>OU342767.1:0-10000000 GCA_910591435.1 Acronicta aceris | reverse complement strand
CACAAAACAAACAGCCTGTACCTTCGTAACAGAACATTCCAACAATTATTTTGTCTACCGAAAGAGTCTTGCCTTAACTCGTGTACCTATATGGTGCCGAACTGAAAATAATCAAAACTTTGCTCATAAAAATCCAAAACAAAAATGCATTATTCATACTCGCCACTCCGCGTAACACATGCCCAGTATATCAGGAGCCCCACATTCTCCCTTCAAAACACGAGTACAAACGAAAAGAAGAACGCTGAGGGAAAGTCGCGGCTCTACGTAATTTGGCTGAGAATACAACTCGAGCGGACATCGCGAGCAAAGTATGAAACTGTCTGAAAATACATAAATATTGTATTTAGGGGACTCGTATTAGACGCGTAGTATTATGGTAGATTTGATTTGTTGCATCTATATATTCACTGATGTGAAATATTGCCAGAGTAAACAAAATTTCATTAATTTTTAATTTGAATTTCAGTTTCATGGTAAACAGACAACTATGCCAAAGGTCATGACAATGAATGTCTTAAACCAACTGCCCTAAATCAAAAGGCTGTCAAAATTACGTGAAAATATCAAGGTTTAAAATAAAAAATATATGAAAGTAAAGAAAGGCCACTTTCCATCTAAATCACTATATGGGCCTATTGCCAGATCCCGAATTGCTTACCGATTGTTGAAATAAGTCTTCTATTCAAGAGTAACAACTTCAACGTAATCCTCACTATAAACAAAACAATTGCATAGTAGGACTGTTATTCTTTCCAAATTTTTACTACTCACCATAACAAAAAAGTATTTATTTGTTTTTTACTTAGATATTATTATCTGTTCTCACCACGTTAATGTTCATTGAAGGTTCTTCGTTAGAAATTATAGTCCAGGTTCTATGGTCTACTGCTGCTAGATAATAGGCTCACTTCCTATGATATGGGACCAAAATGTATGTAACTATATAAGTACTCCTATATGGTCCACTACCAGTGTAATGATAGGTAAGTATGAATAAAATTGCTGTTCAAGGATTGTACACAGTAAGTAATTGTACTTAAACAAAATCTCGGTCATCGTCATCACGTAAGTATTTAGGTATATTGAGAGACCGACTGCAGAAGGTAAGGACTGCGGAAGGTAGGTAAGATGTATGTATGAGAAGATGTATGAATGTGGAAGAAGCAAAAGAAGTACCTGTGCATGAATCGTAGCAAATGGCGGTCTATAGTTGTAGTCTATTTATGTATGTATGGTTCAATGAGAATTTAATGCAGACAAGTTTTACTTGCATTGTTTACTATAATAAAACGTTGCTAACTGATTATAAGTTTAAAAGACAAAGTCCCGTAGCTGCTGAGACCGTCAGTGTCTTTTAACCATTTCATTGATTTAATGTGCAATATAGGGAGCTTATGGAAATGGACAATAAATTTTTCATAATCGCAAATCCTTCTCTATCTTTGCAAATACGGAGTGATATAGTATTTGTTGTTTGTAACAAATGATTCGTTTGGAAAGTGCAAATCCGATATTCTAGTCGTCCGTTTGCGTCTGCATTGCCGTTCTTGGCGCAGATTTATTTGAACTCTATTAAAGAAAAAGTTGTAGCTCCCTGGCAACCCGCTAGGCGCCGTGACATCCCCTCTGAGAATAAGGAAGCTTACACACTGGGATTACACCTAAGATGATTTAAAGAAAGCACTTATGTAAACACAGAAAACTAAATAAACTTTGTTTTCATATAGAAGTAAATACTACATACACACTTTACTAAAATAACTTTATAATCTTAGCATGGAAAATGCAAGAAATAAACACAAAATGATAAATACTACATTTCAATTTATTATAGATCTTAAACTATATTCCAATACGCAATGTTAATCTCTGAAATAATTTAAAATAAGATATTCCGAAATGCGTACCTATATACGTAATTTTTATTGTTTTCTGTAGTGATCTGTAGAACTTTAATCCAGATCAATTAATAGATTTTACAGATGTTAGTAAACATATAGTTTTTTTTTTACGCCAAGACTCCAATAAGGATATTCTGTTAGACAGCATGAAACACAGCACCAGATCGACTCTTTATAGTATTGAATTTGATAAGATATCTACAGAATTTTCTATATTGCATACTACCTAATGACAACTTTATTTTAATTAATCCTAAAAGATAGACACTGGTCTGTTTTAATTTCTTACAGATACGTAATTAATATAAAAATATATTAATAAGCATTGTGTAAAAACCTCTCAACACGTATTCTTGGTCGTATTCTGGCATGCAGGCAGCTGTTTAATACACTGTCAATTGCAAAGTAGCTATTTGTCGATTTAAGTACCCCACCGTATATCTCCCCTGAAATATACACTGTAGCAATGTTCAAACCTCTTTTGGGATATTTCATAGGGAATTATAAACTTGGGAAGTTTGTCAGACATTTTATAATCAACAATACATACAGTAGGTATAATATGTGAAAATTTTTGGTCCTTGCTTACGAAGGAAATATCTAATTCAATGGTCAATCGGTATTTTTAAATCTCATGGTTATTGAAAGGTAGTACCACTAAAATACTTCTGCTTATATAAACTTTTTTTATATACTACTAAGGTGGCAAAGAAGCATACGGTCCGCCTGATGGTAAACGGTTACCGTAGCCTATGGACGCTTGCAATACAAGGGGTATCACTCGCGCGTTGCCGACCATGTAAATTAAGGATGAATAGTTGGGCTGGCAGCATAGGAGACAATAGCGTGATGCTTATTCTATCTGCCAACACAACGCTTCCTCGCGGAGCTCTGGCGACCTCGCTCACCGTTAGAAACACAACATAGCACGGAGCTATGTTGATTGGCCACAATTTTCTGCAAGGTGGAGGTACTTCTCCAGTCGGTCGGCTGCAATTGTGAGTGGAATTATTCGCTTCCACTATGCCCTACCTCTCTTAACTAGTTTGATGTTAGATACAAATAAGTATAATAGAAACCGTTTCTATAAATGAATATACTAACTGCTACCGGCAATTTATTACCATTTCGGACTACGGACCAATATTGCCTAACCTATAAATACTCAACAATCAGTCAAGAACACGTGACAGAAAAAACATCGACAAACAAAACTCAAATTCCAATATCTTATAATTAATTCGATTTAAAGCCAAAAATACTGGCCCATTTTTAGCAAAAAATATGGCAGCAGGTAAATTAATTAAAATTACGCTCGTAAAATTGGCAATCAGCTTAAGGTATGAAAATATAATTAAAAGTAAATATTTAACAACGAAAACCAGCAAAAACGTCTGACTTACTGCGGCCAGAAGTTTGCCGTTTGGTAAACACATACCTGGTGTAAGAATGGTAATTCTTCTTCTTCCTCTTATCGTGTCAATGGTCAAATAATTTCAATTGTTTGGTAATTAAGTGGCATAAGACCAATATAAAACGGGAGGCTTGTTGGGCTATTAGCGATCTATTCGTATCTATTATCTAAGAAGACATGACTGTACTGTCATAATCTTCTTTTTCCATTTTATATAACAGTAAAATATTTCCATTCGCTCACTCACTGATTAATCACGAAATGTTAAATACTATACAAGTACCTATAGTGTTAATTCTATAATGAAAAAAATTTTGTAGGTAGGTACAATTTTCACCCGAAGTAGGTGCTTATAATCATCTCAAAATCCTAACCTAAAGGAGAATCAACTCGAAACTGGTCAGGAAGATTACTTAAAGGGTTTAACAATCCGCTAAAAGTAAGAAAGGATTTAAGGAAATTCTCACAGGATTGGTAAACGAAACGCGTCTAATCTATTCATGATTTAAAAGTGAAATACTTACCATACAGTGACTAGTCACAAAATCTATCTATTTTCATATAACACACAGGGAACGAATCATCTTGACACTATTAATATAATAAGTCATATTTGTGCATTACAAACCTTTTAAATGTGCCAAAAAAGATGTATGGAGCGGTTCTTTCAATGAATAATGAATGTTTACCTAATCGTCAGTTTTTAATCGAACCGTGGAGTTGGTAAACATGTTTACGCTCTATATTCAGGCTATATTTTTATTTTCCCGTCGAGGTATTCCCGCTGCTATGTAGCTTAGCCAGCATGATGATAGTGTTAGATAACTAGATGTGCTAAGCAAACTGCAACTTGCAGAAGTAGAAGACAAGGGCTGGTAGGTACATCTAAGGTGAGTCAAATATTGTATTCGAGAATCTACAGCGTAAAAGGCTCACTAAATAGCTCGTAAAATGTGATAACTACAAATATAGTTTCTTATATGGATAGAAATTTAGATACTAGAAATCTTTTCCGAAATTTCTCCATTCGGTTTTTATTGTGCACTGGCTCTGCAATGAATAAACTCAATATTTTTTGACCATATCTCCATATTTTTTGTTAATACACAGCTTTTACGATTATATTGCCAATTCAATAACAATTATCGTGATAAGTTTGTAACATTGTTTTTTTTTTTATCAAACAGCCAACCGCGCTACATCATACAACCCGTCTGCGCCCAAGCCGTATCCAGGTGATCTCTACGGCGCAGGAGTGGTGACCGGTCGACGTATTTCAGCCGTTTCTCTCTCAGAATATATTCGTTTTTGGTCGCTCTTTTCATGAGCTCGCTGAATGTGGCCTGGTCTATTCATTCTACCGTCCCGGCGACGGATTTTTATGGGGGTTTAACGCGAATTATATTTGCTTCAACTGTGTTTCGAATAAATCACTGTGAATCTATAGCTTGATAAGTGTGTCTCTTCCCTTGTTTTCGATGTAATTATTTGTTTTGAATAGAAATGAATATAGGGTTGATATTTAAGCGTTATATGTTAAATGCTGTGAAAGAAAATTTTCTCATCAGATATCTGCATGACAAAATCTTTTAAAAACAATAAAAAGGGTAGGCAGAAACTAAAGACCGCCGCTTGCTACGATCCTTGCATAATTTTTTTGCTTCTTCCGCATTCAGACATCTGCTCATACATACACGCTAATTGCGAGTGCTACGCATCTGACTTTTTTGAAGGATTTCGCCAATAAGATCGGCGTATGTCCTTCTAGGGCGACCTTTACCAACGCTGCGCTCACATTGGCCTTATAAATTCCTTTCGTTAATCGTCTTTCATTCAATCTTTCAACATATCAAAACCATCTCAGCATATTCTTTTCAATACTTGTTAGTAAATTTTTTCTTATATACCTACAAAGTAAATCTTAAATTCCTTACAAAGTAGATACCTATTTCAAAATTATGAAATGTATCCCCTGCCATCAGTAGGTCTTTAAACTTTAAAGTAACATCTTATAACCTATTTCATGGGTCCGCAATCCGCAATGGCCGCGGAAACCACTGTTAAGTAAAGAAAAGGAACATTTCTCATTAGTTTTCTACCACACTTACAAGCAAATGTACAAGCAAGCCGCCTAAGCACATCATTAAACAATTACCCACAAGATGCAGTTCCCAGTAACCACAGTATTTTGGTAACTTGGCAAATAAGTCTAGTGCTTAGTTGCAAGACGGGGTGGTTTCTTTACTGCACTTTAATGTCTTATCCTGACCACCTATCGTGCGGTCTCCTAAACTGCTATTGCTGAGAATCTTCTTAGTTTGATGGTGCAGTGTACCATGCTTGAAACCATTCGGATATTAAGAAGATGACATTTGTTGGAATACTTTTAACTTAACATACTGCACATGGAAATGACATTTTATAAACGCCCAATTTATCAAAAACTTAAGTAATTTTCATACATTTTGATTTGATTCGTTCGTCCATTCTCATGTTAGGTTGCAAATCGTTTGATGTAACCTTCACTTTAATGTATAGGTATTAGAAGTCATCACTATCCTCCTAGCCTTTTCGCATCAGTGTAGTGAAGTAGGTATATGTATGCTCCCTTAGATAATTTAGTAAGTACTCGTACGCTCCTTTATAATAGTAAGTATCATATTTTGTTATGAGTGTATGTTGGGCAACACCTGCAGCGACTAGATATTGCTGTCTTCGTGATGCTGGCCATAATTACCATTTTGGTTTGCTGGTTCTTGTTACGTCTCTACAAGTCGCTATTAGTCTAAATATCAAGAATCGAAGGATAGGCTGGTTGTCAGGCTTCCTGAGCTTCTGACTACCACTAGCGATTATCATGGAAATGGCATACAACAGAAGAGCCTTGCTGTATTAAGAATTATCACCTATGTGTAGACTATCCGCAGCAAGTGCAGCTTAAATTCACAGATTGATTGATTAGCATAGTCGAGCTTCTTAATCTCATGTAAGTATATTAGACGTATGGACGCATGCAAGGATTTAATATCCTATGGTGTATCTTAAACTACAAGCCAAGAAAAACAACGGTGTCCATTCCCCATACTTATTTACATTCCCGACGGTATATAAACATACTCTCTTATATATTCCAAATACAATTTTTTCTTTCCATTTAAACCATTTTACATAAGACATTTAACAAAAACCCTTTCAAAATAATCCAGAAAATTTACAAGCGTTTGAAAGTATAAATTACTACGCTAGGATTTTTGCGTATCGCTAAAATGTAATTGCCAATATTTAACAGAGGCGCTATGCAATATTTCTAAAGTAGAATCCGTACTGGTATGTAGCTCACAATTGCCTTCGACTGATATCGCAAACACATTATTCGGACCCCTTTAGCGGGTATTTAGTATTCAGTCCTTATATTTGTATCGTCATTTATAACAAGTAGCTAGAGAGCCGCTTAATTAAGATTCTTAGGACCAACATAATAATTTATTGTGCATTGTGCCCGGGCAAAGTTGACTTGGATTTTTTTTTATGGTAAATTGTTTATTGTAGCCTAATTCTTTATATGAAAGCACTTTTCATACCTGCTTGGCTAATCTAAAATTATGTCACTTCACGTATGCTGCCATAATTATGATGGAGAATGTAGACATATGTCCTTTTGATGGCCGCCTGGTAGAATGTGTTATCATTTTATGATACAATTATGAAATATTTTGATGATACATAGTAACTTAAAATTTTAATTATGATTTTTTTTAAATTTTACTCACATAGCAAGGAAGTATTTTTTGGTGCCTGAAAACATCCGTACAGTCAAAGATCATAGGACTCGGATAAAAGGACCAATTTCAGATTTGCATAGTTAAATACCATAAACATTCCCCGAAGATTTAGGTAGAGATCCCCACTCTTTTGTAATTATCGGGCCACAAATTCAATATCCGAGCTATTTTAGTTGAAAACTTACTGTTTAGGTAGGTACATAAGTTATAACGAAAAAGAAAGAAGAAATAAACAGCTAAAGAAAAATTTCAAACATTCGTCACCGTCGGCGAATTTCTTTTGCAAAACCTTTTCCGATACAACTATTTAATTTACGATCCATAGAAAATAAACCTATTCTATGGTAAATCGATGGTTTGTTACGACCGCGCCACGTGCCAAGCAGCATTATTAATGAATTCGAGGACATGTTCACCATCAATCGTCAGCCAGATGTTTTGAAGTAATGACACGGAATGACGGAATAATGAACAGTGCACGTAATTGATAATGATTGGTAAGTGTTACTATCTGGACTCTATATTGTGGGGTCTACAGCTTGATTGGTATCAATCAATCTATCAATGCAGTTCACTGTTGGTCATAGTCTAAGATTCATTCTATGTTAATATCCTTCCATATGTCAAATATATCAAATATATTTTATTTCTCTCTTCACAAAGGAAGGGTCTCCTTTATTACAAAAATAATAAAAAAGTAAAGCATATTCCTTAGTCATTTTTATGCAAGTACTTATACAAATTGTGATATTTTCTGTTTCTAGATGGCTCAGTGTTTAAGTTAGCTGTTACCTCTAGGAGGAATGTTAAGTGTGGATATTTAAATTTCCGCGTGCCGTTGTTTTTTGAGGTGCTCTAAAAATAGATTAGTTGTAAAGCTGTCGTAAGTGATCCGTGACTAGAGTTTGTATGAAGCACACTTTATTTCAATTAGTGCTACTTTACTTTCGATAGAATTATAGTGGAAAAAAACAGCTACTGTACACTTGTACAGGTAACAAATTAAGTATTCTGTTCACGAGGTTTTTTGTTAGGATAGAATTTTTTTTTACAAGAATTTATTTAGGATTTAACCGTTCCTTATATTATAATAATCTTAGCTGACGTGTAAACAATACATAGATATACACTATCACGCCTGTATTCCCCGAAGGGTTAGGTAGAGTACTTACCGCCCACAGTTCACTGGTATGTTTAGGTGCCATGTAATAGGGGGCGAGCCTATTGCCAGTAACAGGGCACAATTCCCAAATTACTCGTTGCTACTGAGAATTTTATAGAAACATTTAAAAAAAAACATTGGTCGTCTTGTGAATCAAACCCAAGATCTCTAGCGTATTAGTCGCGCTTGGGACTACTAGACTAATAGGCAGTGGAGACGTGTAGACAAATCTATTAAAAACTAAGGATAGATTACGTTGTTGGCCCCAGTTTCCACATGAATGAAAAAACCTATGACAATCGTTCAGAAATCTGAAAAGCTGGATCACCAGTTTACCTTTGGGATATCGACTTCGAAGTAAGGTTCATTATCATTAGTAGATAATAAATGTTCAAAAACTAAAGTTCAGACACCTCCGTCGTGTCTTGTAAAATCCCCAGGTCCCAGATATCGTACGAACATCTATGTTATCGATATTAGAAGGAAAATTGGAAAAAATCAGTAGGAAAAGTGTTCTCAAAACAAAAAGAAAATTTTCCCTTAAAATATTAGTTCATCAATCTTCACATCAGTATTTGACTTTACACAAGCACATGTTAACATACGTCTCTAGCTATTAAACTTAAATCCCTGAACAATAAGTAGAAATTAAATTTTCCATTAAATTGTAAACATATCAGCTGTTACAAAAAAGTTAATCACCGAAATGGGCCACCGGTGATTCACTAAAAAATTAACCCCGCATTTGCTTCTAAATAAATTTTAAATTTCACCCCGAAATTTATGACGTCATCCCGGGTACGCGTTTGTAAAATTGTAATTGTATCTCTTATTTGGGACAAAGAGAACAAAAGGTTTGTAACTATGATTAAATGCTGGTAGATATGTCAGCTATGACATCATTTTTTGTGTACCTAATTGTTATATACGCGCTTTTTTCATGCTTGGAGTACGGCTTCAAATTTTTTTTATATATTTTTTCCAAATATGTTAATATCTAGTTGATATTCTAATATATATAATTTTCAAGGAGACTCGTCGACACTTCACGTGACCAGAGGGCTGGCTTGTTTCTAGGACAGCGCATAAGCCAGTCCGCCAGTCTTCTGGGCACCTTCCCGGACGACAGCGATGCCAAGGAATACTTTGACGCTTCGTCACGCCTCTTTGTTTTAGATTTATATATACATATAGCTTTTTTTACGTTCATGTATTTTATGTAAATAGTGTATATTAATAGGTTTCTTTTCATAATTTATATAGTTTATTAATAATAAAATGTTATCACATATTAAACAATTACATATATTATTATTAAGTTGGTATTGTTTAATTTATATTTAATACATTTGCATTTTTAATAAGTAATAGTTATATTGGGTTAACCTTAATATAAAACTTTTTCTTCGTGTACCTACCATAATACATGATTCTCTACTTGACCCAAAGGTTGACTGGTAGAGAATGCCATAATTATGGCATTAATTCCGCCTTATGTACCATTTCTTTTGTACATAAAAGTTTGAATAAATAACTGTAAACTTGAACGCTACCAACTTCCAGATTGTATTTTTTTTATCGACGTATGAAAGATTGCTTAAGGTTTCGGCGGAGCTTGAATTTCCCACAAATACGTAATACCGAAATAAATCGTAATTCAGACAATATTCTATCAACTTATGTTATTATTCGGATTTCGATACCGCTAATCTAGGTTCCTACGATACTATTTCGTCTACTACTATTTTACTGGAAATAAAAGACCGGAAAATCGTTTCAAACTAGGTAAAGTTATCAAAAATTGCATTCGTTTCCATTTATTTTCAATAAAGTATTTTGCACGAAATGGTAACGTAGGAACCTAGATTAACGGTATCGGAATCCGAATAATAACACAATTTGGCTAAATTGTGTTTGAATTACGATTTATTTCGGTATTACGTTTGTAAGCGAAATTCGGTCCGCCGGACTCATAATATACCCCTGTCTAACCCTTTGAGGTAAACAGGTGCTGTTACATTATTTTCCGTAATAACAGGGCACAAATATAATGATATCAGTCATCGCTTATCTAACAAAGTAAGCGTTCTGTTGAAAAAGTAGTGTGTATCTAGTAATAGTTTCGAACTTAAATACAATAACCATTATTTAACGGTGACAACGTACCCAGTCACATGATCCAAGTTCTTATAAAATGAGGGCAGTACACACATGAATATGTATTTCCTTACTGCTATATACTAAACGGCTAGCCCATTAACACGTACTCGAATAAAATAAATATGAACTTCACTTAATTAGGAGCGTTCATTAACTTATGCGCAGACACAATAAATAACTTTTAGAGCATAATTTCATAGAGCATCATCTCTGAAGCGGGACATGCAAATTGAGAACGTGAAAAATAAAAGATGATAACGTTTTTATAAAGTTCCGACGGACGAGGGGCGGGCGTGGTGCGTTTGTGCCTTTTACATGCTACGATTTTAGGCATGTGCCATATCTGACGGAATATGCCTCATGAATCGTTATCGCTCCAAAACAGAAAAACGAACGAGCATCCAACCTTATGTACGGGAAACAGCCACATCATGGTATCCAAAACTGTCAAATTTTACAGTTTGTGGGAACTTGTTGTGCTGTTGACTGTATAGACAACAGCATAGGTTCTGCCATATGGCATTGACATTATTACATACATACATACACTCACGCCTTTCTCCCACAGGGGTAGGCAGAAACTATAGACTGCCACTTGCTACGATTCTTGCATACTTCTTTTGCTTCTTACACATTGACATTATTCTTCTTATATTATTATTATTATTATTAACTAGTAGAGAATGCCATATGGCATTAACTGCGTCTTATTGTGCATAGGAGTATAAATATATAAGTACATAAATGTACAACATTTATCGATGATCCGATAATGTATGGAATGTACTCTACTTTTGTCAGCATAACACTAATATCGAAAATTTTACCTGCGACATTTTGCCTGTGTAAATTTTCCCATCCAAATTTTTAAAATATAAATACCTTGTCCTGACTTAATCACGTGTAGAAACTAGAAAAGCCTGACAATCAAGTTTATCGTTACGATTTCAGAATTATCTATGAATTGGATTGTGGAAACAGTCGCTTTATGTAAATAATATTTGGGTATATAGCCTTCGTCACTGATAGCCCACTATATACGTTGTCATACTGCACCTGCAGGCCCTTGCCTCGTGATGATTCGTTATCGCAACTTAATTACCCTAATATATTAAGTAGGCATAGTCCGTAGTTCCGGAAACATTCACTTATCCACAATAATTTAGAGACTCTTGAATTTGATAGATAAAATATTAACTTACTTATGTTTATTTTACTGCTCATTATAGCAGGTAATAAAGCATATTAATTCATTAAATAACATTGTCTGATGCTTCTAAACCAGTTCCTCTAACATCGTGTGGTGTAAACGTATTAAAAAAATATTAACATCACCGTCCAGCGAAGAAGCGGCGATGAAAAGGGTAGCGCAGATGATGATAAATAATGCGTTAAATGTGAAGAGCTCTTGAGGGCTGGGCACCGGCCGAATACCAAGTAATGTCCGGTCACTGGATATTTTTATGCCTAATTACGTGTTGATTATGATACTTTTTGGTGATTATTTTTTGAAAAGATTTGTGAACAGATGGACGGAAAAGAAATCGAAAAAAGGTAGAAAAATATTGTTTGTATTGATGAGCCTGCGGCAATTATCATGAAAACGTAGGGAAAATTTGGTGTTCCGTTAAATTCTCTAATAACGAATTTCCGATTGAAAATGTAATTTAGATTTTCAGTATTACCATACAACAAAAGCAGCTAAAATAGGTAGATAGTGGGTACATCCCCTTTAAATAAATAAACCTGCTTTATAGTTTGGTAAAAGTAGATAATAATATATTTAAATATATATTTATTTTAATATACAGGTTTTAACATTTCTAAAACTCATTTTAAACACTTCTTTTGATCTAATGCTTTTCATTTAGAAAAGAAATCGATCTACCAGCGAAAATAGCTATAACTAATTCGTTAATTACCCTCGATTCCCACACACTACGCTAAATTACGGTTTGATACTAACTTGAAAAATGGCCGAAGATTTCGCTGTTGAAAAAAAATGAACGTCCCCAGTAAGCCGGCAAGACGCATAGCCCTGGACGTGTCTACCAAGGTAATTAGTGGAGATACTAATTTACATTTTGTATTCAAAATTCGAGCGCTCTCTCGCGCCATTCCTCGTCTGTTTATTCTCATCTCTTTTTTTTTTGTAAAACGTACCGCATTGCTGTGTTTTTCGCGTAAAAAATTACGCGGCTCTCCCTAACAAATGTTTCGGGGACATTGTCTAGCAAACAGTGGCCGGTAAACAACTTAAAATGTAATAAAAATAATTTTGTATGACTTTTTTGTTTGAATAAATAATTAATTTAAAAGACAAACATTTACATTAAAAAATATTGGTTTTGTAGCAACAAACATTTTACCAATATTGGTGTTAAAAGTACAATAGTTATAAATTCACCGATTGTGGTTTTTTTTAAAAAATTGTTGCCTCATACTAGGATTTTCTCCTGTATCGTGGATGCGTTTACAAAAGCAAATTCTCACATACAAATACGCCCAGACCCGGAACAACTACTTGTACATCATACGAATATTTTCTCGGTGTGGGTATCGAACTCACAGCACATTGCGCAGAATCCGATCGATCAGCCGCTACGCCAAACGTGTCAAACTCTTTTATAATAATTAAAAGAGTGTGATTTTTATATATTAAAAAAAATCGAATGCAGGAGGTATATTGGATTCTCTAAACCTCTATTTCATGCGAGTCTTTTATTTCTTAAATATCACTACGTAGAGAAGTTATCGCAGTAGAAAAACAGCTGTTTATATGACATTCAAATTTTAAATATTTACTCAATAAGACAAGTGTAAGAGAGAAAAGCCATGTATAGCCTTCCATACGGTTTAACCCAACCGCTGCAACTGGGCGAACCGTTGAGGTGAATTTAAATATACCGGTTACATTAACAATTCCGCACATTTACTTATTTTTAGTCTTCATACGGTCCGTGACTAGGTAGTCGCGTACCAGTGTTTTTCCTACGTCATTACGAATGATAAACACGAACGGAGCCCGAGGATAGTTAAATTTCACTGTTATTTATGTTTGTTTACCAACATGTGTAGATTGTCAAATATTCACGCGGAATATTTAAGTGTTGAAAGTTTAATGCAGGGAGATTTTCTTGTTACAGTTTGTAATGCGTGAAAATAATTTGTGGAGATGTTAGTCTTTAAGTTTTGGGCGTTTTACTATGAAATGAGAGTCATAATATTTTCTTATCCTAGCCTTTTTCTTAATTTAAGTATACCCCGTGTGGGGACGGGTTAGAATACTATTCCTCACTGCCTTTCAGATAGGCATCCCGTAAGAGGCGTGAAAATATCTGACTAGCTCCGTGGTGGCACCTCTTCGGGTTTGATTGGCTGGCGACCACCCTTACGGAGGTGGAGTGGAGGTGGTCTCTCGGAGTCTGTCGTAAAGCACCTTGGTGTACGTTTCGACTTTTGTAGGTAAGACCCAGTTCCCCTCAGTTGCTGCGGCTCTGGCAGTCTGTAGTCCGTAGGGGCTCTTAAGGGTCGGCAACGCATCAGTAACTCCTATGGTGTTGCAGGTGTCCATGGCCGACGATGACTACTTACCACCAGGTGGCTCGTTAGCTCGTTTGCCGACATAATCAATAAAAAAAATGTAGTGGGAAAAATACGTCTAACTAGATGCGGCTATAGATTAGTATTTTTCGGAAAGTAACTGCCATGTTATGCCGTAACACCTACATAGACCATAACCACACTTGTTCTTCACTAAAATAGTGATTTCTGCAGTCAGGTTACAATATAAGATAATTAAGTTAAAATCTTGATATTGAAATAATCAATATACTATTCCATCAGACTAATAAAATTAATAAAGAAGAATTAAGACTGCCGGTAGTAAAAAAATCACATGAAATACTCTATTAATGCATTAAATAAATACATAATCAATGCAATACCCAAAAGATTACCAATGCACTGACTGTATTAATCACATTACAATAATTGATATTTACAACAATACCATTAAACACCAGATTTTAATCATAAACTAAAACAATACAAAACAATATTAGCGTTGCACACGGTCGTTAATGAAAACATGTTGTTTTTGAAGCAGCTTAATAAGCGAGACATGAATAACGATCACACTCATGCGCATTACATACACAATAATAAATGTTCGAAAATAATACGGAACGCACCGTTAATGGGAGCACGCAAAATCCATTTGGCATTTTCATTTCAATTTTATTTAATTAAGGCTTATGCGGTGGACCCGACCGTAATGCCATATTTGGGTATTGTTATTGAGTAGTTTTGGGTTTTCAAATTTCAATTACACACTACATTTTGAGTTATTGGGCGAGGGATTTTATTTGTGGGTTAGAGATGAGGTAGGTTGTACCTGTGTGTTACCAAAAAGTTACAATTGTTATAATAATATTCAAAATAAACGAATTTGGAATTATGGTCTCCTCATATGGGGGCCATGATAGTCTAGTGATTATGCCTGGACAGTCATAAGCCTTGACTTCTCCAGTTCGAATATAAGGCACGTACTTTCTAACTATTCGTAATCATGTCCTCAAAATCATAACCTTTTCTCAAATATATTAGGGACCGCTTCCATTGTAATCCGATGCGACTACATATAATCATTTTAGACAGACATCCGCAACTCTATTTCTTTGGTATAAGAAAGAAATATGTTTATTCGACTAAAGCAAAGGAAAACAAACAATTACAATAACATCAGGTAATAAGTACAAATACAAGTGAGTAGTGGGTCCATATTGTTTTCCGTGTTATCCTATGATATCCCAAGAATATTTATCTCGGGTGATTCGAAACCACGATACGTGGCGTCTTAACCTCTGCATCAAAGAGCAGAATCTATTTTTTTATACAATATGGATGTATTATGCATCTCACACTCTAAGGTGGATTTTTACAATCATCAAGTAAACTTAGAAAGCTGCAAGAATGTGCAGAATAATTTGTAAAGCGCTTAGTAACAACATCGTGTTAGAATTAAGTGAATGTGTAAATACGACAAGATCCTTAACAAGATGCATCTTGGGAAGCACTTAGGTGTGTGTTACTTGGATAAACAGCGAGAAATATACGCTAAGGAAATTGTTTACATTCTAGTACACACATAGTCGCATAATTATGTTATTATGACGAACATGACGTATTTACAGTCGACAAAAAAGTTAGGTACCTATCGACATCTGTGTTTTGTTAAAAATTTCATACATCACGCCTGTATTCCCCGAAGGGTTAAGGGCAGAGGTATATCTACTAATGTACACCCAGTTCGTCCGTATGTTTAGGTCCTACATAATACGGGGCAAGCATATCATTATTAACCGGACACAAATCCAAACTCGAAGCTGCTACTGAGAATGTCGTAACTCAATAAACACTTTGCTTGCAAGAATAGAACATTAGTACACCTCTGTCTTACCTTTCCGGGAATACAGGCGTGATGGTATGTTTTTTTTAAAAGGTACAATAAATATTCCTAGAGCAGCCTTTTTGAAAAATCCTCATGGATCGTCTGTCGCCTGGGGAGGTGGCTAGAACAACTTAAACCCGCACTTGCCTTTCGTTGCCCTTTAAGCCGTGGGATTCGTGACTTCTGCCACGACCATGACGAACTGTAGTTCAGTATTCGCTTGAGCCCTTCAAAGGGCGTGGTCTTCCTAGAGTAGCCTAGAGGTGTAGTACTATATGGCATTATAAGCAATACCCACGCGATTGAGAAAATCAAGATCATCGCAAATAACATCGCGCGATACTGCTAATCTAACATACATTTAAGCAGTTATTTATTTTATTACTTGGTTATATATAACATATACAATATAATACTTAATACTTGATAAAAAAGTAATCATCACCTAAAGTATGTAACGATAAATCTATTGTTGGACATACAGGTGTATTATAATCCTGAAAGGGGTGGAAAACCACAATTACAACCCCTTTTTTATGTTTGAAATAATAATTGATTATATTTAAAAATCCCGAGAACAATAGATATTGCATTGTGTCCGTAATTTGACTGGATAATGAGATTAATGTACCAGCAATTCATCAATCATTCAAATAAAGGTTTATCACTAATCCGTTCCTTGTGAAATAGGAAACAATTAATAAAGACTCACCTGTGTGCACCTAGCCGTGGCAACTGTTGATGTTGAAAATGAACTTAAATTCCACATCACACATACACACAAATTCCACATCCAGATACTATACAAGGAATACGGCGCATAAAAATCGGCAGCCAGTATTGATTCCCAAAGTAATTAGCTAATTTTAACGAGGAGAATACGAACTCTCGACTCATCGCGTGACGTGAATACATCAAATACTTTTTCCAACTACCCCCTGGCTAGCGCAAGTAAAAATATTTTATTTTATCATGATTTGGGGTATTACTGAGAAAAGTGTAGATTAAAGGACACAACAATAATTATTGTAATTCATTTTAAATATTATTTGAACAGGTACATAATTTACCATTACCTATGAAATTTAAATCAATCATTGTAATTATGCCATCTATTAGCAAAACATGGCAAGCGCCGAAAGAGGAATACTCCATGATAACATGGTTGTGTTTGAAATGTTTACAGAACAAAATGTTTCACTAGAAATCAGTCAGAAGTCACAAAAACGATACATTCTGCATTGTGATTATACTTTGTTGAGGAAACCAGTTTACATTTTTAATTTAATTCAAGTGTATCAACTCCTTGCGAAAATACAATTTACAACATTATTACATAACATACCATCACGCCTGTATTCCCCGAAAGGTTAGGCAGAGGCGTACTAATGTACACCCACAGTTCGCCGGTATGTTTAGCTCCCATGTAATAGGGGGCGAGCCAATTGCCATTAACCGGGCACAAATCCAGACTCCGAGCTGCTACTGAGAATTTCATAGAAAAACCCAATAACACTTTGCTCGGCCTCGGGATCGAACCCAGGACCTCTAGCGTAGCAGTCGCGCTTGGGACCACTAAACTAATGAGGCAGTCAACATTATTAATTATCTATTTATCAAGATAATTATCTTGGCTATGAATAGACAACACATTCCTTCTCGTGTCTGTCATAAGAGGTGACTAAGAATTGATTGTGAAAGGATAATGCCTTAATAAGGATATTAGCTGTATGTGACTATGTAAGTATTAATACATTCACACTGCATTTTAAATTAAATAGAGTTGCTGGTGCGTTTAGTATAGTACCTATATTTATTATCTTGAGGATCATAATAAGTATTACTAAATATAAGAAAATACTAAGAGTATCAGGTTTTGTTTGCAAGGTTGTTTTTATAAAAAATACACGTAGGTAGATTTTCAATTCACTGCCTATCAGAGGAAAAAAAGTTTACAAAACCAATATTATATCTTTTTTAAAGCTTACTAGTAATGTGGGTTGGTGGGTCCCGCATTATCTACTAGTATTCTTGTTAACCCCTCGTGCTAAGCTAAAAGCTTGTGTTACGAGTAGGTTCACATCGGTAGTGTAATGCCCTCGCCATTCAGCTACTGCCGCTTATTTTTAAACCTTTTTTAATTTTGTTTTTGTCGATCGACTCAATTTAGGTTAAACTTTGTCGTAAGGCCATAAAATATAACGAGCCAACTAGCCTATTCAAGTGTGTCAACCAAAAATAATGTATAGCGTAGAGCAGTATATACCTATCTGACAACTATTATCATTGTCACTATTATCAGGTACTTATGAAAACCGGAACAGACTGATCTTTAGGGCAAAGACCCATGGACTAACCACGGTTATTACTACATTACGGGTTCATTTTTTAATTTGTATGGGCCTGTGTTTGACTCCTTTTTCATCCGTTGGTTTTGGCCCTCCCTGATATGTTCTACCAAAATAGTATTTAGCTCTATATAGCACAATGCCGTTTCTAAAAAATTCTCTTCGGCGACTGATTTCATTAGTGCTATCTCATATTTTTTTTCCTATATTTTTATTTCCTCGTATATTATTAAGTGTATTGCATAACCGGATATTGGATTAACAGCACACGATCATCGAAAACGCGTAGTTTATTTTAAGGCGACGTACAATAGAGTGACGTCACCGAAGGCGCCCGAGTAAAATCCTGTTAATTAGCAGTCGCGAAGCAAACCGTCAAGTACGTGACCGATCGGCTATCAATATCAATCGGAAATCTAAATCTAAGACACTATACCTACCGCAGACTTGGGAAGTGTTGGCGTTTGATAACCATCGTTGATTGATTGATTGAAACGTTATGAGTCAATAAATAGTTATTTGACAAATTATACGCGTAAATAGTCGACTGGGCTTGAATTTTCTGCAGTGATTTTATTTTATGCGATTAGTAATTGCTTTGCCTGTAAATTGCTAGCGGGATTGTCTTACAGCTTAAGTGATTGATTGAATTATACTCTTATGCCATTTGAGGTACTTTATAGACAGAACAGTGTTCAACGTTTTGTGATAAATAGGTTCTGTTTAATTTGTAGAATTACTAAATTTCCCTGCATACTATGGCATGGCAAGAATTGCACTGCATTAAATCGAAATTATTAACATAACATCACGCCTGTATTCCCTGAAGGGTTAGGCAGAGGCGTACTTAATGTACACCCACAGTTCGCCTGGTATGTTTAGGTCCCATGTTATAGGGGGCGAGCCTATAGCCATTAACCGGGCACTAATCCAGACTCCGAGCTGCTACTGAGAATTTAATAGAAAACTCAATGACACTTTGCTCGACCTGGGGATCGAACCCAGGACCTCTAGCGTAGCAGTCGCATCGAATTATTATAATGATATAAACTAACGTTTTGTTATTCAAAAATTGTTAGGTAGGTAGTAAATACATTACTTCTTACATTCATCAAGTCTTTAGGGCATTTCTATACGCCTATAGAAGGAGGTTCTCCATCACGAGTCCTTTTTTTAAACATTATTCCGTCGAAACACCACAAGACAGTTTTATATCACAATGACATTTACCATATAAATCCGTGCGGCGTTTAGTCTTGTCTGAACCCAAGTTTATCGCGCTATTATTAAGGAATTCCACCTAACGCATGATGAGGACATGACACATCGACAAATTGATATTCAGTGGTCGATGTCCATACAAAAAACGTGTTGATATTCAAGCCATGGGTGTATGGAAGCAGAATGATTGACAACACATTAGGAAGGTTTGAGCCTTGTATTTGCTAAGCAGATCACTTGGCTTGTCATGTTGATTTGTTCGTTTTCGGAATAATTATTCGACAGTATACTGGACTTGAGATGGATGTTGATCGATGCATGTTTTATGACTCGAAGTATCGATTACACAAGTTCGCATGTAGGCACTATAAAAGGGATTGCGGTATTTGACAAAGTTGGAGTTTACGCCGTTTTACTGTGTGTAGTAGAAGCGGCTTGTCACATTACTCCTAAACTGGCACTTGATCAATCAGATATTTGAATATTTTACTCTAACACAAAGTCATAAAACTTTGTGGAATCTGAAGTCTGTACTAGGTGCCTGTGAAATGGCTCTCAAGGCGTCAAAGTTTCTAGAAAACGCAATAACGATCGTTTTAATTGTTCTCAAAAAACACATAAATCGCAAATAAAGGATTGCACATGGCTCAAAGTATCCTATTTCCAAGGTCAAATTAAATCTGCTTTGTATGTATTAAATGACGCCATTCAGCGGTTATCGTTAACGCGCTGAGCAGAACTTCAATTGTTACCGACGCGACGTGCTTTGGCATGGACTGCCGATTAAGTTATAATTTGTCGGATTTAAAAATAGCAGTGGGAGACAACAAAGGTAGTTTTCTTATCGCTTTAGAGGTAATTATATAAAGGTGAAAAACGAGTAATGCCTAACAACGAAATCTCAAACAGACCTGGGGCCGTATTATGACGTGTTAACGCCATCATTTTTAGGTTGTAAGAAAGAGATGAGGCTATTTAATATGTTGAGTGGCATCTCTTTCTCAGAACCTAAAAAGATGGCGTTAACACGTTATAATACGGCCCCTGTAAAATCATTATATCAGTTCTTATCGATTTTGAGTCCAAGGATTTGAGAAAATTCCTACTCCTATTTGGAAAAACAAAATTTCCTAAAGAGGGAGAGGAATGAGGGCGTAAGATCGGTTACCTAGTACCTATGTAATCCAAGTATAACTAAATAAAAACATGAGAGCGATTAGGATATGAACCAATATATTTTTGTTCGCTTCATATAAATCGATTACGATCACCTAATTATTTATTAAGTAAGTTGTTTTAAGTTGTAGTACCTATGTAAAATTTATAATTTTTGTCCATTGTTAATTCTAATTGTAATAAACCTAAAAAAAATGGTCCTTAGAAAATATTACAAAGGACATTTATTTTTGTTTCCGTTTAAAAAAACCGCATCTTTGTAATGTTACCTTTAATTTTTGCATACATCGTTAATACGTAAAACGTGTACCTTGTATCTTTGAAATATAATGGAAAATTATGAAGAATTTCTTTCGCGTCACCTCAAGTTAGCGGGTGGTAATACCCGATACAATATCTGTGAATAATCAGGTCTTACATCTCAACAACCTTAGCTATTAACATCATTTACTTCTAACTCGCAATATCCATCTTTATTACTTTAAAATAGGGTGTAATTTTTGCGAAACTGTAGTTTCAGAGATGTAAATTTATATTTGTATGTTATTGTAGTGAAATGAACAGTAATTTATCGTCGTCTTTGCAAGGTAATTGCGTAAATCATGCATTTATGACAGGCAGCCACAAGCGGCTTTGTCTACCCTCATACCCGCAGCATCAAGCAGTTTTATTGTTACTAACGTAAACAAGAGTTAGCATTGTTTGGAATGTAAAAAGTATGCCTTTTCTGTTATGATGCAAAAGATCACCTGGTCTTTGTTTCTTTTCAATATAACGGCAGGTTGACGTTTTTGTAATTCTTGTATTTTTTCCTTTTAGCCCTGATTATGTCAAAGCTTTTGAACAATTTGCATAACTGCAATACTAATAAACTGTAAAAAATCTATTTAATTCCCCCGGACCAGGAGACCTCCGGAGACCAAAACAAAAAACAATGCATTGTCTATAATGCTGGACTTGATAGTCCAGCATTATAGACATGCATTTAGTTTCACTGTACCTATAATTAATCTATCAAGATTAATTACAGGTACAGTGAAACTAATGAGTTACGGAAAAACAATGTGTACATAGTACGTAAGTAGAGTACAGAGGCCATACGTCGACCTGTCAACGTGATAATTTTGAGGTGAGAGAGGGATGATGATATTTAATCTGTAGAGCGGTATCCCTTTTTACAACCTAAAATGTAGTACAGCTTCAGAACATGATTAGTAGTGATTGTATGCTCCCGCTCTGGTAGCGTACAGCCCTACAGTTATTTAATTCATTTACCGTAAATTTACGCATTATTATTTGACAAACTTCGACACTTGTTGTTTTTTCAAAATAATAGATACCTACATTAAATACTAATGAGTAACAAAAGAAGAAAAGAGTACTTGGAAGGACGTGGGAGAGGCCTTTTCTCAGCAGTGAGATAGTAACGGCTAAAAAAATAAAAATCGACTGCCTCATTAGTCTAGTGGTCCCAAGTGAGACTGCTACACTAGAGGTCCTGGGTTCGATCCCCAGGTCGAGCAGTGTTATTGGGTTTTTCTATGAAATTCTCATTAGCAGCTCGGAGTCTGGATTTGTGCCCGGTTAATGGCTATATGCTCGCCCCCTATAACATGGGACCTAAACATACCGGCGAACTGTGGGTGTACATTAAGTACACCTCTGCCTAACCCTTTGGGGAATACAAGCGTGATGGTATGTATGGGTATGATATTTCATTTATCAGTATAAAATGTCAGCACGCCGTAGATCTAGTTCAACTTGTAACAATGTATTAACAAATAAACTATAAAATCATATCGAAGCTAAAGACTTAATTAGCGGTCGCGGCGGGGCATTGCGCACGCGCACGGCTATCTTATCTCCACTGCGCACGATTCGAACAACGAACGACAACGAACGCTAGGACAGCGCTGTTTATGAAAATAACAGGGGTATGGCGCCTAGACCATAGAGTACGGCCATTTATATTGTGTTGCCTAATGTTGCCGTGGAAGTGAATTGTTTGTTTGCATTTGTATGACAGAGTGGTTTTGTAGATTTAAACATAATTTACTCGTGTTGTTACTAAGTA
The DNA here is from genome assembly GCA_910591435.1 of Acronicta aceris. Classification (NCBI taxonomy): domain Eukaryota; kingdom Metazoa; phylum Arthropoda; class Insecta; order Lepidoptera; family Noctuidae; genus Acronicta; species Acronicta aceris. The sequence continues at coordinate 9,977,307 of OU342767.1, read as the reverse complement.
AGTACCTATCTACTACATAAGTTTACTATAGTTCTGTCCGTGTGTTTGGTCTGCATATTTTACTGTATTTTATGTTCATATAATGATGTATCCATGGTTTAGGAATGTTTACAGGTTGTTGCTTTAATTATTTTGTGACTCGTTGTATTGTAGGAAATCAAACAAAAAAAAAAAAAATGTAAAGCCATACAGTCTACATAAAAGGTTTTAAGTAAAACAAAGCTTGTAAGGTTAATTGCATTGTTATGGAAGGAAATCGATGACTTATAATTTATTGAAACACCCTCTGTCTCTATATTTGCCTGTAAGTGGCAAAATAGATAGCTAATTTATGATCTAATAAAATAATATTTTGTGCAAATAAAGGTTTTAAGCCTGAAAGAAAACTTCACATTACAATTTCCGAAGTATATTATTAATCTTCTCTTCCATAATGTCTTTATTTCCTCGTGATCGAGCCCCGACTGCGCAGGAGTTGCAGTGCCTGATATTGTAGACAGAAGGATTTATACCCTTACTACACGTACGTGAATAATATTATAATAACATTTTTAGTGTAGGTACATACGTTTTTGTACATATGGCAATACCATGGAGTTTTGTTTTGATTATACTGATAGGTATAAGAAATTGAAAGGTTTTCTTTAGTTTGAATAATGTTTTAGTTTAAAAGCAAGTTTCAAAACGTAATCAATCAAAAACGTATCTAGGTACCTATATAATTAGTATGAAAAATAGTATTTTAACATAAATTTGCAAAATTACCCAATCAAAATTCTATAACGGGCAAAGTCAATTTTACTTATCAGATACCTAAAAACTCCTTAAAATTAAAAAGAGCCGACGCATAAGACTTGGTTTGCCAGATACCACCTAGATAATCGCGTAATACCTCGGTACGTACCTATCAGCAGGATCGCGCGGGTGGCGGGTTGCCTCCCGGCTAATTAAGATAACTCAATATGTCCGCTGCCCGCGAAATATGGCTGCGCGCACGCAGATAGTTGTGTGTGCAGATTTTGCGCGGCAAATTGTTGTATGACATGCACTGAATGTATGAATAATGCTTGTGAAGGATAATGTCGTAATCTTCATTCGACTCGGATAAAGATGTTGGCGGAGATTTTATTTGATGACGGCTAAAGATTTATTTTACAGTGCTGACTATGTTTACTAGTTTACTGTGTTATTCACAGATTTCAAAAGAAAGAAGTCTTTAATTATCAACTTTGTTTTATAATATACCATACCTCTGTTTCTTTTTGAGAATTTTTCGTCGAATCAATATCAAATGACTGTTGATTGGAGTGGGTAAAAGTGCTGCTTATAAGATGAAATAAGTACATAAAATTCTAGCACATACACCGTCACTCGTTTTAATGCCGAAAGGACGGTATGATACTCATAATTAGGAATACCTAATACTTTGGAACCAACCCTGAAATTACGAAAAAAAATAGCTGTTCCATACATTTGTGTACACTGAACTCGACAAAATGTATGGAACAGCTGTTTTCGTGATTTCGGTGTTGGTTCCATAGTAAAAGGTATATTTAATGATGAGTAGGTATAATACCGTCCTTTTGGCATTAAAACGACTTAAATGTGATGGTGTATGTTTAAAGTGCTTCTAATCAATTCTAGTCTGAACTGCGGTCATGCCATAACGTTAAAACGATCATTTGTCAGTTGTGAACCAGAGATAACGCTATTTAATGTGTAGAGCGGCGTCCTTCTCTCTCAGTTGCAAGAACGAATCCTGTACTACTCCGAAATTTGCATTATAATATTTGATTAATTTGAATTGTTTCGATTCAAATTTCAAATTGCAACTATTCTACAAGCCCTAAAATCTCTAAAAGTAATCTCTAAAATCCTCTCGAACCCAATATATTGTAGTCTATAATCGTAATAGTTACATCTACTCTTCCATAAAATCCACATAGGCCAGAGGCTAGGGTCATATAACCTAAACAAAAGCAGCAAGAAAATGCCTAATTAAACCAGTACCAAAATCCGATATCAGCCTTCCACGAGGCGACCCAGCTAATAAAGTGAGCAGTCTCACGTTGCTAATTAGCCCATTAATTATAAGCCTTTCACGGGAGCTTTAATTTCTGCATTAAACACTATCCAAAGCCGCCCTTAATTTTTGAAGGGATTCTGTTTCTAGTATCAGTTTGCACGACATATCTAAATTTCTGTCTTAGGTGAGTAGGAGCTTTTGAAAATGGGCATTTTGGAAAGCTCTTAAATACCTAAGTCAGTACTGAAAATTCTAACGAAACATGAGTGTCTCCTTTGTCCACGATTAGGTACTGGTGGAAAATTCCAAGGCAAATTCAAGAAAAAAGTAAGGCGTTAAAGTAAGTTATCTCAAATTTTATTTGGTTTTTCATAAATTGTAGTTTTATGTAACACAGTAATTACGAAGTAATTGCGGTACCTATTTACAATTTTGGGCTAAAATCCCATATAAATCATCAAACTTTAATGTACCCCTAGTGGAATATAGGCATAAGTGATTTTACTTTGAATCATCGATTTTATCATATTTAAGAAGTACGTTTATTTTTTTTCATATTTTTCTTGCTAAATTTGACGAATTTTAATACAAGAAATTAATATGTATCTTTAAACATACTTCTTAAATATGATAAAATGGATGATTCAAAGTAAAATCACTTATGCCTATATTCCACTAGGGGTACGATGTCAGAGTCAATCATCTTACAACTAACAGATCAAAATTTACTATTTTGACAATTAAAAATACGTAAGGACTGCCTCATTAGTCTAGTGGTCCCAAGTGAGACTGCTACACTAGAGGTCCTGGGTTCGATCCCCAGGTCGAGCAAAGTGTTATAGCAGCTCGGAGTCTGGATTTGTGCCCGGTTAATGGCTATAGGCGCGCCCCCTATAACATGGGACCTAAACATACCGGCGGCAAACTATGGGTGTACATTAAGTACACCTCTGCCTAACCCTTCGGGGAATACAGGCGTGATGGTATGTTATGGTTTAAAAATACGTAATAGGTTTTCTTCTTCGCCTTATCTAGAATAATCTATACCTACATATAATAAAAATATAATAGGCTGATGTCTGTACATTATAGATATTGAAGAAAAACTAATATGGGGGGTATTTTCTTTAGAGCAACGGAAGCCAAAACAATAATTTTGAATACAAATGCCAATGTCCTCAAAACAATTCAGAAATTTTGTATTGAGCTTTTAAATCAAAAGTACTAAGGTATTCATTGCACAAAATTTGCAGTTGCTCAAAACTATCCATCAAACCACGTGTCTACCATGTCCAATAAATTATCGCTCATATCCTACATCACTATGATTTACGTTTATACGCTTCATATAAATCTAATAATAGACAAATTCAAGTAATTTAATACACTGACGATCCTAAGATAGGTGGCAAGAGTTCAAATAAGGCAGAGATAATTGACTCCGAAAGTAGCGTACGGCCAAAATCTAGTTTCGAAGGTACAAGTAATACCTACATACTCTAAGAGGACGCGAAGTACGGTTGAGCAAATAGCTAAATAATAGGAGTCCCTCAGCAGGTGGACTGTAGTCATTACTCTTGCGGTAATCCGCAGAATACACCCTGATTTATGGGGTACCACAGACGGACCACCAAATTTAGGTGTTTTATAAAAAATGGAGCTTATTTTCTTGAGTTATAAATAATGTTAGAAATCCCTAACGGGAATGGGGTTTTGTAAGTGTGCGTCGTGATATGGTTCTCTGAGAATAGTTTATTTATATCCTAACTTAAATGTTATTACGTAAATGACATTGTGAAAGGTCGCATACCATATTATTTACTTTGATTTTCATATTGATAGTTGCATAATTATTTTTCCACGTGTCGAAAATATATCTTTGAATATATAAATACGTCACACATATTTCTCTTTGAAGTAATGCATAGATGGTGTCAGCTCCCGGAAAACCCTGCTAGGTATTAAATAACAACTTTCATAATATATGATAGATTAGACCTACATATTGTTACGCCAGATTATGTAAATGTATCCTATAAAATATGGGAGCCGCTGATTACAACTAACACTACATTTATATACTCGTATATACAAGTTCTCAACGTCTTCAGCTAACGAATGATTCTCTCTTGTTTGACATTCTATTTCAAATAGTCTACTGTGAAGAAAAATACGGTACATTTTAAATAATACTTATTTTTGTAGTAAATAAATAAAGTCTAAAATCGCGTAGCAAAAGAATCGAACCCCACATCCCGGCGGCCTCGCAAGCACGCTTCCTGTTTGGCACGACACCATGGCTACTTTTCTCGATGTGTACACTACTTTATTTCACCGTTCGTCTGTATATGTATTACATGCTTTACGGTTTTCCACGCAATCGTTCAAATTTACTGTGAAAATGTGTGGCTAAATTAAATATTTGTTCTATGATTCCTAAGTACCTTATTTTTCATCAGCATTAAGATAAAAATAAGTATACTTTACGTGTCAGGTAACTGGAAGCAGTAAGGAGTTGCTATTATAGCAAATAAATAAATACAACCTCTCAATGGGCATAGACAATATAAATAAATCAAGAATGAAAACCAATCTTGCCAATATTATTATACCCAATAGTTGAGAATTCTTGATGAAAATTACTACACTGATAAACAACAACACACGCAATACAACAAGTAATTTGGTCCTAGATCGGTGATCGGTCGATTTTGGTCAAAAGAGAAACGACCCAAATCAAAATGTGACGTTACTTACTGGTGATGTTACGAATTCTAGTACCGATTCAATGAAAAATATGGCTGAGAGAAAAAACAAGCAAGCCTAGTAGCAAATCTTTAGTCCATAATTAGAAAAAAATGGCGTAAAAGGAATGATATTTATTTCTATAAATAGATCTTCCTAAAGACACTTTTACTAGTCAATGTTTTCCTATCAACTAGATGGCGATGGCGCCGGCATTTCTTAACTAGACCTCTGAGATGAAATACCGAAACAAATGCGGAGGTTCATGGATTTTTTAAGTCCAGCCGTAGTAAGTTAGCAATTCGCCGTGTCGCTTAACATCAGGGGAACTGGCGTAAGCCTATCACGAATTAAAAAAAAATGTGTTACAATGCAGAGCAATGTTTGAAGTGGCCTTTTGAAGAAACAGCTAAAGCCAGCTTCGGGTAGAGGAGTCTCAAATAACGGCACTCATGCATCCTGATGACTAATCTGTCATTATCTGTGTTGATACCAATTGGAATATACTAGAAGATTTTTTGTATATACTCGTAGGTATTGTATACATCTTTATTCGTATAATAGAGATATTGAATATGTCTTTTTGTACATCAAGTGTCCTTCGTTAAATTTGGCTTAACTCCAAGAGTATTTGAATAGGGTGATTTGTTTAAAAAATAAAAGCAACTTGTACAGTAACAGAATTTTATTTAATGCAGATCCATCTCGCACTATAGCCGATATTGTACAAAAAATTATAATATCGTTTTCATTCATAATAATAGGTAATGATAGGTAATATAATATTACACAACTTTTCACACAATTACAATCATGAAACACAAACATTTAAATCATTCTATACGCTAGAATCCCTCGAGTTTTTAAGTATTTCTCTTCATTTATTTCTATATTATAATTATTTTACATTACAATAAAATTGGGCCTACCTATTTACGTATGACAAATGCTTCGTAAAAGGACAAAATTTTACGTATTACATTCATGAGCACGTTTCGAATTAAAATAAATTAACGATTTTGTTCAACTGTAAACTTATCATTGTCAAAAAGCCGCAAAATATCTGTGAAATAATAAAACAAGTGTATGAATTTCGAATTCTGTGAATAGTATACAAGTTTGTTTTTTATGAAGAAGCTTTATAAATAAGTATTTAATATTTACAATATGTAACAAAAGTCATCAGTAAAACTTAGGTCAAGATTCTTTCAGGTAAGTAGTGCAAAGTCGACCACAATAATTATAATCGTTGTTTAAATTAACACAATAAAATCATTATTACGTTAAAAAGGAACTATAAAGAGGTAATAAGATGATTCAATGATTAATAAAAAAAATGAATTTGGCACTTCGAAGGGCGTTAGTTAAAATAAATACTGAAAGAATCTCGACCAAATTTTACACGATCATCGTCACTACATTATACAGAAGAAAAAATTACGTATATGTTTATAGGAATCCAAAAATATTACCACTACTGTATCTTAAAATAAATTACATTATCTATTACTTAAATTTAATTAGCTATTCGTATACTGGGCACAACTAGTTTTGATTCATGTCATTTTTAAGTGACTATAGGTAATCTATTTTTCTAAGAATAAGTTAAGCTATCGACTAATAAATGGAATATTTTTTTCATACTAAAGCCTTTGTAGTTACGTATAGGATTTCTGGCGGGACGCAAGAGACTTTAATGTTTAAATAGATAATACATTAATAGAAAAAATTGGTAGGCACGAAATCTCGTCTTCAATTTTAAATTGAGTGAATGTCTCACAAATATACATAAAAATTACGGTAAGTATACATTTGCCGTATGCGTCACGCCAGCAAGAAATTGTAAGTCTGTAAATGTATCACTATTATGCGTTTCATAGACGTATACAGACGTTGTACATCAGATTTCGGTTATAAGTAGGTATATAATTACTAAGTCTTAATATATTTACAATACAATGATTTGTTCGAAAATACAAGTGCACTGCGACGTAGGATGATGATGGTGATGAGGACGAATTTGATAAGTACTGTTATTATCAAATCCAATTGTCGTATAACATTATTTCTGGTCAAAAAATTTAATATTAGGTACAAACTCCACGTCTAATAAATATATGACCCTACCAACTAGGTTTAAATGGAAAAGATGAAACCTCTCGTCGCAGTGAACGTATTCACACTCCTAGTACTACCTACTTTTTCAATTTCAGCTCGCTATTATAGAATTTGAAATTAAATGTCATCTACATACGAACTATTGGCAAGTGCTCCATCAGAAATAATCCCACAGTGTGTGTACGGCATTGCAATAATATAAACAAAAATAGTAACTATAAAGAGCTGTAAAACCCACCTCGGTTCGACACCGCGTTTTGGCAGATAAAGTGCGATTTCGAGTGAGCGATAGTGGGGCACGATTCGCACGATAAATAAAAACACAATTCCATTTGAAGCTCGGAGTTGCGGCGCGGCGGCCGTCCCGTGTACCTCAGCAGGCGTTCAAGATTTATACAGGGAGATGCGGAACAATATATCACGGAACAGTACGCGGGAACTCGACCTATTCCTAGCGCGGAGCAGCCACCGTCCCGATGGAACATGATAGCAGATCACCCCGACAGATAGCGACAGCCTCACAACTAACGCCATGTCGCTTGGACAATAACTGTACGCTTTCTAATGGTTCTATCTAGAATATGCTGCGAGCTCATGTCTCGTTCTGCGACAGTTACGCAACATATCGAATAATATTAATCGATTCGACTATTTAATATCACCTCCTTATTAACATAATGTATTCGTATGTAAGTCAAGCTAAGCGATAAACAAGTTAAGACCGAATTGCGTATTTTTCATCCGAGCTTCATATAATTTATAGTCGACGATGATATCGCGACTGGTTCTTTTATTTGTGAAATAGTGATACGCGGAGTGTGCTCGGTAAGCGTTACTAACGGGAAATTTTGATAATAAATCTCTGGCAGTCGATTGCCTAAGCGTTCGTGTGGGCTGGCGTAAAAATTTATTCGATAGTCGATTTTGATATCTTGATCTCGCGACGTCAAACCGCGTCGGGGCGTGCGGAGTTGAATGACAATATGACAATCGAAACACATACATCACGATAGCTGCGTAAACATGGAGCGCGCTAACTTACATACTAGCTTCGGCCCTAAGACCTACCAAAGCATCGACAACGCTTTACACGCGACGACCACCTGAAACAAAAGGAAAAGCGAAATTAATTAAAATGCCAATCATAAAAAAATTAAAAAAATGTTAATAGCTTGTCGTTTTTGAGATAAATAATTTAAGCGGGGTTAGCTAAACAAAGTATGAAAAATTCGATATCGTCGTTGTTGGCTTAGGATAATTGGAAACATAATTTCAGCATATTGCTGAAGAGATAAATGTGTCATTTTTCAGCGGTATTTATAAAGCTTGGCACTAGTCGGTAACAATTTAAAATCTAAAGCGCACGACGATATTTCATCAGATCGGTATACGTTCTCATAAACAAGGGCGGACTTAAAATGCAAATAATTTCGCGCGAGCCCCATGGGCATGTTAAAACAAACTCAGTATTCTAACAGCTTTTCATTATTTATCGCTTACGCTCACGGAACAGCGAATTTTTTTTTCAGTTAAAGTTAATTTCTAGCGTAATGCGTATTTGATAAAAGGCTGTATCTCTGGCAGGCAGGCTCCGTCGAGCCGGCTCTGAAATTAAGATGTAACATGATGCGAGAACGAGCAAGAGCAGCTAGATTTATTGCTATACCACTTTGCATATGCTGATTTACAAAGACGGTGGATATGTTTAGAGCGGTTGCGTGTGTGACAGATATAATTTTACTGTGTTATTTTAATAGCTGTTGACATAATAATAATGAAAGCCACTTTGTTAAATGTATTGTCATTTGTATTTATATGTAATGATATTTCAGATTAAAATAAATTTACACATAGTGTGAAATGTGCATGTTACTAAAGAAGTATGAAACTGGCAAATGTGAACTTTTAAATAACATGATATATTTTTACAAAGTCATTTATAGTTCGAAAGCAAATGATTAAGTAGTTAAAATAGAGTATAAGCAGTAGCTATTGAATTAGATAATATTGTACCTACCTATTCGTAATTATTTTTTACAGTTACTGAGTAAGTCATAAATTGGTAAAACGGAAGACGAAAACATTAAAAGATAATTTTATCAGGTTTAAACAATTTTTGTATCAGCTCTGTATAGATACGGTGCTGCTGATGTGGCCCATTCGCAAGGCAGCGCGCGCGAGAGGGACGACTGTCTGGCGATCCGCAGTCAGCAGAAAGAAACACATAACAGAAACGTTCGTACTTGCCCTGCGTTGCTGATCTTTTTATAAAATATCTTAACATAACTTTTGTGAGGATTAAATTGCTTAAATTTTTTTATCCGTACATTGTAAAACAAATTCTGAAATGATAAATTCTACCTACAATGCTTTGAGTTTTTATTAATCTGATTTTTTCAAAGGCGTTATAACAATTTACTTCAGATACGTTAATTTACATCGAATGTATGTAGGTCAAACTTTTGATTAAACACCCACACAATCAGTACGTACGTAATTTATCGCTATAAACAAGAATACACCTACATTCCTCGGGGGAGTTCTCGCAAAAAGTCAAAGTAATACAAAAAGGTTCACCTACCATCCCGGTCAAGGAAAGTAATAAAGAAGAGGGACGCGAACCGAATAATTGATACGATTATGTGTTACTACTGCAGAAGAGATAAGGGTAGCAACATACTGTGTAAAATAGAACTAAGTATGTAATAAACACAAAGAAAGACACCTAAAAATAAATTAATACGCCAACTCTACTTTGTCGACAATCACATCAAAAATATGCTAAGATTAAATGATGTCACTTGTTTTTATTGCAGATCGTTACGTAATACAACCAATCAAACCTTAAGTTAGCACGAAACTAAAACAAATGCTTGAGATGCCGCCACGGACAACGACCCCAAATGCGACTAACACGATTTCTGTTCTATTTCCAGATGTTGACCAGTATGCACACAGCATCAAGAACAATGGAAGAAGGGCGCCGGGCGCTCCGTCAAGTGCGAGAGCCCATAAATCCAATAGGACGCGCAATTTGTTGAATTACAGCATGCGCCAGCCAGCCACCGGGCCGACGCGAAATTAGCTCCCACAGAGATAAATTGACGGCGGGCCGCTAAATAAATTATTTGGGAAAACCGAGAAAAAACGGGCGTCTTCCCTTGATAAGGGTTGCGAGTATTCTACCGTGGAAATAATGAATATCGACCGCCGAAAAACGTACGTGTGGAAGACAACAATCATCAATACCTATTTATCTCGATTTTGATCAAGTAGACGAACTCTACTCATACTATTTCATCTCCTAATAAAGAATATTTAACATTACAATTTGAAAAATCTCTCTACCATTATTACTCTACTGATCCCCAAATGAATATAAAATTCGCTCTTAACAAGTTTTCGGTAGCTCTATTAACTCGACAGAAAACATCAATCAAATTTAATGAACCGCCATTTGAATGGAGGCACTTTATAAAATCAACACCTTAAACACAAACGAACACACAGACACGAATCTGGTTTAGTAATTAACCGAGCAATTATCACCTAGAAGCCGTTATTAACTCGACCTAGGTATTTCTCACGACAATAAAAAAAGTAATTATACCTCGATAACCGGCACGAAATGTAACTCTACACGTGTAGACTGCGTACATTGAACGACATTTAAATAGTAGTTTATCTGTTCTTCAAATGTTTGACGAATTCTTACAAATCCGATGGTGATTATGTAGCTTTGGTCCAGATGTTTTCTTTAACTGGGAGTTCAAAAATGTCAATAATATAATCCAAGAGAGCTGCTACTTTAATATATATTCATCTTCTATACATTTCTTAATCACATGGTCGGTATTAACCAACTTAACTGTGCCCCAAATGACAATGATGGAAATCTTCTTTCTGTTTTTTTAGCGCAAGCATCCCTCAAAAGGGTTGCATCACCCTTTCTTTCAACGGGATTAATCTTAGTTGTATATTCAAGATTTAGGCGGCAATAAGAAAGACGCATAGGTGGGCTTACGAAGGGGCGAGACTGGCGAATTGTCTCAGATTCCACCCCAGCCTGTGAGGATTTTATTACATTCGTTAACGCATATAAGATTAATGTGAAAATACTTTACATTTGTGCGTAAATTCTGTAAGGATTACACAGAGGGTTTCAACAAAGGGTTTAAAAATTATAACTACAAGCAATTGAGTAACTGATAATATAGTAATAAATAGTGGAATAGGTTTTCTTTTTGATTTTAGACATAATATTTGAATTCAAGATTGATCAAGATCATGTTGGAAATTTAAACAGTTTCTTCTCTGAGGTTATCAAGATTAGAAAGATATTCAAAATTGACAAATTATAATGAAATTGATACGCGAACTGGGTTGGATTCAGTTCCCATTTTTTAGATTTTGCGACCATGTTGGAACGAGATAATGTCAAAGATTGCAACAACCAATTATATTCGAATTCAAAAATTGGAATTGGGGTTCCATTTTTAAAAGGAGCTTGCCCCACCCCGCGTACCTGCGCCGAGTGGCCATCAATTTATCTACATCCCCTCCCTCCGTGACGTGTGTTCCATCCATGTCCGCCATTACTGTATCGTCTATTGTTAGAATTATTTCGTTAAAAATCTTAGAGATTGCGGTACTATCAAAGATCAAAATTAAATTTTATTTACGCTGCTTATTGAGAGATAATAATTTGTTTTTGATAAGTGTACTTAATTTAATTTGTAAAATAAAAATGTTTTCTCTAAAAAATTTCATATGCAAGTAAAATTAGAATATAATACAATTTGCCCCGCAAGCGATATTAATATTAAAAGGGGTACTGTGATTTTTTCCCGCAGCGATCCGCCCCCCGTCCGGGACATTTATCAGGATTTTGGACGGCACAAGCTAAAATTTTGGACGCTTTAAGCTGGGCGTAAATTTCACAAAACATGACACGACCGCGTGAAAAAAAATACAACCGAAAAGTTACTCCAAGCGTTTGCTCGTGTATCCAGTTTAAATGAGGATGAAAATTTTCTGACTTATACGTAAATGATTTTCGTAGTTTCCATAATTAAAACTATGTAGCAACATCCGCGGAATTCGAAATTCATTCGGAATTCATTCACACATTTTTAATTAACCTACGTTCGATAGAATAGCAAAGCTTAATTTAATATACATACATAACGCCGGAAACTCATTACTAGCTACATGGTTTCGAGATTAAAAATTCATTATTCAAAATATCAACGGTATTTTAACCTGTATGTAGGGCTTTCACATAAATTTTCATCTTTCGAGACACGACCAATTATACGGAAGTTTTAAAAAGGCGACCGTCACTAGGCGCATACGCAATCGTTTGTCGCCGTTGTGAACTTTCACACTACACGATATTTATATTAATTTTATTTTTGGGCACAGCTAATGCGGTCGACGTGCTCAAACTAATCTTTCTTATTTTCTTGCTATTTATTTCTGTAACAGTTTGTTATGTGCCACCATTAGATTGAGTATTCGAGGGTTGCAACCGATAGTTATTTTAGGTTCTCATCTTAGATACGATTTTATTGACACATGTGCGTGCTTATGTGCTAATTCGGTTGTGTTTATCTATGCAAAGTTACATGACCGTAGAAACGAATCATCATTCACGTGAAGAAAGTATTTTTGTGAACAAAGTAACAAAAACAATGTGTCTTTAAGCTTTATGTATCCACCCGACTCAGCAGACAGCGTCGTTTGCTTAATATTTACAAAACATTCGCAAACCATTTTATTGCTCGAAATAAATACTCCATGTAGCTAAATATATGCAGAGGCAACCTACGCACAATGTAAATTAAAGAGGAGACCAAAAAATTTGAGAAAAAATGTTGGCAAATATTGTAACGAGAAAAAACTATTTAATCCGTAGTTTTGTAGGTTGGTAGTAGGGAATAAATCAAGCGGTCGTCGCTGGCGTCGATGCCAAGGAAATAAGATGATATCGAGTTGGCAACATCGCGGAGACGGTGCACAGTACTGGTGTACTGGCGATGAGCTGCCATTGTTATGGAGAGAGTGTGAGACGCGCCGACGTAAGTACGAAGCAAGAATCTTGGTCGTTGGAGGTGGAGAGAAAAGATATGAGTTCGAGCATTTATTACATTATATGAGATGGCTTATTTATGTTGATGATATGCTAATATACAATAATGCCCCGAGCATTTCTTCATATTTAAATACCAAAGGAAATTCATCAACATTTGTGTAGCTTCACAACCAATTAGTCTTATTTATTTTCTGAAATTATCATGCTGTATACAGACGAAGTAGTTCAATATTTTTATACTTGGCGTGTTTTTAATACCTACCACTTTTTTAAATTCATTAGCCCTTTATAACCTTTCGTATCAGTGCATAGTATTAATTAATTTAAACTTATAAAGTCGTAAATCGTTGAATAAAACCAAACCCGGATTTTTACGTACCCTTAACGAAATTGGTGGTTGATTAACGATTTCCAACTTTTTCCAAGTTTAAGTTAGAAAATAGCGAACTACCAAAATACGTAGGAATCGTAGGGCATATAAGTTGAATATTTTTCTTGCAATTATTTTAAGATTTAAGATTTTTGAAGTATAAAGTAACCAGTGACGTATACGGAGACCTTAGTCAAAAAGTTCTAATTAATCCAAAGCCACTGTAGTTTATAAAACAATATTTTTCGACAGAATCATTAATTCGAGATTATTATAATCGTTTTTACGATCAGGAAGCTGCCCGAATAATTAAAATCAAATGTAGCCCCAACTACCACCTTCGACAAAATAATTTTAGTACGAACTCATAGTATTGAAACCTTATATTTCAGTTGTGAGTGCTTAGTGGCCGACGACACACACTATAAATCTCCGTATGATTTGTAATAAAACCTCGCCACTTTACTGAACGTCTTTGTAGAGTATCTGACGTTTATTAAGTACCTATGTGGATGTTTTACTTGCCTTTTTGTTGTAATAAATAAAGCAATTTCTCTTTTATATTCGTAAGGTGAGCAAAGGGTAATCGGGTGTCAGTCATGGTGCCAAATAGTGATAATTTATGTCTGTCACAAATAAAGTACCATCTACTTATTATAGGTATAATTTCTACTTCTAGATTGTTGATAACAGCACACGAAAATTCAATGTTACATACGTAATAAAGAAAATTCACACCTTTCTCCCACAGAATTATACACCGTCACTTGCTATGATTCTTGCATACTTCTTCTTTTGATGTTACGTTTATCAATAGATATAATTACAATATTAAAACTTCTACGAATAGTTAAAGAGAGATTATAACTTGGTTAAGCACTAAAATGTTTGTCATAGACAGTCTCATCTTCATCAAGTTGTAGTTTTACCATTATTTATTTAGTACTGGTTTACTACTAGACTTTCTGAGAAAAAGGTAGCCAGTATCCTTCTCCGAAATCCAGTCCATCTCTAAATGTACCAAAGACAGAATTTCTTTCGCATTTATAATTTTAGTAGTTAGGTATATATTTTCTAATTTCTCTTATTTAGACAATACGGCCGTCAAAATACGGTTATGTTTCGTCAATCAGGCAATAATTTGTTAAACCGAGTTGATCAATCCGTATTAGTACATAAACATGTATGTTTATCATAAAGTTGATTTGTGGCGGTCTCTCTCTGCGCATGGGCAAATTATAATCCTTCTTCCACAACAAACGGGCAATGGATGAAAACAATTTTCCCTCGAAAAGATTACATCCCGTCCGTCCTTTATTACATCTAATCACGAGATCTAACAATAAACTATTTTTCACAATATTATTTAGTGAGGCCAGCCCTTCACACTTTCGTTTTTTCTCCCCTTTTACTGGGAAAAATAAGAGTCGTGACCATTCATCAACGTTGACGGTGCTCGTTACCGAAATCACGTTTATCATAGATCTCTTGTCTAAGGTTTTAGTTTCCTTTACCACCGATAATGTTTGAAGCACTATTTTTTATTCACTGAACTTCGAGCTCACTTTCTTGAAACATAGGTTCTATTTTTCTATAAACTATATTTATTATTGGAGCGATATTTTCGAAGGCGTAACGGAGAAGAGTCGCGAGCCACACACGACGAATTACGAGCGAACCCGGGACGCGAGCTGAGTTATGTTACCGCGATATATTATATTTATGAATTATGTTTTATACTTGATAAAATCTAGTTAGTTTCGAAGGTGGGACTACTTAAATGTGAGACTATCTGATTACATAAGCATTAACTTTACGATTAATTTATCTTAAACTTTTCCAATTAGGTAAGTATGATAAAACTCTTTCCAAATGTGGCTTTCGACATGACGATGTTTCTTTAGAGTATCTCGGACAAAGCAGCTTCATAAAGTAGTTTCTTTTAATAAATATATAAGTACCTATGTCTATCATATCACCAAGTAGTGCTTTTCAATTCCAAATCAAAAACAAATCCAGTATTATTTGTCAAACAAATCGTCAGATTTGCGCCATTCAACATTGCCACCAACAAAACATTCATTAACAAATCTTGCTTCTTGTTGTTGGCAACATTTATAAATAAAAAATATGTCATTCGTTAACTAAACAAACGCAATATTTTAACAGACACAACGCGAATGAAACGCTAACATATATAACTATTCTTTGATGCTATTTCTGTTTTTCTTTCACAGAAGCATAGCCATGCCACCAAAGTTGTTCTGTATCAAACCTACGTATAAAGTTCTCAATGTTTCTCAATTTTGCAACGCAACCCACACTTTTTAATTTATTACCCGTATTTTTGGGTAAATATTACATATAACTGTCTCCCTTTCATTACGAACACCGTCTATACATCATTGGAGAGTTATTGAGTTCCTGTGAGTAAGTGCATATAAATTTTAATGTTTTTCGACAGTTTAAGTGAGTTAATTTGATATATTTTTAGACTATATTTATAAGTGGGATGGATGGATGTGATTGTGTTATCAATAATTGCAACTGAAAGGCATAATGTTGTATTACCTATCTGTTATAATATTTCGTGGTTTCATTTTCGATATAAATCAACAGGTAGTCCTTTGACCTACAAGGCAACACTCGCACGCTTTAAAAGTTTAATTTTAATTTTAAATTTGTTCTTTAATCGATTTTTTATTTTATTTTTATAATCGATTAAAGTATCGATACCATTTACTCCTCCCTACACTAGGCAGTGACAGCTCATTCTTTTTCCGTGCGGGGCAACGAGTGCACGCGTTCCTCTCTCCGATCGTAAAATTAAATATCTATTTATTCTATTGCATTTACATTCCTACAAAAATGCCTAAAAGGTCATATGAAGAAAAGATGGAACATTATATGCGGAAGATGGACAAATTAAGAAATAAACAACGTTATAAACGGCGGCGCCGACAGGTTTCCGATTCGTCATCAAACCAAGGTTAGTTATATACTTTTATTACCGTACAAGTACTGTTCAAAGTGAAAGTCTTGATACGGTATTTTGCCATAGATTCAAATTTGAACGCGGCAAACCTACCCGCCATAGATTCCTAAGCGAACGAGGCGTATGAATTTATATTATTACGTAACGGATTCAAATTTCGAACCGTTACTATTTAAAATAGCTAACTACCTACGGTTACCTTACATTTTCACTTTTACCCATTAGGAGGCGAAACATCCATGTGGGACTTACCAGAACCACTACCCGAATGTGAAATACAATCCTGCTCGGACGAAGCAATTATTCTACCAAGCCCTGACAAATCTCACTCGGAAACGTTATTGGAGTCTATTACGATCCAAAAAACTAATCCGCCACAGCCGTCGGTTGAAATGCCGTCGCCGACGCCACCACCTAGCGAACCGCCGCCGTTGGACCCTGAGATTCTGTCAGCCCTGGGCGAGGCGACTGATCAAGGGCCAATATGGGGCCAAGACATCCATAATAATTTGTCACAATTATGGCAACCATTACTCAAAAAGGGAATGAATAAGGAGATCCGAGATAAAATTTTAAAACAATACCTGTTACCTAGTAATTGTACTTTACTCCAAGCGCCAAAGTTAAACATTGAAATATCAGCCGCAGTCGCAGAAATGGTAAGATTACGTGACAAAAAAGTTGAGACATCTCAACAACAACTGGGCACTGGCATAACAGCTGTTAGCAGGGCGATGACGTCATTATTAGTAAATGATAACAAACTTGAAGCCATAAAAACTCTCAGTGATGCCTGTCGCATCTTATGTGACTTACATCACTCTGAAACCCAGGCCCGGATTAAAATGATTACTCCTGGGTTGGCGAAACCTTCCTTAATGTCATACAGGATAGCGAGCGGGATGAGACGTTATTTGGTGTTAATCTACCCGAAAAAATAAAGGCGTCAAAAACCATCGAAAAACAGGGGCTGCAAATCAAAAAGACTGTGCAGCCAGCAAGGCATAACACCGCAGTCCAGCCTCAAAACATATTACCTGCGTCACGCCAGCAGTTTCAGGGAAACTGGATTGGACCTCCTCGGTACCCGACGAACAGGGGGGGGCGAGGGGGTCAGAAGAGGTTTCCTGCACCAACGCGTCGATCAGCACAGACCACAGCGGCCACGACGCAACAAGCCAAACCGAGTCGGAGCCGATCACGTGCTCCTGCTCGCCATTAACACAGGTACACGCAGGCAGAGTACACTTTTATTATAATTGTTGGACTCGTATAACCAATAATACCACCATCCTTAATTGGGTAATGAATGGTATACCTATCCCATTTTCACAGACGCCATTTCAAACCTATGTCCCTCGAATCACTTGGTCATTGAATGAACAACGTGATATGCTATCAGCTATCGACAACCTTCTTGAGCTGGGTGCAATTGCTCAAGTCGAGCCAAGTCTAGATCAGTTCATTTCTAGTACGTTTTTAGCTCCAAAATCAAATGGCGGTAAAAGATTCATTCTGAATTTAAAATCCTTAAATCGGTTCGTACCTAAAATTCATTTTAAAATGGAGGATAGTAGAACCGCCTGTAGGCTAGTACAAAGCAATTGGTTTATGGCAAATATAGATATGAAAGAATCTTACCTACTTATACCGATCCATAAAGGGTCTCGTAAATACCTCCGATTTCATTACATTGCGCCATCTTCGAACGAAACAATAACGTACGAATTTAGCGCATTACCTTACGGGCTTGCCATAGCCCCCAGATGCTTTACTAAGATTGTCAGAGAGGTTGTAGGTTACCTACGTGGTCGTCGACTTAAATCCGTGTCTTATTTAGATGATTTGCTTTGTTTAGGTAGCAGTTACGAAGAATGCCTTCGTAACGTGAAGGAAACTGTGACATTATTAGAATGTTTAGGATTCGTAATAAATTACGAAAAAAGTAATTTACAACCTCAAAAATCCTGCAAATTTTTAGGTTTTATTTACGACACCACTGATATGACGTTATCATTACCTTTAGATAAACGCAATAAGATAGCCCTTTTAGTCCAAAAGTATTCAAAACTACCCACTGTCTCAATTCGAGATTTCTCTCAGTTGATAGGGGTACTGGTGTCAGCATGCCCGGCAGTGCGTTACGGTTGGTTATATACGAAAATATTAGAAAGAGAAAAATATTTGTTTTTGCAGCAGTATGGCTCGTTTGATGTTAAGATTAAACTTCGCGCTATTATCCTAAAAGACCTAAACTGGTGGTGGAAAAATATTTACGTAGTAAATAATCCAATAAAGCCACCAAGTTATGTACTCGAAATTTACACCGATGCGTCACGCACCGGCTGGGGTGCATTTTGTACCGGGTCTAGAGCTAATGGTACTTGGAAAGATAGTGAGACTAGGTTCCATATCAATTATCTAGAATTATTGGCAGTCTTTTTCGCCCTTAAATGCTTCGCTCGGGAACGAACTGAATGCGCTATACTGCTCCGCGTGGATAACACCACGGCTATCAGTTATATCAATCGCATGGGCGGTATTCAGTTCCCACATTTAAACGCACTTTCCCGCGAAATCTGGCAGTGGTGCGAGATGCGTAAGCTATGGATTTTTGCTTCCTATATAAATACAAAAGACAATATCGAGGCTGACGAAGAGTCACGTAAGATTAACCCCGACGTAGAGTGGGAGTTATCACACTGTGCTTTCAATTATATTGTTAGACGATATGGTCAGCCGGAGATTGACTTATTCGCATCTCGCATCAACGCCAAGTGCCACGAATATGTATCCTGGAAACAGGACCCGGATGCCATAAGCATTGACGCATTCACGATTAATTGGTACCCAAAATTCTTTTATGCCTTCCCACCATTTTCTTTGTTATTAAATTGCATACAAAAGATTATTCACGATAAAGCCACGGGTATCTTAGTCTTTCCTATGTGGCCCTCACAGGCTTGGTATCCACAACTACTAGATCTATTAATCGAAGACCTGGTGATCTTGAAACCACACCCAAATTTAGTATTGTCGCATTTCAGGCAACAACACCCGCTCCACAAGACACTTACCCTGGGAGCAGCGCTGCTCTCAGGCTCGCGTTCTCCCGACGTGGTACACCGCCAGCCGCAATACAACTGATACTTGCCTCACTATCTACTAGTACATTAAAACAATACGGTGTTTGTTATAAATTATGGTGGCAGTACTGCCAAAGTAATAATTGTAAAGTTTTCGATAGTCCAATTGTCCATATTATATCTTTTCTGACTGAGCAATATGAGAAAGGCGCCACATATGGCACACTTAACAGTCACCGTTCAGCCTTATCCTTACTCATAGGGAATAATTTAGGTACAAACGAGTGTGTCAAACGCCTCCTAAAAGGAGTATTCAAGTCGAGACCATGCTTACCTAAGTACTCGAGTACCTGGGACCCTCAGATAGTGTTAAGCCATATATCAGAATGGGTTCCCCATAACCAACTTAATTTGGAAAAAATAACTAAAAAGCTCGTAGTTTTACTAGCTCTGTGTACTGCACATAGGGTCCAGACCTTTTCTTTAATCAAAATTAGCAATGTTAAAATTAATACAAATGGTATTGAAATTGTTATAACAGATATAATTAAAACATCAGGTATAGGACGCGATCAACCCGTTTTGTATTTACCCTATTTTCGAGAAAATATTACTATTTGTCCGGCCACAACATTAATAGATTACATGTCTGCAACGAAGGAATTACGTCCTTCGGACAACGATCACCTCTTAATAACTGTGAAGCGTCCTCACAAGAACGCGACAGCACAGACAATAAGTAGGTGGATTAAACAGACTTTGAGCGCGAGCGGCGTCGACGTGACTGTGTACAGCGCACACAGCGCCCGCCACGCGGCCACGTCGGCGGCGCGCGCGACTGGTCTTAGTCTTGATCTCATCAGAAAGACTGCTGGCTGGACCGCGTCCTCCCAAACATTTGCTAAATATTATCATCGGCCTATTGTAGAAAATTCAAACTTTGCAAAATCAGTTTGTTTACCACTTGTTAATTAGGTTTAGCTACTTAAATGATAATTTGTATCCTAATTACATAACATTTTTGTTAATTCATATCTTAATTACAATTAAATTTAAGAAACGTATGATTAATATATTCTCGTGTTTCATTATTACAAGTAATACATCTATTTGATAGATTTACAACCTGCAATAATTAGTAACAAAACTGTCTCTGAACATCTACCTGTTGATTTATATCGAAAATGAAACCACGAAATATTATATATGATCAAACGAACTTCTAAAGTGAAGTTCGATCGATATAATATGAGTGGTTTCATTTGAAGATATAAAGCACCCAACCCACCCAAAACCCTATTTTGTTACTATAACACGAGAAGACTTGAAATCAAGTCACACTCTAAAAAGAATGAGCTGTCACTGCCTAGTGTAGGGAGGAGTAAATGGTATCGATACTTTAATCGATTATAAAAATAAAATAAAAAATCGATTAAAGAACAAATTTAAAATTAAAATTAAACTTTTAAAGCGTGCGAGTGTTGCCTTGTAGGTCAAAGGACTACCTGTTGATTTATATCTTCAAATGAAACCACTCATATTATATCGATCGAACTTCACTTTAGAAGTTCGTTTGATCATATAATATCATCTGACTGGGAGAGGCCTACTTCCAGCAATAAAAGAATATGGGCTGGTAATGATGATGATTATAATATACATGAAAATATTAGTTTTACATTTTTCCGATCAAGCTTTGAATTTATCTAAAAAATTAGATAGTACTAGAATACTTTAAAAAAGTAAATTGTATTAATCAATTTGTTTCTTTTCACAGGTACGTCGAATTCCTGATGTAAAGCTTAATTAGAAGGCGATATCCAACGGATTCGTCAGCTATGCAGCTAAGATGGCGTCGCCCGCGACACGATTTGTCAAAAAGAAAACAAACGGCCCAGAAATAGTTTGAGTTGACAAGTTTATAGCCGCCTCGTCCTCGCCTGGCTATGTTACGAAATTATACTAACAGCTAAGGAATTTTATTCAACACCCGGGCTTTTCCGCGCACTTCCTTACTGATTTACATTGTATTTGTTATCGTTGTGTTTGCGTTTTGTTGATAACTCAATGATGCACTTAGTTGTTTTTCAAGTAGGTACCCTAAATCCTGTACCTACAGATGATTTGTAAACGATGAATGGATATACCCATTCTTATAATTTGTTTTTGTGGAGAGTCCTTTTTAAGTTAGAAGATAGACTAAATTATTACAGTTAGAGTACGACTTCTACAAAATTAAAAAAAAATGGAGTTGCAATAAAATATGCATCTTCTCTGCATAGTGAAGGTTATGTACTGCAACTAATTGGGTTTTCAATCAACTTGATTGAAAATGTTTTACCTGCCAGTAGGTGGGTACTACATATGTATAAAAGCAGGAAATTGAAGACATCCGTAGATAATGTCATGAATTATAGGCAGCTGAACTCTAATGTAATTTAATTTTAAAAAGATAATATTTTACGTTACCAGAGAACTTGCTCCACAGAGATGGATCACAGCAGGTGATAAATATTAAAAAGTCGACATAAACAACTCCGAACACGTAACTAGTTTCTGTGGATATTTGTCTAAGCAAAAACCGTTGGATACGGAGGGAAGCGTTTAGGCTAGCGAATACACCACGATTTATCTCGAAAATTCTCGATTTTACCTCGCAATTTCAATAATATACCTACATTTGAATCTGTGATTTATATTCTGTCAATTAATAGAGATAAAGCTTAAATATAGCTCATCCATATTCATGTTTATAAAAAATGTATTTTAAATTTATTCTTATCGCTTTTAATCAGACCAACGACGCGAACAGAAGTCAAAATGTTGCTGCTATTTCTATGCTTCATAACATTGCCTCGAGGTATTGTGGATTAAGTAATTATAATTTAATGATTATATTTTCAAAGGCATCTTTCAATCGGTCCTTATCGCCGTGGGTCCTTTAGCTACTAATCTCAAGAGTCCGGCGGACCAAATTTCCCACACAAACGTAATACCAAAATAAATTGTAATTCAAACACAATTTAATCAAATTGTGTTATTATTTGGATTCATATACCGTCACTCTAGGTTCCTACTCACCATTTGATCCAAAATACTTCACTGGAAATAAATGTAAGCGAATGCAATTCTTGATAACTTTACCAAGTTTGGAACGCTATTTCGGTCGGTTATTTTTAGTGAAGTAGTATTAGACGAAATGGTACGGTAGGAACCTAGATTAACGATATCCGAATCCGAATAATGACACAATTTGTTTGAAACAATATTTTTTGGATTACGATTTATATTGGTATTACGTTTTTGTAGGCAATTCAAGCTCCGCCGGATCCTTAAAGTAGAATAATTAGGTACCTACCTGCAGATAATTTAATTAAAACGTTTGAATGAATAATCAAAAAGCTTTTATCCCAAATACGAAGTCGATTCAACTCATCTTTTTCCACAAGCTTAGCGAAAAACGCAGGTGTAATTCGCGAGTGTGCGGCCTTCCTACCGAGGGTTGTTGAAGTTACGCGGGTAACAGCGCAACAAGAATAATACAAAATGTTTTTCATTTTCTTTATGTCACCCCCGACAGTCGTAAAGGCATTAAGCGTGACCAAACTTTTGTTTGATACGGACAATATAAGTATGAGCGCAATGCTGTATCTGCCTTGAGCCGTTCAAAATTCTTGAACTTCATAACTTTAAAATCTTATGTATAATAATGCAATAATATTCGAGTTGAATAAAGATAACTAACTTTGACATAGTTTCGACCAAACAAAAAACAGATATCATCCACTTATAACACTTACTGACTAACTTTAGACAAATCACAGGATATTTGTTTCAAGTCTGAGTGTACAGACAACAGTCCAATTTCTTCAATCGATTTTCAATTTAATCTCCAAATAATAGAATTTTATTCACAGGGCTTATGGTGCATAAGGTCAGTTTGTGTCTGTGTATTTTTAACAGAAGAAGAAAATGCTCCACCACGAGTGCCATGGAATTTTGAATCTTATTTTATATTCCTTATAATATGATGAATTTTTTTTATAAGTATTTCCAGTAGATTGGGAAAAGACGAGATCATCTCGGATATACAGTAGTTTTAAATAAAATTTAATTAACAAAGATAAAAATCTATTATACAAATCTGATAAAATAAAATATTATTGAATGTTTGTATCAAATAATGTTCTTTTCGTGTACTTAAGTATTACCGAAATGTAGTATTAAAAGCTTCACTGCATGTGATATTGATGAAATATTTGGGACATATGGCCAACAGATTCGGAGATGTCGTTATGTTAATTGAAGTCATAAATCATATTTAAATGAACGATATTTGGTGCATTACTTACATGCTTACATAAAAGGACATAAATGTTTATTCTCACAAGTATAGTAGGAGACAGATACCGATAACGTATACCAGAGTTAAGTGATACAAGATATACAATCAAAGTACCCGATTCTCCCCTCACAGAGCCCTAAAAATCACTATTCGTGACAAAACTGGTAACATCCCCATACATACATATGTTGCGTAAGTTTCCGCGATTGAGGAAAGTGGGGAAAAGTGTAGATTGGCTATAACACCATTGCTTCATACAAGAACGATTGTATTGTATTAGGAGAGTAGTGAAGTGACACAATATAAAAACAATCATATTCCCTTCGCCACGTGTCTTTGCTGTTTCTATGATCAAGATGATATTTCTAGTATCTTCTTTTCGTAGTTATATGAATATTTTTTGTGCCTTTGCGTATGGTGCTTTGATCATATTCGAAGTTATTATAATTACATGCATACATCCACGTTATCTTAGATAAAGAAGTTTTACAAGTCTTAAACTCAGACGATGGTAAGTATGGTTGACTTTACTCTTAAAATGATTTTGTGACATTTTTATGTGCAACTTTTTTGTGTGCGTTTCCTGATATAAGTATACTCGTAATATGATCTGGTAGGCGTTTGGGGACAGATTGGTTGTTGAGTAAGCGTGTACCATCGTAGACAGCACTTTCGCTTGACATCAGGTAAGGTCGAGAACAAACACAAGCTTATAGGAAACAACAAAATATGGTCAGTGGAAATCCCATTTTTCATCCTAAACTTATGTATATTGCTTTGGGCAACTTAATTTCAAAATTAACTCAAGACAACAGCTGTGTCATTACATTTTCAGATTGCTCAATTTTAAATTCAGACATGAATCGTTTGTGTCGTCCCTATTCGTAAAGTCGCGATGAAGCGGGAAGGCGGAGAGTCACCCGACTTTACACAAGTAATTACTTTATTAGGTGATGCCGGAAGACGGTCGGCCGAGGAATATGCCAGCGTGACAGCTCTACAGAAAAACGACCGATTCTCTTTACGGTACCAACAACTTATTAAGGCACTATGTAAATTATTTTAAGATTAGAATGAACAAGTTAATTATGGATGTTAAGAATGATACGGTTTCTTAAAATCATAATAGTTAAATAAATAGAGTAAGTACCTGCTTGTTTGTGAACAAAATCGTTCGTGTAGGTCAGATAAAAAGTATGGAAACAGAATGTCCAACCTACCTAAATCACGTGCGGCCGCTCAAATAAGACACAAGAGCACTTTAACGACAAATTAACAGCTTCAATTACTTACAACTACCGGTGCGCTATCGCAACGGCAATGAACTAGCGACTGCCACCCGGACCTACCTGTGGCTCGCCTCCTAATAGCCCGGTAATAATATTTTATGGCTATTACCTTTGTAAACATGGATAAAACGTCCTTACGCGACCTCACCGCGTAAAAAACGGGCGACAATTGCGTTAGCGGGATTCCTTTTTTTTCCAAAAAATTGTACAAAAGAGCGTGAACCGAACGGTCTGCTTTTGAATTTAGTATTCCTTTTTTAAAATTTGTTTCTTTGCTTTCACGTTTATTTTGCTGACAATTGACGTTTGAAATTAAAATGACAAAACAATAGAATTGCGAAAGAAGAAAGACTTTTGTTCGGTGAGTGTTTTGTTTTATTAGAGAAAGCTTGATGCAGCGACAGCAAAGTATCGTTCTAGGAAGTCGCCGACGGGATGGGGATGTGCCAAAAAGAGATAAAGTAGTTTTATTGATCTATACGGACGTTCGGGCGGTGCGAGTGTGAGTTGAATGAAACGAAGATAACTTGCCGCCCCAACTTTTTTTGTCCTTTTTTTCCCCGCGGAATTTTGGTAGCGGCATCCCTCTCGGGCCACGTGACCTAAGCAGGGTGTAACTCACCCTACAGCGGCCATAACTTACTCATAGCGATAGGCGGTACGGTCGCGAAAAACATGTCTGCATTATTCTTATTTTTAATTTCTTCTTCGTTACATATTTTAGCTGTGTTTTTTATTTGAAACTCGAGACTTTTTGGAGTTAAATATTTATTTTTTATAACTGAATTGGGATTTAGGATTTAGTATAGAAATTGTCATTTCTTTCCTACTAAAAATATTATTATATTTAATAAATAATTATAAAGGGTAGAGATATGTAAAGGATTCTGTATCATTACAATGAGTAAGTAGGTACCTAAGCAAAAGAATATTTATTAATAAAATAAAGGATAACATTAATATCGTAACCATACCGGGAAATAACTTTTTATTTGGTGCTGTTCTGCCCAAATGTGCATCTCATAAATTACGTCTCTCCTTCAGTATTTCTTTCTCTGTCTTGATTTATTTTTTGTCTTTTTCTCTCCCTCCCTTTATTAACTGGCTAGCCTAATTTACTCGAGCCCTGTATCTATTTTTAGGGTTCCGTACCTCAAAAGGTAAAAAAAGGATTATAAGATCACTCTCTTGTCCGTCTGTCTGTCTGTGTGTCACCACCGATTTTCTCAGGAACGGGTGGACCTGGCAAGTTGAAATTTATGCCAGATAGTGTGTTCCTATTAGGTGTATAAAAATCAAGGTCCTGATTCAACACGAAAAAACGTATTACCTATAGGCAAATTTAGATTGTCGCGAAAATGTGTAAGTACCAAAATTTACGTCAATTTTCAACTTTTTTTTTCCCTTTACTTGTGCTGTAGACCTTGCTTTTAACCAACATTTACAATTCTAAGTCAACCAGAAATACTCTATTGGTTTTGGGTCGAAAACCTATATGGTAGTTCTTGTTGACCTAGAATCACGAAGTTTGGCAAAAAGCAAGGTCTTACAGTCAATTTTATTATGGCGGTATAATGGGTAGGTACGGAACCCTCGGCGCACGAGTTCGACTCGCACTTAACCGTTTTTTTTGTAAGTATAGGTATCGGTCAAAGGTCTCGAGGTCGAATCCAAGGCACGTAGGTATACCTCTGACTTTTCGAAGTCATGTGCGTATTAATAGTTAAATATAACACGCTTAAACGGTGAAGGAAAACATCGTGAGGAAACCTGCATGCCTGAGAGATTTTCTCGACGGCGTGTGAAGTCTGCCAACACGCACTAGGGCAGCGTGGTGGACTATAGCCTAATCTCTCTCATTATGAGAGGAGACCCGTGCCCAGCAGTAGGACAGTATAATGGGTTGATTATGTTATTTTTATGTTATGTGTTAGGAATCTGTAATGTTGTTCAAAGTATTTTGTGATCGGCGGTATCATCTACAAAGTTAGATAAAAATACAACTATTGTTTTATCTTATTTTATGAAACTATAGGTGGATTTTTTACACTAAACGGAATTAGGTAACAGTAACGCTAATCATTATGATACCCAATTAGAAACTGTATGAAGTAAAGAAGAACTAATTTATTATTCTTTTTTTTTTGTTAGAGGGAGGCCATATTCTGCGAAGTCCTCAGGACAAATGGAGCAGGTTAGGTATTGAATGGTACCCTAGAGATGGCAAAAGAAATAAAGGAAGACAAGGG
Organism: Acronicta aceris; assembly: GCA_910591435.1. Classification (NCBI taxonomy): domain Eukaryota; kingdom Metazoa; phylum Arthropoda; class Insecta; order Lepidoptera; family Noctuidae; genus Acronicta; species Acronicta aceris. Next base: position 9,949,990 of record OU342767.1, on the reverse strand, counting down.
AGGAGATGGGAGGATGAGATTAAACTAACAGCCGGTCCCAACTGGAGAAGAGTGGCTAGGGATAGAAAGCAATGGAAAACGTTACAGGAGGTCTATGCCAAGAGGCACACTGAACTGAGAGACATTTTGTAAAAACACTATTATACTCTAGACAACAACCTTAAAAGTTCAGGATAAAAAGGCTCATTGAGTTATTTAATAGTAAAGGAAAAAATTCAATCGCGGGCAGGATTCGAACCTGCGTCTTCTGGTTTGATATACCAGACGCTCTGACCTCTAAGCCACCGCGAACCCTACCCGCATGATTGAAATTTTGCCTTCACATTCTGAATTTACGTCATAAGGTGACGTTTGGTGACATCTGTGAGAGGCAAGTTACCTTACCTCTCAACCGACACGACTTACTTTACAGTCAGTTCAGTGTCGTACGATGCCACCCTACCTTTTAACTATCTTTTTGTGTTTTTTTTTTTTTTTTGCATTTTCCATGCTAAGATTATTAAGTTATTTAATAGTAAAGGAAAAAATTCAATCGCGGGCAGGATTCGAACCTGTGTCTTCTGGTTTGATATACCAGATTTTTTCCTTTACTATTAAATAACTTAATAATCTTAGCATGGAAAATGCAAAAAAAAAATCACAAAAAGAAGGCTCATTGAATTGAACTTATTATTCTAGTGTCCCACCAGTGGTCGTAAATGCGACTTCTACGCTAGAGGTACTGCGTTCGATTTCCAGGTAGAGCATAGCGATAATGGGTTGATATTGATAGATTTTTGCCCTGTTAATGGTAAGAAAAAGACTCGCCCCCTATTACATAAGACCTAAACATACCGGCGAACTGAGAGTGTAGGTAGGTATATAGGTACCTACCTACCTATTTACAACACCTCTACCTAACCCTTTGTGAAATGCAAGCGTGATGTTATGTTATGCATGAAGTTTATTGAGACAAGTTAGACCTGTAAGATGACTCAAAAAAAATAGGTACCTACTCAAAACAATCATCCACAATCGAAAAAGATTCAACAAATTAATCAAAAATTATGTGTTTTAAAAATACTCAGAAATTTCAATGGAGCCGCTTGCGATTAATAAAACTGTATGTTTACAATATTAATATAAAGTGGCAATAACAGCCACGAGCTAAACAATCACGGCCGAGGTGTTAACTGATCGTAAACGTCAAGTTAACGATGACGATGATCGTAAACGTGTCGTAAAACAAATAATTAGCCGCTGTTAACTTCGACGCTACTGCCTGTCGAGATAAAAACACTTGAGTTGGTAAAAACAACTCTGTATTGATATTTTTTATTGGGATTTTTAGGTTGCAGGTACTTATTAAAAAATTTGGTGTTTTGGATTAATAAATTATTATAACTAGGTACTTAATGTTATAAGGCACTTACCTAATTAATTTTTTGACGAACAAAGGCTGACACATTTTTGTTAATATACCTACCAATATACCTAAATAGTTAATTTTACGGAAAATCACAATTTAACTGATTTTAATGCTAAAAGTTATATTATTAGAAAAGTAAAGAAAATAAATGATAAACAATTATTATTGTCTGTATTCAATATGGGATAGCATGTAGCGCCCTCTCTTAACGGATAGCGGAACTATGGTAAATAATCGATTTAACAACAGCTGTAAGTTATTATTTTATAAAATCGTGCATCAAAACCGATAATGAAGACGCAATGTACCTATAACCCAAAGCCATTTTTAACTAGATTAGTCAATTAGATAGGTACTGAAATGACATGAAACGACGTGCATGAAAAGCTAACTAAGAAAACAAGTACATTACATTTCGTGAGACAAAACGAAACATATTGAAAAACCTTTGCCATAAAAAAACGTATGTAAGTAGGTACTTATGTACGTAGGTAGGTAGGTACCTACCATAAATTATTGGTTTAAACCAAAATGTTAGATCGATGAAACTTCTAGGTAGAGCGGCAACAGTAATTAGGTACTATAATTAATAGCATAATAACAATAATTAGAATGACCTATGCTTTGTGGTTGCATGGAGTTTTTTCTCAGGCCAATTATTTTTTTGATTAACTTAACGGACAAATTAGTCAAACGTCAAATCAATAGAAGTCATAGACAACCACAATAAGTAGGCGAGTGTAACTTGTAAACTGTACCTACCTATCTGTTTATTGAAAGAGCAGCAGATAGGTAATAAATTATCCAGTAAAACTCTAAAAGCATTAGTTTAATATGTACATTAGCACATCGACGCGGTAGACAACCTGACGCCCATTTGAATGAAGCTTTATAGCCTCATAAACCACCACTTGCGGTAATAAAGTGATTTATCCCATAAAATAACAGCTGATCGCTGTGATTACGCACAATACGAGCGAACTCATAATTTTACAGCCAATTTACAAACAATAAAAGTCGTTCTCTTGTCTTACACGCCCATTCGCCCTCCGATATCTCCATATTCGACGGTCGAACGTCGTAACTCGTAACTTTTATAACCCAATAAAACCATAACCTCAGTCCTTCAAGTTAGCGACGTATAACTCACAGCCATCGCTTATAGATGGCGCTCATCGCTCAACGACCATACCGCCATCTGTGAGTGAGTCCGCCAAGCTTTTTATGAGTCATTTGAGGTCGTCACGTCGTAAAGTAGATGTTTTATGGCTTCGATTGATGCCGCTAGTGTAGCACTGCGGATGAATTACATTGACGTCGTCTTCGTATGGAGGATTCAATTTAGATGTTTTGCAAATAAATCTTTTAAACAAATTGAGATTAATGTTTTGTTTCATTTTACTAAATAATTTAGGTTAATAATAATCACTTTTTTCTTCGCTTCGGCATGCAACACAACACAAGAAATTCTAGGCTATCTAGTTTTTACTTAGTTTTAAATAAATTTCTCAGAAAGCCACCAATTTATTAAAAAATTTAATGTAATAACAACATCTAAAAACATGGGGTTTTATTAGCAATAACACAAAACCAAAACAGGTAGCTTTTAATAAACGTAAGTACCTACCTACTAAGAAAGAATTCTCGTAGCGCAGGTTTCAAGAAACCCAAGTAACTTGAAAGAGAATTCAGAAGTGTATTGTCGTGTTATATGAAGTGCCTGGCAATATACGAACTGTAAATTGCATCATAAACATCCGCTCGTGTCCCACCGGCGGATTTTCCCTTACACCAGCCGTTTAGTACGCAGAATGTCCGCGAACAAGTGGTGCCGCTATGAAATTGTGTTGCGCGCCACCTACCGGCGAATGGTAGAACTTCTTGGTACACAAGCCAAGTATTTTGAACGAACCTTTTCAAGTAGGTACCACGTACTACATAAAATATTATATTATTAGCATTTAATGATAAAAAAGCTTATCACATTATCACAGTTTGATAGAAGAAAGATATACCTAATTTATAAGACCTAAGCGTTATAACAGTTTCAATTTAGTGGTGAACTCAAAACTTTATGAGAACCACTAGATGGCGCTACCATTGCGTCTGTTGGATGAGTTTATTGACATTTTGAATTCAGAATTGAATTTCAATATATTAATTTAGAGCTATTTAAATTTTAGTATTGCTACCTAATTAAAAGAAAAATATAATTTCATGAAAATAGAACAAATTTATTTCAATCCCTTTCCTCAACGACGAGCACTCAATGACTTGCAAGCTGTGCCAACATAAATCTTAGCATGGCTTGGAACTCGAATAGGAATAAAATATAAGGATTTTACAGCAGTTCGTAAGTATGGTGTTTGTTTGTACCTACCTACCTTCATGGGTACAACATAAGACCTCTTTCGATTTAAGTGATTTATAATTACTTAAATATTAATTTTAAAAATTACCTATTATTATATTGAATACTAATGGCTTTCATGCCGTCATTCGGATAAAAATGGTATCCCTAATCTGCAGAATGCGTGGCAGCCGGAACAAAATCTTGAAGACTGTACCTTGTGGACAGGATCGATGATGAGATCTTACACAGTCTTAGAAGATTATTATTACAGACTTTGGAGGTCCTTCGTCAAATTAGTAATTTCGTTTTTGTATCTTTTTGTATTGCATTGTAGTTATTAGTTTTATGGATTATTCTAGGTATCTGAAATAAATTAGTTAATATAATAGTTAATATCATTATTAAATCAAAAAGGTCTTATATGTTCTTAGATACGATTAATTTAATTAAGTACCTACATCAAATAACTGAATAAATAAATTAACTATCGACTTAGGTAGTTCGATGTTTTATAAATTTGACAGATCCGATACCTAATTTTAATTTTGTTTTGCTTATTTAGGTAAATTATATTTTTTAATTAGTATTTTAAGAATATAAATTATTGTTATTATTGTGTATTGTTATTTCTCTAAAATACAGGCCGATAGTTTTAGGTAATTAGGTACAGAATTAGGTAGGTAATTTAGGTAGGTAAGTATTTTATTTTAACATAGGCTTTTATAAGATTTTCTTGTTTAGTTTGTCTGAAGTTGTCCTAAAGCTAAATAATAACATTTCTAAAATTTACTTCTTTGGTACCAGTACAAACCTAGTTTCTTTAGATACAACTCCAAAGTCGGATCTAAGGACCGTATTAAGCCCAGATTATGCACAAAACAGTTATATCTCCCAACTTTCTAAAAGCAGAATTACATTCAGTAACAACTAATCCAGTCATGCCAAAATTTCCCTTGGAACACCATAAATACGATTTAAAAACTTACTCGATATCTAGGGTAATTATAAAAGGGGGGTGAGTGACAAATCCCCGAATAAAACAACAAGGAAATAATTCCGGACATAAATCGCCCTCTCAGTGTGAATAGAATAGCAATTATTTGGTTGAGTGGTGCTCCTGGATGTTACTAAGGGTGTTGGAAAGTCGAATGGTTATCACTTTAACTGTCATGTTAGTCACTGGAATTTATTCTGATCTATGATATCTAACTGGAATAAAATTTATTATTTTAATAAAACATACCTAATTATTAATTCGATAGATATCTACATAAGTTTTCAATAAGATTCAGTTCATAAGAAATATGTACCTACATCCATCAAAAGAATAAGAAAGTGGTCCTTATTGATTGGTTTTATCAGAACTAAAATATATCTGAAAAGCGTATTAAAATAATTTAATGGTTATCAATGTAGCGTTACTTGTGCCAATGTTTGACTGAAAAAAAAAGAAAAAACTAATAACCTTCATAAAACCTAATTAAGTATAAGTAGGCATAGACACATAACAATGACATATTTCAGAGCCTTTGACAAGCTAATGACATTTGTGTATCTAACTTGAAAGAGAGATAACAGAATGATATTCAAATTAGACCTGCAGTGAGTTCGAAACTCATAGTAGGAATCTCACACGGATCCAACCAATATTATTAGAACTACCGCACATTTCCTGCACACTAATGTTATTGGCACTCTAAGGGTGCTTCAGCGATATGTCAGGGTTCTTATACGAATGGTCATGACAGGGTTGGCGATCACAAAAACAATGCTACCCCAAAGAGCTCAAAAACAAGGAAACTTATCATTTTTCACCCGAATTAATTATGATATGGGACGATTTTCCTTTTTAAATTGATTTGTAATGTTTGTCTTCCTTTTTCAGGCTATAGTTCCGAAACTATTCATCCTATGCAGAACCATATTTCAAAGTTACTTTTGAAGAGCCTAATACTAGTTGTGAGGTCCAAATTCAGCCGTATTGTGAAGAACCTCCATAGATTCTAACACCTATCTAAGTCACAGTATCAAAATAATTACGTACTATGTGATTGTATTATGGTATTTTATTTGAGTGAATAAATACCCCCTTAATTGAACAAGAATATCAGATTCTGAAATGTTGCGCAGTAACCGCTCGTTATAGGTATGGACATAACATGTCATACCAATGTAGGAGTGAGTGGCAAGATTTTTTGCCAGAAAATTTTTGAGCATAACGCCATACATAAAGGAGGTGACCAAGAAAATGTTGTATGGACCACGTGGAAAATGATAATGTTGAATACCTAAGAGAAGACATAGAAAAATAAATTAGATAGGTAGGTACTTACTGCACGAGACTCAGAAATAAGAACTCAAATAAACAAATCCGTCAAACGATTCGCTACGATAACGATGACGACAGTATCAATTACTAAGAAGCAGTGAGTTCCCTATAATAACTCCATCCAAATTCGACACGCTTCATCAGGAAAAGCACGATGCACTCGAACGTGCCGTAATTTCTTCAAAACCGGTCTGAAATCTTCCAAAAATTTGTGCCTCCGATGGAATCAAAACGGATATATTTAACTACAGGGTGTTTTAATTAAGTAATAAAAGTCCGATAAGACGTGATTATTTATCAAGAAACAAAGACCTGAAAATTTCTAAACATTGTTTAAACCTACGTTATCTCGCAGTTGACTACTTGCTGGAATTTTCTGCCAACCCTATGCAAGGGTTACTAAGTATGCGATCCCGTTATATGTTTCATTAACATTGTCACGTCTTAAACGTGGGGCCAACGCTAGCTTAAAATTTACCGTAGTTTTCCTGATTGTCGAGAAGAATTTGAATAATTATGTACTTAAATAAAATATTAATATGGTTGTGTTTTGAATTTAAAATAGCTGTTAGTATATCTATTGAATTATCGAAATTTACATAGATACCAATATGAATGTACCTATTGTATATGTAAACCGTTAACACACGATCGACATTCCTATGCAGCCGTTGTTTCAACTTTTGAAGGAAAAGACTCGCTAACCACTCTTCAGATTAAAATTTGTTGAATATAATCTACATTCTAATTAAGATTAGTTCAATTCACATTATGTAATCTAACGGTACAACACTATTAAATAATGAAAACCCGGTGCAAACGCCCCCGACTTTAATCAGACCCTTAAACAATACCACGAGGAACGAATCTCGAGCGCAATAAAGAAACTCGGATAAAAATAAATTAGCGTATCTCTGGAGAAGACTGATCGGGGTCGGCGAGGCCCGAGTAAGGAAAAAGTTGAGGGGTTCAACCCTTCTCTGTTTATTTACTCCCAACGCCCTCTGTCGCTACATTTTGATAGACTTTTAGTTTTATTTTTCAAATGTATCCAGACAAACTTATCTACCTAGACACGCAAAAGAAACTGGCATAAATATTCAATTAAGACTTATCTAAATCTTGAAAGATATACGACTTTAATTGATGTGTGAATTATTTAAATTGGTAGACATTGTTTTATTCATATTTTATGGCCTGCCTACGGCCTTTCTTGGTGTTTATATATGCCACATCTAGATTTTGATGTGTGTAATTTGACTAATGGATCGCTGAATTTTTGCATTTAAGTTTGGTCTAATGACTCTCTCGGTTAGGTAGGTTAGTTTTTGGCTATGCTAAATGTCTTTAAGGAAGTGACGTTTTGAATAATTTTATTGTTTGAATGCCAAGAGCTATTTATGTGCTCCGAGCAATACAGTTAATGCCGGTGGTACCAATAAACCTGGTGGTATAAATAAAAAGATTATTAAATCTGGTTCAAAGAAAACTTCCGAGTTATATTGCATTACAGATATATTATATTCTTTCAGAATTTTTTATCTTGAATGATAGTAATAAGTCATAATTACCTATGTAATAATAATTAATTCGGGTAAGTAATTGATTCCTATGTAGGTACTGCAAATTGTTAATTAAAGGATCATAGTTGTATGTGTAATTGTTACCCTTGTGAACTTCAAGGGTAAAAATTCGTCTAAAGGAATTGTTTGAGTAAGTAGCACAGTAGGTATCAATAAGGGTAAATAAGTATACCTATATAAATATTTTTTTCATCGCCATAATTTGTTAATATGCTAGTATGAAATTTAGGTAAACATGAGTCTCATCATACGGTAACGAATTAGAACTCCAATTCAAAGCCAAATCTTATTGGCTTACTAAAGTAGAATTGTAGCAATGGAAATGCCAGGAAACTAGAGGTTACCGCTAATTTTATTCACCACCCTTTGCGTAGTTACTAACTCATCCCCTATTTACATGCTAGAAATGCAGGTGTAAGTGCAAACGTGAGCAGCTCGATAAATAGGTGCGTTTGATATAAATCAGTAGCAGCGCATGCGCCGAACACACTAGCCACTCAATTAAGTGCCGGGATTTCAATTAAAACGCCTTACTGAATTTACGACGTTTCTAATTTATTGTAGGTACACTTTTGCGTGGACGAACTTTGCCCGGATATTGAGAGGTGCAAGTAACACGGGTAACAAGGTAAGCGAGAGAAAAAAACTATTCTATCTATTTACACCTGAACGAAAATACTGAAAAATGTTATTTTTATTTAAATTATCAACCTATTTTTATATTTTTTTTAATATTAACTTTGAGTTTTACAACATATTTTTTATGGGATAGGGGGGCAAACGAGCAGACGGATCGCTTGATGGTAAACGATTACCGTCGCCCATGGACACCCGCAACACCAGAGGAGTTACAAGTGCGTTGCCGGCCTTTTAAAAAGGCGTTGGGCCTCCGGTAACCTCACTCACTCGGCGAAACACAACGTAAGCGTTATTTGACGCCGGTTTACCGTGAGGCCGTGGTATCACTCCGGTCGAGTCGGCCCATTCGTGCCGTAGCATCGCTCGCCCACGTAAAAAAATAATTCGATTTAAGAATTTTTAAAACTAATATGTATTTAGGTATGTACCTATACACTAATGTTGGTACTTAATAAGGTGGTCCAAGAAGCAGCTTATTAGTTCAAAAGTAATAAAAATACGGTAGGAAGATGTTAAAATTCATAATATAATAATGATATATTCTTTATTGACGTAATTTGGCACTGTTACATTATGGGATCCTCTAACATCCGCTAGTCAAAAACTGTATTATAGGTGTTAGTGTCTTCCCCTTAATACATTAACAATATTTAAATTACATCAATAGAATAGGTACGTACCTAGTTGACGTAGTTATTCAAATGTGAACAATTTTAGAATATAATTATACGCATACATGCGTGAGTGTGTATGTACATAAGTGTGTGTGAAAAATTAACTATGGTATTGAGAACCCTAGCACATAGAAATGAGCGGTTATGTATACCGGGTATATAACGGATAACTGTACCCAAGACTCGTGGACCAATCATAATCATTATGTGTTAAAGTAATTAGGTAAGTAGCCGCCACTTATTGGAACGGGCCGAACAAACCGGACGATACGCAAAATACAGGGTACGTCTTGAAGCAGTTTGCATAAACGCCGGCACGCCCATCAAATGTCACTTACTTATAGGTACGCAGTAAATAATATTTTCAGCGAGTCTTTAATAAATGGTAATTTTAAAAATATAGCCTCCGACGTCCTTCATATTATCTGTTCTTGGAGTGTATGAATAAATTTATCTGGCACGCCGTATCGTGAGAAAGGGTAGGTATATAATTACTCGGAAAATATCGAAATTAATTATATCGATGACCTTAAGAAATATGAGCAACCAACCCAACTGAACGCAACCAATTTTACGATCTACAAAAATAAAATTAATTTTCTGAGACGCATTAAGTTAAAAATATACCTGGATTCCTTCGGCACGCGTGTGTAATAGTGTACAAACCTACTATTTCACGGAAGCCAAACAAACTAAAAAGGAAATCACAACAAATAATTAAGAGACTATTCTGAATTAAATACAAAGACTTATGCATTGGAAATAAAACGAGTTCCTAACTAATAGCTACCAATAAACGATCCAATAAGAATACCATAACATCACATAATTCAGTCATCAAACGAAATTACGTACAGATAATTTGGTCGGAGAAGCGTACAATCAGAGGTGGTTACAACTAGTTTTATGACGAGTCGGGGTGCCGCTGTCATAAACTAATAAAATAAAAGTTGGAAGCGCGAACAAACCAATAGATAATGAACTTTTATTGGTCAGTTTTACAGCTCTCCCCGAGTGATTGTAAAGTGAATAATTGTTGGTCGTTAGCTGTAGAGTAACAGTTACTTACTTATGCGCAACCGCCCCCTCCACGCTGTAGGCTGGCCGATCTATTCTTTGTTGTTAACAAAAATGTGATTGGCAAGTGCGAAAATAAGTGGGAATAATGACTCATTGAAGGTTTCATTAAGTAAACAGTGGGTTAGTTACGGTTCTACACTAGAAAAAAAATCAAGTACCTATGTACAAGGTGTAACATGATAAATTAAATACCTCAAAGGTTGTTTATAGTCAATTCAGGAATTGCATTTTATACTGTTATTTAAATATAAAAATACAAAAATCATTACTTATGGGGGTGGATATATATGCTTCAATATATTTTCTCCTCAGATTTTTTTTTCTAAATGTACCTAAGTAGTTATATCATGGGTATTAACCTAATCCTAATCCGATCTACACTTCCAAGGTAAGTGTTTATATTTGTATTTATTGTGTATTTAATAAATAAAATTTACATTCTAACGGAAATTTCTGAAAAAGGTTCGATACTTCAGTCCATATCAAACATCTATTCAGGCCATTGATAATCAAAAATATCATGATAAACGACCATAAAAACGTAGGGCCACCAATCATAATTTATGTAGAACACTTGTAACAATCGATTGCACCAATTATTGTAAAGTGTCTATTAAATAGGCTCGGGTAGAGATAGTGGGCATGTTTATTGTGTCTAGTGTATTCCTAGCTTTATCGCTATATCCAAAGCAATTAATAACTGTTGTGGTAAGCGAACATTTCGTATACGTCGTAAATTTTGAATTGGTCTCGTTATTTTATAGGGGTTAAACTCGATTAACGGGCGCTGTAGGGTTATTGCATATAGCGGAGATTATTGCAGATACATAGAGACAGACATGCATGGTACCGTCTGAGAGCCCGGTTGCTCGCTACTTAGATGGCTTAGCGTTAAGATATGGTATGGAGTATCGTCCTAGCACTGACATGGTATTATTATTATTACCAATGAAACCTTAGATAAGTAGAAACTTAGTCTACCCTTGACCATGGATGCTGCAAAGGATGCGAAACGTCGGGAATCAAATAATATCAATACAACGCGATAAAATCATTAAAAAGTAGTTTTATTTCAATGTCTAATATTCACGTAAGTGTCAGAAACCAGCATGTAAGTGAATTTTGATGTTCACATTCAATAACATTCAAACAATGATTGAGAAATTATTGATAGCATACGATTTATCTATGTATCTATGATACAGAAATTCAGCTTTTGACACATCGTTATGTAAAAATTGTATATAGGTATAGTTAAGTGTTTATATGTATATAAGTTACTAGAGTTCCCGTGCTCAACATCGCCAGCGTACTTAGGTAATTCTCGTTTTTAAAATATACTATGCCCACTGTACCTACACCATGGAATCATATCATAAAATGTATTATGTCTATTTTATATGGAACAAAACAATTGTCAAAAATGTCAACAGCGAATGACTGCTGTACATAATTATCTATCTTGACGATGTCATCGTTTATTAAATATGTATATATGTGTGTGTATGTCATCCGCATGGTAGTGTGTGTGGATTTTCATACAAAATTCCACCCCCCTTTTCACCACCCCCGGGGTTGAATTTCCAAAAATCCTTTCTTAGTGCTCGTCTATAGTGCAAAACGAACCGGCATGCAGTTTGCATGCCGGTTCGTTTTGCACTATAGACGATATTCAGGGATCTAACTCCAGTAGTTTGCTGCGTTGATACGTGAGTCAGTCAGTCAGTCAGGTTCTTCTTTTGTATATATATATAGATATAGAAACGTGCTCAGGTTTAGCTAGTCTTTTATAAAAATAATATATCATCACATTCATCACTCTTGCACTCTCACTAAAGGTTAGGCGGAACTGACTGAAAAATATTCGAAAATTTCGAATGAAATCACCATGTTTGCTTGCAAATTCGAGAAACATAAATGGTTGTACCTATTGATTTGATAATACCTGACCATAAAATTATAATCTTCACTATTATGCAAATGGTAATCAACTAAAATGTATCTCGCTACCTAAATCCTATACGGAGTGGGTTCGAAGACATGTTCCCAGGAACAAAACAGTGAGGTTAGTTGCACAGTTAAAGGAGTCGTGTAGAGGACAGGGCAGGTCGGGTGAACGATACTATCGACTCACGAACCTTCCCTGGGGTAGGGTTGAACGGGACACGGCACGCTGTCGAATGTCGGATGTTTTCAAAAGTTTTTCTTTGACGTTTTTGAGACTGGTAATGTTGAATACGTATTTAAAATTCTGATAGATATGGACCTTCCATGGAAATTTTTCCAGTAGCTAAATTATTAGACTCTCTGTATTCAAAACAGGAGTTTCAGAGGATACTTACCCTAATAATTTTACATTTTAAATAATAAGTAAATAGGTATCTAAGAGGTCACCAAAACGCAAAATCTTAGTGTTTGAGTTTTGGTAACAAAAATTCAGAGAAGTAACTAAGTAAGTAATCAATTGAAATTAAAACACATTAGATGATAAGTTGAATTTCAACAAAATTACAGCTTAGCCCTTACATACCACAATAGCACATAATGCAGGTATGTCTAATATATAGACTGTGATCCAAAACCTTATTTAAACTTGACAACCCTGATTCCTATGTAGGTAGTTCCTGGGTATACATACATGAGGTACACTTACCGTAAGGGAAATCAGGATATAGGTACCAAACTTCGTTTTATTCCGTACCTACCTATCCGTAATTGTTGCCTTAACTAAATTAACAAAAAAATCTATCCTTACTAATATTATATACGCGAAAGTTTGGATGTATGGATGTTTGTTACTTTATCACGACAGAACGGCTCAACGGACCAGGATGAAATTTGGTACAGAGATAGATTATAGTCTGGAATAGCACATAGGCTTTGATAGACGTTTTATCCAGGTCGGATCCAATTCTGAAATCCACGCCGACGAAGTCGTGGGTGGAAGCTAGTATATACGAGTATAATCATAATGTAGAGAAGAACGTCACATGGAACTTATACGAAAATAAATTGGAAATAGTATCAAATCATTTATTTTAAGTAAAATAAAATATTCTAAATAATACAAGCACCTCTTATCTAAGATTCTTGATTTTATTCTATTTTATAATAAGATTCGTAAACATGTATAGGTATTATTGAGATAAGTAACGATTATTTAATAGACATGATAATTATTGATCAAAATAATTTTCAATAATATATATATATCTACGTATAACATAATATTTTTATCAAAGTTTAAAGAATATTGTTAGGTAGATACTGTTTTAAAAAAATGTACATTATTGCTTCAATACAATATTTTTGTCATGCTCATGAATTAGGTAGGTACTTACCTCTATTTATTATAATACCAATGGGAAACGGTAGCATCGGTAGGTACTAAAGATAGCTAGCTACCGCTAAAATCAATTTGAAGCCTATAAACTCGCACATAAATATTCCATCTAGCTTACAAAACCTGCCTGGAGCAGACGAGCGTAGCTACTAGCCACATAAGAGAGATCAAATCTTCAGCTGCCTACATAAGTACCAAGAAACATACCTACATTCCAAAGAATCGTATGTATAGAAACACAAACAAGTTTAACCATGTAAAACAGCAATATTTGAATAAATACTTTTTAGTAAATACTGCGTACTAATTATTATTTAAAAATGTAAAAACGTCAGTGACTTGATAAATTTGTATGCAGCATTATTCAAGCTGTCTAGGAGCTCATTTAAAGTAATAAGCGTTAATGTTGTAAAACCTATTTTTGCATATTGTTATTTTATACGTTGTATCTTGTTTTATTTGCTACTGAATTTGTTTATTAGGTAATGTTGCACATTTTATATCTTACACAAAATTACTACGTACTTTCCAACATTGTGCGCGTGTGTGTGTTTATCTAAAAAATCTCAGTTTCATGCTAACTAAATGCCAAAGAAAAACGTTTAGTCATTCTATAACATTCATAGAACTTTATAAGTAGAGGACAAAAAACGTGTTATAATGTGGTAGGTAGACAGGCGACGTGACTCTACAGTTGCACAGTGTAAATTATATTGCGTGTACGCTTTACAGTTTAGCTCTGTACTTATTATCACATGATAACAAAAATATTAAAAAAATCCAACCTTATCGTACGATTCATTAACCGAAAAAAATTAAAAAGTTTCTATTCAGTTCATATAATAACTAATAAAAACATGTCGACGATTTATTGACTGATTAAAATGACTTACGGCCTGCAAAAGGCCTGAAAAACTTGCATATAATTCTTTAGTAAACGCTTAGAAAAAATAAACATGGCTTCGTTAAGGCCAGAGGACGCATGTCTCGCGCTGAAATGGACGAATTATCGACGAATACATGCTGTTTTTATCGACACATCTGCCATTTATGATGTTTATAATTTACCAAGGTATGTTTTAATTAAGTGAGAAACATTGCATTGAAGTAGTCATTATTCTTAATTGAAAACGTACACTGCTATTGAGCACGTCGCGGGAACTCCTATTTCGCTCCAGGCGACCATCAAAGAGTACGAAAAAACATTTACCTAAGTTGACATTAACTTAAAGGCAATCTCAAATATGTAGGTATCTCTACATCTTCATAAATATTCAAATATAAAGTTTACTCAATGAATCGCTGGGTCATAAAAACTATAATAATGAATGAGTTATTATATCATCAAATTATTGTTCCATAAAACAAAGTTCCGACCGGTAGGTATGTCCCAGTAAAATTGAGATGTTCAAAATTCGGGCCGCGATACGTCCATGTCCAATAATTTTTCGTATCGGCTAAATAATTATCTGTTATTGTCGATTTGGCAGGCCAGGTCGAGGACCGCAAACATGGCCGACCTGTGCAACGACAGCAACATAATGTAACGAAAAACAATTTAGTTTGTGTCGATAGATTTTTTGATTCATGATTTATACACGTTTCCATTATTCAATACAAACAAGAATAATGTTTGAAATCTATAAAGATTAATTCCTGAAGTTTTTGCGACAAATACTTCAACACAACTCCACCGCTTTATATAATACAAACACGCAACGACAGAGTTGTTAGTTTGTAAAATGCCTTTTAATCTTTCACCATATCGCAGGGAGCTTAAAGCGTAACTCAGTACCTACCTACGTGATCTAGTTTTTACTCACTTCGACTCTTAAGAAATGAGATTTAAATCCTGATTTAACGAGTTGACACGTACATATAATGCTATTCAGCATTTTTCAACATGTATAGCAGGTCCAAGTAGGTAGAAAGATATTCGTGAGTTTTTCTTTTGCAGACTGTACGCGGAGCCAGTCTCGGAATTCAGTTTTTAGCGTCCATGGACTCTTCAGTCGCCATATTCGGTGTCGGAGATGAAACGGACTATAGTCGATTTAATTAATAGTTCCCACCGCTGACCGTCCGCCGGTAAAGCCGATGAAGTCATTATGCATGCTTACGAAATATTAAGATCTCGACACGACAAGGGAACCTTTATTAATTTTTTTGACACCTAATTATTGTATATTGCAGCAGATATTTTAGTGTTAATTATGGCGGGAAGCGGCAGTTAACAATCGGTCAACATGTAGGATGTCATTATATTCATTACGGGGACAAGTAAATTATCTTTAATTGTTTCGATCGGTTGTAGGTAGGCTTAAAGCGGGTGTTATTACGACATTCTACATGGTCGACGTGGAGACAGTCGGGAACATCAAAAGGTGCAACGGACTTAGTAAATTAAAACATTGCAAAACAGCTATACCGTAGAAGTCTCGCTTGGGCGACTTCAAAAATGGCATCGCGCGTCGACTGGTGACGGCGAGTAAGTTTTTCGCGACCGTCTCCACTCGATAAATAATGGCGGTGACTTTGACAAAAACTCACCTAGTCCTGTTCGGTGGCCGGCGGCGCGCGCTCCCCGCGCTTGCCCCGCAGCTGCCCCGCCCGCCCCGCGCCCTCGTCCCGCACTCGCTCCAAAGCTTTTTCTGCCCATTCCACGGCGCCGGCGCAATCGCGAACCGCTCACTTCCATCATTATAGACGTAACCCTAACTATTTACACCACTACTGGCTAAATAATAACTACTTATATTTATGGCAATTTGTTTAACTTCACCGACTATTAAAACTGCAGGAACACGATCACGTTTACACTATACTTATGCGAGAGTATTGAAGGATTAGATGGCGCGGAAGGTTATTCTGTTTCACACTGTTCGTATTACAATAGCGGATAATTAATTTAACTTACGACTCTTTATTTACTTAGCTTTAAGGGTACGAGACCGGGTCTCTTTGGTAGGCATATTAAATTTGTACAATGTAATATAGTTCGTGACGCCGACGCTGCCGAGCAGGGAGCGCTACGATCGCACATAAAGTAAAACGCACTACGATACACCTACACTATGTTACACGGAAGAGATTTCTACAAATTGCACTGGTTTCCAAACGCGAACATCTTCGACGATTACGCGGATTAAAATATAAATGTATATAAAAATCAATAAATCAACAAAAACAAAACCCGAAACACAAAAATAATACGACCCGTTTCTAGTCTAGCATTCAACAGTTTATTGTTCCATCATTCATTTAGAAAAAACATTGTGTCTAGTTAAAAATTAATTTAAAAATAATCACAACAACCGAACAACACTTAAATAACGAGAAAATAATTACAAACAATTTACAAAAAAAAACACAAAGCTATGGAGTGTTCGGCGGACTGCGATAGTATCACTGGACAAGGCTTTGCGCGCGCGCATGCTTAATGTTCGGGGTGGCCTTGTGCAGCAGCCGCGGCCGCCGCCGCTGCCGCTGCCGCTTTTTGTGCCTGCGCTTGTTTCTCCTGCTCATTCAACTCCTTTATAGCCTGGATCTCCTTCTTTAACTTCATCCTTCGATTCTGGAACCATATTTTAATTTGTCGCTCCGTCAAACAGAGAGCGTGTGCCATTTCTATGCGTCTCCTCCGTGTGAGGTAGTGATTCGTGTGGAACTCTTTCTCTAACTCTAGCGTTTGATATCTAGTGTACGTTTGTCTTCCTCGTCTTCTGAGGCCGTTCGCTCCTGTAACAAAATAAAAAAAGTTTAATTAATTATTAATAATCTTCTAAATCAAGGTATTGGTTGTGTGGAAAAACGTTTATGCATTGAACCGTCGGATCTGCATTCAGCAAAGCGTTTGAATGGGATTGGTTGTCTCACGCAGCTTAGTTCAAATGACGTTACAATTGGCGGTGACGACAGCTTCATTTCGTTTAAATGTCGATATTGATATACGCGCAAGGGCAGCCTTTGAGAGCCACCGACCGGGAATTAAGACTGGTTGCAAACTTGATTAAGGAACATAAACACGTGTGGGCGAAGATGCGAAATTGTTGAGTTTCAGTTGCAATTTAAATGCAGATGCAGGTATATAAATTCGGACAATATATTCAAATTTCATTCTAAGCAAATTTTCCGTTCTCTAGCTTTGGTTCAGTAGGGTGTAGAGTGAAAATGCAAGAATATAATAAATCAATATTGAGCTTCAATCGCGGCGAGTCGCAACTGCGTACCAAGAACTCGATTCGCGGCAGGATAACTGAATAAGGGGCCAAAAGCCGTGACTCGCGAAAATTTAACTGATTTCAGGGCTGCTCTACGTCACTTCAAACAAGATCTTTTACCTAATAAAGGCTTGCATTCAATGAAACCAAAAACTAAACTAAAGATATTTGTTAAATTAATGTAAAATTGGGTACAGGATTGAATTTTAAGGTAACAAACATATCAGATGTCTTATGCTCGTCAAATAAGCTCTTCTATAATAATAATATAACTTAAATCTTCATTTACTCAGGTATTTTAATGAAAATGAAAGTATTTTTCAAAATAGATACAAATATTTTCATAGATTATAATTTTTAGAATTAATATGACAAACCGCAAAATCCTACTTTAATGCCACGAGAAACTAGAAATATTCATAATATCGCAATTTATTACATACATAAATTATATTAATTTTAAAATGCCAGCCCTGTCATGGCGGTTATTCGAAGGCTTTCATTGCATGCCGGTCGTTGCGTGCTCTTCAACATTATGTATAGGTCCGAACGCACGCTGCGATCGCCTTATTTCTTTATTTTTCGGTGTCGAACTTTCTCAGTAGGTATATAATATATCAGATTAAGACCAATCAGAATGTATGTGTATTTAATTTGGTACTTTTGAATTGAAATAAGTATGCAAACGACCTAGTTGATGTTATCACCTTTAAATTATGACTAGCTGACACGTGAAACGAACGAAATTTCGTTTAATATCTTCAACTTTATAGAATACTAGCTTTTTGCCCGCGACTTCGTCCGCGTGGAATAGTTACTTTGTTCCATATGAACATTCATCCCCTATTTTATCCCCTTGGGGGTAGAATTTATCAAAATCCTTTCTTAGCGGATGCCTACGTCATAACATCTACCTGCATGCCAAATTTCAGCCCAATCCCTCCAGTGGTTTGGGCTGTGCGTTGATAGATCACTATGTCAGTCAGTTAGTCAGTCACCTTTGAGTTTTATATATATATTTAGATTTAAGAATAATAAAATATTTTTAGGAGAATCAAATGTATGGATTGCTTGTGGGTTTTAAATATCCAAAACAATAAAATTATAAGTAAGAAGAAGTCCTGAAACTTATGTATGATTCAGTAGCATCAAGTGAGGCAAAGGTATATGTGGTAAAAGGAAAACCATTTATTACCTTTATTGTTTTCAATAATTTGAAAACCGTACTTAGACGAAAAGAAATGGAATTATTCAGTTATAAAATGATATTTATTGAGTAGATAAATAAAAGCCTGGATCCATTTTCAGGAGATATTTTATCGAAGAAATTCCGGTGAATGGATTGGTACGGAAACCTTGCTGTAGTCTAGCTAGGTATCCTCAATTGAGGATACCTATCACACACACGCACACACACACCCACACGCATACACCGCCTGTCAATCGAACCGTCAAAAGAAGCAACACATACATAAACAACACCAAATACAAAATTATAATGAAGCTACATGTCTGATAAAACACTCGAATGAACACATTGCCTTTCGTTACTGGTACATACGTCCAAAATAAAACCACGATGCATACCCGTACTTCTCACAGTATAAAAGGGTACGCAAACCAATTTAATGGCTTAATTATCTCAAGTAGTGAGATCGGAGGCTGCGTAAGGGCCACGCGGCTCTTTCATACACCTTATCTATCCCCTTAAGTTGTATGGAGTATGGTTTAAATGGAATCGTGAGAAAGCAAGATAACGTTCCTATTGTTGATACAAAAATCAATAGTTTATTTTACTAATTTCTATTAAATGAAATTATATTTATTTTTGTCAATAACTTAGTACTTACATACTTTTTACATGACAATATTTTAAGAAACTTCTAGATGGTGTCGGCATTTCATAGTCAGATATGAGAAGACGACCTCTGAGAAGAAACACCGAAACAAACTAATAGAGAGAATCATGGTTTCTTTTGAAGTCTAGATATAGATAATAGTATTAGAATTTGTGAGTGATACAATGCAGGGTAGTGTCTGAAATGGCATTTAGAAAGATCCATAGTGGCTTAGAGCAGACCAGCCCTAGTCGACAGCACGCATGCATTAGTAATTGTGTATCTCGACCATATCATAGGGAGCTCAATTCTATTAATTATTTGTCGGCTTTATTTGCTTAAAAATTCTCTCATCATCTCATCAATCTCATTTTGTATCTATTATAATTAATATTATAAAGAATTCTTAAATACCTGTTGTTACAATTTTAATTTTTAGTAAAAAAATTCACATCTCCATGAGTACCTATGGTATTTATCCTGAGTGTATCAAATTTCTATATCCAAGTTTTATTATTATTGATAATTGTTGTTTTTTTTCACATATTTTTCAGATAATATTCACGTAAACTTCTGATTCTGCTGTGCTAAAAATATATTAAAACTTAATACCTCGCTACGGTAGTACATATGCATAAATACATACATATTTTCACGCCTATCTCCCATTGGGTTAGGCAGAGAGGTAGAGACTACACCAATAGATTTCCACTTTCTTCGACCTGGCACACCACTTTCGCTTCATCTACGTTCAAAATGTATCTATTATCCTTACTAATATTATAAACGTGAAACTTTCCCGTCTGGATGAACGGATGTTTGTTACTATTTCACGCCAGAAAGGCTGAACTGATCTGGATAAAATTTGGCACACAGATAGATTATAGCCTGGAATAACACATAGGCTACTTTTTATCCAGGTCGGACCCAATCCTGAAGTCTACGCAGACAAAGTCGCGGGCAGAAGGTAGAATTTTATATTTTTCTATCCAATCCTAAGGGAATCAAAAATGCAATGTCCATAGGTGTGTACTGTAGAGATTGCTACAAAGAGGCGACATCATTGTGGGGTTACTGGTTGGAAAGCATTAAAGAATAAACAATCATTTTGAATTTTTATACTGACGTAGAGACTGTCTAGTCTGAGAGAAGAGTCTTGACAGACTTGTGCTTAAGAAATAAGGCTTTGCCTCATAATAAATAACAGTGTTTATATAATTTCCAAGTTTGATTAGCTGCGCCTTCCCATTATTAGATTAGACTCCGACAGTACCTACATCTACACTGCACTTTCAGGCACCGAACACATTAGAAGAAATCACACAAAGTTCCAGCACAACAAAATCTTTCTTAAATTTCTCCCTCACCGAGTTAAGTGCAACCTTTTTAATTATTAACAAAAATTCTTGCGACCGCCGTACAGTGGGTAATTGAGTGACGCTAATTACCTAACCCGTAAAAGCCTTCTGGGGGTACCACGTGAATTGTGGGGCCGTTTCTTATGTACAAGTTATTTACGAGATTAACTGCGAATAGTTCTTTATTTCCGGCGATTGTAATCAATTGTAGACGAGTAATTAAAATACTCGAATATGATTTTAAGGGTTATTTGTTTAAATATTATTATTTTAATGCCAGAATACGCAATAATAAACAAAGTTTTAAATTAGTCTACAGCAGATTATGACTTTCTTTATATTTTTTTTTTGACTATTAAATGAAATGAAGCTATGACTATTCATTTTATCACCATTCGATTTAGAACTAACAACAATCGTTAATTTAAATGTACTGATCGAGGCTATGTGACAAGAAAATATTCTAAGTACAGTCACATCAAGTTACTATGAACTATCAAATTTCCACAATGGATAATATACATATTATTTGGAGAATAAATTGAAAATCGATTAAAGAAATTTGACAGTTTTGGATACCACGATGTGCTTACCTTATTTATTCAGAAAAGTAATAGTTATTTTTTTATTTTAATGGTAGGACAACGCCTAAAACTTTTTACAATGGTTTTATCATGAATTGAATCCCATCCTGTACATGAAGTAACTATGTGAGTCCTGCTTTCCGATGCAAAGTCTGAAGGTAAACTTAGTCGAATGCAAAATTTCTCGAAAACAATGGGCTGGCTATCTGTAGAATAGAAATGTTGTATAGGTACTGTTTGGTAAGCGGGTAATCTTAACATCGTCCCTGTGCCTAACAACTACATGATTGCTAGGAACGATACTGCTTTAAGAATTATACGAGTATCTGTACATTGAAAAATTTCACCTATTATGAAAAGTAATTGCACGAGTAAGAAATATCTAACTACAGATTCCAGCTTGTAGCTTTTGACTTATGACTTTATGTTTAAAGTCAAATATATATATTTATTTATTTATTAGGTATATATCTACTTTATTGTACACCAAATAAAACATAGAACAAGACATAGTGAGACAAAAAAACATACAATATGTGACCTTATCGCTAACTGTATTTTTTTGGAACTGAAACCTTAGTAATTAATATAAATTAATGTGTTTATTTTTTTAGAGATTAAAGGAATAATAGTGAGGTGGTCTTTGCTCTGCAGTCAGTGTGACACTACATTTTTTATCATTTAAAAAGGTTTCAATAATTCCTAAAATATTATTTAGCCACATAATAATGAATGTGGGGGTACGGCAGTGCTCCCGCCAAGATATCACTAGCTTCCTATTCTCGAAGTGTTTAATTTTATTTTAATTCTATAAATACTAAAACATTTATTATACCTACCTAACTACATTCACCGCAATTGATAACCCAAAAAAAGTCAACATCGCGTGACGACTTTACCAGGGTTCTGATAAGCAAATGCATTTAGACTCGTTATTCGAAACAGATCAGGCTTGCATGTTAATTTGAAGCTTTCTCTCTGTACCTGCGTGTACATGCAATGTCTTACATGTAGGTCAATTCAAGAGCTTTGTAATAAATACCTACTTTAGATTATTTCCAGACGTTATCAGCAAATATGAAATATAAAAAGGAATGAAACAACATTTTCATATGAAAGATTTTTGTCTGAAAAAACTTACGGGTTATAAATTAAAACAAAACTACTTTCTACGGATTTATCTTAAAATAACACATGCAATGTCGGAATTTATTAATAACGAGATAAAATCCCTAAAAAGTATTTTTGTAAAAATAAACTTTTAACAATTTCTACATGTAATGTTATTTGTTATCAGCCATTGAAGCCTAGCGAAGCATGAAAGCATAAATGCTTCACCGATGTATATAAACAAGACGTAATCTGCGGAAATTTATGTTGTTTTACTTTTCCCCGCACAAAAAACATGAAAACATCACCTATAACGCACAACGCACGTGTTCGAACTAATTAAAGCTACCATAATTCCAGTGTCAATTTTCGCCTTGTAAATTCTCCTCAAAATCCGGAGTACGTCGTAAAAGCAATAAACATGACACAAATGGCTTCATTAAGGCGAAAGGCGGGGCTTGTCGCCTAGCAAAAAAATAAGTGTAGTGTCACACACAAGCCTTAATAGGTAAATAATGACGATACGTTTCCGTTATGCACAAATCTGAACAATTTTATCTGAGCAGACGCATTACGTGTTCCGGAACGCAGGGTGGGACGATATCTACGAACCCCAATGGTACGCTGGTTACGGCTTACTCACGTAAATAAAAAATGGGCAGTCCAGAATTTTCTCATTATATGGGATATTTAAGCACCGTTACCCGTAACTGCCAATTAAAGTTTCATAACGATAAAACTGAGTGATGAAATTTGAGGTTTCAAGCTAAATAACCAACATTGAAGGCACAAAATGAATGTACAAACGACAATAATAAAGCTATAACTGTGTGATCTCAATCCGATCTTGATTGCATTCGAGAGTGGCCCGGGGCGGTCGATTCAAAAACAGGTTAAACGAATTTGTGTTCGGAAAGGCGCAGCGCATTAAAAACGCAACATTTTTCGTTGAAAAACAACCAGAGAAAATTACAATATAATCTGACTCCCAAAAATTCAAGTTCAAAAAACAAGACAATGAACGCTTCCAAGGAAATCGACTCGTAACCGTTCCCAAGATTCCCTTCTTACAAGTGTCGGGCACAACCCGTTCTGCAACACGTGTCGCAAACAAAAGAAACTTGCCCAAGTTGCCCCCCTCTCCCCATCGGGCGACAAAAGGATTGCGCAAGTTATATTAGTCGTAAAGAATTTCGGACTAAGATCTATAAGGTTGTAAACCGCTCGCAATTCACAATGGTCCCGCAGTTGCGGAGGACATTCGCAACAACTGTTGTTTGCTTCGATGTTTTAATTGTTCCTAATTCGTAAAACTTTTCAGCGTGATTTACAAGTGTTGTTGTAACAGATCGGTCGCTTTTGAGTATTTTTTCCGATACCAGTGAACATGTGGCGCGAGCTTGACAACGCGGGAAGTGGTTATTTACACTTGTGGGATCGTTAACGGTTTTTAATGATAAAAACAATAGCTTCCAACTTTTTTTTAGTGTCAAACCTAACTTTAAAGGGTGTTTTTAGTTTCATCTAAGATTGATGGGTTCATGATAAAACGGGACAATTGTTTAGCATATTTCAATGGAAGGGCGACATTAAAACGGATCACGTCGACGAGTATGCCCACGCGCACAATTTTCTTCGATAAAATTATGTAAAGTAGATATTTGCGCTCCGAGTCTAATGAGTCGAATTAAGATAACATGGTATGTTCGAGAGAGCACAACATGTTCTACTAGTCAATAAATGTGTCTAGGACTTGTCGAGACGAGGCTGGGTTTGCCTACGACATTCAGGCCTTATTACATAAACAGAACGTATATAATTTTTCTTTATTACCAGCCTGTCTTAGTCGCATAATTGTAGCTATAGGTTTTAATAATACGGTGGTACTTATGTACTATATATAGTATATTATGCAATGCCTCATTAGTCTAGTGGTCCCAAGTGCAACTGCTACACTAGAGGTCCTGGGTTCGATCCCCAGGTCGAGCAAAGTGTTATTGGGTTTTTCTATGAAATTCTCATTAGCAGCTCGGAGTCTGGATTTGTGCCCGGTGAATGGCTATAGGCTCGCCCCCTATAACATGGGACCTAAACATACCGGCGAACTGTGGGTGTACATTAAGTACACCTCTGCCTAACCCTTCGGGGAATACAGGCGTGATGGTATGTTATGTTATGTATGTTATTATGCAATACTGAGTTTTAATGGAAATCGGTGGAAATATTTCTGCGCATATCAGTCATTTTCTTACAATATTTGCATATAAACATACAATGATTATATCTATAACCACCTGCTGCCTACTTAAAAAGTCTTATACTAAATAAAGTTAAGGCTAAGTTCACACATCACTATAATTTTTCAATAATTTTATAATAATGTATGCATACCTATACCTACGACGAGATACATTTTCGGTCGTTATTTAAGCGGATTTCTGAACAACATGCCGCCATAACGGAATGCATACCCCAAAAACGTGTTCAATGCACTTTTTTAATACATTATCATCTCATTACCCGCTATTCGAGCGATTTTAAATAATCGCGACCGCTCATTTTAGTGAATTTCCTTATTACATATTCCCAGCCAACGGGCTCGACGAAACATAATCACTCAAATTGGTAACTCGAATCGCAAATTACGAAATTGATACGAAACACTGTTTTGGGAAAGGTGGGGAGGTAGATGAAATTGTTAACTGTACATAATGTGTGTATGTGTGCGCATTTGCGTACGTAGGTGGTGCAGGTAGAGGACGCGCCGGAGTCGCTCCCACCTGGGTGGTCTGAGAATCAACTGACCGATTACGAACTTTACGAAGTATATAAATACCGCACTATACTACATATATTGGCTGCCGCACTCCTTTATATCTCTACGAAGTGAATTATTGTTTAAAATAAAAGCTCACATGAATTACTGTATCAATACGCAGTGTAATTAAAGTACTGCTGTAGGGTCTGCAAGGCAATTTAATGTGGAATGGTTATTTAGTTAAAGCGTTTTATAGCAGTGATTTGTAACTTTAATAGGCGGCAGATTATTAAGTTATCAGAAATTAAGCAGGTATCTACAAAGGTACGCCCACATGAATTGTAATTTTAATAGTTTAATTTAATAATCGCTGAAGGATATACATATATAACTCTTACGAGTCTTCAAATTGGTCCTTGATTCCTAGACAGGGCCGCCCAAAGAATTAATCCGCTGAATTATCTTCTAAAATTCCTTGTAAAGGCGGAATAATATATGGATTCTAACGATGGCAACATCGCGGTGTAATTTTAATGTACTTTCCGAGATGCCGCTGCTGTCCCGCCATCTGCGGTGCCGACTTCCAATCAGCTCAATAGATGTGTATCGACTTGAGAGCTTGCTTGTTATCTCAAAAACACAATATGAATAATACATTAGTGGTCGGTGTAAGAGTACGCGCACTCTTAAATTGGCAAAGCTTAATTGACTCAAAGGTTGAAAATGAAACGGAGAACTCTGGCACCGGCAATACGGCAACTTTTTATGTAATCAGTACTCGGCAGACCGCATAACGGAATCAATTTAAATCGGTTATGTGAGATTGCGTATAAGGGTTGGTAAGGTCAGCAAAACCAATTAGTCAATCAAAATTAAATTATTAATCGTTTTTGTAGTTACGAATTGAGAATGTTTAGGTTGGTATTCGATTGTGACTTCTGTTTTCTGGCAACAGCAATGGTTTTCTGGCAACATCTTAGAGCCAATTATTATTTGAGGATATATAATATAATATATATTTTATTAGCAACCAAATGTCTCAATAAAAAGGAGCTCTGTGTCCTGAACTAGGTAAAAAATCCTGTATTTCAGGAAACAGTGCCTTCCTTAATACTTAGTTCTAGGTTTTATATTCGATAAGTACGTTGCTTTTTTGTGTATAATATGATAAATATAGGTGTCTCATATAATTCCATTTTGGGTTATTACTTCAAGAGATTTTACCATAAATAGGGGTAAGTCATCGCTGAGAACGAGAACCACAAAGTGACAAAAGCATTGTATAGCTGATTTAGGAGTAAGTAGGTATATAAAAATATCGATACTCTTTCTGTAAATGAAGAATTATCCTTACAACTTTATGAATGGATTCGCGGAGATTGTCTGTTCTAGAAACTTCTAGCAAACAAAATACTGAACTTCTCATGAGATATTGTCTGCTATTATTTTTACAACTTCTATCTAGAATAAGAATTATAATTTTGCAACAATAGCTATAACATAATTATAGTAATATCGATAAAAAAATTGTGTAAGTCATTAAATACCTACGTTCTCAAATTAACTATGTACCCACCAACAAGTAATACAACTCCAAACAAAACCAACGTTGTCCAATTACATTCACATTAATTGCAGTAGCTAGTTAAGGGTAATAATCTACGATTCTTATTTGCCTTAACTTACCTATATTTAATTAAAGACTAATATCGTTTAGTTTTCAATGCACTGAGCAAATTCCCTGTGATTAAACATCGGCGCGGAATAGGGCGGGGAGAGCTACGCCTTAATCAGTTACGGTTTCTTGCTCTGTCTTATATTAGGTTTCTGTAGGAATAGGAATTGCCTAGAAAAAGTTTTGTTAGGAGTTTTTCATACGGAATTTTATAGATCGGATAGATAAAAAGATGAAGGAATATTTATTGTTATAATATTTTCTTAGAGGTACTTAACAGGTTTTTTACAAATTCAATACATAATATTCTTACATATGTAAAAATATCTAAACATAAATGTCACAGTAACATCGTCGCGCGATGCTATGTTGGTGATTTTTTTTATGGATTAAATCGGGCAACGCGCCGACAAGCCACCCGGTGGCGAGCAGTCATCGTCACGCATGGACACCCGCAACACCAGAGGAGTTGCTGATGCGTTGCCGACCCCTAAGAGCTCCCACGGACTGCAGAACGTCAAAGCCGCAGCAGCAAGCCGAGGGGAACTGTCTCTTGCGTGCAAAAGTCGAAACACACTCCAAGGTGCTTTACGACAGACTCCGACGTAATGGTGGTCGCTAGCCAGTCAGACGCCAAGAGGTCCTACCACCGAGCAAGTCAGATATTTTCACGCCTCTTATGAAATGCCTATCTGAAAGGCAGTAAGAAACAGTATTCTAACCCTCCTCACAGGGGCTAAATGATGTATTTCAGTTCAAAAAATACTACAAGTAGGTACCTATATATTTATATAATTTTCTTAGTAACATATAGAATGAAATATCTAGGTGGAGACTACGTAATACAACCTCCCCTATATGTAAATTTGAACCTTTTATAATACCGTATTAAAATATTCAGGGCTGCGCATTATCGGTTCATATGTATACAATCATATTGTGTAAGTATAATATAAGGAGCAGAGGCAAGCCAGTATCGAGCGCATGTATTTAATGTCGAAGATAGCTATTAAAGTAATTGCAAAGGAGTACCTACATGGTACTACAGACATGACGCTTTCAAGGCGTTTACCGAGAAAATTAACAATTTACAAACCAAAATGGCGCCCAACCTGATTTTTTCCATGTCCCTAGATGATAATTTCGAAATGGCCCCGCAAACATAAATTATATCAACGATGGGGTCCAAGACCGACATCACGATAGTCTGTCGAAATTAAGAAACCCGTTCTCGATCGAGCCTTGTGCCTAATTATACCTACTGTCCATTAATTTTGCAGTCGGAAGACATGCATGTACGCCATAAAAGTATGATACAATTTTCTTCTCTTTTTTACACATTAAACTTCCAATCATAATTTTTAAAGTTCATGTTAAACCCTTGAACAATGCTTGACCCCTTTCTATATAACTTTTCGATATATCGTCCCGATATTAGGCCATAGATCAGGGTTGAACGCAATAAAAATTGGACGTCCCGAGAGGATTAGGCCAAACCCTGACATATGTGACATGTGAAAGCCTCAGACTATTTCTTTCCTAGGGGGAGGCCGGCGTGTGTTATTTAAAAATCAATTTTAGAGTGCACTTAAAACACTGATGTGCTTCAAAGACATTTATGTGACGTTTTGAATGGGTGGACGACGCGACGCACATTAATATGATGAATACATCAGCTGTTACTCAAAATAAATGACTCAATAAATCAGAAATAGACTGTTATTAAATACGAGGTCATGCAGCGTATAATTTGCACAATACATGAACATCAATAATGTCTATATCTATATGATTGAACAAGGGGGCATGTAGTAGGCCACTTGTACACGCCGAAACTACACGAAACCATTGACGCAAATAATTTTAACACAAAGCGATCATCTGAAACCAACGCTAACAAGATGCAGCTGTTGCGATCTCTCAAACGGAGACCATTTTGAAAAACTCGTTAGAGTTTTCGAAAATAGAATATAAAATGTGTCACTCCTTCCCCAATAAATCAGTCGTGATGAATGTATCCAAGTTAGGAGCGGCGCGTACCGCGTGACGGGGCAGTCCCTCATTGGGTGGCTTGGTCGCCATATTGCTCCGAGCTTGTAGCTGTCAAACTTTGATATATTGCAGCTGGCTTTCTCTAGTGTGCGCCTTGTCTTGTGATCACGTTGATCACAGATTGGCGAATAATATTCATCTGAAGAACTCCATGCTCATAGTTTAGTAATTTCACAGCTTTAAAAAACTACCATCCCTTTTTTGTATTTCATGTAAAAAAGAGAAAATTATTAATCTATTGATTTCACGGGACATTTTGAGAAATTGATGTTTTGTTCCCAAGGTGTAAAAATATAGCGAACACCGACTACTGGGAGATAAAGCGTTTGATTTATACTTTGACATTTTAAGCCAAAACATTCGTGTTTTTGTTGTAACCTTAAATTTATTGCTGCAATAAAAACGACAAATATTAATATTAAAGTATAAAAACTGCATTTATTATTATTTATAGTTCTCTTCCAAGATCTGGATGAAAAACGCACAGGTACCAATGTACCTACATCTGTTCAAAGAAAAACTTCGATAATTAAAGTTGAAACCCACATTATTTACTTAAGAAATCCAACACTTAATCTATTCATTCGCCATAATAAGAAAATTCTTTGCTTGCAAAAAAGTGTCGCGTTTGGCGGTTTGCCGCAAAACTTTATAGATGTACTAACAACTTTGCTGGTAGACCACAAGATACGCATGAATACTTATCACTAGATTAACCAAGATTTATAAATTATCAGCCACCGTATATTAAGCTTTAAGCTAAAGCGAGTAAGGTTTATAAAACTTAAGATCTTGGATTAAAGCGTCTGATGAAACGTACCGACAATTCGCCATTTAGCGTAGGTATCATACTGATTGAAATCTAGCAGATACTACATTATTATAGTGATTTTCAATTGTAGGGACAGGAAAGCAATACTGACACAATATGAGAAATTGAAAGAAAGAAAGAATTATAAAATTGATTAAATTCTACACATAAAAGTGTATTTAATAAAAACATTAGTCATTAAATTGACAATTCGTACAAATTAATAAAAGAAAAGCAAATGCAGAGTCAACAGATGGCGTTGTTATAATCTACACCTATGATAAGCAATGAAAAATCATGTGATCTCATTACCTCCAACATAGGAAATATTTTAATACATAAGTTCTAGAAACTGTCAAATTACTAAATCCTTTGATTTATTTTGAAAAAATTTAAACAAAAAATTAAATGATTACATTCATAGCAACACCAAATTCATTATTCATTCATCTGAATATGAAGTAGGTAGTCTAAATTCAATCTAGACTACCTACTCTAGATTTATCTGCAAACAGTCCTCGATTTCAATGAAAGCTATAAACTACACTTGAAATGAAATCGTGGAGATGCTGTGGGGTTTATTAAATTGATAGGCCCGTACCTCGATCCATTACGTGATACAAGAAAACAACTGTTGACACAACCTATCATTGTAACCGCTTATGAAGCTAGTCATTACGTCGTAATGTCCTACGATTCTGTTATGATTCGTCTTGAATCGCGAAGTAATGTGTTTCTGCAAATAAGTGTAATTTTTCTGTAGTTATGTTGAGTGGCTTTTGAGTACTTGTTTAAGAGAATGATTCATTTTAGTTTTGTTGCAGACGTTTCTATAAATTATGATTTATTTATTTTTTAGTAAAGGAAAAAAATCAATCGCGGGCAGGATTCGAACCTGCGTCTTCTGGTTTGATATACCAGACGCTCTGACCGCTAAGCCACCGCGAACCCTACCCGCATGATTGAAATTTTGCCTTCACATTCTGTATTTACGTCTTAAGGTGACGTTTGGTGACATCTATGAGAGGCAAGTTACCTTACCTCTCAACCGACACGACTTACTTTACAGTTAGTTCAGTGTCGTACGATGCCACCTTACCTTTTAAATATCTTTTTGTGATTTTTTTGCATTTTCCATGCTAAGATTATTAAGTTATTTTTTAGTAAAGTCAGAGCGTCTGGTATATCAAACCAGAAGACGCAGGTTCGAATCCTGCCCGCGATTGAATTTTTTTCTTTACTAAAAAATAATGATTCATTTTAGTTTTGTTGTAGACGTTTCTATAAATTATGATTTATGTTTAAGTTGTTTTCAGTTTTGGTAACAGATTACATGATCAAGCGGTTTTAATCTCGCAAAGATTCTAAGTTCGGAATATGAATCCGTACCAGAATTCAAATTCTTCATTAACTTCAAACAATCATCCCAAACTCAAATACGACTTCAAAACATAATAACGAATTACAAACAAACAAACATAAATTTATTCAAAATATACGTATCTTATTCCGAATTCACATTCGAAATACAAACTTTAAATCCGCAAGTTTGCCGAAATCCTGTTGCGAAAATTTTAAACGGCTGAAAGACAACAAAGTCACCTGAAAAGGGGTTGGTATTCAGGAGCTTCGGTAACCCAAGTTGGGCGTAGCCGCGTAACTTAGGTTAGTCTTAAGTAAAGAAACCACAGCGCCGCGTTGTCTGAAGACCGACTTAAATCTCAGACGATGTTAGGACTTGGATACAATATATGAAAGGATTGAGACTTTTGAACTGGATTTTTTGTACTTCACTTGTTTATCTAAGGTTAAATTGTATTTAATTAATTAGTGTAATTACATAACTACTCTGATTCTTCTAATATGAAAACGTTAGTGTTGATAGCATTTCAATTTCGCGTTTCAAGTTGAATTAAGAGTGACTATATCTGCATTTCGGATACTATATAATGCCGGAGAAGTCTACAAAAATACTATTGTATAATTTGAATAAACCCATCACAAATGAAGACAAAGCTTGTCTTTTATCTTACTTTAACTTAGCAAAGTTCTGCTTCAGTGTGTATTGTACTTAAATGCAAATTTCGCCGCTGAGCCGAGGATGCGCCGAGATTTTACCGGCATTTGAAATAAATATACTAGATTCGCAGTCTAGAGTTTTATGTAGAGACGTTACTGTTTCATTCACAACTTAATTCTTGGAAAACAAAGACTATCTATCAGATTTATACTACCAACTGCACTTATAGGGTAACTTGGAATCCCTTGGATCACAGGGGACCGGACCGGATCAGAATAATTTATATTACTTTGTTAAGAATACAAGTATGAGTACCTACACTCTTATGTACCTACGATGTCTTTTGCAATACCTATCAGCAGTCTAATAAACATTTAGAATATAAAATATCAACAAACATATTCCCTAAAGATATTGTTAAGTACCTAATGAAAATGTAAACCATCGATCAGTTACTTAATGGTTGGACACCGACCTATATGAGACCATCTTGGAACTATAATTCTATCTAACATATCATCACGCCTGTATTCCCCAAAGGGTTACGTAGAGGCGTACCAATGTACACCCACAGTTCGCCGGTATGTTTAGGTCCCATGTAATAGGAGGCGAGCCAATTGCCATTAACCGGGCACAAATCCAGACTCCGAGCTGCTACTGAGAATTTCATAGAAAAACTCAATAACACTGCTCGACCTGGGGATCGAACCCAGGACCTCTAGCGTAGCAGGCGCGCTTGGGACCACTAGACTAATGAGGCAGTCATAATTCTATCTATCAATGAAAATCGATGATTAATAACAAAATGCGCGAAAATTTCTTGACATCCTCATTTTATGAACTGAAATATGGTTGAAAATATAGGTAGCCTCCATGAACAATTCAAAGTACCCAGTAAATATTACGGTCGACAGTGTTTAGTCAGCGCGTCACGATACAACACCAATAAAATGTTCCCTCCCGAAACCTGTGTCAATAAAGATAAAGGAAAACTAATATCAAAACAAGAATAGGTACGTGATAAGAAAACATTTATTCCCTATGTTTAATGCATGATTTGTCATAATTCCCCGGCCTCCCCCGCGTTGGCCGTTGTTTTGTATCTCGTGAGGAAATGGGCGGTTATGATTTATCGTTTGTCTTATTTATCTCGGACGCAAAGAAAAATTATTTGAGGGGTAACTTTGGAAGTATTGCCAGGTTTATTAACAAATGTACCACGGAGATTGCGGCGGAGTAATTATTGTTTATTCGTATTGTATGCTCTCATTCAGTGATAAACTTCAGTTAGTTAGGTATACCGTATGGAATTGGTAGAATATTATGTAGGTTGTTCGTAGTTATTTATTTTGTGTAAAAATTATAGCTGTGATCGACACAGATCAGATATATACCATCAATCCTGTGTTCTTGAGGGATAGGCAGAGGTGTAGGTACTCTATGTACGAACACAGTTCAATGATATTTTTTTAGTTACCGGTTCCGAGCCAGTTGCCATTACTTGGACACAAATCCAAACCCCAAGCTGCTTATACTGAGAGTTTTGTAAAAAAACTCCTTTATTACTTTGATCGAACTGGGAATCGAACTCAAGAATGCTTATTAACTACATTTCCGATCAATGAGGCAGTTTTTATTCATTCAATGTTGAAATAAAACTGATCGATTCCTGCTACCTATAAATATGTCATTCAGCAGGGTGCATCTGTATGCATCGATGTATCTACATTGTAATGTAACCTATTTCCCTTTTCATTACGACTTTATTAACATATCGAAAAACAAAACACAGGTGAATTTCCACATTGCAATTTTAATTCATCCCTCTGTTACATGCTGGCAATAAAGCCGCGAATCAAAAGTTGGCAGTAAATCACAATACGGCGTCCGCTGCCCCGTGTTTGCTCTCGCCCACATAATCCGTTCATACGGCGGTAAATCCATCCACCAGTGTCGCGTACAACACTAAATCATCATAAGAGAATCCAGCGTTATACGCATGTACTACACAAACTACACATATTGCTGATTCGGTTTGGCAACATCGCTTATACAGTAAAATTTACTATACAGCACTAGGAGCGCGATTTATTCCCACATCGCTCACAAAACAAACGCATAGATGCGATATATTATATTTACAACACTAGAAACTTTTCCAAAACTAATAACATCGTACCTATATTCGGATTCATTATCCAATCGTCGAATATCGAATGTAGCCGCTGAAAAAACTCACCGATTTATTCGATTCTTTTTTATTCGATTTACGCTCGGCGCGCCAGTTACTGAAAAAGTTTGCATCGTAATGCAATCGTGTGGCATTAGTTTTGCCGTTTATCAGCGCGTTCTCGCTACTGCAAAGCTTTGAGGGATTAATCTAGCGGCGTGGTGCGGAATAAAACTGTAACTTTAAACTCGTGAAAAACTTCGCATTGTATCGTACTAAAGCAATGTCATCATGTTTTCGTACTGAATTTAGATAAGCACTAAATTCCTAATCCATAATGCATTATTAGGCTGCTACTTTGTCTGGCATAAGCCCAAGTTTAGTGGAGTTGCACATGCAAGCTTTTCCGAGTAGTGTACCGTTGTGGAATACAACTATTAAGCAATTATATGTTCGTTAAAAATGCGGCGATAAAACAATAAAAGCATTACCTAAACATCGTGTGCACATGCAATATTTGTTTGTGAAACATCGCAATTTTGAGTTGAGTGCTGTGCGTGAACCGTGGCCTGCAATTTGGCGTTTTTGCTCGATTTATGCGAATATCAGCGCCCCGCGGATAGCGGACAAACAAGCGGAATTTGTTGTTGAAACAGAGCAATTTTTTGGTAACACTTTTATTTACATTATTAAAGAGCAGGATGTTTTACAGGATGGACGATTTAAAAAATGTAAAAGTAATTTTAGAATAATAGCAATTAAATTTGTAAAAACATTTTCATGGCGGGTTTTTTTGCCATTCAACAATTTTCTCTAATTCAGACTTAATTTTTATTACTAAACTGAAAATATATTCAATATCTCATACCAGCATAATCATCGTAGGTATAGGTACTGAAAATAAATTTAGAATTTTCCAGGATGATTGATCAATGGGTTAACTGAAACCCTGTAACTATTTAAGGCATAGTTACCTCCCACATCTATTCGTCACAAACATAGTTTAAATCGTTCAATCACCACATAAAACATTGTCATTACAATACGAGGCCTGTTAACATATGTGGCCTCGAACAATACTCTGCAGATCAGTTACGTTTGTTAAGCCCTGTCTGTCTGTACGTCAGAGGTTTATTGGACAAGAGATTGAAGCGATAGTCAGCCCGCCAACGTCGACCAACGAATTGGGTGTGTGCTGTCGCGGTAGGGTTACTAGGATTCCAATTTATTGGATTCGTGAGTTTGTTTGATTATACCGAACATTAACGCAAGTTAACGAAGTTAAAAAATGGCAAATACTTTTTAAAAGTCTGGCAAAAACCTTTTGAAAGTCGTTACAAATAATTATAGGATGAAATCAACTCAGTTTAATAAACTTTTTTTTGTCGAAGACTATTCGTAAGTATTGAGAAAATGAAAGCATTAGCCATCCATCCTTTACATTGCTTAACAGCAGCATAACGGCTCAGGTTGATGAGGAGCGTAGTTATTACTAAATAACGAGCCCCGAATATTTGTTGAAATTTTGTCTCCCATTTTTGAGTTGACTTGTCTCTCCATACGGAGCATTTCCATAAACAAAATAATAAAACCCATTTCTTAAATTTTGTTCTATAAATTTTCCCATCATAATCTAAAGTTGATTTGGCAATTTGCCCTAATTCGGCAAATAATACGACTGCGGTTTAAAACCGTTTTTCTGAGCATGTTTATGGCTGACTACCGTGTTTTATCGTGCAGGACAGCTAAAAGAACCTCACAATAGTGGGCGTACTACCTACCGCTCGCCTCATCTATCTGCCTCGGATTTTTTTATGTACGGAATAAATATTATCAAGTTCGAAAGAGTGAGTGAGATTTTTTTGTGAAGAGGTTTTTTTTTTAAGTAATCTACATCCATTACAGATAATTTTAGTCTTAATACAATGGTAAATTTTCTGATAAGTAAATTATATTTGTGCAAAAATACGCCTGGGTGTCTGAATATAAATCTTTGTGTCGATCATTGTGAGAGGTCTTTTTTCATATGTGAAAGTAGGCCAGGAGATTGTTGATAATGATGATAGGTACCCATCAACAGATTTAGCTTTTAAACTTTTGTCGTGTAAGTTATCATTGAGAATCTCCTGAGTATTATCTATTTTAAATTTAGTTACTCCTGAGTATTAAGTTCTAAATATTTTAAAAGAACGCTAATACATAACTTCATAATTATTATTCTTACCTAAATGAAATCAGAATGCATAAACGACTACTTCTCATTTAAACAAATCCTTTACACCAGACCCACTTACAGCTGTAATTACATTCATAATTAAACGCCAAAATAAAATAGCTTCCCGGTTAATTTTATATACTAATACAGTATAGAATTTATTGGGTTTATCTGCAGTCCCCGCGGCCAACGGGCGGCCTGTAAACAATGCTGATATGAAATATTAGTTTCAACCAAGCCATACATCTAGCCCGCTTGTTATTAACCTTGCTAACTTTGGTATTTATATGTATGGCAATATCTCCATACGGACAAGTTCTGTATTGCGAATATTGAATATTAAATTTAACTTGTTTTCCTTTTGTTATGTAAGCTTCATGTAAAATTACAGTATCTACAAGAAGGTACTTATATTGTTTATGAAAAGAAACTGCAAAAGTATGATAAGGTTTGTAGTATTGATTGATTGATACAAATGACTTAATCGCTATTGAAATCAAAATTCTATTCATAGTTTTATGTGCCAAGAGTTACGAATTTCCTAGATTTCAAACGCTAACATAATGATTATTTTTCATTTCATTCTTCTTATTCATTCCTTCGTGCTTGTATCATTCCACGCTTGAATATTTTCTTTTAATTCTTTATATAAAAGTAGACATTAAAAGATTTGAAAATATCTTGATTTGATACATAAATAAAGGTCAATGCTAGTAATGAGTCACGATTAACTAAACATGAGTAACCATCTCCCATCTCTCAACCCCAGTCTAAAACATTCAAGTTCCAGTTTATATATCCGGTTTAGACAACGGACTTGGGAGTACGTCTGCCTGTGTCGCTGTATCTATGCCCGTCTGGCTAGATCTGTATAGTTCACTTAGTTCTTAGGACACCAACAATGCGCTCGCCCTGCGAAGTCCACTGACATACGATGACACAGTATATGTAAGAATTTTACATTAAATGGAAAACTTACGTATGTTCTGTAGAAAATGATTTTGGTTTTAAATATGATATTGACAAGAATTAAGTACCTACCTATAACGGGTCTTTAGTCCCGTTATAGGTAGGTACATAATTCTTGACGACAAAACATTGAAAAGACTACACCTTTCGTACCTACATGTTATTATTGTAAATCAAAAAACTTTAGAAATAACATACCATCATGCCTGTATTTACCTAAGGGTAAGGCAGAGGGGTACTAATGTACACCCACAGTTTACCGGTATGTTTAGGTCCCATGTAATAGGGGACGAGCCTATTGCCATTAACCGGGCACAAATCCAGACTCCGAGCTGCTACTGAGAATTTCATAGTAAAACTCAATAACACTGCTCAACCTGGGGATCGCACCTAGGAATTCTAGAGTAGTAGTCGTGCTTGGTAACTCTAAACTAATGAAGCTGTCACTTTAGAAATAATAAATATAAAAATCATCGAAAATTTGGTCGTTTTCACCGAATTTGTTCAAGACACAACAAAGGGAATTAAATCGAATAATATTAACTTACAAAGTCCTCATAACAAACTCGCATAGACAGCGCAAGTACCAGTAGGTCCAGAATTTAGCCGCTGTTAATTTGTCACAGTGAATTAGCCACGGACGGGGGTAAATGATAGCGTTAGCATGTTGCACCCTGCACCGCCAATATGCTCGTAAACGTCGTACCACGACAATTTAATACCTAACTATGTATCTAGATGTCTATCTCCCTAGATATACGATGATTATTCGGGACCACTATAAAATATTCTTAGTCACGTAATTACAAATTTGGACGTATTTATTGTTTGAAGGTTTGGAGGCGAATTTGTTCGATTGGGTGATGAATGAATTGGAATAACTTTACCTGTAAATGATCAGTCTATATTAATTATGATAAAGATATTATATAATTCGAACAAAAAAGCCATAGAACCATTGAATAAACGATGTATTGAAAATCCAAACTTAAAGTTTTTGATTGCATTTGCATTGAAGCTCTAAAACAAATCTTATGATCCAACATAATATTAACACACGTTTCAAATTACTTATTGAGAAACCCCAAAACCTTCGTTTGTCAATTATGAATGAAATGAGTCCAGTTAATTACTCGCTCCTACAAACAATAACTAACAATTAACAAAGTTTGGCACAAGACTCGATGACATCGTAAAACTATTTAGTCGCACCAATTAAGGGACCCAAAACAAACTTAAAAAAGGATGTTTAGAAAGTCGAAACAATAATAGAATTCCAACCGATGCATTATTACGGGAATATAGGAAAAAATCTTCACAATGCATTTTAACTTTACAGTTACCTTTG
The DNA here is from genome assembly GCA_910591435.1 of Acronicta aceris. Classification (NCBI taxonomy): domain Eukaryota; kingdom Metazoa; phylum Arthropoda; class Insecta; order Lepidoptera; family Noctuidae; genus Acronicta; species Acronicta aceris. The sequence continues at coordinate 9,911,453 of OU342767.1, read as the reverse complement.
TACTGTAGATAAAGGGAGAAAGTTGCACAACGGTCAGCTTTCTAAAATTCGATATTGTTTGTCTATTGTTCAGTATAAAACTGTTTCTGGTTGAAAGAAAGTTTGCTGTTTGAGAAACTGCTTCAGGGTTGAGTTGGTAGAGTCCAGACGTAGTGCCAAACTGCGAATCATTCAAATGACTCTTCAAGAAATGATGAATGATCAATGTTCTTTACTCACGTTTCTATATCATTTGGTCGATTATCTAGAAAAAGTTATTTTGACTAAGTTAGTTAGCTAGACAACACAGATCTTAATTTTATGTTTTGAATTATTTCTTTCACATACCAACTTCTAAGCTTTTCATACAATTTTCTAATTAATCTTTTAATGATAGCAGTAGTATTAATTAATACCAAAATCAGACAAACAATAAATCGAATTTACTGTTATAAATATCGTGCACGGCATGTACTAAGTTTATACTTTTAAGTAGTTATAAGTGCGGGTTCAGTGTCGTGCCGGGGCGCGGTTACAGTCGCTTGTTAGCGAATAATGCTATATGCACGTTTGTGCAAATCTAGATATGTATGGACCTGTGCGGATGAAGAAAAAGCGTCCAGTTGCAAACATTTGCATTGCATTGCATTGGTTGCAATGAAAAGAAATGTCGGCTAGATAATGTCCTTAGCTTTACAAGTTTTTACTATCAATATCAAGCACTACTACAAACAATATCAACAAAATAAAACATTATCTAATTCGTGTAGAGTACCTATTCAGACTCAATTATCTGAAAGATGGATGCCCAAATATATAATAAAATCAATAGAAGTAACTTGTTGTAATATTGAAGTGGGCAGTTAATAACATTGATCAATATATAAAGAAACCGAACATTGTAACTAATGTACAAGTAAATACATATTAATTGACCATAAACAATAATATTCGTCTAATGTAGACGTTTACGGCTGTCTTCCAACACGACAATAACACATCAACTGTATCAAGCCTCATTGAACTAAACACGCTCCATGAATCGATGATTCAGATTAAGAAATCAATTGAATCGAATCGCATCGAATAAAAAATCGAATAGATTCACAATTTTAAACATAACCGTTCGGAAGAATGCGATTTTTATTCATCGATGGTAATTTTATAGTCATTTTTAACACATAAATGTATGTTCTTCAGATTTGTATATTTGCATCTGATGAGTAATAAACACATGGAGTTTATAAGTCGAGTGTAGTGCCGTATACAGAATTTCCACCTAATAAAAGGCCATGTTACGTGTAGGGAACATAAGACACGCAATTAAAGTACCCAGTTTATTAAGGCCTTCCTCTTCCTCCGCGAAGTTGATGATAGAAACAATGGCGGGGGAAATATGTGAAGGGCTGCGGATCTTCGTTGATTGGTGGAAGCGTACGACGAAGTTCCACGTTGAACGTTAATTAGTGCGTTCCTCACGTTCTCAAGCGTGTATGGATGTATGTTCGCGAGATTATGTCTCGGTTGGATTAAAAAAGGTGCGGCTAAACATATTAAACTAGGTACTTCAAATCAGAATCTACAGAGTATTTTATTAAATGGTCTTTAGAAGATAAAGTTGTAACAAATTCATGTAATCTAAGACTGAATGCGTCGTTAATACAAGAAGCAATTTGATGCGCAGATTAATGCGCGGAACAATTTATAGACAATTACGGTAACCAAAGCCGCCCCGGGATCAATTAACACAAAGGCGCTATTGCAAATTAGACTAACTGGACACCTATCTAGACACCTACTGGTATTAGATATTCATGATTGCGCTCCAACTACCACGGCGATTTATTGCACAGATCTGCAGATAAGGATTTTCATCGATACAGTAATCTGTTTTAATTAATAATTAATAGAAGCAAATCATTTCTGTTAATTAATGATCCACAATTCCCTTTTATCTATGAGTAATACAACACTCCTTGGAACGAGACTGTTTCAATTATTAAACAATTTTGAATGACGCGCCTTAAAACAAATTCTTTGTTCGCAGATCTGGATAATTTGTTAGTTATGTCTGGAAGGTTTGCCTAAAACAAGTATTGTAATTGGTTAATACATTTAGAGGCGAGCACGAAGAAGTGGGCAATCTATCTAAGTCCATCCCAGGGCGCTTGAGGCTCGTAAATACGCCAGTCAGAGTCACCACTGCGCTCCCAAGGGGCACCAAACAGTTTTATATGGTCAGCTTACTGTTATTGAATGTTTTTATTGGAAATGTTAAGATAAAATCTCTTTATCAGATAGAATAAGCAACAGCGTCCACTTGTAGTTACAGTGATAGCATCGTATTGTGAAAAGCTGGTTTCCATGGGTGTTGGAGGGTCAAATACAGTCGCTTCACGGAACACAAGAAGCCCGCTATGTAATGGATGGAGGGACTGGTCATGCATTTGCTAATGACCTCACTTGCAGCTCTTTTGAGCAATACGGAGAGAAGGAAAGGGTGCTGAACTCTAAAATTGCCAACTCAAATAAATGTTTTTGGACAGACAATTTAAAATTTACTTTTACAAGAATCCTCGCATATCTCGTCCGTTAAAATGACTGTATTGATGCGCTCCAAAATATGTTTTTCAGAAAACTATTGAAACGACCCTAAGAGAAGGGCTAATGGAAGATTTGACAGGAAAATAGAAGAAAACAACTGTTGTTGTTGTTGCTACTGATAGTTGCACGAAAATACCTGTACCTAATCTGTAAAAAATGATTCTTTTATAAATAAAAAACTTTTAAGAGCCTATTTTTCAGATACTTACTAAGGGCTGATTTTTCAATCGTTAGATATCTTTTAACTATGGAATAAACTTGACGTTTAACAGATATTGTACCGAAACCTGACAAAAATTCGAATTCGATACTGATCTGGCGATAGAAAAATCGCCCCTATGTGATAGACAGTTATAGCGACAATTTGAAGCAAAATATTGCCCTACTTGCTAGCACGTCATTAAAACGATCATTCCTAGCGAGCCCTCGTCCACGGTTTATGAGGCCTATGGCCGTCTATCCCATTGTTAAGTCGACCAACAGGTGATTTTAATTGAGTTCCCTATAACAAGATTACCTACGGCTACTGACTTTTAATGAATCAAGAATTAAGTAGTTAATATTTTTTTATGAGGTGGTACGTCTCATTTATTATTAATATATTTGATGAAGATAATATTTAAGTAGGTGGTAATAAGTATAAGGATTGTTTAATTGTGGCATTATAAAAAACCCAAAGATAATATTAATTAAATTCTTATATGTAATATATTTAATTAATCTTGGAATAAAATGAAACTTATACTCAATCTAGTAGATAACAACTGCCTCTGCTACGCTTCAGGTACTCACTGGGTTCGATTTTCAGGTCGAGCAAAGTATTGTTGGATTTTATTATGAAATTTCTAGTAGCAGTTCGGAGTTTAAATTTGTGTCCAGTTGTCTAATGGTAATAGGCTCGCCTCTTATTACATGGAACCAAAAATATACCAGTGAACTGTGGGTGTACATTAGTACACCTCTGTCTTACCCTTTGCGGCGTCAAGTCATGTATTTTATGTTTTTTAATACCTAAAGAAAATATTAATACAATTGATCCACCTGCGACTAACTCATGTTTTACTTAACTAAATTTCGTGCAAAACATTAAAATTCAAGTGGAGAATTAATAAAGAGATAAATAAATTTAAGAGCAGCGGGAATGTGGGTCTGCCGTTACGGGCCCGGTTCGCTTTATGTGCATATCGAAGATGGATGGCGCAGTGTGCGCTGCGGCAAGGCGCGGGCGGGTGGCGTGTGCGGGGCCCGGGGGACGCACCGCCCCCACCGCGCACAGTAATGGCCGCGACCACTCCAGCCCCGTCAGACGACAAAAATGCCATAATAATGGCCCCTGAATAGTTTTTACTGCACCGCTCTAAATACCCACTGAGCCCCCTGTACGTGACGACACGCCGGTCATCTCTCTTTTATTGAGAAATTCGTCAGTTTTATACCAGTATGGAAAAAACTGCATGTCGAAGGGCCGGAATCCGGTTGTGTCATTTCAAACACTTGATAAGTATCGTTTGGGTACTTTTTACGTGCAGAATTTCAGCGGAGCTTCTCTCGTTTAGTATTCGATGAATGCGAGCTTTTTATCCGTTTTAAGGATGGCACGGTCACCTTCAGGACGCTTTAATTGTGAACCAATAAGAAACTTATTTCTTTTATAGACTCGAGATGCTCTTCTCCGCTGACAATGCCTTATTAATGGCTATTCGCATTGGAAATATAAAAATGCAATCCGAAGTTCCGAAGCGACCGGACTGTATAAAGCCCTTAGCAAATTTTTGTATACCTACCGTATTTATGTAGCGAATCTTCAGAATATAAATACCAAGGAGAGTGTAAATTAAATAGAAATTAAGGTTGGATCGTAAATAAAACAATCGAATTCAATATTCAACTACAAGAAATGAGTGTAGCTTTGATGAAAGACAATATTTATGGAGCCGTAGGAATTCAGAGCAGGACCCATCGAATTCAATAGTTATTCGTTTATAACTAATAAAGCATTGCCGAATATCGAAGCCGAGCAAAACGTCTCACAGTTAGTCACAGTCATCAAACAGCTAATTAAAAACAACGATCTGCTAATAATTGACGGTGTTATTATCGAGGCGGCATTATTGAACGTCACAAAAGGTGGACCAATTAAGAGTTTCCCCGAATGTCCGAACGAAAAGTTCAGAATGATAGCACCGTCAATTATGGCTGGCCGCCTCGCAGCCCGCTCAGCCAATTACCAACCAGCACACCGATTGATAAAAAAGAGTTTCGAAAAATTCGCCCAAACAAATTTGGGTTATCTGTGAAGGGGAACCGCAGGCACTACGTGAAGTTACTTTCCCAAAGACCAATTTCGACTACCGAAATTTAACTGTCGATAATGTTAATAATTATAAACCAGAGAAAATTGTGAGTTGATAAGTCTCTTGGAAGCGCTGACGAATTTGGAGACATAAAAAACTGTAGCGACAAGCCAGAAATTCATCTTTTCACGAATACGATTTTATTTACGAGCCGAGGCCGAGAGGAACCTCGAAAAAACTAGTTCGCGCTTCATGTATGAACCATGATGCGGCCGCAAGAACAATCACCGAGAATAATTCATATTCTGAGCGCGCTGCAAACATCCAGTGCCGATTTACGGGCCGCCTCTACGCTTCTGTCGCAACCGGTATCTTAGTTACTTTCGAAAATAATTGGATTTCGATTGTGCGAGAAAAAGGCATTCGCGGGGTACCCGTCATTACTGGTTACCTTTTACAGACTGTATAAATCGTAATTGGGGATGTGTAGCGAGCGCTATCGCGGCATCGGTCGTGTCTAACGCTTGGGTACGCGGGCTTAAGGAGCCCCTTGCCTATTTAGTTCCCATATCGGTGGCTATTGGAAGGGCGCCCGGCTCGGCGACACCTGTATGCGTTATTTTGTCGCATAAATTGTCGTCAATTCTGAGGCGGTCGCGCCTGGTTTATTGAACTCCGTATCCAGATAAGGCGCGCCTTCCACGTAGTAGCGGTGAAAATATCCCATAATCTCGTAATTTTTCCTACTCGTTTGCATTTCCTGCAGGAGTTCGTGAGCGAGTCATGCGCTTCTCATAATTAATTCAATTCAAATCACATCGCCCACGAGTCTTCCAATTTATCTGGTGCACCATATACGGACCACGATTGTACTCACAAAGGTTTCTCACACTATAACTATATTCCGTATTCCATTTTACCTTTGCCCCCTATTTATGTATAAGTAATATAAACCGTAGTGCATATCGTACTAATCGTATGTAACTAGATAGTGGCAGTGTATTAGCATACAATAAACTTATCTAAGAAGAATCTGCTGTTTGTAGCCGCTCTCCTAAAACGTCTATTTTCCGCACAGGCAATGGAAATGTCGTCGGGCCTGGATAAACGGGTGTGCGGGCGCAGGGGAGCAGACAGGGGAGCAGGGGCGGGCGCGTGTTCTAATGAGGCGCGCCCAGTGTGCGCGGGCGCTGCACTCACGCACGCAACCTAGCGATTTATGTACTTAGGTATGAATTTAAATGAATACCTACGCTCGTTTCAATTATGCAATGGTAGCTAAGTATGAAATACTGTATTAAAAATATCAAGTTTGTTTTAACTCCGCCGAAAGCAAAATCACATTTAAATAAACATGACCAACCGACGTAAATCAAGATTAGTGGGGATTTCAAAACAGCAGTGATACATGACCACCCAAAATAGTTGCTTAATGACACGTCTGCCATTTATACTAAGTGATTTTAGTAGATACTTAGTATCGAAAGCCTATTGCAGGTCATGAGTAATGGGGACATAAACATTTATTCACTTTTTTCTCGATCCCGAAACCCAAGGAGGTGCTTAAAGCTTAATAAATATTAGCAAATAGGTACTTCGTATGTACTACCGTAACGCACTGGCTTTTAAACGAATTGCTTCGCATAACAATAAAAACGCCTATAGGCCCTTTCACACATTCTAATGCTCCTTCATTTGTCGGGGGCCAGCACGCAGAGGAAATATTTTCCCAAATCCATACAGCCTTAAGGATCTCATAAAGCAGTCGTTTTCCCCACGCGAAAGTATGGAAGTGAGATTTATGTGGGGGACTTCGGTCTCGAGCCCGGGGCTTTGTGATGATGAATTGACACTTTTTCAGTGGTGCCTACAAATTTCAACTCAAACAATATACGCACCCGGAATGAACAATGAGAGGTAAGAGTTGCCGCCGTTATGACTTGGAAAACTTTTAATGTTCCCAATGAGGTAAGGTTTCCATAAATATTCCCATTGGTGTGATTAGTAGCTTTACATAGAAATTCAGTAAAGAAACCGACTTTAAGTACAGTAAATTATAAAAAAAACAATAGTTTCTATACTTACTACTACTATACATTAAATGCGATAAGGGTCTGTCAACTTATATATTAATTTCCCCCTCTTAGTATAGTCTGAAGAGCCATGTTCACCTGGGGCCAGCAAAAAGTATAAACACATTATAAACATGAACGGCCCACCACCATGGCTTCGCGTCACGGAATCTTCGCTTGCATTTTTGCATAACAAACCCAGCTATGATTTGTTGACTGCCTTTTATCACATCGACTTAACTTCGAAACATTTTGTTAAAAAAGTAATTATTTACTCAAGCAAACATTTTCCTTTTAGTATAAAAATCTGTGTGTATTTCAATAAAAGTCTACATGAAGGCTGTTATGTGAAGTAAATAAAAACTAGTTCATTCAAAACACTTTGTAGTGATGACTTCATTTGTCCAGCGAAGCTTTAGGCAATCGTCTAAATTATAATAATAAGCGGGCGTGAGTTCCGACGATGGCTCGTCTTAATAAAGCCATTATAAATATCTGATTCCTCCGTGTACGTCCAGTCGTTCGACGCCAAATGCCAAAGGGTTACCGGCCGTATATATTACGAGACAAGGATAATTTAAATGAGACCTTCCATATCGTCTGACTTATCGACAACCGTACGTATTTTGACATGTAATATTAAACTACCTGTAGAGCTCTTGAGGTAGGTAGCTTTTCAGTGTAAATATATGTATATAGATTTAAACTTTCTTTAGTTTCGGGCATGAAATAGTCGTGATACATTCATAGAGCGAGCGTGTAGTCGTGTGCTACGCCTATTATGGTTACGAAGTTCTTTCATTAATGTATGCATATCAGAAACGGCCTAAATTTTTTGCGACCTTTTCGTTCAGTTTCAATTAAACCATTTTTGCCGTAACAACGAATGTACACACGCGATAATAAGCATGTTAGATGGAATTCATGAGACAGTAAGTCCACGAAATGATCTGAATATTTTTGAATTAATATTCGCATTGTAGGTAGTCGACTTTCTAGTGAAAAAAAAAATGGGAGGCTACACGATGTGGTAACCCGTGATTTAAACAGCTGACTTGCTAACAATAGTGGTCTCCATCGTATGAATAAAACGTATACAAATTTAATCAAAGAGAAATCTATTAGTAAAATGAGAAGTACGGAAGGGAGCGCACCTATACATATTCAACGAGGTACTGCATCACGAACGGGCCAATTTATACGGCAACTCCTGAGAGTATCTTACTTTTACCTCGGCCATATGTAAAACTGGAGTGTTTCTTTGCGGGATCAGATCGTCACCTGGTAGACTTCAGAATACGAATTATTTCTCAACAACACCTATTATGTATTCAGCTTTTTACTTTCGTCACCTTTAAACATACTTCTAATAAAACAGTAAAAACCAGAAATTTAAATGCACCTAGCGTGTCACATTGTTATCAATTTCATTAAAAACTGGCTATAGTTTTATACGTTGAATTAAATCCAGGTGAACGCTTACATTAAGCTTTATAGTAGATATGTAAAAAGCAGGTACTGGCAGACTACCGACTACCTAGTTGGGTCCTTGCACAAGTTTCCTTTAAAGTATTAATCAAGAGCCATGTCGCGTTTTACCTTTCCTTTTTTATTTTGCAAGTGCATCTGCCCTCTATATATAGTCATATGTTTTATAAGAATATAACCTTTATAATAATATAGTTACTTATGTTTCTTTTAATTGCTATCTTCAACTTCAGTCCATTCATCACTCTGAGTAATTATCTACATTCTTAGTTTTAACTTGTGCGTTTGACTTATTATGTATTGGGATACCTACGATTAATGTCTTTATATATCTTTATCTTGATACCTAAAAATGTTTGCTAGAAGCACGAAAAAGCAACATCGACTCATGGTGGACATTCCGAAAACCACCGCTGAAATGTGGAATGCGCTTCCCGAGTGGGTCTTCCACCGATAGTTATAATCTGGGTGTCTTTAAATCACGAGTGAATCGGTTTCTTCTAGGCGCTCCATCGTAGATCGCAATGTCGCTTAACATCAGGCGAACTGGCGGTCAAGCGTAAGCCTATCACGTTTATAAAAAAAAAGTTTGCCGCAAGGGTGCTACTTAGGTCCCAAATATTAAAACATGCATGTAAGGTGTCTACCGTTAGATTTTGTTACGTCAGTGTAGTAAGGTAACATAACAGATGGGATCGCTTACAAAACGACTTTATCTAGTCACGTTGTTATGTACAGTTAGTTCTGGAAATACGAGTCGGTTAGGGGTTCTAATTTTGCTCTTATTTTGCTCTCGTACGCTGCCCGGATCGTTTAGTATTAGAACTCTTTTTGATTTTGTTGTAAGAGGATAATATACACATTATACTTTACACTATAGTTATTCTCTGGGTAGATTTTTAGCATTTTTAACATTCATTATTATTTTCAGTTTTAAGAAATTGATGAGCGATTATATATTGGATTAAAGACCAGTTAAACCTATAAATACTATATTAAAATCTTGGTTTTCAAGGGGACAAAGTAGAAATTTAGTTGCGTGTAGCGCCAGACTGGCGCTGAAGTAAAGGATCGATGTCCCAATTGGGATCCAACTTGAACGGGGTGACGACGGAAAAACTGTCCGGACTTCGGAATTTATTCCATACATCTTGTTTTAAAGACTGTTACAAAATAGTAATGGAACTTTCCAGATTTATTGGTAGTATATATAGAAAGTATTCTTATGTATTTTTTAAATCTTGATTGCGGAAACATTAATTTTCTTCGCGAGCCCATAATATAATACTAAAGAAGATACACACTCATAAGTTTGTTATGTTAACACATGCTTTTTATATAATTTCATGATGAGCACGACACGTGTAGATGTCATTTCCCTATTATTTTAAAATGAAAACCAACGATTTAAAACTGTGAAGCTCGTTTCAAGTATTTTTATTGAATAAGTAACAATCTATAAGTTTTAAAATTAATCATTCTTTAAAATAAAGTTAGTCTGTTATTATCTAGTGTATAACAGAAATAGTATCTCGATAAATGTTGCAATATAATAGTCGCCTTAGACGTATTTGAATATCTTGGCGCGCATCGGTTGCCGGCCATTGTTGTCGCTACCCAGTATGGACTTAATTAAGGAGGGGTAGAATAGGTGGAAAGATCTACTGGAATTTAGAGGATGGTCACTGGTGTTAGAGCCAACCAAATAAGTACTTATAATAGCTTGGTTATTAAAGTTCTCGAGGTGTTGATTACAGTCATGGAAGATAGAGTAGGTATCTTGTGCTCAAATAATATTATTTTAAATTGCAAAAAGCATCAGCAATAAAATATTTTCGTAGAACTATTAAAACTAATGTTTATTTTGTCTACTGAAAATTGAACTCCTAACATTCAATCCAAGTTATGACCCTTAGGTTCTGAACACACATGTCTGTCTACATTAATCCTAACGTCTGCATTCAAAGCAATAATATTAATGTTTGCCGTCTCAACGTTTATTCGCTTTCAAATTCGGCTGTTGGGAAATCAAGATGGTAAACTTGCAGTACTTGTTGTTATAGCCGTTTATTCCTCGGGGAATAACAAACAATATTTCGAACGTTAGTTTGAGATGCTGTGTGGTCGAGTGCACTTACATAAAGTTAACTGGAGTTGGCTATACATGATGTCTTCAAAATAAATAACATTTAATAGACTGTAGTTAGATGATATTGTCACTTCTGTAACGCATTTAATTATCAAAAGTAGGGCACTATAATTTGTAAGTATAATTATTATTCCATATAAAATTTCTCTTTTGTATTCAATTCAGGGCTGTCGATACATTTAGTTTCGCTAACGCTTTACCTTTCAAAGAAAATAAATAATTCAGCAGAGTAAATGAAGCAGAAAGGAAGCCGCGGATCCCTTTATGCAATCAATTAGGTAGGTACACATATAATTGTGTTAGCGAGTCAATGGTAAGCGTAACTCGTAATTAAAATAGTTTATTCTAATCCAGTATTCAACTAAGGCGAGTTTTTCCACGGCTGTACAGCGAATATAGCTGGGGTTTAGTCATAAGCGAAGAGCGAAATATGTTTCGCTCTTGGAGCATACACTAGATATATATGGGTATCACACTCCATAGAGTGTGGACTTTTACATATATATACCTAAATGTAAATCAATTAGGAGAGTTCAACTGGAAATGTAGTCCTATGTCTGTGAATCATACTGTGCATTATCAAAAGTGGTGATGTTACATAAAAAAGTCCTAACGTAGCATGTCACCAAACGCAATGCAGCTTCATGTTCGTCAAATGCCGATGCGAAATCGCAAAATCTCAGATTAGGTATAAATGTTTTAAAAGACTCGAAGGGTGAAAACGCATGCATGTATACCTGACTACGCAGGACAGCTATTTCCCGCTCCGCTTCTACGCTCGACCCATTCAGGGAGAGGCCGCGGAGTTTACTGCAGGGATATAAATTAAATGCTTACGTTTCGCTTGCCCCGCTTCGCTAGTTTAATTAAGCGTCTCCTCCTTTGTGTCTGCATGTGCGTACACATTCAACATGTTCCCTGTTGTTCTTAGAGACCACTGGAGACGCATTGTCCCATTCTATCGACCTATAGCTAAGTCGAGTCGGTTTGAATTTAAATTCCAACCGTTGCTTTTGGTAGGGAGAGATAGCATTCCTTAAAGGGTTCAGTTTATGAATCTTTTTGGTGTTGTTTGGCAATACTTGCTCTAGTGTCTGTAACTTTACTTAAGAAACTAGTAATGTAAACAAAATTAATCAGGATCGTTCTTTTAAAAGAATATTTTTAATAACATAGACTTCCATTACTCAGTACTCTATTATTCAACACAGTCAATACATTCCAAGCTTCCATTACTGGACCATAGTAGATTGAAAAATCCAGGAATATGTTGGATTTTAAAATGTAGGTATGTAAATTACGTTATAGAACCTCTATACATAATGACCCCCTTACGGATAAAGCCAGTATAAGCTGTCAACATAATTGCGTAACGCAAAATTGCCTAACACAAAATGTGTCAAAAAAGCAACATTAATTTGCACTGACAAACTGTACACAACACGGCCATGAGATTAAATTTTCAAACATGGCCTCAATTTATTTTTCCAGAGGAAAATTTTTCATCATGTCTGTGCGAAGTAACCTGTTTTTTAATCTGGGAGAACATTGGTTATATTGAAAATGTTTAAACATTTACCTGATGTGAAAGTTCTTTAGGACTCCATTTTTCCCTCCATCACAGTTTTCAATCACATTCTTAAAAAACTTAAAACACGCACGTTCTACGACGAAGTTATTCGAATACTACAAAAACTTTAAGCCGTTGATAGCTCCGTTCTTTAGCAGGTACAAAAGCTTTTTTACCTCAACAATGGCGACTTTCGCTCGAACAATAAAGCAAAAAACTATATTTTTTGTTCTCGCAATGCAACAAAACCAACTTTCTCTTTACACTTGTACAATAAACAGTTACTTTACAAATAGAAAAAGGAGCAAAATTCATTTAAGAAATTATTTTTACAGTCAGTATTTGTCGCGTCTTCGATCGAGCTATCCGATCCACGGCACAATCGTGATGATACTGAAAAACGGTATTCTTTTATCCAGAAATCTCTTAACGAGGTTAGTTTAGGCAAACTTTTGTGATGTGATTTTTTGTTCCGTTTTATTCGGGTCCATATGAGTAGGTACGTTATATTGTCGTTTCAAAGCGGTTATTCCCGAACCAAAGGGTTGAACTGTTCGCGCTAGTTTTAGATGCGCAGGAGTGAGCGTGATGCAACGATTCCGTTAATGGCTGCTTGGTTAGAACGGAGAACACGTTTGGAGAATAATTTGAATACCGAAATGCAGATGGCTTCTTTTATCCAAGGGGCTCCGGCCCGCCGAACTACAAGTTAATTAAGGTTTGCCCATCAATTAAATATTGGTTTTGATTGTTTTCATTTTGCAGATTAAGTTGTGCTCTTGATTTATATATAAATTGTGTTTCTTAATTATGGAGATACCTACACAATGTGGTTTCGTGAGCTGGTTGAGTCAGACTATTTTGCAATGCTAAAAGTATCGTTGATAAAAGACACGTAGATTGGTACCTACGTGATATTAGCCATGATGATGATGATTATGCTAGTTTCTATTAAGAGGAAATCAAATGAACGCAAACGATACTAATTATATCATAGACACTCTTTATAATGTCGTTTTGGTTGCGAACTGTAAAACCATTCCAATAAATTGTCTCCGTCAAATCTCGCACATTCGTATCTGGGACGATGCATTCGTTCAACGAACGGATTCACTGAGCGAAACACCAAAATTTATTGGGTTAGTAGTTGCCGTAGGTCGATAAAACTACAAACCGACAACAGAACGGCGTATCTCAATAAATCGGAAAGAAAAAAATACAACCTACGAGAGAATGAAACAGAGTAAAGTTTTGCGTGATGCCTCTCGAAGGCTGTATGACTGAAAAGAGCAATGCGCAGTGCAATTTTGTGATATCTTTTTCACTCTTTCAATGGCGGAGCTGGTAGGCGACATACGGACGTTATAGTGTTGAATTAGCATATTTATTGCTAGTTACACGACGAAATAAATTTATCTTAGGCCATTGGGCCTGGGCCATATTTGCTTTTTTCTTTGCTTCACATATTCTAGCTTCCGCTTGGCTATGCTGGGTGTGGCTGGTGGGTTTCTATTATGAAGTGTTATTGTTTGTTTCTTAGACACTAATTCCGGACCTTTTTATTTATATTATCCTAGTTTGGCTATGCATTGATTACTGACTACCAAGATATGACGTAAGGATCATAATAAACAGAACACGTTATGTTAAGATGAGATCCTTAAAAAAAATCTATACTGAAAGTATAGATTTACCTTACGGATCTCATCTTCTAACCTTCTGACATTTCGTTTGCCCTTGGCGGTTCGAGCTGACAGCTGAACCCTGGATGTGGATCTTATACCGGAAAATATAATAGGGGATTTTTTTTATAATTTATCACATTCAGAATCTTATATAGCAGTGAGTTTTAAAATTCTCTCTAAGCTGGGGTCTTTTTTTAAGTGAGAACTACAAAAATGGGCCTTTTTGGGTATTTTGTACTTTATTCATTATTTTGGAATGACTTACCTACCTACTTAATTGGATTTATCTCTATGATTTCCTTTTCCCTTTGATAGCCTTATCTACTCAGTTTAAATGCTCAATAAACACATCAAATGTTATCATTATCATCATCTAAAAATTATGACCTACAGAGTATAACAGTTCTGATAAAAAAATATATCTACAATATAGATACCTAGCTAGGTAGGTACCTACAGAAAAAGATAACTATTTAGATAAACTATTTTTGTACTATTTATAGAAATTATTAACTCAAGTACCTACCTACCTATTTAGTTATTTTAAAACTGTGTCAAATCGAAGTGTAGTTCCGTATTTGTATTATGGATTTGTGGTTTAGAATATAATAAATGACAGTAGCTAATTAGGTATTATATCGAAATTCAAATGTTCTAAATGATCCATCTACAGCTGCTAGTTGGGTATTTCAAAATATGGCCAGTTTTTATATACTTACGTTTGCTTACTTATCATAAACAAACCATACTTACCTAATCTTTATAGATGAGTTAATTAATGCTTGTAAGTTTGAGGTCACTTATTTATCAAATGTGTTTGTTTCTTGAACTGAAGTACCTAGGTAGATACCTATTTTACTTGTAGCCTTCGAAGTGGAATCTTACCTGCAACAATAAAAAACGAGCATTAAAAATTTATATTTTAATTTTAATTCATGTAGGTGAGCTGGACAATTCATCATTATAAATAGGTAGCGCAGTCCCTACCTGCCCTCGGCACATAGCCGGCACATACGCACACTCCGTAAACGCCCTGACGAAACCGGTCTGACACGCCGCCGGCATACAAATGTACTCTCGTTCCGACACATTCTCCGTCTTTCATCGGCGCCAAAACATCACATAAATCTACCTCGCTCGCTCACCCGAGCCAACTTCATAGCAATGCGCGCGCCGGCCAATCAGCGCCCGGCGAACTATCGCCATATTGAATCCACCGATCGCAATGCCCTCTGTCTCTAATAATGTGAATCGTACCCTGTGTTTTCCTTAGTGTTTTTGTGTGTTTTTCTGGGTTTTAAATAGTTTTTCTTGGTTTATTTTTAATATAATCAGTGAATTATTGTGTGTTATTGTTTTCTTGGCTACTGTTTAAACATTTGAATGTTGATTTTGTGTGAAAACACAGCACTCATGTCAAAAGGACGCCACGACATTATAGGTACCTAATGCTAAACTTTCAGTTTATGTGATGGTTTGTTTCCCAATCTATTTTGATTAATTTATATCAAAATTATCTTCTTCAGTAAACATTACCTACTGTAGATTATTAGTTAGTAGTATTTCAAACACTAAAATTATTTATCCAATTAGAAATCAGTGAGATGACACCATTGTATTGTGTAGATACTTAACCTAACTTTTCATATTTAGTACGAGAAAATACTTAAATAAATGACATTAAAGGTCTATAATTTAATTAAATAATGACACGATATCGATACCTACAAATTAAGTCATTAACTTTGTACCTAAATATATTTTAGGAAGCCTTGTTTTGTTTACCCAAGCTCTTTATAAAACACCTGCCTATAGACAAACAAAATATCTATGTTTTTAGTGAAATACTAACATAAATAGGTATATATCTTTTCTCTCTTAAAATTATAAATATTAAAAGAAAGCCAATTATAAAATACCTACAGGTCACTATATTTCAAGTTTCGGACTTCATAGGGTTTAAATATAAACCCAACCAGACAGAACCAATTTTTATTCTCTTAGATGGATATTGTGTTAAAGGAAGCATAGAGATCTCTATAAAATTAAAGTAAGTAAGTCGCAAGTCTTAGCTATTACTGTTTCATCTGAATACATTTTGTTAGATATTATTTAAATATTAATATTCTTTTAAAATATGTAAAGTAGAACGCCGACGGGCGGGACGGGACAATTCCAATGCGCCGACGGGGCGCATGCGCTAAATTAAATAGGCTTTGTTTTCCAAACTATTAGAAAACATACAATTATTTTATATATTTTAAGAATACAGTAAATTATTATGAAGAGTTATGTAAGAAAGTAAGTAGGTAGGTACGTACATTGCTCCGAACATACATACGTATTAGGTATGCTTTTCAGCTTTCATATCTTTGTAAAACATTTTAGTATCTAGGTAATACAATTAAACATAGCTATACTAAATAATTTTATCCCCCCGATAAAATTATTTAGTATAGCTATGTTTAATTATGTAATTTAATTTTTTAAGTCTTTTTTCTACACAATTCTTGAAAATATTTTGCATCCAGCAATAAATTACTTACATTATAAGTACATAAGAGATGGTATCTGCCTAATTAAGAAAAAAAATTAAGAAGTTTTATGCCAACTATTTGCCAAGATTTTTATGAAAATAAAAATGTATTTTTTTTTCTTCTGAGCCGAAAAGAATACTTTAAAAGTGCTAAATAGATGGCACAATCCTAGAAAATCTTGTACATACATAGGTACCTTACTTACACTGTTTCAAACACCTTATAAAAACAAAAGCAGTTTGAATCACTAAAGTTGCAGGGTATTTCTTTGGCTCACTGAAGACAAAGATTCAGATAAACTTGCAGTGCGATATTGTGAAAGTTGAACGTGGAACCACTCTGAATCCTAAATAGGAAACTGACGGATAGCCTTGCATAGAAGTTTGAAATACAGGGGACTCTTAACTTTATTCCTTATTCGAGAATAAGTACCTATTCCTCTTTCGGTACGAATTTTTTGAGCTCTTACCGTTGTAGGTAAGTGCTCAAAAATATTTTTTCTTTGAGCACCAAGCTAATATACTTAATGGTGCTGTAAATAGAACAACTTAGGTGCTGAAACTAAAGGTGCTCAAAAAATTAGTGCCGAAAAAGGAATACCTACTCCCTTTATTCGTTTCTTTTAATTGGCTGTTGCCTTGAAATAGTTTTAAATTATCAGTGAATTTAATTAATGTAATATACTGTTCAAATTGTTAAAAGGGTACCTACTTAGATAATTATTCGTGACTATGTAGGTAGTTTGAGTCTAAAAAGAAACCCTCAATTTTATAAAGCGCCATTTTAGTAATACTACCAATATAGCTTTTGGTAATGTATAGCGCCTTTTCAGATTTTGGTCGGCGCGAATAATAAGAGGGCCATAAAAATGAAATGTCGCATGCAATACAAATAATATATACAACGACTATTTACCTACCTACAGTGCAACGCTTGCATTACGCAGATAAAATACGGTGCCAAGTCTTTCCCGGGCAAAAGAAGCGAAACGAAAGGAAAGATTTACTGTGGAAATTTTGGAAGTCAGCCGGGACTGCTATGTGGTGGCTCTCATTAATCACGCCATGGAAAAATACCATCCGCTTCCCACTAACTTCCGCACTGGACATCACTTACTTAGGTACCTACCCTCTCAAACTTTCTCAGCAGTTCCATTCCACAAGTTTTTTATGGGAATTCTTGATAAGCCTTGTAAAAATGAGTAAAAAATGGGTGCACAAGTGATCACAATTAACTTTACGCATATTCATTCTAATTTAAACGAATGGGTCGAACCTAAGCCTACTTAAACAAATTTACAACGATCGTTTCTTCTGAAGGTGACCCAAATTACCATGAAAAAAGTTTAACAGCCCTTTATTTCAGAACAAACAGAGGCTGTTGGTGGGAATCCCATGTAATCCTGCCCACTTATCACGCGTGCAAAATGCAAATTCAACCGGGCCCCGGTACGCAGAATTAACGAAATCGGACCGGGATATGTACGTCACCCAAAATTATCAAAGTTTGCAAGTAACATTAACGAAGGATAAACAAGGTAATATGCTAAACTCCCGCAAAATCCAGAAACATTCCACTTATATATACCATATTTATATTTAGCACTAAAAAGGACCAAAAGTCGAACATTTTTCAAATACAGGTCCTCTTAAAATTCAAATAAAGGACGATCAAAAAAATGAATTATGAATCCAAAGTGAAACAATAAACAATTCTGTCTAATTAAATGCAGTAAACGCGTTCCATAATTCATCCTAAGTCAAAAAAATTAACAAGGGAGTAGCGTGTGTAAACACTGTAGCACTTGTGCGCTTTTCAATACCTGTTTACATTATTGATTAGTTTCTAAGAAAAACTTGGCACGCCTATACGACAAAACGCATGGTAGGTAAATATGGGGCGGGGTTATTAAGGAATAATTAAGTGAATAACCCTACGTATCAAGCCACGACATTTGTCTCGAAAACGTAGTTGGTTTAGAGAATGCAATATCCCAAATAAAATTGTATGCAAATTAAATAAAAATATTTTAATTTATTCAAGTGACGATTAATGACATTAAATTTAGTGAATTTTGTTTATTCACAACGGACTTATGTAAATAACATGACTTTTTCAACTTTATGGAGATTTCCGTTTATTTGATATAGGTTTATGTAAATCGTAGGGTTATCAAAGGTCCAATTATAACATAATTATGTTCCAACCTTTGATATTTTGGCTGTAGCATTAATAACTGGGGCCCCGCACTCGGCTAATCTTCACCCATTTTAACCGAGCTATGGTCTGCCGAATCCCGAAGCTTAGCGCCCTGTTTGTTGGCTCTAATACGCTTTTAACACCTGCGTTTTCCGAGTTATGTAATGTTTGTATGAGATAATGTAGCTATTGTATGGAGTGGTGAAAGAAATGTGGGCAGGTCGGCATCGGTGGGCGTACATTACCGACAGTTACAACTGATCGACTGATGGGTAATGACGCATCGAAATAACTTCACTCACCTTTATAATATTAAGTAACATATAAAACCGGTTTTATGAATACTTTAAACTATTCGGTAACACTATTTGTAAAAGAAAAACGGTTTTAGAATTCTTAATTAGTTTTTTAGTTTACTAATTTAACTTAATTGAATTAGTAGTGTTGAAATTCTGGCAATCATTGGGTTTTAAGTGGGTAGCAACGTGTTTTTCAGGTATCAACTGAATAAATAGGTAAACTGGATTATTAATGTGACTGATAATTAAATTAACTAAATTAATATGCAAACAACAAATTTAACACATAAATTATTAAACACTCAATGTTACTTGCTGATAGGTGCATAATTATACATTAATTAATTAAGCATTAAAAATTTGCACTTATCTAAGTTCTGACGCAACTGAAAACATAGAAATGCAAATGATAGATAGGTATATAAGTAGGTACTGAGTATAAATAGGAACAGCACACGCTCGCCTCAATATGTCCCGTGTTCCTGTTGAGTAATTAATGACTAATGAGATAATTGCATATCTGTTTCTGCTTTTAATGTGCCTAACGTCTATCTATGTACATAAAGATATATATAAGTTATTTTATCATCTAGGTACTGTAAACGTCATGATAAGATCTTGTGTAATTTATTGTATAAGATAAGATTCGAAGCATATCATGTAGATACATAGATTGAAATGAATTAAGACCTCTCTCAATTTCATACAGTCCGCTAGATTATGTAAATGATGTTGATGAGGACATTGAGGACGAATCCATTACTGATTTAAGACAGAATTAAATTTAAATTCACCTTTAATTTAGGAACACAATTTAAAGTCTAAAAATATTATTTTTGTGTTTCACTATTTTTAGCGTCCAACAGCCATGCCTTTTATACAAATAGTCGGTAGTCCGTATCTATAAATAAATGGGGAAATTTTAAACAAGACGTGACCAAGATTGACTAAAAGCGATTAATAGTACAGAACTGTACAACTAGTGAAAATAATCCTTGTTTATATTAGTAGTTACAGGTAACAACAAAGTGTTTTAGCATTGACTGTTACAAATATATTCTTCTCAATCACTGTCTACGAATACAACTACATTTTCCAGACTTTTTTGCTTCAAGTGTACTCTGTATTGAACTTACTGCTTCCATGATAAGGCTTACTTTTGTCTACTGAGTAAAATCTGTATTTTATTTCAATATAACTAAGTTACAGATCTTACGATGACTTTTGTGTGTTATTTGATAGTTGCGGTGTCGTTTTTATTTTCTTTTTAAAAGTCAAAAACAAGTTTCATAAGATTTATAGAGATATCATGAGTTTTCTTTTTATTTGGATAGAATAGTGGTCTTGAAAACGTAAGATACGTTTTTCATCAGTAATTTTAACGTCTTAAAAGGGATAAAGGTACTCGTAGGTTGTCGTGGGTGCCCAGTGACCTTTTATCGAGGTGTACGATTATTTTTAATCGATGTAATTAGAATCATAATTCAAAATGTGTTTTAGTTGGTCGGGGACGAAGTCATTATCAGATAATAACGAATCGTTTACACTAAGGGCCTACGCACACACAGCGAAATGAGCGAGATACGAACGCTACTTATGCAAAAGCACGCCACAACACAAATCTATTTAAGCTCGCACGATGTATACGTATTTACAATATTTCTATTACGATAAATTGTTCAGCTAAATTTTGTGGATTTAGCCAGGTGAAGGCATATCTGCATATTTATGAAACCACGGAAGCCTCCTTAAGGGGAGCGTCTCGTTTTAAAAATGGCGGAAAATGATCGTTTTTTACCCCTGCAAGTTTTTAACAAGATCCACCTTATTTATGCTGTACTAGGGCGGGTATCTGATGAGATTTATTGTGGGGATGCGTGACGGATCGACAAAGTTCCAACGAATACGTTTTGGTTGAATTTAAATTGGCTCTTTTACGTATTTGTATGCTTTTTCGATAAGACCGCGCCTTACTCGTTATGCTACATGAAAATACGATAAAACCACACAAAAAGGAAACGGTCGCTGAAAAAATGCTAAGTCCATAAGCTGTAGGCTTATGAATTATTAAATATACTTAATGCAGAATTACATAAAGTGATTGAGTTATGTTTACTCTATTTGTTGTATATAGGTACCTACCTACCTATATAGTTTAGTATATATTGGGTAAATTGTTTAGTTTAGTCCCTTATATTCAGCTATAGCGTTTATCTTTAGCGTTTTCTTGGCTGGCTGCCAAGGCCCGCTTTGGTCAAGGAAACTCATGCGTTCATTAACAAGACGCCGAATAGTTTCTTTCATCTGTGCTGTGATGTTGGATTCCTACAGAGCTTCTGTCCTTTGACAAATATTATCAATTTATTTCCCCAACACAACAATTTTAGTACATTCTTAAAATATCATCACGCCTATATTCTTAAAAGGTTAGACAGAAATGTAGGCATGGCACGGCTCACCGATATATTTTAGGTCCTATGTTATAGAGAATTTTCTTATGAAAAACTCCAATAAAAATTTACTTGACCTGAGAATCGAACATCAGACCTACTGAGGTTATAATAGAAATATTATATTTATGGCGTTATTCTATAACTATAGAATAACGCCATAAATATAATATTTGGCATGCAGGTAGATGTTATGACGTAGGCATCCGCTAAGAAAGGATTTTGATAAATTCTACCCCCATGGGGATAAAATAGGGGATGAAAGTTCATATGGAACAAAGTAACTATTCCACGCGGACGAAGTCGCGGGCACAAAGCTAGTAACCAATATATGTTTTAGCATGAGACAGTACCTACATTCAGGGTTTTAATTCTATTTATCTACTATAATCCACAGCTTATTTAATTCTAATGAAAATCAAACTCTGTATAAAAAAAATACTTCAAAAGAACAGAGGCGCAATTTAAAAAGTATCAACATAATTCTTAGACGTAAAGTTCATAACTTAATTAAAAATTACGTTATCATAGTCATAAAATCTACTATCTTAACTGTATCAGAGGTATTCCATGGCAATTACCCACTGGTTATTATCAACATTAGAATTTGTTAAATAAAATACTACCCATAGATCGCCTCGCTGCATAGAGATTAATAAACTTAAGAGTCCGGCGGACCGAATTTCTCTTACAAACGTAATACCGAAATAAATCGTAATTCAAACACAATTTAATCAAATTGTATTATTATTTAGATTCCGATATCGTTAATCTAGGTTCCTAAGCTACCATTTTGTCCAAAATACTTCACTGGAAATAAATGTAAGCGAATGCAATTTTTGATAACTTTACCAAGTTTGGAACGATTTTCCAATCTTTTATTTCCAGTGAAGTAGACGAAATAGTACTTTAGGAACCTAGATCCGAATAATATCATAATTTGATAGAATATTGTCTGGATTAAGATTTATTTTGGTATTATGTTTTTGTGGGCAAGTCAAGCTCCGCCGGACTCTTAATAATCAAAATTACGTATTTATGATTTGAATTTACTTCTTAATTTGTAAATACCTAACGATAAATGTATTTTATTGATCGTCTAACGTATATGCTATTGGCGTCTCTTATCTATAACGCCAACCATTTCTGGTTTTATATGCCAGGTAGGCTTTTGATTTGTTTTTTAAGATTATTAAGGTCAAATGTAGGCGTTCTAAGTGAAACCATATAGATTAACATAAATTACGAATAAAGAAGCCGACACTCAAGATGTTTTAATGCGTATATAATGATAATACTGTAATTAAAGACATGTTTAGACAATAAAATTGAAGAATAGCTCAGTTTTAATGAAACATTTAATTAATTAGAGAACTGACGGATGCTAGAGAGATGGATCAAGTACCTATTCACAATATTATTCCACATAGGGCATCGTCCTATCAACTTCCTTACATAACAGTAATTTCTAAAATTAATTCAAACCGTAAACACAAAGTCTTATATCACGGCAATTAATTTAACAATAAAACGTCAGTCAATTTGACATTAGGCCGTTGCTTTCGATCTGTCACAATTTCTACGGACTCGTTATAAACGGGCGTCCAAAGTAACTTGACCTTATAAACACCCAAACTTTCCTCTGCAACCAAAGATATTTATAGGCGAGAGAGGGGAAAGGGAGATCTGTATGCAATGGACGTTGTATCTCAGTGCAAATCAGTCAAAGGTGGCATAAGGTCAAGCTGATAAGAGAATGCGTTGACAACGCAATGTTGTTGTATGAAATTGTTCTTAATTGCCGCTGTATCCGAGTGGAAACGATTGTGCAAACTGTTACTGAATGCGCTGTCTGTTTTCATTTAAGATAACAAAGTGGGCTAGTAAGGTTTAAGAGATAACACAAGGATTATAAATATTATATTGGAAAAAAAAATCAACATACTTACTGATTATAAACTTCTTAGTAATTTTAGGTAGATTATTAAGTATAATTTTATATAGTTTAGATATAATATAATTATAATATTATATGTTATGTTATGACTATAGCACTTTAAATACATTTCCTTTCTTCTTCTTAACTCAAAAGATCCTTATGAATTAATTGACAAGATGGTTATTATTATTTTAGCACTCTTTATTATACACTTTACTTAAATTTTAAGCAGGTATATAAATAAAAATCACGTCATAATAATTATAACACGACTATCCAATTATTGAAAACAAAAATCTTTTCATAGATAGTACTTAAATAGTATTCTTATCGCTCATTAGATCGACTAATTTATATCATAATCATTCTTGTAGACGCATACATAATTAAACAAACGATTTATTACTTAATAAATAGGAGATTGTAATCATCTATCTGTGAAATATTACCAACTTCGGATGTACTCTACTCAGATACCATACTGTATGTAGGTAAGTAGTTATTAAAATAGTAAGAAGTGATAGGGCTTTGATAAAGATTAATTCCTTTCGTATAGCAATAGTTGAGAATAATGTTGATGTTATATATAATCTTAAATATAATTCATACCATCATACCATCACGCCTGTATTCCCCGAAGGGTTAGGCAGAGGTGTACTTAATGTACACCCACAGTTCGCCGGTATGTTTAGGTCCCATGTTATAGGGGGCGAGCCTATACCCATTAACCGGGCACAAATCCAGACTCCGAGCTGCTAATGAGAATTTTATAGAAAAACCCAATAACACTTTGCTCGACCTGAGGATCGAAGTCAGGACCTCTAGAGTAGCAGTCTCACTTGGGACCACTAGACTAATGAGGCAGTCCTTAAATATAAATTACTAATATAAACTAAGGAAGTTATTCACTTGGCTTCGGGACAGTGAAAACATATTAAAATTAATTACATGCCGTTGCAGAACTAATAGAATTACCTACCATAAACAAATCTAGTTTTCACACGTGATTAAATCTTAAATAGATATTATTCATAGATAGAAATTTATATTATTGGTGCCAAGCGCGACTGCTACGCTAGAGGGCCTGGATTGGATTCCCAGGTCGAGCAAACTGTCAATATGTCATGTTAGTAAATTAAACACGTTTATTGATTTCTAATAAAAACAATTGTTACGAAAATTATTTTTTAAGTTGAGTAACGAATGAATTGAAACACGAATTCATTAAAGAATAACAATCAAAGAATGAAACAATGGCTTTTGAGAACAAAGAAAATGCTCGTTAAAAGCGCGGTAGCGGCTAACTAATTATGAACAACTAACTGAAAACTTAACTTTTAACTTGATAATTAACGGACTTGAATAGATGGATAAGACAGAAAGTAGAATTGAGGATATTATACCGTAACTATATATGTTTTTATAATAAGTTATCTAAGTTAAATTTAAGTTTAATGCCAAACAATAATTCAAAAATATATATTTTTTAAATCATTTAAAAATTGACTACTTATATAGTGGATGGATCTTCAAGGAAAATCCAAACATTTTATTCGTTATGAATTTGAATTAGATAGGTAGGTATGTTTATTTGGAAAAGTTATTCCAAGGATAATGAGGTATAATATGTATTATTACAATTAGAATAAATAGTTACTTTAATATAAATGTATGGTAGGTATTTATTATAATTAACACGTGCATGATTATCAGTAGTAATAAAGAAATTGTAGTAAAAACAAATAGAAACTTTAGGTACCTACCTACTTATAGCTTATAAATAAATTTAAAAATTCTTATACATTTATAACAACTAACCAAAAAGCTGCCAGCTTAAAATGGAACTGAGCTGGTCATGTCTGCTGTATGTCAAACGAGTTGTGGGCTAATCAAACCACCGAGTGGGTCCCACAAAATGGCAGACGATAACGCGGCAGACCTAGACGGAGAAGGCGGGATGAGCTTGACTTCTTCTGGAAGGATTGGTCCAAAATAGCCTTGAGCCGTGAGGAATAGAAAGAAGGTAGGGAGGCCTTTGCCCTGCAGTGGGACCACAACGGCTAAATAATAATAACAATAATTATTATAGATAACAATTGTTAAAATTACGCGTCCTACTTAAGAACACTGAAGACTACTGAGGTCTGATTTTTCAACTTCACTGCATTTATCTACAATTTTACTATTATGTTTAGTTATTCAATGACATGGTTTGAATTTCTCCAAAAAAGTTCATCAATAATGCAAAGGAACAGACTCCTATAGAAATATCCGAATAACATCTAATTATTCTCATTATAGGTATTATTATAATGTCAAAAAAATAGAAGATGCTTTAAGTCATTTTAGATAGAAATAACAAAAAAGCGCTTTACACCAACAATACAAATATTACTATAACGTAACAGTTAAATCTACATATTTTATAAAAATTTTCAGATTTAACTACTCCTTCATCATTATTTTCTATTTCATCCACAAAACTGGAAAGAATTGAGAAGGACAGCCAAAGGGAAGATCCAAAAACTTACCAACTTAATGAGGTTCCCATAAATAGGTTCATGTATTATTTATTATGCCCTGAATGCATTTTTGGACTCTCGCCGCGAACGCTATTTACGGGGCTTAAGTTAAGCTGTAACGCTTTAAGAAAACTAATGATGCTAGCACCAGATAGTTGCATTTAAAATCAGGGATATATATTTCCCAAATTGCTTAAGAAAACTTTTTTAAATCCTAAAAGGAGTTTTTGTTTTCATGTGAAGTGACGTCATTTGTGTCGTGAGTTGCATCAATAAATCAATACAGGTTTCACTCTCAAATATTTCGACAGAATTTAAGAGTTTAATTTAAAATTGGAATACAAACCAGTTGTTAGTATACAATATCTGTTTATCTAACGAATCCCTTAGAGATGTAACATTGCTAAAGTAAACTACACCTCAGTTCATTAGTAACTATTTTGTGTGAAGATCTTTCAAACTATTTACAGTTCCATTTGCATTTACAGAACTGTGTAGGTATGGGTCGCCTATATATGAGGGAGTTAAGGCTACACTGTCGAGAAAATCTCTCAAGTATACAGTTTCCTCACAGGGATTGGTTTCCCGTTTGAGGAATTATTAACTTTATTAATGCGCACATACGTCTTGAGTTTCCAAGCTGATGTCCACTTAACACGTACATCATTATTCAGTATCGCAGCAGTATTATCTGTCTCTACGTCAACAAAAACAAATCCCCGTTCAGTATACAGAATGCAACACATGTCACTGTTGTCGATATGCAAAGCGATTATGTATGAATTATGTAAAGTGCCAGTTTCCAGCTGCCACTGGTACTAGCACAATGAACACTGAACGATGTACCACATACGTGCCGCCCTTTTGTGTAAGCATCGCCTTAACATCCGATTAAGACTAAAATGGTATCTCATTTTAATGCATCAGGTAGTCTAGACCCGACTTCCCATCTCGATGCTGCACCGAACATTCAAATATGGAACTACAAATGAGATGTAGAGCACGATGTTTTCATAAAACCAATTAATATGAACATCCGAACCCCCAGTGTTTAGAAATTTCATCTAAAATTTGAATTTTAATAATACATAACAATGGTCGTGTATTCATACGTCACATCAATGCTTGTTTCCATGAGCTGAATGTTCGCAATTTACGTCTCTCCCGGGAGACGAAGAGTAATGGCGGTGTAGGGAGAAAAAGTAAAAAAAAATCGCTACGACTCGGTCGACAAGTTCAGCCAATTATAACTGACAAGCGGCGCAGGCGCGGCTGCTCGCTCAATTTCAAGCCTTCAAGGCACATACTTTAGTATTTCCCTACGATACATATTTCAGTTATTATTACTGTTGAAACAAAGAGGAAACATCAATTCAATTAAGTAGTAGTTTAACGAACGTTTCAGCGAAGTGGAAATAATTTTACAAATCCGATTCTAATTAGTAACAATATTGCGATTATAATAAGCGTCGTGTCCACACTTTTACAGCTATTAATTAATTTAAAAACAAAGATTCAAAACAAAATTCTTCGTTCCATTTTTAAATTCTATTATCAGCCTTCTACCTTCATTACGGGTTCCTTCGGAAAGTTAAAAAGTGACACGGAATGAATCATGGCGTGCGATCCTTAAGAAATATTACACCCAAGCTGGCACCATAAAGCAAACGGCGTGGCAGAGGCGATACAACGATAGCGACACTGCGAGAACCGACAGACACCACAGAACTCGCCTTTCTGGACGCTACAGGATGTTGCCTCACATTGTTGGCACCAGTATTTAGTTATAATTACAATGAAAACTACATACAATAGCTCAAACAATGAAACAATCTAAAGTTTTATACCTACTCTAATAAAGAAGACGATGACACGTAAAATATAATTATAATAAACAAAAATAATTAATGCTTTAGCAAGTAGCAAGGTTAGCACAGTTTTCATATAATCAATTCAAAAACTCTCAGTTTATATACAAATAAACGTCTGAATTAGTGCGGGGCAAAACATTTTGTGATTATTATTATATTTTTACCACTGTATAAAACTCCATATTATTATATCTGCGTGGATGCTATCACAAAGTAATTACTGTGGGGTATTATTTAGTATATTATTATCTTTAATGTGTCACGGAAAATGATAATAAAATACCAATTAGTGCGATAACAACTGAATTGAGAGTGCGAATACGCCACGAAAACAGCCACCTGTGTGCAACTCCCACATATTTTACTCACCAACACAGGGACGTAATGAAGCAATTATATATCGATATTTTTATGCATAAAATACTTGGCGGATATCTGGTCGGTCCGCGTTGGAACGTTCAGAAATAAAACAAAGCGAGAGGTTATTGTTGGCGCGGGTAGGTGTGTGCCCGTCTCGGTTATCGAGCTTTTAACCCGACGCGCGACACGTCGCGACATGGACACGATTTATCGCCTCACTAGCCCACTACTCATTCGAATTTCCCGACAGAATAAATTTCGAATAAACAACCGAAATGATTGAACACGGAGCGCTTCGGTTTTTGTATGCTGCGATACCTATTTAGGGCGGTCACCGTGACTTATGCGATCGAGAGCAATTGCACCGCTGAACAAGCGAATCTAGTTCTCACGAGCCATTTATGATGTCATGGACATCCGGCTGAAGTATAGGGATACCTAAGCTCGATTTAAAAAATATAATCACCATGCAGTTCTTCAATGACGAAGTGTAGATTAGTGTGTATTAACCATTAAGTCACAACAGTAAGGATTTTTAAGGCTAATGAATCAACTATATTGGATCGTTTTTCCAAATTATACACGTATCATTTTCAAAACGTTTTAAATTGTACATTTACTCCAATAAAAATCTCGCTTCCAATACACTTTCGTGACATTTCTGTTTCAACTTAAATGTTGTTAAATGTTGACTCCTGTAGGTACTAAAAATTCATCCAATAGGTTAGTAGATGATATATAAAAAGTTGACCATAACCAGAGCCAAACAACAAAAACAAAATCAAAATCGGTTCAATAATAAGGAAGTTATGAGCATTTTAATTTTATGCTAGACAGAGTGCGTACTCTAGAACGGTGTGACGTCAAACCGTGCATGCGTCATATAAATTCTAAAATTCTATGTTGACATTAATTTTGCAGGAAAGAGAGAGCATCCCCAATACCCACCAAAAACTTTAAAAGCTTATATCTTAGAACTTTATGATTCGATTTAAATTATTTTTTTCCGTCTAGAAATTATTTTTAATAAAATTTTTCAATAGGACCTGTTACTTTTAATAATCATAATCATAATCATAATCATTTAATCTGCATTCATGTTGTTGACATAATGGTGGTATCATATTGGATGGTATCAAACATGAACCCAAGAAAATGAATGATGAAATAAAACAAAGACTATCATATTCTATTATCAGTAGGTATGAATCATGTCTTGTTACTGTACTTATCAGCTGTTAAACTCTTTCTTTCACTATTATTTCCACTTCTCTATCCAAATCAATCACTGTTCTTTTCCTTCACGCGTGCATGATAACAAGTAAGATAATTATGTTTTATCTCTGTCCGGATGAAGACGTCGGCTGAAAGGTTTACGCGTGTCGCCACGTCACTGGCGTGTGCACTAAGTAATCTAGCATAAGCTGGGTCTTTTGTCTATTGATCTTTATACCTATCAACAACTACAATAATACAGAACTTATAATAAAACCAAAATTCGTTTTGGACTGAACATTTCAAGTTCTAGCCTTATCTTAATAGTTTCCACCTATTTCATTATGTAAGTTTAATTATTATAGGGAAATTCTCTTGAGATTCATATTTATTTTTTTGATTGTGATTTGAGTCATTAAGATTAAAATACAGATCCATTACTGGACGTAGGCCTGTAAACATGTGCGATTAAACATTTCTTTAACCTGACGAAACAAAATATGAGACACTAGATTTCTGCTCGACTTCGTCTCCGTCGACATCAAAATTAGGTTCAACCTGGATAAAAAGTATCATAAATGTTAATTCAGATTTTAAATTATCCGTGTCCTGAATTTCATCCATCATAAGTAAGAGTAAGAAATATGCAATTTTTCACATGTATCCATGTGAAAAATTTTATTGTGTTATCAATCACACAACAATAAAAACGAATATCCCAAGAACGTCCCAACCCCAAACTGTCCCAATACCTAATTCTTTAAAATAAACAAAAGTACATCAGTGTGTGTTGGCCGAGTTTGTTCAACTCGGACTAGTGCCGGGTTAACTCGTTGCCACCGATTTATGTGGAGAACTTTCAGCTCACGACTCCTTCGCGACACTTGCTTCCTTTCCAAGCGCGATTGTTTCTTTCCAAAGAATTTTCTTTCTTTTTAATTATGCCTCAGTCTACCTGGTAGAAAGTTTATTTGATGTTGAACTTTACTTGGCGAATTTGGTCCTTTTTAGATGCTCTAAGATTTTCAGAAAATAGCTTCTTAAATAGTTATAGTAATGCTTTTCCTGATTGAAATACATTATCTGTTTTATTACCCGACTGCTGGAGGGTTGTTTTTTTTATGATCAATTGATAGACATTTTTGGATCATATATATAATGGGTACTTATAAAAACTATTGGCGGAAAATTAAAATAAGAGATTTGTTTTATTATTTTTTGATTCTTTGGTATTCGGTATTTTTTTAATCAAAGCTTGTTAATTAAAAATA
This sequence comes from Acronicta aceris, assembly GCA_910591435.1. Classification (NCBI taxonomy): domain Eukaryota; kingdom Metazoa; phylum Arthropoda; class Insecta; order Lepidoptera; family Noctuidae; genus Acronicta; species Acronicta aceris. The sequence goes on along the minus strand of OU342767.1, from coordinate 9,880,949 downwards.
TTACTTATATTATTTGTGACCAATAAACGAACAGTCATGCTTGAACGGTGTGTAGTTCCTACAAATTGTTTAAAAATGTCCGTGTTTAATCAGTTGAACGGTATGCCAGAAAAGGCCAAATGAAAATCAACATCAGGTTTCTACTCCCACGCAAATGGCGAAATATTTATGTGTTACATTACATAAATATGGCTTTTTACTACTTTAACGACTCTAAATAAACATACGCTAAATTTTGACGAAATATAAACTTACTCCTTATATATGGCGTGAAAAAATTGTATTAGTGTTTTTAAAAAACATGTCTGTTAACTTCAAAGCGTTACTCGTTGAAATGGGTGTTTTTAAATGTGTTATTGTTATAAAACAGCCTTTTTATGACTTAATTAAACGTTATATTTATACCGCTTCTGCAAAATTTAACGGTCTAAATCTATATTTCTTAGAAACAACGACCAGGTACATGGAATTTTCAGTTTACTTATGCTTAAATCTGAGCTTTAGTCGTAACATTACAGTAAAAAAACACTTTAATTTACACATTTCGACAATTGTTGGTACGTAATAATTTGTCGGGTATTTATTTAGCAGCACGGCTACATCACTACGATTGATTCAAATTTTAAAAACCGCGTTCCCGATGTATTCAAAATTTAACGTGCATTCCTATTTCAAATTCTAAATGAAAAAGAAAATTTGGTATTTAGAATATTTTCGCAGGGCAGCGCAAGTCTGTCGCTGTCTTTATTTATGTGCGGTGTTACACAGTGTTAAGTTACTTATATGTACGTGTCTAGGTGTCGACTGTGACGGTCGGACACTCGTGTCAGCGAGCTGACAATTAGCCGGGTGACATCTGACGAGGCAGGGCACGGTCGTGAGCCACGACACCGCTCTCATATTTATGCTCCAAGTCCTATCTACTCAGCACACCTAATAGAATTCTTTATTGAGAGCGAATGTTACATACCTACATAAATATGCATGTACACAATTGGCAGAAGCACAGGTATGTCGCAAATCTTTCAGCAATATATTACATTTAATCGACGTATAGAGTCATTTTGATTCAGGACAACTGCTTAAGCACCCATAAAACCATAAAAGTTACGAGAAAAACACCAAAAAGTTCCAAATGCTATCAAAATTTGTACGTAGGTATACCACACTTCCATTCATTCTGTTCGCTGATAAGATGGGCCGAATAGTGGCTGGACATTTATCTTTAAGATTAATGAGCCAATTTTCTTAGTTGGCTATAAAAAGAATCGCTAGGCCGACCTCGAAAGCCATCACGACCACTTACGGGTTAACTTTTGGGCAACGTGAACTGTGCATTCCTTTGCAAACATATAAATATAGTGACTCATAGGCGAATACGTCACAAAGATTAATATTCAATGACGATAAATTACATTGAGGTGGCTATGTGTAAATCAGAGTATTTGAATTTCATTTCATTGCGCTTTACACTGATAATGAAATATTTTATGTGTGCCTCGAAGGTCAACAATCAACATAATTTTGTCGATAATATGTATTTTCTAAGTAAACTTATTAAATGTCGTAATTATGGCCTGCTATAAATATTAAATTAATATTTAATATTTATATATTATTAATTAATATTTTTACATAGGACACAGCTTTCAAATTAAAACGTGCAAATATTTATGAAAACGCTTTTTCGTCCTTAAGGGACGATGCTGGGTGCGTGCCGATAAATAAAAATGGAAATTTTAAATTCAAAATAACAATTATAAGGACAAAATTCTTCCCCTATCCCTTGGGCGGGATATAAGGAAACAAATTGGATTAAAGTGTCAAAGGTGAAATAAAAATGCGTATACTCTATCTTTCACAATGTCTGTGCAACGTCAGAAGTCTCTGGTGTACTTAAACAATATAGGATATGCCATAATGGTATTTTATTCCATGTAAATATTTGACAGTACGGCTGAAATTGCTATAAAACATATTTTTTTTTACATCTGTAGGTACACGTCACTCCACCGACCGTAATCGTATTTGCATTTAAAACGGTAAGTAAACATGGAGTATTCTGTGAATGGACGAGCCCGTGTTTATGAGTCGTTTTATGACCTGTTAAGCGTAAGGATCTCTCGTAAAATAAATTGTTTGATGGCTACAAACACAGTTTTCTGTGCTACAACTTATTCATTTTTATCTCTTAGTAGCTGTTTTTTTGCTTCTTCAGAATATTAATTTTTTTTTAAATTTTATACTTAATTACTGCGGTTTTTATTGGATTTGTTGAGAAATGATTTTTCACATCACACACGATGCTATTACTTCATTCTTCCTATTATTATTCATTTTACTGATATAATTATTAAAAAAAGACAAAACTCTACATGCTACGTAATTAAAAATTGTCTTGGTCTGTGGGAATGCATTCTTCGTTTGATATTTTTGATAACTGGGAAACAGAGTAGGTACCTACTACTATTAGACATTAATAAACAATTTTAAAACCACCGACAAGAATCAGTTGGTTCCTTGCTCACAAAGTATGTACATTGGCCGCTTTGTTTTCGCCCACATAAATCGGGCGTGTACCGAGCGCTAACTTATTTTTGTTCGTAGGTACGCGCGATAGATGGATCCAATTCCAAATTATGTCTATCTTGGGAATTAACGTTGGGACGGGGATTCCAGTTTATCCAAAAAAAGTGCGGGGCGAGGGCGTGTGTAGTGGGGGGTTGGAAGGGGAACGGATGGAAGTTATTTTGGAATTATGATTCCGGATGCGTCCTGCGAGCGCCGTGTGTTTCACGCCTCGTTTCGTGTAATATCTGCCGCTTGCAACCGCTCGCGTTGCATTGGGACGCAATAATGTATTTGCGGACAAAGCTTCTATGACTCAATGTTGTTAAAATAAAGTCTGTATAGGACACACGACGGACGCCCAGAATAAACTCTTTATATGCAAAATTTTAATTGGCATTTTGCGTAATATAAGTGTCAAGTAAATGCTGTTCTGATAACTACAACCTTGACACATAGTGACCTACTTCATCAATACAACATACTATCAGCTTCATAAAAAATATTTAAATTAACTACGAGTCTCGATTTAACCCTCGCAACGGATACCCAATTTTAAAATGTTCACCACAAATTCCGGACCTAATCCAATTCGCGTTTGGGCCGAAATTAAAACGTCTGGCCAAAAATGCGGGACGTGTGTTTTAATGGGGTGTCACCAGGGTTCTTAAGTATTCCACCGGCCCACCCTATAATACCCAGTCTCCTTAGTCTGGCACGTCCTCCCCTTGATATATTAGTCCCAGTTCGTCGTACATAATTTTGTAGAGGGTGGTACCTCCTTTACTCCCTCCGTTGCGAGTGAACCGACTGATCCTCACAATACCAAGGTTTTGTTTATTGGCATATAATAAGTATTATAACTTAATGATTTCAGTCAACTCAATCAAGTGGATAAGTGTTTTGAATTGGCAGGTTCGACCGGAATGATTTTCTGACGGCTCGGTCCGAATGGCCTGCAGTTGCAATTGTAGGGTTAGTGCATATTATCCTTTATTGCATTGCCATAAAGGCGTACACCTTTTTATCGAATAGCCTATAATAAGCTTAAGTGTCTATAAAGATATTGGAATGTCCAATATTATTCACGATCGTAATTTATGTCAAGCTTTTTAATATCGGCAATTCATAAATTCTGTTAAAAATGTGCTTTATACGGCAAAATGTATGAGAAGAGTAAGAACAGGGTTGCAATAAGTATTAAGGTTAATTTTATAAGTTGAAGAACGGTAGTACCTAATAGCAATCTACTCATAAGTATATTGAACGCAACTGCTACGCTAGAAGTCCTGGATTCGATTACCAGGTTGAGCAGAGTTATTGGGTTTTTCTACGAAAGTCTCAGTAGCAGCTCGGAGTTCGAAATTTGTGCCCGGTTAATGGCAATAGACTCGTCCCCTGTTGCATGGAACCTAAACATACCGGCGAATTGTGGGTACATTAGTAGTTACGCCTCTGCCTAACTTCTCGGGGAATACAAGCGTGAGAGTATATTGAAAAGCGGCAATCCAGCAAATTTGTCCACTGTGATTAGATACGTAAATAACACAACTTTTAAAATGACCATATAAGGCTAAAAGACTTCACGAACATGACACATGCCACCCTAAATAAATACTCATTGGTATCTTCTACCTCCATCCTAATACCCAACAAATATGTAGTAGCTATGTAACCTACGCACGGTATTGCACAGTGTGGTAAAACTTAATTACAGCGACACAGGAGAGTCGTCAATCTACTGCGGTCACGTGTTCTTCAAAATTGAGTTACGTGCACGGTGATCCAACATCCAATAAAACTGGAAAAAATTAGGGGCGCTCTGAAATATCGATGGAAAATTAAAATTGATGGTTTCATTATTGCAAATGTATTTATGAAAGCAAATTTGGCCTTTTTAAAAAATAAATTCATGCAAGACCAACCAAAATATACCTTACCGCAATATAAAAACTTTTGTAACAATTATTAACTTTCTGTAATTTTGTTGTGTTAGTAAGTTTGTTCGAAGTAACTTTCGGCACAATGGGCGCCACATATTAGACGCAGTATTATATAAGTCCATTAGTTAAATTAAGTAAGATTTCTCACCCTATCTTGGCAAGTTATTTATCATGCGTGTATCTACATTAGGGAGCTGCGTTGCAATACATTGTGGTTAGACCATTTAATTTTGTGCTGTACATAAATCTGAATTTTGCTCGAGGTTAGAAATAATTGACACGAGTTTAATTGAAATAGGTATATATCACTCTCATATTATAATGGAAAAATCACAGCCATTTGACTCTAATAACTTACAAATGATTTATCTAATTCTGCACAAATATACCTACCTATAATGTTATGCCCAGTAATCATTCATATATGAAGCCTACGTTGACAAATAAAGAATTTGATTTGATTGATTTTAAATTCTTATTTTTTTTTGACAAACGTGCAGACAAGCCACCTGATGGTAAGTAGTCATCGCCGCCAATGAACACCTGCAACACCAGAGGAATTACTGATACGTTGCCGAGCTTTACGAGCCCTGACTGCAGACTGCCAGAGCTGCAGCAACCGAGGGGAAACTGGCTCTTACGCGTAAAAATCGAAACACACAACAAGATGCTTTACAACAGACTCCGACGTAAGGGTGGTCGCCAGCCAGTCAGACCCCGAGAGGTCCTACCACCGAGCAATTCACATATTGTTCTACTCTTACGAGATGCCTATCTGAATGTCAGTGAGGAACTGCATCTAACCCGTCTACACACGGAAAATTCTTAAATGAAATAGGAAAAGCATTTTATATTTTTTATACAAACTTTAAAAAAATATTACCTTCTAAACCGTCAGTAACCACTGTCCATTTTCCATATTAAGGCGAAGTTAAACAATTGTCTGAAATATATAAATATACTATTGGATCATTAGAAAACAATATGGCTTAAACACTGTAGATCACCGCCCACGCGCCTTCACCGCAAGCCCTCGTTACTTTATGGGGACCCTACACAGTACCTACAAAATAATACTGATAATAGTTGATACTATGTTTTCAACTTGGTTTGGGTCACGAGACGTCTATGTATCATCTTATCTCAAGATAAGTTATTACGGAACTCTATACATGAATATTTATTTTTGGAGTTCTTGTTAGTCTTATGTATAAATATATTTTTGTATCAGTTACTAAAAAAGTAATTGAGATTATATATATAAGTATATATGTAGGTACTTTATATAGCAACCTACTACAATACCTAGTAGGTAAGTTTTATGTATAAAAATTTAAAATTGGCAATTATAAATAAAATTATTGTAATAATTACAACACCCTCGAAAATATATTTAATTGAAATATATTGTTATAATTTCAATTTTTAATTTTTTATCTACATAAGCTTGAATAATTTATTAAGCTTTAATTTTTTATTCCGCTTAAAACGTATTATGTTCTTAATTACAAATAACGATTAAAACATACTTTAAAATAAAATTAATTAATACGAGTATTCTTTACGTTAACACTGAATATTAAAATAGAATTAACATACGAATTATCCTCAGTTAGTAGGTATATCTGTAGGAAACTTATAAAACAAAACATTCTCAACTAGGACATATTTGTCTCTAACTTGTTTACTTTACATTGCAGCTTAACATGGAGACTTTAATGAAGGCGACGTGGGCAGAACAATAAAGTAACCACCAAAATAATAGATGAAATGGCTTTTACACAACACGGAAAAATGAGTCCAAATCTTGAACAATCAAAGTTGAAAATAGAGCAACACGCCGACAAAGAACTAATGTTGGATGGCATGATGAAATGTGACAGTTCATTATGCGGAAGATAACGGACTACAGCATACAGTGAACAGTGAGTACTTGTTATACGCACCTACACTTTAGGCGGAGTCGAGTGAGGAACGTGTTTTCTTGGAGCATGCGTGCATAAACCATCCAGGCATCCGATTAAATTATTTAACGTCTTTATTCCCCCGTGGTGCACGCAGGTTGCATGCCGGCACGCGGATGTTAAGATACATAGACTTAGCGTGTAGGCTAATCTATATAAAGACCTATTTTAGCAGGTAAAGCATTTTCTGCTGCTTCCGTTTAAATCGATTTTTGACATAGAAAATGCTGTGTACAACATTAACGTTTCTGATTCTGTGACGATAAATTGCCTATTAAGGACTGATGGGATTATAACTATAAGATTTGTTTCACAAGATAGATGAAAGGAAATACTTTTTTTTCTCTTATCGGTTTTCGTACAAACATTTACTCGTACGCGTAATAATTCCTTCAGCCTTTTGACTTCATCGTAATCGGGAAAAAATGGCGCACAGCCAGCTGTCACATTGATTTAGTACCGTCTACAGAACAGAATTTCAACTGGCATAGTACAGCAGTCACAAATATATAAATATCGATTGCAAAACTATATTTTAATTAATGATTATCAAGCATCGATACATAAAGTCTGAAGTTCTATCCCTTTATATTAAAAAAATATAGGTAAAATTGATTCTCAGAGTTGTACAAGGAGGTCCTTAAAGAGGAACTTCCTTAAGCGATTTGTTGACCTTGTCAACCGGGGTCTAGCATTCGGAACAAACCGGAATATGAGGAAGGTCACATCAAACCACTTAGACTCGAGCCGAGGGCCATTTGAACGCTTAGAAGAATAAATCATACTAAATGATTATAATTTTATAATTACTATATCTGTTATAAAGTTAGCTAATGAAGGATCAGAGTGATAAATTAGCTAAATTAACGAAAATTTGTAAAATGAATAGAATTTATATTCAACTCTCGAGAGATTTAAGATGGTTTAAAGGCAATAAAGCATCGCCAAGCGTTACATTTAAGGCTTTAACTGTAGTATATTATTTAATATTAAAGATCTTAAGGTAAACGGGCGAAGTGCCTGCAGTTCTGCGATAAGGCAACCCCGTCTCCCCCCCTCATCCCCCGGTTTTTGGGGGGTGGCAGACTTAAGAGGCGGCCATACTTCAAATTGCGTTTAACTTAGATAGCTAGTTTGATACATTGCCCCCATTATTGCATATCAAAGGGCTCTGATAAAATTGTGCCGATGATAAAGTCAGAGCTTTTTTTATTGGGGTTCCTACTCTACATAGTTTAGATAAAGTATCGAGGAAAGCTGGTTGTTGATTCCACTTTAGATTCATGAGTCAACAAAAAGAGATTTGTTAAGGATGTGAATTGTGAAGAATTTTTTTCGGAAGGATTTTAACGATATCGCTTATCTAAACTCCTATTGTCGGTAAATCACAAATGGGATACCTTTACAATTACTATATATTGATAAAGAACATAAACATAAATCTTTGGATTTGTTAATTACTCGTATTAATAATTTACCATTGAAAAATCTCCACACTGCGGAAATTGATAACTCATGTAAAATGTCAATCTGATAAAAAATATGGGAACGTCACCTCATAAAATAACAAAAACCCCATTTCACACGAAAATTTGATTACAATAAATAATGTACTGTATGTGAATCCGTAAATGAAGTATCACATGAAACACACACACATAAACAACCAACAGAACGAATTGCAAACTCAGCTCTACATCACTAGCACGTAGACGCAAACATAGCGGCGGGAATATAACATCGATTCCATCGATACGATATCGATAGATACGTATCGATAGCAGCAATAGATACTATTGTCACAGTTCAATTTAACAACGTACGCTCTAAGATTCCCTCGGATATTGCGAAGTCAGTCGAACTGAAGTTTTCGTGATTCGAATTTGTCTTTTACAGACTTTATATATCTGGATCGAAATTGTGGCTGATATTTTATTGCAGAATAATAACGTGTTGTTCTCTCGTGATCCTTTCATATTTCAAGTTCACAGAAACGTCAGAGCCTCTGATAGTCGTAACAAATGTCACGAATAACATATCCGTGATTATAAGGTAAGGGAAGGCAAGTGCAGATTTTCAGACTTCAGTAGAAGTCTAACAAGCCGCCTCCCCAGATGGCAAATGATCCGTGAGATTTTCCGCACACAGAAACGTAAATACAGTATTAGATTTCAACATCTAGCTCCTAACTAACACGTTCTAGTCCTTTCCAGCCGTTTCAGAGATCCAAAGGATAGATTATCGCCAGCTAATAATTCTCTCACGATTCAAAACTCACAATAGCCCGAAGCGAAACTGTATCGCTACAGATAGATTAAACATCGGAGCCCAAATGAACGCATGATAATTTATCGGAGCAACCCCCGTGTGTATTAGCTGTATCCGACTAATGCCGGCTTTCGATATTCGGCGCTCGGTCGCGATTCGATATTTACGATCGAACGAGTCGCATTAGACTGTCCGCCCGTAGGTAAATTAGCACAGATGCTCGCCACTGTTACAGTGATTCATTCCAAATTGGCTTTTCAGCGGGGAAAAAACGGGCCGAGCCAGCTACTGCGGTAGACGCTATCCAGGGACTGCAGCTAAATAGCTTTTAAAAGAGTTTGCATTTTCCTCTCTAGCTACCAATGGACACGAACATCTGTCGGAGGTTCCACTCTTCTTTAAATGAAGGTGTTCAGTTTATTTTTTAACACATTTTTAATTTCAGAGATTTTTATCGTTTCTTAATGTTTCGATATGGTATCAAGATTCATAGAAAAACAAAAGATATTTTCCATGTCAAACATGTAATAAAAATGCACTAAATAAAGGCGATTTGCAATTAAACGTGGTATAATGTGAAGGCTGGCCAAGATCGCTGGTAGCGGCAACGCCTCGCGATTCATATCGGCCCGGAAAGGGCCGCCTTAACGCGTGCTAGACTACCAGATAAAGTATTACAGCGAAATTGTATGAGTTATATTGTGCGAAGTGCTTGTTTAAAATCGTACGGGTAATTTTATACGCTGAACGGTGCTAATGAAGGATGTTATTTGGTTGCAGATTGCACTGAAGAGGGGGAGTGGTCGCGATGTCAGCCCGTGTTGCGGGTTGAAATATGGCATTGTACGAATTAAACGCGTCATGAAATGGAAAAGTACTTTAATTGCAAGGTAAAGTGATAATAGGGCAAGGACCCACGCGTGTTTATGGAGGAATAATGCAGTTGGGTTCTAGTGTTTTCTGGAAAGTTGGATAACTAAGTACAAGTTGTGATTGCTGGAGTCAGTCAGACAGGGCATTGATAATTAAAGTAAACATTTCATGAATATATATCCCCGTTGTTTAATATTATACTGAAACATAAAACATCAATCAAAAATCAAAATGCAGTCATAGCTTACTTTTAATGAACTGCAAACTATAGTCAGTGAAATACGCAAATGTAACATTCCCCAATAATGAACCAGCGATATTAAGTACCTTTAGTATAAATAATCCATGCCAAAGGGTGGCTTCGATGCGATGCTACTGCAAATCAACCCCCCACTACAACCCCCCCACCGCGAACTGTCGACGATAAATAAAATTCACGTTTTAACAATAAAATGCATTTTCCGCAAATGCTCCCGGTGAATTATTGTCCGGGCTTTACGAGCTTAAAATTATATGGGCACGTGAAATTTTCGATCTCGATAATGCATGGCCAGTGTACCGCCAACACTATTTTCGGTCGATACAATGAACGCGATTTTTAAATTACCGACCACTTATGTCGATCAATTTTCATTTAGTAGATCGCGGTGCGATACAATTTTGCTTAGTGCTTCTTGCGAATAGTTAGATTAGGGATAAGATAGTTTATTAGATGATATGTGTGTTGCAATGAGGGTTGCATTTTTTATGCATTTTTCCATTTGCCGACAAACCAGTGCTCCCCAAAAGTAACCGTACCCCAAAATAACACGTCACGTAGCAACCATAAAAATACTTATAAAACATTTCCCGGTGGAAAAATACAATGTTTTATTCTCAACAAAAATACATCACACGACCGCTTGATGGAGAACCAATAGCGAGTGTCCCTCCGGCACAGATGGCGACACGGACGCGGAGATAGCAGAAAAATATGAATTGTAGCTTTCGATATTTGTCACTTGAATTACAACTCCCAGCGGACACCCAGAATGGTGGGACTACTCGCACCTCGTTTGCTGAATGATCTATTTTTTCCACTGGATTTTGGCCAGTGACTCTCGGATAAAGCTTCGGTTCAATCACTCGTTGAGTAATGCCATTCACGTGCTAGCGGTACTAACGGCTGAAGATACATTCTATTTTCAAATGCGATACATTTTTACAAATCGCATATATGTCGTTAAAATCTTTCAATTTTATAGAGCAAGACTTATTAATTCGGCGTTGATCAGACGTAGGCGCAGAGTAGACTTTACGTAGACACTGCGCATACGCGCCGTCATTCGCGGCATCGACGCTGTGCACAAGTTCAACGAACGCCTACGTCGTCTATACGAACGGACCCCTTGATAATCTGGCTATTTTCGCGTAACTGACCGGCTACATTTTTCTTCAATAATTTATTTATTTATTTATTTATTTATTTATTTTTGGAAAACCAACAGCTATACAAAAAAAAAATCTAATAGTTAGTTTAGGAAGCATTAAGCCAATTATAGGTTTTCACGGATAGATATAGAAAAACACTTAAAGCTATTCAGGCGATCTTATAAAGATGAAATTAACGCAAATAAAAAACTAACAATACATGTAGATAAAATTAACTGGTACAGTTAGCTATATCAACTAAAATATATAAAATACTAATAATATATCTGGGTAAAACATAACTATTATTACAGTTAGCTATATTTTAAAGAAATCAAGGTTCAGCTGTCTGCGAGCTACGCCGCTCCTGGTATTAAATGGATCAAAAGAGTACTCTTTGCACAATTTGTTAAAATCCCTGCTCGCTCGCAAAATATATGAGTTTTGCCTATAGTTAGAGGATGAAAGTGGGACAGATATAGGTGGATTAAACCTTACCGACCTTTGGGGTACACTGAAATGTAGTTTCTGCAAAAGTTTAGGGCAATCAATCTCGTTGGATAATAATTTTAACAAAAACGAGCAGTCGGCTAAGCGGCGTCGAATTATTAGTGGCTGAATGTGAAATTTTTTGCACTGATTTATGTAGTTATCTGAGGTATATGGTATTCTTAGGCGATAACACAGAAATTTTATAAAACGTTTTTGAATACTCTCTAAGCGGTCAATATATTTATAATAGCATGGGTTCCAAATTTGAGAAGCATACTCCAGGTGGCTTCTTACAAATGCACAATAAAGGATTTTAAATGTTTTAGCTTTTTTAAAGCACCTGGATATTCTCATTACAAAGCCCAGAGCCCTTGATGCTTTCGCGAATATTTGCTCAACATGGGAATCGAAAAGAAGTTTCGAGTCGTGATAAACACCGAGGTCTCGCACCCCCTCACATCTTGCCAGTAACTGACCCTTTAGCTCGTAGGCTGCTGAGAGTGGACAGCGTTTCCTACTAAAGGTGACAACTGAGCATTTAGAGGGGTTAAGATCTAATTTGTTAATTAGGCAGTAGTCATCGAGCCGTGATAAGTCGGACTGGAGAGCCTCCACATCCTTTACAGATGATACCGTAGAATAGATCTTCATATCATCGGCAAAGCAGAGAAGGTTAGAATTGAGGAAGCAAGAGTCGATGTCACTTACATAAATGATAAAGAGCAATGGAGCCATCAGAGAGCCTTGAGGCACACCACTAGGGATTGAGACCCAGCTCGACATGTAGTTACTAACAACGACAGACTGAGACCTATTTTCTAAATAGGAAGAAAACCAGCGCAGTAGGTCTCCTCTTATGCCATTATTGAGTAACTTCATTTTCAGGATATTGTGGTCTATTCTGTCAAAAGCTTTACTGTAATCAGTGTATATGACATCGACCTGAGCCCCACTATCCATTCCCCCCGTCACATAGTCATTCAACAGGACCAAGTTTGAAGTTGTGGAACGACCCTTCAAGAAACCATGTTGCGAAGGACTGAAAGAATGTCTAAGCGCGGCATAAACTTGATCGTATACAATCCTTTCGAAGACTTTCGCTATAACACATAGTTTAGATATTGGTCTATAGTTAATAATTTCGTTTTTAGAGCCACTTTTATGTATGGGAGTGATATATGCAGACTTCCATATTTGGGGAACGGTAACAGAGGCTAGTGATTTCTTAAAGAGTAGCGATATCGGCAAAGCAATAGTTTTAGCTGTTCCAATGATAAATTTGGGTGATAGGTTGTCAGGGCCACCAGATTTAAAAGGATCGAGATTGCTAAGTAATTTTTTAACCCTTTCAATATCAATTTCAATCGAGGAGATATCAGAACACATGTTGTTATTAGATATGACTTGGTGCACGATAGGCCTAGTACTTGATTCAACGTCATTGTTGGCATTTAGAAAGGTAGAATAAAAGTGGGAAGAAAACGCATTGCAAATTTCATGGGCAGAAGAAACTGTTATATCACCGTACTTAAAGTAGCTTGGCATTGAGTTGGACTTTGATCTTTGCTTCACAAAACTCCAAAAATATTTAGGGTTCTTTTCAATAGCAGCTTCAGTAGATGCGAGATAGCTACAATAGCAGTCTGCTTCCATTTTTTTCACCCTATCCCGTAGGAGCTTGAAGGTTGCCTCGTCAGAAAGTCCACCATACAACTTAAACTTACGATGATATTTAGATTTTTCTTTTATTAGACGTATAAGTGATGACGAGTACCAAATCGGGTAGGAACTATGACGTATTCTTTTAGACGGAACATGTTTATTTGTTATATCAGTGATGGTGCTATAAAAATAGGTCATGCAGTCACCAAGCGAGAGATTAGCAAAAACGTTGTTCCAATCTATAGCCGATATTTCATTATTTATTGCTATAAAGTCACACCTATCGTACAAATACCGGGTATATGGTGCAGGAATCAAATAATCATACTCCGCGAAGGCTAAGTCGATTAGGAGGACGGGGTGGTAATTGTCAACAGATGACAAGGGCACTAAACATTCACTTACGGAAATAGCGTTGTCATTACACAAGACCAAGTCCAAGATTTTTCCTTGAGCGTTTAGAATTCCATTGAACTGATTTAGACCCAGGACCCGTAGTTCATCCCTCAATAAGCACTCATCGCCACTACTAACGTTTAGAGGTAACAGTAAATCATTCACTAAATGCCACGAAATGCCGCTTAAGTTAAAGTCACCCACGATCAAAAACTTGTCATCATTGTTATTAAACACCGAGTTACTTAAATTATTAATAAAATTTGACAATTGATTCGAAAAGGAGTATCCCTGGTTTTGCTTGCACAAGTAAATAACACCTAGATTTAGCCTAAACCGGTTCCTCGTGATAGGGTCACGCAAATTCACTGAAACCCACAAGTCTTCGGCTGAAGAGTGAAACAACGGTTGCGGTACTGCAGATATGTGTTTCTTTATAGCAATTAGTACGCCCCACGGTGGGCTGAAAATCGGCTTTCATAGACTTAGGGATTTCAATTTGCAAGTACCGGATTTTTTGCCGGATATCGCTTCTATTAGTTATTACTATATTCAAAAATGACACCCGAGTTAATTCTGCACAAAAACGAAGGAATTATAATTTTTTTACGAAAAATTTGTATGAAGCTGGTATGAAAAAGTTAATTATCTCGTAAACAGCAAGGAAAACCGTAATATCCTTACAGGTGGTTATAGTACTAATTATTTATGATTTTTTGACATATGTCATATAATGGTTATCGCTGCTAATTTTTTTTTAAAAATCGTCAAAATATTTTTATTTATTTTTACACATGAAACGATTCCTTTTAGCGTTTAAGTTGAGGTACACAGACTTTTAACAACACGTAACATAAAATATCATCACCCCTATATTCCCGAAGGAAAGAAAGAAGAAGGAAGAAAGAATTCAGAGGTTTATACTGCATCCACACTTACACAACTATGTTTGAGCTAGATATTTATCAATGCAAACTGAGTTTTAGTCTTCTAGTGAGTCTGAAAATAAGTGATTAGAAGAAACGCTTAAGAAACCAGTGAAAACAGTCATATTTACACCAGAGAAAGCGCTTGGATTGCTTCTTTCACTAAAACTGTCAAACTGGCAGTTAATATATTACTTTGCGAGAGGCTGCCATTCGTGAAGGTGCTAAGGATATTTATCCATCCTACTATAAAGTGCAACAAACTAAGCTTGATTGCTACCCTCCGAAGCAATCTGTGACAGTTACGGATTCCTCGGCTAGGATTACACTTCAAGCTTTACTTGACATCACGGTGACGAGGATCCTTCAAAGTCTTCCTGACTATGCCGATGTGCAAGATAAGCGGCTAAAGCTGATATCCAAGTGGGGATTTGATGGTGCTTCCAACCAAAGCCGATACAAGCAGAAAATGGAGGGCGAGCAAGATGATGCAAGCATTTTCATGACCTCTTTGGTGCCACTAAAACTGACTGATGGAGATAACACTGTATGGACGAACCCAAAACCATGCTCAACTTTGTATTGTCGTCCAGTTCAGTTTACTTTTTTAAAAGAGAGCGAATCAGTAGTCATTGGTCTCAAAAAACAAATGGATGATGAAATTCAGGCCCTTATCCCCACACAGTGCAGTAATAATAACATGGTAACTCATCAACTAATGATGACAATGATCGACGCCAAAGTCTGCACGTACCTTTCAGAGGCCAGATCAAATGCATCGTGCTACTTGTGTCTAGCAAAACCTACGGAAATGAACCGCTTAGATGTTGTAACATCAAAGACTGTGTGTGCTGACATATACAAATTTGGCTTGTCATCCCTACACGCACGTATAAATTGTATGGAATGTCTGCTACATATTGCGTACAGGCTCGACTTCATACGGTGGGCAGCGAGAAGTAATGAGGACAAAGAAATGTTGCAGAACAGAAAAAAGATTATACAAAATAAACTCAAAGATCAGCTCAATCTGTTGATTGATATTGTAAAACAAGGCTCTGGAACTACCAATGACAGGAATACCGCTAGAAAGTTTTTCGAGTTTCCCAATAAAACCGCAGCTATTACCGGGATGGACGAAGATCTTATTAAAAGATTTGCTGTGTTTTGCAAGCAATAACATCTGGCGAGAAGATCGACGTCATAAAATTTAAAGATTTTGCCCGCAAAACAGCTGAAAAGTAGTTATGTGGAATTGTACGATTGGTACTACATGTCCTCAACCGTACATAAATTATTAATTCACGGTGCTGACATAATCTAGCAAAATGATATTGTACCGATTGGGACTCTCTCGGAAGAAGCCTCAGAGTCTCGAAACAAAGATTTTAGGAGGTTCCGGGAACATCATTCGCGGAAAAGAAGCAGGCAAGATTCTAATCAAGATATTTTAAATATGCTTGTTGTTTCTTCGGATCCTTTCCTAAGTGCACAAAGGCCTAAATTAGATGCCAAGAGAAAGCAGACCTTTTTTGATGAAACTCTCGACTTGATTCAGTTTTAGGAAAGTGAGTTCGAGTTTATAGATGTATCCAATCTGGATTCTGACTCAGAATTGGAGTCCGACAACGAGAGTGATAAGGAAAATGTTTAATATTTGATTTTTTTTTCTATTTTGAAAATATTTTTCTTGTTTTATATATTCTTAATATTTGGGTCAATAACATCCTTCATAATTAACAATGTTCTTAATTCATTCACTAAAAGGAACCCTTTCATATGTAAAAATAAATAAAAATATATTGACGATTTTTTAAAAAAAATTAGCAGCGATAACCGTTATATGACATATGTCAAAAAATCTTAAATAATTAGTACTATAACCACCTGTAAGGATATTACGGTTTTCCTTGCTGTTTACGAGATAATTAACTTTTTAATACCAGCTTCATACAATTTTTTCTTAAAAAAATTATAATTCCTTCGTTTTTGTGCAGAATTAAGTCGGGTGTCATTTTTGAATATAGTAATAACTAATAGAAGCGATATCCGGCAAAAAATCCGGCACTTACAAATTGAAATCCCTAAGTCTATGAAAGCCGATTTTCAGCCCACTGTGCGCCCCCTCCACGAGTTTGGCCGGTACGATAATAATCCCGATCACGGCGCCACACAATATATTGCTCACCAAATAACTCTGAGTCCGATATACCATCCACTAACCATGTTTCCGTCAAAATAACGACGTCGTATGCATTTAAACATAGAAGTCTATAAAAGGAATCAGTTTTGGTACGAAGTCCGCGGACATTCTGGTAATAAATAACCAACTTTTTCATGCTTCTATTGGCCATTAATAACAGTAAGAAAAATAATATCAACATAACTAAGTAACAAGATAAAATACCAGAGAATGAGTGAAGGAATTACAAAGTTAATTCTACAAAGTAAAATAGTGGGTGGAATAAAAATATTAATCAACAAACTAGAAGCAAGTTCCCAGGTAAATGTGCGAGCGAGCAAGCAAATATAAAACTGGCATAAGAGTGCAGGTAGCATGAGCAAGATAAAATGTAGAACAGCGCGATGAGCAATACAAAGTACCCATATCCAAGAACAATAGCGAGGTGTCGGGTAACTAAGTGAGGCAGAGATGCTAAACCTTTTACAAAAACTTAAAGATTTGTAAATGTGTACTAGAAATGCAATAGTGCTAATAAGTATGAAAATAAAAATCAATATAATATTTAAAGGAGGTGGATAAACTAAATAATAAGTGAAATATTCAACGGAATGTGGTGAATTTAGATTAATGCAATGGTTTATAATATTTTGTTTAAATCATTTTCGTTATTAATTACAAACACGTGGGATCCATCAGCCTTCCGAACGTGTATTTTGCCGTGCTTAACCCAGACATATTTGAGATCCTTCTCTTTGGCCACTGTTCTTGTCACGTTGAGCAGTTTTTTAGAGGTCGCATTAAGATGATCATTAATATATACTTTGACTGCTGGACCTTTATATCCAAGGTCATGAGAAGTAAGACCTTTGAGAGCACGTGCAGCCGCGATGAAATCCTCCTTGATGTATCTATTCAAGAAACTCACCACTATGGATTTATCCTTAGAATTAAAGAGTGGTATTCTCGAAATATAATTGATCTGCGTTTTAGGGAAAGTATAATTAACCTTTTGGCTGATGGTCTCCAAGATTGAAAACAGGTTTTCGTCTTTGCTGAGTGGAATACCTTTAATTTCAACGTTGTTTAATCTAGAACGTTGGTCGTTGGAGGACAATTCTGACTTGATACCATCAATCACAGTCTGCATGGAGTCAACCTTACTCTGGAGAGCTTCAAGGCAGATTATTCTGGACTCAAAATCATTTAATTTCACAGAAAACTCCTCTACTCTGTTGCTGTCAAATTCAAGGCTCTTCTTAAGTTCTCCAAGCTCATCTCTCATGCTCCGAACATCTTCCTGAAGCGTGGTAAATCCTGCTAACTGTGCCTTCAATTCTCGGATCTCACTGAGAATAGTTTCATTGGAGACGGATTCCGATGCTGACTGCACACTGGGAGACGGAGAGGCCCCGCGGCAGATCATACACTTCCACAAAGCTCGTCTTTCTGAGCCCAGTTTCCTCCATCCAGCTTCGGTCATGCTCACGCAACCGAAGTCATAGTGCTTCTTGCATAACCCACATTGGACGCCGTCATTAAACTCGACATTACAAGCCGCACACTTCATCTTGAAAAAATAATGTTGGTTCCGGAGAAACTTAACAAAAGGTTTCAGATCTCTGATAACCGGGCTGAGTAGCATAAGCGTGTTTAGCTAATTAATGCGCGTACGCAACTGACAATAATCTATTAAATGTAATTTTGTTAGAAACTGAGTATATAATACCTAATAGATTTTGTTTAATGCTCATAAAACAAGATTGGAGTCGCCGTAGCTATTGGCGGCTAGCCTTAATACGACAGAATCTTGAAAAATGATCCCCAACAAAATCTTTCGACGCTATTACAGCCTGCCACCGTGCGGGAGCAATAAGTAAACAAAACTCGTAATAACGGCCAGTCACGCCAAGGAAACCAATTTGGGAGGTATTTGTAAATGTCAAATATGTTTGTGCGCACCTATTTATTGCGAGCATCCCTCACGTACGAGTAAATAACGGAGACACTGCGATAAAGTGAAAAGAGATACCCAAAAAGTACAGCGAGCTACGCCTTAACTGCTTAACTGGGGTTAGCCAAAATGACCTCTAAGTAATGTGGTAGAAAGTTGAAATTTGTTCAAAGAATTAGAGCCCTAAGCCACTTAGTGTTAAGGTTCCTGCGTATACAAGTGGAAAACTCAGTGCGCCACGTGCGAATGATTCATGTTCGTCCCTTAATTAAAGAAGATTTTAATTGTATCGGATGTCTGTGAAAGCGAAAATAATGCACTCCTAAATTGGGGTTGGAATTCGGAAATTTATTTTTGTTTGCCCACCAAAGTATTGCTTTGCGTGTGCTTCGATGCCGATTTTAAAAGTCGAAATTTTACCTTTTGTAGCTATTTTTGGACTTAATGAATGAGATACAAAAAAATAAAAACAATCAAAAAGATTCATCTAAAATATGAGAAAGTACTTATAAGTATCTACAGTCCTAGAAAGAGTTCCTTGCTGCGAATTAAATTAATGCCATTCACGTAGCAAATTATTAATTATTTCCGTTTGTTTCGTTTGTTGCACTAAGGCAATCAACAATTTCGTCTAACAAAACTCCAAACCCCCTTAAATTCAGTAAATTCATTTTGCGTATATAAACTCAAGCTGCCGCCGACTTAAAATATCTTTCTTAATTACAAAAGCCTTTGTTGAACGTATCTGATCTATGTAAGCAGTCGGGGCGAATGTTTTAAATAGCAACCCAACAAATAGGTTCCGGTTGAGCGAAATAAGCAAAACTCCTTAATGAAAGAATATCTAAAGGGTTGCCAAAACTGCTTATTAATAAAATTAACGAAAAATCTTTTTCAGAAAATATAGGTTTGTATGAAAGAGTTAAGGAGTGAATTTTTAAATATGGGAAAAGTGTTACACGGAAATTTTGATTCGAATATTATTTATGCCTTAACATTTTTCTATTTCATGTCCCATCATGGAATAACAGATAAAAAAAAAAATATTAAATAATATTTTTATCGATAAAATGAATGAATCTTAGCTCGATAGTAATTTTAACAGCAATGATCACTATTAGACAGTGAACAGCAGATTTTCCCGACCATAAAACGATGACGGAAGCAGTGTAACGGCCCTGTAAGCTTGCCGCGTACTTCATTTGTTGAACAATGGAAAGGCCCCGTCCCACAGGCCCGCAGCGTCACTGGATAAATTGAGTCGGGCTTTAACTCGCGCCCGCCCGCGGAAAATTGGGGAAAATCGATTTAAATATCTTAAATGTGATGGCTTATCTCGATCGCAGCAGTTAACCCGTGCTCACTGCAGTACTGACATTTGTATTAAAATGTCTTTTAAATCCGGAATGGATACGTAACTTTTGTTATTTTTTAATTAAATTACATATGTTTCGTATTATATTAAATTATTTAATTCATCAATATTCACAATCTTACTACTACTTTAAGAAAGCCTTTTGTGTTGATACATTTGATTTATTAAGTGCGAAATCGCAACAAGATACACTTCTTAAAGTAAGCTGAAATAATCAAGAAATGCCAATTAAGAACAGCAGCTCCTTCGAAAGGCGAAATCTAGATAGCTGGCCGGTCGGCCCAAGTGAACCGAAGCCTGATGTATCTTGACTTGCACGCGAAGTTAAGTAATTCTTAGTAGCCAAATGTGGCATAATATAAACTGGTTATACATTTTAGACCTACACAGGAAAATATACATACCCGTTAACTCTTTATAAACACTCAATCAAACATAAATCGAAACGACCATTTTGTAAACCCCAAAGACCTCAAAGCAAAGTAAGCCTCCCGCTTAACTCAATCTAATAGAATCACCTCGGATTGCTTTCCGATATTTACTGTTTGATTTTTCCCCTCGTGTCGAGATTTGGAACGTTTACCCAAAAGAGGCGTGTACTGCGATGGTAATGGCCGGTAGGGTCGTTGGATACATAACCTTTATAATTAACAATACGCCCAACACTATGAGGTGAGAGTTGATTATTTTACGAGTTCCGCTTTGCCTTCCCTCCATTCGCTGTATTTTCCTTAGCTTGAGTGGATTAATTACTTTTATTTTAGGGTCCGTGGATCTGACTCTTGGTACCTATTTTATTAATACCTACATACGTAAAAGAATTGTGAAAATAAGTAAAAATAACACAAGTTTTATTTATATTTGCCGCGATTACCCAAGGAAATATCAGTGAAAGATAAATCAAATTATAATTCAACAGCGTAGCGCAAGTTTATTGAATTGATCATGCGCAAATATTTATCGATAGGGACGTAACAAGATAGGGTCAGAATTTATTGTAAACCAAGAGCAGTGGCATACATAGGTAGCTTACATAAATTGACATCGGCGGCAATCAGACAAATTGGCTCCATCCAAACCCTCCGCTAACCGAATTAATCTGATACGTAGGTTTTCTTAGACAAAACCACTTACGATAGAGAAATAGAGGGCACCAAGAGGGAACAGCAGACACTGATGTATTATTTATTATAGTTTTGTGAGACCAAGCAAAAAATAGATACATAATGAATTCATACCAAATATACGCATGAAATGTAAGGAATGGGGGAAGAATATATTGACATTCTTTGACCATTCTTGCTGCAACAAGATCGTTAAATGTGTTTGTGTACTTGGTTTCGCTTAAAAATTCACTTCAGTAAACTTTTTGTTCAGTAAAATACATCTGTATCGCCCCTTAACATGTGTGTAGGTACGTGAATAAATATTCAACAAATCCACCTTTAAATAAACAGTATGGGGGAAATAACATTTGCCTCATTCTGAGTAAACGATGCTTAAGATATTTATTAGGGGATGAATTGAGTTTTTAGATATTGCAACGAATGCTTGTCTCACTTTTGCGTAATATAAAGAAATACACGATTTGTCTGCTCATTCCGAAAATTGTTGTGTCAGTATTTTGTCTATACAGTTTATTAACTTTTCTAACTTGATAATAGACAGGCAACTGTAAATATGGGTGAGAGAACGTGAGTCCGTGACTTGCATCTAAATAGACTCAGCTTGCATAATACGGAAATTCGTTTGAATAAATAAATTAAGGAGTGATTAAGAAAATTACCATAACACCACCACGCCTGTATCTTCGAAAGGTAAGACAAAGATTTATCTGCTGAAACCATACCAGAGTATTATGGGTGTACCATATTAATGTGATACCACATTAATATGGTACACCCATAATACTCTGGTATGGTTTCAGCAGATAAATCTTCTTAGTACCATGTTCTAGAAGCCGAGTCTTACTGAGATTAACCACAACAAAATCAAATTTTGCGATGAAACATTTCGCAAACTTGCTACGAATTTCATAGAAAGCACTAGGTCTCCTAATCAGCAGCCACACTTGCAACCACTAAACCAATGAGGCAGATCAAAAAACGTTGAATAGCAAAGCAAATTATTCGATTATTCACATAAATATACCATCATGCCTGTATTTCCTGAAGGGTTAGGCAGAGGTATACTAAACTCACAGTTTACCGGTATGTTTTAGGTCCCGTGTAATAGGGGGGCGAGCCTATTGCCACTAACTGCTATTGGTACTGAGAATTTCATATGCTGGAACTGCGGATCGAACCCAGGACCTCTAGAGTACCAGTCGCGCTTGGGACCACTAGCCGAATGAGGCAGTCAATTTATTCATTTTATTAATATTTGATTATTCGTGATGTAAAATAAGCTGTGGAATAAAAACGTTCAAAATTGCCCTTGTTATCTCCCCTTTAACGTACGCAACATTCATACCATCTGCTCAAAGACGTTGAAATCCCACTTCTGGAGGAAAAACTGATTATCTAATTAGAAGAAAGCCTCTGCAAGAGTCTCCTTACTGAGGGCTAATCACAAATTAATGAGAGCTTGTACCAGGGTCTCGCGCCGCGATGATAATTCCCCGCCCCGCTGCGTTAAGAACCTCATCAATTATGGCGAAGCCACCCCCGGCGAGGCCTGAAGGTTGCCCCTCTTTCTCATCGAGTCACTATTAGTCACTGTGCTAGGTTTCACACTAGTATAAATGCATGGTGAGATGTAATTGTTGACTATAGTTTCATCTCATCATCTCTCTAGATGTACAACTAGGATGTTTTCTAATTACGGGCCACAGAGCATCATGGTATTCAAAACTCTCAAATTTCTTCAATGGATTTTCAATTTAACCTCCAAATAATAGAGTTTATTATCCATCGGGAGAATTTGATAGTTTGTAGTAACTTGATATGCTGTTGACTGTACTTTCATGTCCCTAACTAAATATTCTTTAAATTAATTTTTGCACCCAAAATTAACTGAGGAATTTATTTTGTTGTGCAATTGTTTACAGATTCTAAGCTTTATTACCTTGAAGATGTACTTTATAGGCCAATAAATTATCAAGCATATAAAACAATCAAACGCATTATTTAGATATAAAAAAGCTACATAAACATTACATTATTAGATTACTTAATTTATTAGTATAATTTCATTGAAGTAAAAGCCAACCCTTGCAATAACTAATGACCCTTAGACAGTTGTTGTACCGACACCAAATGCTTCCGTTCCGAAACCACACTTGATTTGTTGTTCCGTCCGCCCAAGAGTTACTATCACCAGTGTTCGAAACACTCTGCCATATGGTACGGGTTCACACCCGAACTTGTTAAATTTAGAATAATATATTCGATAGAATACTTAAAATTGACATAACAATATATTTACGATCGAATAAATACACATTTGACGCATATTACGTTATCACATGCAACATTATTTCATTATAATTAATAGTTTTATATCAATACCGACAAAAACAACAGGTTTTATTTAGCAGTCTACAGTTTGAATGGAATCACCCTAAATGGGGCTCTTGTTGTTATGCCATGAATATAAATCGTGATAAATTCCTCGCGAGACGGAGGGGGCCGGGGAGGCGCGGCACAGCCTCAAGGGCTTTTTTCTTAAAAATAACTTTTGTCAGAGTAATTCGGAGGAGTCCCGGGATTTATGGAAAGGTGGTGTCACCCCGGTAATTAGTTTTTAACTAGTTGTGATAAGGGTCCACTGTGCTTTAAGCGCCCTCTGTAATAAGTTTAAACTAATGCTCGGAATTCTGGGATGAGTTAAATTCGCAACATCTGCGGTCAAAAAACAAACAATTTCACGTAGAATGTTTTATCTCGAAAACTTTCGTCAAAACAAAAGCAACCCAAGCAATTGTTCTGTCATGTCATAATATTTTTATTGTTAGCATATTTCGCGCGTCTTCGGGCTGTCATGACATACCTATGGAATATGGTATGATTTACGAACTAAAACAAGAAAAAAATAAGAAAGTTCGCCGAAGAAACTTCTTTTATTCTCGGAGAAAGTTGCGTAAAAAACTGGAGGCGCTTAGAAAAAAGCAATTTTCTAGCTCAGGTGTGTGAGATGTTCTTTATCTAACTTTGCATCCGAACCGCTTTGTTTATGACGGCATATTTTTTCGAAGTTTTGAACATTTTATTACGTTGTACCGTGAACTCGTACCTTGTACCTTTTAAAAGGCCGCCAACGGTAGAACAATTGTTGTTTTGTAAACTATCTTTTTTTAAAAACTGGAACCGCTACCTGTAGCGATAAGTACAAAAAGCTTAGATAGATGAATGTAACAGTTACGTGAAGCTTTAAAATACAAAACAAGTTTGTACAATCTGTAACAAAAGTTGGAATAATAAGCCAGAGAAAGCCACATCGCCTTTTTAATGGACACGGAAAATATAATTTGAAATACTCTTTATAGCTCCCATAATGTAGCCAAGTGGGCCAAAAAATGGTTGTCACCGTCTGGCGCAGTACATTAGCATGAAGAGTGTGAGGCAAGGAGGCTTTATCAGGAGGGCCTTTCCTGAGGGAGGGCCAAATAATGCGATATTGCTCGTTTGTGCGAGGCCCTATTTATCTATTAAAAAACGCGAGATTTACGGGCCAGTATAGGAAACTTCGGGAAGTTTTTATGTTGTTCCGCCGTTCTTGGAGCTAATATAAGAGATTGATGCGTGTTATTTTAGCTTTGTTTGGGTGTATATTAGGAAGTCTATCTTCATATTCAGTGATATTTTGGCAATAAAAATCATTGTTCATTCTTTATTTACAATCGTTATATCTTATTACGTGTTATCTTACAAATTAAGATATTGTTTG
This sequence comes from Acronicta aceris, assembly GCA_910591435.1. Classification (NCBI taxonomy): domain Eukaryota; kingdom Metazoa; phylum Arthropoda; class Insecta; order Lepidoptera; family Noctuidae; genus Acronicta; species Acronicta aceris. Next base: position 9,856,049 of record OU342767.1, on the reverse strand, counting down.
GACGTCAAGGTTTCGCTCTATGACCTACATTAATTGCAACTTATGGAAATCGTGTTATCAATATAAAGAATATTGATAACACGATTTCCTCATCTAAAATTATTATATTATTCATGAAAACTGGAATTCTGTATCATCTTTGGTTACGACTACTAACTAAACTTCCCGTATGTATAATAATTAAAATATTCTATAAATACCGTTAACGTATTGGACTAACGAGGTATTTGAACATATCTCGAGATAGCTCAGTTTGAGTGGCGTGTTATTTTAGATCGGGTGTACACGGGGAGTCGTGACTCTCGTGACTGAGCTCCGATCTGACAACACGAGAGCTTGTGTAACACGTCTTTATGTCGGGCGAAATGGAGCGGTTTTTAATAGGGCTATATTTTCTACCTCATATGTGTGCAAAAATGCTATTTTACAAAGTTAATTGAAAAAATTATACTGAAGCATTATTATAAAAGTCTTGGGTTTAAACGCCCACAAGAAATGTAGGTACCTATTTTACTACCAATCAATTCGAAATACCTGCCAGAATGGATAAATGCTCCCCAAAAGTATTGTAGAAATGAAGCTATTTTACTTTTCTATACCATAAAAATATATAAATGTCGTAAGTTAATTTCAGACCAAATATATTATAACAAATTTGGTTTTAATATGTGATACGGTTTTGGTCATAGTTCTAACCTAACCCAACTTTTACATACCATACCACTTTGGTATCTAACCAAAAATAATTTAAATACAACTTTTAATGAGTGTATATTTTATTTTGGACCTTAAAGCGTTGTTCCTTAGGCACCTCGGTGTAGTGGGTTTAATTTATATGAAGTTAATATAGTTTACTTGGTACTTAATCTTGAGCATTTAAATTGTACTCTTAAAAAAAGATGCTCGAAACTGATTTTAGAATGATGATTAAATGATATTTATTTCTGTAAATAGATCATAAAAGGATACTTTTATAAGTCAATACTTTACATTTTTTTAAACTAGATGGCGCCGGCATTTCCTAACTGACGACCTTTGAAAAAAAAAACAATCTAAAAGAATTATGGTTTCTTTTAAAGTCCAGACAGTAGGTACGATGTAGGGCAATATCTGAACAGGCCTTTTGAAGGAAGAGACATAGCAGCTTTCAGTTGACCTGTCCTGACTGACGGCACGCATACACAGTCATCGTGTAGCTCAACCATCATTAAGGGAGCTCAACGACCCTTCGCACGACGATACCTACATAAAAGCATGATAGATCAATAATTATTATAAAAGAATATAAAATGACCTAACCAACAAAATAATGTAGGTAAGTCAAAGTCAAAATGATATATTTTCATTAAAAAATGTGCTTTTGAAAAGTCAAAACTACAATAGTTGCACGGTTCCAAAAAGTAAGTAGTATCTAACTATAGTAACAAATGATAGATAGAGTCAGTTGAAACAACCCTTTATCTCATATATTATCTAGTTGATATCTACTTAATTTATTACTTAGCCATGCTTTATGAAGAGATACGGTTGAGCAATGTTATAATATTACATAAATTATACCCAGGAAGGAAGACCGATTTGAGATAGGTATACAATTTTTTATTATGAATCACTGTATTAAAAGCAGAAAATTATAAAATACCGTTTTGAAATTTTAAAAAAACGTTCAGGTATCGCTAAAAATTTGAAAATCATTGAATCCTACATACCTACCTACTTATAAGAAAAATAACCTATTTTTTCATCTTAGCTTATCATTCAGCAGTTTAAAAATATCAATGTGGACATCCCTACCTACAGCTTAATACACTCCCAAATTTACTGAAATTGTCCCAAAAATCCAGTTTATAGAGTTACGAACCGCCGTTACGCATCCCAATAATAGTAGGTATGTATATGATGTATGTTTATTATCAAGAGAGAATATTGGCTGGAAACACAGTGCTAAATTCGCGGCCGACATCCGATAGTGTGGTATTATCTGCTATTATTTGTCACTGGGTGAACAATGCGAGCTCGGAACATACCTATCTGCTATCTTATAGCAATTTGTCAACAATTATAATAATGGTACGCAAAAAAGTTAATTATGAGCCTAAATTGAGGGGTCAAATGTTCATGATTGGTATAAAAATGATAGATTCACAATGACTAAGTAAGTAAGTAAGTAAGTAAGTAGACTAGGTAATAGATGTTTAGTACCTATTCTAAATGTTTAAATACCAATGTAACGTTTAGCTCAAATTGCTTTTATAAATCAAACATACACAACATACATATATATACTCCTAAAGTTAGCCGATATATTCATAGGTAGGTACCAAGTAATAGGGAGCAACATTAGCACCATATTTCAACATGGCAAAATTGCTACTGAGAATATAGAAAATAAGTTACACTGCTCAATCAGGGAATCGAATGGTAGCACTTCATGTTACGCAGCCGAACGTGCGATCAACCAGGCTCGAAAAATTGTATGATTTACAGCCGTAATGCCATACCAAGTAACATTTTTAAAACGCAATCAGAACACCAAAAACGCTTAGTAAACGCAGCATAGTTTATACCGGCTGACAGATGTTACACTTAGTGAGAGCTACTGTTCCCCGACGGGAACCTAATAAATAATAGCAGTGTGAGTTAAGACCACCTAGCGAGGAAACTGAGCTTGTTTACGGCACTACCCTACCAGTATTGTGGCCACCTACGCTATATATTTTGCTTAGCAAATTACTCGCTTCGCTCAGGGTGTCTAATAACCCTTTAATGAAGGAAGAGCCTTGATGTTTAATGTTGTTTCTGCTTTATTAGGGAGATTTTTGCTCGACGTAATTGCTGGTTTGTTAGGAGATTGTTATTTTTTGTTGTGTAGTACTATGTAATTTTAAATTAGGTATATTTTAGAGAATTTTACCAATAAACTATACGTATTACTTCATTACTGACTAACGTGAGATGTAGAGTAAGCTCTTAGATAAATAAGGAATCTTGTAGCGTATTCTTGTGACCTACGTGTTGATTCCGACGGGACCTACTTGTCATATACAACGTAATTAAAATATTTTAATAATGAAATTCCATTTTCTTCAAATTGCCTGTAGACAGTAGGTCAAGTAGAGTGTATTACCTGTAACAAAAAAAATTAACTCGTTATTATAATAGCAGTAAGAACAACAGTGATACAGATACGCAAAGCTCATTTTACTATTTCACCTTACGCCATAATCGCACGTAATGACATGCTCTGCCACCGATTACTTGACATGAATTAAATGAATCTGCCTATCAAACCTAATAGAAAACGCCCCCTTAATAATATAATAGTAGATAATTATCACATTTAAATAATGTAACGCAAATTAATTCAAGCTAGAGCACGCGACTCTACCAGTCCATTCACAAAACTCAAGAACTGTCCGTAATAGCTCATTTGAATACAATCTAGATAGTTATCGTGGTATTAGACAACACTAAAACATTGTTATTATGTAGTTCAGTGAGTTTGAGCGGCCAGACATACGAACACTCAATTAAATAATTGCATTAGGACACTTAATTCTCGGCTATAGACATCCAATGGTTATGACAGTTTGAATGCGTGCTACGTCATTAGCAGTATTCCGTCGTGGACTTACAAAATGGGGTCAAGGAGAAAAACGGATTCAATTTTATTAAATTATTAGCAGTTAAAATCAACGGTTCTTTTACAAACGAACACTTAAATATCTCAGAAAAGTTATTAAAACTGTATTTTATTAAAGAATAACAATAACATTACACATTTATATTGCAGTAGGTATGTGAGCATCACGCACACATAAAGTTCGAACTTTGGCACACTACCATAAATCAAGGGGCGTTATACGCCATGTTTCACGAGCCCCATCCTTCTCTTTCTCTCTTCAATCATTCTTTATATCGCCGTCTCATTCTAGCATTAAGCAGGAGCTTTGAGGGGTCCAGGGGAGGGGGCAGATGTCTAGTCGTGACGTATTACTCGGCTGGCGGTCGGTCAGGTCAGTCGTTAGTTAGTAGCGTTAAGTTAAATAGCTTAATTCTGTACTTTATAATGCAGTGACTAATACAAATTATGAATGAAATAATGCTATAATCATATTTTACTACACACTAATAGAGGGCGGAAACAACGACTAATGAAGTACCTGATAGGAATATCGATATCGACATGAGCGCTAATTACTTACAAACCACGCCACATTATAATGTATGCCGAGTAGGTTCCAATGCAAATCGCAAGTTCGATTCTAGAATAGACAATGCGACCAGAAGTTTATAGGACCACCCACACATCTGCAATGCATGTGTTTGATATGTAGCATGATTCCAATTTATTGGAAAAATATGAAAATATAAATTTCTTCGTTAGAATTGCATTGTAGACATTGGAACTTGGAATAATATTGTTTCAGTTGTCTGGGAATATTTTGTACTGTAAAAACTGATCCCATGTAGCGTTATTCGAATTGATAATGTAGTAATAGTAGATAGGTATTAGATTTATTGCCAATAAGATTTATTATGCCTACATATCACACACACATCACAACAGATCACTGCAATAGATTTGTGTTGTCCAGACTAATACGTGATCAGAATGCTAGTGATGCGCTTAAATAATAATTTCACATAGTTTAATATCTGCAGTTTGAATAATTTATAATAGAGGTTCATTGTTAGATAAAATACGTGGTCACTTTAAATTTATAATATACCTACATTAAAATATTATAATAAAACAATAAAGTTACAATATTATGTCTGAGTTTTTTAGGAATGACTCATTAGTAAGATTCTCACTATATTTCAGGGTGACACTTCTACTGCCGATCTTATGTACATCGCCTTTATTGCTACTATGTTCTTATTTGTACCGACTAATTCGTCGGCCGTTAAAAGTATCCAGGACTTGTTGGACATCTCATTGGTCGGCAATAAATATAGCGTTATCTCTCGATATCGACCGCAGGCCGCACTTCGCTCCACGCGACCTACCCCCCGCTCTAATGAATTACACAATGAAGTCTCATCTAAATACAGAAAAAAGCTTTTAAAGGCACATATCAAAAATGCCCACAAAAGCCTACTAAGACAGGACTTACAGATTTATAGCACTCCCTTTGTTAAATCACGTAATCTCCACGTGGAGCCGCGATATAAATGGAGGTAAATGAAAATAAATGTAGTTCCTCATTCTACTGCTTGCCTATTTACATTGTGTCCAAACATAAATCTGGCTCTGTTTAAAGGTAATCTATTTTAAAAATTACCTGTTAAATCACATCAGGACAGATAACACATTGTTTGGACTATGTGGTATAGAAAAAAATGTTTGTCGGCTGACACGGTTCAGATTTGTTGCCTTCAGGGTGGCATTTACATCATTGGTCCTCTCATATATTATATGGTACACGGCTCGGAATATATTAACCAGGTAAAAAATATTTCAAACAAACCCCAATAATTGCATGTGTTTATTTGGTTCCAGTTTTAAGTATGTGATTTGACAAATAGATATTCTACCGTCTTAAATCATAGTAATATCACTAGTGCGTGGGTGAGTATCGAATTTAAATTAATGGAGATTATTTATTGGACATGTTTCGGATACCGATACGTGGCGTCCGCACGTTTTGTGGCGGGTTGGACCATAGGCCCATTTTCGGCAGTTTCCGGATAGGCATCTATCCTCTAGCTATGTATTTCCAACTAATTTATATGCATGGCGAGCTTTACAGCTAAGTACGTAACAACAAAATGCGTAGATGTGAAGATAAATATAATATACATACACATATTTATTATAATTTTAGTAGGCCATTATTTACAGTCCGTGCCCAAACTAAGGAAAGTATGTACCTACTTTAATTAAGGATATTCCCGAGAGCACCAGTCAACGTGTAGTTAGAGAGACTAGTTTTATAAAAGAACTGAAACGATCTCACCAAATAATACAAATAATAATTAGTGATGCGACTTCCCGCGGTCTCAACGACCCACGTTGTAAGCTTCGCCTACATACGCGAGGTGTCAAGCTAACGCAATAAGAAATAAGAAGTGAATAAAAAGAATGAAACTCGCCCGAAGCGATAATTCACCGACAGATCTGACCGAAAGATGCTGATGCCGCAAACGTGTGACAGCAAAATACTGGGATAATATCTTTGCTCGAAGTACTTACCTACAAATATTTTGCATATTTGCGTTTTATATTTCAAAATAAATCTTATACCTAGTAGCTTGACTTTACTAAATAAAAAGAGGTCCGACAGAAGGTAGTATTTTTAAAAACCGTCTATAAATTATATAATAGATATATTTGGCACAATTTAACTTATTCTTAACTCCTATGCTCATATTATTCTCTACGAACACGATACATATTATTGCGATATTGTATATATCGTAAAGCACACAATAGTTGGGCCATTTATTCGGTTTATCGATACGTGACATAGCAATTAGCACATCACTAGACAAAGCGCTCTCGGGTGCGAGCCTATAAATCATACCGATACCATCTTCTACAAATTTGAATCGGATCTTATTTATGATTTGCCTTTTTCACGGCTACGTTTTGGGGAAAACTCGAATATAAATCACTGATAAATGGTTATTGGGTTTCGTACCTAATTCGAACTTTGTTACCGCCTACCGTACACAAACATTTTGTATTTATAATTAAGTACACAATATTCGTTTGCCATATCTTATCAGAAAACCTTGGATCCAATTGGCCGAAAGAAAATCTTAATAAAAAAAATTCCCACGGTATCGTTTTCATTATTCGCAACAACATAATAATCATAACAAAAGCATGTACAAACACCGTACCTACCTACTTGGTTAAACAGCAATCGCATAAACAAACCCCAACAATAAAGCCAAATAAACGCTCAAGCACGCCATCCAATCGCACCTTGAATCGCACATAAAAGCCCATGAACACCGGTAGAATTGAATACAGCGTTGCTCAACAGAAGCATCCAAATATTGCATTCCCAACCGTACTCGGTCGGGTAATATCGAGCACGAGAGTAGACTTCGTTAGTGCCCATAAAATCGTTTACGAGCTGCCGAAGAACCCTCTTCAATAAACGTGCCATAAAAGTTCGGTTATTCGACGCTAGATGGCGACACTAGTGGCCGCTTGAAACAGTTGCCACGATTTTACTGCCATCAGTGCCATCTATGGAGCTTTTTAAGCGTTTAAGGTCGACGTGCAAGAGAGACAAAACCAGTCGTCTCTTTTCCACCTGATTACGCTGAAGTTCTTCGGTTACGGAATGGGTCAAGCGTGAACCGATTTTTTATTCTAAGTTTTATATAGGTACGGCAGTGGCGGCTGTGGAGGTGTACGGTTGGTTGGCGCGGATCGCTCTTTTTATAGCAATGTAAATAAACAAGAACGGCACTTAGAGCGCTGCCATTAATTTAATTTATCACATTTTTCTTCGGTATCTAATATTGTCATAACGGTAACAATATTATGAGTTAAAAACGGCTCGAAACTATAAAATAGTGAACGAACAGGTGCTTAAAGAGAATGGCTAATTTATTCACTCAACTGGGCAATTAATTATTTAATTAGTCATTAATTTTACGTCGCGTAAAGTCACTCTGGCGTCATAGTAGGTATTTAAGTACCTACCTAACAGAATGTAGTAAGAAATCCTCGAAGGTTTAAATTTCGAAGATCACGAGAGAGACGTACTTCGTGTGATGAACGATTTCACGCGCATTACGCCCATGGCCAGAAATAGGGTTGGCAAAGTCATGAAATCGTATTAACCTTTGAAACGAATGTTCATGGTAAAGTCATTGGGACCTTTTCATTACGTTGCAAACGTATGCAGTGTTTGTTGTGTATAGAATATTGTATGACATCCTTATAAAACAATAATTTTATGTGAAATGTAACTATCATGACAGCCCTATTCTTCACGTCGGTGGTCTCATTAAATGACGCCCTTATTGTGTTTTTTCCATACATAAATTATAAGTCATGTGCAACGAAGCATGGCAGGATATTCACGTTGCGGAGTGCTAAACGCTCCTAAACTATCGGCTAGAACGAGGAGAAAATGGTGCTAAATCATACTCATCTTACACCATAGGTACATAAGTATAACGTTAAGTGAAAGATAATTTCAGCCATCTAGTACGTGCCATGTCCCTACTCTTACTTGATATTAGCTGGAAATATTATTATCTAGACAGCCATTGTATTATAATTTTATTGAGGAACACCATCGCTCGCATTACCACCCCTTGTTTCTTAGGTTATAATTTTAGAAAATTATAAACAAAAGCTCGATATAATTTTGTAACTTAAGTATTATTAAGTTATTTTTTGTAAAGGAAAAAATTCAATCGCGGGCAGGATTCGAACCTGCGTCTTCTGGTTTGATATACCAGACGGTCTGACCTCTAAGCCATCGCGAACCCTACCCGCATTAAGTATTATTATTTTGAAATACCTTTTACTTATCTAACTGAAATTAGATTTTATGATAGTTATAATATGTAAGTCTATTGAAATAAAACTACTTTTTACGGATTTTATCGCGTTGTATTACCGACGTTTCGGATCATTTACAGCATGGTCACGGGTAGACTAAGTTGTTGGACGTCTTAATGTTGCAATTACTAAAAACTATGTAATTTTTTCTTTATTATTGGCGTACCTATTCACGCAGAACGAGCTCACCATATCCTTCGGTCTTGCAGTTTTGGGCTTGGATTTTGATGTTATGGAATCTATACTGGCATTCCAAGCAGGTGTGAGTCTATTTGAGATAATTTGTACTTTTGGCTGAGTATAAAATATCAATGAAATTATTTATTTACACCTCCTTATTTGACACGCATTATTTCTAGTGTTTTTTACGTATTACGTTTTTAAAAATATTATTCATTGTATTTTTCATAAGTAGTTAATTTCAAGGCATAAAATTAACGATTGTTAATTTATAAACAAAGCTCAAAATCAATACACAATAATTTTCACAATATAAATCACAATGAAATTTATCTCATCTTAAATAGCATCATTTTGGACCTCGAACAGGAAACAGGTAGAGTCTGCAAAAGAGTCGTTAAAAATATAAAATTCAATTACGCCTCATATTTAGACGATTGCATCAATTTATTTTCTCATCCGTAGGATATTTTTATCTTCGTCTAACAAACCTACATAATTCAGCTCCCTATTATTTATTATCTAAAGAATTACCAGCGAGATCTTTACTTTACTTATAACTTTTAACGAAGTAGGTACTTAATATATTTTTATTTGTACTGATTGCAAACTTTGTTTTCAATCCAAACAATAAAAATGAGTTATGAGATAGACAAGAAAATAAAACAACGATTAGCTAACATAAATATTTTATTTATCATTATAACAGTGTTAAATATGCTTATGGCAATATTGATTGACATTTATTTCTGCAATTTACATCATAAATACTAAATAAATTTACATTATTTAATAAATATATTGATACTAAAAATAATACTATAACAACAATGTGTATACAGTATATTGCTATAAATATAATTATGTTTTTATCGATTAATACGATCGTCAAAAAATAATTATTTATAATATTTCCAAAACCGAATATTACAATAAATCAATGTTATGCAATAGTATTGAAAGGTCTGTTAATTTGTTCTTAAATCATAATTTGATGATTTTTGTTTATGCGGACCGTAGATACCGTTCCAAACTGGTTCCATGGTATGTTTTATGCTATCTACTAACGTTATAAAATTTTTCGTCTATCTTTTCGTCAGAATATTTCGGATATCTTTGTAAACATTAACATGGTAAACAGTAGTTTTCATAAAGTTACTTAGAAGAGCTCAAATTACATTTTAAAATTATTTAAAATGTTATGAAATTATAAAAGTTGAATATGATTTCGGGGTATAGGTAATCTATAAAATTACCTAATGCCGTAGTAGAAAGATTAGAGACCCAGTTAGCTGAAAGCAAGGTTCCCGGTATGTACCGGAAAATCTTTTTGAAAATCGTAGCCAAATAACATAGCTTCGTGCTATGTTGTGTTCCTAACGGTGAGCAAGGACGCCAGAGCTCCACGAGGAAGCGTTGTGTTGGCAGTGGGGAGGAGCGGTAGTATTTTGTTATCGCCGCTGTCATGCATGGCAGCATGTCTCCTATGCTGCCAGCCCAACTATTCCTCCTTAATTTGCAGGGTCGGCAACGCGTGAGTTATACCCCTGGTGTAACAATAGCGTCCATAGGCTATGATAACCGCTTACCATCAGGCTGGGCCGTATGCTTGTTTGCCACCATAATGGTATAAAAATAAAACTTTTTTTATTACATTCGTATTGATCACAGTAATTACGCAGATGACATTGAATATAGGCTTTCCTTTCAGTGGGAGGTCAGCTGATACTAAAATGTATGTATAACTTGATATGTAGCCGTCCGTGCAGATCCGGTATGTAAAGTCCTATGTAGATAATAGGGAGCGAGCCTATTGTCATTAATCGTTTACAAATTCAATCTCCGAGCTGGGAATTTCATAGAAAGAATAAAATGAAAATTACGTAACCATAATTGCTCGACATGGGAATCGAAACTATATCGTAGCACTAGGCTATCGGAAGTTCTGTCTTTTTTTCTTCGAAGAAGTTCTACGTCAGATTAGTCATCAAAATTGAGTCGCGGGCAGGTCTGTGACTTTGCTAGTGCAATAAATCGTAAACGTCGACTGAAGAATTTATGAACTGGCAAGATGTGAATATTTTAAAAATATTCTCCCTGAGGCTTTGTTCGACCAAAATTATTAATTTTACATGATCAAGGAGATTTTAATTTATTCAGGTTGAATAAAGCTTCCCATTTGGGTTTATATGACTACAAAATATCATCATCTTCTTCTTAGGGCTTCTCACAAAATGAGAGGGGTTACATAGGGGTCCAATACATCGGCAAAATGCACACGCCGTCGAGAAAATCTCCCAGGCATGCATGGTTTCCTCACTTAGTAAATGTACAATAAAAATAACATAAGTAGGTATTTGTTTGATTTTCCGTACAAAATCTGCATTTTTTTTTATTTATCGACCCATGTATGAAAAGCATACAAAAATAACTACATTATTTTTACAAAAATCGGTTTTTAAATCTGTCACTATTCTTGGATATTAGTGAAAAGAAATATTTTTGTGTGGGTAATTTGTGGCATAGAAAATTCATTGACTTGAAGGTTGACATAACTATTGACTATGGTTGTCATTTATCACTTGAGAAAATTCACTTTAACAACGGCATGATCTTTCAAATGTGACCTTTAAAATAAATTACAAGTAAATTATGGCAATTCGATCGCTCACCGAACCATATGCGGCGGTTATAAATAACTTAATGAGTTCAATTATCCGCCATCTTTAAAATGCAGTTTGGCGTTTGATCTCATCCAGTTTACGCTTTCAAGTTTAACTTAACAGAATAAATAAAATGAAGTACACGATAAAATATCCGATGTGGTTAATTGAATTAAGAATTTAGTCATTTTATTTTAAACCGTTTTAGCTTTGGTTATTAATTCGTTCCGAATTAGGTTCCTTTGCTATAGTAATGACTACTAACCTAAATCACATATAAGCCGTCCGTTTTTTTTTTAATCTTACCAACAGTGTGGGTCACCCATTACTTAGTATTCTTGTTAACCCCTCGTGCTAAGCTAAATGCTTGTATTACGAGTGGGTTCACGTCGATAGTGCAATGGGTGGGTTTCGAACCGGCAACCAGGATCGCAAGTCCGACGCCCTAGCCATTAGGCTATCGCCGAAAATTACGAAATACCTTTTCAAGAAATTCAAATTTTGCTTACAACCTTTTTAATTCATAATTACTGTTTCGAACACATGAAGTGCATTTTTACATACCACACGAGGATAAGGTATTTAATCCGTATGAAGATAAGAGAAAAATTAAAAGGTTCACGTTAAAAATGTCGAACAACAAAGGTCTTATATCTGCCGCATCTACACGCGAACGGACAAACAGACGGACAATGAAATTTTGCACAATTATCAAGATTACGATCGGGAACAGATATGGAACATAACCACGCAGTCAGTACGTACTTGTAGTATGATTTACATGAGCACCGTTTATAATGAGTGATTGCATTTTCCCGGTTCGACTCTTTTGAGATAAACTCTGTTGTGGAAACTTCATCGTCAAAGTAATACTGATTGAGAGAGATAAGTCTCGTAGAGTATAGTGACATTAATGTAAGCTTAATGCTTTATGTGATTATGCCACTTTTTAAAAGAGATCTGAGGTCCCTACAAGGTCAAGCATTACGGCAAGCATCTTTCGTTAAGCATTTTGAAGCACGTAGTTGCTTTTTAAACACATCAAGGACCGTTTTAAACGATCAAGGATGCTTGAACACCTAAGGAGGCCTTTAAGAGAATGGCCTGGCCTAGCAATGGGACACAATCGGTCTGAATTATCAGTTTAATCATGCAGACAATTTTGCTCATCGAACATCGCTTTAAAACATCAAAAATGCTTAAACATGCACGAAAAAAGAGCTTGTCAAGCACGCTGATCATCTAGAGAGGCCTTTAAGATAATGGTCTAGCCTAGCAGTGGGATACAATTGGTCTGAATTATCATTTAATTTTTTTCTAATTCTAAAGATGTAAAATTTAATCGATTGTGTTGTCTTAAGAGTCCGGCCCGGACCGAATTTCTCTTACTAATACCGAAATAAATCGTAATACAAACACAATTTAATCAAATTCTGTTATTATTCGGATTCCGATACCGTTAATCTAGGTTCCTACTCTACCATTTCGTCCAAAATACTTCACTGGAAATAAATGTAGGCGAATGCAATTTTTGATAACTTTACCAAGTTTGGAGCGATTTTTCGGTCTTGTATCTCTAGTGAAGTAGTAGTAGTAGACAAAATAGTACCGTAGAAACCTATATTAACTGTATCCAAATCCTCATAATAACACCATTTTATAGAATATTGTCTGGATTACGATTTACTTCGGTATTACGTTTTTGTGGCCAATTCAAGCTCCGCCGGACCCTTAAAGGTTCTATTTACCCGATTCCGATTACCATTGGAGGTAGATGATTAAAGTGTAGATTGGGGAGTTATATGAAGCAAGCTTTCACTTCCTCTCGTTTTTCCTTACGATATTTTATGCGAAGGTAATAATTTTATGTAGCAGGCTTACTAGCATCACAAGCTTAAATTTGGTTTTTGTATACATTAAAATGGTTTGTGTACAAAATTCGGGTCCACGGTTGTCAGCTACGCCTACTGCATGATGTGTAATGTGTATACCTACATACAATTTTATGCTTCACTACCCAAAAGGCTAGATAGCGTATCATTATAGCCCCCGCAGAATACATACTAAGTCGGATTGAATTGTAGTTTATTATCGACCGATTTGAAATCTTTTGAGTAAACGAACTTCCTCTTCGAAAGATTCTTATGGTCTCTAACAGTGTGCCGATTTAGTGTGTAGTTTCAGAGCCGATTCCAGATATGAATCCTCTTCTTAGTTGTACGGATTATTTATTTATTCCGGAATTGAATCTAAAAACTTATAGCTGCAGCCACAATACTATTATATCGTTCATTTTATACTTCGTTTAATTTAACGCGCTCTATAATTTGCGGTATTAGAACATTTTCTTACACATTAAAGGGAAATGGGTGTGAGCTTGCATAATAGGCTTTATCGCTACATATGGGCTTTGATTAAGTCTCAGCTACCTTGTATTTTAATAGGTTTTAGTGTAAAGTAATAATTTTACCTACGGTGTCTAACTTTAATGTAGCAAAATAAATTGCTTTGATACATTAATATTCTATAAAATCTAGGTCAATTCGTTCTAGAATTACGAATTTTCCGATGGCACAGTTCGTGGTCATATTCATCTCAGAATAAGATGGCATCGTATAGCAGGCTGTTTTCTGCAACTCCACGACAAAGCGCGCATTTTGCGTGCGGGTGGAAAAGATTTGTTACTCGAGCCACCCCAACTCCTCAAGAAAGGCCAGCAAGCGGGTAATGTCGTTGACGATCTCTAGGAGAGTACTCGGTTTACCGAGCTACTTTGCCCTGTATGCGGCGACCCCAGGACAATGTAGGAGCATATCTCAGAATAAGATAAATATCAGTATTTTTTAAAGAAATATAAGGCAATATTAACCTCTATTGTTTTATAAATGCAGCGTAATACAAAGTTGTTGAGAAATTTCATAAAAACGCCTTGAGTATCGTGGCGGTGGTCCGATGGGACGCGCGATGCCTTGCCTCGCAGGGCGTCCGCTCGCTTGTAACTCATATTACATTGTTATTTATTGAAAATTAATTGTGTGAAAACACCACGCGAACTATCTCTATATCGAACGTACCACGTGGAGAATTATTATTCTCTATATCTAAGGTTGTAGCTTGCATGCAATGAAAATAATTCAACTTTACAGTAGATACTAATATTGCACATCATCACTTATTGGTTTTCTTTATACTAAAACATTTAGAAACAAAGTAACCTTAAGATATTCTACCACACATTCATCTTCCCGGTAATAACAACCGCCAATTTTATTCTTCCATCCGTACAGCGAAATATCAGGGAGATGAGAATCCGATATCCGATTATTCCGCGAATTCACCCGTTAAGAAAGGCCTTAACGCATCAAATCCTTAAATACCAAACTAAACCGATTCGCAAACACCTTAAAGTCCATACTTCAATAAATAACGTTCTGATTTATGAAAATTTATCATACACTTGAGGCTTAATTTTGAAATGATCTCCTCGTGATGCTAAAGGATATGATCCGCGTTTCGATGACAACGGAAATGAGACCTTGTGTTTCATAGAATACATTAAAAACTAGATTGTGCGATGCTGCAAAGAAGACATTTTTCAATGCATAGTGTGAAGTGTGTCTGCGTATTGTTTTGATAAGCTGCAGAACGGGTTTGCGAGATTTATTGCTGGTATGATTTAATGCGAATAAACTACTCGCCTTGCGCTCGTTGTATTGATGAATGCTCTATTTTTAGTGCAGTCACCTATATTCTAAGTGATGCTTAAAATATCTGTCACATTTTGATAAAGAAAATAAACAAAGAATTGGCGCGGAGTATGTTTATGCGCATTACGTGTACTTAATGCGGGTTTTCATTTAAATTGATCAGGTGGCCGTGTTTCCCCTTGCTAGACTAATTTGAATAAAATTAGGTTTCGTGCACTTATTCGACGCCGCCTTAAGAATGGAAGAGCATAATCGCTGCGTTACATCCGCTGGGCCATGACTCAGTAATTATTGTAAGTCCTCAATTAAATTATAATAGCTGGCTGTGTTGGGCATACGTTATTTGTAGATTGGCAGCCCTGTCGCTCGGGGGCCAATGGGAACGTTGTAATGCGGCGCCTGCGCATGATCGCCCGCTGAGCTTTACAGTTCAAACAACATAAGAAATATTGTACAAGGAAATAATTTGCTTATTTCTCCTTATCAAACCATCTTAACAAGCTGAGTATTTAAAAATTACGTGTTCAAAAAGCATGACGATTCGCGTAAATAGGTGTCTACAATAAATAGTTATTTATTGGCTACACTTAGATAGCTTCTGGTTATTCGGAGTCATGAAAGAAAGATTCAATTTGAAAATTCCATATAACGAAATGTGATTCACGAAACTGATTACCAAAAACGACGTAAACAATTTGTGTTACCGCAGTACCGAATCGAATCTATTACCGTATGCAAGTATTGACGAATCAAGGACCGAATGTTTGGAATTGGAAGCAAATTGTTCGATCTACATTGGTTTGTAATAAATCATGTTCAGTTAGTGGATATTTGCGTGTCGCAACTGTTAAATTTATTGCGATGACAAGGTCGGACTTAGGAACGGAAGGTACGTGAAGTGCTCAAGGTCTTCCGCTTAGTTTTAAGGTTCGTTCAGAATTACGTTTAAAAGTAAATTCGGTTTATTTGACTTGCACGTGTAATACGACTATGTAGAATGTGAAACACGGCTACCAGAAAATTCGGGTTTTTTTTCCACATGTTAAGAGAATACCTCGAAAATATTTTGTAGTTACGTAAATAAACATAATGAATGACGTAAGCGACAAACCACATTTTTTGTTATTTTAAACAAAACTACGCTATATATATTAAAAAAACTGTCTTACAAAAAACTAGATATTATGGTTATTTGGTATGTTTTAAAAATAATCGCGTAATCTAATTTGTAAAAATATCGCAGTGCAACTAAAAATAGTAAATAATTAGAGCATACTTCACGATTTTTTTCTATCGAGAAAATTTCATGGAATCGTGTTTTCCTTTTATGTGATTCTAGATTATATGCTCAAAAATCATATACTTAAAAATTATGTTCATAGTGTGTAAACTGAAAGAAATATACTGAATTGAAAATCCAGTAAATTTTCGAGGTATCCTCCTAATCATCCCATTAGTATGATTTTAGGTCTCATAATAGGATGTCCCATATTGTTATTAACTAGGCTCAGACCCGAACTGTGAAATACTCATGGTACTGAGGATTTCATAGATAATCTAATAACACCTGCCTGGGAATTGTACTTGGGAACTTTCAGCAACTGAGCTCGCTATAAAAGCTTCTTTTTTTTTAAATTTAGAAACATAATGGAAACTATATTTATTTGCTTTGTAATTTTGTAAAGTATAAAAATGTAGCACACAGTGTGATAATTATTATATAAATATTTATATATATTTGTTATTTCTATCTAGTATCTATAATTTATTTGTACCTAGTGTACAGCCTAGCTTTATATCCGTACGTCACTAGGTGGCCACTGAAAATCAGCGCTTTGTTATGGTCTTGTACTATAACAAAGCATTTTCTGAGTGGTAACCTTTTTTGTCACGGACACGACGTGCAACAGATAAAAAAAATGTTAATTGTAACTACATAGTGTATGTACTTAATATTAATGTCTGTTTGCACGTCTGATGACAAATAAATGATTTTCTTTCTGTGAAAAATATACAAAATAGGGTTGTCACTAACCATAGCCGTTATATAAATGGATAAATCAAAAAAACAATTATAACAGTGTAGATTTACAATTCATCGCTTGTCATAATTGCCTTAAGAAAAGCCTCGTCAATCTTTCTTCGTGTACCATCAGTCCATCAATTACTGACCAGCGGTTTCTACTTGCGATGAATTTTAAACCACACCTGTACACATCGCTAGTAAAAATGTCCTACTAAAGATACTGGTTTGCAGCGTATGTAAGCTACAATTATAATGGCGATCGTAAATCAACGAAGGGAAATGCCATAGCAATTATTGATCGATCGGTTGTTAGATTCTTGTGTTATTCAATGCAAAACAGAATTTTATACGCATTTTGTAGTGATATACTAAACCGCTTTGTTAGTCTAGAGGAAATATGTTCGATTCCCAGGTTGAGTACCTAATGCTATTTACTAGTACAAAAATTCGCAGCAGCACCTCGAAGATTTGTTTGACCAATGACATTATATAGTTAAATTATATCATTGTGTTTGACTAAATTATACCGATGAATTATGGGTGAACATCAATATACCTTTGCCTAACCTTTTGACAGAATCTTTCCAGAGACAGAAACATGGCTTGGAAATTCAAGAAAAACCCAATAACACTTTGCCTCGTTATCAAATCCAGGACTCCATATTCAGAAGCCGCATTGTCAACTAGAACTTAGGTACACCATTGAGACAGTATGCTAGACATTAAGAAAGTCACACATTTTTTCTACGAGATTTCAGGGTGATTGCCGGCAAATTTTCTTCACATCTTTTATCTGACTCTATTTTCTAGTAAATCTTGATACTTGAAGATAAAATACAATAATTCACGATAATAACCCTTTAACCGCCGGTGTATTAGCCGTTTTGGGCACCTCACTCCGTGATATAGTCTTGATACACGCTACGTGAGTGATAACTCTATCTATTTGATACATTACCATCGAAATAATAATGGAAGTCCATTTACTGGCCAGAAATAGGTTCTGCAATCGAGATCAAAGAGCAGAAGGTATTATGTAGCATCAGTATGCAAATTGCATATTAAAATATATTGCTATGGCTAACACCTAATCCTTTATAAGAAAAACAGTAAATATTACAATGTTGGAAAGAAAAAAAACTGTCGCAATTTATTCTAAAATAGGTTTTTAAAATCCTTATTGATAAAAACACAAAATGATACCTACACAGGTGACGCATGACACGTTGTACCATACTGTTATTACGCACGCAACCCCTCTATAGAGACATAAACATCGACCCCTAGTGTCTAAACGTACGTAAAATTTGGTAAAATATACATCCTCATATTCTATGAACATTAGGCTGAATGGCTTAGTTTCCTTTGCCTCGGTATGAACAACAAACTGAAGGCCGCCATTATGATTTTGCCGATGAAATATTATGTTGTCCTTCGACAGAATTTTTTTTTTTAGTTGAATGGTGTTAAATAAGATAATGATTGTTGTACAGATCTAGCAATTAATTAAATATAACATTAGAGGAGTACCTAATAAATATTACTTATACAATACAAGACATTTTCTATATTATTCATGGATATCATATCACGAAATATTAATTTATAAATCAATTAATTAACCACCAATAATAACCAATTTATATTGAAATTCTGAAATATGAAAATAAGCTTTCTAGTGGACAAAGTTTTAAGGACTACAATTATATAGATATCGACAAGCGTATTTTAACACCATAGACAGGGGGTTATATACTTGTTTACAGCTTTTTTTTAAGTTTCTAAATTTCGTCAAACTTTTACGTCAAAAAGTACCGTGAACCGAAAACACCTTTCAGTTTTGGTAGCCCTATGAATAAAATCGAATAATTATTCATAAATTATGGTGTTTTATTTACCATAAAACAACATTCGAATTCATTTATTACCTCATCAAGTTTTGAATCACGTTCTATTTGTAACTTCAACTGTTTTTACACAAATCATTAATGAACATGGAAAAAACATGGTTTATTAACATTATATAGAAGGCTACTGATAGTTCTTTTTATAAAAGTTATACAATCGGCATCATGCCGACTAATTATTTATTCGTTGTTCCCAATCTTGAGTTGTATAATTAGCTTTAATTCAAGACCGGTTCTATTGCATAAATACCAATCCTATTTTATAGTGTTCTTAACAAATCAACCTTTAAATAGCATTTTTCTTTACATTGTTACGTCTCATGTTTATGTAATTGTGTATGTTATTCATTAAACAATTAAATAATATCTATAAATTATCTAAAATTAATTATAACTACATGTAAGGCTTGTTTCTGTCAATGAACTAAGTATTGGGCAACGAGATGTACCATTGAGAATCATTAATTCACCTATGATAAGTAATTTCACTTTGGTAAAGACGATTTAAATTCGTTTTCTCATTAATGATCTAAATAAAACACAAGAATAATACAGTTTTTATTACAGAATGTAGACATAGTTACTTAAACACACACTATTTATAATGTAAGCAACACATTACCCATTCTAATAAGTTATTGCTAAATCTAAATATATCTTCACCTAGCTTGATTTGCACATTTTAGCTAATTAAATTATTTCACTACCTACTATTCAAAACTTATATTTACTTGAATTTATAATTATGTACTTCTATATCTTCTTAATTATTTAATTCGATTAGGTACATACCAAAGGAAATAAGTTACTTAAATAAATACTGTTAATAATAAAAAATAACTCGAATAAAAATAATAGTACTTTGAATGACAATATAGAGGAAATAATTATTTCATTTATTTTATATCTATACATACACATATTATAATGGCAATAGTTTCGTCCCCTATTACATGGGACCTAAATATACTGTGTATGCAGGTACTTTAGTACGCCTCTGCCTAACCTTTCGGGGAATACAGGCATGATTTGTTATTAATATACTATATAGATGATTTGTTAACCACAAAGGACAAAAAAATATATATATTAAGATAAAAATCCCTTGACAATAATAATTATTGTTGTCTGTTAATTTTTCCTTCACAGATTAGTTCCCTGCATGCAATATAAACAATTATAATACTATATTTGCATTTAATTTAACATCAAAAATACATTTTATTCTTCAAACATACAATACAATACAGGACGAATTTTTCACAAAGTTTGTATTTTAACATCAAACACAAAGGTGGCAGTGTCTCGCGGGCTGTGGGAAACTGTACAACTGCCGTGAAACATGTTTCATATTATCTCTCTCCGTCTAGACACATTTAATATTGAGTATTAGTGTCACCGTCCAACAGAGAAATATCCGGCCTTCCTAAATACTTGAATTTGGCAATACTAAGATTGATTTTATTAGAAATTATTATTAATCAGATTGATATAAATTATTTATACTTATTTTCTTAAGCAATTAAAACTTGTAAAACAATTGCTATAAAACAATAGGTACTAACAATCGATGCAAGACTCGTAAAGCAATTCAAGACAAAATTCTAAATCAGATTCTAAATGTACAACTTATACTTAAATGATAATCAAAAGTTTAAATTTGAATTGCAAATGCGGTATATCGCTTAAATTGTCAGTATCAATCATGCGGCAGTCGACACTAGGGTGACAATAAACAATAGTTTTAACATAGTGACCGAATGCACCCGGACGCTATGAGCAGTAGGAGAGTTGTAAACAGAATGTAGCCAGCTCGCCATTACTCATGGACCGGTAGGGTCACCACACTGATCGGAGAAAACAAAAACTAAGAAGATCAATATTCAAGTTGTATCAAGTTTGATTACAATCATGTAGTTCAATAATGTAGGTATCAATATTATCTCCATAAATAAATATCTATAATATCTGTATTATTTATTTATGCATTTTGTATTGGCAATACAAAATGCATGCTAATTTCAATGTAATTTGTATTGATATTTGTATTTCAAAATAATTTAAATTTATTTATTTTGTCCTTATTATTATGCTTTAATGGAAGAAAGATTTAAAATTATACATTTTCAACCAAGTAGAGCATCTTTGATACCCCTAAATTGCGACGCTCCAGAGCTACGAATGCTGGAGTAGAATCAGTATGATCCGATCTTAAAATTATACACAACAATATAACCTGCTTACAACAAAAAAAAAAGATTTTAATTCAGTGTTTCGTATCTAAAACTTATAAAAAAGAATAAGCAATGACTACCTAGAGTAGAGTAGTTAATTACAAGCAGATATTTTGTTTGGTTATAATTCAAGTTCCACGCATTAAGAAATTAAGATCGCAATCTCTTAGCAATATATCAAAACCATTATGAAACAATACTTTTATTTTCATCAAGAGTATTATTTTATATATACCTATATATTCATTTGTAGATAAAAATCAATTAGTACCTAATAAAATTATTTTTGCGAAACATTTAAAGATATTCGTGACAACACAGTATAATTCAATCAACCGTACTACCTAATTGAAACTGTTGTCACACGAAGAAAAACTTCAACACAATTACTGGTTACATGAAACCACTTTTTCCACTACACAATGTTCTAATTAATCTGTTCTAGTTTAGTTTTTACGTACTATGTTTATAAACAGCCCGTATCGCGGTGTTTTATGATAAATATCGCGTAATAATTCGTCACTTCTCGTAGTCTGTGCTCACGTGGGTAATTTTTATTGAGGCCTTGAACTTGTATACAATTTGGTCGGTCGATATTACAGACGCGCTCGGCTTTGCCGCCTCGGAGATGACTCGTTCTAGTTACATTTATGTGTAGTGATATCATTCTTTATAGTGGCACTATTAAAATATACTCGTGTGGATTGAAAGAAGATTTTTGCGGTTAAAAATGGTACTTAATACAAACCTGATGGAATACAACGTACTTACATAAATGAAGCAGTATTATTGTTAAAGTCACGTGCCCATTTTTTATAATACTACAAAACAAAAGAAAATTATAAAACAATATTTTAGTTTTTGTGGTAGTCCATTTTGTCATACATTTGAAACAATTTAGCTAAACATAAATTAATAATTCAACATGCAGATATGCACCTATATAGCGACAATAACTACCTAATTACAGTTAAATACAGCATAAAAATGTGAAATAAATATTTATTTTTTGAAATTGTATTGCTACTTTTTGTGTAAAGCCGATTTAAATGAAATAAAAAAATGTAAGCATTGTTTCATGTATTTTTAAGGTATGATTCCTTCGTAAAGGGAATGATTGGATTTTCGTGTAACAATGTAATGATGGATAATCAGTCGTTGTGCAAGCAGTACGGTATTATGGCCCCCGGGACCTAACGGGTACAGCCTTCAACATTTCTCACAGCTCGCCGGCTATAGTCGACTAACCATTATTTTTTTAATAAAAATGCGTTATCAGATTTGTTGATACAATAAACATGCACTTTAGCTTCATTATTACACTATAAAAGTTTTTCAGATGTGGATTATAAAGCCATAAAACATTAAGTCAAAATAGTGCTTCCGTGCGAATGTAATGAGCATAATAAAAGCAGATACTTATTTAAAGAATGATATTTAAGATAATATCTTTAGTGTAATTAAAGTTTTACTTGCATGGTAACAAGGGGCTATAAAGTCTATGCGTGACCCCATACAAGCTTCAACAATAGTAAAAACTTATTAGGAATTTAATAGCCTATAGCCGTGGAACAGAAAGTATATATTCTGACATATTTTTTTTATTTTAACCTTCAAAAAACTACTGCCGAGTCAGACTCATAAATCAATGTTTTTACCAACCGACATTGCTTGCGGTTTGAAATGTAATATCAAAAATGTATTAAAGTATGTGTGTACGTAACGATGTTATCTCTTATGGGTTGTGGAAAACTCTTTGTACTATGTACCTACTGAACATTTGATAGAATCAGTACTTGGTAGGAAAAAAGTGTAGGAGGTACCTAACAGGTTGTTAACGCACGAGCTTCTTTTTCATAGTCCATTTAACCCTGCATTTATCCGTTCAATTAAAAAGTAAATTAACTGTCAAGATCTAATTTCCTACAATTTACAACACATCATATTAAAAAGTGTTGTCGAGTTCAAAGTAAATTCATACCTACAACAATTTTCGATTGGGTATGCATTAAAACCTACGTTTGCCTCCACCATGGCAAATTACTGATCTTTGACATCGGCAGGAACAATGGGAGACGCAACCGATTTATGACGTGGCGGGACTGTCGCAGATTCAATAATCCTGCGCACACGCACCGCGCCAGCCCACGATCATGTGACGTACCAAGTAATGTACGGGTAATTTATTGTAATTTGCATGCGGGTTAAATACAGGTTGGTTGGGTAAAATTACTAGCAGTTTAAGGTTAGTTAGGGTTTTGAAGATCAAGGTCGAGAAGTTGCTTTCAATGGATCTCTTCATAGTACGGCGATTAAAGAATTAAGTAAGTGAACTGAGCAGAAAAAAAGAAAATTAAAAAACAGTAAATTTTTAGAGTTTAACGACTTCTTTCTCAGACAATGGTAATTAAAACCATCACCACTTCATATATTCGTCGCTTCCATTAGTAATAAGACGTCTGTGAGGTACACATCGTAAATCTCTGCCATATAAAGTAACGCAACACAAACACTAATTATGCAATACAATTCCTGTAATTGCATTTCATAGACGTAGGTAGGTAACACGGTAAGCGAGATCTCTGAGACTTTTCCCGACATTAATTACGAGTTTTAATTATCACTGATGGTATCTATGTCTCGAGAAACGGGTCCTCGTATAAGCAGGATGTCCAATATTTGTCATAAAAGTGGATTTTCTTTATTTGAATTTAATGCGATGTTGAGATAAAAAATTAACTAATAGCAGGTCCACTCAGCGCTTTAATGCTTTCCGGTTTCGTCGGGAACTGGAGTATTTTACAATGTCGCCACGATCCAAGTTCTAACAGTTTGTTTCTTTATTACTGTACACATAACCACTTAAGCACCCCGTAATTAATCTGATTTATGTTATATTAAAAATCTGAGAGCTTCATTATACTCTTTTGTTCCACTTTTTGCAAACAAACTTCGTTGCTTGTAATTATATTATTTAATTAACTTGTTTGTTTTTTTAGTGAATGGAGTGTTGAGTGCAATAATTAATATAATTTACCTAAATTTGACCATGCAACTTTGTTCATTCTTAATTTCAGCCTCTGAAAGATATAGATATAGCGTCGTGACGTACCTACGCAATTTTTCATTTTTTTCAGTGACATTTGTACAATTATTTATAAGAGGATACTACAAAATAAGAGGGGTCAGTAGAGGAAGCTCGGCGGAAACGTAACAAAATACGGGGAGGATGGAGAGAGATTTACACACCCTGTACCCAGTGGTTTACAAGTGTGCTGTTTTATGAGACGCCTAATAGATGTTCCATAAGACAAGTTGGCAAAACGGGGAAAAGTGATATTAGGAGATTTATCTGAGTAGATTATATTTTATGCGTTCAATCAAACTGTGATCAGTAAGAGTGAAGACGACGAGGGATAACAAAGCCGTTGAGAGTTAATTTTCTTTGAACGATGTCTAAACTATTCCTGGGAATCCTTTTTGGTGCGTATTAGGTAACGAAAAAGAACAAAATAGTAATGTAACCTCTATTTCTTGATCACCGTCATAACATTTAAAATAAGAACAACGTTGCCTCAACAAAACTCTTTGTTATTTTTTAAAATATAACGGGTCCATGTTCCACGAACCGTTTTATTGTTAACCTTAACAAAATAATAGTTTTAAAGGATCCTATTCATTAGCAACAATCACCTGTAACCATAAAAATTATGCAACGTTTTTTGGACCATAAAACAGTTGTAATTCAACGGTAAAATGGACAATAGACACGTAACTGATGGCCGACCTTTTTAGAGTTAAAGAATTTTTATGGTTTTGCATCTCTATTGCTAAAGGTAGAACAGAAAAAAAATACAGGAGCAGATGGTTTTGGTAAAATAATTACATATCTCAATGCAAATTGTCCAATAACTTAACCTCATTTTCCCCTAAACTTAATTGTGAGCGATATTATCCTGTTTACGTTTTAACGATAAATATTTCCACCCTAAATTTTCTCACCTCGCGAGTTTACTATAGAAAATTACTTGAAGCCCTAATCCAACCAGCTGGAGTGACGTAATCAAACAGCTGATGCTATAAAATACGTTGTAAACAGAGCCGCAATAAAAAGGGACCGAGTCTGGGCGACACACGCACGGAAAGCTCAACGTACACTGAACTGTGGTTCCGCACTTATAGAAATGGTATTATTGTGTTTTATTCCGGAAAGACCTAGTTTTTGTCATAAAATACTTGACTAAAATAATAATTTTATGTGAAGAGTGCCCACCATTCCAATTTGTAACATACAAAGTTGGCCAACAAACGTAACATAGCTAGTCGCGTGTGAATAATTCATCATACAGTGATTTACGATACGATATAAATCTTTTATGGCAGAACAAAATATGGAAAAAGCCTACGAACTGAAGCTATTTATAGAATTGGTTGCGTTACTGCCCGTAGATACCCTACATTTTTTAAAGATAAGTACACTTCCATATTTTACATTAAAAAAATCTTTTTCCATTTTATTTTGTCGCTAAACGTACCTTAATTGAATATTGGCATTTTAATTAAAATGTTGTAACAATTTGTCGAAACGCTAAAAAAAGTATATGTTGTATAAGTCGCAATACCGTCCCGCCTCGGTGGCCGGTGGAGCTAACCCATAAAATGCTCTTGGTAACTGCGTTGAGCTCACAATGTGACGTTTTATACAGAGTCGGGCAGGTGTGAACATTATCTTAATTCAAGTGCTACCGAACCGATCGAGGTGTGCACCGAACTTTACGTACTAAATTGAAAGGAAGATTTTTTAAAAACCGTACCGATATTTTGGCCAGATTATTTTAAAGAAATTTGTATTCAGTATAATTTTTTTTTGTATCAAGTAAAGAGGTTAGATATGGTAAAGTCGCTGTGTAAATTACATAAACTATGTAGTGCATTTCATCCGTGATCTATAAGATTTTTAGAACTCTATCTCATTAATTCACAGGAATATCTACACAGATAGATATTAATTTTGATTTAATCCGTTTACTTAGGCACTGCTTATATAAAATCCTTAAATAAAATCAGCAATCTGGCTTTAAGCATTAAATTTTAAGATTAGTAATGCAAAAGGTTTTTAAGATCAAAATTAATTTAATAATAATAAGTACCTAATGATAAAAAGTTGAGTGTTTCTTTTCTTTTAATAAATAAAATCTTAATTAAATGACTGTATAATATACACAAAAAACGCTCATTTCGGACACAAATGTAATAAAAATTTATAATTTATGTAGTAACGTAGCCTTTAAGAACTTATCTAAAACTGTGGAGTAGAAAGATACACTTCCCCTTAATGGTTTGAGAATTAAGAATATATTGCTTATTTATGTAAATGAGTGAAATCAATTCTGCTTAATTGAACTTGTAATGTTTGTTTTGCTGGGATAAATCTGATTTCAGAAAAGGTAAACTAATTTAGAATTACCCAGAAAATAAGAAAAACGTCTATTCCGAACTATGTTCGGGTTGGCTTCCGATCTAACGTAGATGCAGCTGCATATTAGTTTTTTAAACAAAACACTGCCATCAGACCTGAAATACCCAATTTCTGAACAAAATTGATATCCTAAGGATAGACAGGTTTGCAGGCTTTTGGGCTTCTCACTACCACTAACCTTTGTCATATATTTTCGTATGACAATAGGGCCCGACGGCTTTAAGTGCTCTGCAAGGCTCGTAAGAGTCTCGATGTATTAAAAATAGCTACCAATCCTTAGATTAACCACGGTAAGCGCATCATCATCTTGCAGATTGTTTGATCAGCATAGTAGTTACATAGCTAGGAGTAAAAATAAATAAAAACGATTGATCCTTATTTAACCAAATGATAAAATGTATCTATTATATATACTTAAAAAGTAACCAAAAGGGTTTTTATCCGGAACTTAATTTTTTTTGTGATAGGCTTACGCTTGACCGCCATTTCGCCTGATGTTAAGCGATACTGCGGTCTACGATGGAGCGCGCTTACCTAGAAGAAACCGATTCTCTCGTGATTTAAAGACACCCAGATTGTATGCCTTAAATGTTACTTTTGTTAATTTATCAAAGCTCGGAACATATATCTTTTATCATTTTATACCCAAAATATTTTACACAAGTCAATGCCTAATGAATTAACTTAGCATAACCAGATAGTAAAGGAAATAAACTGTGAAGATATTTATCTTAAATATCGTTATCTTATTGGTATACATTCTATAAATCACTGATAAAATCAAGTTTTAAAAATAAAAAAATATTTAATGTACCTACGTGTTCTTTTTTCCACTGCTATATAAAATATTTGTAAATATAACAACTACCTACTAAAAGAAAAAAAGGATAAATTCAAAATCTCCGCACCATCAAGTCATAGTTACTATGTTCTTTCAAGAACATTGAAGTAACATTCAATCAATCAATCAATCAAATCAGCCTATTGCCGTCCACTGCTGAACGTAGGCCTCCCCCAAGGAGCGCCAACCATCTCGGTCTTGGGCAGCTCGCATCCATCCGCTTCCAGCCACCTTCTTCAAAATTACCATTACCATGAATGCAGAACTTATTATAGACCTACAAACTGCGAAAAACCACTCGAAATTTGAATTTCGCGGGCACAGCGAAACGATCCGCCTTAATAACTCTTTTTTTTTTAATATTACCTAGTTATTAAGCGGCCCTTTTATAGACACTAGATTTTGTGATCACTAACAAAAATTATACTTAGTGCTATTTTTTTTCTTTAAACTTTTAATTCTTTGAACTAGACTTTCTAGCACCTAATCACCTAATTGTCCGAACAAGTTAGGTTAGAGTGAAAATTACTAAGTCGTCTGGGAGTTAGTTTCAGTTTCAGCAGGGTCACCGGGCCAGGCGGAAGGGCGGAGGTCACCGCCCCCAATGCCCTGGATACTGAACCACTGAAATATGGTAGACTTGTGTTTTAGAGATTTCGAAATCTGTGAAAGCCGAATTTAAGTTGAATGAAATTGCTTTGTTTTTATTTTTAATTGTCCATTTTGTCATTGTTAGACTTATTTAAAATGAAGTGTGTTAAGTTCTTTAAACTTTTTAAATTAACACTTAAATGTGTGAAAAACTTTGTTAAAGGTAGACTAAGTAGTATTCTTTGTTTTTTTTTCTTTGTGGCGGAATTTTTCACGCTACGGTTTAATTTTTTTGTCAGAAGTATGGTTAGACTTGAAGAATTTAAGTTCTGAGTAACATTTTTCTCTAATTAAGGAGGAATTTAGGTCTTATGTGTAGCGTAACACCTGAGAAATACTTAGTTTACTTTGCTATGGTAGCGAGCAATTCATTTCATTTATGGGCATCGGTCACGCCTAAAGTATTAGATACTAAGTAAAATAAATTACGAACGTATCATTCAAATACATTGACCAATAAAAAGAAAAGTAGGTTCTTAAAATAGGTTTTATAGGGTGCTGTTTTAATTAGTGATCAAGTTCCTTTATCGAAAAGGATGTGGAAAAAATACGGAAATTATACCGCATAACACGTCATAACAAACAAAATTGCCTCCATCAAACATAAAATTATTCATAGCACAAATTACCACCGACTTAAGTGAAAATTAATTTCTACTATTATTATAAGAGTAGCGTATAACACGGCAGTTTAGCATTTATGCAAGTGCAGGTTTTTGTCTAGGCTACTTATTCAAAGAGCGCTAAGATTGTGTTTGGTTTGGATCTACATATTTTCGCGGCGGCTCCGTGCGCTCGCATTCATAATATCGGTGTTTGACCTCTTAAAATTACTTACTGACACATTTTAGACACCATAAATACTACAATGCTCCAACAACCGACATTAAATTACACGTCACGTCACGATTTCTTGTAAACTTAAACAATAAGCGGGTCGCAGATTATTTTCGTAATTTTAAACGCATTAAAAATGTCCGTTTAGCAAACAGTCCGCGATTCCATTTTCCGTTGTAAACATGACGGTGAGCCGTATAATGTTTATGTATCTCGAGTGCAGAAGGAAATTCTCATCTAAATTCTGCGCGAGCGCCGATGATTCCAACATTCGTGCGTTGACAGTGAAATACATCTCGCCTCTGATGCGTGTGAAAAAGTAAAAGCAAATTGTGCGATACCAGAACTCTTGGTAATATCACTGAAGAATAGCCGAGAACAATCACTGGCTACATCGTTTCTGCATCGGATGTGTTCGGCACCGATACTTAATCGGTGAACGATGACAGCTGCCAATGGGCGATGCGTAAATTACTGATACGTGTGTCGCATCGCATCGCATGCGCCGTACACTTTGATGTAATTCCGCCGACGAATTGAGCTGTGGTAGGTCAAGACGCTTAACGATTCAGATTGCATATCAAGACACTAAAACGTATCACAGCCACTGAAACGTAACCACGAGTCTTCGATATAACGTCTGCCGCACACGAAAAACAACGTTGCACTAAAACTAATAATCAAAAGGATACCGCCATAGATACGGAAAGGTGGATAACTTAATTTCCTAGTCCTTCGGGTTAATAAATTATAATTTACGATTGTGTTCCTGGACGGTGACCATGGTAAAAAAGCGGCCTTCTTTAATAGAAACGTCTTTTTTTTCACCCGCATGTAACGTTTACCCAAAATTGAGCTTTCGATCGTATATCTGACCTTGGCCATTTTGGTGTGAGGAGGAACTGTGGAATATCGTTATCTCTTTCTAAATTATATTTTATATGTAATAATATTTTATGAAGCTTAAGATAACAAATATAAAACAATGACATTTGAAAGTGTGTGAATGTAACAATTCTACTAATGAAACATTAGGAGAAAATTTAAATATGAATATTTAATTGAGTGAGTGTTTTTTTTACAGCTATGCTGCCTAGTTTTCCACAAGAATGAATGCTGTATAAAAGCCAGATATTTCGCTAATTAAAGTTTAAATCAACACTTTTTAGTAGAGAAATATAAAAATGGAGTAACAGACCGAGACGGATATATTTCACCGCGTGTGTCCTTAAACTGGAAGGGTTTATTAGTTAAGTATGTGGTGGGGCCCATACATCATGGGGAACGGCGCCGGCGCAAGCTTTCCGTTTGATTCCCGCAGTGAATATTTCAATTTTATAACGTAGCAACATCAATGCTATTCTTTTTTAATGTTAACAAGTTTAAATTCGTCGTAATTAAATTGTCGTAAAACTTTTGTAGTAGTGTAGAAATATCAAAAGGTCACCGACTTTCACCGACGTTAGGTGATAAAACACCAACAACAGTCACTTCTATAAAGTTTAATAGTTGGATAATTATTGAGATTCCTACTGAAATGGTGTGATAAACTTTATTGGTCGTTAGAATGAGAGCCGAATCAAATCCGTGAGTGGCGCGACGAATCCCGCAAATTTGTTACGGACAGTAATATAAGTTGTGATTGACCAACTATAATTAAAAAGTAGCGAGAGTGCAATTAATGTGAGGTGAGCGCACCTATTCATGTCCCACTGAACGTAGGTAACATTTATATTTTAGTGTTTTAACTTCTGAACTGCAGACGCAATCACAAGAATAACGTGTTTTCGTACCAATCGATACAGATTTATAATAGTCGATTTAGATGTCTACCGCTACCGACGTGTAACTTAGAAGTCGTTTACCCCCTTGATATGAATTAATATTACTTGACTATTTTCATTATTCTTTATAAATTGTCAATTAGTGTCAATCAGATGCAGTTACCGTAAGTTACACATTACAAACAATAGTAGATATACTGACACAAAATAGCAGTTTTATGTGAGAATCATAATGGAAGCGCGATTAACCGACTTAGTTTAAAAAGAAGACACATTGTTCTGTAAAACGCTAGTTTCGGCACGAAGCCCTCTTTGTCAGGGAAATAAGTTTAAAATATCTCACACGATCCATGTTATGCTAAACCAAACTTTAACTTCACAGGTATAAAGCTTACGGAAGGTTTCCTTCTGAACTTAAACGAGATATCCTTGCTTATGAAAAATGTACTTTTAGATTCTAGTAATAAAAATTAAATTTGAATGTTTATCGAGATTTAGTATCGAATGAAAGGCGAATGCAGCGCAGTTATTTATACCGAGTATATGTTACGGTGCACTGTTTATGTGGAATTAAATATGGGTTAATAGTTTACTAAGAACGGGTTAACGTTGCAAAAATTAAACGATGCAATTTTACTTAGCCGGATGTGGTGTGCTTGTAAAGTTAATATTGATACACGGAGTGCTTTCAAACCAATGGAATTTTAAATCATATAAAAATATATTTTAAATTGAAATGTCATATATGTGTATACATGTAGATATAATATGAGTGGTGGTAACATATAGATCGATCTATGACTCATGTGAAGTGATGTGCGTAAACATCGATTGCATTACTCATATCGATTCAATTTGTAACTAAATCTTATATTTCTGTATGTATCTTAATATTCAAATACCGCGTGGTGGGGCTTCAGTGTTGTATATCGTGCAACAATTAATTGCCGGCCAGACATCAACTCCTTTCGGACCACCATCCATGCGAAGCGAAGCGATAATACTCATGAATAACCAGATACGCCAGCTTTTTTTACTGCTAAACGACGTAAATAGCTTAACAGATAATGTAATTAATTGCAGTATTTAATCCAATCACAAATAAACTGTTTTTAGTTCGGTAGAAATGATTAACACTGCTAGTAATGAAATAAGTTTACACTACCTAAAGATTAAATCGTAAATGGTAGCCACGAATATGTAAAGAAATGCAGTTTTTTTCGTTTCAATTTATTAACGTAGTATTCTAAGTAATTCTCTATTTCATTTATTAGTAAAAAACCATAAAATAAAAACATCGTTTGCAGTAGCATCTGAATAGTTACACATCATTAAACGTTATTCTAAATTATTATTAGATTACAGGTACGGTAATCATAATATAGGTAATGGGCATGGAATTTTATGCATTGTAACTACGTGTTCATATATATAGTTAGAATTTACTATTACTGTCTGAATCTATGGATTAAAAGTTAAATTATTGAAGATTTTAAAATATCAAGATAAAATTAATTCAAATATTCAGTATCGATTCTTTATGTTTTGATGTAACGGAAAAATCTGTAGAAAATTGCCTAGCAAAGTAACGCGTAAGACTTTGTGTGGATGACGGGAGCAATGTAACGTTCCCAGCAAGCGATCGACCGCCCGATCAACGTGTAATAATACATTTTTACATACTACGAGCAAAGAAAATAAATTACACACACGGTCAAAACTCATGTTGGCAATATATGACAATTTGACGTCCAAAAAAGTTGTTGGTATACTAACAAGCCTTTGCATTGGAACAAAAGAATAACCAAAATTATTTTAAATCGATTATAGCACTTTTATATCATAATTAATAAGTAAGTACTTTTATATTATAATAGTTAAAACCTTTTTATGACTTCCTTTTTAAAAGATAACCTACTTTGATAAGAAAATGAATTATAGTTACCGCTTACAATTACACGTGATTTAAAACTAATTTTAATGAAAGCACATATAGTTATAATATCAAACATGTATTTAGCTAAACTAAAACTTTTCATTGGACAAAGACGTGTTGTGAAAAACGGTATAAATATCTAACTATGAGGGCAATAGTAAAGGTTGCGGTACAAAACGGCAACTATAGGATGCAACCCCGTGATTTTCAATGTAATGCATAATAACCTACTTCAGGTCACGCCGTTTATGAACACTAGCGAACTGGGGATACTTTGTACCTACCTCTAACCACTTTTTAGTACGAACCGCGTTAAACAAGTTTGGTCCACATTATGTACGGCCACGTATTCGGCAATGGAAACACTCCGAACTACTTATTTTTTTGATTACCTCTGCTTGTAGGCCGGTGGTTTTTTACCACATCAATTACGTGAGGTACAGAACGAAATAAGCATTATCAAAATTTGGTAGCGTTTCCTGTAGAATAAAACTAGTTTTAATATAATGTGCCAAAGTGGATAATACTTCTTGGTGTTTTTGATATTGCCAAGTGAGGATAGTTAGGTCTCTTACCCCAAATTAAAATTGTATAATTGGTCATGTAAAACATTCTAATAGAATTAATTACATTAACATTTGTAGCACATTAGTTCCCGGTTTAAAACACGTTTATATTAAGCTTCGTATTGACTAATTATCTAATTTTGTCTTGCAGGGCTTCTAAGAAGATCTTGTTGTGTTCATTCCGTCGATTCCACAAAAAGAAAGTCCACACCACGAAGCAGTTGGGATTCATATTTATCACTTCACAGCTGCGCACCTATGATCGATCTTATCCAAGATGGCGGCCGGCGCGCCGCGCGAACAGGCG
The DNA here is from genome assembly GCA_910591435.1 of Acronicta aceris. NCBI lineage: Eukaryota > Metazoa > Arthropoda > Insecta > Lepidoptera > Noctuidae > Acronicta > Acronicta aceris. The sequence continues at coordinate 9,822,392 of OU342767.1, read as the reverse complement.
GGAAACAAGCGCATGCACACCTCCTCCGCCATAACGGACCCGTCAATCTTCCGACAGATTTGAAATTAGAACACTATATTCTTCTTTCGAAAGATTCGTACGTAAAATACGTGCTAACTCGCGGACGGTTTGCGTTGCACTAAATTAACAAAAAAATGCTTAAACGTATTCAAAACTTGAAACCCATAAAACATATCTCCCCCATTATTAGTTTATGGCTTGCGACTGTTACGAGCCTATTATGCTGTTATTTTTCTGTGTATTGGTGTTTGTTTTGCCTGTATGCGGCGGTCTGGTTCACCAATGTGGGGTACCATTACAGAATGCTTCTATTGAGAGGTGCCTGTTATCCGTTTTTAAGTGACCCTATTATCTTCACTATTATGTTCTAGGATTTTATATTGAATTGTATTTGTTTGTAAAAGAGTATTAACAATGTTTTACTTGATTACAGAATATTTAAGTTACTATGTTTTTATTTTAATTGTGAAAGATAATTAAGATGATTAATTTTGCGGGACTCTAGCTTTACTTAAAAGCTTTATTGACCAAAGTGTTATCATTAACTCATAAATAGATAGAGTACTATTTTATCAGGAAAGATAAATACTTTTATGTTTACTACACCAATATAATTCAAGATAAACATTAACTTAAAAAGGTCAGGTGCATAATATTTTGAATTTGGAAAAATCAAAAGAAGAAAGAATCGTAGCAAGTCGTGGTCTGTACTTTTTACCTACCTTTGCGGCAAAAATAGGTATATTACCTATCTATACTCACGCCTTAAGTACGTATATTGACTTGAATAAATTAATTAAAATTGATTTGAAATATTTTTAACTATCGTACAGTTCAAATAGGGATTCAATAAAAAATCTACCAAATGAAACCGTTTGAGCAAAGTAGAGCCACATTCGTAGCGTTTCACCTCAGTCGGATGAGCATTCACAACACTACGACCGCGATACAAACTTATACTTCTAATGTAGCTATGTATCATTTGTGCATCGAATTCCAATTAATATCAGCGACTTTTCTAGGAAATTTAAATATTCAATATAGTTTTGAATAATTAGTCATGTTATTGGCATTCATTGTTTTGCTTTTCTACAACGAGCATTTCATTGTTTTTGCTTAAAGAATAATGAGGACACGATTTTCTTTTATTTTATTAACAATGAATCCTAATTTAGTCATGTTGTATTTTATTATGATTTGGTATTAAAATCGGTTACTTTGTATATACTTTTGTTAAAACTGTTAATATACAAACAAGGTATACACACCTATCATTGGAATGAAGCGTGTAACTACAAAATACTTCGCAAGTACGTAAGTTATGATTACAATACCTCATTTCCCTTTAATAAAGGTGCATTTAAAATCATTCGATGCCCACGGCAAAATTCAGTCGCCAATTTGGGAACTTGTTTAGAAATTATAGGTTCAGTGCTTGGAGTAAGGTTAGGTTGGGTTTAAAACTGCACTGTACTGAAAAATAAGCTGGTCAAGAATTCAAATAAAACTGCATTTGTTAAAAGCATGGCATGTTATAGATTTAATCTTTTTTTGCTAAAATTTACTACAGAAGGAAAACTCACCTATGACATCTCTATAATTGCAAAAAATAGGTGTTATAGTTTTTAATATTATATATTATTATGTATGTTCACGCATAACTTTAATTGTTCCTATTACTTATTTAAAGGTGGTCCTATTTTTTTTATTTATTCAATCATTCACTCTACTTTATCCTTTTTCTAAAAAATTATATTAATTACATATATTGAATACACACCTACAGAAATGCTAATTACACTACCTCGTTGGTTTAGCAAGCTCAGCTGCAGAGAGTATGGTTTTGGGTTGGATTCCCAAGTCAAGAAAAGTTAGTTTTTTTAATTATAAAATTTTGTTTTGTATACACACGTTTTGCAAACTCGCCCCCTAATATTTGCGAATAATATAATATTCGCAAATATTAGGGGGATTTAGGTACCTACAGTTTGGTCTAACCCTTCCGGAATATAGGCGTAATGATATGTACTACCTATATAGGTTACTAGATATTTCAAATAATACATACAGAGGGTAGTAAGTATTATTAAAACTACATAATTTGGAATATTAAGCATTAAAAAAATAATTTTATATAAAATTTTCATCGGTGAATATATCAAGCATTTAATAGGGACTGAACTCAATTATATTAAACTACTAAGGGCCTGTTATAATTGTATATATTTATTGCTTGCAAATATTTAATTATATATTACTGTAATCGTTACTTGAAAGATATCATACAACTGCCATTCTCTTTGTAGGTACTGCAATTAATGGTTAGGCATGAATGCATGTTATATTTAAATAATCAATGGAAGTAATTTAATTTTTAAGATTTTTATTTAAAAAATATATTTTATTTTTATTTTATTTTCCAGATTTTTTAAAATAAGAGTTGTTGTTTCCTTAAATAATGTAAAAAGAATGACTATACTAGAAATATATATTTATATAACTTGCACTTGTCAAAACTTTTTAGGAAATTCAAAATTTAATGTAGGTAATAAATAAAAGTGCAAAATACTTAATTATTTCTTTTTGTTACAGGAAAGCTGTAGCATTTGATACCAAAGCATAGACACGTGACATTTTTTCACGAAAGCCAACACAGACCCGTGTTCACATCGGACGGCGGACAGGCCGGACAGGCCGGACAAGCCCGAACTTTTCATACAACCCACGTCCAACAAGCGTCCTTGTATTGTTTCGCGGCCCGTGTTGCGTGAACACCGAGTGAAATATGGCCGACAGTTCGACTACTTATTTTTATTTTATTTTTTAGCCCGTGTTACTTAATTTTATCAAGTCGCATGAATTATGAGAGGCGGGACCACACGCGTTGCGTTAATTACGCGTTAGTAATGTACAGGTGAGCCGCTCCACGCGGCGGCCATGATTGATTCGAACTACCACGGTACCAATTTCAAAAATCCTATTCGATTTTTCTATCAAACCCGTTATTGAATGCAACATTCTAAATTGAGATTCAAGATGAACGTCTCTATTTTAAATCACACTCCAATTAGTTGTTAGAAAAAGAATCTAATAAGTCGTATCAGGAATTCTGTTTAGTGTTTGTTATTGGTAGTAATAAAAAGTATTAAGCGCGTAGATTGCGGCGTATTTCACACATCACTAAAGTTTTCATCAGCTGCCCATTAGTCACTTCAATTTATCTAGTCTCGGGCTTTCATCTCAAGAATCGGATGCATAATCGAGTGGTCATTTGTCGAGTGGTCAGTGGCACTCCTCAAGTTAATAATAATGCGCCCAAACTAGATCGGGCCATTGACCCGGGCGGTCGGCGCGGGCGCGGCGTGCACTCCCGCCATAATTTGGAGCGCTAAAATGCTACTGAAGACGTTTAACCGATATTACTTTATAAAAAGGTAGGTAGCCCTTTTATCGGATAAATATATAAGATTTTAGTTCACAAAAAAAATGTTTAAAAAAATTCTTAAGTATAATAAATTCTGATCGATTAATAATATTTTGTTGGCAATGAATAGTTACGTTATTTAATAATTGTTTAATATACAACTACAAAATAGGTATAAATAATTTATATTTTAACACATGGCTATCTCTTGTCAAAGTGCTTTATAATATGCTACTTTTATCATGTAAGTAATTGCTTTATTTTCATGAAATAAAACTCATCTCATAATTTATATATTTAAGAGGACTACGAAGTCCGTTGAGCACATAAATGAAAAATATAAAAGGCATTGTAGAGCTGTCCAAAGCTTACAATCTTATATGTTCATAATACCCAACAACTACATTTATTTAATAATATCTATGCTACAATGATATGAGCAACATCTACCTACAAACCTACCAGTTTAATAATACTCTACTTAATTATCATTAGGTACTAAAAATGAAACTGTTCTTTATAAAAACAATAGGTAAATTATTTTTAATTTGATTTTTCAATTATTAGCACGTTGGTAATAAAAAAAACAATTAAACGAGTGCGAATTATTCGTAATTTATTTTGTATTTACAGCTTTTATGTATTTTTTTAACACTAATGGGGCTATAATCTAACACAATATATCTTAATGTTATATCTCATAAATGCCATAAAACGGCACATTAAACAGCAATATCTGTTAAATAATTGAAATATAAGGCAGTAAATAAAATAAAACCAACCAAACATAAAATCGCATAAATGAACTCTACTGCTTTATTTTTTTATTGCCACAAATTAGTCATTAAATGAAGATTCCAAGAGTTGATGGCAACAATAAAGTTATGAATGGCACTCAAATCTGTCTTGACTAATAAGGTGCTAACGAGGGTCGTTCGTTTTATGTGCGTTTTATTGACACTTGAGTAGAGTTGTCGGCTCTACCTGCCACCGCTCTTCTTATTGGTTTCCTACGAGACTTGAATGGGAATTTCCGATTTTAGCCAGCACTCCAATCAGATAGCGTCATTTTAGGGCTTATACTTAGACAGTATCTATGTATGGATGCTTCAAATTTTTATTACATTTTATTAAGCAATTAAAGTTCTGTTTGAGTTCTTACGATTTTTGGAAAATTAATGTCTAGATTAGATCTATTTTTGTAATTTTTTCTGAAGTAAGTACCTAATTAAATTTTATTGTAAAGGTTACTAACCTGCTATGGCCATCCAAGGGTAGAATGTGTGGTTGGTGGGCTGGTGTTGTACAGGCTGTGCTGCTGCAGTGGCGGCGCCGGGCAGTGCACACTGCTGACCCCAGGGGAGGGCTCGTCCCGGACTCGAGGACTCGCTGTACCGTGCCTCCGGGGTGCAGGCTGCCGGCCTTACGAGTGCTCCCAGTCCAGAGCCCCAGGCTTCTTTGCCTCCATAACCATTCTGTTGCTCGCCTCCTGGCTTAGAACAGTCCGCCTTTCCGTATTGCTGCTCCCCCGCGTATAACTTGCACGCTGCCGCCACCGATGCATCGTATGGCGAGTCCTGGGGTCTCGGCTGGTGCAGGCCATGGGGCTGTGCATATGTTAGCCCTAGTGGAAAACCGCGGTACTGGTCACCGCCGCCACCGCTCTGGTGCACTCCGTGCGCCCCGTAAAAACCACCCTGCTCGAAATAGGAGTTCATTCTGATCAGTCACCGACACTAAACGTCACTCAGTTAGGGAACACTTATGTCATCGCGGCCCCACGCGCCGTGATAACGCGACCTCCGCCAATGTCACTCCAAATACGGACAATGTAATTTAATTTTATTAATTTTATTGCCTCTTAAACGTCACTCAAGCGTCATAATGGGCTTCGTTGGCGATAAAGGCCAGTTGACGTGTGTTTACTTTTTACGATTATTTTACGACTTGGGAGCGCGTGCCGCGGGTTTTACGACTTTTTAAGCGGTTGTATGCGGCGCCAGCTCGTCTCACAGTACTTGCACAAGTAGCGGGTGTTGTGATTTTTTTCTTAATTTTTCAGTTCTCGATGTGTGAGACGCAGACGCGTGTGTCGCGAGCGAAGTTTGTTGGTCGCGTGTGGCGGGAGCGCGCGACTATGTGCCGTGTGCGACCGGCGCGGCTCGGCTCACGCAATCTACTGAGAGCGAGCCACGCGCGCCGCCCCGCGCGCTGCCTGCGATCGCAACACCGACGATTGTTCCGTCCCCTTTTCGCTAATGACTATAAATATTATCAGTTACGCTCTCTTTTCCCTTTCTTATCACTCCTTCTGAAACACGTGGTGCATACCTATTGTGATTAATAAGACCAGCCTACATTCTCAAGCGACTACCATCGATAGTGTCACGCATTATTCTGCTCTATCACCGAAGTTATAAAGTAAACATCAGAAACAACCAGTGAATTGTCAGCTGAAAAGCATAAATCATAAAGTGTCATCTTTGGACAGAAGTGCATTGATACAACTTAACTTGTCAGCCCACGCAATACAATAAATAAAAAAAAGCATTGACAAAACCCCAATAATGACTATAACTGAAAAGTTAAGCCGCAAAAGTCGTAAACTCATAAACGTACAATTAGTGAAACGGGCGAGTAAAGAAAAGATTTTACAACCACTCCTCGACCGTACCACAATGAGCGCGCAGTATCGTAACAAGGTGCTGAATAGAGTGAGAAGTCGTAAAGATGATTATTATTTCTTCTACTACCTGTTTTTACGAGAGATGTTTCTGTTACGCTCGCACGACGGCGAGTTGCATACGGGGGAAAGTGACGGGAGGTTTGGAGCGGAACGCTTATCGCGACGACGGAGCTGCTATATTATGTCTGTCTCTTTCTAGCGTAGTGTGTCGCGTGCAGTGGAAGGCGCACTATCGAAGGGTAAACAATAGCGCATTATCGCAAGCACTCAGTTCGCGCGTCCAAATGAAGTCATCAAACAAATGAATGGCTGTGGTAGTGCGGCCTACCAAGAGACACGCTCGCATTTTTATTGCACTCACCTCTTTAAACAAATATTTATCGATAAAAAGGACGGGATCAGACGCACGGTGGCGATTTTTTGTGTGTGCGTGTAATTGGTCAATTTAGGGTTTGAGATACCAACACGTCCTAGGCGACATATTAATAGAGAATAATCTAGATCTAGATACCAGGTAACATTTAAGTTTTTGTAGTGTAATTGTAGTAATGAAGAGATAAAATATCATAAAGATAAATTGTTTGAAATATTTAGTTTTTATTAACTAGAGCAATAATACTTATCCACTCAATAGACAGATAGGATTGAAATATTACTATACCTCTAGTAGGTATAGTAATATTTCAATCCTATCTGTCTACTACATATATGTACTTATAAGTACATAATCTTCAGTTCAATATTAGGTACCCTTTTGGCCGCCATAGTTAATGTATAGACGACAAACCAAAATGTGCCAAGCACGCCACGGTCACGACTGGGTGACAGATTTCTATAGGAAATTCGGTTCTTCAATAATTCCATTCACGATTGGAGCTGCTCGACTGGGCAAGTACCTCCACCTTGCAGAAAAACATAGCCAAATAACATAGCTCCGTGCTATGTTGTGTTCCTAACGGTGAGCAAGGTCGCCAGAGAGGGACCGGTGGTGTTTTGTTACCGCCGCTGGCAGAATATCTCCTATGCTGCCAGCCCAACTATTCCTCCTTAATTTACAGGGTTGGCAATGCGCGAGTGATACCCCTGGTGTTGCAAGCGTCCTTAGGGTACGGTAACCGCTTACCATCAGGCGGACCGAATGCTTGTATGCCACCTAAGAGGTATAAAAAAAAAGTTAGGCGCTGATGGCACGCTTTTTCTGTTTTAACGAGTCGGTTAAAAGAACACAGTGCAATTTTATAATGTAGGTAGGTATCTGAAATTGATGATGATAGAGATTTGATGTCCAGGTCGAATAAAGTATTATTCATTTTTCTATGTAATTTTCAATACCTTTTTTACGTGGGAGAGCCATGCTTCAACACGAATGGGCTGGCTCGACCAGAGTGATACCACGGCCTCACAGAAAACCGGCACTAAGCAACGCTTATGTTGTGTTTCATCGAATGAGTGAGGTTACCGGAGGCCCAATCCCCTTTTAAAAGGTCGGCAACGCACTTGTGACTCCTTTGATGTTGCGGGTGTCCATGGGCGGCGATAATCGCTTACCATCAGGCAATCCGTCAGATCGTTTGCCCTCCTATCCCATAAAAAAAAACTACTACTAACTCATATTTTGGATTTGTTTCCAGTTAATAGCAATACGATCTCCCCCTTATCCCCCTACCACATGGAACCTAAAAACATGCCCATGAATTGTGAGTGCACCTACAGTCTACACCCGTATGTATACCTCTGCCGGACCTATTGGGTATACAGCGTAATAATATGCATTTTAAAATAAAAAAAATCCCACCTAAAGGTATACTACTGCTGAGCGAAGCGACTGCTGACAACGTTCCAGGAAACGAATAAAAAGGTGGATTGCTAGAATTCATTAAAAGACGTTATCGAAACGTCAATTTATAATACTCTAGCTATCAACCTCCAAACTGGCTATGTTTATAACTCCATGTTCTATAATTGTGTGGACTATGTTAACACAATAGAAGGAAAAGCAGTACCTAGATATTTTTCCATTCACACGATAATAGTTTTTATTTGTCGTAGCGTCTACGAAAAACTACTACGCTTTTGATATGTACTAACAACCAAAGCTAAAAATCAGCCTAATTCCCTAATATACCAATAGAATTAGAAGATCATACACAATACAATACAAAGATTATTTTAAGATAATCAATTCATAAAAAAAACAGTTAATAGAAATAAAGTTCGTAGTCTCGTAGCCCGTAGCGTGGCCTCAGCTACGAAAATAGACAGCCGTAGCACTTTTGGTGGGTTGAATTACTTACGCCAACTTGAATTAGGAGCTTGAAGTAGATGTGTGGATATACGTGTAGCATAGGTTGAAGGATCCTAGCTTTGTTGATCTTACTTGATATATATTTTATGAAAAATGTGACTACTTGGGCAAAGGAACTATGTTTCATAGAATTTGATAACCATAATAAAAGTTCAATCTTGAATCCGTCTATTATATGACGTAATGGGTTTGGTACACATATAAGCATACAAGGCTATGCACGGATTATTTCTTAATTAGTTTATAAGTGCTTAAGAAAATGGAGTTCTTGGTCGTCTCGTAGTCTTGTAGCTGAGAATACGCTACGAGCTACGAAAGTACACCACTGTAGCACTTGCAGTGGGTTGAATCACATTCGCCCATCCTTGTCAAGAAATAGATGAATTATCCTGGTATTACACACATAGGTACATACATACACTCACGCCTTTCTCCCACAGGGGTAGGCAGAAACTATAGACTGCCACTTGCTACGATTCTTGCATACTTCTTTTGCTTCTTCCACAATCATACATTTACTTTAAAGTCAAAAAAATTTTTACGTCTTTGGAAATGGGACGAGAAAATGGAGTTTCTAAGAAACTACGTTTCTTATGTTTCATGAGATAGGTACCTATGATGATAATTGCAATTTTAGTCAAGATCAATCTTAAATCCGGCTACTAAACCGGTAAAGATACTTAAACTATACCAGAGATGGATTATTAAAATAGATATATTCTAATAAAAAAAAAGCATTAACAAAAATAAGGCTCGTAGAATGCTCGTAGCTCTCGTAGCTCGTAGCCTTGCTACGAAAAATAGACCACCATAGCACTTTTAGTGGGTTGAATTAAGATTGCCTATGCGTATTCTGAGCTTGAAGTATAATTATGTTTATTATGATGTCGACAATCATAAAACAGTGCTAACAAACTATGTGGGACTTCAAATGTCTTAAACTAGGCATGTTGATATCCAAATACGGTTTAATTTACCTACTTAATTAAAATTTGCCTTCTTTTTTTTAAAACTTGCTAAATACCGGGCTACTGAACGAGCATCTAGACATTTTGCTCAAATATCTTGGTTTTTTAAATCCCATAGTCCTGGCATGTTGTTTTTATGATTTAAAAAGATGCGTAAACCTGATGCAAAGAATAAGGTTTCATCGCTTTTGATACTTCTTTATGTTCAATAATGAATCTGGCTACATATAAAAATAGTTTATTACATCTAGGGGTGATAGAAGATTATACCCAGGACAACAGTTTATTCTTTAACTAGTTAGCTTAGTTAACTAGCTTATCCAAAGACTTAGGTAGTCACAGCCACGAAAATAGACCACCATAGCACTTAATTATGCTGGGTTGAATAACAATCGCTATACTATATTATGATCTTGAAATGTTGATTTTGTTAAAAAAAATGACCAGAACATACCATTACGCCTGTATTCCGAGAAGGGAAAGGCAGATGTGTGTGTATTGTACACCCACAGTTCGCCGGTATGCTTCGATCCCATGTAATAGGGGGCGAGCCTATTGCCAATAACCGGGCACAATCAGGGCCGTCTTTAAACCATTGTAGGCCTTGGGCATAATGGGGCCCCAGTGACAATGTTATGTCAGGGGTCTATTTTTTAAACAAATGCAAAAAAAAACAAAAGCAGTCGGTACTAGGGGGGCCCCTATCGATCGCGTGGCTCTGGTCATTTGCCCATAGTACTCAATGGAAAAGAGGAGCCTGGGCACAATTCCAGACTCCGAGCTGCTATTGAGAATTTCATAGAAAAACCCAATAATAGATACGTTGCTCAACGCGGGTATTAAACCTAGAACTTCTAGCATAGTAGTCGCGGTCGGGACAACAAGGTTAACGAGGCTTTGTACTGTTAATATACGTAGTTACTTAATATATATACAGCACTGATTTATCGACGTTTGATGGTATACATTGTGATTTCTAGATACAGCGACAGTAACAATTGGAACTATTTGTTTATTCTTTAGTTCATCGTAAAATAAGAGATACCTCCAAAGATATTTTCTGATGGGTCTTCGGCACAGAATACAATTCATTAGCAGCCCTCTCTTCATCTACCATACTTCATGTCTGTACTTTCCAAAGGGCTAGGTACAAGTATGTCACACACACTTAGCCGCCATGTTTAGCCATAGGGCGCGAACTCTACAATAATTTGGTAATTAGCAATTTATCAAATAGTGTTGCTAGTATTGGAGATATGTTCATGATTGTAAAGCTTTGATACATTTACACAACGGTACCTTATACTATCTGGTATGGAAACGGACTGGTGGGAAAGGGTGAGGTCATGTCGAAGCTTCCAAAATTAAAATCTTCCAGGTTGAGGTGCTAAGAAGATCACCTCGTTCCTGAATCCGTAGCACCTGTTTTTGTGTATTTTTAATTGATTAAGTCGGCTGACGCGCCTGCTGGTGGTAAGTAGTCATTGTCGCCCATGGACAATTGCAACACCACAGGAATTGCTGATGTGAAACCGGGCCTTAGGAGATTTTACGTACTGCAGACTGCACGAGACGCAGCAACCGACGCTAAACCTTACGCGCAACATTCGAAACACACAATGCCAGCCAGTCAGACCCCAAGAGGTCCTACGGCCGAGCAGATATTATCTCAGCACTTACGAGATGCCTATCTAAAAAGCAGGAGGAACAGTATTCTAACCTATACGTACGGGGTATGTGGTACACCTTTTATCGTAGGTACCTACCTATTTTATTTTGAAGAAAATCCAAAAGGGAATTAAAATTAAGTTTTTGAAATAACCCCTAAGGGTTCGGCAGAGGTGTAGTAAAGTATATCTACCAATAGTACGCTAGTATGTATTTAGATAATAGTATAATACGGCGATCATATTGGAATTATCTGGGCACAAATCCAATCTTCGGTCTCCTAAAAATTTATAGAAAATCTATTCCAATAATAATTTCCTTGGTCTGAGGATTGAATCCAAAGGCTCAGCATATTCTTACTAGATGATTGAGCAAGTTATAGTATTTTTTAAAGGTTAGTAGCGATGTGGGTCGCACATTACTAGAATTCTTGTTAACCCTTCGCGCTAAACTAAATGCATGCATGCATTACAAGTTGGTTCACGTCGGTAGTGCAATGGGTGGGGTTCGAACCGGCAATCACATGATCGCAAGTTAGACGCCCTAGCCATTAGGCTACCGCCGCTTCTATTAAATATATAAAAATTAAAATATTTTAACTATAAATTCGATAATTGCCTCATTAGTTAAGTGGTCGTAAGCGCGATTGCTAGAGTTCCTGGGTTCGATTCCCACGTCGAGCATATTTTTTTATATGCTCATTTTTTAAGAGCAGGTTTGTCTAAAAATAGTTCATTTGTTACCGCTAATGGCAATAAGCTCGTCTTAAACCAGCAAAATGTGGTCATGAGCTTCTGTCTAAACCTACGTGGAATTCAGGCTTGATGGTATAAATACGATGTTATCACAAATATTCAACGCCAACACTCGCAGTATACACAACCCGTCCAATAAGATTTTCCTAAGATCCCGTCTAATAAGCCCGTAAACATTTCCAATAAGCAATCGATCTTTCAAACTGGTTTGAATTTATTACCTTTCAGGAGCTTTAGTAGTATTTAATACTCTATAATTACTGGTCTACGGCCAACTGGGCGGAACAAAAATCCATGGAGCCGCAACAATCTACAATATATTTGCTGGTAAATGCTGTTTGGCGCTTACAATGTTGCTAAAGTATGTGATAATCTAGTGTTGTTGTAACTTATGGACTTTTAAGTTACCTATAACTTACTTATCGCTATAATCATTTCAATAATATGTTTGCTCAAGGCGTTTTGTGTGGTATAGAGTTGGATAAAGGTCGAGTTCTAATGTCAGTTTCTTGGGAACCTATTTACTTACATTTTTTTAAAGTAAAGGAGAAATTATGTGATGAATGGCGTGATGTTTCTCGGAGAATATTGATAGATACATTAAAAAGTTTCCTCAATGCAAACCGAGGACTTACACTAAGTATGCTTAGGTAATGAAGGAATTTAGGGTTTCGCTTTGTAATAATTTATTAGAGGGCAACATTTGTTTTTTAGCGACTCTCTGAAAATAAAAAATATCATCGGTCACGACTCTATTACTTCCCCGATAATCCTTGACCTTTTTCTTATTCTATTAAAGGGAGAAAAAAACCATCAACTTCTAAAGTAGTCAGGAAGCAGTCTAAAAATAAAGAAGAACCATTTGGGGAAACCACTACAGTAGTTTACGTTATCACAATAAACTAAAAAAATACAAGCATCTCATTCACATTCAGCGACAGATGTGATGATATTCGCATCGCGGGCGGCGCGGGCGCAGCGCACGCGTGCCCGCGCGCATCGTAAACACGATTTTTACAACCACTCCAATGCTCGTAAACGTCACGTGAATTGCGCCGTTTGTAGAACTCCCAGTAAACACCGCTCAGATTATTTCGTATACGCCTCCGGGGCTAAACCTCGATATAAATTCGAAACTTTATTGACGCAGCCAGTGAACGCACGTGGATTGTTATTATGCCGTTCTTTAGACGTTTATTGAACCATTATTGACTTGTTTAAAGTATCACCCGTTTAATAGAGATAAAGGAGTCGTTGATAGTTTATGTCTTTATCGTGTGAGGATATAACGACGATCGTCGATTTGCTCGCTTCCTCAGCGTCTCGATGTCTGGTTTGACTCGATTGCGGGCGTTTTATGACTGTAATTTTCCTTTTTATTGACTCTCAAGTTATTGATGATCATAGGATTGATAACAATCGATTCTACATAATCGATTCATAATTTATTGTTGCTATTTGTTTTATTAGCTCTAACTAAATTAATATGGGCAGGTACCGGCGGCAATGTAAACGATTTTATTATCTGTTTTAAATGGGTAATTACGGCATTTCGGTTCGAGTTATATTATTTCTTAATCTCATTCAAAGTCAAATTAAAATCAAACAACCTATTAAATTATAAATGCCAGGTAATTTATATTCATTAAAAGATTATATAGCTCTACTTAGTTTGTTTATTGGGGCACGTCCCTGTTACAGTTACGCCATCTATCGTACAATCTCGTAATCTGTATACAACATAAAAAGATGTCAACAATAACAAAGATAATGATACAATCAGGACTATTTTCCGTTATCTTCCCTTTCAATAGATAAAAAAATATATATCTAAATATTTTGTAGTGTAAAAGCTTTCAGATTAAATTCTCGTTTTAGTGCCATCTATTGTCATTCTTGCGCGATCATTGTGCATTGCGTAAAAGCTTACAGAGCTTTAAATACTACTCTTAGGGATTCAAAGAACACTGTACTTTAAAAAGAAGCTTTTTTCTAAAAGTTAACCTTGTCATTAAGTACTTTCTACGTCTTATTAGATATTAGTTACATTACTAAGATACAAAATGCAAAACACACACTATAAAATATATACGTAGGTATAGGTATCTTATTAAATCTTATCAAATAAAACGAGACAATTTAAACAATCATTATGATACTATGACATTGTAATGATTTAGTTTTATGTTCACGTTAATATTACATAATGTCTCATCTTCATATGAAAAAGTGACATAACTGCCAATAGAAAAGCGATAACATGAACATAAAAGTGAATTTTATAGCTTTATTCATCATTCAGCTATATAAATTCATCAAGACACTTGTTAATCGTAAAATAAATCTTATTACACAGTAAAATGATGTTTAAATTGACGACAAGCGTTTTATTTTCGTCATAACAATAAAATTTATTTTTACGAGCGGTGGGCTAGTGCGCTTGTGTTTAGCGCCATCTAGCGGTCTCCCGCGTGACTACGTCGTCAGCAATAAGGTGACGTCACTTTATGGCGAGTGCTTTTACGATGCGTACTCTACAACTCTTCAATGAATGGAGGTGTCGTAAATGTGGATTTGGCGGTTTGTGTAAGCGAGATCTTGTAGTCTCTTCTATAAGTAGTTACTAGGTAGGTGGGTAAACCCTACTTATAAGCGATTGAATATCTACTTAGATGGCAACGTTCAGAATCTATTTTTAGCTGTTAGGTACGTAGATAACTACTGCTATTTATTACCTATAATGATTTTTATAGAAGAGATTTTTTATACTTAGGCCTAGCATGGTTTTTTTTGTTTTGTAAAATAATGATGTTAACACCACTTAGTTAAAAACCCGAAATAAGAACCTATTATGACTCATTAAATTTCTGTTTTAATATTTGATAGACTTCAAGAAATTATGCCTAGCTATAGGTACCTAAATTACGACCTATTTAATAGGCAGTTAAGTAATTAGGAACCTAAAGAAACAAGATGTATTTTTCACTATTACGTCGGTACCTAGGTATTTTAAAAATGTAAAAAATTAATATGAGTGTAGTATCATTAAAAAAATTATAGGTACCTACCTACCTACTAGAAAGATCTATGTGAACTGTAAATTTTATTATCTTGAACATTAAAATAACACAATACAACTTTATATTATAAAATCAACTACCTACCTATTTTAACTAAATAAATTTTGCCGTAGGTAAATATACAAAATGCTACGTGCTACGCTAGAACACTAGTTCCTACACCCGACACCACCCGAATGAAATCCAATGCACACAGACATACAAATGTCCCCACGCACTTTCCCAGTCACATTAAAACTAAACTAACTTTGCATAATTGTCTCATTCACGCACGTACGATCGTTATGGCGCGACTGTAAAGCTATCTCTGTCGCACGCGATCGTCAAAATGGCCTCCAAACGAGATATTTTGAAGGAACGCCGCCAACTTTTGTTGTTGTAATGGGCGGAGCGTGCATACACAGGGGCGCATTCAGTTGACTCATCTTGCTGGTGACTGGTGACGTTTTATAGATCCGTATTTTTGAAATTTATTTTGGAATTGTTATTTATAACAAGGTGTTTTTTCCTACCTACGGTATCTTACTGTGGATATAGAACAAAACAATAATAAATGGAAGGGCAATAAATAGATATTGTAGCTAGTAGTGTTACTGTATTTTTCTGTTTGTCTTTTCGGAATTTGGGTTCGTGATGAGTTAAAACTAACAGACTCCCCTTTACATGCTAAACTTACTGGCTAAATGTGAAAAAAAAGCATCAAAATTGGATAACTCTGAAAAAGTTATGCGAAGCTACCTATGTCTACTTAGGTATGTAGACATACATGGGTATAAAATATATAGATGGTGACTTGAGAAACTACTCCTTTTTTAGTCGGTTAAAAATGAAAGAAAATGAGTTATTTAATTTTGTAAAATCGTGTCGTGATAAAAACAGCAATCATTTAGGACTCTACATCTTTCTAAGCAATAATGTTATTTTTTATGTGAGTACAATCACGAGCATAAAATTATGATCTTATCACAATTACTAAAAGTGTTTTTTTTGTGAAGAACGTTGCAACTCGATTCGAAAATACTATGTTAACTACCTAGGTAATTGCAAAATATCTAGTTTTTTAAAGACGCTTAGTTTCTTAAAAACCATTATATATACTTATACCATACCTATAGGTAACTGTTATACCTGCTATCTGCCTCATTAGCCTACTTACTTATTATTCCTGCGAGCGATTACTATGCTAGAGCAGGTCCTGGGTTCGATTCCCAGGTCGAGCACAGTGTTATTGGGATTTTCAATGAAATTCTCAGTTTCAGCTCGGAGTTTGGAATTTGTACCCGGTTTATGACAATAGGCTCTACCCCTATTAGGTATATGGGTCCTGAATATACCAGCGAACTGTGGGTGTACCTAGGTAGGTACGCCTCTGCACATCTCTTCGGAGAATACAGGTGTAAGTACGAGTGATGGTATGTAGATATGACTGTTATACGTATCATTTTGAAGCAATAATATAGGTACATAGGTATCTACTAATTAGGTATTTCCATTTAATCAGCACCTTGACAAGTTTTGACCTAATTTTTATTGATCTCGGTATGAATTTTCGAACATTATGATATCTTTATAAACTTAACGAGTCCGGCAGGTATTTCCAGTGAAGTATTTTGGACGAAATAGGATCGTAGGAACCTAGATTAACAGTATCTAAATCCGAATGATAACATAATTTGATAGAATATTGTCTGGATTACGATTTATTTCGGTATTACGTTTTTGAGGGCAATGGCCTTAAAAACAAATACAAAATGAAATGATTAATATTTTTTTCATCGGAAAATGCCTAGGTACCTACTATATCTACTTATAACGTAAATACGCACTTACTTAAGTCTGAATTCATAAGTATCTACTGTAAAACGAAATATTAAATTCAATAAAAACTAAGTATTCAATAATATCTACATTTTATTTTATTTTAAAAGTAGGTATTTTAACAATTAATAAACCATATTATTTTAGGTATTTAACAAAAAATTAAAATACCCCATGAGTCACGAAGACACTCATTTTTTACAATGTAGGTAAAAATTACTGAAGTGCACTTTATGACAACAATGCATAATAATAATTCTTCCGGGGTCGCTCAAATTCGTCCCTGGATGTAGGAATTTGGATATGGCGACTGATGCGCTGTAGAACGAACGACCAATGTGATTTTATATAGTTAAATGTGCAATTTCGCAGTTAAATTTTAAGGAAAATAGTGTAAAGTGATCCAAATATAGTGTTACAAATACTGTGTTTAATTGTTTTGTGGTTCATTTTACAAACAATCTATTAAAATAGTTTAAATATCGAATGTGTTTATATCGGCCGCCATTACGCTCGTGGCGACCCGTCGCCGTTTGTAGAGATCGATAGCCCTATATTTGTCTCTGTCACTCTTACGGTAATAAAATGTAAGTGCGAAGCAATTCGAGTTTGTGACTACTATAATAATATAAAATTTAATTGTAATCTATTTTAAAGCAGTAATAAGAATACAATATTGATGAAAAGTATGAAATATTTTTTATGAAGGTATGAATAATGTATTAAAATTGTAACAACCCTGCGTACCTACCTACCTTCTAGATTTGGTTCGATTGAAAAGATTGGACGTAATTTTACATAATATTTTATATTATTCTGAGATTCTTGTTTCTACTTTAATTAGGTACCTACTCACTACATGGATTTTAAAATATATTTCATTAACTGGATACGATAAAAAAATGTAGAGCCAGTTGATCTGGTGAAAATAATATGAAGCCTCAGAAAA
This sequence comes from Acronicta aceris, assembly GCA_910591435.1. Taxonomy (NCBI): domain Eukaryota; kingdom Metazoa; phylum Arthropoda; class Insecta; order Lepidoptera; family Noctuidae; genus Acronicta; species Acronicta aceris. Next base: position 9,804,718 of record OU342767.1, on the reverse strand, counting down.
AATAATTTTCCTTGGTTAGTTAAATGTTTCTCAACTCTTAGAATGACCTAAATGAAAAGTAAATTATAGGTTACTTGTAAAAACGGTCACGAGAACTCATTAAATTATTTACTGAGAATAAACTGGTTTACTTTTCCTTATACAATAGATATGTACCTAGGTAACATACCTATTTAACCTAAGAAGTTTTTGGTATAACCATCAGCCAAGCAAATCAAACTATCATCATAATAAAATTTAAGTAAAATAGCTTTATTGCAGATTCTACCTTGATATTAAACAAACAAATAACATCGATGTATCTACCTACCACAGCATTTTACAACCTACGCACATCTACCTACCAACAACGGATGCTTATTTAGGCAATCAAGGAATATCTTGGCTTCAATCCAAACCTACTAACTCATCAACATAATATACTGTTTTTTGTATGACTCTTGTCCATTCAATAGTTGTCTGTAAGAACTGTATTACTTTTAGCGATAAGATCGCTAAGTAATTTGTACCTACTCATCTAAAGTCTGTAAGTAGGTAGGTAATTGTATTTTCTATCTATAATTCGTTAAACAATAAATAATATTTTTATTATATTTTATTATACCTACTCTATCTAGCTATATATAAATACCGCTTACAAATAATTTTCCACAAAGAAAACCGATTTCCAAGCTATTTTGTAAGTAAAAATAATTCCCTAACAAACCAAACATATTCAGGCATACTGCAACCAAATTAAAAATTGATTGGGCAATTTAAATTCGTAATCACGTTTGTCGTTTTCCGCCGTCGGAAAGCTAATTTTGCCACGCGTTACGCATAACCATTATAAAAAGATCCCTCGCGTTGTACTATTACGTAGTAGATTTGATAAAAGCGAAGGTGTCTACATGGATATTCATTAGAAGTCCAAAGATTAAACGTTAGATGTAAGTACCTACTCTTGATATATTTGTCCGTGTCTATTTATACAGTGTGATCAACATGAGCGTTGGATAATGTGCTATGAGAATAAAAACTGGCCTATGCGCTCTTACAAAATTGTTTTAATGAGTTTTGTCTCACGATATATTTTTTTATACCTCTAAGGTGGCAAACAAAGCATACGGCCCGCCTGATGGTAAGCGGTTACCGTAGCCTATGGACGCTTGCAACACCAGGGTTTATCACTCACGTGTTGCCGACCCTGTAAATTAAGGAGGAATAGTTGGGCTGGCAGCAAAGGAGACATTGTGCCATGCATGACAGCGGCGGTAACAAAATACTACCGGTCCCCCACACTGCCAACACAACGCTTCCTTACGGAGCTCTGGCGACCTTGCTCATCGTTAGGAACACAACATAGCACGGAGCTATGTCATTTGGCCACGATTTTCTGCAAGGTGGAGGTACTTCCCCAGTCGAGCAGCTCTAGTAGTGAGTAAAATTATTCAGTTCCACCATGAATTCCACTTCTCTTAAAAAAATATATGAATGATGAAATGATGATACAATTATGTATGTAGATACAAATTATTTGTGATATAATCTATCTATATTTGGAATAGCGGTATTTCCCAGGAATTTCAGGAGGCAGTCGCTTCGTGTAAAATACTTACTGTTATTCAGCCCCATCTGAATAGACTGGGATCCGACCCAAAACCGTTGAGAAAAGGGTAAAAGGATTATGATGAATATTCCATATATTACAACCAAAAGTCTAAACCAGGGTTTCAAATTTATATTTTAAACCATGTTTTAGCTAGGTAGTTAAATTATTCTCAGTTTAGTTTATTCATATTTATTACAAAAAAAGTTAGGATTTTTCTTAGTCTCTCTTTGGTTTTAAAGGGATACCTACGTATGTGTTTTATTATTTTGATACCTGTAGCTACCATTTAGGTACAGTCGGAGGCGTGAGCCCAGGTACGATCAGAGAATCTCTCCTTGGAAGAAAAATTTGTTTTAGATCATCTGAAATATTTGATCTATTCACAGTCAATTAAAGAATGAATCCATTTCACAATTTTTTCTCTGAACGTCACTTTTCAAAACAATTCTAGGTACGTATAAAATTTGTTGTGTATTCCTTTTACAAAATTCTCAACCAACCAGCTGGATGAGACGTCACCTCTTTGTGGCAACATCTACAATACTTACATAATTTTATATTTAGCCTATTCAAGGCTATTAAAGACCATGATTCTATTCGAAATAAGGTTTCTCGAAGGTACTCAACTGGGGTCAAATTGCCTTAAACTATAATTTAGCTTATTAGCTAGATTCATGGAGCTTACAATGTACCAGGTAGGTTTTAATGCAGGTCGAGAACATTGTCGTTTGTGGAGTCTATACAGGCGTGAAGTACTCACGATGTTTTACAATTGCTTCGTCTATACCTATACATATATAAATTATTTACTGTCCACAAACTAACAATTAGTGAACATAAATACCTATCGATGAGCCACAAACTGTGCATAGGTATCTAACTTGTATTAAAGGGCTAAAGAGTTCGAAATATAAAATATGACTATGATATAATGAAATAAGAGTACCTACCTATGCTATAAATCTGATGACAGGCTAAAACTGATAGTTCCAAGTATATCATAGTATCACAGTTCCGAGCCCGATGTATATAAGGATGATAGGTATACCCTAAGATTGTAAGTACCATTTATTTGTAAATTATCGAGCAAGATTGTAAATGCATAGGTCATCAAAGTTACTGTAAGTAATTATAACGCGGACGGTTTCGATAGTTTACAGTCAGATTGTTAAACAATATTTAAATATATCTACAGACTAATCTGTGCTTAGTACCTACATAACTTTATAGTGTAGGTACAACTTTACTGATATTCTGAGAGTTAAAAAAAAAGTTCATATTTTAATTGACAGTTATCTCCTCGATTATTTGACGACCAGCCACCATTAGATTGTAAAGTGAAATCTAAAATTTAATGCGTCTTATTGTAATTACCTACACAATAAACAGGTAAAGTAATTCGTAACATGGTTCACATCTAAGGTATCCCAAGCATAAAATGTTTCATCTGCTAAATGTTAAAGATACAATAGAGGTCCTTGCCGGCTGTGTATTCATACATATAGGTACTGGTTGTTATTTGAAAGTCTCGCGGCTCTAATACAATGGCAATTCATTGTATTTAAACTTAGAACGAAATAGCAATGCATCAGGCATTTAAGCAATACTCTACCAAAATTAAAAATCGAACTATGACGTTTTGGCGTACAATTAACCCATAACTCAGACGAATATCATCATATATATAGATTTGGACATGAAAACACCACTTTTCTTGTCCCATCAGATTGGCATTGATATACCTGGCTAGAAATACTTTCGTAACTGGCCTCCATAATCCGAAATCAATCAGCATACAACCTAATGGTACCCCAAAAAAGCTGAGCTCTATTCGGGTGTCATCGTATCGAGTCGCGCCGTCCGTTCGTCGTCGCCAGCGCAACCCCGGACATAAAACGTAAATAAAAATATAAATATTTCGACGGATATCAGCAGCACGTGCGCCGGCGCCGCTGCGGTTTAACATTCAACTCCTGCGCATTGTTTGTTTTCACACCCGATAGCTTGTTCAATCGCGTGAGCGTTTTATTGAGTGATGCGTATGATGGAATGTCTTGTGATGTAACCGATTTCCAAGGCTGTTAGAAATACATCACACTATTAACTTAAGTGGGAATGCATGCAATGAATACTTTTCCACCTCATATTCATTGCAAATTGACTTGTTCCTGGAGAGTGAGTGAACGCATGCTGGTGTTGGCCAATTAAAATACATTCATCGATCAGCTGATGTAATTGTGTGAAAATAAGTGAGTTATAGACCTGCATGATAAATTGTAAGGTTCAATGTCAATTTCTTTACGTTGCTCTTGGAAGAGTCAGAACCACGGGTGTTATTGGGTGGCATTATTACGGTTTGTACTTGCCCTTATTATTAATTGAAAAATACTTTGACGACACGTTTGGCGTAGCGGCTGAGCGATCGGCTTCTGCGTCACGTGTTGTGGGTTCGATCCCCACACGGAGCAAATATTTGTATGATCTACAGGTAGTTGTTCCGGATCTGGGCGTTTGTGTATGTGAGAAATTGTGTTTGTAAACGCACCCACGATACAGGAGAAAATCCTAGTGTGGGGCAACGTTTTAAAAAAAAAAATTGTATTATTTATGAAATTGTTTAAATTAACTTAAATGTTACAAGATATTGTTTCTGTTGTTTTCTATTGTCTCACAATAGATACTGTACCTTAAGTACAGTATCTATTGTGAGACCATAACATAAGTAATATATAAGCATAAGTATACAATTGGTACTAATGTGGTAATCATTGATAAGTATAGATGCCTACTACGTACGAGAAAACCTTTATACATTAAAAACTAGATTGTGCGATGCTGCAAAGAAGACATTTTTCAATGCATAGTGTGAAGTGTGTCTGGGAGGTAAACAAAAAGGTAACTTAACATTTCCATGTTAGGATCTCCTTACACAGAAATATATCTAGAAACAGAAAATACCTAAGACTAAAAGCAGTTAATTTTTCCTTGCTAACACCATTTAGGAACATAGAGCCGTGTACCATCCCACTCCTATTTGAATGTGTTTTACATACACTAGGACGCTATCGGAGAACACCAATGAAGCAGAAATAAAGTAGATAGGTGTCCCGCCTTACAATGGAACGCAGTTCACAGATAATTTTCTATAGGACCACCATAGTTTATAACCTTAGTATTCTATAGGTTTCTATCCCATGTAAATTAATATCAGTTTCCTTATTCTAATTTCCGAGATTTATTCGTATCGCGCTTACAATTTATTTGGTTTGAATGAATAAGTAGATTTATTGGAATTATATTACGAGTACACTATTGTTTGTTGACTCGATTCTGGAGATTCAATTGTTTAGTTTTTGGTTATTCATTGTATTGTTGTCGAAGAGAAATTAATTTCTGTTTGTGTATACATAGAATTTAAAACGTGGACTTATTTGATAATGTGTAGTCAACTAAACTTTTCCAATATTTCTTCAACATTCCTGCATATGAAAGTAAATAATGACTCAACTACTGCAGTTACTCAAAAACTTTTACTAGATAAACTTTGCCCATCCCATAATGTATCCAAGATATTTATTAGCTTTCTTGCAAGATTTGGCAGATTTGACAGCTTTTCTTGCAAAAATGACTGTAATAAGTTAGACTAATAGTTACCCAAGTAGGTACCTTCCTACGTTTTTCTAATATCTAATATTGTATGTAGGAATGATTTTATAAAACTGAGTTGGGTAAATTTTAAATGATTTTAAGTAGTTATTATCCAATTAGCAATAGGTAATAGAAACAATTCGGCATTTTAATAACTAAATTTTAAATACTAACAATTATGTAGACAACTTTGTCTGAGCATCCATAGGTAGTATTCCTACTTAGGTAACTGATATTATAAGAAGGAATTAAGAATCAGGGTAAAGGTACCTACTAAAATAAAGACGGATAAAGTCCTATGTAGGTAAGGATTATAAAATTATTTAACAGCTAAGCAACGTCCAATCCCATATGGTTAGTACGTAGACACTGACGAGGTACCGGTGGGGGATAACAATGAAATTTGAATTTTCAATTAAACTTTCATTTATCTATGATTTATGTGGCGAATTATATTTATTATGTGGCGAAGCTCTAACTCAATAACAAGTCTGTCAAGACTCTTCTGACTAGATAGTTCTCTATGTCATTATAAAAATTCAAAATTATTATTTAATGATTTTCAACCAGCAATCCCACCATGATGTCGCCTCTACAGTACCTACCTACTAGATACGATTTAGTTGGCCATTTGATATCATTGTGTTAAAAATTTTAGTTAATAGGTAATTTTCAACGCTACAGGCTTTTAATAACAGATAATACCTACCTAATATTTTTTTACTCTGTCATGATTGGAAATTACATTGAGACAAGACCATACTGAGACGCAGAAGAACATTCTCCCATTAGGCTGGAGAAGTCTAAAACTCCTAAAAAAACTATTTTATCTTTCTATACAATATAAATACCGACTAAGTGACTAGAAAGTGAACGGATAGAGACAAAAAAGACGGTCGCCACTCGGCGCCGCCGGTCGCGTCGGCTGAAAATACCCACCCCACACGCGACAGGCTTACATGACGGTGAAAATATTGACATATTTTTCAATATTTTAGGTCGATAGAGTTTTAATTAAATAGATTGGTAAAATTATATCGTAGGTATCTAATAAGAAGATGCGACAAAGGATAGAACTGTATTTTTTTATGCTATTGAATTTTTATCTAGAAGACTTTACACACACATTAGCGGATTATTTCAGTTAATATTTATTTTACACACGTATTGGTACTTATACTATTAAAATCACAGAACAATATGTACTTAAGTATTGTTTTGTATAAATTAAATCATTTGCTTTGAATAGATATGCCTCAATATTATAATATTTTTTTGCCTAGACATATAATTTTATTAATTTCTGAAAATAATACACAAATAGATTCTAGGATCATTTAAAAATGAGGTACTTAGAACCTTACATTCATCAACACACAATTTGCACAATACACAAACTTCAATCTACCAATAAAACATCTTATAGATAGCACATCCAAACTCCAACCAATATTCAAACTGCATATTTTTAATTTCTAAACTCCGTTCCGTGTGGCCTACACACAAGGCGCCCGTTCCCAATCGCTCGCGACAAAAAAGTCGGCCATTTTGTCTCCGTGTGAGCCGACCCGGCCCCTCCCGCTACCGATGAGGAGAGGGGGGGGCGCTATACAAAGACTTTCTTTAACTTGATACACACTACATTCGATTATCGCCCGTATTGTTACAGTATAAAGGTTATATTAGGGGTCTGTTTGTACAAGATAGGGTAGTATACGGGCTGTTTATGTAGCCAAAACTGCCGCTTCATACAGCGACGGCGTCACAGCCATCACTTTCATTATTATTGGGCGATTCACGGCGTTTACCCGGCACTCCGAGAATCTCTGTTCCGTTGTTCAATTAAAATCTAGGCGATTGTTATTTTGATTGTTTCCGTTTTTGATATAGGTGCGTATTTTATTTTTACTTTACTTTCTTTGAAATACAAAGAAGACTGTGGTGTATACCTATATATTTTTTCGTTAAAGTTTGATTTAGGTACTAATAGGTATTTGTAATAGATAATAAAGTCTCTTAAATATATTTTTATCTAACTAAACACTAGACACAAGTTTTATATAGGCATAAAATATATTAAACACGTTGTCCCTTCGTTCTACCGCATTACGATCGAAACTTATACAGCGGGTCGTTCCACAGGCCCCATTTTGGTTTTTAGCCAAAGCCAAACATTTGGTCCATTTACACTCTTAATAGCCCATCCTTATTAAATTTATACTGGATACTGTTAAAATTTCAGTTGTTTAATTACACGGAATTTTGGCCCAGGGAAACCGTAATGGGCGCAGTGTGCGGACGCAGCAAAATTAGGTGGTTAGGCCAACAGGGTATATCATTCTGTATTTAGGATAAGTTTATATTGTTTTTATTCGCTCCCTAACCGAAATAGATCAGTAGGTAGGTACTAATAAAATATGTCTACGAAAAGCATGTTTCGATCAGCTGATAAGTATCTCCATTCAGAAACATCTACTTACAAAAAAATACTAAACGTAACTGTCATATCTCTATTCCTGTCCCTCAAACGGGCTCATAACCCTTGTTAAGACATTCAGCGTTTTATGTTATGAGTGCGTCGTAAAATAAAAGTGCATCAACGGGCTTCCCGTTTGCATTGTCCGCGATTAAAAACCGTCCGACTACAAAACTGTGTAGTTCCACTCACCCACCGCACTCAAACGTGCCTCTTTAATATAGCCGCTTCACCAGGGTTCCTTTACGATTATTTAGTCGTAAAAATCAAAGTTATAGGCTATTTACACCCGTAACTGTATGTTAATCTTTGTTTTACGAGTGTGCGGCGGCTTATTATTTAATCGTTAATCACTTAACACTTGAGGTTCGTGTATGGCCGGTTTTATACTCCGTAATCTTGATTCTTGAGAGATTACTCTACAATGTGGTGGATTTATTCGGTGTCGGCTATTTTTAAACGCCTAGAGGAATTTATCGCGGGCCTAAGTAGTGAGTTCCCTATGATTCATACTAATATTTTACGTTGCTCTTGGATTATGCATGCAAATGTTATTTGGGTTATGAAAATACTCGGAGTGTCTGCCTATTGTTCGAAATATAGTGACACGTTCTTGAATACAGTTGATTGAATGCTAGAAGGTTAAGTTTTGTTATACTATCTATTGTATGAATATTTATACGAAAAAATGGTCTTGAGATTGAAATGAAGAAAATCCTTAATAATTAGGACTTATACCCCAAATTTATTTTAGGTCATTAGGACCAGTATATTGTATGAACACGGTTGCATCTTGCACTGTATGTAGGTATACTCTGCTCAAACGCATTGCACATAGACACCGAGTAGCATTTTCGTTTCTAAATATTTTTTATAGCTATGTAAATGTCTAATTTTAGATGTTTGAAATAGACAATAGTTAGTAGACACATGCTAGCATAGAAATATTATGTAAAGAGGGCTACTTGCTCCAAGTCTCTTTCCCTCAGTACTAGAGTACGTACCTACCATACAGAAAAAAATATTAACCTTTAAAAAAACATGTGTTTTTATACTTATTATAGGTATTGTGAAAAATGGGTCTGCCATTTTATAATTATACAATTAGCTTCTTGGAATATTTTTAGAAAAAAACTAATTTGACAATTTTTATAGTTATCATGTAGATGAAATGCGGTTTCACAGGCAATATAAAGCTATTTATGTTTTCATTTGTACCAAAATTAGAAATTAATGAATGCTGTAACTTGTAGCAATTATATAAAGTGACAAAGGTGGTAGAAATCATCCGGCATTGTTCTCATAACTTGTGCAGTGGAATCTCATTGGAACAGAGACATTAAACACGAGTGTCAGGACCTCAGACAATATTCTACACATCGTTCAGTGTCTTATAAATCTACTTACAATTTCACACAAACAACAGCCTACAGCACAGGCTATCCCAATGAATTCTAAGCCACATATTCTTGACGGAAGGTTTAATTTCCTAGAACCCTGATACAACCATACATGTATGTATTCGAACAGAGTTTTAAATGTCGTTGAATTAACTGCGCGGACGCATTTGATTGCAACGCAATTTGCGTTGTTATTTCTCGAATGGAGAGTGACTTATTGATAGTGCGTTCAAAAGATTTTTGATTAGGTACGTTTATTGCTATTTTATTGTCTTTTTGTCTCGTAAATCTAGAATTATTTTGTTAATTGACGTTTGAAGAAGAAATTTATGATATAAATACGGTATATTTTTACGACGTATTTTATTTAAACATAGCTAAGTGATATAAAACACCTGCCATGTACCTACCTATGTGTCCACCTGTAGCAGCTTTATATGTGTGTGTTTTGTGTAACTATTTATTTGAACCTACATTTTAAATAACATTAATCTTGTAGATACTTACATTATCTAGCAGGTAGTTAATTATACCTATTAGGTATTTCTCTATCAGTAAAGATATTGAGGTTATCAGCAAAATTCCTTGCTGAAATTAAATAATCTTTTAATGGTATTAGCTACTAAGTATATTACAAAGTACTTGTAGAATTAAATGTTTTTTTTTCTACGATAGTCCTATCTAGTTATTGAACTTTCGAAACTATATTCTCCTGGTTTAATGAAATTTCACTCGTGTGAATTGATTTTTAATTAAACAGTACATCAATTTAAATGAGGAAGATAGGGGCTCTGTTTATAAAATATAACTAACTATACTACTAACTAACTAACTAACTAACTATAGATAAGGAATATAACTAACTGTAACTTTTTAATTGTGACCATGATTAAAAAGGATTTTTTTCTAAATTGTACTCTGTTTTAAAGAAACTATAGTCCGACTATGTATATATGTATTTACATATATACGTAAATATAGCTCTACTGAGCTTCCATAGATGGACATGCTGAATCATTATGATGATCTAGGAAGTCGCATCCAATATCTTATCTCTAGCCTATTCCAAGGAGTTCTAAGCAAAACATATATTCTTAATATATAGATACATAGATTCTATGTAGGTACTAGTACAAGGGAAAAGCTCCAGTTTCCGTGTCGCTATACCCCTGGGCCTTGTAGCTTTATCGTTCCTTGTCGTGAAGGAACATCCTTTTACAGTGCCCATAAGTTGCCAGCACAAGCATTCCTAACGACCGCGCCTACTGCCTAGCACCTATATACCTAGTACATGGAGGTGGATAAAGGAATGTTAGCGTTCTGATTTATAACCCGCTAATTGTGTGGTTTTGTGTTTCAAAACGGAATATCGTGCAGATATGGAGAAACTTTCAAATAGACTGTCAGTTAATATTCCATTCTAAATTGCAAAATCATGATTAGACCTATGGTGAACCACGCAAAGGTAAAATTATAAAAAAAAGAATTTTACATCTTGAAATTGTACTTAGTTGTCTTAGATCTGAAAATAAGAAAAGAAAATTGTTATGACCAATTTTCACTATGAGACTAACCCTGAAATAGTGAAAAAAGTCAGTTGTTTGTTAGGTAAATGCAGTAGTAGATAAGTAGCTGTTATTTTGCTGTTATTTAATAGCTGTTTGTAGTTAATATTTCTCGATGTATATTTGGATAATAATTACTTATTTATATCTTAGTTTTCTGTATCCGCCTTTGCTAATACCTAGTCATGATTGTGGAATTTGAAAATGTATTTTCTGGTCAAATACGGAAAGTTATCGCATTTTTTATAATAAAATTAATTTAATAATTGAGATAAAGAACGACTGCGACACAAAACAGATATCAGGCTGCAATACTGTATAATTTAAAGCCAACGTGATACGATATCTAAGCACTTAATTCGATAAACGGACGCTCCCCACTTTGAAAATCCCATGTATATATAAAAAGAATAAAAAATCAGAGACATCAACATACGAAAAATTCGAATGACGAATCAAAACAAAGTCCGAGCAGTTATTTAAGTAACAGAATAAATCGGCTCGCATTTCGGTCACGTACGAAGCGAGTCGTGACAGAATATACATCACGGTGAGATAAAGGCCCTTCGTATCGCTGCCTGTGCCCACTCACGGTTCTGGTTAAAAAAAGTAAGGAATATGCTCTTTAGCACTTAGTGTGATTCAGTACCATGTTTTGTTGATCTCTAGCCCTTCGATTTACAATGTTCCTATTGTTGTTGGAAAAGATAGAGACTATACTGAGACCGAAGTTATAAAAAAAGCATGAAACAATACTTTCTTCAATCAAAGTTAAACTTTATTATTCTGCTGCTAAGCACTAATGTGCTAACATTATTATAAACAGAGTAATGACTGAGGTCTCAAGATGACAACGCGTAAGTGAAACTAATAGCGTTGTTGTTGCTGATTATGCCGGTTTGTCATTTAATAACTATAAAGAAGATATCCGTAGCTAATATGCAAACACGACCATAAAAAACAACAATTTTTGTGTAAATTTTCAGATACTATTTTGCTTATAAATTCAATAAAGGTCATTAATCTACACGTGGAAATGTAAGCGGCGTCTCCAAAACGGTTGATTTCATGTTCCAGTTTCAAAATGCTTCTGTTGGTGCATTAGTAAAAGAAAGAGAAGGCCAACTACTCATTAGCACTCAATGCATGAACCGAGACTATGTGTTTTAGTAATTTTTAAGACCACGAAATGATACGTTTGGCCAGCGTAAAACGATGGAGACGTAATGAGGTATAATACAACAAGTTCTTGAACGATTTGCTCCCGACTGCGATGATTGTCCGTTGTTTTGAAGGAAGAGATTTGCAAGACTGGCCTGTGAGGAAAGTGATTCACGTGTAATGAAGATTTCGTGATGAGTGAGAGAGTCGTATATTGCCTTTTCACAATGCGTAATGCATACATGAAGTATGGCGTATGTTAGAGTAGAGGTGTACCTGTTGGCAGATACATATTTACATATCGATTTAAATCGCCTCACGGAATGTTTGATTTTTCTTTGAAACTGCTATAAATCTTTTTCAAATCAATATTCATGAGATAATGCTAATGTAAAACACGTAAATTCTGTTCTAAAATACCTAACTGGAAGTCGATAAATTAAATTAAATGGAGATTATCTGTTTGTTTAACCGGTTACTTAACCTGAGTATGGGAATGGGAACCCATACGTTTTTTATCTAATAGAGAAATTTTGGAAGTAAGTAAGTAAGTTTTGGAATACCTACCAATCTGCGTGTGAAAGGCACATTTACTAATCGAGAATAGGTAACGTTATTCTGTACTATGATATTTTCTAATATTATGTAAGGATCAGAGTGCTGAGCCGTTAAGCAATTTAATAAAAGAAGACTCCATGCAGCGGAGATGAAAATGTTGAAGAAGATGTGTGAAGTAACTAGAATTGACAAAATAAGGAACGAGTATATTAGAGGAAGTCTGAAAGTGGCGCCTGTGATATAAAATTTGAAAGGGAATCGGCAGTCTCGGTATGGGCACGTGATGAGGAGGGATGAAACGAAACGAACGAAAATTAAACGCATGTTATTAAGAGTAGTGAACATGAGTGTGGAGGAATGGAGGGTAGAGGGAGATCAAACATGGATGGATTGTATGAAGTCCGATACGATGGAAAAGAGAGTGAATTTGAGGTGATGGCTGAAAAGGATGAATGGAAGAAAAAGACACGCTATACACTTCTGTATGGTTTAGTACCTAGTACCTAATCAAGTAGTGACTCTTAGAATATATTTTCTATTTCGATAGATACTAAGTTCAAAATAAGGAATTCTGCCTCGACATAACTGCACCTCATACAAAGCTACCAGCCAATTATCGCACCTAATAATGCTAACTATTCCTACACCACCATGAATCATGCATGCGTACGATCAGATATTCTCACCGCAGTATAAACAAGACTAGGCAAAAAGGGGGTTCTGCAAACAAGAATAAGTTGGCAATAATTTATTCAAGTGTGAGTTATGTAGTATTCAGTTTATGTGGGCGCGGGCGCAGGGGTGCGGGGGCGCTATCTGCTGGCAGGCGCGAGGTCCTGAGTTATGGAGGGACTGACTAAAGACCTCTACTAAGGGTTGTCCGAGAATTTATACCGGTTGGGTGATTTAGGATGGAGTGTTCTGAGATATGATTGGAAGAAAATTCTGATGTGGAATTATGGTGCTGTGTTGGGTTGTCTGACTTAAGGACGAGGTTTAAGACATTTAATTTGTCATTTGAAAATAATTACCTTCTTTGAAATTATTGTCCCTAAACCCTATTTCAAACTTTACCTTCATAAAAAATATTTTCAACACCAATTTGTTTCTTTTCTACAGCTGGATATTATAATCTACACTGTAACATTTTAGCGTCTTATTTCTGAAAAATTCACATTATAAACAATTCCGACTAATATAGGACGAACCTTGAAATGCATACATACATAATCAACCCATTATACTGACCCACTGCTGGGCACGGGTCTTCTCTCAGAATGAGAAAGAGGGATTAGGCTGGCCACCACGCTGGCCTAGTGCGGGTTCGCAAACTTCACATGCCATCGAGAAAGTCTCTCAGGCATGCAGGTTTCCTCACGATGGTTTTAAATAGCGAACAAAAAATTGCTATTTTCTACATTTTATAAGCTTGTGACTTTTCTTTTTAATATGACACATTCCATCGTGTCCCCATGGTAACACAGCGTGTACAACGCGGCTGATTCTCAAAGATTCATTAGAATGCAGATGTTCGCTTCTTTGATTTAGGTTTTCCACTTCGCCTCTTGGATAATTCATGGCCAATGAATAAATGAACACGCTCCGAGATACAAAAACGGTTGGAAAAACTGTGTGAATGTGTAAGCGAATTTGTTACTTTTTATAATAGTAGGTAAGAGCTAATTTCTTTTTGAATGAATTATTGCTGAAAGATGGAAGAAATATAGAATGTAGGCAACCATTTGTTATTATTGTGGTATGCATATTTTATAGGGGAAAGGAGCTCTTCCATTGAGTAGTGGTTTGTAGTTGTTTTAAAACATAACAAAACATACCATCACGCCTGTATTTCCCGAAGGGTTAGGCAGAGGCGTAGGTACTAATATACACCCACAGTTCGCCGGTATGTTTAGGTCCCATGTAATATGGGCCGAGCCTATTGCCATTAACCGGGCACAAATACAGACTCTGACCTGCTACTGAGAATTTTATAGAAAAACCCAATAACACTTTGCTCGACCTGGGGGTCGAACCCAGGACCTCTAGCGTAGCAGTCATGTTTGACTTGACCATTAGACCAATGAGGCAGTTTTAAAAGTGAATTTAAATATTGAGCAGAATGAGTCTAGCAAATATAAAACATAAAACGTCGTGTTTTTTTTGTGATTTTTTTTGCATTTTCCATGCTAAGATTATGAAGTTATTTAATAGTAAAGGAAAAAATTCAATGATGTCACCAAACGTCACCTTATGACGTAAATTCAGAATGTGAAGGCAAAATTTCAATCATGCGGGTAGGGTTCGCGGTGGCTTAGAGGTCGGAGCGTCTGGTATATCAAACCAGAAGACGCAGGTTCGAATCCTGCCCGCGATTGAATTTTTTCCTTTACTATTAAATAACTTCATAAAACGTCGTGATTAAAAATTCTATGCAACAATTGCTTTGAAAAGATGCCCTTAATTTTTTTAATGGAATTTTGACTCTACAAAGCTTTTCATTATTTTATAGGTACGGAGTTACAGGCAATAATTCTTTTTAACTTAATTTTTTATTAAGGTATTCTTAAAATGTCCGGCCCATGTCGGACGACTTGTGGGCTAGACTTACAACGGAGTGGAGCCCACAAGGCGTTAGACGACGTGGGAGGCCCAGACGGAGATGGCGGGATGAACTGGACTCCTATTTGTATAATTGGGCCGAAAAAGCTGGAAACCGTGAGGAGTGGAAGGAGAGTGGGGAGGCCTTTGCCCTGCAGTGAATATAATAATAATAATAATTCTCAAAATATAAGTATATCTATTTAATAACCGCTGTAGCCACGCTGCGTTGGCCGAATGCCACTATGCACTACTACTGAAGTTCACCAGACTTATTGCATGACTAGATACATACAAAGACACACATGTAATTGGTATGATAGACTGCCTCATTAGTCTAGTGGTCCCAAGCGCGAGTGCTATGCTAGAAGTCCTGGGTTCGATCCCCAGGTCGAGCAAAGTGTTATTGGGTTTTCAATGAAATTCTCAGTAGCAGCTCGGAGTCTGGATTTGTGTCCGGTTAATGGCAATAAGCTCGCTCCCTATAACATGGGACCAAAACGCACCGACGAACTGTAAGTACATTAAGTGCGCCTCTGCCTAACCCTTCGGGGAATACAGGCGTGATGGTATGTTATGACTATACAATATATATACGTATAGTTAAAGAGATACCCACATGTTAAACCATCATATATGTAAGTAATAAATGCACAGTATATTTGTTCGACAGCAGATTCAATTTTGTTGTGCAATGTAATTGAGCACTTATAGCTTCGGGCTGTGGCTTCAATAACGTCCTTCTTTTTCGCCCTTTTAAGAGCTTCTTAAAAAAGTTTGTGCATTGTCTTTTTTTAACGCCGAGAGGCGACCACCGCGATTTTTAAGCGTAGGTATAAGCTTAAACATCCCTATTTAAGTAAGTGAATACTGCTACACTTCATAAGGGAGATCTGTGCCTAAAACGTAAGACATTAAAATCTCATATTATTTTGATACCTACAACATAACATAACATAACATACCCTCACGCCTGTATTCCCCGAAGGGTTAGGCAGAGATGTAGGTACTTAATTTACACCCACAGTTCGCCGGTATGTTTAGGTCCCATGTTATAGGAGGCGAGCCTATAGCCATTAACCGGGCACAAATCCAGACTCCGAGCTGCTAATGAGAATTTCATAGAAAAACCCAATAACACAATTTACTTGATACCTACAATTTTTTTATATATTTAAAAGGAATAGTTAAACAAACATTATTGACAATTTTTGGTGAATTTTACACTGTTTGTTTACCTAACTTTTAACTATAGATAAGTTTCTAAGTATATGTGTAGTAAATAGTTTATTATGACGGTGTTCCCATTCGAATGAATCAGTTCTGTTTTATGTAAAAAGAGCTAGCTGTAATTAGTAACTAATGGCAGAATATATAGAGCTCAATTTCAAATTAATATCAAGTGTAGGCAATTTCGGCCACGCCTTACCCAATACAATTAATTAAGGAATTAATATAATTTGAATAACGGATGCTTAAATCTATATAACTGACATTAAGAGGCTGTATAATACATAAAATACCAATTCACATAAATAAATCATTGCTTCAAAGCATGTCAAATACGCCGAAATATATTTGAGATTTTTTTATGGTTAAAATGCTAATAATACCAGTTAGGCTAGCCTATCGCCTTGGTAATGTATAATTAATTAGAATGACGACTACTAAAAGGCAGAAAAACTCGTATAGTGGGTAGACACCTAAATTGATACAGACATAAATATTGCATCTGCGTATATATTTCAATATATTATATATTTGATAAGTTACCTACTCCTTTTTAAAAAATCAACATATTTTCCTACTTAATTATGTCTCAAGATGGTGTTTTTAAATTTTGGTGTTCGTATGAGGTTACTTTTTATTTTTAGTTTTCAAAAATATTACGTAGTACGTAAGTAATACGACTTATGGTCATCTACGTAAAGATTCGTGACAGTTGAATTGAAGGATTCCGACAAGGGTTTAAGAAATTATGAGAAAAACATTGTGATAAACAAAGCTACTGGTTGACTCACTAGATACTCTAAACCAGTATTTTTAGTTAAGTATAATATGTTTTTTAAATGGAGTATATAAAATTAATGAATTGCTTTACCTTACCTCCAACGATGAACGCTTATCGGGGCACTCATAAGCACTAATTAAATTATTCCTCTTATAACGTATAACGAGGTCTTAATAACGAATGCTCACTAATCATGTTATACCTACTATATTCTGATTATCTGTCATAGATATCGCAAGGCAAGCGTACACAAGAAAGATTTTTTCAAGACTAAATGGCTTACAACAAACTCGCCCTAACACAATAGCCTCAAACGTATATTTAACTATGATAAAACAAAACAAAAACTTGGCTAACAAAACGCTTTAGCTTTTTGTAGCGAATGCATTCGCGGAACCCTGTTGTTAGGAAAAAATAAAATAAAACAACGTTTTTGTTAAAAAACGTAACCCTTACGGCGACAAAGAACAATTTTTTGGGCCTCAAAATGGGTTAACTGTGTGACGCAACCTTGAAAGGAAGTGTAATAAAAAATTATATTCAGGAAAAAATTGTAAGAGAACCTTTCTCTAATATATTATAGCGAATAATATCGTAAGAATCCCGCAATGTTTGGCCTTGTCCGTACCAATTTTATTGCACCGTAAACCACTAAAAAGTACCTTGTTAGAGGACATCGACAATGTACAAAGGTGTTCCAGGCCATTAGGCTTATTACGAAACAAAGGTACCAAGATAATTACACCTTCTTTTTAGAAGAAAGTCTTTCTCCCATTGTTATTTTGCGCAAAAATTATTAATTGTTATGAATGTTTTTGTCACGCGCAATTTAGCAGGTGATGAGGACAATGACGAAATATTTGTATTCATCAAAGAAATTTTGATCTTTGTATTACATACTTCAGTTTGTTGCTTACCTTGGTTGGTAAAAGGTGCTTCGATTTTGTGATGTTAGTTTCTAATTAAAAATCAAAAATTTATCAGTGACCTACTTAAATAACTGAAATAAATTTTATATGGTAAGTTTTTTTTTAATTATATAGGTTGGTTAATATACAAACTGCGCTATCAATTTAGACGGTATTAGCTACGTAGTAAATAAATCAGTGGCAGTATATAGATAGTAGATACATTTGCATATCTAGGAACAAGCACGTACTGACCGAAGCCACAAAGCCGCCTAATGGAGCGACAATCGGCGCCACATTTCATAATTATCGCCTATTTTGACTGGACAATATCGGAAGCTTATAGCGTCCCTCGTACTATGGTCACCAGATTAGATACTGATAATTCGGTTACTGTTATAATGAATGTCATATAGATAGTCGATTACAGCCTTACTTTTACAAACGAATATTATCAATGCGTAAATCTGTCTGTTTGTTTCTTTTCTAAGTTTTCACGCCTTAACTACTGAACCAATTTTGATTAATTTTAGTATAGATATAGATTTGGCCTCGGAGAGGGACATAGGCTATCGTTTGACTCAAATTGTCCTTTTGAGACGTAAGAAAGGTAGTAAAAATTAAATTTGATTTAATAAGATTATGATATCTACCGTCAAACAAAACGTTAACAAATCAACAGCATCAAACGCTCCTACCGTACTAAGAACTACTCTAGCCATCATTATGCGCGTTTGTTCGACGTATCAGGATCACAATGCCGCTGCCAAATGCGACCGGACTTACGATAGGACACTTTTAATGCACCATTCACAGTCGCTAATAGCTCGTAATGGGTTGTGTTACTGATATATGGGGCTGCCCTTAGGCTTCCGGGTTGCTGAAGTACAATAGTTTAGTTGTAGGTGTTCCTTTGAAGATGTCATTTGATGCAACATAATAAATAGTACGAGTAGGCCTTCATAAAAGTTTAAATCACCATTGATAAATCCATCCGAGAATATCCGAGACCAGTATGGTTCATCCATACTTAATTTGAAATAAATTCTAATTAACAAAAATATGAGGTAGCTGTTAGTAGTTTTAACATTAAGACGTCCAACACTTTAGTCTACAAGTGACCATGGATGCTGAAAAGGATCTGAAGCGTCAAGAATAATTATCATTATAACGCGATAAAATAAGATCTTAGGTGGTGCAAACTAAGCTATTGTCTGCAGTTAAGTACGCTTTGCACTTACGATCATTTGCTTATTTTTTATATTCGCGAGAAAAGTTGCAATAGACGTACACGAGATGTTGCCAAACTCCGTTCAAAATACGAAAAAAGTAATTAAACTAATTATTTTCCTTAATTACATGCTCTCAATTTTTTTGTAACACATAGAATTAAACAATATTTTAATTTGTCGCGTCTATTCTGTTTCACCCTGTATATCGTTGATGAACACTAAAGTGAGTCATTGGAAAGTTCAAGGATTAGGAATAATGAGATTTTCGAGGTAACACGGTGGGTTAAAAGTAGGTACTGTCAAAAAGAAATTAATTAAAAAAATTTGAACGGTTTGTCTTTACGTTTTTTTGTCAAACAAAAGCAGAATGCTTTAATTTATGCGTAAAAGTATATCTGTTACAATTTCTTACTAAAAGAAAGTATAATGTCATAAAGAAAAGTTTACAAAGAAACTAATAAGTTTTTTAAAGAAACTCATACTACATAAAACATAAACATAATCAAACCATTACATTGTCCCACTGCCGGGCACGGGTTTCCTCTTAGAATGAGAAGGATTAGGCTATAGTCCACCACGCTGGTCTAATGCGGATTGGCAGACTTCACACGACGTGGAGAAAATATCTCAGGCATACAGGTTTCCTCTCGATATTTTCCTTCACCGTTTAAGCGCGTGATAATTAACTAGGATTCACTAGGATATCACTGCTTATTTTATTACATACCACTTATGTAAGTCATTTAAAATTAAAACAGATGAAAATGGCAAAATTTTCACTTCAATTAAAGGCAAATTACATGTACTTATACACCCTGGAAGACATATCTATAGATGTCTACATAGATATTTAAATATACGTAGCTTCGGCATTTTGGGTCGGCTCATTACACTTAATTGTAGGGTCATTCGCGGACGGCCATTACGCCCTGATGGGTGGTCTCAGGCCAAAATAGCTGCACTAATGTCAGGACAAAAAGTTAGGCACCGGTTAGGAAGTATTTAGTGAATAAAAAATTTAAACACCCTTTTAGTGGGTCGAATAGGCGAATAGGGTGCTTCAATAACAATTAGGTTTGTGTAGTTGAGAGTATTTACTAGGATAGGTAATTTTACTTACTATAATGAGATGTAAGTAATATACTTGGTGTTGAAATTGTAAATTCTGTGAATGGATTATTCAACGGCGGGCGCGCGTTTGATTTGGCCTGTCTTCCAGTATGGTACGATTTAGCCAACTAAGCTACTGAGGTCTCTATCTGTAACATGGATATCTTCTAACGCACTTTAAGATGAACTATATAGAATTATTCTAATATAATTTTGAATTAAGTAAAAAACACTGACCTTCCAAGTGTTGTTTGTTATGTCTGCCAATTGTTAAAATATATTTTGGAATAACAGAATTGTGGCTGTTAATATTGTGATATTCGACCAACAAATTTCTTTTGCCCAACTATCCATTATATTTCTAGTATCTAATAAACAGGCGACTCGCAACAGTCACATCGCTTGCAAACAATGGTTCATAAACATTTCAACTTATACCTACACTTTAAAAGGAAAACAATTTCTCGCTTACTTTGCGTTCAAGCGACTAGGGAAATATGTGCAAGCATAATAGATAAGCCTTTACAGTAAGTCGCCTTAACAGCTTTTGTTTCCGAGAAAATATATATTTTTCATAAAAGCCCGAGGGCGGTGTGACGGAAAATTGCCTGTAATACATAAGGAACAGCAGTCATAATTGTTTGAATTACAATATTAAACAGCGCACGTGTAGCGAAAATTGATCCCTTTTAGAGCAATTTACAATAATTTATAAGGTATTGGTGTTGTGATGAGGTTCCCGTTGTCCCTATTTAGTTGTTAAGCCGGAGCCTGGAGTTTGGCACCCTTGGGCGCTTTGAAACTGAAAGGCTTATAAATTTATTATGTAGGTAGGTACAATACTGTAAGTGTGCGATTGCGTTGTGATTTAGGATTAGGACTACTAATATTTACATTAATGGGCTTCGTATCTTCGGAGTCGATGGTCAAACATCAAGAAATTTTAGCTATATGAGATTCAGACACAGGTAGATACTTTAATTATATTCTTTCGTACTGTAAAGATCTCTGCCTCATTAGTCTAGTGGTCCCAAACGCGACTGCTACGCTAGAGGTCCTGCATTCAATCGCCAGGTCGAGGAAAGTGTTATTGGGTTTTTCTATTAAATTCTCAGTAGCAGCTCGGAGTCTGGATTTGTGCCAGGTTAATGGCAATATGCTCGCCCCCTGATAAATGGGACCTAAAAACATACTGGCAAACTGAGGGTTTATATTTTAGTACGCCGCTTCCTTTTAATCTTTCGAGGAAAACAGACGTGATGGTATGTAAAGATCCGTCAAAAAATAACAAATAAGTAATGTTTGTATAAATATAATTATAGGTACCTCTATGCAGACGAATAGTAATCATCCTCTTTTTTATTATTCAGTTAAAAATCTCATGTCTCTCTCTAATTCGTCCTCTATGATACTTATAGGATATCATTGGCTTTATTGATATTACATTTTTGCACTATGTATAACATAACATAACATAACATACCATCACGCCTGTATTCCCCGAAGGGTTAGAGGCAGAGGCGTACTTAATGTACACCCACAGTTCGCCGGTATGTTTAGGTCCCATGTTATAGGGGGCGAGCCTATAGCCATTCACCGGGCACAACTCCAGACTCCGAGCTGCTATTGAGAATTTCATAGAAAAACCCAATAACACTTTGCTCGACCTGGGGATCGAACCCAGGACCTCTAGTGTAGTTTTTTTTTTTTTATAAAAAACGTTGCCCCACACTAGGATTTTCTCCTGTATCGTGGGTGCGTTCACAAACACAAATTCTCACATACACAAACGCCCAGACCCGGAACAACTACCTGTAGATCATACAAATATTTGCTCCGTGTGGGGATCGAACCCACAACACGTGATGCAGAAGCCGATCGCTCAGCCGCTACGCCAAACGTGTCGTCAATATATTGTATCAATATAATGTCGTATAGACGATTACTCTTCGGATACATTAGAATGTTTCAATAAGCTTTATAATTAGGTAAATACAACCAGTAATTTTCTATTAATGTTAAGTGGTATAAGTGTAGGGACAATACATATTAATTTCGTGCTAGGAGTTACTTAGTAATTAATATTGATAATTTCACAGAAGCCTGCGTTGTTAATACATATACAGATAGCGTTTTGTAAATAATATCGTTTGCGTGCTCACGAATCGTATCACAACGATATATCGACGTTCACACTGTAAGCTATTGTTTTGTTACTAAAACCAATCGTTAGTTTATTTAGGTACAAACGTACGTGTGCATCGGAGGCGAAATTAAAACCTGCCACGGTATCAGAATTGGCAATAACCAATCTCTTATCCGTACATATCTCTATAGACCTTTTAACATAAACGAAGCGCGGCCGCGGGCGGCGAACTAATCTCCATAACTTTAATCCTTTAACCCTCGCAGTACCAGGAATCCAATCAAACAGTACAAGCACCCCCGCCCCCTCCGCGCACCCTGACACCCTTCCCCCGCACCCTGCCTCGTCCCTCCTGAGTCTCGCCTACGCAGCCTGTCCCGAGTAATTATCAAAGCTTTAATGACGTCATAAATCGAGTGTATAATCTAATCTGGAAAAGCCCCGGGCTCCAGCGCGCGGCTTAATGGTGTGAAAGCTACCTTATCTCCCGCCATGTGTGAATAGAGCTTTATACGCGGCCGCCTGAAAGCTCGCGCCGGGAAACTTTGGAAAAATATGTCGTAGAACATTCGAGATAAGAATGTGGGACGTGGAACGCTTTCAAGTTTAATAGAAAATCGAACATTATCGTAAAGGAGATGTCTTTGCTAACAAATTCTTTGGAAGTGTATCTTGTACAGTATGTAGTAGTTAAGTACGGCGGTAAAAGGATTATAACGCTACGCATACACGGTGTATGATATGACAACACTATTAATTTCGCTGTTTAGTGTTGTGCGTCAAAATCGTGTGACAATTGAGTTATCAACTTCGTGGATCAGTCTGTAAATTCACTAATCAACAACATGAGATAATTTATGATAAAATTTATTATTATTTTCAGTCAAAATTTCATGAAAACAATGAAATACTCGCAAAACAATGTTATGGAAACCTAATTACAAATTCATCACGATTTTGAAATTAATGTTTTTTAATTTGATACTCGTAACTTTCTTTTTCGTGTTGATGATGTGTTTTTATTCTGAGAACAATACTACCTACATTTTTGTAAAACATTTTATTATTTTTAAACTCTCATATTGAACGTTTAACGATTCACTTTAACACTTGCTAACGATATCCTCTTGCTGGTTGCATCGCGATTTCATAGCAAAAGGTCAATATCTCTGTATCAAATCGTTGATTGCAGATAATAGTCGGGGCCAGACTGTGAGTGCCGCCGGTGTTCCGACACTATTATTGAATTACACGCCAAATTCAATCTAACGCCTTTGTAAGGCTGAATTATAAAACTGCGTACAGTTTTATAGCCTTCAATTCGATACAGAGCCACAGTATAACCAGATGCACTCAACTCAGTTTAACTCGCTGCCAGATTCTCAATTTAAACATCAAGATTTTTTTGTTCCTTGCCTTGTATGTAATCGGAATCTCCGGTACGATTTGTTTAATATCGTTTGCGACGATTCGATTTTAACTAGCCAACTATTGCGGTGAATCCATTTGTTGTTTCTCACGTTTTTGTTTCGTTAACCTTTGATAATTGATTTATTATCTGTAATAGTTTTTATATCTGATTTTTTAAATCGATTTCTGTGGAAAATTATGCGCGTTGGATTTTAAAATTAGATTTTATGTGAAATTTTTAAGCATTAATATCTACTAGAAATCTATTTTTACATTGTGAACGTTTTATTCAATACCTTTGGAATAGAAATTGGAATTTCTCCTTGAAAAGAAATCGGTTAGCAACAAAATTATAAGCTGCGA
This sequence comes from Acronicta aceris, assembly GCA_910591435.1. Classification (NCBI taxonomy): domain Eukaryota; kingdom Metazoa; phylum Arthropoda; class Insecta; order Lepidoptera; family Noctuidae; genus Acronicta; species Acronicta aceris. Next base: position 9,780,541 of record OU342767.1, on the reverse strand, counting down.
TAAAACGATAAAATCTAATGAGAGCTGTTGGTATAATTTTATTTGTTTGACGGGTTTTCCACTATCAGCCGCATACGCCTTAATAATCTATGCTCATAAGCACACCATACAGCCATTATCCTAAAATTCGTCTCTCGCAGAGATCCCCCGCCTCGTTGCTTAATGAACGAATAAATAAATTGAGCCCTTCTTGTAAACAGCTAACGTGATACTCTTAAGGGCCCCACTGTACGGGGTAAGTGGATTTCTGTGTTGTACCGAATCTGTATGTACTATGTGTGTACATAATGCGGGGACTGCGAAATTGTTTGGTGCGAAATTTCGAGTTATTCCGATACACATTAAGCTACATCTTTTGCTTCGGCGAGCGAATTTTCCTAAATATCGTTGAGAAAATTCAATGGATTACAAAACAAAAGGGTAACTAATCGTGCTGCGTGTTGCTAGAGTCTTGTTATGTTGTATGGTATGGTTTGGAGTATAAATCTATTCATGTTTGGGTGCGTGCACTATTGGAGGGAAACTAACTAATAAGTCACGTAAAGGAATTAATGCGGGGAAAACGAGCCTACACACCAGTCGTGCGTAAAATGGTTGTTAAGTTTAGTCAAATGATTTATAAAACAAACGCAAATAAATGTAATGCTATGTTGATAAGGATATAAAAAAAGGTTTTCTTTCCAAAATATTTTATATTGGAACGGAAGCTCGATGTTTGTGATATTGTCTAGGGATGTCAAAATACCTTTTTGGATGCAGTTTTATGGAAAAAATCGTATCAAACTTGCAAAAAAAATGTGTAGCTCGTGCTATTAATTTCCAAGATTTCCCTAGTATATCCTGAAAACTTTATACGCATCCACTTCGATTATGAAGCTACAGGAATATAAACTAACAAAACACATTATTTACCACGCCGTGCCATTATAATTACCTATAAGACAAAATATCACCATCGTACCACCATGACTTTGCCTCCGAAAACGCTTATCCGTTCCCCAACGTTTCACTGTTCATACATTACAGTGAATTATGATTTTGTGCGTCGTATTTAATATCGTAGGCCACAAATAACTGCGATAACGCACAGTGTGCTGACTTACCTTAAAACATTGAGAAACAAAGTGGACTTCAAGGCTAGCTATATTTGTCTTCAATTTGCTGGCCAGCGGTGCTCCTTGCACAGTGTTTTGACATTGATTCTGTTGCCCAAAGTCAACGGAGTCAATGTCAAAACACTTCAAAAAGTTTGCCCTTACTAATGATTAGGTACAGTTTTCTTTTATTATAAAAATATAATTCGATGATTTATGTAGCAAAAAAAAAGGTCGTGGTGCGAGTTCGATAAATAATATTATCTATATCTATACTTATAATAAATCTGTAGAGAGGTCAATTCTGTACATGAAATATATTTCCAAAATAACTATCAGCGGGTGATTAGTGATCGATACTGACGCCAAAAATGCAATCAGTAAAATTTTTGTCTGTCTGTCTGTCTGTCTGTATGTTCGTTATAGAAACAAAAACCACTCGACGGATTTCAACGAAACTTGGTACAATTGTTTTTCATACTCCTGGGCAGGTTATAGTATACTTTTCATCACGCTACGATCAATAGGAGCAGAGCAGTGAAGGGAAATGTTGGGAAAACAGGAGAACTTATTCCATTTTTTAAGCTTCCGTCGCGTGTGCATTCTTAATGGTTAAAGCTACACAGAAATCATGTATGACGGAAATGTTCTCCTTAAAATTATATAAAAAATATTCCACGACAGCAAATGTCTATCTTTTATGGTTGACTCACAATAACACGTGTAACTCCCGATAGCTTAGCAGTTCGGAGCTTTCTGATTATATTTGTCTACTCTTACGTTAGGTGACTGACTGACATAGTGATCTATCAACGCACAGCCCAAACTACAGGTTATAGTATACTTTTCATCACGCTACGATCAATAGGAGCAGAGCAGTGAAGGGAAATGTTGGGAAAATGAGTGATTCATGGGAAAGGTTTCAAGCTATAAAACATCACGCTACAACCCTTAGGAACGGGGCAACGCAGGTGAAACCACGGGCAAAGAACTAGGGAACAAAGTAACTATTCCACGCGGACAAAGTCGCTGGCAAAAGCTAGTACTTATAATAAATCTGTAGAGAGGTCAATTCTGTACATGAAATATATTTCCAAAATAACTATCAGCGGGTGATTAGTGATCGATACTGACGCCAAAAATGCAATCAGTAAATTTTTTGTCTGTCTGTATGTTCGCTATAGAAACAAAAACCACTCGACGGATTTCAACGAAACTTGGTACAGTTGTTCTTCATACTCCTGGGCAGGTTATAGTGTACTTTTCATCACGCTACAATCAATAGGAGCAGAGCAGTGAAGGGAAATGTTTGGAAAATGAGTGATTCATGAGAAAAGTTTCAAGCTATAAAACATCACGCTACAACCCTTAGGAACGGGGCAACGCAGGTGAAACCGCGGGCGAAGAACTAGGGAACAAAGTAACTATTCCACGCGGACGAAGTCGCTGGCAAAAGCTAGTACCTAATAAATCCATTGAGTTCAAAAAGTACTACCTAGTAGTCTATGTTGAATAAATTTTAATTTTAACTTTAAATAAAGGCAAACAATTGGCATTTCTATTCAGTTTCTTTTAAAATATCTAAAGACCTGTAAACGGTGTCTTAAAGTGTAACAGATAAGAAACAAGCAGCTCTTCCGTAAACTAACGGTCAGTAAATAAACAAGCGTACTTCACTACACCGAAACACTATAGTGCAATAGTAGGGGTCACTGTCTTAATGGAGCCAAAAGCTTAGATTACGTAAAACAACCAATATAAACAAGGCTTGGTTACTGAGATAACGTGAGCCACAGTATTTAGTCATCTATTTAAAGAAAGAACACCATTAATTTCGGTAAGGGCATTATTTACTGAGCTAAGTAGGCACGGAACGGGTTCCTTGTAACACGATAAATCCGGTCGAAAGCCCAGAATAAATCTCATTGGTGCACGATAAGAATCAATGTCTCACGCGACGTATTTATTTATTTAAACCATAGTAGGTATATAATACAGAACCCGGAAGAATGGGTGTCGACGAACTCGATATTTCGATGCTTTCTCTTTTCAAAAATAAATCGACGCGCCCCAAGCTTTTTCCGATTATGAACGGAATCGAGATTCTCGAATATCGAATGTTGAATCGATTTCGTGACGATGAAAACGGACGGAGGTAAGAGCTCGTATTTATTGGACGTGAAAATTATCGCTTCAGTTTTACATACGCGTAAATCTGATTTATCGTGAGTTATCTTAACTACGGCGACGTGACTTATAGCGAGCTCTCACATAAAAAGCAAAATGTCCTCCCTCAGAAGTCCACGACGAAAATATAGTAGCCATGAAATTATGTACGAGTAATCTGCGCAATCGAAACTGCATAAGATCGTTTGTCACTGAGATATTTATCGTGCAAGTTACGAGTGTTAACATACGCCTATATTCTCCTGAAGGTTTAGGCAGAGTTGTACTGATGTACACCCAAAGTTACTTGTAAGAAATAGGTCTCATTTTAAGGTGACACCCTATAGCCATTAACGGGCTCCTGATCATAACAGAAGACAATTTGCTCGACTTGAGAACTTAGGTCCTCGCGCTCAGTAGTCATGCACTACTAGACTGATGCACAACCTAGTCAAAATCAAAACTTTTTGAACACAACTAGTATGATTTATAGTCATAATAATTGACTGGATTTAGATATAATTTAAGTGAGCACCCATAATCTGGACTAATACGAACCATAAAAAATATTTATGTGTTTGTTTCTTTGTTCCGCGTATCTAATCCGAGGAAGTTGTAACTTTAACCGGCGTTTGTTTGTTATATATTTTATGCGAGAAGTTAGTTCAAGTTGATAACAAACGTTTAGTAAGAAAAAAGTGGTTATAGGCACCGAAATAAAATATGTTAGAAACTGTAGATTACGTCGGAATAACACTTTTGGAAGTAATTACAATTCAGTTGTATTTACAATTACAAAACTACCCCTTCCTAGATTTTCTTTCAATTTTCTTTAATACCACTAAGGTGGCAAACCATCTTATGGCCCGCCTGATGCTAAGCGGTTACCGTAGCCTATGGACGCTTGCAACACCAAGGGTATCACTGGCGCATTGCCGAACCTGTAAATTAAGGAGGAATAGTTGAACTGGCAGCATAGGAGACATGCTGCCATACATGACAGCGCCGGTAACAAAACACCACCGGTTCGCCACACTGCCAACACAACGCTTCCTCGCGGAGGTCTGGCGACCTTGCTCACCGTTAGGAACAGTTGTGTTCCTATAAAAAATCGTAGTCAAATAACATAAACTCCGTGCTATGTTGATAGCACGGAGTTTATGTTATTTGACTACGATTTTTTAGTGGAGGTACTTCCTCAGTCGAGTAGCTCCAATTTTGAGTGGAATTATTCGATTCCACTATACACTATACCTCTCTTATAATTCAATTGAGAGGTGGTGAGAGAGTATGGTAATTCGTTTCAAAATCAGTCATTTTAGAAGATTATTTAATAACAAAGTTGTATGCCTTTCATTTACAAATTAAGAAAAAGTCTTTCAACATTTGTTGGCATTCAACAATGAAGGAAAGTAGTAAAATATGTGATGACCCACCCCAAACTGCAGGGTTCAGAAATGTGTCATGTAAAAGCAAATACGGAAATTCACAGGTACCGAAATTTTGCTTATGCATTTATATTAGGAAGGTCAGGCCTCACCTTTCAATAAAGAAAGTAATAGGTGTGGGAAAAAGTTTCTTCGCATTTAATATGAAAACTCAAGACATTTTTTTTTTAAAGTTTACATTTAATTATAATATATATGTATCATTTTGCTCAACGACTTTTTGCCATAGTGTGGGTAGTGACATGATCCCATTGTTGTAGAAATTTTGGGACTTCTGATCAAAAAAACGTGACAAGTAGTTCTGGCAGTCCTCTCTTGATGTTAACCTGACACTGCCTAAAGAATTCTGAAGAGATCGAAACAGGTGGAAATCTGAAGGTGCAAGGTCAGGGCTATATGGCGGATGCATTAACACCTCCCAGCCAAACTCTCTTAATTTTTGCTGAGTGGCCAAAGATGTGTGTGGTCTAGCGTTATCGTGATGAAAGACCACACCCTTTCTATTGATATATTCCGGCCGCTTTCTCCCAATTTCTTGCTTTAGTCTCATCAGTTGTTGGCAGTAAAGATCCGAATCGATGGTTCTACCTGGCGGTAAAAGCTCATAATGAACAATGCCCTTCCAATCCCACCATACACACAGCGTCACCCTATTGCGAGTTAATCCGGGTTTTGCCACAGTCTGTGAAGCCTGACCGACCTTTGACCACGACCTTTTTCGCACGTTCTTGTCGTACGTGATCCACTTTTCATCTCCAATTATCAATCTCTTTAAAAACGGTTCAGTTTCATTACGTTTCAATAAACAATCACAAATGAGTACACGGTTCATTAGGTTTCTTTCAGTGAGCTCGTGTGGCACCCAAATATCGAGCTTTTTTGTAAAGCCAGCTTTGTTCAAATGGGTCAAAACTGTTTTGTGGTCAATCCCCAGTTCTTCAGCTACGTCGTAACTACTGATATGCCGATCTTGCTCCACTTTTTCAAAAACTGCGTCAATTTTATCTGTAACAGGGCGACCAGAGCGAGGTGCATCTTTAACATCAAAATTCCCGGATTGAAAACGCTTAAACCAACTTTGTGCTATTCTTGCTGACACTGCATTAGGTCCATAAACGTCACAATTTTTTTTCGCGGCTTGCGTTTAATTTTTCCCCTTTCTGTAATAAAACTTTAAAATGTATCTAATTTCTTCATTAGATTCACTCATTTTGACAGAAAGAAAAACAAATGAAAAATAGCGGGAAACAAATTTTTACTAATTTGTTTCTTTTTTTAAAATGTAACTGTTATATGTTATCAAAATCAGCCAGATAAACATAGTACAGTCAAAGATTTTTTATTAAAAGTATTTACATACTAAATGCGAAAAGACGTATTCCCCAACCTAATAATATAATAAGCATCAAAAACGCAGGGTAAGTGCATACTTTTAATCTTCTTCCATCACTCTACATCTAAAGCAAACTTTACATATTATTAAACAAAATTATGAATATGACATCTAAAATAATGTCACTGTCAAATGACAGAGTTAACGAAGAAGAACAAAAAAAACTGTAATATTGTCAGTTATATTTATCTAATCAAAACTTTTAACAGTAAGGTATACATTTTAATTTAGTTTGCCAAATTGCAAGATGAATCCAGATACTTTTCATAAGTCATTGAATAATGAGAGGGTAGGCATAACAAAAATATCGGCCAATGGCGATACACCACTTAGTGACGTCACCGTACACAATCCGTGCCCGTTTATGTTTTATTTTTACACACAACTTTTGATGTATACCAAATAAATACAATTTTCAGAGTAGGTATTATTATAGAATAAAAAACTGTATTAAATATTGTTTTCACTTTTAATATGAGACCTTCAAAGGCATATTTAAAAGCTGAGCGATTGGGTTAATTTAGGCACTTACTTGGGTAGTATATATTTGTGTACTAGATTATTATAGAAAATCCAAGTATTAATATAAGTATTAATCAACATTAATAAAATTTATTATTTTCAAAATGCTTTAGGAAATTCGTTCGAAAATGAATAGATGAGCATATTTTTCCTGAACTGACAAATCCCGATAAATTGTCATTGCAGTTTGCTATTTGCAACATGCAATAAAATCGATGGCTTGTTACTGAAATGCAAATAATATTCCTTTATTCTAACCTCCATAAATCGTTTTTATAGATTTGCGCTATTTCTTTGTTCAAGTTTCTTGATACTGCAGTATTTTTGGTTTCCTGTCTATTTTATACCTACCAGTTTCATTTTCCTATAAAGTAAATTTAAACAAACAAAATATTAAAATTGCCTATTTTATGTGGTTATAAAATCATTTAGATGTTCGATTACAATTTTGATTTTTAAATTACTGACTAAGTATATATTTAAAAATGGAATTCCCTTTCGTTCCATGATCCGAAAGTCGAATTTGCAAATGTCTCAAAAATTAGTTTCCGAATTCTAATTCCGAATGTCCCTATTACGTAAGCAGTGTATTGTCGAGTGTACACGCTGTTTCATAACCGAAATGGCGTTCAATGACCCCTGGCCGGGGAGTGTGTCGGTTGGTCGAGGCCACTGAGAGCGTTTATCATAGCGATATAGTTCATAAAATATATATTATTTTGTTACCACTGACATCATAACGAGCTGAGGATTTGTCGAAGATATCACCGAGGTAACGATTCTCGGAATAATAGTTAGTAAATAATAAAATTATATTATTGGTCTTATAATAATAAGGTAGGTAAAGTATGATTAATAAGAAACTTAAAATATACCTACTCCTTTTTGTTCCCTCACTATTCATTTCGTGTGATTTCGATTCAATAGGAACGCCGATATGCAAAATAAATATTTTCTAAATTGTGTTCAACTAGGTACTTAGTGATCGAATTTTCCTCCAATTTCAATCAGTGGAAGCTTTTGCATTGATAAACAGTTTTTACCCACTGAAGCAATTCACGGCTCGACCAGTCGCATAGACACGCAAGTTAAGCTTAACGCCGAGCAAATTTTAACAGTATGTGATTGGAAACAAAGATTGTTATCGCTTGGTTATAAAAAGTTCAGTGGTTACCGCGTGCATGAGCATACATCGCGTGTCACAATTTAAACGAAGACATTCCATATTCAAATTTAGTTGCCTATATATTTTTTTGATGTCGCCAGTGTTGGATACTTGGCCTTTTGCCATTGTTACGGTGCGTGAGGTGAGATGCACGCGGGAGGGGGATGGGCGTTACGAATGGAAATCAATACTAACTGCACACTACTCCACTGCTGCATTGCTCTAATATAAATCAGCCCCTCTGCCCGGCACCCCGTTGCTTGCCAAACTTGCGTCTATTCAAAGTGAAGTTTTAACTTCTTAGCAAAAGGACTGAATCTTCAATGTACACTCACTAAGAACGGTCGCGAATCTATTCGAAATAATGTTCCTATAAGTAATCTTTGACATTTTATATGGATATTTATTGGAATTTTGGTTTATAATATCTACGTGTAGAACGGTAGATAGGTCTATTAGGGACAGGTTTTCTGAAAATTGTATTGTAAAATTGATGTTTTTCTCTGTAAACAGCGCGTTTGCTGGCACAAATGAGATAAATAAGAAACCGCAACATCTGCTAATGCTGGTTTTCCAGCTGCAACTTGTTATTGATAACCACTGGCCTCCAAGGAGAATTTATTGCATTTTCGTTGTCTGTGGTTCATACGTCGTAAATACTGGCATTGCAGTCTTAAAAATGGTGTGGTCCGCCTTGTTAAAGGCTTATTACTTGTACTTTTTTTATTTATAAATATTCAATTGAGCATGATATGTCTGGGTAAAATTAATAGCCAATTTCTATATAATTTATACATAAGATCTTCAAAAAATATTATTACATTGCTCATTTTAGATCCCATGGAATCCTATGGAGTTTTATTTATGATACATTAAAAACTGACTAAAGTGTTAGTGCTAAATGCTAAATTCATCCACTGCTGAACGTAGGCCTCTCTTAATGAACGCAACAAAACTCGATCTTCGGCTTTCCTCATCCAGTCACTGCCAGCTGCCTTCCGCAAGTCGTCACTCCACCTGGCCGGCTATTATTACACCATCAATCACATAGGTAAATCCACTAGTATTTTACAGACGAAAAACTGTGTCTCTGAAGTTGTCAGCAAATGTTTTTGTAGTGGTATATTTTAATCTAAAAACTTGGGAGAGCTTACGTGGGATAGCCATGCTTCGGCACGAATGGGCCGGCTCGACCGGAGTGATACCACGGCCTCACAGAAAACCGGCGTTAAACAACGCTTACGTTGTGTTTCGCCGAGTGAGTGAGGTTACCGGAGGCCCAATCCCCTTTTAAAAGGTCGGCAACGCACTTGTAACTATGGTGTTGCGGGTGTCCATGGGCGGCGGTAATCGCTTACCATCAGGTGATCCGTCTGCTAGTTTGCCCTCCAATCCCATAATAAAAAAATTACAGATGAAAAACTGTGTCTCTGAAGTTGTCAGCAAATATTTTTGTAGTGGTATATTTTAATATAAAACCTTGGTGTTCTTATATGTAAACAATTGGGTTGTAATTTTTTTACATTCGTTATTATTTTCATTACTAATTTCGATAGTTTTCTACAAAAATAATTAGTTAAATTAATATGCCCGGCCATTCAGAACGACTTACACCAGACACGCAAAGTTATGTCGTCTAAACTGTAAGTACTGTATAAATTTCATATATTCTCGGAAAAACCGCAATATAAATTACGAAAGTGACTCAATACGAGTAACTATTCAAACCTTTGTCTAGTCACATAATTAACAAGTAGTTTCTCCAAAGATTGAATACCTATCTTTAGTAAACAGATACAATAATATACTTTCCGATGCGATGTACCTAAGCGTCTAACTGGGTGTAGGGTTACCCAGCCTAGTACACACAGTCGGACAGATAAGGAACAAGCCCCGCTCACGGCGAGTCTTAACTCTCCTCTCCTTTATTTATTACGCGCTACGTGCCCGAAGCGAGCGATCCTTATACCAACACATTTTTACAATCTCCTAACTAATTGCCAAGCAAATCTCAATCTTGATCCGACACAATAACCAATCAAATTCTGGCTTTTAGCTTTATAGAACGCAAATTTAAATTTGCTAAGTAGTTCTAATTGATAACGCGCACTGTATCTGGTATTGTCATGATTTAAAAGCGTCTTTGGAATTCGATTTGCGATTTATTTGCGGACTGTAGTGTACGTTCTGTGCTAAGCTTTATTTACTACGTTTAATGCAACGATGACGTATGTATGTACCGAGAGAATCTGATTTGTTGGGCTATTGCCGCCTATATTAATCATATTCCGATTGATTAAGTGCTTGTAATGTATGATATTGTAAATAAATAGAAGTAAGTATAGTAGTTATGTATGTCATACATATATCGATATTGTGGGTTATCATCCAAAACAATATAATATGTACAATTATTTGTCTTTATTATTATCTTCTTGTATAGAAAGAATGATAAGTTAATCACTTACCTTAAATAAATTATATTTTTTAATTAAACAATTGCAAAGTTGCACTACATAAAATATAATAATAATAAAACGACTACTATGAACCAAACTACAAGCATTCCGTCTGACATTAAGATGTTTAAGTTCAAAGATCGAACTAATTGCCATTTTATCACCGATTTAAATAAGCAAACTCGATCTTCAGTGATATAATCACGCCATTATTTTTCAAAGGTTCTAGTAGGTATTTACGAAGTATCTTGAAAATTATGGACACACTACATTTCTCCTTTCGAACTACGAGGTCCACACAACTGACAAACATAAAGACAGGCAGCGCCCAAGATATAATTTATTTACGTTTGTAACAGCGGCCATATTTAAAATTCATACCATGCAAATTAGTCAAGTCCGATGCTAAAGCAATTACCCAAGCTTTGGCCCGTAAATCGAAAAATGTTTTATGTGCCAGCAACAAGTTAAGAAATAAATAAAACTGGAATCGCCGGTTTTAGCTTACCTGGATACTCGCTTCTTTCTCTTTCGATAACCGTTTTTATACGAGTGTGAAAGAGACGGGAGATAAGACGAATCACCCGTTCGGAAACCAGTTTATCATCGGGGACCGAATTTGTAGTTTTTTTTGCGAGTTTGGTAGGCGTCGATGGCTGCGTTTATTGTGTTCTTCGAATTTTGAGGACTTGGAATTTATGCGGTTTTGTTTTATACCTACTTATAAGCATTATCTGCCTTATATTAGTATTATTAACGACAATTTTTATTCTACATAATTGCGGAGCGATGTCTCCGAGAAGTAATACATTTTGGTGGCCCTAATATTTGCTGATTACAAACTTAATTTTAAATTTTATTTTTTTTAGATTGATTAATAATCAACCCATTATACTGTCCCACTGCTGGGCACGGGTCTCCTCTCAGAATGTGAGGGATTAGGCTATAGTCCACCACGCTGGCCAAGTGCGGGTTGGCAGACTTCACACGCCGTCGAGAAAATCTCTCAGGCATGCAGGTTTCCTCACGATGTTTTCCTTTACCGTTTAAGCGCGTGATAATTAACTATTTAATTTGCATCGGAAAAAAAACTTAAATCCTATTTCAGTTTTTAATTCGCTATATTGCAATTGTTTTATCTCAAAAACAATAATTTCCACAGCGAAGCTAAACTTATCTTAAAAATCGTGGCTACGAACTATGCTTAACTTTAAAAGCGACGAAGATTAAACAGTTGGTTGGTAAAGTTTTAAAATAATGGAGTTGGCGTGGCTGTTGGAACATGGCGTGCCATCAGCTGGCTACTCGGTGCTATAAAGCAGGCGCGAGTGCGATTTACAATCGTTCAAAAGTTAGCCCGCGCGCTCGGGACAAATTAGAGCTTTTTAATAAACGCCTACGGGTGTTACGCTTCTGAATTAAAAAGCGGTGGAGTAAACTTGTTTATTATTTTATTATAATTATTATATGATAGTTTTTTAGAAACACTTTTACAATCACAAGTCAATGGTTTTGCCTGGAAAATGACCGCAGTTTACGCAAACCCCGTTTTAAATCAAATAATTAAAGTTTTAATATACATAATTAAATAAAGTTCAAATTTAAAAAAATATAAGAAGGCAAGCCACGGCTACCTTAAGGTATTACTAGGTAAGTAGCTATTTCCAGTATCGTAATTTCTTACACGCAAAACCGCAGGCAACTCTAGTTTATCTACACAATGAAAATTTATTGTAAGTATCTAGCACGCCTTGAACTTTAACTCAGATTACCAACGTACAGACTAGGGGGTTGTACATTAATGTATGTCCAATCAGCGGTAACAAGATAAGTAGTTGAGTACCCATTAAACTGAGCTCTCTTCTCTTATTATACACCTACGAACTTGCTGTTTCCCATGAAAGATTAACCGCCTTATTCCGAAACAGCGGACGATTCGATTGGCACAGTTGTATAGGTTGCTCCGCTACGGGTTCAACATTTTTATGGCCTACAGATACTTGTTCCTGGATTGTGTACGTATCTCAACACATTAAGAGATGAATGAATTTGATTGGAAACGCACTTACTATACCTACAGGAGATAGTGCGGGCAAGTCTAGTGATAAAAAGAGAGTGTCTAGTCTCTAGTGTTATCATCTTTATGATAACGAGAGATAGTTAATATAGGATCACTCCTCGTTTTGACATACGGTCCATAAACTAAATAGGTAGATCTTTTTTATTGGATAAGCCGACAACCGAGCTGACGAGCTGACTGGTGGTAAGTAGTCATCGTCACCTGCAACACCAGAGGAGTTGCTGATGCGTTGCCGATCTACATATTAGACCCCTATGGCCTGCTGACTGCCAGAGCCGCAGTGCCCGAAGTGGAACTGGCTGACGCGAAAACGTCAAAAGATACACCAAGGAGCTTTAATACAGAATCTGACGTATAGATTGTTGCCAGCCAAGAGGTCCTACCCCCAAACAGTTTGAATGATATTAAGATACACATGTTTAGAACTGAATCAGGTTACTTTAGATAGATAGATAGAATATTCTTTATTGCACATCAAAAACTAACGCTAAGTACTTCATGGATATGGAAAGATCAGAAATACAGGTTTGAAGATTTATTTTGGTGATTTTATTTTGTTTTCAATTAGGCTCAATAAGAAATAGGCTATTATCACATAGATGGTCTCAAGTTCTTGTGTTGTCAAAGATATTTAGGTATTCCGTCTGCAGGATTTATTAACCAAGAGACGTATGAAAAATAATTATGGATAACCTAAGAAATATAGCTAAAACAGTGAGCTATTATGTCAATTAAAGTCAATAGTAAATATCCAAAAAAACTACGAATGCTACAATACATTACTTACACTGCAAGCCCAGTAAATTAACAAAGTTTTTGCATCAATTTACAGGACTTCGTGTGCTATTAACTGCTACAAAAGTAGCTAATTAATATGGCGGACGTGACTTCCGATGTTCCTAAATAAAAAGCTTTCGAAATATCCAGACGTTTTCCATAATTTATTATCATGTTGATATTCAACTTTGAAATTGAGAAGGTATGGTTCTTTCTTCGTTCTTTCTACTTATAGTCCTTTGCTATCGACGGAAGCAGGTACTGAACGAACGAGATACTTAAACCCAGGTATTATTTTAAGCATCTGTCATGTATAAGTTAATGAAATTTACTGGACTTATAGAATATCTACCTTAATCAATCAGTACAAGTATTGATATATGAAATAATATAAATAAATAAATATGTTGTTTTTTTGTAATTGCTTACTTAATGAAAATAATATTCTGAGACGCGGTTTTCTGTAAATGTTATAATCTAATATTTACAATTGGTCTCAATTGGTCAAACCTTTATGAAGATAAATGGTATCATTCGATGGCACACTCTAACAAACAAACAGTCTCTCACCATAATCGCATTTAAATACCTGCTCCATTACGTCGTGGGTAAAAATAAAATAGATAAATCGAATGTTCAAAATAAGACTTACCTTTATCAATTACGAGTAGGTAGTTCTACGGCCATCCTTCCTTTAACTTACCTGTAAAGAAAATAAAATGCGGTTAAATAACGAAAAACATAGCAATCGGTTGTTTATTTTACAATCAAGTTATTTTGCACTGCAGTAAACCGTTTGACCTGGGAACGAAGCTTTAATTCCTGAACCCCAAACGATAAAGTTGAGATGCCAAAACGGGCAATCTATTGACAGTTGCCATTGTAAATCAGGTACACTTGTAGATACAGTCGACAAAAAAAATAGGTATACAGGCCGCATACATTATTTGTATATTAATGCAACACGCAATATTATGTCATAACGTAGGGCTTGTTAGCTTTCCTTTGCACTAGGAAAGGAAAGGGCGAAGGTTTTTAATCGGTAAGAGTCCGCATGGAATAAAGATTTTTTTGTTTTATATTTATTTATTTTAAAGAGTCCGACATACCCTGCCGCTTCCCCAGGTGGCAGATGATCCATGAAGATTTTCCTTACTATAAAAAAGGGGTTTGTGAACTAGCTATGCCTACATACCAAACCCTTGACGGATAATTACACTATCTATGTAGACACAGATGTTATTCGGAACCTGTATACTCTTTTGTCGATTGTACTTCACCAGTTAATTTCACAGTATGCAGACATAAAGTATGTAAGCTCTCGTATATTTCGTAAACAAAAACACATTGCAATGTAAATTCGACTCACCTAGACAAAATGTCAACAGTGGCATTTTATAATAGCTAAAAACAATGGACTATAACTAATTATGGGTTTGGTAATAAAATATAGTGACAATATTGAATTTATGTACAAATCATCTGGATACCAACAAGTCTCACAGCCATGTAGGGACGTGCTTAAGTAATTATGAGTGGTCTTTTTGTCCGAGGTGACTAAATACCTATACGTAAACTGATGCCTTTTGCCTTTGTACGAAATCCGGATAGTACGTAACTGACATACGTAAATAAAATGAAAATGTTACATATATTTATACATAAAAGATAATACAGGTATTTCTATAATTATTTATTAATGCCCAAAAGTGTTTTGATGTGTGGCAAAATCCATAGATCAAAACACTTTACTTTAAGAATAAGTAGATACATATTACATAAAGTTTTCCAATTCAAAACCAGAGATAGATTGAGTATTAGAAGTGACAGAAAATATTTTTCCTACATATTTTTTTTATATTGTTTATTAATATGCTTGAATTACAAATAAGATATGAAGTGTTCCCAATCTCAAACGCCAGAAACAAGTTTCTTTACTGAAAATTTTAGGGCATTAACGATTACTGTAATACAGAGGTAAAGTAATTAAACAGATTTTAAGTTTTAAGTAAGTAAACAGTTTTTTTTATACCTATTTATAATTCATTACTGAGTCACGAAACGAGTACCTAGTTTTTCTAAGACGTTTCTAAGAAAAAGTGTGAATAAAAAGAAAAAAAAACGCTTTTAATATTTTTATTTTCGCTAGCGTAGAACGTTTACATTCTCTGTCCATATGGTTTCGTTAACCAGTGAATCAATGGGCGCGGACACGCTATCGGCATTTCTCGAATGTTTCTACTTCTTTTGAACGGCCGCTTCAAGTTTCAACTTTATCTTACTTAACGGGAAACTGGTCCCGCTTTTTACCAACTTTTTCAAGTACGGAGCCAAGAAGTCGGCGTCAAAAAATACTATTGAAACTTGACCATATACTATTATTGATTTTTTCAATCAATAATATCGAGAATGTCTTTTTCGATAAATCACTTGAATTAAAAAAAAGGACAGTAGAAGACTCTCCACAATTGACGATAGGCACATGAAGTTACCCGTGGTTTCCCTCTAATCTTTTGAAACAGAAGATAGATTGCACGGCAACCTATATGATTCTGCAAGGTCCAATCTATGTCTACATCAAAATTCATAAAAAAATAGTTAGCCGGTTTCTGCGTCACAACGTAACAAACAGACAGACAAACAGTCGTGTTTTTTTAAATTGGCCTCATAAAATAGATATCTATGGTTACCTGATTGATGGATTATGAAATAGAGATCTCTATTTCTGCCTAATGATAATTAGAAATCTCTATTTCTGTGGGTGTTGTTGTTTACCAATAAGGAATTCTATTACATTTTATTCGCAATTAATTTGAAACTCTAACTGTACCCAGTGTGCTGATACGATCTTGCTGCGATCGATGCGACTAGTTCCAAATAGTACAGCTTACCGCCCACCTTCTTGAGTTATTGTTCCTTAACCGTTCACCAACTCATCGCCGGTTCCATAGCTCCGTCTTAAGATTTATTGTTTCGAAAGTTCCAACGACAATTTTCAAGCCCGATAAGGCCGCAGTTTAAGTAGGCCTCCGCTGGGTTACAGTTGATCCTCGTGAAAATACAACGTCGTCAATTAAAGGCTAACTATGCTTTGATTGGGCATAGACGATTAGAATTTCTCGCTCGTTTGTATCAGTAATTTGAATACCTTAACCGTGTGAGAGTCTACGAGTAATAGCTGTAATTATGGTTTTCGTACTTATGATTACAGTTAAAAGCCATGAAGCAATTAGGGTTACGGTAGTGATGGGTTGAATTCGTTACGTAATATTCGAATTTTTAATTTTGTAAGGTCCGGTTTTTATTCATGACTTCAACCATGGATCAATTTAATTATGAAACTATTTTAATGAAGCTATTAATTTACTTTGATGTAGGAATAAATAAATATTTATAAATAATTAATATTATGTCAATACTAGATGTACCTACTGGTGTCTACAGTAGGTACCTATACAATAACATTAACAAGTGTCAAATATCATAATTTTTATTAATCGATCTCTAATAAAAATTCCAAAATTGATGTTTCCTACTTTAATATATTAAGTGTGATTAACGCAAAAAACAGCACCTTATGGTCATAATACAATAACAGCAGATTGAATTGAGTAGTTACAAAAAAATTGGATGCAGACGGATCGCCTTATGGTAAGCGATTACCGCCGCCCATGGACACCCGCAGCACCAGAGGAGTTACAAATGCGTTGCCAACCTTTTAAAAGGGGATTGGACCTCCGGTAACCTCACTCACTCGGCGAAACACAGCATAAGCGTTGTTTAACACCGGTTTTTTGTGAGGCTGTGGTATCACTCCGGTCGAGCCGGCCCATTGGTGCCGAAGCATGGTGCCACGTAAAAAATACATCACTACATAGTATAAAACAAAGTCGTTGTCGCTCTCTGTCGGTCCCTATGTATGCTTAAATCCTTAAAACTACGCAACGGATTTTGAAGCAGTTTTTTTAATAGATAGAGTGATTCAAGAGGAAGGTTTTAAGCTATTTAACATTACGCTACGACTCTTAGGAATGGAGCAAAGTGGGTGAAACCGCGGGCGGGTCGCTAGTAAATTATATTATGATAATTTTAAGTCAAATTCAAATATTTTATTTCAATTAGATGTACCTACCACTAAAATAGGTACCTACTTTTGAATAGTCGAAATATAGTAGCAAGGTTTCAAAAAGTAGGTCTTATGGAGAAAGAGAAGAACGAAAAACTTCACCTACTTACTTCTAAAAGAAAACATGACTACGGTATTATAGGTAGGTACTTTTGAAAAGTCAAATGCAATATCAAGGTTCCAAAAAGTGGGTCTTATAGAGAGAGGACCGGAAGAACAAGAAACTACTTCTATTACTATTTCTATAAAAAAAACTTGACTACATTCTTAGTTCACAATTTTGTTTAATACTAAGCAAGCCTTATGTTCAAAGACGATCGTAAATGTAAATTTAGAAAAAATATAAATTACGGTAGGTATGTATTTCTTTCACGCCTGTATTCCCCGAAGGGTTAGGCAGAGGTGTATTAATGTACACCCAAAGTTCGCTGGTATGTTTAGGTCCCATGTAATAGGAGGCGAGCCTATTACATTAACCGGGCACAAATCCAGACTCCGTGCTGCTACTGAGAATTTCATAGAAAAACCCAATGACACTGTGCTCGATCCGGAATCGAAGCAGGAACTCGTAGCAATTGTGCAAAACTTTGCTGATTGCCTAAAATTTTTGCCATGACATCAAACTATTATTGTAGTTCATACTAACACAATAGAAGAAGGCTAGACAAACAAATAAGCGTAGCAGTAGCGCTTGGGACCACTAGACTAATGAGGCAGTCCTGAGTCAAAAGAAAAATATAAAAACATAAACTATAATTTATTAGGCGATACTATAAACTGCGCAGTTATTTACATAATCAACCCATTATACTGTCCAACTGCTGGGTACGGGTCTCCTCTCAGAATGAGAGGGATTAGGCTATAGACCACCACGCTGGCCTAGTGCGGGTTGGCAGACTTCACACGCCGTTGAGAAAATCTCTCAGGCATGCATGTTTCCTCACGATGTTTTCCTTCACCGTTTAAGCGCGTGATAATTAACTATTTAATACGCACATGATTTCGAAAAGTCAGAGGTGCGTGCCTTGGGTTCGAACTCGAGAGCTTTGACTTGGCAGTCCAACGGTAATACCATTAGGCTATCATTGCTTTTAGATATCATAAAAAAGTTGATGAACTAAAACTAAAATACATGCAGATCTTTGTGAACAAGGTTTTCAATATCGTTTTTAATTTCACGAAAAATGATATTGAAACATCACCCCCTATTTTTTCGGTAATCTTAAAAGCAAATCGAATAAAACAATCAAAATCGTGCTCATGACTAAATAAACATGCACGATTATACATGTAACATACACTTACATTCTGCAGTAACAATGCAAGCTTCATTAGGCAAATTAATACAATAGTTAGGTGTCTACCTACAGTCCTACATGACATAGGGACAATTAGCGCTGCATATAATTAAGGTGCTTTTAGCATTTAATTAACTAATCAAGTAGCTATTAAGTTGAGAGTATTTTGTTCAGATTTTACGAACCACTGATTGGTTGATAAAGAGATGTTCTTTTTTCAAATATTTGTCTTGAAAAATCAAGTGTAAACATAAATTAATTACTATTGAAATTATAACTACTAACAATCTATATTACCTGACAGTTTTATAGAATTAACCTTAGAAGTTAAATTAATTTCTACTTTATAATTATTCAATGCTTCTATTAAACTGACGAACTCTTATGCAAAAGCAATTAACATAAAAATCGATATAACTTAACATACAGCCATATTTATTTCACATTAATACACCATTAACGTAACATAAAACGGTTAAACCGCGTTTAAAATAATCATCAGTCATAAAATCGGGGTTTTATATCCCTATTAAGTAATAGTCGGTTAATTTAACACTCGTCAGTTGATACAATCGGTTCACATCAGTATTCGTAATAAAACCGATTTCACTATCCACATTATACAAAATTAATCGATAAAAGTGAAATGATAATGAAAATGAAATTTTAATACAAGCAGGTTATATTTAAATTAATAAAATTTTGTTGTTTAAAAAAGATTCATGAATCTGAATTCTAAATTGGAATTTAAATTAAAAAATGGTGAGACTTTGTGTAACAACACTATATTTCTAACACAATAAATTAGACTGCTATCTGCTTCTGAGCTAAAAATTCGAGAACATTTGAGAAACTGGACATTGGGAAGGAATCTAGGTTTTAAATACAGAACCCATATGAATGAAATAGGATTAGGCTATGATGATCTAGAAATTGCGAAAGTTCTTTCTTAAATAATACAGTATATTATTATTCAAATGTCAATGGGTCAACTATCTAATAATCTATTTATTTAAAATATAAACTGTTTGGTGACTCTTCACCAAACAGTTGTCATTCGATTTCTGATAGGATTCGCCATCTAGATTCCCTTAAGAGTAGGAAGGTAGGTAGGTAGTTTTCTTTCTATAATATTTGGCCCTTATGATAACTTTGAGCTTATCTTTCTTTCTTTTTTAAATTAACGAGTAAACATTTTGCTATATACTTTCCTTTCAGTGGAATTAGTATCTAGAGATTTCGATATACCTACTGAACACCAATGCAATCTTATCGATTATAACATCGCGATAGTAATTGCTAATCGCCTGCTGTGCTATTAAACTACAATTTCCTTCGGATGACACTTGCAATTTGTATTGGAAGATAAACATCTGAATCTATTGAAATTTGACGCGGAACTACAGACTTTACGCATTTTACTTTAGAATAGTCGATTAGAATCAAGTAGAATAAGCATTGCTGATGCTGACTACGAAGTCTAAGTGCCGAATGTTCCACAAAAACCAGAAAAAGGTGCCATACAAAGTACAGACAGCTTTTTTTGTCTTTTTGTATAAGTAAGTACCTAACCATCTCTAAAATATTAACGACAAAACATTGGGATTACAATTAGCTAACCAAGCGCGGTGATAACGACAACATTGACTGGAGAATATTCATCATTGGATTGGGGAACGTTGTGTATGTTCTTCAAGATATGTATAAGCTGATCTAAATACCTAATAGTTTACGGGCCTTCAGAATATATGCGGATTTGAGAATAGTTTACGAAAAAATATTCAGTATTTCCTGGCAATCACAGTGAAGGTAGAGATCCAAACGACACGATGAGGCTTATACGAAAATTATTCATGGGTGTCTGCAGCCGCGAAAGCCTCTCGCCATGACGCGGGATAAACTCACGGATGAATACATTTAAATAGTAAACGCGACACTTCGTCGGATTTACAACAGTATAATGCAGCGGGGTACATAAGTCCCATTACTCATGGATATAACTCGTAGTGTTATAAATATACACAGACATGCTTTAGAGTCCCGTCGGCCATTACTCTGGAAGCACAAAAGGGTTTGTTAGTAGAACCTATGAAGTATTGCTTTGGTGTTTGCCCACGCGCGCTCGAATAGAAGCCCGCTATTGTGTGCTACCTACCCAGCTAATCTTAGACGTGGATGTCATACTATCTAGACTGCTATGGGTAGACAAATAAAATGGGTGGGCTCAGCATTGTGAAGTAGGAGTGGCTGTGCGCTTTTGTCAGAGAAAATAGAACATTGCATTAATGTTTCCTTTACAATCATGTTTTCAAGGGTAGAATATCTAAAATAACATATTAAAAACACGTCGATTAAGGTCAAAATTACCTTTTGTAATCATTCAAAATTGGACCTTAAGACTCGTACTTAAAGACACTATAAATGTTTGACCTACACCAATACATTCAATTCCAAATAGTGAGTATGTATACGTAGGTACTGCCTTCATTTGGCATCACACGCGAGATTGACGCCATTAAGAATATGATTCATTGCTTTTGGCAACCAAACCTCATTACACGAACGGCCTGTATATACTCGTATATAACTCACACACCCTGACATTTAACGCTTATTACAATGTATTGGAGTGCAGCAAGATCGAAAGTTGTGACATCGAATCGTACTGACCTCTTTGGCTCGCATAATATCGATGGAACTTCTTAAATATTTTTGATTAAATCGATATTCCGGTTTTGCCTGGTGGTAATGATGGCAAGTTACTGCATGATAATGTAAAATGCTGTGTTTTTTTGTATTATATAAAATTTTAAAAAAAATGTTAAAAAACCCCATGACGTGACATGACTACCTATTAAAAAAGTTTATTAGTAATTTACTTACAAAACCTTTTGAAGAGCGAGGTTATACGGAAATTTATTGCCTACTGTGCCTTGTAGATTTTCCAAAAAATCAAAGGAATATATTATTTCACTTCACTCAAATTGACGAGTAAAATAAAGAATGGAAATCGGCTCGCACCGCTTTGGGATGAATGGGACCTAAACATACCTTCTAGTACACCTTTGCCTTACTTTTCGGAAAATATAAGCGTGATGGTATAAATGTGGATAACATTTTCAAAATTTGGAGAAATTCGCAATGTGAACAATAACAAGTACAATCTATCTAAGTGCAACACGAGAAATGGTTCAAAGACAATATACCTAATATAATCCACCTAAAAATATAAACATGTTGTCGCCATCGTCACAAAATCAAAGGCATTATGACCATGAAACGCGAACTAAACATTTCAGAACCATAATAATGAAAGCAAATCATTGAAACGACGCACTTCTAAGCAAAATGACTGAGAACTACGTTTATACAGCCGTCCTTCAGTTTCTTCATTAATGGGGGTATAATGTGGTTGTTAGGAACATCGCATGTGAACGACTTTTGTAGTTATGATAATCGACAGCCGATACTTAAGTCCCTGATTAATGAAATATTGTCCTATAAATTCTCCTTTAAAAATAATATGTTCAGATTTCTCCATGAACAAAAAGTCAAATGACATTCATAATAACTATGATGTTCTTTAAGTCTAGCTTCATCTATATATAAAACGACTAATAATTGGTCGAACGTTTGTGTTGAACCTAATGCTGGAAACAGCGAAAATTCCCGCTCCATTTAGGTGTCTATCAGCAGTTTGTTTGCTAAAGGAACAGCAGTGAGATCATTCTCTAATTAACGTCAAAGGGCTCTTTGATCCGGACACCTTAAATGTTCGTGAATGTATGATGCTCATGCGTTCAACATGCCCCTCTTCGAATGGCTTAAGTTAAGAACTTTCGCAGAAAAATTGTGGGTATCCAGACTTGTAATATCTTTCTTTTCCACTTTTCCTTTTCTTTAATTCAAGAGAAATAAAAAAGAATGGTCATGTAAAATAAAGATTATTCTATTTATCTACCAATTTTCTACAACTAGTCTCGAAAGCTAAATTTGCAAAGGTGAGTATCGGAAATACATTAAGGTTAGTAAAAATAGAAAGGTAGAATCCATTATTACCTTAATGAGAATCGAAATATTATCAAGTCGTTATTTCTACGAATTTACGTGTCGAAACCAGAGTCCAGAGATCCAAAACTCGACAGTTTCAGGTCGCTTCTTATGTTATTTTAATCGTTAATCTGTTAATGTCACCTCATGTCACCATTATATAGATACAATTCGTGTATTCCCCCAAGAGTCAGGTAGAGATGTACCTACTGTTTAACACCCATAGTTCATTGGTATGTCCTTTTCCTTAAAGGGATGAGCTTATTGCCACTCCGCACACAGGGAATATGATGGAAAATCCCAAAAACACGGGTCGCCCCAAGCATCGACCGCTAGAAAGGGTCGGCAACGCACGAGTGTTACCCCTGGTGTTGCAAGCGTCCATAGGCTACGATAACCGTTTACCATCAGGCGGCACCGTATACTTGTTTTTCACCTTTGTGATATAAAAAAAAACTAATGAGGCAGACCCAAATCATTGTTTTGATTAAGGCAATCATACGAACGGCATCCGACAGCTTCGATCACAATATTTCTATTCCGCTATCTCTTTCAACTTGCGCCATCCACCTTGCAAATGAAACTTGTGGAATTTATATGAGCTCTGTACGGCACGTGTTTCGCGTTTATTTTGACGTTTCCTCGCGAGCTACGTTTCATTTACAATTAGTCCACACACCGATAATAACTACGACTGATATTCGCTTCTATTTACCTTTATGCTGCTCAGATTTTCATACATCCTTTGAATGTTTTTTTTTTGTTTTAAGGGTTTTATTATGGTGTTACGACGTTTATTGTATGGTAACTGTCATTTGATCGTTCTTTGTAACTTAATTGGCCCTTGTTAAGGTGTTAAGTTTTAAGTTATTTAAAACTGCAATGAAGATTATGTTAATGATAGATTTCTTTGACGAATACTTGTAGACCTACATGTTGATAATGATACAACTGCTTACTTACTTACTTACTTAAGCTACGGCTGAACTAACTGATGAATTTTGGTAAGTAAGAGATAGATAGAGAGACGCTGATCCCAACATATTTAGGAAAAAGTCCATGATGATGAGTGATTATGTCTGAATCCCTAATGTACCAAAGAGTAAAATTAAATTGATAAGCAATAAACGTCACAATTGTGACGTTTACGCTCGGTATGACCATATTCAATAGAGTAATAAGACTATCGATTTCTTACCTAATCACAAAAATGTTAAGTCATTTTGAACTTGATAATATTAAAATCCTTTCAATAATACCGTTATTGAAAGGTTTGCAATACTAACACTCCCATTTCAGAAGTGCCATTAATATTAATAGGCCATCAACAAACAATATGCTGAGCCTAAAATCTAGACCCTAATAACTCACTGTCCGTAAATTGGCTTTATCCTCTTAGGTTTGCATAGTCCAACTAGTTTGTATGAACATCACGTATAAAAGCTTGACCTATGTGGTCAACTGATGTGGAAAATGACCATTTTAACTACCACCGGCCTATGTGTACTATGCTTTATCTGATACATCTAACCTTGAAGATGGTAGCACACTGAGAACGTGAGAAAATTCCTAGATTTGAATATTATATCTTTTATTGTAACATTGACTTTAAACGCAGGCATTATGGTTTATTTTTGGCTGTTGTTACAATTTATATCTGTGATGATTTTTTTTCGTGTTAACACGGTAGAAATAAAGTAGACGCAAGTTGGATTGCGTGTACGTTTAAAACGTAACTTATAACAAGTTTTAGTTTTATAACTTAATAATACTTTGCGTAAGCCTTAGTAGTGATAACTTATAAAAGAAAAGAATGTGTGATAATTATAAGACACATTATTGATGTTAATATATACATAGATACGTCATGCTCAACCTGGTAACTACTAGACGAATGAAACATGGAATAAGATCGCAATTTAATTTACTCCCAAACTTTTATCAAGAATATATCAGATCATCATATTAACTCATTCAACTATCCCACTGCTGTAAATGAAATGAAATGAGTTTATTTGCATAAATGTGGGTATATATATTTAGTTGATATAAAAGTAATATAAATAGTTCAACACATTTAGCATATTTATGGCATGCAAATATTTGATGTGATCGATCGACTAAATTACAATCATAGTACAAATCAACGACGAGCAATAATCGTAGTATCTAACAAACTTAAAGATAATATTATTCAATTTACGAGTACTAGTATATTAACAAATAACAACAATTTATAAAAAATAGTAATAGTGATAGATAGCAGTCAATAACCTATAACCTATAAATGTCACTTGAACACACAAATTGAATTAGATGTCATATAATTAAATGTCAATATATAACTGGACACATGTCTCCTCTCAGGATGTGAAGGGTTAGGCTATAGTCCACCACCATGACGCTAGCCTAATGCGGGTTGGCAGACTTCACACGCGACCGCCGCCCGTCGAAAAAATCTATCAGGCATACAAGTTTCCTCACGATGTTTTTACTTCACCGTTTAAGCGTGTGATAATAATTCACTAATAATACTCACATGGCTTCCGAAAGTCAAGGTGCCTTGGATTCAATCCCGAGACCTTTGACTTGGTAGTCCAATGGTCATATCAGGCTCTAGGCAAGGCTGGCTAGCCTAGTAGTGAGGCGAAACACCCGTGTGGTTTTTTGCGGCAGGGCACCCCCTCGGATGGCCCCTCATGGACCCTCGCCTGGGGAATCGCCTTCCCCAGGCGGCGGAAGTCCATGAGTTTTTCCACACGTAAAAAAAGCTGGCTGGCTAGGCTCTACACAGGTACTTCACAGATCTCCACGACCATAATTATTTTTCTGTTGAAATTTATCTCGGGTAAATGGATTTTCCTCGAACTCTATAACCATGTATCACTTTGATATAGACTTGTGAGTAAATAATCGGATTTGCAATCAGTTCACTGCGCGCGCATATATATACAACATAAAATAAATTAAGGGACAGAGCACAATAATTTCTAATTTGCGCATTGGCCAACAGTGATCTGTTGCGTTAATAAAATGGCTTATATAACAAATTGAGATGCAATTAACCACTGCGAATTATTGAGGACAAAATACATTAGTACTCTACTAAACTAAAATTCTTTCTAACTGAATCTTTACACCTTAGACCATATAAACAAAGTTTAAGCTTGACACATGTCAACACGTCATGAAGCTGGATTGTTTGAACTTCAAAAATCACTGCTATCAAGCGGAATATTTCATCGTTTTCCTTTAAAAAGTATTTACTTAAGCCATAATTTTTGTACATAGGTACATACACACCATCACGCCTGTATTCACCGAAGGATTAGGCAGAGGTGTACTAATAATGTAAGTACATCCACAGTTCACCGGTATATAGAGGGTGAGTCTCCGAGCACAAATCCCAAACTCCGAGCTGCTACTGAGAATTCCAATGCCAATAACACTTTGCTCGGCTTGGGAATCCAATCCAGTGCCTCAAGCGTAGCAGTTGCGCTTAACACCACTAAGCTTATTAGGTAGTTACTTAGCTATAGTTTTCTTCTAAAGAAAATAGCATAATGTTTTTGAGGTACGAAAAAATATAAGGTAAACTTTTGTGTCAACACGTACATTATACGTCATTCAATACTATATTTCCTTATAGATAAAAAGCGGCGTCAAATTATCCTAAACGATAATTAAAAAAGGGACATAACAAATATTAGGGCTGTCCAATGTAAAACAGTCCAAAGTAAACATAAACATGCTACGTAATATAATTTAGGGCACTCGTTATGGTGACGTGACAACCCATAATTTTCAATTTGTGTCCACGGCCCCCTTAAATATACGATGTACACCAGAATCGGCTATGACTTTAACTAGATGTTACATCACTTTATGTCATGCATTTGCGTAGATGTGGCATTTTCTATTTACATTTATATAATTATCTAGGCTAATATACCTATTTAGTTGATATTAGTTATCCATTAGAATTTGTTATTTATGGGATTAGGAAAAACGAGATCACTTTTGGGTGTACCAAGTAAAATAGACGAGTGCGCCTGATTCATTTAATTATGATCCTTATAGTAATGTTCTTAGAAGTCACGACGAATTGCGACGAATGACGAATGACGATAATGTATGATGATGATACCACATTATCATTGTATAGCCAATTCAATCGCTTACCTAAAGAGTGAGTTTTTAGTAATATTTATCAACGACCTTATTTATATGTAAATAAAAAAATAACTTTTATTCATATAACTACCATTAAGGCCACCGTAAGATATTTTTACCGGAGATGCTGCGCAGAAATATTTTTGGACTACCTGAATTGATATGCAAAATGGTGATATAAATATTTTTCTACATAAGGTGAGATTTTTTTCAAACAAGAGAAAATCAATTAAATGGAATATCTTTAAAAAAGAGAAATTCCAGTGAGTTGGAATCTATTAATTTCATATTTAAAGCGCCATTTTAATGTTCTAATGGCTGCCTCTAGAAACATATACTGGGCTGTAAAAATAAATGCAAAAGCTAGGTAATACCTAGTTCACACTAGCGAATGACTAACGGTAACTGTTACTGTTATTTCCCGCTGTATACAAATATAACGTTCACGAACAAACCGAAAGATTTGACTTGTTTTCTATTATTTTTTATCTCTCAAGAGACTTAGAATTTTTTATTTGATCGCGTCGAAGGAGATAACGTTCGTTATTTATAATTCGATTGTATTACACAGGTGTATACAGTTTGGAAACTGTAAATCGATTGTAATTATTGGGTGTTGTATTGACTAATAATATTTAGATGAATCTCGTTGAAAATATGAATCGATACACGCCCTTCAGTTAATGTTAAGAAATCTTTGGCGTATTTAAGAAATTCCATAGAAACTGTAATAACGAATCTCTCTTATCATTAACATATTTATATTCATAGTGTACTATCAATAATTCATCACTAGCTTAACACCAGCCTCAACAGTACACTTCTATTTTAATATTAATAATAAGATAGGTAGAGTAAAACCTAAAAAAATAAATACAAAAACGTTTACGTGGGGAAGCCATGCTTCGGCACGAATGATACCACGGCCTCACAGAAAACCGGCATTAAACAACGCTTACATTGTGTTTCGCCGAGTGAGTGAGGTTACCGAAGGCCTAATCCCTGGGCGGGTGGGTGTCCATGGGCGGCGGTCATGGCTTACCATCAGGCGATCCGTCTGCTAGTTTGCCCTCCTATCCCTAAAAAAAAATTATAGTATTTTGGTATTTTAAAATACCTCCGCTAGCTAGCTCCTGGAATATATAATTAACGGACACAAAGTACATCCAGATTTGAAACAAATATCTGTAGAAAACACAATTATTTATCTCGAATGAGAGTCGACCACGTGACACTCGGCGCAATCAGCTGAAACGTCACCATCTCAACTTCTACACCAAAAAATGCAATTATTTTTTCGTAATATTATTCTGGAAAAATAACAATACTAATTCTTTACTTAGTAAACACATACGTAATACTTTGCAGTATTCCTTCAGCGTGTATAAGGCTAAAATCAGATACAGAAAACTAATCAACTCTTGCCCACCGGCGCCCGAGAGTCGGGCTACTAACCATCAGTGTGCCCGGCGCCTTACAACTTGTTAAATTATAACTTACTATTGATACTATCAATTTCAATTTATACACGAACAGTCTTTTATTAATCTAACCGTCACTAATCAATTGATTGATTTCACAGCTGATTCGAAAGCGTTGTTACATTGTACTAACGATTTTATATTGTGGATTTCTCCGTTATAAGATATTTTTGTTTATTACAATTGTTTATAGATAACGGTATTATGCTATGGCTTTTTAATGACGGGTAATGCTTTTTGCCGGTATAACAGCGTCACAATTAACGCCAAAATGTAATAAACAACACTATGTTATTGATTTTTTATGCAAATCTTTTGTTTCGAAAATAGCATATAATATATCGTGTGATCCGTTTTATTATATGTTGCTTTATTCCCAAATGTTTTCTCTGATGTGTAAACTCTTAAATTGATAAATATAACAACATAATATAAAAATGAAAATGTGAACAAAAAAATAGCACGAAAATTTCAATTTTAAATATTACAGAAAACTAAAAAAAGAAAAATATTTCAATGTCGAAAAAGCTTTATCTCAGTAAGTACATAAAGTAAATAAATTGTCTTAAACTAATTGAACAGCGTAGGCGTAATTTTTTTTTTGAAGCGGTGGTAGCCTAGTGGTTAGGTCGTCGGACTGGCAATAATGTGGTTGCCGGTTCGAAACCCACCCTTTACACTACCGCCGTGAACCCACTCGTAACACAAGCATTTTAGCTTAGCACGTGAGGATAACAAGAATACTAGTAATGTGCGACCCACAATACTAGTAAGCTTTTTTAAAAAAAAAGGTTGTAACTCGTAATTTCAGCACCCTGTTTCTTTTTAAGTACGCCAGACTACCTAAGTATCTCCTTTCCTTTTTCTCACGGGTCCATCCTAATGTTGTCTGTAAGAGATCGCTTTTAGCGATAAGACTGCCCATTGTACCATTATATGATATATAAAATTGTACTTTACATTAGTTTTTGGTGTGCAATAAAGAATATTCTATTCTATTTTATAACCATTAATATGCAGCTAATAGAAACATTTTCTTGTTTACTCAGACAGATTTTCTAAAGAAGAATAACAAAAATAATTTATATAGGTACCTATATTTTTAAATTTGTAGGAATACACCCCCTTTACCAATTACAGAGTGACTTATAGGAATTGAGCCGGCAATCTTGGCGATAGGTATTTACGTCACAATACATTATGTCAAGATATTATTATTATTCCTACAAAATACTCCTTTTCTCTGCTTGCACTGAAATCCAATTTGCTAATTCCACTTTTGGCAACATTCTCCATCCAAGTACCTACATACGTAGGTAGGTAATCCTAGTATCAACCTAGGTAATTAACAAAAGTTTTCTTATTACGTACTTAAGCTATATCTACTTAAGTTTAAGACTCTTAGGTTTAATTAAAGTTCTCCCTGTAGCGCAACGCAATTACTCGGCCCGTGTAAATGCAAATAAGTTTGTAACACTCTGATGTTTATACTGGCCACTGCGACCACTGAGCGTGTTCCAGCTTCGTACACAGTGTCGAAACCCTTTGACTTTTGACTAGGTGATAACCCTTAGGATGGCACGGTGTTATTTTGCGGGGTTCTGTGTTCAAAATGTACCGATTTTAGGCTCCCCGCAAACTTGCTGTAACTTATTGCGGATGTCTCGTAAGTTTAACCGCAACACAGGAGCTTCGTAAGTTCCTCCGCCGCTGAATACAGTTTCGGTTGCGAAGTTTTCAGACTTGACAATTTCTGAGGTTTCATATCTAAATCATGGAGGTTGGTTACAATGTGCATGTACCTACAAATTAAGACTGAAGATGCGAGGACAAGCCCACGAAATTCAGTTTTTGTTCGGTTTTGCGCAAATTGTAGATCAATACGTAACATTATCCTGGATTCATAGCAATAAAATCCTATTAGGTCCTATCACACTAACAATTTTTTTTTAGTAGATTGTGTATAAATATTTAACATTAATCCCAAATTTCTATTTTGATGTTTTTAAAGATTGTAGATTTAGGTTTATGGCTCTGATGACAAGTTAAACAGAGAGGTAAAAGTTGTGAACCCATTTAAATTTGGCAGACAGGACGAATTCCTTAGCTTTAATTAGGAGTTTGATTGTAAGTGATACTTATAAATGCTTGTTTCTTTTACTGTTTTTATTGAACTATTTTTCTTTGTCTTCTACGTCTTCACGCATTTCCATTAATTTATAATAGCGATATAAAATATCTCTGAACAAAAACGTTGAGTTATGACGATGATCCTTGCAGTTCCTCGCACCTTATATATAATTACGACGCCCGATGGGACGTGAGCAGTATACCTAGTTGGAATTAATTGCAACTCTTTAAAATGTCAATGTAATTAATTTCTATTAATTAATCATTGTGATAGATAGAGGATGTGACACATTAAAATATAAAAAGTAAGAAAATATTTATTACAAAGATACTTGAAGATCACATTAAATGTAATCAGATCACAAATCAACAGCAAATTGCAGGATATCCAGTTATTTTTTTCACGGATATATTTCATTGGATGTAGTACAGTCAACCGCCCATCATGTAACCACAAATTTTCAACTTTCCCCAATGGATAATAAACTCTATTATATGGAGATTAAATTGAAAATCGATTGAATAAAGACTGTTTTGGATAACATAATGTGCTGTTGACCGTACTAACCGTGCCCGTACTAGGTACTACAGTTAGCCAATAAATCTACGAATCTACAAATGGTCCACTGTATTGTTTGTAAAAGTGACAATTTGAATCATATTATATGTAGATATATCAGATTACACATGTTTTTTTATTACAGATTAAAAAACATGAAAATCACTGGAAATTGGTTACCAACCAACCACCTTTGAGCAGCCAATGTCACTAGTACCAACACCCAAGCTAAACTTGCAATATTAGGTATGTTGTACATATTCTATTGCTATTTTGTGCTGCTATTATTTTTTTAGATTGTTTCTCGCTTAGCTTTCAGTGTCAGCTAATCTTTATCATATTATGAGTTATATTACATGAGATGATCTGAGAAGCCTTGTTGCACTTTCTTAATTGTACTAGTTTTTCTTTATAACACCTAATGTAGGTACCTACAATTTATGGTGCTCCGTATAAAGCTACTTGATATTTACGTCCAAGTCTGTAGACTCATGTTTTTATAATCAATAAATTATTGGGTGGTTAAATCCATTGCAAGACTGAATAACATTATTTATTTATTGGTATTTTATTTTGGTTGGGTGTCTTTAGTATTGAAGTTTACTTCAAAACGAAAAAAAATATAAATTTATCGCGTCAATATGCAAAAACTGTGGAAATGTAACTGTAAAAATATTTATTTTAAAAGTGAATGTAAATAACGTTAACTACCTCTGTGGTCTCATGCACACAAGCGCGACTGCTGTTCGTCAGCTATTGGGTTCGATTCCTAGACCGAACAGTTTTGTTGCATTTTTTTAGGAAATTCTTACGAGCAGTTTAGAGTTAGGATTTCTATCAGGTTATTGTTCGTCGGTCAGTCGCCCTTTTTTACATGGAACCTAAAAATATACCTACTAATAGTATGTTCCCCATTCTATCTGTATCAATAGATACAGATCCCGTAAAAGATTCTTCCATTACTTATTGCAACTTGAAACTTGAAACTTCGTTAATATATTGCAATAAAAACAGTAAAAAGTAGTTTCGTTTCATGTCAAGTTTTTAAATCAGTGTAATGTTATTTTAAACAAAGTTATCGCATATAATAAACAAACATCAAAATCCTTCACTTATAACATTGGTACACAAACAATCCAGGATTATTTTAGTACATTGTATTCACCGTACTTGAAAGAGACAAAGAGTGCAGCATGATTAATAAAGCCAGTTAGTTCATCGGCCTCAAGGCGAGACTGATCAAAAACTCGTACTTTAACTGGCGACTGGGCAATATAACATTGGGCTGTGGAGATATCACGTTGGAGCCCCGTTTGAGCTCGTTACACACCACTAGGTTAGTACACGATTTATTTACAATTGTGGGCGAGTAGAGTAATGGCTACAGGATTTAGTTGGAGACAATTATCTGTCTGTCAATGTAGAAGTGATGCACGATTGTTGTTGAAGCTAAAATTATAAATTATTTTAGTTCTTTCGGAATTTTAAAACACTATTAACAATCAAAATTGAAAGTAATATTTGTCTATGTTATTTGGATCTTTATCTACGATATAAAGTGAAATGGCACTAGAAACAATACATAACATTAGGTGTTTTGTAACTGTTCTGTGCGTATTATGAGAGGGTTAGTGTTAAATATTTTATGTAAGATAATTAAAAATAAAACAGAAGTTACATATGTGAGAGATTTAGTAGACAACCGAAGAGTAGATGGATTGAAAATTTATTTCATTAACAAGAAACATTTCATAATAAGGGTGACAACACACTCGCCATACCCGTTTCAAATGTCATCGTCTATTGACCATAAATATAATTAACAGAACAGGTAGACGGATTCTATTAACTGCCCTTCCCAACTCGCCCGCACCAAACGCAGCATAACCGCATCCCGATTCCCGTCCCATATTTCAATTCGCGCATCACGCATTAATGCCTTCAGGAAAAATATAGAATGCAACACTCGTAAATATGTTGGAACGCTTTGCGTGCGGAACGCATCAACATCTGTGACGTCAATTAGCAGCCAGGTCGTAAACAAACGTAGAATAGAAGAGGTTTATTTGCGGGATTTATGGTTTCAGAACTCGCTACTGGCACATCACTAGTTTTGATGTTAGTTGTCATGGTTTTCACGCGGCCAAACTGGACGCGATTTAAAGCACCTTATAGTAACCCAATTAAATTAGGTACACTGAATTACTTCGTAATCATTTACCTAGCTTCTATGGATAAAAAACCGTCCCTCAGTATGTAACCCATGATAGCCGAGTTTCGCGGTAATATCCGAAATAATTTAAACAAGATCATGATTCTCTGAGTTTGTTTCGGTGTTTCTTCTCAGAGGTCGTCAGTTAGGAAAAGCCGAAGCCCAAAAAAAAAAATCAAAAATCGAAAAAATCCCAAATCATTGACATGTAAAAGTATCTCTAAAGATCTACTTGCAGACTAAATAATTTCATTTCATTTCAATTTCGATTTTCCTTATCTACTCGAAATTAGTCAAAATATCGCTTGAGTTACCTACTCAAGAAAACTCCCTAAACCGACGGTCATGCATGAGGAAAAAAATTGAACGTACATGGAGTGAAAGTGGTGTGCCAGGAAAATAGCAAGTGGAAATCTATAGTCTCTGCCTACCCCAATGATAGACAGGCATGAAAATATTATCTATGTATGTATTTTTCTATCAAAAACATTTTATAGCTGTAGATACATAAGTGAAACAACGTCGTATTAAAAATATATCGATTAAACTTATACAAGGTTATCCATCTATGTAGATATAGATAGATACATACTATGTAAATTCATATAATATGTATATATAAATACCTACCTACTGACGTCAGTGAACCAATACAATTTATACCTACTTTCAATACCTACTTGTCGTGTATCCGCCGGGAATTATGCCTTCATTAGTGTAATTAATCAAAATGAAAATTATTATTGCTCGATTTATGTTCATAGATTTTTTTTGAGTTGAGAAAGATAAAAGTCATATCCTACACATTTAAATGATTATACCTATACCTTTTATCTGTACCTATATAAGGTACCTATGTATACCCGCGGTTGGTATACGAGTATTAATGTATCATAATAGTCACAAAGTTACAGGTATGGATTGTATTTATTTAGTAGTCTTTGAGACAGTAGGCATATAAAACATTGTTAACTTAAATTCGTTACTATTAGACATCGTTCATCGTTCGATGATAGTCTAGAATCCAATTGACTCTAGTCTGAACCACAGATACAGGCTCTGGATAAAGCTAGGGTTACCCAATCAGATCTCTGAACTATGTAACCTCAGCGTACTTCGCGAGCATTGCAGGCACACCTCCAAAACCTCCCTAAGTTTAAAAAGGCGTTATCAATATACAGTATCAGACACAAGAATGCATTTCAAAATGATCGCAGGTCAATTAATGTAGAGACACATTATTACAGTATAGTCAAAATAATTGTGCGTATCTGAAATTGTTTACAAGTAGATACAGTGGTCAATTTTAATGTAAAAACTCGGGGTATACGCAATTGTGGTCGTAAATCTTTCACATTGGTGGTTATCGATCAAAACCACTTATTTGAGTGATTCTACCTGCACGGCCCTTCGGAACGGCGAACTTCAGACACGTAGATTTCATTCGACGGAACTATATCTAGTGACACAAACACTTCTCTGTTTTATTTATAATAATTTGATTATTCGAGGAATGCACAGTTCAGAGGCCAGTAAATCGTCAATTCTCATACAACGTACATATTGAGGCCGGCGAGTTTCATTCCGCAAATTGAATGCGCGAACGCTGCCGATTTACGACCGTGCCGCCATCTACCGGCCGGCGTATTTTTAATTATTTGATCAGGCAACACTGATAAATCAACTAGTGTAATTGGCCGGCCAGTGTTGCCCTTTAATTAGTTTATTTCATTTTGCGCACGCCCTATAGTAATTAGTTCATGAATTTTAATTCAAATGCGATCTTGGAGGCGTTAATTGATTAAGGGGTAGTAGATACTTATATGGGTTGTAATTTTTTATTTTGTGTGAATCTGAATATATTTTGCATACATAAGAAGATATTTATGTAAAATTGTAATTGTATGTATTGTTTATCGTACATAAGATAAGCGAGTGAGCATGTAAAACACGAATAAACATTAAATTAATCCATGTTTGTACGAATATGTGCAAAATAAATCTTCATGATAAAATCTACTGATTCTTTTTTTCTTGCCGCTCAGAGGTAACCTTCAGTTAAGATTTTTTATCCTGTTTAAGAACATTTTATAAGTAAATAATATCTTCTTACTCGTAACTGTTCGCTTAACAAAAAAATCAAAGACGGATACTTATACGTTGCTTGTTGTTAAAATAATTACAGTACCAGACTGTAATTATTTTTCTGCTTACTTAGGTACAGTAAACGCTCAAAAATCCATAAACACGCTTAGGATTACATTGCTATGAACAGTACAAGCGAGCTCGATACAGCCAGTGCGTGTCACTTGTTAATGACAATGAATAGAAGGTCGTACGTCAAACTAAACGTCAAGCTATTGCGTTGCCTATGGACTTTTGGTCGCCACTGTACATCTTTACCCATTAATCAATGAAAACATTTCATTTATTAATCGAAGATTCAAAGTAGACAAGTAAAATTGTACCTAACAATTTTGCTTGTGTCTTCCCTTTCATCCCTTATTTTTACAGAAACATCATTCAGTTTTTATTTTCCATTTAAAAAGGAAACCAAAGCTGCTTGCGGTCGCAATTTGTTCGATACATTATTATTATTATTATTATTAGCCCGTGCTGTCCCACTGCTGGGCAAAGGCCTCCCTCCATTCCTTCCAACGGTCGCGATTGTGCGCTACTTCTTTCCAATTCTCAAGGAAGACATCCAGTTCGATACATAATAACCGATAATTATAATTTACTCGTTACAAAAATCGATTACGTATTAGCATTTTCACACGAATATCGACACATAATTACTGAATAATAAGTAATAATGAATAGTTCTCAAGAATTATTATATTCTTAGGAGCGTGAAGAAGTAGTGTGATATATCAGGACATAAGTACCTATTATTAATAGTAAAGGAAAAAATTCAATCGCGGGCAGGATTCGAACCTGCGTCTTCTGGTTTGATATACCAGACGCTCTGACCTCTAAGCCACCGCGAACCCTACCCGCATGATTGAAATTTTGCCTTCACATTCTGAATTTACATCATAAGGTGACGTTGGTGACATCTATGAGAGGTAAGATACCTTACCTCTCAACCGACACGACTTACTTTACAGTCAGTTCAGTGTCGTACGATGCCACCCTACCTTTTTAACTATCTTTTGGAAAATGCAAAAAAATCACAAAAAGATAAGTACCTATTGCTAAATATCTAAATCTCATAATATAAATATAAAGCGGCGGTAGTCTAATGGCTAGGGCGTCGGACTTGCGATCATGTGGTGGCCGGTTCGAAACCCGCCCATTGCACTACCGACGTGAACCCACTCGTAACACAAGCATTTACTCAATACTCAACACTCAATACTTTATTGCATTCCATAATGTGTACATTAGTTGGTATGTATGTTACACATTGGATCAATTATGGACCCTGTCGGGCACAGCAAAGACATTTTTAATAGGAGAGAGGATGAAGGCGCTCTTTGTCAAATAAAATAAGAACTATATAATTATATTAAATTAAATTGTATCATTAAAATATGTATCATTATAGTATCGTATAATATATTTTATAATAAGTATTTCTATATTTGTTTTAGATAATGTAATTTAGCTTAGCACGAGGCGTTAACAAGAATATCTACTAGTAATGTGTGATCTACATTGCTAGTAATCTTTAAAAAAAAGTCTGTGGACGGATTATTTTCATGATTTTTTTTCATGGAAAATTTGCTCATATGCGTTGACAAGGTCGGTACTCAATATAGATAAATTAAATGTTAAATTGATAGATTGATGGCGTTAACAAATATATTGCACCCCAACTTACGGCTCGATTGCCAACCTCAAATAGGGAAGTGACATAAACATACCATCACGCCGGTATTCTCCGAAGATTAGGACAGGATATACCTAGTAATGTACACCCACAGTTCAGCACCACGTAAACGTAATAGAGCAAGCTTATTGCCATCAACCGGGCACAAATCCAAACTCCGAGCCGGTACTGAACATTTTAACGAAAATGACCCAATTACAGTGCTCGACCTATGAATCGAACCGAGGACCTCAAGCTCATCCGTTGCACTTATGACTACTACACACTTGGGGTAGTTAACCCATGAAGTAACATCATAAAGACAATGCTAAGTTTATTGTTCTTAGTTGCCGGGGCCCGATATGCTTTGCAGAATTAATAAGAATTGGAAAGTCATGGATGTAGGTAAATAATTCCTTTGCCTTTCCTTCTCTATTCCTTTCCTTATAAAACTATTGTGATGACGAATATCTACGTCACTGCGGTGTAACTCGTTCGTGCTTTTATCACGAATAGGTGCAGCAACCAATGGTTTCTTGGTTGTATATCAAAAGTCGTGGCTTATAGATAGCTGGGGATCTACGGCGGCGATATGGCCACGATAGGAGGCGAGGATAGAGCGCACGTTGACGTTTTTACGGCCAAAGCTATCGCTGGTGATAAATAAGTCGGAATACGCGCGTTTTGTTCGACAGCGTTCCGCGTTCGAACTCATCAGAGTTTCATGCATTTTTATGAGCGTTATTGATGTAGAATTACGCTTTGCACAGTCCGTTGGTTGATCCCGAAATAAACGGTTGCAATTCGTACAAAAATCAAGTATTTTTTGTTTTGCGGGAATTCCACATGGAAAGTCTGCCCTGAAAGAGAGAGAGCTTTTTTATTCGTGATAGGCTTACGCTTGACCGCCAGTTCGCCTCATGTTACGCGATACTGCCATCTACGATGGAGAGCGCTTGCCTAGAAGAAACCGATTCACTCGTGATTTAAAGACACCCAGATTATATCTATCGGGGAAGACCCAGGGAAGCGCATTCCGCATTTCAGCGGTACGCATGATAAAAGTGGACTTAAAGCCATTCGTTCGTGTTTTCGGAATGTCCACCTTGCATCGATGTCGCTTCTTCGTGCTTCTGGTCATCCGATATTAGAATGGGCTAGAGGGAATAAGATCGTGGAGATCTGATGCACACTCTCCGAAATGTATCCGATAAAAACCTAGGGTCCGCACGTCTGACTTTTACTGACATAGGAACTTAACACGTCGGTAGGTGATCAATGTCACTTACTTATTTAAGAATTTTTTTTATGGGATAGGGGTACAAACGGGCAGACGAATGGACACCCGCAACACCAGAGGAGTCACAAGTGCGTTGCCCTTCTTTTAAAACGGGATTGGGCCTCCGGTAACCTCACTCACTCGACCAAAAACAACGTAAGCGTTTTTTGACGCCGGTTTTCTGTGAGGCCGTGGTATCACTCCGGTCGAGCCGGCCCATTCGTGCCGAAGCATGGCTCTCCCACGTTAAATAGGCATATCATTTATTTAGTCTCAACATTTATTCGTTTCGGATAAATAAATACAATAAACTTCCTCATTAGTCTAGTGGTACCAAGCGCGACTGCTATGCTAGAGGTCCTGGGTTCGATCCCCAGGTCGACCAGTGTTATCGGGTTTTTCTATGAAATTCTCAGTAATAGCTCGGAGTCTGAATTTGTGCCCGGTTAATGGCAATAGGCTCGCCCCCTAGGATCGGACCTAAACTTAACGGTGAACTGTGGGTGTACATTAGTACGTCTCTGCCTAACCCTTCGGGGAATACAGGCGTGATGGTATCTTATGATATGAATGAATATATTTTTTACTAAACACAATGCAGGTACCTCGTCGTCTTTCAACAACCATGTACTATGCATGTGTTATTTGAACTTATCAAGGATACTTGCAGCCAAAATGTAGGCAGTACCTAGCAATACCCACATAGAGTTTCCGTAAAATTTATTTTTATTAATTCCACACTTGGCAGCTGGAACAGTTTACCTGTTCGAATTGTTTACAAACATGTCTTTCTATTCTATAAATTAAATTCATGAATTCAAATTGTAATTTAATGCAAGAATTCAATATTATGTTAAGTCAATTCAAACTGATAAATTTTGCGAGAGTGAGACGAAATTTATAGATGAAATTTATAATACTTACAGCTAATAAAAGAAGAATAATTGAAATAGTAAGTCTATGATAATTATTTCGTGTCCGACCGTATGGCTTGTGAAATTAATGACAAATTTTTTAAACTTTATATTTTTAGCTACTGTTCATCAACTGAATATGTAGTAGAATTCGAAAATATAAGCAAATATCTCTCACAAATACCTACAGTACCGTACAGTACCTAGTCAAAATTGTTAACATTAAGTATATCAGCCTATTGCCGTCCACTGCTGAACTCGCAACTATCCGTTGCCAGCCACCTTCTTCAAATCGTCGGTTCATCGTGTAGCAGGGCGTCTACATTTGCCCAAACGCGATCTTCGGAAAAAAAATATGAATTTAACTTATTTTTGAAGAAGGTACTACATAAATACTGTATTTAATTTGAAATAAATAAATAATGAATAAAAATACTAAATTAAAAATAATAAGATATGTGCATACATACAGAAAACAATTTTATTTTGACCATCTTTCTTGGTTCCCCCGCCGCGTGCCCATGACAGTGTGTAGGGTAACAACAAAGTGTGAAATGACCCGGAAATATCGTAACCTCTCCCAGCCAGACATTTCGTTCCTTCTCGCTAGCCACGCTCATTATCTACCATTCCAAATGCTCCTTTGTTGGTTTAAGTTGCTTTATTTACTCCCCGTAAGTAAACGATCGTCTCTTCTTCTCTAATACAACTACTCAGTATACCACTCAAGATTAGATAGTTACGAAAACGTGATGTCACGCCATTTTTTTATTTAAACGCATAAAAATAAAATGTTTGACACTATTTTACATAACAGCCAATAAATAAACGCAAATATATTGCTCAAAAAAGATTTACATAATCATTTTAGATGCCAAACATAACTTATAAAATTCCTATTCCTACTATACACATAATAGATGGATTTAATTGCATCATCATGCGGGTAGTAGGCGTAAAATAAATTATATCTAAAAGACAAAATTAAGATTATCAACATAAATTCATTATTTCTATTATGAACTCACAATTATTGTAGTTAGGGACTTCTATTAATTCTCATTATCTGCTTTTTGGCAATAAGAAAAATTATGTTAAGTTGAAAAAAAACTGTTGTTGATTATTTTAATGTTATGTGTCGTACGGGACATTACTATGTCATCGAAAGTTGGGAATGGAATAAATAATATATGACAGTCTCATAAATAATTCCCTTCGTTTCCGACGGTACGCTGCGTATCCGGTAGGGAGGGACCCCACCCGAATCGCCGCCATTTTACATTTGAATTTGAAATGTCATTATTGTTATAGTAATATAATAAACAATGATCGGTTATGTCTCTGTAGATGATCAAAATATTGATGTTTATCGTAACTATCAGTTTGTTTACACATACGATTGCTTAATAAGTATTCTGTAAAACATGTGGCTTATTATATGAGGCTTATTCCACGAATGTTTAGATAATATCAAAAATGTCGATTACAGGAAAAAAATATAGACTCATAAGGTCATAACGTGAATGTTTAGGGTACCTATGTATTTTCCTCGTTATTGATTTGACTTGACCTCGTTATTGATTGACTTTTTAAAGGTGTCAAGATTATTTTTACTCAACGAAAAATAGTACATCAATATCCTATCTATCAAGAAAAACCAATACGACATATTTATGTACACGAAAACATTCTTGAAGCAACATAAAAAAAAGGTTTATTTACAAAACAACATTTCTATCTGGCCCATATGCTAATGAAAACTTTCACTCTTGTCAATGACTTAAATAAACGTGGTAAGCTCCCACATAAATGAAATTATGGACAACCTACTGACCGACATAACTGGACCTGCGTTGCGATTCTTCTCTTACATATAATTGAAGTAAAAAGGGGTGAATTGTTTGTGATTCAGAGGTCCGGTAAGAGTGGTTATGTCATACTTGCACTTATAAATGAAGAACAGCAGCGTTGATTAAATTAAACAGTAGGATTTATGTGGTGGCCAATTTAGCAATGATGTGAAATGGCGACTGAATAGGGGCGTTGTGTGGATGTTAAAGTGGTATTTGAGTGTTAATGGTTGAGATCAGATGACTTTTAGCCTCATTATAACAAAAAGGGGATGGATTCTATTAATTAAAAGAATGATAAATAAAAATCTGTTACAAGTGTGGGAACTGATTATCGTGCATTACGGAAAATTTAATGTTTTATTATTTAAAGCTATGATCATGTCGATGACTCCACATTATTAATGTCTGCTTTAAGTCAGTTTTAGGTAATTTACCTGGAGTATATTCTACTTATGTAGGTACCAAATGAATAAAACATTTTTCTTGCGTAACTTTTTTGATTATTCATGAAACGTTGTGAAATAAGTTAAATTCATGAAACGTTCCAATGCTAAATACATTTCATACTCATAATAATTTTGATTTATAATACCAGCTAATTAAAATTAGAATAGCAAGTTATATACTAGAAGTTAAAAGGTGCCTTGATCTACCATTTACAACTAATTATGAGTCATTCAAATACTAAAAGGGGCTAATTCAGGTGAATTCTCTATTCATCTAAATTTCCCACTAAAACTCTTAAAACCACATAAAAGTGATTACATATTCACAGAAATTAATGATTTTACGACGGCATTATACCATATCGTATCGGTGCTGCCATCTCGTAGAGAGGACAGGAACTACGTGGCAGCGAAGGCTTCTACTCTACTAAGCCTGATTGAGTCCAATCTTTGATACCTGTGGCGCTGAAATGGAATTTATCAAGCGAAGATTTTCATAATATTCCAGCAAAATAGCATTCCAAAATTTGTAGAATGCAATATCATTTGGGTTTATTTAAACTAATTCTCAGTTGGTATAAGTTTAGAAAGTATTTATAACTTAAGTATATCAATTTCTATCCCAGTAGGTAGCATATTATTATAAC
Organism: Acronicta aceris; assembly: GCA_910591435.1. Lineage (NCBI taxonomy): Eukaryota > Metazoa > Arthropoda > Insecta > Lepidoptera > Noctuidae > Acronicta > Acronicta aceris. The sequence continues at coordinate 9,738,455 of OU342767.1, read as the reverse complement.
CTCAAAGGAAAAATAGGAATATGATAATTTCCTACCTATTCACGTGTACCCCGATAGATTTATAAATCTAATGACGCAATGATTGTCTTGTAGGTAGTGTCAATGCTGACGCCTAATTATGTTTTAGCTAGTAAGACCTTGTATTGAACTTAATCTTCAGTTGTTTCCATAAACCGCACTATCGCCGACACGCATATTATTATTTAAAAATTGTAGTGTGTAAAGGCTTTGCAAAGTAATTTAGACGCAATTAAATATTTTAGATTCGGCCTTCGGACTTTCAACTATCGTCCTACGCACATTTAGGTACCCCTGAACACTGAACACGCAACACAATAATAAAATAAACCACAAAATTGGTGATCCTGGCATGATAAATATAATTTTCTAAATATTCTCCTTTTTTGGAAGGAAGATATTTTACTTTTACTCTTAAAAAAATTAAAAAACTCGTCATAATAAAAACGTTATGAAAACCTAATATTTCTATTTTTGTATTGAACCTATTATATTAATTGTAATGAGGTAGTTTTTTTTAATTTTTATTTAATTAGGGTTTTGTTAATAATGATACTTATGCTAATACCAATCCCATTATACCTTATACTAGAACGATGTACGATAAGCTAAATTCATAAGTTTAAAATTACATAGTTTTAACAAAAGTTCACCGAATGAGGAGATAATACGTCATCCGATATTGTACTTAACAGCTAAATTATCCAATACGGCCCTAGGGACGTTTTTCCTATGCAGTAATATAGGTCCACGTATGAGTATAACCCTATCTTGTAATTATATACAGCTACTTATTTATTGAGATGTGCCAGTATAAAACCACAAATAAGAATCGTATACCTATCTCACATCCACTATCCTAGTTGTATCCTAAGTGAGTGGTATGTTCGATAAGGCTCACCCTCGGGTTAGCCCGCGGACAGGTCTCCCGATAAGTTTCGATTTAATACGTTAAAAGGTGCCCTTAATGGGGTCATTCCCATTCGTTACGGGGTACCGTTCGACCGTATTTCGAGAGGCAAACGTATTAGATTCAGAAACGGTTTTAATAAAACATTGACTTGTGGACGACTATGCTCAGAGACTTAGTCGCAAATCGTTGCTATGATTATCTCCTGGACGCTCGATCATATTATGATACTTTTGCGTAGACTTCAGAATTCGACCTGGATAAAAAGTAGTCTATGTACTTCAGACTATAATTTATCTCTTTATCAAATTTCATCCAGATCCGTTTAGCCGTTCTGACGTGATTAGACACAAACTTTCACGTTTATAATATTGGTAGGATATTAACTATGGACGGAATGCAATAAGTATGTAGGTACCTAATAATAGTATATAGGTACTCGTATGTGCTCATATTTATTCCGATGAAGATAGAAAGAATGATGAATAATAAAATGTCAAATACACTATTGCCTCTATTAGATAAACTTGATTTTACAGTAAAACTAATAACATTAAGTAATGAATTATGTCGTGATTATGTCTCACATTAACGCGTTTATTATAAATTTAAAGCGATATTCTTGACAGCCAATTAAAATATTAAAATAAAAACAAAAGAGTTGTTAATGCTGTAAAAGGCCAATAAAATCACATATCAAGTGACATTTATGCATGTTTGTATGAACTCAAAAGACCTTATAAATTTATTGCTATCTATAGTTTTTTTTATACCTACACCGATTGGTACAACTTTATTTTGTTATTTTATACTTACTTGCCGCAAATATAATATATTTATAAAAAAAACCCATTCGGTGGCAAAATGCTTTTTATCTCGTCTAAATAAGAGACAATATTCGATCGAGTCGTATCAAGAGGTCAAACAAGATCCAAAGGATAGAGAACAGTGGTAGTGATAACTCCACCAACAAAAGCTGTGGATTCTTAAATTAAAGAAGAAGACCTAGGTACCTTAAAACTCGTTGCTCTACTAGGCTAACATGACCGCTACGAAATAATTTTGTCAGCCCATTGCTCATGTCAAATGTATGACTAAAGACGATATAATGCGACGACATAATTATGTCACGGGATGCATGTTAAGTTACTATAATTTCTCCTTAAGGGTACATCGGAGCTTGAATTGCCCACAAAAACGTAATACCAAAATAAATCGTAATCCAGACAATATTCTATCAAATTATGTTATTATTCCGATTTGGATACCATTAATTTAGGTTCCTACCGTAGGTACTTCACTGGAAATAAAAGACCGCAAAATTGTTCCAAACTTTGTAAAGTTATTAAAGTAGAAATTGCATTCGCTTACATTTATTTCCAGTGAAGAATTTTGGACGAAATCGTAGAGTGGGAACCTAAATTAACGGTATCGGAATCCTAATAATAACAGAATTTGATTAAATTGTGTTTTAATTACGACTTATTTCGGTATTACGTTTGTAAATGAAATTCGGTCCGCCGGACTCTTAACCTTAGTGTTTACAAATCTCACATGCTGTACTATGTACCTACATTGAGTCAAAAGACAGACATATAGATACATGAACATGTACATGAATTTTTTCCATAAATCAGTTTCTAAAAGAAATCTAGAAGAAATGGTTAAAGCACCCCGAAACAAAGGCAGAAGTGGAGTAAACAGCACAAAGTACTCTGTGTCCACAGTTTCCTAATATGTTTAGGTCTTATGAAAGAAAATGAGAGTAAGGCTTTTGCCATATTTTTTTTTTAAACAGCCTACTAGCAATGTGCGTCGCATATTAATAGTATTCTTGTTAACCCCTCGTACTAAGCTAAATGCTTGCGTTACGAGTGAGTTCACGTCGGTAGTGCAATGGGTGGGTTTCAAACCGCCAACCACATGATTCCAAGTCCGACGCCCTAGCTATTAGGCTACCGCCGCTCAACAAGAACTATTCATGTTATATTAACAGATACTTATTTCTTGTGTCAATAAAACCCCTCAAATGCTTAGGTACCTATATCTTCTGCAATATAGGAGCTGCCTAATTATATTATTTACGTACTCATTGTTTTTTCACTCATTGTCCATTTACTTATTTACGCTTCTCAATCTCACTTATCTCTGAGAAATAAAACAAAAAATGATTAAAAATAAGTAAGTAGTCGGAGACTTCATCATAATTACTTTGAACCGACAAGCAAAATCATCAGACCACAATGAATTATTTATTATTCATTATAATTATAATGAATATATTTTCATCTTAAATTATGAAGTAAAAAATACACTTAATAGTATAATCATACAAGAACAAACTAAAGTAACGGGCTCATTTAAGAAACTCATACAACTTAATTTTTCATTTTTCAATTAGCTTTATTACATATTTAAAATGGCTTTATTAAAATAATGCTTTTAAGTAAACATTATTCTGTAGTTAATTATAATAAAAGGTGTCTCAATTCTGCAGTGCTACTGTGCTTACTGAAAATCTTAAGTGCCGCTTACCATTGTTCTTAAGTAAAGTGCTTAAAACTCAGAGGTGTGTATAATTAGAGGTAGGTAGTTATATAGCTATACAACATTTCACTAATATGAATAAACAATTCGGAAAGTCTTGTTAAACGTATTTTTTATACAGTCCTCTAAAATAACTGACTGACTGATAATGACTGCCTCATTGGTCTAGTGGTCCCAAGCGCGACTGCTACACTAGAGGTCCTGGGTTCGATCCCCAGGTCGAGCAAAGTGTTATTGAGTTTTTCTATGAAATACTCAGTAGCAGCTCGGAGTCTGGATTTGTGCCCGGTGAATGGCTATAGGCTCGCCCCCTATAACATGGGACCTAAACATACCGGCGAACTGTGGGTGTACATTAAGTACGCCTCTGCCTAACCCTTCGGGGAATACAGGCGTGATGGTATGTTATGTTATTCCTCTGAAATAATTAAGGACCAGCAAAAACGTGTTGCATTGCCGAAACATCTCTTACTAGTCAAAGTAGAAATGTTTTATTAAAATCAAACCACTAAATTTGGTACTTTTCAAAATTCAAAACTAGTTAAATAGTGGGTCTTATATTTAAAATCTATACTACGAGTAATATTATAAAGCTGAAGTTTCTTTGAACGCGCTAATCTCAGGAACTACTCGTTGGAATTGAAAAATTATTTTTGTGTTGGATAGTCCATTTATCGAGGAAGGTTATAGGCTATATAACATCACGCTATGTCTCTTAGGAACGGAGCAACGCGGATGAAACCGCGGGCAGGTCACTAGTATATTATAATATTAATTTTGACAATTTTGTTTTGAATAGTTGCTGAGACTTATGAGCCATGAGGGAAATATCTACCTTTAAGCAGCATTTTACCACTACCACTACCATTTTACTACTACTATTCTAGTTATTTTTTAGTAAAGGAAAAAATTCAATCGCGGGCAGGATTCGAACCTGCGTCTTCTGGTTTGATATACCAGACGCTCTGACCTCTAAGCCACCGCGAACCCTACCCGCATGATTGAAATTTTGCCTTCACATTCTGAATTTACGTCATAAGGTGACGTTGGTGACATCTATGAGAGGCAAGTTACCTTACTTCTCAACCGACATGACTTACTTTACAGTTAGTTCAGCGTCTGGTATATCAAACCAGAAGACGCAGGTTCGAATCCTGCCCGCGATTGAATTTTTTTCCTTTACTAAAAAATAACTTAATAATCTTAGCATGGAAAATGCAAAAAAATCACAAAAAGATTACTACTCAACTACTATTCAAGTTATACAACAACCAACTCAAATTATATTTACATGTTATCTTCAGGGTTTCTCTGAAGAAAATAATCAGTCTTGATAATAAATAGACATAATCAAGGCCAATGCATTAAAATTTCTAGTTACTACAAATAGAAAATTTAGTGGATACGTAGTTTATGGACTATTTCTCTTCATATTAGCCCAAAGACGTCCACTGTTGACAAACAAACGGCTCCCCATAGACAAGAACCGATCTAATGTCAATCCCGAATATAAATTGAATGAAATCAGAATAGAAATGAGTACGCAATGCTCAAAAATATAACATCACAAACTAACCCAGACCTGCTAAAAATCTTAAACCACCACTACACCCGAGTTCCGCGTCATCAGTATAATATCAAACTACCATCAAACCTCAATGAAAGTGTACTGAACCTAATCTTAATGGCAATACCTGTCAACTTTACGGCCAAACGGTTGGCTAATGGTGTATAAACTGAACATGGACGCTCAACTAGTGAGGTTTTAACGTTTTTAAAATGGCCACCAAATGACATGTTTAAAATATTATTATTGTTAGTTTGAAGAATCAATATTTAATCCTTACTAATATTATAAACGTGAATGTTTGTGAGTATGGATGTACGGATGTATGGATGTTTGTTACTCTTTCACGCCAGAACGTCTGAACGGATCTGAATAAAATTTAGCACACAGATAGATTATAGCATGAAATAATACATAGGATACTTTTTATCCAGGCCGGACCCAATCGTGAAGTCTACGCAAACAAAGTCGCGGGCAGAAGTCTTAGTATAAAGTGGATAGAGTATGAATTTCTTAGTAATGTAACCTATATGCATTGTATAGGTACTTTAGAATTGGCTTTGGAATGGTGTCAGAAAACAAGACAAACAAAAATAATAGAATCTGTGTTTAATAATTATTTTATATGTTTAAAAATATTTGAATAGTGATGAATGTGTATAGATTTTTAATTTCATAATATACAAGTAAGTCAATAATTCAAGGTACCACCATAAAAACAAAGAATGACTGAATACTTATTTAAATCTAATATCTATGTAATGGAAATAGTACAAGCTGCTAAAGCTCTTAAAATATTGAGATCAAGTTGAAAATTATAATAAACTTGGGAAAGAAATATTTATATAATAAATTGTAGAATGACTATTGTACAAACTTTCTAGACAGTAAATTATAATTTTAAATAAGTAATACAACGCTTGAAAACTTATTATAAATCGAAAATAATACTAATAAAAGTAAAGTAGATAATAATGTAGGTATAGTAGCAGGTGAAGTAATTATATTTTTAATTTGTTATCACATTAATTATAGAAAATAAACACATTAATTAAGATTGGAACCCAGATTAGATATCTGTGCGAACGCGGAATATTATTTTATTTTTATCGTAATGCAGATGACTTAATCTTTAAAAAAATATATTTTTTTAAATGTCATAAATACAGTTACTTGTTTAATTTACAAACGGAATTTCAATATTTTGATTCAACAATATTGTGAGTTCTACATATTTTTTATCGATCAAGGAATCGAAATATCGAAAAGGATTACGTTAGGTACATATATGTTTCTAGTTTCAGTGTTAATTAACCACAATGCATCAATAACATTCACAAACAATGCAAGTACATATAAATTAATTTTAATAATACCAAATAATTTGGGTTCGTGTACCTAAAGCGACCGCTCGCGCCGTTTACATTTGCGACAGCGTATTTTAATTAGCTATACATGAAAATGCTTTGAAACTGAGACGGCCCGTGTGTGGGCTCCCGTTTAAAACGAAATTATAATAGCAATATCATACTCTTGCGCTCACCATGTTAGTTTACACACAATGTTTGTTTTGTTAATAATGCACCCCTCTAATTTCCAATTAAAAGTTAAAAAGCTTGTTCGTGTATTGTCTGAAGTTAGCGCAGTTAGAATATTCTGGTGCCTAGTTGGGACAAAACTGTCAGCTTAGATTAAAAAATCCTGAAAGTATCTGAAATTTCGGAAAGAAAAAGTTTTGTAACCTTGTGTAATAAGTGGTCATTAAGGATTTCACTCCAGAACACTTGACAACCGTAATTAGGAGGACTGAAATCTAATAAAAGATAACTTGAAAGTCATAGCGAAAGCCGCATTCATAAGGAAAACTTCGCCTATTAAAATTCCTGTAACGAGTGAGAACCATCCAGTTTAATAAATACAGGCCCCTTCTAATTTTCCTCGGAGAGATTTAAGCGGCATAAATTTTGCACACTGAAAAGAAACTCTGTGAAAGAAGAGCTTGTACATTTTTACGATGGTGAATCTCATTCGCCCCTCCAACGGCGAGTTGTCTCTCCTTTAAATTAAATTTTCACTCCTAATTTGAAAGTATAATGTCATTTCACTCGAATTCCGTTATTAAAACTTTTAAATCATTCGGAAGTTTCCTTTTGTGAGCGCCTGAGGGTGGGTACTTGTGATTTTTTAATCAAAATGGGATCATTTCTAGTGATTTTTTACGACTGCACCATACCGTCGGCATCAAATTGTCATTAGCCACTTGCGTATCCGATATTGCTTTTCTTTTAGAAGTGCTGCGATTTTATGGAATATTTAATTTCGACCCTTCGTCTTGGTGCAAGTTTTATGGGCGTACATGACTGAAACAAACTCAAGACGTGTAGGCAGTTTAACTTTCATTGTCTTGTTCAAATTTAAAATTGTTATGTGCTTCGAAGTTATACAGTTTAAATGTTATGACTGAATACATACCCGGGAATTTTCGAGTTGTAAAGAAACTTTTATATTCAGACATTATTTTTTAAATAAATAAAATCGGCACTATACTGTCCTTTGCTATTTTTAATAACAACACAGTTTATTCAAACATCTGTGCAATAAATGAAAAAACTTCATCATAAGCAATCTCATCCTTATTCTTGAAGAATAGTCATTCCGGCACCCCGCTTGTGCCCAACATCTGTTTTTAAAAACAATAAAGGGTTGACATTTGACAGTCGGTTGTAAATTCTGTCTCGTCGAATCGTCAGAATGGTCAATAAAATTGTCTGGAGTCCTTGACACAGAGACACAGTGCAGACGAGGTTTTATAGTCCATAAACATTTTACTAGCACGACCTTGGGTAGGGTCTGCAATGAGGTCGTTGCACCCAGTTTTACCGTTATTTTGGTACTCCCCGGTATTTGGTTATGATTAGATGGGGACGAACTGTTGGCATATGTTTGTACTTGAATGTTAGTCATGTATTTTATTACTTCTTTAATAGGCTACACGCGTATTGTATTATATATTATATATTTTTTTTTAACATTGAACTCTTTATATTCCAATGTATGTATATGAGCCATATTACCTACTAGCGAAATTTTATATTGTATAAGTCAAAATAAGCATCACTACCAATATAGGTATCTACCTACTTTAGTGCAAGAAAAATTTGAACAAATAAATACTTCATGTAACACCCAGTGGAAACTGTAAACGAATTTATTGCAAAAGTCCCGCTTGAAGGCTATTTGAAACATTAATTTTTCAATGTAACAGTGTAACGATTTTTTACCTTCTTTAATGGCAATCCGTTAACTTTTTTAGACGAAAGAACAATAAATATTACCTGTGGTTTATAAAAAAAACCTACCAAAGATGTTTACATTCCTAAACTAGTACATTCCTAGAAATTTTAAAAGCGTTTGCATCAAAATAACTGGCGGGCCGAAACAAAAGTTCTTTGTGTTTTCAATGGAAGGGTTGTTTTTCTTTCGAAAGCAATAAAAGGGTTTGAGGAGTGACTTTGTTACCCTTTCTTTGTTTATTGTTCTTTTTACGACGATATATTGCACAAAGTGCCGTTTTGTGCAATATTGTTTGAATTTCCTTTCTTTCTTTGTCCGGCATTGACCACGAGTCTTTAGAAAGACTTAAAAAACTTACTTTTGTTGTAAAATTACAACCCCTTTTAGTGATTTTTTAGTGTTATCAGTGTAATATTGAACGCTATTTTAGTCAGACGTAACTTCGACTTTTGAAATGTGAGCTGTGTTTAATTCGAGCTTTAAAATTAGAATTTTATCAGCCTCCTTTTGAAATAGAAAATAAATTAATAAAATAAATAATAAATACTAGTTCTGACTGTGCTAATGTGCTTTGTGACCGTGTAATGATACGTCGCTGTGCTTACAGGTAACTTTTTAATAGTTCTTAAGGTCGATGACGATTGTTAACCACTTAACTAATACAAATAAGTATACGATCACAATTTTCTCCTAAAAAATCTCCAACAAAAAATACATAACCATAAGACAAACGCTACAATATCATCACATCTAAATTTAAAAATCCAATCTCAGCGTGGAATCAGACTTGTATCCCGACATTCTTCCTTTTTATCCTCCCGAGTTTCTTATCCTACACGACATAAATCGCATCGACCCATATAACTCTCTGTGACCATTAAAAAGATAAACAACTTAATATAGGTATAATAATAAACAAGACCAAGCCGCTCCGACTTAGTTAGATCCCCGTACACACCGTTCATAATTTTATTTATTCACGAAACCGTAAATATCTGTAGAAATAATTCCGAAGGCTCTTTGCGGGGATTAAGGGAGCGATGCGGGCCTCAGAAAATTATATTCGGCTATAACAGTTATCATGCATCACCTGGAGGAAGCTTAATGTGCCTTTTCGCAATCTCGAGGGCGGCGCGGGAGACGCCGAGCGCAAATTACTTTTTCAAAGTATTTACATGTAAATAGAGCTGGTGTTTCGAACTTTGCGGTGTTGTATGGTGCTTCCGCGTGTCTGTATTAACGTATGTTGTGAATTAACGCGAACATTGTCATTTGCTTTGTTTTTGAACGGCTGAGATGCATTGGAGTGCGAAATACGACAGTTGGATTGCGCATAAGTGGATTTATTTCATCAAAACGTTCACGAATATCCCAAAACTCAGAAATACAACCTGTGTTTTAAATGACACCGTCGTAAAACCACAAAATTATTCATACTGACATTCACAGCTGAATAAATCTGGCCCATCTCAACGTACAGGGTAATCCAAATTTGCAATTCACCCAAAACTCTTTAAGGTGATATCGCTTAAAAAGCACGCCCTATACATAAAGCCTGTATAATTATCATCCATTCTACTTATAAACTTTCATAACGGCCTATACGTCGACTTAACCTCTACTTTCGGGGTTCGGGCGGGTGGCCACCCCGGGGTTTAACCCACCCTCGCCTTATAATGTGCGTCTAAGAAAAACGGGTGCACGGTTCAGAATAGAAAATGCTCGTTTGGAAATAGCTTCGGTGGAAAGCTAGCGATTTATTTGTGTTACGGGATACGCTCGGAAAATATCCGAGAGCGGATTTTTAATGGCGTCATTGTTTCTATTTTAAACGCGGCGTGCGAATGGAATACTTAAGTTTGAGACGCCTCTTTGTTACGCTGTGTGTACTGCTACTGTAATATTTTCGGTGTAAAAGAAAGGATTGATCAAAAATATGTTTTGAAAACTCCTGTCTATGACGAAGATGCCACCTTCAGCAGGAGTCACTGGATCCTTAAGGATTTCATTTTTAAGCATAGTATACAAAATCTACACTTTAGCGATTAAATCTGTATTTACAATATTTACATATTGTTAACATTATAAGTCTTTGGGCCTCTAGGTAACTTATGAGAGACGGATTCAATCAGTGGTCTTTGGAGTCTTTGGAGATATTTGGAGTCCATGTTCAGACACCAATAAAACTATAATGTAATCTTAATCTTGAGACAAAATAAATAGATAGATATTAAACAAAAAGCTAAGCAAATTTTTCAAGTCTGTTAAAAATAATTTCATTGAATTATGTCAAACATTAACAATACAGACCTTGAGAAAAGACCTACTAATAATATTTAAGAAACCAAAACTTTTGGGATTTTCAAAATCAAATTCTATATGTACTGGTTTCTGGGACTTACGCGAATATTAGACATTTAAATAAAACTACTTTTTACGGATTCTATCGCGTTATATTGATATTATTTGATTCCCGACGTTTCGGATCCTTTACAGCGTCCATGGTTACGGGTAGACTAAGTTATTGGACGTCTTAATGTTGCAATTACTAACTAGCTACCTTACATTTTGGTTAATTAGTAGTTAGTATAATTGATGTCGGGAATCAAATAATATCAATATAACGCGATAAAATCCGTAAAAAGTAGTTTCATTTCAATATCAAATTCTATGTTTAATATAGGTATCTACCTAAATACATATTATTACCTACGGTTTTTCTGTTGGTTGTACATTTATTATAAATATAATGTTTAATATTTCCTCCATAGATGAAAATTTCTACGAAAATTCATACAGAACACAAAGTTATAACTACGTCTTATACACATAAACGTCATTAATATGAAAGCTAAGCGCGGGGCTCAATGGTTCCTATCTCGCGATTCCACGCGCGCAGCCTTTTTACACCACATTATAAGCCCCAATATTAGCTCAGTATTTCACTTATAATTCGCTTTCTGACGGAGAGGGCGCGCGTGCTCTGTGACGCAGGTGCACTGCAAATGTGACTGTGTGCACTAAGCTTAAGTTTCGCTGATTCATACCGAAAAATAAGTCGACACGTAAAAGAAAATCCTCTTCGTTAAAATAATAAAAACCTCCTTGTGTAAGAATCAATCCATTATTCTGAACACTATCATTACGCATTATTATTCCTATAGAAATTAAGCCATAAATTGTTTTTAATTAACTTTTTATTTTAAATACTTACAACACGATGGCCTCGAAAATTATTGTTTGAAAACTACTAAAAATAATATATTTTCAAGAGATACTACCTAATCAGTGAGACGTCATTTTTTATCTCCGGAAGAGATAAAAACGTCTAAAAATAATGAACTAATAACATACCAAAGCTTTCGGGCTAAAGCAAAATATATTAGTAGGCAAGTAACACATCGTTCCGACGGTATAATGAACATGGCTCCCTCTAGCGGGGGCCATTAATCAACCCCCTTACACCCGCATACCCCAAGCTCCGAACTGAGTTCCCCTCAAAAAAGCCCCCTCTCTCCCCCGCCGGCTTAGAATGTTTCCAATTCATCACGAGACCCCGCCCTTGACAACTCTATATGAGAATGCCGCGGGCCGAAAGACCCGTATCGCCGCCCCTTGTACTCTACTAAGAGAACCGAGCAGGTACTTTTAGACCGCGCTGGTCGCGAAGTCCCCGACCGCCTGTAGAGAGTATTGTTCCTAAAAACGATCACTTTTGGATAGGCGAGTGTATTTTCTTGTAATATCAACTTAGTTGTATGGTGGCCATTACAAATAAATTTCACCGTACCTTTATTTTTTAACGTAGATTCGATGTTGTTTCATCGCATTTCCACCCGTTTTTATTGTTAGAAATTGTATAATAGCTATATACACACAGTGAATTTTAATTAACGTAGGACATGTCGTTTGCGTTTTTATGGAATTTCAATATACGTGACTGTTTTTTTTCTCTGAATTAACCAAGGATTCTTTGGAACCGAACATCGATCTGTGTTTTGGATGATTTTAACTTATTATTTAGCTCTGATATCTTGTTGAAGTAAGTCTACGTTCTGTTAGTTAGTCAAGGAGTAAAGATATTCAAAATTCATTCATTTTAGTTTAGAATTCAATGCTAAAGTTTTGCAAGATTTTGGTGCAATTTTTTCTTTACATAACTAAGAAATTTCTAGTGTTTTTGTATTTTTTATTTCAGGTAGTCTACTTCAAGATGCGATATGAGACGAAAAATTCTCCATGCGACACCTTCTCAAGTTGCCGTCGCTTCTTTCTCTAAGATTTTATTTAGCTTTTATTTTGATGAAAAAAATAAACAATTGATAAGAAACTCACTTTTAAATTAAGTTTCTTTCCCATGTTAGCACCTAAATGAACAGTACATACTGTAGTGTATACCTATATATAAATATATATATATACTAGGCCAGGCGGAGCGCTCGGCCCTCGCAGTTTAATTGCTTGGCACATTAAACGCGGATAAATTAGTATTCATTGCCGGCCATTGAGCTCAACTATGTACGTTATATAGTTGTTCACAATCTATTGTTTAGATAATTATCGGGTGGAATATTCATAGGAGCGATTTGATGACATTTTTGTTGTCAATGAGTAGGTTATATGTAAGTAATTATCAATTATAGATTGATTTAAAATATTAATTAAATGGTGACGCTCTTACTGTGGTTAGTCTGTAATGAATGCTAGGTATTTTTAATAATCATCGTTATTTAGTGATTTTTATATTTAATTATTTTATTACAATGTAAAATATACAAAAAATTAAATATATTGAGCAAAAACTAATTTTAACTGAATTTAGACTAGGTACTTAATTAGTAACTATTAAGGATTTTATTACCCACAGAACAAGTATTAAAAATTATAAACATTGAGTTGAGAAATAAATAATTAGGTAATATTTACCAACATCAAATTTAAACACAAACATTTAATTATTAGGTATAATATAAAGTAAACACATAGTTATAAAATAAAGTCCAGTCGAAAACAAAGAGACTTCGAACATTGTCAGGAAAGAGAAATAAAAAAACTGGAAAAAATAAAAGAAATAAGTGGTGGTGCAATTTACTTAGAGCCGACGGGGAACGATCGAACGTACAGCGAAACTTTGTCACATTGTCATGTGAATTGTAGGGAGCTTTGTAAAATTGGACCAGCGGATTGTGGGTTAAAAATTTAATTTAATATTTTAAAGAAATATTTTTTATTGACGATATGACACATCTCTTTACAATTATTTAAATGAAACAATAGCAAAAATGTATTGTAATTTAGATATAGTGTGCTTATGAAAATATGTTTATTAATCGTTAATTCAGGTTTGTGCATAATATTAATTTAAACAATTTTGTGATGTGTAGTCTAGAGTACTTTATAAACACAAGCATTATATTTTGATATTAATTATGGTAGTAGTCTCAAGTTGAAAATATCAAAAAGAAAACCTAATATTCACAATCTCAGAAAAAAAATCAGCAGTAGAAATAATAAAGTATTCAGTTTACCATCAAAATCCGGTTAACTTTAACATATAAAGAAACTATTAGACAGTTATCATCATCAACAAAACGCTTCAAATGTTAAAAAAGTAGCGTTTAGTTCTTTAAACCAGCGTTATCGTTCATAAAACCTAATCTTTAACCAACTCGCTATAAACAAATCATCAAAGCAAACATCAAACCAACACTAGAAACGATTGAAATACACAATATTATTAGTATATATGCACATTTCGACAACTATTTATATAATAAAAATCTTGAAATGTAGGTTCAACAACGTTTTTATATCGTTTGAAACGGGTTTGGGGGCTATTTCGAAAGAAACCCGCCAACTTAGTTCAGAAATAAAACAGACCATTACAAATCGTTTCCAAAACACTTTCTGTAATGAGTACGATCGTAAGTCCAACTAGTAAATTACACAAATGATATCTTCAATTGTTTGGTACAAGATTAGAGAGATAGCGGGCTGATGGCTGTGAATTTTTTTTTTATGGAATAGGAGGGCAAACGTGCAGACGGATCGCCTGATGGTAAGCGATTACCGCAGCTTATGGACACCCGCAACATCAGAGGAGTCACGAGCGCGTTGCTGACCTTTTAAAAGGGAATTGGGCCTCCGGTAACCTCACGTACTCGGCGAAACACAACGTAAACGTTGTTTAACGCCGGTTTCCTGTGAGGCCGTGGTATCACTCCGGTCGAGCCGGCCCATTCGTGCCGAAGCATGGCTCTCCCACGTAAAAATTGGCAGAATAAATTGTATTGTCAAGTGGAATTCAGCATTCAACGTGGCAATGCTCTTCGGGGCTGTTCATTGATAGTTTTCTGGGCTTGTTATTAGAAAACAACGGTGTGGAGGATTTTTTTAACGCCTCGATACGCTAAATTTATATTTTGCTCTATATAACCACCTCTTTGTTTTGGTATACTTAATGCGTAATTAGTTTACTTAATAACTTTCCTATATATTTAATGTATAAAGAATGATTCATTTAGGAAAATATTGAGGTAAAACCTCAATAAAACTCCTGAAAAAATTATAATACATATTTTTTTTAAGTAAGCTCATTAAATGTACTAGCAATGTGGGTCGCACATTACTAGTAGGTATTGTTGTTAACCCCTCGTGCTAAGCTAAATGCTTGTGTTACGAGTGGGTTCACGTCACCCGTCGGTAGTGCAATGGGTGGGTTTCGAACCGGCAACCACATGATCCCAAGTCCGACGCCCTAGTCACTAGGCTACCGCCACTTTTTGATAAGTTGAAGATAAGTTCTTAAGTATAAATTAAGGAACCTTAGTATTACTTAAATTTAATAACAAAGGTATTAGAGGGAGGCGAGTTGTGGTCATCTCTCAGCATTTACTAAAGAGATCTATGGTAGTTTTTGTTCAAATTTCATCGGTATGAACCAAAAGGAATAAATTGATTTTATATATATTATGAGCATAGTTATATGACTTAATTACCGGAATTTTAAGCTTCCAATGCTAATTAAAAACCTATCGCATAGATGTCGACGTCTGTATATAAATCGCTGAGCCCTTTATACTCACACCAAGATGCAAGAACAGCACCAGTGCGGGACTAGTTTATTCGCAATAAAGAAAGTGGAATCCCGGGTTGCTCTCCAATTACCGGGATATACGCGGCAATCTTAGTGACGTGTGGCCTAGTCCCGGGTACGACCCAGCAATTATACATATTGCCAGCATTGCCGACCCCATTCCGATATATAGCAAACGTGGTACGACTCGAAAAACGATGGATTTGTTTTTATTGGTAGAATGCTTTATTTAGTCAAGAGGCAAAGAAAAAGTTGCTGTATTTACGTCTTAAAAAGTTTCATACGTACTAAACACAGAAGATAGCTAGCGACATCTTGTGTAAAAAATCGACAACATTTATTTATAACAGACTGACAATTTAGATATTATAAAATACAATTTTTGCCGCAAATTATACGTATTAAATTATCTAGTGTGATTTCGTATAGTTTAAGTAGGTATACTATACCTAAACACAGTAAATAATATTATTACTTAAGACTGGTTTACAGATAGCTGTGATTCTAAGATAAAAGCTAAGTTGTGTCCAGTTATTCCTGTCATTGCTTTAAATAAGTTTTTATTCTAATCGTGATGTAAAAGCGGATGACGTTGTTAAATATATTTTGCATTGCAATTGCAATTTTAATATGTTTTAAACCTATCTATTCATTCAAATGCATATTAGACTTAATTTCATAATTAAACTATATTTGCTCAATAATTACTATTTTAGTTTTATTTTTAGTTTCATGAACTAATATTAGATTATACCAAAACCGAATGAAAATCAATCTATTCTCGTCCACAAATGTCGTCAGGGCAATACCGATAGTCGTTTATTTCCCGGATCGTCTTTCCGTACGCACGTCCTCTGAACCCCCCGGCGGCGATGCGGGACAGACAGGCCCCGGAGTACGCCCGCGGGACGCATACACTAGTTTTTCCAAGCATATCTTATTGCTCTTTTGTTGATACCCAGGGCCGTTAGTTTCATCGCCCGGGGTTCACGGGCCGAGTCCTGGCATCGCGGGATTTTGCCACTCAGAAACGAGGACAAAGTAGAAATATGTAATTCAGGGACATTCAAGGAGATTTTACAATAGAAATCCATATTATATTGTGTACGTATTTGATGATCAAAATCAACAGACAGTAAACGAGTTTATCATAAATTAACAATAATTTTGGCAGAGCTGTATATCTGCATTAAAACAATTATTTTATGCCATTCCGCCTGAGAGCAGGATTTGGAAAGGATTAAAACATGCAAATCAAACAAGTACCTATTCCAACAGTGGGGATGGCCCCTACGAACTACGACCCTTCCCGTCTTATTTATTCATCCGAGTAGGAAAAAATGTTGTTTTGTTTACTCCCCATTCCGCGGGGGAGGTCAAAAATACGCTCCAAAAGCAAGTCTTCCAATTTATTATGCAACACAAGGAGATCTTTTTGCTTGTTTTGTAACTATAAATCTAACAAGGAACTGTAATGGCGTCTAGCTCACGAACCTTTGGTTTTAACGTGGAATTTTGCTGACAATTATTAACCTTTTATGTAGATTTATTTGAAATTGTTTGTGTTCCATTACTGGACAGTTTCATCCACTAAATCAGGTCAGGATTACAATCACGGCCATTTTAATACCATTCTAACGTAATGATGTTTTGAATACTAAAATATGTAAAATGTTGAATAGGTATTCTTCATATTTGGTTCTAAATTTGTTGCTTAACTAAGTTGGTCTACTATCATCCACCTCGTCTCCGACGGTGTAAACACAGATTTACCAAACTCACACCGATATTTCCACTTTTATATACAGAAAGTAAAGAAAGAAAATGCTGAAAGAATAATATTTTATCTGAAACAGATATTTATCGTGTCTTGGTGGAACTATTTTAGTTGCCCTAAAGGAAACGAAATCACTATTTATGCTTTAGTGCCAACATAATTTTTGGAAGTTACTGGTAGAGAGTAGAGAGATTCTGTTAATTTACTGGGAATAAAATGTTTATACATTATTGAGACATACTATGTCAGTTCTAATAGAATCAATAGGGTCTCTAATAAAAGCATAATATTAGGTACTTCCTAATATTTTGTTTTTATTAGTTACATAAACATTGCAGAAAAGCAGGGTCTCCTTGGTCTCAAGGAGAATCAAGGTCTCCTTGATTCTCAAGTAGATTGAAGTTGAAGTATTTCGCATAAGATAAAGCTTAATGCTAGGCTGCGCGACATAACGGTATCCTGCCTCAGCTTAGCTAAACTCCTTGTGTTCCATTGCGATCTTACCTTGCACTGTTTCTCAACATTTTTCTAAATAAAATCACTCAATTTACTTAAGTAAAAAGGTATAAAAGCAAAACATTACATCTTTTGTAACTATTCTCATTTAAAATTAAATTCCGAGCCGTTCATTCCTCGTAACAATCGTTTCTTATTTAATTTTCTTTGAAAGAACATTTTTGAGCGTCGCTGGCTTCTTTTATTCCACCCCAACGCTACCCTTTTTAAGGGGATTTCTTTATGTTGTGAGAGCTCATTCATAGCGTCCATCAAGACGATTCCAGCCATCGTTACGGTCTCGGCAAATGTACCGAAATCATCGCTTCACTGCCGAACGCCGGTCGGTGTGGTGTACGGACATATTGTACGTACCGAGCTAACCTAGTAGATATTGTAATCAGTAGGTAGTAGGGTATATTTGATTCAATTTGGACTTTCGGTTCCGGAATGAAATCACTGAGTAACTTGTACGGGATGTTTGTACTTTCTTGGGTTGATTTTGTGCCAATTCTTTTTCTTAGTTCCAAACAAAATATGTTTGAGTTTTGTTATTTCTACTGAATTTTATCTGTGTCATGGTAGTAGTTTCGAACTAATATAGTGTCCTGAGTAAATACGAAGAACCACATCATTAGATTTTATTACAAATTTATTAATTCATATTCTTAAAAAGACTGTTCCTAACGCTACATTTTTAAATAAGACCTAACACACTATGTATGCAAACAAATATTACAAAACTGCAAAACTAAGTACCAGAAAGCTTTTAATAATTTAAATTCGAATATTCCAAGTCTCAAAGCAGAAATGTTCCTACAAAGCTTGTGGACATTTTGCGGGTAGAAATTTTGTTTTAATAAAGGCCCTATTGCGACCACCGCAGCCGTCGCAACGTTGATATTACAGACGACGAACACCCACTAATGTCCTCTTTTGATATTACGTTGAAGCATTATTATGTGCTTAGGGTTGACAATCTCTGGCTTATGCCGTGTCTGAGATCAAAGTAAGGAATTATGGTTGCGTAGAATACTTGTGCTTGTTTAAACATTTCGACATATTTGCATTGTTTTTTTTTCTCCACATCACCGTTGAGATAATTTGTTTTTTATAACAGTTTAGTCAGTATCCTAGGTAGAGTACTTACAACATATTCCAGTTTCAAATAATTAGAACTTTCTAGGCCGTAATGGTTATAACATTAACTGCAAACGTACATACAGAAACATTTAGTCAACCCTCGTAAATGAGGCGTACAAACAAAATAATGTAGTGCAGGTCCGTAGGTCCCAATGACCACCGCGTGTTGTGCCCGCAGAGAATGTTGGCAATTAAGATTGGCGACTCCCTACGCAGTTAATCCGAAAATACGTGCGTTGGGTGTTTATTGACTACCGTCGGCATTTACAGGTTGGTTTGTATTGAGGAGAAAAATGGGGGGTTCATCTATTTGAACAATGGAAATGGCTTACATATCAAAGCCCTTTTCCCATTAAATACAAATTTATTAATGGTGCTTTATTCCTATTTCATTACGTATTTAAAGGTAGTGAGTTTTATCTACAATGTGTATCAACTCAAAATTCTTATCATCTTGGTAGCTTTTCCTATTATGTTATCGGTATTACAAGTCCTAATCGTCTTTAAACATCTTAATCCTAAAGCTACTTGTTTAATCAACTCGAAATTGCTTAAGATCCTCAAACGCGAAAAAACTTCCAAGAAGTAATTACCTATTTAAAAAGTTAACAAGTAGAACTCGGTGGAAATCGTGAGTACCTAATAAGGGGCATAGAGTAGAGGCTCCGGTCCGGCACGTCGGCTTTATGGACCGTTAGTGCTACTGAAATCAATAAAAGTACCGGAATGTACCGCACATGCGCGTTCGAGACATCCACTGCTACTGACTCAGCTACATTCATTTTATAGCCACTTGTATTTGTGTCTATGGCCATTTTGTACTCTTTACTGTTGACGGAGTAAAAAAGGAGGGAAAAATTAATTGGTACGGGTCGTAAATTCCCTCAGTGGTAGCGCGGGGTTGACTTTTTGTTATGTCATTGAATGTTTTTAATAACTTTTATGTCAATGTTCTTGTCGTACACTATTGAGCTAAAGATAGATACATACTATACCTACCTTTTATAAGCTGCCTATGTCAAGAACATTATGTTCTGCTTGATAAACCATCTTGAAAGGTTAATGGTGTACGGTAGTTAATCCATGTTAGTTTTGGGGACGACGTTATGAGGCTATAGATTATTATAACCCTCTCCGTGGCAAACACATCTAACACTTCATTCTAAACTTAACTCTATTGTAGGGTACTGAAGTAAACGAAGAGATTCTAATGTAAAAAGAATGTCTAAAATTACAATAAATAAAAAAATCCCATCTCAGTGAATTTATTTTCTTAAGGCGACACGTTTACCATACGTACTGTGGATGTCACTTCGTTATCATTAATAACTGTCCATAAGAAGCTATACCTATAATGTATTCCTAATAAATATATATTCTTACAATACAGTACAAGCGAATTTAGTGTTTATTTTTCAGTTATCAAGGTTCAAGCTATAGGTAAATGTAACTTAGTATTGGAAAATTATTTTGGAGAATCTTTTTATTTATTGCATGGATAGAACGACCGGTAAGCAAGAATAGATGGGACTTCAAGCTGTGACTAATGGCAGTTGCTTTCATACAATCTTGTATAAGTTAACATTAGTTTGAATTTATCGCACAATGAAGATATCGCAGCTCCACCCACCGAAAGCGATTAATTGGGTGTTTTATCTTATAAAAACTTCGGTGCTCGAAATTTATCGATCAAATAATTTATTGTAATGAATTTCGATGAACATTACAAGTTAATAAAGTTTTTTCTCGATTTTCGGACACCCAAACCGTAATAATTATACATTAGTCGGACGCTTTTAAAATGGAGTATAATATCACTCTACCAATTTAGGATCGTAAAATCCTTTCACTGAAACATATCAGTCGGCGTAACGAGGAATATAAATCACAGTTGTGGGGAAATTTACGAACTTAACGATTTATAACAAACAGTTTACGAGACTTTTATGAACTGTCCGACCATCAAATACGTTTTATTATTAAATCACTATTCGTTAACAATTTTCCGGGCATCACCCATCAACGACAAAGCTGATATGGCTTTTAACGGCACGACAATTAATTAAAAAGGCATAAACGCCACTTTTATACACGGAGAGCCTATAAAGACTAACTTTTATGCGTCGTAAACGCGATTGCCTGACCCTGACGGCTTCGATGCGCGGCTTTGAGGGGGTGCACTGATGTGTTTGAAGGATCTCAGGAATGTAAACAATAGAAACATTTTTGGGGAAGAATTTTCGGAAATAACACTTACTTTATGACTTATATTTTACTGGTGATTTTAGTAAATTTGTGATTTACGGGTTAGTCATTGATATTGGCAAAACTGTTCTAAGATATTATATAAATAAACAAAGTTACGTAATAATTACATTCTTGCTGAAATAATTTCATTTGATCCGAATTCCCAACGATATCAGAGTCCATTAATACGAAATATAAGTCGATAAAAAAGGATTCCTTACGTATTCAATAGCGCCATACAAGCTTCCAAGTTTCTAAGGAGTCGTGTCTATGAAAGAAGGACACGTCGGCCAGGCCATAACATTAAATCACGAAGATACTAAGAAAGAGCACAAACATCACATAAAAGCAATTCCGATCAAAAGCTAAATGTCTCAAGAGGCGAATAAAGGAGATTTATCTGCCTCCCCTAAAGGAAACTCTGAATGAAAATTGTGAGATTTTTTAAATAAACCATTAGAGAAAAAGTTCCGGGCCATTTGAGGCGGTTTATTGTGCCACTATCGGGCGCCATTGTTGACTGCAACGTAGCTTTTAATACCTCGATGTAGATGAAGCAGAAGTGACTTGAGAGACAATGTCACGTAGGTAATTGATCGGACTAATATTATGTGCAAACGTTCTTTCCATGAACATAGAGAGAACATAGATCTTCCAACATAGAGAGTGGTGCATTATAGAGTGATTTATTTGAGCGCATCCTTATATAATCCATCTAAGTATGAAAAAATGCTCAATTGACGGACTGGTCGAGCAATCAGCTTTTAACAGTAGTTGTTCCAGGTTTAAGTATTTGTGTATGTATAATTTCTGTTTGTAAACGAAATTGGAAAAAGGCAAAATTTTTTTAGAATCAAAAGAAATGACTCCATTGTCGATTAAAAATTATTTTTTGATTACCACGTCAATGGTATGAAAATTAAATGTTAATGGAAAGAAAATAAAATGTGGAAAAATTGTTTTGAGACAGAACTGGTTGGCAACATTCTCGTAAGGTCTAATTAATTGACATTAAGATTATGAAAATAATAACCTTCATATTCCTGCTAAGGGTCACAAAAATAATTGTATTATAGCAAGTTTTGTTTTATAACATTGGTGAATTTATGTAACGCGTGTCATAAAATGCTTAATTAGTTAATTACGTAACGTGACGTGTAGATTTATGATCTCCACAATCGTGCTGCACGCATTTTGATCGTAATAAAAGTTATGACATTAAAATAACTTAGGTAATTACAATTTCCATTTTTTAGCGTGGGATATAGTAATAGTATGTGATATCAGATTTATGAGAGCTTTTGAGATTATTTGGAGTTTATTTTTTCTATACCCACTTGCTTCTGCCCGCGACTATCTGCGTGGACTTCAGAATTGGGTCCGACCTGGATAAAAAGTAGCCTTAGTATTATTCCAGACTATAATCTATCTTTGTGCCAAATTTCATCCAAATTCGTTCAGCCGTTCTGGCGTGAAAGAGTAACAAACATCAATACATCCATACTGACAAACTTTCACGTTTATAATATTAGTAAGGATTTACTGTCCTTGTATTACAGGCAGGAGACCTGTAATACATTTACTGGCCTGTACTACAGGACTCCTCCCAGAATGAGAGGGGTTAGGCCATAATCAAACAATGGTGACCTAATGCGGATTGGCAGACTTCACACGCCACTACAGCTATGAAAATTGACAGTCGTGTAGGTCTTCTCCCGATGATTTTGCTTCATAATTTAAGTAACTGAGAATTAATTATTATAACGCATTTGATTTTAAAGTCAGAGGTGCGTACTGTAGATCAAAACTCAAAGTACAACTTAGTAGGCCATGGTCATGCCATTCATGGTCGTAGCAAATATCACGAATTCCATGGCCATGACCAGGGCAAGGAAAACTAAGTGCCGTTTTTAGTTGGTACGAGTCTATGGATATAGAAAACTGACTTTAACAGTTCGGTGGTGTGTCTTTGAAGTTCAGACACAAACTAACTTTATTTAAATATGGAACCTTTTTGGGAATAGATTTAGGAAACAAATAAAAATTCTTCTATTCTGTCTACCCGTGACCATGGATGCTGTAAAGGATCCGAAACGTCAGGAATTAAATAATATCAATACAACGCGATTAAATCCGTAAAAATAGTTTTATTTACATACTATTTTTTTTGGGAAATAAAGTTTTTTTATGATATTAAGTCGAGCCACCTGGTGGTAAGTAGTCATTGTCGCTGATGGATACCTGCAACACCTATGAATTGCCGACCCTTAAGAGCCTCTACGGACGGCTGACTCCCAGAGATGCAGCAACCGAGGGGGACTTGCTCTTACGTGCAAAAGTCGAAACACACACCAAGGTGCTTTACTACAGACTCCGACGTAAGGGTGGTCGCCAGCCAGTCAGACCCCAAGAGATCCACCAATCAAAGAAAAAAGATATTTATTTATATTATTTAATATTAAAATTGTCAACAACTATTGTTAAATGGTATATATATATATATCGATTATATGCATTGTTAAAAAATGTTGATGCAGTCATACATATAGATAAATGACATGGCTGAGGAATATCCTAGAACGAACCAGGATCACGAGTGACACACTGTTTTGCTTTGCAAGAAACAAGGCTATATACAAATTAATTGAGACTTCTTTTGTAATGGTCGCACCTTCAAGGCTATACTTAGTACTCTTTTGTACTTAACCTCCTAAGCCGTATCTAGTTTCTAAAATACGCCTATATCTTTGTATTCGACTGTTGCAGAGATTTGCCTCCAAGTTATGTTCCTGAAATGGAGTGTTTGTAACCATTAATTTTTATAGCCAACCGCATCCTTTGATCTCTTACACGATAAGTAAATTGCTTTATAAGAAAATTATAAAATAGATAAAAATCGTACTATATTAAAACTTAACACTTATAATTTAAGAATCATTTTATATGTTAATGCGTGCTGTTATAATTTTCCTTAATGTTCTTAGGGATAAAGAATTTGATTGTACTTACTGATATTATTAAAATTTTGAACTAGAATGTAATAATGAAGTGATAAACAGGAACATAGAGGGGTATTAGCTATACGTTATTCACCTTTATGGGTGACTTTAATAAGGATTTTTATTATTGTTTTGATTCCTTTTAATAGTTCCCCCAAAGTAATGAGCTTCGAACCAGGCAAAGGAGGGAAAATGTAAATTTATACTAATTATATTTTACTGTACTTATGTAGGTGTATTTTCACTTCCATTCCTCAAAAGTTTTGCTTGTTACAAAATAAAAGTTAGCTACACCAAAATTGATCTAATAATCTTCGAGTTCAGTCTTGACACAGTCTAGGTAGTATTCTTTTTTTTATTTAAAATACACTGACTTCAAATTGGCATGGAAATGACAATACTTTACTTCTTGTAAATGTCTACTTTTTTTCTAATATGTTTCTTGAAAACCGCAGTAATTAAGATTTTATGTGCAAATTACGCGCTTCGAGAAGAAAATTATCAAAAATAAGTGTTATCGTTTTGTGATTTCTTTGCATTTTCCATGCTAAGTTCCTAATGATGTAAAAGTATATAAAATCAGAGTTATAATATTAAAAATTTTGGAAAGCTAAAAATAACATTTGCGATCATAATTTTTTATGATTTTTTTTGCATTTTCAATGTTAGGATTAGAAGTTATTTTTACTGAAGGAAAAATTCGACTGTAGGCAGGATTCGAACCTGCTTCTTCTGGTTAGATACACTGGACGCTATGACCACTAAATCACCGCGAGTCCCACCCGTCTGATCGAAATTTGCCTTCACATATTTTGCGGTCAGCAACCTGTCTCGAACAAGGATATGTGCCAATTCCCAGGTTAGGTTTTTTAGGTTTAATACTACCCCTGTTAAAATGATACCATAACAAGTATATACGAAAAATAATGTTTGTTACCAGCAAACGTTATTTTTCGTATCAACAGATTTATTTTCGGAGGGTAGTCATATTTATTTGTGGAAGCAGTCAGTCAGGGGTAGCGGGCGCCCTGGGTGGAAATGGCAAACAGAGGAAACGGATCTGGCGAACTTTCTCGCGTAACCGGTGAAAGGGGAGATCGGGTATCCTGTTCTGACGGGGTAACTGTGTATTTTGGAGAACAAAGGACAGTTTTTCTTAGAGTTGTTAGTAGAAGATACCGTATTTTCGCATTATTTTTCTTATATCGATGGATGTTTAAATTATATACAATATAGATTTTGACTAATAAACTCCCTTCCATCAATATAATGTGGTTTATTGGTACAATCAGCATTAGATATTATATCTAGCTGTAAAATCTGTTCAAAATGTTCTTAAGAGTCCAGCGGACCGAATTTCCCATACAAATGTAATAACAAAATAAATCGTAATTCTTACAAAATTTAATCAAATTGTATTTTATTCAGATTCAGATAATGTTAATCTTAAATCTAGGTTCTTACGTAGTCTTCTTACGATCAGATTAAAATAATAACTTCTACCTTTTAGTGCAAATAACTATCTCATTGTTATAACATGTTTTATTAATATTTTATAACTAGCTGTTTCCCGCATCCCAAAGGACTTTTTGAGACAAAAGGTAGTTTGTACCAAAATTCAGCAAAATTAGTTAAGCGGTTTAATTGTAAAAAGGTAACAGACAGACAACATTAATTTCGCATTTACATAATATTAGTATGTAAGCATGGATGAATAGAAAATATCGAGTAGGCTTTTCTCATTTGTGTTCAGAGTTTACCAAGATAAAGCAGCTGACACACATATCAAGAAAACTTCTAATAAACGTTCAGCTATATATTTCCTCACATAAACACAAACACAAATAACTCTAAGGTCAACTACAAGGAAAACAATGTCCACCCTACCTCCTGATATGTTTATATGCATTAATACCGTTTTATAACCGTGAGATAAGCATAAATCTCAGCGGACCACGATACCTATACTTAGTACACTTTATTGTTATGCTTACAATTAAATATATATAGTTATATGGAAGAAACTAAAGTAAACATAGATAAACCTTGAAATAAAACTACTTTTTGCGGATTTTATTGCGTTGTATTGATGTTATTTCATTCCCCATGTTTCGGTTTCTTTTTTTTTTATTCGTGATAGGCTTACGCTTGATCGCCAGTTTGCCTGATGTTAAGCGATACTGCGATCTACGATGGAGCGCGCTTGCCTAGAAGGAACCGAATTCTTTACAGCATCCATGGTAGACTAAGTTGTTGGACGTCTTAATGTTGCAGTTACTAACAGCTTTATTATTTTTTTGTTAATTATTGAAAATTATTAAATATTTGACTACCTCATTAGTCTAGTGGTCCCAAGCGCGACTGCTACGCTAGAGGTCCTGGGTTCGATCCCCAGGTCGAGCAAAGTGTTATTGGGTTTTTCTATGAAATTCTCAGTAGCAGCTCGGAGTCTGGATTTGTGCCCAATTAATGGCAATAGGCTCGTCCCCTATTACATGGGACCTAAACATACCGGTGAACTGTGGGTGTACATTAGTACGCCTCTGCCCAATCCTTCGGGGAATACAGGCGTGATGGTATGTTATGTTATTAAAAAGTAGTTTTATTTCAATGTCTAATATTCGCGTAAGTATCAGAAACCAGTATAGATAAACCTTTTAGTCTACTTTGTATTTTTCTTTCGTGGTGACAGTAAAATGTGAAATGTCATCAAATTAAAATTATGGACACTGATCAATTGTTTGTTTTAAATTGATGTATCCCAAAATAGAGGTAACTAATGCAACACCACCAATTCGCCGATTTGTTTTTATTTCAAAAACAATTTAATTAGATATTTAAAAAGTAAATACTTCACTACACACATACAATTATTTTTTTTCAATGTTTTCTAAAGTTTTCGCAAGATAGTGCGAATTCAGCTATACGTCATTTAAAAACCGGCCAAGTACGAGTCGGACTCGCGCACGAAGCGTTCCGTACCGTTATCTATAAAAACGGCAAAAAAATCTCATTTTTTGTCTCCCATACAAAAAATGAGATTTTTTTGCCTTAAATGCTTATGTTATTCTGCTTTTTAGTTATTATAGCGGCAACAGAAATACATCAACTATGAAAATTTCAACTTTCTAACTATCACGGGTCATGAGATACACAGCCTGGTGACAGACAAACGGACAGCGGAGTCTTAGTAATAGTGTCCCGTTTTACCCTTTGTGTACGGAACCCTAAAAATGTGACTTCCTAACACTAGTGACGTTATAGTAAGATGAACGCGATACTTTAAGACAAGTATGAAATAATGTGATGGTGGTTCAGAGTTTATTATTCCATGCATGTTTCGCACATGCATATACGCGGTGTGTGGCAAGCATTTTATTATGAGAAGTTCGAAAGAATGCAATTATGGGGAATTTTTCGCATTATTCATAACAACGGCGCAATGAAAAGTTTAATAGACTTTATTAAAATAAATTATTTCGTTAGGTATTATTATTTTAATTACTATCTGCGTTTTGCGTTCATCTATTGAAATCCCACCAACACTTACTTATATTAATATTTTCTGAACCCTGCAAGATAAGTATCGAAATGAAACTCACCCTGAATTTTTTTATCCCTCCACCGCGGTATAAGTACAGAAACCAGTGAAATTAATATAACAAGCCCTAAAACCTATAAAACACATGCTTGCCGGGATGTTTTAAACATTTATTGAAGATATAAGGAAAGCAATTTTGATGGTGAAATGGTACAACTGGATCGTTTTGGTGCGTTACTTTTAAGTTGCGAGTGGAAAGATGCTCTATGTCATATGTTGAGTGGATTAATAGATTTTTGTTTGGGTTCTAATTACTTCTAATCTTTTTCTGTTTGATTTCCATGATATTCACGATGGAGAATATACCTACGTGTGACATACAATATATTTTTTATTCCCATCCGTTATCCAAAATTCCCATCAGTTATACCGAACATAATTTGTAAATAAACAAATGTGATTATGAATAAGAGGGGTAGGGCATAGTGGAATCGAATAATTCCTCTCACAATTGGAGTTGCTCGACTGGGGAAGTCCTTGCAGAAAATCGATGCCACATAACATAGCTCCGTGCTTTGGAGTGTGTGAATGAGTTGTGTTCCTAACGGTGAGCAAGATCGCCAGAGCTCGTGTTTTGTTACCGCCGCTGTTATGCATGGCAGCATGTTTCCTATGCTGACAGCATTTACGGGGTCGGCAACGAGTAATACCCCTGGTGTGACAAGCGTCCATAGGCTACGGTAACCGCTTACCATCAGGCGGGCCGCATGCTTGTTTGCCACCTTAGTGACATAAAAAAAATGGCATAGCTACCTATTTTTTAAACAGAGCACCTATCAGTCCATACCGCCGTCTCTCATAGCAACACGCTTTTCTCAAGGGGGGTAGATGTAAAATATGAATTCAGCGCGTCTCGGCTGTTTCGTACACACGCCGCTTGTTTATCCTTTTAAGGAAGACTTCTCATTTCACACAACTGCTATGATTGCTATATAATCGCCAGCGAACCTTGACCTACCCCACCCCTGTATAAAGGTGAAAAAGTACGAAGGAAAAGAAAGTAACGGGTCATGTTATAATGGTTTGCAATGTTAGGCGTTTATGTAATAGCGTCGCGCGAATGAAAGCAGATTTTCGGCAACTGATTATTAGTACTAATACGTTTTGTTATGTTAGTTTTGTTATGCTTGCCAGTTTGTTTATAGCATGTTTTTGTTGTTCTGATGTTCATTATTACCTTTATTGCCCATAGTCATAATATGGCAAACTATTAAAAGTTTATACATCTATAGTAAAACAAAACCTTTAGGATTCAATAAATTAATTTCATTACAGATTTTTGATAATAGCAACTATAATTGATAAAATTATAAACATAGTGCTTATTTTACCATGCATTTGCTAAGCGAGTCGAGATTGTATGCACAATATTGAACAAATCTAATTTTTAGGATTCCGTACGTTAAAAGGAAAAACGGAACCGGCCGTCCGTCCGTCCATCCGTTCGTCTGTCTGTCAATGTCCTTTATTTCGGGAACGCGTGGAGGTATCGAGTTGAAATTAAAAAAATATACTGAAGTCTACAGTCCCTTGAAGCTGTGAAAAAATGAAACTTCTAAGTTAACGTAAAAAAAGATACGGCCGTTCAAGCGGCAAAAAACGGAAGCCCGTTGTTGAAGTTAAACATCGCTTGCGTTGTGTTTCGCCGAGTGAGTGAGGTTACCGGAGGCCCAATCCCCTTTTAAAAGGTCTGCAACGCACTCGTGACTCCTCTGGTGTTGCGGGTGTCTATGGGCGGCGGTGATCGCTTACCATCAGGCGATCCGTCTGCTCGTTTGCCCTCCTATCCCATAAAAAAAACGTATATTGGAACACTCTCAATGTAATCAAAATTTATAGGGTATTTTCCGTTGACATAGAACTATGAAATTTGGCAAGTAATGCCGTATTATACTACTAGTATAGGGTGAAATCTGAATACTATACATTTATAATTAATTATAATAATGTACCTGCAAATATGTACGGTACTCTTGGTGGGCGAGTCCGACTCGCACTTGTCCATTTTTTTTTATCTGAAGCAAAAGAAAAATATTTGCTTTGCTCCTTAAAAAATAAACCAACACCTATCTTTACAATAACATAACATGTCAAGGTTATGACAGAATGGACACTTGTGTACGTATAGTTTGATAGACATGGCAATTACGCTTGACAGATGTCAGAGTGACATTTCTAGGACTGGGGTTTTGATGGAAAGAAACGATTATCGTACGACGTTGAAAATAAATCGATCATCGTTTATATCATAATTTCAATAAAATTGGTTTTATCTTGACTAAACATAGAATAATAAAATAATATATATTCGATTAAACAATGGTAGGTATTCTATTGTAGTTTTTGGTTTATAAGGCATCGTTGTTACTTAGAATTTTATAGAACAACCCAATAACAGTGCTCGACCGGAAAATCGAACTGAAGACCTCTAGCGTAGAAATCCCGGACTAGAACAAAAACCTAGGACCACTAAGCTAATGAGGCAGTTTAAATCATGATGACATGATTTAAACTGCATGATTTTAACTGGGTGATACTGTCAAAGTAAATTAAAAATGACGTCATAACAAGCAGTGGTCGAGTCTTACTTTATTTATTTCACACTTTATTGTAGTTACTTTTTGCGTATGTTACTATGTTTTGGCACCGTATCAAAGTATTTTTGGCTCGCGAAGCACTTCATGAATGCAGTTGCTATTGCTGCCCGATATATTACGATTATGAACATTTTAACCAATGTGTGCCCTCATTTTGTAAGCAGCATGCTGTCACGCCTTTATTCCTCGTAGTATTAGGCAGTGGTGTACAGTCGCATCAATTTTTTTGATTACGCCCAACTGTATTAATGCTGGGTACATTAATAACCTTTGCCTAAGTTTGCCGTTATGTTTGAGTTAAAGAAACAGTAATTATCATGTTATTACTGTTTGTTTGATCTGGGAATCGAATCCAGAATCGGAAACTAGAACTTTGTCTAACCTTTCGAAGACACGACGGTCTGTTTGTAGTACTATGCCATCCTATTAAGTATTCGTAGGTATTTCCTATAAAGTCGAGAATAAATTGCATCATTTTTGTTTTTGTACAGGTGAAGTCGTCGAAGCAGAAGTTGTCTAGAAGAACAAAGAAGGACGACAAGACAAAAATCTATGAACAACTCTATTTCACCCCTCAACTTACAATGCAGTATGTTGACATTTAAGTATACATCTCTATTATCAAGAAAACTAACGCATGTTCAATTTTCAAATAAACAAGAAAAAGAAGAAATAACACCAACAAAATTGAAAACAAGCCATTGTTATGTTATACGGAGGTTCTACGAGAAAAAGGCAATCTACATGGAGGGTTCGTACCGGACTGCTCGAGATGAGGAAATAAGAATTCATCCTTCCTCGCCCCGGGAGGGAGACGGGGCGGGAGAGGAGGGGCAAGACGGACGACGCCATTCCAAAAACCCATTATACGAGCTCCAGAGCTGTTTTCTATCTCAGAAAGGAACCCGCGCCACCCGCCCCGCTTCTCCCCGCAGTCCCCTCGCCCCATCTTCAGGGATCCTCAACTTTGTTTATGAAAATTACCCATTAAAGTGGCTATGAAAGTAACGCTTTTGCCACTCCCGAAATTAATAAGGAAATTGATATAGATTATTTTTAGGTCGCATTTGGTGCTCGTATTCGAGGCGATCGATAGTCATTGTTTCGTGCGGGAATATTTCAAGTTAATATTACTAGTTCCATTTTTTCCTTGTATACATAATAGAAACGTGAATACCGCTATGTTTAAAATAAAAATAAATAGGACTAAACTTTGTGATTTTATGCTGGATCTTTCGAGTACTTTTGCATTATTCGTCTACAACGTAATTTTTAGCTATTTTCTCCTAAATATGTTTTTTTTATTTTTTGCCTGGCGACTTCACTTAGGTACTTAGTTAGTTACTTACAACCAATACCTATAGTAAATTATTTCAAATACTAGGTAAGGTGTTCATAAATAAATGACTATGGCTCAGTAAATCGATCAGTGAAATAAGTATTTACATTTGGTGGAAAAAGTAGCAGTAGGTAACTGTTAGATTAAGGAAACATTTTCAGACAAATTTTATGAGAAAATCCCCACCTTATTCAGATTAAAAATAATATCCCCAAATAGATTTATGGTGCTCACTGTTGCCTTAGATTTACAACGCCATTAGAAATTAAATTAAAAAACAAAATTATTACACTTGAACCAAAATTTAAATAAACATTACTGTTCTCCCCTCTTTATTGAGAAGACTACCGCTTTCTTCTGCCTTTTGCATCGTGCATCTCTGTCTTGCATATTACTGAATTTCGTGCAAGAAAGAGATATAAAATAAGCCCGCTAGCGACTCGTAGCTCGATATAAAGAAAGATTATCCGAAGCCCCTAAGGAAGTTTGAAATTGCTATTGTAGCGAAAAGGATTATATGTTAGTGCTACGTCGTAGCGGGTCTACGTCGCAGCGGGGGCCGGATTCAGGAGATTGTAGCCCGAAGTTTTATGTATGTGTATTGGTTTTATTTATATAACTCCATACAATTGAGTGTATGTATACTTAAGAATACTTTTTAAGTACATTTGGGTTGTGTAAATAACCTCAAAATTTGGTAATTATAAAAGTTCATGATTTCATGACTCAATGGTACACCTGTTTTAAATTAATTATAAAATAGGTAATATTGACTTTTAGGTAATTTGGACTGCCTCATTAGTCTAGTGGTCCCAAGCGTGACTGCTACACTAGAGGTCCTGGGTTCGATCCCCAGGTCGAGAAAAGTGTTATTGGGTTTTTCTATGAAATTCTCAGTAGCAGCTCGGAGTCTGGACGTGTGCCCGGTTAATGGCAATAGGCTCGCCCCATACAACATGGGACCTACAAATACCGGCAAACTGTAGGTGTACATTAAGTACGTCTCTGCCTAACCCTTCGGGGAATACAGGCGTGATGGTATGTTATGATATGTAGGTAATATTATTGTTTCAGAAATACTTGTATGATTTCAACGGTATTTGTCGTATCACGCCATAACTACTCATTTACCTAATTAAAATAATCCATTTGCAGTTTTAACCTGGAATAAACAATGTGATATCTACAAAGCTGGCAGCAGCGCCGAAGCGGATTAATCCGGTTTAAATCCGGGTAAATACGCTGTGATCCGGTTACCGGGCATGGCGCCGGCGATACGCTGCGACCGAGCCGGGCGGTGTTAATCCCTATTTTAAATTCTGATAAAAGCCGTACCTGTTATTCGTAAGCGTTTTAAGTAGGTATTGTTGGATTTGGGGTCATGAATTTGTGGGTCTAGGTACTTACGGTATGGTGTCATAATAATATAGCTTAATACAGGGCTGTTGGCCTCTTCTTGAAACAAGAAAGTGATAATGGATACAGTGTAAATATGTATACGTACCACCTATTTTTGTATATTCCAGCTACAAAATTTTAAAGATTTTAGCATGAACCTGTTCTTTAAATAATGTACTTACATCAGTACGTATTTACTGTCTGATGACTTGTTACTAAGTAATCAAGTAAGTGATCATAGCAATGACGTTCAAACGGGTTTATCCGGCTATGAACGTTTACCATGCACATAATATGATCATTAATTAAATTCGATTATTAAATGGTATGGAATGATACCCAAAAACTTTTAAAACTCATCCCAAATTTATTTTTTGCCATCCAAAGAGTCGTTCAAACTGTAATTTCTTAAATATTTCTCGGACGAAACGACCGAAAGGGTTGTTAGCAAATTCCTGCACAGTCCAGGGACGAACACTTCAGCCGTTCCCTCTGAATTATTCCAATAACTGACTCAGCACTAGCTTACATAACTTAATGAAGGGCCTTCCTAAGTAACCGAACTAAATCATCGGTGTGTTGATATAACATTATAAATTCAGATATCTCCGACCATCACCATTTCGAATTCGGAACGGGAGGGTCGCACGTACGCATAATCCGGCGAACATAACGGGATCGAAAATGATACATAAATTGTTCAGATGGACTATACGGACGATTAAAGCCATTAACATGGTGCACGGGTCACGGGCCCCCTGAGGCCGGTCCAATCAACAAACCCTTTCACGCTACCGCCAATGTAAATGGCCTTACTCGTGTTTGTTTTTCCGAGCTACTGAAAGGTTCCTACTTGTGTTTGTGACTTATTTTAGTGTTAGCTCAAAGAACTTATCGAGATAATATAAGTACGGGCAACACATCATAGTATCCAAAACTGTCAAGTTTCTTCAATAGATTATCAATTAAATCTCCAAAAAATAGAGTGTACTCGTATTATCCATTGGGGAAATGTGACAGTTTGTGGTAACTTGATGTAAATATAAATGTAGAAGTTTGCGGAATACCGCTACCTACTGCCTATTTTTTTTAAAGAAAACTTACTAGCAATGGGGTCGCACATTACTAGTATTCTTGTTAACCCCTCGTGCTAAGCTAAATGCTTGTGTTACGAGTGGGTTCACGTCGGTAGTGCAATGGGTGGGTTTTGAACCGGCAACCACATGATCGCAAGCCCTAGCCATTAGGCTACCGCCACTTGAAATGAAAGAAGAAGGAAAGAAAAGGATGAAAAAGTTTTATTTGCATCTTTTTAATGCTCAACTTAATCATGAAATGAACTTAAACTAAACTACCTATTACAACGGTTACAAAAATATGGCAACTTTCTATATGACATGTCAAGATCTATATATATACGAGTATAGCCATAAGGTTTTTGTATAGAACCTACATACTCGATATTCATTAGGTTTGATAGGCAGTACCTAACCGACTTCTAAAAATGTAGGAAAATTCCCTTGAACATGAGAACATCCAACATTAAAATTTTTAATAGCTATTATGGTAATCTAACCTGTCGACTATAAATACGTATTTTGTTACTAATTAATTTAACCGCTAATTTAAGAGAAACTCGAATATACTTGATACCTATCACTCCTAATTATAAATCTATTTATAAATAGTTATGTAGAATGTTAATAATTTTTGATGCTGTTATAAATATACGTGGTAAAATATTTCTAATTTTAAAAACATTTGGGTTTCATATATTTTATTACACCAACTACAGATTCAAAATAATACATGAACAGTTTTTGTTTTATTTCTCAGTGAGAGAAGAGTTCTAATAAAGTTGTACCAAGGCGTCAGTCCTTTTTCTTCCATGCCCTCGACTAATACAGAATAGAAAGTCCATCCTCATACCAGCGATCGTTAAAAAGCTCGCGGCTCCCAATAAAGCGGTCGCCGTGTATCAGGATTCATGATAGGGCGCTCCCATACGCCCCCACTCACAGATATACGGTAACGAGCGCGCCACAATACCATACGCAATAAATACGACGCGTACGCTAACGTACGCTGCACACTTCCATACGCCGCGTACTACCAGCGTTTCTATTGTTTATGCCGTATTAAATTGTTTCAATGTTGCCCAGTTATTGCCGAAATCGTATTTCGGTACGTATTGCAAGTTGTGGGCGTGAGTTGTTGAGCCGTTACGATGTTATTGTTGTTAGTTTTCGGTTATGATTTGATGCCAATTGCTTTGTATTGGCGATTTCGTTGCTGAGAAGGGAAGATATATTATTTTTTCAGCAACTTCACTTAACTAACTTCACTTAAATTCCACTTACAAGAGTTACAAGGCTTTAACATTTTAAAGCCTTCTCACTTTTAAGTGATAACCAACCATTGTATAAAAAACACATCTCAAACTTAGCCTATGCAAGAAAAAATTATGCCGAAACTATATTTTTCTGGCTCAATCTAAATTTTACGACTATGTACGAAGTATTATTAAGTATTTATATAGATTTTAATTAATATTTTAATAAAACTACTTTTTAAGGATTTTATCGCGTTGTATTGATATTATTTGATTCCCGACGTTTCGGACCCTATATATAATCCGTAAAAATTAGTTTTATTTCAATGTCTAATATTCGCGTAAGTGTCAGAAACCAGTATAATATTTTAATATTGTTTTGAGCTTCAACTTTAGCTTCCAGAAAAAATGATCCCAGCTTCGAAAAATATATAAAAGTCATAAAATAAACTAAAAGCTTTCTGTTCATTAGCAGATTATTTCGCGTTGCGTGACAACCCCGCGTAAATCGTCGCATGCGTGCTACACTTTTGAAATTATATTCATTATAATACTTTCAAGATATATGACTTTATTTATTTTGTTCCTATGTTATATATTTTGTATTTTATGGGCATGCTGGTAATATAAGCCCTATGTGCGAAATATACGTATTCTGAGCAAATGAAGTAAGTCCCCAGTGCTACTAGTATAAAGTGAAATATATATATTAAAATGCACATCAGTTTAAATTGATGTTTTCTTTACTAATTAGGTCAAGTTAACGAAGAAAGAATATAAAGACAACGTGTAAAAAAATTAAATGATTACAAATATAGATTTATTTATGAAAATCTGCCATTGAAATATTATATTTTCGCAACAAATCTAACATATTTGTGCAGAATTTCAGTTCAAAATTCTTTGGGAATGTTCAAAACAGACATAGCAAGGGTTTTACAACGCGATATCTTTAAGGAAGTACCTACACAAGACGGGAAGGCGCAAGGATTATGGATAAAGCCATATCGATAACCACGATCGAGGTAGAGACACCTTATTTCAATAACAACGACTACTCACAAAGGGACCTTATGCATATATTTATTTTAGCACACACCTTTACTACGGAAACTGGTAACTTAGGGTAAGTTTCAGTATGTTGTCTCCGTGATAAAATTTAGCATCGAATGATCAAAATTTTTTTTAGAAAGTTGAAATACGTAACACAGTACCCTCAAAAATAATATTTTACATAAATATTTTTGTTGTATTACAAGAACAAAACACGCATGCTTCGTTGCATTTTTTAGCGTCTAATATGATGAAACAAGAGAATGAGATAAACTTACTTTTATATATTTTATTATTTTATATAATTTGTTTATTTGCGTAAAAATAAATTACAAAGAAAATGCTAAGTTCGAATAATTTTACAAAAATATCTTTAGTAGTCGTTGTTTTGTTAATTTACTAGTAACTTATACTAATTGTTGAAGATTGACACAGCAACATTTTGTCACATATGTGACAAAATGTTGTGATATGTGTCGTAACTTGCATTTATTTGAAAATGAATCCTGGACTATTAATTTTCTACCATATTTGAATAAGTATTATTAGTACCTACAACATTCAAATGCATGGACAATTCCCTTAGTGGTTGTGAACGTATAACTGTATGTTATAAATTACGATTAGTATCCTATCTATATAAATGTTTTTGTAAAATAAAGAGTATATAAATAAATAAATAAATAACTAAACCAATTTACTCATTTATTAATACATCTACATTATCCCCCTCTTTACAGTCAATTGTAAATTAAATCAATAAAAATAATTATCAATTATATTATATACATTCTAGTATATTAAATAAACACTAGAATTTTGCCTGAAATCAAGAGAGCTGAGAAGATTTATACCAAATAGATTTTTTAGGGATTTCATAATCTTTGAAATAAATCTACTTTTTACGGATTTTATCGCGTTGTATTGATATTATTTGATTCCCGACGTTCCGGATCCTTTGCAGCATCCATGGTCACGGGTAGACTAAGTTGTCGGACGTCCAACGTTACAATAATGAACCTTACATTTTTTTTTACCTCAAATTTAGTGTCAGGAACCAGTATTTTATAGTCTTATTTAGGTGCTTTTAATACACCCTTAAGCCTGTATCCCACCCCTACGACAAAATTTTCATGAACCAGGCATAAAAATATAACATTATTCTAAACCGTTATAAAAGTCAAAGTGAATGCCTTCTCGGAATAATTCAACAGTGAACATGTAAAAACATTTACATGTATAATGTAGAAGACACATGTCTGAAGTATATGATAGAGGGTTCATAGGGTAAACGGATTAGCTGTGAACGGAAAATTATCTGTTTTCCTACTGTAAATAGGTATATATTTAGAGAACGCTACAAACAGCATAGGTTATAGATACGCCAGTCTGTCTCTTAGTTTATGGTAAGTATAAAAAGTTGTTGTTGTGACATTAATATGTCAATGTTTAATATCGTACCTACTAAATGAGAAGAAAAACTGAAGGTTACTGAATTATAAGTACCTAGTTTATGCAATAAATGGTTGCATAATAAAGCTGGCTTATTATGATTAAAGATGGCAGCTATTGTAATGTTTTTTATAAATAGGTACCAAGTCTGATACCCACCTTGTCTCTCTGATACTCATCTTGTTACTATCATAACTATGATTGTTCCGTACGCATTTTTGCTAAAAATAACTACACTACATCAACTACAACATCCTTTGTTACAAACTTTTGTTCTATTTAGAAAATAAGCGTGTAGAGGAGAAGATCAATTTTAATAACAACAGATTCGTGGCTGTTGATGAAACATAACTACATATCTACAATGATCATAGAACCAAAATGCGGAATTGTTAAAAGGTCTATTTACTAAGCAAAAAGGGCGTAATGGAGACGATAAGGTTCTTTTTATTTTAACGTATCGATCTATCTTGTGACATGTAACGCCATCTATTAGATGGCAATGCAAACAAACGGAGTTTTACTAACTTTTGGCACGCTACACTCTTTGTTTGGCAGATTTACTAATAGTAATGTCTGCAGGATATAATTATGGTTGTTTTGACTACACTATTGTTTGTTATTTTGAAGAGAATTGGATGTTTTTGATGGTTTAATAACTTGCTTTGGTTTGTTACTAAAATACCTTGCAGGTAAGTATAGTTTATTAGCGATATATTTAGTTAAATACGGATGATATGACAGGGAGATTTACTAGACATTATTTGATAAATATGGGAAATACATACCTACATGATACATCCATACAAAATGGCTGGCAGCGGATGGATGCCAGCTCCCAAGATCGGGATGGTTGGCACTCCTTGGGGGAGGCCTATGTTCAGCAGTGGATGCTAATTATAGGCTGATAATTATCATGATGATGGTCTAAAACTACACATTGCAGAGGTCTATGGCCTTTGATCAGAAGTGGATCTCTTTTGAATGATAAGTAGATAATTAAGATCATGATGATGATGAGGTACTATCAACTGTTTCTAACAACCTATTTCAAAGGTTCCTAGTACTTTAGCCAAGAAATGACTGCTTAACTTTGAGAAAAATACTAGTAGGTACCCACTTATTTTTATAATGATCATTGCATATGTCTGAATGCTGAATTCAGGGTTAGACCACATAACAGATATGAAGTTATTTTTGGACCTGCACAAAGAAAAAAATAATTAGGTATTTATGATATAAATTTTATATACCGGATGAAAACAATAGATTTACGCTAAAATGTAACCTTAGTTGCACATTTTATTTGCCCCACAAACTGGGTCAGATCTGTCCACTTAAAGCGATTCATCTAGAATTACAATTTATGAACCTCTTGTGAATCTTTAGCGATATTTTCAGCTTTGCAGTTCCTATTTCTTTGAACACTTTATTTGTAAATACTGTCAGTTGATTCTTAAAAACTTTAAGAAGGGTTTTCTAACCTACTTTCAAGATAACCTTATTAAAGTGTTCCTACGTCACAGCAATACTATTCCATAGGTACTACAGTTAAAACATAACAACAGCAAAACAAACAGTACGGTCGCAAGCGGCGACCATGCGTGAAACTACCCTCGGTACGTTGAACACGGACATCTCTATACACGACGCTTATACACAAGTATACTATATAATATATATATACTAAACATACCTAGGTAGGTTTTTAAATTCAAAATTTTTATTTTGTAAATTCTACTTTAACTAGGTAGTTAAAGTATCTATCTTTTTTTGGTCAAAATTATTCGTTAACCAAAGGACAAAACAGTCAGTCCTTTAAGGTTAATAATTATAAATGTATATCCTTTTTCTGTATAATGTATTTTAAGGCACTATTTTGTTATAGAAGGATACCTACATTTAAGCATTTTGTTAAACTTGATTTGAAATTGGTGATGTGGCTTTGATAAGAATGGTATGTGTAG
Source organism: Acronicta aceris (assembly GCA_910591435.1). NCBI lineage: Eukaryota > Metazoa > Arthropoda > Insecta > Lepidoptera > Noctuidae > Acronicta > Acronicta aceris. Next base: position 9,698,623 of record OU342767.1, on the reverse strand, counting down.
TCCTTAAAAACGTTTTTATGTTCAGATTCAGACTCTCTATCAGTATTCAGACTGCCTCATTAGTCTAGTGGTCCCAAGCGCGACTGCTACATTAGAGGTCCTGGGTTCGATCCCCAGGTCGTACAAAGTGTTGTTGGGTTTTTATAAGAAATACTAAGTAGCACCTCGGAGTCTGGATTTGTGCCCGGTTAATGGTTATAGGCTCACCCTCTATAACATGGGACCTAAACATACCGGCGAACTGTGGGTGTACATTAAGTACACCTCTGCCTAACCCTTCGGGGAATACAGGCGTGATGGTATGTTATTCAGGCTTAAAAATTACTATATTACTCATTATCATCTTCTTGCCTCTGTCCAAATTTATTTGGGGTCGGCGCAGCGTCTCCTTTTTCTTCCATTTATAATATGGTATTGTATATTACCTACTGTTGTTCTTAAAATATTTAACGACACAGTTGATCATCGCAAAATTTCTCCCGCTCTTTTCCCCACTCAAAAATTCGCTCACCCATCAAACTCCCGATCTGACCACCCTTTCACTGGACCGTGAAATACAAATAAACTGGCTACAGCATTAGTTATTACTTCATACGAAGGGATAGCCGCTGGGGAAATCCAACAGCTCACATTTGCATGGCTGACCCTATCCCTGTTAATATCACAATTCAAATAATATTTGCATCTAATTGTAAACCATTGTTGTATCATGGGAATGGACGATCCTATATGAACACTGTTAATATACAATAGATACATAGAACAGATGAATATTAACGCGTAGTTCGTAATTGGTTTATAGTTCGGGTTATTGAAATGTCATGTCCAGTTTAGTTATGGTTGTCCGGTAGTCTGAATTGTGTTTGGAATTATATTTGAGGCTTTAAGGAATTGTGGTTACCTTAAATAAGTTTATTAGACTGAATTGATAGTTGTGGTAGATACATATAGATAAGATGGTATTTATTACGGGTAATGTGATCAAGGCTGATTTAATTTTAAAGTAAAGAAGTGTCCACATTCTGACGGATATTAATATGAATACTCGTAAAAGGCTATTAACCAAAAACATACATAATCGAGTAAAAATTATTTTTACAATGCTTTATAAATTTAGCACTGCCAAATATTCTGTAGTTAAGTGTCCGGTTGACCGAATTTCTCTTACAAACGTAATACCGAAATAAATCGGAATGTAAACACAATTTAATAAAATTCTGTTATTATTCCGATTCCGATACCGTTAATCCAGGTCTACTCTACCATTTCATCCAAAATACTTCACTGGAAATATATGTATGATTTTCCGGTCTTCTATTACCAGTGAAACTAGTAGTAGACGAAATAGTACCGTAGAAACCTAGATTAACGGCATCCAAATCCGAATAATAATATAATTTCATCGAATATTGTCAGGATTACGATTTATTTCGGTATTAGGTACGTTTTTGTGGGCAATTCAAGCTCCTTAAGAAATTTTATTATGAACTAAGGTAATTATGTTCCAGTTTGTAAGGTAATTTAAAAATACTGGGAGTATGAATTAATGGTTGCAGCTTACCACCTTACTTATTTGGCATCATAAAACAATACAAAAAACTAACTTTATATTTAATGTTTATTTTTTGCAAAGGCGCGTCGCGTCGCGTTTTTTATACAAAGTTTTCCTATTTTCGTTAGTCCATTTAAGATGGATACGTGCTTTTGTAAAGTGAACAATGAAAGTAATAATAATAATATTTTTTTAAGATTGTAGTTCCTAATTGTAGCTAAATATCAGGAAAATATTAAAGAACCATTACTCTACCACAGAAACGAATCAAAGTTATGTACCACTAAATTCAAAGACTCAAAAGTTTGTTAACAACCACTGACCCAAACAAAATACATCCAGCACTAATTACGTCCATTTCCAATAACGTAGCAAAATCGAAAACGAAATTAAAAACACATAGTGTTGGGATGGGAGGTAGGGGGGCGAAAACGCGTAACTTCCGTTTTCCGCGGCATTGGGTACAATTTGAAATATCTTACTGCTGTTGTAACGACTCGATGGTACTGTGAGGGCCACTTATATATCTCTTTTATCTTTTGTTGGCTCGCCCCTCGCCCTCCGAGGATAAGTTTCGAAAAGGGTGTTTTTTAAACGGACCGTAATACAGTGGACATCCTGTATAGATTGTAGTTGTAACATGCTATGAAATATATTGTGGGAACTATTTTATAGAGAGTAAATTTGGTTAGTTCAATTTTTTAATAGAATAATATTTAATTTTTATTCACATATTGAAATTTAATTAATCAAAAATTGGAAAATGGTAAGTAATCGTATCGTAGAAATCTATAATATCTGTCTATCCCAATGAAACAGGCATCAAAATATGTATGAATATTTATTTATGTCGATATAGGTACCAATATTTTTGCTTTAATTTACTGTAGATACCAAAACAAACTCCTTAATAAGACCTTTATATTCCTCCGAAATTGACTAAATTCTTGTCAATTGCACAGTAACTAAGGCCCCTATGTGGGTATTAAAATAACCACAGCATACAAAACAAGACATTCTAACAAAACACCCATAATTTCCAAACACACCCATACATCCTAACTATTTTAACACCAAAACGAACGGCATCATATACCACGGAGTCCGTCGTACATAACGACTGGATGCCGACATAAAGCTAATCCCACAGTCGCGTAAATCTTAGTGGCGAGATGGCTAAATCAACTGGCTATCTGGGCTCGGATCTCCGTAGGATGCTGTTTTATTGTAGGTACTCTCGTGTCCGTACTTACAACTGTTTTGACTCTCCGCTATCTCTTTTGTTTTTAGCTGTGAACTATTTTAAGGGTGTGGTATTGTATATTTATGTTGCCTGTTGTGGACCGCTGAATCTTACAATAGTACACTGAACTATTTATTGATATAATGATGCCTTAGCTATGAATGGAAATTGATCAACTTTTCGGTGTATGTACTTAATTGTTAAGTTATGTACTTACCTACATGTGCGAGTCCAAAATAAAGTTTTCTTTTTTTCCTTTCTTAATTGAAAAAAAAAAACATATAATATTATTTAAGGGTGCCAATCTAAGGGTGTCTTAGTATCTATTTTTTTAAAATAAATTTGAAGAAAATATGTAAACTAATCATATGTAGTAATTAGCCTAATTATTTTAAGTATTATACTTTAATTTCTAATTTAATGATTGTAACCTTTTACATCAAAATTGTACTATAGGTAAGAGAACTTCTACTTGTTCGTTTTTGAGAATAAATGTATTTAAACCGAAATAGATGGATATTACTGTGGTACTGCGTTGTTTAAGAGGAACTTGCCTTGAATAAACGCAGCACGCTTAATTGCTTTTTATTTGCCTATAATCGATTTTCACGGAGTGGTCATTAAATTACCACTCACGGAGTGGTCATTTTTCGTGGGAGAGCCATACTTCGGCACCAATATACCGGCGTTAAACAACGCTGACGTTGTGTTTCACCGAGTGAGTGAGGTTACCGGAGGCCCAATCCCCTTTTAAAAGGTCGCCAACGCACTTGTGACTCCTCTGGTGTTGCGGGTGTCCATGGGCGGCGGTAATCGCTTAACATCAGGCGATCAGTCTGCTCGTTTGCCCTCCTATCCCATAAAAAAAACCAAGGGTTTTTTATTATGATATTCAACGAGTAAATATGCAAACAGCCTTAAACGCTTGTATTCTGAAAATAAATTAGTATTATACCTGTATCTAATACCTTATCAAACTCGAGACAAAATTCAAAATAGATAATAATGTATATATTTATTTTCCATACACCTTTCAAATACCTAGCATTAGAAAAGGCACCTTTAACCCGTATCAACTCCATCATACGTCATAACCGGTACTCAGCTATTAAATGTGCATTTGTTCACGTTATTAACATGTCTTAATGTTATTTTATTGCACATAACTGGTTTCCACCGGGTATTCCTTACTTTACTGCTAATATATTCATTATAACGCATGTCTTTCCCATAGCATTATATAAATAACTAAACAAAACAGGGCCTATTTCTCCTCAAATAACTTACGTTGGGCCGAACAATAATTCAGGCAAAAAACTAAATATGGCTACACGTTTTTTATTTTCGGTAACGTCTTGATTAAGTATCGACCACCTGCCTGGCCCTCCCTTTGGGACTCGATAAATAAGTCCAGACATATATTAATGGGTACATAAAGATTATGTTGAAATTCAAGTGTGCCTTCTATGGCCATTTATTTGTAATAAATCGGAAGGATTGCTTGATACGCTTTGTTTCTCCCGAAGACTGTTTCAATATATTTTTTGGAAATGGAGCTTTATTGTACATTAAAATATTATCGAGCTGTCAAGCGTCGGTTTCAAGAATGTGTGATTGAGTAATTCTCTGAATTTGTGTGATGAAGTAAGTATTGTTTATATGGATGTGTCATGGGATGATTGAACGATGTTATAATTGAAGAAAATGGGCACATTGAGCTGAAAAGGTTGGTATGAAAATAATCTTATTTGAGGACGAACAGCTAAAGGATTTATGTGTCAATTTAAAACACTCATCGCGCAATTGTTAGGACGATTTTAAGCTTTTCTCGAAATCACAAATATTTTAAACGTTTTCACTTATTTAGTGCCTTTTCTCCCTCTGTACTCATATAAATGAAGTTTAGGTTCTCTGTGTTTATACCCAAGGAACTTAAAAAGCTCATAAAATAACCTGACTTTAAAAAAAAAAATTGTTCACCATCCACTTTGAAAGTGAACCATTTCTCCGTAACAAAAAAGCAACTAAATTCCAATCCGTTTTGTCGGCCGTAACAAAAGAAATGCGAATCCATAATGAACGTGCAGAATTGCATTTCACACACAAAAAAAAAGATAGTTATTTTCGCTACATTGTGGTCCACGTTATATGACATTGAAAACTAAATACACTTCAGGTAAATAGCGGTAGGGTCTTCCCTTCATTTAAATCATCCTAGACACATTTCTGCTTTATATCTAATCGCAAATTTATTGTTCTGGGGCATGGAGTGGTACGAATTAACAATGAACAAACTATTATTACTGCATTGAGATATACTCGCGTGGTAAATCATGGTTGCCATTGTACTCGGGGATATGAGCACTTTTATGGGGACCATGAGTGGTAATGAAGCAGTTTTCACTACCACATAATGGTTTGGATGTCGCGTAAATTGATTTTTATATTTTGTTTGACGTTAATGATTGACATGAGAGTATTTCGTTGCGCGCTGAGAATGATTCTCCCTGACGCTTTTACGAGGTGGATGACGTGTTCATCGATAAATTTACGGTGTTGTGGGATATTTGGGCAATTTTATGAGTCATTTGGTGGTACTAAATGTCCATATGTTGTATAATGTAATAAGTTGCTTTGTAGTGAGCTGCTACTGGATTTAGAAGTCATGTTTGTTTATTTATAGATTCTGAATTGATAAGTAATTGTAACAGGATTAATAAATATTACGAGATTATAATAATAATACAGTAAACATGTTAACTATATAAATTTTCATTTATTTTTGAAAATGTTAGTTTTTATTCATAAGCTTCGTGAAACTTTTTTTAGAACTTACGACATTTGTTTTATTTATTTCACAATAACCTGCTCGTAATTAAGTTAATAGCCTTTTTATGTCCCTTTAATGTGTTTAGATGCAATAAAATATCTTGTTCTGAATTTAACAGTTATAACTTGTTTTCATGAAATAGGACATCGAATTAATCAAGGTTCTTCTACGAAGGCAAGGTAGGTCAGATGTTGAATGATTTCATAATTCGTTTACTAATAAAATATGTTAGGTATATAAAAACTATCATAAAGACAAGTAGTTCAAAAAATCATAACTATGTATTAGGAACGAAGGTAAAACAAAGATATATTTTTTGAAATACCTAGTTAAGTTTGAACGTTATCTTATTGATACGTATTTTATTAGGTACCTACTATCCTGTAAATAGGTTGTAGTTAACGCATATTTAATTTAACTTAACTGTTTTAAAATACTGTAGGTACCTAATAGATAAGTTCCTGATGAATTTTATAGCATTAAATTGATAATATCAAACCTTGTTGCCTCGTATCCTTCCCAGAATTTATGGCAACGGATAGACCATAGATACTGTAAAATATAGGAGGACAGTAAGAAAAAGTTTGTGAAATTGGTTCATCTATATGTCTATGATTCGTAACCTGTATCTAAGGCAAATATTCTTATTTTTTATTTCATTTATTAAGAACAAAAAAACTGTTATTAAGAGAGAGTTATGCTAGTTGAGATGTTGCAATTATATTAATAAATATAAAATGATACCATTGAAATAAAACTAATTTTTACGGATGTTGTCGCGTTGTATTGATATAATTTTATCGTCAGAAACCAGTATAATGTAACATACTATAACCAACGCCTGTATTTCGTCCAGGGTTAGGTAGATGTGTAATAATGTACACCCACATTTCGCCGGCATGTTTAAGATTCATGTAATAGAGGCGAGCCTAGTGCCAGTATCGGTGCACAAATCCAGGCTCTAAGCTGCTACTGAGAATTTCCTATAAAAACCCGATAACACTTTGCTCGATTTGAGAATCAAACCCAGGAATCGTAGCAGTCGCGCTTGCCAACAAGGCAGTCATGTAAAATTATATAAACAAATAACTCATACCAAGGTCTACAATTTTGCATAAAAGATGAAAAGAGACAGATAATATGTGAATGAAAATCGTCCAATCAATTGCCTAAAGGTAAAATACAAAATAATGGCCATTTTTTTAAATGTTTGCCTAGAAGGAGAAAATATACTTAGATAAATCTATAAAATGAGTGTTGTAAGCATCAACAAATCGACGAAGAGATATTAAATTCTGTGGGTCCTTTTTTTATTCAAAAGCATTCAACATCGCGATAGCTCCGTGCCTTGCGAGCGTAGCGTCCTCGGCGAAGGCTTCGCCGGCAAAACATCAGTCTTACGGCGGGCGGCGCCCAAACGTCGTCGAGCACTGCCATTGGCCCGCCATTCCCCGCCCAGAAACACCTACAATTATATTTATAATGCACACGCTGAAATAATTTACATTTCAGCTGAATTTGCTACCATTGGGGGTAATTGAAAATTTGTTGTATTGACCCTGCATGGCCTACGATGGGATTGGTAAGTTTAAGTGATTAGATTTGCCAGTTTCCCCCATTATTTTTCTGTATGTGACAGTAATGGGGTATTTTATTTTTTAGAACTAATAATTTTGTATGTTTAGGTATATAATAGTAGTAAGTATTGACAATAGAACAATTGCATGATTGTAAAAAATCTTGTAAGAAATTACTAACCAGCTTCTGTTGTTAAACTTTTTTTTTATTGAATTGTTATTTAATACAGTTTAAGAGTTATGTATTAAGAGTGAAAATGTAAAATAACTTTTCATAAATACGAGATGTCATTACTTCCTTGGAAGATGGGTAGGCCTTTAGAGTAGGACGCGACATGCGTCGACACTCTTGCGCCATCCATCTTCCTAGCTCGGCGGGCTGTGCTGGCGCGGCTGCTGCAACTGCGGACACCAACAAACGACGAAAATATAACAATTTTATTAACTGTTATATTTTTGAACCGTTTGGGATTGAAATGGGGCCGTGGGGTCCGAGTGAACTTTCTCTTATGCACTTAAGGCTATTGCCAAACGCCTGCACATTGCTTCACGTGACCCAATAGCTGGCCTATACTTTAGTCAGAGAATCAGCATTGCCATCCAACGTGACAATTTAATTTATTTATATTTTTATAATTTAATGCCCTTTTTTAGTTATATTTTAGTCAGTTTATTATTTTAGTTAGTTCTTTAGGTTACAGGTAAGTTATATAATATTAATTTATTAATAATCACTTCCTTAATATTTGTAAAATTGTTTTATGACTATAATATCTGAATTTATTTGAGACAACCTGATCCGATGTTCTCCTGATGATGTTTTCATAAATTCATCTTCATATTTTTGACATAACTAAGCATTTCACAAAACCTTAAATTACCTTTCATATTTGAAAAATATTTTTGATCGCCACAAAGAAGGCACCCCTAATAAGATTACTCGTAAATGGAAAATATTCAATACAAATTTCGAGTTCGATTTTCAAATCTTATTGGATCGCGGTTTCGACTACCTTATTGCAATTATAATCCCAGCATGACTAACGCAGTTTTTAAATCATCCATGGCCATGGAGTTCCCTGAATTTGGTTTCAATTTAAATGTATCTGACATATTTTTAAAGAAATTAATGACTATTTAAATTACTTGTTTCACACTAATAGGTATTATAAATAGATATATTATTCTTTTATATCTTTGAATAATTTTTCATTCCATTAGATCTTGGAGATCTAAAGAGTAATTGCTAAATCTTCTTAATAAATACATATTATTTTGTCTTTATGTCCGTATATAATATCTACTACTCATTTACATTATCTATCATACTACGTATGTTAGATACATTATAACATTTATTATTATACCTACTTAGGTAAGTAGTTTGAGAGAATATAGTTCATTCGAAAATAAGACATTGGAAACGTAAAAAAATCTTGACTTACTATGTCTTCAGTGAAATTAAAGATTTAATTGATTATCTACCTAATTTTATGTTTTAAATGTTATCAACAAAAAATATTTCAAAACTCTCTTTCTATTTATCTGCGGTATACTATAATCTTTGCTTTATGGCATCAATTTATCAAGATCAATATTTTATTCCCACGACTCTATTACTCATCTATCTAGATGTCATAATTAATGCTGATACGGTCTACCACAACCGGAGTCGTAACATATATGAAATGTCTCTACTAGAGATATAAAACTATTTATTTGCAAGTAAATATATATATATATATATATATAAGAATAAAAAAGATAGAGTTTCAGTAGGCGAGGCTTAATTAAGTAAAGATAATCCAATAACTTTAAACAGGGCCGCACTAGTTAAGTACGAGACCGGTTGAAATGCCGAGGAGTCGATAAACACAACGTTCAATACTAATAAATAACTAGAGGTTTAATTGGCTCCACGATATAGATTTTAATTGGTCGTAAATCGTGGAACGCCCCTTAATAGCCACTGTTTATTCGTGCGCCGCACAAATCTTTGGATTAAAGCTGGTTGTACACTTATGGTGTGTTGTAACACATCGTGTGCCAATATTCGGCTGCCAATTGGATGTCTTAAACAACAATTAAGTATGTATGATATTATAGAAAACTTGAAACAACTTATTACGATAATTTAAACAGCATTGCAAAGATCATGAATTATAGCTAATATAATATCGATCTCTACAGTTTTCACACAGCAAAATGACATCAAAACTGGTTCGTGTATTTGAAAGCTACTGTGACAAAAACAAACACACAAAAAGGGCTCATTTTTTATAATTTAATATGAATAAAGATTTTCTGTAAGCGATGTTCTATCAGATCACAGAAACGAATGCAGAGTATATAAACACACCTAGTTTCTATATTACTTTTAGTTCTTGTATGTTAATTTGGTCTCAGTTTTAATAAGGGTTGGGTCTAAAATAATGTCTTAATTGAAGTAGATACAGTATTGTAACATTATCAAGTGGATCAGGCTTACAGTAATATTACCTATAAATGACGCTTCAGGTATTTAAAATATATATGGCATAATATTTATTGTATCTTATTTCCGTAGATTGTAGTAGAGATTCTAAGAAATATTCCTAGACTCAGAAATCTGAATTCTTAATCAGATATTCTGGGATAAACCCTTTTACTTTCAAAAGTTAATTAACAGATAAGAGAAGTCCACTGCTGAACAAAGGTTACCCCCAAAGACTTCCACAGGGACCGGTTATACGCCGCCTGCATCCAATCACTCCCAGCGACCTTTACCAGGTCGTCCAACCACCTCGCTGGACTTCGTCCTACGCTGCGCTATCTACATTTCTCCACATGGTGGAGACCACGCAACGAAAAGTGAATTGCCTTCAAGAAAATATATGAAAATACTGTTTTGACACACACTAAGGAAGTAGAAGAAGGTATCAAAAATATAAACAGTTTGTGCTTTGGCGTATGCTACCATTCATTCTTGAAGATTAAAATTAAAAAAAGTATCGACAAGAAATAAAACTGTCCTGATTAAATCATTTTGCAAACCTATTAGACCCTATGCGCATCAGTTCATGCGTTTTGGAGTTATTGTACAAAAAGTAACACAAACAGCTAAGACCTTTCAATACAAGCGTTAAAAACAAGTGTATAACATCTCTAAAATAAAGATTTTTCCACGTACAAAACAGATATATTACGGACGCTGTACCTTATTATCTTGGGCATACGTCTTCCATTGCTTTAATGGAATTATCAGGTAAGTATTTCATTGGTTAATGATGTTATATTCACAGTACCACATTTATTTACGTGCGTCATTTGCGCCTTCTGTTTTGTATACCTACGTCTGATTCATACGAAGTACTTTAATGACTTATTTATTATACTTATAGGGTGACGGGTATTTAGTATCTATATAATATTTTAACACGTCACAATGATAGAGTCATTATAACTAACAACTGTTCCAAAGACACGATGATTTTATTTATATACCTACTTATCATTATTTCTATTTCAATATGTAGACTGCCTCATTAGTGTAGGGGTCCCAACCGTGACTGCTACACTAGAGGTCCTAAGTTCGATCCCCAGGTCGATCATCGTCGACATAATTAATCTGGGTACAAAAGGGGTTATTCAGCACCGAAGGAAATTTGATGTTATTGCGTCAAAATAAGCCGAGACATAACTATTTGTATGTTTTTAGGGTTCCGTACCTAAAAAGGAAAAAACGGAACCCATAAAGGATCACTTTGTTGTCCGTCCGTACGTCCGTTTGTCTGTCAAGACCCTTTATCTCGGGAACGCGGTGAGGTATCTAGAAGGAATTAAAACCTTATACTGAAGTCCACAGTCCCTTGAAACTGTGAAAAAATCAATTGTACGGAACCCTCGGTGGGCGATTCCGACTTTCACTTGTTCAGGTTTTATTTTTACCCACTTAATCTGACGGCATGATCCAAACGCGTAGTATCAAACTGAATATGTGATCAAGGTCTGTTCTCTGCTGCCCTTGACCTTGATGAAAGCTATTTTGTCCATTATTATTTTTGATATAGGTGACAAACTAGCACACAACGCGGCAGGTGGATTTACCATCGCCCATAAACACCTGCAAGACTAAATAAGTCGCCATTGCGTCACCAAATTACGAGGTATTAAGTTATTTATTCAACAACAAACAATTAACGACTAATTTTTTAAAGGTTTTTACCAAAACATTAATAACTTTGGTCTCAAGATAATAATTACTCCACTAAAATGCTCCTTAATAAAGATATTAAAGTGATTTATAAGTGATTAACTCCATTTTATCTAAATGTAAAACGCCCATTTTAGCATAAGGATATATAAATTGGCTTTATGTTAATTTTGACTTCTAATGGTAAATATAATTCAATTAAGGCTAAATGTGCAAAGCGAGTTTATTCTTGAAGCGTTTTCCGAATATTTGATTATTTAAAAAAACTTGATCTAAGTACCTACCTACATAACCTGCATCATTATCATCCGCTAGGTAAATCTACATTTTTATAATGTGTGAGGTGACACCTAATTGAATCTGCTTTGTTCTTATTACTACTTCGGTATTATAAATAAAAAATAATAATAATTAAACGAGGAGTGAGGAGTGGAAAGAGGGTAGGGAGGCCTTTGCCCTGCAGTGGGACGACAATTATAATAATAATTAAACCCTAGTCAATATAAAGAAAGAAAATCCTTTACATAAATTCTATACAATTTATTCATAGGTAGTGATGATAGTGATTGTGATAGAGAACAACTTTGCAATGTCACCCCATATTTGAACTAAGTATAGGTATTCTAGATGCTAGAACATTACCTACCGAAGAAGGCCCGGTGTATTGAAAAACACCGATCAACTATAGCTATTGCTGAACTATACAATATTATTATAATTTTAAAAATCTCACATAATTTTGTTCATGAAATTTGTCGTATTTGTCGTCAATAACATATCAACATTTTAATTCCTCAATATTTTGTCACGGGACACAATATTACCCTGATTTAATGTTCTGATATGCGACAAAACACCAACAGATAGTATCTCGACGCTCATCCAAAAACAAAACAAGTGAGTATATACAAGCCTTGCCCATAAAGGGGTAGCTAGGAACGATTTAATCAACCGATAAAAATTGTCGAGAGGCTCCGCTAGATGGCGGGGTGAGATAACATCTGGTTGCTGGCGCAGGACGTATGAGTCTTCGTACATATGTTTTTTTTGCGTAGGTTTAATATTATACGCATTGTAGGCAATAACAGGGTTATCTCCATATAAATTGCGCATCTACATAATTATCTAACGGTGGCTACAATATGAGAACCGGAAAAGGTCGAAACATTAGTTGATTGCTGTTTAGAGGATAAATGTTACAAAATTGTAGCAAATAAAATAGAACTTTGCTACAGACTTGATGTTGAAGGTAGAAACGCAAGATGTACTCCTAGAAACTACAAGAGACGATATGAAAGTTCTTCAGAAAAACAACAAACCGAAAGGGGTAATAAAATGCGGGGAGACTTAAATAATTAACAATTCCAATCGAATTTTTCTTCCATTAAAATGTTTAGCATCCGTTAGTAAAATAAAAAATTACTAAGTAATTAAATTTTATTTATTGTGATTCATTTATAAATAACTAGCTTCTGCCCGCGACTTTGTATGCCTTGATTATAGAATTGGGTTCGACCTGGATAAAAAATATGGGCTATGTCTATCTTCCAGGCTATAACCTATCTCTGTGCCAAATTTCATTCTGATCCTTTCAGCCGTTCTGGCGTGAAAGAGTAACAAACATCCATACATCCTCACATCCATACTCACAAACTTACCACGTTTATAATATTAGTAAGGATATTAGTAGATAAGGATTTAACCTCCTAAGTCCTAGATCCACCATTACCACAAACTGACAAATTTCCCCAATGGATAATAAACTCTATTGTTTGGAGATTATATTTTAAATCGATTGAAGAAATTTGACAGTTTTAGATTCTTAGGTACCATGATGTGCTGCTGACTGTACCTACGTAATGATGATGAGCAGACAACCAGTTCCGTTTTTGCTGTGCGAGTGGCAAAGCACTGATTTCAGCTTTATTAATTTCTTTGACTTAGAATTGGTAAGTCGTTTTTTGTGGGCCGACTATTTTCAATATTCGTAACAGCCCTAGTCTTTTTTTATTTGAAGTTTTTCTTAAAATACCTAGTTTAAATTTAATATTACTCATGTTTGCAATACATTAATACTTATACATTACATACTTTAATATTTAGATACCTAGGTAGCTTTATTAATATTGCATTTCAACAATATTTATTCCTACCTAGTTGTGTATCAACTCGCATATCAAAAATGTATAAAATATATGTAAGTATGTATACTGTGTGTGTAGGTACATATTCTTACTAATATTATAATCCTTACTACCCTTACTAACATTATAAGTATACGTGAAAGTTTGTGATTGTCGATGTATGGATGTGTGGATGTATGAATGTTTGTTACTCTTTCACGCCAGAACGGCTGAACGGATCTGGATAAAATTTGACACACTAATAGATTATACCCTGAAATAACAAATAGACTTTTTATCCAGGTCGGACCCAATCCTGAAATCCACGCAGACAAAGTCGCGGGCAGAAGCTAGTGTTAATAATTCCAAATATTTTAAAACTCAGACTTACTGACTGATTAAATGATAATTTAAAAACCTAGGCAATAAGAATAAATCTAGGATCTAGGAAATGGCTGCATAAATTAGTCATGAATATTCATTAACCATCTGACAGGTATAAAATTACCTTTTAACCTCATTAGTGTTAAACTAAGAAATATGATATTGTATTTTATATTTATTTTTTAAAGTGATAATTAGTTGCTTTTAACTTTGAATCTCATTAATTATTAATAATAAAGTCTAAGATTTATATTCTGAACTGGCATCCGCCGTCTATTTAGTCCATTTTTCGTGTTGCAAGTTTTTGGGAAGTTATGATTTTTCTCGATTAACATTACCACTTAATAGTAGGTAGTTATCGCCACCCATGGACCGTGATTATTAAGCATCCCTACAGAGAGACTGCAGACTATAGGTAGATGCCGCAGAAACCGAGTGAAAGAACCGGCTCTGCAAAGCAAAAGGTAGTCGCTAACCAGTCAGGTCCCAAGGAATCTTACCAACGCGGTGGTAAGATTAGTATAATTTGCTCGGTGCACCAAATTATACTAAGACAGAAAACTGACATTCTACTTACAGACCGCTTGATGAAAAGCGGCAACCGCAGCCTGTAGACGCTAACAACACTAGTTATAAGTAGATATTACTCGCGCGTTGTCATCTTGAGAGCTCAGTTGTTAGAACCATTTGCCCAGTAGATAATTACACTAGTTGCATCACCCTGCAAATCGGAACACAACAATGTTGCTTTTGGGACATTATTGTGTTGGGACAATACCTACTGCTTTCTGGCAGAATATGCCAATGCGATGATAGGGTAACTAAGCAACTCAGTTTTGTTTTCAAGATTGTTGCAAATAATATTATGAAGATTGATATTATAATACTTTTGTTTTCAATACCGAATTACTTTGTCAGTAGTTCTTAATTTTGAGTCAACAGAAGGAAGGAAAGAGATTTCAATTGCACACTTATAAAATATTACCTGGTAGGTACCTATTCTAAAATTACAAGTCAAAAAATAAGTTAGGTAAGGTTTTACTAAAGTCAAAATATAGTTCAGTTTATGTTATAGGTACCTACCTGCTTACTGAGGACACAACGTTATAATATGATTTTATTTGATTGTGAGAAAGGTATGGCGCTATTTAATTTGTAGAGCCGCATCTCTCTCCATCTGTGGTAAAATCACCGTAAAAACGACCCCTGAACAGATACAAACAAAGGAACTGTCTAGGACTGTTAGGAACTAAACTAACTACTTTTGTATCTAATACACGGTGAATTAATTTAGAATCAATTTTCTCATTCTCAGACGCAGATCTTCGGAAGAAATAAAATACTCAAGTGTATCACCTGCTATTTCACACACACATAACTCCTGTCATTTAGATCACCCTAAGTTTGAGCACACCTGCTTATACAAGAAAAACTCAAAGAAAAAAATAAAAGGCTTAAGCAACTGTCGATATCTACTCTAAAAAAGCTCTTGATTTTCTATAAAAAAAATATTAGAGTCATCTTCCGCTTTGTTTTTAATAGCAAAAGATTTTTATCCATTGATTTAATGATGCATTTACAAATGTTAAGGACCTGTTTCGCCACTCCTTGATCACTTTCTGATAACAAACAGGTAGATGAACCAAGGAAAACCACATTTACTTACTTATATTGAACATTACCTACTACAGTCGACCTAGTCAATGATAGGGATAGCTGAGTTTAATGACGATTTCCACTATCTTGTTAAAAGAACATATTGGTTAATTACTTTTTATTGAACCCTTTAAATAGCTTCATTAAAATAATTCGATTTGGCTATCACTATAAATCGCCATCTTAAACAGAAGCTTAGAAATAAGACAATTTGAATAGATATTGCCTGGAGGTATTTTAAGCGATCTTTTGATAAGCTTTTAGATATTATAATTAATTAATATAAAACAAACCTTTTAACATACATAGGTGTTTAGTAATTAAATTATCATACCTTTACGTTAATTTATCGAGCTCCCCGGCAACAACCTGAAACAATAAAAACATTCAACAATAAACCAATGTGCTTAGGTAATTTTACAACAGAATTACCTTTCATAAGTGATACAAATGGTAAAGCTAAATTTTAAATGTAGGTAGCTTTTTTCCAGGATCCAATTGCATGACGGCTTTCTTTAAAGTTAAAGCAATAAATATTATTGTGCAGACAATAAAACCCTTCCGCTTTTTACAAATTTAAGTTCCGTTACAACATCCCCGAAAAATAATTTTGACTATTTTTATTTAGTTATACTTTTGACTTTGCAAGTGAAAGATATACCTACTTACCTATTTATCAATCGTTTGTAGTTATTAATAAAGCAAGTAAAGCAACCACAGTCAATAATATTTATTATTTGCAGTGGCATGGTACACCCAAATATATAGTGGTTTAAAAAAATATTCAAGTGCAACACAGTAAGGATAATTCAAAAGAAGGTAGGTATTACAATTTTATTATTCTAAGCAGGTATAATTACTTACATACCTAATTATGTAACTTCCGTCAATTTTAATTACCTCGAACTTTAATTTCAGTAACTAAAACTTACATTTAAAAATGCATTTGCATGTTCTTTTTATTGAAATCATGGAAGTTTCCAGTTTCTGGCCAGCCATTTAAGAAATATTGTATTCCACAAAAACCACCACAAAAAATGCAACTTATAACAACACCATCTGTTGGTCGTAGTAAAATTTACATTGACCATGGGGTCCACAGACTCTACTAAAATACTTTTGAGTGCCTGCCATCTATGGGTATGCGCACGCATTATTTGCACTCGCAACTACCTCAATGCACATGGTGTGATTAGTATCGGGAGAGTACACAAGATGTTGCTAGTGTAGTCATGCTGATAGTTTTTAAATAATAATTTAAGTAATGTAATACTTGCGGTTTTCAGTAGGATTTAACATGCGGATAAGTTTATTTAGTCGCAATTAGTTCTAGTTTTATGTTGATCAAAACAATTCAATTGATTCTTTTTATTCTAATTACAAACAATATTATTGTGGAACTACTAGATTATTGATAACTTATAGGTAGAAGTACTACTTACCTTGTCGGTATTAGTGTACTGCAGGTTATACCTAAAATATTCTTAATATCTAGGTAGTGTTTGATATCGAAAACAAGATCAATTAAGTAGTTTTAGTATCTAAGCTGTGAATAATGCTATGAATAACATTATTGACAAAAATACTTTCAACGTTATAATATAAAATTTGTTTTAATGATACCTACCTAGATCATGGCTGACTTTTTTACCAGTGCCTACGAGCATGCCAATTAAAAACAAATAAAACTGGCGTTGACACACAAATCTTTAACAAAAAAGGAATCCATTAGATAACAGAATTGATGCTTTGTTTACATTGATGCAATAAAATAGTTACGACGTGTTGAATAATCGTTTCCAGTTTGAGTGACCATAAATTTGTGTATTTTTAAAGTCACGCAGTTTGGAGTCAATAAAAATTTAACGACTGCGAGGGTGCACGAATAAAATTGTTACGCATTGTATGGTAGTTTGTCGATATTTTTTGTCTTATTTTTGCATTACCTATTTAATTTTTAATTATTTAATTACTATAGCTTCTAGAGTAACCACATTGAGGAACTTATTTGTTCATCCAATAAAATGTTTTGCTTGTATGTAGGCCGGTATAATTATATTTATTCATGCTTTGTGGAAGTTCTTGCCAAGACAATCTTGTTTGTTTAAACAGACCTTTGCTTCCTTATATGTAGGTACCTTATTTTTCACGTATTCTAATCTCGTGACCTCATTTGACTGGTTACATAAACAACCCATTACACATTTTACTACCCTCGAGTGAGTTATGGTACTTACGCAATTCGGCACGCGCCCATAAATAGACAAACGCCAAGAAGTTATTCCTAACGTTCCTAAAAGTAATCTATCTCGAGGCCTCACCGCAATATCGGTTTCTGAACGATTAACAGAGGGCGTGCGTGCCCTTCGCTTTTACGACATACTTTTACGACGTCGTAAACTCGGCCGTATAATGCCTATAATCTTTTTCCGCGAGACTCCGCCTGCCGCTGATAGATGGCGCTAAACACAGAACTTCAAATCACTGTCACCGAACCAAATGTTAAAGTTTTATTGTGTGTTTCGCTAATGTGGTGTGAAATTAATAGGTAATAATGCTTTTATGGGTGCTTGTGAGCTTTATGGTGGCATAAAGTCCTGGCAGGTGAATGTAGTACCCAAAGTATTTGTTTTAAGTTGACCGCAGGTGTGTTGTGCTATCGTTTGATGGCATTTATAACTTTGTGGTATTATAAAAACGAACAAGTCTTGTGTTAGATCTAGTAAAATACTTTTATGGCATCTTTAGCACATTTTTATGGCTACATTTTGCACAAGAAGTGTTGTGTGTTTTGTATCTATGTATAACAAAGAGAAACTTACAGACTGATAGGAATCCACTTAGGTTCCTAGCAATTCATCATTCAGTCATTTTCCTTTCTAGTGTTAAACGTTCGTACTTATCTTTCGATAAATTTTATATAGGCTGAACATTTTGAAATCAAATGTTTCTTTTTTGCAATTATTACAAATTAACTGCATCAATAGTCTGGTGGTTCTAAGCGTGACTGCTACATTACAGGCCCTGGATGCGATTCTTAGTTCGAGAAAAGTGATATTGGGATTTCTATGAAATTGTCAGTAGCAGCTCGGACTTTGGAATGACCGGTTAAATGGCAATAGGATCGCCCTCTATAACCCTTCGGGGAATACAGGCGTAATTGTACGTTATGTTAAGGCGTTGAATTTTTATATATATCTATTATAAAAGCGTTGTCCCACACTTGGCTTTTCTCCTGTATCGTGGGTGCGTTTATAAACACAAACACACACAAACCTACACGAATCATAAAAGAGCTGATAATCTTGAAATGGCTGATAATTGCTAAGAAGGCTCTCGATCAAGTAACCTTTCAAACCAAAAAAACTGAATCAAAATCGGTCCATTCGTTTGGGAGCTACGATGAAACAGACAGACACGCAGACACACAGATACACACTACAAACTTATAACTCCTCTATTTCGTTGGGGGTAAAATAAGACTAATTTTATGTGTACCTACGTAGGTATTACAGGAAGATTTAGGTAGGTAGGTAGGTATTTATTTTCGACGAATTGGTACAAGCTTTTGTAGGAAAATTTGTCGAGTATGAGGGTAGGCCGCGCTTTTAATAGGCGCAGGTAGCTAAAAAAGCCCCTATCCTATCTCTAAATACATATCTACAACATAGGTATTAGGAATTGTGCTAACAATACCTTGTTATAGTAGCTATACCTACTATAACAAGGATTTTTTTATGGGTTAGGAGGGCAAACGAGCTGACGGTTCGCCTGATGGTCAGCGATTACAACCGCCCATGGACACCCGCAACACCATAGGAGCCACAAGTGCGTTGCCGACATTTTAAAAGGGATTGGGCCTCCGGTTACCTCACTCACTCGGCGAAACACAACGTAAGCGATGTTTAACGCCGGTTTTCTGTGAGGTCGTGGTATCACTCCGATCGAGCAGGCAGAATCGTGCCGAAGCATGGCTCTCACACGTAAAAAATGAAGGGATACGTACGTATGACGGCAAACGCTCTAGAAGTTGAAGTCCTATAAGATGGTCTGACCAGATCCGCACATGTCTGAATACCAAATTTCACGAGGCACTTCATATCGCCAAAGACAGGCACAGGTGGCGCAACATTGTCAAAAACAAGATTCCATGGGAAAATCACGACCCTAAGCAATAAGGAACACGACTTGAGGAGGAGGACCTATTTAACCATTTTGAAAAATATAGGTAAAACAGGTCAACACTTACCTACCTGGATCCAACATTTTAATTTTTTTAATTAAAGCACATTCACCAAAAGTAAGCACCTACACACACAATACAAAGAAAGAACAACACTATTGTGGAATAATTATATTAAATGTCTAGTCATTTCTAATGCAATTAAATAAACTAGATAATATTTTGACATTTTAAAACTACCACACGTTATGGGTCACTACAGACTGATGTGAACTGAACTACCCTCCATTTTTGCGGATTTTACGTAACAGTTGCAATAACAAAAAATCATGATATCCCATTTTCTATATCTAATAAAACTAAGTAGATAAGTAGTAATATTTTCAAAAGGTGAAGTTTTTTGTAGGAGGGATGCATTTGTGTTTTTAATCTGTGGAACTGCTAAACCAATTCTGAAAATGTAGGTAGATATTCATTGATGAAAATTACACTATTTCTGAGTAACATAGGTTAGGTTTTCTACAAAAAAAATGATCCCAATTTGATTTCTTTTCTTTCTTTATCAAGCTGACATATGATAAAGACAGAGCTTCATAGATAGGTCAGGTAGATAGGACAGCGATTTATTTGAAAATGTAAAAAAGTAAAAGATTAGGTACGAGTACCTACACTTTTGTTCGTGATGTCTTGTATATCACTGGTAATATTTAAATGTCTTTGGATTTCGTTCTTTGTCAAGTTACATTATTTTCAATGAGAATCGAATAGGACCAAGATTCCGTTTATTGTGATGTCCTATTTCACTCGTAATATTTATTGTCTAGGGTCTTGATCATAAAATCAATACCGTCAGATATTCCAAATCGTCATCCTAATCATTATGTTTTACAAACAGGAGTTATTTGCAGTGTTGCCTCAATTCTCACTGCAATAACGACGTCTACGTAAACTGTGTAGCCGATCCACAACGTGCAAATAATAATTTTACTTGTCATTAAAATGCACAAAATTGAATTAGTACCTGCATCTATTTATTAATAGACATGAAATATGTCGTAACTACCCACAAAAACGTAAACAGAATTTTTATTATTGCGAAATAATAATAAGTGACGGGCAAGTTATAGGTTCCTACTATGTAGTTTGAATAAAACTTTATGCACATCCTCTCGATGACTGCTCAGCATAAATATCATTACAAGACATACTCTCTCCAAAGTAACGCCTATCATTCTTGACTTACAACTTGCCGTCTAGACTGAAACTATTTCTCTATTACCCTCAATTACCTTTACTAACTAACCTCTCTATCGAACATATGAAAATCGAGAAGGATAGAAAATGGTAGGGTGGTGCACAGTATCCCTCTGATTTTCCATGCAATTGAATAAAAGACGTTACGGTGTGTCGACGTCACGGCAGGATTTTTATCGATATTATATCGAATCGGATGTAATCCGAGTTCGATGCTTGATTCGATTGAGTGGTGGCAAGTTTAAAATTCATAACATATTATCTGGTTGAAAGTTTCTATGCACTTACATACGAGCTAGTTTTCGATGTAAACATAATATTTTCACGAGTTTATTTCGATACAAAGTGGGTGTTCTGACGTTGGTGTTCAGGGTTTTTTAATAAATAGGGGTGATGTAGTCTGTATTCTTAGATGAATTCTCGTTAGTAATTTACACTTTACTCGTAACAAAATAGGAAATTGAATTAGATTATTTTATTTTATTTTTGTATACCTACTTACAGTAGGTACCTACCTACCTAATGTGTTTTTCACACCCCTAATACGTAGACTAGGTGGGTACTAGTAGATTCTAAAATAATTTGAACTTTAATACTATGTATAAAGAATTTAGGTAGGTATTTCTCATCAAAAGCTACTAAGTACAAAATAGTTTCTCACCTTAGTTTGTGGTCGAAAGCTTAATTAAATTTACATTAACCTTAGTACCTATTTACATAATGTTTCGTACCTACCTAAACACACTCATATTACCAGTACCTACCTATTTACTTGTACATCGATGATAAAAAGTTCTTAGACCCCAAAGAAAATAATGCTTTCCATGTGCTTCCCTAACATTTCTCTAATTTCCATATATGACTGCAAGTTTGGTTGATGTCCAACTTGTTAGACCGCTGCGTCGCGTCTTGGATTCGATTGCCACCTGAGGCAAATATTTGTGTGTCCCACGAATATTTGTTTCAAATCTGCGTGTACTTTTGTGAAGTTCTCTCCAACACAAGGCGCATTCCGTATAGCAGGTGGAGTTTAAAAAAAAAAATCATTTAAATATCTTGTATAATATTGTTCTACTTCAATTAAAACAGTTGTAATAGTTAGATACTAGTATTAGATGAAAAAATAGTCAGCCATAATGGTACACGTACCAAGAAAATAATGTGTCTGTTACTTCACGTCAATAACGTCTTCCTGATATCAAGCTAAACCAAGGTCTAAGTACTGTACTTTGCATCTATTTGTAGATACATATATGGATGTATACCTCTAATGAAAATAGTGAGCCTAATACGTGTTATTTAAAATCAGCAAATCGCACAAAAGCCCTGAGCCTCGGTGACAAAGACCAAAATATTTTACATCGTACCTATCTGTAATTTTTTATTATTCAATTCGGTGTAGGTAAGTGGAAATTTATTAATGACCTTCTCACTGAAATCCTAAGCAAGCAGTATGTCCTTAGATAATACTTATCCAGTAAACATTATATAAAATATCGTACAACTGTTACGCAGAAACATATCCCTAAGGACTCCAGAAGATTTCAGTTTAAAGTTTAATGCTGCGACTATAAACGAAAATAACCATGAAAATACTTTACCAAAAGCCTTATTCCATCCATGTGGAAGCAACTAATCAAAGAACTTCATAACTATTCAATTTCACAACGTCGTCCTCTACAATTAACGCGCACACACACACAAAATGGCAGTACAAAGCACAGACTAGCAATTCCGTCGAGCTGTTAAATTTCAAACGTTGGTATCCATGTTTTCGCACACACATATCGTAAAATTTTATTAAAATTAAAACAAAAGCATTTGATAGCGAGTGTGTTAGCTAAAGCCCACGGGAGGTAGACGTGGCGAAATTTTCAGTAATGGCCTCCGTAACGCCCTCCTCCGACGTTCACCGTCGGTATTTGCATTATCGCGATATTAATATGATGCTATATAATGCCGCCATATAGTTTTTGTTGTGGTTATTGACATGAGATGATAATTTTCTGGATGACAATATATTCTTGAGGATATAATCAATTGCTTATGTCTTGATCCGATTCCTCTCCGATTAAAAATGTCTCCCGATATCGGTTTGTATATATATATATATGTACTACATATATGTATCCACATATGACAAATTTAATAAAATATTAAGCTAATGCCGTTCTTAGCGGATTCAATCAAAAATTTGTGAAAAGAAAGAGATAGATACCAAGCAGTAATATTGTCTGTATTGATCTCGTTCAGAACTCTATAATAATGGAGTGTAATTTTAGTATGAATTTGATTTAAGTATACTTACTTAGTTTTCATTAGGTACTGTCAGTTTACCCTCTGTGGGGACGGGTAAGAATATTGTTCCTCACTGCCATTTAGATAGAAATCTCGTAAAAATCTGACTATCTAGCGACGATACCGACATAGGAAGTTAGAATCTACTTGAAAACAGGATATTGCAACATATTTTATAATGAAAGTGCAAAATACAAGAAATATACTTAAATCTATACATTTATGCAAACTACGGGAAATAGCTCTTTGTTTAACTCCGAAGTTGGAACGGAAAGCTAAATATCGTCCGTAAAAATATCTTACGGCTTCATACTGTATTCCGGAGCTTATCCATTCCGCTCATTTAAGTCGATCAGCTCAACAATGGCTTCTGGCCAGACGAAGAAAGCTAGCCTCTGAATTTTCGAGCAATTTAATTCTAAGGAAAACCCTTACCGATATTTATTTCCAATTAGAGAGTTCCCTAAAATGGCATTGAATGAAAGACTGGACCAGAAAATGGTCATATTTCAATTCTTCTGAAATGAATTATTATTAATTAGTTTCTGCCCACCCCTGTGGGAGAAAGGCGTGAGTGTATGTATGTATTATTATTTAGAACCTTTAGCAACTTCTTGGCAATTCCTTATTTAAAATATACGAGTAGTACCTAATATAAATATGCCTATGAGACTGCCGCGGTCGCATTAGTCTAGTGGTTCTAAGCGCGACTACTACGCTAGAGATCCTGGGTTCGTTTCCCAGGTCGAGCTAAGTGTTATTAGGTTTGAAATAAAACTACTTTTTACGGATTTTATCGCGTTGTATTGATATTATTTGATTCCCGACGTTTCGGATCCTTTACATTGATAAACCACAAGTCCTCGCAAAAGAAAACCGATTCCTTCCCAGGATGATCCGTGAGGCTATTGAAATTAAAAATATCCAAATTTCAATAGAGAAGATGGCTGGGTCTTACCACCAGCTTGGAACCCCATTATAGATTCCATAAAATCAAAATCCAAGCCCAAAACTGCAAGACCGAAGGATACGGTGAGCTCGTTCTGCGTGAATCGGATCGCCAATAATTAACAAAAATGTAAGGTAGCTGTTAGTAATTGTAACATTAAGACGTCCAACAACTTAGTCTACCCGTGACCATGGATGCTGTAATGGATCCGAAACGTCGGGAATCAAATAATATCAATACAACGCGATAAAATCCGTAAAAAGTAGTTTTATTTCAATGTCTAATATTCGCGTAAGTGTCAGAAACCAGTAGATATGTTATTAGGTTTTTCAATAAAATTCTTAGTAGCAGCTCGGAATTTGGATTTGTGCCTGGTTAATGGCAATAGGCTCTCCCCCTATTACATGGGACCTAAATATATTGGTGAATTGTGGGTTTACATTTAAGAACACCTTGTACCTATCTATGCTATGTTATGACCTAGCAGCCTCTTTTATATGCACATTTCTAAATGTACCTACAACTAAATTATTTATGATAATTACTTACACAGTAACTGTGTCTTTAAAGTAATTAGAATTTTGTAACTAACTGGTAGGTAATGCCTGAGAGCTTGAGTAGAAAACATTGAAGTCAAAATATGAGTCGTTTACGTTACTACGCAATAATAAGCTAAGAATATTTATTAACAAGTTTCACTTACTTCGCTAGCAAATTAATAGTAAGTAAGTATACTTATAGGTAGGAACCTATACTCGTGCACGATTACCTAAATGTTAGAAATTTATCTAGGTAGGTACCTAAAACATCTTATCAATATTTAACTTTTTTTAAATATGTAATTAGGACGTAGGTACTTAGCTGTACTGGTACCTACCTAACAATAAAAGAGGTATCTCACACAATTAATTCCTTTAAATTTCATTAGCAACTCTTAAAATTTGCATTTAAAATGTGCGATCACGTACCTAGGTGCCTACACAAATACCTTCCCTAGCAGACTAAAGAACCGTCCGAACGCGCCATTATTTTAATACCCTTATCAAAAAACAAGGCACATTACAAAATGGCCGCCATTTTCATGAGTTTGCGCGGGAAAACGCTCGTGAGCCAGCCTGGAAAATTATAACAAAAGGCATCTACCGCTATCTTTCTAATTATAGTAAATCACCTTGCTACGGGCGAGATAAGACTGTACACATTCTATTTATAAATGTCGTATGAGTTCGGGGTAAGTAGTAACTTACTACATTTCAGTTTTGAGTCTAGACGTTTCGTAGGCGTTGAAAATAAAAACGGCGAAAGCGACGGACATTTTGAAGCGAGTTAAGACATTTACTTTCGAGAGGAATTGGGTGTATTTAGGAGGGTGAAATGGCGTTTGTTTGGCGTATAAAGGATTGTTATACGACGTTTCGTTGTTGAGTGGTGAGCTCGTTCGATGAACGGACCCTCGTCTAGTACAATCGTATCGAGAAGTATCGCATATTGTATTCTACAGCGATAACTTTCGAGTTGGAAAAATCGGAAAACATAAAATAAATAAAACAGGTGACTTGAAAGTGCGATAGTTGAGCTATTCTCTTGAAACTTTGTTTGTTTAAGAAAAAGAAATATTTTTGTTTATGTAATGATATTGCTTGAATATCTACTTAAGCTTTTCCTTGAGCTTAGGGAAACAATGCAACATCAATCGATTAAATAAACATACCCCTTAAATTTGAGTTTATGTATCTACTATAGAATAAAAAAAAATCTAGATATAGAATTCATACTTTATCAACTGGGCCAATGATTGTTGTAATGAACACCTTATTTAAAAACATCATCAAAATTGTTTCACTCCAAGATATTCTTTTACGGGATTCATAAGTTTTCATGTACCTACAAAAATATTTGGAGCAGTAATGATTTTCCTATGAACTGTCCCATTGTTCTGCACGCACACAGGCTAAAGCGATGCACCACACCCCCACAAACAACCCCACCTGTTTATACACTTGCACCCCACGCACACAAAGAACTACACACCAGTATAACATGACCCACCCCGTACCCTGCTAGCCTAACTAAATGGACCAAAGAAGGGGATGAAGGCATTTGGTCAAAGGTCTTTCTAAGTAGAATAGATAGGAGGTGGTTTGGAAAAGGTGCCTTTACTGATACAAGTTACTTGCCTACACAATGCATTCTTGAAAGAAATAGTAACTACTAACAAGACAAGTAGGTATCTGTTTTATTTATAAGAGATTTTGGGATTCAACGCATTATCTACCATTGCTGGGTACAAGTTTCTTCTTAGAATGTGTTACATTTGAGTCAAGTTGACCACTGGTATGGAGTTGTCTTTTTTTTGTGGAGAACATTTTGGATTTTCCCGAGTTGTGAATAATTTTACTTATCGATACTTAAAGAGTCCGGTGTACCGAATTTCCCATAGAAATCTTCTTCTTCTTATCGAATCGACAGAAACAAACAGAAAGAGAAGAGCAAAAGAAAGGAAATAATTGACAGACATTAAACTAGATTGGCTTGGTATTCTGCTACGCGCACGGCATTTTATGTAAAAAAAGGTCATAAAATGTAATACCTACCCGTAATTCAAACATAATTAATCAAATTATGTTATTGTTCGGATTCCGATACCTTTAATCTCGGTTCCTGTTTTCCTGTCCAAAATATTTCACTGGAAATAAATGTACCTACGTGAATTATAACTTTACCAAGTTTGGAATTATTTTCCGGTCATTTATTTCCAGTGGTGTAGTAGTAGACGATATGGTACAGTAGGAACCTAGATTAACGGTATTCCAATCTGAATAATAACACAATTTGATATTTTTTTTTATGGGATAGGAGGGCAAACGAGCAGACGGATCACCTGATGGTAAGCGATTACCGCTGCCCATGGACACCTGCAACACCAAAAGAGGAGTCACAAGTGCGTTGCCGACCTTTAAAAGAGGATTGGGCCTCCGGTAACCTCACTCACTCGGCGAAACACAACGTAAGCGTTGTTTAACGCCGATTTTCTGTGAGGCCGTGGTATCACTCCGGTCGAGCCGGCCCATTCGTGCCGAAGCATGGCTCTCCCACGTGAAAAATATATAAATAATAAATATTATATAAATAATATAAATTATTAGTTAATAATTAAAATTATTTATATAATATATTAATAATAATATTATATAATAAATATTGCTTAGATTACGATTTATTTTGATATTACGTTTTTGTGGGTAGGTAATTCAGGCACCGCCGGACCCATAAGTAATATTTATCACAGATTTAGAGAAATTCATGTGACTGTATTGTTTATGAGACACTTTTTTATTTACTTTTAATAATAACAAAAGATATCAAGTTATTTGATGATAATAGTATCTAGGTCTAAAGAATCTCTGTAGATAGGTATTGTTTTATTAGAGTTAATAATTATTTCAGCCTTAACTTATGAAGTCTGAGTGACTAGTTGATAGTAACCCAATGGTATAGAAGTCTATCTTTGAATCCTACAAGTTCGAGAGACTCTTGAATAAATTTCGATTATCGGTTATTAAACCATACTAACACCGTATGCACCATACCGAGAATATTTTTGCGCATTCCCAAATACTATAATCTTTATAATTTAGAATTATAAACCATAATTTGTATCTCATTCACGGATAAAACAAACTAGCTTCCAGTAACTCGAGCTAGTAGAGCTTAACTTTAAATGTCTTATGCAATGGTATCCTACATTTCTGATATTGAATCGAGACCGCGACTTAGTCACTCCGCTTTATTTTGTAATCTATCGTACTGTAGACGGACTTGACACTCTATTTGAGCTGACTCATGTGAAATAAGTAAATCCAAAGCAATAAAGTATACAAATAATGTTTTGCACTATCATTGACTGGATGATTTGTTATAATTTGTAAAGGTGGGGTGTAAACTTGTACCTAATATTTTATTGCATAATAATATGCAACTCTCTTACTAATTTGAAAACTAAACAGAACTTAATTATGTGTATAAAATTTTTGTTAAGTAGAACAAGTTTCTATCCGAAATTTATATCTGAATACTTAATGATAATGAAAAAAAAAATTAAAATTATTCGATATCACGGAAATTGAAAATGGAAATTTGTTTTCACTTTTCGGCCAGACATAAATCTTTTTAAATATCGAATATGATTTTATTTCATTTCTTGTTTACATTTATCGTGGCGAGTGACTCTCTCGGGGACTGGAATGCTCCAAACGGTGTCGGACCCACACAAAGCGAGTGGCACAACAAAAACGAGCTGGTTAGTCGTAACTCGCGCTGGATAGTTAAGCGTACGAATAACGTCCTATATTGCGCCCGCGGCTCCGTACCGCCATACACCACGTAATACGATCCAATTAAATTGCTACGAATTTATGTGTGTACACTACGCGCCCTGAGGCGTCCTTAATTTCGTTTGTTTTAATAAACGGCCGAGTAATTGGAGTTAGAAACGTTTTGTAATCGATACAATCTTGTTTTTGGATGGTTACGGATTGGGACAGAATTGTATCATGTTGGATTTGTTAGATGGAAATGTTTGTCGAAATGTTTTCATTTTACGTGCCGATTTCTACAATATTTTGAATTCAAATTTCATTTAAATTACCAAGTTAGTTTATATAATTATATTTTAGTATCATTTATAGAGGAATAGAGCAAAAAAATCGCTCACGTAACCCTTCTTATTTCCTTTTTATATAAATGAAGTTAACTCTAGCCGACAGTGCATAAAATTGCTAGGAATCCTCGAATTATTACAACCATCTCAATGGGAAAAGGACAATTCGACCGTTTCTTTCAATATTCCTGTATTTTCCCTCGGAAAACGTAATCGAGCGAGGACAGTAATATTACATTTTGTTATATAATAACGATTTTCCTTCCCAATGGCAATTCGTCGTTATTGGACGTAAAGTAAGAACGAACGGTGGCTTCAGTCGAAACGAACATAGGTAATAATAATATAGTTATTGTTATACCTTCCCTCAACCTAAGCCTCGTATCAAGAGCACCGATTTCGTGCAGCTACATCGACAGTTTCGAGTTTACGACTTACATTGCGTGCGTATAAGGGGTAGACACGATTAATCTGGGTAGTATAAGTTCAATAGATGACAGTTGCAGCTATGCGGTGGATAGAGTGCCCATTCCGAGAACGAGAGGTAGGATTGTACACTCCGACCTGGCTTCTATCTGCAAAATCAATGTGGCTATTAGCAAGTTTTCGCGCAGTCGCAAAACGTTCACGGAACGCTACCGGTCAAAAGTTACAGCCCCGCGGACCGACTCTCTATGCAGATCCCACGGTTTAAAATTATACACAACGAATAGAACTAACTTTTTTAAAACAAAACCTTTTTTCTTTTGTTTTTTAATGAATGAGTAATAAATTGTTGTGTTGTGTGATAATTTTATTGTTTTAACTGTATCACATACTAAATTTAGCATAAGATGATGATACCAATAATAATAACGTACCTGTTTCGCATGAGACGGCGTGTTCGACGATAAAAATGCTAATACTCGTACCTACAACAGAGGATAGGAATCTTTGTTTTTTGTTTCCAAAAATATGTAGAAAGTTTCTCGTTTTGCATTGAAAACTTGAATGTGTACTCTGCAGTTCGTCGTAGACTCTATGGTACTGAGTACTTATATATTAGATTTTTATTCAAATAATTCTCTATGGTGCAGTTTTAAAACTATAAACCTGCAAAGGAGGTCCGTTGTCAGTGTTGCCACCAACATTCGTTAATTTCTATTTACTTATTTTATTGTTATGTATCTAACAGTGGATAAAGAGATTTTGTGAATTTTATAAAGTTAACCCTGACATTAAGTTAAGGGTTAAATAAATAGAGTTAAACTCCTATCAAAATATAGTTAATACTGGATCTTTAAAGACTAAATTACAAAATAATAGAAACTTGTTTTATTACCTTTGTCGGATATCGTTTTATGTATGATGGATGATGAATTAATATGTATTAATCCGTGTTAAATATACTTTTGAATCTAATTTAATGATTGTGATGATGAGTACTTATAATATTGCGAAAGACGAAATTCTTCCTTTAGAATAAATACCTTTGTAACTTGCTCTTGACTTCCATCTTGTCTCCTATTACCTACTATTACACTAGTAATAGTCAAGATTTGACTTCATTTCTTACTAGATACAACTTCTAACATACATAGTATTTTCCAGGTCGCTGACATGGCAAAACCGATCCAATTGTTAGATAGAGTAAATTCCAAAAAGAAAATTCGACTGGAAATAGTGAGACTCTGTCAGCACCTACCTCATATTACCTGTGTACATTACAGGGTCCATAATTGATTCTACTTTTAAGCCTGACATCTGTATTAAATAATATTACCTTATGGAATGCAATAAAGTATTGAGTACATTCATTTAGTCTTATTAAAGCAGTAGTAGGAAGTTCTTAAAGCAGTGATAGCCTAGTGGTATGAGTTCGAACCCAAGGCACGCACCTCTGACTTTTCGAAGTCATGTGCATATTAAATAGTTAATTATCACGCGCTTAAACGGTGAAGGAAAACATCGTGAGGAAACCTGCATGCCTGAGAGATTTTCTCGATGGCGTGTGAAGTCTGCCAACCCGCACTAGGCCAGCGTGGTGGACTATAGCCTAATCCCTCTCATTCTAAGAGGAGACCCGTGCCCAACAGTGGGACAGTATAATGGGTTGATTATGTTATGTTATGTATTTAGTCTTATTAATTAGATAAGTGTCTTATGTTTCTGATAAAGTTAACGGTGATAGGAAGGAACTGCGTTTATCTGCGATCGGTTTATTGTGCTATTTTATAAGCATGAAATCTTTAATTCTTTATTTACATTTCCGAGTGCTTCGCTTCCAATAAATTAGTATTCTTTTAAATTTGAATCCAACAGGAATATTAGCTAAGTGAAAAACTCAGACTGCCTAATTGTAAGCTTATTGGTAGGTTCATAATGGAACTTTTCAATCAAATCAAAAAAGTATTTTGGAAATGGAGATTTTCAACATCTTCAATGTATTTATTGTTACCAATTTTAATCATTTTACATAATTTAAGTATTAAGAAGTAAGTAGGTAGTTTTAATTTTTATAGAGAGTTATTCTGCTTTTAACTTGCCATTAATCTGCTGTTAACTTGCCAGGATATTCCTACTCTATTATTTCTTTTAAACGCCAGTTTAAGCGAGTGTTTTATAAAGCGTAGTTCATACTTTAGGGTGTTGGCTGGTGGCTCGGCCGCGTAGGGATGTGAGCCGATAAACGATGTTTCAATCGATACTGCACGACGCCGTTTTCCGCATTACTTAGGCAAGTTCACACTATTTTTGAGCCTGCGTTAAATTTTTGGGGTTGCGGTGATTCGCAGCCATATTTAATTTTTTTTAATATTTTTTCTTAATAACCCGATAATAGTATGTTACCTACTTTCAGTAAAAACTAACAATTTCGGAATTTGGTTCATGATAACTTATTCAGAATCCATAGTTAAAGTCATAAAAAATCCAATCCTGGAATATAAAAATATTATTTATAAATTAATTATTAATTTACCTGTATAATCGAAAGGCATGATTCCTCACTTAGTCCCAACACAACGAATATATACTTAGAACACAAATTTTCACATTTGCAACATAACACTGAATTTTTAACCTCCTTTAAAGCTAAATAGAATTATTCCTTTAGAAAAAAAAATCCTGAAAGCTCCTCACGCTAGCTATAACTTCGGAGCTCTGAGCACAAAAGCCAGACGCATGAGGATTGAACCATTCGAGTCATTAAAATTATCTCAGTTTTTACTCAACTAACATTTGTCTTCCATAAACGGGTCAGTAGCAAAAAAACCCCAATCTTTGTACCTATAAGTATAATGGTGAAAGTTGAACGACTTTTGAAGGTATCATGTTTGCGATAAGAGTTAGTGTACTCGAGAACAGAAGTATGCAGATGTCTGCAATACATATTATAGTACATCATTAGTTCAGTGACGGATATGTTTAGTTTTGGCTTGACATTAAGTAGGTACAAAGACAATCTTTACTTTTCAATGCGTAACAAGCACTACTTACTATCCCTATACGCTGAGGTCTTGCAATGAATGAAAGATCAGGTAAGTAGGTAATAAAGTTTAGGTACATACTTAATTAGTTCAGGTTTTTGTCGTGAAATGATCTGTCAAGCGATTAGGTAGTATTATTATTATATATTATTATTAT
Organism: Acronicta aceris; assembly: GCA_910591435.1. Lineage (NCBI taxonomy): Eukaryota > Metazoa > Arthropoda > Insecta > Lepidoptera > Noctuidae > Acronicta > Acronicta aceris. Next base: position 9,666,098 of record OU342767.1, on the reverse strand, counting down.
ATTAGTATTATTACAAAGAAGAAACAAGCAAGATAGGTGCTAGTAGACGTAGATATTATTAATAATACAATCTACGGGTACCTACCCACCTTTGTCTCTGACTGAATTAAAGATTGGAACTGTAAGAGAAAGTACCTAAGTAATTCTTGAAAATTATGTATACATATAAGAGATTCACTACATTTTGAATATTAATTCTTTAAAGTTGTTAAAAAAACATCTTCCATAGCCATCCAATGAACCTTCAGAGAGGTGCGCTTGACTTAAGATCCTACGCCCCCTAGATGTCACCTGTTTGAGGTTGGCTCTTTGGCAGCACATACTAAAGAACTTTGATTTCTTAAAATATTTCATTTTTTCCTTTCGTACGTCCTTTGTGATACAGAAACATCAAAAAAGATACGGTTCTAGAAATAAGCATTCAACGCGATCAATGTTTTTTAGTTCAGTAGAGTCTGCGCTTCTTTCTAAAGCATTTATGTGCCTGAAGTTGTTCAACAAAAACCTTTACAAAGTCATCTGTAAAATTATTGTGTCACTTCCAATAATAAAACTTAGTAGATACAAAGAAATTAAGACAAGGGAAAGGAGGAAAATTTCTCATTAACCAAATTGCCCAGGGTTAACGTTATTAACGGAGAATAAAAATAATGGCCGACGTTCCGGACAGAATGTGGATTATCTAATAAGGAACGTTAAAGATAATGTTGAGAATTTGTGCAACACAATATAAGAAGGAAGGAAAAGTTAATGTGTACAGTTCGTGTCTTGTTTTGTGTCTATAAGTTTATTATTAGTTAAGTACTGTGTAAGTAGGTGCTGAATTAATTAAATACCTAATAATAATATTCTCTCAGTAATAGGCACGTAATGACCATAAACAACTGTCTTTTTAAAATCGTGAGCTTATAACCTAATTGATATCTTTCGCTTTAACGATTAAGGAAAACACTGGGAGGAAACCTGCATTCATAAGAACGGGTAAAGTCTGTCAATCCGCACCGTAGTGGACTATTTATATATAGCAGCTGAGGATCAGACGAGTCACCTAATGGTAAACCTTATATAGTTGTTACGTTACGGAATCTTTGCCTTTCTAGATGGGTAGTACAGGTTGTTTTAGAATGAATGGACAGGACACAGGCTAGACTTGTTTGGCGGACATTCTAGAACGATGATTTATAGGGAAGCACTTTGCTTATCAGTGTTTCAGGCTGTCAAAAAGTCAGTTTTATATTTTACTTTAAAACATTCTGTTACTTAGATGTGGAATAAAATGTAAGTATTAAAAGAGTCAGAAAACTTTTAATTTTCAACCGACTTCAACAAAAAGGAGGAGGTTCTCAATTCTACTGTATTTTTTTTATGTTTGTTACATAACTATCTCACATAACTTTCGACTGGGTGAAACTATTTTGATGATTCTGATATTTGAAAGCTGGTGCTTCCCATTTCCATTTGGTCCAGTTCTGACAATGACATCCATGAGAAAACCATAAGTTTTAAATTTGCATTAAGTATGTGCGCGACAAATGGACTAATAACTCCATATCACGCCAACCGATATTGTTGATTCTTTTTTTATTGATAGCTCATACTTCAGAAAAACCCATAAAAAGTTGGTCAAGATCTGATCACAAAATTTAGAAGAAAATGACAATAACACGTAAATGATAACGTCGTCCAGGAATGCGTAAAATTTTACTCGCTTCTAAAAATGTTGAATTAAAATAACTTTTAACAAAAAGTAATATCGCTTTCAAAAACATAAAAATAATGCAAATATAAAATAACAGTTTCGGAAGTCGGTGCCTTCGATTTGGTTTCAATTTTTGTTTTCACCACCGAGGTCCGAAACTTAAACTTACTTTTTGTCAAAAGTTATTTTATTAGATGATAATTTTTGATGTAAAGAGCGATATTATTTCCTTTTTTATACCTACCTACAGAAATCTGTTCTATGAATGACTAGTTCAATTACCATTTCCAAGTTTTTATCTACCAGTGAAACGAAACAATTTTCTCAATAGAATAAAAAGAGAAAAGGAAATAAAATAAAACGATGGAGTTTTCTATCGCATCCGGAATAGTTTGCAAGCGAATCGCAGTAGCCATGTTCAATTCAGATGAGCACCTATTACGTATACAGTTGAAAAACAATATTTAGCAATCAAAACGGCATTTTATTTTACGATGTGTCATAAATTCTAATTCGATTTTACGAAATATTATACAGTCTTTAAAAATATTGCTAATAGTTTGTCGAAAGCACTAATTAAAGTTGTTGAAGAAACCATATCCGATTGCAATAAAAAATAGCATCAATTTTATGATCAATCGAATAAGCCACTGCCTTTTTTTCAGCAGTAAAATCATAGCAATAGGAATTAAAAGGTAAACTGGTCGATACGTAGTGGATGTTTCTGATGCAGGGTGAAAGCGTTAGACCATGAAATTGGCCCAGTGTATGCCATCAAAGCAATGCATCGGCGTTTAATCGCCAACCAGTGAATAGGATTTCAGCTATTTTCATATATAGTCAAATTAAATTCGTATTTGTTGTACGTTTATATTTACATATACAAAATTAATTATTAGCTATTTGTCTGTAGTTTTTTAAACGAAAATTAAACTTCCATACTTACAGTTAATTTTATTATGAAGTTGGCATTAATTTAACAAATTGCTTGGGTAATGCATAAATTGGTACTGGAATTTTAAAAGGATCATAAATTATTTGCGTAAAGTATCAATCAATCAGTGTTTGACTAATAAGTATTCACAAATACAGCACTTAGAAGCAATTTTCATTAACCGAAGTTTGTTGTTACTGGTTCCCCTTAGCTACCTTCAAACAAGCTCACTCCTTACATTGTATAACAATGTAACATTACTTCACTCAATAATTTTCTATTGCTATCAATCGATCTATTACGTATAAGGATTTAAATTCACATAAAAGTTGGAATAAATTTGTTTGGTAGTTAACTTGATATTTTAGCGAGCTTTAATAGCCATTAGAATTTGCTACGATCGCTCTACCAGATATCGGGCGCCGTAAAGGTAATGCCAGAGATAGCACTCGAAAAAACTATCAACAAAAACTATAAAGGCGAAGTATCAGATGAAAGGTCGGTGTAAAAAATTGTTTAGTCCGGTAAGTCGAGAATCGCTTGCCATTCAGTGTGCTGGCTAGTATTTTATGTATTAAAATAAGAGATGCGTGCTATGCGATTTTCGGTTCAGCGAGGTTCTGTCCCACCTATTGTGAATTCCGTAGGTCTGAAATTTATTTGACAGCCCCAGTGTCTGTGGAGAATGGAAAATGGCGGAATGGCAGAATACATTATGGACATAACTCATGGTTTGTTTTTGGCGGGGATCCGACAAACGTTATTGGTATTTAGGGCCATTTAACTATTAGGGGGTAATGTTTTTTTTCTACGTTATTGATATATGAGACAGAGGCGACAGTCGGCTTGTTAGTTACGGTGGGAAATTAATTTTGTTTTAAGTGGTGTGACTTGTGATAAGGAAGCAGTATGAATCTCGAAAATTAGCTTTTATTTCTTAAGGGTCCGGCGGAGCTTTAATTGCTCATAAAAACGTAGTACCGAAATAAATCTTAATCTAGACAATATTCTATCAAATTATGATATTATTCGGATTTGGATACCATCAATTTAGATTCTTACGGTACTATTTCACCTAAGTACTACTACTTCACTGGAGATAAAAGACCGGGAAATCGTTCCAACCTTGGTAAAGTTATCAAAAATTGCATTCGCTTACATTTATTTCCAGTAAAGTACCTATTTTGGACGAAATGGTAGAGTAGGAACCTAGATTAAAGGCATCGGAATCCGAATAATAACAGAATTTTATTAAATTGTGTTTGAATTACTGTGTTATTTTTCAATTGCGTCTACTCACGTTAATTATTTTAAAAGAAGACACTTCCCAGCTTCAACGTAGGAGCTAACATGAATTCTTTGTCTACTAAAACATAAACATCTGACTGACGTACAAAAATTTTGGTAAAATTACCTAGGATTGGGAAAAACGATTTCATCGCAGGTATTTAATACCATGGTTAAGCATAGCTATGTAGTTAGTTAATGATTTTAAGCTACGCAATGCTCAGCTCCTTTAGACGCAACTGCCCTTAAACAAGCTTTTTACACGCCTTAAAGAAGTTGCGAATATCACTTCTGTCAATTTACAAGATAGGTAATTGGCAATGATCTATAGTAGCTTGGTAGGTACTGTAGAGATCCCCCAAAGGGTTCTCGCCTTAGTAACCGTGGAGTGACGCACCACGGTGAAGCTAAGTAGAACCCTAGGGAGGGGCTGCTTCTGCGAGCTTTGCTCTAGAAGCCTGCTTTGGAGCGGCCATTGTAGGTTGCGGTATCGTATGTGAGGCACCGCAACTGAAGCGGGCCGCGGTGTTGTATGAGCGACACTGCGGCTGAATGTTTGAGGGGCCGCGGCAGGAGAGGAGTGCCGGAATCACGGTGCGCCGCTCTCCCTGCCTTCCGCGGCCTCGGTGGGGTCGCAGCTGCAAGAATGTGGACGCGTTGGGGCCGCAGGGGGAGAGTAGTGTCGGTATTACGATGCGCCGCTCTCCCTAGCCTCTGCGGCCAAGGTATGGACAGCGGCGGGCCACATATCTGTCCCGCCGCAAAGAGGGCCTTGAGCGGCGGACTCGGGGTCTTCAGTCGCCCATTGCACTTGGTCCACAGGGAGGGTCCAACATTGGACGTCCGCGGTGGGATCGCGGAGCATGCGAGAGCGATTTCCGTGATCCCACCACTATGCGGAAGGTGGCAGTGGTGGTGGCTTTAGTCGGTATGCTGGCCACCTGGCCGGAGAGCCCGACATAACCGTGCCGCATCCCCGAAACGGGGCGGGGCGCATAAGGCGCATTTCCCCACCCGAGAAAAAAAAATTACTGTAGAGATCGCTGCAAAAAGGCGTTATTACTGAGGGTTGGCTGGTTGGAAAATACAATACCTGCGTAATAAATATCAAACTCTAATTATTAACCCCAACTTAGTACCTACTAAAGCTAAAGTTTGCCCAATTCTGATGATTAAAAATGTTCAAAATAACATTCTAATTCAATCTCAGTGTCGTAAATTTAATTGTCACCATTGTGTCAATTTTCGATCTCATTCCGACATAACTTGCTCACGCTTGACGTTGTGTGTTAATTTAGTAGAACGCCATTTGACATTAATGATACTGAGACTCGATTGAAATTATATTTTTAGATATTTAAAATGACCTAAATTGGCCTTCTGTATAAAGATCAAGGATTGAAGAAAGGATTGATGTGAAGTAGGCACCTAGGTATGGTAAAGCTGAGACAGATCTAAAAGAATATTTATTAGGTAGGTAGGTCTGCACCTATAATGTTTTATTTTAATCAAAGTTATCTGATCTTATTTTAAAATGCATTGTTGCTACTGTTTGAAAAATTAGATAACTTTGTTTTTATTTATCAATTGTAAGCAGGATAAGGTGGGTAGTTTTTCAAAATAAAAGTTAATTTCATATTTTACAGGATTTATATTGTTTATAAATATCGGTCATAGAATTACATAATAACTAGTTTAAAAGGTTTTTACGTATTTTATTTTTGTTATTTAATTTCACAATTCTTAAGTTGATAGATATCAATAGCAATTGCAGCTGAAAGGGTAAACAACAAAAATCAAAAAGCCATCGTTTTATTAACTCTTTATTCTCTTGAATTTTTGAAATTAATATTACAATATTGAATGCGGGCTTCATATACAATCACCCAACTATTTGCTTATATAACACGACACAGTCACGTAGAATCGTACCATTAGCTCACACTTGACCACGTTAATTAAGACCACCCGTAAACTCCAAGACAGTTCATGTTATACCAGACAGTGAAATGATGTTCACATAATCCAATTTTACGAGACCCTTTCGTAACAGTCGCGTACGACTCACAACCATATCGAAATGATCAACAAATCTTGAACTTGTCATGTAGTTGCGTTTTTAAAGTGTTCTTTAACGTGTCCAAATCGCACAGGCATACGACAAATCTCAATACATAAATACATAACATAAAACAAAAAAATATAAACAAAAATGCGCCACATAAAACTTTCACGACTATTTACAATTACTTAACTTTTAAGACGATTTTAATAACTATATTCAAAAATATAGATATACGGTAGGTACATAAATACATAGCTACATTTATATTAAAGATAAAAATTGATCATTTCTTTAGAATATAATAACTAATAAACGGAAGTCTTGTTATTTTTTATAAACTTAAGAACATTAAAAATGGAAATACTATAAACTCGGACAACGCAACAAAGATTAAAAACTAATAAAACAGATCTGTCAAAACGAAGTATGTAAAGGGTAAAAAGTTTTCAATAAAATCGGAAAAGAGAGGATAGGTAACCTAATGAGAAAAGTTATTTTAATTAATATTAATATTGATATTATATAAATTATATAATGTTCGGTTAGGTATATTAATACCTACAGTCTACAAAACACTAGCAATATGGCAAGACAGCATTATGGATGGAGGACATATATAATCTATTTAGCAAATTGCTCATTGTTTCTGTAGATTACAGTTCTTTACGAGGCAGAAACAATAAAGTGTACCTGACATAAATCATCGGACGTACATACCTACACACATATCGTTACTATGTTACAAGATTTACCTATTGTTATACACGAAACTTAATGGATAGTTAAGAGGAAGATGCTTGACACTTCGAAATCTGCCATCGTACTATGTATTGTTAGATCTATCGTTTATAGAGAGATAGTGCTATATATCTTGTATAACGCCATCCCTCTCTTTCACGTTAAAATAACGATAGGTGTAACAGTTGATAATGCGAATACGACCCTGTCGTCTATTTGCACAATCCCAAACAAGAATCGAAAACCAATAAAAACAACTATGTTTGCAAATAACAATTTAATTCGTATACACACATCGTGTAATTATGTGAATTCAACATCCTTATCAGTTTGTAGTGTGTACGTCCCTTTACTTAGAAGCTTTTTCATTCACCTTCCAAATGACCATCTACGAACGTTACTAAATAATTTTAAGCGCTTTTAATTCAATTACTAACCATCGGATTTACGCTTAACTTTTATTACAAGTGTCTACGATATTTTTAACAACTATGCGTTTTATAATTTATAAAGCCTACTTAACTCGAAGTTACTTAAGTACATTTTGTTCGATTTACTTTCTCGATTTTTTTAAATATATTTAAAAATAAGATGGGATAAAGTTATATTACTAACGACAACCTTATTATGTACGTAATCTTAAGGGGACTACGGGTTTGATGAAATAATGTGGCTTGAAGTTATTGCACTCGTACTAGGGTAATTTTAATGGAAAATAATTATAAAATCTCACATTACTACTTACGTATCCATTGCTTTATTTGCATGATATTAATCGATTTAGAGGTTACAAATAACCAAAATAACCAATGTGTAAAAGTTGTTGAGATCGAACCAAATATAGAGAATATGTTATTATAATTTTGATGGCATTTTTTGTCAATTGTATACACTGTAATTGCAGTTTCATTGATTTTTTTCCTTCTCATTGACGCAGCGCAAAGAGAATTCTAACATTTTTTTTTGTTTTAAACAAAACTTTAACGTGTCAAATTGCCAGTTAAAAATGAAACGACTAAACTTGTTTTTGTCCCAATGTACCAAAATTGTTGCCCGTAATTTAATGTTACGAAACTTATGAAACGCGAAAAGATTGTATACTTACAGGGTATAATGTAAAAATCAGAAGACTGGGTATTGATTTAAAGCAACTTTTGATCTACCACAATAATCATCTGATGCATTGGGAAGGTACCCATAATTATTTTCATGAGACGATTTTTTGCTAATACCAAAATTTGAAAAAAAGAATGTCTTATTCACAATCAGAAGCTATAGAACCTTTTTAGGTAATGCGTTTTTAACTTTACTCTATGTAGTTATATGAGACTTTCATAATTTTATAATATCTACCGACGACTTAAATCTTTCCTAATGATAACCTTACAAAATTTCCGAATAAGTAACACAGTGGACAGATATTGAGAGGGTGATTTTTATAAAAATTAAACGAAGACTCCAATTTTAATACAGTTATCTATTAATTTATCTTTTTAAGTCTACCCTGACATTAATTTACGTATAATGGTGACTATCAAGACTAAGTTTTTAAATTTCTAATTTTTGCTCAGTTATTACGTATAGAGTTGAAAGTACGAAAATTTAAAACTGGTTCTCGGACGCGGAACAAAGATATTTCAATGTACGTGTCAATAAATTATTTTAATCAAGTATTTTGGCACAACGTGGAATTGAAAGCGAATATGGTATGTGGAATAATTTAAAGCCAGCCATGCTCAAAAACTCACATTTTCACGAAAAGGAACCGTGAACTGTTTTTTCATCTGTGCTCCATTTTGTAACACCGTTGGTAGGCATTTTATGTATGAAATTACTGAGCTGGAAAATTCAAATGTGCATATGGCTAAGTAAAATTACAGGAAACATAATTCCGCTACCGTTTCGTACCCGAAAAACGGTGTCTTTTTAACTTTCGTTGAAAAAAGGAACTTAATAATGTCGACTTTTCGCCAAAGTGCCACTGTTTATTCCACCGTACATTGGTTAATGTTGTAGGTACCTAGTCTTAGCAATACTTCATACAAAGTCGAACCTATTTACCTATGTATAATACACTTAATCTACTCAACTTTTAATATTACGTGTAAAATTTATATTTAGTCACATTATTGTAATTTATTATATGTATCATCGTTACGTATATAATTTTGAACATCAGATGACTCGGGATTGATGGACAACACACCGTATGCAGTACCGATCCATAATCTTGTTCGTTTTGTTCGTTTGCTATTACATGGACATGGTATTTTATCTAGAAATATCAAAAAATACCGTCTAAATTTAAATATTCATAATTATTGAAGACGAAAAATATAAAACACAATGCTCGTTAAGACGAAGACCTATTTGCAATTGTACTTCCATACGTATTTTGTTATAAATATACATTTTTAGTTCTTATGGAATTATCTATGCAGGTATTAATAATTGTCGATAACATTACACTATCGAAATCAATTAATCAAACCAAACAACAATTTGTGGACTTAAACTACTGAAGTGAATCACAATCTGGTCAAAAAGAAAATAAAGAAGTAATTCTTTCCAAATCAACTGATAAAATACAACAAATTTTACAATCATAAAAAAAATGTGACCATCATAACATAACCAGTCCGTTAACAGCGGACAAATAATAAAATATACATCAAAATGTACATAATATAATAATATCTATTAATAAAAAATATAACATAATGGATTAAGAGTAAGTGGTAGCAATAAATACTATGAGATTCACAGATTTAAAATCTTAACTAACAATACCGAAGTTCACTCGGGCTCCTATTTAAACCTTAGAGCGATTCTAACACGTTTTTGTATATTTTAGTAAAATATTATTGCAATACAAGGTGTGGTTATGGCAACAAAATAAATGCTTAAAGCACATCACCAGCCTGTCCACCCAGCGAACGACACCAAGGCAAGTCCTTCGCACTAAAGGAACATTATTACATAAACCGGGAGGCCGCTCCTCCACAACGAGGGCGACTCCGACGCGAAAACATAAAACTAGTGGATACGAATCGACTAACGCCCGCAGGTCCGTATGGACGTAACACTTCCTCTCACACTATATGATACAGAATCAGTCAAGATTTCCTATACGGCATCGCGGACACCTTACGTAGGGACCTTGTTCACTTTGAGTAGGTCGTTGGAGCCCTTGTCGATGGGCATCTTCATCGGGTCGTGATGGTGGGTCACGTGGTGCCCGTGGTGCTGGTTCTCCAGCTTGGCCTGCTTCTCCTGCTGCTGCTGCTTCATTCTCTCCTGCTCCTCTCTGTCCCTACGGGCTTGCTCATTTATCTCCTTCACGGCTCGCAACTCTTTCTTTAATTTCATTCGTCGATTCTGGAACCATATTTTTATCTGTCTCTCTGTGAGGCAGAGCGCATGCGCAATCTCTATCCTGCGTCGACGCGTCAGGTAATGGTTGAAGTGGAATTCCTTTTCTAGTTCTAGTGTTTGGAACCTTGTGTACGTTTGTCGGCCTCGCCTTCGTGGACATCCATTTGGTCCTGGAAACAAACGGAAAACAAATATTAGACATTCATCATTTTCTACAAAATAATCATGTTTTGCTTTTATAAAAACAACGTTGATCTGAAATAAATTCATTTTAATTATATTTAACGGTTAAATTGGACATTTAAAAATCAATTTATAGCATCATATATCACGTTCCAACAGCTTTGATTCGCAAAAGGCTTCGAGAGAAACCATTAAATTTCACTTTTATACCATTTTAGATTTTAATGGCTCATTAATATTTTATGCGCACTAAAGTTAATTTTAGAGTTATCCGCTACCGAGACCAACCTCGATGAGAATTAATCACAGACCGCCAGAGGTGCAGCCCTTATAACTATCGATAGATACTGGTTCTTGTAAGGTTGTGCTCACAATAAAAATAAGTAAAAACAATATCGCCACGATGCAAAAAGTAACGGAAAGGGTTAGAAGCAAACGGCCCGCGAACAATAGAGTCCTTTCTAAAAAGGAATCGCTACAAAAAAGTCAGGGATGCGTAAAGAAGGGTTGCGCAACTTTCTAATGCTTTGTAAGGTATCCCTTTATCTTATTCTTGTAGAAGACGTTTTCTTAGAAATCGTGAAAGTTTACCCTATGGCGTCGTAAAATTCTTATAGGTACGTAACACTTTAAGATTATAACGGTACATTTAACTTTAATTATAATACCTAAACATTCACAAGCAGCGAATTCTCATATCCAACATATGTGTCGTTAAGTCGAGTATACATAGACAGGTAAATACCGAGTTCCACAAAGCGATCGAGTCCCAAGACTGGTTTTCGAGTCAGCCAATAAATAAGGTAAGATAAATAGCCTTCCCACCGTGTATAAAATTGATAGCGGACCAACACTGTCTCGGAATGCTCGGCCGTGTAGGCTGGTCTTAGTTACCTGATCGCTTTAAAGAATATAGATACGATACCGCTAATGGGTTATTTTAATTGGTGTACAAACACTTTAAATTGTTGCATGTTTTACTAAATAAGGTGCTCTATAAATTAATGTATGTTAATTAAGCAATTATTCTGAAATTAGCGCTTGTTTTATTAAAATAATATCTAGATTTGTGAATGTTTAATTTAAATATAGATAGATAATATTAATTTCCTTCCATATGTTATTCCCCCAAAATATCTATATGTAAAGGAATTGAAACCTTTTAAAAATGAATGTAATTTTGTTGATGTTCTTTAATTTCAACGACGATAATAAAGTGTTTTCTTAACCAAACGAATATTTTTAATTAAAATGTAAATTTCGAATTGATTCGTAGCAAGCTTGAATGAAAGTAAGTACTCGCCTTTAAATACACGGTACCTTACGAGGACATGATGTAGTACCGCAATATTTTATATATAACGAATTGAATTTACGTCCCTTGATAAAAAAATAAAATATCATACCACTATTTCTCTTTGCTCATTACAAAGTAAAAAAAAATGCATCAACTAAATAAATCAACTGACTCGGCCGAAACTCTGATACCACGTTTACATGAGCTATAAATTACCGAAACTGCATTTTTACTGCCGCAATAACATTTATGGTTCGTGCTTATTTCAACAAAAACTTAAAAACTGTTTAAAATGTCATAAACAGACAATGGAATAATTACAAGTGTGGTTAGACGAGCAGGGATAGATAACGCTCTTATGACAGAGCGAGAGGGCTATAGACATTCTAATTTTAAAAAGCAAAGATGGAACCCAAAACACAATACACGTATCCCAATAACACGATTGAAGTGAAAAGTCATAAGTGATGTCCGAGCATGTGCCGAAGGATCCTTCTGCTTTATGGGGTAGAGTTCAAAATCAGTTATCCGAGGGATGAATGTGACCGTTTTTTGTTCGTGATGGTGTTAGGCAGGTTCACCCTTCGTATGGTCGCCATGACAACGGACGTTAAGGCACCTCCCGTCAGCTGGCTTCCATTATTCTCGACAGTATTGTTGTCGCCAAGAGGTTTGACTATCGTATTGTATCTACCTGTAAGAGCTCATCTTTTTTAATGGGAACCGCCGAATGTTCCCATAGATATGAGATAACATACATCATTTAGGACAGGATATAATACATTAGCCTCATTTGCATTGTTTTTCTGTAATAATTGGCGTTTGATCTGATAACAGTATATTGGATTAAAAATATTTTTTTAATGTTTTATTTGTGAGTCGTATATTGACCGTACCTAATCTTAAGAGATTAGAAAAAGAGTATCGTGAGTAAAAAGACACTGGGATGGAGACGATATATCTCTGAGAGCGAGGTATAGCATTAATTAGAGCCGTACATTGTGGGCCGACACCGGCGCGGACAATAAACATACTCCGACATGACCCGGCTCTTACCCTGCCTTTTTCTTCGAAATAAATCTCACGGAATGCTGCTTATTTATTATTTTATTTTACTTGCCCGCCTTTGTACAAACCCGTTCCCTGTATTTGATTAATACCCACCCGTCGGATCGGTATATTAAAGGTCTGATTGTGAAATATAACAGAATTTTTGTCCAGTAAGAGGATTATTTATGTAACGAGTAAGTCTTGGTCAGTGTCTGATTTGTGGAAGGCGTGCAACTGAACTACAGCAGGGAAATAATCTATGAGAGACTTGTTTATCCTAAGAGGCATATAATGCGTTAATGTAAAGCGAAACTAATATTGTTTATACTACGAAACGTTTAAGTGATGCAAATATGTAGATATGTGTAATTAATTTGGAGATAAAACTGGATCATGTAATTAAATACCGGCAATAAAACTGACTGTAAAAGAAATCTATAGTATTATTAAAGTATAGCTTATATCAATTAAACGAACATTAAAAGCTTTAAGGGCTGTATCGGAGTGTTGGCGACACCGCACTTTATTGGGTCGTAATTCGCGAATCGTCGTAAACTCTCGTGTGCGTTCGGGACGCCATCTTAAAATAGTTCGTGTTCGAAATTCAAATGTAGACTCTCTCCTATTGTTGCCCGATCGATGTTTGACGTTTTGTAGTGTTGTGATGTGCTGTTTCCTGCGCTTTTAAGCTCTAAAGTGCTAGATGCGAAATTGTTTTGAACACAAATAGCACTCTTCCTTTGATCTAATTGTAGTTTTGTGAAGATCTAAGTCTTATTACATCATGACTAATAATTATCAGTTAATTATTATTAAATAAACGAGTTAATTATGAGTTAAATAATAATTGCTCTTTAAGTTTATCATTGTGATAAAAAACAATAACAACACATTAAAATGAAAATAGGCAATCGTAAAAAGTGTTTACACAAATTTTAACGACCAAATTAAAATAGCGTTTCCATATCGCATGATAAAATTATTTAACCTAACAACGCGTGACAATCGATTTCCTTGGATCTATTGTTATTATCGAAACCGCATCTGACTAACGATATTATTGATGCTTTTCTTACGATTAGTGTAGGTAACGCGTCGATACTAGGTATATCGAAATGATTACAAGGCACGCACTATCGTAGTTAAAAGACAAAAATTCTATTACGCTTATTACTCTGGTTTTGTTTCGGTTTAGTTAATGAAGAGGGCCATTGTAAGAAGTCCGTTAGTTTACAGGCAATTATTTTAACATTCACAGTTTTAAAATTCGAACACCCACGTTAATAGTGTATTAAAAGACGTTAGTTAATGAGGTAATTCATAGTAAGTTTTGAATGATATTATATTTATTAGGTACTTTATGATACATAATATTAACATAAACATAACATACCATCAAACCTGTAGTCTTCGTAGGGTTAGGTAAAGATGTACTTACTGATATAAGTACCTACTACTAAGGATGTACCTAATAGGGGGCAATCCTATTGCTATTACCCGCAGAAGCCAACATTTCGAGCTGCTAATGCGAATTGCATATAAAAAAACCCAATATCACTGCTCGAACTGGAATTCGGATCCAGAACCTCAAGCTGAGCAACCGTACTTAGAACCATTAGACCAATGAGGCAGTCGATTTAAATGATGTTAAAACTTTATAAAACGATGTTATTTTTTTGTAAAGAAAAACAAACATCAAGAAAGCCCTAAGTGATTTACAACCTGTATGTATATGAATGCTATGTGTCAGAGTAAATTAGCCATTATGTACCATGTTAAGCCGTGTCGGAAAGAACTATTTTTGCTCGTTGTGACCGACTGTTAAATCATCACAATGTTGTTCTGTGCCCCGCACAGGACATTGCCTTTACGTAGGGCTGACCACATCTATTTGGTAACCGAAAAACGTCGTCGCTAAATATCGTGACCAGAATTTTAATTCGTCCTACTTAAAAAGATATTATCGTTGTTTCTTGAGTTTCTGATAGAAATTATGTGGTACGCACGGATACACATCAAGTTATAGTGACCAGTATTAACTGACCTTTCAATGTACGCTAGGTCTATGTAATGCTAGATCAGTTAACACTGGATTTTTATACCTTGATATTTAACTGTGTGTACGGATGCTATGTTGTTTGTGGCATGTAGCACAGCATCAACTGGTTATCGTGACCACTATCACCGTTATCTGGGTTATATATCAAACGTAACTAGATGAGAAACTTGTCATGGCACCTACCTAAGAGGTCTTGCCTAATATATTTCACAGTTAATAAATAAAAGTTTATTTTGGAACGAAAAACTGCTACTGCTACTCCCAATAGTATTTAAGGTATAGCGCAGTTAGCAACGTCCTTCGATACAAAGGAAAAAACTGTACAAATAGCAAATAAGTAGGAACGATAGAATAGAATAGTGTAATGTTAATAATATAACATACAATCACGCCTGTATTCCCCGAAAGGTTAGGCACAGGTGTACTAATGTACACCCACATTTCGCCGGTATGTTTAATTCCCATGTAATAGGGGGCGACCCCATTGCCATTAACCGGGCACAAATCCAGACTCCGAGCTGCTACTGAGAATTTCATAGAAAAACCCAATAACACTTTGCTCGACCTAGGGATCGAACCCAAAACCTTTAGCGTAGCAGTCGCGCTTGTGACCACTAGACTAATGAGGCAGTTAATAATAATCTTATAGTAAAGGTATAAGATAAAATAAGATACAAAAAGTTCTCAGTATCAGCTTGTCGTTTGAATTTGTGCCCGGTTAATGGCAAAAGGCTCGCCACATACCATAGCCACTTACATAGGACCTAAACATACCGGTGACATGTATAGATTAGCACACGTCTGCCTGACCCTTCGGAAAATACAGGCTGGTATATAATTTATACTAAAGGTAAAGTAATATCACATTCAAACAGCGAAGGGGAACTAACAAACATATTTTCCCTATTCCCAACTCAAACAAAGTTGGTCTTTGACAAAATATCATAAGTTTTCCGTGGATAAGATAGAGCCCAAAGCTCTGGAAATAGCTTTGGTATAAAATTTTGGGTAAAAACTTTGAAGTAACATTATACTTGAACAGTTTGTTATGCTACTGAATAAATTGGGTCAGTCGTAAAATTGGTTTAAAGGTACCAAAGTTATATATCTTTTTTATATTAGATCCACCCAAGAAAATGTGTATTAAACACATTATGATAATTAAATATCTTTTGGGTACTATTCAAACTAAATTAATTAAGATTCCTACTTAATTCCGACTCATAAATGTCGGAATTTCGGGTCTGGTAATGTTATGTGTCAAGTTTTGTCTGTTTTAAAGTCTCTACTCCGTTACTGCTTATCATTTTGTAAATGTCAATGTTTTTGGGAAATAGAGAAACAGGAAATAATTATAATTCCATTCCCTATTTCACAAATAATTATGTATCCTTTATTTTTTGTTTAGCGACATCCCTACAGCAGTTGCGCGCACGCACAGTGGTGTGTTCAAGCGAAACGATCTTTGATCCAGGGGCGGCGCGCCTTGCTGACGTCACCAGTTATTCATCCCGAATAACCGACTGTTAACTAAGTACTAAAAAACATGCATTATATAAGTCTGTATGTAGGGGAGATCTGATCTGATGATAGGCATACAATGCATTAAGGGTCAATGTACAAAGTTTTGGATCGATACCTACGTAAGTATCCGATTTATTAAACTATATCAACTCTTAGAGGAGGTCTATATAGAATTTATTGCAAGACGATAATTACTACAAAGATCAAGAGATACCGATTCGTTCTTGATTACAATAGTGATTAGTTAAAGTAGTTACCTACCTACATAAAATTAGAAGTCAATTATTCATTTCATTAAGCACTCAACTACCATGTCAGAATAATTCCATGATTACAATACATATCTACATTCTTTATAATCATGAATGATGATTATTATCATGATGGTGTTGCAAGCGTCCATAGGCTGCAGTAACCGCTTACCATTAGACGGGCCGTATGCTAGTTTGCCACCTTAGTGGAAAAAAAAAACATGATACGAATTTTGTCGTACGAACATAATTCATGTCAGATCAAAAGGGAGAAAATATTGCAACAAATTAATTTTCAGTTTATCCGGTGATTAATAAATATATCTTAATTTATTAACTACTTAATTAAATTCAAATGAGAAGCACGTTTGGTTTTTAGAATATTAATTAAACATGGTAATTAAACCAGTCATCACCTTTGACGTGAAGACGGTGCTTGGAACGAGTTTTACATCCTGAACCTTCTTGCACGCAAGTACTGACAACATAGTGTAGTAGTAAACATTACGACTAGTGATGAACCACAGTCTTGCTACGTTGCGGTCGAAGTGGTCAATTTGAAGTGCAGTCGGCTTTTTTTTTCTTGGAACTTGCATATCTATCAATGATCTTTTTTTTTTAATTTTACACAGCTTCATGTCGACATAAATGAAAGGTGGAAATAAAACTACTTTTACAGATTTGATCGCGTTGTATTGATATTATTTTATTGCCGACGTTTCGGATCCTTTGCAGCATCCATGGTCACGGGTAGACTAAGTTGTTGGACGTCTTAATGTTGCAAATACTAACAGCTACCTTACATTTTTGTTAATTCTTGGCGATCCGATTCACGCAGAATGAGCTTCGGTCTTGCAGTTTTGGGCTTGGATTTTGATTTTATGGAATCTATAATGGGTTTTCTAAACAAGTGGTAAGACCGCTGGGTCTTGACATTATTTCAATAGAGAAGATGGCTGCATCTTCTCTATTGAAATAATATCAATACATCGCGATAAAATCCGTAAAAAGTAGTTTTATTTCAATGTCTAATATTCGCGTAACAGTCAGAATCCAGTATAAGTAAATGAAAGGTATTTTATTTCTTCATCTTGAACATAAGCATATGTTTAGATAACTACCTACCTACTTATTGCACTGTTCCTAAAACTAAAGTTACGCTTGTATGTCACACGTACATTCATGCATATACGTACTTATTAATACTTTATATAATACGTAGGTATGGTGGCTTACAGTTATCTCTGTCCTTTGCCAGAAGGTCAGATGACAATCGCTTGGTGTGAAATTAAAAACTTGTCGTGGAATAACTTAGATAGCGCAGCTTGTCGCGGCCTTGTAAAATATCAGTCCTACTTACATTGATCCGAGTAATTCAGGATTTCTAGAAACATGACTGCCATAGG
Organism: Acronicta aceris; assembly: GCA_910591435.1. Classification (NCBI taxonomy): domain Eukaryota; kingdom Metazoa; phylum Arthropoda; class Insecta; order Lepidoptera; family Noctuidae; genus Acronicta; species Acronicta aceris. Next base: position 9,648,230 of record OU342767.1, on the reverse strand, counting down.
TTCGATTCCCACCCAAGACAAATATTTGTGTTCCACAGATTTTGTTTCGAGTCTGGGTGTACTATATGTTCGTTGTTTGTATGTGTTTGTGAATTTATGCATGGTTCCTGTAATTTTTGTTGACTTCGGTTAAGTGTTTAAAAGACTGTAGGTGTGGAAGGTTCCAGATGGCAGGCTAGATATATCGGACCTGAGGCAAGCCGCCGTCTCTAACTACGACGCGGAAAGGGAGAGAGAAGCATCCACCTCTCTTTCGATCAGTAGTAGCCACACCGGGGCGGGGGTCGGAGCGCGCAGACAGACCTTCAGAAAAGGCAGGCAAGTTTCATTTTTAATCGATACGAGTACCTACAACATACCCTGCCACCTCCAGGAGGCAGATGATCCAAGAGAATTTTCCGCACACAAAATGAATAAGTACTATAATTAACTTGTATGACCGAGGTTATGGGACTCGCGATTGTTAACTTGACAAGTGTCACATTACACCTAGAATAAATCACAAGAAAAAAGAGCCTGGTAACGGTAGTGCTTGAAGAGCTAAAATTATCTTCAAAGTAGGTAAAATAAAAACACGCAAAGCGTACGTACTGTGTAGATATTATATTGTTATTTTGCAACCGATCAGGTACCTACTTGTCAGACAGGTAAGCACGTATTTGCATAATTATAAAGGTTGAATTATATAGATAATGTATTCATTTGCAACAATGTAAGAATACAGAGATTATTATAAATAGGACGCGGTACACTTTCCCTCTGTTCGCGTTTATGTAGCCTTTGATCTTGTGAAATATGGGTATTTCTGGCAAATATTGTGAGTGCTCGTACCGTAGGAATATCCTGTGTTACAAACATAGGTTGTTGAGAAACCCTAATAAAATTAACAAGTCTATTGTTCAGCTTAAGTAGTTCGAGAAAATATATAATAAGTTGTTGAGTGGTTGAGTTCATCTCTAAATCCGCTAAGAATAATTAAAATCTATAAAATAATACTGCCTCATTAGTCTAGTGGATCTAAGCGCGACTGCTACGATAGAGGTCCTGGGTTCAATTGCCAGGTTAAGCAAAGTGATATTGGTTATGGCTTAGGGGGCAAACGAACAGATGTATCGCCTGATGGTAAGCGATTACCGCCGCCCATTGACACCCGCAGCACCAGAGGAATTACAAGTGCGTTGCCAGCCTTTTAAAAGGGGGGCTGGGCCTCCGGTAACCTCATTCACTCGGCGAAACACAACGTAAGCGTTTTGTTTACGTTGTTGTTTGACGCCGGTTTTCTGTGAGGTCGTGGTATCACACCGGTCGAGCCGGCCTATTCGTGCCGAAGCATGGCTCTCCCACGTAAGAAATCTCATTTTCTATGAAATCCTCATTAGCAGCTCGGAGTTTGGAACATAAACATATGTATACCTTTGCATAACCCTTCGGGGAATACAGTTGTGATAATAATGTTTTTATACTTAAAATAATATAAAGCCACGGCTAGATGCAAGCCTACTTATTCTTAATGCAATCCTCTCTGATCTTTTAAGCGCAATTATTCGATAGCCAAGTTGACGCATGAAAGCCTTAATAAAAGTCGAAAAGAGAACGGGTTGAAAATAAAAATCCCATTACTCAAATTAAGTCAGCGTTGAAGGGTTTACTCATACATTTAAAATAAATACAAATTACGTCATATATTATGTTTGTTGTACATTTTATTTATGACTTGACTTTGACGACTGTATTACCTACAGAAAATGACTTCATTTAGGTATCTAGACGAGACTTAGTTACTTATTGGATACGTGAGTTAAGCAATTGTGTATGTGTTAATGGATTTTAGAGACGGTTCCAATCACTGAGCGGAACCGAAAATTACTTTGTAGAATTCAGACGTTAATCATATTTTTGTCACTATAAGAGAGAAAGTAGGTACTAGGTAAGAGTAATAATTAGTGTTATAGATTTTTTTCCATAGCACTATTACTCAATATAATCCTATAATTCAAAAAATTTGATTACATGTAGGTTTCTTAAGACTAAAATTTCCACACTAGGCTTAGCCTGTATCGTGGGAATCCTAATGATTATGTGTTGTCCGGTCTAGATATGGCGGTACCTACAACAAAATTGACATTTTGAATTAACAGAGAGTTAACCTTATTTAGTTTTGCATTTTAAATTATATTAGTATTACAGGTTAGTTTGTGACTGCCTCATTAGTCTAGTGGTCCCAAGTGCGACTGCTACACTAGAGCTATTACTAGAGTATTTTCCGAAGGGTCAGGCAGACGTGTGCTAATCTATACATGTCACCGGTATGTTTAGGTCCTATGTAAGTGGCGATGGTATGTGGCGAGCCTTTTGCCATTAACCGGGCACAAATTCAAACGCCAAGCTGATACTGAGAACTTTTTATATCTTATTTTATCGTATACTTTTACTATAAGATTATTATTAACTGTCTCATTAGTCTAGTGGTCCCAAGCGCGACTGCTTCGCTGGAGATTCTGGGTTCGATCCCCAGGTCGAGCAGTGTTATTGGGTTTTTCTATGAAATTCTCAGTAGCAGCTCGGAGTCTGGATTTGTGCCCGGTTAATGGCTATAGGCTCGCCCCCTATAACATGGAACCTAAACATACCGGCGAACTGTGGGTGTACATTAAGTACGCCTCTGCCTAACCCTTCGGGGAATACAGGCGTGATGGTATGTTATTTAATGTCAGTTATTGTGTTTACAAAACATACAATGATTACGTAAATAACTCAACCTCGTACTTTCTCTAATTGTAAATATTTTGCCTTGTAATACAGATATAAAATACATTTATAGGTAAACTTTTTTTCTTCAGAATTTTCTTGTGAAAATCTATTGAGAAGGGAAGCCTCTGTTCAGCACTGGATGTTCTTTAGACGTTTATGATTAAGATAAAGTAAGTAGGTACGTAATTATTTTTCCAACTATGCGTTGTTTTTTTACTCCATTTCTATAATGTATCTATTCGTGTAATAATGGCTACGATAACAACCTGATTCGCATTTTCTGGTAAAATTTATTTTCGCTATATTTTAAAACGGACAATAATTTACCAAATACTTAATATCTCAATTGATAAGCAAAATACGTTGGATAAGAGAACGGAAGATAACATTTAAACGTTTTACGAATTCACAGTATTAAATGATAATATTCTTGTTCTGAAACCAAATGAATGCGTAATTAATGTTTCACAATAATTTTAATCTAACGATCTTAATGCACTTACACAATGAAATAATAATTTTATTATGTGTGTACAGTCAATAAATTATAAAAATATTATAATTAAGAGGTAACAAATTGTACAGGACTGTGTACTTTATTATAAAGTTGTGTGGATGCATTTTGCATGCGACTTTGCATTACATGTTGAATAATTTATTTTTACTAGGAATTGACGCTGTAGGATGCGTTAAGACATTCTTGAAGGCACAGGAAAGTTTCTACGGACGTCTGTGCACGTCTGTTCATATTATTATAAATAAAGGATAGTCGCAAAGGCTATTTAAAATTACCAATGTCCTATTGTATGTACTTACGTTAGTTCATAATACATAGTAAGGGCAACCAAGTAGATAACTTAGTTTTTCTTTTACGTAGCAGTGCATCAAAATTGTATTTCATCGAAGGGTTAGTTAGAGGTATATATATATATATATATATATATATATATATATATATAAGCCAAAGCCAAAGTAAAAGCTTAGACTGCCTCATTAGTCTAGACTTTATAAGCGTAACTGCTACACCAGAGGTCCTGGCTTCGATTCCCAGGTGTATATCGAATAGACACCTGTAAATCGAACCGATAATGAAGTGTTTTTCTATGAAAATAAAAGTAGCAGAGTTTGGAATTGTTTCCGGTAAATGGTAATAGGCTTACCTCCTACTATTGCATGGGACGTTAAAATACAACAAATATGCAGTTAAAATACAGCGAACGTATGTATAGTATATATATATATATATATATATATATATATATATACACTTCATTATCGGTTCGATTTATAGGTGTCTATTCGATATACACCTGGGAATCGAAGCCAGGACCTCTGGTGTAGCAGTTACGCTTATAACGTCTAGACTAATGAGGCAGTCTAAGCTTTTACTTTGGCTTAAATTCTTAAATAATTGCTCAATAAACAATTGAGCAAGTTTTTCTCTAGATAGTGTTTAAAGTACTGATAAAATTATTATCTTTTTACTCCATAGTAAACGATGATCTCAAAAATATTTACAACATATGGGACCATAGTAATCCCGATTCGCACATGACCGGCTCCTTATGTATTGACTTGTCCCTTGAGCACCATCGCAAAATATAAGCAAGGGTTGGAAACGACATGAGCGTAATTTTATACATAGCTTGGTATGGAACACTTTTTCGTATGGAACATAAGGTATAATCGACTGTATTACCATTGAAAAACGCTCAAAATTGCTTGTGAATTCAAAAAGGTAAAAAGCTTTGTTTCTATCTTCTTATAGATTAAATTTTACGAGACAATTGCTATGGTTTTGATTGAAAAAAGTCTGCTATAAACAGTTTAGTATATTTTGGAAAACGAATCAAAAATCTTACTTACACTACTTACGAGCTTTGAAGTCTCAATTCTCTTAAGAGTCCGGCGGACCGCATTTCTCTTACTAACGTAATACCGAAATAAATCGTAATTCAACTACAATTTAATCAAATTCTGTTATTATTCGGATTCAGATGCCATTAATCTAGGTTCCTACTCTACCATTTCGTCCAAAATAGTTCACTGGAAATAAATGAAGTCAATGCAATTTTTTATAACTTTATCAAATTTGGAACGATTTTCCGGTCTTTTATTTCCCGTGAAGTAGTAGTAGACGAAATAGTATCGTAGGAACCTAGATTAACGGTATCCAAATCTGAATAATAACATAATTTGATAGAATATTGTTTGGATTACAATTTATTTCGGTATTACGTATTTGTGTGCAATTAAAGCTCCGCCGGGCCCTTAAACATAAGTACTGACAGATTTAGATCAGCGCTCGCTAAAACCTCTTAACTACTTTGACCGTGAAAGGAACTCTACATAATCCTTTTTCGTCTCACCATACACGGTCAGTACATTCACACTATTATATTGTATGCACGATTTAAGTGCAGCTGCGTCTTGCAAACGCACAAACGAACTAACAACCGCAGACAACCTGATTTAAGGCAGGCAGGTCGATGCCCCTTGCTCTCTCCACTTAAGACCTCCGCACCATCATGCCAGTTTGTCAAATATGCTTGAAGTAATGTGTTTAAGTGATTTGTAGATTACGTTGCGCAGTTATCTAATTGAAAGCAATAGTAATGGATCGATTTACGGACTATTCGAATGATTTGAATGGAGTTTCTTAAGTCGATATTTTTATTGATATTGACGTAACACGAAGTCTATCATAGTATGAGATTATAGTTATAAAGCACAAATGCAAAAAATATTATATTAACTCCGCATTTTTATTTGTATATGACTGCCTTATTAGTCTAGTAGTTCCAAGCGCGACTGCTACGCTATAGGTCCTAGGTTCGATCCCCAGGTCGAGCAAAGTGTTATTGGGTTTTTCTATGAAATTCTCAGTAGCAGCTCGGAGTCTGCATTTGTGCCCGGTTAATGGCAATAGGCTCGCCCCCTATTACATGGGAGTTAAAACATACCGGCGAACTGTGGGTAATACAGGGGAATGCAAGCGTGATGGTATCTTTATATTTGTTTACGTTCATAATTAATGTCAAATTCATGAAAAATAAATTTGCAGAATCTGCCGAATAGCAACACAAAACTTAGAATTGCAGGAAAAATAATCATACTCGAAAAACGCGTATCACGTAGTTTTCATCCACGCTTTCTCTATCGAGAATTCCTTCGATCGATATAAAGTATAAAATACACTCTACCCTATATATTATTCGGGTTTCCCGATGTGCGTCTTCAGAATTCAAGAGATGAAGAGAAGGTAATATATAGATATTGGTTAGACCTTGCGTATGTCAATAAGACCTTGCAACTCGCTTTTGTTTGCCTATGTTTTTAATTACTCCATAGACCACTGGTGGTCTCTGAAAGCATCCGAAGTGGTTTATGAAAATTGTCTAATTGACGACGACGCGCGGTGCCTTAAGAACTTAAATTACTATCAACCAGCATGCGGTTCACGGTAAGACAAAAATGTTTATAAATCGTTCACTGGCCTAGGCAAAAGCTTCTATGTTGCTTTTCTTTGCCGAGAGACGTGTGGCGAAATAATTCTAAGCGTATAACCAAGGACCAAAGAAAAGGTGGAAGAACTGTGGTAGTGATAATGAATGAATGGGCAATGAATGTTATGGAAGGAAAGGACTTAATTGCTTTGTGTAAACTAAGTAGCTCTAGCGGTAGCTTAGAGGTCAGAGCGTCTGGTGTATCTAACCATAAGACGCAGGTTCGAATCCTGCCCCCGATTGAATTTTTCCTTCACTAAAATAACTTTATAATCTTAGCATGGAAAATGCTGATAGTTAAAAGGTAAGGTGGCATCATACGACATCGAACTAACTGTAAAGTAAGTCGTGTCGGTTGAGAAGAAAAGTAGCTTGTTTTCCAATAGATGTCGTCAACGTCACCTTATGACGTAAATTCAGAATGTGAAGGCAAATTTGATCTAGCGGATGGGGCTTGCGGTGGCTTAGAGGTCAGAGCGTCTGGTGTATCTAACCAGAAGACGCAGATTCGAATCCTGCCCGCTATTGAATTTTTCCTTCACGAAAATAACTTTATAAGTAGCTTAGCTTAGGCATAACAACCGAACTTAATAGCATAAGTAAATATAAGATCAGTATAATTTTGACTTACTTCTATTCCACCTAGTCGAGTTTTACGACCCGCCTATGAATCTAAGCCTTAAATGTTTTTCTATTACTAGCGGATCTGCATGGATTTGTTTTAAAATCTTAGACAAGCAAAATGATTATCTGAAAATCATAAATAAGTCGGATCGTTCATTTCGCGGATGTTACGCGCTCCCAGTGAAAATTTAATAACTACCTTTATGTACGAATTTTCCTTGTATATACCTACCTACACTTTAATTAGAAGCTCATTAGTACAATTAGTATGCGATAATTGCCTCCTATTATGCGAATTACCTACCAAAATATTAGCATTACATTCACATTAGCTTTGCATTTTGTGTGTCAATGTGTTAAGGCACAGGTGCTTGTAATTTAGGGTTCTGTCGAAAATTAACGAATCACTTATTTCGGGAATACGATTTAAATTTTATCGATATGTATTTTGAGTTTGGATTGTCCATAAAATATAATCGATTTGTTTATTTTGATTTATCTAAAGTTTTTTATAGAGTTCGAGCTAAATGATTTGCTAACTGTGAAGCAGCCCTGAGTGATAGTATCGATTAACTGATATATAAATCATCAAATTCTATTCGTGCATATTATATTTGTAGGATGATATTCTGAAGACAGTGGGAAAACAGTGGAAAAATCGGCAACAGTGGTGAAATAGAAAAAGAGGTCTTCACTCGGCATTAGATATTACCAGCTTTAATGGATAGACAAATATTTTAAAAGTTAAATAACATAGCCAACTAACGACCGGTCAGTAAATTTGCTGCAAAGGATAGGATTTTGACAAGTAATGTCAAAATCGTATCTCTAGTAAGCAGATTAGGGACTGGCCGTTATAAGAAGCGATATATGAGCATTTTGATTTGGTGTTGGTACAACAATACTTACACGAATGTACATTACATATTCATCCGCAATTTAACTTCATGAGCAAGTAAATTAATATACACTTAAATGATTGATTATATACACATACGTGACAATAATCTTGAATCATTAATAACTAGTCATAATTATTTTATATCTCTTCCCTTATCGGCACAGGGATATTTAATTCAATTTTCTTGTATTTTCCGACATACCTGATACTAGCATGCTCATATTAAACGCATAAAAACACATCAGGCTTCATTATAAAGTCTATTAACAAAAGCAGTCACATGGGCAACTAAGTAATTAAATACCAATAAAACATCACGTACGTTAATAAACAATAAAAACTCTAATAACTATCGTCAATGACTCAATTATACGTAATAATGAACAGTGAATACAGTATAAGGGAGTTTTGCAGATTGCCAGTACATAATAGCTCTAAAGTACTATTTTATTATAGCTGGTCGTACATTGTGAACGTTATGACAGCTAATATTGAAATGGATGACTTTATTCGAGATAAATAGGTCAAACGGTATCGCAAATGACATATAATGTTCGATTTAATTAGTCTGAATGTTTCCATTATTAACTCACATATATACACTGTTGTAGGTAATGTTTTAGCGGTGGAGCTCGGAGTTAAAGGAAATGTTGGATCTATCAGCTGTTTGTATTGAGTACATAGGTTGTAGGGGACGAGTGTGAAGGACTAATAGCTATTATTCATAAATGTATAGTATTCTTAGTTACTAAGAAGGAACAAGTTGTACGCGCCGTGTGGTCTACAGTGAGGAACAGACAAATGAAAACGTGTAACGTGCTTGCGTTCCTAAGTTTAGTATCGATTTATATACTTACCTAACCAAATGGCATAAACCTTAATTTGCCTACTCTCTGGTCGACGAATTTATTGGTCTTCCTACGAAAAAAATTTTCGTAAGGTGATAATTAGTAAATAAATATTAAAGCTTTACTCAAGTGTGTTATCTTAACTTTAAGTCTCAACTGAAGCCCTTCATCAAGAGCTTTTTTCGGGACGAGGACTGCATCCGTGATTTACGAGTATAAGATTCTTTGCATTTTTATGTAAAGCTATGATATTTTTTTGATCATGTAAAACTTTGCTTGTTTATATTTCCTTAAACTCAAATAAGTTAAATATGGCTCTATTTAACTTACTTGAGTTTAACATAAATGGGGATGTAAAGCTCAAAAGATTATCGCTATATAACGCTACGCTACGTTAACTTATCGCATATATCAATAATAAATAATATGTAGATATTATTACGTAATTAAAGATCTTACTTATTTATTTTAATAATAAAATCAGTTGATGTAGGTATCTTATCTCTATGTCATAAGGTATTCAATCGTTATGTTAATTAGTATATGATAAAAACGCATTTACTGGGATTTACGATATAAACTGCTGCGATAAATTTAATGTAAGCTACCAGACGGAGCGAAACTGAATCATAGGTACATACCTAAATAAACTTTTTTTTAAACTAGAGACTTACCAACTTAGAGCTTTAGCTTAACTTGAGCTTTAGCTTTAGCTTGTGTGTCAACCTCAATGTAAATAAGTATGTCAGGGACATCTGCTTTTAATAAAAAATAAAAACGTAACATAAAATCGCTAAGTATTTATGTAACTCCAGGTATTTCATATTGATAATATTTTTCCCTTATGTGGACTGGCTGCGGGAATAATACCTTACGCTGAGTCGAGGATTAAAGGGTAAACAGTAGGGCAGCTGCTTACGTCTCGATTTATTAAAAAGTCAACAGAAATAAAAATATATGATTCTCACAATTCACATATATATTGTATAAGTACAAAGCTGTGAGTATTAAAATTATAGCAACAAAATTTGTATAAATAGAATATTAGGTAGCCTTTCTGGATATGATGGTAAAATAAGAACAGTAAGTTCCGACAGGATTTGTAAATAAGTACCTTCTTAAGTATTTTGGATCTGAAGGTGATATTGTATACTTATTCTGTATATATTTTATATAAAAATTTCGTCACTTCAAAAAGTTTCAATCTGTGCAGGAAACAAACTAAAAAAAACACGTCCTTGAAAAAAATGTACTTTTCAAAAAGATAAGAAGTTCTACCGGTGACCTACTACTAGGCACATCGTAGATGTGACACATCCTAAGATAAAAATCACAGTATGCACACCGCGCACAATTTGTATCAGTGAGACTACGATTTAACAAGCTTCCTATTTAAACGCGAGGGGAGCGCATACGCACAATTTTAAAATAAAGTTATCTCGAAGGTATAGATCATTGTCATGGACTGTAAACTGTGTTCTCGGTAGTCATGGCAAACGGGTTTATGCGTAAAGAAGTCACTCGTAACGTTTGCGGAATGCCCAATGAAGAAAACGCTTCTGACCAACACTCGTGCGCACGATTTTGCATATTTTTCGAGTTTTTGATGACTCACAAGTAATGTTAGGTAGTATTTTAGACGATTTTTTGTAAGCACTATGCACCTGTCTATATAGATTTAAAGAGTTCAATGACGTTTTAATAAAATCTCATCCGCATTTGTCTTCTTCGTGTCGATCAACGCGATATTCAATTATTTTTTTGGTAACTAGAATCTGGTCCTGCCAAGAGAATTATCAGTGAAGGTCTATTAAAGTACAGATGTTAGTGTGATGTTTCTGTACAACTTCACAAATTTTGTTTGGTTCTTTCGAATGCCGCCTAGTGCAAGAACTCACAGAAATCCGGCGTGAAACAACGCTTTCGTTGTGTTTCGCAGAGTGAGTGAGGATACCGGAGGGCCAAACTCCTTTTAAAAGGCCAGGCAACGCACTTCTGACTCCTCCAGAGGTGCGGGTGTCCATGTGCGGCGGTAATTGCGTGTAAGAACTCACAGAAATCCGGCGTGTAACAACGCTTACGTTGTGTTTCGCAGAGTAAGTGAGGATACCGGAGGGCCAAACTCCTTTTAAAAGGCCAGGCAACGCACTTGTGTCTCCTCCAGTGTTGCGGGTGTCCATGTGCGGCGGTAATTGCGGTAAACGAGCAGGAGGATCGCCTGCCCCCTATATAAAAAAAAAAGGCACCCCGACATGTAAACATACGAATGTATGAGATGTATGAGAATAATGAGATTTTCAGATTGTGAGCTGATTGTGATGGCTATTTACCCTAGCTTAGCGTCCTCGTTTTATTGATTATGTCGGCAAACGAGCCGACAAGCCACCTCATGGTAAATATTCATCGCCGCTCATGTAGGTACACCTGCATGTTGCTGACCTTTAAGAGACCCATTGACTGTAGACTGCCAGAGCCGCAGGAACTGGGGGGAACTGGCACTTAGGCGCAAAGTGCTTTATGACATTCTCCGACGTAAGGGTGGTCGCCAGCCAGTCAGACCCCAAGAAGTCCTACCAGAGCAAGTCAGATATTTTCTCGGCTCTTACGAGATGCTTATCTGAATGGCAGTGAGGAACTGTATTCTAACCTGTCCACACACGGGAAAAATCTTTCTCTAATTACCTATAAAACTATATTTTGTGGTAGTTGATCATATTCATACATTGTGATATAGCCTCAGAGGATAATGTATGTTAAAGTAATGTCACTACATGGCAGATTGCATTGCAGTTTAATAAATGAGTTCATGTCAGGGTCGGCGCGGTAATGGGTTTAAAGTTAATTAATCACAATAGGTAATAATACAAAAGCTTCAAATATAAAACAAATTTTTAAATATTCAGTTATTAGGTAATTTTAGTTTTTTGATTAAATACAACTAATTTATATGCAAAAATGTTTGCCTACGTCCGTTTTGAATAGGTACGTTATTTTAATTAATAGCCCGAGAAGAGCCCATTATTTATTAATTTTTACCAAAAAGTCTGAGATTATACAAATTATTCGGTTCTCTAGACAAAATTAATTACCGTTGTAAGAATCTAAACATTAAATTTTGTAAGTGTTATTTTAACAACATTTATAGGTTAATGAGTATATTATATTAAGTATTTAGTGGCTTAAACTGTTTCAGTGACTACCTACCAAAATTCAAACCCAGGAAAAAAAACTAGACTGAAACAGAATAAATTTACAATCATTTTAATAATGGCAATTCCAAATAGATATTTCAATTTAATTTTTCCTTTCTCTATAAAACACCGGCAAACCTTATCTACAATACGTAATCAAATCATATCCACATATTATCCACAATAATCAAATCATATCCACAATAATATTATTTTGGTCCCGTATTTACAAAAATAAGTCTACACAATTCAAATAACTCACTAATTGCCCCAACAAAACCTCGCTGTAGACAAAAAAAACACCGCGTTGTAGGTGCATGTGTGTGCAAGTTATAATTACATTGCTTCCAAACGCCAAATCCCACAGAACGTAATTATACAAAGTCTGCACAGGACTCGTGCCCACCTGATAAAAGTCAAAACTCCAAACTATAGACAAACAATTCCAGTCCCTATATGCTAAAACATACGGACCATTTTGTCTCTTGAAAAAATAATAGGGAATTTTCAGCAAGGATTTCCCCCTTCTATGCTACGTCTGAAATATACGTAAGCGACACAAATAAAATAGGTGCAGTCTACCGCCCACCGCAATGTAGGGATTAATTCGCTCTGCCTCTGATGTTTTAATTAAGAACTTTTTGCATTCTTCCACTGCTGACTCAGGCAACCCTATCTCAGGTTATATACCTAGGTGCAAACAGTCTATGTGTATTAAGAATTGTTTTATTTAATCGTAAGCCCCAAATGTTTGAAATATAACCCCCGGAAACAATTGACTTACACTGCTTTAATTTTTTCGTCGTCATTATTTATATTAGGAGCCCACGTGTTAACACTATAACAGGATGTTTGAAACACCAAATTGCTTAGCTAAGTACATACTTCATTTCCTATTAGATATTATTTGTGAGTATTCGTATTTGTAGATAAGCCGCTTGCTCGTGAACACACTCGTAGCTCAGAAAGCGTTATTTTGATAATATATTAATGTGAAGTGGTCGTATATTCTCATAGCAAGAGGAGAGGCCCGTTTTATTTTTGAAAATGACTCCATCAGTCACAGATAACGTGCCAGGGGCGTCACAAAAAAACTGTATTGCCCCGTATTGTGTGTCACGTTCAATTCTAACGTAACTAAATATTATTCAGTTGACTCCACTGGATATTTCTGTGATGTTATCGTCAGTTAAATGCGCGAGAGTTGAAAGTAATTGATTTATGCAACAGGGAACTATTTCGCTTCATAATAATATGATTGCACAAATAAAACAGTCATCACCACTCGTTAGACTTAATTTTCTCTGTCTTTTTAATAGAATAAGATTATTTATTTGACGTCGCTATTATTATAGCGTTCATAAATTTATTGTTTTTTTAGTTAAAAACTACGATTTATAACTTCATAAGTAATTGATTCTATACCAGCGCTAGACTTGGTGAAATCAGATCAATAAATAATATGAATGTTCAAAGAGACAAAAAAAAACAATAAAAAAATAAGGATTTATTATCATAAAATTGTCATGAATAGATCTTATACGGGAGCAATAAGGAAAAACAAAAATGAGGAACATACTCTTAAACCACAAACAAATGTGTAATAACCAATTACAATTTATAAAACAGTGGTTTATTGTAATTAAAAATATTATCGTCGCATATATTAAAAATTATTAGCACTTAAATGCCATTGTACGTTGTAAAATCCCAAAGATGTTATGAATCACGGTGATGTTCCATTATAGCCTCCGTTGGTACTGAGCGACATTTTTCCGAGCAAACATCGTTTTTACGTCTCACGTTATTGAGCACAGAATACAAGAACGCAGAGCCGTCCAAGCGAACATTATTGTATTAGGTATATCGGTCGCACAATAAAAGAGCTTTTAAAACATCGTGTGGTATCTCTGCGGCCATACAGACGCTCGTGTTACGCGTTGTTTTGAAAGCGCATAGACCGATTACGATTACGTTTCCAACGAAGTGTCGACTTCGGGTTACGTTTTATACCGTCATTTGAATCTCTCGCTCGGATGTTTGGTCCGAAACGCTCGTTCATTAGCATTTTATGACTGATACGACCGATAAAAGTGTAATAAGACGCATTCAGCGGGTCATATGATGTGATAGACGCCCCGGACCGGCACGCTGGCACACACTAGAGGAAGTTGGCACTACGTTATTGGTCTATAGTCATTCACTTCGACGCATTCTGATTCATTCAATGGGAATTATTGTTCATTTCAGATGTTCCAATGCCGTATTTGTTTGTTTTATGCGATTGAAAGCTAATATCCGATTCTAATATCGGGTTTAACTCAACCGCAATGACTCATAAAATGGAGCAATATTCGCAATACATTTTGTACCTGAAATGCTTTTGTATACGGTTTAATTTCAAAAGACTGCAGTAAAGAAAGAAGACAGACATTAAAAGCAAATCACTGAGCTTATAAAATAATTCAGAAAGGTACATCAACATGAAATTTAAATTGTAATAAAATCGCTCGCCACTTCACAGGGCGCATGTTGCATCGTAATTGCTTCATCGTCGCGTTTGAAACATACATACATAAATGGGCCATTCATATGTTCTGAATATCATCTGATATCCGCTCATTTATTTCTTAGGTAAGTATGCATGTATTAGTCCCGAAATAACAGAAGTTTCTTTGAAGTTTTTCCAATATTAATGTCTATGCCAAAATTCACAGCGAGCTTGATTGGAAGGATTCGTTTGTCAACACCTGAAGCCGATTAACAGATCTTCTTATAGATCTAAATCTCTTAGTCAATGCTGTCATGGACAGGTGATACCGCCTCTCCGTGCGCCATCTGCCAGCGGGCCGATTGTCCACGCTTCGATCAGTCTTGAATGGCCTCACACCCCCGGGCTAGACATAAAGTCAAACAGACCAGGGGCGCGGAAGATCGTAAAGTTTTTTAGAACGTCTCTCGACAAAACGCGAATCGTAAAAGTAATTGGAGCCCATTCATATTAATAGACATTTACGAGGTCTACACCATAAAACAGAGATTGTCATCGCGACTTACGCAATATCAGTGCGACTAGACGATCATGTCGTATTAATTCGTTTTGTTTGCTGAATAGTTTTTATTGATATTAAATCATCTGCACCGGATGTGTTTTCATGAATATTTAGTAGAGTTCATTAAAATTGGCACGATTTCTAAGAGATGTGTCTCTGCTATTTTCTGTCGTACAGAAGGGCGTCAATTATATTAGATATTAATCATTTTTATTTTATATCGGCACATCTGTCGAAATGAGTAAGCGGCTCGAACGTGGAAGTGCGTCGTATCGGGAATGTCATATATTTGACTGTTATGATGTAGTATATATCTATACAGCTTTTCCCCGATCACAGATAAATAGAAAAGACATTAGGCTCGCAGCTGTCGCTCGCCACCTCCTTGGGGATTCGCGCAATTTTCCTACCCTTAGTTTAATTCAAATCCCGAAAGGTTTTCTTCAGAATATTTATTATTATATCTTTATTAACGTTAGCGTTTCGTTTCGTATCGTTTACTACGAATAAGATTTGTGTTCTGGACTCATTCAGTGAGCGTCAGGGTGATAGTTTTTATGTGTTGTTTTATGTTCGAAAGCTAATAAAATATACACCTGTCTTATAAATATCAGTACGAACATGTAGAGATAACAAGGCTACACTCTTGCAGTTATAAATTATCATGTCAGTGAGGATAACTTGGAGTTTAAGTCAGAATTTTAGGATGAGTCACTGTCAGTTTTGAATATTCATAATATTTGAGGTTAGAAGTTATGAAAGGAGGATGTAGAGGTAAAGAAAAAAATATTGAAATATGTATTGTAATTTGGCCAGTTATACCTTATACTACTAGAGAAGCATTGCAAAAGCTTGTTTACGCTTACTGAGGCGGTTACTTTGTATATAATCTACCTACAATAACAATACCTACACCTATTTACTATGAATAAGCATAGTGCACATTTTAATAAACAGTTATCGAGTAGAGACCTACTTATTACATAGCAGGTAGGTACTTGTTATGAAGTTCGTACCAATGTTTATATCTACTTACATAAATATAGACATCAGATACATTAAAAATACCTACCTACTTCATATTGGCAACCATGAATCTCTATTTCAAGATATTAAAGAATAATATATGTAGTTACTCTGGCATGAGTTGCGATACAACAGTGCGTATCTAATAGGTAATCTAATTACGAAGCGAACCTGAGTGCCTTCTAATATTATATCCGTACCCTCTCCCGCTTGTTTATATCAGCTATATTTTAACTCCAAACGCAATATCGTAACGTAATTTAAAACGAATTAGTTTACCCCTGCAGAGCTCCAAATTTGAATATCGTATGGATGCTCGCGCCCCAAAGCAGAGGTACGATACCTTTAAAAAACAAAGGGCGCAATACTGTTATATTTTATAATTTCACTCCGCCCACCCCAAGCGAAAATGTTTTTTAGAATAGACCCCCTAATGTACCGAATATCTAGGTGGAGAGCTTTCGCACAAAAATGACTGCTTTTATCTTAGGATTTTTTTTTGTTTCGTCTGATAGTGTTGCGAAATACGACGATTTAATAGATTCTCTCTTTAAAGAGAATACCATTATTCTTATGCATCTCTTGATAGATATTGTACAGTCAGCGTCAAATAGTTCGTGACAACCAAAGTGGCCAAATAATTCGCAACACGTCTTGGTAATAGTTGGAATAAAGTCGTGTTGCAAACTTTTTGGCCACTTTGGTTGTCACGAACTATTTGGCGCTGACTGTACCTATCGATTTAGGAAATTAGGAATTAGGGAAAGCTATGACAACATTTCGAAGCCTATTTAATTCGGATAAAAAGCGTAAAGCTGGGGCACATGAACAATAGATTTTGCATTGTGTCTGTAATTTGTTACTCGAGATTTTCATTTATAGCTAGGTACGAGAGCTCTCGTGTGAAATACTTCCAATTACAAAACTAAATCCAAAAACAAATTGCTTGCCGACCACATTATCCCCCAGTGGTTCACCCCTCGGTCAAACTGGCCAAAAATGGCGGCTGTTGCTAATAACTCCCGTACAGACGGACAGGGCGGAGCGAAGGGGTGTTATGGGGTTGCAAACATGCAAATTTAATTTGCTTGTATGCACCCAGGCGGTCGACGCCGACTGAGCTCGTTAGCTCGTCTATTGTACACTTATTAATTCAACTGTATAATTTATGGCTATACAATCTTTAACGTCGGAACTGTGCGTTCGGTGCATAAATTGCTTTAATTGAAAGTTAATGCGGGTAAAGATATGTGAAGATATCCGTAATGGTGGATATCTACCATTTTTAATTAAGGATCAGCCTCACTGTATCTCGGTTAGTAAATTTTAGGAGAATGTACCCATATATGTACCTACTCTTTTAGGGAAAAGAATCCTTCTGTCAACATAATAACGTTCTTTTTTTTCCGAATTGAGATTTTACAATAAATTATTGCGTAAAACCAGCTTTCCTAATCTTCTAGTCTTACACCAGAGAAAAAACCAATATCGGATACACATATATACCTATGTTTGGTATTTTAATTACAACTTTATCTTCTAACCAAAGAGTCTAAAATCCTTTAGCACTTTGTGCAAGTTAATAGACGTCCGTGCCTGGAAAAAATACAATATCACTTATCAGTCGTTTTAGTTTTAATTTGGAAACTAATGAGCAATTGATACTCATGAACGAGCTGTGAAATGGCAATGGGTTCCTATTAAATTGCGGTTTCGCATTTATGTAATTTCATAGCAATTTCTTCGTCATCTAAGTCGTTAGGGTCATAGGAGGCCGGCGTGTTATTTTCATAGGCACTTCATAATTGTCAGTTTAAAGCGTTTTAATTACGGAGTCGCTATTCCAAGGGTGTAATGCGCCCTTAAGCGCCCAACGACGGAATCTCCCTTATGTGCTTGTAAACTATGATAGGGCCACGTTCCGCGCGTGTCGCCGCTTAAAAGGGCCAGTTTCGTGTTTGTATTACTGTGTTAAACAGTTACAGCGTTTACCCAGTTAATTATAATAGGCAATAATTTCATGTTATACCGTTCTTCGACTAAAATAATTTTCTGTCAAACAAGTTTTTTTATAGACGCCGGATGCGAGACGACACAGACACGAATAAAATCGCTCTCTTGGCGTACAAATTAATCAACTCACGGTCCAGTTTTTTTCCATCTGACATTCAAATCGATGGAAAGCGCTGATTTATAAAAGGAACTCCGACGTTGATATTAATCACCATAAGATACCTCATTCCCCGCCACGCTACTTATCTCGTTCATTCAAGTATCTCGTTATAAATCTTAAGTATTTAATGAACCAGAAAATATCTAGGCGCAATTAAGGGGCTTTAATATCTCAAGAACGCGCTTAATATTGCCCCCCTAGCCCCCACCCTTGCTATAAGGCGAGTGATTAAATCGCGCCTCTCACGCGTTCTAGCGACTCCATCCGCCATTCGCAATGCCGCAATTATAATTAAAAATTAATCCAGATTCATGAAGTTTCATTAAAATTCTTCTCACTTATAAATTTTTGGGTTCTAAATCATGACATTAATATGAATGAAAATGTGTTTTAGGATCTACGTCGTTGTATAAAACCTTAAGAATATTTTACGCAACCTATTCCAGAAGAAAAACTGTGCAGCGTTTCTCGGCTTATCTCTTCTATTTATTATATGCCCAAAATATGCAAAAATGATAGAGAAATTCAAATTTAGCATGTTATTTAAGGCGCACCTTTACTTACATTACGGGGTCGTGATATAAGGCCCTTAACGCAGAATTTCAAGCAATCATACGCGCTTGGGTAAGCTGTTATGTTCATAAAGCTACACGTGGAATTGCCCAACATACAGTTATGTTAATGTCGGACCTCCCTCACCGGGCCAAAAAAGATAGGATTGCAAATTTGCGGCGGACAATTTATGATGGCCGTATAGTTCCCCTCGGGGCGTGGGGGTAAAATAGACCTATTGGCATTTGGGTGAGCTAGGCGCGCTCGTTGTCGGCCAAAATGACCCTAAACATTTTATTTGGTAGCATCGCTATTCACATAACGTGTCGGAATGGCTCCGACTAATCTTGAGCTACTATTTAGGGGTGTTTTCGCGCGTTTTTCGAATAAATATGTCTGGAGATTACATGCGTTCGCATGGGGCTTTAACGAGAGTATGTAACATAAAATTATACATTTTATTTTTGGGCGGAGTACCTTGCGTACATAACGCTCATTTCAAGTAGGAATAGTCATGAATAATAACCGGGTTTCATCTAAAATATGAAAGAGTATTATTTTAAAAATACAACTTGACATTACTTTGCAATAGCACCATAATTTTATTGGATTCCTCACCGTCAAGACACATAATACATAGATTTACATGCATTTGCACCCTAAGAAAACAACACATAACACAACCGCAGGGTGCAAGAAATTACGCGTTCAGAGTTCGCTCGAATCCCAATTTATTGGCAATCGATTAGCACCAGCGAGAGGGCTTTGTTTAATTGGAGTGCTACCGTGATTGGATTAACAGGCACAATGTGGGCAAGCCCCTATTACTTCCGTAAGTAATGAATGAAAAAGGTAAATGTGTATCCATTTCACTTGGAAAAATTCAACCGACGCGTAAGTAACACAGCCTTTTTATCCCTCAACGCATTTTGTCTTATACTTCGTATCCTTAGATTTATATCACTTTAGGAACTTTAATAGGAACATATTGTGATCACCGCGTACATCGAAATAAGTAGGTACTTATCTGTATTCCCACGTCGATTTCTTCCCGAATGTAAATATGACACCCCATAAACTGAATGTTTTATCGGCTGCCACTACCATCCCAATTTATTCTGGTCATTTTTGTCTACTTCGAGGGTGACCAATTTTTAGGGGAGAATTTATGGGTTTTATTATGACTTTTTCGGGCTAATACCACCTTGGAACTAGATTCATATGACCAGCTTTTAAACGAACAGATAATGTTTACTGAAACCTGCTTCAGTCATTGTTATTGAATCTTTTAAATGGGTTAACTTTACGGGTCACATCCCAAAGTTAATCAGTTAACAAACTTATTTACAATGTGACGACGTCTTTCAGAACGAGGACAAAACCTTTTGTAAAAGGATTTGTAAAATCAAAATTACTTAGGTATTATTGTTCGAGGTTAAACAACCTGGCTTCGTGTGAAACAGAACAATTAATATGCGTGTTTAAATGTTAAGTAGGTACTCATACGTTAATGTTTTACATTAAGTGTCGAGCGACACGTAAAACTCATAAATTTGTATCAGCTTTACAATTTATCACGTAGATATAGATCGGTATCGTTCAGTAGTCACCTTCCCGCATTGTAATCCGTTGTTTAGGACAGAATGCGAAGCGAACTAACAAAATATTCTGCTCTCGTAGCGAAGTAACGCCCTCAGCTGCCGGCCCCCGCTATTTATACCTCTGTTATTGGCACTTCTTCAATGTCAGACGCACCCTGCGCCTGTCCCCTGATCCCCTAAACCCTACGGATGCCTCCATATCCCTCCAACATACATTACACAACACCACTCGAATGCTAACGGCTGTATTAAATTATATCAATTGCATGGATTTTATTGTCAAATTACAATTTCAGATTTGGCACCTCATACATCATCCGCAGTGAAAGGGTCAGATTTTATATTTTCCGCTTCGTCAGTTTCCTCAACTACAAAGTAACAGTATCTACCGACTCATTGAAATCTTGTCGTCCATAACTGAGATACAAATCGTAATGTAAACATGGAATTTATCGCGACTCAGTATCCGGTCGGTGAATACTAAGAAACATGCTAAATAACTGGTATTATTAAAAAAATATAGACATTATAGCCTTAATTACGCCGAAGGGCTACTCATCCTCGAAGGCATGCTTCATTGATGTATAAAATCGTTTACATTATCGATTATCAAACAGCGTATTTTAAGATTACAGATGTAAGCATCACTATTTATATCGAACGATAGAGCTGCAACACGCGTATCATGTTTGACTGCTCTTGATGAAAATACGCTGTATATTTGTGTATCTATAGCTATATTCATACATTAAATAGATTTTTTCTGAGTATACATTGACGTAATTTCATCTCCACTCAAGTAAATACCAAGAGTTTTCGCAATACTTTATGTATCATGGTTTCAATTGGGTACATTAAACTTTGTTTACATCAAGAAACAGCTTTTATCTCCATATTCTACAGAGTAAACGAAAGTCTTCGTTTGCAAGAAAAATATAACATTAACTTATCTCTTAAAGTAGGTACCTACCCAAGTTAAGTCCACCGGAAACTTATGGTAACTGCCTCTATAAACTTATTTAATACAACTTATGGATGGACAGTATCGCATAAATCCAGGCTGAATAGAAATTTCCTTAACATTATGATAAGAATACGAATAAGTAATAAGTCGTGGGTGGTAACCACTTGTAATTAACAATTCTTGATTACAATTTTCTGAGCTTCATTTCCATAAAACGTAGGCAATACGAGCGAGGCCTAGATTAAATCCATAATTCATGTTCACTGCATGGAAGCAACATGGAGAATGACATTGCAGATGCCATATGGCTAGATATAGTCATTAAAATGGTTTAATTATGAATTCGAGTGGGACGCATTATAGGACTGTCCACAGTCGGCTGACCTCAAAAGGCCGGTGCGTCAAAAATCTCCATAACGTACAATTTAAGCTTCTCTACAATAAAATCTCGTTTTAATTTCTTATTAGTGGCGATTAAATTGCTTTAAATGTCGCCGTAATTGGATGGAGCGAGCCTAAGTAGGTTTTTCGACTCAGACTCCAAGTGATTTTCTTGTACTTAAAAAAACAACAAAAGTCGTAAGTATTTCTTTCTACGGGTGTGTAAATATCTGGGTAACATGAAATGTGATTAATTATGACGTCATTTGTTATGATGTTTCGAGCGACTGGATTATTTGATGGTCTAAATATGACATAAAAGTGTTTGTGTATAGTTTCATAACACCTTAACATGCACATCAACGCATCTGTTAGATTTCACTGAACTTTTTATATAAATCTGAATAAAATGCTCGCATTAATTTTTATTAGCTCCTCTACTAGTAGTAGGATTCACTCATTCATCAGTTTGTATAGAGAAATAAATAAATGGTTTTAAATAAATATAATTTTATATTAAGATGAATGCCGATTGACTTACCGACCGTATATAAAAAAAATCATGCAATAACAATATTTTTTAGTTTTATCAAGATTTATATAACTTTACTATCACTTTTTTTTTTATTAGTTTTAAAGATTATAACATTATTTTATACCTCACGGTAATAAATGTTTAAAACAGCTAACTGTTGACATCATTAATAGATATTAACGGTTTTTTGGATTTTTTTTAGGTCAACAGTACTCCATGGTTTCATACGTCCAATCGTACAGAAACAAAACGACATCCCTAATACGATACAATCCGAACAATGCCAAACCCGTATCGAGATCGGAGGTGTCGCCCCATTCCGCAAAAGGCCTTACAAAGGTAAAATATACCCCCACTCTTCCCCACCATAATATATCAAGATCCGTATCTGAGATTTACGGAGCTCGCTGCGACCGCGATTGTATCTCTCAGATTAATGCGCAAGAGTGTCGTGGTGCCCTAACAGCCAGTAGGTAACATTACCTGCCGTTTCTTTCTACACCTTATTTACTGATTTAATGCAAGTTGTACAACGTACAGAATTTTGATTTTGGCCGATAATGGCTCGGTTAATAGTCAGTTAATAGTTATCACATAAGTATCTATGATCGTAGAAATAATTTAACTAACTATGAAGTTATTAAATAAAGTAGGTGTAGCTTTAATTGGTAAATGTTTTTTTAAATACAAGTTACTGTAAAATATGTCTTTAATAGACAGAAAACAAAATATCGTATGCTTTTGATTTTTTATGAAGTTTCGCTCATATTAACGTAATTCTATCGAATTCAAATATTTCTAAACATCGCACGTTTTAAATTATTAACCAGTTTCTACGTATATAAACCTTTCGTGATCGCCTGTTGAGAAAATGTTTGGAAGCTAAGAGTATAATCATAGTTTACATCTATTTTCCATAACCGTTCGAGCTTAGTAGCATGAAATGTCAGTAAATCACCTCCGGGCATGTCGCCCGGCTTCCTCGTACGTGTGTAATGCGCAGCTCTGGTCAGCGAGCCAATTTGTTTTTATTGAGACTACCCTCGAGTTATGCAAACTGGTCGGAAACGCTGAGCCCGCTGTAAACAAACTTAAACGCGACTAATATACGTTGACCCCTCAGGGAATACGACGCATTACCAATTGGGCGGTGCCAAGCGGGTCAGAATTAGCCGGCAATGCTGGCCAGGTCCACCTTTAATCTCGAAGCGAATGTTTTCACAAGCGTCTGCGTTTGGCCTCCGAGGCCGCGGTCAGGCGTGTGTAAACAATACTCTATGTTAATAGAGATATAAATTGTTCGCATTCCATTTAATCCCTTTGAGAGCAATCGATGGTATAGCATTATGAAACGCCTTATCGGCCCGAGCAGACTTGTTGCCACAGTACTTGGTCACATGTGGACTTTCCGACTTTTGGTCGCGGTATCAAAAGTCAGATCAAACTTTCGTCACACTCTGAACGTATCCTAAACCAACATCTCGCTCATAGTATCGTGTAAAGCTTGAGATTTATTTGTAGCGCCATACATTCTGTGAATCTATGATACCTAATCTTATTTCTACTAACTAAAGTCTACTTTAATTTCAAATAGTTTCAGTTGACTTTTGAATGACCATAATTACGTACTTATGTAAAGAATTTTGATGGCAATAGAATGTGAACTTTGTCACGTATGACTTTTAAATGTGTAATCCCGAACCATTTGAGTTTATGAATTCGAGTGTAAGTAATGATAGCACCAATTTTGCAATAACCAATAAACTGTCTAGAATGTAACATTAGCATTAGCTGGTAACTAAATTATTAGTCAAAGCAGACGAATAAAATAAATTCGTAGTACCGTACTAGCAGACATCGTATCTATATTAGCATAACGTAGTTGGCATAAACGGAGCAAACTAAAGCTTTCAGAAAGTTCGACGGACTGTTGAACAATGCCTCTGTTCACATTCTTGTAGCTATTGAGTCACGTCTGTGAGCGTTATGTACTAATAACACGCTGTATAACGTACATAACCCTAGGTATAACTGCGGTACATTGTTGTTCAGTCGATGATTTGGAATGAAGACTATCAAACACAACATCACGCCTGTTTCTCCAAAGGACCAAGTAGAGGCGTCACAATGTACACCCTACAATTTAACGGTGTATTTTTGGGTTCCATGTGAATACGTCAAGGGCGATTGCTCCCCTATAATATGGGCACAAAATCTTCGACCTGTTACTGAGAATTTCATAGAAAAACCCAATAACGACTCCATTTGGAATCAAATGATAAATGATATTTTATTTCTGTAAATAAATAGATCCTTTAAGAATTTTACAAGTTGATGTTTTCAATTTTTATAACTAGATGGCGCTGGATCAATCGCAGAACAACAAGTCTGCTTCGTTGAAATGAAAAGTAGCTTTTATATAAATATGGAATAAGTTATGTGATCAAGAACTTTATAAATCTGTCATAGTAACGTTTTCTACATTAATGCAGCTCAGTAATGTATAATATATTTTAATTTATTTATTTTGAGTTTCAAGTAAACGCGATGAGTGTTTAATATTAATGTGCAAAAAGTCACAGTTTTTTAACCTCGCAGGTATTACGAGTATTCTCAAAAATTAAAACAAATGTTTTAATTAAAAATGTGATCGATAATAATTATTCTAATCACGTTTAATTAACAAATTCTGTTTCCATCCATTTCGAATTTGTGATCGCTAATTACCAATACATTAAATGAATAGATTTACTATTTCCTTGTTTCCTTCCTTGTACATATTAATTAAATACAATTTCCAATTAATCCCTCGCAAGAAAATGACAATGGATGAATGAACAAAATTCATTTACATGACAATACGTTTGACTGTATGTATAGAAGTTATAGAGTATTCACGGCATTATTCCATATTGTATGACTGTGCCAGCATTCGTAATAACAGCAAGATGGATGGATTACTCGTGGAGTAGGTATAGCTAGCAATACTTTTACATATTAACTGTGTGAGTCTCTTACATTTTAATCAATTGAAATAAAACTACTTTTTACGCATTTTATCGCGTTGTATTGATATTATTTAATTCCCGACGTTTCGGATCCTTTACAGCATCCATGGTCACGGGTAGACTAAGTTGTTGGACGTCTTAATATTACAATTACTAACAGCTACCTTACAATTTTGTTAATTATTAGCAATCCGATTCACGCAGAATGAGCTCACCGTATCCTTCGCTTAGTCTACCCGTGACCATGGATGCTGTAAAGTATCGGAAATGTTGGGAATTAAAAAATATCAATACAACGCGATGAAATCCGTAAAAAGTAGTTTTATTTCAATGTCTAATATTCGCGTAAGTGTCAGAAACCAGTATTTTAATCAATCGTTTATTTTGTTGGCTGAAACTTCTACGTTCCTACTAATATTATAAACGTGAAAGTTTGTGAGGATGTATGAATGTTTGTTACTCTGAACGGATCTAGATGAAATTTGGCACAGGAATAGATTATCGTTTCCATTCCAGTAGTTATAGAGTTCTCGCAGACGAAGTCGCAGGCAGAATCTAGTGTAAGATCATTTTATATCTGATTGCCATTTATTAAAGTATCTGTTTCATAATATCAAATTTTTGGGTGGTTTAAGTAACCATAATTTTATAAATAAAAGGCTTATGGAGATAAATCTCTGTCCGAATATATAATTAAATTATTACAGTTTTTTTATTCAATAATTTGGAGCAAACGATAGAGTCGCATTTTCCATCAATTATTTTTCCTGAGACACCAGACAATATTCAGAAATTATGGATGAAAATAATAAACACTGAGCTGGCTTCTTTTCTAAGCCTGGACCTTATGTTATTATTTATTTAATAAGAGTACGATTCACTTCATCGCATTTACTATTGTTTGAATGCAGTACTTGCACTGTGTTTGAGTGCGAAATGTATTATTTAACGAATTTATACAAAACACGTTGATCGATAGGCTGGTAGGTAATAAAATATTAGTTTTATGCCAACAGGATGCAAATTAAAATTGCAAAGCGAAAATGTTTTCCACCTTTTATTCAACTTATCGTATAAAAATAAACTGAAGTTTAAACTCCGGTAAATAAATACTTTTATCACATCAATCTACTATCTGCATAAAATTCGGAGTACCAGGCATTCATGAAGGCGAAGAGGAAAAAGACAACAGGAAAGGAGGTCAATTAATTGTCGAAATAGATTAGATTTATACAGAAGATTTTAGATCTACACTTAAATGTCCTGCAGACCTGGTAATGTCGTGCGACAAGTCATTGAACCTCCTATATTATGATTGAGGTAGGTACACGTGACGAAGACTGATGCATGCCATGTCAGTCAGTACAACTCAAAGCTGCAATGGCTCTTTCTTTAAAAGGCTATTCTAAAAGTTGACCTGTTGACGTTTCCTTACAAAGATCGTCAGTTCGGGAACGCCAGCGTAAATTAAAAAAGTACCAATTTTTAAGTATTTGTAGTTTTTACAAAAACATAGGTACCTGAAAATTCTGTAAAAAGTGTAAAATTGTTTAATACATAAATTAATTTAGTATCAATTTTATCATTGAACCAACTACTTAGTCGACATACCTACTACTTACTTTTTGGATTTTTAGAATCCTCTATTATATAAAGTACCTACCTACATATATAGGTATGTTGTGTTTGATACTTTTTTAAATCATGTATCAGACGTAGGTACCTACTTATGTATATTCTTGTCGGGATCCCAAATCGAGTGCCACTAGTCAAAACAGTGCCTTGTGTCGTGATTTCCTTTTCCAGCAACAAAAATTTCCAAGAAGCATGTAACCTCCAAAATGTGGCGACATCGTACGTGGTCGGTTTGCAGTATTAATAAAATCATTAGCTTGCTTCGTTTCCTCGAAGCCGTTGAAATATGAGGTTTCCAGTACTTTCAGTGTTTATATAATTTAAAGAACCAGTTTGATTCATAAAATATTCCTTATCAAAAATATTCTATGTATTTTGTTTATTTTTGCAGTCAAATCATTTTTAGATTAGGTACCAGGCTACCAACGGTAGCATTTAATTAATACAATCATTCTTCAAAAACATTCTAAATCGTGATTGAAATCGTACCGAAACCCATCCAGTAATTTCCGAGATTTACCTGAACATACACACTGACAGATATACGCGGTCGTGAACTTTGTTTTTTGAACTTAAGTGTTGAAATGTTAATAGACTCACTGTATTCTTGTGTAGTGTTGAAGTGTATAAAAACATTGTCGGTATAATTTTGTGTTCAATGCACGTTCTCGAGTAAAAGACACGATTTACACAATCATATTTAATGTTTATTCATGAGTTTATTAATTTATTAAAGGTTTTAGACTGCCTCATTAGTCTAGTGGTCCCAAGTGAGACTGCTACACTAGAGGTCCTGGGTTCAATCCCCAGGTCGAGCAAAGTGTTATTGGGTTTTTCTATGAAATTCTCATTAGCAGCTCGGATTGTGCCCGGTTAATGGCTATAAGCTCGCCCCCTATAACATGGGACCTAAACATACCGGCGAACTGTGGGTGTACATTAAGTACACCTCTGCCTAACCCTTCGGGGAATACAGGCGTGATGGTATGTTATGTTAAAGGTTTTAGTATTTTCATAGGTAAGTACTTAGCTTATTGCACTGATCTTTTCAAAATCAACAAAATATTGTTATTGTTTTTAATTTTATGGTTAATTAAAAAACACAAACGTAATTTGTCTAATCTTTGTTAGATTTTAGATTAACAATATTTAACCCATTATGCCAGTTGCCGGTCGTATACTCGTATACCATAATTTTAATAAATGAATTTGAATATTCATACACGGTTCCAATTCTAAAATTTACTGCAGTATCGATTATTTATCAACATATTGCGGCGAGGACAGCGAGAATTACGGGATTTCAATTTTTGTATTTTATAGTTAGATTTAGGTCCCGACCTCTCGTAATTTAAACGTAGGAAGGTACCTACTGGGTAGATTATGTATTTTTTTTTATTATTTGTTTGCGGCTATAGTATATTAGGCAACATTCTAATATTATAATTTAATAATTTGCAGGTCCTTGTTTAAAGATTGGGATTTTACAAAGAAAATTTTTTTTTTAAACATTGCGCCAGACTAGGATTTGCTCCTGTATCGTGGGTGCGTTTACAAACACAAATTCTCACAAACACAAATATCCAGACCCGGAACAACTACCTGCAGATCATACAAATATTTGCTCCGTGTGGGGATCGAACCCACAACACGTTGTGCAGGAGCCGATCGCTCAACCGCTACGCCAATCGTGTCGTCGAAATAAATATGTTTTTGTAATATTTTGAGACTTTTGGGTGGAATATAAATTTCATAAAGCCATAAATAGCTGATCTCTTTAATTCTAAAAGAAAGTCTATGCCAAGTGGTAGACAAATTTATTATAAATTATACCATGACATCATTTACAAATCCCTTCCGTGCTTGGTTGAGAAACAAACACATTAATAAATATTAACGAACAAGTTATTAAACACATAAATTATTATAATTAAAACCACGACGACATTTAGCATATAACTTAGTGACAGACACATATTTAGGCACAAAATTGTCTCTTCTCTCCCTCTCTCTCCAATTCTATTCATCTCGAATAGAGAGGTCGAGGAACTCTAGTTTGCCATACCAAAAATAGTATGTTACATAATATAGATATACTAGCATCAACAAATACAACCTTGGGTTGTAAAGTAGACACAACTCGGCGCAAGCGCTCAATTGTCTTGTCCGTCTAATGAATAGGCATTTGATACTGTGAGTAAGCGGAGCACAACGCGAAGTATGACATTGACATTTATACGACGAACTTGAAATATAATTTAGAATACTGACAGAAACTTGTATGGATGATCTTTGTTGTGACAAGAATATGATTATATTATAGTAAGAAACTTCTGCTCTGAAATTATGAAAATAATTCAATGTATCAGAACTAATTCACATTTAATTACCTACCACTATAATAAACAGATCGTTGGAGGAAAATGATAATATTGAACCTAAACTGTTATTTATTGTTTAATTATAAAATCGGCTGACCTTAAGAATGTTGAATTATGTAGTCCAAAAAATGAATAAATATCACATAAAACAAACAAGAAAATTATATTTTGCAGCTTAATAACTTGACGCCCTCTATCTTTGTGACGGCAAATAAGTACAAAATAAGACATCTTAACATTAAAAAGTAGCGATGCCTTTAAATAAAATATAAACACGGTAGAGTAAACCAAGAGATAAGCAAAATAAGGCATTGATATCTATAATATTAAGCATGTACGGAATTAACTTATTTGGCGTCGCGACGGTTAAGTCGTGCTCGTGCATCTAGACATTCGCAATGCGTGGCACGACTGCGCGACTCGGTGGTCAAATAGACCATTATGGAAATTAATTTCCGTCTAAAATACTTTGGCGCCTACAACCCATAAATGTCCGCGGCTCATATTAAAATACTCATCTATAACGATCGCATCGAATTACCTCAGACGTAGTAAAACAACGACTATACAACTACGATGGTTCATTGTAAATCAAATATTAGAAAAACTAAAACAATAAATCCTTGATTGGTTTTACCAAACGAGTTTACGTGAAGAAGATATTAAATAGCGTGTATAAATCAATCATTGTTTCTCCAACTCTTTACTTTTTTAATGGTTTATAAAAGTCTGTGTGTGTCTGTGGCTGAGGCGATACCCAGATGTGGGACCAGCTGTTTCTATGACAGTCACGTTCACGAATCTGACAATGTGTTTGTAGTATACTACACCACGGGCTTCGCTCGTTAAAATTTTATTGCCACAAGGTCGCCACTTTATGGTCAATTCTCAACAGTTATTGTTCGCGGACAAACTTTTTTTTACAGCACTAGCGTCAATCACTTTATAACGGTGGAGTTACGATTGACAGTGATTAAGCTTTAATTGTTATGACGCTATAAAATTCCTTTTTATATACTCCGTAAGTGTTATGATTATCCATTTTTTCACGTTAATATATTGTTTGTAAACTGATGATAAAAATGTGTTAAAGCCGCACTTTTGCAGTCCAATAAACGTATGTTTAACTTGTAATGATAGATTTATGTTTGAAGATTAATGTAATGTTCAAGACTCCTTCAGGCATGCAAGATAAACGCGCTCAAACGTCATATGGAATGTTTATTGTGGCAAGTGTGGGTTCAGCCCTTACTCCTGACCAGTGAACACCGTATGATAACAAACGATGTTTTGACTACGAATTTGGCAATATCGACTTTTGCACAACAGCCGCAAAGCGTCCGTAATAAAGCAATTTGCGGGCGTGCCAACAAAACAATGGACCCCTTTCTAAGCTTGTTTAAAAGCTTTTGACGCCGTGATTTAAAACCCTTTGACTTATACCTTATTTGTAAACATCTTGTAAGCACAAAGGATCACTGTTTACAACAAAAACGAGAATTTGCACAACCCTATTGCCGTGAACCCTTTGTTTAGATTTTTCAATCAATTCGCAAAAAAATGTGAAAGTAGCTTGTCTGTCGGAACAAATTTTAAGGTTCCGTACTGCTTTTTAAAATCTTGTGCTACAAAATTTTACAATAAAAAATGAAAGTCATACAAAATATTGCATAAACAAAAACCGAAAATCGTTTACAAAACACGCTCTGTTGCAAGATTCGGTTTTACGGACTGAAATGTTGCCGTCAACTAAAAATTTATTGTTATAGTTATTAAAGACGGGGGAATTAAGCGCTACTCGGGTGCTCCCGGATTGCTTATATTACTTTTGGAAGCGAAATACGCTTGCATGTAATATAAACATGAAAGGAACACGGCTAAGGAAAATAATTATTCTGTAGCGTATACGGAACATAGTCATCCAGAATTGAAGGTTCCTGACCATTTTGGTACCTTAATGGTTGGTTAAAAAATATTGACCCACTATTAAGCCTTTTGTTCTTGGAGAAAGTTTGCCTTCTAAACCCTTTTTCGACACTTTTTTGCTAACGAACAATGGATTCGCAATTGTTAACACTATTGATTGTAAAAAAACAAAGAATAAAAAGATTTTAGCAAAAAGTTCCGAATAAACAAACGTGATACATGATGCAAAAGACAGGTAGCATTTTAGGGTTAGTTGACGACATCAAAGGTGCACTTTGTTACGTGAAAGTTCATTCAACTTTAAAACATTAATTGGTAAAAATAAAATCCTATTACACAGTTGTATTTGGCAATTAAAAAAGGGTAAATTGCAATAATTCAACAAAGCCATGTCAAATGAATAATTGCAACATAATTTTACCACAGCTTTTAGATTTTTTATTTGAATCTTAACACACATGCAACCCATTATTTAGAGCTTACGGTCGAAAAATTGTCAATTGCCTAGATGCCGATTGTAGGCACCTTTAATAAAGTAGGACCTAATTAATACCTATGTAAGTCCTGTAAATACCTATATCAATAGAAATTGATATTGTTTTATAGGATTTTGTATTATATTTTGTCTTACACGCGATCTTGTTTTTCCACAAATTCGTTACTCAGGCCAGCTATTATGCCAGACATTGTTTTAAACATAAAAATTTCATAGCTAATTTTCACGAAGTTCATTCCAAACATTCAGCATTTAATCGTATCACTTATTCAAAAGTGCTTTTAAAAGATTCGCCATTAAAGACCATAAATATTTCACTTCTCAGTTCCTAAATAAAGAATTCCAAAGAGGTTCTGAGCTGGCGAATAGCCATTAAAAGCGTTGTTTAGCCGTATGTGTGTTAAGATTCCTACACCTAAACTAAATATACTTAAAACTAAAAGAAAATAAATTTGAAACGATAAATACCATTGAACTCACCGCAGACCACCCGGTCGAAGGGGCTCATCCAATCTGGAAATGGAAAATCTATTATCAATCGTATTGAAAGTTCTTTGTTTCGGCCAAGTTGCATGCACAACATATAAAGCCTATATAATTAAACAAAATATTTAAAATAATTCGCTGAATATTACATATAGTGCGTTGAATTTAAATAAAATAAAATTAAAGCAAAATTAAAAAAAAAAACAGTTATTTTATGTTGTCAATAATGTAATTTTACAGTATATTCCCGTAAAAAAATTGCGTAGTAATCACAAGAGTAATAAATACTACTTTAACACTATTTTTAAAAACCGAAACTAAAACGGAAACTAAAGTTATCCAAAAAAGAACGAATTATCCCAAGATTCAAATTGAATTTTTGTAGTGAGTTGCCACAAACTGTAAATTGCTCGACGCACGACGCTAAAAATTGCTTGAATTTTTCAGATACATAGTCAGTATACATATTAGTCAGATACTAGCAATTTTTATTTACACAATATATTTTACACTGTCCTACAAATGCGGAAGTAGCACAGTAAAAAAAATTGAAGAACATCTTGGGAATCTTACAAATACATTGTATTTTTACGTTATAAAATACAGAAAAAGTATAATAAAAAAATTGCGTTAGATGGGAAAAGCGATCGTAAAAATTTTAATAGATATAAACCACTTGGTACCTACCTACCTGCATTTTCACAGAGACATTGCTCATGTGAAACTAGTTTAAACTACGAGAACAATTGACTGTAAAGTAATTACATTTTATCGTGAATCTAAATTACGAGTAAACATTTTTAATTGCACTTTATCAATTAAGAACTTTTAATTGGTTTTCATTGTAGGTACTAGCCTACGTTCGAACTTCAAGAATGTCTGTGAGTATGAACCTTACTACGCCTACTGAATATTGTACAATTATATTGTTGTTATTAGATATTATTGTAATTACTTAGGTACCTATTGGTTAAGAAGCAATTAATCTTGTAATAAAATATTTTGTTTGATACTAGGTAACTCATTGATTGATTAGATTCTAGATCTCTAATAATAATAATGAGAAGTTTCGTTTCTCTATTTGTTTAATATTTCTTTATAACTAAGTAATTATATTCATCAAACTTGGTACAGATAAAATCTGAAACCCGAAAACTTTCAAGAAATCAAGTCATAAAATCCTTACTAATAATAGAAACGTGAAAGTTTGTGAGTGAATATTTGTTACTCTTTCACGCCAGAATTGCGCAACAGATCTGGATAAAATTTTGCACACATATAGCCTGGCTACTTTTTATCCAGGTAGGGCCCAATCCTGAATTCCACGCAGACAAATTCGCGGGCAGAAGCTAGTTTTATAATAAGTCTTGATTTATCCTTAACTACTTAGATACTCTTATTTAGATAAGTAGATACCTAAAATTTTATTATGGGCAGACATTTTGAATTGTTTACTATTTAAATCCTTCCTACTGAAATAATCCACTAAGGCCAAAAATATTAAGTAATGATGGTTCATATGTATATAAAATAATTTAAAAAGCATGACGGAAGGCTATTTCGAGTCTAGGTACAACATTTTTAAAGTTTCAGGCATTAAATCAAATTAATAACGTTAGTGCTGACTAAGAAGTAAAATAAAAACTAGTAAAATAGTAGACAAAAACATTGTATTAAAAAACTCATACCTAGCTATCAACATCGCAAACATAATTACTTGCAAATGAATTTATGTTCAATTAAGCACGCATGCTGTATAAGCTACTCCAATTCTTTAGCAACGTTTAAATGTAACGAGTTTCACCCATCGGAAACATTTAAATTGTCTCGATTGAATGCAGCCGTTAATTACAGGGTGATTTCCTATATAAAAAAACGATTAGGCTTATGTATGAATCGAACGCTATATATCGATACTTAAGATTTACAACTCATTCCGAGATAACAACAGGCTTTCGATCCCTGATCGGAAATTTAAAAGAATCGGCTGTCGAAACTTTCGAAAGGCAATGTAACCCTAAAATGGGAAAGGTTAAGAGTTCTGTATCAATCCCATATTTCTTTGGGAAAAGATAATAATGTTACTTTTCAACTGGAACGTCTTTTACTTTGTTTTTTGGAAACGCTGCAACAGTGTAGAAGGTCGTAAATATGCGCTCGTGAATTAGAATTCTTTGAAACATTAATGTCAGTTCTCTTAGGTAGTAAATAAATAATAGCAAGTACGTAATACAATAATA
Source organism: Acronicta aceris (assembly GCA_910591435.1). Classification (NCBI taxonomy): domain Eukaryota; kingdom Metazoa; phylum Arthropoda; class Insecta; order Lepidoptera; family Noctuidae; genus Acronicta; species Acronicta aceris. The sequence goes on along the minus strand of OU342767.1, from coordinate 9,613,952 downwards.
GCTTGTGTAAACAATACGGTATTAACAATTTAATTAATAACGTGCTACAAATAGCAATCAATAGCATAAAGGGCTTTTGATGGCATGTGGGTTCCGATTGCTCACGGTGAGCTACGATTGGCTGTAAAAGCCGGCCATATTTGTTTGGCGCATGCGCTCTACGTGCCGCGCACATGTGACTGGCTCTTTTCTTTTCCGCGGTACACAAAGTTTACAGTCAAGAGTGAGTCGCGTTTGAAATTTAGAATAACCCGTACTTACACTTTAATTTTGTTAAAAATTAATACTTTATTCTAGAAATCTATATGATTAGGTAGGAACGTAAGTAAGTATCTATTATGACCTGTACATGTTACAATGTACCTACTGTATTATTGTATAGGTAACTACTATGTATGGTAGGTAGGTATAATTCATATCTAGTTAGTAAGGTAACTGGGACTTTTATCCATTTGGTGACACATTGTCCTATTTGGTTTTCCGATTCAGCAACTTTAAAAAATCAAGAACCATTGAATCGCACTAAAATTCATTCAAACTAACACATGAGTAGTGTTTTAACGTAATACGCTCCTATACTGTCAAATTATTGTAGAATGTTGCTCTTTACGACGTATAACTGTCGGCTACTGACAAACCCGCCATTTTAATTTTGTGTGCGTGCGCGCAAGCACCTGCCACGTTATTTTTGTCTCTCCGAGACGAATTTTCACCTACATCAGTCCGGACATTTTTATATGCCAACATTGCCGACAAATCACAAAAATAGTACATTGCTAAACAAAAACAAGATGATTATAGGCCATTTTATATAATTTCGGTGATCTACGGCGCAGTTATGATGTAATATTGGCTTTGATGAGTTTTTTTGCATGACAACTGTATGCGTCAGTCAATGCCAAGACCTTTATTTCAATTAATGCTAGATGTGAAACATTTTGATACACATGATTCATAGTAAGCCCACTTATTTATGTCGCAGTCTGTGGGAATTTTATGTTTCTGCGAGTTATGTTCAAAACTTTTAGCGTAACTATGACCTATTAAAATTTTTTTAGTCATTAAATTTATTTAGTAGTTATATTATTTAGGCCCACTTACACCAACTTCATAAATTTGTTTAAATAGTATCTAATTAAACACAATTTTGTTTTTTAAAAATGATGTTTAAATACCTATCTACAATTTAAACATATTTATGAAGTTGGTGCAAGTGGCCCTTAATTTAGTTCAGTTTATTTAGTTCTGAGTTATTTTAAAGGTTCTGTATCTACCTTAAAAGAAAAAACGGAACACTTATCTATAGAATCACTTTGTTGTCCGTCTTTCCGACTACTAAAATTTATATAAAATACTCAGGTCTACAATGACTGCAATCCCTTGGAGCAGTGAAAAATCAAACTTCTTAGTCAACAAAAAAACATATAAAAAACGGCCGTAGGTATCTTTTGATTGCAAAAGATACCTACGGCCGTTTTTGATATGTTTTTTACCACCTACACCAGTGGTTTCAAAGTAGGTATGCGCCGCAGCGCCCTGGGGTGCCGTAGAACGTGACGAAGAGCGCCGTGAAGTCTCTTTGCCATTCTCCTCATTCATTTTTGTGCCTGTCTATCTAACTAGTATCATTGTACCTAACTATTTCGACCAGGTAGAATAAACATGAACCTATGTGCGCAGCGAACTGAAAATGCTAGGAAACCCCTGGTCTACACCACTCTGCGACTATAGATACTTACCTACCTAGGTATAATACCTACTTGACTATTAGGTATTATGTATACTTATAAATACACCTAAAGCCTAAACTAGGTACATGTATACAATTCCCTCATTGATTATTATGGACATTATCGCGTTCAATAACTGATTTAGGAAACTTCAGGAAACTACATGTAACATAAGGTCGGTAGAAATAAATAAAACCTCCATGCAACGGAAATGATGACCAAAATATAAATCAAATAAACTCCCAGAAGGATTTTTCAATGTGACATTCATTAGGAATACTCCATTTTAATTAATAATTTAGGTATTAATTTTGGCTTCACCTGTTTGGGAATATAAGATTTTTTAATAAATAGGTAATTAAGCCATGACATTATTTATTGATTCTGATTTTTGTATACCGAAAAATAATGTTTTTCGGTACCTACGTAACTCCTCGAGATTCTAAGCAGTGAGTCTCCCAGACTTAGTATCTGTACCTACAAACCGTCGCGGATAAAAAATATAAAACAAAGGTAATCGTTCTAATACCTATCTACTTAATAATGAAAAATGGTGTGTATGTTTGTTGCTTACTCCTGCTCTAAAACATAAGATAGGTACGCTTCATCCAGATTGGACCTAATTCTGAATTTGAAGTCCGCGCAGACGAAATCGCGGAAAGAACATAGTAGGTATAAGATAAACTTAGATTAAATATTATACCTACAGATAGGTTATTTTGATTTACTGTGGTCACATAATACAGCTTCATTAGGTAGGTAGGTAGATACGTTTGTTATTAGAATCCGAACGTTTTCGACAGACTCGCGATTTCATTGGATTGCTTTGATTGGCCACGGTCAATGTTTTTTTTTCCACGACCGTAACTATATATACTTTTGGCAATCTGTAAACATAACGCATAGCATACGCTGTCTCTAATAGCCTTCATTATTGCATCATCTCCATCCAAATTTATTAATTAATATTAATTAAAATAAGTAAGTAAGGATTTGCCAATTTCTTAAGATTCTTTTTTTAGATAACAGATACCTACTTCTAAACCTTCTTATTTATTAATATGTAAGTATTTTTTTAAAACATCTATCAACAGGTACCTACTAGAGTTTAATATAATTTTATTTTTTAAATGTTATTATTAAATTAAACTAATCAGACAGCTGTCGACATATGTATTCACGTTTCGCACTTGACCAAGATTTTACACTGTAAAACGGTGATACAATTTTGAATTTATTTTAATTATGTGCTAAATAGGTATTACGCTTTACAAATTTCGCATTTTTATTCACTTTTTGTTACAATATGTAGTTTTATTGAATATTAACTAAATAGGAGCCAATATTCTAGATTCAGTGATTCAAAAGCAGGTAGGTACCTACCTACATAACCAAATTAATTACTTCGTCAGTTAATAAAAATCATTATTAAGTAGATATCTAGTATTTAATTATAATATAAATATTTTTGTAGCCTCAAAAGTAGGTACCTCAGTAAGTAACCTCATAAGATCTTAGGTTGGTATCTACTATATCTATTCAATTTTGAAAATGTAATAAAATAAACCTATTTAGGTTAATTTTAATTTATTTCCTTAAGTACCTACTTAGGTAGGTAGGTACTAGACATAGGTATCTTCTGTAGTTATTTAAAATTATAAAGTAGATAGATATTTAAGGTTCTCTAAATCTAAGGTAAAGTACGGTTACTTGTTAATACCTAATATTAACTAAATTTATCCGAATATACATTGTTTATCATAAATAGCCAATAAGATAATGAATTTGTAAGATGCCGCACTTCTTAAAATTACTCTAGGTATATCTCTGAGTACAAATAGCAAAATATTTTCTTTGTAAAACTGGCCGGTTCTTTATCTACAAATTTATGAAAAGTGATAAACATTATCTTGAATATTTCCAGAGTACCTATTAGCGATTTTTGCGGACCTCCCTACCTATGGTATAGTTGCCTAATCCATGTAACTTACGTTTAGGATAGATGAGAACCAGGACATCTATCCCCCAAAAACTTTGATCGCATTTTGCCTTCCCGTGCTATCATAGTTGGAGAATATATTGATAGATTAATGAAGCGCGTGAGTTTCATCCGCGAAACTATAATAGGTAATTAATTATAATCAGGGTAATACGAGGCTAACAATCCCGGTTTTACCCTATTAAGTATTTATCCATTTTTTTTAATATATCTAATTTTAAATCATTGTTATTAACTACCCACTGAGTAATTCTATTACTGAGCAATTACAAATTTTCATTTATTTTCTATCTTAAGAAAAAATATTTTGTGTTATCGACCGATTTTACGGCCTAATTCAACTGAATTGATATTCAACCCTGTAACGAGCGCGGAAGAGTGATTGTTAGATAATAAAAGTACGAATAAAAATAATCACACCATTGTATGCAAAACGTACAGGTACTTTAAGCCTGTAATCGTTCGCCTTTTTTGAGTACTAAGTAGACCCCACAAGACTTAAGTAATACTTTTATTTAGGTACCTACCTATGTAGGTATGCTCTACCTAGATTTACAATGACCTAAATTATATATTTGTAAATTCTAAATTAACTGTTACCATAACTAAGTCAATTTATTAGATATTTACCCGCTTGAGAATTCGTAACTAAATTAAGCTACCTATCCGTTAAATATTTAAATGCATTTTTAGTAGCACATCTAATTTTAATTGGCCATTTACATTTTCAGAATTTATTGTTTAAATTAAGTAATTATTTTAATCTAAATTTAAATTGACATTATTATTATATCTATACCTAGATTACCTAAATGTTGTATCGTATTTATAATTGTTAAAGATTTGCTCTATCGCAAAATTATAAAATTATTGAACGTCTACTACCTAGGTATTAGTAAAACAAAATTAGGTAAATATTTGTATTGAAATACCTAACGATTTTATGTACCTTAGTTAGTATATCAAATATTAAATCTTCCATAATTATTTAAAAATACCCACTTAATTTAAATAAATAGTTAAATTATTAGGTATACCTAGTAATATTAAAACGTATTTATTGAATCGCTTAACGAGTAATTTAATTAATCATTTAATTTAAAATTAACTAATTTAAAGTACCTCAGTACTGAACGAATGTAGTTATGTAAAGTTTGTAAACTAACATAGTCCCGCCCATTGCCGACGGCGGGTTTGGGGCGGTCCGGCCGACGGCGACCGACGGCCGAGCGTAGCCGAAAGAGAACCAACGGAAACAAAGCGCTCGCGCAGCATTTACGACCTTTACATATTGTTTTATTGCCTGTTTACATCAAAACACTTTCATACTTTCTTGAATTACCTTACGTAAAGTCATAAATCTAATTTTATAAGTATTATAATGACAGTCATATAAAATTAAGTCTGTGCTACTCAGAATCCAAAGTTTTACCTACCTAAATTATTACACGCCCATAATGTTTATTCATAGTGATTCATTGACAATAAAAATAATAATGATCAATTTTATTGCATTTGTATTGCAGTTTGAAATATTTTATTGCCATGTGCTAAAATCGTATTAGAATTATTAAAATATGCGATAAATTGGTAAATAAATCATTCTAATTGGATTAAGTATGTAGTTTACAATAAATAAAAATAATTATCGTTATTGTTTTTAATTTTATTGTTTATTTATTGTTAAGTAGATACCTAAATATCTATATTGGAATAATTAAAATAAACTAAAATTAAAATTGGCTAACATACAAAGTAAACTGCTCTACCTAATATTTTAATAAAGCAAAACCAAAAATTGTTTACTTTAGAATAGCATAAAAACACCTAAATAACTACAAAAAAAAGAAAATATTAAAATCATGTAACTAAACTAATTGTTAAGTAGGTATGTAATGACCTGATAACACTTTCTATCAATAAAAAACTTATCTTGCGCTTTACAAGCAAAATAATAACCAAATCGTACAAACTTTTTCAGGAACGACAACGCAAACTTTCATGCAGTGAAGGAGTAAAACATTTACCAGTGATGGACATCCAGGGGTACCGTGGTATATCTGGTAGGGGCTGAGCAGAGCCCGGCTGCGAGCATGCCGCTCCCATTGCGTCCACAGTGGCGGCAGACGCAGCCGATGCTGCAGAAGCCGCTGCTTGATGATAAAACTGAGCAGCAGCCGCCATGCTGGCCGATGCCGCTGACACCGCTGCCCCGCCATTGTGCTGACCCAGTGCGTAGTTCACCATTGGGTCTCCTCCTACCGCCGTCGGGTACCGACAACTCTTGTCATCCGCTGCGGATAAACCGCCACCAGCAGAAAACGGCACTGAACCTCCGAACTGCTGGTGGTGCGACACGTAAGGATACATCCTCGCCGGAGCACCTGGTGATGCCGATGACGAGGATGATGACCGCTGCGGGCTGCCGGCGCCCGGCGAGCCTGCCCCCAGCGCTGCCGCTCCCAGCCCGCCAGACAGGGAACTCGACAGCGACGTCGACAGAGACGATGACAACGAAGATGATAGCGACGCCTCTATAGGCGACGCCCCAGCACCCGCGAACAAATTCTGGTGGTGGAACTGCTGGTGGTACTTTGGGAGCATGCTATCGATGATGAACTTGGAACTCATCGCTCGGCGGCGACGCGGCGCGCGACGATCGCCTCGCGGGAGATGCGTTTATCGCCGGCGATTCGGATCGATTCTCGCGCGTGCACCTCTACTATGGCCGCGGATCGTTTATGACCCGCGTATGAGGCTCTACGACTCCGAATTCCCCGTCGTGGCGAGCGTTACCGCTGCCGCGCGCCGCGCTCGAGACAGCGAAACACGCCACGTGCGTGCGAGCGAGACGCGACGATGATCGGGGGCGACCCGCCAGAACCCTCTCCGTCTCATTAATTCCTACCTGCGTGGCTTATATTAGAAAGAGATAAAAGCTATTCGCTAACGACCATTCCGACGGCCATTGTTCGTAATGGCGCCGGGTTCCCCGCACCTCCGCGCCGACCTCGTCTACACCAATAGTGATCCGGTGCAGAACATTCACCGCCAATCACAAACCATTCCGGCACTTCTAGCTGTCAAATTGAATGGCTTTAAACAGAATTGCAACATTACTTTTAATACTAAATGTATTTCTTGTAATTATCTGGTACTGAATATTTTTTTATTGTTGAAAATTATTTTGTAACACAGTTAAAAAATATTTTATTTGTTTAAAAAAATAACAACTTTTTTTACTTCGGATTAGTCGTTTCCACTTCCTGAATGAGACAAAATTATTACCTACACGTTTATTAAAACAGAATTTAATAAAACCAATATCATTTCTATTTATAATAGGTAACTCTATTATTATAAGATTTTTTATTCGTTTAAAATAATAACATGTTTTGGTGCTTTAAAATACATATTAAGACTATATAAACAAAGGATTTTAAAATGCCTATTTGTGTTTATTTTTGTCTTCCCCACAAAAATAATTTGAAACACACTAGCAATAAATTTTGTGTTCGACAAAAATATGATGATTAAAGATTTATTTAGGTACCTAATATAATAAAGAAAATGGACTTTTTGAAATTCATAAAAAAATAATACACATAATAATATGATTATACAATATTATATACATATAATAATAATATTGTTTGGTTTGCTATAGGTACTTAAATTTTAAATATTGACACGAATTGTAAGTATGTATATAATTTTATTTATATTATATTTATTTGTATAATTTTCAATATTATATTAATATATGGAGCGAAGACAAAACTATTAAAATTTAAACGAGAATTGCTCATAATTGCGTTACGCCGGCCACGTGGATGGACGAGTACTATACATCTCGTTTCTTTGAATATCCCCTTTTCAGTCGCACGTTTCATTCATACAAATTGGTCGTAACTACACCGAGCACATGTGCAATAACAAACTTTACGAGTCTTGAAATAAAACCGTTTATTGGCTGAGAAGTTTATTTATTTGTTACACTTTTGATTGTTAAACGTGTTTAGTGCATGGTTTTTATAGGCTTAAGTTGCCTTTTCAGCTTTATCAGGTCGGTGGTACGACTGTGAGGCAGTAGAACATTGCATAAGTATAGGTTTTATGTTGTTATTGTGATGTTTTCGCCGTAAACGTATGGAATGCATGATATGGCCAGTTAAGGCCGTTTATTTCGCGATATGAGCAATTTTTTTATTGATTTTTAATGAGGTTAATGACAGTTTAATATACGGACCGTTCGAGGAAACTCTTAAGGCCGTTGAATTGTGCACTTTGCGTAGATAAATTGTAACGACAAGTAAATATCGCTTAAATATTGCGCTACTATGAGTTAAAAAAGACAGTAGGTAGGTAGGTAGGTATGTTATTAGATACCTATTCCTACAACATTTTACTACGATTACCTTCATTATACTTACAATAGAATTATGTAAGTATGCGAGACATTATATAGGAATTATAAAAGGGAAATACCTAAAATATAATGAGCGATGACCATATTCTCTTTGATGAGTAAATAAAATAAATAAGGCCACCACGAGCTTGCTTTTTTATTCCTTATATAATACCCTAATCTATAAATTACATTAAATTATTATACAAAACCGTTTCTCATACCTATAGGTACCTACGTATACAAAATTACCTATAAATATTTGCGTAATAAGTAGATAGGTACTTACTTAGGATTATTATATAGATATATCCACCTTCCTAAGGCCTATTAAAATGTATTAATAAAAAGATAAAAATACTGTCACAATGAAAAAGGTAGGCACAGGGCCTACTCTACTCAATGGTAATACAACTAAACTATCGCCCGATAGTTGCTCAACTTTTTTATTACCTATTGCTAAACTGTTTTTACTGAGTAGGAACTTATTCAATTATAATACCTACTTAGAAAAAACTATCGTAAATACGAAAATTTTTTAACTTTTGTGATTGTGTCTAAAAATCAAGAAAAGTTACCTACTGACTCAATTCCATACCTACACTTGGCTCATGTAACTAAACTGTCAGGGAATAGTTCAATTGAATGCAAGTATGTAAAACCCCCATGCTGCAGGTAATAAAATCAAATTTCATACGTAGGTACCGATTGCTCTATTCTTTTTAAATACTCCCAATTAGAATCGAGTTGAGCATTCAGCCGCTCAACCATACCTACTCATATTTTCTTAGATTTTAGTCCTATAGGTAAGTACTTAGGTGCTATCAATTTACTTATAGGAATTAAAATAGAAAAAGTTCTCGGTGGTGCAACTAAAGTATCCGCCGATAGTTGCTCAATTTTAATCATTCTGAAGTGGGTAGAGAGGTTCTAATCTACCGAGGTATTTTGGAAAAATAGTGTCATAAATCCATCTCTAGGAGTGGATGCCAAATGGTGTTTCTTGCATGGCATAGATACTACCGTATTGACCATGACACTTGGTCAATTTGTGTGTTTCAAACCCGTGGAATGCGCGCGACTAAACTATCGGGCAATAGTTTTTACTGGGTTGTCAAGTCTCTTATATTATAGTAGGATGGTAGGTACCTACTTACCTACTTAGGTAGGTAAATTATGAACAAATTTACAACCTACCTTTTATTGAAACAATACCTAGTATAATAGATACCTATCTAGAAGTTACTAATAACAATAAAACAATGCACTTACATTTACAAAACTAATTAACACTTTTACAGGTCTGACTGCTTTCAAATACAATTGTGCAGTGTTTACTCTGATCAGTCCTTATTGAAAGTAGTCTGTGACTAATAAGAGTAATTTACTATAGGTAGGTGTGTTAGAATAAAAAGGCTCCTACTAGGTACCTACTCGAACTACATAATAGAATACCACTCTATTAGGCTTCCTAATATTCTATTAGGGTAACTATATAAGAAACAAATTGGATATCTATTGGAGAAGACTAGTGAGGAACAATATTTAATGATTTGGTTAATATTTTGGGAGTTTTTCAACTAAGTACTGCGTTTTGCAGTGTACCTAGGTACCTACGATTAATACAGAAAATAGGTACTTTTTCTTTTAAATAAATTGCATTTTTCCACTTGGCCTTTAAAAGTTTTCATGTAAGTCTGAATTATTTGTAAATAGGTAGGTACCTAGTTATATTATTTTTTTTACGTAGCCTTACCCATGGCCCAGTGTAAACTTAAAAGTACACCATGTTAACTTTAAGTTCTCGTTTTGTAAACAAAACAGTGAAATAGGTTATAACATGAAAAAATATAACGAACAAGCAACCAAGTTGCTTTCAAAACAGTTCATTTACATATTTACATAGTCAAAAGTCCTATAAAATCTATTTTGTACAAGCTCAAGTTGGCACTTATATGGCACATGCTCCAAACAAGGAACATTCCCTAAAAAGACGAGCGTTGGTGCAATCACCCTTATTTTATAGGTGTATCGATGTACGAGCACCTCTGTATTGCAAGCCGCAAAGTCGCCGGTGGGCGGAGCGACGTCCATCGTAAAAATGTTCTGAGTCTTTGGAAAATTTACAACTATCGCTTGTGAGATTTAACGATCAGTTTATAGATCCAACGCTTTTAAATTCGATATAAACTTGCTTTGTCTCAATGAAATAGCTATCAATGTGACAAATGTGCTACTTACGATGTATAGTGGTGTAATTGTGGATCGTGTTTTATGTTAAACGGCTATCAGTTTTTTACAGTCCAGTGATTCTTGCTGGATCATTTTCAGTATTTTTTTCTGTTTTCAGGCCAATTCTATGTTTCTCTCAATCAGTTTGACGCAATTCCAAAAACTTCAAACGCACTTTTATAAGTAATAAGGTATATCTTTAACTTGTATAGACGTTTTTTTTAAATGATAAGCTTTTCTTTCACATTATTTTCTTAATTTATGTATTATGCCAAGTCCGACATTCTCCTAAACCATTTCATTGAAATATCAATTGGAATAAAACTGTTTTCTTTCCAAAAATATGGTGTCCATAGAAAGAAAATCGTACATACTATCTGATAAAGTAGTCATAAAATTATTTATGACTTCACATATTAATCAATATTACTTATGCACTACCTTCACTGTATCCTCTTCCAGATTTGGATCACTGAATTTTAAATACTTAAATAGTTATGTTAAAATGAAGCGAGTCTTTCTACTTACAAGAATCTCGAGATGAAATTGTTAGTCTCAAGAAGTTTTAGATTGGCAGATCGTAAAAAAATATCACACACTTACCCAGTCGGCTGCCATCGTCACCTGTAACAGAAAAAACAAGATTAATAAAAAATCCTACAAGCACTCACTCTGAAGACCTATTGCTAACACACAATGTATGCCAAAATGGTGCAAACCAACTTAGACATTTCAAAAGAACAATGTTAGCCTCTGTACTTCAGAGAGCACGTAAAGGTATCGATCCAGGTTCAAGTCAAGTCAAGTCAAAATTATTTATTTCAATTAGACCAATGACATTATATAGTTAAATAGAGAAATTAGACCATTAAAAAGGTACTTTTGAAAAGTCAAACTAATTGCACGGTTCCAAAAAGTGGGTCTTATGGAGAAGAGCCGGCAAGAAACTCCATAGATACTCTTTAAAAAAAAACATGATTACAATATTAATCTTTACAACTTTGTTTTAAATAGTTTGTTGTGTAAGATGATTTATTCAGTATAAGTAGGTGTTATATTTAGTAGTTATATAGAAAGAAAGGGATTGTCACAGCAAGTAAGAGCTGACCAGTCCCGACAGACAGCACCCGTTCACGAGCATGACGTGTGTATCGGCGCGGTTGTCATATGAATACCTAGAACCTACCTAAGCTAACATAACTATATATCATTTTACCATCCAAACTCTGCCATCAGCAAAGCTTTTTGATGGCAAAAATGTGGTCATATATACTGACCGTAGTTTTTCTCAGCAAAATCCAGTAGGTACCTAAGTAGATACTTTAATAAAATAAAAGTTTCAAACATAGATTGCGCACTAAATCCTTTAATAAGCTTAAAACTTTTCGAAGATTAACTGTGGCCGAGTAGGTTTATCGTTTTTCCTTTCGAAATACTTATTTAATTTTCACTCATATTTTCCAACAAGAATATGAAGAAGAACTCTCTTTATATCTACATTGTTAGACTCTAGTACCTAGATGGAAAAAAATAACACTAGTAGTGTCTATGGTACTTACCATACTAAGACTAATGACTACTTGTACTTACAAGTAGTCATTTGTCAATCACGAATGTAATGATCGTGGCAATTTGCTTCCAAATCCCCCATTTTAGTGTTATACATTTCCAGTAGGTATCTACCTATAATAAGCTAATCTCTCTTTTTTATGTAGGTATAGCGTAAGCTATTGGTTCAGGGTATCGGTACAGCGTAACCGGACTTAGTGGTGAGGCACCAAATGCCTCCAACAGCTGACCCCTCTTTGGAAGGAAAGTTTATATAACGAGAGGGTAGCGTATACTGGTTGCGAATAGCTTGATGAGTAGCCGTGTGTAATGGAGAAACAAGCAAGGCACATCTGCCTTTGCTTGTATTTTCTCCAGAGTAATTTGTTGTCAGTATCGAAGGATCTTCCAGTTATATGATTAATAATAAACTAGTTAATGATCGAGTGGATTGCTGTTCGACCATTATAGAATGGTCTTGCATGAAGGGATTGAAAAAGTTCTAGATGACATATTAGTCAAATTGATCTGAAGACGTCAAAGTATCGATGTGATTGAAGAATTGTGTCAACCGCAGATAGGATCTGCGGTTGACGACACATGCGATGATGCCTAGGTACTCCATACATAAGTAGGTACTAAACAAAAAACATGTCGGCGGCATATTTGTCCAAATGGCTCGAAAGATTAGCTCTTGCACCGCGAGTCTTTGGTCCGATTCACATGGCATGGCATGGCACAAGTTCCGCGTTCAGAAAGTTTATGCATGTGAAAATGGAGATGGAAATCATAGTATGAGGCAACGTTTTCATAAAAAAAACTGAGGTCTACAAGGTATAAGTATCTTTTCAATACGATTATCTAAAGTAAGCTCTGAAGTGTATCAGATGAAAGAGTACCCCAATTTCTTAGCTCAAAACTAATAAGTACAAATCCCCATAAAAAGATAACGTACCCTGCCTACTAAAGGTTCTTAAGTAGCAATATTTATTTAGCTATTCGCCTCGTATCGTATACAAAAAGGGGGGTAAGTAGGAAATTTTAATTTCACGTCTGGAGTTGGGCGGGGAGCGGAAATTTGTGTGGCATAATAAGTGAGATTGTTGCGAAATTTGCTACAAGAAAAAGAACGAGGGCTCCCATCGCAGAGCGCGCCGCGGTGCTAGCTTAGTGAGGATGTGACGCGAAATGCTGCGGGCTTTTATTTTTTTTTTATTTCGCGCTACATTAGTCAACAGCTTATAGACTAACGGCAGAAATTAATAATCTATCTCTGGATTCTTTTCCCTACTGAGGATCGAAATTTGACATTATTTATGTACATGGATTTTGTAAGCGGCGATAGCCTAATGGCTAAGTCGTCGGACTTGCGATCATGTGATCACGAACCCCACCCATTGCACTACCGACGTGAACCCACTCGTAACACAAGCATTGAGCTTAGCACGAGGGGTTAACAAGAATACTAGTAATGTGCGTGTACTAGTAATAACATTGCTAGTAAGCTTTAAAAAAAAAGTCTAATTTCAATCTCCATTGGGGAAAACAGTCCAAAAATAGCTAGGTTATTCATTTCGGCCCTAGATAAACAGCTACGTGGGAAGCAGATAGTCACCAGATGTCATACCTACATACATACGCTCACGCCTTTATCCTGTCAATTGCTACGGTTACTGCGTACTTAGTACTCGCAACCGGCGCCGGCGCGTGCATATGACTAGTTGTGTGAATGTTAAAGTAAAAGAAATACGCAATCATCGTAGCAAGTCCCGGTCATACCTAACCAAAAGTAACTAAAAAGTTTGAAATAAAATCAAATTTTCAAAACTAAAGCCCTTATTCCAAAACTCTAAGTAGGTACCTTAATGTCCATTGACATTGTCTAGTGGCGCTTTGATATTCTATAATTAGCTAGCTACCTACTAGTCTTTTTCGTTTTGATTTCAATGAGGTGAGACGTTATGGCACTATAGAGACAAACTTCAGCTATCTGATAGGTATCTAATGTGCGTTCTGGAATACGGAGGTAAAATCTGATTAGGTACGTAAACACTCTGACTAAGTATTTAGGTACCTACTAAAAATTAGACAACGCACATTTAGATAGGTACCTATCAGATATGTCAAACGTACGTCGTCGTCAGGAACGTCAAAAAAAATTTAGTATCTAGCTCTGAGGTATCTAGTTGTAGAAGCAGTCAATTTTTAAGCTAGCAGCAATTATCAATTCCACAGATAGGTGTAATAAAAAAGCCTTACAAAAAATTAGGCCACATCCACACTAAGCCAGCGGCATTCGGTGGGCGCACGTGTAAGTGGCAGCTTCAATATTTATGTGCAATTTTTCCAACAGCGCCCCTCGCCCCGCGCGGCCACCGTTCCCCCGCGCCGTGATAAAGGATGCAACGCGCGCCCGGCATCCCCACTGAAGCACCCTGAATTGCGTAACAATGAACAGCGTTTATAATAATTTTATTAATAGGAATTATTTCGTACACGTCTGGAATACGAATCACGAAGAATCAAAAAGGGTCTGTATCTGAAATAAAGGTAAATTCTACGCACCTACATCTTCGCGGCTTTCCCTTAAATGAAAGTAAGTTATTGATACCGAAAAGCTAAGCTTCATCCAAGGATACCGAACAAAAATTTTGGTCTTAAGATAATTTCTAAGTAAAACTGGCGCATGTACTAATTAAGTGTAGCTTGGGGAGTTGTAAAAGGCCTTTGAACCCATTTCGTTTCTTGCCTACCAATAATGGTCCTTGTTTCAGTACTTTTCTTAAAGGAAAATGGGTAGGCTATATATTATACCCCCACTAATGTTACAAAGACTAAAGAAGTTACGATAGGTTTATAATTAGTAACTTGCCGTAAATCTTAAAATTAATTGCCAGTTAAAAGAAAAACTTTATAGAATTCATGCTTTATTGTAAATAGGAGCTGTATTGATGCTTCTGGGGTGTATTTTAAAGTGTTTAAATAATTGTTTTTTAGAACAAATGCGATCGAGAGGTTTGTCTTAACTAACCCGTCCTGTCCAACTGCTGGGCAGATCAGGCAGGCATCTGGCAGGAGACCTGCCAGAATGAGGAGTTAGTTTATAGTCAGCCACACTGGCATATTATGGATTGATAGAATTCACATGCAGTCGTAAGGTGCAGATTAGAACGGGGGTATTGACAGATCATGATTCAGTAGCCTACCATTTTTTGAGACGAAGTAGAAGATGTAGAGTCTTCTAAATAGTAACACTTTACTTTAAAATGTTTCCACGCGTAAAGGCTACAAACGGTATCGTTTTCAACAACAATATCAAGCTGATATCGTTATAACATAATGTAATAACATAACTGGCCATTCGTGGATACTATAGCGAGTGTACAGTAATATTATTCAAATAAAAACAATTTCAATTTGTTCCCAAATTGAAACAGAGAGCTGGCGGCGTGTTATTACATTTGGGCGGAGGTTAGCTGCGGTAGAGCGTGTAAAGTGCCCATAGAGCCTCCCGCCTCGCCTCTCATAGCCTATAACACCAGCATTGGGGCTTTCCTCAAAAAGCCTCAAAGAACGCCTCAAATTTAGCGACTTTTCGCACTCAATACTTTTACGGGACATTTAGAGGCTTATGTTGAGTATGTACGTCATTTTTCCCTTTGTGTTCGAGAGGTGAGAAATATAGTTTTTGATAGACGCGCGTTCCGAACGTTCGGTAGTGTCATTTGGGGGTGTAAAAGGGAAGACGATGATAGAGGTATTTCTTATTTAGCGAAATATGCTGTAAGGTATTCGTGTTTGCGTTTATAAAAGCGTCTTAGCGATTCATGAGCGCTTTGATGAATTTGTCGATTGTATAATTCAATAACAAAAAAATATCACAAAATTGCTCAAAAGGTTTTTTTATTTCCGTTTTTTACATTCATTTCTTGGGCCTTTTTTCCGTTACAGGCAGAGGTATTACTAATATCATATTTTAGGTCTGGGTGCCGAGACTATTGCCAGTACTAAGGCAAGAATCCAAACTACGAGATGATACTGAGAATTTTATAGAAAAAACTGAATAACATGTTAATCGACCTGGGAATCTAATCCAGAACCCTACGTTCAGCAGTCGCCCGTCCCTTAAACCAATATGAGGCAGTTCAATAAATATAACATTTAATGGTATATCCCTTTTATAATTAAATTACCTAAATGTTTTTTTTACGTTACTCTCAAAATTAATGCAAAACATATTCTTGTAGCAGCTGGTTACCGTCCCACGCAGGTTGTTTGGTAAATTGAAGTAAATGGGTTACTGTAGTCTTTGTGGGCGCTATCCGAGCAACCTGTCACAGTGCTATACGAATTTATTGTGATTTTTGATCCAGCACTTAAATGTTACACGTGCCTTTGAGAGTTGCCGACGCACTTCGAATGTGTTCACACTTAACTTCGATTTCTTAATACTTATACCTAGTAGTATACTGATTAAGGAGGTACTATATGTAGGTATAAACAATATTACCCATTGATTTCGAAACTTAGGCGAATATTGGATATTGAAATAAAACCAGTTACATAACGGATTTTATTTCATTATAACATAACATAACATAACATACCATCACGCCTGTATTACCCGAAGGGTTAGGCAGAGGCGTACTTAATGTAGGTACACCCACAGTTCGATGGTATGTTTAGGTCCCATGTTATAGGGGGCGAGCCTATAGCCATTAACCGGGTACAAATCCAGACTCCGAGCTGCTACTGAGAATTTCATAGAAAAACCCAATAACACTTTGCTCGACCTGGGGATCGAACCCAGGAACTCTAGTGTAGCAGTCGTGCTTGGGACTACTAGACTAATGAGGATTTCATTATAAAATATTATAATTATAAGGCAACCAATCATTTTACAAAAGGCCCAATGTTTATCTGCCTAATTAGGCTAGTCGTCCGAAGTTCAACTGCTACGATAGAAATCCTGGGCTCGAATCCTAGGTCGAGGTTATTGTGAGTGGTTTTTCTATGAAATTCTCAGTACCAGCTTAGAGTTTGGATTTATATGGGACCTAAACAAGTAAACATATCTACCGGCTAACTATACCTACCCACAGGTAGCCGGTATGTTAGTACAACTCTGCCTAACGCTCCGGGGAATATATGCGTGTTGGTATGTTATCTTTTGTCTATGTTTACGTTTCGGAGATAGTTACCGATACAACTAATAGTTTTATTATAAACTAGCTTTTGCCAGCGACTTCGTCCACGTGGAATAGTTACTTTGTTCCCTAGTTCTTCGCCCGCGGTTTCACCTGCGTTGCCCTGTTCCTAAGGGTTGTAGCGTGATGTTTTATAGCTTGAAACCCTTCTCATGAATCACTCATTTTCCCAACATTTCCCTTCACTGCTCTGCTCCTATTGATCGTAGCGTGATGAAAAGTATACTATAACCTGCCCAGGAGTATGAAGAACAATTGTACCAAGTTTCGTTGAAATCCGTCGAGTGGTTTTTGTTTCTATAACGAACATACAGACAGACAGACAAAAATTTTACTGATTGCATTTTTGGCGTCAGTATCGATCACTAATCACCCGCTGATAGTTATTTTGGAAATATATTTCATGTACAGAATTGACCTCTCTACAGATTTGTTATAAGTATAGATTAGTTGTCGCAAACCTAGAGTAGAACGGTCTCCAGCTAGTAGGACAGACGACCTACTGGGTTAGCTAATATGCACGCCACGAGATAATATTATCGACGTATATCCGTGCCGATTCTATGGATGAAGACGAAGTAATATGTTCAAAATTATGTCGCACCATGTATGTTAGCCTAACAGGTCGCTTGTCCATCTTGTTGGAGGAAAGCAGCCTGCTTCCTGCGTTTTCCAGTGTGTTGTCTTCACTCGAGAATCTTTTTACCTACTTTTACTTATAAGCGTAAGCATTTTAATTTCCCTTGTTCAAATCCAGCGTTTCCAGGTCGATGGGAGTCGTTGCATATAGTATACGCAGCATGGTATCATCATGCATGATCTTAGTGGAAGTCTAAAGGGGAAGCCTTTTTTCAGCCTATTTTTTGGCTTATACTATACTGAAATAAATAGGAACTACGATAAGCTCTTAGTAAGTACTAATGATCATTATTTTTGTACTCCTACCTTATAATATACTTGGACCTTTGAATGAATACAATTGTAGTAGCTCGAACTAAATGAAACAGGGTATAAAAGGAATCTGTCTATCTATTGTGTGAATTAACTCTACATTTTCGTAGCGCGTAGCCGTCTACGCGCTCAACGACTGTGATGATGAGCTAAAAAATTCGCCATTATTTTAAACCACTTCAAAAAAGAGGAGGTTCTCCATTCGATTCGATTGATTGTATGTTAGGTATAGGTACAATATTTGCGCCGATTGTGAATCGATTATTTTTTTATCTGTTACACTATAATTTCGAGATGATCCTATCTAAATTTTATTGTTGTCTGTTGACTATTGAATGCTGGAGCTGTGGCTACCACCATGACAGTCTTCATCGTTCACTGGACCCCTTAACCGGGTTACCAGCCCTACCCTATTCTTTTCTACGTACTTAGGTAAGTAACATTCATTTCATAGGAAAACGAATGTTACTTCAATAACTATTTAATAGTAGATACCTAATGTAACCTTTTCCAATAAACAGTCGTGGCATTTGGGCTTCTACTGTTACTAAAATGGTATGTATCTGTCATAAAATAGTCACGAATGAATATTGTTATTAGGTATCTAGTGATTTTAAACATAGGTAATAGAATATAATAATTAAAATTAGTAGATATAAAATATAATTATAAGTACAGTAATTATACCTATGTAATTAAAATTATCGTTTAAGCTTCTTATAAAGATTTGTATTAATTAAAATGCGATTAAGATTGTGAATGAATAACATAAACATAGGCTTTCATTAAAAATCATAAAAACATTAAAAAATTAAATCCATATTTTACGACGATTCATATATTTTGGTAGCGTCGGTTGTTTGCGAAATTTGGCTAAGACAGAGCCATCTGTGATTTTGCAAGGCAACTATTTGGCGAAGTCATCACTCGACCTCTGAACCAGTCAAGGCCGACTCTTATCTCATTCAAATTCTTTACTATTTTATATAAATTACCCTTAATTAAATTCGAGTTTCGTGGAACATTTATTATGAATTTAAAATAGTAAGCAGGTATGGTCAGTTTTTAAGCGTAGAAAGTGGCGCCATCTCTCAAAGGGTGGAAGAACTGTTTATCTGAAAGGGTTGAGATTGCATTGAAGACTGCATGCTGCGCCCCCAGAGATAAAGTGGGTATTTTGTACTAACATTGCTTGTTATTAGAAAAGGGTAAATTCTTACTTGAATAAGATTAGTTTTCCAATTACAGTTTTTGGGTTGTTTTTGTGTATGTCTGCTTCGTACCAGCCTATAAATACTATTGCCTTGCTTGATAGCAAGGGAAGGTTACGACAAGGCCTAGATAATATCTACGAGTAGTACATAAAATAATGTGGATACCAATTCAATGGTAGGGACATAAATTAACTTGTTACTGTATCTACATTTTACCAATTATATCAGAGGTAAAGTAAAGTAAACATAATTCTTACAGATGCAAGAATATCAATATATCAATAACAGGAATCAGTAGGTACCGTATCCAAAATTGAAAATTAATCCAACCAACCATCTACATATTTACCGTAACACTATGTAACTACGTCATAGTGACGTACAAGGCCAAAAAACTACAAGAGCCACCAAACCGAACGTTTTTAGTCAATCGCTTAATCAGAATCTAATACACGTTTACATAACCGAACAAGTTTACGCAAAACTCGAGGAGATCCGTATCTGTCGGAATCAACGAGCCAACGGGCCTTAGCTCGTAACTAGGAAGATACTGTAGGGTTGTCGGTCTTATCAATAGAGATGTGTTGACAACTTGAGTGGTGAATGTTTTAGTTAAAAAATGTAGATAGAGATGTGCCCTTCTTTGTCTGACTAGTGAAGGGTTCTTATTGATTGACGAGACATTTTTGTAAGTAGAGTATCGATAATAACATCACATATCATCGTATCTGTAACCCCGAAGGGTTAAGTAAAGGTGCACTTATGTAAACCAACCGCTAATACTTCAAGTAACCAATTACAGACAAAGTTCAAATTCAATTGTTCTTGTTGAATTTAAGTTTAACCGGTATAAAATATCTTAACCCCTAGCTGCTACTAAGAATTTCAAAAAAGTCCGATAACACTTTTCTGAACTTAGAAATCAAACCCAGGATGTCACACTCATCTGTCACAACCACTCGACCATTGAGACGGTGTCGATAGTGCTGCTTTGTTGTTAGTTACTTGTTATTAGTTTTGTGATGCTTAATAACAGCTAATTTTGTCACACTGCGAAATCAGGAATTTCTTTCTTATCTTGCTTATGAGCTAGCCGTGGCAATATTTGCTAGCAATATAAAATAAGTTTAAAAAAAATATTTACTAATCACTACGCAACGGATATTAAAGCGGTTTTTTTTAATAGATAGTGATTCAAGAGGAAGGTTTTAAGGTATTTAACATTATGCTACGATTTTTTAGTAATGGGGTAAGGCAGGTGAAACCGCGCGCGTGTCGCTAGTTAATAATAATTTATATACCCGTGACTATATTATTAGGTATTGACATCCGGTTCTATTTATATACCTAATCATTTTCGCTACGGTACAGCACAGTGATTCCCGATCACGTCATGCTCGTGAACGGGTGCTGTCTATCGGGGCTGGTCAGCTCTTACTTGCTGTGGCAATCCCTATTTTTATTATTTTTTATTTTAATTTATGATGAATAAATCTTATACATCGAACTGCAGAATTCTCAGCAACTATTTGGAACAAAGTTGTAAAGCATAATATTGTAATCATGTTTTTTTTTTAAAAGAGTATCTATGGAGTTTCTTGCCGGCTCTTCTCCATATGAGCCACTTTTTGGAACCGTGCATGTAGTTTTGACTTTTCAAAAGTACCAATTTTACTGGTCTAATTGAAAATAAAACATTTTGATTTGATTTGATTTTGATTATTAGTTTACAGCAAATCTAGATCAACCGCATAGATATAAAACTAGAAATGCGTACTTTGTGACATGTATTTATTTAAATCTAAGATTATTTCTAGATTAATCTGAGATTTAAAATATTATCTGGATTATTGGCTTAAAACTTTAGTATTCAAGAATGCTGGAATTGACTGTGTTCTGGTTTCCGAAATCGTATTAAATTGCAGGTTTTATCCTTGAATAAGCCACTTTTATTCATATTTAATTTTAAATGTATTTATGAGGTGTGCTATTCAATTTAAAATTGCAATGATTTTTTTTCTAGCCTAGAACGTACGTTAGTAATAAGGAAGTAGTTCCTGTAGGTCAAATTAATCAGGATGGTGAGAATAGATAGTTAATAGCGTCTCAACAAACTATATATAAATAAATCAATTTCACATGTTCGCTTCCGGACGTGTCGTCCAACTTAGTTCTGCGCAAACATGCATAAAGGCAACCCTGCAAACTGTATACGAAGCTCATCTACGTAAACGCCCAACCACGTATCGTATATTGTCTAAATAATGAATCCATTCTCACGTTCTTCCCTGATTTACGGCCGCACACAAAACCGCTATAAGACTACATAATGACACCTACCGCAGCCACTTATTTTTGGACCTTATACAATTTTTTTCACACGCGACAATTTAGAATTTTTATCACGTAAATTTTCCGCTTGAAAGGGAAATCCCTATTGTCATTCTGTACGCACGGCTCGTTTCCTCACGAACACGTGTTTGAATATATTTATATATTGCTTGTATATAGGGAAAGCATTTATTTCTGTCACGCAATTTCTTGTTCGTTTGAATTTTGAATTTTCATAGTTCGGTGTTCTTTGTTCTGTGGGAAGGATACGAGTCGATACTGAGTCTATTATACGTAATTTATTAGACGGTAGCACGTTAAAGGAGTTTGGAAATATTGAATTACTTTTAAAGTTACGGGTAGGCTGGTACATACGTAGAGACGTGTATTAATTACTTGTCATATGGTAGCTAAAGCTTAGGTACCCACTGACGGATGATATCGCTCGGTTAATTGGTGGAATAGATATTCTGGTTAAGTGTAATTTGACCTACAGGAACTACTTACTACTAACGTACGTTCTGGCTTAGAAAAAAAAATCCATTGCAATTTTAAATTTAATAGCAGACCTCTTAAAGACATTTAAAATTAAATATAAATAAAAGTGTCTTAATCAAGGATAAAAGCTGCAAATTAATACGATTTCAGAAACCAGTACACAGTCAATTCCATCATTCTTGAATACTAATGTTTTAAGCCAATAATCCCGATAATATTTTAAATCTTAGATTAATCTAAAAATAATTCTAATAATCTAATAATCTATTAATCTACTAATCTACTAATCTAATAATCTATGCTGTTGATCTAGGTTTGCTGTAAACTAATAATCACTGTGGAATGCTGTTTAATTAACAAATCTGCTGATTATAATATTCTACTACGAATGGTATTTAAAGTACCTACATTGTATCAGGCTATTTTGAAATAATTGAAAGCAACCATTGCAACCTCGATGAAAGACAATAAAATAATCTGGATTAACATAATCCTTTGAAAAACTGCAAATTGAGTGTAAAGTCACGATCGCAATGTTACGTATGAATAAAATATATTACTTATTGTCAATTCTGTGGAGCAGAAAAAAGAGGAGTGCCAAGTGTCCAAGAGCAGTGATATGATGTGCTGACTGCGAAGTCGTCTTAAGTTCGAATCCAAGGCAGAAGGAGAAAAAAAAATGAGAAGGCGAACATATCTAAGAGATTTTCTCGGCGAGGTATCTAAATACTGCTAACCACATGCCACATAAAGGCAAGCGTAGTTGATTATGATGGTGGCCTATCCCACTGAAACCATAGAGGTTTCACTATAAAGGCTAAAACTTAAAAAAAACAACTCTAAAGTATTAAAGTAAGTATGTCTTACTCTCAACGAAAAATCTTTTGCCAATATCTACGTAATATTTCGACAATACTAAATTAATTAGGGCTCCCTTGAGATGGTTTATTTTAGTGCTAAGCTTTTTTTTCAATCCAGTGTAATTAAATTTGAGATCTGTAGAAGGAGATAGGTGTAAACTAAATAATTCACTTTATGTACTATGGAGACAACAGAGTTGCATCCCTTTAACTGGCCTTGTAAACGATCACACACTGCAAGGATTTAAGGATGCCTACATTTACATAATATCCTCATATAAATGGGTACTAGCTTACACAATATGTGTCACAGGCACCTTTTAGGAAAGTTTTATTAATGTATCATTAAAGATTAAAATTGCATCATATAAAAAATAAACAATTTTTTCGGCTTAAAATAATCTGTGGCGTCTACTACAAGTGATAAACACGCTTATCTTAGTCAGTTCACTCCTCAGATTTGCCTGACCGAGTGTAGCACCAATTCAAATCGTCCTAGAAAATGTTGTGATAATTCATCCGCATCATGGCGGACTAATTCGTTCGCAACGCTTTTCCGTCATCGTTGCGATAACAATTAGGATATTTGTATGCAGTTCAGATAATATAATCAAGATAAAAATGGTTTATGTGTCATAAATCCAAATACAATATGAGGGCATTATTTAGTTGGAGCGTTTCAGGGTTGGCTCGGGTCGCCCGCTCGCCTCGTGTTGAAGGCGACTGCGTTACGTAATGCAACCAACCGTATGTTTGTCACCCCTCGCTGCAGACAGGGGTTGCAGGGGGTGGCGCATTATTGCAAACACCGTCTGTCCCCAAAGATGGTGCTACTGTATTTCGCACTAGACAAGCTAGTTCATCTTTTGATACACAGATGGTGCTTTTGTACAATTTGAACATAGAACTCTTATTTTTAATATTCTAATATGGTTGTAAGTAATATAACTCTAAGCAGTAATATCCTGTTGATAAAACCATTTAACTAGGTACCTACTGCCCAATACATTTTATTTAAAAAAGATGTTATGTGTGAAACATAATATGAATACCCTAAATAGATTTAATCAAGTTATATACGTTGATCGTCAGCTTACCGTAAGTTCGCTATCTCGAAGCGATTACCATATAAATATTTAAATAAGGGCTATTTATAATTTAATTGCTAACTTAATTTATGTGAGTCGTTAATCGGTAATTAGTTATGATGACAGGCGCCTACACAGTATTTGCTTGCATTTTAAATGCAATTAGATAGATAGGGTTGCACCTATATTATCTCTTTTAGCAAGTTCTTTTATAATCCAAAATGTAGCCATTATAAACTATGGATATTTTATTTCTGAAAATAAATTGAATTTCTCTATTGAGATGAACATTAAGTACCTACCTAGGTAAGTACCTAGGTAGGTACTTAATGTTCATCTCAATAGAGACCTAATCCAATTGGTTTTCTTATACGTACCTATACTAAAAGCTGTTTGATAGTACCTAGTAACATTAAAAAAATTACTTATAGCAAGAATGAATACCTATGTCCTTTAACTGTTAACAGTAAGGCAGGCTCTAATATATCCAAATAAATTATATTTAGGACAACCAGAGATCTTCATACCTACTCCCAAAATAAATTACTCAACCTTGAGATTCTTAACCGTTAAAATGCAACAGGTAAAATACACCGTTAATATTGGAACTTAAATCACGGTTCGACAAACAATAGGCAGAGTAAAAGATACTGTTGTTCCGTATTTATTGGCAGGTTAGGTGTTTTAACTGTGCCTTGCTGCGAAGAAAGGGTTGCGTGGAGTTACAATGGATGTATTGTCGGCGTCCACCTTACTAGCACGCTTTATTGATGGCTAGTGGTTAATTGCTGGCTTAAACAAACATGTAGCGCGACTAAACGCACTTGATACTTGCGAAAAAACAAATTATAATTTGGTGTTTGTTTACTTAGTATAATGAAACTATAAAAAAATAGAAGTGGTTGGTCCCTCATTAGTTTATTCTTTTTAACCAATTAAGATACGCATACAATGCTAGAATACGTCTGAAAATGGAAAGTTAGGAAATAAATGGCCTCTACTAACATTTTTTCTTCAAGATTGTAATCTCAGACTCAATCAACTTTCTTTATAACATTACCAACTTTCCCATTTTTTTTATAAAATTAAGTGTTAAATTTATATGCTCACATTTATACCTGACCTAATGATTGTTACTTATCATCGCTTAGAATGGATTCAATCATAAATAAATATTATAGATACATACACATCCTTGTATTGATTAAATAAAAAACCTTCTGACATTTAATCAGTTTTTTATTTAGTATCGTTTATAAATGTCAATAAAATAATACAGTTGTCATTGTTAAGAATCATGCGTCATCATTAGTGGTCGCCATAAGATTGTAATCTGCGATTTCTCATTATTATTCGTGATCGATATTTTATGTGTTATAAAACTGATAAACATATAGCATCAAAGTAGTTCGTAGCAATATGAATACCATTACATTTATTATGTTAAAAAAATGATAATACAATTTTAAAGCTCATAAATGAACACAATATTCAGAATTAATTGCACTTTAATCCACCTATTTAAAAGATTGACAATTATTTGAATTTGAGTAATATTATATGAATATCGTTCCCTAGGTTCTATCGTCATTCTATCTACAAAAACAAAAAAAAAATATAAAAGCCCACGGTACTATGGACAAATGTACTGAATTCAACATAGTTGTATCTATATCAAACTACCTTTAAAATAATCGATGGCATGTCTAAATACATTCTCAAAAAATTCAACACAGTCTACAATGGCATTTCCGAGATATTTATAAAAAAGGAATTACTTTTTTGAGGTTATGTTTGATCACAAAATGAATTGAAAAACGTGATTGACTATTTGTAAAGATCTGAACGAGTTTATGAGTGGGCTTTGTGTATTTGAAGTACATTTATGTAAAATCTACTGCATTAATGAAAATAAGATACCTAGATAAATGTAGTTTTACCTAATATCTAGTTTTGTAGTGTTATAGAAACCGATATTTTTTAAAAATATCAATTGCGAAGTATCTGTCGATATGTTTAAGATGTTCTTACGTTTTTATAAAACAGTTATTTAACTTTATACGAAAATAATAAATCGATCAATTTTTTTGTTTTAATAATCGATCTATGAAGTGAATCGATATCATTATATTTTATGTAGGTAGGCATGCGTGAATGGACATCCTAGTATTGACAGGCGCTAATAAAAATATTGTATGATCGGAAACTTAAAAGTACTAATTATTATATATAGTAATTAAGTCTTATTCAAAAAATATATTTTTAATTTACATATTTCATGCATTTTATCTTTTTGAGACACAAGCCATTTCTGAAGAGTACTGTCCGTGGGCATTCTCCTTTCAGCTATCAAACACAAATCGATTCAAGTATCAAAATTACTCAAGATAATGTCCAACGAAACATCAGTTGTTATACAATACGGGAAAATTGCACAACGTAGTACCATAAAACCATCACGCTATTACCCAACCCTTTGAGGTGTAATAAATATTTCTGTCAATGCCTTTCTATGCTTAAAAAGGACGACCGAATTCCCAACTCTATTTACTTCGAATAAGGCTCAATTTCCATTTAGTTATAACGTTTTCAGGTTAAGCATTGTAAAAACATAACTGTGAAAGGTAATTACTTGACAAAGGTGTGGTAAAAGTAATAATTACAGGCATTAGAGGGTTGAAAAAGGTGAATCTCTCCAGTGCAAGTTTGGTCGCAAAGCATTTTACATGTAAAGTTTGTATAAATAGAGGGTTGATCATGTTTTAATCAAATATTGGTGCCAGTATGTGTAAACAGTGTAAATTGTGTAAAATGTGTGATAGCCAAGTTATTTATGTGATGTGAGAAAAAAACAGAAAACGATAATAAATTGATCATTTAACGGTAACAGGTACTTACGTATGCGTATTGGTCAAATGGTATTGATCTCTGGTTCTTAACTAAAAAATGGCAATATAAAAAATATAGTACTAGGCACTAACCTACGTTTGATAGTTTTTTATGTTTTTAAATGTTTTAATTGATATTTTTATAAAATAGCATAGCATACCATCACTCCTGTATTCCCTGAAGGGTTAGGCAGAGGCATACTTAATTTACACCCACAGTTCGCCTAGCCTGTTTAGGTCCCATGTTATAGGAAGCGAGCCTATAGCCATTAAGCGGGAACAAATCCAGACTCCGAGCTGCTACTGAGAATTTCATAGAAAAATCCAATAACACTTTGCTCGACCTGGGGATCGAACCCAAGACCTCTAGTGTCGCAGTCGCGCTTGGAACCACTAGACTAATGAGGCAGTCATTTTTTATAAAATATTTGAAAATGTCTTGAAATATGTAAATATATGGAATAAAGGAAATAGTAACCGACGACACGTTTGGCGTAGCGGCTGAGCGATCGGCTTCTGCGCAATGTGTTTTGGGTTCGATCCCCACACGGAGCAAATATTTGTATGATCTGCACGTAGTTGTTCCGGGTCTGGGTGTCTGCGTTTGTGAGAATTTGTGTTTGTAAACGCACCCACGATACAGGAGAAAATCCTAGTGTGGGGCAACGTTTTTTTTTTTTAAAAAAGTAACTAATATAGAATAACATATAAATTAAAATCACAAATAAAGTACGTAAATAGTGCGAGTATAGAGTCACGATTCTCTGTTAGTTCCGTTAGAAAGTAATGGTAATCAATTTAATGACCCTCAGAACAAACCATGCATTTCCCGGTGAACCACTTCTCTCACTATATCAATTTTGTATGGCGCTTAGATACCAATAAAAGCATTTTCTGAGGTTGCACCGCACTAAACTGCCCCATAAAACGTTTTATAGCCCATACATACACACATTAAACAGATATGTATTACAATAAATCATCATTAATATGCGTTATAAACAAACGCGGCAAGGAAGGGTTTTGCTGAGTAAATAATTTTATGACATTTAATGACCTTGAAATTCTACTACGCAAACTTTATAGAGACAATGAATCAAATTTAGATGGTAAAGTGATTTAGGTTTCCTTTATTGTTTAAATCATCTCTACATTGTTTCTTATCAAACCGAAGCCATAAATCGTCCAGTAACGAACGAGTGATTTGTGTTACAACATGGCGTCTATTACTGAATAGATAAATATAAAAGAGCGCGAACTCCGGTAATTACGTCATTAAACATATCTAAAAATATCGCAAGTTTAAAGGAAATGATCACGGAGAAGATTGAGATGATTTTATACGTAATCTTTTCCCGCAAAATTCCTTTGAGAATTAATATAAACGTAATAAAATTGACCCCACCGAAAACATTAGTGTGAAAAACGAGCCAAGTTCGCTACACAGGAAATCGGAAAAAATTATGATCTAAATGGTTGCCAAGTGCTATGACCGTAGATTGTTTTTTGCTTGTTTGTAAGTTTTAGGTAAAATTTATTTAATTTTTATTGTCAGAATTTAATGTAATTGTGGAAGTGCAATGATCGTCAATTTATTTAAAATCGCTAAACGCGCAGTAAGGACGAGCTGCGAGTAAATGTTGGCAACAGCACACCGTATGACGTAATAGGGGCGAAAAATAACTTAAAAGTGATTTAATTTTAGATGTGCGTATGACCTTTAAGAATGTTTTTCAATCAATCCGAGCAAAACATTGCATAAACACGTTAAAATACTACAAAATTACAAGAAAAAGCTTCCAAAATTATTTTGAAATGAGCTTAAGTTATAAAAAGTGACAGTAAGTTGTTTATGATGATAGATTGTATCTTGTCGCCGTTTATTTTAATTATCAAGCAATTATTTATAGTCTCGAAACGTAATTTAATGTGAGACGCATGTAAATAATTAGTTTGATAGCGATGTCTGACCAACCATCACATACGAAATTAGATACAGGAAATATAATATACAACGAGCTGATTGATTTGTGATCGTTATGAATGTTGCTTTAACGCAATTCTCGGCTATCAGCGTGGCATAAGGTCGCTATGTAACTTCTAATTTGCGTCGAACTTTTACTTAATAAAGAGGTATACCAAGCTAAATTTTCTCGTTACTAGTTTTTCCATTGTCTCGGTTGGTGATGGTAGAAACCAATTTAAACTTGGCGACCGACTGGTTAAAAAGCAAAAGTTCCTTTTGAACTTTACCCGTCGTGCCGCCGGCGGGCCCTTTATTTTTACTTATTTTACAACTCCGGCCCTTTACGACCGTCCGCCATCATGCGAAAAGCTCGGTACAGTTGGCAATCATATTTGGTTGAGTTAGACAATTTTTTGTTGCGTTTACCATTATGTAAAGTGAAGTTTGACGAGCAAAAACTGTTGTTTAACAGATTTTTTGCTGTAGTTATAAGAATTTAATTAATTAATGCTGTAAATTAAACAAATATGCTTTTTTTTTTAAACATCGTTTCTTGGGTTATTTTTATCGCGAAAAACCTCTCCAGTCGCGACTGGTCTCAAGAAATAAAGCGGCAATGAAAAATATGATTGCTCTATAATTACATTAAATTGCGTGTACCCTGACATTAATTAAGTATGTATAATTATTAATTACTGGAAGTGTGAGGTTAGTGAACTCATAAACAAAAGTTTTGTGTTCAGTAACTGTGTTACGCGGACGACTATACGTAGTTACGCATATTTTGCAAACCTCTGATGGTTACCTGTGTTTATAAATAGTCAACTGTAGATAATTTGGTAGTTTCATTGACTCCCTAATTAAATAGTTTTGTATAGTAAAACTCTAGTATGACTGTATTTTATAGGAAGAGGTGTACCTTGATGATAATAATAAGTATTTGAGAGTTGACATTACTTAAACAAACCTTAACGCCTGTATTCCCCGAAGGGTTGGGCAGAGGTGTACTGTACATACACCCACAATTCGCTGATATATTTAGGTTCCATGTAATAGGCGGCAAGCCCAATATCATTTACCGGACTCCGAGTGGCTACTGAGAATTTCATAGAAAACCCAAACCATTCTTTGCTCGACTTGTGAATTGAACCCAGGAATTCTAACATAGCTATCACGCTTACGACTAATGAGGAAGTATCAGCTCTTATTTCGGCTTAAACAACTCAGCTTAACTTTGGTTAAGATTTTTAATTATTGAATTGTTTTATGTAAAAGCTATTTATAACAGTTTCTCATTGACAAGATTGTTGGACATATTCTAGAGTATAATTACTATACTGGAAACTGATAAAAATTGTTCTAGGGGTTTGGAAAAATTACGAAATCCTGTTATAATTCACACATTTTCAATATCAATAAAATTTCATCAGGTATAGGTAAAAAGTTTTTTTTTTGTAATTATTTTGATCTATGCAAATTTCAAAAAGTTAATCAGATTCAGTAAAATTAACATTCTTAATTTTTTCGAAAGATATTATTACATTATACATGCATATGTAATGTAATAATGTAATATGTAATAACTAAAAACAGCGTAATATGAAATACCAATTAGTAGGGAGGACTGCCTAATTATAATTAAGAGGAACGAAGGAAATAGTAAGTAACATTCAGTCGGGTTTCTTTGATCTACGAGTATGTTACATCGTGTTAGACGGGCCGTGTCTTCGCAGATATCTTATTCACAAGAAATAATATTTAACTGAACTAGTATATATTAAGAAAACTACCACATTATTGATAATGAGCCCGACTGCTACGCTAGAGGTCGCTTCGATTATCAGTTCGAGCAAAGTGTTATAGGGTTTTTTTTTATGAATTTCTCAATAGTAGTTCGGAGTTTGTGTGCCCAGTTAACACAGAGCCAAAAAATACCGGCGAACTGTGGGTGTACCTACATACAGTAATCCGTAAACCGCTGCCTGACCCTTCGGAGAATAAAGGTGTGGTGGTGTGAGACCTGCCTGCAATTTTATAGCTGTTAAAAACTATTAAACTCATTACTTACTTATTATTTGAGCATCGGGGATGTCACCAAACATATATTTTCTATTGAACGCTTCGTCTAGCGGAAACTTGAACTTGACTTGAATTTTGATTTATTAATCTACACTGCACAACAATTAATTAAAAAAAATATCGATAGATTGTTATCGATAAAGACTTTTTTTAAATTGAATTCGTGTCAGTGTTTAACCACAAAATCCTTAATATCGTTTAGTTTAAAAATACATAGTACCCCACTTAAGTATTCGCCTCTCAAACTAAGGACAAGAAATACATAGAGTAGCGAAGTGATTAAAGAAAATTAGGAAAGTTTATAATTAGGACACACCATTGTAGTAAGCCATGGGCTACCGAATAACGTTAATAAGCAACTTTAGAAGCGCAGCGCGCTTCGCAAGAACAATTATTACTCTACGGACACCAAATTAATGAAAGCAACAACTTTCAACACATTTTGCTCTAACTACAATGGGTTCCATAGGTACTATTTAGAAGTTATATTTTGACCGTGTGAAACATGCCATGTCCTGAAAAAAAAAGGACCTCATTTAGTCGTCACACGTATGGATTACTATTTTACTTTCTTACTAGCTTTTGCCAGCGACTTCGTCCGCGTGGAATAGTTACTTTGTTCCCTACTCATGAATCACTCATTTTCCCAACATTTCCCTTCACTGCTCTGCTCCTACTGATCGTAGCGTGATGAAAAGTATACTATAACCTGCCCAGGAGTATGAAGAACAATTGTACCAAGTTTCGTTGAAATCCGTTGAGTGGTTTTTGTTTCTATAACGAACATACAGACAGACAGACAAAAATTTTACTGATTGAATTTTTGGTGTCAGTATCGATCACTAATCACGGGCTGATAGTTATTTTGGAAATATATTTCATGTACAGAATTGACCTCTCTACAGATTTATTATAAGTATAGATAGATTAAAATAGCAGTAGTAAACTTGTATCTATACGTATTTTAATTTCATGTAAATATAAGTGCTTATTATTGATAGATATAGGTATTTTTGATATAATCTTCACAATTTTTTTCACCCTTCAATTCTTTCATTTGTAGATATTGCCAATGGGAGACTCCTCGGAGGACTCCCAATAGCAGACAGTTTTGTATTCTTAGAAGGCGAACTTCCCCTCCGCAAGCTGGGGAGAAACATGTATTGTAAAAGTCATGCAAACCTAGCATACTTCGTCTAGTGATATGCCTGGCTTGCTACGACCCTCACGTGGTGATTGTAGAATTTTTTGTTCCTGGGTCATATCTACAGATCTCATGTTATTATCTTCATAAAACTATCAACTTCTGTCAAATTTTAACATATAAGTAGGTAACATAATCAGTCTACAATGTTAGAGTTAGACCTTTACTGCAGATAAACTAGCCTACTACAGAAAAAAAAATACATTGGTCACGTAAAATAGGTACTTTTACATACATAAGTACTCTCACGCCATTCTCCCAAAGAGGTGAGCAAAAACTGTAGCCGCCAGGATTCTTGGAAACCTACTTCTTTTGCTTCTGTGGAATAAGCAAACTTCATACATATACGCCCTGTTGCGAGTATGTACTACGGACCTAAACTTTTATACACCTTATTTATATAGATTAGGTAATATGCTTAGCTTATTATATAGAAAACATTTTCCCTCTTCCCACGCAAACACAGACAGAAAACTTAAACCAACTTCAATAAAAATATAAGTTATCGATACGTCCAACGATAATAATCTGCCTAAGTTTGCCCCTACAAAACACCCTCGCACTTTCCCTCTAGGTATTAAATATACAACTCCTAGACACGATAAGCTTTCAAACTTTCAATTATACAGAATGTAATTAAGTGTCGCGTTAGACGACTGGCGTCGGCACTATTAAATTGCTGAAGTTTAGCCGTTTACGGGATCGGAGACATTTTTGTAAGTCGGATCAAGCACGGAACGCTCACTAGGAGTCCGTGGAATGTCCGCTTTAGATTGGAATGTTAATTATAAATTGAGATATTATTTTGGGCTTGAAGTTGATACCTCTACGCTTTTTCGTTTCTGTTGGAATTTAATCTTGCTTACTGTATGCAAGATTAAACTCTAATAAAACTGTAGAACTTTTACTAATTCCCTACCATTTCCAACAGTTTTTTTTGTAAGTAGGTCTCTACAACTTATATCTATAGTCTACATTTATAGCTAATTTGATTTTTCTTGTGTTGTATTTTTTTATGACCGAATTGCGTCGTTGGTCTAGAGATCGGAAGCGTAACTGACTGAGTACTCTAGGTGGAGGTTCTGGATTCGATACAGGTCGATTAGTATTATTGGTTTGTGTTTTTCTATAAAATTCGGAGTTTGGATTAATGCTAGTTGCCGACAATAGGCTCGCCTACTATCAGATCGGACCTAAACATCTCTGTGAACTGTGGGTGTACATTAATACATCTCTGTCTTACCCTTTAAGGAATACAGGCGAGGTGGTACTACTTAATATGTACATAATTATGTTTATCTTACATACTTAGTGTAAAAATTGCTGTCAATATTTCTGTGTAGATAATAATACATAGGCTACGTATATAGCCATGGTACCATAACATTGGTACCTAGCTGTGATTTTCCATAACACAAATTTAAATAGGTAAATTAAAAAAGTTTCTATCTACGATTTATAGATATTCATAGTCGATTAATGAAATCAGTTCATTTTATGTGTAATTTGTCTAAACATTAAGAGAGACATTTTATTTGGCACATTAAAAGTATTATAAACTTATAAAGTGTATGAAAGTCAATAAACCCATCCATTACGAAGCTTCATTATAATAATTAATCGAACGGGTTTCCGATTTAGAGAAAACTTATCAAAAAACTTGTTGAAAAATCGGAATTAAGTGTGAAATTGAATTAAATTAAGATATGAAATCTTAACTTTACAGGGAGCTTATTAAAGCAATTATACAAAACATAACACACCATCACGTCTGTGTTCTTGGAGAGGTGTACTAAAATACCCAAGGTGCGGTAGGTTTAGGTCCCATGTAGGTATTAGGGGGCGATCCTATTCCAACTGTTCCGAACTGCTCTTATGAATTTCATAGAAAAACCCAATAACAATGCTCAACCTGAAAATCGAACGCAGGATTTATAGCGTAGCAGTCGCGTTTGGAATCACTAGACTACTGAGGCAGTCAACAATTATACATTACTAGCTTCTGCCCGCGACTTTGTATGCGTGGACTACAGGATTGGGCCCCACCTAGCTAAAAAGTAGCCTATGTGTGTCTGTTTGCCAAAATTTTATCCAGATCCGTTCAGCCGGTCTGGCGGGAAAGAGTAATAAAGCTCCATATATCCATACATATGATGATAAATGAGGTGAATTTTCAGTACCTTTCTACTAGTCTTCAATCCATTAAATTTTCAAGACCTTTCTAGCTAAAAAGATTTCCCTCAAATACTCACAATACGTACAACAAATATGAAAAGAATTTATGAGAATCTACCTTATTTAAGTAGCGTATATTTTGATCATTATGACGTAACAAAGCGAGCTTAAAATAAACGTAGATACTTATGTAGGAATAAATTAATATTTTTTACATCGCTGAACCAAAGGGATAAAATACAAGGATAAGTAAATAAAACTGTTCGTGGATAACAGCGAATGTCATCCGTAGAAATCCAGAAAGTCATAAAAATATGATTAAGCAATTTTTCACGCAATTTATTGCTTAATTACGTGTGTAAAACACATAAAAAGCGGTGGCTATAATCCGAAATACGTATACACCCAAGGTTTAATTAAGGTAGCCTATCAATATCTATGAGTTTATGTATGTAACGTGAAAATGTGACCTTTGTTTGGGCATTCATGACGTAGGCACCATATTTTCAGTATACCGGTAGACATGTGGACGACCTTGTTCGGGTACGTTAGGGATTTGATAGCATCCGCTAATGGCAATAGCTGATTAATTTTCCAGAGTAGTAATAGAGGAGGTATGTAATTAGGATAGTCTCACTGTGATTTGTAAAAGCGTTTTATGGTATGTATAAATTATGTTATTTTTTATTAATGAGAAAGGAAAAAAAGCATAATATGCCATCACGTTTGTATTCTCCGAATGGTCAGGCAGAGGTGTACTAATGTACACCAGTTCACGGTATGTTTAGGTCCCACGTAATAGGCGGCGATCCTATTGCCATTAATCGAGCACCATTCCAAACTCCGAGCTGCTACTGATAATTTCATAGTTAACCCCAATAACGCTTAGCTCGACCTGGAAACTGGAACTGGAATTGCGCTTAAGAGTAATGATGAAATAAAAAATAAATTTAGGAAAAATAGAGATTTGAAAATTTCACCTAAAAAAACTATTATACCTACCATTATAGTTTTGGAATACCTAAGTCACGCCACATACATGAATTTTTAACATTTTAATTGAACCATTCTGTTGTAAACTAAAAGTTAGAAGTTATTTTTCACGCCTAACTGTGTCGTTTGTATCAATTGGTATCGATTATGGACCATCGTCGATTTGTTGAGGCCATTCCTTTAGAAGTAACGATGCATACACACAGATGCGTGTTCTACACGTAGAACGTATTTGGTTGTAAAAGCGTACTGGTTTTCTCGGGTTAGAGAAATTGATAAACAAATTGAAAGTATCATCTGCTAATCTATATTTATGAGTGAAGAATTGTTTATATCACAATTAATCAATATGTTTAATCCCGAAAATATTGTAATTAAAATAAAACTACTTTTTACGGATTTTATCGCGTTTTATTGATATTATTTGATTCGCGACGTTTCGGATCCTTTACGTCTTAATGTTAAAATTACTAACAGCTACCTTACATTTTTTTGTTAATTATTGGCGATCCTATTCACACAGAACGAGCTCACCGTGTCCTTTAGTCTTGCAATTTTGGATTGGCTTGGATTTAGATTTAATAGAATCTTTATTGGGCTTCCAAGCAGGTAGTAAGACCCAGCCATCTTTTCTATTGAATTTTGAGTATTTTTTAATTTCAATAGCCTCACGAATCATCCTGGGCAGGAATAGATTTTTGCGAGGACTTCAGAAACCAGTACCTATATTATAATTAATATTCAATTTTTATTTATGGTTAAGCGTTAAATTAAATTAATTATTATTTCGAACTATGTTGGAGTTGGCTTCAAGTCTAACCAGTTGCGGCTAAATATCATCTACATGAAGCGAATGCCATCAGACTTCCGCAACCCAATTTCTGGGTAATACCGATATCCTAAAAATAGACTGGTTTTTAGGCTTTGTGGGGATCTGATTCAGGACTTGTCTTGGACAGGAGATTATCATAGGTGTTCGTATGACAACCGAAACTGACTGCTTGACGTGCTCTCCGAGGCACGGAAGGGTCTCGATGTGTTAATAATAGGCACCCATCTACAAACTAGCCACGGCAAACATAAAAAAATACTATACAGGTATTATTTATATAATACCGTAAGAATAGACTTACATAACATGAATTACACATTTAATCTTATCACAATCGTCATAAAATCAAGAAAAACATGTCCCCTTGTATAATTGTTAATAAGGGTAATATTTTTGCTCGGCGCCTCCGTTCCCGTGAGCTTACAACGGCTAATTATGATTACACATACTTACAAGTTCACTGAACGCCTACGTTATTATCAAAACAGTTTAATTATAGCTTCACACAATAGTTTGAAGTGAACACACAAGGCGACTCACCCCTAATTTAACTTCTACTAAGTTTGAAACTGTATGGCGCCATGTTGTTTTGACAGCATTTAAAATAATACCCATGATATTTCTAGTAGGGCTGGGTAATTGGGCATTGTAAAAATATATTCAAATCTAATTTTAATAATGTTCATTTATACTCATAAATCAATGAAATATCTCTTATCAATCAAAAATTAAGTTGTTAAATTATATAAAACTTGAATAAAATTATATACAATCGCTTATTTTATTATCTATAAGTGTCCTATCAATGATTATATCGATTTGCATTCCAAACTGTTATTCGATAATGTGAGCATGTCGTTTATTGCCAATTTGTAGATAATATTAGTAAGATTTCAATAATTTAAATGACACAGGTTTTTTGTCAGGTTATTTCAGTAGTTACAAACGTTACTAATTATTGCTTAAAAACTGGAGGTCAAAAAATACTTAAATCTAACTGAATTCATTTAATAAGATTTCTATGAGTAAAATTACAATAAAATCGAATTACCCTGCTATTAGATTACGGCCATCTTTTTAAGATAACGTTAATAACAAATTGCGTACCTGCAACATTATAGGACGCAATAAGTTTTATGAATTATTGTAATATTTTACATAAATAACAAAAAAAAAATACACCCATGTAAATGAAAGTTCAAATTATGTACGCATACATACCACGTTTCTGACAATTTAAAAGTACACGAATGTAATTGGTTTAGTTGAAATAAAACGGTTGAATTTGACTTCTAAAGAACAACGAGAAAATCGTTGGGAAAACTGCAGGCATAACAGTATTTTTTGTCTTTTATCGACCGATCGCCAACGTGTATTGCACGTGTAGTGCACGGCAGACTAAAGCCTAAACCCTCTCATTTGGACAGGAGATCGGGTGCTCAACACTATTAAACAGTGAGCAATAGTGATGATGAAATTTAAAAACCGAATGATAATTTTGTATCTAATTTTAATTAAGGCTAAGGAGATTCGGACACAAAATTTCCTCAATATTACAATCTAATTAATAAACTTTGTATCGATAATTTGAAAGTATGTCCTCATTTTGCTCAACAAGTTAATGTTTACTTCATATCTATTATAAGAGCCTTCACATTTAACAGGTATCTATGTATGAAAATTAATTACCGTGAGTAATTATTAGAAGCAAGATAATTAAATGTTACGAGGTAGGCGGTCTGTTTGTTGGTAACTCAATCTTTAGCACATAAAACAACGATAGTAATACCTCAACGGTGATAAAACGATGTATGAAACAACGTAATTAAGATAGTTAGGTATTTCGGTAACAGACCTGCATACCACAATAATTACATTCTTTGTAATTACGTTCAGCTTCCTCGCTGTTCGAGATTTCAATCGAAGTACTTAGTTCACGTTTGCAACAATGCATACCAACAATATTTGCTTAATGCCTCTAAATATAAGTATCAATACACAACACAACAAATTATACCATGACTATCTGATCTTACGACAATGATTATTTGGATCAGATCCTAAAAAAATTGCATGGAGATGGTACCTAAAATAAGGTAATAAAGTTTGTATGGACATTTGCCAATTTTGAAATCCAGAGAAGGCAAGAAAGTGGTAGATCAACTGAAATGTCATCTCTAATTCTAAATAATCTATAGGTACCTATAATAAAATTGGAACAGGCCGATGTCTGTACATTATAGATATTAAAGAAATACTAATATGGGGAGTCTTTATTAGAGCAAAAGAAGCCAAATTCAATTTATGGAATTTTTGTCTGTCTGTCTGTCTGTATGTTTGTTTGCAAGAGCATCATGCGAAAACTACTGCCAGAGATCTAACTTAAAATCATCTTGGTGGCTTAGAGGTCATAGCGTCTGTTGTATCTAACTAGAAGATGCAGGTTCGAATCCTGCCCGCGGTCGAATTTTTCCTTCACTAAAATATATAAAGAAACCCCAAAGCTTTTGCCTTTTAAATTCTTCGTTTCAATACAACTTGAAAATCTGTCTTTAGAAAAGAGCATGATCAATATACACGACATACTTTACTGTATCTCTTCAAATATTAAGATTAAACATTGTAACAATAAATAGTGAATATGGAAATCTTGGATGGTAATACTCATGCAAATGCTTCTGTTCTAAGAGTTTATCAGCTTTTTTATTATTCTAGTAAAGAAAGAATGAATGAATAACTAAGAATTTGGAGGAAAAACAAATAAATATTTGTAACGGACTACATTAAGGCCTGCCATACACCTTGGAGTTTATTGTCATGATTTTGTGACGTTTTGTCAGAAAATTTCATAGTTTGATTTGATATTTTTTAAGTTATTTAATAGTAAAGGAAAAAATTCAATCGCGGGCAGGATTCGAACCTGCGTCTTCTGGTTTGATACATTTTATATATTATACATGCTAAGATTATTAATAACTTAATAATCTTAGCATGGAAAATGCAAAAAAATCACAAAAAGATTGATATTTTTTGTTAGGAAAGTTGTTCGTCAGATATCTAAGGGATATCGTTAGCAATGAATTGAAAGGTAGGTAAATGACAGTGTAACTGCTTTACGCTGCTTTTGATAAGACCAATGCCTGCGTAAAAAATTCCTCGGTCAGTAAAATTTTCGCTAGCGCAAAGGTTTCTGAGAACACATGGAAGGTATAAACCAAAAACCCACTTACTTGGTAATGGCGTTTCCTTTTAATAGTTTCCATAATGGAATTCGTGAACCTTTTTTGCGTCTTTCACTGTGTGGTCAAGATTTTCTCAGATGTTAGTAATATTATGTGACTTGAAAAATTGTATGCTACAAAGGTATTTTCCTAGAACGATTCGAGCCGATGACCAGACATGCAACTACGTAAACTATTTAAATGAATAAAAATGTTATGTTCGACACGTACACAGTGCACTGGCTCTTTAAGGACTGGTAACGATTTTTTTCTAATAAAAAATATGTTATTGTCTCCGAAGATTTGAACGTCGCCTGTTAAATTTATGACGCAATAAGGAAGTGTCAATTCTAGTCATATTTTGACGAAAGGGTTGAATGGCATATTGTATGCTTTTGTTGCTTTTTTACTTTTGTCTACTATTTTAACGTTCACGTCCGTGTCTCATTGTTATGTGCCTATTGTTTCTGATTTAGAAGTTTTATTATTTGTTTTTATAATTCTGAAGTGCTTTTTGTGTTCTGTCATTTGAAAGACAAAATGAGTTTTTGAATGCGTTACTTTATTTATAGGCACGAGTTTTAGTTTTCAGTCGGATTTATTTATTTTCAATTTATGTTAGTCTTGGGGGTATGTTATTACAAATTGAGTAAGCCCTTTCTGGCCAAGAGCACCAAGAATCTAGTGCCGATTCTGTAACTAATATTTCAGTCTCACAAGTTCACGAGTCATGCAAACTTTACGCGAAAATCGGATGTGGCATAAGACTGCAGAATAAACTATACGTAACGATACGATATAGTTAGCACCAGACGGGCCCACGTTCATTGGCAAGGGACATCAGTGCATCCGCATTGCACGTTCAGAACCATACATCGTTAATATACTGCATTCAGGCAATACATCAGTCCATTACGGGTGATTGTGCACGCTGCTTGCATTGATTAAGAAGGCCGTCTGCCTTACATTGTTGTATGATAAATTGAACTTGCTTCAGACAGAGGATTTGCCTTCTAGATTGGTTTAGATATGCGGTGGGTAAGTGTAAGTGTTCGCGGTTTCAACTGGTTTTGTAGCTTCAATCTTTTGATTAGAAATTGTCTGAGTGAATCATAAATCTTATAACTTCCTCATGGTCTCGATTGCGGCTATTGAGTGTATCGTCTTGAGTCCGGTTCCTAGGTCAAACAATGAATATTGGGATTTTTTATGCAATTCTTTGTTGCAGCTCGCAGTTTAGGTTAGTTAATATATAACTGTGTGTGTATATAATAACATCTCTGCCTAAGCCTTAGGAGAGGTACGAATAGTAGCATCTGTGATTTAAGTAATAGTTTAAATAAGTAAAAAAATAATATCGTAAGGAAAATAGGTACTTATACAGTAATGAAGACATTTTCCCAAAAGCTGGCGTATAGTTGCCATCCTGCACTAGGCCAGCGTGATGGCTTTAATATGCTTTAATTCTTAGAGCAGACCCGTGGCCATTAATGGGACAGAAAATGTGTTTATTAAATTTCTTAAGCCAGTACTTATTAAAATAGAAAGTAAATAATTACGTCCTAACTGTTCCCGACAATGCTATAGGAGATGTTAATTTCACACAAAATCCGTTTTGCTGTCACATACCCTATGTAAACAATGCAATAATTCCTTCACAGGTGCATGTATATGCAATGTAAAGTGGCTACATAGGTATGAATAAATCTGTCAATGCTCTGCATTGATCCATCAAGTGGACATCTGGTTGACGACACCTGTGGCATTTCATATAAAAGTAGTTTACATTATTGTATGCGATTATATCGACGAACTACAATTATATAGTGTGCTTTGTCGGATAGTAGGCCGTCCATGATTTACCGTTTTTCTTAGATTTTCCATAATTTCTTTAGACGAAGAATGAAGTTAGTCTTAACATTTTCAATTCTTAATATTTTTACCATTGTAGTGTTACCTTTTAACGTTATCTCAGCTTAACGCTACGTTATATGTAAATTACTAATTATTTATTTATTACATTTTATTGATATGTAAAAGTGCAAAGCAATTAGCATGTCAATTAGATTGCCCTAATGAGTTTCATTTTATCAGGATTGTTTTCTTTGATGTTCAATTAGCAGATTTTGTGTTCCCTTTTAATGGATCATATTTTATGCATTTCTATAAACCGCTCTTTTCCAAGATTTTTTTCTTTTTTTTTGGGATAAGTGCTACTGGAATTACCTGCCTCTTATGTTTAACTTGTAGGTATTTCGTTCTTTGATTTTAAATAAACTAATATCATAGAATTACTACGCTATGCTAGTGGTTCTGGGTTTGATTCCTAGTTCGAAGAAAGTGCTATAGTATTTTTCTGTAAAATTCTTAGTAATAGCTTGGATTTATGCCCAGTTAATTGAATTAGACCCGCCCCCTATTATGTACTTGGAACCTATACATACTGTAAAACTATGGGTGTGCATTTAGTATATCTTTGCCTAACCCTTCAGGGAATACAGGCATGATTGTATGTATAAAATCAAAATCCAGAAAATCTGATAAATTCAAATCTTAAAATGTCGGTAAGATTAAACTAGAAGATGTTATAAACGGCTCTTAGTTTTAGTTAATGTGTCGAACAATATTAACCAGATAAAATTTGAAAATTTGCAAAGCTTCTTCTTGGAATTTCTCAGAGTTTTGTCTGGTATTGTTGTGTTCTCTAGTTTCAATTACAGAGTTTATGAAATATTATTTTCTAGTAAAGGCAGTTTTATGAAATGTTATGATATACCCACTACACTTAAACTGCTTAGAAATTTGATCGGCATAAATGAAAGATTAAATATGCACATAATTATTTTTTCATTTAATCTAATCAAATTTGTTTAATTTGTTTCAAGCAAATTTATTTCATTTACTCCAATCAAAAAGTAATTTTATTTGTTGAAATGTTCCTTGTAAAATATCTATTTATGAATAGGCACCACTAGACGTTTTGTAACCATGGATACTGTAGGGATCCGAAATGTTCGAAAAATATTTAAATTAAATGAAATGATGAAATTATATTTGTTTATGTAAATATATCTTATAAAATACTTTTTCATGTAATTTTTTTAAGTAAGTGAGTACTAGATGGTGTCGGCAATTCCCAGCTAAAGAGAAACACCGAAACAAATTCATAGATTATTGGTCTCTTTTGAAGACCAGACATAATAATATCAGGATATGTGATATAATGTAGGGCAGTGTCTGAAATGGCCTTTTGAAGAAAGATCCATAGCGTAATAGCATA
Organism: Acronicta aceris; assembly: GCA_910591435.1. NCBI lineage: Eukaryota > Metazoa > Arthropoda > Insecta > Lepidoptera > Noctuidae > Acronicta > Acronicta aceris. The sequence continues at coordinate 9,571,248 of OU342767.1, read as the reverse complement.
AACCGATTTAAAATCAGTAAAAATAATTTTATTACAACATTATTTTTCTTTAGCATCTTTATAAATATAACAAATATTTTTGTAGTTCTTATTCTAGTTCAACTGTGGTGTAAATATTATGTTAATAAATAAAGACATAGTTTATTTGGCGAAGTATTCACGTGTCAAAAATCATTATGTATTATTCCATCCATTATTGGTCTTCCCGGATTCATCTATCTCATGGCCACCCTACCGGCCGTCCTTTTTGTAACACATTCCCGTCACGTCGTATTGCACTTTACTGCAACATATTGGTATTTGTCTCGCACTCTGTGCGTTGGCGCCTTTGGGAAGCATCTATTTTGACGTAATCGCCCCTACGCGATATATTTTATTAATGCATTGGATCAAGTTCTCACACAACGTTTGCGATCTTTATTAGAGCACGTTCAATGTACTATTGTGATGGCCCTTAAATATGATTTGCTTGATTATTTGGGAGTACATTGATATCTCAATATATGATTTTTATTTGGTAGTACGAAGATTGTTATTAATTTACGTAATTATTCATTCTAAGAGGAGGCACTTCATAATATTTCTTATATAAGATATATTTATAGTAGTTTAGAGAATTACGTCTATAATAATAGGTATGTTATGTATTATACACATCTATAGCCCTTACATTGTCTTCATAATGGTTCATATATAAATATAGATGAAGATACTTTAACTATCCATAGAAAGCATTTCCTGTTATTACAAGCAGCTCAAAATCAAAATAATAGACAATCGAATTGATGATTTTGTTTCTTCCTTCAATTGTTTATCCCTGGAAAGTTATAAAGTATGTAAAGCGGCAACCAATCCATTATATAAACAAAGATCAGCATTTAAATAACAACGTTTTATAAAAACGTATGTAATCTGAATATATATTTTCGTGAGTCAGAAATTATTTTTCTGTGTAGCACATGTTACCGAGTTAGAATAAAAAATATGAGCAATTGACTACGAAAATTCATTGATTAGAAAGTAGTCTAGACAAAACACTAGACGAAAATTTAGCAGTTCATAAAGTGCCTAGATCTGAAATTATTAGTTGGCAAAGATTGTAGATGTTATTGATGATAATAGCTACCAAAATTAATAATGTAGGTACTCGTAGATATTATTTATTTCTATCTATATAAAAAGATTGTTTTTTATTCATAGCATTCTGACTCTTGTGGGTAGGTATCCTAAGCTCTAGGGTTAGTTTTGGAATTCAACATGGAACTCTTTTTTATCTGCTTTTACAGGTTAATGATTATTTTTTTATGTAACTTTCCTTAAAATATCTATAAAATAAAAGTAGTTTGGACATGTGCCCAGTGTAATGGCAATAGGCTCGTCCCCTATTACATGGGACTCAAAAATACCAGCGAACTGTGGGTGTACATTAGTACATCTCTATCTTACGTTTCAGGGAATACAAGCGTGATGGTATGTTATGTTTATTTATTTTTTTATGTAAGTATCATTAAAACAGTCGTCCCTAGCATAGACGACGTATTTTCCATTACAATATATTTTTTAAGTCCCTCTGTGACGTGAACAGAATTTCCCATACCTATGTTTAATGACGAAGAAATTGCAAACAGACTGAGTTCCGTATCCAAAATTAATGGTCCATACTGTCGATTTGCTTGCGTCCATTTACTTGATGTTCTTTTTTATTTCTAAACTTCCTGCTTTTGTGTCAAGATGTGACATAAAATGGGTACAAATAGACTCTCACAAAGGAGAATAAAAAAAAACAGTGACATTAATACTGGTTGCATTATTTATAACTACTGACCTCATTTTTAGTAACGTCATGTTTGTATTTTTTTATCTAATATTGTTCTTATTTTGAATAAAACTTGACATGAAGAAAGAAGGCAGTAGAGTTTTGCGTGTGTGTGTAAATAATATATTGCTGAAGTGACCAAGAATTCTTAAAATACTAGGTAAAATCCTATCTCGTTTCTCAGAGATTTACATCGATATCCATATTATATAGGTACTTAACTAAAATAGAATCATCGAATTGAATTATTAAATATAATTCAATTAAGTACTAGGAACAATTAATATTCAAGTATTCAGCGAACTGCCAGACAAACTAACACACTTTTATACATACAAAACGCGGGTTTATCCGTCGGACGGAAGCCACTCCCCGCCTCCCCGAGATCCGACTCTCATTGTAATGCAAATGTGTCCGCTGTCTGCCTCCAAATTACCCCCACGGTCAAGCCAGAGTCGACCGGTGACCAGACATTAGAACCCTCCCTTTTAAAACAAAATCGTCCCTATACTTGTAGTTTTATACGACATCGCACACAATACTCGCCCGTAAGCGGTACCTTTAAGGAGCAAAATTGTTTGACTTGTCATCAATGGACAGTCACAAGCATATTTCATAGCAGATATAGTGTTATGAGAGTTGCTAATGTGGTAGTACGTTGCGTAGGAATGGCGTAGCAATTGTGTGGACAATAATTAAGGGTAATGCGTTGCGTTAAGCATCGTAACGATACGGGTATAATGTCTTGCGATTTTGTTAACGAGTGTCCTTTGATGATGCTGGTGCCAGAGCATAACTGTTATGTATATTTATATAAATTCCATAGAATTGTATTATTTCATTGAAATTCTATTACTGCTGTTTAAATATGTTGAATAATTTCCCAATTAAAACCATCAAATCGAACTTAAAATAATTTATTGCATATCAATACAAATAAATTCATACAATTTTCGATGCCAAATTTTATTACAACATCCAATTATAACTAATTATAATTTATAATGATTATTTTAGAATAATCAATGTACCGAAATAATACTGTACTACCGAATATTTACATGAAAAACATCTTAAACTGTGACCATTTGGTCAATATTTCATTTTAACAAACTGACATGTGACAACCTTTATGCGTAGGTATACCTATCAGCTGGATATCACTATAACCAGAGATATTTATTTTATTTCTTTTTATCCATGATTAACAGGGCTGTCACAATAAAATGATCATAATAATAAGAGCTTGAAACCAGTACTAATCCGTAAGCACGGCAGTGGCCCGCCAAGATGAGACAAGCGAAGCGCAAGGGCACTACCTGCCTTTTTTGAAAGTGCTTCGTCATTTATTTTTAACCTAAAATAACTTGGGTTTGGATTATACCAGATAAACAAAATTTTCGGGATAATCAAGATATGTGGCTTGGCCGTTTCGCTACCGTCACATGGACGTAAGGTGCAAAATTTAATCACTGTTCTACAATAGTTCTACAATAGTGTTCTTTTCTGTTATACAATAGTTCTACTGACGAAACGGTCGAGCCACATATTTTGACTAAAGTGAAGAGTTTGTGAAATTAGGGCTTGTAGAGTTAGGGCGTAGAGTTAGAAGCTTGGCTGTGCATGAGATCTGATAACTTTTTGACAGTGCGAGCCATAAGGTCTCGTCTTGGCAAAATTTTACATGAAAATGTTTTTGGTGGGATATAATATGTTACTCTTTTGAATATATTTCGCGGATACCTAAATACGTTTCTTTTGTGTGCAGCCGGTTATTTTATCTCGATTGTAAGTATGAATTAGATGCGGCTTAACATTGGCCAGTTATTCTAAAATATACATATTATATTAATATGAATGTAGGCATTAGTACGCGATGCGCACTCGTGTCCCTTGTTTTCTATTGACTACGGGTTCCTAGAATGGCGTGGAATTTAATTGCGGCTTGGATATTATGTATACGTATTTCAATGTAAAATATGGGGTGGTTATGGTGTTGAATAAAAGTAATAATGTACAAGAATTTATCGTGGTTGTACAAAAGCAGAATTAAAAATTAATATTTATGGGATTGCAGGCACATATCTAGGTTAATTTAGGTGGAATAACAATTCAGATGATTAGTGACTACAACTCATTATCTTTCCACCCTTGTCCACTAGCACAGTCCAGTTATACTACCTAATACTTATGACTGTGAAAGCATATATTATAGTCTTAGCTATTGCTTCCTTACATCTCTCTCAGTCACCGAATCTTCAGTTATTTCTTTATTACCTAATCATAATTATCAACTTTCCAATATACCTACCGTCCATATTTCCTTTAGTTCCTTCTTCCTTCACATACATCTATCTTCATTCATTTTCAAACTGCCTCCTATGTGCTCATCCTTTTTCTTGTTTATTCTGGTAAATCATCTCAACTGCATGCAATTACCTCTGCTGGATCAACATCAATCAATCATCAATCAAATCAGCCTATTGCCGTCCACTGTTGAACGTAGGTTGGCGCTCCATGGGGGAGGCCCCAAGGAGCGCCAACCATCCCGGTCTTGAGCAGCTCGCATCCATCTACTGCCAGCCACCTTCTTCAAATCGTCGGTCCACGCGTCGCAGGGCGTCCCACGCTACGCTTGCCCAAACGCAGTCTCCACTCTAACACTTGTCGGCTCCATCGGTCGTCTGTCCATCTGCAGACGTGGGCTCAACATACTCCTCATCAAATGTGGGGCGACCTCTCTCTCTTCGGTAAAGTAGGTACCTACGATATAAGACTGCCGAGGTCGTGGTGAAAGATTCTGAGGAGACAAGTGTGGTTTCTAGTCAATAATAAAATAAATAATTATTTATTTCAAGTAAATACTTAGCTATACATTTAAAGTTGGTATGAGTCTGACATAAGTTATGGGTAGGGGAATCATGTTTGAGAACTTTCCGCATAAAAACAATGGTGAACTCGTTATCAAATCGAATCACTAAGATAATTTATTTTCTAGTATTTATTAACTTTGATAATGAATATTGTTTATAAGTATCTATGTATCTAAATTACCTACATGTTAGAGTTCCATCTTAAATGAAGTATCCAAATATACCCAGACTAGATCAAAGTACGGTACCTTAGTATAAGAACAAAGATAAAACAAAAACGAGGTGTTTAGTCCAGACACTTTCCCCTGGGCACGTTGGGAACACTACAAGCTTCTTCGCAATTTCACAAAACGCGATACACACCTATATTATATACTTACTACATCTGTAGTTCTGTACGATACTGTCCAATTTAAAATGAGACGCTGTCTCCTGAAGCTGTAGAAGATCAAACTGGCGGTTGAAAGACCACATTTAAATGGTCAAGTTACGTTAGACGGAAATAACTAGACAGACAGAAACTAAATTAGAATATTCTCTAGAGCTTTAAGCTTCCGCTAATATAATATGTCTAGAAGTTACAACGGACCTGCTTTTCAACATTATTATCTTAAATTTTATTTTATTTTTTATGGTTTTAATGTCCCTCTTTATACCTATTTTCTTTAGCGAATGTTGTAGTCTGATTATTTCAGACTGAAAACTTTATTGAATCTTGCTTTTTCAGCTTATAGGTAGTGATATTCTATTCAAATTGAAGAAATTTAGAATTATTATTGAAAGGAAGATTCTTATTAATTTTATAGATTTTCACGACTCGAAAATCTGATGAATTTTCTGATTGTGTCCTGTGTCAATAATGCGAACATTAATCTATTTAAATAAAAGCGTCATACCATTCATTCATTCGTGAGTGAATTGTTACGATTAATGGATTCACCACGAAATCTCAAAAACTAGAAAGCCTACAAACTTGAAATTTGGCATGTAGGTTGCTTGAAAAGTGTAAACATCTGTTAAGAAAAGAAATTTGAACATTCACACGGCATTAGCGAAAACAAGATCAGTGCAGGTAGCACCACGGAGCACAGCTAGTTATTGAGATAATCACAGATACTTCATTTATCTAAATAACCGTCTTGCTCTCAGACTCACGTTCAACTTTCTTATATTTAAACCTATAATTAAAATGCACATAAAATATACCAATGGAATAATGCACATCGCTACACATAAAACTAATTTACGTAATGATGTGACCAACACTTTTACATACCTATACATTACAGGGATATGTATGGCGCACCTAGATAATAGATTATATAATAGGCGTTCGTATATCAACGGATTAGATAACAAATTTTCCTTTAAACTGTCAGTGTAAAGCCCATTTATTTTATATATAGTGAGCTCTCTCAGCCATTTCGGCCTGCAAGAAAGCACCACAAATACATGAAATTCCATGAATTCGTAGAGGTCAAGTTATATTGGTTATTGGCATTCGTTCTACAGACAAACTGCGGGCGGTATTATGTAAGCAGGCGATATCGATTTATTTTATCCGAAACTGCCGCAATTATGACATTAATTCAGTTCATAAGAGCCATCAATGTTCATAGTGAACGTTAGAATCGAATAACTTTATCCTAGTGCCGCGTGAACGAAAACGTATTCGGTGGGTTCATTTTTTTTAGTTTTATCGATATTGGAAACAGGTACGCTGCGGGAAGATCGCCGAATAAGGCGTTCGTGCATACTCGGTTGAACACAGATAAATACAGAACACATGGTTCAACTGAACACATATTGCTTGCCTGAGGGCACATAGGGACGTTTGTCCCCGGTCCTAGACTGCAACCGAACCAGTTATGTAGATTCACGTGCTACATGTTCAACATTTAAACCTTTGAACATTCTATATTGGATAGGTAATTATTTTTGTGGTTTAATTTGCAGTCGGCTTGGAGATTATTATCATAGTACATTTTTTACATTATAGTATTACCTTTACGTAGGTAATACTATACGGCAATCTTTAGGGATGGCGATTATTTTTCAATTTTAAAAGCGATATTTAAAAGAATTGATAAAATAACTGCGTGTCAAATGAACGATTGTCGGTTGCTACTTGTATTAAAATCGATAAATGCTTTTAAAAGTTCATATATTTGTTGGGTTTTTTATTCACTTTATTTTTGTTTGCAACGGGCGCTTACTTTCGTTGTGACAAATACCTATAGGAATGCAATCTTTCCAAGAATATCGAAATGAGAATAAAAATCGTGACAAAGACTGTAATTAACGAATAAAGATGTGGAAGAGTTGGAATATTTTATTCCATAAAATTATTAGGTCAAGAACTAAAAAATATACTACTCAGTCCTGAGCAAGAGACTAATTGCACAACAACTGAGCACAAGGTCTTGGGTTCGATTCCCAGGTCGGGCAGAATTATTGGGGTTTTCTATGAAATTCTCAGTGGTAGATCGGAGTTTGAATTTGAGTCCAGTAATCGCCCCCTCGGTTATTATGTAAATGGAATTTTATCATACCTACCGGCGAATTGTGGGGCTTAGCTACCTTTGCCTAACCCTTCTAGGTATCGCCCTCCAGGCGTGATTATACTAATTATCGAATAATCGGTTAATATTAAAATAGCAGGAAGTCTAGTTTTCGATATTATCAGTGCCCAGAAGATATCTATTTATATAAGAAATATTTTTTCTTTGTTTGTCCTCTATGCATTGCTAAACCATACATCCTATTGCGATGAAACTTTGAACTCATCAAAGCTAAACTACAACTCATAAAAATTTAAGGCGAAAAAAAAAACAAAAAGAGGCATTGCAACGCATGCCGGGGGACAGCTAGTATTGAAATAAAATAAGTAACGTAACACAGTTTTATTTCAATAGGTATGGGGAGTCTAGTCCTGCCTAGCCAGCGAAACCTGAACATTTTCTATCTTAGTTCAATATAAACGACGTTGTATAACTAAGATGCGTCGACTAAAAGGGTGATTAGGCCACGAGGTAAAGGAGAAGGGCTAAATTTGTGGCGGACACGGGCTCATTAACTGACAATCTCTTTAAATCACTTGTGGATCCTCCCTACGGACCGGCTGCCTTATTACCGAGTGCGGCTCCGGAATGGTTGGAGGTATTAAGAAATTTTAGCTTTTGGGATACTTTTGGGTACTTACTATAGTAATTAATGTGCATATATATAAGCCTATTTCGCTGGAAGATAATTTTTCAGCTAGGTACCTACTTTTTTTGTCGCGACGAACGGAATACTTTTTCTAAACTACGTGTTCGATATAACGTTAGAGATTGTAAATAACTTTACAGGCAGGTAAGTATAGATTAACAGGATTTTACAAACGTAACTCTGTCTGTCTGCTTATTTGTTACGTTTTCACGCATAAACTTGATATAATTTTGATAATTTTTGGAGAAGGATATAAGTTTAAGGTTTGAGATATCTTTGTTTCTCATAAGGATTTACAATAATAAACACATACAAACAACTGATAATCTTATCCTAGACGTATAAGATATACAGTATTTTTTTTAATCAACAAGGTTGTTTTATCTCAAAGAGAGAAAACGCCAGCAAAAGCTTATTTACCATAACTTACGATGTCAACTAAAAATGCGAAACTTTTTGAGTGTTAGTAGCTACTTTGCTGCTGAACTCGTCTAGGTCGGTAGGTATCACCGAATTACCACATATTCTACCAAGCAGTAGTGTAAACTCATAGTTATGCAGTTAGAATAATAATGTAGCCAATGAAATTACTAGGCAAACGATACTTAACAAAATGACGTCTCAAATAACACGTGAGTAATAGCCGCATTTTTGCAAACAACTATACCTGGGCTACGTTTGCCGCTTACCATCAGTCGGCCCGTATGACAAAGGCCAAAGCAGTTCGTATTTACTACCTATATCTTATCAACCAATGGATGAACACCAATATACTTCTTAGAGCTTTAAACCTGTACTTAACGAACAAAGAACCAAGATCTGCATCACATAAGCTAGTAAATATGCAACACCATAAAACCTAATTTAGGAATATAAATTTTACGTAGTCCAATAGATATTTATTCCCCATCAACTTTAATCACTCATAAATGCACAACAAGGAACGTTTATAATAGCAACAGTACAGCTAAGTACTATGCGAATACGCGTAATGATACCACAAACAATATACTCTTTCGCCTCGCTATATTATTTTACGGCCGCGAATTTTATCTCGTTGCTTCAACACTGAAAATAAACGCAAAATATTTACATGCTATTTGCATTCGCTTAAATGGTTTCGTGTTCAATTTTCGACTTTATTATTTAGTGCATAATGAATATGACATAGTGTTTCGTGTTTGTTTTCGTACACATGCTGTAAAGTATTACTGGCAAACATAGGGTCCCGTACTGTGTAATGTTGTGTGTGAGCATACAGTTTTATGTGGAAATGCCGGTTGCCGAGTTTTGAAGCGAGCAACGTGTTTTGTTGATTCTTTTTCTTAGCCCAACTGATTATTGCCTATTCTTTAACAAAAATCTTTAGTTTCTTTAACATAGAACGTATATTTTTTTTTTGTATGGGATAGGAGGGCAATCGAGCAGACGGATCACCTGATGGTAAGCGATTACCGCCGCCCATGGACACCCGCAATACCAAAAGAGGAGTCACAAGTGCGTTGCCGACCTTAAAAGAGGATTGGGCCTCCGGTAACCTCACTCACTCGGCGAAACACAACGTAAGCGTTGTTTAACGCCGGTTTTCTGTGAGGCCGTGGTATCACTCCGGTCGAGCCGGCCCATTCGTGCCGAAGCATGGCTCTCCCACGTGTATAATATACAAAATATTTACATAGAAAATGTTTTGTTACTCTATTTGTGCGGATTTAGTATCTTGTCAGTGAAGAGTCGCTTTTAAGGCTGTACCATCACGTTATAAAGCATTAAAATGAGGACGACCGCTACCCAGTTTTAAAATGCTATACCTACCCACCAACCTCATGAACAATGTTGACCTTCCCCTAACACGAGAAGGCTGTCTACTTCATCCACTACGTGCGTGAATACTAAGTATCTAATTTTGATTTTTCAACAAAGCCAACTAGGATCCGAGTTCCGCTGATCGATCCCGGCCCCCTTGGTTCCGGTCGCAGCTAAAACTCGCCGAACGTTTTTAAAATCCCCGACTCAAGACCGACCAACATAATATAAGACCTCCGTCCCTAGCGGCCAACATAAAAACGTATCGAAACACTACGTTGTGTAAGTGTCAAACGGGTTCATATTAAACTGGATACGTTATCTGCAGCAGGTAGCAGAAAGCTAATTGTGTATTCTTTCCTCGCTTCCAGCGTCCTTAATCTGGCCTGTTTGCCCCCACCCCTTTTCAACCCCCCAGCGCCGCGCCCCAACTAAGCGGAAAGTTTAAAAACACAGTATTTATGCAGATTTTACGTACTTGTTTTTATTGTGCGAATTAGGTAGATTGCATGATAACGATGTCATTGAAGTTCTGCTGTTTAATTAAAGCACAGTTGCAAAGTATTACTTAAAAACAAATAAAGCTTCAAATATCCTACAATGATGTTTGACGGCAACTTGAAAATAAACAAAGTTATATTTATTACCGACATTGAGATGCTTGTCTAACACTGTTTCAACCATTGAAAGCTTTATCAACAAAAATACCTACATGGCGTAAAATTTTCTATTTCAAACAAGCTGTAATCGACGCCCAGACTTTACATTAACCATTTATTGGTTAACACCACGCTAGCGCTTTAAAAAAGCTAATAACGTCAATGCCAACTTGTTCCTGTGTAAATACTATTTACCATTCCGTTTAAGTTAACAAACTGTCGAATTAGGGACTTACACTCTATTCTTGCGCGCGTGAGATAGCCGTAATTCTTTGGCGTAGGCACATTAAACAAGTAAATTGAAGAGTTTTAGGTACTGTAAAGTGAGATAATCCACCTCTGTATGTTATAACGTTGCAAACCAGAACATAATGCGGTAGGACCCAATAACGGCGGCAGCGGTAGTGAGAAGGAAATTGCACGGGAAAAATTTGCATTTTTATTGAAATTTCCACTCTTGGTCGCGGATGAAACTATGTTTCTAAATACGTACCTTAAGCTTTGTATAAGCGTGTTTGTTTTACGTCAGTGTGCACCTAGTCCGTACTCTCGAGTGTGTAGGCGTGACGGCGTAGAGCCGCTCCACAGACACATCGCTACTGGTAATTGTCGATACTGTTTTTAATTAATCCTTATCAAGCCCACTATGACAATTACCCGATAATTGGAAAGCTATAAATTGATACTTTATATTACTTTTATGGATGCTACTGATATCTGAATATCATGAATCTTCAATTATGTACAGATATAATATTCAAGGGTTTCTAATAATTATGGATGTATCCGAGATATTAGCATACGGATTTTGTTATTACTTTATTATGATGTCGATATAGGAGCGTCCCTAGCGGGCAGCAGACAATTGCTATACAACTTTGTTCCTATAGGTACTGTAGTTGACTTTAGGGAAGGGATCATAATAGGAAATTTTCTCTGGCGAATATGCGCACAGTATCCGATACCCTTTTCACTTGTATTGTTTTTATTTTCCAACCCTAATGAAAGAACTTGCCTCGTCTGTATTGCAATTTCAATATATTGGCTTAGCAGCGTTCGTTTCGCCACGTATTCTGTAGCTGTTTTTTTCCTTTTTGGATATAGTTTTGACAATAAAAAAGGAATGTTAGGGAATCGATACAACCCCTAATGTATCTATGTAGGTTAGTTGACGTACTACGAATGCTACCAAACGTAGCATAAAAAACTTTACGCTTGCAACACCAGGGTATCGCTCGCGTGTTGTCGATAATGATTTGTTTAGCCTTTAAAATGTAAGTTCCAAATATGGACTCTCGCTCGAATTTTTCCAATTGAAATTATTAAACCAATGTGCGAGTATGTTGTAACAAAAACGACAGTTGTTGTGGAACAGCAATTTGTCGAATCTCTCCAAAATATTTTCCTTCAGTTAAAATCAATTTTCCAATTTGTTTTCAGCGTACTGAATACTTTTCAACTTCGTTTTTTATTTTTATTAGGTAGAATGCGTTACGTTCATTCACATCGTGACACAAATACCTATGACAGCTGAAAGCCGAAACCGATACAAGATTTATGCCCTGACAAACAAGGGCATGAAAAATAAACTTTTTGTTCATCAGCTGTAAATGTCTCCACAAATTGACCATAAATTTCTGCTCTATTAAAATTTATGGCCCTCAAAACGTTTATTGTAACATTACGTAACTTGGTAACCCTTCCACAGTCATAAAACAATGCAGGCAACACGGGCCATGCGAAAACAATGATTCCAGGTTACATAACACCTGGTATTTAGGGCTATATTCGCATGACAGACTCGATATGATTTTATGACACGGGGGGCAGTGTTTTACGGTCTTTTATCGAATCAAAAATTTTCTCCAGGACAAACAAACATGTAACTTCTATAAAGACCTAATTTGAATTACAACCGACAACACGATAGGATCAATCGCTTATACTGTTTGTTTTTGTTAACCGAAAGGCCTTATTGTTTTATTAATGTTATAAAATTATCGTTAATTATTATAATTACGTGTGAACGTTGTAGATATTTACGTTGGTAATTACGTTCGCTTATCTTTATTATTGACGGTCATAAAATTTTCATGTTGCACATAAAACTTCCTATAAGAAATAATCAGAGAATAATTCTTAAAACAGTAAGTATGAAATACCGCGGCTATACTGCAAATATTTCTGCCCTGTTTTTCCAAATCATAGCCATTGCAATCAATTGACATGAAATCCTTTGACAGTCGACACGTATCTTTCTTTTTATTCAAGATAAAGCAAACACCGCTCTGAGCAGATAAAGAGGAGAAATCGACCGCAACTATATAAAGGTTTGCGGCGATAAAAATACCGTGTTTATTTGCACGTCCTACATCAGCTCCCTTAACCTGGAAAACTGACTTAAACGCGCGTAGAGCGATATACAAATATAAATCTCACATGGAAAGATATACGACCGATTTTCCAGCGTAACACCTCATTCGATAATGGTGTTTTAAAACTTTCGGCAAGTTGAACTTACATTCCGCAGTATCAGTAAATTCGGATCCAATCTTGAACAATTTTTCCTAAACACGTGATTTAAAAACACTGTCAATGTACATTCGTTAAAATTGAAGGACCCTACCTACCCAGGGTGAGTTTAATACTTTTTATTATTCAAAGTACAGGTGGTACATGTTACGTCAATTAAAACTTAAAAGGATTAAGCTCTCAATATTGTTCAATATAAATATTTTCCTTTGTTTACGTCTTCAGATAAGGATGTTTATTATTTAATCGTTCCTCACTTTCAATTTTCTAATGCAGACTTATTTTCGTAGCTTGTACGAGTATCCGAACGAGTAAACATCACTAAATTTACAATACTTGCGTCTACGATGTGGATTTTCCGAAACTGATAGGAATAATGTAAGACTCGTATAACATTTGAATAGGTACTACATTGATATCCACCCTTTTCGCCCTTCATAAAAATGTGCATTGTGGCTATCGTAAAATGATCCACTTTACTATTACGAATGCGTTTTGTAGATAAACGGAACTGCACACGCTGTATTCATTCGTTTCAAATAGTAACTGTACGTGCGGGACAGAGATGGTACTATTTCGGGAACTCAATGTTTGCACATTGTCGCGTATTTTAAACGCGCTACGACAACAGTCACGTCGCTTGAAATTTTCTATTAATTGGCGTTTTTAGTGCTTTTTGTCGATGCCATTCTATGGGTTAACGTGATTTCGTATCAGTATTGTCATGTAAGTACAAGTTTATTTGACAGTATTATGACACATTTATGATTGTGAACGACGAAAATCTACTTCAAAGTAACGGTTTGTTTTCATAGAACTTATTCTACACAGATGTTCAGTGGCGGCATCCAGCGGTTTGTTGCGTCTGCGGTGCTGTTACAATATATAGATAGATTAAATACAATTTTATTCTTGTCATTCGCTACTATCCGGCTGAAGACGATTATTCTCTGAATAAAGACTCGTTTATTTTTATATAGCAAATAAAAGCAATTCAAACGTCAATAAAGGATCGTTGAATTGGATGCGTAATGTATGCTAATGCCGCCGCCGAGTGGTATAATTGACAAAACTTCCTCCCGCTGAATCGTTCGATCATATAGATAGATGCTAACGTAGACAGTTATCAGTAGAGCTCATAAGAAATTCCAATAAAGAACACCATGAAAAATTCAATAGGTCGATAGCCGAAGAACGAAAGTGAAAAAAAACGCAAACAATAACGTACATTTAATCAGTATTCAGAGCGCGCTTGTGTCCACAGCTGGGATATTTGGCAAGGGGACAAATACTGCGGTCGGTCGAGACGAAATTTGGGCGGCTCAGCGCTGCATCGTCACGTCACCCCGCCTGTTGACGGTCGACGAATTTACAACGCGATTAACGACGTACATTATGCAAGGCGTCAGTGATCGCCCGACCAAAATAACCAACACGAGTGAGTATTTTGAGTGTGCACTGATTTATCGATCTCTGGGATGCCACTGTGTATTGCTACGATCGCTCACCCAGTTTTGAAACCATAAAGGCAATCAGATGGTCAAATTAATAAAAACTATTGCACACATAACAGTAACGTCTATATAAATAACAGTCTCGTTTGTTATGCACTTAAAATTCGCTCGATCAATTGTTGGAGATCGCAACTAATCATGACAATAAAGAGCCAGCTCGGACGCTTCTATTGTCGTAAATAAACTCATTATTGTAGCGGGCTGCGACTCGGTAAAATACCTGTGTTTTAAATCAAATGCAATGTATTCAGGGGCGATTTGTTTGCCCGAAATGGTTCCTTTGTTGAGGCTAATAAATAATTTAGTGTTCGGGCGGACAATTCATGAATTCATGCTCTGTTGAACTCCTGTAAATTTTCATTTGCAGTAGCAACCCGATTTGCATACAATATTATTTATGAAGAGGTTTTTAAGTGGGTAGTGACATCAAAATCACGATTAACGTTCCGTATAAACACACGGGCATTGTTATAATAAACATAAATGTTATCTTGTATAAAAGTTCATCAATACACGTTGTGAGGTTGCTTGCACACGATAAAAGGGTAAACTGCAAATGAAATAATCCAGTGAGATTATTATCATCTCGATGTATTATTTATTTACCTTTATGGTGGTAGTTTAAAAAAACAAAGAGTGTATTACATTTAAAATTCAATGTAAAGGCACATTCAATTACGGACAAAGAGTCTGTTTTAACATATACATTTTCGTGAAAGAGCAAACGTCGCCGTCCCGCCTCCCACGATTTGCATCCTTGTGCTGCCATCTGCATTGTCGTATATACCGTTTTTTATTCAAAACACACACCTATCGTAGTAAACATAAAAACCTAACTACCTCTTTACTATAAAATTGTTGTAAAGTCCACTGATAACGATCGGATTAGCTTTATGTATTAAACATTACAGTATGTGTATTATCTATTTATTTTGTATTTTGTACAAGAAACTTATCTTTTCTATTAAGTAGTTGCCGATAATTTTCTTCTTGTCAAATAATTTATCGATATGCTCAAGTATCGCGCTGTCACTATTCTACTTTCAAAATATCTTTTTTTTTAATAGAAAACAAAGGTTATCTACAACTTTTTCATTCAATGTTACGTTTTGCTCGAGCATTAATAGAGTGCGGCAAAAAAGTCGTGGAACATTTATTATAAGAGAAATACTAGGTTAAACGTTACAACGTGTAGATGTTGACTAGATAGTGTAGCAACCTACATGTACAGTTCGGCGACCCCGCAAGGCCGGAATCCGTCATTCGTGGGTCAAGGTCACGTCGCTTCATGTCACACGTCACACGAATATCTGCATCTGTGATCGTCTACATTGATACTCGGATCCAGTGGTGCATTATGGTGCGATTGAGGACTTTATTCCACCGTGTTAAGACGTATACGGTCCAGTGCATCGACCTCGCCTCTCTGAATGGCTTCAAGATGTTACTTTCGTTGGTATTTTAGATGTTGATAAGCTTAGGTGCGGTTATGTAGTTGTTTGTTGTAATATTACGTAATGTTTTTTTTTGTTA
This sequence comes from Acronicta aceris, assembly GCA_910591435.1. Lineage (NCBI taxonomy): Eukaryota > Metazoa > Arthropoda > Insecta > Lepidoptera > Noctuidae > Acronicta > Acronicta aceris. The sequence continues at coordinate 9,555,308 of OU342767.1, read as the reverse complement.
GATTTTGGAGCTTGACCGTGGAAAGCATTACATTGCCTTATCTCTAAAAAAATGTTAGATAAGTATCAAAACATGCTTGTAATTATTTTAATTATTCCAGTTTATTTTTAGCTGCGGTTATCATAATGACACTAACGCACTAAAAAGTAGGTTATCATGATTGAGGTTTATTTCCATCATGAGTTCATGACGCTACTGAATTTGAATTTCGTTATTTTTGTTTTATTTCACCCAACATTTTGTTGCTAGGGAACATAATCGTTTACTACCTTGATACTTAAATACCTACTGTTTATTATCTACTGATGTTTTCATAGCCGCCGAGCTACCAATCAATACACAATACCTATGTTCATGGGTATACATACCTACACATTGCGGGTGTTGATTCACCCACTTGACTCCCCATAACGGCATCCCATACAAGTTGTCGACGGGGTCGATCTCACAGATGGCTCAGGTCCCCCTTAATGTGGGGACACGCTCCTTTGTGTAACCTACCGTTATACTATACCGAAAAGAGTGAATATACTTACTTATTTAACCTAGAGATCCGAGCGCACAGATAAAGTTTTTTGCTGACCATTTTTTTACCAAGGAGGTCTCTATCTCTATGTTGTGTCTATGTTTTATCAAGTAGGTATTACGTGATGTCTCTACGAATAAAGTTACGAAATGATTTTGCAGACGCACCTACAATATGTGTGAACAAGTTTTGCAAAAGCTGGTTATCTAAACGAGTAAATTAATGAAGTAATTACAGAGGTCTTAAGTAAGGCAATTGATAACAGTAATTGGTATGACAAAACACTGTTTGGTTTGCATAAAGAGATATTTAAATGGTTTAGGAAATCGATTTTACATTCAGAAGCAGTCTTGCGATACATTTTTAAGGGCCTGAATTTCTCACAAAAAAGTTATACTAAAATAAATCGTAATCCAAACAATATTTTATCAAATTGTGTTAATATTCGAATTCGGATACCGGTAATCTAGGTTCCTACCGTATCCACCATGTTGTCTATTACTACTTCACTGGAAATAAATGACTGAAAAATCGTTTCAAACTTGGTAAAGTTATCAAAAATTGCATTTGCTCACATTTATTTCCAGTGAAGTATTTTGCACGAAATGGTAGAGTAGGAACCTAGATTAACGGTATCGAAATCCGAATACGAATTACGAATTATTTTGGTATTACGTTTATATAGGAAATTCGGTACACTTTAGAGGCCTAAGAGAAAAAAAATTAAAATGCAGGCAACACAAACAACGCAACCATGCCATAAATCGATTAAAACTTTTGACAGCCCGTGAGGCAGAGCCTGATTATAATCATAAATTGGCGATTTTAAATAAAAATTATACGTACACCGGACCAATCCATGAACTAATCACATAAATATAGGGGAACAACAGATGGCGTACCCCACGTCGCAGCCCCACCTACATTTTTATTCGAAATTTCATATTTTACAACAATAAATTTTATAAAATGGAATAAAAAGTGAGAAACGTTCGGCATCACAAAGAGATGATATAGTTGTTAAGTCCAAGTGGTCAGGTGGTCCTTAATTATTTATGATAAAATTATGATAGTACTTCATTAGGTGTGTTCGGGTGATTTTCTTTGTAATAAATAATTTCCAGCGACGCTTTATAATGAGTGCTACGATGACTTATGCGTCTACATTAGTGTGATGAGATAATTATGTAAGAAACGTAGGTACTTATTTGTTTTGGTATAAGATATTAAGTTGAATTGTTTCATCCAAACGAGAATTATAGAGTAACGCTCCTTTCTTGGATTTTAGTCTTTTAATAGATATATCTACTTAGGTATCTATTTCAACATCCAATTAGCCTTTTCCTACCTAAATTAAGGTCAACTTCCAGTCTAATCAGGCTACTGGGAGATATACAAAACGACTACCTACCTAGGTCTCTGCAGCCAAATTTCTGGGCAATATCCTCATCTATGCCTACCTATAATAAAATTGTAACAGGCCGATGTCTGTAAATTATGGATATTAAAGAAAAACTTACATACCTATACGGGGGGTTCTTTATTAGAGCAACAGAAACCAAAATAATTTTTTTTAGAATTTTTTCTGTCAGTCTGTATGTATGTAGGTATGCGCATCATTCAAATACCACTGCATGGAATTGAATGCAGTTTTCAACGATATACCTATTGCTAGAGGTCTAACTTAAAATCTGGTGCATGTTTCATCTTGATATGCGGCCTAGAATCGGACTTAGGTATAGTATATACATTTTTTGGGACGTGAGTAAAACTGCCGTCAGCAGCTAGTGATACCTAAATAAAATGGTTCTCAGAGTTTTCTGAATGCCATTAAAATAATCAAGGAACTCTTGGTTTAAAATTCTCTCTACGGCACAGAAGGGCCTAAATAATGTGCTAAAATGGTCACCCATCCAAAGATTGACCGAAGCAAGTGCAGCTCAACCTTGCACATTGATAAGATTGATCTGTTACTTATAACTAGTAGCTAAAAGCTCTCCATTGAGTATTATTTGTAATTTCATATTTTTGCAACATTTTTATGATTTCTACTTTTACTACGTTTTCGTAGTAGGTCTACGGCGTAGCAAAATAGTCATTCAATAAATAATTATTTATAATTAGGTAATTATAATTAGCAACTACTTCAGATTGCAGACTTGCTTAGATTGTTCTTATCTAACAAGTAGGTAGGTACCTACTTAGATGTAACATATGAAAAGAAGTTTCCCATCTGGCACTACATTTTAGTGTCCAATTTACTGTAGGTACCTTCATTACTCCGTACCTACCTACTTTAGTACTTATTTTGAACGATGTAAGTATAAAAAAATATATCCGTAAATAGGTCATAGTTTCGAATAGTTCTATAAAACAACAACAAAACATTTCATAGTCAAATAAATAACATGTAAGTACTTACCTGCGTATTATTTTCCATATTTACTGCATACATAAAACAAAATTGTTCGGTAAGGTACGATAAACTTAGATAGCAGCTAACCTCCCATTATAGGCAGCTCTTATGTATTACAACTATAATTTAAGCGCCGTTGTCGCTGTACGGGCAGTTTGCAAGAGTACCTACATAAATTCCTTTCAATGGAAACCCTTTCTATGTTAGATGAAGTTGAGCTACAATGTTGTTCATTCATTACCTATGCTTAGGTAGGTACACCGTTACATTTTAAGCTCTTTACGTACCCAAGAAACTTACCTGCATCTGGTTACTGGGTCATAAAAAGGCAAGAAGTATGCTCACGCGTAAGACCTTTATAAATAAAGAGAAAAAATCTGAAAATGCATAATGCATCTTTCGTATATTTTTCTGAAATAGTCGTTTAACTACTAGCTTTTGAGCGCAATTTTATTAAGAATTCTTTTTATATTTACGTATCTACTGGTGAATGTAAAAGGAAATTTCACGTTGAAAGCCTATTCTAATACTTCGATGTAAATTCTACATTACCTACTTTAGAAAATAACTCCTAATTCAACACTAGTCGAGTTGAGACGACAAAAATCAGCAGCCAATTAAAATCTCTCAACCTATCAGTGTCGAGTCACTTGAATTTTAAATGTTCCCCCTTGCCCGATTAGGGTGCATCCTAAAAGCTTCTAAAGCGATAATTCACAACGCAAGAATGTGAGCCGACGAGGATAGGCGCGCGTACCAGGCTACAAAGTTAATAGTGCGGGTCATCAGACACGTATGTCCGTGACACAGTGCTTATTATTCAGTGTGCAAATAGTCTAAAGATATTGTCTGTAGTATAGTAATGGTGGAGTGTCATGGCGCGGTTGACGTCACTCAGCCAATGAGCGTACAGGGCGACGCGACGGCAGCGCCACAAGATGGCCGCCGTCGGCTGCCCGCCGCCGCTTTTATTGTGTTTAGGCCTATACTTGAAAAGAAATTTAAAATAATATTGGATTTGTCGATAAAAACGTGTAAAAAATATGCCAAAAAATAATTAAAATTATCTCGCTACTATTCCATTAGTGCTATTAGTCATTGTTATAGGTCATGGTGTAAATTCAGTGTTGTTTTCTGATTGAGAGGTAAGTGTTGTTATTTTATTTTAACTTTTTCAGTGTTATTTTGTATAAAGTGGAATTAAAAATGCTGCAAATTTGGCGTTGACAGAACTTTAATTAATTTGCAAATACATACATCAATTGTAAATAAGTATGTTAAGCCGGATGTTGTCTAATTGGAATATTTTTTTTATATACCTACGAGTAGGTGTCGTTCCAAATAATCTTTATTTTTTTTAATTGATTGATACTAGAATAGGCAATATTGTTCAAGCCTATGCTTAATGTAGTTAACAATCTTAATTAAATATACCTTTTTTTTATAATACTAACATTTTTTTTTCCGTTTGTGGAACACAATAAAATATTATTTCAATGCAGGTACTGTAGGTATATTAAGTTACTTTATCGTGAAAATAAAATGGTTATTGCTAAATTATGTTACTCGGACGTCAATTATTTAAACTACAGACTATATTCGATCGTAATGATGATTAAAGACGCATAAATATATCGCCTATGGGCTTTCATGTGGAAGTCGTATGGCAGAATTATTGATCTGATACAAGGCAATTAAATCGTGTAAATTTATCGCGCTCCGTGGCGACTTTAATAAGAAAGTGGGGATCAAAGGCTTCCCTTTTTAAAGCTGCTATCCGTGCAAACTTGATTAGGAGTTGCTATGTTTATTCATCGCATATGCAATGAAAAGCTGTATTTGTTTTGGAGAGAATAGACTAAATAAACAAAAATTTCCTCAGAAATAATCTGTGAAGTAACTACTTACAACAGAGGCGAGCGATGACCACGCCAAGTATGAATCACACAGCAACAATTTGTGATCGGTTGACTCATTAAAATGCTAATTGTTATGTTCTGGCAATTTTCTTATCAATGTTTATAAACGGTTAATTGCTTCTTATTATCTAATAATTAATGATAAAACTGTTTCTGGGGCACTGGAATAGTATCTAATGGGCATTTGATTAAGTTATACAAACAGCTGATTTATAATCTAACTGGCTAAACAGGTAGGTGCCTAGCATACCTGTTTAATGACAGTTATTTAAATTCTTACAGATTAGTAGAGGCAAAACATATAAGTACTTTCCTACCAATAATGGTTAATTGGATTCGTGTTAATTAAAAAGCTTTTACGTAAAGCTTTTATTGTATTGCTGAACACATGTTTACAAGACATCAATTACTTATAATCTATTTTAGCATTACTAAGGCCAATTTGAAGCGGCGGTAGCCTAATGGCGAGGGCGTCGGACTTGCGATCATGTGGTTGCCGGTTCGAAACCCACCCATTGCATTACCGACATGAGCATTTAGCTTAGCACGAGGGGTTAACAAGAATTTTTAGAATAAGGTTTTTTTTTAATATATAAAAATGTGGTGTTTTAAAACTGTGGATAAAACTAGGCATGCACTGCCAAGCGTCCACACACACTATCGTAGGTGCTATTATTACTATAACAAAACGTGATCTTCGCAAATAAATCTTAATTTTTTGTTACAGGGGTCGTCGGTGTCTGGTCCCACCCTAATTTTTTTCCATTTTTGTCCCCACCCCTTGGCCGTTAGGGTTGAAGGCGTTTATTCATTCATTTGACCATCGACCGTGGAAGGAGTCCGGCTCATCTGACAAAACGGTAAAATTTACATTCTTAGGTTCAATGATGATCGTTGAAAGGTAAGTTACCTACATCTAGGTACAAATTTCTTTTGTGGATATATCGGAAGACAAAAGCTCGGTATGGTTTATGTAGAAGGTACCAACGTACTTAAAGCTTTTGTTACTTAATTTATTTAAGTTTTTTTTATAATTACAGTTATGCTAATCTATTTGACACAGGCGTGTGTTAGGTGGTTTCCTATTTTTACCTCAAGGATGCGTTAAAGTTACCTCAGCTCAGTAATTTTGTGCTAGAGTTATTTCTTTTAATGTGTTTGTTCTGATATTTATTATATTATACCTATTTTTTTTCGCGTATTTTAGGTTCTTAGAAATTTAATAACACAGGTACCATATTTACGTAGGTAATGCATCTGTAGGTATGATAGAATGGAATGGATATTACCTTAGGTTTTAAGATACGGATAAATTGTTAGTCGACATTAGAAGAACCCAAAGGAAGCCTGTCCATCCCTGATAAGTACCTACGAGTATTTTAAGTGATTCCATAGGCTCAAGAGGTCTTGGGACCTGTCTTGGAGTCTTGTCTTCCAAGGCATAGCTTACTAGGGATCAATGATCATGATAAATAATCTGTGAAGATTGGAAAGTAGGTAGACATAACAGAAAATAAATTATTTTTGTTAAAACTTGAAAGAAAGTAGTAAGTACCTAGGTAAATAATATTTTTTTAACATTTAAGATAAAACTTGGTTGTTTGTCTGTAAACCAGATTTTATACGTCACTTCATAATACCTAATAATTATTTGACTAATGGTACATATTTAAAAATCGAATAACCTTTGAGATTTTTTTGTAAATCCGTGTTGATACACTCTAGACGCGCGTAGCGACCGCAAGCGCCACCTGGTCTGATCATTAGAAACTAATAGCAACGTGCTTTTTGACGTTTGTTGAGGATTATATTTAGATAACTACCGACCATATGAGTAGCCTGATGAAGTGGGGCTTATAGCCATTAAAATAAAATGACGTAAAGAAAATAATAAAATAAAGTCACGGCAATATTATAAGTAAGGTATACCATCACGCTTGTATTCCTCGAAGGCTTAGGCAGAGGCGTACTAATGAACACCCACAGTTCGCCGGTATGTTTAGGTCCGATGTAATAGGGGGTGAGCCTATTGCCATTAATCGGGCAACCTCCGCCAATATCTGCAAAACTCCGAGCTGGTTTTAAAACAAATACTGGTTGGAAAAAAAACAAACTTCTAAGTTAACGTAAAAAAAGATACAGCCGTTTAGGTATGCAGCAAAAAACTTATATTTCGACTTCTTCTTCTCTTAATAGAATCAAAATTTATAGCGTATTTTCTGTTGACCTAGAATTATGAAATTTGGCAAGTAATACCGTCTTATATTATCTACAAGTATAGGGATGAAAACTATAAATTTGTAATTAATTATATGTAAATACCAACAAATTTATACGGAACACTTGGTGGGCCAGTCGGACTCGCAACTGTCCGGTTTTTTAAATAGTGTCTATTTCAAAAAAACGTTCCTAGGGAGAAAGCATGTAAATGGTTTTAATAATTTTATGAGAATCTCATTGCATTAAAACAGTGTATAATTAATTAATTATATGTAACTACAAATTTGTACGGAATCCTCGGTGGGCGAGTCCGCTCGCGCTTGTCCGGGTTTTTTATATTACTCAGTATATATTCAAAGGAATTAATTAACATAGTATTAATAGCATTATTTAGCTAAAATAAGAACTATTAAAATATACTTAAGAGTCCGGCGAAGCTTGAATTGCCCAGAAAAACGTAATACCGGAATAAATCATAATCCAGACAATATTCTATCCAATTATGTTATTATTCGGATTTGGATAGGTACCGTTAATCTAGGTTTATACAGTACTATTTCGTCTACTACTACTTCATTGGAAATAAAAGACCGAAAATCGTCCCAAACTTGGTAAAGTTATCAAAAACTGCATTCGCTTACATTTATTTCCAGTGAAGTATTTTGGACGAAATGGTAACGGTAAGGAACCTAGATTAGGTAATGGTATCGGAATCAGAAAAATAACAGAATTTGATTAAATTTTGTTTGAATTACGATTTATTTTGGTATTAACATATAAAGATAAAGCAAAATTGACTCGCCTAGGCGTCAAAGTACTCCTCCACATCACTGTCATCTGGAAACGGACCCAGTAATACTTAGGTCATGCCAAATTAAAACCTACATTCAAAGACTAAGTACCAGTCAACTGTTAATTAATTGTAGCACATTTTGATACTGACTTAATAGTCGTCCAATTAAATAATAGGCACTGACCGATTCGGCTCGCCCCATTCTCGTTGACCTGACTACTAAAAGATCTAGATACGAGTCGACCTACCTACCGAAGAGTATAGTCAGCATTATTTACGGTTCATTGTTTCAAATATAGAATACTTAGTTACTAGAAAACGAGTCGTATAAAATTTAATCGACCAGGAAGATATGCCTAACGTAGGTACACGCTGTGACATAAGTCGGTATATTATTTCGTCTTAAGCCATAATCTTGTCGCGAAAATGCGATGACAAAATTATTTTAAGGTGCTTATGCTATTATTGATAGTCATTATAATTTTCTTCTTTGCGAGTCAATGGGTAAACTTTTCACAATATTTTAAACCCGTGTTTTTGGATCACCAATACGAAAATTTGCCCAGCGGATCGAGTTATGGAGTAATTCTCTGTTATAGAAGAAGATTCCTAGTAGACTTTTAGAACAAGTCTTTATTTTGATGAAAACCTGGCCACAATTCTACGATGATGTTGATCTCGCTATCTTTAGGGACCTATTCTATTTGTAATAGAGTTCAATATTAATGGTCTTGATAGGCTATAAACACTATTCAAATGATAAAAAATATATAGGTATGTTGTAAAATTTTATATCAAACTATTTCAAAAGCTATAAAGTTTATTTTATGAAACCGTTAGTTCCGGTGTTTTTGAGAGACATCGTAAATTTAGAAATTAGGTCATATCGCAATGATCTGTCTTATTATATTTCAAGATCTTGTTTTTGTATTTAATGGAGTTGAAAATAAATTATTAATATATTTCTGAAATATACTTTAATGGAACCTAAATAGATAATATACCTACAGTAGGTATAATGGATTCTTCATAATACCTAGATAAATTGATGTTATGTATTGTTAGCAACAATAATCAAACTGCAATACTTATCGTATTTAATACAGGCAAGGCAATTGCATAACAAGCATATTTGAATTCAATACTAAAATTTTCTATAAGTTATCTGTAAGTAGAAATTTTCTCGAGGAAATAAATGAATAAAATTTCAACATTTCCATTTTCCCCTTCAAGAGAAAAGTCATGAATATACTTACCTAAAATAATGGAATTCTACACAAAATCTCATTTCTCTTAGTTACCTAATTTCCATGAGATTACAGCAGTTTGAAGCGAAGGTAGGTATGAAGGTAAGTATGTATAGGTACTAAGTATTCCGTTTACCTGAAATTATATCAATTTACTTACACGATGCCTATCATTATTTAAATATATTTTGAGTACCTACATTAAATATGTATTAATCTCGCTGATCGCTTTTTTATCAATCTTTCACATAAAAATCGTTTTGGTCCTTTAGAACGTTTAAGTACAGGACCAAAATAAACAATTGGATTAGACTGCAGTGTCGGCCGATTAAAATAATTTGAGTGTACACATATTTATGGTAATTAAAATGATGATCAAACTATTAGCCAATTTAGTTTGTAGGTGTGTTGCGGAGGAGACCTAGAGAACTATAAAATACATAGGTATATAGTACCTATACAATGCCCGTATTAAAATATATTTTTATCTCGCTTACACGCAAAACAGTGGACTTTTTTAAACAGTGGACTTTGAGCTTTAGGTAAAAATTATTTATAAGTATGACAAAATATTCCATCACTAAATTGTAAAGGTAGAGTCATAAAAAAATTCCTTCATAAATTACGTCTAAAGCGATAACTTTAGATACCTCGAGCCTTCACTTTACTATATTTTCATTACCAACCGGGGGCAGTAGAGGCAAAATGGCGCGTAAGTCATTCACAACAATACACAATTTCGTTTTATGTTTTCTATTTATAAAATTGCCAAAATCCACATTACCCACTTATTACGTTGCGGCATAAAGCCGGCCTATGTCGGTAGGTACCTAAGTATTAAAAATCCCGAGTCGTGCCGCAGGGCGGACCGGTAATCACCGAGAGAACAGGAACAGGTGGCGCAGCCTGTCTACTGTTTAATATCGACTTTTTTATCAGCACTCGCATACGTAATATTATAACAAGCCCGCCGACGAGCCTCTATCTAAATAATATGTAAACGTAAATAGATATTTGTAATGTAAACGGTCGCGAAGCCTAAGCAAACTATCAAAAAACATTACGGGGTGCAAATAACAACGATCATGGCGTATGTAATGAAAATCTTGCATCGGCATTAGTCGTGGTGAGGTTCGGCGCGCGCCGAGCGGCGACGGCGAGGGCGGCAATCGATGGCGGGCCGGGACGCGCGCCCCGACGCCCAGACCGGCAGACGCCCGGAGACGCCGTCCCTGAACACACGCTCCTTAGAACCGCGCGCAACCCCATCCGTCATCCTTCAATGTTTACTTATCGGACGACGCGAACAGCTGACCGACCGGACCGGTAAGTCACGTGCTATATTCATACTCCTCCGCGTTCGGCGCGACTCGCGTGTCCCTCTTGCCCCTGACTTCGTTTCAGTGCTAGTTGCTGTATTTTTGTGAATATTTTATCGGTGCATAGAGAACCTTTCGTTTGTGCATTACAATCAATAATGCAGGCCCGGTGTAATGTTGGTTCGCGTCGTAAATTACGAATATAATACACCCTACGCCCTTTCATGTTTTTCTATTCAATCCCCCGGCTGACACACACATAGGGACTCGGAATTCTTTAGTTATCTTTACGAGTGGTGGTCGAAACTTGTCCTTTGTAATTTATCCTTTATTTGCAACAAAGGCCGGTGGACAAAAGGCCTGCGGGCGTTTGTCGTTGCTTGTTCGGTGGATAGGTTGTAAAAAACAAAGAGACGCCTCGCTACCGGTTCGTAGGTTTGCGAAAATTATTTTTGCAAGCCAATCGCGTGTTTTTGCAAGTCCCCGTGCTCTCATTGGTCTTCGAATACAATAGATTGTTTGGCGCGTCTAACACGAGTTAAAGTTTTAAAACAATTTCCCATTGCATATTTACGATAGGGCATAATTTTTCCCATTTTACTCTTGGAGTTACGATAGCGAATCTCGCTGGAGGTACTATCAGTGTTTCCCTTTTTGGTTTGAAAACCCAGGCGTGTTGTAAATCGGTTGCTTTATTTTATAGATGGTGTTCCCAGAGGAGAGGCGGGGAGTCCGGCGCGCAGCGGCTACGCTCGGTGAGCTTTTAAGATATTGAAGGGGCTACGTGTAAAACGTCACATTAAAATAGTGAGCTAGTAGGGTTAACGTTTGGTAGCGGTGAGAGTCAATATAAACATACAGTCAATCTTAGAATTAGTTGGCCAAACTTACAATTTTATCCGCAGCATTCTTCTTGATGAAGCCCAGAAGAGAAGAGTACGCGTCGCCTTCTGTACGTATACTGAATGTATCCTGAGTGCCTCATTCTTTCCGGTATACCTTCAGTATACGTAACAGAAGATGACACTGGACGACCGCTGCGGAGACCAGGGCTTGAAGACTTCTTGGACGGAGTTGTTTTTACACTGACATGTATTTTTGTGTGACATTTTTGTATGTTCACAGGTATTCATAGCTGACGTCATTATAAACAAATATAATTATAGCTGTAATTGCTTCATATATTTTTGTATGTAGGTAAATTATTTTAAGATAGGAAGCAAAGCACATAGGATATAGTCACCTATTGAAATCACATTAGGTGCATAATATGTTATTTATAATAATCTTTATTGATTGTACAATTAACACCATTTGAACAGTTTTTACAATCGTTTTGATAACTTTAAATGATACATTTTAAATATAACTAAGTTTATTATTCAAAAGCAATTTATACCTTTATTTATTATATGTAGGTATGTAACCTATATGTATAAATGTCTGTTTCTGTATAATTATGTCAATCTGTGTATGCATTTACAGGATTTTTCAAGAAAATAAATATTTCAATAAAAATCATTTAGTTTTATTTGAATATATCGTATGTTGTAGTTATTTAACCTTTATAGTACCTAAGTTTTATAGTGTCAAATGACGACTATAAAACAAAAGTCCAATTACCAATACTACACTAATAACTTACAATATTACCCTTTATATTAATAAAGCTATAAGAATGATTAACAATCAGCCACTAATATTCTTAATAGGTTGGTCAGTACATAAGTCCCATGTAAACAAAGACCAAAATATACTGTATTGTTTCCTCTTCCGTATATCTTCAAGCATTACTAGTAACAACGGGCAGTCATTCATATGAGCTATAAGTAGGAGGGTTATTCGTTATTATAATTGAAATGACTGTTTATTTTGATTTTAATGGACATAATTGAACACTTCCATTTTTCTGAATATAGACCCAAAGGACCAAGTCTAAATTTTATATTCTGTTTACTAATAAATGTTTTTTTTTATTGAATGGCCTTGTATTTTATAGGTATAGATTATAAGGACACAAAACAATATTTTACATTGTCTAGGTACCTACTTAAAATTTTATTCGTAGACGACCTACATGATGATAATGAAAATTATAACGGAAGCGGAAGTTTATCACTGCGTTTGGGTCATCGAGGAATTTAACTGTTGGAAAATTATGGTAGATAAAAATTTGCTTCGCTATTAAATTCGTTGATTAAGAGTCTAATTCACCACATCCAAGTAAGTTTCCGCTAAATTACTTGGCAGTTAATTTCATAAAAATTCTGTTCCATTGTTCAATTTATTCTCTGAGTAGCAGCTGCTACTGAGTAGCTACTCAGACATTATGAAATAGGACCTAAGGTATTTCCTACAATGACTTAGTCAAAAGTCTATACATTAAAGCTACCAGTAAAAAGCTGTGACTGCCCAGATCCTGAATGAGTATAATCGTGATCGTAAGTAAGTATCTATTTTTAATATAGCTATCGTAATATTCGTTCTGAAATCAGACTATACCTACTGTATAAATCACATAATACAAAAAAAGTACCTAGTCACTAGATTTAGGTACTTAGGTACCTATATGAATCTGTTTACAAATAGTTAAGATTCATTTCAAAAGCTGTATTATTAAATTGATTTGTCAAAAATAACTCAAATATTTTTGACAAATCAATTTAATAATACAGCATCATTGAGTGAGTTTTAAATCCAGCTCAAAGTTATTAAACTTAGATTTAAGATTAAATCTCTAGGATTAAAAAAAGTTATTAAAAAATGGTAAAATGGTCCTTAGTTCCAATAACCATTCCATTCGAGTGAAAGTTATAGTTATATATAGATATACATACCTAAAGTTACATACATATCTAACATAACGTACCATCACGCCTGTATTCCTCGAAGGGTTAGGCAGAGGTGTAGGTAAAAACACAATTCGCCGGTATGGTGAGGTCCCTTATAATAGGGGGCGAGGCTATTGCCATTAAAATAATAGGATTTTATAATACCTAGATAAATTAAGTTTCTTGACAAAGTTAACCCTTTCGATGGCAAAATGTTGATTTGACCCTTTCGATCGGATTTGAGTATTTATTCTTAGGAAAAATGTAAAATATATACACAATCATTCATAAAATAATTATTTATATTTGAGATATTTAACCGTATTTACCTAATTCTAACTTCAATTAGGAAAACAACGTTACACCTAATGTATATATGAATTACACAGGTACCGATTAACTGATTAAGTAAGTGTACTAAACTCCTTGAATTAAAAAAGTGTGAACTTAAGTAGATAAATAATTATAAAGCCAATCCAGTTTCCTATTCTCGTGTGTAGTTTTACCGGCCTTAGGTCATTTCTGTTAGTCATCTATGACTGATGAAAAGCGACATCTATGCCATCAAGGTCGAACTTTTACGAAGCTGGTAGGGGCTGTAAAGCTCTTACGATGAAGAGACAAGCTTTCATGTTTTTTTTTTTGCTTTGTATAGTTGAAGTTTATAAATAAAGTAGGTAGTGTTGACAAAATTTATTTTTTGTTCTTAAGTTAATGTCCTGTTAATGATTTAATTATGTACTTACTTTGAAGTTCTGATTTAAATCGAAAGGAGTTTATAGAACTTTATGATTGTATAAAACTATATTTATATATACAAATTAAAAGTTTTATAAACTCCACACCTAAAGATTAAAATTAATTTAAATTACTGGTGATAAAAAATATATATAGTAAATACCTACCACTTACAGTAAATTAAATAATAGCTAAAATATATAAAAATGAAACTTTACTGTTGGCACCAATAGGTTTTTAAAACACTTGACATTTAGTAATTTTATTGTGATACACACAAAGAACCTCTTTTTTAACAAAAAACAATTGATATGGTCTCAAAACCCAAAAGGATCAAACGCAGCTATTGTTTTAGGGGTGAAAGTTTTTAAAACCCTTCCGCATTGGAGGTAGAAAACCAGGAAGAATAAGAACTGTAACAAAAAAGAGAAAGTTACTCCTAAGGTGAGGAAAAAAAATGTAACATTTGCGCAACCGACCAATAGGGGATCCCAAAATAGAACTTTCTAATTTGTTTTTGAAATTGCCCAAGTTTTAGAGTCATTTGCACGGTAGCTTTGGAAGATGAGAAGTGATAAAATTTGTGTTTCATAAACATATTTTTGTATACGGTAATTCTAGTGTCTAATCTAGTGAAAAAATAATTAGTGATACTTTTTAAACAAAATTTGAGTGAAGTGATTTTCAAAGTACATCCATGTGTGGAAATCGACAAAGATGATAGTCAAAAATGCTTATAATTACATACTGAGATAATATGGCGAAGGTAGTGGTGGAATAATTTTCCGCCTTAGATTTACTAAATCTATCTAAATATCCTATCCAACAAGTAAGTAGAATACAATCATAGACCAAACCATAATATAGACGTAACGACGCATTGTGTTGTAAATTAGGTACGAAATGTTTGCTGTAAGACCGCGTATTGATACAATCCATATATTATCCATAGTTATATGTAGGTCAGATCAGTTCAACATACTTGTATCATTTACATTCTTGTTCGAATGAAGCTTTCCAACAAGACCACCGGCTCACTTAACCGACAGCAGACAGCATTTATGCTAACCCTACAAACACTGGCATCCAGCCATCGCTGTGCGAATACGACGATCGTCCAAATCCGGACCCAGCATCTGACTACTTAAAGAGTAAGCGAGATGACTGTAACTTTGATTGTGCGACTGCGAGTCCCCGGTATCGAGCGGCCCGTTGTCATGGCAACAGACAATGGTTTTTGGGTGCATAATATTTTAGGCTGCGTCAGGGTGCGGGTTGCGGAGGGCGCGGGGAGGGGGTAGGTCGAGAGCGGCAGCCATCTTTAAAATTATATTTCCAGTTTGGACGAACTCCTTGGATTCCAGCCCTACTTTTCTCTCTATATAGACGCTCAGTTGTGTAGGATATACAGAATTAAGGTATGCCGTCACTATTATAGGCGTGAATTCGAATAAAAATATATTTCTGACTCAAAATGAAATCTTTAATTCTAGTGTCGGTATCTACTTAACTGTCTAGTTAATTATCATTTTGTATTAGATACGTTAATAAACGTTAAACTATCATAATTTACTAATGACTGATAACTGAATTGAATGGAGTAGGAATATTTACCTGCTCTATAATCTACAATTAATTGTTTTTAAATTAATAAGCACTTGATGATTTTTTTATTGATTTAATTATAACGCGAAAATTGTTTAAGTCTTCTTAACTTGAATTTAAACTATAGTTAAAAATGTTAACATTAAAAATAAAATATAGTTAGGTATACTCTCTTAAGGACTTGAATTTTAGCATGACGTTTTCACATTTTTATTAGTTTTCAATATTATATTTTATCTGCAATGTTCCGCTATACGCGCTCAATACGCTAAGAGGCTGCCCTCGTCTGTGGCTCGGATTCCCTCGTAAAGCCTCCGATTAATGTGCCTCCTCCGACTGAGCTTCGCGCCATGATTAAGCTATATTCTCTACCTGCCCTTCAGTATTTTTTATTTAAATAAGGCAGGATTACTTAACATGGAACATAGACGAGATCATCATTTTGCTGCATTAATGTATAATGTTATCCGCAAGCAAAAGCCGAAATACCTATATGACAAACTCGAATGGTATACTTTTCATAAATCGTATAACTCTAGAAGGGCTGACTGTAGTATCTTGGCTACTCCTTTCCATAAAACTAGAACTTTTGAGGGCAGTTTCCGCTACCAAGCTACGAAATGTTGGAATAATCTCCCACCACCACTAAAAAAACCGGTTTCTAAAACTACTTTCAAGATTCTCTTTATGAAACATCTGTTGGGTAAGCAGATTATGCTCTAGGTGTTGTTTTACTCTAATAATTATCATTATTATTATCTGCACTGGCCAAGTACCTATACTATTTCATACTGTGTAGAGTATGTATATACCTACCTATATGCATTTAGTTATTTATTTATTTAGATTTATTAATTAATGTGTATAGGTATATTATGGTACATGGGTATATTAATATTTATACTAATACTACTACTAATACTTACTACTACTCGGCTGTGGCATGTGTTGCGGAATGTTGTTTCCCTTATCTCATATTTATTTCGTAGGTACCAATATTTTATTGTTTTTATTTTTCGTGTGTCACTCAAATTAGTAACCGAAGTTTGCACTCGGTGCGACTGAAAATCAGCGCCTCGCTGTCTAAGCGACGCATTTATGCTGAGTCGTAGCCTTTTCACTGCCGCAGATTCAACTGTAAACTTTAAGTACCTATATTAAGTACGGTTTTATGTAGCAGTGAATAAATGTTTTCTTTCTTTCTTTCTTTCTTTCTATTTCAGACGAAAAATGTTAGGTACAGTACAGATATTTTGTGACATAAAAAAGATATTAGCTTCAAACAATATTCATCGGATAATATTAATGCTAAAATGTCTGTTGAAAAATGTTTAATTCGATGTCATTAATAATTCCAGATCACAATCACCAATGTTAGTGTATAATATTCGTCATTAAAAAAAAACATTTACGTAAATTTAAACTTACATTTAGGTAGGTATATATTACACCAGGTGGTATAATAATTTTGAGACCAAACATACCTGCAACAATAGAAAAACAAAAAGTTATTATCTATAAAAACATTTAAATAGTATACAGTAACAACTTATCTATGATCATTTAGTGTCCATTTAAAATATTTCATATCTGTCATCAACCCTTTTACAAACGCTATGTAAAAGTACTTGTGAGTTCTGTCCAATTTAAACCTACCTATGACATCACACATTTATGGGTATCTTGTCTAGATAACATGTCATAAAATAAATGTATGAGTGGTAGGGTAATGCAGGGAGCGAACTGCAGCGAGAGGGTTGAGTAAGGCGAGCGATCCACTGACGTCAATACCTGAGCTTGCAAAGCGGAGTCTATACTAGCCTACCGAGTACTTTACTCGTGTGTGCCAAATCTCTAAGCATAGCTTGTATTCCACATATTATGTTTGGCAAGGCATCTTATTATCTCGTTTTCGTTTATCAGCTGACTGTGGCGCAGCACTAAGATGTCTAGACGGGGGTTCTTGGTTCGACGTCCGGACAAAAGGTCACCGTGGAATTGAAAAGAAAATACCCCTCGAATGCCGCGGCTTTTTGATTTTTTCTTCAGCGGGTAGCTAAGTGTAATTGAAGGCCTAATGTAATATGTCTGGTAAATTAAAGTTGCTATCTTTTATTTATTCATGCAATCTTTTGTTATATCAAAATTGAATTGCTTTATTGTGTTTTTACAAAACGTTTTGGTTATTTGGATTTAGAATAAAACTTATGTGTATTTTTCCCTTCGTGTCTCGGTGAAGTGGGATTGGAGCTTTGAAATACCGGCGGGTAGGTAGGTAAACGTATGCATTACGATAACCTGTTCTTCCAAGCGTCCTCGAGTGATAGTTCAGATATTTGTGTTGGCATTGCTACTTGAACACGTAACTACTATTAATCATTTTATTTGATGAAAATATACCTAACTCGAGATTTTCATTTCATTAGATAGGTATTTAAGTCTGTGTAAAATTTGTGTGTGTGAAATTCCTTTTTAAAGAGAGATAAATAATAGATACAGATATTTTCCAATTAAACGTTTTACAAATATTATGTTGGTACATTAAATAAGAGATGCGTTGATTTACCATATTATTTGTATCTTTTTGAGGCCACCTGTACGATTATGACAATTTTATCTCAGTACCAGCGTCCACTTAAAACCTCTGTGGTTTTACTGCGTATTATTAGAATAGATACCGCATCAGAATCCGGATCGATTTTATTACTTTTTAATCCACAATTAATTCAATTTTTAGTTATAAAAATTTAATAGTTTACATTTGAATTTATAGTGGAAGAGCGACGTTTTTGCTCTATTAACGGTCCTAAGCACTTTGAGGCCTACTCATTAGTACCTAGTTCAATGGCTGATATCACCAGCTGTTTGCAAAGACCAAAAGACACGAATATTTTGAACTTTGACCTTTTCTGAAGGCTAAGATACGGGTACCTAATCTTTACGAGAGTAATACCTACCGAAGGTTGAGTCTCGTCTCGTAGATACTTATAAGGATTTGTTCGAGAAAGCTTTTAGTCGTATTCGTATTGATGTTTTGTTTCTAGTGAAGATAATTATATTGAATTACTGTTTAGCAACTGGGAAATATTATTTTCTATCTTTTATAAAATAAAATTGTAAACAATCTGTAAGGATGCGCTCAGTCTAAGAACACACTCTTTAACTTATGTTAAACTAATTTGTAACTTTATTTTATTTTTATTAGGTAGGTAGGTTAATTTTATTTAATTATGTTGAAAATCCTTCTAATATTCCTAATGATGCCATTGAAAACCTCAAATGGCATCACCGAGAAATTCGTTCCAGTAATTCGTAAATTATACTTACTAAGAAGCTCTATGTACCTACAATCGCCCAACTTTGCCCGAGGCAATTCTTTATAATTTAATAGCCGGCCCACTTAGGTACTAGAACTATCTCGCTTTACTTCATAAAATTACAATTTAAAGAATGTTTTAAGCAAAAATAAGAGTTTTCAACTTATCTTGAGGTAAAGTGTTAAGATGGGACTCGCGGCTTGTTATATACCTAGCAGTTCGATAACACTATGAGCTTCAGATAAAGCAGAGTATTCGCACTCAAAACCTTTCCCTATGTAAATGAGATAAAAAAATGTAGATAAGTAATTTATTCAGAGTGGGGTCTCTCGAGTGGACTGTACGACCCCAGCTTGGAAAATATGTTCCGGATAATTCTATTCTTAGGGATCAGTTTGGGACACCTGATGCCAACGCCACCTTTTTCGAGGGATGTTTGGGGATTTTCTTTAAATTTATAATATCTACCAATATTATACGAACAGATTTCTGTGTAACGGCGACAGAATGGGCAGTTTTGTCCCCTTCAAGATGGCGGTCTCCTGAAAGTCCCTAATTAAATTATTCAATTTTATTACTGTCGGCTTTGCTCTGCTAATGAATAACAAAAACCATTTTATATAAAATATACATCCTAAAGAATTATGTCATCGAAAATCTACAGTTTCTCATAAATTATACACTTTGATCTCATACGAGACCGGAATACAAAAGCCACGCACGTAGGTATCACAGCAAGACGTCACTGAAATATGCGAAAATTAGACAAAACAAAAACTGTGCCAACACTTAGGTATTGGAAAAATTCAACCTGGATCTGAAAATTCAATGTCATGGAGTAATCCTCAATAATATAAGTTAAATTCGTAATTTAAATCGTATTCTTTTTCTCGTAGCATTTACTACGCAAGGCGTAGGCGGCATTTTGGAATTCACAACAACTATTGTCATTTTTCCAAATTCGGATAATAGGACCAAAAATGAACCAAAAGGGTTCATTTTTGGTCCTTTAGTTGTTCTGAATTCCAAAATGCTGCCTACGCCTAAATTCGGATAAAAGGACCAAAAACGAACGAAAAGCTTTTCGAAACAAAAGGCACCAGCTTATCGTTGACATTAAACACCTGTTTTTCGTCAATTTACGTAATAACAATTACAGTTGGTCCGCATTAAGTTAATAACTGCTGGGTCTGTGTACTCGCCCTAAGCCTACAATGTTCTCTAATTATGTTAATTTCAAAATAAAGTTATGCCACCGCACTTGTAAGGGATGATCCCTGTCCGTTCGTGTAATGGTAGTTCTTCCCAGTCCCTTGTTTCCCAGTGTGGAATAAACAAATTATTTTAAGGGTGAGTCGGCATTTTACGTTCTGTGTTTCTGTTTGTTGTTATTTAAAATGTTTAACAAGCGTTATAGGTGCAGCAATGTTAGTACTTTTATTGAATTAAAAAAAATTGGTAGGTGATTTCAGCATGTTTTAAAAGCCTTATTAACAGACACGTTAGCAGATATATACATGAATAGGTACGGGAAAGGTACTAAGTAACGTGTTATTTATAAAAATAGTTAAAACTAAGCGGAATTTTTATTTTAATTAATCAATAATTCTGATTAAACTTACATATTACATACATGATGTAAATAATACTTACCCTTAATTTTATTCTCGTTAACTACTAAAACAGAGTAAAGTATATTATTATTATTATTATTATATGGTATTATTTATATTAATGCAATAACATTGTACATTTTATACCTCTTACAATAAATGTAAACGTATAACCAAAATCTAATTTATTCTTCTTTACGTCCTAAAGAATCATAGCATATTAGGTACCTACTAGCATAATGCATGTAAAACCTATGCCATCGACACAAATAACCATAATTTAAAGTTTTATACTAAATAAATACAGGAGATAGGTGTGTCTTTACAATTAAATCTACCAATAACTTGTTATAACACGTAATAATGAATAAATATCTAAATAAAAACATAAATTACGTTATTTCATTAACCATATATTAGTAGCTGATAGTAATAATCACGTATGAGCTTAATTTATTAATTCATGGATTGCATAAATAGGATATACATAATGTAATCCATGAATTAATAACTACATAGATAAGTACCACACCATATATGTAGGTATTTATATATTTTGATAGTACCTACACATAATTTACATGTACCTATGTAAGTATCCCTGAAAGGTATGAGGCAGTTCATCGATATGTAAGTCCAATGTAATAGGCGGCGTGCCTAATTTCATTAACCGGTCCCGAGCCACTACTGAAAATTTAATTGAAAACAACTATTCGACCTGGGAATTGCGATAAAAGATCTTTATTTTTATCTTATCCAGAATTAATCCTAGGACGTCTATATAGAACATAAAATTAGCTTCAAATTCAAATTTGTTGACATCCGAAGCTAATTTACAGATTAAAATAAGTCCCTAACTCCCAAGATAGGTTATCCCTGTGTGTCAGGAGTTAGTTCCTTCCCAATCTTTAATACAATTTATGGTAAGTCAACACAGGACTATAGCCTGATCCCTCTCATTCTGAGAGAAGACCCGTGCCCAGCAGTGGGACAGTATAATGGGTTGATTATGGTAAGTCAATCGGAAATTTAAAGGAAAATTATATAATAACAAATGAGACAGAAATAAATAATAAAATAGTAATTAAATGCTTATTATAGAATCACTAAAATGCACTGAATATCGATTCTTTTGTAAGTAGGTACCTACATAAATATAGCCAGTGTACCTAATGTTTCGTATTATGTAGGTAGGTAGGTTGGTGTTATAATCGCCTTGTCTGCCACCCTCTAGGCGTTTAATTTCGCTTGGAGCTTTTTCGGGAAGATAAAATCAGTTGGTGCTTTTGTGTAACGTCCCTACTTCGTGTTAATATGGAAACGTAGGTACGTATGTAATACTTCAGTTACAACGAAAATATTCCAGTAAATTGTTTTTTTTTCTACATAGTTAACATTTCTGTATGTATATGTCACAGTCCGGTTACCTTTCTAATATCATTTCTTAGCCACCCCTAGAATTCCCATGGGGAACAACAGGGTGACCTGCCATTGGCAGGGTGAAGACAAAATGAAAACATATGTACGTTTTTCCGGTTCACTTATCAATAGTGTTTTTTTATATAGAAATATCTACTACTTAACATACCAAAATATAAGACTTATTTTCGTATGTTACGTAGGTACCTATGTACTAATTACCGTTTTGTTCACAGCTTTTAATTGATAATCGATATATCGATAACGGTTCATTTTTGTCACAGAAAAACTCACCGTCGTCATCCATTACACTTACCTTACTTATCTACTGAGATTTTTTCTTCTATAGGTAAGTGCTGTGTCTGTCCCTTCTGTGACTCATGACAAAAAAATTATAATGTGACCTTTATTTGTAGATATTCTCCCTGAAAATGTTGAACGAATCTAAATGTTATCTATTCTCGAAGATTCGGATAACTTATCTACCTAGGCAATTTCTCAGAGTGGATTTTTTCTAATTTTTTTTTGTTTTTTGCAAGCGGAAACCTACCTGCAAAAAATAAGAGAAATTCGTAGATATGTTTCGTTGTGAGTTTCCCTCGGGAAGTCTAAATTTAGAGGCTATGTGCGTCTGTGAAATATGAATAATGAAAACCATGTAGTTACCTTTCCTCGCCAATGCTTTTAGCCCTTTCAATATTATTCAAGTATTTATTTAATACACCGAATAAAATACTTTCTTTCTACACAATTACAAAATATTCTATAAATGTTTGTGGCCTATGCATGTATGTAAAACTAGTTAGATATGAGAGAGAGATAATAAAATTATAATTGAAGAAATTACCTTTATTAAATTTTACGATCATAACTTAAGAAGAACAAAACGACCGAATATTTAAATTCAGCCGCAGAATTCTTGAATCAAATCCCAAAAAATTACAAACACTTAAAACGTGAATATGTATGTACGGAATAAATTAATTTTACCCACGAACTTGTATGTGCGTAGAATACACGTGTCTCTCATATATTCAATGCTAACAAGGTATTTCTTTCAAAATTAGAGCGTAAATCGTACTTCGCCTTAATAAATTGGTCGAGATCCCCAATTCTTGCCTTCAGTGTTGAAAACTTTGTTAGCGTGCCTTTGAAACATTCAGACAGATATTGTTATGAATTTATATCAAATTATTCGGATTATTTTAGAGAAATTTGTCATTCCACGCTGATTTTAAAAATGGAAAAGTTTGGAAACAGAATTGGATTCCGCATTCGTGTACGTGTGTTGTGTATGAAAGTTCGCGTTCAACAGTAACCGAGCGTGGTGTATGGGATAGTCGGACGTAGGTCTGGAGACTGTCTCATTCAAAATATAGCTGGGGAGCGCGAGCCGAATATGAAACAGGGTAGCGTCGGAAAATAAACATGTTACCTCTCACATACTGTTTAGAAATAACTTTTAATCTAACAATTTACGTAGATTGCTGCTACTAAATCTAATATAACAAAAACGTATTAGGTATAATTAAATAAACCGTCAATGCAATATTTATTTATTGGCTTTGAAAATGTTAATAAGGAACTACAATGTAGAATGCATATTAGGTAAAGCAGGCACGGAAAATTTAATTAAGCGTATATTTACTTTAAACCGACACCTTACGCTGTTCATACCTATATTTATAGTGATATTTTGCCCTTTAAAATCCGCCTGGCATACGGAGGTATGAAATAAGGCAATGAATATTAAATTAAATGTCATACGTTGCAGACGGTGTTTGTGAAAGGGCAGACGTATTCGATATTAGCTGTCGTTGGGAATGCCTTACGGCACTGCATTCGCTTGTCGACGCCACGTAAATGGCCGAATTATTGTCTGTATTTTACGTAGATTTTGGTGAGCACTTAAGATTTCGTAGGTGTCACGCTGTATTTTTGTTTCGAGATGCCTTTAACCTTTTTTGTTTCTATAAAATCGATGATAAATGTTATTTTTAACACCGTGATGTCACAAAAATATTCAAGTATAAAAACTACTACGGCGTAGCACTTAGTTACGTAAAATATTACATTATTTTATTGTTTATATCGCATAAGATATATTTTCCATATTTCCAGGCGTAATAAAATCGCAGAATTATCTGTTTACAAACACGCTACATGCTAGTTTAAATAGAGAGATGGTTTACAAAAACTTGATAGTTAAAACAAGTTTGGACGCCTACAGCCGTAGAGGTTCAATATAAATACGTGGGTTGAATTATGTGGTTAAATTTAACGTATGTTTTATTGTCATGTAGACTAGATTTCCGCTTTAAAACACTATTTTTACGTTCATGTTTATTGAGAAGTTTCAATAAAAACCAACACTTAGTTTGATACGTTTTTCTGTTATATCTAAGAATATTTATTTATTCTACCAGACCAGGAAGAAATATTTTAAATCAATGTATAAATTATACATATTATTAACTAAGAATATGTACTTTGAATAATATTTAATATGTAAATAAATTGCTTAAAATAAGTTTTCTTTATTTTATTCCTACTGGAATATTATATATATAATATAAAATTATAGTCATTAGTAACGCGTCGTCGACCTTGCTTATGATTAATAAACTGGTGCAAGCTTGTAAACATTCTACAGGTAAATCCCTCCCTCTGAGCGATGCATGGTTCTAGAATTCTCTATTCTCATATCCCGCGCCTTCACATCGGATTTGTAATCCTTTAAATACTATAATATACTCATTATATACTCTGTGCTTCTTGTAATAGGTACCTACGTGTGTTAGTTAATCCTAGCTATTCTTACAAAATCCTCCAAATACATTCGAGAAATCTATTTATAAGTCACCTGTAGCAGGATTTACCTATTTATTTTAGTATGAGATAATAGTACCTATGTATTATATTATAAAATTATTTTACTATTTTTCTTGATAATTTTTAGGAAAATAAATAGGTATAAAGTTTATAATTCTCAAATAAGATTTTTTTTGTGGGCGGTACAATAGATACCTATTCGGCGATGGGCGGGACAGATAACAACTATCAACACAAATTGTAACCCCTTGTTTCATTCGCAAAGGAGTTGTTTTAGGAATGTATGGAGCCTGGGCCAGCTCCATGTACACTATACGTAAATATAGGTTTAAAATATAGAAACTGATTTTTAATGTTAATTCATTTTAATTTCACTTCGTTTTCTTGTACATTTAAAATATCTTGGTCAAGGAGAGCAACACAACACATTAAAAATACAATATGGTGGATCGTATTTGAAATCAATTTGTCAAAATAAATGACACTGACATTGTTTTTTGTCAGTCTAAAAATGCAACGCGAGTACGAAAATATTTGGTTAAGCTTCATTAAATAAAATAGAACTACCATACCATTGGGAAAATAGTCGCCATCGACTCAATTACCACAAGGAAGCGAAAGGACTACAGAATGATCTACTCAATTGCGTCAACACCATGATTTACCTATTGGATCAGCAAGGGACTTTAGGGGCTGGATACCTCGGTGTCAAGAAGAATAAGAAACGGAGCCTCGAATGTGATCTTGTTAATCAAACTATTACTGCAGTTTAATTCTTTGGTGACTATCAATATACTCTGGAGTTCGATAATTCATAGGAAAGCAGTGAAATGTGCAGTACCTGATGACTACAAGTTATTGTTAAAGTGCTTACCTATCCCATTACAGAAATGCAAATATTTTAGTCCAACTATACAGTTCCATTTTATTAGCGATAGAGGAATGAAATAAATCAGTCATGATGCATAGGTTATATACGTATACCTAATATAAATAAAACAACTTTATTATGATTATGATTTTATTCATTTTCCACATCATCCCTTCTATGCTTTCATAGTGCTGAGCCTGACCTAAATACCACACAAATGTCATGTGAGCACAGCAACCTGCTGTCCGTTGTCCAGAGATATGACTACAATAATAACTGATGATTTTAACATCCCACCCTGATTCTTCCCTCGCTAATAAGATATATTTATAATAAGTTCAGTTCTCTATAACACTGTCTTTTGTGTCTCCCGTCCAAAATATAAGCCTGTCATCAATACTTATGAAATTATGTAGGTATCAAAATCAAATTGATTTGTATCATCATCCTGGAACAAATAACATAAAATTAAGATAAAGTAAAAGGTATATACCTATAATAATAATTAGTCTCTTATTGCAGTTTAATAAATAGTGATTTTAGATAATATAGGATATAGTTATATGGACAAATCTTCTTTTCTATTATTTTTGTTCTTGTAACTGTAGTATTCTGTAACAGAATTAAGAAAAGCCTACATGGGCACTATATATTTTATGCCTTCAATAAAAAAAAAAACAAAAGAGATGCTTACCTCTCTTGGAATTGGCAATTGTTTTAGCATTCTTTCGGCACACTCGTAGAGTGAGCATGCCTCATAAAATGAAGATGTTTTACACATAGCAAACATTGCTAACATGGTGGTGCTGGAGCTCGCGATTTTCATGTGGTGTAGCAATAGCAGTCGACATTTCTTGGATTATAATGTCAAAGCATTGTGAACACATTATGTAGGTACTTTAATTTCATCAACCTAAAATAAAACAAAAAAGAGGTAAGTATTCATGGTTATAAAACTTTACAGTATAGAAATGAATCAAAATATTTTAACCTGAAGGCTAAGATGCTGCTCAATCGCCGAAGCGAAATTATTTCGGGTCTCATTTCACCGTCAACATCAGGTCATCGTAATATTATTGTTCATGTTCATCTATTACAAAAGTGCACTGTAGGCAGAGCGCCACGGTCAATAAACAACCAATTAATGTCCGTAGTAGTATACTGGACTATTAAAACTCCGAATTAAATTAATAAAACAATTATCCCAACAAGCACGAACACAAACGAGACAACTGTCAAAGTCGTCATTGTCGTCAAACGTCATGCCAACAACTGTCATGGATGCCATAAAAATAGGGTTATCATAATAAAAAGTCTCCACATTAAACAATTTTGTACAACTGTACTCTTCTTTAAATGGATTTGTGTGTATTTTTATAAAATTCCTCTATTTTTTATCTATTTATCTATATAGTGTACATGGTGTTGGCCCAAGATGAAACATCTCCTTTGGTGCATTTCTAAGCGAAATTTTTACACTATGTCATTGTTTTGCCATTTTGTTACTCAACTGTGAAATAAAACCGAAATAAGCCTCATTACCAAAATCCTCATAAACACCTTATAAGTACCTAATTTTCTTAGAAAGTAGTTAAAAATTCCAAAAGATAGAAGTAATACTTAAAAAAAACATTTGCATAACTTTATTAAAGTAGATAACGATAAAATGTTATCTTTTAATAAAAGATTCTCTTTCAAATGTACATTAATGTCCAAATAGCCCACAAAACCCATAAAACTTACACATGGCGCGGAATATGAACGGATTGACGAATTATAAATACCTACACAGCTGACAAAGTCAAGGCTCGTAGGCCCAGTATTATCATCGACGAGGGTGGCGATGAACATATCACCTTCAGTGGCGATAAAATACCAACATTACTACCAATAAAATAAAGTTTAATTTACGATGTGATATTGCTACAGTTAAGATTTTTTATTAAGTGGAAGCGTGTCAGTAAGTAGCCAGTCCACAGCACGGGCTGATGACAGCGAGACCACAACAATCGGTACGAAGAATAATCGCTACACGTTTTATAGGTCGTAATTGTTGTCATAAAATGGTAACAAAAGTTGTTTTTACGTTCGGCACGAGAGGCGTGTTTATCATCCCGTAGTAACGATACAGAATTACTCAATGATTATGGTGGGAAACCACTGCTTTTATGACAATTTAATTGTTTTAGGCGATTTTTAAATGCTTCTCACACAACTATTTGTGGTAGATCAGTTGCGGAACTTTATGTGTTGTTTTTTCGCCGATTATGATCAAACAAAGATATATCATTCCCACGACTAGACGCTTTAATTTGAGAATTAATAATTATGAAACAGTTCTATAAACTTGCGTAGAAAACGGTAATGGGAAGATGCATGCATACCAAATTATGTTATTAAGAAAAATTAACCGATGCATTTTAATTTAACATACCATATAGGTACTTATTATGTGGCGTACATATAGACAAAATAATATCCAGAACGGATGGAGAGAATATATTAAAATATTTAATTAGGGTTCAGGCGAAACTGGCTTCACGGGACGTCCCATCTGTTCGGGGATTTAACAATGCAGCAATTCTTTGAAGGAATCGCTGCTCGCATAAAATCATTCTAATCAAAATTCAGATATTGTGTGTTCCGCGTACTTCTCGACTACGATTACTATGAGTATAAAGTTTATTAATGAATTCGATTTGAGCGTGACTTCAAAAGATAATGGGCTTGTACGTGCAGGGAACGATGGAGACGGGCGTTGCTTATGTAGGCAACGAGCTCCATGTTTATTTAGTAACACATGGTAAGGGATATTTTCCGATTTGTAGGCGTAGTTCGACGTCCGTCCTCGGGCGCCAACTGACTCACCGACTACGGCCGATTGTTCGACACTAAACGTCGATGGAATCGGTAACTCAAGCATTTTACGGCCGACTTAAATAATATATGGGGCGTTGCGTAATTTTCCTTTAGTTTCGCCTTATGCGAATGTTAGTGCAAATATTGGCTTTGGGCGTGGCTTAGAACCGATATTCAATATCGCTATAGTTGCACACGTCCGTAAATAAAAATAGTATTTAAGCCACCGACGTTAACGTTCGCTCTCATTAAACGAGTGTTGTGCGACTGTTAACGTAAATATTTTTGGTCGTTAATCCGATGACTGCTCGGACGCGATTTGGCATTTTTTTACACTATAAACAATTCCAAGTGCTCGTTAACAAGAAAGATGAGCTCTAACACTTCGGTTTATGGACAGTAAAGTCGTCGGCACGCGTGTGTTTGCACGACATTTGCTACTTGATAAATTCAGTTTAACCGTAGTTAAGCTGGGCGGAAGAAAATCAGAAGATCAGATGATCGTAATCACACAAATAAATTGCCTTTTAAGCTGGTGGCGCAATGGCAGTAGAAATTAGAAAGCGGAATAATATACTAGTGTTTAATTAGAATAATGAAATATAGATGTAAAGATATGGATGCGTATCGTTTTCTCACCCACCGTATCTATTAAATATCTTAATATACAATGGATTACTTGGATAATATGGAAATGTATCAAAATGGAATATGGGCAATCGTATTTTCGATTGATCATATTAACATGCGAGGTTAAAGACCGTTTGGGAATACGTCGGCGCGAGGCTGAGTGTAACAATCCTATCGATGCATTCGTGTCAGTGACCTCACGTTGTTGAACACCCCGCCTGATAGAGTACTTACTTCTACTTAGTGAACACTTTAATAGGTATCTAAGTATATTTTATCTGTAGGTACCTACTTATAACCATTTGCACATAATTATGATGATATAGCTAGGACCTATTAATTAAGAACCACTTAATTCTTATAATCATATCTAAGATACTATATACCTACCTGATTTTTCTTTCGTTCTACTCAAAAAGGTAACTCAGTAGTTTTGTGGGACTGATAAGACTACAATATATTGCAAAAACAGTTAGAGGTAGGTTAATTAAAGGCGCATTAAAAAAAATCATAACTGTATTTATTTAAATTTAAACAAAGAAACTTGTGCTTTATTACCTACCTACCTAATGCGATTTTTAACCTACAAAAATTCAAAAAAGACACGCAACTTAAAAATGGAACGAATTTTCAGTTGCAATTGCATTCAAATCAATTCAATCGATTTTCGGTAGCTCTACTAACCTATTTGCTTAAAGAAATGTTTTATCTGCACACCGAATGGTCTTCCTATCGAGTATATCTAATATCCGTATGCGTATATCGAGAACTAACATCGGAGCGGCGAGCAGGTAGGGAGTCAGATAGCTTGGTTTATAAATAGGTAAAGAGCGTAAATAGAAGCGGTTGTATCGGCTTTGAGCCGCTACCAATCGATACGTGATAGCATTGCGATATTACGTCATAAATCCTTCTCTTTTTCACCCAAAAAAGAACTTTATTTTCTGATAGATACGGTACACTTTTTACAGACTATTTTTCCCTGTGTTAACTTTATACCTACACTTGTTATAGATGAAAACACACACGACTATAGAGATGTGTACATCGATAGTTAAAAGTTAAATACCAACATGTTTTCATGTTGTTTGGATCTTTTCTTAATCAAACTAATGGAAATTGCCAGGTTAAAGAGTCAGTAAGTAATTTCTTTAGTTATAGTACATTCTTCATTGGGTTTGATGAGAGATGGAGGTAGTTCTGTTAGTTAAAATTGAACTGTTATTCCGTAAACTCTGATGGAACGTAAGTTTCTGTTATCTTATAATATAGAGCTACTGGAAACTTAATAATTTAAGAAGTTAAGAAATATAACAGGTGTAAATGAGATGGGTTATATAGGTTGTTCCATTTTATCGATCGACCCTAAAATATTGGAGGCGAAGTTTCTTAGTGAAATGTTCCGGAATTTTCGCTCGCAGCTGCCAGTAGCTAGATCCTTTGTAATGACGTCATAAACGACACGGACTAAACCTTATCTCGTTATATCTGTTTGATATCTTCGGCTCGAGGAAAGAACAATATGTCGGCAACATTTGCTTCCCTTCTTCGTATTATGTAGTGAATGTATACGCTCACTGAGGCGTGGGGCTGTTGATACGTATAAGCGACGGAGGTCAGGACAAATATATCTACAACTTTACCTTATAAAGGTAAACCTTACCTACTAATTTTCCGGGAAGACACTGGACGGAAAATATTAGGATTTATCTCCATTGTTGTGTGTTTAGTATCTGTGCGCTACCCTTAAAGTTCATGCAAATCTTAAATTAATCAGTCATCAATACATATCTTTTTGTGATTTTATTTGCATTTTCCATGCTAAGATTATAAAGTTAATTTAGTGAAGGTGTATCTAACCAGAAGACGCAGGTTCTAATCCTGCGCGATTGAATTTTTCCTTCACTAAAATAACTTAATCAATACATTTTCATTTTAAGATATTTGAGAAGAACCTACCTATTTCTACCAGCAAAAACGAGTAGATAGGTACTTACATAATAATTCAAATTTTTGTAATAAAATAATTTTATGATCTTAGCATGGAAAATGCAATAAAATTACAAAAAGATACGATTTTTTGTTACGTTTAATTTAGTTTGTTTTGCAAAAACGAGTAATTAAACTAAGTTTTTTTTTTGTTACTTTAAACGTTTAAGTTTTTGTTTTTTTAATATTTTCATCAGCAAAAACTATTGTAGGTAGTCTACCCAAGACTGAAAACATGTTTTATAATATCGATGTGACAATGACAGCTCATGGCTAACGATATATTTAAACAAATCATTAACAGTGACACAGTATTCTAATCTTTATATATATAATTCTTCTGTGAGTGTGTATGTCACTGAACTTCTCTCAAACGACTGGACCGATTTTGATGAAATTTTTTGTGTGTGTTCAAGGGGATCTGGGAATGGTTTTGTCCGCTGTCCGCTGTATTTCGCTTTATACGTAGCGAAGCACGTACCGGGCCGCTAGTCTTCTATAAATATAAAAGAAGAACCTGACGGACTGATTGACTGACTGACGTATCAACGCACAGCCGAAACTACAGGAGCTAGGTCCCTGAAAGTTTGCATGCTGGTTCCTTTTGCACTGTAGATGAGCACTAAGAAAGGATTTTTGGAAATTCAACCCCTAAGGAGGTGAAAAGGGGGGTGAAAGATTGTATGAAAATTCACACACACTACCGTGCGTTTGACATACAAACATATATCTACATATTTAATCAACGACGACCTCGTCATTATGTGTCTGCGAATGACGTCTGTCATTCGCTGTTGACATATTGACAATTGTTTTCTTCCTTAAAAATTAGACTTAACACATTTTATGATATGAAACCTCCATGGTGTAAGTACAGTGGGGACAGTAAGTATATTTCAGAAACGAAAATTACCTAAGTACACAGGCGAACCTGCGCACGGGAACTCTAGTTATAAATACTGGATTGAGAAAACAATAAAGGGCTGATAGTTTTAGATTAGATTACCTACCTACATAAGTAGGTACTTTAGTGATGTGCACAGTGGGAAAAAGTCCGTCCCTGGATCCAGGGTCGAAACGACCGAAGTTGGAACGAAAGGGTACCTTCTCTTAAAGAAAATCTTAAAACTTTTATCTTTTACGTTGATAACGCACCTATTTCAAGGCGGAACTTTTATTACATTCGCTGTTTCACGATACTTTGTGAGAAAAATGTAAAAAGATTCAATGATATCCCTACGAAAGATCCTGAGAACCTACCGGAGTTTGTGTCTTCTATATTAAAGACGGCAACCTGCCTGCTTTCCTCGTTAAATAATTTAAAACTCTTTGATATGACTTCCATAATATGTACCATCACGCCTGTTTTCCCGAAGGGTTAGGCAGAGGCGTATTAATGTACACCCACATTTCGATGGTATGTTTAGGTCCCATGTAATAGGGGGCGAGCCTATTGCCATTAATCGGGTACAAATTCCGATCTTCGAGCTGCTACTGAGAATTTCATAGAAAATCTCAATAACACTGCTCGACCTGGGATTCGCGCTTGGGATCACTAGACTAACGAAGCAGTTGATGATGATATGAATTATATACTTACTCACCTATTGCTCATAAAACTGAAGAGTATTACTTATTAGTGCAATTTTAAAATTTATTATTATCATTATCTTAGATAACATTACTGAATTAAAACGTTAATGTAAAATATTATAATTATAACTTTAAACAAAATATAATATCTTTAGAAACACTTAAAAAGATCATAAAACCTCCACGTGCCAAATATTTAGTTGCAATATTGTTTTTCACCACTATCCGGAGATTTTATTGCTGGCCAGCTAAAAGTTTCCACTATAATAATAATTAACTAAACGACGCACGGTATCAGAAGTAAGACCAATTCGATTCGATACCGCATGGAAAAAAATGTGCGGGACTTACAATTTTACGATCGAATTTTATAGCATTTTTATGTTTTTCCAATTGCTTTTGGTTGACAATCCGATCCGTGTAAATTCTAGCAAAATATGTGTGTGAAGAATCCGAAGATATTAAAATGCAAATTGGAAGTTAAATTTACTATAATATGTATAGTAATGACGACCGTAGGCTTTGACCACATGAGGTAATTGATATACCTTGACCACGCTTTAATCTGTTCATAACTATCTGTGTATACGACTTTGAATACTCAGAATTGAATGAAATATCACTGAATTATCAGAAACACTCTGAAGATAATTAAGACTAAAATTGATTACCTACATGAACATACTCTTGCTCTACTTACCTACACATTTCGCTGGTACAGTTTAGGTCCCTATCCCTGGAAAGCCTATCGTCATTAATTGGTTACGAAACTAAGCTCCGAGTTGGTTAGGTATGTATGAACATTTTCTTATGGAAAATTTAAAAAAAAACGTGGAGTCGAACCCAGTTATTTAGGCTTAGCTGTCGTTATTAAGATCACTACATGAAAGAGGTAGTTTATTGGAATAATAATTAATAACCGTTAAGTATAATAATAACTGATAAATCAGCTGAAAAGTTTTTATTACGTTATTTGTAAGCTAGTATGAGTCTTGCGAATGGACAACAGAAACACTAGCTCCCGCTTTATATTCATAAATAAAGCTACATCCGTCATAATCACAAGGAAATACTCCATAATTACAGGGAAAATATGAGCGTTTCCTTATTGAAGATTACACCAACAAAAATGTAGATTAGGCTCACTGAATTTAGGTATTCAAGGAACAATGTCCCGGCAAATGGACGGATTTAGGCGAAATTAAATCATTAGAAACATCTGCGTTCCTGAAGCTAAGTATCAGAACGACGCCAATACGTAGGCACGGATTATATTACTTACTTACCCTCTCTTCTATCCCCAGTTTTTAATTCGGTTTACGTATACATGGTGTATATTTTAAATTTACCTGCCAAACATAGGTACCAATATTTCATGTATATCCCGGCCTCCATACTAATTAAACTCTCGGGGGTGCTCATTCATTACGAACATGTATAATCGAAAGATTAGTTACACGTGTCGACGTAGCTTTTGCTTAATATTTATTACACCCTATATTTTCCCGACCCCGAAGATTTTTCTTAAAAATATTTATCCAATATACACAATCAGTGCCGCCTCATCATTTATGAAAAATCGTTTCTCTTCAGAGAGTCCTCTATAAAAAGCTCATTCCAAATTAAAATTAAGGTCTAGCGTAACTAAAGAAAAGAATCTTATATTATATCACAACTTTGCAATGTGAAATGTACTTTAAAGCGACGCATGTAAGAGGATTTTTGCTCGTGCGACGAAGCTTTTACGACCTATTTAGAAATGTCGGTTGTCAAAATAACTGGTTGTTTTTCAAGATCCATTTGTATGGTGCCCCACACTAGCTCTGAATTATAGATGTTAAAAGAACAACAAAACATGTCGATATTTTAGTCGCGTTAGATAAAGTGTTAATAGTAATATAAAACCAGCGGCGAACGGGTATTTATGAAAGGATTCCCAACAATATGAGTTTTTTAATGCAAGACAAGTGCGTACAGCAGAATTTATGTCTAAGTATTTTTACAATAAAATTACAATTTACATTGTAGATAAATTTTAATAGTAATTATAAAGCAACATATCAGCGTATCTACATATTTCTACATAATTTTGTAGTTAAGTAATGTTCCGGAAGTTCCGATACGATACAATTCAAGGCACCATTGTTTTATTCACGTGAAACGAAAGCAGAACTTATCATACCATCGCGTCACACCTGTATTCCCCCAATGTTTAGCGGAGACATAGTTCACCAGTAGGTATAGGTATTTAGGGGCCATGTAATAGGGGGCGAGCCTATTGCTATTAACCGGGCGCAAATCCAACCTCCGAGGTGGTACTGAGAATTTTATTGAAAAACCCAATAAGCGTAGCGCAATAAGCTAGCATATTAGTGGCGCTTAGGATCACTACACTAATGAGGTATTTAAAATAAAAACAAGTTAAACAATTAAGATTTATATTTCACTAGTGAGATAAATATTATATTTAATATTCCTTATCTATAAATCGTATGGTTGAGAGAGCTCGGGTCGGTTGGCCACATCCATATAGGTACTGTAGGGACTCATTACGACGTTAGTAAACGTATACTGGTCAGAGTATATAACACACCTACACCGGGTCCATTAACATCAAGCGTTATTGAGGCTATATCTCCAGCCCCGAGCCACTCCGATAGCCCCACGTTCCATTAAAAGAAACCATAAAATTACATTATTATGTGTTAATAATTTCAAGTGAAAGAACGCCTTTTCAAGTTTCGCTGGGGACAAATTAAAAATTCATATTCATTCCGTACTGTAAATCTTTCATATACGTCGTACAGTAAAGGTTTAGCTTTGGTATATCGAGATGCGAAATTGAGTTTCGCCTTATCGAGTGTGAAAATTTTACTTCTCCAGTAGCTTAATCTTGTGTTCGCGTGCAGTCCATTTCGTCATACTACGCTTGGGAAATAAAATGTGGTTTCACGGTATATTTTTTAGGTTTTCGAAACGGCTTTTATAATCTGACCATATATTAACAAGAGAGTCTTCTTTAATTCCATAACGAATTTAATTTCGATTGTAAAATGTATCTGGTATTTTTTGTAAAAGCCTCGCTGCGAAGGTCATGTTTCATCATGTATGTACAACGTAGTCCTTTCGAATCAGGGTCTACCTAGTTAAATATAGCATAGAGTGTAATTTCAATGGATTCAGATAAAAAATAATTATATTTCGAGGTGGAAGGCTGATGTAAATTTAGTCGGCGTATCTACCTGTGAAAGCCGAAAGGAGTTTACTTGGGACGTCTCATAAAATTAGTATCTAACTGCTTCGCGTATTATCAGACCTGTTTCGAGGCAAACCGAACCCACATGAAGCGCGTAGGTATTTTAGCTGATTAAGATTACATTTGACACGTTATCAACGTAGGTGAAAATACTCTAAATGCAAATAAACCGTCTTTATTTCGTAAATTATATTCGTGATAATTCCTGCGTCGGCTCATTACCAGCGGATATTATATCGAATGATTTTTACTCGAACATTTTCTGCCTAAATTATAACACTAACTGTTTTAAATAAGCTATCGGTGCTGTGAATCCAGTGACTTAATTATTTTTTAAATTTGCTCTTTGGGAAAAAAACCTCATTTAGATAAGACAAATTTATTAGAAGTTAGGTAGGTTAGGTAGGTACCTACATATGGTATTTAAAAATCGCTGCATGAATCTGCGTCCGTGGCCAATAAGTCTAACAAATATATTACACAAACATCCATTAATCTCATGAATGTATTGGCGCATCCTAAACTTCGTAATAATAATGCTTCTAACGAATAAGTGTTGAACCAATAACAATTCTTATAAAACATAATAATAGAACATAAAATACAACAGAGCTCAAACGAATACATAAGTAACAAGTTTTCGAATCACTCCATCAGGCTGAAATCATTGAAGTTTCAAACTCGACAACTCATTCAAAAGGCATAGCACTTAATCCAATTAAGTAATTGGTGGCTACCGGTGTATTACCTACCTTCAATGCTTATTGCGGCTAACGGGACGTGTAGGTGCATTTAAGATAATATCGTGTCTGCGGAATCGATACGCATTGCTCCCTAACCTACCCTGGGCGGCGCGTAAGTTATGCCAGCGAGGCCAATGTTTGTCCGCCAATCAAGTGTCGTATTTTACTGCTACAAGCCGACATTAACTTACCACAACGGGGCACTGCCTCTCAGTTAATGAGACAGCATCGTTTTAGTGTCAAACATTACGCGGTACGAGAATAAGAGAACCGTATGACAAAGTTAATGGAGTATTGATGAAAGGAGTTCCTTAGGTGGCCATTTTTAATGTTTGTTTTTTTTTGTAAGATGTTGATTTAAACTAAATTTGAGTTTCTGATGGACAACATTGAAATGTAGTATAATAACGGCTGATCAAGTGCTAGTAGATACCTAGTTTGTATAGGTAAGCTAAAAGTTTTTCAATAAAGAGAAATTTTATCTACCAATATTCTAAGATTCTAGATAAATAAGAACATAATGATATTAGATAACATCTTCATGTTAAATATTCTATTTTATTTAGACTATCACATTTTAAAATCACTTCTACGAAACATGTATCTTGCAAAAATACTGGAAACAGCATTATTAATCAGTGTCTGTAGAATTAATTGAATTAAATTGGCTCTCTAAACACACCACAACTACCTAATCAACGTCTCACAAATTCGTGAACCGCGCTACACTTGAAATAAATAGAATCTATATCGCATTACCGTCCGTAGGTACTATAGCTTTAAATCAATTGAAACATTTCAGTCTTATTAAACGATAATTTGAAACGGCGCCCGACAATAAGAAATTATGCTGTTGATGTCATAAATATACTGGAGAAACGTCATAACATTTGTTACATTGAATTACGAACGATTTCTCTTTAGTCTGATTGATATACGAACGTTTTCAAAATAAATATTTAATTATATATTTGTACATCCTATGGAATCAATAATACACGTACATTATTTTCTTTAATATGTATACCTACTTGCTATATCTATGTTTGGTCAAGAGAAAATGGCGTCTATCTCGAAATTAGATGCCTATTCCCCAAGTTTCTATTATTATAAACGTGTATTCCGTGGTAATGAGTTCAGAAGTTTCTCTTAGTTACCTACCTTCACAAAACAGGGTTGCTTATACGGATGTAGATACAAAGGCACAAGGTCCCTCCTTTATATATTGGATTGCCCATTCCGGAGGTACTTACTACAAGACATATGCAGAGAAAACAGACTATAAATTCAATATATGTCATCAACTAAATAAAATACACCTACAATGTCTTGTTCTGTTACAATGTCATACAAAAAGGACAATATTTTTGGTCTTGTTATTGCTATAAAAACAAAAACTCAAAAGAATTTTCAGTGAGAAAATAAATGCATAGAAAAATTCTTTCTTGTTATAGGAAAGGCGGGAGAGGGCGCGGTATACGTCGCGTCTCCTACATATTTTATTGAACGAACGGCGCACATGCGATGAGGCTGCGAGATAGATCCTGCGATAGATAACTTATTAGGTACCTAATGTAAGTAAGTTAATAATGTAGGTGATGGACTATTATAATTATTTTATTTAGAATGCCGACGCATAAAACAGCAATATTTTGAAGATTTGATTTCCAATGCTCTGTGCTTATCTTGATACAGAAAAGTTCATTAAATTAACTAAATTGACCCATTTCAAATATTCGAGTTATTCGTAATGCTGTAATCACATTTTGAATCGAATAGGTACTCATTACCACAACTTAAATGTTAAACATTCTTTTGATTTGATGATTTTGAACGGATGACGACATCCGTTGTTCAAAGTTACAAAAGTTTGAAATATGAAAAATTCATAGAATAACGTTTTTTACTGAGTACTTTTTTAATACATTAAAACATAGGTAATACAGAAAATCTTTAGAAATAATAATTAGGTATATACCTAGTACCTTCAAGTAGGTAAGTATATCTATTGTTTTATTTCTCTATGCCAAAATAAATTTTTTATTATGATGGCATGATTCGTATCTACAGAGTTATGATAAATCATTCACTCTTTCTTTCTATAGTAAAAAAAAATGGTTTCTTGCTTAACAAAGAAAACGCAACCAAAACGGTTCATCAGTCATTCCATGACATCATACATCAATCAAAGACGAATAAAACACGACATAAAACGCGATACAGATCTCGCGACACATCCGTCGCGCGCGTCTCGTGTGCCACGCACCTACTTTATGGGATATCAGTCCGTGCGGTATTCCCTAACTGCACTTCAGCTCCTGAACCGACGTATACACGAGTATACAATATATGTACGTAGATATACAATACATATATATGGCTGGCCATAGCACGCACCTACTCACATTCGGGACACGTAACTTATGTTTTGGAAGAATTTTTCTTGCTCTATAGTAGCGGTTTTGATTGAGCAAAAAGGTGTAGATGTAACCTCTTTACCTTAGGCGTTAATGTTTAATTGCAAATTTTATTAATTGAAGGATCATAGCACCTATCAAACTCTTTGTAGTGTAACATGGAAAAATCGTCTACCCACGTATAGGAATAAATCTATTTAATACATCATTCCTGAAGAATTCTATGGTTTTTTTTTAAAGAATTCTTTCCTGAAGTTTAGTGGACTGCTACGCTTAGGTAAGGTTCTGGGTTTCATGCTAAGGTCGAGCAGTTATTGTTTTTTTTATAAAATTCTCAGTACTTAGCAGCTCGTCCCGCGACGTTTGGATCTGTACCCGGTTAATGGCAGTAAGCTCGCCCCCTATTATATGAGACCTAAACATCTCATCCTAAACACTTCAGTCTAACCCGTCGGAGAATACAGGCATGATGGTATGCTATGCTTATGTTACGTACGGTACTTACTTATTTTGGTGTTATTAGCACAATTAAATATCTATGGTAAATTTTAGTACTGCAATACCTTTATGGTTAAAGGTTTATTCTTAAATTATGTTTCTGCTATTGTAGATATCGGCATTTCCTTTCGGCTCCTCAGATTGGGCTGGCACCTATGGGAATTTGATTAGGATGTAGGAGGTCGGATGTTTGTGTGGTCAAGATCTACGTTGATAAGACCCTCATTTAAGTTGGGTGAATAGTTGATAGGGGCCCAGATAATGCTTACGTACCTTTGTATTCGTACAGAGGTGTTTGGGCAGATAAAAGCTATATATAGGTTGGCACATGGAAGTAGATTTGATTAGAATGATATACCTAACCATGTTATTTGTACATGTAAAATTACTCGTTCCAACACTACCAATTTTCATTTTAAATGGAATCCATTCAATTTGAATTTAATTATTCAATCACTAGAGATGGTTTTGTTTTCAAATGCACATCGAGTTTTGATAAAATAATATTTTTATACACCCAAATTGTATTAAAGTAACTTGCTTGTTATCATCCAAACCTATATTGGTGTGAACGACCTACTAGGTATTAATATATTAATATTTTGTATATTTTTATTATTGTCTGCTAACCCGACATACACCCACAGAATATGGATTGAAGATAACATTATTTAAAAAATATATAAATAAGTAGATACCCAATTAATGAATATTTGAAATCACATAATATTTTTTTTTAAATTATGAATCCTTACTAATATTATACACGTGAAGGTTTGTGAGTATGGATGTGTGGATGTATGGATGTTGGTTACTCTTTCCAGTCACAACGGCTGAACGGATCTGGATGAAATTTGGCACAGAAATAGATAAATAGAGACTTTTTATCCAGGTCGGACCCAATTCTGAAGTCCACGGAGGCAATGTCGCGGGCAGAAGCTAGTATTTTAAGAACATAAAAAAATATTTTAGAATTCCTACCTAGGACCTACATATTAAATATATATTTTTCTAAATACGAGTTCCTATGTATGCAGCCTCGATTCGCTTCAAAACAACATAATGTACATTATATTATACTTATTGAATGTAGATTTCTCCCGACTCAGCTATCTGAACACTGTGAAATATTTTAAAAGGAAGTACGTAACATGCACAGTTTATACAGATGAAAAACTCGTTTAATTCTACAGGGTGTGGTTTAATAAAATAAATAAGAAATTTAATTACACCGTACACGGTAAGAACATTGCACGCTTTTGCGTTTAAAAATAAATGAATACATTTAATTAGGGTGAGGTAGGTAGGTATATTCTTTTTACGGCTTAATGTTGAATTTATCAGGCAATTAATTCAGGAATAATTAAAATACTAAGACACATACAGAAAGGTGTAAGTGTGTGTTAAGGTCAGGTTACATTATCTGTAAACTTGTCAATTTATTGTCTTTGTTGACTCGCACGACGACAAGATTTTTTAGAAAACGATAACCGAGAATAAATTACGCCCACAATTCAATTAGAGCCTTAATTATTAGATACAATTAGTTGATGAATTATGTAAACATTACACTTCGTTATGTAGATTCTTATATCTTTATAAGGTAATTGTAAATAGATACAATAGTCTTTAAGCTTAAGCTTTACCATTAATAACCTCTTATGTATGCTATTATTTTCAACAAATGAATGCTGATGTTTACCTATTTTTTGTAATCTTTTATTACGCATAAAATTACCTCTTAGTAAACTTTAATATCTTTCCTCATTGTACATTATAGTCCTATATATATATAATTTTACATAATAGAATATCATTACGTATGTATAGGTACTCGAAGGGTTAGGCAGAGCTGTTATATACACCTAAAGTTCACCAGTATATTTCAGGTCATGTATGTATTATTAATATTTTAGGCCTGAGCTATTTCTAAGCATTTCTCATAACTGAATTGTGACTCGAGCGTAAAAACTTACACTCAGTAGCCACATTGTGACCTCAAGACAGATGAGATAGTCACTTCAGTCAATTTACTTTTACTCTCAAATATGACCACTCTAAGCCAATATCCCAGAATGATTTATTATATTTTGTAAATTCTATAAACCTAACATCAGGTTTTTTTTTCCAGGAAAAGTACGTAATGGACAGGCTGCACAAGACGGTCTACTGCGGACAATAAATTCTCGTTTATTTTCATTGCAAATGTACCAATCCACAATATTTTCATAATTTTATAGTAGGCTTAAGATGCCAACTCATAGTTATCTCGCTCCTAAAACACAGCCGCTATCGAGCCTCATAAAATTATGTAGAGTGGGCCTAGAGTTACCACCCGTCCCTACTTTTGTGGGATATCCGAATTTTGCTACATTTCCATAGTGGTATAACACAATCCGGCTAACCGCTAACGCTCTTAAAGGTCCGAGGTTTTGTCACAGGGTCGGGCGATGACATTTGGTTACAAGATAAGATCCCTGATTCATCATGATAAGAGCGTTGCTTACAAAAAACAAATTTAGGTAATTTTATTCTAAGTAAATAACAATGTTACATTACCAAGCATTAAAGTCTTAAGGGTCCGGCGGAGCTTGAATTGCCCACAAAAACGTAATACCGAAACAAATCGTAATCCAGACAATATTCTATCAAATTATGTTATTATTCGGATTTGGATACCGTTAATCTAGATTCCTACGGTACTTTTTCGTCTACTACTACTTCACTGGAAATAAAAGACCGGAAAACCGATCCAAACTTGGTGAAGTTATAAACAATTGCATTCGCTTACATTTATTTCCAGTGAAGTATTTTGGACAAAATAATAGAGTAGGAACCTAGAATTTGATTAAATTGTTTTTGAATTTATTGTATTATTTATTTATTTCGGTATTACGTTTGTAAGAGAATTTCGGTCCGCCGGACTCTTAAACACTATTCTTACGTCTGCCAGTAATACAATACCTTTAAAATTGCATGAAATAAAAACTCAACTGATAATAAATATTCAGCCAGTTTTTATATAATCGTACGTAGAACTTACTCAGGCAACAAATCGCACATTTCCACTCCAGCTAATTTAATGTAAATGTATGTAAGGAAACACGAAGCAATAACGATTGCATTGCTTCCTGTGTCAGACCATTAAACAGATATATTCAAAGAATTCAATGCTAATAAAATTATTTGCTAAATAACTGTATTATAAAATAGAATTAAGAATACAATGTTTGATCTGGTTTTTTTATAAACTTTGCCTAATTTTTGGGACTTGTCTCAATATATTATAAATAGTTGGCAACAGTACAAAGTGAGGGAGATTTCTGGTTCGCACGGCGTACTATGACGGTATGTCCAATTAAAAAGCTATTAGACTACATCTAGTTAATTTTGATGTATATTATAAAACATAATTTAAAATTAAATTGTACGTTTAATGCTACTTCTTGTAGTTTGCATAGGTATAATAAGACAAAAAATGTTTTTGTGGTAAATAAAGTATTGTCTGTCCGGTTGTTTTATTTTATTAATGTAGATACCTATAACATATTTGTTCCTGTACATATATAATTTTATGTTTATGAAATCTACGAGTATAAGTCATCTAAATGTACCTATAAGTAATTAAATGTGAATAAAAATCAAAAAGCCAGGTGTGAATAGGCAGTGGTAGGTACCTACCCTAATAATTAATAAAAGGATTAAAAATATATAAAGTGGTGTGAAAATGTAAACGATAAGGTAAATATATATTAGGTAAACAAAACATATCTACATGATAATAAGTAGATCAGTGCCTATATACAAACTTATTTACTGTTTCAATGGTAGAGCAATATTCGAAACTCGACAAAATCGGAGTTTAAATTGTTCGTTTTACGATTATTGCGTACTTCGATGGTAGGTATCTTTTGAATACAAATTTGCGACTTTGGAATATACACGCGAACCACGATATTGTTACTTTCACTTGCAAGAACGAACCCTAAGTTCTGAAGTACAGAGTTGACTTTCAGCTGAATTCTACAAAATTAAAACACACTTATTACGTACATAGGGCCAAGTTTACACGATAGTCAAGTCAGTAATATTTTAAGAGCAATATTGACAATTTCTGTTGACGTTGTGCATAGTGCTTACATCGGTAGGTTTACGGCCTTAGATACAAAACATCACGTGTTATGCCGACCGTGATAAGCTCAAACATTTTGTTATTGTTTGTGTTTACATGACAGAGGAAAAAAAAGAATCGTGAAACCTGAGACTCGTAGCGCCGTAGGTATCTACAATATTGTAGGGGAGTTTTATGGATACATTTTGGTACAGAACTTTTTGATTAAACTGCTTTGAAAAGATTCAAAGCGTTCTAGGACTTGTTGCTAAATATAGGCTTTTTGTTAAAAATAGGTAAGTACTTATATACAAGACGTAGGTACCTATATTTAAGTCACAAATAAATTATTGTTAACATATCATTGATGAACAGAATTGGTATAATTACCTATCTATTAATTGATTGGAAAAATAAATTAGTTCAATTAGAAACTTCAATATATACCTACGTCTTAATATCTACCTAAGCTTTGGGTACCTACTATACCTAATTCTTATGCATAGAAGAAAATGAGTTCTAAGCTTTAACCTACTTAGGTAGGTACTTTCTAAAACAAACTTTTAAAACAACATAGCTTCAGGAAGTGATTGCATAACAAGAATTATAGGAATTCATCTAACACATATCTTAATAGGTACGCAATAAAATATACGACCATGAACTTGATTTTTTATACCTACAGTAATAGCTCCACTCAATGGCACTAGGCTCATACAATGCTGCTATAAGCAATCGATTTCATCATTCGAGAAGTAAAATATCGATTTACCGGACTAGAAGCGAGTATAATCGGATATAGAATCGTTTTTATTACCGATTGACTACCATATATTGACGATTATGTATTGATTTTTATTTTTTGAGATGCCGCACTAAATATGGTAAGTATCTGACTAAAAATGGGGGATCATGAGCGTTTTTGATGTCTGTGGGATCCATTTAAGAACAGCAGTCTCCAATGCAACAATAGTACAAGTACCTACTACCTATAATATCTATTAGAACTAATAATAAAAAATCCTAAAATTTCTTGAACTGAAGGTTAGTTACATCGGAAATCGAACCTAG
This sequence comes from Acronicta aceris, assembly GCA_910591435.1. Taxonomy (NCBI): domain Eukaryota; kingdom Metazoa; phylum Arthropoda; class Insecta; order Lepidoptera; family Noctuidae; genus Acronicta; species Acronicta aceris. The sequence goes on along the minus strand of OU342767.1, from coordinate 9,510,475 downwards.
TTCTTCTAGCGTAGCAGTCGCGCATAGGATCACTAGACTAATGAGACAGTTATTAGATATTTATATACCTATTACTATAGTAATTAGTAATTCAGTTTCCTTCATCTATAGGTTTATACAAATGCTTATTTATTGAAAAAATGTTATGTGAAAGACACTCACCCTTATCATCTTATAGGAAGTAGGTACCTATCAAATATATCTAGGTATATCTAATTAATGTATGATAATTTCCTAAGTACGACTGCTACGCTAGAGGTCCTGGGTTCGATTCCTAGGTCGATTAATGTGTCATTGGGTTTTTTTATGAAATTCTCAATAGGTAACAGCTCAGAGTTTGGAATTTGTGCCCGATTTATGGCTACAGGCTCGCCCCCTATAATTTACATGGGACTTAAATATACCGACGAACTGTGAGGCGTACCTACTGTACTAACATACCTACACCTCTGCCTAACCCTTCATAGGTAGGTACCTACAGGCGCGATGGTATGTTATATTTGATTTTTTAGAGTTACGCTGCTACATGGCTTCCATGTTCGACGAACGCCTACGCTGGACCAACGCTTAATAGGAAGGGACCATCAAAGTTTTAAAAAAAGTTGATAAACGACTGGTTTTTTTATTTCAACTTAAAACATCTCGAATGTTTAATTGTTACGTAAAACTGTGTTAATCAAGAAATAAACTTTTTTAATTAATTTGTTTTGGTACTTAGTTTTAATTTTTTTTTTCATTACTATCCTTGTACACTTAGGTACCTACCTAGCTACCGTTTGAAATAAAATAAAACACAGCAAATACTTCTTAGGAATGTAGTAACCATAGGAAAATCAAGTTAGGTATATTGGACCTAAGTAACTGAGAAAAACTAAATTTTCTATAATCTAAATAAAGATAGTTATGAAAAAACCCAAGTGAACATCTCTACCTAATAATAAAATTAATACAAATGGAAAAGGTACCTACGTACTTAGGTATTATAAAATATTAATGGATAGATAGAGAAACAGATCCTAAGGATCTCAAAAAGGCAGTACCAGACAGATACCTACCTAAATGATCAAGCTTTTATCCAAATGAGGGGTAACAATAGAATAGAATAGAATAGAAATTTTATTTATTCGAGTGACCATGACTCATTATGTTAATAATACCTCCTTAAATCTATGTTAGGAACAAATATAATTTAAAACACACACTCAACACAATTCCACTCTCAGGCAATGTTACCCCACATTCGGTAAAAGAACTAAATAGCTAGTTCCTAAATTATTCTAAACTTTTTTGATTTTATACCTAATTAACGTTGGAAATATCTGCATACTTAAATTAGTTCAATCGCTAAACTTATAAAAGAGAAAAAAACATGAATTATTATTTTTTTGTCTACCTACCACAATAACTAACGGATAAATAGAAATATGAATGTACTTCTAAAAACTTTTACAAAGACAAAAGACTTTTACAAATGGAACCACCATTACAATCTCATTACTAACAGCTGATTCCCATAAGATTACCCGATTGTCGCGCCATCTAACGTGTAGAAGTCGAACTACGTAGCACCTAACGCCATCTATACAAAACGGAAGGCGACACGTGCGCTCACTACTACATTGACGTGTACCCCCGTCACGTTCGCACGCATACGTAATGACAGAGATAAGAATACCTCCCAAGATGTCTTCTAAATTGCCTTTAAAATATTCCGCGCGTTGATTGGTCAGAATAAGAGCGGGTAAACTGGTTCTTTTTAGTTTCCGCCAATCGACGTGCGGCGGGTGTCTGCTGAACGAACGGCCATGCTATTTTAGGTGGGGCTTGGGTAAAGTTCCTCCTTTATATTCCTGACGTATGCAGCCATTTCAGTTATGGTAGATGGTGTAGGACTACGTGTATTTATAAGAAATCTGCTGAATTTTCCTTTTCTCTATTTGATTTTTTTTTCAGCCAATAATGCTGAGCTACGAGATTGTTACAATACCTATTTATATGGCACAATGTGTGTCAATTGATATGCCCGTGGTAGATCTAACAATAAATTCTGATATGTATCTATGCATAGTAAAATCAAATTGCCTACCTACCTACTCCTGTTTTTTGCCATAGGTAGGTAAGTAGGTACCTACCTACTAAATTTATGTTTAAAATAAACATGCTCTGCCAGCGCAATAAATACCAATAAAATGATTCTTACGTAAACAGACTATGTTTTTGCTTATAAATACCTGTAGGTATCAATTTGCTATTCATCTATAGGTATTACAAAAACTTCACTTAAATCTGAACATCATACCTATTTTAACAATATAGGTTTTAGCCACTTTTAGCTCTAGGTACACAAAGATTAAACTGTTACAAATGCCAATGGCAAAAATAGCTGAATTCGAAAACCAACATTCTGCAGGTATTCAAGAAACGGTCCTGTTCCCGTAAAATACCTACTAATGTGAAGGAGTCACTCATAAACATTTGTTGTCGTAGGTACAGTCGCTCACAAATGGCTTCATGGTGAAATTATTTCCATATTCAAAATATTAGCTACACAGGGCTGTAAGTTGAACGAAAAGTACCTATTAATAAATTGAGGAAGCGTATGACAAAAGTATTTGGTAAAAATTAGGCAAGGCTCTATAAATTCACGCTTGACAGCCAGTAGTGCGATGGGAACTTTCCTACGGGAATAAAACGAAGCGCCACAAGCGGAGTCGTAAAACTGGAACTTGTGAATGAAACATCGAACCATAATTGGCACATTAAAACGTCGTCCATTGACTAAATTTTATTGACACATTGTAGAAAGGATAACACACAACAGGTGACCGTAGGTTTTTACGAGCAAACTCAAGCGCGTGCCACGCCATAAACCGCCGTCAAAATCGTAAAATTGTAAGGAGCTGTTTAAATTGCCCCTAATAGAACATTATAGTAGTCTCAATGACGTGTTTGGTTTTATGTGATTTCGTATAAGTAGGCGCCACCGTAAAATGAGATGACGTAGCGTTGAATCGACAATAAAATAGTCATTCGGTCCGTGCCTAGACAGACAGATTCTAGACGGGCGAAGTTGAATTCAAAACGATTTTACGATACCAACACGTGTTTATCGTTAATAGTTATGTATTTAATTTGCCGTTACACGGTCATTTACCTATCGACTACCATAAATGCTCTTTTAGGTATTTTACACCTGATGTGATAAACAAAAACAAACCTTTTGTATTTTACGTAATCGCCCTTTAGATATCAATTTTGTAGATACATTGAGTCACGCTAAAAGGTTAGCATTCCTCTATTTTCGACAAAGTCAGCGTAAAATAATTTTACCTACGGACAAAACTTTAAATAGAACGGCCGGGCACACTGCATTCGTAGGTATAATCGTTTGTGTTAGCGAGTGTACACGCATTTTCTCGTTCCATAAGTTAACTCGAACTACTAACCGGTTGAAGGTTGGTACTTAACGTGTAACATAACCAACTAAATTAGGTAGGCCCGTACATTTTTCCAACTAAGCACATTCTCTTTACCGAGTTCCCTCAGTGTATACAACTGCGTACCTCTTCAATTTGGGCACGTAATGTTGGGATAGACCTTCATAATCCTTTGCAGATATTGTTGGAAATTCTTCTATGTACTTTTGTACCGTAACCGTTGTTGTGTAGGGTGTTTATGTACAAGGATAATTTTGTAAAAAGTTTATCTTATTATAATGTAGGCACCTTTTCCCAAAAGGTCCTATTTATTTTAATATACAAATACTTTTCCACTTTTTATGGTATTAAGGCCCGTACAATTTGTTGTAAGTTACACTACTGGTAGATATTGGCTTTACAAAAATTTAAGGAGAGCTTTATTGGAAGTAAAGATATCCTCATACCACTTCTTACTACAAAAGAAAGGAAAGAAACATAAAAGAAATCCCCAGCATGTAGATAGGTAGGTACATTTATCCCCAGCCTACTCGAAAATTACGAAAAGAATTTCGTAATAGACACTGCATCCTACATTGTCCTATTCCAATATGGAAGAACAGCGAACTGCCACAGGCCGGGCGACCCCGATCTTATTAACTTTATGCCGACTACGGCACTCAAAAGCAGTTCTTTTTGAATCGAATTAAATTTAGAATATGATGAAATTGGCACAGAATTAAGAATTTAGAAAATTCCTAATTCTCTGCCAATTCCTTTGTCAGCTATAATCTTTTGATTTATAACTTGAAATACTTATGTAGGTAAGTATTACATATAATGGGTAGCCATTGTGAAAACTGATGCAGCGAAAGAGGTTAAAACCAAGACTAATGTAAGTGACAGGTAAAAATACCTACCGACTGTCGTACATACCTAAACGTCCTATCAAATTGATTGATAAATAATACCTAGGTATTTGATATGCACTTACCTCATTATATTTAATTTATTTCAAATTGGAAATATCCACTGTGTATCATCCAAATTCCTTGTTTATCTGGAACAAGAATACATTAAAATTAATATTAATCAAAAACAAAATGTACCTAATAGATACCTACCTATTGGATTTAATAATAGGTAGGTATAGGTACCTACTTAAGGTTGGATACCTAAAAGAAAAACAGAAGCAGGGAACTGTTATAACGAAAAAATGTAAAGAATTACTATTACTCATAAATTTATTTTTACGCTTATCTATTTTGTATTTAGGTCATTGTTACCTATCGTGAATTCCTTACGTACTCACACACGCATAGTTATTTTTACATTACCGTTTTAAAAACTTGTAAGTATCAATTTTATGCCAAAATTCAAGGTAGTTAGGTACTTATAGCAGGTATCTATCGCCCTAGTTGAGCGGCCATAAAGCAATAGCTTGTGAAAGATGCACCAGTCGTGCAGACCATAAAGTGAAGGCACCTCATCACCTGTTCACCGTCAGTCACAGACCGCACCGTAAAACCCGTCTGCTCCTAGTCTACGGCATTTACGACCCAACCAATACCCGGATAAAAATAACCATCTTGCACTCGCTATTATTACAAATGATACACAGTTTACGACGCGAATATTTACGTTTTTATTTCAAATGTTTATTGCCTGTTGTGCAACTTAATAGCGCACTTGAACTTCACCGGGCTAGTGACACCGTTTGATCCAAATCGCGTTTTATTGTTTTGCTCAATGGACGGACGAATTTTACGAGCGTGTCGTAATCTGTGACGTGATGGTTATAACTCTGATGCGTACTACGATCTCGTGACTCATATGAATGCGCTAACTTTCATTTTCAATGTATTAGCATTGCACGCGACTGTTGTAAATTATTAATTGAACTCGTCGGGGTCTGATTGATCCACGAGCGATTGCAGCGGTTGGATTGCAGGAAATTAGATATGCCGTTTAAACGTCAGCGCTTCTCGATTAACCGACGCTCGAAACGAAAAACGCAATGAGCTCTACCAAATTTTATTGCTTAATCACTGAAGATATCATTCCACATCGGTATCGAGTATATCGAGTCGGATGTGAAAGGATCGTCGATTCAGACCCCGTTTCTCTTATGTGAGGACCACCCTTATTTACCTATTTACACACAAATACTTTAGATCGAAAAACGAAAGGTCGATAAAGGACGATCCTTCTCGCCTCAGTTATCTTTCTTTAATAACATTGTTCCCCGAGGGCCGTCGGATAAATAGAAGAAAAGGAAAATTGTGTCAGGACTCTAGCAACCCTGAAAAGGAATTTGCATTATATTATCTATATTCATATTTCTTCGTAGGTAACCTTTTCTGGGGAAACAAATGATAGGTGGAGTGCATCTGGGGTCGCATTAAGGGACATCTTTTTATTCGCTTGGAGCTCCGGTAAATATTTTTGTTATTGCGATATTTCTCCCTCGGAGCATCTCATGTTTTTCGATCTTCGGCTGTGTTTTCGATAGAATATTGTGTAAGTGGCCCCTGCATTATTGATAGTGGGAGTTCTGCCTTCACTTTGACATTGCTCTTTGTGGAATAAAAATTTAAGTTCAAATAGAAAATATTCGAAAAGTTTAGGTGACTTAATACCTAATACTTAGGTAGGTATACTTAACTTGATTACCACGCAAATACAAGATGTAAGTACCTACCTAATATTCATTAGGTAAGGTTATTTTGTTGAGATTAAAAGATTGCAAAGTAATAAAGGCAGAAAAAAAAACAAATAAGCACGTAGTTATGGCGCTTAACCAAAGCTCATTTGCTCGCCAAAATCCGTAGAGCCTTCCCACGGCTTAAAAATGGAATCGAACAAAAAATACACGACAAATTTTTAATCAACAACAACCAACTCTCTAAACGCATAAAATGTAATATTAACACCATTTGTGCATTACATGTAACGCCGAAAACCTGTAAATGTTCGAATAAAATATTGAACATTATGAGACAGGGTGACATCGCCATACTTTCAAGTATTTTTGAATTTCCAAAACAGGAATGGTGAATAAAATTCGACATTCATTAGGCGTTTTTAGTTTGTTGTATCTTATATTTATGCTGAGTAGGTAAAATGGTATCTTGCGAGATGGGGCGTCGAGATTGCGCGCCGAGAGTAACTTTGGTAGCGCCAGCAAAAACAACAAATCAAAAAATTATCTACCTACACAAATACGCTACTTGTAAATTGAGCATAGGTAATCGTTTTTTTTTAAATATAATATCTAGAAAATCTTCAAATTTTTAAACCAATTCACAAAATATAGACGAATAAATAATAATTTAATTTAAAACCATGATATTATTTTAATCCACGGTTTGTTCCCAAAAACTGTAATTGAATTGGTACCTACCAAACCTAAAAAAGACACTTTTATAATTTGTCAATTTAATTTGTGATATAATGTAGTAATTTAAATACCTATAAATATTAAAATAATAGCCAAATAATATTCTTGCCATAGCTTAACAAACTATTGCCCTATTCAAAAATATTTTATAATGAAAATCTACCTAGGAGTCCAAAACATTAAACTTCCACGTATGAATATAAGTAAAACTATGTAGAAAGGTAATATTTAAAGATTAAAACGGCCATTTCAATTCTTTCTCTCTCATTAAGAAAATGCCTCTATCCACTCATCGAATAATAGGAATAAAACTACGTTTACGTCTGCCGTCAGAGCATGTCTATCTTGATAAAAACTCAATTTAAATTTTTATGTCACGGCGGCAGTAAGTTCGACATTTTGTTGGCTCGTCTGCCTTGACTTGACATTTTTACTAAACGTCAGATTTGGTAAATAAAACCGGTATCTAATGACTGAGGCCCACGCCCACAAGCCGTACAGAGTTTAATCGATGGATTAGATTATCCACATAGGGATACGTGTCGCGTTATTTTGTAATCTTATGATTGAACATAGCGCACGCCTACGACATTTATCTCACTCTAAAGCTTCTCTTTCTTGTCTCTTTGACGGACAACTTGCCCGTCAATCGTGCAGTGAAAGGAAGCGTATATTTATTTAATCTTACTTTTAGGTTGGAATAATTTTGTGACATTATTATGTAAAATATATGGGAAGGGTGAACTTGTTTCTCGTAGGTAGATACTCGGTCACCCATAATTGATATTGATTAGGTACTGTACCGCCCAGGTAGTCGTATTTTATATCTTTGTGTGGTTCAAATGTGATTCGCAATGTATAGCTATTAAAATAATTTTGCTTATGCAAATTAATACACGTTGTCATTGTAGCATAGCTACCTATAAGCATACTGATTATTTTAATGGGCACAATGAGCAAATATCGTAATGATTAGATATGAATAATTTTTACCAGTCTTTATTTTAAACTTGTAGGTATTGAAAACACAAAACTTAAATCATAGTAGTAGTAATTACATACATACATACACTCACGACTTTCTCTCACAGGGGTAGGCAGAAACTATAGACTGACACTTGCTACGATTCTTGCATACTTCTTTTGCTTCTTCCACATTCATACATCTTCTCATACATACACGCCGGTTGCGAGTGCTACGCACCTGCCTTTTTGAAGGATTTCGCCAATAAGATCGGCGTATGTCCTTCTAGGGCGACCTCTACCGGCGCTGCCGCTGACATTCGCCTTATAAATTCCTTTCGTTAATCGTCTTTCATTCATTCTTTCAACATGTCCAAACCATCTCAGCATATTCATTTCAATATATAATATAAAACACAAAACTTAAATCATAGTAGTAATAATTTACCAGGTCAAAAGTGGAACAAAAATATTTTATTAATACAGGCGATTTTTTTTGCAGTCGCTACTTCAATACAGTGCAGGAAATGCAAGTGGGATCAGCATTGGAACATTGCGACATTCGCATGCTACCTACGAACCCTGTACTGATGATAGGGTGCGCAGTACTTCGGGGTGAAAGCTTTTTCCAATTATTGTTACGATACCAAGAAAATTCAGACGAATAAACCTTTTGATTCATGTTGTGTTACTTATTTTTTGATGTTTTTGTATATCATATAAGAATAAGATTTATTGACCAAAAGTATTACGTTTCCAAACATTTAAATGATAATTATGTTTATTGTAACATTGAGAGCATAGGTATTGTAACTTGTATGGAAAAAATATGTTCACTGTGACCCCCACACTAGGTCAAGCCTGTCTCGTGGAGGCCATGTCTTTGTAACTTATAAATTATATCATATCACACCATCATTCCGAAATTAGGTACTCGTTTACACCGAGGTAGGTACCTACTGTTATTTGTAAGTAGGTAAGTACTGGACATGACACTTTAGTCCATCCTCCATAAAATAATTATGTATGGTTCACTCACAACAGTTATGAGCAGCATACACTTGACGTCACTTGAAATAATTTACGATTCGGATATGCATACTAAATTGCAAAGTTATCCTTCCAAAGAGAAATTTAAGCAAAGATTATTGAAAATATATATGACAGATTTTAAACCATAAGTGTTGTCATAATTTATTTTTATTTGGTAAATAAGGCCAAAAGAAAGGAATTTTATGAGTCTGCTTGTGCCTACATGTAGGTAATAAGTACTCGTGTCGAATAAAAATAAATAAGATTTAGTTATGACGGAAGGTTATATTGAATTTATTTATTTTGATAAATATGAATAATATTAGGTACACATCAACTCTACGCAATAATTATAAATACAATTTTGCCAACGCCTTTTCCGCTGATTAATAAGTTATTCATTAAGTACTACTTATGTATGTATTAAAAAAATAAATATATTATATGTAATGTCTAATTTATACTTGAGGTAGGTACCCATGTTGTTCCCTACAACCCATATTCGTCCCATAAACGTCATAACTATACAAAGAGCATCCACAGCCAGTTAAATAACATAAAGTCATAAATAACTAACCCTATTACGCTAACAAGATCCAATCCTGAAAGCTGAAAGCCGGGCTTGTTAGAAACTGAAAACAAAGGGGCTTTCAGCATGAAAATAGAGTAACAAGCCACCTTGTTAATACCAGTTGTTGCTATATTAAAACTTAGAAGAACAGCTCTTTGTTGGCTACGGGCCAATTAGTTATGGGGCTGCGTAACTACATAAACTATGGACTTGGGATGTAAGTAAACGACTGACCGCTACACCTAGCAAGAATATCGACCAAACTATATTTCCGCCATCGTTCTACGCCGCAGCAATTCCATCCCCATCATCTTAATGGTTGGCAGTCCACAACAGTGTGTTTCTCTAGAAACTTTCTGCCTCGCACAACAAAACTGTGGAATAAACTTTCGCCTGCAGTATTTCCGTACCAATACGACCTTCAAACCTTCAAGAAAGGAGCGTACTCCTTTTTAAAAGGCCGGCAACACACTCGTGACTCCTCTGGTGTTGCGGGTGTCCATGGGCGGCGGTAATCACTTACCATCAGGCGATCCGTCTGCTCGTTTGCCCCCTATTCCATAAAAAAAAACTAAAGGATTTTCTACAACAAACAACGTATTACACTTTGATAAATAAACAATATTTTAAAACAACTGTACCTAAGGTACTGTAATTACCTAGCTAGGTGAACAATTATTATTTCACATTTTTCACCTCATAAGTGTTCACTAAATATTTTGAAATAAGGATCTATTTCAAAATATTATGGCCGTATCCCTTCCTTTACAGTAAAAGAATAAAGAGGTAATTTCGTTGTATTAAAATTTAAAAAGCTAGTTATCTAAATTTTAAACAATTTTACATGGATTAACATTTTTTTGATTTGATTATGGACTTTTGGGCTGAAATAAATGATTAATAATAATAACATTTTTTGGTAAATAAAGGTAGGTAAGTATCTATATTATCTATTGTTAAAATTTAATAAATAGTTTTACACTTCTTCTATCATGTCGGAATTAGCTAATCAACCTATCAAGTCGGTTGATCAGTGCATTTATTACTTAAGCACGAGCCCAACATGGATAGTAAGAATTATGATACAAAAATAAAATAAAAATTCATAAGAATTCCACACTCACAGTAGTTTAACCGATATTCACGGATTTGTATTCGTGAGCAACTCGCTATACCGAAGATAATCGCTAGTCTTAGCCAATAGACCTTATTTCATGAGCCTCACAACATTATTATGTATGTATTTGTACGTTAATACTCATAACCACTTCATTCTATAACAGTTTGTAAACCATCTCTGAGATTATGCATCTTATAATCTTAAGGTAGGTATGATGAAATTCTTTGGATATTTCGCTAAAATCCATGTTAAACATTTTGTAATATTATGTAGGTAGGTACTGTGGGTGTTTCTTTGTAGTTTTATCTAAAGTTTGTTTTAAGAAAAGTAGGTAGGTACTTATTACTTATGTATCTTTACGCTTTTATAATATTACCCGTAACTGACTCATTAGTTTAGTAGTCTTAATTACTGCTACGGTAAAGGGTTTTTCTTTGAAAATCTCAGTAGCAGCTCGGAACTTAAATATTATCCCGGTTAATGGCAATAGGCTCATCCTCTTTTATGTGGAACCTAAACATACCGGCGGACTGTGGGTGTGTCGGTACCTCTACGTAACTCTTCGCGATATTTTCTTTCTTTCTTATTATGCATAGAAGTATCTACGAACTATTAAAAAAATACGATTTATCATGAAAAAAGTTCTGGGTGAATTCGTGATATCAAAGTAGATAATAATAATTATGACAGCTTCTTATTTTAACCCCCCCATTAACAAACTCTCTGTAATCTATTTAACATCATTACTTACAAAATAATTAAATTCAAGCCAATTTGTGATTCCGAAAATACTATTTTTTATGACGTGGCGGAAGTGAACGAATCTTTGGTCCTCTTCCCTTTCCTCGTGATGTCTTTCGTATTGGCAGTTATCCAATTTGGCACACTGCTTCGATCGAAGCTGCTAGCATAATACTTCGTTGCTTCTTGTATATTTGAAGGGTTTTTGGGAAATATTTATAAATATTTCCATTTTTCATATGTCTATCATTTACATTATTTATTAATAGCAAATGAATCAATGAGTTGTTAAACATAAAAAAATATATTCATATTTATGGGAGGTACTTACACTAAAATTGTTTGATCGCTTAAGGATACAATAAAACAGTTCTATTAATTACGTTCATTAATGAATAAATTGTGTATTATTTTTTATGAGTAATAAATTCATTAAAATTAAATTAGTTAAAGGGGTTTAAAATAATTGATAGCTTCCTAAAATTGTCTTTAAATTATTTAATTATTCTATAAATTTTAATTATAGTTTATAAATATGGTTACAATGTTTAATTTTATCTAATTATATATTCAAAACAAAACGTAAGCAGTAAGCAGATGCCAACATGTGTAGTTAACTTTAAGTCATTAACATTGAACTTAACCCACTCACCTTCGCATTTTATTGTAACATAAAACAAGAAAGCGCAATGGGTTTAGAATTGTTAATTTGAAACTTCGCAACACGAATAGACAAACAGACTTACATAAGAACGTTACATTGGGCATATATTTAATTGAAATTCTTCTAACGCAACGCACATCACACAGATTAGTTCAGCGGTGTTTGTGATGTGGTTACAAACAGACAAACAAATCTTCTAGAATGTTAATTTATTACGCTTAGATGTTATTTGGGTCTGCCTAATTGGCATCTATAAATTAAAACTCAAGTACTGAATGTAAACAGCCATTAATATCCATTTATATGACGTAACAGATACTTCATGGAATTGGACCTAAAGCTATGCTCAGTATATTTTAATCCCTGTTTTTATACCGAGCTCAATTATAAATGTGTTTTAGTTAAGATTGTTGAGAGACCATCCCGATTTTATTTTAATATCAAAACTGGATCCTGGATTATTAAAAAACTAGCGTGGAGTTCAATAAACTAAAGATAAGTAGTTTTTTAATTATGTGTCATTGGTCAATGTACTGAAAATAGAATGGAGGTACCTAGGTACCCACATAGGTAGTTATTTAAGTATATGTCATTGCATAAGGTGTAATTAATTTTGTCGGTGCCTTTTTTTTAAATGATACCTATATTATCTTTAATAGAGTTTGATCTATCTATTTATGGTTAACCTAATCTAACATTTAAGGGCACGAACAGGTGAGTTGAGGCTGACAGTTATTTGTAAGGCCTACAGATCTGGATTGTATGTATTTAAGTGAGAATTAGGGTTGACAATTTGCGCGACATAAGAGAAAATCCAAGTGTAAGGGTAAAGTGTTTTGTATAGGTACCTATATAAAAAAAGCAAGTTGTTTTTTTTAATACGAGATTGAACGGCCATTTTGGATTCAAATTCTTTAAGTCATTTGTTAAAGTTTTGACAGCGCAACGAATTCTTTGTTGTAGCAAACATGTGATGGGTTTCAATTTTTTTTTTAAATATTATATGTTGGTATTTTTTGGAATCGATTGTGCCATTTTACACCTGTCTACACGGCGTTAGTTTATAATGTTCATACAGGTACCTAGTTGTGAAAATTGAAACCCGTATGTTTTTATTAGTATCTACATATTTAACAGTAGACAACAATAAAATACCTTTACAGGAACTAATTTAGGTAGGTAGGGTACCTAGTTAGGTATACACATCTCAAAGGATTATTATTGTTATTTATTTACATGCTTTTTGCACTAACATTAACCCTGTGCCCCACAAAACTGTGGGATATTGAGTCTCTGTACAATATTTATACCCAGGTAGGAACTACAAAATATGTAGAAACTACCTACTTATGTACCTAATGTTATCTAGGTATTAGGCTGAGGTTTAATAATATCCTACATCCACAAAGGTGTGAATGTTTAATTCCCATGTAATGCGAGCCTATTACATCAGACGTATCTAATCAATTGTCCGGGCATAAATCTAAACTCCAGGCTGCTATTGAAGATAACATAACATAACATACCATCACGCCTGTATTCCCCGAAGGGGTAGGCAGAGGCGTACTAATGTACACCCACAGTTCGTCGGTATGTTTAGGTCCCATGTAATAGGGGGCGAGCATATTGCCATTAACCGGGCACAAATCCAGACTCCGAGCTGCTACTGAGAATTTCATAGAAAAACCCAATAACACTTTGGTCGACTTGGGGATCGAACCCCGGACCTAGAGGTCCGGGGTTCGATCCCCAGCAGTTCGATCCGTAGCAGTCGCGCTTGGGACCACTAGACTAATGAGGCAGTGCTATTGAAGATTTCGTAGAAAACTCACTAATTCCAGTCTATCTGGGTGTGGAATAGACTTTTAGCTCAGTCCTAGACGAATGAGGCAGTGTGTGAAAACAAGTAGATTAAAAATATATATGACCTAAAGTCACATTACAACTAATTTTGTGACCAAAACAAACATTTGAGACCCGACCACGAATCGCAACCAGGCTAAATTGTAATCACGAAAGCGACACTAAAAATCATATTTATGTAGGTAGCTTACGGACCATGATTGGGTATCACAAATTAGGTAGGCAGGTACCGATTCCGTGCATCGATTTACTTATAAATTACAAATTAAACCCCGTTCTCACCGGCGACTTAAGGAAAATGTCGCTCGTAGGTACTCTCTTGGACATGAGGGCAATCTTAATTTGTTCGCCGATCGATACACCTACGGGTTTAGTTACTGGGTTGAACGGTTTGGGTGGCGCTGAATTAATTAATTATTGTTTTAGAGACCCTTATGGGGACTGACGTACTGATTACGTTGTAAGTGGTTACCCTTCTTAGGAATAGGTAGGTATCTACCAATCTACTAACTTGGTACTGTTTACATATAGAAGGTGTACTCATCTAAATATATATAAAACTCAAAGGTAACTAACTGACTGACATAGTGATCTATCAACGCACAGGCCAAACCACTGAAGGGATCGGGCTGAAATTTGGCATGCATATAGCTACTATGACGTAGGCATCCCCTAAGAAAGGTTTTGATAAATTCCACCCCTAAGGGGATAAAATAGGGGATGAAAGTTTGTATAAATCTGATTTTCAACTGATTGAACTGAAATTAAAGATTGGAGCTACTATGATGAAGACGTCCGCTTAAATAGGATTTTGATAAATTCACCCCCCATGGGGATAAAATAAGGTGTGATGGAGGATGTAAATGTATTAGTTTGAACTATCAGTACCTAATGGAACAAATAAATTAAGACGAACAAAATATTAATAATAATACTTCTTAACGCGAGCGAAGCCGCGGGCAAAATAATTAATAAATTTCGACCTATGTAGGGGTGAAATAGGGGATGAAAGCTCATATGGAACAAAGTAACTATTCCACGCGGACGAAGTCGCGGGCAAAAAGCTAGTATCTATTTACATAAAATAACATAACATACCATCACGCCTGTATTCCCCGAAGGGTTAGGCAGAGGTGTACTAATGTACACCTACAGTTCGCTGGTATATTTAGCGTAGCGTAACAGCGTAGTTATCATTTAGCCGGTTGTTTTCAAACAAATAATATTAATACAACAATTTACTTGGGAAAACGAGAAAAAACTTTACGTAAATACCTATATTTCTTTCATAGAAAATAGGCATGGAATTTCAAAAGGAAATATATAAAAATTTTCTCCTGAAAAATTAGGAGGATGAATCACATTTATTTTCGCAACCGAAATTAACAAAACTTCTAAGTGTGATTGAGTCCCAACAATTACAATGAAACTCTTAATTATTTGTACTACAAATTAGAAAATTAAGATTTCACTAATCAATTCAATTAGGAAATTACAATAGACATTTGTAACTCGAACAGCATGAGAATACTTTACGAATTTAGGTCACTACCTTGTTTACATACAAGTAGGTACATTTACTTGTTTGTAAAGGTATATAATACTACGTTGGTTGTAAAACTTATATCTAAAATAGTAGATACCTAATTTACTACAAACGGTCATTTCCAGGTCACAATTGAATTATCGTACCGACTATTCATATAATTTATTACAAAGATAATAACTTGGGTTGGTTATAAACTTGCGAATTTATTGATATACAATATATCGATAAGTATAACGTAAATAATATATTTTATTGTAGGTACGGCGAACAAAAATATTATACAGGTCCACATTGAGCATAAATTCATTCGATATTATGCGCACGGATATTTTAAAAGTAATAAAGTATGTAAAATAATAAATATTTTTCCTAAATCGTATTTAATGTAGGTAGGATAGGTACATAGAGACTGAGATCATACATACAAGTTCTGCCTACACACTACGATAAGAATATATCTAGAAATCGACAACGAACGCGTATGTCAGTGAAATGTGTAATTTATACGACACTCGACTGGCCTCGTTTCCGATCGCCAACCTTGTGATATTCACAGCCACAAACAAATATATACGACAACACTAACGAATAATAGCATCGACTCTCACTAGATTCCAAAAATGTCTTCCTCAACATAATTTTTGCGTTAGCATTCCGCAAATCCTTGTTTATTCGGTTGCTATTCTTCGCAGCGAAAGAAAATCGAAAATTTCTTAATATATCATCGGATCGGATCGGTTCTTTACTAGGAATATTTTTTTATGATATGTATTATTGTTATACTTACCTCTAGATCTGATGGCCCGTCACGTTTCGCAGTCGTACGTATTGAAATACAATTACATTTACGATTGGTTGTATTTGGAATAACTTATCTTCTTCGATAGTCTCAGGGACACATTTGGTTATTTTAAAACTTTTTTAATTTATTAAAAAACTTTACGGAAATACACTTTTTGCTCTGTAACACCAGTAATGTTCTGAGAATGACTGCCAATATTCTATCGGATACAACTATGAAAAAACATAACATTCTACAGAACAAAAGTTGTGTAACAAACCTTTGTTTTTACAATCAAAAAACACCTTACCCCGTCCTATTGATGGTCATTGTTATAGTATATTTTTATAAAGAAACTGAAAGTGTATTGTTAGTTTTGTATAGTTTTTGTTGGTGTTTTAGTGGGTTCCATAAAAATTTAGAGCATAAACAAAAAAGACGAACCCTTCCGCGTTGCAACAATGCGCAATGCCAAGGTATGGATCAGTTTAAAATTACAGGTGACGTAGTGAAGGTGGTCGTTTTTCATTGTGATAATGTGTATCTTTGTCTCCGAAAGTAATTTTAATTGCTTTCTTTTATACGATCATTGATTTATTACTGTGGTCAGTGAGAGTGGTACAATACGAGGTGAGGTTCTACGAATTTTTATATTTTTTTAAACCAATTTTCTCTGGTGATGGCCATTTACGGTAAACGAACGCCAGAAATCTAAAGAAGCATGTAGGTTAATGTATAGTGAAATAGTTGAGGAGACGCTTATGAGACATCGTGTCGTCATCAAATGCGTACATACTTAAGTAGGTTCAAAGAAACAATGACATTCTTAGTAGCATAGCAACAATTGACTTCACAATCGCAATTGTCATTTGCAGATGTGCTCTAGTTAACTGTAATTGTTTCTAGTAAACAGAACAGATTGTGTTCATCATTTCTTAGTTCATTCCTCTTGAAATATATCGTTCGGAACAGTTATGCCAGTTGACACAATGGACAGAGTTCAGACTGCTGAACTAGATTTCATAATCGGATCGAAATATATTGAACGTTTTCTCGTGTTATGTTACATAAAAATTGGTATAAGAGCTCAGCGTTGCCGAAAATCCCTATAAAAATACATACCAATAACAGAAAATGCTTCGATTGTGCGAAAAACTGAACAAGCGATAAGTTGCGAACGTGCCCTGCTCTCGCCGCCGGAGACAATCGCCATAACGACCAGTAATTTTATATCGACGTGCACAATTTACCGTGGCATTATACCCCAATGCTTGTGCCATACGAAGGCACACACATTTGCCTCGTATTTGCCATGTCTGTAACACAATATTTGTGGAACGTGCTAACCGATGTGTCAAACATCACATATCTAGGCGTGACACGTACCGACAAACATTTTCAGTTATTACACATGTACTACTGCTATTATCTTGTTGGCTTTTTCTTTTTGGTGCAATAAAGCGTTGATTACACCAAGACGGCGGCAATTGGTCACGAAATAGGACTGTGGGGGTGCCGATAAGGCAATTGACGCAGTTACTTACTTGCGAGTAATACTATGCGTGCTGGGAACGTTTTAATGATAGCCATGTTTATGACACCACGCCATAAACGCAAAGATTATCCGTATTATCTGTATTCAAAATACCACTAAATCGATCAGAGTTAATTTTATTTTATAGTTAAATAATGAGAAGTCGTAAAATGGAAACGTAAGGTTCCACTTTGCCTATATTAAATAGATAGGTGAGTGTTATGAGATTTCCTGTGTTTGGAAATAAATTCTACCTACGTTACTTGACGAAGATTTCTAAGTCATAATAAAAAGTAACAAATATTTAACGCAAATCTTTAATGACTGGCGCCTTTTTTATTTTTGCAAATGTACAACTGAACAAATTCAAGTTTCTTCCAAAAAGTTTTATTGCGAAAGAACTTTGTATTATGAAATTCGTTTATTCCTCGTTCCGTGAAATGGCCACATTATCAAAACAGTTGAAGCAAAAAGAAGTTTCACGAAGAGAGAACTTCGACGCGAGTCCGTTACTTAATGCAAGGAGAGATGCAAATGGACTCTCTCAAAATTGGTCGGGGATTCGAAGTTTTACCTACCGAATTCGCTGATCTGTATACTGAGGAACAAAATGATGTAAAGACCGTACAGGACTCATTCAATTGTGAATCTTTTTGTTAGAGAATTCAGGAAGATTTTCCTTTGAAAGTGGTCATATTTTGAGTAATTTTTTCGCAATAAAGTCCTTGTAAAATATGACAGTATTTGCGGTTCTGACGTGCACGGCACCGTTCGAGTATTCGCGATCCAACCACCGATCTTATGTAGGATTTGTGATAATATGCGAATTGGATACGAAGTCAAGATTACGTATTCCCGTTTACCCGGAACAGTTTCGACGCTAAGTATTAAAGTTTTGATAACGCAGTTAAGTCCCCGAACGTGACTAATCCAGATATGAGACGAACTTTATAAACAATCTAATTTCACAGATCGGGAGCACGGCAGCTGGCTTGGAAAGTTGATGTCTTTTCAAACAAAATTAGATGAGGATGACCTATATATTTTCGTAGGGTTTTGAGAAACGTGTGACAATTTCAAATAACAACGATGTGATATTTTATTTGCCGGTTAATCCTAGATTCACAGTAATTCATCATCGCTATCTGTTATATTTTATTAGATAAATACAATAATATACCTATATCTTAGAATTGTAATACTAAAACAAGGTAATAGTGATTAGACTGGCATGGAATCGGTCCGCTTTCAAGCCTCTCAGCCATAAAACGTATGATAGATGTTGACATCGACAAGCCCTCGCGTGTTGCCTGTACCGTTCCGTCCCCACGCCCAAGGGCTGAGCCAGGCCGCCAGACGTCCAACCTTATAAGACCCTCCACCCCTCTCCCAGCCCTTTGATCTACAGATCCCGAAAAGGCAAAAAGGGCAACTTACAAGTTCTCTACAAATTGGACGATTGTATCAGACTATCGAAATGGGGTTCGGTGCACTCCACACCATATTTAAAAATCGAATACCGATGGAACATGATTTAAAATGGCCGACGGTTTTTGATCTTTCTTTGTAAGATTTTGAATCTAAGCTGGGATTTCACGGGTCCGCATCATATCATGTTTCAATTTAATTTTAATTTCTTTAAGTAGGGGGTCGATATAATGAAGAGTGGAATTTAAGAGCCATCACGAATTGTTTCTTTTAAAACCTACTCTCAATATTCTAATAACTTTATACCCTTTGTAAATAAGGTGAACTTATTAGGTAAGAAATCGAAACGCATCCGATTATCTTGCATTTAAATGCATTGCAAAATCGAAATTCCGTTAAAAGCCTCTCAGCGTGAAACGAAAATGATCCGATACGCATCTTACAAGCTTGTTTCAGGGCCACCTGCTTGACACATTCACATACAAACCTTTACTTTATGTAAGGTTTAGCCTCTACATTGCGAATAAATTCACAGTTTTTATATTACGTATCGAATTAACGCAACGAAATACGTATCATAAACACACGAAAGCAACGACGTCGTCTTATTTCTTCGGATAAATAAGGTATACATGTTACAAACGATTTCAATTAAAATATATGATCGTGTGAACGTCCCTTGGAAGTTCAGCTAAATATATTCTCGATTGAGTCGATTTATATATGAATATTTAATATAATTAGTTGCAAAGCCCCTTATCTTATATACGATACATAATATATTAAAACTGATAAATGATGACAAGCAAGGATTTTATATTCTGATTCAATTTGCCTTCCTAAATGATTTCTTACTACAATTTTATGAATAACAATTTATTTCCAAAACAAATAAAGTCAAGGAAATCTGCATCATGTCCAATTGTAGGCATCTATCTACCACCTACATAATACTGGTATGATTCAAAATATATATTCTTCAGCTTTTAGTATGTTCCCCTTCATTCGATCCCCGTGGATCGCATCATCGGGGACTTCACATAATGCAGACAACAAGAGGTCGTGGAATACGCGGGAAAACACGCCAATCGATTTTCCGTGCAAATGCTGATATTCACGTAACATTGTATGAATCGTAAATAAGCGCGCAATACGAGAAGCCTTATATTTTACTCGTTTATATATCTACTTTGAATATTCAATACTTGTTAGACGCGGTGTTGATCGGTTATTCTGGTAAATTCTTCTTATTAAGCAGAATGTTCTTTTTATGTTCACAAATACCAAAAATTTGCAGATACATTCTAACAAGCCTTTGATTTTGTTTATAAGCTTAAGAAAAGTAAAGTAAATAGAAGAAATTTGTTTTAGATATCTAGTTATCTAAATCTTACACTAATGTAATGCAGTAACCTTGCACCTACGAGGTATCAAAACAGCGTCAATTACCTATCTCATTACTTCTTGAAATATGAATTTAATCTCTTAATTTAGAAAGTTACTCTCGATGCCAATCTTTGCTCGGCAGTTTTTAGATATACATACCAAAATTCATTAACTTGAGATTGATTTAATCTCGTCCGACAGGCCGAGTGGAGTCTCAAGAGGCCCAAATTAATTTTAAGAACAGACCAACATTCTACTATACAACCCTAACATTTGCGTTTCTGAAAATGAAATGCAAGAAAATTTAAGCTTTAGCTTTCGGAGATAAGGGTTGGTATGATTTTTATGGGGTATGGTTTATAAGTTTGCGTAGGTGCCAAGAATGAGAATCCAACTGTGGGCAGGGAACAGATGCCCCGAACGGGTCTGCTAGCGTTATCAAAATGTTACGTTACTGAAATAATTGTTGACTAATTATTTTGTTAATACACCAAGTAATTGACGCTCGGATCCGCTGCAATCTAATTTGTACCGTAGGTACTTGTGAAATTAACTCTTTTATCGTACATTTGTGAATTATGGTACGTAGGTACTTATTTATTAATACCTATACAACAACAATTTATTCTCGTGGACTTTCTGTGTTATTGTTCATTTGAAACTTGTATATGTAACGTCAAATTTTTATGTAAATATATATTATCCCATAACTGGAAAAAGTGTAAAGGTTACTTCAATACCGGTTTTACATTTTGAGTAGTACTGGAATAAAACTACCAGGTACAGAAAATTTTAAAAGAAAAAACGGATCCCAAGACACTTAACAACAGTCGGAACGAGTAACAGGCATTCCAACAAAAGGTTATCTCACTAAAGTGTTGGTCCCTCAAATGCTAAGCGAGTAGTTTGGGAACAATTCCTTTAAAGTTCAACATTTGACCGACGTTTTCCGCACTTTAGTTAGGTACCTAACTACGCGGGCCCCTTCTCTGTTGCAGAATAAAGTCCTTTTATACGGAATAGTTGACGCCCGGATGTAAAGTTATAAGCTCTAGCTTTTAAAATATTTGCTACTGCAAAAGATATTCTATGTATCTACTTACTTATTTGTTATCCGCAGACTGTCTGATTAGTTTGGTAGTCCTAGCGCGACGGCTACGCTAACGGTCCTGGGTTCCGAATTTCAGGCCAAGCAAAGTGTTAATAAGGGTTTTCTACGAAATTCTGAGTAGCACCGCGGAGTTTGGATTTGTATCCAGTTAATGGCAATAGGCTTGCCCCCTATTCCTTATATGCCACCTAAACACACCGGTTAACTGCAGGTGTACATTATTACGTCCCTCCTAACCTTTCAGAAAATACAGACTTACTTACCTAAGTCAGTTTTCATTACACGCTCGATTCTTGCTATGATTAATTATAATTATATTAAATTGTATATTGTAGTCAACATCAAGTTACCACAAACTGTCAAATTTCCCCAACGCATAATAAACTCTATTATTTAGAGATTAAATTGACAATCGATTGAAGAAATTTGACAGTTTTGGACATCATGATGTGCTGTTGACTGTATACAAAAAATTAGCATAATTTAATCATTATGATTAAAAAGTCAACTAAGCTTAGAATTCACTTTTGTGGTAAAAGCTTTAAAACTGGTCAATTTTTATTATCGAGGTATGATCAAATCTATGACATAATTATATAATTATGTAATTATTACGTAGTATCGTCATTTTATTTTTATTAATTTATTTTCTTTATCTATATATTATCTGTGAATTAGATCGTCAATTGTTCATGTCTCGGCGAAAAAATCACACCTGACTAATTTTAATACGGCAAAATGAAAACAGTAGGTACCTACGTCTGTGAATGGTCAATTGATAAAAATGGTAATGAGACCATTTGAAAGCAATAACACACCCACAAATTCGTCAAATAACAGTTTTATCAATCAAGATATCATCTAAACATGGATACGTAATCAGATAGTAGATACTGATTTTATCTGATCATTGATTGTGTTCTTGGATGACTTTTCTTTTTTCTCTTATAACAGTAAATAAACCATTGATTGGGTTGATTATAATTTGGTATAAATTTTTACCATTGATGACACATCATCACCTTTTAATGTCCAACCGCTGGGTCCAGCTTTTCTCAGAATAAGCGCCAGACATACTTTTTTAAATATTTATTTGAAAAAAAAAAAGTTTGATCACATAGTGAACATGCCACCCCTTTTTTCTTCTTATGCATAAGTGAAAAATAATTATTATTTACAGAAACGCACGTGAATCTGAAAAGTCAGAAGCGTGCCTTGAATACGAGATGGATTGTGACCCAGGACTTGGGGTAGTCTTTCTTTATATCATTGCTACCTACTAGTTACTAATAATTATATAGATACTGTACCTCATGTCACATGATATGATGTAATGGTGTTTGTGTCTAGGTATAATGAACTCAGGATTACAACATGGGGTCCTTCAAAAAGGGTGTGAAAAATTTTTTACAGGGACGGTAACGCGCGAGTGATACCCCTGGTTTTGCAAGCGTCCATAGGCTACGGTAACCGTTTACCATCAGGCGGGCCGTATGCTTGTTTGTTCTCTTATTGGTATAAAAAAACAGTAACAAAACGTGAAGTCGCAAACCGCTTCGTATGTAGCGTTCCTATGCATTTTTTTCTTTTCACTTCCCTCATGAATTGCACCACACAATATAAACTGGAAAGCCACTCAAAAGACTTGTTTAGCGGTTCCGCCGTCTAAGGGTTGAAATACACAAGGGTTCCGATGCTGACGCAGCAGACCGTACCGTCTGGACGTACTTAATACCCTCCACATTCTATGTGGATGGAGCTTTACGTCCGGGGTAAAATATAGGTACTTTATAAAGACGGTTGCTTATGTTCCAGACAAATGTTTTTACTTTTTGGGTACAACAATTTGCTGAATTTCCGTGTTTAGTTGTGTTACATTTGTGTGAGTCTGAAACTTTTGCAAATTACTTATTTTAAGCTCTTAGTACAATGGTCTATTTTTTATGTGAATCAAACGTAGTTAATATAAATGCAACTTTATTTAAAATTATTAATGTTAGTACAACGTAGGATTTTTTTTTAATAAAAAGTACGTCACGTTTTTGAATTCCCATCATCCCAGATTCTACGATTGACATGAATATATTATTCACTATTTCTACATAACATAACATCACGCCTGTATTCCCCGAAGGGTTAGGCTGAGGCGTACACCCACAGTTCGCCGGTATGTTTAGGTCCCATGTAATAGGGGGCGAGCCTATTCCCATTAACCAGGCACAAATCCAGACTCCGAACTGCTACTGAAAATTTCATAGAAAAACCCAATATCACTGCTCGACCTGGGGATCGAACACAGGACCTCTAGCGTAGCAGTCGCGCTTTGGGACCACTAGACTAATGAGGCAGTCAATATTTCTGACTTAAGATATTTTGGAATTATAACGTCACTAACACGGACCATCATAGCTCCATCATTAGAACTACAGACCGGTTGTCTCACACACTGGTATGTAAAAAAACACATTAGTTTATCGATTATTTGGAGGCTCTTTTTAATCTTTATATATACGCAATTATCTGTACAATAATTTATGGACTAATCTTTACGGATCATTTTAGTACGTAGTAGAAAATTGGTTTTATCGATTTTAGCGATATTAATATACATTGGTGTCATGTTTTCATATTTATTTTCTATATTAATCTAGATATATTTATTGACGATTTATATAACAAGTTGCAAAAGGAAATAGAAATTTGGACATATAATAATAAGGACTAACTACACCTACAAATAAAATCGTTGAATACATGAAAACTATATGAGACAATAATTTTAGGAAGTGGTTTTTAATCAGAAGATGTGTATAGATATTAATTAATTATTAATCATCAATTGGTATGTTTAAATGTCGATAAGTACCTACTTATAATTAAGTACCCACTTAATTATTATCTACAACTCATAGTCCACTCATACTGCCTTCAAACTATATAAGTCTATGTAAATATCAATTTAAATATACTTATGTATATAAAATATTTATAAACCAATTGTAAACATACATTAATATTAATAATTTGGCCACATATGTAGCTGAAAATTATTATTATTATTATTTATGCAAGGTTATCCACTGACACAGCGGGTGTCAAAATGTTGTAATTTACGCAAAATTAAATTCTGTTGTTTTCCAGTTGGATACCTAAATTAAATAAAGAGTTGATGGTAGATATGTAATTTGAAAACAAGACAAGATCGGACAAAGGCTGTTTGCAATTACTGTTATAATTCAATTAGGGAACGTGAATGTATACCGTCTTCGTTCAAATTAAAATTAACACTGCAATACAATTATACCCTAACAGTAAGTACCTACTCACAGTAATAAAATAGGTGCAAGGCCCGTATCCACGTAAGTACCTAGAATTCAGTCCTAAAATGCATCACAGGATATCCCTTGCGGTCTAAGTAGCATACAAACTACTCAAGATTACAATATAAGTAGGTACGGCACATTCGCAATACCATTTATTTTATACCGACAGATTCTTAATAGGAACAATACTTATGTAATTTTATGAATGAAAAGGGAAATAATTTAAAAAATACAGAAAACTATAATTGATTTTAAAACCAACCTTTTTGGATTTATTTAATTAGAAATTAATTACATAACTTTTTAATTTTGAATAAAAAAACAATCACAACAAAGTGACATCTCTATTATGGGTAGTGTAGTATAATTTATATCGACGTATTGACTAGGTATATAAAAGTAGACACAAGTAAATAGCTGAGCATTCATATAAGGTAATCGATAAAGTAATTCAAGCTCTATTGCGATGATTTCCTTTATTCCCGTGATTGCGTCCGATAGACCCATTAGCAACGCTTAAGTCTAAAAATATTCCCAAATTATTTAAATATTTATGCAAATGTAAAACATCGATAATTCACATTTTAATTGATTGACATCCCGCAGTGTTAACATGAGTATTGCTGTTTATACGTAGTTATAATGTAAGAAGAATAATTTCCCTAACCTCGAATATAGTCATGCTGTTACTATTTATACCAACTAATAATATCACATTATTTTACATAGATAGCCGTCCGACTTCGCTAATTGAGAATCTTTATGTAGTTAGCAAAGTGACAAGATTTTTTTCCTATTTAAATTGGATCATAATTTATAAGTTACAATGCAACGCAAAATTTTATTTGCAAACTTATTTAGGTACCTACTTGAGTAGGTATACCCACTGCTTGTGGATTAAAATCATTTAGAATGTTTAGTAAGGAAAACCTATAAATCGATAGTAGGTAGGTACATAATTATTAGATATTATCTACATCAGACTTAGGCAAAAACATTTGTATCTTAGAATTAACACCTATTTTTACCCGACTGCGTCAAAAAGAAGGTTATTCACCTATTCTTAGCTATTAGCTTCTTAGTAGCTTTCTACGCCAACGGAGAATTAGCAAAATATTGAGTTCTAGGATTTGGTCTGAGTAGGTACCTATAGGTATATCCACTTGCCCAAGCTTTCTGCCTCAATAGTATTATTCTTAATATAAATATTCATCCAATCCTTTTTTCTATCGTGTAATGTCGGCGACACCGGCGCCATAGATGAATGATTTGAATGTATTGGCCTCCCCGTTCCCGGCTCCCATACATTTGCATCCCATTTCCCGCGCCACTGTTGCCTTCAATTTACTTAATTTCCAAGAACAAAGACCAAAATAAATTAAACAAACTTAACACAAACAGATCACGTCCCTTACTAAATGCATTTCTAAAACGATAACGTAAATCGAACGTCCCGGTACCATCAAAATGTCGTCTCGTTGGAGCACTCGTTCCTAGAATCGATATCATTTTCGAATATCGAATCGAGATTTAGTAAATTTGGAAATTCGCATGCAGATCTTTAGCTTGGTGCAGCGTAGGACCTGTAGTAATCAAGAAATACTGTGTACCCTCGGCTAGGGTGTTCTGACCCCACTTCGCCCCTCATCGAGGGAGTAAGAGACGTCGGCGCGATGTTTGTTTGTTTCAGAATGCCTCGGGAAGCGAAACTTGTGTGAGAAGGTTAATTTGGTGGGTAGATAAGTCGGTAGGTAGATATTGTTTTTATGTACCTAGCTTAGTTAAGGAATTTTGTGCCCTTTCTTTGTTGTGTTTCTGTTCATTTTTATATTACGTTATGAGTGAACTTTTACAATAGGTTTATATATTTTTGGCATTGTTCCGAATTTATGTTTACAGATCATATTCTTGTAAACAAAACACACTAAGAAGGTGGTTTATATTAGTAATTTTGAGCGTTTCTTTTACAATATTTATTTTACCTACGAACATCAAATAAGTATGTTTAAGTGACATTCATGCTATATAACCATTCATTGACAGGGAACAGCTATAGGTATATATATTTATCTAACAACAAATCATACGAGTATATGATCATACATCTACAATGAACATTTGAATACCTATCTAATAGATGCTATATGTAGATACTACTCGTATACAGACCTAGAAGCTTACAGTGAAGATAATTATTTCACGCTAACTTAAAAGGGTTGGTTTCCTACAGTCCAACTTTGACGCTTTTTAGTTTCCAAAAGATAAAGGTGTAGGTAGTTGAGTTCTCGTTGGAATAAGTTTAAGTTATGACCGCTTAATGCGTGTCGAGACTCCATTAGTTTGTATCAATGGTTGCTTTTTTATTTCATCGGTCGGTATACTAACTCCTGCGTTAGGAGTTGCCTGTTACAAAATACACGCCATTTGTCCATATTGATTTTATTTATTATAATTTTAGGTATTTATCAAAAAGGTTCGATTAGGATTCAGTAAAGAATATTGTCATCTCTTCTCGAAAAGATAAAATACTTAGATACATATTAATTTGTTTGAATGTGGTGTGGTGTGGTGTGACTTTTGCGCGTAAGAGCCAGTTCTCCTTCGATCGCTGCGGCTCTGTCAGTCTGCAGTACGTAGGGGCTTTTATGGGTAGGAACAACATCAGCAACTCCTCTAGTATTGCAGGTGACCATGGGCGACGATGACAACTTACCACCAAGTGGCTCGTCAGCCCGTCTTCCGACCTAACTAATAAATAAATATATACATATATATATATATATATATATATATATAATTTCTTAAGCAGAATAACACGTTCAAGATTTTGTTACATAAACATGAACACATAAATATATTACTACTCAAGAGTGCCTACCTACATGAGGTGTGGAACTATGGATAACAGAGTGAGTGAGTGAGTGAGTGAGATAGAAGGGCGGACTAAGAAGCGCCGGCGCCGCTCCTCTATCTAATTGAAATATATAGGTATTTCGAACTGCTATCGTCAGCCGTTGAATGTTAAGTTTATCTTGTAAAACGTAAATAGAATGTGCGTAGGTAGTACTTACGTAGTCTTATACATATATATATACTAAAGAGTGTTTTATATATATAGCGATCTTGCGCATTGAAGAGCTGTATAGTATTGATTATGTACTTAATTATGAATTTATTATCCATCATCATCATCATCATGAGCCTATATTCAGTATTACATATCACGAAACTGAGGACGCCTACGTCGAGTACCATCCGGCACAGTCCAGTAATATAAGCTGATCATAACTATTACTTATGACTGCCTCATTAATCTAGTAGTCCCAAGCGCGACTGCTACGGTCCTGGGTTCGATTCCCAGGTCGAGCAAGTGTTATTGGGTTTTTCTGTGAAATTCTCAGGAGCAGTTCGTACTTTGGTATTTGTACTCGGTTAATGGCACTAGGCTCGCCCCCTATTACATGGGTCCTAAACATACCAACGACGACGAACGAAATGTTGGTGTATATTAGTACACCTCTGCCATGTGTCTGCTATGTGTTAATTATTATATCCGAGGGATTTAATAAAAGTAAATACTTACGAGTGAATAAGCACTATTTACTTTTAATTAATTATAGTCTTTAGTGTGTTTATTATAGCGTATAATTAATCTAAATGACCTATTAAACACCCAACACCTTTTTTACTTAAAAAATACAATGGTATAATAACCATAGTAAGCAGGTAAACAGCGTTAGTAACTAAAATAAAATTCCCATTACGCTTATGTATAAACGGATTTTTTACTAGGGGAGGGTCAGAGAAATAGGAATTGTTGATAAGGTATTTTTAATTGACTATAATATGCCTCATTAATACTTATTAAGATTTTTATAGATAATACTTACCTACTTATATTTACTAACGAAGGACCGAGAACTCCAAGAAATTTAATATTTTTTTATGGACCTGTCGAATTAGTACCTACATTATTATTATCAAAAATAATGTAGATATATAGGTAAAAATACCTTCAGTAATTCAGAAATGCACTTGACCCAACATAGTTACATTCTTAATACCTACTTGTTTGTAGTTATAGGTACTATATATGTATATACTTTAGCCAACATAGAACTTATTAGGTCACCATTACAGGTATGTACATTGTTCACACGTAATATTATGTAAGCAAGTACTATGGTAGTATTTATCTTATTTATTAAAGTTTATTTATAAAATTTACATTAAATAATTATTCTAATGATTACCCAATCCCAATTGAATATATATATATATAAAATAGTCTTCATTTTGAAACATACAAAATATACCTAATCATATTATAGACCAATATACCTAATACCTATGTGTACGTGTCCCAAAAGCGGTATTAACATAATACCGATTGTAGATAACCTGTGTTTAGCTACAAACTTGTATTTGCGCTTAGATAAAACAATTTTCAATTGTGTTTTGCTGTAGATAAATGATACTATGAGCGTTACGAGCAGCAATTACTATATTTGTTATTGTACGAGGAGTATTGACATGTTCAATCAACGCTGGTCGGGGTGTAAACCAAGTGGTTTTTTCCACGTTAATGGTCATGTGTAATGCGTTCATTCTAATGGCTATGATATTTATGAACATGTAGATAGTTTTTTGAAATAAGTTATGTAATAGAAACAGCTGTACGCCCGCATGGCAATAGGACAAATGTTTTGATTTATAGTCCAATTTTCCTCGCATAATTTTAAATTTTAAACACAAACTTACACAAAAATCCTAACTAATTACTGTCCCGTTCCATTTTCCATTTTAATTCTTACGGGCTATAATTCAAGCGTAATGGACCGAAATGATTTTGTTACAAGGGAAATTCTACGCCGCGAAGCAAAAGCGAAATCAACGCCCTCTGCACATTTCCTTTATCAAGCTTTAAATTATTTTCCACGAGGTGCACAAAACCATATCGACCACACAAGGGGCCATGTTTACCAACAAATAAGGGGGTGATATTGTACGCATGCGCGCGCCGTCGGCTGCTGTGTGCGTCACTATAAATATGGCGACGAGACGCCCGCCCTTCCTCCGTTATGCAACACTGTTTGATCTAGAAACATCCCAATAAATCTTCATGATCATTAGAAAAAAGTTTTTAATAAAAATAACATCCATTAATGAAATTTATAGAGCCGACGGAACAGCGGCCATTTTGAAATAAATCCCCGTTCATAAGAATTCTTATTGGAACACCAAATAGTTTTTTATAAGATAAATGGAGGGTACACTGGTAAACATCTACGAAACATTATATAATGACTCAGTTATTCTAATAAGTCTAATACAATACAGATGATATTTTTTCTACTTTCTAAAAGATAAGTTTGAATTTCACTGAACCTGTAGAAATTTTGAACTTCGTAAAATACAAAATCATTCCGTTGCTTATCTTTATACAAAATTTAGTCCAAAATTTAAAGTGTTCAACATTTATTTTGAATTTGCTATACTAATAAATAACATGCGCTGAGATAAGCTTCGTCCCAATACCATGTATGAAAATAATATGTATTCAAATTTATTCAGACCGAATTCTTGTTGGAGTGGTCATCCAATAAGTACTTGTGTTTTAAATTTTTGGCAAAAAGGTCGAAATATTAGTTTTTGTCTGCAAAAATTAAAATAATCTGAACATGTACGAAGGGTCTATTTGGCGGGAAAGAAAGGAAGGAAGCCATTATGCGGAGCCTAACGCCATCTATCCGAAATCCTCGGAGGCTTTTCCAAACTACACCGAATGCTACGGGACGTAGCTGAATATTTCGTAGCGCTCATTTTCTCGGCGTATTATTTTGTTCCGTAGCCGTTATGTTTTATTTAAACTTAAGTTTTTCATGGATTTATTCATAACATTTAGTTTTTGTCTGCGAACTAAGTAATATTATTCACCTATTTTATTTTATGGTTTATAGATTAAAATTTTTGTGTTTCTGACAAATTTCAGTTTATAGGTGATAACGTGAATAAAATACAATTGCATTATCAATTTGAAGTGAGCATTCTTTTAAACTTAGTTTTATTGAGAACATAAATCGCATCTAGTATATTACAAAATGTATTAAAAGGATTAGTTTACTTCAAAATTTATAAAATAATATAAATTACATGTTTAAATTGTATACTTTGTTTAATTTATATTTTCTAATTCGACAAGTGTTTTGTTTATCGATTTGAAATCTTGTAATGATAAAGTGTATATATAGGTACTCTGTCAAAAATATATAAGATAATTATAGAATACAATAACTTCAGCCTTTTTTATTATATAAGTGCATTTTTTTACCTTATTCATAAAATATATAAAATTAAATTTTCCGAAATAAAAGTAACGTCCCGAAGCATTTCATTGAAACCAGTTTCCCCGGCAAAGCCTTTCGAAGGACGCGCCAGCCTACTTTCTATCTATCTCTTTTTACCAATATTCGAACGCATGTCGCGGGAGCGAGATAGCAATCATTACGTAAACTGCTTGTGTGGCCTTTAACTTCCTGCAGATTAATGAGTTTTTATTATTATGTGTAGATGTACCTTCTGAATATGTATAGACAGCGGTTCTTAATTAGGTAATTAACTCTTTGATAGCGGACTGCCCTATCTGTCATATATATCATACATAAATAGTAGAGTGCATGTGAAATAACCTGGCATACATATGGAAAATTTATTAGTTTTATCACGGGTCTAACTAGCGTGGAAATAAACTGGTGTTCAGTTCCGTAATATCATTAGTCTTGTGTTACCAAAAATTATGACACACTTTGATGCTTTTGTCAGATAAAATTCATAACTAGCTATATAATCGTACCTATATAGAGAGAAGAAATTTCTGAACTAAAGTAATATAATAATCACATTATGTTGTGAAAGTTCGTTAATTTAACTCTATGGTCTTTTTTAAACACTTTGAGTATCTCATTACACTTAAAAATATAATGTTTACCTAATGATACATACTAAATTCAATTTTTTTGTGTTTCTAATTTTCTTGCTAGCTGTAATTTTTGCTTTCTGCTGCGAATTGTAGGTACCACTCTGTCATTTCCCATGAGAAACCTAAGAGACGAATGAGGGGTTATCGCCTAGGATGGGCTGCAGCTTCCCAGGGGATCTCTGTGGCGCAATTTTCCAAGGAGGTTTATTCAGAAGCGGAATACAGTTTTCTCTTCTAAGAGTCTACCTCTCTTGGTACTTATACATATACATACCTAGCTAGTTTTGTTGTACTGTCATTAGTTTTAGAGAAACGATCTTTTACAATAGCTTGATTTTCGATAGGGGTTCCAGGTTACGTTGATCTTAATAGTTAAGCAGGCACTATTTTCAGGTAAAGAAAACTAAAATTGAAGTAGAATTTAATTAATTACCTAAATGTTTTCAGTTATCCTAAAGAAACGATTAAATTCCCACGGGAAATTCAGGCCAACCTCTAAAAGGACCGCGAGGTGATCGATTCCTTCAATTCATTACTAAACGGATACGAAACCGGTTCGATTTTGGATTGTATATCTCTGTCTATCATTATAATAAATGATAGGGATAGATATAGATTCGAAACGGTGCTTAATTTCCGCCTGCGGTGAGGCGTAATCAATGAATTTTGTTACTAAGACCGTATTGTGCGATGTGGGCGGTGAGCTCGGTCCACATGCTATAATATCTATCACCGTATTTGAATCTTGACTAATGTCTTCCCGTTTCTTCGGTTAGGTACATCACATGAAGAAGAAAATCCTCAGCTGTTAGCAGAGTAGCCGAGCCGGTACTACGAATATTTACCGTCTCACACCAACATAAGGTTGCATTTTGCGATGCGATTGTAGGAATCCAGACATCTTATTGTGGATATTTTTTATGTACGTCTCACATGAAAAAATACACAATTAGCATTGTTGCCTTCTATTATGTATTTTTAATTTAATAGTTCTAAATACTCTGACTTAATAATTAGTACAATTGCGTCAGGCACAATTTTACATCCTCATCTAATAACTAAACAATATAACGTTAACATAATTTGATGTTGGCAAGCCACAGATTTTTCTGAAGAAAAAATATGTTTTCAGAGCGCCGACATCGTATCTTACCCACTAGAATAAAAATTGGCATTGTTTTAATAAGATGGGGCCGAACTAAGCGTGTCGCGAACAACTCATTATCATCGAGCGCACTGACGATATCTGTTTTTACAAAATTTGTTTTGATTAAACTTCTCTATCGTACGCAAATGTAGGGCAGCCAACCTTCTATATTTGTCCGGACACGTCCTAGTTTCTAGACGCTTGCAAACACAACATTTATTCTAGTTCTTTGAAGGACGGATTACGTAAGTTTCGTTAGTCCGCCTGTTTTACATAATTGGATAACTTTTTGCCTAACAACTCAGTCCTTGGAAGCTTAACTAACCAGTTTTTAGAGAATTGTACGAATTTTTTTGACTACTCAAGAACTCACGATAACTCGCCTGACTGGATGGTTCACCTACATCACTGACGCGTTGAGCTGAGCGATCGTTTGAATTATGAATTTTGGTGAACAAAAACAAAACAAACGAATGCTCTTAATGACTAGGTTCACTGAGTAAATACCAAAAAATATTTTAAAAGGTTTCATTTTAAAATACCGCTCTAAGCTCACCACTTCGGCGTAAAAATACAGAATGCTATAGTAGTGTAGTTTATGAAACTTTAAATCCCGTTGAGGACTATTTTCACACCAGCGAGCGAAGCTTAAGGGAGAGTGCTACGTAAGACTGCATGTTAAAAAATCTGTAGTAGAAATCAAATTTTATTGTAGATGTCTGAAGAGATCAAGTAGTTTAATATCTTCAATTTCACAGGTAAACTATCCACTTTTATGCCAAAAATATCCGAAATATCTACAGTAATTCAATGTATAAAGTTGGATTATTTATTGCGATTTCAAAACTTTCAAAACAAAATTTGAATATGATCTCCGTTTTAAAAAGAGCGCACAAAGCTCGCCAAATGTTTATTTTTCGACCTTCAAAAGTTCAAACAGGCGGCCGCCTAAATGTCAATTATGGGCACCTGCTACCAAGAGACTCGCGCGACAATTTGCTAGGCACCGCGTGCTCTCACTCTGACGCGGCGCAAAACGAGAGCCAACATGCGGGCCCCTAATCCCCTCGCATCGTCTACGCGAAACGTCAATGAACTTTACTAATCTCCGCACGATACAAATCGTAGGCGTCTGAGCCCGTCCTTGCGCAGCAAAAATGTTAATTCAAGAATCATTCCCCGCAGTATCCTTGGCACGCCACTAGAAGTAACTAAGATTGAACTTTGCCAAACTTCATTAAGAATGGCACGTCATTCTGAGTTATTTTACCAAGTTTTGGTACGAAAATTGCATGATAAAATCAAATGTTTCATAGGCCATTGACCGAGTTCGCCGCGTGTAATAATATGCAATGGCATAATGGCCACGTGACGCGACACCGATGTGACTTTGACGACCAACACGCGATATCAATCGACATAATGTGTTGACAAAAATCTTCCGGATATACGTATCAGGAAATACCTATTCATAAATTGGTAAACTATATCTCGTACTTGTTGGGAGTATTGACGATAACCTTGAGTGATATAAAAACTTTTAATTAGTTACGTAATTACAAATGGAAATACAACGAGCATAAATTATCTTTTGTTATAATTAATTTCGGGGCCTGCCTATTAACTGTTATTACGTTTGTGCATTTTTATTGTAATTGATTACGTATCCGCCGTCATCCTTGAATTATAAATTAGTACACGCCTTTTTAATAATTATCCAAATCGAATTCAACCCGTCCATACGTAAAGGAAGTCTTTGATAAAGATGTCTATTTTAAGCTCTAACGCGCCGCATGTGAACAAAGGCGCACGTGAGAAATTCTAAACGAATATTCGCAGACGATCTAAAATCGAAACGATGAGATGACAGAACATATTATTGAATAAATAAATCAGTGCGTTAATCAATTAATTAACGCATATAATGAGATAATAAATCAGTTGACCGTTTATTTATGATGATCAAGAACTGAAGCAGGTTAACAGATACCTACACTTTAAATTAAAAACAAAAATACATAATAATACTACATTAATAATTATCATTCTTATGCAAAATGTTGTTAATTAGTCACATAAAATACCGGTTGATTTATATTTATCTGTCTGTGACCAGTTTTAATGAAGCAATTACATAATCTTCATAATAACTCAATTATGATGTTAATGTCAAGATCTAAGTATGTAATATTATTCTGTCTTGACTACTCAAAAGCAGTTTATTATTCATAAACCATGTAATTTTACTGGATTTCACATTAATTATTATTATTTATTATTTTCCCACGAAATTCACAATAAGTACTATAGAATTAACTTGCAAACCAATAGGTACTGTAAGTTCCGTCAAGTAAAATACTTAATCTTATTAGATAAACTATGTTTATATATTTTCATAAATATTTCTCTAACGGGATAATGATAAATACAATTCATTAGTATTTTATAATAATATCCAGTTAGAAAAGTCAGTATCAGCATTTTGCAAAAGCTCTGTCACGTGTTAGTTTCATTGTTGTGGGCCAGATGTCGCTACGAGTATCGTTAGGAAAAAGTTTTTGCTAGTGTGCGCCAAACTTCTTCATTGCTACACGAAACGCACACCAAGAAAATAGCGACTGTAAACTTCTCGTACAAACGAGGCACACATGCGCATAGTTTACTTTGCCAACGCACACAGGCGGAGTATCACAAGTAGATACACGGCCTTTATATTCAGTTGGTGTGCGTAAAAGTGTGTTTACGTAATAAACACAAATACACACCAGCGAAGACGTATATACAGTGAAGCTTTGCAGAATTTGTTTGAACCAGATAGATGGCGTGAGTTGCTTGTTTCGAAGACTTTTTAGATGTAGCAAAATAATGCGGGGCAGATGTTATCTTATTTTGTTTTTCGGTGTTGGTATTGACATTGAAATGGCCAATTAGGTAGGTATAATTGAAACCTGAACGGCGGTAGTTTTTATTTATTTTGGTTTGTTTCGAGACAAGGTGCCTTTAGTATTGGATATAGGTATCTACAAGTTGATCCATAACGTATGCTTAACATATGTTGTGAAATCGATTGTTGTTTGGTTGCAATACAGTATGTGTTAGACTGGTCGGTTTCTAGTGAGTACTCTTCCTTTTCTACGACAATTTACTTTCACTTGATAAATATCAGTAGCATTTATTGCATATTGGTTGTTAATATAATATATATATATAATAAGTCTATTTTGGTGCTGGGCATAATGGGTAAGTTTTTGTTAATAAAAAAGTTATTTATCATAATAATATTATCAAGATAGTTCTGTATGTGAAACGCAAAAGGTATAAAGGTAACCTAGAAATTAAAGAGGGTGGACCCTCCAGAGGGACATAATATTTTTTTTATTGTGTTCTACTAATGGTTCCTTGACAGGTACAGGATGATTTAAAAAATGTAACTTATCTAAATATAGGTAGGTACCTAGGTATATTATTAGGCCCTTATCTACATATTTTATCTTCCGTGACAAAAGCTGCTAGACTAACTACCTCATTAGTCTAGTGGTCCCAAGTGCCACTGCTACACTACGGGTTCAATTCCCAGGTCGAATAAAGTATTATTGGGTTTTTCTATGAAATTCCCAGTTAGCAGCTCAGTTTGAATTTGTGTTTAATAGCAAGAGGCTCGCCCCCTATTACATGGGACCTAAATATAAAAGCGAACTGTGGGTGTATAATAGTATACCTCTGCTTAACCCTTCGGGGAATACAGGTGTGATGGTACCTATGTTATGAGATAAAAAGGTCGAATCATTGAAAAATTTATAGATAAGTATAAAATTGAAAAGGTCAAGCTGTGACGTTTTACCCATGGAGGAAGAACATTGAAATACTTAGATAAGAGTTTAGGGTGTCAGGAGATCAAGGAATATTGAGGGTTAAATAAAAATAAGTAGTTTATTGTAGTCTGCTTACCGCTTGTTCCAAATTATTATTTTTTTAGGATTTTCCAGTGAAGTAAAAAGAAATTCTTAGTAAAAATGTAGAATATAAAATGTGCCCTTAGATACCTATATTTTGTAAGTTTGTATAGTCATGTAACCTATTAATTTTTGAAAGAAAATCTTCAAGGGAATTTTGTGTAGCAATTTTTGCGTGATGCGAGTTCAAACGGTAGGTATTATTTTTAAACTTATATATTATCAGCCAGTTACAATTTTATGTTTAAAAAAAAGAATATTCTTTCACATGAACAATCTTAAGAACCATCAAAGATTTAATTATCTATATGTCAAGTTAAGTGACTGAGATCGTGGCTTCGGTCGTACGATATCTTTCCACAAAACTCCAAATAGTAGGATATTACCTGGTGGTAGTACCTTCCGCCCCAAACAAATTATAATAAGGAAGGATTCATTGCAAGGACACAAGGGGCTAGATTAACCCTATTATGGCCAAATAGGAAACATGGTAGGTACACATATGGTATCTATAGGTGTAGGTGTAGGTGTAGGTACCTTTAACCACATCAAATTTGTCTTAACTAAAAGCTAGTAAGGATTTTCAAGCAAACAAGTGAGGCCGCTTTTTCATGAAATCGCCGAAATTATTAACTTGACTGTACCCTTTCTTTTTGCAAAAAAAAAACTGGGTGTACCCAGTTGGCGAAAACATAAAAGTGATTTAATTTAAGTTTCACTATCTGGACACACATAAAAATCTTGGCGTGTCCAGATGACAAAATAATAAGTGATACTAATTTTGAATTCCACCAACTGGACACAGGTGGGTCCAGTCTCTTGTGTCGAGTTGGTGAAAAACCAGTAGGTACCTATATCTATTTTTGACTATCGTGTGTGCGATAATTTTTATATAATTTACTAACTGTTTCCCCCGGGTGCACTCGCGACGTAGTGACCTTATGTTTAACTCGATTAACAATATAGCAAAATAAGTTACTCAGTAATAATGGAGCATTATACCTATTAGTGAAAGAATGTTTAAAATTGTAGTAGTTTTTGAGATTATCCATTACAAACAAATATACAAATCTTTTCTCTTTATAATATTAGGATAGATTAACATCCACCCTATGTTATGCCCCACACTAGCATTTTTTCCTTTATTATGGCCGCATAACATACATACTATCACGCCTGTACTGCCCGAAGGGTTATGCAGAGGCGTACTAATAGGTATAGTACACCCATAGTTCGCCGATATTTTTAGGTCCCATGGTATAGGGGGTGAGCCTATTGCCATTAACCGGGCACAAATCCCAAACTCCGAACTCCTACTGAGAATTTCATAGAAAAACCCAATAACACCTGCTCAACCTGGGAATGGAACTTAGGACCTCTAGCGTAGCATTCGCGCTCAGAAACAATAGGCTAATGAGGCAGTTTAAGATATTCTCAAAAAAGCTTGCCTCAAGTATTTTATCAAATAACCTCACTTTGCGTACGGAACCCAAACGCGGCTAACAGAAAAGAATCTTGCTCCATTGTTATTAATAGCCCGTGACGTCAGAGCATAGCTCGATCCGAACACAAAAAATTAAGCGGCCAAAAGCGGCCATTTTGTGAAATCATATCGATTGGTAGGAAAAAATCCATTGTCAGCCCATAACCGTCCCCTATTGGCCCAGTTTTTAGATGAGGGTGGCACAATAGGGTTAACTTTCCCCGCTTTTTTGCTCTCGCGACCTTCTCAAATATGAATTCTTTACAAAATGTCCCAGCTTGTTAGTTTGTCTCATGATTTTGATATTAACTGTTAGAATAGAATACGTTACGTAATTAATTTGAGCGTGTAATTAATATTCATCCGAACTTGGAACGCGATGAGGTAAGAATAATACTTTGTTAGAAACAGAAACTATACATATAAGTATTGTTTTGCGTTTTGTGAATTTTAGCTCGAAAACTACAGTTTTGTGTTTAGTTTTTCTTGTTCATTGCATATTATTCATTATCCATACAACGACTGCATTATTTTATTTGCAATATTTTTTAAGGATTTGGATATCTACTGTATCAAGTACTAATATTAATATAAATATTTTCTTAGATTAATAATTATTTATGCTATTCTCCATAAGATAAAACTCCAGATAATAAAATAATTGACCCTTAATTTTATGAGATATCTATTATTATGTTACTCATTCTGGCAATAACATACGAGTTCTTTAAAAAAATTGATGCTAATTTATGATAACTGACCGTGATGTATGAAATACGTAAGTCTAAACATGTATAAGTACAATAAAATTATTGCTAGTGTTAAAACATCATTACCATTAAAATTACATTAAGTATTATTTTAGCAAGTTAGTTTCACCAGTCGTTAAAATTAGATGAATTATTATTATGAATACCTATATAATATTGTACCTATTGTGATCTTTGTAAATTTTGTTATTTAAACATATAAATTGCTTTGTCCTGAATGACTGACTGCCGGCTCAATGCACTAAACAGCTGATCGTAGAAACCTGAAACTTGGAGGATGTGTTCTTTGTATGACGTAGGCATCCGATAAGAAAGGATTTTTGGAAATTCAACCCCTAAGGCGGTAAAAGGGGGGTGACAGTTTGTATGAAAGTCCCTCTTTTTTTTCGATTTTTTAACGAGTGAAACCGCGGGGTACAGTTAGTCAGAATATAAATATAAACGACAAGATGTTTGGTATGGCGGCTGAGCGATCGACTTCTGTGCCACGTGTTGTAGGTTCTATCCCCACATGGAGCAAATACTTATTTGTATGATCTACAGGTAGTTATTCCGGGTCTGGGCGTTTGTGTATGTGAGAATTTGTGTTTGTAAACGCACCCACGATACAATAAAATGCTAGTGTGGGGCAAAGTTTCTATAAAAAAAATGAACTTAATTATACCGGGAGTAGAATTATTAATGACAATGACATTAGGTAGGTACCTACATAAAATAGGCAGTAGGTACTCTAATGAGGCTTAGTCTCAACACTTATGACCTTTTTCCTAAACTCTTAACAAACCGTTAGTAACTACAGACACTTTAAATGTATACCTACCTGTCTTTTTCATTTTGATGTCAATACAGTGAGACAGTACTATAGATAGTATCTCCCCTAACTTATAACATTACAGAGGGAGTTAGTCGCTACGTATCTACTTACCTAACTATAATATGTCTGCCAAGCTCCTAGTTCATCACTTCCACAGTTGCACTAGACATGATATATATATGTCACATGCAAAGTTAGAAAAACTCAGATGGATTATTTTCGATAAATATCTTATATATTTAATTATAACATAACATAACATACCAATCACGTCTGTATTCCCCGAAAGGTTAGGCAGAGGCGTACTAATGTACCTACACCCACAGTTCGCCGGTATGTTTAGGTCCTATGTAATAGGGGGCGAGCCTATTGCCATTAACCGGGC
Source organism: Acronicta aceris (assembly GCA_910591435.1). NCBI lineage: Eukaryota > Metazoa > Arthropoda > Insecta > Lepidoptera > Noctuidae > Acronicta > Acronicta aceris. The sequence goes on along the minus strand of OU342767.1, from coordinate 9,470,062 downwards.
ACAAATCCAGACTCCGAGCTGCTACTGAGAATTTCATAGAAAAACCCAATAACACTTTGCTCGACCTGGGGATCGAACCCAGGAACTCTAACGTAGCAGTCGCGCTTGGGACCACTAGACTAATGAGGCAGTCTATATTTAATTATATTGTGAAAATAACACAATAATTAATATGACTTTAGTTGTTGCTTCAGATTCCACGTTTATAACGTTCATAGGTCATAGGTGAGCCCATTATGTAAAGGTTTCTATACAATAAATTTAACTGATTGATATAGGTTATTGTTTAAAGTAACTTAAACAATTACCGGCGACACGTTTGGCGTAGCGGCTGAGCGATCGGCTTCTGCGCAACGTGTTGTGGATTCGATCCCCACACGGAGCAAATATTTGTATGATCTGCACGTAGTTGTTCCGGGTCTGGGTGTTTGTGTTTGTGAGAATTTGTGTTTGTAAACGCACCCACGATACAAGAGAAAATCCTAGTGTGGGGCAACGTTTTTAAAAAAAAAGTGAAAGGCATTGAATCTTTTGAAATCAATCAGAAATAATTGCATTTTCTAAACAATATCCGTGTTTAAGTACCTACATAAACAAGATTTTCTCCATTTTCCATTATTAAAAAATTACTGTATTGTATATTAAAACAAAACACAACTGTAGGTAATAGTTTGTCTATTACAACATAAATTAAGGTACATAGGTATGTCGTACGGTGTAAGATAGCTGTATGTAGGTATATAATAATTACTAGGCGCACATTACTCGTCAGGAATATCTGACGTTTTATTGTATAAATATACAAAACAAAGTAAAATAAATTAAAATAATACCTATAACTGCCTAGTGATTCTAAGCGCGACCGTTACGCAAGAGGTTCTGGGTTCGATTCGAAGGTCGAGTAAAGTGCTATGGGGTTTTACTATGAAATTCTCAGTAGCAGCTCAGAATGGATTTGTAATTTAAAAAAAAAATTACACCTGAACTAGTGATGATTTTACCATAAGTTATACAGTTCCCTATCATTTCGTCGGTACATCTATACCTATAGGTTAAACGTGAGAATTAAATAACGAAATATCTACTTAGAGTGTCCACTGCATATTAGTTGGCTACCTGTTAAAAGCCGGGCACTTATCATCCCATCTTAACTTTAAGCTGTGGTCTCACTGCTGACATAGTACATAAGTACTCAAACTATTTCTGTCTCGGTCTAATCAAACTTTGATAAAAGTGGCTAAGGTTTTTAATCCCGTAATTTGTAGCAAACTATGATACAAATAAAATAATGATATCATAAACTTATTAATACAATCATTTTGGTAATCGATATTTTATGAATTTTATTTAAAATTTAAATGATTATACTTAAAATTTTGTTTAGGTAAATATGAATAAGTAAAGTACATTATTCTTTAATGTAGGCAATTATTATCTACACAGACCTGCGCTTGATTACAATTTATTTTCTATTAAATATTTTTTATAACTTTTTAAAATAACGAAAAAAACTACACTTTAATATTTTCAGAATTTTACATTCGAAACGTATATTATTATTAATTCACTTGCTCCCGCAGTGAAACGTGAGCTTAAGCTTAAGCGCAGTATACACCTATTTTCTCGTACGTCCGTACCGATATCTTGTAACAAGTTTACTACGGTATGCATTACCGTTATTTATCTAGTGTAGATAGACGGCCGAGTGCACTTACTGAACAATGTAGACTAAGCCATTATTTATTACCTATATGCATTCGACATAGTCCACGATATTATTTTGAGTTAGTACTCAAAGTAGTGTACAAGGTGCATAATAGCATATAACCTACCTATGTTACACAATAGTGTCATTTTTTCAATCTATAACGCTGAATTACGGATTAAGAACTGTCCTTAAAGACGTCATTTAATGTAATCTAATATAGATATTATTGTTATAAGTCATAGATTCCAATCTGCTACATGAATCACACCGGAAAACAGCTGTGTAACTGGTGCGTGGGCGCATAATCTATCATTTTGTCTCGTAAATAATACGATGAATCGGTTTGTAATAAATTCTAACTTGACGTTGATTTAAAATTGTACAAGCAATAAATTACTTTGGAGAATTCTGTTTTGTGTACAAGGAAAATGTAACCATGTAACTGTACAGGAGGACAAACTTCATTTCAGTTTAATTTAGGTTTCTAGGCAAAAGTTTTAAAGTAGGTATTGTGTGACAAACTCTGTTGTTAAGGATGACTGCATAAGGAAATAAGTTTCGTTTTATTTTTGGGTAAAATATATATTGTGGGATTGATGTCATTGGACATATTTTTAATTATTTTTAACTCCCGACGCAAAAACGACGGGTTGTTATAAGTTTGACGTGTCTGCTGTGTGTCTGTCTGTGGCATCGTAGCTCCCGAACGGATGAACCGATATAGATTTTGTTTTAAAGGTGAATTAGTCGGGAGTGTTCTAGGCTATGTTTGATGAAAATCGGTCTAAGATGGCCGCCGCCACAAAATGGCGGATTATATTTTTCACAACTCCCTCAATATGGGTATCAAATGAAAGTGCTTGACTAGTAGAATACTAGTAGTGGGTAGTACACTATAGGTATTGAAAGGGAATGAGGAATATTAACTAACGACATGTAAACTAACATAACATAACATACCATCACGCCTGTATTCCCCGAAGGGTTATGCAGAGGTATACTTAATGTAGGTACAGCTACAGTTCGCCGGTATATTTAGGTCCCATGCTATAGAGGGCGAGCCTATAGCCATTAACCGGACACAAATCCAGACTCCGAGCTGCTAATGAGAATTTCATAGAAAAACCCAATAAAACTTTGCTCGACCTGGGGATCGAACCCAGGACCTCTAGTGTAGCAGTCTCACTTGGGACCACTAGACTAATGAGGCATGTAAACTAAAAACTTGAAAAATATTTAAATATTTGTTTGTCTGATCAATACCTACCCTTGATTGATGAGGAAAGTGGAGTGATGACTCGTACCTAGGACCTAACGTTTTCTATTAAAGATTCTTGTGTCGGGGGTTTCCTGAATTTTTTTATTTAATTTATGTTTTTGAAGGCGGTCTTACTTTTTCTTATAAGTTAAGTACAAAATTAGATAATACACGAATTATCTACTTTGGCTTGCCCTGTTCACTTCATATTTTTATTCAACTATCTAGGTACCTATAATAATACTTAGATAATTGAATATAGATAATGTAATCACAAATTAAATTCCTTTATTCCTGAAGGTATTTTCAGAATACAAATATCAAAAGAAAAATATTTTATCCTCGTTCCGAATATTCTAAGAAATAAATTAAACCCTCCTCAAGAAACTTGAATGTTGTTGAAGTTTATTAAATTGTGAACAAAGCAGGGGGATATGGTCCCCCGAAGACACACGGAGCGTCAAATATAAGGCAGATATGTTTTAATCCTTCACGCTTTAGATAATACCTACACTCATTGCAAGGATGTGCGAATGGAAGGAGCTGACAAGGAGACTAAGAAAAAAATGTTTTACATTATAATAGGTAGGAGTACCTACCTACATGCTTATTTAATCTACCCTCCACGAATAAAAAGTAATTTCCCTGAAAGAAAAAAGAGGTACCTAAACTTTTTTGTTTATCTACTTAAGTAAGTAAGTAATTGTAATGAATTATTTTGAAGGCCAAAATTAGTTTTATTCTGATTCATATAAATCGCGTTAAAACGTTTCAATACTTATGTAGGTACAGATTCTATGGGTAGAATCTATGTGTTGTTTCAAACTAGGGTAGGTACGTTTACTTACTCCATTTACCTACATTAAATATCGACAGCTATTGTGTTATATTGTCAATATTAGTGATTGAGTGTTTAAATTTGTTTGTATAAATCTTAAAGAGACTACATTCCCCTTTATATATCGTAAAAATAAGGGAACTTATAATGGTGCTATAACGATAGTTGTCTAATATTAAAACAAAAGAAGTACAGTCAACAGATTACAGCATAGGGTCCTTCAAGAAAGGAGTAAAAAAGTTTTTGCTGGGTCGGCAACCCGCGAGCGATACCTCTGGTATTGCATACGTCCATAGGCTACTGTAACTGCTTACTTTCAGGTGGGCCGTAAGCTTGTTTGCCACCTCAGTGGTATAAAAAAGCGCATCAAGTTACAACAAACTTTAAAATTTCCCCAATGGATAATAAACTCTACCATTTGGAGATTAAATTGAAAATCGGTTGAAGAAATTTGACAGTTTTGGATACCGATACAGATGATGTGTTGACCGTACCTTTAAAGAGGTAAGTAGTAGGCACATTTGAAACAATGGATGATTTCGACAAAAGACAAAGCAGAAGAACAATTAAGCTTTGGACGTGAAGGCCTAAATTCAAAATTGTTTGAGTTTCAAATCTCTTAAGATGAGTTAAGCTTCTTACATCTGTGGTTGGCAGGCATCTCGAGGGGCGCCTGGTAATCAAACCGACGCGGAAGTCGGAGTTAACCGCAATCCCGGCCCGACTTACCTAAAAACCCTTTAAGATTGGTCTACCTACCCTACAGAGTCTTGTGTAACGAAATACCTATTTGTACAGTAAATCTCCACATGAATGCAAAGAAACTTTCCGAGAATGTCAATATGAACAAGCTTGTAAAACATTATCGGAAGCCAATATGTATGATCTTTATACAAATAATATATATCTAGCGGCACGCCACCCGCATTCTTTTTCCCAAGATCCTATCTATGTCGAAGTGCCATCTTAATATTATCATTTGCCACAGTCTAGTAAATTCCAACAAAGTTTCCCGAGCGAAAGAACAGGATACAAAACATAGAGGAACGGGAAAATATACGCTGTAATGTTATTCAGAAATCCATGTGAAATGTATGAGTGTGGGGCTCTATTGCTTTGGGCTTTAGCGGGATAATTTTTGTTCCTATTGTTTTGCTGGGTTTCCAGCCGATGCCTTCGAGAGAATAAGAGGATTTGCTTGTGGGAAAATATTGTTTTTCGCAGTATTTTCTTCCTGCAAAGAATTTACCAACCTAACATTGTTTTTGTTTTGTTTTCCTTACGTACAACATACACTGGATATTTAATAGACCCTGGCATAAGTCACAAAAATATTATTTATCTATAGATGCTATGGTAAGGCTATAAATTATATTATGAATAAATACTTAACGTAGTACTTTTTATAAAATTTCAAGAAGAAAACAAGATTATCAAATGCTCATACTTATTGCAATTTTAACGAATACCGAAGGCTGCCGTTTTAATTATTCATGGATGGTTAATCCAATTTAGCCAGATTGCTTGGGTCCTAGCGATGCGTGTTTCCCAAAAAAAACGTTGTGCTTCGATGTGGCTGTACTTACGGCAAACTTCAAGTGGACATAAATAAGGGTCGCAATATTCGGCGGTCCCATCACGACGGGCGGTGCGCTACTCTCAATTTTACAAAACAAACACTTCCAAAGAACTTCCTATTTCATTCTGCTCAAAATAAGGTTGCAACTCCTTTGGTAGATCACTGTATACATCTTTAAATAACAATATAAGATAATCAACTTTCTGTATTCGTGCACAGGGACTATTTTCGCTAAGCATCTGCTATCCACGGAGAAATTTCTTCGCAAAACTGTATACTCACGGCTTCAGTTTTTGGAACAACATGGATTTAAATAAATTCTTTCCAGTGTCATTTGTTGGAAATTACGAATCAAATTTGCGTCCATAGTGGTTTTGTTTCCAATAAGTTAACATTAAGGTCGTTGGTTAATGAGAAATCTTAAGACCAGCTTTTGTGACTGTTGACGACGAGAAAAGTTTAATTATTTTGTTTATTGTGATGGTCCAAGGAATTATTAGCATTTACTTCGAAACAGCCTCATTAGTAAGCGTGATTGCTACGCTAGAGATGCTGGGTTCCAGGCAGACCAAAATATTATACTATAAAATTATCCGCAGCTTCGAGTATCGATTTAGGTATACCCGGTCGACGACAATCCTGGAATTACATGGAAACTATAGGGTATCCATAGTTGGAAAACCTCTGCCTAACATTTCGGAGACTACCGGCGTTATAGTATATTCGAATACCATTATGACAGATATCATATAAAGTAACTTATTTATACCAAACAACAATTCAATACATTCTAGTTCCAAATATGTATCCCATTTAAAAATGATTAATATAAAGTGTATCGATATTTTCTAATTAATAGCAGGATCTATGATCAACTTGTAATTACTAACCGGTTTCAACGTATAAATATAAATTACATGTGAATATTATCAGCCATAAATAATGATTCATGTACCTAAGCCAAAAAACACTAAACACTTAATATTGTAATTAGCACGGTTAACTAGAGTATCTGTAGTTAACCGTGGTAAACGGAGTTAGTGTCAAACTGATTTATTCAATTATGTAAGATTTTCTTAATATGTGGCTTTATTTTGTCACTGTTTGTTTTCACCCAAATAAAACAATTTGATTAGTGTAAAAAACCATATCAGAAGTATCTCCCCCCGCAGACTCGCATCTTTCATTCCGTCAACATTTTCTTTTTATGTTTCCATTCGCACATCGACATTCAATTTCAGTCGTATGCAGTCAAGTCTCTCTCGCGCAATACGACAAAATAACTATACCATTTGGGAATAGCTACCTTTACACCTTAATACAGCTTAAGAGATTTTCCCTCTGTCCATTCCATTTCATACATATCCACTCGGATCACGTAAAGCGTAAGTATACCCTAAGACACGATGGTTTTCCTTTCGGCTCCATTTGTTCGCCCAAGAGACCTATTATACTGTGTACACGGTACATGGAGAATATTTTGTTCAAATATAATCAAGGGATGCCCGTTTCTGTCCAAACAATGTTTTTGTTTTTGTCCAATGTTAGGTATATGAAAGGATATTCGGGGACGACGATGGTCGCTCGTCGCTCTCGCAAATGCAAATGTTTAACTTCATATTGGATCGGGCGGGTTGTCATTTGTGTAAGTAGATGTGCGATGATATTGAGGGTTTCGGTATATAATACTTTCCACATAACTTTTTATATATTTTGCGAAAGACTGCAGCTATTTGGAGAAAATTTTAAAATGTTTTCTTTAGAAAACGGCGTTGATTAGTATCGTAATCGTTACAATAAATTTTAAGTACATACAAGTTAATGATTTTAAAGGCAACTTCTTATTAAAAAGCATTAGAACACACCATTCACGTAACTAAAATCGTTGCCAACTATTATATTAACGCAAATTGCCGATCAAAGTTATCGTATTCACAACCAGCGTAAGTTTCTACTACAATAAAAAGAATAAAACTTTAGTGTTATGTAGGATTTAATCGTGTATGTCTAAATCTATTACATTGTCGAAGGCAGTTGGAAGTCGGATGATTTTCTATGCGTTAATTTAAAATTCTGCAAAACGTGAGTATCTACATAGTAAACATGTTCGGTGGGTTCTGTGTGTAAACAAGGTAAACTCGCCTGTCGTCGGCCGTTGGAGCCTCAATAATATAAAACATGCGCCCATACCCGTCCCTCTTATATTTGTAGCGTACACCCTACTGCCACCTACAAACGTGTAGGGAACGAACTCGCTTGTGTAATATCGTGTCAAATAAAACTTCGGCATAAATATTTTAAATAAAATAGTGCAGAACAGGTGACGTACCTAGGCAATATTGAATAGGGTTTTCTAAAAGTATTTCTTGTAATGTTAGAGTAACCTTAGAGTAAATATTATAAATATCTCCTTTCGATTAAATGGTAAAATTATTTAGTAAACGGCGAACTGTGGCTGTACGTTGGTACGCCTCTGCCTAAACCTTCGGGGAATACAGGCGTGATGGTATGTTATGTTATTTAGTAGTAAAGTCATGAGGATATAAAGTTATTTATTAGAGCTGAAAATATCATCATCTTCGTAGCCATTTCCTGGAATATAATATACCTAATACCTATGAGCTTAATAATAATATTTAGGAAGAAGAAGAAGCCAACAATAATTGTTGGCTTCTTAAATATTCTCATAGGTACCCACTGCCCAGTGAAGTTAGAGGTATTATATATTGGATATAGGTATTGGACTGCTACATAATAAGATTACAATCACAGTTTCATCAACTCACGTGAAAGCTGTAATATAGATACTTAACACCGGTTGTAACCTATACCATAATATATATTGTGTATACAGTTAACTATACACTTTGTACTAAGTATAGTTTAAACTCTTTTATTCTGCGTCTGTAAGTACATGATGGGAGTGTAAATGATGATGAATTAATTATTCTTTATGAGAATAGAGTTCTTTATTTGAACGTCAAATTAATTAACTAACTCCTTAAAAACTAAAGTATAATAATGTGAACCCGTGTTTGTCCGTTGAGAGTAATTTATAAGTAGAATGTAACAACTAGCGCTACCTATTGGAATACTCGAGACATTAAGCGCGCTACAAAAGGTCAAAACTATTGAATTAACATTTTACAGTCATACTAGTGGACCCAGCAGACGTTGTCCTGCCCTGAAAATAACCCAAAACTCGATTGCAGCGCCACATACCGGGTTCAATTGTGAATCTAAACCATTCCTAGATCCCCTTGAACACACACAAAAAATTTCATCAAAATCGGTCCAGTCGTTTGAGAGAAGTTCAGTCACATACACACTCACAGAAGAATTATATATATAAAGATGAGAATATTGAAGCTTCAGTAAAGTAACTAAGAACTTATACATCAATAAATTCTGGAATTTTAAGAGATAAAGAAATTTCATACCTTCACGCATGTTTTCCCCAAAGAGTGTACCTACATCCGAGCTGATACTGAGAATTTCATAGAGAACCCCAATATCACTTTTTTTGACGGGATGGGAGCTCAGGACCTCTATCGTAGCAGTCACACTTAGGACCACTTGTCTAATATTAATAAAAATAACTGTAAAGATATACCTACAAAATACATTAATCAATGATCAAATTACTTTACCCAGAAAATGGGAATAAATCAGACAAGGCCACGCAGTTGACCGATGAACCCCATGACTGAAATGAGGTCCCAGATAACTAAACTGATAGACACAGGTCGCATCATAGATTAAATAATGTAGAGAATGGATGGTTTTCATTTTCAACTTGTAAATTGAAGAAAGTAGGTATAATGCATGGAAAAAATCATTAAAGTGTAAAATATTTCTATAGAATTCTATTTTGTCTAATTCAATTATTATAGCATCTTGTATAGTTGGTAATTACTATAAAAAAACACAATTTATCCGTTATTATTAGGTATATAGCGACCCGCCCGCGGCTTCACCCGCGTTGCTCTGCTTCTATTGGTCGAAGCGTGATGTTATATAATAGCCTATAGGTCTATAACCTTCCTAGATAAATGGACTATCCAACACCAAAATAATTGATCAATTCGAACCTAGTAGTTCCTGAGATTAGCGCGGTCGAAATTCGTGATTGAAACCAACCAAACAAACTCTTCAGCTTTTTAATATTAGTAATTTAGGAGACAGCGAGCTCTTAATAAAACTCTTAAAAAGCTCTTAAAAATTCGCCAATCATATATTAACTTACATTGTCTTTATTATCCATACTACACAGACCTATTAATCATTAATATTTAGGTCGGTATATATTATGTAGGTAAGTATTACTTTGAGCTTATTTAATCTATTAAGCATCTGAAGAAGAATGTCTTAATTTAAAATTACATTACCTAGTCTATGTCCACCTAGAAGAAGTTTCGTATCAAGAGGTAAAACGGAAAGCAGAAAATAGAGAACAGTGGCGATTGCTCCATCGACAAAAGATTTTTTTAATAAAAAATAATATTAAAAAAGTCTATGTCCAGAAATCTTTGTTAATTTAAGAAAGATCATATATAAAATACACACTGTCCCGATATAAACATTGGTTGTTAACATAAAACTAACAAGCCGGTCTAGTATAACAATGCTATATTCTTTAAGGCGATTCGGCTACGTACGGCATCGGTCGGAAGTGATCGGAATATTATACAAGGGCCGGAATAACACAGTATGGCAGCGATCCCATCTCAACATAACACTTGTCATGATTTTATTATCTTTGTATGGTAATACTGTCTACAATTTGATGCTAATGTTGATATACGAGTACATTCATATTTTTTGTGTACACCGATTCGTTAACTGTAGTAAGTATTTACTTACATATACCAAACGATTACAAAAGTCAATGTTTCGTTGCTTATATTATTTGATGATGTTACTACTCGGTATATTTCTTAGAATGTAAGTACTTAGGTACCTATTGTATTATTCATATATCTACAATAGGATTTAGATAACAAATTAAATTATATATATATATGCCTTAGTCAGATTAAATACTTACATTTTATTGAATATTGCTTTCATGAATTTCGTGAACTCAGCGATTTTTGATCTTACTGATTATATCTAGTAACTATTTCCTTGACTTAAGTAGATAGTCGTCTTCCAAGATGAAGAGGCCGACAAAAGCTAGGAGATACTAAAATTATCATAAATATATTCTTATGTTTATAAAAATGACGAGTGACGGTCTGTGATAGTGATAAGTCAGCGGAACCGGGTTTTGTCTGCAATTTTCCTCCACTGAATTATTATCTAACTGTAACTGTCATAAATACAGAGAAATATTTTTGCTTGTCAGGAAATTGCGTAGCATTGTTACATCGATATATATTTTAATATAAATAGGTATAATAAATTATACTAAGTACTATAGATTAATATAATATTTTCATTCAAAGTAAGACCAAGTATAAATTCTACGAGACCAACCCTAATTTTAATATATTTATGACCGTTGATATCTTTTTTATATTCATTTCATGATACAACTTAATAAAATTATTATAATTAACGTATTTTATCGCGGTATATTGATGTTATATTGTTCCCGACGTTTTATATCCTTTACAACATCCATGGTCACGGGTAAATTGAAGTGTTGTATAAAATGATGAATTTTTGACTACCTCATTAGTCTAGTGGTCCCAAGCGCGACTGCTACGCTAGAGATCCTGGGTTCGCTCCCCAGGTCGAGTAAAGTGTTATTGAGTTTTTCTATGAAATTCTCAGTAGCAGCTCGGAGTCTGGATTTGTGCCCGGCTAATGGCAATAGGCTCGCCCCCTATTCCATGGGACCTAAATATACTAGGCGAACTGTGGGTGTACATTAGTACGCCTCTGCCTAACCCATCGGGGAGTGTAGGTGTGATGGTATGTAATGTTGCACGAATTTACGAATTTTCGACAGCGTTAACGTCGACAGGAATATCGGGAACTTGTTAAGCCCGATTTTTTTTTATTCGCTTAGGTCCTTGCTTAAACACATTAATATGATAAATGTTCACATTCTATGGGTGCTATGAAGAGACGGGACACTTAACGGCGAGCGCATGACGTCACTGTAAAATCCTCTTCCATTGCCACTCGTGCCTGACATAAAATGACGTCAGACTATTCAGCTGTTCTCCGTAAGTCAAACGGTCATGTTTGTTGTTGCTATTAAAGCGTAGGAGTGTTATGTATACTATGTATTTATAGCATTAAACATGAAAATAGAAAAAAGACACAGGGAGTTGGTAAGGTGGTATACCTACATATTATTCAATTTGTTTCTAAATAAATTAAAATTTAAATTTTTAGTTTGTTCGCTAAATATATATTTTTATATACAACATACATACCTACATACATACACTCACGCCTTTCTGCCCACCCCTGTGGGAGAAAGGCGTGAGTGCATATATTTTCAGTTATATATACTATGGCGCCGATCTATGTATGATGACATTTTCCTTTTTTAAATTTAAAATTCCTTTTTCAGATAAGTCTCGTTGGTTACCAGCGGTGCAGAACATTTTGGCTCGACTCAGCAACACTGAAGTGTACCTAAGCGGTCGTGAACCCGCTCCCCGAACGTGTATTAGAACTCAACAGCTTTATTTGAGTTACAAAAATAAGGCTCAGCTAAATTTGACTACATTTGCCCGGCTAAGCGAAATATTTCATAAAATTATCCGTCAAATATTTACTGTCATAATCTAGAAAAAATATTTTTGCAACATTTAATAAAATTATTATTATTATTCTGTACGTACAACGTCTGGATTATTATTAATATAACTTTTGTTTAAACAGGATATCTACCAAAACAGTGCTATCGGGGTATGTCAGGTGAGGCAATGTACCTCCAAGTTGGGCCCCCACGATCCCGTCCCCTTCGCCCCCGCACATCATTGACATGCAAATGAAACGAGCCACGCTCGCGGACCGACGGTTATTTATCTCTGATTGGCTCGGTTCATTCCGCTTTGACAGACAGGTTCCAATTTCGAACGGAACCCGGAGCGGTGTTTACATAATTAGATATGTAAACGAATGTGCATGCTTCGTAACGAATGGCGGAATTCGATGTTTAAAATTCGTATTGGGAACGTTTGGGTGGTACTATCTGCTAGTAAATGGTGAATAAGGAATTAAGTAGCTAAGAAGATGTTTAATTTTTATACCTGTTATACTCGTAGATACCAGTTGAGATAGAGTAGGTATTTGCACATTCCCTACTATCACAATAACAGAATAAATAAAAATGTTACCCAAGAAATAGCTTCATCTAATATAAATTTAAGTTGATTAAAATTATATAAAAGCATATCACAGACCTAAATCAGGCTTAATGGTAAAATTACGTAAACAGTCTGTATTCGCGTTCTATAGGTACCTTCAATACAAGCGATGGGAGACAGAGATAAGGACTTGCACAGAAATTACCATTCATGTCAATCAGCCGTATAAGTAAACTTCAATGTTTACGAATCGAATAAGCGATAAATAACCCTTTGAAAGCCGCGGTGTGATCGCGCCCGACAAGAATAATTTCGCCTTTATTTTATTCTAAACGATGATCATTATCGCTGAATGGAATGGCGATGGCGCCCTGAAACGCCTTCGTTTTCCATGATTTTTTGCCTTATTAGGTATACAGGTATTCAATCGATACCCGATACACGATAGTGGAAACAAACAGATTATAAAGTTATTTTAGTCAAAAGAAAATTCGACTGCGGTCAGGATTCGATACACCAGACGCTATGACCACTAAGCCACTGCGAGTCCCATCCGCCAGATCGAAATTTGAATTCACATTCTGATTTTACGTCTTTAATGTGACGTCAATTATAATGTTATCATGAAAAATGAAAAAAATATACAACAAAAAGATAGACAGATTAGTGAAAACTATATATATCTATGTAGTCTGTGGTATAAAGAAAAAAAACGAGGTATTCCATGAAGCACACCCAAACAAAGCACACCCAGACGAAGCACACCTAAAGTATTCCAATTAGCGCACGCGTAAGTGGGCTCCAAATAAAAAATAAAATAATTAATATTCTATTTCACTACGAATATCACTCGCATAGTGCGGGGACAAACAAATAAAAATATCGACAGAAGAAAATATTCTATTACGTGGGAGAGCCATGCTTCGGCACGAATGGGCCGGCTCGACCGGAGTGATACCACGGCCTCACAGAAAACCGGCGTTAAACAACGCTTACGTTGTGTGTCGCCGAGTGAGTGAGGTTACCGGAGACCCAATCCCCTTTTAAAAGATCGGCAAGGCACTTGTGACTCCTATGGTGTTGCGGGTGTCCATGGGCGGCGGTAATCGCTTACCATAAGGCGATCCGTGTGCTCGTTTGCCCTCCTATTCTATAAAAAAAAAACTATGCGAGTGATGTTCGTAGGTGTGCTTCGTGGAATAGAAAATAAATTATTTTTCTTTTTTAGGGGTGTGCTAAGTGGAATACTTTAGGTGTGTTTCGTCTGGGTGTGCTTTGTTTGGGTGTGCTTCATGGAATATCTCAAAAAACGTTATTAATTCAATATAGAAAGTACCGAGATACCTACCTACTTCGAAATTATTACGATTATACCGGTCTTGTTCGAGTTGGATCAACTTTCGATCCTCGATCGTTCGGCCTCTTTGTAGTTCGATAATAATCGCTCGGAGAACAATAAAAATGTAATGTAGGACATCGATTATATTTTACACAATATCATTTTGTATTTACGGACACAGTTTAATGTAATTAATAACCAGGTATATGCAATTTCTTAATTAAAAAAATGTAGAGATTTTTGGAGAAAATTTAAAAAGTCGGCTGAATTTCTGCTTATTCATGGCAATTACCTACTCGTAGTCAACTATTTTTTGTACAAATACAATATCGGTGGAGAAAATAAATATTCAATAAACAAGTAGATATAAGTATATATTATACAGCATGTTTTGTTTTCAGCGGGTATTGTTTAATCAAGATAAATTAGCCAACACAACACGCCCGTATAGCAAACGTTTTGCTAATTAGGCAGAGGACACGAAAAACTTTTTAAAAGTGGAAAAGTGCGACAGAAAGTTCACATTTTATACACAAGCGAAATATAAAGTTTATAAACTCGAGTTAACAAATGTCTTAGTATAAGATTACCTCGGTCTCATTTATAATATTAGTTGGATACTTTTATCTCGAAAAGTTTCCGGACGATTCTGGAAAGTTCTTAACCCGGATTACCAAACGTTGGCCAAGTTTGGCATTTAACTGACTTCTGAGGGGTTAATTCAAGGAATCGATGAAAACTGTTACAGGGGACCTTACTTAAGGGAGATGTAGAGGCTTGAGAATAGAGAATCGATGCCTATTAATTACCTTATGACATTTTTTTTTAAATAGAACTACGATACGTACGAAACTTAGTGTTTTTTTATATACCTATACTTAATACTCGTAGGTAGGTTTTAAATATTATACCAAATTCTATTAGTAAGTATAGTAATTTGATATTTATTAGTAAAAATCACATAAAAACCATATTCATATCCAGTAGCCATTTAGTAATAGCGTATTTTCTAAGAAAAAGTAGTTACGAAAAAATGTCCCAGACAGAAAGTTTTAATCAATTTAGGAATCAGATTCCATCTGTCTAGATGCGATGCATAGTAAGATTATGTTCCTATCAATTCAATGCGTGCGCTGGGGTGAAAGAATACGGACTTTTGGGGGGAGAAGGAGGGAGAAATGTCTATTTTTCGCGAGTCACGTATCGGTTCAAGCTTATCCGGTGTTAGGTTTGATGATAATAAGTGATACCACCAAATATGGCTAACACGGAGTTAAAGAAGCTGACTAGATCCGACACGACGTAATTTTATTTCCAGTCATTGATTTATATATTTAGGTGTAGAAGAAGAAATTTAACTATTTTTTTCTAAAGTTAACAATTTTCATAAAAAATTGAAGATTTATGATCCTATGGTTATAAATTATATGTGTAATGCATGTTTTTAAACCCTAATGTAGGTATATTACCTATATATCTACTTCTAATGAAACCCTACAATTTTCTTCCACAGAAGATTATTATTTAAATTATTTTTTTTCTCATTTACTGCCTCATTAAGTCATTAGTCTAACGGTCCCAAGCGCGACTGCTTGGGTTCGCTCCCCAGGTCGAGCAAAGTGTTAATGGGTTTTCTATGAAATTCTGAATAGCAGCTCGGAGAATTTGTGCCCGGTTAATGGCAATAGGCTCGCCCCCTATTACATGGGACCTAAACATACCGGTGAACTGTGGGTGAACATTAGTATAGGCATGTATGTTTATTTATTTAAAGAATTTTTTTTTTCTGTGGACACATTTAGTTGTGCAGTACTTAATTAGAAATCAACAAACAAACTAATACCTACCTACGTACAATTCGTCAATCACATTCACAGAAACACACTTCTATTCACATACTTAGTAACTAGTTATGTGATTATTTTATGGCTTCTTACATAGGTCAGGGTCGTTGTTTACAACCGTAACTAGACTTAAGACATACACTTCGGTCAGTTTCCATGCAACCTTGTTTGCAGATAGGTACTGTTAATATCGAAGAACTATACTTAGATACTTACGTAAATAGAATACTGGTCATTAAAGTTCATAAAAAAAGAAATTAGTCAGAATACTGCTGGAGAGATCCTGCCTAAAAAAGGTTTACTATGTTATTAAGATTCTGCATAAAAAAGAAAACATCGGGCCGCGCTCTACTTGCTCTATGATACGTTCTATTTTCAAAATTTACTTACGGACCTACTTTATTAACTTCAATCTAAATGGTTTCTTTGACATTCCATTTTCAAACGAATTTGAATTGTACAATTTATAACCGCCGCGGAGCGTAATAAGGTAGCGTGAAGTCGCGTAGGTGGCGCATCTATTTGTTGTCATATCTGTAGCCGAGGCATTCAGGAGGCGTCCTCGTAGAGTCAATATCAATAAATGGGAAGCTGGGAAATTGGATGTGTTGCGGCTCGTGGCCGGGCCGACACGCTACGTAATAAGATAGTAATGAGACGTTCTTGCCACTCGTAAAAATATGGTCGTTGGCTCCCGGTCTATGACTAAATATTTAACTAACTCTGTGTCTTGTGTAATGGTAGGTACCTAAATATAGACTCAGAGTCAGCTATGATGTTTCATTATTGAATATAGGATGAAGTTATTAGTTAAGCTCATGTCCATAATTGCAGTGCTACTGTACAACTAAGGTATCTACTTTTCATATAAAATAATAATAAATGAATTTTTTTTAATGTAATAATATTGTCTACGCCTCTAATTAAAAAAAAAAACAAACTGTCAAACTTCACTTGTCAGTACGAAATATCTTTTTTAAACTCTCAACGACATTTTTCAGAGTTAAATCATTAATAATTGTTAAAATTACTACATTTTTGGAAAATACAATGTTTAAAGAAATTAAATACATCGTTTAATTCGAGCATCAAGCTCCAGGTGTCTCAAGCGAAGACAAATATTATAACTATGTACCTAAATACTGGTTTCAGACACTTACGCGAATATTAGAATTTAAATAAAACTATTTTTACGGATTTTATGCTGTTTCAACATCCGAAATGGTGGGAATTAAATAATATCGATAGGTACAACGCGATAAAATCTGTAAAAAGTAGTTTTATTCTTGGAAAAAATCCCAAAGAATGTAATTTATGATATTACTCGCAAAATACTTAATTCATAATACAAAAGTTTTGCGATAAACTTTCCAATGATAAGTATACTTAGTTCCTTATTGTCTACGCTCGGAACAAAACAAGTTCGTATGTCACAAATATAGGTGTGACATATAGACTTACGTGTGTGTGTGTAAGTAGGTACCTATCTCTATCTATTAAGATGCGGTTCGCGGTTATACAGGCTAAGGATTTTTGCGATTATCGGAGATTACTTACCGTTGCTAACAATTACGGTATTTTTTGCTTACACCTACCTACTTATTTAGGTAACTATTAAGAAAAGGCTTAGACATACCGTCCACTCTCCAAGTACATCCATTTTCCATAGAATCCAACCAACAACCGGTTTATTCTGAAAAAAAAAAGATTCAAAGCATTAATTAATTTCTCCAACTCGTTTCAAACTATCCTAGTAAATTGTGTGTAACTGATTGCATCAGCCTACGAGGATTGATTTGACATTGACACGCCGCGCATGCGTATTGCCCTAATTCCGTGTAAGGTTCCCGTGGGCGCGAGACAGCGAGATATCATTTTGGTTATGATGGAAGGAGACGGGTATAGGGTGCACAGGGACGGCTATCACAGACGGGTCGGTAACATGGCCGACGGCTATTGCATTGCATCTGCATGCATTTTAAAGAATGGTGTTAGATGCAGAGGACTTTTAACCCTGTGGTAAAGCTGTACTTTCTCTTTTTAAAATTTTAAAACTGTGTTTTACCGATAGTCGTATAGGTAAATACTTAGTTGAAAGAAGAATCTGTTTGTCAATTGGTACCTAATCATATTAAGAAAGACTAAACCTAAAAAAACTGATAGGTATTATACCTAAACGCATTGTTTATCACATAAAGTATTGATTGGTGTTATTATACCTATAAGAACCTATTATACATGTAGGTAGACATATTTAAAATGACAGAGCATTGACCTCAAAATGTATGGATCGAATCTCGCGGTACCGGAAAATGTTCAATATATGGACTCACCCATACATTGGTTGTCAGCAGTCAAATAAAATTTAAATTATAGCGCGTTTGTACCTTCCTACCTAATCATATCGTATTGGTGTATCAATATACGTCATAACTTATATTTTTGATATAATTATGACAAAACGTTAATCGAAAGCCTAATTTTATTCCGATACCTATTCTATAAAATATGTAACATGTGTTAATATAAATTTATGCAGATATTTGAATATAAATGATTCTACAAGTAATTTACATAAATATCGATCCGATGATAATTCAATGTCGAATACAATTCGGGGCTTGTTGTTTGAAATTCAATGTGTAAAGATATAACACGGCATTGAACTCTAAATTATCGGCATTCGAATAATTTTGTTGCATTTGGACTTGGATAACTATGATTTATTGAATGACAAATTACTTAGGTATTTCTTCAGTCTAATACCTACGTACCTTCTTATGTATATAAAATTAGGCAAAATGGTTAGTAGGTAGGTAGGTACCTATATTTAATAGAAGACTAGCTGTTGCCCGCAGTTTCACTCACGTCCCAAAAAGATTAACATACTATAAGTCTGATTCTAGGCGGTGTATCAAGATGAAACATGCATCAGAGTTGAAGTTAAACCTCTAGCAATAAATCGGTAAAAACTGCATTCAATTCCATGCAGTCGTTTTTGCGTGATGCACGTAGGTACAAACATATAACATGACAGACAGAAAGAGCGACACACTGACAAAAATTCTATTTTATTTTTATTTTGGCATCTGTTGCTCTAATAAAGACCCCCCATATTGGTTTTTGTTTAATATATATGTACAGATATAGGCCTGTTACAATTTTATTATAGGTAAGTATACTCGTAGATTAGAAATGCCAAACGTATTAGAAACAAAGCATTCTTGCCTACGTGAGATATGGAATAATTCCTGACAATATGTTGAGATAGCTAGAAACGTCGCTCGTATCGTACCATTTGTACCCGGTTTCCGTACCTGTCCTTGCGATATCTACAATGTCGTCGACCCATATATCCGCCGAGCAACCTCCCCAAATAGATTGAATTCCTACAATTCAATAAAGGTGTTCAATTTCGAAAAACAAGGTGAAATTGCCTAAGGCGATCATGAAATCCCTTGGATATTTCATTCGTCTGCTAATAAGTTGAGAAACTTTAATTTGGAACAGCGCTAAAACAAAAGCATTTCCATGGAAAGGCCCTGGCTGCTAATCGCTTCAATTTGGCGTAAGTAAATAAAAGTTTAAACAGATTAAACTCGGTAACGAGGGCAACCGAGGGGCGGGGAAGACTGGAGGCACAATTATCTCGTCCTATTTTCCCTTCTAATTTCACGTTAGGCCTACCCTTATAGGATTTGCAGACGCGCGCAGAAAAATCGCAACATTGCCGCAAGACATTTTAAAATTAATACCAGTATTATAATTCACTTCTGGTTTCA
Organism: Acronicta aceris; assembly: GCA_910591435.1. NCBI lineage: Eukaryota > Metazoa > Arthropoda > Insecta > Lepidoptera > Noctuidae > Acronicta > Acronicta aceris. The sequence goes on along the minus strand of OU342767.1, from coordinate 9,450,443 downwards.
ACTGCATCGTTTTCTATGTAAAATAATATAACAGTAAATCTTAAATTATTCAATCCTAAAGCTTTTTAAATGTTAACGGTAATGTAAAATGTTAATAATGAATCTTTAAGTGTATATGCGATATCATTAATGTGTCTATTTTTGATAGGGGTTATATAACATGTTATTCTGGTATTGGTTTTTATTCCCACGACTGTGCTTCGCGGTAATTAGTACAATAATTATTAAACGCGATTGGTCATTAAGAGAATACTAAGTTAAATTAAGTAATCCGGAAACAAAAATGATAGGAAAGCTGTGGTAAGTTAGAAATTGATATTTGATTTTATTCTCACAACAGGTCTCTATAAGAGACTGAATATAAAATTAAAGCGTTTATTTTGTTTACTAGTCGCACGTCTGTTATAACGTAGGTACACTATAAGCTTCCTTATATGTTTATATACGCCTTTAGTTTTTCTCAACATTATCTAACTTTCAAACTCGTGATTATTTTACATTAACAAAACATGCCTCTTAAACTTAAAATCTAAATTAAGACAAGAACTTCGTTAATAAAATTATAGGAAGCTGTTATAAAACTTTGTCATATAAAAAAAAACTGCTTATATGTTGAATAAAAATCTCAAGTGCAGTGACTTTGCACTAGTAATCTACCTAATGACATAATGGCATCCACTTTTAATCCAATTAATTAATTGACCTAGTCTGTCTCGATTGAGTCAACCACTTACTTAATTACGATGTGGTAAGTAGGTGCTCAGTAACAATCTGTCATAAAAGTAGTTTAATAACTAGGTAAGTACTTTTAATTGGTACGAGTCCGATATACGGTTTTCAGTACGTCTGCCGCTTTTTCAGGTGGCAGACGTAGATTTTCGAACAAGAAAACATAAATAAATAATAGATATTAGGATAATATACATATTTGCAATGGTAAAAAATAAGAGAATATAATATGGGGATAAAATAAATTTAATGACCACCAAATTTAGTAAATAAAATTGATCATCAAAATGGATAAATGGTCACCAAATATTAGGTTTAGGTTAGGTTAGAACTGCAACCACAACGAAGCCAGAGCCAAATTCTACCTATTATATTTGGTTGGTGGAATTTATTTGATTTTTTTTTGGATTAGACAATTATAATTGGGAGTTGGTTGCTATAAATAGGATCGCAAGTTGTAAAATTTTACGCTAAAATGGGGATTTATTTTGATTATAATTTATTATTTTTGGCTAAATATCCTAGGACCTATGTTGAAATAAAAAAAGTCATGTTATAATAGGTACACCTTGTAAAAACAAAGCAATATTAATGCAAATCGAGGTGAAAATATTTGCAATTCTTCTCATTCCTTTTAGCCGAACGACGAAAATATTATAATATTTTACAAGAGCAAGAGTTGTTACATTAGCATAGGAATCGCCGTAAGTTGATATCATTGAACTTTATTATGGAAAGCTCGTGATAAACACCCCATGCTGCTGTGATCCCATAATCTTATCCAATTATGCTTTGGTTTTATTCTGATAGATGTTACTTAGTACTCGACATCATAAAAGTCATGTTGCGAAAAGGAGAGATTAGATTTTTTTGAATTCCCAATTCGATCGAATTGCTTCTAATTTTGAAATATGTTTTTTAGCATTCTATCAGAGATTAGGTATCGAATTGATTTACCGTGACAGTTCAAAGAGGTCACTCTTTAAGACGTCCACACCCTACTGTATATAATAAATACATTATAATATATATATATATATATATATGTGTGTGTGGATATATATCCCGGTTGATTATCTGACAGGTGCACTTTCATCTGTATATTTACTATTCACACCTTGATCCATACTCGATAATTGCTCTAACAGCACATACGATAAGATCGCCGTCGGTAACATTAATGTAATTTCATTAGACATCTTAATACAAAATGTTAATTCAAAATGGTGTTCGTTAAATTCTTTAAGCAAAGAGTATCAAATATATTTCCATAAAATTAAAAGACTCTTTGCTACTTCTTTCCCACGATACACTATATTGTAATGAAATTTTTGGGTGCCGACGTACTTGCTATAGTTCCCGCCCTATACAAACATGTTTAATAGAATCAATCTGTTTCAGAACGTCGTGTCAAAATGTCGTGACGCATACGAAGGCTGTCAGTGCCGCCCCCACATCATGCCTCTATTTACATGTTTTTCTAATCTACATCCTGATATTGGGTTCATTCGTGACTTGCATTGAGCAGGAACTATTAGCCCTAGCTCTATGGGATTGTCTTTGTGCAGATTAAAAGATATATTTACATAATGCTACAGACAATGTGACGCCCAGAAGTTTCTGTTATGAGTAGATATTCTGCGACGGCAAGATAAGTGACTCGTTGTACTACAATTGTTTGCATTGAGTATGAACGTTATTAGACAAAGTCATGCACCATTATTTTATAAAATCTTCCAGAATTTCTAAGGCAGAGTTTTTTAACATTTTCATGTTAATAAAGATATTTTATACATTTGTACATTCTATTATTAATTCGCATATATCTAATAAGTACCAAATAACAAGGGCCTATTCTTAGTCAAAAAATACCTATCTATATAAACTAAAATATTCAAAGACTGAATCGTGGAAAATACGTCTTCTATAGTAGTTGTGAACATGCAATTTCGATTTAAAAAAACCCAATATTTTATCGATTGGCTGAAATTCAGTTTGTTTGAACCAAAAGTTACACCTAAGTTACACCTAATACAATTTTATCTATCCGCTAGACAGACACATGAAACGAATACCAAAACTTTACCGCTTAACATCACGAAGTGTTTCAGTCAAAACAAAGGGATCTCAAATACAAAAGTTCCAAGTATTTGCATTCTGCACATCCTGCGAAGGCTTAAGTATAAACAGTAGTGTTGGGAATAATTTTGGGTGTACTGTACCTTCATGCTTGGCTACTAACTACTTTGAGCGAAGTGTGGGTTATACGCGTGGTCCAATCATGGACGGCAGCGATTCTGCGTCAATAATATCAGTTATCTTTGGGTAGCTTACATGTTCGATTTTACATTTACAGCGGGGATTAGATAATAGTTCTTTATTGCACACCAAAAATGAATGTCAAGTATAAGTTATTAATTATAAAATATGGTACAATAGGCGGTCAATAGCTCGTCTCTTAAGTAACTAATTGTTTTGGCTTGCGATAAAAAAATATGTTCTGGCGCGCCATACACGTCTAAACAAAAACACAAGTTAAGCCCGCCAAGTAGAAACTGTAAAATTCATTTCAATAAAATAGGTAACTGATGTTTAGGCCTGCATTTACTTCTCATGCCGTTTCATTGTTTTTAGCAAAACAATCTTTTTATGAAGAATTAATGCGTAATACGGCAAGACAGTTAAAGATTGAATAAAATCTTGTTTCTTTTATAATAAATGTTTCGACCTTGCTTCTGTTTCGTCTTGAGAGCAATCTAATTTAGGCTTCTATCTAATTTAATTTAGCAAATGTCCACTGATCAAGAAATGCATTGTAAAATCTTAACGAAACAACTCAAAAATGACAAATTTTTTCAACGACTTGTGCACAGCTGGACATCTTAGTTCATCTTAAACGAAAATATTGAGTAAAAAAAAGTTGATATAATGCAGTTAAAGTGTGAAAACAATTGCAATAATAATCATAAAAATAATTAATCAGCAAAAAGGAAACATAAAACGTTATGAAGTGTCTAAACACGCATTGTTTAATATTATATCAACTGACACATTTTTATTCTGCATTATTATGGAAACTTCAAGCAAAATTACAATTAAAATATAAAAAAAAGATAAAGAAGTCATTTACCTTTTTTTTACAAAAGGCAATAAAACTTGCCGGCCTAGCTTTCGCTTTCAACAAAAAGTTAAATATTAAAGTCAACTAGATTTCACTTTCGGTATTCATAAAAAAATGGTGCCTATTCATAATACAGGTAAACATTGAGCTTTGTTATATTTATTTTATTGCCGACAATTGCTACCGTTTCTTTTCTTTCGTGCAATTATTTTATTTACTGTTTTATAAAAGGTGCGTCGGTTTTTTAGCTTCCGAGGCAAACAAATTCGAATAACCAAAAAAAACTTGTAATTGTAAAAATAAATGTTTGAAAGTCCGAACTTCGTTTTTATTTTATTTCTTTTAAAGTTAGTAGTTACAATATTTTGTATCGTATTGTGAGTGCATTTACAAACAAATTTTCATATAAATTTTACAGACTCGAAACAATTACCTACCGTAGGTCAGATAAATGTTTATTCTGTGCGGGATTGAACCCGCATTCCATGACCTAGAAGCTAATCATTCAGTCACTATGCCAAACGTGCCGTTAAAAGACGAAGACAAGGCGGTAATCTAAGTGTCGACAAACAAGTAACTAACATAACATACCATCACGCCTGTATTCCCCGAAGGGTTAGGCAGAGGTGTACTTAATGTACACCCACAGTTCGCCGGTATGTTTAGGTCCCATGTTATAGGGGGCGAGCCTATAGCCATTAACCGGGCACAAATCCAGACTCCGAGCTTCTAATGAGAATTTCATAGAAAAACCCAATAACACTTTGCTCGACCTGGGGATCGAACCCAGGACCTCTAGTGTAGCAGTCTCACTTGGGACCACTAGACTAATGAGGCAGTCAACAAACAAACAAGTAACTAATTAAGTTAATTTTAATTGTGTGAAAAAGGTCAAGCAATTAACCTAAGCTGCGCCAATTGTATTGATGTATTGTTTTTAAACTTTCAAGGGATCATAGTAGTAAAAGGCCTGTATATTTCTCACGAAAATTTATAATATTTTTTGTTTATTTATAATATTTTTAAATTTAAACAAAGACACACGAAAAGTCAACGATATACATTACTTGCACTTTTTAAAAAGTAACCACACATATTTAATTCTAACTTACACTTAAATTTTGATTTCTAGCAATGTTTAAAAATTCATTCCTAGAATGTACGATTTTCTCCTGATTTTAAACTTTCCACAGTCTGAATCATTCAAGGTAGACACCACAATAGTTCCAAGGTAAAGTGTCTTCTACCAGGGTATCCATACTAGTAAAAAAATTCAATGCTCTTTGTACTAGGCATTTAGAGATCGTGGAGTTTATAAGAATAAAAACTAAGTTCGAGGGACGAGAAGTTGGAGTCGCGCCACAAAGTTAACTTTAAATCTTTTGTGGTGCGCGTCCCGAATAGTCACTTGGAGACCTTCCTAAAAGAAGAATTTTGGCCGAAGGGAGTCGTGTATCGGCGTTTTCGCGGAAGGCTACATGACACCACGACACAGCGCACTACGTCGCCGACCTTCCTACGTAGTCAATTGATTGTACCTATATAAATTTTATTATTATGGTTTGTATATGTGTATTGTTTTCTATGGGTCCTTGTTACTTGAAATAAATGAATAATAATAGATATTAATAAGTGGATAAGGCCTGCGAGCGGCTGACTTGGGCAGTCCTCCCTTCGACTAGATAATGACCTCAGCAGGCGGCTCATGTATTTTCATGGGGCAGGTGATTGTGCCGATCTACAAACCACATACCTGTCATGGTGAAAGTCACTAGTTCTTTGGCCTTGACTGTAAGGCAAGTGCGGTTTTTAGTCGGTAAGAGCACGATATATTTTCCCGCCTCTACATGTGGTGTTAGATTACTTAACGGCCAGTTTCTATAACCAATCTGTTGATAGATTTGCTTACTAGAGATAGAATTTTGACATAAGCTCCATACAGCTACTGTCAAAATCCTCCCTTACAGTTAGTCAAAGACAAAAGTTTCATTTCTGTGCTTTTTTGTATAATACTATTGTAGTATAATACAATTGTATAATACTAGATGCACGGTTCCAAATAAATAGTGGGTCTTATGGCGCCGGCAAAATACTCCTCCCTCTTTTAAAATATAAATTAAACCTAACATTGTTTAGAGATGGCGGGATGATCTTGACTTCTTCTGGAAAGTTTGGGCCAAAATAGCCTTGAGCTGTGAGGAATGGAAAGAAGGTAGGGAGGCTTTTGCCCTGCAGTGGGTCGACAACGGCTGAATAACAATAATAATAACATTGTCTGTATAGTTACACAGGCGTGTCGGTATGTTATTTTATGCTTTAATTTTTTTTTTCAGATCCGCAGATCGTACAACTTTAGACCATACGCTACGGAGCCGTTTGTACCGGGATGTGTGCCTATAAAGCAAGAGTTTTTAGTTACTGCCCATTCGAGCTAAGTTCGCCCTCGGGTCAGAATGATCCGGGCTCAGACCTCTATCCAGACGTATGGTAATGGCGCAGGTAGATCGACATGACGTCATAACGCGACCCATGTTTGGTATGTTTGGGGTTGTTCTTTATATTTGTTTACGAAAACGGAACCGTTGGCAAAAATATATATAAATATTATATATGAAATAAATTATGTTTTTGTCTGTATAATATACAGTCAACAAAAGAGTTGCAGATGTCCTTAGCTGCCTGTAAACTTGTCTTTTTTTCGACAATACTACTATACAAATGTTTGTATATCAATCATTGTACACTATAGGCAGCCATATTTTATAAGAAAAGAGATGAAGTTTATCATTCCGATTCCAGTCAGTGCAATAAGAGAGGTAGGGCATGGTGGAATTGAATAATTTCACTCACAATTGGAGCTGGCAAATAACATAGCTCCGTGCTATGTTGTGTTCCTAACGGTGAGCAAGAGCTCCGTGAGGAAGCGTTGTGTTGGCAGTGTGGGGGACCGGTGCCGGTGGTGTTTTGTTACCGCCGCTGTCATGCATGGCAGCATGTCTCCTATGCTGCTAACTGCCAACTATTCGTCCTTACAGGGTCGGCAACGCGCGAGTGATACCTCTGGTGTTGCAAGTGTCCATAGGCTATGGTAACCGCTCACCATCAGGCGGGCCGTATGCTTGTTTGCCACCTTAGTGGTATAAAAAAATAGACAATTTTATGAAAATTGTTTATGACTTAGGATTTTTTTCTTGATATTGAAAAATATTTCACAAAGAAATCATTCAATAAAGAAAATATCCAGTTAAATAGGTTAAATGTTGTGTACCTACCTATGCTTTCTAGGTTACATGTTACTCAGTCGTAAATCTTTGATAAGGTATGTATGTGGAAATGCAAACAACTGCCTATTGAAAATAGGCAGTTGTTTGCATTCATACCTTCTCTTTATTAACTCATTTAAAACACTGCAGGCTAGCGTTTACATACAGCTGTACTTGACATATGTGACGTGTTGCAATGCCTCTTATCTTAGTAGATGGGTACTCAAAATTATGATGACAGGCGTATTTAGGTACTTGTATGTTTAAAATAAATTAGAAGACACTTGTTTTTTTTAGAAACTATAGGTACGCGGTCGCGCATCATATTCGTATGAAAAGCATAGAGAACGAATAATCAAATATTTATTTTTACTTAAATTAAACCTTATTTACGACATCCTCCGATAACGAAGGTGTAATTAAATTTTATTTATTTTTATCAAGTAAGCTAAGCCCTTACATAAAATTGTAGAGTACCTACCTAATTAAAATATCTCTACAACAAAAATATTTTAATCGGATAAGCAGACACATAATTAATGGAAATTAATTCGTATATATATGTAGATAAGGATATTATGCTAAATTATGCTAAAAAAAATCCAGACGTTGGTGCACAAATTAAACTCATCAAGGCTCATTAGTGTTACAGAAAGGAAAAAGAAATACAGATTAATTATGCCTTGCATCATTATATATTAAAAAGATCTTTGCTGCAGGTGAGGAGTATCTTTTTATTTACTTAATTAATTAAAAAAATATGTTAGGTAATATTAACTTAAGGATAAAACACGTCAAATGTAAAGAGCGTTGGAGAGTTGCTACTGAGACGTAGATATTTGATATTTATACAAAAAACTTTTAATGAACTGCATACGTATGTAAATAATGCGATAAATTTACATTATTTCATTGAAGTCCATATGTTTATAGTTATTACATAACATACCATCACGCCTGTATACCCCGAAGGGTTAGGCAGAGGCGTCACAGTTCGCCGGTAAGTTTAAGTCCTATGTTATAGGGGGCGAATAGATGAATTATAGTAATGTAAGTATTTATATATTTTCAGTATGTTTTAATGCATAAATTGTAATGCAGTTGTGTGATTGTTTTCAAAATAAATATTGTTTTCTTTCTAATTTATTAGAAGACTAGATGTTGACCGCAGTTTCACTCACGTCCCAGAAAGATTAACATATCTACGATTACGATTTTAGGCGGCGTATCAAGATGAACACCAGATTTTAAGTTAGACCTCTAGCAATACATCGGTGAAAACTGCATTCAATTCCATGCTGTAGTTTTTGCGTGATGCGCGTACAAACATAGAGATAGACAGACGGACAAAATTCTCTTCAAATTAGTTTTTCCTTTAATATTTATTATGTACAGAAATCGGCCTATTACAATTTTATTATAGGTAAGTAAGTATAGATACTAGAGTACCTACCTACACAAAACGTTTCGTCATTGTATGTAGATAAATTATGCAGGGAGACTTTGAAGGGTACCTAACCCAAAAATAATCTCGTCCAATAGCGTGTGGCAAGACCATGAACTCGAGATGAAATATTGTTTCAGTCAAAAAACACGACATACCATTTTTTCTACCAATTGTCTTACTATAGTTCAGACTCACGCGATTCTCGCCTAAATAACAAATGTAGTGTACATTTTTAAAATACAACTTCCTTATTGCTTTTGTTGTTACATAAATGTCGAAAATTAGGAAGGCTCATTTAGGAAAATTATTCATGAAAGCGCTGTAATGTTCGTATTTTTTCTTTAAAATTTTATAATATTCAAGTTTTCAGAATACTGAAAACATAATTTATCTCTAATTGATAGAAATGTTTCTATAAGGATAGGTGAAGGCTTTAATGGCCCAGTGGTCAAACAATCGGCTGCTGCGCTAGGAGTCGGACGTTTGATCCGTGCACAGAACAAAAATATTTGAAAGGTTTTTTCGAAACACAAAAAGAAATATCTAGTTAGGTATTTACAGGATTATGAAGGCTATCAAAATACCTATTAGATATTTATTTATGAATAAATGAGGTTGTACGCAATTTTAAATCCAATGCATCTACTGTATTAACTACTCCTAGTATTTCCATACCCACATATCTGTTTCAAAAACAAATATACAGCCGACATGGACAAAAAAAAACAAATTTAGCAAAAATATCAAACTCGTAGCGAAAGAGGGCAAGGCGAAACTATCCCCCTTATACAAATTTCACGAATGCTCCGGTCCAATACATTTTGCATGAAGCACTGTAGGAAAACTTGGTACTCGTCCTCGGAACAAAGTTGGTTTTATATCTATTTTTATATACAACGAGTTTGCATTTTGTTTGGGAACGTCAGCGTTATTTGTTTTGACGGACTGCTTAAGGTATCGCAATATTTGGCAGGATATGTTTGCAAATAAAACTGGAACTAGTAGGTAATGTAACGTCTGTAATGCAACAGAATATACCTACCTATTTAGATCGTATATCTTATATATTATTATATATTCATCGAAACTTTATACCGTAGTTAAATAATATGTTCTCAGACCTTAATGAACAAGGTAATTAAGTTTATTAAAAATATGTTTAGAAACAATGCAATTTTTTTCTGTCAGTATCTACATACACTACAATTTACGTAGATCTTTGTGTGGAACTAAGCATGGACAGTCTCTGGGACAGTCCATGCTTAGTAGGAACTAAGCATGGACTGTCCCAGAGACTGTCAATCAACTACCTCGGAACGGTTGAACCACGTTTAAAACTAAACAGTAATATAATTCCGAGGTGTCATCGGACGAAACTAATAGAAATTCTCATCGGATCCCAACGGTCTAGACATGAGACGAGTTTAAAAAAAACCGGCTACTAAGAGTGCGTCCGATGCGGCCGCGTAAAGCCGTGAATGGGCGCGTTAGCTGTCTTGAATTACTAATTATACTGTGAGGTGGCGCCACGCAACGTGCCATCCGATGTGGGAATTAGAATAACATTTGACAATGAAATACGAGTACTTTCAAAACGTAGTGTTAATGAGGCCTGGTTATCTAAAGCTTTGTCACTACCTAAGGCAAAAAAATACTAAAAAAGTTGTTATATTTAATCATATCAACTGACATGACATCATAACTGTGGTCTCGTGGTCCTGAGCGCGACTGATGCTCTAGAGGTCATGGGTTCGGTTCTCAGGTCGAGCAGCCCCCTATTACATGGGACCTAAACATACCGGCGAGCAATGGGTGTACATTAGTATACCCCTGCCTAGCCCTTCGAGGATACAGGCGTGATGGTATGTAAGTATGTTATGAGATCATAATTTGTGATTTATTTATAGCGCATAATAAGAAACAAATTGAATCAGCTACGTTGTTAAATTACGACGGCTATAAATGAAATGAAAGAGAAATTATTAGCATTATATTTATGACATAATAATTATTTTTTTAAGAAAAGTTTACTAGCAATCTTGGTCGCACATTACTAGTATTTTTGTGAACCCCTCATGCTAAGCTCAATGCTTGTGTTACGAGTGGGTTCACGTCGATAGTGCAATGGGTGGGTATCGAACCGGCAACCACATGATCGCAAGTCCGACGACTTAGCCATTAGGCTACCGCTACTTTTAAATTAGTTTATCTTCTTCTGGCATTATAAAAAATACACATTGAAAATTCAGCAAATATCGCTGCACACACACTACTAACTACTACTGTAATTAGAGCACGCACAAGCAAGCACGCTAAGGATTACACTGCTATGAACAGTACGAGCGAGCTCAATACAGCCAGTGTGTGTCACTTATTATTAACGACAATGAATAGAATCGTAAGTCAAACTAAACGTCAAGCTATTGCGTTGTGAGACTGCCTATGGACTTTTGGTCACCACTGTACAAAAAAATATGCAAAAACATCAAATTTATTACATTATAATAGGAAATGTATGACAACCTAAATGGTACAATACCACCCGCATACAGATATTTAAAACGATTTGAATGACTGTGGATGTGATTTGTATTTGTAATGGCTATCATGTCACAGGGAATCCTAAGTTATCGGAATGCATGACTAGACATGATTTTGGAGTGTTTGAAAAATGTTTCCGCGTCAAAGTATGCCTGTCAAAACATTAACAAAAAGGAGTTGCTATATGCATTCACAAATAGTATGTTTTCTCTTGTTTTTTTCCTACTTCATCACGGGTAATGTGTCTAATACAGGATCAGTGGACAATGTACTAAGCAACAACGCTTTGGCTAGCTAAAAATACGCGGTGTCGGAAATTTTTTTTTGGTGTCTACGATTTTTGCGTCGAAAAATACATAACAAATTGTGTATGATTTCTGACACTTACGCGAATATTAGACATTGAAATAAAAGTACTTTTTACGGATTTTATCGCGTTGTATTGATATTATTATTATTATGGAATCAAATATATAAAATCTGTAAAAAGTAGTTTTATTTCAAAATTGTGTACGAGTTTGAATGTCACTTTTGGAGTTATTCTTATACTAGCTTCTGCCCGCGACCTTGTCTGCGTGGACTTCAGGATTGGGTCCGACCTGGAAATAGTAGACTATGTGTTATTCCAGGCTACAATATATTTGTGTGCCAAATTTTATCCAGATCCGTTGAGCCGTTCCGGCGTGAAAGAGTTACAAACATCCAACATAGTATTAGTAAGATTAAACACCACCTGTTTTATTGGGCAGATATTGTTGTATTGTTTATATATAGATTCAATAATTATTATGATTAAAATCATTACATGTTAATCACTGATGAATGATAAAATATCAAACTTTCCAAATTTGAGAAAAATAATATGAAAGAAGATAATGCATTTCTTTATTAATGAGAGACCTGTTATAACCTATAAGCTGTATACCTACTAAATAAATGGCGAGAGGGGTCATGCCGCCGGTATCCCATTGGGATTACCACCGTTGACGAATGACCTATAGCTACCTACAACTCTGGTCAACCCTCTTTAGGATCTCCTCTGGGAGTTGAAGACGTCCATATTGATAAATCCCATTTCGTCATTCACAAAATTTGTAGTAGATAAATGAAATCAAAATTCAGCCGAACATTGAGACAATAATGATTAATTTTCATTTCATATATATATTATATAACTGCCTCGTTAGTCTAGCGATCCCAAGTGTGACTGCTACGCTAGACGTCCTGGGTTCGATATCCAGGTAGAGCAAAGTGTTATGCGGTTTTTCTATGAAATTCTCAATAGCTCGGAGTTTGGACTTGTATCCGGTTAATGGCTAGTCCCCTATTACATGGGACTTAAACATCCCGGCGAACTGTGGGTGTACATTAGTGCACCTCTGCCTAACCCTTCGGGGAAGGGGCGTGATGGTATGTTATGTTATGTTACATTTATATAATAATATAGTAACGTGTACGGAACAGGTTGAAAATAATGTGTTGTTTATGTTAATACACGGTTATATTACTTTGAATGACTGCCTCATAGATGTAGAAGTCGCAAGCGCGGTCACTAAGCATGAAGTCCTGGGTTCAATGCTCAGGGCGAGCAAAATAGTGACGAATTTTTCTATTGAATGAAATTATCAGTAGGATCTGAGTTTGGACATCGATAAACTTGCTTTTTCATAGGACCTAAGCTTACTAGCGAACTGTAAGTGTAGGTACCTACATCAGTCATCACTTTTACCCCAAGGGTTAGATAATCCTTAATTAAAATTAGATAATCCTTGGGGTACCTACACAGTGTGATAGCATGCTATGTTTCTGTGAATAATTATTTTTTAGTAGATAGGTACTACCTAAGTGTTATCTAGAATTCAGAATAGTTTAATGGTGTGAATAACGATTCTGAATATAATTAATTAATTGAAAAACTGCATAAAAAGTTAAAATATAATTATGAACGCATAATTATATTCTATCTTTTTATGCAGTTTTTTGACGGAACAAGAAGTACCTATGCAACAAAACTAGATGACATTATTCAGGCTTACCTATACTACCGATAAATTACCGCTGCCAAGCGTTTCATAACAGTAATTGTTATATACTTCCTGCAGATAGGCCGTAATGGGAACTAGAGGGAGATTATCTTTGAAATCGCAGAAACTGACTGCCCTACATCAAAGTTTTCGACCAGTGAATTTGTAGACACATGATTTCTAAGGTTTATTAAGTTAGTTAATTGTTCAGAACGTCTACAGTAGGTACAAACGTTTGAATTAATGAATTTTAATTTACTCGCGCTCGGACAATTTCAACTTGAGATAAAATGTTGAAGTTTCTTGTTTTAATCTTCATAATTTGTACTCGCTGAGTCCAAATGCAAGTATAAAAATGTTATCTCAGAGGAAGATACATAAGGTTAGTGCAAATAATTTGGAGTAGATAATAAATTTTGTGATACAATCAGTGGGATGGACTGTATTTGAACATAATTCGAGACACAAAACAAAGTTGCACCAAACGAAATCTTGTTTATAGATACGACTTTCAGAGACGAAGAGAAATACTAACTTTAATTAAATTAAGAAATTTATTGATACAGTAGCTTAGCGACATTATCATCATTATTATTTGGGGACAGCGGGGACATTTGGCAGCAGTCCTTAGTTCGAGGCAAATTATCGCAGGACGCTTACGGTTGCGCTCCAAACGTACGCCAACGGCGAAGCTCGGCTCAATATCTCACATATGACATCTTGGGAACGCGGGGGGACCACACACGATGATTTGTTTACGCTGTGTCAATTAATTCTCCCATGTTCGACAGTTCTCGTAAAGGCAATGGTTTTTGTTATTATGTGAATCAAATTCTTATAGCATATATTTGTTGAGGCTTGCATTTAGGTACCTACATAACTTCTACATTCTTTGGTACCTACTTATGACGTATGTACTTGGTCTAATGCATGCTTATCAAATTTTATTAACGTATCCTATAGGTAATTTTAAATACTATAAACGCCTACCCAAGGATAAATTTCGAATTCAACAGAATTGAATCAACACTCCAATTCCGTGGAGTGCGCCGCCTCACAACACGATATTACAAACATATTCATGACACACAATACGTCATCAAAATTCTCAAGCCAGATTACATATTTTTTCATCGTTTGTACGCAAAAAATAATACAAACAACGAAAAACATGGCGCTGAATTGCTGGTCGTTGTTCCCTTACAAATTGGGCGACTGTCGCCGTCTACCATTCGCATATTGGCCGATATTACACTCTCGATGCGTGCCTATACTTTGCCGACATATTGATGTAGGTATACATACATTCATAGGTAGGTACTCTACGTACAGCATGTTGTGTTTACATCGCAGCGTCGATATTTGCGCCGGAACAAACTTTATCCGTGACGTATTGCGACAAAAATGTGTTACACTTGATATAAGAAAGTTGATCACGTTATCGGAAAGTTTTGCCCTAGTTTCCCCCTCCGTTATAAGAAAAATATACATGAACTATTTACAGATGTGTTAGTTTGGTTAAGTAAGTAGAGGTATTCGTAAGCTTACTCACCTTATGTGATAAACAAAAAAATAAGTTTAGGTACCTACATATTTGACACGTCTTTCTTATTTTTTTCTTGAATTACATACCTATCAGATACCTACTTTACTTTATTTAATTCTGCTATTCTATTGTGTCAAAATCAACATGTTATTTTAGAATTGCTAACCTTGGATAAATACGTCTATCTATGAGCCCTTGTGTTATTAGGCGACCACTCTGATACCATCATTTTAAATATTACCAGCGATAGAAGAGACATCATGAAAAATGTCATAAATAAGCCTGACAGAGAAAAACAGTAATAATAGAGAAATACTCCCTATCTCTATAACCTTCCTAAATCTGTTCTGATACAATTTAAAAAGCTATTCTCGGGTACTGGTTAATAGCGAGTTGTCTAATGGACCCTACAGATGTTGTCACTCGTGAAGGCTCTTTGAATACACCTCCTCATTAAATAAACTTTAAAATAAGAAACCCATCAAAAATTTTCTTTCTAAAAAATGTCAGGCTTAAAAACAAAAGGTAGATGCTTTTCGCAACAGACATAAAAATGCAAGACATATTTTGTTTAAAGCAAACTTTTTAAGAACAAAAATAAAACTTTCTCGAACCAATATGGAGTTTTATTTTTCCCTGTGTATGTGTGCGAATGATTTCAGAATTCACCGTTGTGCGGAGCGGACTGTGGAATTGGCCAGACTAAAATAACGAACGGACGTGCTCTGAAACTGTAAGGAATTATTTTTAAGTTCGCCCACAGTCGAATACAAAAACAAAGATGTCGGAACTAGTGGAGAGAATACTGCATGCACAATTACACATACTTACCTACCTAAGTACTGAACTGTACAGTGAGAAACTTGAAAAAGCAAAGGCAATCCCCTTTTTGTCTGTCATTAGGTACTAAGAGATTGTGTCAAGAGACTTGGCAGCGTCTTCTTGTATTCCAAATACTATTACGTGAGCTCGTCCACCAAGTATAGTGATTGCCAGTGACAATTTCGTCTGTTACAATCCTTTGTAATACTGGATACGAGTACTTTCCAATTTCAACTGTCAAGATAGGTATAAGTATGATGACAATAATATAAAGTCAAAGTCAAGATGTTTAGACCATTAAAATAGGTACCTACTTTTGAAAATACAAAACTAGTTACACGGTTCCAATAGAATAATATAGCTTTAAAGATACATTGAAGTTGTGATTTTGACAAGGAGATCTACCAAAATAAGGTACTGGTAGGTAAATACTGTCTACTCACAGTCCTTCTATAGCTAAGTATCTAGCTTCCCCTTGTAATTAACGTAGCTGAATGGTGTTGATTACGGTAAATAGGGGGACTAAAACAGTTTAGACGCTAGCTAATCTCACTGACGGAAAATTGAATTTTAATTAAACAGAATATTAGATTTTCCCAAGTAATACGAAGGTGTCAGTTAAAATATACAATTATAGAGAATTATTGGGTTGGTAAGTATTTAATATTAATCTGAAAAGACTTTAGGTATTATTTTATTTACATATATTATACAAAAACGAACATTACCTTTAATAAAATTTAACATACAATGGAATACCGAAATTACTGGCAAACACGTTTAACCCACAAAAACTAATGCTAAACTGAAATAATTCTAGTTTAAAATATAATCTCTTATCTCACTTGGAAAACTCTAATGCCAGAAAACCCGTTGCAACTTTAGCTGTTTTTAGCTAGCGGTTGCTGAAACATTTATGCTAAACGTGCTAAGTTCACAAACATTATTTAGGTGTTTGAAATAGAAATGCAAGCTGGCATGGTGATAATGTATTCCTTATTATTCCTATGTAACACAAACATGCCTCATTAGTCTAGTGGTCCCAAGCGCGACTGCTACGCTAGAGGTCGTGGGTTCGATCCCCAGGTCGAGCAAAGTGTTATTGAGATTTTCTATGAAATTCTCAGTAGCAGCTCGGAGTCTGGATTTGTGCCCGGTTAATGGCAATAGGCCCGCCCCCTATTACATGGGACCTAAACATACCAGGCGAACTGTGGGTGTACAGTAGTACGCCTCTGCCTAACCCTTCGGAGAGTACAGGCGTGATGGTATGTATGGTATGTATAGTATGTAACACAAACATCGGCGAGTTACAATTTTATAATATTAGTGTGATATATCTACTATAGTACAATGTGCATAAATGTAATAATAATAGTGTACAGGCAATTTTAGTGTAGATACTTAGCTACCTATATAAAAGGTATCTAGATAAGCATAGAAACAAAAGATATTTTTTTATTTATCGACGAACTGTGGATGTACTTTGTACACCTCTACCTAACCCTTCGGGGAATACAGGCATGATGTTATGTAATGTTATTAATGTTGTTTACAAATTATAATGATTTCTTTCTGCGGATTTCAAAACTAAATGAAAATAAAAACCTTAAATTATATACGGTCGAAAAAATATAGTACCTACCTACCTAAAGGTAAATAACAAAGGCAACAATTAATTAAGATTCAAAGATAACTAAAACCATAACATTATTAATACACAAATAAATGAAAACATAATGATAAATAAATTCTAATTAGTCAAGTAGCTACGGGACCATGTGTTTTATCTCGAATAAATTAAACAAGACTGATTTTCAAGAAAGATTCGTCTCTTCTCCATACAAAACAAAGAGGACAAATTCGTCCTACGTGACATGTTTTTTTTAGTAGGTATCGATTTAGTCAGGTACACCCAGAAACCTTTTGACTGCCATAGTCAATCTATAGACGACAAACCAAAACAAAATGTGTCCAGCACGCTATGGTCACGACTGGGTGAGATTTCTATAAAAAATTCGGAACCTTGGCGCTGGTGGAAGGCTTTTTCTGTTTTTTACGTTCGGTCTCGTGGTTTGTTCGGCGGCCAAAGGAATATTCTATTCGTCATATTGACCAATTTTCTCTAGGAACCCAACGAGCTGATACGTGAATAAAAGACGACTTTTTACGCGGGAGAGCCATGCTTCAGCACGAATGGGCCGGCTCGACCGGAGTGATACCACGGCCTCACAGAAAACCGGCGTTAAACAACGCTTACGTTGTGTTTCGCCGAGTGAGTGAGGTTACCGGAGGCCCAATTCCCTTTTGTAAGGTCGGCAACGCACTCGTGACTCCTCTGGTGTTGCGGGTGTCCATGGGTGGCGGTAATCGCTTACCATCAGGCGATCCATATGCTCGTTTGCCCTCCTATCAGATAAAAAAACGACTTTTCACACGTACCTAAATATTATCAGTCTACTTTTGTGTAGTGAGATGTCCCTATTTATTTTTCATGGATGGGTCTCAAGTTGTTAACTACAATGAATAGATCGGGTTCAGGTAACTAAATTGTACCCTGCATTTGAATATTTATACTTTATACTTATGGGATATTTATTGTATAAACAGTACCGTTTCATTATAATAAGTACCTACTAGCTTCTGCCCACTTGTGGAATTTAGAATTGAATCCAACCTAGATGAAAAGTAGCCTATGTGCTATTCTAAACTACAATCTATCTCTGTACCAAATTTCATCCAAATCCGTTCAGCCGGTCTGACGTGATAGAGTAACAAACATCCATAGGTACACCCTCACAAACATTCACGAGTTATTAGTAGAATAATATTGCTAGCATCATAATAAGCCAAAGGACGTTCACTGGTAAACAAAGGCCTTTTCCCCCATAAGTTACATGCTGCCTGCATCCAACGACTCCCAGTGACCTTCACCAGGTTGTCAGTTGGCCTTGTGTTATCTGGAGCTTGATCTCCACTTGAGAACATTTCTACACCAACGACCATCAGCTCCATGAGCTCCTTTATTTCCCGTCTACTACCACTTCAGATTACTAAATCTTTTCTGCTAAATCAGCAACATTATCTTTTTCTTGTACGGATCCCTCATCTGATTTGATTTATTTATAACTTTAAAATGACAATTATCGTTATTAATATTAATTTATCATGACGCTTAACAGCCTAATTTTTTTTTCTTAATCAAAATTGTAATAAAATATTTTCTTTATTCATCTGCCCCTATATTAAGTTTAATGTATGACGTTCGTGCACTATTTATATATTTATCAACTCATTTTGACCAATATGGTTCCACATAATTTGATTTTTGTATGAATATCAATTTTGAAAATACACAAAAAAAATATTTTTAAATTATTTTTCTAAAACAATAGTTAAAAATATTTATGTTTAATATTTATGTATGGAGAATTACTGAAACGTGAAGCTAATGAAAGATAATTACTACCTAATTTTTAAACTTTATATAATATAAATGTTAATAAATAAGCGGATACAGATCTTTGCTTATATTTGCAAGTCGTTTTTCACAACTTAATAATAAATATACATAATGACATTGAAATTAACTTTGGATCTGTTAGCACCTGCTTTAGAATTTGTTTTACATAACAGACAGGTATCTACTTAGCTAAGTATTTATGTCAACTTAAACCTATCCTATCTAGATATATTTTAATATCTTATTTAGTTATTTATGTACATTTTCATAAGAAATATGTTTCGATTATACAAATGCTTGCTGCTTTAATTGCTAGTTTGATGTTAAAATATGTATTTATATATATTCACAAGGAAACCATAAAGGCATTGGTTTGAAGTATAGCAAGCGATAATACCAGTAGACTACTTTCCAGCCTTATTACAAGAGCATAAGATTTATATTTGAGCAGCTGCCACATCAACGTAGGTACACTGGTTAGGTATTTTTTTAACGTAAACGTGACACTTTAATGTTCATTCACACTAAGTAACTGACTTGGATTTAATTACTATCATAGTATTTAAAAAGGATCGGTAATTTGTCAATTTTCCAAAGTTATATTCTATCCATTTTTTTATTTGAACGGATCTTTATTTATCAAGTGCTGTTGAAGTTAAAATGGCATAATACTGCAGCGTCATATAAATAAAATACATAATTATGTAAGTACATATGACTATGAGTACCTACATTTCTCCGCAATCCATTTTAGATTCCCTTAACCCAATCTCTTTGAAGCCAGCTTTGGCAAAGCTGCGGTGCCATAGATGTGCCATCAGCTTCAAATTTGAAATTGGAACGAAGGAATGGAACCGCCCCGGTAATGGAACAAGTTAGATGAGAGAGGGCGGGAGGAACGCTCACTCGATCGTCACACTTCGAGCTACGATGACGCAAAGACGGTAAAACTTTGAATTCATCTAGATTTAGACATCTTTGAGCGATGTCTCAAAAAATGTGTCGGTAAAAAGAATTTATTACAAAACCCAGGACCTTTGTAGCCGTTACTATAATTTAATTTATTTCAAGGTCAATATTACCGACCATGATTGAGTTGTGTAACAGGTAGGCAACGATCGAAAACCTGTTTAACTAAAAAATATTTAATTCAACAATACTTGTACCGTATACCTACTAGAGTATAGACCAGACCAAGAGTAGACTCGAGTAGAGAGAGAGTACTTATTACAGTCATGTTTAGCTGGGTAGAAACTATCGTAGTTAAATATTATATATTTTTCTGTTATTTTATGATTTATGAATGACCAAATCAGTTCTATTTCACACATTAAAATCGTAGACGACACTCACCGAAATTATTAGATATTAAAGCACGAGAATTAAAAAATAAAAACCTCAAATAAAATTTTAATTTTAGCACAACTTTACACAAAGTATAAGTAGTTTCGACTACGTTACCTACACGTACTTTTTGCCCCAGCGTATCTACGTCACGCATTACGTGATTAGCTATGCCAATTGTCTGCTTCACGTTTTACTGATAACTCGTACAAAACGCACGGTTTCTAAGTAAAAAATAATTTAAAATTTTGTGTTGGTTTGATTTATAACGCAATTCCATTTTTAAAATCTCGTCTAGCAGTGAACTGTATATTCGAAATTCGAATAATTTGGATAGCAAAAATAGGTATTATGCCAGTTGTACAAAATAAATATTACCTAGTTAAACTTATTGTAACTTCTGGACTGAAGTTATTTCCAAAGTAGGTATAATAATTATAATAGGTACATACCTATGTAAATATAAGAAAATTTGTAATCTTATTATGTACCAACTTGTTCTTATTAGGAGTATTTATTACTCTTAATACGAACATGCATTTGCCTCTATTTGTAAGACATTAAACTCTAATAAGATGATTTATTATTATGTATATATTATTTGGAGTCTTGAAAGATTGTAATTTGGCAACTAATTAATATAGAAATATTTTATGTATTCAATTATATAATATGTTGTTAGAATAAAATATTCGTCGCTCTATGTAGAGCTGCCTTTTGTTAAAATATAAAAGATATTAATCAGTATTATCAGTGCCCGCCCTCATCTATTTTCTCCTTGACTAAGTCTAATAAGTGCAAGCCAACAAAAGGAGTCTCGTCTAATAAGAAAACTAATTTAAAACTTTGGTGGCACAGCAGCGCCGAATGCGTAAAGTTGGCGCCGGTCGGTCGAGATACGAACCATCGATACAGCGCCACCGCGCGGCGAACGGCTGAAGCTTTTCAATTGCTGTTTTTACGACTCAAAGGGCCGTTAGTGTGCGTGAAAGCTTCCACGCACACTTACGCATCAAACGAGTCCAAGTTTGCGCGTGTAGTGGTGTTTTTATGTGTTTGCGTTACGTCCCATGTACAAAAGGTTGTGCCGTTGTCGGTCGTGTCCCATAGTTGTTATCTATTGGCTAGATAGATGGCATTGGGTGTTACGTGAGCACCCACGCGCAATATAAAACCTGGTATACATTTGAACACTCACCAAAAATATTGCTGGCGGTGTTGGCGTGTTTTTCACACGTTTCAGTAAACACGTCTGGACAATATTCTGGCCGTGGCACGTGCATACGTGTGGGTAGTGGCAACAAATTTAGGCACACGGGGGCACTGTAGGTGTTTAATTAAAACCGTAAAGACGTGCTGGCCAACGCGTGGTTTTCTCATAACTGTGATAAATTGCGGCTATTTTTTTTCCACTAGCAAAAAAACCAACCGCGTAGAAATGTGGAGCGAAACTGCATTGGCCATTGTTTAGTTTGCCAATTTATACGGGTCGGTTACACTTGCGACTTTTATTGAAGCATTACCGATAAAAGGAGTCATAATAGGTTTTATAGGCAGATTTTAATGGCGATGTGTTGAACAGATTTGCACTTCGTTCACTGGGTTATGAGAGCGGTTGACTGAACAACTAACTATAGAACATGTTTGCAGCAAAAAATATAACATACTTATATTTCTTTAATGAGGCAATTAGTCAAGCAATTATTGCTAGGTATGTTAAAAAAGTTGAGAATAGATTTAATTTTAAAATTATGTCAACTAGAGACGCTACCAGCGAAAACTATGCGTGATGAACCTATGTTCATCACGCAAATTTTAAATCTTTCTATGTTATTCTATAATAACATAGAAAGATTTAAAATATATTTATATAAATAGAATAATATTTATATATTTATCTTAGTATGACTGTATCGACGTATCAAGATAAGTAAGTATTTAATTTTAATAAATAAAAAATAAATATCATCTGTCTTAAACCAAAATAAGTATAGTATAAAAATGAGCTTATAAACACTCAACAGAGAATATCCAAGGATAATCGATCGAAGAGTATTTATATAACCGATACAATATTAAAAATCAGACAACAAAGGAACAGTAAAACTAAATCATTTTTAAATAGGTAGGTATGTACAAGAAAATTCTATTAGGACTGTCTAATTTTCAATTTCTTCCAATCGATTTAAATCTTGATAGTGTTCTCGAATGATTTTTCAATCGAGATCTTTTGATTAGCTATTCTCGACAACAATGGAAGGTTTTTATCGCGACTGTTTATCAAGTTTAATATGCGTAGTAAGTCGGCTCCGTTATCAACAACGGAGAGTTGCTCCATTTCGTTATCGCGGATTTGCGCTTTGAAATTGTTATTGTGTTAGGTATATGGCGTGTGGAGATTAGGACTTGTACAGAAATTTACTTTTACGTTTTAGACAGACTGTTACATATTTTGTTCTTCCCAATACCTAGGCTTTTAGTCAAAGATTTAGAAAAATATGCTCTGAAAAGAGACATCTCATTATCAAAGTTCCTGCAAATAGTAGGGTACTTTAATTCAGAATAAAATGTATATAACTCTATATATAGGTACATGTAGAATAGCCTGGGTAGGAACACGAAATCACTTTTATAATAGGTAAGTATTAAACATAATAATCTTAAAACATTACTTTATTAAGACAATTTTTTGAACGTCAAATTCATTTGACTATTTAAGAAAAAAAGCAACTACAAATTTTCGCGCCGTAATTATTTGTAGGTTACATCCCTAATATCTGCATAGATACATTTTTAACTTTACGGAACTTCTTAGCTCTATTCATACATTCCAACACAAACCCACGTGTATAACATTTCGTGACCTTGACCAGATAAAGATGGGAGATAACAATTTGCCTACAAAGCAACCCACCCATACAAACACACACACATACGTATAAATATCGTTCACATGCAACCCCTCTTGACACTGTAGGCTGCACATAAGTATCTTCACAATTGAGCTCTCTTGGGCACAATTTTTGTCCCAAATTCCTGAATAAGAAGGGTGTAAATGTCGAAGGGCACTGGGTGGTCGGCTGATGATGTAGGTACTATATGTACATATATCTACCTATCCATGTATCTATTACTCAGATAGGTGTTCAGATTGGTTAAGATGAAACAAAACATTACAAGCATATGTTTTCACTAACTTCATATTCATAACTAGCTGTAGGTACCCCGCGGTTTCGTCTTTCGGTCGTGTCGGACTTTCATACAAACTTTCACCCCCCTTTTGGTGAAAAGGGGGAAAGTCTTTTCCGAAATTCTACCCTTAGGGGTTGAATTTCCAAAAATCCTTCCTTAGTGCTCTACAGTGCAAAAGGATGTCCAGCATGCAAACTTTCAGGTATCTAGTTCCTGTAGTTTCGACTGTGCGTTGATATGTAGATATTCCAGTCTTTGTCAGTATTTGTTCCTTCGAAGGCACTTGTAATTTATAACTGTAATATAATCAAACTTAATCGTAACATTACTCCTACTCACGTACCTACATATATTGAAGTCTATCTACCTACAGCACATAGTTATATTATATAAAAGGATACCTAATACCGTGTAGCCCATGCATGGTCACACCAGCTATGACCGTGCCGACCTCACACCTCAGCTGATCAACCACGCCGTTAAATCTTTACGGCCTATGACGTCATCCACCGGCTTTTTTTCCGAAATGATTTACAACCCATAAACCTTCCACAATAACTGTACCGATTGTTTAACAGTTAACCGCAATATTTAAACCCTTTCTAGGTAAGAAGTTTAAGTCCGTTATTGAGAGCATTTTTTCAGGAGCTTTTTGCCCCAGTTTAGTTTATTGTCGTTTTAAAATGATCCAAGGAAGTCGTTAAGTTGCGCAATTATATGCAAAAAAGGGTTATAGATTTTGTGATGATGGACAATGCAGGTTTTTTTGTTGAGGAGACAAAGTTTTGTTACAGATTTTGTAAACTATTGTTAGTGATAATGTTATGCGCAACGTGCATTTGGTTACACGGACCGTAAAATGCCAAACAAAGTGTCTGAAGGCACGTAGACACAGTTTTAGGAAAATATTGCAGCTTGTGCTAAATTTATTTATTTATTTATTTAATACTTTATGCACGAAATAGTACAGAGGCGGACTTAATGCTATAAGCATTCTCTACCAGTCAACCATAGGGTGATACAGAGAAAAATGTGGTACCAATGTATGGTGGTGGTGTGGTAACAATAAGTTGTTTAAAGATATTTAAATATATTTTGTCTCACAAGCCAGTGAGAATATTTTAGACAGCAGATCGGTAGCAGTCAGAAGCGTTGTGGATCCTGTAAAGGATCCAAAAAAATCGAGATTTAAAAATATTAAACCGATAAAATCCTTCACAAATATTTTTATTTCAATCCTTACTATCTATACTATATACCTACTATATATTAATATAAACGTGAAAGTTTCCGAGTATGGATGTATGGATGTTTGCTCTTTCACGCCAGAACGGCTGAACGGATCTGGACAAATTTGGCACACAGATAGATTATAGCCTGGAATAATACATAGGCTACTTTTTATCCAGGTCGGAATCAATCCTGAAGTCCAGCTAGTATGTAATATTTGCGTAAGTAAAGTTCGATAAATGCTCTTAATACATAAGTTTTTTTATCTCATGAGCATCGGTAGAATGACTGAGGATGGATATATCAGACTAGAACAACTAAAACTTCTTTAATCTTTTAGCAATTAGGTAAGGGACAACTTTTTATAGCCGTAATTGAATACGGTATTATATAACTATACCAAAAATCTGCTCTCATAAAATAGATAAGTCATCAAAGAAACAAACAAAACAATGCAATACAGCAAAAGTGCCTTAAAATATACAATTACGATCATATTTTTTTATAGCGTCAGCATCGTAGTTATTAGGGGACAATATTCTCTATAATAATTGGCTATAAAACAGTATAATGTACAGTGTCTCAACAAAGAAGGAAACGTTGAAACTTAAATGTCTTGTAAATGTCCATTGCTGCATGTAAAGGGCGAATTGTGAAAGACTGTAAATAGTAAATAGCACAATCAAATATGGGCAAAACAACTACCTATTGATAATCTACCTACATTTCGTATGAAGGTAGATTTTTTTCTTACACAAAGCAAGTTTATTACGAATTTAAATTATTTTTTTTCGAATGAAAAATATCCCAATTACCTAATATGTTTTTTTTTTGTTAATGTCATGACATGAGCTAACTAATTTTTGAAAAAAACCTGATAAGCATCTAAAGCTTTACAATTAGGTAAATTAATTTATTAAGCTTATGTAAATTAAATTTTGAATTAAAATTTATCATATTTTGAAAAATAAGTTTCTAAGGAATGCCACACATAGCTGCAGGAGGTTTGTTAGAATTAGTCGCGACGCGATCCACTCGGGCGCCGTCGCCACTATGTTTTTTGTAACATTCTAAATATATGTATGCGTTGTTGTCTGAACACATAAATCATGAACTCGTTACGATTTACGAGCCCGCTCAAGCGTAGCACCGATTGGAGATTTAATTTTAGGGTTAGCCACACTGATAGGCTTTAGCGAGGATTTAGAGTGATACGGCTCTGGAGAATAATAAAGCTTTAAAATTCCAACAACTTCAAACGGTTTATATTTAGCTATCATCAATCAAATGAATCTACAATCTTATGAGATTTGATTACGATAATCTATTAAAAACTAACCAATATATCTACGCAATACATGCATTACATATATCGATTATATCAATTACTTTACTGCGCTACAGCTAGGCACGAATCATCTCACAGAATAAGAGAGTTATGGGCTAATAGTCCACCACACTAGCCCAGTGATGGTTGGCGTTCGGATTTGGATACCGTTAATCTGGATTTCTACGATATTATTTCGTCTACTAATTTGTTATCGTTAATTTGTAAATTGTTTGGAAATAAAAGACCGAAAAATCGTTCCAAACTTGGTAAAGTTAACAAAAATTGCATTCGCTTACATTGATTTCCATTGAAGTATAAATTTCAGATAAAATGGTAACTTAGGAACCTAAATTAACAGTATCGGAATCCGAATAATAAGAAAATTTGACTAAATTGTGTTTGAATTACGATTTATTTTGGTATTACGTTTGGAAGAGAAATTCGGTCCACCGGACTCTTAAGTAGAAAACTGAATTACCTGCGTACCTATATTTAAAAATCACTAATCAATATTAATCGTTGTACTAACACAGGTTATTTCTACAATTGAAACAGATTTCTCTAGTATGAACAGACCTCTAAATAATCGATTCAAGCTACACCAAGCTTATAAAATTTTAATTGCGGACAGAATCTCTGACCTATTATATGTCAAGGAAACCACTTTTTTCTGTTTATTCAAAATTGATGTCACTTCAGCAGCCAAATGTAGTTTTCACAATATAAAACCACGTGTTAATTGACACTAATGGACTGCAGGGTTGACATTTAAACGATATGGAACTTGCTGGAAAACAGCCCCAGAAATAGATGCATTAAAATGTCTGCTGAAAATCGGAAGAAAATGGGCTTATTATTTTACTTTATTACTCAAGTATCTGTCACTATATAGGCCATTTTAAATTATATTTACCTACTCAACAATTAGATAGGTATATTATGACAAGTAAATCAAGAATATTTATGCATGTAGTGTAAATAATATATATAATGTTGGTTTTATATATAACTTCTCGTCAAAACTCATACTTTGCTGTAATAAACATTTAAAATGTCTGGCCGACCATCCGTTTCAGAATGTCAGCTGAATAAACAACTAACTTTATTCAATAATAATTTGACGTTTGCTTAACCAAAGTTTTAAATACAGGACTTTATTTAAATGCGCGACTGGTGTTTACGTTAACTGTACGTGTCAGTAACTTTCACCGCTTTACTTGTGCAATAAAACCCCAACCTAATCGCTTTCAAGGGCTTTAAGCGGCCATGACCCGTGTTGAGTGACGGCGAAGGATATAACTGTTAACATATTTAGTGTACGCTATGCTTCACTTACGTCAGCAAACAATATGGCCGCCTCTCTCTAGCGTCTCTTGCAAAAGAGACAGGCAAAAATCAAGTAAGCCCAAAATTTCTACCTTAAGATCTTAATTTTTAAAAACCTCAATTCAATTACCTATGAAAAGTACTTTGAAATCAAAATTATGAAAGAAAGCATTGGGTATTTGTCATTAATTTTAGTTTCGTAACGACTCTATGTTACAATTTTAATATTTCTATATATTTCAAAATGTAAAAATTCATAATCTAATTCATAATCTATTTCAATTGAAAGTAACATAATTAATCAATATGACCTCGATGCAATATTTTTAAATTGTGTATGTGTGATGAAGATCAATTAAATCTAGAACCAGTGAATTATATTGATAAATGGAAGGCCTATAAATAATAATTTAAACTAATCATAGTTATACGGAATGAACCAGATGTAAAATCAAATTGATAAATAGATTCGTTAAATTTTAATTTATGTTGACAAATGCGCTGTCAAAATAAATTTGTTGGCCCATTGTAAAATATGGTCGAAATATCAGTGGTTAACAAGATAAAACATATTCTATTTAAATGTTTACACATTGAATTAAAATAAGTGGAGGTGAATCACGTAGCGTATGATAATTATGTTTCCGGCACAGCGTCGCTATTGGATATTAGTCTTATCCATATATATAGGGATAAGAACGTTTTTATCATTAAATCTAAGAAACGTAGCACATAGGTTAATCACCATTCAAACCAAAGTCCTTACCATGTAAAATCACCTTCAACAGGTCTAGAGCGATCAATGGAAATATTCTTGTACATACTGGGTAACTGCCGGTTTACATCACTACACCTCTTCCTAACGCTTCAGGGATTATAGACGTGATGGTAAGTAGTTTATTTAAAAAAAAAACGCCAAAAATAAAACCTGTTTAGAGTAAGTTGTTTTTTTTTACATAATTTTCCTTGCCATTACATAATTATGTACAAAAACAAAGAAGACTGCTGAAATAAAACCTTATCTCACACGATCAAATTTTTAAGACAACGTAGGCGAAATATGGAGGCTAATACCACTGTACTTTAGGAGGGTTAATTACATAAACGGCTCTTGAAATTATACTCTAAAGAGCTGCCACTTATACAACCCTGCTATAAATTTACAACAACAATTGTAAACAAAACTACTTTACCAGTAGTAACCCTTATAATGTCTACTACTATTATGTACGTATCTAATTAACTATAATATGTAGTGTGACATTCTCTTACGAAAAAATTGTAATGTGAGAAATTAAAGACAAAAACATTTGTAGTGTTTATTTTTTTAGCATTAATAACTTATTAAATGTAGTAAATAAACTTTATTGAAATAATAAACAAATTATTCCGTAAATGAAAAATCAGAATTGTTTTTGATGAAAAATGACCGAGATTTTTTTTAATGGAATAGATCGCTCGATGGTAAGCGATTACCACCGCCCATGGACACCCGCAACACCAGAGAGTTACAAGTGCGTTGCCAGCCTTTTGTAAGGGTATTGGGCCTCCGGTAACCTCACTCACTCGGCGAAATACAATGTAAGCGTTGTTTGACGCTGGTTTTCTGTGAGGCCGTGGTATCACTCCATTCATCCCATTCGTGCCGAAGCATGGAAATTTAATTGAATATATTTTTTTATTCCTGATAGGCTTACGCTTAACAAGGCTTTCTATTGTATATTATTCTTCAACTTATAATAAGTATCCACAGTAAAACTATTTGGTAATGCTTGTGTCACAATCTTTACATTTTTCTCATATCATACCAGTGTGGGAAGGTACGGTATATTTATGTCGGTATTCCGAACCAAATTTATTCACCGATCAGCTTCGAAACCCGATAATCTCCATGTCTCTCGACAATTTGCCCGAAATCAACTTACAAAATACGTAAGTTATTATCTGATTCGTGTTCGGGCGAAGTCGCTTGTTGGTACATTAGTTGGGGTGGTACAATCTAATTTAAACTTTGGCCCTTAGATGGTAAGGTCGATGTTTGTGGTCAGGGATGTGATGAGGGTGGGATAATGGGGTCATATGACGGAGTGAGGTGTAATGCTGGATATACGCACATTTACACAGAGGCGTGGACCTAAAGTGTCAGAATATTGACACCGTGTATTTGTCAAATATACGTACCGTCTATAAAAAATCCGACATAGTCTTATAAACACGCACCTACCTTTTTTTTTATTTCTTTAAGGAAAAAATATACCCTGATTCATATTCATTACGTAAATACATATAAAGCCTAACATTTCCAAGTTCGGTAGGTACATTTATACATATTTAATTATAAAAAATCGAATTTAAAAAATAAACGGCAATTAATCCGTAATTATTCGTAATATACACAAACCAAACAAACGTAGTTATGACAATGTTCCGTTTGCAAAACGGACACTAGTAATAGACAGAAGAGACACATCACTATAATTAAGAACATTCATTTATTCCAACAATGTTATTCTACTTGGAAGCTACTGCGCAAAGCTTTATGTCTTGCAAACACGTAATCTTATCCTCTCCAATTGCCTGAAAACTGCATGTAATTACTCTCATCTATTATTTAAAGCCATATTGTGTTCATGCAGACATCTGAGAAGACAGTTATGAACCGTTCTACTAATTTATAAAGACTTTGTTGATTAAATAGACCAGATAGAAAATCTTAGCAAGCATCGTGTGCCTTTTTATGCAGAACACATTTCAAAATAACCAGCAAACAAAGTAAATCTACCTACGCATTTACGGAACTCGCTAGCGGGCAGGGTACTCTATCTCTCGCATATGTGCCGGTCCGTCATTACGCCGGATCGGTCTATCGAAGACTATTACACGGGCCGTAAGCCGGATGGGCCGCCCAACCCGATCGACTAATGACGGCCTAAGAATTTTGTGTCGCATCTCATTACCATCTTCTCCATCATTCACGGGAATATTACGTTGCGTAAGCTGAATTAACATAACTGTGAGAGACGTTATCTATTTATATCTCTATCGAGCTGGTTGGTTGGTTAAAGATAGGTATGTAGGTATTCTGGGAGATACCTACCTATTTTAAAGGAATGCGGGTGTATGCAGGTACAGTATCGATACATAATCAGATCGTTTGTACCTATCCTATCCTATCCGGTGTATCTATAAATAATATTACTATGATTACAAATAGTACTCGACAGACAGACTTAAGTCTCTTGTCAAATTAGAGGAATTGCAAGATGTCTAGACGGATTGAATAGATAAGTGTCTACTCACAGACTAACTAAAAATAGAGCTTAAAATATCTTAATTGCACTTTGTACAAAATCTTACGCTAAAAAATCAATCAATAACAAAATTATGAATAATACGATACATAATTAGGTACCTACATGCCTTCTTTTAATGAACCAATAGCAATAACAATAAAGCTATGAAATAATGTTTGTAGGAGGACATAGGGGGGCCTTAATAAAAATATTAAGAAGCTCTATAATATCATTAAAGAGCGAAATAATTCCCTTAACGAATAAGGTTAATTTATAAAATTATTCGTTACTTTCATGAATATTTTATTAAAATATTAATGCATGTTTTTGAATAAATATTTCCATAAACATTTTATCCCCGTTTTCCCCTTTAACAACCGCACCGTAAGAGGGGTGGATGGCAAGTATTTTCTGTTTTGAAGACTCCGGCATAAACAGGCACTATTCTCAAAATGAGAGCATTTCCTACTCGAGTTTTGTGCCAAACAATATTCTTGAAATTTTATGGTATATGTACCTTATTCATGGTTTATATATCCCCATGCTATTATGATAGCTTTAAAAATGTTGGTAAACAATATCTCCGACTAAATACCTAAACTATCTTTTGTTTTACATTTATATATAATTATTATATACCTATATAGATAGCTATTATTATATATACAGAAAATCATGCTTTTATAATATTGCCTAAATATCATTTAACCTTTTAAAATTATCTTGTACTAAAGATCTATGGATTCGGATCGCTTCTTTCCCATAGATACTCTTTAAAAATATAAAGACCACTAATTACATCTGATTCCTAAATATCTACGTTGACAACTGTAAAACTGTTCCATAACCATAATTTCATTAAATTACCTAATTTTAAGATTGTCATATCTTTTGAGTTCAGTAATGAATAGGCTCGGAAGTTTGAGCCATCGGATCGATGTGGGTGGGCCCCCATGGGAGCTTGAAGTATTTCCGTTCTTTAAAACTTCCTGACATTGCTACCAACCAAATTATTAACTTTCGCACTTGGCAATAAGAATTTGCACAAAAGTAAAAGAATGAACGATATTTTTATTAATCACGATCAAAGTTCGAAATAAGTACAAAAGATTGCTGTTTTATGTATCGATATATAATTTCATATTTTATCAACCTGCCTTTATGCATCACGCCATTTTTAGGCCTAACGCCCACTTTGTATGTAGGTAAGCCGGCTAACAAGGTCCAACCGATCGAGTTACTTTCATTGTTGCACCTTTATGCAAATCATTATTTCAAGTATACAAAAAGGCATCCATGGACTGCATCCCGGGCATTTAATATGAAAGTCCAAGTAAAAGCACGGAAAAACGTAAGCGATAAATTCTTTTTCTAATTCAATTGCTTTACCCTTTTAGCGTAGGAGTATTAATGCCTGGATCTTTTGTAGGATTATGGTAATGCGAACTCGTAACATAAATACCTACTTAGCTAAATATATTAGGTAATACCTACTGTTTAATATTTTTTCAATATCTGTGAACCGATTTTACATAAATAATTTATCATTATGTTCTACGTTTTAAAAGATGTGATATTATTTCACAAACATGAGAATAGGATTGTATAATCTTACATCAGTACTTAGATCCGTCATTGGTCAATTAGTGGGGTCCTCCAGCAAACACATCGTAAATTAGTCCACGCAAACAAAGTTAATGAGAGCCAGCAAACACTCAGAGTGTCGAGCACTTGTAGCCAATAAGGGCCGATCGAACTCGTGTCACGATTGTTTGGATACGCTATTTCGTGTCACTTGAGTATTTGTTTTGTACGTCATCATGTTATGTGTTGCTTTGGATATCTTCTATTTGGTGTTCGTTAAGTAGGTTCAAATTGAATCGATATTGGTGGTTCTATATGATGATATATCAATTCAACGATTCCTGTAACATTTGTTATCAAAGATTGTGTTGCCTTGTGGGATGATAAATAGGTACTTATTAATTTCAAAGGCCATCATGATAGTAAACAACTAAAATATATCCAACACTGTGTATGATTTGGAAACATAAAATACCATGTATTTATTTAAATGAGAATATTTCAAATAAACACCAGACAATGTATCTCGTTTTATTTTCCTCACTTTTATGAAAATTCTCAAACATTCTTCTATTACAGCGCTGGGGCATCCAATCTCTTTATTGTGATATAAACAAAACATTTGTAACTACTACCTATCTACTTTCATCTATTCTTTAGAAGTTTCTAGACGCATCATCATGTTTGTTCAAAAGCAAGTGCACAAAGTGCTTAAGTTTAAATTCTAGACCATTTAACTGAGAGCTTCGAATCTGAATACACTTCCGTCTCTTCAATGTCTAAAAGCACGAATGTGGAGCGGTGGGGGAGGTCTTGGCAGACCGGTTGTGTATCTTCAAGAATATCAGTTGGACAAACACACGGGAGGGGGGACAGTTCTGTAAGTGGTGGGGGGAGGGGTGGTGTTTACTACGCTCCGGGGAGGTGAGCGGAGAAATGAAATTGGCAGATATTTCGGTGATGTGTCACACACGTGTAGGTAAACTTGGCTAGCAATGAAAGTTTTGCGAGGTTTTTCCACTTTCGACAC
This sequence comes from Acronicta aceris, assembly GCA_910591435.1. Lineage (NCBI taxonomy): Eukaryota > Metazoa > Arthropoda > Insecta > Lepidoptera > Noctuidae > Acronicta > Acronicta aceris. The sequence continues at coordinate 9,417,158 of OU342767.1, read as the reverse complement.
GAGTAGAATAAAGTAAAAGAAGGTGGAATGTATTTAGGTACCCTTTATACATACGTAAGGAATGAGAACCCTTCCGTTATATCCTTCGTAGAAAATATATTGCCTGTTTTCTGAGCTCGCCTACCCGCACGGAATATCGGTATGCAGTAAAGAACTAACAAAATAAATAAGGCAAAATAATATCAAGAAAAGGTTTTGCTACGCTGATCAATGTTGCAGGTATTTGTTTCAATGTCTGTAAAATTCACAAATGTCTGGTTAAGGATTTGATGCGATTTTTCATTGTAGTTTACCCTCTGACATCGGAATCCATCATAACATAAATAAATTTTAACATACCGTCACGCCCGTATTCCCCGAAGGGTTAGGCAGAGGTGTACTAATGTACACCCACAGTTCGCCGGTATGTTTAGGTCCCATGTGACAGGGGGCGAGCCTATTGCCATTAACCGGGCACAAATCCAGACTTCGAGCTGCTACTGAGAATTTCTTAGAAAAACCCAATAACACTGCTCGACCTGGGGATTGAACCCAGGACCTCTAGCGTAGCAGTCACGCTTTGGATCACTAGACTAATGATGCAGTCAATAAATTTTATTTTTTTAAATATTAATTGTTCACTCCGTATACCTTCTAAACGTTGATAAGACTATCGATATATTATTGATCACATACTTAAACTGTTTGTACAGTTTTTTGCTGGCTGTGTATTATGTTAGAAGACGTAACTATGTACCTAAAAAAAATTAAGTAAGACGTTAGAGTAAAATCAAACACGTTTACGCCTGGAAAATGTCTCGGCTGTAATCATAATGTTATAAAACCTGTAACTTTAAACTACTTGTAGTAGGTAATTACCGACAAACTGTAATGTTTTCGTCACACTTAGATATAAGTACATTTATAACCTTCTAGGATTACGTAGATACCTACATATAAATAGTTATATTTATATGAGCACTTCAGAAAATTGTGTTTTCCTAACAAAATCAAAAGCAATAATAGTCGTGTTTGTTGGTCTCAAACTTCGAGAAATTATTCCATATAACATACATAAAACATTGTATACGGATGAAATATAGAAAACTTGGAGAAGTAATATTTTTTAAGCACACTTTCCAACTTGGTTTTCACTAATTTAGATAACAGGTACATTTTATAACTTACCTAATATTTAGGTAACTGGTGGTCAAGCGTAAGCATAACACGAATAAAAAATAGGTACCTATATTAATTTGCTTGACGAAAGCAGTGCTAAATTCACACCTATATTTTCTTATACCAAAACAGGATAATACCTGCTGTGTGAAACAACATTTTGTTCAGAACATAACTTCACCAAAATATTAGAAGTCAAACAAACAAGTTGGCGTTCCATGTTTTGTTACAAACAATAAAGAAATAAAGCCTGGCATAATAATAAAGAAACTTACCGAGTTTGTAGATATTGCTGAGATGAAAGAGTATAAATAAAAGGAGGCGATACATCTCTATACACGATAGACAGGTCGATAGCTGGTTGCGTAATAATAAAGTATGAACAGTAAAAAGTACCAGCTAATATTTTGTCACTGTGACTAATGGAACTGTGATTTTTACACCGACTAGTGAAGGAAACTTAATGGTTACATTGTTTAATTTAAATTCTGAGTCCTGCTTTTCGAACTGTAAAATGTTTGTAGTGTATTTAGTCGCTACTTAGTTTCGTCGTACGCGTGCTGAATTTGTTGTGGCCGTCAACAGTATTTATTTACTTGCTTTTACTAATAAATTCGTTCTACGTGTGAGGCGTATTTCAAAAGTCTCTTTGGAGCCGTTCGACGATCAAATTGAATGTCTTGCATCGGGCTCGTTTCCTTTTTGTTACGTAGAATGATGTTCATTTACATAAATTTACCTACCTATTGTTATTCTCGGTATGGTTACCATTCTCCACAACAAGCAGATGCCTTGACTCACAGCTTTGTTTGTTCCTTACTTTCTTTTTTCGAAAAACAAAATTCCCTCGATTTAAATATAACTTCAACCCAATATAAAAGCGTATGGAAATTAATCAGGCCAGAAAAGAATGACCTAGTATGATTTGTTATTTTCTATTTTTTTTTTAATATAAATTCTTACCTTATCTATCTTATCTACGTATCCTCTTTCTAAATAGGTACACCTACATTAACTTCTTTGCGAATCACATACACAGAAACTCATAAAACCAAGAAAATTCCCATTCTTTTTATTCGTTTTGTTTAAATACGTACGCGCAGAATCGATCCCGTTAGTTTTATTATACCTTCTTCACAAGAGATAGATGAGGGAATTTCCTTCGAAGCTAAAGAATAGGCTGTATCGGAAACGGGTTGAATAACAGACCTCTTTTGTTTTGCTTTAAAGCCCTAAGGAAAATAACAAGACGGCGGAATATTGATGAGGTTCTTCGTAGATTGGATTTCTACTCGCTTGATTTTATATTTATAAACGTTTTGAGCTCTCGCAGCGTGAGTTTTCGTTTTCTGTCAGTATACAAGACGAGAGTATTGCTTCCCTGTTTTTTATTGGCCGATAGGAAATGACAAAATATTACTTTTACTCAATGCCGGTAATAGCTTATTTCGTCGCGTGGGAGACGCTTTCAACGTAAACATGATGAAAATTGTGTAACCCATAATATTGTCGGATTTATGTACATAATATATTTTTATATTCATAATATACATATTTTGCTATGGATCAATAAAGTATAAAGCGAACAAATTCTGTAAACGTCGAGAAAAAATCATGGATAACATAAAAGAGATGGGCCAAATCTGAATTCATATCATGCCTTATCAGAATGTCTTCCGAACGGATAAGTTTGATCGCATACGGGTACGAAACGTGCATCTGTGGCCAAAAGATCTCATTTTATTTACAGCTTCAATTCTATCTCAGTCTGAGATAGAATTACATACGTTTGTAAAAATCTACGTTTTGTAAAAATAGACTCTGATAACAGAAACAAACTAAGTTATGTAAGCACCTGTTTCTCCCGAAAAATTTCTCATGGATGGATGGACCTCCATTTCTTGACCCGGGAAAGGCGGAGAGTTATATCAGCCTCTCTAATCCGAGATTTCCAATTAAACGCACCATATACCTAGCTAGGGCTTTAATATAGGTATTATTTGTTGTCGTAAAATATATTTACTGTTAATCGAGGAATACATTTGCTGTAATAAGAGAGGAGATGGCTTAAAACACAATAGTCCCGTAGCATTTCGGACGGAACATCGACAAGTTAATGAAAGGCATTTGTATGTAACGGACTTGAGCAAGCTTCCTCCGGGGCCCGATAATGGTGCCCATTGCGTGTTTTTATAGGAATTGACTCTTCTTCATCCATTGGAATATATTTCCTTCTACGTATGTATGTAAATACTAATGTTTTGTATGACGCAAGATATTATTTTGGTTTTTCACATTTCTAAGATAAATACTGTCTAAAAATATAGGTTGAAATTATAATGAATAAAGTTCATACCCATCTTCGTATTACAAATATAAACAGACTCAATACCACCAGTAATTTCCCAAAAAAAACCACGAATATGATACTTTTTAATATGTTATCAGTCGCTTACAAAATACAGAATAGGAGCCGTCACCATTTCGGTACAAACGGCCGGCCGTAGCATTCGTCCCGAGAGGTAGCCATTTGGCTCGCGCTCTCTCGGATACTTCTCCGCCTCCGTTTCGAATAAACTGAGCACAGTTTTCAGCCAGAGTTGAGAACAGCATTTTAGCCGAGCGTCGTAAAGCGAAGGATCTCGAAACCCGTTACCACGCGACTCCCTGCGACATCTAAATTCAAATTTTTCTTCTCAGCTCAGGCAAAACCTTACGACCCCCTATCTGCATAAAACGAGATGAATTTCATTTTATATAACGTTACGTTCACACTATTTTTATACGAGTGACTGTAAATCGATTTTGCTTACGGCGTTTTCAGGTGCCTTTCCGATTTACCTTAAGAAATTCTTTTATTCGATCTAAAAATTGAATTCTGCATTACACAATCCGGGAGCTTGAAAGGGAACCATTATCGTAACTAGTTTGGCAGCACTCATTTCATAACTCCAACGTTACTTACGTCTATAAGCTTCACTATCCATTTACCATCAGGTGGGCAACATGAGCCTGTGCCTTTCATATCACATAAAAATATCTTTAGAGCCATCGTAAGGCACCCATAACACTTCTTATTTACATACGCATTTTTATATCAAATTATCAAATACAAGGACCGGTTCATTCAATTCATGGTTGCCTACAAAATGCAACCCACTTTCAACTTGCCGACTAATTAAAATGTTACATTGTATTTAAACTGTCTGAACCACGAGACTGTGTATTTTAATACAGAAGGCTAACGTATTAATTAAAGCTGGAAATACTTGTGTCTGGCATGCACTCAACTCAATGGCCGCGCGTCGAAATAAGTACTTACCTACATAGATATTTGTTCTCTTTGTCCCAACCCACAGGCGTGCGTTCGTAAATAAATACAATTTATTTGAGAAACGAACCCTACATTGCTCAGTTATTTAATCATTCAATTTAAAATCATGATTCGTTAACAAGCCCAGGCCTCGAGTCGAACTACAAAATGATTTCAATCTGAGATACTATTAAATCTCTCAACTATAGATAAGATGTATCCCATTAGAGTAGGTATCTTCAGTACGCCGCTGCGGACATTCTGAGATAATATAATAATTTGGCAGGCGTCATATAATTTCATGACGAAATCTCGTCTACTTTTTCTTGTGGCAAATCTCTAAAGTTTCCAACCTAAAGCATTGTGAATAGACCCGTAAAACAACGAACAACCATTCATTTAGGGATCTGCAAGTTACGTCAGCGGCTTATGAATAAAGAGGGGTCGGCTGCCGGAAAAATAGGGGGTTATTCAAAAGGAAAAGTTTTTTTGCGTAAAAAGGACGACTAAGCGGTGGATTATCGTCCATTCGCTGACAAGAGTTTTGTGGAACTCGTGGCCGAGTTATACGAACAAGCTTTTTATTATCGCTTACTGGAAATGTTGGGGAAAATGTACGGATAAGAAAAACAATTATCACCACGCTCCTTTTGGTGTTTACTCTGGCGCTGTTTACAAAACCAAGCTTGGTCAAGTCTAAAATTTTAAACAGGGACAATGAGCCATTCCTTGGGCTGCCCGTTTTAATATTGATGCCAATTCATGGTGGCGCCCAAATGACATCCATGTTGGTGAAAATACTAGAAAACTGAATAAATAAAATTACATTTCATTATTCAAAAATTTAAATATTACAAAGTAATAGGTAGATACTAGGTACCGCAATTAGTGTGAAACTAAAAGCTCTTCGCTTGAATGTCATAGTTACTTTACTAACATATTTGAGTGCGATAAATAAGCAATTTCCGATATACAACCATATATAGTTCTCACGAAAAGGTGTACGATTTGGGCGGATGACTTTATAATTATTTTCCACATGTGAGCTAACGATTCGTTCCGGAACATTAGCGATGGCCGGAGAGCCGGGATCAAATCCCGGCCGGGTAACGAGATCTCCGCCTCAGCGTGAAATTGTGAAATTACCGGGACGCACAAGATCAAACTCTACCTTTAGATAATTAGGTACGTAGTCATTTTGTTTTGGTTTGTATTTATTATAAAATAATAATCTAAGGGTAAACTATAGGTAATTATCAGTATTCTATTTTCATAAAAAAATGCACAACATGCACCAAAAATATAAGAATTGTATTTTGAATAATAATAAAGTATGTATTGCTATTTACTTTTAGCATAGTAGCAATCGCAATTGCTTTTATAAACCAGAAACTAATATTCGTCTGATTGCCTCCTGATATATATTTTTTTAAATAACGTTCTCGAATTGTAATATAATCGATTTTAGGACCTCACGCTTAGTGATGGTACCTGCCGGATACTAGATCTTTAATATATTTTCCCGTGAAAGTTAATTTTTGTATACTTACACATGTTAAAAAAAGATTCTATAGGTAAACCATACTTCACCCCAGAGCCAACATTCCGGATATATTCCAGGCGTATTTTGTGTTTACGCAAACGTAACGTTATTCTGTGAGACTGTGAGATAATACCTCCGCCCGGGACCTCCGCCAATGTGCTCGGAAATTTTGTCTTCTGATAAAAGAAAATGTCTTCAGCCCGAAACCGGAGAAGGTGTTACATCTTGAGTAAGTAAATATATGTACCAAGTAAGTCTATAGACTTTAGTAATATGTTTGCTAAGCTGTATCTATATTAACTTTTTATGTTTTATAAATTTATTTCTTAATTTTATAACTATGATTTGGTAATGAATTAAAAAATAAGGTAAATAGTTATTTATTATAATTTGCTATAATATCTAATTAATTACCCTGTTTTTAACTTAACTGAGTGTCCACCTATTTCAGTGAGAATTATCCATTCTTCGCAACTTACTATTTTATGGAAGTATTAAGTCGGAGACAACGTATAACCGCGTCGCGCATGCCAGTTCAGTAATTTAATTAAGTGAAGGGTACGGGTGGGAGACATTACCTATTGTATTTCACACCTACGTAGAACTACAAATCAGTTTAAATATATATTGTATTCAGGATGTAGTAAGGAAATATGCGTCATTTAGTTGCTATAATAATAGGTTAAATAATTGATAGATATTATTATCAGGTATAATATTTATGATTTATAACCAAAATGACTTAAGTGTGCTTTTTTCGTATGTATGAAGATGATAAATATCCGTTTATAAAGGCATTCACTTTTACCCACCGAATATTCGGCTAAAGTGCCGATTATTTATGAATACGCGAATAATACACGTGAAGTTATGTAAAGTATATGTGAAGTTTTTACTACAAAAACAAACCGAGGATAGCGGGCATAAAAGTCAGATCAGGCTCCTAATACTCCGTGTAAACCTACATAGACAAGTATCTACTGCAATAGACACGGGAAATTTGCCTAATATTGGCCGAATAATCTTATCGTATTCGAAAATACCCACATATATTCGGCCTATCTGTCCTAGCCTCATAATCACATTTTACTTGACTGTACTAGGCCGTTTTTAAATAAAAGTAGAGCCAAGTTCGTTGGTCTGGTAGGTTAAATAAGACAAAACCTTTTACACCGCTATGCTCTTCATCCAATTTGACATAATCTTCAACATTTAATTAAATCTATTTTATACCAGAGAATATTAAAGACATTTTAGCAGACAGAGACGGCCTTATCAAAATTCAATATCTTTATTTTGTGTAGGAAAAGGACGGTGCACCCAGCTCGACTAATCTCGATATAACAATGTAGCGTCTCAATCCAAAACAACTTATTTCTAAACGTATCAACCCGTAACAACATTTTACAAATATAAACTTTAATACCGCTTGACAAAGTTTAATATGGTATGTGTTTTATTGTCGCGCGCGTCGTTTTGACATATATATGGAGATCTTATTCTCCGTAAGCTGCTTCTTACAATGTAAGTATCGGAGACAAGTCAAAATGCCCGGGAGCGAGCATTTACGCGTATTTCTGAGTCGTATATACGCAATTATGTGGCTAATTATAGTGATGATAAGTTTAATTTGATTATCATATCAAAAGACCGTTCAGTCGACCTACCACAGCGTTGAGAATGGCCCACGACAAAAATAAAGCGTTTATTTTATTCAATTAAGGATTTGTATTCATAAAATTATTCTACTGGTAATAATTATACCTAATAATTTCTTTCTCTTCTCCTGTGATATATTGCATTATTTTCTTGAAGTTGAGATGATAATAATAATATCTATATACCTAAGTAAGTAATTTTTATTTAAATTTCGAATCTACTATCGACTATCGTTACGCAAGTTATTTAGCAATTTTCATAACTTATCGGGCTCAAGGTATTTTATGAATATCAAATCGAATACCAAAAATAATCATTAGAAAAATACATTTAACTTTTATAATAGATACTACCTTACAAATTTTCCTTTCTATTCTATTAAAATATGTTACCTTTAGTAAAATTAAATAGTAGTAGTACAGTCAATAACAAAAATTCTACAAAGTCCATATTAGCGGCATGCGTTAGTTAAATAAATCAAGCGGCAAGCGGTCGCGCCGCCCCTCCCGGCAAAACTCAAAATGGCCGCCGCACAGCTGACTGTTCTCCCACATTTTTTTAGCATCGCGACCATTTTGTCATACCAATTCTTTTTTTCGAATTCCTTCAAGGATTTCTGCCTGTTGTTAAATTAAGTTATACTAATTTGAATGGATGTTTACGTGACATGGTACGAAATTGTTTCCTTGTTTATCACATTAAATATCTAGATTATGTAAGTACTTTAGTTCCAATCATGACTTGGATGCATTCCAAATTACACCTACAAAGTTGCTCTTTTCGCTGATATTTCGGCAAAACACAATGATATATAGGCAACAGGATAATTAAGGAGACAACTTAGTGCTTACTCTTAATTATCTGGGCTTAAAATGTATTAGATAACATTGAAATTGTATTATTTGATACGTCATTAACGATAATATGACCCTCTAGAGCTTTAAAAATATCCTGATAAGTACCTAGTAGTACATAACTTGGATAAATAGATAGTATTAGAATCCTATAGCTGCAGTCTCGTCCTATCGCACGCCTACGTGGATTTAATAACTCCTTAATCTTCTCAAAGGATAATATTTGACTTTACTCTGTACAAGTTGCCTTGTTCCATCTTTATGATATTAGGTTAAGTTCGCTCCGAAAGGATTAAAGCGGCTCTTAATTCAACGCTCCCGGGCCGGAATAAATTTAACGTTTTGAGGAGCTTATGAAGAAAAACTTGAGATATAAGGACGGGTAAGCCCATCTCGTTTAAAATATCGTTAGGTATATTCATACAGAGTATAAAATACAAAGTAGGTATTTATTTAAAGTTTGAATACGTATCGAACGCGAGTGTACTTGCGTAATATTTTGTTTATTTTATACCCAATGTAAAATACGCATTTTAACTTTTGCGGCGCATATCTCTACGTTTAGCCTTTTGACTCAATATTAAAAGCTTTTAAATTCGACTGCATTTTACTCTCCGGAGCAATGCGCCAACAGTTTAATTGCTGCGTGAAATATACGCGCGCTTCGAATTATACCTGCAAATATAGGCGCACGTGGGTAATGGGTACGCAGCCTCCGCAACGCAGATACACACGGTAATTTGAACGGATCTCTCAATATTTCATTTTATTTTCCTCCTCATTTTTATTTTATTTTCGCAGAGCGGAACGCCTCTAGCTGAATGGAAGGTAATTGTAGGCTACGCAAAGGGTTCGCTTCAGGGAATAATTGTACGAATATAGCGGAGCCTCTGGGAGTGTTTAATGCCAGGCTATGTCGAGGCCGCACTTTACTGGGCCTGCGCGTTATGCTTAATGCTGGACCAAGGACGAAAATTATCTCAGTAACGAGTTTCGTAAAAGCGGCGATGGGAACTAATGAGACTATTGGGTCCCCCGTCTTGTTGTATGAAAATTTTTATAGGACATAACTTTAATTTTGCTAGGGAACGATTAATTTTAATGGTAGCGATGAAGAGCGCTCTGCGCCGGACCAGAGCGTAGCACACAAAGTGCTTTCACTGATAAATGTTAAAAGCGGGGTGGAAGGGTTCGTGATAAACTTAAGGTAAAAGCGTACTCACCGATGTGGAAGAACTGGCGTCACATGGGACTTGAACCTCGGACACACTGCACACCACTGAATATTTAAAATAATGAAAAGCCCGGACAACGGACCGGGGCGTTCCCTTTTAAAAATGCACTGCACTCGGGGTTTTACTGCGGCCGTGCAGGTTGGTCGAGCAGAAATTCTTAAGACCAGGATAACAGTCTCGTAAAGGAGGTGGTTCCTGAAATACACCATTGGATATAAACACATCGGCGTTGGCGCGGCAGGAAACGTATACGGTTAAACTGAATTATCTGCAGTGCTCGAACATGAGTTAGATCAGGAATTACTTGCTCCGCCAGGATTGATTACTATCAGCACACATCTTTATTATCACTATCTGTATATAATATAAAACACCAATTCACTAAGTGACTACGCAGTATTTCTAGTGCATATAATAACTAAATTTTTTTCATTTATTATATTTATAATCGTTTAGAAGTAACCTACTTCAAGATAATTACTAAATAATCTAAGTAACCATTTACCGAATTCATTAATTGTCAAATTATAGTTGAGATTATCTAAAACAACATAGCTTTTTAGAGTTATTCGGATAATTTACACCGAATTATCGTTGTATAAAGTTCTTCTTCACATTCCTAGGCCTCTGCTATCATTTACTTAGATGAGTCTATAAATCTTGTCATAATCTTATAAATAATACTTATACCTAACCAATCTGCACCAAAATTATCTAATAGAGTAAGCAATACTACAACTTATGATGAAGTACCACTTCACCTATGATTTTCTTATACTCAACACCAACAAAGTTTCCAATTAGGGAAAAAGATTTTTCTATAAAAACATGTAACGGGATGTCACAAAAAAGCAATCACGAAAATAGAGCGGCTCTGTCTAATTAATTCTAATTAGCCGTCGGTAGCTGGCCCTATTACGGTAAAAGGAAGAGAGGGGAGGGTTCGGAAAAGCGTCAATGTCCCGTAACCTTAATTTAATACCACTTTACTACAGGATTTGTATCTACCATGCCCCATTTGAATAATTATGTCGTTGATCTGAGCCAAAAAGCGGTACATGTATTTGGTACTCGGATGGAAGACACAAAAATGAAGACTTTTTGTTATCTTATCTAAAGATCTCATTTATTGAGGCTTTTACATTAAGATGTAACTATTAAAATCGTTATGTTATATAGATAAAACGCTGAATATATAAATTTTATAAACTAAGCAGTATAGTGACGCAACTCAAACATTAATATATCTACATAATTATTATCTACAAGTTACGACGCTGTTAAACAATAATGGTAATGTCTTAAAAAAAATAATGTTAATGATTTATCAAATAACTTATTACTGAAACTTCGGATACAAGTCATAAATTAATGTCATTGGACCAAAACGCTTCTGACATGCAAAACTACAATAATTTGTTAAAAATATAGACCACCCCACGATTTCATTGTAATAAAATTTATAACATTAGATAATCCTTTAGATAGCAGATAGTTTTTTTTTATGGAATAATTAATTAATTAATTACTTGGATACAACATAATAATACAGTCGTAACTTTAAGTTAATGATTTATTGAGGTCGTTTATTTTTATCGACTTTTAAACGCCAACACTATACAAGCCGGAGTCTGATTTAGATAAAAACATAACAGAATCTATATTACTTTATATTACATAAACACATTTAAATTTTTGGATAGTACGGCGCTTGATACGTTATATAGACTGGAATACTTCACTTGTCAAGCCGTACTTTCAAGCATTATTTCGGGCTCCAAACCATTAGACATGTCTCATTCCCCATAATGTTGCAATAATGTAAAACTTACTGCAAATTGCCAGCAGTGGTTACTGGTTATTTTGCATAATCAAATTGACTCCATCCAAACGCAGTTCCAATGCAAATGTAACCGAAATTGTTCTCAAATGAGTGCTAAGGATTACAAGAGGGTGGCTGGAGTCCTTTATGAGTCTGGTGATTGGTCCTTGAATCCGCGACATTCGTTTATTTAATATTTTTTTAAAGAAATAGTATTTAAGAAAACATTATAATTATGTTCCATACAAATAATCTATACTATTGCAAAGTTTTTTCTATATCTAAGACATCATAATAATACTCAAGTGTAAACGTAACTTTAGCTATAACTTATTTACGTAAATAAGATAACAGTCTTCAGCAAAACTAGTCGAAGACTTTGCATACATATTAGAATGAAAATATATTAGGTAGGTATGCGATATAAAATGAGGTTCATAATTACCAAAGATATCCTTGTTAAAATACTGTTTGTGGCGTTTGTTGTTATAATATAGTAGTTTCAAAAGCTACTAGACCAGTTTCATTGGAATATTTTAATATTCTAAAACTGTCATGCAACACAGGTACATACCAACGCATGCTATGAATGATAAAGAGTCGAATAATCATTGGTTATTTTTATATTCTTTCATAAGCGGTAAGATACGTGGGTGGCTTATGTATGTAGGTGCTAGTTTGTATGTGAATATCACTGTTCACACGAAGGCTACTGAGATTTGTTAATGGAAAACCAATCACGAACCAGCGATTGAGTCATTCGGTTCAGGTATCTTAATGAGTCTTGGATTTCATCAATATTATGTAACAGACTAGAAGAGCAAACTTTAATACAATTATTGTATGTTACCTAGAAAGATTAATACAAATCATACATACAACTTAAGCTATCAAGGTATCTGTATCTGCAATGGAGTGCTGATGCTCACCCATAGATTGCCGGTATGTTTTCGGTCCCATGTAAAAGGGAGTGAGCCTAGCCTTTAACAGGACTCAAATCAAAATTCTAAAATTGCTACTGAGAATTTCATAGAAAAGCCAATAGGTATCGTTTTGCTCGACCTGGGAATTAAACCCAGAATCTCACGCTCAACGGACGCACTTGCAACCACTAGACTAATGGTTGTATGAAACCAATAAAACCATGATTATAATGATAGGTACATAATACGATGAATATTTACAGAAGGTAATTGTTATCACTCTTTGACGTAAGGTCGATACTGCAAATAGGTATAGGTAATTTTTATGCATTTAGGTTACGCCCTCATATTATAATTTATCACACATGTTTCACATAATACACGATATAAGTGGTGCAACTTTCTGCTATTGGTATATTATAAAATACAGGTACCTAAACTAAGTGATACACAGTGTGCCTCCTCCCTAATTTGTGAACTGCATTGACGAGGTAAAGGGCCGGGCGACAGACTTCTCTCTCTTGCATATCATATTTCATATAGGTTTGTCTCTTTCGTTCTTAGGTGTAGTAACACACAGAGTATACGATACTGTGGATTTTCTTAGTAATTATTTTTAAATTTAGATAAATTTAATATCGTAATTTTAATATTGCGGCGGACGAAAATTATTAATGAAACTTAAAAAAAAATGAAAATTTTAAAATTAAGTTAATGAAAACACAAGTGAACTAAATCAAGGAAAAGATCGTAAAATTTATCATAAAAGCTATAATTATGCTACCTTCTCATTTTATACGTGTATTACGAACATTTATTGCAAATTAGTGTTGAAATAAATTACGCCACAAAGGACCAAATTTGCTCGAAATCAGTAGTTCGACCTTATAATCAATTACGTGGTCCTTCGAAGCGGTTACTGCATAACTTTATATTCCGAACTGTATTACGTTATGAGGTTACGTATATCATGTAAGGCATCAGTTGAAAAGCGAGCGTCGACAGCGATTGATATACGGCGGGCAAACGCGTGCTGACTCACAACTATCGGTTTGTACGCTTGGAGATTGGTGTAAGATATATCCGTGCAGCGAGAGAGGGGGCGATTAATTTATTTTAAAACAATCTGGATATAAGTGTATTATTTCTAAATATTAGTCGAGTGGTACACGAAACGTTATATTTATTGAAACTCACATGACGTCAAAGGAGAAATGGAAGAATGCATAAACCTAAAACTCGAGGTAAACCTTTAAAATTCAAAGGTAGCTATAGTATAACACCTCTTGTGCCTCTAATATATCATCTATGGACGAATAGAATATCATTATAGCTTGCAGGTATTCTGCTAAAACGACATTAGTATCAGTAACTCTATACGTGTCTTTTGAATAAAAATAGATACACTTTTATGATTCCAAATACAAAATCTAATATTCAAAATGTTAATATAAACATTTTGATGACAGGACAGAGCGTTGCACCAATTATCGGTTTATTAATAGATAGTTATGAAAATAGTTAATGTAATATCTTATCTCAACTTACATAAAACATTTTAATGATTTCTTTTAACCGCATAATTATGGAGAAGCGTGTATTTTCCTGTTCAATAGGAAGTTTTTCACAAGAAAATTAATGAAAATAGCGTTATTTACAAACTCGCCCACAATTGGGACTTTTGTCGTCCTTGTGTTATAGATTCTTTAAGTTGGCTCTTATATCGGATTTATCGGGATTTACAATCGGACAGTGTAAATATAACGCGACATAATCCGTAGTGTTTAAAATTTAATATTTTTCCAAATAATATTCATTTTTTTAGTTATAATAAGAGTGACGCGTTAAGTGTCCGGCGGAACTTGAACTACCCACAAAAACGTAATACCAAAATAAATCGTAATCCAAACAAAATTTTGCTAGTACAATATTTGGTTCCTACCATACCATTTAGTCTACTACTAGGTACTTTACTGGAAATAATCGACCGATATATCGTTGGTAAAATTATCAAGAATTGCATTCGCTTACATTTATTTCCAATGTAGTATTTTGCACCAAATCGTAGAGTAGGAACCTAAAGTACCTAAGGGTATCGGAATCCATATATAACACAATTTGATTAAATTGTGTCTGAATTACGTTTTATTTTGGTATTTGTATGGGAAATTCGGTCCGCGGGACTGTTAATTGATACATATCGATAGGTCTGTGCAGAGTCTCAAAGCACACAAAAGCACGAAAACAATATTTGTACAGGTCTGGACATATGTGTACTTACGTGAGAATTTGTGTCTTTAAACACACTGAGATACATATAAGAAAAACTCTTCAGTAATTCCTTTTTTTTTTCAACATTACCCCAAAAATGAATAATAGCTACTTTCTCATCGCTTGGACCACAGCGTGATACCTCCTCATACGTGGAATTTTTACGTAAGCTACCAATACTACACCCGTCGAAGGAAATTTATTTCGAAGGCAGGTATTGAAGTGGTATGATGCCGTACCTTTAAAATAAGCCAAAGTTATATACCTATAAGGTAGGCGTTTATAAATATAAGTAACCGTGGGAATTGGGATATCTGTTTTTCTTGTTCGAATCTTGTATGCAGTTTAGATTCGGTTTTCGATCGTAACTTTAGTTTTATTAAATTTTAATTTGAATAAATGTGGTATAAAGTCCTTAGGTACATAGTGCATATGTATCTACCGGTTGACTAAGTAAATTGCAGTGCAAAATTGTACGAGCTTATCACAGCTAGCTTTACTATGATAGCTAATGAAAATTCCACCCCGTTCTTTTGTATTTTTGCGCTAAAAATAAAAACAAAGCATGACGGGAGAGGGCGAGACTGCAGGGCAGGGTCGTCACGCAGTCGTCACGTAGTCGTAACGCTCCGGGCGGAGCGTCGCCGCTGCCAATCTAAATAATTGACCCGTCCGCTGTCCGTCCGACTGTGCAACTCCTTAGTTCAACCAACGAATGAATGGAGACTGCCTTCGACGCCTTTTAGTTCGCTAATAAATATACGCCTACTTAAATCAATTCAAGATCACTGTACTTATCAAGTTCTTGTGGTGTCAAAATTCTTGAAATATGGTGATATTGAAATCCTATATTTGTTATTTAAAAAATAAACAGGACCTGATTGACATTTTGTTTTTAATAAAATTAAATCATGTTAGTACGTCCCTACTTACCCACGTTTTATACCCCGCCATTGTTCAATAAAGTAAAAGTCCGTCTACATTTTCACGATTGTTGGAAAAAGTTTGCAAACGGTCGGCTCTACGCCATTCCATTTTCGTATATAACAGTAAAGGGTGGAAGTAAGAAGTAAAAAGAGAAAAAAGTATATTATTAGTCTCTTACCGAAATGGAATTGGAACATTTCGTAGAAAATTCCAGAAAATATTCACTTCGCTTTACTTAGCCGAGGGCAGCCATCATACTTTAGCCACTTTTACCTACACAATTTAATAGAATTTCTGGTGGGAATGTAATATTTTCGCTACATATTTTATTCGATCTATTTGCTTTAGCTGAATATAATAAAACTGAAATACGTTTTTCAGATATACTACGTCTGAGCAATAGAATACAATGATTTTCTTTTATAAAAAATGATTTCGTTACTTAGGTAGGTACTTACAATATTTCAAACAAAATGCTTATGGATGATGACTGGGTTAAAAAAATATCTTTATATTCGGTCCGTCAGTTAGATTATCCAAAAATATTGCACACGTATTTTTTGCTTTTATAAAATAAAATAAGAATTAACAAACTTATAGAGCATCAATGTTCAGGAATACGGAGGTTGTAACGTCACTATTTAAAAAAAAATTTTTTTTTTTTATAGTCTAACTGACGCATTAAACAAAATTTTTTAGTCATCTAGCCTATTAAGTATTTTTAAGTAACAGCCTACAACTTAGTTTAAATCGAACTAAGTTAAAATTGAGATGTAAAAACACTATTATAATATCTATTAAAAACCTTACGGCTTAACTGCCGCTAAAATTTGACGCTTTCCCTAAAGTTGTAACCTTTATCAACATTCAAGTTGGATGTAATCCACTTAAAATGGTTGTGTCAGGGAGAACGTTAAAACTTTATGTCTATTGTACTACAATCTATTGGGTAATTATTTTTCAAGATCCAACATCGGATTAATGCAAAAACTATCATAATTTTAATTTCCTAATATATAACTCTAACAGCAGGTGAAAATATCTAATAATCAAATTAACTCGAACCAATTTCGTCATAATCATGGGTACAAAAACTGAATTTATTTTTTATGACGTTTCAAAGCCGTTAATAATCTCACCAATCGTCGCGGACTATTTCGAAAATCGAACTGTCAAACGTCAATGTAATGAAGACTTTATATATTTTTATGTTTTCTTTGACGGTGCCGCCAAGACGAATGGAGTAAAGGTAAAATAATAGTACTGGCGTTGGATGAGGCCAAGCTTCATTGTATAGCCATCTGAAGGGAGAAGTTACGACCGCGACAGGTGTGATGCCGAATTAACTTCTTATATAAAGTCGCTTTTTATACAACACCGACTGCTTAATGAGGCCGAGGGATCACAGTAATGAAACGCGAGGTGTCTTGGACTTTTCTTCTCGACCTCTTTCTCCAGCTTAATTAAGACCTTTTCGGGGATTAAATCTTGATTCGTCGACATACTATCCCGTAGTTATTATAACGATAGACATTAATATGCGTAGTTTTAAAGCTTTCTAACGAGCGACCAACCTGCACGGAGCGTAGTTTCATCATGACACACGGCACTGTACCTGCAACAAACGTAAACGATTAACATACCGGGCCGTTTTATTTAGATGTCTATTTTAAATATGGAAAATCAATGTCGCTGTAAATTAAATTGAACGCACAAAACGCACGCACCAAAAACTCGTTCCATTTTTGATCGCAGTGACATTTTCGACGGGTCCGTTATCTGATGAGTGGTCAATGAACTCTCGATGGGATTCCAAAACGAAAAATGTGAGACAAACGGTTGGGCGGGTGCGAGTTGTACTGATCGAGTGTGCAGACAAGGCGAGACGCATAACTCGACATGTTTCATTCAATCAAGACAGCGGATGCATTGTGTGTCACTGACCCGCCCTGAAACATATGTCGGCGTGTACCTGCCTACGATCAATATTCATGAACCATTGCAGTTATGTGGAACATGAACGCTTTTATGGTGAATGTCACTTTACTTTACGCTGCGTGAAGCATTAAATGCCCTGACTAGTTATGCCTATCTCAGTGAATTTGAGCCTAATAGCCGGAGAAAATTATGTTAGAAGATCGGCGAAGTAGGTTCGGGCACATTGATTGAAGTAGGAATCATTTTCTTCCTTAAATTGTAAATTAGTATCTTCTACGAGTATACCTATAAAAATCGACGATTTTTATAGGTATAGAAAATACTAATCATTTTCTTGTAATTTAGACCTTTCCAATCCATATCTACCTACCTAAAAGTTTATAATATAAAGTTTATAACAATTCCATAATTCCAAATATAATTTTAAACTACACCTAACAGAATACTTCTTAAACTCCCTATTAAATTAAGAATTCCAATGAAGAAGCTAGTTTTCACTTAGGAAGTTCAAAATAGCTTTGTCATTTACTGTTAATTAATTCCAAAGAGCTGTCTCACAATTCTTCCAATCAACGTCTCTGAAATACGTAGGTATATTTGATGACAGAAGTAAATGAGACTTGTCAATTTGAGAAGAAAATAGCCTGAAGAGTTATTATCACATAGCGAACGTGATAGAATTTGAAATCCAAGTAGATGTATTTTTATCTGAATACGTATAATTATTGGTAGGTATGTAGGCGAGGTTTCACGAACACCATGGCACAGACTATAAGGCAAGTGCAGTTTTTAGTCGGTACTAGACATATGTATCCTGCCGCATCCAAGTTCGCAGAAGTTCCATGGAAATTTTCTGCACCACAAAACAAGAAAAAAGATATCTTTTTTATTAATTATATCGGCAAACGAGCAGACGAGCCATGTGGTGGTAAGTAGTCATCGTCGCCCATGGACACCTGCAACACCAGAGGAGCTGCAGAGGAGCGTTACCGAGCCTTGAGAACCCCCATACTGACTACAGACTGCAAGAGCCGCAGCAACCAAGATGGAATTGGCTCTTACACGCAAAAGTTGAGACACCTACCAAGTTGCTATACGACAGAATCCGACGTAAGGGGAGTCGCCAACCAGTCAACCCCTACCACCGAGCAAGTCAGATATTTTCTCACCTCTTACGAGATACCTATCTGAATGGCAGTGAGGAACAATATTCTAAATCTAACCCGGGGGATGAAATTGGTAAATGTTTTTTTTAATAAAATCTATAGGTATGGATCAGCATTACTTTATTTCTTATCAGAGCTAGTCAGGTAAGAGAAATGCTAATCACCAAATATAAAAAAGCTTTTATAATTTCAACGACTTCAACCGAGGATTTGTAATTCATATTTCATAATTGTAATTAAAAAGTATACATACATTACATGTACATTTTATGGGCTAATTAACTGTAAAACTATAAATAAATTCTTAATTGTAATTATTGATAATAAAACAAAAAAAGTTAAATACTGAATAAGTTAATTTTAACATAACATAACATACCATTATATATTATATATATATTGGGTTTTTCTATGAAATTCTCAGTAGTAGCTTAATGGCAATAGGGTCGCCCTCTATTATATGAAATCTAAACATACCGGCAACCGATGGGTGTACATTAGTATACCTCTGCCTAACCCTTCGGGGAATACTAGCGTGGAGCTATGTTTTTTAAAATAGTAACATGCAAAATGTTTCACAGACGTACCTAGTCATAGAAACTAATATAGGTAAACTAATTTATAATGAATTAATACCGTATTGGTTGCATCATTTCTCATTGAAAAGCAGTATAAAAAATAATTGAACTGCAAGGGAATGTCATCAGGGTGATAAAATTACAATTCATGGAGGCGCCAGATGTAGGTACACGAGTTTATCGTCGAAGCGCAAATTGAAAACGTCGACGGCGGACAATTGCCTCCAAGTTATTGTTTAGCTATTAAACATTGATGGGAAAATTGATGGGTAAACAAAGCCAATACTCTCCCTCACCCACCTATGTCGATGGGTACTATAAAAAGAAAATGACACTGATTTCAAAAACGGGGAAACGAGAAATGCAAATTGATGTAATTCTCTCCTAACTGAACAAAAATTATTGCCCTCAGAGAAAAACTCTACTAGTACTACAAATTTAGTTTTAAAATTGTCATAGTCTAGTGCTAATTTTAAACTCCAACCTTGAATTTATAACCACAACAAGAACGTCAACCCAAATCATATAATCCGCTTAGATAATTTGGCAGTGGGCCCGTCACTAAAAATAATCGGCATCGAATTTTCAATCGATTCCTTGAAAAATATATCGATTGAGGTACTTCAAACCGGCGCAAAATCAAGAATATTTGAAAGTGTTTTTACCAACATTAAAAATAATTACTATTGGATATCTGCAAAATTCTACATCATAAAATTGTCGACGATTTTATTCGTTTACCCTGTAGCGATATTACACATTGCAACTGTAAGATAACTTCAAAGAACAGAAGATTTTGTGGTACGAATAAACGAAATAAGCTTTTATATTTCACGAGCACGTTGTTTTATACATCCAAGATGAAAGTAATGAAAACATGTCGCGAATAACGAATTTACGTCAGAATTCTTTCTTGGAATAAGCTCGCCTGGCTTTTCTCTACTAGTATAGTGATTAAACATACATTAACAGCAAATTTTACTATGAAGCAAGCAATAAGAACAGTATTTTTAATAATACCTACACATTTTTATATATGAAAATTGTAACCATATTAAGTGGCGTTCTATAGTTTCACGCCTATCTAAGGCGTGAGCTAAAATCTTCGTAGTTTACTTTAAGGGTCCGGCAGAGCTTGAATAGCCCACAAAAACGTAATACCGAAATAAATCGTAATCCAGACAATATTCTGTCAAATTATGATATTATTCGGATTTGGATACCGCTAATCTAGGTTCCTTTGATTCTGTTTCGTCTACTACTACTTCACTGGAAATAAAAGACCGGAAAATCGTTCCAAACTTGGTAAAGTTATCAAAAATTATTTTCGCTTACATTTATTTCCAGTGAAGTATTTTGGACAAAATGATAGAGTAGAAACCTAGATTAACGGTATCGGAATCCGAATAATAACAGAATTTGATTAAATTGTGTTGGAATTACGATTTACATCGGTATTACGTTAGTAAGAGAAATTCGGTCCGCCGGACTCAAAAAAATTGTATAGTAGTGAAAATTCGTAACGAATCATGGAATGTTTATAAATACGATGTGGGTATGTACCTATAATATGAATTTGCATAGCTATGTCCGTCATATTGATAGAATGTTAGTGAATAAAAAACAACAGCAACGGTACGAAATAAAAGAACATTACGCTAATCCTGATTAATTTAAAAAAATATATAATACATTGTTTTGCGATCGGTACTGGCTTTACATTAAAATTTTGATCAAGCAATCAAATCAATTTTGTCACTTAAGTGCACGTAACGAAATTCCGCGGGCATGTTCCATTTATTCGTGGACGAAAGCGGCAGTGTATTTATAAATAATTCTTTTTTATCTGTATTACGCGGTCCCGCCTCAAGCTACAAAGTATACGTATCGATTGGGCGAGCAACTGCCGGGAGGAATCGAGCCGCCCGAAGCATCTCACCGTTCTATTTTCGAATCTTTCGATCCGAAGGACTTATCATCCATGATTATCGGACCGGTCCGCGCTCATATTTTGATCGGTATTACGACTCCCGTGAATGCCGTGTACGCGTTATCGATACACAATTAAAGTCGCTGGTCGACCATCGATATTCAACGATCGCCGCTCTATAATGAAGCGATTTACAGACGTCGCAGATACGAAGCTGGATCGAAAAAATGTACTTAGGTACTTATAGTCATTTTGTTGAGTCTTATACCGTGTATCACCTACACTGTAGATTATATCGAGAGAGATCGTTTAGGAAACATATTTTATACGAGTTGATAAAGTAAATTAGGTGTGCTCGGTAAAATGTTTTTATAATTCCCCGCACTAAGAGTTGGAACACACACAAGATGTGTGAACGTGTGGGGTTCTGAATACTGTTACGATATTAACATGAATGTTATGACTATTACTGAATGTTCCCTACCTATTACACGTGTAGTATTAGGATGGATACGATCCTCAACAACACACATATTAACCCACGTTATTAACCAAATGTTGCTAATAAATTACAGTTACTTATTCATTTAGGTACTTCATGATTGTAAATTCATAAATATATATATTAACTAATGTCAATAGACTTGTTTCTTTCTTGTTTTGCTAATAATAGATATTAAAGGTTTCATGTCGAGTATATTAACAGTAATTAATGTTTGATCCTGTACCATATTATTTTCGTCTTAGATTACCTACATAAATAAAGTCTTGTCAATATTACTCCCTCGTTTATGTATGTAAGTATTCGACATAAATTTTGGGTTCAAAGCTCCGTGCCTTGATTTAAATAAATTCCTGATAGAAATAAAAAATCTTGATAGGTGTCTCGCTAACTGTTAAGAATAATTTGACACTTTCCAATAATATAATACCGATATATAAGCAAATTTTATACATAAAATAATATTTATAATAAAATAAACCTGTTTTAAATACTGAACGGTATCGTCAACCTAAAGTAAATACAATAGCTACATAAATTACAGGTAAATTATCCCGTATAGTGGTCAATGGTCAAAAAATTCTGACCATTGCCGATTATCAGTTCTGTCTCGATATTTTTCTCAGAGAAAATTTTAATCAAACATCATTAAACATCAATATTGACTTGTAAAGGTGTAGGTAGGTATATAAAAGACCGGGCAGGAAAAGGACAAATATGTTAAAATGAATTGTGTTTTCTCTTAAAATCTCGAGAATCTTTGCTATGCGTTTGCGTGATTTGGCAATAATATATTTATCTGTAAGTAGGTATATATTATACTTATTACTAGGTACTTCTAATAAAATTTCACAAATTATATCTAAGTAGGTATATATAATAAAACAAAACTTATCCAGTCATACGGATCCGGATTTGGAATCATTTCAATATTTTATCTAAGATCGGTATAAACGTAAAAATCGTGATTGGATTGCCAAAATTTTAACTAACTAGTACTTACTCTTTCGTACTAAAAACTTTTTTATGTTTAAATCAGTTTATTTGGGACTTGTCTAATCAGTTCGAAAACTCAAAAGAAGTAATAAAATATATTTATATTTTGTCCGTATACGCTTTTATATTTATCTTCGTTGAATACGTGGATACATGGTTATTTTACCAACTCCGTAGTTTTTCCAATCATACTGACATAAAATACGGAATCGTTCTTCACGTACGTGTACTACCGTATTCCGATGCTTCGCTCTCATATCTTTGTCTCAAGGCATTAGGTACTAGGCTCGGAACCAATAGCGGAAGCAGATAGATACTGACGGCTTGCAATAACAATAATGCGGGAACGAAGCTGGGCGACCTGCCAGGGTTCTATCGATCCATACCACACCACCGCACCATAAGAGCAAGACCTCCGAAAATATATTCCCTATCCCCTTATTTGAAGGTTCACTCATGACATAGGGAGGCATGGAAGGTCAATGTAATCTGGCCTCACAGATATACAAGTAGGTCAGAGGGAAAATTTACAAACACTACTCCCTGCCAGTGTGGATTTTTTGCAGAATAAACTGAGAAAATACTTTCCGGGTCAATGCAAATGGGGATGTTTACTTGATCGAGCACGGTACTCTGATATTGAGGTGTATTTTATTCTTGTGTAAAAGGAAAATAGTAAACATTGTGAATGTTGGTTTTGTTTAATATAAGAGAAGCAAATACAGTAGGTACAATAGACTAATGATATTGTATGCCGTATTTTTTAAAATAATTTAAATTAATTACAATCAAAAACAATCTTTATAGCGACTATAAAAAGTAAACTTACATACCTATTAAATCATGTTTTTATAATATAATTAAATTATTTATAATTAATTGCCCAGTGCGAAAAAACAACGATCGTATATCGTTAACTTTGTAGTATATACTGATTTAATCATCTTGTAACTCTAATAAATTGCATTTTACAATCAACACCTCGCAAAAGCTTGTAATTACATTATGTAAACTTGCTAGTCTTTAAAAAAATTACATTATGTAAATTTTCCCATCAAAAGCACAGCTCTTAGTATTATGTATCTAAACACGAAATCTCTTTGTTCGACATTACTTAAAGAAATATTAGGCCCACTTGTAACCAAATTAGATATTTTTTTACCAACGTCAATAAATCGTTGGGCGCTCAAGTACCTACCGACTTATTTTCGAGTTACGTCAAGTTTCTTCTCGAGATAAGTACTACCTATCCAATCCTACATACCATCCAGTTTTGAAGGACCTATAAAAGGGGGCCGCATTTCCTCATTATGGCTTTATTTTGTTATCGGGGCGGAGGCAGGGGGTGTCAGGATATATTGGGCGAATATAAAGGTACTAGAGAAAGGGACCCGTGGGTCGACAATCAAGCGAACTCCAGATAAAATATTTAGAGGTCACCTTAAATGCTAACCTCTCAAACCACTCGAACTGGAGCGATTTAAATTCTTCGTTCGGGATTGGATTTTGTTTAAATTATGATATCAGGAACACTTAATTTGACGTTAATTTTTTTACTTATTTTTGAATAGCAAAGGTGTGCAATACATAACGCTGTATTTATATGGGACCTTTTTGATTTTTTACTTAGTAGGTACAAGTGTCCATATTTCAGCTTGATTATGGTAATCGTGGGTCCAACTAATAACTGTTAAGAAATCTTTTTATAGAACAAAAATGCTAATGTAAAAGGCAATATTTTTAAAAAATTAACACATTTCGTTTGATCACAGCGTGAGATCTACATCTTGATCAGTTATGGAAATAGGCACAAATAGTTGGTCGATATTTTAATTTTACTATAGCTTTATAGTATTTCTACCTACATCGATATTTTAAGTTATGGTAGGTACCTACTACAATAATTAGGTAGTATATAATTAAGTATATACCTTTTCATTTTAATGGCAACATTAGTCTAATCTACTGAACCAATATATGGCTAAACAAGGTTATTAAAAATAATTACGGTACAGAGAAATATTTTTTATTTAACCTTGAGATTAATTCATAATAATTTATTAATTCCCAAGAAAAAGGTCACAAAAAATACTACTTTTAAAAGCGATTACTAGATTCTTATCTAGGCATTCGGGCAGGCAGGAAAGGGCGCGCTATAAAGTTATTATAAAAAATTGAAGACAACCGGGGAAACATACTCGTATAACTATATAGGTATGATCTGATAGTTTGATAATATAGCTGATAACTACTACCTAGCTGTATACCTACCTATTAGGTACCTATGTCTGTTTGAGTGCAAGGTATCAGGTGTATTGTAGCCAGTTTATGCTTCGGAGTAATGGAAGCGAACAATACTAAGGCAATGCACGAATTCAGGAATTCAGTAAAGAAATTATTGTTTTATTTTTTAGGAAATATATATAGTGATGATAATGATGTAGGTAATTTTATGTAATATCGTTAAAACTGTTTTATAGTGTCAAAAGTTAAAACAAGATACGTCAGGTACGAATAGACCTAAAGAAACAAAATATGATGTTTTCAATATCTAATAAATAATTTTCATAACGATTATTTCAGAAAATCTCAAGTAATTTAGGTACCTTACCTGACTGTTTTTTAAATTCAAATAAGTAGCAAACCCATTGCGAAATTCAAATGTATATTATGAAGACTTTAAAATATTAATGCAGTGTAAAATTAAATACATACATCTACTAAACAATTAGGTAAGTACGAGAAATTATAATTTCAAATATGGAAAGAAAGAAAAAATATCTATTTCATTGTCACGAGAACACACAAAAACGGACAAAAACCAAAAATATATACTACGAGTATACCTATACTTTTTATACCTACGTATATAGGTAAAAAAAGTTCGTACCAATAAGGGGTGTTTCATGCGTGTTACACACGAAAAGGTCATTGTTTCTTTAATAAAACTTGTTTTCAGAGTTTCCTTGTACTGATGTCGTGTCATTTCTCGTTCCTGTCACAGTTTTGACAACTTACACGAAATAATAAAAAAATTGAAGAAGCGAATTGTTAGAGTTTATTATATTATATACACCACTTGATTAATAATCTCTAAGATCTACATAAAAGTATGCAAATCTTATAAGCAAATAATAGGTAATTGGTCGATAAATATCAAGTAAATTGTGTCCATGTATTGTATAGAAAAAAATACATAGGCTCATGATGTAAATAATAAAAAGTTGAACCTTATGTTATGTCTAGGCTAGCAAAAATTGCAACTACTCATGCGTGCATTATCAAAATAAATAATTCAAAATACTATAAACAGCTGAATCGACCAATTGCCAAGTCCATTTCGCTTTCCTATGTTTTCTTACGCTGACAAAACCTAGCCGAAACCAAAATTACAATTGTAGTGGAAGAAATGTCTTGTTAAAGGAATTTGTCCTTAAACGTAAGAAGTTAAAGGTTATATTTAGTGTGATTATGGTTTTTTGTAGGGGATATTTGCGTTTTGTTGGCATGTTTTGCGTCGGATTTGAGTAGCCGTCGGCACGCGAACTTGCGTGTTGCGAAAGCCCGCCCGAATAACTTCCACTGTTAGTACCTGTGGTTCCAGCCTATAGTAACATGATAACCTTATACTTTGTTACATTGTACGTAAATAGGCTTAATTAAATACTAATTGTCTGCTATTTATGACGTCGTGTGGGAAATGGCTTGCTTTTTCTGTTATCTTTGTAATTGTTAGGGGAGCAGATACCTCGTTAATGTTTAACATTTACCGCTTGGTTTAAAATATGTGGTAAGCCAACCTTAGATATGATCATTTGAATTTTATTGTTTTAACTATAATTAAGAAATGTTTTTGTAATCGTTATTACTTGGAATTTGTTTATTTCAGGTACCTAGGTAATAATAGATATTAAATCCTACCTTGTGATTCAAAGTAAAATCTGGTAAGTTTTTAAATTGATTATACAACTTAACAACTTACCGAACGTATTGCAATATTTATTAAATTATCAGAAAAATAAAAAGTAAGTATTCTAGGTCAATAAAACCAGCTTCAAGCGCATTTGAAGCCTTGACTCTCTGAAGACAGGTACTTACATCAGTAAGTACATTAATAATTAGGGGGACCACATCGGTAGTATAAAGTTTATAAACAACAAAGCTATGCAATCATAATTATAATTATAAAATATATACCCATAATATATTATCGGCTAATATAGATGGATTTAAAATATTCACCCCTTGAAGTTTGTTATAAACTGTTTCAGTTTTAAGCTATAGATACCACCGGAATATATCGGGGGCGCTATATATATATATCGCCTATGTATTCGTAGCAAAATTATACCTATAGACACCTGTCAAATGCCTATTTGCATTCTAAATAAGACCTCATACCAGTGCAGGCGCCGGCCACCAAATCTAAAGTAAATAATGGATGCAGGTACATGACCAACAAATTGTTCGCCAAAAATAAGGTCTGACACACTGCAGCAACACTTGAATGTAAAGTAGATACCAATGATTGCTACCTATCATTGTGAATACAAACAATTATATTAATTGCTCAGTATCCTGTCACGATTTTATTTGAAGGATGTATGCACTATAAACGTAATACGTAAGAATTGATACAGCTGGTATATAGGCTTTGATTATATTACGAGACCGCAAATATATAATGCTTAAATGCATGAATGGTTGAATTATAAATAGGCAGTAGGTAAAAAATATTCGAGGGTATATATAATTCCTATAACCAAAACTAACAACGTTTATTATATAAATTCCTTGTATAATTTTTTTTTCTACGGATGCATATAATTTTATGACAATTTTTCTAAATGCAAAAAACAACAGTTATTAGTTTTGATTACAGGAGCTTATAGCAAAACATATATCACTCCTTCAACTATTCATACACCCTACTTACACCCCTTCTAGATTTTTTATTTAATCTATAATTTATTAGTACGTATATTACATAATTATGAAAAGTGAATATATAGTTCCAAGTACCAATTAATTAAATTACCTTACAACATTTACTAATACTACACACTACAGTTAAATATCTGGATATTATTTGCACTATCTGTTACAAGTATTTTGATAAATAAAAATCCGGAAAACTGCGGCTATGATATATCTATTATAATAATATATTTATGACATATATAAGTAAGTAGGGACGTGTTTAAAATAACATAAAATAGCTATTTCAAAACTTATGCATAGGAAAGTGTCTTTAATATGCAATCAGACGCAGTAATAATATCTAATCTGCAATCCATTGATTTATGTTTTGTTTACGATTTTGATTTGTATTTAAATAATAAATATAATTGAAATGATTATAATAATATGGATACCACATTTAACGCTTAGATTTAAATTGGTATCAATGTTTTTCAATTAATACCTAATAATAACAGCACAATCCATTGATTTATGTTTTGTTTGCCACTTTGATTCGTATTTATATTAATTGAAATAAATATGATTGCAATTAATCAGGTATAATGTGTGTGTGTGAATTGAGGTTAAAGCTCAAAATATATTTATTTAGTATCTAAATAAAATAGTGATTTCAATGTAAATTCCTAGATACCTATATCAAACATTTGTATTATTATAATCCCTCTAATTATATACTGTGCATTTCGTATATGTCATCCACCCGTATAAAATAGATGTGTTTAGGAATTGCATCAGTAATATGTTATACCTATTGATAATGAGATAATGCAATTAAATATATTTAAAAATGACCACTTATAGGTATTGAAAATACGCCGGATATACTATGATTGTGAGTAAGTTTCTAACAAATATATGCATACTGGTTTCTGACACTTATACAAATATTAGACATTGAAATAAAACTACTTTTTACAGATTGCTGATGCTGTACAGGATCCAAAACTTAGGAAATAAAATAATATCCATACAACGCGATAAAATCCGCAACAAGTAGTTTTATTTCAAATATGTATCTACATAGCTAGATAAATAAAATTTTATAAAAATGTGTTGTGCTGGTAAATAATATCATATTTATTGATAGTTACAGAAAGTAGTTTCTAAAAATGGCAATATATTAATTTTATAACTTATCAATGATGCACTAGTAGGTACCTATTCTTCAGCAATGAAAAGCTATGTGTATGGTGTCTTTATATTTAACAGATACCAAAAGGTAGATAAATTTTCAATTACCCGTCAACCTACCTCTTTTGTTAATAACTTCTTAGTATTGAATATCAGGCTCATAAACATGGAAATTAATGGGTTTATTACATTTCATAGCATGTAATTAATAGTGCTATTCTCACCGATAAAACCACTTTTTACTTGGCACTTCGTTATCACTTCACTGCACACATATACACAAATGCACAAAACACATAAACGTAATTCAATTATAAGCATTCAATCACTTATTTGTAATTAATTTAAATAAATATACGTGCTCTTGTCTCTGCAAGACAATTATTTGTACTGAGACGCAAATCGAGGCAATGTCGTTCGGTTATTTTTATAAACAGCATTAGCAAAAACCAATGTCACACAACTATTGTATAATTATATTACCCTATAAACGGATCGTCCCTTAAAGTATTGTGTCATAACCCTTTGCACATAAAAAGGTAACGTTTTTACAATGAGTTTTTACTCCAGTTTTTACGGGTTACCGCAGTTACGGAACAAAGTGGTGGTCATTACTAGGCTAAAGATTATAATAAATAACGGTATTCATCGCTGTTTTGAGTAAAAAATTGTAACAGGCTTTGCTTAGGGTCCGAGTGCTAAAAAATAGAGCGTTACAGATTTTACTAAGAATTCTCTCCGTTACTTTAGTTTTTTAAACTAATCAACAGGAATGATAATATTTGTAGTTAAATGTTTTTTTTTTATGTAATATTTTTGTAGGTAAGTAATAATATCAAATAGTTTTATGGTTATAGAATTATGATTAAACAAACAGATACATAGGCCTACGAGTATAATCTATCTCTGTTGTTTTTGCAGCAGTGATGTGAGCGTTTTTATCAGTAATGTACCGTGCTGATATCTTTCAAACAAAATAATTTAATTGTGTATAATACATCAGTTACAGTATAAATCGTTATGTTTCGTTAATAGTTATTGGTAGAATATTCTTTATTGCACAACAAAAATTAACGCTAAGTACATGATTCCAAGTACAAGTTACTTAATGGTAGGTACAATGGGCGGTCTTATCGCTAAAAGCGATCTCTTACAGACAACCTTTAGATGGGCTCAAGAGAAAAAAATGAACCAATAATAACAAGGCAGTCTGGCGTACTTAAAAGAAACTATAGTATCACTTCTCTACATCTTATCATTGTGTAGCCTGGATTATCTTCAATGAATTTGTCCCTTTTTTAACTTTTTAATTTTTTCTAATATTTTCAAAACCTAAAGTCGTTTCATCGACCAACTCAAAGCTTTACCTACCTAGGTTTAATTCTAGAAATGATGAAGTCACAACTAATCATGTCTGTATCATTATGTAGGCAGGCTTCTTCAAATACAATGAGCAATTATGACTAACGAGTGTCTCGGACCTTTTGTAACAGTCTACGGTCTATTGTTAAGTATTTTATACCCTTATTGTCCTCTCTAGCAGTCTCTATGGTATTAATTTTAAGTCTTGTACCTTCCCATCAGATTCATTGACTATTTTATTCGCTTCATTTCTTTAATTTGGTCAAAACCTTGTTGAATTACCTAAGTATTTTTAGTTACCTACTCATTCTGAAAGTGAAATATACTTATTTTTTATTAAAGAACAGTTCTGACTATGTACAGATGCAATATCTAGGTATCCACTTTCTTTTGCTCATAAGATGTACGTATCGAGGTATTTTGAACTGAGCTAGGGGAGGCCTGTTCCAGCAATTAGACTAAAAATTTATACAAACATTTATTTTATGTTCCGTTTAGCAGTAGATAAGTATTATAAAACTATTGTTTTTTTTTGTTAGGTGTTCACACACTTTTTCAATTTACAATGAGTTTATTAAGCCCAATATCTACCAACATTTACCTCTATAGGTATGTATCATATATAAATTATCAAATACTATCTATAGAAAAGGTATGACCGAGCTTAAAATGAATAAATTCAGTCAATAACTATAAAGCATCTCCATAATTATTGTTAGATACAATAAAATAACATGTTCACTGTATTTCAATCAGATCGAATAACTAATCTACTTAAGTAAGCTAGAAACCGCTAATCAGTTTATTTTATATCCTATCGTGATCTTTTACATAAGATATCCCGATCCACCTCGCGGCCCTCAGGTTTAGAGGATTTCAGTGTGTGTGATTCTAAATGTAGACACGGGAGGGAAAACTGTCTACGTGTGCGTGAGACCTCGCTGCGTAGTACCGCCACTCGATACAAGATGGCGCTGCTAACTCTAAAATATTTAGCGGAAGGTTAATGTAACTCGCTAAAATTCTAAAATTTCTAGTTTTGTTTCTACAAAATTACTTTTTAAAATGGGTTTCCTAATTTCAAAATTAAGGTTGTTCCAATACGCCTTGGAAAAACAACAAAATATCATGCACATCATAGATGTGCTACGTGCATTAATACGTGCCTAGTAATTGCAGTTTGATTTCCGGTAAAAAAACAAAATTTATTATTATAGAAATATAATAAAAGACGTGGCCTAATGAACTAAAAATTATTTTTATTTAAGAAAATCACCTACAGTGCTGCCACCGATAATGCGGCAAGAGCCGGAACTAACGACTCTTCCCCTTAGATTGCCTTTACACAAACGACGTCGTCTTCCACGAAGCTATAAAACGTAACCTATTAACTTTAAAGACCTGTTCGCGATAACAAGCGACTGTCGCTTACGGCAATTTCATATTTTATAAACGTTTCATAGAATGCGTTCAGCCTCTTGGAAAGTTTCCCGCCAAAACTTTATTACAGATTAAAAAATTACCTATTAAATGGATAAATGTTATGAAAGCTTATATAATATTATGTCCCTTTTGTAATAGTCTACCTAAAGCTTTATAAAAAAAACGATGTAAAATTAATATTAATTTCACAGAAGGCAGAGGATAGGGAACAATAGCGATAGCTCCAACGACTAGAGTTAAGCTCTTAAATTGAAGAGAGTTAATTGATGGGAGCTATTAATTTATTACAATAATTATACTAAATTAATAACTCGCATCCCATCCCAGTTCTCATTTATAACTCCCATTTGTGCCACTCCCACAAATTTTTGGGTTTCAGGAAAATGGGCGAGATGACAATAGGTTTTTTTTTTTCAAAAATACTACGAAGAATTTTTTTTTTATACCTAACTATATCTAAAGATCCAGTACCACCCAATGCTAGATAATGGTGCTTTACCACGGTAGCCCGATGAGACATTTCTATTATTGTAGAAAAATATTTGGATCTTTGTTTTAAAAGTTATCACCTGGTAACTTATTTCGTTCTTTCTCTATTTTTTTATCTATCCACCAAAAATCTAGTAGCAACCACTGGGCTGACACTGTACAATGCAATGATAATGCTATCTATTTTTAGATAAATATGGAAAATCACAGTTTCATAATAAATATTTTATTACCAGCTATATATACCTAACAGATATATATATATATATATATATATATATTTTACAGGAGAAGCTAGTCTACAATAGTCTTCAGTGGGTTTATCAATGAAATTCTCAGTAGCAGCTCGGAGTTTGGATTTATGCTCGGTTAATGGCTATAAGCTCGCCCCCTATAACATGGGACCTAAACATAACGGCGAACTGTGGGTGTAACCTACATTAAATACGCCTCTGCCTAACCCTTCGGGGAATAAAGGCGTGATGGTATGTTATAAGTTATGTTAAAAAAAAACAAGGAAAGATGTACTAATTTTACTACTACTAAAAATAGTTATGTAGGTAGTACATAGTTAAAGTTTATAAAAGTTAATTTAAAATTACCATAATTAGTTTTAACAATACTGTGAAATAAAACTACTTTTTACGGATTATATCGCTTTGTATTGATATTATTTGATTCCCGACGTTTCGGATCCTTTACAGCATCCATGGTCACGGGTAGACTAAGTTTTATTTCAATGTCTAATATTCGCGCAAGTGTCAGAAACCAGTATATTTAACAATACTGGTTTCTGACACTTACGCGAATATTAAACAATAGTTTAAATATATCTATTTCAATAGTTTAAACGATTTATATATATATGACAATCACAGGTATAATTAGAAAGGTAAGGTTAATTATATAGGTAATTATAAGGAGGATATTATCCTACTTATTAATTAACCGATAAAATGTGTTGTTTTTTTATAAACCGTATTTTGTTGCCTGCCTCATTAGTCTAGTGGTCCCAAGTGAGACTGCTACACTAGAGGTCCTGGGTTCATTACTACATTAAGTATACCTCTGCCTAACCCTTCGGGGAATACAGGCGTGATGGTATGTTATGTTATATATTTTGTTGTTTTTTTTGCACTTCATATTTTAGTTCAGAGCGCTGAAGCCTAGCTGTTAAAAATATCACTACAGTTTCGTTATCCACAAACGTCCATATTTAGGATGGGGTGATTGGGGCATGTAATTATTTTTAAAATATGTTAACTTAACTATTGTGACGTTTAAATAAATTTCAACATTTATGTAAGATTATTAGATTTTTATTAAACCATAATCAAGTATCTAATTAAATAATTACTTATCACGCGCTTAAACGGTAAAGGAAAACATCGTGAGGAAACCTGCACGCCTGAGAGATTTTCTCGATGGCGTGTAATGTCTGCCAACCCGCACTAGGCCAGCGTGGTGGACTATAGCCTAAACTCTCTCATCCTGAGAGGAGACCCGTGTCCAGCAGTGGGACAGTATAATGGGTTGATTACGTATCTAACAAAATTACAGACGCAATGGCAAATCTATTGTCTTTGGGCTTTAATGTCATTTACTAAATCGAAAAATCTTCGCAGTTTCCAATCTTCGGTAAATTCGATAGAACTCCGACTCTCACAACTTATTTTATCTAAGCTTTTTAATTACTTTAATCAGAACACTGACTATGCAAAACAACTGCAACATCGCTAAGCACTGTATTATTATTAATATCCCATAGGCACAAAATACCAATGCGTAATGGACCACTAGACTAATAAGGATTAGTCTAGTGGTCCATTGCGCGACTGCTAGAGGTGCTGGTTCGATTCCAGCTCAAGCAAACTGTTTGGCGTTTTCTGTGAAATTCTCAGTAGCTGCTCGGAGTTTGAATTTGGGCCCTTTTAATGGCAGGGTCACCCCCTAACATGGGATCTAAACATATCGGGGAACTGTGAGTGTACATTAGTACACCTCTGCCTATCGCTTCGGAAACAGGCGTGATAGTATGTTATGTCATGTTTGGCTCAACACGTGCCAAAATCCTGACCGCAAAATTGAGGACCTAATAATTATTGAATACTAGCGGGCATACGTTGTCTTATCCTTTATCGTCACCTTCCTGCCTTGTCCCAATTAATTAATCATTCGATATCTTTCCCATGTCTTGCCCTGTATATTAAAAAAATAGTTTTTTTGTTTGAAAGGTTTCTTGATCGAGAGTGCTCTTAGCTATGATTTAAGAAAATCTGGCCAGCCGTTTGAAGAATAACAGCTCTTTTCGGGTTCATGAAGGGATGTACGCAACTTCCACAGGTCTGATCGATTTGAAATTTGATATCCTGTTACTTCAATGATATAACAAGAACATGATAACAACGTCGTGATGCTGCGGAGGTTTTTGAATTGTATATTTAATGTTATTATACCCATGTTTTATATTACTTACAATAATTATCCTAGCCTTTTTCCCAACTAATGTAAGGGTAAATCAAAATTTAACCAAATAGGGCTAAATCAGTATCTTCCATGAAGAAATTAAAGCGAGCACTGCTACCCAATTTCTGAGCAAAACTGATATTCTGAAAGGAAACTGGTTATCGGGCTTATCAGGTTTCCGATTAACAATTTTTTTAACCTGAGATAATTCGATATGTTTGTCTGACAACCAGCGCCAACAACGGCTTAGAGTGCTATCAAATAGGCAAAGGAATCTCAATAGTAATAGTTACCAATCCATAGATTGATCGAGGTAAGCTATATATATATAATACATATAAATTCATACTGGTTTCTGACACGTACATACTTAATAGGTGTAAGTACCTAGTTACTTTGCTATGTAAACTTTCGTGGAAACATGCCATTACTTATTCTAATACCATGGGTAAGATTGAATGTGTTTCGGTTGAATTACGATGAAAGGGAAAGGAGTGGAAACCACCATGTTAATACTTGTTTGACATGAACCACAGAATTGTGCATGTCGTACAAACATTACTATCTAATTGTTGAATGAGTTGTTGCATTGATTTATACTTTTGTAAGACTGTATCGGGGGTGTGGATCTACCAACGGTAATATGAATATCAAAATCCATACTTACATAGGTTTGTCTGTATATTTTTTTATTTAATGTACTTTATGCACCGTTAGCACAAAGGCGGTCTTAATGCCATTAGGCATTTTCCAACCTACATTTGCCAACCTACCATTTGCCAACCTTAGGGTGATGCAGAGAAACATAATAACGACAGTGGATGCACTAGAAAATTGAGAGAAATTGCCAGACTATACATTTATATATAATATATGTATATAAATATATATTCATATTATACATAAACAAATAGATAAATGTCTGGTTAGGTCTGTATGTTTTTCTGTCTCACTTTTAAGCCTAAATAGTTGAAAAGATTTCGCAAA
This sequence comes from Acronicta aceris, assembly GCA_910591435.1. Taxonomy (NCBI): domain Eukaryota; kingdom Metazoa; phylum Arthropoda; class Insecta; order Lepidoptera; family Noctuidae; genus Acronicta; species Acronicta aceris. The sequence continues at coordinate 9,381,482 of OU342767.1, read as the reverse complement.
TAAATAGCAAGGAGATAGATTGAATCCTCAGAAACAATATAGGGCTACCACATATCTCAAAAAAAAAACGCAAGTGAAGCTGCGTGCAACAATCAGTAGTAATTTTTTTCAAGAGAGGCAGGGCAGTGGAGTCATATGTATAATTCATCTCACAATTGGAGCTGCCCGACTGGGGAAGTAAGTACCTTCACCTTGCAGAAAATCGTAGCCAAATAACATAGCCCCGTGCTATGTTGTGTTCCTAAGGATGAGCAAGGTCGCCAAAGCTCCGCGAGGAAGCGTTGTGTTGGCAGTGGGGAGACCAGTGGTGTTTTGTGGCCACCGCTGTAGTGCTTGGCAGCATATCTTCTATGCTGCCAGCCCAACTATTCCTCCTTAATTTAACTTTACAGGGTCGGCAACGCGCGAGTGATACCTTTAGTGTTGTAAGCGTCCATAGGCTATGGTAACCACTTACCATCAGGCGAGCCGTATGCTTGTTTGCCACCTTAGTGGTATAAAAAAATATATAAACAAGTTCGTTGTGTGGAACCTAATACCCGGAACAATAATGTTATTATAATGTACTTGACCCGAAACTACAGATCCGATGCTGCAAATTCTATCAACAATATAAAGAGTTACTCTATCCTTTAGTAACAGTGGCTAAGTAGGTTATTATTATGGAGGTTTATTGTTACATACAGACCATCACGCCTGTATTCCCCGAATGGTTAGGCAGAGGCATACCAATGTAATGTATGACCCACAGTCCGCTGGTATATTTAGGTCCCATGTAATAGGGGGCGAGGCATTGTAATTAACCGGGCACAAATCCAGACTCTGCTACTGAGAATTTCATAGAATACCCCAATAACACTTTGCTCGACTTGGGGATCGAATCCCGGACCTCTAGCGTAGCAGTCGCGCTTGGGACCACTAGACTAATAAGGCAGTTCTTCCAGTTAAAATGTATAAAAAAGAAACATGCACCAAATATTAAATTAGATCTTCTGCAATACTTACTACTGAGGAAAAGGTCCAGGATAAAAAATCCTAGACAGAGATAGGGGATGCTTTTGACTAGCAGTGGAATACAAAAGATGCTACATCCTACTAATATAATAAACGTGAAAGTTTGTGAGTATGGATGTATGGATGTGTGTTACTATTTCACGCCAGAAGGGCTGAACGGATGTGGATGAAATTTAGTACAGAGATAGATTATAGTCTGGAACAGCACATACGTATGACTTTTTATCCTGGTTGGATTCTGAAGTTCACGCGGACGAAGTCGCAGGCAGAAGCTAGTAAAATAGAAAAAAATACTCCTACGTACAGACATCGGCCAATTACAATTTTAATATAATTATATAGTATAGTCTAGTAGTAGTATAGTCTACTAGTTTTGTCACTAGGTACCTATAACCAGCGATGATGTCATTTTTCTCAATCTCTTGGCAGTGTACCTCATTTCATTCTTCTTTTGAAGGCTATTTATTCGTGGGAGAGCCATGCTTCGGCACGAATGGGCCGGCTCGACCGGAGTATACCACGGCCTCACAGAAAACCGGCGTCAAACAACGCTCACGTTGTGTTTCGCCGAGTAAGTGAGGTTACCGGAGGCCCAATCCTCTTTTAAAGGTCGGCAACGCACTTGTGACTCCTATGGTGTTGCGGGTGTCCATGGGCGGCGGTAATCGCTTACCATCAGGCGATCCGTCTGCTCGTTTGCCCTCCTATCCCATAAAAAAGGCTTTATATTAGTTCTTGCAGTTTGCTATAACTATTATTTACCTTATATGAGTACGTAAAAGTACATTATGTTTATGGTAGAACAGCTTCTACCCGCGACTTTGTCTGCGTGGAATTCAGAATTCGATCCTACCAGGATAAAAAATATGCTTATATATATATATATATATATTGGTATATTTTAAGTTATAATAAAAGCAAATTTTGTTTCTTAATATTTAGAAACAAAATAATTATTTAAACCCAAGCTTTTGTGACTTAAGGTTTGTGAATACTCTATTATCTATAATTAAACGAATGCTTTTATCAAGTATTAAAAATTGTTTACAAAATAAACAGTAATTACTGTTTATTCTTAGCTGTAGAAAACATGGGCTCGGGGTTTAATAATAACTAAGTAAGCTAATCAATTATTCTCCATATCTCCATGCTTCGAAGAGCACTTTAAACGGTTGACCGGTTGTCATACAGTAATATTTTAGGCATTAGTCTCTTGTACGCGCTTAAGAGTTTAAGAAGACACCGCGTAGAAGCTGCGTAGCGATTGCGTAGACCTTGCGTCGCTACAGCGGCGTAGTCACTATATAGCGCCTGCGTAGCTGTAGCAGAGAGACTGCGTAGCTCCGGCGTAGCAAACGCGTAACCAACGTGTAGTCACCGCATAGCTACAGCGTAGCCGTAGCATCGCATAGCTACAGTACAGCTGCTGTGTAGTACCGCGTAGCAACAGCGTAGCCACTACGTAGTGCCCGCGTAGCTGTAGCGGAGAGGCTGCGTAGCCCCCACGTAGCAAACGCGTAGCCAACGCGTAGCAACCTCAGAGATGCAATGCATACCCGGTGACTAAGCCTTTACGCATATACTCTACGCGGCCACGCCTAACGCCATTCAGGAGGCCTCATATTACTCGAAAATTTGACTAATGTTACGATAAAAAGAAGAAGCCTTTTTTTAAAACAACATACCATCACGCCTGTATTCCCCGAAGGGTTAGGCAGAGGTGTACTTAATGTACACCCACAGTTCGCCGGTATGTTTAGGTCCCATGTTATAGGGGGCGAGCCTATAGCCATTAACCGGGCACAAATCCAGACTCCGAGCTGCTAATGAGAATTTCATAGAAAAACCCAATAACACTTTGCTCGACCTGGGGATCGAACCCAAGACCTCTAGTGTAGCAGTCTCACTTGGGACCACTAGACTAATGAGGCAGTCAGGCAGTTTTTAAAACAATTGATTGATATAATTGTTTAGGATGATGATGATGGATGTCAGTATACCTACTATATAATATTTGTGATAAACAAACCCATGATAAAGAATAAAAATCTAGTGTTCTTCAATGTTTTCTTTAAGGTAAGAACAAAAAATGCCAAATAGGTAGGTACAATATTAACCTAGGTAGGTACATATCTAATAATAATACCTACCTACCTACTAATAGAGGTCTATTTAAGATGACAGGTAAGTAGGTAGGTACTTACCTACAAATTTATTTTATTAAATTCTAGTTTAAAAATAAAACTAGGTCAAGTGAAATACTGTGAATAAGTGAAACCTTGCTACAAATTTTGAAAATATTACCTATGGCGTATTGCCCAAACATTATCACCTTTTGAAGAAAGCTCATACAATATACCTACAGCATAGGTAGATGCTTGAAAATCTCTTAACAGATTTCTGATAAAATAAATCCTGTAATCTGTACCTACCAGTTAAGGTAAAATTCAAAGAGAATATCATAGATACCTACGTACACCTATGATTGAAAATCTCTTAACAGATTCCTGATAAAATAAATCCTGTAATCTGTACCAGTTATGGTAAAATTCAAAGACAATATCATAGATACCTACCTATGCTTGAAAATCTATCAGATTTCTGATAACTGATAAATAAATCCTGTAAGGAATTATTTTATCAGAAATCTGATATAATATCTATATAACCCTCTGTACCAGTAAGGTAAAATTCAAAGAGAATATCCCTTTAAAAACTTATTCTCATATACACAACCAGTTACGAGTATATATAGTTGAAAAGCCCCTTAGGTTATAAAATTCCTACATACACCTATGTAAATAAAGCGTGGCTATAAAAGTTGATACCGAAACATATCAACCAGAATTTCCATACAAATTTTACAACACTGGTTTGTAATTCAACAATTCGGCTGCTTTATCCACTAAAACCCAGAGTTTATTCAAATAATATATATAGAGTATGGTGGATTCCATCTATACCGCCATAATCGTACTTTAACACTGCGATCCTACTAAACGAGGAACTAAACCAAACGCTCCGCCTATTTCATGATGGTGGGTACTTCTACCTCCATAACATCCCATACAAACTGTCACTACTTACAGACATCTGTTTATCTCCCACCGAACGAGATATCTACATATATCGCTACACGCAACAAAAAGAGATGACTGCTAGTGTGCGAGCGAGATAACTATATTTCAAGGTGCACACTACAGCGGCAAGGTAACATCTTTAATAGAAACTAAATAAGAATCATTTGCATTGCAAGTGCAACCTTATCAGCGACGTGAGAGGGTTGTATTTAGATCGCGTTCATGCATCGACTGTATCATTCGAATGGAGGCCGACAAGAAGAGTAGAGGTATAGTCCGGGTGCATATATTAGACAAGGATGGAGAATATATGGAATTCACTGGCCATGTTGCAATAAAGTTTCATCCAAATTCTCAGTTATGTAGTTTACAGTGCGTTTAAAAGATGGCGCCACGCATGTTTTTTGAACTGTATAAATGGAAATTAATAAATATTTTACGCATATTTATTTCGGTAAGCATGCTTATATACTTACCATTTTGTATTAACGCATATATTTTACATTAAACTGAATAAATCGTACCTAAAGATAAGAAAAAAAAAACATTAGATTAACATAACATTAATAAACTTAAGCATACGCTATACTTATTTACTAAAAGGAATAAATGCAAAAATAAAAATCAAATAACGCATCTAATTCTGAAATGATATAAGTTGGTATAAGTAAGTACTGTACCTTCCTAATTTACCGCTTTATCGTTATATATTTCCTTAATGTTATTACACCGACTGGTGAGTCATGAAGAATATGATTTTCTTATCAAAACCAGAGATTTTAATCCATCCAAATTTGTAAACTACCGGAAAATCTATCACTTCCGGGATTTTTTTATTTTTTCATAACATCAAATCAAGCTTTTCTTGAGATTTTATGTATAAAAACTGCTCTCAAATACTAAATAATACACAGTATTATATCAGAATTAGTTATTTAGTAGAAACTTCGTGTAATCTTAGAAAATTTTAGATTCACTTGGCGTCAGAAATATAGAAATCGGCTAAATTCTTTACACAAAAGCGCTTAAAATATGACATGCAGACGTAGCAAAGCGACATCCGTTATAAATAATTTTTAGAGCGTAGCATAGAGCGTCATTTCGCGTAGATTATTCAAATTCAGTACTCACAAATTGTTTTCTTACGTCGTGCAAACGTCAAAGTTGGTGATAACACATCGCGTGAGCGCGCCGCGACGCCGCGCGTCCACGTCCGCGCGACTACACCGACGAGAAACGATTTAACCTTGTTTTTACACGAAAAAACCCGAGTATTCACACAAAAAACACCTTCATATTTCGGTAAAAGTACGGAGCGAGCCGAGATGTGTCGTCCGTGGCCGCGTTCGCATCTAAACGGCCCGAGTTTTATGTTAGATTACAGACGTAACTTTTATAGATCCTCGGTGCTATATAACGCGGTGGGCGGGTTCAGGGGAGTGTGGCCCTTACGTGGAGAGAGGAGAGGCTATAATGGCGTGCGTTGGCCGTTGCACGGGTGTCATTAAATGTCGCGCGACGAGGGGCGAGGCGGGTGGAGGTGTGCGAGTAAAGTTTTGGGTATTGATTGAATATGAGCTGGATTAGTGGCTAATGATCAACAATTGGGTGTTGGGGGCCTTAATTGACATCGTGTTTAGACGGGGTGGTTTCCGAGAAATGCTCGATATTAGCTCTACGCCAACCCAACACAACTGTACATACTTAGTTGCATGACTATTTATATCATAGGTATCTAGCTACGAGCTCGTAAAATACTGGAATGAATGGCCTGAATGAATTAGAATTTCTAGTGGGCACCACAACTTTTGTTTTCAAAAATTACTCACACTTTTAGCGAACGAGTAACTAAAAGCAATACCCTCTAAAATATTGACATAAAATCAATAGGTATATTGATGTTATTGAAGTATCAAAAACTTATAAGAGCATTAAAACAAGACTGGTGTTAAACAAAAATCTATGTAAGTATTTAATATAATATCCACCTATTTCTGTTTGAGATTAACAATGAACTTAAACGTAAATGTAAACCCACAACACAGCCACCGACTACTATATAAATGACAACTTACAAAACACGCTAACAACTTTAGGTATAAACATTCACCTACTAACTACTAGAGACTATGTAGAGTAGGTAATTGAAACACGCGTAGTAAATATGACTCGAGAAGTGAAGTCACGATGTTATCTCTACGCGAATACGTAGGTACAGTAGATGTGGAGATACGCCTACAAGGTAGAGACGTTCTTGGAATGCTACATTGTCCCACTGCGCTCTTGATAGAGTCCACTCACGATACTCTGGTATCGTGTGCGAGGTGGTGACCACAAAAAATGAAGCTTGATTCGGGATTGGAGTTATAACTTCGAATGGGGTTAAAAACACTCCTTGTTTTTAACCCCGGCGCAAAAAGATAGGTGTTTTGAGTTTGACGTGTGTATCTGTGTGTCTGTTTGTTGCATCGTAGCTCCCAAACGAATGGATCGATTTTGATTCTGTTTTTTTAGTTTGAAAGATGACTTGATCGAGAGTGTTCATAACTATGATTTAAAAAAATCTAGCTTGCCGTTATAAGATCATCAGCTCTTTTCCGGTTCATGAACGAAAATCCTCGGACGGGGATCATTTTATAAAAAATATATAAATAAAAATAAGTATCTAATTAACTCGTATCCAACACAAACGATAATATTATCTGCTATGCTGTTAAGATTAAATAAGAAGGTAAGTAGGCACTGGGTACCTAGCAGTACCATACAGAGGTCTGTATGGTACTGTATGTAGGTACATACAGTGTGATTTTAAGTAGGGAATATCTTATAAGCGGCAACGTCTTGTCTTACTGAGACCACAGTAATTGTTAACTCTCATATCCCAGTAATTTCACTAGCCTGAAATATCTTACAGAATTAGAAAGTCTTAAACTTTCAGGATAGCATGGTCATACTAAGATCCCCCGCGAGACTACAGACAAAATTTATCTGTTAAGATAGTATAATGCTGCTTATGTAGGTACGTTTGTATGAAGTCTGTTGTTTTGAAACTATGTTTTGGTAACCTTTGTATAAGTTACCGGCATTATACCTACTGTCAGTATGTCGCGCTTTGTAAATAATTATCTATATAATGTACTTAATTGTACCTCAACCAAATGATACAAAGGGCACGAAAAATAGAAACAAAAACATACAATGAGTGGCATTGACGGACAGACAGAATTGAACTTACAAATATACTATATAATTATATTATTAAACAATTATATTATATTGATGGACTAATAAAATAACCGCATCTAGTATCTGGTTGAGCTTTAGGCTTGTTTTAAATAATTCTACGAATTATGTTTCCGCTGTGGTAGGAGGCGCATAGGGGGGTTGGCCGAATCTATTTTAGTTTAGGTATTTAGAACATTTATTTAATATCCGATTATGATACAGATACATACCTACTGCTTATACAAATAAGAACTACCTATTACCGAAACATTTATAAAGTACCACAAAAAACATGATAGACCAAATCAGGTTTCCATTTTCCGTCAATTGAAATAGACACATAATTTTGAATCCAATTATAAAAAGATATAGGTATAAAAAAAACGAATCGTCTATCAACTCTCAATACCTATACCTACTCATACGTGCACATCAACACGTCTCCGTATATCAGATCGATCGCAACCTCGGGCACAATCAACCTGACACCATTTGTATTCGCAGCGCACGCCTTAACTGCAATGGCGGACAGGAAAATGGCACAGCTCTGAGATTTATTCGATTGGTAATCTTACGAAATTTATAGGAAAATACCTTTGGTATGTATTCATTGTATGTTGGTAAGTGTTTTAAAAGGTGTATTGAATATTTTTAAATTGTTTGTGAATTTTTAAGCTGAAAATATTTTTAATTTACGGCCTTGATATAAAATAAAATTACACGCTAATTTCAATCAGATATGTCGTTATTTGCATTATACCTAACATAAAGTAAGTATCTCAAGTAATACGCCTGATAAAAAAGAACACTATTGTTTGAGATTATGTAGTTATATTAATTTTTAATGTTGCTGTTAGAGAGACAATTTTATGAGTAAAATATTGTTATATGCAATATTAAGTGTGTTGTAATAGGCTTTATCATTTTATGTCTAGACTTTATCATACATTAAACATTAATATAACATACCATCACGCCTGTATTCCCCGAAGGGTTAGGCAGAGGCGTACTTAATGTACACCCACAGTTCGCCGGTATGTTTAGGTCCCATGTTATAGGGGGCGAGCCTATAGCCATTAACCGGGCACAAATCCAGACTCCGAGCTGCTAATGAACATTAGCAGCTCGGAGTATAATAAACATTAATATATAAAACATAATATCTTATATTTTTTGAGCGATTCAGTCGTTTACATAAAATATGAATACTTAGTCTGGCTACCTAACTGCATCATGTTTCCCTACTTTCCTTAGTGTAACAACAACGTATTCAGAATAAATAAAAATATTTAATAATTATCGTCTGCCTCGCTAGTCTAGTGTTTCAAAAGGTGACTGTTAATATAACTTCTTGGTCCCAAAGAACCCAAGACTTTGGGGTCTAGTATTATTCGATTTTCTATATAATTCTATGTAGCAGTAATGATTGCCTCATTCGTCTAGTGGTTCCAATCGCGGCTGCTACACTAAAAGTCCGGGTTCAATTTCCAGGTAGAGCTAGAGAGAGTTATTGAGTTTTTCTATGATATTCGCAGTAACAGCCTGAAGTCTGGATTTGTGCCAGGTTAATAGCAATAGGCTCGCCGCCTATTAAATAGGACCTAAAACATACAGGTGAACTGTAGGTGTACAGCAGTACACCACAGCTTAACCCTTCAAGTAATAGGTACAGACTTGATGGTATGTCTTTAATTTAATAATTATTCTTTTCTCTAAACACACATATCTAACGATAAAAACGTAACCAAATCTTTTATAAAACACTGTTTTTTAGTTTTTTTTACCTATATAATTAGGTAAAAAAATCTAAAAAACAGTGTCCAATTAATCTGTCCGCCACTACACAATAAATGCTCGGCCGGCAGAATCCTGCAAATTCGGCAAAGTGTATACGTCATCTCACATAAGCTACATGTAGCTATGTATGTGCTACCTGCCGTCCGCTCCCGTACGACTTTTGAATAACAAACGATTTTAAAGGGACCTGTTTATTCGCATGTTTTGAAGGGCGGATGTTGATACCTATACTTTTTTATAAGCGGCTTATATAAAGGGTTTAGTTAATTTTGATTATTTTTTAGGGTAATACTGAGTTTAAATTTTTGTAAATGTCAAAATCTACTATACCTAATAGTACGAAATTAGAAACGGGCTTAACATAATTACATATCCTCACGCCTATATTCCCCGAAGGGTTAGGCAGAGGAGTACTAATGTACACCCACAGTTCGCCGGTATGTTTATGTAATAGGGGGCGAGCCTATTGAAATTAACCGGGCACAAATCCAGACTCCGAGCTGCTACTGAGAATTTCATAGAAAAACACAATAACACTTTGCTCGACCTGGGGATCAATCCCAGGGTTTCTAGCGTAGCAGTCGCGCTTGAGACCACTAGACTAATGGCCTAAAATATATATAAAATAAAAGATCTCTCTCATAAAAATATTTACGTTTAGCACATTACCCGCCTACCTCGGTACTGTACATGGGTAAATAACGAGATAAGGATTACCTCACCTCACTATTTCCTTATAAAATTGTACAAACAAAACAATTTTCACTATTGATATGCAGACGCTGCCTGTAAAGGATCCGAAACAAAGGATTTTCATATTATTAAATTTCAAATTACTGCAATAAAATACGTAAAATATAATCCTATTTCCCTTGTAGTAGGTATCTATGTAGTTCCCGTTGATACAAATATTTATATGTTAAAACGGTCAATTACTTTACTGAAAATATATTTTTCAAAAATATATTTTTAAACAACGAGTTGTAAAAATACATACTTCCATTCCATTAAAACATCCCCTTCAATATTTTCTAGAAACAATATGCTCGTCAGAAACATTATTATTTCATTAAAATTCATCGGTACAACACTGTGTGGAAAATTTCAACCCTTTGGCAAAACAAAAGAGGAAATTTCCTGCCACAGAGAGAGCCATTAAAGGGTCTTAGGACTAGTCCGGGTTTAGTTCCCTCGGAGGTATTGCCAAAAACAAAGAGGTTTGCAGACGGGCGCCGGCGGTGTGCGGGATGGGGTGAGCGGGCGGGAGGGGGAGGTTTAGGGGTAGGTGCGATGGGGGTAGCCTCCGCGGCTGTAACAGTTTTACGATCGGATATGCGGAGTGCTCATGCGCGCTGTGCAGCTTCAGCTCTCGTATTTGCATCAGATTATCGACGGATGTCCAGTCCATGGGAATTTATTAGATATAGTACCTACGTCTATGTGACTGGAAAATACGTAAATCAGGTAATCAACACAAAAAGTATATATTTATATGCCTGAAATAGTAAAAAATTGAGTTTTGTTGCAGCTAGAAAAATACTACTTAATCTGCGTAATATTTTTTTTCTTATCAAACAAATAAATTGCGTAACGCAACTATTTCTGAATTTACCTATTTTTAAATGTTATTGGCACCTTAATTTATGATACGCGTAAATAGTTACAAGTTAAAAATTATCTAGTTATTTTAATTTCACTTTTCTTAGCAGACAGTGAGATAATGTATGCTAGTCACGAGTAAGCACTAAATTCCTCCTTTACGATCGTTACGTTTTGATTGGAATTATTAAAATTAATTCACTTAGGTTCATCCGCAGGAATACTAATGTTAATCACCTTGTTCTCTTGAATAGAATACTTCGTACAAAAGTTTTGTAATACCTACTTTAGTATGAAAATTGTGGATACCTACGTAGGTAAAGTAGGTACTTTAAATCCAGTAGCCTTTCTTCAGTGCTTCAGATAAAGTATCTACTGAAGCGTGGAGATATTTTTATGAGTTCTCGATTGAGACAAGTCCTTACGCAAGGTACTTAGATTCTTTCAGGCTTTAAAAAAAAATACACGCTAATTAAAAGTATATTTAGCGTAGATTTACTCTACAAAGTACTTATCCACAATAAGGGTAATAAAGTGGGTGGAATAAAACTTTAAAAGATTATAAAGTTAAGCCGCCAATAAACACAATAGCACTATAATCACCCACTATAAGTATCTATTATGCAACTATTACCTTGACGTTAAACTCAAGTTCAAAACAAACAATTTTAATTGGTCTCAAGCCAAAAGCCGTAAATTAGTGACGTAACATATCGTCTTAAAAAATGATGCGACGTAGACGCCGCGTGGTCGGCGGTCATCGACTCTGCCGCGGGGAGTACGGCTCTTGTACTATTAGAGACTCGTTCAACGTAGCCAACTAATGTCACAGACGCAACTATGAACTAAGTATACAAATCTTCTTGCTGTATATACGTCATTCTAGTAGGATTTAATTCCGGTTAACAAGATTTCCGTTTGGCGAAATTAATTAGGTAGGTACCTAATGTGAAGTTGAAATAAAACAGTGAAAATGAAAGTATTATACAAATTACTGAGACATTTTACTAGCTTGCCTACTTTATTAGATAGGTACATTAGGTATCATTCAATATTAATAGAAATGTTTTGTTGCACTGTTGCATCCTTAACGTCATTTAATTTTCTTTGGTTGTCATAATTTTTAGCTTATTTCTTTCGATGAATGTAATGAAATAGTAAGGAGTAGGGGAAAATCTTTAGGTGAAAACTCTTTGCAAATTAGGCGCAGTTTACGGTATGATTTGATTTTCCTTTCAAATATTAGACTTTTGTGACATCATAACAATAGTTATATATAATCGACGTTTTGACGACACGATTGGCGTAGAGGTTGAGCGATCGGCTTCTGCGCCACGTGTTGTGGGTTCGATCCCCACACGGAGCAAATATTTGTATGATCTACAGGTAGTTGTTCCGGGTCTGGGCGTTTGTGTATGTGAGAATTTTTGTTTGTAAACGCACCCACGACACAGGAGAAAATCATAGTGTGGGGCAACGTTTAAAAAAAAAATAAAAAAATTATCGTACCTAATATTATTTAATCCAATAATATCCAATATACCTAATTAATCCAAGTGTTGCCATCAGTACCTTTTTTGTTTACTAGGTAAAAATTATAAATATCATCTACTAACGTATTACTCTCAAAATTTAAGGTAAGATTTCTCAAAAATCACCCTTACCCTATAATATTTAGGTATTATAAAAGATTGTCGCCAAGTAAATGAATCAAATAGATTTAATTTAATAAACAGGCGTAACGAAATCTATTGAAGAATCAAAACTTTCCTTTCTGACGTTACTGATATGCCTTTGTGTGTACATACACATACTTGAACCTTTGATGGGGGTCAACGAACTAGCCATCCATAACTATTATTTGATTACATCTGTCTATATCTTACAATTTATTCAATTGCCTGTGGACAGGAGAGCGTCACTTTTCAATTGTTCTGATAAAGAAGGCGACAATATTAATTAAGGGTTCACAGGGGTAGGAGTTAATTATTGTATTAATATCAATATACTTAGTAGTTAAGAATGTTGCACCTACTTTAACGTAAATCACAATTTTAAGGTTGAATCCAGATCAATGTAGGTATGTTTGTGTAGATATTCACAAAAAAAAATTACCTAAATATTATTACATTAATCCCTACAATAAAGTAAATAAATAGTAGTAAAATACAGTATTTTGATAATACTTAATATTAACAACCACATTGTAAAGTTAAATATCACCGAGATATCCTCGTTCAAGTAAATGCAATATTCTACATAAAGGTTACTTACATACAAGCATATCTATATCTCCACCATATAAGTTCAACAGGTAAAAAACAACACTAAATAAGAACCAAGAATAAACACGCTTATATTTCGAGTAAATGTGTTAAAGCTGCGGGGCAGACTGGTTGGTATTCATTACGAAAGCTAAAGCCGAGCCAAAGATTCCAAGGCTCGGGTTTTATCCGACAATTTAAGAGACAGGGATGACACTGTCAATGATACGACGCGTCGTGCAACAACGTTGCACCGTCCACTACCCAGTCCTATATAGATTTTATGTTTCTGCTGATATCAAAGCATTTACATACAACTTTATATTCGTCGACGGTGCCCTTTAAGCGTATTCCAGGTTTATTTGTCTTTGTTTTTGAGCTGCGTTTAATTGAGAGTCTTGTGTATGTTTTTTTTATTTAGTTTTATTTTAGCGCTTCGTGCGATGGGAAACGATAAGTAAGTGCGGCCGTGTATTTTTGCCAGTAGATAACGAACTTAAAACATTGTAGATTTGTTTCCACAAATAACTACATTTTTTCTTTTGTAAATGATACGGAGCTTTTTGCTAACTTATTCCTAGCGATTGAGCTGCGGATAGGCCTTTATGTAACTCCGTAAGCCGCTATTAATGAATAACAAAAATAAATTACTGCCTCATTAGTCTAGTGGTCCCAAGTGCGACTGCTACACTTGAGGTCCTGGGTTCGATCCCCAGTTCGAGCAAAGTGTTATTGGATTTTTCTATGAAATTCTCAGTAGCATCTCGGAGTTTGGATTTGAGCCCGGTTAATGGCTATAGGCTCGCCCCTATAACATGGGACCTAAACATACCGGCGAACTGTGGGTGTACATTAAGTACGCCTCTGCCTAACCCTTCGGGGAATACAAGCGTGATGGTATGTAACAAAAATAATTTTTAAATATGAGCTAAAGAAGTATCTCATCTTCATTTTATGGTTATTTACTGATCTTTCTACTTCTTTTTTTTAATACAGAATACAATCTTTATTAATCCACTGACGCATCATGCATATAAAATTTAAGCCATCTATTCATATAACATACATAAACATAACATAATCAACCCATTATATTGTCCCACTGCTGGGCACGGGTCTCCTCTCAGAATGAGAGGGATTAGGCTACAGTCCACCACGCTGGCCTAGTGCGGGTTGGCAGACTTCACACGCCATCGAGAAAATCTCTCAGGCATGCAGGTTTCCTCACGATGTTTTCCTTCACCGTTTAAGCGCGTGATAATTAACTATTAATACGTACATGACTTCGAAAAGTCAGAGGTGCGTGCCTTGGGTTCGAACTCGAGACCTTTGACTTGGCAGTCCAACGGTCATACCACTAGGCTATCACTGCTTCATTATTATATATCTATTCATATACCTATATCTATCTACTTTTATATCTTCCGTATTCAGGCTACACACTTTTGTATTTAAAACATAAGATTATCTTCTTTATGTAAATTCTAAGGCGTGTGGTCCGCAGAGTTGATTTCCTTGTTTTTAATATTATTCAAGATCACTAAAAATTATGATAAACATTTGTATTCTATCTATATTGGATATGTTTAATAAAACAGTAACAAGTAGTTTGTATAAAGCAAACAGGTATTGCTTGTTGATAATATTGATTTCAAATACAAATGCACTAAAACTGCAAAATGCATAAAATCTTAGGCCGTACTGAAAACGGCACTTAATATCTGGGAAGAGAGTCATCTTTTTGCTACTTAAAACCGGTAACCAATTATAAGATAATGCTTATTATAAAATACACTCATTTGAATACCTTACCACTTACTTGACCGTAGCATGTGCAACAATGTTGCTAAGTATTCTAATTAACATTGCTCGGATGACGTCGCATGCAAATTAACATTATTAATTTTAATATTATCCATAAAATTCCGATATTATCCTATTATAAACATAACTGATAGGTAAACTGGCATAATACAATCCGTATCCTAAAATCGTACATCCATTCAGCTTGTCAGATAATCTACATAATTATAGAAGCAGAAGATTCAATTAATTATGATTCAATCTTATGTTCCATATGAATTTAAAAGACTGTGAATTTTCCGCCACCCATAATTTATCGTCAACTGGAAGCTAAGTAATTTATAACTTAATTAATAATAAAATGTATGATAGTATGCCTATTTGAATTTGAATGTTGAATTCATAAGGCATCGATTTATAACGAATAGAGCTATGGTTAAGTGGCATGGGTAATAGTGTAATTTATAGATACTTTAAAAAATTTGCTAGATATAGTCATACTAATCTATCAAGAAAACCTTTGAATTAATGAGTAATCAATAGTGTTGAACCTACCCAGTTTGTACCTACAGTTTTCAAAAGAATGTTATTTTACAAGGAAAATTACTATATCAATCATCTTGATAAATAAGGAGGGCACTTCGTCTGCGTTGTTATTTGTTTTTCGGGAAAATTTGCAGTTTTTTTGAAAAACGGAGTCAATGGCCTAATATTAGGGGTTTCCATTCTCCACTATTTGCATTTAGGTGGACACTTGGAACGTTACTTAACATTTTTAATGATATTTTTCTTTACAATATTTAAACTGTGTATTGAAAAAAAAATAAGTTTTCGTTATCACTTTCCTACAGTACCCTGAAGAGATATGAAATGCCTTTTATAACCCGTAGGTATTTATTTAAAAAAAAGTCTTTGTCACCACTCTCCTGTACTCTCTTCCTCCTATTGGATTCTTGTCGCCATAGTTTGAACACAAATCCCAAATTTCCTTTGATGTCCGTTTCAGAAGTTGTCAAATGCGAGGCGAACACAGGAAAAAAAAGACTATCACTATAGAGCAAAAGCACCGATGCACCAACACTTTCAACACAAAGAAACCAATCAGTAGACTCTGTATCACACACTCACTATTCAACACATATAACAATATCAATTAAGAAATCAAAGCAATGTAGGTAAACTTTACTTCATAACAATTAGGCACATGGGACTTCCATCTTCAAAGAACGTCAACAACAGTTTGTGTTCTTAGTTAAAGGAAGCTAGAGGCTGGGAGTTTTGCCATCTATAAGTCATTTGCATGTAAATAGCCGCCCTGCCAAGCAAAGCTCTGGGACAAACTTTCTAAGTCATATTTTTTACGAGAACTGGGAATTCTTATTTACATAACTCGGGAAAAAATGGTGCGAAAATGTCGGTGATTTTATTGTTTGATGAAAAAATTGCAGTAGACATTTCATTAGACTAGATTTATTTATTTTATGATTTAATTATAATATTTTACTGTTTTGCTGACTTGATTGCTTTTCTGATTTATTACTTAGTAGACTTTTTATAATATTAATCTATAAGTTCTGTTCTATCAGGGCACGTTGCCATACGGCGGCGATGCAGAGGAATACTTCGATGCTTCGTCGCGTATTAGTATTTACATGTAATTTGTATAAGTAAATCGTTTACATACCTAAGTACTTAACTTAGTTTGAGTTTGTAATAAACTACTAATTATTAATTACAATTACATAACATAATAACATACCATCACGCCTGTATTCCCCGAAGGCAGAGGTGTACTTAATGTACACCCACAGTTCGCCGGTATGTTTAGGTCCCATGTTATAGGGGGCGAGCCTATAGCCATTAACCGGGCACAAATCCAGACTCCGAGCTGCTAATGAGAATTTCATAGAAAAACCCAATAACACTTTGCTCGAACTGGGGATCGAACCCAGGACCTGTAGTGTAGCAGTCTCACTTAGGACCACTAGACTAATGAGGCAGTCTACTAAGTCTACTCTTGTATAATTACAATTAAGCATATGAAACCTGTAAAATACCTACCAATTAATACATTTTGGCAGTCTAAATATAAAAATTCTATTTATTTCAGTTGTTTTCCGAGATAGATTAGATTTTTTTCTAAATACACTGACATAACCGCCATTTAAAGCCTATATTTCTATGGCAACAGACGGATATAGTAACATCTATTACTCTACTACGATTCTCAAGGAAATAAGTCGACATAAAATTCCAAAGCCATCATCTACATTCCCACTAGCTTGCTCAAGATACTCGTGGCCACATTTCCAAGGCAAATGTACGGGACAGAACCACTTGGGACCGTAGCTCCTTGTTATGTAAATGTGGTGAAACTACTTACAGACAGATTGGAAGATAGACGGGCGGCGGGACGTGATGAGTATCTATTAACCTAGTAATAGCAAATGGAGTCTCTAGTTTCCGAGTTGTGTTTATAAATGCTATGGAAATTGTTCTGGATCAATTGCTTTGAATAATTACATCATTTTCCTTATAAAAGTTTATTGAAGTACCTAAATAATAGAGTAGATAAAACATTTTAGACAAAAATCTTACTTCTAGCTGGTATTTTACACCTTATTTATACAGTACTACGGGTATTGTCATTTATAAACTCACGCATGTATTCCCAGAAGGACTAGGAAGATGTGTAGATACTAATCTACACCCACTGTTCGGTATGTTTAGGTTCCATGTACCTAGATATTAAACTCAAACTCATTTTTTTATTTCAATTAGACCATATACAGGTACTTTTGAAATGTCAAAACTACATGTACGGTTCCAAATAGTAGGTCTTATGGAGAAGAGCCGGCAAGAAACTCCATAGATACTCTTTTAAATAAATAATGGATGTATACATATTTTTTATTCTATCAATGTGAGTATTGTGAAGTTTGATGTGAGTGATAAAAGTAGGTTACCCTCCAAAAGATAACATAACTGAATCCGGATTGACATGGCATGTAAGAGTTAAACAGTCCCGACAGACAGCACCCGTTCACGAGCATGACGTGTGTATCAGCGTTGTTCGACTCAACCAAGTTGTAGGGAATAAAACAACCCGACACACAACGCCACCATCAGCAGGACATTTAAGTGAGCATGACAGCCTCTAACTGCCAGATTAGGAGATGACCCTAAACAGTAAAATATTATAATTAAATCATAAAATAAATAAATCTAGTCTAATGAAATGTCTACTGCAATTTTTTCATCAAACAATAAAATCACCGACATTTTCGCACCATTTTTTCCCGAGTTATGTAAATAAGAATTCCCAGTTCTCGTAAAAAATATGACTTAGAAAGTTTGTCCCAGAGCTTTGCTTGGCAGGGCGGCTATTTACATGCAAATGACTTATAGATGGCAAAACTCCCAGCCTCTAGCTTCCTTTAACTAAGAACACAAACTGTTGTTGACGTTCTTTGAAGATGGAAGTCCCATGTGCCTAATTGTTATGAAGTAAAGTTTACCTACATTGCTTTGATTTCTTAATTGATATTGTTATATGTGTTGAATAGTGAGTGTGTGATACAGAGTCTACTGATTGGTTTCTTTGTGTTGAAAGTGTTGGTGCATCGGTGCTTTTGCTCTATAGTGATAGTCTTTTTTTTCCTGTACCTAGATATTAAACTCAAACTCATTTTTTTATTTCAATTAGACCATATACAGGTACTTTTGAAATGTCAAAACTACATGTACGGTTCCAAATAGTAGGTCTTATGGAGAAGAGCCGGCAAGAAACTCCATAGATACTCTTTTAAATAAATAATGGATGTATACATATTTTTTATTCTATCAATGTGAGTATTGTGAAGTTTGATGTGAGTGATAAAAGTAGGTTACCCTCCAAAAGATAACATAACTGAATCCGGATTGACATGGCATGTAAGAGTTAAACAGTCCCGACAGACAGCACCCGTTCACGAGCATGACGTGTGTATCAGCGTTGTTCGACTCAACCAAGTTGTAGGGAATAAAACAACCCGACACACAACGCCACCATCAGCAGGACATTTAAGTGAGCATGACAGCCTCTAACTGCCAGATTAGGAGATGACCCTTAAATTGACATACCATTTTTTACCAGACAGATGAGTTCATTACATTAAATTATACAAGAGTACTAATACCATTGTTCGTGCTGTTAATCAATTTCTGTCGTTTACTGAATTAAGATGGACAAAAATGTGTCGTATAGCTAACAATGTTCTATTACAGACTAGTGATTGAATATATTCACACACAAGCTGTACCCCGCGGCTTCACCCGCTAAAAATGACGGACTTCCATACAACTTTCACCCCCCTCTTCACCCCTTTAGGGGTAGAATTTCGAAAATCCTTTCATATCGGATGCCTACGTCACACAAAGAACACACTCTCCAAGTTTCAGGTCCCTAAGATCAGCGATTCAGGCTATGCGTTGATCCGTCAGTCAGTCATTCAGGACAGAGCATTTTATATGTACTTATAGATTTTTTCCGGTAGTAATAAAATGGTCATTTATATGCATATAAATTAGCTCATTTAATAAGGTTTGTTTACTCTCACATTGACTGTATGGTGGTAATCCCTTCATAAATAATTATATTATCAACTACATTACATAACACGATATATTAAACTTGTCACCTTAAAAATCCTTTTTTATTTTTTCCAGCAACGCCTTAACATACTTATTTATAAGTTCCAGTTCCTTAATTGGTCCTCCAACCGACTCTTTTAACATCTGTACCAATAAATATGGAAAATTATTATCAAAGAGGTAATGTACCGAGAGAAAACATTGGATTAAAAGTATAAACTCCAAAAATCTTTATCGAAACTTTTAAGATTATTATCCGAATGGAAAGCAGGCCTTCGATGACATTTTTATGCAAATAAGCATCAATACAAGGAAAGGTCCACACAATGACCCTCTCGGATCGGTTTAAAAAGATTGTTTTCAAACAGACCTCGGCATGTTGTTATGATAATTTTGTGAAAGTTCTGATATGAAAAAAATTTTGAAAGAAAGATTTGAAACAAACCCTTTGTAGAGTTGTATTTGCATTTGAATAGTTAAAAGGGTGCATCACAGTTAATATGGGACAGTTTTGTATTGTTTACTTGTTTTATTTATGTTAAGGAAGAAGCCTAATGCAAGTTCCATCACAATTTTGACTTTGAAAATTGAATACTGTTACTGGTTGAAGACTGGAAGATATTGCCTGTTGGTATAATCAAATAAAAAAAGTTTCAGTTTTTCGTCTAAAGTAAGTAAATATTACAACTAGATACTTACATATATTATAGGTAAGATCGTATAGGTACCTAATTATCTATGTAAGCAGTTTAAGATTAAGCAGTCAAAATCTCAGTTTAAGCAGTTTAAAATATTACTCAACAGTTTTCTTATTAGAATTTTACCAACTTATTGATTATAAATTAGTAATAACATAAATAATTGTATCTATTAATTAAATTACCCTACCTATGTATATTTAGTTTTATTTTCTTCTCCTGATAGCGGTGTCTTGAACTTCATTACCTACTTATGTTATTGGACTGTATTTATAAGTAGTTAAATAGTCTACAAAACACTAGGTATTTTAATTACAACGCCCTCATGGTACCTACTTAGTTCATTGTATTCAGTCATTAACATTTAAATGTACACAACCAGTAGATAATTAAGTATATACCAATATAATTATATACAGAAAATGTTAACTAAATTCAATTATCGTACACATTTCGGATGTAGGTATTATTGTGTCAATTTAACTATCAAACTTGAGTCATGCAGTCATAAAACATAGGTATCTAGACAATAGCAAGGTGACTGAACGCCATTCGTCGCTCAACACGTTATCAATCTTTATTGACAACTCTACTTGACATAATGTAATGCAATGACTTACTAGAAACCGAGCACAAACATAAAATACAACCAAAGGAGGTTATCTTAACTTAGAACCGGTCTGTAGTGGTTCGCCGGTGAGCTCAGTTTTACTATGTTAAGCATGGAGCGATGACGCGTCGAGGTCGTCCAGACTACAAAAGGCTGTAAGTAATTATAGGTATGTCACACTCACGTGGTGAGATGGAAGGCGTCGCTTAGCAACAAGTCCGAGGCGCGTCGCAGTCGCATCTCCATCTCCCCGAACATCGGAAGCACTGCACTATTGCACCAGTCCACCAGTGGCCTTCCGTCTTACCACTATCACTCCCGTATCTACGCTCGCGAATGCGGACTGATTTTTTCTCGCGTAACGGCCCATTAAACTTGTAGATTTCTATCTCACTCGAGTACACGATAGCATTGAGAGGCGAGACAAAGAAAGGTTGCGGTTTATGGGTTGTTGATAGAATTGGTATCCGCTCGGTAACGTACCGCCGCCGTGTTGCATATTTTTATATGATATAACCTTGTAATGTTGCACAATAATAGTTTTTCGCAATGTTTCCCTTTTGCAGTGGATTAAATAGAATATATTATATTTTTCAGTAGGTAGGTACCTACCGATATGTGTGAATTTATAATTAATAAAAACCTATTAGAGATAATTAGGTATATAAGGTAGATATACCTACTACAGAAACTTTTATAACAATTGATTGTTATTATTATTTCTACAAAGTCCCATTAATTTAGAAAACGACTAAAATGGAAAATCACGCTACACTGACTTAGGTACTAAAGTTAAATCATAATATATGACTCTATTCTAAGAGTTCATTCATAAGGTATTTACCTACCTATATGATATATAAATAACAATAACAATAACATAACCGAAAAATTGTGTCTGCCTGCGAAAGATTATGATACTGTGAGAGTTAGAAATTAAAATTCATGAAAGGCCGCCTAGGCTATAATGATTTGCACAATATTGCAAGATCACGAAGGTCTGGAACTAGTCGAATACGCTGTCATCATCATCATTACAGCTTCCAAACCGTGCATAATTATTTAGGCAGGTACTACATGTAGGTAGCTATAATATTAATTATACCTAAATAGGTAGTTGTTACCAGGAACTTATAGTGCTGACGCATGTTAGGCAATAAAGATAAGGGACGTCAAATATTAAGTAAGTATATATAAAGGAATATAGAAACAACGCCTATGTAGGGAAGTAGATAATTATCTACTTTATAACCCATGTGTTTTTTGAAAACCGTAGGATTTTACGCACACGCCTACATTTAACCATGCCAATGAAAACCAAAAATCGGTAAGAACACAATTTTTAATAAACAACTACCTCACCTAACCGACTGCACTCAGAATACTCCACGAAACTTGCTGCACACTACACTACTCCGTAGACGATGCCACAAGCAACAAAAATAAACAACGGAAAAAATATTCGAAAAAGGAACGGTTATGTCGCCCACACAAGGTTACGTCGTACAGAATTATAACGCCTAAAGATGTTTAGGAAATATAGGCGTCACCGAGAGCGCAGCCGTACATCTTGCTTATATCGTCTGTACCAGCATTGGAGAGCAGAACATCAAACGACGTTATGGCCCCCGGACGTGCCGACCGCTCTGCCTGCCCGAGAAGGACGGAACTACACGATAGAATGAGACGGCACCTGTTTTTGCACTTCCAATAATTTTATTATTCGCAACACAAACAAATATTCGGATCGAATATAACGCCGCGAATAAAATCAAGTTTTGCTGAGATCAAAGTTTGGTCGCAACTTTTTTAAAACCGAAAGACAGTCAAATGGCGCTCGGAGCGGTGGGCGGGTCGTACACAATTTTCACTCGGAAGCTTATTTTTTTTAAAGTAGGTACATGATTATGTAGGTCTTTTACTTGAATTATTAAGTTGCTATTCTAACTGTTTAGCTTTCAAAGGAGATTCCATATTTGTTACTTTGTTAGTGGATTTTACTTCAAAATAATAATTAACTACTTACAAAAATTTCGTACTAAGAATCTAGTCTGTTCCTAATGCAGGTATGTACCTACATTAGGAACAGATTATGCATTTGCATAATCTAAAATATCATAAATAAAGTATTTAGGTACTCTTCTTAGTACGACATTTTTAATACCTGATCTTTAATACCTTGGTGCCTAGGTATTAAAAATCAGGTATAATTTTTTTTTAACACATAATTGTAGAACAGTTTTAAGTATTACGTTACACCAGATATTTGGTATGTCTAACCAGAAGACGCAGGTCCGAATCCTGCCCGCGGTCAAATTTTTCCTTCACTAAAATAACTTTATAATCTTAGCATGGAAAATGCAAAAAAAAAAACACAAAAAAGATAGTCTTATCACGATCAAATCAATCTAAACTATCAAAAAATTAGATATTTGAAAATGAGTATTGCATTTTTAAATTAAAAGATATATCTACCTATAAGATGACAGAATCATTTGTTGAGGCAGGAATGCTTTTATTACTTTATAATTTAACAATTGTAACGCTGCAAATGAAAAACAAAACTGTATATTTCCATAGGTCGGTTATAAAATGTCTATAGTACATTTTAAACCAGCTTAGGTAGATATATACAACTTTTGATAAACACAGGATAATTAAACCAACTACTTACTGAAACACTTGCATCGATACAGCTAATCTTGAATTAAAGGGTAATTCACATTCTTGCATGTACAATTAAGTGCTAAACTGATAGGGCATAAACTTGTCTGCTCAATTTATATGATAAGGCCGAGCCACACAAATGCCAAAGTACTTACATACCTAACAAACCCAAGCCGAGCGTTTTATTTACATTCGTGCAAATTGAATCCTTGGTTCGACGCCAAGAAGTTCGTAGCACCATATTCATCCAGCTAGAGGGAGGGTGGGAGGTTGGGAGGGACGAGATTCGATTTGCCTAATAGCAGGCGCGAGGTACGGAGGGCACACTCAATTACTCAGAGTGGAGGTGTCCCGTAGAGCCCTGAACATAATTACATTATCTGATAAACGGTTAGCGCCCCAATTTCCCACATGTGTAAATTTTCTTTTTTAGCGTTGTAATAAAAGGGAATTTCCTTTATATACGATATTGATTGAAGCACACACTGATTTTTAAATCTAAGCGTGTAATGAGGCTCTTTATTTTATGTAATTTTTCACAATGCTTACAGTCTTAAAAAAATATTATATCAAATATTTTCCAATATATAACAGGCTTCCATTTAGATTTATTTACAAAACGAATACTATAATATGTACTCATAGCTCTATCTACACAGAATTTCCTTCAGATATATTCAGTTTTCAACTACAAAACTAAGAACTAAGAACTTAAAAATGCATTGCAGGTCCAACCTGTTTCCTACGATCCGACGGGTTTTGTTAAAGTTAACATCAAGTAAATACTGTAGCTACCTTCATATTTAGGAAAGAAGTAATTGAGAAAATAATTTACCATTACGCTTCTATCTTCGTACGGTTAGAAAAATGTATAGTTGTGATGATGTGATGGTAGAATATGACATAGCAGAGAATCACCGACGGAAATCGGTGTCTTCAAATATAGAATGCACTGTACAACCATCAGAAATAGATTCAATTTGTATTTGGATATTATTTGTTGTCTATGTACTTTTGAAGCAATAGATTATTTATTATTATCATTTAGTTACTAATGTACACCAATAGTTCCCATAAAAATGGATTTAAGTACCAAGGTGAACCAAAACGTCCTCAAATAAAATCGTCTTTCCTTAAAGAATTCGACAAATCTCACACTTAGTACCTAACTACGCTTGTGCAAATGAAACAAAAACAATAAAAATTAAAATAAAAAATGTAGTCTTCATTCATTTAGATTTTTTCTTGACTGAAAAAAAAGACCAAATTTTTGTATCTTTCATTGTTTATTTTTTCACACTTTCGGTGCTCAGAGGTTATTCACACTTGGACATTTCAGTCAGTAATTACAGTCATAAGTGCTTTATAACGCGGATAAAGTTACCGTGTACGTAGGTACCTACTTACTTTAACGCAGTAATAATTCGTATATTGAACCGGGTTTAGTCTCTCGCTAGAGACATTTTTTTCACTTGCCTTCCTCTGCGTAAGTTTTTCAGAAGAATTCGTTCTTTAACTATTAATGTCTGACATTAGGACTATCCGAAAATATACGAGTAAACAAAATGTAGAAGAAATCAGGGTGTGATTTAACTGCCTCATTAGTCTACTGGTCCTAAGTGCGACTGCTACGCTAGACACTGGGTTCGATTTCCATATCGAGTAGTATTACTAGTCTATACTAATATTATAAAGAAGAAGGATTTGTATTTTTGTATGTAACGAATAAACTTAAAAACTACTGAACCGATTTCAAAAATTATTTTGCTGTTAGAAAGCTATATTAACACTGAGTAACATAGGCTATATTTATTACCGGAAAAAAATAGGGATCCCGACTAAAACTTCAATAATGTCCACACGTGGGAAGCCGGGACAGGCCGCTAGTTTTCTTTAAAATTGAGATGTATTTGTGCCCAATTAATTTCAGTAGACTCGCCCTCTATTATCTACATGGGACCTTATCATACCGACGAACTGTTTGTGCATTAGTACAACTCTGACCAACCCTTCGGGGTATACCGGCGTGATCGTGATGTATTTATCATTCAGTGTAGCTTAAGAGATTTACGTGGGTATTCCACATTGAGCCTTCTGATCAAGAACATATGTCGATGTTTGAAAATTGTACTTTGCGTAACTTGATGAAAAGCAAAACGATTTTTAAGGCGAGTGTAAGCTATACAGAAATATTCTTAGGATTATATTACAGTTTGCTATGTTCAAAGACTTTGACATCTTCTTCTTTTATATCAAGTGAATAGGTAAGTACTTATAACTTTTATTTACAAGTGAGAGCAGCTTTAACGTGGTAACTTTCTAATTGGTGTGATTGTGTTGAAGCAACACTTAAATTATTATTTATATTAATGTTGTT
Organism: Acronicta aceris; assembly: GCA_910591435.1. NCBI lineage: Eukaryota > Metazoa > Arthropoda > Insecta > Lepidoptera > Noctuidae > Acronicta > Acronicta aceris. Next base: position 9,355,716 of record OU342767.1, on the reverse strand, counting down.
CTAATAAAGCTGTTACAATAATATAAATACTAAACTCATCTTTCTGCCTTTATTACTTATCTATCTACTTTCGATACTGCGAACGTCTCTACGGGATGAAATTTAATAGACGCGATAAATTATAATTTATAAAGATAATTTAAATCACACGATTAAGGTAAATAATTATACTTTTTTTTAGTATTGTAAAGAGAGAGTTTGGTAACGTCTTTTGCCTTTACTGCTACTTTTCTCGAGAATAGTAAATAATAGGTTAATGATACCTAGTACTTAAGAGCAAAGCGTTAATAGATACTTCATGTAGTAACTATCTGCGTAATGAATTGATTGGGCGCGCCGTGAAAATGTATTGATAATTACTTGAGATTATTTATTTATGATCTTTTCAACCGTCTTCAAAAAGGAGAAGGTTCTCAATTCGACTGGTTTTTTTTATGTTTGCTACCGTTTTGTTTTATGAACTTTCGACTGGGTGAACCGATTTTGTTGATCCTTTTTTTAAGCTGGTGCTTCCCGTGGGGTCCAGTTCTGACAATGATATCCATGAGAAAACCACAATAAGTCTTAAATTTGCATTAAGCACGTGCGCGACCAATGGACGAATAACTCAATATCACGCCAACCTATTTTGATGATTCTTTTTTGATCGATAGGTCATACTTCAGAGGTGGTCACATAAAAACTTGGCCAATATCTGATCACAAAATTTAGAACAAAATGACAATAATTCGTAAATGATAAAATGATAACGTCATCTAGGTACTTATGCGTAAATTGTACTCGTTACTAAAAATGTTGAAATAAAATAACTTTTAACAAAAACTAAAATTGCCTTCAAAAACATAAATGTTGTGCGCCTAACATTATTTTTATGTTTTTGAAATCAATTTTACGAACATTAAAATGTTCTTTTTTGACAATTTAGATCATTAAAATTACATTTTAAAATGAATAAGTAATGATTACTCCTCTCATTTCAATTTGTCATATGTTTTCAAAGTCACCTTGTAGGTATAACTAAGTAGATATAAAATTTATCTTGAATACTTAGGTAGTAAAAATTATAACATAACATAACATACCATCACGCCTGTATTCCCTGAAGGGTTAGGCAGAGGCGTACTGAATGTACACCCACGGTTCGCCGGTATGTTTAAGTCCCATGTTATAGGGGGCGAGCCTATAGCCATTAACCGGGCACAAATCCAGACTCCGAACTGTTACTGAGAATTTCATACATACATAGAAAAACCCAATAACACTTTGCTCGACCTGGGGATCGAACCCAAGACCTCTAGTGTAGCAGTCGCACTTGGGACCACTAGACTAATGAGGCAGTCTAGTAAAAATTATCTACTAATATTTATATAGAAAATTTCTTCAGACACTCCGATAAGTACCTGACAAAACTATACTTAGTTTGTATAACTACCTATGAATATTTTAAATTATATTATTAACTTAATAATACCTTATTAGTCATAACTAATTATTATGTGATTGAATTTTATTTAGGTATTATTTAGTACTTGCTAGGTATTAGTATTCATCGCTAACTACCTTACTAGTCTAGTTATGGCAAGTGCGGTTGCTGAGAGTGAGATGTTGGGCTTGATTCCCAGTATTTTCAGGTCATGTTGTGTGTGTTATTGAGTGCTTTTAAGAAATTCTCAGTAGCAGCTCGGACTTAGGATTTGTATTCCGCCAGCCGTTGGCAATAGGGTTGCCCTCTATTATTATTAAGATCTACAAACATACCGTCGATCTCTGGGTTTACCAAAATCAGTAGGTAACCACACCTCTGTTTTATCTTTTTGGGTAAATTACCCAAATTTAATTAATTAATCAAATTTAAAACAATACTGATGTAAGAGGTTCCAAGAGAAATATCTACTGCTAGATTAATTTGATAATTATCCTTTATAAGTAAATATCATAGTTAAACCCTATCTTGTTTAGTTACCAATTTACGTACGTTCAAAGAAGCAGTATTAATATCATAAATTTGTTCTACCCCGCAATGGCTATCAACATTTTATATCCGTTTAAACACAAATAAAACGAAGAGAAATACACAACAATATTATTCTTAGCAGAATATCAACTACTATAGGTACCTAAATGCCAGGGTTTAGCGATATAATATGATATGTACAATATGAGTATTGAATATAAACAACTCGGTGGATAATTCTGAGGCTAACATACCCATAACACGAACCTTCAATAACACTAAACCTCTGATTTCATTGCAGCAGCATATTTACTTTGTACATGTGAAGTACATTGTTGCCTTAATTCACTGCTTGAGATATCAGAACGGAATAAAAATGCAATGCAACGTATAAAATACCATCGATATTTTATTCATAATTGTCACCGGAGAGGAGCGCGCGCGCGGATTTACAGGGCTCCAAAAGGACGCAGGGATGGAGTCAGCCAATGGCAGCAAGTTCCACATTTAAACTGTAATGCGTCCAGTGAGAATGACACGTGATATTTTTGTTTGTACGTGTTTCTGTGGTGTTGTGAGGAGCGGGGGGCAGGTCTTATTATGCTGGTGGTGTAATATGAAGTTGTCTCGGTTCGGTTCATTTATATGCTAATCGGCGAGGAGGCGGCGTGCTCCACAATAACCGGTAGGGCCGCCGGCGCAGTGTAGGTGCATACCACTCAAGTTACTTTGTTGATTATCTCGGGAATATAGATTTAGAAGGGTATCGATTCAAAATCTACGCATTTTTTTTTATTTTAAGAGAGTGGTCACCACTGTACATACCTTACATTATTCGTTCAATAAATCATAATTTACAATACGATATTAAATTTGGAAAACTAGATAAGTTTACCCATTACCTACTCAGTTGAGATCTCGGGTCGGGTCAAATTTAGAAACTCCAATTGAGAGTTCTGTTAACAATTATCATGTAGGTAGGTACCTACTTATAAAGGTCAATCCATACAGGTAAAATGTAAAACGTTGGTATGCTTACTTTATTATGCATACTTACCTACCTACGGTATGTAAAGATTGCTTAGTAAATATTTAAAACCTGAACTCAGAATTACACAGAAAGCGTCATTAGCCTAGTGGTTCTGAGCGCGACTGCTAGGCTTGATTCGATTCCCAGGTCGAGCAGTGTTATTGGGTTTTTTGCACGAAATTCTATGATACTGTTATTGTATGAATAATAAATTAATAGTAGACAGGTACAGTCAGCGTAAATAGTTTGTAACAACCAAAGTGTCCAAAAAGATTGCAGCACTACCTTATACCAACTGTAACAAAGACGTGTTGCGAACTATTTGGCTACTTTGGTTGTCACGAACTATTTGACGCTGACTGTACTAGGCATAGATACCTACTCATCCATACTAACTAGAATATAGTTGCTCTATCTATACATAACAATCTGGGTTACATACAATGAACAATCATAGTAGGATTAAGTATGCAATTCTCCACACCTAGCAACTGTTATATCAACTCTTATATCAATAGCTATGATCTTATTATTTCCCAGGTAAAAAAAAACTAACCGTCTAAGATTTTTTACTGATTGTGTTGGTAAATGAGCAGACGAGCCGCCTGACGGTAAGTACCTAGACATTACCGCATCACTGCAATATTAGAGAAGTTGTTGATGCGTTTCGAAAACCATAAAGACTGCACACTGCTGGAGCTGCAGTATCTACTTACTTAACCGAAGCGAGAACTGGTTCTCACGCTGGAACTCGAACAACAGGTGTCTTACGACGGACCTCGACGTATATGGGTGGCCAGCCAGTTAGACTCCAAATGTTCAAGCTTGAGGTCCTGGGTTCAATTCTCCGGTCGATCAAAGTGATATTAGGTTATATAAATATCAGCTAAATTCTAAATATAGGTAAGTACCTACCGGCAAACAACAATCCTATAACTAATCCTTCAGGGAATACAGGCGTGATGGTATGTTAATTATTAAGTAGGTAGTATTTTTTTTTTAAAGATAAGATGACAAAATATGTAGATACCTATTCTACAATACGATAGAAAAAAACTCAGAATTTCTAAAGAAGTAGAGGAAAGAAAAAGACTTGCGAAGCCAGTCGTTGATAATACCGTGACTAAGAAGGCCAAAGGTACCTTAAGGTAAAGGCAAAGGAAAAGGGAAGGAAATAGGAAAAAATGCACAAGAAGATACAATTTGATATTGCAATTCGGTTTAATTATGAAAACAATTCGTATCCAAAATGTCAGCGGTGTGGACAATGGACCCACAAAGCTTGTGCTGGAGTCGACGACAAAGATGTGGAGGATGTCTTAATATTATGTATATTCTGTGAAGAAAATTAGTCCCCATCTTACCCTCTGTCCCTATCTTGCCCCTTTTTTAGTATCCTAAAAAAGGGGCGGTGTATTTTCCATTGATTTTTATTTATTTTTTTACTAAGTCCAAAGCCATTAAAAACATTAATTAATGTTGGATTCATAAATAACACTGGTATTATTTTAAATACCCCGTTTTTTTACTACTTTACCTTAGCGTCCCCGTCTTACCCGAATCTCCCCTAATGTAAGCACATAAGACGTGAACCCACTCGTAACACAAGCATTTAGCTTATAACGAGTGGTTAACAAGAATACTAGTAATGTGCGACCCACATTAGGTAGGTACTAGTACCTAAGCTATTTTTATAAAAAGGTACCTACCTAAGTACTGGTTTCTGACACTTACGCGAATATTATTATCTTTATTATCCTTTACACTATCCATGGCCACGGGTAGACTAAGTTGTTGGACGTCTTAATGTTGCAATTACTAACAGCTACCTTACATTTTTTTTTATTATTGGCGATCGAGGGCTTTATCCTTCGGTTTTGCAGTTTTGAGCTTGGATTTTGATTTTATGGAATCTATAATGGGAAATAATCCGAAACGTCGGGAATCAAATAATATCAATACAACGCGATAAAATCCGTAAAAGTAGTTTTATTTCAATGCCTACCTAAGTTCTTATAAGTGTAATAAAATATGACTGTAAAATTACCTGAACCACGTACCTACCTATGTAGACTTCTTGTTTAATTATCACTAATGTTCATCACTTCACATCACTTACACGGCACACTTTCTATCACCAGCACCACTGACTAACTTCATTGTTAATAGGGAGGCAGATAATAGAGGAACTCATTACATTGTATGGCAGTATTCGGTAGTGATGTGGGTAGATTTGCAAATTAATAAAGATTATTTTGTTACCGTAGATTATATATAATAATTTTTATTATTTTATTTATGTACCTAATATCTGTTATAATTCGATAAAAGGAATAGAAACAGGAATATTTCTTATGATTCCAAAGTCTGGTAACTATACACCGATAGATGGCGTTATTTTCAATTTGTTCTCTTTACCATTTCAAGAAATTATTTTTTATTAATATGCTTTTGCTGATAAATTATACATTTGGTATAAATATGGTAAATAACAAAACGCCAAAGAAAACGTGAAGATAAAATATTCACAATATTTTGGTAAACGACATGATTGTTCTTTCAGTTGACTGATTCGAAGAGGGCGCTACGAGCCATAGATATTCTTAACAAATGAATATCCATCTAATTTCAATGGCTTAAAGCTCAAAATCCAATTCGATTTGTAAATATTTTCTGTTTACACTATGGGGTTGAAAAACAGGGGTAGATACACAATTCATAATTTTGAATCGAATTGAAATGTGGAATAAATTTATTTATGTAAATATTTGTACGAAAGTAGGTCTAGTTACTTTATAATTTCAACATACAGGATGTGGAATTTTATAAATTTAAATTAACTAAGTAGGTATTACTTATCAGAACAATAAAGCATGTAGATATCTATGCTAATTGCAGCAATCGCTTCAATTCAAGAGTTTAAGTACCTGAAATGTTTTACTTGAAATACCTACTTAGGTACTAATTGAAGTGGAATAAGTAGGTAGGTACCTACCTAGGTATCGTAGACACCTAGGTAGGTACCTACCTAGGTATCGTAGACACCTACATAAATTAAGTAGGTATGTACTAGCTGTATTCAATGGTAGGTAGGTACTATAGAGACCGGAGCGATGAGGTAATGTCGTCGGTAAAGTTATTAATTACTTAATAAAATTATGGATAAACAAATGTCTGCCTCATTAGACTGGTGGTCCCAAGCGCGACTGCTACGCTGGAGGTCCTGGGTTCGATCCCCAAGTCGAGCAGTGTTATTGAGTTTTTATATGAATATTCTCAGCTTGGAGTCTGAATTTGTGCCCGGTTAATGGCAATAGACTCGCCCCCTATTAGGTACATGGGACCTCAACATACCGGCGAACTGTGGGTGTACTTACATTAGTACGCCTCTGCCTAACCTTACGGGGAATACATGCGTGATGGTATGTTATTTTATGAATAAACAAATATTTTAAAATAATTATTTGATGTAAGTCGTAGGTCATTTTTGTTTGAATCTTAATAGATCATATACCTACCTACCTACTTTGCCCATATTATAAAATATAGGGTGTCCAAGAAAACAAGACACCCGAATAAATGTATGTGGTGCATACACCACATACATTTATTCGGGTGTCTTCATAGGCATTTACGTTATACATCATAATGTATAACGTAAATGCCTATATCACTAGGTAGTAATTAGTACCTACCTGCTTCAAAGTCTGTGTAAAACAGCCAACCTAGATCATATCGCCCTAATCAATACATCTACGTAAAGGAATACCATGGGAACTATTCAGTTTTTTTAAAAGCATATCCTATGAAAATGGTCTAACAGTACAGTCAGCATCCAATATATTGGAACTCATGTAGGCACGTGTCATAATAAAATTGTGAGAATTGAGTAATTATTTTACCCAGATTCGCAGGCTTTTCGCTGAGAATGGAAATCGAACCCATATAAAAAGAAATATGTAGGTACCATGTAGGTAAGCTCGAGGGCGCATAACTACTTAGGTAGGTATCTTATTTAAAATAATTCATAATATTTGACAAATAAAGAATTTAAATCTGGATGAGTTTTTGTATGAAATCCACGAGTCGAAACTTCGTAGATTATCTCCTTTTTATTACAAGCTACGAATGCATGGTTTTCAATAAAACGATAGAATTCAACTACTAGCATTTTATAAACTAGCAAACGGGTAATTTTAATTCAATTTTGTTGTAGACTTATAAGGTAAATCAAGAGGGTTACAAAAGAAAAAATAACCGAGACACGACGAAGTATTTAATTTTTTCCCCTTTCATACAATCTCTTCTAAATTCGTCATAAAACTGTGGAGAGCACATTCATGTTTAATTATACATTATACTTAACAAATCCTCACATTTTCTGGCGTGATTAACTACATTAATTTAACTGTACAATAATAATTACGAGACCTTTAATTATTACAATTATAATAGTTTAGGTAAGTATGGTTCTAATCGTAGTATCTACTGAAATCGTTGAATAATACACAGTCAAGCTGTTCTGTTGGGTTTTATCTGAAAAGCAAATTACTATTGTGGATCGAGCGCGTTCCAAATGACTAATTAAACCGTGGTACTAAGTACTTTGCCGAATTGATAAACGAGAGTGCGTTTTGAATAACTGAATACGATTGAGCGTTCTGGGTATTGCTTTTCAGATAAACTTGATAAAACAATTAATAGGATCCATATTCCGATATATGTAACATACAATAGATAATGCTTTGAATGTCATATTAGCTTACATTAGTCTTCCATTCGTCTAAGTTTCAGCAAAGGTTCATCAGATGCCTCGCCCCTCATTTATATAGAAATTCGGTTACCTAGACGAGGTCGCCATTTTGTACAAAAACACCTAATTTTAATTTACTATATCATTACGGGACAATACAGATTTAATGAATTAGATCCGAGGAGTAAACTACTAAGTTTACAATAAAACATTTATTAGATACATAGATATAAAATAGGTAGCTAAATAGTACAAAGATGATATTCTAAGACTGGGATGATTTTACTGTGATCACTAGATATAATTCGAACAATTTCAAATAAAACAGTACCTAGAGTACTCAAACGTTCGATGTAGAGCAAGATACGTTTATAAGTTATAGATTGTAGTTATACTCGTGTATAAATAAATAATAAAATATTCAACTAAAACAAAAATAAAAAGTAATAGACAGGCTAAAGCGAACAGTACAATGATCAATAGAGGACAATATTAATGCACTTGCCCATATTACCTAATTAATTGATTATAACATCAACTTCAATATTTAAAAAAGTCATAACAGTAACTTAATGTATAATTCTACTGGAACCGAGTTAAAGCTTTGTCAGAAATCCATAATTTAAATAACAAAATTTACGAATTATGAGATAAGAAATTAAACAGTAATAAATATTTGATCATAATGCGATTTCTATATATGCTTATGTATATATATGCGATGCGTCGATGGTAGTAATAGGTACGTAGTACACAGCAAGGTAGCTGCGTCGTCTGTTAGTCAGATGAGGGTAGGTAAACAGGTCGCGAGCAAATATATATCTATAACTGCCACCAAAGCAACCCGAGTCGTTCAACAATTTGGTAACGAAAATAAAAGTTAACTGATTAAGACTAATCCACCCTCCAAACAGCGATACGAATACAACAATAAGCAGTCTCACAAAATATTTTACAAAATTTATTTTCAATAAACTATCTAGAAACTATAATTCATCGGTGACGTCTTTAATATTTCGTAATTCGTACTTAAATAAATTTCAAATACATAAATCAGCGCTATTACTAGACATTATTAATATCAGGAATCGTTATCTACTCATGTATATACTTAGTCTCGTTAAAATTACAGAACATAATTTCGTAATTAATACTATACACAAATCGACAACACAATATTTTATCTTAGTGCGAGATTCTCTGGGACTGGGGCGCGCCCGGCACCGAAGCGTCCACATTACGTACGATACGGTATAGCGAACAAACGTCTAGTCCATCGGGTAACGAACCTGAGCATAGTCCTCCTGGAACCTTAAGTACGACCACATTCCACACTTTAGTCCTATGGAACTTTTCCTTCCCGGTTGTTTAACTGGCTATACCGTGGTGAAGGGGGTAAGTCCCAGAGAAGGGCGCGGGTCACTGATGATGCTTCGGCGGCGGTGCGTGGTGCAGCGCCACGTGGTGTGCCGCGTGGTGGTGCCCACCGTGGTGATTGTGGTTGTTCGCATTCGAATTGTTGTTGTTGTTCTGCGCCGCCTGCGCCGCCTGCCGCTGCGAATTCTTCTTGTTCTTCATCCGTCTGTTCTGAAACCATATCTTCACCTGCCTCTCTGTAAGGTTCAAGTTTCGCGCCAACTCCCACCTCTTCTGCTTCGACACGTAAGCGTTGAAGAGGAACTCTTTCTCTAGTTCGAGGGTTTGAAACTTAGAGTAGGGTTTGCGTTTTTTGCGCACAGTCACTTGGCCAGTCCAATCCAGCGGGTTCGAGGAACCGCAGCCGACACCCACGCCGACCGACATTGATAAGGAACCTGCACAAACAAATAACTTGACTTAGCTTAACTAAAATTAGACATCAGTAAGGACACACATTCTTGTTAAAAAAACAATAGTTGTTGAAAACCTACATTCAACCTAATCAAAATGGTGTCAAACACGTAAATATCTGTTGGCACGACTGCATTGGTAACAAAGCTATTTCGCACAATTCTGTTTCGAAACATCAATCGTATTTCTATTACTATCTTATCCTTAGCTTAATACATTCAATTTCCACAGCAAAACGATTTGTAATACTTTCTAGGGCATAGTTCATTCCTATTCGCCACGCTATTCGTTAATTGTCTCGGGCAGAATGCATTACAAACTGCACCGGCTGCACGTTTCGCTTTTAACTAGCTATTTCCATGCCGTGTTCATAGAAACAATTGTGGGCCGGTACGGTGCGTTAGAAGTTAACACACACCGCGATTTATGCGACCGGTCCTTTTGATGAGATCACCCGTAATAAACTTTGTATGCGATCCGCGACCTTCTCGATATTCGATGCGTGCAACACACTGCACCATTTCCTATTATTCAAAATGGTGCATTGCGAAATAGATGCCTCATTGTCTAGCGGATGTGTATGACCAGGTGTCGTAAGACACGCTCGCATCTCGAAACAAACAGTGCGTCGTTTTGTGTCAGTTATACTCGTCACGAGCGCTTGTCTCATCATGCTCAAAGCTTTCGGAACACTAGGAACAATTTATTTCAGAAGGAAACAATTCAACTTCAAAGTAAATGTTGTTATAAGTGTAACTTGTATATCGATTTTCTTATTTCATATTGATGTATAAGATGTAATCCGAGGAAATTACCACTTTGTATTTGCAACATGTGTATTGTAATAGAAATTGTTCGTGTTGAAATAATCTCTGATATAGTTGGAACAATTCCGTGTTATCGAATTCGTATGAGATGTATAAACATGGCTGTTGACAGTTGTATTGCAAAATATTTTACTATTTTTAAATTGGAAAATACTTTTTGCAATATTTTGCTACTTGGAGTCAGAAACTTGGAAACAAAGTGATATAATTTTTGATTCTAGTATCAGACGCTGTTTAAAAATGGTATTGATTTCATAAGGTAGATGTTTTGTGCATTGATCAATCTTCTGATGTAATTGGACACATATTTCCAGTAGGTTTTATAAAGTTCTTTTATTAAAAACAATCACATATTCATAACTGCCCTACCGCAATTGTTCCGTAACCTACTTTGATTTATTCCTTTGGAACTACTGTTTGAATATTGATTAAATACCACTAATGTGTTAATTTGTATTATAATGACACCAAGTGGTAAACTTGATGCTAAAGAAGAATAAAATATTGATGAATGAACATAGATTGTTAAGCGAACCACTTTTAACTATAATTTATAGAGTTAAATTTTATGGAAACGGTATCATAAAAATAAATGAATACAATTCCTAATCAATATTTAATGCTGTTTAGTGAATGGTTAGTCCAACTAGAGTTAAGAGTTTATTGGTCTCCAATAAAGGTTAACAACTTAACCGATGGTGTACCTAAACTATAAATGGTAATCAATTACATACTGTTATTAGAAGTACTTTTTATAGATAAATATATCAATAGTTTAAGATTTCTATAAGTAAGCAAGAAAATGTACTGTAGAAAATTTAAAATAAAACTGTAGAAGAATATCTTCTAGACATGCTAACAAAATTTTACCAGGTTACTTATTTTTACCAGGTTATTGTAGAAAACTATACGGAGATCCTATAATTTCCAACAGACGGCGTTTGTCTGATTATGAGGACGGGAAAACTTTATTCAGCAGTAAACGCCATTTCACCGATGATGAAGATTATGTCTATCCACCGTAATCTTAAAATTGGCCTCTTTAATTAAACATATTAAAATGGAAGCGAAAGGGTCCAAAGAAAAGAATATTTAATAGTTTCAATATATAATCTGTTTCTTAACGACGCTGAAAAAAACAAAGACAATCCTTAAATGAAATGGACAGACCGCATGCATTGCAGTCCAAGGCAAGATAATAAGCAAGTGGGCGTAAAAAACCTTCTAGTCGGGTTCCTTATTCCGTGGAACAAACGGCAATTGTTTAAAGAGAACATAATGACAAGTGGAGTTGTCAATTATGAGGGAATAGGTAGCGATCAGGAGCTATAAAAGTGCGGGTTCTCTTCGACCATAAAAGTTTACCTACCCGACCGCGGGCTTTGTCTATTTCGTGCACCAACATTACTTTGCCAATTCGCTACGGAGACCCTCTGTTATTACAACGGAATAGAGTCCAAAACAGGACTGAAAAGAGGAATTTCGTTTTGTAGCCGAACTGCCGAGTGAACGTATGATTGAAAGGAATTTCTTCGTTGAGACATTTCTTTTGACGTATACAGTGAGTCCACAAATTAATTTCTTTGATTTTCTTTCGTTGAACAAAACTAAGTAGTTATTTGGTGCGGACATAATAATCGAATGTATGGAGTAATGGTTGAAGATTGATGAACGCATCTGGTACACGTGGCGAGAAAGCGGAACGTAGTGAGCGACTCGCACTAACGGAGCCATTTCGAAACCGTTTACTAAGCCGTAAATGCACAAATCAAAGTCAATGTCAACCTCAGGTGGGCCGTAAACACACAATCATAAAGTGACGTGAACACTCGTATAACTTTTTCAACAATTGTTTCCTTTTAATGGCCCATTATATGCGCGTTTTACGCAAAATTATGTCAAGTTACACCTCTGCCGTAACAGAGGCGCGATAAACCCATCTTTATGGTGAGGCGGCGATCGAAAGCGAACTAGTGGCGAGCGTTTATGAATGGAGCCTTTTTATTGCTCTCATATTTACATGGGCACTTGTAGTTCAGTAATTACTACTTACTAGCGCGATTTGGGGAAGGAACCAGTATTATTGCATGTATGTGACGTGGTCGTGGTTTTACGATTCATAAAAGTGATATGTATCAACGCAAGCGGTGCGCGTTGCACCGGCCGGGCGGTCGCGGGAGCCTCCTAGATTTTTTATCGTCTCATCAACCTGTAATGTGTTTATTGTAGCAATATTTGGTTTATTGCCACTACTCAAAGATCGGTTTATTGTCTTAACGCTCAGGTATCGTGTTTATTTATTAGTTATACATTTTTATTGGCGCTTTATTTTACGTAAACTTTAATTTATTGTCGGTTGTATAGCGCCGTTTTACATTGCCTATAAAAAGGTGCTTACCGTTCATTTTTAAACATTTGTAGCACGTGTTTCATTCATTCATCAAATTTATGGTGGTCTGTGGGAAAATGTTTTGGTTTGGGCGTTCAGCGGCTTTCTGAGGGTTGCTCTAAGGGAATCCATAGTGAACATTGCGCCGTGTTTATTTGGCTTACAGACGATGTTATCGACACATTTACTGCCACGACCAGAAATATATTTTAGCATACTTTTTCGATGTGTACAGATTTTACCTGTTGCCTAAGCCGAACATTTAAGCTTTACTTCTGTAGTTCTCTACTTGGGAAAGAAATCATTGCAGCAGTTTTTTTCCTGGATATTGACTCTACTTTACGAAAACACACATTTAAATCAAATAGGTGCCTATATAAAATCGACATAAAGATATTTTACAGAATTTCCTTCTTTTAACATTTTTTGTGTGGAACCTATTTCAAATGCCAAATTACCAGAACATACAATCTCCACGTTCATTATTACATAGGTACACTTAACGTCCATGAGTGTGAAGTATTGTGCAGTCGTGCCAATCAGCTGTCTTCGATTAGAGGAAAGAATGCGGTATCAAACGCTGCGAGTGTGCTCGCTTGATATGAGACACCCCCACAACGCTCTGAACGAAGCTGCCGCTGTGTGTGTGCTCCGAGCCGCACACATGCACGCTGTGGCTCGCTGTGTGCGCTCCGCACAGCGCCCTCTGGCGCCCAGTAGACCACAACCCGCGGGTCAAGGTTGACAAACTCATAATAAATTATTTACAAATCAACTTATCAGCTTCAGCAAGTTGCAGATTATTACAAACTTCAAACTATAAAGTACTATAAAAGACAGCAACGAACCCTACAACTCACGTTTTAGTATATTGAACTTATATTAGTATTTGTTTATAAATTCCGATAAATGTTTTGCTGAACTATGTTTGGTTCTAGTCTCGAGCCACCGATAAGTTCCAAAGATTACAAACAGCGATGCCGCGACCGGACGTTAAAAAACGTGAGCGCTGGGTTGGTTAACGATTATTAATAATTATGCATGAGCTATGAAAATGTTACTGACCGGGCAAGGAACCTGGAGGCGGGTAAGGTGCGCTGGACACCGACTCTGGTGCATAGTTTCGTAGACCATACGCGTCGTGGGAGAAACTGGATGCCTCTGAGACCGCCGTCCTGCGCTCTTCACCACCGACGTAGGGCAGGGGCTGGTCACCGCGCGGCGCTCCATACGGGTAGTTCCAACAGGGCTGTGAGAAGCCCTGGTGACAACCACCGTCAGCATATGGCTTGTACTCGCCGCTACTGGCCGGCCAGAAGGGCAGCGTAGATTTCCGCTCCCTCTCAACGGGTAGGTTGTAGTAGGTGGGGGCGGTCGGGTACTGGTGCTCGAAAGAGCCGGGCGCGTCAGGTGGGTACCCCCAAGGCTGCTGCGCGTGGCGGATGACGCCGGGTTCCGGGTCGTAGCGCTTGGCCGGAATGTGCAGCGGTGGCTGCGGTGGGTTAGAGCCCACTGAAGCAGGCGAGGCGCTGGAGGCGGACGGCGGCGCGGCAGCAGGGGCGGCTGGCGGGCTGCCGCCGGGCGGCGACGCGTGCGGCTCCTCGTAGAGCGCGCCGCCGACCCCGTTCATCATGGTCCACCAGGCCGGCCCGGCGGAGTGGCCGGATGGGGGCGCTGGCGACGCGGCCGCCGCATCGCAGGGCGCGCCGAGGCCCCCGACATGGTTGTCAGGGTACAGGGTGGCGGCCGGGCAAGCCACGGGGGATCGGGACGGTCACCGGCCGGTTCACGCGCGTCGCGGGCACATTGCACCGCGCACACACGCGTCCCACACACAGCAGCAGCACATGAAAATCAAAAGGCGATCCCGATTTAGCTAGCCGGCCGGACGGGACTCACCGCAACGTTAACTGTCCAAAAAACTACAACTCTTGGCTTCGGTAGAAGTTTTAGAAACTATTTCGAGAGTGCATCGAACAGTCACTGATTAAACAAGCTCTCGTAACCTCCAAAATTTTATAAGTCCATTTAAGAGTATAAAAATGTCTCTATTATTTTTACGATAGTTTACGATAAACAATTCACACAAGAATTTTCTTCTGATGAAGAATAAAGTTTTTGTATTCGCTGAATAAAGTTTGTCGGTGACGCAACAGTTTTCTTATTTATTTGAGTGGACGTATCGGTAGGTTGTTGTCGCGAACGTGTCGTGTTTATGACGGTCGGAGCTACGAAGTATACGCGAGGCGCGCGTTCAGCGGCGCGGTCGAGCGCGGAGTGGCGGCGGCATGTTGCCAGTGTGATGGCGCACACACGCGCGCACACTGCATTCGCCATCTAGCGGCGGGCAGCGGAACTAATCCACGTCGCCTCTCAGAGCTCTACCAAGCTCTCGTAGGCGGGCGGGCTGGCGAAGCGCCCAAATTTATGCCCTCGCGGTATTTTCCTGGAGTTGGACTCAGTTTTGGTAAAGAATTCAGTAAATTATTTTGTTTCTAAAAGCGAAGTAGTTGAGGCCTTTATTTAGCTACAAACACAACTTAATTTCTGTGATAGGTATCTACTTATTCGTAATTTATTTTATTATTCATTATTCTAATTGTTATTTTTTTATATTTTATTTCCCATATCTATGTAAAAAACCCAGCCCGCTTATCAATGCTGAATGATTTTCACTCTAAGGTGCGAAACGCGTCTCCGGTTAGTACCGTTGCCCAACTCAAAGGGTTGTCGAGAGTGGAAGCGCGCGGGTGCGTAGTAAAGCGATTAATGGAGGCAAAATAGCCATAAACTGCCGTTTAACCAAACTGCAAGCATCACTCGACCATCGCCGACTTGCCACCAATAAAAAACGCGAGACTTTATGACGGCAACTCACTCACATTTTATTGTGAGTATAAACTTAATTTTATCGTCTGTTAATTTCACCACAAATAATGTTAGACACCTACTAGATTAAATTATATAATTTTATTTTATTGTCAATGGCAAGGCCGCGGACTAGTGCCTCATATTCTGATAGTTTACAGAGTTCGTTTTATGTGTATTTCAATTATAATGTCTATATTAATTTACGATTTTCATTGTTATTCGATAGAAATTAAGTAAATACGTGATAAGTAAAGGAAGATATCCGTGGCTGGCGTGAATATGTTGACATGTCTAAAATGGCAATTTTACAGGGCAACCATTTTAAAGTTTGACGTCTTCTGTTAAATCGGTAAAGTAATTAAACGTAAATGGATACCTAAGTTGGTATAAAGGTTATTTTAAGCCTTCTTTTAAATGATTATGATAAATTACGGAAATTCTTTATAGTTTTTAGACTTGTCAAATCGTTGACCAACGAGTTATCAAGTTATTCACCGAGTTGTCAACTTGTTCACCGACAGTTATAAACTTATTCACCACGGGATTATTATTAAATATAATAAGGTTCCAAAAAAAAAAATTATCAATTGATTTTTTTCCGACCACAAACCAACAAGCGATCACACACTTTATACAAAAAAATACAAATTTAATTATTCTCGAACGTAAGGAACATGTAGATCATGTAATTTGCCACACCCCCTAAGGCACCCCACGAACAAAGCCATACAACCAATAAATTCAAGCAATATTTCACAGTGTACAATATACAACATGTTTAATGTATAGTGTTTACACAAGACACGGCTATAAAATATATCAGGCGAACAATGCTAAAACATACATACATTGAAGTTATGTTGGCTCTTGTTAACTTGCCGAGTAACATGCCGTGTTAATACAACCGAATTATCAAAATATAAGATGGTAGGCTCCGGTCGAAGTGACAGCGATAAGCGATTGTAGTTAATTTGGAAACGTATTTGGTACAATTGATACAACTGGAGTTTTGATGTTCAATTTGACGATGTAATATTTTACAACTTAGGTGATTACCGTTTTAGTATATGTAGGGAAACATATCCACAACAAGTATCTACAAGTCTTCAAATTTTATTAAAATCAAAGGCAGAACACATCCTTCCGTTGTGATCAAGGTTGCAAGTCATTATACTTATTATTACTTACTAAGTATTATAAATGTGAAAGTTTGTGAGTATGGATGTTTGTTACTCTTTCACGCTACAACGACTGAACGGAACTGGAAGAAATTTGGCACAGAATTTTATCTAGAATAACCCATAGACTACTTTTTATCCAGGTCTGAACTAATTTTGAAAGTCACGCAGGCAAAGTCGCGGGCAGAAGCTAGTACAATTTATACTATAGATACTATTTGAATTTTTTTGTAGCATAAATGCCCTATATAATATTTTATATTTCGTAGCACTTAACCTTTTACCTACAGAAGAATTTAATTTAATGATTATTTATGTACGTAAGTAGGTATACCTTGCATGATTTCCACTAATAACTTCAGTTGAAATGTCACGAAGTGTATTACTTTAATATTTAAATTATATTAATAATTGTCCGTTTATCTTAGATAAAATACAGGTGTATTTTTTTATTGGCATACCAAAAAGGTTAATTTAATAAGTTCTTAATTAAAACAATGCTACCTTTAGTCACGCAATAGCACTCGCTTTTCGCTCTCAGTGACGGCAAAGGTTACTGAACTTGAACATTAATTTCCCACACTTAGCCTACGGGTAATTACAATAGGTGACGTACAAAGAAAGCCAAAACGATAAATTCGCGACACTTTGTGGACGTGTCAACAAAACTAATAACATGGATTATGTTGTGCTTTTCAAATGTAAAAATTTCAACACAAAAGAGATTTATAAGTGCACCTCTATCGTTGGCTTCTGTTTGATGTACTATTTACATTGTGTAATGTCGGTAATGTAACGTGAAACACAATAGTAACCTCTGAAAGAGTAAAATTATATAAATCTCTATTATTAGTGAAGATTTATGTGTTTGAATACCTACTCAGATATTTAAGCGTTAATATACGTAAGTATTGCAGTAGATATCTACGACGAGTTATTCACAACCACATATCTTAGAACACATTTCTGCTGCGTAGATATTCCAACTACATATATATATATATATATATATTATATTACCTTTGTACTTGCGTAGATAAGTACGTTAGACATGCCAGAGATGCTCATATTTACGCAAATAAAAGTAAAACTGGCGTAACGTAGACAAACAAAGATATGGTTTACAACATAGAGGAGCTTTATGTAGCAACAAAACGAAAGTAACATTATCTCGGTGCAGTAGCGAAGCACAAACAGGCCGAGTCTCGCGTTGAATGACAGAAACAAACATAGGAACAAGTGTGCGCTTGCGCCGAGCCCGTCTATAAATATTTACGTTAGGAAACTCTTCAGGCCAATGGTCGGCCATACATCGAGTACGTAAATAAAAGTATGCTTTCTTATCTCGGCACATGTGTGCGGGAGTTGCGCAAACGCCGGATTGAGGCTATGTATAAATAATGCTCGCAGGTTAGACTCACGCGAAGTTTTTTTCTTTCAATCTTGTTAACGTAGTAACAATGGTTCAACAATCGAAACAAAACACTATTCTCATTACTCTAGCGTCTATAATGTAGAAAATTTTAAGACAAATGTAATTAGAATAAATCTTAGCCATGTATTTTATAAAAGTAATTGACAATAAGTGGAAACGCATTCACAAGAATTTTAAGTTCAGCAACCTTTGTTCATTTTACAAATACATAAAACATTCTGCTAGGTACCAAAAGTCCAAACGATCTAAGAAATATTATGTTTTCATGAAATACCTAACTATCATATTTATTGAAATGCCTTAAATAATTTCCACAATCGAAACTAACTGGATCCGAGTACTCAACAGAACGAGTCTGCGAACCAACACGGCTAACGGTTCAGCGACTTCGCGTTCCCATCGAACATTAAATAGATTGTAAAGAAGGCTTTAATACTCGCCCCAATTGAAAAACTCGTCTGCTCTCGACTTTCTCTCAACACAGGCTGTAAATTGGCTGGTAACCTGGAACTGTTACCGTTCAGCGCAAATTAAAAGTTCGACCGTATAAAATTGGAACGTAAAAATTTCGCGAATTTTTCGATGCATGCATAAATAATTTTGAGACAAATTTATGTCGAAGATGGCACGAGTTCCATTTCGTTCGATCTTAATACCACAAGGAAATGCACTTAGGTATATGAAGCAACGTTATAGGTATTATATTCCTGATGCAATTATCTGATTTAACATTCAGTGACTGTTCGATCAAGGATTTATTATAAAATTTAAAAGATTTCCATGAAACTGACATCTATGGACAGACTATAATTGAAAAACTAAATAACTATAATTCAAAAGCTTCAATTTCATACTCATTTATTGCGAACATAGTTATGTAGGTACTTATTACTTACATAGATTCCAAGAACTTGGATAGAAAATTGTATTTCATTATAACTAAGTATTATACGTTACATAGTGCATACATAAAGATGATCTTTTGAAGTCTTAAAAGACATGTACCTATGTTCATCTACATACATTTATATTGCAGTTATAATAATATATTAAATGAGTTTCATTATATTTAATATAACTTACGTCATTTATTTAAGTAAGCCGGAATGGCTTACGCTTAATTATTCTATTACTGGCTAATGTTTGGTTATTTAAAAATAATAGAAACAATCTCAATTGTAAGACTAAATTTAATTAAAAACAGCAGGAAATATTAACTAGCTAGAAAAATGTCTGCTACGTCAAACATTTTTGCATCCAGATTAGATAATTATGGGTTTATGCCAGGGCATTTATTTTTTTGCCCAAGATGGCAGAAAGCCATCTATAATCCAGATGCATTTTCACCTAGGTATATCTTTGTGTACCTACTAATATTTTGCTTTGAATTTATAAGCTTGTATTCTTTAAAAGGGTTTCTATGTAATTATACACTTAAGAACCTTCATTTTATCTTAGAACTTAAGTTCTTACTTAATATTGCTCTTTTTGGTCTACTAAAAATATATATCTACGAAAAATTATTATAGGAACACAATTAACAAACAAGGAAACTACTGATTTTATATGAGTCAATAAGCCCTCAAAATATGTATAAGGTCAGGTGCCACTTAAACTAATCCTGACCTATAGGGCAAGTACCTAATATCAACATAAAACAGCGGATAATCCGCAAATTTACACACTAATTTACATATAAAAAATTTAAATAAAAATATTCACCTTGTCGTAAACTCGCTAGCGACGTTTGCGTAAAGGGACACGGTAACCTGTGAACAAAGTATACAATTTATCTACTGTATTATAAATTATACATATTCATTGTATACAACCGCAGTTATTTACCTACAAACTAAGTCGTACGGTGTATCCAATCAGTAAATTGTTAAACGTTTATTGGATAACATTATGAGGCGTGTATTAATTAGTTCGTTAATTACTCTGAGACCTACGCTGCCTACAATCAAATACAATATTAATGACATGTGTAGACATTTATGAGATTATACATTTTTAATGTAGTTAATACGCATAACGGTTCTATGTCGTGAACAAAGGCGGTACTACATAGCTGAGAAAAAAAGTTTTCAAAAAACGATTTTTGTTGAAATAAAAAACTCTGATGAAACTTTTTAACTGCGTGAATGGAAGATATTTAGTCAGGTGAAGCGATAACTTGAAAATAAAGGTGTCATATTTTATCGAAGTTTGTCCCAAATATGACGTTAATTCGTTTGAATCCCGATGACTGGCTCGCACGATTTACCCAAGTTTTGCAAAAGAAGGTAAATAAGGAGGATGTAGTCATTCTTCACGGTTGGTAGATACACACCGACGGCTAAGGTAATTTATACGCGACATAAGGGCCAATTACGAAGAGAATTTGTATCATGACGTTTCATTACGACGTGTCTAATGAGCGCGCGCGTGGAACTGCGCATTAAATCATCGTCGCGCACTGCACGCCTAGCGTCGACATTACTCAGTTTATTTTTAAGGCAAGCACTCCTCCACCCACAAACATCCCATTGACAACTTCTACGGTTACAATTTTATTTCCTAGCTCCATTCGAAGCCAGTAGGAATATAAATAAATCCTTTCTAAGTCATTCAATACGGCGGTAAGTCACGAAGTTTACATAAAATAGGTGATTTGCGCCGAATGCCACGGTTATTTTTTCTGATTTTCGTTGGGGGTGCTACCCTATATTTATGAGCGAAAAAAATCATGTTTACAAGCCTTTTTTAGGTAACGATTGCGTCGTATACGTGTGGGAGTCGTAAAATGTTTTGTGTTACCTAACAATTAGGAGGACGCAGTGATGATTAATACTTAGCAGTTTTCCTTTGAGACAAACCCTTTGTAATATAATATTATTTACATACGTAATCATAAGTCGTTCTATAATTACATGCAACAGGTGAAAACTATTGTAAGTTATCCTCGTAAATAGTCTAGATAATTTTAGATATGTAATTAATTCTTGCAGCTGTTGACATTCACTAGTATAACACATAAAATAACTAGAAGAGATGAGTGGTTAAGTCCAATACTAATTGGAAAACTTAACACCCATTTGCCTTGAAACTTGGTACGTGTTCATCTAAGTTTATACTTACTTCGTCCCGAACTAAACTTCGATACGCGTAATCCAGCCGAGGGTTTAGTTAACGAAGTCTTTTTTACTTTTTTCATCAAGTACGAGTAAATAGAGCAGCAAAACTATGGCGGAGGGCACTCGACTTGACATTTACGACTCAATCCCAAAACATAGGCCGCCGGCTGGCCAAACGGGGTGTAATTTTCCCAATATAGTTAGCTCCCTCACTTCCCCCGCATTGCCGTCTAATGAAGTAGCTCAAATGATACCCGGATGTGAGTTTAGAGGTCTTTTTACACTGGTGGGTAGAGGATTTCAATGGCCGAAGTGTTAGGACGAGTTTGGCTGCGTATTACAAGCTGTCAGTTCACGTTATCTGTGCCACAAGTATTATGTTATCGGAATGTCTCTCCCACGGTTGACTGGCCAGGCCGACCGACGCAGAACTGTTTATGCTGCAGCGTTTTATCATAAAACTCTCGTCGGTTGTGATCTAAATAACACCGACAAAATACTTTCGATGACGGATATGTTGAAAGTGATTTATTTATGTCTTTATATTCGAATAATAATGTCAAAGCTATAAAAAATGCGAACAATTCATCCGTTAATTTAATTAAAGATATTTAGCATGCTTCTGTTTAGGTAGAGACGGCTATTATTCGTATCTATGACGCCATATTTACAATAACAGTATCGCGAGGGTGTAGGAGGAGGTCCGAGCAGTTAATGGTGCGAAAACTGACTGGATCATATCCCTGGGTTTACGACTCGAGAGTAAACGGCCGATTCATTTGCAATTCTAACTGTGACTTGGACACGAGTCGCCTGGGATGCCTCGCCGACATCAAAACACGACGGCTCCTCTCTGATTTGGTATTATGCATATTGTTTTACATTAAAATAACGGGTTTCTTAGATATCTATTCCTTATTAGAATACCGAATTAGTGTGGGTTTGCATTTTGAGCTTAGCATTTTGAACTCATAAATTCGTCCCTAATACCGTCCCTTGGGGTGCTTGTTTTAGAATTAGTTCACTAGTCCATAAACACTGGCAGTGTATTAAAATATTGTAAAGCTTATATGAGTTTAACTTCTCATGTCATTCCCGTACATAATAACCCTTGCAAGTGCCGTAACCGCTTGGAGTCTACATATGTAGTTAGTACTTAGGTACTCATATTCCAATGGTTATATGATAGAGAATCAACTAAAGGATAGAACATTACGTGATAAAATGACAACTAAATAACTATTTCTATAACGTGTACGCGTCATCCTTCGTGGAACTATACAATTTTCCACACCGGATCCCGAATCATTAGGGTATCCACACACATACGCCGTACGTACGCAAGTACTCGTCGAAAAGCCGGTGGTCCATCTTACTTAGTATTCTAAACATGTTCACAGGCCGATGTTATCGTCAAGGACATATATTGTGATTCGTAATCGTAACCCGGCCCGGAATAGATCGACCGCCCGATATCGTCCGATCGATGAATTAGAATGTCTATGAGCTCTCTATGTTGCGTTTGCGTGAAACACTTTTCATGTGTCGAACGAATTCTGTCGAGCGTTTACTGATTGCAATACCCATGTAAATTTATAGGCTGGTATACTTATTGGAACCCCTGATGCATGCTCATTTGTTGGCTCCCTGATTTTCGAATAAAAATAGGAAGGATGATTAGACAGCCGAACGAAATAGATTTCATTGTGCGTAGGAGGCAAATGCGGGCCTTTATTGGAGGCCGATATGGTTATTTAGATTCGATTGGGTATTTCAAAGAAATCCGCTTTCTGTATCTACCCAAGCATCACTTATCAAATGTTAATGTTCTTCCTTGATATTTTATATCATAAGCTTTAGCGAAAGAGATTTTGATAATTAGTTACTAAAGAGATTTTTCTTAGGTCAGGCTTGGCAGATTTATTTTCTAAATGGTAATATACATATATTTTGAGATAGAAAAGGTTGTAGGTATCCGCTTCCTGACAACAACCTTTTGTACAATAGGTTATTGTCAAGCTTTCCTAATTATTGAAACCTCAGACAAGAAAGTTAAAATAAAACATGATAGAAAATCCTAAATATATATAAATATAACATTAAAATTAAAAAGGCCCCGCACTATCACTATCGCGGATACCATGTTCTTCCAATATCATTGAAGTAACAGGATACGAAGTTTCAAATCGATCAGACCTGTGGTATAATCTTCAAACGACTGGTCAGATTTTCTTAAATCATAGCTAAGAACACTCTCCATCAAGTCCCCTTTCATATTAAACAACGGAAATCAAAATCGGTTCATTCGTTTGGGAGCTACGACACAACAGACAGGCACAGAAACACGCGGTAAACTTATAACACCCCTCTTTTTTGTGTCGGCAGTTAAAAATATATATACAACAGCAATTATTTGGTGGAAATAAATATTTATGAATTTAAATACATACCTACTTCATAACGTACTCAACATACTTAAATATATATCTACAAAACATATCTTAACATTCCTTTCCACTTAGCCCGACTGCATACGATCAGATTAAAACGTCGCAAGTTGTGAATATTACCTTCATAACATTGTAGCGACTTTTCGTCGGCATTTAATATTTGCACGAGTGTAAATTAAGACGCTGAATTAATATGACAAGGTGGCAGGTCAGACGCTATACGGCCTTATTTTAACGAACCTTCGATGTCAAAATTGTATATTTTAATTAGACTTGCATATATTATAGCCAGTTGTATGAAGTATTCGTCGTAAAATTAAGTCGCTTGATTTAATATAAATAAATATTGCACAGCAATTAATATGAAACAAAGTTGTATTGAGGCTGATCGTAATGATAATTATGATGAAATATAAAAATTTTATGCGAATTGACTTTAGTTAATTATAGACAGAGCCTATCCTGTATGGACCTACTTATCTATATACACATATAATAATAATAATATGGTCTATGGTCTGAAATGATCTAGGTATATAGATACACATCTATATACCTAGATCATTTCAGACCATATTCATAACAAAATGTTCTCTTTAGGTTTTTACATCAAATAAATTATTAGTTAGATACATACTTGTATTTAGGTAGGTCTAAGAATCTAAAACTATGTAACATAACATCCACCAAGCCAGTATTTCTCGAAGGATAAGGCAGAGGTGTACTAAAGTACACCCACAGTTCACCGATATATTATATCAATCAAATAAACAACGTTATAGGGGCGAACCTATAGGTATTAACCGGGAGTATGGATATACTCCAGGCTGCTACTGAGAAATTGAAAACCCCAATAACACTTTGCTCGCCTTGGAAGCGAACCTGGGACCTTTAGCGAAGCAGTCTTTTCAGCAGTCAGCAGGTTTTTCTGTGAAATTCTCAATAGCTCGTAGTCTGTATTTGTGCCTGGCTAATGGCAATAGGCTCGCTCTTTATTACATGGGACCTAAACATACCGGCGAACGGTGGGTGTACCTACATTAGTACGCCTCTACCTAACCATTCGGGAAATATTCGCGTGATGGTATATATATTATCTATGTGTTATTCACGTATATAAGAGTATGCAATAAAAATGTAAATGAGTCGGCAAGCGGGTGGGGCACGTTACAACGGAGCACGTTGCCCATTATGCAGTTTGACCTGAGAGCTACCTGCATGCTTATTACTTGCCATTTTCGTCGTGAGAAGATTTTAGTAAAAATTTGGCTTTGGAAAGAATTTTTGTACAGCTTTTTGCGACCGTAAAAAGGACTGCAGTTAAGTGTAATGATGCCTTAATGATAACGCGTTGAAGAAAATTTACGAAATTACTGTCATGCAAAATTAAATAAATGAACCCGAGCAATTTAGATTCTAGAATAATCTGTTTTGTTATAGAAAATTTTAAATATCAGGTCGGTACAATTTAATCAACTTGAATAATTAACAACTTAGATAATTTTCCGCAAGCTTTTAACTCAAGGCTCTGTGAATATAAACTCTAAAAAAACCTTTCACATAAAAACGAAAGTATTTTAATAAAATGCTACATTAAAACAATTCCTAGAACATAATTTAAGAAATTAATGCGCCCACACACCGAAAATGAAGCCTTATTTTCATAAAAACAGCCTAGCAGTCAGTAATGAAAGCTCAGCGTTAATTGCAGTAGGTAAGCCCATGAGATGTGCAAATGAAAGTAAGCTTTATACTTTAAAAAATAAAGTTCAAATTCAAACCTTAGTATCATGTTCTGTGTGGCGTCGCCGCCTCACCTGTTAGTAAGGTCGACCGCGTGGATGGCCGCGCCCGAACCTTACCCGCAACACGCCTGTAACAAACGGACAAACCCTTTAATATACCTGCATATTACGAACACATTATATATATAATACCTAAACCTAAACGTGACTGTACTGGTTAAGGTGGTCTCATCGCTACCGTTATCTACACCGCTTGGCGTAGGTTCGACCATGTGAGGCAAATGTTTGTATGTTTGGCTATTATAAATCCGGCGAAGCTTGAATGGCCGACAAAAACGTAATACGGAAATAAATCGTAATTCAGACAATATTCTATCAAATTATGTTATTATTCGGATTTGGACACCGTTAATCTAGGCTCCTACGGTACTATTTCGTCTATTACTACTTCACTGGAAATAAAAAACCGGAAAATCGTTCCAAACTTGGTAAAGTTATCAAAAATTGCATTCGCTTACATTTATTTCCAGTGAAGTATTTTGGACGAAATGGTCAAGTAACGGTATCGGAATCAGAATAATAACATAATTTGATTAAACTGTGTTTAAATTACGATTTATTTCGGAATTACATTTGTAAGAGAAATTCGGTTCACCGGACTCTTAATTCTTATTGTATCTTTGTGAAATCGACATAACACGTGACTGAACTGATACTTGTAAAATACGATACAATAAACCTATTCCTAAATGTGATCTGTTTACCTTTGCATAGAAAGATGTATTCATTTTTCACGAATAAGCTACAGTAGAAAAATATTTGAGTACAACGGGAAAAATTACACTTTAACGGGTAAAGGTGACTAAATTGGCAGCCTGTATCATACACGATGCTCCGTATATACAGAGAATTATACGTTTTAAAGATAATCCTCTGCGCCGTAATTGACGTTGGCAACCCAGGCTCAATTGCTCGAATTTTACTCGCAAATCCGATTTTATTCTTTAAAAGATCCGTACCCGGCAGATAGACGGTATGTAGGAAAATGGATTAATAAAAGCACGCTTTCATTGATCAAAAGAGCTTAACCACCAGTATCTTATTGCCCTTAGATCGTGATATCATATGAGATCAAGTGTGTAATTCTCCCTACATGGAACGGATATCAGATATAATAAAACATGACCAAGAAAACAATGCAGTACCATTCACACCCACACTAGTAATGCAACAATCTTGCAAATATTACCACAATAATTTAGTTAAAAAACATTTATAGAATTTTTACTACGCAGTAAACCTGGGAAGGCATATACCTATTCTCCTGTGCCCTTAAGTAGCGCGGGTATATGTTACTCGTTAAGTGGCTTTATTTAGTGGAACCAACTTCATAACACTGATATAATCGTGACAAGCTTTTTCTTTGTTTCGTTTACTTTGTAAGAGGTCAGGAAATAGGCTTGAATGTGTAGATTTCATATTCAAAGTACCGTGAATAATTGAAGTGATTTATGAGGAAATAAAAGTAGAATGTAGATGTCATAATTTTCTTGAAAGAAGAATACGTCCGTACAGACTTGAAGCTGTCATCTAAAAAAACCAGTAGTGGATATTTCATAAATTAGAAGAGAAAAAGTTACGCCGGTACGAGTATTCAAGGCATTGGCATTGACATAGATTGCTTTACTTTTTTATAGTCCGAAAATTCGCGATTCAATGCAGAAACAGGCCTCAAAAGCACCGAAAAAGCTGCTTGCCTAAAGTGGTTAGAACCTACTTCATACCTATATAAGACTACATAAACTAATAAGTTATGTAACTTATTCCTAGTGCTTTTCAAGATTATATTAAATTAAGATATAAATAACATGTCAGTAGCACCTATAATATACCTACTTTACTGTTTTTTCCGTACTAAATTGACAAGAAACTAAACGGTATTCGATCGTTTAATCGATAAGACAGTAATATTAATCCGTGTTGAAATGAACTCGATACATAAATACATAACACACACAGATACTATTTAAGTAAATTAGTGCCGTAAATTATAGCGTCGGGCGACAGCCTTTTTTAAACTTGCCGACAGTTTTTGTTAATGCTGACAAATCGAGAACATAATGGTATCTAATCTAAATATTTTTCATTGAAGTGCCTTTTTAATTAAATAAGCTTTTACAAATATGTATTTATAATGCGAAATGACAAGTTGCACGGGTACAAAGTTGACCATAGAAATAAGAAATGGATTAATTAGTATACTCGTGTAAGTCTTGACGGATACAAAATAATGTGCCAGGAAGATAATGCTTGCGGATAATGTAGGTAAGGTAACTAATGTATTATTTAGACTAAGGTCAAAGTTAGAAAAAATGGTTGCTAATTTAAATGTATCGCGTCTGTCGTAGTCTGTGCATTTATTATGTCTTAAAGCTCTTATTTTATTCATAAACACATTAATATTGTCAGATAAAATTCTTTATAAACTATATACTATATATATTATAAACTATAATTCCATATTTACTTTAAATATCACATTACTCGTATAATTTTAGAATAACAAATTTTTCAATTTCAAAGTTTTTGGATTCCTCAATTAATATTAGTTAGTTATATCACATTACCGTAAAATAATTAGGCAACTAAAATATGGTAATGTGATGTAATTATATTTTATGCTATTACAGCTCTATTTTAAATACCTATGTAGTACCTACCGGTTTCAATTTGAATAAAAAATAAATAAAAAAAAGATTCCAAAACAAATTTTAAATATTTCTTGTGAGCTTTTTTATTTTGTACCAGTAGCAATTGAATAATATTATAATTTAATTATTGATTTGTAAAACGTAACATATTTATTTTGTTTAAATGTAGATTTAATGTAAGTTAAATAATAGGAAAATTTTAGAAAAGTACCTATTTAAATTCGTCAATTTATCGATAAAGAAGGATATCTTCCCAATGTCAATCTGCATAGGTACTACATATTTCGACGTAAACGCAAACGATGTAAAAACCTAAAAAACGTAGTGCATTGAACTGCGAATTATAAGCAGAGCCCTCCCCACAGCATTGCATAAAAATCTAAAGTGCTCAACCCAGACAAAGAAAACTTTTTTCTAATTCATTGCGATGCGAAATCTCCCCAAGGAGGTTCCATTAGCCGCGAAGAAAATGGAAGTGCGTCTACCCTTCAAAGCTCTAGAAATCTCGGCAATAAATGCTCACAAGCGCTGAATGTATTTTTATCGTTTCTACCACTTAAGGTATAAGATTGAAAACAGGTCGCGATATTTCCCGGTAATAGGTATAATTTGCACGGATTTTTTTTCTACGGAAGCAATAAAATATTTACGGGTCCGGATGAATTCATGAGTGGATCCCGTCCCCGTTCCTCCGCTCGAATAAATTAATTCATTTTCATGAACAAACATTATTAATATTCAACGTTATTCATTGCGCTGGTATTTGTAGGAATAAATGAATTTAGAAACCAGTTCACAATGTCATACGAGTTATAGGTACGAAGAAATAGCCAAGTATTTTATATAGGTACATAATAATGGTATCTAGTACTCGCGACCGGCGCGTGAGTATGGCAATATATAGAACATAATATGTAATATGGAAGAACCAAAAGAGGTGTGCAAGAATCGTAGCAAGTGGCGTTATGTTGTTATTGCCTACCCCTATCAGAAAAAGGCGTGAGTATATCTATGTAATTATCGGTGTAGTGTGTGTGTGTACACTCAGCTTATATTATTACATTTACTGAAACTACAAAAAACGTGTCAAAAGAAATTTAAATAAACAAGGGTGCTTTTAGGGTGTGCCTTAATTATGTTACACGATGTTGATATATTGTACTAACTTCTTAGTTATACAATTTCAAGGATTGAAATAAAACTATTTTTTACGGATTTTATCGCGTTGTATTAATATTATTTAATTCCCGAAGTTTCGAATCTTTTACAGCATCCATGGTCACGGGCAGACTAAGTTGTTGGACGTCTTAATGTTGCAATTACTAATATTTACCTTACATTTTCGTTATTTATTGGCGATCCGATTCACGCAGAACGAGTTCACCGTATCCTTTGGTCTTGCAGTTTTGGGCTTGGATTTTGATTTAATGGAATCTATAATGGGGTTCCAAGCAGGTGGTAAGCCCCAGCCATCTTCTCTATTGAAATTTGGGTGTTTTTTAATTTCAATAGCTTCGCAAATCAAATTTCAAGGATCTCAAACACAACAGAAAAACAAACTGAAACAAATGTCATGCAAAAAGTCGAGTGCATTGCACCGATTTCTTAGAAGTGCAGTATCAGGCATCTTTCTGTCGGCCCGCAGTCGTTACAGCGCGTCGCGGATGCAACGATGCACTTACAGATACCACATACTTGTGGAGGTACTGTATACGATTACTTTACTACATAATGTGCCTATGTACTGAGAAGTTGCAAGATAATATAGAGTTTCTTCATGTAAATTGTAGAATGTGAATAGAGATAGAAAAAAATTACGATTCTAAACGAATAAGTAGAAACTATAAAGTCATTCAAATTCTCATGTTTCACGCTATATTATATACCATGAATACATACATAACATACCATCCAACCCATTAAACTGTCCCACTGCTGGGCACGGGTCTCCTATCAGAATGAGAGGGATTAGGCTATAGTCCACCACGCTGGCCTAGTGCGTGTTAGCAGACTTCACACGCTATCGAGAAAATCTCTCAGGCATGCAGATTTCCTCACTATGTTTTCCTTTAAAGTTTAAGCGCGTGATAATTAACTATTTAATACGCACATTACTTCGAAAAGTCAGAGGTGCGTGCCTTGGGTTCGAACTCGAGACCCTTGACTTGACAGTCCAACGGTCATACCACTAGGCTGTCGCTGCTTTTATACCATGAATGCCTTAATGAAATTGGATAAATAAACTTCATTAAATTTGTCTTAATTGAAATTGATAGCTACATTTGGGTAGCCGTTGTGGGAAATAATCTACAAAACAGTCACAATGTAAATCACATTATTACTAAGCAATAATTCATTCTTATGAGTCGGAGGCCTATTCATGTTAGGTTACCTAATGGATAAATATCACTTACGGAGCAATTTATCTATCCAAATAGTAACAATTTACCTACGCCCTACGCGGTTACGACGTAGCACGTAGGCGTAGGTAATTTGAGTCAACTATAGGTATATCTTATACGTCTAAGTCACTTCGATTTCATGTCGAAGTCTAATTATGTGGTACCGAAGGAAAAATAACTTAGATGGAGTGACTTTTGTCACGCCAGATTGTGTCACGCTATTTTAATTCAGTTTTTATTTGTTTGAATAAAAGTGCACTAATTAATTCTTTAGATGGCGTAAAGAAAAATTTAACTATGAACACCTTACTAATGGACAAGAGCAACTATTGGTATGGACTCTGAAATTATTTATTCATTTATTTCAGGAAAGCTAGGATTAATAAAAACATTCGTAAATATATATATATATATATATAAAAATACAAGCTTTCACAATTAAATTATCAGTAACTTTTCTCGTGTAGACTACCAGTAAGTTTTAATTCCAATAACCAAGAGACCATTTTAAATTGTACTATAACTCTAGTAGCATAGGGTTTAAAACTTCGAGTGTAAATCTAATTTTCTCCATACTTCGTTTATAAACTCTATAAGACAAAATATTAATTTGTGTAGGTGTTTTGCCATGAATGATTGCTAAACTACAATTCAACCATTGTTTTACAAATGACTACTACTAGCAACAATGGCCAATTACTTATAATATTTGATATAAATAAATATGTTGCGGATGTGTGACCTACCTCTCTGTGTATGCGCATGCGACTGCATCATTTATGGCCTTATCATAATTTAGAGGGGGGCGGGCTGATGAATGCGAGGCTTTGTTTCACAAGCTTTATGTCTTTCTTTATGGCGAGGTCGCTACGCAACGTGACATGAAGTACTTGGATATATACCTATATTACAGTACCTCTTAGTACCGCGTATGGTCAAAGGGTCATTAGGAACATAATAACAGTTAGGAAGATATAGGTACAAACGTGTTATTTTGTACAGTACTGTACGTAGGAACCTCAGTCACGTTTTCGGAAATTTGTTAAGGTTTTTCTTTGGAGGTATACACTAAAGAGACATACTTTTATTAGCATGTTTCCGCGAATCGTGTTTCTGAAGGGGTACCTACCTACACTTTGATAATAATAATACTATTCTTAGTACCTACTTGCTGTTAGAAATAAATACATACTTAGGCATTTATCGTGAGTATTACTCGGTAGTAAATATTACTATTTGGCAGAAATATATTCAGGTTAGACTCAGCTAAGACAACCAGGATAAACTTTTCATTTAAATCTAGATACCTGGGTAGCTATAACTGAATAACTGGGAGTAAAAACTTTGCTCCTGGGTAGTAACTCAGTTTTTGCTAATGAGCTCAGCTCTAGATAATTAACCAATTCAATCAATTTTTCAGTCAATAGATATTAAAGTTGGATTAAATTTGTTGTAATTAAGTTCATTGCAGGCAGTGATAGCCTAGTGGTATTACCGTTGGACTGCCTAGTCAAAGGTCTCGAGTTCGAACCCAAGGCTCTGACTTTTCGAAGTCATGTGCGTATTAATAGTTAATTATCACGCGCTTAAACGGTGAAGGAAAACATCGTGAGGAAACCTGCATGCCTGAGAGATTTTCTCGACGGCGTGTCAAGTCTGCCAACCCGCACTAGGCCAGCGTGGTGGACTACAGCCTAATCCCTCTCATTTTGAGAGGAGACCCGTGCCCAGCAGTGGTACAATATAATGGGTTGATTATGTAAGTTCATTGAATTCAATACTTAATTGAAAATTTTAAAGAATTTACACTTCAAATTCAATAGAAATGAACTTATGAAAAATAAATACGCGTTCTGAGAAAACCAAGAAGACACGTATTTTGTACAACACCACATTACAGATCTAAAGAAATATCATAAAATCATACAAACAATGCACAGCTCTACATAAAATGTACGAATTCAATTACTTATAGCAATAACAGAGATAAAGCAGCGAACACACGAGGGGGTGGTAGAGCAATGATTCAATATAATCCGGCCCGGACATATGTCGGAGACTTATGCGGACTTTTATTAAACCGACATATTTGGAAAAACAATATGGTGGGCTCAGGCACATTGTGCTCGATTGAGACATTGTGAGTATACGGCCGTATTGAGCTTCGTTAGAGGTTACATTACATTACTTGTAAGTTTAAGCTCTTTTCATTATTTTTTAAAGACAGTTTTGTGAGCTCAAGGTTTTGTTTCATTTCAATTGGTGTCGAGACTTGGTACTTATTTTGTCTTCGATGTAGGTAAAAGAATGTATATTGAAAATGAAACTAAGAGTTGCTTACAATATACGTAACAGTATACATTATAAACACATGTGTCGAGAAAATTCATATGAGCTAAACAAATTGTGAAACTGTATCCCCTTTAATTAGTAGGCATAAAGTATTTCGTATTTTCATTTACACCCTGTTTCACAATGTTCGTTACATCTGGCCTGAAAATTATTTCAGCCGAGCTCCTAATTTTGGTACATTTGCGATGAGCTTAACAAGAACGAGCCAGCGGCGCGCTTTTCATCTTTGAAGCGCAACATTTACATTTTCGTCTCATTTATTTGCTATTTCGGGCCAAGCCCTCCTCCTTCCCGGCCCTCCGCACACCCCTCCCATGCCCTCACTCCAATGAATAAGTCGCAGTGTGCGTCAGACGAGAGTAAAACGAAATTGGGAAGGAACGCTCTATAAAGTCTAATTAAGTTTGAAGTGAATGCACAAATGTAAGGAAATATAAAAATGTCCGTAAGAAACGAGAATTTACACAGGAGCGGTCTTTATAAATTTTAACTGTTTGTAATTTTTTTATAATTTACTGTCTGCGTTCCCTTATCACCTTGCTTTCATCGCCGAGTGCTTTGAATTATGAGCGCACACGTCCTAACAACCGACACCATTGACCTTATACATAAACTAATTAATCAAACCAACCACAATATAGGATATTATATATGTAATAAAACTTAAACGTATCCTTTTAAATAACAATAAATCTTCCGTAAAGTAAACGTAAATCAAATTCAACAAAAACAATAGTTTGGAGGCAAACGGAGGAAGCGAGATGGCGCATGATCAGAATTTAATCGGATAATTCCGGCTTTTATTAAGATATTTTTACGAAGAAAAGCCGTCGTTTTGTTATTCTACAGTCGTTTCGTATAAAAATAACGCGTCCCTTTGCGCGAACCTTTTGTCCCGGGGCGGCACCCGATACCATAATGGATATTATTTCGTTGCCACCCTCTCTTAGTTGACATTCGTGGCTTGCAGTTGGCAGGATGCAACCGTAACGCGTGATTGAATTATCAATTTAACCAAGAAATTAAAACATTCATCGTATTTATTTAGTAAGTAAATATTTAGTCGTGAGAAGGAACTAAATGTTTCGTTATTAGGTTTTGATACTCAAACTATATAACTCAATTATACCTGTATAACTAAAAGCTCTTAGGTATTATTAACCAAAAATATACTCTGATTTGTGCTATTGAATTAATATGTTATATTATGCTGTATTATAATACAATAGGCCCGGCTATAAGATAGAATGGAAAATTATAGAGCCGCATGGCCTTATCATAAAACCACACTTATTAAAGGTACGTTCCAATAAATTCCATTCCAGATGGTACAAATAAGTTGAATGACGGAGGGTTACCTCTGAATACGGAACACATATAGTTCCAGATTTTTGTGATAGAAAAACGAGGCCCGAACCGCCCCAGAATATAAATCGTCTTGTTATATTTTCCGGGACATTGGGATTCATGGAGTTTGTGGGGCCTG
The DNA here is from genome assembly GCA_910591435.1 of Acronicta aceris. Taxonomy (NCBI): domain Eukaryota; kingdom Metazoa; phylum Arthropoda; class Insecta; order Lepidoptera; family Noctuidae; genus Acronicta; species Acronicta aceris. The sequence continues at coordinate 9,321,187 of OU342767.1, read as the reverse complement.
ACGATATGATTCTTTAGAAATGGGATACTTTTATTCTGGGTACGACAAAATGGTGTAGACATCACATAGTTACAGCTTCCTATATCCACATAAATATTTGTCTTACCGTACCTAGGTCATTAGATAAATCATTTTGGTCAATAATCCATCAATTAGGTACATTATGTAGATCAGTATATGAAATAGCTTGAGTAATATCGTCTATAAAAATAGGAAATAGGAATATAGAATTTTCTTAATTATATATTTTGTTTATTGTACTGAAATTAAAAACTTACGAACCTACACGTTTAGCAACATCAAAAAAATTATTGGAAAAATCAAATATTTTATCGTCTCTTCAAGAATCTTAGCCATCCATTAATCAGTCGTCAACTTTAGGAAAACCCAATAAAAGCTAGATAATAATATATTTTTGATTTTGCTGTTTTCAAATTGTCTATTAAAAATAAATTATAACAATACCATAACTCTAATCTCTACGCAGGTAAAAATATCGTCACGCATCTATTTCGGGTGACAAGTAAACGCGAGCTATCTTGATCTCAACACGGCAAGCAGTACATATGGATTACAAATGGTTTACGCTCTGTAAGCTGAGCACGTTAGGTAAACGTTTGACCAATCTGATCTTATACTAGATACATTTATATGCAGCCCCTAGGGATCCAGACAAAGTCAAACTCAGTTCAAGTTTGTAAGTTTATGTATTTTTAATTCACTCGTACTATTTTGTTCAAAGAAACCCTGCAAGAATTAATAAAAAAATTTATTTATTAAGGTAGAGAGCTCTTTTTCTAATATATAATGATCAAAAAGTATGATCATTATTCTCTCAGCATAAGTGGACATTAGTCTTTAACTCCATCACGGTAGGCAAATTAAGTAACCTTCAAAGAACATCCTCCTACAAAGAACTTCTAAGTGTATAGCGATTTTAAGTAGATATAGATCATCAAGTCCCCGGGACCGGTTTTAGGGCAAGAGCCTCCGCGACCAAGTTATAATCATTCGTATGTAAATCAGCCCAGCCTCGACTCAGCGAAGCCTTTATCATCTCGTTAAGTATGATAAGTAAAGTGGATCTCTTTTTTTATTTAAAAAAACCCTTCAACGTAATATTTTTCATAAAATATTTAAAGAACGTCTAGAATTAAATATGCAAAGTAAATTAAGTCGTTCCATGTTTTGTTGTGATAGTACCTAATATAATGTAAAGGAATATACAGTGCAAATGTTATTAAACGAGGTTTTTAAATTGTACTTATTTTACAAGAAATCGTATGAAGGTTCACTGTCATAAATCTCTACCATAACAAGCTCATTATTCACACGTGACCGACACTGCGTCAAATTAAATAAAAACGCTGAAGTATTTTTTTAATTGCAAAGCCTTTGAAGCGCAACGAACTTTCTAAGTTCATTTGCATTTGAGAAAAAAAAAACATTATTATGTAGATCGATAGATAATTTTATTGTAGCTGACAAAGGCTACTCCTTTCAATGAAGATAAATTAACAAAAGAGAACGAAGTAACAAAGCTGGGTTACGTAACACGGCACAAAGGGTACCCGGTATGAATATGAATGGCTTGTTTGGTGAAATTGGGCCGAAAACAACGACCGAGCACCAATTCTTTTGTCTATTTTTTTTTTCGTGACTGCCGACGATTCGCTGCGAAACAGCCACGATGGTAAAATTCTGTTTTTACGCTGAAAATATTATTTTCTTATTCCGCGCTGTACGTTTTATCAGAGCGGAAGTGTGAGTGCTTTATATTCAGATTTCCTGAATTACGGTCTATATTTTCTATCCGTTGTATTGTGGTGAATATTTTGAACTGTAGCAACATCATACCACATTTATTAAGAAACAGTTTTTGTCTTACAAAAAAAAACATATAAAGTACAACATATACAGTATTCGATTTCTTTACATAAATTCTACTAAACTAAAGCATTACATAAATGGATATTTCTATACGAGAAAACACAGCAGATTGTGCAAAACTTTCTCCCACTCACCGCCTATTAAGCGGTCAGCATCCTCAGTTTTCCGGACGAGTTTCCTCAATTGCTTCGATCCGTATTTATTAAATAACTCGGGAAAGGGCGTGACGGACCGGCCTAAGCCCGGTCGTGCTCTTAATAAAGCCCTAGCTTAATATTGTATGTGAATACAACAGAGCCATGTGTCTGTCTTGTTTTTATTCCCGGCAAAACTCCGAATAGACTCGGCTCACGTTTTATTATCTTTTTAATGAGACCAACATTTTCTTTGTTTTTCATTATTATTTTTTTCAGTTAATTTTAATTAAGATAATAATGGAGGGCAAACTGGACATTGTTGGAATTTATTAAATAAATATTTTTTAAACCTTGAAAAGTTTGTGATTAATATTAAGTAAAGTTAGGTACCTACTTCAAGTAGAAACATTAACTTAAGGTTACATTATCATCTCGATTGAGCAAATTTTATCTTAGTGAATTTACTACTTACCTAGTTTTTATTTTAGTGAATCTTTCTTGTAAATGTTATTTACGTCCTTATTCTTTGTAATTCTTACTAGACTATATTTCGGAATGCCTGATTTATGTAAGTAAAGCAGTCGTGGTATTGAGCGCGCAGTTAAGAGAACACCGCTGGCATAGCCGACTACGGCCCGGAAACGTTATCTTGGTTCAACTAAACAACTCACTCTAAACGAATGATACCCCTCGCAACCTCAAACGTCACAAACGAGCCCATATTCTATTGTAATTTGAATTTTATCACTCAAAACAAAGGGTTGTAAATTGAATGCGGGAGTCAAGTAGCAAAGATATTACAGAATATAAGACAAAAGCAATGCTGCCTCAGTAAACCTCTCGCAGACGAGTTAACCAGTTACCGCAGAGCTGAAACTATTCAAATAACTTCTAGGTTGGATATGTATTATGGTCACATGTTGTAGGTAACTACTAAATTTATAAAGATGTCAGGCGCGTCATGTTTTGGCTACAATACATTGAGACATTTAAGATTTATTTATTCAGCCGGGACTTGACAAAACTGCAGTAAAAATCTCCAAATTGCTGTCAACAACACAAAGTCATTTGCGAGATTAAAATAACAAAAATCGAGGTTTATGTAGGCCGAATTCTTTTCTCAATTTAAAACTGAAAAAATCAACTTAATTCATTAAAATTACGAGACAGAAGATTGTCAGTTATGGTCTCTGAGACCGAATGTGCTGAATCGACGAGCGTCGAAGCCGGTCGTAAATCTCTTGAATTCTCTCTGGATGAAAATAAGCGACAGAGTCGTGCCATAGACCAACCAGAAAATCAGAACGTGCGCTTTCAAATTATGTTCTTACATTCTTTTATTTACTTATAGATATACCTAGGTAAGTATAAATAAAGAGACGATATTATTATCATAATTTATTCAGCGATTGCTTTGCCAAAGGTCAACATTGATATTTTAAGAAGCAATATTGTTAGTACAAACTGCCAACACATTTAAATAATTCTAGTATTTTCTGTATTTATTAATATTTTTTTATGTATCAGCAATCCTATACACTTATCTTTATAATAAAAATCTTATTGAACTATTTAAAATGTTTAAATCATCAAACTGAACCGTCGTTGGTACAAAAAAACACATGCTATAGAAATTTCATATCTGGATCCCCGAACGGGTTCATACAAAATATCAGTCTCTCCGGAATAGAAGGCAGCCATCTTGTCGCGCCGACCAATCATAGAATGTTCTGCTTTGAAATGCAACATGGCGGGCAGGTACCTGCCTATAGCGTCAGGCTACTTTATATTGTTGAGTCGTAGTGAATGGTTGTCTGGAACCCAGATGAATTATATTATGCAGCTAACAATGTTGATAAAAATATATTGACGTAGGATTAGGGTAGGGTGGTATAAGATTGCGCACTTTGCAATCAATAGGCCATAAAACAAAAAATCTTAATCCTATCTGAGATCAATTAATTATTTATTTTACCTTATTAGTATAGCAACAAATTATTATACCAACGTGAACAAAAAACATAAAGTCTTCTTAATAATTAAACAAATATCACAAATCGGGAATTGCGCAATTTTACACACCCTATGGTGTAAAATTGCGCGTTGAGATCGATAAGATTGCGCAACTATATTTATTTGCACACATCACAAATAAAAGCGCCGGAGCCATTGTAGTCTGAACACTTTTCATGCCACCACTCCTTACATGTATTGCACGCAATCCAGTCTTCTACTATTGGTTCCTTATACACTTCGTTACACCCACCACACCTCCAAATCTTCTTTTTATTATTAACCTTTGGTTTGGTTACTTTTTTTATTTTTTTTGCCTTTGGTTCAGATTTAGATTTATTGTTCTGCTCATTTTCTTTCTCTAGTTGTCTTTTATATGGTGAACTGCTAATCACGTCTGATTTTTTGTGCTTTCGATTAGAACTCCTTTTTTGTGTAGATTTTGGCAACGGAATCAGGTCAGCCAACGGTGCTGAACTTATTTGAAGACTAGACCTCGCTTCCACAACAGATGATGGTTCCTGGGATATAGGTGCAGGTACTTTAAACGTTTTCGAAGAAGGCAAAAATACCTGTTGAGAGGTAGAAGGTCCGAGCTCTGGCGGATCAATTTCAACAGTCTCATTAAGCATGTTAACTGTTTCTACTGGCGAAATTATAGCTGGTGTTGGCTCACGCGTAATACTTGCTGCAGAAATTGACGGTTCTTGCTGAACAGACTGGGTATTTTGATTTCCTTCTGGGTCTTCCTGTTCAGTAACTTCGCTAGCCAGGAAATCAGCGTCAGTAAAAATGTCAGGATTCCAGGGCACTATACCAGTGCACTTGAAGAGTTCTACTCCACGGCCAGTAGTTGCAGCTTGATGAAAAGCAGGTGTAAAAATTGAAGCCATCTGATATACAGTTATAGCTCTACCTGGGTGATTACGCAGCCATTTTTCACACTCGTTGGAATAAAATTTCTTTAGAACTCCGTGGAAGCCTCTATCGAGTGGCTGCATCTTGTGGCTACTGTGTGGAGGTAACGTCAACGCAATTATATTGTTTTCGCGGTAAAAATCCACAGCTTTTATTGTACAATGTGATACGTGATTGTCTAAAATAAGTAGAACAGGCTGTTCTTTAGTCGGCTTCGCGTGGTCTTTGAAGTGAGTCAGCCAATCGAGATAAAGATCTGAGTTTATAAAACTAGAATCCGAGACCATGCCGACAGATCCAGGTGGTGCGGCATCTAACAATTCTGCCTTCATCCTCTTCCTTCCAAATATAAACACAGGCGGAATGAAATGACCAGTCGCAGACACAGCATTGACGACCGTCACGTTGGTGCCTCGCTCTCCACTGGAAATTTTATTGACCGAGCGTTTACCCTTTCTAGACAGTACTTTGGGCTGTTTATTAGGTACGGTGGATATACCTGTCTCATCCATATTATAGATAGACTGTGGTGGAAAATTATATTTGTCCATTAAAGCAGATAAATTTATGTAAAATCGCTCCACCTGTGGTCTGTTGAATCCCATTGCACGTGCAATGCTTGTGGATGTTGGCTGTCTAAGAGAAATATCAGGGTGCCGTTTCAGAAACGCACGTAACCACTCCTTTCCTGCAATTTTAGTTTCTTTGTTGAATCTATGAGAAATTTTATTTTTTTCGGCATACTCGAAAGCTGCACTCCTCAATGCTTTTGATGTTAAACCATAGAACATATCATCTAAGGTATTCAGATGCTTGCAAAACTCTTCTTCTACCTCTTTCGAAAGTGTTGTATCATATCTGCCTAATTTTGTAGCACAATGCGGTTTTTGCAAACGGAATCGTAAAGTAGACTCTGCCATCCCTAAAGACGCAGCCACGGATCTTTTACTTTCGCCATTATCAATTCGCCTACGAGCCTCCTTAATAGTCTCATCAGAACAAACTTGGCGAACTGTTTTCCTTTCTCTTCTCGACATTCTAAAAAACAAAAATTTAATTGTGTATAGAGGCAAGAAAAACGAATAAAAAATTAATTACATAATCGATCGAAATTGAAAAGAAAAAAAACCTGGCTGAATAATACGAAACTTATATTTATATTTATCAACTAAAAAATCGGACGTGTAAAATTGCGCGCGCAATCTTACACGCACCTAAAGTGCGCAATTTTACACATTTCGATACCACTCTAAACATCGCGATTTCACTGCCATCTCTTAAAAAATGTTGGAAATACTTCCAGTGACGCCGAAACATGAGTGATACTGCCGCAACAAAATAATGGCAAATTACTAAAAATACGTAGATTCTCGGAACAGTAATGCATTCATTTTATCAAAAAATTAGATCAAAAGTGAATAAAAACTTTGTACTTACGTATCTTTTTTTGTTTTCCTCCCATATACGATTTTTTTTGGGAGCACATGGCAGTTGCGGCCGCTAACAAAACACAACTGAAGTTGGCTACGAAGCTCACTTCGTTGTCCTGTTATGACGTATGCGCAATTTTATCGCCCGCGCAATCTTATACCACCCTACCCTAGATTAGGATTTGATTTTCATATCTAACTGTATACCTATATCATTAAATTTTATTGAAACTTGTTCATTTGTAAATGTTTTGTTTATTGTTTGTATTTACTACCTGCCTACTTTTTTCCTAATAGGTACATTTTTTGTCACAAAATTTAAATGTATTTTTATAATAAGTAATTATTAGATATTTTTTTTTAATACCATGTATACTTAAATGTATTAAATATGAGTGGCTGACTATAAATTTGTTTTTGTGGCAAAGTAATTAAGCTTTCTTTCTTTCTTTTTTTTCTTTTTTATAGGTTTTTCACCCCTAATTGTTTTAAATTACTTGTTGAAATTGTTAATAAAAACCATGCAAATAGATCATAAATTATTGTTTAACATTTAACACCAGTATTAGCGTGTTTTACGATGTTTGGTAAGATAGCCTTTGTAACTGACCTAGGTACAGACACAATAAAACTTTATGGATTTTCAAATAAACATGCAATAATAATTTATAATCAAAATGTTATACAATTTGAAGATAACAATTCCTGGATATATTTACGGTCAAGTACGCATGTTGATAAAGGCTGACTGAAATATGAGAACAGATGTTCGGGGTGAATGAACGAGGAACGATGCGCTCGCGCCGCGCGACCCGCTCCGACGATTTATTTATTAAATATGTCCACAGTAATCTAACAAATCCATAAATAGGCTTAATTATTTTATTACTCTATTTGACAATGTGTTAATGATGGTATCTCGCTATCTTTGACGCTATAAAAACATCTAAATTGCACATCATAGTTACTACATGATAACAATCTTTATCACTGCATAAAAGCGTTGAGCGTTTAATTGTAAGCATAACGTTTATGCACTTACGTTGCCTTTGGTGTTGAATTATTAATTAATTGAATGTTATCATTTTTTTTGTGTAAACACACCTATCATTTTGTTATGCAAATAATTTCATTCAGATGAATGAATGAATCATTCATCAATAAATAATTTACAACACTTTACTTACAGAAGCTGTAAGTAAAGTGTTGTACTAATATGAAGCCCCTTCTAATATTGTTTTTTTTTTTAATTTATTCCACTTATGAAAAATGACAATAAAGTAAGTAATTATAAAATAATACAAAACATGCTGTATCACGTCTTTTTACAAAAATAACCTGAACATTTTTCTTTAACAGGATACAAAAGAAAATAAAGCATCATTTTTCCTTGAACATAATTTCATTGCCATAATAGATAGGTACGTAGGTACAGTAGATACAAAGAGGGCAGAGGTGATTTAGGAAAATTAGATTATAAAAAGAATAGAAAGAGAACCGGAGGGGCCACGCGGCGTCATTTCAAAGTCATTATTATAAAAAAATGTACCAATTTAAATTCAAACATAAAGGCGGTCGGCGGATGCTACCTATATTGAGATTAGATTTACTATAGATAGTTATTATATTAATGGAAGAAACATTATTACCATCCGAGGTTTAACTTAATCATTTTTAGTGATGTAATAATAGTGAAAATATTCAGGAAGACAAAAGTTACAAAGAAATACCATACCATCACGCCTGTATTCCCCGAAGGGTTAGGCAGAGGCGTACTAATTTACACTCACAGTTCGCCGGTATGTTTAGGTCCCATGTAATAGGGAGCGAGCCTATTGCCATTAACCGGGCACAAATTCAGACTCCGAGCTGCTACTGAGAATTTCATTGAAAAACCCAATAACACTTTGCTCGACCTGGGGATCGAACCCAGGACCTCTAGCGCAGCAGTCGCGCTTGGGACTACTAGATTAATGAGGCAGTACAAAGAAATATTGATATTTTTTATAGTATTGAGTAGCTTTACCTACTTATTAGAAACTATATCTAAGTAGGTATTATTCTATACCATTAATAAATAGTAAGTACACGTTGACATGGTTTAAAACTTAAATCTAAACCTTCAAAGTTTCACTTGAACTAAACCAATATACCTACCTATTATCTAAATATCAACGTACTTGCTTTTACTGCTACTTTTCTTAAATTGGAAAAGCTGAGACGGATCAAATCCTACCGAAACGACAACTTTGCCAATAAAAACTTTCTTTGTTACCCAGATACTATCGACTAAACTCTTTCATTCGTGCTTACGTTCTTCTATTTGAGGGGAAATTACTGCACATAGGTAAGTACCTACTACGGGTTTAAATTACTTTTAGGGCGTAATGTAAACTGTAACTCTCGATGATAAAGGGCCGGTGAGATTATTCACAGCAGTTATTAAAACTTTTTAAATCTACATGATAAGAATTTAACGCTTTTTAAGAATTAGAGAGTCTTCAAACTGATAAGGAAGTAAGTACCTAAGCGTAACTATCTGGTTTGTGCTGTTTTGAAGATATAACTACCTCTTAATATGTCCATATTTTCGGATACTTTTTTCAACAAATCGATGTTCAAAACATAACTTGTTCAATATTAATTAAACGATTACGTACCTGCCGTAATTTTTATTTCACAAATAGATCTCTGCAATTAGTTTAACTATACAAGAATAAAAGAAACTTTAATGCTTGCTTTAAACTTTCATGAAATCACGTTAGTATTGCATAATCAAAACAAACACAAACAAAACCGTGTGATCTTAATCCGAAATTCAAACGAAGAATATCAAACGAATTCCTTGGCTCTTAGCTGGCTGCAATTACAAAATATTCTCGCGAGATTCCAATTAAAACGTTTCATCCGCAAAATTCCGCAGGGTCGGAAACTTCTAAGATTCCTCCCTCTTCCCCCCACGGGAGGGTAATTGCTCCTCACATTCTCTGGATGTCTTACAGGCGAGTTCTTGTTCCCACTTCGGACGGAATGTCACTCCGTTACCGTCGCCAAAGGAACAATTATTTCTAAAGCCAGCCGCCCACTGATGTGTAACGTGTAAGCTGACATTAGTTAGATGAATCGCCTTTTATTCTAGTGATTTGTTACAGAAAGAATACTTAATTACGAGTGTAAAAGAAAATATTATATTTTTAACAGTGGTTTACGACGGCATGCTCCGGTGGGTCGTAGGCCTAATCACACATAAGCAATTATTCCACCTAATTGCCACAATTATTTGCCTCTCCGCTAATTATAGTGATACACTAACGCTATTAAGTAACAGATAACTGTTGTAACATTAACTTCTTGGCAGAGCTTCATATAAGTATTTTATGCTAATTTCTCAACAGTGTATTAATGTTATCACATTCACTGACATTGATTAGGGAACTCGTTATTTTTATATGACCACATACCAAAGTTACTAAGTAGCTTGTACGTCAAGTAAATATTTATAAAATACTCTGAAAGTAAATTGCCAGATAAAGGATAGGTACCTAATTAAGATAAGTAGAAGTGCATTAGTGAGGAGAGTGGGGAAACTTTTTCTCATAATTCCTACTGAGCCAGTCGGCACACGCACCGCCGATATTTATAAATAATAACATAAAACAATATAGCACTGGCTCTTAAGAGTTCGCTACATAAAGCTCGCCCCGAGAATAAATGGATTACTTGTGTCCGTGGCGCGCCATCTAGCGGGGGGCGCGCGAAACTGTATGAGTTATTGTTATTGCATGGATATCCTCGCTTCCGAACATGTTTTCACTTACACCCCTCTTGTAGGAGTCGTAAAAATCTGGCCGAAATATTTTATTAAATTGATTGTGTTTTCAAAACATGTCGCCGCAAAATGTTCTTAGAAACAATGGCATTTATTCAGACTGGTTCGTAGGCTTACTACGCGTCGAGACTTTTATGTCCCTACTTAGCCCTTTCTGTTATGGTTTTAAACAGGACAACAATTCTTATTCGAGACTGTGCTTAGTTGATGCTTCATGGGATTTAGAATAAATACCTTTATATACTTAGTTCAGCGAAAGATCCATGATCTCATAATTTTTGTAGTTCTGAGTTTCTGACTAATTTTATCGTGTTACAGAGAAATTCACGCTTAAAAACACCTTAAATGAAGTAGTTAACCCTGATCCATTACTTAGTTAATTTTGATCCATTCATCTATGAAATATTATCTGATCCGTCTTTAATTGCTAGATAATTTTCGTTCACCAACGAATCGTATTTACAATAAGATAAGGCGGAGTACGCACTAGTGTTGGAGACCGAGAAGTGAACGATAGCCGAGACTTATTAGCGGTAACGAGGCCATAAAAGCGGCGTTCGTTAGCTCGCGGACGAACGGACACATAACTTACCAAGCGTACTGGAACACCCGCGTCGTGGACTACCGTATGTAACTTATTCTTTTTTAATTAACTGACACTTGCTCCAAAAAGGTTTGTTACAATACCTGTAGTTATAGGTTTAGACAATACTTTTTTAGTATTGTTTTGACTAAAGAGAGGAACAGATGACTAAAGGGCTTTAGGTAATTAATTATCTTGACATAATTAGTTATAATATATTTAACAAAGTATCAGGCTAAAAAGACATAAATGCATAAATAATTTGTCCGTCAGTACAGCTATATTGACCGGTCCCCCTCAGTAGCCTATAACAACTGCGCAGGATCAGAGCATGGTAACAAAAATATAGAAGAAAACATGAAATAAAATAAGTTTCACATTGCAGTTAATATAAAAAGTAGTGAACCTATTTCTATGCTTATTTGGACACAATAGAAAATACTGATGGCATGCCATCGACATCGCTGATGTGTAAAGATATAATATCAATTCTATTATCAGAAAATAATGAAGATAACAGTCCAAGATTGAAGTCAAAATAGCCTTATCGTTAGGTACGTATTGATAAAATGAGGCTTGCCGCTCCCAAAGTAGGTAGTTACAGTTAGATAACGAATTGGTAAATATATCAAGGCCAAAACGGGGAGGGGAAACTATAATTTGACTAAATTGGGGTTTGTTCTATCTTGTGGTAAGATAGTAGAAATGAATCGAATAGAAGCTCCTTCCATGTTTAATTCTTATAATAAGCAGTAAGAAGTTCAAGAAACTATTTATTATTATTAAAGCAAGCAGGTCTAATATTCTATATAATAATTATGTAACTAAACATATATGTAGATACCTATTGGGTAAAAAAATATTTATTTTCATCATTTACATTAATTTGAACACATTCTTGTGGAACACTCTTAAATGTTTGTGTTATTAAAACAATTGTAGGCCACAAATGAAAGTAAACATAAGTACCTACTACTACTACGTACATAGGTACCTACTTTAATCTTAATGATGTTCAAAGAACTAAGGAATCAAGGACGAAGGGAAATTATGTTACAAGACACTGTTGCAACAAATTTCACACACATGTAACATTAGATACATACTTACCTATTGATAAATTAATAAAGCCAAAGAAACCACTCCACAAAGCTGATGGTAATAGAAATGTCGATAATAGTGTTCCAAGTGAGTATCTATAAACGAAGTATGGAACGTTTTTAATAAGTATTAAGAAAGAATATTATCGACTAAACTTTAAATAATACGCTCTTAATCTTTTCAGATTAATTAGGGGCAGTAAATTAAGTTGCGTCCTAAGATCATTAAACTGTTGACCAGTTGGAGCGTTTGAGACAAAATACAATATAAAGAGACCACACACCACGTGGAATTCAGTATCGGTCACTAAGATTAATAAAAATATATAATTTATATATTAGGTAGGTATACCCGCTATAACCAGTTTTCTTGATTGATGAACATTTAAATATTAAAGTCGAAAGTCGCCATTTGACATAATTATATATTGAACAGAAAATGGATTAAAAATAAGGTTAGGAACACGCTTCACGAAATCGGTTATTTTTTTTGATTAAGCCGCTTATTAATTCAAAGCAATGTTGAAAGTTAAATTGGTAGTATCAATGGATTTATAATTTAATTTCCGTCACGTGTAATCTAAACCAGAGACACTTTTTAATTAGTTACGAGGAAAATTCTTACAAACAACATACCTAGACGCGTTTCTCCGTCGCCATCTGTGTTTGACGCCCGACGAGATAAGTTTGGCGCGAAGCCAAACACCGATCATTCGTATACACCCTATGTTTACATCAAAACTATTTTTTGGAACTAAAACAAAACATGATTCCGTCATTTTATGTACCTACACACAGCACTACTTCAGCGTATAAAATCTGGAACTATACTGACGAGTATAACTCAGCTTTCTCTTTGCTCGCAAAAAAACTAATTTGAATTTTTATAGAAAATTGGGTCAACACGCCTTTCTAGGAAGCGTATGCGCAGCCTATAGTTGCATTGTCTTTATGTAGATCAGATGCAAGTTTCTCCAAACATAGACCTTTTTTTATCAGAATTTTAATAAGATCCTAGCACAAACAGGCTTGAAAAAAAGGGTTATCTGTCTCTTTGTCATTGGGATGAAACTACGTACCTACCTACTTACATATTATTTATCTTACGTAGATTAGAAATAAATTGGGAAAGGGTAAAATTTAGTTTTATACATTTAATTAGGTTTGTTATACCTACGTACAGGGTAGTAGTATCTAGGTATTCCTTAATTGAAATGACTTTGGTCCACTCTTCTAAGCATTGGAATAATATAGAGACTTTTTTTTTTACTTAAGAACATTATATGTGGATATAACATCAAAATATATAATTTTATAAACTATCCTGAAATGTATTTCAGTGTCTAAAGTGAGTTATTACTGTTATCTAAGGTCGTCATATACTCTCCATAGTTTGTTTAGTTTAGCGCCATCTATCAGAACTGTTTGGAATTCCTAAAAGCTTTCTTATCCCAGGACAAAATCAGAATTGTGAACCATCTGAATGCACGACAGGACTGAAGTTTTTTGATTATAATATTTACACTTATTAAAAATAAATCAACATAAATCTAAATATTTTTATGAAAGTCAATATTTCAATATTTTTATTAGTCAATAGGTATTAATATTTTTAATTATAAAACTTTGTAAGTATATTTAGTAGATAATTATGTAGTTACACGAAAGTACACAGTACCTACCTACAACTCTCTTTTAACCCTTATTTTTAAGAATATAAGGGTGAAAAGCGGTAAAACGCTAAAGTACCTACTTCAAAATACCTACAAAGTTATAGACCGCAGTCAAACTATTATGGGAAATGAACATCCAATGGTTGCACTATGTATAAGTACCTACCTATTTAAACCTAGTACCTATTCTAGGTAGGTACTCTATTATCTACAATATTTGTAGTTGGATACGTACTCTTTTTTATTAGTCTCAGTAATTGTTACTAATAATAAGAACCCGAACGCAAACAAGATAGAAGACAAGCAAGATAAATAACCTATTACCTTGATTATAGGTAGGTACCTAATGTCCTCATCAATATCTTTTATTATTCTTATCACCAATATGTAGATGCTAAGTGTTATCGTAAAGATTCATTAATGTATTTATTAATATAACGTCATAATTTATTCAATGCATCGGCTAATAAATAAATCCGAAAGCTTTCAAAGCTCTATCTGATAGCTCTACATAGCTCTACTTGTTGATATTCAGAACAGCGCCATCTATATAAAATCAAACGAATCAACATCTTAAAAGTTCACCAAGTATCAACCGTAGAGGTCACAAACGTTTGGTAAAATTCCTTAGAAATATTTTTTTTACTTTTGTGAGTACAATAATTTTAAGATTAGGAAGATAAACTGACAAAAAATAATCAATAATTATTAGAAATACCTAAAAATATGATTTCGGAAAATGAACTTACATACCTAGCTAATTATAGATTAATAATAAAATATTTCCATTCATAATAATTATTAGTAGTTAAATTCTCATCGCACGTATAGAAAAAGATGCAAAAAAGGAAACCATGGTTTAAAAAAAAATGTACTGATGAATCTGAAATATTATTTTTGTTTGATATTTTTTCCTTACATTATATAGAGGGGTTTGTACTCTTCATAAGTACTACAGCAAAATGAAGATTAAAATAGGGTAAATTAGTTTTATAGTACAACAGTTTTTTGCCATTTATTGTATCTCAATTAATCGTAACAATTAATGTCTGAAATATCTATTAATACATTACTTAAAATAAAATCATACTGGAATCCTATTGAAAACAATTATTATTGTTATCTTACAAGAAACGTTAGTTTCAAGAAATGTTGAAGACATCTGAGCTTCGGGCCCTCCCAATCGGCCATACAAATCAAAACTCACACACTGACATTCTTTGCATGTGTGCTTAAGAATTTCAGCTGTAGGGCCATTGCCATGCCGCGCTATCGACGCCATTTTACTTTATTTGTTGTCTCCTTTCCTCACATGAGATACGACTAAAGCGTAATGAGAAAAAACAAGTTGTTCTATCTCTTTCGCACAGCGACGGGAGAGCTGGGTGATCGCAGCGTGAGTTCTTTCGATTTGAGAAGGGGAATGAAAAATTAAAAAGAAAGAAGTATGGCGATACCGTTCGATGCGCGGTAGGACGGTCCCGGCCAGGCGGACATATTTGGGATTCTCCAATAACGACGGAAACAAAAATATATGCGGTTTAAGAGATTGGATATTTCTTCTCTCATAAACCCGTATCTTAGAACCACTTTATTTAGGTATTTGTTTTAAGGTTGATTGAAATGTTAACTCCCCTACCGAAATACCGACTGTTTTACTTTTTGTGATCTAGATTTATTTAGTAATGAAAAATAGCTATGCAAAGAAATACCTACTTCTTACAAAGAATTTCCTATCACGTCTAGTAGCTAGCGAGAGCTAGGTAGGTACCTACTACCCCAGGCAAGCAACTGCGAAATGATTAAACATTTGTTATTTGTTGCTAGAGATTGGAAATCATTAGTTCGACATTTCATTTAGAATTGCATTATTTCCTAAAAGGTTAGTACATTCGCAATCAAATGTGTTTCTATAGATAAATAATTAGATAATAGACAATAATAAAAAATAACGCGTTAATTCGTGTCTCTTACCTTTTAGGCAACGTCTTGCAGATAATCACACGGACTTTTCTTGGTTCATACCATTTTGACGAGATCTGTTTAAACAAAAACAAAATATATTTAAAAACGCTTGTTAAAAGCTTGTTAAAACAACTAAGATATCCTAGTAAATACTTATTAGGTAATTAATGCTTTTTTAAAGTTGCACAGCAGTTGCTTGTTTAAAGGCCTATACAACGACCTCTCATAAATTAACTCACTACGTAGGTACGAACAGTGCAGTAACATCGATTATTTACAGCCACATACCTCTGAGATAATCTTTACTAAGTGCACGTTTTACTGGCCGGCCCGAAGCGGTTCACCACTTCACTTTATGGTAAGTTAAGCAAATATTAATGGCGGTGAATTTATGACACTCTAAACTAAAGGTGCCGTGATCTCGCTGTCTCTTTTGCTAGCGACTGTACTTTGTTAGGTGTCTAAACAGAGCTTATATGGTTATTGCCTTTATAAACAGCGGTTATGAGTACATTCAAGGTTGAAATGGTAAATATGATCTACTCTACATTTCCCACAGAAAAGGATTTTGTTCTTCTAAGATTCTGACTTAGATAAAGACCAAGCACATGATTGTGTATGTAGGTTTACACCTACATACATGGATTGGATACCTTAGATCAGAACCTAAAATTGAGAATGTCTCTAAGTATCTAGATACCTACTTAGGTATAAGAATCTATGCTTTACAGCAAAATCATTATTTAAATCATAGATCTTACCACACAGTATGTCTTAGTTCCAGAAATATGTGGTATTTTTATAATTAAGAAGTAATGCGTGGTTATAAAAAAATGCAATTCTTGAACGCTTGCCTACAAAGGGTAACAAAACATAAGTATTATGATAGACTTCAACAGTTTTTCGTCCTCGTTACACACCTATGTAAAAACACCTAACCTATTTAGCATAGAGCATTTGCAGGAAAAAGGTACCGGTAGAGTAAGAATTATAGCTTCCAATAAAAAAATATTTACTACGAACGGCTGCAAAGGCCGACGAAGACGAAACTCAGTTGAGTCGCGTCCACCGCGACGACTATCGCGTGATTGATACGCAATAAAGTGAATTTATTACAAGACCGCTATAAACGCACGCCCGAATGGCTAATCATCTATTAATCGCAATTTAACGCATCAACACTGTCAAATAATACTTGAAAGAACAAGCGATAAAAGTTTATTGCGCACTCGTGACGAAACGCTGTGCGCTATATGCTCTGCCGCTGCGCGTCGCTCGCCGGCCGCCGGGCGTGCGCCGACCCGCTAGCGACGAATAGGCGCCGCCTTAATTTGCTCCAATCGCGGCCGTGTAAGGCGACACTATAAAAAATGCATAAAACCACACGGAAGGACTCACAATGCTCCATAACCTACCGCAAAAGTTTGACATTACAACAACGCGATTGTTTCTTTGTTTATCGTATAAAATTTATAGGTGCCGCTTACCGTTTACGAGAGCACGGCTATGGCCGTTGAACTTTGAATCGCTTGATTACGGTTTTTTAATGGTTGAGTGCGAATATTCGTTAATATTTCATTGTTGGCTGACGCATTGTATTCGAGAGGCTCGGGCGTGCCTGCCTGCCTAATGTAATCTACACCTGCTCGAAAGCCATACGATCTACGTAGCATTGCAATGTTGGTTAGTCATGAGTGTAACTACACTTAAAATGAATGTGAAATTCTTTCACTAATGGAATTTTAAAGCAGTATTTTTCCCGCATTTTCTACTTATGGTATAGGTATATATTGAGGCTGCCACATAAATAATGTAGGTACTATAACGGGTGGAATAAGGAAAATCTAAAGGATAATGACAATTTTCTTACATGACCGAATTTATTTTCCTTTAGCCGCTCGGAGCCATAAAGCTAATGGCTGGAATAGCGCAACGACGTCCGTTTATACTGTGAAGTCAGCAGTAAATGACTAGTGTAGCAAAAAAAAACGTATCTAGGTGACCAAGAAGGATCTAGTATCCAGTATTATCAAAGGATACCAAAATACTTTTTCTCATTTTTATAAAATAACAAGATTATTATTTACTTTCTGAGTGGGTCTTCTCCGATAGATATAATCTGAGATCTTTAAATCACGAGTGAATCGGTTTCTTCTAGGCAAGCGCGCTCGCTTCGCACGCAGTGTCGCTTAACATCAGGCGAACTGGCGATCAAGCGTAAGCCTATCATGAATAAACAAAAACCACGCGTGTTCTTTGGTGCTAATACATCTATACCCCATTTATTGAACCTACCCATGAAATATCAACCTTATAGGCGTCATATAGGTACCTACTCCACGAATGACCATGACTAGAACAAGGGAATGCATCTGTGGTTTTTAGTCGATACAAGTCCAACATGCCAAGCGGCTCAGGTGGCCAACTAGGCTAGACTCTTTGGCGCTACGTAGAGATGTGCCTCGGTATGCATCTTCTATCGCATAGACTATGGGGAGTGCGCCGAGGAACTATTCGGATTGATCCCTGCTGCCTCTTTCCGCCATCGTTCTACGCGACAGCAGTTCCATCCCCATTATCTTGATGGTTGGCAATCAACAACTGTGCGTTTCTCTAGAAACTTTCTGCCTAGCACAACAAAACTGTGGAATGAACTGTCACCTGCAGTATTTCCGAACCAATACGACCTTCAAACCTCCAAGAAAAGAGCGTACACCCCCTTTTAAAAAGCCGACAACGTCCTTGTGACTCCTCTGGTGTTGTTGGTGTCTACGGGCGACGGTAATCGCTTACCATCGGGCGATCCGTCTTCTGGTTCGCCCCTATCCCATACAAAAATAAAACATCTATAAGCATTTACTGCACCCCAAAACATCCATAATAATCTTAATAATAAATATACCGACATACTATATTATAATTATATATAACACAAATATATAATGGTCCAACAACTGAGTCTACCCGAGACCATGGATGCTGTAATGGATCCGAAACGTCGGGACTTAAATAATACCAATACAACGCGATAAAATCCGTAAAAAGTTTTATTTCAATAAATATACATACTCTATTTCTACTTCTATTGGAAGATTTCTAGTAGGACAACCTAATTAGGTAGGTATGTAGATTCCAATAAAGCAATTATTGAGAATTTGTGTTAATAAACTTATCACTTTGGATTTAGATATGAATGTAGTAGAGATTTTTTAGCTGTTAATTCAGAAACAAATAAGCAGGAATATAACTGAGTAATTAATATTTAAAAAGAAACTTTCATTTGTCTATAATGTATGAAACTTTTCCATCGTCCGCGTAGCACTTGCTACGAAGCTTGCAGTCTTTAAAACTCGTAGCACATAAGAGGCGTTGTATTGTATTGTCTACAGTGTATCGTATTGTCTGCCTCAGCTGCGACACGAAGAAAGTATCAATACGGTGCTACGCTAGATTTTCAACTAACCGCAAAAGAAGAAGGGTTTCATGGAACAGTACCTACCTATGCAGAAATAAAAAAGGTATTAGAATGAGAAGTTTTAAGTTATAAATCAGCCATAATGTTGAATTCAGTCTTGCAGTTTTTTTTTGTAGGTAAATAGGAATCTCTTGTTATTGATTTTAGTATCAAGTATTGGTGTTTCTGTGTATCGTCAGCGCTGATCGTAAATATGTGTGGAAACTGACAATAAGGCAACCACTCTGTACCTACCTACCCCGAGTTATAGCCAATGTGTTTTCTCCCAACCATAAATACAAATACCTATATTACGGCTATTAGATACGTAATATCGTTCCATTCAAAGGCGCGGCGTACGTATCGCGATCGCCCAAACACCGGTTGTTTGGTGATGTTGTAAATCAAATCATCAATTATCGACAAGCGTTTACACTCGTGACGCCGCCGTGTAAACAATCTGGACATTAAAACTGCTGCTACCTACGTTTTACGACTATTCAATTTGGGGGAAAATCGATTTTATTCGCTTGCTTTTCAATCGATTCACGGGTAAAGTCGCTCGGAGATTACCGCGTTAGTGTTTGGATTCCGATTTTTTTACCGTAGCGAGGAAGTGGTTGGCGGATACTGCTGAACGCGGAAGAGATGCACGCGTAGGGTAAACAATGCTGTTGTAAACTAACGTTTATTTACTTACGACTATACGTCAATCTCGAAACGTAATGAGAGTTAAACGAGCGCGTAGTATGGAACTTAACGATACCAAAAAAAAATGGGAAAATAAGGACTGAAATTGGATTACTTACTTACCTCATCTTACGTTGTTATTACTCAACCATTTTATGGTCAGTAATCAAGAAATATATTTAAACTTGTGATTTCATAATTAACAACAGCAATTTCAAACACGCTTTTCACTTGTCAAAGTCTATTTAAATGAGCACACCAGTTAGTATAAAATCACTCTTAATTCCGAGTGCGTCCATCGGAGTCATCAAGCCGACTGACACTATATACGGACCAACAATTGTATCACATATTTATGCCACTAACAAAACACTAACAAATTGATATGTTTATCTACAAAGGACTATAAATTCATTCAGGCCGGGCCCACCCTTTAGTGAGGGGATCCACCCTTCATATTTAAAAAATTGCAAAATATTACATAAATAATAAAAAAGACCGGAATTCCCCCATGATGCTGCCGCTATCTGGGAGATAGATATAATTTTGGCTAACTCATAGTTCCGGGGAAATGGTCTGTGATGCTTTTGAGATTTAAATTTGTTTCATACATTATTCATCCCACATAAACTGGAGATCCGGCATTGTTTTGTGTAGCGTACATCTGGGACGATGCTTGATAGAACCATCTACCGTAATCCTATTTTTAAAAGAGAAGAAGTAGTTACATAGTCTACTAAAAAGTTACAGCGGCTAACTTTGAGAGAGAGAAATTAGCTAATTAATACCTTAACCCTAAAACCTAATGAAGTAAATAAAATTCTACGTCTAAATTATTATATATACGTAAGTAATTTTCTTGGACAAGATGTATCCCAAAATTTCCCCCTTGATTACAAATAACCCGCACTGGATCTCACTGTCACCCTTTCCCATACAATTTGGAATTAACCCTAAAATGGGCGACGAAGCCATTAAAAAATCAAACTGTGACGTACGAATAGGGGTGTTCTATGTTTTAATTTAGTATTTTATTTGATGGGAAAAGTTGAAATTGTTCCTGCGTATATAATAATCGTCAACTTAATTTGTCTCTGGAGTATTAGCCCAAGATATTATTTTCTTACAGCTATCGACTGGTATCATAACACTCAGTAATAAAATCTTAATGGTAAAGATGGTTCGAAACACTTCATTTGTTTTTTTGTGCTGCATCACTGGTTTTTCAATTTACAAATTTCATTGTGAGAAGTCGCTACTTAGGTACTAGGAGATTTTTCAGATAATACCTAAGTAGGTAATTTTTTAGCCAAGTTATACAGATTATACCTAAGTTCTATTATTTTATTAATATCCTAGAGAGTTGGGTTTGCGTAACTAGATAAAAATACAAAGAACGAACACAGACTTAATTATACAACATATCAAAACGGTCGTACACAATCACCTAAACATACCTTTACACAAACAGTCGTCGTATTAGCTATGAAACAAGAGAGGATACGGATATAACGCGGGTTCTATATTTAAATCTGGTTTTTGTTTCCCCAGCTAGCCAACGATTCGGTCCGAGGCTGGGCTGGGGGCACTAATTCGGTTCGTTTACGAGCTCCGCCAGATCACCCGCTCCAGATGCCGCTCCCACGCCGTCGATGTCCCTTCACACGAACGTGGGACGACGGCGACGGTGCGACGAACTGTTGCAAGAACTGTTAGAGTACATGTAGCTATCTACACGACGTAGGTACTTCGTAAGTTCCTGTTCTTTTATTTTTATACGACATAAAATGGGTTATTATTTTGCTTATAAATTATTTTTTAGGTTATTTATTTAAGTATTTGGACTATTCTTTATTGTTTAGTAGATAGAGTATCTACTCTAGCCTACCAAACAGGTTAGGCAACTATTACCTAAACCCAGCATTATTTAAACCTAAAATAATTGCTCATAAATGGCACTAAAACCGAGATATTTTCTTAGGAACGTTTTTTTATTACACCTTTAATATAAAAACGTTCCTAAGTAGCCTAGAATTTGATAGGCCTTGAGCTGCATAAATCCTGCACTCCTGCTACTCCAGTGCAGACCGCCGTAATGCAAAGCAGGCTCAAAGATACAAAAACTAAGTTCCAGATTACATATAAATACAATGCCGACCGCCAAGGTAAAATAACTAAACGCACAAAACCGACCGAGTACGTCGTTTTCACCGCAGCATTTCAACGTTACATCTGTATGAAAGGTCCTTACCCCGTATCAAGTCCTCCTACACCTCACGAAACTGGAATATTATGGTGGAGCCCAACAATTTATCGATATTAAACTACCCACTATACACATGTTTGGGGACTTTCTGATTGGGTTTCAAAATACGGCCCACCTTGAATATGCTTAAGTGCTTTGATACGTACAGGTAAGGCAACTGGTGACTTAGACAGTTTTGTTATTTTATTATAATATCTATATAAAAAAGATATATAATAAAATTGCCCTGCTATTGTATATTGAGGCTGGACTACCTCATTGGCCTAGTGGTCCTGAGTGCGACTACTATGCTTCTGGGTTCGTTTCCCAGGTCGAGCAAAGTGTGATTGCATTTTTCTAAGAAATTCTCAGTGGCAGCTCGATGTTCAAAACTTTTTATATAGAACCTAAACATACCGGTGGACTGTGGGTGTAGATACATTAGTACGCCTCTGCCTAAACCGTCGGGAAATACAGGCGTGATGGTATGTTAAATATAAAAATCAGTTCAATAGGTAAAGCATGCACTGGTTGTGTACCTACCCACTTACGTGGATTTTGCAAGTCGTTTTTATTTTGAAAATTTACACAGATCTCTATAAATATACAAGGTTCTTTTATTCTGGCCACGTGTCATCAAGACGGATGGAGACGAAAAATTTCATAGTGTTAGCATTTATAATATATAGTGAGATGACATACATAAGTACATACACACATGACATTCACGCCTTTTACCAATAGGGGTAGGTAGAAAGTACGGAACGCCACTTGCCACGATTCTTACAAACTTCTCGTGCTTGGTACGTGTCAATAGTTAGTTGCGAATTTATTAAAAGGACGATGGCGAAAAAATTGTTGATTGAATATGAATGATGAATATATAAGCATACCTATAGAGCAGAGCAAGAATATATAATATGATGAATTTATAAGCGTCCGTAAACATAGATGAACTACCTATATAAAATAATTTCTCAAGATTTTTCAAATTATCATAAAGCCTGTCTAAGTCTGGAAACAAAATCATCTTTTAATTTTTTGTTGAATCTCGGTTGAAATTTTAGTGTTGCCATATGTATGAATCCGAGTTATATAAAGTGTTTGGCCTACATTGCAATTACATGCTTCGAAGTATTAGAATAAATACGAAATATCGGTATTATTTTTGTGCTAAGAATAAACACAGTTATAATTATAAAAATAAATAAAATGATATCGCAATAATTCTAGCCATGTATTTAGTATGGCAACAAAGGTGACAACAAAGAAATAATATTTTCACGCACACACACATTCACATACGCGCGCACACACACACACACACGAACACACACACACACACACACACACAATAAATTTGCCTTTTTACTAATTTCTAATTTTATGTAAGTACTTGTATTGTCTTTAATGTATACAGTTCATTGTCGGTTCGAAGGGGGCCTGGTAATCTGTTATACAGGGAAACCTAGTACGGATACCAGTCCTTCACAAAGGAAATATGTACTATCTTAACCACTGTTCTATAGTATCTCTAACTTAAGTACCTACCTACCTTTGTGAATGAGAAATAAACCTTTTTATCATGACATCTGTCAGTTAGCCGTGTAACATCTTGTTGTTTTGTGTTTCGAAGGTGTTTCTCTTATTTCCTGTGTTATAATAGGTTCTAATAGCTCTATTCATATAGGGTGCAGTTTATTTTTATGTAATGTATAGGTAAATACTTGTTTTAATGTTTGACAAAACATGACCTCTGATACTTTAAACTGCAATATCTTGAATTCTTAAGTTCCGATAATATTGAAACTGAAACGATAATTGTACAAAAATTCAAACTCTACATTTGTACATATTTTTCATGTGCAGACCCAACAAAAAAATAAATAATGGGAGTTCGCTTTTCTTTCTATGTAAACGTCTTACTTTTCACACAGTATTTTTAGAAGTATATAGGTGATTATATAATGTGTACGATAAGGTACGCACTTGTAAATAATTGAAAGTGTAGTCTTACAAATATTTTATCATAGATACGGCAGATATTTAGGAAACAGTTTAAAGTTACTAGGAAAAACTACCTGAAAATCATTAAATAAGTTCACAGATAGGCAAGTGGTAATAACCTTAATATTCATCGCAATAATAACACAGATTATAAGATTTCACTGCTGCTACAATCGTAACTAGTCATAGTGAAAGCCAATGAAACTTTAACGTTGAATTAAATAACGTTGTAAACTGGGCACGCGTCAAGCAAATCATAAGGCATACTACCTATACGTTATAAATCTCAACTTTTTATGTACCATTAAAGCATTTTATTAGTTATTAACACGTGTTAAACGGTTAAAAGACTAAAACATTTGTAGAAAAGTCTGGTCATTAACATATGTATGATATACTTGTGCCCTGCCTACCGTTTGACGTGCCCACTAATTATGATTCCTATGACGGTACACTAAAAATAATCTTGAGTTATAAATATTGTACTTAAAACGCGTTAGACGCGACTTACCTTTATTTGGGATTTAAATAAGTGAGATGTTGGTAATAAAATATACGTCTATGGATTTGGATATAAATTATAAGGTCCAAAATTTATTTTACAGTTCTGAAATTGCTCTTGGTACAAGCTAAACATATCAGTGATATTAAAATGAATACCAAACTAATATTATAAATGTGAAACTAACTCTGATGGTCTGTTTGTCATGTTTTCACTCCTAAATCACTAAATTAAATTTAGTATAGAGATAGATTTAGATAAACGGATAAACATAGACTACCTTTTATCTCAAACTGTCCTTTGGGATGCGAATGAAACCGTGGTCAACAGCTAGCTTTAGTATAAATTGGGTTGATTACTTAAACAAAATCATTATCATTTTCATATATTATTATCATGGATCGTCGTATCACAGTATACGAGTATGTCGACTTGTACTTACCTTCCCTATAGTCAACTTCAGAGGATTTATAATCATATCCGCTGCGAAACTGAGTTAAGGTTGTAAACAAGTTGCATTCTAGATTTCGAATCGAGCAAAGAATCGAATCAAAATATATTGGAATAACTTAAGCTTTCAAAAAGAGACGTTTATGTATGTCATTTTGAAACATTTCGATTCGAATAGATCAAGGCAACTTCTCTATATATGATGTGGAAAAATCAACAGAAACAATAATAAGTAAAATAATATTATGCTATAACACTTCCATGTTATTTCAATAAAATCCCATAGTTTCATTCAGTTGTAAAAATATCCATCCACTAAACATTTACAAGCGTTACTTAACACGATAATATCAAATTAACATTAATAACCGGCATAAATCAATTATTCGTCTCAAACAGTCATCGACTTTTAAATCGTAATAAAATGTACAAACGGCAGTCAATTTATTTATTGCCTTAAAGTTGTAAAACGATATTACACGCCATAATGACGTGTGTTATTGGCATTCATTTCAACCATTTTACCATCAATGACCACTTATTCAAATTTTATGTTTATTGTTTAATTAAAAACAAATTAGTTACACATAAACAAACGTTGAGAATACAAGTTGGAAGTCTAGTTTCTGGTATGAATCCAGCCATAAACCATTACTGAAAGATTTCAAGTTAATCTTACTGTACACCATTTTCTCACGAGTAAGGGAAGGGTCCATGAACGTATAACAGTCACTTTAGCACCGTATATACTGGCCATCACATAAACGAGGTAAGTTCACAAGGACTCGGCCGACATAAGGCAACATTGTTGTCTTCTACACATGCGCCGGACCTTATAAATTTGCGCCTGATTTATTTATTACTCACACAAAATGTCAACAATGCAACGTTAAAAGTGAAACTAAAAAAAATGTGCAAGAAAGGGTGTCCGAGCATTGTGCGCACACCCTGTTATGCAAATCAGTACGCTGAAACCGAAAGTGTAACTATAGTTTAACAAAGGGCCGACTTGCGTAACCTTTACATAAATTGTCGATACGCATTAGGCAAATTGCTTGTGCCTTTATATGAAGTTTCCAAAACCAGACAAAACGAGTCCGAAATCAACAAAAAATAACCAAATTATCGACTGCATTATCTTTCCTCGGAGTCGTTAAATTTCAAAGGGTGAAATTTGCATAATATTGAAATAACTCTTACTGGTGAAATATTTTGGCTTTTGTGGTAAACTTTACTTTCGTTTTTGGCTCGCAAGTTAGTAAGTAACCTATAGTTAGAGGTTGGCATTCATGAGAATTGGTCTTGTGCGTGATTTTTCATAATTTACATTAGATAGTTTTAGTTGGTACTGCGTGGATTTCGTGAACTTGAAGTTTTCATAAAAAGGGATCGTGTCGTACATATTTCGATAAGTCTGTTACCGGTGCTCGTGATTTATATTCAGTTGTGTTCGTGTTACCGGATAGTTAAGTTTTTACTGTCACGATAGAGGGCCCGTTGAGTGAACTCAACGATTTGTTTATCGGTAACGGCGAGGCGACGACAGGCGGCGACGCGATATCAAACCTGTATGTACCTCCGATCTGTGTAAGTGTTAAGTTTAGTGCCCTATTTATAGCTTTTTGGTTGTGTCAAGCTAGAAGTATCGATGTGGGCAAGTGAGTTTAGAAACTCGTAAGCGACCGTCCGTGAGAAAAATTTTAAATTATTTTTATTGGGTGCGTTAGTAAGGGAAAGCGGATTTGTAAGTCCAAGACATAAATGATTATCAGTCTATGTAGGTATACCAAGATCGAATCAAGTTACCTACTTGGTATGTTAGTTTAATGTACTTATCTACCTAAAAGATTACATATAGGTACCTATTATAACTGCAAACATATACAATCTTTAACGGCTGCACTAGCGGTCCTGACTGTTCGACTTCCAAGCCTACTAACGTGTTATCAAATTGGGTTTTTCTATTAAATTCTCAGTAGATAGCAGCTCGATGTTTGGATTTATGCTCGGATAGTGACAATAGGCTCGCCCCCTATTACATGGGTCCTTAACATTCATGTAAACTGTGGATCTACACTTCTTCCTAACAGGAATAAGTACCTATAAGCGTGAAAAAAACGTGCAAATATCTTTTGGCAATACTTACTATAGAACTAATTTACATTCCTATACCTGTAGATACAGGAATAGTTACAGATTAGTTCTTTAGTACTAACTCGACAAGTTTATCGTTGTTTTCTATGATACTAATTAACACCTTAAAATGGGTAGCCTTGACCACGCCATTAAGGGTTAACAAAGTGGTCACATCAAACATAGTGTGGTAGGTATAACCTAACTAGGTATTACAGTTGGCTAGACTCTAGTCATTATTGGATAGGATATGGTTAGACTACTTAATTAAATGTAGAGTTGATATCGAAGTAATAATGAATCAATGATGTACCACTTCATTGCCCAATACGCTTTGAAAACATGGCATTACAATTCTTAGTATTAGGTATTAACAAAAATTAAATAATCAATAATATTTTTTTTTTAATGACCGACTTGAAATATAAGTACTTGTGTATTATTAATAACAAACATAAGTTTGTTATTTAGTTATTATATATTTAATAATAAATATATATAATATATTTTTACATAACTAGCTATCCCCCGACATGCGTTGCAATGCCTCTATTATCTTTTTTTCTACTTACAAGTATATTTCAAGTCGGTTATTTTTTGAAAAATATTATTGATTATTTAATTTTTGTTAATACCTAATACTAAGAATTGTAATGCCATGTTTTCAAAGCGTTTATAAAGAGAAAGATAATCTTAATTATTTTATTTTCATTTAGAACTGAATATTTTCAATTCATCTGACTTTTACGAAATAAGCATTTCAATTTTTTTCAACTTTTACAAACTATTTTTTTTAACAATTACTATTTTTAATTAACAAACGATTTTGTCTATGTAACTGATTAAAGCGCAACTTATGAAAAAGCGACAAATTGCGAGCTGTCACATTTCTTACACCTATAACTCTATTTCCAAGCTTATGATTGTCTCAACTCGACCGCAACTCCAGCGACTCAATTCAAGATGGCGTCTAAAACCGCACGCAGCCATTCATCAGGGGAATTGTCATAAAATAGAATTTCTGGATGGATCACAGGCTCGCCCATGATTACTATGAATCATCATAAATCAATCCCACAGTGGCCCGCACCAACTAATTGCTAGATCTCATAATAAATCAAACTTTTCGAGGGTTCGAGAGTTCGAGTGTTCGGGTGTGCGGGCACAGTTTTTTATAGGTCGTCAGTTTCGGCGTCGTAAACCACGGCTGAAACTTTCTGATGGATTAACGACGCGGTTCTTAGAGGAATTTTTGGTCCCGTTCTGTAATGCGATATCCGTCTACCTATTTTTGTTTACGTCACAGACTGTAGTAATAATAAATGACCTCGGAATTTTGTATCGCGGTTGAAGACCGGATCAACAATCATTTTTGTCTGTACACAGTGAGATAACTTTTGAAATTGAAATAATTATCAAAAATGTAAGGTGTTAGTAATTGTAATATTAAGACGTCCAACAACTTAGTCTACCCGTGATCATGGATGCTGTAAAGGATCTGAAACGTCAGGAATCAAATAATATCAATACAACGCGATAAAATCCGTAAAAAGTAGTTTTATTTCATTGAAATACCAGCCTAAAATATTATATTTCATTGTTCCTATGTTCGTTTATATCAAAAAGAATTTTTATTTATATTATTATCATACTCGTATTGTGTATATGTATGTTTAAGTTATCCCTTAGCGGTCAATTTATTTGACCACCTGCCGTCTGCTGATTTAGCACCACCCGGGGCGGGTGGATGTGTAGTGTTTTGATAGGTAATCTCCGATAGACAACCCTACCCTAAACTTTCGTTGACGCTACTACCAAATTTAGGTAAATATGCCTAGCGACACCCCTGTACAATGAAATTATTATGTAACAATCAAATTGATTAAAACTAAATCTAGGCCTCTAGTTATTGTGTCAAAATCGGCATTCAATAACTTCAGAATTGTTAATTTTTGCCATCAAAAGCTGTCAGTTCTTATGTAATTTAGCGCTATTGGATGACCCATCTGATACAATTGATATAGCAGACTTGGGTCCCTGTTTATGTGATGTAGGTAATTTCATTAGTAATTTATTTCTACGTGTGATGTCATCCACGTCTCTTTATATAGGTATTCTGTTGAGTTTTTATATAAGTACTTAAATACCTACCTATTACAGATAAAGCAAATTCTATATTTATTTTATAGACATGTATTTTGTAAGAAAAATGTTAAATATGTTAGAAGATCAGAATATAAAACCTGATAATCATTTAAATAATGACGTGAAATTATGTCATTGGTCTATCCTACAAATCCTATTATACGTTGAAATTAACATTTAATAAATGCAAGCACAATACCTACATAGCTGAACCTCCCAACAAAACTTTGATAAACCAAAAGATTTTAATTTAACGCTTGATTACATTTCATTATGGGACACATTGTGTTATAACACGTAGGTACGGTCGCTATCAATCCAATTTCGTTGTTTAATTACTGTAACCATTCTACTAAACAAACACTTGTACAACGGGGATTAGAGAGTACATATATAGGTACCTACGTGGTTATTTCACACCTACAAACTCATCGTGGAGTTAATCCAACGTAATTGATTCTCGCTGAGAAAGCAATAAATGATTATTGACTGTGCTAATAAAACCCTCACAATTAATACCTTGGCGGACTCGTATAAATCTCTATATATAGTAAAAATCCTCTGGTGTGGTGTTAGACACCGTTTCCGCGACTAAGTAGGTAACTATAGTTATTTCATATAACAGCAAACCGCTTTTGGTACTATCGACTACACACCGAATAGTTTTATTGTTAATGTGTGTTTAATAACAGTTATTATTAACGGATGAAATTTATAGTACTTATCCATAACATAACATACCATCACGCCTTTATTCCCCGAAGGGTTAGGCAGAGGCGTACTAATGTACACCCACAGTTCGCCGGTATGTTTAGGTCCCATGTAATAGGGGGCGAGCCTATTGCCATTAATCGGGCACAAATCCAGACTCCGAGCTGCTACTGAGAATTTCATAGAAAAACTCAATAACACTTTGCTCGACCTGGGGATCGAACCCAGGACCTCTAGGGTAGCAGTCGCGTTTGGGACCACTAGACTAATGAGGCAGTCAGTCAGTACTTATCCATACTTATATTATTATTGAAACGTAACTCTATCTGTCCATTTGTCACGTTTGTAAACCTTTAAACGAATGTTGATGAATTTTGGTACCTATAGACATATATTTGGTACCTTGACGAAGAACACAGGCTACTTTTTGTCTCAAAAAGTCAGTTAATCAGTACAGTTTTAAGTTTCAGTTTTAAATATACCTACCTACCTCTAGGAAACCACTTATGAAACGCGGAACGCCTTTCTATACTTAGTAGGTATATTTTTCTATGTTTAATATTATATTTTTTTATTTGTAGCGAAAAACATTAGAAAGATTTCTATAATAATTTGTTATAGGATCTACTTAAATACCTTGGTATTAATTTTTTGATGTAATTATACAAAAACTATCCCTAAAAAAACAGTAGGTACAACTTTACTCATGTGAGACCTATTTAAACTAACAAATAATATATGCATCTAAGTCACATCGACTATATTTTACTCGTAAAGAAGAATTCCTTTAGAACAAACGGTTCCGCTGAGTTTTCAATACAATTTCAAGTCGCGTTTTTCTTCAAGACACCCACGTATATTTTCCGTGGCGTCTGTAAAAGATTCAGGGACATAATTCAGGGGTGGCCATTATCTTTCCAAGCTACGGATACGGTCGCGGGCGCACTGAACGACAACGCTCTTAGACCGTAAATAAGTCTGGCGTTTTGAGAACCTCGCCTAGCATTTTACGTGCATTGGCAAATACTTACGTACAATGCGACAATAAACCTTATGGAATCCCAAATGCGCTAAATAAAGGTCGCCGGCGACACTAAATTATACTTTATTGCTTGTGTGAAACGGTCCAATTTTCTGTGTCAGCTTTGCCATACGGGTTTGCAACGCTACGCCAGCAATGGCGACTCACGATTCGAAAACAGATTTATGATCGGCACGATAACGGGCTTGCGATAAAAATTTTACCATACCAAGGAGCACGTAGGTTCCACCACACACACGACAAATTTAGACCGAAGTTAAAGTCACGTAGGATGTACAAATGTAGAGTACAGTCATACTTTTGCTCAGAAATGTATGATTAGGTCATCAACGGAAAAAATGTTTCAGATTTCCTTCAAAAGTAAATACTAGCTGAAGTAACAGGTAATTTGTAGGATGTGTAGGGTAATTTGTTTGAACTATGTAGGGTACTATAACAAAATCAAAGATAAAAAAATTATTTTGTCTTTGATTTTGGCGATCTCTGGCAATTATATAGGTAGGAGTACTCTCCTACCTATATAATTGCCAGAGATCGCCATTGGTCTTGCAAGCAACAATAGTCAATTCTCTTGTAGGTATGTCCAAATGAAAATTGTAACCGAATTTACTGAAACTAGATAATATTGGACGGTGTATTTTGGCAAATTAAATTCAAATAATCTTTCTGCTAAATACTAACAAAATTCATAGAAAATATATCCATAACAAATGCTTGGTTACCTACGATGAACGTGCGACACGACGGGAAAAGTTCCTAACTCACGAGCTATACTTAGTCGTGGCAATTAAGCAATTGAATAAGTGCCACTTTTGATAATGATGGTCACGATGCATTTCAACTGATAGGGCAGAAGGAAGAATTTTTTCTTAACATTTTGTATTTGTATTTTTTTAAATAGTGTTTTATTAAAACTTTCGTAGGGAGAAAACATGTAAATGGTTTTAATAATTTTATGAGAATCTCATTGCATTAAAACAATGTACCTACCTGCGGTCGAAAAAAAAAACAAATTAGCCAGTAGACTTAATTTAATGAAGGAGGCACTTAGTTGACAGATAATTATTTGTGCGTATGTGGGAAATACCTACAATAGAAAGGACTAGAAATATTCGAGTGGTGATTTTACGTCTAAATAATAAAGCGACGGAACTACTTTTGACTAAATCCTTGCATTATAGTTAACTACAATTGCTCAGATCATCGCACAAGATATAGCCAACCACTAGGAAGACTATCACAACACCAGAAAACCCAACTAGAAACTATAAATAAGAGAGATGAAAGAGCGCCGCGAACGCACGAGGTCGTATGCGCGGGCGCAGATAAAGCAATATTGTTTTCAGCTTAGTCACAACGCGTAGGTAGGTACGGTGTATGTTAAGTAGGTGCATATGTAGACTCGAACAAAGATGTAAATATACACCTAGAACAGGTTGAATAGTACTAACTACAAGAACGATTTGTATTGTTACTGTTTAATGCGAATTTCACGTATCTATCTATCTTTATCACGTATCTATATATGTATCTTATAACCATATCGACAGCTATTGTGTTATATTGTTAAAATTAATGCAATTTAGAGTATTCATTTCACAGCATTTATCGTAAAATAACGGAGCTTATTAGACGCTTACATCGAAATATAATATAATCACAGTATAACGTTATTTATCTAATATTAAAGTAAATAGAGTATAGTATTTTTTTTTAAAAAAAAGCTACTTGTAATGTGGGTCGCACATTACTAGATAGTATCCCCCCCCCCCTCGTGCTAAGCTAAATGCTTGTGGGTTCACGTGGGTAGTGTAATGTGTGAGTTTCGAACCGGCAACCACATGATCGCCAGTCTGACGCCTTATGGCCAGTCCCTATAACAAATCCGTTGATAGATTTGCTTACTAGAGATAGGATTTTGACATAAGGTCCATACAAGTAATGTCAAAATTCTACCTCTGGTAAGCAAATCTATCAATGGATTTGTTATAGGGACCAGCCGTTAGCCATTAGGCTACCGCCGCCGCTTCAAGTTTAATTGTATTTTTTCAAGTGAAAAAAAAGAACGAATATATGTAGCTACGTAGGTAAATGAAGATACTAAAATGAATATCTTCATAAAATATTGTAGAGATGCTGGCGAAAGGGACTGCACAGCATGAAATTTTACTAACTGACGCTGACCACGTATGACTCCATTTACTATAGCATCCGACATATTATAACCATCGTTATTTCTATAAGCGTCTAATAAATACTTACCGTTATTAAATGATAAATACAAAGGAATTAAATTTATTTGTAAATTGTAAATAAATTAAGCTCCATTATATTTATTAGGGTAGAATATATATTTACCTTAATATGTAAATTGGTTGATAATATTAAAAGAAGAAGATAAGGATAATCGAATTCGACCGGTTCAGTCAGACATTTATTTTGACTATATTAAAAAACTAAATAGGTTCTCGAAGTCATACAGAATTTTAGATAAAACCAACCTTAAATACCTATAAAATATGTTACATTTCATTAAATTTCCATAAAAAAAATATTTAGATATCTGTATAGATCTAGACAAGCGGATTTAAGATTACATATTTCTGTAATTGTCCTAAAGAGAACGAAAAATCAGATTGGCCTGGAAAATGTACATATGTTCTTGCTTATGACTTACATATTTCCTGGAACATTTATATTATATACCTACCTACTACAATCTATTTGCTAATCCTCGTCTAATCTAAATACATAACAGAACTATATTACCTTTATTATTTAGCTATAAACAGATAAGTGATTCTTTCTACATTATGTATCCAGATATCTACATCTGTAGAGGCCTACCTATCTATCTACCTAATCATTTGCAAATTTAAAAACATAAATAAATAGGGATGCTTTATTAAAATGCATGTTCTAAGTATTGTTTTCATAATATATTTTTAGAAAATATGAATATAAAAATTTTAATACCGAGAAAATATTTCAAAATTAAAACATCAAAGCAATCAATCTTTTATGCATGAGAGATGATTTTAAAAATTGTAACATCATAATCATAAAAATTACTCACTAGCAATCCATAAATCTCCTAATTCTTCTGGCACATAATGACTCTGAGTCATAACTGTGTAATGAAGTTATAAACATGCAACTATACTCATGTAGCACTCTGTGAAAATCAATGTCCGAACAAAACGAGCGATAAGGGGGCAGACGGCGCACGATTCGATACAACGATGATTTCCCATGGAAAATAGTTTGTACTCTTATCGATATATTATAACACCGTATTCGAAATATAAAAATTAAACTTTAGAACGAGTCGGCCGCCATCTTGGTCCGGCGTGCGTAAACGCCTGCGCGCCGCGACCACCGCGAAATTACAGCCGGCGCGCGCTCCACCGCTCGCGCGTTTAAAAATAAAATAAAGTTAAAACAACGTCATTTTGTGCACGTGTGTGTGAGAGGGCCGGTATTTATTTATAGGCTAGTAGCTATGTAAATAACGAACAACCGAGTCCGGTCCAGCATTTCTTGCGGTTTGCAAAACGTCTTAATTCGAACGTGCTCGTAGCAATTCCCGCAACCTACTTTGTGCCTGGACCCGATGACGTGACTACTTTATTATTCTTACAACCTTCTAGTATAGCTATACATGTACGAGCTGGTAACCTTCACTAAAATTCCGATGACTCGATACCAGGACTTATGGACGGTTGTTAGAATATTAATCAACGAAGTTGTTCGATCATGAATAGCAAAAAGATAACAACAAAAATAATTGCAATCCATTGCGGCAATGCCAATATAATTCTCAATCAATTTATGGTCTGAAAATCAATTTACTTATAAGAAACCAATTCACGAGGTAGACTATGACAGCAATTACTTTATAGGTTTATTTTGTAGTTGGTCAAGTGGGTACAACACTAATCGTTAAATAGATTTTTTAAGAGAAACATGACCACTGGTCCAACAATTAGTAATTATTTTTTGTGTGTGGTTGCTCCTTTTTAAATACCTACGACTCAACACAAAAGTATTCAGACTCAGACTCATTTTTTGGGCTATCTGAAGATAGCTTTTTTAATGTTATTACAATAACATTTTGTGGTTATCCTAACATAAGATTTTTTTTATTAGTAGGTAAGTGGGTACCCAATCATAATGTAAACATACCTGCCTATATGAAAATATAGATAGGCATACCCTCGTCATCGACTAAGTAGAATTTTATATTTTCATGTAGGTATAACTAACGTCTCTACCTGAATATTTAGGGCATGACATTTTCCGAGTGTTGGTAATTAACGAAGTAAAGAAGCGACGGTAGCCTAATGGCTACGGCTTCGGACTTGCGATCATGTGGTTGCCGGTTCGAAAGCCACCCATTGCACTACCGACGTGAACTCACTCGTAACACAAAAATTAAGCTTAGCACGAGGGATTATCAAGAATACTAGTAACGTGGGTTGCACATTATCTACTAGTAAGCTTTGTAAAAAAAAAAAAAATTATTGTGCTTACATTAAATTGTCAATAATATTGAAATTAATTATGCGACAGTAACTGGCCTTGTAGTCCAACCCACGCTATTCCTATAGACTGATAAAAAAAAAACGAAAAAAAAAAACCAGCCGCGTATTGATAGAATAATTTATGCTAAATTCAAATAAGTTAGATTGAATTAGGTGCGGCTAACATTGCCGCAATTACATTTTTCCCAATATGACGGTTATCATAAGCCATATAAATAATGAAATTTGTATATCTTGACATAGGTACTTAAATTACTTACATAAATTAAGAAATATGGGTGTGTCTATTAGTAGTTATATACGTAGGCTATGTGTTGAATAATTAAGACAATTGAATTATTTACATTACAAGAAAAACGTATGCTTTGTAATGTTCAGTAAATGTGTGTGTAAAATTACCTACTTATGTGATTCACTAATGACTCATCAAAACTTTCCTTTTTTTAGACGGTTATCGGTGTGCTCATAGTGCGTTAATACTACGAATTTCTCAACTAAATAATCATACACAAAGCAGTAAAAGTGAGGAATTATATGAGCATTTTTACCAGGCGCCCGAGACAGTTTAATTACACAAACAAGCGTTGTCTATTCATTTTCATTAGGCTATAACTTTAATATTAACATTTATAAAATGTTCTAGCTTATTATAAACGTTTATAAAGGCTAGGTCAGACTTGCGGCGCGGTGCTCGGATTAAGCCGAGCGAGATATTGCAAGACGATATTTCAGAGCGGCGCGGGCGGCCGGTCGATGAACCCGACGCCCCACGCCAGTTCTCAACCATCAGGGCTGTCAAATGTAAATACATAGTTTGCTTATTATGTTCCAGATAGGTATTATTATAAAATGTATAGGTTAGGTTAGGTTAATTAGAACAGGTGACGCCTAATACGTACAAAATATTTACTATAAATTATAATAGAATCAACACAATAATTGGCTATAAATTATTATTCGTACTCAGATAATTTAATGTAATTTTGCATACATCTTAATTATGGTTATTTATTTGTTGTCATTGTCAAATTACCTAACAATCGGAAATTATCCTAACAAGATGAAAATCTCATAATGCCTACGATTGCTACGAAATTCGTAGCCATACAAAATACGTAGGTACTATTTCAGTAATTTTTTTCATATTTCTATTAAGTGTCTAGTGTTTGTTATTAGGGATAACTTATGGCACGTACCTATATGAAATATTTAGATTTCAATTTCAACTCATTTAATAGTTTACCTACTGTAGAATTGTAACTATA
The DNA here is from genome assembly GCA_910591435.1 of Acronicta aceris. NCBI lineage: Eukaryota > Metazoa > Arthropoda > Insecta > Lepidoptera > Noctuidae > Acronicta > Acronicta aceris. The sequence continues at coordinate 9,284,461 of OU342767.1, read as the reverse complement.
GATACTATCTACAGTTAACATCTATTTTAGACAGATGTCACCTAAAAATGAAAATTACGACGCGATAATATCTTCCACGATAATCAAATTACGAACTTATTTCTGTCGGCCCTACTGGAACTCCTTCGTCCGCTTTTTAATTTTACTTTGCAGCTGACACACGCCTGTATAAACACACCCTTAAACATACAGATATGTATGTTCACTGACACCTTTGAACATAACGCCGCTCAGTTGTAAGCCACTGTGTGTTATGCATCTACTCGTACGTCTGTAGGTATCTACTAATTAAGGCGAATATCAAACGCAGGTGGAGCAGAAATATCTACCCTTACCTACATATTATTTAAGGGAAGATACGGTAGAATTAAAATTTGATTAAAATTGGACAGGTGAGGAATAATTTATGCTTCAATAATTATATAGCTATTTTATTAGGTACTAGCTTTTGCCAGCGACTTCGTCCGCGTGGAATAGTTACTTTGTTCCCTAGTTCTTTGCCCGTGGTTTCACTTGCGTTGCCCCGTTCCTAAGGGTTGTAGCGTGATGTTTTATAGCTTGAAACCTTTCCCATGAATCACTCATTTTCCCAACATTTCCCTTCACTGCTCTGCTCCTATTGATCGTAGCGTGATGACCTGTGTATAACCTGTGGTTTGGGCTGTGCGTTGATTAACGTAAGAGTAGACAAATATAATCAGAAAGCTCCGAACTGCTAAGCTATCGGGAGTTACACGTGTTATTGTGAGTCAACCATAAAAGATAGACATTTGCTGTCGTGGAATATTTTTTATATAATTTTAAGGAGAATATTTCCGTCATACATGATTTCTGTGTAGCTTTAACCATTAAGGCTGCACACGCGACGGAAGCTTAAAAAATGGAGTAAGTTCTCCTGTTTTCCCAACATTTCCCTTAACTGCTCTGCTCCTATTGATCGTAGCGTGATGAAAAGTATACTATAACCTGCCCAGGAGTATGAAGAACAATTGTACCAAGTTTCGTTGAAATCCGTCGAGTGGTTTTTGTTTCTATAACGAACATACAGACAGACAGACAGACAGACAAAAATTTTACTGATTGCATTTTTGGCGTCAGTATCGATCACTAATCACCCGCTGATAGTTATTTTGGAAATATATTTCATGTACAGAATTGACCTCTCTACAGATTTATTATAAGTATAGATTACTTGTATCATTCTGAGAGGAGATCCGTGCCCAGCAGTGGGACAGTATAATGGGTTGATTATGATATTATTACTTGTGTTCAGAGAATATATGCCATGTAACCTTACATAAGCCTTGATAAAAATCTTTAGGTAATAATCCATTATACAAAACATAGATTTTAACCTCGATGTAATTAAATTCATATATGAAAGTATAATATTCAAACTTGTTTTGGTTGTGTACAAAATATTAAGTAGGTAGTGAGTAAGATTTTTTTTTTTATTTATAACTTATTAATTTTTCGGACTTTATTGCGATGTAAGTAGTTATAGGATTTTAATAATTATTTCAATTTATCCGTCCCGATTAGAGTTGGGTAGGCCAGGGCATTTATTTTTTTTCGCCCAAAATGCCTGGGCGAATACCCATCTCTATAGATGGGTTTATGCCAGGGCATTTATTTTTTTCGCCCTAAATGCCTGGGCAGAAACCCATCTATAGTCCCGATGTATGCTTAAATCTTTAAAACTACGCAACGGATTTTGATGCCGTTTTTTTTAATAGATAGAATGATTCAAGAGGGAGGTTTTAAGCTATTTAACATTGCGCTGAAATAAACGCAAAAACTGCGCGGGTGAAATAAACGCAAAAACTTAGTTGGTAGCTTTATTTGAAGTTACATATTAATTTCTTTAAGCAGGAATACCTGGGTATTGTGAATTTAGAAATTTGAAAATATAGGTACCTACTTAATTATTAATAAAATAAGCAGTAATCATACATATAATTAAAGCTTAGCAAGCAAGCAAAGCGAAACTAATTATAATTTAGAATATAAAATTTAAGTGGTGTTATATGACTGACTGGTATACTAATATGACTGACCAGTATTTTTTTGCCATTTATTACCTACTTCAAAATTACCTTGTTTCTGTAAATACTTAGCAACTTACTTTAAATAATTTTAATAGTATGCATTTAAATATAAAGTGTATATAAATGAACATGACTCTAGCATAATAGCAAAATAATGAATTAGATTTGTAATTATTCCTTTTAAATCGTAAGTATTCATTACCTACGTTTTTAATTTAGATATCTACAATTTAATACACTGCTGTAATTTTCATACCTAATAAACGCTACAATTAACATAAAATATAATACCTAGGTATAAATTGTTTTTATGGTATTATCAAAGAGATAACATTACTTACCTATGTAGTTAAGTTACGTAGACTTAAAATATGAACTGTCAAGCAAAACATTTAAGTTGAAAAAGAAATCTTGCGAAACATGATTGGTATCTTGGGTCTTTAAAAGTTCTATTTAATAATTATTTGTTCGAATCTAAATGTCCAAAAAATCGTACATCTCAATCTACAAGCAGGTAGGAATTCCATAATTTCAGTCAGCAAAAAAACAGTCAGTCTTGTTAATGTATTTTATATATTAGGTATCTATATTCTAACTTAAAAAAAATAAACATTCGTAATTTCGTAGCTTTTTTTGTGAGAGATATTTATCTTGTTGCGAGTATCAAAATATTTTATCTCAACATCGTGTTTTGTTCATCCCCTGTAAGCAAGGAAGGTATGCTCTCCCCTTCGGAGAATCCCCCGCCCTTCCAAAACAATAAATATGTCAGTGAAGGATATTACGCGACGCTAAGACGTGGCCTGTCTTAACTAAATTATTACGCTGCAACTTTTCCCGATGAGTTCTCCGCTCCAACTAATAACTTTTTACTTTTTATTGCCATGAGGATTAAGCGGAGATGTCTCATTTTATTTTTGGGAGGTAGATTATATTTTGTTGTGTTTTGGGTCGCACAGCATTCCTTGTCGAGTATTTTAATTGGAAGAGTCAAACGTGTAAAATTAAAAATAAGTATGTAAGGTAAAGAGGTACCTACCTACTTACTTGACTTTGAATACCGTTAAATATAAAGAAATGTAGGTACTTACTTATTCTGTGGTCTGGATTTAAGTAACTAGGTACTTAGAAGGTTTTTAGAAGCATAATAGTTGTAGGTAATGATTTTATTAGAGGTTGATATTCTTATACGAGTAGTTCAACTTCCCGTCGCGTACCTACTAATAAATAATAAATTAAGTACCTAACTCTAAAGAAATAACAGTCTTACCTATGTTTCTAGATATGTATCTACCTACCTAACTAAATATATGGATTAGATTACCTAACACTGAGATGCATGCAAAATCTAAAGGGTTTTAATTAAAACGATGAATCGTTTGATAAATTATCTTGAAATTGTTACATATCTATCTACTTATTTGTAGCAAAATGTAAAGGCAGTAAAGCATTCCTTTAGATATTTTATTATCTACAATATGTACCTACTAGTCCATAGGAAAATTAAGTAACAAATATTTAAGGTAGGTATTTGACATGACAATATGTATTTCCTTCATGATTTTCTTCTGACTCTATTAGCAAACTTCTTAGGTTAGATTTTAAAACGAAAAGGATGTAGCGCATTAAAGAAAAAGTCGTATTTCAACATGAAACACGGGAAAAACACTTTAATATACATTGTAGCTTCCTTACAAAGCAAACAAAACAATTTCCCGAAAAAAATCAGGAAAAAGCGCGCCAGAGAAAAACAACAACGACCATAAAAGAAAGAGCGGAGTTGGCGGGTGAATTGCGTTGCTCGCTCAGCGGAGCGCCATTGGTCGGGTGTTCCCCCCTCGGGCCGCGCCCCCCTCGCCGCGTCCGACCGTAACTCACTGTTCACTTGTTTTTACGGCCGCCATTTTGTGACGTTCGCTCGCGCGGCAGCCCGCGCTAATCCATACTCGCTCACAGACCGGCCGTCCTATGCTTGTGTGCGTGACCTTATACGTTTGGTAGTAGGGGCGTCGTAGCGTAGGTAGGGAATGTTGGCAACTGCATAGTGAAAATGATTCTGATTTCTCGGTATCTCATTGTCTGGTTTTTACTATAAAACAAAATGTTTTCAGACAATAATTAGATTAGGTAGGTACCTACCCTCGGAAAATTATACTAACCTAATCAATAGATACTACTTAATATATCAAGATCACAAGATGATAGGTGTTTGTAGGTCTCATCTAGCTAGGGTATTGAAAAAAATACCTATTTTAAATTGGCTTGAATAGTACCTAAAAGTATATAGGTAAGTCAATGTACCTATCTAACATAACTTTGTTAGCAAACTTAGGTACAGGTAGGTACCTAAGTATCTATTCAAAATTGAAACTTAAAATAAGAAATCAGAATTCAACAGTAGGCACCTACCTACTCTAGATTATATTAGACCTAGGTACCCAATTAGATACTAGATAAGTTATGTAGAGCTGAAGCAGCAAACTGTGCCTTATTTTCAGTAGATACCTAAGTGCCTACCTACCTAACTGCAGGCATTGTAAAATTAACATCCCAAGTTATGCACTAAGTAGGTACTTAATTCTACCTACTTAGATATAATTACCAACCTACTTATTTTAAAATACAGACAATCTTTTTTCGTAATTTATCTCCCTACCAATTCTGATATCGACATCATAACCTACATTGACAGAAAACACGAATATTTCTTTTTTTACAAAAACGACAACTTTCAGCCTTGTCTGTATTCAAATGTCGGGACCTATCTGGCATCCATTAGGGGAACATCATTAACCGACTCGCGGGGCGTATCTCCCTAATGAGAACCGACATCCATAGATGCATGAGTCTGGAGGCAGTAATGACGTATCTCGCCCTATCTTTACGTCTTAATCCCCGTCATTAGGGTCTCACTGCTCTTGTTAACTATCTTTGTCGGTTTAATTGTACTTGGGGAGTTTCGGTAAGATACTGGGAAGATGGGAATTTTGCTTTTAGATAAAATGTCATAAGACAAATTTTTATTAGAAATTTTGATTTTTATTAGATAACGTTGTTATACCTACTTACCTATTTATTGTTATATGAATACAGTGATTAGAGTTACAGTTGACACGAATTTTGATCAATAACTATCTCAGCGTATAGGGTAATAGCTCAGTACAATAGCTGCTTTCTATAGGTACTTATTTGGCTATTTCAGCCTCTGAAATAGACTGAATGTAGAATGGCTTTTTGCCTAAATAGTGTACTTATGAAGGTACCTATAATAAAAACAAACAAAGTTTTGACAATTCTCATTTTTTTTAAACATGACTACATTTTTCAAAAAAGCAATAATCAATTATATAGATACCTATATAAGTACTTAGGTACTTACCTACGTAAGCTACAATTTCTTTTTTGTGATAAGGCACATGAAAAACGCGAAAATGTATATATAGCTATTACAAGTATGTAGGTACAGCAGGTACTGTAGAGAAAAATCGATGACCTACCCACAAATAAAAAGCCCGAGTGAACATCAGTAAGTTCGTAAGCGTAACCAATGATGCGTGGTGGTGCGCTCAACATTTTATAGTGTTCGTTTAATAGCGTTAAAAGTGAAACGATGTAGTAAACCGTGCGATTGTCGCACCAGACTTAACGTAGATACTTTACGTACCTACAACTGCTTGGGTCAATAGCTAGAGGTGACGGTGAACGATAAAACATTCGTTTTGCTTAGACAAGATAACCATAGGGTTGGGCGAACCTGGATTTACATTGGACGATGAATAGGGTCGATTTGTTTGGACTATCTTTGTTATCTTCGCATTTTCCTTTGTTTCAAAGCTTTGATCACAAAATCACTCGCAAAATAAAGCCACCGAAATTGTAATCTTCACACAAGTTAACATTAACCCTGTATCACATTCAACAATTACCCGTTTGCATCTTGGGCAAACGGACATTTACATATCTGCATAATACTGTAGGTAGGTAGATACTATTTGTGTAAACAATCTTAATTTCGAATAACCATTAGTTGGGGAAACAAACTATTCACAAAAGAAGAAACTGACTGAATTACAGTTCAATAGTAACTACAATAGGCATTTGCATAATTTATACAAACAAAATAATTAGTTTTGTTGACAAAACTCTTCGGTTCTCAATCAAAGGCTTTGTTAATTTGGGGTAATAAATAAATGGTAATTAACCATTGTTCGGATTTTATTGCATGTTGTTATAATGAATGTTTATGCCGAAAAGGGTTCACGCCTGTGAATATCAATAGTTGTAAATTATATAGCTTTTGTTACGTAATATTAAAAAAAAGTTTAGAGCACATAAATTACTTTAGGGACGACCTCACGAGTTACGGTGGAAGGAAAGTCTGTTACAATGACTATGATACTCAGCTTGAGAATTCATTTTAATTTATTTAAGTATTTATTTATTTACACAAGGCACATCAACAATATAAACACAAACATTGGTTAGTAGCAAAATACAGATGCAAAGACTAGTGTTTATATCAATTATAGATATGCACAACATTTAGGATAACATTTCACAGTAGTTATATATTATAATTATATTAAATAAGCTAATAAATAATATTATAACTCAAATGTTATCAACCATGCTGTGTCGATCGATGTAATTGATAGTACCTAATCCAAGATTTATCTTCTTTAGATGCACTGCTATTAGTAACCATTGCATTTAATAATACGTAGATATTAATAATGAAATTTACAAAACCCATGCAGCACCAAATCATGGTTACCATGTAGAAGTACCTACATGATCATTGAAGTAACGGGATACCAAGTTTCAAATCGATCAGACCTGTGGAAGTTGTTCACATCAACTAGGAAAGAGCAGATAATCTTCAAACGGCTAGCCAGATTTTCTTAAACTATAGAGGTAAGAATACTCGATCACGTCACCTTTCAAACTAAAACAACGGAATCAAAATCAGTCCATTCGTTCGGAAGGTACGATGCAACAAACAGACACACAGATACTTTTCCGTCGGGGGTTAAAAAGAAAAGATTTTATGAGATAAAATGCTATCATGTTAATAAAATAGCACTGTATGTTTATATAGTGAGGCAACTACAACGAGCACTTTCAGTAATATATAATTATATAGAATGATTCACATCCTACTCGTACATGTGCATTCGCGTCTAGTATCTAAGCCAATTTTAAAACAGTAAATAAATAAAGAAAAGAACTCGTTGAGTAGTTCCCGATTCTATAAATATGTATTGACTAATCCAGATCATTCCCATTATATTTAAACAGTAAAGCCATCTGAAAGATTGATGGCTCTCGCCTTAAAATAGCAGTTCAAGAGGAAAACTGAAGGAGAGGAGAGCGGGGAGACAGGTACCATATGTTGCTGATGGATTAACTGGGTATTTGCAGGAAAAATGGATCGTGTCGAGCGAATCTAGACTTTATTGCGAAGAGTAAGTGTGGTTTTAAAATGTAGGTGTTAGCTCCGTACATTGGTCCACCATCTAGGTGACACCCGAACTGTCGATACATTTCACAAATGTCGTAAACTCCTCGAGACGGAAGGGGAGCGCAGTAAAATTATCATTTTATGCCGTTCGACGACTGAAATGACACGGGAATGCTGTAAAACTGATTTATTGGATACATCCCAAAGTCACATACTGAATTTTTGATGAGATCTTTGTTTTTAGATAACGTTGAAGGATTATTTATTATATTTGGGAAAACAAACAGTTACACACATTTCTTACTTATAAAGTGATACAAAAAAAATTATAGATGATAAGACAAGATAATTAAGAACTAAATTTAAGCCAATAAGGTACTCCTACCAGAATAACACGTGAATTTTCTTCATAAGTTTTATTTTTCAAAATATTTTTATTATTAAATTTATATAAATATATTTTTTTATTTAGGTAAGCCTATAATCAATATCCCTAAATAGTAAGTATAAAACAAAGTCGTTGTTTTTATCTGCCCGTTTCTCCGCTAACTTCTTCTAAACCACGTCAGAGATTTTGATACGGTTTTCACTACTATTTAGATATTTTTTCCGGAAGGTTTATAATTATGTAGGTACAACGTGCGAAACTGGATCGCTAGTTATAAACAAAATAATTCCACTACACACCCCTTTTTAAAATGTCGATAGAATTCGTTTTGATTACATAAGTAGTTATAAGAAGCCTTTAACTTATGTAGCTTTATATTAATTAACAAACTGCTTGAACTTCAAACTATATAACTGACATGGGTATGTTTTATAATTAGAACTTTGTTCGAATTTTTGGCCCATTTATAATTGTTTGAATTGAAATATATGTTTAGGTTACGATGGAGCTGACCCTACGCTAAGCATAAAAGTCCCTAAAAAAACTAAGAATAAAAAAATCTTCAAAATTTAAAAATTATTCATACAGAAATACCAAAACTTTTCACAAGGAACCCATATCCAACGAAACTAAAAACCTATAAAAATGCATTTATTTAAGGGGATTTTGTATACGTAATTATGGTGATGTCAATGGCATCATGTCGTGTCCCATCGGCCATTTCGACAATTTGATTATGGCTCGCCACTGGTCGGTTTTATTGCCCTATATTTCCTTATTAGGACCGCTGGGTCGACCTGCGGCCCGCGTGGTCAGCTAATGAGAGAGGATCCCTATCTCTTGATGAGAGATATAAGACGGAAGTTGTAAGTATTTATAATAGTAGGTACCTACGTATCACGTTTTGTAATTTGATTAGGTTTAATTTGGGTATAAATGACTAGTATCTAAGTATTTGAAAGCACACTAATTTGAATTAACTCTGGGCATGAGTACCTATAAGTGATAGCCTAGTGATATGACCATATTATGACTGCCAAGTCAAAGGTCTCGAGTTCGAATCCAAGGCACGCACCTCTGACTATTATGTGCGTATTAATAGTTAATTATCACGCGCTTAAACGGTAAAGGAAAACATCGTGAGGAAACCTGCATGCCTGAGAGATTTTCTCGACGGCGTGTGAAGTCTGCCAACGCGTATTAGGCCAGCGTGGTGGACTATAGCCTAATCCCTCTTATTCTGATAGGAGACCCGTGCCGAGCAGTGGGACAATGTAATGGGTTGATTATGTTATATTATGAGTACCTACAATATTATTCTACTAAGAATAGGGAATATGCATATCTTTTTTATATTTTTACCTAATCAATAGTTTACATTATTAAAACACCCTAAAAATATTTAAGTATTTCACAAAAATATAAAATAATTCATCATAAAAATAAGTATTCAAAACTGCAATCAGATACGGGAAATTTAAACGTCGCCATCTTGGCCGCGTGTACTGTGACGTCAGTTTCCGCAAAAACAGTCAGTGTTTTATCGTTTTTAAAATTTAGATACTCTTTTAAATAGGTAAGTAATTGATGTTTACAATATTATTCTTCTATCAATGAGAGTATTGTGGAATTTAGTGTAAGTGATGACAATAGATTACCTTCCAAAAAGATAACATAGGTAGATAACTGAATCCGGATCACCATGGCATGTGTGGAAACCCTAACCGATCCGAAAAGGGCATAGGCAAACGTTAAATATTCACGAATGTCGTGCCCAAAGTGCCAGGACCTCAAGCATATCAGCGTCGCGCTTGGGACCACACTAAGTGTCAATACTTTAGCCCCCTGAACCACTAATAATCTCATCTATTTAAATTATCTCTACATCGGTCAATCTAAGCTGTAACTTACCATAATTAAGTAATTAACCTTAATTAATTATAATAAATACTTCCGTTAATTATATTGACCGAAATTAAAATTATCTTTCTCGATATGGTTTATGGCTAATTAGAAACTAAAATAAATAAGTCATTATGCTAAGTTATCTCTTGCATTTACAATTAATATTGACGTGTTTACAGGTCAAGTTCTTATTAATAACTTCTTTTTGACACTTAAGCGAATATTAGACATTGAAATAAAACTACTTTTCACAGATTTTATCGCGTTGTATTGAATTTAATCCCTGATGTTTCGGATACTTTACAGCATCTATGGTCACGGATAGAAAAGGTAATATTTCATTAACAAAAATGTAAGGTTGTTGTTAGTAATTTTACATTAAAACGTCCAACACCTTAATCCACCTAGAGACCCCATGGTCTCTAGTTGGATTTACAGCATCCATATGCTGTTCCAATTCCAAAACGTCTAGATTTAAATAATACTTAGATATCAATGTAACACGATCCGTAAAACGTGAGAAATTTTATTTCAACAACTAAGTAGGTACATTACATTAAATAAGAAAGGCATAATATAAAAGCTGACATTGCTGTACAGTAGACACAGTCCCAGACACACTAGGTTTCAACTACACAACCCATTAAACGTGCATAAAATAGATCATTCACATCATTAAAAAAAGATCATAGCACAGCGAACGTAACGCGATAAATGAATGAAAAAGCAGTTGTCGCGACCTCTCGACTCGCGAAAAACGTATTAAAACAAACAGTGCAGTAAAAATAAATCTAACTGCCTATAAAAAGTGCCATAACTATCACTTAAAGGCCATTGTGTTAGGCTTCTTTTATCTCAATGCTGACGAAATGCATCAGCAACAATGTGCGTGCACCTTTACTTTGTGTGACGCAAAAATTATTCGAAGCAACAACTTGTTCCTTCGAGATGATACCTATTACTTAAAGCCGTTAAACGCAATTTATAGACCAGTTGACACTGGACAACCGCGACCCAAGACTAGGTAAGGCCATTACCTATAAATTTTCATGAATTATTAATTTAATATAAATCTACCATTGACACTTCTAGCTGGGAATTCCATTAAAGAAAATTTCTTTCAATTTAATTCAATTCAATTTCTTGTTTTTAACGTACCATAATACTATATCGCCTGTATTTCTGGAAAAGTTAGACAGAAATGTACTAATGTACCTACACCCACAGTTCGCCGGTATGTTTAGGTCGCATGTAATAATAGTGGGCGAACCTATTGACGGGCACACAATTTTCACTAAAATTTTCAGAGGCGAGGAGTTGTCCTTCTGAAAATTTCATAGAAAATCCCAAATAGCAGTTTCTCAACCTGACAATCGAATTCGCGACTTTTAAAGTAGGTAATTAAGTAGTTCAGTTATTGTACCTTAATACCTATATTCAATTTTTCTATAATATAAATATTTAAATAGCTGCACTCGCACAATATCTAATACCCTTCGAGCCAGACGCTAATATAGCTAAAAAGTTATCGCCGTCGGTAAAACAGTAAAAGATTTTCCTTCGTAAAGTCTACGCGATAAGATAAAGGGATACTTATGTGAAGACAACCAAATCCCAACAAGCATTTACTGTGAACAGTAGCCTTAGCACGAACAACTTGCGAAAAAGTATTCGTATCGTCACGATAGAGGCGCTGATCCAAATCTCATACAAATTGGTCTCCATGACGATGCTAAGGCTACTGTTCAGTAGCCTTAGCACGAACAACTTGCGAAAAAGTATTCGTATCGTCATGGAGACCAATTTGTATGAGATTTGGATCAGCGCCTCTATCGTGACGATACGAATACTTTTTCGCAAGTTGTTCGTGCTAAGGCTACAGAACGTGAGTCGTATAGATACGTAATGTTTATCGAGGGCCGAGGCGACCTAACATAATAATAATAAAGGCAGTTTATTAGGCCTCTCGCCGTGACACGTTATCGACTTCAATTAAATATCATTTTTATTAGGAATCCCTGGTAACGCCCCGCGGTCACTAAACGCTTTATTTATTTTTTATCATAACTTAACATGCCACCTTCGATTGTGTTGTGTGACCATTACAATGTTATGTAAGCATAAAATGCAAATGAATTGGTATAGATAATAAATAATACATTATTTACCAATTTTATTCATCCATAATCATGACAGCTGCCAATCCATTAATCTGTAAAGATAAAAACACAAGTTTAGTTTTAGAGGTACCGAAGTATTTAATTGTAGACACAAATAATAATTCTGAATCGTAAACGACGATCAAATTAAACATAATTTAACCGTCTCACATCTAAACATAAAAGGCATTCTCAAATAAATCAGAAGCCAAAAAAACTGTTGATACCATTATTTATTTAAACGCTAAGAAAGCATCACGAGCCATAAAACGGAATGCGAGCCGTGGCCTTCGCAACAATGAATACGAAAAAATACACGGAGCCAAACGGAGATCGCTTTTCTTCAATGGTTACTTTATATGCAAATTCCTTGCAATAAAAATGGGAACCCTTCTCTCTAGCTTTATATAAAGAGCGCAAGACTCGAATCCGACGTTTTATGTTTTCGCGAATCGACGCTATTTTATTGGTATCGACTATCGATTCGACTCGTCCGCATTCGAGAATTCGGAAGTAATGCCCGCTATTTCGAGTATTTCGACTGCTAGTCGTGCCTATCCGAATGCTATCAAAATTTGATTGCCTCGGATAAAGGATCCATTTATATGCAGTTGTTGTTGCTAAAATTTATTCAAATCGTCACAAAACGAAAAGCCAAGTAGGTAAATATTCCATAAATTATGTGAGAAGCATCCATATTTCAAAGACTTCATTGGATTTACACACGTAAACATAGACATGATGTATTTACTTAATAGGTATGGTAATTATGTTTTGTCATGACAAGTGTAAGTTAGCTCTACAAGCTCTGATGGATAATTTCATAACTACTGTAAAGAAACTGTGTTGTGACTGAAATATTTAAATTTTTATACGATTTGTGTGAGAGAGTATCTCGTAGATATGTATTTTATTTCTGTGGGGATCGCATTATTTTCTATCCTGTTTTTGTTTGTCAACATAGAGTTTCTAACCTCTGCCTACACAGCTATATGAGATAAAATCCATATTATGTATATGTAAAGATACGAAGTCAGGTACAAGAGATTACACTCCGAGGCGAGCGAGGAGAGCAGGGCGGCATGTACCGTCGCCGACAAGGATCTTATATTTCCATAAAACGTACAGTTTACGAGCGTACCTACAACACCCCCGCATCTCCCCGATTACGGCCTACAATGACCAAAATTTTAAGTTCCACTAAATATTTAGAGTTGTAGTGGAAATTTAAATTTGGAATGAGATAGCGCTTTGTACTTGTAATATTTTTAGTGTAGATATTGCTTGTAAGTATAGAATATTTAGTATTCTCGGTAGCAGGTCGGAGTTTGGATCTTTTAATAATGGAAATAGGCTCGCCCCATTGCTTGGGACCTAACACATAGTACCTACCAGAAAACTGTGGATGTAGGTTAGTACCTACCGAAAATATCGTTATGATTTCAGCCTAATCCTACGGAAATTACAGGTCTAATGTAATGTATATAAATGTAGTTTTTATTAAAATATATTATATTAAAATTTTGATGACAAAAATTCGGGCCAGGGTTTGAAACTGCGTCCTGACGCTTTAACCAACTAAGCTACTGAGACCACTACCGAACCCTGCCTGATACCGAAGTTTTCTTCCATTAAAATGTATATCTTTGCAAATGTTTAGCATGCTTTAACGTAAAATTTATCAAAAAATATTAGTAAAGCATATACTTATAGGTAATTCAAAGCTAAATATTCAATAAATTTACACTATTGAAGCTTAGGTTTTCATAACATAAAAGAGAGTGTGTTTGTCGCAAAATCGCATCGTAAAGACCGTTTAGTGATATTTTCCTTCGCTACATTAAGCACACACAAATTTAATATAGATTTACCACTCATAAAATGGTTACCACGCATTGTGTTATGTGCATTAAATCATATTGGTTTAAAAAGCGTTTAGTAGAGCGTTATCTAACTATTATGTAATATGTGACATTTACAGCGACAGACACTTAGCTATTGAATAAAATAAATAAGTATGAAACAAGAAAATAAAATGCTGTTTTAGCAATGTTATTTTCATGTTTCATACCTACTTATTTACGTGTTAAAATAGAATATGATAGCAGTTTATGAGACTTTTTAATTTTGACTCTAGCCCTTTTGATCCACATAATTATACTATACTTATAGACATTTATAGACTTTTATTATAGACATTAATTATAGAATAACATTATTATATAGTTATAATATAATATATATACTATTTTATACTGTACTATAGATATGTAGTTATAATATATATCTATAGTAAAGTAGGTAGTCCTACTGTACTATAATATATAGATAATGGGCAATTTCGTCACAAAAAAGCTAATAATCTATTTTCTAATGTTTTTCAGTTTATTTATGTCATTTAAAAAAAGAGTAGAGCATAAAAGGGTTGACTTGAGTAGCGTGTGCTCATCAACATTTTTTTAAATCGATATTTTTATATCCATTGTCCCGTCACCATGGATGCTGCAAAGGTTACAAAATGTCGGGATTTAATAATTCATTATGTAGAACGGAAAAAGTAGTTTTATATCAATATACCTAGCTAGGTATATTTTCCGCGTAAGTTTCAGAAATCAGCAGATTGATATTTGATATACCGGTATATATATTTTTCCTTGAATACGAAAGATATAGAGATGCAGTTAAAAGGGCATTAACTCTTTCACCACATCACAAATTAATATAATGTCACAGAGAACGTTAAACGCAGAAGCGGTTCCCGTATGATCTAGTTTACGACTGTAGTTTTAATAAAAATCTCTAATAACATTCCGACATCGTGTTCCACATTACCCGTGGCGTTTATCATAACACACCTCTACCTACGTACCCATCATAAAACGTAAAATATGTAACTATCCAATTACTTGGCATACAAATTTTCATAATTTCTATTTTTTATTTGTACTAAAGCGATTCAATATCCTAAAATATTACACTTAATGTTCAAAATCACCGCCTTTTTTTTCATCTCCCAATGAGCATGTAACTAGAACCCTGGTGGCTCCACTATAAACTTCATAACAAACTGCCACACGAAGCCATATCTTGTGTATATTATGAGCTTTTTCGTTTAAGCCAAAGCTTCACAGCTGGACTTCAAGAAGATCGTATAAAGCATGAATAAACAATCGATTAAAATCCTTTATAAAAATGAAACAAAGTTGATTTTGCAATGATAATGCGATGTGTGTTCGTTATCAAAATTAAAAAGGAGGAACGCCCTTTAAATGTTTTACTTAACTGTTAATAACACGAAGGTGTAGATATAAAATGCAGACTTACTTGACTTTAAATGTATTATTTTAAGAAATCAAAATAAAAAAGAGTTTATGTACTTTTTATATCGCGATGATACTGTACACAAATATACCTTGTTTCTCAGTACGAGTACATACCCAGGTACCTACGGAACACCATTTTGGGAACATATGATATCATTTCGCTGTCGTTAAATGCCTTTTCAGGTTGAGGTACCTTACTGGTACTCCAAAATCAGAATTAGGCAGGAACGGACATGGGAGAAAATTTAATGAAGGAACTCCTCACCTCAAATTACACTTTAATTTCTTAATTAAGTACCTACGCATAAATGTTGGATGGGAACCAACTACCTTCTACGGCTTAGGTAGAAAAGCATACTTATTGTACATCGAATTGCGGATTCATTTGTAGGTACACCAAGAAGCTTCTGTTCATCAAGTTACCAATAAGACCCAGTGCATCACTCAACGCGCCAATAAACCCCATCACTGTTCCGTTCTCATTACGACAATGTTGCCAACATCTAAATTACCTATTGAGCACAACCTGTCCAACTGAGTTATAGTAACATAAATTAACTCACAGACACGCCCTACGCAGTTATTGGCCTACGGAACCCTTGCTTGTTCCAGAACTTCAATTATCTCTTATAAAAGCCATTACCCTCGAAAATATTCGATTATGGTATCTCTCGGGTTGATTCATTACCGGTTTTGGGTGGCGATTGCGCTGGCGTGGCAGGTCATTCCGATGTTCATTTTATTGAAACACTCGTAAGTTCCATGTTTTAAGTTTACGTGCGTTACTGAGTAGGTTTTATTGAATGGTAATAACACCGCCGCATATCGATGAAAAACGTATAAAATTTAATGTATGCAAGATTATTTTATAAGGAGCTGCCCACGTTATGTTTAAGGTTATTTATATTTCATCAGTTTCCGGATGTAAGTATTCGCAAATTTCGAGTTTTACGTAGGTATAAGTTAGAAATATGTATAAATATATAATATAATATATATAAATAAATAAGTCAAATGTAAATAAGTAAGGATAGTAAAACTACAATTCGTATGGCGTACGGTACGGCTCAGAGGACACATTTGGCTCCGGGGTCGCCCGGCTGCGTCACGTTCGCGTCAACGTTAGCATTTCTTTTGTGAACGCTCCAAATTGCTCACATAAAATCCCAGACCTGTTTTGCTACGTGATGTCTTCAGTATTTTTACTGCTTATTTTGCCCGATATATTCTTATCAGCTCTACGTGAACTAGGGGCAGCTTTTCATTCAAAGATATAATAAAAGTAGAGTAAATCCGTAAAATCCGCCAGAAAGTGGAAAAAGAAATATAATGAACGAAGCCATTTCAAGAAACAGGACTTTCCGAGTTTCGTAATTAATGTTGCAAGAAGATATGGCCAGGAAAAGTTTTTTCATCATGTTCCGCGGAGGCAGTGTTGTAATGAGCGCCCCCGCGGCGTTACATCGTAAAAACACCATACAACTTAATAAATAAAACTGGAATTCGTGAAGATTTATCACGAGGTCCATATTGCGATTCGTGACTCGAGCCCGAGGCGTGTTTTTGCCACGTATCTACGAGGATAAGAATCGCAGTTGTAAAAAATAGATATATATGTCATAGAGCGCGGTCCGCCTCTCATATTTACAAAAGTCTTCGCATGAAATATTTTGACATTTCTTGGTAGAGGCGCGCGGGAACGAGCGTGGCACGCGGGTGTTCCTTCGTGGAAACAATCTTGTTATTTATCGCATGTGATCTACACATGCTAGGTAGATATATGTACACAATACAGTCGCCACATGAACCATATTTTCGGGATTATAGTTACGAGCACGCACAACGAAGTCTTAAAAAGTATTTCGAATATCATTACTGAATTTTTATGGGGACTTCTCATGAAGCTAATACATATTTCCTGTAGAATTACCTTGATAAATTGACCTAAATAACGCGATGGTTGAAGTTGAATAAATATAAATGCAGTGAATTGGACGTGGAATTAATGAAAGCGCTTTATAGGAGGTTGACATGAAAATTACCTACATAATATATTATATACAATCGACAAGAGTTAAGTATACGCACAAATGGCATTATAGGTGCATAAAGGATGAAAATGAATAGACGCGGCAATTTAAAATATAATATATAATTCTATGTGTAACAATAAAAATAGAGCATATAATTAAGAAAAATAATTAAACTTTTTTAGTATTTTGAAAAGAGTTTACCAACGTCTCGGCGGCTCTACTGCTACTTTCCTCGTGAATAGAAATAAATAGGCAAATGATTTTTAGTGCATAGAGTTGCCATACTTTACGTAGTACCTAACTATCTGTGTAATGGATTTTACTGAACCTCCCATTTCGATTTGTCACATTTTTTTAATGTCACCCACATTTATTAATATAATAGCCGAAGAGTTTGATATTAAATTTATGCAGCCAACCAACGTCAACCTCGTTTTGACATACAATTTAAAGAGTGATACTTTCATTATTACACAAGATTTGTCAAAGATGACAGACAAGCTTTGTCACAGATGGCGTTAGCTACCTGTGTACCTAACTCTTTTGTCAACTGTACATATAGCGACATATGGTACCTACATAGGTTTGAGCTTAAAATTCGTTCTCAAAGCTTTGTATATTCCGCACACGTATTGGGGCGCAGGTGATGCTGGGAGATACACGGTCCAAGTTTTATTGTTATTCCCACTCTGCGAATTGAATTTGAAACAAGCGAGTGTGGCGATCAATACTAGACAGTGCCGAAGAGCACCCACCCGCTATTTACCTATCTCACTTGTACATTGAGGAATACAAACCAGAAAATCGTAATAATATATAGGTCTCGACTATGTTACTAAGGTACCTACCTAATAAAATTAGCATAAGTAAAATGAAGAGCTGAGTAATGTGTTATTAATAATTTCGTACTGGTAGCCACGTATCTATAGGTATATACTTAGGTAGGTAATACAAAACTTATATTTTGTAGATTAAGTTTTACTTAATTTTTTTTTGGGATAGGGGGACAAACGAGTAGACGGATCGCCCGATGGTAAGCGATTACCGCCGCCCACGGCACCCGCAACACTAGAGGAATCACAAGTGCGTTGCCCGCCTTTTAAAGGGGGATTTTAAATAGTTTGAAAATTGGAGACTAAATTATATAAAATATTGTATTTATACATAAACATCTTATTCCTGCAGATATTTTTTTTCTCTAGATAATAAGTTAGTCTTCTTTCTTTCTAAAAATATGAAGACACACCAATAGTCCAATTTAAGAATTGTAATTGTCATGTGTAATTATTGAGGTACCTACTATGTTTGTCTGTTCCGACAGGCAAACCGTGGAAATTGTTTTATGGGGCTTTGTTTTGACGTAAGTTATTGTGAAAGTGAAATACCTACATATCTACATGTTATAAGGAAATGTTAAAGGCTTATAAGGTTCGAAATCGAATTATTTACCCACTCTGCTAAAATGCAAAATCTATATTAAAAAATGTGGACGGAAATAAACATGTCACATTAATTTAATTAATTAATTATACGCCTATTATTTTAACGCTACCCAATAATTAAAATAAAGAGCTAATGTGGGAAATAGTTTTATTATAATTATAAACTTACGACTTTAATTAAATTCAATTTATACGGTAATACGGTAAAGTTTATTGCAACTGTTTGTATCGAATGCAGTGGAAAAACATTTTCGACACCAGATGTATGTATTTTCAGAACAATTACTTACATGTTCAGAGGTTAAATGAATTGAATTACTTATTTAGATTTTCTTCAAGTTTATTCTCCGTAAGAGCTTATTATTTGAGGAATATAATTAAATTTGAATAAAATAAATAATAGGTACGTCCTTATACAAATGTCCTAGTTATGTTAATTGAAATAACATAGTGCCTTGCTAAAATTATTTTTTCAAGCTGAGAATACCTAATATGACTTCAAATTTTTGTTGTCCTACGTGTACCTACCCGGTAAAAAAGGAAGCATGAGAACTAAAACATTAATTAATGACGTCACAAGGTACATTTACAATGTAATCAGTCAACGAATAAAATAATGCTGGAATTTAGATGAATTCTCTAATTTACGAAAATTTAATCTTTTCGTTCAATTTTAATTTTGTTTTAGAGCCAGGCTCCGGGCGCAGCTTACAGAGACGCTATTATCTGAGCCGTTTTATCTCCAATGTAATCTTGTTAAGAGGCCCCCGCTCCTCACCCCGTGCCTCGAAGGGAAGCAATAATGCTGAAATCCCCCGGTTTTCGGCGCTTAAACTAAGCCAGGCATTACCGTGGAATCCGTAGCAAAATTAGTGTTTGTTTACACCTATCTATTTCAGCTGGTATTAACGACAGATTTATAATTAAAAAAGAAACATACAGATAATAAAAATAAAATAACACAAAGCAGAGGTGTGCCTATTTATGTATACACACAGTTCGCCAATATGTCTATGTCCTATGTAATAGGGGGCAACCGTATTGCAATGTCTCTTGACTGAACACAAATCCAACCTTTGAGGTACTAAGTGCTGAGAATTTTATAGAAAAACCCAATAACATTTTGCTAGGAATAGAGCACAAGACCTCTGGCATAACAGTTGCACTTAAGACCACCAGACCAATGTAACTAGGGAGGTACCGTTTACAAAAGCGATTTTTCATAACTTAATTTCACAGACTATTATAGTGCTACCAACTTATTTGTAAAATTCAAACTAGTTATTTTGAACCTTATCAGCATGTCATAAGGTTTTGTCAGCTTCATATAAAATTGATTAAACTACTCTAACTAGAATAATACTGTCTTACAAATTATTCTTTTACCATGAGTTCATCATCTCAGTTCGTCTATCTACACCAAGCACCAAGAACTACACAATATTCACAGGGTTGTCAAGTTGTCATGGATACTCAATACTCAATATGTTTATTGCACTCCACAATGTTAACAATACTTCTTGAATAGTATGTGAACAGCAAATGTCTGTGCCCCCCACTATCTGTACAACGTCTTCATGACGTTTCAATCGTATCAATTTATATTTTAGAGATTGTAATGTGTTTTCATAGTTTGTTGTCGGTTTATTTGTGTATGCCTTATTCTTAATGCCACTTTTCACAATACCAGTTGTTGGAAAATGCTGTGGCTGCGTTAAGGACTTAAAAACAGCAGTTGCAATCATTGCAGTACTTGCTGTAGTGAGTATCTGCTTTTAGCCATCCAAATGCTTTTACCGTTTTTTACTTTTTTTTAGTGTTATTTACTTAGCTGAGTAGGGCATTAGTGATGAACGAAGCATAAGGATGATAATAAACTCGAAAAATAACTTAGTTATTTTGACAAACTGACTGAAATCTATACATTTAAGCATCATTAAATTAATGTTTGAATTAAGCTTTTCTCGAAAGTTGTTGTTATTTATAGGTATAAAAAACAAACGAGTATACGTGCCGCCTGATGGTAAGCGGAAACCGCAGCCTATAGACACCAGAAACACCAGTCGTATCAACAGTTTTTATGTCGTTATTCGCTCAGCAGTCTCATTGGCTACATTACCTCCGCTTCAAGCTATTGATCGGCAGAATATTTGGCACACGGTGCTATCAACTGAGGTGAACAGATTCACCAGCAGACCTCAGACCATTTTACACAAGTTCACTACTTAGGTTTAGTTGTAATAAAATTATGGTTAAGTGTTAAAGTACCAGTTCTTTACCCGTCTCATTAAATTGCAGGTGACTAGCCCAGCAGTGTCTTGGGCAGTCGTACGACACTCGTTCGTGATCAGAATGTCATGCTTTGTGACTACCAATGCTGCAAGACCAGACGTCGTCGACATTAATCTGAACAATATTGTAAGTACCTCCATTAATATCCTGATATAATATGCTTACCTTCTAGCACTCTAATGCTTAGTCTAGACTAAGTAATTTAATAATTTTAAATAAGTAATCAGTGTAGGTACCTATGTATATCTTAATATCATAAGTAAAGTAATAAGGTCACAATACTACCTAATTAAACTATCATGAATAATTTTGAAGCTTATAATAAGCTATAAGCTTAAAATAAATAAATAAATGTTCAATTGAATATAAAGCCATAAATAAAGAATGCAGTCATGTTTGTGTCTTAGTCTTGTCCTGAAAGATTAAATTATTTATAATTTCAGTAGAACTTATGCTCTAGGTACTAAAATTATTTTTATAACGTAATACTGGAATCAAATCTTAGATTTATCTTCAAGCAAAATCTTGCGCATATTGTAGGGCTTCTATTGATTAATGAAAGGTCATTTATTAGAACTAGAGCTCTCGGAAAATCTAAACATCGGCTACCACAGTGGTTAAAAGTTTTGAGTACTTACAATGTTTAAGTTTAAGTACTATTTTCTCCAAGGCTCATGTTCAGAGACGAATCTGAGCGTAAACTTAAACTTTCAATATGTAAAATTTTTGCTTAGAATTTTGAATCATCTCTGAATATAACCTAATTCCCCAAACTTTTATTTGCGTAAAAGCAACTTTTTTTTTCAACAGCTAAGCTTCGGTTTTGGAGCAAATGCTGGCCTCGGGCCTTCATGTCTGGGACCAAAGAATTTCACAAAAGTCGCCACTCTTCGATCAGACGACAGTGAAAGACATAGTTCTGCATACGTTAACACTGTCCGGTGGATGGGTTGGGTCGTTCTATTAGCCGATCTAGTCTTCCTAGGACTTAGTTTACACTTTCTTTATAGACTTTTTAAGGTAACTGGCTATTTAAGTAGTTAGTCAAATATCTGTTTTCAGCTCATTGGCTACTAAGAATTACTTTAAAATGTAGCTTGAATTTGAGACATTATAAACACTACATTTAATAAAAGAAATAATAAAATATAATTACGAAGCCGTTTTGTTTCTCGTTTTTTTTTTGTAAGTACTTAAATTAATCCAGATAAATTAAAATAATTTATTATCTTTTCAGCCACCAGAAAGGAAGGCAGCGTGGCGGTTTTTATTATCATGTATATTAGCAATAACATTATCATTTATCTACGGCATGCTATATGTGGGAGCATGCATATCGGTAGGGGGAGCCTTCCCCGTTTTCGAGTTTGTATTCTGTATAATCGATGTATTATGTAAGTCATTAATTATTTATTTTCCTTACATTATCACTCAATGCCTCGTAACACGCCCTCTGATAGATTCCGTAGTGTAACCCGGAACTTTGTAGTTAAAGTTAGATGACGTCCATTCAGTCCATCAGTCCATTTGTCCATAAGTTTATAAAGACGTATCTGTGTTCTCGTCAGTAAATCACTATCTTAAAAACACTTTTCCTTAAAACTATTCATAATCTATCTATACCCCGATGCAGTGAACATTTTCATAAGCTTGCTGTACTAGTTGTCGTTTCAATCCAAAATGAGTTAAAAAATAATTCTAGCACTCTCAACTCGAATACATAACCTTAAATAAATTTTATATATAATATTTATAGAGATAAATTTACAGAGGATTTAATGCGATAAACACTTTATGACATAGAAATTGTTTAAGTTTTATAGAAATGTATTTTGGATCTTAGGAACAATCAGTACCTACCTAGGGACCTACTGCACTCAATATTTTCACCACGACATGAAACATATTATCACCTAACAAGCAATGTAAACAGAGACCTACGTAGGTAATAGGTGTGTGAAATAGAGCATATAGGGAAAGTACTTCATTCCTCCGGGACCTAAAAGCCATGTGTAGTAAAACAGGTCATAAAGTGCAAACGGCTGGCGTGTCGCGTGTAAACTGCATCTTATATGTAATGCACGTATACTTATGCAACTTCAGCGTCTTTGGTTTATGATTAGGCAAAAAAATCCTTGAAACCCAAACTTAGTAACAATTTTATTGGAAAATGGTATAGGTAAGTACCTATCAAATAGGTAGTATTGAGTGGTTAGGCTCCTTGAATATGGCTGATTGGGTCTTGTCTATGATTTTTCTCTGAAGGGACCATTTCAGACGCTTCCTATTCTTTTTTTATTATTTTGATTCACATCATTATGATGCCTGTCTTTAAGTTTTTTCTAAGCGTTCATAAATTCATATGTGAGAGAACTCCTTCGCAACTTATGTAGAACATAAGTTAACATATGAGTTAAAAGAAACTATAAAATTGAAACTATGAAGCATCCTTATAATGTTTATCATCCTTATAATTTTTACATTTTTTTTATTGATTAAGTTGGCAAACGAGCTGACGAGCCACCTGGTGGTAAGTAGTCATCATCGCCCATGGACATCTGCAACAGCAGAGGAGTTGCTGATGCGTTGCCGACACTTAAGGTCCCCTACGGACTACAAACTGCCAGAGCCGCTGCAACCAAGGGGAACTGGGCTCTTACGTACTAAAGTCGAAACACACACCAAGGTGCATTGCAACAGACTCCGACGTAAGGGTAGTCGCCAGCCAGTCAAACCCCAAGAGGTCCTACCACCGAGCTAGTCAGATATTTTCACGCTTTTTACGGGATGCCTATCTGAGAGGCAGTGACGAATAGTATTCTAACCCGTCCTCACACGGGGAGAACATAAATAACAATTAATAATAATTACATAAATAATTTAGTTAGTGGATCAATTCAAGCTATCAATACAAAGCAACCTTGAGATTTTCATTTAATGAAGTATAGGCATATTTAAAGATCAACATCCTATAGTACCCATATTGCTCACTCTCTCTCACTCTACTCTACTCTACTCAAGTTGAATCTATTACAATGTACAAATAATAACTAAACTTGAAAAAGTCTGAAGTAAAGTTTAATTTTCAGCGTATTCGATGTGGATTTACTTTGCGCTTGTTGTGCGGTCATACCTATTGCTGACAGAACCATCTGTTGCAACAAAAAAGAATGGCACTGATGACAAAGAGGAACGAACAGAATACCTCATTTTTACCCTATTATACCGCATACGAGATTTCATTGAATATCTGAGATCATTTACACTTACTGATATAAAGAACACGCTCTACAACTACGGGTATATTCCTCGTTAATAATCATTTACTGTTTTTCTCTTCGGTTTCAGTGTGGACCTACTTTCTAATAGTAGTTAATTCCTACAGACGCCAAATAATAACAAGACCACGTTAACGGAGACGATGCTACTGTGATAAGAAAAGTGATAATGGCCCTAGAAAAATGCTTCGCATGCGGAGTGTGGAACAGTACTTGTGTTATGATAAGCCCGAAACAATTGTTTTAATATGTCTGTAATTTGTATTGTTTTTTAAATAAAATTGTTAATTTTATATAAACTGTTTATTATTACAAGCGCATAATAAGAATTACCATACAAACAATAATAATCTTTTATTATTGTAATCAATCTTCGTGTTTAATTACCTAAACTCGTATAGAACAGAGACATAAGTGGAGACTTTCTAACAACAACCTTTTTTTCGGGAAAATTGCCACGGGTCTCGTGACATCACTAACGTACATTTAATATTAATGTTATTAATATAATAACATTAATATTAATATAGAAGACAATTGAATACGTTTCCTATCGTTATTTCCCAAAATTTACATAAAACAGACATGGTCTTTATTATTTTCGAAAAATTGAAGACAAGCTCCAATATCTAATATTAAATGTATTTTAATGATGTCCAGATGAGAAACCCGGGACAATTTTCCCGAAAAAAATGTTGTCGTAAGGAAGTCTCCACTTTTGGCTCTCTTGTTTAAAGTTCAGGTAAATTAACTCACCTTTTTTCCGATCACTGGTGATAACATATGACGAAAATTAATCGCCCTGTTACATCGAACTTTGCATGGAACCCTGCAGAACACCTTTTTTGGGAATACAAGCGTGATGGTATGTTATAAGCAAGAACTTTGTTAGAGGTTTTTTTTTTAAAGCAAAAAAATATAGGTATGTATAAGATTCTTGGTTATAAGCAAAAACTTTTTTTTTTCTCGGATAGGGGGACAAACGAACAGATGGATCGCTTGCTTGTATGCAATTACCGCCGCCTATGGACACCCGCAACACCAGAGGAGTCACGAGTGCGTTGCCCGCCTTTTAAAAGGGGACTGGGCCATCGGTAACCTCACTCACTCGACGAAACACAACGTAAGCGTTGTTTGACGCCAGTTTTCTGTGAGGCCGTGGCATGACTCTGGTCGAGCCGGTCCATTCGTGCCGAGGCATGGCTCTCCCACTTATATTAATAATATTCTTGGTCATAAAGAAAATTGAAGTAATTTTCTTTATATATATTATATTATACATTAAAAAAATTAAGGCCTTTGCTATGAATCTCGCGAATTTTTCATTCAGTCCATAGAAAATTTTAAGGGTGGTATCAAAAAATTTATAATAAAGAGGAAGCCTTGTTAATTAGTCCACGCTGTAATTGTCATATTTTTCTTAGCGATGTAGGTCCTCAGGTTCAGTCACTGATCTCTATATTTCTATATGCTGTACTTATAGAGTATCAGTGGGCTCAGTCTAAAAAGACTAGTATTGTAAGTTGCAAAACAAAACATAACTACTACAATTTATGAAAGGAAAGTCAGGAGTCAGATGTCAGTCCAATATAAAATGGCAGAGGATTATCAAGATTATGATAAGATTAAATACAATAATGATTTTAAGTTATAATTAAAAATCTATCAGAATTCCTAAGATGGGGGGTTTGCCTATACCAAAGTTCAAAAGATGTTGCTTTTGCACGAGGAAATTAAAAGTAGCATGTATTTTAATAGTCCTTTGGAGTATGGTAAGAACTTATTACGATCTGGTAAATGGACTTCTTATATCTTTAGAATATCCTTTTTAATGGCTATTGGAATATCTACGCTGGTTCACTCTCATACTCAACTGGTGACAAATATCTTTTTACCTATTTATTGCTGTCGTTGTGTTTCTGTGATGCTATTTAATTTACTGAGATCTAGACATTCCACCGATTTCTTCTATATCTTTTTGTAGCTTTATCGCAACCTAGTATCCATTGGCACTTATTTCATACAGAGCTCCTACCTCAATATTAAGGATATCGGCATTTTGCAGTTTGGATACGATCATTCATACATTAATAATTTTGTCATGATTCAGTTCGCCTGTTGCCACAGTATTCGGATCCTATTCTGTCCAGTTTGCTGCAAGTTGTATACCAGAGACGGTGGTCCATTTCACCATCTAATATACATAGTGATGTGGGTGCTGTTTGGCATGAATATGTTGACGCTGGCCAGCAGTTTCCTTTTCCTTTTAGGACTATTTTTGGTAAGATAACTACTAATAACTATGGTTAGTTGTAGTTAAGTTGGTCTGCTTACCTTATGGGTCATAAGACTCCCTGTAGGGAGGTACATGTAAGAAGCAATTAATTTAACCGATATTTTTTAAGCTATTGCATAGCTTCTATCGCGGGCCTTGAGCGTGCGGACCGAATCCAGAAATTCCGTAACGAAAAAAACCTAACACGCTTGTCTCTTTAGTTCAGCAACCCGCCTTTAGGTGGCATTGATTGTATTACATAAGTTGATAAAAACCAATGCCACCTAAAGGCGGGTTGCTGAACTAAAGAGAAACACGCTTGTCTCTTTAGTTCAGCAACCCGCCTTTAGTTGGCATTGGTTGTATTACATAAGTTGATAAAAAACGCTATGCAATAGCTTTACCGCGGCAGTCCCCGAGTGCCACACGTCTTTTTTTAATTTAATATTTTCATCGTCAATTTCTCAATTGGAAATAAGTTGCACTGTAGCGAGAAGTGGAAAAAAGTTGGGCAAGGTCTTTGTTCAGAGTGGGACAATATACAAGACTTTAATAACAAATATATTATTTACATCCGATCCTATTGGATAAAGGATCCTATTATTCGCCGATATTATTGGCGAAATCCTTCAAAATGGTCAGGTGCGAGCACTCGCAACCGGCACGTATACATGAGAAGATGTATGAATGTGGAAGAAGCAAAAGAAGTGTGAAAGGATCGTAGCAAGTGGTGGTCTATAGTTTCTGCCTACCCCTGTGGGAAAAAGGCGTGAGTGTATGTACCTATGTATACATGTATTATGTACATATAATTTTCAGGGATACAAATGGAGTGCTGATATTTATATGTTGTTCGGCTTTGTAACAGCTGTCTGCATGGCGGTCCATGGAGTATTTAACGTACTACAGATGATGGCATCGGACTGTACCAATCCGAGTGATGCAATGGCTCACTTCATCTACTTCCTGCGTAAGTTCTTAATAGAATTATTGAGAGTCCAAGTTTAGAAAGGAATGGTTACACAAATACGACATATTATTGTGTCGCTAAATCAGCTGATACAATGCTTTTACCACATGGGAAAGCGTCTGGTCAAGTGCCCCGCAATTGAACTGTGGTGATTCTCTTAATTCCCATTTATGGAGGTGGTGGTTAGTTATCCCGTGTTTGGAACGAAATCGGTTCACTCGGGTCCAAGATTTACGGTCCGAGTCGAAACCGGGCAGTCTCTTAATGTGGTCCGATACGAAATTCACATTAATGTGTACAAAGCGGCTCCGCTCTAAACGCCCACTTCACTGTTTTCCCGGTGGAATGTCGGAAGTCCACAAATATACACTTGCCGCCGGAAGCTGGCTAAAAAACTTAAATATTGGAATTTGATCAACGCAGGATGAATGTTATTCGCAATGTTGATGATGATGACAAAGCTTTTATCAGATTTTTTTCAATAATAAAAATAGAATTACCTATAACCTATAACCGAGTCAGTCGATATCATGAATCATTAATTAGTATAAACAAAACCAAATTAATTAATTATTTGTCAAATAAATGATAAACAAACATTATTGGCACAGGTAGCTTTGTAGATAGCATAGATAAAAGGACTAGATAGGAGGATCTTGATGTCAGTGAGGCTTTATTGTCTCTTCAAAAAGGGACTGACAGTTCCCTTGATAAAATCCGCAGAGAAAGAGACTCCTCTCAATATTAGCGAACTTATTTCTAAGTAGATATGAATGTACAGTAAAACAATATTTTTCATTTCAGTATGGTTCTACTTCATTCTCATCGTCAACTCACATAGGGATAGCATGTAAAGGTTTTTATAGCTATGCATTATTTTTAGGTGATTTAATTATAAATTAAATATTATAACATAATTCGGTATTTTATTCAAAACTTTTTACATTTGGTAATTCCTTCCCGTTTATGTGATTCTTCGGCTATTCCAAAGAGGGATTGACCTCATGCTACGCCGTTCTAGCCTGCCATGCCTTCGCCAGCTAAGTAAGCTAATATACCATGAATTTACACACATTTATTGCACGCGATAATCACTAGCGTTCGAGGACTATAACTATAGGTATACTTTGTAACACGAAATTCTATTAAATGTCCTCAGAAAATATACTTAATTTTACTTGTTATTACCTATCAACCTATCTAAAGAAGTCTTGTATGATGACTAAAGCAAAATAACTCTATTATAATAATGACATCATTGTATCGGCTTTTTAACCATAGACCAAATTATTATTCTGTATGATCTAAGATCCTACAGTATTGAAATAAAACTACTTTTACAGATTATATCGCGTTGTACCGATATTATATAATTTCCGACGTTTCGGAACGGCGGTGTTTGACATTGGTTCAAAGAAGTCAGCAGTTTGTGAACATACTCTTGAAAAGGCCCAGTACTACATCACATTTGATAAACCACAAGTCCTCGCAAAAGAAAACCGATTCCTGCTCAGGATGATTCGCTAGGCTATTGAAATAAAATAACATCCCAATTTCAATAAAAAAGATGGCTGGGGCTTGCCACCTGCTTGGAACCCCATTATAGATTCCATTAAATCAAAATTCAAGCCCAAAACTGCAAGACTGAAAGATACGGTGAGCTCGTTCTGCGTGAATCGGATCGCCGGTAAATAACAAAAATGTAAGGTATCTATTAGTAATTGCAACATTAAAATGTCCAACGACTTAGTCTACCCGTGACCAGGGATGCTGTAAAGGATCCGAAACGTCGAGAATTAAATAATATCAATACAACGCGATAAAATCCGTAAAAGTAGTCTAGTATTCGCGTAAGTGTCAGAAACCAGTATCCTACAGTATTCTATAATCTATAGGTATAATGACATTGACATAAGTGCCTCGTCCGCTCTGTGTCAATCTTAACGTCATAACTCAATGGTGACAGTTGGTGTCAGTCGTTGACTGTGAATCAATCGTTAACAAAATGGCATAATATTTTTTATCGTAGAAAAATCATTACAACACAGTGTTATTTAATAAATAAGCATATGAATAATAACGTAAAACAGAACATACAATGACCATTTTCCATTGTTTGCCTCATCTGGAAAAGTTTCTTTATTGTATGAGTCTTAGAGTTGGGAGTATTATCGTAGTTGTTTTAAGTTTATTTAGCCTGGTATGTAGTTTTTCGATACAGTATTTCAAAGTCTCAGTTACTTTTCGCTAAGTTATTGATGAACATAAATTCTTAAAACATTTATTCAGTGTTTGTATAATAGTTAAACAATAGTCATTAACAAAATGTAATTGACCCTGGAGAGAGAAACCGTTGATATCTTAGATAGAAATAAAAATTAATGTTTATTAGTAAGTTTTTCTTCTATACATTCCTAAACCATTTTTACAATTGCTATGAAACTATGGTAAATTGTCGTGTTCATGCTAAAGTTAAAAGCAAGGTTTAAAATACTTTAGTGTTCCTGGGGGCAATGTCCTGCGCCCAGTTGTGGTGACGTAGTCAACTTACTGAAAACACTTTTGTTATCTACTATTATAACTCTTAAATCGATCAAGTATAACATAGCAAAGAAATTATAAAATATAGATATGACTGTGTATAATATTTATAAAACAATTTACAGGTTGAAGCTATTTTTGGCAGTGGACTCTTAGAAAACATTCGCGTATGCTACTTAACTGGAACACCCTTAAAAGTTTTAGGTTATACGGCGATTCCTGTGGCTATAATAGTATTGTTTACTGCTATTAATTTTCTCTACGGTATTGCAAAGGTAAGTTAGCAGTAGTTAGAGTACGAGTATCTATCTACTACCGTGACATAATATTAAAAATATATTGTCACTAGTTCATAATTATGTTATAAAATAATTGGACATTAGAAGGGTACAACAGCAGATACTTATTATGTCTTTAATAACCAATAAATTTAGTAAATATTTACTACATTTATATTTTTATTTTGTTGAAACCGTTGGTGTTTTGAATAGTTGCATATTTGAACAGAACTTTTAAGGGTCCGACGGAGCTTGAATTGCCCACAAAAACGTAATACCAAAATAAATCGTAATCCAGACAATATTCTATCTATCAATTATGTTATTATTCAGATTTGGATACCGTTAATCTGGGTTCCTACGGTACTATTTCGTCTATTATACTTCACCGTAAATAAAAGACCGGAAAATCCTTCCAAAGTTGGTAAAGTTTTTAGAAATTGCATTCGCTTACATTTATTTCCAGTGAAGTATTTTGGACGAAATAGTAAAATAGGAACCTAGATTAACGGTATCGGAATACGAATAATAACAAAATTTGATTAAATTATGTTTGAATTACGATTTATTTCGGTATTACGTTTGTAAGAGAAATTCGGTCCGCCGGAATCTTAACATGTAAGTACCTATTTAATCAATAATAAACTTTAAGAAAGCCTATCTAAACATGCTGGACAATGCTGGTAAAGTGCAATTAGACCAATATCTTTCATTTTAGGGTTTCGTACGTAAATCGACCCGAGGGAGGGACTCTACCGTTCCACCTCTGATGTCTATGCGTACGTCTCTTCGTCTATCACAAGGCTTTACTTTACACACGGTTAGAGATAACACATTATCGAATTTAATTTAATTATTATTATTATCGTGAATAGTACGTAAAATGCTTGTAGAATTTTATTCCAATAAAACATTACTTTATTTATTAATTTATTACGTACGGAACCCCACACGTATCACCTCGGAAACGGGTCGTAACTGTATCAACTCGAGCGGTTCAGTATTCTTTGTATGAAACCCCCTACTGCAAAGTACACTAATCGGAGTCGTAACGTAAATGATTCGCGTCGGGACAAGCTCACGAACCGTGGTGAGGCGCGTAGGCAACCAGCGATCCCAGCGCTTACGGCTCATCGCTCACGGGCTTACGCCTCTCAGTAACCGCGCTTGCATCTCTTCGTCCACCTTTGGCCCTCTCAACACTCCTGCAGCCTGCCTGCAGCTAGAAATAGAACCCGATCACTGGGTTCAAATGTGAACCGAGACATAACCATGCAATACACTTCACGTTCGGATTCAAACTGATCTAGTGCCAGCCAGGTCAACCAGCGGTCGGTAAACCGTAAATGTAGCGATGACTAGCGGTAGCCGAGTCGACGTATTGGAGCTGCTGATCCGCTTTGGTTACATGCTTACGATAGGTTGACGCCTGTTTGACGGCGAGGCGAAAGGCGATACGGTAACAATCGCATAGCCCCGAGTTGATATGTGTGCTATGTCCTTTAGTGGGAATAGCAAAATTTTGTGCCTGACTGGTCCTGTTTGAGTATAGTACCTAGGTATTCGTACCAATATAGAAAATATTGTATTTTACTTTGATGTGTCTAGTCTAAATATGCAAATACATAGTATATCTTTGTAGTTTACATACTCGCACTTATAAGTAATTTATTTTTTCATATTATTATTTTTGTAAAATGTTACAATAATCATTAAATAGATACTTTTTGTTCACAGTTAGTACCCGATGCTACTGTACGGTTTATGTACGCATGTTTATTATTACTCCTGTTTAATCTAACCGTCAGCTTTACATTTTATATTGAAGACACCGTGAAGGGTTGCTGTCCAATGTTCATATATGGCACAATAACGTTGTTGTATTCTTTAAGTGAGTTATTAGTTTTTTATTTCTTTAGTAATTGAGCTGTTCATTTTCGGACATGATTAGGTGACGTTTGTCTTATAACGGCATTGCAGCATCTGATGCCACGCACTACAAAATATTCCATCAGGTGACACGATATATCATCAGGAGAACTTGCGGTCAAGCGTAAGTCTATCACGAATAAAAAAAAGTGCGTACAAAGGAAATTCTTCATAAAGAGAATGACTGCCATGCTGTTTTCCCGATAAAAGTAAGACAACGGTGCCAGTGTATTGATTACGAGGTTTATCCATGTAGGCGGGCACCATCCTCAGGGACACTATAAAACCCAACTATAGACCCATTGTCTCACGGTTCATGATAGTTTATCCAATCCC
Source organism: Acronicta aceris (assembly GCA_910591435.1). NCBI lineage: Eukaryota > Metazoa > Arthropoda > Insecta > Lepidoptera > Noctuidae > Acronicta > Acronicta aceris. The sequence continues at coordinate 9,251,803 of OU342767.1, read as the reverse complement.
CGAGCTAAATGCTGCAGGATAAGAAATAAGACTACGTCATATTTTAAGACCACATATAATTGTTTGTTATAAAGTAACATTAAAATATACACACATAACGCGTAGAACTGACGGCTGATAGTTCTCGAGTGGAGACCACGTACCGGAAAGCGCAGTTTAGAATTACCTCCAACAAGATGGATGGACGACCTGGTAAAGGTCGCTGGGAGTCGTTGGATGCAGGCGGCATATAATCGGTCCCTGTGGAAGTCTTTGGGACAGGCCTTTGTTCAGCAGTGGACTTCTATTGGCTGATATGACGATGAACATTAAAATAAAATATGCTTTTATTCCCCGTAGGATTAGGCAGAGGTGTAGGTACTATTGTATACCTACATTTCCCCGGTATGTTTAAATCCCATGTAATAGGGGGAAGCGTATTGCCATTAACCGGACACAAATACTAGCTGCTGCCAATAATTTCATAGAAAACCCAATAACACTTTGCTTGACCTGGGCATCGAATCCAGGACCTCCAACATAACAGCACCGCTAAGGCTAAAGAGACAGTTATAAAATATACTTATATATTAATTCCTATTTCTTTTCAGTGCTCTGTTATTTCCTGGTTATCTTAGCTAGCTACCATCGAATTATGATGTTTGTGTAAACTAAGAATGTGTTATTTTACGAAGGACAAATTTAGCTCGACACAGTTTATAGTATTTTTTTATTCTGTAACGTATTATTATTTTTATTTCGTATATCGTATCATTATAATTTATAGAATATTGATGTTTGTTTTCTTTCATATTAAGAGTCCGGCGGACCCAATTTCTCTTGCAAACGTAATACAGATATAAATCGTAATTTAAACACAATTTAACAAGATGTGTGGACATTGTTCAATTTCGGCCGAAGTCGATATTATTAAAAGATGGTTCCCAGTTCGTCATTATAAAAAAAAACTGTGGAAGACACAGTTTAAAGCATAAAGCTAGGTGTCCACTTAGACATGCTACAATGTACTCGCATTTACAAGTCCTGTTAGAAATAAATGAAGTAAACGATATTGACAACATGAAGACATCACGTAAATGTTGACAGCAGAATAGTCCCTATTCATCAATCACCTCAGGTTGCCAGAGAGGCCACTACGAAATTATAATAAGTACCACATTATACTTAAAAAACTTTTAAAAACTTTGTTACCTTTGCCTCTACAAATAAAAATACTTATTCCTACATTATCTACTCCCTAGTCTTTGACTTCCTTTGACATTAACGTGGCATTACTGCTTGTTTTATTTATACGTATTTATTAGAAATTTTGTTAGACAAAAACACAAAGTAAGATGAATATTTTTGAAAGCTTACCACATGTGAAAAAGTGTTGCTACTGCATCGGTCTGAGATGTGGCAGTATTATTATAGTTGTGTTGCATTTATCTTTTGTGGTAAGTGCCTTATTGTTTACGATTATATTAGAGGGTCTTATTGACGTACGCACTATTTCTGAGATGCCCATCTAGCTGTTAGAGCTCAGGCTTGGTCACGCAGTGAGGGGGCGTGCATACTTCAACCACAATTATTAGATCTAATACTATAACATCGCTTCAATAAGAATTATCCATTGAAATGTTGTCTGTAATAGACCGCTTTAGCAATAAACCCACCCATTGTAGATACCATTCTAATGAATAAACGGATTTTCTTTCTTTCTGGTACACATGTCTCCGCAAACATCCCTAATGATCATATCACGACCGATCTGAATCGAGAGTTCAATTGGACCCTGTTAAGCAGAAAAGATCCAGTCCACACTTTTTGTGAAACGGAGTTATACACGTATTCATAATCTCCTAATCAAGTTTCATATATGCATAAAAGATCCTGGCAGTTTGATCACATTTGCTTAGGAAAATATTAACTGTGTGATTTTTTTATTCACGGTCAATCTTTAAACTGCATTTACTCAAAAGTATAAAAAAAGATGTTGGATCTTTTCTGCTTAACAGGGTCCAATTTAAGCTCTTAATTTTTTGAGGTTTTAAGGAGCCAGAGAAAATTATGTTCAGCTGATACTTCTATGTTCATAACAATGTTTGTAGTCGTTATGGAACTATAGTAATTATTACTATTTTTTTTATTATTTGTGATAGGCTTATTAATAATATTTGGCAATAATTTACAAATTTACAGATCGAAGCATTTCTTGGCAGTGGAGCCAATGCGGAATTTAGTAAATGCTACTCATCGGGACATGTGATGAAAATCCTAGGTTACGTAGCGATTGCTATAGCCGTATTCATATTAATTACTGCTATATATTTCCTTATTGGTGTTATAAGGGTGAGTTAAAGTTAATTAAGTGGGTACTGAATAAGTAGTACCCACTTTTTATTGTTTTATCGAAAGAGAGCATAGAAAATGCATTAAGATTGACGTTGAAATACTGAGCAATAACAACTAATATGAGTATATTGATAATTTCAATTTAAAGTCACATCTATATTGAAAATAATTGGTAAACACAGGTAAACTAAACCTTATGTATTTACAGGGTATACCCTATTCAATCATATGGTTCATGTATGCGTCAGCGGCTCTATTAATCTTCAATGTCATCGTCAGCATATTTTTTTTTATAGAGGCCACCAAGAAAGATTGCTCTCCACCGTACATTTTAGGAGGAGCAACGTTAGTGAGTTCATTAGGTATGTTTATTTCTTTCGATAGTTTTAGAAGACAAGCATCGCTTCTTCCTTTCAAATCTAATCCACATCGATAAGGTTACGAAGGAAAGAATAGTTAAATTGCAATGTAAAATCTCCTATGGGTGTTATTGGAAATCGAATGTCTCATCCAAAAAATATTCGAATCAACAAGGGCACCAATTTTATTCAGTGTTATATAAGTGCACTATAATATGACTGTTAAATGATAAAATAAACAAAATTAAATATAAAATTTGGTTTTCAGTTCTCTGTTATTTCTTGGTAGTTTTGGCGAGCTACCATCGGGTCATGAGGTATACTTAGTGATTGTGAGACTTCCCTAACTCCACCTGATAATTTCATTTTAAGAGAAGCAAAGCTATATACTTATTGTATAATAAAAGAAGCATAAGTTCTAGAGTGTTTCATTTTATTTAAGGTTTATTATTAGTTTATTCGTGTGGGGACGGGTTAGAATACTGTTCCTCACTGCCTTTCAGATAGGCATCCCGTAAGAGGCGTGAAAATATTTAACTCGCTCGGTGATATGACCTCTGGTCTGGATGGCTGGGGACCACCCTTACGTCGGAGTCTGTCGTAAAACACCTTGGTGTGTGTTTCGACTTTTAAACGTAAAAGCCAGTGAAGTAGTAGTAGAATAAATAGTACCGTAGGAACCTAGGTTAACAGTATCCAAATTCCAATAATAACATGATAGGAAATTGTCTGAATTACGATTAAGGTGGATCGTTTAGCTGTGCCCGCGAAATTCAAATTTCAAGAGAAGAGACATGATTTTTCGCAGTTTGTAGGTCTCTAGCAAGTTCTAGATTCATGGTCGTTGTAATTGCGACATCAACTATACAACATTCACAACTGAGAACTAAAACCTTTACTAATAAATCCTTATCAAGCCAAAAACTTGGCACAATCTGTGTAATTGGTCAAAATTGACATTTTACACTACTTTTAGCTACAATAATGATTTTTAAGCAAAGGTTTTAGACAAAAATTGTGAATTTTGTATAGGTTATGTCGCAATTACCATTACCATGAATGCAGAACTTATTAATAGACCTACAAACTGCGAAAAACCACTCGAAATTTGAATTTCGCGGGCACAGCGAAACGATCCGCCTTAATTTGGGTTTTACGTTTTTGTGAGTTATTCAAACTCCGCCGGACCCTTAAGGATCGGCATCGCATCAGCAACTGTTCTGGTGATGCAGGTGTCTATGGGCGATGGTGACTACTTGATGAGCCTCCGCCACTAATATGATCACCACAACACCCCATATCACACATGAACAAGGCATATCTGCTTCTACTAATATTCTTTAATTTTACTATTTTATTAGGCAGGCCTATTATATATATCTTCCGCCATCTTTTAAGTAGGATGCGAGGCAAGACCTTGCCCACTTGAAGGAGTTCTGGGAACACAAGATATAAGCCTATCGTAGCGAATGTCACGAATCCCATAGTGGGTAGGAAGGCGATTGCGGTTTTAGGCGGTACAAGTCCACGTCAGAATTACGCTTTTCCAGGTGGTAGACTTACCCATGAGGATTTTTCGCAATTCCAGAAAAAAGGTATCTACGTACGTAAGCTATGCATTAATATTATAGTATAGTACTGTCAACAAGCACATCATGGTATCCAAAATCGATAATTTTCTTCAACCGATTTTCAATTTAATCTCAAAATAATAAAGTTTATTATCCATTGGTGTTTGACAGTTTGTGGTACAGTCAGCAGCACATCAAGTGTTGATCAAGTGAAGTTTTTCGTTTATTGTATGCATTTGTATTGTAGTACTGTGCACTATTGCGCTATAATAAGTGCCGTGTAGGTGTAGTGGATTGTAACAGTGGGCGAAATCCGCCAAATTATATGTTGACATCAGTATAGATAAATTTAAGAAGAATAAAAGAATAAGTGTTTGCCGTGTGACAAACAATAAAATGCAAACTGTGCTTGCATGTTTTTGAGAATCACTTTGAAAAGAGATTTTTCACCGAAAATTATCATCTTAGAGTAGCAGCTTCTCCAACCTCATTCAGAACAGAGGAGATTGCTAATGGACCACCCACGCCGAACATCGAAACCAGTAAGTTGAAATAATATCCTCAGTCTCACAGAGACACATACCTACTTAATTCAATCAACTATCACAATAATATAAGCAGATTCCCCATACATTTTTCTTGAACCACCATTACCTACAACTTCATTTCTATACCTAGTCATATCTCAGGGAAAATAATATAGATAACATTGTACCTACATATGGTTACCCGAGAGAACTTACGGTTGCGGTCAAGCGTAAGTCTATTACGAAAAAAAAAGTGCGTACAAAGGAAATTCTTCATACAGAGGTCGACTGCCATGTAGTTTTCCCGATAAAAGTAAGTCAACGGTGCAGTTGTATTGATCAGAGGTTTATCCAAGTAGGTGAACATTACCCTCGGAAACACTAAGCAATTAAAAACCTAAGCATTGTCTCACGGTTTATGATATTTTATCCAATCTTCTAGATAGCTGAATGCTGCAGGATAAAGAAAAAATAAGACATTTTAAGACTTTTTAACCCCGCAGGGTTAACCAGACGTGTAGATACTATTGTATACCTACATTTGTCTAGTATGTTTAAATCCCATGTAATAGTGGGGAGCTTATGCTGCTGCTAAGAATTTCATAGAAAACCCAATAACACTTTGCTTGACCTGGAAATCGAATCCAGGACCTCCAGCATAGCAGACACGCTTAGGACCACTAAGGCTAATGAGACAGTTATAAAATATGCTTACATATTAATTATTATCTCTTTAGTGCTCTGTTATTTCCTGGTTATCTTAGCTAGCTTAATTATTTTACGAAGGCCAAATTCAGCTCAACACAGTTTATTGTATTTTTTTATTCAGTAACATTATTATTTTGGACATCGTATCATTATAATTTAATATAGAATATTGATGTTTGTTTTCTTTCATATTAATGAGCGAAATATATTTTTATGTATTTAGTACAGGGGCTCACACTCGGCTCACATACCTTTATTTTAATAGAATATGTACCATAAAATAACTACGAAATTATACTTGAAAATCTTTTAAAACCTTTGTTACCTTTGCTTCTCCAAATAAAAATATTCCTAAATTATCTCCTCCCTAGTCTTTGACTGTCTTTGACATTAACGTGGCATTACTGCTTGTTGTAATCATATACGTTTTTATTAGAAATTTTGATATAAAAAACACAAAGTATGATGAATGTTTTTGAAAGCTTACCACATGTGGAAAAATGTTGTTTCTGCATTGGTCTGAGATGTGGCAGTATTATTATAGCTCTGTTGCATTTATCTTTTGTGGTAAGTGCCTTATTACTTACGATCATTATTAGAGGGCCTTATTTCCATACCGACGCACTATTTCTGAGATGCTCAAGTAGCTCAGGCTTTTAGTTCTAGTACTAAGCATCGATTCACTAAGCGTTGCATCTATTGAGATTTTGTCTGTAAGAGACCGCTTTAGTAATAAAGCCACCCATTGTAGATACCAATCCAATAAATAAACGGATTTTCTTTCTTTCTTTCTGGTACAACTGTCTCCGCGAATATCTCTAATTATCATAATAATATCGCGACTGATCTGCATCGAGAGATCAATGTATGCTCTTAATTTTTTGGAGTTTTAAGGTGCCAGTGAAAATTGTTCAACTGATACTTCCATGTTCATAACAATTTTTGTAGTCGTTATGAAACTATAGTAAGCATTAATAATTTACAAATTTACAGATTGAAGCATTTCTTGGCAGTGGAGCCAATGCGGAATTTAGTAAATGCTACTCATCGGGAACTGTGATGAAAATCCTAGGTTACGTAGCGATTGCTATAGCCGTATTTATATTAATTACTGCTATATATTTCCTTATCGGTATTATAAGGGTGAGTTAAAGTGAAATAAGTGGGTAGGTACCTACCTACTGAATAAGTAGTATCCACTTTTTATTGTTTTATCGAAAGAGAGTATACGAAATGCATTAAGATTGACGTTGAAATACTGAGCAATAACAACTAATATGAGTATATTGATAACTTCAATTTAAAGACACATCTATATTGAAAATAATTGGTAAACACAGGTAAACTAAACCTTATGTATTTACAGGGTATACCCAATTCAATCATATGGTTCATGTATGCGTCAGCGGCTCTATTAATCTTTAATATCATCGTCAGCATATTTTTTTTTATAGAGGGCACCAAGAAAGATTGCTCTCCACCGTACCTTTTAGGAGGAGCAACGTTACTGAGTTCATTGGGTAAGTTTATTTTGTTCGATAGTTCTAGGAGACAAGCATCGCTTCTTCCGGTCAAATCGAATCCGCAATAATAAGATTACGATGGAAATAATAGTTAAATTGCAATGTCAAATCTCCTATGGGTATTATATAGAAATCGAATGTCTTACCCAAAAAATATTCGAGTCAAGAAGGAGCACCAATTTTATTCGGTGTAAGCGCACTATAATATGAGTGTTAAAATGACAAGAAATGCCAAAACGTACTCAGAGAATCGGGAGTGTGTTGATTCAATACCCCAATACAGTCAATACATAGTCTCTGTTAAAGTCCAGACATACCTAGTAGTAGTAGGTATAATGTGAGTGTTGGAATGTGGGGAAATGTCTGAGATAGCCTTTAGAAAAAAAGGCCATAGTGGCTTTATGTAGTCCAGTCCCAGCTGGCGGCGCACTTGCATCAGTCGTTGTGTAGTTCGACCTTAATCTAGGAGAAGAGAAAGGGAAGTACTTGAATTTTAATTGCATCCAACTCTGTAGATACCTAAATCAATTCGTTGCGCCCAAAAATCACGTCTATTGTGCAATACCAACTAAAATTAAATATAATATTTGATTTTCAGTTCTCTGTTATTTCTTGGTAGTTTTGGCGAGCTACCATCGAGTCATGATGTATCGTTAGTCAATGTGAGACCTCCCTAAACTCCACCTGATTAATTTCATTTTAAGTGAAGCAAAGCCAGATACTTATTGTATAATAAAAGAAGCCTAAGTTCTAGAGTGTTTCATTTTATGGTTTACTAGCTTTTTGCCCGCAACTTCGTCCGCGTGGAATAGTTGCTTTGTTCCATATGAACTTTCATCCCCTATTTCACCCCTACATAGGTCGAAATTTATCAAAATCCTTTCTTAGGGGATGCCTACGTCATAGTAGCTAGCATATGCATGCAAAGTCTCAGCCCGATCGGTTTAAAATTGTCGAAGTTTCATACAAACTTTCATCCCCTATTTTATCCCCTTGGGGGTAGAATTTATCAAAATCCTTCCTTAGCGGATGCCTACGTCATAACATCTACCTGCATGCCAAATTTCAGCCCGATCCCTCCAGTGGTTTGGGCTGTGCGTTGATAGATCACTATGTCAGTCAGTCACCTTTGAGTTTTATATATATTTAAATTATTAGTTTATTCGTGTGGGGACGGGTTAGAATACTGATCCTCACTGCCTTTCAGATAGGCATCCCGTAAGAGGCGTGAAAATATTTGACTTGCTCGGTGATATGACCTCTTGGCGTCTGGCTGGCTGGCGACCAACCTTACGTCGGAGTCTGACCCCAAATAAATTGAGACAAGGGCAGGAAGAAGAAGATACCTTGACTTGCTATTTGGCAAGTATTAAACATCTATAGTTATTAGGAGAGGCCTACGACTAGCAGTGAACGAAAACAGACTGATGATGATAGTGATTATATTGAAAAGGTAAATTGGCAAGAAAGGATTTGGATGGAGCCTTCGCCACTAATATGATCACCGCAATACCCCATATCACACATGAACAAGGCATATTATGACATATTATAATATACTTATTATGACAAAATTGAAAAATAAAAAATATTCTAAAAGTTTTTTTTTTATTTTATGCACACCCTTTTTCCATGGCTGTAGGTCAGTTCAAGCGTTAATTAAACTACTAAAAGCAAATACAGCACTAATACCATTATTAATCTAAATTATAAAAAGAATATTAAAAGCCTTTTATCCAAAGTTTCATAAAAATGCCAATAGCCTTATATTCAGAGTTAAGTTAGGTACAAGAGTTTTAAAAAGTCAAAAAGGACATCCATGAATTGTCTGTATAAATATGTTATGTAAACTCTATCCTTGACTCAGAGGAAAGCTCAGTTGAAAAACCTCTGAGGGAAAGACTGTCTTTCCAGGTCTTTCCTCTGAGGGAAAGACAGACATTCTTGAGGTCTCTATGGTTTGTTTGTCTCTTTCCTCTGAGCTAAGGTTAAATTTTTTTGTATGATGAATGTCGTCTAATGCGTACCTAACACTGACTTCTATAATACTATAATACTCTATAGCAAAGAGAAATATAGAGAGCAATGGTCCCTAAGCATCTCTAAGTAGTCTGTGCAATCAAGTCTACTTTAATAACTGTCAAGATGGCTTTGTGAATTTTAAAATAATCGCGTAATTTATTTATCAAAATGATACCCAACATTTTCAGCTCACTACCACAAGTAAAAAAATGTTGCTTTTGTATCAATCTCAAAACGGGTTGTATAATTATAGGAGTAGTATATTTGCTTTTCATAGTAAGTACTTTTTTTTTAATTTTTGAGCGTATGATCATAATTAATATTTACAAGTAAATATTTACTGATCTTAGTAGTATAAAATACCCCGGCATTTCCTGACTGCTTCTGAGAAGGAACGCTAAAGAGAGATATCAATGTGAACGTCATTATGTAAGGCAAATGGCCCCTTGAATGAAGAGCCATAACGACTTTCATTAGTCCAGTCCTAACTAACGAAAATACTAAGAGTACATATTAAGAGAGGTAGGGCATAGTGGAATCGAATAATTCCACTTACAATAATTGGAGCTGCTCGACTGGGGAAGTACCTCCACCTTGCAGAAAATCGTAGCTAAATAACATAGCTCTGTGCTATGTTGTGTTCCTAACGGTGAGCAAGTTCGCCAGAGCTCCGCGAGGAAGCGTTGTGTTGGCAGTGTGGGAGACCGGTGGTGTTTTGTTACCGCCGCTGTCATGCATGGCAGCATGTCTCCTATGCTGCCAGCCCAACTATTCCTCCTTAATTTACAGGGTCGGCAACGCGCGACTCGCGCGGCGTGAATGAAACCCCTGGTGTTGTAAGCATCCATAGGCTATGGTAACCGCTTATCATCAGGCGGGCCGTATGCTTGTTTGCCACCATAGTGGTATAAAAAAAATATATTTTAATAGCTCTGCAACCCTTCCCACAACTAAAGAGTATCTATGGAGTTTCTTGCCGGCTCTTCTCCATAAGACCTACTATTTGGAACCGTGCATGTAGTTTTGACATTTCAAAATTACCTGTATATGGTCTAATTGAAATAAAAAATTTGAGTTTTGAGTTTGAGTTTGAACTATGTAACTCTAAAAAATTCGAGGGACATTAACGGTTAAAATTATAATTATTGCATTGGTCTATCTGTAACTGCACTATATTTTCAGGTCGAAGCTATTACTGGCAGATCAGCTATTAATGAATTTCAAAGATGCTACTCCATAGATCTATTTATGCAAGTTTTAGGTTCTATGGCACTAGTTGTTTGTGCGATTACATTAATTTTTACTCTCTTTTTTCTGTATGGTGTTGTAAAGGTTAGTTAAAAAGTCAATTTTGCACTACATCTTACTTTTACAAAAATAATAAACAAAAATGGGGTTTTGTCGGTTTGATATCGACCAACCACGTCATATTTTTTGTGAAGATTGGTAAATTCAGAATGTGACGGCAAATTTCGACTTAGCGGGTTGCTTAGTTGGTCAGAGCATCAGCTGGTATATTGAACCAGAAGACGCAGGTTCGAATCCTACCCGCAATCGAATTTTTCCTTCACCAAAATTGCTGTCATTATCATCCTCCTTTCCGAATAATCCTTAATCCTTACTTCCTTACTAATATTATAAACATGAAAGTTTGTGAATACTCACAAACTTCCACATTGGCCTTCTGCATCCTTGCCACTTTTTAAAAAGCTTTTAAAAAAGCACTACTTGGGACATTAACAGTGTAATAGTACTTTTTATTATTAAAATTATAAATGTAGTTTTTATTTATGATGTTTATAAGTATATATATATTTATATTATATATGTGCATGTATGTAGCTATCTGTATAATCTACTTTATTATTGTTTTTTTAATTGTTATATTAGTTTTGTACACTGAACATGAACATATCTACCCGTTATCTTGTCCAGTGTCCAAATCACTTTGGTTGCCTGGAAGAAATCACTTTAAGTGATAAGGCCGCCCATTGTACATTGTTTGTTAACGATAAATATGTATTATTATTTGTATTTCTGGTGTACAATAAAGTGTTAAATAAATAATAAATATTGGTAATTAGGTACTCTCTGGTAATTAGGTGTACTACTCTTTCACGCCAGAACGGTTGAACGGATCTGAATGATATTTGGCACAGAGATAGATTATAATAGACAAATAGTAACTTATCTTTATTATGTTATGATAAGTTATATGGTAGGTTACCACTTATCACACGATTCAACAAAATTAATTCACTTTGGCTGAAAGGTGCAAAAATTAAAGCGTATAGCTACTTTTCATAATTATGGTATGTAGAAATGATAAGTGAACTGTTACAAGTCAACTGTTCAGTTTATATTGATCGGAAGATTTTTATTTGGTCATTGGATTCGGTTATCTTTACATTTTTAGCAACGTAGCGATGCACGCTTATGAATATCCATGAGAGACTCGTTCAATACTTGTTTTTAAAATACTGAACATCTAAAGTCAAAATATTGAGCTTGTTCAATTCTTTCAATGCAATTAAATGCGATTATACAATAACAGGTAATCAATCAGTTATGTGTTTACATAGTTCAATTTGCTTGCTTCATCTTGAAAGGCAAGGTACAGGGGCCGTATTATGACGCTGATGTTAACGCCATCATTTTTAGGTTGTGAGAAAGAGATGCCGCTCTACATATTAAATAGCCTCATCCCTTTCTTACAACCTAAAAATTATGGCGTTAACATGTAATAATACGGCCCCTGTAGATTGATAGCCAGGGTAGACAAGTAAAACGTACATTGTTTTTCTACAGAACGTACATCAAACTGCTCTTTATTTTATGTACACAACAGTATTATTACTTATCTTCAACTTAATCATGAGCGTTGTTGCAATGTTTGTGTCTCGGAAGGATTGTTCGTCGCCCTACCTTTTTGGAGGATCTACATTCTTTATTGCCATACGTAAGTGTCATTTGCTGAATTTATAAATATTACTTCACACATTTATCTTCTAAAGCTACGATTTTTGAGAATGGTATCGTTATCGATACTGTTTTTATTTCAATTTTTTGTATACCTTCTCATAGTAAGCTATTGTGTTTTAATTCTATAGCTTGGCTGGGTATAAGATTACTAAAGTGACAACAAGTTGTAGATTAAAATCTTGATAGTATCTATCTAGGTACCTATCTCTACTTACATAGGTTAGGTAAAGGAAAACTGACGAGAGGAAACATGACTTCGTATTGCCGATACATTGTGTGTATAACGTTCTTAACCTCGTCTAACTCGGCTGTTTTGTTTTGGCGAATTTGGGCTAAGCCACTAATCGATTGCCCAGCCCCAGGAACTACAGCCCGTTCCCACTTGTCAGCTATCGTGCCCGGATTTTAATCGGGTGTCGGCGCCTCTGTTTACACTAATCGATTGTCGGCCACGGTCAAAACTTTTGCCAATTTTTAACTCTCTACGCGAGGCGACTGTACACAATTGACGTTAATGTAGGCATTATTACTTGAAAAGAAAAAGAATAAAGACAGCGAAGGAAAGAAAATATCGGGTGCACCCAGTCCTGGGGGAAAAGAGGGAGGGGGGGAAGATTTAGTTTGGGAACATTTTCAAAATTTTATAACTGAATTGAGAAGTGACGAAATTAAGTTCTTCAATTATTTTAGGGTGTCAACCACTACATTTAACGGTAGCGGGAAGATGACATCCGAAAAATGTGAACAGCGTCATAATTACTCATAGGCGAGCGAGATCCGACACGATTTATTTCCAGGCGTAGAGGGCTCGAAAAGCACCCGACATTTCTTGACGGCGCCGACACAAAATCGGTGTCGGACAAGTTGTGAATAGCTTCCTATAAAATACTCGGCCACCGGAATATCCGAACAAAATCTGGACTCTTATTGTTATCAGTGATTTGTTTGGAAGCTTAGTTATAATGTATCTATTTTATTTTGTTTTCAGTGCTGATGTATTTCCTTATAGTGGTAAAAAGCTACCATCGGGAATCAACCAGCGTTCAACCTGCCAATGACCCAACCAGCCAATAGGCTGATTATTGAATCATTTTTTATATTATGACAGATATCGTCTTAAGCTCAGAAAAACTTTTTTTAATATTCGATATTGTGTCAAATTTGTACATAAGTAGGCATTTCTAATTGAATAAATATGGAATTATACACTCACGTTTTATGGTGCAGCTACATAAGTATAGCCTAGAATTTAGTCTGGAAAACGGCAATAGGGCCATACCTATTGTCTCTTTTGTGTGTATTTGCAGAAAATTATCCTCGGCCACCAGGTGAGTCGGCAGGGTGTATCAGACAGTAAATAACATCCTTTGAATAGCAAAGGAATACATAGGTGACAAAATCGCTAATAGATATTGCATCCGACTACAGATATCTGACATTTGCATTGAAGGATTATACCACCCATATTTTAGTCGAATATTATAGGACAGTATCTCGGAAATGTTAATTAAAGGGGTCGGTAGATCGGTCAAAGCGACCGCCCTCGCTCATTAAGGTTGATACCTGGCATCAGCATAAATGTCACGCGATGTGGAAGATTTAATTATAGAGGGTTACAAACGACCCACCGCGGTGCTCGAGAAAGGGTTACGTCAGATTATAAAGTAGGTACAGCTTGAAACAAACACTCTAAATTAGAGTACAATACAGAGCCCCAAGTCACAGGGACACAATTTTATTGTGTGAAAATCGTCATTTATTACTGATTTTTGACAGTTTTTCATTCAAAATCTGTCGGTTCTTATGTCATTTAGAACCAATGGACGACCATTCTGAATAGACTTGGGCCTCATTTAAGTAAGTAGAGGTGCCCGTAAAATGTATTTACAGAAATAAATATCATTTATAATTTAAATAAAAAATGTCACATAGCGACATTCAGTAGATACAGAGGTAGCATACCAAATACCTAAGAGAATTCAAAGGCGAGATCCTTGTTCGCGTCACGTGCTTGACGTAATAAAAGCCAGCCGAGCCACCGGAGGAACGCTATCTCAGGGAAGTGACTTTCTTTTATACTTTCTTTTTATATTTATATACTTCTTTTTACGCCTCCGCCGGGGACGACGTGAGGGTGACATTTTCTTTGAAAATACAAATGTTTCACGTAGATAGAGACTGTAATTTTGCGTTAGATATTTCGGGACGTAAAATATAATTTATTGTTTCTGGAGTTTCTTTCTTTGGACGTTGTTATTTTTCTTTATAAAAATGTCGAAGCTATGTAGGTTCTAAGGAAGTTTTCTTAGCATCTTTGTTTATTTATACTTGTGGTTCTAAACCTACAGCAGTAGGTACCTACCTATACCTATGCCTGGATTATGCGATTGAAACATGATGAATGAAACAACAAATTTTCAAAAAAATATTTGCCTGATTATTTTAAAAAGTTTTTCTCGAAAGTTATTAAAAAAATTACAACGAAGCTCGATCTATTCTTGAAATATAGGTACCTAGTAGGTACTTGAACACATTACTGTAGAGTTTTTGTAACAGAAATAGACATTGTTGGTTACGTCTGCTGTATTTGAGGCGGGCATAGCGTCTGCTCTGACCGGGGGATATTTTTACAACAGGGGCGACGAACTCCTCTATACGTCATTTCCATTTTGTTTGTTGACGGTGCAGACAACCACATAACTACCTCCCATGAGGTATTATAATATAGGAGACATGGTAGTACTTGTTTAATCGCAGTGTATTGCATATTAATTACACTGTAAGGAGAGCTCTGTTGCTCATTTTTCGGAGCCTACAGTGTACTGCAATACCAATATATAGCAGAAGCCGTACCACAACGTGTTAACGCGATCATTTTTAGGATATGGAAAAGGTATGATGCTATTTATTGTATAGAGCGGCATCGCTCCTTCTTAGGTAACCGCAAAACGATCGCAATGACACATAATGATAGGTAAGTACCTACCTACGGTCTCAGGTCTGATCTCCGAACATTAATTAGGCTTTAAAGATGCTTAGTACAGGCTTACAAACGAGTATTCAGTATCTACAGTCAATACAGTAATAATTCTGCTCCATCTACCGCCATTATTTATGTAAAGCACATTTATTATTCACTCAATCATTGTTCCAAAATTAATAATAATATAATTATTATAACAAAGTGATAGGACAGGCTGGAGGACCTTCAGTCCCTTGCGTTATTCATAACGGAAATAAAACTGCCCGACCCCCATGACATAAGAAAATATTTTACTTGCAAAGATCTGTGGGGTATCCTACTTGAAAGGACCTGTACCTAGATATGTTATCATGACTGTGTAGATAATTGTGTTTGTCTGAACTAACTGTGTTTAATGTAGATAGAAACTGGTATCCTGCATCAAGATACCGACTTACTTAAACCCTAGATGGACTTATATGAAAATATTAAATTGATCCTTACCCCTAATGCTGGGTAGGTAAATTTCCAAGGCCTACTTAACTATTTTGAATTTAAATCTATTGTAAAAGTATTGCTAGACGATGCAATGATGGAAATACTTTTCATTCCCGGCTTTTTTAAATAAATGTAAGTACCTAAAGCACTGAAAAACTGCCTACAAATTAATAATAAAATATATATTTGCTTAAATAGCTACCTAAATACTCAGATGTTACAATTTTATATGAGTAAGTTCCTCGTGTTCATTTTTATATACCTCTCTACTTATTATGTTCCGACGGCACTTTGCCGACGGCTTTGCTTTGGAATGTGCCCACACGTTTAAAACGGACAATGCGTAAACTAATAAAAAAATAATATTATTTTACCTTTTATTTTTTATATCTAGAGCTTAGTAAAAATAACTATAGTGCTAGACTAATAAACTGAACTACCAGGCTTTAAAAGTAAAAGCAATTTAAGTTTTCCGATCCTTCCTATTCCTACATTTTTGACCTGCCTGCCCATCTAGGAAAACATTTTAATCCAGATAAAATATAGGAAAAAAAAATTCATACAATAGGTAGGTACCTACTCTTTCTAGAAATCATATTTCCATATAGATTTTAAGTCCGAAAATAATGTTCGGGAACTAATGACCTAGGCATAATCATAATACCTACCTAGATACTGTGCTTACTGTAGCATAATCATAATAGCTAGGTAAGAACCTAAGTGAAGAATAGAATATACCTATGCTGCAAGTCGTATCAAGAGCTCTAAAGAAGAATCGACAAGAAGACCTCTAACATTAATGAAATAAAGAAGATAAATAGAGAAGGTACCTATGTAGAAAGCAAACCTAGTCAACATAGGTACCAGAATAATCTTCTACTCTATATTATTTACCATTTACTTATTCTAGATACCTAAACGGGTAGGTGTCCTATCTAGAAGTAGGATGAACGTGAACAACGCCATCTGTGTCCCAATCACGATAAAAGCGAAACAACAATTGCGCATGCGTCAAACAAAAATGGCGGCTGATCAATATGAGGAGCGAGGAAACCACCCGCACCCCAACTCACCCCATCATGACACTCTGCAAAAGCAGCTGCACGCAAAAGTAATCTTTGTTCCCAGGTAGTAGAGTTGTTATAAATTATTGACGAATTTTAGATCTTTTGTTTGTTTTAGTAGATAGGTAGAAGTTCAAATAGGTAGATATCTATTCGCTTTGTCATTGTACCTACTTACCTACACTTAGGTACCTAACTAGATATACCTGGCTATTTGAAAGTATAGGTAACCTATGTAAACTTAAAGATAGGCAGGTAGGTACCTACCTAAGTAAATGACAAAATAAAATATCCCAGAATTTTATCATTATAGGAACTATGATATAATTGGTGATAAGGTGGTAGGGCACAGTGGAATCTAATAATTCCACTCATAATTGGAGCTGCTCGACTGGGGAAGTACCTACTTCTACCTTGCAGAAAATCATAGCCAAATAACATAGCCGCCAAGGTCGCCAGAGCTCCGCGAGAACTAAAGCATTGTGTTGGCAGATAGGATAAGCATCACGCATTGTCTCCTATACTGCCAGCCGAACTATTCCTCTTTGATTGACAGGGTCGGCAACGCGCGAGTCATACCCCTGGTGTTGCAAGCGTCCATAGGTTACGGTAACCAGTTACCATCAGGCGGGCCGTATGCTTGTTTGCCACCTTAGTGGTATAAAAAAAATAAAGAATCTTCTTTATTTAACTTTAAAAATTTCAAAATGATCGTTATTTCTTCCAATAAATATATAAATATAATTACAATATTATTATGTAATGCT
Organism: Acronicta aceris; assembly: GCA_910591435.1. Lineage (NCBI taxonomy): Eukaryota > Metazoa > Arthropoda > Insecta > Lepidoptera > Noctuidae > Acronicta > Acronicta aceris. Next base: position 9,234,486 of record OU342767.1, on the reverse strand, counting down.
GTGCTGTGCCCTAAAGGGTCCATGATTGTTCCTAGCTCTAAGCATACATGTACCTTATCGTCTAAGACAACATTGTGGAATGCAAATAAATGAATGTGAACATGAAAAAAAAAATCGAACAAAACTAATATTACCTACCCGTATTAGAGTCACATTACATAGTGCAGTAGATAGTATCTAGGTATTAGTTCTTATTCAATCAATCAATCAATCAATCAATCAATCAATCAATCAAATCAGCCTATTGCCGTCCACTGCTGAACGTAGGCCTCCCCCAAGGAGCGCCAACCATCCCGGTCTTGAGCAGCTCGCATCCATCCGCTGCCAGCCACCTTCTTCAAATCGTCGGTCCATCGCGTCGCAGGGCGTCCCACACTACGCTTGCCCAAACGCGGTCTCCACTCTAACACTTGTCGGCTCCATCGGTCGTCTGTCCGTCTGCAGACGTGGCCGGCCCACTTCCACTTCAGCGTGCTTATTCTTCGAGCAATGTCGGTGACTTTAGTTCTTTGGCGAATGACTTCGTTGCGAATTCTATCCACCAAAGAAACTCCAAGCATTGCTCTTTCCATTGCACGCTGTGCAACCTTGAATTTGTGGACCAGTCCCAAGGTTAGTGTCCACGTTTGGACTCCGTAAGTCATCACGGGTAGGACGCACTGGTTATAGACCCTGGTCTTTAGGGATTGAGGGATCGACGATTCAAGTTCAAGTTCAAGTTCTTATTAATTTTTTTAAATAAAGTTTTACTCAGGTAAATACTGCATTCTTTCCTTATCCAGTCTTGGCTTTTATAGTTTTACTAACTTCAGCCAGCGACTTCGTCTGCGTGGATTTCAGAATTGGATCTGACCTGGATAAAAAATGCTTAGGTAGGTATGTGCTATTCCAGACTATCATCTATCTCTGTATCTATCTACCAAATTTCATCCAGATCCGTGCAGCCGTTCCTACGTAATTGAGTAACAAACATCCATACCATTTTCACAAACTTTCACGATTATTAATAAGTAGGATAACTCTGATGAGGTTTAATCTTCAACAAAGGTACTTTTTACCTATTTCCTTATAATTTTCTTTCCAGAAAAATCAACCAAAGGGATAAGCGGAACTATAGAACCGAAACTAGAACTTTATGTAGGTATACTAATATAACTATAGAATTACCGACAATAAGGATTTATAATTTTTTTGAATCTCTAATTATGTAGGTACCTACTTCTATCGATAGTAGGTACCTACCTAATACTAACCTAATGTAACTACACTAGTCAGTAAATATCTAGGTACATAATTAACAATAATAAGAGACACGATTGCATAACTTGGAGAGTCAATATATCCGTACTACCTACAACCGATCATAGCGCTACGTAGCCGTAGGTGCGCTACGAGACTTATTTGTGGGAAAGGGTTTTTCGATATGCGAACATATTCTGTCTCACCGTATTAGGTACCTGGTCTACCTAACGGAAAGATTATCTTAGGGAGCTATGAATATTTGTTCATAACTCCCAAAAAAGGTCTATGACAGAATAAAAATTAATTAGTACCAAATATCTGATCTCGCCCGTCTGTATAGAGTTGTAGCTCTCAACCAAAAATATAATTCCAAAAAGCGCCATCTATTGGCCATACTTGGAATTAAGTGGGCGAAGTACGCCAGTTTGGGTAGACCCGTCAGCGACATCTCTTAATGTCACATTAAACTACGTTACTTGCTTGCTGTCTCTACGTAGAAGGTAGAGTCACGAGTCGTCGGAAGCTTTCTAACTTTACCAGTAGGTAATATTATGCACAACAAAGGATCAAGTCGGTTATAAATACCGTCATAGATGTCTCTTTTTTAATACTCCACTGAAATGAATTAACCTCAAAACTATAACTAAATAGTTCAGTGTTGTTCTGTTATTTCCTTTTGAAGAAAGTTTAAGGTAATTGGATAATTATCTAGCATGGTGTTACATTATATAGGCATGAGACGGTGTTTATGTAGGTACCTGTCATAATAAATAAAACATTTTTTATCAACGTCAAATAATAGTTAAGTAGGTAGGTACCAACTACCTATAGTTTTACAAATGTTAGGTACCTATGTACGTGATTTGAGTTTATTATTAGTAAGACCTACCCACTTGTTCGAATTAGAAAATTATTTTGCTTTAAGTATATGTACTCCGATATCGTACCTAAGTAGGTATCTATAGGATTTTATGTAGTAAAAAAAAACATAATTTACCTATTAAAAAAGTAGGTACTTACCTCTAGGTACCGTGATAAAAACCTAAAGAAAAAGTAAGATAATTTTTCTCATACAAACAAAACGAACACTACCGGTTCCCTCTTAGTTGCTTGGCAACTGTCAAAATATTAAAAATGGACGAGCCGTTACCAAACGGTATTGGTCGAATTCGGCGCCATTTGCAAAGGGCCGGGCGATTGTATGCCCCGCCCACGAGGCTCGGCCAAAACACTCCCGCCTTTGTATCTGCCATCTTTGAGCTACTGTCACATTTCCATTTAGGGTGGAGCTTGAAGATAACCCAACCAAATTAGATAGGTTACAACTTTTAAAAAGCTTAGTAGTACATTACTTGCTTTTTGAAATGGTCGAGTAAAGGTGATTTATATCAGGATTCCCGCCATTTGTGGCATCTGTCATGAACTTGTGTTGTGAGCACAGAATATGTAGTAGGCCGGTAGGTATACCTATACCTATTACTTATGGTTTTATAAGTCGATTTTGCTACCATTGATTCAAAATGTTTTTCTTTTGCCTTACCTACACTATTCTAAATCATTTCTTAACAAATTAGGCTTTGATGTAGAATTTTCATTACTTAAATGACACAATAGATGTTTTAATAGAATAATATCTACCTATACCTTCTTAGGTACCTACCTACCTACTTCAGTACCTACCCCTTTTACAAATTCTGATGGAGATAGCCACCGGTGGGGTTTTATTGTAGCCGAAATTTTTGTATTTTTCTTACAAAATGTAAGAGGTACCTAAATATGCAAAAATCGTAGCAAGTGGCGTTCTGTACCTACCTGGTTTTTGCCTACCCCTATGGAAAAAGAGCGAGAATGTATCTATGCATCTATATACGTAGGTAAATAAATGCTTCTCAATAATAATAATATAGGATACAGTGTAGGTAAGTACCAACTTAAAGCAAGCCTAAAGCTCTCTACGTGACCTATTACTGTCAAACTTTAATGATAAACAGACTATTAACCTATCCAGCTTATAATTTGTGTGTCCACGTCACAAACAACCGTCAACTACAGTTTTATTATCCATTTGTAACCGTTTATGAGGAACAACAAACCTTTCGAGTCGTTCACTAGATTTATTGACACAAAAGTTTATAATGTTACGAGTTGTTGTTCTACCTCCACTCAACACCTCATTATGTATGTACCCTAGATACTTTTCTATCAAGCCGATATCGTCCACTGCAAGACAATGGAATCCTTCTGACTTTTCCATGCACCTCTGATACTAAATATCTACTTTTATTTGAACTTAGCAATCTGCGAAGAATACCTAACATATAGGTAGGTACATATCTAAGCTATGTAGTACCTAAATCAGTAGGTTCCTTCGATATTATTCATTGTAGCTGTCTAACTAGTACCCAGATAGGCTACATTAATCTCTACCTACTAATAAATTTCTACGAATTAAGTAAGTGGTAATGAAACCGAATATCTACGAATACGTCTCCTAGACTGCAACGCTTACTACGAAAAGTCCCATGTTCTGTAGTAGGTATTGTACCTACCCACCTACGACGGCTACGAATACGCATTCATGTTATGATACTCCGTTCTCCAATGATGACGCTTTATTAACTGTAGCGTTCTACTAGTAGACCTCGGTAGTAGGTACCTAAACAAACGTCAACGGATTGTTATGAGACCTGTCATCATTACTATCAACCAATCTTTCTCTACGGTGCTGAAACCTGGTCATTAAGACAACAAGATCGCCGCAAAATTGATGCACTGGAGATGTGGTGTTGGAGACGCCTCCTAAAGATTCCTTGGACGGCGTTTCGTACAAATAACTCTATCTTAAAGGAACTTCGCATTAAGGATAGACTTTCGTCGATTATTCAACTGCGAATACTTAAGTTCTTTGGCCATGTCTCCCGAAACGAGGGCTCCATGGAAAGGCTGGTCATCCAGGGTCAAGTTGAAGGAAGACGAGCTCGTGGCCGATCCCCAACTCGCTGGACTGACCTTATTGTGAAAGCTACCCAGACCACAATGGTACAGTGCTCTCGTAATGCTACTAATCGTCAAAAGTAGCGAAGCATTTCGAAAGCCGTGACGCTCAGAAGAGAGAATGATGCCGACGAGAACCCAGCGACCACACCATTGTTATTACCACGACCACTCTGACAAGAGTGTCCGACTAAGAAGAAGAAAAAAAGATCATTACTATAGATATTATAGTAATGATGACAGGTCTACTAGCTTCTACTGACTTCGTCTATATCTACTAGCTGCAGAATGCGACCTGCATAAAAAGTAACCTATGTGCTATTCCAGACTACCTATAATCTATATCTGTAGGAAATTTTATTCAGATCCGTTCATCCGTTTTGACGTGATTGAGTAACAAATATCCATACATCCTCAGAAACTTTCGTTTAGGTATACTTAATATTACTACTAATATTAAGTATTAGGATTAAGGAGGAGTAGGATTAAGCGTAGCACTTTGCGAGGAGTCTCACCTACCTACCTAAGTCTACGAATTCTTATAATATCTACTGCGAATCATTAAAAATTGTAGCAATACTTGTATAAAAAGTAAATTATAGGTAAGTGGTCATATCATTACACAGCTATTAGTCCTCATAATATGGATTACCTAAGACAGTACGATAAGATATATGATTACGTAGCGAGTAGGCTCATGTTTCGTAGCAAACGTCTACGAATTTATTTGTGGTCTCTAATCATTATGAGAACATTGAGCGTAGAGATACGAGGTCTTTTATATTATATACCTATTTAATATCTATGGATTAATAGGAAACGTTTGAATATCTAGGTAAGTAGGTAGGTAGGTACATATAAGTACCTATTTATCATTAATATTGATTTACAAGTCGGCCCATGTTCTGTGGAAAACGGTCCGCAGTTTAATAAAGACCTTTAGTATCGTAATTATAATGATGAAAAAGGTAAAATATTGAATTCCAAAAAATAAGTAACAGCTACTTATTTTGGTTTAGTCTCAAGGATTTTCTCTTGTATCGCAGGTGGTTTTACAAACACAATTGTCACATAACTTTACGTAAACCTAAAAAAAATTAAGCCAGCTTAAAGTTGTCACGGCATTATAGGTATAATTAGCTTGTCTTCATTACGTTACCAATGAAATCGCTAATGCGCTATAACCTAACACAATGTCATCAGAATATATTCTGATGCTTTCTAAGTAGGTATACGACATGAATTTAATCCTGATAACTATAGTACCACAATATATCTGTATGTACAACGTACATAATACATTACATAACAGGTATGACGTGCAGTGAGCTACATAAGTAGAACCACGTTATAGTTAGACAGTTCCCTCGCGGACGCAGTTAATTTCCCGCTTAGTTAACTTTACTACCCAACACTGATTGGATATTGATTAGAGCCCACCGTTTCACTAGTTTAAATGGCGATTCTTTTCTTCAAATAACATCGTGCCACCACAAATTTACACTCACTACTCGATTGTAATTACCTGAGTGAAGTTTATTACCTCTCTTGATTAAATAAAACATACCATAAAATCGTTTTAAATCGAACGATATCGCAATAGAACGATGTTTCGCTATATTTTAATGTTCCTCCGTCTGGGAATACAGACCCTTTATCTACTGATACCTAAATAAACCAATATATAGTTAGGAACTAGTATTTAGAACCTGCAATATTTATAGGTACATAGTCCTTACGGTCCTAATCATGAAATAAAAGCTACTGAATTTATTTTGGGGTTTATTATTTTTCTAATACAGATAGGTAATCTTTATTATTATGACTCCTAATTGTATATAGGTAGGTAGATACACCTAGTAGGTAGGCCAGGTGCCTACAGATTTGAAATACCCAACAATATTATTTACCTAGACCGGTACTACGTACCTACAATAGTCTGTAGATCTGTACATACCATTCTACTACAGATATTTAAAGGAAAATTAAAGATTATTTTACTAACCCTTATAGTAACTAAACATTCAAATGTAACCGTCATAAGCGGACGACATATATTTTCTACTTAATCAAACAAATGAAAGAGCCTATGAATTAAAATGATACCCCTTTAAAGTCTAATTCAAATGTAAAACTGTAACAATAACAACAAATCGTAAAAGCTACTCAAGTGGACGGTTAAATATTGACCTCCGTCTTCCAAACTGCTTTACAACTTCAAAGTTGCGCAATGGCACGGATTTCTTGTTCTCTAATCCACTACTTGGGTGTCTAGTTTTATGTCGAACGGCATAAAATGTAATAAACTACATGTCTCACAGTCCACTTACATTTTTTCCGCTTAAAAATTGATGTACAACCGATTCTAAATCTTATCTTTACGTAGATAAGGTTTGATAAAAAGGATTCATGATGGTTTCGTCTGTGTAAGCACGTGGGTGAATTGACGTTAGGTTATTATGAGTTTACGGCCGGTGTCATTCATTTAGCGAGTCGTGCGTGATGGATGGATGGAAATAATTTACATCAATACGCGTCTTATACTTTAGAAGATGTTTGTAAAAACAGAGAATAAATCAAATACCTACCAACCAAACTAACTTTTACTTTTACGCATGTAAAATATTTACATATTGCAGAAAAGCTGTAAACACGTAAGTAACATAGGTACTTTAAAATCGGTTACAGTTAAATATGTGTAGTAAAATACATTTAGTACCAGATATTAAGCGTATTTAAGCCTTATTTTGCAAATATTTATGCACACAATCGATTTATGGTCAAATAACTGTGAGGTCATAAGTTAAAATGTTTCCATAGAATTTAAGATGCAGGTGTACCTACCATAACAACCGTAGACAAATGCGTTTTCGACTCTTCCGTCGACAAAACCATTTGAACAGAAAATGTCATATAGGTACCTACCTATGTTGAAGAGGGCGTCTACAAACGACGAAAGTTGTTTAGCTTTAGATATTCAAGGGATTTTAGCTGTATCAAACGCGTAGCTGAATAAAATTGTAGTCGTCGGGATAAGTCGTAAGTTAGTATTATCTAATCAATCAAATCTTATCAAATCAATCGTCTAGTGGTTGTAACCGTGACTTCTTGTGCTCCTGGATTCAATTCCCAGGTCGAGCAATGTCGAGGTCGAAAAAAACTCAATAATTTTAAACATACCCCATACCCCCCAGTACCTAATAGAAAATGATCACTGTAGCCAAAGCTGGCAAGGATTTTATCATCATCATCATACATTCTGGAGAAACTGGACATCATATAAAAATATGTCTCTTAGAAAAGTTGTCCCAACTAAAGAAATTGCTTCAGTGGAAACGAAACTGATTTGATAAAAGGATTTATAACAGACTTAAAATGAGAAGGTACCTAATTAATTCATTTTTTTATATTGGCCAATATCCTGGCTGTGATGGAAGATAGGAGACACTCTCCACGGCTGAAGCATTAGATGAGTCTTCATACCTTCTAAATGGCATGGAAATGTCTTCAATGTTTAAAATTGTAATAACTTTTGATAAAGTAAACCGATTTAAATAAAATATAGCCTAAACGTAGCCCCAAGATACGGGCTATCAATTTATTTCCAGTTCCTCTAAATTAATTCAGAAGTTATGATAGGTATTGATTGTTAAAACGCATTATTTTGTTGTTTATGAACCAATTTTCATTATTATAGTACCTATGGTCTATTATTTATTTTATGGATAAGCTTAAGCGCAAATGCAACGCTAGACGCTGTGATTTTTTTTTAATTCTCAGTAGGTAAGTAACAGCTTTTATAGGCTCGCAGATTAGGTACATGGCACCTAAAAATGCCAAACTAAATGAACTGTCTAGGTACATATTAGTAAACCTCTACCTAACCTTCGAGGAACACAGGCATGATGATGTGTATAGGTGGGATAGAAGATATTTATTTCCGTAGTAGGCAAACTTGGGAGTTTGCCATTTCGGGGCAATTAATATGCAATTAGCATCCAATTAATATGCGTACATATTATTTGGATGCTATCGGCTTGTATGCACTTTCCTGTATCGTTAAACTGAGAGCAACCGCTAGAGTTAGAAGCTTCTTACTTCCTACCCATAAAGTGTGATGTTTTCGTATAACAATATGGACAACAACAGGGTTCCTATTAGGATTTCAATGTTTGAAGAATGCTCACCAACCGATAGAGCTCAGCGGAATAATCCACTCATTATTATTACGTAAAGGTTCCTCTAGCATTTATGGAGAGATAATTAAAAAATTCTTTATAAGGAAATAATATTACATTCTGTAGAAATAATGTTATTGGACAGTATATTTTGCTGAAGATTGTAATTAGTAGGTGTACGCAGACACTTTCTCTTTTACAATAGAGAAAATGTTAACGCAAACATCGTACGAACAGATATAAACTTTGCTCGTTTAGTAATAAATTACATATCCATGCTTGGATAGGCAGATACTTATATGTACCAGATTTGCCCGCTTATTGAGTACTTTTTTTTAATAAAAACGTTGCCCCAAACTTCGATTTACTCCTGTACCTATCGTGGGTGCGTTTACAAACAAAAATTCTTACATACGCAAACGCCCAGACCCGGAACAACGGTCTGGTTTTTTTTTATGGGATAGGAGGGCAAACGAGCCGACGGATCGCCTGATGGTAAGCGATAACCGCCGCCCATGGCTACCCGCAACACCAGAGGAGTCACGAGTGCGTTGCCGACCTTTTAAAAGGGGATTGGGCCTCCGGTAACCTCACTCACTCGGCCAAACACAACGTAAGCGTTGTTTAACGCCGGTTTTCTGTGATGCAGTGGTATCACTAGGGTCGAGCCGGCCCATTCGTGCCGAAGCATGGCTCTCCCACGTAAAAACTGGTTGGTGTAGATCATACAAATATTTGCTCTGTGTGGGGATCAAATCCACAACACGTGGCACAAAAGTCGATCGCTCAGCCGCTACACCATCCGTGTCGTCAACTTAGTAGCTTCTTGACTACATAAATAATTACCTATATCTGTTTGTTAAAAAACAAAGAAGGTAGGTCAAGAAAACAAAGACACATAACATACCATCACGCCTGTATTCCCCGAAGGGATAGGCAGAGGCGTACTTAATGTACACCCACAGTTCGCCTGGTATGTTTAGGTTCCATGTTATCGGGGGCGAGCCTATAGTCATTAACCGGGCAAATCCAGGCTCCGAGCTGCTACTGAGAATTTCAAAGAAAACTCAATAACACTTTGCTCGACCTGGGGATCGAAACCAGGAACTCTAGCGTAGCAGTCGCGCTTGGGACCACTAGACTAATGAGGCAGTCACAAGAAAAAAAATAAACTACTTACTTATCAACCTTTCATTCGACAACTACCGACTTTGTAATGCTTAAAGACAGTTTATGAAACCTCACACATTTTTTTTTAATTTTTTTAATTTTATTGAAAGTGATTTTTTTTATTTCAGTGCCTTTGTTTGGTATACCTACCTTATTAACCCATTATACTGTCCCACTGCTGGGCACGGGTCTCCTCTCAGAATGAGAGGGATTAGGCTATAGTCCACCACGCTAGCCTAGTGCGGGTTGGCAGACTTCACACGCCATCGAGAAAATCTTTCAGGCATGCAGGTTCTTCACGATGTTTTCCTTCACCGTTTAAGCGCGTAATAATTAGGTAACTATTTAAAACGCACATGACTTCGAAAAGTCAGAGGTGCGTGCCTTGGGTTCGAACTCGAGATCTTTGACTTGGCAGTCCAACGGTCATACCTAATAGTGAAACACCTACGCCGTAGTAGATATATAGATAATTATATACTAAAGCGCTATTGTATATGGAGCTAAAGTTCAGTACATAGATACATTTATGTGTACCTACTTATGCTGTGGCCCATGGACAAATATTTAGATACTTATTAGGTATATAGGTATAATACATAGGAATATACCTAAGTACCTATTTATTGATGAATAAATAAATATTCCGTAGACAAGCAGCTTAATGAGCCTAAAAAATACAACTACAAAGGAAATCTAAGTTATCATTGCGACATAAATAGGTACCTACTCTGCTTTCGATTTTTGTGAATCGGACTGAAATATTCTTTATTGTACCTACGACCGATTACCTACATATGAAGCTATACCTACCTACATTGCTGAACTCATATATTATACTAGCGACCCGCTTGCGGTTTCACCCGCGTTGCTCCGCTCCTGTTGGTCGTAGCGTGATGTTATAGGTATAGCCCATAACCTTCCTCGATAAAAAACTCTAACACAAAAATAATTTTTCATTCAATCAAACTAACAAACCCTTCATAATATTAGTATTGATTTACTTACACAATCCCAGGTCAACATAAACTGGATTTGTACAAATTGATATGTCGTCGTGCGTACAGGTTACCCTATTAGACCTCCAAACATTACAATCTGGTAGTCAATCTTACAATTTAGTGTGTCGACGGTAAACCTACATCGCATCAATGTGATGAATGTTCCATCCAGTTTTGAAGATAAAACAAAGAAGTTTACTCATAACCAGAAATTCTTAACGGTCCTCCAGCATTCAACGAAAAGTGTCGAATTGTCACAGATCAACAACAACCCGACACCCAAAGGGTTCCCGACGGTTTGTTGTCCAAGCGCGATTCACACGGGCGCGTGTTTGTTCCACAAACAATGCGGCTACGACTGAGCAATTATCACTTACCTGTGACACGCGATCACAGCACTGCACAGATTTATAGTCGATAAACTTGTATCATCACTTTTACTGTGTTGTAAATTAATTATGTGCACTATTTATGGTTGCGCGTGAGGCCGTTGGTGGCGGCCGGTCGCGTCGGCGGCGTGCGACGTAGTGGCTGTGCGCGCTGGGCGGGCGGGGCCTGCTCGCTCCTCGCTCCGGTCGCTCCGGCCGCTCCACGAAGCGCGCGCCGATACATCCCTTGTCTTGCCTTATCCTCTAATACATTAGGTAATCGGGACCCCGGGAAAATTATCGACCCCTCATAAAGTCCCCTTTCTTTTTGGTTCTTCGAAGATATTTTTCGCTTTGTTGACGGATGATCATTAATTTTTGAATAAGAATTTATGATGATAACAATAATTGGTGAAATGGTTTATATGGTAATAAATTCTTAGTTTATTTGTTTTAAAGGGAACTGGGTGCTTTTACAATTATTGTTATCTTAAAAATCGATACTTAATTTATGTTTTCTTATAAAACGTTTAAGAACAGCCCCAAGTAAATCTTAGAATAGGTAGATCTTAGATAACCAGGAACTTTCAAGAAGCTTTTTCCTTTGAGATGCAAGCGTCCATTAGATAATGGGGGGTTCTATAGGAAACATAAACAGAAACTTAAAAAGGACATCAACTTAGATTCTGATTGGAAGAAATATTCAAGAAAGAGAGAAAAAGTAATAAATAATACTACAAATGTATTCATCTATATAATTCAGTCAAACTGAACTAATAATAAATAAAATCAGTTCTACTCTTATAACATTAACAGTGGCGTTATATAAAATAAGTGCTTCATCATTATACACTTAACGCATTCGTAATTATTCAAATTAATTTTATAATGTAATAAAATTTAAGGGACCCATAGTTTACCTACCTGCACGCGGCATACCTTACCTACTTACGTGATTTTTATCGTGGTTTTTTAATGAATTACGTAGTATTACTTTGGAAGTAAATAAAACGATATCTTGATACCTATATAAGTAAGTACTAGGCATTGAAATAAAATTACGGATTTTATCGCGTTGTATTGTTATTATTTGATTCCCGACGTTTCGGATCCTTTGATTCACGCAGAACGAGCTCACCATATCCTTCGGTCTTGCAGTTTTGGGCTAGGATTTTGATTTTATGGAATCTATAATGGGGTTCCAGGCAGGTGGTAAGACCCAGCCATCTTCTCTATTGAAAATTGGATGTTTTTTAATTTCAATAGCCTCACGGATCATCCTGGGAAGGAATCGGTTTTCTTTTGCGAGGACTTGTGGTTTATCAAATCTGATGTAGTGCTGGGCCTTGTCTAGAGTATGTTCACAAACTGCTGCCTAGGCACGCTTTGTGGTTCTTCATCCTGTGGACTCTGCCATTGGCAATGTTACGGGACCAAATAATTATTTTATTGATAATACTTAATAAGTAATATATGTAGCTAATACCTAATGGCTACAAACTCATTCGTTTTTCAAAATTTTCCACACGCAAAATTATAGTAGATAACAAGTTTAACAACTATGGTACCCATCACCCCTTACCTCAAATACCTACATATAAAGTACGGTGAGCAAAAATATTGTAAGAAATTGAAAATAATGATATCCATAACAATAATATAACTGCGAACGTAAGTTTGTTTGTCACGATTTCACACCTAAACCGCTAAATTTATTTTGATGATAGTATCTATTGGGCTACTTAAATTACGAGCTTACTTTAGATTTTTATAGATTAAAGATCTAAGGATATTCTGAATTTAGTTTGATATATGGGTCTTCTATACCTACAAGATGACTGAAAACGTGCGACAAATCGAAATGGGAATCATTTCTTATTCATTTTAAAATGCAATATATATATATATATATATTGTCTTCATGTAGGCATGAATTAGGTATATAACTAAAAAAACGCAATTAAATAATTTCAAGGAAGTATCAAAATATTCGCGCGGCGCATCCTGTCTATCCATTACGCAGGTAGATAAGTACTACGTTAAATTTTGTAGAAAGCACGACGGAGCAAATAAAATACCAATAATACTGTAAGTTATTGTTTACTACCAATAAAATAGGTACATGATTATTTCGTATCTATTAGACCTACGGTATTTTACATCTCTAATTCCAATACAATAAAACATGTGGACACTACCTAGTAAGTATGAAGCATCAAAGTTTATGATAGGTGTAACTAATGCATAACATTGAGAGTCACACCGAGTGAGTACTACGGAGTAGCTACACCTAATGGATGTGGGTTACTGTGACTTTATTCAACTCTACATCGAACTGGAAAATAATTCCAATTTTATTTCTTTTTACACGCTATTTTATAGACCAATCAAACATCCTGCAATACCTAAATTTGCATAGAGAAGATAATAAAATGCTTTTATCCTGTGACGTAAACTGGAACCTATGTCCAAGTACATAAAGGTTGTAATAAATGCAAATATAAACCAAAATGCAGGTGAGAATTTTCTCATTCTACAATCAGATTTTCAAACAATAACTTTTAGAATATTTATAGATACCATTTAAAAATATTCACTACGATTTCGTCTAACCAATCTTCACTAGCTAGAGCACTTTGTGACGATACAACAATTCCTTACAAACTTGCCTTTATTAGAATAAGTAGGTACCTACTTACAATGCTAAATTATGCTCTGGCATGTTCCTCCTTCACGGCCCTGATTGCGTCCTAGCTTAGCCAAACCGACAAAGTAGAAATCAAATCGACTCCATTGCGTCTCCATTTATGAACGCTCACGCCGAAACCATGAGACTTTCCTTTCGAGTTGATTTCTTGTCACACAAAGAGAAATCGCCCGAGCAGCTTATAAACCAAAAAGTAGGCTCGTGCAAATTAATAACAAACAAAATACACACGTTGTGAAATAAATTCAATTGTTTCCATAATCAGCGAAAACGGAACCGAAACATTAGATTTTTTTTTGGGAACACCATAAGTACGTAATTTTATTAAACGTAATTGAGGTTCAAATTAAAATAAGATGGTTATCGTAGGCGGCGGGCCTTCTTAGATGGTGTTTATTCACATTTAATTGTGAACTTTTGTTATAATGGCTTAATGATGGAGCCACCGTTCGGTTAATTATTTTATAGATGTGTTGCAAGGTAACAAAATTGCTTTAGTGGTCCATAATACGGTGCCACTACGGTCTTTGTAGTAAGCGGGCAATACTGTTTGTTTTATAAAGTGCCGCTAATAAAGCCGCGACCACACATACGAAGAATTTTAGGCTTTAATAAAACTATTATGATTTTAATTGTTCATTTGAATATTTACGCTTTGAATGTTACAAGCCTTTGAAATGAAGTAATAGGTTTACTAGTTAGTATCTAAAACTAGGTACAATAATATTCCTGTTCCTGAGTTTTACAAATACACCGACAACTTTTGTCATACAACTTCAGTAAGAATCAAAAAATATTTACATACCTCCATGCAACAAACGTTAGTACCCTACTACTGTAGATTTACCTGTTTTACTTTCTAACTTTCATTGCCTAAATCGCTTCTTAGTAAATAATTCAACCGAACCATAATAAACAAGCGACCAGTTTTATGGCATTTAAATAATTATAATTATTTTAATTCTCAAATTACACGCCTACTATACGATGCAAAAACTGTTTACGACATGAACTTAACTAATTACGTTTGTAAAATATGTAAGTGATACATACTATAAAATAATTGGTCTACGAACTCACTGCCAACGCCCGTATTAGGATTTGTTAACCGGAACACTGTTTTCCTAATTAACGGTTTAATAATACCTAATATCTATCTTTTTTTATAAAATTCTCGGTGAGTGGTTTCTCTATGAAATTCTCAGCAACAGTTCGAAGTGTGGATTTGTGCCCAGTTAATGGCAATAGACTCGCCCCCTATTACAAAAGACCTAAACATACCGGTGAACTGTGGATTTGTATTACATAGTAGGTACCTACACCTTTGCCTAATTGCCCCTTCGGGGAATACCGGCGTGATGCAATGTTTAATAATATCTACCTACTGTACATAACAATAGTTTATAAATAATGAATAATCTGTTATTTTGTAAAAAAAATCCACAGAATAGATTCTTAAAGATAACCTCAGTTAGTCTAAAAGGGTAACCTGCGATTGTTGCATAAACTGAAGTTATATTTTACTGTTCGTCTAGCTAACATACAGAGTAACCTGTAGTGAATCTGACCCTTTTATTTTCAAGCGATGATGAGGTACCTATATTCCATTTTAGATAAGATATAAAAGGCTTGGACAACACCGCTCTCATTAGATTTTCTTCTCATAAGTATCTACTAATTTATTTTTCATAATAAACCTAACAAACAAAGTTTTCGTGTGTCTCTTTCTCCGTAATAAATGATTGTTGTAACGTATCCATCGAGGCAGCCTTGCAATATTTAAACACAGAATGTATTTGTAGGCATGCGTGCCTCGGTGAGGCGAACGCGTGCCACATTCCTCGGCGTATTGACTCGACCCGACACAAAGTAACTTAAGTCCGTGGACATACAGACAGAAACTTTGTTTCTCGTCAATATTTTTGATGGACCGAAATAAACAAAATTTGGCAAAGAACTGTAGATACCTAACAGTATTCAAAAGCACTATTTTTTCATACCTAAATAAATATAATTAGTACGAGTAAATCAGACAATGTTTCTTGGAGGTATCGTCATTACCTACAATTATTATAAAGAACGTCAAAGATTATTTTAAAAAAGAGCCAACGAAGGAGGTTATTAGTGCCATAAAACAATGGCTGGCTGGTAAAAAACTGGTTAATTAGCTGTAAATTAACTTTAATTGCTGTTTATTTCAACAGCTACACCTTTGCAATTTTGCTTGCAATTCAAATATGCATATGATGCATATGTGATCAATATCTGAAGATTACCAACTCGCGTTGGACCAGCGTGATAGACTATGGCCTATCCTCTTATTCTAAGAGAAGACCCATACCCAGGAGTGGAACAGCAAGTAGTTTGATGATAATCGTGATGATTATGATCATTTTGGGAATCGGTTTTTATATATCTCTCATCCGAGCTTATAAACTTATGTTCTAAGTGTCTATAGACTTTAAAAGAGCCTTTAGGGAATCAATAAATATTTTTGAACATACCTACCCTTCATTCAAATTAATTTTCTTTCGTAAAATTCCGAATAACCTCAATTTTTCTAAACATCTTTCGTATCTTTTAATACCGTAGCACAATTGACACTTACGTAATTAGTTCCAACAACTTTTCTGTTGTCCGTACATTAGTATTGTGCGGCTGTTTGCAAAGTGCGCTGCTAATTGCTGTTCAGACGTCGCACCTCACAGCTGATTGTACCTGTAGATAGGTAGGCAATAAACGGGAAGATATCCGAACACGCCGAACCCCCATATAGGTACTAAGGAACATAGGAGCCTGCATGACTGCAAAAGATGCGGTTTTGCCACGAATGTGCAATACATTTACAATAGCTAGTGATGAAACAAGTATCTATAAATTACCTAAATGACAATTATTTCAAACTAACAACATTAAAATTGTTATGCCTCGCATAATAGAACAAAGGTAGCAGTGATAGCCAAGTGGTATGACCATTGGACTGCCAAGTCAAAGGTCTCGAGTTCGAACCCAACGCACGCACCTCTGACTTTTCGCAGTCATGTACGTATTAATAGTTAATTATCACGCGCTTAAACGGTGAAGGAAAACATCGTGAGGAAACCTGCATGCCTGAGAGATTTTCTCGATGGCGTGTGAAGTCTGCCAACCCGCACTATAGCCTAATCCCTCTCATTCTGAGAGGAAACCCGTGCCCTGCAGTGGGACAATATAATGGGTTGATTATGATTATTATAATAGAACAAAAGTTAAAGAATTAGACTGTTACACAGTTTTATGCAACATTTCATACGTAGACCCACTGATTCAAGCTGGATGTTGTCTGTTTTCAGAAAACATCCAGAGTTTAATTAATTATTGGTAGGTAAACAGACTACAACATCTATAACGCCTAAAAACAAAGAAATAGGCTGGCAAAGAGGAATATAAATACATACTTAAAGGCAACCTTTTAAAACTAACCGTAATGCAGAATCGCGTAGCGGTCCCTATCTGAAGTCATTTCGAACCGAAGTGGATTGTTTTTCTTGGGTCCCCGATTGGATTTATCTCGAGTTTTATGACGTCTCGCATCCCCGTCGTAAACTTTAATACCGGTTGGCTACCGCACTCTATAACAATACCTATATATAAAGCTTATGATAATCTTCGTCGTACAAATTCTTAGATTTTAATATGTCTGCCGATGTCACTTTCATTAAATATTCTTAATTTATTATACATGAGATTATAATAATATATGAAAGTTCAATTTATATTAGACATTTTCTAAAAAAGCGTCACGATCACAATCTTTAGGAGGATTATTTTGAAATTGCACGCCATTAGCAATTTGTTAATTAATTTATCGATAAATTCTTGAAGTAATATTGGTGGCTACATACCATCATAAATCATTTGTGGAGAGGATCGTACAACTAATATCCCCAATTCACTTGTTTATTATCCACAATAATCGGAATTGCAGCAATTTTATTTAAATTAGAACGAGTTCCATTCTGAAAGTAAAAGTGAAAAAATATCTGATTTGAAAAAAGAATATTCGAACCCTGATGTCAAAGACTTCTTATTATTTTTCGTTTAGCACCCGATATGGCAAAGGCAACAAACAGAACATCCTTGTCAATAGCGCACTACAAACAAAGCTTGCCGAAAGCTGCCAAAAGGGGTTGTTGTTTTAAATAACAAAGACAATTCGGTAGCAGTGAGAGTAAAAACTTCTTTTGCATGCCGTAACGTAAATATTTATGTCAACAATAGCGCGAAGGAAGCGTGACTTCTTCTACAATGTGCCCCCAGTTGGCTTGCACTTTCAATTTTTTTAAGAAACCCTTTTATAAGTTGGCTACTGTCGATAATAATTTGCATAACACTGGACAAAACAATAAAACACGCGTTTATTTGAGCGCGAAAAGTGAAAACAAGGGTCAAGGTGATCCGTCGAGTTCTGGCCAGTTGATGTTTCGGTTTCTTGTGCTTTACACGTCACATGTCGATATTATAACCGTGTCTATCTAAACTGTTGTCTGTTGAAAGTAAAAGGCAGTGAAAAAGTGATTTGTGCGGAGTTGATTTGCCAGAACATATTTAATTCAAATATATTAAAGGTAAAGTAAAGTTATCTTAATTACTCTTGTCGTCATCTATTTAACATGTATTAACCCATAGGCCATAATGCACCTATTAGCAGGATGGCTTCCAACGAGATGGACAGTCGATCTAGATGGTAATGGTAGCTGGGTCTGGGCTGGGTCGCTTGTTGAAGTATATAGGGAAGTCCGTCGTTAAGCAGTGTGCCTTCTTTGACTGATATCATGATAATGATGGATACTAGGCGCATCAATAAAAAATACACGAAACCTTTAAAAAAAATATTCAGACAGAACAGTCTATCTTGGTAGCTCTTGATCAAACATTTTTAATTCCCTTTCGACGACACAATCAGTAACACATATTAACACCAATCAGCTGATAGTCCGTTATTCATGGCACTCTCGTTTATGATGCGTCTATAACTTCACAAATTAGTCAAACGTTAACTCGGGACGAATCGCCTTTGGGTGCAATAAACGCTGACCGGATGATCTGAATGCAATTTAAAAATAAAATTATTGCCTCTCAAAAACAAGCTTCATTTATCGCTACATAGAGCTGAATACTCAACAGATAAAAACAAGTAGTTAAGTTGTTTTAGAACTATGGTAGTATGCAGTGAAGATCTGTTAATAAGTCGGATACACACCGTATGTTTGCACGTTCTGTTACATCATTTTGAGCCGGCTTAACGCACCAAGTCCTAATGTTTAGTGTATATGAGACTTTAGGGTCGATATTTGATATTAAATATTAGTTGATTGTTCATAATTTTTTGTGCGGTCGGCGACGTTGTGAAGCTTACAATGACAAAGTGTGAAACGTGAATTGACAGTAATTGCTTGTACTATGGGTCTAAAGAGCTCTTTCAAATAAACTACTCAAGAGGAGTTCTCACTCGTAGACCCAACACAGTTAATGATCACGCGCCAACCAACATTATTCGCGCAGCGGCAAATACGGCAGCTAATTAAGCCTAATTAAAAATGTCCGTCGACAAAAGTAAGGAATTAGGTCACGGGATAGGCACAAGTTGGGTCATAAAACTTATTTAAAATTCCACGTCAGCTGCCGGTCTGGTCCGATACGAATAATAGATGCGGTTTGGTTTATTGGAGGCTCATATAACCCGGCCAACGACTCCGCAGCCGTCTGTTAGTCCAATTTGAAACACAACCGAGGCTAGACACTGTTATACGTTGAAATTAATAAAATATTTTAGTTTCGAGTGAGTTAGAATTCCGTTAGTGCTGTAAAATCGTAAGTAATTTAATTCTACCACACATTACGTAGGTAAAATCTACCTGTTTTTGTCTGTTTTACTGGTTTTGGTTTTCCTGATTGCTGTAAGTAACCACACAAGCAAAATAAATAGTTTCTATCTAACATCACCGTCATACTTTTTCAGTGTCGGTATCATGATAAAATCTAGTCCTCAGAATTTATTTATGTCTTTAGCTGTCTTTTGTTTTATTCAAAATAAAATAAGACGTTATGTGCGCAGACTAGTGGTAAACGAAATTAACATAATTATTGATTACTTCCCAATTGTCCTACATTAATATTTTAATCTTTGGTTTATTATCCGTTTCAGACAAAACAAAACATACCTCAACAAGTCTGTTCAAATAACTCCTACGCAGCTGTGTTTGGGTTTCCTCAACGCTGCACAACACCGTACAAATTGGAAAATTGTAGTTACAAGACACAGTGTTTCACAACACTAACTCGTGGATACAAAAGTTTTGATTGCATTGAATTTTACATAAGGTGAGACTTTGCTTTGATGTTATTTTATAATATTAAAAAGTGAGCAGTGCTTTATAGGGAACATGCTATTCATAGCTTCTTCGTGATTATTTGTAACCATAACCCATAGGTACCTATTTATAATGAACAGATCTGTCCTGAAATGTGTGTTATTGAAATTCTCCTGTAATTGACAAATAACTACAGACAAAATATGACCTACATAATCTTATTTCTTATTCTTCTTCTTCTTATTTCTTATTCTATATCTTATTCTATCTAAGTATATCTCCTCAAGATATTTATACTGGATTTTAAGAGACCATGATTCTCTGAGTTTGTTTAGGCATTTCATCTCAGAGGTCGTCAGTTAGGAAATGCCGGCGCCATCTAGTTATAAATATTTAAAAAAAAATGACTTGTAAAAGTATTCATAAAGGATCTATTTACAGAAATAAAATAGTATTTATCATATAAGAAAATGGTCCAAATTATTTTCCGATTCTTATTTTTCTTTATTTTAGGTAGGTACATACTCGTAGATCTCGTGATGTTTCAGTGGCTAGCAAAACTATGTTTCAGGCACTGACCTCTATTTATATACTGTTTAGTCTAGTAGCATAGAAATCAGTGGTTTCAGGTGATTATAGTTTAACGTCAAATCTCTAATTAGTTACTTTGATACTGACAATATCTATGTTATCTAAGAGCGCGGTCGAGACCCAGATGTTGCTTTTTAAGATTATGTAGAGATACTATTATTATGTATTCGCCTCTAACGTTCAATGGCAGTCCAGGACACGTTTGACGAATAGTTAAGTGGTTTGTCGTGTTTCTACAAACAAATACAACATCACCGTACAGTCCCACGTTTTACCCAATATTGAGGTTTACGAGTAATACTTTGTAGACGTACAACACCAAAAACACATCCCACAGTGTCTTGAATATAATTAGAAAATATGCGATAATAGTCTCTACCTTTTTGTCACATGATGAAATATCGCGTGTAGTTTTTATCCTTATGAACATCTGTATATTCAGAAGGCGACTAAAAGAATACTTATTAATTTTTCCACGTTTAGGGGGACGGGTTAGAATACAGTTCTTCATTGCCATTTAGATAGACATCTCGTAAGAGCCGAGAAATATCTGACTTGCTCTATGGTAGGACCTCTTGGAGACTGACTTACTGGTGACCACCCTTCATCGGAATCTGTTACAAAGCAACTTGGTGTGTGTGTTTCGACTTTTTCGCGGGAGCGCCAGCCTTCCCTCTGTTACTATGGCTAGCACAGACTGCAGTCCGTAAGGGCTCTCAAGACTCCACTACGCAGGAATTCCATTGAAGTTACAGCTGTCTATGGGCGGCGATGACCATCAGTTGGCTAGTCTGCTCGTTTGCCGACGTAATCAGTAAAACGAAAATGAAAAAAACGAAAACCCGACGACATAATAATACCTACTACTGAAAATACAAGAAATAATCCTCCTTTTTAATAGACAATTTATTTCTGTCAGTGTCCAGGCCATAACCGTGCATGCCACCTTAATAATACTTAAGTTGGCACCAAGTTATAGCGGCATGCGACCAATGCTATAACCTGGACACCACTGTAGTACATATTGTGTGATGATTTGAATTCCGTAAATAGTCTATTAGAAAGAAGGAATACACCCAATATAGTTTCTCATTTCGGATAGTAATATTAACGCATATATGGCGATGAATGAGAAGGTATGCCTATACAATATTAGATACACCAAGAACTGAACGAAAGGTTAAGATGTTACATTAAGTCGGTACTTAATACGATAAGATATCCATAAAATTGATTGATTTTAATTTAATATGACTTTAACATCTTAGCAGGGTCTGTATAATTGTTATATGATACCGGCATTTAATCAATTTTAAAGGGTCAATAAGTATCCACGTCATTGAATGCTCAGTAGAATATAATTACGTTTTTAACGGTACAATTAATTTTGTTAGAAATATACTTGCCTTTCAACATGGTTTATTAAGGCTTTAATGTCAATAAAAGCTAAACTTAAGGTACGAGTATCAAGCATTGCTAGGAATGTACGTAACCGTAAAATCAAAACAAATATTTACCGGAGAGGTTGTTGTGAAATGAATTGTTACTAAATGATGTCTTGATTAAGTTAAGTTTTTAATGTTTGAGTTACGTACCTATTTGAAATTATATGTTTTTCATAAATAAAAGTAGGAATTTGTTTCATTCATTGTAGTGTCGGAAACGACCTCGTGTCGAATTAGGTACATTGAAATATGCTTAACCTAAAAATGTTCAATTAAAATATGCTTAACGTAAAAATGTTCAATTAAAAAATATATAGGTATCCTTACTTTCCACCCTTATTAGTAGGTAAATAAGTTCATATCACCTAATAAAAAAATAGACGTGTGTATTTTTTGTAGATAATATTTTTAAAGGATTCTTTATTATTCATCTGTATTTTGCAATAATAATATTCGAATCAATAGTTTCTTACATTAAATTATGTCAAATAAGTCGCTAGACTAGGAAATTATACTTCATATATTGTTGGATTGTTTACACTATCAAACATAGAACAACATTATAATTATGTAGGCATGGATGGAAAGGAAAAGAACAACAGTAATAATAATAATTACTAATAAATAATTGACTAATAAGTAATTATATAATAATGTATTAAGAATCTTATATGCTGAGGCAAATAATCTAAAGATAGTTAATTAATTCTGGGCACATTCGTAATTATCGTAGGTTTCACAGCAACAACTACCAGCCACACCAGCCACACCTTGCTTAAAACTATTGTAGCTAAAAAATTCTGAACAACTTCTTTTTTCTTTTTTTTCTTTCTTTTTTTTTAAAAAAACATTGCCCCACACTAGGATTTTCTCCTGTATCGTGGGTTCATTTACAAACACAAATTCTCACATACACAAACGCCCAGACCCGGAACAACTATCTGTAGAACATACAAATATTTGCTCCGTGTGGGGATCGAACCCACAACACGTGACGCAGAAGCCGATCGCTCAGCCGCTACGCCAAACGTGAAACGTGAAACTGAAGTTCTCTTTGGGGTTTTTGTATGATCTATTAATATTTGGACAAGGTAATCGAGTTAGCTAGCATAGCAGTGATAGCCTTGTGGTATGACCGTTGGAATGCCAAGTCAAAGGTCTCGAGTTCGAACCCAAGGCACGCACCTCTGACTTTTCGAAGTCATGCGTATTAATAGTTAATTATCATACGGTGAAGGAAAATATCGTGAGAAAACCTGCATGCCTGAGAGATTTTCTCGATGGCGTGTGAAGTCTGGCAACCCACACTAGGCCAGCATGGTGCACTATAGCCTAATCCCTCTCATTCTGAGAGTAGACCCGTGCCCAGCAGTGGGACAGTATAATGGGTTGATTATGCTAGTTAGCTAGGCATAAATATTATATGTAGACAGTCGAAATATGTTACCTACTTAAGTCTTATATGTAATTAAAGTAGCTACCTACTTAACAACATTTCACAAAAACTTATTCCTAATATGTAGAAAACCCTGATATAGATATTATACCTACAAGTCAGATACTTCTTATATCAATCAGGTTTGTTTCTACTTTCGGATGTAGACTTATCCGGTAGGTACTTATATTGCCCAGCTACAATAAGCACTTAGTTAAAATACTTTTAAAAAATCCTCGCCTAATATTTGGATTTTCTCCTGTGACGTGTTTGTTTTTCAAAGATTCAAAGATTTATTGCATGTCAAGTTACATAAATTGGTGTTACATGTTTTTGTCATTGCAAAATGGTGAGCTCTAATTATTTTCAAAGTCAAAGTCAAAGTCAAATCTTTTATTTCAAATAAACCAATAGTACAGGTACTTTTGAATTGTCAAAACTAGGATTTATATTATTTATAGGTACTTTTACAAGCTTTTACAAACATATCTTAGCTATAAGATAAGACTGCTACGCTAGAGGTTTTAGGTTCGATCCCCAGGTCGAGCAAAGTGATATTGGGTTTTTCTATGAAATTCTCAATAGCAGCTCGGAGTCTGGATGTGCGCCCGGTTAATGGCAATAGGCTCGCCCCCTATTACATGGGACTTAAACATACCGGTGAAATGTGGGTGTAGGTATATTAGTACGCCTCTGCCTAACCCTTCGGGGAACACAGGCGTGATGGTATGTTGTCTTAGCTATAAATTACATACACCAGTACCTTTAAGCGTATCTACTTGAATTGATCATACCACACGGTGAGGCGTAGCGGGATTTACTTAACTGTATTAATATATATTACATGATGTTAGTTTACTTTAGTATTTCCCCGTTTACTCGTGAATTCGTGGTCAGAACCTCCGCGTTTCGTTCATAGGTGCGAAGTTGGTGCGGAAGGCACTAATGATGAGGTACTTTTTATGGAAGAAAACAATTATTAAAATTGTCAACAGTGAATGACTGCTGTAATGTGGAATGAAATTTTCATTGAGATAATAATTTCGATGTTGATAGAAAAAGTTTACATTCTTTGTTAGTACAGAAATACTTACTTAAGAGTCCGGCGGACCGAATTTCTTTTACTTAAATAAATAGTAATTAAAACAGAATTTAATCAAATTCTGTTATTATTCGGATTCCGATACTATTAATCTAGGTTCCTACGTTAACATATAAACTTTATCCAAAATACTTCACTGGAAATCAATGTAAGCTAAGTAATGTTAAAATTGTAATATTAACTTTTATTAGAGTGAACCGAATTGAATAAAATATACTCTAAAAGCGGCGCTAATATACAGGCTAGGAATTCGTTTCCAGTTCCTCTACAATTATATTAATTCAGCAGTTATGATTTAATGCCTGTTCAAACACACAGACAACTCGACAGATAAGTCATTACTTTTGGAATGATAACTTGAAACGAAAGAAACTTTTCCAGTTTTTTGACAAACTTCTGTGTCATGTGAAAAACAATCCATAGATATCCTTAACATTACTTATGGATACGTCCCCTTTTCAGAGACTATAATTTATTTTTCTCTATCTATGTAATATATATTTCTTAAAACCTTGTAAACGTAATATATTATGTTAATACCTTCATGCTTAATAATTAATCATTTGACTAACCTGCTTAGTATTACGATAGCTTTTAATTTCCGACACAAAAACAGAAAGGAAACCACATGTCGCTCTACAACCAATGAAAATCGAATGCACATAATTTACACTCCTTAAATGGAAGTTTTTATATCACACTGATACAAAAAATAATATTTTATCAAGTGGTACCGGGCAGGGTCGGATCTTCGCGGCGTATCTCATTTTAATCTGGGTGGGTATTTTTAAGTCGATAAATTTGGCCTGTCATTCCACATGTGGAGGTTTGGTGCGAGATAAGGCTAAACCCGCCTCTCGCTCCGATGCATAAGCCGTCGTAAAATATTATCCTGACCGAGACATTTATGGCCCGGCTTGAGATAGGTACCGTGGAATTATTTTTAAATATAGATATAGATACATATATATTATATAGAATAGGTACCTACCTACGTTATTATATCTGTATCGGTTATAGGTAGGTACCTACCTAACTTCATTCCTTCAATACGCAAGTAGAATATCTATCTAGGTACTGGAATAACTTTGCTTGGTTAGCAAAGTTTTTCCAGTATCTAGATAAATATTCTATAATTAACTTCTTATGGAAGTAAATATCTATATGTAGGTGTATAAATAGCTATACATAACAGTGATAGCCTAGTGGTATGACCGTCAGACTGCCAAATCAAAGGTCTCGAGTTCGAATCCAAGGCACGTACCTCTGACTTTTCGAAGTTATTATACGCAAATAGTTAATTATCACGCGCTTAAACGGCGAAGGAAAACATCGTGAGGAAACCTGCATGACTGAGAGATTTTCTCAATGGCATGTGAAGTCTGCCAACCCGCACTAGGCCAGCATGATGGAAGTAGTTTTAGATGGGGAACTGATACTGTGGAAAAATTGTATCGAGATCCAGAAAAAAACAACTGATATCTAATTATTAAGTGCTACCTATTTATTGTATGGTTTCAAATGAAATTCTGAATTATAAAACACAAGACCTAAAATTAATGTGAGAAACTGCACCGACGCGGTCTTGAGCTCGTTTTTTTATAGTTTGGTTCTCGAGAAGAACAGCAGAAGAAGAAGTCTTCTAGGTGGGCGTCCGTAAATCGAACCGAACGATATTTGTTTATTTTTTGTGATTCTTTTGCATTTTCCGTGCTAAGATTATAAAGTTATTTTAGTAAAGGAAAAATTCAATCGTGTCCGGATATTTGATTTTCACAAAATTCACATTATGTTGCGGTCCGAGGTTAGAACTTTTGCGGTCTGCCTGTTGCTGACCGTTAGCCTACCTAATCGAAGAGACCCGTGCCCAGCAGAGGGACAATATAATGGGTTGATTATGTTAAGCTTGTAGATATACATACTTACTATGTACAGGTCTATACTAAGAGCTATTAAAATTAACTAAGTTGATTTATAAACGCAGGTGTTTATTTTATGATGATGTTGATGGCCATATTAGGTATTAGTGTTAATTAATAAATTTATGGCAGTAAAGGTTCGTACTTATGTATGACACCGAGCTGGTATCTATCAAATAGGTACCTACTTAATGTAGCCAATGAGTTATACAATAATATTTTATGTTGGGAATGTTTGCTCGCCAGAACTGTCGTACATATTAAATTAGTTATAATCCTTACTAATATTACAAACCTGAAAGTTTGTTAGTATGGATGTGTGGATGTTTGTTACTCTTTCACGCCAAAACGACTGAACGGATCTAGATAAAATTTAGCACACAGATAGATTATAGCCTGGAATAACACATTGGTTACTTTTTATCCAGGCCGGACCTAATCCTGAAGTTCACGCAGACAAAGTCGCGGGCAGGAGTTAGTAATCTTATATATCAATTCAATTATAATAAATACTTATAATATTTTGTTTAATAGACGGTTACATTCTATAAATGAAGGTAAAACAAGTGCGCCATTTATGACGTCATCGTATTAAATCACCATGACGTAATGTTAACGAATAACATACCAAACAGGTTTATTATAAAAAAAAGACGTGTGGCACTCGGGGACTGCCGCGGTAAAGCATAGCGTTTTTTATGAACTTATGTAATACAACCAATGCCACCTAAAGGCGGGTT
Organism: Acronicta aceris; assembly: GCA_910591435.1. Lineage (NCBI taxonomy): Eukaryota > Metazoa > Arthropoda > Insecta > Lepidoptera > Noctuidae > Acronicta > Acronicta aceris. The sequence continues at coordinate 9,207,241 of OU342767.1, read as the reverse complement.
GCTGAACTAAAGAGACAAGCGTGTTAGGTTTTTTTCATTACGGAATTTTTGGATTCGGTCCCCACGCTCAAGGCCCGCGATAGAAGCTATGCAATAGCTTAAAAAATTCGGACACAAACAAAATCAGTTGAATTAAATGTTAATAATAATGATTTAATGTAGTAAAATAAAGTCATTCTGTTATTACTTATTAATTTGACCTGAAATAATTTATTTGTATGTTCTGTTAACAGTTGTATCGTAGGTACCTACAATAGATAGAAAAATCCCATAATTTTGATCAGTTGCAACATAATAATACGTCAGTGGAATCTCCGGGTGCATTCATCACATCGGCTATCATTCGGCTCGTAAAACGTCACTAATGTCCCTTAATACTTCGCTTGCTCTATATCTTTATTAACAATTCACTCGCGATAGATTCTTTCCATTCAAAAGCTTTATGTCCCAATTTACGACGTCCTTACAACTTTCCTTTTATCCCCAACTATTTTCTGAAAACACTGTTTTCTTTATTCGATTTAATACGCCATATTTTTGTTAAGTGACTCCGTAGGTATGTAACAAAGTTGCAAATCATAAAGGGGATAAAAAATATGCGTACGCGCATAATTCCCGCTCAAAAGGCGGTACATATAAATCATGTTTCTGCCTTTTTGCTTCGCTTCAAAACTGTTTTTCTGTTCATATTTTATTATCACATTTTATTAATAAAAGCGTGAGTTTAAGGGTATGTATTATGAGTAAGAAGTTTACTTTGTTGGCTTAATTATGTGTGAGTCGTGGTACATGCCTTCACTCGATGTGCTTGAAATGACTACTTAAAAGTAAGTAAGGAGGTAAATAACGAATTTTATTACCTACTTATTTAATTCTTAATTTGAAGCGGCGGTAGCCTTATGGTTAAGGCGTCGGATTAGCAACTATGTGGTTGCCGGTTCGAAACCCACCTATTGCACTACCGACGTGAATCTACTGGTAACCCAAGCATTTAGCTTAGCACGAAGGGTTAACAAGAATACTTTTAGAGAAAGCTTTAAAAAAAATATAAAAATCAATAGTAAATGGATTGATTTGAAATATAGATGCATCATTTGATTGTCAATATTGTTTTTGTAAATCAAAGAAAAAGCATTGATTTATAAAGAACCACATAGGTAGATGTATATCGATACAAAGGCTTCCATTTTAATAGATCGAAGCTGAGGGCGGGGTGCGACGAAGATTTATCTTTTCCAATACGGTGTGGGAATGTTTCAAGGGTCCATCGCGAGGTTGCAAGCTCATTTACCGACGAGACACCGCCGTTCAACTGGCTTTTATTTATGAAGACACGCTTAATTTGGTGAAGTAGTACTACGAAAAAAATAATGAACTCAAAATCAACCCAATCACCGACATGTGTATTCAGTCTGTGTTATTTTAAACAAAAAAGTAGAGTATTTATAATTTTGAACCCTCGCTGTCTTTTGGTGTTTTAAAATGTAAAGCCCCTCCAAGATCTAGCTATGTACTTACATTGATTTCAAAGATCAGCCATGTAAATAAGTAAATATGAACTTAGTGGTTATAATGATAGGTATTGTACCTACCTATTACTGGGTTGTATGTAGTTTATAACTAACTTCACGATACACCACAGGAAGTTGGCTAATTTTTTAAACAGTTGACTACCAACTTATCGTTCGTTTGAATGAACATTACGAATTAAGAATACGAAGTAAGAAAATACAGTTCTACTAAAAATCATGCGATCTTTCTAATGAATGGGGTTGCATAACGATATGATCTCAAATTAGTGGGGGGTGGGGCAATATCTTCGTTAACAATTATTTATAGAAATGGAAATATATTGATTTAAAAACACTCTCCTGAAAAATAGGCTTTATTTGAATTAATACCCTGTTTATCTAGCTAGACCAACGTTACGTGCTCAGGGCCGGATTAACCTAAAGGCATTGCAACTGCCTACGAGCCCGTGTCGCCTAGAGAGCCCTGCAGGTCGAAACATAATATTTTAACAAGTTTATTTTGGAGGTATGTAGAAAACGAGAGACGTACCTAGCTTGAGAATAGCATTGACAAGAGACGTCTCTATGGTTCAATCCGGCCCTGTTTGTGCTTCTACATTTAAATTGCAACGCACTAGCCTTCTAAACGGCAAAGAAAACATGTTACATGTACTCAACCCAAAAGTAATATCAACAACCACCAAACAAACCGCATGACTTAACATTTAACCCTTAAATTAACCCGCAATCGCCATTACCAATGACCTTAAACCCCAAATCGTTCAATCCGTCGACCGTTATAGTCCACTCATTGCCGCCATAAACTCATTAAGCCACATAACCGACCAATCGAGCTTTCCAATCATGAAATTAAAATTACGTCCCCTTTATTGCCAGCCGTTACGAGCTGCGAAAAAAGGGGGCATAAATAAAAAGGGGGTATAAATAACACACCTTCGAAGCAGCACGCGAAGCGGACCCGAGAATGTTGTCGTAAATTACACGCTTATAGCCCGACTCCGATCAATACCATTCATTAACGAAAAATGTATCGTTTCGATGTTACTTGAATCGCTCGTTTGCGGTTTTCAAAAATGCTTTTCGGTGTATATAAGAATACTCAGTCGTAAATAATGACTAAGCAGATATTATCTTTACGACCGCCTTTTTCCTTTGGTCGTCGTGAACTGTAAATCGTCTGCGAAAAAACAAGCAACTGAAAAACGCGAAAATAAGAAAAATCAATGCGTGTTCTTTTAGCTCGTTTATAAACCATTTTCCAAAAGATAATTTAATTTTCCGTTCAATTGTCAAACAACCGTAGTCTATATAGATTGTACCTACTGACAGGGTAAAAAAAATTAGATATCTATCCTTAGAAATTAAAACGAATGGGAAAGAAACAAAATGTCTTGTAATAGGTAGGTACCTATTTTTGTACGTAGAGCAGATGGCGGGCGTCGAAACCCTCAAGGGTAGACCCGGGACGATCGATAGAGCTAGCGAACACAAAGTAGATAATTTATTTGAAAGGTTCTATTGAGTAGAGAGGAATTCCGATAAAAGATAACTGAATTAATTCTTGCCGATTTTCAGATTAAACACTGAAAATGCTGTTCACAACTGCAAAGAAAAACATGATACACAAATAAATGCACAATAAACATACGAATATTACATTTTATAAAAGTTATTTTCCCTCAATATACTTAAGGTTCACTATCTCGTTTATATAAGCACTTATTTCACAATACCGGTAAGTGTGGGCAAGAAACTTTTATCTTTACTTTGATGTTAATGTCGCCTTTACGTGTCACTCAAGTATTAGCCAGCAGCTTAGTTTCGAAAGGGGTGTTAGAGAAAATGCTAGGGGAGATAAACGAGGATTTTATCGCTAAGGCACTAGATACGCGTACGTAACGTAGGGCCACCTACGTTCAATAGAACTATAAAATAAAGATATGCAACCAACCCTCAATTTGCATTTTAGGTATCAGATTGTGGAACAAATAAAAGACGATCAGCCATCACAAAGGTCGTTGGCATTTCGAGACGTTGGAACTTTTTCAATGCAATTGTACCAATTAACTTGAACAGACGAAAGTGAAACTCACAAAACCGGGCGGCATCGGCACTCGGCAGCGTTTTTTCTCGGTAGATTTACATATTTATTGGGGCACATTTTATGGAGGCAGCAGAAAAAAACCTTCGCTCGTTTAATGGACAAAAAGGGTGGCTCCATGTATATTTATTTTGTCGCATCCTTTTTTACGTGCGAAAGGACGTGGCTGTGTATTTTTTCGGCACCGACGTAGCACATTTGGCGACGCACTTTGCATAAAAATATTGGATCGTAAACTCTATGCCGTTCCACGTAATCGGGACGCATATGTCGCAAGAAAAATATTGAAATCATGCTGAAATAAGATTTTATGAAGACAGATACGATGCGAAGATTGAGATATGAATGCTTTATGGAAAGGTGTTCGCTATTAATAATAATATGATTTGTGCACCTGCCATATAAGACCCGATAAATATGAGAAAATATATATCAACGTACAAAATTTAACGAGCATTTAGTCGATATAAAATAGGCAAACGTTTGAGGTATGCAAATCGACTCTTTGTATGTATTAGCTCGCAGAAAATTCAAAGCAAACTGGTTCAAAGGAAACAGAATACTCGTGGAGGCACCTAAGGCAGGTTGCTCACGCATCGTGAACCCCTGCGTGAGTTAATGCGGCTGCTACATAAATTACCCACTCACATTAAGTTCAGCGCCTTAATCTGTAGCATCGCATCATGAGACCAACTGTAGGCAGAGTCGTTAATGTATTTTGTTTTAGTCTTTGTTATTAAAATTATATACTCGTATTTTATGATAGCCCGGGGAACGTATCGTTTTCATCACTAATTTATGCCTTACACTCCACGTGATATGACTCCGTTTTGTATTATTTTGAAACATGGGTGGGCCAAAACTTAGCGGAACGTTTTTGAGTCAAACACACAGTAAACTAATTTTGCAATGAATTTGTACACAGTACCTACTTAGCTAAATTTCAGAACGTTCTTGAGACTACAGTTTCGTTGGATATAATTCAAATTAACGCAAATATCCCTAATCAATCAGGCACCATAAGAATAGGGAAAAACATAGCATTACATTGTAGTGTTACTGAAGGCTTGGAACAATTTATGAGTGTAAATGTTATTGAAATGTTATTATAAATGTTACCTACGCGAAATAAATTAATGCATTCTAAAGAATACTCTTCATACTATTAAAGTACACCAAAACCCCGAATAACGCCCTTCTTCCGAAATACACAGAAGTTAGATGACTTATTTAACCGCTCACATAAGATAGAGCGACTAAGTAGCAGTACATCGCGCTAATCTCGTACATTTACACCGGCCATATACCCTCAAGTCACGACGGACGATGGCACTCCAGGAATGCACCCAGTAAATCATCAGGAGAACACTAAACCTGTTCTTTAGTGCCCCGTGAGCTTAGGGCTGGCTACGTCAAGATTTTCCACTTTGGTGTAAACAAATTTCGACAAGATTAGATTTGATATGAAGTTTTATTCTCGGTATTATATTGATTCGTCATTCTAATTATTATGTAAGCCTTATGTTAGATAAGCATAATGCGACCTTATGATTTGTTTAGAATTTCTTATGATCCAAAATGTACCTATTTACAATTAGAAAAATATTTTAGTGTTTAGAATAACCAAACAGCCCAATGGACAATATTTAAAAAAGATAAATACTTTTGAATTTATAAATATATAGGTACTCTAATAACTTATCAACCCTAAAACGACGCGAGTGGTGGTGTATACGGCGATATTGTGAGTCGTAAACTTGTAATTTTGTTGTAACTAAATCCACAGGCCTATCCAACACGCCGTTTTATCTAAAATGCTTTTAAAGTGCTAAGATGTCTCCTATCTATGACATTAGGGTACGTCGCGTGAGTGCCAACGATAGGGTTGTCTAAATAAATATATTGTCGTGATTTGTACGCTGTATCTACTGTCATAAAAGTGTCTCGTGATCGTCTGCTCGATTTATTGTTGTTATGCTTTGTGATTCTGTACCGGTACTTCTCGTAGGTAGATATTATATTATTTTCATAGATTATATCTATATGCATCGATCCTAATAAACAGATTTACGCAAACATACATAAAATGCTAACAAATAGGTAATAACATCTATAAAAACCTTTTATTGTTATAATAAAATACGGATAAGTTCTGAGCTTGAGCATTATATTTCTCATACCGTAATACTCAGCCACAGCTAATCGATTTAAAAGACTACTCCAGAAGATTAAAAACTCCAAGAAATTCCGTGGTGTTCATTAATCAGTGGATTAGATACTCGGATTATTTACGAGCAAATCTAAAACGTACGGAATTTAATTTCATTAGGGGACTTTAGTGGCACCATGTTGTCACCCGCTGCGCCGGGGCAGGCACGGCGGCGTATTTCACCCAGCTGTCATGAGTCAACCAATCGCGAGCAAGAATCGGACGCGCGTTCCAAGTTTAAAAATGGTGGAGATAATTTCATTGTATATTATTTGTGACAGGTCGTTATTTTGAGTTTTTATCGGTCCGTGGGTTCAATATTTCTTGAAGATATCTTTGGTCGATACATTTGGTTCAAGTTTTGTAATATTTTTTGTACGCTTTTTTTTACGTACATAAGTAGGTAGGTATATCTGTCTCTGACAGAGAATCGATGGAGATGGAAAATTCAATTAAGTATGATACTTAAATAAAACTTAGCTTTCTATTAAATTTGATAATAGGTACCTATCGTTCACTTTACCATCCAAACATACTTTACCACACAAACCCAGTAGGTAAGTAGATAGTAAGTAAGAATTAGTAATTTTTTTAATAAAGTACCTATGGGCCTGTTCCGAGCTACACCGCCTTTGTATAAATAGGTACATTAGATCGACCTAATGGGAAACATTTTAGTGATTGGATATACCCAACATGCCTGAACTAAGTAGGTACCTGCGTACACATACAGAGTTTACATATATACTTACTTGATAATATTTATAAATCTAAGTATGCATAGCTAGACATAAAGATTGCCGTTCTATATTTTCTCCCGGGCAAAGTTAACTACTAAAAACTTCCATAAAACAACAATTTCAAACGGGCCATTTCGCCCGGGAAAAACAGCATCCCGCTTGGTGGGGGTGGCAGAAACTGGGGGTTAGGGGGAGGGTCCAAAGTGAAGCCTGGCTGGTTTATGTCGCGGAATTACGACTTAGACGTTTCAAACAATAACTTCCCCCCATAAATACGAGCCGATTCCTTCACGCGTCATAGCGCAGATTGTTTTTCTTTAGCCCGCTCCGAAATTCAGCATAGATACTTTTATGTATATAAATCTATATAATTACTATCTATCTATCTACTAAACTTGGTGTAACAGATACAACCCATGCATAAATACTTAGCTTGACTAACAGAATGATCTAAGAGTAAGTAATAAACATAAAGTTGCCTTTCCTACTTATAAAGGACCAAAGCGTCAATTCATATACATATTTTATAATACTTAGAATACGTGCGTCCCACTAAATATTCCATAGCCTATAGCGTTCGTGACGAAATTGGACCGCGTCCGCATTATTCCCGAATCGGCAATACCGGCACGCACTGGCCGATCTCAGGAATTTCCTATTTCCACCCGAGTGACCTCCGCCCGAGCCGTGCCCGCTCGCTCCTAATCTAGAAAACGTAATAAAACACCCCGTAATAAAAGCGCGCGTTTTCACGTACCCCGTAAAAATATGATAACATTCACGTACCCACCTACCTACACGTACATAAAGCTGCGATTTTAAATAAAACTGTGTTCACACAGCTCGACTTTTGAATAACTTTTTGGTTTGTACTAATTAGGCACTTTGAAACAAAGAATTTTGATGCGTGGGTTCATAAAATTTCATTTTGTGTAGGTATGTAGGTACCTACCTACGCAATACAGTTGTGTTAGTATAGCGGTTTTTTATTAGAGTACAACCTACGTAAGACGCTCTAGTAGGTAACCATTCCCGGGAATCTCAATGCAGTCCATGATTATCTGAGTTTGTTTCGGTGTTTCTTCTCAGAGGTCGTCAGTTAGGAAATGCCGAAGCCATCTAGCTATAAAAAAAATCAAACCATTGACATGTAAAAGTATCTCTAAAGATCTACTTGCAGAATAAATATAATTTCATTTCATTTCAGTCGTATCAAACTCAATAAATACTTCTACCTACTGAATTTGCATATTATAGGTGTATATTTGGCATGGTAGGCTGAGCGTCTTCTACGCCAAAGCAAGCTTACTCTTGAGAACAATATAATACCAATCCAAACGTGATCCGATTCCAATGTCAATTTGGCTGTCGGGCGATTTCGTACTCTTGAGCACAAATCCGTTAACCTTATATCGGCATCCCTGATTGGCCAATGGTTGGGTCGTTTCCCAATCCTATTTAGTTCACTCAATCACCGCGCAATATTGAAACAATTTGGCGCTAGTCTCGGATTCAAGAGTACGAAACATGACGAAACGGAACAATTCCAATGTCGATGTATCGGAATTGAGTTCAAGAGTAAGCCCCCAGGCTGTGTATTCAATCCTCGCAATCCGCATGGAATAAATATTTGTCAATATGACCAAATTTTTTTATATGTACCTATCTACTTACCTATATAGATAATATACTTATATATATTTATTTCCTAAATATAACTAATCTTGAAATTGACGAAATCCTTCAAAAAGATCAGGTGCGTAGCAACCGGCGCGTATGACACAGTAAATTTCTGAATGAGATTTCATTATGTATGAGAAGATGTTACCTATGGTAACTACCTATAGGTAATGTGGAAGAAGCAAAAGAAGTATGCAAGAATCGTAGTAAGTCGTGGTCTATAGTTTCTGCCTACCCCTGTCGGAGAAAGGCGTGTATGTGTGTAGATATGTATGTATGTATGTATGTAGATACCTATAACTACAGAAATACAAGGCATATAATTACAGAAATACTTAATTAAAAATACGCTAGTATTGACTAAAACTTAAATTATCTACCAGTAACCTAAATAAGTAATCACCTTATTTATTTGAATTTTATGAGCGGCTATTTTTTAAGCACCCACTGACAATGCCATAGCACATCCATTGCTTAGAATTCTTTGTAAAATAAGAAAAACGTGAAATTCCTTAGCAGTTTTACTGTAGGTGATGTACCTATAGGTACCTACAGTAGTCGCAAACTCACCGGACAGCCGGTGCCCAGGGCAAGCCGTAAACCCAAGTTCGCCTCTCCGGATAACTAATGGAATTGCGGATTATATTACCGCAACCATGCTTACGATTAGACTTAGGATATGACCACCAGGAGACACCTTGACACCATCAAAGCACTAGTTTACTGCGTCGTTAGTGTCGGGCTGCCTACATCATGCGAAGTGCAGGCACCTGAACCGAAAACTATTATAAAGATGTTTTTCCTATGCTTGTTTTTATGTAGCGATCACAAATGCAAAATCGTGTGTTTCTTTTTTAGAATTATCTGTGAGTATGTGAAGATCATAATATTACTTACTATAAAGTAAGTATACCCAGGCCCCTCTTTTCCATTGGGCACTATGGGTATGTGCCCAAGGCCCCGCGATCCAAGGGGGCCCGCTATTTCCTCTCCTTTTGATTTTTTTTGCATTTGTTTATGAAATAGTCAGAACATATCGTATGGCGTAGGGGCATTGTTGTTGTCCTAAAATGCCCAAGGCCTCCAATATGTTAAAGACGGCCCTGAGTATACCTACAAAAGGTAGATAGGTAGGAACTTACCTTCATACCGACGTACCTATTACTTCAGTGCGATATAGGTAGGTATACTGATTTTATTCAGTTGTTGGCAGTGGTCAGTGTTGCCAGCAGTCATAGTCATAATTTTACCTACCTATTATGTATTTTTTCTTATATTATGTTGTGCGTCCATTTATGGACGAAAATCAATATTTTACTTTCTTTCATATACAAAATTATGTCATCAAACCGGCACAAGCATTTAATTTTCTTTTCTTAATGGCATTCATAAATCGATTCATACGAGTACAATGAAGGGAGAGATATATCTACCTATTTCAGAGTTGTTACAAGAGAACACTTCTTTATATTATTTCAACTTCACACAGACGAAATTGCGAGTTGAACAAAGTTTTGCTAGGCTTGAACTTTCTTCTTAGTTATTTTTGACATAACATATCATCACGCCTGTATTCCCCAAAGGATTAGGCACAAGTGTACTAATGTACCTACACTCACAGTTCACCGGTATGTTTAGGTCCCATGTAATAGGGGGCGAGCCTATTGTCACTATCCGGGCACAAATCCAAACTCCGCGCTTCTGTAAAAATTACATAGAAAAACCCAATAACACTTTGCTTGACTTGGGATTCGAACCCAGGACCACTAGCGTAGCAGTCGCGCTTAGGACCACTGTCTAGTGTAACGAGGCAGTTAGTCTTTTTTATACTGAGGATATTTTGCATCATCGCATCCTAAATATTTCCATAGATATACCTATTAGATACTATTACCTATATAGAATGCGATCTCAGGCAGGGTTCAAACCTCCAGTTAAGTGTACCAAACATTTTAGCCAACTAAGCTACCGAGATGGAACTTTTCTTCTTTCACGTTTGAAAACAAAACCTTATAATATAAGTAATGGTAGCTGGTGTATACACGGTCCTGCTTTCCATCGACAGCAGGCGCCTAGACGCCCCTCCATAAAGGTGGATTAATACAGCCGAAAGCCCAACTTACTTAATAAATATAAAAGCCTTCTCCGCCCGCGATCGTAAAACGCCCACTGCGCTCCTCCAAGATTACTTATATCGCGACCAGGGAAATTAGACCTCCCGTTTTCATTATAGTCCCAAATAATGTTTGTGAATGCAGGAAGGCTAAGGGGTCTTGGTTGGGTGGTCTTGCCATTATCAGCTCTATGTAGATTGCGCGTCGCTTGCCCGCCTTGCTTTCTCCGAGATAAGGTTTTATGACGACTGGAAGAAAGGATAATGTTCTTCTTTGATGTAGAATGGAATTGTAGGCCGCGTTCCGGTCCCGCTGTAAAGATAGATAAGTTTCAGTTTTATTTTTCGTAGACATTTGCGTTTTAAGGTTTTCCTTGCTCTTTTATTCCCTATGTTTGAGTCGAACCACGCCGATACGCAAGTCATGCTCGTAAACGGGAGCTGTCTGTCGGGGCTGGTCAGCTACTTGCTACGGCAATTCCTATTTATTTATTTGTAAAACATAGGTAAATACAAGTATAGGTCTTACATGATTATTGAGTCCGCTATGTTTTGTCAATAAGACAAAACATAGCGGACAAAGTATTACAACCTTAATTATAAGTATAGTTAACTTAAAAATTACATAATAATTATACAGTTGTTTATATTGAAACGTCGTTCAAGAAGTCATCTATTCTGTAGTAACATTTATCAATAAGCAACTTAATAAGTGCCTTTTTAAATTTTAGTAATGGCATATTTTTAATGACATCCGGTATTTTATTATAATTTTTTGGAGCATTGCCGAAAAAACTTTTATGCATTAATGATGTTTTACATTTAACATTACATAGTTTGTTAAAATATTGAGTACGTAATGGATTTTTCCTGACTGCAGATAAGCTGACAAATAAATGAGGGTTAGTTTTCACAAACAATGCTGTTTCCATTATGTACATTGCTGGTAGTGTCAATATTTTTAATGTTTTGAAATGTGGAACACAGCTATCTGTTGTTTTTAGAATATATTAATATTGTAACAATGTTCTTTTTTTTTAAAAAAACCGTGTCTATGGTGTTTCTTGCCGGCTCTTCTCCGTATGATCTTTTTTGGAACCGTGCCACTAGTTTTGACTTTTCAAAAGTACCTATTTTAGTGGTCTAAATGAAATAAAACATTTTGACTGTGACTTTAACTTTGATTTGCCCTGAATAAAAAATTTATTCAGGGATAACGCCTAAGAGTATCTACCAGTTCAAAATCGCTCAGTGCCTTGGTAAACCAACTGGTAAACAACTAAAGCTCTTATTTTAACATTTATTGTTTTTAATCACAGAGTAAAACCAATCCCACCAATTTTTTTTTCTTTCTACGCGTGGGAGAGCTATGCTTCGGCACGAATGGGCCGGCTCGACCGGAATGATACCACGGCCTCACAGAAAACCGGCGTTAAACAACGCTTACGTTGTGTTTCACCCAGTGAGTGAGGTTACCGGAGGCCCAATCTTCTTTTAAAAGGTCGGCAACGTACTTGTGACTCCTCTTCTGGTGTTGCGGGTGTCCATGGGCGGCGGTAATCGCTTACCATCAGGTGATCCGTCTGCTCGGTTGCCCTCCTATCCCATAAAAAAAAAACATTTTCGTTGCCAGGACGAGACCATATATGGCTCACACTGTCAAAGTCATCCAATCTCATGTAGAGCCAAGCTTCTAACTCTACGTGTCCTAACTCTACAAGCCCTAACTTAACTAGCTCTACACTTTAGTCAAAATATGTGGCTTGGCCGTTTCGTTACTACAAGAACTATTGTATGACATGAACAGTGAAAAAAAAATTCACCTTACGCTCATATGACATATTTTGACTAAGGTGTAGAGTAAAGCAAAACTGTAAAAATAATAACGCTACGGTGCGCTACTATAATAGTAGTTACCTACCTACATAGGTACGTCAGACTGGTAAAATGACATAACTGAAAATTTTATAAACACTGCCATTTTGTGTCAGCGGTCATCTTGGACCAATTTTCATCACATACCTAGCTAAGAACACTTCCAACTAATTCATCTTTCAAACCAAAAAAAAAAAAACAAAATCAAAATCAGTTCATCCGTTGGAGAGCTAAGATGCCACAAACAGACACAGACACACACGCACACACAGACACGTCAAACTTATAATACCCTGTCGTTTTTGCGTCGGGGTTTAAAAAATACATGAAATAAATTGTCACCATGATGATAAATATGATTCCAAAGACTATACAAGAGGTACCTACCTAATTCAAAATATAATTAAAACTAAAATCACATAATATTATCTACACACTTTTAATACCATCCATTGATGTGAATATCACCAACCACGTGCCCACGCGCATTGTGACAAGGCTCTAATATAAAGTCGTAAAATTTGTGGAATTAACGCAACAGTGCGACCGATTAGCAGTCCAGGTTTAATTGATCGCTAGTCCGTTATATATCACGTACAAATTAACAATAAATCGTGTAGGTGTTCTCTATTGAGAAAACTGGTAGTTTTATAACATCTCTGTCTGTTTGCATTTACAATTTAATATTCAGATTGGGCCTGTGGAATAAGTAGATAGATAGGTACCTAGATTAAAATTAAGTAGCAGTTATTAAGAAATTCAAGTCTAGGTCGAGTAGAAATGTATAATCTAGATAATCCTCTCCTCCCCCATACAAAGGGCAAAGGAAGGCAGATGTGGTTTTTAGTCTGTACAATTACAATATACCCCACAAACGTTCCATGAGAAGGTTCCGCACTATAAAAAAGATATTCCACTTAATTAATATCGGATTGAAAATCTTATAAAACCCATTGTGCAGGTCTTAAAATAATTATCTCACTATCTACTCAGGTTGTCGATTTAAAAGGGTTTCCGTGTCCACAACGAGACCAAATTAATATTCTCCTCTTACAAGTCCCGTGTATTTGAGCCAATAAAATTTATTTTTCAGTACATTTATGCATGGGCGGTAAGGCCTGGCGCACACTGTACAAAGTTGCGAGTAATTTATGGCAGGCCGGTTTATGGTCGCTGGGCTAAGTTCGCACATGCACCACGCCGACACAACTTGTATAGAAGTCATAAATATCCGCTAACCCCTTCCATGAGGTCAGGTACGTATCTACCTACACGCGTAAAATACGAGCTGTTTTTCTTCTTGCCGACTAGTTCTAAATTTTTGAGTTATTTCTTTTTTATATAAGGGACTAAAAATACAATAGGTATGTATAAACACAAAAGAAAATCTAACGTATTTAAAGAAACTGTTTCAACTACCTACTCAAATACCTAGTGAAATAATCTCGATCCCACTTTCTCCTTTTTTTCATGGAAATTAATCACCTACAAATGTAACATAAAAAAAACAATGAGACACTATCTATTCACAAACATTTAAATTTAATATACAACGATTATTTCAATTAATAAAACGCTTTACGCCTACTTAAAGCAACTTAGTAGTAGTAGAGAAATCACCATAAAAATAACACTTAATTTCAGTTCGCAATTACGACGCCGTTAAAGGGCGGCTGCCTGAGGCCCGACACAGCCATTACATTACCTCCACACTTACCATACTCACATACTAACTAGCCTATACGTTCTACACTTAGAAGCCGACGGGATCGTAAAAATAAAGAATAGGCGCATTTACACGCGCAAAAGTGAAAAAATAAAACGTTTTCCTCGCAGCGTGTAAAGCGGCTATTCATTTCAGTTGGCACCGTCTGTCTTGGAGGAAACACTTTTACTTAGAAAATTAGATCTGCGGTTGCTTTCACGATAGAAAACTAGCCGTTTAGATGTTAAAAGGAATTTTATTTAGTTTTAAATAACAAAGCTTTTTCTTAGATTGTAGAACATTATATTGCAATGTATTTTATTACCTTATTATGTTTTGCATGGGTAGATTTAAACATATTAGAATAGATTTATAGTCATCATCTTTATCTTTTTTGATAAAATGAATGCCCAACAATATTCAACTGCTTATTAGGTAGGCATGCCTACAAACGGTTTAGGTAACTATCTAAAGTACATAGATATATTCTACATTTGTGACCGCAAATAGACATTACTATATACTTTAATCATCTAGAGTAAGTATACCTAACTAAACAAATCTCACATGGCCAAACAAATTAACAAACCCGCATATAAGTTTAATAACTAAAGCTCATAGTTAAGATAATAGTCGTCTAGTTACCCCACGCAGGCATAATCTCGAGTAATTAAACGCACGTGTCACTTTATTAATGATTAATTAATTTTCACATTAATTAATGGAAATAGAGGTAGGTACCTTTGTGTGGGTATTAGACGATGTGTGGGGTTGGAGGCATTCCCCTTTTGCATAATTTAAAAGCTATTCGTGTCTAACAAATGTAGAAAAGGAAGTTGTTGAATTTTTATAAATAAATCGAAATGGTCAATCCAAGTGGGTGTACTTTGTCTCCGTTTATTTTCCGTTAAGTTTCCTAGTGCGAGAGCTGTCTTTTTAATGAGAAAAATATATTATTGTTTTTTTTTTCAGTAGTCTGGCGAATCGCATATAAGATGCACTGTTCAACGTCACCTGCCTCATCTCTAGAATGGATTCCAGTCTAATGTAGACCTATGGTAGATATGCTTGCCTATTTACCTACATCAGCGGCTGCAAACACATGATCACACCCCATTCAACCCAAAACTATTTATATCTATTATTATCTTGTCAATTTATGATAGGTATACTTATGATTATATTTATAGAGTTTGAACGATTTTTTCTACTAAAACACTGGAGCTATTTTTCTTATTAAAATACTACTAAAGTATTTCGGAAAATATCTGTTCATTGCATTTTAATAAAGGAGATCATTTTTTTTCTAATAGCACATAACGCACACAAATTAAAGTTTATCACAAAAAATCTCGGTCGCTCTTACATTTAGAAACTTATGCAATATCAAAAGCACGTCATGATCGATTTATTATAACTTCCTACATAGCTAGCTTTTATAATGAATCGATTGAGATGTTATTTGAACGCCATTAATTAAATAAATGTCTGTTGTACGAGTACGTATTGTATAATTAGATATAGGTAGGTACTAATAATTGCGGATATAAAACAGTCATAAAAAAGTTTGGAACTCAATTTAAATCATTCAAAGTTTATGATTTCATATTAAAATGTAGCTTTCAAATTAGGTAGGAGAAGGTACGTTACAATTATATAAATAAATTCTTCATGGCTACCCCTACTAAATATTTATGAACGAAGCCGAATCTTAATGCCTGCGAACAACCCCTAGATGCATCTAAGGAAATTGATTAAAAACGTGCCTAAGCATTTTAATAATAGTAAATGCCTTTGGGGAGGTAGCACCCTCCTGATTTAATGGCTTTTTCCGTAAACGAGTCTATGGCATGATTTTCCAAGATTCAAGAGACACTTATCTTTGTCGATATAGAGTTGGGGTAGGGAAATATATATGTATCTATATAGGAATATACTTAAACCTATTTAATTTCAAATTTAAATTGGCAAATGCACTTAAGTTTCTGTTTTATTACTCCGTTTTTATGTGCAGAAGCTACCTACCTAAGTGAATTACAATGTTTTTTATTGAAATCACAAAAATCACTTTAGAATGACGCGATCGGATATAGCGTTAGTCAGCATTTATAATTATCAAATTTAATTTATGTAAGATCTGCGCCTAATGGTGATCTAAGTTCAAATCAATAGCACTCATTTTGAATTAAAGTGCGGATAAAAAAAATATTAAAAAAAAAATCAATTTCACCGGTAGTTCGCCTGATGTTAAGCGACACTGCGATCTATGATAGAGCGCGCTTGCCTAGAAGAAACCGATCCAATCTATTCACTCGCTTCAACGTAAAAAAAACATAGAAAATATAACATCGTAGAGAAACTGCACACTTAAGAGGTCTCCTAGTTGGAGTAGAGGACACCTACCTCTTTCTTGAAGGTCTGTATCTGGTCTGAAACTAAAACTTTAAAGCTCTAAATAAAAGCTACGCGTATCCACTATTGACTTAGTAATACCTACCTAAATACGAGGTGGTATATATTTATTTACGTAGGTTTTCTAGGGGTTCATGCACCCTCTAATGCGATCAAATGACGAAAAGTAACGGTCTCGATAACGAGGGCAATAAACTTTTGTGTCAACTCGACTTGCTGGGTGTTTTCACTCGAGTGCTTTCAGCGGGGAATCATGCTGACTCAAATCTCACATCATTACGTGAAATGATAGATTTATATGGAATTATATTGAGTGGAATCTTGGAAGGAAATTTTATGGGAATAAGGAAGTACCTACATAAGTCTACTTATTTGTAAGAAGATTTATAGACGTCTAATCGTGGGTATAGGTACCTGTCTACTTAGTTGCATAATAACCTGTCTACAAAGTTTTGCAAAAGCTCACCTACCAGCAGTAGGTGACAGAATACCTTCTTTATGATTAGGTACTTATCACATAGTAAGTAGATCCTAGAGTAAATACTACTAGGACGATTTAATCAAACAAAATTGTAAGTAGGTACCTTAGTATCGAGGTGCACATAGCTAGGTAGGTACTTGTATGAAATTTTACTTAAATACAAATTATAAACATAAGTAATATTAAACACACACACATATATATAAATATAGGTCGGTACCGTCAGGAAATTTTTTCACCTTTATCAACAACAAAAATTTTAAGGTCAAAATAATTGTAAGTCTGATAAACACTTAATAAGGTTACTTTGGTAATATTTTTGTTTAAATAAATCGTAATTTAAACACAATTTAATCAAATTGTATTATTATTCGGATTCCGATACCGTTAATCTAGGTTCCTACGTTACCATTTTGTCCAAAATATTTCACTGGAAATAAATGTAAGCGAATGCAATTTTTGATAAAATTACCAAGTTTAGAATGATTTGCCAATTTTTTATTTCCAGTGAAGTAGTAGTATACAAAATGGTAGTGTAGGAACCCAGATTAACGGTATCTAAATCCGAATAATAACACAATTTGATGGAATATTGTCTGGATTACGATTTATTTCGGTATTACGTTTTTGTGGACAATTCAAGCTCCGCCGGACCCTTAAAGCTATTGTGTCTCATGGTTTTGATCCACAGATGTGTTACCTACTACCCTATTATGACTTATATTTTAAATAAATACCTACTTGTGTATCGTACCTACTCACCGGTATGTCCCTTTATTTACACATAATTAGGTAGGTATTTGTGCACTACCTCAGTGGTTATGTCAAAAATAAATTAAATACTTACCTCTTTTTTCAGATTACTAATTCAAACTCAGAAAAACAAAGGAACCAAGCCTTTTAAGATTTCACTGCAGAAGATAAATCGCCCTTCGCTTTTGTCCTTGTTATACATTCAACCCAACTCATGTCTAATTCCTTTTGCACCCCAAATCTTTTATCCTTTACACTCTCACAAGTTTAAATCACTCCGTCTCTTTCTAGTCGTAAAAATGGCGGATGCTGCGAGTTTGCGGGGACGCAAGGGTGGGAGCATTGTTTCCGGAGGGTGA
Source organism: Acronicta aceris (assembly GCA_910591435.1). Classification (NCBI taxonomy): domain Eukaryota; kingdom Metazoa; phylum Arthropoda; class Insecta; order Lepidoptera; family Noctuidae; genus Acronicta; species Acronicta aceris. The sequence continues at coordinate 9,189,281 of OU342767.1, read as the reverse complement.
GTAGGGGTTGCAAAGTTCCTGTGAAATGAAACGGATTTTAGGGCAGGAGGGAAGCAATCAATATGAGAGTAAATACTGAATTGTTTAACGTAAATGTTTAGACAATAGATAGGTAGGTATATCTACCTATTACTTATACAAACTACTAAAGCACATTAATTTTTACAATAGAAAAGAATTTTAGCTAATAAACTTTATATTTTGCATGCGAGTGTATTTAGGAATAATATTAATTTCTTTAAAAATAAATGTTATGTAACTTTAATAAATACTTACGTTGTTTAATTTACCACGATCTATAACCTAATTTAAGTAGGTAACATTACTGCAGCTGCTCTAAGGAATATAAGATAATAATAAACATTAACATACAAATTGAGCGTACTTATTTTTTATTTATGCGTACTCTACCTACCTATAAAAGCGACTTTCACTTTCAATAAGAACCATTTAGAAATCAGAAGGGCTAGAATAGCCACTTTTGATAAATCATAATATGGTCAATTGCCTCATTAGCCTAGTGGTCCTGAACGTGACCGCTACATTAGAGGTCCTGGGTTCGCTTCCCAGGTCGCACAAAGTGGTACTTACTGGCTTGTGCTATGACATTCTCAATTTCTTGACAATGGCAATAGGCTCGCTCCCTATTAGATGGGATCTATACATACCGGTAATCTGTGGGTGTACTCCTCAACCTAACCCTTCAAGGAAAACAGGCGAGATGATGCTTTTTAAAATTTTCGAGCAAGTGCAAAATATTGAATTACTCAATCGCGGGCAGGATTCGAACCTGCATCTCCTGGTTGGATAAACCAGACGCTCTGAGCTCTAAGCCACTGCGAACCCCACCCGCCTGTATGAAATTTTGCCTTCACATTCTGAATTTACATCATAAGGTGACGTACCAACCAGGAGACACAGGTTGAATTTTGAATTTTTCCTTTACCAAAATAATTTTCTAATCTTAGCATGGAAAATGCAAAAAAATCACAAAAACATATTGGCCAATATTTAAAAAATACCATAATTAGAACCCTAATTCCTTACTTACCAACTTTGTAATAGATATGAATTGATGCGTTAAAATTGCGATTTTAACCCCCTAGATACCAAACTGATATATAGGTATATATATTTCAACAGCATCACATCTCAGCTTGGGCAGAGGAGTCAGCCCGCATTTCCTCGCCCATTAATCCGTTGATTAGCGTGCACTAGAGGGGATTTAACGATAGCTTTCAGCTACGTAATTATACCTCTCTACCGCTACCGCCAATAATGACCTCCTAGTTGTTATCCCGTAATGGAAATGGAACTTGGAATCAACTTTTGTTTCCCTTTTGTTTTATTTCAAGTACTGGTGCAGTTATTCTGTGAATTATGTTAATTCTGTTATTGTTGAATAATACTTTACGTGGGAGAGCCATGCTTCGGCACGAATGGGCCGGCTCGACAGGAATGATACCACGGCCTCACAGAAAACCTGCGTTAAACAACGCTTACGTTGTGTTTCGCCGAGTGAGTGAGGTTACCGGAGGCCTAATCCCCTTTTAAAAGGTCGGCAACGCACTCGTGACTCCTCTGGTGTTGCGGGTGTCCATGGGCGGCGGTAATCGCTTACCATCGGGCGATCCGTCTGCTCGTTTGTCCTCCAATCCTATAAAAAAAAACATGCCTAAATGGTTCGCAGTATAATTTCCAATAATTTTATTCTTATGTAGATGCTATTTTAATTGGAGGTACCTACTACCTATGTATTTTCTAAAATATTTCAATGCGGTTCCGTAGAAGGTCATTCACAGTAGATACACATCCTTACTTTATTTCGACTTTTAATTGTGCCTAGGTACTTATTCAGTAACTTGACAGTAAAAGAGCTACCAGTTTTTGACAAAAAAATAGAGAGGTGGTGTAAGTATGAATGAAATACAATGTACTTACATGGACATATATAAAGTACACTTTTTATTTTAAATTTAATAAAACTAGATCTAAAAATAGCATACCTACCCGTATTTTTTATTCTCACTATATTCAATCATTTTCATATTTATTTTCGACTTTGAAGTTCTTTCTTTTGGCACTTTGTTTAGACTTAGGTACTTACTTACTTTGTTTAGATTGTACGTTTAAACGGTGAAATGACATAATAAATTTTAAATACAGTACTTTTGAAAAGTCAAATCTAGTTGCACTGTTCCAAAAAGTGGGTCAAATGGAGTAATTTTTTTGACCCTTCAAAAATTGTCATAAGTCAGTTTGGCATCTATTGTAATTATTCCTATCATTACATTACCTATTTCGTTGTTGATTTAATAATATTTCGATAAAATCTCAATTTTCTCAGTTTTTGCCGTAAGTATATGTGACGTCATTAAACGTTTATTGATATATTTTTTTTGCCGAAATGGAGAAAAAAATTGATAAAAATGTTTTGGAACTCAGGATAAGAAAATAAAGAAACAGTATTTTTGTTTTGGTGGCCCAATCATTTTGAAAAGTTGTCAGTAATATCTAAATAAATAAATATACCTACCCATTTTAGGCTCAATAAACGTCCAACACAGCTAAATTAGTAAACAGGGTATCAAAATTTATGTCATCTAATTTCTTATTTAAATCAAATAGACTGCTCTAATATGGTCCCAAATCCCATGCAAGGGTACCCTTATCTGCAGTGTCCATTCAGCTGTGACCCCCGTTCCCTCCGGCGTGATTAAATTAGGGGAGGTCAAATACTTACTCCCTAATGCTAGCAATGCAACCAAAATCACGCACCGCCTGACCCTTCCCATTTTATTCGGAACGTTTCACAAACACAGCTAGAGTACCTACCTATTATCGAAATTTAGGGACCACAAAGGTTAATGACACGTAGTTTCATATACCTAATTATTTAGTGATATGGAAGACTTACAGCTAAACATAACAAACTAGAAAAAGTAAAGTATGTACCTACATAGACAGCCAATTACAAGTCTTTAAAAACATTAATTTTGAGAAAAAGACGTGAACAATAGATAGAGCACCTTTACCGAGCAATAGAAGAACATATTTATCGATGGACACTGGACAGCAAGAAAGAAAGTTAATTATGTAGGTATAATAATTTTCATACTAAAATAAATTTCACACTAAGGTAGATACTATCGCTAGTGGATATTATTATTACCTATTATTTCTGAGTTGACAAAAGAGGGGCCTTCAATTCCATTCAACTCTCACTTTTTTAACGCCATCTAACGGCGAAGCTTTTAAAACTCTTTACGGCGCCATCTGTGTTAAATTGATGGAACTTTTATCCTTTACGATGACCTAAAAAGCTTTGTAGTAGCGACATCTAGTAATATAGCAAGAATCTCTTTACAACTGCACCTTCTTATAAAGCGTTACGAACCATAGAATGAAAGTCGCCACCCGAACAAAAAGCTTGTGAGCTTTCATTAAAAGCGTCACACCGCGCCTCACGAGAGAAACTAATAACGCACGATTCTTAAAAATAATATATTAAAGTTTCTGGAACTGCTATGTCGTATTATTAATTAAAGACTCCTTAGTGACTTAGGACTTAGTACATTTACTGACCATCGTAGAGCCTACCTGCTTCAGTTAGAAAAGTGGATAATCGCTTGAATGAGATGCTAATAACGTTTTGCATTTGGATTGGAAGTCTGATACTAAAATTAAGCATACCGGAGAACAGACCGTGGGTGTACATTAGTAGGTACCTACACCTCTGCCTAACTCTTCAGGGAATACAGGCGTGTTGTTAAGTTATGTTTATTACAAAGGCAACCTCTGCTCACCTTTATGTTATTTATTCTACTACAAAAGGTTAGGAAGTAAGTAGAACAAACTGATATTCCTAAAAGGAGGGGTTGTAAACTTATTTGGGTTATAATTTAAACGACAATGTGTGATTATCGTTTGCTTTGTTGTCAGTAAACGCGTCCATAAACGGTCAATAGCAAGCTGCTAAAGGGGTAACAAAAGGATAACAGGGCCGGACTTAAAATCTGATTTGTTACCAGAGTTACTTTGTTACCTTTGCACAGAGTTTATACTTATAGATATTATCGTTTATCGTTACCCTATTAGGTACCTACGTAAATAGAACCAAATTTATTTAGTAGATCGGTAAGGCAAGTAATCGAAAAAATATTGAGGTAAGTATGGGCTATTAATTCAGGGCATTAAAAGGCAAATATGAAGCTACCTTTCAGTACCTACATATATTGAAGAGATATCGAAGTAAACTGATATAAAATATTATTCACAGATAAGGTACCTACCTACCTACCTTGTACTCAAACAATCATCTACTTACTCACTTCAACAGGAAATCGCATGGTTATAGGGACACGATAAAAACTACACAATAACGAAACACCCGGGCGCTTTATTCAATATCTGCCTGAAATAAAGCAATTTTCTCAATTTGGCCCTGTCAGTATCCTACCTAACACGTTTTGACAAAAAGTTGTGATTTTATTGCAACATAGGTGCCATATATTTTAGCAGTTTATTATTATTTGTGAGGAAACGTTATTCCCGATTTATGTTCAGTTGTTCACCATTAGCTTGACGGAGACAGGATCTGCTCCTCTACTCTACTGTAATCTCGTAGCTAACAGACCTCTTCCAATTGGCGTCATAACTTGTCCTGAATCTAATCCAATTTACCTCAAGTGCTGAGTGATGTGAAAATTGTGATAACACACTACTTAGGTATCTGGGATACTTACGGAGTTATCCAATTCTTAAGTGATTTAGGGTGCTGTGTAAACTATATGTGCAACGATGTGACTGACATCAGATTTCAGGTGGGTTCAAGGAACAAAATTTTATTAAATTAAAGTACAGTATTAGTAGTACCTAGTGTTTGTACTGTAGTTTGTAGGTACCTACCTACCTGCTGTACGGTGACACCAACATAATATATAATAAGTACCTAGATACCTATGTTGCTTTTAGAACAAAACTTTCAGTAGTTAGGTAAGTGACATTTAGTTGGTACTGCCTACACAAGAACCGAGGTAAATAAGTATACCTAGTAATAAAATTTAAAATGAAAAGGTTAACTAAGTATCTAGGTAATTTGAATGTAACCTATGTAGATACTTACTCGGCTAGATCTAGATAGTACAAGTCAGCTCTAGCTAAATTAAAACCCCCACAGGATCAATATTGTTGTCACTCACTTATTGTAGGCCAAACAAAATAGCTACCTTCTGCAACTAATAAACATAAGTACTACTTAGGTATACATAATTACTTATCCAGTGCAATACACAGGAAATTATTAAATTAAAGCTCAAGTAAGTAAGTAGGTACCTACCTACATACTTTCACCAACTATTTATAGGTATTCATATCAAATAGGTATAAGCATTCATCATACCGAATTCGCATTCCTCAGATTACTGACTCGAAAATTGTTTGACCTTTGACACGATAAAAAGACTAACAAATCACTTCTGAAAAGAGCCTCTGCAAGATGTACCAATTAGATGGTGCCTCGTCAAGTTTCAAGACGCACTGTAATTTAGTACTGCGTCGGCCATATTGTATCGAGCTTTAGAAAGCGCATGTGCGTAGAAAGCGCGGGGCGGCCAGCGAATCAGATGCGTGAATTGTGACCGCCATCGCTGTAAAGGCGGGAACACACGTCACTGAGCACATTTCGAGTGAAATTAACGATCGAAACGTGCGAGGGCAATGCGAGGGTTAGTTCCTGTTCATTCATAATTCGAATTCGAATATGGCTACGTTCAGCTACGTCGAACGAACAAAAATGAAGCTTAGGTAGATAACGAAAGTAGTCTTCAAGCAAATTTGATAGATACGAAGTTTATTAATATTGTTTTTGTAGGTAGACACACTGTTATTGATTGCTTACCTAAGTGTCAATTTTATTGAAGTCATTTAGGTACTTCAATCAATACAATCATAAATACACACGTAATAAAAACTTCTCTCTAATCTATGTGAACACTAAACACGCCTTATCAAACAGATTCACGATTTTATAAGCCTAGTTATAGGTAAGTCCCTACAAAAAATCATAGATTTAAGAAATACTAATAAACTCAAAGTAAACCCTATAGTCCTATCTTCTATTTTCTCTATCTATCTTTACTTCAATAGGTAAGCTCCGACTAAGTATATCGTAAAACGCAGGTTAGAGGCATGATATGATCGAATCTTTTGTGGAGTTTAAGGTTCAATACTCGTATCAACCAAACAAATTCACTCCAATTTACTACTTTAAGTAAGAACTGTTGAATAAGTAAACAAAACATCCGTTTTCAATTCGAGGGGTACGTACCTATTTATAATTTTATAAAATTAAAATAAAAGTGTTCGAAAGTAAATACCTATGTATTCTTCCTAACATAATTTCTGTTTATCAATCAATCACCAAACTCGGCCAATTTCTAGCGCTCTGAAGTGATAAATATACCTAGTTAAAGGTCTCCCAAATTGCACACTAACACTCGATCCTTTGCCTTCCTCATCCAGTCCGCAGAAATATCTACCTATGATCTAGGTAACTATGTAAGCTGAAACCTTTTTCAAGTACCTATCCGATAGGTTGGATAACTATCTGGCCTATACCTACTACGTTCGCCGGTCCGGCTTAAGTCTTCCCTCAATACGTCACACAGACACACACACACACGATACTTCTCCTCCAGTAGGTAGGTACTTATCCACCAGTTAAATAAATAAAATATAAGTAGGTACTCCAAATCTTAGGTACCTACAGTACATACCCTGTAAAAAAATAATAATATTTTAAATACCTATTATTTACCGTATAGTAAAATACCGTAAATAATAGGTAATAATACCGTAAATGTAAACCTACTCAAAATAATTATTTAGTTACCTACCTAATTTGTATTAGATTTAATAAAGTCAAAGTCAAAATGTTTTATTTCAATGAGACCATTTAAAAGGTGCTTTTTAAAAGCCAAAACTAGTTGCATATTATGCGAAATATCTACGTTACGTAGACCTATTAGATATTGTATGCTTGACGTAAAAGAATGTCATGTAGGTCCTTGCTACGACGCGCACTGCCACGTGCTACGTTTACAGGTCCTACTACTGTATCGTGCTACGAGTTTTTCTCTTTGTCGTATCGGACGGGCTTTTATAGTGTTACTTACTGTAAAAGCCCGTCTAATGTAAATGCCAGATTTTACTTCAGTTACCTACCTATTAAATCCGAAGAGAACTTCATAAAATGGTAGCAGATTTTAAAAAATAAAGTTTCCGGGCTAAGAGTTTGGTACCTACTTACCTACTTGCCGGAGAACGAAGAAGACGGATTGTAAATGTCACGTTTGGAAATAAATATGAGTATTTTAAAAATAAATGTCATTATAAGTAGTTAAATAAGTAGGTACCTCCTTTTTTAGTAAAAAAACATTTGAAACAGATTAAAAATAAAAATAAATTATATATATTCACATATATACCTACCTATTATCTAGGAACTTACGGACTCGAATACTTAGTTTAAGTTAGAAGTTGGATTATCAAAGCATATAATTATATTAGGTATAGATTCCTATTACCTATATTTTAGACCAGATAGGTACTATGTATATATAAACTGTCAGAAAAATAAATTATATAGCAGCCTATACATATACTGTACACATAAGACCTATCTAATATATTTTAGCCGGCTAACAGCCAATGAAACAACCCTAAATAAGTATCTAATTTATAAAAATGGCACTTGTATCTAATAAAAATACTTACACTGAAAAGAGTACTAAGTATATTTTTGAATCCATATAGTTGGTAAGGCAAGATCTTAGGTTTTACTGGAAGATCTAAGAATTTACTATAGTTTAAACATTTACGGTAACATCAGCATTAATAAATACCTAATTACGTAAATAGGTACCTAATCCTATCATGTAGATACGTCTTTGTCTTGCATGCTTTTTAGTTACAATATTCCAAAGTATATTATCTACTATAGAAAATAAAATTAGGTAGACGCAATACCTAAATGCGTAAGTTTTCATGAGTTGGTCACTGCTAACCTCTCTGAGAGAAAACCCGTGTCCAACAGTAGGACTATAAGTAAACGAGTTGGTGAAGAAGTCTCTATAAGAAATCTTTAATATGTATTTCATGCCTGTCTTACCACTTTTTTTTATTGTGCTTGTTCATTGTACGAGTAGTTTTATTCGCTCAGATGAAGAGTGTATGAATATTAAGTTCCCACTGCGATTGGATACAGTGTATTTGATAATTTTTTGTTGCCTCTAAGTGCAGTTGAACAGCTTCAGTCCCTTTAGTATGGTTTATATGTGTTTTTTTTAGAACTGAAGCGTGTCCTCTGTTTTGGTCAATTCAAGGATCTCATAAGGCGAGACCCTGCGTAATTCACAAATAAATTCGTGCTTCGCACGTGGACCCTGATATCTGGGACACTCCTTTAATAGGTGCTCTAGAGTTTGACTCGTGTTGTCGTTGCAGGGACATGTGTCGTTCGTCGTAATTTTGAACTTGTGCAGATAGTGTTTATTGTATGCCTGACCAGTGAGTAACTGTGTAGTGAAGAATGAGTGTTTAGTGTGTTTGTAAAATGTTTGTATGTTTTTGAGTGTAGGGAAGATGTTTTTGGTGTGCTGTCCCTGCACGCTGGCGGTATAACGGTCCTGCCAAGCCTTGAAGGTATTCTGTCTTAATTTCCTCTTTATATAAGAGATTGGGAACTTGAGGTAGTCTGGGGTGCGCTTAAGCTGTGCAGCGTGTTTCGCTGCCGAGTCAGCTGCCTCATTTCCCTCGATGCCTACGTGAGCTTTCACCCAGGCGATTTGGACTGTTCCGGAATGTTTATTAACAAATTGGTGTGTCTGAGAGACTATTGGGTTTGTATTAGATCTATTGGCTATGGCTGCGAGTGATGATTGGGTGTCGGTGAATATGGTAATAGGTGGGTGATTTTTTTAGAGAAAAACCTAATAACACTTTGCTCAACCTGGAAATTGAACAGAGGACCTCTAGCGTCTAATCGTCTAGCGTTTAGCGTAAAATCTTACTTATGCAAGCTTAACATAGTTTTCTTCCGCTTGTACCTATAGAGTAAATATTGAATAGGTACCTACTTAGGTACTACGACGTAAAACTGATTGCCTCATTAGTCTAGTGGTCCCAAGCGTGACTGCTACGCTATAGGTCCTGGGTTCGATCCCCAGGTCGAGCAAAGTGTTATTGGATTTTTCTATGAAATTCTTAGTAGAAGCTCGGAGTCTGGATTTGTGCTGGGTTACTGGCAATAGGCTCGCCCCCATTACATGGGACCTAAAAATACCGGAGAGCTGTGGGTGTATATTACACACCATATTATTTTATATTACACAGTACACCACTGCCTATCCCCTCGTGGAATACAAGTGTGATGACATGTTCTAAGTAAAAAAGTAGATATATCATTTACTTAGTAAGTAAATAAGAAGATATTCCCAACATAGAATTTTATGTGGGCCCGCTTTTTATCGTGGCCGTTTTAAGGCCTTTTTATTTTTATGGCAGACGTGTCCCGTCCGCTACCGTCTACTTCAATTATTTATACGCACTATAAAAAGTGCGCCTCTAATAGAACTTTATACCTACGTAGGTAAATCCAATTTCATCGTTAAATTAATGAAACGAAGAGTTATACCTATTATAACTAAACTATACGTAGGTAGGTTTTCTATAATATGTTAATTTCTTTACTTCCAATAAGATTCAATGAACATTTATTAGATAGTAGGTACCCACATAGGTGCTACGTACTTACTGCAATGCAAGGCCTCTATCGAATTATGGACAAAGGAAAAATTAGGCAGTTCTGTACTTACCACATTTATTCTGTTTTGTGTTCCGATGTTTGGTTACTTAATAAAAACGAAAGTTAAAATAACTCAAAACCGATTACGAAAAAGATCAACGGAAAATTGATTAAATCGTCTTAGATTGAAAAGCATGAATGATGTAAAAGCATGTCATAATTAGGTGCCTACCTTTTGGAAACCGTACATTTTGTCAGTGCAATAAAGATTCCCGAATATATCGTAACAATTACGAATAATATATTCTTTTATTTGGCTGATAATTTACTTTTACTTTTGTTAATTACAAAATTGCTAAGAAATTCTGCCGGTTCTATATCAATTCCGTCTTCTATTACCTATAATTTCTTTCTCAATTAATCTGGAACCCGTAGACTTTCTCTACCATCGAGCAAGTCAGATATTTTCTTGACTCCTAAGAGATGACTATCTGAATGGTAGTGTATTAGAGTATTGTAACCCGTCCCTATACGGGGAAACCCCTTTGGCATAGGTACTTACATTTATACTTAACAGCTTTTAGCCAACAATATTTACTATACCTACATAGTTAGACAAGGCATATAAATGTACCAATATTACAAAATAAGGGAAAGATGCCATTACTTTCGTTCACATCTGGCTTTATGTTTCGTGCAATTTGTTTTGTCAGATAATGCATTTAGGTACTTCAACTTTAACGACGCCCTACCCATTAAAGGCACCCTCCTTACTCTCTTTCACTATGGAATTACATAAATTTCTATATAGTTGGTAGGTAATACATAAAAACCGCAAGAGATTTCGCCGTGATGGGAAAACATCGATCTAGTGAACTGATTAGTTCTGGCTTACGCTCTGCGTCGTAAAACACGCGTAAACCGCTAATTTAAGATTTACGATACCGTAAATCATGTTTGTTTGGCTCTATGCTCTGTTGTCACAATAGAACATGTTAGTCATATTAAAATATTGATGCCAATAAATCTGTCTGATAAATGTATTTGTGATCACCAAAAGTAATGTAAATTATGTACACACATCAAAAGTGTCTAGGGATCAAGGTAGGTACTTTTTAGAGTATCGCTGCAGAATTATTAATTAATTTTTTTTGGATCGGATTCCTATCTATTTGTGAATGTCAGTATTTGAATACAGAATTTTCTTTAAAATATGACCAAAAATAGAAAATTAGCTGTCAGTCAGGATTCCTATAAAAGTGTGTAATTGCGTTTTTACAAAACCATTACAATTTTGCATTGGAACTGATAAAAAATGCATCGATGTAGAGCGATGACATCATTTGACACGAGAAGAGATGATGAGAACCGTCAGAATGTTGCAAGCTGTATCCAGGCAACGTACTGCGGCTGTCGCTCTACATAGAGCCTCATAAGCCGCCTACACGCTATCGTGTCACGGGCAGCGTAGCCGAGCAACATGGAGAACGATCTAGCATCACCACTCGCAGACAGGACTGATACATCCAAAATACTGCTCGACAGAATCGTACCTTGACCACGATGATGTTGGCTACGAGTCTCCACAGCCTTCAGGCTTGCTGATAGGCGACAAAACCAGCCGAAATCGTTTAGGTACGTGAAGTGGGTCTGCGTTTCCGAAGGCCGCTGAGTCACTTATATAGCACTCCGCAATCGTAGGGCCCGTTTACAATGGGCTCGCGAACACAGAAATTGGGAGAAAGAAGGCTGGCGTTGAGTTTACTTTTCCGATGAATAAATATCGTTTCGGTATGAGGCCGGATACAAGACGTACTCGAGTTTGTAGGACCTCTGGATATCAAGAACGTTTGAAATTGTGTCAGGAGTTCATTCATATGGAAGGGGAACAAGGGGCAATCTCAATGCTCAGATTTATACGGAGAGGATTGTTTCAGACGTGATCATCCCTTTGCGAAGCAGTTTGGGTGATTCATCTCGACAAATGCAGGACAATGCACATCCACACACGGCTAGAGTCGTAACACGCACTCTTACCGATGCTCGCATCAACGTTCTGCCGTAGCCTGCTCAATGGCCAGACCTCAACACAATTGAGTACGCATGGGATATGCTCCAAGGAAGAGCTCTGCCGAGTATGGATGCCGTGCCTACCCCGCAACATCTTTTTGATTTGTTATTGTGGGCGGTTAAAGTATTTAAGTTAAAGTGATTTTGACGCACCGATTTTAAGCATGCCAAATCGCTGTGATTGTGCGACTCGTATCAATAGTGGAAACCCAGATTATTAATTTTATTATCTTTAGAATAAAAAATTTAAAAATCCTCTTTTTTGCCTTTTTGGCATTTAATTGAGGACATTAACTTGTTGATAGGTTTATTTCCAACAATTTGCAAAATATAGGGATAAGTTGTTAACTTAAACATAGGAATTAAAGTAAGAAGAAGAAGAGTGTCTGGAAGATTAGGTTTGGTAAATATTATTTGCATAATTTTTAATACTTTAAAATGTACTCGATGTAGGAGAAAGGTGTACAAAATGATCCCTCTAAGGGAAAACAACTAAGTAGGTACTGTAGCAAAAAAAGATTTTTATGTTATGTTAAAGTAGTATTGATATAATAGGTGGGGGAAAAAGTTTCTTCGCATTTAATATGAAAACTCAAGACATTTTTTTTTTCAAAGTTAATTTACATTTAATTATAATATATATATATGTATATACCATTTTGCTCAACGACTTTTTGTCATCTTGTGGGTAGTGACATGATCCCATTGTTGTAGAAATTTTGGGACTTCTGATCAAAAAAACGTGACAAGTAGTTTTGGCAGTCCTCTCTTGATGTTAACCTGACACTACCTAAAGAATTCTGAAGAGATCGAAACAGGTGGAAATCTGAAGGTGCAAGGTCAGGGCTATATGGCGGATGCAATCACACCTCCCAACCAAACTCTCTTAATTTTTGCTGAGTGGCCAAAGATGTGTGTGGTCTAGCGTTATCGTGATGAAAGACCACACCCTTTCTATTGATCAATTCCGGCCGCTTTCTCCCAATTTCTTGCTTTAATCTCATCAGTTGTTAGCAGTAAAGATCCGAATCGATGGTTCTGCCTGGCGGTAAAAGCTCATAATGAACAATGCCCTTCCAATCCCACCATACACACAGCATCACCTTATTGCGAGTTAACCCGGGTTTTGCACCCCATGCTGCACAGTCTGTGAAGCCTGACCGACCTTTGACCACGACCTTTTTCGCACGTTCTTGTCGTACGTGATCCACTTTTCATCACCAGTTATCAATCTCTTTAAAAACGGTCAGTTTCATTACGTCTCAATAAAGAATCGCAAATGATACACGGTTCATTAGGTTTCTTTTAGTGAGCTCGGGTGGCACCCAAATATCGAGCTTTTTTGTAAACCCAGCTTTTTTCAAATGGGTCAAAACTATTTTGTGGTCAATCCCCAGTTCTTCAGCTACGTCGTAACTACTGATATATATATCTTGCTCCACTTTTTCAAAAATTGCGTCAATTTTATCTGTAATAGGGCGACCAGAGCGCGGTGCATCTTTAACATCAAAATTCCCGGTTTGAAAACGCTTAAACCAACTTTGTGCTACTCTTGCTGACACTGCATTAGGTCCATAAACGTCACAAATTTTTTTCGCGGCTTGCGTTGCATTTTTCCCCTTTTTGTAATAAAACTTTAAAATGTATCGATTTTCTTCATTAGATTCACAAAAAAAAAACAAATGAAAAATAGCGGGAAACAAATTTTTACTAATTTGTTTCTTTTTTTTAAATGTAATCTTTATAATGTTATCAAAATAAGCCAGATAAAAATAGTACAGCCAAAGATTTTTAAGCTATTGCATAGCTTCTATCGCGGGCCTTGAGCGTGGGGACCGAATCCAGAAATTCCGTAACGAAAAAAACCTAACACTTGTCTCTTTAGTTCAGCAACCCGCCTTTAGGTGGTATTGGTTGTATTACATAAGTTGATAAAAAACGCTATGCAATAGCTTTACCGCGGCAGTCCCCGAGTGCCACACGTCTTTTTTTATTAAAAGTATTTACATACTAAATGCGAAAAGACTTATTCCCCAACCTAATATTTATTTAATTGTTTTCAAAAAGTGTCTCTTCTGTAATAATTAACTTTTCTCGAAATCTTCATAAAATATCATTTTGTATACATAATATATGTGAATAAACTTATCCCTGCACTTTTATACCAATAGTAGATAGGTAATTCAATCCGAAATCAGTCGGATATCAACATTAGTTTTTTTCAACGGTTAGCTATTAATTTTTATAATTATTGTCGGTCATCTAAAGTAACTCTTTCAGGTTCAACATTAACTTAAGGGTCCGGCGGAGCTTGAATTGCGCACAAAAACGTTATACCGAAATAAATCGTAATCAAGACAATATTCTATCAAATTATGTTAATATTCGAATTCGAAAAAGATTCAAAAATTGCGTTAGTTTACATTTATTTCCAGTGAAGTATTTTGGACAAAATGGTAACGTAGGAACCTAGATTAACGGTATCGGAATCCGAATAATAACACAATTGGCTTAAATTGTATTTGAATTACGATTTATTTCGGTGATACGTTTGGAAGAGAAATTCGGTCCGCCGGACTCTTAATACAAAATAGTGTAGTTTCCAAGTTAGCTAATTTATTAGCAATAATAATAATTTCTATACCTACCTACCACAAAATTAGCAAACAGTAAATTTGCCGGTAACCGCTAGCCTTTTTTTACCCCGTGTGACAGGTTAGAATAGGTATCTATTACCTATTTGATGGTCTCATGGTCTCTTTTAAAGTTCAGACATACCTAGTAGCTAATATGTGAGTAACTTACAATGTAGGACAATATCTTATATGGCCTTTTGAAGGAAGAGCCATAGCAGCTTTTTGGAGACCAGTCTCAGCTGACATATCAATAAACAATACAACTAAGTACAAATCATTTATTTCACCAAAAACAAAATACAACATAAAATGGCGTTACATAGCGTTCTACACAATAGTGGGTAATATAAAAATTTGGATATGTCGACGTATCCACACTAGGCAAGACTGTGTCGTGGATACCATACCCATTGTGAAGCTCGCCCATAATCACGGGCTATCATCATCCTACTGTCCTGTTTTTCAAAGTCAATGTCAAAATGTTTTATTAAAATCAGACCACTACATAGGTACCTACTTTTGAAAAGTCAAAACTAGTTGCACGGTTGCACAGGCAAAAAGTGGGTCGTTTCATCTTTCTATTCATCTGTATTTCTAGTTGTATCTGCGCACATAAGTAACTCATTATTATCCCTTTGGAATATCTATGCGCTAACCCATCCTGAGCTGTTTATTCCAAATTCTGACAAATCCCAAGTATTCCGTTGTGATCACAATTATCTAATAAATATGACGCACAATGGCGTATAGAAAGGTATAACTATTTTCCTATACCTCAACCTATGTTTACAACAGATATTTATTGCAGGGGTATTACCCTATTGTTATAGCCATAAATAATTCCAGCCAAACAATCTTCAAATCCAATTTTGTTTGGTATAAAATTTACGATGTCAAGGCGCACCGTAGGCACAGAGCATTATGCAAGTCATGCAATTTTCTTCCCAAACTTTATTCTCTTTTTTATGGGCGTCTACTTGAGTAATGAAAAACTATTAAAGTGGTCGTGTGGGGATAAAGCGAGGGTCGTTGGGGACCTTCCAGTTTTATTATGGCCCGACGAATAGCGTACCGCTATTTTTACAACCCTGCCAATTTCATGAGCCCCGCTAAAAGATGCCAACCCACGTTTACGCGTTCAAATAAATATGTATACCTAACAACATATCCAATACTTAGATAGGTAGGTACTCTGTACTTAGGTATATATCTACTTATAAAGCAGTAATAGTCTTGTTATATATCTACCTACTGATCTTCTGTGGGTCTAGTATTAGACCCACTGTGCACTGCGTCAGTGACCACTATAATTCATGGACACAGGATTTCCCACAACGTGACATAGCTTGACCTCGCATTGGATTTCTATATCTACCTAGCTTATAAAAAGTAAAGGTAATACCTACTTGTGATATAGCTGGCATTAAAAGTGTGGGCTGAAATATTGATTCTATGTATAGATTTTCAGATGATAGAGACTCGATGATTGATGTTCCAACAGATTCATGAGCAATCTCATTATGAGCTGGAGTGGACGATATTTGTTGGGTTCCCAAGAAGTTGACGTAGAAGTTGTTGTGACCTGAGATCTTGATTCAAGATTTAAATTTTCAGACGGCAAAGTCTCGGTGTTTGTTGTTTCAGCCGTCGGTGAATACATTTCTGTCAAGTTGCCATATTCCACATTTTCTAAACCCGTTTACAGCTGTCAGCATATTCACCGCTGTGTCCATGGAAATTCTTGCCGTATTCTTCTCCATAGGATCAACTTTTTTAGAACCGTGCAACTAGACTCATTAACGTTTCATAAACGCTGGTAAAAGCTTATATGAAATAAAAAAAAATTGAACTTGAACTTTGATACCACGGCCTCACAGAAAACCGGCGTCAAACAACGCTTACGTTGTGTTTCGCCGAGTGAGTGAGGTTATCGGAGGCCCAATCCCCTTTTAAAAGGCCGGCAACGCACTTGTGACTCGACTGGTGTTGCGGGTGTACATGGGCGGCGGCAATCGCTTACCATCAGGCGATCCGTCTGCTCGTTTGCGCCCCTATCCCATAAAACAAATTGTCTGCTGCCTGATTTCCCATTTACAGGCAAAAGGTTTCCATTTACCAAATAAACGTTACAAAGAACTCTTAAGAATAATGCTAATGGAGAACAATCAGTTAGATGCCACAATCCGCGCTGCATAATATTATCACATTGCAGTTACATTACAAAGAAAATAGGCCCTCCATCTGGTGGACGAAGAGGCTGAGATAGGCAGCTATGAACTGTTTTGAATGAAGAACACGCTTTATATACATATATATATATTAAAACAATCTTATTTCGGATGTTCATTTAACACTTATAAAATTATACAGGGTTACCGTCCCGACCCCATGAGTGTTGTAGGACTGTAGGACACATTATCAATATATATAAAAATCAATGCCACTTTTCGTTGTAATTTTAAAAATCGGTCGAGCGGTTCTTCATTTATCACATTTTTTGTAACAAGTGATGAATTTGATGTTCCAATTAATTTTTTTTATTATTTCACTTTATACGTAGCGAAGCACGTACCAAGCCGCTAGTTCTTTATAAAATAAAACCATACCTCTGTAGGTATGGGTTTATTTTATAGCATTTTCAGCAGCAGCAGCAGGTTCTAAGGTATGATTTATTTAAATATTCGATTCGAAAAAAAAACTCTTGCATGGAATCATTATATTTTATTTTTGTAATAAATTTTAGACATTGTAACAAAGCATTATCAACTATGTAATAAAAATAATCGGCTGATCGTTTTTAACTAGGGGTCAAAAACTCTGAAAATTTATTAATTTTTAACATTTCCTTTAACAAAAACTAAAACCCGACGAAAAAGTTCAGGTATACCTAAAACAAGAAAAGTTTTCTATGTCCACGAAGGTATCTAATTTGTAGCCGTACTAGCCATACTAGCTGCAGCCGGCGGTTCCACTCGTCTAGTATGTCCTTCTTCCGGTTGCAACCTATCTCCATGCCTAATTTTATCAAAATCCGTTCAGCGGTTTAGGCATTTTAAACAGAGAATTAATTTCGCATTTATAGCATTAGATCTAAGCTGTTGCTCGCGGTTTCACTTGCATACTAAAGTACTTTTTAAGGCAAAAGGTATTCATTTATGTCGTTCTCCAAGGTCCAATTTATTTCTCTATCAAGATTCATCAAAATTTGTATATGGGTGAAAAGGTAACAGACGGACAGTTACTTTCGTTCATCATCACCTAAAATAAATACGTTTGTTAGGTGCCTACTTAGTTGTATGCGGACCCAGAACTAAATCCAGTAAGGTAGTCGTAGGTAGTAGTCCAATAAGGTATTATTTTTCTCAAATAGCGGGAAAATTGAAACACTATATTATTAAGTTTACCTCGACCTTTGACTTAATTACATAAATATAATTGGAAAACAACAATGTTTTTCCAATATTGTATGCCAATACTGGCCAATATCTACCAATAAGCATGAAGTTCCAACATACCAAGTGCATATTATAGAGATAAATATATAGATATTTAATAACACTATTTCGGCATCAGAATACTTTATTATGCGTTGCAATAATTTTTCAACAAATAAAACTCCTAATTTATTACAGATTTTATCGCGTTGTAATAATGTAATTTAATTCCAGACGTTTCGGATCCTTTTCTTCGTCCTTTTCTTCTATACTTATAATAAATTTGTAGAGAGGTCAATTCTGTACATGAAATATATTTCCAAAATAACTATCAGCGGGTGATTAGTGATCGATACTGACGCCAAAAATGCAATCAGTAAAATTTTTGTCCGTCTGTCTGTCTGTCTGTGTGTTCGTTATAGAAACAAAAACCAACTGACGGATTTCAACGAAACTTGGTACAATTGTTCTTCATACTCATCAATAGGAGCAGAGCAGTGAAGGGAAATGTTGGGAAAATGAGTGATTCATGAGAAAGGTTTCAAGCTATAAAACATCACGCTACAACCCTTAGGAACGGGGCAACGCAGGTGAAACCGCGGGCGAAGAACTAGGGAACAAAGTAACTATTCCACGCGGACGAAGTCGCTGGCAAAAGCTAGTCTTGAATAAATTAATTTGAAAAATAATATCAATACAACGCGATAAAATCTGAAAAAGTAGTTTTATTTCAATGTCTTATACATTTTTTGAATAATATGCTTTATTTCTGTATATTTTAACCTTTGCAATTACTCTAAGTTTTTAAGAAATGGCGGTAGTAGTAAGCAGATACACTTTTTATTCATCCAGTGTTTACTATATTAGATTTCCTGTAATACAATATACCGCACGATCAAAACAAATCTTACACCTCATTTGTTGATTGATTTTACAAATATTTTTTTTTCTGCTCCTTTTTTGTATTTTGCCGGCTATATGGTCATAGTTTTTCAAAAATGTATAGCCTTTAATGATCTTACTACAAAGACGAAACAATCGACACCTCATTTGCTAAAATCTGATGAGTTTTTGAGCTTGGATCGAACATCCATACCATACATAGGTACATACATATACAGACTGTTAAACACATTAGGTACCCTTCCTTTATTCGTAGTAAAAAAATCAAGTTTTCTTAAAAAATCACTATGATACATAGTCTAAGGAATATTTAAAAAATAACTAGACTTTTTAAGCTATCCAAAAAAGTAAATATTGATTAGTACACATAATATTGGAAGGAATTCATTTTCAAAATAATAAGGGCGTATCAATAATTGTTTTGAAATTGAATTTCTTCTAACATTTACATTGGCATGTAACATTAATATTTTTTTTATTGAAATTAGATACTACTTAATTGTTATTGGTTTTCAAAGTCGAAACCCCTATTTCGGATACACAGACGCAGTCTATGTCTTAGATAACTTTTTATTTTACTGCTAGATAAGCTTCTTATTTCATATCTCTATCTTCTTAAATATTTAAGCTGATGATAATTATGAGAACTCTTATAACAGTATACAATTTACATGACACTACACTACTGCAAGATAATCTTGACAGATTCTCTAATTATTGTAAATAGGTAGATACCTAAATAAACTAACTAAACGTACAGTACGCGCGACATAACTTGGCCGGACTGAACTTAGCTGTTTGACAGTTTTTGGTTGCGCAGTACACAATTTTTAACGTAAACAATCCACTGCGCATTAAAACGGCGAACTCCACTCCGGCCAACTTATGCCGCGCGTACTGTATCTAAATATTTTCATATTATCTACTTTCACACGACAGAAAATAAATATTAGTACTGCGTTAACCCTACACAACCAAACAATTACCAAAATAAATTGTATTATAGACCTAGGTGTGCTTATGTATATACCCACGAAAGTAAATAGTTATAAATTTGACAAACACATTATGTAATAAAATTATGTACAAAGAAGGCAAATAAACCCCACGGGAGTTCACCATAAAATTATCAAAAAAAAAATATTGCAAGGAAAATATAAGCAGGTACAGACAAAAGAACATCAGAAACATCGAGATATACTCCTACAGATACTTATCCAGAGCGCATTAAATTTTTTTACAGATAAATTACAAATTTAGAAAAACATGAGAGCAGTTATCTAAGTAATAACATAGGATAATTATAAAACAAATTACAGAGTAGGTATGCAATATCGAACTTATGGGGATCAAATTAGAAGTGCTAGTAGTAATGATCATTCACCAATTGTATCTACAATTTCGATACAAAATCCCAAGTCATTAAAGGAAACACTTCTCAGAACGAAGACATGTACTTATATAATAGTAAATTCTCAAAGTATTAAGGCGGATCGTTCACCTGAGCCCGCAAAATTCAAATTTCGAGTGGTTTTTCGCAGTTTGTAGGTCTATATTAAGTTCTACATTCATGGCAATGGTAATTGCGACATTAACTATACAAAATTCACAATTTTATATAAAACCATTGCTTAAAAATCATTATTGTAGCTAAAAGTAGTGTAAAATGTCAATTTTGACCAATTACACAGATTGCGCCAAGTTTCTGGCTTGATAAAGATTTATAAGTAAAGGTTTTAGTTCTCAGTTGTGAATGTTGTAATGTCGCAATTACAACTGCCATGAATCTAGACCTTGTTATAGACCTACAAACTGCGAAAAATCACTTGAAATTTGAAATTCGCGGGCTCAGGTGAACGATCCGCCTTAAGCAATTTGCGGTAATTAAACCATAGCGCGATTCAAAATAGTACACCTTTGATCAACGCCATCTAGGATACAAAAAGTTAAACTTGAGAACAATATTATTTTCCACATTTTATTAGATTTTACAAAGACATCATTGGTTATGAGCTTATTAAATACGTAACTGAAATAAATAGTTCTGATCTAACCTATAAAAAAATTATATTGCGCGTACGTTCGGAGCCAATTAGAATATGCATCACAGTTATGGAATCCTCAGTATGATGTGTATAAGTCCCGTATCGAGTCTATACAGAAGAAATTTCTTAGATATCTAGACTTTAAGACTAAACAATAATCAACGGATTACATCCACCTTTGTAAACGATACCTATTACTTCGTACTGCTTGCAGCCAAAAATAAAGCTTCAAAGGCACCCAGCGCACGTTTCAGACTGCGGCACTACTACACATACCTTTTCAACCGACTTCAACAAAAGTAGGTTCTCAATTCAACTATATTTTTTTATGTTTGTTACCTCATAACTTTCGACTGGGTGAACCGATTTTGATGATTCTTTTTTATGTGAAAGCTGGTGCCTCCCATGTGGTCCCTTTTGCCTAAATTTATTGTTTAATTTACATAGAAACATGTTGAGTAAACCCTTTTGGGACCAAGTTTGGTCCCTATGTAGGGGTCTCTCGAGGTTTGCTAAAAATAGCTGAAGTGCGTCTCTGGAGGAGGAATGTGGAGGTTTAAAATTTTAAATTAATACAGTGCCGTGGTGGGGCGACTTTTTTTTATGGGATAGAGGGACAAACGAGCTGTCGGATCGCCTGATGGTAAGCGATTACCACCGCCCATGCAACACCAGAGGAGTCACAAGTGCATTGCCCGCCTTTTAAAAGGGGATTGGGCCTCCGGTAACCTCACTCACTCGGCGAAACACAACGTAAGCGTTGTTCGACGCCGGTTTTCTGTGAGGCCATGGTATCACTCCGGCCAAGCCGGCCCATTCGTGCCGAAGCATGGCTCTCCCACGTATAAAGAATATAACTGAATAGACTGTGAGCATGGAAAAGAATATAATAATTTATTCGTATAGAGACATGGTATTACAAAGTTGTATCATTTTTGGGATTTCACGGCCCACGTCGCACGCAACGCAAGTCACGTCGGTCATCGAGTCACGTCACAATCAGTTTGAAAATTCCCGCCATAAGATTCTTGTTCCCGCCCAAGCCCTCTATGTTTTACGCTGTCTATGGTTGAGAAACCAATTTTACCTATCACATTCATTTAAAAGCTAGGAATTTTTTTATCCAATCTACGAACTAATAAATAAACTCAAAAACTCAAAATATAATATTCCAATATTTTTTTATATATTGCATTGTAAAACTACACGGCATTGCCGATACTATGATAAACTCACAAAAGTCTATGGTAACCCGCTCGTTTTCTTCGCTCCTATTGGTCGTTGGAATCACTTATTGTTTAGCCAATATGGCGTCTTTTGTGTTATGAGATGACAACATCGCAGTTTGTGTTCCATTTGTCATTTATTCATCTTAAAATCAACATTAAAGATCTACCTCAAAAGTTCAAAGAGAATCGAATAATTAAAATGAAAAAATCATAAAAACGTGATAAACTATTTGACGATTGATTATCTATTTGAGTGCATCTGAGGGAAAAGTACTTGGCTCCCGTAAAAATGGCGGGTGTTATCTTTATGGGTTCTGTTTTCATTCCATTTGGAGAAAGCCTAAAATGGTTCTAAAAGTGATGATCGTGATTTTTTAAAGTGATACAAACATACAACCCGTGTTTAGATACGGCATGCGTTTCTCGTTTTGACATTTGCCTATACGATTGATTAGACGAAGTTGGTGCAGGTGTCATCGTTTTTGATGAAATTATCAGCATGTCGCGCTGGGGCAGAGGCCGAGGCGGTAGCGTGGCCGTCCCACTGGATAGTGCTCTGTTTAGAGAAAACAGTAACTGCCCGACAGCAGCTCGTTCTGCAGGCACGGTGGGCAAGTGGGGAATTACTAGTTTCACGTCGATTAGAAGCGCACCTTACGGTAAGCACGTTCACTGACACATTTGTCATTTATAAACAACCTTGAAGTCATCTACTTTAAGTTACTGATATATTTTTGTTTCCCTACACAAGATTCTCATTAGACAATATTGTTGGTGAAAACTAGTGAAAGGTATCAAGATATGTAGTTTAGTTTGACCAATATATCTTGTATGTTTATAGGTATGTGTTTTATTTGCATTTCGATTTTAAATTGTTTATTTACAGTTGATTTTTTCAATGTTCCAGCATATGCCAACAACATTCTTAAAAAACCTGTGCAAGATCAGAATAGTCCATTGACAGTGCCAGCTGTAGAAACTGAGCAGCCACCACCAAAGCCAAAAAAATTCTTTAAATCTCGCAATGCGGAGGTTTACCCACCAGTTCCACAAATCACATATGCTCCTCCAGTACCTGCTGCACCATTGTCACCAGAACATCCTTCACATAGTAAAGAAAAGAAAACAACCAAGCGAAGCAGGGCTTATACTAGAGATTCATCTTCTCCTGAATTACCTCGCCGCAACTCTGAAAAATCAAAGTCAAAGAAGAATTCAGTGGCCACCAAAGCTTCCAAGAAAGAAGACACACCAGCTGAAAATACTCAACCACCAAACAAACGTTACTTGGTTCGCAATCGTGATAAAGTAATAAATTATGCTGAAGATGGTAGTAACAGTCCTATTCCAGAGTTTACTCGGTATGAATCATCACAAGCAAAAGTAGCATCACCTAAGATACCATCACCCAAAGCCAGTCCACTAGTGTCTAGTCCATCTGTTTTGAAAGCAGATGTCACAAGCCCATCAACTAGTAAGGAGGCTAATGAAGAACGCAAGCCACCTCCTATAGTGCTCAGGATATCTAAAGGAACATCAAGAATTGTCAGTACTGATTCTAATGAAGGTTTCACATCACCTAGTTCTGATAGACATTCATCCATGGACACTCATTCAGATGTTGGATCTGATCATAAAAAGAGTCCAACAATGGAAACAATTTGTTCTCCAAAACATGAAGGTCTCAAAATCACAATCAAATGTGCGGGTCTTACACAAGAAAGCAAAAAGGAAAAGAAGAAAGATAAAAAGGAACATAAGTCTCATAAGCGTCATCATAAAAATTCTGATGATGAACCATTAAAGAAAATGAGTTCACCACAACCTGGAACAGATGCATATGACCTTTACAAAACACTTGCATCACCAGTACAAGAAAATGAAAAGGAATCTAAGAATAAAATGTTACCCGGAGATGATATTGAGTCCCAGCTAGCTAAGCTGGATTCTGGATCTGTTATTAAGTCTTCAAGGTTGGAAGTTCAACCTAATGAACTCCCCCCAGAACCAAAGCCTCCAGAGGGTATGACAGGAAGATCTAGGAGAAACAGACCCAATATTAATTATAGTGAAAATGATGATTATTTGGATGTGCTTACAGCCGGTTCTTACACTAATAAACATGCAACCAAAACTGTAAGTGACATTAAAAAAGAAGGGAGAAAAACTAGAAGAAAGCAAGAGACTCTATCTGATTTAGCTTCTACAGTTACCACACCTGAACATGAACAGCCCATTGAGAAAAATGAAACTCCTATAGAGAAGAATGACCTAATTGATATTCTGTCTGGTAGCAATGACAATGCTAAAAGTGTTGATACCCATAAGGTCAAGCTTCATAGAAAACATAAACATAAGCATAATAAAAATTCAAGTCCAGATCATGATTTAGAGATGCCTCAGGAAGATAACACTCTTGAGCAGAGTACAGTTAATGAAGAAGTAGGTCAAGAGGAGGAAACAAATGAGGCTGTTGCTCAAACATTTAATACAAATAACACTCCAACTTATTCCCAGGCACACTCCTCTGATTCAGCTTACAACAGTTGCCCTAATGAGAATTCTGAAGAAGAAGTTCAGAAACATCAGGAAGATGTATTTAAGTCACCTAGAGGTATATGTGAAACTGAAGACCTTGTACAGAATGAGGATAAGCCTAGTGTTAAATTAGTAATTACTAAAAAGAAAGGGTCAATATTTAAAAGTAAATCACTTGTAAATGACAACCCATCACCTCTGCCAGCCAGAAAGAGACGTCACCTATATAGACATGAATGGGCCAATGATGTGAGTATTTGTATTACTTCATGTCTCTAGTTATTATTTAACACTAGTTTCTGCTCACGACTTTCTCTGTGTGGACTTCGGGATTGGTTCCAACCCAGATAAAAAGTAGCCCATGTGTTATTCCAGGCCATAATCTATCTGTGTGCCAAATTTTATCAGATCCGTTCAGCCGTTTTGGTGTGAAAGGGTAACATAAATCTATCCATACATTCATACTCACAAACTTTCACATTTATTATATTAGCAAGGATTGGGTTCTAATTCATTCCATTTTACTAAATTAATTTTATTATAACAATTTATAAATAACTTCAGGATTGGGTCTGACCTGGATAAAAAGTAGCCTGTGTTATTCCAGGCTACAATCTGTGTGCCAAATTTTATGCAGATCCGTTCACCATTCTGGCGTGAAAGAGTAACAAACATCCATACATCCATACTCTTGTAAGGACATATTGAATAAAGATATGTACAGTCTATTCCAATCAAAACTGAAAACTTTGTAAACAAACCATCACTCAACATAAATCGTCGATTTCATACTGATTTCGTTATCACTTCATTACATTCTGATGTCAGAATCTTCGTAAATACTGTCACTTTCATATTTAACTCGTTTTTTATTGCAATTTCTACTGAAATATGTAAAAATCATCGAATTTAGAAAATTTGTATTAGTTTGACAGTTATTTTTTTCTAAAGCTTTAGTGACGTGCTGATCTGTACGATATTGAATGAATGAAAAACAGATTCAAAAACGTGAAGAGGGCAAGCTATTATGGCATTATGCCAATTGACAACATTTCATTTTTGTAACACGCTTATTATATTATAATGTATTTGAAACTAGATCGAATAAAATAGGATATCTGTATTTTTTATTTTCTCGATATTCAATCATTTTCATATTTATTATTGATTTTGACGGATTAAATATTCTACTTATATAAATTAAACGTAAATGGACATTTTATAGATTTTTTTTCGGTTGTGAGTTTTTTATTTCGGGGTTTCTTTTAATTTTTATCAATAATATTATGCAATGTACACATTCTCAATGATGCAGTAGGCTTAATTCCTTTATCTCCCAACTCAAAATACTTATTTGAAAGCATAACAGTAGTAAAAATCTAAGTAAAGCAGTATACTAATATTATATTTATAATAAGTATTATTATACATAGGTACAAATGTCGATGTCGATGTAAAGAAACCAACATCTTCTAATCAAGTTTATTCCATCGAAAGAAAAAATCCACTCACTCATTCGTTCATATACATTATGTTTTGCAATAGGCACATCACTAAAACTATTTAAGGTCATTGACTTTTCTTTGTTTACAAAGTTTTCAGTTTTGATTGGAATAGACTATAAATGAAAATGTTAATAGCTGTTTTATCAAATTCTTGCAAATATTGCGAAATGCCTGTTTAATATCCTTTTTCAACCTGTTAATGCCTGTTTAATAGACACATTTTTTTTATTAAAAAAGAAAGACAAAACAAGTCTATTGTCTTGGTCTCAGGGGTTCGGTACAGGCATTGCTGAATAAAATGTAAGTAGTAAGAAACTCATAAAAATACGTACATAGAGTTGTATTCCATTTCAAAGAAATCTTTCAATAAGTTTTTTCTAAAT
Organism: Acronicta aceris; assembly: GCA_910591435.1. Lineage (NCBI taxonomy): Eukaryota > Metazoa > Arthropoda > Insecta > Lepidoptera > Noctuidae > Acronicta > Acronicta aceris. The sequence continues at coordinate 9,162,733 of OU342767.1, read as the reverse complement.
GTCTTTTAAAGTACATAGATACCATCACGCCTATACTCCCCGAAAGGTTTGGCAGAAGCATACTTATATACACCCACACTTCGCCGGTATGTTTAGGTCCCAGAAAATAGGGGGCAAACATATTGCCATTAACCGGGCACAAATTCCAGACTCCTAGCTGCTACTGATAATTTCATAGAAAAACCCAATAATACTTCGCCCGACCTGGGTATCGAACCCAAGACCTCTAGCATAGCAGTCGCGTTTATGACGACTAGTCTAACGAGGCAGTATTATAAAATAAACTTTCATAAGTACTGAAAGTATACAATTAAAACTTTTAAGGGAAGTTAGTAGTATAAATACTTATGTAAAATACCTACTTTGTTGCTATGTGTATTTTTTAATTCCAGAAAGGAAATGAGACTCCAAGGCCTGAGCCTGTTGAGAATGCAGAAGTGAGGAATCCGGTGGGTCAGGTATCTGAAGAGCTGACGAGAGTCACAAGGTACAGAGACCCAGATCCTATTGTGGATGATCCTGTTGAAGCTGTGAAGCCTTACACCAGTGTGAAATGCTCTAAAGAGGCTAAAGAGGTACTCTATACTTATTCTCTACAAATTCTTATTGTTATTATTATTTAGTACGGATCCTAATAATGATCACTTTGTTACAGTATTACACAGTTGTAAGAAATGTGAAGAAAGCACATCAGATTCAGGAAATTGGAGAATTCCAAGAATTCAATGATGATGTCGAATATCTTTTAGATGCTTTGCAGGTACTTTGAATATTTTTTATGCCTTTACTGTCAGATAATGTTTCTGTATGTTTATATTACATAACCCATGTTGTTAAAATTGTATAATTGTATTGACACTGATACAAGAATGTTAGCTATAAGTAATTTCTAGATGTCGCTTATTATGATTTCAAAATATTTATCAATAATGCTTTGTTTGTATCATTGCGATCTTCATGATTATATTGTTATGTATGCAGGATAACAACCCAATATCGACGCGCTGTCTATCTGCGATTACGCTGGCGAGCAAATGTACCGCGCCCGCGTTCCGCATGCACTTGCGGGCGCATGGCACCGTGCAGAAGTTTTTCAGCGCACTACATGATGCCACAAATGACCAGGTCAGATTGACTTAAGATTTTATATCTGTTTTCTATAAGGAAAATGCTGATGGATGACAAGAGTTTAAGTGGATCGAGTACATGACGATCGTCGAAGTTCACAATATAAGACTATTGTGTTGGTCTGCCCTGTACTTATTTCAGCGGCCATGAGATTTGTCAGCATTTCTTCCGCAACCGACCATTTTAATCCACCACAATCAAGGGACCATAAATTTCAGCTTAATTTTTTTTCCTAAGTATTTGTTCTGATAGGATAGATATTGACAACAAAGTTGAGTAATACCTGTTTTTTCACTTTTATATTTTTATAACATTGTTAATCTTACATTAAACAAGACTTTAAAGATAAGTTTCATGCTATTATATTGACATCAACATGCAAACAACAGCCATATTTGATCCATTCATATACCTACATAATGAAATTAACGTCAAACACTACATTGGTCTTCAATACTATATATCTAATATGTGGTGAGGACACATAGAGAAGCCTAATTTTTAATTTCTTAACATTATTCGCTTAATTTAATAATTCAGTTATTTATGCACAATCCGAGTGTGTCAGTCTGCCTAATAATAGAACAATCCTCCATCAATAAATCACTGCATAATTATGTCAAGCTTATCCCTCTCATTTGTTGCACTTACCAACATAACTGGTAGTGACTAGAGATGGGTTTATGCCAGGGCATTTATTTTCTTCGCCCGAAATGCCTGGGCGGAAACCCATCTATATAGAAGGGTTTATGCCAGGGCATTTATTTTTTTCGCCCAAAATGCCTGGCCAGAAACCCATCTATAGTAGTGACACAATCCTTCTCACCTTTTGTAGACATCTGCATTGGGAAATACATATATTTGTACGTAAATATATATATATCATTATATGCCATCGAAATAAAATATGTAATTATCTCTGTATGGTTATGTGGTTATGATGTAATGAATGGTATGGCAATGATAAGATGACATGACATCTTTGTAGATAAAAAGGTTTTATCTCATGAAGTGACCATTTTTACGACATGGCACTATGAAATCAAGTTGAAGGTCTATTATTTATATTATAAAATTATGATGGTACTCAGTAATTGTTTATGCTAAAAAGTATGGTTCAGTAAAGAGTTTATAACATCATTGTATTGTTTTTAATAATGATACATATCATCCTATAGATGTATGATTCACAATTGCGCAGTTTGAAGGACGTGATACCAAAGAGTTTTTAAGCATAAAAATTAAAATGTGGATGACTTGTAGGAAAAACAGAATGAAGAAGTGGTGGATGACTTTTAATGTGTGAAAAATAATAGTTGGAACAAAAGGTGTACTTGCACCAGCTTAAAGTAAATAAGGACTTATCCTCATTTACATGTATGATGTGTACAAATCTTATTAAATATTTATTTTATAGACTTTTGTTTTCTTAAAACATGCTCTAATTTATTATCAATTTAACTTTCATTATGCCGTGAATGTCCTTTAGTTATAGTTTGGACATCAAAAAATTACCTTCATTTCAGAGCTTGGGTCTGTGTACGGCGACAGTGATGTTCGTATTGTCTCAAGACCGTCTCAACATGGATCTGGACCGCGAATCACTGGAACTTATGCTCAATTTACTTGAATCTGATGCTTCACACAAGTGAGTAATTTCTATAATTAGTAGTAGGGTCAAAAAGTTATTATGTAAAAAATATACAAATACAATCTTGTGTTTTCTACAGAAACGCACTTGATGATTGCGGTTTGACATCAGCCCAATTGACTAAGACCCAGGAGAGAGTTCGAGAATTATGTGCTGAGATAAAGAGCCAAGGAAAAGCACAGCATTTGGACTTGGAAAATATTACAGTGAGTAATCTGGTTTATTGCATTATGTAAAATATAAACAATAAATTATTTTCTCAAAATTAATATTGGATTTTGAAATATTTCTCCTATAAAAAAGACTTCATCAAATACTTAATTTCAGGTGGGTCACTTAGCCATGGAGACTTTACTGTCTCTGACATCAAAGCGTGCTGGTGAGTGGTTCAAGGAGGAACTCCGTGTTCTGGGTGGCGTTGACCACATAGTGCGCACCATTCAGGACTGCGCAGCTAAGTTGGACTCGCCCGTAGAAACCTGGACTAACGCTGATGTCGAAGTGCTAAGAAAAGCAGATAGATGTCTGCGGGTCTTAGAAAATGTAAGTTATTTTTATGCAAATTTAAATGTATTTTTTTGCGAATTGATTAACTACATAAAATAAAAAATAAATATATAATAACACTCCTGGTGTTGCAAGCGTCTATAGGCTACGGTAAACGCTTACCATCAGGCGGGTCGTATGCTTGTTTGCCACCCTAGTCGTATAAAAAAAATGTAGTTGTAGTAGGTATTGTAATCGGAGCGTTTATAGAATGGTCGAGATGTGGTATCGCTGTGTAACATAGGCTATATTAGGGGTTCCCAAAGTGTGCGCCGCGATTCTCTCCTCGTTCATTTTTGTGCCTATTTACCTAACTAGTATCACTGTACCTAACTGTTTCGATCAGCTAGATAGGTTAGGGCGCCGTGCGATGAGACAAAATAGTAAACATGTATGTGCACCGCGGACTGAAAAAAATTGGGAACCTAGGCTATATTGTTAATCAAGTTAAACATAACGTCATTAGGTCGCGAGTGAAACCGCGGGAAAGAGCTAGTGTCTAATATTTGCGTAAGTCTCCCAAATCAAAAGTCGCGATTTTAACCCTCCAGAATTGCAGTTTATTTGCGGAGTCCATCCGCTATAAGTAGAGTTTGATGTAACGATTGTTGTGTGGTGTCGGTCGCAGGTGACGCAGGCCAACGAGGACAACCAGGTGTACCTGTGCGGCGGCGGCGGCGGCGCGGCGCGCGGCGTGTGCGGCGTGCTGCGCGCGTGGCTGTGCGCGGCGCGCCAGCACGCCGCCCTGCGCGCGCCGCTGCTCGACGCCGCGCTGCCCGCCCTCAAAGTGCTGCTCAACCTCTCGCACAACTTCGGCACCACCGGTCAGTTCTATATACTATGTCTTAAGAAAACCCTGTCCTACCAATGAACATATTGTTAGGTATCGACATCCGGTTTTATTTATAGAATCACTGGCTTCTGCCCGCGACTTTGTCTTCGTGGACTTCAGAATTAGGTTCGTCCTGGATAAAAAGTCAATAGCCTATATGTTATTCCAGACTATAATCTATCTCTGTGCCAAATTTCATCCAGATCGTTCAGCCGTTCTGGCGTGAAATAGTAACAAATATCCATACATCCATACTCACTAACATGCACGTACTTTTAGTAAGGATTTTCAATTTGCAAGATAAAAAATCCCCGAAAAAAGAATATAAAACTAGGAAACTAAAATGCCAATACTTACGGTGGCAGCGACACCGTCCCTGGGTGCCAAACATTAAAGCTTATGATGGTTTTATAACAGTTAAAAAATGCTGGTTTTCGGGGTAATTGTGGGCAAACTCGTACGTTTCCAGTGTACAATTAAGTTGCACTGTTTTCGTGTATAAAATAAACAACATTAAAAAAATAGCGCAGACGAAATCACGGCTCAAGTTTGTTGTGATATTTTTTGTGCACGATATTTTTTTTGACTACGCAAAGGTCTCAATTTATCGCGCACGGGTAGCAAACATCACTTCGATAGCTTTTCTAGAACTCACCATCAATAAAGTTACCTTGTAAGAGCACAAGTGACGGCACTAGCCTGGTTGACCTTGGTTATACATAGGACAAATCAAATAAGCAGATAAAGAAAGCCGTCCCTGTTAATGATATTTTAAACAATTGTGAAGTTTAGTTTTATCTAAAATTAGCTAAACCCAGTTAGTTCCATGTAACAATTTCATTATTACTTATTGCATTATTACCCAACTGCGCCAGGAAGAGGGTAATAACTTTTCTTTTTTATATAATCGCGCATTCGAATGGAATATCGTCCAAATTTTAAGTCATTTGAACTACTATTTTTGCTTATTGAGAGCATAAATATATGCAGGCAATTTCTTCTTTCTGACCATAATGATGGACATTTTTATTTTTTTGTAAGTAAAAATGTACATAAAATTTAATAAAAACTACATAGTGATATATGATACTACATAGCTTCTCCAGCGATTCTTTGTATCTACTATCGATTGTACTATATTATTATTAACAATACATATATTACAAAATATGTTTTAATTTTCTGCAGTGTCCCTGGGAGCACAGGTGATAGGAGAGGAGCTGTCCGTTATGGAAACCTGTCTCATCATACTCAATAACCAAGGAAACTTCATTCCTGACAACAGAAATTTCGAATTTAGTGTTTGTGTAAGTATTTCTATTTTTGTGTAGTTTTATTCACTGAATACATAACATCATAAGTAAAAATTTCAGTTACAATTTGTTTGTGTATGAACATAATTATTGATTATTATTATTTAAACTCTTTTCATAATCAATTTTAAATGCCTAGTTATTTTAAAATTCATATTTTTTTAATTGGATTCCTTTTTCAAATATCTTTATTCTCCAATATTTATTTGAGACTTTCTATTCTTCACTTGTCATTTCACTTGCACAGAATGTAATAGTGGTTATACTGTCCGCGTTGCTTGCATAAACAGTAAATGCTCTCTATAGATTATACTAAGTGATATGGCTGGCTATGGGCTATTTAAAAAAAAAACATTTATTTTTGTCACCCCAGGTCCTGCTACTTTTAATAAACTTAGTCCAAAACAACGAACCAAACACGCAGAGGCTGCTAAGTGTTCGCATTCGTATTGATAGCGAGGAAGACATATCCAGAAGCGTCGGCGCACTGGATCTTATTGTTGATCTATTCTATAAGCGAGAAGAACTTGCTAGGTAAGTTATCTTTACTGTTTCAGGGGTAGTTACTCTATATACAAATGTATGATAAAGATTTAAAATTAATTAAAATATGTATGAGGTAATTTTTTAGTTTATGAGTTTGTATGCTATTGGGTCCGAAACTTATGATCCGATTCTGTAAATTCCTTTACCTAGATAGTTACATTACCTAGACTATGATTTATTATGATCTCATCTTCTCGAACAAAGTTGTGGGCGAAAGCAAGTCCAAAATAAGATTGTTGTTGAATGTCTGAATCGACAATAGTGCACTAAAATCTTTTAAAAAGTAAAATAAAATCAATACGCCGCCTAAATGCTGATAGATAGTAAATAAATCCTTTCGGGACGCGAATTAAACGACGAGCAATAGTATGTATGTACTATTTCAATTCGAAATTCATATTTTGGTCTAATAATAACAATGCAATTTGAATTATTTGTACACTTCGAATGCAGGCATAATGAAATACAGGCATATTATAAATAATAAGCTGATGGGAACTACAACTTTTAAATTATGATTTACTTTAACAGGCGGGCTGAGGAAAATACTGACGCTTTACTAGATGGTGAAAAGGAACCAGACGATAATAATGATAAGAAGAAGCAATCTCAAGACGATATAGATGAAACTGTTGCGAAGTGTAAGTAAAAATAGTGATTTTCATTCATCATCATCATCATCAGCCTATGGCAGTCCACTGCTGGACATGGGCCTCCCCCAATGTGCGCCATTTCACCCTGTCCTCGACTTGTCGCATCCAGCTTCCGCCAGCAACCATTGATGATTATAATTTTTGTTCCATTGATGATTTATAATTTTTGTTTATGATCCATTGATGATTTATAATTTTTGTTCTGGTAAAAACAATCATGTGCTACATCGCGGTAAAAATATTTTTGTTATGCTATAGGGATGCTGGTGATGAGCTAAATTCTACTTCATTTTCTTATTTTTTTAGAAAATTTCCATAATCAGTGTAGCAAGTACTGCTGAACACCATGACACAGAATCCATTAATATTACAAATGCGAAAGTAACTGTCTGTCTGTTACCTGGAGATAGTTTGAGACTCTGGGAAAGACACATCCTATGTCCTTAGGATATATTTAAATAAAATCAATACGGATTCTATCGCGTTATATTCACATTGTCAAATCCCAACGTTTCAGACCCTTTACAACGTCCATGGTCACAGGCAGGCTGAGGTGTTGTGTCTTTACGTCGTACTAGCTTCTGCCCGCGACTTTGTCTGCGTGGACTTCAGAATTAGGTCCGTCCTGGATAAGTCTATAGCCAATGTGTTATTCCAGACTGTAATTTATCTCTGTGCCAAATTTCATGCAGATCTGTTCAACGATGAAAGAGTAACAAATATCCATACAAACCATACCTACATCCATTGGTACTCAAACTTTCACGTTTATATTATTAGTGATGTATGTTGAAATCTTAACTCGGTACAAACTAAAGGCTGCAATGTAACTTCAGAGTGGTACAGTTACAATACTAGAACTGATTTTACATACATAATTATGTTTAGGGACGAAGTAACCGTCATTATTTATTACTTTACGATAATCGTGCAGACATTTGTGCTTGTGCCACTTGCCAGCATCACGTTGTTGAAGTAGGCATCGGTATTGAAAGGTGTGGTGTGGACATGTGTCCTTGCGCACACAAGATAGTAAACACGAACAATGCACACACTAGCTATGGTCTCAATATAACGCCTTTGATATTTACCAGATAAGCTTGCGTAAATTATGAATACTTAAATTATTTATAGCCTGTTTTTTAATCTCCGAGACTAAATTGACACATGCAAATGTCAAATTTACAAATAATGTTGCCAGCTCTTTTGTGCAGTGTTGTACTTACGATACCGGTTTCTTGAATCGTAACTTTTTATCGTTATTAGACGATTCGTTTCAATGTTTTCTATACGTATACCTTATTCATTTTGTATTATTACGTTTTAAAGTACCTACACATTTTTTCAGGATATTTTATTATAAAAAAACGATACATGATTTTACTAACGTAAATTTTCGATAGTGGCACATCATTATTTAGGAATTGCAAAATACTGGAAACCCAAGTAATGTCAGTTTAGTCTCCGAGATTAAAAAACAGTCTACTTGTAGTTAAATTATTCGAAGCGGCGGTAGCCTAAAGGCTAGGGCGTCGAACTTGCGATCATGTGGTTGCCGATTCCAAACTCACCCATTGCACTACCGACGTGAACCCACTCGTAACATAAACATTTACCTTAGTACGAGGGGTTAACAAGAATACTAGTAATGTGCGACCCACATTGCTAGTAAGCGTTTCTTTAAATGAAATAGGACGTTGCAACACATATTGACTTCGCTGTCCGTCCGTCCGTCCGTCCGTCAGTCTGTATGTCCGTCTGTAACCAGTCTGTATCTCATGAATTGTGATAGTTAGACAGCTGAAATGTTCACAGATGATGTGTTTCTAATGCCACTATAAAAAAAAATACTAAATCAGAATAAAATAAATATTTAATTGGGGCTCAACAGACATGACTTTATTTGTCGTTTTTATAGATAATGGTACGAAACCCTTCGTGCACGAGTGCGATTCGCACTTGTCCGGTTTTTTGTCGTAGTTAGGTATAATGAGCAATACTGGTTTCTGACACTAACGCGAATATTAGACATTGAAATAAAACTACTTTTTACGGATTTTATCGCGTTGTATTGATATTATTTGATTCCCGACGTTTCGAATCCTTTACAGCGTCCATAGTCACGGGTAGACCGTAGAGGTAGACACGGCTAGATTGTCGATAAAATCCGTAAAAAGTAGTTATATTTCAATATAATGAGCAATGTTTGTGGTGCAGTGCTGGCGCGTGCGGGCGCGCACATGGAGCACAGCATGGTGGGCGCGTACATGGCGCTGCTGCTGGGGCACGCGGCGGGCGCGGCGCCGCACCACGCCGGCGCCGTGCGCGCGCGCGTGCCGCTCTACGCGCCGCTGCTGCCCACGCTCAACAAGTACTACGCCTTCCTGTCGCTCACCGCCAGTGTAAGTCTTACTACCGCTTTCCTAGACACTGTGTGAACTCCGCTCCATCTTGTCGCCGGTTCTTCGTCGTGGCATGCATTTTCTCTCACAGTGAGCACGCGCAGTGCCTATGTATCGAAGGTAACGTCGTCCTACTTCACAACATTCAAATGTGTATTTTTTTATTTATTAAACTTATATAACAAATCGGAGGCAAGGCAGAGGTATACTAATAGTACTACTAGTCGGCGATATGTTTAGTTCCCATGTTCCCATGGTGCCGAACCTATTAACCGAGCACAAATCCAAACTCCGAGATGCTACTGAAAATTTCATAGAAAAACCCAATGACACTAAGAATCGAACCGAGGATCTCTTGAGTAGCGATGGCGTTTACAACCGCTAAACTAATAAGACAGATTGTTAATAAGTAGAATAAAAAATCATTATGCGCGCCGTCAATGTAACCTAACCGCTGTTGCAGGCCGAAGCCGCCATCGTGGCCCACGTGAAGGCGACGCAGCGGATCATAGAGTTTATGGAGGCGAGCGACAAGGAGGCAACGGAAGCAGTAGCAGCCGCACCGCCGGCTGACGTGCCGCAAGACATGTCGCTTAGCAACCTCAACTACAGCATGCACTACAACAGCTCCAGCTCCGACCGCTTGTCTTCCTCTATGGAGCTCGACAACTACCATTGAGGCACGACGCTGGTGTACCTCACACACAACGGTTACAGTCCAGGCCAAAGAATTTACGGTCACCCTCTTTCCATGACCACCCGAAGTTTCGTCGGCGTTCGCTAGATTATTTCAAAGCAGACTAACAAACACTAGCGAGCCTGTTCATTGTCATTCCTTGGCCTGGTCTGTTGCCAGATCCAACCGATGAACTTCATCGCATGGTGTAATCATAAGTTTCGGTAATCTAAGCAGGTCGTTTAGGAGTAGCAGGAGTGTTTTAAGATAAAACGGAGATTTATTATTGTTCTGTTGGCTGATAGAGTTTATGTAGGGTATTGGCTAGTGATGAGAAGTGTTGATTTCGACGTGACTTCCTATTCGCCGACGACTGGGAATAACACGTGGTTCTGTTAGTGCATGCATATGTGTCTTAACATATAACTACTAAGCGTTTAGTGATTTTGAGAGTCTTGAGTTCATCTTGTCATAAGACTTGTAAATACAAACCAAAACGACAAAGTAATCCTTGTATATTGTGAAAACCCGTTAGCAATACTATAATAATATGCCATGTATAAAAGTGAAAACAATGTTATGGGTGGTGGACGTTTGTTTGCACGCGGCTAATATAAGAAACTCTTCTCTTTGTATCGATATTTCTTCCTTCTCTATGATATTGTAAATATAAATCACAGACTGTTAAGGTGATAGTTATGTTGACGACATATGGGTTATGAAGTCTTAATTAAATTGAGATATTCCGAGTTTAAGCCATTGAACTGGCAATATAAAAGTGCAAAAATAGTCGGGTAAGTGTATAATAGATATGTATTCTTTTATGTGAATATTGTGTCTGCACTTTTTTGTATTATACCGCTCCGAGAGAGTTACAAATTATTAGATTATTGTTCTATTGAGGCACAATCGTTTATTGTAAATAAATTTTAGCTAGTAACCATAGTTCGGTCTCTGTTGAGTAAATTTAGTGTAGGTACAGTGAATGATGTCCGGACTTGTTGAGATGTATTGCGTGGCAGCGACCGCGGGGCCGCGTGACGTCACGCACACGGAACCTTGTCTCAAGAGATGGTACAAAATGTAAAAACACTCACTTCGATAGTCGCTCGCAAATGAGAGAATAACATGCTTGCATGTATTAAATTATAGGACAATTTATGATGTTGGATTTTTAACCAGTTGTAGGACTAGACTGCGTGTTAATTATTTCCTTACCATGTATGTAACTCGTTTACATTACTCCATGATAACAACCGACTGATGTCCATTAGGCAAAATTTTATTTTTATGATTGAAATGTAGGGCTTAATAATAAGGCACATAAATTACTTAATTTTATCTAGTATCGCATATTAAAAGTTTTTCTAAGTGGACGATTCGAATATGTTGATAAATTTTATAAGGTTTTTTTTAATATATAATCGTTAATAGATGCGATACACTTCAGACCCATAAGTTTAGTATTTTGTATAAAACTTCGGCAAAATAATTAGGCATTACGATTGCTTATATAATTATAAATTTTGTCATTTACATCCCATGTATTTCTAAGAATTAGTTAAATATTTGGCACAATTTGGCTCTTTCAAGCACTCAAACAAATGTTGGATTATGCTGTGTCGGTAACAGAACTTCATTCCTAACACATTTTGTCAAGATTTACGTGTTTGGATGCATTTTGGGCTGAGCTTAATGACAATATCATTGAATTGGGAGGTCGTTTATACATTTTGATACATGAACATCTATACACATGATTGTGATTTTGTAACTGTTCCAAGTATCAACAGACTTATTTTTGCTTTTCGTTACCGTGTGACGACATTTTCTGACAGCTTTACTTTATTTATAAGACATTTTTTTATTTGATTAACTGGGGTATATTATGTAACTAAAGTCGTGAACTCACTTGATTTTATTACAATACTGAAGGTTATTTTAAAATAAGTAGGGGTTTCTTTTTCATTTATTTCTGTACAGCTATGATTCTTATTGCCTAAATTATATTTACGTAATTTATTGACCTATGTATGTATGAACTAAGCGTAGCTCTAAAGTGCATTTCGTTATGAAATTTTCATCTTTTTATCACCTGTGTTTTGAATAATATGTTGTTTTTAACTATTATCACGAGAGTTTGATATATTGAGAAATTATTATTGTATATGTAATGTGTAATTATGTTATAAAGTATTACGTGTAATTATTAAAAGAAGACAATTTAAATAAGTTTCAGGTTTTATTTCAGAAATTCTAAAAAGCTAGTGTGGTATGTTTACAATATTAATTCAAAGTCATTGTATAGGTCCCCCCCCCCCCTTTATTATAAACATTAGACATAAAAGCCATTCTTATTTCGTTGTGAGGGACTAATTAGCTCAGTTATTTCTCGATAAATACAATAAATAAAATTAATCTTTAAAATGCAGTCATTTCAACAATATAACACGATAAATATTGTTATTTCGCCGTTATTTGTTATTATAACGAATAGAGTATAGTTTGTAATATTCAACGTGAAAAGTAAAAAAAAAAAACTAGAATATTACTATTAATATATTATATTTGTGTGAATAAATAGCTATCTACATAACAACTATCTAAATCTGTGTATTCTATATTTATGCTAAACAACTCTGACAAAGTGAAAGATATGAAAGGCGCGGGCGTATATTTTCTTTCCCCTGTAACAGCAAAATGGCACATTGACACTGCGACTAGTAGATAATAGTCACACGGAGAATATGATTTGAGCCCTCCAATCCTCGATAATTCAATAAATACGCACATAAAATACAATTAATAACGCAAATAGAAAAACTACATAATAACAGATAAAAACCATGATTAACCATCACTAAAACGTTCTAAAAATATTAAATTCGTTCTACAGCATCTACGCGGGCAGTAGCAGGTGCTCGGATGCTCTGCCAATCTCCGGTCTCCGTGTATCGTTTGTTTACAGTCACCAACTGTTCAAAGTTAGCTTTCGCAAGCTTATGTTTATTGCGAACTTTTTGAACCAACTCTTCATCATAAACTTCTTCAGGATCCTCCAGTTTCAAATGAGCCTTCATTTCTTGCACAGTTATCAAGAAACAGTTCCACGGAGACCAGTCCTCTTGAACATGCCACCTACACAGCCTCAACTCTGTAATGTCACTACATTCGCTGATAGCTGAATGTGAATGCCAAAGCTTCTCTACTATGAAGAAAATATCTTTCTCCTGAAGAACAAATGCTAATGAACCCCAACATTTACGTCGACGCTCGTCACGCTGCACAGCTCTCAGGATAAATTTGTATGGCGTCATATCTATCCAGATTCGTTCGTTTACATCTTTCCACGAGCATGACTTGCAGATCAAGCATCCACTCATCCTCGTATTCAATGGGAAGTCCGTGTAAGGTTTCACCTGATGACATAATTCACAGAAGTAAAGCTTACTATCCTCCATTTTCTTGTAGTCTCGTACGTCTTTGTATTTGGTTACGCCAGAATTTAGTTCAGACGTTTGTATTAACCTGAATACGCTACCAGCTACTCGGCGTCTTAGGTATTCTAGTTGGTGAGCATTATACCGTCTCACCAATAGATCACATTCTTGATCCAAAAGAGTAATAACTTCTTCCGCTAGAGGATGGCGAAATTCTTGCAGCGCAAATTTCATGTCGACCAAAAGCTCTAAGCGTTCCTTTACATCCAGATCGGTTCGGATAAAAGAATTGTAAAGTTCTTTCAGTTTTCTAGCTTTTTGTATTTCGACTGTTTCCATCATTATTAATTTACCACTGCGACCATACCAAGCTACAGGTTTGGAAATTTCTTCTAAGAATCGTTTCTCCCGAATCTTCCGACTGTCTTCTCTCACTTTGGCTCTGTAATCTTCAATGCATCGCAGTAACTCTACTTCTTTATCAAGAAGTAATGAAAATTCGGCAATTTTTGGACCTTTTGCGTGTAAACGTGATATTCTGGCTATTTCAGCGTGTTTCCAACGATCGACCTAGAAAAAGTGACGGTCAATAGGCTATGTTAATAATGTGAATAGGATTTGAGAGATGGCTACAACAATGATATGTGACATACCGTACTACGCTGCATTAGCCGTTCCTTTCATTCATTCTCCAAGTTATTTGCCGCTCACTTTACAAACCATCGACAGCATACTACACGATATCAGTGTCGCTGTCAAGATGGCGCTATTTACCCACCCGAAATAGATATTAGCTAACTATAACGTTTTTATTTTTACCCTATTACCTATTATAATTTATTGGCAAAAGCACGTAGTAGATAATATTGTTCTTGCAGGTGTGTAAATTTGTGATGTAAGTCTGCTATTCCGAAATACCAGCCTGTCGAACTATTGACCATTTATCTATTATTAAGTATATTTTGCAGCTAAACGTTCCCAAAGAATCAGGGTATTCCTTCTACTAAAATTTACATCTTTAGCTAGGTACCTAATGATTTCATACCTTTATCATCTGCTACAGTAACGGATTCGGCAAATGAAACGATGAGCGCTACGTGAAGTTCGCCTACTTATATATAAAGGGATGTTCGAAGGTTACATGTCGATATGTAACTTACAAGATTTTATCATACGAATTTGAATTCGTGGTGGTGATGATCTGAATTTTTTTCTAGATGAAATCTACAAACATGTTTTTACGAGCATTTAATCATTTTTATGGAGGTGAACAGAGAAAATAGAAATTACGTTATGTTCCTACTACATACGTCCATACCTAACTTAAGAATGGCATCCTCTGTAATTATCTGTAATTTACTTACCATTGCATATAATTGATCAAAATCTTCACGCGTCTTCGGAAAAGTTTTAGTAATAAGGTCTCGCCGTAGACGTCTTTCCATTGCTTCTCGTTCCAGTTTGTCCTCTTCTTTCATTCTTTCTATTCTTTCCCTGTCAATAAAAAATATAGGTATGGGTAAAAAATCATTTCCCATAATGTGTTTATTTACGTAGGTTACTTATTATTAGCGTATGCTGTGTGCAGCGATGAGTTTATACCGAGTCTATTCTGTTCGCCCAGGAATGTGCCGATAGATCGTTTTGGAAAGGTGTTGTCGTCACTCGTAGAAACTATTAGTACCTAAAGCATCAAAGAAACCAGGATGAAACAGTTATTCTTCTATTTTATCTGCTTTGATCCTTGCAACTCCCAAGTTATCATTTCAATATTATGATAGGTAGGTCCTATTTGCTATTGCTGTAAATGGTCATCTTCTTGAAGTTGTTTCAGAACACACTTACATCGGGCAAATTTTGCAGTTAGTTAAAAAAAACTTTGAGAGGGAGGCCAAGACGAGAATCCAGCTGGGTTGGGCAGCATTTGGGAAACTACGTCAAGTCTTCTCATCACCTATACCGCAATGTTCAAAGTACCAAAAGTTTTCAACCAATGCGTGATGACGGGTAGGACACCCGTCATCACCTACGGTGCTAAGACATGGACACTCACAGTATGGCTAGTCCACCAATTTAAAGTCTCTCAGCATGCTATGGAGCGTGCTATGCTCGGCGTTTCTCTGAAGGATAAAATCCGTAACAAGGTTATCCAACAGACAACCAAAGTTACTAACATAGCGCACCGAATTAGCAAGCTGAAGTGGCAGTGGGCTGGCCATATCTGTAGAAGAACCGCTGGGGTAGATGCGTTCTTGAGTAGAGATCGCGACTAAAGGTAGCGTAAGACGCCTTCCGGAATATGGAGCGATGATTTGCGTAAGGATGCTGGCGGAAGCTGGAAACGACAAGCCGAGGACAGAGTGAAATGGCTCACATTGGGGGAGGCCTACATCCAGCAGTGGACTGCTATAGGCTGATGATGATAAGGAACATAACTACCTGAAATGTAAATGTGTGTCGGTACTTTGTGGTACCTATTTGTATCCTGCTTTGATTATATGTATATTTTACCACATATTTCATTTATTTTCTTATAAAGACATCGCGTTCTTAAATACTGAGAACCTTCTTGTAATAAATCGACTTTGGTCCATCTTTGACATTCAATGTTCACACATCCTGATATCGCAATATTGTACCAGTGAGGATTATAACACCATATATTTTAATAGAGTGTCCATGGAGTTTCTTGCCGGATTCTTCTCCATAGGATCAACCTTTTGGAAGCGTGCAACTAGAATCATAACGTTTCATAAACGCTTATTTGAAATAAAAAAAATTAACTTGAACTTACTTGCAATGATTTAACCATCTCTGAACTGCTTGCCGAAACTGGTGATGTCTGAAGGCACGTTGTATAATTGATGCGTAATGGTTATGGTTCAGTCTTTTGATCATCTCATCGTACGTCTCATACGGTTTCGGAACGACTATTCTGTCAGTCACGTTTGGGATGTATGCGTGCACACTATTCATCTGCGTGGCGCGACTGTAATTCGTGTCCTGAAATTGATAGTAATAAATCCTTGACACAATTAATACAATGCATGAATTGTCGATTGAGTCCAATGGTAATAAGAATAAGTAAAAATATTATTAGCTAGCAAGTTTTTTTTTTATTCATGACAGTCTTACGCCTGACCGCAGTTCGCCTGATGTTAATAAAATTAGGAATTTAGTAAGAATGAGACTTACTTATAAAGAAAATCTATTGACTTCAGCCACCGTTGAATTCAGTCACGAAATAAACTCGATTTATTCAATCGTATGTACCAGATCTAAATAAGATTTTATGCCTGATAATATTTGACGCCCTTAGTAATGCCATGGCTCTCCTTACATTAGCAAATCTAGGTGAGTACAGTACTGCCTACTGCAATGTTAATTTTAAGACACACTACTATCAATTACAAAGTATTTCGACACCCATATTCTCAGCTTCAAAGGGTAGGTAGGGTCTGATTTAAATTATTTAGTTAGGGAACTTAGGGTGTTGTGCAAATAAGTGGTGTTGAAATAGGTATCTAACTATTTAGTTTCAGTTTATGTGTTATTGCTTTAATCTTCGGAACACTATTTACGGGACATTTGTAATGAGATAGCTATTTACAAACCCCCAAAGATAATAAAGAATGAACATAACGTTTCGGTGATTAAAATACGTACATATATTCTTGCTTTTTCTTCAGCTGTTTGGGTGTCTCTACAATTCTTCGATTCTGGAGGCAATTTCTCTGGTTTCTGTGGTGTCTGAGTGTAAGCATGATGGTAGACGGTGCCTGTGAAATAACAGAAATAGTTACCTACTGTTCTATATTAAACGTCGCAAAAATGGTTATTTACAGTTTTATACCTGTGTGGGTATTTCGGTATCCTCCTAAAAAAGGCTTACGTATTGGCTCAGAAAATATTTCTACATTAATCTGTTTAAGTGTAGTACCAAAAGGTACCGTTACACTTAAAACATCATTAACTGGTAACTCTTTGTACAGTTTCTCTAAATCCAATTTGGCATTATTTTTTGTTAATAATTCAACCTCGGCTATTCCGTATTTGTCATAATCAATATCCATAAGTGCCATGCGATCTTTTAACTGACATTCTCCTCTTAGAAATACCAAATTATCAGGGTCCTGTTGAAATAAACCGCCCAAGTTTTTCTTTATCTCGTGAATTTTCATTATGGAATGATATGAACGAGTAAAATTAGCATTCTGATTGCGAATCTTGAACTTTATTGCTATAAATGGCATGTCTGCTTTTTTTGGCAGGACTGCATGTAGTAGTTCATGGACATAAGATTCCTTTGGTATCGATGATAAAGAAAATTCTTCGGAATCCCTCGTAAAAACATCGATAGAGAGTGTGCCCTGCGGATCGGCCTTAAGCTGAGACAGGAGACTTGTATCTTTCAATACGTTTCTATTTTTAGTTAGTAAAAGGTTACTGTTTGACACATTGAGTAATTTTGCTAATTTACGTTTAACATACTTAATAGGCGTTGTCGCTGGGAAGACTTTAGTGAACACATCGTTGGGTTTGAGGGGCGACTTGAAGGTCACGAGAATGTGACTGATGGGGCATATCAACTGCTCTGCGTCTCTCGCACATGGTGCTGTCGGGTACCGACACTTGCTCTCATCGCCTGATGGTGCAGTTTTGTAAGGTGGGGCTGTGAGTAACTTCTCTCGACCTAATTCACACTGGCACGCGACCACTCCTCTAGTACTTCGTGGATTCGGAGCAATTCCTAACAATATATTCACATCTGTTTTCTTCATGTTTAGGGAATCACCTTTTCTGGTCACCTACTTAATTAAAAGGTAAATAATAAATATTTATTTATACACTAATTTATAAACTTTGTAGAAGACTTGACATAACAAATACTGACGAAGACAATTGACGTTGTTACCGTTGCTAAGTTACGACCAGTAACGGTTGCCTGGTAGGTAACTGATAATGTTCCAGGGGGTCCAGGCTAAGTGCTGAGGGAAGAATATAGTCAAGTTCTATAGTCAAGTTTTATTTGAATGCCTAAGTAGTAAGACAGTATACCTGGATTACTCTTACCAGTATATTTATTTATTTCATATATATTTTACAATATGTATAAGTACCTCTACTTACCGAGATACTCGGACGCCAGGATGCACCTGGCGACTAGGTATCTATCAAAGATGTAAGTTCCTTTTGTAATTGGTTATAGCGGAACTATACAAGAAAAACAGGCAATATTTCGAACACGATAATAAATGGCACTCTATCGTATTGAAGTCATAGTGGTGCAGTTGAATTTAATTGGATCACCCTTGACCAAAATATGTAACTTGCAACAGATCACGACATAGGTACCTATAGGTATAACAGTCTTGCGAATTTCGCGATAACTTATAACCACAGAATAGCGATAGAACCGTGACAATTTTTAACCGATTTCAAAAAAACGGGAATTCTTTTGCTAAAGTTTAATCAGCTCCTAGCCTTTTTCTCAACTGTGTAGGGTTCGGTGTCACAATTTGATAATACCTAATGATAACTTAATGATAAGGATCTATCAGCGTACTTAGTTATTACTTAGGCACGAGTCCCTCTTCTTTTTACAAGGTTTAGTTTAATTTCTTCTGTCCCGGTATCTGACTCTGGGTGTGTAATCAAATTTTACATGATAAATTTAACCCACTTCGCGGCGTTTCATTGAGCTGAAATTTTGCATACTTACTATGTAACTCTGATGACAATGCAATATAATGTTGTCATAAAGCTAGTCTGATGATGGAGACGGAAGGTGGGTATATGAACTCTGTAACGAAATGCCGCAGATGTTGTCCTTCAGATCTTTGCCTCCATCCATACTGAACATTGTTTTACTTTCAAAAACAAGCTTTTATATTAATAAATTAGCTTTTGCCAGCGACTTCGTCCGCGCGGAATAGTTACTTTGTTCCCTAGTTCTTCGCCCGCGGTTTCACCTGCGTTGCCCCGTTCCTAAGGGTTGTAGCGTGATGTTTTATAGCTTGAAACCTTTCTCATGAATCACTCATTTTCCCAACATTTCCCTTCACTGCTCTGCTCCTATTGATCGTAGCGTGATGAAAAGTATACTATAACCTGCCCAGGAGTATGAAGAACAATTTTACAAAGTTTCGTTGAAATCCGTCGAGTGGTTTTTGTTTCTATAACGAACATACAGACAGACAGACAAAAATTTTACTGATTGCATTTTTGGCGTCAGTATCGATCACTAATCACCCGCTGATAGTTATTTTGGAAATATATTTCATGTACAGAATTGACCTCTCTACAGATTTATTATAAGTATAGATAATATAACATACCATCACGCCTGTGTTCCCCGAAAGGTTAGGTAGAGGCGTAGATAGGTACTAATATACACAATGCGTCGGTATGTTTAGGTCTCATGTAATGGGGCGCGACCCTATTGCCGATAACCGAGCACAAATTGCTACATCTGAGAATTTCATAGAAAAACCAAATAACACTGGTCAACCTAGGAATCGAACCCAGGACCTCTAGCTTAGCAGTCGCCCTGAGAACCACTAGGCTAACGAGGCAGTTATTAAATACTAAATAAAGTAAAATAAATTTATTTTGAAACAAAACATTTTCAAGTTTTTGTAAAAGTCATGCTACTATCAGAATAAAAAACATAACACGTTTTTGGATGACGTTTACATTTGAGAAGGGAAAAAAGAGAAAGTGTGACACGTGATGATTACTGAAAGCACCATAGTTTTGTGATCACTGTGTAACACTTAAATAGATTTAAACGGAAAGCATGATTGACTTTTTTAATAATATAGTTATTTGAATAGATTAAAATTATCGGAGGTAAAGTTGTGAAACTCATAGTTTACAGTCAGCTAGTAAGGAAAGAAGGCGTTGTTTGTTCCATAAAGAATGAATTAACCGCTAAGCTTTAAAAACAAATTCCTTTGAAGAATTTTATAAAAGATGCGAGTGTGCATTCAACCTTTATAAATAGGTAATTTTCTGGCATGAAACTATTTTCTTTGTAAATTTATATCTAGGCAATTAGTTTTTCCAGCTCAAGATTATAATAGGTACTTAATATAATAAAATGTTCATGGTGTTTTGATACCCATGCACGGAAGTAAAATATTATTGATCTACTATAACTAAGACCTAAGTAGGTGGTTGATAGTTAATAAAAATTGAGAAAACAATAAAATTACAGCTCAATAAAAGAGCGAATGTGCCGAGCATAGCTGGCGTGATATTAAATTCCTCCGAAAACATAAAAATGATTTTCGATCGTAAAACTATAATTTACAGACGTAAAAATGCGCTGAGTTATAATATGTTACTCCAAGTCTGTGATGTGAACTAGGAATATTGCGTCGCATGGTGGGTGACGGCGTACTTATTTTATCCTGTTATTTACGGTTGGTATTTGTCAATCGAAAGACTAGCTTACCTATTATATAGCTTACTTATTTTAACGTCCAAATTTTGAAGAAAATTACTTTTAAATAGGGCTCATGTGGACTAAATAGGTACATAATGTTGGACATACATACTTATCTTAATGTACACCTATTAATATATTTAGGTACATGTTCATAACATAACATACCATCACGCCTGTAGTCCCCGAAAGGTTAGGCAGGGGCGTACTAATGTACACCCACAGTTCGCCGGTATGTTTAGGTCCCATGTAATAGGGGGCGAGCCTATTGCCATTAACCGGGCACAAATCCAGACTCCGAGCTGCTACTGAGAATTTCATAGAAAAACCCAATAACACTTTGCTCGACCTGGGGATTGAACCCAGGACCTCTAGCGTAGCAGTCGCGCTTGGGACCACTAGACTAATGAGGCAGTCTCATGTTGATATGTTCATAAAAAAACGTTATTGTCTTAAAATTAGAGGACATGAGCACTACGCACTGGCTTTCCATTTAACGCTACGTACGTAGCTCCATTGGGTACCTGGAGTATTCCTCTTTCGCTACCATTTTTTTGAGCACCTCAGCTAAGGTATTACATTTGCAGAATCATTAGGTATACAATGGTTCTGTAAGTGGAATAGCTTAGGTGCTCAAAAAATTGGTGCCGAAAGAGGAATACTCCGAGTACATACTGAATATTATTTCATTCGAAATTAGTCCTTATATTGGGGTCAGCGGTCACTCCAGCTAGTTAATTTGGGCCAACAGGCTGTCGTCGTCTGTGATACATACGAATCTATGCTGGTGTTAATAACCAAAAATTTAACAAAACTATAATTGAATGTCGCAATGATGAGGTCTTACTTTCTCGCTATCCTCTAGAATATATATATTTTTTAAAAGCACATTGCTAGTATTCTTGTTAACCCCTCGTGCTAAGCTAAAATGCTTGTGTAACGAGTGGGATCACGTCTGTATTGCAATAGGTGGTTTTCGAACCGGCAACCACATGATTGCCACTCCGACGCCCTAGCCTACCTTAGGATTAAGAAAATGTTGTATTCATAAATCGTTTGCCACCTAGGGAGGCGACACGTATGTCAGGCTCACCCCGACAATGAGAGACTGTGGTCGATCCGGCCCCTATCAATACCTTTATAGCTCTGCTAATTATAATAAAGTTTAACAACTTATATTAATTAGATACAACAATTAATAAAAATCATGAAAAAAAATCTAACTTCCGTAGGCACCTAAATACGCTATTTGTAAACTTATGTACGGTACGTTTAATGATCGATGAACTTCTCGTGCTTTTCGAACTTACCATCATAACGTCACACTATCATGCTTATATCCCCAGAAGGGTTTGGTGGTAAAGTAATAATGTACCTACAGTTTGCCGAAGTTTGTCGAAGAATCTAAATTATGTTAACCCTTTAGCTATCTGATGTCATGATCAATGCATATCAAATGTCTAGAAACAGCTAAGTGTACATAGGTACGGCGACGACGGATTGCTCGTATTATTGCGTTTGTTCGGGCTCGTGTGCGTTCTGTAAACACGTGTTTTAATCAAGCCTGTTGCTTCGCTTCCGTTTGCTGCGGCCACTCGAAGCTCAGCAAAGAAAAACTTTGCATGTGTTTTATTACGACGGATGCGGACCACCCCGAGGGCTTAATTTCGATGTCGACCTGACTAGCTTTAATTGTTTTATTGTATGGAAGTGGATATAAAAATAAGGTTTAGGTTTGTGCGCAAATTGGATTTCCCGAGATGGGGTCAGAAATTATAATTTATGTAGCTAGGTAATTCATTAAGTTATTTTGATTGTGTTATCCTATGGTTTTGGAAATCATTCTGTTTGTATGGACCTAATTACATACCGGCCTCTTTATGGTCAGGCTCTAGTCCTACCTATAGAAAATAAAATACTTTAGTAGTTTAATTACAATAAAACAGTTTAATTTACTTACGTCACATGGGGAAAAACATGTTAACATATACAAACTTTAAAGGACGGCAGGCAGGAATAAGGACTTTCTCTAGATCGGTGGAGATTCTATTCAGTCTATTTGAACTGATTATTAATATAAGGAGAGGCCTACC
This sequence comes from Acronicta aceris, assembly GCA_910591435.1. NCBI lineage: Eukaryota > Metazoa > Arthropoda > Insecta > Lepidoptera > Noctuidae > Acronicta > Acronicta aceris. The sequence continues at coordinate 9,140,003 of OU342767.1, read as the reverse complement.
TCCAGCAGTGGACGAACATAGGCTGATGATGATGATGATGATGATTAATATAAGGCCAGAAGTTAATATTGGTAGTTCTTTCAACATCGCGATCCATGTTTAGTTTTTCACGTCTGTAAGGTAGGTAGATACCTTTTTGAGCCGCTAACCTAACTAGAATAATCTTTATTACCTCTATGTCCTATACATACAATAAAGGCTGTCTTGTTAACCGACTTAATTCAATTCGACACTTCGAATAATATGTTTTATTTTACCTACATACCTAAACATGTGCATTTCCGCGTTCGTGAAAATTATCTTGCCATGAAGTGTTTTGTTTACAGGGTAGTGTCGCTGCCCAAAGGCGCAGTCTTCCTGTTGACCGCGATAATCGAGATGAACAATTTTATTGTGCTCGCGGGCAGGGGATGGGCGCCGGAGGGGAGGCGGTTCATTCGATTAAAGCTCGCTGTACACGGAAATTATCAAACGAAACGCACTGACAATTCAGCGGGCCGTGAGAGCCTCTACATTAATAGTTTTTGTTCCCCAACTCGCTCGTTTCGTCACAGAAAGGTAAAGTTTCGACCAGCTTTTTCTTCTTTTGTGAACCGTTTGTTTTCAGGCAACTCTTATTTTGAAACACTCTTCGTATGCAATATTGAGTTCAAAGCATCTCCATAATGCCCTCTATATGAACGTGTGTCCTTTGTGATTTAAAAATTTTGCACCATCAATGAATAAGTTTCGTTTCACATGCTCGCATTTAACCGCCATGAATGTCACGAGAGTTAAAAATATTACTTAAATTAGTGCTCGAAGTGTAATTTGGAATCAGCTACAAATAATAATCCACAAAGTGGTTTTGTTTCAGTATAGTTACTTACAAATATTATCCCCTGGTTACACATGACCTAATACTTAATAATGTGTTGCAAATATTTCCATTTATAAATGTTTACCTACACTAGATTTAATATTTAAACAAAAAAATATGTTTCTTAAATAGTATTTAATAACCTATCCGTGCCTATTATTTTATGTACCTACCTATTTATTTACTAACTTTAAACCAGTTCAAACCTACCTATAAAAAACTCAAATTACACGCAAAATAACGTAGAGCCCTTCCATAATTGTTGAATGTTGGTATATATTTTTAGATACATTTGCATGGAGGACATACATCAAAATTCAAATTCAGTTTGTATTTAATGTTTATTCAGATTTTCCAATCGCACCTCGCGTTAATTTGTTTGTACAAATTTTACCGCACCCGCAAGCGATTTGATTAAAATTTAGCTCTATATTCAATCTAACTAACGGGCGTTTTGTTAATGCGAGCATGTAAAGTTAACACGCAACACAAAGCCGCTTGAACACTTAATAGGCGAGCATTAGTCCATCGCACGTCGCTCTGTAGATCCGTTGTCTCTTTATTCGTAGTCGATTTATCCAAAATATTATACGATTGCATGTAGCAAACACGAATAATTGTAACACTGAAACTGAAACATCAATATGCTTAATGAGAGTTGATTAGCATCGACTACGTGCAAATTATGTAGGTTGACAACGCGCTGTTACAAATTGATGTACCTACCTGTACTATATTTAGGTATTAAATCAGAACACATCGATGCTAACTATCCAGCAGTTATCGCAGACAGGCGCAGACTAGTCAGAGATATAATTAAACAGCTCTGCGCTCATTAATAACATATTGAAACGAGACTGTCCCAAATGCGCTTGTATCGAAATGATAACTGGCATTCGTTTCATGTGTAATTTTAGTTTTTGCCTCAACGGAATATTAAACACTGATGCACGGTATTTTAACCTAATATGAGACGTCGAAACAGGTGGCGGAATGATTTGGATGCGCACCGCGAAGACTGGTTCGAGGGTGTGTAGGAAAAGAAGAAGACCTACGATAGATACGATACAGGGTCTTATGGGGCCTTTACCCCGCAGTGGGACAGTAACGGCTAATAAAATAAAAAGAGGCATCGAAATATTTACAAAAACCTTGATAGGGAATTCAATTAGTGATTAAATTTGGGCGCTTCGCTGCCCCCCGCAAGTTCAATTGAAAGCATCAATCGGACTATCATTAGCAGGTATTTAGCCTTTCCCCAGCTGCGGTTATCAGTCAATTTGTCGAGTGCATTTCCATCTGTGTCCACTCACCGATCCAAATATGGCCTATTAATTATTTATGAAATTAATACGATTGGCAAAAACAACATGTGTATCATAATGGAGGGAGCGCGGTGCGCGCACATCATGCGTCTTTTATTCGATTATTGAAGCAGTGATTAGCGCCGAGCCAGCGACGTAATAATTTATTCTAAACTGGTATAATGTTATGCGAGAGTTGAGGCCCTGTTTGTTAATATTTATATTAGAATAACTCTAGTTGTTATTGCGTTGCGGAAATGAGTGTTTTTGCAACCTTAAGTCATGAATTTAATACTACTCCGAATTAACTGTGAGAATATTTTGAAATAGACATATTCTATGATTAAATAAAAATAATGAGTTTCTGAATACTTAGTGTTAGATAAGAACCGGTCATTATACTTAATTTTAAGCACAGGTCTGACCTTGTACTTAAAATATACCTTATAGCTTCACATAATCGAAACTGTATCAAATTATATTCTACGATAATCGATAAGAATGTCGAAAGTGAAACACTACAGAAGCTTCTTTAGCATTTTAAAGTTTATTTAACACATTTTTAAGTTTATTTCTCACATCGCTGTATTCTCCGAAAGATTCGGCAGAGGTGTTCTGACGAGTCCTTGTCCTTCGAGTTTCTGCTGCGAATGATTTCAGAAAGCCATAATAACACTTGATCAGACGGGTAATTGAACCAAGAAAATCGGGCACAACAAACGCGGTTCCAGATGCGTTGAGCTAGTTAAAAAGATAAAACATACCTATTTTTTACCTTTTGTGCCTACCTAAGTACCATTTTTTTAAGCTATTGCATAGCTTCTATCGCGGGCCTTGAGCGTGGGGACCGAATCCAGAAATTCCGTAACGAAAAAAACCTAACACGCTTGTCTCTTTACTTCAGCAACCCGCCTTTAGGTGGCATTGGTTGTATTACATAAGTTGATAAAAAACGCTATGCAATAGCTTTACCGCGGCAGTCCCCGAGTGCCACACGTCTTTTTTTTTACTGAGGTAGGTAATCGTTGGCACTTGCAAGCTGTAAGACTACAGTTGTAAATAATGTAACAATCTATATTGTATTTGTTGATGTACAGACTTGAGAGTTGATGTACTATTTAGAAATTTTGTAAAATTGAAAATGTCAATAATAAAAAAAAAATACCTAACACAATCAATCCAATTAGATAAACAAATATAGAATGGGTTTTCATAAGCTCATTGAAAACGCAAAAGATATCTAATATATTCCTTTGAGACAGTTTGGGACCTTTGTCAGTATTTCTATTTCTCTAAAATACAAACACCACGAAATGTATAATGTCTAACACTAGAACATAAGCCACACAAGTCCAATTCCTAGATGTTATCTAATAAAAACGCATGAAATTCATATTTTACGTGTCGAGGTATTAAAAATTATATTTTAGGTTCCTTCCGTACGACTGATTCGTCGGGTTTATTGTAGCCATATCCCAGGCAAGTTCATCACATATGCATATTACGACATAACTAGACGCGGCTTATTGCTATACGGACAGACGCGCGACGTGGCCAAGGATTGGGGCGGCCGCACATCGCGTCTGAGATATTATGCGCCTAAGCAAGTACTTTAATATAGCTACCTTTATGACACTTCCGTACAGCAACTAGGTGCCGTTAATTTCGTATTTAAGTCGCGGAAATGAAAATAGGAAAGAATATTTTATTCTTGTTCCGTATTTTTATTAAAGATATGCTTTATTGACATGTTGAATTATGGTTTATGCTTAGAATAGGTATTACAAAGAAGATTTAGTTCAGGTGACAAACTAAAAATTTAAATAATTCTGAATTTTCAATTATTATTATTATTCAGCCGTTGTCGTCCCACTGCAGGGCAAAGGCCTCCTTCCCATCTTTCAAATTTTCAATAGTGTAATGAAAAATTATCTAATTTTAGGTATTAGTAGGTATTTACTTATACAATAATATATAGTAGGTATTGCTTAATTGTGTGTTTTCCAAAACAGCTCTGTTCTGTAAAACAGCTGAACGCCTTCATATTTCCTGAACTTTAACACACAGAATTGCACGAACGTTTTGCACTTATCAATGCAGCCAAAAACTGCTAAGTACCCATGTTTAGACGTTTTGCAAAATGATATAATTCATTTTGCAAAACGTCTAAACATGGGTACTTAGCAGTTTTGTTAAATGTAGAGCAAAGGTAATCTAGGTGGACATTGTGTCTACAGCTGTTATACATAACGGAGCTATTTTGTTAAAGAGCTAACAGTTAAATAACAGCAACAATTATATACGCTATTAACCACCCAGTCAAATCCAAAAATTTACGAAGAAACGTTAAAGAATTTAAATGTGCCTCAAGCTCAGAGTGTGCAGATACGCATGTCACATTATAAATAATGTTGGTTAGGTATTTGCAAATTTTGTGCCCATTTTTATTATGCCAAACGAAGCTTTAAACCGGTATGAACGGGATCCCCGCGCGTTATGCTAAAAAGTTGTTGTTCCGATTGCGTAACTTTTTAATTTTTTGCATTCACAAAAGAAATTTCCTGACAAAGAGAACCGATTAAAATTTTGACGCAATGAGCGTGTTGGTTGGTCGTGGAACAAGAAATTAGCTGCCAATTGCATCGAACACACTATTATAAGTTGGGCTATTGTTTTACTGTTTTTAGAACTCGTTCGAAGTTATATTAACTCGCATAAATTTACGTTACCGTTAGCCCAGTACAGTTGGTGTGTATGCGGTAGATTATCATAAATTTAGAAGATAACAAAATCGTCAATTAGATTTAATACGCGTGGTTAATGCAGTCGATTAAAAATACGAATATTTAACACATTTTATTATTAAATAATAATTAAGCTACTCTAATATATTTTGATAACCGTATTGGCCGTATTCTTGATGCATCAAAAATATTCTCTTATAAACCAATAGGGTCAGTTATAAAAAGACCTATTGATTTGTAAAATTAAAACAGTAGTAGATACACAGGCCTTGCTCGGCTTGTATACAGAGGCGGACGGACTCACAAACATATTAGTATACGTGGGTAATGCCTAGTCAAACCGTCCCAGGGGCGTGCGTGATTGTGCGGGCGATCTCGGGATCTCCACTGTCCACGCAGCGTCATCGTACCGTTGCATAACCATGGGCTCTACAAAAACTTCCATCATTTATTATTTATTTGTATTTGTCCAGCTGTTTTCAGTTTTACAATATTTATTACGTACATTTTACCTATTTTATGTATTTTGTCCGTTTCGTCTTACTCCGTGAGTTTTGTGCCTTCATGAAGAGGGTCGTTGACCTTTATTTTTAACGCGGATGCTTACCAAAACTAGTAGGTCTTGTGTAGATAATAAAAAATAACTATGGCAAAAAAACTAAAAGCTTGTTCTTAATAGTTTATTTCTTTCTTCATATCAACTTTATTGCAGCTACCTATTGAAACCAAAAAGTTAAAGCGAACGCAGGTTTAAATTTTTTCTGATCGGTGTATCTACCATGATTACTGTTTTAGTATAAATCAAATAAAAATTGAGCAGGGATTAAACTATCGAACGGTTATTGATCTCTTTTAACTGTAAGTGAATTAGTGACTAATATTTTTGTGTAGATATTTATTGGATATACCTACTTGCATACAGTTACAAGTGAATGGCTTAAAAAAGATTTCCTGCTAAGACTGTTTGAAATTCGCGCATATAATTTATTACTCTATCTCAGTAAAAAAATATTCCTCATTAAGAATAATGAGGGATTATTTTTTGCTAACTAAAAGTAGTGAGACACTCATATGAATAACGTATGAAATGATTTAGGTATGTCCAAAAATACCTGAGTTCAAGTTAGTAACTTACAGCCAGTTTCTGTTAAATTTGCTTACTGGAGATAGGATTTCGATTTATATGAACCTTATGTCAAAATCCTATCTCTAGTAAGCAAGTCTACTGGCAGATTTGATATAGAAACCAGTCATTAGTCGTCTCGTGACTACTAGGAATAGTAAGTACCTAGCGTATATACCTACCCAGTATTTCTTTCATGTCGGGTTGATATGGAAAAATATCATGAAGCCGAAGTAAGCACTTGAAATAACCTGAATAATGTAAAACTTCCAGTGATGCGGAAAACGCTTACATTTCACGGTTGCTTAGGAGCCTCTAGCGGCTTAGTAGATTTCAACTTCGACAAATTCTAGCTAAGTAGGTAATCGACAAAAGTGGTTCTATATTCGAATCTATGAATGGCGGGAACTGCGAACGAACATAAAAATGCACGTGTTTACCGACCCCGCAGGCCAATATCCAACAGACTGATTGCTTCTTTACTGTTACACGATAAAATTTTTATTAGATGCTCATAAAATGTACTCTGACGACTCGCGAGACCCAGTAGCCAATATATTTGAAACTACCCTGTAACCGACCTTTATAAAACTTAAGACTTTAAAATTGTGTGTGCTTTGAACACGCGTAATGTTTCCCCGTTTCTATTATCGACATTAATTCTCGATACTTTGAGAAAAATAAAAGGAAATTACAATAATGCTAATCCTAATAACTGCCTCGTTAGCCTCCGGGTCCTGAGCGCCACTGCTACGCTAAAGGTCCTGGATTCGATTCCTAGGTCACGCAAAGTGTTATTGGGTTTCTCTATGAAATTCTCAGTAATGCCTGGTTAATAGCAACAAGCTCGCCCCTTATTACATGGGGCCTAACCATATTAGCGAACTGTGGATGTACATTAGTAACTACGTCATTGCCTAACCCTTCAGGGAATACAGTCGTGATGGTATGATCCCAATAATACCTGACAGAAGAAAATCAATGCAACTTTTGTCTAATTTGGTTCTATTTGATAAATTCATAAAAAAAATAACAACTGGTTGGTCAGCCCGTCGAACCGTTCAAATCGTTTAGTAAACACCGAATAGGTCGTGTACAAGTGTGGTACAACGATTTTAATCGAATGGAAACGGAACAAAGTGAAAATGTACACCTCAATTATTCCAACAGTCGCTTGTGGACAAATATTCAGACGACCACGTGGCTACAGGTAACGTGCGCAATATGAACAAAGTTTTGATACAATTGTTAATCATCCTGTAAAATTGTGTACTGTGCACATTGGAACTGTACAGAAGTTTTATAACATAACATACCATGTATTCCCCGAAGGATTAGGCAGAGGCGTACTGATGTACACCCACAGTTCGCCGGTATGTTTAGGTCAAATATAATAGGGAGCGAGCCTATTGCCATTAACCGAGCACAAATCTAAACTCCGAGCTGCTACTGAGAATTTCATAGAAAAACCCAATAACACTTTGCTCGATCTGGGGATCGAACCCAGGACCTCTAGCATAGCAGTCGCGCTTAGGACCACTAGACTAATGAGGCAGTCAGAAGTTTTATATTCATGTTAAAAGTAAATCCTATCAAGCGCTTGATTCATTAAGAGATAAGCATCTTCCAACCATGTTAAACAACCATCTTAAACTACTAACATACGCATATTAAATAATATTATCATAGCAACATAAAAATACTATATTAAGAATAATATAAATATTAATAGCTCGAAAAGATTTATTTATTTTACTTTGTCTTATCAGTTTCAGTCGCATCCCAAAAAAATTAACATACTATAAGTCCGATTCTAGGTGGCATATCAAGATGAAACATGCACCAGATTTTAAGTTGACTTCTAGCAATATATCGGTGAAATCTACATTCAATTCAATGCAGTAAATTTTGCGCGATGAGCGTACAAACATACAGACAGATATACAAAAACGAAAAAAAAGACCCTCCATATTAGTTTTTCTTTAATATCTATAATGTACAGACATCGGCCTGTTACAATTTTATTATAGGTTAGATAGATTAATTTATGAACCCCAGCAAAAATGTGTTTAATTAACTCTACACTTACAATGACCTGTCTATTCTTTATCAAGTTTCATCTGTTCACTTAGTGTCCTTGTTCTTGGTGCATAAGTTATTACACTAGACAAGCAATTTATCAGCTGATCGAGTGCTCCTCATAATAGGTTGCATTCTTCAATGGCAATGGCTCATATCGTTAATAAAGTTAATAGAATACACTTACACGCGATCATTGCATAGTTGGGTGTATAAAAGAATATTGCCTTATTAGTTCGTCTATTGTAACTTACAGCGAGAAACGTTCGCAATTAAATTAGACGGCTGTTGAAATTGAAAAAGTTAATGGATTTCTAATAGAATTTTTTATACCTCCGTCATACCGCGGAGCTAAGAATAACATACCTTTTAGTTTTATTTACACATTTTTCTGTTACTTGTTATTTTCGTTACACAGGCTGAATAGTGAGACACTAACGATAGTCGAGGGCGTGATAATTGGCGATCATATATGAAGAAAAAAAATAACATTAAAAATAAATATTAATTGACTACTAAGTAAATTTAACCGAAAGATATGTATGTTAATTACGCAACACATGGACAATATGGGCATAACGCGGACGCACGTGCTGAACTATCAACACAGATTAGATGCCGAGCTATTATTGTTTACGCCAAGACCCCGCCACAAGGGGTAGCAGGATATGATACGCTTCTTTGATGAAGAAGCATCCACACTTTATTTATTTATAGGGGGTCAAATATTAAGTACCTAATTTTATTACATAAGAGGTATTGTCGGAAAGCGGGTACCCTGTACTCTATTTCAATATCGTTAGGGTCTCACCAGTCAGCCTGTTTAACTTACAGTTTGTTAATAAAAATAATGTTTGTCTATGCTAGGAACAACAATTACTTTTTCTTATAAATTATTTTTAGAAGAAGGTTTCAGTTTACTTGTCGAAATTGACATAATACTTGTTATATTTTATAAAAATCATTTTATAATAAGTAGTTATAACAATTATTTTAGTTACCTTGTTGGAAGCGAAGATCTGTCTGCCTGAGTTAGTTGTCATAGTAGGTATAAAGATACCTTGAAATCTCCTTTTTAAAAATCTACATCTTTGTAATTTGGAATACTTGACACCGGTTTGATTTAGAAACGTTTGGCATCCGGTGTATCTACATTGCATAAGTGTCTCATTTATCACAAACGAGTTACCTTCTCCTTTGCTAACATTTATTGCTTGCGTGGGACGTTTAGCCACGTATATTTTATGACTGTGCCCAGTTTTAAATATTTTAATAGGTACCTATTATATAAAGATGATAATTAAATATTTAAAAGTCTTTGAAAATTTTTATTTTATGGAAATCTCATAAATAACTAATAAAAAATAAAGCTTTGGTTCATGGCGTTTGGCCTCAGTTTGATTCTCCTCCAATAAAATACAAATAGAGTCGATTGAAATGCAGGACGGGGCGGGCTGTTTACTTCATGCCGCTGCCGACCCGATGTCGTCCAAGGCAACGATAGCTAAGATTGCTTTTTTCAGTTTCCAATCGCTTGTAAATTGTTAAAGTGCAAATTAAAAGTTCCATTAACTTGCCGTTTTCATGGAAATAAGTCTCGTTTTGTGTTTTATAAAAATATTTTTAATTAGATAACTTCCATTGTATTCTGAGTGGTCACGTGTTGTGTCAAATGTTCTGTGCAAGAAGTTATTTTTTAATCAAATATCGCACGATAAGAATAATTTATAAGTACTCGTATATGCATGCTTATAAATTAAGAGAGGTAGGGCATAGTGGAATTGAATAATTCCACTCACAATTGGAGTTGCTCGACTGGGGAAGTACCTCCACAAGTAGCCAAATAACAAAGGTCCGTGCTATGTTGTGTTCCTAATGGTGAGCAAGGTCGCCAGAGCTCCGCGAGGAAGCGTTGTGTTGGCAGTGTCGGAGACCGGTGGTGTTTTGATACCGCCGCTGTCATGCATGGCAACATGTCTCTTATGCTGCCAACTATTCCTTCTTACAGGTTCGGCAACGCGCGAATGATACCCCTGGTGTTGCAAGCGTCCATAGGCTACGGTAACCGCTTACCATGAGGCGGGCTGTATGCATATTTGCCACCTTAGTGGTATAAAAAAAACATAAATTATTCTAAAGATAGAAATATATAAAAAACGAAACTACTAAAAATAAATAAAGTTAAGGTATGTTTCCTTTAAAATTAACAACTGCTATCTAAACCTACACGATCTACCTGCACAAGCATTAAATTCTGAAAATGTGAATCCAACTCGTAGCAGTAATATTTGGATGAAAACCTTCATGCCTATCAATAACCTCTTAATTAACTCTGTGAAGAGGTATTAATGCGATAACAGTTAATTAATAAACGATCAAGCACTATTGAGCCAATAATGAACCAGTAAGCTGTTCAGTGGTAATCTGGAAGAATGGCAATTAACATGGAGCTCACGCTGTGTAAGGTCACATTCTTGTTATCTTCCATTAATTCGTCATACCCTGAACCAGAACAGGTTTAGGGAGTAAAAGGTTACTTTTATGAGAATAATTTGAGGTGGAAATGGATCAATTCTTGTGTCTTCTTTTGTAACACTACCACCATAATTACGTACTCATTACTTTCCTCTCGAGCATCACAAAACTATATTTCATTGAAATACTTAATTAACATAAACAAGGGACCTTTCTATTGGTTTTGTTTTTCATCCATATAATTACCTTATTTCAGTTCCCTTCATGCTAATTATTATAACAGTACAGTGCAGAACTTCTCAGGAACATATGAGCACTGAAGATATCAATGTAATTTTGGATAAACTAATACTGCAGACTAAACAAAATGAAACTGATCCCGTACCGGAGATAAATGACAGTTTTATTTCGACAGTGGATGCACAACCAGGTAATGATTCGAATATATATTATTTCAAGACTTATATGGCTCCACATATAAATTATAAATCCAGTAGTGAATTGCTACATGGTACTCGGCACTCAAATAATAGTTCGGTTCAAAGTCTTGAAGTAGACAACGAAGACTTTAAATCAACATCAGGTGATGAATCATTCCCAGATACCAATAGGATAATAACAAGGAAATCATTCACGGAAATTGAAAATCAGAAACACGTTGTTCCTAGAATTCTTTTTGAAGAACAAGAAAATCCATATACAGAATATAGAACAGGTAATATGGACGAAAACGATGTCTTAGATGATTTAATAAAAAAAGAAATAGTTTCGGATTTTAAAACAATGAAGGATAAACAGATATCTTTTACACAACACACTCAACAAAATCAACAGCTTAACATATTGCGCGACTATCCTGAGATTATCATTGATCATGTCACCTACGACAATGATGAACACAATAAAGAATCTAAAAACAGGTTAATTAAAATAAAAGCGGCACATGATGTCCAACATGTACAAAATATAGTAAAAGGGGATAAAAATATTAAATTAGTTAATCCCCTTAAACCTGCATTAAAAACTCGCTATAGTATACCAGAAGAAGAAATTGAAAAAGTAGATCGTAACTCACCAGAACAGTTTGCGCCAAAAAATTACTTAACTCCTGAAATGAAGGGATTAATCGAAGCAATAGTGCAGAAGAAAGTATTGCATGATGCTCTTTTGAAACAGAATACAGAAAGTGAATCTAGAAAACAAAGTTTGCTGCTAGAAAAGATTTTACAGAAATTACCTGAAAATATGCAAACGAATAACAACGCTAAAGCTTCTTACTCACTTCGTCAAGAAATAATTTCACCAACAGAAATTAAGACATTATCACAATTACGCAGTTCCCTAGAGTCTTTGCATCGAAATATTGGTCATCATTTGACGAACCCATATTTAAACGTTCCTCATGTGCCTCATAAATGGGATCTTCAAAACCGCTTACTAGCGACATTGATGCATCTCTCCAGACCCAAAGCATTGAAACATTCTCGTGTTAGGGCTGGCATCATTGATAGAATTTTGTCCAACATCGATTATCAACCTGTATATTACGATTTATATAAGAAATAAAAATGTATTATAAAAGTATTCGTGTATTGTAAATTATTACTTCAATACCTGAATTTCGGTTGTTCATAATCAGTCACCAGCAGCTAGTTAGCGAAGTTGTGAGTCGGGAACACAAAGAAGCTATCCGCAATTCGCAGTCTAACTAGTGAGTAGCGAGCAAACACGATCAAACCGAAGTCCAAACTGCGCTCAAAGATCTAGTTAGCTGCGGGGATGACTCCACTGTTCATTGCCATGTTTGCTATTTGCTGACGTGGTTAAGAACAGTATATCTGCCGATGAGTTCACAACACTACCACTAAAGAAGGTGTAAATCTATTAGCTGTTGTGGAATGTAGCTCTTGTCGGGAATTAATTAAAGTCAAATCTTAGAGGATTTGCTGGCGGTTTATAGTAGAGCTTGCATCTCTTCGTCAGAATAATAGAATTGTGTTCAGCGGCCACTATTTTCTGATTTGGTTTGCATAGTGTTAGCCTTAAATAGCAGCATCTTGATCAATGTTATCATTTGAAACTGACTTTGTAGCTTATTCCATTATATGTATCTTACCTGGGAATATTTATAAAAAAATACAAAAACTCCAAAACAACGGAGTGACTAAAGTTCTCTAAAAATCTTTTTGTGATTTTTTTGCATTTTCCATGCTAAGATTATTAAGTTATTTTTTAGTAAAGGAAAAAATTCAATCGCGGGCAGGATTCGAACCTGCGTCTTCTGGTTTGATATACCAGACGCTCTGACCTCTAAGCCACCGCGAATTGAATTTTTTCCTTTACTAAAAAATAACTTAATAATCTTAGCATGGAAAATGCAAAAAAATCACAAAAAGATAGTTAACAGGTAAGGTGGCATCGTACGACACTGAACTAACTGTAAAGTAAGTCGTGTCGGTTGAGAAGTAAGGTAACTTGCCTCTCATAGATGTCATCAACGTCACCTTATGACGTAAATTCAGAATGTGACGGCAAAATTTCAATGATGCGGGTAGGGTTCGCGGTGGCTTAGAGGTCAGAGCGTCTGGTATATCAAACCAGAAGACGCAGGTTCGAATCCTGCCCGCGATTGAATTTTTTCCTTTACTAAAAAATAACTTAATAATCTTAGCATGGAAAATGCAAAAAAAATCACAAAAAGATAAAATTCTGTCATTTTTGTTCTCCAACCTTTTTGCAGTCGGTAAAAAGGTTTAAAGTTTTATGGACATTATTTTCCTAAAGTAGCTACAAGTTGACAAAAAATAACTTACATTAACTTAATTAATTATATTTAATTAAAATTTTTTTATATTTAATTAAATTAAATATAAAAAAATAGATAAAAAGAAGTTGGCGATAAGAAATTAGCGATGATCAAGTTATTCTTGTACGTTGACCCTTATGTAAAAATTGGTTGTGACAGAAAAAACAAAGAAATTGAGTTAACGCAGTGAATGCGAAGTAAATGAGAGCTTTAAAAAGTATATTGTGATGTAATCATGAAAGATGGATTGAGGAACAGCGTGCTATTAGAGCGTTATGTATTTTTTTTTTAATTTATTTATTAAGGATCTCCAACAAAGGATATACACAAACATTTACAAATTGCACGTATACTCCCTCAATTAGTGGAGACCACAGCATACACAATAACATTAAGAAATACTAAGCTAAATTATATTATGTATTACTAATTGAGTTGGAAATAATTAAATTATATAAAAATTCAAGATAACGTGGAAGTAGATACAAATTAGGTAAAAAAATAATCATTTAATGTAGTTAAAGAAGATGTAGTAAGCAAGATTGAGAAAGATATTTTTAGGTGGTTTGGCCATGTAGAGAGGGAAGGTGAATGAAGATTGACGAAACAAGCATTTGTGACGAATTTGGATGGTAGAGTTGGAATTGCAGACATTCTCAAAGAAGACAATGCATGATTTTACGAATGAAAGTTGATAAGACGAAAGTAATACGTTATAAGTACCTACGTAAATGTTGCTTTGAATCAAAGATAGTTTCGTATAAGAATAAAGTATTGAAATCTGTTATTTTTCGGTGATATAATGATGGCAAAATAGGTAAGTTAATTTTACATCCCGAGAACAAAAACTTCGAGATTAGGATTACAGTATGTGAGAAAATGTTATTGCCAACGTAGTTTCATTTTTTAATCTTAGTAGTTTATGTACAGAACCATCTGTTAGTAAAACAAACTCAGACTTGAAAGTTTGAAAATACTAATATTAAACTAGGTTAAATTGTTATAAAGCTTCATGGTTAAAACATATTATAAGCACCTACCTAAATGTATCTCGTTATTATCGCTTTCAGGCGTTGACACAACATTTCTAGTTCAGCGATCACGAGTCGCCACTGGTCGGATTCTGTTGCTAATAAAAACTTAATTACACGCCGCAGGCTTATTCCCGAATGAAATGTCAAAGTTCCAGATCGTTTTATTATGACAACTTTATGAAAGTATAAGATAACAGGACATCAATAATTATTAAACTTAGTCCAAGCGTGTTTGTTTTTTTTTTAAAGGTTTCTAATTTCTTTACTGTTCTATAAATTTTGACAACCAACCAAACAACCAAACAAAATACGATAAAATATACGATATAATACGGTCCCATAATTGTCTAGATTTTATGAAGGACTCCGGATTTAAGTACAAGTTAGAAATCATCTTAGGAGATATCGGGTTTCCTTTTACTTAAAACTTTATTATTTTCTGTTAATTTATTTTTACGTGTATCGGCAAGCGGAAGTTGCATTAATTTTTCACTATCTAAGTACTGACTGTTCGTGGTACATTATAACAAGACAACTTCACACTCGCAGCGGGGGGAGGGGATAATCCTTGAGCGCGTATTTCCACAGCGCGTGTTAATCTCCGTGAGGAGCTTTCAATAGCATTTCGCATATAGAAAAGTTTCGGTGAAAATGTTTCGAACACCTCACCGGCAACACGTCGGGTAAAGTTGTATGTTAATGTGTTTCCCCTTTGTGTCAGACTCTGCTTGTTAAACATAAACCGGTATGCTTAACATGCTAGATAAGTACTCAAGTTCATTTTATAAAAGCTGATTTATCGCTTTTTTAGGGTTCCGTACATCAAAAGGAAAAATGAAACCTTATAGAAACCCTTTCTCTCAGGATTGGAAATTGAAATTTATATCAAATACCTACTTAAGTACGTCTACGGTCCATTGAAGCTGCAAATAACTCTCCTTCTAGCGCAGTCGGGTAAAAATCAAGCTTCTTAGTCAACGAAGTTAATTGCAGTTTTTCCTTCAATCCGTCTTTTCTGTTCGTTAGAGCAATGAGAAATATAAGCTTCCGCCTAGTTTGGGCACCAGTCTCCCACAATATTATGTACGCATTAATTTATCTCTTTTATTGTCCATTGACTGTATTATTTTGTGTATAATGTTGTGGAGAGAAAATAAATGATTATATTATTAATGTTCAGGACTCTCATAGTAACATATGTATTTTTTTTATTTGGTGTAAGTAGCGAGTCTCTATGTAGGTACCTAACCCTCAATGCGTGAGTCAGACTCGTAATTGTGCGGTTTTTTTTAATAATAATAATAAATAAAAATTCTTCATTCGAACATTAGTAAAATACACATACAATTTTATAATATCTCATATAAATATTGTATGTTATGTACTCTGCATTAGATATAATATTAATATTATTCATATTAATGTCAGGAAATTAGTCACATACTTATATTTTTGAGTCATTGGTAATAATAATTTTCTTTCTATCAACCCATACTCTGTCCAGAACTAGCCAATGCAATCAACCGTTGAATGAATATGGTTCATGAAATGAAACATTTAACTCGACTGTTTATGTTGGCTAAACTGTGTTTGATTTCACATGAAAAATATAGCGTACCTAGTCACATACGTGGCACTAGCTTTTCCATTAGACCACCGAGTTAGACTATTAAGAGTAGGAGTATATTATAGAAACTGCAATAATCTTGGTTAGAACAAAGTAAATATTTTCCCGCGTATATGTATCTTTAAGAAACTTATACAAATCCAATTTATTTTCCATTTCCTCACTTCATGAAAACTTAAATATGCTCGCAAGGTAAACCACTTTGAAAGCAATCCTTTGATCGAGCTTATCTCTTTATGCAAAACTCTATCAAAATTTGATGCCTCAAATACTAAACTTAACTTTTATATGATACTTCAGAACTTATTTAGGCATCTATTATAATGACTTGTAAAACAACTTTTTAATTTGAATACTTTAACTTGACCAAACCTTTGAGAAATTAACAAATGCAAAACAGCAATAATCGCTCACCCAAATAATCTACGTGATCCCTAAATAATTATAAACTAACCATTAACATGAAGATCTTTTGTGAAAACAGACTACAAGTTTAAGATAAAACAAATTGTTCTAGCTTATCTATTCCATAAGAAATGCTAAAATAGAGTTCGGTACAGGCGGGTTTAATAAGAATTCAAACGACAGCGCAGGTTACAGAGGCGCTCAACTTAATCCGGATAAGCGAACTGAATCGGGAAGGCATCATTTCATTACCCACTATCGCATCTCTTTAAACAAAAAGCATATTCTGTATAATGCAGTAGGTACGTACTGTTTAACGGACCCGCCTTTATCCTTTGCACCTTGTTGTCATATAACGTACTTGAAAAAACTGAAGAATTAAATTGTAACTTAATTATACTAAATCACTACATCGCTGTTACACAACGCAAATCGCTTTGCTACGCTTGTTGTAGTAAATCAATTTATTTTACGCCTCGGTCACGTGATCTTATCAATAATTAATTATTTTATTACTTTAGATTATCATTAACTAAACTTCAGCGGGCTTGAGCCATACACTACATGTCAATTCGATTTAGGTGAGAAATAGATTCTCTATTCAGTAGCCCCACTAAAGAATATTACATAATAAACTACCACGCACGTACCACGCGGTTTCACCCGTTAAAAATGACGGATTTTAATACAAACTTTCACCCCCCTTTTCACCATCATAGGGGTTGAAATTCCATAAATCCTTTCTAAGTGCTCGTCTACAGTGCAAAAGTAACCAGCATGCAAATTTTCAGGGATCTAGCTCGTGTAGTTTCGGCTGTGCGTTGATACGTCAGTCAGTCAGGATGTTCTTTTATATATACGAGTATAGAAGATATATAAATTAATGAAGAAGAATCTACAGTTGTTGTTATGACGTTTCTCATAATCCTAAAAAAATATCAATAATAGCCGCCTTGTTTTACAGAGAAATCCATTTCATGAGAAAGTTAGCTATTTTAATAAAATACTGAAATATTTAGAAGCGGCGGTAGCCTAATGACTAGGGCGTCGGTCTTGCGATCATGTGGTTGCCGGTTCGAAACCTACCTATTGCACTACCGACGTGAACCCACTCATAACACAAGCATTTAGCGTAGCATGAGGGGTTAACAAGAATACTAGTAATGTGCGACTCACATCGCTAGAAAGCTTTAAAAAAAAAATTGTGAATCAACTTGTAAGATGTAAATGTTGGTATTAAAATATTGACAGATTGTTAAGGCCTTTAATTCATTGAATTGCGTTCGGACTCCGGCACACAAGAACAATAGATTTTGCAATTGAACTGTTTCAGCTTAAGGGTCCGGCGGAGCTTGAATTGCCCACAAAAACGTAATTCCGAAATAAATCGTAATCCAGACAATATTCTACCAAATTTGATAACTTTACCAAGTTTGGAACTATTTTTCGGTCTTTTATATCCAGTGAACTAGTAGTAGACGAAATCGTAATGTAGGAACCTAGATTAATGGTATCCAAATCCGAATAATAACATAATTTGATAGAATATTGTCTGGATTATGATTTATTTTGATATTACATTTTTGCGGGCAAAGAAAAATTTTCATCGAACGAATCAAGTGTAAACTTCTTCAAGTTTATATTTTCTTCAAGTTCAATGTTAGCGCTTACAGTCATTCCTATTACTTGTACCACCCAATTATAACAACTTCTGCGCAAAAGTCCAGATTTCCAACAGTGGGACCCGTTTCGATAATTGAAACGGAAGGAAACAATGTAACCTCATCAAAGCGTAGTGCGATTCGCATAATATATATACTTAAAGTGTCCGCCAGAGCATACACTCGTGTACCTCTATCTATGTGTTTCACTTCACACACTAGATGAGATGTTTTTTGCAAAAAGACTGCAGAGGTGTGCTTAGTACATTGTTTTTATTTTTAGAAAAAATGTTTTTCGTAGGTAAAAAAAAATTTTCGTAGGTACGTAATAACTTTTTTTTTTGGACAGAGGAGGGTAAAATGGAGAAAAGCTCGCGCTAACGGTTGATTATATTGGCATTACTCTCTTATTTAAATTTATTTCGTTCAAATGTTGGTATAATAATTCATCAATTAATATTAATAGTTTAGGTGTCATACAGTAAGGGATCCAAGGACAAAAAGAGGATATATGTACCTACCGTGTCATGTTATAAGTAGATGTAATTTTAATAATGTTAACTTCTAATTTTAATGTCTTATTTTCACTAATATTTTTATTTACTTAATAATCTAACTTACTTAAAAAATCGTTTTACTAACTTTCTACGAAAGGCGTAGAAAGTTAGTAAAACGATTTTTTATTGATTTTATCGCGTTATTTTTATATTAATGAATTATCATCGAAAAAGTAGTTTAATTTTAATATCTTGTAAAATGACTTATTATATCGGTAATGGCCTTGTGAAATGACCATGGCCTACCAAGTCACCAAAGATGCAAAAGTTCTAAACCAATGCACCTTTTCGACTTTTCAGAAATCAGTAGATAAAGCAATCCAGAGATAGGTTACCTATTAATTTCGGCCGTTACTCTGAGAGGTGTCTATGGTTTATTTACTTTAAAAATAAATTAACAGAAGTTGAGTGCGACACACAGAATATAAAAAACAAGACTCATTATATCAAATACGACATGCAAAATTTTTCATTCACAACACTCGAAAGTTTATGGATTGTGCATGAGACATGAATTAACTTAGAAAAGTAGTTCGACATACCGTCATGCCGGCACACACAGCTCCTAGCGCGGAATCACAAAGAGCAAAACATTAACACGAGCTAGTTACTTATCTGAAAAGCTATTGCAAAGTTTTCAACACTTTTGTATGTATTTTCAAACAAGTTAATAATTTTGCGCGACGAAGCATTTTTTGCCGCCGTATTATTACCTACTGTTAGTTTCGTTATTTACGGTGTCTTTTGATGAGTAAAATTGATTGTTATTATTAGTTTAATATACAAGCAAGCAGTGATAGCCTAATGGTATGACCGTTGGACTGCCAAGTCAAAGGTCTCGAGTTCGAACCCAAGGCACCCACTTTGACTTTTCGAAGTCATGTGCGTATTAAATAGTTAATTATCACGCGCTTAAACGGTGAAGGAAAACATCGTGAGGAAACCTGCATGCCTGAAAGATTTTCTCGATGGCGTGCGAAGTCTGCCAACCCGCACTAGACTAGCGTGGTGGACTATAGCGCAATCTCTCTCATTCTGAAAAGAGACCCGTGCTCAGCAGTGGGACTTTATAATGGGTTGATTATGTTTATGTTATGTTATACAAACGTGGATATCTAACGATAGAAAGTAGAGAACTCGTGAAAAAAAATCAATTACGAAATTAATTATACGTCAAATAATTCCGACGGAATTAAGAACTTTCCTAAATAGTTTCATGTCCTGTTCTGGGACTTTTTTCTGAGTATCTTTATATTATTTTTCAATTAATTGATTAAGATTCATAAAAGAAGATTTTTCTGCACTTATTTTTCTGTATGTATTGTAAAATCGCTATCTAAAAGTTCTGGATATTTATGAATCGCTGCCACCGGCAAATAAATCTCTTAATTATTGAAAAGTGTCACATTATCACATTGTGCAGAAAGTTACCTAGGTACGTGTGATGGCTAGGGATTGCTGGATGTCAATTAACTATGAATCAAGTCTTATGCGAAACTTATATATATATTTTAGGTGTCGCAGGATACGCTTTCGTACTGATTGCGGTCTCCTGCGGCTTTGTCAAATAGCATTGCGTTTTCCGTCCAAAATGGGTAAAGACCTCCAATCAATCTGATGTGTGATAAGACAGCAAACATAAAAATCCTTTAAAAAAATACTTGCTCGAATACTTTTGGAAAAATCTGAAATTTTACCCCGCTATGACGATAAAACAGGAAAATATGTTCAGAGACTTATTTTTTCAAGAGGGCATACACTTAGGTACCGTTGGTGAGCGCAAGTTACGCTTGTTTTACAACACTTTAAAACAAGGCACTAACGTCTTGTAGACGCTACGAGCGAACCAACCAAAGAAAAAGAATGCACACCAGTTTATGTTTGCGGTCTCCCGGACTATTTTCAACCGAAATAATTAAAAGTTTTTACGATCGCCTCTCTAGTATCGTGTAAAGGATCCGACGACGCTCGTGGTAACTGTGTGAATACGAACTTAGCACTAAACACGGGTTATTGAGGGCGTCTCAAAACTCAAACGATTGTGCTTGAGCAGGCTGTAAACCGATATATAAACATTAAAAAGAATATACCAACATTTTTATACGTACGGGTTTCCTTACTCAAACCAAATAGGTTTTTAATAGACCCGTTCCGGAAAAACTTTACGAAAGACAAAATCGAAATAATTTCGATATAAAGTGATATCGATTTTAAATCCATCAAAGGCCACGAGCGAATCGCTATTTAAAAATACCATAAGTGTTGGTCCATGCAAATGCAAGTCGATCAATTTTTAATAGTCCGCGTAAATATGCATAGAGAGCCAATTTACGTTTGTGAGCATGAGTTGATATCAATTTTGGCGTTGGTTTTTTGCAAAAGAGCCGTTTCAACAAGATTAATAGCAAGCTGTTTTATCGACAGTACGGGCTATGATGGCACCGCTTAGTAAAAGGACTCTCGGACTCATAATAGAGATATTAAAACGCGCTTTCAATTTTTTCAAGGAAAACAACTGCTTTGGTGAAAATATCAAGTTCAGTGGTTATTGATTAAGGTTTTGAATCTAGTTAATGCCAGATAGGTATATAGGATTTTTTGCAAATGCGCTCGAAGAAAAAGTCTAAGCCACGTATAGAAATAAATTTACTGATACGCAATCCTTGATGTTATAATTTGCGTACATAATATCAATACACACAGAGAGTTAGAGTTAGTTTGCGTCAGCTGTAAGTTGAGTTACCTTAGTAACTTATGAGTTACTAAAGTAAATCAAACTTACGTTTTAAGTTTATTTTGGTTCCGAAATAATTAGACACATCATGTGATCCAAAAAATTCCATGTATAATGCAGGTCACAATAAAAATTCGTGTGACATCGTCTTGAGTGTCCGCGTAGACTCGTCGCTGATACTTCTCATACTTTACGACATTAAGTGACGTGCTTGTGCGCTTTCCATATAATTTTCCTTGCCGCTTTACAGCGTCGTTTTCGCCCATCGTAAAGACTTTTAATTATAACTGACGAGGCAAAATTTGACCCGACCGTTTAAACCTTATGCATTCTTTGCACTTACTGTTTTAGGGGAGCATTTCAACTTAATAGCTTTTGTTTTAAAATACGTACACTTCCGATATGTTATATCTTTATCTCCGTTTATATATGAAAATGTATCTACACTCTACAGATACCTTGCGACGAAAATAAAATAAAAATAAACCTACCGCTAATAATAAGTATGGACAAACATACGTGTGAATTTATTCAAACTTTAACGTCTGTGTTATACGGACGTGAGAAATAGACGGTGTTTCTAGTTCAAATAAGCCGATTAAAAAGTTACTATGAAATCACAATGAACGGCCAAAAAGTGTTATTATGAAGCCGACAGAATTTATATAGATTGAACAGAAGTAGGAACAAAACAATACTAGTTACTCATTATTTGTCAACAGAAGATTGAAATATTTAAATTGCAGCACTTAGTTATCAATTAAATGCGGAAATAGATAAATTACATGTGTTAATTAACGTTTGGTGCAGGTCGCAATTAGTTGACTCGTCGTGTTCTTCGTCGTGTGTTCTAGTATAAAAACATTTGATCCAATTAGAGGCGTGTTTACATAAACGTGTCGTTTACAGCTCCACTCTACCGATCACTGCATCTGCTGTAAACTTTTAATTGCACGTCTCTCGCCGCTGCGCTGCGGCCGGCACGCGCTACGCCGGCTACGCGCTCGTAGACGCGCTCTACGAAACTACAACAGTTTTCCGTAGCCATTATTGTATTAACTGTAGAAACTGTTATCATTATTGATGGGAGAAAATAATGTTACGTGGCAGGTGATTTAATAAATTTTTTTCAATAAAGATGAATTTGAACGAAATATACAAGTGTTATCTAAGAATTTGTTTATTTTTGGTTTTTGTTTAGTTACGCTGCGGCGGCTTAATTAAAACGTGAAGTATACGTATATTTGACATGTAAATATGTCTAATCAAGTTTTAATTCGGAGTTGAACAGAGATTCTGGCGCGCGGCGGGGAAGTCATTAGCAACACTTCACACTAGTGGTAAATAATGCAATTTTCTCATCTAATTTGAACTAGCATTTTAAATTCTGCTAAAATCTAATAAAGTCAAATTAGAATCCAATGTAGTCCCGGCTAAGGGTTTGGTGGAAGTTGCCGCTGGCGACACACAAAAGACGAGGAACGAATAAGGAATTTCCCAACTTCAGTAAAAAGGGATTGTATCTATAAATTATATAGTCTCTGAGTATGATTTAAAAATATAATAGAGGCTATTGATGAAACACAATAAGTCTAATTTTATATTCAATACTATCTACTAGTTATACCCGCAAATGACTGTCGTGCTTTTTTTGTCTTAAACTTGGTTATTTTTGTCTTAAGCCTTCGTTAAGGTTTCGCTTTTGTCATAAACCATACCAAAATGACAGATTAGTCAAACAAAATAACGGTAATTGTTCAGGGGCATGCCTGAGCAGGGGCCCATGTTTCTTATTTCAATTGTATCAGAAAGGCCGTTAAATAATACTAAATGACACAAGGACCGACAGATTTGGTAGACAAATTGTCAAAAATCAACAATTCCCAAGTAATTGAATGACGATTATAACATAATAAAATAACAATATTAAAGTGTTGGTCCCGCTGTGAGTGCGACCCCCGCCGGCGGAGTTCCACCAGACACTCCGCTTCAGAATTAGACTGACACGTGTATAATTTATACAGATCGGACGAAAGTTTTAAACTAATTATTATATCCTGTTGCGATTGACGGAAGGAGGGACCTTAATTTATTGATAATTGACGTGATTTTTAATACTATTGGTATGTAAGGGTATTCTAAACTCATGTTTTTGTTTTAAACACATTATAGATACTTTAGAATTGAATTGTGAATTGTAAAAAACCCGCATTCCGGTGACTCTATAAAATGATTTTTTCATTTTATAGAGTCACCGGAACGCGGGTTTTCACTTCTAAAAAGTAACAGTGTTTTTCTGTCACACAATCCTTTGCCAAACGATGATATTTATGTACTTACTTGATCCGTTGGATCAATATCAATATTGTCAATTATTCATAATACTGATTATCCGTGTTATGTGTTTGTTTGTATACCTATCGCTATTAGGCCGATTGATTCCTCAAATACTAATTTATGCGATAACCAGGTTTCACAGGTTAATAATGCAGTATGGAGAAAGTCTATTCTATAGCCAATTATTGTCATATTAACTTACATACAAGGCAAACTATTAAAGCTCTCCAAGAGGCCTCTCAAGAAAGTAGAACGTTATAGTTTTATCTTTCTGAATTCGGTTAGTCCAAAAAGAGGTGGTGCAAATATTAAGGTACCTAATGCAATATTATACAATAACAACTGCCTCATTAGCCTAATGGTCTTGAGCGCGACTGCTAGGCTAGAGGTCCTGGGTTCGATTTTCCGGTTATTACAGGTTTATTACGTTTATGTATCAAATAAAAGTAGCAGCTCTGAGTTTTGAATTTGTGCCCGGTTAAAAGCAATTGGCTCGCCCCCTATTACGTGGAACCTAAACGTACCGGCGAACTGTGGGTGTACATTAGTACGCCCCTGCCTAACCCTTCTTACATAATAATATATATGTAGAATACAAGCGTGGTGGTATTTTATATAATGTAGCTAAACGTACTTATAAACACTTACATGGCTGATACCATGATGATGATGATGAGCATCATCATCATGGTATCAGCCAAAAGAGGTCTGCAAAGGTCTCCCACATACACTTCACAAGGTCCAGTTACATGCCGCACCTTTACCACCAACGACCCTTACCAGGTTGTCCATTCATCTCGTTGGAGACTGCCCTACACTATAATTTACCCCAGTGTGGTCTCCACTCAAGAACCTTTTTGCCCCAGCGGCGGTTCGACGGGGTATGCCCCGCCAAAAATTTTTAACTAAAAACATATTTAAACGCAGCCAGTTAACCTTCATTGTAGATGTAAACATAGACATTCTAGGAAACCTTTGATCTAAATATTGAGCAATTTAGAAATTGTTATGCCGAAGTAAGTAAGTAAGTATTCTCAAGAAACACTAAAAGTTTTTAGCGAAAGTTAAATTACGTAAAAGTATTTTTTTTATTAAATCATACTATTTACGAAAGAAAGTGGTCCATCAAGATAGTACTAAAGCCATTTATGTGAAGTACATAATATTTTTTTTTTTTTTGTTTATTCGTACCCTGCAAAAATTTTATTAAATTTTTTCTACAACAAACAAAATTAATAGTAATTATTGTAGATTGGTAATTATTTTAATGTATTTTAGCTTGCATATTTCCTGATATGTTTGAAATTTACCAAACATACACATTGTGACCAACTGCTGGACATAAATTCCCGCAAAAAATTTTTACTCTTGAGGGATAACCATTATATATGTAGATACCTACATTATGGCACCTATACATATGTAAGACTTAACCCTGCATACGTAAGAATAAGAAATATTTATTTGTTAGGTTTTTTTTATGGGATAGGAGCAGACGGATCGCCTGATGGTAAGCGATTACCGCCGCCCATGGACACCCGCAATACCAGAGGAGTCACGAGTGCGTTGCCGACCTTTTAAAAGGGCATTGGAGCTCCGGTAACCTCATTCACTCGGCGAAACACAGCGTAAACGTTGTTTAACGCCGGTTTTCTGTGAGGCCGTGGTATCACACCGGTCGAGCCGGCCCATTCGTGCCGAAGCATGACTCTCCCACGTAAATAAAGGTCGAAAATAATAATTAGTTATATTGACCTTGACTGACGATTGTGATCAAGTTGACTATGTTATTACTACTATTACTTAGTTGTGAACTAGTTTTTATTCAACAATTATGATATTTGTTATTGGTAGGATTTGTCAGAAGATAATTAAATTTTACGGGTGGGTTGTCATTAGAAGCTTCGAAGCTAAAATTTTTGCATTAACCATTGTGAAGTAATCCATCGTCTTTGAACCCCCCACTTAGGTATATTTTGTAACTATGTCTCTATAAAAATTAAATATTTAAATAGGTAGACGAAGTTCATCTCAATGTGTTAGAAATAAGTATTATAATTTCGAAATTCACCTCTATATTCTAAATGTAAGTACACAAATCAACAAATAGTCACACGAAATCACCTCTATAGGATTGATATCCACTCCAATCTGCATGTTAAAAGGGGACGCTAACACAAATCACGTGCCGTAATATCGTTCGTAGTAATTACAAATTATATTTACCTATGTAGACAACAACAATTTATCTCATCGAATTGCGTTCGTCACACAAATACGTGTATTACATGAGTGTTGGAATGAGTTGGTAACATCGTTCGCGATTCCGGGGTGAGTAATCATCGAAATAGGATTGTCGCTTTCCAATTAGTGCGCCGTCGCTCGTCCGCGTCGATGACAGGTCTTTCAAGTGACGCACACGGCAGGAAGGTTCTCTTTTCAAGGCGACTCGTCTTCCTAAAGCTTGGACTCTAGTACAATGGCTGTTTAGTATATTATATCAATGTCATCTCGATAGTCATGCCTTTTGATTGAGGTCTTGACTGCGTAGAGCTAAAATTGCAAATACTTTTTTTTATTCTTGATACGGTTACGCTTTACCACTAGTTCGCTCATATAAATATTTGAATCTGTGCTTACAGTAGTTGTTAGTTCAAATATCGTGGAACGCAATATTTACCTACGGTGGGAATCGAACCCATGACACGCGCGTCATGGTGACGACCTTAACCGCTGCATTAAACGTGTAGTCCAAACACTGTCCTGATCAACTTGTTTGTTTTAAAATTAACATTAGTTATCTAAAAAGTTATAGTATTTAGTATGTATGTATGATAGAGTTGTTCTCATGTACACCTACGGTTCGCCGGTTTATTTAGGTCCCATGTAATAGGAGGCAAGCATATTGCCACTATCCGGAAAAAATATTGAAAAACATTAAGATTTAGCTCGATCTGGAAATCGAACCCAGGACCTCCGCAGACCACTAGACTAATCACTTACTAAAATGTTATGACAAAGGAAAACCTATTATTGGATAGGAAGCAGTGGAAGCGTGCTGGGCCCATAACCTATGGGATCCAACGGTTAAAATAAAAACTGATTAAGATTTCTAGATTACAATAATTATTTAATTACGAAACCGGCACCATTGTACAAAGGAATCGTTGAAAAGGCGAATAGATATTGACGCCTCTAGGGACATAACAAAACTTTTTATTATAAATGAGGTCTTATTTATACCTAACAAAAATATCCATTATAAAATGTATCATTTAACAATGGTAGATAGTTTATTGTTTTTGTAACATGATCACGTTTGATAGATAACTAATATCACAGTACAATTGGAAATGAAAATGATTCCGCTAATGCGCTGCGCAAAACTAGTTTCCACTAACGAGTTATCTTTAAGCTGCTTTGTCATAACCCTATAGAATAATGGAATACGCGTACGATCACAATTCCCTCATAACACTAACCTGTCCAATGTTAGGAACTGGCTACACCACCGGTCGTGTAGATATGACTTAAGATTATTGTACACTTTCATAAGTTTAAAAATACCTTACACTGAGAACCATCTCAGAATTTTCTGCTTCAGAATAGGCACTTACCTACCTTATTAGCTTAGGTATTACTCTAGGTAGGTACCTACAATAAAATGTTAGGTAAGTATTTTTTTTTCGTTTTTGTGAACAGCCTCATTTATACCAGTTGTAATAGCGACTCCTACAATTATTCTGTGTACTCTATACGGTTCGATTCTCAGAGTTAGCATGGTGTTATTGGGTGGTGTTTTTGCTATGAAATTGTCAGTGACAACTTTAATATTGAATTTGGGCCTGGTTGATGACACACCGTCTATTTCTCATGATGGTATGTATGTATGTATTTTTTAGATGTGTGTATAAACGCGTTACACCAAATCTGCAAAAATTTTTTCAAGGAGGTTTGTTGACTGGTTATTGCAAAAAGGAAATATTTGAATTACGTTCAGAAATGGCAAAAGTCCAGTGTGTGGCCGCCCCAGAGCGGAGGCGCCGCGGGCGTCGATCGCCCGCCTAATTTCGCCGGTAATAACCGGTCTCGGAACGGACATCACATTCAGAATCTTTGTGGGAACCGTGCGTCGCGTCATCCATCACAGAGATGAGGGGTGCGTTTTGATCTTGTTCTATTTCTAAAAGATTGACGTGTGCAATATTTTCATCTTTACATTTTCATACGGAGTTTAGGCGGGAAAATGTAAAGTGCACTTTTTCGGTTTTATATTATTTTCCAAAACTTGTGTTTTCCCCGAAGTTTAATGTGTAATTTATAGTGGAAGTTAACCATTAAGTGTTCGTGAACGTGTGCGAGTGTAGGCAAATAATATAAAATTGAAAATCGTAACTTTTGTGTTCACTCCTAAACTCCATCGAAGCCTTAGTGAAGTTTCCACTGTTTCACTGGGGATAAAGTGATGTGTTTTAAACTACAAAAAAGACATGACCTAAATTACCAGGTCATAAAATTCCTTAAAAAAACATTTTCATACGTTTGAATCTGTGTGTGTGAATATAATAAATATTTTTAAGTACCTATGTCTTCTAAAGTGAATAGGTTATATTTTTTTTACAATAGCAATAACTACTAACCATTATATCTAATCTAAACTACAGTTTTTTTAAATCTGTAATAGATACTATACATAATATTAAAAGATTAAAATGTTTTAGTTTGTGAGTTTCTAATAAAGAGGGTCACCTCCGGAAATAATGATCCGCTTGAATTTTTTATTTTCACTGATAGAAAGCTACGTTACTGTATCCCTGTATGATATAGTGATAACATTCACGCGAAGTTGCTTGCGAAAGCTAGAATGCTATAAAAGGAATGATTTTGTATCTTTGTGTTTATTCATATTCTAGTTATCTAATAAAATATTCGAGAACTTATTAGCACAGCCACAACTAGTGATATAAATAAACTTGACCGTTCGACAACCCTGTAGGCTTTTGAATAGAAGGATGTTCGTTATTGTAGTGTGAAACTGAAATCAATGACATTGCATCAACGTTGACGAGAAATTGCTAGTTAGAGTTCAATTTGTAGTTTTAGTGGACCAGGTACCTACGGGTTAAGACTTATTATAGGTACCTACCTATAGATAGGTATAGGACTGTGCCTAACGCCTTTCTGTGACGAACTAAATATACTCAACAAACATACGTAAGTACGTTGTATTTTATGTATTTATATTTTACTTTTTATTACGTTAACGTTTGACCCTATCGTTTTGTTAAATTGTCAAACACTTTCTTTACTTTTAACATGGTACAGTCAACAGCACATCAAGGTACCACAAACTGTCAAATCCCAATGGATAATAAACTCTAATATTTGGAGATTAAATTGAAAATCGATTGAAGATATTTGTCAGTTTTGGATACAATGATGTTCTATGGACTGTACCTACGTAGACAAGATATTTTAAAAAACTATCACTATGTAGTAGATAATAAAAAAACGTTTATTCTGCTTACTACACGTTATTTAGTAAACTTTACACAACCTTGAAAACTTAGTAGAGTTAAACCGTTTCTTCATTGCGAAATTAGATCGTAGTATCGCTTAACATCAGCCGAACTGGCGGTCAAGCGTAAGCCTATCACGAATAAAAAAATAAAAATAAAAATTTAATGGAAATCTACCTACATGAATTTCTAAAAAAAATTGCAGAGTTGCTTGCTTTGCGTGTTTACCATTGTTTTCTTTCTTTAACCATAATTTAATAATATTGTCGATCGCATAGGTTTAATGGCACCCAATAGATACTGACGCTAGCTGGCGCTGGGCTGAAGCAAACGTGGGTTCGAATTCCTGCTGGTGAAAATTGTTATTTAGTTATTAGGATTTGGGAATTCCTTCGTTGCAGATCGGAGTTTGGATTTATGACCGGTAATAAGGCCAGGTATATTATACGTGGCATCTAAAGCTTGTTTGTGCGTATACCATCAGTACACCTCTGCCAGACCTTTGAGAGATAGAAGCGTGATAGTATGTTATCACTATTTACATGTAATTTTCACAAGGTAATTATAAATCATAATTATTTATTAACAACGAAAACTCAATCAAGAAATACGATTGAAGATTGAGGTACTGACCTATTTTTCATTTTCAATATCTGTTAAATGCACCCAGATAGGTTCATTAATACAGGGGTGGCGAGTGCTCAGTGCTGACCCCTATCTTTCAATATAGATGACAAGTTTCAACACTTTAGCCCTAAATGGGACGTAATTTCATTACATGAACCAGTAAATGAATGCTGGAATATTCGACAAAAACTTAAAACAAATTTATAATCTTAGCATGGAAAATGCAAAAAAATCACAAAAAGATACTTAAAATAAGTTAAATCTATTAGGTCAACTGATTTGAAAATAATATTAGCTCTATCGATATGAAATACAACTTTTCTGAGTGGGGCAACAAAATATTTCTTCTCAATTTTTGCGTACTTTTAATCAACGTTTTTTAAGTTAAATGTAATCCTTATTAATTTATTATTATTACAAGACTTTTATGTAAATATTTCGTTATAAACTTGATCGTTTTAGAAGTAGGTATGACTCTATAAAAAACTAAACTGCAAACCCAGTCAAGGTAAATGATTATGATCTCGATGCTGAGCTATCGGTTTCTTAACATAGTATAAGGGCAGTAGGTTCTATTCGGCACGGAAAATATATATGCATGGCCTACAGGTAATTGTACCGGATCTGAGTGTTTTTTATGTGAGAGTTTTAGTTTGTAGACGCACCCAATATATATAAGAAGTGTGGGGCAAGTGGACACGATTCCTATGCTGTTTTTTTTACTTATATTCCTTACTATCAATTCCAAATTTAAGCTGAATTGAATTTTCATCAAAGCACTCCCGTAAATACCACGTGTCGGGACGGTTTAGAAATGTTAGAATATAGTTCCTCACTACAATTAAGATAATATCTGATTTGTTCGATGATAGGACCTTTTGGGGTCTGACTGGC
The DNA here is from genome assembly GCA_910591435.1 of Acronicta aceris. Taxonomy (NCBI): domain Eukaryota; kingdom Metazoa; phylum Arthropoda; class Insecta; order Lepidoptera; family Noctuidae; genus Acronicta; species Acronicta aceris. The sequence continues at coordinate 9,109,218 of OU342767.1, read as the reverse complement.
CGGTGACCTTACGTTGGTGACTGTTGTAAAACACCTTGGTGTGTGTTTTGACTATTCCGCGTGAGAGGCAGTTCCCCCTCGATTGCTGCGGCTCTAGCAGTTTGCAGTCCGTAGGGGCTCTCAGCAACTGCGGGCGGGCGCGGATGCTACTTACCATAAGATGGCTTGTCTAAGCGTCTGTTCGTTTGCCAACATAATCAATAAAAAAAGCCAAATTGGGAGTCTTTATTTATTTATTTACACAAGGCATATCAACAATATAAACCCAAACATTGGTTAGTAGCAAAATACAGAGACAAAGACTAGTGTTTATATCAATTATAGATATGCACAACATTTAGGAGTCTTGAATTATTCGTACGCGCATAAGTATATTGACATACTTAATTATCTGGCAACCCTGTAGACGCATGCTTCACGGCCCGTCGATTTTCTTTATGGTAATGACGCACTTACGACGTAAGTGTAGCCAGGCTTTCATATCAGGTAAGGTGAATCTGTTCGTTTCTGATACTGAATTATCCCGCGCGACGGGAGCTAACAAGTGAATGTATAAATCTATCTATACAATTTATTAATTGAAAGTATTGACGATACTTTACGTGGAATTTATCAATACATTTATTTATAGATATTTTATTACGGACTAACGGTAGCACAGCAAGTGTCACGATGTAGAAGTCAGCATAATGGATTTTAATTGTTTCCCTAAATGTAATTCTGTATTGTAACTCAGTCTGTCTGTCTTTTAAGATTCACGTCTAAACCGCTGAACCTATTTTGATGAATTTTGATACAGAGATAGATCGGACTTTGGAGGAGGACTTTAGGCTTTCTTTTGTTTCGAAAGTCTTTTGAGATGCTAGTGAAACCGCGAGCAACAGCTAGTTTCAAAAACTTTACTAGCTACCCACAAAGACGGTCGTAGACTTAGGTACTGATAAATACACAAAACAACTTAGTTCCTAAAAATATGTAGACAGCAAGCAGTAACGTGTCTAGTATATAAAATAACATACCTACAATGTGGGCAAACAGGTGCGGAAGTATTTTTTACTTATCAGAGACCCCGACGCGAACTTTCTGAGTAAACTTACAAGTTATTGGTTTCTGCACTCACGTCCGAATAAATATAAAATAATACAATACCTACACTACTTTCTTATATATGACTTTTCAGTACCTAGCTAATACATGGCTAAGTGACAAGCATAGTGATCATTTATTATATTGAACAAATGCACTTTTTGTAGGATTTCGTTGAGTATGACATAGCTACTTATAAATTTGGTTTCTTGGGCAAGCCCCGGTTTCGATTCCCAAATCGAACGAAGTGTTATTATAAGTTTTTATACAAACTTTAGTGACAGTACAGCTGTCATCTAAACAGATGACGGCGTCAAAATATTGTAACTGTTTTATGGAACCAATAAATGACTATGATTATGATGCTGCTATGATGCTCCAAAGCTGTCCTCCTATAGTAGAGTTCTCTTTAAAGCTCTCCAAAGGGCCTCTACGCGTTGGGCCTGTGTCCTTGTAATAGACTGCCAAAAACTATCTTAGGGAGATATGCCGTGTTCTTTGTGGGGTCCTGCGATGGTTGCACCACTGTTTGTCTCATTCGTGGCGAATACCACGCATCCCACGGTTACATGGAAGGAAAGACAAGTGCGGTTTTTAGTAGGTACAAATCCAACATATATACATACATAGATCGTCTGCCACCACCTCAAGTGGCAGACAATTCATGAGGCAGTTCCGCACGACAAAAAAGGAAAGCATGCCGTGATATCTAAAAAAGACAAGATAAATTACGAGATGTGTTCAACATTCATCTATTGAACAAATCTGACATCGTCAAAAGCCCTTTTAGAGCGAAGTGAAAAGTTTCCAGTAACTCCACTTGGTGCTATCAGTTCTCGAGAACAACTCCCAGTTTAACAGAAACATTATAGGTAAAAGTAAAAGTTTCTTTTACTACTGAGTTCTGTAGATTATGGGCTAGCTACACAATTAATGACTCATGCATGCGTGCCGTCAGCTGGGACTGGTCTATTCAAAGCCGCTATGGCACTATCTTCCTTTCTTCAAAGGGCTATCTCAGAAATTGCCCTGTATTAGGTATAACACAATATATTGCTACTACTATAGTCTTAAAAGAGACCATGATTCTCTAAGTTTATTTCGGCGTTTCTTCTCAGAGGTCGTTAGTTAAGAAATGCCGGTGCAACTAGTTAAAAAAACAATGACTTGTAAAAGTGTGTATAAAAGGTATATTTAAAGAGATACCTAAATAACATTTACCATTTATAAAATTGATTATTTTTGTTACCTTTATATTTAGTGACTATTGAGTAGATAATCCAAGGGACCACAGGTACAATGATTTTTGTTACATTTTGTTGAATATGTTTATAGAAACTTTCATTTCCAATAGGGTTACGTTTCTCGATTGTAAAAACAAATACATAAACTGATATAATTATGAAGGTAGATCAAATAGAATATTTTCTACAAACAAGCTAAGGAATAATCAAAGAACCACGATATTATACAAGGTTACCTTTCAAGAGCTAGATATCAATTACTATATTAAAGGTTCGATATAATGACATCACTGTGTGGGAAAAGCAGTGGTATAAATACATTACACAAGTGGGTTACGACAACCTGTACTTTTGCCCGTAATCAGCTCCGTGGGTGATTGGCATATTAATATGAGGGACTGGAACCTTCTGGAAAAATCGATTTGGAATTCATGCTCACTTTTGTAGTTATTGATGCACATTACCTGTTATATGTCAGTTGATGGAATGGAAGGAAAAGGTCTGAATTATTGATTTAAACCTACTTGGTAATAATCGGTAAACAGGCTTGACAATAGGTATATTAGTATTAGTGGCTGCATCCTTGCAGCCGACATATTTTAAAAGTATATTTTCCGGAATAATTTAAAAGTATGTATTCTATAATTAATATATTGTAATACTTATAATCGAAGCCGAAAAATGAGCTTGTCCAAAATAATTATTTTTGAAAATATTATTTTGTATCACCTTACGAATTTGGCAGAAACAATTTACTTTGCGGAAATATGCATATCTATAACTAATACATGTGCAATTGAACTTATTTACATACGATATAGTTGCAACAAAAAATTGCAGAAATAAATTATTATTACTTCTCTCGACAAAATTTAGATATACTCAGAAGCGGGACACGTGGGGAACAGCGCGGCGGCGGCGACGGGCGGTCACCATAGGCGACCGGCGCGTAGGCGGGCCCGCCCAGACCTTTCACAGAATATTTTGTAAGCACGTAAACTACTTGTACACTACATTTTTACTTATTATCGTCGCGTCTGAGTCGATTACAAAACGTCTGGCTCTCTTTAAAGTTTCGCTGTAATAAAAAAAGTTCATCGACAGTTTACTCGAGCTTAAAAGTTCACAATCGCTCTTTTTCTCGTGTCATTGCTTCCGCCAAATAATTGAAAACTTGAATCTATTGAACAATTCAATCAGGTGTGTAATTGCAATTTGCAGTTAAGTGTTGTAAGTTTTCAAAGTTAACAGGAACAGTAGGGCGGGAAAGTGAGGCACGAGGCAAATGGGCGGGCGTTGCAGTCTCGCTTGCACAAAATGCACCACCCCCGGCGGAATACGGTGCGATTGCAGTCAGCGCCGCTGAGCCGCCGCAACTGCTCGCCCGCTGCGCCCGGCCACAGTCACCGTGACGTTACGCGACCTGTAACGAGTTACCAGGCTACCAGGACCACCAAGGAGGTTAGCCCTTACATTCATTTTACTGCCTGCTCACACCTCCAGTGCCGACTTATCCCCGTCCCGTTCCGGCTCAAAGTTGGAACTGTTTTCCCTTTTATCGCTGGAATGTGGGAAAGCGGGTTTTCGTGTCCCAACTCTCTCTTTCATTTTGTAACTACTTTCATAATAATTAAGAAGTGATAACATTATAAACAACAACGACGCTCTTTGATAAGTTGAAAACACAATATTGTTCCATGTTGCAACATCAAAATGTTACTATTAAGTTAGTTAATTTCGTTTATGAACTTTTCAAAATGAATAACTTTTTTAAATGGAAAGTTATTTATTGTCATAAATGTTGAAAATGTAACGAAAGGATTTTTTAACACGCTGCAAAGTAGGGGACATCATTTCCCGCACTTTCTCTGAACTCTATTTGTAGCTTAGCGGGAATATCGCAACAGGAAAGAGATGTAAAAATATTGTTAGCGTCATATTTCCGCGTTTCCTTTATAAACCCAGCTGTTTTAATTACATTTTTTATAGAATGTTCGCATTTTCCGATAATATTATCCTAGCAGAAACCTTACCAAATTTATTTGAATGCGTATATAAAATCTAGTTCATATTTTAGCAACGGAATATTTTAAATTATGAAACATTCATTACTATTATTGCTTGGCATGAAATCTTCCACATTGAAAATAAGACGTGCGTAGGAAAAATCTTAAGAAAACTTAGTAAAAGTAGTAATAAATTAGGTAATTAAAGGTAGGTCCGGCGGAGCTTGAATTGCCCACAAAAACGTAATACCAAAATAAATCGTAATCCAGACAATATTCTAACAAATTATGTTATTATTTGGATTTGGTTAATCTATGTTCCTACGGTATTATTTCATCTACTACTACTTCACTGGAAATAAAATCCTTCCAAACTTGGTAAAGTAATCAAAAATTGCATTCGCTTACATTTATTTCCAGTGAAGTATTTTCGAAGAAATAGTAGAGTAGGATCCTAGATTAACGGTATCGGATTCCGAAAAATAACAGAAATTGATTAACGTGTTTGAATTACGATTTATTTCGGTATTACGTTTGTAAGAGAAATTCGGTCCGCCGGACTTTTAAATCAAGTTTTAATTTGTACGTTTTTTTTCATAACAAAATTGATTAAGTTAATAGCTAACATGATAAAACTAAAATTACTTATTTATGTAAAATTATTTACAATAACCTGAACTATACGGTTGTGTCGTTACGATGGAATAGCTAGTACAATAGGGACTTATAACAATACCTACATAATATTTAGAAGTAGGTATATAAATAGGTTGGACCGATTACAGTGGTCCTATTATAACCTACCTATATCATAAGTTTTAATTTAAACAACTTAATTATCTTACGCGAAAATCAGTAGTTAATTTAAAGTTACGTTTTTTTATCTAAACCAGTAATTAGATACCCCAAAATTGGCTTATTACATGCTAACTGACTAAATTTTATCTGATTTAGTGCAGTAAAGATGAAAGCCTTTATCACCGGCAATGTACAGAAGAAAAATGTTTCACCACTCTTGTAAGTTTAAATGAGCTTTTATCTTCTTTTATCACGATAACAAAATTATGAAAGCATGTCAAACAAACAATAAAGGAATACTCCAATTAAATATGAACGATCCGAGGTAACCACAAATTGTCAGTAGGTAACTAGTAACAACACCTCTACTGCAATAAATAGTTGATAAGTCTTTCCCTCGCAACTGTTACTAAGAAATATTCTTCTAACTTGTTACCAATTCTCTTGATAGAATTTTCTTTGTGATTTGAGCCGTCTTCATGGTGTATTGTAACGAACATCCATATAGGTAAATCATATCTAACCATTCAATACACTCGTTGTTATGATATGGGTATACACAAATTTTCCGACCACTCGATTCCATAGTAAACGATTTTAAAAACATAGAAAGTTAAATCAAACTTAAGTTTCGCATTGAGCTTTTATGCCAAGTATACTTACCTCAGCTACTTACGCATAAAATTCTTATACAATATTCAAATAACGACCCTAATAAAATGTTATGACCCATAATTCTTGTTTTCGAGAGCGAGTATGTATATACGTCATTTTAATACTTTTACAGTGATTACAACAAAGAAAAACTACAAAATGAAAATTCTTCTAAGTTGCATGGACTTTAAAGATTATTATGTAGAACTCTTCTACACTTGAACTAACATTTCATTCAGTCTCAGTTTGTCTCGAGTTAATTGGGCAACAAATCGTCCAACGGCCCCCTAAGTCAATGCCAAATAGTACCAGGCATACAGAAAGAAGTAGAAGCTTCTATTACATTCTCCAGTAGGGCGACGGGCGCGCGGCCCACGCACCCAAGCACTCACACTCCTGGCCGCGATCACCGGCCCAACACAGTCTCCAATGAAAATCAGTTTTTCTCGCACCCGTCGATAGTTTAAAATTAAACGTCATTCTGGCTGCGGTTAACACTTAATTTGTGCAACGCATAATGTTATTACTTTGCAATTCAATTTATTATATCCCTGATACGATTGTTGTGATAATATTGGAAGCTCTTAATGAAATTAATATCTGATGTTATGTGGAAAAATGAAAGACAGTTTTGGTTTAATGGATTTAATTACGGTAATGATATTTCAGTTTTTAATAGCAATTTACAAATATAATTGGAATGAGAGAATATTATATCACATTGAAGAGTATCAAACTTACTTCAATCAGTATTTTGTAGCTTTTCCAAAAGTTCTTCAGAGAGAAGGAACAGTTACACTTGGGCTCGTTGTCCTGCTGATGCGTTGGACAATTTGGCTCCGACTCAAACCAGTATAAATTTTTACCATTATCGAAATTTAGGGTGGACTGCGCAAAGCCAGATACGTTTTTCTATATATGTACCTATAACAACTAACAGAGATACTTACGTACTATGAAACCTTTGCATTCTAAATTGGAACCTAATCAATGATTTAGAAAGATTTCTTGCATCCACCTCTGAATAAAATTTTTGATAAAAGTTGATCACAATCGCAAAAGGCATTAGTATGGTGAGCGAGTAATAATTATTATGGTGTTTAACCACAAAGTGAACCCAATAAATAATTAACTGAACACCCCACCACATATTTATCTGTCTGTTCATTCGGGATTGTATCGCACCATCGAACACCAACAACTAATATAGTAACACAGCTATGATTTTCAAGTTAAAAAACCCAATAGTATTACCAGCGTTAATTGTGACATGACAAAAGTACCGAGTAATACTACTAATTATTACTTCATACAATAATATTTCAAAGTAACAACATGACATCTCACACCCGTATTCTCCGGAGGGTTAGGCAGACGTGTAGTAATGTAGAGCCACAGTTCGCCGGTATGTTTAGATCCAATGTAATAGGGGGCGAGCCTATTGCATTAACCGGGCACAGACCCAAACTCCAAGCTGCTATTGAAAATATCATAGGAAAACTCAATAACATTTTGCTCGACCTTGGAATCGTACCCAGGATCTCTAGCGTAGCCGTCGCGCTTGGAACCACTAGACTAAGTAAGTCCTTCGAGAAATATTGATGTGAATTCTGATCATTCAATTAATAGTAAAATATTGTGTTCCTTCAATATAGCGGGCTTGGTAGCTGTAAGCTTAAAGTTTGTAATTGCTTTTCCACACAAAATCAATTTGGTTTTTATTTCTTTACATGCATTTTTTCTAATATGTTTTCTAGTTAAAACAAATACCGAAATTATTTAAGCGTTCTGAAATTTGATGCAATCCATAAGCCGCTCCAGCTATCATGAAACAAGAGTAACAATGCCTCGAACCAGAATATTTTTTTCAATTTTGGTTTGAACACTTTACACGTTTTGTTTTTTTTTTGTTATCGTTTTTTGTTGTCCATATTTGCCCTATAGCAATTAAACCCTTTATATGAGTGTATTTAACTAAAAAGATAATTCAGAATGTCAGTAATGATGAAAATTTAATTACGAATAGGTAAAGTAATATATTTTAAACTCATTCATTCAATTTCTTTTGCTAAGTAGTAAATAATGTATGTTACCCATTAAAAAACTTAACAAAGAAAATGAAGGTAATAATGAATTTTATTTGTAACTACACTATATGTAACTAATTTGAATACCTTTGTAACATAAGCAGCTCCTTCTTTTTTTCTTCTTGGCACCCATAGAGCTCAGTAAAAGTATGAAGTTCATATGTCTGTGTAGGTGTGTTATCTTTCTTTTTTCTTGACCTCTACATAGTATATCGACTCTTTGAGGTTCAGGGTTATTTTATCCCTGCACGACATAATCTTCATCCGGAATCCAAAATTGGAAATACTAGCCTACTCACCTACATCCTATATGTGCGAGTACAAAATAAAAAGCATTCTTTCTTTCTTGCTACATGTTGCCATAAGGCAATTCGGCTTACATTTTTTCAATTATAATTAAATACAGGGAAATACATTACCTACATGGTATACTGTATTATAATTTTATAAGCCAGGTAGCTGTTTGTGGTTCCACTTTATAAATCAATTCACTAGACAGTTAGGTATAACTTCACAATGTTCTGCTCTCATTATTTTATTGGAAATAATCATTCAATACTTCTTTTACTGCATGTTTCATAGATTGATATTTCATTCTAACATCAAGTTTTTTTTATATCTTTAACGAAGTAACTTTGTAATAGAAAAGTATCTCGGTAGTTTAGTTGCCTAAAGGATTCGGTGTACCAGACCAGACCTGCAAACGTAGATTCGAATCCTGAAGTTTCATTGTTCAATTTCAATTATTTTACATAATTTGAATATTTAATCATACTCGTAATACCTAACCCTAAACTAAAAATGGAAGCCGATTGAAAGTACAAATTGATAGTGATAATGGACAAACAGATGGACATACAGAGTTACTTTTGCATTCATAATATTCGTTTAGATAACATATTGATATTCTTCTGTATCTCATTCTCAGTAAAATATTTCCTAAGCACAATCACAATAATTTTGTTTTCTATATTTATCCTGTAGTGTCAATGCTGACGCATATGTTTTGGCTAGTGAGAGCTTGTGTTGCGCTTTAACTTCAGTTGTTCAGTGACCCGCACTACCGACGACACGCAGTGTAAGAAATTGTATTGGTTAGGGATTCGCAAAGTAACTCGGAGTCAATTAAATATTTCATCATTACACGACCTTCAGACTTTCAATTACTATCCCAAAATTTTTTTTTTAGTTACCACCTATTATTGCGTCTTACTTACAGTAGCAGCGCAGTGATTGATAAATATAAAAGCTATGAATCTTTATAACGTTCTTCATTTTAATTTGCCTTCTTCGTTGAAATTGAATTAAATGTAAAATTATATTTTCTGTTAACATTTAAACCACGCTTTATTAAAGTTAATAATTGAAATGTAGCTCGTTTTGTACCTAGTTAGTCTCGTGACGTAATTTATAATGATTTTAAGGGCCTCGGTAGATGACGGCGAGGGACTTGTGCCAGTTTTGTAAGACTACTTGATTTATACAAACAGGGCGTAATAAGCACAAGCATTTGTATGCGTGTATGCAGTACCTACTTAGCGGAATATCGAAATTCGTTGCTTGTAAATGCCCTTATGATTAGCTGTTTAGTTAATTTCTCGTTGTTTTTAAAAACCCGTCGGCATTATTTTGAACGATCGCTCTTTCAAAAAACTATGGCGGACAATCTATCTATACTCGAATCTATTACATGGCTTACCCCAGATCTGCATATTAGATTGTTCCCTGAATTTTGTTAACGGAATAGCTGGTAGCCGACGGGCAGTCGCCCAGTCCGGCGGGCTGCGCGGCGGCGGGGCGATGTGATCGCGAATCAAACTTTTACAGGCCCGCTGTTCCGCTTAAACTTTGGCTCAATTAAATCGATCGAAGAAGGACAAACCGACAAGAACTCGATTCTAAACTACCGAGCTTTTTACAACCATGATAATTCTTGCCCATTGGCATTAACCTGCGATGAGTAGCCTTAAAATAACTGTGCGTTGTAAGAGTTGTAACAAATTCAAATACCGTTTTATTTGATTACCTCGACAGCAGAGAGAAAATACAACTCAAGCAATAATATAATTTGTAATCGGCTTTGCTTGCCTCGAGCAACCTGTGGTCACCTCTAAACACACTTGTTCACGGCGACGCGACGGCGGCGTCTTTATACCATGAAATACAAAAATAAATATATTTTTGTCCTTTATATCGTCCTTATCAGCTTTATTGTATTCTTTTTAAGTTTAATATCAAAAGAAGTACTGCTGCTTTTACTTCATTTACTTAGAGTTAATTCAATAGGGCAGATACGCCAAGTTAAAAATATCGCTAAATGTTCGTTACAATAAAAGAGATTTATAACATTAATTCAGTTTTTGAGCTCTTAGATTGAAACAGGTTGTCTTTAAGTTTCATGAGAAATACCTAAAATATCGTGGACTTATAAAGTTATGGTTTATTTTATACCCACATTAGATATTATTATATTTCCTATGAAATTCTCAGTAGCAGCTCGAGTTTTGGGATTTCTGTCCTGTTATAATGGCAATAGGCTCGCCCCCTATTACATGGGACCTGAAGATACCGGCGAACTGTGGGTGTACTGAGTACGCTTCTGCCTAACCCTTCGGGGAAACAGGCGTGGTGGTGTGTTATGAATATTTATTATACCTATGTGGACTTTGAAATGCAAGGAAAGTCACTTACAGCGTTTACAAAGACTGTATCGGGTACTAGGGGAGCATGGACGAGAGGGAGGTTTCGTGGGACGGGCAGCCCTATCTTACACGCGCCGCCGACATACATATCTGCACGCAGTTGCATAGTTACATTGCACCGGTGAAGGTTGCACTCGTTTACACCGCACGTCGCATCTATAGGCCCGCGTACGTAGCGGTTAGGAGTTAAGCTTTTGAGGCTTTATGTAATTTGTGGGTGAATTGGATTCTGGCTTCAGGCGCTTTAAGCTTTGGTGCCGTTATGAATTTTCATTTCATTTGGTGAGATTTATAATGGATTAGGTACAAACTTACGAAGATATTTTGTTATTTATGTACATGTATGACAAAATTGATTTAGTTAATTAAGTTAATTTATTTATTTTACCTACTAAGTACTTACCTAATGGCACCGTAATCGGGTTCTACGATGTTTTTTATATACAGTTTAAGACATGAGAAAGGGAGTGAATGATTGAGGTGACGGCTGGTAGGGATGAATGGATGAAAAGGACATGCTCCGCTGACCACAAATAAATTGGGACAAGGACAGGAAGATGATGATACAGGACAAGACAACGTCTGTCGGGCCCGATAGTACACATTTATATTCGGTATAAATGAAAAAGTAATTCTGTCTGTCACCGAAAATCAATATATCATTAATACAATCTTGAAGACCACCTCACAAACGATAAATGGCAAGACAACATCAAAGCAACTACTTCCTAATTTTCATTTGCATTGTAACTTTACTGGAACATTTATCCAATATTTCTGAAGCAAATTGATATAAACGTTTTATGAAGCGAGAAGAGGAAACTTACTTGAGAGTTTATAAATTTACACAACAAACTTTGTTTCATAGGAGCTAAGGGTGGATCGCAAGGTATCTACCTGTTTCTAAAACTTGTTAAATGTTCTCTGATTTAATACAATGTAATTTTTCGTCTAGATTTTTTAATATTATCTACCTATAATCAAATTAATTATATTCTTTCAGGGAAAATTTTGTCTAATGATTTTTTGTTAATAACCTAGCCTATAACATATTATCTATAATTAAAAAATAATATTCTGCCACATAACGGACCAAAACATTATATCAACATCACATCATAATATATAAAATTTAATTAAAAATTGAAAGGAACCCCCGACACAAAATGCTCTAAAAAGGAAAAAAAAAAAACAAAATAATGTTTACATTTTTAGTAAACCCAGCTTGTATTATTATTTGCTCGTCAAAACGCATCGAATGAGCCCAAACACAAGGTATAATAGATACCGTACACCGTTGAGAAGTTCATCTGGAGGGTTGGGTATGCTGCAGGATTTGTAATATCATTGACAAGTGACAGGATTTCAAATTTCGAATTTAGACGTATGGAAGTATCTCTTCAGCAAGAAACGAGGTGATAATCTTCAAACGGCTGAGCAGATTTTCTTGAAATATAGCTAAGAATTTTCTCAATTAAGTAACACACCTTTCAAACAAAAAAAAATGATCGAAATCAGAGATGCAACATATACACAGATACACACTACAAACTTTTAACACCCCTCTTTTTCGTCGGGGGTTACAAACAAAGACGTTGGATTCTATCAGGAAAAAAAAAACACAACATCATTTCGTCCTTCTAAAAATAAATGTTATTAAAGAACACAGTTTAAATACCAGACAGAGTTGTTCATAGGAAGTATGGATATTAATTTTATTGAAACTTCAAAATATAATTAAGGACATTTATTTAAAGGTAAGCGAATGTTGATTCAAATAACATGAATAGCTACTGCTAACTGCCTTATTATTTATTACTGAACGGATGTCAGACAGGTCAGCTTTCCTCATTAATTCTCGTTTATTTATGGCGATGCCAGTATGTGTACGAAGCTATTTTTTGAAATTGTCAATCGAGTTAACTTCATTAAGAGGCTGTCTGTTGCTTGATGTAGTGAACATTGATTTAGATATTATCGGCTTTTTACGTATGTATCTTTATATTATGTGCACACATAACATTCTTTTAAGCTTTACGTAGGTAATTATAAAGCTTACAAGAATTTCTTAGAATTTCCAGTATTTTAATAGGCGCCGTGTAATTCAAAGTAATAGATACAATCTGAAATCAATGTATCTTCTTGTTTATTACTAACGTAGACGAAAGAAACGTTTTTTTCGGGTGTAGGGATCCGGATGATCCATAATGAATAGAGGTTACGTCAAAGCTTTGGCAATAGCGACCCTCTGCCTGCTTAGAAGGTGCTTCTATAATGAAATTGTGTTGACATCAATAATATCCCTGACATAGCAGGAGGTTTTTTAGCTATCGGAATCATATGTTTAATATATTACCTAACTTAGGTATCCTACCTTCGAGTAGGATGCTCCCCTTCAAGGAGTTCAGGTCGTGGTGAATGTAACCACAACTCTCTCAGCCCTAACAATAGTACAAGGGAATGACAATTTTTATGCATTCCCTGTCCACCCCCTTCCCCTTCCCCTTCCCCGGCCTTTTACTGCCTCATTGATTTATGGTCCCCAGAGCGACAGCTACACTAGAGGTCGTGGGTTCGATCCCCAAGTCGAGCAAGGTGTTATTGGGTTTTTCTATGAAATTCTCAATACCAGCTCCGAGTCCGGATTTGTGCCCGGTTGATGGCTATAGGCTCGCCCCCTATAACATGGGACCTAAAAATATCGGCGAACTTACATTAAGTACGCCTCCGACTAACCCTTCGGGGAATACAGGCGTGATGGTATGTTGTATGTTATAGATACCCAGACTTTGACGGATCACGGACAAAATCTCATATCACATGCAAACAGGATGTAATAAGATGAAAAATAAAGCATATGGCCGCCTGATGGAGCAATCACAGCTTATAGACGTCAACGTAGGGAACGTATACATATAAGTAATTATGCCTAGTAATTTCACCGGCTACATTGCCAGTCACGTTACCATATTTTTGTTTAACGACACAATATTTGGCAATGCGGTGGTACCCCAAACGAACCCCAGCGGAGGAGCCCTACCACCTTATAAGTCCACCTATTATCGGTAGCGACATATACAATGCAAGTATTTACTATTAAATTTATACAGAATTATTTTTCAATGACCGGCAAAATTTACAGAGACTGTTCAGTATCGATAATATTAAAAAAAAGTTATAATCAAAAATTGATCCTGTCCATCTCTAAATTACAGAACACGTATATATACTTGCCACTACACAATTCAGTTCAATAACCTAGATAGCTAACATAAGTTTCACAACGCACGCACACGGCCAAAGATCCGCAGTAAGTATTTATGAATTTAGATTTTATTTATTTATTGATAAACTAGGACCAGATTACATGTTAAGATAATATTAGCACAGGCATACATCGTTTCTTAATCTAGTTAGTGGGTGAAGTACTGTTCTCCTAGCTAGGGTACAGAGTAACCTGTGTTAAGGAGAAGCAGGTTCGATCCCTCGGTATGGTCGAATTACAGCATGTGATATTTCGAAAAGTTACTTAACAACAATTAAAACGGAAAAATAAAGTGAATAAGGAATAGTGGAAAAGGAATAGTGATTACATTTCTGAAAAACTTGTATACGAGTATATTACGTGAGTATGTATGAGTAAGTGAGCGTGCGTGTGTGTGTGAATGAATGTTTTTATATTATATTGTGTTAAATGTACAATAATGTTTAAAATGCAAATTGGGTTTGAACTTAATGTCTTAATTTTTTAAGGCTCGTCTTTGAAATTTAACCCTGTACGTACCTATATGTCTTTTTTAACATTAAGATGGAAATAATACTTACATTCGGATACCTCTATTAAGCTAGAAGGACGATTGCGACACAACTTTGAATAAAGATTAGCTTTGCGGTGCTTTATTTAAACGGACAGAGATACTTATGATACTGGCTGCTTTGAATAACTTCTGTATCAGGATAGGAATTATAATGCATAGGAATTCAACCTGGCCAGTGCTTGTAGGCTAACATATCCACTTACGTAAACTTGTCTAAGATTTGGTACTTTTTTTTCACGTACCTGGCTATTCACGATCTCAGTTAGAGACAAAGAAAAAATATATGGATATACTCCCCTACAATCAATTATTAAGTAGTAACTAAATCGATCTGCAAGGTAAAGCTGCGCTTGCCGCAGTCAGTGTATAGATGGGTGACCATTCTAAACACATGGAAACCCCTCCGTACCGTGAAGGCTTTGCCGAGCACGTAAAGCCGTCGGTCCCCCGTTGTTATACGAATACCTATGCCAATGATGATAGTCAGCAGCCCAAAGAACCTAACAACCATCTGGTTGAAGAATTTCTAAGAAATAAGACATCTGTCTTATTTCTTGGAAATTCGCAGGCAAATTCGGAAAGGCAGTCGCTTCGAGTAAAATGCTATTATTACGCCGCATGTGATTGGATTAGAAGCTGAAATCCAAAAAGCTCCTAGCCTGGATGCAATATAATTAAAAAAAAACTATTCGTGAAATGGCAAAGATACTTAAAGAAACCAAACTACTTTCTCAAATTGCCATTGCTTCTAGAGCTAAATATATTGCTTCTAAAAATAGCCTCTGCTAATCGATAAAAATATTATAGCTAATCAACGGCTGAATAGCTAATCAAAATGGTAGCCGGCGCATCCTACTATGTTCAGGGGTGTGAACGTGTTCTAAGAAACTGTCCTTAACATCCCCACGGACCTTTCCTGGAAAACCGAGTAAGCGAGAACCTACTTACCTAATTACAGAGTGCGTACTAGGATAGCTGCAAATAGGGAACTCATTTTAAATAAACTGAATTTGATATGCTATAATTGATTATCCCATAAGAGCGGTTACAGTTTTTGTTAATCTTATGAAAAAAATCCTTGTAACATAGATAAGGAAGATTTCTTTTATCCTCAAATTTAAATTTAAATTCACTTATTGCTCATCAAGTGGAGCTCTTAGAGTACTATATTATATTATATACAATATTTTTGTGACATTTAAAATTTATTTAACAACAATTCATTAAAAATCAACAGGTAGGTTGCGATATTTCTCTAATTAATCAATAACGGACATGGTTTTGAAATTTCAGTGTTGGGTGGTTTCGTTTTATACTCAATATCTATGACTTGATAGTCCAATGGTCATATCACTAGGCTATATCTATACATTTTGTGCACGGTCATGATATAAAACTTCCTAAAGAAGAATCTACTTCCAAGATTACCGTCGTAGTAGAGATCCTTGGGAACTATTTGAGCAATAGTTGCCTCGTAGGTGTCAAGAATTTCATACAGTACGAGTATATGTATACCTATACTTAGTTGCCAGTCTGAATATCGGACGGTAAGCCACACGCGACCGTCGACCGTCAATTGTTTCCATTTTCCCGCCGCAAGCTTCCCGCCAAGTAAGTGAACTTTCAGAAACATCCTCTCGGTAAGGACAATGTTATTAACAGCAAATTCTTGCGCATAAGCACGGCTATTATTTAGATATTGGGATCAAACTTCCTGTCTGATATATTTAGACATAGGTACCATTAAGAGGTATTTGATAACTGAGTTAGTTTATGAATTAAGAGTCCACCGGCGGTTCGAATTTCTCTTACAAACGTAATACCGAAATAAATACCCGATACCGTTAATCTAGGTAGGCTCCTACTCTGCCATTTCGTCCAAAATACTTCACTGGAAATAAATGTAAGCGAATGCAATTTTTGATAACTTTACCAAGTTTGGAACGATTTTCCGGTTTTTTATTTCCAGTGAAGTACCTAGTAGTAGACGAAATAGTACCGTAGGAGATGCTAGATTAACGGTATCCACATCTGTATAATAATATAATGTGACAATAAAAATGGAAGCTTTCGATGGGATCTAATCACTTTATTTTTGATTATGGAAACAGTTGAACAGAGCTTCGCCTTGCACAATATATTTTACTCGAATGCCAATATTTAAGCCAAGTACCCTGCCTTTTATACAATTCTATGAACGGAAATTTGGTTATGTCAATTACAAATTAAGTATACTTTTATGCCTGGTGGATCAATTAAAATAAATAATTGTGATGAGAATACTTAAAATAATACATAATGATCTGTTAAGCTATATAACACTAAATATTCAACCATTATTTTAAATCGGAAGGAAGGATCGTTTCTGATTATTATACGTGGGTGGGTACATTTACCGATTATAATTTAAATAGTAGACAACTAACTGGTATTATGTATAAGTTAACAATATCGATGGTGCATCCGCTTAATATGCTAACAATAATTTAATAGAATATTGTATAGATTACGATTTATTACGGTATTACGTTTTTGTGGGCAATTCAAGCTCCGACGGACCCGTAAATAATTTATTTACCCTCGCAAGATTTAATTAGATTATCGTCAAATTAAATTATAAACAGTCATAAATATCTGACAAATATTTTTTTTTTATTTAAGGAATAAAAGAACAGTGAAGAATATATTTATGGGTTTTAACAATAACTTTAAAAACAATTATTTCAATCCAGTTTCTATCTTAGATACAATTGGAAAGATTTTTCGAAATAGATATGAGTAGGATGACGACTGTCTGCTGTGAAATCTAATCACGTGCACCGCCTACTTGCATCATTTCATAGATAGCCAAATAATTAATAATAATAGTTTACATAGCATACCATCACGCTTGTATTCCCCGAAGGGTTAGGCAGAGGTATACTAATATACACCCTCAATTCGCCGGTATGTTTAAGTCCCATGTAAATGGGGGTGAGCTTATAAATATCCAAACTCCGAGCTATTACTAAAAATCCCAATTACACTGCTTGACCTGGGAAACAAACCCAGGATGTAGCGTAGCAGTCGCGCTTAGGCTCGCAAGACTAATGAGGTAGTAATTAAAAATAACATTTAATTTATAAACAGTATTTTGACACAGATTTTTGTCAGTCTAGCCGTCTAACGGTTTCCATAGCAACAACCTTAATCCTAGCCGCTATGTTTTATGGTTATAACCTAGGCACGGTTTTGGGTCTAGTACCTACTGTTATAAGTATACCGTTATACTTGAATCAAGCATAAACACAAAAGTGATCCAGTGAAAACTTTGAGGTCAACTGTGAATCTATACGAGTCGATACTAATATCATAAGTGGCAGACTAACTCTGCCTACTTGTTTGTTTGTTTGTTACCTTCTCACGCCTAAATCGCTGAACCAATGTTGTTGAATTTTTGTATAGAAAGAAACTGTACCGTGGAGAAGGACACATTAAACAATTAAAATTTTAATTAATTAATCAATTGGTTAAATTTTTTTGCAATTAATTTAATTGCAAATAAAATTAATTAAATTGCAATTAATTATAAAAATAATAGATTGCAATTTAATTGATGAATGCCGAGCATGGGGATATATATCTTTTTTCTAGATTATTATCTTAAAATGCTCTATGGCATTCTAGTGAAACCCCAGAAAACGGCTAGTTCATTTTATTACCATAATAGGAAGACAATTTTTTTAAGATTCATTTTTGTAGAATTGTCAGAGTCTGGGATTAATCGGCCAAATAATAGATCTTTTACAACTTAAAAGCGTATACTGGAGTAACGTAGGCACTGGAAATGTTGAATCCTGTATCTTACGCAGGACCGTGTACCGTGTACCGTGGTTATTACCTACATTTAATACTACTTTTATTACCTAGGCATATTCTTATCCAATATATGTAATTCTTTGTCCGTTTAGACTTATTAGAAGAAGATACATAGGTAATAGTGATGGGCACTCATTACCTAATTATTGTGATAAAAAGTCGAATCTCTATAAATCGACGTCTACTTGCAGTTCATATACATGACAAATCTATCTAGACTAGAGGTATACTCTTTATTTACGTAGGTACTACACATAATATTTTCGATATAAAGTGAGATGTACATATGAGACGTAGCTACAATGTCCGTCCGTATATCCGTCTTTTTAACATACATACGCCTGTATTTCCCTAGGTTAGGCAGTGTGCACCCACAGTTCGCCGGTTATTTACGTCCCATGAACGAGAACGAGCCTATTGCCGATAACTTGGCATAAATTCAAAATCCGGGCTGATGCTGAAAAAATCAACCCAACATTTCGGCAGACCTGGGAATCGAACCCAGGCTTTCTAGCGTAGCAGTCGCGCTAACGACCACCAGACTAATGGGGCTTATTAACTTTCCTTATAAAATACCTACAAACTTTTTCAAAAACCCTTAGTCCGTTATTTGTTAATTTGAAAGTACAATGTTCTAAAATGTGTTTTTGAACCCACAAAAACAACAATTCGATTTATTGAATTAATATACCTATCTACAGTTTAAGTACCTTATATTGTGTTAGGTAGGTAGTAACTTTTTTGCGGGCGTTCCACTTGGCAACCGACAGTGACCCAGTAATTAGTTCATATTACATCTATTAGGAAGTTAGTAGGTACGCATGCAGCCCCGAGAGGAGAGTACCCGTTGCAGAATGTATGTAAACGATATTATACAACAAGACTGAACATTGCATTTTCTGATTGTTTGAAAGAGAGATTATTACTCAATTGTTTTAATAAAATTCGATATTACTTTAAAAATGAATATAAAAAAATATATTTTATAATTTTGTTTTAAAGCGGCGGTAGCCTAATGGCTAGGGCGTCGGACTTGCGATCATGTGGTTGCCGGTTCGAACCCCACCCATTGCACTACCGACGTGAACCCATTCGTAACACAAGCATTTAGCTTAGCACGAGGGGTTAACAAGAATACTAGTAATGTGCGACCCACATTGCTAGTAAGCTTTAAAAAAAAATGCTTACTAGCTATGTGGGTCGTACATTACTAGTATCGTGCTAAGCTAAATGCTTGTGATACGAGTGGGTTCACGTCGGTAGTGGTTTTCGAAACGGCAACCACATGATCGTAAGTCCAACGCCCTAGCTATTAGGCTACCGCCGCTTCAAATTACTCAATTACAAAAAAGACTGAGGCTTTTCACGCTGAGGTTCGGGAGTTAGATTCACATAAATCTAAATAGGTATTTAGATTTGTTACATGTGAATCTAACTCCCGAACCTCAGCGTGAAAAGCCATTACGAGGTTGTGTGACGCGCTCCCTGTGAAAATTCATTTAAGTACAAATTACATCTCACTGATTCTGTCACCTCGTCGTAACTAATCAAAGGCTTGGATAGTGACGAATAATTAGTAGCTAGATTACTCAATTACAAAAAAGACTGAGGCTCTGGGAAATCTAAATAGGTATTTAGATTTGTTACATGTGAATCTAACTCCCGAACCTCAGCGTGAAAAGCCTCAGTCTTTTTTGTAATTGAGTAATCTAGCTACTAATTATTCGTCACTATCCAAGCCTTTGATTAGTTACGACGAGGTGACAGAATCAGTGAGATGTAATTTGTACTTAAATGAATTTTCACAGGGAGCGCGTCACACAACCTCGTAATGCGGTACCTTTCATCAAGGGAAACGGGAGCAATACAAAGTTGTGCCAGTGGCGCGCCTCTGTAAATTACCAGAGCCTGCGTATGAGCACTCTCCATGTATGTACTTATTGCAAAACTAAGGCCGTTGCTTGTTCACCTTTATACCGCCCCAGACGTTTTTCAGTCTGCATTTACAGGTAGCATGAACTTTTTCGTTTAGTCTTCCGACTTTATTACTTACCACCGCAGGTTACCTACGTGATAAACCGAACACAATTATTCAACTTGATTATCAATCTTTTTGTTTTTTTTTTTGCTATGCTAAGATTATAAAGTTATTTTAGTGAAGGAAAAATTCTACTGCGGGCAGGATTCGAACCTATAAACCAGACGCAGAATGTCAGTTCTGGGTTGGTCTTTTAAGAGGGTATAGTGCCCCCTTTATGTGCTGATGGTGGTTTTATTGGGTAAAAATACCACACTCCCCGGTCTCATCTCCGAAAACTGGACGCCTTTTGGAAGGTTTCCCCCTGTTTCCCCCACAAAACAAAAAAAAAGGTTCAGACTGTAGACTGTAGTAGTCAGACTTAGTTTTACAACTTTATTTAAGACTCCCGACTCTCGACACTTAAGAGGTCGAATTCCGTTTATTTCAGTTTACTTCGTTTCCCGCCAAAGTGAATTTAGGGAAGTATCGCTAAACGGATCTTAAGTATATGTCTGTGAGACGTAAATCCTGGTCGCTTTTATAATATTTGTATCGTTTATTACAATGTTTAGATGAGGAGGATTATTTATTCGATTGTAGTACATTGCTTTGTAGATTTTACAAGAATTTATGTTAGGATTTTATTTTATTTCGTAGCATACATTCACGATTTATTTTATAAGCACTGTCAACTGCAGTAAGTATCTAAGCTGCTACCTTTTAAGGTAAAACGTTCACTGTGGTCCCCGAAGGGTTAGGCAAAGGTTTACTAATGTATACCCACAGTTCACCGGTATGTTTAGGTCCATTGTAATAGGGGGCGAGGGCACAAATCCAGACTCCGAGCTGCTACTGATAATTTTACAGAAAAATCCAATAACACTGGTTCAACCTGGGGATCGAACCCAGGACCTCTAGCGTAGCAGTCGCGCTTGGGACCACTAGACTAATGAGGCAGTCAAGGTTATAGACACTGCGAGGTATCTATCGATACGTTCAAAATATTCTCACTTTTTTTATTGTTATAAAAAAGTGATGACAAAGAATTATGTCAATTTGACGACACGTTTGACGTAGCGGTTGAACGATCGGCTTCTGCGCCACGTGCTGTGGGTTCGATCCCCACACGGAGCAAATATTTGTATGATCTACAGGTAGTTGTTCCGGGTCTGAGCGTTTGTGTATGTAAGAACTTGTGTTTGTAAGCGCACCCACGCTACAGGAGAAAATCCTAGTGTGGGGCAACGATTTTTAAAAAAAAAACCTTTAAAAAATTTAATAAATCGAACAATCAATAGGGAATCGATATCATTATATTATTATTCAAAAAACTATCCCATTATAAATAGTAATGAAGTCTTATTCAAAAAATATATGTTTAATTTTAATATTTCATAACAGACACAAGCTATTTCTAAAGAGTACTGTTCGTGGGCATTCTCCTTTTATAACGAAGTATATTCAAGTTAACACATAAACAGATAGAGTTACTTTTGTATTTATAACATTACTATTTCCTTTATTCAATAAATTTACATGTTTAAATACATTTTCAAATATTTTTATAAATATAACGATAAAACCATTTAAAGATACAAAAAAATTATACGATACTAGTGGACCCAGCAGACGTTGTCCTGCCCTGAAAATAACCCAAAACTCGATTGCAGCGCCACCTACCGGGTCCAATTGTGAATCTAAACCATTCCCAGATCCCCTTGAACACACACAAAAAATTTCATCAAAATCGGTCCAGTCGTTTGAGAGAAGTTCAGTCACATACACACTCACAGAAGAATTATATATATAAAGATTACTGATATTATTAATGTACTTAATAATTACTATCGTTATTAATTACTATAGATGTGTATTAAATCTAGGTACATTACGATTTTAGAAGATGCATAATATATTATTATCTAGGTGCTTTTAAAGCTAATCTGATACATTACAATTAATAGGTTATTGATTTTCTCTCTGGTTAAGAAAATTTCCTACATAACACTAATGTATGTATCAAAATTGTTTTATTCGTTTTTATTTAATCTTTAAAAATGCAGGCATACAATGAGCACTCGTGAAAGGTATTAATAAAATCTCCTTCAGCTGAAACCGTATTATTTAGTAGTGATAAGTTAGGTACTTATACATAGGATCCAGTTCATACAATGCGAATTGTTAAACTTACGAATAGTCGTAGAGAAACGTCACCTTATGACGTAAATTCAGAATGTGAAGGCAAAATTTCAATCATGCGGGTAGGGTTCGCGGTGGCTTAGAGGTCAGAGCGTCTGGTATATCAAACCAGAAGACGCAGGTTCGAATCCTGCCCGCGATCGAATTTTTTCCTTTACTAAAAAATAACTTAGTCGTAGAGATGTTCTTGAAAATATTAAAGTAGATAGGTACTTATAATAAACATAATTCTATTCTATAACATTAATGTCTTAGTATATATAAATTTATTGATCGAGTTTTGTGATTCAAATTCCGTTAAGAAGTTCAGTTTACCCATTTTTAGGTATTGCAAACTTTATGGTGACTGCGTTTTCGTCACTTGTAGATACCTAATTTGTACTTCTTTGATGACAATTTGCTACACATTCTACTGTAGTAAATGTCACAGAGTACCTAAGCATATAAAAATATGCAACGCATTTTTTTTTTATCTGGTACTGTAGTTTTTAAGTATTCGTTACAAACATACAAAAATACAAATCTTTCCTCTTTATAATATTAGTACAGATATAATATCATAGTAAAGATATTTTTGTAATGTGTTTCTTATATAAATTTCTTTTATCAAAATAAATATATGTATATATTGATAAAATCTGCTAAAGAAGAAATATATTGGTACTTAAAATCGTCTAGTTTCTTACTGTGTGTTGTTATAAGTGAATTGTTTGAGCAGGCACGGCGTACGCGGCGTCCGCATGTGCGCCCGTGCTCGTTAGCGTGGCACCTAATTGTCGGCGCGCGCGCTACATTATCACGTCCGCACAACTAGCTTACCGCCCCCGCCTTACCCCTACTATAAACATGTGCTAGCTTCTATAACTCTATTTGCTGCGTAGGAATTTTTCATATTGTTTTCCTTCAATATTTATTTTAAACTTTCTGCTCTAGTCCGCTTTTTGTAGATATATTTTCAGTAGTTAACTATTAGAGATCTAAAAAGATTTTAAAAGCTTAAAGTGTAACCTTACATACTTACGAGCAAGACACATTTTCGAGAATCCAAGACTTTACAACACTGTTTTCGTCTATGAAAAGGTTCAAATAAAACTTAAACTTAACTTCCCGGCTACCAGGCAATCAGACGTTGAAGCCAAGTCAAACTAAGGCGACCTAACTAATACTTAAAGGGAACTATCGGTAAATAAACTTAATCCCGTCCTTAATCTCCGGGACTGGGTCGGCTCCAATTGGATGTATGTTCTTGGCAAATCCTGATGCTAACCTGAAAAACAAACAGTTTATTTAGTAAGACGTTTTTGTCTACTGTTGAATACTTTTTCAGAGACAATTATCGCCATCCCTCTTATCACTCATAGACCATGAGTCATAGTAACTACTCCTCATATTCTTTGTCCTACACTTAAAAGGTACTCTGGTCCTTTAAGTGGGTATTTCCTTCAATGAATTGCAATTGAATTAATTTTAATTGAAATTAAATTCATTGCAATTTATTTTTCAATTGCAATTGATTAATTGAAGGAAATTTTAATTGCCCAGCACTGTTACATGGAACCTAAACTGTACTGTATGTTCACAGTTTAGGTTCCATGTCAACTGTGGATGTACATTAGTAGATCACTACCTAACCCTTTGAGGAATTCAGGTGTGATGGTATGTTTTATCACTATTGTATAAAAGTTAACGTATTTGGAGCATTGTAAAAGGTGCGGTGCGGTCTGACGTAAAAACTAACTAGTTAACGGAGTTTACACAAACAGTGGGCTTGTTAACTGTAACTTAACTTGTTAATTTTGTTACGGTGCGCTGGTAACGTTTGTCACAATTGCTACTTCTGTAGGCTACGCTAACAACAAACGACAATTGGCAAACCTCTAACGTAAAGGATGCTACTGAACTAACTAAATTGCCATCGGTACAAAATACGAATGAAGCTTCGTTAGTGAACTTATTACCTACTTGCAGATGCCCGTGGTTTCACTCGCATCCCAACAATATCTACCATTAGACAAAAAAGACGAACACAACATAATTCACACTAGGATTTTCTCCTGTATCGTGGGTGCGTTTACAAACACAAATACTCACATACCTTCAGATCATACAAATATTTGCTCCGTGTGGGTATCGAAACCACAACACGTGTCGCAGAAGCCAATCGCTCAACCTCTACGCCAACGATTGGCGTCATCTAATATAATATACTAACACCATGGTACACACACAGTTCGCCTGTATGTTTATCCTAAACTCCGAGCTGCTAATGAGAATTTCATAGAGAAACCTAATAATACTTTGCTCGACCTGTGAATCGAGCCAAGGACCTTTAGCGTAGCAATCGCGCTCAGGATCACTAAGCTAATAAGACGATTTTGAGGAATCCTTTTCTGTTCAGTGATTCAGCCTCAAAACATTCCAGATAAACAAAGTTACTTTAGCATTTATAATATTAGTAAGGATTTGAAATATAAAATCGAATACCGGAATATGAATAAATAAGAGGTTTTGTAATATATATTTGCTTTGTAACCGGTAGTAAGTCTTCATAAATAATTATATACAATTTTGAAGTATCGACTGCCTCGCAAAGAAGGATTCGTTTGCATCAAACGACAAACGGAAGTTTTCAGCTGTTCAGCTGGTAAACCGCGTCGTTATTGTTAGTTGAAAAAATACTTATATTAGGTACTTATAAAGCGCTAACTGTCGTCCGCGATTTCACTCGCAACCAACTCGCAACTCGCGGCTTTTTGAGACAAAATACAGACTATGTCATTCTCCAAGGTTCAATCTATCACTACGCCAAAATCCATCAAAATTGGTTCACCCGTTTAGGAGTGAAAACGTAACAAACAGGCGGACATATCTTCTTTCGCATTTATGATATTAGCATGAATTAAGGCATATCATTAAATTTAAAACGCATACGCAACCAATTGGACTTTAACCAAAACTAAATTCATATTTTCTTTTTTCAGTTGTCAGAACAGTTACGAACTTGGCTGGTGCCCAGTTACAATGATTATTTACATATCGCGTGCCAGGGTTCTGACGTAAACTATTACCTATTGTAAAAAATCTCCATAGAGAATTAGAATATCTTTTTTTATACCACTAATCTATATCTGAGTGTGATAAAATTTGTCTGTTACATACGTACCTATTATTTTTTTTCGAGACCGTGTTCGAGTAATCAAAGATAATATACGAATACAAATAATTATAGACTGCTTCATTAATCTAGTGGTCCCAAGCGTAACTGCTACCCTAGAGGTCCTGGGTTTGATCCCCAGGTCGAGTTTTATTGGGTTTTTCTATGAAATTCTCAGTGGCAACTCGGAGTCTGGATTTGTGCCCGGTTAATGCCAATTATAACGCCACCTATTACATGGGATCTAAACATACCGGCGAACTGTGTGGCAGAAGGGTTAGGCAGAGATGTACATTAGTACACCTCTGCCTAACCCTTCGGGGAATACAGGCGTGATGATATGTTACATTAGTTTATCTTAGTACAAGGGTATTGATCGATTGCTTTGCAGTTCTTGAAAACCATTTTAATTAGAAAAAATATTCAATAAACTATTTGGGAAATATTTGAAAAAACTCAAGCTCTTCTTATTTCTAACTTTAAATTCTTAACATTTTTGACGTCATTAATACTCTAATTAATAATCCAAAGAGCTGACAATTTATTTATTTTTCGGTCAAATCGTGTCTGAACATAGGTATACCTATGTTTAAGTTCCTGTGAATCATATTTTTGTAAACCATAATTGGGAACTTTATCTGAAAACAAATGAAAAACAGGTTTTGAAACTACTTATATCTGTGTTAAAAATCGAATAGTTAAATTACATCGAATACAGGGGAGGCACAACATCATTCTCGTTACAGAGGGTGAGATTTGCAGAGGGTGGTATAGGATTGAAAGTTCTAGGGCAGGGGTGCAATTAGATAAACTGCGCCTTGAAGACTCGCGTCCGGTTGGAAATTACACAAATCTACATCAACGCCGGGGGTTAATGGAGTAATCAACAATTTCACCTGTAATTTATCTAAAATTCACTATAAATTAGTATATTTGTATGCGGCTTGTGTAACTTAGGACTTAAGATAAGATATAAAGTTTTGGGTAAAATTTTATAAAAAAGTTAAATTCACGCGTACCCACAAAATTCAATGACTAGATACCTACATTGTAAGTAAGTAATACCTATATTGCTATCAAAATAAATCGATAAATTAAGGATTAATTCCAAGGGCACAGTATCCATTTTGCGTTATTCCAATATTCAACTTAAAGTTATACACGTTAAAGATTAGTTCAAAATCGAATGCAATGTTCTGATAGGTTTCATTATGTGACACATCAAGCATGAAAGTAGAAAATTAGTTGAACCAAAGCGCATTGAAAATCCGCACAGAAAATTTCAAATCAAGATATTAATTGAGTGTCACGTCCCGCTCCTTCAGCTTACATTACTTAATAAATCCAGAAACGCAGCTAGAAAGTCGTTAACTGCGCTTTGCCTTTTTAAAGAAAGTTGAGACCTCCACTCACAGGTTTTCATTTCAGCTCAAGCCTGGAGTGGTTGCTTTTGTGACATTCGCTTGCTCGTGTGTTGTAAAGGTTGCCCTAGTGCCAAAGAAAACATTTCTTTATCTCATTAATAAGCCTTTTTCTGTGACGTAATGGTTGGGGTTGTTCATAATTCAGTAAAATGTTCAATCATATTACACTGAGAGTATTGTTTTGTAGTATCTTTTCCGGCTAAACGCTTTTTCCAATCTGCCACGTTTGTAAATTATCTGAGTATATCAATAGAGTATAAATATGTGTACTTACAAAAGCAGATTTACGTGTGTATGTGTGTGGCACGTGTAACGGAGGCCGCTCGCGATTCTGCGCCCCTAGTATCTCGCTCCCTGCGCTGTAAACGATCTAGTTTCGAGAGAACGTTAAAGCGGAAAATTTATCTGACAGCCAAGCGAAGTGTATAGCTGATATATTTTTTCCGGAACTTGTAGATTGAGGTGTACTTATTGTCTATAATCGACCCACACGTCAAATCAAGGTCTTCTAATAATAAGACGTCAATAATGTACAAGTATCTATAATTTAATAACGCACGCACGCTACACTATGCAGTTACTACGAATACCCCAGTGGGAGGTTTGTGACTTCGTGTTACTTAGTAAGTTGTGTAACACTTGTTGCTCGTTGTATAAAAGTTTTATCTACTACCCTTAAATTGCTTCAATTTGTTCTACCTCCTCTTGGTCGGAACATAATAGTTTGTTGTTTATAGTTTTACAAGATATTGTGATTAATTTTCCATATTTGATCTACCTAGAATTTAATTGGTTACTTAAAATTCACTAGGCGATAAAAATGATATTGTTAACAATATTTAAATAGTAAATTATATTGTAATTAAACTTAAGTACATACAATTTGTATAATTAACTATGGGAACAGAAAAATTAACCTTACTGCTTGAAATAACAATTTATTACAAAGAAAATTTTACATCTAGTACTTCGTAAATATTGGGCAGGCTCCAGAAAGTAATAAACTCTGAACCACTAACATCTAGGTACTTAACCAGCTCCTAAATAAACTAAACAGAACTTGTATGTCGCATAATTCGCATGTATGTAAGTTGCACGGGCTGCAATCAAGTCTCTTCACTGATGACCGTGAACCGCGGTTACACCGAGCTACGATAAAGCTTGCCAAACAAGCGGGACCGCTACGCCTCGCTACGTGCGACGCTCGTAGCTGCTTCGTAAAGCCTACGCTAGTCCCCTTTTCGTTGGGAAATGTGCTCTTATTATGTTGTCGTAAGTTCGTAATTCGTTTAAACTACCGGTGGGAGAACCCCTGCCGGTAAGTTACAGGCATAATTGACAAGCTTGATTGGCATTTTGATTGAAGCTTCGTAGTGGTGGGAATATTCTTTCATCGCTGCAATGCGTTGACATTATAACGGGATCAATCACAGGGTTGATGATTGCCTGAAAAGTGAGAACACCCATGCAGGTATACTAATATCGATCTGTGTCGTAATATTAGATCGTTTAGTCTGTTACATAACAGATATTTTCGTACGGTCAGTTTGTAAGTCTTCGGACTCAAGGTTAACTAAAATCGCAATCTTTGAACGCCAAATAAACGAATAAGCTGTGTACTCGCACAAAATACTACTCGCACTAGCACAAAACAGTGTATAAGATAACACAGCTAATATAACTTATTGAAGGCAATAAATTCAACATATCATACCATCACGCCAGTATTCCCCGAAGGATGAGGCAGAGGTGTAGGTATTTAATAAACACCCACAATTCGCCGGTATGTTTAGGTCCCTTGTAATAGGGTGTAAGGCTATTGCCATTAACCGGGCATAAATTTGAAATCTGAGCTGCTACTGAGAATTCCATAGTAAAACCCAATAACATTGTGCTCGACCTGAAAATCTAACCCATGTCTAGCGTAGCAGTCGGGCTTAAGATCACTAGACTAATGAGGCAGGTGGGTGAATATTCTAACATTATTTAACAAATCATTCTTCTCATCACAGTAGGTAGTTTTCTCTTTCATAGTTCAGATTGTTTTTATTCTTGGTGGTGTGGTTTACGTTTTCATTACCTATCATAATTCTAGTTTTACATCTGCACTCTTAATTTCGGATGAAGTTAATGAAGTTCTAATGTTTTTCAAATATTCACCCAGGTACGTAACGTAAACCAACAAAAATAATAGATATTCATATTATCTTATGGTTTGCTCATTTCCATTTCTGTTATTGTATTAACTGTAAACGTTAAATATGTAAGAATAACTACGTCGTTACACATCAGATGCTACTAATTAAATAACTACGAACATTTGTTTTTTGGGATTAAAGATGTGTTTCTTAAGAAAAACGTACATTATGAATCTAAACCATCCAGGGACCCACTTAAACACACACGTCACAAGAATTTAATAAAAAAAACACCAGTCGCGTACTAGGAGTTCGGACAATGCACATGTTACATGTCACATGTATGCTGTATCGTTAAAGCTAGTATGACGTTATATTATGCGTTCTGTGCATTGTCCGAACTTCTCATAAGCTACTGGTGTGATTTCGATTAATTTATTTGTGTATGTTTAAAGGCACCGCAATCGGGTACTACGATTTTTTTATATAAAGGGCAGGACATGGGAAACGGACTTAGGTACCTAAATGATTGAGGTGACGGTTGATAAGGATGAATGGAAGAAAAGGACATGTTGCGCCGACCACAAATAAATTGGCACAAGGCAAGACAACGTTTGCCAGGCCCGCTAGTGATTATTATAAATATAACCGAATCTCGATACCTAACAATACCTTCACTGGTTGAACATGGTTTTCTTAAAATATTGTTTATATACATAGATTAACCGTCTTACATAATAGACGTAGTCAAGCTACTTCAGTTACAAAATAATCGTATTCCTTTAAATGCACCTTCATGAGCGTTAAAATTCTTTAAACTGAAAAGTCAGAGCCCTACCACTGATTTTTTGAATCGACGCCAAATTGGCGAGTTGTGCAACTTTACATTTACAATATGTGTGCGGAATAAATAAGGCTTTCGCAATTTTAGTGCCAGTTAAAACTTAGTGCAGCCTGTTATAACAAAAAGGAAAGAGCTTCTTGTCGGTAGAGGTTAGATTTCATTTGTTTGTTATTATTGTTTATTTTGGCAAACGATTAGACGAGCCATCATTATGATAAGAAGTCATCGCCGACTATGGGAGCCCCCCTACGGACTGAAGATTCCCGGAGCCGGAGCAATCGAGGAGGTGGCTCTTACGCGCAAATGTCTGAATAAAGATTCCGACCGCGACTAGTGGTCACCAGCTAATCAGAAACCAAAAGGTCTTACCACCGAGCAAATCAGATATTTACTCACCTTTTAAAAGATGCCGATCTCAATGGCAGTGAACGATTGTATTCTGACCACACGGGGAAATCTTTTTTGTAAACAAATAGAAAGAAAGCAGGGTAAATATTTATCTCCTAATATAATAATAAACTTTAGCATCCAAAGAACCAAAGCAATAGATTCAGTTACATTATGCTGGTACGTCAAATATCTTGTAAGTTTGAAAAACTTTCCATGAATACGCGCTCTGACGCTGCCAGAATAAGTTAACCAAGCCAAGTAAACTAAAAAGAAAAAAATGGCTTCGTCCAAATAGTATTTAATGCGGTTTGTTGTCATAGTGATACAATTTAACTTCTAGTTACTCTATTGTAATCTAAGACTTTATTTCACTCATTTGAATTAATTATTAACCATATGCTGGTGACAACAAAAATCACACAGAACATCGTCGTGATGGTTTCTGTATCTTCTCTTCTCGTTTAAATAAAAATACCGTTGCTAAATATTCTGCCACTAAGTAATAATGTGGTAACATTATTGTGTAACGGTTTATGACTTAACAACCGAGGTCTAAAGATGACAATGCGCTAGTGACACTACCATAAAGGATATTCGGTAAACCTCTCGCTATAGATATACGTACGTATCCACCTTAGGCTAACGTGACTAAGTAAACTCGCTGTTGCCCGCGATTTCACTTGCATACCAAAGGTCTTTTTACGATAAAAGTAGCCTATACTTATCCTTTTCCAAGGTTTGATCTACCTCTATACTAATCATCATCAATATTGGATCAGCGGT
Source organism: Acronicta aceris (assembly GCA_910591435.1). Classification (NCBI taxonomy): domain Eukaryota; kingdom Metazoa; phylum Arthropoda; class Insecta; order Lepidoptera; family Noctuidae; genus Acronicta; species Acronicta aceris. The sequence goes on along the minus strand of OU342767.1, from coordinate 9,078,013 downwards.
TTAGGTGTGAAAACGTAACGGACACACATGTTACTTTCGCATGTTCTATGGATATTAAATTATCATAACTCATGCAGGGTCTATTAATGAATCTACTAATAATAATCTTTTTAATGATAATCCTTGCTAATAATTTGATTTTATCAGTTAACGTGTAATATCAGTAACATTGAAGGTATTACACATAATTCCTTCACAAAGTCAATATTTTGTCTTGGCCAAAAACAGAAGACATGACGTTGAGTCATTCATAATAAACGGTTAGATAAGAAATTATCTCTTATATTCCCGTAATTATGTACCTACCTAAATAAAATTTCTTAGTGATATTTTTTTATTATTTATTATATATTTATATATTTATTATAATTTATCTTTTAAAATATAAACGATAATATTATAATAATCTTTATTTGCAGTAAAATGGGACACACATCTCTGTCATATTAATGACATGCAAATAGTACACGAGTCGTAATAGGTATGTCATTTCTTATAATTATAATTAAATAAAGTTACGTAAAGAAATATGAATTGATTGCATAGTTAAATTTCTAATCTTTCTTTGATATGAGTTAATATAATTGTTCTCGGTGCGTTGTGTAGTGACAAACTGTATTCATGATTGGTGTCTATTGTCTCCATCGTCCGTGCGCCGGTCAATTTGTTCCATTGTTACAAATACACGCACTGTAAAGTGACAGCAAATGCAAAGTTGAAATTTATACGTATGGTACACAGCCTCTGTATTTTTATAAACATATCAATATAAGGGCTAGATAGGAAGCACGAAGGAAGATTGAATGCCATTTAATCTCCATTTTTAAATTTTTAAATGTCACAAGTTTTGATGTAATATCTTTATTCGTCTAATAATTGACCTCGTCTTTCGATTTTTGCGATGCAAATATTTTCAAGAATTTAAAACACAACTAAAAGAAACGTACCGTGAGAAAACTACTATAACATAATCAATCCATTATACTGTCCCGCTGCTGGACACGGGTCTCCTCTCAGAATGAGAGGGATTAGGCTATAGTCCACCACGCTGGCCTAGTGCGGGTTGGCAGACTTCACACGCCGTCGAGAATATCTCTCAGGTATGCAGGTTTCCTCACGACGTTTTCCTTCACCGTTTAAGCGCGTGAAAATTAACTATTAATATGCACATGACTTCGAAAAGTCAGAGCGTGCCTTGAGTTCGAATTCGAGACCGTTGACTTGGCAGTCCAACGGTCATACCACTAGGCTATCACTGTGCTTTAAGCTACTATGCAAACAATAAATTAAAACACCGGGGAGACAATGAATATCAAATGCTAAATATCAAAATTTACCAAATTTATGCAATATCAATTGATGCACTTCATCTGTACATAAAATTTATGACTTTATAACAAAAACATTGAAACTATTTGTGTTGAAAGTGGTTCTTTTTATACCTACACCGGGTAAGTACCTACGGCAAAGGGTGTAAAGTGTAATGAATCGTAGCTCGTTCCTCTCAGAGTATGAACACAGCCTCCTGTGGACACGTGATGAAAATAACAATTTTACATTACCGAGTCAGTTGGCGGTTTTAATTGACAATATAGCTACATCGGTGGGATTCATCAACGCAGTTGCAAATAAAAGTGTTTTGTTCAGTGTAATTAAATGAATTTGCCGATCTTTTGTCCAATTTTTACGAATTGGGATAGGGCTTATTTTTTAATTAACAATTCATTTTGGAAAAATTTGGCATTTTTAATGATCGAACTTGTTTCTGGTTAAGAATAAAGTTGTCACGCAACTTGACCTTAAAATATTTGCCGTATTCACATAATCCTAGCTTTTCTAGGGTTAACTTCCAGTCTAACCAGTTCCGGCTTAATATTAGTGTTTCACACGAAGCTACTGCCGTCAGAATTCCACACCACAATTTTTGCGGATTGAGGGATGTGTTATGAATGTGAATTTGTCATAAAGATATACATAATCAACCCATTATACCTACTGTCCCACGGCTGGGCACGGGTCTCCTCTCAGAATGAGAAGGATTAGGCTTAGGATTAGTATAACTATAACTTAAGCTATAACTTATTTTTAAAATATTTATATTAATTTAAATAAATAATTTATTTAGATTTATATAGTTATGCCTGCCTTATTAGTCCCAAGCGCGACTGCTACGCTAGAGGTCCTAGGTTCGATCCCCAGGTCCTTTGCTCGACCTGGGAATCGAACCCATGTTATTGGGGTTTTCTATGAAATTCTCAGTAGCAGCTCGGAGTCTGGATTTGTGCCCGGTTAATGGCAATAGGCTCGCCCCCCATGTAACATGTAACCATTAGTCTATTGCCCCCTACAACCTAAACATACCGGCGAACTGTGGATGTACATTAGTACACCTCTGCCTAACCCTTCGGGGAATATACGCGTAATGGTATGTTCATGTTATTTTAAGTTATCTTTATACTAATCAATAACCTTTGATGAGACATCTTTGCAGATGCAGAAAAGGCGCTGCAAATCAGCCAACTACAATTGCACACATAATGCACATTACATTCAACCTTCACCTTAGAGTTTGGCACATACAGTCATGGCATAAATTAGTTGCTCTAGTCAAAATCTGCATTCACTCATTAAATACTTAAAATGTTGAATTATATACTAAATATTGAGTAGGTAGGTACTTACAACCGTTACAACCGTTTCATCGAATGAAACAGTAGCTCGTTTCACTTGATGGAAACGCACTCAAGTCAACAATGAAATAGTAGGTCATTTCGTAAATTATTACGTATTCTAATTTCTTCTTCCTAAGTGTTCTGATATTAAAAGCAAAGCCATTAAAAACACAGTCATGATAAATATTAAAGTACCTAAGGTAAGATAATTTTTACTTTACCTTACCGTAACATTTAACAATGAAATTTTTGAAATCGGAATTCTCGATTTCCTCGTGCAATCAAACTAACTTGTTTTGAATACAGGTTTTGCTATTTTTTTCATGGAAACAAATCCAATGTTACACAAACACACTGCCTATGCTGCAGATAGATGTTTCTTTGTTATGCAAATGCATGTACTATGTGTCCCCTCGGCTGATGGCGAGCTGTGTCCGTCGTACCGCTGAAGGCTATGACTCCGGTACCTGTAACCCGCTACAAGCTAAATGGTCAATTATGTGACTTTAGCGACCAGAGATATCCAAACACAAAGGCCCGTGCCAATTCGCTATCGAAGCCAATCTATTGTTCGACTTATTCAATCCAATTAATACGCTTACGAGCATACGCATCTTAAGTATACACTTACCGAAAAATATTCTTATAAAGTATAAATATTCTTCTAAGTTTGTTCTGAACACAAACGAGTTTTAGGACCTGACCCATTATCTGTTTTTGGAACTTTTCCAAAAATCTCTTACACTATGTCCTTGAAATAAGAAAATTTTATCTCAAATTTTAAAATTCCATCTGTAAATTTGTGAAGCCGTCTATTTATTGGAATTTCAGGAACTAAAACTTAGAACACAGAGACAAATTTTATTTTAATTATGACGCCTCAGAACTAGTAGATACTTTCTTCCTAAGTTATCCGTCAATATTACATTTATATATTCGTCATGTATTGTAAATATAATCATTACCAACATTAATCAAGCCTATAGGTAATAATATATAAAAACTAATTGAATTGAAAAATTAACATAATTATACAAAATATTGTTGATTTATTCAAACAATCAATTGATTGGTTAGACAATCACAAGGGTATGATAATAACATGAAAATCAATTTACACAGGTATATTGGTGCACAATACAATCTGTTACGTAATACAACGGCATTTGCCCCGGGTACTGTGCGTCCTGTGACATGCAAATCTTGATGATAGTATTAAATCGGATAGTCGGAAGTGTGCAGGACACTCGATACTGTTAAATTGATGTAACAAGCTCGGGTACGTGGGGTGAATGGTGATACCTTCCTCCATACACAACTGGTCATCGCAGCTTAGTTAATTCTATTGCGGATTCCTTTGTAGCTCGGCTGCGACAGCTACAAACGAACTGAAGCGCTTCATACTACACAATATTTTGATAGCTTTCTTTAATAACACATGTTACAACAACAATAACAATATAGGTACAATTAATGCCCTTAAATTAAATTATACAATAATGGAATCCTAAAATAAAGGGAGGCCAAAAAACATGAAGAGATTATGTGAAAGACGGTATGGTACGGAAAGAACTAAATTATGAGATGACGGCTGAAAGAGATGTTTGAAAAAAAAGACGTAATGGGCCGACCTTAAGTAAATTGGTATCGGTAGGTATAAGGATAGGATAATGATGATAAATAAGACAACAATGGAATTCAACACCAAGTAGAGAGCACTGGTGATGGTAAATATCGGTAAGATGGAACCTGAAGCGAAAATGCGTATTATATAAAATTAATGCTTATGCGTATTAGGCAGTAGTAATAGTCAACATCATTATCCGCATCATCATAAATGACTGCTCAAAATGGAAGCCAGTAGGAATCCATATGTTACCTACTTTTAATATAAATACCCTTTGCCACGGTTATAGGGGCAGCTGATGGTAAATGTTTTCATGGCTAGACCCGATAGGAGGGGCTAGTTCAATTTTTAATGGTAATGGTAAAGTTAAAGTCACGATCCTCAACATTCCACTAGTGATTAGGTAGAAAAAGTAAAACAATTTCGGCACTATTCTATAGGGCAATTTAATATGTACTTTATAAGATAATAGCTGTACCCCGCCGTTTCACCCGCTAAATAATTACGGAGTTTCATACAAACCTTCACCCCTCTTTTCAACCCTTTAGAGGTAGGATTTCGGAAAATCCATTCTTATCGGATGCCTACGTGACCTAAGTCATACAAAAAACACTTCCTCCAAGTTTCAGGTCTCTACGATCAGCGGTTTAGGCTGTGCGTTGATCCGTCAGTCAGTCATTCAGGACAAAGCATTTTATATGTAGGTATAGAATAGATAATGTAATTTATTTAGTAAGTACGTATTTATAGTACCGATTTTGATAAATATCCATTTTGTTGTAATACATAAGTATTACACCAAAATATTGTCTTTCTCGTTCTAATGAGAATTCACTAACGCCAGGAAGCATCCCGTTGTACGAGTATACACATTAGAAATTTTGTATTGTGTCTGTAATTAAGTATCTACTTCTAGGGTTAAAATAGGTATGTACCGACGGGATTTATACCTACTAAGTTTTTTGTGTAACTATCGTTACTAGCACAATCTGATAAAAAGCTTATTTCAAAATAATCATATCAATCTTGGAGTATTCATAAATACATACTTAATATATTCATCAGCTTTCTGTAACACAAGGTGGATTGATCGATGAATATATTTTGAAACTGAAGTTGAATCGGATTACACCCGTTTGTCGATAATCCATTTGTATCCCCCAAACACGTCATAACTTCATTTCGTAGGAATAAAAAATCAAGTAATACCTATAAACCTTGCGTAAACGTAAGTAGTTAGTTATTGGAAAAAACCAACAAGTGTGGATATCTTAGTGTTTTTATCAACAGTTATTTTTATCTCCACCTACTTGTTGAATACCTAGACATAACAATTCCGATTGTTTTTAAAGGTTGATCTTGATCTACGATTAAATCGTGGTACCAAGATCAACTGATTTCGCTGAAATCTTTCCTAGCATCAAATTCTCTTATTTTTCTGTGCCCATAATAATTTGATTAGACTGTAGCCTAGCATTGATACATACAATTACAAAGTGAAAAGGTACCTAAGTATCTACTGTGCGGATAATATTTCTGGAGTATAAATGGGTGTCTGCTCAGGCATTTTGGGCAAAAAAATAAATGCCCTGGCAAAATCTCATTTATATAGATGGGTTTCTGACCAGGCATTTTCAGCGAAATCGGGCGAAAAAAATAAATGCCCTGGCATATATTTGGTATCACGTTTATAAAGTTATAGGTATTCCTCCTAACAACACAAATTATTTCTTAATTGTAAAAAATATTATACTTACGTCATTCTTTCTTAATTGTAATGATATTTAAATATTACGATACACGGAACAACATGAACAAAATCGTAATCTACACTTGTTACCCGTAGGTAAACAATATTTTTTCTATTTTTCTAGCAGGAACATAAATGATAAACTCTGTTGATTAAATCTTTTCCCATCTACCTACTGGTGTACTTAAGCTCCTTTGTGCGATGTGTCAATCTCTCACAGCATTGTAAAGAGGATGATAGCTTATAAATAGCTGAAAAATAGGACACAAACAAAAGCACCTGCATTGTTAAGGTATAGCTTTCGAAAGATGGATACGTATACAAGGTTAGTTTTAGTATAGGCGAAAGCCGAAACACGTGTCTAGTATTTTTATGTAAAGAATCTATGTACAAAATTTCAAAAATATATCAAGAAAAATCATAAAGTTACAGGCGTGTTACGTTACCTGGTTATCCGTACAAAAACATACACACCACGCGGCGCCCCCGCGCAGGCCGCTCGGCGTCGGCTTGCGCTCATTGATAATAATTTGGCAGTAGGTACCTAACCGTAGGTACGGCGATTGTATTGTATGTAATTAACTGGTGATAACATTTTCCATCACACTTGCAGGCTTTGGACTGTCGTAGTGGTCAAGTGTAGGTAGATATTATTATGTAGGTACCTACATTATACGTAAATGCAGCCGTAAGTGATAAAATGTAGTCAATGCGATTTGTTGCACCTTATGCCAACCACTTAAAAAAGTTCAATCTGGATGAAAAGTGTTATAAATCGCATTACTTAACCACAGCCGGCGGTGGGTAGGTACCTACTAATAATAACTTTCCACAATTAACCATCTTGGCGTGTTTAAAAATGTTAATCATCGCTATTTACAATAATTGACTGAATCACTATTCACAATGTAAGCTGTCGAAGGCCGAAAGGTACCGCACTCCCTTGATCTTTGTGTAGCGGCCAGCATTGTATTCCACGATACTCTGATACCGAATTGCTCCTCGTACCGCCGCACTGCCAGGGATACGTTATCACCACAATCCGCTAGTGCAACTTTTCGCATACGATATTTACAGAATCAATCAAAACACAACTAATACCTACGGCGCCGGCGCCGGCCGCGCGATCGCGTTACTTTACTGAACGGGAGCGTGACACGCGCGCATCAACCTGTAGCTTCCGGGCGACTAAATGACCGACTGAAGGGGTTGTTTTACCCCCCGCCCCGCTGTGCGCTCGCGCCTAGTGCCGCTATGACCTGCCGTGACCGTGTTGTGCGCATATGATCGCTAATAGGTACTTAGTGTCGCTCGGTGTCCAACTTGTAGCCTTTTTAAAATATTTTTTGGTCAAAATATAACATGGTGTAAAAATTATTGGAATCGATTCAGTTACTTATTCTGAACAAACTATATTCAGGTTTCGCCTATACTAAAACTAACCTTGTATATACCTAGTAGAAGAAGTTTCGTATCAATTACGTGTTTTAAGTGGGAAAAGTACAAAATTGACAGAGATAATGCTCGACTATAATAATATAAAAATAATTTTCCCTTTACTAGCACAACACTAGCGCTTTAACGTGGGAGAGCCATGCTTTGGCACGAATGGGCCGGCTCGACCGGAGTGATACCACGGCCTCACAGAAAACCGGCGTTAAACAACGCTTACGTTGTGTTTCGCCGAGTGAGTGAGGTTACCGGAGGCCCAATTCCCTTTTAAAAGGTCGGCAACGCGCTCGTGACTCCTCTGGTGTTGCGGGTGTCCATGGGCGGCGGTAATCGCTTAGGTACCATCAGGCGATCCGTCTGCTCGTTTGCCCTCCCATCACATAAAAAAAAACAACAGGTGACTCTTCACGTGCCTACAGCACGGACGAAAACAATGTTTTGCACAAATTTCCTTCATTATTCTAGTGCAATGCTTAAATATTAAATATATTTACTTACTACCTCTTACATGTTCATTTTAAAATATATGTGCGTATTAAGGTCGATGTACGAATAAAGTGTCGTAGAAAAAGATAAGCAAATAAGTTTTCGTGAATATACAGATCTTAAAAATAAATAATTACCTAATAAGAAGCAGGAACATTAATTATATCTAAATGTAATTTTCATGTCATTTCTTTGAATTTTTCCTTACAGATATATTTAAATATTTATTATAGTTTTAAAAAGTCTTTTTGTTTGTTTCAGATAAACAACGTGGAAAACTTCACTACAAACGTACGGAATGAATAATAACTACAATTCACATACAAATACACTCATGAAACACTATCAACTAGATTTCGTTAGCTTAACAAAACCATACTGAAGTACACACAACTACTTTTCATTCAAACTATTCGGAAACATGGCAAACAAACGCAAACTTCAACTTTAAACACGGACGTTACGTCACGGGAGGGAAACTCCGACACGTAAGCCTACACATACAGCAGATGCCACACTGTCTTACATCAACATCACACTTACACAGCTAACCGCACGAAAATACTTATCTTACACGCTGATTTAATTTTATCCTCGTGTGAGTTAAGCGAGAGCTCTCTAGGTGGCATGCTTGCCTGGTAGCCGATGTAACGAAGAGGTGGCACAATTGCGCCAAGTGCCACTCATAGGTATCGGTTACGTTGAACACAGCCGCACACATATACACTGCTTAATTCATGACACTTGAATGAGTACCTCGCAAATTCACAGGGTAATTATCCGGCATACCAAAATTAATAAGCTCGCAGCCAACGTAAATCGGTGCTGATTGGTTGCAAACGCTGAAGAGGGACGGATGAATTTAACTACTAAGGGTAAGTTGAGTTGCTGTTTACTATAATTTCGGAAAACTTGCGACATTGCGATCTTATAGGATTTTATCGACTATAAAATTAAAATTGTTTCATCCAACGTTTTAACAAAAATAATTACATTAAGCCAAACGATATGCTGCAAATAATTGAACTAATATACCGAATTAAAAATAAAATAAACTAAGACCATATTCCTACACTAAGGTTTAACTTTGTAGTCATCTTAAATTTCAGAGATGAAAGTGGAAAAACAAAAAAAAAACATTTTAAAAATCAGATAAGTTAGTCTCTCTTTGTGAGAATAAACCTAGTGCTCCCCTGCCCAGTAGTGGAACAGTAAATGGATTGATGATTAATAAATTGTACCTAAACAATAGAAAATATTTACTTAAACTACCTAATTGTAACGAGCACTAATACTCGCCAAATATCATTTAGAAATCCGATATCAATACTACCTTATTGCCACTTGGCAAAAACTCAAAGCACTTTAAAAAATATGGAAAGCAACACAATTAGTCACACTGACATTATTAACGACTCAGTAATCAAATATTTTAAACAAAAGACGAATATTAACAGGGTTACCTATATCATTAACAAAATCCCAACGTTACAGACCCTTTACAGCGTTCATTGGCACGGGCAGATTGGTATTGTGCTGGTTTTAATAAGTGTTATATCTACTTGTATCAGTGTACATTGACGTAACGACCAAAGGGCTTTTAAGTTTCCCAAACATAATGATTTGTGTAGTATACTACAATAGCCGGTACACGCCAACCTACTCATTATTGCACCGGGTATGATAATAGGAGACGAACTTTCCATAACGACGGCTGGACCCGGTCGTAGTGCATTTAACATGAGTTATACGCTAAAAAAAACTACAAAATCAGCGGCAAAGGGAGGCTACTAGTGAATGGCTTAGGCCAGCCGCGACTGCTAGCCCGTTTTTCTTTCTTTACCTTCATAATTACCATATCAGTTAAAGCCTAAACTGTGGGTAGTAACACTTCTAACCTAATCTTCATTATTACTAAAAATGGCGGGATGCCAAGTTTCTTTCAAATCCTAAAGAGTGTATTATGTAATGTATAAACGTGAAATTATTTAAATACTTTATACTGAATGTCTGTAATCAAACTTTCCTGAAAATTTCGAATCATTATCACAATCATCAAACTAATACTCACTTTATTCTTAACATTTGACCGTTTCATATGACTAAGTAGGTATTCAAATAACCAAAATCAGATTTAATTATTATTTCGATGCCTCTGAAAAAGCTAAGGGAGAGCGCTCATTGGTCACCGTTACATCTCTACTGATGGTACAGCACATCAAGTTACCGCAAACTGTAAAATTTTCCCATTGGATAATAAACTCTATCATTTGGATATTAAATTTAAAATCGTTTGTAGAAATTTGACAATTTTGGATACCAAGATAGGCTGTTGACTGTAAATCATACCAAATATTAACACCATTATAAAATAGCGGTATCACTCTTTTGTTGCGCATTTTACTTAGTACAAATTTACAAATGTTATAATCTTAAAACTCTGGACTAGAAAGACGTACCTTAAAGTTTAGTACTTAGTACTTACCTTAGTATGTTCATCCTAACAAGAGTCCTTATAGTTAAGTAGGACATGGACTCCCGAGCAATCAGTGCACATCGCTAATTTATGTTACTGCGTCTGTTTTGAATAATCGCTCCGAAGCCGCATGATATTTCAACTATGTCCACTTAACTAAAAGAACCACTCGGTTTCACTAGTATAATCCCAATATAAACTATAGGTAATATGATCCAATAAGCGATATCCGTAGTTAGTCCTAAATACCTATTTGGAGAAAGATCAATTTCTCGATTTTCCAGTGATGAAATCAAATGTGTAGTTAATCTACTCGTAATCCATCACTTTTTGAATGGCAACTTAGCGAAATGTATCTTATACATTTACCATTTACCAACAACACTGGCAATAAAGTAAAATAACTATTAAATCTTTATTTTGATCTTTAAGTACTTAAATATTTATAACAAGGTTTAAGTAGGAAGCGAATGTAAGATTTATTTGAAATACCTAATTCCACACTAACAATATTAATATGATTAAATTATTGTTCTCATTTTGTCAACATTAATTCAGAAATCATACCTACCCAAGTTACAAACTGAAACAATAGCTTACACAAAATAGATCTAGCTAGATGTTTAACATTTGTCCAGCGCAGAGATTGGTACTCCAGGGACTATATTATTAAAATAAATATTAGCAGTGGGACCGACCATATATTGACGAGTAATTCAACCCAACAGCGGCTTCAACGTAAAGATTTATCGCAATTATTTAATATGCTCAAACTATTTCTCTATCTTGAATCATCACGATAATAGTACATACATATACAGTAGTATTTTAACGGCACCCCCTCTAAGTACCTTTAAAAAACGCCAGTTGTACTTGCGCAGGCGATTCTATACTACAAGTAACGTTCCTCTAATGGCTCATCGTCCATTTTGTCGCCATGAAAAATTCATAAGGGGAAAAGTCCTCGTGATTCCAACAGTATATGTTGACGTGCAAAGTACACCAGTTGATGTATATAAGTACCTAGTAGCCAAACGCTGGAGCGCAATATTATAGATCATATCTGAACAATATAAGAATTCACCATCGTCATCTTGGTCGTCAAGATCCATGGTGTACCTATTGTACGCATGTACCTAACTGAAATACTTATTCCAATTAATCTTATCAAGTTTTAGGAAGGTATTATATTGCTATACATATAATACATACCTATCAACTTTAGATATTATGCTACTAGGGATACTTTCCCAATGTTCGTAGAAGTTAAAAAAAAATCACTTATTTTTGACGATACGACGAAAAAGTAACAATGGTCAAATTAATTGAAATGATTTTTTTTTCAGATTCACGCTAGCGAATCGGCGTACTTACTGCGAAGCGAATGTCCTGCGTACATCACACACACACACACATACATACTTATTCAGTACGGACCGTTACGAGGTTTATTACAAAGAATAAATTTACAAACAAAATATCGTTATAATAATATACCTAATACTATCATAATCATCAATCGATAACTGCATCGCATCATCAATTCATCAAGTAAAGAGTTTTTCTAGATATAATAACCTATGCCCGTAACATGAAGTTAAATAGACTATAACATGGACTTGGACTAACAATTGGTAAAATATTTGATCAAATCCGAATGGGTAGTTCGGGAGATCGTATGGACCGTTATTACTGAATCGTACATTCAATTAATCAACACAAAAATGTGTAGTCTCTTAATTTTTTTAATAATTTAATAAATAATCTTAAAAACATAACATAATAAGCTTATAAATAAGCTTTGACTGCACTTTTGGCGTAGTGGCTGAGCAATCAGTTTCTAAGCTATGTGCTGTGAGTTCGATCCTCGCACGGAACAAAGATTTGTACGAACACGGTAGTTGTTCCGGATCTGATAATTTGTGTTTGTACCCAAGATAAGTAGAAAATCCTAGTGGTGCATATATATGGGTAATAAAAAATAACAAGAAACCGTAACAAATTCAGTGATATATGACTCTACCAAGAGTAATCGATAATACCAACCAATAATAGCTACTAACATTCTCTAATAAATCTAAACAATAAACTCGGTCGCTCTAAACAATAATTATTAATTTTACAAGAGCCGTTTTTGACAATAGTAAACTGTCATGATTTAATTTAGAAAAAACAATTGTAGGAGGCATTCTATAAATTTTCTACAAAAAGGCCAGCTAATCGGTTGTCTAGTCGTCCTCAAATCAACCAATTAGTCTGGCAGTCATAGGTTTATAGTCTGAAACAATGACAAATGATCTTGATTGATCAAAAGTGTTATGTAAGTGCCTAGTCTTATTATGGTGCAAATAAGTATACCTAATAGCTTTTAATACTCGGACACTTGTTCCTAAAGATATTTTATTAACAGGGTGAATATTTAAAAAATATTTAAACATCATTACCTTCATCCCAAAGTGAATGCAGATAATTAAAACTACAATTATGATATTGAAAACATAAACTACACCCATGCCATCAAGCTATAAGACAATAATAAAAACAATCTGAACTATGAAAAAGAGAACTACTATGATGACAAAAATGATTTGTTCATTGGGTGAATATTCGAACTTCGAATAGGTATGTTCACCCAACAAAATAATTTAACTAATTATTAATATGAAGATACCCCTATTTCATTTTATCATGGATTATTTTTACTCTGGTGCGATCAAAATACTGTAGCCGATAAAAAATCCGATGATCCTTACTGGTTGGCACCCAAACTTGAGCTGCTGAGGGACGCAGGTCGCAGACGAATCCTGCCTGAGAACGAATTATTCTTTCGCTAAAATTTATAACCCACATAGCACCTAGCCTTACGCAGTTCTCTGCGGAACTTTATAAAAAACCAAACAATACACAAACTCATTATTGACATCGCTAAGCGAACTGAATTACCTATTTTGTATAATTCCGATCAGCAGCAACGATGAAGGATACGGGAATTGCGAAGGAGTGGCCATCATGGAAGATAAAATATTTCTCGCTGTGCGCATATTGCTGCTGCGAATGTGATTTATTCACTTCTTCCATGCGCAGGTAAGACAAATCAAAGTATAAGGTAGGTAATGATTATAGGCTCCTGAAGACTGGGGCTACTTTCGGAAATAACCTGTCTTCATGATAACTAGTCGTAATATTCAGACACCGGTTACAATCAAGCCAAAACTGGAATCCCTTAAAACGATGTCCTCCAAACTAGGAAGTTTGATTGGCTGCGATATAAAAAAATGTGTCGCGCCGAGTCGTCGCGTCGGCGTCGCTCGCCACGTGCTCGACCTGATGAACGCAAGTCGCTGTTATTTGCCGCATAATTTACATAGAGATAGATCAGCGTCCCGCGGGTCGTGCACCCGTTGAATTTCTATTGTTTAGATTGGAAAACTAAGTGCGTCAATAGTCGACTTTCCTCTCACGTCATTATTAGATCGCAAGGTGTCGTGACGTGACAAAAGCTGTTTGTTGCAAACAAACAGAATTTCGATCAAATCCAATCCAATATTTCAAAATTATAAGCTGTCTGAAACTTAAAATGTGGTTCTTAAGTGGACACAAAGCAAAACAAATTAACATTATGCCGATTAATTGGAACCGAGCTTCTACACAACCTGATAAAGATGTGGGAGCCTGGATTGCCGATGGAGTTGAGAACGAATCGATTACCTAATGGCGTTGTGTGACCACCCGGCCCCGTGGAGATTGACTCATTTGCACTGCATTACATTACCGAGTGACACGGACAGCCACTCTCATCATCGCGGTAATGAACAGATTGTTGTTCACAACACTCAAGCAAAATTCCATTTAAATTCCTAGATACGGTTCTCCTGCGTCTTACAACTTTCAAAACGGTTATCTATTATAAGAGTAGGAGTACAACAGTGCTCAGTTAGGTACTGCTACGTATCTTCATATTTATGTTTTGGGGTTTTCAGGACAATATTAATAAAACATCAAATAATTAATCAACGCAATAGTTCATACAGACTCTTGACTGCCTCATTAGACCAGTGGTTCTAAGCGCGACTGCTACTGCTACTCTGGATTCGATTCCCACATCGAGCGGTTATCGTGTTTTTCTATGAAATTCTTAGTAGCAGCTCGGAATTTGGATCTGTGCAATAGGCTCGCCCAATAGGTTCCATGTAATAAGACATGGAACCTAAACGTACCGGCGAACGGTGGATGTAGAACATTAGTACAGTCTGACTGACCATTCCGGGAATTCAGGCGTGATGAACTCCATACATACGTATATATTATTGTCTCCAACAGTTAGAAATTGAGCGCGCCACATAATGTATATAGGTATTCAATATTAGGTATCTACGTCATTCACCGCATTTGGTTAGCATTGGCTAGAGTATCGCTCCTTAGAAACAGATACACAAATGGAACACTTGAGCTGCCACGAATCACGTTGCAGGTGACAGGTAGGAATCATCACAACACATTGAGATTACCTACCTCAATTTAACAAGGAAACATAATTATCTCCGTTAAAAGGGCGGAAATTTCCATAAATGTCCATGGGCGGCGGTAATCGCTTACCACCAGGCGATCCATCTGCTCGTTTTCCCTTCTATCACATAAAAAAAAATATTTAGTCACTGTAAATGATTTAATAATAGTGCAGTGATAGCCTAGTGGTGTGACCGTTGGACTCCTAAGTCAAAGGTCTCGAGTTCGAACCCAAGGCACGCACCTCTGACTTTTCGAAGTCATGTGCGTATTAATAGTTAATTATCACCCGCTTAAACGGTGAAGGAAAACATCGTGAGGAAACCTGCATGCCTGAGAGATTTTCTCGGTGGCGTGTGAAGTCTGCCAACCCGCACTAGGCCAGCGTGGTGGACTATAGCCTAATTCCTCTCATTCTGAGAGGAGACCCGTGCCCAGCAGTGGGACAGTATAATGGGTTGATTATAAATGATTTAAAAGTTTACTTTCACAGCCTCACGTCTAGTGATCCCAAGTGCGAGTGCTACGTTAGAGGTCCTGGGTTCGATTCCCAAGTCCAGATTCGCGTAGTGTTATTGGGTTTTTCTATGAAATTCTCAGTAGCAGCTCGGAGTTTGGTATTTGTGCCCGGTTAATGGCAATAGGGTCGCCCCCTATTACAAGGGACCTAAA
Source organism: Acronicta aceris (assembly GCA_910591435.1). Taxonomy (NCBI): domain Eukaryota; kingdom Metazoa; phylum Arthropoda; class Insecta; order Lepidoptera; family Noctuidae; genus Acronicta; species Acronicta aceris. The sequence continues at coordinate 9,062,372 of OU342767.1, read as the reverse complement.
CATACCAGCGAACTGTGGGTGTACATTAGTACGCCTATGCCTAACCCTTCGGGGAATGCAGGCGTGGTGGTATATTTTCTTAGTAGATGACCTCCCTACTTACCTAATATTTCCAAAGCATGAAGTTTTTAATGTTATTCCGAAACATTTAAATTAGAACACTGAATGGTTTCATTGAACTTGTAACCTACATCATGTACCAATCATTGAATAAAGTTTCTGTTACGTACACTAACACCTACCCAACAAGGGCCTCAAGTCTATGATTATACCTTTAGTGTCACAATCGCCATTCAATGACTGCAGAACTGTTGATTTTTGACAGTTTTGTCTACGAAATCTGTACGACGGCCCCTCACTGCATTATAATCAATCAGTCACTCAATTGGCGAAATTACTATAATAGAAAAAAGAAGAAACTACACAGTAATATAATATATAGGTAGGTACTGTATTACTTTTTGATAATGTCTTTAAACTATATACCGACCTATATATATATAAAATTGAATGTTTGTTTGTTTGTCCTGCATTGCTAAACGATTCATCCTATTGCGATAAAACTTTGGTGAGTAAGTTGTTGTGTGCATGCCAGGGATGGTTTATGACGAAAAATAAAGAAATAAAGAGGCATTGCAACACATGGCGGGGGACAGCTTCAGTTAGTAGGTACGCTATAATGATGACAACCACAATTAGGCAATCAGTTTCCGTACAATCTCTGCCAAACACGGTTTTGTCTAGCTCAGGATTGTTTTCTTTATGTCTGTTTGACCTGAAAATTTATCTTATCACGAGGAGATAATTATTATTAATAGTTATTCTCTATCGCTGAAATACTCTTGTTCTAGTTGGTATCACAGCGAGTAGGTAAAGTAGCACGCCTAATTTAGGCAGGTAGGTACCTGCTTACCGAGTTATTGTCAAGTTCAACGACCCATTCTACGTACCTACTATGATTAAAACGCAATTCGCTATAGATACGTAGGCACCTACTTATCTATCTCTACAAGAAATAGACCTTGTAGGTACCTATAAAATTGAAATGACCTATTGCGGTTTCTATTAAAATTAATTTATGATAGGTAAGTAGGTACCTACAGGTAAATTGCGTTGGCAATAGGTACCTACGTCTATTTATATGCCAAAACAATTTTTACTTACCTGTCTTACATAATAAAAATATTTTGAACAACAATTAAACTAGGTACAACTTAGGTAGCTAAACTCTACCTCCCCACTAAAAGTACCTAACTCCTAAATAAAAAAATATTTTAATGATGAAGTTATCATCACCATCCTCGTGTCCATATTCCAAGTTACTTGAGGTTTTTAATGATGAAGTAAAACTAAAATCTATATTCTATTGAAAAAATAACTTATCTATGACGCTGACTGTACCTCAGAGAAAAGAGCAAAACTCAATCAAAACTCAACTTCAACTGTACATGAATCGGGGATCATTGAACTATTGATAGGTAGGGAAAATGTAGTAAACCTATTTCTAATGAAGAAGGCAGCGCCATCTTTTGAAATCATAAAACAATACGAACATTCTAAATAGTTCTACTATCTTTGTAAAGAACTACTGTAGAGGGCGCTAGGTAATCGGATGTGCATGTGCAAAAATTGTGATAATAATGTCAAGGCCAATGCTAAAATTAATAATTTTGTTTACTACACCTGTTTAAATCGATAAAATTGAAGCGTTGTTTTATCTTGGCAATACAATAAATAGAAAAAGCCATAGTAATTACAAAATTTAAGCAATATTATCGAAAACTAGAGTTGCTTCCGCGTCATAACCTCTTTGCAAAATAGTATCTATGGATCCGGATTTGGAGTAAATAAGTCTAAAATCTCTAAAAATCAGGAATCGTAATGAATTATTAGCTTTATCCTATTTGAAGTTCATCTTATAAATATATTTTCAGCTTCAAAATGCGGCTAATATTCGTTGTGAGCTAAATATTCGTACTACAATATTTGTATTTACCGCCATAAAGTGTGAAACGCATGAAGTTCGCGTTGCGAATCTGGCCGATTGATGTGAAAGATATTCCGAAGGCCGTGAGTGAACACGGAAATCGAGATGTGTGTGTGGTCAAAAAGACAGTGCAAGGTAGGGGTCGGGTGGCGTTTGTGATGGCAAAATTTTTGCAAATGGTGAGTTAGGAATTATTGACTAGACGCGTCTCGGATTTCGTTTTGTTTTGTGATAGTGAATTATTTGTGTGTTAAGCGAAATATTTGGTGTTTATTGATATTGAAATTCTTAGATTTTGTGATACGGGATCGGCAAATGGCGCTACGAATAGCCAAAGTTGACACAACTACGCGTTTAGAAATCCCATACATCTTCGGTTGCCAATTTTTAGGCACGCGGCATGACCAGTGATAAACAACAAGTAATGGTGCATCCTAAAACTCTTCATATCACGCGTATGGACCTAGCAACTGGGACATCCAGCTTGGCGATTATAACGGTGTCAGCATGTTGCGATTTTTTTGGCGAGCGGTACTACTTTTTTAAACTCGTTTATAGAGGCGGCTAGAGGTTTCCGCGTCCCGTAGGGTCGGTGGCCCCGCGATCTGGCTTCTGGAGCTAAATTACATAATGTATAGGTGTTGTTTGGAGCATGCAACAAGTAGATATGTGTCGGCGGGCTAACTGTCAATGTGGAGTACAGTAAGCTCGCTGCCCGCGGCCCCCATTAATTCGAGCCGCTGATGTCACTTATCTCTCCGCTCTCCTATCTAGGCCCTATGGCCGCCAATTTTTTGCACATAGTATCATAATGTAAATTTGATAACCGGCGCACGTCTCTAATTGCCACTTGTTTAAATACTAAATGATGCAAATCTAGGTTCGTTTACAGCAACTGTCCATGAATTTAAATTTTAGTCCTTACATTGATATAACCTTGTAATTTTGAAGCTTGTGAATTAACCATATTTTTGTATGAGTAGCATGTGTTACAACCATGGTATTGTGACATTTTAATTATTTGCAGCACGGTCACTGACATTAGCACCAACAATGGACCAGCAATTCTGCTTGCGCTGGAACAACCACCCGAACAACCTGACTGATGTGCTTGCGAGCCTACTGCAAAGAGAGGCTTTGTGCGATGTCACACTGGCCTGTGATGGAGAAACAGTCAAGGTACATATACTACATATATTATTACTATCAATTCAACTAACAAACATGCCATAAAACTTTGTGTATTGTTGTTTTCAATTCTCAATCTTACTAAACTAATGATTTTTTTTAAATTGTGTTTGGCTTAAGTATATAGAAAATGAATAGAAGTACTATTTTACAAAACTGGCTGATACATTATTCATACTGGAAGTATTGTTACTAGTTTTAGAGAAGATCTAGTCACATGATTCAGTTTGTTTTAAAAGTTAACTTATTACAATCTCTTTAGTAATGTTATGTCACATACTCACATTGTAGGAAGTGTATGTAAATATTTATATTCTGTTTGTTGCACTCACATGCAACAGTTTATTATTATGCCACAACAAAATGCATTAAATAGTAAACAAACATGAGTAATACACTTGTGTGTTGTTACATGTTGTTGACAATGCTTTTTGAATGATTTTTTCTTACTGAATACAATTATTTCAGGATTCAGTTAGGATCTCTTGATTTCTAATTCTATATAGGTACCATATTTTTAGGTAATTAGTATAATTGCTAATTTATTGAATGCTATTGCAAATAATTGATTAATTCCAAGGATAGTAATAAAGATGTCAAATGATATGTGCCTACATAATAGCTAGATAGAGGAAGATAAGACACAAAATCTTAATTGTCATTACAGCCAAATTGCTACCTTAGGCCATCAAGTCAAGGCAGTCTTGATTTTAGATATTTAAATATTTGCTAATTTTACAAGGTTATTCTACTGAATTCGTTTTTTTTTTATTCTACCTGTATTATAAAATAATAAAACAAATTCCTTACAAAAATACATTATTATTCATATTAAAACAAAATTATATTTTACTTAACTGATATACATACCCGGATGTAGTATTTCTTACTGAATTTTAAATGACATTCCCTAAGACCAAATTTAAGGTTTTCATTTAAAGAAACTAAAGGTCAATAACACACGTAGTCAAGCAACTTCCTTTATGCCATTTAAATTTAAATTCAACTTCAAATAACTATGAAAGCTAAAGTTTTATGCTAATGAAATGCAGTTTGTTAGGTAGGTTGAAAGGAGTCTGCAAAAGATTCTGCATGTTTTTTAACTTTCTAATTTTTTTATTACACCTGTTAAGCAGGTTTTAGGGTCTAGATGTAGACAGATAAATTAATAGTATAATGTCTGGCTAGCTAGCTCTTGTGTTACAACTTCACATTTTTTTAGGAATGTATCAACAAACAAACCTTGGCACTATTTCAGGCTGAATATGTTTGTAGCTAAGCTCCTAAACTGATAATATCTTACTGTAATTGTTTATTACATTTGCATATTTTTTAATGGTTTAAACTTTTTGCGTTTTTATATCATTGAATTTAAATAGATGATTTAGATGTTCCCATAATAAAAGTATTATTGTATTATTTAGTCTTGTGCCTTCCATTAATCATTTGTGTAACTACTTACCCGATAATACGGCAACAACCCCAGAGTCCATTATTAGGTTTATTGAAATATGTTTAAGTGTGTTTTAATGAAGTGTCAATATCTTACCATATTCATCTTAATTATGTATATTCTCCATTCTCCAAAGGTTTGGCAAGAAAAATTACTACGTATAAAATGGCTATTCTCCATCTTTCTGTAACTCTACCCCTATACCTCCTACCGCCTTTCCGCACTTCGTTGTAGTGTTTGTTGTCCCTAAAACAAGGAACAGCAAGCAAACGACTAAAATAAAAAAACATCCTATGCACACAAATATGGATACATGTCATGAAAACTTCCTCGTTAGCCTAGTGATCCCGGGCGCGACTGCTACGCCATTACGCCAGAGGTCCTGAGTTCGATCTCAGGTTGCACATATTGTTTTTGTATTTTTCTATGAAATTCTCTGTAGCAGCTCGGAGTTTGAGATTTGTGCCGTCAGAAAGTCATGAAATTCATGTGACGTAATTTATGGATGGCCCATACTTACACTATCAACAACAGAAACAGTCGTAGTGCTGTATTTTGAAATACCTGGAAAATCTTCAGGGACCAGTTTTGCAAAAAAAATACTAAGTGTTCCACCACGTCGCCAATTTGTTGTAAAAATGTGTTCCCCAATAAAACGAACAATATCATGTGTAATACATAAATTTCTGTTACGTATTATTCTTCTGGACGTACGTAATCCTCTAGAACGTTTACAATCATTATCCTCACTACCTCACCAGCCGTACTCTAGATTTCTAGAACGTTTCTAGAATATGTTGTAGTCGTAGATGGGTTTCTGCCCAGGCATTTTCGGCGAAATTGGGCCAAAATAATAAATGCCCTGGCATAAACCTATCTCTGTTGTAGTAAAAGTAATATTGCACTTTTCTAACAAAATCGTTAATAGACATGATAATATGTGATGTAGATATGTGTCAACTTATTAGTTACCAGACAATTATGTGCAAGGCAACTGCACAAGTGTCTAGTACAATTTCTACGAAACATATTGATTTTTAATTTTACAAGCAAGCAATCGATGGTTACTATGCAAGTTTTATGTCCACTGTAGTCTAACACGCACTTTTATTCGTTTTTGTCATCTGCATTTCATTTATGGAGATAAATGGATGAGAAAGCTTCTACCAACCCTATAACATGGTGAGGACGGAAAGTGCTTTAACCTCGTCATTTTTAGGATAGTCCAATCCCATGTAACAACACAATGATGATGATGTAAGGGTTGCAAATATACCCCTAAAATGACACGAATCTAGTGGATTATAATTACATTACCGGTTATGTGCGAGTTTGCCTCGCCACCGAGGATTCTTTACCAATTAATAATAAATAATTTATTTCATCTCTCACAAATATTTACTTAATGTTCCAAAAAGAAAAATCCTTATATAAATCCAAATAATGCTTAATATAAATCTAAAAGTAATCTTAGGGTATACATAATGTAAAGACACAATACAAAGTTTAGTCAGCACGACTTAAAATATTAATTATAATACCGATAGAGCATTGGTTCTTAACCGGTGGACCGTAGACCACTGGTGGTCCCTGAAAGCTCACAAAGTGGTCTCTCAAGACTGAAAAATTAAAATTAAATAAATGACGCGCGGTGCGTGAAAGCCTTAAATCCCTATCAAACAACTCGTAGTCCATGGCAAGACAAAAATTTTGACAAAATAAGAGTAGATAAGTTCTTTTATATAAGAACCGCTGCTATAGAGGATAGAAATAAATAACGGTTGTGATTGAGATACTGAACTGGAGTACTCAAACACTGGGGTTACATAGTTAATAAAATATTAGCATATTAATTTAAATATAAAAAAAAACACCAAATGATTTTTACAAAATGTACTCTAGACGGTTGGTACCTCCTACAGCTATCGAGTTCAAATATACGCGCACCCACGCAGTAAGTAGGGCTCGAGTAAAACAATTAGGTACTGGTTAAAATTGTCCTGCTAACATATATAAATTGTATTTAGTGTTACTTAACCAAACTGTACCGTAATTTATGAAAACTGAACGATCTCTTACTCTTTTATATAACCCGATTGAATTATAAAGGGCAAACAAGTTCTAACTGTACTGTATTTCGTGTGACATACAAGCAGACGGATTGACGAACGAACCGTGCCGTCTTACCACTGGATTCCTTTAAACCTTTTTGGTTACGGTAACAACAGTAAATTTTACCGTTCTTCGCTGGAAACACAGTAGGATATAATATAATCACTATCTTAAATCGAGTACGATTTCTGTTACAGTAAAAAACTACATATTAATTTAAATTGTAGCAACTTAGTGTTTGTAACACAATATTTTACCACGTACGTGCGTACCTAATATACAAACGTAATATACAAACGTCTAAGAAGCTATCGTCTTAACGAAAAGGTTGATTCCAACATAGGTATCAGTTAATTCATTATAGAATTTTAAGAAATAAAAATCGGTTTGCTTAGAAAATACTTTTTCGTGTATAGATAAAATATAATTACTTAGTCTATCGCAGACGGGACTAATAAACCTGCTGTCTACTAGGTCTAGCTAGGTACCGCTATCGGCTTCACCACATTCTTCGAGTGAATGTGCTGCTATTCACGATATAATACTGTCGAACAATTTTTTTCTAGTATAAGCTACATTTCTAAAAACCAAGATGATAAAAATAGAACAATCACAGGAAGTAGATTTGTCAAGATGTTTATCTAGGGCAATCTTAATAAGCCTCTGACATTAATAAAGTTTACAGTGAAAGTTAGATTACTAAGCAAGCGTGGTAGGTGCTGCACAAGGAAAAAATCCATCAGTTATTTCATCTAATATCAATATATTATAAAATATCCTTTTTTTATTAGCACGGAAAATCCTCAGGCAGGTTATGTCCGACTCGTACCAACTAAAAATCCCTTATATTATAATCCCTTTCACGACCGTGAAAGGGATTATAATATATCCTAACAATTATAATTATAATGATTTTTCGCTTACGCAGGAGAAATATTGGAGGTTGGCGTGATTTGTGTTGACCTACGAGATGCCGATTTGATTATTGAAATAAACTAAAAAATCTCGGCCATCCATAAATTATGTCACACAATTTTCATGGTTTTTTGACTGTCGTCGTCGACACATTTGTGAGACCCCTTCCTCCCCCTATCGCGACGTCACATAATTATGATTGTTTTTTTTTTTGCGTTTAATCTTCTACATGTGACCCCTTGTTGTCACACATCATACTTCTCTACACCCCAATGAGATGTGACGTAATTTTTGGATGGCCCCTTCGGCGTTGGAAAAGAACGCGCGCAGGAATGATTTCTTTGAGTCCACATTTTGTCAGTGTTTTATAGATCATACAACAATTATACCGGTATTTTGTTTGTAAGTGTGTAAGTGAGATCATGCTCACACACACACACAATCACAGTGTTGTTTTTATCAGCAAAACAAAATCTATAACGATCTTCGGCTGCGTATCATACACATAAATTCATAAATTACTACCTCGCGGAATCACTCGCGCCCCGAAAGGATTAACTTACCGTAACTCGACTTCTAACCGTGTTAAGATGAAACATGCACCAGATTTTAAGTTAGACCTTTAGCAGTACAACTATAAAAACTACATTCAATGTCGTACAGTAGTTTATGCGTGACGCGCGTACAAACATACAAACAAGAATTCTAAAGATAATTGTTATGGCTTCTATTGCTTTTGTAAAGATCACTTAAATTATTTTTTCTGAAATATCTCCTATAATTATATTTTAAATAAAAAAATATCTACATATAATTATACAGACTCGGTCAGTTACAATTGTATTATATTAGTATGATTTAGGCCAGTACGACTGACTACTGTCTGTCGCACAGCTCGCCACGGGCCATTGTCGTTTGCATGCCATTTCCACATAACATCTCATTTTTAGTATATTGAGGTCTTCCGAGGTCCTTGACTGTGACAAATAAATCTTATTTCTATCTTCTTCTTTATAAATTTTTGACATTCTATCGATTCTGACAGGATCTAAAGAGAAACTTAGCAATTCGGAAAATAATAGTATCGCTAGTATTTAATAAGAACATAGAATAGAATATATTATGTATAACATTATTTTTGTAAGTAAGTTAAAATAATTTCCGGAAGAATAACATTTTGATTAGGTTAAGTACAACTTAGTATTTATAAAATTGGCATATGCTTGATACCACTTAGGATCGGTATTTCCTCATTTTGATCGGGGTCGTTGCTGGAAATATTAATATAACTTGCCTGTAGGACGACATGTTACTGATCATAAAATGGTATAGGCTAGATAAGTTACTTGTGTAATTTAAAATATAAATTCCCGACAAAGGCCCCCAGGCGACTATTCAAAACTTATGTCTGAAAACCTAGTCCATGAAAAAACATTTACTACCTAATTGTAATAACAATAGGTCTGCCAAAATGGTAGTTATGCACTGTTTCTATATAATGCTAACAAAATCGTAAAGACCTTCACATAGCTCTGCATCATTTCTTTTGTTTAAATTACACATGCTATTTTTAAAGCAAACTTGTGAAAATGTGTTTTTTTTTGTTTCAGGCACACCAGACGATACTCTCCGCATGTTCCCCATATTTTGAAACTATATTCCTACAGAACTCTCATCCACATCCTATAATATTCCTCAAGGATGTACGACTCTCAGAAATGAAATCACTTTTGGATTTCATGTACAAGGTATTGACATATGAAACAAATACAATAGAATATGAACTTAGCCCTACAAAATAATAAGAACCATTGTTAAATAGTATTTTCGATATTACAGGGTGAAGTGAATGTTGGCCAAAATATGCTACCGATGTTCCTAAAAACTGCTGAAAGTTTACAAGTTAGAGGTTTGACAGAAAATAATACATTGAATCCTAAGGTAAGCATATATATTGTTTGTGTAACTACCTAATTTATATTTTTTTGACTGCTAGCTGCGAAATGGACTACTAGACGTTAAAATTAACAATAATTACCAGCAGAAGGGCGTCGAAATCGGTCGATCGGTTTTATTGTTATAATTAAGTATGTATTGCAAACAAATTTTTTGACAATGTAATTGTCAAAATATATCAAGTCGATATAGTGACTGCAGTCGATTATTTTGCAATATTGAATTCCCTATTTTCAATTCAATTTGAATTCCCTTTTTTCTCTAAAGTAACACTCATCTATATCCGGTTTTTTTATTCTCGTTCGTTGGCCTTGAATATATGAATACAGCGGTAACTTTACCTAACCTGAAAGTTATTATTTTTGCATTCGAAAGCACAAAGCAGTTATTAAAAAGCATTACAATTTCGTTGGTCTAAAATACAGTATTAACAGCGTGTTTTATTGCGTTTTTTCAATTTGATACATTAAAAAATAGTACTAATTCAAAATTAAAGCGATGACGTCACTAAACCGTTACACTTCACACCGAGATAAAAAGATATGCATCCATAAATGCATCAACTCAATAATAACCGGTGGATTATGAGAGATAGTTTACTCATTGGCGGTTCGGCGCTACTTGCAATAAACTGGTCTGGATTATTTAAATTCAAGCAGGTTTAAAGACCCTAAACCAAAAGTACCCTAATCAGGGTTGGATAAAGATGTAATTATAAACCCATAGTTCGCGGGTATATATTTAGGTATGTAAATGGTGGTGAGCCTATTGTCGTTAAACAGGCAATTACAATCTCGAGCTGTTACTGACTTCGCCAGAAATCCCAACAAATAACACTGCTTGGTCATGGAATCAATACCTCATTCAGCACTAGTGTTAGCAAACACTATAAATATTGGTACAGTGACCAATATTTATAGTGTTTGCTAGCACTTAATGGTAAGAGAGGAGAGCTTTAAGTCATATATTCGTCTTCCAAATTTTAAACATATAAATTAGTAAGACTTTCATAAATAAAAAGCATTTTACCTTACTAATAATATTATACAATTATTGTTCATAGTTCATAAACCTTAGTATAAATTAACACAAATTTAAATTATGTTAACGACATAATTTATAGTTTTAGGATTCCAGTGTTTAGGACTAAAACTAGGTTCAGTATGTTTGTGTAGCAATCAATTTATTCTAATTCCCAGTCCGAGGATCGGTCCACTCCGTCGGTGAGCGCGGAGAACCTGTCCCGGTCGGAGTCGTTCGCGACGCCGCCGGCCGCGCACTGCGCCCCGCCCGCGCCGCACACGCCGCTGTCGGCCGCGCCGCCGGCTCACCCCCTGCACGCCTCGCATGCGATCCCGCCGGAGAAAAGACGCAGAAAGAATTCCACCGTACCCAGAGACGACGTCGACCTTTCCTACAGGCACTATGAGGTAAAATGTTTTATCCAAGATAGCTGCACAATAGGATGTCAACTTCAATCTCTTGTCCACATAGTGATGGCTTCTTGTGGTCATCGACATTCTCCTGTTTTGAGAGACGCTGGTTTATTGTGAACTGCGGTCGACTCCTGACGGAGGGAAATCCTCTAGACATCAGGTGAACATTTTAAAGGATGTGTGGTATTATACAGGGGCACATAAAGTCGGGGAAAGGTGGGTCGACGGGTTCCGGGTCGGAGCCGTCGACGCCGCCACCGGCGCACACGCCTGCGCGCGCGCTGGCCCGCTCGCCCGCGCACACGCCGGCGCCGCACGTCAAGCAGGAGCCGGACTCGCCCTACCCGCCGCACGCGCCGCACGTGCAGCACGCACAGCACGTTCCGCACGCGCCCAACATGCACCCGCCGCCGCCCTTCGACCAGACGCACCTCCAGGTCAGCTTACACACAGTTTTTTTTACACAAATCATTATGTCTTATGCACGAATCCGTTCTTGCTTTATTAATTCTTAACATATTATGACCACTGAAAACAATACATATAATCATGTTCTCATCATAATCCGGATGATCTTTTTCTTCTGTTATTTTCCATTTTTCCCCAAACGTCGCGTATCTGTCGATAGGAAGGAAAGGATCTGCCCGAGTAAATATTATTACGCCACAAAATTTAAAGCAGAGCCTTTCCTTCTTTGTTGGCAGAGTTCAGGCTGGTTACGCGCAGCTGAAGTGGAGGAATCTAACCAATATTTGGATCTAAGCATTAATCAACCCGGTAGCAACATTCTGGCCTCGATCCTCGCACTACCGCCCCAACAGATTAACCCGCCTCCGAAATCTACTCGACGACCTGTTAATTCTAAAAAGAGTGGAAAATTCCGATTTAGTTGGTTAACACTCTTTCCGTGGTTGCGATATGATAAATCTCAAAATATTATGTACTGCATTTACTGCAGAAAGTGGTCCCATGAGTTGACTATCAATAGGACGTCATTTGTAAAAGGGAATTGTAATTTTAGGCTAGAAATAGTAAATCATCATGATAAATGCAAAGCTCATATATTTTGTAAAGGTCGTGAACACTCAAATAATATAAAATAATTATTGAATCAAAAAGTTTATAAATATTCTATAAACTGGATAAACATAAATTCAATTTTATTATAAAGTTCTTTTGAATGAAGCACATATTTTATTTTGGCGCATAATAGTTTGTGATTATCACTATGATTCTTTATTACTTGCATTATTCTCTTGCATTTACTTTTTATTGGAAATTAGAACAAACAATTAAAGAGTTATCGTATAGATTTTCAATGTCTTAAAAAAATTGCGTCCATTTTAAACTTTTCAGTGAAATGACTAAAAATTTTGCGTTATTTTAACATTGTACCTTAATTATGTAAGAGACTGATACTTAAAATAATTATACCCTTTGGTGCAATTTTTGTCGTTAATATTATTTATAGTATTCAATAACATGTAGGTACATTTGTTTTAACAAAAGCCACTACAGGTATTTTTTTAATTTAAATCGGTAGTCATAGACATAAAATCAAAACTCTAAAGATTATGTAAATTCTTGATGTTTATGTCCTGTTTTCTCAAGAAATGTGTTTAAAGAGAAATTTTTAAATGTGTGAAACACAATCTTAGGGTACAAAACTATGTGAAACAATTATTGAGCATTAAAGTGTCTGTTATTTAAAATACAGTTTTATTATTTGTACTGTTATTTTCGAGAATAATACAGGTATTCTCAAAATGTGTAGTAGAAATAAAAATATTATATAAAGCAATTTTTCATCTTTCAGGGTATAGGAGTAACTGAAATGGCATCAATATTGACCCAGCAAAGTCTTAGCAATGAGTGCAACGACAACGAACCAATGTTGCAACCACATCCAGACCAGACAGACACCATAGATGGTAAGTTTTTTCACATTTGTACCACGACCACCAACAGACTTGCAATTAAATCCTATATTTTTCAAACGAATAAATAGAATGATACAGAAATCAAATCGTCGATTTTCTATATAATTTATAGTCCCATTGGTGGTTGTTGTTTTTACTGCTACCTTTAATGTTTGTCACATGTTAACATTCATATGTCCCAATTTATCTCTTACTCAAGTCGAGAAACAATAAAACTTCGTTGTATATCTAAAAATGGCATTGATATGGTAACAATTGACAAAACAGTAATATTGCCATGTGTTTGAGGAACACGGTGTTTGAAGCTTTTTTATTATGATTTTGCTTTTCGTAACTAAACACCAGACTTTTAATCCTTTTTCAAAACTCCAGTGGGTCAAAATGTCTGGGCTAAGGTCATTGAAATGCATGTTGATAACACCCGCTGCATGCAACTCATTGTTGCTTACCATTCCATTAATTTGCCCTAATCACGACGCTTTTTAATTCTTTTCTACTTAGACTGGTATGCTTTAAAATATTTTCTATTTTCTTATGAAGAATACGGTGTCACGAGATTTTTTTGATAATGATTTGGCGCCCCCGAGGGTCATAGGTCGTGCAATATTTACACTATTTTAATGTAGGACCACTACTTAAGGTTCGAAATAAGATTATGTGGTAATTTTAAGAAAATCAATGCTGTTTTATATAAACAGATACGGCGATGTTATAAATAATAACTATACATAAACTTAGGGTCGCATGTAAGAAATGGTACTTGGAATGGTTTTCGTAAGGCAATGGAAGTGTTTGCTTTAAATTAAGGTTCATTTTTAAGTGAAAATTAGCATGCCAAAAAAATCTATCAGCGGTGAAGATATTACGTATCTTACAGGTGAAAATTATGGCGTTGATGAAAATAAAAAACCTTGGGAACCATTTAAGAATAAGCTAGCAAGTGTTGAAAACATTGTCAAATCATTTGGTATGGCATTAAGCAACAGACCGTACAGTATTCCCGAGTCATGTAATATATGCGGAAAATTAGTCAATAATTTGAAAAAGCATATGAAGTCTCATAACCCAGAACAGCACAAATGTCCTATGTGTCCAATTACGCTCACGCGAGCTGATAATCTTAAAAGACACCTTCGAATGAAGCATTGTTCTGTTTTAAATTCTGATAATTTGTCGAATATACAGAAAGAAATGCGAACTTAGTTAAAATTTGTAAAAGCTAGTCTACTAAGAATCAATGAAACTCCAAACTTACTTATTTCAATTTGTTATTAATTAATTATGTTTAACGATCTAACAAGCGTGTAGGCCAAGAATACATTTTGTAATCTTAGTTCTTGACTTTAATATTCATTCCAGGACTTCTCTTTTTCTTATAATTATTATTGTTAACATAGATATGTTAGCTATTCTTGCCTACTAACAGTAATACTAACTAGCCACGATTTTAACACAATGCGCTGAGGTTTTAACAATTTTGTAACTAGAATAAGGTGTGGTGTGATTAATTTCGTTAAGTTTATCCTTTTTATTTCTTCTTCTCAATGACATTTATTTCAACTTAGTTATGAAATTGTATAGCTTAAAGTGTTATTTTTAAAACAGCTGAAACCACCTTAATATCCGTGACGTGCTACTCCGCACGTTCGAAAACTTTGTCTACAATAGTTTTGATTGACATAATTTAGTTTAAAATAAATACAATATCTGACAACACTGATATAATTATAGTGCACTGCCAAGGAATTCGCAAAATCTTATAAACAAACGAAACCAGGCGCTTTTTTTTTCATTTCATGTAAATCTTTTTTTTTTACTCCCGAATTAACCGGAATTTTGTGTATTGTGAATAAGTACATTTTCATTCAAACTATTGTGTTAACAATGTATGTCATATATTAATTATAGTTTCTGTTAAAAACTTAATAGAACCAAATTGCTTTTCTTTGAACGTGGATAAGTTTTTTGTATAATTTATAATTTATATTACCAACTCAACTGATCAGCCTCTTACAAGAGTGACTGTCTTATTAATTTAAAAATTCAGTATTTTCATATATGTTTTGGTAATCAAAAATATATTATGGGAATCATTATAATCAATGACTTGTCCTCTTTATAGGACATACAAAATCGTTACTTACTATTCATGATATAAGCTACAATGTGATTTTAGTCATCTAAAAGATTGCAGATCAATTGAGGTGCCTTATAAATGAATTTCGAGCCAAAAGTTTGTACAAACATATGATCTCTTGTTGTTCCTTGTAGTATAATAATATGATACCAGTCACGATTGCTGATGTCTAAGACTGACTTAATGTGATTTAGGAACATACCTCTTAATTTTAATTTATTTCCCATTACTTCAATTAATTTGTATGTAAGTCTATCGTTATTGTGTGTTTGTTGCAAATATATTCCTTTATTTATACCACTTTTCTTTTCATTTCATCCTCTATCCATGCTTTCTATATATATAGCAGACCTATTTCTCTCTATAAATCGCCTTCTGCATTACAGGCTTGGTGACAGTAATTAACAAATTCTCATGCAAACGTAACACTGACAATAACAAACACCATTTCTTCAGTATCATTGATTCATTTATGCATGGATCTCCATTGAATATTAAATTACTATTTTGTTACAAATGAATAATTTCCAAGTTTTGTTTTAAATTTTATTAAATATTATTAACGCTTTTATACTATTATAGTTCTAGGAAAGGCATAGTACAGCGTTAACAGTTAATAATATTAAGGCTTAAATAGAGCTAAACTACTTTAAACATTGTTTGAATCGATTCTTGTTTTTGCAAAATGTTTTAATAAAAATCGTTTACTATCATCAAAATACATATTGTGAACCTCGATTGACTCGCATCACGTATCTAATGCCCCAGTACCATCGGTCACTGTTAAGTTGCACGATTAAATAGAAGCAATGGTCGTTCGCTTCGTCGGTGAGATGCGGGACACGCGCGGCAGTGGCAGTTGGCACTGCGGCATTCGGTGGCGTGACGTGTGTTTATGTAACAGAGTAGAAGGACGAGGTGTGTGTGTGTGTGTGTTGCGTGGTGGGAGTGACGGATCGCTGGTTGCAGGCTCCAAGGGCTGGCACATGCGGCTGACGTTCGAGCGGGTGGCGGGCGCGCTGAACCTGCACCGGTGCAAGCTGTGCGGCAAGGTGGTGACGCACATCCGCAACCACTATCACGTGCACTTCCCGGGGCGGTTCGAGTGCCCGCTGTGCCGCGCCACGTACACGCGCTCCGACAACCTGCGCACGCACTGCAAGTTCAAACACCCCGCGTACAACCCCGACACGCGCAAGTTCGAGCCGCCCGCGCCGCCCGCGCCCGCGCCGCCGCACGCGCCGCTCTACGCCAACCCGCTGGACGCGGGCTTCGATTGATTGTCCATGTACTGGCTCGGCCTCGACGCTCTGTGAGCGCCCTCGCCCTCGCCAGCTCAGACTCGTTGTTGATGTGTCAAAATTTTAACGGACCGTCTCGCGTCGAAACCGCTTCCTATTTAGGATTAAGCTGAAGTGCTATTACTTAAACGGGCCTTTCTTGACGTAGCCCGCACACGGCGGGCGACTCGTTTTAGTATCGTCTCGGTTGTGCGTTTGACTTGCCCCAGTGTGATCTTGTATAAGATTCCTCGTCTGGAATGTACCTATGTCGATGTTACTGAAATAATGACTCGAAGCGTATATAGTAGGTAAGCAAATTTTTTTCTATACCAATCGCTATACGGGAACGGGCAAAAGCAATAATATGATGTTAATTTACTATTACCATATTATTTTTTATATTGTATCGATAGGAAACTTAAGATATTAAGAATATACATTATATCGAGTAGCGGTGCGACCGCGAAGTGATGCTGGCTATTAGCGGTGGCCCCGGTACGGGCCCACACTTTCTTGTTATATTTATTCATTAGATAGGAAATTATGAGTTTCCTGTAGCTAATTGTATTTATGTTATTGAATCCTGTGGGTGGTATGGAACGACATCAGAAGGATATTTGGGGACTGGCAAGAGATTGTGATTAGTCGTTAGTCAACGACGTATAAATATTGACTGAATCTCAGTGTAGATGCATTTGTAACTCTATGAGGCCTTTGCAAGATGGATAATTATTAAGGATTTGTGATGTATTAAAGGATAGCGCCTAAGGAAACATACGAAAAGATTTTTATACTAGACTAGTTGATCTATTTACGGAGATTGTTTTTTTTATACTTAGAAATATTCTATTGTCTGATTTTAATATACTTTTATATTTATATAACTGCATATATAATATGATTTATTAGTGTTGTTTGTTTTTAATCGATTCATCATATAGTAACATTGATTTCGTTTATATTGAGTTGACGGTTAAAAGTAATCGAGTTGAGTGAGATGATGTTAACATGTTTTATTATTTTATCGTTGGTAGGTGTTTAGTTGTGGTACCGGCGACGCGCCGCGAGCCGGCCCCGCCCGGCCGTCGCCCACTCGTGTGATCGGTGCTTGGGGTCAAAGACCTCTTTCAATCAATTAATATAAGTTAGGATGGAACGTTTGGAGGTTGCGCATTTAGTAACTAATATTTGGCATTCTACGATTGGGACTAACCTAGCGTTTATGTATGTATTTTTCAATTAAGATTTAAGATTGTTACATTTTTAGCTAAACACTTAGAGTGGTACGGTAACTGAAATGTGATAAAAAGGAATGGTGCTAGAACCAAGAGTGTTAACACGCTACGATTCGACTCCTATTATAATATGATTAATGATTTAATGATTAGTTTCTTTGCATTAAATGTAAGGCATCTAGCATCCAGTTGAGGTCGCATCTGTCTGGTCAACGGGTAAATAATGCATGGATCGATACACGCCTAGAGATTACAGTATCACTCGAGATTTTACCTTAATTTTTTCAGAGATCTTCAAGTTTACTAGTACATAAATACATAATGATAAGACACCATTTACATAATATATGAATCTGATCCTTGCCTACCAAATATAAAACGTTCATTGATGGAGTTAGGAATTTATCACATCCAAATAGTGAATCCATGATCGTTTCCCATAACTTAAGTTGTGGCGTTAGTGCTGTTTAGTAGCTGTGAACATGCAATTCCACTTGTGCAATTTTTTGAAAATAGTCATAACTTATAGCTAGATTATACAATTGACTATTGAATATAGGGGCCCACTCGATATATAAGCACGAAGCTCATGCGTCCCTGTATATAATTATGAAGTCACCAAACATTTCTTCCATATAAAGATTTTATATTTACTTTAAGAATATCAAAGATTTTTATAACTACTGTTCATAGAAATGTGGGCGCTTATTATTTGATAGCATTTCATACTCAGTGCAATATTACTAGTTATTTAATTACGTAACCAAACTAAATGATATTTTTAAAAGTATATAATTAATATCATTGAAAGAGAGTAACTACCTATTTGTATTTCCATAAGTGAACTCCTAATTTCTATTTCTACTTAGTGAATCGCAGTTTGGGTTACGGTGATGTACAGGTTTTATAGCTGGTAATATTAATAATTAGCTTGTTTACCTCTGCCAATCGTAATAGTTATGTACTATTTAATAATTTATTGTCGCGCAAGTTAAAGTCTATTGTTGAGATAGATCATAGCTATCCATTACGGGTCCCATTGCCCAGCGAGTCGATGATCGTGCTGATCTCCCAATCTGCCCACGCGTTAAACGCTTCATCTAATCGTGAATGCATTTTTATATTACTATCACTCGAGACCAATTTTTAATATTGAATTTGCTATAGCAAATTGATTGATTAGTAACATAGAATATTATTTTAGATATTTTAGGTTAGGATACTATGATAGTGTCTGGCCAGAATATTTTGGAGTATCACACCGTTTGGCTCAGAAAATATCTACCTTTGATCTCTTTTCAGCTTTCAAAAAGTATGCAACTTAATAATTGTAATGGTGACCACATTCGGACTTAATGAAAGCTAACTTTATGCCATATGGAATTTTATACATAAGGTTAACGAATTACTAAATTTAGTCTTATGAAATTGGGGTCTTGTAGACCTAGTCACTTATTTGGCCAATCTATTGAATATTCCAATTTATTGTATATTAAAATTAAAATTTACATTTGTATCACAAGGATGTGATCTTATCATTTGAATCAATGGAGTGCAGGACGAGCTCTAAGGTTATTTCAGGATAGCAATGGTCTAGTTATGTTTATTTTGTTTCTTCTTTATAACATTAGCAAATTTTGTTATAGTGTCGTATATCACAATAGTGTAATACTAATAGGGAGGGGGTGTCAAATCGTGTACCTCACAGCTGACGAATAGTCTTGTTATATTATTACATGAATTTTATGAACGATTTGTTGTTTATGAATATTTTGTTCGATGTCTTGGTTTGATGCCTCCGTTAAAAGTTTAATTTAAATAATTTTGTTTTATGCAAGCAGTTAATGCAATTTTTTTTTCACATTGTTTGATGTTATGTAATGCAATTTTAACATGTTGCAAACTCCTGCATTTATCTGTTGTATTTATTACTAATTTTTACATTAAATTGTGGTATGTTACAAATCCGTGTAGTTTCAGTTGTGCGTTTCACATGCTCCACACCCACCTGCAAACTATAGCGTTTATACTGTACAACCCCTAAAGCACGGCCAAGTTTACATTCTTTTATTATAATAGCCCGTCATTACATAAGAGGCGACAATAATAAAAGTGAGCCGTATTGGTACTTTTGTGTTGGTCTCGTTGTAAGTGTAAGTGAGAGCGGAGAGTGGCGCGTGGCGCGGAGGTTGGTTGGGCCAGGCGTGATGGCGACGCGTTCGCGGGTTGTTGTTCGCAGAGCGCGCGCACGTGGCGGCCGCGGCCGCGCCCTACTCGTACCACAGCATGTTCGTGGCCGTGGCCGAGAGCGCGGCGCTGTGGCGCTGCAAGTCGTGCGGCAAGGAGGTGTCCAACCGCTGGCACCACTTCCACTCGCACACGGCGCAGCGCTCGCCCTGCCCCTACTGCCCCGCCACCTACAGCCGCATCGACACGCTGCGCTCGCACTTGCGGCTCAAGCACGCCGCGCTGCTGCTCAAACATTAAGTATCCGACACACTACTCGGCACAAACGCCCCCCGACCCCTGCGATGCTCATATCATCTGAGCTTGAATATCTTTGTTTCTTGGTAAATGTCAGTATGTAGTCTAGTTACACTGACGTGCGTCACACATGATTTGGATAAGTAATTATAATGTGTTTTATTGCACGTTTTCGTGCATTATATTTATATTGTTCTTTATTAGTAAGATATTGAATTGTGTTACAACTCATTTTAACTAACAGGGTAAAATTACACAGTAAGATACTGGAGAGCTCTTATCTAAAAAAAATTAGGCACATTTTAATTACATAATCGCGTTTTGAAATAAATTCCGTATTTACAAGCCTTGTACTGTCATAGATTGTCTCAACACTTTCAACAAGCTGCAGCAAACTTAATATTTATTTTTTTCTTTCTATAATGTAGCTAGTACAGCTAAAATTCACATCTTCAACGTTAAAAGATTAGCATTTTTAGTGTGTAGATAGGTAAGTGTTTAAGGTAATACCTATTTATTTGCAATTATACATAATGGAATGTGAAGACTGAAATGGTAACAACTTGTGATTGAATTTTTGGAGACGGTATGGTCTGAATGTAAATAATTTGTAAATTATAAATTAATAAATTATAATCGTCAAAATGTTAGGAACTTAGAATTAAATCATGGAACTTATTGCGTGTTCAAAATTTAAATTTACATTATAACACGATCGTATAGTAGTCCTGTGTATTATACCTAAATTATATTTTTGTATAAATATTGTGTGCGGTCATCGCATAATTTTAAGTCCTAGGTGTCTACTAATAATGACTACTTACAAACGTTGAAAGTAAGGTGTATCAACATTCCATAATATTTAGGAAACATTCAAAATTGAAACTTTTAAGCATTCTTCAATCAGATTTTCTGACTTTTGGAATCTACTGATGTTATTGATTTAAAACTACTTAGGCCCTCTTATAATATAAAAATAATATGTAGGTAGTGTCCGTATTGATCTTTATCTAAAATGTGTTTGATTGTTTAAAGAATCAAACAATTATTGTAAAATTAATTATCTGCATAATAATTATTAAGTGTCGTATACTCTAGTACAGCTATGCGAATTTAGCACAATATTTGAATGTCTAAGAAAATGTCTAGCTTTTAACGGTCCAATACATTTAGCATTCGTAATAATTGTATGTCATTGATGTAGGTACAGATTGATATTTCGTTTAAACTCATTAATTCATTTATCAGTATTATATCATTAAATAGTTAGTCATTAATTGATGTCAGAAGTCCCAATCTAAGAATGTAGGTTAGTTATCGTAGCATTGTGAAGTCGTCTGTTATAAAGTGCTTGGCTAGTCACACCCACTTCTCTAGTTAATATTTTATTGTTGACATGTTGTCCGTTTTTATTATTGTTTTTATTATCATAGTTTTAATTAGGTAGGTACCTATATTATCTCCTGATTGTGCATTTTTTTTGCAACTGCCGTAATAAAATAATGTTTTAGGGTTCTACAAGTGAAGCACAAACTTGTATGATTATAAAATTTATTCACTTATTTTATTCTCTAAATAAATACATAACTACATCACTTCGAACTGGCGTTTCTTTTAGCTTACACTAAAATACACTATCGATGTATGTAAAATATTTTATTGCACATTTCAATAACTATCATATTAATGGCAAAATTATACAATAGGTGTTATTTATTTATACATTGCACGAATATCACTATGAGTATTCAATCATAAATACTAACTAGTATTACAATTAAATTAGGCACTTCCAATTCAAATTCAACCATTTCATTATTAAACTATAACACACATACCTTCAAACTGAATTAAACATGGCAAAATATGGCAAGTTTAATTCTCTAAAACTAAATAAGTATAATTTACAGAAGAAAGTATTTAATAAGTAATTAATTAGGTACCTACAGTGAAAATGGCAAAATGCCACATAAGTATAAATAGAACCTCATTCACTAAAATCTGACCAAACAGACAAACACACTTATTATACACGCAAAAACGCAACTACTTTTCTATCCCTAAAATAAATTAGTATCCATCAAGGTATCAATTAGCAGACAAAACAATGATATTTTCCTCAGCCCGTTGCTGTCCGCTAAGTCACAGATGGAGACCACGGTTAACCCTGTATAGATTGTATCTAGGGATTTGGATATACCTACATATAAAGTAAATCTGACAGGGACTCTCCCCAAGAAAAGATATTGCATAGCTTCTGTGTCTTTCAATTGTGGTTTCCATAAAACAGATGTATTACATCTATAATTTCTTCACTTAAAATACTTATGTAAGTATTGTATTTCTCAATACGAATTCTTAATATTTAGAAATATCCCTTGTTTTATAGTATTTTTTCTTATTTCGCATATTCAAATAATTTTATTCATGTAGCCTTTCTACTTTGCCGCTCTCTCCAGGTGAGCCCACTACAACGTTGGCCTCACTAACTGTGCTCTGCCCTCCATCCTTAGGAGTGTCGGTATCCTCGCTGGAATCTTCTTTTTCTGTAGAATCTTCTCCAGAACTATTTGACTCTTCTTCGTCCGAGCCCATCTTTTCCGTAACTTTCTTGTTTTTGTTCTTTTTAAATTCTTCCTCCATTTCCTTAAATTTCAGTGTTAGATATCTGGAATTTGCAATGTTAGATTAGAATTGACACGTGAATTTAAACGTTTATTTCCTAAAGTACTGTTTTTAACATGACACAGTGTACCAAAAATGAAATATTTCTCCATAGACTTGAAACAAATGTCTGATTTTTCTGTTTAAAACATATTTTTGAAGTGATCGACGTTTATTTCAAAGTTGCACCAATAGGTATCAACAAAGTATGGCCCTGGTTAGTTAAATAAATTTAGTATTATAGTTATAGCCTGGATGACGGCGCAAAAATACTTACTTATCAACCAGAGGACCACTGTAGTCCTCGGGGAACTTTGGCGAGTGGGGAAGGATGTACTTGTAAAGACTCTCGTTGAGTACGTAGAGCTGTGTAGTGGTGGCGCAACGCACGTTGAACCACCAGTCGCAGGTCAGCCCAGCCTGTGAGAATATCGTGCCGTTGGGGCACAGGAAGGATGCCTGTCCACCATTGAGATCGCAGTAGTGCCAAACCTGTTACAACAATCATCTTAATTTAGCAAACGCTTTACAACATCGCAGGTACTCCAGCTTGAAATGAAATATTCAACAGTAGGTGACTGCAATAACCGAATTGCATCTTCAAAGAATGCTGTAACAACGTTACCTCAATTGACGGTCTGATGACTTGTCTTTTAATTTATCAAGAAAGAAAAAATGCTTAAATCCTTACCTACGAATACCATTTATTTACTTACCGCCAAGATTTTAATAGGAAGCCGAAAGAAAAACTGGCCTATAGCGGTTGCCCATTTTGGGAGACATCCTCTAGGGTAGGCAAGCAATTACCACAAATGCAATATGCATAGACAGACGCCGACAGTTGGCCGACCTACTTTCCCTTTGTAACAGTTTTTTATAAACATTCTTGTACGTTGCGAATTACCTGACAGCGTGTCTCAGGATCTGCGAAGAAGCCTTTGTATCGTTGGGTCTTGCAATCGAAGCTGGTTGTTGGAATTGTAGTGAGAATAGGGTAGTCAATATCCGGGCGACCTGGTGTTCCACCTTCTTCATCGGATGTCTGCTGCAAAGGGAAGTGTTGGCTGGTTCCACGATCAGGTGAATTATCTGCAAGCATTTAATCAAATTCTTATTTAGGACAGCAATTTGACGTCCCATAGCAATAGATGGTACTTAGGTACCTATATTTATGTCAGTACCTACCTACAATACCTGATCATATCTACTATCTAGCACTCGCAACCGGCGTGTATGTATGAGAAGATGTATGAATGTGGGAGAAGCAAAAGAAGTATGCAAGAATCGTAGCAAGTGGCAGTCTATAGTTTTATAATTATGCGTTTTAATTGTCTACATACCACCTTGTCTACATGCTAAATAGTGTGTAGACAATTAAAATGCAAAAAATATTGTCAACCTAGATAAAACTGTTTCAAGGTGATTATCCCAGTGAGTTGGTAATGTATCTACAATGTCACGAATTCAATCAAACTATATGCAGTCTGCAAATAATAATGTGCTACAATAATTCTTAAACGCAACTTATTCCTATTTTACCTCCTGGGGGTATTTAGGAAAAGTATGGTTGACGTCTAAGCGGTGCGAGCCCAAGTCAAGATGTCCGTGTTCTCCTCTTAAAATTTAATAGGCGAAAACCTAACCGCACCCGTCCGCGTCGTTTTCATGTATATAACAATCAAGAAACTATGGCACAGAAACGTCTGCAAGATCCAGTATACGACGCGGATTTAGGTGAACAAGTTAAGGTAACAGATTATTTCATTTTCCCAAACACATGAATACCTACGTAGGTACCTAAAGTCTTTCCCACTACCTACTAGATACCTGCCTCCTCTCATCTTTAATTGGGAAGTATTCAAGGCTATACATTTTATCTAGGTAACGCTAGCTTAGAGCGGGTTGATAGGCAAACTTCACGAAGGAAAGCTAATACCTACCTACTTATACTTAACTGCATGAAAAGTCAAAAGACCACGGCCTGAATTTAGCTTCACGGCAAGCAAACAGGCTCTTTTACTTATACTCGTAGTTTTATTTCAATGTGCCTGTTTCAAAACGGAAATTATACCAGTATCTATATCTAATCTCTTTTCAAATCTGCACTACAAAAAAATATAAAGAAATAGCATTATAGAATTTGGTATACCTATACATTTGGGCATGGAATCTACCTATCTCCTTAAAAAATATAATCATCAATTAACATTACGGCAAATGCTGGAAAAGTTAATTAAAGTGTGACTTCGTTTCGTTCGTATCAGCGAACTGTGGAGGATATAAAAAGCTGCATCTCTACAAACATTGTGTCGTAGATATTATTTTATTGAATGTTTTATTACATGGCATAATATAGGTACTCACCATCAAGATGTTGGGATGGAGGGTTCACGGGTGCAAGATAGGGTTCTGCCGGCCATTCTTCGTCAGCTACGGGTTCCTCGGGCTCTGGGTCCGGTTGAACAGTTATAACTGGTTTCGGTTTTGCAGTCACTCTAGCTACAAAAGGTTTTGGAGTACTTAAGATTGGAGCTACGTTGTTTTGCTGTGGAGTCGCTTTTAAAATATTTAACGCTTGCAGTAAGGTTCTGATTGATGAACCAACATTATCTTTCGTGATAGGCTTTGGAATAGACTTGTTTAACTGAAGTGAATTCAGCAATGACGCTAACGATATTGCGTTTGAAGTGGTTGCTTGAGGTGGTTTGTAAGTGGTCTGATCAACAATATACTGATGATAGTTATTTGACTTAAATTCGTCAAAGTTAATATTCGGCGCAGACTGTACAAGTTCTTCCTGCTGTTGTTGGTGCTTGAAATCGGAAATAACTGTTTCTGGTATACTAGTCGTATATATCGTAGCTTCCTTGGAATATTGAGGTGAATCGAGTATTGGCTTAAAGCCATTTTGTATTACCGGTTGGACCCGGAGTAGTGGACGTTGATGTTTTTCGTAGTAACTTTCAGAAACGATACTAGGTTGTTTCCTGATGGTAGCCGGTTGAACGTTAATATTGTCATAAACGTAATGAGGTCGAGCCGGTCGTGGCTTTAGGTAAACTTGTTCGTTAGGTATTAACACAGATACAGGTACTGGTTTTTTTGTTATGTCATAATCGTTTTCGGGTACTCTAATGGGAGGCGTTTGCTCGTACGGAACTAATTTATATTTTGGTGTTTGTTCTTTTTCGGCTAAATAATAACGAATATTAGGTGAGTCCTCGTTATATAAATTCAAGTATGGTTTTCGAGTTGAGGATAAAAATGGTATACCAGGAGTGTTAGGTATTTGTTTATGGATCACTCTACCGGCGTCATAGTCATTGTGTAGAAGTACGTTATATTCTGAAAGTGTTGGGTTGATATTTTGAGAAACTTTTCTCGGTATTTGATATATTGGTACTCCACCCTTATAATACACTTTTGTTGGATTCGCGGACGCAATATTATGCTGTGTCAGTCTGTTCCCTTGATATCTAGGGATGTTTCTATTTGAGTAAATAATTTTCTTTGACTCCCGCTGATTACCGTGAACTCCTTGAGCCTCGACAATTTCTGCTTTTTCTACTTCGACTTCTCTAATATTATCGGTTGTAGGAGTTGCTAAATCGTTGGCATAGTAAAATGTCATATAGGGTATCAGTCTTCTATATCTTTCATTGATAGATAGCTTCGTAGAGTTATTACTGTTAAATTTTTGTTTCTTTTCACGATTTATTCTTGCAGTCGTCTCCTCGACTTTAGACTCCATGGGCACGAAACCCTTTTGCATATCTACCATTATGCCTCCCATCATTTTAATTTCAGGACTGTTCCCATTTGATGTTATTGTGATTGGTGTGACAAAAGCAAGCATAACTGAAACAATATAAGATAGTTAATATTCACACCTGCAACTCATGGAACAAAAAAAAATACCTACCTACGTGTTACGGTAGCTGTAAGATCGTTAGAACAATTTCCCAAGCATATAAGACAATGCCTTGTTCGAGGTCAAAATGGCTTTTCAACTTGACATTGTACTGAATATTATGATTCAGAAAGTGTTTGTAAGTAGAACATTACAATAAAACACAGGGATCAATTATTGCAAGGTTAAGCTGCTCTTGCCGCGATCAACTTATGGATATATGGTACCTATTTGACCAGTCTTTATACACACGTATGGAACTATGGATGTATTAAGAACTAGCGACCCGCTCGCGGTTTCACCCGCGCTGGTCAGTTCCTAAGAGGTGTAGCGTCATCACGCTACGCCATAAAGTTTACAAAAAGAATTTTAAATATCGGTTCAGTAGATCCAGAGATTACCCCGTACAACCTCACAAACGTCTGTTCTATTTTTCATACAAACACCTATGACAATTGATAGGCCCAAAACGCTAACTTCCATAGTTAGGTAAGTATTTCCCAGAAATTATGTTGCAGAGGTTTTATGGTCAAATACAAATATTCAACGTCATCTATGTTGATGAGGTTGTTTGATATAAGTACCTAATTAATAGATACTGAAGTAAAGCAATGATCACTAGGAAACCAAAATACCAACTATGTTTCTTATCAGTATTTTATAATCTTCAATTAAAAAATAGGTAGTTCAACAATTTAAAAAAGCATTCTATGATAGGTACCTACAAAATGGACGCTTATTATCGACAGTAGCTATCGTGTAGCGGCCAGTCCCAATATTAAATCTGTCGATAGATTTGTTTACTGGAGATAGGATTTTGACATTACTTGTATGGACCTTATGTCAAAATTCTATCTCTAGTAGATTTGTTATTGGGACTGGCCATAGATGTAGAGTATGATTGATAAAATTGTAGATAAGTACCTACCTACTTAAATAGTTCGTGGCATAGTCCCTACTCATTTCATACCTTTTTCTTTAGGGAGGCCTACCTCCAGCAGTGGATTGATATAGGCTGATGATGAGGATAGACCAGTACTCATTTCTTTCCAATTATTACATAAACAATCCGACTGAGCCAATTATTTATTTCATATTCCTATTTATGTAGATGCAATAGCAACTGAACAAGTGGCGCACCGATCGTCGATAACTTCACATTTGAAATCACACCGAGCCCATCACTTTCATACGTTATTGTGAAACTATTATCTAATTCATCTGACCATCATAATTAATCAGTATCGAATTGACCTATTTAAGAACCGAGGTCTTTGTTAAGTAACGGTTAAACCGATCAACTAAATAATATCGGAGCAAATTTTACTTTCACTTCCCTTCGTTCGGTCCTGTTAGATACGTGCTTAATAAATCTCTAGGTCTGTAGTAGATACCTTTAGACTCGCCAAGAATACCTGATTCGTGTTATGAAATTCGTACAGAAACGTACTTTGCTTACTCGGCTATATCCCTAGGTACCTACTTCTAAGCGGGCAATATAAGTATATGTTTAAGTAGGTAAGTAAGTACCTACCTATGATAAATTCATTCTGATGATCTCCATGATTGTAAATTTCCCTAAAATTTTGAGGTATTTTGGAGAGATCATTTTCTCGTCTCATACATTTCTTATCCCTATTAATTATTCAGTTTCTCTTCCTCCCTACTTCCTACCTTCTATACATTTTTTCTTTTTACCCACGATGAAACGAAGAAGTTGTATGCGTTTAGGGTAAGTGGCTGTTTGCTTATAACACACATTTGTCGCAGACCCCAAATTATTTTCGCAATGCCGAAAATTCTCTAAGGTTGTTATATATTATACCAAATAGTTTTTAATATTATCGACAATTTTTTTTATTAACATTTGCAGCAATTACGTGTTTTCTCATCCGCCAAAAGCTATAGAAACGGAAATGTGGATATGTTAAAGTCCTAAAAAATAATCCTACGTAATAATATAGTTCCCACAGTTTCTTGAACAGATTATCATCACAATCCGAATTTTAATATCGTTAATTAAAGCAACAACGTATGGTCATTATGATAACCTGTATTCATATGTAATGATGACCCTTTCATAACACATATTATAGAACATAATAGTAGATTGTATCATCAACTACTTATTAGGTATGTTCTACGATCGCTCTCTAATTATTAGTAACGATAACGCAATCAATTACTTAAGTAATTATATGAATATGTATGAGCTTTTCCATCGACGTCAAATATTTAGTTTATTATAATGCAAAACAGATGAATCTTGATAATTAATTGTCGTAATGGAGAAGCAAAGCTGCAGAATACAAACGGTGCTCGAGAGGCGTGACTAAAGGCATCGTTCCCAGTCGCACTCAATATTTCAAAGTATCTATGAATACTGAGTGGATACTTGAAAATATTCGGTAGGTAGGTATGTCTATAGAACGCATATCTTTTACTGGTAGTAATTGAACATGCAAATTAACGTTTCTAATACCTACCCTAAAGTATAAAGTGAGGTACGGACTAAGTATTTATTCGGACTGTACCAGCTATGCGAAATATTAATTTAAGAGTTCGAGCAGCCGCTGTAAGAGCTGCCACACCGTACGACGCGTTGATGTCTTACACGGTAAGCAAGAAAAATGTTGACTGTGCTTAAGGACCTATAATAGATACCTACTGCAGATCAAAACAAGGTCGGTTAATACATTTTCTTTAAAAATGAGTAAAGTGCTTCTTTCCCTTTGAATCGCAAAGACTGTCTTCCCCACAGATAATATAATACTAATAGTCTTCCCTGATAATTTATGTAATAGTAGATAGGTATCTATTTTCTAGCTAGGTGAAAAAAATCAACTACCTCAGACAAGTGTACCTAAAAAAGGTCAAACTAAGTAATAAAAAGGAACTTCCAAATCTCTCGGAAAGGTTTTTGGTGCGTGATCAAAACTAATGCCATCACACTTTTTAAATTGAACAAGCGTTATTATTTTAACTATTTATTTCGAGTTTGGTTAAGCACGGTTTTAGATATTTCACAATTTGAAATGTTACAAGGTACCTAGTCTCTTAGGTACCTATATTTTATTAGTTAGTTCTCGGTACCGGGTTGTGTACAAAGCGACAACGAAATAAATGGTAGGTAAGCATTTTAGAAAGGCAGGATCGTTCGTGTGTCGAATACGGGTAGAGCCTTGGAGAAGTGACTGGCTCTGCACACGGAGATCCGTATCCTGACTGCGGCTGACTGACTCACTTATGTTGATCTATCAATATATATAAATCAAATATATCGATACCAATCAAACTTAATTATTGTACAGACCTTGTTGCTACCGATTTTGTTTTTAATGGAGATTTTCTTCGATGTTATTAGAACAAATTACTTTCCACATTTTTAGTTTTAAACATTACCTACTTTTTATTAATCAGCCATTGTCGTCCCACTGCAGGGCAAAAGCCTCCATATCCTTTTTTTTCTACTCCTCACGACTCAAGGCTATTTTGAGCCAATCCTTCCTGAAGAAGTCAAGCTCATCCGCCATCTCCGTCTAGGTATGGCGCGTTATGATCTACCGTTATGTGGGATTACCTACTACTATCTATATTTTTTTTAAACGATTTTCTATCGTATCGTGGATGTTTTTACAAACACAAATTCTCACATACACAAACGCCCACACCCGGAGCAACTACCTGTAGGTCATACAAATATTTGCTCCGTGTGAGGATGGAATCCACAACACGTCGAGAAGACCATCGCGCTCCGCCGCTACGCCAAACGTATTATCAATTAAAACCTTATACTATTTTATTTTAAATACATAATTTAAACGGCGAGAACGCTACGATTATCTAGTTCAATAGTTGCCAATTAACATGAACTGGAAGTTGTTACATCAAGCAGTGTGCTGGTAAATACCTTGACCTGCAGATAATGATAGCGTCCTTCTGACTTTTAGACTATTCATGCCAATAGAATATACTACACCCACTGTTCAACTCCTAACATTCATTTAATCGTTCAGCTGCACGAAAATGCCCTTTAGTTATCTATTTACAATCTGTAATAGGTTATACCTATAACAAATTTGATTGACATGTTATATACACATAGAAAGTTTATTTTGTATCTGAAGCACCTACTGACTTATATTAATTGCATATAATATATTCTTCTTCTTCATCGTTCCCTTATTGCTGATGATGACGACCACATATGACACTTCTCCAAACTATGTGGTCTTCCGAAGTGTGAACTTCCGGGTACGTACAGCCTCCTGCCTAATAGCACCTAAGTATGTACTACAATAACAAAGGGGTCACCCTTCCCACCCTAATTTGCCAATAGTAATCTATAAGGTAATAGGTACGTAGATAGTTTTATAATTTATATATTATAATTTAATATTTCAAGCATGAACGACTGAAATATTAAATTCTGTAATCGATATGTCCATATAATTTGAGACCCGAACAGGATATTTGATTCTGTGTTAGACAAACGACAATCAATCTCCGGCAACACGTCAATGTCGCTGTTTTATTTTATGAACGTGAGATCTAATGACCTGATCTATTTTCTTGAAACACGATTAATAATATTTGCTTAGTCATACACTACAACTCATTTTATGCGACCCTAATGCACAGAAATAAGTGTAATTTTTGTGTTGTGAATGGCGGAATTAAACGCATTCGGATTTGTGCTGTTAACGAAGGTCAATATTATTATTTTACAAAAATAATTTACACGATCTGGCTGGTTTAACTTCTCATGTGACATGGCGTGCTTGACAGTGTTCTACTTTACAGTCAGCGTCACGTACCTACGTATATAGGAACACAAAAGTG
Source organism: Acronicta aceris (assembly GCA_910591435.1). Classification (NCBI taxonomy): domain Eukaryota; kingdom Metazoa; phylum Arthropoda; class Insecta; order Lepidoptera; family Noctuidae; genus Acronicta; species Acronicta aceris. Next base: position 9,030,830 of record OU342767.1, on the reverse strand, counting down.
CAAGTGACTGGCTAAATCACAACTCGGACCCTACTTACTGAACAGTGAAAACTTGTATCTAAATAGGATATATTATGCAATACATATAGTGGATCATGTAATCAATATTGTTGTTCTTACAATACTACTGCCACACAAAACAGGAACACAAAAGTGCCTAAACTCAAACTTCAAACTGCTTTGCTATCATCTATTTTCAAAGACATTTAATACACTCTTTTAAATCTCTTTGTCTATTTTAAAATTCATGCGCTAAGAAAATGTCTGCAATAGACATTATGGAAGTGTATAGGCCTGTCAGGCTTTTTGATCTTTTAATTCTATAAAATATCCTTATGATATTGGTATTATCCAGAAATTGGGTTGCGACTGTCAACGTCACATCACATCATCACAACGTCACATCAAGGCAGTGATAGTAGTCGCTTCGTGTAGAATACCGGTAGGTACTCGAAGCCGATCCTAATATAAAAACGGCTACGAGAATGAATGATGTATGTCATAACATGTAGATACACAAGGACAAAATAACCGTCGTCAGTCTCATTGTTGTGTGGAATAAGTACCTACTGTGGTCATTTAAACGAGCCAGATAAAGTTCTCCGTAACTCTGGCATATAAATCGTGATCAATGATTAATTTGTCAAATTATACACACCGTAATGATCAGTCAGTGTTTCAATCAGTCACGATACTCACGATTCTATGGTCCATCGCAGAAAATGTTTTTGCATTATTAAAAGTGTGTGAAACTGCTTTGTGTTTGAATTGTTCTGTTTTGCAGTAGTTGCTGTCTAGGCTTTTCTGTGTTTTTTGATATCCAATTTATTCTTCATCTTTGTGTAGGCCATCGAAGGTTCTTTTTCTATCGCTATGAGTTGAGATAGTTCAAGCCTTTGAATAAAGCCTGACATGTCAGAAGCATGATGATATAGGTACAAACCGAAAGTCAGCAGATTGATAGCAGAGCTCAAGGTGTGTCGATCAATCAGTTTATTATTAGGTGTCTGTTCTATTAGTGAATTATAGGTATATATTAGTGAATTGTAGGTAATGACTCCACGATTGATCCCCAAAATCGCCGAAAATCGCCAGTAAGTGGCAGTTAATTGAATTAATAATTAATTAAGAAAACTGAATGATTAGTAACTTTTACAGACGTCCATATGGATATTTTTTTTGGTATAGATGGGCAAACGAGGATATTTATTAACTTGAAAACAAAATAAATTATGGACAGCCTGACTCCATTCACTGCATGCTTAAAATAAGTACGCCTAGGTATATTATAAATAAAACTATATCACATGATCTCATTATTATTGTGTAAAAAAATAAGTTGTCAGCTGTAGCTTGTAAGACCCTCGGTCACGCTGCGCAGACGCACGCACGACAGACCGTGCACAATGCGCACGTCTCTCAAATTATAAGTTAAAAACTCCATGGAGACATCAAGATAACACATTAGTGCCTTCTCCACACAATGCTTCTATGAAATTCAGTCATATAGTACCTTGTGCTCTTACATTAAATTTTTGTAATCATCCGAACTATTATTTAATTGTTTGTTCTAAATATTTTTCAATAATTCGATTCATAATGCATCTAAATTTACAAAAATATTCATTCCTAACAGTAACTAGGTATTTAAATATTATACTATACCTAATGTTATAATCAACGTGCCCAAAGTAGGTACCCTCATACTCTCTTCAAGTGTTGAATTACCGTTAAATTTAAAGAAATTTTTTTTTTTTTTTACGATAGTAAATGGAATTATTAAAAATATTATCGATATTATTTTATTTATCGTTCATAGTTAAATTCAAAATAAATATACCTAACGATCTTTATTAAAATAATTTATTCCAATTCCGAAAAACTACCTGTAGGTGGGAAAATAGTCATAATAAAAAGCTATAGTTTTCTTCGGCTGTATTATGGCTCCAAATCTCCAATATGAGTAGTTAAATAAATATTAATATCAACAGAAGACAGAATGAGTCGGCACAAATTAAACGATTAAACGAATTTAAACATCTTATTCATGTCTAATACCACTGCCACTTATAATATATTGCCAAGGTGGTTCATTAAACGGGTAATAACCAGATATGTAAGAGTAAGGTATGTTATGTTATGTAAGAAACTATTTTGTTAGGAGAAACTTTTATAGTAAAATAGCTTATTTAAATATAAATATTAGCATAACATACATACCATCACGCCTATATTCCCCGAAGGGTTAGGCAGAGGCGTACTAATGTAAACCCACAGTTCGCCGGTATGTTTAGGTCCCATGTAATAGGGGGCGAGCCTATTGCCATTAACCGGGCACAAATCCAGACTTCGAGCTGCTACTGAGAATTTCATAGAAAAACAAAATAACACTGCTCGACCTGGGGATCGAACCCAGGACCTCTAGCGTAGCCGCGCTTGTGACCACTAGACTAATGAGGCAGTCTAGTGGTCACAAGACAGACAAGAAGGAAATATTAGCTTACGTATAAAATGTGAGTGCTACTCACACGGCTACTTTGAATATTGAACTTGAATTATAACTTCGAGTATTTCATGTCCTATGCAAAATGTCCTGCTTATCTAGTCATCGTGCAAGAGGTCGTTGAACTTCCTAATTTTTGCTTGAACCACACGATGACGACATTGGGACTAAGTAGCTAACTCAAAGCCGCTAATGAGTCTTGCTTTAAAAGCTAATTTTGGGTAGCACATATGTGATTCTACTAGAAATTTTTGGACTTATTAAGAATTTGTTTTCTTCTTTGCTGTCGTCAGTAAAGAAACGCCGAGTTCAAATAGTCTAATTGTGATTTAAAAGTGTCTAAAGAGCAGACAAAAATTACATTCAATTGGTACAAGTTAAATAGATTTCCTATTTAGACGCAATTCGCAAATGGTCATTACTTAACAACGGAAATTTCGCATCCGACATGACGGTTTTTTATTTTATTCTTATCCGTTAATAACTTTCGCTGTCACGAATGAGTTGTGACAACACAGTGTATCGATTTCCATCAGTTTGTCCTCAACGTTACTGGCATAATGGTATAACGCGATCGTTAACGGCAACCGAGGAATTAAATGCGTGATCAAGAGCACTTTCTCCTTAAAACTTGTAAAAATAACATAACATACCATCACGCCATTCCCCGAAGGGTTAGGCAGAGGCGTACTGAAGCACACCCAAACTTCGCCGATATGTTTAGGTCTTATGTAACAAGGGGCCTATTGCCATTAACCGGGCACAAATCCCAAACTCCAAGCTGCTACTGAGAATCGAATCAGGACCACTATTCAAATGAGGAAGTTTTAAAAATATTAAAATTGTTTTTAGAAAAATTAACTCGCAGAATATGTGTGTACTAGCTTCCGTCCACAACTTCGCCCGCGTAGAGTTCCGTCTGTCCCTTAAAGTCTTTATCAACGACCCATGTAACTTCCCAACTTAAAATAATCAAATAATTTTCCCGTTTTGCAACATTTTTCATTGGTGCTCCGCTCCTATTAGTTGTAGCGTGATGTTATATAGCCTATAACCTTCTTAGATAAACGGACTATCCAACACAACAATATTTTTTCAATTAGTTCCTAAGATTAGCGCGTTCAAACAAACAAAAAAACTCTTCACCTTTATAATATTAGCACTTATAGATAGTATAGATGTGCAAGTACATACTACATTTTATACTACATAGTAGTAGTAATTAACACTTAATTTAAAGCCGCCTAAATTTTTCCCTAAATCAACGAACTGTGTATAATGTAGATTCGGTCGTTACCGTTAGATATAAATTGTCGTAGTTAAACTACAAGCTTTCTCCTGTCTCAAAATTGGCGTGATCCGAAGACATCCCCGTGTTGCGTTATTTACCATAAACAAAAACTTAAAGTTCGAGAAAGTACGTTATTAATGTGAAAGCGAAACTCAACCACAGTGCACGGGACTGACGCCAAAAGTTATTACATAAACGCGTCTTGTTTACCGATTAGGTGAGATTTTGTGGCGGACGCAACGACCCGTAAGCCGCAACAGCCGTGGTGTGACAGTGTGACACACGTCGATGACCAACACAGGCACTCCTACTGCGTGCCGACTATAACGATGCTTTATGGCTTCATTTATATGACAATGAAGATTTCTCACATTGAAACACTCAACAATTTATAAGTGTCTTTAAATCAAGTTGCACTATTCATACTTTCCTGAATTTCACACTACACTTACATAATTACGTGTTATTATTTATTTTTAAACCTCCGAGTTCAAAATCGCTGTTGTCAAGCAAGACTTGAATTTACCTAATTAGTTAAGGCAAGGCCGTTTTACTTAAAAAAAAATACTTCCGCAGTAATTCCCATTATCCCTTTCAAGTATTCAATCGAAATCCGCATTACCTGGATTTTATAAAATACTGTCACATTACATACACGTGGAGTTCTCTTGAAACCAGACTAAGTATTTGTTATTAGTTTCGGAGGCCTCAAATCGTTCACTGAATTCAATAGCAGCACAAGTCAGAAATTATGAACAAACAAGTTAGTTCTTTAATTCATTATATTACGATGTAATTTAGAACGAGAATCCCGAAATGCTAATATTTTGACTTGTGTCACTATTGAATTCAGTCAACGAAATTGCCTCTGAAGTCTGAAAATTGGTGAAAATCTTATGATATTGGAGACTTTTGGTCTTATACAATTTTCACCAATAAATATAGATTGTTTAAATCCTCGAAACGGCTTCTATCTCGTTTGAACGCAAATTGGGTTTTGCATAGAAAATAAACAAACGGTGAACGGATTACTATCCAAATTCTAATAAACATACTAGATTTTATCTATATATTGAAAATATTAGTAACAAACATGAAACACATTCCACTTAAATAACATACCTACCTAATTATTTTTGTCTGTTTAAATCACAATAGCAGTACATTATTACCGATACAACATTATGAAGTTAATGTATTACTTGTACTTATACGTATTCAGTAACTAGGTCAAGATCTGTGTATACCTTCAAACAATTTCACGCATCTGACGATGCCGTCTGAAAATTCATATCATGGCCAGAGATATATTTAATTAATTGATCCATTATTCTGCCGCACGTTGTCTGGAACTTCAATGTTAACAGGCCGTGAGACCTTTTGATGCACCAACATTTCATAGCTAAATGCCTCCTATACTTTTAATAATAGATAATTGGTAGGTGCAGATGGTCCAACAATGTGTGGTCTACTGTTTCTTCATCGCTCCCGTTATCCATTCCATTGTTTGTTTGTTGAATGGTGAAACACTGAACCTATTCTTTTATGGAACGCTTACTAGATTACCTACAACTTCCTTAACAATAGTATATTATGATTATTATGTATATTTATATCTAGAAATCCGGTTAATGGCAATAGACTCACCCCCATTACATGGGACATAAACATTCCGGCGACCTGGGGGTGTACATTAGTGCACCTCTGCCTAACCCTGCAGGGAATACCCTCTTTTATACCTTGGTTGCATTTTAATTATATCTACTGACACCAACTTGACTTGAATTGACTTGATTTGAATTGCAGTTTTTTTCTTCGGCTATTTGGTAGCTATTACTTATTACCATTATGTCATCAGAGCGTATAAAACAAACATTGCAGACCGACCGAGTGTGTCAACCGGTGCGTGATACATAAATTTTATAAATCTAGTTGAATAGTTTTTTTGCTTCTCGACGATATAATAGCATGAAATATTTACCCAATACATGTTACCCTATATTAAAGTGATACTGTGACTGGGTATACAACGAGATGTAAAATCATCGACGAGCCTTTTGTAATACCTACCTTGTTGACATATCGTAAGTAGGCCAGCAGTATCTCATGCACCTTTAGCGATCCAGTAGGTATGCTATAAAAGCAAATCTGATTAATGCATTTCAGATTATTGCATGATATAATTTATTAACAAATTCAAACTTCAGTGAAATTGCAAAATAACATGCTAATTTTATCAGCAATGAAATCAACCTAAATAAGGATTGGTACAATGAAAAATGTCGTTCATAAAGTCCTTTTATTTACATATACTATAAATAATCAGGGATCCCTACTAAAACTTCAATTATGTCCACCCTTAGGTACGAAGCCGGGTCGGGCCGCTAGTTTATATATATTTTGTAAAATTTCAACTAACTTCTTTCCTGAATATAAGATAAGATCCTAGTCCCTGGTGATCTTATAGGTAAAAATGGAACTATCATCACGACCAAGTTTTCGGGGCATATACATAGAATTGTAAATACTAAGTACTTAGGTGATATCGTATGCACATGCCACAGTACCTATACATCTACAAATTATCAATTGAGTCAGGATTAATTTAGATTGCCGTGCGGTATATTATAATATGCACAATTTACCAGGCGCCCATTTCCAGTGATATGACATTTGACCACCGCCTGCTGGTTGCACGAGATGTCTCAACACTTACAAATACGAGGCATACCACTACCTCACTCCTGCTCTTAATTAGCGGAGTTAATTACGATTCAACAAATAGTCGCGTATCGCATGCTTCACATAATTATAATTAAGTTCAAGGCAATGTTTGTTTACGTAAATTAACGAGAACATCGAATCTTTGTTCCACTTTCGTAGTTTGATAGATGTCTCCAAGTTTTGCGAATGATATCTAAATATTGACAGTGAAATGGTCATTGCCTCATTTTTCCATTTTATTTATATCATTTATTCCAACTCATAAAATATAACTTTATGTTCGACAACCCTATTACCCCGAGACCTATCGTCGGAAACGGCTTACCTCTCGAGAGGTAAATAGTGAGATTAAGTAGAAACAACTTCGAGAAGGAAGAAAGAAGAAGAAGATTCAGTTGGGATGGGCAACATTCGATAAACTTCGTCGAGTCACCTATACCACAGCACAGTGCCCGAAGACGCTTCAATGCGTGCATTATATTCTATACCTTAGTCCCTCTGAAGAACTTCGTTGCGGACAGCTACGAAATTATCCGTCAGACAACCAAAGTTACCGACATACTTATTAACAAAGGATTATTAGAAAGCAAGTGGCAAAGAACCGGTCACATTTCTCATAAATCTGACAACCGTTGGAACAAACCAGTTCCCGAGTGGAGACCGTGGCTAGGTAAGAATTATGTAGAATAATACTACATGTACCTTAACGCAGGACTAGTAAGACAGAAGGCTATGACTCCACGATCCGAAGAGAGTTGTGTGTCAGTTTTACTAGAATGCCTATCGTCCAGCTGGTCCAGGATTTAGACAAATGTAGGCTGATTCTTAAGATACGTATAGCAGAATATTACGAGTTACAATAGAAGTGAGACCGCTACGCCTGTTGAAGGGTTTTTTGATTACCGTGAGAACAAAACTCTTGTATCTATTTGTACTAGTGAACACTATACTTCATAAATCCTGTCATCATCAACCGATATAGGTACTGTCCAACTGTTGGGCACGGATCTCCTCTCAGGATGAGAGGGGTAAGGTAAGAGTGATAATCTGGTTAAAGAATCTTTATAAATAATGCACATAATTTCGAAAAATTGGACTTGGATTCCTATGACTTCACAGTCCAAAGGTCATATCACTATATTATCATTTCTTTAAGCCCTGTAATTATTTGTTGATCAAATCTTTGTCCGTCCTTATACATTAAACAGGCGATAGTTACCGGTTAATATGGAATATCCGTATCGCAACGGTCTATTGCAGTCAGATTATAATTATGATTGTTCACTACGCTAAATCCTATTATATATGGTAAAACAATTCTTGCTTGGCTTAATATTTATAAAATAATCAGGAAACACCAGATGGTAAACTAGTCTAATTAAAAGCTAGACTGCTCTAATTTAAACTAGGTACCTATGTTCCGACCTCGCTAGTTTCGCTCGAAGCAAGTTTCTTTTTGTAAGCTCTATACGAAAATGACAGCTTTGTATAGCGCTGTCTCGATTTCGAAAAGCGTATCATTGCTATATTTTAATTGATGAGAACAATCATGAGCTCGATTCCGTTCAACATTATTGCTGCTCATATTTTACTGGGCGAAGAACGATCGGCAGTTGCGCCCACGTTCTTTGCCTAGTTCTGTTTTTGGGGTGGGTTAGGCACCAAGACGTTGCGAGGCGCCGTTTTATTTTTAAATTCAATAATTTTATAGATGAGGATGATGATTGATTACTTTGATTAGGTACCTATTTTAACGTTTAGGTACATGAGGCCTAACATAGAGGATAATTTATTATGTTATAAACCTATGTAACGAATAAATAATTGATTGATTGAATGATTATCCCTAAGTAAGTGTTGTCTTTTATTTTTAAAATAAGCTGTTGGTTATGATTTTTCGTCAATGTAAAACCTATACAGGAGATATTTTTTTCTCAATACTCAAAGTGCTTTGGGTTACAGACTAGTATTAGTCTAAGGAACATTATGCACTATGATTCTATGTTGGCCAGCACTTGGTCTAACGTCCATACAAAAATGGTCAATCTCCTTTCAATAAATCGGAGTTCTTTCAGTATTTCCAGGATTTTCCAATTCTCCAGACAATTATAGTCCAATTTTTATTCCCCTAAAAACCTTATGTTTTCAAAGCATTACCAATTAGCATTCAATTTTTATTTATAAAAATACTTACATTGTAGCTAAACAAACTTGACTCTAATGGTGGTAAAAAATGCACGATGTTGATTTAATTTATTAGGTTAAAAAAATAAACAAATACAATGTAAGAAAAACAACAATTCGTAGGTATAGGACTACCAACTGAAATTTTCTACGCTATATAGAGGTAAGATGCGGAAGTAACAACCAGCGAACAAAATCGAAACCGACTCACGAATTGAAACGCAGCTCACGAATCGTGAGTCATTCGAAAATAATTGCATTTCAAACCAAAGATTCGTATTGGAATTAATGCGTTATAGAGAACTTTATAGAAACTATAGGATATTTATGTAATATGTTAAAACTAGCAGTATACCTTTTTTAAGATAAGGCGCTTGTCTGCTTGATACGTGACAGCGTTGGTCAGTGGTCATCGTTGAGGTCGCTAGGGTCGCACGCGCCGAACCGGTCGGTGAAAGCGAGCCATCCGTAACTAACACTATGTTCACACACTATAATCTATCTACATTACGACAACATGCAATGGTTTCCAATCGATAATAAAAATTACACGGAAGTTATTATTTCATTAATCCAGTTAATTGGCCTAAGGCTGACTGACTGGACGCTTAAATGCCTCGACAATCTCCTTAGGACAAGGCCGACAATAATAATATAATACTTATAAATATGAATGTTTAATTGTTTAAATGCGAATTAGTCTCCTGAATATGTGGCCTACGTAAAAAATATAGATCTATTTTTATTCTAATTAGTGTCGGACAAATTATGACCGAATATTAAGCCAAAAATATTTGACCTGTTAATAAAAATGTGCGTTGAAAGACATAAGCTGCATATTAATATTATAATCAAAGGTCCATATTAAAAGAAGCGCTATGAATCTGCTCATTTGTTAATCAACCAATGAGCAGATTCATAGCGAGGCATACTATTCAGGGGGTTCGACGCATTACGTCAGGTAGACGCAAACAGTTTCCCATTAACAAATGTTCCGTTTCGCAGATCAGATATAACTGATAAATTAGCATTAATAAAATATTAAAAATTATTATTTCTAGTTAAGACTGTAAATTTTTTTAAATGATTACAATATATACGGTTCGTAATCGTGTCTTGGTATTGGCATGTGATGAGGAGGGATGGAACGCATGTGTAGTAAAAGAGTCTAAAAAGTAGTGAATATGAATGTGGAGGGATCGAGGGAGACCAAAGAAAAGTTGGATGGATTGTGTTAAAGCCGATATGATGGGAAAGGGAGTGAATGATGAGGTGAGGACAACGAAAAGGACATGCGGCGCTGGTCGCAAATAAATTGGGAAAAGGTCAGAAAGATGATAAAGTAATTTCCAACATATTGTTCCTTTCATTAGCTACTGCTTTTACAAGCACATTGAAGGCTACTTCCTGTTATTGACCAACAAAGCCAATTTCGTCTATAACTTTATCAGTAGCAATTTATAGTATTATACCACGGAAACAATATCCAGCTTTAAAAATTTAAGTAGGTAAGTACATACACAATTATCTCTATAAGTAACATTAAGGAATTCAGTAAAAAAAAATAGTTCTTTAGTTTGCTGATTGTTTGCATTGTATCAGTGTATTTGTATAACCACACTTCGAACTTAATATCACTGTTATAAGATGCTTGTTGATACTGTACTTTTTGGTCATCCTACTCGCCCTCATTATTTATAATTATTCTGAAGACGCGTTGCGTGACGGTTGCATCAAAATTGCATCACAGCACGCTTGTGCACCGCAGAATAAAGAATTTCTGCAGTTTACTCGTACTTATTTATCATGCGTAAAAAACTATAATATTGTTTTTCACTTGCAGCTTAAACTTCTAACAAAAAAAACCGGTCAAGTGCGACTCGGACTCGCGCACGAAGGGTTCTGTACCATTATCTATAAAAACGGCAAAATCATGTCTTTTTAGTATTTGTTGTTATAGCGGCAACAGAAATACATCATCTGTGATAACTATCGCGGTGGTCTAACTATAACTATGTCTATAACTAAAACTACAAATACTCTATAACTATAATAACTATGTCTAACTATCACGGTTCATGAGATACAGCCTGGTGACAGACGGAGAGACAGACAGACGGACGGATAGCAGAGTCTTAGTAATAGGGTCCCGTTTTACCCTTTGGGAACGGAACCCTAAATAACATTAAATTAAAATGTTCCAATGACTTCCTCTTGAAACTGGTTCCGTCTTAACATACTTAATTAGGAAAGTTAAAAGAAAGTGTTGAAATCAACATAGATTCATATAGGTATTACATTTACTGTCATAATTATGTGTCTAAGTAATCCGTTGTGAGATCCATTGATCACAGCTCACACTGATGAATATTATATTCCAAAGCTTAAGTACTACGAGTATTATCCGATGGTCTATGTTATAAAATAAACTATGTAGGTAAATATAGGTATTCTGTAACCCGTAGGAACATCCTTTTCAACCAACTTCAAAAGGAGGTTCTCAATTTGACTGTATGTTATTTTTTTGTATGTTTGTTACGCGATTACTCCGTCAATTATGAACTGATTTTGATGATTCTTTTTTGATCGGTAGGTCATACTTCAGAGGTGATCCCATAAAAATTTGGTCAAGATCTGATAACAAAGTTTAGAAATAACACGTAAAGATCGAACACGTAAATGGTCAAATGATAACGCTACGTACCTATACCTAAAATTTTACTCGCTACTAAAAATGTTGAAATAAAATAACTTTTAATAAAAAGTAAAACCGCCATCAAAAATATAAAGAATAATCTTAAGTGCGAAACAGTTTCAGAAGTCGGTGGCGAAATCAAAAGATCCGATCAAATCGAAGGCACCGACTTCCGAAACTGTTTCTCACATAACATTATTTTTTATGTTTTTGATGGCGGTTTTACTTTTTATTAAAAGTTATTTTATCTTTGTATCAAATACATAATGGTCTCAGTGTGTATTAACAACTTATTCTCAAAATAAGGGTAATAATACCTTGTGATTAATGTTCAACAGGAACTAGGTAAGCGGGTGAGTAATTATGATCACTTTGCGTTACCTATAACTGTGATAAAAGAAGACTGCTAAAATCGTAATCATGATATGATTCGCTCTACCTACATAAGCCTACGCATTTCTTACATATGGTCAGCATATTCTTAGGCTGTAATAGACTACTTACCATTAAATTTATTTACATAACTACGCAGTTTTTACAAAAACATTACTTTCAAAATGTAATTAAGTTTTTAAGAGTATTTTTTTTAAACCTTTGTTTCTGTTAACCTAGTCCAGTTTGAGGCAAACCTAATGATTTTTAAGATTGATAACGATATTTTTACAATCAGTGTCGAACTGTCTACATGTTCAATGTTTTAAGATATACCTACGTACTACATATTGACAAATAAATTAATATCTATGTACTGCCTCATTAGTCTAGTGGTCCCAAGCGCGACTGCTACGCTAGAGGTCCTGGGTCCGATCTCCAGGTCTAGCAAAGTGTTATTGGTTTTTTCTATGAAATTCTCAGTAGCAGCTTGGAATATGGATTCCAAGAGGGCTCGCCGCCTATTATGGGACCTAAAGATACCGGCGAACTACGCCTCTGCCTAACCCTTCAGGGAATACAAGGTATGTGATTGTATCTATGTACTTAATTTATTTTTTTGTCCAACATACGTCATTTATTTATTTATTTATTTACACATACACAGACTGTAAGTAGGTACGAGTATAATGTTAATAACTTCTTTACAAAATATCGACTAAAAGACCTTGATGTAAATACCTGCTGTTACAAAAATATTCTGGTATTCATTAACATTTAGACATTTTTACATAAAGTATGCACACGTATGACTAAACGCATATTATACAAAATATAGCGGCAGTATCTCAAAATTATCATAATTATTTTAGGAGCACTAGAATGAAGATTAGAATTATTTTGTTTTTATAACGAAGCATTGTTAGACTTAGATAAAAAATAGGTTAATTAATAGGTATTTTTAGCACTAAGTAAAAATGCCTCGTTTTTTTTATTCATTAGATATGTCGGCCCACGAGCTTACGAGCCACCTGAGGGTAAGTAGTTATCGCCGCCCTGCAACACCAGTGGAGTTGCTGATGCGTTGCCGAGCTTTAAGAGCCCCTACGAACTGCAGACTGCCAGAGCCACAGGCTTCGAGGGGGGGAACTTGCTCTCACGCGCAAAAGTCGAAACTTACACCAAGGTGCTTTACGACAGTCTCCGACGTGAGGATGGTTGCCAGCCAGTCAGACGCCAAGAGGTCTGCCAAGAGTGCCACCGAGCAAGTCAGATATTTTCTGGAACTGTATTCTAACCCATCCCCACAACGGAATACGAAATCTACTTATTCAAAAATCAATCGATGAATTTCAAATAAAGAAAGGTACATAGTTTTCTTCGGACAAAAAGAAACTAAATAAATAAAATGATCTTACATAAGTAAGTAGTCAATGTCTTTCAACATAACTGTCCAACCATAACATTAGGTGTGCAAAGACGAGTCGCGACAAAGAATTAAATCGCGTATCTATTCAAGTAACAAGACTGTAAAAGTAAAGATGAAGTAAGTAATTAAATACCTACATATTTACCTAATCTTTTTCAATGCAGTTCTTTCCTATATAACAGACTACTAGTCAATCCAGCAGGCGTAGCATGACAAAATCGACAAAGGGTAATGAGGACACACACACATATACAGCAATATATTAGTAGTAGTAGTAGTAGGTAGGTAACATACCATCACGCCTGTATTCCCCGAAGGGTTAAGCAGAGGCGTACTTAATGTACACCCACAGTTCGCCTGGTATGTTTAGGTCCCATGTTATAGGGGGCGAGCCTATAGCCATTAACCGGGCACAAATCCAGACTCCGAGCTGCTACTGAGAATTTCATAGAAAACTCAATAACACTTTGCTCGACCTGGGGATCGAACCCAGGACCTCTAGCGTAGCAGTCGCGCTTGGGACCACTACACTAATGAGGAAGTCAATTAGTAGTAGGTAGGTATTTTTTTATTTATTAATACTTTATGTACCGTTGGTACAAAGGCGGTCTTACTGCCATTAGGCATTTTCTGCCGGACAACCTTATCTCAAGTATGTCATGCTCATGTTTCTTCGAACTGAGGTATTGGATGCTAAGAATATTTTTCGGATGGGAGCCTGGTTATCTATACGGACTCAGCCTCACAAAGAAAGAATTATTATTATTATTTTACAGCTGCCAACTACGTAAGCAGTATGATAGCTCTGGTACTATCATAAATGCCACTATCTTACAACATACTGTTACAATTTCTAATATCATCATTAAACACATCGGCTAATGCGTCTTTCTTTGCAATACATTTAATTGCGGAAATGAAAATAAGCTTGTTGCGTTTAGCTCGTAGGAGAAAGCTCTTAACTTGCGGACAAAAAGAAGAAAAACACTTCCTTGTTTTAGAAATGTCCATCAGACGACTAAATGTACTTCGATTAGTGTATTTTAAATAACTACAAGCAGACAGACGAACAATCTACATCCGAACGCCTACATCCGTTTCCTGTTGCCATTACCAGCGTAAGTAAAGGTATCAACTTTGTTATTTAGCCTTATGTGTTTTGGTGTTTATGTAATCTCACCTAATTTTAAGAATATCACGTCTTTGAACTTGTACTACTTACTTATTATTAAATTAATTTATATTCTGTACTGTATAATGTTATTTATTAAATTATACATTATTTTTGCACAGAGAAATGTAAAATGCGCTAATTGTTAAAAAAATCACTTGTTATTTTCATACAGCTTACAACATCATCGTAAATAAATGTAGACAAATAAAGAAATATCAACATTTGTTTTGAAACTTCGCTAATTTCATGATTATGATTACTTATTAGCACAATATTAATTAAGGCCTTGAAATTAATTTTACAAATAATATTAAATATTTGTTCTCAAACACAAAAACCGCAAGCTCTGCCTTAATTACATACCACAACTAAATTACTTTAGCACACATTCGTAATAATACGCTGAAAATTAAATTGGCTATGTGGCTCTACAATTATTTGCCAATCGTTTCTCACCGCGAAATACCAGCTCCTAAATACTACTTTTGGCCGTGCAAAGTAAAATACTTTAAATTCGTGATCTTGTGCAGTTATAATGACGACAGAATTTATTATTCACAACGTATTGTCTTACATTTTAAAAGTTATATGAACCCACATTTATCTTGAGATGTCGACAGCCCAGTAAAAAAAGACATTGACGTCGAAATTGCGATATAGGTATTATATTTCCACCCACTACTTCTTATATTTTATCTTCACATAACAGTTGCAACAGCGGCAGGTAACTGTTATACAAATATACAGTGCCCTAATATTTTATCGGTTAATTAACTTTCTAAATAGCTCACGATTACTCATTTCTGTAGTTATTCCTTTCGTTAATACAAACTTGTTTTTAATCACTTTCTTATATGCGATTAACATGCAATTTTGATCTCGTAAAAACTAAGGTTTTCATAGAAGAGTTGATAAATACACAAGCCGACACAAAAGTACGCTTAAAATAGGTAGGCACTTTAGAATAAATACACGAAAAACCTCAAAAATGTAAGATGGATGGACTATTAACAATCGATACAGATAATCTGTTGCCTCCCAATTTTCACACAATTTTTCATTGCACAGATTAATTCAATGCCCTTGATAAAAAACTCAGCAATAGCCGAAAGTAGGGCTAGTTTTTTGCAAAACACTAAATACAGGTTGTAATTAATTACATTTCTTAAACAAATTCATATAGCGTACAAGGTGAGTCTATCTAACAAAGAGTTTACTTTGCTATATAAATATATTTCAAGGAAAAAAATAAACAGAACACAAGACAACATTGGGATTTAATTTCACAACAATATTGTTATTACGCCCGCGACACAACCACAAAACACGTTAGTAATCCGCGCTGTCAATAAACGACAAGTTTTCCAGAAGACATTGGCAATGGAAACAGACTTGACAGCTCTAAAAAGCATATTCGTGAGGTCATTGTGCAACATTGAGCATAAAGGAGGTCCAATTAGCATAATTAAACGCAACAAGAGTGCATAACTTAGCTTTTTTCAGCGTGATTCCGGTGTTTTTGCACAGCTGTATTTAAGAGTTGTGTCACAAGATTGTTTATGGTTGATTAAACTTGGATTAAGTAATTACTTTAACGGTGAACCTATTAATGGTGATATTAAATATTATAAGCGATAAACGGGATGAGACATATACAATATTATAGTTATGGGTACTTCTCTGTCTAATGTCATAGTATCCTCATAAAAAAAATCGAAACAAATCAAATGGGGATCAAATGCTCCCGATGCCCACTCTATACTTAACCCTTATAACTCCCTTTGGGTGTACCTTGATGGGGATGACAAGACCTTAAGCCTGAAACAGGCTTCAGTTTTCGCGTTATCAGACACTAATGATACTAAACTTCACTTTATATTTGGATTTACAGTAGATAATGCTGTTATGTATTTACAACCATTCAAAATTTTTAAAGCCTCATTGTGGATAAAATGCCTTAACATATTTAAAGGCTATTTTTATGAATTCAGAACTTCCCAAATAATAATTTAAAACTTAGCACTATACTTACCGTATAAAAGAAGCGCAATTATCTCCATTTTGTAATCCATTGTAGTTTAAATTATGTTTATAAACAATCATTCATGCAGATTTAATCAAAGTTCACGTAAACAATGACGTAAATATTTCCCGCGTACAAACGCAATGGCCGAACTCGCGCGTGCGTCTGGCGCGCTTCGCGATACGAATGTCGAATGACCGCATGACTCTAGAAACGCGCCATACAGCCAATTTTCGTCGGCATAAAACCATTAAAACCTTCTTCCTATCAGATTTATATTCCAACTTTATACTTCGGTAACAATAACAACGCCGAAACATGCAATTTATCAATTTATAAACAACAGATAACGTACCTAATGATTAATTAGAAAGATAAAAGAAATTAATATTAAAGAAAAGTAAGTAAAGTAAAGTATATATAGATATACTTAAGTAACATGCTGGTGACCCAAGACAAATATTCAGCTACATTGATGTTACATTACTTACCACTTGACATTCTGATCTTGATATAATATCTACGTAATCCTTCTCTTAATATTATAAATATATGTATAATTAATAGGTACCAATTCAATATTACCTGTATTCTGTATTAAGAAAGATGTTATGTAGTACGTAACATATTTCGTGCAGCATTACACGCATTATCTCTTATTGGGTGAATATTCGAACATTATTTAACAAATCATTCTTCTCATTAAAGTAGTAATCTCTTTCATAGTTTAGATTGTTTTTATTCTTGTCTTATTGGTGGACGGCAGTGGTGTATTGAAATAAAACTACTTTTTACGGATAAAATGTAATATGTAATATGTCCAATATTCGCGTAAGTGTCAGAAACTAGTATGGCAGTGGTGTAGTATAAGTTTTCTATCATTAGGTACTCATAACTGTAGTTTTAAATTCGCATTCTAACTTTGGGATGAAGTTAATGGCGTTCTAATGTTTTTCAAATATTCACCCATTATTATAGCCCAGTTACTTATGCATAGTCATCCCATGAATAATATAGTAGGTTTTGGTAGAGTATAGTGAATAACGAAGCATACTTAGATGTTGAGAAAAATGCTATAATAGTAAGTAAATATCTACCAGATGATTCAGGAAGTACTTTAAAAAAAAAAGAGCTTACTAGTAATGTTGGTCGCACATTACTAGTATTCTTGTTAACTCCTCGTGCTAAGCTAAATGCTTGTGTTACGAGTGGGTTCACACCGGTAGTGCAATGGGTGGGTTTCGAACCAGTAACCACATGATCACCAGTCCGACGCCCTAGCCATTAGGCTACCGCCGCTACTTTTCATATAGGTATTGTCATCATTAACCGATTTTCAATTTAATCTCCAAATAAAAGAGTTTATTATCCATTGGGGAAATTTGACAGTTTGTGGTAACTTGATGTGGTGTTGCCTGTACGTACCTAATGTTAATGAGTTACCTAACGACGATAATAACTTATTTACACTATGCATGTGCAGCTGCCATAAACGCCCACAAGAAAAAATTCAGCATGGCCAAGAAAGATTTCCCACGACTAGCCCATTCAACAAGTAGGCAATTCATATCGACGACCCTTGACTATGAATCGACATTGTATGGAACTGTGGAACAATGCTAGTTATTAAATGTGTTTTCTTATGAGAATGAACAACTATAGCCTACCTATATGGGATAGAAACCTCCCGCTCTATCTAGTGGTCAAGGATTTTTTAAAAGAACAAGAATGCGGGTATCTTTAAAATACGATAACAGGTTTCGTTTCTCTAATAATGAGTTCTGCTCCCAAATGCATCTTCTAACAAAGTCTCATAATGATCAGATTTATAATCTAGCTTTTTTTTTTATTCATGATAGGCTTTCGCTTGACCGCTAGTTTGCCTGATGTTAAGCGATACTGCGATCTACGATGGAGCGCGCTTGCCTAGAAGAAACCGATTCACTCGTGATCTATGCTATTAGCGTTGAGCTTATAACCGGCACCAATTTCATTATGAAATGCAATTCCTATCTATTACAACTGCCAATATCAACTGATTTATGCTCTATGGACTTATTTTCCTATGAGTATGATTTAGTCATTTGAGAAAAAAACTTTGAAAATAATTTCGACGACACGTTTGGCGTAGTGGCTGAGCGATCGGCTTCTGCGCCACGTGTTGTGGGTTCGATCCCCACACGGAGCAAAATATTTGTATGATCTACAGGTAGTTGTTCCGGGTCTGGGTGTTTGTGTATGTGAGAATTTGTGTTTGTAAACGCACCCACGACACAGGAGAAAATCCTAGTGTGGGGCAACGTTTTAAAAAAAAAAATACGCTGAAAGTAGCTCCTTTTAAGCACGATGAAACCTTTCTTTAAAATCACGCTAGATTGTTTATTGATAATAAAGAAAGCCCCACTAGCTTTAGAAATTCTTCATCGTTCTCGCTTCTGAAGAAAAATAATATCTATTCAAATCGATTAGGCAACCACAATGGCATGCAATAGACCAATTTTTTATTTAAAAATATTACAACAGTATTCTAAAAACTCGTCCTTACTTAATAGTTAGTCATAAGTTTGCCAATTTGTCATATCCAAGGCAACTGTAATCCTTCGATACAAAATTAGATTAACAATGCGGCAACAGTGTTTCAAAGCCTTTAAAATTTCGATACATTTAAAAGGGACCCAATGAAGAACTGGCCTATACCTATGTAGATATATGTAATATGTACTAACTTAATGAAACAGAAATAATAGTACCTACCTAGATATATTCTTTTACCAGCACTTACTTGACGCATTATTACTCCTGATAATAGGACTAAACTTGAGATTTGAAAGACGTGTAATTTTAAGTTTATAGTTAGTTTAAGTTGCGTGGTCTACCAATTCCCATTTTGTTTCTATAGTCGGTAGTAGAGATGAGTAATATAGTTTAAATTATCAGTTGTAATATCTTTACATATCGATTTTGAACGATATTCCCACAATTGCACATACATTACATACCTACAAGCAAAATAGTATCGTAATCATTGTGTAAACCTAGTGACATCGTCAGTTTGTTAATTCGTATCAATAAATATGTACATAATATTACGAAAACACTATCAAAGAAGATGTTCATGTCGTCACATTGTCGAATAAAACTTGGTTCCAAAACTAATCACAATTAGAACTCCACATCTGCATCAATAAAACTTGCCGCGATTGAGAAATAGTGTTACGAATATAATATCTAGTAGTTACCCAACTGCCTTCGCTTAAACACCAAACACGGTCCCTTTCTAAGATATTACACTGTTTAGTTAGGTAGTAGTTAGTAGTATATTCATCTTTTGCATGAACAGGTCTTTAATATGTTGCGACGCACTACAGGGACCCCTAATCTGCCACCACGCATATCGCACGGAACTTATGGCGATTAACGGATTAACGGTCATGCTTTTACTTAGCGGGATTACCTTTTCATTTATTCAGGCTAAGCCTTTTACAATGGAATCTCAAAAAACCACTTTCATCGAAGGCAGCAATATCATCTGGTAATTTGCTGCATGCTATAAGCTTATGGCAACTTGGAGCATTATAAAAGGGATCTGCTATAGTTTAATAAGCATGTTGGGGGTTAAAAGAGCCACTTTCGTTTCGTTGAATTAACCTAATTTCAAAATTGCTCAGCAATTCTCACTATTACAGCTAATAGAAGCCCACTGAGCAAAGGCCTCCCCCATAGACATCCCCAAAGTCATTTATATTATGGAATATTACGGGTTATAACTTGATTTAGAGGAATTGCTGAATTTCTTATCAATATAATAGATACTAGAAAGTAGGTCATATGATGACCTACTTTCTAATATCTATTATATTGATAAGAAATTCAGCCTGCTTCCGTCCACTACTGAACGTAGGCCTCCCCCAAAGAGCGCAAACCAGGTTTTGGGCAGTTAACATCCATCCGCTGCCAGCCACCTTCTTCAATTCGTCGGTCCATCGCATCGCAGAGCGTCCCACACTACGCTTGCCCAAACGCTGTCTCCACTCTAATACTTGTCTGCTCCATCGGTCATCTCTCCCTCTGCAGACATAGCCGGCCCACTTCCACTTCTGCGTGCTTATTCTTCGCGCATATATTGTTACGATTCGATTTTCAGTTTCAAATATTCAAAGTTGCTCGTCGATCACTGCTTTCTGCAACTACGAGTAATTATTATAAGTAGGTAATTAATTTTGGTTTCAAAAAGCAACTCCCACGTTAGGTATGTCCTTAATGTATTGCATTATGCCGAAAAGTTAATTATAGTAAACATTATGGAATGCAATAAAATATTAAGTAGTAAGTTTGAGTATCGCCCCAACTCTCTACATTAATACAGTTGGAATCAAAACAAGCACACAAATCTATTTCTACGATGAACCTATCAATTACTTAGTTCAATATTAAAACAGACGTTCAATCATAACCTATTGCCCGTCTTCACCCTAATACCTAATACAATTACAATAAAGGGTGCATTAAATGAGCTCTCAAGAGAGAGAGAGAGAGAGTTACTACATAGGTATATTAAAATAAAGAAGCTATGCTAGTGGCTTGATCTAAGACCACATAAGGTTCAGTGCTTAGGGTCGACTCGCAAAACTCTGACAGAAGGGTTACGCAGAGGTTACTACTAGAACTATTTATAGATTATATTGACACTAACTGTATTATTCTTTTACATTCACAATTCGCCAACAAAGTTAAATACAGGAAATACAGAAATAAATATCATTTAATTTCAAGTTTGTTTTTAGGTCCCAATGTCCCATTATATAGTACCCATAACCGGAAACAAACTTTACCTCCATGCTGCATGCAACCTGGAAAATTCTATCTTCAAGAGCTCAGGCCAAAGGCATAGGTACTATACCCTGTTAAAGAAACCTGTCCGATCCCAAATGGGCATATAAGTATCCAACCACATCACGAAATAAAATAAGAAACATAAAACATTCATGTAGGTATTTATATTAATGAAGTTTAAAATTCACGATTGTCGTGCCCAAATTTATCCAATTACCCCAAAAACTGATATACGATAATACGATCATAGGCACCTGTTTGGCACCTTCATGGGGCGGACGGGGTTTTCTTAACACATTTTATCTAGGCAAGGTTATCGACCGTACTATACCTAATTTATGTAGTATTGATATAAAGGTACCTATTTCGGATCAAACTGAAATATATCTAGTATTTTTCGTACTATACAGGGTGAAATTAAATAGTCGCGACAAAATATATGTATATGATTCTATGTGTAACAAAGAAAATTTACAACACGTAACTAACGTAACTTTTTAGTATTGTAAAGAGAGTTTGGTAACGTCTCTTAATTCTCGTGAATAGAAAATAATAGGTAATAGTAAGTGCAAAGTACCTACTAGATAGTTACTATGGATAATATATGCATAATTAATAGATCGGGCGCGCCGAGCGAGTATTTTGATAATTGCTCGAAATTATTTATTTGTATTTTTTTAGTTAAATATATTTAGCTAATTCATGCCTACCTGAAGTCAAAGGCTCAGTTTGCACCATCTAATATAAAAAATAAGATATTTGTTACAATTTAGGTCATTGAAATTATTTACATTTAAAAATGAATAAGTAATGACTACTGAACCTCCCATTCCAATTTGTCGCATGTTTTCATAGTCACCCTATAGACTGTAGAAGAAATATATAGTCTGTAAAAATACTATATTTCAGTTCATTCGGTTCTCTTCTTTTTTAAATTTCCATAAAACGTATTATATTCTATATTTGTGAGATTTGCTAACTATATTTTATAAAGCCATTTCTGAAAAATCGCACGAATATATGTTAATAATTAAAATAATATAGCGACTCGTCGAGTATCGTACTGCTTTTGATGATTTGCTAAAAAAACGCGTAATTACTAGGACACTAAATAAAAAGGTTAACCTCTAACTTCATGGCAATGGCAACACAAACTATTCAACAACTTATATAAACAAAACATAGAAAAAAAACTAAAATGCAATGTAGCTTATCAAATGTATTTATTGAAATCTGAAAGCAACTTATGACCTGTACAAATTAACTTAAACTTATAGGTAACATTTAATACATTACTTTCTAATTACCTAACATCCAGTTACGCATTATGATTGACGGTTTCTATAATATATAATTACTCTAACAGAGTAAGAGATGGCTATGTTTTTTTTCGACTTTCTTAAAACCACCACAAGGGGGATTATTTTATGCGAAATCTCTGAAATACAATGGGTACTTTATGAACATAATGATATCTTATTAGTAGGACTGAGTACTAGCACGAGTACTGGAATGACGTAGCATTTTTGCCAGGTTGGAAGCAAACATTAAAATTAACAACGTCGCGCACGTGGCTATAATCCGGGACCATCTTTAACCTATTGGAGGCTTTGGGTTCCGTATGATAATGGGGCCCCTAGTCAATGATAATGTCAGGGGACTATTTTGTAAACAGCTAGCGACACGCTCGCAGTTTCACCCGTACTGCTCCGTTCCTAAGAGGCGTCGCGTTATGTTATATAGCCTATAACCTTCCTCGATAAATGGACTATCCAACACAAAATGAATTTTCAAAATCGGTTCAGAAGATTCAGAGATTACTCCCTACAAACTTTACCTCTTTATAATATTAGTATAGATTGCAAAAAAAAAACAAAAGGAGTGGGAAATAGGATCGCGGGGCCCTGGCCAGCCCATAGTGCCCATTGGAAAAGAGGGCCTTGGCTATATTATACATTTTACTACATTCTTATTACATGACACTTGTATAATATGACAATACAAATAATCAAAAATATTATTACGACAAAACATAGGAGTGTACTATTTACAAACAATTATTATTTGTCATTTAGGTAAACATGCTGCAATTAGATACATATTTTTGTGGCAGCAGTTGGCATACGACAATCACTATTTAACTTAGCCTTCTAACTATTCTAACACGCTATACTTTTACTTTGCTAATCGTGAACAATGTTTCCTAAAATAACATTGGTAAAAAGTCAATTATATTCACAAAAGTAACTAAGTAGGATAGATATAAGGTATTGCAACTATTAAAAGGAAACAATAAACATCTAACTCCCTATAATTCCTTATCACAGTGAGATATAATGAAGTGCTTATATACTTACTAGCGACCCGCCCGCGGTTTCACCCGCGTTGCCCCATTCCTAAGAGTCGTAGCGTAATGCTAAACCGCTTAAAACCTTCCTCTAGAATCATTTTATCTATTAAAAAAAAACGCATCAAAATCCGTTGCGTAGTTTTAAAGATGTAAGCATACATAGGGACGAACAGACATCGGGAAGCGACTTTGTTTTATACTATGTAGTGAAGTACATACTTCGATAGTAAGGAGTTTCTTAACGAATAGATGAATATTTGTGTACATACAAGTACATATCTGATGGACATACATACACATAGTGTTATCTTCTAACCGGTCATAAATCATAGTAGGCTTTAGATTCTGCTTTAAGCATAATTTACTACCTATGTTGATCATGTTACTTACTATTTTTATAATACGTAAAGTAATATAACAAATAGTACGAACTGTAATAGTGTACCTAATACTGAGTTGCCGGATACAGTAGGTTACCTACCTACGTCACGAATACAAGACAATATAATTTTCTCGTCATCGTCAACGCATTAAAATGTTGAAGATGATGATAGATCTTTAATTTTAATTAATGTTGTGCTAAACAATATAAATATCGTAGTGATTTAAACATTACATACGCCAAAGAAAAATAATTAATTGTTCAGTAACGTCTCTAAATATCGACCATCAGAACTCAATTTTGAAAAACTAGCTATATTTATACGAACACGTATGTATATGACTTAACATAGCTAATGCAGTTCATTACGACAAAACTTACCCGTTTCCAAGGTATTCTAAACTCCGAAAATGAGCAAGTTAGGCGTTGAACTACGTTAATGGCAATGACTTGTTATCCGGCAACTCCTGACTAAAGATAATATTTACAAGAAGATTTCCTCGATGAGTTTCTTGTCTATCAGCCGGTGTGGTTTCGGTCGAGTCTGCTTCCTCCGCCGGCGGTAGAGGCGCGCGTTCAGTCGGTAGAGTGCCGGTGACAAGGCACATCTCACGTTGAACCACCAGTCGCATGACGCGACGCCCTGCGAGAACACCGTGCCGTTGGGACACAGGAACGACGCCTGACGGCCGTCGATGTCACAATAGTGCCACGCTGGAATACACGAACGTATTATTAACAAACGAGAAGATCAACAGCTGTAGCAGCATATTAATTCCTAATAATCCACTACATGTGGCATCGTGGAATAGTTTACACGAATGATAAGTTACGATCGTACGTTATGATAGAGCAATTCAATCGAGTCGTATCAAACGGCCTCCTACGGCCCACCCGACCTGCGAGACCTTCACCCCGCCAAAAAAGTAATAATTAACAAAAGTTATAATTAAACACGAGGTTCAATATACCTACCTACTAACTCAGAATGGATTTCTCCAATTTTATAATCCAACACGCACCCCTCTGACTTTCCAAGATCCCGGTTCCATCATTGATTAATCGATAAAGGAAAATATCGTGAATTCGTGATGATACCTGCATGTCTGAGAAGACCCAATAATGATTTTGAGAAGTATGAAATCAATCAACTTGCACAAAGCAATTATGTAGACTAAATTGTACCTCCTCTCAATCTGAATAGAGCCCCGGTACCCAGCAGTGGGACAGTTCTGGAGTTTAATTGTTCAAGTAGGAAAATACATAGTTAAGATACCATTTAACTGTACTAAGTACATCTATACTTAAGTATAAATATAGAAAATTTATAAGTTAGAAAGTTAACATTAACACGATGTTTTAAATTCTATCGAAATCGAGATCTCTATAGAGCCGCATCAACTTTACATCACTAACATTATAAATTATAATCAAATATTCCTATTCCCAAATCGATTTATACAAAAACAATTTAATTTGCTTTAAAATGATGAGTCTTTAACATTAATGATGCGGAAGACATCCTTAATTACGTTATTTTTACTTTGCTATACACTAAATTAAATATTATCGATATATAACTAATTAAGATAATCAATATAAAAGCAAATAGACTAGACTAGTGATTTAATATGAAACAATGTGCGTAGGTACAGTCAATAGCACATCAAGTTACCATAAACTATCAAATTTCCCCAATGTATACTAAAATCAAAAATCGATTGAAGAAATTTGTCAGTTTTGGATTCCACGATGTGCTGATGACTGTACTTTAGAAGCGGACCTCACGTTTCTGACCCAACATTTCATGTCAAGATCATCTCTTCCGGGTTACTTTACTTAATTATTTGACCTCAAAGTATTGTAAGGTCAGTGTAGTAAATCATTACAGCAAACCAAGGTCGAAGCTACAGAATCGCGAAGGCATCCATTCAGACAATAGAAAAAACATGATGAACACCCACCTTATATAATTAATTTTGTTTTGTCTGTTTATTTTTTATATATCTATTTATAAGAAGGTATGTTTCTTATTAAGATTCTAAGAATGAAAACCAAGCACCGCCTACTTCTCCTATGATTTATAACATGATTCACATGATCCAATCTTATAATTTGTATTTCAAAAAATATAGGTGTAAATCTATAGACAATAGAATGCCATCAAGCTAATCAAGAGTTACGTTAAACCCGTATGACAAATTATTATATAAAGCTCCAACCAGTTCTGACAACGCTTGGGGCATGATTGTGTTAGAAAAAAATGTAAATCCTTAACACATGACAGTTCGTGAGAAACTTAAGTACTAAGGATTGCAACAATCGCAGTATTTCAGCATTGTTTTAGCCTCTAATATATTTGTTTTTTTATAGTTACCTTGACAGCGTGTCTCCATATCAGCGAAAAACCCCGGATAAGGCTGCTCATCGCAATAAAAGTTGGTGTATGGCACTGCACCAAGAACCGGGTAATCTGTGCCTGGCTTCCCTGAAAATAACCAAAGAGTCAATGTTGAATATCAAACAGTAATAGAGATAATGTAGTCACTGATAAATTTATTACATTTACAAGAGCTTGGAGGTGCACCGTCGTTGATGTCTTTTGTATTACACTTAAAAAAATAAGACTGTTATTATACTTTCAAGTAATGTTTCATATATTGCTCTATGTGTGACAAATTTGGCGTAGCGGCTGAGCGATCAGCTTCTGCGCCACTTGTTGTGGGTTCGATCCCCACACGGAGCAAATATTTGTATGATACAGGTAGTTGTTCCGGGTCTGAGCGTTTGTGTATGTAAGAATTTGTGTTTGTAAAACGCACCCACGATACAGGAGAAACATGATTTTTTTTCATATTCGGTAAAGGCACATAATCTGTAAAAAATGATTAGAAGAATAAGATACTTTTACTAAGTGTTATTTTTGTGGGCTTAAACTCGTTTAATTTAGAGCTATAGTCACTCATTTATTAAGTTGAAGGTTTTAAAATAAATAAATTACGTATCCTGTTACCTAGTTCCCACACGGTTCGACACACCCTTTACTATCGACTTCTCAACGCAACGGATTATATCCAATGACATAAACAAAATCCTAGTAGATATAAATTTAACACACGACTTCCACCCTTCATCTTTACGCCCATTATTAATTACCTACTTATTTCAATTGTGATCAATTGATCATGGGATGTCATTTATAATTTCAAACGAGAATACTAAGTAATAGAAAATGTAAACTCTATCAATTGCGACAATAAGTAACAATAGGAAGCAATTTCATCCGAAAATAATTGACAACGATCAAATATTAATTGCATTGAATAAAAAGAATTTTGTAATCTGTCTGGAAAAGTCTAGCTAGACTCAAAATCGTGAGAAAATGATCGTCCCGTTCGATCACGACCGACTGTTGCGCATATTAGGCCGTTCCCGGTAGTTATTTATCTCTACAAATAACGAAAGTTCGCTTGCAATGACCACTTTCACTTCGAGTCACCACTACGATAAATTCTCGATTGTACCGAAGCATCCCATACGAAATATTCCAACTGTGGCGTTTATTTGGAAACGAGAAATTCTAGTAAAAGATCATTCGAATCGTAAGTAATGCATTCACCTTTAAACCCGATCAATTTATAGTAGATACCTGCAGTGACTGCAATAATTCGTATTGATGAGAATACCTACAGGCGTTTTAAACCGCAAGTCTTACACAATTATAAGGTGTAAGATAGATTTCCTTGTGAAACATTATATGTCTAAGTAGTAACATGAAATATATTACATAGAAAGGCAAGCAAGTTAGTCTTCAATGCGAACTGACCTGCGAAGATTCTATGTCTCGAGAAAATGCTTACGTCATTCTCTATTTGAATGATGTTATTACCTAATATCATCCCGTACAAAAAAAAATCCAATTAATATTTGAAATCCTTGTATTGTGTGTGCGTCATAACATAAACGCACTTATTATACAAGAGAAAATCCTAGTGTAGAGAAAAGTTATCTAAATTTTTAGGTATAATTAAATCTCACGAGCACAATACAGATAAAATACCTATTTAATTAACACCTTTGTAGAGGAATAATCGCTTTTTACTTCTATACAAGAAGTAAAAAGCGATTATTCCTCTACAAAGGACTCTACAGTGTAGATTTAATGATAAATGAAGACGAAAGACACTTTTGAGCTAAGCCACAAAAGCCATATGCCATTTTTTTATTCACGCCAAGGACGGTTATAATATACTTAGGCAAAACAAACCTATTTTTTTTTATTATCTTTTATTCATATATAAATTAATAAATAATTCTATTAAAAGGTGACGTAACTAATACAATCTTACGTAAGTCTAGGAACTGTAAGCATTGTGTATACAATCTAGGTACTACATAAATACAAATGTAGCAAGCAACTCATCCTAAAAGGTCGAAGTGCGAGGCGGATTCGCGATCTGGCCAGTGTAACTAATTTAAGAGACTTTATTATACCGCGTACGAATATCAATGACATTTGAATAAAAAATATATGGTATCTAGTTACCTACTGGGACTGGATACTGATGATTCTATGTTTAAAATAAATGATATTGGGTGAAAAGATGAATTAAAGATAGGTGTATTAAAATCTTGCTTAAACAGGTGCGGAAAATGTCTGAGCAATGCGTAAGTACCTTAGTTTTCTTTCAATAAATTAGATAATACCTACAATAATATCTACAGGTACTTTTGAAATGTGAAAACTAGTTGCAAATGTTATTAAGGAGAAGGACCGAGAAACTTCATAGATACTCCTCTAAGTAATAATGTTTACAATGTTCTTCTTCTGTTCATAATTTTGTTCCAATAAGGGTATTAGGTTGCCCAATGACCTTGAGGATTAAGTCTTTGTGCTAGTATTTGTTAGTCACAGGCATTGCGGGCGTGCTTCACGCTGGGTGCTGGTGAGGTTTCGAGTATTTTTATTATTTCAAAATATTCGAAGAAATAAGAAAATAAAAACAATACAAATTGTTAATTACGTCATTACAATTTTTTTGGTAAAAAATTCATGACTAACTATTAAGCCGTTATGAGATAAAATACAAATTAGGTTAAAAAAGGCCTATTTACTTCAACTATTATCCAAAATTGGGGTAAATTTATAAAAATGTTAAATAATACAATTTCTTTGTGATGACCTTAAGTATAACATATATTTTTTAAATGACAAATGTAGATATGTAGATAAGGATTCCACTAGAAACTTCTTTAAATGTTTTGATGTAATGCCCTTGATGTGAGAATCATTTAGTTTGATTGATGCGAAAGATAAGTGTAGATTACGATCAATAATTGCCCTCCATAAGGATGAAAAAAAAATTGCCCTGGCATGTAAGAACTGACCAGTCCCGACAGACGATACTCGTTCACAAGCATGACGTTTGTCCGACTGAACCGTATTGTTGGAAATAAAACAGCCCGATAGCCGAACGGCAGCAGTAGGCAATATGGTACAATCGGTATGAAACAATTTGATCAATGAATAACTCAGACAATTCATTATTCTTAGCAGAAACAAAACTCCAGAAGGTGCATGTAAAGCGTACCATGTAGGCATTTAATAACGGCAATGCATCAATGAATCCTCGTTTAGCTACCTACTTATACACTCAGTTGCAGATCAGTATCAGCCCGCTAACCTTCCGCATTATATAAAAATAAATGATGTTCTGATATTACGTGACGCATCAAGAATTCACCCGACCAGTCTCACGAAATATCATCGCACAAATGATAGGTTGTAGTTTTTTAGACGCTATTTTTATCTCATTTATCGCAGATGCGTTTACAAACAAATAACTCAAATGCACATTCTTGCCGAATTTTATCAAAATCTGTTCAGCGGTTTAGACTTGAAACCGTGTCAGACAGACTTACGCATTTATAACATTACTATGGTAATGGTTATAGTTATATAGTATAGATTACTATATTAAAAGCAATATAGGTACTGTACGCGTCTTGTAATGTGGTTGCATGATATTTTGTGATCATGATAATAAATTACGAGTATCTATCGTAATAGAGCAGTAAATTATATAAGTACGTATCTGTTACAAGTAAAATTCTATAGATGCTCAACATATTAATGAAAGAAAAACCTTAAACATTTTTAAGTTATTTTTTAGTAAAGGAAAAAAATCAATTGCGGGCAGGATTCGAACCTGCGTCCTCTGGTTTGATATACCAGACGCTCTGACCTCTAAGCCACCGCGAACCCTACCCGCATGATTGAAATTTTGCCTTCACATTCTGAATTTACGTCATAAGGTGACGTATATTCAGAATGGCATATCTTTCTGGTATATCAAACCAGAAGACGCAGGTTCGAATCCTGCCCGCGATTGATTTTTTTCCTTTACTAAAAAATAACTTAATAATCTTAGCATGGAAAATGCCAAAAAATCACAAAAAGATACTTAAACATTTTTATTTATATTAAGTTCTAAGTTTTAACTGAAATTTATAATAATCACCAGTTCAACACCAACAATAAACCAATTCCGTATCGATTGACCTATTCCTACCGCAAGGCTAACTTATCAAGTAAACTTTATTTTTACTACTTCCTATCAATTATAAGGTAACTGTTATATCAGACTAGTCATTCATAGATATTGTTTCGGAAACAATATTTACGACTAAGGACCTAGGTGTCACGTAATCTAAGTGCGAAATGAAGTGACCCTACCAAATAATATAACCGAGGACAGGTTGAAACAAGGTCAGTATCGTTTACATAATAATTTGTGACGACAAAAATACGACTTTATTTACCATTTTAATATAAAAACCGTCGACAGGACGTTTCTAGAAGCTGACAAACCGGATCATCTTCCTTTTAAACTGTTAAAGGATGCAGCTCTGTTAATATATTTTTACTACCTAGGTGTATACAGATAAAATTACAAGTTTGAAAATATATTGAGTATTATCTTTTTATTATTTATTATATTACTTATTTCAGAATTCGAACCTGCGTCTCCTGGTTGGATACATCAAACGCTCTGACCTCTAAGCACAAGACTTCTAGTGTATCCAACCAGGAGACGCAGGTTCGAATCCTGCCCGCGATTGAATTTTTCCTTTATTAAAATAACTATATTGAGTATTTTCAAATATTAATATTAATGTATAAGTATATATAGTTTAAAGATATAGTTTACATCATAACACATTTAAAAGAACAAAGTACTAAGATTTCGGCTCCATGTTTATCTCCGGTAAGAATTAACATACAATATATTAGGGATTACTAGATATATTAAATATTCCTCTATATCTAAAGATGGGTATAACAAATCCATACATAGGTACTTACATAATATTCTGTGCCTCTACTTAACAAATGCGACTACGGTACAAAACCGAAGAGGCGTGCAGTGTTTGTGTTTGTTAAATATTGCTCATTCGATTACATTGCCATTTAAAACGACCACTCAAATCTTCTTACACTGCGAGACAATATTCATGTTTGTTGTACATCTTTGAAACAGAAACCGGCTCAACGATATTATTTATACACCATTATAATTTTATTTGGATGTTCTTTGATTAAAAAAGTTGCTACCTAAAAGAACAGGTTATTAAAGCAATGACAGCATGGAAAATTTGAACATGATCGGTTACTATGTAGGTAGGTGCTCCTAAGGGTACAGTGCCCACTTTATGTGCTGATGGTGGCTATCGGGGTGGTTTTAGTGGGTAAATATCCCACACTCCTCGGCCTAATCCCCAAAGACCGGTCGCCTTTTGAAGTCTTCCCCCGGTAAACAAAAATAAGGTAGGTACATACTCCTAAATAAAACCATAAATCAGTTAATTACACGTAGGTTCCCAATATGTCAGACTGTCAAAATTAAGCTATAAATAGGCTCGGACAGTATGTTGGCGTTATCCTTATCGTTAATAATCGCCACATAATATGACCCATGCATGGCGCAATGCAGTCATAAGACTATGGCGCAAGCGCACTGAGGCAGTAATAGTGTCGTTAAGTAGACAAATCAACGTACTCAAATACTATTATAATTTGTATTCCATTCTGATGCAAAAACGGCATTTTTTGATAGCCATAAGCGACAAAAAGTAATTCGAATTATACTCGTTGATAAAACACCACAAGAGGTTTACTAATGAAGACTTCTAATGCCTTCTCAACAGGGTTTAGCCTCATTAAAAACATTTAACACGTTGCGAAGGTTAACATATGTGTATTATAATCGTAAATGATATTAATAAAAATCGATCAATAAATTGTCACATATGGGAAAGATCTAAAACGGCTCGACCGATTTGGCTAAAATTTTGTCAGGGCAAAGTTCGTATGAAAGATTTTTTTTTAAAGCGACCTGAAACGTCTGAAAATATGGGAAAAACGCAGGCAAAGCTCCGGGTCTTGTCGCTAGTGGTTTATAATAGTAAATATAATCAATAATCATAATCCGGTTTTGGTAAATATAATCAGTGATTACTGATTATATTTACCAAACCCTCTAATTTTTTTTATATACCTACTTAACTCCAACTCTCCTGTGTGGAGAACACGGGAGAGTTGGTTGAACACGTTTTGAGGCTCAGATTTATTCAGATGATCTTTATGTGATGTTACATCTATTGTTCGCCCACATGGCTAAGTTACGCCTTAACAATTATACATCAATACAACAACCATTGTTTTGGAACCGGTAATCACAGGAAATAATTGTCTTTAATTCTCCTTATGACAAATCACGAGACCAAAAGGTTCTAAAATAACGTCATACATAGATACATAATATCATGTGATTAAGTATTAGGTGTATAAACTTCTCTCTTGCTTGCCTTGCCTACTAAGTTTACATGATTGCCGATATAACATAGAACCATAGAAACCCTGCCGGGACTTGGCTGCGTAATTAATTAAATTATTCAACCATTATTATGTACTTAATTAAAGATTATCATTTAAACACTGTGGTATACCAAGAGTTCTATTATTTAATCTGTAGCATGATCTAAGTATGCTTATATAATAAAGCTAAAGAGTTTGTTTCTTTCTTTGTTTGAACGCATTAATTTCTGAAATTAGCAATCAGATTTTTTTTTAATGCGTTTCATAGCCACATTTTTGAAGACGAAACCTTTTGAAACGGACAGCAGAGCACAGCTAATATAAAAGAAATATAAATAATTTCACTACAGAACACGTTATTTTCTCGCTTTTTACCTTTTACCATGTTATGTGGTTGTCTAGCAAGATTTTAACCAGTTAGCCAGTTCAGTTTTATTAAATTGTTGTTGTGTGTGTTAAATTGATTATTAAATTGCTGTGTGGATTCAAATAAAAGCAAAATCGGAATGATTTATGATAATCTGTACTGTGGGAGTTTGGACATTCATCGTTTAATATGAAGGTTGAATGCATTTATTTTTATTAAAAGCAATAGCTACAAATATTCATATTCAGTGTGATAAAGAGGCTTATTTCAAGCGATTAAATTGAATAGACGTGCTGATGGATGTATAACAGATTAGTGTTGTGCACACACATGACTACCTTCATGTCGACCTCAGACCACGTACAGAATGTCAGGGCGATTTGCTCAAACGGCCACAATCTAAGTAATCGGAGCTCTCTTCACGGCAATCAGCGAATTTAATCAATTACACACATCTAAAACTATTGCAGGCGGATTATGTAAAGTACTAAGTATTTTACCGAATCTTAGGTGGCTGTATCATAGTTTTATATTTCTATTTATTTTATATAAGTCTATATACATTATTAAAATGAAAGTTAGTTTACATGACGTTTTGCGAAAAGTTAGTTTTCCTAGAATTTTCCGGTACCAATAAATACATAGTAGTTATGGTTATTTAAACATAAAAATCATACTAACAAAAATGTGGAATCAACATAAAAAACAGATATTGGTACGGTAATCAAGTTCTTTATTTACTAAATCTTGCTATTCTCGCTACTAAGTACATACAAATAAGTTCAAGTTCTTCAGATAATATGTTATCTAACTTGAACATTCAACCAATGAATACAGGCTACGGTCGTTTAGGCTTGAAAATAACAAAAATATTGGTATTCATATAAATATGACATATACCTACGAATGAAATTATGTACATATTTAGGCAGTCGCGACGCCAAAATAGGCGCTTCAATCAAAAGTCATGCTCGGTTGCGTTGCAAGTTGCGGGACTAGCAACACTAAGTGGGAAAAATGTTTCAACATATACAATTAATCTGCCGAACCATCTCTCCAAGGCCTCTATGTTGAATGGTGTTTCATAAGGATATAATTAATATGAGTCTAATACCATAATGATAATGATATAAGCAGTAAAGATATAAGCCTAGCGATATGACCATTGGACCTCTGACTTTTCGAAGTCCTGTGTGTATTAATAGTTAATTATCAATGCGCTTAAACGGTGAAGGAATACATCGAGAGGAAACTTGCATGCCTGAGAGATTTTCTCGACGGCGTGTGAAGTCTGCCAACCCGCATTAGGCCAGCGCGCACCGTGGTAGACTATAGCCTAATCCCTCTAATTCTGAGAGGAAACCCGTGCCGAGCAGTGGAACAATGTAATGGGTTGATTATGTAATACCATAATTAGTAGCGACATTTTAGACAAATATGATATAGGTATGACGCCAAAACGGTAATTAGGAACCTATGTTGTATTTAAAAGTTTTCAACTATCAAGAATGTGGCCGTGATGATCCACAACTTAGTCAGCGATTGTATTTTATGGTTGTTCTATTCTTTAGTGCTAGTCGGCTTTACTTGTAAATGCAATGTATTTTTTTAAATACATCAGCCTAAAATAATATAGGTACTTACTATAGTATAGTAGAGTAGATATACTACCTATGTAGGTAGGTGTTCGTAAGCTGTCAATATAAAGGCTGGATTTCTTAATCACGATGCACGCAAATGCAGTTGCATGATAAATTTCCAATGTAGACCTAGGTATGTTTACTTGAAGAACGTTTGCAATGCTGTTTGTTTTCTATAATTACTTTCTTCAATTTCCTAGTATTGCCTCAATAACCAACATTATAATCTTAATACAGATATCTGGAAAGTTTATAAACGTTGTTTTGCTCCATGACAATCGGAATTAGGAACGAATTCTCCTGTGCCATCGCTGGTAGATTTATAATCACAAATGCATTGAGCACAAACTAACAAGTCCCGGTTGGCTGACGGCGACTGAGCATTATGTAAGAAGATAGATAGATACCTAATTACGATTTCCGACGTTTCCAGGTCTTTAAAAAATACGGATTTTATCAGGAACGAATTTGCAATCTGTTACTCAAAATCTTACATGTGATAAAATATCATCGATACATTTTGAAAGAAGCTAATAATGGACAGTAAGAAGTATAATTACAGAGCTGCGCTGTTTAATCTTAATAAGCTAAGCAGAAAATGATAAGTCAATACCACATTGAGCATGCATTCAAATGACAACAAAAGCCAAGTATAGTAACGTCATGTAATATTTACTGAGGCAGATACTTACTCGTAATGAATTGCAAAAATTTAAGACGCTGATGCGTATGTTATGCCTTTATAATAACTGTTATTGAAACAAGCTTTCATCGTTCTTTCATATGGCGCATACTAATGAATGATGTAACTGCCCGACTTATACTGGGTGCGTTGCCCAAAGCCGTGCGCTATGATGACGACCTCGTTCATACCACAGTACCACTGCATACGATTGTGTATGTGATTGTTAGCATAATTAAGAGCTAAGGTATAGCGTAAGAGTAAGTCAAAATCTCAAGAGAGCAAGGCTGCGCGACGCACGTTGCTATAGTTAAGGAGTTAAGTAAGGCCTTCGCTCGCTGTCATACGAATTCCCATTCAACAAATTTTAATACAATTACGTTTCTGACGAAAAAGGAGGATATAACTTTTGTTGTTCCCAATAAACAGGTAAACATTAATACCTTGTGCAACTAATATAGGATTTTTTCTGGTTGTTATTTATTCATAAATCATCTAAACGTCCATCGATTAGTAAGCAAACAATTATTGTGAAGTAACAATTAATATTTCATGCCAGTACAGGCACCTAATTACGTATTTAGGCAAGTATGCGTTTGGCGCGACGGCGACGCGGACGTTGGTGCTGCAATGCAATACGAGGAGTCGAGTCCGTAGGATTTATGCCAATTTGAGTCAGTGCCAAACCAATGTCTGTGGTTAGCATGATACTAGTGTATCAACAATACAATTTAGAAAGACAGTTCAGATGTAATGAGTATCTAATGCTGGTAATAAAATAGCGTTGGTCCTAAATCAACCTATAAAATATCGGTTATATCTTTACATTAATAATTCTTTACTTGTACCATAAAATAAAGACTAAACAAAAAAATAGGCACTATCTTTTATTATACCTATTATCATTAGATTTGCTTACTTACTAAATTACAATTTGAAGGTCATATACTTATATAAATAACCGTAAATAAAGCCTATACTTAATTACTCTTCGTAATTAAAAACAAGGCCTTTTTGAAACATGAAAGAATGGGTTTTGTATCTATGATAAACACATTAAACTTCCATTGTAAAATGTCATGTAGGTCAAAGTGATACGACCTCAATCAGAGTACATATAACATCTTCGTACACTAGCTAAACACTACTCACGATCTTGATCACGAAATATATATAAAAAATGTTAATGTCCCACCTAACAGAGTAACTCATCGTGCCAAATAACCTCGATTTGTTAGATGATGTCACAAATCCTTTTATCGAATCTATGTAACGCTGAGATCCTGTTGTAGTTTAATTAACAGCTTAGCTATCAGTAAATAAATACCATCTTAGCAAAGTTTCATCAATTTATTATAATTCTATGAGTTAAGCTGTATATC
The DNA here is from genome assembly GCA_910591435.1 of Acronicta aceris. Classification (NCBI taxonomy): domain Eukaryota; kingdom Metazoa; phylum Arthropoda; class Insecta; order Lepidoptera; family Noctuidae; genus Acronicta; species Acronicta aceris. The sequence goes on along the minus strand of OU342767.1, from coordinate 8,993,921 downwards.
TTATAGAGACCATATATGTAGGTAAGATTGATTAATCACTTGAGAGTCACCTCGACCAGTTGGTCCAAAAACAATATTTTTTTTAATGTACCTGGAATATGACGCTCGCGTTACTAAATAAAATGAAGGATAAAGTAACGACTCTACATTGCCGTTCCCCTCAACCTGCTTCCATGATATGGGCACAATCCGGCAGGATTATTTACGTCACTTCTACAGACTAAGTACCTCATTCGACCACATAAAGCGATTAAAGTGTTCATAGGGCAAGGGCAAAAGACAAAGAATTGTTTGACAAGATTTTGAACAGTTTTCGACTAAATCCTAGCCTATTTTCTAGGTAGCTTAGCAATTTTCTTTCGAAATAGCTATGTAACCTACGCCTGCTTCCAATATTTTTTTTTTATCTGTGTAACACGAAAAGCAAAATCTTGATCACATAATAAAAAAACGCTGAGTATCCATCCCATCTGCAAATAGAACTTTAATAAATACAAATTTCAAGTTCCGCGAACATGTCAATAAACTTTATGTCGAAGCCGAAAATTCATCTACCTTTATTCTAGTCTAAAAACATATTTATAATGGGTTTTAATTAAAAATATCTAAATGTCAAAATGGTCTCCTCCTAATTAGCAGAGTGATAAAGATACTGCTTCAATAACCGCTTTAGCACGATTATACTGTTTCTGTGTGATTGTAAATATAGTGTATTGATATACATAAGGCATTGTTACAAATCCTCGAATTAATTTGTCCCATGAGAAACAATGGGTCAACTTATATGATAATCAAAAGTCAAAGCTTCGAATCAAATTCTAAACAACACAACGATACTATCATAAAGCCATCCACTAGGCGTAGTCCAGCACGCAGGCCTAGTACCAGTTGGTAGTCTTCACACGCCATGGAGAAAACCTCCTAGGCATGCAGGTTTCCACACGGTGTTTTCCTACACCAATTTACGACCATGATTGCAAAAAATCGAGGTTTGGATTCAAACTACGAATTGGCATGGCGGTGGCGCATGGCATGGCGGTCCAATGTTCGTATCAACTATCTTGTCACAGTATAAATAATAATATCCTGATTTTTCTATGTAGCTACTTATAATTTTCTTTATTATTTTATTTATATAAATCAGAAAAGTAAACCACTTTTAAACTTAAATAACTATTAAAATTTATTTATGCGAAATAAGTTATTATATATATATAGCCTAATAATACCTTTCATTCTAAGAAGAAACCTGTACCCAACAGTGAGACTATTGGGTTGTAGATTGTACCTAAACAGTTATTGTAATTTATTGTTTAGCTATACCTAAACAATTATTGTAATTTATTCAATTCATTGTTTAACTATATCTATACTATTACCTATTGTAATTTATTAAATTTATTGCTTAGCTAAAAAAGTACCCTCATTCCTGTAAGAAAGGGCGTAATTTTTATGACCTCGGTACTAAAAAAAATTCCAACGCAACAAATAACGAACTTAAACGCAAATTAATAGTTAGTGACATATTTAAGTTTTACTCGTAATAGCGAAAAACCAACCGCAAAAACGTTGATGACGGATTGTAAGTTAGATACTCATTATAAAAAAACGTGTAATTTTGTTAATACCTGTCAACTTATCTTGATAGCTGGTAATAATCGCATGTGAAAATTACAGTACCAATGAATCATGATAGATAATCACGAGCTAATGAAGTCCCCTTTAATGGGTCTTACAATTAAAATATTTCGTAGTTATTAAATACAAACTAACTTAGGACTTATGATACAATACGTAGGTACTATGGCAATCCTGAAGACAGAAAAATAATAATATAGGAATAGAGACAGTACGAATCCGCAATAGATATCTGCAGAAAGTAAAGTAAGTAGTCAATGACGTTGTAATAAATAGGTATTATAGAAAGACATACATACATATAATATTTTTAAGCCTGCTTCCCACTGGAGTAGGCAGAGACTATAGATTTCCACTTGCTACGACCCTGGCACACTACTTTCGCTTCATCTACGTTCATTAACCTCCTCATGCATGATCGTCGGTTTAAGGCACCCCCGACCTTTCCTAAGAACGTCCGCAATTTGGTTGTGGTACGTTCGCCGAGGTAGGCCCCTTCCAACTCTTCCATCCCTACTGGCCATGTATCTCGTTTTGGCAATCTCCGTTCATACATCCTCTCTACATGCCCAAACCACCTTAACATACCTTTCTCAATCTTTGTTATTACATCTTCTTTCACACCACACCGTTCCCTTATCACGCTGTTCCTCACTCTATTTTTCAAGGTAACCCCACACATACCTACTTCTCAAAGCTCTCATCCCTACAGCATTTCTTCTGTTTTCTTGTTTCTTCTGGCACACCCAACTTTCACTATCATACTTTAGTGTCGGCGCCAACACTCCTCCAATTACAAATCTAAGTTTAGAATTGTTTACTTACCAGGTATAGCCATTCCCAGTTCAAGGTATTCTTTCACGGAGGGGCTGAGAAAAGCAGGTGGAGCAGGAGCAGCATCGGGCTCAGGGTCCGGAGCATCCAGAGCCTGCGCCGGCTCACGGGACACCGCGACCCCGTCAGCGCGGACCCGCTTCACGCGACCACCACCTTCAGATCCTCCTGGAAATAAGGTAGGACCCCGGAGAAATGTCAAAGCACTGAGGCAAACCTATGGCAACCTAATTTTTTAAAATATGCTTTTAAAGGGACTTGGTCCATACGTCACCCCAATTAAGAATGTTCTTAATTTTCCTAAAACGAAATCAGAAACAGTGTAAAATCAGATGTGCATTAAAAACATCGTCGCTACTGAAACACTGACTACTAATTCATAGATTAGTCGTAAGAGTGCCTGCTGAAAGTGCTATCCTGGATTCGATTCCCAGGTTGGCCTTAAAACATACCAGCTAAATGGGTGACTACCCACACATCAATCCACCTTTAAGGAAAATACACATTGTTAAGTTTGGCAGTTATTGTAATTGTTATGTTATACTGGTAGATCTGCTAGCTCGATGTGAGCCTGCTCAAATTATCAGAAATATATTGAATACTAGCTGGGGCTAATGGCTCTTTTTCGTTTCCTTGTAAACCTTTAAGTGTGTATGCAGAACAACCAAATAAAACTTCATTAAAATCGGTCCAGCTATTTTCAAGTTTTTGTGAGACTAACGCACAACTATCAGATAATATTGTCTGATAATTACTAACGCTTAAATTATTTATGACATTTTACAGTTTCATAAAGTAAATTAAAATTAACAGGGACAGTCCGTAGGGGCTCTTATAGCTCGGCAACGCAACAGCAACTCCTCTGGTGTTACAGGTGTCCATGGGCGGCGATGATTACTTACCATCAGGTAGCTCGTCTGCTCGTTTGCCGAACTAATCAATAAAAAAAGTAACTAAAAAGGGTGAATGCTTACCGGTTATCACAAATAATGACAATAGCACCGAAGAAAATAAACCAAAAAACTTTCTTACATACATCTTAAATTTTAAAACAATTGTTATTACAAATTCAATCACCAAAACCTACGTAAACGCATGTTTAACTTAGTCGTGTCACAATCGAAAAGACTTCAGTCGGCATTGAAGTAGATTGAAGGTCTCAAAAAAGGATTGACGAATTTCGTAATACGGCTTATGGCTCTCGTGGTTGATTAATAACCGCGCCGGACGCAAGTTAATATATACGGGTTTATTTTTCTTGCATAGCGATACGATTTAACGTGCGCTTTCGAAGGCAGCCGAGCGCGCAATGTTCATGCAACGCGCGTAACATGAAGATACTCAGAGCCGAAGCTGACCTCTAAACTTCCTCGGAAACTGTGACACCATGAGAATATTCTAAAACCAAAGCCTAGTAAGACCTTTCGAATCGGTAATCTAATTACCTTAGCCTAACACCAGGAGTGGATTCAAGATGATGTAAAGAGAAAGAAGAACGCATGGGACGATTTAAAGGGGACGTAATTAGGTAATACGTAAGTAAGTAGGCAAAAGACACAAAGATGATATATATCTATACATAATAATAAGTCTGTAGAAAAGTCGTGTCTGTAATTGCAAGATAATTGGGCAAAAATATGGGTGGAGAAGACTAATCAAGCGATACTGAAGCCGAATTAATGGTTTTTGGAAGAAATGTCTGTCTGTATGTATGTATTTATGTATTTCTGTATGTTCGTTTATAACTCAAGATCCACTTGACGGATTTCTATAAAATCTGGTGTATACGTAGATTATGAGCATGGTTCACATTTAGGTACATGTACTTATTATCCGACTACAACTGCGTAAAAAAGAGGGATACTGTTTTTTCCATACTTTTCTTAAAACATCCTTAATCATTCAAATAAATTGGAATACATTAACAGTATTAGCCAACACTGCTAATGTATTTCTTCCTTTTACTTTTTTCTACTAATTAGCAGTATCATATGGCAACTTTTGAGCTTAATTTTATTTAAATCTGTTCACTTAATCTAAAGTTATTGCAATATTTAAGTACGCATTGAAAATTAACGTTAAAAATAATCATTAAAGTTAATTTCACATTTAAATATGCAATAAAGAATACTCTATCTATCTATCTAAATATGTACTAGACTTGCAGAGGTTAAAAATATATTAAAATAAAGCATATTCTAAATAAAAATATACTTACGGGTACTGAATTAGATAAAGTAAATGGCTAACATACTGTATTTAACCAATTTTAGACTAAAGTAAAGAAGTCAACAAAGTGTGTAATTTTTTTCTCTAACAACTAATACGATGTCAATAGTACCTCATTCAATATTTGATTTGACATTATCTACAGGTATCTTTTTGTGTTTTTTTTTGCATTTTCCATGCTAAGATTATTGTTATTTAATAGTAAAGGAAAAAAATTCAATCGGTAACTTGCCTCTCATAGATGTCACCAAACGTCACCTTATGAAGTAAATTCAGAATGTGAAGGCAAAATTTCAATCATGCGGGTAGTATTCGCGGTGGCTTAGAGGTCAGAGCGTCTGGTATATCAAACCAGAAGACGCAGGTTCGAATCCTGACCGCGATTGAATTTTTTCCTTTACTATTAAATAACTTAATAATCTTAGCATGGAAAATGCAAAAAAAATCACAAAAGATAGTTAAAAGGTAAGGTGGCATCGTACGACACTGAACTAACTGTAAAGTAAGTCGTGTCGGTTGAGAGGTAAGGTAACTTGCCTCTCATAGATGTCACCAAACGTCACCTTATGAAGTAAATTCAGAATGTGAAGGCAAAATTTCAATCATGCGGGTAGGGTTCGCGGTGGCTTAGAGGTCAGAGCGTCTGGTATATCAAACCAGAAGACGCAGGTTCGAATCCTGACCGCGATTGCATTTTTTCCTTTACTAGTAATAAATTATCTACAGGTGCCATTAAGTTGACATGACAGTTGTTTCTTCCTTTGAAGACAAAGTCATTTTATAACGTGAAACCTGCACGGTGTAGAAACAGTACCTATATTTTAAAAACGAAACAATTTCATGGGGATTACATATATTGGCATTGGCAACCCTGGCTCTGTGGTGTATGTTTTTTGCGGGTTTTCCCCTCAGATTTAGGGGGTAAATAAGTGGGATGGAATTTTTTTAGGGGTCTGAAATTTTTATGGGTATTTTCAGAGATTTTTTGACTCTTTAATATTTTTAAATTGATAATATTAATATTTATTTCTTGACATAACAATCTTGTACAAAATTTAATTCATCCAATAAAATGTTAAATTTATTCGATGTCAACATTAATGATTTCAAAAAATCTGAATCTTCAGATGAAGACGATATATTTTTTGTATTAAATAACTAATAAAAAGACTTTTGAAACATATTACAGCATATTGTTTCTAAATCATTATGAATTTATATTTATATATTTTTTAGGGGGATAACTCAATAATTAAGGCAAATTTAGGGGTTTTTGACACAAACTTTAGGGAGAAATATTTTTGAGAGTTGGTAACACTGGAGTGCGCGTACTAGTCGTGACTTTTTGGCGGGAAGTCGAACTAAGCGCGCGCTTTTGAAAACCTGCACAATTATATTTGGTTTTATTTTGTTTCTTGAAAAAGAAAAACAGTAGTTTTAATCAGAATATAGTTGTATATTTCATTAGGGCCCAAAATGGGGCAAGACAGTGACGGAGAGGAGTCTTCGGAGCGAAAGCGGAAGGCTTCTAAGATCTCCGGTCATACGGAGGAAGATAAGTATAAGATGTACTACAAAACCAATTATACTCGATTATTTTTGGAAAATGAGTCAAATATGGATTACACAGTCTATGTAGAATCGAAGGAAAAAGAAAAAATTGGAAACAGAAATCCAATTAAACTTACAAAATTATTTACTAACGACGTCAAAGGAATTATTAGTGTTTATCGTATAAATGCCTACAAAATAGGAATAACATTTAAGAAAGCAGCTGCAGCGAATAGCTTTTTAAAATTAGATAACTTTTTACGAAAATATAATCTACGTGCCTTTATTCCTGCTCATTTGGTTGAGAAAGTGGGCATCATCAAATTTGTCCCTACTGATATATCCAATGAAGATATTTATAAAAATATTACATGTGATGCAGATGTTATTTCTATTAAGAGATTTATGAAGAGAGATACAGAAAAAAAATTGATTCCCTTGACTACAATAGCAATTACATTCTCTACCACAACATTACCAAAATATGTATTTTTGAATTTATTTAGATACCAAGTAAATGCTTATATACCACCCCTTATCCAATGCTACAAATGCTTTAAATTCAACCACTCTGCAAAGGTTTGTAGAGGTGAACAGATGTGTTCCTCATGTTCAGGAAATCATTTTTACAAGGAATGTATTGTTGATACCTTACAATGTATTAATTGTGGCGGGGCTCATCTTGCTATATCTCGGGATTGTCCCATAAAAAAGAAGAAAATTGAAGAAAAACGTAATTTGATTACAAATCAAAACCGTACATATGCCTCATTATTTAAAGAAAATAATAACTTTCCTGCATTAAAACCCAAATCTGTAGATAAATCTACAAATTATGTTGTAAATAAAGTTGTAAATACTCCTGTAAATAAAAATAGTAATGTTATAGATAAAAAAATAGAAATCCAACAGATTGCTAGTAATGAAATTATTTTAAATGCCATAGTTAAGTCTTTAGTAGCATTAGCAAACTCATCTGGAACAGAGGCAATGACCTTAAATAAAATAAAAGATGTTTTCTTATCAAACTTAATATAATATGGATAATAGTAAATTTCACAACAATTGTAACATTAAGAAATATATCACAATAGCTCATTTCAATATTCAGAGTGTTAATAATAAAAAACCATTGTTAATTAACTTTCTTTTCGATAATGATGTCGATATTTGCATGTTGAATGAAACCTGGCTGAAAGAGAAAATTAGTTTCAGTGTTTCAGGCTATGAGATTATTAAACAAAATGGACCTAGTGGCCATGGTGGTGTCGCTATTTTAATTAAAAATACTTTTAAATACAAACCAGTCCACACTCCTTACTATGATTATCTACAATCAGTTGCTATTATTATTAAAACAAACATAGGTGACTTGTCTCTACTTTCTGCATATAGTCCTCCAAGGGGTGGTCGATTCAAATGTAATAAATTAAAACAAATCATTGATAATTTGCCCAAGCCAGTCATGCTTTCAGGTGATTTGAATGCTCATCATGTCGCCTTTGGTTGCTTATCATCAAACTCTAGGGGTAATGATGTGTTTAATTTGTTAGATCAATGTGATCTTTGCATTTTGAACACAGGAGAACCAACCACTATTGGATCTATACGCCATAATCAATCTGCTATAGACATTACATGTGTGAGTCCCACTGTAGCTCCATTGTGTGATTGGAAAGTATATGACGATCCAATGGGAAGTTATCATTTTCCAACAATGGTAAATATTCACACCTGTGTAGAAAAATATGAGATAGGTAATCCATCCGAGCGCTTCTTATATAATCAGGCAGACTGGTCCAAGTTTCACTCTGAAAGTGAAATATGCTTTATGAATTTAAATTTAAAAACTGGTAATGCAATTGAAATATATAATAGCTTTTGTGAAATTTTATATAATATTAAACAAAAATGTATACCCAAAATTGTAAATAAACAACCATATAAAATTAAAAAACCAGTTCCTTGGTGGGACAATGAATGTTCAATAGCTGTCCATAATAGTAGAATAGCATGGAAAAATTATAAAATTAATCCCACAATAAATAATTATATACATTATAAAAAAATTGATGCTAGCAAAAAAAGAATACTGTCTGAAAAAAAGAAGCTTGGATGGAGATTATTATGTGATTCATTCAATAGGTACACACCTGTTAGCATGATTTGGAACTATATTCGTAGATTTAAACGTGTAACACATAAAAAGCCTCCAAGAAATGATGAATGGATCCCTTCTTTTTTGGACAAATATGCTCCTATTTCTCCATCTGAAAAAAAAATAGACACAACAAGGTTAAATAATATCTTTCAATTAGCAGGAAACACTGAAAGCCACTTCCTATGTGAACCTTTTACTTTTAAAGAATTTGAAATGGCTATTAATTCTAGAAAAGACACTACACCTGGTCTCGATGACATTACTTACAAACTAATCAAGAACCTTGACATTAAAGCAAAACAAATATTACTAGACATTTACAATTTGCTATGGACTTCTGAAACTATCCCAGATTCATGGAAAACTCAATGCATAATACCAATCTTAAAGCCTGAAAAGGCTGAGAATGATTGTAATTCATACAGGCCAATATCACTGTCATCTTGTTTAGGTAAACTTTTTGAATGTATGTTAAAATCTAGGTTAGAATATTACAGTGAAAAGCATAATGTCTTACCTGAACAACAGTTTGGTTTCCGTAAAGGTAAAAATGCAGCACAGAATTTTATTGCTCTTATTACAGATATAAAAAATTCTTTCCACAGTCACTCTTATACAGCTTGTGCTTTTCTTGATGTTAGTGGTGCATTTGATAATGTTAGCCCTTCTATTCTTATTCAGATACTCAGTGATATTGGTGTGCCAGGCAAAATCTGTAAATGGATATTTAATTTTTTATTTGACAGGGTAATTTATGTTAAATATAATAATATTTTACATGGACCTAGACATGTTTATAAAGGGACAATGCAAGGTTCTACTATTTCACCATTGTTATATAGTTTATATACTTCACAAATTAATAAATATTTGACAGAATCCTCTGTTAAGTGTTTATTATTTGCAGATGATATTGTTGTATATAGTGTAAATAATGATGTAAACATGGCCATTGGTAACTTAAACAAAGGTTTGTGTCAGGTTAAAAGATTTTATGACATCCTAAAACTAGATATTAACATTAGCAAAAGTGGTGCCATGATATTTTGTAAAAAAGCTTTGAATTTTGCTGAAATTTCTTTACTTTCTTTTAATAATAATTCTTTGAATTGGTTCCATGAAAAGAAATTCCTTGGTGTATATTTGGATACAAAATTAAGTTTTGAAACCCACATAAACTACATTATAAAGAATGCTAGTAAAGGTTTGAATATATTACGTACTCTAGCTGGTGTTCACTGGGGTTCAGACCCAAAAATCTTATCTATGTTGTATAAAAGTATTGTGAGAAGTCACTTTGATTATAGTTCTTTAGCATACATGAATGCAAATATTAGTTATCTCAGAAAATTAGATTTAATTCAAAATAAAGCACTTAGAATAATTACTGGTGCAATGTGCTCAACACCAATAAATGCAATGGAATCTGAATCAGGTATAATGCCCCTCAAATTAAGGCGGTTACAGATTGCAGAATTTTTTTGTCTGAAATTATTGGCGACTAACAATACATTTATACTAGATAGAATTTTACCAAGTCAAGATCTCCCACAGAGTCTAACAAACAATATTGATATATCTGCTCAATCACTTGTATCTGACCATTTACCTGAAATGTTAACTATAACACTATATGTAAAGCATTTATGCAATAATATCAACATTTATAATTCTTTACCATTATATACAATTGATTATAATTGTATAAAAAATGATTTAATCATTATAGATTTGGATAAGGTTAATAATCAGTCTGAATTTTTAGAGTGTGTACACAATGAACCAAACCTTTATAAATTGTATACAGATGGGTCAAAAACTATAAATCAAGTTACTTCAGCATATTATGATCCCCAAGTAAAACAATCAAAATGTTTTAAATTGTATCCCCAATGTACCATTTTTACAGCTGAATGCTATGCAATTTATAGAGCACTACTTTATGTAAATACTGTAAATACTTCTAATATTTTAATTGTCTCTGACAGTAAAAGTGTTCTGATAGCTTTGAAAAATGACTCCTGTAGATATAATTTAAATTTTATTTTATTCAGTATAAGGCAGATTTTATTTGATTCATATCAAAGAGGCAAGTGTATAAAATTTAAATGGGTACCTTCTCATTGTGGTATACTTGGAAACGAAGTTGTAGATAGAGCAGCCAGAGGAAATTGTGATGAAGATCACTGTAATGTGTTAAAAGTTCCATTCACAGATTTTTATGAACTGTTATCCGCTAATCTAAACAAACTATGGCATGATTACTGGAAGATCATTAGTTCAGAAAAAGGAAAGTGGTACACAGAAATTCAGAATGCCCCGCCGCTAAAGCCTTGGTATCATAAGAACAAAGATGCTAACAGCAGAAACTTCATAACTACTATAAATAGATTAAGATTTGGACACTGTAGAACTCCAGCTCATCTTGCAAGGCTCAAAATTTTAACAGAAGCAAAATGTGACCGTTGTAACGAGGTCGCTGACCTTGAACATATTTTCATGAACTGTCAAAAGTTTAACTTTGAACGTTTGGTGTTAGTAACAGAACTACAAAATCTTAACGATAAAACACAAGTTCCGACGAATTTAAAAAACATTTTATCTGTACATGCTTATTTTAAACCTTTATATAAATTTATTAATAATACGGTAGGGAAATTGTAATTATACTCAATACTATAAACTCATAGTATAGTTAAAATAAGTTAGGCTTAAAGGACATGTATCCAGGGCCGTAAAACAAATTAATAAAAAAAAATATACGTACTAGTCGTACTACTACAAGGGTAGGTTAAGTAGGGGTAGGTAGTGTGTTTTGTTTGAGTGTTATCTCCTGCTCTTTCATTGTTTTTTTTTTTCAAACCGTCATTTTTGCGGAATAATATTATTAAACTTTGTATCTGTTATTGATCGGTGATTGAAGGCTTATTTCTGACCTCAAAACCCGTATTCACCGGTCCCTCGGCGGCCCGGTCAGCTACAAATAATGGACGACGACATGAAGAAGTTTTGTCCCAACTGCAGTCAACTATATTTTATCCAACGTAAGTAGTTTTTTTTATGTATAGCTACCAATCCCACATCATATACACATACAGTTGATTCCTAGACATGCCGACACTATAAATTTATTCATTCGTAAGTACCTAATAATCATTACATTCTCCAACCGCAAATCCGATATGCTAAGATCTTAAATTAAGTTCTTACAAGGCGCTAGTTCCGCTTTTAAAAATGTTATTATGTATTGAAAGTAAACAAAATATGCTATCTTAAATGTTATAAAATATTTCATTACATCCTACTGCTTCTAAAGAGTTAAAGAATAGCCAACAATAAACAAAACTACAATAAACTCCGCCCATAAGGATACAAATTACACAAACTACCCGCAACAAATATTGATATGCCTAAAACATCTTAAATGAAACCATTCTCCAAAGAAAACAATTCAAATTAATTCAATCTTTGTAGAATGGTTCCATTTTTAAGTGTATATTATCAGAGGTCCATAATTCCTTTATGAGTCTAGGCAACACTACAGGAATTCTCAATATTCAATCCTACCTAGTATTATGTGGGAAAGGTATATTTGTTACTGAATCACACAAAAATGGCTGAATCAATTTAAAATTTCAAATCTGGCACTCAGTTTATAGTTATTTATCCAGTTTGAACCCAATTTTGAAATTCAGTCCATGCAGATGAAGTCGCTGGCAGAAGGTTGTTCTCAATATTTTGTATTCTTAAAATACCTATTTTCTTTCTATTCTGATATGTCCCCAATAGGCAAGACCCGAATTTGGGAACCACTGCTTAGAGTATTGAATCATGCATCACTAATTTACTATGTTAAATATAATGCTAAGACCCAGCCAGGGTAGGGATAAAATTTTACCAAACTTAAATTTTTCTTTCATTCTTAAATTTTTGTGTGAGTGTTGATCCTGACTGATAATTGATTTGAACCCCTGGGTTTCTTAGTTGGGCATCATTCTAATTTTGTTTTTTATTCTGTGAACAAAAAAAAATTAATGTTATCATCTTATGGATTCAAACTCACAAACATTTTACTAGTTTGACAGATCTGAACTCTTCTATAACATTATTTTATTGTCCTTAAAAATTACAGATTCTATAGAAAACCTAATGTCTCTTCTCCAGGATCTAATTTTTCCTTCGTGAATCAATATTTATTTAATGTTCTCAGTTTCATCATCAAAAATGAAAGGAAATCTACCATTATTCCTACCATGTGGCCATTCAATGTGTGAAAGTTGCATTGTCAACATTATCAAATGCTTCGAGCCAATTGAGTGCAAAGTTTGCCTCCGAGATGCAGATTTTAAATGTACAGATACAACTGAATTGATTCAAAATAAGTTGAAGTTTTACCAAAAGTTTCCTGTGAATGTTTACATGGTTGGTGAATTGACTCTGACTCTAATGAAGGTAAGAGATATTTCTTATAAAGTTTTTAAATGAATTTGAAATAACAATTTCAATCAATCAATTGTATGAACTATGGTTCTGTTCTGTTTATGGTCTTGTATTGTTATAAATAAACAATAATAGACCCTGTTCCTATTGGTTTAAAGGTTTAGCAATGCATAGAGGACAAACATTCATTTTTTTATTTATATATAGATTTAAAATAAGACCATAACTTTTTAAATAAATATCTGTCTTCGCTAATTATGTGATGTATCTTCACCTTCAAACTAATTGACAACATTTCAAAATGACTAGGCCACCAAAACAAAAATACTGTTACTTTGTTTTCCTATCCTGGATTGCAGAAAATTTTTATTTATTTTTTTATATTTCTTCTAAAAATAAAAAGAATACGAGTATCCTATTTTTCGATCTAATATCAAATAAAATTAAATGTTGTCAATTATCATTTATCAGACTACATTATATGAAATTCTCTATCTCTTATCAATCTGGTCTGACAATTATTATTCTTAAATAAAAATATTTGTATGTTTATAATTTTTTAGGCTTCAGATTCACCTCAAAAGAAGGCTGAAGAAGATCATTTCATTAATCTGAATGAGTTACTAAAAAGTAATCCTGCGCATGGTAATAATCAGGTCTTAAATTAGAGCTTTAAATTAACTATCTACTTATGTATCAAAAACAAAATCTATTTATTACAGGAAATTGCTTAGAATGTAATGCAGCAACATCTAAAATGTGTAAACAGTGTGTTACCATTTTGTGTGATGTGTGTTTCAATAAAACACATAAGAACTTTGTTATTTTCAAGAACCATGTTTTACAGAGTATAGGTATGTTGATTATCTACAAATAATTTAAATCTATGTCTTATGTATTGCTGTGGTGCTTGTATTATAAATAAAACCATATTGTTTTCTTTATTTTAGAATCAACAATGCAACCTAACAATTGTAAGATTCATATTGAAAAATCCCTGGATTACTATTGCAAAGATTGTAAAAAGCCTATTTGTATGGACTGCATGATGGTTGGTGGTGAAAAATCATGTAAGAACCATGAGGTAGTTTCTTTACAGGAAGTAGTAAGTATTTACATTTATTATAATTTTATCATTACAATTATTATAATTTTATTAATAATGTAATTTATGATGAAGAGCATAGGCCCATCATATCCATAATTATTAACTTTTTTACAGAATGAAAACTTTTTGGAGGAATTGAATGAATTATCTCCACAAGTAGATGAAATCTTCAGAAGGCTCACAAAAACGGCAGTTGTATGTATCTTCATTTTATCTATGCCTATGATTTAATAATTCTGTTTATAATAAATTATTCTGCATAAAAGATATTAAACAACTTGGTTGACGAATTTTAAAAGGGATGTAAAGGTAGTGTCTACCTTTTGACAATACTCTATTATTGGAGTAAATGGCATCTCGAGATTAGGAAAGACGACATACCTCATTATTTTTTAATTTTTATAATTTGATTTTGTTTGTTTGATTTGATTATAATTTTTACTAATGTATTTTATATTTTTCAGGATATTGGATATTTACTTCAAAATTATGAAAATGATACTGGATCGGCTAAAGAACTTACAAAAATAATAGCCAATGTTGATCAACACTTTTCTAAACTGTGTTCTATTGTCCAAAAACATAAGGATGAAATAATTAACATAATTTCATATCTCAAACTCTCTGAAAGAAACTCACTGCAAAAAGCTAAATCAGAAGTTGCAAATTCTTTAAAAAAAGCTAAAAATGTATTAAAGATGATAACAGCAGCTACAGATACTAAAAAAATTAAGCAGGTATGACTCCCTGATTTTTCTTTGGTCTACTCACTGAATGAATATCTTATATAAAATTGTACTGTATTTGTCGTGTTTTAGATGAATTTACCAGCTCTTTATGAGGAGGCTAAGCAAATTACAGATATACCATGGTATGTTAATAAAAAAGAAGGAAACAAGGAGGCTCTTAAGTAAGTATTTAACTGAAAATAAAGTAAACTGTTGCTCAAGATAGAATTCCAAATGCTCAAGATAGATTTAGTAGTTTTGTGTAGAAATACAATGAATTCCTTATGAGACAGTAGGTACCTCCAGTGTCATAATGGGATTTATGTTAGCGTATATACTTGCCAATACTTGCAATGCTCATAACAACATTATCATAATTATTATCATCAACAGTATGTGTACAAGCTGAATTGCTTTGCTAAGCTTGCAGTTCTATCACTCAGGGTCATTTTTATTTAACCCCACTTTTATTAGCATTAGTATTTAGGTAATACTATTGTAACAAAAAATATTTTGTTTGTTTATTGGTCTTCTATCTCTTCTCTAAATTGTATAAAATAAATCGCTGTTTTCGTCTGTCTGTTTAGACACACTTTATATATGAATTTACGGAATATATATAAACCATATGTATAATACATATTATACTAGAGGAAAGCCAAGAATTTCAGTGATTTGTAACACACACACTGTACAATCGCGACGCTACTAGTTAGCTAGCTAGTAGTTCCTATATCTAAACTTATGGCACAGCTGGTATTTTCATAACAACACTTAAAAAGTCACTAAAAATGCCATATCATTTGAAGGGTCACCGTGAATGAAGATCTGTGTTCATTGATAAGTGACTATGTGCACTTGGAAGGAAATGTCAAATCGGTGTACAAACTGTACTCTACGTCGGAACTTGATGATGACGTGGAAATACCACCAGCTCCAAAAGCTCCTGTGTACCCACCAGAGCTACCTAAAGGTATTTAATAGGCTCCTGTATCATGATTATACTTACAAAGAATATAAAACGTGGCTTGCAAGTTATTAAATTGTTAATGTTAATTGTTATTGACTTAAGGTACTAATGTAAGATTTTTATTATAAAAGATGCAAGACAGTCAAACAAAGCTAAAGTAGAGAAAGAAGATCACAAAGGACCAGCAATGTACAAGAGTGTTCCTAAGTATCGCAGCAAGAGTGGATCCATATCATCTATTAATTCTAACAGCAGTGAAAACTCTTGCAAGAGTTACATAACACAGAGTAAGTTACTCTTTGAGCCATGATAATATTTATAGCTACCTGATACTCATTTACTAGTATTGACATTGTTTCAATAATAAGCCACAACGTAAAGTATGCCTTAGTTTTAAAAAAACTGCTTACATCAGATACTTCTTGCTGTTTTAAACAGCATGTATGGACATGGTTGTATATGACAAATTACGTAATATTATGGCCTGATTTATTGATAAAATATAATATACTTATTAAAATTATTTTAGATAACAATTATCAGCAGCAGCCTAATGTTCAACCCGTTTCACCATTCGCTGAAAGCCAACCTCCACAACAACTTCGTGAAGGTATGACAGAAGATAAACAATAAGTAAATTAACAATTTGATAATACCTACTACATGTACTACAATTTTTTAGGTTCCCAAGAATTGATCTACATTTCGCATATTGTGGATCCTCATAACTTCTATGTTCAAAGAGCATGTTTTCAAGGACTTGTTAAAGATATGCTACGAGAGTTTCGCAACGCTGTATCTTTCGCTAAACCTTCCATGAATCACATAACGCCGGGTGAGCATTTTATGATACTGATCAATCTTCACAAAGTCAGCAGTTAATCTGTTATTGTTTTCATTGTCTATAGCAAGAATGATGTAACTGTATAATACGATTCAATTTAATATAATGTTGCATTTCTCACGCAGGTAAAACATACCTGGCTTTCAATAAGGCGGATAATATGTGGCAAAGATGCCGTGTCATTAGTGTAGATAGAAAAGACACTAATAATACTATTGTTCAAGTTTTCTGTTTTGACTTTGGAAGCGTTGAGCACGTCTCTGTCGATAAGTGAGTAATCGTTAGTCATATAATCACTTTTTAAGCTTTATATTTGATTAATAAATATAAATGCTCGTTCTTTAACTAACAGCAAACCTTGTGCGAAATTACATTATTTACTGTAAATAATATATATTTATTTACAGATTACGACTTCTGCCTCCATCAAAAATACAATGTCCTTATCCGCTAGCCATTCATTGTTCCTTGGCTAATTGTCTGCCAATATTGGGCTCTTGGACCAGCGACGACTCATTTCTCATTCAAAATATAATTGACAAGTAAGTTAGTATAATACACGTCAATTACATATAATTATCATGCAGTGAAATGACAGTCATTTTTATAAAATTGTTTCTCTTGCTGTGTATTTTTAATTCAATTCAATTTTTTATTTGCATAACATGTTTTTTTCACAAGATGTTATATTACATACTAGCTTTTGCCAGCGACTTCGTCCGCGTGGAATAGTTACTTTGTTCCCTAGTTCTTCGCCCGCGGTTTCACCTGCGTTGCCCCGTTCCTAAGGGTTGTAGCATGATGTTTTATAGCTTGAAACCTTTCTCATGAATCACTCATTTTCCCAACATTTCCCTTCACTGCTCTGCTCCTATTGATCGTAGCGTGATGAAAAGTATACTATAACCTGTGGTTTGGGCTGTGCGTTGATAGATCACTATGTCAGTCAGTCACCTAACGTAAGAGTAGACAAATATAATCAGAAAGCTCCGAACTGCTAAGCTATCGGGAGTTACACGTGTTATTGTAAGTCAACCATAAAAGATAGACATTTGCTGTCGTGGAATATTTTTTATATAATTTTAAGGAGAACATTTCCGTCTTACATGATTTCTGTGTAGCTTTAACCATTAAGGCTGCACACGCGACGGAAGCTTAAAAAATGGAGTAAGTTCTCCTGTTTTCCCAAGACTTCCCTTCACTGCTCTGCTCCTATTGATCGTAGCGTGATGAAAAGTATACTATAACCTGCCCAGGAGTATGAAGAACAATTGTACCAAGTTTCGTTGAAATCCGTCGAGTGGTTTTTGTTTCTATAACGAACATACAGACAGACAGACAGACAGACAGACAGACAGACAAAAATTTTACTGATTGCATTTTTGGCGTCAGTATCGATCACTAATCACCCGCTGATAGTTATTTTGGAAATATATTTCATGTACAGAATTGACCTCTACAGATTTATTATAAGTATAGATTAAAATTAATTCAAAGAAAATAAAAAAAAAATCATAGAATTTTTTTTCTATGAAATTCTCAGTAGCAACTCGGAGTCTGGATTTGTGCCCGGTGAATGGCTATAGGCTCGCCCCCTATAACATGGGACCTAAACATACCGCCGAACAGTGGGTATACATTAAGTACGCCTCTGCCTAACCCTTCGGGGAATAACAGGCGTGAGGGTATGTTATGTATAGATTATTAAACCCTTATGTGAAACTGCCTTGTAGGAGCAGTGCCTTAACTAGTCCTTCATGGGCCCAGTGTGAGCTTCTATATCTGTGTCCTTGCCCCGGTGAGCAATGTTCTGGGGCCCATCTCTACTATTTCAATTGCATCAGAATAATGGTCCAATAGTTTTAAATGACAAGAACTGGATATAGATTTGAGAAGCGAAACTGTCAAAAATCAACAGCCACACAATATAACATTAAATTTAAAAAAACCCCTATCATCAAGTAATGGTTACTATGTTCTTGTAATATCATTGAAGGAATAGGATTCCAAATTTCAAATCGATCAGACCTATAGAAGTTGCCCACCTCCCTTAACGAACCAGAAAAGAGCTGATAATCTTCAAACAGCTCTCGATCTTGTCACGCTTTCAAACAAAAAAAAAACAAACTCGGTTCATTCTTTTGGATGCAACAGACAGACACACAGACACACAATTAACTTTTAAAACGCCTCTTTTTGCGTCGGGGGTTAAAAATAGTAGACTCGGGGCCCAGGTCTGATTATTTTAGCTGCGCCTGGGCACCACTCGCGCCGCCTTAGTTACGGCACTGTGTAGAAGGCACCAGAGCGACGATATATACGACCTTTTATCATCGACTCATTATTCACTAATCAAAATGTGTTCAATATTTTTTAGCAAACAAGCAGTGATACATATCCGCCGTATTATCCCCATATCTAACGTGGATTTCAAACTAGAGTGTGATGTCACCACTTTTGAGAACGGTATCAGTCTTGCCCACGCTTTGGTGTTCCATGAACGGGCTAAGATGCCTCACCCAAAATTACTGGTAATTACTTTTGTCGATCATTATTTGATTTATCGACTTTTAAAAATGAAGAGGATATTATTTCATCTGTATTTTTATAGACATAAATTAAACCTTTGACCTCCATATCAAAACAAAAAAAAAGTGTGTGTGAATTTAAATCTGTCACCCAGTCGTGCCCGGTTAAGGGCAATAGGCTCGACCCATATTACATGGGACCTAAACATACCGGCAAACTATGGGTGTGTATTAGTACGCATCTCCCTATACTTTCGGGGCATACAGGCGTGATGGTATGTTATGTAATTAATTGAAATTTTAATAACCAACATTGCAGCATAGCTGAAAATTAGAGAATCTGACAGACTCACATCTCTAATCTCCAATTAGTATAAATCAAAGTCGCTGTTTCTGTCTATTTCTCCGCTTACTCCTAAACCACGCAAGGGATTTTTATATGGATTCATTATTATTTAAAGATTTTTCGGGAAGGGCGAAGCCGGGGTGTGTCGCTTGATACATAAAACTACTATTGGGGCTTTTTATCATCACTTGTTATAATATTTGTTGCAGTATCCATCAATAACCTGTGTGAAGGAGAAACCTAAACTGTACATGAGTCACAATGATTTTAAAACGGACTCTACGGAATTAGTATGCATTACACATGTTGTCAGCCCTGACAAATTCTACGTGAGAAAAGTAAATGTTTTTTTTAATATTATATTGTATTACATTATTTAAATCACAGATGAAATCTAATTAATGCCAAAAAATCTTTTTCAGCATCATCTACAAGGTGTTTATGAGAAACTTTCCGAAGATTTAGAACAGGAGTATAGTCTGGCATCCACTGTTGGGACTGTTTATTTGCCAGAAATAGGTAAGTACATATAAATTAAAACTTAGTTTGAGCATGGGTATCCTTTGTACCTATAAAATTTTAAAATAATTTTATTTTTTTTACCATTTTCTACCTACTTGTTTTTTATTATTTCTTGATGGAATGTCGTTAATATTGAATAATTATAAAAGCATAAGTAACTCTGTTTGTTTGTTACAGTACGCGCGACATAAATTGGCCGGACTGAAGTTAGTTGTTTGTCAGTTTTTGGTTGCGCAGTACACAATTTTTAACGTAAACAATCCACTGCGCATTAAAACGGCCAACTTATGCCGCGCGTACTGTACATTATCACGTCTTATTCACTGAATCAATTTTGATTAGTTTTGGTATAAAGCTAAGTTGGACCTTATAGTAGGAATATACCTTTTGTCTTGAAAAGTCCTTTGAGATGCGAGTGAATCTGTGGGCGACTCACAAACGCACATAAGCCGTAAAGCCGCTTCTGAAAGCTGCTTCTGGCTTTACGGTTTGGATGTGGTTTTCACTTGTGTATTGTAGTAATCTTAAAATTTAGTTATTATTTTTATTTCAATGAGTTCATAAATAAAAAAGTTATAATATCAATTTATAAAATCACATCGAACATAATTATAATCGTGTTAAAAATGCTATAAAATAACTGTAGGTACAATTAAAAGAATGTAGACTGTGTTTATAAAATAAAGTCCATGCGGACACAGTACAAATATTATATACTGTGAAGCGGATGATGTCGCTGGCAACACCTAGTATTATTATAATAATAATTATTATTATTATAACAGGCTGATGTCTGTACTAAAGGTTTTTATTTATAGCAACAAAAGCCAAAACAACTTTTTTTTGTCTGTATGTTTCTACGCGTATCATGCAAAAACTACTGCTTGAAATTGGATGCGGTTTTCACAGTCGTAATGCTGGAGGTCTAACTTAAAATCAGGTGCATATTCATCTTGATACGCCGTCTAGAAGCTGGGTTATTGTAAATCCATTTGGAAAACGAGTCACACCGCGGCCAGCAGCTAGTTTCGAATAAAATTATTCAAGAGCTTTTATGTTATGGCACAGGCATGGTGTACGCAGTGAATGTAGAAAAGTGCCCGTCGAACACGTCAGAGAGCACGTGGGCACGCGGCGTGGTGACGGAGCTGCCGGGCCGCGGCCGAGTGCGGGTGCTGCTGCCCGACCAAGGACCCACGCTGCTCGTGCACTGGGCCACGCTGCGCTATATACACAACAAGTTCACCACGCTCAGAGCTCTGGTAAGCTCACACACCGCGAGCTGCTGCTGCTTAATCAACAGAAGAATATGTGATTGCCTTATTCTTTAAAAAAGTTTTTAAGTTGATCCTACATTTTTTTCTATACAGGCCACAGAATGCCACCTTGCGGGCATCACGCCATACAATAAGAAATGGAGCCCTGCTTCAGTTGCCCTGCTTCAAAAATACGAAGGCAGTATACTAGAACTTGAAATAGAAGATAACCGGAACCGAGCCAATCGCAGCCGAGGATCTATTGGCGTTACGCTTTATGATAAAATTGACAGTGAGAACGAAGTTTGCATTAACAATGAAATGATCAAGCATAAGTTTGCTGTATCTTTTGGGTAAGTCACTTCATTTAATTTATCTATAGAAGTATTAATGAAAAGTTCAGAAAGTTCACTTTGAATTTAAAAAGAAACTACTAATTACTAATAAAAATATTACTACTTATTACTAATTGACTGACCAAAACTAGGGCTAAGTAAAACATTATTGTACAATTTTGAATAGCTAACTAAATTAACAAGTTTTACTAGTAACTAGAGTTCCCGTGCGCAGCTTCGCCTGCATACTTAGGTAATTTTCGTTTCTAAAATATACTGTGCCCACTGTACCTACACCATGGAGGTTTCATATCATAAAATGTGTTAAATATAATTTGGCAGAAAACTATTGTCAACATATCAAAAGCGAATGACAGCTGTACTATGGAATCATAAATCTTATTATCATGACGATGTCATCGTTTATTAAATGTTTGTGTGTGTGTGTCAATCGCATGGTAGTGTATGCGAAATTTCATACAAAGTTGCACCCCCCTTTTCGCCACCTTAGGGGCTGAAATTCCAAAAATCCTTTCTTAGTGCTCGTCTACAGTGCAAAAGGAACCAGCATGCAAACTTTCAAGGATCTAGCTCAATACGTCAATCAGTCACGTTTACGTGGGAGAGCCATGCTTCGGCACGAATGGGCCGGCTCGACCGGAGTGATACCACGGCCACACAGAAAAAACTTAAGCAGCAGCGTTAAACAACACTTACGTTGTGTTTCGCCGAGTGAGTGAGGTTACCGGAGGCCTAATCCTCTTTTAAAAGGTCGGCAACGCATTTGTGACCTCTGGGGTTGCGGGTGTCCATGGGCGGCGGTAATCGCTTACCATCAGGTGATTCGTCTGCATGTTTGCCCTCCTATCCCATAAAAAAAAAGTCAGGATTTTCTTTTATTTAAATAAATTAATAATCTTACTGTCATAAATAAAATGGCAAAGAATACACAAGCAAATTTGCTTTGTATGTTCATGCATGTTCTAAAATATTCTGATATCTTTACAGAGTTTACATGTTCAACAAAACTCCTGTGGAGGAACAGGTACTGAGCAATAAGTCTCCACTTACTAAGCCTAAACAACCTAAACCGAGGCCTGATAATGTCACTATTTTGAAAAAAAATATTTCAAAAAAGATTAATGAAGATGATTTACAAGCAAAAGATAAGGGACCTTTAAGGTTGGAAGCTAAAGTTCTACATTACCAGTCACCTTCACTTGTTTATGTTTCATTAGTTCATCAACAGAAAACTTTTAACGAATTGTTCGAAAAAATGCAAAAGTACTATTCGAAAAATAACAAAAATAAACCAAAAAATCACTGGAAAGTTGGCGATAGATGTTGCTCACTATGTAATCAGTCACAGACTTGGCGTCGTGGTGTTATAATGGAACTGGAAAATGGAAATGCCAAAGTGTTTTACAGTGATTTCGCGTGTATTGAGACAGTTCCAGAATCAAGTCTTAGAGAACTGACTTCAGATTTTGCTTTGTTCGGCGATGCAGCTATTAAATGTCACCTATGTGGAATTATGCCTGCTGTAGGTGAGGAATGGCCGTCTCTTACTAAGGAATATTTAAAAGAACTCCTTGATGTCTACAAGAGAGTTTTTATTACCAAATTGGGCAATTTTAAAGACAAAAGTATGCCTATTGAAATGTGGGTGTATCACACCGTACAAGGAGGTGCTTTGGAACCCAATAAATCTGAATGGCGTTGTTTGAACAAAAAAATAATCGAACAAGGTCTTGGAGTACCGGACAAATCCCAAGTGGTAAGTTTTATAACATCAAGGTTTTTTATGTTTAAACTAGCTTTGTTTCACTCTCGTCTCCGTGTCTTTTGTTTCTGTGAAATCAGTCAATCCATTCTCAATACGAAATGTATGACAAAATCAATTTTATTCATATATTTTTTTCGTGTTTTTTTTTCGATATTTCAATAGTTATTCTGCTATTCGGGGTCGAGACAAATCCTACAAATCAAAGATAAAATATAATATATTAACATAAAATATAAAATATAATTATTAACATAAACATCGGTCCAGCCATTCTTGAGTTATAAATGTGTAACTTACCCGATTTAGTTTTATGAGATGTGTATCTTGTTTGACGATGTGTATCTTGATCTTTCTAGGTTTTAGTTGAAGACGACACTGAGGGTGCGGGAGACACACTATCCTTTCTTAATATCACGGGGTCTGTGAATGAATGGTTACAACTAGAACCAGTGCCTATGGTACCCCTAAAGACATCCAAATCTGATTGTGAAAGCTACGCCAACTCACCCTCGTCTTTCATCGAGTGTGACGATAACAATGTTAAAACTAAGGGAGACCCAGAATCTTCTAATGTTATATACATAACTGACTGGCTTCCACCAGAACCCTTACCCTGCAAAGAATTTACTGCACTGCCAACGTAAGTATACATCTAAAATTATTATTATCCTACCTAAAATCCTACAATTAGAATCAAATACATTTATGGAAGGACCATAGCCATGTTTTAATTTCTGCGTGTATCTTCTGATTGCCCGCGGATAAATTATCTAAAATAACACTTATTTTCATCTTATCAATAGCAAATAGAAAGGGAAGATCAAAAGAAAAGAAATCCATGGAAATATTAAACTATATCATAACTCTACATAAAAATTATAATTTTTTCAGGTACATAGACAATGATGGTGTAATCTACTTACACGACGTATCCCAACAAGACACGCTGGACCTCATTCGTAAGGCACTCGACGTTCGTTTCAAAGATCCCGATCCAAAAGCGAAATTTACAAAATGGAGCGTGGGAGAACCGTGCGTTGCATTGTTCTTCCTAGACAACCGCTATTACAGAGGCAGAGTAATAGAAGTCAACAAAGAAAACTCTACATGTCTCATACATTACATAGATTATGGTAATGAAGAAATGTGCTCCTTTTCAAACTTAAGAAAAAGTGTTCCACTCCACCAGATACCTACACAAGCACACAAATGTGTTTTGAATCGCATTTGTCCTGTTGGCAAACAATGGGATAGACAAACTTTGGACTATATACATAAGTCTGTAGTTGAAAAACAATGTTACGTCAAAGTTAGTGGGGAAGCAGTTAACGGAGTCATACCTATAGAATTAAAATTTGACAAGCTTTGGATAAATGATCATTTAGTCGACTTTGAAATGGCGGAGTATTCAGATGGAAGCAAGGCTCTTATTAGAAAATTCGCTCCTGCCGAAAATTATCAAGAAGAAGAAAAAGAGGATATCGATATTGTTATAGAATCAGACTCTGGTCCAGATTACATCGTTGTTGATGAACCAAGTACTACAATTGAGCAATCATCTTCATCTCATAATACATCTGACAACATTTCCTTGAAGGGAGCTGACTGGAATAAACTTATTGAAGATGAAGAAGAACAAACTCCTCTTGATGGAAATTACATAATGTACCCGACGGATATAGACGAAGAATTTATGTGTAACATTACGATTATTAATGATGTACACACATTAGAATTGAATATTATTTCTGATGAAGATACCACTAGAGTTTATGAACAGATGTTTGAAGAACTGCAGAGTGAGAGTGTTAATATGTCACCACTGAACGGAATATTCGAGAATAAAGCGTGTGTTGCAGTTTTTCCTGAAGATGGTCGATGGTACCGCGCTTCCATTTTGCAGTTCAGTGAGACTAAAGGTCGTGTAAAAGTAAGATATGTTGATTACGGTAACATTGAAGTTATTTCTTTAGCTGACACGCGAGAAACAAATGAAGAATGGGCAAGACTTCCACCTGCAACTATATCAGCTAAATTATCCGGAGTAAGACTAAATCCAGATGTCGACATTAGCGTAGTTACAAAAGAATACTCTCAAATTTTCTTAGATCGGGGACCATTTCTCGTAAACGTCATCAGCTATGACGGTACAGTGCCATTGGTAGAACTTAGAAATGATAAGAAAGAATTGGTATACCAAAAACTCATAGAAGATAAGATGTTTATCCCGTGTGAATGAATGTAAGTTTAACTTAATCTTACACAATTTAATTTTTCTTCGTTTTTTTTTCTATAAGTTAGTTTTAAACGTTAATCAGTTACGTTTTGTTTTTTCATTAATTTCATTTATTATTACGTCATAACCATACAAAACTGTATAACAGAGGTTAAACAAATGACATGATTATCTAAATAAAACATTTCTCTTTATACAATATTTTTATTTATTTAATACATTAAATAGATACAAATTCAATACCGTGAGCTGTTAGGCCGAGGACAAATTAGGTCGTGATCTTCGCAAGTGATTCATCATTACATCATACACAGGCCCTGTGTCACACAACAAAAACTAAGATATTTTCTGCTTTAAACGCTGTTAACTTTTATGTAATACCATGCACGCCAGTACGCACGCTTAAGACACAACAACAGTAGCATCGCAAGATTGACGATATAGTCATATATATATATATATATATTGTTCTTTGAATAAAGCTTTGTAGTGATGACTTATCCTCTTTTCCCTTGTGCTATTTATCTGTTGCTAGCGTCCCGTCTCGGCTTCGCACAAGTGAACATTATTGAAGTTTTAGTAGGGATCCCTTATTTTTTCTAGTAATAAATATAGCCTATGTTACTTGAAGATAACGTAGCATTCTAATAGTGAAATAATTTTTTAAATCGGTCCATTAGTTTTTGAGATTATTCGTTACAAAAATACAAATCTTTCCTCTTTATAATATTAAGTATAGACATAGATTTGCTTCGGAGCCATTTATTTTTTGCTACCGTAACTATATCATTGGTCATATTGCAACTTATCTGCTGTGATCGTCTTCACTCTTAAAACGAAGTAATATTTACGTGCATCGCTACACTAAATTGCCAAGTATATTGGTTACGCTCTCTCAGTCACATCGAAAGTCAAAGCCTAATCAAACCTCACCGCTAGCCATGCCATTAAATCTTATTGAAAAGTTGAAGCTATGCCTTTGGGGCAGATTGCGACGAACCGCACTGGTGCACCTGTACCCGATCCTAGCTTCATCGGCAGAATCAAGGCAGTACACTTATATTCTGAAATCAGACAAACGTTACGTAGAAACGTAGGTAACTTTTCTAAATTGCAATAATTATTCATTAATAATAAATAAAATTATGTACATTTACGATAAC
This sequence comes from Acronicta aceris, assembly GCA_910591435.1. Taxonomy (NCBI): domain Eukaryota; kingdom Metazoa; phylum Arthropoda; class Insecta; order Lepidoptera; family Noctuidae; genus Acronicta; species Acronicta aceris. Next base: position 8,967,246 of record OU342767.1, on the reverse strand, counting down.
ATTTTAATATTATACGCACCATGAATAGGCTTGTCGATTTTTACATTTTCTATGTTAAACAATCCAGCTTTAGCAAATATTTTATGTACTGCGAAATCAGTGGAAGAACCTGGATCAACCGAAGATACATCCACTCCGATGCCAATAATATTTTTATATGACGATGTGATCCATTCCGCCACTTCCACGCTAAGCCCTTAAACGAATATTTATATATTCATAAAGCAGTGAAGAAATTTAAGGTAGGTACCTTAACTGGCCCCGGTAGGTATATTCACTTGGCCATTGATTATAATTTAGGTAGTACAACATGTCGTGCGCGCAGCGTCGTATGGATTAGCTGGACTGATTGCATCAGGAACAGAAAGTCATTTTCGGAAAACTATAGCAAGTATACGTACAGATAACTGAAGAGTTTATTTATATAAAGGATATCATAGCTTACCTGGAAATCTCATAGAATTTGTTTGTTCATCAAAACCCAAATATTTCTTACGATCATTAAAATATTTACTCCATCCAAACTTAAATAATAACACACAGGGCTTTCCCATGTTGTTATTTATCATGTTATCCAAATCATGCTTATACAATACAAACTCAGGATTATCATTGACTTTTGCACTAACATCGGCGACTATAACTGCAAATGAAATAACATCACTTTAAACGTTATCTACATGACAATTACAAAGAAGATTAAGCGAGGGTTTATGAACAAATATCATTTGGTTCACGTAAAAACGCTCCCTTGGGAAATATAATAAAATGTAATATTATCCCACTCCCATATGAATTAGAAACATAAACAGGTAGACACATACGCGGAACGATTAGGTTTTCCATAGGTAAGTCTCCAACCCGTTTACCAGTCGATGTGAAGTGATAAGGTGCGTCAATATGCGTGCCTCCATGCTCTGCTGTTGCAAACTCATATGCTGCGTACCTGGTAGATAAGAAAACAATAATTTTACATTTCTTTCTCGGAGTAATTTATATTAAACATTTATAAAGAAAGAGGTCTAGTTAGACGAATACAGGCCCAGGGATGCCCATTTATTTCTGTTCTTTCCGCTCATCAAAGTTTCATTGCATTCTTACCATTACTTCAACCCTTCACTGGTTCATCCTTAAATTCCCTAAAGGTGGTGACAAAACTGCCATAAATTCAGTATGACGATTTTCTGACCTCGCATTTTACGAAAAGGTTATACAATGCGGAGGGTCAGCTTGTACTGGAAATGTGTAGCCGTGTGTTTGTGAATCATTTATTTACAAAATTATGTCCTCAAAATTGACAATGTTATTCCCTGACCCAACTTTTGCATTAAAGTAAATTTTATTATTAGGTATTTTATTCTTTCCGTCTCGCATGGTTTGGATAGCAGATAGGGAGTGCCGTAGCTTTAGACCAGGGGTAGGCAAACCGTGGCTCTTTGAAGGGTCAGTTGCGACTCTTCAATTTCCCCTCAAAAACATTTCGTTAGGTGCAAATGAGATTAAATATTTCGTAAATAGCGCGAGCCAAATAATTCTTTATTTTAACCCCGTACGTTACGTATCTCATTTTCGTCATCGCAACGTATTGTACTTTTCTTCCAAGATAGTAATAGCTTTTTTTTAATTAGTGCCTGCGGCATGTCTGTTTTAATCCTCAAGGCTTGCCGCAGGCACTAATTTTTAAAAAAGGTATTGCTATCTTCGAAGAAAAGTACCTAGGTCTTATAGAGATAAGGCCGCGGTTTCTTCTAAAAAAGTTTAGCCAATTAGCGGTACAGTACCTACCTACGGTCGAAATAACTATACGCTGCTATACTGATTTTGGTTCGCAAGTAGGTTTACAGTAAAATCTTTGTGTAAAGACAATTTATGTTTTAAAATGTTCACATTCGTGTTCATTCTAATTAATAAGAGAATCGAGATATTAGACCCTGCAAAACTACATACGACAAAACTCATTTACACCTCAACTTATCGGAATACAATTTGAGCCGAGCCCGGAACGCAATAATAAAAATCATTATTTCGACTTACCAAGATTTGTCGCTACGTTTGAATTCTTCAGTTATTTTAGTATATTGGAATGGTTGTACACCGGGCCAATAAACTGTTTGATTATCAAAAGTATGGGTTAAATCTTGAAATTCGTAATTTCCATCGAATAATATTCCGTTCAAACCTTCACTGGTAGCGGATAAAGGGGATAATAAGCAACACAAAGTAGCTACAACTTGTAGTACGATAGCCATCTTGAAAATGACTAGTTGATGCTCTCTGCCCCTTATCTGATTGTTCACCCACGCTCATTAAGAGTTCATGAGCGAATGATGTTACAATTATTTGATAGGTACTTTATATATGTATAATATGATTGGTATGATTTGAACAATGTTTTCCAATATTTATACTTAATACTTAAAACACCATTGTGAACACATCGAATGAATATACTTGGGAGTATTGTTGTGAGAGATAACATTGTTATGGCTTGAGTTACCACTTACCACACATCCTTTTCGATGATTCACGTTTATTCATGGATGATTTGAATATGTATCCTGATTAATATTTTATGTAGGTAAGTAATTAAACACTTACCAACATATCTGCGACCTCATAAAAATAATATTAGATATCTTCTATATCGTCCGTTTGCTTGTAGAAACTTATCTACTTTCCGCAACTTTACTTTCTGTGCGCAAATATCACTCAAATGCTATACTAGGTAATATTTATGCATTTGGTATTTACAGGTTGTCCCAGACCTAATGGTCCAAAAGGAAATCTGGGATGGGAGGACATAGTATCTATTCAATAATGGTTATTCTATACATTCATTACGGCTTTAGGAAATGCTATCATCTCCATCGAAGTAGCTGTCGTAAGTAGATTTAACCATCGAAATTGTTAAACAACTTGATAATAAAAGAAAATGTTTAGGTGTATTCAGTGACTAAGCCCCTCGGGGTCCTGCGGCGGAAACACTAAATGGTGGCCCCCCAATCCCTGCCTGCACAGAAATGTATACCTACGTTTTTGTACTTTTTGTGGAGTAGATACATTTAGCAAAAAAAAATAGGTAGGTACCTAAGTACATAAATCGAAGGTATTTTTTTATTTTGAAAAATTTCTATCGCATATCGTCGGTAAGAGTGCAATACCGCGTAACTTAACACTTTGCTGTAAGGTCTAACTTTGATTAAATAACATTGAAAATTAGGCCTTACAGCAAAGTGTTAGTTACGCGATTTTGCACTCTCACCGACGATATGGGACTGTAGTCTGACTTGCGTATGAAGTATGATATAACAGAGGTATTAACAAAAGCAAAAAGAGATCAGAATACCGCGCCCTTGTCACAGAATCCGCGTAAAACGTGCCACGTTTCAAGTTCTTCCTCCCTTCTTTGTGTGTCTCTTCTACTTTTCTTTAATCTTTTGGGGGCTTTGGGCATTTTAGAATAATGTGGCCCTTAAGACATAGTGTGGTATACTAGGCTCTTAACCACAACTCCATATCATAGCGTGTATTTTGCGTACGGGGCGGTATGACATAACAGAAGGACTAACAAAAGCATGCTGCATGAATTCGCATGAAACGTGCAACGTACCAGTTTCGAGATCAAGTTCTTCGGGTTCTTCCACCCTTCTTGGGCACTTTAGGATAATGGGGGGCCCCATTACCATACCCGCTATACCATACTGCGGGCTGTTATAGGTACCATACCATATGGTATGGTATAGCTAGTATTCAATAGACCGACTGCGGTCGCAGTGATAGTGATATCCGCAAACAAATAATGATTAGATATAATAAAGCAATAGTTCTTTACTAGCTTTTAATATTTTTTATATTTACGAAAACAGCAGGTAACAATCAGTCTTCTCCAAAAGGGTTACACACAGTTGCCTCCCCAAGTGCAGTCCAAGAATGTTTTTTTTATACCACTAAGGTGGCAAACAAGCATAAGGCTCGCCTGATGGTAAGCGGTTACCGTAGCCTATGGACGCTTGCAACACCAGAGGTATCACTCGCGCGTTGCCGACCCTGTAAATTATGGAGAAAAAGTTCAGGTCGGCAGCATGAGACATGTTGCCATACATGACAGCGGCGGTAACAAAACACCACCGGTCCCCCACACTGTCAACACAACGCTTCCTAACGGAGCTCTGGCGACCTTGCTCACCGTTAGGAACACAACATAGCACGGAGCTATGTTATTTGGCTTATTGGCTACGATTTTCTGCAAGGTTGAGGTACTTCCCCAGTCGAGTTGCTCCAATTGCGAGTGAAATTATTTAATTCCACTATGCCCTACCTCTCATGAATAAAAAAAATATTTAAATTCCTAATTAAAATTTAATGACTAATATGTTATGATAAAATGTAGTTGGTTCGAATTGACGGAGCCAAATGAGTCCATTGATGTTTCGCACCACAGAATCGACGAAGTACAAAAAAGACAATGGCTGATACACACCAGGTTCCGAAACAAGGCATTTAAATTTTGATTTGCTCCGACGGATTTTCTTGTAGGTAAGTGAATATGTGTAGGTTTATTTAGTCGGGGGTTTCGAAAATGTTATTTAATCCTTTTATCAAAACAATCGTGGAATTTTTAAAAAAAAATAATTTTGCGTTTTATTGTTTAATTCTCTGTTCATTTATTTATTATAAAATTATTTTCAATATCCTCTTATCACTGCGTCCTAAGCGACACTGTTAGTTTAGATTTACATACGTGTTTACTAAGTAGGTATAATTATATTGAGGATTTTGTTTACTTCATTGTCTATGAAAGGACCGATAAATTATTGAAATTTATTGATGTAGAATGTCCTGGTGGGAACTTTTGGACACAATTTGTCATTTCTTCGTGTTTCATATTGGAATCGTAATACGCCCCCCAAAGAAGTCTGAGGTAAAATTGGTGTTGTTGCCGATGATTTATTGTTTTAAGGAGCGTTTTTAGGGTTCCTACCCAAAGGGTAAAACGGGACGCAATTACTAAGACTTCGCTGTCCGTCCGTTCGTCTGTCCGTCTGTCACCAGGCTGTATCTCATAAACCGCGATAGTTCGACAGTTGAATTTTCACAGATGATGGATTTCTGTCGCCACTATAACAACAAATACTAAAAACAGAATGAAATAAATATTTAAGGGGGCTCCCATACAACAGACATGATTTTTTGCCGTTTTTATAGTTAATGATACGTACCCTTCGTGCGCGAGTCCGACTCGCATTTGGCCGGTTTTTTCACGACTGATCTTGCTGGTATGATGTTAAAAAATGAGTTGGCAACACTGACTGTCAGGCAGGCAGGACTGTCAATCATGTCAATGTCAAGTGTGAACTGACTGAAGAAGCCAAAGCGAAAGCGAAGCGAAGTGTCAAAAATAAAAATAAGGACATTCAAGAAATCTGTTGATTTGTAAAAAAAATCAGATTTGCAAACTGATGTCTTTAATGAAAAAGACGAGAAATGATGCCATTAAAGCTGCGGTCACGTCCTACTTAGAACGTCGGAACTATCCTGTGAGTGTATCCTGTGAATGAAATGTTTTTAACAAATGTGTCATTGTTGTTGTTATAGCATTTTCGTTTTATATTTTAGGACATAGACGTGTTTAGCAGTAATAATAATCTGAGCAGAAGCGCTGAACAAATGGCTGTCGCAACGATCGTTCAATGTGAAGCGAGCCGTGCTAATTCAATCTTGTTTTCTTGCATCAACAATGACGCTGCTCAATACGACTTACAATACACAAGGTAATCCATGTTCTACTACGGTCCATTCTACCTTTCGTACAAACCGTATAAATTATTTTTTTATTACTACATATACACATAATTTTTTTTAAGGAATTTTATGACCTTATAACTTAGACCTTAGACTTAGGTCATGTCTTTTTTGTAGTTGAAAAAGCTTCACTTTATCCCCAGTAAAACAGTGTAAACTTCACTAAGACTTCAATGGAATTTAGGAGTGAACACAAAAGTCACAATTTTCAATTTTATATCATTTGCCTACACTTGCACCTGTCCACGAACACTTAATGGTTAGCTATCCACTAGAATTACACATTAAATTTCAGGGAAACACAAGTTTTACAAAATAATTTAAAACCGACAAAGTGCATTTTACATTTTCCTGCCTAAACTCCATATACACATCTTCATGTTCAGGTTCAGTATATGGTCCATTAGGATACATAATACATGTCAACAGTATGGCTAATGTTTTAGAAAAATGTAAGGCATATATGTATGCCGATGATACATGCTTAGTTTATAGTCACAAAAATATTGATCTCATACAGCAGGCTGTGCAAAATGACTTTGACAATGTGGTGAAATGGGCACACGATAATGGTATCATAATAAACATAAGTAAAACAAAGTGCATGCTTATTCACTCGCCTTATTATCAGCATAAAAATGTGTTAGATACAATTAAAGTGAAGGGTCACACCTACGAATGTCTGCATAGCGACAAGCGACATTGTCAATGTCCGTCTATAGATATAGTTAACTCTTATAGGTATTTAGGATTAGTGATTGATGACACCTTCACATGGAAGTTGCACATTAACAATGTTTGTAATAGGTTACGCTCTGTGTTGGGGAAATTTAATAATCTGAAATATGTTGTCAATAGAAAAGTAATGTATACTTTATATTACGCGTTAGCTGACTCAATTGTTGAATATGGTTTGGGTGGATATGGTCTTGCGTTTCCTAGTCATTTGGACAGAATAAAAATCTTGCAAATAAGGTTATTGAAAATCCTTATTGATAAAAAAACAAAAAAAATACTTAAATAAAGATTATGATAAATTATTTAAAATTACTAAAATTTTACCAGTTTATGCGAAATCTAAAATAAATATTCTATCTGAACAACTAAATAATCCAGATCACAAAATAGTATGTGAACATACCTACCCAACCCGTTTATCTAAAAAGAAGAAACTATCGGTTCCAAGAGTGACAAACTATTTTGGTAAACGCACAAGAAAATATCTAGTACCGACATTAGTAAATGATTAAATGAACCACCGCAGTTGATAACATACTTAAAATCTAAAAATCAACTTAAAATAATTCTGAAGAAACATTATCTTTCATTGTGCCCATAGTTGTTTTGTTTGATATGCTAATAACGTAGGTATATTTTGAGGTTGTGGTTTGCCAGGACAGATGTCAAAATTTGTGCACTGTATAAAGTTTAACTTCATCTAAGTAAAAACAAAAAAGACAGACCGGGATAATAACAAATATGTATTTCTTATTGTAAAGCGAGAACTGCTGCCGACAAACTGCTTAGCAGTTTGGCAGATTTCATAATTGTTATCATTTGTAATAAATATTTTTATTAAAAAAAAAAAAAATGTACATTTGAGAGCAGAGATGGCCTATATAAATGACTGTGGACTGCCAAGTCAAAGGTCTCGAGTCTGAGGCACGCACCTTCAACTTTTCCAAGTCATGTGTGTATTAATAGTTAATTATCACAGCCTCCTTAGTAAATGTCCATGTCTCTGAACCATATGCCATGATGATGGTAAAACAGATTGATTGAACAGGCAGGTCTCCAGTTTTCCAAACGCCACACAACCAAGCTGAATGTGTCTTGAGATACCATAGGCTTATTACCCCATTTGCACCCAAATCTGGGAAAAGGAAAGAGTGTTACTTAGTAGTTAGTTCCTAAAGTTTGAGTTTGCGGCCTCCTTGGCAACCTGAGGTTTTTCCAACTTAGTATCTATAGTGAATATATGGACATAGTTTTCAGAGATTCTGTATTCACTACATTTCGAGATGTCTTCATATGGTTAGTATTGTTTACCTCAACTGAAACTGTAAATGTGTGTACATTGTGGCATGTCTGAGTGGACTCTAATTTATCCTGCTTTGATGATGTGTGTACTTTACCACATAGTTCACTTATATTCTATTAATGACATGGAGTTCTCAAACACTGAGAACCTTCTACCTAACTTTGACATCCAATGTTCACACATCCTCATATCGCAATATTGTACCAATGAAGATTGTAACACCAATTATTTTAAAAGAGTGTCCATGGAGTTTCTTGCCGGATTCTTCTCCATAGGATCAACCTTTTGGAACCGAGCAACTAGAATCATAACGTTTCATAAACGCTTGTTAAAGCTTATTTGAAATAAAAACATTTGAACTTGAACTTGAACTTGAAGTTAACACTAAAGGTGATAGACATTAAAATCCTTTTGCCATATCTCTATAGTAAAATACAGAAGTCTATACAAAATATTAGTAGATACTTATAACAACCATCAATTTAAAAGCAAAATTGTATGTTTGTAAAGTAAACTTGATTATGATAGCATGAGTCTAATAGTCTAATGGTTATACTGGGTTGACACACTCATACACTTACTTATATGTATAGCACAAACTTATTTGCAGGGAGGGTTATATTTTTCGAGTATATGTATGTATGTACATATATTTCTTCGTCACAATCTAGCCCAGGGGGCCTAGACAAAGTCACATTTTTATTAACGATAACGAAATTCGACAAATACGAAATGTATGGAATTGGCATAAGCCTTCGAAATGTCACGTGATCAATCGTTTTTGATCGCTAAGTGCTAGACAATGTCCAATTGCGTAACGAAACGATGACGAAATCGAATAACGCTATCGATATTCTCATACAAATACGTAGACAAGTGGCGCTCTTGACAATGGAAATCGCTAAGATATCGAAGCGTTCAATCGACAACTTAGCGAACGTTTGGACCTTGTAGAAAAGTAATACAATATGGTCGATTGTTAGTAAGCTGTTGATGTTATCACGTCATTGTTTACATAAAGCATTCTCAAGTCTCACGCCTGACGTTATTGTTTACGTAAACTTTATTAAATTCATTGATATGAATTTATTACGTGAATACCTTCTGCCTTACCTTCCCATGAATAATTCGAAAATGGTCATTGTTCACTTCTGGCACGCACTTTTCATTCCATTATTATTATTATTTAAATTAAATGTCATCCTTAAAAATGAAATAAAAATACAGTCACAGTCAGTTATTTTATCATATTTTTTTAATATTCACATAATGAATTCTATTATTAAAACTTTAACTTTAAAACACCAATGTTCATCGATTACACTTTCACCGAATAAACTTAACTTTATTTTAAACCATTGGCGCGGGCCGGTTGACAGAATTGATTTAACTGATGTCTTGAATTTGACGTTTCATTACGACCCCAAAGCCAAGAAGTAGTTTTTTATCGAATGAACGCTTCGACATCGCTTCGACATAACGTTCGGTTTGCTAATGTTACTTTGTCTACCAGTTGGCGATCGACATCGCACAAGCGATATCGATTTTCGAAATCGAATCGACACGGAGCGATTGCCACTTGTCTAGGCCCCCAGTTCCTTAGATTTGTCTCAATCAAAATTACGAAACAAAAATTGTGCTTAATAAAAATTATGAAAATGAAAATGGCCTATTTTTGGCGCTAAATATCTTGATTTTAAAATTTTGTTTCAAAATTGTTAACAGCTGTGTTTTTCGTTTTACTTTTGTGATGGGATGGAATTAGTTTAATTAATTAGGAATTAGTTGCTCGTAATTTTTATCGCCATGAGTGAACAACTTGTGGCAAATGAACTACTGGCGTTCCTGCAGCAGAAGCTAGACATGATGGATGAGGTGTCTGCAGTCCAGATCTGCTCTACAAACTTCAGTGAGTATGATATCGCCACTGCAAAGCTGCTTCTGTACCTGTCTTGTTCAGCAGACTGAACCAGACAGACCAGATGGTGTGAAGAAAACAAAGAAAAGCGTGCAAGACATTATAACGGTACTGAAGGAGACCGACCCTGACGACGTGCCAACGTTTGTGGCGAAGGAGCTGCACAAGCTCCCTCCAGTCACCTTCGACCACGTCGATGTAACAAGCCTACTGAAGGACATTGTTTTTCTGAAGGCAAGTCTAGTGGATGTGCAGCAGAGGTTAGATGCATCTCAAAACACCAGTCACCGATTTGCGCACTAGTTGCGTAAATCGGTAGCGGTAACTGGGTCCATATCGAGTGCATCGAACGTAAACATGCGTCGCGGAGCGGCCCTCGATGTATCGGGTGCAAGTTTCGCGTCAGCAGTTTTGTCTGCGCCGTCACCATCGAACGCTAGGCGTGCGCGAGAGTTGCCCGACCTCCCGAACAGCTGCCGGTATCAGCAGCAGCATCGAAAAATATACCATTCGCTAACGCCGCCGTGAAGACTGATGCTACGAAGCCCTTGCCTGAAAAAGGATCGAAGCGGGCTGATGATAATGTTTTCGTGACGGTGCAAAGGAGGAAACGACGTCAACGAACTAACAAGAACCGCTGCGGCACGGCTCCTGCTGAGCCTAATGTGACCATACGTGCCGCGAAGTCGAACACTCCTGTATACATCTCCCGCCTACACAACATCACTAAGGCGGAGGATATCGTGGAGTACGTGCGCCAACGAATCAAGTACACGCTGAGAGTGTAGCTGTTGAAGTCGCACCGCAATGTCAACTTAAGGCGTTTGTAGTGCGAGTACCAACGTGTTATCTGCACCTCGTCATGGAAGAGGACTTCTGACCGCAGGACGTGATGTTCTGTCGCTTCCGCGGACAAGTGCCACAAGAACGCACTGTGACGGTGACTAGTGCCAAGTGAAGTGATTTACTAACATAGGTTAAGTTTATATACTAACATCAATTGTTATTTATTTTATATATGTTAGTGTGTAAGGTATATATCTAGGGGCCATAGATGCCTGATAATAAATGATTTTGATTTGATTAAGCAGGTACCTATCATTTCTGTCTAAAAACAAGTTATTTTTGTTTACAGATTAGTTAATTTCATAAAAGAGATCAAGAACGAAAAAGTAAAGAATGAACTTCTTGGATTGTTATGTCCTCTGCTCTGTCATTTGTACCTAGAAATGTTAAGAGGTGGTCATGGAGGACCAGCACAAATGTTCCTAAAAAGACATTCAGCCACATTACCTCAAAAAGATTTATCATATCATCAACCCATTGATGGTAACTTGCCATCAGCATTGTACAGACCTAATAGCTTGGAGCAGCTATTCAATTCATTACAAAATGGTACAATTGACAATGAAACACCAGAAAAAGATTACATGAATCAGATATTGGATGATATTGGGTCCATTTATACTTTACAGGAAGTTGAAACTAGACCATCCATTGCAGCATTTAGGTATCTAACATTTCTTACAACATGGTTATGTTACTTTTCAATTATGAGACAATACCTCACTTACAATTCATATATTTCAAAGCTGTGATTGAGATATACTTTTCGATTATCTCAGACTGCTTATTCATAAGAGATATTTTCTCACAGAATAATTGAATTTTAAAAATTATCCATTTTTAAATAACTTTTCAAAATGCATGGTGAGATTTTATCACGTTGTATTTATATTATTTGATTCCCAACGTTTCGGATCCTTTGCCAGTTTACAGCATCCATGGCCACGGGTAGATTAAGTTGTTGGACGTCTTAATGTTGCAATTACTAACAGCTACCTTACATTTTTGTTAATTATTGGCGATCGGATTCACGCAGAACGAGCTCACTATATCCTTTGGTCTTGCAGTGGCCTTGGGTTTGGGCTTGGATTTTGATTTTATGGAATCTGTAATGGGGTTCCAAGCAGGTGGTAAGACCCAGCCATCTTCTCTATTGAAATTTGGATGTTTTTTAATTTCAATAGCCTCGCAAATCATCCTGGGAAAGAATCGGTTTTCTTTTGCGAGGACTTGTGGTTTATCAAATCTGATGTAGTACTGGGCCTTGTCTAGAGTATGTCTATGTTCACAAACTTCTGACTTCTTGAAACGGCGGTGTTTGACATTGGTAATGTGGTCTTTTACGCGGGTCCCTATGCTTCTTTTAGTTTGGCCTATGTAAGAGAGACCGCAATCACAATCTAACTTGTATACTCCTGCATCTTGTAGAGGTATATGGCACTTGACAGGTGGTACGAACTGAGTAATCTTTTTCAGCGGCTTGAAGTATGTTTTGATTGAATTTCGCTTCAAAATGTAGCCAATCTTGTCTGTGACTAAAGGATCCGAAACATCAAACAATCAAATAATATCAATACAACGCGATAAAATCCGTAAAAAGTAGTTTTATTTAAATGTCTAATATTCGCATAAGTGTAAGAAATCAGTATGCATTTATGAAATGAAAATTATATGATGCACTAACCCCAAATAATTTGAGAAAAGCACGGCATGGTGATGACTTTTTAACATGCCATATATTTTTTAATAATTTTAGGTCATGTAAATATGATATAAGTCTATCACAAGATGCTTTAAATATGTTGAAGGCATACTTAGCTAAACATGGCCATGTGCTCCTTATACAAGTTCTTCAAACATGGTTCCATATTGACATAAACAATGATCCCAATAAGAAGAATGCTGTAAGTACTTAATATCAATTCATTTTTTATTGTTTTTGCATGAGGTTAATTAGTGATAATTTAGAATTTAGATATGAGAGACATCAGATCATTTCTTCTTACAAACGCAAAATAAAGTTGATTTTGTGTGTACCCTTTGAAATCACACAACATACATTTGTAATTACAACAACCATAATCTTATAATCAAATTATATTTATTAATCTAATTTATCTTCATAATTAGGTATACCTACATATTTTTTTCAAAATTATTCTGAAATTATACCATTATCATAAATTGTGTAGCTAATATACCTGTTTAATTGTCTATATACAGGAAGATGATGAAGAAGAAATGGAAGAAGAAATAAGTGTTACTAGAACTAGTTCAGAAGAAAAAATAACAGATACAAGTGGTAATGTATTTTATAACTATTCCCAAACTATATTGCTTAATTACTAATCTAATACAAAACTGTGTACAATTATACATACATTTCCAGATATTTTTGCTGAATGCAATGGGCATGCAGAGTATCTAAATGTTGATAAGGAATTATTGGAACTTCAGGATGCAATAAAAGGAGTCAGGGAATCTACAGCACCCCTCAAATTGTACAAAATTGCTGCACCAGATACTAAGTAAGCTAATACACCATTTTTACAAAAAAAGAAAAACAACATAAATGTTTCAAATATTTTTTTGTTTTGGTTTACAGTTTAATATGTGCGAAAACAGATCCATGTTGTAACATGTTGTGTGGTGGGTTCAGCAATTCTGAGATCAGACTATGGGATCTTGGACAGAACAATGTCAAAAGAAGAGTTAATAAGAATATTTCTGAAGTTGAATTAGCATGTTATGTACCACATGAACTGGTGCCTGATGATAATACTTTGTGAGTACAAAAAAGTGAAATGTATGCTATGGATACTTTTAAAAATGTGCCATTAATCTTTGCCTTCTTTTATCATTTATTTTGAAAAATCAGGACTGGTTGACGAATCATTTAATTCATCCATCATTCATAAATATTTCGTCCACGTCCCGTTTGGAATAAGTACTAGTTTATGATGATAATTATAGATATATAGTAAACTAGCTTCTGCCCGCGACTTTGTCTGCGTCGACTTCAGAATTGGGTCCGACCTGGATAAAAAGTAGCTTGTATTATTCCAGACTATCTATTATAGTCAAATTCCATAGTGTTCATATATAGCCGAATTTCATCCATCTGATACCTGAACTGCTGAACGGATGTCCGTTTAGCCGTTCTGGCGTGAAAGAATAACAAACATCCACACGTAAGGATTTCTTTTTCAGACAAATAGGTACCGGTGTGGCATTGAGAGGGCACTCTGGCCCAGTACAAGCTGTAAGTGTACTCCCACGAGAGGAATTAGTTATATCAGCTTCACATGACAACACTATAAGAGCATGGAGTTTGACTGATTATTCCTGTGCCGCAATTTACAGGTATATATTTGATGAACTATAAAAAAAATCTAGGAAATATTTGTCTAGTTTTACGTGGGGTATACCCGAGTTCTGGGGATGTTTGCAATACCTGGAAGTTTCAATATTATTTATAATATCTGTTTTTTTTTGTAGAGGTCATAATTATCCTATATGGTGCATGGATGTATCAAAGAGTGGTCTCTCAATTGTCACTGGCTCTCACGACAGGACCGCGAAACTATGGTCTCTGAGTAGAACTTTTCCAATACGGATATTTGTCGGTCATATGTCTGATGTCACAGTAAGTTATCATTATATTATAACATCTGCTATGAAATTCTAATTCAGTGTGTTGTAGATTATCATGTGGTGCAACAATTTAAATTATATCGCCAAGTCTTACTCCACTGTTGCGAACAACCATGCTGTAAGACCTAGCTTTACGTAAAAAAAAATAAACTGCTTTTCTAGAGATATATATTCCTATCCGAGCTCCTTCCTAAACAGAGCATCTTGTTTATGTTTCAGTGTGTGAAATTCCACCCAAATGAGGTGTATATAGCAACAGGTGGAGCCGACCGTACTGTTCGTTTATGGATAGTATCTGATGCTCGACTGGTGCGAATCTTGTGTGGACATCGCGGCATTGTACGGACACTCGCCTTCTCTCCGTCGGGGGCTCATTTAGCCAGTGCGGGTATATACGTTTTCTTTTGGTTGTTTAGTCATAAAATCACAAATAACTAGCTGCATTGCAAACGCACCTGATGGGCGATAGGCATAGGCGTATGTATATGTGGGCCGTGCACCCCACTGGAAACATACCCTATATACATCAAAGGCAATAAGTCTAGATTCCATTCTCAGGTCAAGTATTTAAAAGTAAATAGAGTTAAGTTGCTAGCTTAGCAAGCACCTAAAAAGTTGGTAATGTGCAACAAATGATTGTAGTTTTATCCACTTTAGGATAATTTCAGATATTCCTCTAATTCAGCAAAGCGCGTAAAGGTCCTAGGGTACAAGAACAACAGATAGGACAGTAGGCTTGTTCATTTGATGAGTTTGCGCGTATATATACCTATAAAATGCTTTGTCCTGAATGACTGACTGACGGTTTAACAAATAGCCTAAACCGCTGATCATAGAGACCTGAAAGTTGGAGGAGTGTTCTTTGTATAACGTAGGCATCCGATAAGAAAGGATTTTTGGAAATTCAACCCATACGATAGTGAAAAGGAGGGTGACAGTTTGAATAATAGTCTGTAATTTTTTAGCGGGTGAAACCGCGGAGTACACCTTGTTCAATATAAAATAAAGCCGATCTATACCGATATAGAACATATTTTTAGATTTTTCTAATCCATGCAAGCTATATCCATTATTCTTTTAAAAAAACAGCTATCACATTACAATCAATGTATTACAATAAAGTTCTACTTTTATTTGTGTTCAGTACCTTGACAGTTCAAAGAAAAATAATGTACGTAGTACATGTATGTAGTATGGTAAGGGGTAGTGAACGATTTTGTGTAAAGAACGGAGGATAAAAATTGCTTAATTAAATAAAACTTTTAAAGTCGTACTTATATAAGACTATCTTTTACCCGCGACTTGCGCTCGCGTTGATGTTTTTAAATAACTGTCAAAGTCATAATCATTATCATTAGAAAGTAAATAAAATAAGGAGAATTGTATAAATGCACTTTAAAAATAATGTTTCACACTTTAAAATGTTTAGCTTTAAAATTAATTGTATGAACTATAAACATAATGTATTTCACTATAAATATGCTTAGCTTTAAAATTAATTGAATGAACTATAAAAATAATTGCTACCACTAAAAATATGTTTAGCTTTAAAATTAAATGAATGGACTATAGAAATAATGCTCACCAAATATTTTGCGAGTTGTTGGGTTAGGTTAGAACTGCGAACCCCTACGTATGATTCCCTAGCTCTCAAAGCAGATTGTCGCCTTGCTTGTTCTTGTCTTCTAAATTCTACATGAACGGAAGATTCTTCTGATCGATTAATTTTTGCCGCCCGGGCTTGTTATGAATTTTTTGACAGGTTCCATTTACTCGCGAGGCATTCTGAAGAAGAAAGTGGAACAAAAAACTAAAGAAAAAGTGAGAAGAAAGAAAAAAATGTTGACACAAATCTATATCTATACATATAACTTATCTATATATATAAAACAAAAGTCGGGTTTGTTCCAACATTTATAACTCGAGAACGGGTGGACCGATTTTTATGATATTTGGTTTGTTGCATTTGTCTCCTTCCCGAATAGCAAAATAACTATTAAAACATCGAAAAAATTCACGAAAAAGAAAATTATGAACAAAATTCATTTTCTCATACATTTTGTATCGGGAACGGATTGACAGATTTGACAGAAATAAAACACGTACACAAATGAACATGGCGTTGATTTCTGTGAGGTTTTCTGTTTCGGTAAGGCCAGTAGATGGCGTTCTATGCATTGTCCGCACTCCTCATAAGCTGCTGATGTCATTCTGATTCTTTGTTTTGTGTATGTTTAAATGCGGTAGCACCGCAATCGGGTTCTACGATATTTTATACATACAGGGCAAGACAAGAGGAAAGGGAGTGAATGATTGAGGTGACGGCAGATAGGGATGAATGGAAGTAAAGGACCGCTGCGCCGACCACAAATAAATTGGGAGAAGGGCAGGAAGATGATGATACAGGGCAAGACGTTTGCCGGGACCGCTAGTATTCTAATAAATATAAACTTAACACATAACATAACATACCATCACGCCTGTATTCCCCGAAGGGTTAGCCAGAGGTGTACTTAATTTAATGTACACCCACAGTTCACCGATATGTTTAGGTCCCATGTTATAGGGGGCGAGCCTATAAACATTAACCGGGCACAGATCCAGACTCCGACCTGCTAATAAAAATTTCATAGAAAAACCCAATAACACTGCTCGACCTGGGGATAGAACCCAGGACCTCTAGTGTAGCAGTCGCACTTGGGACCACTAGACTAATGAGGCAGTCTAATTAGTTAAAGTTCTTCTTAATTTTAACCTTAATATTTATAGTATCCAGTCTCTCATTCTAATGAAGTCTCCCTTGTCTTCCTTCCTGTCCCCATTCTTGCATTTTTGTCTCCTTCCCACATTCCTTCAACCTATTCGGATACATTCATCCCTCACATGCTTACTTACAAACACCATTCGGATACACACGCAATCAATTCCACATTCATGTTGAATGCTGTGTCAAAGAAATCTCCGTAGTAAACAACTCCATAGCAAATTTTCGATCAAATAACAAAATAGCAGCGCACGTCAAATAATCACTTTTATAGGCAAATTTCTGATACCTTGGGTTCCATTATTGTAATATTCTTAGGGATCTCTAATTTTTTTTTTTTGTTAATGGTTTCATCATGCAATCGGTCCAATGACTATGAGCAGATGTGTTGTCTGAATGAATGACTTGCAGAGCCAATTCCCACTGGAAGTGACTCTTTATAAATTGGTAGCCTTATTGCAGACTATCCAGGTGCAGAATTTTGCGTCTCTTAAGGCGGTTTAGTGAGTCGGAAATAGTGAGCTGAACCGCAAGTGGATTTATATGGCGTTGGAGACGTTTTTTGTAGGTTTTTGAAGAGGATCTTATTTCATCCTTTACTGTGTTCAATCTCAGGTGATGATGAACCTCTGAGTTCTTTATGAACCAGGGAGTGTTGATGATTTGCTTCAAGATAGTCTTCTGCCCATTGTATAATATTTATGTTGGAGTCACAAGCGGAACCCCACAGCTGAATACCATACGCCCAGATGGGCTTTAGAATGGTCTGGTAGATTAATAGTTTATTGTCCACTGAAAGTTTGCTGTTTTGTGTTAGGTATCTCTAATTAAGAAAAATAAATTTACAGCCTAATATTACTCGCTGATAATGTAGCTTTCTATTGGTAAAGAATTTTTAAAGCCGATTTCGTGGTTTATAAATTCGCATTTATAATATTAGTTAGGATGTGAAATATAAGATATAAGAATAATTAATAAAGGTACATAATTTCTTTTTTGATTTTCTTCTAGTAGAAAGAAACTAAATATATTCTTTTCTATTACAAATATATCGCTGCCAGGTGGCTGAAGACGAACTGACTACTTGACTCATTCCCTTACCCAATACGTGAATGCGTCCTATAGACCCACAGAGAAACTGCGCTTATTACAGTCAAGCTGTATGTAAGGTTTGATTCATGTCCAACTTCTCCCTCGTCAGTCATTTATTTAGTTTTTATATCTATCTCTTCCAGGAGATGACAAGAAAATTAAAGTATGGGACTTAGCAGCATGTACCTGTGTTCATGAGTATAGAGGGCATCATGGGAAAGTAACTGCATTGGATTGGTCATCTATTGGAAAGGCCAGCTTGACCAACAGGATTCTATCAGATCCCAATGACCTATCTGTTGACAATTCTCTGCTATGTTCAGCTGGCATGGATGGAATTGTTAAAATTATGTCAGATTGTAACTCAAAGAATAAGTATGTTTTGTTTTAATATATTTTTATTCACTATAATATGGTTGAGTCGAACAGCGCCGATACGCACGTCATGCTCGTGAACGGGTGCTGTCTGTCGGGGCTGGTCAGCTCTTACTTGCTGTGGCAATCCTTTTTTTATATTGAATAAATCTGACACATCAAACTGCATAATTCTCAACAACAATTTCGAACAAAGTTGTAAAACTTTGGGGCCATCCACAAGCAAAAGAATCGCAGCGATATTATCGTCGTGCTACATATGATGTTTTGTTTAAAGAGTATCTGTGGAGTATCTCACCGGCTCTTCTCCATAAGACCCCACTTTTTGGATTTTAGTGGTCTATTTGAAATAAAACATTTAACTTGACTTCAAATAATAAAAAAAATAAAATCAATTCTATTGTACAATCTTGTTATAGATTTTACAATTCATGTATTACAATACTTTTAAAATATACCCCTTTTTTACAGGCAAATATCCAGCCAAGACATTCAATCATCAACTTACAACACAAAATGTTCCTATTTGGTTGATGTACAAGTTCATCCTGACTGGGTTGTGGCCATTGGAACCAAAAGATAAAAGCAAATTTAATGTATTTGAAATTTTTATGTATAATAACAAAAATATTTTTGTTTTACCACTGAAACATAATTGTAAAAATTCTGAATACATTATTTATGAAACATGCAAAGATAATTGGTTGTTTATGTTTAATTTTAAATTTACACTTTTTTGAAAAAGTTATTAATAGTAGATTGCTTCCCTTTTTGTGGTGGAGATAGTTTCTTCTTCTTGGTCTTATTTCCCTTTGGTGATATCTCAGTTTTGAACTGTTTCAGTTGTTCAGAGTTTTCTTTAGTTTGTGTAATATTTTCTTTTACATTTATATTATCTGTTTCTTGTTTATCATTATCCTTTTCTTGCTTAACATTTTCTTTTGTCTCTTCTTCATCATCTGAACAGCTCTCATATACTTCTTCTTTCTTGGTTAAAATATACCCTTCCTCATCAGTGTATGTTTTATCCACAATCTTTCTCCTTTTCTTAGGGTTCACTATACCTGATGTTATTTTAACTGTATTAATAGTTGGTGTTGGAGGTATTTCATCCTCAGACTCATGATCAACATCCATTTCATTGGTAAAAGGATTGTTTTCCTCAGTTTCACTCTCACTATCTGATACATGTAAGAGTCTTTTGCGTTTTGAATCAACTTTAGCAATCTTCTTTATGTGTGTAAGATTACTATTACTGTTGGATTTTTCTTTCTCAATTTTTATTGGAGCATTATTGATAGCTTTTGATGATTTTGTGGAATTAGTACTTTCCTGTGGTACCCTTTCCTCTTTTACCTTAGACTCTTGATATAAGTTAGATTTTTTTATTTTTAATGAATCACCATTATTAGCTTTGCTGAAAAATCCTGCAATTCCTTTTGTTGCTATTTTGTTACAATTTGTTTTTGTAGGGGTTTTATTTTTAGATAAAACCTTTGGAGATGGAATTTCAGATTTTACATCATGTTCCAATTTTACTTCAGTATTTTTCTTTATACCTTCATTTTTAGTCACTTCTACATCTTTTGATTTCTGTTGGGCAGCTGTTGATTTTGGAGCAATTATAATGGCATGATTTTTATTAGATTTCAAGTTACCTATTTCATTAGTAGTCCTCTTAGTGCAAGAATAAGCCGTTATTAATCCAGAACATAAAGGAAGGTCTTCAAATTGATCGATTACAGATAAAGCCACTTTATCTACAGCCTGCAGAGATCTACTTACTCCATATACATGCTCATAAAATACAATTTTCAATGATTTCTTCACAGTATATAAATCTGTTTCGGAACACACAGTTGTACACCCACAATTGTTATTTAGCAATCCTGATATCACATAAGAAACGCAAAGATCAATTTCAGGTTGAGCTCTTCTTATATCCTGAATGACTCGACCTAACAAAGATTTTGCTTCGTTGACATGAATGCACAATTCCTTGCTAAGAGAAATGTATGTTACTAACTTTTGTTCATCCAATATTAGTTCTTTGACAGTTCCCAAGTTAGTTTGCAAGGCGTCTGCATCCATCTTCTGAAAAATTGAGTTCTCTCGTTCGTAACTCCCTTATTACCAGTAACCAGTACGTAGCTTTTCAAAGATTAAAATAATTAGCTTTTGCACATTTGCCGCACTTTCATCACATTTCTACCACTACACTGACAGGCTAAACTCATACTGACACATGACATGACACTGAGAGCCAATGTTGCCAACCCCAACCCCAGCAAAGCAAAAAGCAAACTTCCGTCATTGCGCTGGTAGATTTTTCTTTAGCTACCCCCACATTTTCATTATAGTTATAAAGCCCGCGAAAAACTACACTCACTGTGACTGTATTTTTTAACCGACTTAAAATAGCGAGGTTTTGATATTTTAATCACTGGATTCCTCGTTGCTGATAATTTAAAACCGTCCTCCCGATTGAAAGTTTTATGTTTTTGAATTTCAATAGCTTCACGCACTGCTCTTGAATAAAAGTGGCGATCGGAAAGTTAGGTCTATAAATTTTGTTTATAAAACTCAATATTGTTATGATTTAGATATTTCAATACCGAATACTTTATACTTTTATCATATATTTTCGTGTCTTAAACAAATCATTTATAAATATTGCGGAATATATAATATAATAGACGCCATTACAATAATCTTAAAATGAACATTCCTTCTTACCCATACTTAGGACTGGCTACTTTAATATTTTTTATTCTTTTACCTTTTGTGACGAATTCGACGATTCGTTTTATAAGTTCTATCTATAGTATAAACTTATTAAAATACCGTGGTTCGATATCGTATCGTCGCAAATCGGTAGACATATTACGGATATAGTGATTTGCTTGATATAATAGTTACTACAAAAATCGATATATAGATATACGAAATTGATACAATATATAGTTTCAATAATTAATATACGTTTTGTATCACCCAATCCTACCTACGACTTTGCCTGCGTGGACTTCAGAATTGGATCCGACTTGCATAAAAGTAGCCTATGTGCTATTCCAGACTGTAATCTATACCGTGGGAGAGCCATGCTTCGGCACGAATGGGCCGGCTCGACCGGAGTGGTACCACGGCCTCACAGAAAACCGGTGTGAAACAATGCTTACGTTGTATTTTGCCGAGTGAGTGAGGATATCGGAGACCCAATCCCCTTTTAAAAGGCTGGCAACGCACTCGTAACTCTTCTGATGTTGCGGGTGTCCATGGGCGGCGGTAATCGCTTACCATCAGGCGATCCGTCTGATCGTTTGCCCCACTATCCCATAAAAAAAATCTGTACTAAATTTCATCCAAATCTGTTCAACTGTTCTGACGTGATTGAGTAACAAACATCCATACAATCCTCACAAACTTTCACGTTTATAATAATAAAAAAATATCTAATAAAATAATCAAAATGATATTTAACACCAGAATGTACACATGTTGTGACAAATAAATGATCTTTATCTTTATCTTTATTGAGCCTGATGATGGGCCATGAATGTTAAGTAATTGTTATACTCGTATTATCTAAATATTCATGGCCACGGTGGCCATGCGTTTGTACAGTGGAACGTACCCATCTGTGTCCAAATGTCAAATGTCAATTCCTTCCGTAAGTTCATCAAACGTCATTTCTATTTGCATTTGTCCTGTCCTGTCTCTTCTCTGTCGTAAAATTATTTCTTGTGAGTCTGTCTTTCTGGTTGAAATTTATTCTCATGTTTTTGATTATGAGTTATTAATATTAAAATTCTAATAAAGTTCTTCTTTATAAGTTAAATAATTTTACGTGTAAGTAAAGTTTTGAGTTTGTGTTAAACAGCATCTGATCTGCCAATGCTATTTTTGACACCGTTACTTACGTCATTTTCTATTTGTATCAAGACGAATTATTATTCATTTAGACAGGAAAATATTTATCCTCAGGGTTTATTTATCAATGTTATTATTCTTTTTGACAGAGCGTTAATTGAAGAACACGTAATATATTCATGTTAGTAAGCAATTGAAGTGAAAAATGCCAGGGTAAGCTACATCTGCAATCGTGGGAGTGGTTAACCTACATAGATTACTCATAACAGGCACCTCCATATTGCATATTTATCACTTTACACATGTTCCTAAACCAGTGTTAGTTATTTTTATTTCTAAAATGTCCAACCACTAATTCCTATATATCACCTACTGAGTGCTTTTTAACATAATTTCCTATGGATCCAAATTCATTCAAGGTCTTGAATGTGTTTGTTAATTATAGCCTTTCCCATAGGCAACTCTCTTCCTGAACTTGACCTTCTGTTTGGTAAAAGTGGTAAAATGAATTATTAGTAAAGTGACATTATTAAATAAACTACTTTTATTATGAACTCAATTAATATAGTTATTTTAGTAAAGGAAAAATTCAATTGCGGGCAGGATTCAAACCTGCGTCTTCTGGTTTGATACACCAGATGCTCTGACCCCTAAGCCACCGCGAACCCAACCCGCCTGATTGAAATTTGCCTTCACATTCTGAGTTTACATCATAAGGTGACGTTGGCGACATCAATTAATATAAATCATTTTCATTTAAACCATCAGTATGCTTGTATGAACCACTGTTTAACATTCATTTACCTCATATATTACAAATCAGGAAATACCACAAAAACAGTTAACAATACCTAAATGTACATTTATGTTCTCATTTATACAAGGGAACTATATACACACACATTCAGACATAACACCAAAAAAAAAATGCATAACACACAACAAATACACAAAACAAATTGAACATGCACAATACACAACAAACACAATACTGCTGTAACACACACTAGTACAACTGCATTTCTTTTATTCACAACCATTGTACAAAATAAAATTGGGAGAGAGCACTGACTTCTGGACACAGGTTTACCTAGCTCAGAAGTCAGGGACTTAATAGGATAATTTGTTAAAAAGTTTTGTGAATAAAAACATTATATTGTCAACTACTAGACATTTCAAATAGAACAAGGAGCTGAGAATATAAAAGAATTAATACCTACCTTAGGGCTTTGATAACATCCATCTCTTATTGAGTAGATAAAGAGTATTATTGTACTACACCAAATATATGTATAAAATATCACTCATTTAACAGTGAAATACAAAGAATGTGAGTGAAAAGTCTTATCTGGTTCTTGCAGTCCAATACTTTACTTGTTTGGCCTTTATGCCCCTTCCCCCCTCTACAAAAATTAATAAATACATCCCTAAGTACAGCCTAAATACAGTCTAGGTTACATTTACCTTATGTAAGTAGGTACCATTTAAACATGCTGCCATGTCATTGTTGAAATACAATAAGTTGTTTTAAATACCTCAAATATCTTATCACAGACAATGGAAAAATGATTGTTTACTGTCTCTGTACCACAACTGTGCAGTGTTTTAGCTGTTAAAAAATAAAGGATAAAATATAGTAAAAACAGAATCTCTTTGTAAGTTTGCATAATTGTGATAGGTAAATTGGAATGATTAAATTATACCAATACTTTTATGGTTATTCTACCTAACATTAGCCTAGCACTAACATTAATTTGGCAAAGGTACCAAATTAATGTTAGTGCTAAGCATATTAAAGCCAATGAGTTTCCTGTATTATAAGGAAACTGTTTTACTTGTGTAGTAAAATAAATTACAATAGCCTTACAGCTTGCCACAGATACTGCATTTGTTTAATAAAAAATATTTTCTTTTTGCAGATTAGCAACAATGTCTCTGGACAACATGTTTTGCACACGCTGTGGGGATGGTTTTGAGGCCAATGAAAAAATTGTTAACTCCAATGGAGAGCTTTGGCATACTAACTGTTTTGTGTATGTTCTCCTATGATATTTCAACTATAAAATATTAGTACAATATTATGAAATATATAATCATAAACCTGTTGTTAAAATTAATTACAATTTCAGATGTGCACAATGCTTTCGTGTCTTCCCTGAAGGTATATTCTATGAGTTCGAAGGTCGCAAATACTGTGAACGTGACTTCCAAGTATTGTTTGCACCATGTTGCGGAAAATGCGGTATTCAATACATTTTTTTTATAAATTTAAATGAAAAGTATGGTAAACTATACACTTGTTTTATGCTTTATAATGTACCTAGTAAGAATTCACTAGAACTTTGTAAGCATACCATCACACCTGTATTCCTTCGATCAATAATAGCAACTAGATAAAGGGCCACATACAAAATCAAAGCTAAATGCCCATGCTTGCAGCTACATTGTTTATTAAACAAACGGAGAGCAAAGTTTTAAAACAGTTTTAAGTTCAACCTGATTGCTGCCATGGCACCTAGTAATAAAGTAACAATTCTTTAAAATATCTAATAATGATGATCATTCGTCACTTAGAAGAGTAAAGCAGTAAAATACTCCTGTTACTTACAAATGAAAAGAAATACGTTACACAACATTTAGTGTGAAATCAACCTTAACCGGCTGCCTTGAAGAGCTACCTCGTTTTGGATCCACTTTTCTTTTAAACAAAAGTTTGTGCGTGTGTTAGCCAAACATTTGTAGCGGTGGTTTAAAATCAGTAATTTTGTTCAAAATTTCATATTATTTGTTAGTTTAAAGCTTAAAATATAACTTATTCTTCATATAGTACCGAAACTAAGATACTCCGGCCGTTAAATTGCGTTTTCGGGAATAATTTTTTGAATACACACTGGGGCATTGTGAGACGTGTTTACATTGGCTGTGTTTTAAGCCAACTTAACAAAATAAGAGCTCAAGCTCGTTTAAGAGCTCTACTTTTTACGTTTTTTATCACATGGATGCTGTAAAGAATCCGAAATGTGAGGAATCAAATAATAATAATATGGTCGAGTTGAACTAATATATCGCTTAATAACGGATCCACGCGGACGAAGTCACGGCGTATACATTTGTTGTATACCAAAACCTTCTCCAGAATGTAACAAATACTTTTCTGAAAACCATAATCAGGCTACCGAGTGGAGACGGAGCTCGAGGTGCGTAAGTATGACTCGGGTTCCGACCGTTTGTATGAAGACAGGTAACTTTTATACCTATATCTTACCGTGACGTCGTTGTATAGCGGATTTATTTTATACAATGTGATAAGAAAACCCTGTCCGACCCGTGAAGGTATTGTTAGGTATCGAGATTAGGTTCTATTTATAATTAAAATCATTTTCAATTTACAATAAAAAAATCCCCGAAAAAAATATTATGAAACGAGGAAACTGAAATGGCAATACTTACGGTGGCACCATACAATCCAACTTCGAGATAATATACAAAAAGGGTGGTTATATTATAATACTAGCGGGCCCGGCAAACGTTGTCTTGCCCTGTATCATCATCTTCCTGCCCTTTATTTGTCGTCGGCGCAGCATGTCCTTTTCTTCCATTCATCACATTCCCATGTCTTGCCCTGTATATTAAAAGAAATCGTAGAACCCGATTGCGGGGCCACCTACCGGCTCAAATTGTGAATCTAAACCATCCAGGAACCCAATTAAACATACACAAAAAAAAAACACACCAGCAGCTTATGAGAAGTTCGGACAATGCACAGAACGCCATCTAGGTACTTACTGGCCTTGCCGAAACAGAAATCGACATCATGTTCATTCATGTCCGTGTTTTATTTCTGTCAAATCTGTCAATCCGTTCCCGAAACAATGTAGTATGAAAAAATCAATTTACATAATAATGTTTTTTTTTCGATGTTTTAATAGTTGAAATGAAATGAAATGAAATTATTTATACTGCAAGTAGATCTTTAGAGATACTTTTACATGTCATGGTTTGGGTTTTTTTTAGCTAGATGGCTTCGGCATTTCCTAACTGACGACCTCTCAGAAGAAACACCGAAACAAACTCAGAGAATCATGGTCTCTTTTAAAGTCCAGACATGGAAGAACACTTATAAGTGAGTGGTACGATGTAGGGTAATGTCTGAAATGGCCTTTTGAGGAAAGGACCATAGCAGCTTTGAGTAGACCAGTCCCAACTGACGGCACGCATGCATCAGTCATCGTGTAGCTCAACCATAATTTAGGGAGCTCAACGACCTGTCGCACGACCATACCAGATCAGCAGGACATTCGTGTAGGTCTAATGAAGTTCCGAAAAAGAAAAGGGGGGATCTTCCGACCGGACGGGTGTTTTGTCCGGTGGGCTACTGCCCGACAGTTCTTGCCGGATTTTACTATTTGGTCTTAAGTCGCGGAGAAATCTGTTTGCGCGATGTAGGACTCGCGACTTAGTTCTTCCTTAATCGAGTAGATGGCGCTGTACTTGTAATGCCGCTACATGGGTAAAAATGTAAAATTAAATTATCCCACGGGAACGTGATAAAAAATATCCTATGTCCTTTTCCTGGTTTTAAGCTACCTCCCTACCAATTTTCAGCCAAATCAGTTCAGCCGTTCTTGAGTTATAAATAGTGTAACTAACACAACTTTCTTTTATATATATAGATTATAGGTAAAAGACTGTGGACCCCACAGTCTTCGTCAATAAAGAACATCATATTATTATATTATATTTTGATTTCAGGCGAATTTGTGATTGGTCGCGTGATAAAAGCTATGAACGCAAACTGGCACCCTGCATGTTTCCGTTGCGAAGAATGCAATGTTGAGCTAGCAGATGCAGGCTTTATTAAAAATGGCGGCCGGGCTCTGTGCCACTCCTGCAACGCACGTATCAAAGCTGATGGCCTGCTTAATTACATGTGCCATAAGTGCCAGTAAGTGAATCAAATTGTCTGTAATAGTTGTACTTACAAGACTTGACATTATGTCATAATATCTTTTAGATGTAGATGTCGTTATAATTATGATGTCTTGGTGAAGGCGTTCGTTATCCCGCCGCATTCAAATTTCAATTGATGCAATTTGTAGGTCTTTATCACATTTTAGGTTAATGGCAATAGTAATCGTTAAATATACATATAATAATAAAGAATGACCTATATTAAAAATAATTTTAAATCAACATAGGTACATAATCAGAACTTATTTACCTATTTTTTTTATATATTTTTTAAGTGGTGTAATCGACGGCGAGCCGTTGCGTTACCGTGGCGAGGTGTACCACGGCTACCACTTCACGTGTGCCACATGTGGCGTAGAGCTCGATCATACTGCTAGGGAAGTTAAACATCGCCCTGGTTACGCTGCCAATGATGTGGTATGTAATTTTTTTTAAAACCTTAATTAAAAAAAATTTAATTAAAAAAATTATCAGTTCCAAATGTTCCAATTGATTAGTTACTTAATTGTTATCTATTTGGATAATCTAATAAGTATATTTTTTTTTATAGAATAACCTCTTCTGTTTACGCTGTCATGACAAAATGGGTATTCCCATTTGTGGAGCTTGCCGCCGTCCAATTGAGGAGAGAATTGTTACTGCTCTTGGGAAACATTGGCATGTTGAGGTATGTAACTTCGCATTATAACATTTGTGATTATGTTTTGTTATCAAACGAAACATTTAACTCATATAATTTAAAATTTATCACATGTACTTAAGCAAATTCATAATTTTAATGTTCTTGTTTTCAGCACTTTGTCTGTGCCAAATGTGAAAAGCCATTCCATGGTCATCGACATTATGAAAAGAAGGGTTTAGCTTACTGCGAACAGCATTATCATCAGTTGTTCGGAAACTTGTGCTATGTATGCAATCAAGTTATTGCTGGTGATGGTAAGTGTTTCTAAGTTATTTTTCAATTTTTTATTTAACTGTTTTTACCTACTATAGGATAATGATATCGCTTGTGTTTTTGTAGTGTTTTCTAAAAGGAATATAGCAATAGGAATTATGTATTTCCTAAACTCAGTCACTACAAAATAATGATACAACTTATGTTCCTTTAGTTTTTACGGCACTGAACAAGGCTTGGTGTGTACATCACTTTGCTTGCTCTGTGTGCGATGCGCCACTTAGTACCAGAAGCAAATTCTACGAATACGACGAACGCCCCGCTTGCCGCCGCTGTTACGAAAAATTTCCGGCGGAATTGCGCCGAAGATTGCGTCGGGCGCATCACTACACTATCCGGCGCTAAAACACGATGCTGAATAATATAAGCTTCAAAATGATGCATTAAAACGTCTTTTGTAATACAATTTTGTAACGGCCACTGCTTGATGTATAGACCTTTCGAAAAAAAGCGTCATTTTTTATTTAAGTATCTTAACAATCATTATGGTGTTAAACCGGACGCAAGATTTCCAGTTTTTTTAATTATTAAGAATATATTAAAAATAATGATAACTGACTAATATTATTAGTATTACTACATAACTATAGTGTCACGATGTAGGTAGGTATTTCGTGTATTTTAATAAATAAACTTGATGTTATGTGCCTTAAAATAAAATATAACGTCCTAACTGCCTACTAGGTAAAATATAAACAGTAGTGTTTATTTATAAATAAAATTATTATATTATATAATTTTCATAGATGATAATATTAAAACGATTTAAAATACTTATCAAGTTAACATTAGACTGTACTAAACCAATTAAATATTTTTTAAATGTACCTACCTAAGTAATACGGTAATTAAGTACTAATGTAATTGACTAATGAAGTAATGAGATATAAATTATAAATAATAATTAATGATGTACTATTATTTTGTTTTAATTCATTCGACGTCAGTTCTGTCAAAATTGTATGGGAAGGTGATCTATTTTCTTAGAAACGTTCTTGAGCAAATCATCCAGGATCGTTGGCTGCCGCCGCTACCACCAGGATAGTAACATATCTCTGCCTCAATACGTACTGTTAGGAGCTGGGGTTGATAAATTAAATTAACACCAATTTCACCGAAACAACAAATATTTTAATTAACTTGACAACAGAAATTACAGAGTAAGTCACTACACTATCACTTGTCGCACTACAATGTCACACTTGTAATTGCTTGACTTCGTTTCGATATTCACTTCACCGTGTCTAGAACTAAACTGCTCTGGCCGACCCTCACGACCATTATTTATTAGTGACTATTCCACCATTTTTGTTACATTGCGAATTTGTTCTAAATACTTTATAGCCTGCTAGATTATCTAGTATAGAACCTTCGTTTAGCCAGCATTCTGTTAAGATGATGGCGTCAAGGTCAACGTTAAGTCGTTTTAATGCTACTGAGAAATTGTCGATGTTTCTTTGATAGCTTCTGATGTTAAATGAGAGTAGTTTGAAACCAGGCTCGGAGTTATTTAACTGTTTCCTGCATTTTTCTATTTGATCAATGTCGTGACAATCTAATGTAGTGATATCGTCGTATGTGTTGAGATAATAATATATCGAACAACGCCATGGGTATAAAAACTGTGCATAAATAATGAGCATGTTTATAAGGGGTTTAGTCACGAACTGATCGAAATCGAATGCAAACAGGGAAACACATCTGAGTAAGTATTTAAGGGTGTGTGTGATTTGTGTGTGTAGGTATGTGTTAAGGAGGTTAGTATGGTATGTATCTGTGGATTATGTGAGTGTGTGGAGTATGGATCGTTTGTATTAAATTTTATGTTTCCGGACGATCTGAAGTCGATTTTCATTTTTGGACTCGTTTACTCCAGATATCTCTAAATCATTCATTAGACTACGATTTATTTTGGTATTACGTTTGTACGGGAAATTCGGTCCACCGGACTCTTAATAGTCTCTAATACTCTGCGCTGCTCTAATAGTCTGTCCATCTCGTCTATCAGAATCCTCTTGATGGTTTGGTCCTTAAAGCAAAACCGCTGAAGCGCTTAAGCATTTTGTGTACGGAAAATCCTCATGGACTTTTTAGTCGCTCACTATGGGTCGAATGTTCAAGGTTACTCAGCGAACTATGGCGCGAACTATGCTTGGCATTTTTTTACGCCATGGAATCAGAAATGAGGAGATCCGTAAGAAATAAAAAAACAAGATTAAGAACTAAAGTTGCCGACATAACTCAAAGGATTAG
Source organism: Acronicta aceris (assembly GCA_910591435.1). Taxonomy (NCBI): domain Eukaryota; kingdom Metazoa; phylum Arthropoda; class Insecta; order Lepidoptera; family Noctuidae; genus Acronicta; species Acronicta aceris. The sequence goes on along the minus strand of OU342767.1, from coordinate 8,936,705 downwards.
CAAACATAAGTGGCAGTGGGCGGGGCACATAGCTCGTAGAACTGGGGCAGAAAGCTTCTTGAGTGGAGACCACGCACCGGAAACCGCAGTGTGGGACGACCTCCAACGAGATGGACGGACGACCTGGTAAAGGTAGCTGGGAGTCGTTGGATACAGGCGGCATATAACCGGTCCCTGTGGAAATCTTTGGGGAGGCCTTTCTTCAGCAGTGGACTTCTATTGGCTGATATGATGATGATAATGTTTTAGTTTCGTATGGGTTTGTATCGCAGTTAGGGAGCGCCGTAGAAATCTCGCCCAGGGCGCTGGTAATGCTAAAACCGGCACTAATTATAAGTAGGTAGTACTCATATCGTTCTAGGAGCCACTTTCCTGGTGGAGTAAATAAAATCGTTCTTATTTAGACCGGGAATGTATTTAATTTCAATCTTTGTAAACTACATTGTAATACTGCTACACAGAATCAAGCTCACTAGTTTTATGTTAAATAAGTAGGTACTTATGTTATCTGTACATATCAGTTTATTTACAGAATTGGCATAATTTTATATAATCATACTCTCAAAATCAATGCATTCTTTATTATTACATTTTTTTATTGATTATTTACAGACACTATTGCAATTTAGTTTTTATGTGATTTAATATTGTGTAAATGTGTTATTGATCTTTTTACAATAATTTAGATAAGATCTTTAATAAGCAAATATAAAACGTTTAGATAATGAGTTTAACTGTAGCTAAATCCTAATCCAAAATCTGTGCATAAATATTTGTAAATAAATAACAATATTTTTCGATTTCAACAAATTATTTAATTTATTACCTAAAATAACACTATTTTACACATTGCTTGTCAAGTACATAGACAAAATGACAATGATTAACAAAAATCTGTTTATCATCCAGTTTGTTTTCTAGGAACAACAATAAATAACCTTTATGTTCCAAAATGATGAAAAAACTGGACTTAACAATACTGCAATTAGAACTAAGTTAAAGTTGACAAAGTTCTAAGAAACTAGATTCATTAATTAGTTGTCCTTCTTCATCCTTGTGCTGGTCATTCTGTAGATGATAGAATCTCTACCTGGGTCCATGTCCATAATAGCATACACAATGGCTATGATGGTGAATGCCATTACTACACCAAACCATAGGAGGATGTTGAATATTGCAGGATAGTCAGCAGAGTAGCCATCTTCAGAGTTGTTAATCTGAAATTGAAAGAACCTACAGATTGAAAACCTACAAATTTTTTGAAGCACTTAAAAATACTCAAAATTACGAAATCTGTAATGTATGATATTGGCATCTTTCCATTAACAAAAGAGCAAGTGATATTTTTTTCATGTTGCAGTTACAAAAAAAAATTACTTCCTGTCTTACCTCTTGCTTTTCTAAATTTCCTGAAGACATCCCTTCAACAGAGCGGGGAGCGCGTCGGGTATGAGCAACATCTGTGGTGACGGCGGTTACTAGCACAGAGCCATCATAAACCTTTACAAATGCCTTGCTGAGATCTTGAAGAGCATCAGCTGTAATACATAAAATTAGAATTAAAGTTACGTTAAGTTTTCTCAACTAGTAAAAAAATAATGGGTTATTCCTCTTGGTTCTAATGGGTTAGTCCCTCAGCTCTTCAGCCCCCATTATAATTTAGTGGGGCCAAATGTAATCATAATTTCCTGTTGTCCCGCAATAAAATATTTTTTAAATAGCATCTTGGTGTCAATATTTAACATTTGTTTTTTATTTGTCATAAGTCTAAAATATCTTTAGCCCCAGTGGGGCCAAAGTTCTGGGGGACCCCAAAGAAATACAGATTCAGGAATTCAAAGGGTCAATTAATAATACAAAGTTTTAGCTCAAGAATTATGGATGACACAAGAAAAAAGTAAAATTATTTCTTACTCAAGAGTTTTTTAGCTTCTTTAGTTTGGAGGGAGTTGGGACCGTGGTAGTCTGATAATGCATGCAGAGTACGGAAACGGAAATTGTAGAAATCAACAAGGTTGTCAGCAGCAATTGCTCCACTTTGGATCTGAAATGAAATTATTATAAAATAGGCTTATGTTTAACCACCACATCAAGTAAAAGGTAAAGATAAAAATGTCATTTAATATTGCCAAGAAAATTGTAAATGATCACCAAAATAAATCTCCATTTTAGTGTGAAATTAGAACCAAAAATTTTACAACTTGCGATCCTCCTTAAAGCGACCAACTCTAAATTATAATTGTCTAACCTAAAAAAAAATTAAATAAATTCACCAAATATAAATAGGTAGAATTCAGCTCTAGCAGTTCTAACCTAACCTAAACAACAGTATAAATATACTACAAACAGTACGGAAACTAAGCCTAGTTGAAGATATAATTACCTACGCTCCACTGAAGCAATAGGGTTGTAAGTTATAATGTCATTGATATTGTTTTTTTTTATTAAAACATTTTTGTTCTGTAGTGATTAATCAATCGAATTGAAATAACCTACAATTTAAATAGGTAATCTCATAGCGTCGGTTAATCTCGGCAAAAGACGATAGTTTAAATCTCGGAAAACAGTATAATTATTGTATTTAACTTTGTCATTACAGCGTAACCTTTTACAAGTTTTAGAGGGAGCGTACGCGAGCCGCGGTTGGACGGAAACGATCCGTGCGCTCGTCGGTGGATGCCGCAGCGCAGGTGGCGAAAAATGCGTGTGATACCTAGTAATAAGAAAACCAGGTAGGTACATAAAAATACCTTAAATTTTCATTTCACGATTTTATTGTGTAAAAAATTCTCACTTTATTGAACAGTCTTTTTAAATAAACTGTTGGGAAACAAGGACAGAGTAGGTACTATGAAACCGATTTTGTTATTTCTTTGTAAATTAGTTCAGCTATTTTGCAGTTTATGTGTTCTCTTATAAAGCAACAACGAAAAAGATCGCGGAGACGATAAATAAAAATAAAAATATAACTACGTGACCACTCGTCGTGACGCGGCACTCAATACTGACAGCACCGCGACAACCGCTTAGGGGTCTCGTCGATGCTCATGTTTGTTTGAGTGTGCCGTTTCGAGCGTTTGTCGGTAGTTTCTGTACTGTTGGAGTATATTTATACTGTGCCTAAACGGCCTTTTAAAAAAAGCGGCGGTAGCCTAATGGCTAGGGCGTCGGACTTGCGATCACGTGGTTGGCAGTTCGAACCCACCCATTACACTACCGACGTGAACCCACTCGTAACACAAGCACTTAGCTTAGCACGTGGAGTTAACAAGGATACTAGTAATGTGCGACCCACATTGCTAGTAAGCATTTAAAAAAATCTTATACATTGGTGAACATTTATCCATTTTGGTGATCAATTTGCTAAACTTTAAATTTCGTGGTCATTATATTTATCCTCTATAAAAAAATACAGTACATAAATGACATGAAATCATGTCATTTATTCACATTCTCTATAAACATGCATCCAGTTTTCACTTTTCAAAGTATCTATTTTAGTGGTCTAATTGAAATAAAACATTTTGACTTTGACTTATACTTAAGTGGAATGAAATTAATTGCCTGCGGTTTGGCTTGCATGCTAAAAGAATTTTTGAGACATCAAATAACTTACTGGTTTCCGACACTTACGCGAATATTAAACATTGAAATAAAACAACTTGTTACAGATTTTATCGCGTTGTATCTGCGTGAATCGGACCGCCAATAATTAACAAAAATATAAGGTTAATGTTAGTAATTGCAACATTAAAACGTCCAACAACTTAGTCTACCCGTGACCATGGATGCTGTAAAGGATCCGAAACGTCGGGAATCAAATAATATCAATACAAAGCGATAAAATCCGTAAAAAGTAGTTTTATTTCAATAAAATAACTTTTAAGAAAAAGTAAAACCGCCTGCAAAAACATAACAAATAATGTTAAAGTTTCGGAAGTCGGTGCCTTTGACCGGAACTTTTGATTTCGCCATCAACTTCCTAAACTGTTTCGCACATAACATTATTTTTTGTTTAAATTTTCGTTTGAATTGAATGCTGTTTTACTTTTTTTAAACTTATTTTATTTCAACATTTTTAGTAGCAAGTATAATTTTACTTACACCTAGACTACGTTATCATTTTATCATTTACTAGGCCGTTACGTGTTATTGTCATTATGTTCATAAAATTACAGTAATAGACACATATCTAACTGTGGTTATTAAGATTAAATTATTCTTTAAAAGAAGACAACTGTAACGTCGTCGGAAGAGGTAAGAGTTACACGATAGAAAGAGAGACAACTGCCAAGGTTAATATAACTGCAGGTTATTAACGCTGTGCGATCTGAATTGCACTTAATTGTATTGTAGCAAAAGTCCGACTCTGCTGGACGTCTTTAGGTCGACAATACCGCAGTGCCATAAGACAAGTCTTTAGCCAGTTTGTGTTACCAGTGATGACTTATGGCACAGAGACGTGGTAGCTCACTATCGGTATCATAAGAAACCTTAAGGTCACTCAGTGAGCTATGGAGTGAGCTATGCTTGGCATTTCTTTATGCAATCAAATCAGAAATTAGGAGATCCATAGAAGAACTAAAGGTGCCGACATAGCTCAAAGGATTAGCAAACTTAAGTGACAGTGGGTGGGATACATAGCTTGATAAGCGGAGTGTGGGACGACCTCCAATGAGATGGATGGACTACCTGGTAAAGGTCGCTGGGAGTTATTAGATGCAGGCGGCATATAACCGGTCCCTGTGGAAGTCTTTGGGGGAGGCCTTTGTTCAGCAGTGGACTTCTATTGGCTGATATGATGAAGAGTCCTTATTTCTTTAATTGATTTTGTTGTATGATCTTCTGTACCTTTACTATTATTCGGTGCCTGTGGTAAGTATGAAAATGTAACAAACAAACAGATAGTTACTTTCACATTTATGAGGGTAGATCAGATGTAAAATAGAAATAGGAAACACTATATTATTGTCTTATTAGTTACAAGCATGCATCTGCGATCCAGGCACATTCCATTGAATGCGTTCAGACATCTTATGAAGGATGTAGATACCCTAAACTGTCTAATTTGTAACATAAGGACACTTACCACGCTTTGGTGGAGTGTGCTCAGGTTGGGGTAGAACGCCAAGCTTTAGAGTCAGATGCTGGATTTAGGTTAAGTGACGTTAGTATGTGCAATTTGATATTCGCTAAACCTACTTCCAAATTAGCCATTTACTTAATTGTTAAATTAATTAAGTTAAGATCTTATTTGTATTCTATAAAACTGCAAGGCTGGCATAATCGGTTTGCGATTAAAGACTTTTTCCAAATAAAGATAAAAATTTATATTATTGTCAACATATTGTAAAATCTGCATTTGATATTATAAAATCACTTACCCTTCCAATGATAACCCGCAGTGCCTCTAGCTCATTTAAAAACTGATAGTCTTCTTCTAATCCATATTTCAAATGAGCAAGGCTAAGTTTAGTGCTTTTTGGAGATATACTTTTACCGAAGACATTCTTAAATATAAAAAAAATATTGAAATATTCTGTTAGATATTCAGTAAGTATTCCAAATATTAATAGCAACATTTATTTTACAATACCTCTTCATTCTCAAATAGTTTGACATTGACAATTTTGTTGCCACCATTAGTGAAGCGCTGGGTAATCCTATGCTTTACAGCTTCAAAAGTATCAGGTTCATACTCATCCACAGTCAGTGGGAAGGTTTTTGCTTTCAATCCTGCCTGCAAGGCAAATTCCACCACACAATTTATTGCTGGATACATACCAACATCAATGAAACTATGAAGGTCCCATAATACTTGAGATAACTAGTAACTAGAGATCAGTCTTTGATTAAGACTACATATTAATTTACATGTTTGTTGGCTAAGGTTAGAAATATTATACTAAACCATTGTTTTGGGCTAGTATGTAGTTGGTTTTGTCCGAGAATTCAGTCTGCATGCAATACAATTCAGAAATAAATGGAATATAATATTGAGATAAACCTACTAGGTAAGTAGGTATATTTGTGTGTCTTATTTCAAGACAAGACACACTTGAAGCACACAATCATGTTGGCAATATTTAGTGGATGTGATCCTAAACAGTGGGAGAATAAAAATGAACACTGAAATGAGTAGTGCATCTCATTGTTTTTTCAGTTAACTATAAAAAATCATGAATATACACTTACAGCTTCACCAAGGCTGGAGACACCATCTATGTACACTTCCACAACAGCTTCAGGTGTATTGAAAGGGTCGACAACATACAGACCTTTCCATTGTGAATTCTGTGAAAATAGGGCAATCAAAATTTACGAGCTAGTAAGTAGGTAGGTAGATACTCGCGATCAATAAATAAGTAGTACCTTTTTATCAAGTCACGAAATAAGCCACATTTTTAGTATACGTACCTCTTGAACAGAGAGCCCTAGGGAAGCAGAAAAGATCTCTTTAAGGAGGCTTTCCGGCGTTTTAAATGATCCCGAAAATTTAAGGGAATCTGGGCTGTGCAGGATACTGAACTCTCCGTCGGCATTGGAACCTATAAAATAATTACAAATACGAATCCCTATGAGGTTACCGTAACTTGCTAGAATTTTAGCTAGATAAGAATTCAATTATACTCACCAATTACTGATAAAACAAGAGAAACCCAAAATAGAGCCATGGTCTCAGCCATTTTGTTCGCAACTAAGTGACTGACTGTCATATGATTTCTGTCTTGCCATGGTAAATTTTATTCTATTACCAACCAAATAAAAAGAAAACTTCATAAAATCATAGCAAAGCAAAGCATAGCCACGAGCTTTGCCGAGATTCAAATGGTATAAGTATTGCTTAGATTTGGTAGGTACTTCGAAAATTGTAAATCAATGGTATCGTTGACTCAGCACTGGTCCTGACCGGGACTGCTACGCTAGAGGTCCTGGGTTCGATTCTTCTCTCCGGAGTTTGGGATTTGTGCCCGGTTAATGCCAATAGGCTCGCCGGCGATCTGTGGGTGTACATTAGTAGGTATATCTCTGCCTATGTCTAACTCTTCGGGGAATAGGTACAGGCGTGATGGTATGTTATGTTGATATTAAAGTCTCTTTTGGAGAACGTCCGATACCTACCTACCTACTAGAATAGTTTATTTTTTGACAAATTATTCTTTGAGTTTCATTTCTGTTTAAAATTACGTACTAATCTGTGAACTGCGGTATTTGTGGCAATCTGTGGTCAATTGACAAAACAAATACCTCAGAGACAAACTATAAACTGAACTTTTATGTAATTGTCATTTTGAAGTTGTCAAATTTAAAAATTAAAATCTCACTGAAATCTCGGAGACTGAAATGAACTTTCAATCATTTTCTTTCACGTGACATTTAAATTTTCAAATCTCACAAACTTTTTTAAATGTTCTATTCTAATTTCGAAGTTCAACACTTGTCTAGGCGTTCAGAGTTAGAGCATTACGTACATAGATATTTTTTCTACAAAATGTATTACAAGAGTGAAAACTAATAGCAACGATTTTCGAATAGACGTTGATTTAATTGGATTTAATGATTTTTGTTGTAAAATAGAAATAGAACACGGCGCGAAAAACACTGTGCCATTTTGTATTTGTAAAGTTGTTAAATTATGTCACATAGGAAGTCAATTGTGCAAAATACTGACCTGTTTCCTAGGGAAATTGATATCGAAGTGTGTTTAAAAACATTGAAAATTTATCAAAAAATTGAAGGAGACGTGAACTGTGTAGTTTGGGATGCATCTTTGGTACTCGCTAAATATCTTGAAACAATGTGTCTGCATAAACCAGACTTTCTTAGTGGTACAAAAGTTTTGGAACTAGGTTCAGGACTGGGAGTAGTTGGCTTAACTGCTGCTACATTAGGGTTAGTTTCAAAATTGGGTAGAAAATATTTTATTTTTTCCAATAAATCAGAAGTCTTGTGAATTTATCCTGTGGTGTGTCATAAAGTATACAAATATTCTGTTTTATAGTGCACAGGTAACCCTTACAGATTTACCAGAAGCCTTACCTTTGCTCCAAGTAAATATCAATGAAAATAAAGCAAAGATAGGCAGTATGGGAGGTTATGCCATTGCAGAGTCTTTAATATGGGGAGACAGCAGTTCTCTTTTAGACGAAGAATTTGATATGGTTGTTTTAGCTGATTGTTTATATTATGAAGAGGTAACATTCCAAGTAACATTATCCTTATATTTTTTTATGTAGGTACCTACATTCAAATGATAATGATCCTGTATGAATTCATTTATTTGCAGGCTCTAGAACCACTTATTGAGACTTTAATAAGTTTAACTAATTCCTCAAAAAACAAGCCAGTTATCTATCTGACTCAAGAAATAAGAGATTCTGATATGCAAAAAAAACTCTGGACCTCATTTTATGATATGCTTATGGACAGGTTTTATGTACAGAAAATTCCTGAAGAAGAACAACACTCAAATTACAGGAGTGCTGATATATTGTTACTAAAGATAAATAAAAAGTTATAATTAGCTGTATTTAGGATAAATGATAAAAGGTTAAGTACCTATGGTAAATGTGGTACCTGTGATAGATATGTACCTCCTACCTACTTAGATTGAAATTATAATACCTATTTTTTGTAGAAGAAACGGCAGTCTAGAAAATGTTATCTCTTAGGGACAATTTACATGGGCATAAAATGGATCAGAAACCCAAATATTTCGCCTAAAATTAAATAATATAATCGTACGACGATGCGTTTGGCGTAGCGGCTTCAATGCCACGTATGGTGGGTTTGATCCCCACATGGAGCTAATATTTGTATGACCTACAGGTAGTTGTTCCAGATTTGGGTGTTTGTGACTTTGTGTGAGAATTTGTGTTTGTAAAAGCACCCAAAGAAAATTGGATAAGATTTTCATTGGTATTGTTTATATTATTATTACCTAAATACATAATGTAAATGTTTTATTCAGTAAGTACTTGAATTCTGAAATCGGATTGTGCAATACATTTCACTGCCAATCTGGAAATATTTGTGTGACAGTTGCATTTAATTGCCCTTTACGCTAATTTAAATATGTCAGTCTTGTGAATATTGGAATACCTATGTTCAAGAACCTCTGAAAAATCGTGCACATTGAGACTAATTTTGATTATTCACATCTCAATTCCTTTCCATGCGAATGTTATTTGATCTCAAGACAATGTTTGTTATAATAATTATGTCGAATTTTATGGATATATGTAGCAGTTTTGTCTGCATGGATGGTATTACTGTGTCACTTAGGAATAGTGTGGCTTTCTATCAGTGAAAGAATGTTTGAAATTGGATCAGTAGTACAAAGTTTACCTCTAAGTATCTATTTTTTATTTTTTTTTATCTATATAATACATAATTTTATGTATTAGTGTAGATACCTATTGTGTTGATGAGATATGTTATTGTATATTATCAAGCACTAAACAATTGAAATTTCAGTCAATTAATCAAAGTCAAATAAAAAAAGTCAATTCATCAAATATAAATTTGAATAGCCAAACTATGACTTCATATTATTTTCATAAAGTCTACATACGAAACCCTTTCTACCCACCAATCATTTTTAAATATATTTTATGCAAATGTACGGAGTATACGAGCGCTTGGAATATTTGAAGAATTAAATTAATTTAAAATGCGTTCTTAAGGCGGATCACCTGAGCCCGCCAAATTCAAATTTCGAGTGGTAATTGCGACATTAACTATACAAAATTCACAATTTTTGTCTAAAACCTTTGCTTAAACATCATTATTGTAGCTACAAGTAGTGTAAAATGTCAATTTTGACCAATTACACAGATTGCGCCAAGTTTTTGGCTTGATAAGGATTTATAAATAAAGGTTTTAGTTCTCAGTTGTGAATGTTGTGTAATTAATGTCGCAATTACAACTGCCATGAATCTAGAACTTGTTATAGACCTACAAACTGCGAAAAATCACTTGAAATTTGAATTTCGCGGGCTCCGCTCCTTAATAAGATCCATGCAGACTATTGCACTCGACAAACCAACACCACAAAAACTATATTAGATCATGTTTGCTCAACAATTAATAACGATACTTTTAATTTAACAATAGTTGACTTGCCCCTGGCCGACCACAAACAGCTATACCTGGAACTCACAAAACGTAAACATTTTCATGAGCGACGACTGCAGTATACAGTCATTATCTATTCAGGTCTATAAGAAAGCACATTGCTAGCTAACTTTTGTAATGAAGAAAACTCATACGCCAAACTTGAAATGTTTATTGACAATCAAATTAAAAATTAATTTTCAATTTACAAGAAAAATAACCGCTGAAAAAAATTAATAAAACGAGGAAACTGAAATGGCAATACTTACGGTAAGTTTTCAATTTACAAGAAAAATAACCGCTGAAAAAATTAATAAAACGAGGAAACTGAAATGGCAATACTTACGGTACGTTTCTTCGTTTTATTAATTTTTTTCAGCGGTTATTTTTCTTGTAAATTGAAAATAATTATATAAATAGAACCGGTAACTTGGTACCGAACTAGTAAATATGACTTGAAGACTTCAAGTGTAATGTTACAATTACTAACAGCTACCTTACGGGAATCAAATAATATCAGTACAACGCGATAAAATCCGTAAAAAGTAGTTTTATTTCAACGTCTAATATTCGCGTAAGTGTCAAAAACCAGGTTAATACCTTAAATCCTTAAAAAAATTATCTTCGTAAGATATTGATAAGAATTATAAATAATTTGAAAATATTAAGTAAATGCCCTGACATTTCGGCATTTACTGGGCACAAACGAGCGATATTGGGCGTAAATTCAATCTGCCCAAAATGCCGCGGCGTAAACCCATCACTAGTCACACAATTGACAATTTGACTCATGATCTAAAGGGCTAAGTTACCAGGTCATAAAATCCCTTAAAAAAAAGACAATTTGACATTAATGACATATAAAATTAAAATAAAACATTAAAGTATTTTTTCTTTCAAACGGAGCTCTGATAACTTTTTTAATCTCTTTAACTGCATAATTATTATGAATGAAGAAATAAAAGATGATAGCAGGCGTAAAGTTACGGCTGTCGGCAACTCCTGGATAGTCTGCAAATCGAAATCGCATGCAGGACATGTATACTATTTTAATACTTTAACTGGAGAAGCTGCATGGAATTTAAGTGATTCGGAGGTAATTAGGCCCCTATTTAATTATGCCATATTTAAGAGTTATTTTGCTATTACATGGTAGACTGCGTCAAAATCACTATGGATTTGTGGGCAATTACTTTCAGACAGACCCCAAAACGCCCGCCTGTCACCGTCTCTTATGTACTGTTTTTGCTGAAACATATAATTACATTCATAAATAAATAAATTTGCCATGTTTGTGTGAGAGAATACCAAAAATGTATACATTTCCGTTTTTACAACATGTTACATACTTACAAATTGAATCAATACAGTAGTTACAGGTTTTTATTACTACATGATTGTATTGTACATTATAAATAAGCCTTGCGACCTTTTTTTAAATAGTTGAGGTCTCATTTACGATATACAATGTGAAAACCCTGTTAACCTATGGACCTCTGGATCTCTGGGCATTATTGTTAAATATTAATATCTGGTTACTATTTATAATTACTTATATAAGTAATCATTTTCACTTTAGAAAAAAAAACATAAAACTGAAATGGTAATACATACTAAGGCATATGATGATTTTGATGGGATAAGAAATTGGGGTAATATGATACTTGACAACATTGAAAATACACTACAAATTTTGGTCATTGTATCAGATAATAGCCTAATAAATATATTTCACTTCATTTAAACTAAATTATGTATATTTTTTGCAAATTAATATTTTTTTAAGTTTGATCTGTGATGGGAACATCCTGTGATTGATGGGAACTCTGGTGACTTCACAGCAAGCAAACATGGATTACTTCAACTGATTGCTTTTACGATTTATGTTTTGTTATATTCTATCTGTGAGCTATTTCTGAAGCATTTTTCTGTTAATTTTTGATAATTTTCATAACTAGTGGCATAAATCCTTTCTAATCTCAAAACGGAATCAAATTTTGAACCATCCAATAACAGCAACCTACTCAAGATTGATGGATGTATGTTTGCACTTTTCTTTGTGAATAATGCTGATTAGGTACTATGCTGTGGAACTCAAATATGTAAAAATAGCAATGTAAGTAACACATAGGAATTATTTACTTACAAACCGTTGTGTTTGGTAATAAATTTTGTAAAATCTTTAGGCTATGTTGATTATAAATGTTGAGAAATTTCATGTCAATTATGTTTGCTGTCATCTTTCCTTTTGTTCCACAGCAACAAGAAAAGGGAATCTATTTCTTATCTTTTCTGCCAGGGAATCTATTCTAATCTTATGGAGACATGTGAAGAACATGAAAAACATGTGATCTTTACACATCTCATGTGACCAGTGCCATTACAGAAACATCGTTTTTGGCGTGCTTTTGAAAATTATAATTTTAACATTGATTCCTATCGATTTTCAAAAATTTGTCAGCCTATTGCGGCAATTTTGGCACGACAGAATTTTAAACTTTATTGATATGGTTACTTACATGAATATTTAATGTTTGTGTGTGGTGCAGGGGATTTCTTAAAATTTTTAATTTAGTTTAGTTATGGCAGTGTTGGGGGTTTCTAAAAATTTTTATTTTAATGTAGTTATATTTGGTGATGTGATTGGGATCCCTACCTTTATACCCCTTTCGGATTGGACTGAGTATTTGTAACATAGTGTATATTGCATTGATTACATGTCTCAATTTCTATTGAAAAATACTATTTACCAGATTTGACTTTATTTTTCTTTTATTTTTATTGTAGAGTTGATATATTTGATGTTAGCCTCAAACCTTCTTACTCTGAGAGAAGATCCATGCCCGGCAGTGGGGCAGAAAGTGTGTTGATGATGATCATTAATTTTCCAAGAGTATATTTATTCATTTTAGTGATTTAACCTTGTGACACAAGGTTAAATCACTAAAATGAATATGCTTTTCAACAGTGGAAGGTACACAAGGCATGAAAAGCATTTCAATTGTATACAATAAAATTAATCATAATATATTTTATTTATGTATTTGTACATTTATTTTTAACAGATTGAAAAGGCAAAAAGCAGAACAAAACATCTGGAGCAACTACCTGGTGGTCACCCAACAAAATGTCCAGAACCTAAAGATAAACCACCTACTTTTAATTCGGAACAAACTCGGAGAGAGTTGCCAGAATCATTTTTAATCAATACTGTTTCAGAAAAACAGTCATCAGTTATGACTTTCTCAAATGTTGCAAATAATAAAACTACATTTTATAGTCCTTTAAACCAAATGCCAGGGTTAATGCATAGTACTCAGATGACTAATCCTGTTGTACTAGATCCTGTTCCTGCATGTAATTTAAATTCTTTAAATAATTCTATCAGTTCATTCAATATGAACACTCCTATAATTTATAATCCCAAAGTATGGGCTGTCCCTCATGCTCAGCAAGTTTTTATCGCATCTACAATGGCTCCTGTTGTGAACCACACTCCAGCCTCCCTGATTGGTGCTGATCAAAATTTATCACAAACTATGTCAGCGTCCCCGTTTCAAACAAGTTTAAATAGTTTTGAAAATGGAAATAAATGTACAATGATAACTGGAACTCGGACATTTCATCCCAGATATAAAACACGAGGAGGGGGAAATCTAGTTTTTAAAAGAAAAAGTGATTTAAGGCAAAAGTTATCTGCTAAAAAGAGATTTAATGTGTTACCATGTGTTAGTAATCATGGAGGTAAGTTATTTTTATTTTTGACTGCCTCATTAGTCTAGTGGTCCCAAGCGCGACTGCTACTCTAGAGGTCCTGGGTTCGATCCCCAGGTCGAGCAAAGTGTTATTGGGTTTTTCTATGAAATTCTCAGTAGCAGCTCGGAGTCTGGATTTGTGGCCGGTTAATAGCAATAGGCTTGCCCCCTATTACATGGGACCTAAACATACCGGCGAACTGTGGGTGTACATTAGTACGCCTCTGCCTAACCCTTCGGGGAATACAGGCGTGATGGTATGTTATGTTATGTAAGTTATTTTTAATGTAGCTGCTGATAATGTAATCAAAAGAAAATCAAAGTTAAAATATTAATATATGATTCATTATGATCATAAAATGATAATTACTGCTTTTTGTTTTAGGATTCCAGAACGTAAGAAGAACCGAATTTAGTACTTGCAATGCTGGTAATGTTGAAGGAATTCAGACAAGTGATTTGAGTGATAGAAATCTGGTAATAACATTTAGTTTTTATCATTTTTCCTAGCAAGAAAATAAAATCTACTTAATCAACTGGGGCACGACAATGAAAGGGATTTGGCTAAAGTCCACCACGCTAGCCTAATGCGGGTTGGCAGACTTCACACGCCGTCGAGAAAATCTCTCAGGCATGCAGGTTTCCATACGATGTTTTCCTACACTATGCGTGATTATTAACTATTAATATGCACATGACTTCGAAAATTCAGAGGTGCGTGCCTTGCATTCGAACTCGAGACTTTTTACTTGGCAGTCCAATGGTCACATCATTAGCCTAATGATGTGGTCACTGCTTCTGAAAAAAAAAGCACTTATTAGTGCATTATTTCTTTCAGGAGAACAGATGTTTGGACACCCAATTACATGAAAGCCCATCAAAGATTGATTTAAGTCCCTTGAAATGTCTGGCCCCTTCAGATTCCATTTCAGATGCTTGGTTTATTGTTGTGGATTTTGGTGTCCTGCTTAATGAGTTTAAATTTTTGACTTCATTAACAGATTCAGGTACCTATATTATACATACACTCACGCCTTTCTCCCACAGGGGTAGGCAGAAACTATACACTGCCAGTTGCTACGATTATTACATACTTCTTTTGCTTCTTCCACATCCATACATCTTCTTATACATACCCGCCGGTTGCGAATGCTACGCACCTGACCTATATTATAGTAATATAATATCTATCAAAAACGGTGTATGCTGTTCTAAGGTTTGGTTTAGAATTTTTACCTTACACAGATGAATGAAAACAATTGTTTCGACCCTTCTGAACGTTACAGTTTTCTTTAATATTCCAAAGACATTACTTCTATTTGATTTTTATATTGAATTTAATATTCGAAATGACGAACTTTGCGTCTACAAAATTGCATGCCAAGGGGAAACAGCGACAGACTCCAAGCCTGTGAGGGTCCAAGACCATACGAGTCTGTAAGCTATATATATACATAGTGCTCCTACATACATACATAGTGCTTTTTTTTTCATCTACCAAAAAATTGATTGACATATAGGAAAAATTATGCCATTTGCCAAGATACCCCCAAATCCTAACTGCGGCCACGAGCCCGACACCTTAATCCCCTACATTTTAGAACAACCATAGGCTAATAATAAGCAATACATTTCATACATCTGCTTGAGAAGAAAGAACTACTTTCTCGATCCACTGATTCTAAAATTGCCTTAGAATTTTATACAATCTTTTTTTTTTATTTTGTGTAGGTAGTGAGTTCGTATAGCTTATTTTTCTTATTTTTCAGATGATCAGTGCCATCTAATGGTTCCTAAACGGGTAATGGAGGAACTTAAATCCTATGTCACGTGTACCGAAGATATTCAATCTCGACGCATTCTACGATTTCTCTCGCAGCAGATTGAGATCGGTTATGCCTTTACGGGTAAGTTATTACGCGTAGGTGGTACGTGTCATGGTAGGTTGGGTTATTGAGGTTAATTTGTGGTTGGTATGATCTAGTTGTATATATAGTTGGCTAAGAAATTATTTTACTGCCTTAAATAATTAACTTTAAAGTTGTGAAACAATAGGGAATATGCATAAAATTCAAATATGTGTCAAATATTTTTACGTAATCGCCTTTTCAGCAAGATTCCGATCAAAACGGAACTTACGTCACACGTTCGAACTTACGTAGAAACCTCAAACGCTCCAATTACAATACCTACTACAACTACATGCGCAAGTTGATGTTTGTACAAGCGCAAATGTGTGTGTGAAGTAAGTAGGGTTGCCGGCGCGCCTTATGCCATAACTAGGTAGCGACGCGTACATACATAATTCACAAATGCGTATTATTGAATGTAGGTAATATTTTAATAAATTAACCTCGATTTAACACCATGTATTCAATGACAATAACGATCTGTATATAAATACAATTCACACTGTAAGTATTTAGTATGCAAGTGAACGTATTATTGTAAATAATGTTCGATTCGCGGAATGCTAGCCCTTGTTGACAGTCCAGCAAACGCACCGGCAAAATGCGGTGGAGCCTGCGGTATCTGACGTTAGGGAGGGGCGGAGAGTGGCTATTCTGTATATTATTTATATAATCTGTGCTTACGTCAAAGTACACGTTGCGACGCTCTTGTGACGTCACCGTAAACTTTTAGGTTTGTAATTACGAGGTATAAAATTGATTTCAGTCCTCTCCCATATCCGATTTAGTTAGAAACTTAAAAATATTGATAATTGATTGGATAAAACGATCAATAAATTTTAAAAACGATAGATCAGTGACTTACGGAAACTACGTCACATAACACGCGCCCAAAATGGCGCCGTTTAAATCTCCGAAATCTGATTGCAGTTTGAATATTTATTTTTACGACAAAATATTAATAATTTTGTCAAAAAATTATTTAACGGTACTTTAATAATGTAAACAATTGATTAAAAATATAAAAAAGACATGCATATCCCCTATTGTCAACAACAACGATTTTTGTCGTGTTGACGACAAAAATCAAAATCTATTTTCGTTTGCAATAGAAATGTCGGGCCTTTGAACTAGGGCTTCTAAGCCCACAGCCTGTATTCAATCTCAGTATTTGCGGGACTAGGAATTTTCAATTTCCCCGTATTCGTGATATCCCAAATAGAAAATATTAATATTATTATATTCAAATTAATCAACATAACTCCACATTTATTTATGTTTTACTAGCATGTGATCAATCAAATTACACCGTTGATTTATCACAGAAAAGAATACAGAAACAAATACCGAAAATATAAAAAAAAACTATCAACTATAAAATATTATCTACTAAATTAAAATATAAACCAAAAACATTTTCAACTGAATTTTAACACAAGTAATTATGACTTTAATTATTTGGATTGGTCATTTCGTGTTCGTCAGCATTCAATTGAAAATGTTTGCGAAGGAAACATAACATAATACACAATATTTCACGCAGATCAACTAATATGTTTGTTTTTATTTACTTTGAAACTGATTGACAAATGACACTCGTTCGCTTCGCACACCTTTAGATTTGTACCTGATTAATAGCAAATTGCTATTCCAACATAGGATCTAATAACACCAGTGAGCTATGATATTTTAACAATACCATCTTCAAGCTCAAATTTAAATGCTTTAATTTTTTCGTTTATGAAATGTTATGAATGATACTAGTTGCACGGTTCCAAAAGTTTGATCCTATGGAGAAGAACCCGACATGAAACTCCATGGCCCATGGCTCCATGGCCAAATCTGCCCCACCATTCGGGTATACAGGCGTGATGTTATATTTTTTCTACAGGTTACTAAACGTAAATTTTGTCCTATTCAGCGGAAGAGCCATCTGAAGTCAAAGGTGATAACATGGCAGAGGCGATATATGCAACTTGTACAGAACTCTCAGAAAACAAATATCACTTAGTAAGTCAGTTTTACTTTTATTTATTATTTCTAAAGGCCGTAGAATAATACGTAGTAAGTTTAAAGACACAGAAATTAAAAACAAATTTAAGGCATAAATATCGAAGATTTGTATGTTGAATTCCAGCCAACCATTTAGCTGGTGGATGACTTTCGCCTTGAAACGCACTTTTCTTTGTTTATACCAAAGTAATGCCAATGTTTAATTTAATCAATAACCAAAAAGGTCATGTGATTTATCGGTGGTTTCTCTGTACTTAAACTAAGCTCTAAAATTAAAATTTTATTTGTTATAGATTCTTCTTTCTAACGATAATGAGTTTTTGACATATCAAAACCCCTCTAATATAAAAATATTCTCTATTGATGAGGTTAAAAGACTACTAGCGGATAATCCAAATAAACAACTAGTATCGTCAGTTCCTAAAAAACCAATCACGTTAGACGGGCTTATTAAGAAAATAAAAATTACCGTGCCAAATGATACTCTACAAAACATAGATACCACTAACCACAAGGAGGATATTCCTGTAACAGTTGCTAAACTGCAACAAAATGATGCTCAAGATAAAAAGACAGAATCGACAGTCTTAAAACACACTGTAGATGCAGGGATTCAAACTGATTTTGAAGATATCAGTGCTAGCATCAGTATGTCAAATATGGCAGATAAACTAGACCTAAATCCAATTTCAACTAATCCTCAGAATTCAAAAGAAATTATTATAAGGCATCCTGTATCCTCGGTTCTGAAAGTACCTGATAAAAAAAGAGAAATAAAATTAAAACGTAGTACATCCA
Source organism: Acronicta aceris (assembly GCA_910591435.1). NCBI lineage: Eukaryota > Metazoa > Arthropoda > Insecta > Lepidoptera > Noctuidae > Acronicta > Acronicta aceris. The sequence goes on along the minus strand of OU342767.1, from coordinate 8,918,113 downwards.
GTCAACCAGTACCTTCGGTAGATGGTTTAAAGAAGCAGTTTAAGTGGCGTAGGAGAAGAAATACAACTCCTCAAGTCCTTAAAGCAGCACCATCTCATTGCGATCAAGATGCGAGTCAACGGAAAGGCGAATCGCTGGAAGCAAATGCACAACCTGACAAAATATGTAATGGTAATGCTATAACTGGGCGAAATGAAAATAAAATTGTAGATGATGGTATCGAAAGTAGGGAATCGAGCATTATCGCCGACCAGAGACATTCCACAATGAATGTTACTATTGAGGAAACTTCAACATCTGGCATAATATCTAATACTGAAAGTAATGTTGACGATGAAAGTAATTACAGCTACTTCACTGTAAATCAGGAACAGATAGTAAACAATAAAACATTTAACATGTATGAAATTGAAAATATAACTATGGAGGAGTATTTGAAAATTAAATCTGATGAATGGGTCTCAAGATTTATTCAGATCATGGAAGAAGCCCTAAGTCAGGTTTTGCAACAAGACCCGCCGTTTTCGCATAGTGCAATGCCACCTCCTTGGACTTTACATGAAGCATCGCAATGTATAGCTATCAAATTCCGCAGCCATCAAGATGTTACTGAGGCTGCAAATAAATTATCAAGTACACTCTTCCACGTTAGTGACGCTAAGGGTAAGATATTAGAGATTTTAAAGCATTTAGAAATAATTTAATAATTTTTATAACAATAATTTTCGTTACAGGAAAAATATTTGTCAACATGACACCGTTTCAATATATGCAAATGTATAGCTACGGCGTGCATTTGCTAGCTACAATAATGGTTAGTAAATACAACCAGATTGAGTTTAATTAAGTTATCATATAAATATATAAACTATTTGACTGATCAAATTGTAGTCAAAATTAGATTTTATCAGTTATGAACTTTATGAGTTATGACTGTTTCAGGTGAAAAATAATTGCGAAGATATACAAATAGCATTAGAGGCATTAAAGAAACTGTTAGACGATATTAAAAATCCAAATATGGATGGAAGTACAAATGACACTTTTAACGATAACATACAAGATAATATATCAAACAGTGAAGTCTCTGTATTTCCAGGTAAAGAATAAGTTTTTTCTTAAGCTATAAAATTAGTCCACCTTGTCATTGGGTTAAATAACAGAACCATGTCACAGTATAAATATATATATACAGTAGTCTGTCTTCATACAAACGGTCGGAACGCGAATCATACCTACGCGCCTCGAGTTCGGTCTCCCCTCGGTAGCCCGACAGTCGCGAATGTACTTACTTTAGTACTTATTCTTATCTATGAATGCACCGCAGTAACGAACGGACGTTGTGATGTTTTTGTAAGCAGTAAGCGTGCGATTTGTGGCTATTTAATTTAAATAAACACAAGTAGGTAAATATTAATTTATTCCTGCTAGAGGAATTCTATTTATTTATTCTTTATTGTACCTACATCAAATAAGATTATATAGCAATACAAAAATTATATTGTAATGGGCGGACTTATCAGAAGTTGCGGCAAGTTCTTTCAGGCATCCTTTCAACTTTCTGGCTTCTAGATTTAATTTCATCTTGCTTTACGGCCGTTCCCAATATTCACTCTATATCTGGCCAATGAATAGCTGGGAATTGCTTATTGTTAGGAGTCCTGACGGCTTAGTGCAAGTTAGCAAATCCCAGCTGTTCATTGGTTCTGTTACGGCCGTTCCCAATATTGAGTCCGCAGTTTAAGATAGGTAGCTATCTCCGTCCATTAGTAGGTAACTACCTACCTATTTCAGTTATCAGTATCAGTCGTACGTTATCACTTGGCGGAGCTGCCTCAAAACAATATTTCGTTAAGATTGACCTTCATTGCTCGGCAATGTATACTGCAGTATTTTCCGGGCAATTCATTAATTGTGTATGAAACACAACAACATTGGAAACATTGATGTTGTATGGGAAGATGCTGGTTTTTGCGAGGAATTTAACTGTAATTTGAAATTTAAGGCAATACAATTAGCTAGCTTATCCTTTAAACGTATATGTAATTATTATACATACTGCATACATGTTAGTTTATGAAATTTTATTGTACTTGCATACTGCATCCCTATTTTTGCAGATAATCAGATAACAGATAACCATCACAGTAATGCACTGCATGAACAAGAAACGCCATCTGACCATAATATGATGCTAGAAAATCCTAATCTTATATCTAAAAAAAGAAAATTAAACAAGGCAAGTAAAAGAGCGCGCAACGAAATAAAAATTTCATTTATTACTGGTACACTATATTTTTTGCACATGCTACATTTTAGGAGGAGCACCCAAAACCTGTTCAGTTTATTCGGAAAATGGATATAGAGTTTGATAAAGCGTCATTGTTTTTTGAAACTTTAAGACTTAAAAAATCCCATTGTGGTAATAATAGCATATTTAAATTAAAAAACAATGATTCTGATAAGCATGAATCTCAATTACATGAAAAACTTATTGATTCGCGAACAGAAGAACGGAAAAGCATACAAAATGTCGGTGATGACTTAGAAATTAGAACAGACGTTGTACCAAGTAATCAACCAAGAATAATAAGACATTTCAGTATACATCCAGACTTAGAAGAAAAAATCAAAAGGAACTGCGACTCAAAAGTTTATGAAGATCACGATGAACATTTAGATTACGATGAGGACTATGACGCATACATTCCAGAGGAAAGTGAAAACCATAATGATCCGCGGAACGATACGGAAGGCAGTGAGGTTATTCAGATGAGAATACCTACCAATAAAAGCAATGATTCTCAAGATCCCAAAAGTCCCCGAACGGAAGATCCCTTTATAGATGAAAATAGTAAAAAGTTTAAATATCTTATGTATTCCCTTTTACAAGAAATAAGAAATACTCTATGTCAAGTAAAAATTTTGTGGTAAGTACTTTCAAATGTAGTCCTTCCATTGTATTAAACTAAAGGCTTCACTAGCAACTTTCATGTGCTAAATTACAATTATTTTTCGTAGCGACCAGTGTTATGAAGAATTAAAGAATCCAGAGGGCTCAACTGAGCAAAAGTGTCAATTACAAAAAGTGGCTGAAACAGCTTATTTACATATTACACGTTTATGCAGATCGTTACAAAGGTAGATAGTTACAATACACATAATTCACTTTATTTAAAAAGAACCGCAGGGGTAAAGCACAACCTTTATCCTAAATCCGGCAACAGAATTATTCTAGGACGTCAGGATTTGCCAAAATTATTTATTACCACCATTAGCTTTTATAATTCTACAGATTACTGGTAAGATAATAAATAATATTATTTTTTGTTTAGTATGCTGGATCATCGAACGAATAACCACACTCAAAGTATGTGTAACTTATTGAAGCAAGCTGATATTAACATCTGCCACGTTGACGAAGGGTTGCTGTTTGATTATAGGTATTTAATAATTGTTAATTTTATTAAAAAAAATTGCAAATTAAATTATCTTATTTGAACAGTTTGTTGTTACTATATTATGCTTTTATGTTTTAAATAATGAAACTGCTAACAGCTGCTTGCGAGCACTAAATATGGTAATTATTTAATGTATAAAATAGCATGTAAAACAGGGTGGTTGTTGATGTATATAGGAAATGAATATAAAGCAGGGTATATTTCCTCAACGCCACGTTTAGCAGTCGGCTTAGTAGTATAGCAGTGGGTACAAGCGATATATTGATTTTACCAATGCAGTGATACAAAATCGACGAAGCTGGCAATAAGCGCACAAACAATAAACTAGTAGTTATTTTACTAATGTAATTTTTATATTGACTTGGACGCTTTCCGAACAAACTGGCCTCAGATCTCAGCTAGCATTAACAGAGGTCAGTGGAAGGAGATAGGGTGATTTGGTCAGCAGTGAGATCGTATTAGTAAAAAAAAATGATGCTCGTTGGGGGTTCTATGCAATCTGGGACCTATGGGAGTCTCTATGAGCTAAGAATGGTTTGCAACTGACCCGTAGACTGACCGTGGCAAGCGCAGCTTAACCTTGATGACCGATTGATGGGCGTAGTTATTACCTAGCCACGAACCTTTCGTTGACACAAAATGAACAGACATCTTCTGAGTATGCTTGCTCTACCGTCGAACTCATCTTTGCCCCGGAGGCAAGATTGAAATCAAGAGCAAGCGCATATTAATAATAATAAAAAAGGTTTTTCCTAAAGCTCTTGTTACTCTTGTTTCAGAATGATGGTTGCTAAATGCAAGGATTTTGCTGATGAATTGTCATATTCGATTCAAAACATAATTTCTGCTTTTAAGAGTCCGGTGGATCGAATTTCTCATACAAATGTAATACCAAAATAAATCGTAATTTAAACAAATTGTGTTATTATTCAGATTCCGATACCGTTAATCTAAGTTCCTACTCTTCCATTTTGTCCAAAATACTTCACTGGAAAAAAATGTAAGCGAATGTAATTCTTGATAACTTTTACCAAGTTTGGAACGATTTTCCGGTCGTTTATTCTTTGTGGAGTAGTGACGCGAAATGGTATGGTAGGAATCTATATATCTATAGGAATCCACATATTAACACAATAAATATGATAAAATATTGTTTGGATTACGGTTTGGATTTGTTTTGGTACCTCCTCATTATTTTATTTTGGGCAATTCACGCTCCGCCGGACCCTTTTAAGGCTAATCTTATGTTTTATCAAAATTTCTGCAAGATGTTTTTATGAACCCGACTTTTCATGCATTATCACATTTGATGTTAAATGTTTGTACCGTTTTATTATCTAAAATGTGATAGGTATATGATAAAAAGAGACATTCTCTTGATTGATAATGTTGGAAAAAGTTATACTCTTCCACTAAATTGTTTTTCATTCCGTGTAAGTGTATGAAATATGGTATTTTGTCCTTAAAAATGATTTATAAAAATATTTTTATAAGGCTAGATATATTCGTTATTTGTTTGTGTAGTCTAGAATACAGTCGTGAACATTAGTGGTTGATCACTTTTCGAGTTTATGTAATTTAATAATAAGGTTTGAAAATATTCGACTGCTAACATTGCTAATACCTTATATTTTAACAAAAGTCTATTATACCAATTCCTTCGTTGATGATTCGAAGCGTTGTCGAAGCGAATTTCTGGTTTAAGTTTAATAAACTTGAAAATGTCCTGACTGGTTGTTAGACATAGCTATAATAAAAGTCTTAAACAATTTTGTATCTTTTTTTAATTTTAAAAGTGCTTTACAGTAACATACAAGTTATTTTAATCCAGAATTAAAAGTTAATCTACATTTTGTCACGAATCCTACCGTTGAATAGTGAAACACGTTAGCAATGCTTTAAGATCAATGGACATTTTATCAAAGTACATAATTTAATTCAAAGCTTTGCTGCAATTCTGTCGATTTCTGATATTATGATTATGATGGCACTATGAAATAAAATACAATATTAATTAAAAATTAATAAACTAATAGAACTTATAAACTAATTGAGTCCTCTTCCCTCCATCATCCCTTCTGCGCAATACCTCGGGAACTGTACTACTGATAGCAGAAAATCAGTGATACCCTGCAATTAAAACCGCATCATAGATGAGGGAATCGTTTTCATATGTGCAAAGTAAAGTAGGTCCATAATATCCGTCCTTACGTGTTATAGAAGCTAACAGCCACCAGACATGAATTCCAAATATGATGGATTTGTTTTAATTTTTAATCTAGTGCAGATTTTTTTTACCGAAAAATTAATTAGTTCGGCCTCATTAGCCGAGTGCTCTTGAGAGCGACTGCTATGCTAGAGGTCCTGGGTTCGATCCCTAAGTCGAGCAAAGTGTTATTGGGTTTGTCTATAAAATTCGGAGTCTAGATTTGTGCCCGGTTAATGGCAATAGGCTCGCCCCCTATTACATGGGACTAAAACATACCGGCGAACTGTGGGTATACATTAGTAAGTCTCTGCCAAACCCTTTGGGGATTACAGGCGTGATGTTATGTTATGTTTACCGAAAATCTACATAACATTATTTTCTATGTACCTGCTTGAGTAGGTAGGTAAATATGAACTTTACTAACCGTTAATGCTTCTATGCAGACTGTTAAGGGGAGGAGGATGATGTAGATGCCCGCAGCAATACCGGCTAACCAGAATGCCACGAATATGAGGATTAAAAGCCAAATTATCGAATAGATGATGTTCCCCATTTTCTGAAAATAATATAGAAATAAGTTATTTACCTACATAATTATCATCATAAACAATTCATTTCAGTAATTTCAGTTCCTGATGGGTCCCGCTTACCGGTTTACGGGTCCTCCGGGGCAGGAGGTATTAACTATGTAATTGGGTATCTACTACAGATTATATAGAGAGAGTGCCTAAATTTACTAATAATTATAAAATCTTTCTACTTAAGTTCGGATTGGGACTGAATACGCGATACCAGTGACTTTTATTGTACTTGTCTTGTCTACTTAAATCTAACGCCAGGCATGGCCGTGCGGTGACCACACGGAACTGCAAACTTTTCCAAGTGAAAAACGAGGATACCTACATGTATAGGTATGTACCCTCATAATGTCATCGTCAATAAAGAAACGTATCCTACTTTATCAGACTATTAAATGGAATAAGAGGAAATGATTATGATGTCATGTCAGAATGTAATCTTTCGAAAGCTAAGACTTGCGCAAGTATTTATACAGTTATGTGTGTGGCCGGCGTAACACATGAATTTTAATGTAGATTTGAGAAATTGAAGAATGCACTGGAATTGGGAACGGAACGCTAATTCAGGTTATAGGTAAGCCTAAGTCGACATAATGTAGTTACCCTATGATATTATCCTACACAAAGTATTGTGATATTACTTTGATCATACAAAGTTAAAGATATAATATTATGTATTCAAACCTCTCAAAAATCCATTTTCACAGTTCGTACATCTAATTAATACGTTACTTTCAAAGAATATTTTATGTAACTATTAAGTATAAAGGAAATTACTTTAAACACGTGTTATTTTAAGTAAAATGGTCAAGTAAATTAATGATATTTTAGATAAGTAACTAGGTGTTTATTAGATCATTCCAAGTAAACGCTAAACATGTCCCTTGCGTCACCTACCTATCATCTTTTCTTTACGTTGTCTATGCGTTTTATAATATCCAGCGAAGGTTGTATACCTATCTATATACATACGTACATAATGTATCTATTCTATAATACTTACCTACTGCGATTGCAGACGAAGTAATTAAAGTACCTACCTACGTGTAGCACAGAATAAATAGTAAAGTTATCAAAAATTGCATTCGCTTACATTTATTTCCAGTGAAGTATTTTGGACAAAATGGTAGCATAGGGACCTAGATTAACGGAATCCGAATAATAACACAATTTGATTAAATTACGATTTATTTCGGTATTACGTTTGTAAGAGAAATTCGGTCCGCCGGACTCTTATATCAATACTTATAATAAATCTGTAGAGAGGTCAATTCTGTACATGAAATATATTTCCAAAATAACTATCAGCGGGTGATTAGTGATCGATACTGACGCCAAAAATGCAATCAGTAAAATTTTTGTCTGTCTGTCTGTCTGTATGTTCGTTATAGAAACAAAAACCACTTGACGGATTTCAACGAAACTTGGTACAATTGTTCTTCATACTCCTGGGCAGGTTATAGTATACTTTTCATCACGCTACGATCAATAGGAGCAGAGCAGTGAAGGGAAATGTTGGGAAAATGAGTGATTTATGAGAAAGGTTTCAAGCTATAAAACATCACGCTACAACCCTTAGGAACGGGGCAACGCAGGTGAAACCGCGGGCGAAGAACTAGGGAACAAAGTAACTATTCCACGCGGACGAAATCGCTGGCAAAAGCTAGTAGGACATAAACATTTAGATTTTATTCTTTTAGAAATTTGATAGATATTGTTTCGTTTAGTTTCATTCTTAATAAGTTAGATTTTCATCTATACAAGCTTATTTACCTGTACCTACGTATTAGGTTTTTCATTTTGAGTGATGGATTTTAGTTTTACAGATTACTGAAAAACTTTGTGAAATAAGTACCTATGTACGTAGCGCGCCGGCAACCCTATTTACTTCACGCACTCATTGCACTTGTACAAACGTCAACTTGCGAATGTAGTTGTAGTAGGCCGAGTTGTGCCTGTAGCCAAAAAATATACTACCAAGTTACAGTACTTAGTCACCTATTGGTAATATATAGTTAGGTGCTTGAGGTACCTACATACATACCTACATAAGTCGAAATACGAAACATCCTAGCCCGCTTAGAGATCAATCTCCTCCTCACCAACCCGTTTACTGTCCCAGTGCAAGGCTCGGGTCTCCTCTCAGAATGAGAGGGTTAAGTTATAGTTAGTCTATGCCCACGCCGCGTCGTGAAAATCACGTTTGGCGTAGCGAGCGGCTGAGCGATCGGCTTCTACGCTACGTGTTGTGAGTTCGATCCCAGCACGGAACAAATATTTGTATGATCCACAGGTAGTTGTTCCAGGTCTGGGTGTTTGTGTGTGTGATAACTTGTGTTTGTAAACACTCCTCTACGATCGGTTCCTACCTATTGGAGAAATTCCTAATTTGGGACAACGTTTTATATAATAATAACGGGCATGCAGGTACTAATAATTTTTACTCATAATTTTTTCCATCACTGTTTAAAGTGCATGATTGATTAGGCTAATAACCTTCATTTATTTGGGTCATTTTCAAAAAAAACATGGAGGTTAGTACATGACATGCTAATTTCATGTCCAGAATATTTGTTAAAATTAAAGAGGGAGTTAGAGTCACCTTTTAAATGGTTATCAAAGTTTTCTTATAATTATGAATCCTTGTCTTGTAACTCCTAATCAAATTATATCATTTGATGGTAGTACCTACCATAATATGATATAATTTGATTAGGAGTTTTTTTTGTTATTTCATAATAATAACGATTAATTAAATTTCGTCAAGTTTTACGGTCCAATAAAACAGAAATGCTTTTTGGCCAGTCTCAATAAAACAACAACTACCTACATCAAAAAATTTGCTTTTATAAGATTTTCTTGCTTGACTTGGTTCACGAGGGCTGTTTTTAATGCTCCAACAATAGTCCTCCATCATGTGAGCATTCCAGTGACCCTGGTAACGTTCCAACAAACAAACGTTCCACCATAGTTCGAATGTCTTGATTTTTTTTCGTGATAAGTTTTTATTTGACGATGGAGCGCACTTGCCTAGAAGTTCACTCGTGATTTAAAGACGCCCAGATTATATCTATCAGGGAAGACCCACTCGGGAAGTGCATTCCATATTTCAGCGGTACGCATGATAAAAGTGGGCTTAAAGCGTATCGTTCAGGTTTTTTGAATGTCCACTATGAATCGATGACGCTTTTTCGTGCTTCTCGTCTCGTGCTGGTCGTCCGATAATGGAAAGGACTAGGGGGAATAAGATCGTGGAGGAATGTGATGAATCGTGTGATGGAACCGTTCCCCTTGTTCTTCACTCAGATTCAAGATTTTCAGGGAAACGGTTCAAATGGCTGTGGAGGAAGTGTACCTTGATGCTCATATAAACTCTTATTACAACCGAGCTGCTGGAAGTGTGACAACATCAGTTCAATGTGCTCCGCATAGCTTTCATTCTTGTTGTTTCCCAAAAAACTTTGTGCAGTCTAAACGAATTCGTTCCAAGCATTTTTTTTTTCAGTATCAGTCATGTAACTATTAAAGTTTTCAACTTTTATCAACCTTCCTAAATGTGGACCATTACAATTTCTGACTAAGTTTTTCTGTGCTCAAATTAAAGACCTTTTTAGAGATGTATTTAAAACAATCACCATCCTTGTTCAGAGCTTTGAAAATTTGTTTCATATCATAGTATTTGTAAGTATAATGCGCTCCCTGGGCACAAGGAGTCCATTTATCACATTCAGTTTTCCCGGAACCATAGCTTGCTTGGAAGGCCAATATTATCTATCTCAGACTTAGCTCTGCTGTCCCACAGACAAATAAAATAAGGATATTTTGTATAGCCCCCTTGTTGTCCAAGAAGAGAATTCACCAACTTTTTTAAAAAACAGCTCGGTTGATTCGAAGTTTAAATGTGACTAGTACGAAAATATGTCTGATAAGTGTATTTTAAAAACTAGAGCTGCTAAAGAAAAAAAAAAAGATATATTTGAAATCAGCGACCTCAAATTAGTAAACAACTGGCATACAATTCTATGCAACAAAAAAAGTTTAATTTTGTTCCCTTGTGAGCTATCTACCTGAACTATTGAATGTTGCAATTATCTTTGCGTTTTTTGTTAGTTATCTGAAGTAAATAGGTGATGTAGGTGACTAATCAACTCTAATCATATTATAGGTAGTTATTTGATAGTTATTTTACGGCGTTTATATGTTTTATCATGAGTTCTCATTATGTAGTCATAAACTGTGATAGGTATGATAAGCCATTTGTATTTTATTCTTAATATATCTACCTACCTACCTACTTACTATTATGTGGCTGTGTGTAGTGTGTTAATATAATTACTTAAAATAGATTAATTATAAATTGATTGCAAAACTAGTAACTAACTACTCAATTAAAATTTTTATTTACTTAATTTTTAGCTCAGTACCTACAACATTTAATACCTGTTACGGAACACTAAAGTACTCCTTATATTATGGAATACACCTACCTACCTCTCAACAAATAGTTTTCCAAATGACTTTATAATTACTTTTTAATTTGTAATCAGATACCTAAGTAATAAGACTAATAACGTTGAATCAATGACATTATATAAACAAAAATATGTAGGCATGGGTGATATTACACTTGCTTTCCATACGGGTAGGTAGGTACCTATAATATTATACTCTTTGCTCTCGCTTCTGGCTGTAAGGGAAGGTACGTACACATACTGGGTGACCCATTTTTTTACCCCCTCCGTGACCACCCGTATTATATGCCAAAGAAATTAAACTAATTTGATCTATGATTGATTGGTTTGGAGTGAGATTACGCGTGACCGGCGCCCACCGCCTGCTACTGCAAGCAAGTTGACTGAGAGTCCACTGTTTGACGAGACAATAGTCCCAGTAGGCGTCGCATGTTTTCGACACAAGTCAGCACTTCGTAGCTTCGTGTAGGTAGGATGCGAGGCAAAGAGACGTGTCCGATATATTTATTTGACAACACGATTGGCGTAGCGGTTGAGCGATCGGCTTCTGCGCCACGTGTTGTGGGTTCGATCCCCACACGGAGCAAATATTTGTATGATCTACAGGTTCCGGGTCGGGCGTTTGTGCATGTGAGAATTTGTGTTTGTAAACGCACCCACGATACAGGAGAAAATCCTAGTGTGGGGCAAGGTTTTTTTTTAAAAAACATAGTCCCTGTCACATCCCCGCTTGGCAACCGATCCATGAGGATTTTCGGTGGAAAGGACAAATAGTTGCCCTTAGCAAACGGAGTTGAATGGAAGCATTCTAAGCTATGGTTCTAGTCAAGTCCGACATAGGTAGGGCGAGACTGTAGGGCTTATGTATCCTGTCATGGTCATGGCGATTGTCGTAAATCTCATGGTCATGTTCATAACAATAGGACAAGGAATTAGGAAAGGCAAATATTTATAGATTTTACACGGTACGAGTCCGACATACCCTGCCACCTCCCCGTGGCAGACGAAACGTGAGGATTTTTCGTAGGTAGGTACTATATGTACAAAAAAAAGGCTTGTCTGTGTATTAAACAATGGGAAAATTCGTGATGTTGGGCCCTGAAGGTAATACCTTACATAAATAGATACCCAAGCCACCCAAGCCTAGTTAGATTGACTGCCATCATAGACTCTTGGGGTCGAATTTAGGGCACGTTTTGACTTATGGATAGATTTGGTGAAGATGCTTGCTCAATAGTAGGTACCTACCTACCTACCTTTTTGTGATCCCACGCACTGACTACACGGGCAATCTGTCCTTAATTCCTTCATGATGTCACGTAATTATATCAGGAAGCCAAGTTAAGAAACAATAAAATGACAACAAGGTACTAGATTCTATTTAGCCTACTCCATGCAGTTTCCCAGTTATTGACCAAGGTAATATTTATTTTGAGATGCTTTTAGAGGAACAAATTGAACTGTTAACCTAAACCTAACACTGGTGACATAAGTCAAAAGAGCATTTTGAATTCGTTAGTAGATTTTCGTTCTAATCTGTACTTACTTACCTACTGTACCTTCCTATCAAAATTCAACACACACACACATTACGTATAGATACCTACCTACTTGGTTTCATAGTAATTTAGATAAACCGTGAGGTACCTATCTCACTAACACTGAATACGTTTTGGGAATAGTATTACTAAACTAATGTGCGTCTTTATTATTGGAGTTGGTTGTACAAATGAACATCCCACGGTGAAAGTTATCCACCAACTTTAAAGCAGGCGCCCACATAACATGAGACAGGGTCAATGAAACTATTCATTGGCCCCAAGTCATCAAAATAAATACTTAAGTTGTTAGTATAGTAGGTAGTAGTGTGTAGGTGTTCTATTAGCCAAAACCTAAATAAATATATTATGCCAAAATACTGCATAGGTACCAGTTAGTAAGTACCTAGGTACAAACATTAAATATTACTCAAACATTACTATAGACTTACTAGGTATAGCTCTAGCGATAATTTTAAGATAATGTATGAAGGTAGGTAGGTAAATAGGTATCTAAACGTAATGAACGTTGTTAATGCTAACCACGTAACTAGGTAGGTTAAATAAGTATCAACCTATCCTTATTAAAAATGTTTTTTTATGTTTGTATATTTTAGCTGCCGCTGGGCTAATAAGCCAAGGTATATAATTAACCAAAGAATACTTATAATTGTTTTGCTGACACTACTTAACAATTGGTATAAACAGATGATACTTACAGATCTCTAGTAAATGAGCTGTTTACTTATGTATCTTTTATTAATTAAAAACTACAACACCTACGTAGACGTACAAAATATTTTTTGTATGATATCATCAATACCTATATAGTATGCATGGTAATAAGCAAGGAATATTCCCTTGAAATAAAAACCTTGGCAGGAATGCTCTAACTAGCCTAATGCACCGGCCCGAGGTTTTTGTTGCCTGATAATTTTTTAAATAGAACATGTACACAACATCTTACCAGTTTGTGTAACGGAGCGGAGCGCACTGTACAATAAATTTTACAGAACCACGACTTCACCGACCAGTCTCGTCACTTTCCACTATAAGACTGACGACTGACGATGTGAAACTAATATACATTACACAGCGCGTTCCCTTATCTGGATGACGGAATGTTGATTTTACTATGTGCTTGGCTTTACGATGGCCAGTTATTTTACGTCCGAATCGTAGTAAGATAAATTGAGGTAAAAAACTTATTGAACTTAGTCATTCACACCTTGTGAATATTTTTATTCGAAACATAGGTAAGGCCGATGGCTACCTACCTTGTCGGCATTTTGCAGCTAAATATGCATAGACTTTACCTAACAGACGCACAGTGTGTAAAAAGACTGAGTGACAACCCTAAACCTTCAAAAGTTTGTTTTTCTCAACCGATTTCAAAAAGGAGGTGGTTCATTCGCCTATAGGTTTTTTTGTATATTTGTTACGCGATTATTCCGTCAATTATGAACCGATTTTGATAATTCTATTTTTGATCGGTAGGTTATACTTCAGAGGTGATCCCATAAAAACAAATTTTAGAACAAAATGACGACAATACGTAACGACCAAGTTTCTGAAGGGGGTTTTACTTTTTCTTAAAAGTTTTTTATTACATAATACTCGTAAGCTCCTCTATGCGCTGCTATTACTACGATATGCGGTGGTTTAAAAACCTCTGTAATCGATTCAGTGGTCGATTCTAAACAAACTACTTTCAGGTCTTGCGCTTATTCTGTTACAGGTTGTATATAGCTTAGATATACGTATCGTGACGATAATCGTAGGTAAATATGACCGCGGCAGCAGTTTGATAATTTAGTGGGTATCTACGTGAAGATAAGATTAATTACACTGGTCTACAACATTTTTACACATGGGTGTGAGTGTGACACATAATTTTTTGTAGATTTTTACGATTAATCGAAGACCGGCAGCAGAATTGCTCTAGCACGTCAGAATTTAGGCTAGCGGCGATAGCCTAAATTCTAGGCTCTTCGTGGCTAGGGCGTCGGATTGGCGATCATGTGGTTGTCGGTTCAAAACTCACCCATTGCACTACCGACGTGAACCCACAAGCATTTAGCTTAGCACGAGGGGTTAACAAGAATACTAGTAGAGTAACTAGTAGAGAGAGCTTTAAAAAAAAATTAATGGACAAAAATATTTCATATTTTGACGTGTTCATTGGCTAATATGTCAGTTTGCATTTTTATTACGAAATAGCCGCTAAATGTGATCAGGTATAAAGATAGATATATAATGATCTTAATGAAAAATCGTTTTTTTCGTGGGGGCAGTTTGATGCTTAAAATTATATTATATTATTAAATAATATGATATAATTTATTATATTTATAATATGGATATTTAAAATCCAAGGGGACTGTAATAAATACCGCTATCTAAATTGTTTTATTATTTAAAATTAACAAATAAAAACCATATTATTGATTGAGATCACAAAATAAGTACATATTATTAATCTTGTAAACATTACACAAACAGTCTCTCAAGTTTCATAAAGAAAATAAACAAGAAAACAATATTGTCATCATCATCATAGAACGAAATTTTGTTACTTTCTTATTTGTCTAATTAGTTATATACCAATAAGTAATCAGACTATTCAGACTTAAAAATTGAACATGGTTAATGAAAATATAGTATATCTGATAGAACCTCCTATCAAAATGATAAACGTTTTTCTTAAAATCTGTAATGAAAAACATCACAAGCTTTTATACATATATAACTAAAATAATCATAAAAACACTTATATTAAAAAACGGACAAGTGTGAGTTGGACTCTCGGTGGGCGACCGAGAGTTCCGTAGCTACATGTTATAATTACAAATGTAGGTATAGTTTTCAGATTTTCCCTATACTTGTAGTGACGGAATTTCATTCTAGTCTAGGTCAACAAAAAATTGTAGACCAGTGTTATCATTAACTGTCCTTCTATGGGCACGGGTCTCCTGTCAAAATGAGACGGGTTAACCTATAGCACACCTATAGTCTACCACACTTGCCTAAACTAATGGACATTACACGACGTCGAGAAAGTCTCAGGCATGCAGGTTTCCATACCATGTTCACATTTTACCCAGTTTTTTAGATAGGGATAAAATGTTCTTAAAATATACCTAAGTAGTAGGTACCTACCTAAGGTAACTGAATACCTTTTTTATTTATGCAAAGCTGTTTCAACCGATATGTGTATAATATATATATGTTGTTATCTATCTTAACTACTAATATTCTATAGCTGAAGAGTTTGTTTGTTGAACGCGCTAATCTCAGGAAGTACCTTTAAGTCTGATTTAAAAATATATTTTTATAGGATAGGAGGGCAAACGAGCAGACGGATCACCTGATGGTAAGCGATTACCGCCGCCCATGGACACCCGCAACACCACAGGAGTCACAAGTGCGTTGCCGAGTTTTTAAAGGGCCTCCAGTAACCCCCCTCACTCGGCGAAATACAACTTAAGCATTGTTTAATGCCGGTTTTCTGTGAGGCCGTGGTATCTGTCACTCCGGTCGAGCCGGTCCATTCGTGCCAAAGCATGGCTCTCCCACGTAAACGTTTTCCATTTGACAGCCCAATTCTTGAGGAAGGTTAAAGTCTATTTAACATCACGCTGCGAACTGCGGGGGCGAATCAGAAACGTTTCCACGGAGGAAATCGCATGGAACAGCTAGTAAGTAATTTATTTAAATACTAGCTGCAGTCCGCGGTTTCACTCGCATCCCAAAACGACTTCTTGAGATAAACTTGACAGACTTGGGTCTAGATCTATGTCCTTCCCCAGAAGGGCATTCTGGGGAAGGATTGTGGCAATGTGCGGTGCGTCTAGGCTCATGCTCATATTACAGCCAAACAGCTCGTGGTCCATGGCAAGACAATTTTTTTGATAATGGGTCCCTAATCACTGAATGGTTAAGAACTATTGACCGAAATAATAGAATAGGAAATAGATAATGTAAATTAATATTAATAATACAGTTCTCAGCACTCGGGATGACTAGGCTAGTAATGCAGTTAGGCTAAAAAATATTTTTTATAAGTATGAAAACCTTGTTTTTCTGTTGGTTTATTAAGTATCTACTTAATTAGAAAAAAAATCCTTTGTTTGTTATTGGTTTGTAAAATTTCTTTCACCAATAGAGCGCAAGCCAGTTCTATTAAATTATTTTGTTATGGAGCACTATCACAAATAGTTTAGTCACCCACAGAAACTAATTTTAAACTCGTCTTTTCCATAATTTCGTAAAAAGCTTAGTTTAAGGTACGAAAAACATAAACTAAAGACGACATTTAATCCTTACTAATATGCTTAGTTACTTCACTCCATAGTATAAAACAAAGTCGCTGTCGCTGTCTGTCCGTCCCTATGTATGCTTAAATCTTTAAAACTACGCAACGGATTTTGAAGTGGTTTTTTTAATAGATAGAGTGATTCAAGAGGAAGATTTTAAGCTATTTAACATTACGTTACGACTCTTACAAATGTGAAAAGTTGTATGGTCATCGTCATTTTTAGAGTTAGAAGCTTGAAACTTGAAATTTATAGGCTGTTGATTCGATATAAATAAATTACATTCAAAGTTTGTAAAAGTTTTACCCTTAAGGCTGTAAAATATCAATAGGGGGAATAGGGGATGAAAGTTTGTATGGAAATATGTAAGGTTTATGTGAATGTTTTATACGTTTGCGACAAGAGATAAATAAATATTGAAAATATTAGATTTACGGTGTTACGATTCTGATGTAACATTTACGGTGTCTTTAAAGTACCTAGGTATTTTTTCTTATACATTTTGTATCGAGAACAGGTTGACGCGAGTAAAACTGCGGGCAATAGCTAGTAGAATATAATTACAGAAAACAATAGATACTCAGAAAATATGTATGAGGCGGTGTTCTTCTGTTCATCAACCAACATGTGGGTTCTGGACCGATTAGAAGTGTAGTGAGGTGCGCAGAACAAACATCGAACGAGCTCGAGCCGTCGTCTACGCATTCTAGGTCACATTATCATTTTGAATTTACCGCGAAAAATGCCTCATGATTTCGCCCACGCTGCTCCGTTCCTAAGAGGCCTAGCGTGATGTTATAGCCTATAACCTTCCTCAATAAATGGGCTATCCAACACAAAAAGAATTTTCAAAATCTGTTCAGTAGATCCAGAGATTAACCCCTACAACCTCACAAACTTTACCTCTTTATAATATTATAGTTTTAAAGGATTGGGATACGACCCAACCATTGGCCAATCAGGATGCCGATACAAGGTTAACGGATTTGTGCTCTTGACTGTCGGGCCCGATAGTCAAATTGATCCGATTCCAATGTCAATTTGGCTGTCGGGCGATTTCGTACTCCTGAGCACAAATCCGTTAACCTTGTATCGGCATCCTGATTGGTCAATGGTTGGGTCGTTTCCCAATCCTATTTAGTTCACTCAATCACCGCGCAATATTGAAACAATTTGGCGCTAGTCTCGGATTCAAGAGTACGAAACTTGACGAAATGGCACAAATCGGCACAATTCCAATGTCGATGTATCGGAATTGAGTTCAAGAGAAAGCCCCCAGGTGCATAGCACTCGCAACCGGCGTGTATGAATGAGAAGATGTATGAATGTGGAAGAAGCAACAGTAGTATGCAAGAATCGTAGCAAGTAGTCGTAGTCTATAGTTTCTGCCTACCCCTGTGGGAGAAAGATGTGAAAGTATGTATGTATTTAATACTTTAAAATCGTACCGTAAAAATATCTAGCATGTCCCAGAGATACGTAATCCCGTTTTGTTTGGAAAAATGGAGGCCATACCTACTTACTTAAGTTTCCGAAATATGGAACTGTTACAAAACACTAATATAAATTAATTACCCGTAACTCATATTTGCCATAATTTATTAATCTCAGATATTGCAAAATATTCACTAAAGTAGTCCATCCACAAGAAGGTAAGGTTCTTGATTACAAACAATGACCTACTGAGAAAATAAATATGGCGTCAAATTCACACTAGTTTTTTTTTCAGGCGAACTAGCGGACAACAGGTAATATAACAGTTCTGCTACTAATGACACGGTAATCCCTGAGGGTAATCCGCGGTAATTAACAGAACTTATTACTCTGCTGTACGATATACGTGAACTGTTAACTGGTAACTCCGAAATGTCAAACAAATTACACAAAAGATTCTTGTTTGTAATTGAAATGTTGAGTACCTACCTACCTATTTAATCTATGGATTGAATTGATGGTCTGTCAGTGTCAAATTAGTTGCCATTCATCAAAATAAAAGTCAGTCGGCATGATTTGTCAAAATGTTATTGATAATGATAACAACATATTAAATCTCATCTCATAATAGTGATAACAACCAAACATGCCAGTAAACAGTCAGTCAGCCAAATCGTTCTAGGATATGAATGACAATATTTGATAAATTAATGTGGTGTTTGTGTCAACAACTTTGTTGTGAACTTTCCAATCTTTGCATTGCATTTACTAGTATCTCTAAGTAGTCTGTAAATGCATTAATACAATAAATAATTTTTAAAGTTTTGGTATCCCTACGTTCGTAGTGAATTTCTAAATTCAGCGTTGGTTCGGTTAGTGCATTCAGTGCATTGAGTTATTTAATTTTTCAGAGGGTTAGTGCAATTGATTTTCAAAGAGTGCGTTAGAGTAGAGCTTTAGTCTTCTTTAATTCAGTTATATAGATACTTTTCAGCACACAGTCATCATGGCTGGATATTTCGAAGAAATGGGATGGACGGAATTGGAAGATGGTCAACAACCCAACCATTTGTTAGATATGGCTAGATTCCTCATAGATTTTGGGTTATATGAAGACAATTTTACTGGAGAGTGGCCAAGGTAAGTTGAATAAGTATTGTTTTTCATCATGTACCTAATATTATGTGCAAAGTACCATAACATAACTTAGCACTGAGATCTAGTTGATCACAGCCTCTCATTCAGTCTTCTCTTCTCTTCAATCAATCATATTTATTAATGTAAGCAGCATAAAAATACAGTCCATAAGGCAACTCTGACCTTGCATGTATAAAATAAACTACATTTAGTTTATTTCACTGAGAACTTATTAAAAGAGAACATCCAACATACATAACTATCATTGTACTCTCACATACAATTGTAATTAGTCATACTTTCCATGGATGTGTATCTATATGACTATGGTCAATCTGTCCAATAAGTATATTTTCTAAACACTGTCATCACAAACAATTTAGACTGCATTAATTCAGAGAATTTAATTAATTTAAGTACTTTTTTCTAGGCTTCCTCCCCCTGCATCAAAAGAAGCGGTTACAAATTTACCAGAAGTTACAATAGAAAGTGACAGTAAAAGCTGCCCTATTTGCTTGAAAAAATTCAATATTGGAGACAAGGCTAAGGAAATGCCTTGTCATCATCAGTTTCATGCTATTTGCATACTGACATGGCTTGAGAGGGTAATTTTTTTGCATGTTTGGAGATAATACTCAACAGAGCTGCAATCCATTGATCTTGAAGAATGCATTCTGTACATGCATTCTAAATTGCCTTAACATGATATGCTTAAGATTCCTTGGTGTTCTGAATTTACCTGCACCATAGCTCAGGCATCAGATTTTTTTTTGTATTTATATACATATCCAGTCCCATATGAAAGACACTATGTAAAATCTATTGTCTTGGCATCCGGAGGCTATTACAGGTGTTTGCTGAATCAGTGTTACTGAATTGATTGTTGTATATCTTTTCTGTGTTTTTTTTGCATTTTCCATGCTAAGAACTAAGATTATAAAGTTATTTTAGTGACAGAAAAAAATTGATTGAAATTCTAACCTGTCTCTTCTGGTTACTTACACCAAATGCTAAGAACAAATCATAATTTGCCTTCACATTCTGAATTTATGTCTTAAGGTGATGTTAGTGACATCTATTGAAAAGCGTGTTACTTTGCTTCTGAACTGACATGAGTTACTTTATAGTTACTTTGATGTCATACAATGCCACTTTACCTGATACCTATACCTATACTGAGTGTTGTATATTTATTGTTAATATATCTAAAGCTTATACTCATATTCTTTATTGGCATACCATAATGTACAATGAGGTGGTGTAATACAAACAAGAACCCTTATGGACCCTGTAGGGCACAGCAATATTAGAAGAGAGATATAATATATTATACCCATTAATAATCCTTAGTGTTGATAAAATTCGACACCTTATAAAATAAAATTTGAATTTGAAATGGTGTGTAATGGAGTCGTCCATTAATCATGTGACAACTTCTTGACCTCCCCCTCCCCGCTGGTGAGGTTTTAGACTATTTATTTACTGGTTCATCAACAATTGTTACACTTATTACAGCTGTTTTTATCATGCCAACCTTATATCCTAGTGAACAAAATTAAGAGGTAAACACTAAATGTGATTACCCACCCTCCCCCTATGTTTATTTTTTTGTACCTTAATTTTTATCGGTTCTCAGTTTAGAACTCACACATTCAATGAAAAAATAATTATATGTGATGCTGCACTATGCACCCCCTCTGCTTTATGATATACCATGTTTTTTTTCGAACCCCACTGATTTTTTTCAACCCCCTCTGGAACCTCACGTGATTAATGGACTATCCAAATCACAATAGTGTTGGAGCAAGAAAATAAATATGTGTTAATTTGACCTTCGTTTGAGGTGATCACCTAACAATCATAAATGTGGGCCAGCCTGGGCCAGTTGGCCAGCCAACTAAGAATGGTAGTTTTTAGTTGAGTAATCAAACTCAACTAAAAACTACCATTCTTAACTATGTATGACCCCAACTGTCTGTTGCTGCATGATATAGGTGAGTGAGTAGTATAGGTTGTATGTTGAGGTAGTTTCAGTCATGCCAGAAAACGTTTTGAACATCAATTGTATGGTTTCTAATGAATTTTAATAATAAGGGAATTGAATAATAATGCCTTACTTTTTTTCTTTACAGACAAATTCATGTCCATTTTGTAGATATGAGCTGCCTACAGACAATGAAGGCTATGAAGCATTTAAAAGAGAGAAGAAGAGAGCTGCACAGAGAAAAGAAGACATAGATACACTTCACAATTCTATGTTTAGTTGACTTTGTTATAAAACTCTGGTTTTCTGGAATGAAGCTATATTTTAATATGTATAAAGTATCTACCTATTTATAAAAAAAAAATATAGTATATATTCAAAACTAAAATTACTTATACACAATTTCAATATTATACCAGTCGCTACTTTTTATTTTATCAATAAGTATTTGAATTAAGGAATTTTATTTTCATATACATAATATATGTTATTCGTTTTTTGTGGGTAATGTACCCACAAAAATCCAACTATATTACCTACTATATTATTATGTAATAAAGCCAATCACATTTATATAGAAAAGAATACATAAGATAAATTATGATTTTAATTCACAAAGCAATCTATTTCTCTATTTACACAATTTAGAAAAATTAATGACAAAAAGTATGTTTTATTAAAACACTTCCGAAAATGGTCAGGTTGCCAATTCCTTAATAAAAATGAATATTGTGGTTATAATCATATTTTAAATGGCTTGGGTAGTATTCAAAAAGAATTTTATTGTATTACGATACTGTTTTATCTATTACACATTCATAAAGTAAATATTGTTTTTTATTATTTATGAAGTTTTTAATATTGATCTTGGTGACACCCAATTTAAGTTCATATAAAATAATTATATGTATTTTTAACTAAGCACTGTTCAGGCAATTTGTAATTGTTTATTTCATTAACCAATTTTAAATGATACATGTAGGTATACCAAGAACCTTATATTAGGTACCTATCTATATACATATAACGAGTAACTGAATAAGCGCAAGACTTCAAACAGGTCGAGTAGAATATGGAGTCATAATTATATTAACGAAACCCTAAAGTCATTTGAGACGTTTAAGCATATTTTTATTCAAGAAATTAGTTATATCAGCTAAATTTAAAATTTGTATTACAGTCGTACTCGCAACAACTACGATATTGATGCGAGCACGCACACAATAACCTTTGTGCAAATGGTTTCAGTTTTCCATGCCTCGAAATGGATCAGGGGGTCATATTTCAGGTATTGTAATTTTTTTATGGGATAGGAGTGCAAACGAGCAGACGGATCGCCTGATGGTAAGCGATTACCGCCTCCCATGGACACTCGCAACACCATAGGAGTCACAAGTGCGTTGCCGACCTTTTAAAAGGGGATTGGGCCTCCGGTAACCTAACTCACTCGGCGAAACACAACGTAAGCGTTGTTTAACGCCGGTTTTCATACATAATTATCTTTTCGGGGTAAATTAAGTTCTGTAAAAGAAAATTAAAGATCAATAAATTAATAGTAGTCTACTCTGAACAAACTATTTTCAGGTCTTGTGCTTATTCTGTTACAGGTTGTATAAGGTTCTCGATGTATAGGTCCCAAGAATCTTATATACTTACCTACTACTAAGGTTCTTGCGTATATCCTTCCGGTTGCAGTTATGATCTGAGTTTTCGGTACACTTCTATAAAATTTCGTAATCTATGAATAAAATTATCAGCTTAGGAAAGTAAGTATGACCTAAGCAGACCTACTTGATCTATTTCCCTTGAAATTCGAATAAATAAATATTGTCAACTAGACACTAGGCATTCATCAAAATTATTTGGTCTCGAATCGATAAAAATAAAGTAAATTCTAAAAAAAATAACATAAAAGTACAAAATGAATAAAAAGAAGCGGTAAGTGCATTTTAACTTGAATTTGATGCAATGTAATTAACACCTTTCCAAAATGTCTTAGTAATATTGGAAATACTTGCAAAACTTTATG
Source organism: Acronicta aceris (assembly GCA_910591435.1). NCBI lineage: Eukaryota > Metazoa > Arthropoda > Insecta > Lepidoptera > Noctuidae > Acronicta > Acronicta aceris. The sequence continues at coordinate 8,894,955 of OU342767.1, read as the reverse complement.
TATTAAAATAAGTGATAGCTTGATCCTGGGACTCTGGGAGTCGAAGAAAATGATAATATTTTGTTTACTTTCAGACTTTGCAAATGTCCAGAAAATTTACAGCAATGTTGTAAATTCCCAAAAGGCAAACGTACAGATCTGAAAGATGTGTCGGAAATAATTCAGGCTCTTACTTATGAAGAAATACTGTCCAGTAAGTGAAGAGTAAAGAATTATTCTAGTAGTCTGTAGATACATTGAGTTGGGCTTCGGTTCTGTTCTTATGATAGATAAACTCAACGAATACCACAACGCGACTTGACGTAGTCCTAGACTTACCTATCTAATAGTTCGGGGTCCCATCATTTATGCAGGCAGTTTGATTAATATCTGTAAGTTAAGGGTAGGTACTTATCTGACTCTCACTCATTAGTGGTCGTAGGCGCGACTGCTACACTAGATGTACTGGGTTCCCCGGTCGAGCAGTGCAGTAGAAAAAGTTGTCTCTAGGTTTTCAATTTTTCTTATATTTTAGATGCCAAGAAAAAGAAACTATCGAAACCACCTAAATTCAAAACTAAACAGTTTAAACCACCGCATTACAAAGACACATGCGTGCCAATGAAACCGTCTATGCATACAAGGTTATTATTTTCTGTAACTTATGACATCGCCAACAATATAAAAATGTAGCTAGACAGCACCTACAGCCATCATAGCCCCTGCCTCTGAAGTTCTACCTACGTATAGTGGCAGCACAGTGGTAATGGTAGCACTTTGTAAATTTTACGATCGACGAAATGCGTGGTCATGTTGAATGTCACGAATCCAGCGACAGGCAAGGCAAGTGCGTTTTTAGTGGGTAGGAGTCCGCCGTGCAATGTTTTCCTAACCTGTGTCCTGTGTCTTGTTGTCACAACACTTAATGGATCGTCGACCACCTGGGGAAGGTGAAGGCAACTCAAAAAAAGGTACCCACCTGTGAGACAATACTGCATCTGACAATATGCACATTCCGAGCATTGCAAAAATCGCTCTCCAAATCTTTATCTACCTATATTTCTTTACATTTGGAAAGAAAAATAGGTACGTAGGTACTTAATATGTAATTTTAAATGTTTCAGATTAAGATACATCGGTCACTGTGCTTTAGAGCCGCCACGCTCCGATGAAAGAACTAAGTAAGTGGTTCTTAAGTTGAACGTCTATACTTTGGTTTTAAAAACATTGCCCCACACTAAAATTTTCTCATTTAGTATCGTGAGTGCGCTTAGAAACACATATTAACACTGGCGCAAACCCCCATAACTGGAACTACCTAGTAATATAATTCATACAAATAGGTAGGTACATATTTGTTCTGTATGGAGATGGATTGACCGACCCACAACCCATGGTATAAAAGTCTATTTCTGCAGTCACTTCTCACTGCGTTAAACGTGCCGTCAAGCGTCAATACTCTTTAATTCTTAAATTGATTGTTTTGTTCTGTTTGATGAATAGTTGTGAAGATCGTCTACATTCTAGGGAATAAATGCCAAATATCTTTAAGAATTTCAGAATGATTTTATTATTACTACTAGCTTTTGCCAGCGACTTCGTCCGCGTGGAATAGTTACTTTGTTCCCTAGTTCTTCGCCCGCGGTTTCACCTGCGTTGCCCCGTTCCTAAGGGTTGTAGCGTTATGTTTTATAGCTTGAAACCTTTCTCATGAATCACTCATTTTCCCAACATTTCCCTTCACTGCTCTGCTCCTATTGATCGTAGCGTGATGAAAAGTATACTATAACCTGCCCAGGAGTATGAAGAACAATTGTACCAAGTTTCGTTGAAATCCGTCAAGTGGTTTTTGTTTCTATAACGAACATACAGACAGACAGACAGACAAAAATTTTACTGATTGCATTTTTGGCGTCAGTATCGATCACTAATCACCCGCTGATAGTTATTTTGGAAATATATTTCATGTACAGAATTGACCTCTCTACAGATTTATTATAAGTATAGATGTAATGTAACTGATGTAATTATGTTACGTTGCTTAGGCGAACTTATTCAAAATACGATTTTGTCTCGACATCGGATGAAGAAGAAGAGACTGTTACTGGTATTTTAAGAAAGAAACGCAGAAGGAGCGAGAAGTACAGGAAGCGGGTCCGATACTTCGATCTTATGCCCGGCGATATCATGCTGCCTACCCCTGTTCCCGTAGTTATGCACACTACGTCAGATAAATCTATCTTGAGTGTAAGTCTCGATCTTTAAAAATCATATTTTAGAAATTAATCATATTAAATGATTGAATTAATCATAATAAATTGAGGAACACATTACCCTCCTTTGTGCGCAGTCTCGTAATAACGTCTCGTCGAACGTGCCTCTGTCTCTGTCTTTTATGGGTACAGTTAGATAATTTCTGGTAAAATTGTAAGCAACTAAATCAAACTAGTCTCATCTTCATGCAGTCTAATAAAAATAGTTATTTTCTAGGTGCCAAGCCCAAAAACTAGCGGCGAAGTCATTCAAGCTCAACGAGCTGCTGTCAAACTTGCAGATATGCGACCGCCTTTACCTCCAAAATCTGGACATGAGTAAGGAATTTCTGTCATGCTTTTGTTTTTGTAGATATGATTTTTATTTCTGTAAATAGATCATAAAAAGATACGGGTAATACATACCCGTGGGAGAGCCATGCTTCGGCACGAATGGGCCAGCTCGACCGAAGTGACACCACGGCCTCACAGAAAACCGGCGTTAAACAACGCTTACGTTGTGTTTCGCCGAGTGAGTGAGGTTACCGGAGGCCCAATCCCCTTTTAAAAGGCGGGCAATGAACTTGTGACTTCTCTGGTGTTACGGGTGTCCATGGACGGCGGTAATCGCTTCTCATCAGGCGATCCGTCTGCTCGTTTGTCCCCCTATCCCATTAAAAAAAACTTACAAGTCAATGCTTTAAATTTTTTTTTAAACTAGATGGCGACGGCATTTCCTAACTGACTTCCACTTCCACTTCTTATAAATCTTCTTCTATCGATATTATTATTATTTTATATTATATACTAGCTGTACCTCGCGGTTTCACCCGTTAAAAAATCACCGACTTTCATACAAACTTTCACCCTCCTTTTCACCACCTTAGGGGTTGAATTTCCAAAAAGCCTTTCTTATCGGATGCCTACGTCATACAAAGAACACACCCTCCAAGTATCATGTCTTTACTTTAGGCTGTGCGTTGATCCGTCAGTCATTCAGGGCAAAGCATTTTATATGTATAGTTTATATTATATATATATAAAAGTGTATGTATAAGTATATAAAAGAACATAAGTGATGTATCAAATCATATCTAAGTGGTATATCAACAGCCAGAGTAACTAATAATACTAACATTTCAGACTGTTCAAGCCGCACAGTGGGATTGTTCTCAACAGGGATCACGAATTTGTTCCTGATGTTGTACACATTCCCGGTCCCTCAAAGCCAGAAAGGTTATTTTCTTGCATTTACCTAGATTCATTTTATGATCTTTATTCTTGGACTTACGCATTTATAATACTTTGGTTGCAGAGCAAAGAAACCGAAACCTTGCTACATGGGAGGGTAAGTTTTCTGTTTACGACCAATAATATGGGAAAAAGATAATTCATGTTTGTGCAATATATAATTTAATTTGTTTTCAGGGTATGTAAGCGAAGATCTTGCAAAAAGAAATGTCGGTATGTATTTTTTACAAAGGTATGTTTTTATTATCTTGATTTATAATTTAACTATATTACTTACATTTATTTTTTCAGAAAATATAGGGCGGAAATGAGAAAGAAAAAACTAGGTTTACGATTGAAACGGTGAGTAATTATAATTATTTGGTATGACAGCGTTTAATAATGTACCTAACATTAGCAAAAAATAGCTCTTCGATATTGGTAATAGGGTCCAATCTAATTGTGGCCACGTTTACAGACTCTCCTAGTAAGTGCGAAAATGCCGCTCTCCACGGCTGTAACGGAGTCCTAAACCTATTATATTATTATCTAAACTGAACCTATATCGGAGTCGTACCGACTTAAAACCACACTTTCCATCCGTTGCCCCATAGTCACAGCCAGATTGCCATGCACATACAGTAATGTCCACTGCCATTCGAATATGGGGACAATTTTTTTTTAATTTATTTAATTCAGGCTACAAGGCAAATATTATAAAAATACAATACAATATACATAACTTAATAAAACATGAAATACTATAACATACATATAACAATAATCACTATTTCACACGTAAAGGCGTCGTGTGTTGCTGAATCTACAGCATGCGTGTCGACAACCTCGTGTGCTAAGTGTCAAGGACTGTGTACTTTAAGTATCCACTGCACATAACTTCGTCAAAGGTTTGGAAGAATATACCTTCCCAAACCTCGAATAAACTTATTTCAAAAACGGAAATAGATTTAGATAGATAGAGTTCATAATATAACAAAAAATATTTTGTTACGTTATTCAGATCTCCAGAATCTGCCTATACCACTATTGGCGGTTACAATGGGAAGTCAACAGCAAGAGGAACACAGAAATATATAAAGGATGATGATTCAATCTGTGGCTTCGATGATATACTTAGACCGGAACACGTAAGTACTCGTAACTAGTTTTAAATAAAACATGCGAAATTATTTTTTATGAACTAAGGTCCCCAATTAAAATTCTATTCTTAAAAGTGAAGTTGGATTCTGAAGTCTTCGTGGAATGATAACCTTTAGTTCTGCTACCAAGGTGGCACAGTATTACACACTAATTTTGTACCTAAAGAACGTACGTAGAGAACGTTTTTAGTCTGAAGTCAATCCCGCACTAAAAGCTTTTCAAGATGTGAGCCTGATCACGGCAAGGAAGGGGACCAGAAAGTCAGGAAAATCAGCGGAAGGATTGCGCAATTGCGCGTTGGCAACGTCCGTCACTATGCATGTGCCCATTGTCTTTTGTTTTCAGGTTCACATACCAATGAATTTAAAAAGAGGAACCATACAAACTCATTCCCTCACGGTTATCCCATGTACGAAAGACAGGAAACCTGATATTCATTATGGTATTTTGACTGGATCGTTCAATATGTACGACAATAAATTCAGTAAGTAAATTCTTAACGTCACTTTTGTTTATGAGCGCAAGCTTTGAACTTTACAACAAATTTACCGACAAATTTACCGACCGATTATATATAATTAAAAAATATTACATGCAATAAGTTATACTAGTTTGTTTGAACAAATCTTTTCTTTAAAGAAGCGTTCTTAATTATATGACCACCACAGTAGAATAAATAGAAGAATTTATTTATCTTAATAATTGACAAAAAAATAACTAATACTTTAAAGAAACCTATTAATAAACACTATTTACATAAAATACATGAACGTTAAAAAGCTATATACATACATCAAAAAGACAGGCGTGACTAAGCATCAAAGTATTCCTCGGCAACGCTGTCGTCCGGGAAGGTGCCCAGAAGACTGGCACATATTCGTATTATATTATACATGTCCAATTTAAATGTATTATATATATTCATATATTAATTAATCTATAATATGTACTTACATATTTATATTTATCATCTAATTTACTACTTTTATTCGTAATCTAACACGCCTATAGTACCCTACTGTTTGCTTCTTTTCTTCGAGTCCATCCAAATGTTGTCTGGAAGAGATCGCCTTGTGCGATAAGACCGCCCATTGTGCATTAACTTTGATTTAATGTTCTTTTTATAATTCAATGTTGAGTTATTGGTGTCCAATAAAGTCTATACTATACAGATGTGATAGTGGGTTAAGTTTCTGAATATAATATTGTATTGCCTTATAGGTAGTAGGTCAAGAGGACGACAAGCTTTGCCGATGAGTGTAATGGCTTATTGTTTAGCCTTTCATTACCATCCTAAACAGTGGACAATGAAGTTAATCGATAACCTAATAGACGCCGGTGATCAATGGTATGTAATTTTCCACACCAAAATTTTTCCGAACTGGCCTTTTCACTATGTAATTAGAGATAGAGAATTGTAATAATTTAGAAATTGCACATTTATTTTACGGATAATATTTCATATTGTGAACCTTTTTTAGGTACATACAATGTCTAGATAAAGTTCACGACCACTCTGCAGTTCAGGGTATATGCGAAGTATTGCCGTTCGGTAAAAAGCAAATATTGGTATTGAATGGGAAACGTATGCAAGTATTACTTTGTGAACCAGACATCGTTGGCTACACGATGTCGTTAGACCCTTGTGTATACAACTTGTGTAGGGGACTGAAAGCTTTCTTTACGGAAAATAGAGCAGGTGTCATGTTATCAAGGTAAGTAAAGAGCTTTTGCATCAGTATATCAAGCTTCGCTGTAGTTTAATTGATAGTAAAATTATTCCTTCTTTTACTTAGAGTCTTGAAACTAGTAATATGGAAAGACAGAGTTTGCTATTACATTTTTGATCCTGCCGGAAGAGATTCAAGAGCTTACTCAAATTTTGCGAACGGCCAAGCGGCTCTAATCAATGTAAAAGATATCGAATCTGTTGCCGAAGTTCTTTTAGCACGCAGCATTTTGGAAGACCAAAAATTCGTTTTAGCTCCCGTCAAAGTTTTGAAAATGGCTGACGAGAAATGTGATGAAGATTTCGAATCTGACAAAGAACTAACTCAAGCGGAAAAAGCCATGATGGGATACAGAATTTTAAACGAAAACTGTGCTATCGTCAACGCGAACATGCATTTGGGGGATCGATGTTTTGAAGATGCTAAATTTAGACAAGCGCTGCCTATTGCCATCGTCGCGATGACTTACGCCAAAATATCTCCACCTAACACCTGGTTTTCAAAAACGCTGGATAAAATATTGCGATTAGGCAACAAGCTGTATATTGATTGTGTGCACCCAAAAGTCATGATCGATATGTCGATTGATAATATTCCAAATGAAATAGTTGTAGGGCCTTATTCGTGTGAGATTATAATATACAGGGAAAGGGTAAAAGGACAGCTTTTTACTACTAAAGAATGTTTGCTCAATATCAAAACTGGTTTAGAAGATTTTTTTAATCACGAGTATAGCTGCGGATTATTGGAGTTTAATAATTATATGCTTGCGGTGTGGAGGCAGAAAGATATGTTCTATTTGTTTGATCCGTACCCACGCACTACTGACGGGCTGAGATCTATGAAGGGCGGGAAGGCATGTTGCATGATGCTTTTGAATCCAGAAACTATGGCAGCCGCGATATCTAAGAACTGGGATTATTTACCGGCTACAACACAATTCCACATCCACGCTTTCAAAGTGTTAAAATTGAAGAAGAGAGAGCCTAAGGTAATTTAAATATCATCTGTATTGTTTTTTATAGGTATTATAAAGACCACTTAACAGGGTAAAGGCACTTAAATCGTTATATAACTCGACTGAAAACTTTTTGACTTAGACTTGACTAGACTATAAAATCACACATAAATTAAACTATATATGTTCTTTGAGGACATTCTCAGGAATTACTTTTTCTAATAAACATATTTTTGGGATTTTCTATATAAAATCGCCCACTAACTAGTTTCCTTAGGGATGTATATTTTTACGTTTATGGTTATCTTACTTAGCATGTAATAATATAAAATTCCCGAATATTGGTTTTAAAGCACTTCCTTTACATTACTTGGATTTTAGCTACAAATTGTCTGTACGCTGAGCGATGAACAGTTGCCTGGGTCCAAAGCAAAGCGAAAGATACTGGCCATGAGCCAAGCTCAAGGCGATGGAAAAGAAATCTTCCACGACGTTATGCCGATGGAGACGTTGGACACCAAACCCTCTGGGGTATGTTATAATAATCCATACCCATACCTACTTATGAACTTATCATATCAAAAATGCAAAAGTTACTCTGAAAACGTAACAGACGTATTACGTTTTCACGCTAAAGCAATTTTGATGAATTTTGGTTCGATTGATAGTTTGGACCCTAGAAAAAGAAAAGATACTTTTAGTCTCAAAACGTCCTTTTGGCATGCGAGTGAAATCGCGAACAGCAGCTAGTTATAATATATTTGAATTCAGAAACGTACTAGATAGATACGTAAATTATTTTATTTTAAACAACGTTAAACTTGCTTTAATTTCATCTTAAAACTGTCTTTCAAGTATATTAATAATTAAACACATATTTTAACAGATACAAGTTGATGAGGAACAAATGGGTGATATTATATCTTTAGTGGATAGTGTACAAGAGGATTATGTGCCAGCAATACCATTGAGGTATAAACAGCACATAGACGAACCTTCGGAACCAAGAGTGGGTGAGTGAGCTTTGATAGTTTATTACATTTTAACTAAATTAAATCTAATCTAATTTAAATTAAAGGGTATAATAATAATTGGTCAGACATAAGGTGCCTTATTGGTCTAATGTTTCCACGCGCGGGTGCTACATTGTATGTGAAATCCTGGATTCGTTACCCTGGAAGAGCAATGTTATTTGATGGTTTTTATATGAAATTCTCCATATCAGCTCGGGAGTTTCTCGCCATATGGGATCTAAGCATACTGGCAACTTTTGTGTACTACATCAATATACCTCGGCCGCAAAGAAACATAACGTTTTTTCGTAGTAAGGAATAGTATTCTGACCCATCCCCACACGGGGTATTGGAGATCTCGAAGCCCCCTTCCACAATTTTTAGTCAGTATAAGTCCGATATAACCTCGTCTTTCCTTTCGAGACACGAAGACCTATTCGTGAGGATCTTGTGCGAAAAAAAGTTAATTAAAAACCAATTAAAAAACTTTACTGCCAAAAGACATGAAAACAAGATAACCAATCTCATACAGTCAGAGGCATCGCTTTAAATTTAACTCCTAAGACCTAATACCTCTGACTACAGAGCATACCAAAGAAATATATAAAAAAATTACATACATACATACATACAATCACGCTTTTACCTACAAGGGTAGGCAGAAACTATAGATCGCCACTTGCTAAAATTCTTGCATATTTCTTTTGCTTCTTCCACATCCATACATCTTCTCATACATACAAAGAATATACATATATAAATATATAAACATAGGTACATACATACACTCGAAAAACATAACCCTCCTTCTGGCGCAGTCGGGTAAAAAGGTGTTCTAGTTAAGCGTATGTCGCAGTAAACTTGGACTCGCCGACGGTGTCGGTGACGCAGGTGGTGCCGCCGTGGCCCAAGCCGCGCGACAAGACCAACGAGCTGCCCGAGCCCGACCCCGACCCCGAGCCCACCCCGCCGCCCACGCCGCCGCCCATGCCGGTCTTTATAAGCCCCTTTATATTATACTAGTTTCTGCCCGCGATTTCGTCTGCGAGGACTTTAGAATTGTGTCCGACCTGAATAAAAGTAGCCTATGTGCTATTCCAAAAAAATTTACTCAATTATTAATGAGTCGTCCTTATATAACGTCACACGAATTGCATGATTATTCCACTCTCCTCCCTAGTGTGACGCCACATATTAAGTATTGATTTTTTGTAAGTTTTTCGTTTACATCTATGTTTTGCATTTTAATAATTTAGATTTTTTCATGTGACATCACAAAGCTAACGCTGATGGTCCATAATCATTCAAAATCAGGCTCTGACATCTATCTACTCTGAGCTAATTCTCTCAATACGACGTATTGGTAATGTTTTGATGTCTTTCTTACTTATATGTGAATTTATTTTCAGCCACCGGAAGGTGGGGAGGAAGCAGTAAGTATCATAATTATATTAATTAAATGTTTCCGTCAAAAGAATCATGAAATCCCTTACGGTACCCTCGAAACAACAGTGCGCGTCTGAAGTTATTCGCAAGTGGTTATATCGTGCTAAATTTTATTATAAAAACTCGGTTGACCTGCGCGGCTGTTCGCAACTTCAGACGACCTTTACGATGACGTACTTTATGACGTCAATAAGCTAACATGAGTATTACCTCTGGTGCCGTCTCGAGTACATTTCTAAATCTTGACACACTGTAGCGTATCCAGCCGAGTTCCAAGAAAAACGAACTGGTGACGCAGCATCTGTGTGTAATATTACACGAACCATTTCGCGCAATTTTTTGACCCTTTCATACCTCGAAAACGATTTAACCTGTATCAGACATAAATGTAGCTCAAACAGTTATAGGTTCCATGGTGAGAGGTTGCTTTTATCGTTATTAATTCCGTTGTAAAAGATTAATTTTACAGTCCACTTGCGAATGTTGGAAAAATAATTTCTTTACAAAAAATTATGATATCCCATCTAAAACATAAATGTGAAAATGGGAGCCAAACTACATATTTAGAATAGGCGTGGTTGTCGACTTAAATATTTTGATTTAAATGGGTGCCAAGTTCTGTAAATAATCTTACTCAAGATTTGGATTCATTAGTTACTTAATACGATTAAAAAAAGCGTATTGGAATAAGGCCCTGAGTTCTTTAAAAGACCTTGCCCGGATAACGGATTTATACAATAACTATCTCAAAATTATTAATAGGTATATTAATCTAATACCTACCTACCTATGTATTAAATGATTTTAAAAAACGTTGGAACCGAATTGTGATTCTGTTTAAATTACTTTATATCGACGTTATTCTGTTTTGCAGCAGGAAGAAGAAGCAGCTGAGGAGGAAGAAGATGAGGAGACGAGAAAGAATAAAGAGGAGGAAGCCAAGCGGAAAGCTGAGGAGGAGGAGGCACAGCGCAAGGCGGCGGAGCTGCCGCCACCACTGCCGCCGCCGCCCCCCTCGCCGCAGCCAGAGCCCGAAGTGCCCGTACGTAACACGGCATATTTTTCTTTATGTGTCCGCTAACATTTATCTATAGATGTTGATGGAGAAAGTTACCTAATTACCTGCAGTCTATTTGATTTTCATAAATAACTCAAATTCAAATCTTTATATATATAATTCTTCTGTGAGTGTGTATGTGACTGAACTTCTCTCAAACGACTGGACCGATTTTGATGAAATTTTTTGTGTGTGTTCAAGGGGATCTGGGAATGGTTTAGATTCACAATTGGACCCGGTAGGTGGCGCTGCAATCGAGTTTTGGGTTATTTTCAGGGCAGGACAACGTCTGCTGGGTCCACTAGTCCTATATATTATTGTAGGTACTTTTAAAAATTATGGTGTTAATTTTGGTTTCGTAAACAGGACTTATGTTGACTTAGTTAAATGTGTTATGTAAACTGGCCGCTAAAATAATGTTGACTATTCAACTGTCATGCTTTGTGTCCGAAATTTGACACATGAAAAATAATTAGGGCGCTTTGAAATTTAGTCATTGCTGCAACATTCCTTAGGAACTGTCTGGTCTGCATCTCCATTACAAACATGTTAACTTTATTTACACCGTAACTCACATTGAAGTTCTTTTATCTGACAATCTTGAACAAGTGGCATGTTCTCTCTGTTTTGCGTCGATTACTGTTATAAGATATTGGCTGTTTGATGTTTACGCATTGGCGAAAAATGTGGGAATAGCATAATTAATATAAACATGAAACTTTGTGGAGTAAAGATCCCGGGCCAGCTTCAGTAATAACTAAGTAAAAGCGCCCGAAGCCCGACAGCCTAAATGGATCCACAACATGGTGCTAATAGAAACATTGCTCGCACAAGTACCTAACTATTCACAAGGAACCTAAAATCATTCGAGTATTATTTTTTATAGTCAAGTCTTTCTATAATTTTTTACTTTGTTTATAACTTATATTTATATTTCAGCTGGCGCCTATGCAAATAGCAGAAGATGAAGTTCAAACGTTGCCGGCCGTCAACGTCGATCGTCGAGTACTCTTAACTGAGGATGCCCAGTACCGTTTTAAACTAAGACAAATTCGCAAGAAAATGACACCCCCTCTCATGGAGGATCAGCTGGAGGGTTCTGTTGAGGACGAACTCGCCAAACCGAGTAACTTCAAGAACTTGCCGGATACTTCACAAATTGTTAGAGGTACCAGCTCCGTGTCGGATTCGGGCGCCCCAGAAACCATCGACATGTTGCCTTTTGGTGCAATCATGGCCATTGTAACGTCCTACAAATATTCAATCAATACGTGGACCCCTGGTATTGTGAATTTTGTAGTAGATACCGCCAAGAGGCTTTATGAAAACAAACAACAGAAGTTTCAGCTCGCTCCCGTACATATTATACCTAAGATTGCACTTGGCCATCAGGTTTGTTTTGATGACTATAATTTTGTAGGATAGTCGGAAGTCAAAGTCAAATATTTATTTGCAGACTAACCCCCTTATTCATAGAAATATAAAACGTCTTATAAACTTCTTACAGCTATAATATATTCTGTGATAGGGAAAAGAAGACAAAACATAATACAACTTTGAAAGCTGCAATTTTTTAAGACGATATTTTTATGAATAAGGGGGTTAGTGTACAAAACGGTCTTATAAATTTTTAGTTGGTACATGACTTATTAATTATTCAATTCTACATGGTAAATAACAGAATTTTCTCTATAATGTCATAATAATAATCATTATTACAGTACTGGTTTCTGACACTTACGCGAATATTGGACATTGAAATAAAACAACTTTTTACGGATTTTATCGCGTTGTTTTGATCGATGGATGGATGCTGTAAAGGATCCGAAACGTCGGGAATCAAATAATATCAATACAACGCGATGAAATCCGTAAAAAGTAGTTTTACTTATTTTAACATTATTACAATTTAATATAAATAAATATAGAATTGAAGTTGAAAGGTTTTTGTAAAATACTGATTATTTTCAGGCATATCATGCTAACATCGATGTAGTCGGTGAAGGTGCTACCTGGCAAATGGAAGATGTGCTCTCTCGAAAATTCTTTAAAAAATACGATAGAGGCATGGTGACAACAGCCTCTTACAGTTGTGCATTTTTTAGGAGAAATGGACTTTACTATCTATTTGACGGCAGTCCTTGTAATGCGATGGGTTTGAGAGACGACAATAACAGTAAAGGAAAGGCGTGCTTTTTACGATTTCGTACGCTCCATGATCTAGTGAGCAGGTAAATAATCAATCAATTCCTAAGTGAACGACAAATGTTACCATCACGTTTCACAATAAATATCAACTATTAAACTGAAGTTTAGCTGAGACAGAGATTGTCCGGTTAATACTACTAATAGAAATACCTATTTCTGCTGACAAGCTTTACATGACTTGGAATGATACCTAAAACTGTTAATGGAACAGTAGTGGACACACAAAGTCGCATTGGGATTTCTGCCGGCCAAAGGCGCGCCTGCCTTTGCGCGAGTCCTACATATTATTATACTTATACATTATACAGAAATGGCGAACGAATGGTTATGAGTATGACAATACAGTCTGCCATAACCTTCGGCACATATGCACCAAAAAAACTTTTCGTTTTGAATACGATGTTAGTACAGACGTACCTATGTACGAGTAGGTATACATGCGTAGATACTTTTAATGGCAATTGAGCAAAAGGTACAAATTAATATAAATATAAAATATTGTATTAAAAAAGTTCGCGTTGCAAAACATATTTATTGCGAAAATAGAGTGGGGACCGGCAAATTTAGAGTACCAGTACCAGAAATACACACCAAGACACTGCATTTACCCTTATTTTAAAGAACACCAAAAGAAACGAGTTTTTTACTTTTCTTAATTAAGTATTAACGTTTTTTACAGAATCAACTACAATAAAGATGGAAGAGCCGATGACCAACAATTTATCCTTAGTAGAATATTAGTCAGGAGACTGCTAAAAGAGGTCCGAACTAAATTACCCGAAGATCACGACTTTTCGACCGGTAAAGCGGAATCAAAAAAATCTAAGCCGACTATTGTACCTTCCGGTAGGGATGAAGAAAAACGAGGCTCTCTTGATCCGAGAGAAGTGCAGAGCCAAACTACGGTCGGTTATCAACTCGTCGATGGCGTGTACAGAATAGAAGGAACCACATCCCTTAATCAAAGGAAACCAAGCTCAGATGTAAAGGCCTGTCATTTCATAAGTCTTATCGCTATGTTAATGGCAGCGATGCATCCTATCAGAACGTGGGACCACGTCATGGTCGATGTCTGCATCGAAAAAGGTCTTGAAATACACGAAAAAGCTACAAATTTGAATGTTTGCGAGAAGAGAGTAATCAAAAATGTTATTCTGGACGGGAAATTCATAAATATTAATATTAAGAAAATTATCGTTGTTAATGAGAATCCAGAAAAAAAATTGGAGCAGTTTTTAAAAGCAGTATTAAGAAGACTTCGGTACGTAATTATTAGATATCCGCAATGCAGTTTGGTAATATGTCAGACGGAAGGATATTATCATCTTTTTGACCCATACCCGCCGCCAAGTGAAGATGTAAGGGAAGAAGATAAGAAAACAGGGCTTGAGAAACCGTCCAAGAAAGGAAGCGCGGTGGCGTCCTGGACGTTATACCGATCTATGGATGCGCTTATTCGTCGAATAAGGAAGGTTTTACCAGGAAAGCAAGCAGATAGCCCCGAATTTTACACTTTCGAATTGACATCTGTAAAGACTGCCCCTAGGCATTCCGCTCTTAACTACAGACTGAGTCCGCTCTTCAAACCCGATGATAATCCTAACTTACCTTACTTGAAACGTAGGAAGCTACGGCCTACTGTAGATGAAAAGATGTACTGGTTAAATATCCCTGCCATACCATGGTCTCGAATGAGTGCTATGAATGACTTGGGTCTAGATCGAAAAACACCTAAAACTATGTGGAAAGATTGGGACATCGAATTTCCTGGCGATTTGTATTCCTTGTGGGGAACTATACATCCATTAGACAAAAGCTTTGATGAGGCACTCCGTGGCAAACAATATCTTGCAACAAGCGTAGTTGCTATTGGTATGACCCAAGCCTGTAATATTAGTGCTTGGACAAGTGGATTCTTAGATGGAATAGTAATTGGTGGTAATAATTACCACAAGAAGTATATGGACAAAGTAGGGAATAATCCCAATCACGAAATTCAACTTTCTGATTTGGATTCCAAATTTGATGACATGTACCCGTTCACATTTTCGGTAAAGTTTGAGAAAATAATATTTGGATTTGTGTATAATATATATCCTGATCGTTTCAATTTGAGTAAGGCGTTGGCTTATTTCTTCGAAAAGCATACGCTTGGAATTCTGGTTAGTCCTACTAAGAACTTAGCGTTCGGAAGGACTGGATCTTCATATTTTATGTTTGATTGTCAAAGTTATGGGGCGCCTATATTTAGCCCCGGTCAAGGATCTGCGTACATATTGAAATGTGAGAGCCTCAATAGACTTATTTACTGCATGACACTAACTTTGAATATTCGAAGACATGGGCAACAATTTCATTTATTCAGTGTAGCAGTAACAGTTTCGGAAAAAAGTAAATAAAGATATCACATAATTATTATTATTTGTCTTATTACTGTCACTTTTACATCAGTGGACTAGTAGTGTCAAGTTAAGCAGTACAGTCAATCGACACGAAAGAAGAATACTTACATAATTATTATAATCGTCCTGAGCGCGACTGCTCCGCTAGAGGACCTGAGTTCGATTCCTGGGTCGAGCAGTGTTATTGAGTTTTTATATGAAATTCTCAGTGGCAACTCGGAGTTTGGAATTTGTGCCGGTTAATGACAATAGGCTCGCCCCCTATTACATGGGACTTAAACATACCATTCCGGGTGTACAAACGCCTCTGTCTAACCCTTCGGGGAATACAGGCGTGATAGTGTGTATGTATATAAGTACTAAAATAGAGTGCACGGATATTATAAGCTTGTTTATTTGTGCAGGGTAAATTCCTGGAACTAGGTACTTATTGCACCTTTTAGAAAATTATTGCACTGTTTGAAAGGGTAATGGTTTTTTTATTAAAAGGGTTATTACAATGTGGGTCGTACATTACTGATATTCTTGTGCCAAGCTAAATGCTTGTGTTACGAGTGGGCTCAAGTCGGAAGTGCAATGAGTGAGTTTCGAACCGGCAACCACGATCGCCAGTCCAACGCCCTAGCCATTAGGGCTACCGCCGCTTCAATTCCGATGATGGACATAGCCGACATTGGCTATATTTTTGTTTTTATATAAAAAATTAAATAATAATCATAGGAACGGTTGATGATATTTTGAATACTTACTCCATTGTACTTAGAAACTGAAATGGCGTTCAATACGAGCCCGAGTTATCTTGTGCGGGTTGGCAGAGTTCACACGCTGCCAGTACGTGGAAATTTTTCTTTACGTTTATCTTATTAATATTGCACTCGATTTCAAAATCAAGTTGCGTGCTTTAGATTTGAACTTAATACAATGAGTAAGCTGGCAGTCCATTGTCAATATCATTAGGCTACCATACCACTACTATTTATGATAAGGTATGTCAAAACCGCAGTTATCGGCGAATTTCCTGTGGTTTTAACCTCGAACAGTAAGGGTTCAGTTGTAATAAATACACAGCATAAAGAACAAAGATTTTGTGGTTGTGTATTTATTGCAAAACAGGACTGTATGTATGGGTAAATATTAAAGAGTAAACTGGTCATTACCAATGTAACGTGTATGGATAAATACATAGTAATTAGGTAGGTACATATTAAATGCGAAGACTCGCGTTATTTATTACGTTTTCATGCCAAATTTTGATTAATTTTGGTATAGAAATAGATTGGACCTTGAAGAACATTTCATTATTTTCCTATTATTGAATGCTAGCTTCTGCCAGTGACTTTGTGTGGACTTCAGAATCGGTTTGGATCTGGATAAAAAGTAGCCTATGACTATAATCTATCTCTATGCCAAATTTCAACCAGATCCTTTGATTTTTTGTTTGTTTTGTTTAGCTGTTCTGTCATGAAGAAGTAACAAACATCCATACTCACGAACTTTCATGTTTATAATAGTAAGGATAGTGGATTATGAAACTAGTTATCTATAATTTTGAGCAGCTGAGGATAGAAAATCCTGGGCTGAGTTAAGGGAGGTCTTTGCAAAGCTGTGGGACACGAGGTTGATGATAATTATGAAAATTGTAAGTGTTAACTAACTCATGGTCAATCCCTATTTATTATATTCTTCTGTAATCACTGATCAGATTCTAACTGCAGGTTTATTTTAATCAGAATCCAAAAAGTAGGTATAACTAACTAGTTATTAATGAATAGTTTATCTAAATATTCCTTTTAGTTTATGTAGGTATCTGGAAGATTGGTCAGAGAGACATCTTAGTAGCGGAGCTAAATAATGACATTAATTAATAATGCAAACATTAAGAAATAACATAGTAAAATTATACAAGGATCACATTGAAAAACATTTTACTACTTATCTTTTTTTGAATATATAATTAAATTAAATATTTCCTAGCTACAGATATAACTTCTAATTTGCTTAAAAAAAGTGTCGTGATATAGAGGCACATAATCATGATATCAATGATTAAATGAATGTAGCATGTTCATTTTATCAGTGATTTTATTATAACTGTAAAAACCTTATACATAATGTACTTTCAATGTATTAAATATAAGTTTTATCACTGTGAGCTGTTATTCAAGATCAGGTAAGTTTTCATCATCAGAGTCTGTTTCTAAGTCATCAAACGAGGGTTTGTCAGCCTTGTCACCGCCGCCGCCACCCATTGACCGGAGCATCTCTTCTATGTCATAAGAGTTACCTCCACCATTCTCATCTTCATCATCTTCGTCTTTCCACTTATTGAAATCTACCTTGAGGTAATGTGGTTTCTTCTTATCCTTGGTTAGTGATGGCCAGTAGGAAGCATCTTTCTTTTCTTTGCGTAGAATCATTTCTATGCATCTGCCTTTATTTATGAAGGCGCTAGTTTCAGGGATCACAGCATCGTATAATGGTATAGTTACCTCATGTATTTTATTGTCTGATGCATTGGCGCCTTTAAAATAAACTGAATCCTTTTCTATTTTAATTGTTGGGTTCTTAGATTCGATGCTAAATGTAAGAAAAACGTCTTCTTTGCGCTGGGCCCACAAAACGGGAGGAGGCACTGGTGCTTCGTTAGACATGTTTAAAATGTGCAAAATTCTTAAGCGATGTAAACGTGTCGTGCGAAGAAACGAAATAAAGGTAAACTTCTAGACTAGATTCACTATTCGACTCACGAAAATTAATAGTTTTTCTATGCCGCCGCCTCGCCGTCGCCGCACCGATTCATTTATGGAAGATGGATGCACAGATAAAAAATATTTGTGCTAGCACGCACATGCGTTATATTCGACTAAAATATTTGAGTCGATTTGTAATATAAAATCTTGGACTAAGAATTAAGTTTGGAACAGAATTTATGTTTTAAAAAAGATTCTGTACTTAAGTATATGCTTCATTTAGTAATTTTAAATGGTAAAACGATGATCATCTCCGTTATTACGATGAGCTACGATAGAATTGCCTTCCAACAAAAGACCAATACACAAAAAATAGCATCGATATAATACGATCGTACGAACATGCTTGAGATTTTTGAGTACGGTTCGAGAAAATTTTAAACTAATCAATATTTAGCATTGAACCATCATTTATATACAACATGGATAGATAGTTTATGTGCAATGGACAATGTTGCCAAACCCAGCAAAGCAAAAAGCAGCAAATTTAAAAAAAAAATACAGTAAAATGGCAACTTCAGACCATTTTTTATAAAACTAGTTCTGCCCGTGGCTTCGTCCGCGTGGACTTCAGAATTGGATCCGACTTGGATAAAAAATAAAGCGCATGTACTATTCCAGACTATAATCTATCTCTGTAACAAATTTCATCCATTTCCATTCAGCCGTTCTGACGTGATTGAGTAACAAACATCCATACATCCTCACAAACTTTCACGTTTATTTATTAAAAAAAAAAATCAAAACGAGAGCCACCAACTAGAATGAGGCCGCGGCCGCACTGCTAATTATGCACGGCGATTATGTAAAAACGAACTCAAATAAACGTGTATAATCTGGTTATGTTTCTGATCTAGATATAATAGATACAATAACCATAATGAGTGTACGTGTTATGGCAAAACCAGAAACAGCCAGATTACGGGCGGCACCGTCGGGCTCCACTAGTCAGCCGCCCGCAGGCTACAGCTTATGGAGGCCGGAGGTCTGTCCGTGCCTCTTGCGCCCTGTGCGGCTACTGCGGTTTGGCTGAGAAGTGGACAATTCTATGTCCCTTTCTGTCGCCTCTTTTGCAAGCATAATTTGCTCGCAGTAGGAAGAGGCGGCTTCCCATGCGCCCTCACTCCTGACCATCGACCTACTGCCGCAAGATCACGGCGCTGCTCCGCCCAAACTGGGCATACCTCCAGCGTGTGCTGCGCCTTGTGCTCGAGGCAGTTCACGCAGTGACTGACACTGGCATGGCCATCATCAGGGATTTTAATTTTGCTAACATAAAAAATGAGTCGCTAATTAGTTGCCAAATATGAGAATTAGTCGTTCACTGGTTCAAAAGTAATCAGGGTTTATAGGTAGCCGATCTGGAGGGCGCCTCCCCAGCTTGGTCCAATTTGAATCTCAAAGCTAGGGCAAGTAGCAAAGATCTGTTTTCTTCCAAACTTATTCGCTAATTAGTCGCAACTTTTCGCCAAGTCACAGATTTATATAGTCCAAGAGCTAGAGGTTTCGCAAATTTCGATCTCGCTCTTGGACTATACCTTAAAAATTGAACTTGTTTATTACTATTTCTTCTAAGACCCGACTAAATCTGTGACTTGACTATAAATAGGTACTGTCATTATCGTGGCGTGCCGTGCGCTGGGTTGCGCAAGTCGTGTCTTCTCTTGTTGAAGAAACCTACTTCAGGCACCAGTATCTCACTAAGTAAACTCCTAGTTCGTGCATTCCTGTTGTGTGAAGAGAAAATAAACTTTTATATCATTATTATTAATTAGCGCGTTTGAACAAACCCTTCAGCATTTTTGTATTAATATCTTTACCTATAATAAAATTGTAACAGGTCGATGTCTGTACTTTTTACATAATAGATATTAAAGAAAAACTAAAAGGGGGGGGGGGGGGGGTTATTAGAGCAACAGAAGCCAAAATAACAATACTTAGAATTTTTGTCTGTCTGTCTGTATGTTTGCACGCGCATCACGCAAAAACTACTGCATGGAATTGAATGTGACTGAGTTTTCACCGATGTATTGCTAGAGGTCTAAGTTAAAATCTGGTGCATGATTCATCTTGATATGCCGCTTAGAATCGGACTTATAGTATGTTAATCTTTTTGGGACGTGAGTGAAACTGCGGGCAACACGAACTAGTTCAAATTAAAATCACAACTGCTTTCATTGAACTAACATTTATTATATTTAAAAGATTCCACAACTAGATACTGTGATTGAAATACTTAAATATTAAACGATTAATATGATGGACCGGAAAACAGATTTTATTGATATCTAATTGATAAGATTAAATATCACCGAATTTAAAAACGACTGCTCCGAACATGATTTGCCGCACGAAAATATTGGCTTATGTTTAATTAACCACCAGATCTCGTAAAATGTTATGGCAAAAAATCACTTTATATTGCTAAAAATAGTAAATGATCACCAAAATAAGTTCTAACCAAACCTAAACCTAATTTTTGGTGACCATTTATCCATTTTGGTAAGCATTTTGGTGATCAATTTACTAAATTTGGTGGTCATTATATTTATCCCCGAAAATATTCCTTAAAGTTAGGTGATACCTCTAAGAGTAAAATCACAGCTTTACTAAATATTTAAATAGTGATGAAAACAAACTTATACTCATGTTTAAGTACCTACTGAGCATTCTTATCATCATTCCGTGTCTTGTATGCATCATATAAAACAGATGGGAGGCAAATGAGTGACCAAATGTTTCTTGAAATATTAGTGTCTTACTTTACTTAACTAGTATATAGGTAATGTAATAAATTAATTATTATAATATACTCTTAGAGCATTACAATATTTTTGCCCACAAAAACTCAAGATCCTTCTTTGTCAAATTCCAAGTAGTGCTTCACACACTACCACACTACATTTCACTTGATTTGTTTATCAATAGCTTCTAGCTATAGAAGGTGTAAACAAATCAGTATTCGGTAAACAATAGGGTTTTAGAAGCGGCAGTAGCCTAATGGCTACAGCGTCGGACTTCCGATTATGTGGTTGCCGGTACGAAACCCACCCATTGCACTACCGAAGTGAACCCATTCGTAACACAAGCATTTAGCTTAGCACGACGGGTTAACAAGAATACTAGTAATGTGCGTCTCACATTGCTAGTAAGTTTAAAAAAAAAAACTTTACTTTTGTTAATCCTCTGTTATATTAAATCATAATCATAGGGCCCTGAAGTTCTGAACGCGGCTTTGGAGCCCCCCATTTAGTGTTTCCGCATGGGCCTCCGACGGGCTTAAACCGCCATTGCTGCAGTTAGTATTTTTGCGTAAATAGCAATACTGAGTTTTAAAAAATTCTGTCCTTTTTTATATATTTTTGTAAGAAAGAGATATAGTTTGATTAAATATTTGTGTGCGATTTAGAGACTGCACCACGTTACTAGTTAATCTTATTTAGTTACTTCATTTATTAACTTTAGTCAAGGCGCGTAGGTACTTTCTTATCGTTACACTCTTATAACTTACATTATTTCATAGCTGGCAGTTTTTATGGACATTTTAGATTAATTATCCATCCACAATTCAATGGTTATAAAGTTCTATACAGCTTACTTCAATTTCTACTTATATTATTAGAATGCGCAATACTTCATGTATAATATGGTAGTTTTATAAAAGTTATAAATCATTAAGGGTGCGGCGGAGCTTGAATTGTCCACAAAAACGTAATACCAAAATAAATCGTAATCCATACAATATTCTATAAAATTGTGTTATTATTCGAAAATGGATACCATTAATCTAGGTTCCTATCGTACTATTTCGTCTACTACTACTTCACTGGAAATAAAAGACCGGAAAATCGTTCCAAACTTGGGAATGTTATCAAAATTTGCATTCGCTTACATTTATTTCCAGTGAAGTATTTTGGACGAAATAGTAGAGTAGGAATCCAGATTAACGGTATTGGAATAATAATAACAGAATTTGATTAAATTGTGTTTGAATGACGATTTATTTCAGTATTACGTTTGTAAGGGAAATTCCGGTCCGTTCAAGGTCCGCCGCACTCTTAAAGTGGGTAAGTATAATTTAAGGTGTGCCATATAATAAGTAAAATATGATTTAAAAACATAGAAATTATAAATAAACCATATAAAACTAATCTTTGCTCTAGACACGGCCGATAATCTGTGTCTATGTTCACAGCAAAAACAAGGGAAGCTTTCTATTAGACATTTATATATTTCATTATGTATTAAATTATAATACAAGAACTCACAGTATAGCAATATTGTAAGTGACATAAAAACTAAAATAATAATATTTACTGATAGAGTCATAATCTTAATTAAAATATCCTATCTTCATTATCAACCTTATATAATGTAATAATATAGCCTATTAGCCTATATTATTAACACAAATAGACTCTCAGTCTTAAAATATCAATTCAGTAAAATTTAAAAAACAGCAATTTTAATGACTAATGAGCTTACAAGCGATTATGCAAAGCGAATACAAGTTTTATTCCATAACAATGAATGAATCAACAAAATGTCAAGTTAGCAATATGTTTAGACAACTTCAGGTTGAAAGACGACGAATTCTTGTACGAGGGTATCAGAAGATTGCCAGCAGCTTTGTGAGCAGGTGAATATCAGGACAGAGAGGAAGTGTAGATGTGCAAGGGATGCATTGGTGGGTAAAATGCGCAGAGTTTCAGCGAATTCGGGCACGAGTTGTAATTCGCAGGTGAGTCTTGCGCCGCAACGGGCGCAGATGGTTGGCACACATGGCGACTCTGGAGTACTGGCTGAGCTCGGTAAAGGTGCACCGAGCACAGGTGGCTCATCTCGAGAATACCTGTAGATAAATATGAATATAGCACAAAATCTAAATACTTAGTGAGATTAATATAGGAAGACCATTTTCATTATTTTTTTTTGCCGTCACAAAGAGCACAACTAAGTATAGTATGAATAAGCAAAAAGGGCTCGTCAGACAATTTTTTTTTTAGTTTATATTCCCAATAAATGTACGAACTACAGAGATTGTCATATTACCTGAGTATTTGTCCTGGATGATTGCGTAGGCGAGTAAGAAAAGCATGGAATAGTCGATCGCCGTGTAAAGGAATCGCTTCCTCGTAAGGTTCGTCATCAGAGGCGCCACCACCACCAACGCGGTCCCCGCCGCAAACTTCTATTTCTGTAACATTTATAGATCTTTATCTATGTAAAAGGTGGAACTGTCTCACCATTCTATTGGTCCTAAGTGCGACTACAACGCTAGCTCTATTTTAAAAGAGTGTCCATGCAGTTTCTTGCCGGATTATTTTCTATAGGATCAACCTTTTGGAACTGTGCAACTAGAATCATAATGTTTCATAAACGCTTGTAAAGCTTAATATTTGAAATAAAAACATTTGAACTTGAACTTGAGTGGTCCTGGCTTCGATTCCCAGGGTTTTTTTATGGATTTCCAGTAGCAGCTCTGAGTTTGGATTTTTGAGACAAAATGGAGCCTATGTTCTTTTTAAGATCAAATTTATTTCTATACCGAAAACATAAATTGATTTCCCGGTTTTTGCGTGAAAATGTAACGACAAGCAGACAGCTTTATTTTATAAATTTTGTACCGTAATGCCCGCGACTTGTCTGCGTGGACTTCAAGATAGGGTCCATCCTGGATTAAAAGTAGCCTGTGTTATTCCATACTATAATCTGTGTGCTAATTTTTCTCCAGATCCGTTCAGCCGTTCTGGTGTGAAAGAGTAACAAACATCCACACAGCCATACTCACAAACTTTCACGGATATAAAATTAGTATGGATAATAGTGATATTGCTAAATTAGAGGGAGTGCATAGTGTACCTATTTTCTTACCATTTTCTCTCTTATACTTATTGAACAGTTCATTCACTCTGTCATCATGACCAGATGATTTCTTCCATTCTTCTTCAACATATATAAATTTCGGCACAAATTGTAGTGGTCCACACATTAAACGACTTCTTAAATCAGGTGGCAGCTCTGCAGTCTGAAATAAATATGAAATACAGAATAATAACAGAGGAGAAATCTTTACGTAGTCGCCACTGGGATGTGCTTGAACAGGTGTTGTACAGAGGGGTTCCAGGGTGGTCATTTAAGACGACACAGTGCCTCCCTTCATGTGCTGATGGTGGCCACTGGGTTGTTTTAGTGAATAAGAATCCTATACACTCGGGTGTAATTCCCCAAAAACCAGATGTCCTTTGAAAGTTTCCCCCCTAAACAAAAAAAGTTACAATAATACATACTTGATGCAGTAAGGCCTCAACATCATTGGCAGGTCCTGTAGGTGTGTCTACAGTGACCAGTCCAGGTTCATCTCCCCCCTCTAGTTCTGCAGCAGCTACTGGTGCTCCAACTGCACCCATGGCACCTGAATAACAGATCACAATCTATAGAAATAATAAAACCACCATCAAAAACATAAAAATAATGCAAACATAAAATAACAGTTTCGGAACTCGGTGCTTTTGATTTGGTTTGAATGTTTGTATTCGCCACCGACTTCCGAAACTGTTATTTTATGTTTGTATTATTTTTAGGGTTTTGAAGGCGGTTTTACTTTTTGTTAAAAGTTATTTCATTTTAACATTTTTAGAAGCGAGTAAAATTTTAGGCATATGACTTATCATTTACGTGTTATTGTCATTTTGTTCTAAATTTTGTGGCCCATCAAATTATGGGACCACCTCTGAAGTATGACCTACCGATTAAAAAGAATCATCGGTTCATAATTGACGGAATAATCGCATAACAAACATACAAAAAAACATATACTTAGTTGGATTGAGAACCTCCTCCTTTTCGAAAAAGACAATGTAATGTATCTGGGGCATACCTAGTAATAGGTATATTTATAATGAAATACTTAAGTCATATTTTTAATTTAATCAATTACCTTGGATGGGTGACATATTTGCATTATGTGCATCAAACACTTGAAGGTTTCCAAAAGCTTGCTCCACATTTTCCAATTCAAATGAATTGCTTTCATCATCCTCATCAGAATTTCTGTTCAAGAAAAATATTTACAATGTTTATAGTTATGATAATTGATAATTACTATTGTTCACCCTAATTAAATGCTTTAGTTGATTAATCTTTGACCACTCATGTATACACGACAAACCAAAATGTGCCCAGCACACTACGGTCATAATTGGGTGATAGCTTTCTATAGTAAATTCCGAAGCTTTGTGCTGAGGGCACACTTGTTCTGTTTTGATGTGGCGGTCAAAAGGTTAAAGATAAAAAATATTAGAGATCAATCTCTATTATCTGAGTACTGAATTTCCAGAGTATGTATGTACAGCTACAGTACTATCATGTGGCAATGAAGTTACAGACAGAAGCATAGAGAAGAAACACCCAAAACCAACTCGGACAATCATGGTCTCTTTTAAAGTTCAGACATAGTAGTAGCAAATATGAGTTACAAACCAAGGTATTGTTTGAAATGGCCTTTTGAAGAAAAAGCCATAGTGGCTATCAGTAGACCAATCACAGCTGACAGTACTCATGCATCAGTCATTGTGTATATTGACCATGGTTGACCACTTGATAGTGTCACATAATTTCATGATAATATGAAGACTTACCTTTGCATTGCATTGTTGGGGCTAGGAGCATTATCAACATTCATAAAATTGCCATTGGCAGTATCATTGTCATTTTCATCCCACTCGTCAGCACCCTGACACCAAGACAGTTTAGTGTCACTACTAGGAATAGCAACAATAGCACTTGCTTCCTTCGACGATTTATCTTGGCATTGGCTTCGAACACATAACCAGCTAAAAAATAATTATGTTGTATTAGTGCTGTCCTTCTATGATTTATATTGAATCTTGATTTTGATAAAAATAATATTTACCTTTCAGACTGTATCCAACAGTTAGGATTTATACAAGCAAAAACATATAATGTACGGTGATAAATGGAATTTTCGAGGGGTGCATAGCACTGTATAACAAGCAGCCTATGTAGTCCACACAAAGGACATTTAGTTGAAAGTTGTAGATTCTCAAGAAGTGGCCAGTCCTGTATAAAATAAAAATATTATACATTTTAGATAAGTAAAGCATGTTGTCGATAGTACATGGTTTTTGTGAGTCTTTCTTTCGAGCTCACTAATTAAATAAACTTACAGGCAGTCCTCCGATTTTATTGACAGTGTAATTTAATAGAGTATGGTTTTTATCAACAATTGATTCATCTTCGTAGCCTAAATATATTTTCCCTTGTTGTTTGGCCATTATTTATTTTATTATTCCAGATTTTCCGATCAATGAATTTTCGACGACGAGCGAAACGTCAAATTTAACTTTTTAAAATTGGAGGTTATGATTCCGTTTTACGGAAAAGCAACTTGTCAAAGTCTTCATATAGCCAAGTAGAAAAAGGTAACAAACCTTGCCGTGCCCAATCTTTAAACGACTCGACCGTTTTCTATTTATATATTTCTATAAAACACCTAATTACCATCTCAATTCCATTATTAAATAAACAAAAATATTATTCAGTAGAGTTATTAAAATATACCTTGGTACTTACCTATATGCACTTGGTACTTACACGCACAAATCATACTTTGAGAATTTCGTAGAGCATTCATGCTCGACCTAGAAATTAGATCAAAATGTATCAGAAGTAGATACATTTTGAGATGTTACAATAATTATAAATAGGTAGGTATTTACCTATTAATTATTTTTGGGGTGTGGAAATCTTCATAGGGCGCCTCCTATCGGGGAGGCGGCAGGGTACCTATGTCGGATTCGTATCTAATTATCGCACTTGCCTTCCTTTGCCATACAGTCACGAACTCACGGCATTGGGACTTCACCTTCACCACGACCGATAACAAACTGTGCATTCGTTCACTTGATCCCTTCAAAAAGGTCGATCGGTTAATCACACACAGCGTATCTACCTTTATGTCCTTGAAAATTTTGGTTCAGGAGAAAAAAGTAGGATTATTATGGTAGCTCAAATATTCATCTATCAACTCAACCTACGTAATTACGAAACTCTTTTCCAAATTCCCAACCAAATTGGGGACTTACATCTTGCATAATTGATGACTGTTTATTACGAATACCCAAACTTGTAAAGTTCAACGACGGACGCCCCGACGTGATGTTATACCTTCTGCATTTGTAAAGTTATGCAATAATTTTGAAATAAGTAGGAATAATTCGGAGCGCGGGGATAGCCTAGTGATAGGAATGCCAATTCAAAGGTCTTCAGTTCGAATCCAAGACACGCACTTCTAACTTTTCCAAGTCATGTGCGTATATAATAATAAGTAGCTAATTATTAGCGACTGCCTCATTAGTCTGAGGTCGAGGTTCGATCCCCACGTCGGGCAGGGTTCATGGGTTTTTCTATGAAATTCTCAGTAGCAGCTCGGAGTCTGGATTTGTGCCCGGTTAATGGCAATAGGCTCGCCCTCTATTACATGGGACCTAAACATACCGGCGAACGGTGGGTGTACATTAGTACGCCTCTGCCTAACCCTTCGGGGAATACAGGCGTGATGGTATGTTATGTTAGCTAATTATCTATACTTATAATAAATCTGTAGAGAGGTCAATTCTGTACATGAAATATATTTCCAAAATAACTATCAGCGGGTGATTAGTAATCGATACTGACGCCAAAAATGCAATCAGTAAAATTTTTGTCTGTCTGTCTGTCTGTCTGTATGTTCGTTATAGAAACAAAAACCACTCGACGGATTTCAACGAAACTTGGTACAATTGTTCTTCATACTCCTGGGCAGGTTATAGTATACTTTTCATCACGCTACGATCAATAGGAGCAGAGTAGTGAAGGGAAATGTTGGGAAAACAGGAGAACTTACTCCATTTTTTAAGCTTCCGTCGCGTGTGCAGCCTTAATGGTTAAAGCTACACAGAAATCATGTATGACGGAAATGTTCTCCTTAAAATTATATAAAAAATATTCCACGACAGCAAATGTCTATCTTTTATGGTTGACTCACAATAACACGTGTAACTCCCGATAGCTTAGCAGTTCGGAGCTTTCTGATTATATTTGTCTACTCTTACGTTAGGTGACTGACTGACTGACATAGTGATCTATCAACGCACAGCCCAAACCACAGGTTATAGTATACTTTTCATCACGCTACGATCAATAGGAGCAGAGCAGTGAAGGGAAATGTTGGGAAAATGAGTGATTCATGAGAAAGGTTTCAAGCTATAAAACATAACGCTACAACCCTTAGGAACGGGGCAACGCAGGTGAAACCGCGGGCGAAGAACTAGGGAACAAAGTAACTATTCCACGCGGACGAAGTCGCTGGCAAAAGCTAGTGTTTAATAAAACAAAAACAAATTATCACGTAGTGAAGGAAAACATCATGAGGAAACCTGTATAGGTACCTAAGATATTTCTCGACGGCGCGTGTGAAAACTGCCAACCCGCACTAGGCTAGCATCGTGGACTATAATACCTTTCATTTTGAGAGGATATAGATATTATTCTTGTTTTTATTCTAAACATAAATAACCGAATTAATAGGATTGGTGTGTCAGTTTCACTTCGGAAAATCAGCGTGTAATGAGATAGGTGTTTAGTGTCTAAGTATAACACATTCTTGTATTCTAGGTAATTCACTGGTGCATGACAAAGAAGCCAAGGTAGGGTAGAAAGGAAACACCTAGGTCTAGGTACGTCCTTATATGTCAATCTGTAGCCATTCGGTTCTTATAAATAGACGTCGCGTCGTTGCCTGGTCAAGTCGAGAGGGACTATTTCAAAACAAGATATATATTTTTGGCCTTTTGGTATATATATATTAGTTTCTTCGATTTGAGGACAACGATATGACAAAAAGAAATCACATAAGGAGCGGTCATTGCCTAAGCACAATATAAAAGTCATTTCAGTCCTGCGTGGGAGGTTCAAAGTTGTAGTAACAATACCGTGTTAGTGCTGCTCTCAGACGCAAGTCAGACTTTAAACCGAAAAGTCTTAAAATTAAAACAATTTATTTGGTCAGTTATAAAAATGAAACATTTGTTGATTTTACTATCGGTATGTTAGCACTCCATATTTCTGGCTAAATCTGTCGGTTTTATTTAAGTACTTAAAATTATATTTTGTTATTTCAAAGATTTCTTCAATTGTGGTTCAGTTGGATGCAGTGACAGTAAATCCATCGTTGTGCCCTACTAACAAGATTGCTCCACACCGTCGTCTCGCCAGTTGGAATCAGAGCAGACCTCGAACATTGGGGCTGATATATGAGCTACTAGGCCCTAGAAGACCAACTCCAATAGATCCACTAAACGACTTGCAAGAACAACCCCAGGAAGACGACCCAGATGATTGCGGTGAAATAGACGATTACGACGAAACAGATCTTAGTTCAGGTCAGTCAAAAAAATACGTTTATTTATGGCCGGATGTCATCATAGATAATGGCCCAAAATGGTGCTGGTGGTGAAATGGGTCCTCTTTCATGGTTATCACAGCAGTTAATTTTACTGAAACAATGTTGATTAAAAAACCGAACACCACACAAAGTATGTTATTAGCTTGGGCCTTGAATCGTCTGATTAGATTCAGTTCATCATAGGTAAACGTTAAGGCAATTAAAGATTAACTTGGTACTTATTAAAATAATATTTAATTTTTTAGTTACACCAGGAGCTCAAAAGCGAAAAGATACGGTGGATCGTCAATTCTTCCATCTAAATCACATGTACGGTAGACCACCATATTATCCAGTGGCTAGCAGGCCACCATTCATAGCGCATCAGAGGCCCACACGACCTCCATCCGGTTCTGATGGAATATACGGGTCAAATGTTTATCGGCCACCTTCGCATCAGTATCCATCAGGTAAACAAAAATTATTGTTGTCACACGTCGGTCTCAGAATGACCTGTAATGGGTTATTGAACATAACACTTTTGGGTATTTTTCGATAATTTACCTCCTATCGCGTCGTGCAATTTACGGATTAGGTACGACACTAAAGTCACAGGGATGAGTGTTTAGGGCGGGGCCTATTCTTTGACAAAAATGAAAGATATTTAGGTACTTACTTAATTTTCCGAATAATGTTCAACGGCGAAAACAGGTAAATAAGTAGGTAATATAAGTAAGTACTTATGTAGGCACGTATTTTTATCATTACTATTTTTTTTACAGACCACATTAAACCTGTGAAAGAGCACATTCAAGATAATCCCCAGGAATCCTATCAACAAGGTCTTATAGGTGGAACTCTTGGGCACATAGTTGGGTTTGCTCCTGTGAGGCCTACCACTGCTACATCACAAACAACACAGAATCAATTTCGTTTCCCCGAAAGTAGTCCATACGCGAACAGACGCCAAAAGAAGTCTCAGCAACCAACTAGGTCTACAAATATAATTGGATCATTTGTCGACTTGATATTTAATTAATTAAATTATTAGTTAATAAAGCTGTGTATTTTTTTTTGTATTGAGGAATGGATGGGATGGACGGATTTATTATACATACACGTAAGATCAAAATTAAGCAAATCGCAAGCAAAGTTGCAGGAATGTTACACGTAGGTCAGATTTAGATACTGAGATAAAAAGAGCTGTGTAGTAAACGAAAATGTGGGCCCCTCTACCGTTCTCGCCACCCGCGGTCGCATCCCTAGACGCTTTCTAGAATAGTCTACGGTATGCGCGCGCACCCCATTGTCCCGCGCGCACGCCGGCTATCCCGCTCGCCACGAGTCGCCTGAGAACTCCGAGCGCGGTACGGTCGCGTCGCGCGTGTTGTAGTACCTACCCCTGTGACCAAACTTTCTTGTTTAACCTACTTAATTATTGAATATTATATCCACCCTTTGTGTAACTACTGTGTTAATTTGCAATAAATATTGTTTTCCGGGCTACATTTTAATTATTTTTCCAACCACTACCAAAGCTGACATTCAGACGAACAGATAGACGTATACGTACACGTACGTATAAATAGTAGATTTGGGGCCCAGACAGCAGACAACGATTCTGGACTACTATTTCAAATTTAAACCTAGTCTGGACATGTGATGTGGGACGTACCTACTCTTTTTTACGGGAAGAGGTTCGGAATCAGTTACATGTGGGATGAATTAAAAAAAAAATCTATAAATTCTAGACACCAAAGAGGTCCAAGAGGCCTGAACTATTTTTATTATTTTTCCAACTTTAGGCATTTCTCAGGTATCATGGGTACGTCTACAAATAAGTACCTACTAACCTTACTACACAAATATCACCTCGCCCGACCTGACCCGTAGCGCAAAAGCCGATCATTTGATTTCGGATTTATTTTATACCTCGGCAGGTAGGTAGGTACCTACTTATTATAAAACATAACATCCTTACTAATATCATAGATAATACTAATATTATAAATGTGAAAGTTTGTGAGTATGGATGTATGGATATTTGTTACTCTTTCACGCCAGAATGGCTGAACGGATCTGGATACAATTTGGTACACAGATGGATTATATGTGCCTGGATAACACAGAAGCTACTTTTTATCCAGTTCGGACCCAATCCTGAAGTCCACGCACACAAAGTCGCGGGCAGAAGCTAGTACATTTTATTTTGAAAATACCAACATTTAAAAGTATAGGTATTAGGGACATAGTAGATAATAATTAAGATTAATAAAAAAATTGCCTTACTTTACATAACATTCATAATCAACCTATTATACTGTCGTACTGCCGGGCACGGGACTCCTCTCAGAATGAGAGGGATTAGGATATAGTCCACCTCGCCGGCCTAGTGCGGGTTGGCAGACTCCACACGCCGTCGAGATAATCTCTCAGGCATAGCATAGGTTACCTCACGATTTTTTCCTTCACCGTTTAAGCACATGATAAAATTAACTATGACTTCGACTTGACTTCGAAAAGTCACGAGGTGTGTGCCTTGGATTCGAACTCGACTTGGCAGTCCAACGGTCATACCAGTAACTAGGCTATCACTGCCTTACTTTTTATTGGATAAAAATATCTCAACGGGTTCTTTTACTTCGAAATTTCTGTTGAAAGCTAAATAGTTTGACCTTCTATTGTGTTAATATCATAGTGCGGAATTTCAGAGGAGAGAATAGTCAATGAAAATACCAAGACGCAACCTTCAAATTTATTCGATATCTTATAAAGTACTTTATAAAAAATAAGTAGTGCAAAATAGTCCGCAGCCGTAAGCACACGATGTTCACCTACGTAATTGTCTAATGAGAAGCGCGTGACAAACTAAAACTACGGATATACTCGCATATGTCTATTTTTTTTTTCGTTGATTTGCCTCATTAATTCATTAGAGGAGTATAGGTACAATGATATCACCACATGGTGTGCGTTAAAACGATGTTAATCGTTTACAAGTGACACTAAAGCGCACATGTGAATTGTTTAAGTGGGTGTTGTTGTTAAATAAAGTATAAAATGAAATTATTTTTAATAATTATATGGTTGACAACAATAGTCTGTGCAATGGCTGAATTCGTGTACGAAGGTATGTAATTTTATTGTAAGGTTCGTTACATTCGAATAGTGTTTCTCAGTTTGTCTTTAGACGCAGTGAAAGCTCTCACAATAGTCATGATTTATATGAGATTAGGTACTACAGAGTCTTCAATTAAGTATACAAATAATAAGTAAGATCATTTTATAAGCGCAAAACAGTGACGCTACCATTTCAATAATAACACCCCCTTGTTGTCTACAAGGGAGTCGGTGCTGGTTACTTACATCTCTTATTTTAAGACAATACTATTTTTCTAGTGTTTTTATAACCAGCTATCATTACAGCTGGTAAAACGGTGATGGGCACAGTGCAATAACAAAAGATCCGCTTATAGTAGGGCCGGTTTTACTCTTCGGTACAACAAACGGTATTTTTGTGTTACCAATAAGCAATGAATATAAATACTGCTATATGTCTTCAAGAATTCGCGTAACATTTGATTTATTTTTGCGGGATATCTACTTAAAAATATAAAGCAACCCTTATATCTATATCTGCTTATATCTACTTATAATTACATACCATCACGCCTGTATTCTCCGAAGCGTTAGGCAGAGGCGTACTAAAGTACACCCACAGTTCGCTGGTATGTTTAGGTCTCATGTAATAGGGGGCCAGCCTATTGCCATTAACCGGGCACAAATCCAGACTCCGAGCTGCTACTGAGAATTTCATAGAAAAACCCAATAACACTTTGATCGACCTGGGGATCGAAGCCAGAACCTCTAGCGTAGCAGACACGCTTGGGACCACTAGACTAATGAGGCAGTCCTACTTGCAATTGTTACAGAAAATCCATATACTCGCGCATTGAAACTTAATAAGCAATGGCATAATTTGCACGGTTTCGTACAAGTTCGTCCAGGAGCACACATGTTTTATTGGTTTTTTTATGCGAATGGGACGAAAGTTGAGTCTAGTACTAAACCCATAATTATATGGATACAAGGTGGACCAGGATTTGCTGCAAGTGGCGTTGGAAACTTCGCTGAATTGGGCCCTTTTAATATGGATATGCAACCCCGTAATTACACTTGGGTACGTCTCACAACGTTAGTTATATTTTAGTATTGTAGTAGCTATTGTTTTATGGTAAGAGCCTATTTCACCACCGAGAAGTTCCCAATAAATTATTTGACAATTATTTTTAATATAAATTATGTTTTATTCGCTGAGTAGCGTCTACTCAGACTCGGTGAAATAGACCTCTAACAAAGAAATTCACCAAATGATCGGTTGTTGCTGACGCCAGAACTATTTCTTCTGCAACATAATTATTATACTTTGTACATATTTCAAGAAACGTTTCTAGTATGTATTAAGTCCCGGAAGGTCACCGGTTGGTTGTGGGTTTTTTAAATGACGAATTTATTAATATGTAACAATATAGAATGGGTACAAAACCACTGCTTATTTCTAAAGATATTACTGCCAGCAGATCAGAAGTCCTATTTATAAACATTCTACGTAATGTCAGGTTTGACTTAACTGCTCCAGTTGAACTAAATGTGAAGATAGATTTGATAGTTAAAAGCGTTCAAGTCAATGTCAATCCCATCTGCGTTGGCACTACTGACCTTTCACTCGTTATTGGGCTATTGCTCCCAAAGCCACAAATGTTTGTCAGACGTGAAATTATACTAGTTTTATGTTTTTGGAGATGATGTATTATAATTTTTAGGTGAAGGAAAGGAACGTGTTATTCATAGATCATCCTGTGGGCACTGGATTCAGCTATGTCACAAACACTACGCTATATGTGAAAACGGATCGAGAAATGGGTATGTTATTGGAAAAACTATTTTTTTTTATAAGTTGTCGTTAAAGAAGTTAAATAAGTTTATGTTCTAAGTTAGCCTTAATTATCTTCATTCACAGCTATGGATCTAGCAAAAACAATAAAAGTGTTCTTTAGAAGACACAGGGAGTTTCGTAACACACCAACATATCTGTTCAGCCAAAGTTATGGCGGTAAAGTATGTCCAAGATTAGCATTTTATTTACACACGGTACGTATTTCATAAAAATTAAAGATATAAATTTTAGCGGAAGAAAAATTCGACCACTAGTAGTGGTATCGGTAGCTTAGTTGGCTAAATTGTCCGGTGTAGTTGAGCGGAGGGCCGCAGGTTCGAACCCTGCCTGAAATCGAGCAAACGTTTTTCTTAAACAAATAATCCTTACTAATATTAAAAACGTGAAAGTTTGTGAGTATGGATGTTTGTTACTCATTCACGACAGAATGTCTAAACGGATCTGTATGAAATTTGGCACACAGATAGATTATAGCCTGAAATAACAAGTAGGCCACGTTTTATCCAGGTCGGACCCAAACCTGAAGTCCACGCAGACAAAGTCGCGGGAAGAAGCTAGTTCATAATAATTATTTACATTACATAATTTTTTAGTAAAGGAAAAAATTCAATCGCGGGCAGGATTCGAACCTGCGTCTTCTGGTTTGATATACCAGACGCTCTGACCTCTAAGCCACCGCGAACCCTACCCGCATGATTGAAATTTTGCCTTCACATTCTGAATTTACGTCATAAGGTGACGTTGCTGACATCTATGAGAGGCAAGTTACCTTACTTCTCAAGCGACACGACTTACTTTACAGTTATTATCATGCGGGTAGGGTTCGGGGTGGCTTAGAGGTCAGAGCGTCTGGTATATCAAACCAGAAGACGCAGGTTCGAATCCTGCCCGCGATTGAATTTTTTCCTTTACTAAAAAATTACATAATAATCTTAGCATGGAAAATGCAAAAACATCACAAAAAGATATTTACATTACATTTTAGATATCTACCTAATATCATAATAGGGTAACTGGTGTTTGAATTATTAATAATATAAGGCTTATTGAATAATATAATTAATTAATATTAATAAGAAAATAATTTAAATTGATTAAAGAAATTGTAAGATATAAGCGTTTAAAGTTTTTTGTGGGGATTTAGAGGGGATGGTCCAATCTTTCCCGCAAAACGAGTTTGGGTGTAGAATTTTTATGGCGCACCTAGGTACCTACGGTTTGATGTCACAAAATGCTCTTTCTGTGTAGCATAAAATTAAAATGCTTATAAATTCTTTATTTTTGAACCGATTTTGATTTCCTTGTCATAAAAATAATCACTTTTCTAGCTTATTAATGGAAATCGCTAAAAGGTTATGGGTCAATGTTGAAACCATAGCAACCTGGTTAAATGCTGGCCAGCAGATGTATAATGTTCATAACATAACACAATATACATACCATCACGCCTGTATTCCCCTAAGCTAAGGGTTAATAGCCAGCAAATTTAAATTGAGAGCATGTAAGAGTTCTTGAAACAAAACATCGTAAATATTTGTTATGATCTGTTACACTACTAGTAAGATGGGCAACAAGGCAAATACTTAGCTTAATAATTTATTTTGTTATTTGCAAAGATGAATTAGACCTTGTTCACATAATATAGTAGGTACTTAAATTCACTATTGTTTTACAGGCGATTGAAAAGAAAAGTTTGAAAATGAATTTCAAAGGAATCGGAATTGGTGGTGGTTGGGTAGACCCCAAGGAAAGCGTTTTGATGCAGCCGGAATTTTTGTATCTATCGGTATGTTTAATCGTAATTTGAAAATTAAATGACTTTTGAATTAGATATATTTTATCACATATGCATTTTGCACTAACTTTACGCAAAACTCATTCATGTATCGTGGACCGGAAAGCGAGCTTACTAATTACCCATCTTGTCTGTACCTGTGTCTATAGGCCAAAAACGTTATATTATCAACTAAATAGCCATATAATTATATGTCTTGTTATTGTATCGACAGCAAATGTAACGGAAAGAGCAAAAGAAAAGAAATCAATGGAATCATTAAAAAAGATTGGCCCAGTAAATCCTGTCAATAAATAAAGCTAATTAATAAATTTCACAAAAACAAGTAGTAAAAACATATTACGATGATTGTAATATAAACTATTATATCTACTATTTTTCAGGGGGCAATAGACCAAAATCTGTACTTGAAGTCGTTAAAGATAGCTAAGAAGCTTGCCCGATATATAGAAACACAAGAGTATTTCTCCGCGGACGTTTTAGATGACATTTTGTTTAATTATCTCAACGAAGAGGGAGAATTAAATTTCAATAATGTGTATGCTCCTAGTCCTTATCCAGCTCTTGAAGAACTAAATAAGAAGATGAACAAATATGTAAAGCCTTCTTTGGGCAGAGTGAACCAGTCTATAGAATGGGCGTATCTGTCAATTGGCGCATATCAAAGTTTAAAGCAAAGCTTTCTTGTTCCATCAGTTTCATTCTGTATGTATATTCCTTAAGACGTTTTTTCCCCACTTGAGATTTTTTAAAGCAACTTCGTGTTGTCAATAATTTGGTTATATCTACTAATAACCTGTGCACCGACGTGAAATTGAAGATAATATCAATTAATTTAATATAATTTTTATAAAAATAGACTTCTTGGATTATATAGATCAGAGGCAGGGTGTTGAAAAAACAAACATGAACAAAATGAGACATAAATTTTATGGAGTGCCATATTTATACTAATTTTGAGTTTTATTATTCCAGTAGAAGCCCTTTTGGACAAAACTAAATTGAAGATAGCAATTTATAATGGAAACTTGGATGTTGTGACTCCTTTGGGCGGTAAGGTTACTCAAATAATATAATCAAATGTGCCTCTGTGAGGAAGGGTAAAAAAACACTTGCAGTTATTCTCGAATTTTCCACTTTTTTTTTCGAATATTTT
This sequence comes from Acronicta aceris, assembly GCA_910591435.1. Lineage (NCBI taxonomy): Eukaryota > Metazoa > Arthropoda > Insecta > Lepidoptera > Noctuidae > Acronicta > Acronicta aceris. Next base: position 8,857,415 of record OU342767.1, on the reverse strand, counting down.
TAAAGTATATGTATGTCGATATAGATAATATTCTTATACATCTCTCGCACAGGGGCATCCAACTGGGTCCACAAATTAAAATGGCATGGTGCTGCTGAATTTGCTAATGCCACAAGACAACTGATACGGGGAAGCAGGAACGGGTATTATAAAGAGATGAAAAGATTAAGCTTTTGGTGGGTCTTTGGAGCTGGTCACTGGGTAAGATAAGCATCTTTAAAATATTGTCAAAAGCGGTAATTTCATTTATAAGCCTTATTCTTTATTGTTTTTTTTTCGATATCTATCATGCTGTACTAGTACCTACCTATAAGTGGACAGAGTTCCCACAAGAACTGCTTCCGTATGACTACGTTTCAATGTTAAAGTTTTACCGTCCGTAATCTGTACACGACGGACGTTATATAATAAGGACATATAATAACAATAACAACTTACAGTACCTACCCCCGAGATAACAACGAGCGTCTGAAGTTAGCTGTTGCGAACAGCCGCACAGCTCAAATAACTTAATTATGTAAGTGTACTTTTGCAAAAATATCGAATTCAGTAAGGACAATATTCACGAATGCGAAACCATTACGACTCCAACTGCCTTTACACAGAGATTTTATATTAAAACTAGCTTCTGCCCGCGACTGTCGACGGTCTGACTTGGATAAAAAGTAACCTATGTGTTATTCCAAACTAGAATCCTATCTCTGTGTCAAAGATCAGTCAGATCCGAGTAACAAACATCCATACTCACAAACTTTCACGTTTATAATATTAAGTAAGGATAAGTATTTACCACGGCAAAACCACTTGCGGATTACTTCAGACGTGCTTTGTTATCTCGGGGAAAGTTAAGTAAGCACTAAACAAGAAAAATTACATAATGATATTTATTTGCTTTTACAGCAGATCCAAAGATATATTTTTTCAGTTTTCATAAATCTTATGAGACTTTTATTATTTTAGATACCAGAAGAGAACCCTGAAGCTATGGGACACATATTGGATTATGTGACGGCAGAAGATGTTGCAGAGTTATAAAATTAAGACCTTTGATACGAGGTTACATATTTTTTTAGGAACATTGTCCATCTATGGTGTTAGTTTCTAATAGGCAGCGTATGGATATGGTTTATTGGACATTGCGGAATAGAAATATTGAGTGCAGAAAAGTAGCAGAACAAATAGAAAATACTGAATCTAACTGACTGTACCTTGATTAGAAACTGTCTCGTATTAATGTTAGAACGCTGTTAAAGCGATGTTACATTATTTTACTCTTAATAAGTTCCATAATAGGGATGTTATATCTAGCTAACATTCCTATATAGGAATTTACTAAGAGAGAAGGTAGATTATGAAGTAGAATTTAGTTGTTTTAGTATGTTTGAACTTTATTGGCGTAGTAATTTTGATATCGGAATGATAGAAAAGAGGCTTTAATTAGCAAGAATTAATGTTGCTTTTCGTAAATAGGTAGTTTATCTTTTGAATTCTTAATTTTATAGTGTGAATTGGATTATACAGAAATTTAATACCTAATAATCATCTTAAAGTAATATTTCGCATTAGTTAAAAGAAGGTATAACAAATATTGTTATTGTTATTGTTACGTATTATAAATAAACCCCGCACTAGGGTTTAAAAAAATCAAAATGCATATTAAATTCAGATATTTTTTTAATGTCCAGATTACGTATCAATAATTATTATACAAACAATAATATATGTACAATATTCAATTATGTTTATTAAATAACATTTTATATACTAAAATAAAATATACACACTCATAATAACTAACCCACACTATAAATTTTATTTATGGTCTATTGAGAATAATAAATTTTGAAATAATTATATTTAGCTAAAAAATGTTCACAACGAAAAATAATTTAGCAGAAGCTAAAACAACTAATGGCTTTTAATCAAAGCAGTCTTGTAACTGAGGGCAAAATTTAATAATTTAAATATTATTAAATCAAATTTATTTACACCCATTAAATATAATATTTTTATAGCGCTCAGATTTATTCACATAACTAAATTATTATTCCACATTAAATTCGATTATATTTTCAAATTCGTACCATAGCATTATTAAAACTCTAATAGTGTACCAATGACGCCAAAGGTTACAACGAATTATATTCAAAATTGTACGAATTATATATATATTTAAATATATATATTTGATTTATTTATCACATAACAAGGAATTATAATGTTGGTTTGTACTAAAAAACCTGTCGTTTTAGGCTAAGGCTATGAAACAACATATTTTATAACGGCTCATAATAATATACATGCATGTTGATAATATTGGAGTACTAAACATATTTTGTTCTAGTTGTTCTATATTAATTTCATAGATCTTGCTTAGTTACTTTATTGAATTACGCGTGTAAGTTCGTATAATTGTATGATAAAAAATATATATATTTAGTTGACATAACTGAAACTGAATAATTCATTATTTTTTGCGTAATCCCGAATGCGGTATTACGCAGAAAGCCAGAGTATGAAATAGATTTTGTACATAAATTAGGCATAACTGAGACACTGCCTATATGCATATGTAGGTAGTTACAAGTTTATAGTTTGAGCTATCGTATTTTACTTTTAACAAGAATCCGACACTCTGTTATTATACATAATCATAAATTGTAAATTTTATGCATGTTACCTAAATATCAAACACAATGTAAATTGTTCTTGATTAAATAAATAAAAAATACAATCTGACCCACAGAAGGTTCTTAGTTGATTGACGATTCTACTAGTCTACGATTGTTTTGCATGGAGAAGATGTATTCTAGACTATATTTTTTCTAGGTGTTTTTATATATTTCAATTGTAAAATTTACAATACAACAAATATGTATAATGAAGATTAATATCAGTCTTAAAAACCAGCGGTATCCAACAAACAATAACTAAAATGTGTGCGGTCTTTTATTTCTAACATATTCGTAGACCAAAGTATTATTTTAAACAAACTTCGAGCACTTATACGAGCTACGTTCAAATTGCCCATTATTTTGATAATGCTATAAATAAGTAACATGTAAGTATTATTAGATTTATTGTAAGGAGGTAATCGTATTTTTGTGTGTGCAAGATGTTTGTTTCTGTAAGTTGAATTTTGTAAAAATAAATAAAAACCTCAAAATCAATCATCTTCGATGTTGCATAATTTTAGTCTCTTATGGTCAATTTGAATAAGAATTATAATTCTAATATTGTATTTACCTACTACGTTAGCCTGACTTCAGCGTAACAGGCATCACAAACTCGTACTGGCTTGGTGTTCCCAGCTAATGCGACAGTTTTGTCGCTGCAAGAGGCGCAGAATATATGGCCACAACGACGACAGTGGTGCTGCAAAAAACGTATATATATCATTGTATCGTGGTTGTAAAAAAATGTGGGCGTTTCAAGTGGTATAAGGTAAGGTCTAATAAATATGACTAAATGTATATACTAAGTATATAATCAGGTTAAACTTGTAGTTAAATATTGATTAAGCTGCAGTTATTCCGAGGATTGTCTTAAAGAGAATATTAATTGTAGTATGTCTTGAAGATATCTAGCATTTAGCTGCATATAGCTGGACATAAGAGACTTGAAGCCGATTCCAATATAGTTGGGAAAAGGGTATGAACGTCATCCTCTTGTTAGTTCCAACAGGTCATAGCGGCATGCGACCACGGCTTTAACCTGGACACCACTGTAACTAGGTATATGTGTTGATTCGAATTCAATAAATTGTCTATTAGAAAGGTGACACAGGAATAGTTCTTGTTTCGTCATTTTCAGTAGATTTTTTTCGTAATCGGGATTTAGTTGTTTTTTCTTTTGTTATTTATATAGATTATTTGTTAGTACTTACTTTTCGCCTAGCAATTGAGAACTCTTTGGTACACGCGGTACAGGCTGTAGCGTCTTTGTCGTGAGTCCATATCGGCGGCTCCTCAACGGTTTGCGCCTCCTTCTCTAATAATTCCGCTAACTGTAGTTTATTTTCGCTTAGTGTTGCACCTACTTCTTCTAGAGTTTTCTGAGCTTCAATGTATTGTGTTTTTAAGACGTGCTGCTCATCTTGTAGAGCGAGATATTTCTGGAATGCGGTGAAAGATCATTTAAATGGAAGTGTCAATAAAATGGGTGACCGGAATAAATATGGGACGATGATCGGAATAAATTGTTGGTAGCTGCTACAATGGATGGTAGTAGCATATCAGCCTAAAGAAGTCCACTGGTGAACAAAGGCCTCCCTCAGTGACTTCCACAAGCATTGGTTATATGCAGCCTTCATCCAACGACTCCCAGCGGTCCTCTACCAGGTCATTTGTCCACCTCGTTGGAGGTCGTCCCACATTGTTTTCCCGTGCGTGTTCTGCACTAAGGATTCATGTTTAGCGTTTATACGACGGTCATTGCTTTGCTAGTTATCTTTTAATTAATTTTATCTTTTTAATTATTTTAAGTTCTGTCGTCTAGAAATTCTAGAAACAAGTTTTTTGCTTTAATTGACTCAAATTAAATCCCACGGTCTATGATGAATATATTATAACATAATGATCTAGTACAGATGACTGTACTAGATCAGTACTACAGCACGATTCTGTGGGATTGGAAAAGATGAATAAGGCTTAACTTTTACTACAATTAATATCGTGGTTAGGTATATCATACTTTATATATATTTTATACATAGATCACTAGCCACTTTTATAGGGATTGAGTTTAAAGGCTTCATAACAGATCTGATAACATTATCACTTCTATGAGTCAAGTTTTAAATGTGTGTCATGCGTTGTTTACCTGGCCTATAGATTTGAGAGATTCCACTTCTTGTGTCAACATTGATATCTTATCACGATCCCGCATCATCGATTCCTATTAAACATTCATTATATTAATTAGATACGTAATGAGGAAGTAATTATTGAGGTAATTCTATTATTATAATATTGAGTTAAAATTGGGAAAATACAGATATTATTTTTTAGTAAAGGAAAAAATTCAATCGCGGGCAGGATTCGAACCTGCGTCTTCTGGTTTGATACACCAGACGCTCTGACCTCTAAGCCACCGCGAACCCTACCCGCATAATTGAAATTTTGCCTTCACATTCTGAATTTACGTCATAACGTGAATCCTGCCCGCGATTGAATTTTTTCCTTTACTAAAAAATAACTTAATAATCTTAGCATGGAAAATGCAAAAAAATATCACAAAAAGATAAATACAGATATGTTACTGAGAAATGGCCCAGCTTATAGTTTATAGCATACACTACGTAACTTGTTAATACTTTTGTATCGGTGTAATTATTGATTGTAAGTTCTAGTTCCCATTAATTCATTAACCTTTTGAGCGTCTCGGTCGGGTATAGCCGACAAATGAGATTACTTAACATGAGATTACTTAATGTAAGTACCTAGTTTTTTTGGTCGTCTCTGCCCGGCCGTGGCGTGGTGGGCACATTTTCATTTGTCAGCTATAGCTGATCGTGGCGCTCAAAATTTGTTATTTGACGCGTTAAAAAATAATTCATGAAACAAGTGAATGCAGGGTCGTCTAAAGCATATTCGCTGCCAGGGTGCGTAAAGCCTCTTGGAGGTGCAGGTTCTTTACAATTTAACAATTTTATGCTCTACGCCAGGGTCTCCTGCACCCCTTGCACCATACGGCCCTGTGCTGATAATTTGATATCAGTACTTGGTGTCTTAATTCATTCGTAAAACTTCACACACTTGAGCCAAATCCCATACTAAATTAAAATTATTTTTTGTTTCTTTGACCACCGCTATTGGTTTCGATGACATGGATTTGATTACGAACAAATTCTGGTATGTTACGTGTGCGCGCCTGCGAAGGATTATGTCATGAAAATCTTGTTAAGATCTTGTTAGAATCTTGAAAACCTTATGATACATAGATAAACATAATTATCAAATGAATTAGTATCTTACAGAGCGTTGCTTTAAATATTTTTATCAAATTAAAAGAAGGTCTGTTCATAAGATCAAGTAGGTGCTTACTTGTAAAGAGACCCTCCATTCTCGTTCTATCCTAAGGTCGCCCTCCGCCGCCACGGCTCTGGTCTCCGCGGCGGCCGCCTTCTGCCCCAGAGAGCGGGCACTGTCTTCTAAACTCTTCCTAGCTAACTTATCTTCTTGTAACCTAAGTATTCATTGTGCACATATCTTAGACAGTGTTCATTTGTTTGCAATATAATTTTACCACACAGTGTAGGTGAATCTACATATAAAGCTTCAGTGTAATATGTACTAGATTTTTTCTAGACGCATCTAGAAACTAGCTTAGGCACAAATCTGTCTGCGTGTTTTAGGCAATAATATATTTATGCAGATACATGTTATTTGCGTGATTGTTAGTTACAGACTAGAATATCGTTTGTAATTATTTTTTTTTCATCGTTAAGTACCCAAATAGAGCTATTGGTACAGTTAATTCCTTGCCTGAAACTCAACTATTCACAGGCTCTCCACAAAGTAAAACATTCAATCATAATTTATTCATATGCTATGCAAAGAAAAAATAAATTTTGATATTTATCAATTCAGCGAACTGATGATAAACATCGATGACAAGAACAATTGAAATGAATTGAGTGTTGTATTATTTATATTATTTTAAAGTCCAGGAATTTACAAAGGCTTAGTGTGTTAGTGTGTATCACAATCAAGGTATTGTTTAGTCACACAAAAGCAAACATAGGAGTGAGATTGATAATGGCAAACCTACACAATAAACATAAAATTAAAACAAGCAAGTCCATTGGATTTCAAGTTCAATAAAATGCAGAATGCGACTGAATATGCTTTATTATAAATAAGGCTTTTACACAACTACCGCCTCATAATTACAAAACTATGTAAAAGGAAATATATAAATATTGTTTTATAACATTTGCTGCTAGATATAACGAGCACAATATTTGTATATAATAATAACATTTCAAGTTTTCAAGCACATGTAGCTACCCAATTCAAATGAGATCAAATACCTTTTTAAAGAAATAATGAAACATCTCTATACAATGTTACCTTGATAATTACTGGGAAAGTATACAAAATACCAATCTCTTTATTAGTGCTACCAAATCCTCACGCTCTCTATTCTACTAATACAGGTACTTGCAATTAGTTTTGTTACAATAATAATTATAATCATTATAGGTACGTCAATTTTAATCAAAGTAAATAACAAATGTTTAACTCAGTGCAATATCCTTAACATTACCTAATAAATAAAAAAAATCGTGAGATTAAAATTATTAACACATCTTAAATTAAAATAATTATAATAAAAGAAATATCTAGTACATACTTCATACAAATTAACAGAATGGTACAATTGGATATTCGGTTTAATCACAGCAAGTAAGCCAAAGCAACAGTAGCATTACTTTTAATTTAACAATAATGATCACTGTCATATGATCGATCACTTTATAGTTATAACAAAATATTGATTTTTGCAATCACTAAGTTCATTGTGAGGGTTTGCCAATATCGAGCGAATAGAAAGAGTTGCCGCTAGTTGACACACGCAAGCTGTGCATTGCTCACACCTAAGTGCGTTCGAGTACTGATATGTCAAGCGTTTAGTTTACATTAATCAGCGTAATATTGATTATCCAGGCACTCTTTCGATCCTTACGGATGAGCGCAGGCCGTAACCCGCCAGATGCGATGACATAGTAAAAATTAGTAAAACCTACTTCTCATCGAGTTGATGTATGGTGCTGCCCATTGATTCAGTCTTTGCTTCCAATTTGGCTATTAGCTCTGTTTTATGTTTCAAGGAACTTTCACATTCCTAAAACAAGGCCAATACAGTTTAGCTGCATAAAATGTCAACTCGTTCGAGTGGAAGTAACATTATTTTTGTTAGTAGATAATTATAGGACTGATGCTGTTGTTGAGAGTTCATACAAATATATTAATTTGTGTTTAATACAGTGATATATATGAATTCAAACACTATGTAAATGCATATTATAATTTTATAATCATTATATTATCCTCAAGATCATTGATATCACCATAATGTTAGCAAGTGTTAGTAGTTAATACATTAATAATTATCTAGGAAACAGGAAACACCACCAGAATTATCTTGAACAATTTTATTTACACTAAAACATTAATGACGAAGTTTACTCCGTGATTTGACTTGCTGTTTTGTCTCTAATGTTACACTTACGAAAAGGTGGTATTTCCTGGAGATTCAGTTTTTTATGAGGCGGGCCTTCATCCTTAGACTTTGTACCCTTTTGTGCAATACTTTGTGCTTTCAGTTTCTCTAACTTTTCTCCTAGATTATGTTCATTAGTTGTGGGAGATCTTAGAGCTTTGACTAAGTCATTATCGGGTCCTAGGAAGTGGTTATATTTCTCGAGGTTGTGGAGTATTTTGCCAATTTGTTCGGCCTTCCCCTGGAGCCTCGACACCATTTCGCCCTTCTGCGTCAGTTCCATCTCGCATTCCTTCCGTACGACAACCGCGGCATTGTGAATACAGCATGGTATTAGTATCGATTATATATATAATATTAAAATATATTAGGAGGCTTGGTTAGAAACAAAAACAAGATATAAATAAAGCAAAGTACGAATAGATATGTAGTGTTAATTAATGGGTTAAAAATATACAAGTAATATTACAAACAATACAATACAAAGGTGTACAGACAAAGAGGCTTATTATTAAATTGGAGGAATAATGAGAATGCATGGGCGGGAATCAAGCAGTGTTAGATAGAGCGCCCACGCTTGAGCGACCTTCGCGGGTCATCGTCTTTGTTAAATCTCGTCACTACACAGTACACACAATAATTATGCTAAAATTGTGTGAACCACTGTGCACTATAATTCTATAAGAGAATATTTTTGACATTTGCGAGTCGAAAGTCGTCAATTTGCTTGTATTGATCATCAACAGACCATGAAGTACAAATTTAGAAACTTCAGCAACTATTGACGCAACAAGCGCGAGTGTTTGATCAACCAGTGGTAACATAGTTAAGGGTACAAAATCCTAAAAGATTGTGACAACATGCTTTGTAGAACTACGAGTAAATAACTCACCTGTAATTTTTTGTACATCTCTAGGTTGATAAGTTTTATATCGTCGAGTTGTCTTCTCAGCGATATAATGGTATCTTGTTTATCATGTATATCTTTCTCTAGTAATTTCATAGCCACTTCCATTTCTGCTTTAAGTGAAATCTGAAGTAGAAATTTTAAAGATCGTCATTGTGAACGTATGAGTAGTCTTCCATACGCTGTGAAGATTTTATAACATCAATAGTATTACGTAATGGACTTCTCCAGCTACTTATAAGATAATTGCGTAATGAAATAAAAGTTATTGTGTCCCGATTACTAAAGTACCGTATCGGATCACAATAGCCATTACATACGACCTTGACTTTAGTCCAAGCAGACAGTTATAAAATCTCATTGTTGACGAAACTTTACACACATAAATCAAGGTATACCTGCAAATCTAATTCCCTCTGTAGTTCTAAATATTTCTTCCTCTCCTCCTCTAACATTTTTCCCGCCTCGCTATCATTTTTGGATTTATCAGAGGTAGTGCTTTTCACGCTACGTTTTTCCTGGAATATAATAGGGACACATGGTCAGACGATAGCTGCGTTCATTTATTGGCTCTATATATAAAATCGTTATTTCTATTTTCATTAGTTAAACCACTGTCTCGTAACACTATTTTCAGTATTGAAAGAAATGTAGCATTTTCATTCTCACAGACACATTTTCCAAACCTCCTGATCTGAAACATGTTGCATTATCCTTTGCAATAAAGTGCAAGTACCTATCGTAAGCATCACTACTCGATTCTACTTCAATAGCTACTTACCATCAAAGCAACTAATCTAATACCTTTTCTCAATAAGGAAAATATAGCATATACCTATATCTCAATTAAGGAAAAAATAAATATTTAAGGGTTCTGTGGTTGAAGTCTATTAAAAGTTTACGAAATCGGTTTGAAAAGGAATTACTTTGTATAGTTAATGATTGTTATTGTGTATAATCAAAATTTATCGAATCAATTATCTTTTAAAGGCAACCAAGATAAAAAAATGTAATTCATAAAGTCTTACCTCTTCATCAGACTGCAATTCCGTCACTTTCATCCTTGTATCTTTGGTTATATCTTGCCCTGCACAAAAATGCACGTGCTTAACGATATACAAATAAACACAGACTGCGGTGTGATATATTTACACCGCCGTATAAATAACTCACAGGATTTGGCCCAAAAGGTTTGTTTACTTTGATTTTTTGCTGTAGAGTTGCCCATTAATGCTGAGTTATACCGCATAACGGTGGATCGTCGTGGTTAAATAATAACTGACAATAATAATATAACGGCGCGGGCGACAGGTCCGGCATACTAATGCCTACTAAGCGTTACAATAGAGGTTGACTCATCGCTGCAAGGTGTCTTATCTGTACGATTTTCTAGTATTATTATTCGCGCAGGGATTTCGATGGTAAACAATGATGACCGCGAGTAGTTTCCTTTTCCGCTACTATGTGATAGAGGTTAATGTCAATGCATATTTGGGCAGCGGTCTGTTTTTCTATTTTTTAACAATGGGTCAAAATTGTGGTTCCTTTTTTTATTCGTGATAGACCTACGCTTGACCGCCAGTTCGCCTGATGTTAAGCGACACTGAGATCTACGATGGGGCGCGCTTGCCCTAGAAGAAACCGATTCACTCGTGATTTAAAGACACCCAGATTATATCTATCAGGGACGATCCACAAGGGAAGCGCATTCCACATTTCAGCGGTAGGCATGATAAAAGTGGACTTAAAGCGTTTTGTTGTTTGAAAATACATTAAATCTATTCAATTCAAATTATATAATAATCCTTACTAGTTCTGTACTGACAGATCTGTACAATTCTCCGGAAATAACGATTTCTTTTCTCCTTTAAACCTATAGAGTGGGGTTATAAAAAAGGATTTTACAACTCAAAAAAATCCTAACTATAAAGTGTAAAATAAAAAAAGTTAATTAAAAAAATCATAAACCCCAACTGCCACAGAAAGATGGAAACAAGATGATCAATCTAATGGAGCAGGGGCGATAGGTCTTTGGAGTTCAATTTGAGACGATGCCTCCGACTGCATGAGATTGGTCTTCATTTTCCATCTTTTTTGGCAGTCGGGTTTTTTAAGTGTAGACATGGAAATTGTATGCAAACTACACACTCATAAAATAATAATTTACAAAATTAATAGTTCTTTTGCGTCATGAAATAAGAACTAAATAGTAATTTCAATGTCAATTTTGAGGAGGTACAGTCAGCGTCAAATAGTTCGTGACAACCAGTGGCAAAAAAGCAACACGACCTTATTCCAACTGTAACAAAGACTATTTGGCCACTTTAGTTGTAAAAAACTATTTGACGCTGACTGTAACTATGGTTTACGACTTACCCAGTGCATGTTTTAGTTGGTTGTTTTCCTCAACTAGTTGAATCATTGTGTTTTTGGAGATCGCTAAGTCCTCCTTCATGAGTGCATTGGTCGTTGTCAAGCTCTCGACCTTGGCTTGGAGGTTCGCCACTGTTGCACTAAAATAAATATTTCATTCAATATGAGACTGCACGTTTGGTGTAGGGGTTGAGGTGGTCACCTCGCCATTACCATTGCGCCGAGTGTTCTGGGTTCGATCCCCACCCAAAGCAAATATTTGTATGTTCCACGGTTATCACTCTATGGTGAGTGTGACTGCCTCATTAGTCTTGTGGTCCCAAGCGGGACTGCTACACTAGAGGTCCTGGGTTCGATGCCCTGGTCGAGAAGTGTTATTGGGTTTTTCTATGAAATTTTCAGTAGCAGCTCGGAGTCTGGATTTGTGCCCGGTTAATGGCAATAGGCTCGCTCCCTATTATATGAAACCTAAAACCATACCGGCGAACTGTACTGCCTAACCTTTCGGCGAACACAGGCGTGATGGTATGTGTTATGTTATGGTGAGTATTAGGTACCTACGACAAAAACGAAATGCAAAATTTCTAGAAAGATATTTTAGTTGTACATGTACATACATAATATAAGATCTAACTACTTCTCAGAACAGACAATCATAACTTCTTTCACTACATTGTATTATAAAAAGAGAAATTAATTAATCGGTACTTAAGGTAAATTCGTCATAAGATATGTATTATTACGATTCAAAATTCAATTTGTCATGGGTCTATTAACTGGGTTTACCTTCTCTACTACATACTATGTTCGCTCGTGACCTCAATTTCAGTGACCTTCTACGATAGGGCTTATTTACTTCGTAATTAGGTGTGGGTATTGAAGAGAATTATTCATTCAATTCTGACTGATATCGCATTATGATAAGTCCTACGAAAAAAAAAAACGAAAACTTACTCGCTTGTATACATATACATACCATCACGCCTGTATTCTTCGAAGGTTTAGGCAGAGGTGTACTAATACTAAACACACAGTTCGCCGGTATGTTTTAGGTCCCATGTAATAGGGGGTGAGCCCATTGCCATTAACGGTACACAAATCCAGACTTCGAGCTGCTACTGAGAATTTCATAGAAAAACCAAATAACAATTGCTCGACCTGGGGATCGAACCCAGGCCCTCTAGCGTAGCAGTCACACTTGGGACCACTAGACTAATGATTCAGTCTTGTATACATATAATTGGTAATAATTTAAAAGTTGACATAAATTATGTTATTACTTTAATTAATTATATTTAGGTATAGGTAATTAGTTACTGAAACTACGGCTGTAAAAGTAATCCTAATGGACGATAAAACGCTCATGAACTTTGCATAAATTAATGTTATTCTAAGAAATACATACATTAAAGTGAAATGAATACAGACTTGCATAGTGCAATCAAGTTTACTAATGAAGTAATTTACTAATGAGGCACATTCAGTAATGGAATAGTACGAAGTAGAAAACTATTTGTCAAAGAAGACATAAAACTGCCTAGGTTAATGACTAACGTGAGAATTTTATAACAATAGACTCTAACAATAGATGAGAAACTCACTTGAGATGTCGGTTGAGCTCCTCGATGTAATTTTTCTGGTCTAGCATTGTATTGATATGGCGTTGCTTCGGTTCCGAATCCCCGTTGTTTCCATTGCCGGCTAGATCGTTCGAAGAGTTGCTTCCACGTAAGTAAAGTGAGAAATCTATAACGCCTTGTTGACTGTCCAAGTCTTCTTCCTGTGTTCATCACGAATTTGTTGGTATAGAATCAAATACAAAGTGTTCGATCAGTAAGAAAAAATAAAACCCGTATAGACACGAGATACAAAAAAAAAACAAATTCTATTTACCTTCACACACAAGTTACAATCTACGACATTCAAGCCGACCAGTAGGCCAGTAATAATAACAGCTTCTTCGTTCAGCATTAGAGCATGAGGTTCGAAATATTCTTCCAAAGTATCTTCGCGGTGTTCTAGAAGGATACGTAGATAGTCAGCTAGCCTTTTCTGCATCAAGGCCAGCCTTAGCCAAGCTCGAGCACGACCCATGGCGGTCCTATAAATAAATCGAGGTATTCTTAAATCCTCCATCAATAGTAGAAGTAGATGACTGTTACATTCTGAAGTGATTACTTACATACAATAATTATGTAGGAATCGAAATGTGCACTTGTGATGTTGAAATTAGCAGATAATTAAATTTAGTAAGCAAAAGTTTTTAATATCGTAGATAGATTTATGTATGGGAGGTTAAAAAAAGTAACAGAGAATAAATTGTATATTATTATCCCCATTTGCCGACCGTTTATAATGGCGATCATACGTAGAAGATAAAAAGTAGGGTACCTATACGAAGATTGTTTACATAAAAACATATCAAATTTTTATTCTTACTTGACAGTGGGAAGATCCCTGATACTCGCCGTAATGTCAGCGGCTTCTGGTGAGTATTTCTCGACCATTTGCAAGATGTCCCACAGCTCTTTTTTCGGACCAAGCAAACCCTGAAAATGCTTATCTATTATGTACTATAAGTATACTACCTACTAGTTATTTAACCTTTTAAACTTTTTTATAAATCAACTAAAGGAGATGCTTTATTAATGAAATATCTTAAGACATGTTTAACAGAAGTACTCTAGAATCAATTTTTTACATAAATTGTTGGAGTATTCATATTTCGGCACCAATTTTTTGAGCACCAAGCTATTCCACATACATAACCATTAGTTATATTAGCTCGGTGATCAATATGGAAGCTTAGGTGCTCAAAAAATTGGTGCCGAAAGTGGAATACTCCAAATTGTTAAGTACTCCTTGTAAATAGGTACCTTTTTTGGTTTGAGTCCATGACGCATAACATGTTCGAGTACGATGAAAAAGTGATGCAGTGGCACGTGATCACTATCAAGCATTCGGCCATACCGGAGCGATTGTTCGATTAGCTCCTTCACTATCAGTTTCGAGATGTTCACAAGATTGCTGCGTTCGATCACAACGGGATCCCGTGCTACAACAAATGACAATACCTAGTTTACATTGCCACTTTTTTTACTTAGTGCATTAGTTTAGTGGATAAAATTACCCATTAAAGTATTCATGGGATCCTCAGGTGAAGTAATGGTGCCTTGGGGAGATGGGCGATGAAAGGAATCCTGCATTTCCATATCGTGCAGTTCTTTCAAGCAGAGCCACTCGCCGTCGACGGAGACGCGAAAATTGCACAGGTAGATAGTATCCTGCGCGCCGGCCATGTCACCGTCTGGGTTGCCGTCACCCTGATGTTGAATGGCCGATGGAATGCCTAATTCAGGCAAGGGATCCACCCCATGCACCGCGGCCAGCGAACGCATAATAAAGTAGCAAATAAACTATCAAGCGAAACAATCAACAATGTCACGTGAATTTTGATCACCCCCTTATATTCATTTCACACAATGCGCAACTCTGAAGGTCAAATTAAATAGTGTTTATAAAGTCACTGGTTTAAACGCAACACCGACTAGGTAGTCTAGGTCTATATTTATAAAAATTAACTTTCTTTTAGATGATAACGTTAAGCACGAAATTTTACGAACAACTGTATGAGCGAAATGGTTTTTCCAGTGCGTGTAGAATATATTGATTTCCCGGCAACAGTACCTGCCGCCTTTACCATCGGAAAAATCAATACTCGGCGTACAAACTGCCATCTATACCAAAGGTTAGAAAGCTTGTAGGAACACAAAAACGGTGAAGCGGACACGATTGTGAGTTTCGTCTACTACTGTTGCGAGTAATGCCAGTGCATATGAAACGTGGAAAGATGTAGCTGTGTTTAAATTAATTAATAATGGGCGTACATATGTATTGTTTGTGGAATATTTTTTTATGAGTATTGCTAGGCTTGAGAATATTATAATTTAGTTTTACCTAATTTAGGTTTACCTTCGTGTTTATTTTTATTGCGGAAAACAACGGGTATTTATTTCCAGTATATGTATTGCTTTTTAGCTATGAACAATGAATGCAGTATATAATAATATCTCGGTATTTGAAATATTTCAAAATATTGTTTTGTTTTCTTAGAACAATCGACTGTTGCTGCCCGAGTCGCGGATTCGATCTAATGAATAAATGTATGGCATACAGATATTAGGGTAGTTGACTGGTCTTTGATTTATTAAAAATAATGGTCTTATTGAAAAATATTATTAGAAATAATTCCTAGACTGAACAAATAATTTAAATCGAGTTGTATAGTTCTAGATATAAGCTTTTAAAGTTTTTGGTGGGGATGCTGTGTCCCTTTCTTGCAAAACGAATGTCAGTATAGAATTTTTATGCGGTGCACGCACGGTCTACGTCACAACTTGCTGTTATAGTACACTTTCTGTCTAGCATAACATTATTATTTTTATTTTGTTTTTGTTGTTCAGCTTTGTTTATGGTCAACTTTTTTATGAGACCATTAAAAATATCAGTCAACTAGCCTATTACCTTGACTGATATTTTTAACAATAGGCAAGTCAGAGTATGTGTGATTTACATTTATAAATGTACCTACAATAAAATAATTTTTCAAATATTTCCAGTGTGGAACAAAACCTGGCAGGACGGTACGGCAAAGATTTTTTAGGCCACAGACAATAATATAACTGACCCTTATGATATTAACGGTGCAATTTTCAATACAATGGTTATTGTTTTTTTTTTCTGAGGTTATAACAAAAAAAAATGTTTAGTAAGTATGCATTGATACTACATACAATAAAAAATAATTAGCTTGAACAATGATATTAAAATAATTTTATTAATAAATATTAAGTTTTCTGATTCCTCACTTGAAAATCCTTTGCCAGTGCAGCTAGTGGGCCAACCAGGCTTATGCCATATTATGATCCTAATGCCTGAACCAATAGATTTTCTATTGTGTTTTTAAATTGTCTATTTGACAGCGTAATTAATTACTTGGTTAATTAATGTTTAACTATAATTATTGTTCATAAAATATAGAATTCCTTTAAACTCTATTATGATTCTATTACGCAATTCACTAAATCTGATGAAGCTCAATATCAATGCCTATGTTATGCAAAGCAATAGGGGATTTTATTCTATATAAGAAGAAATCTAAAAATATATTATTGAGATAGCTTAGGCAAAAAGCAGTCATAAAATAACAACATAAATTTTAAAATTCAATTCAAAATTTTCAGTTTTTTTAATCTGTTTTTTAACACCATGTAATAGTAGCCGCTAAGTTATTACATCACATGGCTGTGTAAACTAAACTAAAAAGTATCAACTGATTGGTGTATATGTATAGGTTTAGGCTTTTTTGTACTTTTATTATTTTCATTATATTATGCGTTCAGGAACAGCACACCAATGATAAGTAGAATAATAACTCTAGTTAAATGATATACAATTATGTTTACACAGCCAACTGACGTCATAACCACAGAGCGAATATGGCGTCCACTGCATTCAGCTTTTTCATCAAAATATGAGGGAAGGAGATGGACCAAATGAGCCCCAAAGTGTACACAAATAAATGTATTGCAATTAATTTAAATAAAAGAAAAACTAGAATTTTGAATAACTGTTTACAACTAATAGTAGGGAAAAAAATCATAATTAAAATATTTTTTCTGATTTATTTCACTTTAAAGTACCCGTAATGTTGCTATAAACAATCCACAAAATCAAAACAGGGAAAAACAATAACTATTATGCATAGCGGGCGTAAAATGTAAAATATTCGTAACCTAAAATTTAATAAACTATTATTTTTCATGTTAAATGATTAAATGATATTTATTTCTGTAAATAGATCTTTTAAGGACACTTTTACAAGTACAATTTTTTTAAAACTATATTACACCGGCATTTCCTTACTGATGACATCTGAGAAGAAACACTGAAACAAACTCAGAGATTCATGGTCTCTTTTAAAGTCACTTAGTAGCAAATATGTGAGTTCCAATGTAAGACAATGTCTCAAATGGCCTTTAGAAGAAATGTAACCGTGCAACATTAAACTTCACATTATTTTGACTTAACACTATACTTTGTTCCAGTTTATAAGGCCTATCTTCATGAACGAATTGCGAATAAAAAAAATACTTTGCACAAATTCCAATCCATATTTTTCCATTGCGGCTTTAGGCAGTATCTCTTGTTTTTCCATCTATTATTTAATTAATACTACAAAATCTAAGTGCAATTATGGATAGGATAATTTTTTCACTTTTGCTGCATGCTGGCAGCAAACAAATGTCAAAAAACATTTCCCTCATTGATCTTTGATGTGCCAGTTCTCGGTATCCAGTCCGGCCAGTTCTCGGTTCAGTCGCTAGTCGTAGCCTCACGTGAGTGCTCCACTAATTTTAAATTGTAATTAATATAATATTGTGTAAATAATATTCATAAAACTGATTTAGTCATACTGAAAAAATCACTTTTGAAACCTTTAAAACTTTTGTTCACTGCTGCTGAGCAATATGCACCTTTTTATTTATTTTTTAATACAAGATCTGTACTATGAAATGACAACATTTTATTTCTGTACAATCTGGGGCATAGGCTCATACAATTTATGGCCATCTCTTTTGAAAATGAAAACTTTAAATGCATTTTAATGTCACTTATCTATGGAATAAAATTATATATATTAATATATTTTTAGTGTGTTATTAGCACTATAGAATCTAATTGAGGCACTTTCTAAGTGGTGATGTGGTCAATAGAGCATGCTTGCCTAGAAGTTAATTATTTACACCAGTAAATAGTTTTTAATAGGCTTCAAGATATTCAGGTCATATTTCTGGGCAACAGCAACATGTTTACATGGGAGAGCCATGCTTCGGGACGAATGGGCCGGCTCGACCGGAGTGATACCACGGCCTCACGGAAAACCGGCGTTAAACAACGCTTACGTTGTGTTTCGCCGAGTGAGTGAGTTACACAGTCGTAACTCCTCTGGTGTTACGGGTGTCCATACGCGGCGGTTATCGCTTACCATCAGGCGATCCGTCTGCTAGTTTGCCCCCCTATCCCATAAAAAAAACATATACCGGTTGTCAGGCTAGTCAGTCTTTTAACAATTATTGTCATAGGCATTCGTATGATACCCAGGGCCAACAGCTTAACATGCTGTTTTGGCCACAGAGGGGTATATTTATCTGTGTTACGGGTCACACATGCATTGACTAATCATATAAATTATTATTACCATGAGATTGGCTATAGAACTAAACTACTTCATTAAATTCATACAAAAATTTTCAGTAGAATTGCTATTTTGAAGTAAAATTACATACTTAATATAGTGATACAGTATGTACTGACTGATATTCTATACCTACTGCAAGCAAGGTTGAAAACATTGTCTATTTATAGAGTGATAGACTTGAAAAATGATAATTTTACTTCATTTTCTGTTCGTATTTTGAATTTAAATGAATAATCTTTGGATGAACCAAGTGTGTATGTAAGAAGTTAGTTCCCATAACGATACTGTATAACTTTGTTTTTATCTTTACTTTAGTATCATGCGATATCCAGAAATCACACTAATAAATGCATTGTACCATAACATACTTAAATTGTACCACAGTGGTTAAAAAGTCGATTCTGGTGTTCTTATAATAAAGCGAATTCATTATTGCGCATTTTCGTACGTACATAAATGTGAAATATGTAATCAAATAGATTTACTTACAAAATAATGTAGCACTTACTTTTCGAACTATAATAGTAGGATTGGTATGGCCTGGATATCATAAGTTCCGGCCATTTGTCCTCTCTTGCTGATAAAACGGACGAAGACCTTTCGAAGAGCTGGGATTTCACTGAAGACATTGATGTAGTTGGTGAAACTTCAACATCTTTTTCCTTAGACGAAGCCATGATTAATTACAATTTATCACTTTTAAAAACATTTCGAGCAAAATACAACAAAAAGTCTGTAAACGCGTCAGAGCTATGTCACTTGCGTCAGTGTCAGAATTGTCAACAATGCAACAAATGTCAATGTCAATTGCAACAAATTATTTTGTTGCCAGGAGGAATTATTTCGTGGTAGTTTTTAAATAATTAAAATTATTAATAAAAATATTTTCAGACGTGATCGGCCCCCTACATGGTTCTTTTACCCTTCCATTGATCCCGGTTTATAGTTTTCTGTACCCGCGCCTTGCAATGGCACCCTCACTTTTCAGCCGACGTAGGCGCTCTCGGGGCATGACTGCTTCGGGAAGTACTTGAATCGCATACCTACGCCTGGAGCCAATGCCTGGGCTGCCCGGACGACACCGCACAGCACACGCTGTAACTATACCCATGTTTAGGCACAGCAGCGCCATAATTTTGGTGGCTGTGGGTGGTGACATTCAGAGCGCCGGTTCCTACTGCTAGTACCTAAGAATGTAAAAAAGGCGGTGAAAAAAGAAGAGAAGCCAATCCGTAGTAGTTACATAAGGATTTTCCGCACTCGAGTGATATAAACGCTCACGTGTCGTCTGATTAGGAAATCTTAGTTCATCAGTCACCGCTGGAAGGCAAGGTTTCCAAGCCAATGCAATTTAGATATTATTATCGCTTATGTAAAATCTTTGCAAGCTTATAATAATACCAGCTCATTAACTGCCCTACAGCTAGGTTTTCCCCAAATTAAGGTGATTAAGCTATACCTATTATAATATATAACTACTGTGAAATGTTATCCTAAATGTTGTGCATATCTATAATTGATATAAACACTAGTCTTTGCCTCTGTATTTTGCTACTAACCAATGTTTATGTTTATATTGTTGATGTGCCTTGTGTAAATAAATAAATAAATACCTACTCCACCACCTTAGTCCAGTACGAGATTTCGTAGGTATATTTATATGTAAAGGGAACCTCTATGCTTTGATTTACTTAATCTAGATACCAGTGATGTCTTACTCTTATCATAGAGAATTAAAAGAGACCAGTGGTTTTTAAAATATATGTCATCAGGTACGTCAGTGATATAATTTTGCAAAAATTTTATAGATGTAGGTACCTAAAGATCTGGAATATTTTTGTTAGAAGATCATTAGAGATATCTTGCAAAAGAAATGAATTTCCAGACAACCGTATTTATGCCCCCGATAAGGGTGTTGATGGTAAATCCACTTATGCCAGCGTCACAATTACTTATATCTAAAATGTTATCTGGAATAGTTTTTGGAAGGAATCAATTGATTAACTTGATACTGTTAGTGTATGCTAATGAAATGCATGAGGCACAGGAATTAGCTCAAGATCTAACTAATTGTGCTTTCCCATGTTATAACATGGTAACAGTCACGTCGGATTTACCGTGGTAGGTTCTTATTCGAACTCGTTATTATTAGGTACCTACAATAAGGGTCCGGCGGAGCTTGAATTGCCCACAAAAACGTAATTCCGAAATAAATCGTAATCCAGACAATATTCTATCAATTATGTTATTATTCGGATTTGGATACCATTAATCTAGGTTCCTACGGTACGATTTCGTCTACTACTAGTTCACTGGATATAAAAGACCGAAAAATAGTTCCAAACTTGCTAAAGTTATCAAAAATTGTATTCGCTTACATTTATTTTCAATGAAGTATTTTGGACAAAATGGTATTTGGTTTAATGGTATTCAATACCGAAATAAATCGTAATCCAGACAATATTCTATCAAATTATGTTATTATTCGGATTTGGATACCTATTATCTAGGTTCCTACGGTACCTAATATTTTGTCTAGTACTACTGGAAATAAAAGACCGGAAAATCGTTCCAGACTTGGTAAAGTTATTAAAAATTGCATTCGCTTATGTGTATTTCCAGTGAAGTATTTTAGACGAAATGGTAGAGTAGGAACCTAGATTAACTGTTTCGGAATCTGAATAATAACAGAATTTGATTATATTGTGTTTGAATTACAATTTATTTCGGTATT
This sequence comes from Acronicta aceris, assembly GCA_910591435.1. Lineage (NCBI taxonomy): Eukaryota > Metazoa > Arthropoda > Insecta > Lepidoptera > Noctuidae > Acronicta > Acronicta aceris. The sequence continues at coordinate 8,835,914 of OU342767.1, read as the reverse complement.
ACGTTTGTAGGAGAAATTCGGTCCGCCGGACTCTTAAACCTATTGCATTGTTATCAGTGAAGTTAACGCGCTTACTTAATTTCCTATTACAAATATTAAATAGGTACCTATTCATATTTCAGTATTACAGATGCCGATGTATTTTGCTTCATGACTAATTTTGCAAACCCAAATTCTCTCGATTTTGATAACATGGATTCTGACGAGCAGTTTGATACTTTTTATTTAATTATAAAATTAGCTCATAGTTTAGGAAAACTGGAACCAGTACTTGAAGAACCCGAAAAGAGTTCTAAAAAAATTACAAAAGAACCGAAGAAGGTAAAAGAAAAACATAATCCTATAATTGTCGGCGATGGCTTGCTAGTCATCGATATTTTGATGACAATCGCAAAAACCTTGCCTCCCAAAATATTTTATTGCGCTACGCCTCTCAGAAGTATTGCAAAAACTGTTCTAAGTGATTACATTAAGGTATTTAGTTTATTTTTCAATTTATTAAGATCTTGCTTGTATCATCATCAAAACTACCTTACCTTTGATATCTTTAGGCATTGATATTAAACATTTTTTTTGTAACTAGGTACTGTGCATTATCTATAGATTTGTTCTTCATTATATAATTAATACATATATTTATATCTATACTAATATTATAAAGAGGAAAGATTTGTATGTAAGTATGTTTGTAACGTATTGGCTCAAAAAGTACTGGACCGATTTCAAAAATTCTTTTGCCGTTAGAAAGCTACGTTATCACTGAGTAACATATTCTATATAACCTCACGCTACGCCTCATAGGAACGGAGCAGCGCGGGCGAAACCGCGAGCGGGTCGCTAGTATATTATAATTATGTATATGTTTAGTAGTATTTATATATTTAGCAGTATGTATATATTTAGGTATTTATTTAATTTTTTCTTGTAAAATATTGTTAATTTATGTTTAAAAATTAAGAATCCTGTTTCTGTCTCAGTACGCCAGACTACCTTAATATTCGCGTTTCCTTTTCTCACAAGTCGATCCAAAGGTTGTCTGTCTGTAAGGATCGTTATTAGCGATAAGACCGCCCATTGTACCTTTGACTTATAAATTTGTACTTTACATTAGTTTTTTGGTGTGCAAGAATACTCTATTCTATTCTATTTTATACTACTGTGTATAGTAACATGCTTTGTTTCTTTTCGAATTTTACCTTCTTATGGCTGAAACGATATTTGTATGGGATTCGGTTTTTTGAGCAACTAAATATACATATAATTGTAAAGATTTATTATAATACTTATAGGAGGTGATTTCAACATTCTCGTTAACTTATATTTATCTGAAATATTTAAGGTGCAATGTAATGAACTCAATGATGCCTTTGTTTGGGCAGCAAATGACCTAGTCTTTCATACGGAAATTAAAAAGCCTTTCTTAAAGCGCGATACAATAAAGGAGTCGACCTGTGATTGGGATGCGGTAGGATCCGAAATGTTGGAGAAACTTAACTTAGAGCACGTTCAATTCAGTGAGTCTTGGATGAAAAGAGAATTTATAGAGAGGGTAAAATACTTATGTATTTTTATCAGATCTTGTTTTTTTTTCCTTCGAATAATTTTTACCTACGCAGCTAGCTTTGGGGTCGCTAACATAGGTCCTTTGATAAGCGGAGAGGCTATTACAATGATTAATATATCTAGTATTTTCTCTTCTCGAGGGGCTTCTGACCAGATAATTATTTACCGAAAGTTTGATCTAAACAATTTCAAATATGGTAGGAGCTTGATCAATAGTAGGAAAACGATTACTTATCTAATAGTAGGTACATAATATATATTCTCCTTTGCTAGATGGTCGTCTTTTCATCGAATAACCCTTATGGCTGCATATTCAAATCTGCCGAAATGTCTAAAACATTGCGTAAGATTTGGAAACCGCGTTATATTGAAGATGCAAAAGACTCGCATGTTAGTGTGGGTGTCATTAGTGATGGCTCCTTGGGAACTATAAAAGGTACGATGAAAGATGTAGTTTACTCTTCAATCCGAGGGTTTAAAACGGAACGCTGAACCTGAACGCTGTTTTTGAACCTTTTTAGTGTCGCGACTCACTAAATAGCCAAAAAGTTGCGTAAAAAATCTTATGACCCTTCATAATATTTGCTATAATATATTATTAATCTGACCTTTATCGAAGTTTTACATCGCTGGTTGTACATTTTAAATCCTTTTTTCCAATACGTAAAAAACCAAGTATTTCTAGGTCTTACTTTTTTGAAGGCGGCCCTCAGGTTTAGAAACAATGGTCAAAGTAACACTAGGATCTAGGTATTACAAAATATTTTGTTGATACGAGTATTCGTAACTTGTTAAAAGTAAGTAATACAGATATTAAAAAAAAAACTTATCAATAGTATCATATTATCTGTGTCAATAGGTACTTACTATGACTAGTGCAGGTACTGGTGTAGTTAATCCTCTGTTCCTCACTGATATTCCAGGTATCCCTTATGTTTTACCTTTGATAATTACTGAACATACATGGACTGCAGACACATGTTTTGAAGAGACAAGCCATTTGAGACACGAGATAAAGAGAATTAATGTGGCAGCAAAAGCGCATCATCAAAGAGTTTAGTACGATTTGAATATTTTCGTAATTTTTAGTTAGTACTGTACAATTGTATGTTTATATTTACAATTTGTTAAGAAAACCCTGTCCGACCCGTAAAAGTATTGTTAGTGTTAGTATCGAGATCCGGTTCTATTTATATTAATTTCCAATTTACAAGAAAAAAAAGTGGCAATACTTAAGGGTTGAATAGACTACGACACTTAAGACCATACACTCAGTGTATACACCGAATGTCTGTGTGAAAATAAGAGACAGCCGCACTCACACAGACACTCGGTGTATACTTTGAGTGTACCGTGTCTAGTGTCGTAATCTAAACGTACCTTTACGGTGACACCGACACCGTCCTTGGGTGCCCAACATAGGTCCATGATGGTTTTATAAAATTTTAATGTGTTGGATTTTGGAGTAGGCAATTTGGCCACTTACACCTTAAATTTGAAACTTCAATTAGAGATAAATGTTTAATTTAATTATTATTAAAGTTTTGTTATTTTATTTGGTGATGTCATTGGGATATGGGTACCTGTCCTATAGGTATGCCCCCTTCAGATCGGACAGGTTTTTTTTAACACAGTGTATAATATGAATATTTTGGTAATATTTAGTTAGTATGATGTGAATATTATGGTATTTTTTGGGTTCCGTACCTCAAAAGGTTTGTTGTCCGTCCGTCCGTCTGTCAAGACCTTTTATCTCGGGAAACGCGTGGAGGTATCGAGTTGAAATTAAAACCACATACTCAGGTCTACAGTCCCTTGAAGCTGTGATTGTATTGCGAAACTCTCAAGAGAATCAAATTTTATAAGGTATTTTCTGTTGACCTAGAACTATGGCAAGTAATACCTTCTTAATCTTATACTACAAGCATAGGGGAAAATCGAAAACTATACATTTGTAAATAATTATAATATGTACCTTCAAATATGTACGGAACCCTCGGTGGGCGAGACTGACTCGCACTTGTCCGGTTTTTTAGTTAGTACATATAATATGATGTGAACATTTTGGTAATTTTTAGTTACGTAGTATTATTTGAATATATTGGTATTTTTTCAGCATTGTCTTTTCTGTAATGTGCAATCTACTTAGTACAGGAATACTTTTAGAATCCCAAAGGTTTATTTTTAACTTATCGTGTGACTACAACCGTCTGTCGTAGCGCATGCAGAGTACAGAACTCCATTGGGAATTGTCGGAGGAGGTTGATGTAGTTGTAAGGTATATTACAATTATTAATGTCAGCACGATAAGCTCAGGGTAGCTTATTTTAATATGATTGATGATTTATAAAATTATGAATTATAGAATACAATTATGTGCAAGGTGTGTGGTAGGTATCTATCTACTTGGTCGTTATCGTGGCTAATATCACTAATCTATAGGGAAGGGGAAGTAAGTGTGGGTTTTAGTAACAGTAGCTACTGCTGTATCTGTTCAATCTTCGTGGAAGACGATTCATGAAGTTATTTTCTAAAAAACCCACCACGTTCACCAGTAACTACTCTGTTAATTCGGTAATACTAATTTAATTTGTATAATTTCAGCTGGTTCCATATTGCAGAAAGTTTTTACAGGAAAATGTTATTAAAAAAATCTTTATACCGTCATGCAGTAAAAGTTCGTCTTCTTATACGGAGGAAAGTACTGAAGATGATGACTAAGATCAATCATTGCCTGTTTTGTTTTTAATTATAATAATGTTCAAAATAAATGTTTTACCAAAAGCTAAATGTGTTTTAATTATAAAGTTGGTATAAAAATCTAAAAAACTCCTTGGTGTGTAAAACTATCAGTAGCAATAACAATTATTTGTTTGTTCTGTGCGATAACTGAGTCCGTGCAGAAGACAATTGCATGGCCACTTCGCCTAGATTGTGAATTTATAAAATCAACATATCTTGGACATGTCCAGTCCGAATGGCACTCAATGCATATTGTTACTACTATAGTGTGGGTGGTGTTGATGATGATATTGATCATCAACGACCATTTGCATACATATTCTAATGAAATAACACTGACTAATTATAAGCTCTAAGTAGGTATATAATAGTTATCACCGTTGCGTAAAAAAAATTTGAGGCGACTATTAAACTTCTCGGATTAATTGGGATTGTCACTTATTCGTGTTGCCAGCACCAACAAGCTAAGGGAAAAACAAATAAAAGCGCATTTACTGAGCGATTAATATTCGACGGACTACGGTCTCGGCTCCCTGACCGCATCGTTTGTTTAACCTCTTCTGTCAATTTGATTTCCGACCTCGGGGGTATGTAATTTCCATTACGGAGGCCAGACGCTTTGTTTATGTACGAGCAGTCCAATAAACCCAGCGAGAATCTCTGTTTCATGTAAGGAAATCTTTATGTTTACTTATCGGGCCCATTTTTAGGTGAAGATTGCAATGAGGGATGTTTTTGTTGTTACCTACTTTAGCCTCTAAGCCTTTAATATTTAATTCCAAATTAAGAAATATTATGTTAGGTCCTATAGCTATTGCTCGCGGTTTCACTTGTATGCTAAAGGACTTTTCAAGACAACTATAACGTTCTCCAAGGTCCAATTTATCTCTCTATTAAGATTAATCAAAATTGGCTGAGCGGTTTAGGCGTGAAAAAGTAACAGAGTGACATTTACTTTCAGAATACTACAATTTTTTTATGCGTTTGTAAAAATAATTATTATATCGCGCAATCTACTACTGGAAGTTGGTCAACTAATCCAAGTTTTCCTTTACTGGCTAATGAGACGAGTTTGATTCGAATTCCCGCCGCGATACTACACAAATTATTTATTATACTAAAGTAAGAAAAGAGCATGGAGTATCTTATCACAAGTAAGTTAATAAATTCTTGGCTTCCGTACAATTTATTTTATTTTCTTCGTTGTAAATAAAATTTAAAATGAAAGAAACAGTCAGCGCATGCCTTATTATTATGAGAGAAAGGGACCCAATACTTTTCATGTCACACGTCACTATACACGGACATACTGGACATATCAAATGTGTCATAATATAAGACATCTGCTTAGTGCTATTTCTTTTCATCTTAGTAGTTTTAGCGTTTATTAAAGGATAAACAGGTTATATATTATATACATACCTACATATTTTATTTTGGTAAGTAGTTTTTAATATACTGTACTGACCCAAGAATAAAACAATAATTTAAGAAATATAAATGTAGTCGTAAGTTCATAAAAATATCCTAATTCTTACTTACTTAGTTTATATTATATAAGAAGTAGTGGCGAGCTAGGAGCTATTCAAAGAGGGTGGCTATTTCCCAGCGCGGCGGGAATTCGAATCAAACTCGTCTCATTAGCCAGTAAAGGAAAACTTGGATTAGTTGACCAACTTCCAGTAGTAGATTGCACGGTGCGTTCGGCATGCGGACAGATTGTGTACTGCAACTTTCCCTCTTAAAATTATAATTAAGGGGCCTTCTCAAGATTAAGATTAGGCTCAGAACTATCACTTACATTTTTTTATTGATTATGTTGGCAAACGAGCAGACGACCTGATGGTAAGTAGTCATCGCCAACCATGGACAACTACAACACCTGAGGAGTTGCTGATGCTTTACCCAGTTTTAAGAGCACCTACGGACTCCAGATTGCCCGAGTCGCAGCAACGGAGGAGGAACTGGCTCTCATGCTCAAAAGTCGAAACACACACCAAGGTGCTTTATGACAGTCTCCGACGTGAGGGTGGTCGCCAGCCAGTCAGATATTTTCTCGGCTCTTACGAGATGACTATCAATGGCAGTGAAGAACTGTATTCTAACCTGTCTTCACTTGGGGATAAACCTATATAAATAAGATGTTCAGATGTATTTGTAGTGTTAAGAAACCACAGTAAGTAACAATCGTGTTTCTGTTTGTTGTCTGGCCTTCCTATTTCGTTCAAAATAAAACATGAGTACCTTTCCTCCAAGGCCAATTCGTTCTTTCCATCCTGTATAAATATTAAGAACCCTCTATGCGAAAGTCTTATTAGCACTAGACCGGTTTTATTTACAATATTGTTTCGTTAGTTAAATTTAACATTCTCGTAAATAGTGTTTAAAGTGGTTGAAATAACGTCCTTTACAACCGTAAAACGTATATTTACTGCACCATTTATCTAGATGGGGCGGCCACCACCTTCAAGAGATATACGATTTCCGCACGCAATGATTCGAAAAAAGATATTTAGATCAAATATTTATTAGTTTCTATACCTTACTATCTATTACTGCCTTACGGTCAGTCCCAATATCAAATCCGTCGATATACTTGTTTAGTTAGGATTAAGATTAGGATTTTGACATAAGGTCCATGCAAGTAACGTCAAAAAACCCTATCTGTAGTAAGCAAATCTATCGACGGATTTGTTATTAGGAGTTTGGGACTCTCCATTAGTGGTGACAAGCGTGGTTACACAGTGTGGGGTCCTGGGATTATTAAATGTGGGGTCCTGAGTTCGGCTCTGAGGTAGAGCAAAGCGTTATTGGGTTTTTCTATGAAATTATTAGTAAAAGCTCGGAATTTTGAAAAACATACCAGATTCTATTGGTGCACCTCTGGGGAATAGTGGCGTGATGGTTATGATAATTATATCCATTGTTGTTTTAATTCTTAAATTCTTAGTTTCAATTGAACTCACCTGTTTTCACCGGTATTAACATTTTTATGCGAGGTAATTAAATATCGTATGCTCTATTTGCCTAGGTATTTTAATGTAAAAATGCAAAGAAACCTTCAAGCTGTACCTAATTAATACACAATCTAATAAGAACATTGATTGCGTTAGTACCATCTAATCTATCTTTACAATAAAATACAAGTATAATAAATATCGGAAAGTTTGTCGGTTGTTTTGTTTACCCTTTCGAGTCGTAAAAGGACTTAGTGTCACATTAGCACGCGGGAGGCGAGGCGAGGCGAGGCCGCGCGATTTTTCTGCCGTGGCAGCGCAAGCGGTGTCGTGTCTCTTTTGGAGACATTTGTTATCTGCTACAGCTTGCTTCTTGGATTTATTGACTTTTTTCCCTGCCTTAATTTCTAGAGATTCGGTCGAATGGCCCACGCCGGCACCGGAACGTTAACGTTGCCCTTGGGAAATATCTTTTGTTGTGTAATATTTTTTAAACGTCTCAAATGCGCAAACGTCCTTGAGGTTTTCTTTGAGCCAATTAAACGTTAATTCATTTTGTGATTTGATTTTTAAGAATAAGTCTTTTTTTATTTAAGTGTTAAAAACATTAACCTCTTATTAAATTGATAGCTAGGTGACGTTTCCGGCGACTGGGACCGAAATTAACTCGGACGGCGGTCCCAGTTGCCGGATCCATTTAATTTTAATATTTTTCTTCTTTAATATTATTTCTTCTTCTTTAATATTTATGTGTATGTTTTTATTACTTAAATTTTAAATAATAAGAACGGTAATTAAGTGTTTTGTATATTATATTCTTTACATAAATGATATTTTTGAATCAAAGAGTTTTTTCTTTAACATTGTTTCATTTGACTGTACTGTTTTTGGCTTGAACGATACATTTTTGTATTCATTTATGGGTGGTCCCAGTCACCGGAAGAAAAATAAGAAAATTAAATGGATCCAGGAACTGGTACCGCGGTCCGAGTTAATTGTGGTCCCAATTGCCGAAAGCCTCAGCTAGGCACTTTATGTTATAGGTATTGTAGACAAAATAGGGACAAGGAGGCAGAAAATTTAACTAGCAATGAATGATGTTAAAATGATCATGACAATGATATTGATGATTTGGGAGATCGTTATTATCTCAGCTCCAATGTAGGCCAAATTGAACAAAGTAATTCTGTTTTTCGTTCTAATTTACACCTTTTTACATCACTCTTGTACCTATTAGAACCATTATAATGGTTTAAAGAGTTATCTGATTTTGTTATCAGATTGGTGTTAAAATCACATTGTTCCGGCACATAACAATTAAGAAAATATAATTATGCTTATATAAAGTATGAAAGAAGTATTATTGATGAAGGTTTAATGGTGTAATAACGTTCTAATCCTATAACATAAAGTGGGCTCTAAGGCCTGGGCGGTGGGCCGAAAAATTTGTTTAAAAATTCAATACCGTCTATAAGAAACTCGTTCTGAGAACGCAACGGCCTGCGAACATTCCCATTTTCCTTTAATAACATGGGAGAAATTGCTCGATTAGTGCGAAAGGGGATACCTTTACCGGCGCTTCCGATTGCGATACGTAGACCTAGAAGGTGATTTAGGTAAATCGGTATGAGACGTAGACATTATATTATATTTACGTAATTCTTAATTAGGTACGTAGATTTAAATTTATGTGAAAGTAAAATTCGGCCTACAGAAATAATAAACAATGGTGAAAAAAAAACATACACCACAGACCCAGGGTTGCCCATGCCAATGTATGTAACAATTCGAAACTGGGTCCTCCCTGTTGATGCCTGTGATGTCGAATTTCTCTTCCACATTACCCTAAATAAACACCTAATGTTTATTTGGAAATGCATAAAGTCAAATACAATAAAACGTAGGTAACTCTTAGTACTTTAAGTACCTATATTAAGTACAGTTTTATGTAGCAGTGAATAAATGTTTTCTTTCTTTCTTTCTTTCTTTCTTTCTTAGTAACATAATATATAAAAAGATGTTTAATTAACAATGAATGTAGAGTAATTTAAAACGTAGAACAAAGAAAACAAAATTATGTCATTAGACGTATCTGATTCGTATTTTAGATTGTTAACTAAAAAAATCGTAATCTTGGGCTAAATATTTGCATCTATCAATTTTATTTTATTTTATTTTATTTTATTTTATTAGGAATAACAAACAGATCTACAATTTCTATTATTTAGGAAGTTACATTAAGTAGATTTTACGATTGTACATCCAACTGCGTTATTCACAAAATATGTAAGACATGTTAAAAACTTAAAAACTACGTCATGCAAAAGGAACAGTATGAACTAACAAAAGATTACATATTATGCCTAAAAATAAGTGATACATTAATTTGTAGAAGAATTCTCCAGAGAGCTTAGAGTTTTGAGCACCTGATTTCTGAATCTTCCAACAGAGTCTCCAAACAGGTCAAGGTTGTGAAAATAAGTATTGAAGTTATTAGGAAGTCTTCGCAGAGGCGCACGTATACCAGCGTTAGTTCGACAAGCGGTGACGGCGAACACTGGCCGGGCACGCGCACTGCGCATTAACGTTGTTCTAGGGACTATATAGAATAATTTGTTGCAAATGTCTGAACAGTCATAAGAATTGTTGCACAAATCATATAAAAACATTACTTCAAGCAGTAACCGTCTGGACTTTAAGTTGGTAAGTCTGTATTTTTTAAGTAAGTACTCATAGGACGCAGACGTATGGAAGCAACGGTAATTATGCATGGTTTTCAAATATTTTCGTTGTACTGCCTCAATACGATCAGAATATTTACTGTAGTGGGGATTCCATACCGCAACTGCATATTCAAGCTGTGATCGGACTAGAGATTTAAAAAGGTGCAGGTATGTGCTTGGAAGCCTAAATTCATTCGAAGATCTCATTATGAAACCATACATTCGGTAGGCATTGCTAACTATTTTATTTATATGTATATCGAGGTGGAGTTTTTCATCGAGTACCACACCAAGGTCTCGAACGAGGGATACTCTGGTGAGATTTACATTGTTAAGCGAGTAAGAATAATTAACGACATTTTTGTTTTTAGTGAAGCTGATACAACAGCACTTTGAGAGGTTAAGCTGCAGTTTATTCCGAAGACAGTATTCAGAAAATTGAAGTAGATCTTTTTGAAAGAGAATACTGTCATGGATGTTTTTAATTGGTCTATAAATTTTGAGGTCATCTGCGTAAAGCAATATTTTAGAATTTTTAAAACAAGTATTTATGTCGTTGATAAATAAAATAAAGAGTAACGGCCCTAATATTGACCCTTGTGGTACTCCAGACGTCACGGTTATTGAGGCCGATTGAAACCCATTGACCACTACCCTCTGAGTTCTATTGGAAATGTATGATGAGAACCACCTCAGAAGATTACCCCGTATACCGTTATACGCGATTTTCCTTAAAAGTAAAATATGGTCGACCTTGTCAAATGCCTTCCGAAAATCAGTATAGATGCAGTCAATCTGTATACGCGAGTCCATATTGTTGAACAAGTAATCAACAAAAGTGACTAGGTTAGTAGTTGTTGACCTTCTTTTCACAAAGCCATGCTGATGTTGTATTATTATGTTGTGCAAAACAGGGTATACCTCACTATGTACTAACCTCTCGAAAAGCTTCGACAAGGCCGACAATATGGATATAGGCCGATAGTTCTCAACATCATCCCTAGGTCCCGACTTATAGATTGGAGTAATATTTGCTTGTTTCCATACTGCAGGGAATACACCTTCTGATAAAGACTTGTTAAAAATAATCTGCAGGGGAATGCATAGATTAGTAGCTGTGTTTTTAAGAAATGCCACAGGTAATGAATCAGGTCCCGCTCCCTTAGTAGGGTCAAGCGATTGCAATGCTCTCAGTATTGTATTAACACTAAAGACAATATTATTTATCAATGTACAATTATTATCAGCGTAGTCCTCTATATGACATGAGTTATTATTTGATGAGGGATGTTCATAGACCGAGTGAAAATACTTGGAAAAAAGATTACAAATTTCATTTGGGTCATTGGTTGTCATACTTTGATAGTGCATAGCTGAGGGAATACCATTGTTGCGCTTGCGATCGGTGACGAATTTCCAGAAATATTTAATGTTACTTTTAAGACTATGTTCGACTGAAGTTATATATTCATGATAGCGCTTCTTACTTTCGTTTTGAAATCGAGACCTGTAGATCGAGAATAATTCATAATCAGAGATGTTATGAAATGTTTTCCATTTTATCCAAGCCTTTGTTTTATTTTTAAAAATATGAATAAGAGAGGGAGTGAACCAAACGGGAAAGTTAGTGGATCTAGCTGTGCTCATAGGTACATGTTTTTTAATTATCAGGTATATGGTGTTATAGAATGTATTTAATGCTTCATCTACAGTCGAATTACACAGAGAGTCATGCCAGTTTATCTTTCTAAGTTCCTCGTTTATAAGGTTGTAATTAGATTTAAAGTAATTATATTTTTTTATTGGTTTGCGTTTTATAAATTGTTGGCCTAGATGAATAGGTAGTAAGATACAGAAAGGCGGATGATGGTGATCGGGCTGGATAAGGACATCTGCAGGTGGATACACATTTACATTATTGTTGCTAATAACTAAATCTAAAATTTTGCCATTTTTATTTCTAATTGCGTTATATTGAGAACCATTGTACATATTCATAAAGATGTTTAATTGTGTGAAGTTATTAGAAGTACCAATACCGGTCAGATTTTGAGAGGAGTGATCGTTCTTGCATGAATGCCATTCGATTTCGGGTAAATTATAATCACCTATTAGGTAAAAATGATCGACGTACGCATTTTCAAGGTGAGAGCGCAACGTATCGAAAAAAGAAATATATACGACTTCTGGGGTGTTCGGCGGTATGTATACAGCACTAATAAGCTGATATTTTTTATTGTTGCTTGAAACTCGCAAAAGAACATGTTCAATATGTGTATTCAAAGTGTTATTTGGTGATAATTGTGCAGAGTTTAAATTCCTAGAAACTGCCACAAGAACTCCACCTCCGTCTTTTTTATTAGTTGCCCTACGGTCACGATCACATCTATGGATTAAATATCTTTGGTCAATAAATTCATTGTTTAAAATATCCGGTGTAAGCCAGGTTTCTGTTAGAATGATAACGTCGTAACAGTTTGACAAGATGTTCATATAGAGAATATGAAGTTTAGTGCGGAGTCCCCTACAGTTCTGATAGTATATTACTAAATCGCTATTAGTCAGTTCTATAGTAAATACTAAAAGAAAGTTTAAAGTAGTGATTTAGGCAAAAAATATATGATAATGAAAACCTTGCAACAGACTCTCCATTAGGGTTACAAATGACAGGGAATTGAAAAATTGTATGGCAACCCCAGAATGTAAATAAAATATTACAATGCATAATGTTAATTAATTTAAGTATGTGTGGTAAGTTAATTTCGCTCATCAGTAGTACGAAACCAATAAATTCAATGTAAGGCAATCTATGTTTAAACGTACAAAAATATTGTAAGTACTCATAGCAAGAACTAAATGGCATAATCGTAATAATAATCGTGTATAGCCTATCACGCACTACGGTATGTAAATAGGCAAAGCATACAATGATTATATAAAAATACTTACAATGCATAATATTATACGAATTAATAGTGACACTAGATATAAATAATAATAATAAGTAAACTGTTTTTATAGGGAAATAAACAGACAACAAAAAATATCCTAATTTTATATAGTTCCAAATAATAATAACAACAATAACATGCAACTTATATTTAGGACATCTGAAGAATTGTGAGTGACTGGTACTTAATAAGCTAATAAGGTAAGGTAGAAGCATGTCCAGGCTTAATCTTGGCAATGTCTTGAGGCAATCGAATCGGAAATGCTTTAGCTGTCTCCTTTTCACGTACCATAATTGTCCCATGTTTGACCCACACGAATTTGTAATTGTGTTTTTTAGCCGCATCTTTGCATTCACGAAACAAAAGTTTATTTTTTAGGGTAAGATGCTCATGCATTAAAATTTTATGTGAAGTTCCTGACAATCCCAATTGTTCTGTGGTTAGACCTTTCGCTAAACGATAAGCGCTTAAAATATTGTCGCGTAGTATACGCGAGGACAACTTCACCACGATGTTCTTCGGATTCACGTTCTCACGGTGTGCATGTGGAACGCGGTGAATTGAGATGACATCTTGCTGTCGTATTATGCAGTTTATTTTGGTTCCTATATTTTCAATCAAGCACAGTAGATCTTCATTTTTTCTTTCCGGTATATAACATATTTCTATGTTGCACTGCCTGGCACCTTGATCCAAATAATCTATTTTAGATACCAGCTCTGTAATTGTGTCTTGTAAGCCCGATATGATTTGCGTATTTTTGTCCAAATTATCAACACGGCAGTTCATAGCTCTTTGTTGGTCATCAGTGAATTGGACAGAGTTCTGAAGACTGATGACATCCTGTGCTATGACATTATACTTATTATCTAAATCAGACAGCTGTTGTTTTAATTGAAATTGTTCCGATCTTAAATTACTCATATCCGTTTTTATTTCATTAGTGGTTTGAGTGAGGTTAGACAAATCGTTCTGGATAGTGATGACATTAGCCGATATTCTGGAGATGCCGTCATTTAAATCCTTACGCCACTCGCTTAAAGTAGCCTTGAGTTCAGCACTTAATATATTTATTGCCTCTGTTACTTCTGATTCCGGTTTTTTGCGTTTACGCATAACCACATTTTGCTCGCCACTATACGTAGGCGCTTTGTTTATGTCGCTGTCGGAAGAATATAATTTTTTTTCTTCGGGTGAGCGTAGCATTTTTTAGATAGGTTACTCCAACTTTTGTAACTTTAGATACTGATCGAATTAAATTATTAGAAATGACAAAAAGCTCGAATACTGAATGGCAGGGCTTGAACCGGCGGCTTCTTGCGTACAGTGATGCACTGCTGGGCCACTCGACCAAAGCAACTTAACAGTGGAGTGTGTATTTGGTGACCACTTTCGTCAAGGATTTGAAATCGTTTAGAGTGAGTTAGTTCAAGCTGTACTGCTTGCACACACACTTAAGGTCACTACAATGACACTGTAACACGTGCTACTTTTAAATGTTTACAATGTTTTTCGACACTACTGTTAATTGTTTATGCTTTTTTTTTGTAAATAGGCACAAACTAATGTCACTGAATGTTTATCACTGTTTACTATTTGCATAAACATGTAATTAACGTTAGATTTTAATATTATTTGTGAGAGACTACCGACACACTGTTCATTGAGCGGAGGTTGCGCGACGTATGTCGATTGTCAATTTTCAGGTCCTCAAACAGTTTTTTTTAAATATATTCGCTTTCTGTTTCTTTTAATACAACTACTTGTTTACGACATCTACCCAACTTAAAAATCTGGATTCAATAGGTACTTTTTTAGAGCTTGATCGATATCAGTCATGCGAATATCGAGATCTCTTTATTAAAACATAGATCCATTAATGTGACACAACCTTTTCTTATTTCTTGTATTAAGGGGTCGTTTCATTTAAGTCCAGAAATTATTTTCCTACGACGCACTAAATTGAGGGATTACAGCATATAATATAAAATATTACACATACCAACCTACTCACGTAGGTATCTGTAATATCACTTATTAATATTAAATTAATAATATTAAGAGACCGAATTTCTCTTCCAAACGTAATACCGAAATAAATAGTTATTCAAACAACATTTAATCAAATTGTATTATTATTCGGATTCCGATACCGTTAATCTATGTGCCTACGCTGCCATTTCGTCCAAAATACTTCACTGGAAATGGAAGCGAATGCAATTTTGATAACTGTAACAAGTTTGGAACGATTTTCCAGTCTTTTATTTCCAGTGAAGAAGTAGTAGACGAAATAGTACCGTAGGAACTTAGATTAACGGTATACAAATCCGAATAATAACATAGTTTGATAGAATATTGTCTCTATTACGATTTATTTCGGTATTACGTTTTTGTGAGCAATTGAAGCTCCGGTTATTATTACTTATTAGAATATAAGTATATCGATTAGTTAAATAACGATCATTCCTATAATAACATAATTTTGTCTAAATTTTATACAAAACTTCACCTATAGGTACAGAATTGTGCGATAAAAAAAAAATGGGTTCTCTTGGGTACTCGCGTTGCTATGACGATGTTAGAATTTACGTAGGTACATACAATGTATTCATCCTTATTTAAGAGGTTAGCAGTTTATATGAATGTTATGAATGTTACATTTTAGCAAACGATTTTTATATATTAGCTATACACGATAATACTAATTCTCAAAGAGAAAGAAAGTTGTTTTATAATAAAATCTTGGAATTCGAAGACGCCGCGTACTAAAGCAAAATCCTATCTTAAGAAAAAAGTGGGGGAGTTTGCCGGATTAAAAGCATTCAATTTAAATATCCCAGACCTTTGTCCAGTGAGTTTCCGTAGGCAACCGGCCGTGAAATTTCATTTAATCGCCAGAGAGAAGTGCGTCTCGGCTAATGCAGATTGCGAGGCTCGCCCTCGGGGCCCGGTTAATTTATAGCCCAACAAATTTTTATTCTTTCTTGAACTGCTCAATCCTCCATTTTTTTCTTAAGTTAATCAACTGGACTCTTTGGATTAGTCGTTTTTACCAAAGCTGTTAAAGGGTAAAGTGGAATTACTTTTCTTAAACCGTTAAGTATCGCACTTATCGTTAATATTATTGTTATATCTGAGTCTAAGGAAGTGTAGCGATTATGTAATGTATTTTCGGTGTTACATTTTTCACACCTTTTCTCCTCTATTAGTGATATGTTATCATAAGGGTACGCAAAAAGATGGTCCCTAAAATATTTAAATCGCGTAAATAAGTCTGTGATAGCATAGTAGTAATATGCCACATACCTACATACATACCGATATTGATCGGTCTTTCAGCTATGATGTTGAATTGTACGCGTTGTGAATTTAACATATTTCGATCGAAACACAAGCTATCTATGTTAAGTAGATTCTAGCTGGCTTTATCAGTGATTATTAGGTCAGCTCTAAGAATTACTAAGTTTTTTTTAATTTATTTTTATTCGTGATAGGCTCACGCTTGACCGCCAGTTCGCCTGATGTTAAGCGAAACTGCGATATACGATGGAGCGAGCTTGCCTGAAAGAAACCGATTCACTCGTGATTTAATTAAAGTCACCCAGATTATATCTATCGGGGAAGACTTACTCATGATAAAAGTGGACTTAAAGTGTTTCGTTCGGATTTTTGGAACATCCACCATGAATCGATGTCGCTTTTTCGTGCTTCTGGTTGTCCGACAGTAGAAAGGGTTAGGGGTAATAAGATTGTGGAGATCTGATGCACACTCTCCGTAATGTATCCGATAAAAAACCGGTAAGCTAGCAACTTTGCTGCGATGTTCCAGACTTTGGAGTTTATCCCGGACACGCGAATCGTTGCCAATTAACTTCTTGGCATGTTTCTCGATGGATTCTGCCGCTTCGAGCTGGTATTCAGCCGATCTATCCCTAAGATGCGAATGGAGTAGGTACTGCTCCATGCACGACAGAACTTGTGGTTGATACAATATTAGCAATTGTTCCGGCGTGAAGTAACACCGCACCTTCGAGAGGATACCCAGCTTTCTGACAGCTACTTGAGCCTTGGACTCAAGATGTTATTAAAATTAAATCAATAAACCAGTTGTTGGAAGTATGTAACGTAAAATAAAGATTTATATGAAGTTTATGTTAATATAAAACTTGAGAATAAAAAACACGATTCTTCAGAGTGTCCCCATGGACTTTGTGACCTTTTCTTGTTGACATCTTTATCGAACGATTTTCAAGATGTGAAGGCGTGGAAAAGTTAAATAAATCCAAAGAGAACATTAGATAAGGGAATGGCTTTTGTAATGTCTTCGGGACGCCGTAAATGCAACCGATGTGCCATAGATATCTGTCGGGAACATATGCTCTAAACTCAAACTTTGTTTCCCTGTACTGTTGAACTGTGAAAATTTGTACTAAATAATCTTAACCATGCCATGGTATCATTTAAATAAATGTTTGAAATGTTGCGTGAGAAATATCGGTGCGAATTACGATTGGTAGACTGTTGTCAATTTTTTATTACTATCTATTGAAAATCTTTGTGAAATTTTAAGAAATAATCGTAAGTAGGTACACAATTATGTATACTCACGTATACGTGTATTTCTAACCAATTTGTTTTGTAAAAATAAGTACTTACATAAATACTAAAACTATAATACCTAAGTATACCTATCCGTAAGCAATAATGTCAATTTTTGTTATTTTTACATATTGAATTTCATTGGCGTTTTTAACAGTGTTTCCACGGATGTTATTATTTGCAAATATTTGAAAGGTGCGTTTGCAACGCGCGTGTCGTCATCGGATGACTGCAGTGGACTCTGTAGTACAATGATGGAGCTATAAAACAACAGGGCCGGACATGCATCGCAGATAAATCAGACCATTTGTATCTACACGCGTGACAAGAGGCGAGCCTCGGCGATTCGATGTTTTCATTGTGTTCATGCGAGCTAGTATTTTATTGTGGACACGTAGTTTCGTTTGTATGTAATATACTTGTGTCGTAGGCGAGGATTTGAATGTGCCGGTTTTACAGATTAAATAGTTATAGCAGCCTCAGGACCTACCTAAATCCAATCAATTCTTATTTAATGCAACATGCTATGTTGGCACTTAATGTATAGCTAGGTACTTACCTACTTAATACCTCAGCGTCTATTTATTAATCCTTCACATTCAATATCTAAATCAATTTGCCATGTAATTAAGCGCTCAGTTATTGATACATAGCATGAACAGTAGCTTTTTGATTCTTGAGGTTAATTCAATTCAGCCACACCCGTAATGAACCCCGGAGATCAAAACAAAGTATTTGGCATTGTGTCTATAATTTGACACGGAAAAAAGGATTCGCGTCAATCAAATTACATTTTCTAAAACCATATAAATAAATATTTTAATATTAGTTTAAAAATAATAATTTTACAGCTCCGATAGCTCTTCATCGATTGCTTTGAAAACTGCAAACGCTGCTTTCATAACAGTAAATTAAAACATGATAATGATATTTTTACTAATAACGTGTAATTATTTCAGTTAATTGGGGATATTTTTTTTGGGAATTGCACACGCGGCACGATTTTAAAGAAGAACCATAAAGTATAGAGTGGTGTTTTAATAAGTTAAACACTAATTTCGCAAAGATGTTAAAATCCTTCAGAGATATTCTTGTCATTTATCGCACAGATAAAAGGAAAATTGTCTTAATATGACCCGAATGCGGGTTCATGACAATATAAACTATGATTGACGTTAAAGCCGGCGAGTATGGTTAGTGTGGAGACGAGCGATTATTTATATGCAATGTTCGTCAACGTCAGGCGGTGACGCGGCGCAAGCTAGGGACTGGCTGTATTCAGCGATGATACCCGATACTACGTAGGGACAGTGTGTGTTACAACTCAATATTATATTGCAATCAGTGGCTGTGTAGGTATGAATTCCGGATCACGATTGTTATGCAGTAGTTATAATAGAATAATTTATTTAGGTAAGAAATCTCTGTGTGGATTACAGTGTGTAAACTTTCAGAAATTAGCAGTGTACCTAACCGTTTTGTAAAGGTACTAAATAAGTACATGGTTATAATAAATCGTTCTATATTACAAAGGTGTGGGAATCTGTACTCTCCGCATCCGTTCCTATAAGGTATTTACTAATCCTCGGAATGTCACCGATAACGGACTCGGAGTGATAGTGATAGCACATAGCTGTGTTTTAAGCATTAATCAATTAAAATTTCAATCAATAAATTTTTCAATCGATCAAATTGCAATTATTTTTTAAATTAATTATTACAACACTGGCCCATAGACATAAATGAATACCGAATATGATGACCTAAAGGTCTAAGTTAACAGGTCATAAAATCCCTAAAAAAAATACCGAATATGCAGTTTTTTTTATTTTTAAATAACTTTACATGTACACAATTTTTTTGTAAAAAAAACTGCCATTTTGTTGTTTCACCAGATAACAAATAAAATTAGTCTCATATTACACATACTACCTGTATAATATGTGATGTTATAGGAGAATATATATCTACTGTAGAAAATAATTAATAATCTTCTCAAATCGAATCAAATCTAATTCGTCCCAACGAAATTAATACAAAAAACAAAATTTATTACAAAGAAAGTTGTTTGAAATATGTATTTATTATAGGTACATATACGAAAACTATGCCATGTAAAACTTTTGTTTCCAAGATGTGACATAAACACCGTCGGCAGATTTCCACATCAGAGATACGAGCTACTACGTAGTCATAGATATCTCGTATGCATTTCATTCCCCGCTCTGGTGCGAGATTATATTTTTGGTTTGGCGCTAACAATGTGTTGCAGAATATTCTATGTCGAGTTCAGAACACGCTTCTCAAAAACTTTTTATACAGGCTCATTTAGGGTTATAGATACTTATTCCCACATCTTGATACCTACATCTATATGTACCTACTGGTTTATTATAGATAGAATTTAATTACGAGTATATAGCAAGTACTGGGCAATGGGACACCCCATTGCCCCGTTGCAGAGAAAAGGCTTCCACCTTTTCCACTTGGCCATGTCTGCCTGTTTGGGGTCAATCTGGGTTTTAGGCCTGCCGGGACTCATTGTGTCTTGGATTCTGTCACTTATAGGTGATCATGTGGCCAGCCCTGTTCTGTTGTAGCTTAAGGCAGCTATGCAGCTTACTAAAGATGTAAATTAAGTAACATAACATATATGTTACGGTTCTTAGATTTAATAAAATTCCGATACTAAAATATGGTTTACTTTGCGGGCGGACGCCTTTTTTAGGGCTAAGTAGTATCTACTGATCAACCGATCTGCTACGTTGGCCACGGGTAGGCTATTATAGTTAAGTAACGATACTTTACACGTCGAGACCTCTCTCGGAAAGCATAACTATGACGTTATTGGTCAGAAGCATAAAAAGACTCAACACCAGTCTAATCAGTTCAGTAATTAAGGTATAATGGCAATAAAATATGATAATTTGATTTTTTTATAGCAGTTCAGTAAGTATATTTCCTTGTTCAAATAATTTTAGTTCGCAAATCGAAACAGCTTGATGAACATACTATGTAAACATTTAAATAGCGTCCTTATACCTGGACAAATAAACGTGTATGAATGCGAATGCGTACCTATACGTGTCCAGTAAAGTGAGAGCTCTCAATCTCTATGAAAATGGCTTTTCGATTGCGTTTATTTATAAGGCGTCAAAGTAGAGGGCTACGAGAGAGCTCTAGTTAGATTGGTGGCTTTACGACGGACCGGTAGCAATCCGTCTCGTCAGTCTAGGTACAGCTTATCGAGCAGTCCACACTCGGGGCGGCACATGCTAACTGAAACTGATTTACGACACCGATGACAGTTTATTCAACAACGATGGATATTGTTTATTAATTGATACAAGCCTTACATGATGAGTCTTGTTGTTGCGGCCGCATGTTCGTAAATGGACTCTATCTACTGCGGTTAAATAATCATGATGCCGTTGATTGTATAAACGGGAGGTAATATTAGTAATGTTAGCTATATCATCGGACCTATTATTGCTGGAATGTTTAATAAATATTACTTATACGTTCATAAATAGTGTTTTCGTGCTTACTGTACAATAAAGAAAACGTGTCACCGCAATAAAGTTGTGAAAATTAAGAAAAGAGGTGATTTCAAGTCAACCCCATCGACGATACTGTTATGGGAGTACAGTAGGGGAGTATTTTGGGATCAATATTGGGGAAGTAGGTAGCTACTTATTGTAAATGTAATAAAAATCACACTTGTTTAGGGTAAATACAAGAGTTGTTCAGAAGATAACCATCTGTCTGTCGGTCCGTCAAACCTTTTTGGACATCGCGTGACAAGAAAATGATGGAATAGAATTTGCTTGAGTGTATGGAGTAAAACTTTGCAATTTTGATTTAATTAATCAGTCTGAACTCCGATAACATTTAAGCCCGTGAATAAACACACCTAGGATTTTTTAGTTCACATGACGTGTTCGTGTCCAGTATGCACTGCAGCTCAATATTATGTCCGATACCCTTAGCCAAGAATTCGTTCATAAAAATTAATTACAAGTTGGTTGTTATGTACTTAAATTCCAATATCAGTAATTTCAATGTAATTAATTGAATTGGACATCGAAATGAGTCACTGGTAAACATTAATTTGTCAGTAGGTAATTGAATTTATATTGTTTTACTTTAGTGCTTGATTGGTGAAACCGAAAAAGTATTTAGTGTGTTGTAATGATTATTTGGACGAATCGGTCCGTGTATCACGAATTGTTTGCATTGCGTTTTATTCTTCTAGGAAATTGTATTTTAAATTAAGTATTTGTTTTGCGCAGTATGTTGACATAACATAAATTGTAGAAAGATGAATGGGTGAAATGAAATGTGAATAAAGTCCATACTAATTGTGTCATGGTTCATGAATCCCATGAGAGTAGGGCTAGGGCAGGCAAGTGCTCTTTTTAGCCGGTATGAGACCGACATACCCTGTCGTCTCCCCAGATGGCAGACGGTCCATGAGGCTATTTTGCACCAAAAAACAAAGGGGATAGGTAAATATAATGACCATCAAATTTAGTAAACTGGTCACCAAAATGCTTACCAAAATGGATAGTGGCCACCAAAATGGATAAATGGTAACCAAATATTAGGTTAAGGTTAGGTTAGAACTGCGACCAGAGCCGAATTCTACCTGTAGGATCGCAAGATGTCAAATTTTTGGTTTTAATTTCACGCTAAAATGGGGATTTATTTTGGTGATCATTTACTATTTTTGGCAATATAAAGTTATATTTTGCCGTTATATTTTACTAAAATAAAACGGCTTTAGGTACGAGTAGGAAGACCGAGTTAGCTCATATTACAAGACAAGATTTATAAGCCTTTTTTTTTTTGGGTGGGGAAATGCTCCTTGTGCACGCCGCCCCGTTTCGGGGATGCGGGACGGTTGTGTCGGGCTCTCCGGACAGGTGGCCAGCATACCGACTAAAACCACCACCACTGCCACCCTCCGCATAGCTGTGGGATCACGGGAATCGCTCTCGCATGTTCCGCGATCCCACCGCGGACGTCCAATGTTGGACCCTCCCCTAGGGCGACTGACGACCCCGAGTCCGCCACCCAAGACCCTTCTTGTGGCGGGACAGATATGTAGCCCCGCCGCCATCCACACATCGGCCGCAGAGGGTAGGGAGAGCGGCGCATCGTAATACCGACACTCCTCCCCCCCTGCGGCCCCACCGTGTCCGCAGTCCTACGGCTGCGACCCCGCCGAGGCCGCGGAAGGCACGGAGAGCGGCGCACCGTAATACCGGCACTCCTCTCCCGCCGCGGCCCCTCAACCTTCAGCGGCAGTGTCGCCCACACAACACCGCGGCCCGCCTCAGTTGCGGTGCCTCCCATACGACACCGCAACTTACAGTGGCCGCTCCAATGCAGGCTTCCTGGGCAAAGCCCGCAGGAGCAGCCCCTCCCTGGGGTTCTACTTAGCTTCGCCGTGGGCCACCATTTACGGTTACTAAGCCCCCCCGCCGCGACAAGGCGAGAACCCCTTTGGGGGGGAAGATTTATAAGCCTAGGGTTAAGATATTTTTTGGCAAAGTATACGTTCTTAATAAAACTTTGAGATTCTTAAAGATTGTTTTAGGGTCTCAAAATTTTCTCATGAATGAGTAATTCTAATCTAGGTACATCCTTATCACGTATTTCTTAAAGATTCTGGTTTTATAAAGTTGGACAAGGTAGGTAGATATATTATGCCATATTTTAATAGTTGTTATTAGATTAATTTTGAAGTGGCGGTAGCCTAATGGCAAGGGCATCGGATTGACGATCATGTGGTTGCCGGTTCGAAACTCCCCATTGCACTACCAACGTGAACCCACTCGTAACACAAGCATTTAGCTTAGTACGAGCGGTTAATAAGAATACTAGTAATGTGTGACCCACATTACTACTAAGCTTTTAAAAAAAAAACATATTGCGGTTTATTAATGCAAGGAGCCCATAATAAGAATTGATTTATTAATATTAAATTTAACCGAGTTTGCTCAGTTAAAAACGGAAATAAGTATAAAATTAATTTTAATTAATTTATTATTTTATTTTAATTTTACACGGAAAAGTTGGTTAAGGATAAATATGACACTTAACATTTATCTGTACTCCTACGAGTATGTAGAGTATTTTGATCTTGTGTCTTGAGTATTAAGATCTTTTGACATGTATGCTATTTGAACTCCGAACTATATAATCCATTTAAGAGACATTCAGAGAAGCCTTATCTATGTAGACACTGAAAGGAAGAATAATTTATTTTGCTTTTTTATTCCTTTTTCAAGAGCAATGCTTTATGAAAGCACTTTGATAGATGAGGTCTCAGGTCTATTTTAATTTTGTAAAAAGACTGTATACCATAAATCTTGGTTCTGTTCGACGCAATTTAAAGAAAATTCTTCCATATCCGATATAAATTGATTATTGAAAGGATTCCCTTATATAAAAACTTTTACAGCGACATTGTGAGTAAGTATGTACAATATATTAAATTTATTACTGGTCAATGGCTGGGTAGAAGTGGCAATTTTTTTTTAACGACTAGTCCACAAATCACATCTCCAAAAAAGGGAGCGTACACACAGATGTACCAAAACCCATTCGATTAGATGGGTGTGAAATGAACCGTAGAAATTGCAGCAAGAGATTTGAAAAGCTTCGTTTCCATGAGTAAGTTGCAAGGTATCCATATATATATATTTGTTTTTTTCAGCATATATTATATATATTTAAATGTATTGTAATAAGTACTAAGCACTAGTAATAAGTAATATATGTTACTTGTATTGGAGTAGAGACTAATACTTTTGGATAACATAACAATTAAATTGATGATAATATACACATACCTAATATCAAAAGTTGGGCCCTAGTATAAATATTTTATTAAGAATCTTTAAGTAGGTAAATTTAACCTATAGGCAAATAAATGGTTATCTTTAAAGATTATAGTTATCTATAATATACCTACACTAGATTAAACCGTTAGGAAAGTCAGCGATACTTAAATGCACGAGTTTAGCGGAGCTAAGTTGAAATAATACGGCTTCTTTCACCTCTATTGCTCCTATATTAACCTCTTTTAAAGAATTAAGTATATCTAATATCAATTACTTAGCAGTAAGTAAAGTTACGCGAAAAAAGATTTAAGCCACTATACATTGAATATATGGAATGCGAATGGCCAGTATAAAGTCACTTTCTAAAATTGGTTTCAATATAGAGTCGTTACTTATTGATTTAACTACTTTTGAGATGCTGATGTGATTAATTGTAAAGCCTTTTGTAATGTTACAGCTATAAGTACTCTTTTTTTTAATAAAATCATATTGCAAATAATATATTTAATGTGTTCTATAAAACACATTATTAGGTATATGAATTTAAAAGGACTACGTGCTATAAGAATTTTGCAAATAGAGATACATAAATTGAAATTTGGAGAACGATACGGCTGTCTTTTGTTTCAAAAAGTCCTTTGGGTTGCGAGTAAAACCGCGGGTTAAATAGGTAGTTAACCATAAGGTATCAGACTAATATTTTTCCTTATTCGGACCAGAAGGCCAGAGTGTTTGCCTGCCAAGGTGTTATCACATCTCCAGGGAGGTTTCATAACCAAGTGATAGTGAGATATTGCGTTACAATGTGCGCCTCGTACAAAAGACAGCCTCTTCCTGTTACGAGCTCACTGTGTTTTGACCTAATTAATACATAGCCGAGGGCCAATATGTATACGTCATTAATTTTGATTAATTGTCACACAAAATACAAAATTTAGGTTACTGCTTATTAATTAATTATCCAGGACCATTGTTTACAGCTACCTATTTATTTTTACCCCTCATATCTGAATTGAAATTGACTATAATGAGTTTCTTATAAATTGGCATCTTGCGAATAATTCAGACAAGTTAACATAAAATAAATTGGTTATCATAAAATAAATTTAAAAAACCGGACCAGCGCGAGACGGTCTAGTCCCCCGAGGGTTCCGTAAAAATTTGTACGTACATAATTAGATACAAATGTATAGTTTATATATTATATATAGTTTTTCTCTATACTTGTAGACGGTATTACTTGCCAGATTTCATAGTTCTAGGTCAACGGAAAATCCTTACTAATATTATAAACGTAAAAGTTTGTGAGTATGGATGTAAGGATGTTTGTTACTCTTTCACGCCAGAACGGCTGAACGGATCTGGATGAAATAACACATAGGCTTTTTATCCAGGTCGGTCCCATTTCTGAAGTCCACGCAGCTAAAGTCGTGGGCATAAGCTAGAACCCTGTAAATTTTGATTCCTTTGAGTGTCGAAATATACATTTTTGCGGCATAAATGGCCCTATCTTTTTTTACGTAAACTTTGAAGTTTGATTTTTTCACAGCTTCAAGTATGAAGTACGAGTATATGGTTTAAATTTCAACTTGATACTTCGCCATGCGTTCCCGAGATAAAGGGTCTTGACAGACAGATGGACAACAAAGTGATCCTATAAGGATCCCGACTTTTTCTTTTGAGGTCCGGAACTCTAAAAATTACCACACGTGCAGTGTGGTAACATTACAACACGGTAGGGTTAGTAGGGTTTTTACGTGGGAGAGCCATGCTTCGGCACGAATGGGCCGGCTCAACCGGAGTGATACCACGGCCTCACAGAAAACCGGCTTCATACAACGCTTACGTTGTGTTTCGCCGAGTGAGTGAGGTTACCGGAGGCCCAATCCCCTTTTAAAAGGTCAGCAACGCATTTGCGACTCCTCTGGTGTTGCGGGTGTACATGGGCGGCGGTAATCGCTTACCATCAGGCGATCCATCTGCTCATTTGTCCCCCTATCCCGTAAAAAAAAAATACATTAAATAGTACTGCGAAAAAATAAAATATCAAGCGCAAAAAGATGTCCGGATCTGAGAGCTATAATTTAAGGAGAAGCCTATGTCTGATAGCATCATTCATCTAATTAACACAGTATAAGGCAGTGAAAGACTTGCATATTCACAATTTATACCTACCCTTTTTTATGGGATAGGATCCCATAAAAAATTACATATACAGATACAATTTTAATTTTGAAGGAGATCCAGCGAACGCTGGACCACGGATAACCATCCGACTATTAAGGGAAGGGAAGGCAAGTGCGGTTTTAGTCGGTTTTACGAGTCCGACATATCCTGTTACCTCCCCAGGTGACAAATCCATCAGGATTTTCCACTCCCCAAAAAGGAGGCACAATAATATTTCTTGCAGACAGGGATGCGTGAAGTGCAGAATATGTGAGCACCCGCTAATATCCAGATGTTATTTATCGATAACACCTAGAAATGGATTGGTGTGATAACATATTTATCGTTTCCTTTTCGTAAACTTTAGTACAAGAAGAGAAAATATCCGAAGCCTTGTACGGACTATGTTTTCCAGGCTCTACGCGTACCCTAGCTCTTTCTAGCTCTGTTAAACACGCGTACAGATAGATAGGCGTAGCCGCACGTACGGTCTGCGCTTGCTCCAGTGCATCTGTACTCACCCACGTATACCACGGTAAACTTAATTATACACTGATCAGTATGTTACAAAGCATGGATTTTAAAGAGAACATTATGAAAGGATTTTTTAAAGTATTATTATTAAATGTTATTTCGTTTAAAATATAGTAGTTTAGCCTACTATATATTTTTTCAGAAATATAGAAGTTAGTCCTCTAATACAGAAGGATTCTATATTATATAGTAGGGTTGGCAATCCGAGGTATTAATAGTATCTAAGTTTAATTTTGGCTGAAAAACAGAAGAGCAATACTCACATTGTATTGCTAATAATAAGTATACCTAAGTGTCGCTAAACCATACACACAGAGCGTAAGATAAAGTAGTCTCTATCCTCAGCTAAAATTATCTCACTCTCAGTTGGTCTCTGAAGTTTTAACTTATTTTAGCTCTATTTAATTCAAAGTGATCGCGATATCTGGACAGAGCGTCAGTGTATACGTTAGTGTGGATAGCACGTAAATGGCACACATGTAAGTAATCCTATAATTACCTCAGTGGAGAGCGGCTCCGTTTTCATTGGCCGTAAAGCTCGATGGCTCCAGTACAACACTGGCCCTCCCCCATTGCACTATAAAGTGTCGGCTAATAGGGATTACTACACTTTCACGTGCTAGATTTAACTTTGGTACAGATTTTGGACACGGTTAATAAACAAGAGACTATGTTTTAGAAGCTCTCTCTGAGCTGAACATATCAGTGTCGGATTGACTAAGTTTATAATTATTAATTCGATAAGACCATATATTTTTACCATGACTAGGCCTTCTATGTAATCATCACCATTGTACTGTTTACATAATTAAACTTTACTGTAATTTAATAACAAAAATATGCACCCTTAAGCTTTAGTACAAATATCTCGTTTCAACATCATCATATCAGTCAATCGAACACTCCACAGTCCTCTGCTGAACAAAGGCCTCCCCCAATCCGTAATAAAGTATTAGTAATATTTATAAAGTAATCCGTTTAAATAAATTAACCTGTTTAATAAATATTATATTGGACAAATCACACAATGACTAGGTACCTAATAAAATGTTACACCCATTATATAGTAGTAGATACGTTCTTAATATTGCGTCTTAGTTTAAACTGCTGTAGATTTTTAGCCAAATAAATTGTTTAAAATTATTGTCACGCGGTAAAAGGGTGTTATAAGTGTAATCCCAGCATTGCGGGGCTTAACGATACTTTATTGTTGGCAAGAGATCAGAACGTGAAGGATGAAGGTGCGGCGCTAACTTTCATGGAGATAAAACTTGTTTGTTAGTTATGTGTTCCCATTAAACGAGCGCCCACACCGCATACTGCCCCCACCGCCCAACGTATCAAATCATGGATGAAAATTATTACAATCATTATCCTCTTATATTTTACTATTATGAGAATGGAATTTTAAATTAGAATTAGGAGAGATGCAGTAAAAGTAAAATAAATTAGAATGTAAAATACCTATAAAACAGAATTAGCATGAAATAAAGTTTTTGTTGGAAATTTGCTTCCTTCTCGTTTTACGCAAGATGTGGACATAGGATACGGAACTCATTTCCATGATGATGATGATATGATTTTGGCTTAAAATTGTTTCGCAATCGTATCCGTTTGTAGTATTTCCGTTTAGTCGCTGTCTAGTTCAAAGTGTGAATAGAAATTTCGTGGTTGAGGTAAAATTAGCGTGTGAGTTTATACGGGCATGTCCATTGCAGTGTTTGGAACAGGTCAGGACAGGCGGCCGACCGCAGTTTGCGCTCGCCGCATCGACTGCAACCAACTGGTTTCCCGACGGACTGACACAGGAAATTAATATAAATTCCTATCGCATAAACTCGCAATGGGCTCACTATGATGTCACGCAGACAGTGATGAGGCCTATTGTGTGAAAGTGATTCAATCGAACCTCACTTCCCTAGTTTATTCACGTCAGTTTGAATGTGAATGCGGTGTCAACTGGTTGACTAATATATTTGTATTATTGTATCGTCTGAATCGAGACGGTATATCTATAAGACCGGGATTTGCCTAGAAAACGTTTACCTGATCTATAATTGACTGCTTCCCCACATCACTTTAACTCAAGGGAGTTTTTTTTATAAATGATGAATATGCAAGTCTTCGACTTCTTTATACTGCGTTAATTAGTATACCGTATGGTGATGACGATGAATGATGCTAGACATAGGCTTCTCCTTAAATTATGGCTCTCAGATCCGGACATGTTTTTGCGTTTGATATTTTATTTTTTCGCAGTACTATTTCATGTATTTTTTTTATGGGATAGGGGGACAAACGAGCAGCCGGATCGCCTGATGGTAAGCGATTACCGCCGCCCATGTACACCCGCAACACCATAGGAGTCACAAGTGCGTTGCCGACCTTTTAAAAGACGATTGGGCCTCCGGTAACCTCACTCACTCGGCGAAACACAACGTAAGCGTTGTTTGACGCCGGTTTTCCGTGAGGCCGTGGTATCACTCCGGACGAGCCGGCCCATCTTTCATCTTTTTGCGCTTGATATTTTATTTTTTCACAGTACTATTTCATGTACCTTGAAATAATATAAAGTAGTCATCCAATGCTAAAGTGCAAAGCAGTCAGTTTTGCATAATGTTGAAGTAAACAAACGTTTCCTAAATAAACACTCGACAACGCAATCTCGTCTACTTAGTGGCAATACCATCTGACAAAAGAGTAGAATTGCTCTTACCTTCAAAATGAAACAGTCGCTTTGTCGATTTTGCGGGGATCCTTGTAACGACACCTTTATTGAAAACGTACTGTGTGTGATTCGTGACTCTTTTTACGAGAGATGCTGCATGCGTACGTGTTCGGGTGACGACTTTTGTTATAGGTAGGTACCTAAGTGTCTAACTCCAAGTATTTTTTGTTGTGTTACACGCCACGAGGAAATTAAGGAAAAGTTTTTCTCCTACTTTACGATGTCTTTCCTCTATCTAAAATACTGCCTCAGTTTTTAAATACAAGGAGTATTAAATAAGGATCGTAAGGTTTTCTTAAGCTTTCACTTGAACTCATCTTGACGAAAAACTTCACCTATAAAATCCTTAGGCCAGGATTAAAAAAACACTTAATGGTGAAACTCTTATAAAAGTTTTCCTGGTGTTAAATAGTAGGCGGTGGGATTAAAAGCGTTTATTGGCTTGCTTAACTTTGTCTCTTAATGTCTTGAGGTGTCGTATTTTAAAGTCGTTGTAATTGACTTCTCTTGGCACGAAGTTAGATACACTTAACGGAGCTTTGTATACATGCCGAAGTGCAAGCCGAGAAAACTTTGCAGGACGAGGCAGACCAAACTTTTTTATGTATATGGCAGGCAGATTTGATAAAATCAGAAAACCATAGTAAGATGCTGCACATAGGTTTCTCTTTAAATTATGGCTCGCAAATCTGGACTATTGTAATCACAGTCGTTTCATTCATTAATTGTTAAGTTCATTTATTTGAACGATGGGCTTGAAGCCATGTGTTGTCGAGATTTTAAAATCGACCCTCACCATCTGAATGTAAAACCTTAATCGTTGCACATCAGTGAGAGTAACGGCGTCCGTTGAACACGATCATCAAAGTCGCTTATTGTTACGCCACGGCTCTGTAAAAAAGATTAGCACATTTACCGTTAACGATCCCGAAAACAGGGCCACATCAGACAGCATCGGGGCCGGCGAAATAAAACGAAATAGCAATAAAAGTAAATCGACGGGCCCGGCCCGGGGCCGCTCTACGTGCCGGATTAAATCAAACGTTATTCGTCTTAGCAAATTACGGTTCATGTTTTTGTACATTCCCAGGACTTGATGCGCGGAAATGTAAGCCGGGTGGAAAGTAGATTTAAATGCAATTTAGGAAATCCCGTCGAACGAAATTTAGCTACTCCGACCTAAAATAAATTAACGGCTACCTGAATGCAAATACGATTAAGTAAATTTACGATTTTTTGTGTCTGGTGCATGAACAGGGCATAACTTTTTTAACGATTTTTGAATTCTGCAAAAATGGTTTTCGCTGACATAATATTGTATTACTTTACTACGAAGATGCATCTGAGTCTGTAACTCGGGGCTTTCACTGCCTTGCTTATTGAAAGTATTCTAGAATATAAGCTAACTATTGCATGCGCTTACTACGTAACTTCCAGCGACCGAGGTTTATACGTTGCGTTTAAGTCCTCGCGAACAATATTAAAGCCACGATAAACTTAAAAACAAGTTTAATCCGGCTTGCCGCGGACTCCATACCTTCATCCCAGGCAATCTGCCTGCATTGCCGTTGAATTAGTCTGCTTAATGGCTGTGAGGCACTTATTTATTTATATTACTGTTGCCTATTATTTTAGTATGTAAACAGTGGAGTAGTTTGCATGTTTTTGTCTAGAGTTTTTATTTATAAATGCATACTATCCATAGTAACACAATAACACAATAACCTGGATGAGCCAGCATAACTTAGAAGTTAATTATACTAAAACAAAATTAATAACCTTCCATCCATATCAAAAAACACCTTTAGAAATAAATTTTATTTTCAACAACATTAAATTAGACATAGTTAATGATTTTACCTTACTCGGATTAAACATAGATAAGCACATAAATTGGAAATCTCACATTAAAAAAATTAAATCAAAATTATCAAAATTCTCATATGCCCTCCGTGAAGTAAAAAAGTCAACAAATTTACAAACTGCACTTATAACTTACTATGCCTATGCCTACTCGTGGCTAAGCTATGGTGTAACCCTATGGGGAAACAGTACAGATGCACCATCCCTTTTTACCCTACAAAAAAAACTGTTGCGGATTCTCGTTAATATAGAAGAAACCGATAGCTGTAAACCCCACTTCCAACGCCTAAACATCTTAACACTCCCCTGTATATATATCCTAGAGACATGCAAATTTGTAAGAAAACACTCAGATTTCTATACCAAACGAGAAGATAAACAACTACCATATACACTAAGACATAAAGACAGGTTAAATTTACCAAACTCCCGGCTTAAAATGCATTCAACCAGTCCATTTGTTATGTCAATAAAAATTTATAATAATCTACCTCAAAAAATTAAAAATGAACAAAAAGATAATATGTTTTTAAAGAAGCTTAAAGAAATATTATTAAAAAAATGTTACTACGATTTAAATGAATACTTAAATGATAAAACCATAACATAACTCATACATAAAAGATTACATAAAAAATATATACTTATAATCTAATAACAACTATAGCTATACATATAATTAATACAAATAGTACTAGAAAAACAAAAACGAATATATAAATATAAATAAAGTAAAATTAAATAAATAATGAAAAGGAAATTATCTAATAAAATAAATAAATAATATATACATATAAATAAAGTGAAACTAAACAAATAAAGAAATGGTAATTACCAAATAATATACGTAGATACTATATTATACACGACAAAACATAAGCCGTCCTCCTCTCTCCTACATTGCCGTGCCCGACAGGGTCCATGATTGATACTTTTATATTTATTTTTTAACACCTGTTAACATTGTGGAGTGCAATAAACGAATTGAGTATTGAGTATTGAGTATTAATATTATAAAACTGAAAGTAACTCTGTGTATCTGTCCGTTTGTTACGTTTTTACACTTAAACCACTGCACCAATTTTGATGAATCTTGGTACGGAGATAGATTGAACCTTGGAGAAGGACTTAGGCTATTTTGAGTCGAAAAGGATGCGTGTGTAACCCTTTGAGCAAGACGGAACTTCCACCGTGTCGAGGTGTAGCCGCGAGAAACGGCTAGTAAAATATAATTATTATTTTGCAACGACACAATTTAAAGTGGTCGAACATGACCAAATCCATTCTAAATTGCTTTGTGTGTATTGTTTCTCTTTTCTTTCATCTTTCAAATATGAATCTATCGATATTATTAGGTATCAAAAGTATAATTATATGCTGTTTTGCAAAATAACAAAGTTCAAGTGCGCAAATGCTCCGCGCATTTATTGCAGTGCGTGTCTAACTAGTACGTTTGCTGAAGGCAAACAAAGTAAAACAATAAAATATAGCAGGTTTTATATCGGTAAATAAAGTGACGGCGTCAACTAATTCTGAACCGTACGTATTTTTCCTATAAACTGACTCCATTGTTGTTGTCCTCCAGAAAGTTAGCCGGTCGAGTGTTTGTTGGAAGTTTTCGGGCATCCCGTTGTTTTTGAGGGCTCTAGTGTCTACGTGCGTGGTTACAGGTGATTTTCTACAGTTGAAGAGTTCGCGTGAACTTCCTAAGTATGAGCCGAATCGCAAAGTTTATCTTACTCGGCTTCATTGAGAAGTTGCATTGGCGATGTTTGCTGGGAGACAATGAGTTTGTCTTGTGACTTCGATATGCGTTTGAGACTGCGCTTAAACTATTTAAACTTTTATATGGCTCTGTCTACGAAGAGCCTTTTAATCAGTAAAGATACCACTGTAGGTAAGTCAGATCATTTTATACCTATGAGAACTTGTGTTATTTCAAATATTTTCTGTTTTTTTTTCCCTGTAGGTATATAATTATGTATTACAACATTTCACGCAAAAATAAGTTAAAGTTAGCTATTATAGAACAAAAAGAAAAGAATAGCTGCGATCTTTTATGCATCGCGGCACTTTCATAACCGACCAGATTTTAATGAAAAAAGTTTCCCTCAAAGACATTTTAATGCAAAATATTAGCAGGATTTATGTTTAGCTAGATAGACCAATTTGCATTTGTATGTTTTAATTGTTTGTTTTAAACCGAAGGTTTTTTAGGGAAAAATGGTGAAAAAGCTAGTCTTACCGTTACTGTGAGAGCGTGGTTTGATTTCCGATTGCATTATGGCGGCAGTCGCTAGACATTACTGAAGCCATTACCTTATCTAAAGTCCCTCTCGGATTTATTTAGTTTTCCCTCGCCGCAATTTATCGAAAACCGCTCGATAAAGTTGTCAACAGGAATGGATCTCAAGCCAATTTTAGAGGAGAAAGCACCGCAAAAAATAAAACGACCTTTTGGTTCTACGTGTTTGGTTAAATTCTAGATGTGATTTTAGATATTTTTATATTTCCAGTCTCTTATGATGTGTGCATTTATGCAAGATACAGCGGTTATGATGTTCCGAGATGCTATCGCTGAAGACCTCGGAGATAGCATTTTGTATTTACTCCTTCATATACTTGACACTTATAGCATGCATGCTGTGGATTCTATTACACGGCGCGGACAATATCTACCTACTCTAGTCTCGAGGACTTAACCTTATAGTTTAATAAATGCTGTCCGCCAATGTACCTATAAAGAAAATATAGAATATATAAAAAAATATTAAAAAAAATGTAAGAATCAAACGCCGCTGGATAAGAAACCGTCTGTTTTTATATGGGCCACCTTAAAGACGGCGGGCGAATGCAGACTAAGTTTTAAAAATTATATAGGGTAGGACTTTTTATTTTAGGAACGTGAATATGACATTATTCTGTGAAATTAATAACGTATTCACGTTCACCTGTCTCATTACTCATTAGTCTAGTGGCTTTAGAGGTTTTGGGTTTGATTCCCAGGTCGAGCAAAGTGTTATTGGGTTTTTCTGTAAAATTCTCAGTAGCAGCTCAGAGCTTGGATTTGTGCTCGGTTAATGGCAATAGGCTCGCCATACCAGCGAACTGTGGATGCACATTCTGCACATCTTTTTTTTATACCACTGAGGTGGCAAACAAGCATACGGCCCGCCCGATGGCAAGCGGTTACCGTAGCCTATGGACGCTTGCAACATCAGGGGTATCACTCGCGCGTTGCCGACCCTGTAAATTAAAGAGGAAAAGTTGGGCTGGTAGCATAGGAGACATGTTGGTGTTTTGTTACCACCGGTCCCCCCCACTGCCAACACAACGCTTCCTTGCGGAGCTCTATCTAATCTTTCGGGAAATACAGGCGTTAATGTATGTTATGTTAATAACGTTTTCCTAAAAAAGATGAAAAGCTAAATTAAATAAAAACAGTCGCAGATTTTTTAATGATTTCTTATAAATAAGTTGAGCAAACGGTTATAGTGAATGTTTATGATGGGTGTTCTGAATAGATACAAGAAAACTGACGACAAAGCAATTCTATAAAGATATTATAGTAAATAAAAAATGAAACAATCTACAGAAAAACGTTCTTTATTTCTAGACTTTCATTATTTTGCGTGACTACGATCAGACTTTCTGACAACTATTTATTTTGTTGGATTGATTAGTAGGAAAATTTATTTAATATTGATAACTTGAGTAAAGTATTAGGATTTGTAGAAAGCTTTTATCATTGAAGTATTGCTAATCTAAATTACCTACTTCAGTGCTAGATTCTAGATTACCGAGTTTGGCATATGCCATTTTTGATCCTTATTAGCGACATAATCGGATGGTGTTACAGTAGGTACAGGGTGCTTTTTCCAAACCAAAGGGTTTGATTCTTGGCTAGGATTTTTTTTTAATTTGGTACACTTTTAGTGTTTTTCGCAATTTCATAAGTATAGTTTCGAATTTGGCCATCCAAGCATACTTGTTTTTCTTCTTAAAAAATGTATTCTGTATATATTGAATTATCTAAATGTAAACACTGTGTGCGAAGTAATATATATATCCAAAAGGGATAAGTCCGCTTAACAAAATTTATTGCTCGTTTCCTTAACGCCGTCAATTAAATATAAATATTAGTCTTCAGGCACATTAGTCAACATACAAGCAAAGAATTTTCTGGAACAAACTCGACGTTTACGTTTCGAAGAGTACGTACGCAAATCCCTTCGGGTGTAAAAAACGGAGGTTTGAAAGGCCAAACTTACCCAAACGTTTTTAAGCTGTTTCCCGGAGATATTGGCGGTCGACGAGGCTCCAAGAGCATTTTTCACAGGTCCCCGGATATCGGTTTGACTAATATATAACATCGGACATTTCGGACGCCGAAACTCGATCGGGCGGTATCTTTTAGATTATGTTCACTAATTCCTATTCAAGCTTTGGGTGACTCTTTGAAATTAAGCGTTTGCCTGCCTATAATAATTTCTTTTTTAAAGAAAGTAACGATCTCAGGTACTTTTAATGGATGGAGGATGGTAATTAGGGATTGCAATCCAGCGGCGTTTTCAATCCAGCTGGATTCTTGCTGGATTGACCTGAATCCAACTGGGTCCAGCGCGGATCCAGCAAAATGTGGAACGAAAATAAAAAGGCAACATTTTTAAGACTTTTTTATTAATTTGTACTTCTTACGATACCTAATCTATGAAATCTTTCACTCATTTATATTTTATTTATATTATATTTTTTTTTCACTCATTTTTATTTTATTTATATTATCATATTTTATTTATCTTATAGCAATTTACTCTGGTTCTTAATCATTTGAGATCAAAAGAATCAACTTAAAATTAAATAACAAACATAACCTCATATAACATTTTAGATAATGTTTCTAAGTAAGCAATATCTTATTACGTTTATGTTTAATGATAGGATGGCTAATCAGTAGCAATCAGTCTTACAAATTCTTTTAAAATTAACTATAAAATAGTACCGTAATAATAATACTATTTTAATCTTCAATCAATTTTTTGTATCAAAAGAAGCGCCGAAATAATCTTCTCTCCACTCGTTAATCGTTAATAATTAGGCAGTTTAAAATCTGGTGATAAGAGACTATTTCTTTTTTTGAATTCTCTGAAAGTAAGACCTTAGAAAACAAATGTTATCTATAGTCTTATCTCCCAACCTGCTTCGCACAGAACTGCATGTGTAGCCGGCTGCTGAGAATGCCCTTTCGGCCTCTACACTGGTTTTAGGGTCATTAAATACCCATAAACCATAGATAAATGTTCACCTCGCACTCCTTCGGTCTCATAAACGCTCATTTCTTTTTTCAGGACCTTTTCGTAATCTAATTGGCCACTTGGCTTTTGTTTATTAAAGTTCTCCTTCTCTCTTTTAAGTTCCTTCTCAAGCTCTTGCTCTAAAGTCATTTTCACGAGTTCTGCGTCATCATCTAGACTATCCTCTTCTAACTCCATGATATCTTCTTGCACCGGCTCTACAATGTGTTGTTTATTTACTCGTTTTAACAAAGTTTTCATCTCCTGCCGCGTCACATTGTGGTACAGGTGGTAAGGGGGAAAGGGGACGGGCGGCGTTGCCTTTCATTCGCACATGCGGCACGTGCTATGATATGGTGACAGAACGGTAACGTTGCCAGGCCGTTTTGAAAATGGCGGCAACTCAAAACTAAACAATAGAAATTGATACGTTTGCGGATCCGTATCGCTGGATCCAGCACTGTATGCTGGATCCAGCATATTTAAAAAGGCGCTGGATCCAGCTGGATTGCTGTATGCTGGATCCAGCAATTGCAATCCCTAATGGTAATGGTTATGGACTGTATTTTTCATGTTTGCATTTTTTAAGTTAACAAATTTGATAATAACTTATTATAGGATAGTATAATAAAACCTTAAATGGCTAATGTAATTACTGCCATGTAATGATAACAATGGGCCTAGGTATTGACATTTTAGCGAAAATACCCAGTTTATAAAGTTATAAATTAAATAATGACTGCCTCATTAGTCTAGTGATCTAAAGCGCGACTGCTACGCTAGAGGTCCTAGCGTAGCAGTGTTTGCTAGACCTTGCAGGTCGAGCAAAGTGTTATTGGGTTTTTCTATGAAATAAATTATCAGAGGCAGCTCGGAGTCTTGATTTGTGTCTGGTTAATGGCAAGAGAGTCGCCCCGTTTTATTATTACTTTATTATTAAATTGGTGATGATGATGGCCTAAAAATACCGGCGAACTGTGGGTGTGTATTACGCCTATGCCTAACCCTTCGGGGAATACAGGCGTGATGGTATGTTATAAATTATTAGTCCGTTATTATAATTGAAGTAGAGCTGCAGAAATGAGAAGAATGACGTTTTCCTTTTCTGAGATATTACGTATGATAAAATGATTGCGTCATGGGCACTTTCCTTTATTGGATTAAGTTGACCTATACAAATACGACATGTGTTGGTTCAAATTACCAATTTTGGATGTTGTTTGATTATCAAAATAAAACATGATGTAATTCTAATATACCACAATTTACGGCGATCTCAATAATGATTTAAGCAATTCGTTTATTCCTTCAAAACGTGTGCGGCTGTTGGGAACACCGTTGCTACATTGCTATTGATGTCGCTAAAAGAAGAAAGTGGTTTTACATCAATAACACAAAAGAACTCATAAATGTAAGATAAGCGCGGACGAATCCAAGGAGAAACGTTTCAAAGGAGAAAAGTATTGAATAAATAAAGAAATCGACACGTTTTCGCGAACTCTCAATTTATCTCAGAAAATTTTATTCATATCCGGCGAGAGGGGACGGCTTCTGAGGATCTTGACATATGGACACATGTTGAAGACACATAAGCTTTACTTATTATTTTTCCATTCTTTATGTGCGCCTTATCCGTACTGATACGCTTTGATACAATAATTATGTAGCGCACCGTTTGTGTTTGATACGCAAACGCTTTGTCTGTCTGAGTTGTTTTGTCACGAGTACGTATGTATATGTGAAAAGATTAAAAACTTTCTCCACAACGTCTTTCGAAGCTCTAAGCTCGCTGTCATAAGGCAAGTTAAAGCTCGAGTTGAAAAGCGGATTAGGCCCCTTAAGTTTGTTGCGAGGTAAAGTAATATTCTCGAAGAAAACAACAAAAAAGAAAATCCTTAACCGTGCACTCCGCTCTGAATATTAAAACGTTCTCACTAATGCTCCTGATTAAGTTTTCTCTCAATGTTTCGTGCAACCAACCCAACATGCTACGCGTTCATCACGACATTTTGGCACAGTAAGTATCTACTAGGTATATGAGCAAATTATAAACTAGCTATAGTTGAAGTATTGTCCAGACATAACCCTAAAACTGAGATCCTTCGATCTTTCATTAAATATGGTTCAAAATAAATTCCAGAAAATATTGTTAAAGAACAATGAAGCTATTCACAACACTGTTTCTACGTAAGCCTTTTTATCCGAGGGGATTCTCTCTGAGGGTACGGCGAATCCGTGCCCTGTTCTTATAATTTCCTTGAATGGTGAACATTTGATTTAAGTACCGTCCCAGGGCTAACAACGACTCTCCGGGGACCGCCCCGACTATTTCCCTTTGTTTTTGTGCCGTTTTTTTAACAACTTTTTCTCAAAAGGATTCGCTAAGAGGCCAGTACGAATGCGGACGTTTAAAGCAAATCCCGTGATTAGAGTCAAACGATTGACGTTCACTGTGGGATTTCGCGAGAAGATTAATGGTTGCTATCGAATGGTAATTACGGAAATGAAACGTGTAAGTTATGCAAATGGTCACCAGCCAACTCTCGTATTTGAAACTAATAAATTGAAAGATCAATTCAGTAGATATAGTTGGAGTGAAGTGCGACTATAGTGAGCGGCAAATAACTTGAACAACGAATGAAAAGGATGGCTAGTGTGGCGTCCTACCTACTGTCACATATAATTGTTTTTGCCATCTCTTTCTTCTTTGCTCAAGATGTTTGGTAGGCACTTTATCACGTCCTTTGCACAAGTCTTTTTTCACTTAGTTGAGAAATGTTTATTTATTCTTAATATTCTGTTACCTATAAATTCAGGATAAAACAATTGGGCGGATACGAGTGGTATTCAGCACAAAGGCTTAACAAGGCAACTTGCTCGGGTTTGTGCATACATAACCCCGCTGTTATTAATCGTAGAGCGGCAAGTTTATGCTGAGCCCGCACTTACCTCGCGATTCGGCACTACATTGTTAAAACTACAACGCGGAAAACAGCGAACTGCAATTTCTTGTTACGTATGAGTTACGTGGTACATTATCACTTTCGCTGTTTTTATTAATTAAAACACTACTTCTATTTATTCACATCTTCGTTTAACAATTTTCACGACTAATCAAGAAATTTTTAAAATATTGTTCTATGCGGATAAAGCTTAATGTTTTATAAACCCGCATAGAAACCTATGTTAGGATTATATACTAAAACAAATTCATAGCACAAACTTTGTAGACAAACGATTTGGCAACGACGCCAAAAACATCACGATTGTTTTCCATGCCAATACCGTGGATAAATGAATATTCAATAATCAATTATTATAACCCTTAATTTTACAGTAAATATTTGAGCTGTGTTGTTTTTTTATCACCTGTAAGTAATTCATAGTCACGCACGGCTTGTTAGCAGTGTAATATGATCATGATTATGTTTATAAAGTTATGGATTTGACTGTTGATCTCATCTAGTTTTGTGTTTCTATGACTGACAGATATGAATCCGATTACAGTCACACTGTTGGCTACGGATCTCTCTCAAAATGAGCGCTTAGGCTACCACGCTTACCTTGTACGGGCTGGGCGACTTCATACGCCGACAACGTCGAGAAAGACTTTCAGGCATCAGGCAAGTTTTCTTCATTGTTTAAGCGACTGAAAGTTAATGATTAATACGCACATGATTACGAAAAGTCAGAGGTGTGTGCCTTGGATTCGAACTTATGACACTGTTCGTGGTCATATAACTAGACTGTACACTGCTTTTGTTGACAGATTGTGTTTTATTATAATTTTAATTTGTAAGTTATTTTGTATATATGATAAGATCTAGGATCTAGATATGGGTAGATCAATCATTTTAACTTGGGAAGCTTTAGGAAATAAAACAGGTTAGTGTGCAGTGTGCTCGGCTGGATTTCTACCGATCGATGGGTGAATTTGCACCGATGTCGTAAGCTGCCTGGCCAGCGGGCCGTGTCCACGTGTGCGCCCAGTTTATTACCGCACATGTGAAGCTTAGTTGTTAAGCGGGACTCTGAAAAATAAACAAATAGGTACAGCTGTGGTTTGTGAACATGCTACATGGATTTTAGCCTTACGATCTCATTTTGACAACCTCATTTTAGGTTACAGAGTTTATATTAAATATGAATTTAAATACTTTATGCACACTGACCTCTATAATACTCTATAGGCACACTTTGCGCAGCAGTGCCACACAAAAGAGTCTACATAAAAACGACTTTATAAATATATTTTGGGTAGGTAAGTAGGCACGTATTCCTATATATTATGTGATTTATACATATAGAGAATACTGAATTGATTATTTGAAGGTCAAACTGAAAGAGAACCACTCTGGTTGGTAAAATTGTTTGGCGTAGGAACTACTTAGAAATGTCTAAGTAGTTCCTACGCCAAACAATTTACTATTATATACTACAATATACTATTTACTAGGAATTAATAAAATAAGTAGGAATTAGGTTGAGGTAATATTCCAGTAAATGTCTTCGCTTAACAGATAGCTGATACAATAGCATCATATGCACGTGTGTTGTGACGAGATACGAGATGGCTCGGTTGAAAGCGTAACGCTCGTGGTATTCACGTTCATGGTCCACTGGCTGCTGTCCATTCAACCACTCGCACATTACGCCTCAGAGTATTGCTGCATATGGAATTTACTCCAAGTTAACCGTCGACGATACCATAGCGAATTTATTGCTTATTTTGTAGATTATAATATATTTTCATACTTAATCAATAATATGCTGTATTTTTTGGGCTGGTTTTATTTTATTTAATCGAAAACTCTAAATAAGATTGAATACAGAATATCTTATATAATCATCTTAAATTATGTAAATCTTACTTATCAAAGGCAGATTTGCTACGGGCGTAGCGTAGTGATCGTAGCCATGCTACAAATGCTACGATAAATTTCTATAGACGGCGATTAACGTAATTATTATGGAATTTGAGGTTATTTACGATGTTCTGTGATCAGGTCGAGGATCGATGTTTCGATTAACATAAAGACTACATATATAAAATACCTACTGAACTTTAACGATTTTAAATAAGTACCGATTTATCTTTATAATATTTGAATCGTTTGCCAACGAAAACGATTTTCTTTGACGTTTGATAAACAACGTATCAAATATTTTTTGTCGGTAAAAATAAGATCACCACTGTTTCAACTTGTACACTCATACAACACTCATTTTAAGGCTTTTGACATTGCGGTTACGTGTGCTGGTATATTTTAAAAAAATCATCACTGATAGATTACACTAAAAACGAAATATAGTAAATAGCACGCCCCGCTACTCAATGTACACTGTTTAAGCTCATTTTTAACAAAGTTTCTTTATTGAAACTTATTTCTATGATTATGTAATATTTTTTATTATGTAGCTTTATTTTGTAACTGTTTATTTGTCCAAATAAATAGGAAAAAAAATGATATTTTGAAACTTGTGTGGCCTACTGACTAGCTACGCTAAAATAAATAAAGGTTTCATTATTTTATTGCCTCGCTAGTCTAGTAGTCCCAAGCGCGACTGCTACGCTAGAGGTTCTGGGTTAGTCTCCTAGTACATGGGACCTAAACATACAGGCGAACTGTGGGTGTACTTTAGTACGCCTCTGCCTAACCCTTCGGGGAGTACAGGCGTGATGTTATGTTATGTTTATGATATGTAATTATATTAAATCAATTATTCTTGAAGTGTATAAATTTGATGAAATCAACGTAAATTGAATCTCTTTATTATTCATCTATTTGTTTCAATTTATACCTTAGATAATGGCCTTTGCAAGATTCATTCTCAAAGAGAATATTACATTATTTTAAGAAGTGCTGGCAATAATAAGGTGTACTTGTTAAAAAATTGCTTTGAATATTATTTCAGATCATAATAATTTGTAAGTACGTACGTCGTCTTTGTTTTTCTTGAACCTTTTATACCCTCTTTGTCCGCTGAAAAAGCGGTCTTTAAATCTAAGCCGGCGAAAAATTTGGAGAAATGTGAAAGTATTCTACGAATTCATTCGTTTTTCATTGCAATTTGATATGTGGGAAATAATTAAGCAATTTAACTTTGCATGTTTATAAGCCAGTTGTTGTTAGCTGAAAACTGGGAATAAGTTATTTATTTGCTAGAGATTTACGAAAAAACGTTCGTACTTTTTGAATTTAGAGATGAATAT
The DNA here is from genome assembly GCA_910591435.1 of Acronicta aceris. Classification (NCBI taxonomy): domain Eukaryota; kingdom Metazoa; phylum Arthropoda; class Insecta; order Lepidoptera; family Noctuidae; genus Acronicta; species Acronicta aceris. The sequence goes on along the minus strand of OU342767.1, from coordinate 8,792,729 downwards.
CGATTTTATCTTCATTTTCACGGAATTGGATACATGTAAATGTAATATCTGTAAAAGTAGGTTTCTCCGTGTTTTCAAGAACTCTTTGCAGCATACCGACTCGAAACAGAAGCCTCGATAATAGAGAGCCCCTATGACCCAAGTACTTTTACAGTACAATAACATCAGTAATTACGATTAGCATATAAAACTGATTTTCGAACCTAAAGTAACAAAAAAATACAGATATCAGTTGTTATGAAATATTTAAGGTTGACAGATTTGTACATTGAATGAGCTAAATTAGGTCACAAACAGGATACGGATAACTACCAAATAACTAACTGAAAATACAAAATAGGCGAATCAGTTGCGGACAAAACCCTTTAGAGGCCCGAGGCGACCTGCGGGGCCTTAATATTTTATTAGAAGTTTGTGAATAAACTGTGTTTGGAACACAGACTGTCCAGTTTTCAGTCCACGTTCTTCCTAAAAGGATTCGCCTCTAATATTCGGTAGCTATTTGGTTAGGCAAAAGTGATACTAGCCTGTGAACATTCCTACCTATCTGAGTAGGCTGTAAAGAATGTTCATCCTCCCTCCCTTATCGCTGCCTACACTCAAAGTATTGTTTGGTGACAGAATCTAAATTATGTGATAATCTATACTAATATTATAAAGCTGAAGAGTTTTTTTGGTTGGAATTGAAAAACTCTTTTTGTGTTGTATAGTCCATTTATCGAGGAAGGTCATAGGCTTATATAACATCACGCTACGATCAATAGGAGCGGAGCAGCGCGGGTGAAACCGCGAGCGGGTTGCTAGTCCATCTATGTAAATAAACCTATAAATGTTGCTTTGTGCAAAATCTTTAAAACTCCAAAAGTTCTTCAACGACTGCTGCTGACACAGATCTATACGGGTGTTTTTATTTGGTGCCTAGTTATAATATTTTCTGTTTACTTATTTGTTGTATAGTATTTTTTTATATATTTTTTGAGCTACAGCAATGCGTGGCTGTATCTAATACAGTATATTTGCTAATTTTCTACACCTAATTAATGTCGGATCAAAAGAAAAGCGGATGATCTATCCTTTCACTGTAAGTAATAGTTAGTTGGATAGTGTCTACATATGTATATAGGTATTTTTTCAACCAAAACGTACATTACATTATAAGCGATTCTATCGACTTAATTACGAGTTAAACTACAGTGTAAATTTTATTGAATTGTAAACGTTTACATAAACGTTATAACTTTACAATAATACATGTTAATGTTTACTTTGAGCGTACACTGTAAGCCATTGGGATGTTTTAAGCGTCACTGACAATGCTATTCGAACACAAATGTTAGCTTTTATTTGTGGCTTCATTCGCATGGATTTGTGGCTTTCGAGTTGTGACAACATTATTGATCAGTTGAACGTGATTGAGAAACAAAGGGAAATATTTTCAACAATAACATTTTCGGATTTATGATAATATTGAGGATAAACAGATTTGCAATGTATGAAGGATTGGTATGACGTGCAAAGAATAGGCTATGCAAGCTCGTTCAGTTATCAGGAGAGGCAAAATAGGAGTTTTCATAAACATAAAACTTATTTGAAAAGTAGGGCTACATACTTACAACGTTTTTAATTAATTATTAGGTCAGACAGACGCTTTGAAAGTAAAAAAAGTAAGTACTAGGTATATTAATGGATGTGGGTTCTAATTATAGGAACCTTGCCTAAAGCTGCGAAAACAATTCTCATCTTGGGGATCAGTTACTTTACGGATAACGCTGTAACAATGTAGGTAGGTAGTGAGCACAATAACATATAATGTACAAATTATTTACCAATCGGCCGCAACTTTATCGTGTTATTAACTCTGTGTAATTACTTGGCTGATCTAAATCGCCGATTAACATGAAATCGTAATTGCATAATAATACAATTTTAATTGTGTGTACGCTACCGGTATTAACATTGACTGGCGTACAATATTGTAATGCAAACGTATAGTCGGCCCTTAATTTCCAATAGGCGAAAATTAGGTCCATCGCTGCAAAGTTGCTAGCTGTAGTATGCATCAGATCTCCACGATCTTATTCCCCCTAGCCCTGTCTACTATCGGACGACCAGAAAGCACGATAGATATAATGTGTCTAATGTGTGTCTTTAAATCACGAGTGAATCGGTTTCTTCTAGGTCAAGCGCGCTCCATCGTAGATCTCAGTGTCGCTTAACATCAGGCGAACTGACGGTCAAGCGTAAGCCTATCACGAATAAAAAAAACCTATGAAAGCAAAATGTTTACTAAATACTAACCATTTTAATCATTTCTATCTCTATTGTGGTTCGTGTAATTAACACCATAAACAAACGAATTCCTAAAGCGGCTAGTTGTTTAATTAAATTAATTCTTTTGTTCATTTGAATAAAGTAAATATTATTTTGTGTTGGCACAGACAACTCGCACAACACTAGCGGCACGTTTGTCGCAGTGGCTGAGCGATTGGCTTTGCTACAGGTTGTGGGTTCATTCGATTCCTATACGGAGCAAATATAGGTTACAGCTATATTAAAAATTGTTTGTATAACGCATGTACGATTCTTACCTACAGGAGAAAATTCTGGAGTGATGCAACTTTTTTTGTTTATTTAAAAAACTACAAAAGTAAAATATTTGTCATAAAATAATTTTGAAATCAGTATCTACTGTTAATAAATATCTAAAATTGAGAATGGGCAGCCGTAAAGATTGTATTTTTTTTTAAGTCTAAAATCACTACGCGGAAACAGTAAGCGTTATTATTGTTATATAAACATTGTACCTAATATACATATTGTAACATACCATCACGCCTGTATCTTCTAAGGCAGAGGTGTCCCACATTTCTCCGGAACGTGTTAATGTATCGTTGTAATAATAAAAATGTTAAGTATCCTCTTAATATTATTGTAATGTTATGTATTTCGATGTTTGTTACTAAATCACACAAAAACGGCTAAACGGGTTTGAATGAAATGCAGACAGTTTACAAACTGGATTAATATAATATCATTTGCAAGTTGGACCCAATTTTTAAGTACATGCAGACGAAGTTGCGGGCAGAAGCTAGTCTGGTAATGTATGGGTCACTAAAATGGCAGGCTTTATTAAATATCATTTTAATAAGTAACGCTGGCTATTTTAAGTCAGCTTAGAATGTTAGCCTTAATTATTGTTCTCTAGGGCAACATATAAGATACATATATGAGTAGCTGGAGAATTAAATACTGTAAAACGAATATAAATACGTATAGTGCGGAGTGTAACTGGGTTAATTAGCGGTATTTACTTGCATCAGCCACGTAATGTTCCGGCACTGCTGCACTTTCCTGAATGAATAAATTAGGCTGTGACCTAAGTAGCCAGTTTGCGTTGTGTCTAAAAATCTAGACAAATTGTTTTAGCAAATGTTTAAATTTATTTTTAAACCATTGTTGCAGTGAAAAGAGCAACAAACACATAGTACTTAATGTTCACACACATTCTCCAGTGAAGTAACACATCTAAGTATTAATGTAAAATCTATTGTTCTTGTATCAGTAACCCTTACGTGATTTGCTGAATTAAAATCACAATTTTACCGTAAGTATAAAATGTATCCATGCAACTAATGTCGATATTATTTTTGTAAAAAAGTAGCGAAACACTCTTGTGCAGGGAGTAGTAGGTAGTAACATTAAGTGGCTCTCTAAACGGTCGTTTCACCTTGTTACGTCTCTTCTGTTATAACAGGCGGCTAAGTCAGGTAATAAAATTTAGTCCGGCGAACAATTCAGACGACGTTAGTACCAAATGAATGCTCTAGTTCCATCATAAATCACAAGTTTTAATGGTTATTTATTCTGACTGTTCGAATCGAGCGATGGCAATCAGTCGGGAGACTATTTTTATGACCTGTACCGGATGCGCCATAAAGCGAAGCATAAAATCAGTAAGCCTCCGAGGGAGAAATATAAAAGTAAATAACACTTAGATTGGAGATTTAGGCACCGGTGCAGAGGGCGAGACATCCGCTCGCCGCTCCAATGAGCCGTTAACTCAGGAAACTCCGTATTACATTGACCCGCACTTTTGATCATTTTAATGTACACGATGAGGAAAATATGAACGATATTTTTCCTGATTCCGAATATATATGAAGGTGAGTCCTCGATTTCTTCCGCTTCAACGCAGAATATTTTGTTGTTTTATTACTACACAGGTACTTGACTTTCAAAGAATACGACAAATTGATGACAAATTTGTCATTAAATTGGTTCAGTAATCTAACTATGGTTTTCATTTATTTTTTAATAATTTAACATCTGTGGATTCTAAGCCCACATTGCACAAAAAATTATAAAACAAATTGTGTTTCCGTTTCTTGGCTGCCTGGGTTGGTTATGGCTTTTAAAAGTCATGAGAATCTGAACATAAAGAATAATTCATGGGTCGTATAGATCCGTTTTTGTCTGCAACTTTACAGCCGCGACTGACCCCCGGGGACTGTTCCCGGGGATGTCACAAACCCGATGATAATCAGGGCGCTACAACCAATCCGATAGTGAAGGTTCATATCAAGTCAGATAAGCTGAATTTATGTGAATCCCTAATAAACAAAGAAATAGAACATCTATGTTTATAATATAATTACATTGTATTCGAATAATTATGTAGTCATAGTATTTAGTATTTTTTCTCGATTCCAATTGTCACATACTTTTTTTCGTTTTATCTTATGCCAGAAGCATTTAAACTACAGACATAACTTATTTAATAATGCTATTAAAAGTCAGCATTTAGAATGAGTCTTCGGCCCAATTAAGTCATTTGGCTTAAAGTTTGTATACCGTATAAATCTCACTGAATCTGTAAATGGCGTAATTAATAAAACTTCAAAACAGATACCTACCTACTATTTGCGCTTGCCTTGTGGTAACCGACTGTAAATATCCATGTTTCCTCGTCTGTCATTGACATTCACGGCGTTCTTAATGGTTCGTTAATTCGAGCGTCGCTAAACGTTTGTATTGATCGATTTTATTGTTTAGACACAAATTTACAAGTAGGCTTTATAAACGGACATTGTTTGAATAGGGGAACATGCTAGCTCTTTGAATATTATATTAGCTACCTGCCCGTACTGTGGAGATAGGCAATCGGTACATTATGTTCGTTCACCTATGTTGTGCACACATTAGCGGCTCAAGTTTTCGGGACCGCTTGTCAAAGAGGCGTAGATAAAGTCGCCGCGCGGATCACCTTGTAGGTACCTACATCAATCACCCTGACATGACTCCAGTTGTTCGCCCAAATGGATTATAGGAAGTCGGCGCCCCGCCCGCCCGAGGTGAGTTTCAGATTTGCCTCGCGTCACCTACATGTAAACATTATTTGCCAAAGTGATGCGGTGACACGGCTAACTTTACCAAAGGATATCTTTACACATTTTTTTGGGTATTGTCATCCGTATGTGAGACAAGTACACGTGTACTTAACAAATACTTTGAGCTCTTTGACGCATAGCCTTTATTGACACTTCGTCAGAAAGAAAATTGAACGATAGAAAGTTGTGAAGATTCGTGGTTATTTATGAGATCATTAGCGGCCCACTCCATGTCTTCGAATCTTGATCACGTTTTCAAACGGGACTCGATTGGGATTCGGGTTCGAGGTCGACCAATTATCATAATAAAGTGGCGCATTTCCTTTATAAAGTAGGTTCGTGTTATTACCGGGGACAATCGTAAATTATTCAGACCTTGCAAGGATGAATTCGGAGTGAGCCAGGCCGCAGATTCCAGGCCCATGAATTTGTAATTTGTCAATACTTTTAGAAATCATAATTTAACAATATAAGGAACAAGTACGTGAACTATAATAAATTAAATTGTTTCTCGATTAAGTTAATTAATTTAATCTATCAAGCTAATTGAAATGCTATTCGAGTCGGTGAAATAGCAAATATTATTACGTTAATGCAACAGCGTAGCGGGTAATAGTTTGTGCACATTAATCGCCGATGCATTTACCTGCCTGTACTTATGTATGTGAACATTAGTCAAACCAGCTGCAGCCAGCACTAGCCTCATGTCAGTGCCCGTAAATAGGGAACGTAACAATTACGAACGTGACAGACTATTATGTATCCACTTGATAACAAATAAAATAATGACCTTTAAACTTACTTTATTTTTTATTCGTCGTATACTTACAATTACCAGCAGTTCGCCTGATGTTAAGCGATACTGGGATCTACGTTGGAGCGTGCATTGAGCTAATTTACACATTGAGCTTCAGTTAGTTAATAAACAAATTGGAATCATTGGCAGAATTTCTGGATGCAAACATCTCGAACCTGTAGTAATTTTCAAAGGCATGTTTGCATGGCAAACAAGCGTAAATTACGGGGCAAAATGATAGACGAAAAATTATTTTCGAAAAAATTCAAAAGATCCAATTAGCCCCAAGCACTCGAAAGGGTTTGTGGTTTAGAAGGAGCAGTGACTAGCAAATATGGACGACGTTGAAAAACGGGACGAATTTATACCCGAAGCCATAACCGATAGAATAAATTATCATGGGAAAACTTCTTCTGGTGAGCCATCGCTGCCTTGTATAGTGAAATTTAGGAGTAATAAACTTGATCCGTTTTCTACCCCTTTTAGTGGCGTGCCCCTTATATATTTATATATAAAAACTTGAACAGCAGTTAACAACTAGGGTAGAACTTCGATGACTGCAATTAATGTAACTTTAACGATAGTAGTTATGTATCTTCGGTTTCAGTAAAGTGTAAACTTTTGTGGTTTTGATGATATTTATTATGTCTGTAAAATGCAGTATAAAAATTAAATTAGTGATGTTATTGACCAAAATATTCCATAATGGAAAGCTTTTGTAGTGGCACCACTGGTACCGGTGAAATATAGAGAAAAATTAACTTCTACTTACATTTTCTATGTAGGTACTAAAACATAAATAATATTCTTAAAAGTTTGGGTACGTATAACATAATTTACAATAGGAACCAATCATTAATATATATTCTATGCGTTGCATCGATAACCAGTTAGTGCACAATGGACACTCAACAAGGGTCAAGTGGTCGCGAGGGGGAAATTTAATTTACTGTCGGGATCCCCTGTCGGAGTTTGTGCCGCTTTCAACTTAATTATTTTCACATCTATAAATTATATTAAGATTTTATAATTACTATATTCAAATACTATTTTAAATTATTTATGTAGATCAAATATTTATTAAAATGGTCTCAATAGTCCAGTGGTCCTAAGCAAATGCTTTGCTAGAGATTTTGGCTTTTTCTATGAAATACTCAGTAATTGCTCAGGGTTTGGGTTTGTGCTCGGTTAATGGCATTAGCCTCGCCCCCGGGACCTAAACCACAGTATATACATATATGTATTTGCTAGCTGTACCCCACGGTTCACCCGCTAAAAATGACGGACTACAAAGTTTGTATGAAAGTCCGAAGAATTTACCGAAAAATTCAACTCCTAAGATGGTCTTTAGGAGATGAATTTCCAAAAATCTCAACCTGGGGATCAAACCCAGGACCTCTAGCGTAGCAGTCGCGCGTAGGACCACTAGACTAATGAGGCAGTCTTATATTTTTAGTGTGCCTAAACATGACAAGAAACTGTGGGTATACTAATTCACCTGTGCCTTACCCTTTTAGGCATATACAATACAGCCGTGATGGTATGTTATGTTAGCATAAAAAACTTGTGGTGAGTAATAAGAAAATTTAAACAAAGTTACTTAATTCACCCTTAAATTCTTAAAAACTGTTGATGTTTCTTCCTTCGCATTTTGTGGAAATTCATGGAAACACTTTATATATTATCAATTGTATATAATTTGTGTAGCGATTGTTATAATATGCTGAAACAGATAAGTAAATTGAATTAATCTGACCTTATCTAGATTGCCAGTATTTGTTGTGAAACGAAAACACAACATTTATTCAGATAGAAAACTGAGATGGTAAAAAAGTAGGTAGTCTCTCAAGGGGAAACCCTAATTTCTACCGGATAAAAATTAGGGCTCTCTTGAGATACGCGAAAAATCAAAGGCGCGCGAGCGTAGCCGCAAGGAAAATTTAATTATTATGATGTATATTTAAACTACTTGTTATCTGGTGATTAAAATTCTGTTGTTGAAAATGAACCAAGAGGATAAGGATTAATAAAGTTAATTCAACTTGTTCATAAGGTAGTCAACAGTAATTTTTTAACAGTAATCAACGTTATCTGTTCCGTAACGAGTTGACGTATACATGAGTTCTCGTAGCTGCTACGGCGTAGCCAGCTACTACGATAGGTGCACCTATGGGCACATAGCGTAGTAGGCAACTATCACCTACGGACTCGCTTTTTTTTTGTAGACGGAATAATGACTACCGTATATTCTTTCATTTATGTATCATAACATATATATATAATAGATATACATATAATACATATATCATAACATTGACATTATGACTGTCGCATCGCAATATATCTATGAAAACCTGATTCATGTCAAAAAGAATTACTACTAATTACACAATACTCTAGAAATTGCGATATTCATGATATCAATACTAGAAATAAAAATAAGCCATAACCAATGACCAGACTCCAAAAAATCAGTAATTCATTTAAGTGTCAAAGTATTCGTTTCTACAACAAAATCCCAAGCCACATTCAAAATCTAACCATCAACAAATTTAAATTGCATATTAAATATGTACTATGCAAAAAGGGTTTTTATAGAGTGATCGATTATTTGAACGATAAAAATGCTTGGGATTGAGCTGCTCTGATGAACCGGGCTATTACCATGCTAGTTAGTTGACATTGTGTATCCGAAATTTAATGTGACAATTTTATTTTGAGTATTGACATTTTAACTGTTATGACATTTTAATTGTTGACATTTTAATTACTCTCATATTTATATTCCAGTCATAAAAAATATATATATATAATTTGTAAATGTGAGTACCATGTAGGCTACATGATAATTAAGCAAACTTATTATAATCTGGAGGCTTTGGGGACTTCATTAGACCTACACGAATGTCCTGCTGATCTGGTATGGTCGTGCGACAGGTCGTTGAGCTCCCTAAATTATGGTTGAGCTACGATGTCTGATGCATGCGTGCCGTCAGTTGGGACTGGTCTACCCTACATCGTACCACTCACTTATAAGTGTTCTTCCATGTCTGGACTTTAAAAGAGACCATGATTCTCTGAGTTTGTTTCGGTATTCCTTCTCAGAGGTCGTCAGTTAGGAAATGCCGAAGCCATCTAGCTAAAAAAACCCCAAACCATGACATGTAAAAGTATCTCTAAAGATCTACTTGCAGAATAAATAATTTCATTTCATTTCATTTCATAAATGTTCAACGGTAGTTTTCTAAATTGCCAAAATCAATGTCTATCATTGTTGGTATTGCAACCAGAAAATAGAACAACCCAAAACTCACATTCAATTTCCAGGTTCTCAGGGTGCTGATTACGAAAATGATATTAAATTTGAAATCAAAGATGATTGATTTCAAATTTGATGAGACATTACTTTTCTAAATAAAATTGTTATAGGTGTCAACTTCAAGGTTCCTCAGGGTGCTGATTACAAAAATGCCGTGATGCTAATTTGGAAATCCAAGATTATTATTTTTGCAGACATTATTTTTGTAAATAAATTGATGTGGGTGTCAAAATTGTTAAGTGAATTATTTTTTTTGTGATGGGTTTAATTTATAATGTAAGTTACATTGTCTGATTACTAAGTCGGAGTTGAAAAAAATAGCCCGAGGAACTTGGTTCCTGACGGGGGTCCCCCGAGCGCACACGCTTTTTTTATTCGATTAGTTTTATCCAAATTGAAACAGAAAGTTAAGAAAAGAAAAAAAGTGATTTAAGGCATAGAAGTTTTACATGGACAGTAAGTATACATCTAAACTACTTATATCGAAATAGATAAAATGTATGCATTCGGCAGAGCTGCGGGCGAGAAAAGCGAGCGCTCAAATTGTGTTCGTACATTTCTAAAAGCTCCGTTGCGAATATGGCCCAACAAAGTTTGTAGATATTTATCAAATCATCTTTTCTGTTTCGACCAAACCGAACCAGATATCCTAAATTTTTGTGCTATTGAGATATTATATCGAATGGTTAATAAAATATCGTGAAGTGAATGAAGTGAAATTCTTTATTGTTGTTGTAAGAAATATCTATAATTACGCGAATATTAAGTATTGAAATAAAACTACTTTTTGTGGATTCAATCGCGTTATGTGTATTGATAATAATATTTAACACTGGGAATGAAATAATATCTATTAATTTACATTTTAACGTTAAATTATTACTTTTTAACCGACATCATACTTTTTCTTGATGTTTCCGGAGTTTTATGTATGTACTACTAGAAATACTTATTCAAAACATAATATTATTCCTCTTGAAAATTAAAAAAAAAACACATATTTTATGTTGGTACAATGTGTCATAGAATAGATCGCGAAGATTCGCTGTATATTTATTTGTACGTATTTTGTTTTAGCACATTATATTTTTTTCAATATATTTCCATCCTATGGCACGTATCACTCAGTTTAGGCATGGTGTTTGTTTGATTTGAAAGCACATCTAAAGGATTTATTTGTTCCACGTAAACGACACGCGAAAGCACTTATCTGTATGGAGTAGAGGTGGTATTTTTGTCTCTAACATATTTTGTTTGTATTATATCCATTTACACGTTGTCTTCAGAAAATATTGTACATGACAAAAGCGAAAAGTTAGTAAGCGCCATATTGCCCTTTCGTATATTTGGTGATGTTTTAAATGTAATTTTATAAGATCCATTAAATTGTTGGAAACTTAGTGAAATCGTATATCAATAAAGTGGCTTTTGTGCCATAATAATATTAGGTTAGATACCGATACTGATATTTTTATGTAGCAACCGATAAAAAGAACCCATGTATCAGTCACGATCAATCGCAATATAATAAATTATTGGCAGTAGGTATGTTGAACTAGTGCCGTGCCGTTGCATTTTGTCTTAACTTTTTTGTTTTTGACGCTATAAATTACTTTTATATATTTGAATCAGGTTGTTTCGTGTTTTAAAAGCATTTCATTGTTCGAAGCGTGCAACGTAGTTACGTCGAGAAAATGGAATGGTGCATTTCGCTTCCTGTGCCTTGGGCTGCAAATGAAATGGTTACGGAAGTATTTTTATGTTCACATTGTATTTTAGAACAACGTCTGTTTGTTGTCTTATAAGTTAACATAATATTTTAGATTGATAGAAATTACTGTCTACTTCGAACAGCTTCTTATTCAGGTAAATTTGCCATCGTAATGGTGCAGATAAAGCCAAAATTTCACCTATCACTTCACCTTAGGGTGACTAAAAAGAAAATAAGGAATAGGTACGCAATTTCGCTATACAGAAAAGATTTGATGTATTCTTGTTCTGACTGTTACATCAATCATGCGCCATATTCTTGTCGCTGTCACTTGTGAGGCATAAATAAAGCATTGGAGGCTTCCGACATCTCCCGTATTGATGTGTTCACAACGCAAACTGGTTCCTACTTATTGTCAGAAATACGTTTTTATAATGCAAAAAGATACATTAGATTCATCGTTTTCTGGTAACATTCGTATGGAATTATGAAGGGGTTTTAGACTAAGTGGAGCTATGCATTTATTATTTTATTAATGTGATGTTATTCCATTACATAGGTATGTGACTTTTCGTTAAAATCTGTATCGCCATTTTTATAAAGGTTACTGTAATTTTTTACGAAATTTGTCTTATAGAATATTAAAATTTTCATATAGAAATAGGAAAGGCAGATCCAGTTGCTACTGGACCTGCCCTTTTCTAATCCAATAAATAAAATTATTCAGGCTGCTGCTTGAAATTATATTTAAAATATTTTAAGGTGGTGTTCGTTTGGCTCAATTCAAATTCAAATTTCAATAGATTTTTCGCAGATCTTTTACACTTTTTAATTTATGGTAGCAGTAATAATGATATATTCAATACCCACAAAATACCTTTGCGTAAACATCGTTGTCAATTGTCAAAAATTGTGCCAACTGCCACCATGTCAGTTTTGGTAGTATTTTTTGGACATTACATTTTGAAATACTTCCTCGAGAATTATTCGAAGCGTTAGTAGCAGTATTCAGAGCGGATAGATACTCAAACTAGAAATGATGCGGAGCAGAATATTTGTCTGAAGCGAAGTATGGGCAAAACGATCTCGGCAGAACAACGATTAGCAATACGAATTTTATACTGTACCTTTAAAATTGGTGTAGCATTTTCAACTTTAACTTTAATGTAATAAGGTATTAATTGGGAAAAATCGCCTCACTACGCAATTTTAGTCGATATTCGAAATATCAAGAATTTAAGCCCAATTTGTTCATACCTCGGTTACTCAAATAGACATTTGCGATGTTCTGGACTATATTTTATTTATTATCCGATAAAATGATGTCCAATTTAGACAGCAAAGGCTCATATTGCTTGCTGTCAGAAGGTATTCATTAATTTAACGAAAAATTGACGTGAATGCCAAATATTATACTAAACTTACGTTTTGATATTAATATCTTATTATGGCCGTGGTAACGAAATACTTCTGTTGTTACTTGGGAACATTATAATTATAGAAGATCTTTGTTCAAAGTATCTATTACATCTGTCGAGCAGGTATAAGTACTGCCAAAGTTTACAAATTAAAGTTATATACGTTTCAAGCAATACTTTTTAGTTCTTTGGAAGTAATTCTACAACTCATGATCATTATTATTGTAAAATTATGAAAGCGTGTAGTAAGTTTCGTAGGTGTCAAGAATTTGGACATACGTGACCGGTTTTTGCTTAAATAAATTCGGTATCCTAAAATTTATGTACCTACGTTGCTTGCCAATGCTTATACAGTCTATTTGAAATACAGGAAAAGGTATGGACTAAAGAATTAAGCCATTTTAAAGAGAGGCAATTCGGTCAAAATTTATTTTCCAATTATACTAAAAGATGCATATTCGTACATAACAATACTTACTTATAAAATTATCTAGACTAAATATGGATTGCATAGTAGGCGCTAGCGGTGAGCTGCGAATGAAATAACGAAAATTGCTTGTCGCGCTTTCTGATAAGAGTACTCTTGCACTATGCAAATGTTTTAAAAAGAAAACCTAACGTGCACACCGTTAACGTCACTGCTGGTTTGCAGCGCTTACCGCCTTTGTTTTTTCGTTTAAGCCGCTGTTACCTGTCTGGATCGTTCATATTATACCTAAACATAACAAAACATACTACCACGCCTGTATTCCCTGAAGGGTTATGCAGAGGCATACTATTGTACACCCACAGTTCGCCGGTATGTTTAGGTCCCATGTAATAGGGTCGCGCGAGCCTATTGTCATTATCTGGGCACAAATTTCAAACATACATACATATTTTCACGCCTGTGTCCCGTTGGGTAGGCAGAGATTTCCAATTTTTTTTTATGGGATAGGACGGTAAAGGACCAGGCGGATCGCCTTATGGTAAGTGATTACCGCCGCCCATGGACACTCGCAACACCATAGGAGTCACAAGTGCGTTGCCGACCTTTTAAAAGTGGATTAGGCCTCCGGTAACCTCACTCACTCGGCGAAACACAACGTAAGCGTTGTTTAACGTCGGTTTTCTGTGAGGCCGTGGTATCACACCGGTCGAGCCGGCCCATTCGTGCGGAAGCATGGCTCTCCACATCTACTTAGAATAAATCTACCAAATATCAATTCACTTGCTACAATCCTGGCACACCTCTTTCGCTTCATCTACGGTCATTAACCTCCTCATGCATGATCGTTGGTTTAGGATGCCCCCAATCTGACCTTTCTCGAAAACGTCCGCAATTCCCAAATCCTAAACTGAAAATTGAGAATTTTATAGAAAAAGCCAGTAACGCTTTGCTCGACCTGGGAACCGAACCCAGGACCTCTAGCGTAGCAGTAACTCGGCAAATGTTGGACTTATAAAAATATTTTTTTTATAACCATTACGGTGACAAACAAGCATACAACATATAAGCCGGCCTGATGGAAAGCGGTAACCGTAACCTATTGACGCGAGCAATACCAGAGCCATTTCCCGCACGTTGTCATCTTGAAATATATGTATCTCATTTGCTCAGTTATTTCACTGGCACACTATATTAACCTTCTAACCGTAACACCAACTTTAGTATACTACAGCTTAGTGGCAGAATACTTGGCAATGGTACCAACGTAGACGAATGGTACTACCACTCGAAATTAAAAATAAAAGTAGGTACTTGCCTTTCCCATCACCAATAAAGTCGCATGCATTGCGTTCACTCACACTTCGTGGTCGCGCTTGATACGGAGGTAAGGAAACCAATAGTTTCCCTATTCCTTTAATTTTCTTTCTCATTAAATTTCGTTTCATATTACAAAATCTGAAAATCTGGAACATGACTAGTTTAATTGTATTGTTTAATTTAAAAAAAAAAAATTAAACCGGTATCTAAATCCTGGAATAAAGGAGCCAAACTCTAGGGAACTGCTAAGAAAGTTATTTTATTAAAAAATATCACTTCAGTTTTCTTCTTGCAGACAGGTCTACTTAAATCCAGAAGGTAACTACGGTAAGCTGCGATGAAATGATTCTTTATTTCCTCTTCCATTTCGCCTTTATTCTGCGTTTAAGTATGTAACTATGAAACATTCATGCAATTTCAGAGCGGGGCGGAGTGGAGCTGTCAAAAAGGGTTACTGTACAGTTTCTATTACCTCTTAACCCTATGAATGTTCCTATTGAACATGAGCACTGAGTAAAAATTAATAGTGTGATAAATTAATACTATACAAGTGTACCTACTGTTAAAAATATATTGATACCTAAACATAAAATATTTTGTAAACGGATAATATTTGTATTACTTATTTTAATAAAATTGTTGAAAAGATAATGTACAGATACGGGGAATATGCATGCCCTTCAGTTTGAAAACGACATAAAATTTGCGGCTCTGTTATTGGTCTTGCATGGGTAAAGCTTCGCCTCATCTCACGTTATGAACACAAAATGAGTAAATACGAACTTTGGGGGGTGCGCAACAATGAAAATGTCACTTTATGAAATGGGCCCGCAGTTGATTAATGGAGTTAGAGTGGGGTGTTGTTCGGACCTTCTTACTTGTTTATTCATTCATTCTGGAACACCGTGTGGTAAAACCTCGTAAATATAAATATCAACTATGACGCGGTATGACTGTTGTACCGTGTAATGCGAAGTAATGATTTGTTTTGGAAAACTTATTTGAGTACGTACTTTGTTTTACTTTGTTGTGTTTGTCTAGTGTAGGAAGATAGGCATCAATTTATTGGAAATTGACAGCGACATTGTTTTGATTTGACGTTTACTCTTAATTATTATGACAGATTTAATGCATGGCATCATATTTATTTACGACGGTTTTCACACTACGGAGCCTTCTCGTGGGAGACTACAACTATACTTGGACTTGATTACTGTTATAAGTAATTAAATAAGATAATGCCTATTATAACGTTTCGCTAAACAATAACGTGTGTAAAATGGGTCATCGAGGAAATAACGACTAGAGATCATTACTTAGAAGGTAAACTTAGATATAACTCACTTATCTACATCAATTACTGAGAGCAAGTAATGGAACATTGAGATTAGATACACAAATCTCAGCAAACGCCTAGAAAATATAGCAATCTATCAAGTTTCTGTTCGAAACTTGGGTGTTAGCGAATTAGTCAAATCTCAAACTACCCTAGTTTACAGAGATAGCAAAATACAAGGTCCTACTTCGTCGTTGACACGCTTATCTATTGTATAAATACTGTATTGCGCCTAAAGTTGTTTTGACTAAAGGAACAAGGGTATCTTCTGCCGATTCGTATATATTATGAATAAGAAATCCCTGTGTTCCGTTTAATCATTGATTATTTAATCAGAGTGATCCGGGACAGGACACTAACAATAAATGTCGTATGACGAGATAACAATGCGATGGACGGTTTATGAAACAGCTACAGATTTGATAAATGACCCGAGCTGGTTCGAGGCGGACGCACCAATTTATGCATAGCCGTCATCGGCAGGATTACAATGCGTCATAGTAAAATGACGCCGCGGCTCGAAGAATATGTGGGATTTTGTTTACAAAGATTTTTACACAAAAATCAGATGAAAAAATTGTCGTATGTTGGAATTTAAACGCATATCGTATTGTAATAATATAATATTGAAAATAATAATACGTAACTACACTTTTTGCGCTGTAGCATGGTGCGGGTGACAGTTGCCTGTACGACGTTGATTTAATTATTTAATTTAATTTACTACAGTTATTAATGATTTAATATATTACGAATGTGGTACAGCTAAAATACTAAGTCATAATTTGTTAATCGCGGCAACCTTCAAGAGTGAAACGAAATTTTATGAAACTGTCACCCGCACCATGCTACAGCGCAAAAATGTAACTAGTTAGTTTTCTTTCTACAATAAATTACCTAGGTATATGGTGATAAAACCATGAGAATGATATACAACCATCCTCATTTTAAATAAACTTTTGATTCTTAAATTACAACATACCTCTCCTTTTTTCCATTGGTTTTTTATTTTTCGCTCGTGAAGCCACGTCAGGGTATAACTTTTGTATAGAAGGACCTCTGAGGATTATAGGTATAATAATAGTATAATGTAGGTAGGTACTTTTTCGTATGCGAATTTGAATTAGTTAAGTGAATTGTCAAAGGTAATAGGTAGCTGACGCAAGGAAGATCAAAGTTTATGTCTTTTAAGTTTACGTGACCTTTATATCAATACTACTTACGTGTAACCTAAGCGATAACTTGAAATAAAAATGATACTTTTTTAATTGTGTTGCATCATAGTTAATCGCAAATACGACTGTTGATAACAGTAAAAACTAACGTTTTATTTTTTATAGATAACAAGCTATATTTAACGATCTCTATGCTAGCTATAAAACAGTTAATTGACTGATTATTTTTATGGTCTCATAAAAAAGTTGACTATAAATTAGAGCCGAACAACAATAACGAAAATAATTTCAAAAAAAATGTTAAAATTAGCTACCGAGAGTATTAATTATAGTACGTCCATGCGTGGGCCATACAAATTCTATACTGACATTCGTTTTGCGGGAAAGGGACAGAGCATCCCCTCTCTATCCCCACCAAAAACTTTTAACGCTTGTATAGTATTACAACTGTATCATTTGATTTAATTTTTTTTCAGTATACGAATTATATCTATTTAATTACTGATTTCAATAAGACTGTTATTTTTATTAAATTAAGCACCAATACCTTCCTGTATCAAACGCAAGTACTGTAAAAAACCCCGAAAAGGTATGCACTAAAGAATTAAAAAGGTTCAGTAAATATTACCATGGGTTGCTTTGAATGATATTGTATTTCGATATGACGCTGCAGAGCATTGAAAGTGATGTTTAAATAGGCTGCTAATCCCACCAATATTGAAATATCTGCGACAATATTCAGCTTGAGAGCTGTGATCCGCTTTTATTAAAACATCGTTCTATATGGGGAGCGGTAGGAAAAAATATTGTCTCCAGTTTTTATGACACTGTTAACAATATATCCGATCTATGTAGGTAGCAATTTCGAGAAAGTGTGATTTTATTTTCCCTCTCGCTAAACGTAAGAAAAATATACCATATACTTTTATGTATTCTGTTCGTGAAATTATACTATGGGTTGTTATAAAATATACGTTTACGCAGGTTCACTGAATTTAGAATAAATAGATCCTCTTCGTCTACATTAATTTAAATTTGAAATGGATGGATAATTACATTTTGATAGACTTGCAAACACGAATCTCTTAGACGTAATTATGTGTTACAGAAATTCAGAATACTTATTCTATGATGAACTTATTTTTCCGTTGTTGGTATGTAAGTGCCATTGTATTCATTAGCAGATATTAATAAAACAATATTTGTAGCAAAATTGTTTTTAGGTTATAATGCCATAACGATACTGAGGATAAGGCAGAGAGTATACCTATTACCTACATTTTTAGGGTATATTTAGATCCTATGTACGAGTAACAGGAGCGAGCCTATTGTCATAAGCTAACCGGGCACTAATTAAAACTCTGACCTGCTACTGAAAATTTTATATAAAAATCCAATATATTTTTTTAATCGATCCCCAGAAATTTAAGCTCAGCAGAGCTAAAGAGAGACTTTTGGGTTTAAAAATAATGTAAAATATTCTCAGTTATTCTCAAAGTAAACTGTCTGGCCCCTCGGGGTATTACTAATTTGTACAAAACTTACAGAAACTGGGCAATGCTTATGGTGTGTGTAGACAATATGTAACGTTATCTGGCTCTATTGTGATAAGTACACCCCTACATATTAATGTAAGTTCAGGGAATGTTTTGGAAGTGTTATCTACATTAAGAGGATAGCTATGTTCCGTTGTTTGTAAATTTTACTATGATGATGAACAATATGCATTCCAAACAAGCTGATCGCAGTATTAGTTTATTGGTATTTTATATCTCACATTACAAAACCCCCTTACTATTTATTATTTCCTACGCTCAAATGGCATTTAGTAAGACAAATAGAGACTTTTTTGTTATACGTATCTAGTCTTTATGGATTCCACATTCCATGAACAAATACCTACTGTACATTCTACGAGGATGTAAGAGAACTATTACCAAAATCTTTTCCTCGTACACAAAAGCGTGCGAACACCGATATGTAATGCCAATTTATAGTATGTACTTAAGCCTTTTGGTAGGTCTCTGTAATTGCTGCAACTTGCGGGCATCGTAGAATATTAGGTGAATGCATAATTTTTCCGTAAAGACAGGAATGATTCCTTTTATGTTCCCACCTAACAAGTATTAATGGTCGCGGCCGCACTACCTTTGCAGAGATTCTGTCATTTGCGAGCAATTACCGTCGCCCTCGTTTACTAAATTGTGTAAGATATGATTAATAACGTTTTTATTAAGATTCCACTTAGTTTCTGAAGTAAAAAATGTGGGCCGATAATTCTTTTCACGAAATTGTAAGGGTACTTTAGGTACCGTCTCACAACGCTAAAGGCTAAAGCGACTACTAAATAGGATATTTTGTTGTATGTAGGTACAGTTCATTGTCTGACGGATTACTACGATAGATAGATTTAAATTCATCTCCATAATTTAATCTCCATAAGTGCATTATCTCTATTCTCACAATAACACAATATTTAGGTATTTCTGTAAAAATCTCTATTAAAGACATTATCAAGTAGGTAAATATTTTAGATTTTGGTACTAGATGGCTCTGATATTTTTTACGCCTCTCTTGTGAAATGTCGATGTCCTCACATTCAAGAAGAAACGTCAAAATAAATCAAAATAACTTTCAGCTTATTTAAGGTTCAGACATAGTAGTTAGTTAAAAATAAATAGTATGTGAGTGTCACAATTTACCTAGGGAAATGGATAAAATAGGTATTTGAAGTTAGAAACGCTTTGAGTTAACCAGTCCGAACTGACGCCATCAGTCATTGTGCAATTCGACAATATTTTAGGGAACTCAGCAACCCCTTGCACGACAGCAAGTGGGTAGGAAATTTGTTTCTGTTAAAGAAACCACAAATTTATATAAATACTAGCTTTTTGCCCGCGACTTCGTCCGCGTGGAATAGTTACTTTGTTCCATATGAACTTTCATTCCCTATTTTATCCCCTTGGGGGTAGAATTTATCAAAAACCTTTCTTATCGGACGTCATAACATCTACCTGCATGCCAAATTTCAGCCCGATCCCTCCAGTGGTTTGGGCTGTGCGTTGATAGATCACTATGTCAGTCAGTCAGTCAGTCAGTCAGTCACCTTTGAGTTTTAGATAACCTTTATAGACATTATCGTGCGGTAGTCCTTATTACATAGATACTTATTACATTTGCTTCAGTTATTAAGGACATGCGATTTATCACTACTGTGCGCGATACTTCGTGATTAAGGTAATTAATACTGCAGCTTCATAGGCATTATATCATAAACTACATAACGCCGAACTTTCCTGTGTACTCTTGACGTTATTATAGCCTTTACCCAGGTTTGGGAAATAAGAGCAGTGATAGCCTAGAGATATGACCATTGGACTGCTGAGTCAAAAAGTCATGAGTTCGTATCCAAATCTCTCTGACTTTTCGAAGTCATGTGCTATATATAACTACTAGAGTTTCCGTGCGCAACTTCGCCTGCGTACTTAGGTAATTTTCGTTTCTAAAATATACTGTGCCCACTGTCCTTTGACCTACACCATGGAGGTTTCATATCATAAAATGTGTTAAGTCTAATTACTGTTCCCATTTTTATGGAAGAAAACAATTGTCAAAATGTCAACAGCGAATGACAGCTGTATATATCTTGACTTGTCATATCTCAATGATTTTGACGATGTCGTTTTATAGTTATGTATACGTGGTGTATGTATGTCAAACGCATGGCAGTGTGTGCGAACTTTCATACAAACTTTCACCCCCCTTTTCACCACCTTATGGGTTGAATTTCCTAAAATTCTTTCTTAGTGCTCGTCTACAGTGCAAAAGGAACCAGCATGCAAACTTTTGAGGATCTAGCTCCTGTAGTCTCGGCTGTGCGTTGATACGTCAGTCAGTCAGTCAGTCAGGTTATTCTATTCTATAGATTACTATTCTATATATTCTATAGATTATAGATTCTATTCTATAGATTATCACGCGGTTAAACGGTGAAGGAAAACATCGTGATGAAACTTGCATGTCTGAGAGATTTTCTCGACGGAGGCGTGTGAAGTTTGAGACCCGTGCCCAGCAGTGGGACAGTATAATGCGTTGATTATGTTATGTTGGGGCCGGCTTTGAGGTTAGTCAGGTACGCCTAAATTAGTAATCTGTGAATCCACTGGGAAGCTTATTAGGACTTTTAGAGCAACGGCCTAATGATATCTACGAATCAATTACTAAAAGATTTGTCTTATCCAGCTAGATCGTTACTAGAGTAGGTACTTGGTATCTGCAATGTATACCCAACTTTATTTGAATACCATTTACTTTTCTTTCTTCCTCTTTCTTTCTTTACACCCACAGTTTCCCGGTATGTTTAGATCCCATGTAATGGAGGGCGAGCCTATTGCCATTAACCGGGTACTATTCTATACTCCGAGCTGCTACCGAAAATTATATGAAAAACACAATAACACTTTGCTTGATCTGGGAATCGGCGGCGGCGGTACCCTAATGGGCTAGGGCTATGCCTAGGGCTTCGGACTGGCGATCATGTGGTTGCCGGTTCGAAATCCACGCATTTAGCTTAGCACGAGGGGTTAACAAGAATACTAGTAATGTGGGTCCCACATTACTTGTAAGCTTTTAAAAAAAAACGTACCCAGGACCTGTAGCGTAGCAGTCGCGCTCAGGACCATTATACTAATGAGGCAGTACTCTTGTGTTTTAAAAATTAAATATATCTATCCATTATTTGTTTATTTATTTTACAAAAGTTATTTGATTCACTACAAGTAATGTTCCTAGTAGGTACATAAAATTGGTAAGTATACCCCTATATATATAAAAGATTCGAACTCACGACCCTAAGCACAGGCAGACACAGCGTTGAGCCATTTAGGGAGTCATTTATTGTAGACTTAGTGCTAGCTCAAGCCTTATGTAACAACGTGTTATTAGGTCGGCCAAAAAGATGGCTCATAATAGTTAGTTATGGGCTCACCTATTGATATAAAATAGGTATGTCTGAAGATATGAAGAACAGGCTACCGTCTTTTCATTTTCTGACTGTTCGCATAATACTACAGTTAAACAACACTAATTAGACAATGGTATGGTAGACTGCCTCATTAGTCTAGTGGTCTGGGTCTGGGTTCGATCCCCAGGTCGAGAAAAGTGTTATTGGTTTTTTTTATGAAATTCTCAGTAGCAGCTCGGAGTCTGGATTTGTGCCCGGTTAATGGCTATAGGCTCGCCTCCTGTAACATGGGACCTAAACATACCGGCGAACTGTGGGGGTACATTCAGTATGCCTCTGCCTTACCCTTCGGGGATACAGGCGTGATGGTATATGGAGTTGTAGGTATGATGTAGCGGGCTGTTTTCTCCGTTAACGTTAACTCCACGTCGTCATATCGCTACTTTGCGTGTGTTTAAATGAGGCAATAGTAGTTCATCTTCTATTAAAAAATATACTCTAATGTATAATTTTCAGATGGAACAGAATGGACTTAGATTAGCTTACAATCTGTAGAAATCAATAATGCTGCATCTGGACTCTATCGAAATTGAAAATATATTCTGTAATATTTGCATACTCGACTAGAGGAATCGATTTTCACTCACATCTCAGTAGAGGTGTGGTATAAAGGTTTTCCAAACACCAGTTTACAACGATGAGGAGTTTCGTTGGTTTCGTCTTACTGAACCGTCTTGTTACCTCCGCTGCGCCGCGCTGTAAGCCTGTAGGAAATGAAAAATAAAACTAGAGCTCCCGCCATCTTCGTCCGCCGGCCGCGGCCGCCGGCGAGTTTCCCAGAAAGCCGAGCTCACTCTCAACTACCATCTTATTAACGATAATGTTGACTTGCTCGCTTTGTGCAACTCGGTTTACGCAAACTTGGGCTTAGATTTCAGTGGTTTATCTTCATGATGTGAAGTAACGTCGTTCAATTTTCCAACTGATTAATTATTGTTTGACTTTGCTTCAAACTTGGTTTACTCAATGCGATTTAGAATTTAGAATCCATCCCTATCTATCTATTAGTATATAGTAAGGGGCTTGAATTTTACTTACCTATTTAGAAAAATGCTATCGTAGTCACACAAGGTGGTGTCATTCTATGTAATTTTAGTAAAAATATTTTACTAAAGTAATTTTTTGGTCTCATATTTTTTCAAGTTACAAGTATAAAAATAAATGAAATGCAGTGTTATAATATTTATGTTTGAGTCGCAACAGAAAAGCACAACAGAGGGGAAGTTATTATTTTAATGGTGGACTGGGAAGTTTTAAAAATGTTGTAGTTGCTTTCATCGTTAATGTGATGGGTACGAAAACTATTTTTTTTCTGATAGAATCCGAGTGAAATGTAGTGCGTTGCTTCGTAAATGATATCAGAATATGAAAGAAAACATTTTTACCTTGCATTTTGCAACAATTTTACTTGAGAACCGTTATTTAACAGCGCGGTTTTAATGAGGGACTGCTATGATGGAGATAAAGGAAATGACTGACGCTTTAAACGTTTACTGTATAACTACTTAACTCATTTAATATATACATAATATAATTATTTAATACGCAGACCTGTCAAAATAACATAAATGCGAGAATTATTATGGCACATATTACACGTACAGTTAACACGAAGGGGATTAATATTGTTTGATGTTAAAAGTTAATTAATAGTTGATAAATGGCAATGTGGTGTCGAGTCAGTCAAAGATCTTATTAATTTAGCGTCATATATACAACGACAAATAATTGGATTAATCAAAATGTCAGGGCTCATCATCTTGTCATCTGGAACCTTCGGAGTTGTGAAATGGGAGCTCTAAATTGTGTAATGTTGGTCTGACTTTACGTTGGTATTATTACGAACCTTATTCCAGGAATAAAGGTTCACGTATTTGCGTGACCCTGATCAGACAAAACAGTACATTGTCGGCCGAGACGGGTCGATCATGTGACGGAAATTGGCCGAATAGTTTGCCGGCGCCAGGAGAAAGCAATAATACCAACTAAACAAGGACCAATTTGCGTTTTTTTAAGACGTGTAGGTATGTATAGATACCCAATAAAGATAAAACACCTGGTATAAAAACCTTAATATATTTTTAACTGATATTCAGATGAGTTCTTCTGATGAGAGCAAATATTAGCCTGGGTGATAAAAAATATGCGTATGCTCAAGTTTAGAAACGAAATAATCCTAGGTGGAAAGTGTAGTAATATACTTAAGCTATTTATTCTACAGACCGAGTGCATAAGGATCCTTGAAGAATCCTCGCTAATATATCTAGATGCAATGGTAAGCAGTGGATATATTTCATCAAAATAAAGATAATATCGGTAATTTTCATTTATCCGGTCCAATACACAAATTCTAACTTGTAGTCGTATGGTACGCCACCTTGTATATACTCCTACCTTGTGGGCGTAAAAGTTGGAAACTCTGGTTCTAGTCTGTAGGCCCTGAAGTCATCTTGTAAATAATCAGATTTTCAAACGTCAAACTTACAATACAGACATATGTATCTATATATCTCAGCCTTGTGTAGTTTTCTAGCACCTGAAATTAATTTCTAATTACAGTGAATTAGGAGGAATAGTGCATTTTTTCCACAAACTCAGGATATTAAACATCAATTTTATAAGATTTAGCACATGAGTGCAATAACCTATTTAATTTGTATTTGACATTAAATAAGTAGGTAGATAAACTCTGTGATGTATAGAATTTCTTATAACATTGCACTGCACTTCATGTTATCAATATCACTACCCATATTTTTAGAATTCGCTTGCTGAGGTAGAAAGAAACTGTTTCACCTTGTTCGTATTTTTTTATTTCGAGATCATCACGGAAATAAACATTTTTATTGGCATTACACAGCGTAACAGATATCACAACGGCGTCAAATATCGTCGACTGCGATACAATAAACGTACCAATATTGTTCGGCGACAGAACGGAGCAGATAAATCCTTGTAAACAAAATTGTGACTGTCATCGATATCGTTCTTTATGATTGGAAGCAACGTGAAATTCAAATCGTACAAAATTGACCGCATACCCTTATCAACGTCGTATACTTATGTGTAATAATTCTAACACTCTCTAAATCCTCTCCATCCTGGACAATGACTTTGAAGGCAAACTATTATTATATTTTATTTTCGCTCCGAACTCCTTATTATTTTTACACTTTTCTTTATACGAGGATATCGGCAATAAAAACGAAATGTTTGTTGCTTGATTGAACCGCCGTGTGACGTGTTTTTTATATGTCTACTGGGTTGGATATGACAACGATATTTCGATTGCTGCCTAACAAAAGCGAACAACAGATTGATCTTACGCCCAGTAACAATTATTGGCTTCTCATTACTTCCGCCCCTTCGAATTTAATTTCAGAGTAAGTAAACTCGGAGTTTATATTAAGTATCAAAAGTTGGTTACCTATTCCAATTTCAACTAGTGGTATCGTTCTATCGTAAAGTTGCGTCTACTTAGTTCAATCGATCACTGCCTTTAACTTTGCCTAGCTAGGTACTTACTTAGTAATGCATAGGTGACCGTTGAGTACTCCACTTCCATTGCGCCGCGGGCATATTAAGTCATCGATCCCGTTTAATATCCTGAAGCGACATTTATTGTTATCAACATCCAATTAAGCGTTAAATGGTATTAGTATTGCTTTTATATAAAATATACTGGCTTTAGAAATAAACAATTTGTAATATTATGTTATGTACATTTATTTACATTTTTAATAATTATTAATGTTACCTTTACAAAAATAACTGTTACCTAGTGGTTTAAATGAAATTCAATTTTCAATAGATCTTTAAAATAGAGACCTTTAAAAATATTGTGGAGATAGACCGAACGGTATCCGCAGTTTCACAACACCAATTTGCAACGATGGCCCGATAAGTAGGTACGATAAATTGATGGCTTATTTTATAATAATAAAGCGCCCAGTGTTGGTGAAATAAGCGCGGTTTATAGCTAATATAGCGCAGGCTGTTCGCAGCGAGGAACTTTGTTGCATTTTGCATAAAATCGATATACCATCATACAGCCGTAACCTTACGCTCCTGAACTGCTTATATCACTGAACTGCTTCACTTTTAAGTAAAATGAGCTCCGTCGTATTTAGGCATGGTTTTTGTACATACGTAGAACAATTTATTTATATATTTTTTTTTAAGTTAAGTATTCATTATTATCAATCTTTAGTTGTCCACTGCTGGACATAGACCTCTAATAGTAACTAAGCGCCACAGAGCACGAATCTGCGCCTTTTTTTATTCATCCTGGCCGGCGTTAAAATGAGTGGAAAAAAACAATTAATTATAATTATAATGTAATACAATAGAATTACAATATACCTATCTAGCATTCTTATATACACTCATCTATATGGCATTATACAGGTAAGAACAGCACCAAACAAGTGACGAGAGTTGATAAATTAATGACTGATAGCGGAAGTTCGTTGGCTACATTAAAACCCCAGTAAAAAGACATGCAAAACTCCCGACGTGTGTTCACGCAAACGAGTGGAGTCCGCCCGTACGTCATCCAGCCGAGTTTTGAATAGACGTTGCTCGGACCGAATTTTAAAACCGGTAAAGCTATATTCACGCTCGTCAGTTACCCGTGACTCTTGGCAGTAAGTGCATTAAAGTGTCTGTGCGCGACCGCGGGGTGCCTAGTTGCCCAGGTACCGGGCCATTATTTTATGCAAAATAAGCCCGAGTGCGAGAACTGTAATAATTCTGTAAACAATAGAGCTTTGTTGCTCGTCTGCAAGTACGTTTAATGTTTTGTAGCGGCGACGTGGTGATAACCTTGCATGATTATGTAATGTACGTCGTGGAAAGTTTGAGAAAAATGTGGAAAACTGTGTTTCTAAAGATGATAAGTCATTTTAGTTTCAATTATAGTATAATCATAATATTATTAGACTATTTCATTGATCTTGTGGTCGCCAGTGTGGCTTCTGAGCGAAAGTTCCTTAGTTCGATTCCCGGGTAGAGCATAGTGTGACTGGGACTGAGTGAATTTATGACCCGTCGTTGGCAATAGATTCAGACTAGTAGGTGCGCATCATTACAACTATAACCAACCTTAATTTATACAGGATAGTATGTTATGTAAAATAAATATCTTTATGGAAAACACAACTCATTCATTATCATTAGTTAATTTCAAAAAGTCTCACTCAGTCTACAGTAATTTCAGTGACAAATTATACTCAAAGGATTTAAGAAATGTCATTTATTTTATAACTTTACATAAACAGCTAACTGCAACGGTCTATAGACAAAGTTTTCAACGCGGAAACAGACCACTTCCAAGATATGTAGATCTTATATAAAATGCTAAACATTCATGTAATGAAATACAAATCTACATGTACTTATAAATAAAACGTGGGTTTGATAAATGTATGATTTACTACTGTAACGATCCTGGAAATGGCACAAATTATCTTTTCTTTCTCTTCATCTTATTTAACGTAACGTAGCTTCAAATACGTTAAATATTACATAGCTATTTATTTATATTACAAAGCACGCCATATTGTCTTTATTGCAGAAGTGATTAGTTTATTTACAAAATGTATTAGGATTACGTTGGCAAGAAACGCAGTAACAGAAATATATTCATTTCATTTTGCACAAAACTTATCATATTTACATTACATGCATAAAGCTTTTCTCCAAGGAACAAATTATGTACGTTTATTAAATAAAGCTTATCATATAAATCTAGTTTTCTTAGTATTGAATGCAGTTAACAAAATCTTACTGGTTTACATCTAACTTTGTAAGCCGATCAAGGAAAACTACATTTCTAGATCAATTTCTGGAATCTTATGGGGGTATCAATAATACCATTCAAATCTAAAAAGTTCTACCATGTATTTCATAACCTCTTTGCTACAATGTTTTCAATATTCTTGTAGCATTACATGACAAGGTTAAGGTTTAAAGAAATTTATTTTCAATGAATACTACTCAAATCATTTGAGAATAATGAATGAACTAAGTCTATGATGGTAAGTTCGTCTTTTTAACAATTATTAATTATACCTACCCATCCAATACAACAATGTCAACCCATTTCAGGAATCTTTACAAAGATAGAAATTATTTATTTGATACAAGACTTGGTATCACTTACAACTTTGTTAGGAAAAATGAAAGGAAACAAAATACAAAGCTAAGAATTGATTTTGCTACAATGCAGTGCAGTGAAATGGTAGAAAATTCTAGGAGACCGAGTCGAAATAACTTTAACGGGGTTTCCATGAAAACGGGACATCTGCTTAAATGGATGGATAATAATAATATTTTATCACAAAAAATATGAGTTTTAGGGTTATAACTAGAGAACGGAATAGGTAGAGCTATTTTTGGTACTTGTGGTATGATGTAATAATATGGACATGCCCTACGTCCCGGAATTAATTGCTAATAGAAAATTGTAATACGTTAGAAAGAGACGATACATACTTGTCGTTAGGCAAAAAGTGTCCCGCGTTCCCGGTATTGTTCTCTTTTGTTTCCACAAGCTGTGTTTTGCATCTTGCAAGGACGAAAACAACGCGCGTGTGCGCATTGAATTTTTGCAACTTCGGGCATTCGATGTTGTTGATGTAAGTTTGGCAATGTCGCGCATGCAATGGTTTACTTAAAACTAACTATAACATTTTTTTGTTTCCTACATTCATTTATTTTTAAAATCCCGGGATTATGGTCGAAATCCCGGGTATGTCCATATTAACATATATGTTTGCGGTCAATGAACCAAAATAGCTCTACCTATTCCAATCACTGGTTATAACTGTTTCAATTTTGTAGTATTATTATCATAATTTCGCATAAAAGTAGCTGGAACAACTTAAATAGATTTTAGTTTATTTTTTATTTTTAATACATATTCAGTGGTTTTGGAAAAAAAGTCATGAAAATCTCAAATAGGTATCTATATTTATTATATCACGTTAATATAGCAGATTTAAAAAGGTGTTCCGTCATGGAAACTTTATATCAATGGAATATTTTAAGGACCAAACCTAATTCTAACTTAATTGATGGTTATTTAACTGGCCAGTGAGTATAACGAGTGTTATTAGTACGATACTATCTTAATGCTCACAAGTACGAGAGTCGGCACGTAGGGCATAGCGTAAACCGTACATTGTAAAAACATAAACATAATGATACAGCATACGTTTTCACGACACAGTCAAAAACTTCAGATCTCAGATCTTATAAACTTGATTTTATATATTATTATATTAATTTTATACAATTTGTAATCAAAATCAACACTAGCCATGTGACGGGATTCTTACAAACTAAAATCAATACTGTTATACGATCAGATATGGCACATGAACCGTACAATACTATCAGTCTTTCAATTATATCGAAAAATATTTACAATTTCTATTAGATAGTTTCTACATCTCCATAAAAATATTCTTAGATGTACAACAAATGAATTCGTTTTAAATGAATTGAGATCTTCGATGTGTTAGTAACAGATTTGAAAAACAATAAAAACTATTTTATACTTGACAACTGACACAGCACCTATGCTAATGTTATCACTTCTATTTATTCCGTATCTCTTATAGCACTAATGTCTTATTGGCACTATGATCTGACGTGGATATTGGTGAACACCGCATGTCAGCTAGCGATCAATAAACCTCCGATGATAATGAATATCACGCCGTGATGGATGGTGGAACGTGAAGACTGGGTCGACTCGTAATCTAAACAAATTATCAAACTATCAAACGTATTCAAATTATCAAACGTATCAACAGAACATAGTACCTAGCTAAAATTTACGTTGTTAATTGGTAATTGCATATCGAGTAAGTTATTTTCATACAGAATATAAAATGAGCTCTATATTGAAATATTTTACCAATTTGCATCTTTTTCCCTGCCAATTTTATCTCGTAGGCAACTTTATCGAGACAGAGCTGCAGGAACAGTAAAAAGCTTTTAAACTACTAAATAATGTAAGTAGGTACTTACCGACATCTTTCCACTCTTCGACCTCATAGTCTCCTATGACTCGGTTCTCAGCGGAGCTGCCCCGCCAACGATTTTTATGTTTACCTGACAGAAACAAGGTACATGTGAAATGTCTCAGGAGAAAAAAACGATGCGGAAAATGATTGCGTCGTGAAATTTCCTTACAAGCTACTAAGGGACTATGGAAGTAGGTTTCAAGTGTGAACGAAACATATAACGGTATAAAGAGTATAAAATAAAAGAAAACCCAAATATATAACAATAAGAAGGTATATTGGAAGTCAAAGCGCAAACAAAATCGCTTTTCCCACAATAATATTACTAACGACCCAATTGTATGGAAGCATTGGGCTGTGGCGGTGAAACCAATAAATACAAAATGTACCAGCGACCCTTCCGTGAGGTAGTGGCTCTGCGATGAATGTATAACCGTGGCACGCCGTGGTTTGCACTCGAATTTTTACTACTGATGCCCCTTATCGAGGACTAGGTGTCAAAACCCATATTTTCAACTTCGATCCGACAGAATGAACAGAATGAATGAACAAATTATCCTAAGCAGATGTTATTTGAAACTAGAAAATCCAGTTAAAACATAAATATTTTCTTTGTTCGCGTGGAAATAATTGAAACTGAGGACAGTCATCTTATGTTTAATAGCACAAAGACGGAAACTTAAGAAATTACCTTTTTTCTTTTGTGGAAATGTGGGAACGTAGTTATCTGTGGTACTTGTAGTTGAAGGTGCAGGAATTTCTGCAATGTTTTTATGATTAATTTCTTTAAAATATAAAATATCTTGAAATATAGAAGCTAAACATTCAAATTACTTGAAATATTTTATATCTGAATTACTATGTGTGTATAGAAATAATCTGGTATACCGTCAAGCCGGATAAGCCCATCCGTCTCGCCAAGGGAGTTCTTGGCGACGCAGCGGTAAGATGAAAAATCTCTTGACGACACTCTCCGTATAGTCAATTTCATCTTCCGACTATAACTGTCGTCGCTCAGCGATGTGATGTATTTATTTCCTGCAGAAAGATAAAGGGAGTCATTAGTAATTCGATTAATTGCTCATTCTGGAAAGTCGTCTGGTGAACTTATCATTTACGCAGTGAATCAATTACGTTTCAATTAAAAAATATTTTAGTTTTAGAACGTACGTCATGGTTTTTAGAGGCTCAGGGTCAATTATTTTTTCGTGAGTTAGTAGTTATATAGAATGCGGGTTGCTTTATTAATTATGCGACCATAAACTCGTATTCACTGTATTCCTAATTTACCTACATCATTTTGCTACCCCGACAGTGTCTACTGTTCGGAACCTTATTCAGTTTCCAAGGGCGCCAGGGACTTAATTAACCGACGCCACGGTTAGATTGGTAGCAAACATCGCGTTGCCATTTTTCAACGCCAGACTACATTGTGTTCGTAACCAATAAAATGAAAACATTTTCATATTGTATTATAATCTAGGGCATTGTACTGGGATCTTTGCTTCGTCATTATTTTCATTGTTATCATACCTGATATGATCATATCTCCGCGGTCAGTGGTCCAATAGTTTATGGAGGAGGGGTAAGCTTCTGTGTGGCATTCCAGCGTCACGTCTTGCCCGATGTAGGCAGCTTCCAGTTGATTGGGGATAGACAGCATCGGTGGAACTGTATTATGAAGAATTTATTTTATTCAGTATACATCTTGAACAGGTTTTATGGCAAATAAACAATGTACTAAGTCCAGTAGCACATAATGCTAAAAAAAATTTATTTGCGTCGCAAGTTTTAGTAGTCGTTCGATTTCAACTACAGTTTACTCTCACAAAGCATCGGGCAGCGCTGAAATGGTATGAACAAAAAGAACATGAAATTATCTGACACCTATTTACAACCGAACTTCCCTTTTCAATGCCGTTTACGCGAAATCTATTTAATAATACAAATGAGATCGAAAAAGGAACTCAATGGATTTTGAAGCAATTTTGGGAATATTAAAGAGTTTCTTGGAAATGATTATGTATAAATTATTAAGTACTAAATGACAAAAGGGAGCCGTGCTGTAAAGGCAAACATGGAGCGCTTCGTCGCGAGTCTTCGGTAATATTTAATTTGCATCTTGAAGTTGCGTTGAAAATGTTTACGGCATTTTTATGACGAAAATGACAAAATTTGTAAGAGTTTATGTGGAAGCCTATACAACCTTATTTAGTTTGACATACAATTTAATATATTGTGCTTGTCATAAAGTCACAAAATTAAGTTTTGTTTGTTTACCGTTGACATATTAAAATACCTAAAATTAATTGAAAAGAACGTAATACTTGAACGATTATTTATGTACTAATTATGAAGGTATTATCAGGTTCTAATTGCCGTTGAATCATTTAAAAAATTGTTTCAATAAATACTCTTGTATTAAAACGAATTTATTTTTAGGTGTAAATGTAAGTATAATACAGCTTAAGTATTACTGAATTTGGGCACTTTATTAATAAGTTCTGACAATAGCGAAAAACTACGTACCACGCACGCACGGGTACGTAGTTAACGCACGCACAGCTAACAATGAAAAATGTTCTTAGTCACAAAAACTTTGTCTTTATTCTGCTCATATAAATAACACAACACGTGACGTAGGTATGAAGAAATAATTCCCTATCCCTACACATATTGCGTATTTACTACATACATACATGCATCATTAGTCTAGTGGTCCCAAGCGCGACTGCTACGCTAGAGGTCCTGGGTGCGATCCTTAGGTCAGACAAAGTGTTATTGGGTTTTTCTATGAAATTCTCAGTAGCAGCTCGGAGTCTGGATTTGTACCTGGTTAATGGTAATAGGCTCGCATAATACATGAGTAGAAAGTACCTATCCATGGTACCTACATGTATTGTATTATCTGCAAAGAGTTATAAATGAATAAAAGCAGGCAGTGACGCGCATAAAGAATAACATTGTCATAAAGATTTGTCTCGGGTACTGCCTAAATGTAATGAAAACTGTCAGTGGATTCATAAGGAAGGCTCGTTGGTTAATCGAGTGAAAGTTACGTGAGCGTTTCACGTTTCTCGTAAGAAATGAAGAGGACTGTGAACGCGCTGAGCTACGGAATGTGAATTAGGGGAAAGAAAAGCGTTTCATTGGGTTCGGTGGCTCGCTGGGTCGAGGTGGCAAGGGCGACTCGGGCGGACAGATAGTATCGCCATTATCGCGTCCGTACCGTATTCACGTCAGCATAATGCTCTAATTGGGCGCAATTACGGCCGATCCGGCGGAAGGCGCCGCCGTCAGGTAGAGTCGCTCGTGTCCTCGTAAATACTCGTTAACGACACCCACCCTGAAGAAAAATTATATTTCTCGACGCTGACTCCCGACTAAAGAAAACGACTACGTCGAAATGCTCACGTACTTACTAAAGGAAGAATTTTGGGCCAAGTTAACGGGCCGAGACAAATGTGCGGGCGTATTCTTTCGTCCAGATGAGAAAATTATAGTGAGTGCAGATATAATTCAAATTTCACAGGAGTGTCTCGAATTGCTAAACAACGTGAACTCGATTCACTCCACGAGCGTGCGTTCGTGTCTATTTGCTTTTGTTTTTTTAAGCTGTAGTTTGTTGAAGGTTTGTTGTATTGCAAATGAAATATTTCATCTCTAAATATTTGGAGTAAAAATGTTTGCTGCATTGCTAAAATTTTCACATTGCCTATACTCCAGTATTTGTTTATGGCCAAATAAATAATTACACATTTAACTTTACGTAATTCTGTATTGCAAGCACCAACAACTAAATGATTAACTAATAATTTTCTAATTATTTATTTAGTTAATAGACTCACCGTACAATTAAATTATTATACTCTTTGGGCTCACCTCCTATTACAGTGGACCTAAACATATCCGCGAACTGTGAGTGTACATTAATACACCTCTGCCTAACTCTTCAGGGAATACAGGCGTGATAGTATGTTCATGTTACTTGAAATAATATGATTTACTTATAACACAAATTTCGTAGCTGCATTCTTCTTAATTTAAATAATTCCAACTGGAATTAGTCCAGTGAGAAAAACAATAATTCAAGCCAGTCCGGTGTCGCCCCGGACACTGAACAGTATGGGGTGCTCTTGCATACTGTGCGACAACTTTCACAAAAGTTTATTCTTCCTCGTTCACGATCTATGAAGTGCTTAAACAACACTTTAGCTTAGTGCTCTTAACTGGTTATTGTTATTCAACATTGATTTTAACGAAACTATCCATTTACCTTTCATTGGGTCATCTTTGCAAAAGTTAATTAGGTTAACAACAACGACGACATAAATAAAACAAAGCGTTATTTTGATAATGATCACTGCTATCTTTAAGGACGTCATTTCAATTGTGTTAAATATTAGATTGTCTCGTTCGATCTAATTCGATCTAAAATACTGTGGTATTAATTGAGACCACTGATCATTAGTCTAATGGTCCCAAGTGCTATAGCTACGCTTGAGGGCTTGAGTTAAATTCCCAGCTCGAGCAATGTCTAGTGGGACTGGAGGGCTCTTTCTTCTAAAAGCCATTTCAGACATTATCTTACATTGGAACTCACATATTTGCTATTAAGTATTATGTCTGGACTTTAAAAAAGACCATGATTCTCTTAGTTAGGAAATGCCGGTGTCATCTAGTTTAAAAAAAAATGACTTGTAAAAGTGTCCTTAAAAGATCTATTTACAGAAATAGTTAAATATCATTTATCATTTGTCGGCACGCGTGTTTGCCACACGCGCCTCTACAAGTGGTAGGTATGCGAAGCGAGCCCTCACAGCCATTCATGGTCGTAGCGAATGTCACGAATCCCATGGCTATGACTTAGGGTAATAAAAGCAAGTCCGGTTTTTAGTCAGTACGAGTCCGAAATACCCTGCTGCGTCCCCAGGCTGCAGACGGAGGGTTCTCCGTCCATGTGGATTATCCGTAAAAAAAGGTCGAGCAAAGTATTATTGGGTTTGTCTAAGAAATTCTCTGTAGCAGTTTGAAGTTTGGATTTGTGAAAATACTCACAATCATATAAAAAAAATATCTGTTGTTTTTTATCTATTTCAAAAAGTGACTTATTATCATCTTTACTTATTGCTGTTGTTACAATCTTTGATAACAAACTGTGATTATATAATACCG
Organism: Acronicta aceris; assembly: GCA_910591435.1. Lineage (NCBI taxonomy): Eukaryota > Metazoa > Arthropoda > Insecta > Lepidoptera > Noctuidae > Acronicta > Acronicta aceris. The sequence goes on along the minus strand of OU342767.1, from coordinate 8,757,609 downwards.
TCACGCCTCTACTTTCCGACATATTTGCCAGAGGTGTAGTTCTGTACACCCACAATTAGGCAATATGTTTAAGTCCTTTATAGTAGGATAAGATTATTATATTAGGATTTGACGACACGTTTGGCGTAGCGGCTGAGCGATCAGCTTCTGCGTCACGTGTTGTGGATTCGATCCCCACACGGAGCAAATATTTGTATGATCTACAGGTAGTTGTTCCGGGTCTGGGCGTTTGTGCATGTGAGAATTTGTGTTTGTAAACGCACCCACGATACAGGAGAAAATCCAAGTGGGCAAAAGGGGCAACGTTTAAAAAAAAAGAAAAAGAAAGAATCTTTTGCCATTAACCAGGCACAAATTCAAACCCAATAACACTTTGCTCGAACTCGACATAGCAATTGAACCTAGAATGTCACAAGAGCTTGCAACTGCTACAGATCAATTAGGCAGAAAAAAAAAACTTAATTATTTTTTTCTGTGTCCAATTGGTATTTCCAATTCGTAAGTCGTGTCGTATTTATAAGTGTTAGTAGCCACAATTATGCACCGAATTTATGAACATGTCACACACAATGACATACACTTCATCATTTGTCATTTGGGACGTATTTTTGGCAATCGATTATATCACAATGTGCCCGTAGCTTGCGGCACCCATTGCATTCCCAGCTCATTGCGTAGATGTTTTATGTAATGAGCAGGTTAATTACTTTCATTTCAATTTCAGTTTGTAGATCATGATCGTTATAAATCTAAGATTTTTCTACTTGTTTGCAGGAAAAGCTCTAATAGGTCTAAAAGTGGCTCACTGGCATTTTGGAGATGTTGCAGAGAGAGACCACCTCACAATACATAATGTATATCTTATCTTATCTTATATGGGGCCGAGGCAGCAAGGCCTCAGTGCACTTCAACCCAATGGGATCTTTTGTGCGTCCCCTAAATAGGTACATATTCCTCATCCTCACCCAGTTCTTCAAACAGCTCTTCCATGAACTTTATAATGAGGCCTAGGGGAATGAGTCTGTAGTCCTCTGGTCTTAGATAACCCTGTCCCAAAATACCTCATGCTGTTTAAATAATAAAATAATAATCTTTTATTTCATAAGATTTATTTTTTATTATTATTTAACTTTTATTATTTTATTTCAATATTTTTAACAAGCAAACACATAATTACACTACACTATAAGGGTACTGCCTGTTATGAAGAGAGACAGTGCCGTATACCTCTAGGGTGAAAAGTCACAATAAAATATTTGCTAGAACACAATATATCATCACGCCTGTATTCGCCGAAAGGTTAGGCAGAGGCGTACTTAATGTACACCCACAGTTCGCCGTATGTTGAGGTCCCATGTTATAGGGGGCCTATAGCCTATCCTAAAGCCATTAACCGGGCACGAAACCAAACTCCGAGCTGCTACTGAAAATTTTATAGAAGAGCCACACTTTACTCGACCTGGCGATCGAACCCAGGAACTCTAGCGTAACAGTCGCGTTTGGGACCACTAGACTAATGATGCAGTCAGTTATTTCAGTGAAAGAAAAATACGACTGCGGGCAGGATTCGAATTCGAAAATTTTCCTTCACTAAAGTAACTTTATAATCTTAGTATGTACGGAAAATGAAAAAAAAAAAACAAATAGATACCTAATTTTATTGGTCATTTTCCATGGAAATTGTTTACTTGGATTTTGGTTTCTCGTGGTTAACACGTTAAAAAACGTTTCCATTTATATTGCACACAAACACCAAACACGACATAAAAGCTACGGAGGTTTTTAGTAGACTCTCTTGTGTATTTTATTGCTATATTCAAACCCGACACAATAAAAGTTTTGTGCCAAGAGAGGAAACTGGAAAGGTAAGGTGAGCAGAGAAAATTTTCTGTGTATTAAATTTTAAGTAGGCGGGAACAGTGGGTTCTGTAAATTTCCATGCGGATGTGTTAATGAAGATTATTAGTTGATTTGCTCGAAGTTTACTGATACACTTAGGTATACTAAGCTCTACCTAATGTTAATTTAGATACAGATATCACAGACACCTGTAAGTTCAGCCTTGAAATACTAATTCAGTTATCTACATAATCATGTAACCGAAGATGTAGACTTGTTGAAACTTAAACTAACTGCAACGTAATTTGAGTAATCAAGATCAGGAATAATGATTTTCACCTGATGTTAAGCGACGGAGTTTTAAGGGAGCATGCTCAATCAAAAAAGGTTTCTCAAGACTAAAATGATGTTTTAGTTAATTTCATGCAATAATAATTTTATTGTCAATTTGACATGTCTTTATATACGTGGGAGCCTAATACACCTAAGTCAATCCAATCATTGGATCTCAGGGGCGGATGATGAGAAAGGCAAAAAAACAAAATACCATTTACTCACTGAATTAATAATTAATTTAATATAATTATTATATCTATATTTATATAATACACATACTTACCATTAAGCCTGTATTCCCTTAAGGGTTTCGGCAGAAGTGCACTAATGTACACACACAATATACCTACACATTATATTAATATAAATAATCACGAATTCTCTTTGAATTGACGATGTATATTGGATTTTGGGAATTGCCCACATCATTGGGAATAAATAGATGAATGCGAGTAACACCGCGATATCACTATCACTACATAGTATAAAACAAAGTCGCTGTCGCTGTCAGTCCGTCCCTATGTATGCTTAAATATTCTAAACCTACGCAACGGATTTTGAAGCGGTTTTTTTTAATAGATAGAGTGATTCAAGAGGAAGCTTTTAAGCTATTTAACATTACGCTACGACTCTTCAACTCGGGTGAAACCGCGGGCGGGTCGCTAGTAGTTTTATAAAGTACAAGTACTTACATTGCACCATGAGCACGACTCGCTTGCTGATCGACGGCGGGACCCCGTTCGACGCGATACACAAGTAGGCGCCCATGTGAAGACGAGATACTTTTGATATTGTTAAGTTCTCGCCGTCTACCACGTTCACTACAACCAAACAACTCTTGTAAGATAACTTACTGACGAAAGAATTTACTTAAAATTAAACAAGTGGGTATGTTGCAGTCAAACTACTTTGAATTTGTCAGTCAAAATCAATATACCTGTAGCGACATCTACCGTGCTACATACAACTATACGGACAAGTCCTGAATCGTGCAAGTGAAGTTTGCATCGCAACCTGCATATATACAACTGCCCGACATCAACCGTTGGGCCGTGGCCCGCCAGGCTAAACACCCGCCTGGTCGGAGGATCCTCCCTTTGGTGTGAGGGGCAACACACCGCGCCCCTCCACAGTGGTGACCCCGACGTGATCCCAGTGTATCCACACTGGGGACCCCGAAGAAGAACATCAGCGCAGCCTTCGAAGACCAGCAGCTTCATCACACCGTCATCTTCCCTCCCTCACAGCACGAACAGCGAGTCACACAGCCAGCCAGCACTTTCCCGGCTTCAACAGGCATCCTGACCACAAGCCTGCAGCGAACGCGCATGCCTGGTCAGCACCCTCAGCCGACATAAAGCAACTTGGCACAGCACACTGCACTTCGGCCGGTCAACAAGCAGTGGCAGTCTCTCCTGGTCGACGCAGCAGCCAGCCACTACTCAACACTGCACCACCTCGACTCACTGAGGACTACGCAGCATCACCCCGACTCACTGGGGCTCTCACCGCAACACAGTCCCGACTCACTGGAACACACTCCACTGGAACTGGCAAGCTCTTCAGACGCACTGACCGCTGACTCATCGACATGACCATCGACCTCCGGTCTCGGGGGGGAGTGATGTAGCGACATCTACCGTGCTACATACAACTATACGGACAAGTCCTGAATCGCGCAAGTGAAGTTTGCATCGCAACCTGCATATATACAACTGCCCGACATCAACCATTGGGCCGTGGCCCGCCAGGCAAAACACCCGCCTGGTCGGAGGATCCTCCCTTTGGTGTGAGGGGCAACATACTCTTCGCCCCCCCCCACATACCTAATGTAGAAGAACAATTCTCCAATTTCTTTCTATGTTCAAACTGTGTTGGTCAAAAATCAAAATGTTCTTCTTTATAAGATGATTTGATCCGTAAAAATATAAACATGTTACCTAAATAAGAAATTCTCAACATCTACGCATTATTAACAATAATGAATAATATCCTTGTCAACATTACATGAATTCACTAATTTCTAACATCGTTCAATCTTTGTGTGAGTAAATGTCACTCAAATGCCAGGGTTGTGCTTTTTTAATATAACCGTTTGTGAGATTATACATCAATTTAGCGAATTATAAAAAAATATTAGGTATGTATATTTTAGGATACGACATTTTGAAATTTTATATATCCGTCCGAATTAAAAGTGGTTAAAGATAAAATTGTATTCAGCTTCAAGAAAACCACGTCAACTTGGGGACGGGACGTGGGATGTTGTGAAACATGTTTATGACAGGAATTTAAAAAGACATCCAAAAATATATTTTAAGAGCTGATACGCAAAGTATTATTTGGTGTGCCAAAAACGTTTCATTTAGGTAAAAATTATGTAAAAACGGGGTAGCGTGAAATATGACATTGTTGGATATAAGTGAGTTATGGAAGGCCCTCGTAATTATTCGCGTTCGATAGTCCATTGTTAATTCAATTGCGAAAATATTTCTGTTATGCGCCGGTTGCGGGTAGAATTTAATAGTATTGTGTTGAACAATCGATTGGAGGAATCATTGGAGCCCTTTTGCGAGCCAATGCTAGTGCGGTTTAGTTCTATACAGAATACCTACTCATTTTTCGGAGTCTCAGTGACCGGGTAATTAATTGTACAATACAAGCTATATTTTTTTTATATCTTGTAAAAATTTATAGGTACCTACTGTAACACAACAGTTCACGGATTCCCTAATACCTATGTATTTATTTTGCAGCAAAAACTATAATACTTATTAAAATAATACAGGAATACCTACTACGGAATTCCATACAACGGAAATAAATTACTTTCCCACGAAAGATGAACTAGTTACTTAGATATAAATTCTTTAGTGCACACCAAAAACTAATGTCAAGTACAATTTTATAAATAAATGATATAATGGTACAATGGGCGGTCTTATTGCTAAAAGAAATCTCATAAAGACAACATTTGGATGGACACAAGAGAAAGGAAAGAAAAAGAAAATAGTATATAAAATAAACTTAATTAGTCCATTAATATATTTTCTACAAATGACATTAGATACGTAAAAAGAGTTTTATATCTTTTACTTTTACCCCATGGTCCTGTTATCAAACCATTATCCGTTTTTGACGTTTGTAACCTTTGTTTGGACGAAGTACTCGAGTATTCCAGTGAGTCCTTTTCAGTCCATTTTTCGGTTCAGGGATTTCTTCCTTTCATCTGCTTTGTTTTGTTGCGAGAGCGTCAACATAATGATCGTCCGGAACTAATGTTTTGACCGGATATTAGAGCACCAAAATCCTTTGTGAAAAGTGTTGGCTGTTCTTTCTGTTTCCATTTGAAGGGACATAATAGAAATTTAACTTTTCCAAAAATTAAGTGAGCGAAGGGAAAGATAAGTAATTCTTTGAGACATGAACATGCATAACATAACTTATGATTTTATAATGAGCGTTTATGTTTGTTCAAAAGTAAACGATATTGGTAAGAGTTTAGGAGAAGTAGTTTGATTAAATTTTAAAAACTTAGAAAAATAGACTTTTTACGGATAATTAAAAATAATAGAACCATGCCTTATTGAAGGTAGGTACGTTTACAGAAGAGATCTTTAATATCCAGACGAACACGTTTCGCAAACATATTTCCCTCATTACAAAAGATAGTATATGATAAAACCCAGGTTCTAAAATGGCCTGTCTTATGAATGAATGAATAATTTTATTTTAGACAGGAGTCCATAGGGTTAGTAACAATTTTAACTTATATTCTAGTGTTAGTAAGTTACAGACACATGAAAATATACAATTAAATTTCGGCGTGGAGCCGCATCCACCTCCGCAACATCGGGGAATCCCACCGATCTACGAACACACTGAGAATACTGTTGGTGCTGCCACGAACACGAGACATCAGAGATGCACATCTGCTCCTAATAATAGCGGCAAAACCAGCAATATTGTTATCTGCGAACATCCCCGACGCACTACATCGCCACGGCAGCCGCAACAGCACTCTCAGTGCATTATTATATTATTATAATATAATAATGACTTATCTTGTGACCTAGAAAATTATGGATATATTTTTTTGTCTGGCTTTAGCTTAGACTTAGCTTAAACCGTCTTATAATTAGAAGAATGTAGTTCCGTTGAAAAATCTTACCCGAGATCACGTCACAATTTAATAAGGATTTATTCAAGCACGGTACAAATTAAACCATCAATTTATGTAGTTACCTGACTCGCCGTTGCAGTTAAACTCCTGACCGTCTTCTCGTCGCCACATGACGTAAGGTTCTGGGTAACCCGTCGCGCGGCACACCATGGTCACATTCATACCTTCGCGGACCACCATGTCCGTTGACGTCATGTTGTCAATGATCATAGGTGGCACTGATGGCAAACGGGGTTGAATATAGTAATAGGTTCATATTGTATGACTTTGAATTAATGAATTAATTTGCATTTAATGTAATATTGCAATAAGCAGTATAATAATACATGAACAATTACACATAGTTAAAATACAGTTACAGTTAATGAATCTATCCAAAAATAATAAAAATTCTATCTAAATTCGCTTGCGGCCTTTGGATCGCGTCCCAAGTAATCTAGGTTCCTACGCTACCATTTCGTCGAAAATACTTCACTGGAAATAAAAGTAAGCGAATGCAATTTTTGATAACTTTACCAAGTTTGGAAGGATTTTCCAGTTTTTATTTCCAGTGAAGTAGTAGCAGATGAAATAGTACCGTAGGAACCTAGATTAACAGTATCCAAATCCGAATAATAGCATAATTTGATAGAACATTGTCTCGATTACGATTTATTTCGGTGTTACGTTTTTGTGGGCAATTCAAGCTCCGCCGGAAGCTTAAGTAGGTACTCTTTAAAAAAAATTGAACTAAAAATATTTCAAATGCAATGCATTCATTATCGAATGGTTATTATTATTTCAGACAAGATGTCTGTCGAATACGAGCACACAGAATATTCTAATCACGACAATATTTCATTAATCTAAAGATTTGTTAGGTACAGTTTTTAATTTTATAAGAAAGGGTAAGGTCACATTCTCTCTACCTGCCCTTTAATCGGGTCCGTACCGCAACCACAGCAATGCTGTATGAATTTGTAACCCTATTATGCCTGAACTGGGTAAGGTATAGTCAGGTATTTATTTTGGGTATTTTAATGTCAAATATCAACCCACTTTTGGATCAGGGTTCATACCTTTAATACGTAGAACAAAATTCAATACTGAAGTCCCGTTTTTGCATAATGTTGTGGGTAATGGACAGATAACCTGTAAGTTCTTACTTCTTGACTGTATACATAGGCGCGATAAGGAATATTTAAATCATACAAGGGGCCACAAAGGCAAGAACTGGTATGTATTAGGTACTCTTGCGATCCTGCCAAAATTCTTACCCCAGTATGCTATCGGATTGACGACCGATAGTTTGTGTATTTACCGTCGTGGGTAGACACTGTGGTAGATGTAGATAGACATGGAGCACAGGACTAAATATTGACCTAAAGCATGCACATCATGATATGCAAGTAGTTGTTATACGATCAACCGATAGAGGCAATATACTCACCCACAACCTGTAGGTATCCCTTTCTGGAGCGCATGGGGTCGGTGTTGACTTGGCACATGTACCAGCCGCGGTCCACCTCCTGCACGTTCTTTATATGTAGGTACCACGACCGGTGGTCGTTGTACGATAAACTGATGCGTGGGTTCTGAGTTATTATGTTGTGGTGGATGCTCAGGATTGTCTGCGTATCCACACGAACCCAGGCTACCTATGTAAATAATTTGAAAATCTTAAATTGTTTACACGCTAAAATGAAAATTATTATACATTTTTTTTCAGTATGTTTGGAGTATTGTGAGAGCAGTGTATAAATGCTATATCTTTAATTAATGTAATTGGCCAACCGCCGTTTTAGTTAAAGAGAAACAATAACACAACAACAATATTCCCTGAAGGGTTAGGCAGAGGCGTACTGTTTAGGTCCCATGCAATAGGGGGCGAGCCTATTGCCATTAACCGGGCACTAATCCAGACTCCGAGCTGCTACTGAGAGTTTCATAGAAAAACCCAATAACACTTTGCGCGACCTGGTGATCGAACCCAGGACCTCTAGCGTAGCTGTCGCGCTTGGGACCACTAGACTAATGAGGCAGTCAATTTCAAGAAAAACATTTTTTTTTTATTTAGAAACAACTTAATGAAACAAACAAGTGAAGAATAGTCAAGACTCAAGGGCGAGTAAGAAACGCGCAACAGAGGTTCTATGGTTTCTTTTTGGTTATTATGCAAAGTAATAAGTTTGAACTTATATATTTTGTTTGAGTTAAAGTTTGATTTTCCTGTAACTTTTACCTCGTGCCCTCTTTATAAATTATTTCAAACAATACAGTTTTCTTAACAATACATTATTACGCCTGCATCTCCCTATACCCAAAGAGTGAAGTAGAATGTACTGACATACACGTACAGTTCGCTGATATGTTTTTATGTACCGTATATACGGGGCATATACGTAATATATATACCCGTATATACTCATGTTATCCTATTACCATTATTTTAGTGAATTTTCTATTAGAAACCCGTCTTCAATTTCGGCCTGCCCGCGAAGAAGATAGAGGATAGGTATTAAAAACCTCGTTTCTATGAAAAATATGCATGCTAAAGTTTAGTTAGAGTGACAACCAAAAAATGAATATCTAAACCGCAAAGTATCTAGACTACACCGACGTTGCATTTTTTGCCATTCAGCCATAGTTTATTAAATAATAATAATATTATTATTTAAATATATTACAGCAGCTCAGAGTTATATAATTAAAATTAAATAATAATAATATAGGAATATTTAATTATCTTTAGGTATCAACACACAGTCGAAACTACAGGAGCCAGATCCCTGAAAGTTTGTATGCTGGTTCCTTTTGCACTGTAGACGAGCACTAAGAAAGGATTTTTGAAAATTCAACTCCTAAGGTGGTGAAAAGGGGGGTGAAAGTTTGTATAAAATTCCGCACATACACACACACATATATATATATATATACTTATTTAATAAACGATGACATCGTCAAGATAATTTATGATTCTAGATAATATAAGGTTGTTGATGGGTTTTTGTATGATTCCATAGTACTGTTGGTATTCACTGTTGACATTTTGACAATTGTTGTCTTCCTTATACATTAGTCTCAATACATTTTATGATATGAAACCACCATGGTGTAGGTATAGTGGACATAGTATATTTTAGAAACAAAAATTACCAACGCAGGCGAAGCTGCACTCGCAGCTGGGAACTCTAGTAATTATAAAAAGTCTGAGCTGCTACTGAGCATTCAGAAAAACAGGGACCTAAAGGAAAGTAATTTTAGTGGGGAAAAAAATCGACTGCGGCCAGTATTCGAACGTGTGTCTTCTGGCTAATACATCAGATGCTATGACCAACTAAGCCACCGCAAGTCTCACCCGCCAGAACCAAAATTTGCCTTCACATTCTGAATTTACGTGTTTTTAAGGTGACGTCAGTGACATCTATTGAAAAAAAATTTACTTTGCTTCTCAACCGACATGTCTCACTTACTTTACAGATGACCTTACCTTTTAACGATCTTTTTGTATTTTTTTTGCATTTTCCATGTAAAGACGTAAATTCAGAATGTAAAGGTAAATTTCGACCGTTATATAATAAGGTGAAAAATATATTCATTATCTCTTTGTATTTTTTTTGCATTTTCCATGCTAAGATTATAAAGTTATTTTAGTAAAGGAAAAAATATATTCACCGTTCATTTCTTTTCTGTTTTACAATAGTTCTTGTAGTGACGAAACGGCCAAGTCACATATTTGATTCAATATTTTGAATATTCAAGCCATACGATTTAGTCTAAATATAAATCTTCTCAAAAGGATTTCTTTGAAGTAAAATCAAGCATATGGCTGCATTATAAGGATGCACGGATGAAGGAGCAGCAAATGTGAAGGTGCGGCAAACCAGAGAACTATTTCCTTTAAAGTAAGTATTTCTAAGAATTTATGAATAAACTTTTAAGTACCTACTTACATATACATAATTATATAAACTTCCATTTGTACGAGAGTAACAATGACATTTATGGTTCCATGAGATAGTAATCTGTTATATAAAGTTAACTACACGTTTTATCGAGCTGAGTCATATCTACAAGCAAACTAAGTTTTTATATAAAAACGGCATTTTACAGAACATATGACCGTTAAAAAAAAATAAAGGGATGAAATATGCAATTTAAAAAAGTTACAATGAATTGAGAGTTCAACGCTTTCGATTTTTAAATTTAATTTCGCCTCATGGATATTAATGTGGCGACGAAATGCTCTCCCAAATAAATCTTACGGCACTACACAGCACTCCAATTTCACTAACTAGCCGTCCTGCATGATTAATAACTGGCGAATCGTGCATTCTGAGCAAAGTGATATTAAGTTGGCTTGTTAAAACTTTACCCCGTGCACCGCACGAATGAAGTTGTATGAAGTTCGGTTCTGAAGCAACGTAACCGTTCATAGAATTACTTACATGACGCTGGTTCATCACGTGACATGACGTCATGGTAGGCATCTTGGTACGCGGTATTTGCTCTCTTAATTACTTGTCAATTATCGATTATACTTTAGGTATACAAATAGCGAAATGGGCAGGGCACAACACGCAACACGAGATGAACTTTGGGGAATCAAAGAAGATACTGCGTGGCAGAGGGATATTACATCATCTTAAGGCATATCACCAGCCCGGTGATTGGACGAAATTGTGAGGACAAAAAGATATCAGTGGGTGTGAAATGCCCAAGATCGGCAATAGAGTGCAGTGGCGGTATAGAGAAGAGGAAATTCGACAAACTCAGGAACTCACCTGTGACTGTGAGGCGTTTCCAGCTGTTATGTATTTAATACATTGTTAAATATGCATAGAAAGCTACAAGTATCAGTTCCTACTATATACTCGTATCTTGAGACAGAAGTGTACTAATTAATACATGTACATCATTATGTTTTCAGTACTGACTTTGGCTACAAAAGACTCATGTGTTTTGACACTATCCAAGCACAAAAACTCCGAATTGGTACTGAAAATATGATAGAAAAATCCCAATAACGCTTTGTTGTACTTGGGAATCGCCCCCTGGGACCTAAAACATACCGAGGTACTGTCGGTGTAAATCTGTACGCCTCTTCTCAATCTCATGTTGTCTTCTCAAGGCGTGATGGTAAGTCAGGTTATGTTAATAAGCTAAGATATTATGTAGAGAACGTACAATAGAGTAGTCGACTAGTGCCTGATTTATTCTCAACAAAAGGCCTAGTGAAAAATATAATTAATTGTAATTTGTGTAGTGAAAAAATAATTTTACTCTGTCTCTTTCCCGCAAAACGTGTGTTTGTATAGAATTTTGTATGGCGCACGTAACAATTGACGTCACATGTTTCTATGGTGCGCTCCCTGTTTAGCATACAATTAAAATGCTTATGACTTCCTTATTTTTAAACCAATTTTAGTTGTGTTTTTGTTGATCGGTTCTATTTATGGACAACTATTTCACGAGGCTATAAAAAAAGTAAGTCAACTAGCCCATTACCTTGTAACCTCGCAAGTCTTCGACGACGCAGGCGAGCAGCGCGTCACGCCCCACAGTCACTGTCACGTTTGTAACAGGTTCCACGAAACGAGGAAACAATGATTCTGAAACAAATACAACAGATTTACGTTGTTGTTTGCTTCTCAAACTATTGATTGTTTAACAACTAAATGCTGTTAATTGCTCAAGTTATAATTTCAGCAAGTAATTAGATATTATTTCAGAATATCGTATTTTACGCAGTAATGCTCTCCAGATCTACAGGGGAGTTACAACTACACATTGTGCCATATTTTTCGAGTATAAGCTGTCTCACAAAAAGAAAAGCATACTCAATGCTAGGTGCTGACCTATTATACTAGTCATGGATAGCACGATGTGTAGTCTTGTGTCCGTGAATCATATTGTGATTCATCAAAAGTGGGCATTTTAGCTCCCTTGGTTGTAACACAGAATAGAATAGAATATAGGTACATATATTTATTTGCATAAAACATGGTATGAACAGTATAAACAGGTGGTATAAACACAGTAGTTAGTAGTCATGCTGCCCGTGACAAATAAAACATAACTTTTGTTCCAAATCTAAGATTGTTGGACGGTACGTTTGGCGTAGCGTGTGAGCAATCAGCTTCTGCACCACAGGTTGTGCGTTCGATTACTTTGATCCCCGCACCGAACAAGTATTTTGTACCTATCATCTACTATTTGTTAGAATTTGTGTTTGTAAAAGCACACACACGATACAAGAGAAAATCCTAGTGTGGGGCAACGTTTTTTTGAAAATAATAGAATATAAAACTGAAATACATAAATATCATCACAGCATACAAATTCGATATGTTAATCGATAATTTTGTACGAGAAAAATGTATACCTATGTGATAAAGTCGCAGAACAAATCTCTAACTATGACATACTTTCACTCCATTGCCATTATTCGACGACACGATTGGCGTAGCGGTTGAGCGATCGGCTTCTGCGCCACGTGTTGTGGGTTCGATCCCCACACGGAGCAAATATTTGTATGATCTACAGATACTTGTTCCGGGTCTGGGCGTTTGTGTATGTGAGAGTTTGTGTTTGTAAACGCACCCACGATACAGGAGAAAATCCTAGTGTGGGGCAACGTTTAAAAAAAAAATATTATGGCAGTATTATATTATATCTTATATTCAATGGTTTACCAGCTTAAAATATATATGTAACAAGTATATTTTTAAAACAACACAAAATCCTTAAATTAGATATAAATGAAGAAATACCGTTTATTTGGCCACATCGAGCGTGACACAAGTAACATAACAAAGAGAGAGAACCAAACATCCCTACAAAAGGAGCAACTAAAAATGGTATAAGTGATGAAATGATTTCAAAGCATAATATGTCTTAGGTATGACTAGACTAAATGGGTAATTAGATACCTACTTACACACCAAATAATAAACTCTGAAAATTAAAGTAATTGCTTGAAGGTGTCGAGATCTAAGCCTAGTGTCAAATGTAAATAGTCGCCATTAATTCTAAGTCAAGTTAGACATTGCTCACAGGTACATTGATAAACAGCTACTTAGGCTGCGTGGTTACCTTCGGAGGTATTTACATTCAAAGTCGTAGACTTAAATTAATCAATCACGCCTTAGAATAATGTAGGGTCGTTCATGAATAGGTACATATTTACAATGGGTTAGGTACATGTAAGTGAGAGAGCAATCCATCAAAGTACGTATTTCCCAAATCATGTGCCTTTGATTTAGTTATATTTCAAAAGACTTTCATCAAAAAGGGGAACAATATTAAAACTGACCCAAATACCTACTATCTTAACACATACTATCACGCCTGTTTTCCCTGAAGGCTTAGGCAGAGCTGTTATGGCTTCTAAACTTAAATTATCATTCCACTGATGTGCTTCTTACACACCCAGTTTAAGTTCAAAGTTCAAATGTTTTAATTGTTTTATTTCAAATAAGCTTTTACAAGCGTTTATGATTCTAGTTGCACGGTTCCAAAAGACTCTATGGAGGAGAATCCGGCAAGAAACTCCATGGACACTCTTTTAAAATATATGGTGTTACAATCTTCACTGGTACAATATTGCGATATCAGGATGTGTGAACATTGAGTGTCAAAGTTGGATGAAAGTCGACTTATTAAAAGAAGATTCTCAGTATTTGAGAACGCGATGTCATTCTAAGAAAATAAATGAAATATGTGGTAAAATACACACATTATCAAAGCAGCATATAAATGAGGTGTCCACTCAGACATGCCACAATGTACATACATTTACAGGTTCAGTTGAGGTAAACAATACTAACCATATGAAGACAAAATTAAATTACCTCATATACCTTTTCACACACTCATTTACACAAACTTCACTCAGTCACATACACACCTCACTCACTTTCATTCACATATTGTACAACTAGTTGCTGTTGCCCGCAGTTTCACTCACGTCCCAAAAAGATTAACATACTATAAGTCCGATTCTAGGCAGCGTATCAAGATGAAACATGCACCAGATTTTAAGTTAGACTCTAGCAATATATTGGAAAAAACTCCATGCATTCAATTCCATGCAGTAGTTTTTGGCGTGATGCGCGTACAAACATACAGACAGTCAGACAACATTTATAAAAATTGTTATTTTGTCTTCTGTTGCTCTAATACAGAGAGAAAAACTAATATGGAGGTCCATATTAGTTTTTCTTTAATATTTATATTGTACGGACATCGACCTGTTACAGTTTTATTATAGGTATAGATAACACACTTTGTAATGACCAAAATATAAATAAATGAAATAAGTATATTTATTTTTCACAAGCGCATACAAACTCAGAGAAGTGAGATCCTGGTGATTCGTAGTATGGACAGGCATTGTGCCTAGTACAGACACCAGTCTCTCAAAAACATTAAAATTGTGTATTTTAATATTATGAAGACGTGACGCTACTGCCCTATATAACCCTGATGTTTGAGAAGAGGAAATAAAATAATTTTGTATTTTTTTGTATAATGTATGTAACAGTTGTTTTTTTTTTTATTTTATTCTTGATAGGCTTATCGAAGAGGACTTTTGGCCGCAGGACGTGTTGTTCCGTCGCTTCCGCGGACAAGTGCGACAGGACAGCACAAAGACAGTGCAAAGTGAAGTGCTACTAACATAGTGTTAAGCTCTATCTACTAACACTATTTTTTATATATATTATATATATGTTAGCTTGTAAGGTCAAGTATATCTCTGTATCTTATATTGTATATCTGTGGACCATAGATGCCTGACACCTTCCGAGCTGCTATGTACTCAAAATTTCATATAAAAACCCAATTACAGTTTGTTCGTCCTATACCTATCAGCAGCCGCACTTACGACCACTAGACTAACGAGGTAGTCATCTGCTATCTTACATTCAAGAGTACATAATTCAGTAAAAAGTTACAGTCAATATTGGTTCACATTATACCTCACGACCCATTCCTCTAGCCGGATCAATAATTGATTTATAAATTAAAAATGAACTTTAGAGTTAGTTAGTTTCTTGTCTTTGTGTAGTAAGTTGTGTAGTTCTTGTAAATTAAATAACCAGTACACGTTTCTGGAACTTGTAATTTACAAGACTGCACTATACAATAGATTGGGTCAGTTTGCGCGGCGGTTTGAGAACCACAACTGACCACAAGTAGCCCGTTTGGTTATCTGCAAAGTGTGTACCAAATGGCGGTTAGGGCTGGGCGCAACGCAGCCTGTGGCTACACCCTTATAATATGACCATCTATTGCCTTAGAATTACGACGTGATTTAATTACGCAGGCTGCTAATTAATTGTCAACATAAACTTTAATTTCAAACAACCTCAAACTTATAATTGGAATCAGGTATTATTCACTTCAGAATCATAAGCTCAAATTGGGTTTGACTTGGTAACTACCAAATCCTATTATAGAGATTCTGTTTTTACATTTTCCGAAGCACCTTCTTTAACATGAATAAAACATATCGATAAAGTTGAATAATGTCCGCCACTTTGGAAGTGAGAAGACTTACGTATGTAGACGTCAATGCTAACGCGATACACGTCGATATGAATGATGCTTCAATGCTGCAACAATCTATTTAGGCTAAACAACCTGAGACACGGAAAAATATCCGCGAATGATTGATGAGAGAGAACGCGAATAGAACAAATCCATCCAGCGCCCATCAATCTTAGCGGTACAGCGGTGCGGGCCTCTGTGCAAGCGACGTCCTCGTCTCTAATGAAAGAAGAGCTTACCGAGCACGTATAAACAATCGGAAAATGTTGTTTCTAATATCCCACAAGATAGATGGCCCGTGAAATGTGCTCTTAGCTGGGATCAAGCCTTTTTTAATAGAAAAATGATTGCTCTACGTCTTTTATTCAACTTGGGTACGGTTACATAATAGTGTACAATGTCGGTCAATTCTCTAACGTCACATTGTAGAAAACTGTGTAACAAAGCGGGGCAAGCGACAAAACGCTTACTGCATCGTTGTACGCTACGATATGTGACCTTAGAGACTGGTATTGCAGAATCCCAATGATATTGAACTTAGAATAGATGATGCGAATAAAACGTATGACAGGAGGTGATTTTACTCCTTTGTTGATAAATAGTAGAGAGAGCATTGCCATAATACATTATTGCTAATGCAGGAGTTTTTCAGAATACCTATCCACGATGCGTTGACGTCATTGATTGAAAACAAGAAATTATTACTGTTAGTATCCTATTTCTCTGGCTCGTTCAATAACTCGAATAAATATTTCATTTTCATTACACCCACAGAGCTTGTAAAGAGAGTGGAGACAATAAATTGACCTTTTGATTGAAATATACTGCCGATAACTACAACGTCGGTTGCCTACTCATTTTTCTCTATGTTATTCAGGTCATCTGTATTACTCAAGCTATATATATATCAGAGGAAATAAATATAACAATGTATACTACAAACTACATCCAATAAACCTAAAGGTACAAGGCAATGACATCGCTTCGATTTCAAGTACCTAACATCATCACGTGATTACAAATCGTTCGTAATAGGCAACCTCTATAACTTAACAGCTCTCAAAGACGGTTAAGTCCCACTGTAAAGGGTTTAATTACTTTAATAAGCGCTAATACAGTATAACGTGTTAATAATGTAGTCGGTGTTGATGAGACAACGAGATTACTCGGCCACTTGAAATATGATTACGGGCGGTCCGCTCATCAGGCTGTAAGTGTTTACGGATGCACGTGACGGGTTTCGCCTCCCACTCGGGCAGCCGGGCCGCCTCGTCCACTGCTCGCGTATTTACCTAATTGGCACAGTACATTGTGACAAAAGTCCGTGTTGGGCACCCGGGCAAATTAGATTCCGTGCCCACCCGCCGCCGCCGCCCGCCGATGTCCGCTACGCTCGCCACCGCTGCCGCTCGCTTTACTTACCTCTTTCACCCTAAATTGACTTTCCTCTAATTGAAATACGCGTCAAAGAGCCATTCCGCGATTAATCTTTTTTGTTTGTTTTTATTAGTTCCTTTACCTGTTGTTTTAATCTACTGCGTTATCTCAAAACTTATTAGAGTGGTTTTATTTAAATGCGTCATTAGTCTAGCGGTCCCAAGCGCGACTGCTACACTAGAAGTCCTGGGTTCGATCCCCAGGTCCAGCAAAGTGTTATTGGGTTTTTCTATGAAATTCGCAGTAGTAGCTCGGAATGTGGATTTGTACCCGGTGAATGGCTATAGGCTCGCCCCCTATAACATGGGACCTAAACATACCGGCGATCTTTGGGTGTGCATTAAGTACGCCTCTGCCTAACCCATCGGGGAATACAGATGTGATGGTATGTTTTATCTATATGGTCTACATTTATAAATACGAAATGAATGAAATGACTTACTTAACTGACTGATGAATGATGAATCATGACTCAGTGATTTCTGTTATAATTTAAAATTATAACAGAAATCACTGAGTTGAAATCACATGCACCTAACCCAAGATTAAACATTATATTTATATTTATATTTATATTTAACAAAACTGTACTAATCTCTAATTATTTTATGACCTATTTTAGCTGTGAATCACAAATAAATAATTTGATTTGATTTGTTACTTAAATAATATTTCAAGTACCAGTATGAGAAAAGAGAACATAGGTACATGTAAAATGTTAAATTTGAAATATTGAAAATTACGTTATCCTGAGATTATTAAATGCAGATTGCAGTTATCCTGTCCAATGGAATATACCTATTCAGAGAAATAAACGATCAGATTTAAAAATTAAATTATCCGCTTTCGATACGTGAATGGGTGCCCATCTAAAAATAAAACCGATTGTAGCAAATTCGAGTTGCCGAGTCTCACGGCGGCTTCGGTGTGGCTGTGGGTATTCATGAGTATCGATTTTATGCAAAATGCAACAAGATTCACTTGAACATGTCGACTATACGATACGCATTATGTGAGAAACCGATCTATTCTAGAATTACATTGGCGTAGATACGAGCGCTTGTAAATGGTGCCTACGTTGTCGGGCCTGGCCGAATGAGGGCCTGTCCGGGATATTGCGAGCTGCGAATTCGTGTACGTATAAACTTGGTACACAATTAGCGGTCAGGTGTTGGAAGCGCGCGTGCTGCGACGCCAGACCCTCGCAATAATAGCTTGATAAAGCCAATTTACCCGGATATTCGATTCCTCTGCCTGTTTATTATTATCAGTTGCGCCTAATTTCAAATTCCCGGGGTTCTATTGTGTAAACCGAATGAACAAACAACTCATGCAAATTTCGGTTAGTTAACTAATTTGAAGTTTGCAGATAGATCACGACACTATCAAGAATAAGACGCTAATTTGTGGTTATTTGAGTTCATCGGAAGATTGCGAAGTGGATCATTTATTGCGGGAGTCGAATTCAATTTTGGTTACACCATTAATCTTTCTAAGTTATTGTACCTGACAAATAATAAGACGCGTATTGGGGATGCCTACATTACTCATTGTTTATAAGACTCGGTTAAATCGTTCTTTTGTTATTAGGTACTATCGATATGTCTGTAATTGCGTCGCATATGTTGTATCATTACGGTATAATTGTTAACATTAACACGTGTGATACCAATTAGTACAGATGCTTAAGCGTAATCGCTCCACGGCCTGAGTTTGTAGCACTTCGTTACATCGTTGTTAAGTGCACCTAATGCGACTTGTACAATGCTTGTTCTTGTAGTTATACATACCTAACTTAGATAGAATAATACCTAATAACTGTAATTACCTATATATGAAAAAATATTGAAACTAAATTTAAATTAAAAACATTTAGTCACTAGCACCAGTCCACTATGCATTAGTAAGCCAACTAATAAAGAGTAGGGATTAATAAATTCGTAAGAAGAAGGAGACAAGTACCTATTCATCAAACTGATCTTTTTGTTTTGAACATTAGAAAATGGCAACTATTGAGAAGTATGTTTACATTCCATGTAATATGAGCCTAATGCTATCCATTTAGCGAGCACAAATCCAAACATTGCTGCTGAGACTTTCATAGAAAAATGTTAAATTTGAAATATTGAAAATTACGTTATATTGAGATTATGAAATCCAAATTGAAGTTATTCTGCCCAATGGAATATATGCAGACAAATAAACGATCAGATTTAAAAATTAAATTATCTGCTTTCGATACGTGAAATATCCAATAAGACTTTGCTCGACCTGAGAATCAAACCCAAGACTAATCAGGCAATTAGTTATTTCAGCCTAATATCTGAAATCTTTTATAAGCAGTAGTAATAAATGAAACGTAGGTTGCAATGATTATGATCTTGTCGCTACAGTAGGTGGTGACCTTTCGCTTCCGGCCGTAGTTCGACCGAGAGCGCGTGGGAAGGCGCTGCCTCCTATTGCAAGCAAGTTACGCTTGCAAAACGGGCAGCGGAGAGGGAGAGAGAATTGTCGACATCTCTCCCAACCCGCAGTAGACGCACCGAGCGCAGGAGAGCGCAGACAGACCTCCAGCCTCATGAGCTGTGCTCTGCGGGCGGCTGATTGGGTAAGTCCAACGCCCGAGCAGACAATGACCCCAGCAAGTGGCGCGTGTGTTAAACCGAGCTTGAAGAGGTCCATACGCTGACCGCAGCCTGTCATGGTCGTGGCGAATACCACGAATCCCATGGCTGTGACTATAGGGCAATGGAAGGCAAGTACGGTTTATAGTCAGTAAGAGTCCGACATACCCTGTCGCTTCTTCAGATGGCAGACGATCCATGAGGGTATTCCGTTCTACAAAAATGGTTATTACGGACTCTTGATTAAATAAATATCAAAAATAGGAAGTAGAACTAATTATAAAATAAGACAAACAGCGCAGACTACAGCTTGTAATGACTTTGTAAGAGCTTTGTCTACTGTACAAAGAAACTAATGTAAGGATAAATATAATGTTCCAACAACGTTGATCTGACTATAAAAGAGAATGTAGATACTTATGTAGGTATATAATTGACTGGGGAAATATAAAGTGCTACGATTCTCGTAGCAATTATGTTGGAAGGCTGTTTCAATTTGTCTGTTTTATTTTAAAATATTTTGTTCCAAAAGTTACGTCACTTATTTCTGTAGGGATCTCCACTACTTTATATAGGTACATGGCTATGTTCTGTATCTTGCGATCTAGAAAGTACTAGATTACAAGAGACCGACTGGTGACTACCGTCACCGTGATACAACACTACGATATAAAAACCTTGTCCGATCTGAAAGGGGCATAGATATAATTTATCCCAATAAAATTACCAAATAAAATAAGAACATCATAATAGTAAACATAATATGAATGAAGCTTAAAAAACATAACTGTATGCATTGCATTGAGATTACCGCAATTTCCTCAAAATCTAGCAAAATTTTAAAATGTGAGAACATTATCATCAGCCTTAGTAGGTATGTTTGGCACCAAGTTTCCTCACTTTATAAAATTTTACTTATGGTATTTGTTTTACTCGTAATCTACTTGTAAGATCTCGATACTTAATAATACCTTCACGGATGGGACAGGGTTTTCTTAACATAATATTGTATAGCCGCAAAACAAATAGGTACTTACAAGAAGTATAGAATGTAAGTATATACTTAATGTAAATAATGCACCGTGAAACACTCAATGTGTTAGCGGAAACGGTATTAAAATCTCTCTAATAGAATTCGAGATTAGCGCGAAGTAGAGACAAATGCGGTCGGAACTTAGTTCTACGAGTTTGTGTTACGTACTTAAACCTTAAGTACTATTACACAATACCTTAGGGTATTAGCTTTCAATATGCATAGACTGAATTAAACAGACCAATTTATTATGAAACTAGGCCATCAACAATTTTAGCAATTTTGTTAGTTATGTAGGTACACTATCTAGCTACTTTTCAGTTTAAAATGTAGGTCTGCGGAAATAAAATAAACAGAAACTTTTAAACGTTAAAATATGTAAATAAGAAGCCGATATATCTGGGCGGGTAAACTACGCTGTACACTTTTGCAAAATAACAGAAACAAACGGAGTAATACCTGCGATTGTTTTACATCGCTTGGCCGAAATCAAAGCGTAAATGTCGCGAAAGAATACGAAGTTTGTATGAAGGTTATAAAAATATCTAGAGGACAGGTTGGCGTTATATTGCCGTTATAAATCAGTGCCTGCGACAGCCGAGCGTGGCGGCGGCGACGCGGCGGCGTGACGACGCGTGGCGTGCGCGGCAGTGCCACCTCGTGTCGCCTGCCGACTTTCTACATATGCATAAATATTGCGCCTACATTACCTATATATTTGGTGTAGTTGTGGTTATTAATTTTGTGGCGAAAAAATATTTTATGATACTTTCTATTTCATTTCAGTCTATAGTAATACCCACAGGTTACCTAAGATAAGATTATGTCATCGTAGAAGGTTATTTTAGAGACATTAGATATGTTTATATTTTTTCTCTCTATTATTAAAAATTTTATTGTAGTATATTCTATCGACAACAGATAAGTACACACAATAAGTATGAATTATAGGCGGTAGTCGGCGAACTGTGGGTGTACATTAGTACACCTCTGCCCAACTCTTCGGGGAATACAGACGTGATGATATATAGGCGGTAGTCTAATGGCTAGAGCGTCGGACTTGCGATCATGTGGTTACCGGTTCGAAACCCACCCATTGACTGCAATGGGTGGGTTTCGAACCGGCAACCACGTGAACCCATTCGTAACACAAACACTTAGCTAATAGAGGGGTTAAGAGTCCGGCGGACCGAATTTATCTTACATACCGAAATAAATCGTAATACAAACAAAATTTAATCAAATTTTGTTATAATTCGAATTCCGATACCGTTAATCTAGGTTCCTAGGTTATCATTTTGTTCAAAATACTTTACTGGAAATAAATGTAAACGAATGCAAATTTTTATAAAATTACCAAGTTTGGAACGATTTTCCAATCTTTTATTTCCAATAAAGTAGTAGGTAGTAGAAGATATAGTACTGTAGGAACTTAGATTGACAGTATCCAAAGCCGAATAATAACATAATATGATAGAATATTGTCTGGATTACGATTTATTTCGGTATTACGTTTTAATGGACAATTCAAGCTCCGCCGGACCCCTAACAAGAATGCTAGTAATGTGCGACCCACCATGCTAGCAAGCTTTAAAAAAAAATAGATTGATGGCACACCTGAATCCGTTTTACAAAATTAAAGTTACATTAATATAAAATTCAATTTATAGTTAAAAGTTGAAATTTTTGGCCGCATAATCTAAGCATAAATATTAAAAAAAATAAAAAGAGTAGAAAAGTAACTGTTTAATAGAATAATATTATTAAGTATAAGGTAGGTATATAATAGTACCTACTCAAATTTATTAATTGAGTGATTGCCAGTAAACAAATAAAATGGATGGCGGATACTTCTTTGGTCAATTTCATAACGGGTGCGGAAATACGATGATTTATGCGGTCATCCATAAATGAATCGGATTCTCTGTGACGGCAGTTTTTATTTATGTAACAATTAAAATAAATGGCCTCGTTACGCCTTGCAGATAAAACACCTCTTGTTATTCACTAAGTTATTTGTTTTTAAATTCGTTAGCGGGCAGTATGAACAAAAATCCAAATGAACTTTCTGCCATATATAGATATGCATGCGTTGCGTAATAAATTACATAACTTTCAGTTAAGTTTACTTAGTAGGTAGTCAATTAATGTTTATTTTTAATGTTATTTTTTTCTTTATAATTATATGATCGCTAAATATAATGTCCTCAAGTAAGTACCTACCTATCGTTAGTGTCTCGTCAATCAGCTAGTATGAATATGAAACTTTAATACCACCCACCTCTCATGGCCGTAGGCAAATTGACTAATCTCATAATTTAAGAAATTATAGAGCCTACAAACCTGAATCCTGGTAATTTAAATTTCTCTCAAACATTGTGGGGCACAACTAGAATTACCTATACGCGTTTTAAATAATTAAGTATCGGTCACTCTAATTTCAAAACATAGTTAAGTAGAAAAAATAATTGTGGTAGGATCTGTATTACCTATATCTTTTAGTTTTTTTCTGAACCACGTATTTTTCGCTGCTAGACTATTGCTGGAAATGTTGGTTAATCGCAGTTAATCCCTTGGAGAACGTTATTTACGTTCCCTTGATTCTGTCATTATATTCGAAATAATAGGTTTTATCTCTTTTATAAATACCTCTGCGAAATAATATTTTGGTGTTCTAAAGAATATCCAACAAAAATTGGAAAATATGTCGAATTGGTGTACAACAACAATGGCACGTAACATTTTAAAGCGTGTGTACTGCAGATCGAGTGGCCGGCAATGGTTTCCGGCTCATATCGCCAGATTGGAATCGCAAGCGTGCCTGACCAAGGTGAATTACGCGAAACGGCGTGAGCGGTGACGCTGCGAGCGAGATTCACTTACTTACACTCGCTTCGTGACTGAACTCCATAGAGCGGTGCAGTTCAGCCGTAAATAAAATGGTATTGTCGCGCGGAAACCGCACATCGAAAAACCGGGGAACGTCGCGTGAAATGCTACCGGTGCCGGCATCGGCATAGACGTCGAGAAATATGGCCAAACGTTCCGCACATACGAAATATGGGACTATAGGCAGCGGTGTCGACTCGTGCCGGGTCGCCGAAACATGTTTTGTATATGTAGCTACAATTATAACTATTGCTTGCCAAGTAAACGGTTATTCATGTACCTACCTTTGAATAAATATGAAATAAAACTATAACACGTGATATGAAATAGCTAAACACATTTTATGTTCTTTTGAAAATTGGAAAATCTTTGCTCTTATGAATCGAGTTGTATTTTAATATTGTTTTATTGTCGTAGCGCAGATTGTGTAGGAATTTATAGAAAAATCTCCTACCCCTACACAAGGATTTTGTCATGAAGAATGCGTTAAGAGTCAGGCGGACCGTATTCCGGATTTTGGGCGAAAAAAATAAATGAAATGAAATAAAACACTGAACAATTTCTAATCATCACTAAAAACAAATAGCAAAATCTGTTACTCTCTCCAATTCAAGAGTTTTTATTTAAATAAACATTCAGATTATAATAGTGTTTACTTTTACTAACTGTTGCCTCCGGTTTCACGTATTTTATACTACAAACGTAGCCTATCTATCCGTCAAAATGGGTCCACCTATTACTGAGATTAGCCGGAATAAACAGACAGGCAGACAAAAATTAAATTTTATCGTTCATATGCTTTTTATCGTAGTTAAATATTAAATCAAAATAAGTCAAAATAATGGTTGACCGATTATAAAGTGGCAGATGACTCACTCGTTCGCTGTTCCCACTGCATTACGTCTCTTTATTAATTCATAATGAAACCAATGAACTGTTCCGCAGTATTTTACTTCGTTGTCTGGATTAAAATAAAATTTCCTCACCAACCATACGTTTGTTCGTGGTTGTAAAAATTAAGTGTGATTCTTATTGCTGATACGTACGGATTTTATGGTGTATTGATATTATTAAACCTTTAACAGTTTATATAAGAATTTTTTTCTTTAAATACTAGTACCTATTTTTGTTAACTCCGGCAACCACATGATCGCAAGTCTTAAGCCCTAGCCATTAGGCTATGGCTGCTCTTAAAATATATCATTGATCTAAGTTTAGTCGTAAGCGCAACTACTACGCTAGAGGTTTTGGGTTTTACATTACAAAACATTACATTACATTTCATTACATCTCTACTCAATCCTTCGGGAAATAGTGTGATGGTATGTTAAGTAATTTTTTTACAATGCCTATCCATGATCACTGGTAGCCCGAGGTGTTGGGCATCTTGTTTTTAAAATTACTAATATTTTTTTATTCGTGATAGACTTACGCTTGACCGCCAGCTCGCCTGATGTTAAGCGACACTGCGATCTACGATGGAGCGCGCTTGCCTAGAAGAAACCGATTCACTCGTGATTTAAAGACACCCAGATTATATCTATCAGGGAAAACCCACTCGGGAAGCGCATTCCACATTGCAATATGGATCCTAAACATCGATATCATGCAGTGAATTATTTATTTTTCAATCCTAAAGTATTGCTATCTCATGAACCCATAGATGCACGGACTACGAGTTCATTGTATAGTAATAGTTGTACATTCAAACTCCCGAGGCTGAAATTCTAATATTTGTTGTTACAAAGCCGTGTTGTGTCACTGCAGTTAGGTGCACGGGTGGGTAATTTTCAATGGTTGTTGAATAAGAGCTAGTATTCAACATTTCGTTCGTATTCTCGTAATACCCATTACGTAGCATCTGACTCGGAGGCAGCTAGCATAAACTTTAAGTAAGACAAAATTAGCTTTGAAATATTTCAAGAGACGAAAAGACGTTACGTACCTACCTCTTTACTTGCTCAAAAATTTCTTTAAAAAATAACACATCCGAAGAAGTTTGTTTATAAGTTAATTAGTTGAAGAATCATAATGGATTGGATCGGAGGCGGCGTCTAACTATTGAGATAGACGTGTTTACTGCCTCGCTTGTCTGAAGACTTTCAATACTTTTTAGTTTAATTACCCACAAGCTTGGGTACCTACTTCATTTAGTAGTACATACTTATTTTTTATTCAGTACCTAATGAAGTTGCACAATATTCGGTTCAAGTCGAATCTAGGGTAGATTCGTAACAATATTATGTACATAAATTTACCGTACTAAATATTATTATTTAATTGATTAGGAATATCTACTAATGCCACAAAGCGGGTATTACTTTTATGATCCACAGCGCACGAACTGCAAAAAAATACAATTGGAATATTCCCTTTTAGTACGTTTAGATGGACGTTTTGTTGTTTATTAAATCAATGGTGTTGGAATGTGAAATCAAAAGTAATCTGCTTGTGCGGAAGCGCGGAAGGAGATGGATGACAAGGAAAATACGCGAGAAAATTCAAAAGGAAAGCAAGGTGGAGCGCTCGCGGAAAATTGGCTTCATTAGATAGAGGGACCGAGGGCGTGTTATGTAGAACATACGGCTGGGCCGGACGGCGAGCGTGATGCAATTTAATGCTCCTTACACTAACGTTACTGTGCAAATATTTTGTACAATAATAACGTTGACGAACCGTTGTTGTTAAATATAATACACTGCTTTAATTATACCACATCAACCAATGAGAGACAGGTTATCGCAAGTTTAATGTAGGTATATACGTATGTATGATAAATTGGTATTTTAGTCTTCTAGCAGTGTTTCTTATTACATATACATATTTTCACGCCTGTTTCCCATTGCTGTAGGCAGAGACTATAGATTTCCACTTGCTACGATCCTGGTACACCCCTTTCGCTTCATCCACGTTCATTAATCTCCTCATGCATGATCGTTTCTTATTATCGAAAAAAATGGTTTAATTTAACTTTAATTAAATTAATTTCACTTTATCTGTGTGAAGCCTATTTTTTTTTCAATTATATTAAATAAAAGAATAGTTAATTTTACCTAATATGTTCAAATTTTAAATAAAGTTTTACAAATGCAGCTAGAAAAGGTTTGATAACTATAATCAATTATTAAATAGAATTATAACTGAGTATTATAAAATCGTTTTTGACACTATTCGATTCAATAAGTTATAAGTTAAATTACATTAGATAACACCTTTACATGTGTGCTTAAATTCGTGTAGTAGTACAATAGGTTTTACAATTGAATGAGGAAAAGTTGGCAGCACTATCAGTCTGAGAATCCCTTGCTCCGTCTCTACATTGGAACAGCCAGCCATTCAAATTTCATATATCAAACACTGATTCACACATTCTCTTGAAATTTTTCATGTTTTCACCTGAAGACAAATTTTCTTGAATATTGTCGAGCAACGTGCAATATACGAGACTGGTATGACATGTATTACAAATTTTTATGAAAATGTCCTAAGATTTATGGTTGTTTCATAGCAAATATTACATTTTTTAGGTATACAAGGGCGTTGAACCGGAAAAATGATGAGTTATGTTGTTACACTTAAACAATGAGCTAGCATCTCATCTAATCTCAGTTCAGTAGATTATGTTCTGTTGCCCAGTGAAGGTCTCTCTGAATTCGACTTACGCCTAACAATATAAATATTGTTTTTTGTATTTTTTCCTGTAGTTATTACTTTCACTTTTGGTGTACCGGTTATGGTAGTCACTTTCCTACTCCACGCGCAATGGCTGTGTGTCGTGGGTTTGATTCCTACTTAGTATTCCTAGTATTCTTAGTAAACTTTTCCTAGTATTCCTAGTTAATTATAATTATGCTTGATAAGTCTTCCGGAACACAGGGCTTGCACTGTACTGCGAGTAGTCTCTTTAAAAAAATACGCTTGATCTTACTAAAGAGCTAAGAAAGCTATAGTAAATTTTACAAGAGGGAACTATGTAGAGTTAATAAGTATTACAAAGAAATGGCGAAAATTTCGCTTGCGTGGCTTAGACTGCACAGTATACTAGTCTTTGTAAACATATACTAAGTATATCTACTCATAAGTATAAGTTACAGGCACTATAACTTATACTTACCTTTCCCATACTTAAACTACCTTATACCACCTTACCAAAGAATATATATTTTGGTACCTACACTAATTTATAATTCCTATACTGATCAAAATGAACGTGGAATCTAAGTCAATTTAAGGAAATAAGTATTATGTTTCAGTTAATTGAGATAAAATTTCACAGTGAGTCGCTAATCAATGTTTTAATTGACCGAAAATAACACTTTAGGACCCGGCAAATTAATTCTTATTTTGTATTCGATTGGGATTATAACCGCAAGCAACATAATTTGGAATAAGAGTTGTTTTAAATATTGTACTTGTTAGGAAAAGCAGTGGGTAAAAGATTATTATAACAACAAAATTATGACGTCAGTTATATTATTTCATACTAAATAACACTTCGGAAAGTTTAATAAAACTAGGCAGATTACAAACTGTCTAAATATTTTGAAAGAATCCCGTTAAGAAACTTCAATCATATGCATACCTAATATCTATTTATTATTTCATAAATGTTCGTAGCAGTATGGTATATTTTATGTATGTTCGGTCATATCATCATATTAGTTATTGTTGACTGCCTCATTAGTCTAGTGGTCCCAAGCGCGACTGCTACGCTAGAGGTCCTGGGTTCGAACCCCAGGTCGAGCAAAGTGTTATTGGGTTTTTCTATGAAATTCTCAGTAGCAGCTCGGAGTCTGGAGTTCTGCCCGGTTAATGGCAATACGCTCGCCCGCTATTACATGGGGCCTAAACATACCGGTGAACTGTGGGTGTACATTAGTACGCCTCTGCCTAACCCCTCGGGGAATACAGGCGTGATGGTATATTATGTTATGTTGTAAAAAGTGATTGATTACAATTTTACAGATATCTTATTCTCCGTTCATAATCTCATATGAAATAATAATTTTGTTATAATAGAACAAACAGCAGTGCTTAATTATTTCTAGTGACATATTTAAGGTTGTTTGTTTATTTTATATACAGTACTAATTAATAAAATTTCGCGTATTAACAAAACAACTCAAGCAAACATTATGAACGAGAGAACTTCGTGAATCGACGTGGCCATATATTTCGATACTTCCCAAAAGTCGTCATGTTTTCCTTATACATGTGTAAATTTCGTAGCTAATAATTATTATTTTATGAACAACAAAGTTTTGTGAGCTGGGAAACTCGGGAAAGATGAGTGTTTAAGTTTGGCCCGAAATAGATGTTTTATGATATGTAGTGAGAACAGTAAACAACGAAGTTTTGCTATCGCGACCGCATAGCTCGGGTTGTGCGAGGCTTGTTTATGTGGCAATTGGCGTCGCAATGAACCGGCATTCTAGCTGGGAGCAAGTTCCCGGCAAAGGCGTTGCCGAGTTGAGTAACGAATTGAAGTATGGCGCCGGCAACTCGCAAATAATCATACACAAGGTATATAAGTTGCGGGCTCGATCCAAAGTTCATCCAACTCGAGACTGATAGACTGTAATTCACTCTGGAATTGCGGTCAACAGACGAGAAAATGACCTGAATTTCTATTTGCCGACACCAAAACATCGGGACCACTGCGTTTGATTGTACATCTTGAATATTTTACGTAATATTTATACTTACTATCTTCAGAATATCAATATGACTTAGAAACAATGATATAAAATTACCTATTAATAAAATATTATAAACGTGAATGTTTGTGAGTAGGTATGGATGTGTGGACGTATGGATGTTTGTTACTCTTTCACGCCAGAACGGCTGAACGGAGCTAGATAAAATGTGGCATACAGATAGATTATACCCTGGAATAACACATAGGCTACTTTTTATCTAGGTCAGACCCAATCCTAATGTCCATGCAGACAAAGTCGCGGGCAGAAGCTAGCTAAATACTTAATACTGATGCAATTATGTTAAGTTATTATTATTTAATAAGTATCTAATATCTATACCATTGTTTTATTTCCGCGTCAGCGAAATATTTCTCATTTTCATTTTAGCCAACGATTTCATTAATTAAAGGCCGCACAAATTGGGGGAAACTTCGTCTAATACGAGTTTGCAAATATCATTGGCTGAACAATGACTTTTTAATTTTGTGGACTCCTATTCCATAGGACCTAAAAGTATTTCACTGGCAAATTGTGAATTTTGCCGTGAAATACAAACGTGATATTATTTCGCAATTTACGTACTTACAAAATGATGGTGATTGAAGAAACAAACGAGTGCTTAAATAACTAACACTTTGTAGGGACGTTATTCCGCGCCCTCGAGCGCTCCCGCCCGCTTCATTCCGCCAATGACATACTATGATACCTAATATTTCAGACGCGCGAATTCCTTTCTGGGGGAAATGGGTAATTGTGGTGCTAACACCGGTGATAGATTGCTGGGCCTGCACCTACCGGCACCGCAATCATTTGTTTCTCGCAATTGACTGTTACGACTTAACTACAACTGTACACATTTCCCATTTGTTTGCACTAAGTCCTTACGGGACTTTGAAAGTGATGAAATTTATTTGAACCCAGGCATTTCGCATTCAATGCTTTAATTCACAGTTTATTTTAATGATAACATACCATCACGCCTGTGTTCCCCGAAGGGTTAGGCAGAGGCGTACTTAATGTACACCCACAGTTCGCCGGTATGTTTAGGTCCCGTGTTATAGGGGGCGAGCCTATAGCCATTAACCGGGCACAAATCCAGACTCCGAGCATCTACTGAGAATTTCATAGAAACACCCAATAACACTTTGCTCAACCTGGGGATCGAACCCAGGACCTCTAGTGTAGCTGTCGCGCTTGGGACTAGTAGACTAATGAGACAGTCTTTATTTAAGATTTTATCCCAAATCTAATTTAATTTTGTATATGTTGTAACTATCATTATTTAATGATGTAACTAGTTGATCTAATGGAATATTTTATATGTTGTGAATGATCTTCGGTTGACAATATTCTATAATACTCGTAATATAAATGACATAATTCAAATAAAAAATAGGTATAAAATAAACTATCGATTTTTTTCAAATAAATCTCGTGCTTATATCATCATGCTTAAATGTAGGCATATTCACCAACATATTGGCTCAACCTTCGTCACAGGAGGCAAAAATGATTTACACTTTAGTTAATAATAACAATAGTGGTACTTAGTATAATTTCTTTAATATTATTAGAGACATTATGATTACTTTGTATTAGTCATAGATTAAGTTATGATGGAACTGGCATGAACTGCGTTCAAAAGTTCCTAAATAAAATAAAGAGTAAAAAATAAAACATCATGCCTGTATTCCCCGAAGGGTTAGGCAGAGGTGTACTAATGTAGTTAAACCCACAGTTCACCGGTATGTTTAGGTCCCACGTAAGTGCCATTAACCGTGTACAAATCCCAAACTCCGACCTGCTACTGAGAATTTCACAGAAAACCCCAATAACACTTTGCTCGACCTGGGGATCGAACCCAGGACCTCTAGTGTAGCAGTCGCGTTTAGGACCACTAGACTAACGAGGCAGTTACTATTCATTAAGTAGTACTTATTAATTTTTAACATTTGATCCAAACATGCGGTTAAGTGTTTGCCATAAGGGAGTGTCTTCGTTCTAAATGCGTCATCCTGATATAATATTTTCTCTTGTAACGTTTCTAAAGTAGGTCAGTGTGCAGTCGTAATACCTCCACGATTGGACATAGATAGTTAATTTCTATATTAATAGGGGTAGTAATCAAACACGCGCCGAGGCTCTGTGGATAATTGCTAGCTTGATAACTGTTAGAAGGACCAGTAATTGAAACAGCGATGTTACTAAGAGAGAGCACGGTAAAATTGACGGCTACATAATCTTGTT
Organism: Acronicta aceris; assembly: GCA_910591435.1. Lineage (NCBI taxonomy): Eukaryota > Metazoa > Arthropoda > Insecta > Lepidoptera > Noctuidae > Acronicta > Acronicta aceris. The sequence continues at coordinate 8,725,791 of OU342767.1, read as the reverse complement.
TGTTTTCGTTTCCCCTCGCTGTTTTGATTCCGGGAGCAATCAGTATTGAATTATTTATTGTATTATTGCAATTGATTTCGAAATCTGATAGATTAATTTATTTTGTTTAAGCGATTTTACAAATCTTAATCTATACATATAAAATGCTTTGTCCTGAATGACTGACTGACGGATCAACGCACAGCCTAAACCGCTGATCGTAGAGACCTAAAACTTGGAGGGTGTGTTCTTTGTATGACGTAGGCATCCGATAAGAATGGATTTTTGGAAATTCAACTCTTAAGGTGGTGAAAAGGGGGTGAAAGTATAGCTAATATATAAATCAAAATCGTATTAGATACACCATTTATAACTAAAAAACAGATGGAGCGATTTTTGTGATCTTTGATTTGTTGGATGTCTCCACCCTGAATACCAGAATAATTATTAGGACTACAGAAAAATTCACATGAAATATTATGAAAATTGATTTTATCATATATATATTATATATAATGATATATATTATATCATTTTGTATCGAGAACGGATTGACTGATTTCATAGACACAAAACACGGACAACATTAACATGGATGCTGGTTCCTGACAAGGTTCCTGTACTGAGTTATGACAGCTCTCTCCTGTACTACCAGTAAATGACGTTACGTGCATGATAGATTTTTTCAGGGCAGGACATCGTGTACCGTGATCGCTAGTATCTATATAAACTGTCATAGAACATTGAAACAGTATACCGATTTCAGTAGCGCATTCGTATAGATTCAACAAAATCCAATAATTCCCTTTTGAATATTCTACGACTCATCCCGTAAAAAGCTAATCCTCTGAATAATGGGAGGTACAGATATCAACCTGGAGCAGGCATGGCGGAAAAATATGTCAATTGTTTGCCTTTGCATGAGTTTATGGTATTAATAACGGCATTTAAATAATAAATCTCGGCTTTTGTTGATGTTTTAATTGCTTTCGCCAGTGTTTACGTGCGAGCGAGTGCGTGTCTCTATGGAAAATAGTTTTAAAATTAATCCGTTAAAAGATTGCATTAATCTGTATCCAATTTATAAATAACTAAGTGCTTTGTAGGTACATACAGTGTATTCATTCTGATAAATATAAAAGGTTTTATATTTCTTTTTAGCCGATTAAAAAAGTTCTCGCCTTTTTGTCTCCCCTACCTTATTGTATATCCTTAATCATACTCCGCTTTGTTTAAATAATTATAATAAAGAGTGCATCAGTGTAAATCCAACGACAAGGTTCAAGAACTTCGGAAATAAAAAGTCTATCTACTAAAAATTTGTCGGTCCTTCAAACTAAAAAGTTTGGTATTCTCTATCTAATTAATGGTTAGGCATATTGTAATAGCTGTGTAATTATTATGTCAGCACATAATAATCCATAATCAGTTACTGATTGATATCTATACATTATGTACAATGTATTATGTATTATAAATTTGTAACAGTCTGTACATATAGATATTAAAGAAAACTAATATGGGGGTTTTTATAGAGTAACAAAAGCCAAAACAATAATTCTTAGACGTTTTGTCTGTCTGTATATTTGTACGTGTATAATGCAAAAACAACTGCAGAAGGAACTTAAAATTTGATGCATATTTCATCTTGATACGCCGCCGTCAAGAGCCAGGTTACAGTAAATCCTTTTGGGAAGCGAGTAAAACCACGGGTAGCAGCTAGTTATACATGCACTAAGTTGAACCCTTGTTACTTAACTTAGATGAGATGAAGTTTAAAGGGACCTAGTATTTATTAAGATGAAAAAAGCAACATGATTAACCTTTCCTATAATTATAACCAAAAATCTAGAATTCTAATTGTGACCTATTATAAATAATAATGAACAAAAACTTATTTCCTATACATACGATATTTACCCAGCATATATTTATTTGTAAACAGTTAATAAATAATTGTGTTCCTTGTTGTTACCAGTACATTACGTTTTATTAAATAAATTGCAATAACAATTGTTTAACATAATCGACACTGAGTTCTAGAAGAAAAAGAACACAAGTCCATTCTATCTGCAAGGTGGCAAAGTTTCTAAAGCGTCCATTGATGTTGTGACGTTTTGTAGCCGCGATAGGCCATAAACAATGTCTCTCACATCAAGGACGGCGTCGTCGGCGTCGTACACAAGTACTTTACATCTACTGGTATTCATCACAGATGCGTGGGTGTACATAACATGATATTTTTTTAAATATCCTGAAATTTCTGCCCTCGTATGTAGTTACAATTTTGGTATTGGTTTATACTTAAGTATATCCGTACAAGGAAGGTGAATTACTATACTATAATTAGATACGGATATTGCATTATTTCCACCGCCGGTTTATGAAAAAGTAAAGATCCTTTACTGCAGTCGAAGTTTGTGGTAGGTATTTAGAGAGATAAGAAATGTTATAACTGAGAATATTATTAGATATTACAAAAAAAAACGGTTCATATTGGTTGTTTACAGTGCCATCAAAAAATATAATAAAGCGAAGTTAGGTAGTTCACCGATATTATACACGTGTGTATATATAAAGGTGAGAATTGGGTTAAATAGCAGGTAATCGACGGCATTTACCGGTAAACCGAGCATAATATTAGCACAAAGTGGTTTCTGTAGGCTAGATAGCATTCCCCCCTTTTGAAATCAGAGATTCATATTGCACTAACCAATGAGCGCACAAGTTTCTAGAAGTTTGTCTCAAAGAAAACAGGAATATGCTAGGAGAAATCTGGTTATTATAGGCGTGTTAACGCTAAATATTTGTTAGTTAAAAAGTATCAGTTCAGAGATTATTGACGTAAATTTAGTTATGTTATAAATATATCCTTATTAATTTATTTGTATGTAGGTATCTAAGTTTTAAAAGGTGTGAATCTTTTACGTTGTATATATATGAGTAGTTCCAGAGTATACTATCAATCAATACGTAATAATTACGACGTAATTGAGTGCGCATTACTACAAAACCAAACCAAGTACCTAAATATCTTTTGTTTTATCGCTAAAACTAAACCAAAATCAAAGTGCACCTCATAAACTTGTGCATTATAAAAGTGAGAGAATGTGATAATCACTTGTTGGGTTCATAAAATGCCGCGTTTTATAGCGATGCGGAAGAACTGACCGCAACACGACGGTTAAAACTTGAAAAACGTTTACATCGTAACTTGTAACAAATATTCCGACAATTGTAATAGACAATACAAAAGTTTTTGAGTTTTCCCGCAACTATACGAAACACGAAGTAGCTATAATAACGATGTCACATAAATTTTTAATTAATAAATTAGTTAGTAACAACGTAACTACGTTTATCTAATTATCCTACAGCGCAAAGTTTTTCTGTTACACTCGCCCTTATAATTATTTTCATTAAAACTAGCAACTGAAATTTTGTGAAACTTACTTATTAGTTACGTTGTTAATTACTTAACGAGCAACTTCCTACTTACCGTCCGACGATGTAACTGAATGGCTAATTATGAGCAGCAGCAGCACAGCAGTCGCTGCCGTCACTGCAGAACACGAGGCCAATATTCTACCGCTCATGATGTTGATTAGTTTATCCCAACGACATGTTAATTGAAACAACTTTTCGAAGAATTCCAAATATGTCAACAAAAGTGTTGTGATGAGTGTCAGTGGGTAACGATGTTCCCGTCATTCATTCGCCATCGGAATCGGCTCCATTAAATATTCATCGGCAGGTGAATCGAGTGGGGTTCGTGAGAGCGGGTGCCGGCGAACGTCGAGCGGCGTGCGGCGGCGTGCGGCGAACGGTCGTCGGCGGCGCGCTGCGGTCTCGCGGCGCTCTGGCTGCGTACTGGCCGCGCTACGCTACCCGCGCCGCTTTGTCTACGAGTGTTCTACGCTCCCGGCGCTTGCGTAGCCCCGCCTCGCTCTCGGATGAAAGGACGGAACATTACCAGTATTTGTAACAGTTTGCGTCAAATTGATATAAATGGAGACGGTTTTAATAAAGTGTAATTGACTTTTGCCGACTTTGCGTCGCATTAATTTCGACCACGCTAAGACGCCTCGGGCAGGTGCGGCGTTAAATACTACCACGGCAACTCCGCTTTCTGCCATGAATAATTTCAAATTTAAATGAATGTTAATTATGATGAGTTTTTAAGTTCACTTTGATATTTCAGAGATTGATGTTAAGGTATTAAAGTTGATTCCCCGCTTTATTAATTTTTTTAAATTAAATACCAATAATAATTTGATAGCTTACTTCCTGATTAATATTTATTTTTTTCTTATGAATTTTAATATTATGTTAATTATTTTATATTCAAAGTAGTATGAAAATTCCTGGAACCATGGAGTATATATATCATACTATATTATCATTCCATTCATTTATTAATCTTACGTATTTGTATGTATACAAATACGTAAAATGTACATTCTTAAATATTTTTATAATAATATTATTATTGTTAGTTGCGGTCGATGAGGAAAATCTAAATTATAATTACTGCTTAATGATTGTTGCGAGAAAACAATAACTACAAACAAAATACCTTTCTGAAGTTTATACAATAATAGATGAGCATAAAACGCACAAAAACATGTTTAATTAACAGACGTAGTGGAGATTAACAACATCCACGTTAACATTATCAGAATGTTTCAGCCCGACTGTGAATCCAATAGGCATGAATAATTAATTGCAGTATGTTAATAAGTCAATAGCAGTCTCCGATCTAATAGGATCCATGATACGTACAATTAGGTACCTAAGGTTTAGCATGAGTATTATCTTATGATTTATGTAAAGTTATAAATAATCATTATAGATTATTAAACTTTAATCATAATAATTATTATAAAGCTGAAGAGTTTGTTTGTTTGAATGCGCTAATCTCAGTAACTACAGGTCGGAATTGAATTTTTTTTGTGTTTGATAGTCCATTTATCGAGAAAGGTTATAGAGTATATAACATCACGCTACGACCAATAGGAGCATAGCAACGCGGGTGAATCCGCAGGCAGGTCGCTAGTAATAAAATAAAATACTTTATTGATACAAATATCCTTTACGAAGTACTTAACTATTAGGTTACAAGTCCAGACTATATAAGGGGGGTTTTGGATACCATGACGTGCTGTTAACCGTACGTTAAATACAGCAACAGAAAGTAAGTATCATATGTAACTTAAATTGTATTCCTTGTTACCTGTTGCTATGGTTTCATTCGCATCTACAATACGAGCAATTTAACTGTAAAATCACATCCAATTTCTTTCAGTAATTTTTGACTGACAGACAAACAATAACTACCTATTTCTAAAGATAATTGTTTTGGCTTCTATCTATCTCTTATAAACACCTTTCTAATTTTTTTCTTAAATATCTAGTACAGAAATTGACCAGTCACCATTTTATTATAATTACTACGATGATACATGTTCGATTAGTAACACATAGCTTAGTTGATAAGGACTGAGTTGAAAGGAGGCTTGATATTTAAGTATAACCAATCGACCAATCGTACATTTTCTAACAACGTTAACATGATAATTTCTTATTCCATTTAGTCACAGAAAGAATTGTACTTAATGTACAATAATTATTTAAGAGTTATTTAATAGTAAAGGAAAAAATTCAATCGCGGGCAGGATTCGAACCTGCGTCTTCTGGTTTGATATACCAGACGCTCTGACCTCTAAGCCATCGCGAACCCTACCCGCATGATTGAAGTTTTGCCTTCACATTCTGAATTTACATCATTGGTTCACGGTGGCTTAGAGGTCAGAGCGTCTGGTATATCAAACCAGAAGACGCAGGTTCGAATCCTGCCCGCGATTGGATTTTTTCCTTTACTATTAAATAACTTAATAATCTTAGCATGGAAAATGCAAAAAAAAAAATCACAAAAAGATATTTAAGAGTTATTTATCTGTGAATCACAAATATGTAAATTATTTCATTTGAGTAAAATATAAATTTACAAAATATCTGCTAGTTTTTCACTTTAAGTAATGCAGATTTAATTCAGCATCATTATATCGGTTTTAAAAGATTTCATATTTGGAGTGGCCGTACCTACATAATACAGCGTATTATTTTAAAAGGTTAAACTTGTTTCAACTTTGTTCCTACTTAATTATGATTACAGGGCCAGGCGAGATAAATTAAAACTGTGGGTGCTACCACAGAGAGCACGCCGGCCACCAGCTCACTTAAAATAAAAATAAGTGCGTACCTATTTTACAACTTTCGCAAATAAGATTTCCACATAGTTTTAAGTGTTATTAAAATAAAATGTTTATTCTCAATGTTCTGTTTGATGTAACATACCATCACGCCTGTATTCTCCGAAGGGTTATGTAGAGGCGTACTAATGTACACCCACAGTTTGCCGGTATGTTTAGGTCCCATGTAATGGGGGCGAGCCTATAGCCATTAACCGGGCACAAATCCAGATTCCGAGCTGCTACTGAGAATTTCATAGAAAAACCCAATAACTCTGTTCTACCTGGGGATCGAACCCAGGACCTCTAGCGTAGCAGTCGCGCTTGAGACCACTAGACTAGTGAGGCAGTCTCTGTTTTATGTTAATCATCTAATAAATTAATAATACTTATTCAATAATAAAAAAGTTACATTTTAGAATGTTGTTACTTAGTTTATCATACGAATTAGTGTTAATAACATACGAGACAAAATGTTCTTCGGTCGGAAACTATGTTATTTAAAATCGGTCAACCACAAAATTTTCCCGTAAATTTATTTAGATATCAAATAGTTTTTCTATATGCTTCACGTAAATTATTTGACATCCCGATTGCAGGAGGCTAAATAAATTTTTCAGCGAAAAATAACTCCAATAAAATGCGCCAATATTGAAACATAATATTGTATTAAGCATCGAGTTGCTACTGACATACCTACTGCGTTAATAATTTATCGATATGGATATTCCAGTATTACTATACTTATTCGGGGAAAGAAATAGAGCTAAGAGCGATAAGCGTGGGCAGAAGGCAGGTTGTATGGGGGATCGTTGGCGTCTAAGCTCACAAACCCTTTTTTCCCGTCTTTGCAAATCGTCGGGGATTAAGCCAGAGGAGCTCACACCTTTTCACAAATATTTTTTTGTGGTTTAACCGCCGGTAAAACGGCGTAATACAAAGTATCTATAGCTGTTTTGAAAGATAAAGATTCGTCACATCTCTTATCGATACTTTGATGAGGAATGAACCCAGAGAAAAAGGATTTGGGTGTAAATGAGATTTTCCTGTTCCCGAAAATGAAAGAATTATTAATGGGGTTTTAGCTTTTTTTGTATTCGCTATGGTAAGGCGCTTATTTTATTTTTCCTCCTTAGTTACTTTACGGATAAGTATGATAATAATAAAATTATTTAGAGGAGGGTTGGCAGTTGTCCCTCTGCAGTTTAAAATGTCAATTTACTCTGATGTTATAAAATACTTCAAATATGATACATGACATACACAGGAAGTAATTGTGTGGTTCTATTTTAGAGCAAATGGATAATTTTAGGCGTTGATCGCGTGTTTTTATGAATTAAGTACCTACTGTTCTTCGATATCGAATAAAAATTATTGCATTGTAAACATTTTCTGAAAATCTTTTTACACGCGGCGGGGTGAACGTAAAAGTTTGTTCGTTTCAAATTCAATATATTATGGCGAGCGTGCTCTCGCTCAGCCGACACCGAAACTCACTCGAGCGTAGCTCACACAAAATTTATTGTTTTTCTAAGAAAATTTTCTTCACACGATCCTACATCCTTATTGAGCCCCATGGGAAGAGTTACAATAACTTAATGACCTCTTGCTTTGGTTATATTACGTAACCTTTTGTTTTAGATAAACTCTAGACTGTACATCTACGAAAAGTCGAGTTTATCCTAATGGATTTTTTTAAACAACATGAATGTTGTAGAAATATAAAAAATATTGCATAACCACTATAGATTGTTAACCCAGAACGAAAATTATTATAAGCCAAGAACGCGGGCTACACTGTTGCTTGTTAGTTATTAATTATATGTACGACAAATTAAAAAAGCTCCATAAAAGTAGACTGCTGAATATAGTCGTCAGTAGCAGTAGTGGGATAGTACAACTGGTAATTTGTTGTGTATATAAACCTATAAAAATAAGTCTGCATATTACTTACATACATAATTGTCTTAAAATCATTTTACAACGTGGCTTAGAAGCAAATGGTATTAATTAATTTTAGATAAAATGGCATGTGCTACGTGTTATAAGCGCTTTTGTAGACACGACGGATTAAAGGACCAATAAGGATTATTTACATAAACTCGCGTACGTGAACGGACCAAACAGGTACGAGAAGTGCGTTAGATAAATATGATATGCAAACAAAAAAAGGACTGACGCCAAAGGCAGTTCCTGGATAAAGTCTTTTATCGGACACATAATAACGTTCTGAAAAATCGTTAGCCCGTGCTCACGTCGTGAGGACACGTGCGAGCACGGCACTCCCGAGACTGATCCCTCCTTCTGCTTAGATTAAATTTGTTCCTATAAAAATGTGTCCTCTAGTCGATAACGTCGAAAATGTGCAGATGTCGCCGGCCAGTATGAAGCCTACGATAGGGCTCGGCGACGTGCCGTGCTTACCGACGGAGCCCGCTGGGTGGCCCACTCAACTAGCGGCGTACTTGCTCCGATGGGGAAACAATACGCTTGATTGCTTTGATTCGGTGTCCTTGACCTTTGAAATATTATTTTTAAACTCTTACTTCTTATGGAAGGTGGCTGTTTGTGGTTTTATTGAATGGGAAACTATTTAATTTATTACACATTTACCTAGAAGCTCAGTTACGTTTTTTTCTTGATACTTAATAAAAAATATTGATGGCATATAAAACTTTAAGCGTTCATAATCCAGAACGTTCTAGTTAGATGCGAGCACAATGATAAAGTGTAGAATTAATCGTACAAGAATAGAGATTTATCGCGCAAAGAATCAACGAGAGTGGTCTGAAAACTTTTTATTTCGCGATCACGAACTCAAACTTGTACATTTAGGTTTGAAAAAATGTGAATCATTCCAAGTTAGATAATCAATATTTAAAGAAAGGAAAGTTGAAAAGAAATGTCATTCTTAACAACTAAGTTCTTGTCGTCTTTTTTCTTCAATAATTTTTTATTTAATACAAGTATTCACCATTAAAATAAAATTTACATGAATATTTTAATGATGAGGACATTTTAATGATATGCGAGCTGAATTGTATGTAGGTCTGTATTTTATAACTTTAGTTTTTATACAGAATTGCTTTGGGGCACGCAGTAATTGGAGTTGTTAACTTTAGTATTTCACAGTAATTTATCATTTCAATCATTCATCATTTCATCATAGCTCTCGATTGTTACAGTCAATCTTAAACACTAGATGTTTTATTAGTTTTATAATTACAATACATAATCCATACAAACATTGTAAATATGAGTGCCATCTAAAGCAATATCACAAACTGTAACAATTATCTTTAGTCTGTTAATCAATGAACAATCTGAATTTGATGTGTTCAAAAATATTCATTTGAAAGCAAACTTCCCTATTTTGTAGGGAATCGTAAGTTGTCAATATTTGTTCTCTCGTTGCGATCCGTTTCCACACGATGCTGCTGTGTCTTGAGTATTAGTTTGTTTGAACTGTCTGCAAGTCTGAACATAAAAACACATAGCTTCATAGAATAAAATTAGTTATTGAAACCATTTTAACTCTCACTGTAATTTGACATTGTATTTCTATTAAAAAAGTTAGTTTCTCATCTATAGTTTGGTAAAACCACTACAATTAATGAGCAACACGAACAAAACAATGATGCTATATCTAATCATCCCATCAGACTGTCTACTTTCACAGATTCAGTAATTAGATTAGTATTGATATGACGGCAGATGGTACAACAACAACAGAGGCTATTGTTTGCTTAGGTAAATAGGCCCGCTAGGCGGGCGAGTCGGGGCGGCGGGCGCGGCGCCGGCGACGGGCGAGAGCGGCCGCGGTCGCGATATAATGCCTTTGCCCGATAATGCTTGCAACCCTGAACAATCAATCTTTGGGCTATTACGATGTTTTAGCGCCTTGATGTATTGTTTCAGCCTCAATAAAGTTTTGATGAATTTTCGTGTTCTCTCCCTCGCCCTTTGTTGAAAATGAGCCGTCGGATATTGATGAATAATTTGACGGCTAAGTAACGATGTTGTATTATTTAAAGGGTGATATCGGATTTCGTTATTTATTGTTGATTAAAACCCTTTAGGTGCTATAAGACTTTCTAATTTATTTCAAACAAATGGCCAATTATTATGTATACGTTCTCATTGTTATTAATTAGCTCCATTGTATTCTGATGATAGATTTGGCAGCAGGTTTCGCAATATCACATAATTATATTATCCATATTCCACAATCTTTACTTATATAAAATCATTTGCTGCATCTCTGAAAGATCATTATTTTTTGGATTGGGCTGTTTTTTTTTTGTCGTGGTCATCGTAAGGACAAGGTTTTCTTTCTTTCTTTAAAAAAAAACTTTACCCCACACTAAGATTTTCTCCTGTATCGTGAGCGCGTTTACAAACACAAATTGTCACAAACACAAACACCCAAACCCGGAACAACTATTTGTAGATCATATAAATATTTTCTCCGTGTGGGGATCGAACCCACAACACGTTGCGTAAAAGCCGATCGCTCAGCCGCTACGCCAAACGTGTAATCGGTTTGAATGAAAGATTATTTTTTTGAAAATGCTTCGGAACAATTGTCATGAATACCTAAGCTAAGTCAATACCTACCTCGCTCAAATTAAACGTACAACAAACGGAAACAGTTACCAAAGTTTATCTTCAAGCTCTTGAGATTCATATTGATAAGTGACAGAAAAGTTAAGACTCTATTTAGTTAATACTTGATAGAGGTAGAACGTGGAAACCAGAGCAGTTTTTAAAGAGATTGCCTTTCGCGTAGGTAAAGCTTTGTAAGTATCTAATTATATTAATTTACCAAGTTACCGCGCGTTAAAAGCAAAATAGGTAACGTCTCAGAAAGTATGTTTTAAAGCTACCTTACTGTTGGAGTAAGCTTATAACTACATAATACATAGGTACATAGCATCACGTTTGTGTTCCGTGGAATAGGTAGCAAGCCTTTTGCTATTTACCAAGCAGAAATCTAAACTCCAGTCTGCCACTGAGGATTTACTAACAGGAGACCCTTTACTTATACACCGTTTCATCATATTATGTTGGAGAAATACTTTATATTTTTTTTAGTTTTTACTAGTCCGTCTTAACGCATCAGCAACTCCTGGGATGTTTCAGGTTTCCTTGGGCGGCGATGACTACCTACCATCAGGTGGATGGACTGCTCGTTTGCCAGGTCAGGTTCAATTCTAGATACCCCTTTCATCAAGCAGAAACATAAATAATCTAATACTAATTCATTTGGAAACGTGTAAATTTACGTGCAAATCCGGCAACACTTTATACATCAAGCGACAGAGCGGCTGAGTACACGTACGAGAGCCAGCGAGCGATAATATTTCATCCATGCGCCATGATTCGCCGCTTAAGCGCGATAGGGAAATCGTAAATTCAAGGGAAAGAATTTTCTTTATAGTCTCCTAAAAAGTTTCCACACAAGCACGTATCTGAACACAAGAGGCGACGCGAGAGCAAATGGCACCGAATTGTAATACCATCCGTTTGTGTAGACACCCCTACTTTTCAAATTTTCTTTCACAATGCGACAAGGTAATATGCTTTTTATTGGATCGTTTTTCTTTATACAAAATGGGCATTATAGAAAGGTTTTTTAAAAAAGCTCACGAAAAATAATATGTTTGATAAATTTCATAAAAGCTGAAAAAACAATTGTCTCGCATATCTATTTATAAAATAAATGCGCGAATGGACTGGTCTGTCATGTGAGAAGATGTTCGATTTATGCATTCTATTGTTTCGATGTTCAAATAAACGAAACTTTTATTTTGGTACCGAGGATTGCTGTTGGCCACTCGTGGCCTTTACAGCGTTACCGGACTAGAACTTTTATTTATAGTTTTTGTTTTGAAAAACTATTTTGTTTGTTCTTTTGGACAAAAAGTTTTGAAAAATGTGTAGTAAAACGATATTTGAATAAAAAAGGGACGTGTATGAAATGGGAGCGGCTCGAGCGCCAATCCGTTGTAGTCTGCGGTTACGCGCTGCTGACAGATCCACGAATCTGTTGTGGGCGAAAACACGATAGACTTTTGAATAAAGCCTTTTGTTTCCCAACGAAAAATATTCACATTAAGGCTTTCAAGATAACAAAACAATAAGTTTCAACTAACATGCGAATTGTTAAATTTCATTTTGAATTTGTATTACAACAATAATAGCGACGGCAAACAAAATATACTTTACTTTGCTGCGTTGTTCAAAGTTTTTATTCGATTATATTGAACAGACTTCGACAACTTCAAGAAAATTTTAAATTCAGAACTATATTTTAGTTCCTAAGATACTTTGAAATGTAACTAAGTACCTGGGTACTAAGCGATGTTCTTAAAATAGAAACCTACTAGATACTTAGAAAAAAAAAATAATCCCTAAGTAAGTATGTATACCTACTTGATTTAGTAACGAATGGTAAAGTTTATGTTGTTAGTGGCGATGTGTGATTAATCTTTATATATATAATTCTTCTGTGAGTGTGTATGTCACTGAACTTCTCTCAAACGACTGGACCGATTTTGATGAAATTTTTTGTGTGTGTTCAAGGGGATCTGGGAATGGTTTAGATCAAACGACTGGACCGATTTTGATGAAATTGGGGATCTGGGAATGGTTTTGTCCGCTGTCCGCTGTATTTCGCTTTATACGTAGCGAAGCACGTACCGGGCCGCTAGTAAGACTATAAGTCAGCTATTATCTGTAATCCGTCAATTGAACGATCAGAAGCCGCGCCTCTGAAATAGGTACTTAAGCCATAAAATTCACATGTAGGGAATGTGTACCCAATAATATGACATTAGTACGTGATAAAGTAATGGGTATCGCGAACACACGCCCTCTAAACTAAGACGTGCGAATGCGTTTGACAACTGGTGGTAATTTTGGAGAAGAATGGTCTAGACATGACTCCTGTGCAACTCTATTATACACTTGTCAAAGCGCGAATGTGTTTGAAAGCTCTTACTAACATGCTAGTTAACTGTCGTTATCGTATATAAATAAGGTTTCGATCGTTCGTGATTTGATTTTGAAATATGAATTATGTGAATAGATATTTCAAGGTCAAAGTCAATTGCGTGACTGTTTATTATTTTTATTATTATGTTCTTGCGTTTTATATTTTCCGCGATGTGAGGTATATCATAATATCTTCCTAGATCTCTTATTCTCCCTTTTTCTATAAAAACGTCGCCCCTACTCTAGGATTTTCTGTGCCATGGGTGGGTTTCTATATATTTTTTTACGTACACTAACACCCAGACTCAGCACAACTACCAAGTGATTTAGAATCCACAACAACGATAACCACGCATCTTCTATCATCTATACTTTGGAGAGTGCTCCGAGGAACTATTCGGATTGATCCCTGCTGCCTCTTTTAGTCATCGTTCTACACGACAGCAGTTCAATTCCTATCATCTTGACGGTTGGCAGTCCACAACTGTGCGTTTCTCTAGAAACTTTCTACCTCGCACAATAAAACTGTAGAAAAAACTATCGCCTGCAGTATTTACGGACCAATACGACCTTCAAACCTACAAGAAAAGAGCGTACTGCCTTTTAAAAGGCTGGCAACCCACTTATGATTCCTCTGGTGTTGCGGGTGTCCATGGGTGGCGGTCATCGCTTACCATCAGGCGATCATAAAAGAAGCTAAACGTAAACGTCGAAGCTGATATTTGAATCACTACGCCAAATGTGTTTAAAAAAAATAAAATAATGCATACAAATCAAGATAATCCACACATTACCTATATTTTATTTAAATCAAGTTTCCGTCAATTCTATTCATCATTGTATAATATGCCTTTGTTTACTAACCATACAACGGTGAGAACTGTTTCAGAGGGTCCGTGCCGTAAAATGGCCGTGATTTGAAATGTCTCGCTCACTTTGCAAATGTCGAGATAAAGACATCAATCACTCTTACCTGAGTACATTGAATTCTCTAGAGAAACAGCGAGCCACAAAAAAAAACCTTTTCTAAGAAAGCATTAACCAATAGATTTTTCTGATCAGAGAGCAAAAAGACTTTTTAGATAGATTGAAGTAATGTGGAAGGAAAAAATGCTTTGTATATGTATAAGAATGGTAAAGAGGCCACCTACCATTTCGAAGCTCCAAGTCACTACAAACTTTGAACCTATTGAGTGAGAAATACCTAATTCAGTAGCAATCACAAATGATGACTGAGGCACATAACTATATTCTTAAAATTATATTTAGGAATATAAAAATAACCATACAATAACCAGATAAAATTATTTAGCAAAAGCACGGATAATACGATAATTAAAACAAAATTTTGCCTCATTACTCTAGTGGTCCCAAGCGCGACTGCTACGCTAGAGGCCCTGGGTTCGGTCCTTAGGTCGAGCAAAGTGTTATTGAGTTTTCTATGAAATTCTCAGTAGCAGCTTGGAGTCTGGATTTGTGCCCGGTTAATGACTATAGGCTCGCCCCCTATTACATGGGACCTAAACATACCAGGCGAACTGTGGGTGTACATTAAGTACGCCTCTGCCTAACCCTTCGGGGAATACAGGCGTTATGGTATGAAAAACAAAATTACAAGACCGAATAAAAGAATTTAAAAATTGCCAAGATAATATTGCCTTCTAAATAAATAGATTATTCCATTTTTGGTTTGAAGATGTGTCATTGGGTTATTTTTTTATGAAATTCCCAGTAGCAGCTTGGAGTTTGGATTTGTGCTTGGTTACCTAATGGCAATAGGCTCGCCCCCTATTATACCTATGGGGAATAAAAATACCGGCGCGGCTAACCAGTGGATGTAAATCTATAGATACATCTTTACCTAACCTTTCGCTGGATATAGGCGTGATGGTATAATGGTATGTAAACATCCATTATTTTATTCAGTAGTACAAGTTCTATACAGTTAGTAGGCTCACTACAATCCATACGTAGTTTGGTGGTTAATTTGATGTTGTACCTCCATAATAGAAGACAACTACGGATCTCCATTTCACACAGTAGGTACACTTCGCATGCTTGTGCAAGTTTTTAATTAGAGATATAAACAGAATACCAAGTTATTTGCTCGTTCAATTTATTTCACACATCGTTAATAACGTGATTGATTTCGACGCTGGCCCTAACGATACATGAAATATTCGCACTCATTAAATCACGTGCCGCGGCAGTGGAGTACTCGCGAGGGCTCTCATCCAATCACGCCTCGATAAATATATGATGTCGGCCGCACAAATTAATACAATGTAGCTAAACGTTACAACATTTTATACATATAAATATATGTTATCAGAATCAGTATCGTATTCAAATTAAGCTATATTTAACTTTAGACAAAAACAACCGAATTTATGCATTAGCGTACCTACCTAAATTTGTATCTATAAAGTCGTAAATTGTAGATATGGAAGCCCTATACAGAATGTAAATTTATAACGATATCTACCGTCAGCTCAAGGGCAATATAGCCCCTAAAACGATTTTTATAATACCTATTTTTATCGTGAAGCAGTGCTTGAGTCTCAGAACTCAAATTTACAATTCAATAGAAACTGCACAAGGCTTTGCATGCCAATACGTCCATTTGGGGCACATGCGATCGACTTCCCATTTGAAAGATGAATGAAATCATTCAAATGTGAAATTTAGTTCATTCAAATACCGCATGTTTATGTTTGTGTTATCTTAAAATAGTGTTGTTCCATTTAGGGTATATCTTGACTTAGCTCCAGAAGATGAGAGGGAGCGGTATGTAGTGTCGACTTGTGGGTCTAAAAAAGTGAACTCATCACATTCTCGTAATCAATTGCAGGGATACTGGGAGGCAATTGCCATGAGACCATTATTCAATTGAAACGATATATCTCGTCCGTTCCGAACTGGAGCGTAGCGATAGCTGGCTCCGCAAAAGTTGGCACGGGTGGCAGCCGAGACCACTGCCAATTTCCATTAGCCCATCATCCAAAACGAAAAAATGCATAGACGATCATTTTTTCATTCAATTAAAATTGGCTATCTACCAAAACGGTTAGATTTTTTCAGGGGTGAGGTCACTACAGCCGTAAGTTTTCCTGCCGTGTCGATTTTATTCTCTATTGTAATCTTTAGATTTAAAAAAACCAACTAGATTTGGCCCACCACCTCATTAGTTTTGTGGTCGTAAGCGTGACTGCTACGCTTATGGTCCTGGGTTTGATTTCCAGGTCCGGCAGTGTTATTGGGTTTTTTATGAAATTTTCAGTAGCAGCTCGGAGTTTTTTTGAGATAGGCTCGCCCCCTAATACATGGGACCTAAACATACCTGCGAACTGTGTACCTACACCTCTGCCTTCGGAGAATACAAGCGTGATAGTATGGATAACGAACCTGCTTCATATTATGTGGATTCTTTTGTGAAAATCAAAATTATATTATATTATTGATAGCACGTATACATTCGTCGTTCATTACCGTCATATTCGCCGCCAACATTGAAAATCCATAAGCTTTCAATATCGCGAAGTTAACTCGGGTTTTGTTCCCAGTGGTTGCTCGATCTGAATATCAAAAATGTGAAAGCGGTCGTCAGTAACCGGGACACGTATATCGGGACCCTATCACTTCGCTCTTTACTTACTTGCTGGGCGCCATCTGCACATTCTCCACCTAATCCAGTAACAAATTTGATTGCGTAACAATATAGCACACGCAGCTTTTTGTTTTCAGCTTTATATTGCATCTTTATTTCAATAATAACAAAGAAACATTTTCAATATCTTCTTACACAACATCTGGGAAGAGATCCTTATTGTTTGCGTTTTTTAGCTGTTACAAAGTAGGTACTTATTTAAAAACTGGTGGCACTTATATCGTTGCCGATATCTACTAAAAAGATCACATAAGACTACCTAAATAATTATGGACATCTAGTAAAAGCCATCAATATTAAGTAAAGCTGATTGCGTACTGGATGGCGCGGGCGCGGGGGCCACGTGGGATTTAACGACTCATAAAAAAATCATATTCATCAATCACGTCTGTTCCAAACAAAGTTTGTTAGGGTATGTGCTGACGTACCGAGTAGGTACTTTCAATTTATCAAATAATTATGAATCATTTTTATCTTTTGTTTAAAATAAAGATGGATTTTGACAGAGTCTGGTGTAAGAATTGGATGTGATACTCAAGAAGATTGGCGCAGCGAAGGGTGCCTTAATGGCCTCTTGACGGCATCTCACCGGGTACTTCAGGTCACTTCGTTACTCGGATTGTACGGGCCGTTACGTGTACTATGAATAATCTTAAAGGAAACTTCGAGTTTTGAGCAAAGTGCAAACTATGATTGGAATCACGTCTGCTTGATGCATAGGCGGCTTCCACACGTACCTCTGTCTAATCAGGTATGTGGGATCATATCGGATCCCCCGAGAGCTATATACGTAAATCGGAATATTTGCTCTTAACGCAAGCAGTAGTATATACCAATCTGTTTACAGTCCAAGACATTTTCTATACATTTTTAATAGCCCACAAATGTGTGTATTAAAAGCCAATATCTATACCTACATATAAAATGCTTCGTCCTGAATGACTAACTGACGGATTAACGCACAGCCTAAACCGCTAATCGTAGTGACCTGAAACTTGGAGGGTGTGTTCTTTGTATGACGTAGGCATCCGATAAAAAAGAATTTTCTGAAATTCTACCCCTAATGGTGTGAAAAACGGGGGCAAAGTTTGTATGAAAGACCGTCTTTTTTTAGCGGGTGAACCCGAAGAGTACTGCTAGTTTGCATATAAAATAAATGAAACTACTGGAAAATCAAGACATTAAGATGACAGCCCGACGTCTTAAATTCAACACATTTTTTCAAAGAAATTGATAACATTAATCAAACCCTGGTTGAGAAGTTTTGGTACTTATTTGATTAATTTGGTTCGTCAAGTACAATTTAAAAAAATGTTAGCAACTATTCGTATTTTTGGATTGAATTCTCTTTTACCTTTACCTAGCTAGATGGTTGTTTATTTACCATCCAAGAAAGAAAACGTAGGATTAGCTTTTCTTCAACAATAAATAACAAACGAAGACATAACTAAATTATAAAGTTATTTCAACGTGAAAGTTTATTGCGTTCGTTTCTGACTTGATTATTTTTCTTGTTGTTATTATTTGCTTTAAGTGTTTGAGATTACGAGCAAGTGCTTTATAAGCTGTTTGAAAATGTCTGTGACTCGCAAGTACGTGATGCACTAGCCTTTTATGTAGCAATGCGTATATTGATGCAAATACGTTCTTCGATGCGTCCACTGGGAGCACAGTTTGTTCGATACTGCTTACCTTACTCTGATACATTGCATAAACTGCAAAGCTTACACAAAATATTTGAAATTTTTCTTAAGTCTTTTACAATATATTTAAGAATGATATTCGATTTATTCAAAAACTGCTAGGTAAGGTTAACTTAATATTTAGTTAGTAGTATGATAGTCTACATTAATATTACAAATTGGCTTACCAATAACGTTTCTCTGTAAATTATTAGGTAAGCTCTGCAAATTCAAATTTAACGTAGACGATTGAAAGGTAATATTAAACTCAAACATATTTGTGTACTGGAGAGTATTTTGCCACATACAAACACAATGGGATGTTCCTCAAAGATATAGGTAATTTAATCATCGGTCGTATGTAAAGTTTACACATGGATAGTAAACATAAACTTGGGCGGAGCGGGACTTGCGAGTTGACCCGTGTCGTACGCCCGCGCCCGCGCCTCTCCTACACACAACTACAATATCCACTGTATTTTATCGTCCCCATACAGTTGTTTGTAGAGTCTATAGAGATTGAATTATGTGTTGAACGACCACTAGGGTCATTTAATTTGGAATATATGTTGTTTAACATGGTCGTCGAAGGTTCGTTAACGGTTAGAGTACTTAACAACATTTAAAGTCCTATTAAAAAGTTTGAGAGGTTTCATTTAAACATTTTGTCGTTATTTTACTATTTCTGTCGGAATTAGTTTAGTAGCCTTGTAACATGGATCGACTAAATATAACTCTAATTAAAATCATTGGCAGTTTGTTTAGCATTGGCTGCCTAAATACACACGGTTCGTTAAAGCATATTTATTTTATTGAAATGTTAGCGAAAATAAACTTGTAGAACACAAATTTTTCGTAGATATTCACGTATCATGTGATTCTGTAGGCACTAATAATATCTGTGGAGTGGAACTAATAATATTTACATTAGTTTTCACGACATGAAAGGCATAGGTAGGTTTTATTTTTTTATTCATATATGTTCAGCTTTAACTCAAATAAAGTAATAACAAGTTTAAAAAAAATTTCAACTTGGGTATTTTTGTCTCCTTTTCAAGTTCCGTGATGGAGAATAGTTATAGCATAACGTATTATAGACTACGACTAGTACAGATATTTTGTATGTGTGTAGATTCATTAACAAAGCGAGACCAGCTTCTTAGGGAACTCAAATTACTCATTAACGAAGACGCGGTAAAGAATACCTACTAAACGTTTAAATATTCAAGGATTTATGTACCCTTAAATGCGTGACGTGTTTTACAATTACCTACTCCTATATACTTACCTGAGTATAGATAGTTATAATCTTGTGTTGTAAACTCAAACCTAGATAGGTTTGAGTTGTCACCAAAAATTAGGTTTAGGTTAGGTTAGAACTTATTTTGGTGATCATTTACTACTTTTGGCAATATAAAGTGATTTTTTGCCGTAACATTTTACTAGATCTGGTGGTTAGTTAAACATAAGCCATTTTTTAACATTAACTTAATGTTAATGTTAAAAAAGATCATGATCATGTTTTTTTTTGCATTTTCCATGCTAAGATTATAAAGTTATTTTAGTGAAGGAAAAATTAGACCATTCAATTAAGATCATGGTTTATTATGTAAATATACCTATATAAAAAAAAAAACAAAATACCTTAATTTGTTATACCTATGACTCAATATACTTAGGAGGTATCAAAATGGTCTAATAGTAGGAGCGAGGCAAGACATATTTTTTGAAAGCTGTAGGTACGTTTGATACCGTAACCGAAATCTAAAACCCGTTTCTCCGTGTTGCACCGCACAAAACTGCAACAACACTCATTTATCAAAGAAGTTTCATAGTATGAATGATAACAACTTTATTCCTTTACAACAGGTGTATGCTACTACGAAATATGGGTGGTATCTCCTGCATAGTGTTCCGATCAGCTGCCTGAAACTTTTAATGAGGCGAATCGGGCTCATGTAGATTGCGCTTGTAAGTACCTACCTACACTACCTGCATGGTCAAGAGTATACTCGGAAGTTGAAGGTGCTGTTGGTATAAAAATGTTTTTGTTTTAATAAAACATGTGTCCTCTATATGCATAGTAAGTATTCTGCGACAGAAAGCGCAATTACGTGATTGTAGCACGAGAACTAATTAATTTTCAAACATAATCTGCCTTGAATTAAGAAAAACACTATGATTGTGAGATAATTTTGTCTAGTGAGTATGTTTCGTACTAATTACCTACAATAAAAACTGGTATCTAGAAATGCATTTATGCATTTATGCATCCACTATGCATTTATCATAGTGGATTTAAACATCCACTATGCACGCATAGTGGATGTTTAAATGTGTGGAGATAGTGCGTCACTGTTAGTTAGTATTACTGTCGACTAAGTACTCGTAATACTGAAATAATATGGTTTTGAGGATCATAATTAAATATGATGTAAAAATGGGTAAAAACATGACGTCCCACTGTCCCAGTAAATAATTTAACGAGTATAAGTTTCTATTACTGTGCGGAAATCATACCCCAAATGTTTGCAGTGGTCACCATGCATGCAGGTACGTAATAATTAGAACATCATCGCGTTCCAGCGTCCCGGCTTCCGTGTACACAAAAGTAGCGATTCAATGTAAATTGCACAGTCAATGGGCGCCCGCATCTCAATGGCCCATAAACAACGCGACCGTGAATACAAATCGAATATTAGAGCATTGCTTGCACGCATGCCACGCAACATTATCAGTTTGCGGCATACGATATGAGCGATTATTGTGATCACATATGGTGCCTGACTGTGTACCTTGGCACCGGTACACGCCGCCGCCGCACCGCGCCGCGCCGGCTCCTCACTGCACTAACGCTGACGTTAATTACGTATTTGACACACATGAGATACGTTTAAACGGATTGGTACGTGAATTAACATCTAATCCAAATCTACATACGATTTACTTCCTCCTATCGGTAAGTACACGAAGTGAACCTCGGGAAAACTATTTTATTTTTGATGTAAAACAGACAATGGAGGATGGATATAGGATTGCGTTTAGTGTGCCTAGACATTTAAAAGTCATCTAAACATTGTTTTGTTTTTCAATTTTATTGTTTTTACTGTTTAATTGGGAGACAGTATTGATATTGTTTCACATTATTTTTACATAGCATCGGAGAAAAGCATTACATTAGCATTTTATTAAAAAAAAAATTAAAAAAAAATTGTGTGCTCGAAGCGAAATACAATAGATTTTTTTGATCATTTCAATTTTCTTTAGGAGAGAGTGTGTATAACAGCGCAGTGGCGGTACCAGTCGTGCCTGGTGTTGTTATTAAAAGACACGATTCACCTTTTAAATGGTGTTAAATTTTAAGAATTCTGACTAGTCTAGTATGTACGTACGAATTTATTACCGATCTTAAAGTAAACTTATAACATTTAAACTAACATGGTTCTGTGCAAATATATTAAATATTTCAACATGTGTATGTTATGTACAAGGTACTGTCACTGCAAGCACCGTTAGTTTATTTTGTTTTTCTTTTAAAAAAGCTTACTAGCAATTTGGGTCGCGTATTACTAGTATTCTTGTTAACCCATCGTGCTAAGCTAAATGCTTGTGTCACGAGTGGGTTCACGTCGGTAGATCAATGGGTGTGTTTCGAACCGGCAACAGATAATAACAATTAATAAGTGCACCTTAATCTATTGAGATATTTTGTGCCCTGATATTAATTATTATTTATTAGATATAAATTGATTATATTTTTCTTTCATAAACAATATAGCTTTAGAATACATTTTATAAGTAAAAAAATATCTATCGATTTTAACACCGATGTTTGCAAATCGATACCGACTAAAAAAAGCAAGAAGAAAGAAAACAATAATCTACGGTTTACATCATAATTATAATAAGAAAAACAGCGTTTTTAATATAATAAATATTATTTTAATCGAGATATACGGAAAGCAGGCGCAGGTCGCACATCATATTACGTCGGCGAGAGAAAACAGATGGCGGGATTTCATTACAATATCTCAGCGAAGCGGAAAGAGAATCGCAGCCGGGACTTGTAATGTTCCATAGATTATACAAGGAGTATGGATCTCTGCTCTTTGGATTTGTTAATGTGAACTCCTCCGAAATTTTCACATGATTTCTTTATGCCTTTGTTACTATTCAAAACTATGGATAAGTCTATGGTATGGTTATCAAAACCAAGTTTTGATCTTAATAAATAAGGTTATAAAGTGAAACATGATAGAAATAATCTTACTGCAAAGACGAACCAATCGATACCTCATTTGCTAAAATCTGATGAGTAGTTTTTGAGCTAGACATCGAACATTTATACGATACGTACATACATACATATATACATACATACATAAACTGCTTTTTTAGTCGGATAAAAAAGTTACATAAAAAAAATTCCAGTTCCATCCAATCGCAAAAAGAGGGGTGTTATAAGGTTATCGTGTGTAGGTATCTGTGTGTTTGTCTGTTGTATCGCAGCTTCCAAAAGAATTAACCGATTTTGAATCAGTTTTTTTTTTGTTAAAATTGTGACTCGAACGAGTGTACTTAGCTATCATTTAAGAAGATCTGGTCCGCCGTATTAGGATTATCAGCTTTCTTCTAATTCATGAAGGGTAGTGAGCAATTTCCACAGGTCTGATCGATTTGAAATATAATGTTATTTTAGAGTGAGCTATGCGGTAGCCCTATTACGTCCTATGTAGTTATGCGACAAGTAGTAGCCACCTTATTTGTCCAATTAAAATTAAGCTGTAAAATTCTTCTATAATCAAATATTTTCGAAAAGTATGTTTTGTCCCTGGACAACTATAAACGCTAACTAGTTATGCTGGGTTTGGCTTGATACACATATATGTATTAGGAGAACAACATATCTGTTGTAGTTTCACACAAAATTGAGCTTTGTCAGTAGCTAAAAATCCTAAGAAACAATGACATCGTCTTTTACATATAAATTCTACAAAACCACGATTAATATTTTGAAAGTTTAATATTTGTAAAGTCTAATTTGGGACGGCAAGCACCTCTCCGTAGAATAATTGATGAGTATCATTCCCTTATCACAGTAATACCCGATTTTGATGTGTTCCACGATAAGTTGCGTATATTTAAAAACAAAATACAAAATGCACCTTAATTCTGATCGTTAATCATTTGTTGTTTTATAACTGACTTGTTGTTACTTGACATTTGACATTTCTTCTCTTTCTTTTTTTTTTTTGATATGACATGACATTTATTAGACATTCATATTAATATTTCAACGATTATTGCTGTATTATTTGTTAAATTTGAATTTCAAAGTATGTTTTCATTAGGTATTCTTTTTTTTTATTATTATTAATTATTGTATTCCATCTTCGAGCCGATGAATTGCCAATGTTATGTACGCCATTATTGTCACATGCATCAGGCCATAAATTAAATAGTATAAGCTATTTTCAATGTTAAATGTTTGTGATGTGGCAGTACTTTTTAAATAAATAATTAAATAAAGTTTATTTCCGTCACTTGTTTTCTATATGACTCATAAAGTCATAATTGTGCCTATATTTTCGTTATGCTTAGCATAATTACATAACTTCAGTTAACTTTTCTATTTCATGGTGGTCCAATTTAGTATTTAGAGAGAATAGATGTATATAGTTTTGAGAGAATCTGTATTAAGTACATTTCGAGATGTCTTCATATGGTTAGTATTGTTTACCTCAACTGAACCTGTAAATGTGTGTACATTGTGGCATGTCAGAGTGGACACCTAATTTGTATCCTGCTTTGATGATATGTGTATTTTACCACAGTTCTTTTATTTTCTTACAAAGACAAGTTCTCAAATACTGAGAACCTTCTTGTAATTATCGACTTTGGTCCAACTTTGACACACAATTAATGTTCACATGCATGCAATCTTTGATGTAACACATCCTGATATCACACTATTTTACCTTTTAAAAAGGTGTCTGCCTCATTAGTCTAGTGGTCCCAAGAGAGACTGCTACACTAGAGGTCCTGGGTTTGATCCCCAGGTCGAGCAAAGTGTTATTGGGGTTTTCTATGAAATTCTCATTAGCAGCTCGGAGTCTGGATTTGTGCCCGGTTAATGGCTATAGGCTCGCCCCCTATAACGTGGGACCTAAACATACCGGCGAACTGTGGGTGTACATTAAGTACACCTCTGCCTTACCCTTCGGGGAATACAGGCGTGATGGTATGATGGTATGTAAAAAAGTGTCCATGGAGTTTCTTACCGGATTCTTCTTCAATGTATCTAAAGAATCAGATTAATTATATTGCTTTTGTAGGTAATAGGTAAGCTATGCATAGTGATCACGTGTCGTATTCCATTATATCTTTTGTCCTGTTCAATGTTCTCGGAATAGAATACTGAAATTTTTCGTAATTATAACGTCGGAGCTTTCAGATTGTCACGCTTTTCAACTTGCGTTTATTTCTTGGGCTCACATTTCTTAATTAGCATTCATTTAGGTGCACGAAATTTTACCTTTCAAGCACAAACAAAGCCGCTTGTCCGTCTTTATTATTAAGTTTAAATTATAGTCATTAACTAACGAGAAAACAAGCGGAGCCTCTCAATTTGCTTAAGATTTTAAAGATACGGTTTTCAGTTACTAAAAACTTTTGTTAATATTATACTTAGAATAAATTACCTTTGTTACCGACTAAATAATTACTTCAATATTAGGAATAATTTTAGTTGGTTTTAATGTTTGATATTATACTAGTTCTTAATGCTCTATCACTTTAAATGATTTATAACTTCGGGAAGATTTTCTCAAGGTATATTGTAATGAATATTATAAATATAAATACCTAAAAAAATTCAAATACAGTCCCCACTGTATTTCCAGAATACATACTTATAGGTTGTATTGAATGTGTACCTAAGAAGACGGTATAAAAATTTATTAGCAGTAGAAAATTATATAATTACTGTATTCCACGCGTTAATCATATTAGTAAAATAAACAACATTAAGCCTGCTAGCTGCTACACGAGTCATGGCAGCCTAACTGCCACAAAATTTGCCTCAGCGAGCTGTTTAAATTGAAATTATTAGCACCTAGACGAAAGTGAACAGCCGAGCAGTTTTTGCCGGTCTCACATTTGCACATTAGCATTTCCAACGATGGAGTATATGAGGGGAGCGTTTCCCGCCAAGCCGTCGGCGCCCACAAACGTACGGCAATACCGCCTCTTTTATTTATGTAAACGTGGAAATGTAAATTAATTTCTCCGTTTATGAAATGAGACTTTTTGGCGGTCTTTCATACAAATTACAGAGAGATGCAACGTGACGATTTGACAGAAAAACTCTTTGTTGGTGATGTAAGCTCTTGTTTAATTTGCATTACAAATTAAAGTATACATTTTATGAAGTAGATGTATTTATTGCTTATAAATTCGCAGCTGAAATCATAGCTAGCTTTTCCCAGGTCTCCCAGTAACTAAGTATATGCGGCTAAATATTAAATATTTTATTCGAAGAGACTGATTTAACCTTCACAACCTAGTGCTTGAGCAAAACTTACATAACAGTTTAGACACGCTGTCAGAGTTTTGGGTTTTTCGTCGCTCCACCGACTGTCATAAGAATGTAGCAGCAATTGTAAGTTTTAATATTTCAGACAAAATCAATATTAGCACAATATCATTCGGAAAGGATATATAGCTATTGAAAAGGGTAAGTGTTATTCATGATAGTTAACCCTCATGTAAATAATAAACAGTACCTAATAAATAATCACTATAGGAAGATTACTTTTATTGGTTTTTCTAAAAATTGACCAAAATGTTGTTATTATCAAGAAAATATAGCTTATAATTTTCAAGAATAACAACTTTTATGGTAATTAATTTTAATATTATTTCTTTTTTTTCAATTTTCTTTTTCCGAATAACCCTGTAAGTATACGTTCGAATTATAACATTAAATATATCATAATAAAAAGATGTTATTTTTTAATAAGTATATAGTTATCTACAGTCAATTACCTAATTTAATAGTCCACAATTATTATTCAACAAAGTAAATTGCGGCTGTTTTCTAGGAAATGAATTATAATAGGTATCCATAAAAAAATAAATCGAGTGACATGAAACGACCACCCTCTAACTTTGCTAATATGTGCCCAACCTCTGTCATCCCGTAAAATAATGGTGCTAATATTTGAAAACTTTCTCGAGGTAGGCCCAATCTTATACCGTAAAGAATTTTGCTTACAGTCATAACCACCAAGTCTTCTAAGTTCGTATTATAGTCATGATTTCTGCTAAATTATATCAGCTTCTCTTTTATGTTTAATAGGAATTTTTAAACAAAGATAGTAGGTAAGTACATGTAAAAGAAATTTAATTTCCTAGAGACTCAAAGATAATGGGAAAGTAATTATTCTTCTATCAAGCTTTGAAGAATAGAATAGAGAATAAATACCGAAATGTTGTTTAGAAGGTAAGAAAAATAAAAGTACCGTAACGCAGATATCGCGCTGAAAATTTGTTTTCAAATGGTTAAAAAATAAAACAAGAAACATGTGAACGCGAGAGCGTACCTACAAGCTGCGGAAAAGTTGATTGGTTGATTATACGAAATGTTGAATATAAAATGCTTGGTGTGTCACATGAATCGGCAAAGGGTAATAAAGTCGGGTTTCGCCCGTGGTGTTAATAAGTGAGATCATTTTTTATCAGGCTTCCGAGTGAGGTTTCGCAAAGCCAAAACAATAAATCACCGGGGCGGCGGCTTGCGGCTTATTATTTCGGGCTATACACCAGTGGCCTTTTCTGCTAACTAACCAGCGCTCAGCGGAATGATATTTTTTCTTCACTTCATAGGCACACACGCCGGAACCCACTCGCCAGTTATTAATTAATTCCACCGGATGGGGACCCTCTGTGACATATTATATCAAAAAACAATTACCTAGAGGCGCGGTACGAATCGCTTCACGAGTTTCCTAATTAAATAGGTAGACTAATTTGTTGAGCTCAATTTGAATTAATATTATAACTAACATGTGCGGTGGCCCTTGATTAGAACTGAGTCAGTAACCTGATAATGAAAGCCGTAGGTGAATATGAAACTTCATTTTGTAAATAAATAAATGTGTGTGATATTAAAGTTGTAAAAGCTTACTGTTATTTTATTATGTGATTTAAATAAATGACAAAAGTTTCAATATTCAACTGCCTCATTAATATAATGGACCTATGCGCGACTGCTACGCCAGAGCTCCTGAGTTCAATTCGCTGGTCGAGCAGTGTTACCTATTGATTTTTCTACAGAATTCTCAGTACAGCTCGGAGTTTAGATTTGAGCATAGATATTACATGGTATCTGAATATACTGGCGAACTATTGGCGTACATCCTACATGTATGTTACGACAAAAATATGAATTCATTGGCAAGATCTTTGAGTTTACCAATTTATTAGGTACCCGTTTAAGAGCATTCATATTTTAAGACTACCTATTAAGAAACTTGTTTTAATTTACGAAAGAAATAAGTAAAATGTTCCTAAGTAATTTACTGTAGGCCCTTGAAATGATATTGTATTATAAAAACTCCGAATTATTCAAATTGTATCAGTTATGTGATTATATATCAGCTACAGGTTATAGATTCACGTGGAGATCGATTGTAGAGGTAGTTGGGACCGAGACGAACAAAACCAATATATTTTCCGACACTTGAGCTCTCAGGTAATTGTGGCAGAAAGTTTTCGAACGTGTGCGCAATATTGATGAGCCATGCCACAGTTCGTACCCCCGAGTTCTAGCTTACATTGCCTACGAAGCACCCTGTAACTCTTGCTTTTTAAATCATGACTAACTGAGTTGCCCCTCTCTGAGTATCGTAACGCTTAATTAGTTCATATGAGCTTAACGTGTTATATTGCCTAGCTTAGCTAATTAACTCATGTTTAAGCGCGAAAAATATTAAGCTCAAAGCACTGCGTTTAACTATTTTGCGATGCAGTTTAATTTTACTCGAATTAATTATTGCATTTAAAATGTGTTTTGCATGCATGTGTTGATCGAAGGATTAGGCAGAGGTAGATATGTACTGATGTACTTACACCTATAACTACATCTTACTGGTATGTTTTTAGGTCTCATATATGAAGAGGCAAGTTTATGGACCAGGTATAAATCTAAACTCCCAGTTGCTACTGAGAAATTCATAGAAAAACTTCACAAAAGTGTAAAATTACTTTTTTTGCTCCTCCACCAATGCGGCGGGTCATTTATTACACTAGTTAAATTGTATCTAAATAAATTTTGGTTATTAAGTGGATCTAAAGGTTAATGAAAAGGCTGATTGCGAATCAATAATGCACCAATTTTAGAATAACTAATAAGTGTCAATATTTATTTTAGTTCAATATTATTTTATTAAATTAATATTTATTGGTATAAAAAATAAAATTGGTTAGAGTTAATAAGTTAGAGTCTAAGACGCTTATTATTCTTCAAATATTTCTGATGTAGATAAAACAATAGATCAATATTTGAGATTGCCTTAAAATGATCAATTGCTTGTTCAAAAGCTTTGTTCTTCGAAACGAAAAAATACTTTCTAATATTTCAAAACTTTTCTTATCTTGTTTAAGTTCAAATTACGGCTAGCGAAAAAATGTTCTGCGATATTTGTGAAATTTTTTGATAAATTCTAGTAGACACAAGTCTTTGCCATAAAGAAAAGCGAATAATAAACACGATCAAAATTGTATTGTTAGTAATTCTTAGTTCTGAAAGCTCAAAAAGTTCATAGTGTAAATAAAAGACACAGAAATTAATTATTCAGTCCTGTCGCTTGTGTAAATCAGTTAGTGATTTACTGTTTCATTTTGTGTAATTTTACAAAATGTCTTGAATGGACATAGGTTCAGTACGATATTGTGTGGCGATATGTATATAAGGGTTTGCGTAATTTTTTTGGCAGTTGCGATCAAAACAACATGTAGGTAGAAACCACAACGGTAAAATTTATTATGGGCTCGATTCCGAGGGTCGGAGGATTTTATTATTCTGCATACAATTCCATTTTCCTATCACAAATTATTCGAACGGCAACGGTTAAGGTTTTGCATAACGTGCAAAAATTGCTCTCCACGTATTTACGTGTGTTTTGTAGTGTATACGGGTAATTCGACCCAAACATTGAACGGCAGCGAAAAAATAACAATTGTTAAAAAATATATTTCATTTGTGAGAAATGTATTTGGAATGGAAAGTCATGGTTGAAATTGTTTTCACTTTAGCTATCCGGTCGGATTTGCACCTGCGTGCATACACTTTGTGTAGATAAACGTTGATTTTATTGTTACTTTTTAGATTTTGTTTCATATTTTATCGGCTTTAGAACTGGTTGAATGCGTGTGTACATGAATGGGTTTATTAAATTCTTCTGGGGTTCTATCAACCCGGGTGTGAGGGTCGCTCTTCCGGCTCAATTTCCTCCACTTTACGCATCCTCTGTACCGAGTCCGTTCGCTCTTATGCTTGAAGCAAGGCAAACCAACGTTCTTGGGTCACCCAAGGGTCCCGGTCTTACGACAAACTAGGTCAAGGTGTCTATTTCCGATGCTCTAAGCGTTTCTGTAGATATTACTGATGTGCTGTAAATAGTTTGAAGATATAGCTAGAATCAAATAAGTAACCTGATGACGTGATATATTATTTGTTTAGAGAGTTACGGTTCTGTTCCCGTAAAGTAGGTTTTAATTAGTACCTAATACATAGAATCGAATGATTAAATAGTTGTTAAACATGTTTCAAATATTTGTACCTACATGTGTAAATTCTATTTAATAGATTTTATTGTCACAAGCAGGTAAACATTATGAAATATTTAAGCAAATACTTTCGCAGTAAGTTATTATATGAAAATATTAACTTAATAATTTTATACCTAGTGTCATTTATTATTTTTCATAAAAGAAATTAAGCTCTTCACATCACATCAGTATACACCAGAACGGCTAGGGAGAAGGATACCGATTTAAATCAACAGTTCGCCGGTATGCCTATTGCCAGTTAGGGACGTGCCTATTGCCATTAACGGGGCACAAATCCAAACTTCGAGGAACTATTGAGAATTATAGTAGAAAAACTCAATGAAATTGCCCGACTTGAGAATCGAACCTAGGAACTCACGCTCAAGACTAGCTTTTGGAACTTCTTATACAATGAGAGAGAAAAGCTCGAAGAACTTGCATGTTAAGTTTCAAATTACGATGGCGTTGCAGAAAATTGTGCCAAAAACGCTAAAATTGTGTTACAAGGTGATTTAACCACATCCACGGAATAAAAATGTGTGTTTCAAGTTTACGACATCCCTTTCTTTATCTCGTTACAATAGGTGTCGATTCAACCGTGGATTAGGAAGGATAGCGGTAACGTGGATACAATAAAACTTAACTACGCGAATTACAATTTATTTCTGTAAATAGAATATTCTAAGTTTACTAGATGGGGAGGTAGGACCGATTACGGCCATCAAATGTACCGTAGGTTAATTTGTTTTCCTAATGAACTTGCTAAGTATTTACATAGCCCTATTTCCTCCGGGGTAAATACCACTTCAGTGGAGCGAAATTATTTTCTTCAGCCTTGCGTTACCTGAGCTGGAATTAAGGTATTAACTATTAATTATTCTAAACGTTGGTCGATCTTCAGAATCCTTTAGTAATTTACTGTTTCTCGGGACAATACGTTTTTGAGAAACCCTATTGTAGGCAGATTGTGTAAACCCTAAGTATTTACGAATTATACATACTTTTGACGCAATGCTATCAACACGTGTCGGTTAACAGACGAAGAGAAATTGTGTCTTCCAAATACAAAAAATTGTGTAAAACAATATTACTTCATATAACATACATGTCTCTATTTCCCGAATGGTTCATCAGATGTGTACTAATGTACACCCACGGTTCACCAATATGTTTAGGTCCCATTTGATAGGGGGCGAGCTCAGTTTTTATCTTTGGGTGAGGAATAAAAACTCTACTAGCAATTTCATAAAATAATATATATTTATTATAAAATTGTAGTTGTGACTTTTACAAAGGTTCAATAAAACGTAAATAATGCATATGAAAATTAATTATGTGGGAATATAAATAAATATAATTATGATTGTTATATCCACTTGGAAGAAGAAGTTAATGTTTGAATAATTCTTAACATTCTGCCAAATAAGGTAACCTGACGTGTTTATAAATATAAACAAAATTAGATAGGTACTTATAAGTGTTGAAGGAAATCAAGTATAAATCCGCGAAGCATTTCCCTATAGTAATTTTAAAACAAAACTTCTTCGTCTCGACGTCTCCGCACATTACGAATGTCTCGGGATGTTGTTACCTAAATGAAATTAAACATTTATTACAAAACTTTCTGAGCAACAACTTTACTTGTTACGAAAGCGATAACATGTGCTGGAATTTTTAGTTCCTCATTGTACAAAGGTCTGATTTAAGTAAGAGTGATGTTCAAACAAATTTAATTATTTATGTATAGTATATTATGTGCCCATGAAGAACATAATTTATCGTTGCGATTAATTTTATTCTATAATTAATTTCTGACACATTATAAAAAATATCCCGTCGAGTTTTAGTTCCAATAATGAATACACATTAGTGAGTTTAAGTGTACATTCAATTTTGAATGCTCAATGTCCAGGGCTAACTAGGCGTTATTTGCCGCCCGACCAAACAATGGCCCCACTAGGCGGCTTAGAGTAGTACCTAATGAATCCAAAAGTTACGTAGATCCAAAAGTTACGTAAATGTGATATTTCATTGGGATCTTTTTTGTTTATCATAACTACAAACTTGCTATTGACAAGTGACCCAAGAAAAATTATGAAATATCAGAAAAAATTACCTACGTAATCTAAGTATACAATTTCGAGGAAACCATCGAAAAGCGTAGAATGTTTTGCGCTCACGTTTCCAAAAGGAATAATTTTGCTTAAATACAAGTTGTTTTCGGCAGACAATGGGGAGCACGTGTTGGATCAAACATCGCCCGAGGGCGCCACAAATCATGACGCAAAAACCTGTTGTAGGTAATTCCGAACGATCTTCCCGATACTCAAGATAGGCGAGCTTACAAATTGCTTTCGACCTTAAACGGCCATATTTTATCTGCTTATTTATTGCCAATATCTCTATTGATATGTATTACGGTTCATCAATTTCGTTCCATTACTCTTCCTGTCAGTGATAGTACATTACACGACGTGATAAGACGTCAGCTAGATTTAGTGCTGCAGTGAACCACGGACATAATAAATGTCAATTGCAGAGTAAGAAAAGTCACACTGGCACTAAGAAAATCCCTATGCGGAAAGAACTCTATTAAAGATTTTTTGAGGAAAGTATTTTATGGCAATCCATTTTAATTGGTCCGCAATTTCGTCATAGGTATTTTTCTCGTTTGCAATTATTTAAACCAATAGGTATTATATAGAGGTAAAGTTTGTGAGTTTGTGAGGTTTTATATGTTGGATAGTCCATTTATCGAGGAAGGTCTCGCCTCTTAGGAACGGAGCAGCGCGGGTTTTCGCTACTTTATTATATAAGTTCTAAATGAGTTTTATTTGTAACCTTATATACTTATGGCATAAATATCAAGGCATAGAATTCCTTTATTATATAAAAACATTCGAGAACGCAAATGTTTGCAGCAAATAAAGCTGCTTACACACGAGACGTTATGGCAGAAGCTTAAACGTTTTATCTTGGGATTAGTATACATCCTACCTAATTTACGTGACTTCGTGTTACATGATGAGACCTTGTTTTCAGGATCAGGTGTGAAGGAAATTTAAGCATGAAAAATAATAATTATACTCGTACATCGTTATTGTCGTTTCTTGCACGATATTTTTTGAAACGATTTCTATTTGACAATTAGATATAATTGTAGGTAGGTATATTTTTCATAGATGGAAAACTGCAAAAGTGGTACCAATTTACAAAACCAATGATAAAAGCTTAGTGAGCAACTACAGGCCCATATCTATCCTAACATGCCTGGCAAAAATTTTTGAATCGTTAGTATATCCCTATCTGGAGTCATACTTTAGGCCCTACCTTTCTGACACTCAGCATGGATTTGTGCAATCTCGATCCACCTGCACAAATTTGACTAGCTATGTGGAGACCTTGTCAGAAGCCTTAGATAAACAACATCAAGTTGACGTTATATACACAGATTTCAGTAAGGCTTTTGATAAGGTTTCCCATAATCTTCTACTCCAGAAGTTATCAACGTATGGTTTTGCGGGTCCCATGTTTGATTGGATAAAATCGTACCTAAGTGATCGTACATTTTATGTTGTGCTGAATGGTTTCAGCTCATCTATATACGATATCACTTCAGGTGTTCCGCAGGGTTCACATTTAGGGCCACTGCTGTTTAATATGTTCATAAACGATGTTCCACTTTGTTTTCGCTACTCATCACCTTCACTGTTCGCAGATGATCTTAAAATCTTTAGAGTTATTGAGTCAATAAAAGATGTTAATCTACTTCAAGAAGACCTAGACTCGTTGTCTAAGTGGTGCAAAAACAATGGAATGCTTCTGAATGCCGAAAAATGCCATCATATTAAATTCACTCGTAAACTCAAACCGATCGTTTCGGATTATACGATCAATGGTTTACAAATTACGGAAGTTGAATGTATTAGGGATTTGGGTATAATACTCGATAAAAAACTCACTTTTGTAGCACACATGGAAGAAATCATAAAGAAGGCATCTGGCATGTTAGGATTTATTATAAGAAATGGAAAGGTTTTTCGAAAGCCACGAACCAAAATATTGTTATTTAATAGCTTTGTGAGAAGTGTACTTGAATACTGCAGTGTGGCTTGGCGCCCTCATTATGCTGTTCATGACTTAAGAATAGAACGGGTACAGAAGAGGTTTCTATGGCATCTTTGTTACTCATCGAGAATTCATAAAAAGAAAATCTCGTACCATGATAGACTCCGGCACTTCAATATAGACACACTCAACACACGAAGAAAAATCTTGGACCTGGTATTTCTATACAAACTGCTCAGAAGTAAGATAAATTGCCCACAGCTACTCAGTAAAATAAATATTCGAGTACCCTATAAATATCCAAGGATGCATATTACGCCTCTTTACCCTCCTCCTAGAAGAACGGTTCTTGGTGCTTCCTCTCCTATCCCACGTCTGTGTAGGTTACTAAATGAATGTAGTAGTTCCGTAGATATATATGCTGATTCTCTCGCTTCTTTTCGAAAATCCGCTAAACAACTCCTAACCAATAACTAATACAATTTTAGGATTGTAAAATCATTCTGAAACCTCCTTTTAAAATCCTGTATTAATTCTGCAAGTGGTGTTTGCTTGTAAAAGAATGTAACTCTCGAATCTTTTCATTTAATAATTATAATGTGTATCGACTATTGTTACATTTGTTAGCAAACCTTATGTAATAAAATAAAATAAAATAAAAAATAGATCTTCCAACATTACCGTGCATTTTTATTTGATTTGTACTTAATACAAAAACGTTCTACATTCGTTTCTACGTATTCAATTAATCTATTAAAAAGTTTTATTAAATATAGAAATAGAGTAGGAAAGGTTGATAAACGTGTAAAAAAGGAATTTGTTTTTAATTGCCGTCACTGTTCAAATTGCGTTGGAAAATTGATTAATATTAGTTATTACTGAAAAGAGGCCAACCTAGAATTATTAATTTTTAATGAAGCATTGTTCCGAGAATTACCATAGTTATTAAAAAACTTTTTTGTAAATATCGTAAAATATGCTTTAATGATAAAGTATTTGGATGGAAATTAGGCCGTTTGTGGTGTCATTTAAGGTTATACATTTGTAAATCCATAGATATCAGTACCTGCCTGAAGTACCTACCTAATACATAATTACACTAGTGTAATATGTACTTGGAGTTAGAGATTGTTTTGTTGAAAGTTGTCGTTAGGTACCTATATAAATACCCCATGGATGAAGACGGCATATAACCGGTCCTTGTGAACGTCCGTGGGAGAGGCCTTTTGTTCAGCAGTGGACCTCTTTTGGCTGATATGATGATGAAGATTATTATGATAGAAACACCACGCATCATCATATTTTTTTATTCGTGATAGGCTTACGCTTAATAGTAATGCAGCCAAACCCAGCCAAAAGACGTCCACTACTGAACCTCCCAAAAGGATCGGTTAAATGCTGCCTGCATCCAACGGCCCCCAGCGATCTTCACCAGGTCGTCGTTCCATCTCATTGTAGGTTATCCCCCACTACATTGCATATTTATAGTTGATTCTAACACTTCGTTCGTGCAAATTTGAATTGAAAGTGAATTGATTCCACTTTGAAATACTCAACTAGTGAGCTAATTGTGTCGCTATCCACATTCTCTAAAAACCCTTAATTTTATATTGTGAAACGAAATGAAAAGTCAGTATATTGGTGTAAAATTGTGAATACCTGCAGGAATATTCTGTTTGAAAAAACGAGGAACGAGAGTATTTGTACATGTTTACGGTATTGGCGTTTTGGGACATTACATATGTCAGTTACACGGTAATGGTCATGTATGGAAGATACACCGCCGAGGCCGCCCATGTGACCCCACTGTAGTCGCTCTACGGATATTATCATTTAAAAAATGTTACGCTACGTCCATACGACTATTAATACTATTTTTTTTCAAGGAAATACACTTGTGCAAGTAAAATAACTTTGACCATTTACTAAACATTATATTCACTGGCCATCGAAATAATAAATTGTCACATAATTAAATAAAAAATAACAATTATTTTCTACATTGTATGTTACATACAATGTATTTTATTTTTCTATTGATTCCCCAAATAAAGCCTCCAATATTGAAAGTTTAGTAGTGAATTAAAGGACTTTAATTTGATTAACATAAGGGTTGACTGCCTCATTAATCTAGTGGTCCCAGGCGCGACAGCAACGCTAGAGGTCCTGGGTTCGATCCCCAGGCCGAGCAAAGTATTATTAGGATTTTCTATGAAATTCTCAGTAGCAGCTCGGAGTCTGGATTTGTGCCCGGTTAATGGCAATAGACATATAGACATACCCGTACTGTGGGTGTACATTAGTACACCTCTGCCTAACCTTTCGGGGAATACAGACGTGATGGTATGTTAATGTTACACAAGGGCTGAGAAAATAATATATTTGCATTTCGTTGGAGACCGTACCAATTTATTCGTATTTCGTTGTATCTTTATTTTTAATAGTACCTGTGTTTGGGCGAAATGTAAACAAACATACATATTTTCACACCTGTCTCCCATTGGGGCAGGCAAAAAACTATAGGTTTCCCCTTGCTACGATCCAGGCACACCACATATTCGCTTCATCTCCATTGATTAACCATGCATGATCATCGGTTTACATAACCTTTTGTAAAAAAATATCCTCAATTTGATTTCATCAACTTTTTAAATATTCATTATTATATATAACAAAAAATTTAAACAATACAGTAGTTAATAAAAAAGGTATGTCCACATACTTAATCAAATTAAAATTAAAATTAAAAAAAAAAGTAATTTTAGCCTCTTCAGTGCTAGACGTTCATCGTAGTATGTGGGATATCGAAAACCTTCTGATTAGGTTTGTATCTCTTTACATAACTAGGTAAATGTTGCGTCATGATGGGCAAGAGCTGAAATTTTTACAAAACGCTTTACGAGAAATAAACAACAATTTTTAAACTCGGAACTGTTACTTTTTTCTGCTGATACCATTATTTTGTGACTTTTGAATTTACAACTGTTGGAGAACGTAGCTTTAAAAATTGCAGCCCGCGATGACTTCGCTTTTTAGTTTTTGTTCAAATTGCAATTAGTGAAGAGTTTGCGAATCCTCAGCGTTGTGTCAGAGATTGATGACAATGGAAATTTTATACATCGTTAGTCAGGAGGGCGTTAGGTGAGCACGCTGTTTTTTCAGTAATCCTATCCGTGTAGGCACCTACAATTATTTGTCAGGTTGGCAAGGCTAATGCTGGGTAACCACCCTCGTTTACGTCGATATTTATAATGGCACACCTCCCGCTTTTCGTGACTTTGTTAACGCCCCGATCACTTGCAGGCATTACCGGTCGACTCTCTGTCATATTGATCCATTTTAATCGACAACTATTAAATCCATGAATTCTGTTACCGCAACGATAAATAGGGATGTCATTATAATACTGGGCTGAAAATATTTTTATGTACGCGATAGGCTGTTACAATCAATTTTTATATGTGATATGGGTATTATTGAGCTGGATTGCGGACCGGAGCTCATTCGTTTGTGTTTATCAGCAGGGAAACCGATAACTCTCATTCCGCTCGGTGTGACGCAATGCAGAGATTAAAGGCTTACACTCGTAGTGCCGCGGCTGTGGATATGGAACCGGCTAGATCCAATATGAGCCCACTCTGACGTGCATCCGACATCCGCGTCAATATCCAAGAGGGTTTTCTGACGTTAGAATACTAACGTTGTTTTCGTTCCATTATGCAACACATAAAGTACACGAATATGTATGGGTGAGGTACAGATTAATCCTGGCTGACCTCGGTTTTGTCTTGTGTAATAATATGGACTGAATTAATAAATCTTTTTAATATAGAATGAAAACAGATACGTAAATCTTGGCCGGTTGACCGGCTGACATGCTGATACAGGCAGTTAATCCGGTGATGGGGGTCGCGAGCTGGCTCAGCCGACGTACGGCGCACCGTCTACTTTGCGAGGATCTGCGTTAAATCGTCGCGTCATGCCACGCTCAGCTTTACACGTTTTTGTTAGCTGAACATCGCATAAAAATCTTTTAAATTCCCCGCATTCACATGTTAACAAGGATTTTCTTGTCCTGCCAGATTCGTTTTCATTAGCAAAGATATACCACTAATTAACTAAGTCTATTATATTTAGATTTTACTTAATATGTGATTGTGTTATTCGTAATATGAAAAATGAATTATAAGTAAAAATCTGGATTCGAGTACAGGTTCTATTTACATAAAAATATAAAGATTATATTAACTTTTTCCTTAGTAATTTGATGCTTATTTAGCGTCCATTTAACATCTGATGGAAAGGAATGCAATATAATAAAATTAAATCACGTATAATAATGAGTCCATGAGCGGCTTTCTTTATTACTCGTT
Organism: Acronicta aceris; assembly: GCA_910591435.1. Taxonomy (NCBI): domain Eukaryota; kingdom Metazoa; phylum Arthropoda; class Insecta; order Lepidoptera; family Noctuidae; genus Acronicta; species Acronicta aceris. The sequence goes on along the minus strand of OU342767.1, from coordinate 8,686,943 downwards.
ATTTCGCGCGAAACAAAGGGAATAAGAGATTTGTTGGGCAATAGACGATAATAATGAGAACAATTTATCGTTCGGCGGTCAGCGGGCAAGTCCGACACCTACCTGTTTATTTTATCAGCACAAACACCCGTAAATTTATTGGCTCTGATATTGTCACAGTTCACAAATCCGTATAATGAGTTCAATCTGCCATTGCCTGATACACGGATTAATTGCGATGTTTTCTAAAACTTAAACTCATAATAATATACCTACACAGGCTCTTTATGTATCCTTGTTATATTAAGTAATAAGATTAAAACATTTTTCGAAGATTCAATTCAGTCGGATCCGTGTTGATTATTATTTAAACAAAATTTGATTATATTTGTTTCTTTCGCCGCGATTTAATTTACCATAAAAGTAAATGGGAAATCTAATACATAAAGTAAATTAATGGTGAAAAGCACATAGAAAATGGACTGAAGCGCTTCAGACGTTTCGGTAAGTGCACGAACAATCTTTTAATTTAGTTAATTGCTAGTCACTGTGAAGTGGTTCAAGTTGTTCTTGAGAGATCACGAACGTCTTTATCCAATTTATTTAACGATGGAGTCGTTCTCATTAGAGTCCGTAGTGGACGCTCCGAGGCTCGCCCGCCCGCCTGGGACGCTTGTTGGCTACCTTAACTGCCCTAGCTCTTCGTTAGTATTCGACAAGTACGTCCTGACATACAAGACAGTCTCGGGATTCAGTCACACAGTCTCACTGCATTGTCTAGCAGCCGTAAACATCTACTTACGCTTAACGGTGGTTGTAAACTTGTCGGCAGATTGTCGCTGTCTTAGCGGGGTGGAGGTTGAGATTTAGAGTATGTGTGGTTTGGCTGGAGCTTAGAATAGATTACAATAGATGCTATTAGGGATATTGGCTGTATAACTATGGCGTTTCAATTAATTGAATATACAAATAACCTATCGACTATCAGCTCCTTGTTTCAATTTATATGCTGTGTTCAGTTGTCTTTCGAAGCCTATATTATTTTAATAGTTGCTGTTGCCCGCAGTTTCACTCACGTCCCAAAAAGATTAACATACTATAAGTCCGATTCTAGGCGGCGTATCAAAATGAAACATGCACCAGATTTTAAGTTAGACCTCTAGCAATATATCAGAGAAAACTGCATTCAATTCCAGGCTTTAGCCTTTGCGTGATGCGCGTACAAACATACAGACAGACAAACAACAAAAATTCTATAAATGGTTATTTTGGCTTATGTTGCTCTAATAAAGACCCTCCATATTAATTTATCTTTAACATCTATATTGTACAGACGTCGGCCTGGTACAATTTTATTATAGGTATAGATTATTATGATTTGTTATAGGTTTGTTGGTTGCATTCATTGTTTATTTTCTTACAATTAAAATGAGATAGCTTTAATTCCACCGCCGTACGATGATGAGCAATATTATTAGGTAGGTACCTTTGTACTACAATGACAACAATGTGTTAAGAAAACCTTGTCCGACCCGTGAAGGTATTGTTAGGTATCGAGATTTACATCTATTTTTTAAAAATCATTTTGACTTTATAAGCAAAAAAATAATAATTTTAAAATTACATTGTTGTTTTTGTAAAATGAAAAAACTGAAATGGCAATTTTTACGGTGGCAGCAACACCGTCCTTGGATGCCAAACATGCTAACAACTATGATCGTTTTATCATCCTTTAAAAATTTCCTAGATTTTAGGGTAATTGCGGCAATTTGGGCACGACAATCGTGAATTTTAAACTTCATTAATATGTTTGCTTTCATGAATATTTAATTTTTCTTACTCTATTTGGTGATGTGATTGAGATACCTTTAAGTCCCTTTCGGATTGGACAGGTTTTTTAACACAAAATAAATATAGTTAAGTCGTAAATAAATGGACCATAATAAAGTATCAGTATTAGTTTTTGGATCGTGTTTAAGAACAACAAAAATCACGGAGAAATACTACAAGAATAAAGTTATATCTCAACGAATATCTCGTGTCGCCGCGTGTTCGTGACAATGTGATATAGACAATGCTTTAGAAAAGGGTGATGCCTCGTTTGAACCGGCCAGTTTCTGAACAGTGCGAGAACTTGTTCACTTTTTCTCTTATATTTTGGGTTTTGTGTTATAAATGGTACTGGAATGTGAAATCTGATAGGAAGTAAACGGGGCTCAATAGACAATGCGTTGGAAAGGGTAAAGCTACATCGTCCTCCTCACGTCTCTGAAATATGATTTCGATAAGTCGGGCGCTATTGGACAGGGTTCCTCTTTTTATAAAATAGTTTATTTTACACGTGCTTTAGTCACGTTATTTATGTTGGCCACTGTGACTTTCTACTCGGGAGCACGATACGGCAATTTATTCGAACGGGTTTGAAAGTACCTTGTATATTCTGAAATAAAATTACATTTTACGGATTTTATCACGATATATTGATATTATTTAATCCTAACGTTCCGAAATCTTTACACTATCCATGGGCACGGGTAGACTGGATTACAGATTATAATACGTGAAGTCAAGGATCCAAATTGTGGTGTTAAAATAATATCAATATATTGCGATAAAATTTGAGTCAGAGGGGTTCGTGGTTAACTAATAACTAGGTTGATAAGCAGATCTACACGGTTAAGCTGCACTCGTCGTGATCACTGTATAGATTGGTAACCATTCTTAACACATCGAGACCCCTCCGTATCTTGGAGAGCACCTAAAGCCGTCGGCCCTGGTTATCATACAAATATCGCTATAGTACATAGTCAGAGGCTCCAAAAGCCTGACAATATTCAAGGATTATATATTGCGATTAACCAAGTAAAAAGCTTTTTCCATGAAAAAAAAATATATTTGCTCAAGTCTCTCAAATCAGTATCTGTACAAATAAGTAGTACTTATACTATATATACTTGATGATAGGTATAATTATATTTGATTTCGTCATAAAATTGGATAAAATATTATATATATTATATTATATAATATATATATTTTACCAATATATATATTATATTATATATTGGATAAAATTGGGTAAGTATCTTTAAAATTAAAGAGGATAGAAATCTACTAAGTGCTCAACTGCTTAATCTTAGGTCACATCGTCGCCTACCAGCAGGTAAGATGGTAACTAAACGAAATAAGTATACCTTAAAAAAAAGTTTTGATGAACGAATTTTTGATGAATGGTACTTTAAACTGACGAACAGTACCCGATGATTTTAATGATGCTTTGCTGTAGTTTTCGTAAAAAATAATTAACAAAGCATTCATGTGGACTCACACAATAATAAACGACTACTAGCTAGCTATTAACCCATTAAGAGAGCACCAAATACTTCACTACGATATAGAAAAGAATGATATCGGGAGAACGTCATTACGGCAGAAGGAATAACGTTATTAATCACTCGATATGATGCCGGGAAAAATAATATCGTCACATGCTCTCGACACCGTGAGATTAACACGTCCGTCCGTGGTGTTTCCGATCTTGTGTGCTAGCAAAAACAAGGTTGCGTAACTATAGACCGAATGTAGCTGTTACGATATACAAGACAAATAAATGACTACTCGGCTTCATATAGTAGGTATCTCTTTTTGTTCCATACGTGTATATTTAGGTATATATGAGTAGTTACTATAATGTCAATTTTAGTGTGGTGGCTGAGCGATCAGATTCTGCGCCATTGTCACACGGAACAAATATTGTATGACTTACAGTTGTTCTTCTACTATAGAACGGTAAAGGAAAACATCGCAAGGAAACCTGTGTAGGTTTCCTCAAAGGCCATGAAGTCTGCCAACCCGCAGTAGGCTACCCCTCTTACTCTGAGAGAGACCCGTGCCCAGCAGTGGGACAGTAAATAGGTTGATGATGATGACAGTAATTTGTTGTTCTGGGTGTTTGTGTTTGTAAAAAAATGTTTGTAAACTCACTCCGTATACAAGAGCAAATTCGAGGGCGGGGCAAAGTTTTATAAAAAAAGGCAATATTATGTAGGTATGTACGAAGATAAAGATTGTTTTGGGTTAACTAAAGAAGTCAGGAAAAATTATAAAAAGATCAATATCTACTTTTTTTAAACTATTAATACAAATGCCGTAGTCGGTGGCCAAATATATTCATCATAATCAATCGATTGATTGAATTTATTTGGATTTATCAAACGATTTAATCAGTTGATTATGAATATAAAACACAGTAAAAAATAAACGAGTTGAGTTTGAGCCATCCATTTTGTTTTCAGGTCGGATAACAAAAATAGCCAGTGAAAAGCGACATAGAATTTCTTATAGGGTAAAACTTATCCTACCAATGGGATAGTCGTCTAAATTAATGAAATTACGTTTAGGATAGGTGTCCCGGCGAGAAACAGGACATCTATCCCTCAAAAACTTTGATCACATTTTACCTTCCCATGGAATTGCACAGACACATGAGAGACGATCAACTTAGTGGTAGTTGGGGAATCTTTTGATAGATTAATGATTATATTCGGGGCAACCATACTTCTGAGGCAACTATCCCCGTTTTACCCTATTGTATAATGGATTGGTGTTTATTTATTTTAAATACAAAACACGAAAGATACTTTTCCGAACCATGTTTTTTTACACATTTTGTTTTCTAAGAAAAATTGCTTTCGCTAATCTATACTTATAATAAATCTGTAGAGAGGTCAATTCTGTACATGAAATATATTTCCAAAATAACTATCAGCGGGTGATTAGTGATCGATACTGACGCCAAAAAAGCAATCAGTAAAATTTTTGTCTGTCTGTCTGTATGTTCGTTATAGAAACAAAAACCACTCAACGGATTTCAACGAAACTTGGTACAATTGTTCTTCATACTCCTGGGCAGGTTATAGTATACTTTTCATCACGCTACGATCAATAGGAGCAGAGCAGTGAAGGGAAATGTTGGGAAAATGAGTGATTCATGAGAAAGGTTTCAAGCTATAAAACATCACGCTACAACCCTTAGGAACGGGGCAACGCAGGTGAAACCGCGGGCGGAGAACTAGGGAACAAAGTAACTATTCCACGCGGACGAAGTCGCTGGCAAAAGCTAGTGATTTAAATAAAGTAATGAACACAGAGTAAAAACAGGAGAACATAATGTAAAAAAAATGTTAAAAAATTCGCAGCCATGCAGAACACTTCATTAGTGAACAAAGGATCAGCATAGACTCGCAGGTTACGAAAACAATCGAAGAGCAGGGTCCTGTCATAGTTATTGAAAACTTTCAAGATAAGGTTACCAATTAGCCGCGGTGATGTCTAGTCAAAGAACACATTTAAATGGAAACAATGTAATGGAAGCTGCTCTAACGCCGTCGGGAGTTGATAAAAGTAGTTGGAGTAGACTTCATACTGCTGTGAATATTTATGAAGGTTCGGATATTGTAACAGGGTGGAACTTCGCCGCAGTGTTCCTATGCAGCGGGTCGCGTTCCCCTATTGTATAGGTATTCCAGCTAAAAGTGGTAAAATACGACGAGTTGCCTCAACAACTTTGGACTTGCATATTTATGAGTGTACTTTCAAAGACTTGAGTGACGGGGAAATAAAAGTAAATAGCCGGTGCAGTGTTGTTTGTGTCTTGAAGAGAACGGAACAAGATGAAGCGCAGATTTTTTATTTGAATCGAAGGCAATCCATCGCTGAATTTAGTTCTTTAACTTATTCAAAGAAATAAACTTTGAAATTCAATAGATTCGGAAATTTAAGGTGTGGAGCAAAGCTGAGATTTAGTATGCAAAATCGGCTTCATATATTGTAAAGTTTCAGTTACGGGATTGGGAGGTTATATGATCTTCAACCCGCCGCAATATCAAGGCAAGATTTAGTCCGTAATTATTTTTGAGGGCTTCAATGAATATTGTTTCCAACGTGAACAATTACTTACTAAAAGGTTATTAACTTTCTATTACTTTTTACTTCAGATGACCTTTTCTAAAATCGATTAGGTAGTAGAATGAAGAGAAAAAGTTATTAATTAATTGCCGTCGAGCGACATTATTGATATATTTAGTCGAGCGTACCAAGTCTGTCTGTATCATTAGCAACGAATATAATATGTATTAGCTACAATTTCGCAATAAAAACCGTCTTATATTCGCAGTCTACAAGTATTTTGTTCAAGTATTTTTTATCTTAATTTTTATTTGATGTAATACATTTACGTAGGTTACCTATTGAGATTCGAGTTACACAATAATGATCGAATTAATTCAGCAATCACGAACATGTCAAATGAAGATAGAAAAAATAGAGAAATAGATATATAACGAACACATATCGTTTTAATTCATTACGGGATCATTCCTCACAATAATTAGGTGAAACGATGCTTATTATTGCTTGTTGCCTATACTGTTAAATAGTAGTTATTAAATATCATACGTAACTTCTATTTATTTTTTTTATTTCTATTTTATCTCTATTATTACAGGATTATTTTTATAACCATTATAGGTAATTCGTTAATTAATAATGCTGCTTTTGTTATATTGTTTAACGTATAGGTATAAAGTTATAGTATAAAATTAGTAGTGGGTATATTTTATTTTATTTTTATGTTCTATTAATATAATAATAATAAATCAAACTTGTGTTAGTATTAATAACAATTGATTGAATTATAATAATTTAATTAAATAATGTATATATAATAATAGCAATTTTATTTTATCTTATCTAATTAAACAGGAAGTGGCAGGTTCGGGTGGACTCCCCGATGCAGGTGACAAATCACTATAAGATTGCGTGCAGCCGTACCCATCGAGCTAGCATCGGAGAGTACCACCCCTGTCCGCCAGCGCGCGCAATATGGTGTTGGGACTGTCGCGCGTGCGGCGCATGATAGAAGCGCACTGTTTGCGTATGATGGCCGCAAAGCCAGTTATAGCTGCGCGTGAGGTCAATCAAACAAATAGGCTCGTAATCTATTATATGGAACATAAACATATCTACAGGCAAACTATGGGTGTACGTACAACAATACACCTCTGTCTAACTCCTTAAGGACAGGCGTTAAGAGTCCGGCGGACCGAATTTCTCTTTCAAACTTAATACCGAAATAAATCGTAATTCAAACACGATTTCATCGAATTGTGTTATTATTCGGATTCCGATACCGTTAATCTAGGTTCCTACTCTTCAATTTTGTTCAAAATACTTCACTGGAAATAAATTGGGTCTTTTATTTCCAGTGAAGTAGAAGTAACCAAAATAGTAACGTAGGAACCTAGATTAACGGTATCCTAATCCGAATAATAACATAATTTGATAGAATATTGTCTGGATTACGATTTATTTCGGTATTACGTTTTTGTGAGCAACTCAAGCTCCGCCGGACCCTTAAGGACAGGCGTTAAAGTATTTTACGATAAGTAACAACCAACTTAACGCCCTTTAACTGTACGGATGGGTACACAACTAGAATTTATTTATGTAACCTATGTAAGTGTGGACCAAAATTACGTTTATAGCACGAAATGTTGGTATATATTTATGTTAAGCATTGTTAGTTGGCAAGTGAGTCACACCTACACAAAGTTTAAATGTGACACCAGTATTTCGTGACACATTTATTTAGCCGTGGGCCTTATTGACATTATAAAATGAAGGAAGGGAACAATACTGTTATAAATTCTGGCATGATGGTTATTTAATGATTATTTATTATTCTGGATTTCCCCTAACTTAATAAACTAAGTAAAGATAGTGTTTCTTGACTATCCCTAGAGAAATTTAAGATAAAGGGCAAAAAATATAAAAGTTTATCATGCCTAGTTAAACTATTTGTGACGTAAAGGTAAACGTCCAACTCTCCCATTCAATGTTATTCATTTGATATAATTTTATTTTTTATATTATAAGGTTTATATTTTTACTATTTAAGTCTAGGCAAATTGAAGTAGTAACTTGATCATAATACTAATTCGATTTTGCACAGAATTATCTAAAATTGGTAATCAAATTGTTTTATGTTAACAATAATAATTTTAGAATAGAGAAATTTTATATAAATTAAATGTTCCCTGCTGGTTATTACATTAGTGGTCGTAAGCGTGTCTGATGATCATGAGATCTTGAGTTGTATTCCCAGGTTGAAAAAATGTTATTTGAATTTTCTATGGAACTGTCAGCAGGAATTCAGTTTGAATTTATGCCATATGCAATAGCTTTATCCCCGACTATAAAATGAAACTTACATAATAGCGAAATGTGGGTATACTTGACAACAGTACACATCTGCCTATCCCTTTATGCAATATAGTCGTGATATAAAAAATAAAAATTGACGTAGAATATAATAGCAATATCACTTGCCTACTACAATTCTGTAGTTTTTTTTTTTATTTTTACATTAGGATTTTCTCCTGTATTGTGGGTGCTTTTACAAACACAAATTCTCACATACAGAAACCGCCCAAATCCGGAACCTGTTTGTCATATAAATATTTGCTCCGTGTAAGGATTGAACCTACAACAAGTGGCGCAGAAGCCGCTACGCCAAACGTGTCGTCAATTTGAATGAATTGCATTGTATTCATACATACTCCTACGCATTGTTAAGGTAAAATTGCATGGGATATGTATGTAATAATAATTTAATATGATTTAGCGACATCTACCGCGCTACATACATACTAGACGGACAAATCCTGAATCGCGCAAGTGAAGTTTGCAACGCAACTTGGATATATACAACGGCCCGACATCAATCGTCGGGCCGTGACCCGCCAGGCAAAAATACCCGCCTGGTCGGAGGATCCTCCCTTTGGGTGGAGGGGAACACACATCGCCCCTCCACAGTGGTGACTCCTACGTGGTCCCGGTGTACCCACAAATGTAAATACTATGATTATCAGCTCTATTAAAGCCTACCGACTTATTTACGGAATCAATGTCAAAAATATTTCACATAACTAATGCAGACACTACCTCAGTTATCTATTGATCGGTATCTAAACTGAACGATCCTAACAAGATCGTTTAGCGGTATAACGTTTCGAATCCTGCTGCGGAGTATCACAGGCTATAAATACGATACCTTCCGCGAGGCAAGCTAGATGTGATTAATAGGAGCTGTCATTGTATTACGATATAGCTCGTCGATCACTGGTGCACGGTTCGCGATATGTTTAGGTTCTCCATTTTCTTGATGTAATTTGACCATGAATGCACAGACATAGTGGTAGACTTAATAGCCTAGCACCTTCAATCTGATAGGAGGCCTGTGCACATCAGTGGGTCAATAAATGAGTTGATGAGGATTGAAATGAGACCATAATAGGTATTTCTAACTATGTAAGTAACATTACAAGATCTAATAAAATGATACCTGATATTAAATACCTTAGAACAATTTTACTGGTAAAAGTGTTTTCTATAACTTCAATGGCAACTTATAAATAGTCTTTTGAATATTCGGTTAAAGTCTATACAAAAGTTACGAAGACTCACTAGTAGAATTTATTTTTAAGCTAAAGAATTAAAATGTTAGTTTTAGAAAAATCCTTACACGCTAAACGATGTTTTACTTAATTAGTAAGACTTTAACTTGAATTTAAATCTAGTGTAGTTAGCGTTGGTTTGTTTAACGAGCAGGCTTAATAGTTATTATATAAGCCGCAAAATACTGTCTGAAATGTTTCAGTCCAGCCACATTATCTGAAACCTTTGGCCTAGGGTTTCGTTATATCTCGGTGCGGTCTAGTTAGTAAAACGGGCTAAATACGTAGTCATAGTGCTTAGTGGACTTGAATATTTCATAACACTTGTACGGTTTGGTTCTTGGCAAAGAATACAGACATTACCCATGGGATTTCTTAAAGGCTTCCAGAAAATGGGAAATATATCCGGTGGTCTGGTAATCTCAATGTATTGAGGGCATTTAATTTGTGCTCGAACTGCGTCCATAAAACGATTTCTTTCTTTTTACGCATTTGTTACTAATGTTTTTGAAAAAGAAAATATTGGGATCAGAAGAAAGGGATACTGAATCTGATATCTTACTAAATTTATATAATTGAAATAAAAACTAAAAATATCTATTTTTTATATTATTTTTCTTTGTACTGACTTGATGTATTCAGATCAGGTGTTCAGTTAAAATATATTTTTATAAGCGCAGCTTGACAGTGTGACTCGCTGTCAAACTGCGTAAGTGCTTTTTACCAAGACGTGATTCAATAACATATCGCTACTTGATGCTGTCTATAGGTACCTTTGAATTCTTTTTATCTCACATGGGATAGGCAGTAAAAACGTATAATCATCATTGCACCCAGATTTTGAAGATAGCACGTACACTATCTAGGGGCATCGACCTCGTTCCAGTAATGACAAGATCGTTTGACTACCTTCCAAATTCACGACGCGTGCGTTACTCTGAAACTTTTTACGATTATTACTACGATTTTTGATCCTCTCTCGTCGGGGCCACCTTAGACTTTTGACCCCCTAACATTTATTAACCGCTAAATGATAATGGTTGCTCGTAATCAAGAATTTATTCAGTGGCTGCTCTTATTAGTCGAATCTTGAGTATAATACAGTTTAGAACAAACACAGGCTCGACGTCAAAATAACCCTATTGTTTGAATTACAGAGATTGTGTGCCCGTTTTGTATGCGTAAATATTATACATATAGATGTAAGTAATGGTGTTTATACAATGCCATTTAAATATGAAAATGTGTTACGTTGAATAACATATAATTTATATAAACATGTATAGTATAATGTAGTCATCATTGTGGTACCTTCTACGAGTATAAGCAATGACGGTTTGTTCATCTGCCGCGGGCGATCCGTAGCCCGTAGTCGACGTAGCATTGACCGCTACGGCGTAGCTGCCGCGTAGTATCTCATTTACTAGTGAACTACTACGTGTCTTCCTGTGTCCGCTTTTTTAGCGTCCCCGTGGAAGCAAATACACTATGAATAATACTACGATGTCTAGATTTTTTTTTTGTTCTAAGACCATACCGGATCAGGTTGAATATTAAATTATATCGACACGACCAAAAATACATCATACTCATTATAAAAAATCTACTCAAAACATCTTCACAAATTCAGTAATATAAGAAAGCATATCACTTGATCTAGTTTCCCTCCTCACAATATAAAAAGTTAACTCGAGAGTTTCCCCGGGAAGTTATCTGCACTACATTCGATATAATACGAAATCGAGAGAATAGTGAAGAGTAAAGTTTGTCGTGGAAAGTTAAACAGTGGTACTTTGTCGCTTGTTCACGCCGCGACGAGGACCACAAAACCACAATAATTCGCCAACTCCCATATAATGACGTCCCTAATATATTTTTATTAACTTGCACTGTTATGTCCGGTCAAGTGCGATTTATGTGCGGCAGCAATTTATGGCGGTTGGGGCTAATAACTACTCTGAACATTTTTGATCTGTATGATTAAACAACTTACCGTGGTGAGTCTAAGGATGGGTGACCATTGACAATGAATTAATTTTAGAGAGTGTATTCAGAATGATATTTAAAATTTTAGTTCCGGTTAGACATATATACAGATACATTGCTGTCAATCGTTAATGGTAACCTGTAACATCTGACTGCCAGTTTATTGTAAAAATATCGGAGTTGCCCAGGAATTGGGTTGCAGAAGTTTGATTTTAGTCATTTCATGTCAAATAGGTACTAATATTCAGTCAGATTGGTAAATGTCTTTTTTTTTATACCACTAAGGTGGCAAACTAGCATACGACCCGCCTGATGGTAAGCGGTTACCGCAGCCTATGGACGCTTGCAACACCAGGGGTATCACTCGCGCATTGCCGACCCTGTAAATAAAAGAGGAATAGTTGGGCTGGCAGCATAGAAGACAATAACGTGATGCTTATCCTATCTGCCAACACGCTTCCTCGTGGAGCTCTGGCGATCTTGCTCACCGTGAGGAACACAACATAGCACGTATTTGACTTGTATTCGTCCACCGGTGGAAGAAGTCCTCTTCTAGTAATGAGCACTTCAAATACGTACATTAGTCTTCACATCAAAATTGGTTCATAGACTTCATTATGCCAGATAGACAGAACAGTCTAAAAATATATCTTCAAGAAAGCGAAACAAACGTACTTAAAAAATCACAAAAAAAGCGATTTGATTCACGTGTGTGCACGCACATTTATAGACATTTTAAAATATGGCTTTGTAGTGTAGAACGAGTTTTTAGATTTACCAGTAAGAAAATTACATCGTTGCACTGTGTCTCGTTATGAATAACAACTACGTCCCTCCGTGGGCGTCAAAGGACTCGAGGGTAAACAGTCTAAGTGTCTTTGGTAGATTAGTAGTAATCCACGCACATACTAGATTTCTGAACAGTTTTCTAGACCTAAGCTGTGTTTAGAAACTCTTTTATTCTTGACTAGAAATACTAAGTTTTTTACACTATCACATACTTGTCACATGCCCACGTACGGTCAACCAACCTTTGTTATAACTATCGTAGAACGAGTCAAAACTAACAAAAGAAAATAATATTGTTGTATTGTGTATCATAATGTGAAAATTTATAAGTTTATTGTATTGGTTTCTATTTTCTACCCACGCCCTTTAAAATAACATCGAGGCAAGATATCATTTACGTTTAGGTTAATTCTGCTACACATTGTGAAGATGAAATACAATCCATACAATAGCTTTATAAAAATGTGCGTGTATAAACTAATTTGACAGAATTCGTAATAAAAATTTACATAATGCGAGAAAAGACCACCCCACAAGAAAACACAAACGACGAGAATTTTATTTTCATGCTCACATTTGCGCAATTTGTATACAGAATGTAAATTAGAAAGCGCCTTATTTCAGCCAACGGCGTCAGGTTATTTGGCTCAGTGTCGCGACTCGCGCCCGCTTGACGAGTAAAAAATATAGATACAATGAACACAACAACCCTTTAGTCACATTCGTTACCTTTCAAATTATGCTCCTTTAATGAAATGTTATGAGGAATCTTAATATAAAAGATTTTTCTCGGTACTCTCAAGCATTTATTTCTACTTTATTTTCAGTTTGCATTGTATTGCGTTTTGTCGCTTTTTATTAAATTTCTCATTGTAATAAATGTGCAAAGAGAACGTTCAAGAAGTATTCTAAGAAGATGTAAAGTAGAAGAATACTGAGTACCAGTACTATCAGAAGGAAAATAAATCAGTATTTTGATTCACAGAACCATTGCATCATGATCCGTAGCTTTGTGATCATAACATTTGTTTTTTTTTATTGCAATATAGTTGTATGTTTTATTCCGATTAACGATGTGCAATCAACGAGTGATGCGTTCAATAACGTTGTTACAACTGCCAAACATATAACTATGATTGTGTCCATGTTAACTACTACCAATGTTTTTCACTGACAATGTCAGACAGGCAGTTAAATTTTTTCCCGGAGGTGGATTCACAGCTAAGCGGTATCAGTCGTTAGGTACAGTAAAAATGGGATATAGTCAGAGACATTGTATTGAATGTACAAAATCGAATCCGTTTTCCCAGTGGGGTGAATGGAAAAAATGTTTTGTTGCCAACGCCGCGCTGCGTCGCGTCGCGCTGTCCACTGAAAGATTTACAACCCTCCATTACAGCTTCATGTACCCGCGCCGCCCTATCCGAGAACACTTGCGATTTAGATTAAATTGTCTGTCGGATATTGTTTAGCTAAATGTTGTGAGCGGTTAGTTCGCAACAGATGTCTACGCACTAGTTAATCATTAAACTGATATTCGAAAACATTGGATAGCAAATTTGTAGTGCATGTGATATTTTATTTATATTCTATGTAAAGCTTTTGGTTCTTAATTCCCGAATATTTGGGAAAGTAATTTAACAAAATGTCAATTAAACCCTTAAAATTTGCGGACCTTGCTTGATGCAAGCAAAATTCTTGCTAAGACCGTCTAGTTTAACCAAAAGGTTGACTGCCTCATTAGTCTAGTGGTCCCAAGCACGACTGCTACGCTAGAGGTCCTGGGTTCGATCCCCAGGTCGAGTTAAGTGTTATTGGGTTTTTCTATGAAATTCTCAGTAGCAGCGGAAGTCTGGATTTGTGTCCGGTTAATGGCAAAAGGCTAGCCCCCTTTTACGTGGAATCTAAACATACCGGCGAACTGTGGGTGTACATTAGTACGCCCTTCGGGGAATACAGGCGTGATGATGGTATATTTTACTGTATAAAATGCTGAAGGCAGTAAGACTGCCTTTATACACTGCTATACTTACCTACATTAAGAATAAAAACACAATGATTATACGCCAAACTAATTTCAGGTCGTACCAACCTTTGTTGACAGGCTAATCTGTGCTACTATTTATCATTTCGTTTATTTGAAACATGTCCTTAAATCGAAATATTCCAACATAATTACGGAAATAAACTGTGTTCAAGTAATTAAACACGCACGCTAATTAAATTGAGATTTAACACAAATAATTTGCGGTAGCTCGAACAAAATGAACACACATATACCTAGTGGAGCCAACGCTGTAATCCCGATTATAAAAAACAATTTATATTAATTAAACATGCCAGTGAACACAATAGCGCTGAATGGAGTTTTCTATATTCTTCATAATTATCGTTTTTTTTTGAAAATTACTTGGTATTTATTATTTAATTATAACTTGACTGTGTCATTAGTCTAGTATTCCCAAGCGTGACTGCTACATGAGAGGTCCTGGGTTCGATCCCCAGGTCGAGCAAAGTGTTATTGGGTTTTTCTATGAAATTCTCAGTAGCAACTCGGAGTAGGGATTTGTGCCCGGTTAATGGCAATAGGCTCGCCCCCTATTACATGGGACCTAAGTATATCGGCGGATCCGTTCAAATGATCAAGCCCTGCTTTAAATCCTTCACAGAAATCTTAGTGCCTCCCTCCTTATCTGTTACTTTTTTACATCGATATGTATGACTCATTGTAGTATGTCGATTTACGACAGTAATAAGTACCTAGCGAAAAGCATAATTAATATATTTTAAATATAAAACTCAGTTCATGTTTAATAATGCAAAATCAGTTAATTGAATCCTGAAATTATAAATGACCCGTAAATATCGGATTTATTTCGAGTTTAATTGTATAAAAATAATGTTAATATTTTAGACTCTCTTTGAAATCAAGTTCAAGTTGAGTTCAAAGTAAATTTACACTCAAAAGTCTAATAATCTAAAAGTTTCGTTATCTATTGTACTAATAGAATATATTTTAGAACGTTTTATATTGAACGGGAAAACTAAAATTGAACAGGACAAATAAGACGCCAACGTCTCAACAATATGATGGATAGTAAACAAGAAATGCACTGAACAAAAATAAACCTGACCAACTTCGTTTTATATGAGGAACGTTGAGAAATGTAACCTAAAATATGAAAGCTGGCAGCACTTGAATGTTAGTTAAAAATAACTCAAACGTGAAGGTGTCCGGTACTTTTATTTTTACCTGATTCGAAATAAAAGGAACGACTAAAGAATTTGTGCCTCTTATACCAAGGTTGACGTCATTAACACATTTTAGACGGTTTCCCTATATTTTTTTCCGGTATAATTTCTTAAAAAAAAACGGATACCAGTTACTTACGAGTATATCTTTATCTGTTATATTTTTTATATTGTTAACAAGCAATTTGGTTGTAGGAAAAAAACAACAAAATAGATCTATTTAATAGACATTGTAGGGTTACTGAAATATGTAGGTTTGTAAAAACTGTACAAATCTCGATAAGAAAAATGGAAAGTATCTGTTCGTATTTTCGATTTTATTTTATTACTAGCTTCTGCCCGCGACTTTGTCTGCGTGGACTATAATTTGTGTTGTTCCAGACTATAATCTATCTCTGTGCTCAATTTCATCCAGATCCGTTCAGCCGTTCTGGCGTGAAACAGTAACAAACATTCATACATCCCTACATCCATACTCACAAACTCACTTTTATAATATTAGTAAGGATGATATAGTATCAATTGTAGGTACTTACACTTTGTAGTAACATACTTGGCATTAAATGAAGAATAGAAAAATTATAAAAATGAGTTTGATAATCAAGTTTTTCATTATCAAACCGTTTAAGTTAAACGGCATTAATACTTGAATGCTTGTGAACTATTACATAACAAGCTGAAGACAACTATTTATTACATAATAACAAAAATGTTCTTTGCATCATGATCAAAAACATTAAGCAACATTGAAATACGAACGTCTCAAATGTTACGAAACGTGTACTCTATTTAATTGTGAAAAGGTATTCGGATTGTGTAGGCCACTCACGCAGGCGGCTCGTTTGTGAAGGTAACAATGTTGAATGGAAAAAGAGTTAAAAGGCTGGCGGGCTTCGCTACCGACACTACAGTTGCAAGTGGTCGCTACCCGTTTACAGCCACTTGTGATCACGACCAACCGAAGTACCGCTCCTTGTAAGACACATCTTTTGTTTTTTAATAGGTACTACATTATACTAGTTTGTTTGTCTTTATCGAAGATTATCTGTAGCCCGTTAAGCCAATATATTAATAAAATATGTTTTTTTTGCTTAGAAGAAGGAACAAGGATCATTTTATAAATTAGTATGCCTTGGGCTTTAATGTGTATAAAAAATGTTTTTTTGTAATTGTATTTTAGTTTCAACAATTTTGGGTCCGGCGGAGCTTGAATTGCCCACAAAAAGTAATACCAAAATAAATCGTAATCCAATTACAATTTTATCAAATTGTGTCAATAGTCTGATTTGGATACCGTTGATCTAGGTTCCTACCGTACCAATTCGTCTATTATTACTACACTGGAAATAAATGGCCGGAAATTCTTTCCAGACATGGTAAAGTTATAAAGAATTAAATTAGCTTACAATTATTTCCAGTGAAGTATTTTGGACGAAATGGTAGAGTAGGAACCTAGACTAAAAGTATCTGAATACAAATAATAACGATTAAAAATTGTATTTCAATTACGATTAATTTTGGTATTACGTTACTTTGGAAAATTCGGTCCGCCGGACTCTTAACGGGAAGGTAGATAAATTATTTTCTATTTCTTTTAAGGGCTTTTATTTCATGCTTTTCAGACAAGTTTTCAAAATAACAGCAATAACTTTGTAGTGTTGAAAACTAATATTATATCCAATAAATGCGCTTTGAAGGCAAATGATCGAGTAAAGGCCGAATGTCAATTTATTAATTCAACGCCCGTCGCCGGCGGTAGATAAACACAAATGGAAATGGTCGCAACTAAATCGGAGCCAGGTATACACGGACACAAACAATTGGAGCTTATGGAAATCAGGGTCCGTAGTATTTTACCGGATTAAATATACTAGCAATTAGTGCCGTCCCGGCAACCCCCGGCAGGCTAGTTATTTATCGCGAGGTCTAAGACTTAATTAAAACATCTTACTTTGAGCTACTAGGAACTATATACGTATCCATTTTGATAGTAAATTAAATTAGGTCATACTTGCATCTCGGCACCGCTGTGTTAATTATTAAGTACAACTTGTACTTATTAATTATTAGGGGAAGTGCGGGTAATATAGCACGCCCACAGTCGCTCTAGGACTGTTATGTGATGAAAATTTAATGATCACGCATTTCTCTCTGCGGGATATTAATACGTTAAATGATTTCGTTTTGAAAAATGATTTAAAATTCATTGTGCATGGACATTACCCGTATTTTGCAGTGGCATTCAACTGAAAGAAAATTTTGGTTGAACATAAGAATTTGACAGTATGTTGATGTATCGGATGAAGGTTCATGGTCACTTGCTACTGCCGTTGTACCATAATATGTCGTGGTTTTGATTCTCATGTAACAAATATTTCTATTTTGCAGCGATTAATTTACTTACCTACGTATTTGTTTCACGATAAGCTGTCTATGTCCGTTATATGTTTGTGCAGCCTTCCGGGACATATGGCTTGTTATCTAGAGTGTTTGTCTTGATAACAATTCTAAATTAATTTTACTACCTCATCAGTCTAGTGGTCCCAAGTACGACTGCTACGCTAGAGGTCCTAGGTTCGATCCCCAGGTCGAGCAAAGTGTTATTTGGTTTGTCTATGAAATTCTCAGTAGCAGCTCGGTGTCTGAATTTGTACCCGGTTACTGGCAATAGGCTCGCCCCTATTATATGGGACCTAAACTTACCAGCGAACTATGGGTGTACATTAGTACACCTCTGTCTAACCCATGATGGTATGTTATTAATTTCACTGAATAACCTTAACTACTTAAGTCGAAACAGCCGGCTCGAAGTAAAACACCAGTACAACGCCAAAATAATTAATGTAAACCTATTCAAGTCTTAAAAAATATGAACGAAACTTAACTGGCTGAATTAAAATTAAAAGTCAAGAGCAACAGACATTAGCATTACTTTAATCACTATCAGGGGACGTCAGATCTTCGCGGCTTTTGAATGTGCAGTCCAACTCTAGGTGAGCCCGCTTGGAATGGAGATTGGAATTAAAACTCCGCTTATTAAGACTACCCCGAGGATTAGAGTAAGTTTTCATTGAACCACGGGCCATTCGCTTTTGTTAAATGAATTTTACGTACGTTAACGTTTTCTTCCTGATAATTTCGGTGTGAATAAATAATTCCATAAAGGTGTTGAAATTATGTTGTTATAATTGTTAAATGTAACAACATTGTGTAACATGTTGTGTAATTGTTATTATGTTTTTGTTGTAATATTGATATGTGTTTTTTTGAGATCGTGAATGAATGAATGGATCATGGAGTGTTTGGAGATATTAAAGTAATACCAAGACACTGCATTTTCCCTTCTTATTCGTTATTACAAAATAATACTAGTATAATCAATACGTTTCTACTGTAAATCCGACGAATAATACTAAACCTACGTTGCAGATTAATTCACATAATATCGGCAATATTTACAGACAATTATTTTAGACATTTTTTATCAATTAATATACTATCAATATTTTATAGAGGTAAATATATACGTGTCTTTTTAGGAGGTCAGTAATCTCTAGAACTATTAATCGTATTTTAACATATCTTTGACTTATATAGATCTACACTATAATTGATCGTAATCACATCTACCCAAACGAAGTTTCGGGTGGTAAGTAGGTGGCTAGTTATTTAATAATATGTATGAGTAATCAATAATTATCGGGTTGGTGTAGCTCGTTGAACTAATTTTATTGCGATATTAATTAACTGTAACCTTAGGAATATTATTATCAACTTAAATGCAGATAAAACTGCAAGTCAGGGCAATGTGACCCTATTGAATAATTATAAAGGTTTTAAGTCTAAAACAGTAGCGTGGAGTCGAGCGCGGTCCAGGTCCTCTCTCTTAAGCTTTAAATTATTACTTTTCAAGTAAACTTTATCAGTGGTTTATTATCATAATTGGCCTCTTTGCTCATTGAGTTATAATCGCTTCAGAATATTCCTAAAGTCTGAACGATGTTGTGTTGATTACACTTCTAATTAATTACACTGAATAGTCTCAAGGATTTATGTTCGAATTATTTTAACGGCGTCTCTTC
Organism: Acronicta aceris; assembly: GCA_910591435.1. NCBI lineage: Eukaryota > Metazoa > Arthropoda > Insecta > Lepidoptera > Noctuidae > Acronicta > Acronicta aceris. The sequence continues at coordinate 8,667,340 of OU342767.1, read as the reverse complement.
ACGTCGACTTAAAATATAATAAATATTTTAAGTATAAACAAGAAGTGAACAGTTATGAAGTATGCATTTGTTATTAATAAAATTGAACGCAAATTATGAATGTCGTTCTTTACAACCATCATTAAACGAATAAAAAGGACTTATAAAACTCAACTTTATTTTATAGTGCCTGATACCCATTAATTTGAAACCACTATAAGTAAGTCTTTAGAACTCCTTTCGAAAGGACCGGGATCCTTTCTCATTAAATATTATGCAAAATTTTAAGGTATGTATACTCAGTACTCTAAAAAACAACATGGTTAACATTAGTAAACAGCTATCGTTTAGCCTTCTAATAAATTATAGTTACCTACGTAATTATGTCAACCACGCAATTTGGCCGATCGTCGGATTGTTGGAGCCCTGATACTAAACATAGATGTCTATATAGGTATCATGCAAGTTACATATAGGACACCCATTTGTGACATATCACTTTACAGATCGCCAATTTCATATTGGTAATGGATAGTGATGGATGAAAATGCCTCGCGTTATAAAAGAAAGAAGTTAAACAAAACGGAAAATGCATAACCTGTTTTTTTTTTCAATTCTTCGAAATAGTTATTATTATAATACTAACTAGATACCTGCAATAGTTAGAGTAATAACAACATTTTAATTTTTAAAACAATTTTATTTAAATGTCCGGCGGATCGATTTTTTCTTAGAAACGTAATACCGAAATAAATCGTAATTCAAACTGAATTTAATCGAATTCTGTTATTATTCTGATTCCAATACCATTAATCTAGGTTCCTACGCTACTATTTCGTCCAAAATACTTCACTGGAAATAGATGTAAGCGTATGCAATTTTTGATAACTTTACAAAGTTTGGTACGATTTTTCGGTTTTTTTTTTCCAGTGAAGTAGTAGTAGACGAAATAGTACCGTAGAAATCTAGATTAACGGTAACCAAATCTGAATAATAACATAATTTGATAGAATATTGTCTGGATTATGATTTATTTCGGTATTACGTTTTTGTGGGCAATTCAAGCTCCGCCGGACCCTTAAGACGTATAGAAAAATATTGAAATAAATTGATCAGTTAACCTGTATTTCTAAAATATTGATCCGCAAAAAATACCTTCACATGTAGATATCAAAAATATGAGATAAAGATGGCAACACAATGGTTTAAAGCAGTAACAGTGTCGTGGATCGCGAGACCCAACTTGCCTAGAGTGGAAAATGTAGATGTTACCGTGCCTCATTCATCTGGATTGGCAGTTTGGCACGTTCACTGTTCACAGGTAGGACACTGTTTCCACTACTGGGACCACGGAAGAAGGTCAAATCACTCCCGTGACTCCAGCACATAGTGGCCAGGTAAAACTGGTGTAGTTTTTGGTCGGTAGGTCACTCAATATAGGTAGAACCCATCATACAAAGCTTTACCGGACAAATCAAGAGAATACTAGCAATATAATCACAGTTCCTTATTAAAAAAACAAAGCACACTGGTCAGGCAACCCTCAAGTAAATACAACAACATAATTGTAGTGTGCAGGCGCAAATTTGTTAATTGTGGCAGTAACACAACGCAACCGGCACGTGACTGTAATACGTTCAAAACAAAAGTGCCTACTTTGTACCATTATAATTTACGACGAATCCCGGTGTTGTTTGCACCCAGCTGATATCGGCTACTTGTTGTAAGAGCTTGTGGAAACTGGATGTAAAGGAAATATTAATAATCTTAAGTATTCTTGAGTGCAAATGGTAAGGTAACAACTCGGTAAATCGAGTTTGTCGGGCTTTATGACAGACAAGTTGAGCCTATATTTAGTTGTAACTTTAGTGTTGTTTATTTAGTGTTTTTGAGGGTTCAATGATGAAAATATAAACAGCTTGTGCCACCATAATGGTAGGTTGTGGTGACCTTTAAACTTTAACACCTACGTAACAATTACACGCCCACGGTTGTTGGTACTTAATTACGTGATTCATTTACATAGGAAAAATAAATAACGTGACCAAAATAAAAGGAAACCGTGCAAATCAGGAAGAAGTATTTGCAATACCCGTGATCCCACATAAAAACTAAAAATATTATTCTTTATAAGATCAAATTTTCTTATTCGGAACAGTAATTGAAATAAATGTGTTTAGGTGTTTAATGTAAAGGAATAAAAACTGTTTTTCTGGGAAGAAAGTAACAATGCCGACCTGGCATTCAGCCAAAGCTAAATTAGATAATGGAGTTTGCGTGCAAAAATATAGGAAACCGAGAACAAAGACAAATGGGGTCGACTCTGACTCTGAAATGGTGAAATAAAGTAACACGGGGAAGATTGAGGTTGGCCCCTGCACGGGCGCGACTCATGTCGTCACGTGCTTCAAACGTGGTTACACCGAGCGAAACCGATATTACACCTAAATGGAATAACTTCCTATTTAACAAAGTATTGTGGTCCTGCACAACTTGTGAAAAAATGCACCAACTTGCGGGAGTTAGGAAACTTTGCCAGTTTATTTTGAAGACTCCCCCGTGCCACACTTGAGAGTAAAGCAGAAAGTGTTGCATTTTATAAAACACGCTGTCGTGATGCGAAGGAGTGAATACATTTTGGTTTTGCAAGTGAATCTGAAGTGACGAAGGAAATATTGCAACTTTGTTAAAAGACTATGTTTTTAAAATAATTTCTAACAAACTAAAACCACTAAAAAACTTCTTGTTAGTAAGTTTCTTGAAAATTAGAACGGGTATTTCATGAGTTTATAAAACTGCGCAATTCTCTAGGGTTTCTAAAGAAACTTGTTTTGCAATATTTATTCGTTTCAATCTCGGTATAGTATTGTTGTAATTTGCGAGATTCATTCCGACTGGGTTATAAGATTTTATACATGCACGGGATAAAACCGACCGGACTAAATAATAACGTCGTGATGCTGGCAACGATGATTTATTATATCGCTTTCCTCGACCGCCCGAATGAACCACATGAAAAATGATCTCGGTTATTGCTAGCAGCAACTCTGCAGTTGACGCTTTGTTTAAGCACAAATGACTCCCACTATGAAGTTGTTATTTCGTCCGACTTATGTTTTTACCAGATTGTGAACGAACCAGGCCTGCCTGTCGCCTTGTCGCCCTCTAGCTTTCGCCACACTATGATAAATCGTCTGGAACAAAATCTCGCTGTTTTAGGTTTATTGTTATCTTCTAAAAATTCATTATTAAAAAACGCTAATATTTCTCTTTATCTTTCTAATTATTTTAATTTTGGACCTGGACCAAAGACCTGGTTTGGGCATGGCCTTTCCCCTTGGGATAGTAATGGCTAAAGAAAAAAAAAGTTTCTATGTTTTATTAACTTCTGCATTATTTTGTAACTGATACCCACACTATTTACTGAAGTGATCTATTATTTTTAAATGCATATTTAGCAATTGTTGAATAATGATATAACACTAGGCATTGGACAATATGGCAGGTATTAAAGACGCAACTTACAAAAAAAAACCATTATCACAGTATAAAAACTAAGTCCTAAATCACTTTTTGCGATCTACTTTACATTTCCATTTACATAAAACTTTTAACAATGGCCCATAGTCCATAGTATACGTACGGTATTTATTTAAAGTTTATCAGAGTTTGGAGTCGAAAACTCTGCTTTTTTGCGGCGAGACCTTTTAATTGTCACTTCACTTTAAACGGAGAGTGCGAAACGGTTGTGATAAGGGTTTCTTTTCTCGTCGGTGCCGGAAATTAATTGTCACCGAACGGAAAATAGGGCGAAAGTCCAATTAATTATTAGTCACTTCATTTATTTAACCCGCCTGCGCGGAGCTTCTTTCTGATATTAATGTCCAAGTGCCAGACTAATCTTAAGTCACCCTTTAAAAATAAGGGTGCCGAATTTTTCCATCCTTAATTTTGCAATGAATTTTCGTGGCCTGAAAAGTTTGCCTAAAACCATTTGTATAATTACATGTATCTATTTATATTTAAATATCGCAAATACCTACCGACATTGAAAATACTTTTAGTAATTAGTAAATTTAAGTTGATAGATACATCACTATGCCACTGATTTGACAATTTATTGACTTCATCATCGTCCTTGTTAGCGTAGATCCGTCCACTGCCGGATGTAGGCCTAAGTCAAAAAACTCGATCTACGGCTCTACGCTATAAATTGTTTACTCAATGTAGGTATCTACAATGAAAAATCTACTTCTAATAAACAACATCAATAAAACTTACCAATAGTGGCAATTACATCAAATCTTTTCAAACAAAAAGGTCCTTAAGCTAACTTTTGTGTCTAAACAAAAGTTTCGTCTAAAATTGGCAAAAGTTTGAATGAAGTGACTTAGGTAACTCGCGGCGTTTCGCGCCGTCAGCTGCGGTGATCCCATCGCCTCACTAATGTAACGAAATAAAAAATAATATTTATTTATACGTAGATAGGTACCCAAAGAACAACGTGACATGAAAAAAGTTCGTTTAAAACCAATGCTGGAGAATAACTTTTGCAAAAGTTAATATCGACTTTGTGACGGCATGGCGCTTTTAGTGTTTTGTACGGTCATAGTGACCATGCAGAACCCGCAAGTAAGCATAGGTTAGATTTTAAGAGTTTTATACCAATACTTTAATGGAATATACTAGGATGAAGAACTTCTACTTAAACTTTATATTGTAATAATGATAGTTATAAATTCACTAACTTATTAAACCATGCAACTAGACTCGTACTCGTAACATAATGTTTAATAAATGCTTGTAAAAGCTTATTTGAAATAAAAATATTTGAACTTGAACTTAATATAACAATATTATTTGGAAAATTATTGTAAATATTATACCAAAAGTAGTAATATTTGCTTCAAGATCCAAAGCTATGTATAGATCATTCTTTTGTAGGGGTTCAACAAAATATTTATAACAGTAGCGGTCACTTCTTATGATGACGTGAAGCTGCGATTGCTATTAATTAACTCGTAAAATGATGCTTAATGTAACAATACTTCCTTAGGGGAATATGAATTTGAATATTCAATATTATAAATGAATGATATCTACCTAATCGAAGAGAGAACCCTACCATTTTCTTGTCCCATAAAGATTTAAAGGAAGTATCGAGCAGATTTGTTTAAACAAAGACTACTCTGACAAGAATTTCAGGGTATTGTATCTGGATTTTTTTGATTTTTTAAAGAACTTCATATTTTTTAAATTATGCTAGCAAAAAATTGCATATTTTAGTTAACAAGTTCTCTGGTAGAACACGACTACTTTAACATGGAGCAGGCAATCGCTTGGATTAAAAAGTACATATCGTTCGGTGTTCCGATACGTACTTATACCCGTATGGGGAGCCCTCATATTCTCCTGGACTTCTTCCAACCGACATGGATATTTTATGTTTGTAATTTCGTACAAAACCGACTGCCTTGGGAATTACTTACCTACTAAATAATAATCCCCCGAATTTTGATTAGTCTCGGTAATCAAGTGGGTCGAACACGCGCGCTCAGAATTTCGGGAGTTGCTGTTAGTAGCAAGCAAAATGACAAATACAATAGGAATGGAAGTCTACAGATAAGACGGTTTATTTGTTTCCATTTGGTCTCTAATATTTACACGAGTGCACGTATTCGACCGCGACGTCGAGTCTACGAAGTTAACAAACAAATGACATTAGCATTGCCTTAATCGACACCGCGGGAGCTGTACGGACGAGCGGGCTACACTCAGTGCGTCGGGCTCACTCCGCCAACAATTTTCTTGTTTTGACAATTCCACACAATTTGAATACTGTCATCAGTATTCAGTACCAGCGCCAGTGATTATTTAAATGTTGTACCTCAACGCAAACAGAAAGCTAATCTCTTTTGTTTGACAATTAATTTGGCAAGTCGTTTTGTTATACAGAATCTTATTATAATCCTGAAATGACAAGTACCCTCTTGATTGTTGAAGAAAGAAAGGCGAACAATTTAATGAAACAGCTAAGATTTGGTTGGGCACGGTTCGTTATAACTTGACATAATAATATTGTGAAATAATACACATTTATTTCTCGACGCAGTTGTAAGGAAAATATTGGTTATATTGTTCGGAAATAAACGTGTAATTCTATCTGTTACAATTCATTTAAACTAACGGAAGACACAATTCTTGATAACGCGTTATATTACAATTTCGCAATGGGGATTGTTTTAAATGAAGGCAATGAGACCACCGGTACGGCGGCGGCGCACGCTGCATGCGCGCCCCACTTTATTGGAGTAAAGGAAACATTTATTACATGTTAAGAGCCCCTTTATGTCTATACTGTTGCCAAGGACCTAATAGAGTATAAATGTACATGAAATGAGACTACGGCCCGAACTCATGTTACGTCGGTAACGGACCTTTAAACTGGCATACACAGGCCTTTCGCGCCACACTTAAATGAATAAAAAATATTTATGCATGGGAAACAAACCCTCAGTCGCAATGTTCAGAAACAGCAATATCGATGAATTTTATATTTAGTGACTTTAGTGTCTTCTTCCAATACTTTGGGGAAATTCGTCCCCTTCAGAGGTACTCCTCCGTTGGGGTACCATTATTGGATTTTGGCATCTGTGCATATAAACTTTGTTTACGAATGAAAAGTTAGAACTGATTTAAATCTTCCATTTATTTTTTTCGAGGTTTGAAGGGTTTACGTTTTTTATTGGTCTAGTAAAATTGTATTGGTTATGAAAATATGACAACATTCGATACGAATGTATTTAGAATCACGTTGCAACCGTGCACAAAAAATAATCAAATTTATAGTTCAGGTATGTCTAGCAAATATTTAAAATTATTTCCTCTATATACTGATCTGACACTTGCCTACGTGAATATTAGACATTACAAAAAAATACTATTTTCGAAATTTATCGCGTTATATTGATATTCTTTGATTCTTGACGTTTCGAATCCTTTATAGCAACCATTAATCCAATTAAATATCATCAATATATTACGAAATAAAATCTGTAAAAAGTAGTTTTATTGCAATGTTTAATGTCATTTGATCATAAATGATTGGATTTTTTAAATATTCCTATATATTTTTACATGCAATTTTACACATGTCGTATGATTAAAATTAAGATATTTAAATTATTCACTGTTGCAATACTTACTTATACTTTGTTTGAATTTGTTTTTTTTTATATAGAAATACTAGAGCTCCCGTGCGAAGCTTCGCCTGCGTACTTAGGTAATTTTCTTATATATAAGATAAGTCTAATTTTTATGGAAGAAAACAATTGACCAAATTTGAAATTTGAAATTGAATTTCCAAAAATCCTTGCTTAGTGCTGGCTTTGCGTCTACTGTGAAAAAGAACCAGCATGTTCCTTTTGTCGTGTGTGTATGATAAGATGTATGAATGTGGAAGAAGCAAAAGAGGTACACAAGAATCGTCGCAAGTGGCGTTCTGTTGTTTCTGCCTACCACTATGGGAAAAAGGCGTGAGTGTACGTATTATGTTCTACATTATTATTATTAATAGCAACGAAACAAATGCATAATATGTATTTATAATAATTACAATTAATTTGGAACCTTACAAATTCGGCAGTAAATGTAATGTTTTACGATCCCATCAGGTGTTAACTCCATCACCGTTCTATAGTAAACTGAAGGGTTAACGCAACAATGAAATGTAAATTAAAACACAAATTATTATGTATTGGCTAGATAGAGCCTTAGGAGCTTAGTGACGGCCGTCTGGGCTTTAACCGTATACTATAAATAAGGCTCTACGGTCCAAATATCCAGCTACCAACTAATTGCCACAACTAATCCACTAAAATAAAATGGGGTCGGAATTAAACAACTCGCGTTACCTGCAAGTGATTTAAATGTAGGTACGTTTTCTTTAGTTCATTGAAACTTCAGCCAGCGGTGAGCCACGATTTATTAGAACTTAATGAAAATTAACGTTACTTACTAGTTTATTTAGCATTATATGGAGACGTTTTTTTTGTACTTCATTCCTAGAATGTTTTGTCAATTAATTATGACGAGCAGCTCTTCTTTGAAATCCCATACAACATATGGCATTGTTAACTAAGATGCCATAAAGACAGATATTTTCAATACCTATTTCTTTATTATTCTCAATTTTTGATGTAGCGTAAAACCACAAAAAAAAAACCACAGAAAGAAATCCGTGACTTTTTCACGGATTTCTTTCTGTGGTTTTACCTGAAATGTTAAATTGAAAAAATAGCTTGAAATTTTAAATGGTTTCTCTTCTCATGATAAGGATATTTATAGATATTTAATAATTGGGGCTAATATCAATTTATTTTCCGTCATTTATCAATAACAATATTTCACATACCCAAACAAATAATGCATTACAGTACAATTGACATCTGTGTTCCTACTAAGTCGCCGGATATTTTAGATTCGAAACAGGAAAATCGGGGCCCCCTGTGGTTCGGTAGACGCGTCCCAGGCAGTGGCCGCTTCCGCCGCGCCACCACGCTATAAATACGACGCGCGGGCACCCGCTCCGATTAATCACGGATACCACCTGCGTCTGCCCGGTGCACCTAAGAGGGCAAAGCAAAAACATTATTCCAGATTAGTGACGTCACTATCCTAATACCATTGAGTTTCGTCGTTGTTACGTCAGAATGTTTTGTTGGTTCAACATTACGTTACTGAGTTACCTAGTTTTAGTGTATCACACTATGTGAACACAAACGGGTGAAATTACGGGTTAAATTAACTTACTGGGGTCAAGCCACTTTAGTATTCAATGAAAATAAATCTTTCGGAAGACTGTATTCTGGATTACCTAGTCCTAAAAAAGCTTCATGTATTAGTATTTTTGAGTGTATCCGGGTAATAATAACATGAACGTCTTACTTGCTGCAACAGAGTGCTGAGATTAGGGCTTCTTCTGACGTCATATATAAACAATGATGCATTGACACAATAATCATGTATTTCTACCTATTTATTTTTTATTAGTTTTTGTCTTTTGTTGTGACTCAGACAGAACAGAGCTAAACTTTCTTTGTTTTTTTAACTTTCTTATAGCCAACGAGTGTCAGGACGACTACCTTTAACTTCAGGTGAAATAGTAGTGAAATGAACGCGACTAATATATAATTATATATTAGTGGAGCCAGTTCCTATCGTACGGGCTCCTACTATGGATTTCCTGACCGAAAAACCCGTACTTTACTATATGCAACCGCTCTTATTAGTAGCCGCGTTAGCTATCACCATGTCAATAAGGAAATTTATTTAAGTAGACTAATTCAAATTGTATAAGTAGCACGTAGCCTGACATGCTCGCCACGAAATCATTTTGTCGTTTATCTTGTGCTGAAATTATGGCTAAAGATTATATATTGTGACGACAAAATTTTCTCGTGGCACACATTCCAGCCCCCCAGGAGTTTATTGAGCGAAAAAACTTATCTAATAAATACATCAAATATAATTATTTATTTATTTATACTTCTATGCACATTGATGGTACATTAGTAATATGTATGGACAATTTCGATGGCGCCTTCAGCTGTCACCTGAAGAACTAGATTTTTAATCCATATATTTAGAAATTAATTTGCCATGAAGAAACTAGACAATTGCTCGCTGGATTTTGATAAAACTTTGGTGGGTTCTTCTGCGTAAGTACTTACACCCGCAGCTGCGAAGATTTATTTAAAACTTTTAAAAATCTAAAAATAGGAATTACCCCGCGTATCGGGGCTACAGCTAGTACAAAATATTTGACAGATTCAATAGCGATATAACTCACTAAACTCCTGGTAAGGGTGAAGTACAATATAACTTGATCATTTGTCTTGAGAGATATTGTCTAATGAAAACCCACATCTTTATTGTCTCAAGAGATTAATCGATTGCGAAAATCATATCGATGTAAGAAATCAGAAACATAATAGTACACTATTTGTTGCCAATTGAAAAGAAATCGCTCCGTCAAAACGTTATTATGTCAGTATAACAAAGAGGTAAATCAAGTAAAATTGGGATCAAAATTGTTTGTATGAAAATATTCCCAATATTCGCTCTATAGTCCTTTTAAATGTCTCAACATAATATATTCTGGGTTTTGAAATAAACCATGATTCTTCGAATTTACTAGTACAAAAAATATACAACATTGCCTTTTAAAAGTATTTACAGAAATAAATAATTATGATTTGACAATTTGACAATGTAATTAATGACAATATAATTAAAGAAGGTAGTAAGAATTTTGTGTGCGTAGACTACAAAAGTCGCGTGACTGCATGTTTGTGATTTGTGTATTTACAAATTATGTGGATAGGGACTCCGCTGTTAGTTTTCGTTTATTTTTTTTTGTAAAACTGCCTTGTCCTGTAGTATGTAGCTAAGGAGTGTTAAGGTGGTTTGGGCATGTAGAAAGGATGGTTAAAAGAGATTGACGAAACGAGTATACATGGCGAGTATGGATGGAAGAGTTGGTACCACAACCAAATTGTGCACGTTCTCAAAAAAGGTCAGGCAAAGAGTACTAAACCGACGATCAATCTATCAATTTATCCAGTAACAACTCACATTGTGATTGAATACAGAAAAGAAGCAATAAGAACATAATAAAAATAATAAATAAAGTTGCAAGAAAACAAAATTAATTACTGTATACAAATTAAAAGTGTCAAAAATTCCAATTAAACAAAATAATCATATCATCATGTTTTAATTAATTTTTCAAATTACAATTTTTCTATTGAATAGAGATTTTTTTTTCAATAGGAAAGCCTTGAGTTTTTGTTTAAACTGACCTGTGTAGGTTATATTTTTCAATTCTAGAGGCAACTTGTTAAAAATTTGCCGTGCCTGGTATTGCGAGCTATGTTTAACAATGTTTAATTTTAAATAGTTTAGTTTTTAAAATCCTTTCTTCTCTTAACACTACCTGCATCCGTTTCGAACTGGTGTAAGTATTTTTTAAAAGTGTTTAATTAAACTAATATATAGAGACCGGTCACAGTTAGAAATCCTAGGTCTATAAAATATGGTCCACAGCTGTCTTTTTGTGATATACGGACAATACGGACAATGATCATGCATGCGTAGATTATTGAGCGTAGATGAGGCGAAGGTGGTGTGCTAGGATCGTAGCAAGCGGAAATATATAGTCTCTGCCTACCCCAATGGGATACAGGCGTGATAATATATATGTATGCAAAACTGTCTTGAAATAAAACTACTTTTCAAGGATTTTATCGCGATACATTGATATTATTGTGTAATATCCGACGTATCGGATCCTTAATAAATAAATAAAATCCGTAGTTTTATTTCAATGTCTTAATATTTGTGTAAGAAACCAATATAAAAATCTCTTATTGATCGATAGTAGTAGTACCTACCGGCTACTGGTTAGTCCGGCTTCACGTCTCGAGTTGTTTGTGTTATAGAATTGTTTTTTTTTTTGTTAAATAAGCTGCAAAGTGTTTGTATTCGTTTCCGTTAAGTGGCTATAGGATCGCCCCGTGTTACGTAGCACCATACAAACAAACATCACTGGAGAGCTAGAGCTGTGAGTGTACAAACAGCTTTACCTACACTTGTGTCTAATGCTACGGGGAATACCTACAATATGCTGTTTATTTAATATTATTTAGTTAATGGCCTGTACCTCACTGTGGGACTGCGATTGCTAGAACTATTATTTTAGTTTTTTCGCATTTCATATGATAATATCTTACTACTATTATAAATGCGAAAGTTTGCATGAATGTTTGCTCAATCACGCCAGAACGGCTGAACGTATCTGCATGAAATTTGGCATAGAGCTAGATTATAGTTTGGAATAGTATAGTCTCCTTATTCAGACCCAATTTTGAGGTCTACGCAGGTGATGTCGCGGGCAGAAGCTAGCATGATACAAAAAGCCACAGTGAAAATCCAACATCTATATCCGGCGAACAGGTGGGTTGATGACACTAAAAGATAACAGAGAGTAAAGCAATTGACACGGATGATTGGGATATAAGAAAAGAGGCTTACTTATATTACTTATACCCATTAGTGGGATAATATACGCTTTGAAAGAAAGAATATTACTTCGACGCCCATGGACACACACAATAAAATATTGAATGATGAATAAAATCAATAACAACTACTACTTTATTATTATTACTACCTAACTTCTATGATACTAAGTTGGCGTAAAGGAAACGGCATATTGGTTTTAAAATAACTTGAGAAAAACTAGTCCAGATACCAAAGTATTCAGTGGATCAAGCACAGTGTCACAGTTATACAAGATTATATTTCAGAGTATACAATTTTAAGACGGTCGATATAGGAACGCTTTGGAGAATTCGCAGACTCACACTGACATGAGAGAAGAATAAGAATTAAGATAAGAATTAAAATGCTATGGGATTACAACACCAAAACGGTCGTTTTAAATTTGGAACGTTTTTATTTACTAATAATATCTACTATAGTATACACGATCATGCATTTATTGCCTCATTGGGCTATTGTCAGGACTACCGAGAGTACCAGGTTTCGATTCTTAGGTTGAGCAACGTGATATAGAGCAATAGGCGCGTCACCTATTATTAGGGATCCAAAAAGATATCAGCGAGCACTTCTACTGAACCTTCCGTGTATGTTAGTATAATACGATATGAAAATCAATGACGTTTTAGAGATCTCAGCCTTTCTGGGGCAAATGTTATCGCTGTGAAAGATTTCTATGGGTCCAACCTTATGGTTAGACTACAAAGCTATACTGCATATGAACTATTATGAAATAGTTCATATGCAGTATATACGTTGTCCGTTTCCTTCATACGTTGTCCGTCATGTCGTCATAGACATAGTATATGTCTATGACGTACGAAGTACGTACGAAGTACGACGTACGTATGAAGAGTTTCCTGTACCAACATAAAAGAATTCTTGGTTGTATATGACTGCGGTCCGCCAATACGACCAATGTCACAGTCGCTGGTCCTTCGTATCTGAACACCTGTACGATCTTAACTTGGCCACACCAAGCGCTATTAATATTTTTTTTTATGGGATAGGAGGACAAACGAGCAGACGGATCGCCTGATGGTAAGCGATAACCGCCGCCCATGGACACCCTCAACACCAGAGGAGTCAGGAGTGCGTAAAGTAAATAAACTACTCGCCAAATGTAATGTAAGCCCAAACCAAAAACCAGATATATATAGAACCTGTAAACAACCCGCAAAGAAACCTCATTACCTTTCGGCGTAGTTACGCAGATTGAATCACGTTAGCAAATAAGTTTACAAGAAAAACATAGGGATGTAAAAAGAAAAATCTCATAGCAAGTATCCCCTACAGATTCGTCGCTGGCAAGTTTCCGATCGAGGTGCACTTACGTTGGTATAAATAAATAGGATGGGGCATCCCTAGCTCCTCACAGGGGCAATTAATCAAGTTGACCACCTGCTCCCGTACTCTAATATCACGTGGACCATATCGTGGCACTGTGTAGTGGAATTGAAAGTAGTTTAATGAGTTTTAAATGGAAAAACACGTGAGGTTTCGAATGGAATTATAATAGGTTTTTTACATACAAGATGATGCTTTCGGGCAATGTACAATTATTATCTAATAATAATAACGTAACATGGGTTGTTTTTTATAATTGGTATTATATATTATATATAAATTTTAGCGCATGAAAAACATAGAGAACATTGAAATATTAGTGAAAAAACGTTAATAAATATATTAGTTTCAAATTAAGATAAATAATACACTAATATAATGTTAGCAAGCTTAAAAAGCTTTCAGTGACAATTTACAAAAAATAAAACGCACACAACCCACGAGAGCTTCTTTATATACTGCAAATACCAAGGCTTACATTTGCCTCAAGAATAAGAACCAGACTAGTCCATATATACATAAGTTATACACGCTTTGTGTCCATCTGCATTTCTGCAGTGGCAGCGCAGACGCTCGTAAATAATCCTTTGGACCTGAAAAACGTTTCAGTGAATCCAATAAAATACGTATCCGCAGAGACTACGCCGCAGCGAGCTCGTTACCACGCCTAGACGATTTATTGAGATTTGAAGGCTGAAATATTGTACGTGTTCTATTTTAAACTCTTTTATGAAATACAACTATTCAATCTGGCTTAGAATTCAATTTCGAGCGCTGAACTACGTGGATATAATCGACTTCGTATAAAACAACAAACCGAAGTCATTCTTTTTGTATTATATTACATTATATAGAGAATATGTACCTACATAAGTACTGAACAAGACATGTTTATTAAAAATTAAATATGCATTATAATAGGCAACATTTATAACTGAGTAGATTCTTAAAAGTGTTTCCTTTGAACGAGAAAATTCAATTATTATCAGTGCTGTCCAATTAATTTCCGGCGGCGCCGAACCTGATAGTGTCGAGTAAATTATAAATTATCGAAGCAATAATTTTATACTGTAACCATTTAATTCTAATTGTGAAATAAGCATGGTCAATTTCTAAAAAGCTTTATAATATCCAGCACAGGTAAGTAATACTAAAGACATCATTAGGGTAACCTACCTAAAACCGCCAATGCCACCAATCATATCAAAACTTTCAGGTCACGCGATAAAAGAAAATTGCACTTTTTCTTTTTCAAATGACAGTGCGGACGAGTTGGTCTAATTTGACAGCTTAACGACCACCGAACTACGTTTAGCTCGAAAAGGGAGCGAAAGCTTCATGTAAATGTGTTTCCATCGAGCTCTTTGAACAAAATGTTATTTTAGAGCATATTTGCATTTAGTATCGAAGTGCTCGATAGCTGCCAAATAATTACACAAGGCACCATATAAAGCGGGCGTACCTAAAATATATTTTGCTTAATCTTCATTGTGAATGTGAAATCCGTTCATGGCCTGAGGCCGCCACTCGCGTTTCATGTGACATGGGACACAATGTAGTAAAGATAAGGTGTCCCCTTCCAAGCCACTGAGTCTATTGTCGATCTCTTACGCAGCTTGGCATGTTAAAAGGAGCGCCCCGATAGCTAGACCGTTACAAAGCACCCATTTTTATGAAGATATAATTTATAACATAACTAGCAGATAATTACTTACCCCGCTCTGCTCAAAGACGCAAAAGATATGACATATCGCGCCAATCTGTACTAGGTAACATTTCGAGTAATATGGGTTGAAACAATGAAAATTTTCTGAAGCAATAAAAATGATAAGTGAAATAAAAATTAGACGGCATAGTTCTTCTTTAGTGAAAATGGCTTCCTTTAGATAGAGAAAACGTATAATGGAATGCAATAACTCTTGACCGGGTGTGCGAAGAAATAACACTGTGTCATATTTCACAACCCTCCAACATTTTTATAAAAGCGGACCATCTGCTTTTGACCCCTCATTCTTTTTGTTTCTCGAATTATTTCTGTATAAGTAAAATATTAGATATCAGCGGATATAAGTTTTCCGGTGCACGTTCCAAGCCAATTCGTATTTGTACAACGTTTTTTCTAAACTCTGTGTACCATAAACTAAAGTATCTAAAGTTTATGTCGCTCATAAAAAAGATAAAAAATATGTAATGTATAATATAAATATTACCTTTATATTACTATTAATTTTTGATATCATAAACTTTTTTTATATTAGCAGTTATAATATTTTAACTCTAATTTAAATTGACTAAAATAAAATAGATTTATGTACTTTTCCGATTTAGCGAGGGGTTTTAAAAAGTACGATTTGTTTCTGCAAACCTGTTTTGGGTAAGAGATTTAGTTGGATCTTTGCATTAGCCGACCTACCCCTCTCCCGAACATCACTACTATCTGAATTCCTAGTATGTATGTGGTGTGTTCCGTCTAGTGCAGTGCCCACTTTGTCAAAGCTTAGTTAGCTAGGTCACCGGTATTCGTTGAACCATCAGTCTGGTCACTTTAATTTCAAATTCTAAGAAACAATAGATTAGTAGGATGAACAGGAAACCACATCTACTCGTATGACATCTTTATACTTTTCCATTAAGAAAACAATATCGAATTCAAAATCGAATCAAACAATAACTTTTTTACTATTTATCTAAATCAAATAAATTTACTTTTATATTTTCAACTCTGAATAGTTTTATGTCACCCAGAAAGGAAAATCTAAGGGGCGAGTGTTCCTCGTGTCTATAAAAAACTTCTGTGGAGTGAACGTGTAAGGAATACTCGTAAGCGTCACAGGAACCGGGGTGACTGCGGTCATTTCGCTAAACGAAGATCAGAATCGCAAGCTGTTAGCATAGAGATTGCGATCGAATGAATGCCGCCCCAAGTATTCCATCCCGAAATCGAGGGGCTCCGAATATTGCGGCCGCCCGATACAGCCCTTTTGACTCTACACTAACTTTCCGCCGTGGTACTAAGACACCCTTTGATTTTCTTTATATCTTGAAATACTTTCAAATTTTACGAACTTACATACGCATTTCCCTTGACGTCAATTTATAGCCACTAAAATGTTTACATATTAGCATTTTGGGATGATAAAGTGGACGGCCATCAATCCATTGTGGTTTTTGTAAAAGAAATGACACATTTTACTCGGAAAAATATGACCAGTGAAATATTTGAAGCCATCGATTGTTTTGTATAGAGAAGAACTTTCTTTGTAATTTGATCGATGGCCTTTTGTCCATTAGGGACCTTTTAAAAGTTGTCGTTTGATTTCATTGTGTACTTCAACAATAATCACGAAGTTCTTTGTTCGAGAACTTTAGGATTTTGAAGAAAAAATAAATAATCATTAATCATGCAAATGTTTAGTTTTTTTTTGTTTATCGAGAATTATTTTATTTATTAAACGAAGGGTGAAACTGCAGTTTCCCGATTTTTTTTATGTTTCGTGACCTGGAATTTGTATATTAATAAATTGGCTTACTGGTAGAAGCTGCTCTTGTTTTTATCAGTTTTTTTGCGACGATCAAAATCAGATCGAAGATTGCCGAGGGGCGACGCGTCGCGGCGCAATCGCGAAGCGAGGTTGCAGAAGGTGCCAATATATTTCCTGACGGTTGAACGGTCAGGTAATTGTGGCTGAAACTTATCTCAAGGGGTGAACGTGAGCGGAATACCAATGGTTTTCAGGTCTTGCAAATTATAAACGCTGTCCTCAATGTTTAGACCCCTTCGGCATCTACATATACCAAGCGAGAGGGACTAAATGAATCCCGCATAATTTATCAGAAAAAGTGCCCATCTGATTCGTTGTTTTTTCTTTCTATACCCATGGACAGAATAAATAAGCCATAAAAATTATTTTGTTCGCTGGATCATTGGAAATTTACTAGAAAAAAATTTTGACGAACTGAAAACGTGATCGTTTGACAATCGAAAGTACAGAATTTGAAGAATCTTGGTTTACCTAAACTTGTTTATAGTTTGAATTGTTTTTATTCAAATTTTTTGACGTCAGATTTTATGGTGTCGAAAGTAAAGAAATAGGGATGGTAGGTGATTAAATTGGAAACATAACTTTAATCAAAACACGGCAGTGTTCAGCAGTTAGTTACTTGAAGAATTTCTTTCACTGTAAGCAGGTGATATTTTTTATTTTCTTAACAAGTCGCCGCGACTCCCGTCGAGTATCAAAGGCTGAAACTGTTGCCTGAATCTCACTGACGTAGACTTTGTTCAAGTTATTTACTTTAGAGCGCGCTCATTAGCTAAATGACCGTGCTTTATTGAAAGAGTAATCAAAAGTGGAATGGAACGAACTACGTAGCGTTGCATCTCTATATTCATATACGACTTGTTGTCAAAAATATGTTTTCAGCAGTGGAGGATGTGTATTTACTCATGAGTGCTTTAATAAGTACACTGCGCCCCGAAAAGGATGTTCTTTTAAGTCCAAGTCATACGAGATACACTCATCTTGAGGACAACAATGCCTTGGGAAAATGAGTTGATACATTTCATACATTTACCTGTTTTGAGAGGTGTTTGTAACTTTTCTTGTTAGAAATTTACTGTTATAAAATCTCTCTTCGTCTACTGCGGTGGTTTATAAACAAAATACTTAAACGATATTGGAATCGTAGTGGGGATTGCAGACAAAATATAGACCGGTCATGGCGCCAGCGCATATTTAATTGTACCTACATACGATTAAATACAATGCTGATATAGCATTGGGAAAGCAGCAGCTTTATGACTTAAATAATATCTTTTGATAAAGTACTTTTCAGCTTCCAAAGCGCCATTCAAAAGTTTTTACGATTTGTAAACTAAACTACGCTCATATCCAGGAAACGGTACATAAAATATTAATTATTGTCGTTTAATGTGTGAAAATATGTTTCTCAAATTATACTAAGTAATTTATTATTCCAACAATCATTAGTACCTATGCTTTTATGGTGGATTGATGGACCTTTGGAGATTATTTTATTTACCTCTTGATTGGTTTATACCTAACTAAAAACTACAAGTTTCAATACAGTATAAAATATAAGGTAAGTTCACAGTTTTATGGATTACAACAGACTAAGCAAAACCTTTATTATTGTAATAAAACTGACGGTGTTCAACAGATGAATCTGATGATATACACATTTCTGACTGTACAGTGTATACTCGACCTAACAGCGAGACCACTAATATTGTTCTGAATCTCGGTTAAGTACTTATGATTGTAAATTCAGTAAGTTTACAAAAGCTGTTGTAAATTCTACTCAACAAAACTCCATGCTCCTTTGTTTTTTTTAAGCTCTTTTAGGGTTGATTTTTACTTTTGAGGTTGATAAATATCTTATACGGAAGGAGTGTCGTTGACCTTCGCACCCCAATTATTGAATAATACCAATATCCTAAGGTTGTACCAGTTGTCAGTTTCCCGAGATTCTGTGTATCCATAACGACTGTCATAGACCGTACTCATATGTCAAGAGGAAATGAAGGTTTAGACGTACCTATTACGTTTCTTTCTCTATTTACGCTTACTAATTTGGGAATTGACTTTGCCAACGCTAGCTTATCTCTATTAAACTTCAAGAATCATTCACGTGGTCACCGCATCTCAATAAATGTAGTAAACTATATATGCAAGAAATATATAGTTTTCATTCGCGTCCCAAACGATTTTTCGTGACCAAAGTTAGCCTGTATCCTTTTCCCAGGTCCAATGAATGAAATGAATTTGAAATTCATTCAAATTGGTTCAGCGGTTTAGATGTGAAAAAATAACAAACAGTCAGATAGACAGATCGACAGAGTTTCGTATTTTATAATACTAATAACATCGACTAACTGTTTTGCGGTGTAGCCCGCAATGAATTTTTTTGGATGCGAACGACTTTTTTTCCATTGTGGATGTTCTTTGACTGCTGTGATATGGAGCATTTTTCAATATATGTCATGGCGGAAGCCTTCTTCGTTTATGGAAGGCTTCTGGCATTTTTCTGACAACAGCGTTCATGGGAACCATAAGTGATCACGGTCAATAAACCAGGCGGTTTCGAACTGTGTGTTCATACGTTCCCCATTTTTGTAACACCTATAAGTTTATTGTTAAGTTATAAGTTTAACGTGTGTGTCTGTCTGTTGCATCGTAAAGCCCAAATGAATGGTCCGATTTAGAATAAGTTTTTTTTTTGTTTGACAGGTGATTTTATCGAGAGTGTTCTTAGCTATGTTTTTGAACAAAATCGATTGAAGATTATCAGCTCTTTTCTGGTTCAAGAAGGCATGTGAACAACTTCCACAGGTCAAATCGATCAGACTTGTTCATTGAAATAATCTATTACTTCAATGATATTACAAAAACATTGTAAACATATCAGATGCTGCGGGGGTTTTATAAATTTTTTGTTATTCTTTTATGCTACGTGTAACGGAACGGGTGTAACTAGACAAAACAGATTATGTGTGTATCAGGCATGTTATTTCTATGCAAAGTTTCAGCACAAAATCAAGTACCTATGTACATTTACCTACCTACTCATAACACACGAGGGGGTTTTGCTATCCAGTAGCTTGCTAGTATTTAGTTTTTAGTATAATGTAGTAGCGACTACTACGCTAGAGGTCTTAGGTTTTCATTCCCAGGTCGAGCAAAGTGTTATTGGATTTTCCTATGAAATTCTCAGTAGCATCTAAAAGCCTCGCCTACTGTCACATGAGACCTTAACTATGGCGAACTTTGGGTGATAATTAGTATTCGCCTGGCTAACGCTAATATAGGCGTGAAGGAGTAAAATAACACATTGCAATTCCTGACGACACGTTTGGCGTAGCGGCTGAGCGATCGGCTTCTGCGCAATCGTGTTGTGGGTTCGATCCCCATACGGAGCAAATATTTGTATGATCTGCAGGTAGTTGTTCCGGGTCTGGGTGTTTGTGTTTGTAAACGCACCCACGATACAGGAGAAAATCCTTGTGTGTAACGTTTTTTTTTTTTAAAAAAGAATTATTGCCTATAGGCTTGCCCCCTATTACATGGGACTGACGATATATATGGAACATACCGCGAATTGTGGGTCTACAATAATACACCTCTGCCTAACCCTTCAGGTAATACAGGCGTGATGGTATGTAACATAACATAACATAATCAACCTATTATACTGTCCCACTGCTGGGCACGCGTCTCCTCTCGGAATGAGAGGGATTAGGATATAGTCCACCACATTGGCCTAGTGCGCGGTTGGCAGACTTCACACACCGTCGACAAAATCTCTCAGGCATGCAGGTTTCCTCACGATGTTTTCCTTCACCGTTTAAGCGCGTGATAATTAACTATTAATACGCACATGACTTCGAAAAGCCCGAGGTGTGTGCCTTGGGTTCGAACTCGAGTCCTTTGACTGGCAGTCCAACGGTCATACCACTAGGCTATCACTGCTTCTGCTGATGCTGCTGATACTGATGCTGATGGTATGTTATGTTATGTTAAAACAAAAATGAAACTGTAGCCGCATAGTTAGCCATCACCTAAGGAAACCGAACAGGGTTTCTTTTGGTGATGCCTTACTATTTTGTAAGTATACAGAAGAAGATACATAGATTATTCAAATATAAGTGATCCAGATATAATTTCGTTGTAATGCAGGGCGAGTGTGGAGGGACGCAGTGGAAACAAAACCGATATACGGTTATTCCCTGACAGCTGAGCTCTTAGGTGATTGTGGCGGAAACTTTTATCGGATGTCGAACGTGAGCAAAATAGCGATTCCCGCGAGTTCACCTGTTTACACCGACAACATGTGCTCTCTAGAAGAGATAAGAATACCTTCTGACGTACTGGGAAATATAGATGCTCATTTGTAAGTTTACCTACGCTGTTCGATGTACTACGAGTATATTACGTCTGATTTTAAAAATTAAACAAAAATGAGTGTTTATTGGTCGAATAATATAAGAAAAAAAAAATATTTACATTTCTCATTCTGACATATCAACATGAACGCAACAACAAGACCATAACATGACGGCTGTATTTCAAAGAGTTAGGCAGAACTGTAGAACCGATGGACACCCATATTTCTCCCGAATGTTTTTACATGCTATGTAGTAGAGCGGCTGTTACCATTAACTGGATACAATCAGGAATCAAGAAAAGGCCAATAAAACTTTGTTCAACCTGGAAATCAAACCCGGAACCTCTCAATCAGCAGCTGTGCTTATCACTGGACCACTAACGCAGATTATTCCGATACATACTCGTAATTAAATTAAGGAAGATGGAGTGAATGAGTATTTGTCAAAACTACATTATTACTAACACTTTTTCATTTTTTACCATTTTATTATGGGTAATTGGGTAGGTAAGTAGGTAACTATATTTTCCTTCCAGTATCTATATTTCGGCTGTAGCTTTTAGCTTCCCACACCCAAACATGCCAGTTTACTATCAATAACGCGTCATTTTATCCATAAAGTATATAAGCCTTATGAACTATAAAACTGAACAATTGAATTATTATTATTTCACTTCCAACTGCTTCAGGGGTAGGTTCTGTCGGAGAAATACTTAAATATAATTAGTATGTAATACTAAACAGTTTTGTGTAACAGTTGCGTAATACATTTTATTTTGGGACTTTTGCCAACTCACAAACATTAAATTCAAGTGACTTAATAATACTTTAAAGTGAATAAATTACATAATTTTGTTTTCATAAATATTCAAGATTTTAAAATAATTTAAATGCTAGATGTCGCAAAATGAATTGTCTAGGTACTAACCAAAAATTATTTTCTCAATGGCGCAACCATTATGAAAATAATTAATTCTTTAGAAAAACTCGTACTGACTCGTATTGATATCAATTTTAAATTGTACTTGGTATATCATATTTTATTACTATTAATTACTGTTCATGTAGTAAAATTATTCAGACTACAATCAGAACACTATTTTATTTATAAAACAACTAGCTGTTGCCTGCAGTTTCACTCACGTCCCAAAAAGATTAACATACTATAAGTCGGATTCTAGGCCACGTATCAAGATGGAACATAAACCAAATTTTAAGTAAGACCTGTAGCTATACATCGGTGAAAACTGCATTGAGTTCCATGCAGTAGTTATTGCGTTATGCGCGTTCAAACATACAGACAGACTAAAATTTTAAAAATTGTTATTTTGGCTATTGTTGCTCTAATAAAGACCCCATGTTGTTTTTTTTTAATATCTATAATGTCTGTAATATCGGCCTGTTACAATTTTATAATAGGTATAGATATATCAAACGTTCCTGATCCGACGAAACGATGGCTCCTTCATCCAGTGCATGTTTTCAGGTTGATTTTCTTTCGTAGAATTTAATACATCTGACAAATATCAAAATACACCTCTGTTTAACCTTTGCAACAATACTAGGCTAAATATTGCAGTGGGACTGGGAGTGTGTTTTAAATAACTTGTGGAGTTAGAAATAAATAATGAATATTGTGTGTATTCGTGCTATCTTAAGCTTTTAGTTGGTGCCATGCTTAAGGATTGCAGGTACTAAATAAATGACGTAGGTACCAACGTAAATACGATTCATAATATATTACGTACCTTTCACTGCAAGTGAAAATAGGTACAATACAATGATTATGAGACAAATTAATGTAATTTTGAAACAGGTATGTTGTACCTATAAATAAATTAAAATTAAAACATAACTTATCTACATATTTCTATTTCATTCTTATAGCTTGAAGCGAGCAAAAGAGAATAGCATTTCCCGAGATCCCAAGTATTACGGCTCGGTAAAATGTACGGCCCATGCACAGTGCAGCTCGTAGCAACTCGAGTGAGACGTAGGTGAGGGCGGGTGTTCTCTTTCGATCGCGGGAGCTCAAGATATCTGTAATGGCCACTCGAGCTATCTGCTCAACCGTTATTCTCAACAAATCTTCCATATTGCGGCCAACCGGAGCTCAATCAATACTGTGCAACGCGCGTATAGTTTGTTTTCTATTTTGAATTTGTTTACCTCTCGGCTTCAGTCACTACGTGTTTTGCTGTGTTGCAGTTTTGAACTGAATACCAATATTTTCGTACTTAAGTCTTTCGTTGTTTATGAAGTTTATTGCTACTTTTGTGCAGATATTTTCGTATTACGTACTCGCTTTGCTAGAATTCTTTGATTTGTTATTTGAATTTAAAACGTAGGATGCAATTACATGTTGTGTATGAGCTTTACTCAGTGCTCATAATTTTGTACTTTCTCATTGGAGCACTGAACAAGTGAAATTAAGATAATGTTCTAATGGCTCGTATAAAGGAAAGTTATAATATCCAGACGCACATTCGCTATGGAGGTGGCCTGCTTTGTTTCCGACTTCACAAACTTTTCCCTGTTACATTGTTCACTTTGTCGGGAATCGCTCCTACACTTTATGTATTGGTACCTATTTGTTTTCTGTTTGCTCGTTCTCAACAAAAAGCATTTTGCTGATGAGATAGAAAATATTTGGTAGGTACTTTTGTTAATGGAATTATTGAAGTGTAATTTTTTTTTATTACTCGTTGAATTGAAAGTGTTGTTTACGGTGGTACCTGGATTAAGTGAAGCCGTTAGAGAAGTGACGGAGTCGGGGCTCTGGCGGCAAAGGGGAGGCGGCGAGGTGAATAATTGCTGCAATCAATGCCAAGCCAAAGCGATGATCAGACCGACACAGAGCAAACTTGGGGTTGCTTGTTCTTATTCATTTCTGGTTTTGTTTTGAATACAAGTGGCTTTATTCTAATTGGAAAACAATTAAATTATTAGATAATTTTATACATTATATTTATAACATGCTATCAATTATGTCGACTGGTTAGGCAGAGGCGTACCGATTACCGTACATACATAGACCAGACCCTATTTTTTTAGATTCCCTGAGGGGACGAGTTTATTGCTATTATCTGAGCCTATTGCCATTATAAAAATTCGAACTTCGAGCTTGGTACTGAGAACTTCTTGGAAAAACCTAATAATTATTCTCAACGACTAAAACGAACTTGAGATTTGACGGGGTTGTTCTTCCTAAGATGAAGTTAGGAATCATCTGCTAAGGGAAATTTCACGTACGTATCCTATAAAGCAACTGTAGCACTAATTTTATTATTTTGTTTATCTAGTGGATGGACAAATAATGGAACGTTTAGACATAGGTAGGTACAGTGGCGACCAAAAGTCCATAGGTAATCTCACAACGCAATAGCTTGACGTTTAGTTTGACTTACGACCTTCTATTCATTGTCGTTAATAAGTGACACGCACTGGCTGTATCGAGCTCGCTCGTACTGTTTATCGCAATGTAATCCTTAGCGTCCTTATGAACTTTTGAGCGTTTACTGTATATCACCAAAACAAATATTATAATGTATCATCTATTTAATGTATTGGTAAACATCAATATCAATTGATATGAGTAGATTAATTAATATTGATGAACAAAATGATTGATGACATACCTACACACTCATGAGTATCAGAAGTGGCGTTCAAAGGTTAACAGAAAAGGACAATGTTTACCAAATAAATTAGGATACAACATAGAAAATTAGCTAGGTAACATTATTAATGATAGGTTGATTTATTAGTATTATTTTAATGATCTTTCAATAAAATATAATAATACTAATAAATCAAATTACTTCTTATCAAATGACTTCTTCTTCTTTCATATCAAATGACTTCTTAGTCATTGAGATAAAGCTACTTAAAAGGATTTCATAAATACTTAATAAAAAAAATATTACCTTATATTATTAAATACTGAATTTCATACCTATAACAGTATATCGCGATAAAATCCATAAAAAGTCATTTTAACTGTGTAGAATGAAGAGATTAGAATTAATAATGAAGTTAGGCGTCGAACCAAGCCAATCAAAAGATAAAGCACATACATACATCATGTAGTGAACTTAGGAACGGGTGCAGGAGTCAGGCCGTTTTTATGGTCCAACTTGCCGGCACAATGCCTTGGAATGTGCGAAGTAAACACTTAACTGCAGGTTTACTTGTCGTAATGCAGTGCAAGTTTCACCGCGCGCTCGACCACGGGACCACGGCACAACTACTCCGTACAAAGTTTTATGGTTTCAGTTTTAATGTGGACTAAGCTCCGGTGACTCCACCGAGGGCGCCGCCTCTTCTCGCTACGTTTCGGACATCAAATATCCACTTAATTTTTTTCGCTCCAAGTTTCCAGGAATAACAGTTTCCAAGAGAAATTGTGCTATATACGCTAATGAGAAGACCGCTATGCTCAGTTTTCCTTTGACAAGTCTGCACATTGGAATAACGACTTCTGTTTTAATAAAACTCATTTGACTAATAGTGATGCTAGAAGTTCACAGTGCGGTAATAAATCTGTCCAACTAGTCATAATGCAGTCATTAATTAGGCACAAAACTTCAGGTGTAATGTTAGTTGGCGAATTTCAGCTACAGAGTTTCATGTTTGCTCTATCACGCAAAAGAGAAATTTCTTTGTTTTTCGTAAGAAACTCACTTAAATAAGAATAATATTACGATTACAGGTATTTAATAGTCCAGAAAAGAATTAAAGCGGCTCTTTAAGATGATTTTAAAGTAGCCTAAAATAAATAGCGAATGTTCACGTAACGGTCGGTGAGTCAGGAAAGTTGGAAAGTAAATGGTATTAGCATCGTCTAATCACTACCTGGGGAGCTCTCCGTCTAGCGCTCTGAACCGGGTACCGGCGTTTCAGAGCCGTTCCCGTACACTTGCTTGCCCGTTCTGGGAGCCTTCTTGAATGCAAATAAGCATTAGGAACGCCTTTACAACATAGAGACGCTCTTTATTGGGCCTGTTCGAGCATATAAACCGACAGTTCCTCGAACATTCGCTTTCTACGCACCTCCCTTTTAAACACGCCCGCGACATTCACCAACTGAAGGTACGCTCTTCCAATGTTCCTAATTAAAAATTTTACTTAAAAAAGAGTAATGAAGATGAACTCCGCCAAAACAAAATCTTATCAGAGCTCGAGGACAAAAATCAAGAAATGCAAATTCAACGGGAAAGGCGAACTTAAATGGAGCTGTAAATGTAATTAGATTTTCAAGTTTACAAAGACAAGAGCGCTCAGGTTGGTAGATTTACTGCTGGCTGACCCACCTCCCCGTGGAGAACGATAAATGAGACGCCGCGAGGTAGCGATACTAATTATCCTATAGGTAGACGTGTTACACCGTCCACGTTCCCTCTAAATCTTGTTAGCGGTCGGAGGTGCAATTCTGATAAATGCAATTGCTGCGATAATTTACAACAAGTCCCACAACGTTGAACTTAATTACACGTAACGCATCACTTGCTGTATTTTAATTCTGTTAAATTTATAGTTTTATGAGTAGCTTACTTTGCTGATATAAAAGTAAAACTTCGAAGTGTTAAAGAATTTTACGATGTATCATAAACTGTGTTATATAGTTTGTTTCATAAATATATTTTGGACTCTTGTTTGGTCTTATATCTTTACGTTGTTAAATTGGGGTCTAGTTTTTATGGTCCATGTTTGAAACTTTGCATGGGGATCTAGCATAAACCCAATTTTAATTAACCGTTTAAGTTATTACATACTAGTTGCTGTTGCTCGCAGTTTCAGTCACGTCCCAAAAAGATTAACATGTCTGATTCTAGGCAGCGTATCAAGATGAAACATGCACCAAATTTTAAGTTAGACCTCTAACAATATATCGGAGAAAACTGCATTCAATTTTATGCAGCTGTTTTTACTGATGCGCATACAAACATACAGACAGACAAAAATTCTGAAAAAAATATTTTGGCTTCTGTTGCACTAATGTTGCTCCCTATTAGTTTTTCAATAATATATATAAAGAACAGACATCGCCCTGTTACAATTTAATTATTGGTATAGATTTCTAACAGATGTTTCAGAAATCAGTATTTCTGATAACTGATAAAACATAGTGATTGCATTAATTATTTATTATTTGATGGATCAAGTTATCAACAGTATCTAAACGTTAGGTTCAATTTTGGTAAATAGGAATGGATAGTGTACTTGTAATTAGATTAAAATTGGTGAGTTCAGCGAAGCTAGTTTCCTACTCACGAGTGTATTATAACATAATTAAGTTTTCATTACATGACTCGGTAGTTGCGAAACAATAATATGAAACTTTCAATTCGATTCCGTTTCTTTGTCCTACAGTTTCTAGTCACGATTTATTGTACCTAGCTCATGTATCATGGAAATACTTTCGAGAAATAACATTAGGAATTGTGTAACGGAAAATATAAGGGTATGCGCAGACTAACGACTAATAAAACTAACGAAAATATCGATAAAACAAAAATATTAGAAAAGCTGGCTAGTGTTGGTAATTGTCTTTTACCGTTTAAAATAGCCAAAGATATTAGTGACAGTAATTAGACTCGGACTTCCTAGTGCGGTTAGTTTATGTAAGACTAGAGTTCCCGTGCGTAGCGTCGCCTGCGTACTTAGGTAATTCACGTTTCTAAATTATACTGTGCCAATTTAAAACATTTTATGATATGAAACAATATCATAAAGTGTGTTAAGTCTAATTAAAAGGAAGAAAACAATTGTCAAATGTTTGAATGACAGCTGTACTAAGAAAACATAATAATTAAATCTTGACGATGCCATTGTTTATTAAATATCTTTAAGTGTGTATGGTAGTGTGTACGGACTTGTATGAAAGTCTCCTAAACTTTCACCCCCCTTTTCACCACCTTAGGGGTTGAATTTCCAAAAATTATTTCTTAGTGCTCGTCTACAGTGCAAGTAACCAGCTTGCGACCATTCACGGATCTTGCTCTTGTAGTTTCGGCTGTGCATTGATACGTCAGTCAGTTAGTAGGTCAGTCAGTCAGACAATAGAATAATTGACTAGTATATTTTTTTATTAGTATATTTAAAATATCAAGCTTACTAAAAATTATTAATTAATGATAATAAGGTTCTAAGGATTAAAAAAAATTCGAGGGGATTGAGGAGGATGCTTTGTCCCTTTCCCGCGAAAAGAGTGTTAGTGTAAGTTTTGACGTCACACCTCGCTATACTATGCTCTCTGCCTAGCTTAAAATTCTTTTATATACTTTTAATTTCGAATCAATTTTAATTTTGTTTTTGTTAATCGGCTCTATATATGATAGATAACCATTTTCATGAGGTTATAAAAATAATTAGTTAAGTACCTTATTAATGCGGTTGTTTGTGAAAGGCCTAAGGGATTCGGTAAATGTTAAATGTGTACCTGTACCGAGTACGGCTTGCGGGGTGAAAGGAATTAGACTTGAATAATTGCCACAATCACTCGATGGTGACTGACAAACGCAAGGAGTTAAATTTGTGGAGGAAATCCTGGTTTTATAAAAATTTTGGCGTTTTAGCTTCTATATTTTTCATCTAGACCCTTCTTTAATTCCTGGCGCAAAAAAGGATGTTAGAAGTTTAACGTGTATCTGTATGTCTGTCTGTTGCATCGTAGCTCCCAAACGAATGAACCGATTTTGATTCCGATTTTTGTTTGAAAGGTGGTTTAATCTAGTGTTTATATCTATGATATAAGAAAATACGGCCAGCAGTTTGAAAATTATGAGCTCTTTTTTAGTTCATTAACTTCCACTGGTCTAATCGATTTCCAACATAGAGTTTTCGTATTCTTATAGGTCACCTTATACTGTAAAGCTAAGGCACGTTGTGTATGTGAATCGTATTATGATTAATCGAAATGGCAATTTTTTGTCATCCATATTTATTATGCCATTTTATTTTAGGTCATTGATCCCCTGAATGCTATGGATGGGTAACTAATTCACCACATCAGCGTCACAATAACCTTACTCATATAATTGCTAACGATCTACGTCATGAACTTGTCTCTATTTACGATAATATTCAATGTACACTCAATAAACCTGTTAACGCTTGTTTATGATATCAAATTCAAACAAAATTTGTGGTTTATTTGTAGTAAGCTCGAAAATTGGTACTCATTTAATAGTATCTTTGCTAATTTCAGCGAAATTTAACTGCCTCAATTTGTTCAATTGATTAATTACATATTTATTTATAAGGCGAATGTCTGTGGCAGCGTCGGTACAGGTCGCTCTAGAAGGACATACGCCGATCTTATTATCGAAATCCTTTAAAATGGTTAGGTGCGTAGCACTCGCAACCGGCGTGTATGTATGAGAAGATTTATGAATGTGGAAGAATCAAAAGAAGTATGCAAGAATCGTAGCAAGTGGCAGTCTTTAGTTTCTGCCGACCCCTGTGGGAGCAAGGCGTGAGTGTATGTATGTATTTTTTGTATTTATCTTATCTACCTATTAATCTGTACAGACAGTTACCTAATTTATAATTTACTACGGCCTGTAGCTTCGTTTATGTGGTACCTACGTATGCAGACAATTCGAAGTTCTATTTAGCTCTCTGGCAAATTGATAAAAATGTATCATACCATTCTGTCTGCTTTCCCCAAAAGGTTCGGTAGAGGAGCACCCACAGTTCGCCGGTATGTTTAAGTCCCATGTAACAGAAGGTTATTGCTATTAACCGGGCACAAATCCAAAGTCAATATTATTACCTAAAAAATGGTAAATACATTTATGGTACATACATATTCAGTAATTTATGATCAAGTAAATAACTGAGCCCAAGTAGTTACAAATAGAGAATCTCGTTAACTCGGACTATCGCAGAAGTTTCATGCAAATAATAAAATAAGAGGTCAGACATCTTACAAAACTTGCCGGCCACTCTGTATAAAACTGACTATAACGTCGAGTCTGGGCAACGCTAACTGGGAGACGGTTATTTATATTTTTTGGAGTATTTTGTACAGCTAGACAAACTAAACGGTAATAAATAATGATTTGGTGCAAAGGAACGTTTCAGTAAATCTAATAAAATACGTATCCGCAGAGACTGCACCGCACCGAACTCGTTACCACATCTAGACAATTTATTAGGATTTACGAGGTACCTAACAGTTTGGATGATCGTTCTAAAAGTTCGATAAACGGACAAAACGCTCTAGCACTTTCATTTATATTCGAATATGAAATAGGAAAATCAATTTCCTGCAATGAGCGAATACATCCAATGAATGTCGTAAATGCTTACATCCTGTCGTACTTTTAAACGTTTTCCGCTAGTTGCCCGACTTCGTGATTTAAAGTTTCTGAAGCCATAAACTTTATCCCAAACGTGATCTTTAATTTCTAGCTTCGAATTTTACTCATATAAAATTAAATTATATTTTGCAAGGTATATAAAATCTTTTTGAAGAATCGTATTGTTATGAAACATTCTTGCAAACAATTTGCATGCCAAGATTGAAATAATATCGGAGACGAACACGGCGTATGCGATTTCCAATTATCGATGTGCGCTGACTGTTCCTACGGTATTGCAACTCGATATAAAGCGAAATATTTCGCTCAGGTTTCATACGAACTACACCCACCGAGGAAACGTACGTCCGTGTACTGCACGTGTCGGGCTCTAATCTTCCGTTATTTGAAACTCAAGATATTTCACTAACGGAACGAGAAAAGTTTCTTCAAGCATTATTTATGATTCAGCACGGAATATCAAATTGATTGAAAGAAAAAAACATAACTTTTG
This sequence comes from Acronicta aceris, assembly GCA_910591435.1. NCBI lineage: Eukaryota > Metazoa > Arthropoda > Insecta > Lepidoptera > Noctuidae > Acronicta > Acronicta aceris. Next base: position 8,636,170 of record OU342767.1, on the reverse strand, counting down.
TATTTGACGAAACTTTAGATACGTTTCTGTATTCTAGAAGCGGTTATTTTAGTCGTCCATGAGTGATATAACAGAACTTGTATAGCTAAAAGTTTGGTGTGCAAGTTTTGCCAAGTTTGCCGAACAGAATTATGAATATTCACAAACGCCCCGGGATTTCTAACGTGCGGAAACTCTTTTAATAGCGCGTTAAGTGTTGGTGAGTGAGTTAGTGTATAGTAGTTTTGTATAATAAAGATTCTTTATATGATGTTAAAAATATTTCTTCAGAAACGAGCATCTTTTGAAAAGTTTTACCCGATTATTTTCACAATGAATTTGGGAGTTTAGGATGCTATTTATAAGGTTACCGCACAATACGAATTTTAGTAGTTAAAGTTTTACTTAGAGCCGCTTTTTGTAGTCCTAAAATACTTAAAATGCCTTCGGGTTATATTACCATAATCATTATCGCGTTTTGCAAATGGATCGATGATTGCGCCCAATAAAAACTCGGTTGTCCAAATCCTAAATAGGTATATTTTATTCACTTTTTGTTTGAAATACGCACGGACACACAGAAATCAATACCGATTACACAGTGGGCACTACGTGTACATTAAGGTATTTTAAAAGTACACGCTCTAAACAAGTCATTATTTGTCATATCTCAAGTCTCAACCGCTTTTTGAAAGTCTTCCTGCAATACAAAATGTTCCAACGCCAACTCAAGTCACATATATATTAACATAAGACTCACGTTCGTCTAAGTGTATTAAAAGGGTTCAAAGTATAATAAACTGCACGGTGGTAAGTTGTACGTCCATCGCCTTAAGAACATCGGTTACGTTAAGTAATTCACTCGCCTCACTTGATAGTGGAAGTTGCACCAGAAAGTTACTTGAGCTGACTTACCACGCTATTTGCGTCTCGTGATTCGCCTAGGTTTATTGTGAATTTGCGACAATTCAAATTAATGTTGCGCGATTATCAACCTTATATCTCACAAGACAACCTTCAGATTAAAGGTATGATATTCAGGAGAATGAAATGGAAGCAGAGTGAAAGTTTGTTGGCGTTACGTTAGGCGTTTCCTAAATCTTTATTCTTCCGATTTTTACAATTCAATTGTGACAAAAAGCCTGACTCCTTCTATATAAACAAAACTACCATCCTCCTATTACGCGCGATATCAGAAATCGCTATATGAAGAATTAATCGCTATGAATATGAATGAATGAATCCTAGGCGACGCGACACATACAATGACAAACAATAATGAACATTTCAAATTCTGTGTTTGATGATCGAACACCAGATAAACGTAACTAATGAGTTGTAAAATTGCAACAGAATACCGAATAGCAAACACTGGAATCACGATGAAAATCATAGGTATATTACATATTTATATTTACAATCACGCTGTATCGTGCAAACAGATAAATTGAGTACAAAATAGTCCACAGCAAAGCGGATACAGTCCTCGCATGAAACAAACAGTCGAGGTTTATGCAAATTGGGCTCCTTTGTATTTTGTTGGATTAAAATATAGTGGGAATTAGTTCCGTGTCAGATATCCGACCAGCGACCAACTCAGGCCACTTGATTTTATTGCACGCTACTTTATTTGAAACGGTTCCGGCTACATTATTTTAAATGAAGAAGGTGCAATTAATCTATACGTTGATGTATATTAAATGATACCGAGTGATATGGAATGGAATATCCATTTGGATAATGGATCGGGAATAATAAACTTGTTTTTGTAAACGAATAGCGATAAGCTAGCTAGTATTACACCACCCTTCTTAAATCCCAATTTCATCGTAGAATAACTAAGCCACTCGATAATATGCCTTTGTCTACCGCTTGAGATTTACGCTCTCCACGGTAACAGGGTCAGAATAATTTTCGATGCCGACGCCTATATCGTAAACATCAAAACTCATATTCAAGCCCCGCTCTTTCTCAGTCTAATGATGTTGAATGATGCGACAGTCTCTGCATATTCAAGATAGACCAGGCCATCATTTAAAAAATGGTTTTCCTTTCATACCCCCTTTCGCATAAAGGTTCCCCTTCGTTATTCAAAGAGACTTTTAGTGTTGGTCGGCGGCGAGTCAACGTTATTGAAATGGTGGCAGTCTGTCAGAATTATCTCCCTTCTTCAGTCACTTTTCATACTTTAAAGGTATTCTTTGGTTTGGAGAGGTAAATGAAAATGAAAAGTATTTATCAATATCTATTAGAATAAAAAAATATATATATATTGAATTAGATGTACCGTAAGTAGATATGTCAAGCAGAAGAACACAATATAATGTCATTGAACAAAATAGTATAAGTATACTATTCAACTTAGCCTAAAAATTATGACATGTGGGACCATAATAGGGTACTTGACTAGTGTTTGATTAATTAAAAATAACAGGCAAAGTGAAAAATTAAATTAAATAAAATTCGTATTCTGCAAAAAAAATATTGGGTATTAAAGTTCCCATATAAAAGCATTTAAAGTTTTTAGTGGGGATTGAGAGAGGATATTTTGTCCCTTTCCCGCAAAACTAGAGTTAGTATAGGATTTGTAAGGCGCATTGGTTTGTGACGTCACAAGCCAGTATAGTGCTATATCTCTGTCTAGCATAAAATTAAAATGCTTCTAACTTCTTTATACATATAAAAATAGCAAATTAAAGACATCGACGTAACGGAATAAAAAATCCGAAAGGTTGTATATATATCTACTGGTATGTTTGGATCCATGTTGCTCCATAACGCTGTAACAACTAAACGAATTTGAATGTCATTCAGTACTTAAGCACTCCGTTCCCAGGATCAACCGATAGGGGTACCTTTTATACCGGAAAACTAAGGATTTCTTATACTCGTACAATAGAAGCTACTGAACTAAATAGCAAACCTGTTACAATATAAACAGCTAAGCTAGGTAACTAAATCGTATTCTAACAAAGATCTTATTCAGCCATCTTAAACTCATCTCAGGGCAAATTTGCGAAAGCGGAAGTTAAATTTTAATTATTTACACAATTCTGCGGTAGATAATTACGCTATGCAGCTATCGGGAACCGTTGCTGACGGCTTATAGCTCTGTCTGTTGCATTAATAAAAGCGATTGCAGCTCGAAATCCGATTAACCACGTTGGTCCAACTGACTATTTTGTGCGAATCCCATCAATTGGTACTTGATGTCAAGTTGAATTTAAAAAAATAACAAAAATATCGGTCTGCATTGGAACTTGTTCTGTTTATTTATTGTTTTATTTCAATCGAATTATGTTTTATCAGGTTGCGCTTTATAGCCAACTGTTGTTGTTCATATTGTCCTATTTTTTATTCGTGATAGGGTTAAACGTAAGCCTATCACAAATAAAAAAAGACCGCTAGTTCGTCTGGTGTTAAGCGATACTGCGATCTACGATGGAGCACGCTTGCTTAGAAGAAGCCGATTCAATCGTGATTTAAAGACACCTAGATTATATCTGTCGGGGAAGAGTACTCGGGAAGCGCATTCCACATTTCATAGGTACGCATGATTAAAGTGGACTTAAAGCGTTTCGTTCGCGTTTTTGGAATGTTCACCATGAATCGATGTCGCTTTTTCGTGCTACTGGCCCTCCGATAGTAGATAAAAAAATATCACATAGTACATACTATGCATATGAAGTTGTTTTGATGTTCAATACGAATTTAGCTAAATATACAAGTATTAAGTTATTGACGTAGTTGTAAATATCAACAAAGGGATCGCAGTAACATTTTGCTACAGAGGTACTCACTATTGAAATCTTTCAACCCAGTATGTGATTACCGTGTGTGCCTTTTAGCTTTACTCTATTGGCTTTCTAGGGAATACGATGTGATCACATTATAGTATCGCCCAATGCATGCTGATCCACAATTTGTATTAAGCGGGCCTCCTATGCAACTTAATGTAAATTTTGTGTAGTTATTTCATTTCATTTATTTTCTGTAAGTATTAATGTACTCGTATTACTATTATTTTAATTATTTTAATTTTAACTGTAACTTTGTATGGGAATACAATGGGATACTCGAAATAAAAAAAATATATTTATAGCATGATCGTATCGACCCAGAAGTCGGCATGAATCCAAGACACTGTAGCTCCGCCCTATTTTCCGCACTATAAAATAAGGATATCTAAGAGGACAGTAATGCCAAGCATTGGTAGCATGAGAATTTCAAAAGTACCTTATGCTGAATCAAAGTTCTATTAGCTGCAATGATGGATTACTTTTTGATAAATAAATATGATCAGGGCTCATCAATTTAGCTGTATTTTTATACGTGTTCGTTTTTGTAGGTAGAATATCTAGAGCCGTGTCAGTTAGCAATGATTTATCTGTTCGATTTTATCCGTGCAACTCTGTCTTATAGATCTATAATGTTAAACTGAGAAAACGTTAGTGTCAATGTTCTTATGGAAAATTAATTAGTACCTACACAGGTTTACGACTAAGGCATAGGTAATTCAAATAATGAATAATCAATATATTTTCGTGATTTTCTCAAATCGTACAAAAAAGGTTATTCGTTATTAAGGTTTATACATTTAAATTATCATAATTATCAAATTGACAGTATTAGCAGATATACGGTAGGTAAGTAATAAGTATTCCTCAGCACCGACGAGCTTACTGACAGTCTGGTATTGTCAATTTCTCAATGTATCTCCAATCAACCACATTTTAGTATATTTCCCAATAAAAATAGAATTAATGCTTTTACCGCATTGTATCGATATTACTTAATTCTAATAATAATATTCGCGTAAGTGTCAGAACCAAGTAGCCTTTATGTGTCCTAATGTCATGAAACAGTGACAATGAAATTAAGAAGTAGTGCATTCACTATAGTTATACTTATAAGAACAATCCATTACTTAACGACTGCTAGCGGACAATGCCACCGGCTTCTTTTGAAATATATTTTTTCTTAATACGAATTTTCTCTTTACATACTTTTTGGTGTTGTCATTATGGTTTATTATTTCATTAATTGAAGTGGTGGCGGTCGCAATCCCCGCCGGCGCGGCTTTTGTTCTTACAAAAATGTAAAAACAAAACTTTAAAAAAGCGATTGGATTATTTCGCAATAATATGAATTTCCATTTCATTGGGTTTTTTAAGTATCAGTCGAAGTATTGTGATGGAATTTATGTAACATTAATCCAATAAAGTAGCTTTATATTAATTTAAATATCTGTTATTGTATGTATGTGTTTAATCTTTGTGACAGTAATCATGAATTTGTTTCCAATCATTTTTATTAAGCGCTAGAAATATTAATTAGGTATATAAATCCTCAAATTAAGCTTTTCAAATTTTTCCGAAGACAACACGTTTAGGTGCGTAAAATATCGGAACATTTGATGTTATGAGCGAAGTTCGCGGTTGGAAAGAGTATCCCGCAAACGATTTTCCTTAAAAAGAAATTTGTTAGTGTTGTTAACATAACGGTGTTAAAATAATTTAAGGAGTCTATAAAGTTTAATAGCCGACGTTATTGACTCTTTCCGAAGTTAATACGATCCCGGGGCGCCGATCGCTACTCGCCTCATAATAATCTAATCGACATTGTCTACGGGTATGGCTATTCTTAATAGCTTCCGCTAAATAACCAACCCTCAAATTTATTAAGCGATCTATTTAAACTTCAAAGTACTTACCTCATCCCATATTCAAAAACCTTCTACGAAATTTGATTAATAATCACAGGGTACTAGACATAGGACCAAATATGAAGAAAAAAAAATCTCATCACTTTTATGGAACAAATTAATGATGGAACTAGTGGGATATGATCTGAAAACATTTCGTGTTACTATTTTGAAATACTGACAAAAATATATTGAAGAGTTTGATTAAAAATATCTAATTTTAATTTATCTACCCTCGGAACATTCATGTTTCTCAGTAAATTAATAAATATAAAAAAATATAGCTACGTAAGTATTCAAGTCTTAAAAGAATACTTTGTTGTCTGGAAATGAAGCGCGCGTAATTTTAGTAATGAGGTCAAAATAAATAGTAGATATCTTAGTAGTTTCAATAAATAGCGCATTTAAATCTTGGCACTGGAGGCCGGCCAAGTGAAACGGCGGGCGGCGGCGGACCGAGTCGAACCTCCTTCGTTATGTTTTCTGCATTTGTCCACTTTACTCGCTTTCACGAACAAACAAGCTCACTTTGTGATCGGAATGCTAACGTTTTAAATTCAATCAATTTAAGAATTCGTATCACTTCTAAGGTTTATTGGTCAATCACCAAATTGAATTTTCTCCGTAACATTTTTTAGTATTCATTTGAAAAGAAAATTTGAATAGATTTTTATTTGTTTATTGTAGAGTCATGAATAAGTATAGGATTTTATCATTCACTAAACGTACTTAACTTAAAAATTTAGCTTTATTTTTCTACCTACGTTGTTTAGTTTTTACTAAGCTAAAAGACTACGCGAACAAGTCTGAAATTGTAATTAAAGTGAGAGACTAATAGCTCACCTTTGGCAACTTTAATTAATTTATTCTTGTTCCTGCGTTTTTAACGTTTACTTCGTACTAAAACACACTAATTTAAAAAAGTGGGCAAAAGAAAGTAAGTAATTAAGTCCAGCTATCAAAAACTGAATTAATTTGAAACTAAATTGAGTTTTTAAAATATTGTATATTACGTTTAGATTAGGTTTAGATCTCTGCTCATTTTATTGGTCTTTATAAGAATCGTATAAGGAGCTTGAATTGCCCACAAAAACTGAATACCAAAATAATTCGTAATCCGAACAATATTTCATAAAATTGTGTTATTATTCGGATTCGAATACCATCAGTCTAGGTTCAGTCTAGGTCAGATACAGTAAGTACCATTTTGTTTTCTACTATTTCAGTGGAATAAATGACCCGAAAATAGTTCCATCCTTGGCAACGTTAACAAAAATTACATTCACTTACATTTATTTCCAGTGAAGTTTTTTGGACGAAATGGTAGTGTAGGAACCTAAATTAACATAATCTGAATCCGAATAATAACACAATTTGATTAAATTGTGTTAGAATTAATATTTATTTTGGTACTACGTTTGTATGGAAAATTCGGTCCGCCGGAGTCTTAAGGAAATTCAATAAACACCGAAGTTGACTTTTATACCTATATAATAAGCCGTCTTTACATCCGTTTACGAATGATAGCGTTAAACAAATTTTAAAACGTGTAATCCTTGCAGTGTTTGAATTTAGCGAGCAAGTGTTCGGTAGCCCTAGGGATAAAGTTTCACTAAACCTACTAAAAATATTTAGATTAATTAGCGTTATTGGCCAAAATACACTATCTCGTTACAGATAAACGAAATGAGGCCAAAAGCTTTTTTTATGTTTTACAATAACATAAAATATCTTGTTTGGCAAGTGTTATCACGTGTTCTTTAAAAACAGATAGTTGGCAGACATATTGGCAATAAGTACAGAAATGACGACTAGTTATGGGTTTGTTGTCCTACATGGTTGTTTGGATCTCCGAGCTGTTACGCAATTATGGTGCCACCCCGTCTGGCTTCGTTTCGTGAAGGCCTAAGGCCCGTATCTATAAGTAGCAACAAAATTAGTATTAGAGTGATGACTAGAATAAAACTGTGGGAAAAATATTTTATAGCGCTTGTATAGTCTCAATCTTGGCTCGGTCCTTCTTGTGATATTTTCTTTATTTTATTAAAATTGTCTTTTTATTTTTACGATAAACCTCTTAGTACCTACCTACTAATCCTTACTATTATTATAAACGCGGAAGTTTCTATGTGTGGATGTTTGTTACTCTTTCACGCCAGAACGGCTGAACGGATCTGGATAAAATTTAGCACTATAGTCTGGAATAACACATAGACTACTTTTATCCAGGTCGGATCCAATTCTGAAGTCAACGCAGACAAAGTCGCGGGCAGAAGCAGAAGAATTTATGGTGTGGAAAGCAAACGGCTCAACAAACTGTTTTCAAAACGAAACGAACATATTCTTAAGTCCTGACTTGAGAAGAGATATTCTTCAAAGAGAAAGCTCTTCCTTATGACTCATTCCAAACTTTACACCTATCTTGCACTTCAAATCACGCGGGTAAAGCCCTCTTCGAAACTGTCATATATCAATGGCTGAAGAGATTGCATTACACGTTATTGTGGGGAAGCTCGCATTTTTTCGCACTAAATCCAAACAACACAGAACACGCAGTTAGTGTCCGTGACGAGCGTGAATGAATGGCGTCGCATTTTTCTCGCTAACTCCGCGTCGCCTCCGCAATAAAACATTCATGAATTCAGAATGTTACTACTCAGTAGGTACCCATTGCGTGGATGAGGCGTTGATGCTTCGGAAATTTGCAAGGAAACAGTATCGTAGGAGCTCTGGTTTGTATCCAAACGCTTATCTTATTGCCTTTCTATAAACATAACTTGTTTATTGTATGACTTCATTACGACAATACTGTCACAGATACAGTAATCCTTAATTAAAATCTGCCCCAGAAAAGACGAAAATAGTATGGTCATGGCGCTCAATAAAGATAATGAACATGAATTATTGATAGCACGAGCGCTATGTAGTGCGTAGCCAAACAATTCATGAATCCAAACTGCTCGCAATAAGACGAGTAAAGAATAAAGCCAATTGTAGAGCAAGCCAATAAAAGAAATAAGTTCAGAAATGGATGCATAGCTGTGTGTTTCCAACATCTATGGCAGGATTGCTCCGCCGCCGGCGGAAGTGCGGCGAACTATGCGCGGCGCGGGGACGGAATGCGGACAATTTTACAAAAGCCCACCAAGTGAGAGGTCCGCCGTGATAACCGTGAAAGCTAATAAATTTGTATGTGGGGGAGCGACGAAACAAAACGCTTATTGTATTTATAACGCTTCATATTTTGCACGGACCAAGCACTATTCTACGTTTGTATTTCTGTAATAGAACTTTTTTTACAGGTGCGTGTTAGTTTTCTTGACAATCCAACAACAAATATATTAAATACAAGAAACCAATGATTTATACATATGATTAGGTACTTGGTTAGATCCTAATGAAAGATATGTAGGTATAATATACCATTTCGAAGAAGATCAGCGATCTGAAACAATCGGATAAAGATGTATCTTGTTTTGTTTATCGCGATACAAGTACCTATGGGGGTAAAAAAATCCGTTTCAAGTTGTTATCTAAGCGTTTTCAGCGCAAACATGTTTAGACGTCAGATTTATGTTTTCTGATCCATCTGCCGTGCCGTCTCGCATAATATTGCGGACGGACTTGGAAAATAATAAAGGCGGGAGATAAGGTTTTCGTCTGTTCCAAGGGAAACGGCGGAATTGAGTTGGGACAATTTTATTTTTCATTTTCCTTAAGCCAAATATGAATGAATTATTTGTGCTTGACTGATGTTAGCTACATGCAGTGCTATTTATTTTAAAATCAATATTCGTGGCAAGTAACGTTACAACTCGTGATTTCTGAATGTGTCGTTAATTTATTGCTATTTTGTCTAGATTAATCCTACAGGCTAGATAAATAGAAAGATAGGGAGTGATAAGGAATTTTTATAAAATCTTAAAATCCTCTAATACCTATCTATATAGTAAATTTCTAGATTCCTTGAAAAGGGACTTGAACTTAAAACCCTCGGGTCATGGGATCGGTAGGTAACTATTATACTTGTGTCGTTTGGGAGCCTCCGCAGCAGCAGTAACAGCAGCTAAGTTTTCTAATAATTAGTGGATTAATAGGTGTAATGGATGCCCATAACTTCACCTAATTGTAGGTATGGAAATAAATGTCTGGCACCTACTGGGCAATCAGAATTTCTATCAATCTGCTGACTAGTTAATCTTTTACCACGACATGAACTACTGTTGTGCAGTTCCATTTTAATAAAATTCGTTTCACATTTTTAAATTCCATTTATGGAGTGACGCAGTTACCATGTCAAGTCGAGCGTTAGATGGCTTGTTAACAGATCAATGTGCTTACAAAAACAAAAACTCATATTCCCTAAAAATACATTATACAAAAATATTGTTTACATTTCAATAAAATTGCAATGGAGATTAAAACCAAACATCGATAATAAAACAAGATGTAGGCGGAACGAAATAATAAAAATAGGGTTTTAGCGTAGCAAGTTTGTTCGGGCAGCGGAGCGGCAAGAGGAACCAATTTCTGAGCCGATGCCGAGCGTTTTGTTGGAAATAGCTTTCCTTCAATCTGCATTTTCTTGCTGATTTACCAACTTTCATACAGAACGGAACTTCCCGCTAGATACCTAGGAGGAAGTTCGGTGCAGTCGACACATAAAATTATTATTAAACTCGCCCGCCTACATCAAAACATGTCCAACTCTATGCTCCTATTTATGTATACCATTCAAATAGAGACTAACATTTAGTATGTGAATTTAGATTTCTCATATATGTAGGTAATGCTTGGAAATTATTTCATCGTTTTCTCTTGTAATTAGCACTCTTGCGGATGTCTGTACAGGATGTACATATGAAAACAGGAGATATGCTTGAGCAATCTCAAATGCTTTTATAATAGTTAGTTATAACGTAGATACGTCCTAATTAGGATTTCTAATTTATATAGATATAGTAACATATTAAAATCACTGTTGAGTGACGCTGAGGGCAATGAAAAATCTATAAGTAGGTGTAAACAATTCATCCAATTACGATGAAAGGATGAAACTTTAGTGAGTTTGTGTGCATGCTTGGGAAGGTTTATGACGAAAAAAAATACAAAAAATGAGGCATTGCAACATATGCCGGGGGACAGCTAGTATGAATGTACGTTATATCGGGGCTACTTTGAGTCGTTGGATGACTTTGATCAAAACTTACGTTTATAAACTAATTGAAATTATGTGAAAAGGAATGCAATTTGGTAGATTAGTTATGTGTCAATGCGCCAAAGCGCTGGTATTTTTTATAAGGAGTTTCATGTGATCAAACTCAACTAATACAAATGACAATGTTTAATTTTACTATTGACAGATTTAGTTGTTATAGAATTATATTTGGGGCGACTTTTAAATTAGAAATAACAAAGAATAGGGGTATCAAAACAAGTTTAGCTTTTATCGCTCGAATTTATTTATTTTTTGAAAACCTAGTAATTAATTTTTGGTTTTCATTACTAAAATTAAGAGAGCTGATAAAATCGATATTAAATATATTATTTTTTTGTTGATTTTATTCTCTGCTAAATAAAAATATATAAACCAACATTGTCCAAAAATGATCAAAGTACGGTTTACGGTACTCGTATGTATAAATATATCCTATCACTTTACAATGTAGGTGATTTTATACAATTTATAACTGATATAAGATGGACGATTTCTTACCTGCTTGTCAGATATCATTGATCTCGAGGTCCTAAGTATGGGTGTTTAGCGTGAGGTCCTGGGTTTGATTCCAGTTCGAACAGCTCTGAGATTTGTTCCCATTATACATGGGACTTTAAAACATACAGGAGAATTATGTAGGTATAACTGTTGGTCAACAGTAGATAGAGTAGATACCTATGTATTTATCTCTCTGCTAACACTTTGAGGAGAAAGGCATGGTGGTGTGTTATTTTATGTTTATTTGATTTACGTCGATGTTCTTTATTTTGTAAATTATAAATATTAGATATATCTAAATACATAAATCTACTTACAATCCCAGAAACTCTAGTAATATAGATATTCTGGTCTTCAAGTAATCTTAGTTGTAGACAAGCTTAAACAAAAAAAACATCCCGAAGTCTGACCTTACATTATAGCGTTGATTGACAGAAGATCATCATGATAAATATTCTGCAATCTAAGATTCTGCAACTACCTAAGTTGCAGAATCTTAGATCTTTATCTAGATTACTTGTAAGACTACACTAGTAAGTATCGCAAAACAAAAGTGAAAGAAGTACGTAACTGCTTAATTCCATTCTTTTCATTATGGTTCCTGTTATCCCGTCTCTGAATTAGGACGTACAATACCATCCCCCAAAACAAATTAGCAACCACCCAATAAATACCCAATAAGTGATACACGGGGTAGAATCATAAAGAAACAGGGAAAATATAGAGCGAGGAGATTAGCAAAGTTCTAAATAACTAAGTTTGCTTATATGACGTCATAATAAATGGGTACGGACACGTCCAAGCCCAGCCGTACACTCGTAAAGTCCCCAGTTCGATTACATACACGAGCGGGTCGCAGTGAATTAACTACAAACGGACCCGACGTCACGTGACCAGAATATTTAAAAAAAATCCTTTGCCGACTCTCCTCTGTCAGTAGAAAAAACTTGATGAATAAATATTTGTACACCGGTACCTAAAATTCGTCGAAAATTGTGTGTTAATTGAAAAGGAAATTGTATGGTAGAATTCGTGTGATTACGTTTGATGTGCCGGGTAATTATTGTGACAGATAACCGCGTAATTATTTACTCTATTTAAATCCTAATTGGTCAAAACGTAAGTAATGGCGTACAATAATTTGTTGTATTTAAATATTGCTATTACGATTTCGGGCCATTGGATGGTTATTTAGACTTTAAATACGTATATTATTGCAGATTAATAAATATTTATTTACTTTGTTAAATCTTTAGAAAATATATTTGTATTTTTGTCCTATTATTTAATTTAATTACTTCGTATAAATTGGTAAACGCGCCTCCGTTGTTTTTTTATTTCGATTTGGATGGAAATATCCTTACTAATTCCACGCAGACAATGTCGCGGGTAGTAGCTAGTTACATAATAAAAAGTACATAAGTAGGTAAATTGTTCTCCTGAAAATATCTTGGGTTTTAAATAGATTGTAATATTCATAATTCATTTGGAGAAAGTGATAGGATACGCTAACTGACATAAGTTATTCATCACTACTCAAGCAATTTTTTTCCACTTAGCTAGACTTCTTTGTTAGCCTAATTTAAGAACGCAAAAAAATTCTTTGTCCATTAAACTTTATAGTATTATACTTTATTTAAGTACACCCAAAATAACTTAACACAAAACTGAACACAAAAAAGAAACTAAAGCTGCTGTTTACGTAAGATTTCTAATACCAAACAAGAAGATTGATGTGATAAATGTATCTATACAGAATTATACGTTAGTTATCTCGTCCTCTTTATGTACCATGTAGTTTGCACCTTTGCACAATACGCCATCACAATTTTTAAAGATTAAATAAAAATATTGTTTCATCTGTGGTCCGTTCGACGTTCTCGGTGCTCTCTGCTGTCAACGTCAATGTCAACGTCATTGTACTTTTTTGTGCACTGCGCTATTCACGTAAATTATTCACTTATAACCAAAATCCTATTAAATAACGGTTTTAGTATCATAATTTTCATAGAAACATACTATGGAAAAAAGGAAACGCGAACTTCCCATGGAAAACAATCACATAGAGCTAACAAGACGAAATAAACATAGGATGAAGTCATAACGGCGGTAAGTTCATTTATCATTGTTAAAAGAGATGTATCTTGCCTAAATACGTTTAAGATCGAAATAACCGATTATCACGATACATTCTAACGTTGAGGAGTTAGCCATGAGGGTATTTTAAACCCTGAATAGTCCGAACACTGACAATTCCTAAAAAGAATGTTGATACTAGTAAAGTAGTCGACATCGACTTAATTTTCACAAAGAATCAACAATATAGAAACAAAAATGTACCGATTTTACTTGTGTACCTCATGACTTCACACGAAAAGTTAGTCACAGGCAGCTATGATATCAGTACGTACCATGATTGAGCGCAATATTAGGTGTTCATACTTGGTGTACCTAGTTTTCACAGTAGGTTAACCGGTACAGCAACATCAAGCAATCATATCTGGTGTATTTAGCTGGAGCTTTCACAAGAGGTCAGCCGTTAATGACAATATGAAACAATCATATTTGTTATACCTACCCGGAGCTTTCACAAGAGGTCAGCCGGTGGTAGTGACAATATTAAACAATCATACTTGGTGTATCTGGGTGTAACTAACCAGAGCTTTCACAAGAGGTCAGCCGTTAGTGACAAAATGAAACAACCATACTTGGCATACCTACCCGGAGCTTTCACGAGAGGTCAGCCGGTGGTAGTGACAATATCAAACAATCATACTTGGTGTATCCTGGTGTAACTAACTAGAGCTTTCACGAGAGGTCAGCCGTTAGTGACAGTATGAAACAACCATACTTGGTATACCTACCCGGAGCTTTCACAAGAGGTCAGCCGGTGGTAGTGACAATATTAAACAATCATACTTGGTGTACCTAGAGCTATCACGAGAGGTTAGCCGTGGTCATTATACCATGTTTATAATGGAGACAGAAATGAAGCGGATAAGACAAAGTCAAGAGAGGGGGGGGGGGAGATCAACTGGATGGATATCCCTGTTTGTAAGTTCCATCATGCTTACACATGTTAAAGATCGGAGTAACCAATCATCACATGTACAATAAAATATTGTAATCCAAAAAGCATCTTTTGTCCTCTCCGGATAACTTATATCAATAACAATTAATAGCAGTTGTGCTATGTTTTGATTTATATAGCTACTTTACATGTGAATACATGTCAGTTCATAATGTTTTCATCCTAATATAGGGTAACCCTTTGAACCAAGTGATTCAACTACATCAAGAAAACCTTAATATAATACTGCCTTTTAATAACAAAGAGGGTACGGTACCCGAGAAAGAAATTATGAACTTTGTAGAGGTTTAAATCCAAAAAGTAGAGAAAAACACTACACTGACTGCTGTTATTTCTGGGATAGGACACATACAGAATCATAATTAGAATAATGGTATTTACTCAGCAGAATATGAGATACTAAATGACACTGCTTGGCAAGTGTGTGACACATACCTACTAGGTACATGGTACAACAGCTAGACAGATACTCATCTGTATAAGTTGTAACAAAGATTTGAATAAATTGTCTGAAAACTTAACAATATCTACTAATTGTACTAGAGTACTAGTTGTAGACAAGCGGCACAAAGTGATCATCTGAATGTCAAAAACAATCTGAAAAGCCAATAATTATAGTGGGCAACACTATCATACCATGACAAATGCTCCACAGAGACGTTATCAACAACATCACTAGATGATGCTAGATGGTATATAAATCTTGTTGAAAGATGTATATACCTATAGAATCCCTATATACCTACCTATATGTATATGACTTGATGTGATGTATTAAGTGGGAATGTATAAACAATAATCCTACAATTTATATATTATGTGACTGAAAGTAAGATAACAAAAAAAAAAAAAAATTTTTTTGATCATGTTCTGGTTTCACCAGAAATATATACATACTTACTCGGGTGCCATGTGGACAATGATTCTTTCCAGTATTCTTTTTCATATAAAAACAGATGACACATGTTTATATGTGTCATATCTCAGAAACTTAAGGCCAAGTACACACATGGCACATATTTCAAATTGAAGGACGTCATGCCTCCCAAATGTTATAAGGCTGTCATAGACTTAAAGTACATACTATTTATGGATTTAAATACACATGTAATAATTAAGATTTAAATCTTAAAATAATGATAACTAAGTAGGCATATGAAAGTACATTCTAGGTATGTGTGTACCTATCAGTTATACTTTCAGGAATATTATGAAGCCAATTAGCTATTTTGCTAGCGTTTATTAGCAATTAGTTTATTGACCTCAGGTAATCTCTTACCTGAGAACAATAAGGTTTTTCCCAGTGATAAATTTAAATTATATTTATTCCTTGCCCCACAGATTCATAAGTTATGCATTTGTATTTCATAATGTATTTTTTGATGTGTTCGTGAAATGTGTTAACTTTACTTGCAGAAAATACACATAAGTATATGGACAAAAGTGTCTCAGAACCTAGACAGACCAGTATATAGGATTTATGTTAAATTCTATTTACCTTCCATCTCACTTCCACAGAAAAATATAGTTTTTATTTTATTATGACTTCAGACTGTCAAGTAAAAAGGAGATGTAATGTAAAATAATAGCTTGCTCAGCTGTTTGGTGACTTACTACATAGAAGTATAAAGCATGGTTAGCTACACATCAAAGCTATGTAAATACTACCCATAACTAAGGGACCAGAGCTAAACTCGATTTGTGGTTCATATCATATTGAAATTAATCACAATAACAATAAGCACTTTAACATTATTTCAGAAATTTTCTGATACTTTACAAAATGGCTACCTGGAGCTGCTACCAAGCAGCTTTTATAGTAAATAGGTATTCAAAACACTTGCATCTGGAATACTGTGAGGTTCCATTTAAAGTAGAAAACTGTTCCACCTAACCTACAACCAATAAGAGGCACTCACCCTTGCTACCTAAAAGACTTGGCTTGAAAGGTGACAATGGAGCAACAAAATAAATACATGAGTATAATGCATTAGTTTAAAAGGAAATATCATGGCAGAACTGCAACCTAAACCTCTTAAGTGAGTGGAAGTCAAGAGATTATAACCTACAAGATAAGTCTTACTTATCCTAGCAAGCGCCAAACTGATCGTTTAGGAAATGGCTAGCCGATTCAGACACATACCCGATGCCTTCATAATATGTTATTTTATTTTATGATTTTCTCTCACACTGATGGAAAATGTTACCTACAGAAAATAAAAAGGACAGGGGAGGATAGGCATTGTAGTAGTCCCTTAGTAACCCATGATATCCATTACTATAAGAATGAACCTATTAGCGGAAAGCTAATTTTCTTCAATAGAATAGCCCTAGTTTTCTTAGAAGGAAAACATAGAAGCAATATTATTAAGCTATTACTTCTTTTATACACTGCTAATCTATATTTGAGGAAACACTTATCTCGGAGCCAAAATGTGGATTCTTGGCTCAATCCAAATGACTCAACTGGAGGGTTTATCAGTCAGTTCACTGAAAATCACTAGGAAAGCCATGTTTTTAATTTTATTGCCCGTAATGGTTAATCAGCGGCAGAGTGATAGTGTTTTGAAGATAGAATATTTAAGAAATTGCATATACAAAATACCTAGTTGACATTGCTACGGGTTTCCTAACGTAGTCCCCAATGAAACCTATAGCTTAGATCTACGACCTTTTACGTAGAACGTTAGGACTTGCTTATGCTCCTATAACTGCAGACAGGGTTCTACCTGACCCAAAATTCGAAATCCTTAATCTCTCACTTGTATAGACATTCAGGAAGATACCTATTAATGGAGTTAACGTGGTATGGTAACTCCAGAAATAATTAAAGCCTGCCTTTGGCACCAGTTGCTTTGTTGTCAACAGAAATTGATATTATTTTATTTTTTATGACTATATTATCTACTGTTTTAAGGAAATATTTATATTTGTCCTACAATAACTCTCACGTCTTATTTAGATGTTACTGGAAGTACCTACTTATAAGGCAAGGTTATAATAATTATGTATAACATTACGGGAACCCTTCCTTCATTCATTGTAATTATTAATATGTACCTAACTAGTTTGAACAAATCTAAACTAGGAATAATAGATACTACTAAGTAAATCCTTTAAGTATCAATATCCACATCACCGGAACAACTTACTGCAACTTAGACATAACATTGGCGGTCGAGACCAATAGTTATTCATTTTAATACCTATACGCTGGTGATCAAGCTATATTCCCTGTACCTACACAGAATATAAATGATGTAATTCTATAGAATTACAAAATTTATATTTATATATATAGACCGGGTGTTCCTGGTAATACAGGTACATATAAATATTATTCATTCACGATGTTGATTTGGATTGCGGATAATAATAATAATAAAAAATTAACAGTTAACTGGAATAATAACTTCCTGTTACTATAATAAGTTAATTAATAGTTACCATGTGTGATATTACCTTTTTTCTAGCTGGTTCTAACTAGACTGATTCTAGATTAATAACCAAATTAACTAAAATTAACTGAATAAGTTCTAGATTGTCTAACGATTAATTAGTGTCGATTATGAACACAACTTTCTTCTTTGAACATCTACATGGTACATAAAGAGGACGAGATAACTAACGTATAATTATATAGATCGGACTAACTTACCTAGTGACGTCCGATCCTCAATTATACATTGGTTATCTCGTCCTCTTTACAGCCCAACCCAACCCATATATTCAAGCGATTTCACCACATTATTTTCGTTAGAATAATAATGATTCCCTTGTGGAAAGTTGTGCTGTCGCTTTGTGGCCAGGACTATACGACGCCTGTTTCAGCCTTCGAGAAGTCCTGGTCTTATGCTTTGAAAGAATGACGTTGACATTGACGTTGACAGCAGAGAGCACCGAGAACGTCGAACGGACCACAGATGAAACAATATTTTTATTTAATCTTTAAAAATTGTGATGGCGTATTGTGCAAAGGTGCAAACTACATGGTACATAAAGAGGACGAGATAACCAATGTATAATTGAGGATCGGACGTCACTAGGTAAGTTAGTCCGATCTATATAATTATGTATACCTTTCTATTGACAAATTTTCATTTGGAATCTGTAAGTCATAAAATAATTATTTGTAACTGCCTTATTAGTTTAATAGTCCTGAGCGCGCCTGCTTCGTTAGAAATCCTGGGTTCGATTCCCAGGTCGAAGCATCATTGGGTTTTTCTATGAAATTCTTTTTAATCTAAATGATTTGTGCCCGGTTAATGGCCATAGTCTTGCCCTCTATTACATGGGACCTAAACATATCGACAAACTGTAGGTGTATATTAGTACTTTGCTTAGTCCTTTGGGGAATACAGGCGTGATGGATGGTATGTTCTTTTTAAGTATCAAATTCAATATGCAAGTCGATTTTGTAACCATTTCCCGTGGTAAATCAGCTAATGGAGTGGACGTGACATGAATCTGTCGACAGTCAGCAAAAAATCGTATCGATCTTAATAAATCTTATTGTTTTCGAAATAAGGATGATCAAAAATCGAATTTTGTACCTATGTTAAGTATATTATTACTCCAAAATGCCACTGAAATCAAATGATTGCTTTGATTTGAAGTAGGTAACTTTTATTCAGTCCATCAGTACTTTCAAAATGTTCAATTTTCTGCGAAAATTTTAATAGTAGGTACAAAGTCTGTGATGTGAATATCAAATTATCAAAAGAATCCTTTGTCCTCCCAGCGCACTGGTACAGTTTACTACATTAGTAAGATCCTTGCTTGCCACGATACAGAAGTGCATTTTATTTAGACTGAAAGTAGGTTTGAGCTGCTATGATTTGGTTATACTTTGCGCCGCATTACAAATCCCCTGACAATGAATCGAGTTTTCCCTTGAAGCTGGCTTGATCGTGTGATCAAAGGGTAAAATTGTAAAAATACTTTTCTCTTAGGTACTAGATTTTTTTTCCGACCCTCTTTTGGAATATTCTGCTAATACTGTATGGATACGTTGTGTAGTTAGATTTACTAATAAATCGTAGTAAATACGATTTTTTTTCGCATTTTCCATGCTAAGATTATAAAGTTATTTTAGTGAAGGAAAAACCTCACCTTATGACGTAAATTCAGAATGTGAAGGCAATCAATTTCGATCAAGCGGGTGGGACTCGCGGTGGCTTAGCGATCAGAGCGTCTGGTGTATCTAACCAGAAAACGCAGGTTCGAATCCTGTACGCGATTGAATTTTTCCTTCACTAAAATAACTTTGATTTAGTTAATTTTATTTGTATGCTTCTTTATTTAGACTAATATAGGCTATGTAATCTTTAAATATTGACGTATTGTCGTCTCCATATTGTATAACAAGACAAGATCCGCCCTCATTATGCGCATGTGAAATGAATATCTATAGATTTTATGCCTAAATGCAATAAAAGCTGAATAGATAATGGTAACATTTTATATTGGATATGAGAAACCGATTCATGATAGGTGCTGCAGCGAAAGATCTGAAAGTGGGTTGTTCCAGCGTCATCCGATGACATTTCAACCTACACTGTTTTTTTTTCCTTTTTTTTTGGTCCGAGAAAATGCCTGCGCATACGACACCTTCGGGGAAAGATGAAGTCATGCGGGGCCCGCGGCCACTAAAAACTCCGTTTGTGCCTACGTCCGCTATAGTAGAGTGGCCACGAGAACTGCTATGCATAACTTTCGCAACTCTTCCAGCGGTAGCCCTACAGGACACTGTTTTTTTAAATACTTACAGGATGAATAAAGCATTGAAAATGAAATGCAGGATGATGATGTCTGCAGCTTTATGGTTGAATAAACTTAAACGTAATTGCACCCGTATTCACAACTATATTCATAACAGAGCTTAGTACAGTCACGTAGTATGAAATACATAAATGCAGAGCTCTAAGCACATAAGTGCATGCAAGTGGTAAGAGGACTGCCGCAGTGTGCAGTAACGATCAAGTAACATTGTTAAGTAACAAATGAACGAGCAATTATTTTAAACGCATCCATTGCAGTACAAAACAACGTTAAGAGCTGACGCGGAGTGGTCGTAACAAACGTCGTTATCCTACATTTTGAGGTCGATAAACTGCGGGTTGAGGCGACGCGACGGCGACGCGCCGGCTAACCTCCCAACATTATATGATCCAAGCACACACTGAAAAGAATCACTAGTTTCACTCATAAATTCTCTTCTTTCAGCCTATTTATAGAAAATCGAACCACAAGGTCGTCGGACCTTGCCAATTTCAAGGAGAGGACAATTCGTCATTCTTTTTGCGTAAGTAAGTGCTTTAGGACGTGGAAAAGTTTTGTAAGCGAACGCTAGAAAATATAATACATTATATCATTTTTAATAGGATATAAATATTACTAATCAATATAATTGACCACAGATTAAGGATTTAAGGGTACCTACTTGTAACGCGTTGTTACATTTCTATAGGTAACGCTTCTATCATTCTAAAAAAATGAAGACACTTCAAAAACCAACGTAGGTCCAGTTTGATACAATTTACGGAAAAACAACAATTTTGTTAGTGTGTACCAACGTTAAAAGTTTTCTTAGTCTGCCGTTGATCTTTCAGTTGAGGCCTGCAGCTACAGCGATGCATCAAATGATATGAAAAGAAAACACCCATATAAAACTTTTCAACCCTCTGTAGTTGCATAAAATGTATGTATCCTACACGGTAGGAGTTTTACGAGGTAAGCATAGCCCGAGGCACTTACTTATAAAATGAAGTTAAAAAAAAACTACTGAGAAGTTACGTCATAAATTTACCATTCCCCTAGGCTATTTTCAACTGCAAACACTTATTTTTCCTAGATTGCTAGGAAAATAACCTGGATAATAATTATCAGTACAATAAGTCCATGGCTCTCAGACGGGCGCTTATTATTCTTTTTTTTGTAAAACGTCACCGACAGCCTCGATGTTAAAATGTTGTTTTATGAAAATATTGTAGAAGCTGGCACTTTATTCAACCTCCCCACGTCAGTTTATAATAGATCTATCCATTCCAATTTCAATTTATCTGTTCAATGCCTACGTTATTTAGGTAAAACATTGTAAGGGTGAGGGAAGGATCAAAAACTGTTAATAAGGGTAATTGCGCTTAAACTGAAAGTAAGATAACATACCATCACGCCTGTATTCCCCGAAGGCCTAGGTAGAGGTGTACTTATTGTACACCCACAGTTCGCCGGTATGTTTAGGTCCCATGTTATAGGGGGCGAGCCTATAGCCATTTAACGGGCACAAATCCAGACTCCGAGCTGCTAATGAGAATTTCATAGAAAAATCCAATAACACTTTGTTCGACCTGGGGATCGAACCCAGGACTTCTAGTGTAGCAGTTGCACTTGGGACCACTAGACTAATGAGGCAGTCATTTTTATTTAAAAGTTTAAAGTAATTGGTGATTTATAATGAATATAAAAAACAACTAGTTAATAGCAAGTCAGAGAGTGATATAGAGGGGGGAATTGAATTTGAGGTACTTTGTAATGAGAATGCATACAGATGGAAGGATTTATCATACTATGGAGACGAACCTAAACCCAAGTACGTGCGGCCTTCATGCGTGCGCTGAAACTGTGTGCACCTATATAACTATCTAAGTATTGATTCGTTCTAGACATACGATGGCACTTAGAGGTTAGATATTTGTTTCAGAACATATTAATCTTATATAATATGGCATCAATCAATTAAAGTGTTATTACAAGACATTGAGAATGAGCAACTACGTGTATATTTTATATATATATATTATGATTTTAAACCTCTCAGAAATCTGAAATTAATTAGCACTGAAACTGATTAAATATATCATGCGAATATGAATCAAACCAAATATATAGAAGTGGTTGAACTTTACTGAGAACGTTATTAAATAATTTCGCTTGCCTTTAGTTTCGTTTGACTCTTGTAAGTTCTTGGAAAATTAGTTAATGCAAATTTTTAGTAGAGTAATACATGTGAGCAACCCTTACCATATCAAAACCACTGCTGGGAAAAGCATTGGTGACTTCTATGGTGTTGCAAATGTAATTGGGCGGTAAATAAATCTGTGATTGTTTACCATCAAGTGAGCCATTTCCTTGTTGGCCCCCTAAAAATATGTTTATAGTATAGACTTTTTTTTTGTAATTTGTATGTATTAAAGCATGTACTGAATCTATTAGGTAAGGAGGTCATATAAGATTGTTTTTACATAGGTATATCATACAGACTCGCATCAAACTGGCTCGCTGATCCTAAAATATTTCGAAACAATTTTGGTGTTAGAGAACCAGTCTTATTAGATACAGCTAAATATCAATATTTTACACGAAGTAGGTAGTACAAGAATAAAATATACGTTTTTGATGCGACGACTAATTATATATAGATATCAGCAATGGTCCGGGTATTTTTGACCGTTTTTTTTATGACCGTTGGACTGCCAAGCAAAGGTATCAAGTTCGAATCCAAGGCACGCATCTCTGACTTTTCGATGTACATATTAATAATTAAATATCACGCGCTTAACCGGTGAAGGAAAATGTCGTTAGGCAACCTGCATTCCTGAGAGATTTTCTCGATGGCGTGTGAAGTATGCCAACCTGGACTAGGCCAGCATGGTGGACTATAGCCTAAATCTCATTTAAGAGGAGGCCCGTGCCCAGCAGTGGGACAATATACAGGTTGATTATGTTATATTATGTTATTAAGATGACGTATGACTCGCCTCTTAGTAAGCGATAACCATAGACAGCAAACGCTTACTTAGCATCAGTCACTTGAGATTTTGAGACATTAACTTCCGAAATAATTAACATATCTTTGTTTTTTCTACTGGAGATCGAAATTTGACATTACTTCTATGGATATTATGTCAAATTTCAATCTTCAATTGGGAACACAGTCCAGTGATAGGTTATTAATTTTGGCCATAAGTCGTTAAATCTCATTTGCCCAGTAATTTCACTACCTATTCAAACTTGAACATAATTCTGTTAGAACACTAACGCTATTAGCGGTAGAATATTTTGCAATATAGGTAGCCACCCACGAACATGAACTCGGCAGTAGAATCTCCCACCCTAAATCATTCGGTCATCAGTACTCCACACTCAATCGGACTCGGCGGTCTTTTTAGGACATTCATCCTCGTGTATAGTAGGTACTTATTACGAACAGTAATAATAATATTATTATGTATAATTACAAAATATGTGTTCGACGAAATATTTTAAGGTATTTTTTAATTAACGATGTTCATCAGTCAAAATCTTGTTGCAGGCTAGCACTGGCGAGTGTTTTTAAAGGGAAGTATAATGCCGATTGGTCTGACTGATTTACTTGGATAGGTATTCTCATAAACAACGTGATATTTCTGCATTTAATTTTAAAGTAGGTGACGTTATAGCTACATTTGCACATACAGCAAACCAACCCAAAATAGCATACTACAATTTTTATTCCACTATCCAACATCTGTACGTCAAAGCGTGTCAATATAGGGCTTTTTCGATGGTATTTCGCGACCAAAAATAGCAGTCAACTTGCAGGTTCTCTATTTGGACTATATGAAAACGAGCCGTATCAAATTATTGAGCAGCATTTCCTAGAGTAATATGTGAGGTGGGGTTTTTTCACATTTAACATACCATCACGCCTGTATTCCCCGAAGGGTTAGGCAGAGGTGTACTCAATGTACACCCACAGTTCGCGCGTATGTTTAGGTCCCATGTTATAGGGGGCGAGCCTATAGCCATTAACTGGGCACAAATCCAGACTCCGAGCTGCTAATCAGAATTTCATAGAAAAACCCAATAACACTTTGCTCGACCTGGGGATCGAATCCAGGACCTCTAGTGTAGCAGTCTCACTTGGGACCACTAGACTAATGAGGCAGTCAGACTAGTGAGGCAGTTTTTCACATTTAACTTTGTTTCTAATTAAGCAATTAGCGTATTTTTAAGTATTTGTACGACGCGACGCTTGGCTCACGTTCCAACTTTTGGCATAAGAAAAATTATCTTGTTTTACGTAACAATTTCAGTGGCCAACACCTACTTTGTAAGTTATGTGAATGCTGCAGTTTCGTGTGTTATGTCGGTATAAGATTGTTTAACTAGAAACTTTATTTTCACCACTCTGTTTACTAAATCACATTAACATACAGAATTTTACTGACTCAAAACTTAAAAAAAAAAATTAAGTAATTGCATTATATTCGTGATTTCTTTCTGAAATAAATATACCGGTATTATTATCCGTGACATGTTATTTTGCATTAATTCATGTCTTTAAACTGTAACTGATAAATTCAATAACAAAAACATACAGATAACTTTATCATTAAAAGTAAAGCATTGCGGAACGCTGGGTCGCTCTTGATAACACCGATATTTTCCTACTCTGTGACAAGCTCGGCGTACAAGGGGCCAGTTACACTTAAGAACAATATTATTGCGTTGCAGTGGTCTCGTTGCTGGAGTGTCTGGAATGTTGGGACACTCTCCTAGAGCATGATACGGCAATAACACTGAACATCGTACCCTCAGACAACCGTTATTGTCATATTATACGGGATATTTGCTGATTCAGATGCTTAGTAATGCGTGATTATTGCACAAGTCTTTTTATTGCATGTCTTGCGGCGGATCTGTTCTGGTTCGTTTAAGTAATGTGTGTTTTGTGGCATATGTGGAATATGTGTTTGAAAGATGCAAGTCCTCATAGTAATAATAGATTTATTCTCTTAACAATTACTAGTAGTTATTATTACAGATACGACCGTAATGATCCCCGAGACTAAAATAAAAGATTTTGCATTGTGTATTTAATAAGGAACTTTATGGGTTAAATTCGTTACATTAATGCAATCACAAAATTCCATGTGACAAGTTTTCTATAAATAGTCTCAATTCGTGACGTTGCCTCCATGCCGAGAGTTCGAAGTTTGACTAAAGTACAGACATTGTTTTCTTATAACAAAATCGTTGCCGCAGATAGAACTCCAAGTTTATCTGTTACTGATTTAATTTGATGATTCACATCCCACTGAAATCCGCGCTCGACTTGTTCTTTGGTTGTTCGTCTTTTGTCTTATTTTATCATGCTGTTATTCAGTCGCGGGCGATAAAGGCTAGCGAGACGGCTTGTCTGCTTGTTCCCGGTTTTCTCGCCCTTGTTTATCCGGCTGGGGGTAGTTAGCGCGGCGGAGTGGCGCCCCGCGGCAGTGCCTCCGTAGCCCGCCCAGCGATGGGACGCTCCACACCCGCCCAACTGTTTCCTATCGCACGCGTACGACCTCAACAACACAGGTGAACCACGCGACTATAAAAAAGGACAATCATCTAATGTGACTCAGACAAAATGACTCCTTTTATACATTTATATTGTGTTATATGGATAGAGTTATTGACTGGCTGCTGCACCACCACAGGTGAGTTGATAGTGCAATTAGCATTTTTATTGAGTTCGCCGGCAACTTGTAAAAAGTTTTGTGTAAAATTCGAATTAAATTTGACTGTTGCGGAATTAATGGATTCGACGATTTCATTAAAGAACCTATCTCCTTTCAACTTCAATAAAACTTTATCCTTTTCTTTTAAAACCCTTTTACAATTTAGTTATTTAAAACACTTCATTTGCATTTACATTTTTATTAAAATATGTAAGGTATTGAATATTTTTATTGTGCTTATTATCCTATTATGTATTACTCGAAATTATATAATAATAAAAATACAATAATATATACGCACGTAACATATATAAATATATTATAAACTTTACTTAATAATAAACAACGTAGGTAATAAAGGAGATTTTTATTTCTTTACTGATGTCTGATAATATCACAAGTATTTTCCTGTTTGTATTGTATCTTGTCGTTTTGTGTTTCTTGTACTTAATTAATGTCCTTCACATTATACAGAGTAATAACATGGATAACATAGCTTAATATCTTGTTAAATATTTTGCAATAAATTCAAAGGAGGTACTCCTTCCGCTGGCCACTGTTTCTTTCGTCTTAAGATGCGATTTTGATAACATTTTGATCCCAAAGGAGGTTATCATAAGACTATAAATAACAGATAACCTAGTAATTATAAAGTCGTGGAAGCATTAACTATAAGTAAATAACTTGGATTTATTTATATTTGGTATTTATAAAAAGAAAGAAAATTACCAATTATTTTAGCATTTACCATAGCATATTTTTATAAAAATCTTGACGGACAATGACCTAAGCATATCTATCGAATACTCATGAAAGCGCGTTCCTAATGAAGGTACCTTCTAGCGGAAATATCATATGTAGGTACTTATGTAAATAAAATAACAAGCTCAAAGAATTTCATGTTCGAATGACCATTAACTCAAAGACTTGTATGTAATGAGACTCTCGGTACCTACCTATCGATTTCTAAGAAATTCTATATTAATATTAGTAAATCGTCCCTTTTCAAGTATCTACACTTATAACTCGATGGCAAAGCTCCTTCAAGTAGGAAGATCTCTTCGGAGGGTCGCAAAGTCTCTCTTTCGTTTTCATAACATACGAGTAATACGGCTAATAAGGGGAAAGGATCACAAACAAAATGTACCAGGGGCAGCGAGGGTGACGCATCGCCGGATATCCGTGGACATCTTCCAAGGAAAGTGACATTTATCGATGTTTTTTTATCAATATAAATACGTTGACTAATGTTTTACGTCACTCGTTTGTCGATATAGCGTGGAACTTGTTTTTTCGCCTCCCTAATAGCTGTATTACTCACAAACGATGTTGACTAGAAACACACAGCCACGCGTGTGCACTCCCAAATAATTCGCATGCACCATTTAAGCCCTAAAAGCTTTTTCAACAAATAAACAAACGGTTGATATTTCGTTTGCAATAACATGGAATATATTTTTTCACTATTTCGTGTAAAAAAACAATTGTAATTATTTTATGTATCTATTAATATTTAGTACCTATCTAATCTTTTTGTTCATGCGGCCGTCAACAGAAATGTATGTAAACATCGCATCTAACGGCATTACCCATTACATTTTTTTTAAGTGAACGCAGTTAATACTACTGATTAAGTATCTAAAACGGTAAGACCGCAAATCCATAGTAAGATTATAACATACTATCACGCCCGTATACTGTATACCTGAAGGGTAAGGCAGTGTAATGTACACCCAAAGTTCGCCGGTATGTCCCATGTAGTAGGAAGCGAGCCTATTGCCATTAAACGTGCACAAACTTCAAACTCGCGAGCTGCTACTGAAAATTTCATAGAAAATCCCAATAATACTTTGCTCGACCTAGGAATCGAACCTAGGACCTCTAGCGTAGCAGACGCGCTCGGAACCACTAGGCTAATGAGTTAGTTTGAGTAATTAAAGTAAGAGTAGTTATTTTTTTAAAGAAATTACTTTAACTTGCGACCGGAATCAATTTAGTCTTTATTTGGAAACATAAGCTTAATGATTTGGTTTTATTAAAACTTAATTAAAATACGATTGCATAGACCTTTCAAAATTAACCCAATCGACATTAAAGTTGGCAAGTTTTAACCGAATTAAGACGTATTAAAGTTAACAAGAAATGTTGGAGGATCCCGTTCAAAAATAAACAGAAGCTTGGGCCAGAAAATCATTTCTTGTAAATCAAATTTTTCGCGCTCAGTAACTTGAACATCTATTTTTGTCATTTTAACTTTAATAACATAAATTCAAAAGTTGATCCCCTTCTGCTTGGCGTTCCTTTTTCAAAAGCCAATTATAAAACAAAGATTGAAAACGAAGTGAAAACAAAGCTATGTGACGTAATAATAATTATTATTCTGTAGAACATTTCATTTATTGAATTCACGCGATTCAAAATGACAACCGCGGAAGTTGGAAATTTTACCCATAAAAGGCGGTCAAACGCGAAAGGTCTACACAGAATTACGTGCGAAAAATACGCAAAAACAACCCTTAAAAAACAAATATAAAACTTTTTTCCAAACAGGACGAACGTAAAACAAACAAGTTTATTCTTATCTACTTGTGTAAGCTTTGCCTAAAACAACGAAAGCATATAACTTTTATTTTAAAATAGCTATTGTATCATGTTTTAAAGAAATGGGTCATCTGACTTTTCATTATTTTTATTAAATAAAATTACAGAAACTCAAATTGCTCGTTTTCTAGCGTAACGAAATACAAAAACTTTTTCTAAATTGGTTTTAAGGTTGTGAAACTTTTTTCATAAATCAGTTCTCCGTAATAGCCTTGCGAATCTTTAAATTATCTTCGTTTTCTTTACTTTTAGTGCTTAAACATTTTTTTATTAGATTACAGCAATTAATCAATGGTTCTAATGGGATTAAGCAATATTCTGTAATTTATCGAAATGTCTCACTAAGAAGCAGATAACCTCATAACTTATTGCGATGCTAAATTATATTTAGCGCTTAACGTAAGCTTGTTATAACTAAGGAGGTAGTTATTAGGTACATAACATCTTGATTAACTAAAATTGAAAGCTCGGTGGTAACACCTTTCAAGAGAGGTAGGGCATTGTGGAATCGAATAATTTCACTCACAATTGAAGCTGTCCGAACTGGGGAATTACCTCCACCTTGCAGAAAATTGTAGCCAAATAACATAGCTCCGTGTTATGTTGTGTTCCTAACGGTGAGCAAGATCGCCAGAGCTCCGCGAGGATGCGTTGTGTTGGCAGTGGGGGGGGACCGGTGGTATTTTGTTACCGCCGCTGTCATTCATGACAGCATATATCCTATGCTGCCAGCCCAAATATTCCTCCTTAATTTATAGGGTCAGCAACGCGCGAGTGATACCCCTGGTGTTGCAAGCGACCATAGCCTACGGTAACCACTTACCATCAGGCGGTTCGTATGCTTATTTGCCACCTTAGTGGTATCAAAAAAAACCTTTTAGAGTCTGACTGGTTGTCTACCACCCTTACATTGGAATTTTTGTAAAGTACTTTTGTATGTGTTCCAATTTTTGCGCGTGTTCAGTGCTACGGCTCTGGCAGGCTGCACTTCCTAGGGAATCTAGGGCTTGGCAACTCATCAGCAACTCCTCTGGTATTGCACGTATTTATAGGGTGGCTTGTCTGCTCCAAATACCCATATTTATTTGAAATTATTGAATAAAACTAGAATCTTGAGCGCGCGATCCAAGTAGATACCATTTGATAAAACTGTTTCAATTGCTGAGACTGGAATAAATGTGGTTTGGTCCAATGACGTATTATTATAGTTTTTATATCATTAGTTTGGACTACTTATGCATTTATTGTAGGCTCGAAACGTTTCTGCTGAACGGTGACATGTTTTGCCACCTGTCCCACATGATGTGTCAATGGTGAAGCAGTCCGTATGGATCAAGGCAATCTAGCAAAATCGTCAAGGCAAAATGTTTTTTAGGATACATAGTGGCTCGAATGCATTTCGCTTATTCTTCTCTTCCGTCGAAAAATGGAATAATAATAATATTTTTTTATTATGTATGCATATTGTATAGTTATATTTTATGAATCAAAATTCTAAAGATTTGACTATGGGTTCTATCATGAATTGATTCCAGAGTAATTGTTAAATATGGCCTCTTTAGCCCACTTATGATAATAATAATAATAATAATGGTGATCCTTAGAATGCCCTCGAATTAAGAAAGGCCACCGTCCACAGACAAAAAATCGCGAATCTAACAATCCTCGTAGTCAAGTTTGAGGCCCTCAATCATCGTCACTGGGTGCCATACATAATAATTACATAAACATCTACTATATCCGATGATGGTTTTATCAAATTTAAATTTACTAGATATTTGGGAAACTGCGGTAGGGAATTTTAAAATTTACTAATATGTTCACTTTCATTAAAATCTAAGGTTTCTTATTTTATTTGGTGATACGATTGCTTTCGGATCGGACAAGGCTTTTATAATACAGGGTATACCTACGATAATGCAAAAAAAATACTATTTCACCAAGAATTGATACAAAAAAAAATCAGGGTAGTTTCGCTCTCAAATAAATTAACCTTAATGTACTTCAAATATGAAAGGGGCGACTTCTGAATTCAATCCACTTATGGGTAAGTTGGCAATTGGGCTGGAAGCGGCATGTTTACCCTCGGAATGACCCCGTGTCAACGCGGCTTGAGAAGTTGCGACCATCCCACACTTGGATCTACGAAACTAGATTCATTCATTGGCCGCTTTTCACCTCGTAATAAACCAGGATTATTACGTTTCGACTAACAACACAAACATTTTTATAAAAGACATAAATCTTCAAACTGATAGGTACTAAACCCTTACCAGTGATAATGTACGTTACATTAACACCGAATAGGAAACATCCGGAACGACTTAATGCACATCCATTATGCACTTACAAATATGAGCATTAACACACTCCTCCAATAAATATCTCAACAAAATAAACTCATAAAAAATCTGTGTAACACGTGTCAAGTAGTACATGATATCGGCAGGCGCCGCATCCATTGAGCTCACTCGACGGTGTCAATTATTCATCTCCAGCCGATAATGGAACAATCCTGTCGTCGCCGCGGAGTGGGTCTGTCAACGCTAGATGCTTCGTGGGCCCGGCTAGGCAACGCATATACTATTTTATTTCACCAAAGCCGAGCTAATTTAATGTTCTATGGGAGACTGAAATAATTGACAGCACGTTTGGTGCGGTTAAGGCACCGTGTGTCGTGAGTTCGATTCCCACTGAAGACAAAAATTGTGTCACACAGTTGTTTCCAGATTTTGGGTATATTTTGTGATGTCTGCTCATTGTACGTTTGTAAAATCCCCGACACAGGGATGCGGATACCCAAGTGAGGGTCTTTTGAGAAACAAAAACGTCAGCATAATTATGGTAATACCACGCCAGAACTCCACGAGATAGACTTGATTTTAGAAAATGTAAATCTTTATCTCGTAAATAAACTATTATTACCTATTATTATTATAGCTCATTAAATTTACAAATTATAATATATTTAAAATATTTTTATTCAAAGTTTAAAAAATCCTAAAACGTTTTCTAGCTCGTACATAAATTATTCAATATGCGACAAAAACGGGCCGTACCTAACAGTTTTAAAAAATTAAAAGCTTTGTGGACACGCTTCTTTTTCGTTAGCTCCCTAACATAACATTCTGTAAAATTTAATTCACACTCAATCTAGACATAAAGCTGGTTAAGGTCCGCGGTTTTTTTCGCAACCTAAAGGGAATTACTTAATATAACTTGGCTACTAGGCGGCGTAACAACATGAAACATTTTCAGATTTTAAGTTAGGCCTCCAGTAATATAACTGTTGCCTTCGTCCAAATTCATGCAATAGTGTTTGCGTGATGCACGTACAATAGAAGATTCTAAATGTTCTGGCTTCTATAGCACTTACCTATAAAGACCGCTCATATTTTTATTTTGAATATCTCTATGTAGGAGAAATATATATAGGAGATATTTAAAATAGATAGGTACCTATTACGACTATTTTCGCTGTGTGGGGATGGAATACTGATCCTCACTGTCTTTCAGATAGGCATCTCGTAAGAGGCGAGAAAATATATCTGATTTGCTCGGTGGTAGGACCTCTTGGGGTCCGACTGGCTGGCGACCACCCTTACGTCGGAGTCTGTCGTAAAGCACCTTGGTGTGTGTTTCGACTTTCGCGCGTAAGAGCCAGTTTCCCCACAGTTGCCGCGATTCTGACAGTCCGCAGTCCGTAGATGCATCAGCAAGTCCTCTGTTGTTGCAGATGTCCATCGGAAACGATGACTACTTACCCCCAACTGGCTCGTCAGATCGTTTGCTGAATTAATCAATAAAAAAGTCAAATCGAGTACAGATATCGGCTATTATATTATTATGATTCTATTTTCTATTAGGTATAAATCAACAAGCTTCCTATTGTAATGAATAATCAAGTTTTGGCACCGTAACGAAACCGCGTACCTAAGTAAAATTGTTATTAGTGAGGGGTAGCGGAGTGCTCTATTTATCATCGGCGCCACAATTAGGGCTCTACAGCTAATGACAGCACCAACTATTTATTATTTAGCTTATTACACACCTCAATTTTCTAATGAATATCATCTTTCCTTGAGCATTCAACTATACAATATAGCATTTTAGTATAATTTATAGAGAACAAGGCAATATCAGTCGAATCTCTACACAGCATTCCAATTTAATGGTATAACATTTGATATAATGTCAGAAAAAATCAATAAATTATTACAGTGAAAACGTCAAATAATGTATCTGTTAAACACGCCAGTTTTGATTGAGTTCTCATTATTAAATCCTAGCGTTCTAATTAATCCCCTACATTATTTAGCATTACATATTTTAGCTGTTAGTCTTTAGTACACAGTTGTAACAATAATTGAAATTGAATTGAAATTGAAAACGATCATAGTAATAGTAGATATTCAAATATAAAATATACCCTTGTCAATCATAGGGCGTTAACTTTAGAAGAAGACTG
Source organism: Acronicta aceris (assembly GCA_910591435.1). Taxonomy (NCBI): domain Eukaryota; kingdom Metazoa; phylum Arthropoda; class Insecta; order Lepidoptera; family Noctuidae; genus Acronicta; species Acronicta aceris. Next base: position 8,603,125 of record OU342767.1, on the reverse strand, counting down.
AAGAGATCATCAAATTTCTTCGTAGGTTATTGTAAATAAAAAAGTACCCATATAACACAAAGTAAACTGACCTAACATTATCTTTGTCATTTTACATATAAAAAATTATACCTACAGTGCACCGGTATATTTAGGTGCTATGTAATATGAGTCGAGCCTATTGTCATTAACCGGGCACAAATCCCAAACTCCGAACTGCTTCTGAGAATTTCATAGAAAAACTAATTAACACTTTGCTCAGTCTGGGAACCGAACCCAGGACTTCTAGCGTAGCAGTCGCGCTCAGGATCACTAGGTAAATGAATAATGAGGCAGTTAGTTGAGAATATATATAAAAATATAAATAAAAATAAAAAATAAAAAAAATAAAAATACCTACATCGTATTTTATGTATAAACCTAGATATATACAAAGCAGTGTTCTGCACTAAGCAATAAACATTTCAATTAATTAATCAATTGCAATTAAAAAATTAATTGCAATTCATTTAAGTATCGCCACAATTAATTTAACTGCATTTAAAATTAATTCAATTACAGTTGATTAAAAATGTAATTGTTTAATGCCCAATTAATTAAACACTGACACAAAGGCTTTCTTCTTTGTTATGGGTCCCTGGCTCTGAAACTAGATAAATACCAGTGCTATTACATTAGTTATTATTAGACTAAAGAAGAGACTTATTTTCACGTTTATAATATTAGTACATAAACAATATATTAACCATGAAAGTATCGATTTGTCTATAAAAAAACACAGGGTAGGTTATTTTCCACCCAAATATTGTATAGAAATATATATAACAAAGAGAAAACGCACATTGGGTCCTTCGAGCCGGATCCTGTTAGAAAGGAGATTCCAGAAGTTTAGAAGGTGCCAGTCACCCGCTCTCAGAAGAATGCACCCCTGCGACCTTCGTATGGGGGCCCTATGCACGAGGGATCAGGGTACGGTTCCGCCGAAATAGCAGTGCATGTCTGAAGTTAGCCAGTGCGAACAGCCGCGCAGTTTAAATAACTTATTAAGACGTGTTCTTACGCAAAAATATCGAAATCAGTATGGGCAATATTCACGGATGCGAAACAATTACGACCCCAACTGTCTTTACAACGAGATTTTATATAAAATAAAAAAAACCACTTACGGATAACTTCAGACGCGTACTTAGAGAACGCTCCATTCCATCAACTTACTGATTTACAGTCAGTCCCAATAACAAATCCGTCGATAGATTTGCTTACCAGAGATAGGATTGTGACATTACTTGTATGGACTTTATGTCAAAATCCAATCACTAGTAAGCAAATCTATCGGCGGATTTGTTATTACGACTGGTCGTTAACAGTCATGCATGACTCAACTAAAGTCACCTTTAAATAATTAAAACTTTGTCCATTCCGTTTCACTGTAGTTTTTATTTAATAACAATAAAAGACCGATATACTTAAACCACTATCGGTCGGCAATTTGTTAAAGTTTTTGTGTCACTACAAAAATAGGGCACCGACTTCGAAGGATAAATGTTAGAACCTTTTTTATATAATTTACGACTTGTCTAGAGCTTTTTTAGTCTTTTCTTTATAGTCTCGTAAGTTGAATACTTGGTTCGTGAGTGAAGTCCCTGGTTAATGTACCGCGTCGACTGAAACATTTTATTTCTTTAAACTTTAAGAGCTTACAATCTAGAACCGTACTTTATAATGCATGACGATGCTTTACTTACTAAAAAGTGTATTTTTAGTCTTATAGTAATGACACTGATTTGAAATCAATAACATGAATTGATAGGTCTATCAAAGTGAGACAGACAGAACTGATGTTAAAATAATTCCTTTGATAAACAGTGTCGGCTTACAAAACAACATCGTCAAGGATTTTATTTAAAAAATACTTATAGGCTAGTTTACTGATTATTCTTAAGGCCCAAGATAATGTTTTCCATAAATATGTAGAGCCAATCAACAAAAATATATACATCCGAATTGAGAATCTCCTCGTTTTTTTAAAACGGTTAAAAAATAAATTAAATTCCGCGCAAAATGTTATAAGCATTTTAATTTTATACTACGAGTATTTTATACTACCTACTGTAGTGAGTTGTGACATCAGAACTCACTGCATCATGCAAATTCTATAATATAAAATAACACTCGTTTTGCAGTAAGGGGACAGAGCATCCCCACCAAAAACTTTGGTACGCTGATAGTTAGTTATCTTAGAATTTTATTATCGAATTAAATTATTTTTTCAGAATACGGTTTATATTTTTGGTAAGCCTGTTTTATTTTTAATAAAGTAAACACCAGTCCACTACCTTGTAAAGAATATATGTACCTACTTGTATGATAGGTACCTACAAACAAACGTAATTTACAGTTTCGTGTCTACTCGAATCGTTTGTTTTTGGTTGCCATATTTTCTTTGCATCAGAGTATTACAATTATGTTCTAATTACAGGTCGGGAATTACCCACCGGGCAAAATGTAGTGTCTGTAGCGCCTATAGAAGTTCCCGATGGTAAGTGCTTTATTTGTAAATATGAGTTACTTACGCAGTATACGTAATGAGAATAGGCGGGTGCATGCCATATGTGGTATGCAGGTCTTACATTTTCATATGAGTTCATATATTTTTATTTTTATCCGTAGGGAAAAACTAGGTACGGACCTATTTGCTTTGTAAATGAATAAATAAAATCCTTGAGTTACTGAAACGTGGTCTACCTATAAAGTAAATAGGTATGTCTCAAAAAATAAATATTTTGTGGAAACTATGTAAGTACTATTTTGTGCCCAAACTGTGACAATAAATTATTTCTTTCATTACGTTCTACACACTCATATTTTCCCATACCTAGGTATGCCTAGAGGGAAGTAGAAACTACTGTGTGCCACACTTATGCTCGATAAAAATAATTTTTATATAAAAGGTAGGCATATACCCACAATATCTAAAAACCTACATAATTAAAATAGGAGAGATCTAGGTTTAACCACCTGTGACAGGCTGTACCTAGTTTAAAACTCGTAACCGCACTTCGGCTTTTAGCCGCAACATTTAAATTTATTTAAAACGGAAATCACTATAATTTGACTTTTAAACTACATTAAATATACCTATTTAATTTATCCATTATACTTTTATAAAAAAGTAACAGCACCTAAGTACCTACATACATCCGTCGGTACAAAAACATTTAGTAGATCGTACTATAAAAAATATGGCAAGCAATTAGGGAATATATATTATAACCAATTCCGCACGTACGAGTAGTAAGTACCTATAATATTCACAAAAGATATTAAGAAATAATTTGCGATAAGTACTTACTAAATATTCTTTTTAAGAAGGGCGAATAATTCCTTGATATTATTCTATATTCTGTATATCAACATCGTTTTTCTGCTAAGGTCATGGACTCACTGGTGACAGCGACGCGATGACGCATGGTATGACTAAATCAGATCTATGAGCATTTCTATTATTTCTTCTCAATAAAAAACGAATTTAATAGTAACCGCATCGCGAGATAGGTCATTGTTTTCTTCTTCTGCAGGATAATTTGAATTCGTTTAGTCAGTCGATAAGGTTTTCGAACGCCAAGTTTGTCAATGATACTTAGGACTCAAGTTTTTAAATAAGATTATAGTAATCAGTAAGTACCTTTTTCAGATATCAATCTATTCAAAGTTACCGCGTAGCATGAGCTATTGCCTATTATGTATAGGTAGTCACCATGATTAGATATATTAATGAGTTTTATAGACGAAATTAATTGACTTCGAAGTTGAGAGTTTTTCCAAATGGTGGTTGAGGGGCCGCCAGAGGAACATAAAAAATATTTTTCTATCATGTGTAGTAATGAAGTAGTTATATTTTTCAGTAGTAGTATTTTTCAACCATTTTGACGACACGATTGGCGTAGCGGTTGAGCGATCAGCTTCTGCGCCACGTGTTGTGGGTTCGATCCCCACACGGAGCAAATATTTGTATGATCTTACAGGTAGTTGTTCCGGGTCTGGGCGTTTGTGTATGTGAGAATTTGTGTTTGTAAACGCACCCACGATACAGGAGAAAATCCTAGTGTGGGGCAACGTTTAAAAAAAAACCATTGTACCTACCCTCGCAAAACGTTACTCAATTACACTCAGTGTTACATAGTCCCAGCCCCACTCAATAACCGTGTTTTCACAATCACATCTTTATCAAATATTATAGTAGCATCGTTCTCTAGTTCACGGCGGCAATTAAGTATACGGCGGCGGCGGCACGTCAGCTCGTTTACCGACTTAACCAATAAAAAAACTTAGTGGTAAGCATATGAAATGCTTTTCATCCTTTTTTGACGAAAATTCTTTATTCAGGTATTTATGTTATATCTACAGGATCCATTAAGGTCCTCTTTTTATATTTTTAGTATCTTCATTCGAGATGTTGATAATAGGTACCTATGTGCTAGTTTCTCGATGGCCAAGCAATAAGCTACAAAAATTTATTTGAGGAAATAGAACAACATTTTGGTTCATTGGGTTGGAAGTCCCTGCCTGCAAGTTTCACGATAACCTTTTCACCTTACAAAATGTCTTCCAACATCGCACACAGTGACAAAGGACTGATCCACTCTACTTTTTTATTTCCAAAAAAAATATGGTTTAAATTATTCGTATAATTAACATACAAATTTGTCACCTTCCATTAATTCACATCATGTGGCTGGATAGTTGATTAGTCTCGCTATTGTACTATTACACACGTAATATTCATAGCAAGACATATAATGATAGCTAAAGTTTATAAAACGTGACACTAATACCACCGGATGGTCTCCAGGCGTGAACAACATTGGGGATTAGGAATGTAAGCTTGTTTGCTCATATTCGAGTGATCGGTGCCTAACGTGCCATAAGGAAACCTATATCAGAAAGCTGGGTTTATATAACCGGCGGCGGGCCGGCGATGACGTTTGATGCTAGGTTGCATAACACGCCGATATCTACACAAGTGATGTCAATATTATGTTCTAAATATTCCGATAAAAATCTTTGTAGGTAATATTAACATTTAATGAAATTTTCCTATTACAATTATAATATCAAGTCTAAAACTTCAAAAGAATGACATACACGCTACACTTTTATTCTTCTAAAATAATAAAAGCCTTGTATAAAATTGCAGATGCCTTTAGATTTAATACGTTCCAAAATATTAAAGTACCTTAGAAGGTAGTCAAGAATGTGTGACAAAAAGGTGCAAGCATTTAATATACTACTTACTGAATATACATATAGTTCAGTGAGTATATATAGAATGACATATTATATCCTAGCAAACAACATACTTTATCTAAATCTCACGGACCCTTTTGCGACCGCTAACTTTTTAGAGGTCGGCGCTTTAGATTGATGTTTTTTTTAGCATTGTGCTTCTTATACATTATTTTGTCGGTGAAAGAGCGATACAGCGACAAACCGCTATTTGTCGTTGGTGGGCTGAGTATAAATCACGCAACCCTACAACTAGGGTTGCCATGTTTTCGACTTATATGTTGTCCGGTATTTATACTACTTTTCTTGGCGTGCGAAAGGAAGACAATGATATACGCTGTTGTTGAAACCGGCTATGATAAACGAGTTTTAATTACGTTTCAGTACTTTTTTCCCCAGGATGATGTTGTTGATGTTTGATTTTACAAACCCAATGAAAACATGGATACATAAAACATAAAAATCGTTTGTCTAACGGTAATTATAAAAAGAGACACTTTGAAATATTTTTTTTAAAATGAGATGCTACATAATTACACTTCGGTTAGTGGTGAAATGCGACCTGAATTTAATAAAAATACTAAAATAACCGCCGCAAATTTACATGACATATTTACAGTGATCATATTTCACTATAAATGAATTATTCCACCATAGAGACAGCGAACATGCAAGTTCGATGACAGAATATAATAAAACTGTCCGATAATTCTATCAAAGTGAATTGGCCACCGGCCGGCGCGACGCGTCATTGGAACGGCGACAGACGCGTCGGCACCGATCCTCATATTTGTGACTCTTTTTACTTCTCCTAAAACTTTTATAACAAATAAACATGTTTACAAGTCATTACTAGTTTATTTATTGAACAATTCTTTTCAGAATCCATGTATCCGAGATTCGCGGAACCTATACCGAATGTCACGGTTACGGTCGGCCGGGATGCCCTGCTTGCGTGCGTTGTGGATAATCTAAGAGGATTCAAGGTAAATAAATATAGGTAGCACTCGATTTAGTTTGTCATATTAGATAGCAAATACCGCCCACTGTCTTCATCGATCGACGAGCTTTCAATAGCCAAAGGCGCCTTACATTATTAATACTTTCATGGTAACTAGATTATTGAAACTGATTGTTACGGTTAATATACCTAATAAGCCTGCTTGAAGAAAGAAACTCAACCCCTCATAAATACACCCTGAAATTTTAGTTGACTTAGAGCCGAAAAGGCGTCGCTCATCATTATGAACAACTTCAACGATGAGCCCAACCCTGTACTACGAAAAACATTTCAGGGTTGGACTTACAGACATTTCTTGTCGTGAGACTTTTTTCTCAGAGATGCTAACTTATTTTCACGTTTTAGGATTAATGATGGGAACAGGCTCGCGTCATAATGATGCGAGCGCGCCCATTCGGCTAAGACAACTAAACTTTCAAGATGTATTGACATGTTTTAAAGAAGCACAGTTTTTGAATAAAAATTGTATAGATGTATGTTTCATATTGACAACAACAATCTCTTTATGAATCTTTACAGACAGTTATGTTTGTAGGTAAGCGCATGATAGTCGTTTAAAAGGTGAAGGAAAACATCGTGGGGAAACCTGCATTCCTGACGGATTTTCTCGACGGCGTGTGAAGTCTGTCAACCCGCACTAGGCCAGCGTTGTGGACTATATATAGCCTTATCCCTCTCATCCTGAGAGGAGATCCGTGCCCAGCAGTGGGACAGTATACTGGGTTGATTATAATTATGATGATAATTATTGTAGGTAGCCTGGGTGCGTATGGACACGCAGACAATCCTGAGCATCCATCACAACATAATAACTCAGAACCCGCGCATCAGTTTGTCGTACAACGACCATCGGTCGTGGTACCTACACATCAAGAGCGTGCAAGAGGTGGACCGCGGCTGGTACATGTGCCAAGTCAACACCGACCCCATGCGCTCCAGGAAGGGATACCTACAGGTTGTGGGTGCGTATACTGCCTCGATCAAATTGTCATACTCATTACCAGCTCTTATAGATGCAAAGGGTGGACCGAAGCTGGTACGTGATACACTTCAGAGTTTTGAGCTAGGAGATAACGTTTTTTTATGCCGTTGGGTTATGTTTGAATAGACTATAATCATAATGATTGATTTGCAGTGTCGATGAAAAACAACAAGACCCATTTTTTATTATGTGTTGGAAGGATATCATAAACTACCTCGTAAAAATTTCTCATTCAAATACCTTCATGGCGATGTGTATTTTCACCTATGACGTGTTTGTTTGCCGTAAAACTGCTGATTATTTTAAGCGAAATCTATGTATGTACCTTCAGTTGATATTTATTTAATTTTACAGTCGTTTAACCATTTTTGGGGTTTCTCTTACTTTGTCACTTTTTCAAAAAAATATTTTATTTACACACGAAATAAGTTTATATTTCTTGACTTGTTAAAGTATTTCGAAACGTAATGTAAATAATCACGATTATCTAGATTTTTTTTATTCAATTAAATAATAATAAAAACGAGAGTTATGTATTAGTAAAATAAATATTTTTTGCTAAAAGCGGTTTTACAAAAATTTCGTTCACTTAACGAACTTACTACTACATCTACACTACACTATTACTACATCACGAATGAATAAGTTTTACTGATATCTATATATATTTTTGCGATTTATATGGTAAAACCAGACATATATTTCGATCTCTCTATAGTCAAATAGTGTAGGAAAATATCGTGAGGAAACTTATACCTAAAAGATTCCTCGACAGCGCGCGGCCACGGCGGGCGTGTAAAGACTGCCAACCGCACTAGGCCAACGCGACTCACAGATATTGCGTAAGCTCTACGTTTTTGGCCTAACCCATCTATCTCACTGTGTGAGGAGACCTGTATTCACTAGTTTAATAATAGCTGGTTTGATGACTGAGGAATACAGTATGTGGTTATAATTTTGGTCACAATAAGGCTTCATGAAGAAACCTATTCAATATTATATTATAAAAGATATTAATGTATTTGTACTTAGTGAACATACTCTATATAAAATATACTTGTTTTTGTTTACATAGTTCCACCATCAATCATCGATAACATGACATCGACGGATATGGTGGTTCGGGAAGGCTCTGACGTCACCTTGGTGTGCCGGGCCTCCGGGTACCCTGAACCTTATGTCATGTGGAGGCGAGAAGACGGACAAGACTTTAATTATAACGGGGAATCAGGTAAATAAGTTACAAATAATTACGTAAACAGTACCTATGTATGTGAGAATACGCTCTGTGTAAATATGCACAATGTAGGTATGTTTTAATAATAATATAATAATCAAATAATTGAGGTTTTGTTCCAAATAATGTGAATTAATTAGGTATTTTTGTTTTCTTTATTAATAATTATTTTTCGCATTGCTTACCTTGGCTCACTAACGTTCTAAATATAATGTGAATGATATGTATAGTTTTAATTGGACTTCTGGTTGAATACGATTTAATGTTTGATTTAAAACTCTGTAATGCTTAATACGTTGTCTGTTACTGTACCTATATAAAAATAAAATAAAAATACAAATTAACAAACCTAGACGAAATAAAAGAAACCCCAAATTAAGAGCACTTTGCCTTAAGTTCCTATAAAATTGTAACTACAATGGAACGAAACTTGTCCAACTGTCATTTGAAACACATTAAACGAGAACATTTTAATTGTGACTAAAAGCCACTGTTAATTCCTTTGTAGGCTGGTGTTTACTTCGTATGGATAGTTGTTTCATTCAGATTTAATTGAAATTTTATTCATAAACAACAACAACTTCTGTTCTCCTGCAATTCTGTAAATCGCTTTCAGCTACGAAAGAAAAACCATAGTTTAAAAGTCCCATAATAATATGTTTTAATTATTGACCATCATAATATGGTAAACATGAAAAAAAGTAAAAAGAAAAATTGTAATAGTCACCACACGTGTTTCGCCAAGTGAGTGAGGTTACCGGAGGCCCAATCCCCTTTTAAAAGTTTGGCAACGCACTTGTAACTCCTCTGGTGTTGCGGATGTCCATGGGCGGCGGTAATCGCTTATCTTCAGGCGATCCGTCTGCTCGTTTGTCCCCCTATCCCATAAAAAAAAACTTGGTAGATTGGTGATCGATACTGGTTACCTTAACCAAAGCGGGAGAAAAGTTCACCTTACAATCCTTTACGAAAATTCAACAAAACTTCTCAACGCTATTAACAGCACATTAAGTATGAAACGACACGTACAAGACATAAATATCCAATAACCTTATTACAGATCATTGAATCGTATCAAATTCCTGTCGTTTTATTGAATTGTATATTCATTCATTTTGTTGGCAGTTAGCGTAGTGGATGGCGAGACGTTGACAATAACAAAGGTGTCTCGATTACACATGGGAGCTTATCTGTGTATAGCATCTAATGGGGTGCCACCATCGATTAGCAAACGGATCATGCTCATGGTTCAATGTGAGTATTCCTTGCTCCCGATAGGTGGGAGTGATATCACTTGTAATTACAGTTGACATGGCGTGTATTGAAGAACGAAGGTACAGCTGTGAATTAGCTGCTGTTATCTAATATATTATATTAAGCTCCTGTTATTTCTATTGTCTTATTATTTATTTGCTGTGTTTAGTATAATCTGTAATAGTATCTCATCGTGGTCACAGTACTTATTGCAAAGGTGTTCAGTTAGAATTAGAATAAATTTGGTCACCAAAAGGATATTACATTTCCATACATATTTATCTATTTAGTAATATTATTATTGCTTAATTACAGGGAATAAGTGTTATATGGAGATATGTTTCCTGTCGCTAGGTTAAGCCAGTTTCGTGGAGACCTGTATTTTATTTATAAATTAAAATGAAGAGATCTGCGAGGAAGCGTTGTGTTGGCAGTGTGAAGGACCGATGGTGTCTAGGCATGGCAGCGTGTCTCCTATGCTGCCAGCCCAACTATTCCTCTTTAAATTACAGGGTTGGCAACGCGCGAGTGATACCACTGGTGTTGAAAGCGTCCATAGGCTACGTTAACCGCTTACCGTCAGGCCGGTCGTATGCTTGTTTGCCACCTTATTAGTATAAAAAAAAACAATTGAATATATTAAGTAAGTTGTGTATGAAGAGTATGCTGCGGAATAATAGGAATTTTAAAATACACGCATATTCCTTCATTCGAATTAAGTATTGAAACATTCCGGGTAGTTTTTCTACACAAATTGTTATCCATGTTTTATTAAAGTCATACACCAGTTCACAGTATTGATTGTGATCCTACCAGTTTGAATCGCTTTGTTTGTTTGACACGCTATGATTAGAGGGCCCTGAATCGATCAAATTTACACATGCTATGAACCTAGTTTCCGTAGTTATGAAAACCAATCAAAAGTTTGTTTCATAATATTCGTAGGACATTTTTTATAGACAGTATTTTACTTTCTGATTTCATTCTCCTCAAGAATACTATAGGTACTACCAAGTTATTATTTATCCAGTCCCAAATAGAAGCAACAACAACAGCCAGACCGGTTTACGTAAATAATTTATGTAAGGAATTACTGATAAAACGTTTTTTTGTTTTTATACAAATAATTCTAGCAAAAATATTTACCTAAGTGAAAAAGTAATCAGGTGGAAATGTTTACTTTCATCGTTCTGGAAAATTCTAAAATGATTATCTTACCATTAATTATTTTTTGAATGATCCTTTGAGTCGTATGGCTTTTTTGCCCGAACAATAACTAAAACCAAAAGATTCAGCCTAATGAATAGACATTATAAGGATTGAATCATCTTCTCACAGTATAGCTAGACTAGAGAAAAAAGGTTTCAAAGAGAAAGTATATTGAAAGTTGATTGAACTTTACCACATAGTATGTCGTCTTTATAATTAAAAGTTATTCAAAGCTCCATTACCCAGCGTTGTCAAAATTATGACGTATATTGAAGAGCTCTTCAATTTTAATTAACTTATTCACGCGGAGCAATAAAGCATTATTACTACAAAGAATAATTTCATTCAACATTTAACAGTTCCCCCAATGCTGTCGATACCCAACCAGTTGGAGGGCGCCTACATAGGGCAGGACGTGACGCTGGAGTGCCACACGGAGGCGTACCCCTCTTCCATCAACTACTGGACGACTGACCGCGGAGACATGATTATTTCCGGTGAGACCTGTATATCATGCGTGTTTAGAATCTACTTTCTGTTTGAGAAATATACATAAAATTTCTCAATCCTAAATAGCAGATGTATTAGCCCTAGCATATATAACATACCTACATCTATTATAATAAATCAAAGGAGGTCAATACCTACTTGCCTAGTAGTAGGTATAAATACGTAATAAAACCACTAACAAGGAATGTTGTTCTAAACGTTGAAAGGCTTATGAATTATAAATGTGTGGCCTGTTTATTTACATGCTGTAGATTCATTTAACTTTCGAACTCTTATTTTTAACCACTGATGAACAACGGCCTGCTAAGTAACAAGCAATAAATGCCATATTATTGAACTTGGAACACAACACAAACATTTATCATATTGGCATAAATAACATGCGTTCCCGTCAAGTAAGGCATCGTTCGATTGTATCATTGATTTATGACTTCATAATGAAAATAGTTTCCCTTGTATCGGAACAAGCGAATGAGGTGTAGCCGAATACTTTCCGAATGTAGGAACTTATTCATGCGCGAATAGAGAATACTTGGATAATGAAATACTTCATTACATCTACTTCGGCTCAACTGTACGAATCCTTACTAATAAGATAAATGTGAAAGTAACTCTGTCTCTGTTTGTTAGGTTTTCATGCGGAACTCGTCTATCAATTATGAATTTTTTAATAATTATAGTGAACTCCAAACGTCCACCGCGAGCAACAGCTAGTATTATATAGAAGCCTAACAACTTTGGATCGAATCAATACTTTTCTAAAAAAACTTTTTTCAATCCTCGTGCTACTGCCATAGACGGTCACCGCGTGGTCGAAACCAGCCAGTATTTTTGTGTGGAACTGAACATTTGTATTGACTCTGCATTGGTTATTCGTCGAACATCAACTTCCTCGTTCTAGTTTGAAAGTAGAACAACTTATTAAATAGGTTATTGAACTTGATATCTTTGAAACTATTATATGGATACTTTATTGCGAATAGATAAAACTAAATTGTAAGAAACATCTACAAATGTATGAATAAAAATGGTTTTGTTGATTTTTTGTGTTGGTTATAAAACCAAATACAGGTTTTATATTTAAGTAGAAATGGAAATTATAGGAGGCAAGTACGAAGCATTCCCGATGGACAGCGGCTACAACAAATTCATGATGCTGAAAATTAAGAACATTACAAAAGAAGACTTTGGCTTCTATAAGTGCATCGCCAAGAATTCTTTGGGAGAAACCGATGGGATCATCAAACTTGATGGTAATTTTTAACATTAGTAGATTGATTTAAAACGGCCCCCGAAGGAGGGAGCGATTGAAAGCGCTGAAAGACTCGTAAAAACAAACAGCCTTTTTTACGATCTTTGGGAATTCGGAAGTGTGGGAAAATCACACAAAACAGCCCGTCAATTATAGGTAAAGGTTTTTTCTGAGCAACTGAAACAAAAATGTTTGTTTATATTATTTTTATGAAAGCATTATTTCATTTTAAAAAAATAACAAAGAGTGCTTTTTATGTAACAAAAACAAGGGGACTTGTAAAGACAGATGGAATTAATTTTATTAATTACTTATTGGTTTCATTTTTTGGGCCTAATTGAAATTTTCTTTCAGAAATACCGGCTCCACCCTCCGCCTTCACCACAACGCAAAAAACAGTTTTAGACAATCAAACTATTAGGAAGAAAGGTAACTTTACCTCAGCCAAAATTTAATAATTTTATTTCACTTCAAACTTTGATTGTTTACTTATAATTAATATTCCAACAGGGTTGCCTCAAATCATTCAAAGCAGTGACGCAATCAGTTCAAATTTCCAAGGTGAAATGTACGGCGAACAGCTAAGTGATTTCGGTAAATATTTTGCCAATTTTAATGACATTATAATAGACTTGGTCGTTGGGTATTTCATAATTTTACAAAGTTAAATTTTTGTGATATCTAATTAGAAATGAGTTACTTATCTATAGGTCAGGCCCTCGGTCAGCTGGTAATCCTACTTTATTAAACCTATAATTAACTACCAATCCAACCATAATGCGTTTATGTAACGTTTACTAATAATAGGTACCTACGCTCTTTAGATTACCTACTAACTACTACGAACCCACACGTAAAACAGTAATGAAAATGAATATTTTATCAATAGTATTGTCCTTAGTTACTGATAACAGCTTATTATATCTATTTTGTTCTACTTATTTTGATAATTCCATAATAAATAAGTAAAATCTGGTCTAAAAGGATTAAAAATCTGAATAAAGTAAAACTGTATTCATTAATAGACGCAGTGGGTTTGGATTTGTGTGTTATTACTATATCTAAAGATACCAGCGAACTGTGAAAGTACATTATTACTATACCTCTGCCTAACCCCTGAGGGAATCCAAGCGAGATGGTAAATAACATATAGCGAAGCTTTGTTTTTTTTTATGGGATAGGAGGGCAAACGAGCAGACGGATCGCCTGATGGTAAGCGATTACCGCCGCCCATGGACACCCGCAACACCATAGTAGCCACAAGTGTGTTGCCGACCTTTTAAAAGGGGATTGGGCCTCCGGTAACCTCACTCACTCAGCGAAAAACAACGTAAGCGTTGTTTAACGCCGGTTTTCTGTGAGGCCGTGGTATCACTCCGGTCAAGCCAGCCCATTCGTTTACTATAAAGCTTTCTTTCTTTATTATATAAAGATATCTTGATATCGTTCTTTATTATATCCGTAGTAATTATACTGTTGCAATTATTAGGGATATATTAAAAGGCAATGAAATAAATCCAGTTCACATTAGATTTGTGCTCAAACCGAATTAATATTTATAATTGTTTCTTTTTTCAGACGATGAAATTGAAAATTCAGCATGTTCCAGCAAAGTAAATATGTTAGTTCTCACAATCTTTTTACAAATAATAAGCATAACCAGACATATTTTACTTTCTTGATATTTGTAATACTGTGATGAAATATACCTTATTTGTTGCTAATTTTATTTTGTTAATAATTTCTTAAGCTGACCAGACAATAATAATTCGCACTATTGAATATATAGGTTTATTATCATCGATCAGACGACATTTTTGAAGTATCGCGTAAGCAGACTGTATTAAAAGGTGACCTTTATTTCAAAATTTTATACAATTATTTAAACATCAATTTATTTATTATACTTACTCACCTATAGATACGACTAGTTTATCGAATACTTTGTGTCAAAACTGGTTACAATTTTGTAAAGGGCTCAGCGATAGATATATTACCCAAATGTAACATGAAAATAATGCGCAAAAGGATTTTAATTCGTTTAAAATTTATATTATAATATTTTATAATTTTGTGTATATAATATCTTTAAAAAATTATGCTAATACTTCCATAACGAATTTTAATATTATGCTCCTTATTTTTCTCAAAACTAAATACCTCGTCGCAAAATTTTTCGGCACATTACAAAATTGTCACTAGTATTTTTTACAATAATAGGTTCTTATAAAAGATAGGTCTCATGTGTCCTAGGTTGGTTACCTTTTATGAAGTATTTGTATACAAATTTTTCTACAACATCGATTTTATAAAAGCGCCTAACTAGACTTTCTAGAGATAAATCTATAACTGTCCAATTGAAAACTTGTACGTAGGTGGTATGTAATTTTGTGGTAAACAATTTAGTCAACGTATTCAATAACGGATTATAAATACGTAAACCTACTGCGCTTTGGTAGAGAATAACTGGTCGATTTCCTTTACTTCATTATATATAAGGCTTATTTTTAAATTATTTTTACTGTAATATTTGTATAAATTATTTGCCATAATGTAAAATACAACTAGACACTATAGAGAAATAGGAAGTTTTGTGATGATTTACATAATGCTACAAAATGAAAACTGCCAAATAAATGTGTAAAATATGGAAATAAAACGAAGCTTGAAAAGGTTGTTTTTAATTAAGGCCCTGGTAAACAACATTTTACTCGCTGACAGTGTAGTTAAGAAATAGAATTAATATTATATGACAAAGTTTCTAACTCATGCAACTGTATACCTACCAGTATAATCGGGGTAGTGACAACTACGAAAATTCGAGGCAGCCTTTGTATTGCAAGACGCTTATTAAGCTTTGTTTATGTGGGACTCGCATGAAACGTTTATGCGATCGACGCCAATCCGTCATCGCAGATATAGCAGCCACAGAAATAAATCCTCTATACCCTTTAATATTTACAGCAACTGTCGTTACAATTTTGGTTTCGGTATTTATATGGACAAGTATGTGTAATCCTTAAAAATACCGAAACCGAAACGTTACCACTTTTTGCGATAGGTACAATCAGCATTACATGAATATACTTTTCATAATAATCTACAATACTAATGAAATTAAACTTTACGTCAATGAGATATGAATACATCTCAAAATGACAGCTGCGGTGTATGGTGTTCATTCCATAATATCCCTTGTGTCATTGAGTTATTAATTTTTCTCATCGTTTTGAACAGCTTGTACCTTTTATATGATCCATGAAAAATATTGTATTACAGCTCAAATGGCGCAGTGGGTAAGCGATGACTGGGATATGGTTTACGGGTTCGATTCCTGTATGGCTATTTATGAGTATATATATGTGAATCAAAGAAATACTATCTTATGGAGTGAATGAGGGATTTGTTGGGTTCCGGTGTTACAGAGACCTATCCTAGTGAATGACGCAGACCTGAAATATATACAATAGGTATTACACATTGTAGTACGGTTGGTAACCCTAGTAGATCCTCCCACGATATAGCAGAAAGGCTATATTAGGGTATCGCTTATATAAAAATGAGTGATAGCCTAGTGGTATGACCGTTTGACTGCCAAGTCAAAGGTCTCGAGGTCGAACCCAAGGCAGGCACCTCTGACTTTTCGAAGTCATGTATTAAATAGTTAATTATCACACGCTTAAACGGTGAACGAAAACATCGTGAGGAAACCTGCATACGTGAGAGATTTTCTCGATGGCGTGTGAAGTCTGCCAACCCGCACTAGGTCAGCGTGGTGGACTATAGCCTAATCCCTCTCATTCTGAGAGGAGATCCGTGTCCAGCAGTGGGACAGTATAATGGGTTGACTATTATGATTATTTTATATAAATATAAACTAAATCAGACATCTAGAAATCTTAACAGTGACAAGCTCATTATTGTCTCGGAACTCGTATTTTTAATAAATGAGTAAGTACTTAGAGTTAATTACGCACAAGCCAATTTTCTTTGACAGATTGATTGACTGATACATTAATTACTTAAAGAATTTGACGCAAGAAAAGTTATACGATTTCCTTCAATTGAGCATGTATTTTCCGCTCTCCAAAAGTTTAAAAATCGTTTATCTTGCGAAGTTGAAGTCAATAATGTGTTTATGTAAAATTGTTATGAGAAATTTCTGTAGCTGTGTCCTTCATATGTTTTTAGGTGGAGATGATTACAGTTTTGATACATAAAGTAGGTGGGGTATGCATTTAGTCTAAGAAAAATAAAGAAGTAGACCTTTTAGGACGTGAGTGGAAACGCAAGAAACAGCTAGAAGTAGGTACTTTTATATGTTGACGACGTTTGGCGTAGCGGCTGAGCGATCGGCTTCAGCGCAACGTGTTGTGGGTTCGATCCCCACACGGAGCAAATATTTGTATGATCTGCAGGTAGTTGTTCCGGGCCTGGGTGTTTGTTTTTGTGAGAATTTGTGTTTGTAAACGCACCCACGATACAAGAGAAAATCCTAGGTTGGGGCAACGATTTAAAAAAAAAAAAATATTACCTATTATTGCCGTGTATTTTTCTTCCACACTTGTATTGCACGACGGACTGCCGTACGGACATCTAGCCATAACTATAAATATATAACGTGCAACAATCTGGTGCACTGCCCTTTACAGTCCGGACAATCGATACCTACCTTACTTAGTAATTTACTGCATTCGAGTCCCACTCGTGAATTTCCAATCGAATTGGACAATAACGTGCATCTCCAAAGTGTTATTCGATTGTTGGCAATTTGCTGCAGTTTCTTTGATTTGGTACAGAAAATAAGTTTACTTACTTTCGTAAGCAGCGACTACGTAGAAGGGATTACGTAGGTACGTACCGAAATTTAACTTTTCAGAAAAAGAAAGGATCAAGCAATTTGTGAGATATTTTTAGAGCCGATGGATGACACTAACCTAATTAAAATGAGGTTTAGGTAATTTCGAGCCTCAGGTAGGTATCATCATCATCATTATGTCCTCTACACTGTATCCGGTGACGGCGACTCCTAAATGTTCAGTTGGTCAAACCTATACAAAGTCACAATCTTTTCATAGACAATCAAGTTTTTTTAATTTTTTGTTGAAACTTTTGTGAAAACTTGGTCACGATAAAGATATACATAGAAGATACATATTTACATAAACAATATAGGTAAGTTAGGTATGGTACAACAACACATCTGTGTCCGAACTCTTCCGATTATATCATAAGCATAACAAAATACAGTGTTCAAACTTTGCTTACGATAATTATTGTCGAAATAAAGCAATTAAATAAAAGAGTGAGTAAAAGGCCTCTCCGTGTGTAAGTGTGTATGTATGTATGTATGTTAGAGAGGGTGAGTACTGAAATACTTCAATTATTTTACTATATTAAGCAAATCTTCTGTTTCGTCGTAAATTAATTGGTGAATATACTTGAAAACTTTATTTTTGCACTCGTTTTTATTTAATGGGTATATCTTCACAGTTTTATTGATATAGATGATATTGGTATATATACTATAAGCACAACCTTTTTAAAGGACGATTAAAAAAGCAGAACTAACTTTCTAATGAAATTATGCTACTACAGTATCGTAATCACTAACTCATCCACTGAGCGTTAATACCAAAAACTCACACAATGCAATTTTAATTAATTGCAAAATTCTTAGATGAGACATATCTGAACGCCATGACCTCTGTAAGATCAGCTCGAGTCATTTGAAATCGAATCGAAATCGGATGTAGCAAAAACATGATGGTAGATGTTTCTGGAAACAGGAACGTTATGTCAAGTTGCCTTCATAATGTAGATTTCATCAACTCATTTGGTAAGTGATGGTAATTTGCCCTGTTTTAAAATATTAAAGATTGGAAATACAAGTTTTGTAGCTTTATTTTATTTGGACCAATAAAAACCAATAGCAATAAAAAATTAATTCCAGATTATCTTGATTGAAATAAGAATGGTGGCAACAATACAACGATTTTTAACTAGGATAATTATAAAAAACCGGACAAGTCCGAGTCGGACTTGCCCACCGAGGATTCCGTTCAAAATTGTAGGTAGGTATTATAATTAATTTCAAATCTATAGTTTCAGATTTTTCCCTATACTTGTAGTATAAGAGGGTATTACTTGCTAAATTTCATAGTTTTAAGTAAACGGAAAATACCCTATAAATATACGTTTTTTGCGGCATAAACGGCCGCATCTGTTTTTTCCGTTAACTTAGAAGTTTTATTTTTTCACAGCTTCAAGGCACTGTAGACCTGAGTATTGTCTTAATTTCAACTCGATACCTCCACGCGTTTCCGAGATAAAGGGTCTTGACAGACAAACGGGCGGACGGACTGACGGACTGACGAACGGACGGACAACAAAGTGATCCTTTAGGGGTTCCGTTTCTTTTTCCTTTTCAGGTTCGGAACCCTAAATATAAGATGAAATGGATTTGACGACCACTAGACTAATGAGTTATATAGTCTAGTGGTCATCATTCTCAAAATATGCTAATGCTAATTTAAATTCTCTTCTCCCAGGTTTGCTGGAAGAGATTTCTTTAGAAATAAGCAGTACTTTTGTACCTACTTAAGTAATTGTGTTATTTTATTTTATATATACCACTAAGGTGGCAAAGAAGCATACAGCCCGCCTGATGGTATACGGTTACCGTAGCCTATGGACGCTTGCAATACCAGGGGTATCACTCGCGCGTTGCCGACCCTGTAAATCAAGGAGGAATAGTTGGGCTGGCAGCTTAGCTTAGACAATGCGTGGTGCTTATCCTATCTGCCAACACAACGCCTCCTCATGAAGCTCTGGCGACCTTGCTCACCTTTAGGAACACAATATGGTACAGAGCTATGTTATTTGGCTACGATTTTCTGCAAGGTGGAGGTACTTTCCCAGTCGAGCAGCTGTAAATGTGAGTGGAATTATTCTATGCTGCACTATGCCCTACCTTTATTGTACTTTGCATTGTTAAGTGTGCATAAATAAATAAATAAATCGAATAGTCCTGACACTCTTGACTCAGCAGTGTTCTAGTGTATTGTGTCTATTTTTCTTGTTTTCAAATATCTAATCGCAATTTATTTTAAAAAAAAATATTAATATGGCTGTTTATGATTTTTTTTCTAAATATAAAATAAGGTAGTTAGGGATGTGTGACCGGTCAATATTAAGCTTATAACTACAGCAACAACAAAAGGAAAAAACAATTTACTAGACAGTATCAATATCAAGTAAATTAATATAAATGGTGTATTTAATGAGTAATTTATAAGTGCAATAACACTACTACTGCAAGTAAAGGTTCAAGGTCTGTTCACATTGTAGCGCAGTGAAATCACTCTGACATATTATAAGACACATTAAACTTGTCAATTAAAACATGTGGGTATACGAGTAGTACACCTCTGCCTTACCTTTCGGGGACTACAGGCGTGGTGGTAAATTAATATTTTAAAATCCGCAAATAGTTGATAAGTTGATATCGGTTCAAGAACTATAGGTAAATATGGATGGAATGGAAGGATGATTGTTTGATCGAAATTAACCCTTAAAATCAAAATCAACGTCTATAATCGAATCATCACATTTAGCTGTGTGCAAAATTTTACGTATTATTCAAGTTAATTACTTTATATTCCGGTCATTTTTTTATTTTACTTCTAATCTATTTTGGTAGATAGGTATATCCTTTCCGAATAACTTGCTGGATAACTACTAAAACTAGCTAGTTTATATTACACGCAATATTACCCAGAAGTAGAATTCCAGTTTTTAGAAATTTTAAGAAACAACAGCTTCACTTTAAAAATATCTTGGTAGGTTTGAAGGTTTTCCTGGAACCACTTCGCTTTTAAAGGTTATCCACCCATCTTATTACCAATTAATAACTAGTCTAAAGTTTCAGGTCAGTAATTTTACTATTATTATCCATGTTTACCTATTATCCGTCCCATTAAAAGAGTATAAAAAAATTCTTAATAGGAAAAAAAACGATTTATTGTTAACTTTTTGTGATTTTTTTGCATTTTCCATGCTAAGATTATAAAGTTATTTTAGTAAAGGAAAAATTCAATCGCGAGCAGGATTCGAACGATTTATTGTTAATTTCGTATTACAAAGTAACAACTGAAAAGTCAGGACACTACCAAAAATATTAACTTGCACTGGTTTAAAAGTACCTATAAGTAAATAGGAAATTATGTAGGTACATATAATATATAACTTGTAAAATTGCAAACGTAAAATATAATCACACGTTATCTTTTTCAAACTTTATGACTCCATTGTGTTAACAGAATCACTTACGAGTAGCGTTGGAGCAATGAGCTATACTTATTCAATGTATTTGATTGAAGTTCGTCGGACGGTATTCGATGTAATGGACACGTACCTTTGCCGTCTATAACACAGTGATTTATTGTCAATAATAATTAAAAATCAATTATATTTTATTGTATAAATACCAGATACTTTCCATTCATATTTCAATTTATCAGTGCTAGCCGTGATTGTATTTGCATTTTTGCAAAAATAGGTATATAAAATACTCGGTTCGTTAAAAAATGTTAAACGACGATTTCTACGTTTATGGCGATCAAAACGTGCAGGTACCAGCACATTTAAATTTTGGGAAATTCATCTTGGATCGTCTACGACTCAAAAAAGATGACGTTGCCTTGGTAAGTCACAATTCTCTTCACAACTCTTGAGTTTGCCTCACAAATAGATGCATAGGTAATGCTGTATGATCTTATGCATTAATTTCATCAACTAATTACTTAATCTGTTTTGTGATTTCACGCTGGCCTACCTTATTAACAAGTGAATAATGCATGATGACTTGATTACATAGAAACATACCTATACATACATAGGTATCGTGACATGAAAGATAGTGTTTAGAGGCAAACCTACAATTTAATGATTAGCTTTATGCGAAAATGTTTATTATTCTTTTAAAACGTCCAGGAGCTTAGTGAAACACGTGAGACACTAACATACAAGGAATTCACACAATATGCCGTCAATATGTCCACCGCTTTGACAAAGCTAGGGGTTGGGCGGGGCGACATTGTTGCAGTGGGATCCGAAAAACGCAATGAATTCGTCCCGACGGTTCTTGCAATCGTGTTCACCGGAGCGACGTACACCCCCTATGATTTAAAGAGCGGGAGAGGTGAGACAAAATTTCTTACTTCCACCACATTCTTTAAACGCTCCATATATTTTATGTCAAGTTTTTTTTAACAATGTGGTTTTGTGGAACCCTTGCAGTTGGTTTCACATTACGTAATTATTGCGATAAACATAAATCTTTATGTTCCTTATTTTCGATGAGTCGTCAGTTTTTTATTTCAATATTTTTCGGCCACCAGAAAACACAAGATCAGCTTAATGAAACCCAAACCGTAATGTTTTTTATTATCAAATAATGAAAGCTTTTAATTTTTTTATTTTAGCAACCTTAAAACACAAGATAAACTTAACAAAGCCCAAATATTTTGTATGCTCAAACCTTTTTTGGAGGACCTACAGCGACATACTGAAGAGTTTTGATTGCATACAAACATTCATAACACTAGACGGTGATGGTGTGGAATCAGTAATTCCCATCAAAACTTTGGTCACGAATGACGTGGACGTAAATAAGTTTGAACCGATGCAAGTTCAGGGACAGACAGATAACGCGTTCATTTTGTATTCGTCTGGCACTACTGGTTTGCCAAAAGGCGTGCAACTGACACATTTAAACTGCATCCTGAATAGTTTGCCTGATGAGTAAGTATCAAATATAGGTAGTTTGCTTTACTAAGGAATAATAACTTTACTTAAGTACTTTCGCAACTGAGCTTCGATCAGGACAGAGGTAAGACGTCTAGCTAGATCTACATAATTATATTAGTACCTAATTGTTTTTAATTCGTAGCCCAAAATGTATTTATGTGTTAGAATACGGAGAACACGAATTTTCCCAAAGTGAAACTTAGTTAGAAAGATTATTCGCTCCCGCAAACCTCCATAAATCGTTAAAGCCGTTTTCGAGAACGCGATTACAAACACATTTATATGTACGTATATATACGAATATTGCTCCTATAATAGGGTAGGATAGGATTCTAATATTAGTGTTTATTATGTTAGTGTCTAAATTTATTTATCGCAATGAATATGAACGCGACAGTGGTTCTACTCGTATATTAACGTCTAACGAGCAAATAATATTTCAGCTTCAGTGACGAATCTCTACAAACAGCATTTCTTTTCGGAGAATGGTATCATAATTACGACACGTTCATGACGTATAAATTTTTGGCTCTTGGAAGGAAAATTGTGTATGTCAATACAGCAGAACCTACTACGTTTCTGAAGAGTGTTCAAGATTGTAACGTAAGTATTTGGATTAAGGTACTAATTTACGTAATAAATTACAAGTTAAGGTTTGATCATTACCACTCAACACACTAGGTACATAGGTGTTCACTGTACACTGTAAAGAAATACTAAAGTGCTTATATGTTAAGAAATTAATGGTGAAACGTATTTTTTTGACATTGTCAGATGTCCTTCTTTAGTATTAAATTTTTAACCCTTCATATTTTGAGACGTGTCCAGCAGTAGGTATACATAATGAAATGATAAATTAATATAAAACACTTGGCCACCGTGAATGTTCTTCATTTAAATATATGTAAACCTATAAAAATTTAACACTTCAGAAGGGCTGAACCGATTTGGCGGTATTTTTGTTGCAGTCGTAATCGTCATGGTAAGGTTCTAATGCAAGAAATAATTTTGAAAATTCGCTTGAATAAATGGGAAAATTAACGTAAGCTGTGCACGGGTTGCTAGGTTTGTTATAAATTACACACCTTTAAATGCATCCAGCACTTCCACAGACATAAATGCTAGCTTCATACACTTTTCCCAGGGGAGTTAACAGAAACTACGAAGCTACATGGTACAATATTTACACACAGCTTTCGCCTCTTCCACATTCATGAATCTTTTCATAAATGTGCGCCGGTTGTGAATTCTACGCACCTGACCTTTTTGAAGGCCATTCGCTCAAACGTTATAAAATGATGACCTGAATTGACACTTATAAAAAGATCTGCATTTTTGCAAATTTATTTTTCAAAATAATATAAAATCAAAAATATATTTTGGCACGAGGTAGTTCTAATTATAATTAGCGGTCGCAAGCGCCGCAACTGAGCATGAAGTCGTGGGTTCGATTCCCGGTCGCGCATAGCGGTTTTCTATAAAATTCTCAGTAATAAATCGTAATGTAGATTTGGGCCCAGTAAATGGCAACCACACTCACCCTCTA
This sequence comes from Acronicta aceris, assembly GCA_910591435.1. Lineage (NCBI taxonomy): Eukaryota > Metazoa > Arthropoda > Insecta > Lepidoptera > Noctuidae > Acronicta > Acronicta aceris. The sequence continues at coordinate 8,579,039 of OU342767.1, read as the reverse complement.
TTGGTGGTTCCTATTAGAGTAATAGAGTCTATTATATGAGATCTAAAACATGTTGATGAACTGTGGGTCTACATCAGTGCACCGCTACCTGACTTGTGAACTTTTTATAAATAGAAAGTTCATACGAAAATTTTATTTTGGATAAGTATGTATGTTCACTAAATAATTTTATTTCAGGTCAACATCGCTTTTATAGTACCTTCCTTTGTTTGCTACTTATCTAAAGCAAAGGAAGCAGAACAATGTAATCTTGATTCGCTCAAAATTATATACTCTCGATCATCACCTCTTCATAACAAGACCATACAAAAGGTTAAATGCAGGCGAGTATCGATTACCTACTGTTCCGTTTCATATACCTAATATCGATTTTCCGTTAAATTGTTGAACATATTTTTTGTTAGAATATATCTATAGAATTAGAGTTACATTTTACTACGTTATAATTTATTTAAACTGTCAAATATATAAAATATAGATTCTATTTAACCTTGAATGTTCGATATGGTTTCCTTGTTGACTAGTATGCAGATTTATCAATACGGTTAAATAAATATTTTGAACATGAATTACTCGTATCAAAGTGTAATAATCATTATGTGTCTTCATTACAATAGGTTTCCCAAGCTAAAAAATATCCTTCAAGGTTACGGCATGACTGAAGCTGGTGAGTTGACTTCAGAAAGTTGGGGTACAAAAGGTCCCAAGGCCGGTAGTGTAGGAATGGCTTCTCCTGGGATTACTTTAAAGGTACCAAAGTAATTGCTAATACGATATTTTTCGTGGCTAATTATTCAAATTATCCGCGATTACAATTTAATTTATTTACTTAGACAACTTTTTTGGTGTAGGCATCTTTTAATGTCTAATAGTCGCGTTCAGAAAACAGTATAGTAACAATTATTTACCTATATTTCATTCATTCATTCATTCATGAAAACAAAATAATACAATAAATAAATAATCATATTTAATACCTTAAAACCGTACCGTGAAAATTTCTAGCATGCCGCAGAGACAAGTAGTCCCGTTTTACATACATACACTCACGCCTTTCTCCCACAGGGGTAACAAGCAGAAACTATAGACTGCCACTTGCTACGATTCTTGCATACTTCTTTAGCTTCTTCCACATTCATACATCTTCTCATACATACACGCCGGTTGTGAGTGCTACGCACCAGTCCCGTTTTGAGCGGAAAAAAGGATTACATAAGTTTCCGAAAGATAAAACTGTCAGAAAACACTAACATTCATTGACTCGTAACTCATAAATTTGCCATAATTAATCTTAGGTATTGCAAAATATTCACAACATTAATTTAATTAGTAATAAACCCGCGTAGCCCACCTACAAATAGTGTTAATTGACATTTCGGAGACCTCACGCTACCCTAGCGATGCCCGCATTGTAATCTTTGCTGTTATCTACTTATATCAAAACAAATCATATTGAATGTTGAAAAAAGCGCTATACAAAATATTTTTGGGTTTTTCTATGAAATTCTCGGTAGCAGCTAAGAGTTTGGTATTTGTGTTCGGTTGATGGCAATAAGTTCGCCCCCTATTACTTACATGGGACCTTAACATACCGGCGAACTATGGGTGTATATTAGTACGCCTCTACCTAACCTTTCGGGGAGTACAGGCATGATAGTATTTTTTTTATGGGATAGTGGGGCAAACGAGCAGACGGCTCGCCTGATGGGAAGTTATTACCGCCAACCATAGACACCCGCAACACTAGAGGAGTCACAAGTGCGTGTCCAGCCTTTTAAAAGAGGATTGGGCCTCCGGTTTCGTCACTCACTCGGCGAAACATAACGTAAGCGTTGTTTCATGCCGGTTTTCTGTGAGTTACGAGTATGTCATGTTAATCTTCAGAATTAGAAGCGTAAAGTCACCGTCCTCTTAAAAAATACTTGACATTACGAATGTAACTTAGTAGCTTCATTGTTTCTTTTACACGCAGGTTGTGGACCCTGAAACCCGTAAAACTTTAGGTCCAAATCAACGCGGCGAAATATGTCTGAGAGGTCCTGTCTTCATGAAAGGTTACATCGGAGTGCCCCCTTCAAATTACTTGGATGAACAGGGATTCTTCATAACCGGAGATTTGGGTTACTATGATGAGGACAAATACTTTTTCATCGTCGAAAGATTGAAAGAAATCATCGTGTACGATGGCTATAAGGTATTTATATTTTAAACTCTGTTATAGTCTTCGATTCTCAGGTCGAGCAAAGTGCTATTGGAATTATCTGTGAAATTTGCCCGGATAATGGCAATAGGCTCATCCCCTTTTACATGAGACCTAAGCATACCGGCGGAATGTGATTGTTGAACATTAGTAAAGTACCTGCCTAACCCTTTCGGGGAATACCTACATTTTCTCTATGGTATTATTGTTATTGAAATCATTATCATAATAAGCAATTTGCGGTAGCAGTAGTCGTTATAATATTAGTTAGTATTTTACAACACTACCACTAGGATAGCTACTTGGATAGCTTCCGTAGGATATACTCGTAACACACTAAAAATACTAGTGTTAAAGCTTGTAACTAACATTAAATAGAAATGAAAATATATTAAGGATTTCCGGACTCAACAACCCTAACACAAAGTGAACCGTAAGATAGTCATCTTGGAATAACCTGGACGTGTTCACAGAGAAACTTTACTCCAAGGACGACGTATAACCAGACGGTGCAAAAAGGAAAGAAATTTCCCCTTATTCTAGCAATAAGCTACACGGTTTTTGTGGATATGTAATAATAGCCAGTACCGTCCACGAAATACAATCCACACCTTTTCATCTTGAGAAAGCCTTTCTTCACGGACTTATGTCATAAGAATAAGCCGTCGTATTATCTGCGTGTTTCTAGACCCGTAGCTTATTACAGAGATATGAATTACTATGATAAATCTATTCTAACTAGTTAATACGTTTATCTTTTGTGTTGTGTCATTTTATCAAACTCTTGCTATCCAAGAATAGTGCTTCTTCAATATAATTTGGAGCATTTATGCATGTTCAAAATACTTGATTGGAGTGTGCTGATGCAATCCCCCTTAAAGCTTCTTGGATGGGATACTTATTTTCTTTTTCATACAGGTTGCTCCATTGGAACTTGAAACAATACTGCAGCTGCACCCAGGAGTGAAAGAAGCTGGTGTAGTTGGAAAACCAGTGCGTGTTTACGGGGAAGAGCCGACGGCCTTCGTAGTGAAACAGCCAGGTTCAGATGTAACTGAGGAGGATCTCATTGATTACGTTGCTTCGGAGGTACACAGAGTTCTCGATTACCATTCCAAATACGTCCATTTTAACACAGTCTATAGAAAGTATCCCAAATCCTACAAAGATAAGAATATGAGATAGAAATATTAACTGCTTTGTAAACTTAAGCCTGTGTTATGTAAGTACCAGTAAGAAAATGGTAAACAAATAGATACTCCAAAAATGTACTGAATATCGGGAACAGAGGAGTTTCTTGAAATCGATACCTACCTAAGAGAAGCCTTAATCTAAGTTTAAGCAAAACTGCTATTGCTATGCGTAGGTATAGAAAGGGTCGCTCATTATTTTATTTGAGACCTCCACCTAACAAAATTAACGAAAAACGCAAATACCAAAAGTGCCTCGATATTGAACCTTAAAAGATATCATATAATTAATAAAATCAATATAATCATTGACTCAATAAAGATGTTTAATATTTCAGGTGGCACCGTTTATGCAATTGAGAGGTGGTGTTCAATTCATCCAAGAAATGCCGAGAAATCCCCGGGGGAAAATTTTACGCCAACAATTGAGGGAGATGCTGAATTAAATTGTTAGAATTCATATATCTCTTTAACTAAATAAATCCCATTATTTTGAATTTCTTATTTGAATATCTTGCCGGTCTATAAAAAACATTCATGATATAGCGACTATACTCAAATAAGTATTGTGTACCAACCTATTCGCATTTCCAAGAGCTCGTACAATTGCGCTACTCAAATATTATGTAGATATGTAAAAGCAAAGACTATTTGCTAGACTAAACAAAAGTGAACCATGACTTGAGCTAGAGCTGCGTATGTTTGTTCATCTTTTGAAACAAAACTTGCAGTAATATCTCCATTTTACATGGTTGAGAAGTTATCAACACAGTACAATCATTAATTAAGTCTGACTACCCAAGAGAGCTGACAAAGCGCAGGCAAGAGACGCCGCTAAAGAAACTAAGGAAGTACAATTCTCGTATTGTTTTTGACCTTTTTCTTTTATTCGGAAAGATGTTTTCTTCGGCCTCGTGAGTCATTATTATATCATCAAGCTACTATTAAGGGTGGAAACAAAAAACACCGCGCAAACGGAGCTCGGCTGAAAGCTTTGTACGACGTAATATAATTCTACTTCGTATTCTTGTCTTATCTTCAGAGACGTCTTTATTAATTCAGTATGATTTGGATTATCATAATTCCTTACCTTTTGCCTAAAATTACTTTGTAATAGGACAAACACTTGGCATAAACAGCTTATGTTATTTTGAATTTGCTACAAAATTATATCTACTAAGAATTTATTGGGTATTGGATTGATTGGGTATTAGATAATATAAAGACAACGTAGGTGCTTAATATCTATAATGAAACTGCTCATAATTTATTGCCTTTATTATTAAAGTTCGCCAAATATATCTACATAGATTTAAGTATGCAAATATAAAACTTTCCTGCGGTGTCATTTGCATTGACATTTTTTTAAATGAAACTCTTTTACCATTTAAATTGACTGGTTTTACCTCAGAGCAATTTAGCTCGCCCTAGCCTCTTTCCGAGAATGGTCCCTGCGGCCTGTAATAGGTTTCTTAAAAGAAAATCGAGTTAAACAAGCGTGATTGACTTAATTGTAGAAAAGCTTTATTTCCCGAGATTAGAGAATTATTTAAGAGTAGGGAACTAACTAGATTACTTGAGATAATGTTGACGTGTTAAGTTAATTTAGTAAGTTACAATCACTTTGAAAGTACCTATTTCAAAAGTAAACATTAAGGGAATTATTCCAAGACGCTCAGTTAATATCTGAACTAATGACACTTTAAAATACATACTTATCTTTCTTTGTCCTTTTGATGTCAATAAAGTAAGATGGCTCTAGAGATAATACCCACTTCAACTGTCTCTTAGCTATTGAGTGTTTTGGGAATAAGGGACTATATAAAATTATAATCGATTGAAATAAATAAGTAAAATTAATAAGTTTTTTACTGTCTTTTTATTGGCCATATGAACTTATAGCAAACTCTGTATAGTGATAAATAAATAAAGTTTTAAAAGCCAACAGCTTGATCTGCGAAATGTATCTTTCTGTTGGTTTAAAAGGCAATATATTCTCCGAAATTCAGTGATATTTTTTCCGCTCCGCCAAATTTATGCTTGCTGAGCGTAAAATAGACGAGAAACTCTTCATTAATGTTTGCCACTTCGAAAATTGAATCGTTTAATCGCAGCGGGGCGAAGTGAGAGAGAACGCATTGGCTGGGTGAGCGTAATTGCGTCGAAGTACCTTTGATACTGAGTGGAAATAGAGCAATTAAGTCCCTCGAGTTGGAGAGTTTACCTTGATTTTTTATTACTCTCCCTTTTGTGTACACGCGGCTAAGAGTTTGTAAACATATGGGTGAACGATCCCAACAAAGCGTAGATACCACACCAAAACAATACTTGAACCTATCTATATAAAAGATAAAACTCGTTTGTGAATGTCATTAAAATTATAATTTTTCGATACAAAATATGTTTCATTAAACGCTCTTTATGCATGACAAAGTTGAACGATAAACAAGACAAAGCCGAGCTTGATAATGCAGCCTCCAGGGTACGCAATTTATTGAAAACAGGCGTACGAGTATACAAAGCATGTACTCACTTCCAGCTGATACAATAATGTGTGTATAATACACTACACTACGTTACAATAGAATTACTTTCAAGTCATATTTGAGTCTCTAGACGAGTACATACTTTATCTAGACAGTTAGGGCTAAGTTGCTGTAAAAATCTAGAAAATTGAGGGAACATTCATGAAATTGTACCTACAGAAATTTAAAATACAAACTTTAACTATCTACTTGTAATACTTTATCGGAAAAAGATCTCAAAATTTACCCGTTCAGAATATGGATTATATTTAGAGATGTATTACGGAAAAACCTACATGATTGAAATCGCACACCACTGAACCGAAATATTGTTCACGATATGAATTTATTTGTCAATATAAAATATAATTTACTACATCATAATAACCTATGTATAAATATGATCGCAGGCTTTGTAAAGGACCGAACAAGTAAATATCAACATTAAGCTTATGTAGGTACCACCACGAAGAAAGGCGTATTTACACGATCAACTTTTTTTTTTAATTTGTACACGTGTCCAAGTCATTATTTATCTTTCACTATTGTTCAAAAAGTGAATGTAGTTTTATTTAGTTAAAAATGTTTTAATTTTGTTTGGCATTATTATAAAAGTATGCATTGTTTGCATGGGGGATGTAATATGAAAGATTGTAGTTAGCTGTTTATTAAAACAAAATAGACGGCTTATTGAACCATTTAATTTGTATTTTGAATACCTAAATATTTCAAATCACCTTATAAATACTCTTATAATACTCTTTCCATGGTTGGCTATGTGGACTCGTTGTTAAGGTGGTTATTGACAACAAAGTGGTATGTCTTAGTTATAATTAAATGTTTTATTAGTTTTTACAGTGTTCTCTAACATAAATATTTACTACCAAAATGTTCGTGGACTGCGCACAAAGACTACTTTATTTTTTAATAACTTATTGCTCTGTTCATACGATATAATTTGCTTGAGTGAGACGTGGTTATTGCCAGGCATATTTAATTCGGAGTTATTTGACGATAGGTTTAGTGTTTACAGATGTGACAGGGATTACAATTCTAGATCGGACAAAATGGGTGGGGGAGTTCTTATTGCTATAAAAAAGGGCATAACAATCAGTGACGTCAGCATTAGCCCATCAAATGATTTAACATCAGCTGACATTTTATCTTTGAGTGTCATCATTAAGGAACATTCCCATAACTCTAAGCTGAGGTTGTATTGTTGTTACTTTCCACAGAATAATCTTCAGATAAACGAAGAAAAGACATTCTATGATCAAGTCTCTCAATGTATTTTAAATCATCCTAATGACCGATTTTTCTTAGTCGGAGATTTTAATATAAGGAATGCTTGCTGGATATCGACCGGACAAAATGACGGGGCTGTCTTAAACTTAATGTGTACAGACCCATTGGTAGGAGCTTTGTCTAACTTTTTATCATTCAACAACCTTTCACAATATAATTTAATTGCGAACTTAAATATTAGGCAACTTGATCTTGTCATAAGCAATTTTAATTGCAATGTTTCTAAATCTGCGTTCCCTTTAGTTAATGAGGATCCGCACCATCCGGCTTTAGATATTTCTATGCGTAATATCAAAATAAAAATATTACACACCCCACCGCGAGTTACTCGTTTGTTTGGCAGTGCTGACTATGTTTCTATTAATGAACTTTTCAGTAGTATTGATTGGGATACTGTTATAGACCAACATGAAGTGGATGAATCTTTATTAAAATTTTATAATATATTGGAAGAAAGCATATGTAATTATGTCCCAACAAAAATTTTATACAATAAAAGTAAATATCCAATATGGTATTCAACGGCCTTAACGAAAATAATTAAAGAAAAACTGAAGTTCCACAAGAAATGGAAGTGTTATGGTCAGTATGGAGATTATTCGACTTTTATGCTCCTAAGGGAGAGGCAAAAAAGAGTTGCAAAGGAATGTTACGATAATTATATAAAAAAAAACTGAAAATATCATAGCAAAAAATAGCAAACATTTTTGGTCTTACGTTGAATCTAAGAAAAAAAGTAATGGTCTCCCTGATAGTCTACACCTAGATGATGTATCTTCCTCAGATGGGAAATGTATTGCCGATCTTTTTAACACTCATTTTGGCTCTGCTTTCGAGAATGATACTACAAATATTCCAGTCACTTCTCAAAATACTAACAATCACATGTCTTTAAATCTTAGCAAAATTGATATTCCTTTGAATACTGTTATTAAATACCTCAAAAAATTAGACACTAAAAAGGGTTCCGGCCCCGATGGCATCCCACCTTTATTTCTTCAAAAGTGTTATAAAACCTTGTCGGTCCCTTTACATAAGCTATTCAATGCATCATTAAGATCGGGTATTATGCCAACTTTATGGAAGCGGTCATTTGTTGTACCTAAAAATGGTGACAAACACGACGTCAAGAACTACCGTCCGATTTCGAAGCTTAGTGTTATTCCTAAACTCTTTGAATGTATTATTTGTAATATGATTACACCACTTATTAAGCCTTTATTGATACCTGAGCAACACGGGTTCATAAGCCGGAAATCTACTGAAACTAACTTGTGTGAATTTATTGATAATGTAACTGTAGCTATGGATAAAGGCTATCAGGTGGACGTCGTGTATACCGATTACTCAAAAGCGTTTGACAAAATTTCTCATAAAATACTAATAAGCAAGCTTGAGTACATCGGTATACATGGTGATTTACTTCGGTGGCTGGAGTCCTACCTGCGGGATCGAAGTCAGGCCGTTACTATTAAAGGTTTCTGTTCGACATTCATACCTATAACATCAGGCGTACCTCAGGGCTCGCATCTCGGGCCGCTTTTATTTAACATATATATAAATGATGTTTATTCAAATTTCAGTAATTCAAACTTTTTGTTATATGCAGATGATAAGAAAATTTTTAAAGTGATAAGTAACGTAGAAGATTGTCAGCTACTTCAAAATGATATTTATAATTTATGTAACTACTGTAGAAATAATAGGCTTTATATCAATGTAAATAAATGCAATGTGATTACTTATACAAGAAAGAATAAATATATAAAATATAATTATAAAATAAATAATGAAGAATTAAAAAGGGTTATTGAGGTGCGAGACCTAGGAGTCCTGTTGGATAGTAGGCTGATCTTTGATAGCCAAATCACGTCCATTACGGATAAGGCATATCGTCTACTGGGTTTTATATTAAGGATTACTAGAGATTTTAAGCGCGTGTCCACATTATTACTTCTGTACAAAACCATCGTTAGACCTATCCTTGAATACTCGTCTGTGGTGTGGAATCCGCAATACAATATCTATATTGACCAAATAGAACGCATCCAAAATAAGTTGAACAGGCATGTATTGTGGAGGAGAAAGTCTGCTGAAAAAATACCTCACTTACCTTCTTTACAGACGCGGCGTAGAGAACGGGACCTATTCTTTTTATATAAAATACTAAGAAGCCAGGTTGACTCTTCTTATCTTCTTAGCAGAATAGGTCTGGGATGTCCACGTATTAATGCTCGTAAAAAAACGTTATTCCATACTCCCACACCAAGAACAAACTATGGAAAGAACTCGTTTATTACAAGATCCTGCTGCCTGTATAATAACCTCATTAATAATAATAACAATAAAACTAGTAATGATAATCTCATAGACATCTTTCACCTTCCCTTTCCCAAATTTAAAAAGTCTGTACGCAACTGTTTGGTTCCTACTCCAAGTAAATAACATTATATTGTTTTCATACCCATACTTCATAAGTATCATTTTAAGTAATCTTTAATTGATGTTTAGGTTTGTTTTTTTTTTGTGTTTTGGCGCTATTGTATAACATAAATGTGGAAACTGTTTTGGATTATGTATGGTTTACTTGTATGTTTCTTTTTTTGTATTGTATCTGTTTGTTTCCCAAATAAAGTAAAATAAAATAAAATAAAATAAAGTTCTCAGATAACATAACATAAACAATTAAACATACCATCACGCCTGTATTCCCGAAAGGTTTAACAGAGGCGTACTAATGTACCTACACCCATAGTTCGTATGTTTAGGTTTCCTTTTCCTTTCACGGAAAACTGACGTAATGGTATGTTATATTAATTTCAATTATAAGGATTAAAACTGTATAACAAGCTCTCAACTTCACATTAACCACCTTAAACACATTCAGTATAGTGAAGTCATGGAGATAAACATGACATCGTACATAGAGGCAGGCATTCGTGTGACATTTAATTAACTAAGTAGCCTCTAAATGCGACCGGACGATCATCATAGCCCGATCTAACCGTTGAATAAGTAAACGTAATAAAATAAATCCACTAAGCCGCTATAACGCCCGGGATTTAACATGGCTTACTAACGCTTTCAAAGCTGTGAACCCCCCGTATGCCTACGATCACCCTCCGTAAACATAAAGTAAGGCATCACAACTTCTGACGTCGCCCTACTTGTGAAATACTAATTTATTTCTTTTGTTTTTCTTTTCAACTACTACAATTTAGAACGTGTAGATACTTTCTTTTTAGAGATATTGGGTCGTTTTTGTACGCTCACTTTAAATTTTCTTTGTGCACTGACGTATTTGATAAAAAAAATCGAATATTAATTTTATAATATTTTATGTTATTATACCCAAGCTAAATGTAAAAATTATGCGCAAACTTAATATCTGTTACAAACGTAATATCGAAATAAATCGTAAATCAAACACAATCTAATAAAATTCTGTTATTATTCGGATTTCGATACCGTTAATCTAGGTTTCTACTCTACCATTTCGTCTAAAATACTTTACTTGAAAGAAATATAAGCGAATGCAATTTTTGATAACTTTACCCAGTTTGGAACGATTTTCCGGTCTTTTATTTCCAGTAAAGTAATAGTAGTCGAAATAGTACCGTAGGAACCTAGATTAAAAAAAAACGTGTAAAACTTGAAGAAGTTAAGATAGCGGTATTGATTATGTACATATCAGTCTGCTTGTTGACCCAATAACGCTCATAATGAGTACAATCACCTAATTATGTTTATTTGGTATCTTCTGTTTAACAGTATATTTAACCTCTTTTATAATTTTATTTATTTATGATCTTAGTGACGTAGATTTGTTTATATAAGTACTTTTATTGTGTAACTACCAGGCTCATATTATTTGAATAGAGAGTTTGAAATTGCCGCAGGTATAAATGTTACGTAAACGCTCACGTTAAATGATTCTTGCGACATGAAAATAAAATGCTTTCTGCTGCTTGTCTTTTAAAAACATAAAACTTTCTAAATTAATGAATAGAATGAAACCATACCTTAATGAAAGCTGCTGAGAAATTCAAAAATATTTACTTTTTCAAGGGCTTCATATTTGAGTTCCTTTGTAACTTTTTATTTCTTCCGGATAGGATGTAACTTAAATCTTTAACGCAAAATATTTTGCGTTAAAGATTTCAGTTACATCCTGACGAGTAAAGAAAAGTATTATATACATTAAATAATACATTTCTCCCAAAGGATTCGCGTTATATTCACATTATCAAATTCCGACGATTTAGTCTACAGCAAGCAGAATTAACAAAAAAAAAATAGCTTTATACATTTTTTTTAAGAGAAAAGCATAGATTGCTAAGTCAAATATTATGCAAGTAGGTATTTTCATTACTTTCATAATGTGTCTTTCAACTTGGCTAATTCTTTGCTACGCAAGTCTAGTTACGTAAAATGAAGTAAATTCGTGATACTGTGCGCTATAAACAAACATCGCCTAAGAAATTGTATGTAATATCAATTGCTATTCCATATAAGAAGGTACCCATTACCTAAATACAGTGTAAGTTTCCCGTGCCTCATGATTACGACGCTAGCTTAACGGATATTAATATTAATGAGTGGGGAAAGCGAGATACGTGTGTAGTTGCTATGCATTCACTTCTGGTTGCGCTGGGAGCCGCGGGAGCCCTCACGATATAAACTAATGAGCCGTGAACCACGAGCCCATGCATGTATATTATTTGTAGCATGCCATAAAACTCCTCACCACAATGCAACGGTACTGTATCGGCCGTACTGCAAAACCGCAGTTAAATTCATAAAATATTGCACATTTGATTCTAAAGTACACCGAAATGCTTTTGTCATAGTATCCAAAAATGGAAAAGGAAAACGTGGTGATAGTAAAGTTTACGGACGATTTATGTCCGGTTGCTGGCGCACCGTGTTGCAGCCTTCTTTGCGGAATCTTTTTGTGTCTTGACAAGGATATTTTCACCTATAAGTTTGTGTGAGTAAATTTTTAAATGACGGTCTAAGGCGATATTTAAAGTGATTTTCATATACGAATGCCACAAACTTAGCTGATCCGTAACCATAATTGGAACTGACGTCGTTTCGAACGTTGCCATTTTATATAATGATACTAAGTGTCCGATTCTCCGCATTTTCGTTATTCAATCATGCCTCTAACACTAAACGAATAAAAATAAAGTATAGCCCAAAGAATATTTTAGAATAGAATGCAAAGTCTTGTTAAGGGTCCGGCGGAACTTGAATTGGCCACAAAAACGTATTTAATACCAAAATAAATCGTAATCTAGACAATATTCTATCTAATGATGTTATTATTCGGATTTGGATACCATTCTAGGTTCCTACCATACTTCAACAGAATTCGATTCCATCGTGTTTGAATTACGATTTATTTAGGTATTACGTTTGTAAGGGAAATTCGGTCCGCCGGACTCTTAATCCTAGTTTTTCGTAGAATTTGCTAATATTTATCGCAATTTTTTTTTTGGTTAATTTTCTCAACTGTGAAGGTAATGCCGATGGTGCTGTCACTGGCTCAGATAAGCTTATGGAACTAATACTACATTTGACGAATGAATTACTTATTTATCGATTAACTTCGTTGCGCTGCAAACAAGATTAAGCTTTCTGTGAAAACCTATTGGCTAAAAATAAAAGCTTTTTATTTCAAAACATAAATTACTGTGTCCATGCGACATAAATTATACTGTCCAAAGTATAATACAAACTTCACAGATCATTGACCAGCGATGATCGATTAACACTTAAGAAAGTTTAAGTGTGATGGAGTTTGTCCGCCTAGTTTTAGAAGCGTTAAGTAAAACTCGTAAGGTGCGGAGACTGGGCCCGGATAAGTCATCCATCAAATAGTTCCCGTCTTGTTAAAATAACAAGGTCTTATTAAACCTCACTGGGAGTTCAACAACAGCGAACAAAAAATATATGAAGTGTCTACTGTCTAGGATTATAATTATTACACTATAATCCATTCCGTTCTGTTCACTGATACTCCTTCTAATAAGAAGTAAATTGACAGTCAAATACAAGCTACAATTACAGTTATCTATGGTGACTAATTCAATACTGCAATATCTTTTGCAATCTATGTTGCACACGCGATATAACATTTACCGCAATATCTCAATGGCTTTCCCAAAAAGTGGGAACTGCTGCCGCACTGCCATCACTTTTTGAGGGTCGCCAATAATATGAGCGGCAGTCACGCATACAAATATGGACGCTTCAGCATGTTAGATTGTCGAGATATGACCACTCTACGAAAGCTACCTGTGTACGAATCCTACCTGCTTTCCACTATATATAAATTCATTAAATTTTATAGATCAGTTCCATGTTTTTTTTTTACTTTACAAGTGACGAAGTTGAATTGTTTAAACGTACCAAAAAAACTATACTTAATACATATTTAACAAGATAAATAAAGTATTAATTTCCTTGAAGTTATTTGTCATTGGATTCATAAATATACAAACAGAGATTTATGTTGAAGACAGATTTATTGATCCCAATGGACATTAATAAAGGTTCGTTTGGGCGTATAATAATTAATTGCAACACTAAAGTCTGTTGATGTATATACGAGTAGTATGGATCTCTATACCACTCAGAATAATAATTTCCTTCGAGGAAATCTTTCAGGCATGCAAGAATGCATGAAGGAAAACATCGTGAGGAAACTCACGATGTTTTCTTCACCGTTTAAGCACGCGATAATGAACTATTAATACGGGAAAGACTGAAAAGTCGAATCCAGCACTTCTAGCGTAGCAGTGGCGTTTAGGACGTTATGACGATTAGATATAGGACTAGGATGAAATTAGTTTAGTGTATATAATAATAAATATGATTTTCTTAACTAATCTAACTTAATCTATTTTAATCTATCTTTTCTAACGAGACGATTTTCGCTTCCCCATTAAATAGCCGTCAATAGTATCAGTATTTAAATTGTAAAAGTGTAGTTTTGTGAGTTTTCCTTTCCTGGCAGTTTGCTAGCGAACAAAAATGTGGTTCTTTGTACTGATTGTAGTGCAACGTAGACAAATCGGCTTCCCGGCAGTCTCCAATAATTGACGTTGGACGAAACATCTCACTTAAGTCCGCGCTTTTGCTTTTATGTTTTCAACATTTACTATAATTACGTAGTATAGTGATGGGCAACAGTCTTTTTCAATAAGCAGTGAGCCTAATTTATTAAATGCCTAGTATAGAATACTTATAGAATGCAGCATTAATATAGAAAGAGTTTGGAAGTCATGCTACTTTTAAAACGGTTTCTTTGAAAAACGTGGATTTGAACAAATAATTAATGCGAATTTATAATTAATTTGAAATTATTCTAATGTTAATACCATTACGTCTATATCGCCGAAAGTTTAGTCAGACAACCACATTTCGCCAGCACCAGTAAGTATAGTCCTGTCCAATCGGGGGCGAATCGATTTGTATGGTTCTGCGAAAAGGTCATGGATAAGCAGACAACACTTTACTTCACTTCACACGTCACACATAAAGTCCACGTAACATAATAAGATCTGACCAAATCACACGGCGCAGTGGTCCGCCTGTCGCAACATATCCGGTTCGAAGGGAAATAACAAACAACAAACCGAAATAACAATTATAAATAACTTTTTTTAATTGTATTATAAAATGATATCCTACGTGCACCGCTGCAACGGTATCACACGTAAAACACTAAGTTGTATATAATTGCTATCAGCTGAGCATAAACAAACCGAGTTGCTATTGAGAATTTCTAATAAAAACAAGACCTGGGAATACAAGCTAGGACTTTGCGATCAGTAGCGGCAAAGTTTCTGATATGGCAACAAATTTTGCAGATTACAATAATAATATGTAAACATAATTCGGGTAAATTCCAAGCTAACGTTTGACATGATGTCCATTGTGTACGCTCGACGAGGGTCACTAATTTAACGAGAACATCGAAAACTGGTAGCTTCCTCTATTAACAGTCTGATAAATTATAAGTCTACTGAATTGTCAAAGAGCTTGTCCTAATTAAATTACCCTTTTGCGAGGCACGTACGAGCTATTCGAAGCAAAAAATTGCTCCCACACGCTGTGTTGTTAATCGTATCTAGAAAAAAGGATGCTACATGTTTTTTGAATAGATTGTATGGATAATTGTATTGCCCCGAGGTTTTATTGGTCCTGCTTTGGGAAGTGTGGGCTTAGGAATACAAAAATGATAAAATCTTTTGCAAAATTAGGTAACTCATTTTCTCACAAATGATTCACAGATAAAAAAGTGTGTGGCTGTTCCTATGTAAGTAGGTAGTTAATATTTGTCTTTCAAGTTTGCAGTTCCACATTTTCAATACCAACTTGAAGTTTGAATTTGTGCCCGGATAATGCCCATCGGCTCGCGCCCGATGACATGGGATCTAAAAAGATCGCCTTACCCTTCAGAGAATACTTGCATGTTGATATGGATAAGGCCACAGCGATAAAGTCAAAGACTAGTGAGTAAGATTAGTATCTAGAAAAAAAATTGTATACTCGTTTTACATTCTTATAGAATGAGTGGCTACATAAAGTGCAGTGAAAAAGTAATAAAAATTCGTTACACGTCGAATATTTTCGGCGATGCACGCAGTTCAGCGGTTTGGCTACAATTGTAGCTAACTAGCCGGAGTGCGGTCTACCTATTTATACATAACGCGCAGTGTGAACTGTCACGTGCGGTTTTTTATTTAAATCATGTATGAAATATATACTACTATACTTAATGAGTACACCTATATTATAGGTAACCTAAGTCTAACAACGTCTATTTGTTTTGGTGAATCTAAGTTATTAATTTGCAGATGCATTTAAGATTAAAATGTAATTTTAGTTGTTATAGGTAAGGCAAATAAAAAAATCGAAAATTAAGTTGTGTATGTTGTCAGTGCGAATATTTACGAAATTTCCTTTGTGTAAAAAGCCTTCAGAAACAAGACTAGCTCCGTTTTACTATTAATTAGGCCTTCTTATCTTTATTTTTCTTTTTCACCAATTTGGTACGTTCGTTTAAATATAAGGTAGACTACCTAAAAGAGAAAGATTAAATTTCCCCATTTATTCCCCGAGTAGTTGTCAAGTAGATATCATCCATTTAGCTACGAAAATTTTAGTCTAAAATTACTCAAGAAACTCAATTCCAAAAATTGGGATTCGCCTAACTGTCGCTGGAGCCACGTGTTGGGACTACTTCTACTAAATGTACGGCCCTTCTAAGACCATCACAATTTATTAGGTATTATAACGATACAAATTCTTAGGTAAAAGGTTGGTATCCTTAAAATAGTGCAAGGAAAGGTCAGTAAGTAAGGGGCAGCCGCCTCAGAAGGAGCGATATAGTGCATCTAGCATGTAGTTTCATCTCGCTACTAATTAATTGGATTACGTAGCCTCTCTCATTATACGAGATGGAGGCTATTTAGCGAATGGATTTTGTACGCGTGACAGTGTAAATTCAGTTTATGCTCTGGTTAATAAATGTAATTAAAGTTGAATACGAAACATGCAGATATGCCTATTCGATACATTTATTTAGCCATGAGCAGCAATAGGAACCTGCAATTACCGTGATTTAAATCTGTGAAATGAATCACCAG
The DNA here is from genome assembly GCA_910591435.1 of Acronicta aceris. Classification (NCBI taxonomy): domain Eukaryota; kingdom Metazoa; phylum Arthropoda; class Insecta; order Lepidoptera; family Noctuidae; genus Acronicta; species Acronicta aceris. The sequence goes on along the minus strand of OU342767.1, from coordinate 8,562,157 downwards.
CAATCATTTCCCTTAATATTTATTTTTCAACTAAATTATCTTCTTTATTATCCCATCTTAAACACCTGGGAAATATTAGCAAGACGTGGTGAAGACCTTCGAAATGAGCGCAATATTGAGTCTATTATTTCGTTCAGTGTAATGGTGTGGCAGTGAAATAGGGCAAAGGACGAATAAACGGGACCCTGGAAATGAAGACGCCGTTTGTTCATAACCAGCTCGTTAATTCCATTATTACAAGTCAGAGGAGCGAGCAGACCGGTAACAGATGTGCCACTCGACTCGTGAATCTGCAGCGTCTCCTACTTTTCACGGATTTCAACATCATTAATTTTTTTGTGAGTGAGCCCAATTAAAAATGATTGTTATAACGAATAGAAAATAAAAAAATATTCTATCTTGAAGCTGAGAAATCCCAGATTTTCGTAAAGTGGGCGACACTCTAACTTTGTACAAGACCTGTCCTTTGTGTACAAACTGCGACGTGCGGTCCATAAGACCCCCGCCAGTGTCCGCTTACTTAAAGTAGATCAAGTCTCTAAAACGTGCACACCTAAGGAGAAATACGTAGAGACAACTATCTTATTTGCAACGAAACAGGCACATAATTTACTTCTTTCGATCTTGCAATGTCGTGCCAACAATAGTAGGTAGCGATTTCGTGCTACCACTAGTTATAAAACTTTTATACGCCTATGCTAAACGATTCGCAGGTTATGGGCCCATAATAAATAGATGACGCATATGGTTAATCACCTTATAACAATCCCAGCAAAACGTGCACATGGCGGAAAAGACAACGTGATTTTGCATATTGGTTGGACTTAATCAGATACTTTATGACAATTAGTTGAACCCTTTTTTGCTGACAGTATATTTTGAGCAATGCGACTTAATATGAATATGCTCCCTCTATTTTATGTATAATTGTAAATTTTACTTGATATTTACATCTTTAGCAGAAGCAGTCAATAACTTTGTACTTATCTGATACCTAAGTACTGCATGTTTTTATTGATCTGCGTCTAGGTAGTTACAGTCAGCATTCAATTATCTGTCCATAATTATTTACTACTAAAAAAAATAAACTTTATCCCAATGAAATAAAATACATGCCGGAATAACAGCTGCCATGTATTTACGGTGGTCTTTCTAAAACATCCTATAATTGCCTAAAATAATGTTAATAAACAAGTTTTTTAGCTTTACCGAGTTCACCATTAATATACTTATTGCGTGCATACAACAGCAATATTCTGCTATACCTTTGATTACTGTATTTAAAAACTTACATTTTTGTGTTAGAAACTATTTTGACAGAATTACTTTAGCGCGGCGAGACAAGATGAATGATGACAAACATCCGATAAACATCAACAGTAATTGTTTGACAGAGGCGTTATTCGACCCCACCGGTAATTGCCCGGGTTGATTAATTTTGTATCGTTAGCTGTGATAATTGCTAGTGTTAGTGAACAGTTCAGAGAACCGTGAAAATTTTTATCACGTTAATATACCTATTTTTAAAATAATTATAAGTTGTTGGGTATTGTATTATAAAAAGACACGTTATAATTTAAAAATAAAATAATTTCTTAACAAATAATTGTAAGGTCATCCACATTCTAATTAATGATTCATAAATCAAAGCCATTTTAATTAATGTGTTGGACATACTTAAATGAAAGTCGCATTTTGATTCCGTGTAAGCCTTATAATGTTCTTTATTCACAGATATAAGTAAATGTGTAATTATTATTTAGGCATCACAATACTAGTGTAATAAAATTTTAATAGCATTTGGTACAGTAAACGCTCAAAAGCACACTAAGGATTACATTGCTATGAACAGTACGAGCGAGCTCGATACAGCCAGTGCGTGTCACTTGTTAACGACGATAAATAGGTCGTAAGTCAAACTAAACATCAAGCTATTGCGTTGTGAAATTGCCTATGGACTTGCTGGAAGACTTGGAAGTCTTGGAAGACGAGTAAATGATCTCCAAATTAGACCTTATTTATTTGACATTGATGCTGTATAAATGCATAGATACCTTATTAAATTTTAAAATTGAAAACGTAAGATTTCCTATGATAAATATTTAATATAAGTACTATATACACGAGTTGATCAGATTGAATCGGCTTCTTATACATTTTCGGGGAATTTGTTGAAGTAATAACTGGTCCCATTACTTGTAATTTCAAGTAATAATAAACTACTTCTATTTACTTCCACATATAGAAGTATAATTCCAGTATAATAATATCCCAACATAACTCATCTCATGTTGTTATTACTTGAAGCTCTCGTTATCCCAAAAGGGAACGAACCGTGAGATACATAATTAAATTTCCCCAAAATAGTAAGAGTAAGTCTCGCCCATATAATCCAATTATTTAGTTTGTTATATCAAGCTAATTTAAAATTACCTAACACCGGGAACTGTTCAGGAGTAATTTTTCTTTCTGATTGATTGATTGACGTGATCCTTTCAGGAAAACGTAGTAAAAACACGAGAATACAAAAGATTATTCTCATAACAAGCCTTTTGAAACGAGATTGACGATTGACGAAGACAAACTAGCCATTTATTAATGTTTAGTGTCTTGATCCTGAACCTCGAGCTGTTTTCAATGAGACAACGATTCTGGAAATTGAGTTGTTATTATAAATTCACTATGCTTGTAACAAAGATAAAGATAATAAAGGACACTGTCTAGGGTTATTGTACGTTCTGATAGTTACTTCTGCTACTTTTTATAATATTATGCCATTTGTCAGACAAATCCCTAATAGAGCAAAAAAAATATGTATAGTGTATCTGATTCATATAACGTCAAAGCTTTAAAAGTAAGTTTGATGCACCTAGTGTATATTATTTTATTAGTCCCTACAAAATGTCAACAATTTGTATATAAGAATCGGACCACTTGAATTAATTTATTCGAAGAATATTTTAAATATTAGACAGTGCATCGCTGTTACAAGTACTTTCGTTCCAAAATATACTATATATTGTTGTCTATACCTATGCTTGAAATCATTACAAAAATAATTTCTCGTCTATTTTTAAAATATGTTTCGTTGTATTTACCTACACAATAAATAATATTAAGAAATAATAAGGCTGAATCTCAAAGAAATATCAAATTTGAACTTAATTTGAACAACTTTGAACGCCCTGTGCGTTCAAAGTACATCTTGTCTGTGAATCTAGCCTCTAATAATTGTTATTCAAACTATATCTATGTTATAATTGTTTGAAATAATATAAAGAACTAGCACGGTTTATTGTAATGGAGCTATAATATATAACTATCTATATCGGAGGGAATAATAACGCACTCGTCGTCAACGATAGCTATTGATTTCTGCCTACCTGACAATTGTCATACATACATAATTGTATATGACATATGGACAGCCTTCCCTTGTCATGTCTTTGTATTTAGATGAGTATCAGGTATATTGCTCAGTGTACGTGCATATTAATATATATATTATTACAAAGTAGGTTTCCATTAGGTTCACGAGTTCTGTATAAAATCTTACCTCTAAAAACGATATAATATCGATTTCAATGCAGATTTTACCTTCAAAAACTGTTTTCATCGGGATGCTTTTAAGAATTATCATTACCCAGTTCGCATGTGTCATAAATCGTTCGGCGTTATGTATCTAAGTAGGTCATTGTAAGAAGGTATGTTAAAATAATGGAGCTAGCCATTTCAGAAACGAGTCTGTATGCTCTAGGTCCTCTGTAATAGAGGGCGAGCCTATTATCATTAACTATTAACTAAACACAAATAAAATCGGTTCTGGATATGTGTGATACAGAAAAAATCTTTCAAAAAACCCAATAGGTAAGCCTTCACTCGACCTTTGAATCGAACTCTCAGTAGCTGGGGTTACGACCGCTTGACCTATGGGGCTATTGCTTATTTCATTGTGCCTATGAAAAACGGTACCTAGATATATTTAGTACTAGCTTCTACCAGCGGCTCGCTTACGTAGGATACCTACCTACGAAGTACCTAAGGGTTAAAACGATAAAAAATGCCCGTAATGTTGATCACGCTTATGATCTGCCTGTACACCAGATTTCATAGAAATTCGTTAAGTAGATCTTCAGTTTTAAGCAAACATGCATACACACAGACAGACAACAATTCTAATAATCATTTCTTCAGCTTCAGTTTCGTACAATTAGTCTCCTGTACTTATTTTTTTGCAATTACAGATACGACTTTTCGACAGACTTATTATATGTATAGATTTTTATAGTTATATAATATAATGTAATAACACTAATGTATCTCATACTCCTTCGAATCTTTTTTCTTACACAAGTTACAAAGGTAACTTCTCGCTAGCAAGTTTCCATATAATCATGGTCGGGTATACCTATGTTAAATAATTTATACCTGAGTATATGTTACGTATGAACTTGCTATTCATAGAAAAGGCAGCATTAAATTTAGGTATATAATTTTAAACTATCTAGCAGTTGTTATATACCGTCATTATCTTAGCATATATTATACTGTATAAACATAGTTTACACATTGTAAACATCAGTAGATACTTATACATTCTAAATCCACTTTTCTTAAAATTGTATCTACCCTCATTCAATATGCCATAAAAATGTAATACACATCAATAGATCTTCGTTATAGAACATCAATTAAGTAGGTATCTATTAAATACATAAATACTTAACAAACGCTTAAAAAATATAGAAATGTATTCTCTCACTATTTTGTAGGAATTATCTGAACGCTGACTTTGCCGTCCTTTGTTCTAAACTCAAATAAAACAGAAATGAGAAGTTCTAAATCAAGTATACAACCTGTTTAGTGGGTAAACAAATTGTCGACGTTTCTGAGTCTCTCAACTAGACATAAATCCTCGGAGATGAGGGTCCTTGGTTACAACAATATCTGCATGAGCCAATTAATTTCGATCTAAGGACCAACCCTTAATCTGATGGTCACTCGCGCCAAACTTTCTAATTGAATTTCAGTTTAGAAATACTCGCCAATCCTAGCTTATGTTAGACGGTTAATTTTTTAACCTTATGTGGCAAGAAAATATTCTAAAAATCTTCATTTATCTCTACAACAAATTACTTGCTATAATATAAGTTATTAATTTTGCTGCTGCACGCTTTTCATTATAACGTTTTTCTCTACATTAAAGAAATGAGATACTGAATAAAGACAAAGCAGTTTTTTAAGGTAGGCATGTACCTACAACTTAAAATTTAATTCACATGTTAAAATAAGCCAGGTCACATGTTATAACAATCTTTGTAAGTACATTAATTTTTACTAAGGAATTTAAAATTATGACAGAAAGCAACATTTTTATCGAAATTTATAGCCTTCTTGTTTTATAATTGCAAAAGCTAAAAATCATTCGATATCTGGACAAATTAGACGCCATATACTTTTTGGTTGGTCACGTCTATCGTTTATGCGAAATCGATTCGAACGTTTTATGTGACATTTCTGACGAAGTTAATAGCTTAAGAGATGACTGGACGAAGAGCAATAAACAGGAATAAGTATTCTTACACATTGGCCGATAAAACTTTATTCCGTAACTACTCGTAGATGGCGATGGCGAGTCAGTGTTAACTTGAAGTCATTAAGTTACTCGTTTATTTAACTTATTCATAGCTTTATTGGATTTTGAAATACTTTTCCGCCGCACTTACACCAATTTCCTTCTGTACTTTATGTTCAACCATTTAAAAAAGTTTAACTTAAAAACGATGTAATTGAACACATCATAAGGGAATATCTACAAGTAATAGATTTAAATTAGAGTTGCTTGTCACTCTAATGGCATTGTTCGCCGAATAAGCCACATAGGGTTGTGATATTTCAATCCAATAAGGTGGATAGTTTCATAAATAATTCAATAAGTTGTAACAGGTAAGTGGCACTCGCACGTTACGGTCGCCCGGAGAGCGGGAGAGAAATCTGCTCTTACACTCTGCGCGGTGAAATCACACAAGAAAATTTTATTTCGTGAAATTAATTTTTAATTTGCCCGTTACTTACCGAAATCGCTGTTATACACAGTAGGTACGTACTAAAATATGGTTGCGTTACTATATAACATTATTTTGTTACAGCTAGAGCTATCAGCATAATAATGGAATTAAGTACTTTGAAATATAAATCGCATTTACATCGCAGCTACGCTAAATATGAAAGGTTTCTGAGAATGAATGCGATTGTCATACCCTTATCCATACAGATAAATTCTTGCTAGATATTTAAATAAATCTAGCGAATTACACTCACTACCATTGTCAGTTTCACAGAAACCCTTTTCATTTTAACTGCCTGATAAAGCTTATCAAGACATTATAAAAGATGCCCTTTGAGTGTAAAAGACACTTACACATGAAAGTTAAAGTAGGTATAAGAGAAAGGCCTCAGTGGTGTTGGGGTCATGCAAAGATTTTGTCAATCTGATGGATTATTAACGCGGGGCGAGACAGCCCGTACGTCACACGTAACACATTATAGCTCGAAGGGGAGACGTCCCCAGCGAGTTTGGGAATAGATAAGTTAATAATTTATGCATTAGATATTACACCTAGTAGCTTCACGCAGTAATTTTCAATGAACGTTTATATAACACTTCTTGAAAGTTAAGCAAACAAAGTATGGCTGCGAACAACTCGAATAAATTTGTTGTAGATAAATTTCTCACAACATTTAAATAAATCAATCTTGCCAAACTTTAAGATGTTGCTTCAAATTATAATGTGAAAATCCATTAGAGCGAAATGATGACAGCAAAATTACATATCTACTACAGGAGTGGTTCTATTGTCTCTTACTAATATAATAATTATTGTAGTTAGTAACTACTCGCTAAACAGTTGAATCTTTAGAGTAATAGGTACTCTAAAGATTCAACTTACATATATGCATATTGAGGCTATATTAAGCATTCATTTATATCAAAGGAACAAGTAACGTTATGAATAGATACAAACACTTTTTAACATGGAAAAGAAACTAAAGGACTAAAAACAGATATACCTATATTGTGTTCTGTTTTATTAATGTATATTTAATTCTTAAATATACATTAATAAAACAAAAAGATAATCAAATTTTTATTCATCTATATTTTTTTTAAATAAAAACGTTGCCCACACTAGGATTTTCTCCTGTGTCGTGGGTGCGTTTACAAACACAAATTCTCACATACACAAACGCTCAGACCCGGAACAACTACCTGTAGATCATACAAATATTTGCTCCGTGTGGGGATCGAACCCACAACACGTGGCGCAGAAGCCGATCGCCCAACCGCTACGCTAATCGTGTCGTCTTAAAATTTATTAATTAAAATGAATTAAAGTTGAATAAAACAAATAGAAATAATCTTACTGCAAAGATAAATCAATCGACACCTCATTTGCTATATAGAGCTAGGATCGAACATCCATACGATACATATATACATACATATAGAGTGTTAAACTCATTACCCTTGCTTTGTCGTAGTCGGGTAGTAAGAGCCTTGGTTTGAGTAAACTGATTTGTAATGTCAAAATGTGCCAATATGTCTCATTCGCCACAATAATATTATGATTATAGTCTTAATTAACATGCACTTACACAAAGCTCGTTAAATCGATGCACTCACTAGTCTCCTCAATATAATTCAACTTAGTTCGGTTTATCCCGCGTGCCGATACGTAATTTAGTGGAAAAGGTTGCGACCCGCTATAGTTTGTATTACCCCGACAGTGATATAGGGTATTAAGTTCCCTTCCCTGTCTCCCTTAACGCGTAAACAAGACAGAACCTTTCTGCGTATCGCCCTCACAAAGGTTAATAATTTAGGAGACTAAGCGAGAGGAGCTTTCCGTCTATTTTCTACTTAAACTAAAATTGTTTTGTTTCCATCACCAGTGCAATCCCTATGAATTATGTATAGACCGCGGAAAATAACAGCGGCTCTCAAATACTCGGTTTACAGAATACTTAATGTGCTCTATGGAAACAAGATACTTACTCAACAAATAATTAAATGAAGCCTTACTTTAATTTTAATTATTTTTGTACATGTTATTATTGGAAGACAAGATAAATAGATTAGATGTACTCGTAGATGTTAAACGAATGTGTGATTGGGTTAAGAAATATAACATAATGTAGATATTAATAATTACATGTAGGATAACAAATTTTAATTTAAAAAATCCGTGTAAGGAAGGTCAAATACTCCCAAAAGTAATAAGGAACCAAATCCTCCTATTGTACCTATTTGAATCTGCTCATTTGTTCATTATCCTCCTAAATGAAGTATTTCAGTACATAGATATGGTTAACGAAGTGTAAGCCGATTTGCAAATTCGATAAGTTAGGTGAAAGCGCGTGGACACGTCCCAAATAAAGCCCGGTTTGATCCTATTAACGCACGGCTAACGGGCAGGATCTTGTGACAGAATTCCTAACTGATCCTTGTATAGACCCACGTAAGGATTTACCTTATTCCGTTTGTACAAATCTCTTTTTTTTAACGAGTTTAAATACACACCAACCTTGTTTTCCCGTTATGTAGGCGTGTAATCTCTATACTCATTTGTTTTTTTTTTATCGATTGTATGCCAACTCGAGTACAGCCGATACACGATCAGATCAAAAGGAAGTTATTTATGGTCCTCTGTGACTTGATTGCATGAAGCTCGCAGGTTATAGGCCTTGTCCGGAAAGGGCGAATGATGTCGTGACCAACTGCGTTTTTGCGTAGTTTTAATACGTAAACGTGTGCCAGGTGCATCCTAATGAAATTATTGGTTTTTAAAATTCGACTAAAGAAGTCATACGCAAAAGATATTTCCAATATGTACGTAGTCATAAGGATTTAATTTAACAATCAAGATATAAAACACGCAGTCTTATAGTTTCAAAGATTTTCGTGATATATATCTTCATAGGTATAGCCTTTTTGAACACAATCTTTTATTGTTTCTAACATAACATACCATCACGCCTGTATTCCCCGAAGGGTTAGGCAGAGGTGTACTAATGTTCACCCACAGTTCGCCGGTATGTTTTAGGTCCCATGTAATAGGGGGCGAACCTATTGCCTAATGGCGTCTGGATTTGTAATCCTAACCGGGCACAAATCCAGACTCCGAGCCGCTACTGAGAATTTTATAGAAAAACCCAATAATACTTTGCTCGACCTGGGGATTGAACCCAAGACCTTTAGCGTAGCAGTCGCACTTGGGAGTTGTATTTTATATTGTCCTTTTATTGTTTGCACACTTATAGTGTGTAAGAGTACCTACATTCTTAATTGTAAAATACTGTAACGTAGCTATGTTAATACAATAACAATATACAGGGGGTCCATTAGTATTAGGGTTGGCATATGTCCTCACACACAATTGTATTGTCATTGTTATTCTGTCTACGTCCGCATCCCGGGGTTCCGACAAAGAATTTATTAAACAGCACAATCGTTAGCTGTTTTGAAATTCTGTCTCAATGAAGTCACTTTTTTGTTCACTTTTAAAATTCATATTACCGTTATTCTGTTGTACCTTTTATGTGTTTGAGAAAATTACTATTACATTACTATACACAGCTAAGATTATGAATTAAGATTTCTGATAATTAAAAGATTATCAATTTAATATCATACAAAACATTGCAATTCTTAAAAGTAGCCCTATTGGCTACAATAGCATGGTTACATGAATAAACTGGCTGGCAGATAATGAATCACGTTCAATTAGTGCTTTAATGAAGTGCTCTTTACAGGGGAACATCAAACCATATTATTTGTACTAAAAGGGACCACCGAAATGAAAAGCGTATGCTTGAATATTTTTAAAAGAATTCAATTCATTTAAACTATTCAGAGTTTTGAAAGCTTTATGCTTGGTAATAAAAGCTAAGCAGCGTAATTTTAAAAAAGTAATTTTTGTCTAAAATTTTATTTAAGATTCGAAAGCTTTAAAAGTTGATACTAGTTTTTATAAAAGACAAATTTCCATAAAAACCTTAATAGTGGGTAATAAATAAAGCTAAAGTACCTAATCTAAAAATTACTTCAATATTTTTCTATCGTACGTAATCAAAAATTAAAAATATCAAGACATTTAACACCAATCCTTATAATATTATTTATTAATGTATGCATGAGTAGTTAGGTATGTAATAGGAGTTATAATTAAATAGCTGTACATTATTTATTATTAGAGCTACAAAATCTACATAGGTAGGTACCGTATAGACTGTAGTATGTGTATATCTGTGCTAAGGACATCACAGCATATGAAGTCTATCTGTCCAGCAGTGGTACCATAAAAAGGCTGATAAATTGCTGATAATGCGGTCACGGAAATATTACCTACAAGGTATGATTTCGTCGCTTTATCTGATGATTATAATTTGAATTCATGCAATGATGTATACGTAACAAACGTGATAAGTCGTGTTGATACTTACTTGTTACAGAATTAGTAACACTTAAATTCAAATCAAATTTCAATGTGTTAATTTTGCTTGTTCGTTAGGCGTAAACGTAAATAAACTTTGGCTATTAACACGTCAAAATTGCTGTTTAACGAGAGGGGAGGGCAATGAATGGAGATTAAACAAGACGATACGGAAACCAAGCAAACCTTCTCGATTACTTTATGGAATTAGTTCTAAGAGAATTTTGGGCTCGCTACTATCAGAAATTGGAAACTGTGATCTCAATTGATGGTAGGTACACCGCTAGCATTGTTCGCATTGCAGAAACCTTACGAAGTAATTACTCCATAATGTTTTTCATTACCAAATTTCAACCTACCTAATTTAATAATGTTACAAAAGTGTATTTGAATATGTCTATAAAATTAAAAGCCTGAATAATATTAATTATCTGGGTAAATGTTAATTAATACACTTACAATTTAATACTCGTAGATTATTGAGAAACGCAATCCAATTTTCTCAATATTTGTGAAATATTTTCAACTAAAATGAAATATTTTTACTATTAGTATGATTTCCTTATAATAGTACCGTCATTCTATAAACTAATTTACACTTAAGGGAGGGTGTGACCTTACGCATAAATCAGGGCCTATCCTCTTGAAACATTCTTACTATTGTATCCATTTATCGAAGTGGTACACACATATTGCAATGTTCACAATAGAAGTCACAAACAATGTTGTAGGAGCAATCCACTTCAAATTATTAGTGTGCTTACCCGGCGGGGCGGCAGTAAATACCAATGTACATATGCAAGCTACACCTTAAGGCAATGAATCTCTTACAAGTAAAAATCTTTTATTTAGATAAAGTAAGCCAACAGAGGGTGCATCTGCACTATAATTGAATTTGTTCCCCCTCTTAAATCCGTGCAGTGGCTTTAAATAAATAATGTGGCTACCGATTTAAGGACTAAAACCATTCATATTTGTAATAATTACGTTAACTACTTATACATTAGTGTATTGTGTCAATTCTGTTGTCTAGCTTGTTGGCTAACAGAACTTACAAGTCGGGATAATAAACATAATACGTCATTGAATCCCTTGACTCCCGGCGGCTCCAGGCGAGACCGCATAATTTATCTATTGTGTCTGGCAAACGCTGAACCGACCGCTTAAGCTGACGATTACAATTACAGACTCATTCATAAGATCCTTTCTGGTAGATTAGGATAATATTAAATAAGTATTTATAGTTACTGACACCTAACTGATGGATTCTCTATCGACCGACCGCTGAATACCTTAAGCATACCCTCACGGGAAATAGAGTGTCGGTATTGTAATGGAGGTGAAGCGAGGATAATAGCCTTTTGTTCATAAAAAAGAAGCACGAAACCAAACAATGTCAAGTATTTTACATTGTAACTTGGCAAAGTAAAAATATGTAGCCAATAAAGAAGCTAATTATATAAGAGGTTGTGGCGGCACCTCATTCTTTATGCATTCAGCGCGCCTTAATGCCTTCATTACCAGTTTAAAGTATTAAGCAAACTTTGAAGCTGGAAGACGTCTCACTGAGATTTGACTAAGTGTCGGGAGTTTTCTATGGAATTGCTCACCGGAAACATTGAACGCAAACAATTTCCTTTTTTTAAAAAAAAGTGGTCGCGTGTTATTGCGTAGTGCAGGTAGATGGTCTATCTGTCTATATATCTATCTAAATCTATCTACCCTCTTTCTAAAAATTGTTAGTTACAGGAAAATCGAACTGCCTCAATGGTCTAGTGGTCCTGAGCGCGACTGCTATGCTAGAGGTCCTGAGTTCGATACCCAGGTCAAGTAAATTATTATTGGGTTTTTCTATGAAATTGTCTACAGCAGTTCGGAGTTTGAAATTTGAAATAAAAAAAAACAACCTAAAACCCGATTCCAGTGCCAATATGGATTCCAGTGCCCGGTCCAATTGTATTTTCAAACCATTCAGGCACCCACTGAAATATACACACAGGCGTTTAGGAGGAGTTAGGTGATAAACACACGTACAGAAGAAGTATACATACGAGTATATATCCTAAAGTCAACCTCAACCCCACACCCATCAACAGTGAGACAATAAAAATAGATTGATGGTGATTAGGTAATACGGGTATGGTCAACAGTACATCGGTTTCCAAAACTGTCTTTCTTCAATCGATTTTCAATTGAATCTCCAAACAATACAGTTTATTATCCATTGGGGATAGTTTTTGTAACTTGATGCGGTGTTGACTGTATTAAGAATGACTATAACTTATAAGATCTATGGTTCAGTTAGGAAATACAGACGCCATCTAGTTAAAAATGTGATAAATATACTTGATAAACTTGGCTTAAAAAGATCTATATATTTACAGAAATAGATAGATATAATTTCAGGATACAATCATATGCAAATTTAGACCTATGGAAAATATTTCTGAATGCCTTTACGTGATTTGTTAAAAAAAAATTTATTGATTAAGTCGGTAAACGAGCTGACGAGCCATCTGGTGGTATGTAGTCATCGTCGCCCATGGACACCTGCAACACCAGAGGAGTAGCTGATGCGTTGCCGACGCGTAAGAGCCCCTACGGACTACAGACTGCCAGAGCTGCTGGAACCGAGGGGAACTGGCTCTTACGTGCAAAAGTCGAAACACACAACAAGATGCTTTACGACTCCGACGTAAGAGTTTTTTTTATGGGATATGGGGACAAACGAGCAGACGGATCGCCTGATGGTAAGCGATTACCGTCACCCATGGACACCCGCAGCACAACGCACTTGTGACTCCTCACAAGTGCGTTGCCCGCCTTTTAAAAGGCGATTAGGCCTCCGGTAACCTCACTCACTCGGCGAAACACAACGAAAGCGTTGTTTAACGCAGGTTTTCTGTGAGGCCCTGGTATCACTCTGGTCGAGCCGGCCCATTCGTGCCGAAGCATGGCTCTCCCACGTTTATGTGTCAGTGGTTGCCAGACGGTCAAACCCCAAGAGGTCCTACCACCAAGTGAGTCAGATATTTTGACGCCTCTTACTGGATGCCTATCTGAAAGGCAGGGAGGAATAGTATTCTAACCCGTCCCCATACGGGGAAAAATAACATCACATAACAAATATGACTAATCCTCTCGACTAAATAATTACAACAACAGTCGTTACGTTCTTTCAGTTCACATGTGGGGGCTTATGTTTTAGGCAATTTGTATGTTAAGTTTAATGGGACCTTAAGACACGAGGATTCATGCCTCACAGAGGGGGAGTTTTTCTCTCCCTTCGAATAGCAATTGGGAAGTGTTAATGACCTGGTATTAGTACCATACTTATGAGTTTCATTAGTACTGAAGCCGCGAAAGATTCATGTAAGAACGTGCCTTTATTATAAGCAACGTGATTGTTTTGAAAATTGCTTCATACCTCAATAGGTATGAGTTTACGTGCGCGCTAGTTGAAGAGTTTTAGTAGGTTCGTAGATGTTTTTTTATCAAAAAAAAATTACTAGCAATGTGGGTCACACATTACTATTATTCTTGTTAAGCCCTCGTGCTAAGCTAAATGCTTGTGTTACGAGTAGGTTCACGTCGGTAGTACAATGGGTGGGGTTCGAACCGGCAACCACATGATCGCAAGCCCGACGCTCTAGCCATTTGGCTACCGCCGCTTCAATGTAATAGTGTTATTACATTTAACTTAGTTAATGACTGGCACAATATAACTGCTTTATTATCATATTCGCTGTAGTCCTCAGAGTTTCAGTCGAATCCGCAAGGAGGACATGGTCACCAGAGCTCCCTGAGGAAGCGTTGTGTTGGCAGATTATAGGATAAGCGTCACGCTATTGTCTCCTATACTGCCAGCTCAATAAAAATATTCCTCCTTAATTTACAGGGTCGGCAACGCGCGAGTGATACCCCTGGTGTTGCAAGCGTCCATAGGCTACAGTAACCGCTTACCATAAGGCAGGTCGTATGCTTGTTTGCCTACTTAGTGGTATAAAAGGACTTTTTGAGACAACAATTACGGTAAAAGATAGCATATATCCTTCTAACTTTCTAACGGTATTATCAAATAAATAACAGAGAGTTACTTTCGCATTTACAATCCTATTAGTTTAGATTAACTGATTTATTCTGGTCTGTACTTCTATTGGTCTAAGGCACTCAACAAGAGCGGCTGAGAAAAAATCTTTCAAATTGCTAACACACCCTATTATGTTACATCGACATTAAAGCAGTTTCTCCGGTTTTATATACCTTAAGTAAGTAGGTACTATATTATGTCTACAGGTTGCATTATTAACAGTAAAAAAGTATGAAATTATTATCATGATCGAATTTCTACTCGATCATGTTTAACCGCTTTGATTTTAACCGCATGGTTTAAACGCTATTCCACGGTAATTAATTAAACATAAATACATTATAGATAGATAACGACAAACGCTAACACCACAGACTGTTCAATTCCTGAAAACGTTTCGAGAAAATCTAGTCTTATATCGGATTCCAGTCCAGGATGCAATATAATTGGGTGAGTTCTAATATTTAACTTTTGCGTAGGTACAACTCCATTCACGTAAATTTTATTAGTAGATTCTATCCATTACGGAAATTATTTTGAGTGTTTTGCGATGGTATTAAATACATGGTAGGTATGTTTTTTGTTAGTTCTATGATGCGTATAATTTTATAAATACCTTGTCCTTGAATCATTGAATGTAACTCACTATGAAGCATGTTATCCCCGATAGGAAGAGGCGTATTAACGTATAGTTTCCCATAGTTTGCCGGTTGGACATATGTATACCTTTATTTTAAATCATAAGTACTATAATAGTCTACAAAAATTAAGACAGTGAGCTTTACAATTCACAGACACCAAAATAACACCTTCAATATTCTTCAATGTTGAATTACTTACCTATAAGAAAAATATAAAATTCCTTTACCTTACTGTACTGTACTTCTGTAGAACATAAAAGTAATAAAAACAGTATCTAAAACTTGTATGAATAATTCAAACGCATCGCGTGCTTGTCGTTAGTTAGCAAGTAGTATAGGTATGAAGTCTAGCTGGAAATGTTTTCAAAACTGCAGCAGAACATGATTTACTTTCCAATAACAGACATTTATTGTGACACAGAGCGGCCATAGCTTAGCGTTTAATGCGCTGACTTGCAACCTAAAGCTTCGTAGTTCTAATCTTAAAGATTTTAGAAGCCAAAATGTTGGCTTTAACAATATATTCTGTAAAAACTACATTACTGATAACGTAATCACTTGTAGCTCAAGTGAAAAACATTAACTATAGAAATCTATTTATTCTATTTGGTGAAACAAGCCCGATACGTAACTACTACACAATCGATCCCGCAAACGATTTTAATTCGTATAAATTGGGCAAAGCTGCTTTATAATAGATTTAGCCGGCTTTGCGACAACTGTATGATGGGATTGCGGCTCTGCAAAACTGATACACTTGCCAATTAGTCAGCTTTTGTAGCCACAAACGAACTAATTTCATATAATGTATGTTATCAAAAAATTGCAAACCTTTTGTCTAAGATGGCCGTCGCGACAGCAGACTGCCACGCCTGAGGAAAACGCATAAATCTATCAAGTCTGAAACATAGTGAATTAGCCACATAAATTCTGTCAGGGAAAGTTGTTACTTGACCTCATAAAAAGGTTTACCTGCAGTTCATAGGTAGATAGGTAGGTACATAGATAGAAACATAGTAAAATACAAAGTTCTAGTTTGTTACATGAAAGATTAAACAAGTAACATTTATACAAAAAGTGTCTACCAGAGAACTTGGTTTTCAGCGCTCTCGTGTAATTTATGTATGACGGCGCAAATGCCAATTTATTGCTGAGTAATGGCACCGTTTGGAGATCTGCAAATGAGCTAGTCGTGTAAGAAGAGAAATGGTTTGAAATGTGCGCTGCTAAATGTATTTATAATTTATTTATCGGGCATACAAATCCGAATTGTTATCGCAAGAGTTGCTCCTTTTCATAACTGAGCAGTCCTTGGAAGTGAGTAATGAGGAGAGGATAATGACGACCTTTTGTTTACTGCACGATATTAATAAACATTTCTGCTTTTGGTGGTGTTTTGTACCTACACAGTGCTACTGAAAATAATAGTGAATAACCTTGATACGCTAGCCCAATGTGATAGCTGAAATGAAAATAGCCCAAAGCTGTAACATTAAAACCAGCTATTCACTGGAATATACGTGTATATTATCAGTCTATAAAATCCTAACTAACTTAAACCATTTAGTGTAGTTAGTTTCATAGATAATGCTACTGATAATTTTAGTAAATCACCAAACTGTAGCCAAATTGGGGATAGTGTGGCACGATGTGTGGCAAACAGTATTAGTTAGATACTATGCATTTACAACAACTCGTGTCGCTATAACATGGACCCGTTAGCAAAACTATTTGGCCTATTCACAATATTGTTATGTTGGTAATAAATATGATAATATCATCACTCACTCACTACATGGATACAAATTAAAATTTCCCGTAGCGTTTGATCACAGAAACACCGCACGGATTTTCA
The DNA here is from genome assembly GCA_910591435.1 of Acronicta aceris. Taxonomy (NCBI): domain Eukaryota; kingdom Metazoa; phylum Arthropoda; class Insecta; order Lepidoptera; family Noctuidae; genus Acronicta; species Acronicta aceris. The sequence goes on along the minus strand of OU342767.1, from coordinate 8,545,078 downwards.
TACGATTTTCACCGTTTTACGTTAGGTGTAAATAAATTCATTTATGAACATACTCGTGCGAAACCCGGGCCGATCACTAGTAAAAATATTATAAGTTTATTTGAGAGAGCCATGCTTCGGCACGAATGGGCCGGCTCGACCGGAATGATACCACGGCCTCACCGAAAATCGACGTCAAACAACGCTAACGTTGTGTTTCGCCGAGTGAGTGAGGTTACCGAAGGCCCAACCCCCGTTTAAAAGGCCGGCAACGCACTTGTAACTCTTCTGGTGTTGCAGGTGTCCATGAGCGGCGGTAATCGCTTACCATCAGGCGATCCATCTGCTCGTTTGCCCCCCTATCCCATAAAAAAGTGAATTTGTGTAGGTATTCCAAAGTAGGAACATTTAGGCAATTTGTAAAAAATGTTAAAGCTCTTATTACGCAGGCAAAACGCGCGATCCTATTCGTAGGTAAATACAATAAGTTCGCGTAAATTGTAATACGGGAATAGCAGCGTGTAAGTCAAAAGCATGTAATACTTACTCGCTCTCTGTTTGTTTTACATGTGTGGTCTTCGTGTAGGTTGAAGTACAATAAAGTGTATTTAATTGATAATAAACACCACTGCCTACGCTTTCGTGACTTATAATTCTGTGTAATAAAACGCAAAATATTTTTTAGATTACACTTACATCGAGAAAGTCGGACCCACTTTTTTTGCATAGACGCTTCAAGCGGAAGAAATATAACCACCTTAAGTTTATTTACTCGGACCCAGATTACAGACAGTATTTACCTTGGATATAGTCAAAGTCAAGAAGCAATTTATCCGCCAAAATGAAGTTTCTAATTTTAATAGAGAGTCCTTGTTGCCTCACGAGATTTGGTCCTTTGAGCCAGTGGTCGATTGTAAATTGCTTATTCGAAATTTATTTTACTCTATAATTCCCAAACAGTCTAAATTAAATAGCAAATCAAAACGATTTTAAATTTAAAATACTGAACGCTTTGGAGAAAGTAAATAAAGTATCGTTTTACCAATATTAGGGGATGGTTCGACCTAGCTCGCCCTAGCAAGTTTATTTTCCAATAACTGTGTCAACTATAAAATGGACAATTTCGGCAATATAACTATGATAACGACTTTAAGTAAAGGATTTACTTACGCAGTTTTAACTTAATCACGAAAATATTATTTAGAAATAACAATTCTTTCTACGAGTGACGAAAATTAATTAAATACTTACTATTTAGAGTAGATAATGAAATGAGTAACAAATTAAACACTCTTTATTTAAATATTTTTTCTCTTGATTAACTGTGGTTAGTAAAAGCGTATGTTCTTAAGCATTACAAAGACCGAACAATGAATCGCGTTTAATCTAACTTTCTTTTCCCTTGGTCAGCAAACAAGAAGAATGGCCACACCCACACAAAGAAAACACGACGGCACTAATTAATTAACGAGTATTTCTTTATTACGATTGTGACGAATTTCCCTCAAACTCTGTCACAATAATAAAACGCAATAGGTATCTTTGTACACTTACTAAGTTTGCATAATATTTTTTAAATGGAACACGCCTTAAATCCCGCCATTATTCAGGTTATGTGAATACTTTATTTAGTACCAATCTACAAAATATTCTAAAATGTACATACTTAATCAACCCATTATACTGCCCCACTGCTGGGCACGGTATCCTCTTAGAATGAGAGGGATTAGGCTATAGTCCACCACGCTGGCCTGGTGCGGGTTGGCAGACTACACACGCCATCGAGCTAAATCTCTCTGGCATGCAGGTTTCCTCACGATGTTTTCCTTCACCGTTTAAGCGCGTGATAATTAACTATTACAACGCACATGACTTCGAAAAGTCAGAGGTGCGTGCCTTGGGTTCGAACTCGAGACCTTTGAATTGGCGGTCCAACGGTCATACCACTAGGCTATCACTGCCAAAAGGTAAATAAAAGATAAAATTATCTAAATTTATTGCAATCGAATATTACTCGTAGGATATGTTATATTTCAATTGAATAAGATTTCTTTATTTTCATCATAAGTAATGCCCGAGATTTATATGGCACTGCTATTTCAAAGAACACAAAAAGATCAATGCAATGCAAACAGAACTAGCGGAAAAATCTGAGTTTGTAAGATAAAAGACAAATAAGATTGTACTACATACAAGCGTATCTAGGATAGAGTCGGTCGGTGTAAAGCCGCAAATATTTGTTTCTTCGAGAATCCTTGCTCTTAGCACAAAAATAGGCATGTTATCCTACTTATTCAACTAGTAGATGATAATATTATTTAAATTTCCATTGTTTTAAACTGTTCTAAGCACATCTTTGTTTATAATAAGTAACACTCGTTAGATCACACAAAGAAGTAGGTATTACTTCATGTATGCGGGTTTAGTACTTATGACTTTGTAAGCTGATAATACAATACAAAAGGCCAATTACTTGCTTACCCTTATAATTATTCACTCTCAAGACAAACATTTTGGAAGAATAGCTCTTTCTCCAACGTTAAATTACTGTTTTGAACCGAATTGAGCCAGCAAATGTTGCCAGACTTAAAACTTTTTTTATGTTAAGTAGGGATAAAACTGATTTGGCGGTTTAATAAATACCTACTTGCGCCTGTGCCACGCAATTCATAGTGATATTGAGATAAAGCGATAGCATAATTATTTTATTATCATTAATATCATAACATACCATTACGCCTGTATTCCCCGAAGGGTTAAGCAAAGGTGAATTAATGCACACCCACAGTTCACCGGTATGTTTTAGGCCCTATATAATAGGATGCGAGCCTATTGCTATTAACCGAGCTGCTACTGATAATTTCATAGAAAAACCTGATAACACTTTGCTCGACCTGGACATCGAACCTAGGACCTGGTGAGTCTGGAGAGTCTGGTGGTCCCAAGCGTATCAGTCACGCTTGGGACCACCAGACTAATGAGGCAGTCTCATTAATTAGAATTCAATTCTCGATAACCTTACCAAGTTTGGATCAATTTTTCGTTCGTTTATTTTCAATGAAGTAGGAAATGTTACGGTAGGAACCTAGCTTTATGGTATCTGAACCCGAATAATAACATAATTTGATAAAATAATGTTTGGATTACGAATTATTTTGGAGTTACGTTTTTGTGGGCAATTCAAGCTCCGCCGAGCCCTGCAGATTATAATATTAGTAGCTAATTAACTCTGCAAGTGGCGAACACAATAATACTCGCAGTGATAATATTATTAGCCCTCAAACAATAAATAATAATAATAAAGTGACCAAGTGCGAGTCGGACTCACGCACGGGTTCCCAACCAATTTTTTTTTTACTTACTAGCAATGTGGGTCTCACATTATTAGTATTCTTGTTAACCCCTCTTGCTAAGCTAAGTCGTTTTTTAGTATTTGTTGTATAGCGGCAACAGAAATACATCACCTGTGAAAATTTCAACTGTCTAACTATCACGGTTCATGAGATATAGTCTGGTGACAGACGGACAGACAGACAGACGGACAGACAGCGGAGTCTTAGTAATAGGGTCCCATTTTACCCTTTGGGTACGGAACCCCAAAAATGAAAACGCTCTAGTGACAGTACCTACGCCCGAAATAACAACGCGCGTCTGAAGTTAGCCAAATAACTTAATTAGTGTTCATACGCAAAAATATCGAAATGCGAAACAATTAGGTACGAACCTAACTGTCTTTACACCGATTTTTATATAAAACTTACCACGGCAAAACCACTTGCGGATAACATCAAACACGCGTTGTTATTTTGAGGGTATTGTAGTGTAGACTAAAAATATAACACAACTAAGGTTCATCTGAGGAACTAGGTTCTCCATACAAAAATATTAAAGATACTATCACTCACTTTTCGTTTTATAAATTTTTATATACCAAGATATAAAAACTGTAATATAAAATAATTATCTGCTACCAAAAATATTTCATTAAAAATAACCTCAATTTTACGCAGCTATGTTTCCATCGCTTCCAGTACATAAGTGTTACGTTAAGCTTTTGGAGTGCCATCGATCTCGAAGTGGAGGGCGATTGGCGATCTCACTGCAGCTGTAAAAAGTACGGGAAAAAATATACGTATTTTTTTTTTTCTAAGGGTTCTGGAACATACACCTTGCAAATATCTATAACACCACCTATCGATAACACCAGTGACGATACTTCTTCGGTACTATTCAACGGTCGATACATTTATTATTAGGAATTAATAATGGCCTAATCACCAGATTTATTACAATGTAACGGCAAAAAATCACTTCATATTTGCCAAAAATAGTAAATGACCTGACCGACTAACCTAACCTAAACCTAAAATTTGGTGACCATTTATCTATTTTGATAAGAATTTTGGTGATCAATTTACTAAATTTGGTTGTCATTAAATTATATCCCATTAATAATTTTGATTATCTGATAAGGTTACTATATGTCAGTGTATTTTTCATTAGTCTTTTTTTTGTGTCGTGGGCCGATTGAATGGGCGATGAGATCACGATGTGCATTCCGTTATATGTCATTTCCGGATTTTCGCTGTGGTGCGGGAATGTTTACATATAGGGAAGTTGACATAGAGGTGGAACTGCATTCGGTTTTGAGCAGTTTTAGTGGCAAGGGCAACGAAATTATACCAACCTTATGTAACTATTTAAATTGAGTGGAAAAATAATAAATATTGTAAAGTTCGTAAATATTGTAAAAGTCATGTATTGATTATTAACGCCCTAACTAAATAATAGGGTTTCTTAGTTTGAATATACTTATCTTCTATCTATACTTATAATAAATCTGTAGAGAGGTCAATTCTGTACATGAAATATATTTCCAAAATAACTATCAGCGGGTGATTAGTGATCGATACTGATGCCAAAAATGCAATCAGTAAAATTTTTGTGTCTGTCTGTCTGTCTGTCTGTATGTTCTTTATAGAAACAAAAACCACTCGACGGATTTCAACGAAACTTGGTACAATTGTTCTTCATACTCCTGGGCAGGTTATAGTATACTTTTCATCACGCTACGATCAATAGGAGCAGAGCAGTGAAGGGAAATGTTGGGAAAACAGGAGAACTTACTCCATTTTTTAAGCTTCCGTCGCGTGTGCAGCCTTAATGGTTAAAGCTACACAGAAATCATGTATGACGGAAATGTTCTCCTTAAAATTATATAAAAAATATTCCACAACAGCAAATGTCTATCTTTTATGGTTGACTCACAATAACACGTGTAACTCCCGATAGCTTAGCAGTTCGGAGCTTTCTGATTATATTTGTCTACTCTTACGTTAGGTGACTGACTGACTGACATAGTGATCTATCAACGCACAGCCCAAACCACAGGTTATAGTATACTTTTCATCACGCTACGATCAATAGGAGCAGAGCAGTGAAGGGAAATGTTGGGAAAATGAGTGATTCATGGGAAAGGTTTCAAGCTATCAATGTATATATCATCACGCTACAACCCTTAGGAACGGGGCAACGCAGGTGAAACCACGGGCGAAGAACTAGGGAACAAAGTAACTATTCCACGCGGACGAAGTCGCTGGCAAAAGCTAGTATTACATAAGTAAATATTCTAGTGATTTTTTATCAGAAAACACCTCTTCAATTTCCTAGTGCCTACGATGAAAATAGAGTATACTGAAACCCTAGATTCTATTAAAAATATGCATGATAAAGTTTAGTTAAACTGACATAACCAAAAAATGAATATCTAAACCGCGAACTATTTAGACTACACCGTCGTTGCATTTTTTGCCGGGTAGCCACAGCATAGTACACACTATTCTGTTCCTTACCTTCTAGTGCAAAATGAGTTTCTTTTTAAAAAAAATATAAAATAGGTTAGTTTCAAATGCTGCAATTCTAATCCTTCTTGCTTTATTTTGTCTCGCAACACAAACCTAATTCCTAAAATTATTAAAAATGTTATTCCATTTCTTGACATAGTAATGTAACCACTATTTAAGCGCCTACTGCACCACTCTAAATGAAATATTTAAAATTCAATATTAAAATTTTGTAAGAGGTATAAGAAAAACATAAATAAAGTTCAGTATGAACATGTGAAGCAGTGTCGATGAAGTTACGTGCTGGCAACTCTTGTCATTGACGGATGCGACTGCACAGAGATCGTTAAAGCATCGACATTACATCTATAGCCTTGCGCTTTTAACGAGCTTTGACGCTCCGGAACATTTGGTTTTATTTCGAAAAACTAGTGCAGATGAATTGCTTTCCAGCAACTTTACATCAAAAATGGAATTTAACGCTGAGCTCGAAAGTTGGTTTTAGAAGTATATTAATTGAATTTGTTTCCTTAAAATATGTACTTCAATTCTGGAAGTTAAGTGACATGATTTTACTAGTCCTGCTGAAAAATAAACCTAGTTTTAAAACTTGATGGAGGAATAATTAAATAGAAATTATCGACATTTTTGTACACTTTCGGTCAAACTCACCGTATAGGTAAAAGGAAAATCTACTTGTACGAGTCGTGTTTCGATGGCCCACCGTAACAATTTGTCACAGCCATTGTGACAAGATTGTATTCGCTTTTAATAGGTACTTGTTTACTTTATCACAAAGAACATGCATTAAATTGCACAGTTAGAATACGCCCGTTTCTTCGTTAAAATATCATCGTCCTTATATTCTTCGAAAGGTATAAGTATAACAAAGTTGTATTGGCTCTCACATTTCGCAATCGTACTATGTAATGTAGGCTGAACCTAAGTATCGTCATTTGGTCGGATACAAATGCAAACTACCACACTGCTATTTATTTTATTAGATAATTACTGTTCTTTACTACTTCACTATTGTACCTACTAACAGTATCATTAGGTTCATATTATTATAAAATAAAAATGAAACGGAAAGTATTTAAAAACAAAAATTACCTAAGTTGAGCTGTACCTGAATAGCGCAATTATTCGCCGAGAGTAGCGCTACCCACAGCAATTACGAGTAGATATGGCAGGGCTTTTTGAACAATAGATATAAAGCACGCCTGGCGCCATATATGAATACATGACGATATTGTATTCATAACAATATGACCTGAAGCAGGATTTTCACTGCGAGCATAATTTGTTATTTTTTTTAATAGGTATCAACATTAAACTCTTTTTTTCTTTTTTAAACGTAAATGTTTCCATGTATTAAAACTGTAAACTACAAAAGTATAATAATTAAGGATTACGAATTGGAGGTACGAATTGTTTTATTAAAACCATAACAAATTTTATTATGTATCTAACAAATTTCCAACGGACCTGTGTTTAATGAAGCCCGAAGCGTTATTTGATCAAACCTCATCGCCGTTGGCTAGTTACTTGTATATAAGACGTTAAAGCGAATGTTTAAAAATTTAAAGTGAAGTTCCCGTCGACATACATCGCGAGGCTTCCCGATAAACATCCCCGGGCGTCAGGTCGCCGGCCGGGCTGCTTTGTTTACGGTCTACGCGCCACTACGTGATCTATTATACTCAACTGCAGCAACACTACACGCCTCTTCTAACTGAAAATAACGGACTCCGCGTCACTTTGTTCAACGCGGTGAATTATTAAAAATACATATTACAAAGTACGTTGGTAGGTATTATGTTTTGAAAGTATTAAAGCTTTTATTCGCTAAATTTTCATCCAATTTAAGTAGAGATATAATTGAAAACGAAACGAGTTTGGTTTACTTTTGGTTTTTCCTTACATACCTAGGTATGTTAAGTAAGTCTTAAATCAAATAAGTAGATTTATTAGTTATTCCTTAAGAGTCCGGCGGACCGAATTTTTCTTACAAACGTAATACCGAAATAAAACATAATTCAAACACAATTTAATCAATTTTTTTTATTATTCGGATTCCGATACCGTATATCATGTTCCTACTGTACCATTTTGTCCAAAATACTTATGCAATTTTTGATAACTTTACCAAGTTTGGAACAATTTTCCAGTCTTTTATTTCCAGTTAAGTAGTAGCAGACAAAATAGTACCGTAGGGATCTAGATTAACGGTATCTTAATCCGAATAATAACATAATTTGATAGAATATTGTCTGGATTCCGATTTATTTTGGTATTACGTTTTTGTGGGCAATTCAAGCTCCGCCGGACCCACCCTTAATCGACATTAAAAGGATATACTTACTAACGTAACAATTTGTTGTCTGTTCTGTTTTCCAGTAACCAGCGCTAGGCAGCTCACCGGAGCGGTCTGGCATTTAGCTGAACTGCTGACTGGACCTATTTGGCACAACCGTGGGGCACGCAAAATTTTATTTTATTTTTGGTTTGTTGATTAGTTTTTTTGTCTTTGCAATGCAATGTCCTTGATTGTATCAATAATCCCTTTTTCGTACTTAAAAAAAAAATACTTTGTTAATTAAAATTTTGTTATTGTAGGGTCGAAGTTACTTTGGAAAATGTTTAACTGTTGAGGTCTATTCCATCTATTTGGTGGATAAAACACCTAGATATAGGTACTTCCTACCGATATCTGCGTTTACACAGATAGAGTAATTTAGGTAGTACGAGTACCTACTGCACATAACGACATTTCCTATGTCGTTAATTGCACATAGGGATACATAGGTAACTCTTTTGCCTACCTACCTACCTACTGTAGCTGTTAATTGCGAAGTAAGTGCAGCATAATTTCCTTAATTAAGAGTTGACGTATCAAGCAATATAAAAACTAAGAACTGCGCGAGAGCTTTAATTAAAGTTGTGATCAAAGCGTCAACACTCGGGAAATGCCAGAAATACAATTCGTCCAAAATTTGATTGTAAGGGCAGTGACTTAACTGCAATAGATATCATATCATCTTCTACTTTGCTGGTTGTAAACAATAATCAAAAATGTAAGATAGCTGTTACAACGTCCAACAACTTAGACTAACCGTGACTTCGGGAATTAAATAATATCAATACAACGCAATAAAATCCGTAAAAAGTAATTTTAATTCAATATTTTTAAATGAATGTTTGGGTTTTCAGAATTTTTTACAAGCGGGAACACATAAACCCGCAACAATTATCTAGTTGTACACCTGTAGGAGTATAGGTCATACAAATATAATGCTCAGTGCGAGGATCGAAACTGACATATAGCGGAGAAACCGATTACTACGCCAAACGTGCCGTTAGTTTATATTTATAACCTACTAAACTGAATAGTTGCTTAAGGAACATAAAGCAATCCTTATTTCTCTGGCCAAAGACGACGTTGATTCTTAAATTACGTTCAGGGATCCGTACCTACCGCCATAATAAATTCCTAACTAACTCCTCCTTATGACGTAAATTCAGTATGTGAAGGCAAATATCGATCAAGCGAGTGGGACTCGCGGTGGCTTAGCGGTCAGAGCGTCTGGTGTATCTAACCAAAAGACGCAGGTTCAAATCCTGCCCGCGATTCAATTTTTCCTTCACTAAAATAACTGTAAGAACTTGCTTTTTGCCCAAAATCTATAGAGTACTTCCGGTTGACCTAGAACTGTCAATTTTGGTTAAAAGCAAGGTCTTACAGCACAAGTAAAGGGAAAATTCCGAAAATAAAAAAAGTTGAAATGTAAGGTAATTTTGGTACTTACAAGTTATCGCGAAAATCTAAATTTGCCCATATCTTTTTATCGTGTTAACTCAAGACCTTGATTTGGTGACACACGGACAGACAGACGGACAAGAGAGTGATCTTATAAGGGTTCCTTTTTTTACCTTTTGAGGTACGCAACCCTAAACACCGGTTTCGGCGAACTTTATTTAACATGGGAATATTGTTAATTAGTGTAAAATACCTGATTGGACTCGTGTTAAGTTATCAAACAACTTTCATATAGAATGACTTGTTAAAAAAAAAAGCGGAACGATATTGGATGCCGATGCCGTAGCGGCTTAGTGCTTAGTTATACAGGGTTATTTTTCAATGACTGGCCAAATTTACAGAGACAGTTCAGAATCAATAATATGTTCGATCTACGAAATAAAAAAGGTATATTCTTTTCACATGAATGTATTCCTGTCCACCTCTAAATTACAGAACGCATGGATGTAGTTACCACTACACAATTGGCAATATTTATGAATTTCGATTTTTTCAAACATTTTCATATGAATGTTTTTATAATATATTGCGTTCATTTGATAATAATATTTAAAATACACATTGGGTTTGACCTTAATGTCTTAAATTTATAATTTTGCTGATCTTTAAAATTTAACCCTGTAGATATACTTAAAGAATAATTATCATAATATCAAAATAGAAATAATAATGTAATTTAAAAAGTTGTTAGGTACTTAGCTACATAATTTATTAAGGTAAAATACCCTACCTAAAGTTTAAATAGTTTACCCAATTACTAATCACTAGGTTTAACAGATAATAATTAAATAATAGCCTAACAAATTTAAATACTTATTAACTAAACGATGGTAGTTAAGTAGGTATAAAGGTAGTAGTTACTAAGTACCCTGCTTGCTGCGCAAAATGTTTGATCAAGATTCAATCGAATTACGGCTCAGGCATGAATAGGGCACAACTATAATCAAAATGTTTTGTTATTTTTTATTAAATGTCTAGACAAAGTAGCGCCACCATGAACTAGTAAAATAAACTGGTCGCACTGTTTATTAACGAAAGCGGCTATTTTCCTCCTGGTCACACAGAGCGTACGGCGCGCGGCGCGGCGCGCTATTTTATCTGTGGTGCAGACACACTAAACGAATCTGTGGTTACAGAATGCTGTCAAACCGGTACGGCACATAGTTAGGTGCGTACATTATGGCACTATTTGTTTGTTTACATTTTTATTTTGCTGTTTAATTTATTAAACGAACGTGCAAATTACCTTAGTGTTAAGACTAATTCTGCACATTGATTCAGTTTATATTGGGTAGGTAATTCAGCTCTTAATGTTGTAGGTTATACCTACTTCATACTGACTTGGTTAAAATAATCATACAGGTAAGAATGGTAATCACGTTTTATTATTCCTTTGATACGGTTTCCTGAATTAAAATAATTAGTGTGATAAGTAGGCCGTAGAACACACCAATTAAACTAATTATTTATACCTACAACAGTAGGGTACTATAAGTAGGTACCTAAGTACTATGAACTTTACTACCATAATGTAAAGTGTAAACAACTACAACCTACCTAGGTACTTCGTTAAAAGCATTCTTATGTATGTAATACCTACGTAAATCAAAAAACTTCAGTTTTTAAGGGTTATTTATTATAGGTAGATAAGTAGGTACCTACTGAGAATATTGTTGTTTCTAAATTATTATTAGTAGGTACGTATACCTACACGGCACTATTAAGTATATAGATATGTATGTACCTATTATATACTTGCTTAAATAATACATAAATGCATAGAAGTACTTCAATATAAATAAGTAAATAGGTAGGTAGGTACCTAATTAAAATTGGAGCATTTTAGGCACGCCGAGAATTTAATTTAAATACGAATTTGGCTGACCAAGTAAGTACCTACCTACATAAATGTACTTAATAATAACTAAGAGCCAATTTTTCCATCGCCAGATAAATTTTAACCGAAGAATGGAATTGACGTTTGACAGATTTTGTATGGAAAAACTCAAACATTCGAATTTATTCCTCCATTAAACATAACTGGCGATGTAAAATTGGCCCCCTCCTTTATGTAGGTAGGTACCTACTATTTTTATATAAGTAACATAATAGTCTAAGAGCCCGTGAACCCCAGACCTTCGTTATTTTATAAAGGCTGAAAACTTGTCAGCGCATGCTCCTAACACAGGTAAGAACGATGGACCATTATGAAGTTTGGGTTACCCTGGCTTTGGCAGGTAAACGGTACTAAAGGTGTGTAAAATACCGATCAAAATTCATCAAATAATAAAGTGTGATTTTTTGGTATTACCTTCAGAATATTATTAAAAATCACGTCATTAATTGCCAGACACTTAACATCGTGGCAACCCCTTGCCAGACACCCTTATTGTTCATGAAATTATAATTCTACTTACGTTATAGTATAAAAGCTGAATTTTATAAATAATACTTGGGTAATAATTAGATAATGTTTCCTCATTAGCCAGACATTTTTGATAGTTCCAACCCCTTGCCAGACAAGTATGTAGGGTAGCTGTAGGAGCGAGCGCGAGACGTATATATGGGTGAGTGCGAGTGAGATAGCATGATTATAATGACTTATGCAAATAAACTTTTTGACACAGATTTATATAACTAATAATCTGTGTAAATCTGAGGTGAAATATTTTTTCATCAGTCCTGTGAATGATTTGTAACATTCCCTGTGATAACCACTCTCTGTATATTCACGTGGAAGAATGATGTTATTATATTTAAGGTTATGTTTATTTCGCAATTTTAAACTACTCCTGCTGGGATCAGTCTATGGATGGGCGGCTATTATTAAAGAGACGAAACCCCTCCGTAGACCCCTAAATACCTACTTCAGAAAGCACGTTAAGCTTTTGGACCCTGTTGTTGATACAAAAACACATATAGTGGTAACGTACTTAAAAGCTTGAGAACCAAGTTATCCTTAGAATATTCGGTACCTATTGAGTGACGAAAACGAATCTTGGTCATAAAATTAAGTAGGTACCTAGTTACCTATTTACATTACCAATATCAAAGATGGTCACTCGCACTTGTCCGGTTTTTTCATAATAGACTTTATTTTTACTGTCTACCTGTGCAACTCTGAGGAATAATAGTACCTCTCTATATACCCACCAGGTTATTTTCATGGGCTGCACGACACAAAAAATACTTCGAAAATAAAGATCTGATACCTACACTGTGTCTGTAATCTATACTATCTATACTAATATTATAAAGAGGAAAGATTTGTATGTATCTGTATGTAGTATGTTTGTAACGAATTGGCTCAAAAAATACTGGACTGATTTCAAAAATTAACATAGGCTATATAACATCACGCTACGCCTCTTAGGAACGGAGCAGCGCGTGTGAAACCGCGAGCGGGTCGATAATCACTAATAAATTAAGTAGTATGTGTAGGAGTATTGGATGTTGTTGAAAAATTCAAGATTTCTTTATTGATTTGTGCAATACTTATCTATCTTTTGAACTTTTAGATAGTATCTGAAAGTTTCAAGAATTTCATTCTCCCTATTCTCGTACAGGTACCTAGTTAATAATAGTAGTAAAATAATGATACAACTGCCTCTCGTGTCACAACTTAATGGTCTAGAATATTAAATTGATGATACTTCAAAATTTCCTATAGGAAATTTATAAAACTAATTTGATTTTCAGCTTCAGCAATGGAAGCAGCTTTGACTACTCAAACCAACCCGAATCGGGAAAATGAAGAAATTGACAAAATACTACGCAATGTCTTACAGAAATGTAAATTTGAGGCGGAAACAAACACGTTGCAAGTACCTCTTAAAGATATTGAAGAAAGAGTTGCTTACTATACTGGGGTCTCTACATTTAAGATCAACCAAATACAGAATAATTCTGCTAAAAATATTAGACCATATTCCATTGATTTCAATTACTTTATACAAATTTTGAAATGCCTTTTCAAATCATATTTAAATAAAGTGTTGCCTACATTCAGGGATTTATTCGAAAAGGTCCACAAATTGATACCAGCAATTGAAAATTACGAACAATTTAAACTAGATTTGAACTTGTGGGGCTTTGATTATCATACAATTTTCAATGACACAAAATTGCTTATGGAAGACCCGAAAATTACTTTTCAAAGATATTCATATCTCAAAAAAATAAGGCAGTTACGGAATGATGGTGTTCTTGTTTATTACGTAAGTGTGAGATTGATAGATAAAGATCAGAATTTCTATGCCCCGTGGAACCGGAGTATAGAGTCATCCGAAACTTCTAGTGGTGAATACATATTTTTTCATGCCATATCTAATATTGGTTTTACCAATGGTTTATTTAGCTACACTGCAAATGAAAATGATTTTCACAAATGGGTTGCTGATATCTTACTGGTATCATTACGTGCATCGAGCGTCGTTGTATTAGAAAATAGTCCCTTAATTGGAACATTAAAATCGAAATCTATATCATTTTATGACACCAAACAGGATATGCAAAAATGGTTACGAAATCACAATGTGCCTTGCAGTAGTGCTATGAATAAATCTCAATTATATGAACTCGTCAAAAAACATGCTGTTGTAGAAGAAAAGAGCCGCATCGAGCACGCTATAAGAGCAGGCGGTCATGAAGTGGTAATACTACCTGCTTATTTTGAAGATTGGTCCCCTGTAGAGTTTATTTGGCGAGATATTAAACGAAGTCCATTACCATCAAAAGACATACACGATAACATACTATCATTTTTTGTAAAAATGCCACAAGAAAATTATCAATTATTTGAAAATTATGTAAAAGATAGAGAAAACGAATTGTTTTCGTTAGACGAAGATATGGATAGAGTTTTAGAAGCTTTTCTATTAAGTTTAACAAATAGTGGGACTGTAAACGTTAAAACCGAATAATAAAAATTGCACCTGAAGGCTTGAAATTCTTGAAAGTCTGCCATGCCGCATTACGCCACCGTGCTGGGCTATAAAGCTCAATCCCTCGTATTCCGAGAGGAGATCCTTGCCCAGCAGTGCAAGGCAATCGGTGGTTGTTGAAGATGATAATAAAATATCATAAAATATGTTACAAAAAGCCCTGTCCGATACGAAATGGCCATATAGTTATCCCAGTCCCATCAATAAAATAAAAAACATTAAAATAATATTCATTATAGTACAATTCTTTTTAAAACGTGATAATAGGTACCATTTAGTATATTTGGCACCCAGTGACGATGTCACTGCCACTGAAGTGTAGCTGTATTACATTTCCTCGATTTAAAATAAAATGGGATAATTTTTACTCGTAAAGACAAAACGATTAGGTACATAAATATAACCGGATCTCGATACTTACCTAACAACACCTTTACTGGTCGGGCAGGGTTTTATTAACACATTGTATACCTAAGTATGTATATTATATTATAATTTAGAAAGCCCAAAAGAAAAAGTAACAGTTTTTTTTCTAGGCAAGCACCTTGTACTGTAAAATTATTAATACTGAAATACTTAGAGATGCTATGTAAAAAACTGATATAAATACATTATTTAATAGAATATTAAAATTGCAATAATTTCATTTCTTATTCGTATTTCCACTGCTGCCTCGTTAGCCTAGTGGACCTGAGCGTGACTGCTACGCTAGATTCCCAGGTCGAGCAGTGTTATTGGGTTTTTCTATGAAATTCTCAGTACCTAACAGCTCGGAGTTTGGAATTTGTGCCCGGTTAATGGCAATAGGCTCGCCCCTTATTACATGGGATCTAAACATACCGGCGAACTGTGAGTGTACATAATTATTATGTTTAATTTATTTCCAGATAGGTAGGTAGGTATATGAGCCCCCGAAACGACCAAACTGATTTATTTTACACGTCAATTTTGGGCCAAACCCTGTTGACCTTAAATGGTATTTTTTTAATTATTTACGAGAAATAGGTAAGTAGGTATGTACTTATTCACATGCTCCAAGAATTTTTGATGGCTACCTACCTAGGTGTTTATTGGACGGGTTATTCCGTGAGTATACCCCGATTTCCAAGGCGTCCGTCCCGGAGAACCCTGATTTATTTTTATCTTGATAATCTATATTCTAAATTTCAGCATTCCAGACTGTAGTTTTGGCTGTGCGTTGATAGATCAGTCAGTCAGGACAAACGATTTTAAAAGTAGTTAATGTTGATATAGGTCACTGGGGTCATTAAATGGGATGCAGGCGGCTTATATCCGGTCCTTGTGTAAATCTATGGGGTAGGGCTTTGTTCATTAGTGGGCACGTTGGCTGATAGGTGATGACGAGCTGATAATTTCAATCAAGTCCAGCCGAATTGGCTTCAATCAAGTTCAGCCAAATTGGCTTGACGGCTATGTTCGTTCGTTTATGAACTTGAATTGATTAGTGTCGTAAATAAAACATGTTTAACAAACCAATTTTATGTTTTAATTCGAAGCGGCGGTAGCCTAATGGCTAGGTCGTCGGATTGGCGATCATGTGGTACTAGTAAGTTACGATCCACATTACTTAGCACGTAAGCTTTCTAAAAAAAAATGAGAAAAACAACCTCATGAAATTAATTAGGTTAGTGCCTACCTACCTACATTATTTATTGGCAAGTACCTACACCATTCGAAAACTTCCACAGGGAGTTAGGTATCAAATGCAAGCAAATTTGTACCCTTCCGAACGTTAATTCCTTTCCGCAAAATAAATAATAAAGGAGGGCCCAGTTTGCCGACGTGTGGTTAATTGTTACAGAACGTGTTTAATTTTAATTTGTTGTTTGCATTGTCAGCGGTAAACGACAACGGGCGCAATGTGGAAATGCCTGAGGCGATTTAATTGATCCGAAAGAGATCTATTTGTTTTATTTATATAATAATTAATATAGGGACATATAGATACGAGTTATGAAAAGGCTACTTAAATGTGAATCAATGTAAACAATAAAACTCGCTATGTAAGTAAGTATCTATTTATAAATTGAATAAAAATAGAGGGCTTACCTATCCGAAATTTGTCTATCACATTATGTTGATATTTTGTTTAGGGATCGTGTAATAACAGATAAATACGACTATTTAGCATAGTAGGTGGGTCATCCAGCTACTTATTTATTAATTCAACATTATGGTGATCAGGATCACACTAGGACAGCAGCACATAAGCATATCTTTAAGTAAGTAGGTATATAATTTCTTTGTACGTGTGTATGTCACTAGACACCTCCTAAACGGCTGAACTAATTTTGATGAAATATTTTGAGTGAGAGTATAGTTCTCACAACACAGGATATCCTAGTGTGAGGTTCAGTGCTACTCTTAAGCCTTGTTTGTATAATCTGTTATAAAATAAATAAATTAAATAAAGATTATCAACCCGGAAAAAGTCTGAGAGGACTGCTGAATTTATACCTACTAGGTAGGTACTACGATCAGTATCACTAATATACAGGTAAAGACAATATAAAAGGATAAATTAACCTAAAGAATCATGTTCTACCTACTAAATCTTATTTTTATATAGTTATAGGTAGATAAGTACTACTTACTTACGGTATAGTTAGATAAGGATTTAAAAGTAAACAAAATTAGGTTAGATTTAGGCAAAATTTCTAAAACTAAAAGTTCTTCAATCGTTTTCCAATTTAATCTCCAAATAGTAGAGTTTATTATCCATTGGATTGAAAGACAGTTTGTGGTAAACTTGATGTGTTGTTGACTGTACTTACAAAATAATCTACGACAATTAGTATGAAAGTGACATCACGGATATTTCAGTTCGCTGCGCCAGACTGCTGCTATTAACATGCAGTGCGTCCTACATTCTACGTACGAACAATTAACGACTAATAAACTTTGTTATGTAGGTACTGCAATGCACTTATGCAAACCATGCTCGTGAAAAGTATTAAGTGAACAGCTTGATAACGTTACTCATAAAACGGCCATAATATATCCGGAATTTTATTACTAGCATAATTGAACGGAATGTTTGCATTTTCCTATCTACATAAGTACCTACGTATACGTCAGTCTATATAATTACGAGTATTAGGTACCTACTACTCGTAGTTGCTGTTCCCCGCAGTTTCACTTACGTCCCAAAAAGATTAACATACTATAAGTCCGATTTAAAGCGGCGTATCAAGATGAAACAAACACCAGATTTTAAGTCAAACCTCTAGCAGTACATCGGTGAAAACTGCATTCAATTACATGTAGTCGTTTTTTCGTGATGAAAATCGTAGCCAAATAACATAGCTACGTGCTATGCTGTGTTCCTAACGGTGAGCAAGGTCGCCAGAGCTCCGCAAGGAAGCGTTCTGTTGGCAGATAGGATAAGCAAGACGCATTATCTCCTATGCTGCCAGCCTAACTATTCCTCCTTGATTTACAGGGTCGGCAACATGCGCGTGATATCTTTGGGGTTGCAAGCGTCCATAGGTTACGGTAACCGCTTACCATCAGGCGGACCAGTCACAGTCACCGCAGCCAGTCACCAGGTTATTAACAAAGCTCAACTGCCCAGGGTGCTTCGAACTGATACCTAAAATATACAACCTCCGTTTACTCATATTGTACTCCTTGCTAAAAATAATCAACTTTTACCGAAATCATCTAGGATGAACATTGTTTTTTTCCTGGCCCTTTCCAAGTGTATAATAGGTTCCCTACCTACCTACTTATACAAAATTCTTTTATTATGTACACAGATAAGTCACTGGAAAAGACTCTTTCTATGCACCTGAATCTACCCTTAAATTACTTACAAAAACGAGTACCTACCTATACCGAAGAGCTAGCCAGAGGCGTACTAATATACACCCACAGTTCGCCGGTATGTTTCGATCCAATGTAATAAGGAGCGAGCCTATTGCCATTAACCGAGCACAAATCTAGACTCCGAGCTGTTACTGAGAATTTCATAGAAAAACCCAATAACACTTTGCTCGACCTGGGGATCGAACCCAGGACCTCTAGAGTAGCAGTCGCGCTTGGGACCACTAGACTAATGAGGCAGTCTACTATGTACTTATGTACTTGGATAATGACAAGAGCTTCCCCCTCTATTACATGGGACCTAAAATATACCGGCAAACTATGTTTCTCATCAGTAGGTACCTATTATACCTACCTCTGTCGGGGATACAGACGTAATAGCTTTTTAAGAAAACGTAAGTTAGATAAAAATAATTATGTGAGTACCTAGACATTAGATAACGTTATAAGGTCCCAGTTCACTCTCATCTGTCGTCAATTCCTTCCATCAATTTCTATCTTGTGCCAATCAATGGCGTCATGGATGGGTCTTGCTACCACGATTTTAGAAAAAAATCTTAGGTAACAGGCACTTACATAATCATAAAAATATATTTCTACCTAAGCACCTACGTAAATGACGAATTTGAAAAAAAAAAATTTGGAGCACACAAAAAAAAATTGTATAATGTGTATAAAATAAAGACGCAGCGATTTATTGCGTAGGGGACACCCGGATTTGAACCGGGGACCTATCGATCTGCAGTCGATTGCTCTGCCACTGAGCTATATCCCCATGGAAGTTGTTTGCGAAAATGCGACTTAAAATGCTGTAACATAATGTTTGACAAAAATAGATTATGTTAAATACACTTTCGTTTCCATTTAATTAATTAATTAGATACATTACCTAGGAAGGACGCTTACGTCATTATTCGTCAAACCACTGTAGCTAGCATAAGCTAAGTATAAGTTCTAATATTTTGGGTCGAAAAGTATTAAGGAAGTTAAATTTAAGTACCTGCCTAGTAGAGACATTTTTTATGGAAAATTAACAGCTAAACACACATAACATGTAACAATAGTTGGGATACAGAGAGCCAATTACAGATTTTCAACGATTTTTCACAGAAAATGTTTTAAATGTAATTGTTGGTGATAAACACTTTACTAGACAAGTTAACTTATTTATCAAATAGTTGTAATGTATATCAAATTAACTAATCCATCAATCATTCATATTACCTATATATACTATAAAACTACTAAGACTAGGAATGTTGGTACCGCCAACACGCTACCCAGAAATGGAATTGACTGATTGTGATGTTGCCATCTCTTTTGTGATGAATGATGTTACTTCTTTTATTAAACTTTCGTTATTCCCCAGTAACATAAAACGTAGATATTTCTACTTGGACTACAAGTAGGTAGGTACTTACTGATGTTAACATGCAAATCACATTTAGTTCTCAATAGCATATCTAGCTACCTAAAGAAGTAGGTACCTAAGTATATGTTTGACACAGGATTGGTAGGTACTACCCACAGTCATAACAAAAGTTTTACCAAACAAAAACTTTTTCCAAGACATTCATAAACGAAAAGTTTATGAGCTATGGAAGTCATGCGATAGTTTCATTCGGGAGAATGTCACGCAAGCTCACAGACGGCTCCAACAAACTAAAATGCCTTTTATTTGTCTCCTTAAGTATACCTATACAGTTTTCTACAACTTCGTATTTACATAAAATTCCAATTTAAATGGGTAAGTTAACACTCAGAGACTTAAACAGTAGATAGCACTACCTACCGATATCTACCTATAGAATGAATTGTTATACCAAACTATTTAAAATTTAAGAAATAAGACAATTTGTTAGAACTTTATAGGTACCTATGTTGCTAAGAAAATCTTGTCTCGCGCTAAGCGAACTTAAGCCAGATGCTTTTCTAAGGAAGCCTGTATCTACCTACATTCTGTGATCGAATATAATATGGTGCGCTACCGACAGATCCATTACCGCACCTAGAGAGTATTTACCGCACAACCCTATAAGAGGTTAGCGAATAATAATATGTATAAGTAACAAAAGATTTGATTTCAAAGCCTCGAAGCAACATTTTATAATCTCTTTATCCAATAAGCCTCAAAGCCAATTTCGAATAAAGAGTGAGCAGTTAAAGCCCAAGGTAAAAACACGTCCTCGACGCCACAACGCTAAGCCACGTACTTTTCATGTAAATTTTAAGCTGTCGGTTTTTGCGAGGATTTCTGACAAATCCGAATTGCTGAGACAATTTTCGAGTTAACTGCGGTCAGTCACGCACATTACTGTCTCTATTTATTTATAAAACATTATCGGAATTACCAAAATTCTACGCCTCCGACGTCATTTGTTACCTCCTTTTTTAATTTAAATTCATCAATTAGGTCTCAACGCTGGATATGGTTTGTCTCAACTCTATGGATAATTATTTCCACCTAACGCCTAACGCTTAAGCCTGGACTTCTAAAGCTGAACTAGCGTTCCTTTAGAACTTTCAAATTTGTGACAAAATTAATCTCGCATTAAATTTATTATTGATTTAATCAATTTGGATATTCAGGTCAAATTCGTAGATTTGAGGTAAAACCACCGCAAACCGTAAACTAAACTTGTTACAATTTCATTGATTTTTTTGTCTTTGAATTGAATAATAATTTCACAAATAGAAACTTTAAAATTAAATGCAAACATTTACTTATCCTTATACATAATACTTTTCGCGGAAATTCTCCACGCTAACCATTTCATATGTAAGTAAAAGGTATAAAGAGATTGTTCAACAGAAAAAGTTGGCAAATTTGTCTCGCCCCGGGCACACATTATCTCTGCTCATATTACGTTATAAATGGATGTGATTTAACAGAAGCCACTGTGACTGGTATGGAAAGAATACTTTTGTTAATTTATTTTGAACTTCTATAAACTTTAAGTTGTACCTGTAATAAAATTATTTTATTTTATTTATTAATACATAGGTTTTAAATATAGGTATTAAGTATATTGGAATAGCACATAGGCTACTTCTTATCCAGGTCGGATCCAATTCTGAAGTTCACGCGGACGAAGTCGCGGGCAGAAGCTAGTTTATATATTTATATAAATTTATAAAAAAGGTCCGGGTATTTTGATGATAATAATATTTATGTAGTACCTACCTACTCATTATTTTTGCCCATCAATGTACAATTCAATGTTTACCTACTGATTAAAATAAATAACAACTAACAAGAAAATTGTATGGACGAGTCATAATTATTATTTTACAAAAACAGTGTCAGGACCGATAGTAATCGTTCTCCATCTTAAACTCTGTGATTGCCATCAAGCAAGCAAGACAACACGTTGACAGTTACAAATAAAAATGAGCAAATTAACGAACAAAGATAAATTAAAATGTTTAATTCCTTGATTTGTGGTGTTTTTTATTTGATTCAAGATGTTTTGATGAAGTAATAAAAATATAAGAAAAAAATTAACCATCTGAGACCCGCTTTAGGACTGTGCTTAAAATGTATAATATATTCAATATTCGTAAAAAAATATTGCATTGAAACTGTTATTGTAAATTGTGAATTGCACCTAGTTTAGATTAAATTTCCTTATCGACCTACAGATTTATTTTTCATTTTATTTAGCGCCATATTCCTTTGCGTTAAAGCAATTTCATTCTTTACTCGTTTTGCACTTAACTAGGTATTCTTAACTCTTAATATTGAACCTACAAAATAAAATACTCAATAAATAAATCATATTTTAAAACCGCCATTCCGCCGCTAACCACTCATAAGTCTAAATATCGCTGGAGCTGTAAAGATTTTCTTGAAAATTTCAAACATTTAGAATTATATATCACTTCATGTTAGTGCCTGTTCAATAAAGCATATCGATAAAATTTCAAGATATAAAACGAAATGTTTATATTACTGAGAAAATTAAAGCCAAGGCGGATCGCTGCACATTTTTTTTAATCTAACTTTTATAGCATAACTTCTTTTTAAACTCCATCATGCTGCTACCAGGCGAAAACAGTCCAAAAGTATGGCTCTTTTTAACGGTAAGTACATTTTAATCCACGTAAGGTTTATTCAGTGGCGAAGGCATAATACCTACAATAAATCTCGATTTCTACCGGTTTCCCTTTCGAACAGTACTATTACTAAATAACAAGTCGACGTAAGCATTTTCTTCTTATCAAAATTTACTCTTCGCCACTGGCTTACATGTTTCATTTTCTGTTTTTCCTCCATATCTGCTGTTCAGGAATTATTCTTAATGCTAACTTCCAGATATTGGTCTCAACAATTGTCGCCTTTAGTGAGACATCAGAAGGAAAAACGAGTAAGTATTATATTCATAGCGATCTAAAAAAATTAAGTTATTTTCAGCTTCTCATACAACCCCGTTGTATATTTTTAGTTGATATTAAAATTGGGTTTGACTTAACACAAGGGAGCAATGGAGCTCCATCACTACGCATTCGAGATTTCGAAGGTATACTTTTCCAGTGGATATGGCTGGTAGATTAGACATATTACTTATATTTATTTTTAATTCTAGACTCTGCTGAATATAATCCGAGAGCTGTGGACGATGCCAGCAGTAGCGGAAGTGATAGTAATAGTGATATTTCTAGTAAAAAAAAAACGAGTCCGAGAGCAGATACAAGTAGTTCTGCGGAACAGTCCAGAAAGGAACAATTAAGCAAAGAACCAGCTAAGCCTCCGAAGTCTAGTAACGATAGCGACGATGATGACGACGAAAAAAGTTGTAATTTCCATTTTTATATTTTTAATTTTACATTTAAAGTTATCGTTCTAATTTAGCAGAACAGCTGCTGCAATATACATAATATCCTTACTTTGTAAGAGAAGCTCAATTCAAGACTAAAGCTTCAGAACCAACTCTTGGTAACTACATAAAATGCAAAGTTTATAAGAAACGGCCTCACATTGTATTCCCTAACGGTTGCCTATTTAAACAGTTACTTCTTAATATTTTTACTGTCCATTCTATTGTCAATACAGCAGCTTCTTTTTTAAAAGCATAGGAATAAATCTTGCCTCATATATTTTCGTATGTGTCCGAATCTAGCCGTGCCGCCATATGGTCATCGCACGATCATACAGCAGGATCGCTATATCTATTCTTATCAATACCTATGATAAAATTGTAACAGCCCGATGTCTGTACATTAAGATATTAAATAAAACTAATATAGGGGTCTTTATTAGAGCAGCAGAAGCCAAAATAACAATTTTTAGAATTTGTGTCTGTCTATCTGTCTGTTTGTCTGTATGTTTGTATGCGCATCACACAAAAACTACTACATGGAATTGAATTCAGTTTTCACCAATGTATTGCTAGAGGTTTAACTTAAAATCTGGTGCATGTTTCATCTTGATTCACGCCGCCTGGAATCGGACTTATAGTATGTTAATTTTTTAGGACGTGAATGAAACTGCAGGCAACAACAGCTATTATAGTATATAGTTTCCTAATAATATATATCTACTAATGTTAAGAAATGCTCATTAAAAAAATAACAGCTAAATAATAATAAAAAAAGCAATTTATATTTAAAAATTAAATTACAGCTGCTTCTCGTGAAGATACCTTACGAAGCACAAGAGGTTTAAAAGCCGGTGATTTTGAGCCAGAAGGTAGGTCTTTTACAATATCTATGTTAGTTAGTTATACTCGTATTTATGTTGGTTGCATTTATTTTCATACAACGTATGAAAATAAACAATAGTGCCATGATGCCTGTATTGTAAAACAACAAATTCTATCGCACGTCATACTCGAATATTACGTTGTACATAAATATATTAAATTTCAATCATATACTGCTAGAAATAGTTATTTTAGTAGTGAAAAGTTTAAAAAAGTAATTTAATGAATAGCCCTGCAGATTCAACTTCATTTTATGGTTGGCCATAGTATTACGTCGAATAATCAATATCTTATACATGGGTTTTACAAACCGGGTTTTAATTTTAAAGATATTATTTTGGTCACATCTTCAAACCCAAATTAACTGTCCACTACAGTCTACTGCTACGTCTTGATAAAGCTTTTGTTAGGATTTTTTTATTTACATAAGGCAGATCAACAATATAAACACAAACATTGGTTAGTAGCAAAATACAGAGGCAAAGACTAGTGTTTATATCAATTAAAGATATGCACAACATTTATAATTAGTATGAAAACACAGTAGGTAGGTATTATTAATTAATTAAGCTGTTGTTAATGTCAAATAATAATAACGTTAAAAAAGAACTAAATTGTAGGTATTATAATTTCTTAAATTAAATAAGAATTAATTAATATTAGGTTACTTAAAGGCATAGATAGCCTCGTGATTATTATCGCGACTGCTACTAAACATGTGAAGTGATATTGGGTTTTTCTAGGAAAGTCTTAGTACCGACCTACCTAACAGCTCGGAGTTTGCATTTGTGCCCATTTAATGGCAATTGCGGGGGCGTAGCTACCGCTGTATCAGCCGTAACAATGATACGGGGCCCCAGGGGTATAGGGGCCCCGACGTGGATTAGCCCTAATACGTGGACTTATCTCACTCTAACTTTTATATCGTACGTAAATACGCTAAAAAACATAATTATCTGATTTTAAAAAATGATGCCTAAATGGATTCATTTAAATGGCCGATCGATTGTCGGGGGGCCCCCGACAAATGTTGATATAGGGCCCGTCTAGGACAAGCTACGCCACTGGGCAATTGGTTCTGATGAAATGAAATGAAATACTGATGGTAGGTAGGTTATTTTTATGTAATAGCCGACGAATGTGATAGTTATTACAAATTTATTCTAGTAATTCTGATATTTTCCCGTATGCCTTGCATAATTTTATAGCGTATTCTCTATCACATCCCTAAATAATCTCTAACTCTAAATAATCTGTTTCCACTTGCAGCAAATCCTAAAATTCACGGAAGGTACCAAAAGGAATCAGAATCAGATACTAATTCTGATGGTTAGTAAATTTAACGGTTTTTTACATATATTTTTTTTATTTAAATTAAAACGTTGCCCCCCACACTAGGATTTTTTCTCCTGTATCGTGGGTGCGTTTACAAACACAAATTCTCACATACACAAACGCCCAGACCCGGAACAACTATCTATAGATCATACAAATATTTGCCCTGTGTGGGGATCGAACCCACAACACGTGGCGCAGAAGCCGATCGCTCAACCGCTACGCCAATCGTGTCGTCAATTATTGAGTATTTAAGACCTATTTCTCCCTACCTGCAACTTTTTTGACGAATTCAAATTTATGTTGTACCTACACTTTTTTATATTACAAAGGTAGGTATCTACTTATCCCAAAAAAGCTGGTAACGATTTTTTCTTTTCTTAGTAGGTAAGTGCTTACCAGCAAATGACTACCTAATCGTGCTTTAATTTTTTTAAATTGACATTAATATTAAGGATTGTATGAATTGAATACATAAAAAAAAGTACCTACCTTAAACCAATACTGGTTACCTATAGCAAGCTTGTAAATAGTGTGAGGACCTCGAATTTTACATTGATTTATTTTAACTTCTTCCAGAATCAACTCGTCGCCGCTACAAGAGACATATTGACAGATTTGGTAACCTAAAGGTTTTGTAATTCTGTTGAAAATACCAATAAAGTACCCATTGAACTCATTGGATTTTTTGTAAATTTTATTATACCACTAGCGGGCCCGGCAATCGTTGTTTTTCCCTGTAACATCATCTACCTGCCCTTGTCCCAATTTATTTGTGGTCAGCGCAGCATGTCTTAATAGTTATTCTGCTGTTCGAGGGGGAGACATTGCTCAAGGATCAGGATAAATAGTGTTAAATCCAAACGACAGCTAAAAATAATTCTCATGAAACACTATTTATCACTATGTCCATAAGATGTTGCGGGTGGTGTCTCGTTCAAATGTTATCAATGGAATGGAATCAGATACTTTACCCACATAAAATATGTTTTGTTAATTTTAGGTAACTTTAGTTAAATTTCTTTTATTTTGCATGCTTGATCTTAAAGCAAATTATTGTAATAAAATAAAAATAACTCCTTGCTGATAAACTGCTATGCAGTTTGGCATATTATTTATTAGATTAAGCATTTAACACCTGGATAATAATTAAATAATAAAAAAAAACAAGTCCAACACACACAAAGATCATAAAGATCGGTCCAGCCGCTCCCGAGTTTTATGTGTTGTAACAACCCCGACTTTGTTTTATATATATTATCATATGGTATAGTTAAAGTTAAATTAACTAACTACTTATGTATTTTGTCGCTAAGACTTTTGATATCAATATCATCATTTAAATGTTGTTTTTCTGGTAGTGTTTTACTGCCTACCTAGACTAAACACGAAGATTTCAAGTCCGACTACATCTTATCACAAGCTACCTAATACATAATTCAACAACTGCAGACTCCTATTCAATTTTAACTTTCTCTCGGTTTATTTGATTAGGTTCAAGAATCTCATAGTACGATTTTTCCTATATTGATTTTAGGAGCTGTTGTCGATAGAACCCCTATAAATAATGTATCGTTGGAAACTCGCGACCTTTTATTGCTCTGATACGGGGCGTCTGAGATTCACTTTATACCTACTTATCTTTAGATAAGACACTGCCAAATAGCTACAGATGTAAAATCTTCAGCTTGTTTCATGCACCTATGTTTGATAACATTTCATTTTTTTTAACACTCGTTATAATTTTATTCGGATTTTTCACTAACTCGACACAACAGACTGGACACGTGTGTCCAGTTGGTGAAACCAGAAATTAGTATCACTTATTATTTCGTCATCTGGACACGCCAAGACTTTTACGCGTGTCCACATAGTGAAACTTAAATTAAATCACTTTTATATTAAAAAAATAAAAACATGACACCCGTGCCTAGCAGTGGGATAGTGAATGGGTTAAAGATGACATGAACATAAAACAGCAATTTGGTCGAGTACCCGCCCACGTACCCCTAGGTACGTACTCTAGGCAATCCAACATTGTGAATTGATGTTTAAGATGATAATCCAAATTAGTATCTACTTACTTAGATCATTTTCACGACCTACAAAAACAAATTGCCAAGCTAAGTTAGCTATTATATTCGTCTGATAACGACAGAATGTTGCATGCAATCTGGCGTCTGTCAGAGGTCGGCGGAGGCTTGGTTGGTTGAGTTCACCGCAAGACATTGCAAGAGCCTGCAAAATTACACTATTAAGCCAAATATATTGCTCTCCACAACGGCAGGCTGGGTGGCGATTCTGTAACTTTATAATCGATTTATTTAACAATAAATACTAGCGTACATAGCGCACATATTTTGTACCCAGACGCAGATTGTGTTCCCACTATAATAGATACATTTGGGTACCTACAGTAGATACCCACCTAACTAAGCTCATACATAAATGTAAGGAAATCATAATATCACTTTTACATAGGTACCTAAAGTCAAACTTAATTGCAGGTTATTAAGTGATAATATTTAATTTTGACATTGTATTTTTTATCATCGGCTTCTCTATAATAAACCTGCCTACTTACTTACATATTCGTCAAATAACTTGGAGGGCACGTAAGTAAAGCCTTCAGGGTCCGGCGGAGCATGAATTGCCCACAAAAACGTAATACTAAAATAACTCGTAATCCAGACAATATACTATCAAATTGTGTTATTATTCAGATTTGGATACCATCATTCTAGGTTCCTACCATACTGTTTTGTCTACTACTACTTCACTGGAAATAAAAGATTGGAAAATCGTTCCAAACTTGGTAATTTTATCAAAAATTGCATTCGCTTACATTTATGTCCAGTGAAGTATTTTGGACAAAATCGTAGCGTAGGAACCTAGATTAACGGTAGGTATCGGAATCCGAATAATAACACAATTTGATTTATTTCGGTATTACATTTTTAAGAGAAATTCGGTCCGCCGGAATCTTCAGTCCCGGTTGTCATTCTAACACCTTTGAAAATCGTCAGTGGTAGGTTCAGGTAGTCAGAAGCCTTAAAAATCCTTACAACCAGTTGCCTAGACATTGGGTTGCAGAGGTGTGATGGCAGCCGCTTCGGGTAAAATTCGTAAAATTAAAAAATCCAACTATCTAGCCAATATTGTCCCACTGCAAGTCAACGGCCTCCCTCTCCCTTTTGCTCGCATTTCTATTCCCATACCTCAATTAATTGAAAAATAGCCGACACGTTCGGCTTAGCAGCTAAGCGATCGGCTTATGGGCTTGTATGTTCCATCTCCGCACGGAACAAATATACAGGAGAGAATCTTAGTGTGGAGCAAAGCGTTATTTTTAAATAAATAAGAAATTAGGTAGGCAATTCAGCCGCATCTGGCTAGATTGAAAGCCGACTCCAACATATTATCTCTAATTAGGTATGTTGAAGTAATATTTAACAGAAGAAAAGAAAGCCATGTGATAAACTGTGCTAATATATAGATAGGTATCCCGAGTAACATCGTAGGTATTTATCGACCGTCCTCATTATTTAGTAGGTACCTAAAACTAAACCAGTCAACACGATCAACAATATAATAAAACCTAAGTTAATCAGAATAATGTAGCATTCTATTAGTGAAAGAATTTTTTAAATCGGTTCAGTGGTTTTTGAGTTTATTCATTACAAACAAAAATACAAATCTTTTCTTTATAATATTAGTTTAGACACAGGTTTAGATAACAAACTCTAGTTTAGAGCACAAGTTTCGATACTTGGCTATCTTGGCACTTACAACCTTAATTTTCATTTTGGGACCGCGATGCAACCCCCGGCAGTCGTCAGCTTGTAATCTCAGCCTGTAAAACGGTCGCAGCACATTAGGGAGTAGAAATTCAAACTTAGTTCAAATTGCATTAAAGTTAGACAACGTAAAAGTTATGAGTAAGTAGCTATAATAACCAAGAGCTACCTACTTATACTAAATTCTATTCAAGTCATTCAGGTAAACCTGTTTGAAGAATGGAGATTGATAACCGGAACAAAATATACCTACCTACTGTCAATTCAGTAGCTTTTCGGTAGGGGGGTTTTTACGTGGGAGAGCCATGCTTCGGCACGAATGGGCCGGCTCGACCGGAGTGATACCACGAACTCACAGAAAACCGGCGTTAAACAACGCTTACGTTGTGTTTCGTTAAGTGAGTGAGGTTACCGGAGGCTACTAGTATTATATTATATGTGCCGGAGATCCCCTTTTAAAAGGTCGGCAACGCACTTGTGACTCCTATGGTGTTGCAGGTGTCCATGGGCGGCGGTAATCGCTTACCATCAGGCGCTCCGTCTGCTCGTTTGCCCTCCTATTCCATAAAAAAATCAATAGGTACTTAATTACCTAATCTCTGTTAATCCATGATTCCTTGGTAATTTTTCTTATAATAAACCGGTTAACTTTCAGAAGTGTATCTAAATGGCGTGTTTTAAAAGGTTCTTGAGCGCCATTCTTACAGTAAGTAACATTAACTTGATAGAATACAAAATAGCACTAAACATGGTTGGCCATAATCGGAGCTGCATAAATGTATTTTGAGAAATCATAAACGAATGTAAGAAGAGGGCAGAGTAGTGAAGTAGAAGAACTGGAGCTTTTTAAGAGTAATAGGTACGTAGGTAGATTCTCTATAGATTTACACTAACCCGAAGAGTTAGGCAGAGGTGTACTAATGTACTTATTCATGTCAATGTCATTCGTCGGTAGGTATGTTTAGGTCCCATGTAATAGGGGCCGAGTCTATTGCCATTAATCGACAAGTCCAAACTCTTCTACTACTGAGAATTTTAGAAAAAAACCCAGTAACACTTTGCTTGGCCTGAATCCAGGACCTCTAGCGTAGCAGTCGTGCTTGGGGCCATTAGACTAACGAGGCAGTTAAAAACCATAAAAATAACATAACATAACATACCATCACGCCTGTATTCCCCGAAGGGTTAGGCAGAGGCGTACTTAATGTACACCCACAGTTCGCCGGTATGTTTAGGTCCCATGTTATAGGCGGCGAGCCTATAGCCATTAACCGGGCACAAATCCAGGCTCCGAACTGCTACTGAGAATTTCATAGAAAAACCAAATAATACTTTACTCGACCTGGGGATCGAACCCAGGACCTCTAGTGTAGCAGTCGCGCTTGGGACCACTAGACTAATGAGGCAGTCCATAAAAAGAATAATCAACTATAGTGCATTAGGCTAAATAAAATAAAATGAAACATTCTAGCCTTCTAGGTATTAGATATCTACGTTCTATATTTGGAAAACTAATAATAACATTGACGTCATAGAAATAATATTAAATACCTAATATCGTTTTATCAGTAAAAGAAACCAGTCTATCTGCCGTTAATTTAAGTAAGTAGGTCAATTATTCGATATACCTATTACTTTTTGTTCCGTACCGTAAATAGAACTCCAATAGATAGGTACTTCTTAATCCCAGTGGTCTTAACAGTAAACAGATAATCATATCTCAAAGTACGAATTAATTTAGACGCCTGAGCGCATACCTTGAGTTCTCAGTTCTGACTCTCAAAACTTATAATTGAATTTCCAATCCTTAATTGAATAGTAACAGTCGAAGTCCAGATGAATGAGGTCCTTGACGGGGGATGATAACGGTTATATGGTAGGTAAGTACCTACCTACCCACTTAGAATTATTATTGCTACTTTCAGAGTGAAAAAAAAAACATTAATTTGGTTATTGGATTAGGATTAATGTACATTACTTTTCCACACCTTTATATGAATAGTACCTACCTACCTACCTCGATACTTAAGTACCTAATATTATAGGTACCTACATAATTTGGTAGATAATTAGTGATTAAGTACTTGTGACTTTTTTTTGGACCGACCATCATCGTATATTGTAAAAAAAAAAAAACAAAATTTTATTGTAGAATCGAGAACTAAGGTTCTTTTGTAGATTGTAGATGTGCCACATTGTCTATGCCGCCATTGTTTATGAAGCTACTAATCAGCTTAAATAATTCTTCATATTATCTGTATGTATCGACAGTAAACGAAAAGGGAAAGATAACAGAAAATACATTAACAAATACCTACAGTGGAAATATTTATACTAGATTGTCATTTTTGTAGCGGCTATTAGGTCTTGATGTGTGCAAGTGTCGGGCCACGTTGGCTATGATAGATAGCATATGGGCCATTTCTTCCACTGCACCACATTTACAAAATAAGTTAGTGCCATTGGAGAATCCATAAATAAATAAAACCTCAGACTTGCTTGGTGGCAAGACTTCTAGGGGTCTACTGGCTGCTGACCATTCATATGTCGGATTGTGCCCTAAAGTACCTTGGTGTGTGTTTCGACTTTTAGTAAAGAGCGGCGTGTAAGAGTCAGTTCCCCTCGGATGCCCCTCGGCT
This sequence comes from Acronicta aceris, assembly GCA_910591435.1. NCBI lineage: Eukaryota > Metazoa > Arthropoda > Insecta > Lepidoptera > Noctuidae > Acronicta > Acronicta aceris. The sequence goes on along the minus strand of OU342767.1, from coordinate 8,513,174 downwards.
CTGGTAGTCTGCAGTCCGTAGGGGCTCTTAAGGCTCGACAACGCATCAGCAACTACTCTGGTGTTGCAGGTATCCATGGACGACTATGGCTGCTTAACACAAGATGACTCGTTGATCAGCTCATTTTCCAACTTACTCAATAAAAAATGGTGTTGTGATCCCTAGCGCAACTACTGAGAGTGAGGCCCTGTGTTCGATTCGTACTAGTTTAGCAAAGTATTCATGCTAATAGGCTCGTCAATAAGGAACCTAAATATCTTAACTGTGACTATCCTCCAGCAGATCCTTTACCTAAAATAAATTATTATGAATCTCCTTGATTATGTACGATGTAACGTACATAATTAGATATCTTGATCTCATAGACAGTAAGCTGGTACCTACCTATATCAGATCGAAAATCTTATTCTGCCAAACATATAAGAACTTACCTACTTAACTTACGTTGGATCTTCACCAATGGAAAGTTGACAGCTTCTTTTGACTAGACTATTTTTTAATAAGTATATTTGATCTTAAGAGTCCGGCGGACCGAATTTCTCTCACAAACGTAATACTGAAATAAATCGTAATTCAAACACAATTTGATCAAATTCTGTTATTATTCGGATTCCGATAACGTTAATCTAGGTTCCTACGTTACCATTTCATCCAAAATACTTCACTGGAAATAATAGTAAGCGAATGCAATTTTTGATAAATTTACCAAGTTTGGAACTATTTTCCGGTCTTTTATTTTCAGTGTAGTAGTAGTAGTAACAGTATCTAAATCCGAATAATAAAATAATTTGATAGAATATTGTCTGGATTACGATTTATTGCGATATTACGTTTTTGTAGGCAATTCACGCTCCGCCGGACCCTTAACCTTGCCGCATCTATCTAGCCTGTATCGTCCCACTACAGGGCAAAGGCCTCCCTCTCCCATCTGTTCTCTGCTAGTGAGCGCCAGTCCTTTCGGTAGGACCGTAGTAGTCAAGCTGGTCCCTCCATCTTCGTCTTGATCTGCTGCGCTCACGCCTAACGTTTAATGGGACCCAATTGATAGGTAGTTATTTTAGCCCACAGTTCGTCATACATGCGGCAGACATGTCTGCCCGATCTCACTTGAGTTCAGCTGCTTTCTAGGAAAAATCCACGGTTTTGGTTTTGTCGCGCAGTGTTGTGTTCCGTACTCGATCTGAAATTCGAACCCGTAGAATTAGTTACTGCGCTCCATAGCCCGCTGACAATCCTCGACCCTCTGGTGAAATGTCAAAGACCAGGTTTGAGCATCTTGTTTCAGGAGAATATACAATATATGTTCATGATTCTCCGTTTAAGACACATTGGGAGATCACCCTGGAGGAGCTATTGGTCATAGCTCATAGGTCCTCCAGGCGCTCTGAGTACGGTACGGTACGGTACGTCGAGCTAGTTTCATAAACGACGTGCTTGGAATACTTAGCCCAGATAATATAGGTAGGTAGGTACTTATGTAGTTTTGGATATTAATATGCACCCTCATCCTCACTAAAGGTACAGTCTGCTTTTAGTACCTACTGTTTGATAAGAGATTGGTCTTTCATATGTCCATTGTAGCCCAACACTGAGGCTTGCCTTCTTCAATTAAAGAATGTCCCCGCTGCTGTCATTCAGCTGCTGTTGAGAAAAAAAGATCTTATTTTTATTATTTATTTCAGAAGTTACTTTTCAGGTAGCGTTCCCCGATGGTGAAAGAAGAAAAATTATGATTTTCTCTCATGTTACATTTTCCGATTTAAACAAATATTAAACATGTTTTATAAAAAATAAACTAGGATAATAAATAATTGCTACATACCTACTAATTAGTTTAAAAATCTACCCAAGCGCAACTAAAGAATTAGAGCAACATCATCAAGCATCAACTGTCACTGTCACTGTCACTTGTTTGATATTGTGAAGGAAAATGTCATGTAAGATGTCAGTGTCAGATGTGCATTAACGTGATTGTCATTCATTTTGCTCTGAAATACAATAGAAATCTTCGGATATTTCTGCTTTCTTGCTGTAATTAGAAAATCAACTGGCTTAAATAATTGCGCAGAATTAATTCATGCTACATAACATTGAGTACTTTCTATTTTTTATCCGAATGATTGCAGTTGAACACTATGACATCTGTTTGTTTTGATCCCAAGTTAAAATAATAATTATTTTGCATTAGTTTTAAATGAATGCACAATAAAAATGGAAGGTGAATGGAGAAACAATATTGTGAGCCAATTGCAGGCCAGAAATAAATATGAAACTGCTGCGTTTCAGGACATAATAGCTTTTCGTAAGTAACTTAACCTATGATAGTCTTTATGTTGACATTAAAGTAATATATCAACGGAGATTTATCTCTAGACTAATAATCCATTGTTCCTTACTGATAGTTTACGCTTCGTTATAATTGTTATCACAGTCATTAATTACTTTAAGAAGTGGTTTGTTTATAACCCACATAACTAGCATGTATAGCTGAGACAATGGAATAAAACCTAAAATTACTTATAAATGCTCAAAAATTAAAATAACATGGTTCATAATTTACTAGCAAGAGAATACTTATGTATACTACTCCCCCCATGGAGTGCATAGCAATAGTCTATGTATAAGTATGATTTAAGATAGGAACTTCTGAACTTATTATGAAACTTATTTCACATGTTGCAACAACATTATGAGTCACCGGATTTAAATATATAACCTACACACATATTGAAAATATTGAGTTTGTATTCTTTAAAAGATGTAAGTAACTAAGAGACAGGAAAGGAAAAAAGAAAAGCTTTAACTTAACTTTCAATATTACAGTAATATTTATTTACATTTAACAGCAACTATTTTTATAATATACTATTTCATTATTTCACATTCTAGCTAGATATTTGGATATGTTTTTATTATTTTCGGTCTATAACTAAATAGTAATTATACAATTCTCAATTCGAATCGATAAAACTATAATAATTATACCAGGAGGTAAGTATGACAGCTACCATGTAATCAGCTATTAATGTTTATCTTGAAAAATTTAAGCCTTCCATAAATTATGACACTTAGAATATCTGTATTTTTTTAACCCACACATTTACCTGTTATTTTCAGAGAGCAGACTATTTGATAATGTGAATACATTAAAGAATGAAAATCTCCAGTTAACATTGCTCAATGAAAGAATAAGATTTACCGGGACCGACAGTGTTTTATCAGGCACTGGTGAGTATTTAAAAAATGCTTGTATATTAAAAACATGATTTATTGTTAATTATACAATCATATCTTCTCTATATGTACAAGCTGCCCAAACAATAAGTGTCATAATAAAATTAGAACAAATCAATCATAATACTGTAGTATAAATAACTGAGATCATGTGATGAAAAAGTTGTGATAAGCAGCCTATTTTAATCTTATTTTATCTAAAAGGGCCGTGTCACAGTGGATGGATATATTATAAGTATTAAACTGCTTTTTAAAAAAAATTAGGCTAAGACTAATAATGTAATATATCTCCGGCCAAAGTGACTAAAATTACATGGTGCACCATCACTATCTTAATAAAATGATATTGATCATCAAATTAATTATTGTCAAAAAGAAATATAATAAATCATTAAACTTAATTAATAAAAATGACATTTTCATTGCCTGGGTAGCTCCCATAATCATATTCTTCATCTTGCATCAGAAAATCTGATCCTTGAAATTCTTTCCCATCGCACTAGCTTTATTTCAAACTCCTTTGCCATATCAGCTGTCAAGCTCTGGAATGTGCTTCCCCATGATATACGAAAAGCTACAAGTAAATTTACTTTTAAGTGTGTTTCGAGAATATTATTTTTAATCGCTGCCTACGCTCTGTATAATACCCACCTATTTCCATTTCTTTTTTGTTTTTTTTTGGAATTACGTCGTCATAATCGTTGTATGCACTATGATATGATAGGTTTATATAATAACATTATGTATTTATTTATATCAATATGTTTTATTTTGTATATCGTCTCTGTGCAGTGAAAACCTCGTAAAGCACAATTATTATTTTTTTTTTGGAAAGGAAACCTTCATCAAGCGCCCATAGAACGAAAATATTATATTCGTCCTAATTTGCGCTTTACGAGGTTTTCACTGCACGGCGACAATATGTATGTATATATTTATAAGTAAAGATTATATATAGTATTGTTTAGTTTCTATTTGATATATTTCCATATTTAAAAAGTAATAGTTATATTGGGTTATCCTTAATATCATACTTTTTCTACGTGTACCTTAATACATGATTCTCTACTTGACCCAAAGGTTGACTGGTAGAGAATGCCATATGGCATTAAGTCCGCCTTATATACCATTTCTTTTGTACATAAAAGTTTAAATAAATAAAAAAAGTAGATAGAAGGTAGCCGTTGACTGGAAAAATGAATCTGAAAAATCGAAAAGTGATTTTATTGTGGAATTTTAGTATGAATTATTGAAATTTGGTCAAGACAATGTACCTCGATTAAGACAGAATCTAATAATAACATTTAATCATCAACTTAATTATGACACCAAATGTTAACCCCTTAAATATCTGATAGGAATGATTAAATAATGTAATAATGTCTGGCGTTAAGTTATTTATAACACCAGAATACCAGATGCATTTCAACCATTGAGTTAAAAGTTATCCTGTGGAATAATTTACCTATGTACATAAAAAAAGTTTAGTCAGTAAATAACCTGTGCATAATTAAGAACTATGTTATATATTGGCAACATTAACATTTCACATTTGGCAATTTCAGGGTTGGCCAGCAATGAGAGAATTCAGGCTTTGGAGCAAAAAATCTTAGTTCAACAAGAAGAGCTGACATCTATGCATAGAAGAAGAGGAGAGAACGCTCAGCAGATTATGAGTCTCAATGAAAAAGTTCATGATTTAGAAAAACAGTTACAAGCAAAGGATATAGTGTAAGTTGATATACTATTAGTCAGACAATAGGAGTTATCAGTTAGTAACTGCCTCATCAGTCTATCTAGTGGTCGTAAGACCTACTGCTACGCCAGAAGTGCTGGGTGCGAATCCCAGGTCAAGCAGTGTTATTGGGTTTTCCTATGAAATATGAGGGGAGGTTGTATTATTGAAACAATTATATTCAATCGATTACTGTTTATTACCACTACTCTTAAACAAATGGAATCTCTTTTATCATACAACAGCTCACCTTAGGGGCAAGAGAAAAAAAAATACATTATTTAAGTATGTTTTTATTTTTTTAAATATTAGGCATTCTAAATCAGTTTATGTTCTAAATGGCTTAGTCCTATTTTTGTTTTTGAGAAGACTTTAATGTTGACAAAGGAGCTGTAGTATGTATCTATTTAGGTAAGATCTATGTTATAAAATAGATTCCATTTGTTTAAGAGTAGTAGTGATAACGGTAATCGATCGAGTATAGTTGTTTAAATAATACAACTTCCCCTCAAGAATTTTGTCCATGAGGCCTAAAAATACCGATTAACTGTGGCTGAATGTGGTAGCTAACATAATAATAATGAAAATTCCTAAAACATTGTAGTGTTGTCGAAGTTGGATTGTATAATATGCTGTTCAACATAACCGCTAGCTGTTTTACAGCTTTTAGCTGGATTGTCAATGTGATAAGTTTAACAAAGCCTACTACCCCTGTTTAGATTTTGCAGAAGGACTTATCTACTGTCACAATAAGCATTTCGTGTAAAAACGTTATATCATTTAAATAGATTTATTACTTACTAGCAGACCCGACAGACTTCGTCCTGTCAAAAAGGTTGACTCTTTGACGTTAGGAACACACCTACATTGCTTAGACAACAATGAGTGCTTGTAATTTAATATGAACTTTATGCAATAGCAATAAAGCTCAAATTGACTCTACGTTTTAGTTAGAAATCGTTTGTATGGGAAAAAGAAAAGGGCTGTTTTAGGGTTTTTCCGGCAATTATTCGAATTTTTCTCGACGTAAAAACCATCCTTGAACTTCAACGAACATTTAAAAAAAGAATTGGCCAAATTGGTCCAGGCGTTGTTTAGTTATGCGCTTACCAACACATTTTGCGATTCATTTTTATATTATAGAAGATTATTGACTGCCTCATAGGCAGTCTAGTGGTCCCAAGCGCGACTACTACGCTAGAGGTCCTGGGTTCGATCCCCAGGTCGAGGAAAGTGTTATTGGGTTTTTCTATTAAATTCTCAGTAGCAGCTTGGAGTCTGGATTTGTGCCCGATTATTGGCAATAGGCTCGCCCCCTATTACATGGGATCTAAACATACCGGCGAACTGTGGCGAACTAACATTTTCCGACTGCTTTTTGCCTAAACTATCTCAATAATATATTCTTAATTATTTTTTTTCTTATATAGACTAAAATACCCTATTATGAAAAACTGCAATACGTTTGCTATACTATGCGTTGCATTCGACTGTTTGACGACAGATCTGTTTCAGCTAGTAAAACAGCCAATTATACATCCAACTGCGATAGGATCATCACATTCTGATATAATTTATTTTTAACTTAGCAATCATTTTCTTGCATAATAATTATGTCACAATATAGTGAAAATACCATACATATACCTATTTAATAAATTAATATTATAACTAATATCTTATTATCCATGACATATAGTTAGAGCCAGGAAAATATCTTGAAAAAAGTAGAAAGAGATAGCTAGAACAATGATGTGTGACTAGAGATGGGTTTATGCCAGGGCATTTATTTTTTTCGCCCAAAATGCCTGGGCAGAAACTCATCTATATGTGTGACCATGTGTACTTCGCTGCACTAGCTGTCCCTTTCATTACTTAACCTGTGAGATGTTCCTGAACAAGTAGTCTAATACATGTCATGTATAATTTTGCAGATGCATATGAATTACCTACCTCTTTACCAATCTACATTTTTTTTATATAGGAACTTACATCAAATTGCACATCCAATTTTTTACTAATCCAAGTAAGGTTCTGATAAGGTGTTTATTGTTTAGTATTTCAGAAAATACTGCTGTGATAGCATCTCTACGTGCCGAAATCCAGATGTATGAAACTAATATGGCTGAATTACAAGGATTAAATCAAGTTTTGAGGGATGAACACCAAGCTTTGCAGATAGCCTTTGCAGCGATTGAAGAAAAACTAAGGAAAGCTCAGGTATATCAAACCATTATCAACAACAAAAAATTTACGTAATATATTTGGTAATGGTCATAAAAAAGTGTAGACAGAAGTGTGCTACGAACCACAGATTGTCAATATGTGGTTCGTACCCATGTATGGCGAGCTTGTTGTCATTAACCAGGCACATCCAATCTCGCAAGCTACTAAAAGACAAATTCAAATGCTAATCCTGTTAACAGCAAGAAAGTGATATTTTTACGTATTACTATGTAGGTGAGTTTTTTATGTAGGTGTACATAATTATAATATTTTTTGGATGCTTATATAAAATTTGATGACATCATAATAATATTAAGTACTTGAACTTAAACTTTTACGGAAATGGTATCAAAAGTTGACTACGATTATTATTTTTAATGCTTGTATTTTGTTCATAATTTGTACCCTTATAGGCAAAACTAGTATGTGCTTTTTACTTTTAAGGTTTTGTATACTTAGCTTGTGGTAAACACAGGTTTAACAAATAAATAATTTTATTTGATTTGCTCCTGAGAATTTCATAGAAAACCGAATAACACTTTGACGGACATAGAAATAGAACCCGGGACTTCACAATCAGCGACTGATCTTCCGACTACTAGATCAATTATTCAGTAATTTAATGGACTTAGCACATACTTAATAATCTCAATGTCAACTCAACTGTCTCTCACTTTAAACATTAAAACAAGAACCTACACCTTTTCTCGGACAATCTTTTACCTCTTGTCTCAGTACTATTCTCTTAGCAGAAATAAAAATTCAAACTGATATGTATCTGATTGTGAACCCAATAATATATTTATAGACTTTTATCTACCAAATCTTTAACCGAGCATTTAGCTTAGCACGTTAACAAGAATACTAGTAATGTGCGACCCACATTACTAGTAAGCTCTCGCTCAGCCATATTAGCTTTTTTTTAAAAAAAGCTGTCGGTCTTCCTTAGGGGCAACCATTCTGATAAAATAGCGGCGTTAGAAGTTCAGAAGACATTATCTAGATTTAAGGATATTTTCTTGTTAAAATCGAAAGCATTTGTCCAAAAATTATTATGTGGATTACATTATTGAATATATAATGAACGAAATTTTGTAGGGATACATTTTCTATACGATGGTTATTTCATCATCATCATTCATTTTATATTGTATTGCCATACATACATGAACTTGGTTGACTTCACTTCACACACTTTCCACCCCCTATTAACTTCATAATATTTTCATCAAAAGGTTCATTTCTTTAGAAATTAACATTTCTAATTCTATCAATCATTCGACCCGCCTATAACCTATCTCTCGATGGTTTTCCCTACTGGACATCGAAATTTCCTATTTATAGTAGGGAAAACAATGGTAAGATAGGGTAGGTATTAATTCCGGCCGTATATGTACAGCGCGATAACTCTAGACTGGGCCCTTTCTATCTCCAAAACGACGTAAAACCTAAATAAATGTTTGTCGACAGGATAGTCGACAGACCTCTTGCAGAAGGGGGTATATACACGCGACAATTAGATTTCAGTTATTATGTGTCTCATATCTCAGTAATATTTTCCGTAGGTATACTATAATTTAGTTCCAAAGGTTGGTGTGAAAAGGAATTTAATAATATCAATCCATTGTAGGCGTACTGTAAACCATCAATAATGCTTTTTAATCAGCCGAATTATAGGGTTAGCATAGTGAGGAAACGGCATACTCCTAGATTAGATCGACTATCTGTGACTATTTTACGTGGGAGAGCCATGCTTCGGCCGAATGGGCCGGCTCGACCGGAGTGATACCACGACCTCACAGAAAACCCGCGCCGAGTGAGTGAGGTATCCGGAGGTCCAACCCGTTTTAAAAGGTCGGCAACGCACTCGTGACTCCTCTGGTGTTACGGGTGTCCATGGGCGCATAATCACTTACCATCAGGCGATCCGTCTGCTAGCTTACCCTCCTATCCCATAAAAAATCTTTACATACTTAAAATAAAATATAAATTTTGGCAAACATTGTTGTCTCATCATAACAATTTATTAAGTATCCAAATTATGTATTATTGCACCAAACGATAATTTAAAGTAACCCTTCTTGCCGGTTCTTATCTGAAGACGATTAATTTGAAACTTCCATATACAAGCACTTATATTATGTTTAAATAGACATTATGGAGGGACGAGGTGTGTTGCCTCTGCGACCAGGCGAGTGTTTTACCTGATGAGCCACGCACGGCCCAACGGTTAATGTCGAGCGTCCGTATATGTGCAAGTTGTGTTGCGAACGTTACTCGTGCGATTTAGCATTAAATAAAAAAAGATGTTTTGTCGGTAAATGTCGCTACATACATGTTATAAGTGCTGTATTACTGTATAATTATAATAAATCCATCAGGCGACCCGTCTGCTCGTTTGCCCACCTATCCCATATAAAAAAAAACCATTTTGACTTACAAAGAAACACTAAGTGTAATAAATTTTGATCCAGAACCTCATACAAGTGTTCTTACACTTGTTTTCCAGCATTAATAAACATAGGTAGTAGCTGAAATATGAGCTTTCGACATAGGTAGAGGTTTTAAAATATCCTTTAATTGCTGAAATAATATTTTTTAACTTTGTTCGTATTTATCACAATTTGTAATCTTACAAATCTTAATATATAATCTTACAATTATTGCGTCCCATTCAAAAATTCAGAATAATCGACTACACACAGAATAACTAAAAATACTGATTCAAAAAATTCTTACTCACAACACGTCACAGTTGTTATTCATTCAGAAATCGCCACAAAGCGAACATAGTGCTCTACTTCACGGCACCGCACATTTCTCGGCTTTCCACACTAAACACTTATTTCAAAATAACTTTCAAACACGACTCCGAGTAATGAATCAACCATTTTATTTGTTAGTAATTAAAGATTAGCAGCTCTTGTTAGCTTCCTCTGCCTTGTTAGAGGCAGTAAAAAAGATACGTTTCTCTACGTTTGAAGCTTCTCGCTTTTGTTTATACTGAGTAAAATATTTTTGGCATAGTACTGGTAGTCGTTATTGAACAATTTTTTCCACTGGAACTTTAGATTTTTATAGCATCATTTAAAATTTGGCAAGCATCCAAGCTGATTCTAGCTTGTCTTTATAATAATATTCAGCGTGTTTCATATTGCAGTTGGTTTTTTTTTTCAACTTCTTAACTTTGACCATGCAATCACTCTTGAATATAAAAAGCATTGATGTTATTTAGGGATTTACACTAGTTACGGCCAACAGAACTTTTGTCCAAAGTTATCTGCAATTGGTTTTGCAATGGTAATAATTAATATAAACTTAATGTAACGTAATAATGTAACGCCCTTCAGAACGGCTAACTCCGGACACGCAAAGTTATTTTAATAAAACTGTAAAAAAATGACGACGTTAATATTCTATGTAACCTTATTTTAGTAAAGGAAAAATTCAATCGCGGGCAGGATTCGAACCTGCGTCTCCTGGTTAGATACACCAGACGCTCTGACCGCTAAGCCACCGCGAGTCCCACCCGCTTGATCGAAATTTGCCTTCACATTCTGAATTTACGTCATAAGGTGACGTTCTGTGTAACCTTTTTATTGTCATTACATTTTATAGCATATTCTGCATTCTCATACTAAACATAAATTATTACTCGATGACCTGTTTTAATTATAATTGCCAATTACTGCTGGCGTCAGATAACGGGACTTCATGGTGAAACGTCAAAGCGCATTGGCCATATAATATATCAAACACAGCCGGTCGAATAGGTGAAGCAATCCTGATTTGGTACCGCGCTTAACGTAAATAGAACGACGGCCTCATAACTTCTCCATGCGAACTTATTCACTTAATGGATTGAATTATTACTAGCATATCATAAAATGTAGCACGCTGTATATTTTACGATGATCACGTGATAACAGCTGTGTATGAAATGCTTATAGCTATATCTCAAGTAACATCACTTACATTCAGTCAGATAGAAAATTTCGTGGCAGTGTGTCAGGAGTAGATTTCCAAGATAGTTTTCATGTTTTCCTTGTGAAGGTCGTTTATCGATTATAGAGATACCAGTGTAAATAATTGTACATACAAAAACAGTAAATTGATAAAGATGCGAAGGGTTTTCAAAAGGGTAATTTATTTAATTAAAAAATAAAATAGTCTTTTATTGTGCGAGATTGGAACGTATTTACAGTGAAACTCTTGTGTTATAGGATGAAAATCGATCGTTAGTGGAGAGACTTATAAAATACAAGGCTAAAGATGCAGATAAAATGAATGAAGAAAATGAACATTTCCTCAAGTAAGTATTGATTATGTTTCTCAAAAATCTATTATTAAATTTTCCAGCATGTTTTATGTTTCAGTTTTAATAATGATCACACATGAAAAGGCGACTTTAACATTGATATTGATAAAAAAAATGATATTCTCCATTCATAATTACGTTCATTTTAGTTCAAAATTATTTCGTATTTTTATTGGGGCATTCGGTTAAATGGCATACATGTCACTATATTTTTTGCCTGTGAGTATTTTAGTTGCAATGAGATTTGCAAGTGAATGTCGCTGCTACCATAGAGTTAATGTGCACTGCACTGTAGTATATTTGTCATGTGTAAAACGATATATCTACGTACATTGTCAGTCATTCATTTTAGTGGGATTCTCTATCACTATAGTTGAATTAAATCTCGATTTATACATGACAAATTAAATTAGTATATGCACATTGATTATGTTACCTTTGTGTTTAAAATGTGTATTTTTATTTTGGCAAAGTGTCGTTATTAGAATGGGATTTGTGTGTGCCGCGAGGCTTAGAAGGCTTGCATAAGTACCCATAATTTTTGTTTTTGCTTCTTTTTGTCTAATTTCTTCAACAGGTCAAGCAACCCTACCGCGTTTTTCATCAACACGTTTGGTAGAGTTAGTTTCGGGTGAGTTTGACATAATGTGAATGATGATGTGGTGGTTTGAAGGCATTGTGGCGTTCATTATTGAACATTATATCTCTTCATGAAAATGGCCCATATATTTATGTCTTAACTGCACTCTGAAACTGACTCATGATCTCTTTTCCTTTTTCGATTGTAACAGAACATTTCTGTCATACCTACATATCCTTCTACTGTTACATTCTTTATGATCATAGTTATGATACATAGTCTGTCCTATTTCGATACTCAGTCTAAAGCTATAAGTATATGTATGAACCAATCATTAATTACAGTGTCACAAATCGAAGTAACAATCACTCATGCGCGAATATTATTTGCGTCATGTTATTTACCTACATACAAAATTCCATTAGATCACGTGTGCATGTTCCTAGTTTGCGACGTTAAATCCTAGAGAATTTTCATTACACATCAAATATCTTATTCGTTCTATTAATACAACACGCAAGGTTAGTTCCAGTATCTATAGTTATTAACGTTCGATACGTTACATTAAATTCTGGCATTGTCATTGCGTCAGGGAAACACCTAAATACTAAAATAGACCCATAAAATATGCTATAACTTTTATTTCAAGTACGTTTACACTAGAGACTGCACTTTATATGAAATAATGTTCATTTTGATCACGAGTAAGATATCTACATAATGATATCTACCTACAAGTTTACGCACGTTTGTGTATTTAGTTTTTATTACACCTTTGAAGTAGCTATATTGGTTTGACTTTCAACAGCTTACTATAAATGCGATTTAATATTTATATTGATTACTTATGCGTTTGATCTATGTTTGTTCATATTGGATATTAATATTACCTATATTATGATAGATTATAGTTACTTCAACACAGCATTAAGTAATGGAATTTTATTAACACTTAACAGTCGATTGTTATGATAATTAGCTAATTGAATTGAATTTTGAAGTTGTTTTTGCATGTTTAATTTGGATTGTGCACTGTTCTTATTTATATAGCAAGCGATGAGACTAAAACTTAATGAAATATTTGAAGATTATTGCAGAGAGCAAGGGTAACTAAATAATTTTCGACATAATTTTCATTGAGGTACGTAGATGCAGACTATAATTCATTGAAATAAAACTTTAAAGAAACCCCCGACACCGCCATTTTGTGGGGGCGGCCATCTTGGACCGATTTTTATCAAACATAGCTAACATAGCTTATAACAAAATCAAAATCGGTTCATCCGTTCGGGAGCTACTATGCCACCGCAGACACACACACATACACACACACCCCGTCGTATTTTGCGTCAGGGTTAAAAAGAAAAACAAAGACTTCGCTTAGGAAAATAAAATTTGCCATAGAGGCTGTTACCGAGACGATAAACTGCACGATAGTATGTTATTATGAATTCATCTACGCGCCTTGATAAAATTGTTATAATTTATATTCCACTTTGATAGAGAGTGATGAGTTCTAGTCAGCTAGATGCTTTGGACGCATAAGGCTATAGAATAATTTAATACAATTATCTGATTGCTGTGTTTTTTGTGCATGTTAATATTAATACTGGTTGGGTACAACAAATAGGGTATAGGGATGCATAAAATGTGTATATTTTTGCAAATAGTGCGCCTGCAAAACTAGCTTCACGGAAATACGGTCAGAGTGATACCAAAAAACATGGAACCTCGTCTTATGTGACCTCAAATTGTTTTCTTTCAGAAAGAAAAGTGATAAGGTGCGGAAAGAACTTGAAGAGGCGGCTAGAGAAAGTGGTAGTCGGAGTAGCGGTTCAGGCAGTTCTGAAGACAAAATATTGGACTCTATGCCGTATTACGCAACTGTTTTACCTAATAAAGTTGCACTCAGATTTGTAAGTGAAGCCTAAAATTAAAATAAATGTCAAGCACGAAAAAATGCAACTTTATAAATCCAATAACTAGATTTTGGGTTAAAAGGTCGAAACACGAAATGGTTTGCCTAATTACTTAGGTATAATGTACAGCTTTGGTAGGTAGACCATTACATTTCCGAACTGGTTTTAGTTTAAAGTATTTCTTAGTAGATCTTTTTTAATTATAGAAAAGGAAGAAAGAACGTGCCTGATATTTAGTTTCCTTTGTATTGTGTTATGTAATCACGTTTTCATAACAGGATGCCCACGACGGTGAAGTCAATGCTGTCAAATGGAGTCCAACTGATAGAATAGTAGCGACCGGAGGTGCTGATAGAAAAGTCAAATTATGGGATGTTACAAAAAGTAAGTGTTTACTCTATTTTACTAGAAAATTTTAAGTGTTAATAAAGGAACGATAGCGTCGCGACAGGTGAGTGTGACGTCACTTAAAGACTTAGAATGTGAAAGAGTAATTCGACATAAGAGAAAGTGGTTTCGGTTACTTAGTTGTCTAAAGCGTTCGGTGTATTGAACAGGATTGACAAATTAATTACTATTTTCGGAAATACTCGGAATAGGTTACCCATTTTCGTAGATTTAAACCGTTGCCTACTTATTTCAAAAATTTGAGACTGTAAAATCTAATTTTCTATGCGAAACTTAGCACGTACCTAGTATTTTCCTGAAACTAGAAATAAATAATAGGAACACGCTATCGCCGCCGAGGACCAATTTGAAATCGCACACCAAGTATCGGATGCAAAATTTTTTGTAAAATCTTAAATGTGCAAAGATCTTGTTTTTATCGGATTCTTCTTCATTACACGCAATAAATTTTCAGGTATGGTCGAAAACAGGGGTACATTAGTTGGTTCGAATGCTGGTGTCATGTCAGTAGACTTCGACTCTACTGGCGCGTACATCGTAGGAGCTTCCAACGACTTCGCGAGTCGCGTGTGGACAGTCGCCGATCAGCGATTAAGGGTAAGTCCACTAAAGTACAGCTATATTTATTTTAATACACTTGAAAAAGTAGAGTATGTCGTGAGAAAAGTAAAATCAATGTGAACATCATTAAAATGTTTAAAGTGAATAAATTAATGTTTAGGATTAAAGACATTTATTCTCAAAAAAGACATTATAGTCACTTACATGAGAACATATTTTTTACAAATAATTATGAAGTTCACTCGTGTCGCACTATTTTACCACTTAACATTTTACAAAATAAATAAATTTATGCTATAAGTTTGATACATACTATGAAAGGACCCAATCAACGCATTCATTTCATTATAGTCACTAATTAGTTGCGATATACTGAGCAAGTTTTTCCTTGAATACATTAAGCGAGCTTACATTTTTAATATGTGAGGGTATTTTGTTGTAAATTTGTGCTCCTTCAAAAGTAATCATTGTTTTGCCGTAATTTGTTCGAGGTTTGGGTAGGACGACAAAACTAGCTCGGCGCGTACTACGATTGGTAACTTGTTTATGCTTTGTGAACGATATGTTAGTGTGGATATTCCTATTGAGGATTTTTCGAATAAAAATGCGAATAAAATTAATGTTTTGCGCGAGCAAAGCAGGAAATGTCTCTAAAATTTTGAATAATATTTTTCGCGGGGGTGACAAAAATATTGATTCCAAAATTATGCTTAAAGATATTAAAATAATAAAATACGTACGGGACGTATTTGTGGTCTTACCGCTCTAGGTGATTTTAGCCATTCACACAATGAAATGATTAGAATCGTCTTCTCGAAATATTGAAAAAATAGCATTCCGCAGAAGATATCTTCAACAAGACGACTCCACTAAGATTTACACTTATCTCTATCAACATAAAATTTTGCACAAATTTTGTTTTAATTATAATGTCACATTAGAAAAAAAAACGTGAAGAAGTACCGAGCTTTCTGTATTGTACATTTGCATAGGCAACATTTATATTTTGCAGTGTTTCATTCTGCCCATTGGTCGTGTCTATTCTAATCAATGGAATTTTCCAATCATGATGTATTCACTGTCTCACTAGTGAAGGCGCGTTTATAAGATTTGATCTCAAACACAGCATCACAAATCATATTAGCTATGCAGTTGCACGTGGGTGTTGTTGTGTAAACGACCAAGAGGCAATAAGAGTATCCGTCAGTTCGGACATTATTATTGTGGTCGGGAGGCGGGGTCACGAACACGATCGTCTATTAGCGGATTGTTAGCGCGTCTGCGCTTCGTGATCCCGCTTTGATCACTTCCGACATTTCACGAGAGTACCAACTCATCCGATTCCAATATGAATTATGTACATTATAAATACAATGATTTAAATCTATCAGAATAAACGTTTTAGTGCCATTGTATGTGTTGTTTAATGCACACTTTTAGGAATTATTATTTAAATAGTTAAGTACCGTTTTCTGTTCGTTTGTGAATCCTTTTTGTTTAGTAGACTGACGAGCTTTAGTTTCACAATAAAAAAAATATAAAATGTACCTACGCGAGCGAAGCTACGCACGGGAACTCTTGTTGTAATTGAACTACGAATTAATCAGAAAACTAACGCATGAAAATATATGTTTATTGCTAGTCTTTTTCTATTTTCTGTTTATTGAAGCGAAAATGTTTATCTTTTTTTTCAATATTTAGATTTCATTGATTAAATAAACATTCTAATTGAACACTATTTCTACTTTGTTTGTATCACTTAAGCATCCCGTACAGGTGGTATGAAAATCAAAACAAGTATAAAGTATGTTATTTAATTTTAATGGCTACATTGCATTAGATATGCACTTTTAGACTTCGCTAAGCTATTTTAGTAAAGGAAAAATTCAATCGTGGGCAGGATTTGAACCTGCGACTCCTGGTTAGGTACACCAGACGCTCTGACCGCTAAGCCACCGCGAGTCCCACCCGCTTGATCTAAATTTGCCTTCACATTTTGAATTTACGTCCTTATGACGTAAATTCTAAACATTATAATCTTAGCATGGAAAATGCAAAAAAAGCTTTTATATTTCTATAGATTTCTATGAAACTACGCAGCTAGTTCAATTGCATCAAATAACAAATCAGTTTATTGTTGAAGTAAATATTGCACTTCCAACGATAATACCGGATTCAATAAGTATAACTGATGCCATTCCGATGCCGCCCACCTCGGCGGATATTTCGCATGCTCTCAGAGCGGATCCTGTACAAACATACAATCAGGACCTCAACGTCAACAAATTGGAGAGTACGCCCACTCATTTACTGACCGACATTGAGATAAAATGATTACTGGAAGTCTTTCCAATATGTTTCGTTAGGTTTTCGTACCCCAAAATGAAAAGGAATCCATATAAGATTACGTGGTTGTCCGTCCGGCCGTCTGTATGGAGGTATGAAGTTGATATTGCCACACAATAAAAAAAAATACGGCCAATTTTGTCTCGTATTTCGCCACTCGCAAATCCCGTTGACATAAAATCATGAAATTTGGCAAGTAGCGAGATCTCACAGCACAAATAAAGGAAATGAAAATCGTCAAATATCGCAATTTGAACGTGGTAACTGTAGTATAATATTAAGGATATTCCTTAATGGACTTACTTTCTTTTGGCACCGTAATTGGTTATGGTTGGAATACTGGGCCAATCTTTTGGTTTAATGTTTCGACTACATGTTTTCATTTACTCTGCCCTTTCAATTTGCGGTCGATACCTACCTACGATAAGAAGGAGAAGGTTCGTTTTTTCATATTTTAGTATTTAATATAACATAATATTGCGTAGGCTCTTCTAGATAGACCATTTCGTTTCCTCAGTTTATCTCCGTTTATTTTCATATTGAGAAAGCCCCTGCGTGATCGCAGTATTGCAAAACTATCCTGATGCAAATAATTCTCAAATTGCTCAGCGAATATCCATAACCGGCGCCGAGCAATAGCGATATAATGAGTCCAAATCGATTGCACTTCGTGAGTCCACCGGATGCTCTCATATCTCGAGTACCGTCTGATTTACGATCTGTTAACAGATTATTCGTTCAACAACAGTTGCCAAACTCGTTTTTTTAAGTTCTCGCACCTCAAAATTGCGTTTTTCCTTAAAAGGCATCTGTCGAAGTCATCAACTGGTATCTATTTATCGACTACAGTGGCGCCAATTATAGCTATGGTCATAAATACTTGGTACAAATTTGGATTTTATATGGAAAGAAATTGAAGTGTTTTTTTTTCTTGGAAACGTTAATTTCTAAGAATAATGATTATAGTTTTGAAATGTATGTGCAGGCAACGGGCACAAAGTAACTGTTATTTCTTGATACGTACAGTAACATTTTATTAAGTTGGTAGATAATTTTCATCATTCGTTGAATTCATGTATCCTATATACGATGGTAAATTTTCAAGATTTTTATTGAGCACCAACTTAATGCAGTTAATTAATACTGGTTGTATAACAGTGTTTTGATAGTAGCAAGAAAATATAACATACATATCATTACCATTATTTATAGATTTTAATGGAAAATCTCTTTCTATAAATAACCCTGTAACAGTTTCCTCGGCCTAGGAATCCTTGAACCCTCTAGCGTAGCAGTCGCGCTGATAACCACTAATCTAATGAGGCAGCTTTGTAAGGAAATCTTAAAATATAACGTTGACGATATAGTAAGTTTTACATATACAATTCATAGAAAAATATATAATTTGACCGTTCTTATAAGAATAAGAATTTTAAAAAACCTTTCTATTAAATATTAAAGAAGATAAAAGGTTACCTTTGTCATCGTTAATTTTCCTTTCCAAACGAAAGTGTCCTAGATAGTATTAAAAAGGCCAGCTAATGCACTTTTGTTACAAAAGTAGTCATTCAGACTAACCTGCGATTGTTGTTACTTAACTATCATTAATCGCTTGTTTGTCTAAGATTTTCCTTTCTCTTTTTATCTCCCAATTTTGGTGCATAATATGTTTTATATTTACTGAACCACAAAAGCTTTTTGTTATAACTGTTAGCTAGTGAAATCTTGACTACTTATGTAGATT
The DNA here is from genome assembly GCA_910591435.1 of Acronicta aceris. NCBI lineage: Eukaryota > Metazoa > Arthropoda > Insecta > Lepidoptera > Noctuidae > Acronicta > Acronicta aceris. Next base: position 8,494,103 of record OU342767.1, on the reverse strand, counting down.
TCCAAATAGCTTTTACTAAGTGGGTTAAAGTGTGGGTTGTGGGTTGTAATCATCACTATTTTGAGAATTCGGGTTATCAAGATACGGTTTACACAGGAAATTCTAACACATTATCATTTTCATATTTGGCTTTTTTTATAACAGATTGTTGAAAGATATAAGTAAAACCGTTATAATGTACATGTTTAATCAATCTGAATGATCGCAAGATAACATTAACCTTTACATATTAAGGCCGACTTTACAGAGAAACAACTTGTGAAGCTGCGGAGGTTAAACGTGTCTTTAAATTTAAACTATGTACAAGACACTTAACTAGTGTAGGTGTTTAAAAAAATAAACAAAATACATTAAGTGTCTTTATTGGATTGAATTTACATAAATTATTGGCTGCCGCAGTCTCAGTTATAGGTATTTAACTAAAGCTAAGTGCGGCTTCTGCCATAACTCTTTCTACTTATATTTCGTTGGTGTTTTGATTCTGGGTGATTGTGTATGTGAAAAAATATCTTTGTAAAAGAAAGTCTGCGATCGACTAAAAAACATTAGGTATTTTAAGACTGGATTTTAAGGATCGAATTTTTCTTACAAAAGTAATACCGAAATAAATCGTAATTCAAACACAATTTAATCAAATTCTACTATTTAATCAAATCCGAATAACAAATCTTATTATTCGGATTTCGATACCGTTAATCTAAGTTCCTACTCTATCATGTCATTCAAAATACCATGCAATTTTTGTTAACTTTACCAAGTTCGGAACGATTTTCCGGTCTTTTATTTCCAGTGAAATAGTACCGTAGGAACCTAGATTAACAGTATCCAAATCCGAATAATAACATAATTTGATAGAATATTAGGAATATTATATTTGATAGGTTATGATTTATTTCGGTACTATGTTTCTGTGAGCAATCCAAGCTCCGCCGGACCCTTAATATAAATATACTTATTAAAACTTATGCATCACGATATCCTAAAAAAATGTTAGTCCTGCCACCGCAGACATCTTTTTAAATATGCATTTATTGTTCATTTTGTGGTTGTTGCGGTCTTTAAGTTACCAACGTGACTCATTTATTGTAATACTTAATCAGATTACATATTTCATGAGAAGCGCACCGTCCCGCCAATATTTCATTTGTGTCGCGATGCCGAGCGCGAGATAAAATCTTTAACTATTCGCTCAATAAGTAGGATCGGAACAAGATACAAAAGGAGCCGATATTGATCGAGTATGAGCTCTTCCCTATACCCAAGCCTCCCAAGGACGTTCCTTATAATGTCATAGCGATGTTTAATATATATGTTGACTGTTGGACTTGTCCCATGACCGATGTTGGCAAGTCGATTGTTCAACTTGTTTTATTTTTTCTAGTCCGTGCTTCGCGATTCCGGTGGCCACCGTCGATTCCCTTTTATGAATATTTCATATTATTGTAAACGACTTTATCTTCAGCACAATGTTGCATTCAATATTTGAATTTTATAGTTCTACGAAAATGTCTGTCGACTACTGTAAAATTGTGCCCGCCCTCCGCTTTCACAAGACATTTGCATTTTATTATTTTTATACCTATTCCTGGGCGTTCAATTGAAAACAGGCTAGATTTTTTATGGGCCTATTCACAAGACTGAATTACTTTACTCTGGTAAATTGTATGTGAGATGGCTCCATACTCCCTAGAATAAACACTTATATGCTAATGCAAAGCCTTTTATTAACTACCTTTAGCACTTACATATGACTAGTAGTAGTCATTTTTTACAAAAAATAACGTCTTTTCTTAGTAAAAGCTAATTCTACAGCACACTGAATAGACTTTACTTTAACAAAATACCATTTTATAATAACTACTTAAAGAGATAAAATAAATTTAGTCAGATGTAGAATAGACAGAAAAAAATGTTGTAATTTTATAGGAGCTCTGAACTTTTTAAATTTTGTTAAAATTGTCCTCTTAGTAACCAATATCATTTAGGCCACTTTAAAAATATATTGTTGTCGTTCTCAATCGTATACATTCAAAATAAAACGAGGACACTAGGATATTCTCACTTACTTGAGTGCATTTACAATCAAAAACTCTCATGTATCTACACAAACACCCAAACGTCCTGTAGGTCATAAAAATATTTTGTTCCATGCAGGAAATGAATCCTCGTCCATATCGCAGATCACTGATCCAGTGCGTTATTTGTGTCGCCCAATATATTACCCTTTTATTACTAATACCTGATACCTGATCTTAAATACTTAACTTTTTTTTACTTTTTAAGCAGCTGGAGCATTCGCGGCAAACTCAAACGGGCTTAATTTTATTTCTTTTCAACACCGTCGCTAATCTAAATCTAGAAAGAACGCTTGTAGGGACAAATTCTTTGTTGCTGGGCTACTAATGGCTGTGCTTAGTTGTTCTCAAGTCGGCACGCGACACAGGACACGTGCCGTCGCGCGCGCCGATCTTATCTCCGGCACGAACGACCGCCGTGCCCCCTCACACGTGATGGTGCCAAGAACTCAAAGATCCCATCTCATTGATGTGTGCAATTTCGAGTCACTGGTCAAAATTTCCACTGCCTTTTATTACCAGAATTTCCGCTTTATTACGGCCTTCTCCTAAGTACTGATCGGTTATCTCAATAAACGGGTCAATGCTCAGACACACAGGTTGTGTTACAATGAAGAATATTAAAATTATTCTTGTGTAACCTAGTGGTTTGAATGCGACTGATATATCCTTTAATGACTTTACTTATTATAATCAAAATGTATGGAACAGTTGACTCAAGTGTTCCAGAATGATACATACACTCAAGCCTTTCTCCCACAAGGGTAGGGAGAAACTAGACCGTCACTTCTTGCATAGTTGCAAGCATTGCATACTTCTTGCAGACAATTCTTGCATACTTTTTTTGCTTCTTCCACATACATACGCAGAATGATATTCGCATTTAATTAATGATTAACATTTAAATAGTAATAAATAAGTAAATGAACGTAGATGAAGCGAAAGTAGGTATGCCAGGGTTGTAGCAAGTGGAAATCTATAGTCTCTGCCTACCCCAATGCGAGACTACTACTATTTTAATAGGAATGCCTTTTTACTTTGTTGCTAATGTCGATATAAGGTTGTGTTTTTAATAAATAAAACCATATAAATAATATTTTGGAAATTTATTTTAGTAAGTGACAATTTGGACGGATAAAACAAGAACAAATGTTGTTCAAATAAAATGTCCAAACAACATTTGAATAAGTACATTAATATCTCATTATTAAGGCACTAGATATCATAATAAATACTTTCAGTTTACATGGAATAGCACATTTTGTAAGTCGTAAGCTTTTGTTTGTTTAGGTAGGTATTTCATTTATTATTAAAATTTTATTAAATATGTAGTAATAAATTCAATCATAAATTACGTAAAAAAGAAACTATACTAAATTAAATAAATTACGATGTCGGGACGGCCGTCAATCCATCGTCTCTTGACTTAGGTCGCACGTTCGGTTATCTACTTAAAAGGTACTGAAATGTTACTTTTTACTTATCACTACGTATCATTAAAATCAGGCTTATGCTACTTTAAAAAAATATGGTACAATACGTGATCGGACTTCGCGAGTGGATGTCCGAGCGTAAAGTGAACGAATGAGCGACGTGATCTTGATAACGACTCACGGCCGCGGTCCCGCCGACGACGCCGGAGATGGGGACAAGCGAGCGTTCTCACACACTAGACGCACTCAACAAACGGTCACACTGCGCGCCGCACTCGCATCCGTCCACATTCGCGCACGCTCTGGTGGTCGTCCCCGCCTCTGTGTCGCGCGCCCCCACACCACGGCGCCCATGCGCGAAGTGTGCTGTGGAAGCGTTCGGACACTAACCATTAAATAACCGCTATCGCTGTCCTGCGCTCGGCTGACGAAGTGTCGCCCTCACGAGCCAGAACTCGACGGGGGTTTTTAGACTAACGAAATATACTACTATTGCGGACGCTGATCACGTCGACACGCCTACTTTTATTTAGAAGTGCCTCTGGTGCGCACGAGAAAAACTGGCATCATAGACTTTGCATAGAGCGGAGGGAGCGTTGGGTCCTGGAAGTAGCTCAGCGGCCTTAGCGGCAGCACGTCTTCGCTGCCAACTGCAAGTCCACGCTGCGAGTACGACTAGTTGCGCAGCTAGGAAAGCAGCTGCTGCTAGCATCGCTCCTGCTGCGTTAACACAAGTGACGTCGGTCTCTCTGACGTACACAGAGTCTTCAGTGACATTCTTGGCGCGTTGTTTGTCAAAACCGAATTTGTCTGTGATCTGAATAGTTTGTACGAGGAGCATGTCGTCGGTGGGTGCAGCGGGAGTAGAACGCCTCTTCCTACGTCCGTAAGACATGACGGAGCGGAGTTCGTTCGGGCCGCCGTCGCACTGCACCGGTTCACAAGTAGGCATACAAGGAGTTACCAAGGCACGGAACTGGACAACTTCCGAAGATGGGAACTTGAAGGCATCGAAGTGAGACAACAGCATCTGTAAAGTTGAACAAATCGCTCGTTAAAATCATTTGTATTGAGGCTGCAGATTAATGAGTCAATTATAAATTTTACGCGCTTCTGTTCGTCTTCAAATATGTTGGAACTTTTTTGTTCCTATGGCCGGTTGCAAAAACATAGTACTTAAAAATAATATGACATTAATGGACGGGTTCACTGTGTGTCATTCAGGCGTATTATAGTTTTTCTAATAATAACTCTTTAAATACTATAGATACTACCGTTATATTAAATGATATTGCCAAGCTCGTTCTTACCTTTCCACTGTTCGCTGATTTGAACAAGGGTCCCATAATGAAATGCTCGGTGGGACAACCGTTACTGTCGATGAGGGTGATTTCGCTGGAGTCAACGCCATCCATGGCAACAAGCTCGCGCACAAAGATTTCGAATGGTGAGTTCGGGTCCATGATCTCGAATCGTAGTGCCTAAACAAAGAGCGTAGTGGTTATTTGAAGGAACAATAAAAGGATAAAGATACATTTATCATGTACTTTAAAATAACTGTAATTACCAGGGGATCTCCGACTTCAGCAGATGCAATGGTATCGTCTCCGTTCCTGTCTGTAATCCGCATTGCCACGTTGGGAGAGTCGACAATGACCTCCTCTGACAGACCAGTCTGAATGTCTCCATGGATTCCTAGATCCACCTCGTTTGCTACAGTCTTATTTGTGAGATCATACTGGCAGGTCACAGCCAAACCAAGATCAGACGATGTAACTATAGTATCGTGATGCTGAATGACTACATCATTTAAATATCTGAAAACAAGAAGGCAATTTTAATACTTGACATAATTCATTTAATTTAGAATTGTGTTAATCATATTTATTGATTAATAATTACCTGCCAAGACCGTTCTGCTTAACATTGCACTCAAGATTGTTGTATCCCATGTGCAATTCGAATTCGAGACTCTGTTTAACATCGACCACACAAGAGTTGGGACTGCCTTTAGCGTAGATTTTGCCGTCGAAAAGCTTCGATGTCTGGATTTTGGCAACCATGTCTCCAGCACGACAATCGATAGACACATTATAACAAGAAGAAAGTTCATAGGTAGCTGCTTCAGGAACTTCCAAATAAGGATCCTTAAATAAGAAACAATGATAAATATATTATAACTAACAAAATTAAATATGTATGATACGGAATTCGTATTGGAATTAGATTTCAAACCTGAATATCAGCGAGAGTAGCTCTAGAGTGATGAGAGAGACGACAAACATGGTCGCCGGTATCACCATGGTCGTACGAGTGGCAACGGAATGGCGAATTCAGGCAAAGTTCTCTACATTCCTCAACCGTTTGAACATCTTGATATACGGAGTCTACAGTTTTCAATATACGACCACCCATCTTCTTGAACTCACATAGTTTAGTGGGCTCCTCCACGCAGTTGTTCTCTAGATAGTCGGTGTCTGTAGAAAAGCGGGTAAAAATTATAATTTTAAAATACACTATGTAAAACTATGTGAAATAATTATAAAAACTGTGATGGGTTTATACCTTCGTTTGGTTGGAAAGAGTTAGTTCCCGCCAGAGTAATACGGTCCATGTTAGACAGCACGCACTCTCCAGTTTTATTGTTGTAGTTCGCCGATCTGCAACAATGTTTCACGCGGTTTAACATCAGCTACGTTTTTGCTTCCTTTTTTATTGTGTGAATATTCCCAAGTAGTTAACCGCATGTATAGTGCGAATGACGCTATTTTGCTTGCACCGGTTAATTGTCCATTATCTATCATGACTATAGATAAATCAAGGCAATTATTACTCATTAATCAGTGAGACAATTTTATGTAAGTAGATATGAATTATACCAATTGCCAAATGAATTGGGATAAGGACAAGAAGAAGAAATAGTAATTATAATTATGATAGCACATGGTTGATATGATGACCGAGACTATGATCCGGACTTGCTAGATATGCTTATGACTGGTTTTATCATTTGATTAAAGCTGTTACACGAAATAGACAGCTAAAAAGATCATACTGCCGTTTAAGGTCGAGTTAGAAATAAACCTCGTATTTGTGTCATCGTGGCAATTTGTTTTTATCGTCCACCATGATTGTACAGGTCTATCGTGGCATGCTCAATGCTCTCTCTATTAAAGCACTCGGTTATACAAGATATACTCTTACTTTCAATATCTACGCGAGTTGTCATAATGTCTTTATATTCAATGAGCTCTTTTGTTTGCATGCCGCTTGAGTAAGTCTACCGACAACTATATTTATACACTGAATTAATTTTCCATCCTGCAGACTTTTTAACATAGCATGACTATATCTCTGTATTTTCAAGTCTAATATCCCACGTTTACAATGTCGTAATTTCCAATTTTTATTTTACTTGTTTTCGATTTCATTGGTACTAGTAATAATACATACGATATTATGTGTTCTTATGAATAACACGCTCCGCGTTCATTAACATTGTATCTATATAAAACTGTGACGTTTCAATGTATAATGATACTTTGTAGGCACTTAGTGACCACCCGTATAATATTATCTTGTTGATCTAGCTCAATATTTTCTCTTGATGTACATTCGAACCCGATCAGATGACCCCTGCGCTAACCTGTGGGATTTTCACATAAGATGGGCGCATTTCTTTGTTGTGTGCACCATGGGAACTTTCTGTTTCGTTTTATAAATGCGACATGGGTCTATTTATTTGAATCTATGAAATAGTTGGTCTATTCGTGTATTACCTTTCATTTTGTGGTTATTATCTTTATCTTCTGTAGCGGTTTCAGTCTATTACGAGTTAATTTAGTATGTTTAAAGCTACTGATGATTGCGTATGTCCCGCTACCGGTAGCCGTTGTTCATTTAACCGTACAGGTTGCTCAGATGCCTCTACCTCATCGCATAATAATTACACTAACTGCCAGCAATTTGTTCAACTGTACCTTCCTTACGTACACATACGACCATAAAAGCAAATTTTGTATGAACATCTGCTAATGCATACCTCATTAACTATTAAAACAATCCCAAAAGTAAATAAAATCTTTCAGCACGAGTTAGCTTTCCGCTTATAATTTAAAATAATATTTTAATAATTATACAATGACGAGAATGATGTCTAAATAAAATTAGTAAAACGCAGCCACTGTACTCGATTGAGTTTGTGATATTAGATTGGCTGTTATCATATGTAGATCTATTAAATTTGCAATGTAAGACGTCTTTGGTGGTCAGTCTAATAAAAAACGAATGATGTGTAATTTACTGATAGGCCATAATTTGGTTTGCTCGTAATTTGTACCCTGTACATCTCTCGACCTGAAGCGTGACTAAATAAAAACAGGAATATCCGCAATACCGTCTTTAATTACTGTCTATTCGCGTATGTCTCTGTTTATTTCTATTCAAATGTTAGACGAATCATATGCGTGTTGTTTTCTGTTTTCCAAAGAAAACGTTTTTGCCAATGAGTCTTTTTAAAGGTCATATTAGCTTACATGATAGAAAATCAGTTAGTGTGTAGCGGCCCTAACAAACTATCAACAATAATTATTTAAGTGCGGAAAGGGCTCGAAGGGGAAAACAGTATGTGCCTTATCGGTTATTGTATCGTGGAAGTAGGAAGCGATAGGGCAGGCCGCTCCCACACCGCGCGGCACTCTACCCGCCACGTCCGGGGAATATTTGCCAAATGTCGTGACTGTCGACGATCGCGATGCTCGCCGCCTGGGGTGCGCTTGCGCCGCCAGTTCGCCTCAATGGAGATACGACGATTTGTATCCAACGGTACACGTGTCGAACCAAGCTTCACTACGTAAAATCCTACATTTAATTCTCTAATCGCTGTCTAACCTCAACCCTAGTTAAGAATTCAGAGATGATGGCGTGAAATCGTGGAATTTATTACAGACATGAATGATTTTGTCCTAAGACTTAGTAGAGACATGGAAACTGCATTAAATACAAGATATATTAAAGATTAAGCTTTATGCACATCGTATAAAAGTATTAATGAATTTCTTTTAACGTTTTAATTTAAAATATATCGAACAGTAGGTCAACATAGATTCAGGTGAATTGGCAGCTTTTTATTGCACTTTCAGTTAACGGTCTGAAGGCAAATAACCAAACTGTGTTAAGTGGCAATGCTATAAACGCATTACAGATACGATGCTCGGAAAATAATTTATAGATAGAAACTGAAGCTTTCTAGTCGTAGAGAAGAAATGCGTTTCGATTGGTAATATTCTTGGCCTATACTTGTGGACGCACGTAGTGCACGCATTCAGAAGCAAATTAGCGCCACAATCCGCAATCGTTACTGAGCGCAAGCTTGACCTGAACACGCCAACGGAAATACGTGTATCGAATGTGAGCGTCTGACGCAGTACACTATTTATGTTAATGATATCAAAAACCGTACAAGGAAATAAACACAATAGGACAGTCGTGTCTTGCTACATTAGACGCCTGAGACGTAGGCCGTTCAATTGGCCTCCCTGCTTTGTATATAATGCTCGTTTGTAGAATTTAGAAACGGAACGGCTACCAGGAAGAGGCTGTGACTTATCCACTGAACTGAGCCGCAAAGATGTACCGCGCAGCTCACCATCTATGGCAACTTGGTGAAGGCTGATTGACTTCGTTATCGAACGTATCTATAAATTAGCGTATACGCGTATGGATATATAATGAGCCGACTTTGATGATAAATATTTGTTTATTATGTACGAGAAATTTTGTTGTGTTGACTACATTCAATGGCTAAGGATGCATTTACATACATAACTGTCTTCGTTAGGCACAATGTTGAATCAGTCGCTATAATATGATAACATCTGATTGAAGGGAATAGAGTCCGAGTCTTCCGTTTATTTTCACGTCTTGTTAGTGCAATTGTAATGGACAATATCAATGGATTAAGAAATGCTAGTCCATGTACGCATGGATAGGTATGCGCATATTATAAGCAGCGGTATACGTGATGAGATATCAGTTTTCACTATGCCAATAAATCCCACCTAACAGTGGGCACTGATTTTATAATCTGTTACGGAAACCTACATCATACAAAACCCCTTCCAGAATAATGTTATAAGGTGGAAAATAGATAATGATTTAAGTTATTTCACATGTTTATATTCTTGGTTAGACTTGTTACTTTTCTGGCTTGTGAATTTATGATAACGTAGTAAACCATTACATTCAAACAATTTTTAACTAGAAATAAATCATACGGCAAACTATTTTAATTGCAACAAACTTTAATAGCAATTAACGTATCTTCAATTTCTTAAAATCCCTTGTGTAATTTTAATTGCAACAACAATTACGGCTTGATGCCATCGGATCGTTAATTAACTCTTAGATAGCTGTTCGCTATTCTATGCATTGAAATATTTTCTTTCAATGTAAGGCAATTTTGTTTGATCGCACAATGAAATAATAAAAAATCATTAACGTCTTAAACTCAAGTTGTTAAAACGTTGCGTGGTTGAGTAAAAAATGTGTTGTTAGAGCGAGTTCTTCTTTTACTTTCTTTGAACGCGTTAATTACCGAGTCTCCTTAGCTGTATTGTAAAAACCGTGTACATTATGGTAAGTACATTGTTTGCACTAATACTGGTGTAAGTGTCTGTACAAGCACGTAGGTCGTGTCGAGGGCAAGAGGTGCTCCAGGGTCGTTCATGCTTCACTCCGCCCATGCGGCGCTCTACTTTGTAGTTTTCTATAAAACGTTTAATTTAACTAATACTATTGGTTTATGGCGATAAACTCGGAGTACCTATCTACCTATATCATTATTAACGACATTGTTTTTCATGAACAAAAATATAAGCACAAGAACCTACCAGTTACTGTATACAGTATTTTCTGAATGCCCAAACTTGTACAGCAAGAAGTAATCTCATGTCCTTACTTGTCTTCCTTAACAGACTCCCGATAAACTAACGCTAATTAAAACTCATGAAGACGATCCGGATTTGCCAGTTCTGACATACAACTAAAATAACTTAACTCTTGTTCAATTTATCTAGAGATATCAGTAGACTTAATTTTATACTTTTGTTGCATTCCAGAGAAACACGAAAATATAATAACAAATGATGACTCGACCATTTCTATAAACTTTGCGTAGAACAGAATTGCCTCAAGACTACCTGCAGCATAAATTTCAAATTTACATGCGCGACTAAAATATGAATACGAGTATATAAAAACATGGATAATGGACAAAAATATGGATATATTGTATTGGCGCTTCACTAAAGATTTAGATATTAAAAGAAATATAAAGCTCTTAAATTATAGAGCTTAATTTAGAGCTTGTTTACGTACAGGTCTCTTGAAGTTATTGTTGGGGAACATATTAAACGTGTCTGGAGTCAAGTTCATGTGGTGTTATTTATGTGTTTTGTCTGCTATTTAACTAACCTGCAAACAAACTCGTTTTCGCCGAGGCAGAGGTCAAGGCACATCTGCCTGGAGCCGACTGTGTGTGTCCTCTTGCCTCGCCCTTTGAGGTGGTAGCCGCGCACGCGGTCGAAGCACCAAGCCCTTTCACAAGGACGCACGCCGAGACATGACTTTTGTGCGTAAATCGTGAACACGGGGAATTGAGACTTTGTTAATGCACCTGCAAAGAATAGGTAATTACATATATAATGTTTTAACTATAAATAGCACTTATATTATTTATAATATTTTTTCCCGCTTTTATATAAATAATCTGATTCATTGTTAAAATAAAGTAACAAAACTCCTAACAGCGCCCTTTTTTCATATTTTTTGCCTCCTTATCAAGAAATATGAGAAAAGGGGCGCTCGTGTCATCATTAAATTCTTCATGCTCACGCACGTGTTCTGGACTTACAGGCGTTCAACCTTAGCGAATTTGAAAATCCGCACACCGAGTCGACCAGAGCGATTTGTGCTTCCATAATTGGATCTCATCGCTTAGTTCCATGAACTGGCGGCTTGGCGGTATGGTTAATATGGCTTAATTCAATATGACCCTTAAGTACGATTTAGATGGAATGGAATGCGTCGAGGCGTATCAGAGGGGATACAAACTAGCAACAAAGCATGCTCGCATATTCTGAAAAATGCATACATAGTAGATAGGCGTTCATTAATCCTCACGCATCTCACGGAGCGAAGGCGGCCGATTTGTGTGTAGAAGAGTTACGTGAGACATGTGCAACTATTCCGCCACAAACAAGAAGACGCAGCGGTACCTCTGCAGTCAGGTCTATTGAATAAGCGCATGCCGCCAATGTACCTACATCTGTATGTATATAATGCCATTCGAATATGTGAATCGTACTTAATTCGATACCATACTTAACACTTCTGTAGAGTATTCTATAAGAACGTTTTCTCGAAATCCTATTTTCAAAAGGTTAGAGCCAGTGCCGCCATATCATTGGATTGAAATTAAATGAATTGTCAAGCGTGAAAAAGTTGACGTTTTAAGTATGTATGAGTAGGTATTTGGTACTCGATAAGGGACTTCTCGACTCAATCGTTAAGCTGAGTGAGACTCGAGAACCAAGAAGGAATTTTACAGCACAACTCTACTCTATTTTATTAACGAATATTCCAGATAAAATACACGTTATTTTATTTAACAAAAGCTGAAGCATAAACCACATTTGCTTAGAGACAACAAGAATGCATTGATTAGTTCGTTAGCAATTTTGTTGGCCACGGTTTTATTTATTGTAACATTATAATCGAGGTAGGTAACTTCATTTTTTGCAACCGTGTCGCGTTTTGTAGTCAAAATAAAAAAAAAATAGAACCACATTCTGTATTATGTACGCTGTTGTCTAGCATACCTTTTTATGTTGCCTTTGACACTTTATGGCATCTCCGCAAGCATTGAATAAAAGTCTATTATAGTTTCCAATGCGGTCACAATATAAAATGCTATTAATTTTATACTAAAAAAATACTTTTTAGACTGCACATTCATATGCCTTTTTATTAAATAGGTACGTTATTATAACTATATACCTATTTGTAAAATCAAATTGCTTGGGTAAACACATTACTAACTTTCATTATACCTAAATGAACACGACTATATTGTTACTATTTTTGCTATTAACCGAAATTATTGTGTATAATAGAACGTCTATTCATGATTATGAGGTCAAAGCGCGTTCCACTAACTCTTGTTTAAATACACTCGGTCAAGTTTTCCTTTTCGCGGCGAGAGTATTTTTTCCCAATAAGGCGCGATGAGTGAGCATAGTCATGCCGTTATTGGCATTCAAATGATGTGTTCAAGCAAAAAATCGGAACGTTTCGCTTGTTTGTGAACTCACACCTCTATGTCGGACAAATGAGAGTACGTACTGGCGCCATTAAACAGCCACCTGCTATGTGTCCCGATTATACCATACGCTCGCATACATGCATTTGTTCCGTTATTGTTAGTCTTTTTTTTATACTTAGCCGCTTATTAACGCATTCATGATCTTGGTAGAGATGTTCTGAATGTTGCTTATTAAGAGCTACTATTGATTTATCTTGTGATTGTTGTTTTGGTACTCGTTAACGACCGTGTCAATAATATTCATAAGCTGCAAACGATGAGTTTTGTGTCCGATATTAATAGTTTGCAATAGCGGTACATAAGATTTATGGGGTAAAACGTGTTCTCAACGTTATTGTTCGTTTATAGCATTAACATTAACAATTTCAGAAATCTTCGATTTTATAGGAATGACCTTGGTATTTATGTGATGAATAATGTTTAATTTGTGGTTGTAGTTCAATGAATTGGTGCAACATATACTTAATTAGGTATTATGAATTACGTTATCAGTCTTTATAGCTATTATTGTTATTTAGCCGGAATTATCCTAAAATTATGTAGATAATTTTTTTTTTATTGTACTCACCGGGTAATTGGTCAGCATCAGAACTGAAGAGAACGCAGAGCCCGGTTTCGTAGTTGACAGCGCGGCAAGTATCGTTGGCCTGGCACTGCTCAAGGCAGTCGGTCAACATAAGTGTGCCGGGGATGTCGTCTAGGATGTGAGACGGTGCCGAGAACACGTATCTGTACAATGATAAAATAGCAAATGACTAACCATAGGCACATAATTATACATTTTAAATACACCAAGATTAAAATAATAATTGATACAATACAATGCGCTAAGCGATTTAATCCGGTTAGCGCAATGCTAGTTAATGAAACACTTTCTCAAGACAACATATAAGCGAAGTCAGATCTTGATAACTTCACTTGTCGGCTAGCAACTTCGACTTAATAATCTTAATTACGTGCAATTATCGGTCACTCCTCCGCCAAGAGCAGACGTTTAACTGGGCAATTTAATAAAACATGAGATCGTTCACTTACCCGGTGACAAGTTCAAATCCAATCATCTCAGGGTCACATTCTTCCAAAGAATTGGCGGGTGCGGATGGTGCTGATGCTCCACTAGGAGCAGAAGGTGGAACACCACCCGAAGCTGTCTCTGGCACAGCGGCGGCGGCTGTTTCTGCTGGTTCTGCTGGTTCTGCTGGCTCTTCTGGTTCCTCAGATATAGGATCCTCGGGTGGCGGCGCTCCTGGATTCTTATAACCCTCAGGAGCAGCCACTACTGCTGGTTCCGGTGACCCGGATTCTATGGCAAGATTGTCCTGAGGTGGTGCGTCAGCTGCTGATCTTAAAGTCCCTTCGAATTTTTTTGCAGCTTCTGCTGCGCACGCCACTAACACTATACTGAGCAGTAACCGCATTGTACTCTCTGAGAGGGGCCGTGGCAACATTCGTTATCTGAAACAAAAGAAAAGTGTTGGTTAAAGAACTTTTATGGCAATTTAAAAGTACGTAATTGCATGAGAAGCTCTAGAATTATTGTATATAAAGTCGTTCAGCCATGCACGCAACCATTCTTCCTAGATAGGGTAAATCGTTCAATATCTTACGGCCATATCGAGCATCGTTTTCCGTAACCATCGATGAGATGTGTTCTATTGATACGTACTTGTATACAATTTGTGGACTCAGTGCGACAACTGAACCCATGCCTCCGACCATATTGGAAACGATATGAAATATCGCGTCTATCCATAGATACATTCGATATTATCTACAAATTCCATTCTATAATAGCTGTTATTGAGGTATGTCTGGTGGAGCAAGACGTTTTTAGTGCGTTGAACATTCTACTGAAATAGTGAATCTTGTAGATTGTTTTTTGTGTGGCTTAATGGCTGTTATCATGCATTACTTGCACATGCGCTCTGGCTGTAAAGTGATGGGCACAAGATAATAAAAGCCGAAACAATTATGTTCGCTGTCTAAGGGCATTAGCTTAATGATTGCCATCTCATTGTAATTAACTTGCAACAGAGGCGTATGTAACATAAGACACGACTACCATCACCATAGACTGAACTGCATAAGACGTATCATTACACAATCATAAACATTTTTTTTTTTTGAAAATCTGCTGTCTTCGTATGAGTCATGGGAAAAAGTTTGACGCGCTTTCACATAGCAATGTGAAAAAATGTTTATGGTATCGTCATCAATTTGCGGACCTACTTTCAAATAACTTGTGAATTCGTTCTACTTTTCACTTGACATTTAATTATTTTTTGCCATCGATATTTTTTCAATAAATCGCGTTTTTTACTTTTACCAGAATTGTAAATTCAGATTCAAGACTATCGTTGCTGTCGATCATGCTCATAAAATTACATGTATGAAGGATTCACATAAACTATACGTATAAATTATCACCATACTTGTAACGGTAATAATGTTAATATCTCTCAACGGTATCTCCAGTTATGGATTATCATTTATATTTGCTAAGACATTTAGATAGTCCTGACTTGAAATACCGTGCTGAAAATAGGTCATTCTTATAGTCAAATGACTATGTGAAAAATGATTTTCACATTTTATAAAGTTTTTATTGTATGTGAGTTATACTTGCACATTTTCAAGAAATTATAATCCTCTTTTATTATACAAAATTAAAAGAGACTTTTCGCGTGTTGGCAGAATGTGTTGAGCACCATAGCTCTTAATGGCATAGAATTTATTTAACTTCATGTTATAAAACTTATTTCTATGAAACCTGTGTTATATCTTTGGATAACAACCTCCGCTTTTATTGTGGTAGAGGTCTTTAACACGGATATCAAAGCAATTTTATACTAATAAACCGTCTACATGGATATTGTGGGAACAGATGCGAAACGAGTTCTTAAAATTCATTAAACTTCTGGCAATGCAGGTATCATTTATGTTTCAAATATATTATGACTTATTTTCATTAGATTCACACTTTATTTGTTAGTAATTTTTGTTATTACAGCGATGCTGGCGTTAGTACTAGGTACCTACAGTGCAAGTTTGCGCATACGCACGCTTGAATGATACCGCCCAAGGAAACTTAATTCATTTCATGCGTGTCTCGTGTCGCTCACGGCCTGAAAGTAATTTGATCTGCCCGTCCATTATGAAAATTAAATTACTCGCCTATAAACACTTACTGGTCATGGCTTCTTTTTTTTATTTAGTGTCTTTTAGATTTCTTTATAGGTACATATTTTAATAATAGATAAACGCGATATTTAAGACGTGACTCCAAAGTAACTACCATATCAGATATGACACTGTTAAAAATGATTTCGTGCTCAGTATCTAACAATTTCCTAGAATAAACATTACAACGGGGCGCAGGCTAGTCAAGGGTTATTTGTCACGGTCTTCACAGACAAAGTTCAAACAGCAAAGTATTAATAAATAGGGACGGGCCTTGGCGTCAATAGCGTTAAATCACAGGAGTGCCGATCGTGGTAAGCTGTAGGTATTCCACAGCCGCCTCGGGTCCGTCTTGATCGATTCCGATTTATGTAAAAAGCTTTCACGCGTTACGGTATTATTCTCAGCTTGAAAAGTTGGCGGTAAATCTCCAATAAAGAACATAATAAGGAAAAATGTAGTAAAGAAAATTTATTACATTTTACAGAAGGCAAAATAATACGCAGTGTGACATTCTTAAAATATAAGATGATTGTGATTTATTGCAATTATACACCGACGGGTCTTTTCAACATTTGAATGCATAAATATTGCAAGATAGTTTCCGTTTATAAGCATTAAAATTTAAATGTCATACATGTGGATGTGTGCTTCCATGCCCTGCCTACTTGTCAACTAACCTAGAAAGCAGGCATTTCACGCAAGTATCGCGAAGTATGCGACATTATGTTCTTTCAACTAGATGCCATTAAAAAACCTCTGGCTTAAAACAGCTATAAATAACAACACGGATATAAATTTCCATTAATTTTCCAATACTATGTTTCATGTTATATGGCTATGCTAACGGGATAACTTATAAGGATTTATTAATGTCGTCGATTACAATTCTACTTCTATCGTGTCAAAACTGCATAAAATAATTCTGTGGAAAAATTGTTAACCACTCAACAGCCGGCTTATTGCCCAGGAGCGATCACTTTCTGGAAATCAATTAATGTAGGTATTCAATATATATATATTTTTTTTTTGATGCTATAAATCTTTAAAACATCATAATGAAACATTGAAAACATATGCGATGCTGTATGGGCCGCTTTAGGCAAAACCAAGGTACAACACACTACAACGCGTTGACCCGTATTTGTACCTTCAGAGGTCGTGAGCCAGAAGCATAGCGTAAGCACAACTTTCGCCAAGTAGGTCGTACCTCTTACTACGAACAACTCGCGAACAGAACTCACTTCTATTAAATTTCATCAGAATAACAAAAACAAGAATTCTCAATAATATGACAAGGTACTTAGATAAATGTAATACTTCATTAAAGTACTATTGAATATTCTTTCTGCTTATGAGAAAAACATCAGACTCAATCGAGTTTGTAATGAAATTGAAAGTCATGAGTGTTTAAATTTCTTGCAAAAAAGTCACAACTTTATTCTTTAGGTTTGGCATGTTTTGGGTCATTTGATTATAAATGTGAGCAAAAAGTTCTGTTATATTTCTGTTCTAAAATATGAAAAGATTAAATATCTGAGCTATTTCCTCCATTGTTTTTTTTTACTTTTTCGGCGAAATTTCCAAAAATGATTCTTTGTTAACTGCATTAAAAGTTCGGCGGTTTTTTTTTTGAAAAAAAGTTTGGTTCCTTGGCATAAAACGAAAAAGAAATAGTCGATAATTCTCATGGTGGACACAGGCAGTGCGAATGTGCGGGCACGCTCAGCTTGCTTGAAGCACCGATCAGATGGGGTCAGCGTATTCAATGAGCCGGATGCCTTCAACCTGCTATTTACGTTTCACCATACCAGTACTGGTTGGCACACTATGGGTAGCGTCTTCGTTTTCTTGTACGCTTTACAAGTGATACGCCTATATAAGAAATCAGTCGCACCGATCGTTACAATACAAAAAGGTTCTTCATAAAAGGAAACCATATATTTTTTACTTGTTGGCTTATAATTTAATTAATAGTCTAAGTGATTGTGTATTGAGCGCTCCTTAATTAATTAATACGCCTATCAATACTAATGATTACATCTGTATTTATTGATAATAATTGTAATGTCTATCTAATTTATTCATAGATACACGATAAGTGTCATTACAATTCTAATAAAAATTAAAACCATTTATAAATAATTGGAGTACTTATATAATTAATCAAATTAATTTAAATAAAAATAGAGTTCGCCTGCTCAACCCACATAATTTTGGTAGGTACGTAGGGATGTCTTTTACCCGATTACCGTAAAATTACACTTTCAATTTGTGATACCTACTCATAAATTTTACAATCTTATCTACATTAACACCGGGCGTTGATCCAAAGCTACTGGATATTTAATCTGTGGAATTATATCTAGGTAGTTAATCTTATCTGCAGTAAATGTAGCTTTAAATACGTTTATTAAAAGGTCCTCGCTAAGGTAAATCGGTTTGACCGATTGTGAGGTAATTAATTGATTCCACAATACTCAGCTAACTATTAGTGAAACATGGAGTTTGCATGTTTACATTATTGTAATTATAATTTACACTTATAAATTTCAATTAACAAACTTAAATTGAAGTGATAAGTAAATATCTTATTAATAAGTTGTTACATGCGTATTTTAACATTACATTTTCATTACAAATTAAACAGGCGTTTTATGAACCGTAAATAGAAAACGCAAACTTTCATGTGATAATAATTATTAATAACTATGCAACATAGTACCTAGTATGTCTCACATAGTTCGCATACCTTATCTTCGTAGCGGTAATAAAGCAGACTCCCGTTAAAGCTAATTACAGAAGCTATTTGAATATATCTTCGACGCCAGTGCGCGATATAGACTGACGTGCTCGTCAGAATACAATGGGGAAGCTGAACGGCTTAATCCGCTTGTCTGTAAACTATTAGGCGTGTCTAAGTTCAGCCATTAGCATCGCTAAGAGAACGTTCCGCGGATTTACATTGAATGAAATTGTAATTTGTTGGGTCTCTCTCTAATGGGGTGGCGGTTTCCTTATGTGCCACAGCTGACGGCCAGGATTGTGACACCCCGCCCTTAGAAGGCGCCAGTCCTCGACCAGGCGTCAATGTCGCTCATTGTTCAATGCCTATATTTGAACGAAACACGTCTGCGACATATAAATGACCTTATATGTGCATCGTTTTAACCAAGTATCTAATTTTATGGCACTTTATTTGTGTCGAGTAACTGAAGAAATATATTCTAGTGATAAAACTAGTCTATTTTTAAGCGAAACTAAAATAATTGTCTACGTGCACCTACATTGTATGAAAACCGAACTCATTATTACCGACATGTTATCAACTTAACGCTGTAAACACTTACAATGTCAAAGTAACAATAATTACTTTATGTTACTTCCTTTCCTTTTTCCATATTATTATGAGCAAAACTAATGACTCCGGTTACAGTAGACGCGAAGATCGTCTGTTTATAAATAAAAAACAATGATGTACGCACTCGAGTCCATTTGTATTAGTCGTAACGACAAACTAGCCATCATTTACAAGGAACTTTTACTCCTTTAGGCAACGCATAGGCTCTAATGATTACACGTGCATGGCAGGCAAATGAATAACTAGCAGATAATCTGACTCACGGTTGCGAAATTTATTAACCCGCCGAAGACAGCAATGAACATTTTTTATTATGCTTCTACTGTGTATTTATGTACACATTGTACACAATGCTAAAATAAACTGTCTGACGTTATTTCTTTCTATTGTTTTATATTCCAAAGTCTATTGAAACAAGCCAAACCCGGCAATATTACATTTGTCTCAAAAGCTATATAATTTTATACAAGTAATAATTAATTAGTCATGCAGTATTTATGTCATTATAATATCAGGTTATTCAACGCCGTGTCATCATTTGAATAACGTTACCGCTTAAGATCGGCGTAACTTCGCATGACTGACGCCGCACCGCACATAATTGGCCTATTACTTACATAGGAACGTCCGAGTGGGTTGAACAATTCTCATTATAATAATTAAACATTAGAAACCATTAGCTTGGCAAGGTAAACGTGTTTGAGTGAATAAAGCGCGCAGCAAGGGTTCTGTATGTCCTTGTCGCAGAGGTTAGTGGGTTGATGCGCCCGCGCTGGCTGCGGGTTGCCTCAACGCGATTTACATTAATGAGGGAATCTCGATTTCTCTGATCCCGATCAGAACAGCGTACAACACAGCCTGCTACCACCGCCTACGTGACTACACTTATCTTACTCTAATGTTAATTCTAAAATTGTTCAGTTTAAGCACGAGAAACCAACAAGCCAACCAACATGCCTCCGTAATTCGTTTTTCTGTCACAAATCGAAAGCTTGTTGTGGTTTTCAAGACTCGAAAGCTCGTTAGCATATCTTTAATCAACTTGTAAAATGTCTGTCTAGATGTTTTTCGTTTATTTAGTTTTCATTAACAAGTATAATTAAATTTAATGAATGAGTGCATTTTATCCTGGCGCAGGGCACTAGATCTTTGTAGAATTAAATGTGCGCATACCTAGGGCATTTGACCGAACAACACTCGTTGAAAGTATTTGAAATATTGGACCACTTTCCATGATGTAGCTCAGGGCTTCACATTCCAGTGGGCAGGTGGAAATTGCATCGTTTTATTATTCTTACAACTCGTGGTCTTACAACGATTGTATGAGCTATTTAAATAAATAGATACAATTACTTGTAATAAATTTTCATCGAAAAAGATACCATTTACAATGCTGTGGTACCAACTCCACCAACATTCGATATTTCTGTGGTGGTAATGCTATTATCAGTAATGAGTAATTCTCTGATAATGATATATCATAAAAAGCGATGCAACTTCAAATAACTAAACGCATTGGTGGCAACAAAAACCAGTACACACTTTTACGGTGTAGTAGAGTTCAATGGTAGCTTTAAACAATGGTAAGAACGTGCAATCTGAAAGGTAATATATCAAGCTCACGCGAATCAAAAGTATAATAGGTGTAATTTAAACACATCATGCGCTTACCTACATGATTTTCTAACAAATTTTTGTTTGAAAAAATCATTCGATCGTGTTCAGAATAGCTCTACTAATCATCAGTACTGTGTGAAACGTGCGATCTTAAATTACAAACGTATAATCCCGCCTAGTTTTCTCTGCGATTAATCATGCTAACCCAATGAGGGACTAGAGTTTAAATCCTATAATTTTGTAGCATTGTTCACGGCAGCATGGGCTCGAAGCAATCGGAAGTAGGTTTGCAGTGCAATCGTTACATCCGTGTCGTCTTTGGCCGCTTTTACATTAGCTTAGTGTAAACAAAGAAGGATAACAGTAATTGCCATATTAAAGTTTATTTCAGGCTATGCCTTACAGGAAAGGCGACCTTGTAATGTGGGCAATCAGATGGGAGTACTCACTGCGGTCACCCCTTGTATTATCGACTGCGACATCGCAATTTGTTGATATATCTGCCCACACCATCCTTTGTGGTATTTTGTGCAATTACATTAATCTTCTCTTACCTTTCAGTACTTTCGACGTAGTTTTAACATTTTTTTCTGTCATTTATTTTTATAGCTTAATGATACATTTATTCATGTTTTCGCATTGTGTGTGTGTTGTGGGTATTCACTGATCATGACTAGTAAATAAATACAGAAACCACAAACCTATATACATGCTATACTATGTAGTCATGGCTACCTACATCATATTTTTAATGTGTCTCAAGTGTCGCGGTTGATCCTGGGATCCTGGTTATTTTTCTGATGTTGCATTCAAATAATGAAAATTATATCAAATAATGTAATTTAGTTATTTTTTTATCATAAACGAACATGGCTTTAAATTATAATTATATATAATTATTAAGATTAAATTAATAAGAAGAAAAGTACTGCTTTTATGTTATGCGATACATAACATAAAAACAGTAGTTTTTGGAAAGTCTCAGTTTTTTATATTATTAGACCATCTGATTAATAGACCCCTAAAATAAAATATAGATGACTTGATGATGTAAAGACAGCCTTAATAAATCCCGAGGAGATACCACCTGTAGCGAAAGTGTACTTGTTACCGCCTGCCCCTGTGCATGTAATTTTAGACACTATTTTAAGACTTCTGATGACTTCAGGGAGAACCCTGAAATGTTTATTCCGCATTACAAAATAACTTTTTACAATGTTTTTTCTATCCTACGGTGTAGCCCCGATTAACATAATAAAATCATTATGTTTCAATAGAGTACCTACCTATAATTTATATGCTAACTACTGCACTAGACATATAAATAATTGACTAATAATTGCTTCTACGCCACGTGTTGTGGGTTCGATCCCCACACGGAGCAAATATTTGTATGATCTACAGATAGTTTTTCCGGGTCTGGGCGTTAGTGTAGTTATGTGAGAATTTGAGTTTGTAAAAGCACCCACGATACAGGAGAAAACCCTATAGTGGGGCAACGTTATTTAAAAAACATATTGCAAATAATATATATAAGATAAATAATTAATGCGATGATCAGAATAATTTAGATTCAGAGCAGCACTAAAGTTGAACAAGAATGTCGTCACGTGACCGGAGAGACATTTACGGAAGCAATAAACGCGATGACGACTCGGGATGAAGCGATGTTGACTATTTGCGGGAGCAATGAGTGGGCGAAATCCCTTAGTTTACATGAACCTCTGTGGCTCGCATTCAATTTATCGAAACCCAGCATAGGACGATTCATCTGTTTGATAGTATCGATTTGAACCATTAAAACTTACTTTATCGTCTATGTAGGCAAGAAGCGGTCAGTAAATTTCGTCTAATACAGGTTTGTATCCTGTCACATCCATGTAGGGCCACGGCCGTATTCGCACCTGTCCTCAGGCACCCACACTCAACCGGTTTGATCCTTTCCCCTCATTTAAGTTTTGTGCTGTTACATTTGTAAGAAACTGTATGTTTTTTTTTTCAACATTGAAATAGTAATTGTATTCAATGGTTACTCTTCGTTTCGGGGGATTTTTGTAGCTCAAATTTAAAGCTATAAAATACTCAGATACATTTTTTGTTAATATTCAATTTTATGGATAGACAGGTGAAAGCACAATTATATTTGAAAAATTCATCGTCGAATAGATTGCGGTCTATTTCTTACAGATTCTATCATTTTATTCAATTACTATTAAAGGTCGAAAAAAATAAATCAGTTATCCTTTTTTATTTCATAGACGCCAAAGAAATAAGTTTTTGATTGATATCTATCTCCACTGGTGCGAGTTTTTGTTACTGTATTGTGAATACCTACTGAGAAGATAATTCAGATTCGTATTTTGCTTTAGATAAATGAAATAAAGCAATAAATGTTTATAATAGTTGGGGCTTACGCGTAGCGGCGCCGCGGGCTCAGTGGCGGGCTGCTCTAGCGCATACATTGCGCTTGCACCTATTTGTCGGTCCCTTTTATTTTCAGACCACAACTGATATAAATTTGTAAATAAATTCCATTTAAGCAAGTACCTATGTACCTCGAGACATTATTTATTTGTTGCAACGGTTATTGCACATGTCTTGTTGATAACATTAAAGCATAGGCTGACATCAATTGAGGTTTGTTTCCAGAACTCGTATGTGACGTACAACCGTACAAGTGCCGGCTAAACGATATTTCAAGCGGCGTTGTAAAGCATTTCTCTCGTGATTCGATCGAGCATTTATTGCTTCTAATGGTTTTATATGGCCTATCTCGTAAAGTAACAGAACAGATGTCATTCTGTATTTTAATGTGACGCACCAAAACTATTGCGAAGAATTGAAACTATTAAAGTAGTAAATATCCATAATAGTATCAACATTATAAGCGTATAAATGAAATTAGATATCTATTATTTAGCCACGTAAGAGTCCGGCGGACCGAATTTTCCATACAAACGTAATACCACTGACTGCCTCATTTGTCTAGTGGTCCCGAGCACGACCGCTACACTAGAGGTCCTGGATTCGATCCCCAGGTCGAGCAAAGTGTTATTGGATTTTTCTATGAAATTCTCAGTAGCAGCTCGGAGTCTGGATTTGTGCCCGGTAAATGGCTATAGGCTGGCCCCCTATAACATGGGACCTAAACATATCGGCGAACTGTGGGTGTACATTAAGTACACCTCTGCCTAACCCTTCGGGGAATACAGGCGTGATGGTATGTTATGTTATGTTATACGTAATACCAAAATTTATCGTAATTCAAATACAATTAAATCTGTGTTATTATTCGGCTTTAGATACCTTTAGTCTAGGTTCTTTCTCTATCATTTCATACAAAATACTTTACTGGAAATAAATATAAGCGAATTAGATTCTTGGTAACTTTACCATGTTTAGAACGAATTTATTTCCAGTGAATTAGTAGTAGTAGACAAATTGTCACAGTAGGAACTTAGATTAACGGTATCGAAATCCGAATAATGACACAATTTGATAAAGTTGTGTTTGAATTACGATTTATTTTGGTATTACATTTTTGTGGGTAATTCAAGCTCCGCCGGACCCTTAAATGTAGGGTTTTAGTTTGTCCTCAAGACATATATTTTTATAAATTCCTAAACCTAAACACTTAGGCCTTAGTTGCCATATTTTTAGCACACAGGTATTATATATTTTGTCTAATTCCTATTACGCAAATGATACGGTCCGCTCGACGGGCGTCATTGCGGCTTCGGTCGTGCAGTAACGGCATCATCAATCATCTGTAATTTGATTTCTATGCTCAATTATTGCGTTCGCGGAGGTCGAGGCGGCCGCGTACTCCTCTTCCACGTACCCGCGCTTCGTTCCCGAGATACGTACAACGGAATTACACAAATATCAGTAGCTAACCTCTGTTAAGACATAAGAAGCACATCATACATACATATATCCGCAAGCAACAATCTCTGATCAGCACTTTTCGGTGGATAAAAATGAATAAAAATGAAATTCCATCCAAACGGCCCATAGTGATTATCGTCCCTGAAAATGTTGGCCCCTCCATTGTCATAAAACGGCAATTCACTTTTTATACACGCTATCTTTTTTGTTTTTTATTAATTAACCTTATTTTACGTCTGAACTACTTGAGTTTTGAAGTCGCAACAAGCAAAAAGCTATTGTCGTGTCTGACGTTCAACACAATAGAGTGCCGTGACGCAGGCGCTAGATATGATAATCACAAGTAGCGCATGACAAGAGCGGCGCACGCGCGTCGGTCACGACGTCGCCGCTGCGTCTCCGCCCCGGGTGACACTACCGAAGTCTGCCGAGACTTACTGATACGCTCACACGCGGCGACCTTTCAGATAAACATCTTTATATCCACTCCACTCGCCAAACTAGGTAATATCACTTGTTTATACCGCCATCTATCACGAAGCCGTGACAGACGATGACGGGTGCACTGCTTACAACCAGCATCGAGAACACGTCCTCTTACTTAACAGCATAGTAGGACAGTGCTAACGACATACTCATTGGTCGTGTTAAGTGGTACAATCATACTTATTGCTGTTTTATAGTAGGGCGTTATTGCGAATGGGTTATAAGTGTAGTGATAGGTAGATACATGTCGTTGCTTGATTGTGTATGTAGGCCTTCTAATATTTAAGGGGACCAGCGACTGCAGGTCACAACTTGTCATGGTCGTGAAAAATGTCACGGATCCCATCGCTGTGAGTCTGTGAGTCTAAGGCAAGGGAAGGTCGGGTTATAGTCAGTCCGACACACCCCTTCACCCAAGCGTCAAATGATTCATTAGGATTTTCCTTTTTCCCTTTTGAGGTGCGGAAACTTAAGAAAAGCCATACTTAATATGCAATTTTTTTCAAGTTTTATTATTGTTCTCTAATATCGACACTAGCGTTTGAAGTTAACTGGCTAGCAAAGTGGTGCAATGTAACGGTAGGCAGCGCTCTGGGTTGCGCACGAGCACTCGCCGCGTCCGCGACCGCGCCTGCGTCGACCCTTTCACTCCTCATCATTCTCAGAAATCAGTAATACGCAGGAAAATATAATTTGCAACTACCAATTTTAGCAATATTCTGACCATTTGGAAATAAACAGCAACATAAAGTTATACTTAAAACCTATAAAGAAGACCCCACTTTCTCTGCAGCGATTGTAAATTCCAGGTTAATATTAAATTCCTGCAGTACCTACTAAGAAAACTGTATATTTAAGAAGGCCTAGCTTTAAAACAATGTGCCATTACTAAATACCTAGCTGTTTCACTAATATTTGTTTTGTTTAGGTTAACGTATTCAGTAAAAACCAACCAAATGTTAAACTATCTACAATCCTAAATGTCATCGATCATTTCAAAATTCTGCTATTAATTAATTTCTAAACGGATCATAAAGTACAGTTGGGTACCTACTACGTCAAGGTTGACTGTTACTGGTAATGAGAATTCATAGAATATGCGTAAGATGGACCGACACTGCACCATATTGTGTGCATATTAGGATTGCAATAATGATGGAAAGATCGATTTCATATTATCCGCATACGGCAGCTCGCGACCAGGTCTCGTAAATACAATCTCATATCGCGTCAGTGATACATCCTTCGATACAGAATGAAATATGAATCAGTAAACCCTCAAGAGTTATGATGTATGATAATGAGGTATAGAAACGAATTGGATGCAAATTGGTATCCAAGTAATAGCGAACGTGCAGTTAATCTTTGTATGGTAAGTACTCGTACTTATGCTTTGGATACGTATTAATCTATCTTTTCCATCTTCCTTTACAGCTTTTTGACCCCCACATTTCCTAAATGATTAATAGATGTGTAGGCATACCGGAACTTTGTGGAGCAAATAGAATATTACTGACGATGTCTTTTCGACTCTAGAATTGTCGACCACAAGGAAATCACACAGCGCAATGTAATGACAGAAACACGTACGTGATAGATTCGATTTACAGGTTCGCTTCAATCTTCACAGCAGTAGGTACACGCGGAAAATTGCATTGCGGCTTTACGGGTGTCCGCAGGATCGAATTCGCGATATTGATTCCGCACATACAGACCCATCAAATTGTTACGAATCTTGTTTTCATTGATGACTAGTTTGCAATGTAATGATAGTTAACACCTCCATACAACTAGTGAGATTGAATCGCATTAAGCGCGTGTTCACAATTTGTACAATAAGAACTTTAGCGGCGATTATTGTGTTGTGCTTTAGAACTCGCAGGATTTATTGGCCTTAGTCTTTTACCATATCCATCTTTAGTTTGGACGCTCCTCGGTGGTGCTTTAACCTAAATAATATAATGATGTTATCATACACTAGATATAAATTAAAATTTAGTTTTCGCCTTCCTGATAGAGGCAATATTGTTAAATAGGTAGGTATACGTTATAGCTGCGAGTATAAACCTTTACACCGATACCTACCTACTACCTATTAATAAACAACAAATGAGATTAATGATACTACTCTAAAACTATACATTGGATTATCTTGCGGATGTTTTCAATCCTCGCCGATCATTGCACAATAATATTCAGTTCGATTAACGTACATTTATCATGTATATTTCGCTGTCTTATTCAATTTTATCGCAATGGAGACGACCGTTAGTCTTACGAATGGAATTAGGAAGTAGAAAACATAATATATGTAGATGAAATCTGTGCATTCCCTTCCATGCGCTCGCGTCGAAGAACGCAATGACGAAATTACATAAGACATGTCGGTAGTTACTAATTGGTAAGTGGATGCCACCTGTACACTGCACATACCGGTCCAAGACTAACGGACCTTTAGTAAACTCGTTACCAAACATTCATAGACTTGCCAATAAAGATTTAGAAACATGTAATTATTATCGAATGAGCATCATAAATCAGAAGTCTGACGTTAATAAATAGCTGTACTCAATACAAAGTGATTTAAATCGAGATGATGATAACTCCATTAAACAATTTCTCGTCAAGTTGTTTTGTGAAGGTTCCAAAAACTCATGAACCATTAAAACTATATGGTTGCTAAAAAAACACGAAGGCGGCGTCTACATGCCATTCCTAATAAGTAACGCGTTCTTGTCAAACCTGTCGTAAATTCCCATACATAATAAGGATCCGTTTATTTTTATCACGTGTTATTTCATGGTAAAATTATAAAGAACTTTTTGGAATTTTGCAGAATACCTTATATCTTCTATACTTATAATAAATCTGTAGAGAGGTCAATTCTGTACATGAAATATATTTCCAAAATAACTATCAGCAGGTGATTAGTGATCGATACTGATGCCAAAAATGCAATCAGTAAAATTTTTGTCTGTCTGTCTGTCTGTCTGTCTGTCTGTCTGTCTGTCTGTCTGTCTGTCTGTATGTTCGTTATAGAAACAAAAACCACTCGACGGATTTCAACGAAACTTGGTACAATTGTTCTTCATACTCCTGGGCAGGTTATAGTATACTTTTCATCACGCTACGATCAATAGGAGCAGAGCAGTGAAGGGAAATGTTGGGAAAACAGGAGAACTTACTCCATTTTTTAAGCTTCCGTCGCGTGTGCAGCCTTAATGGTTAAAGCTACACAGAAATCATGTATGACGGAAATGTTCTCCTTAAAATTATATAAAAAATATTCTACGACAGCAAATGTCTATCTTTTATGGTTGACTCACAATAACACGTGTAACTCCCGATAGCTTAGCAGTTCGGAGCTTTCTGATTATATTTGTCTACTCTTACGTTAGGTGACTGACTGACTGACACAGTGATCTATCAACGCACAGCCCAAACCAGAGGTTATAGTATACTTTTCATCACGCTACGATCAATAGGAGCAGAGCAGTGAAGGGAAATGTTGGGAAAATGAGTGATTCATGGGAAAGGTTTCAAACTATCAATGTATATATCATCACGCTACAACCCTTAGGAACGGGACAACGCAGGTGACACCACGGGCGAAGAACTAGGGAACAAAGTAACTATTCGACGCGGACGAAGTCGCTGGCAAAAGCTAGTTGCTAAATATTATTTTAAATAAGTAAATATATCCTACATGTGAGGGCCGAGGTCAGGTCAGAAAATACACCTATAATAATTATGTCGGTACTAAACTAGTAGCCGAGATGAATAATTGCTTTTATTAGAGGCAGCTAATAAATTATCTAGTCATAATATATTTTTATTTGTAACTGGTACGTTTAAAATCTGTTTACAGTAATGAATGCGGACTTTTTACCACACGTAAGGAGGCACTGGTATTGGTTCGTGTCTGCTTTGGCATATTTATTACTAGCCTCGCGCGTTTTATGCTTTCGAAGTTGCATGCGTCTATCTCGCCCATTCTTCTATTCTTTGCTTTTATTAAATTTACATTTTATTCGCTGCTGCACCTATTTCACATGTCTTATTTATGAACGAACTTAGTGTTATACGTGTAAGAACCTAAGGTAAGGTGTATAATACGGATACGATCTGTCAGTTTTATTGTTTCCTACGCTGCGAATTATTACCTACTTATTATGTTTTGTGGTAGTTGATGTAAGAAGCTTTTGAGCGTGGATGTGTTGAAGATAGCTAGATTTAGAGTAAAGTTTGGGCACATTGAGCAGGCGGGTCGGCATTTGTTATAAGGCGTTATTCTGTGGCGGGCGGGAGTGCCTGCGCCGGCGGCGACCACGACGCCGCCTCCGCCTACCGCGCACGTTGCCATTGTAACTCCTCGCGGCTCCATCGCACCCGCACACGATACACCATGCACCACCAATTAAAACTTACTTTACGATCCCACTCCTAACTCTCTTCTAATGAAAATATTTTATACCACATAAATCCCATCGCAGTACAGTACACGAGCGTGCTTTATGATGGTAAGAACATTGTTCCGACTTGCATTCGTAATACAATTACATTCAGGAAATCACGATATTAGCTGCACGTTATTTTCAACTGTTTGAATTGATTTGCCTAACAGTATCTTAGTTCAGAGTACGAATATTTGTAGCCATTGTTTATGGCACTGCGTTGCAAAGCCGGGTCATAAAAATGGTACCTTTATAAGAAGCATCACATTGTGATTGTCCTCGACGAATGCCCGTTATAGTTGGGCGCCGTCAACGGTCATACGTTTTGCACGCACCATGCAAATGTCCAGGCGCGAACTGCGGGCTATCTGCGTCACATTAAGCTAATATGTAATTGATTGGTTCCCGGTGCACGGGAGCGGCGACACACTCCTGTCCCACTGATGGCGGATGCAAAAACACTAATGTTATAACGGTGAAACAGCTCTTCCGGCAAGCAATATGCCCCTAGGTGCTTACTTACTCTTTAAACTCTTTACAAATTGAACGACTGCTTTCAATCAAAGAGACAGCGGCCTAAATTCATTCGTTGCAACAGCGATACCAACACAGCTATGTGCATGCACGATATTAATCAACTTAAGATCTTGTGACCTCCATTAGAGATAAAAACTCCGGAATGAGAACACACAGACAAGTTAAAAAGTGTTAAAGTGAACATTTAAGTAGGGCAAGATCAACAGATAATTATCTTATGCATAAATACTCTCAGATAAAAACTGACCGTTACATACTCGCTGATCATTCAAGTGAAAACATTACTTGCCAGTTAAATTAAAAGCCTATCAATTATATTTATATCTGTTTATACTACGGACTGTCAATCATTTGGCCGAGTGTTTAATTATAATACCACCTACTAATAGTGGTTACGGTTAAGCCTCTGAAAAAAGCAAATTTGTGCCGCCCAAAAACAATTAACTGGCCACCTAAATAAAAATAATTTTTTTTAAGGTTGGATGATTAATGTTACTAATACATAGCAATCAACGACGGCGTGTATGGCTAAACACATCATTCATCTGATTAGGTGTAACGGTAAATATTGTGTTATAATGGTTTTTACTTGGTTTTATTTGTGCCCATTATTTTTGATACTCTACAATTTAAACGGCGGAAGAGGTTCCGTTGCACGTGGGAGGCTCCCATTGAGGATTACTATTGTTTCACAAATCTTTATCGCATAAAGATATCTTTTATATATAGTCTTAGGAATGTGACAGAGCTCCTTTAATGTTGATAGTTTCCAGTAGGCCAGGTTATATTCAAATGTTGATTTTCATTTAGATTCCATATAAATCACTGAAGACACGTTTCAATTCAATTTGCGGAGAATTATACTACCATCACATCATCTTACTACCGTTATCGATTGATCGATCGTTTACAAGGCTCATTAAAGCACATCATTGCGCTATTCATAGCGATGCTGTATTATTACCCAATAAACTAGGTAACTGATTTCTGCTCGTACAATATTAAGCTCACCTGCCGTTGACCGACATAATTGACACTAATCTTTAAATGTTTACGAGTCTAGATTGAGAAGTCTTAACAGTCTGGTCGAATGTCCGTACAAGTGTAATAGTGTTCTACAAGCACTTTACTTGAAACATTCCTTGCGAGAAGCTGGTCAGGTGCAAAAGTAAGAACGTTTTTATATTGTAGGTATCGCTATAGTTTACCGGAACAAGCTCGCACGTAATTTAAGTGGAGCGATGTATTGCGGCCGCACGATGAGACGCGAAACGATGTCGGCGCGCGAATCCCGTTGGGGCGGACGCCATTACCGCCCACCGCACCGCGCACGCGTAGAAAAACCGACCTCGGTATAAAGATGTCGCGCGCAGATAACATTGGATGGACACTTGACAACGCCGCCTCCTCGCCGACCTCGACATGTTTATCTTTGAAATCGCGGCCTTACCGCGAATAACCAATTATGTTCACACAGATCCCGCCATGCGATCATTTATTGTGCGGTATACCCCGACATATTTGCATGCAAGGGGCCCAACAACAACGCGATGACATCGTAGGTTTCTAAACAACAGTCGTAAAACAAACAGGAACGTGAAAAGCTGTGAGGCGGCTACTTTTACACAAACCAGAAAAAAATACATTATGTACATTTTAATGCGACATTATAACAACCGTTAACTAGTACGTTAAGACCAGTTTGATAATATCTGGATGCATACTCATGATGTGAGTCCCGGTTCGGTGAAAACTTTCGAAAGAATAGACATTCTACCAACTTTTCCAGCTATTGTGTTGCAATTTGTTCCCGTACACTGCACTGAGCAAGTATTAAGAATGCTCATTTATCAACGACATAACATATAACTTATGCTACAACCTGCCTCGATTAGGTTGCAAAACCGTTTCGGATTGTTGTAAAATCATTTTTTATTTATGAGCAATTGATAAATAGTCATTTTGTAAAAAAATTGTAAGCACTTATATGTGTTACTCAGCAATGATGCGTGATTTCCGAGAGGTCGTTTATTCTTTAACACATTAAATTGTCAATTAGCAAATCAGTAACTCTAATTGTTGGTTTAATGATCATAAGCGCTAGACAGTGGGTGGTCTGCACACTCTATATAAATCAATGTACCGAAGTCTTGAGTGCGCTTCGCTAATGTCACTCCAGCTTTTCTCCCAGTATTATGTTTCTTAGAGATTGGCAATCAGCATAACGATTACAAGCGCTGTAACTCTTCTGTCAACTCTGTCTTCCGTGTGTGTAATGACTTTACAATAACTGCCCCTTGCCTTATAAAGCTACATTTGCTTTAACGGAGCATATAACTTACAAGGTAACGCACGATTTTGCAGATATTATAAGATACTACTAATATATTGCATTAGCATAGTGTATGTTAATTGAGGTACGCAGGAGCCATAGCCAATTGGAGAACATTACTATAACACACCGTGAGAGAGTTAAAGGTAAAATGCTATCCTGTGGCATATCTATACAGGTCGGTCGCTATCTATTGTCAATTAAAAGCCTCTGGCGGAGATCTCGACCGCCTTTTGCTTGTTCTATAGGATGTACACGATTGCTTCCCGATGTATAGGTACCTACGCCTCAGGGTGGATATTGCTCGGACATTTCCTGTATTACCACTTGTGTGCTTGCATTGAACTAATCTCTATTCTGATTGTTCTATAAATTAACATAAAATCTATTTCAGTTTAGATTTGAATCGTCTCTTGATTCTTGTTCAATCAGGAAACAATATAGGTACATGACGGTTGGTTTAAAATCAGTTTGCCTTACATTTTGTTGGCTTTGCTCGAAGCTCCGCCTCTTTGATATAGTGGCTTTGCAATGACTTGTTATTTTGAAATTACTGTTCTTCCCCTGAGTTATTGCTTACATTTACAATGAATAAGTCTATTATTAGTTTCCGCATAGTTACATGCTCGTATATATTTACAACCTCATCGACGAAATTTGTGACGCCAAAAAAGATACAAGCTTTTAGGAAATGGACAATTAAATAAATAAATTATTATTTGAGCGATTCATTAGATAATAGAATATTTATTTACTTTAAGGAAACTTACAAACAACTAACAATTATAGGTGAAGAAAAATACCTTAAATAAAATTGCTAATAACGAGGTTCTACCTACATGTATTAGGAATTTCACATACCTATAGATATCTACGTTTTACAAGACTTAAGTTGAAAAAATACCAAAACTGCACCGTAAAAGGAAAATAGACCTGTTATTAACTTCGTTTTCTATAGTAAAACTTTTAAAAGAAACTGTAAAATTATAACTCAATAAAATACACACCAGCAACAGTTACAGGTTCATAAAACGGATGAGTATAACCGTATAGTCCATAAACTGAATAGTTTAAATAATAAGTTACTGCATTTAGAATATCAAACAACGATTATCTACGAAAATAATCTATTGCTTTGCACGGACGCAATGCATTGATTAAAAGTGTCTAGATATTTGTAACGAGACTATCGTAATTAAATTAACACAAGAACGTCACGTGTAGTGGAGGTCCGCGTTAGGCGACCGCGCACTGTCTGCGCCTGCGCTGCGAAAGTGATTCCATGATAATAAATTAGAACTGACAAGCAATAGCGATAATGAAATTAACAGTACCATAATAAACTATCAAGAAAGGTGTTAATATGTTTACATCGGTAAACATACTACGCTACGATATTGCTAAACGATCTTATTTAAAAACGATTTATTTTTTACCGCTTAGCTAATGTTTCAATAAATCGCATTCCGATCTAACACAGCGATAAAAACTGTATTTAAATTAGTTATGAATGAAATTATTCACGATAACTTGGATGTAATAACCGGTCAACCTTTTTACTGTTTTGTGTTGCACTTAAAGACTCTATTGTGTATTTAAAATAAATTATACTTGAAAAATATAAAATCCAGGAAATTATTAAAATGTGAAAAGGAATTATTTTTTGTGAAAACTGCAGCAAATGAGGAGTAATTGCATGCTGTAGGAATAAAATTGACGTACATGCAAGCACATGTGCACGCTCTGTGGTTCTGAGTTGCATTGGCAGGTCAGTACGAAGTATTTTCACTGGTGTAAAACGGTAAAAAGTAACAGGATAATGTTATACACACAACCGGTTCATACAATTCGAAAATCGAGGTAAGTGCATGCCAAACTTTTGTGAGCTTTTTTTAGAAACCTCCCGCGATTATCAGATGTATGCTTCCTTGGAATATGTGCTCACGTGCATATTCTGAGAATGCCGCTTTTACATTTTATTGACCACTTATACTTTATTATTTAAAAATTGGTCAAAATGCTTTAATTAACATGCATTAACGAAATTCTTTCGTCATTATCTTTGAATGGCCATGTCTTAACTTTTAAACAAACAAAATAAGTGCATCTTTAAAGCAAACACACATGAATTGAAATTTATTTCTCATTTATCACCGGTGAATGAATTCGAGGTAATCAATCATTAGGGCAGTTTTTTGCTTGTGAACAACGGTACATCAACTACGGCTACTCATCACGACGAATCGTTTCGTAACATCCGTACATCAATTCGAGTAATGGGCGCTGCATTAATAACGATATTCACGTACTTACCGGACTATATCGGCGAGTCATTTAGTAAATAACACCAGAAAAACTAACTGTATATCTGTTTGCACTTCGGTGCGTCTGTTATTTCTTTTTGATTTGTTTATGCATAGTTTGACAGTATCATTACCGGCTACCATGCAATGATATCTTATTCGTTTACCGTTACTAATAAAACTATCCTAATTAGCTTTAATAATTCCTAATAACACATTATGTTATTTATTAAATATAAAGCAACACTAATTTTTATAATGGTTGCAGTAATGGATAGTAGAACATCGAGACGAAAGGTGTTATTTTCCTTACATTTGCTCTAAGTGCTTCCTCTACAGCTAATAAGATATAATGACGTGTTATTTCTGAAGATTCACGAATTCCGATCATAGAAGAGTATAGTACGCGAGGTTACTAACCTGATAGTCTTTGCAACCGCTAGCCGCACACCGCCACCGCCGCGCCGTGCTGCGATCAAAAGAAAAAACGCCATTGTTAATTACGCAGTTTACACATGGGTGTATATCAATTATGACATGTTGAATTATAGACAGGTGACTGTAATCACACACCAGCGCGCGGCATTGAGTGCGAATGCATGCGCACGCTCGTGATTCTCTCATTCTGTTCAGGAACATCGCAGGGCCACTTCCCCGTATCGACTTGTAATTACGAACATTTTGCGCTTAAGGATTTCCCGGAATGTTCGCTTCTCCCATAATTCTCTTCTCTATTTACATAAGTAAAGCCATTAGTTTTGAACTAGACCTTGCGCCTCGGATGCAGCTGTTTACGACATGTCAGTGATGGTAATAGCAGATAACCGCGGCGTATTATATAACACGTTTTGTAACAGATATCCGCTGAATGTAAACTGCACATTACTGACTGTTTATTTTACCTTAATGTGGTGAAACCATGTTTATTTAGGGTTCTCTGTGGCGCGCGCAATGTTATTAATTAAATTATTCAAGTGATGTTAGTACGACCTCTTTCAATTATCCAGGAGCCACTTATACATGTCCTCCATGAATCTTTCTTATCTTACCACTAGATAGAAACCTAATTATTCATACATTTTAGATACTATACAAAATTTAAAATACTATATCCGCATCATCAAATGTATATCTGTAACCAATGAATTATGTAAACTGTCGCTTACTGAATTCAAAGTTGCGGGAAATTATTTAAATTCAACATAGTTTCGCCTGAGAAACTATTCTGCTTGTTTGTCGGAACTCCTCAGTTTTGTATTCTGTAACGATATGAGAGAGAATCGTCCGATTTAAATATTAACTGTATCTCACTTGACCTGCACTCGTACGATACCTGAATGAAGTTGTTGGTTTGGATGTTGATAATTTATATATTCTTTGGATTTTTTCCAGGTAAACATGTGATTATTGCCTCAATATTATAAGCAGTTCATAATAATGGTATGTACATTAGGTATTCTCAGAGTTTATCCATAATACAGTCCGATTTAGGTACAACCACATTCGGTTCGGATTTAATTAATCTTCATTTATCGCCGAATGATACATATCTAGATATAAGTGTTTCCGTTGGATATATTTGTGTGATGTTTCGTTTTAAACCGCAAAAAACTATATTTGAATTTAATTAAGACAAGTATAAACAGTGTACCGGTTTCCGCTTCAAGTCAAATTAAAGTATAGTATCCTATAGAAAAAAAAACTGATATATACGCGTCACTTTGCAGCAACCGCACGTCATATTAATGAAACACATGCCACTAATCTTATACCAACTCAATTTTCTCAATCTGTTCCATTAATCAAATCACAGCACCTTTACATACGTTACGTCAGTGGGCAGGCTCTCATCGCGATCCCACGCTTGAGCAAGCCGGACAAATCGTAGCGCTAGAAAAAGTTGCCGATCCGTCAGAAGTACATAGTCTTGACTGATCCTAGTGATCATTGAACCTTGAACGGCACTCGGACTCCCATAGATTGTTTTATAGCTAAGTAAACACGCTCGACTGGCTTAATCGCAATTTCACAGTCAAATAACAGAAACGGGCATTACATGAAACTTACACGAAGAAACCGAAAGTAAATGCTAGTTTTTTCAAGCAAAACATTCCAAGTTGTCTTGGAACAAATACAATTATATTTACAGCTATAATAAAGTCACCCTTTTTTTTTCGAGGTAGGTAAATGAACTCTTATCCGAATACTTTTACATATTCAATATCTTATTGATATTAAATAGTGTACATTTAATATTCAGTACCATTAACGGATACCTATATATATTTACTGATGGGTTTTATATAGGTATGTTAAATTTTTTTGATCTGTACTAACATTTTTTTTTTCCAACACATATTTGTATGTCATTAACGGCAAAACATAGCGCACATAATTAATATAAGATCTGTATCTAAATACCTATGTTTAACAAATAAAACTATTCTGATTCTGATAACCGTGGGGCCTTTAATTGGTGATTTCATCCTAGTAAGTTTATGACTATCTATTAGAATGCATGTATTAGGTATAATATATTACAGTTTAACCTTTCAACGAACTTTTTGCAGCCACGAAAGAAAAACAATAAATCGACCCCCTGAAGGTTCTTTAATGAATTAAAGCATATATACTGAAAATTATATTACAACTAGCTTTTTGCCCGCGACTTCGTCCGCGTGGAATAGTTACTTTGTTTCATATGAACTTTCATCCCCTATTTTATCCCCTTGGGGGTAGAATTTATCAAAATCCTTTCTTAGCGAATACCTACGTCATAACATCTACCTGCATGCCAAATTTCAGCCCGATCCCTCCAGTGGTTTGGGCTGTGCGTTGATAGATCACTATGTCAATCAGTCAGTCACCTTTGAGTTTTATATATATTAAGATATTACTGCATCTTGCTCCTTAAACAATATGTTTAAAGCTACAACATACCACCACGCCAGCACTCCCGAAAGGGTTAGGAAGAGGTATATGTGTATATGCACCCTAAGGTAGCTTGTACGTTTTATTTAGATCACATGTAATAAGATGTAACCTTATTACAATTATCCGGGCAAAAATCCTAAGTTCTTGCTACTACTGAGAATTTCATAAAAGACCCATAAACACTATGCCATAATCATATATTAGCCAGTCTTTAGTCTGCGGGGTGACAGAGAGGCTGACCGCTAAGGGTGCCCAGGCTGTTCATTTTATCTTCAATAATTCTTCATTTATACCTGCATCTTGCTAATATTAATTAGCTCACGGGCCTTCATCTATATATATAAAACACAGCGGGGTTGTTCCAACACTTACTCGAGAACGGGTGGACTGATTTTTATGATATTTGGTTTGTTGGATTTATCTACTTCCCGAATAGCAAAATAAATATTAAAACATTTTAAAAATTCACGAATAAGAACATCAAGAAATTGTATTTTTCTCATACATTTTGTATTGGGAACGGATTGACAGAAATAAAACACGGCCATAAATAAATATGGCGTTGTTTTCTGTTTCGGTAAGGCCAGTGTGCATTGTCCCAACTCCTTATACGCTGCTGGTGTGATTTTGATAAAAAAAATGTGTTTGTTTAAAAGGGTCCCTGGATGGTAGATTCACAATTTGAACCGGTAGGTGGCACCGCAATCGGGTTCTACGATTAGACATGGGAAAGGGAGTGAATGATTGAGGTGACGGCTGATAGGGATGAATAGAGGAAAAGGACATGCTGCGCTGACCACAAATAAATTAGAACAAGGGCAGGAAGATGATAATGATACAGGGCAAGACAAAATTTGCCAGGCCCGCTAGTTGAAAAAAAAATAGTAAGATTATAAGGGTTTGTCCCATGCCTCCAACTTCTTTTGTTCTCGAAAAATGAAAATTTCAAACTTTATGTCCCGTTGCCTCCAAGAAAAATATTAAATAAATATTAATATATCAATTTATGTCCCACTGCCTCCAACTGCTGAGACAGTAACGACAGCAGCAAAAACTAGTGTTGTGTGTATAAATATAATTGGTTTCCCTTGGCAATATATCGATCTGTGTGTCGATGCTAGTGGGATCTACTAAGGGTAAATGTTAAAATGACTTAGAGGGGATTTCGTCAAAGATAAAATCGCGATCAATGGAAACTGAAATGTATCGATTAAAATATACGGAAGTTTGAATAAGTTATTTAAAAGAAAGTTTTAAGAAAAGCTATGAACATCAATGTTTTAAAATACAGTGGAAAAAGGACAAGTGCGATTTATTCAAGATGTTTTATTATATTTTATTCAATGTTTTAGTAAAGAAAAACGAAAGCTAATTAAACGTGTTTATTTAAATATTTATATAATCGCTGGCATGAATATTTCCTTTAAGCTGTAAATTTTTAAACAGTAAGAAACAGTTTACATAGAATTATCGACAAAATATTTTTTGTAGTATTTAGCGCCTAAATCGATATTACTTTTACTTAATCTAACCATATTTATGACAAGTTTTATCACAGAGAATCAACCTTAAAATTATTAAACAAAAAGGCAATACAAATATTCCTAAAATAGCCATAAAAACAAATAGAAAAAATAAAAAAACAAATCTTATAAACAAAGTGATAATAAATCTAAATTGTTATATACTGGTTGAGCGCTTCCATTATTGTGATTGATTTCAGTCGGTATTCGTTTTCTATTACTTTTATTTTTTCATCTCTTCTTATTGATTTATTTTTTCGGTTATGGGTAGGGCAATAATATTTGTCGTAGTAATCAATCAGCCTGTTCACTAAAAAAAAATTGCAAATTGCAAAATTACCAAAGCTGAATAAATGTATTATTTTTTGCGAACCATACTCTACCTTCATTTGTTGGAGGCAATGGTACATAATTTGATATTTAATTATATTTTAAAATTTATTTTTGGAGGCACTGGGACAAAATTTTTGGAGGCATGGGATTAACCCGATTATAATTAAGAGGTCTTAAAATTTAATAGAAACGTGCAATGATATTAAACGAGCCGTGTCTCATAAAACAAATCTCACGTATTTTTTGTTTCAACTTCAGTAGCCAAATGCTAACACTAGATATATATATTTTTTGTCGACCACTGTGTTATTTGTTTAGACAGACAAACTGATATGTATCAGTACCACTTTTTATCGTAGTTATACATTTATGCATCGTAACAGACATTATTTTTAATTCAGCCTTATTATCGAGATCAAGCGATCAATAATATAATAGTGTGATAGTTAAATCTTGTGTGTCATGATTAATCTCAAAATTACAGTTAAGAATCATTAATTAATTTCGGTAGTTATTTTGGGCGTCAACGTAAATATTAATCTGTCTTGTAGTAATTAAAAATCAAAAATCAGAATTGCACAGACGTAACTGTTATTATAAGTTCAAGGATCGCAAATCTATAATACGCCGTTCAGTTTCAATTAGTCTGACGCATAAATTGTTGTGTTTGCGCATCGCTGTTGCGGTCTACGTCACGTCAGCGGCGATACGGTTGGATCGGCAGCGTCCAGTGCGCCCAGCGCGACGCCCGCGCACCATTTGTCAATGTCGCACCGAACATTGTTCTCACGTGACGAACACTAGGAAGTATTTTTACTTCCATTACGAAAAGATCACTACTGAAGATGCCTTCGACCAAGCATTGTAATCTTATGTTGTAAATTCACATTAGATAACGGAAATCGAACCAAGAACATGGATTGTTGCTCATGGATTCGTGCCCTCCTTATATCAGGATTTAATCAGATGCATTCAATTCACGATTCCGCGTTGCTACTAGCTACTAGCACATACAGATTCACATTAGCACGTAATACCTTTTGAATTTACGGTATATAAAATGCACTATCACTTATAATACCGTCTTTATTATCAACAAGTGTCTACTTTTACCAATATCCTTTCAAACTATTGGAAGAAAGGAAGTCAGGTCGACAACCTATAAATATTGACTCATCTCGGAAAGGTACGCGCCTAAACACACAAGACAGGCTTGCGTCATGTGTTCCTTCTAGAGAAACTATTTTCTGTTAGTATCTAAACACTGAATGTTATTATGTTTTAAAACTTATTTATGAAAGTGAAACTAACATAGTTTTTTACAAAATTATTCATACAACCAACCAGTATACGAAAATAGTAAAACAGATGTACATATTTAACAGTGCTAAAACAGAGCTATGGACACCTATATCAACTTTTTTTATATTATTATTTATATTATATTTTATAGCAACGGTCAATATTTTCTATAAGGTAGTATGCCAAATTTTAGGTAGATAGATATCTATTAATAAATTAAGCATCTTTGGCGCTTTTTAAATATAACTTCAACTTGCACGATTCTAACATGACGTGTTTTTTCCGTGTAGACACACTTCAAAATTATTATTGAACGTTCATTGTAAAATGTGTGCAGTAATGTCAAATTGACTGACTTTAAAGGCATTATAGTTGACGTTTTTTATATATGATTTGGTTGTTTTAAAAATATCTTCACGAATATCTTGTTGGTCCTATATGAAAGTTTTTGAGCTGATATTGAAGTTAAGCAAAAAAAATTAATTATTAATCACAAAATCAAAATCACAATCAAAAAACGTTTTTGTCGAGATTTCAAAAAGCAGATCAAAACTGTTATAGTTACAGAACTTAGTTCAAGACTTTACAGTTCAGTGCTACATACTGAACACGTAAAGTGTTACATCGACGTATTTACTACCCCTGAAGAGCGCCTGCTCCTTAACTGTAAACAACGCTCGTACTTTATCCAAGTGTCTCACATTTAATCCATAGTGCGCGTGAGAATACGCAGTAAGCTCTAAAGTAATGAAACCTATCACATATCGAGTGCAAATTAAATGGGTTCACATCAGTGAGTCGATAGATGGCGCAGTCCAGATATACACCTTCTCGGACCGCCAGTACGTCATCAAAGCACCCACGCAACGCAACCGTGTCGCGTACCAGCGCATAAATAGTTCCCGCGGTGCTTGTCGCTGAAAACTCGATATCTTGAAAGCAACTAAACGGTCCTCGGTCCACAAAACATTAGATGGTGTTGTTCATACAAAGCACGTTCGAAACAATAGGGAAATAAACTATGTTCCATTTTCCACCTCCGCTATAGTCGACCTAAAACATTCTTCACTTCACAGAGACAGTCTACTTATCTATCTCGCAAGCTGTCTTTATGTTGGACACTATAAAATCTTACAAACTTCAACACGAATTTTGAGGTGAACGAACGTAATGTAAAAAGAAACCGTTGAATCGGAATATTTGTTTGGCAATGAGTTTTGTATAATTCGATTAAATTTCGTAAGTCGGCCGTCGACCTGCGCGAGCGCAGAGCACGACGCTGTTTTGGAACTATGTCTACGTGATGCCACG
Organism: Acronicta aceris; assembly: GCA_910591435.1. Lineage (NCBI taxonomy): Eukaryota > Metazoa > Arthropoda > Insecta > Lepidoptera > Noctuidae > Acronicta > Acronicta aceris. The sequence goes on along the minus strand of OU342767.1, from coordinate 8,451,652 downwards.
CATCTTTTACAGCCACCGTTCCACTGGACTGCATTAATATTGGTGGATTTCACAGTGATGGAAAACGTGATTGTGTCTCGAGCCACTCTGATTCGAAATTTCATGTAACGGTTTTGCCTCGATAACTTCGTAATATCTTTAGTGCGCCTTACTTCGTCCAATAAGGTTCTACATTTAACAATTAGGTAAACGAAAGGAAATAAATTATAAAAAAAACGTAACTTAAAAATCAACGTAAGTACCTTAATATTATTAACGAAACCTATCAGCGATTAGACACATCTTCAAGCCCGAGTTTAGAAAAATGTTTTGATAATCTCGAAATTACGACAATAATTTAATTTTAATTAATTTAATTAATACAATTAATAATTACTTTTGTCGAAACCTGGGTAATACCTTCTTTACAAATTACCTAATAGTTTTACCTAAGTAAAATTATTTGTATTTCTCAATTTACTTTTTAATGTTAGAGAAAAGCAAAAGAAGTGTGTTATATTTTTTGCACGTTTAATTCCTTAACTGAAAACCATAAGATAAACATAGATGCTTTCTAAGCTTGTCTTGTGTTCTTAAATTGATTTTGTGGTGATGTTTGAGATTATGTCTTAAACTCAAACCTATACAAATCTGTATATGATACTGGCATTTTTTATTGTAATAATATGTTACGTTTTACTGTTATTCTCAAAGAATATAATATTTGGCTTCTAGAAGTAACAACCCAGTTAATGATAGGTGATTGACTGAAGTCAACATAAACGTATAAAAGGTAAAATATCATAAAAAGTTACAAGAGTCGTCTTTAATGCAGACCGTAAAATCAGCTTCGATTGAATTAAAAGCGAAGCGAGGTGACCGAATTGCTTTTTCGAAATAAAAACACTTTTATTCTTATTTTCGACCTTGTAGTTTACATTTCACCATTAACTACATCGTAACTCGCAGCCGACTTAATGGCGGAAATAGAATGTAACTCATTGTTAGGGATTGACGGTAATTGTAATCGTTAGGGCTGGCCGAACGATCAGCGATGTGAACAAGGTTATGGGGTTCTAATTGACAGATCACAACGACGGCAGCGGACACCGTAACCGCCTTTATCCAGGCTAACTGTACCACTACCGTACGACATAGACCGCCTGCCGTTTGGTCGCTTGTACCCACCACCGCAACGGGAAATGCCGGGCGTCACCGTCCTCCAACCACGTCAACCTTCTTTGTCACCACACTAATTTCCTCCCGGAACCGCACTTAATCAAACCACAACAAACAAAAACGTTTGACCAATAAAAACTGAATACCGACTCTATCCATGATTCCCACACCAAAGTACTACGACTCTACGGGCATCGATGTGAACTATGATATCGTCACCTGGTCTCTCATGGCTTTCCCATTAAAAATTCCTGCAACAAACTCTTTCTGTGTCATCTCTATTTAAGATATTCGCCGTGTCTGTTGCTAAGTGAAACCGTCGCGAGAATCTTTTATTCTTCTTAATGCGAGCCGTTTCGGCTCTTGTTCGGGATCCTACTGTGACAGCCATTATAATTCCGAGTGAATGTGGAAGTATACAAAGACGGCATTGTGCCTGCCATAAATATTTATGAGTAAGTGCCTATTTTCTACACACGTGGGTCGGTGGATACGCACGATACCACCGGCCTAATTGGATGTCTGTAGGCGCGAATTTGTTTCACTCTAAGGGGAATTCCTTATTTGTGTCGGAAAGCAATTTATAATAAGGAAATTCTACTTCCTCACCGATACGCCCGCGCATTTATTACGTCCTCGTTAATTTCTCCTCTTATTGGCATGACAAATTAATTATTTAGCGGTTCAGTTACGGTTATGTAACGATAAATACATTGAAGATACTAATCCTACTTTCTCTTAACTAGTTTCTTGAGGCCACTATAAGAAAGTAAAACCCCGCTATGTTGGCGCTCGCCCCGTGTCCTGTTGACACACAAATTGCTATGATAAATTATTCTGGAATACTGATTTCTATGACACACTCATTACTATTTTAGGTAAGGCATTGTTTCCAGTAAAGTGGTAATTTTGAATTAGTATCGAAATATTCAATAGCTATAAGCATAAGCTCACAATGCTCAAGCCGAGATTTAAAGGTCGAAATCAAAGATTTAAATTCGTATTTCAAACACAAGAAAAGTCCTAAAATCAATGCGAGACGCTGGACAATAATTAAAATTTAATATTTGCTTTTCTTACTCTTAAATGTAAATTATTTAAGCCGTAGCTCTAAAAGTATCTAAAAACGAGTATAATAATAGAGTTCTATGATACCACGAACGGCCTCAATCCTGTCTACATTAGTATGTTCTCGCATGCTCGTATATCTGGAACGCGGGAACGGTAGTGTGACTGCGGACGGTATGCCATCTTGCCCCGTCCTGCCCTGACACTTGGCCTCTGACAACTATACACTTGATATTTTACCTCGCGTTCCTATTTATCTTGCTTACACGGAATTATGGTTTTGCGTTTCAAATATATCACACAGCTTTGATACTTCCTATTTATCAATGATCTTTTGAAATATAAATAAGCCATTGCTTAAAGATTCAAAAGCTTAATTTATTGAATTTGTAAGAGTATCAAGCGATCTAATACTCTGTAGGAAACAGCCTGAAAAATCTCAGTTCAGCAGTTGAGTAGGTATCCATATATTTTTTAATAGGAGGGTGCGGGTTAGCTGTTTTAGTCATCTCAACTGTCAGTTTATTTATACGCATTAAAGAGGCTAGTTCACCTCTCTTCCACTTTCTATAGAAATTATGCAACTAAATCCACAGGTGCTTACTTTTACGCTTTAATATATTTTGCCGTGTGTAAAATTTTCTCTTAAATGTGCTGATGTTTTACTATGTTTACACATTGGCGAGAAAGAAAAATAGCTACATCTTAATAGACTAGGATCAAGCAAGGGATTACGTTGTCTCTTCGGCTGGGTACATGTTTGGCACACTTTCAGGAGGTCTCGGTTACAGCGACGACGTCACGTTTCCTATGTTGAGAATAGTTTATTGAAGTCATGATGTGACCTTAACATTGTGTTTTACGATTGTCTCGTCACCGGTTGGCGCACTGACATTTCAATAGAGAAGGTGAGCGCAGGTCGCGGCGTGACGCGCAGCACGACGCCCAGCATAGCCCACCACCACCCACACCAACGCTTCTACTGTCAACATCATACTTAATCCATATGATTGTCGTTATTTATAAACATTGTCCCCAACAAACACAACCACACGTAAATCACCACTATCAGTCTAACAAAGCAAATATTTCATCTTTTCGATAAGTCGTGAAACATGAATACCATTTTCTACATTGACATCCAATCAGCACTGTAGTAGCGCGGTTCATTTTAGCTTTATAGTTGAATTTCTCGAATTACCTACAGAAGCTTATCGGCGTCGGTGTTGACTTAAATTTGCATCTAGGTAGTATTTTCTCGTCGCCAGTTCGATAGTGTGTGCTCACGATTTAACGCTGGTATTAATGCATTATTCAGCGGGGTTTTCATTAGACTGTCGCTATCGGCGCGGGTGATCGCGCTCTCGTTAAAATGTACGGATGGCATGACGGGTGCTCGTATTGGACGGGCACGCGAGTCAATCCTATCGCAACTCAAATTCAAATCACTGAAAAACTTATTTGCAGTTTCGCATTTTCTGTCGCCTGGCTTCGTGATGGACGTCAATCTATTTAAATCCAATGCTAAGAGTGAACACGTCATTTTGCTGCCTAGAGTGCCGTTGTTTTTATTGTAAGTAGGCTTCGCCTGATTGCGGCCCGTAAATAAATAACTTTATAGGGTAAGACGTTAAAAGCGCGCCATTAGATAAGCTAGAGCTGTCTAGATTATAATTTTAAACCTTTTAACTGATCCTATTTCAGAATCGTTAATGACAGAAAAATTTAGTAAATGATTATTATAATAAATTTATATAATTATTTATTGAATATGTAAACGTGCACAACTCGTGCTCACATTATGTTTTTCCTACGCCGTTTATCTAAACTCGTACATACCCCTGGTTATCGCATCGAAATTCTTTGAACGCATTGAAGAAATGCAATTAGCGAGGCGAAGAGGACTATTAAATGTGTAGCTAGACCAGTTTAAAAGAAACTGGTGCAGTGCGTACGGACAGGTTTCGCAACCCTCACACATGACACAAACTCGCGGATGTGGTATACTTTCGATATTAATGAGAACACATCCCGCATGCGCCGCCCTAAATAAATTGCGACCATCCGCAACACACTTGCAACCAGAACAAATTAATTTTATGCGACGTATATATCATGTGTGGTGACATTTTTCATTAAATGTTTTAAAAATATGCTGTATCGTGACCGTCTTTTTCTAGTAAGTTGATATAAATATGTGCATCCCAGATATTTTGCATGAAAACAGCCTGATTAATCACTTGTGTACATTTTTTATTTTCTGAACTGTCTGTGTGGTTTAATTGATCCCTGGATCATTCATTACTTAGAACGCCACAGCTTAGCAATCCGAATAATAACTATGTTATGTTTCAAATTACCTTGTCAACGCTTGTGGTTTGAGCGATGTATGCCGTCTGGAGCACCTGCAACAACCGGACACATTAATTAATTTTACATAAGCTTAAATACAGTTAACGGTTATATGCGACCTTCTCAAAGCAAATCACTATGCTAGAATTATATCTTACACATTAAGGGCTATAACAACATCTAGCATTCGAGTTGGCGGCTTGATAGAGATTCCGTACTTTTATTATTAATGGGGTCGTTTCTTGTGTCTAACTTTTTGTATTCAAAGATCAATTAATTAATAAAATGTCAAAGGAAATTCTCAGAATCATTGATTTGCAAGTTTGCCACACATTTAAATATTATAACTTAAATTATCACCCGTCTGCTATCAATAAACTGTTACCTGGCAAGTACACATGAATCTATATAGACTTCATTTTCAAAATGCCCATTCAATTAACTGACGCTGTTAGTTTATTGACATAATAGTTTAGATTCGCCATAGGGCGATTGGATTATAGACCTCGAGCACGCATGCCTTTATCTAGATTCCTAGACAGAGTCGGTGTCGGATAGAGTGCAAGTTGACGCCCTAGGCGAAGGTTTTGATATATTTAACGCACATAATTGCATTAATCGATCTTAGGAGGCTCATATAATTTTATAGGTCATATCCGGAATCATCGTAGTGTGTATAAATATAAACATTAGTTTTAAATTAATCTAAAAATCCGCGGAGACAATAAGTCGTTGTTGGCAAGTGGCTGCGAGTATGAAGTGTGAACGTCCGCCGTGTGATGTCGGACGTCGCGACACTCATGTAAACAAAGCGCTACACTGACCGGGTTAACCTTGAATGGTAAATGTGTGCGGAGTTTCGCCGGGGAAAAATATGCCATTGATGCAAGCAGCGTGCGTGCGCCGGGTAACGGTCACCACGAGCCGAATAAGTGGTTTAGCATCGTACGTGGAATGATAATGTTCAGAGTGAGACTTGTCACGCGATTGCACTGCCCTGTCACTACCGCACGCATTTAGAGACCCACTTTCTAACCTTGTGTCCTTGAACCATAAGTGTGCTTACATTGTATGCTTTGAATCGTTGATTTCTTATCATTGTTGTGTATCAAAGAAGTTTATACCTACGTATACACTGTAAGATTATTTCCGGTAAACCGAGTACTGGCCGTAGTTAAGTAAGCAAATAACCTCAATATTATAATACAGTGAATGGTTAGATAATAAAAGCGATAATAAAATATTTCGTGTAGCCAATTACAGTAGGGTGGATGTCGGTGTCGGTGTCTGAGAGCGAACAATGTGCCGCTAACGAGATACAGCGGACCACAGCGCACCGCACCGGTCCGTCAAGCAGCGCGCCGACGCTTGCTCAACACCTCAATTCGTTCTTTGTTTACGTTGGCATCGTACTCGCCCGCGGAGCCCGATCTCATCCCGAACGCAATAAAGCTCGGAGCAAACTCACGACTCTGCAATGTCTACACTTTATCGCCTCCGCCGAATGCAGTACGATCTTAAACGTATTTTAATAACTTCCACCCGCCGGTCGCCGTAATGGGATCACCATGCAAATGCCCGTACCCATGCTGTACCGTTACATGCCGATACGATGATAACGAACCGCCCCGTGAAATAAAGAAAGGTAATAATCGCAAACGGGAAATCCGATCATGCCGAGGGCGGGCAGCGGTGGCGGCGGACAGGTTTCAGTGGGAGCATCCAGTCTAACGCTACTACTATGTAAACACAAATGCTTACACAACACTTAAACATAAGTACCTATAGCAGAGTCCCCCGCGGTACAACATCAAAAAACTTGAATGAGTCTAAGAAAGTGCCCTTGCAAGTTCTTGTATTCGATCCTATCTTAGATCGAATGAGGTAAGTTGTTAGTGAACTTGACGTACCCGAGTGTGGATTTGAAGTTCCCTTTCGTGATATGGCAAAGCGCTTTCCCTGTCGCAACTCTGCGCTCTGACACTTGCACTCTTCCTTTCTACATTACACTCACTAGTGGAACGATAATACCACAGCTATTGACTGTTATTACATCTTAACTAACCTATATGAGGTCGGCATTACAATCATTGTTAGGAATGAATTTCGATTTTATTTTGCATCATATTTACATAACCGTTAGACGTAGAAGCGCGTCGAATGAACAAATAGAATTCCTACAGCAAAGTTTCTAATAATCATTTAACATCATAATCAGGAGTTTTTACTTGCGTCGCAAGATAATTAAAATCCTTTGAGTGCCACCGAACGATGTCATCTTTTTGAATAAGTTTTCAATTCAAAAGCCGCTTCATCATCTCTTCTTGCAAACTACTATTACAAAATAAGATTAACAATTTTCTCACGTCCGCATCGAGATCGAGTTAGGCGACGACAACCTCTGCAAAAAGTAAGTTGGAAATCTAATAGAGTTTGTGGCAAGCCGGTTATTTGTGTTATTTTTTAGTTTCGCTGACGCTCAGGAGAAATGCTATGTAACGCTCGCGAACGAAGACGAAGTAACCTGACATTACAGTAATAACGCCGAACCGCCCTTCTGTCATTATTCTGTACACTTTCCTCGGGTAACTAAACATGAACCGCTTCTTATTTTTCAAGGGTATGTTCATTACAATTCCATTACACTCTATGTTCATCTTTTGCTATAGGAATCCAACTTCTAAATATAATACAGGTTGCATTTCTTAGGGACCATTTCTTGTCAGTCAAGGCACATAATTGCATATAAATGTCATTTTAATTAGCAACCGGATAGACAGCGCTTGCACCTGATTAAGTGGCCCGGATAATGTTGGATGAAGACTTCCTTTGATTAAGATTTGTTATGAATGTGTCAACAGTGGTAGCGGTGCGTGACAAAACTGGTCTAACAGTAGAAGATGGAAGGCTTAGCATGGTCACTGCGCGTCATGCAAGGTACCCTGCGATTATTGCGTCTTTGATTACTAGCTTCGAAGCCAATACCGCCTCATTACATTCAAGTAATTACGCTGAAAATCAGGATATTTTAAATGTCATATTAACACTTCCATGGATATTTTCTCTGAAATGGATAGGAATTACTAAATACCAAGAATTCGATACTCGATTTGTAGCGATGATAGATTGTTATATGAAATAGGTGACAGCATAGCATACTAATCACAATCGACGACGTCTAACAATAAAGAACATCATAGGCATACTGCACTTACACTGATAAATAAATTTTACTTTACAAATAGGCAAAGGGCCAGTTATTCATTACCATTAGTATTCCTTGTTTGTTTTCTGTTATAAATATGATATCATTAAATGAAATGATCGTTTGATTCATGCGGAAGAAGAATATAATTCGGTATTTAACTATTTATATTGAACTGAAAAAGTAGCTCACTTTTACCGTTCAATAGTTTGTTTTATATATCATGAAAAAATGAGACGTAGAAACATGAGTACCTAGTATTAATTTATCATCGCCTGCGGATAGCGTAACTGTATGACGATAAATCACAAATTTTATGTATGGATGATAATAGAAAAAAAAAGTTATGCAAAATTGCATATCGAGTTTTTTTAATAATTTATTATTAGTGGCGATAATTGTTGATGCATTCTTCCTTTCGCATTTTTGCTTGAGGCACTTATTAATTCCGTGCATCGTCTGGTGGAGGTGTTACGTAATTGCAAGAATGCGGCGGCATGTGCCTCGCCGACGTGTCGGACGGATGGTCCTGTTCGCATGTGAACCGTATTTATTGTAATTACGTCGCTCGGACGCTGACTCCTATCGATCGATGCGACGGGAGAGCGTCCGCATGAAACGATAACATCGGCCCTATTATCTATGCGGCACTTGCTCTTGACGTAATCATATGAAATCTTTAATTGTAATATTTTTATTGATTTGTGAATCATGTTTTGGGTTGAGGATTGTGTAGCTAAAGATCCGGTAAGTACTATAAAATGTGGATAGAATATCCAAAACAAACCTTTGATAACTTAAAGCTGCACGACAGTTAGGTACCTACTATCGTTTGGTTCTAAAAAACTTTTGTTTGTATAACTAAAGCTTCATATTTCAGAGTTACCTATACTCAGATGATTCGGTACAACGAAAAAATATAAGGGACATTGTAAACGTTGTCTATTAAGTATGTCAAATCGTGACGATTTGGTTATAAGGGTGGATTTAGCCAACAAATCAATTTAGCAATCTACATATTTATCAGCCAACATTAATTGGAGTGGCGTTGGTAATAGTTTCCCGATTAATGCACGCGATCGTCTCTAGGTGGGTCCGTTTGCGTTATTTCGCGGTATCGCGCGCGCAATCGTAACCTCTTCCCACATAATTGGCGTGTGGGCGCGGCGGTGGTGGCGCGTTATCCCGATCGCCGCCCACCAGCGACGAAGCAACGCCCGATTAGATAGCTCGGCCCCCGACATCCCCGACCCGGGCAACACCTCCCGGCTGCCGGCGCAGCACCGACGCACCCTGCTAACTGGGATCATCTCCTGACGCGATCGCGAAACTCATAAAACAGTCTCGTTAGTTACACACTTACACCGCACGCGCGCAAGCCAATTGTCAATAACTAGGAAATTTATTGTATTCAATAGACTGTACTTAATTGCATATTGTCGAAGCTCCCTCGGCCGGCGATCACATCTAGTAAATCGTCCAATGATCTCACGACGTTCTTATTTCCGCCCGCTACATGACCGCATAAGCCATGCAAGTTTCTCTTGTATGGCTATGGTTAATAAAATTTAATATATGTACAGATAAAATTAATCGGAAGCATCGATGATAGGCGTGCACGTTTATGCCGCCAGGATAAACACAGATAAACGTGAACACCGTTAAGTTGATTTAGCACGTCGGTTCCGCCCATCTTTGGTGGAATTACAAACTATTATTACTAGAAGATGTTTTATTTTCAAATTTATTGTAAACATTGAAACACCTATATAAACACTAAATTATCCTGTCCTTAAAATAACTGTGGATGACATCCTAGTCGGGTATAGAATTCCATTCATAAATATATAAGAAATGGTAATGATTACCATCCAGTTCTAGAATTGCGCACGCGGTTCTTTCTAAGAAACTCCCTATAATTTAGCCCTGCTCAAACCACTCCAGACAAATTATGATTACACCTAATTCACTTTCTAGTTAGCGTAAAAATAGCACTGGATTTTTATACAATATGAGTCTTAACATAATCTATTTGTTTTTACACCTTGTCGTATAAATATATTTCAATAGTTTATAGACTGTATGGTCTCAAGAGCTAATAAATTTCAATTCAACATCACACGCACAATATGGTTGACGTTAATTGATGAAATGCGAAGTAGTAATGTTTGCGACGGTTGATTTATACGCGCGCAATTCGCTAGTCAATTTGCATTGGATCTATGTAAAGGTCCCACTAGAGCACTCGTTACCGTGATCGTAGCTGTCTTCGACATACTGGCCACAGAGCAATCGTCACGACTAAAACGAGGAATGTGTTATCTGTTATTTTTAATGCGCACACTTCACCAAGTTTGCCGCGGCGCTCAAGATTTATTCCACTGCAAACATTTACATATTCCTAGTTTGAGAAATCAACAGTCCGTTTTGAGAAATTTTATCCGAAGAATCCAAGCACTACCTGACCTACTTTGAGACAAATCTAAACATGTAATAATAAATGACTCAGATAGAGCCTAAGTGTATAGAAATTACTACATTTGTCATGACCACATAAGTTAAACACAATTCCGCAAGTTATAATTTAAAGCTGTGATAGGAACCACTGTTTAGTGGCGGAACGTGTTTCAGTAAAGCCTAGTACGGATGCAAGAAAATACTGTTGTTGATAAAATCTTGAACACTGCACGCATTCACATTCACAGTTAGTAGCTCAAAACGTAAATAAAATTAACGAAAGACAGCAGTAAACGACCGCACAAACACATATCCATTGCGGTGTAAAATAGCGGCGCGCGCAGCAAATGACATTCCACATTCATGCCACGCCAAATAAGTGCGGAACGTGGAACGTATTTAGGTCACACACTGATTCTCGGTAATAGAAGTGTGGGGCGTAAAGCAGTGGAGTTTTACCACAGGTAATCTAACAGACGTATAAGAAGTTCTCTGATAATTTGCGGACCGTGCGTTTCGGCCTGCGGTCACGCGCATGCCGACCGCAACCGAATTCCGCTACGTACTCCGCCGACGGAAAGAGACGGTAGCCATCAACCAACAATTGCAGTTGTCCAAAATCACTTGTAGCTTCATTAACTCTTCCTTAATTCTCAACATTCCTCCAATCTGTTTATATAAGTTTTCATTGTTCTTCCATTTCAATTTCATTCAGATGTTACATGCATAAACTATTATTAACGCTGATTAGTTCGACGCCCGCCGTAGCAAACTACTCTTCATATGTATTTTTACGTTTTATTGTCGTATTCACATAGCGTGTACACAATGCAGCACTCGCCTAAACGATCTGTTGCGCATTCCAAGTGGTAATGAATGTGAGAATTGAATCTAATAGGGCTATGACGGTATTATGGATAATTTGATGCAAATTAATGCAATAGTGTCTATGTAATCTATTCTGTTTTTTTTTTCACTTATGGCCATTGTTGAGTGAAATCGATAATACCACGATGTTAAATATTGTAACAAAAGTGTCAATATTAAGAGTCAATAAATGTATTTTTACGACGTGACGATAGATTTCCAGCATTTTTAATACTATTCCACTTGTGTCATTAGTACGCAGTTGTTGTACAAATCCCACAACCCTATAATAGCAAGCACCATTAATTTTCCCGGCTAGTAATTTTTTTCTGTTATTAGCAACACATAGTAATTACTAATTTGTGTAGTTAATACGTCTCAATTATAATTAGATCACATTTTTAATAGCACGTTCCGCTGTGCGCTCTGGCAAAGTAATAACGTCTGCATGTTCTATGAAGATTCGTGTATGACATGTGACGAATCATACACTTCAGACTGAGTATTACAAGTATTTATTCTTCCAACAGTATGTAATTATCAATAATCACTTATCACTTAATCGCTCAATAATTATTAACAATTTATACAACAACAGCACTGGCTTATAAGATATTATGTCTACTGCTCAACGCCTCGGAATAGAATGTCCCAGTACAGATTGATCTATTACCAGCCGAATGTTCCCCACTCTTAAACGTAGGCAAACACTCAGCTGGGTTAGACCAATCAGAGCGAAGTACACAGTACGCATGATCAATTGATTAATTTAAATACATTAGATTAACTTTAAATTTAGCAATAGTTATAAATTGATTACACAGACAAATTGATAATATAACACCTACTTATATTTGACTAATTTGTAATAAAAAGGGCGTTTAATACCGAATAGTTCAACTACAAGCGCCATCTGTCGCTCGTGATAAGGAAACCTTTATAAATGTCTTGTCATTATTTTATAAAATCATTACATTCGGCCATCCGACAACGTGCGATCTCCTGACGCACGTTATCGTAATTCAATAACATAAGTCATACATACAGAAATATTACATGCTTAAACTGTTTGAACAAACACGAATCAAAAATGCAAAATCATTACATTCGGCTATTCATTGATGTCCGACTCCTTTCTATGAAATAGTTTGTCGTTATCATTATTGCTTTCAGAAGATGGGCTACTATTACGATTTGATGAATCTTTATGGTCAGGCGAATTTATATTTATATTTACATTTTTATTATATTTATTTATATTTTATAAGGTCTAACACGATCAGCGGAAACGACACTCTTAAATGAATCTCTACGTTTGCTAAAACCGGAATTTCAGTGATTTTATATCTGTCATTGCCCAAAACTTCTGTGGTTTTATCAGATCTATGAATTTAAAAAGTTTTATTGCCTTTATTATTATAGTCAGTTCTGGTAACCTTAGTCAAATCACCTTGTTTATAGGTTCTAGGGGTGCTACCGGCATCATAATAGTGTTTTTCGCGACTTTAGTATTAGTACGACCTCATTTCTTACGCTTTGTAACATGTTTTGTATAATGTCAGCTCCAACATCGAACTTATTACTCTAACTATCTCTGAATGTCAAAGTCAAAGTTCTTTATTGCTTCATGTGTAAATATACATAGATCTCTAGTTTGGTAAGTATCAACATGAAACCCCGTTGGGGCACAGCATAGAATACATGGGTACTAACAAGTTAATTACATAATTATAATTTAACAAATTACAATATTAGAAAATAAAATTATAAACTTTTACTTAAAATTAAATAACCATTTAGGTAGTCAATTTACAGAAATTTAAGGTATTGTTATTATTTTGGTAATTGTTTTTATTGCACAAAGATTTTATTGTTATTAATTATAATTTCATTATCTTTTATTTTTATCTTCAAAGAATTCTTTTAGCGTGTACATGTAATAACATTATTGTAATAGGTGTTTATTTAGTCTGTTTTTAAATACATCGTCATTTAGGATATCTTTTAGTTCTCGAGGTATTTTTATTGTGGTGCCAAATAAAGCCCCTATGGCAGTCTTTTTGGTAGAAGAATTAACTGAATTATTTACACCCCATTGGATTTTGCCAAGACACATTTCCCAATTGCGGTCGTCATTTCCGTCATTATGTTTTGCTAATGCGTTTAAGATGGTTTGGTTATATCTTTCAGTTTGACTTTTTGGCCTGCGACAAACTACAGCGATAGGGACATGTTTAGTGCTATGACTGTCGCAAAAGCTCGTGATCAGGTATTATTGGAGATGGTAAGCCAAAGTCATTTTTTTTTTTTTGTGTCTTTTACCGCTTTCACATATATATATATTGTAAAGCAATCAACTATTGTAATAATTTAGGCATTGCCGTTTTTACTCTTTACAAACGAACCAAGATGGTTTAGGTGAATTGTATGGAATGGGACGCTAACTTTTTCTATAGGATACAATTATTCAGTCTTTTGTCTGGATGCATCATCTTTATTATAAGCGTACCGAATGCACCGAATTTTATCGCCGCAGCCTTGGAAACCAAAAGACAGATTGAATTCTCTCAGTCGTTTTAGAAATGCCTAAATGTCCTATATCATCATGATTATAACGGCATATTTTCCAGCGAGCACTACGAGGGACAACTAGGCGTATTTCATCGTCAATTCTTTATACTCTATGATTTTTAATAACATAATTTTTCCTAATATCTTTAGATTCTTCGTCAGATTCAGGCTTAAGAATTTTTAAGTATACGCGAAATGTCTGGATCTACATTTGTAGTGTTAATATCCAATTGTCAGTCTCGATACTTTAACAGAAGACTCGTCTTTAATTTCAGAAGGCAGAGAATGTTATTTCGGCTTAATGCATCGACATGTGTCATACGAATACCGGGTCTATACTCGTTTGGTTAGTATGGTTCGGAGCGTATTATGGTCTATTACAATTTTAAATTCTAATCCCAACAGATAAACACAAAACTTCAAATTTCATAAGATTGTAAATGACGCCTTTCAGGTGTCGTCTGCCTACTAAAATAAGCAACCGGCTTAAGTACCCGAAGGCTAGACTGCCACTGTACTTTCTCCCACACCTAAGGAACTAACATCTGTGTGCAACTCCGTATCAAGTTTAGGATTGTATAAGGCTAGTGTTGGTCTATTACTCAAACTTTTATTTTAATGCTTGAAATTGATCTTCTACCCAAATGATACTATAGAACTAGCACAATCGGAATCGGATTCTTGTATTATATCATTTCGCAACAAGTCATCAATAAATTCTCGTACCTGTCCTCTCTCGAAGTGCGATAAGCGATAGGGTCTATGTGTGACAGGTCTATCATTAAGCAAGTCTATCTTCATTTTAATAGAGTTATTACAACCTATCTCGCTCAAGTTAAATGCAAAAAATTCACGATACGACTGCGATAATGCGTAGGTAAGGCTTATCCATTTGCCAACTTGAGGGACCGACTTTGATTTCAGACTTTATCAAAGGAGCCAAGTCAGTAATATCTCTCGTGATTTTGTTAGGGCATATAATTCTTTTTTTCTTACAAAAGGCATTGCTTTTGCAATTAGAGCATCGCAATGCAACGAATCTTGGGAAAAATTCTTTGGGAAAATTCAGGGTTTGATTAGCTAAATTTGATAATAAGGTGACATTTACCCATGCTTAGACGATACGTGCCTTGAGGTAAGTTATATTCTTTGCCAAGTTTATTACTATTATAACCTTCTATATAAACATTCCCAGGATAAGAAGAACCTAAATCCGAAACTTCAACTAATTCCGATTTGTTTCTGGCTAATTGAATGAAATCCGATAAGGTAAGCTTTAAGGGGCCCAAATCATTGGTTTGCTGCGAAGCTCAGGACTTTAAAATTTTATCCAATGAGTAACGCAGTCTGCATAAACCCATAATTAACCATAAGTAGGTACTTCTACATTCGATTCGATTTCATCAATCCTAAGAACGTACTATATACGGGTGTCACTACCAAAACCTTTGACTATAGGTAATCTCGACACAGTTTTCACGGGGTCAAGGCTGTTTGCATCATATTCACGCATTACATAAGTCAAAAGTCAAATCATCCATTTCAAATAAACCAATAATACAGGTACTTTTGAATTGCCAAAACCAGGTGCACGGTTCCAAATAGTGGGTCCTACTATACCCAATCTTAATAATCTATCAATCCCAACGAAAACTCGATTATTTACCCGTTTGTAAAACTTGTTATTACTGTTACTGTGTGTAGAAGTTGTAAGGACTTTACGTTCTATTTCATCGCTTGACTTTGGGTCTATTCATGGAATTAACGGTGTCGGTTTGCAATTTTCGTTCTAGCGCCCTGTCACACTTTAGACGCTTATCAAGGGACTTGGGACATCTGGTGTAAGAGTGTTCTTTACGACGACAATTAAAACAAATAATTGGAGGTATCATTTGAAGTCGAAAGCGAGGTATGATCATGAGTTCATGACGCTTTCTATTTGTAGAAATAGGTTCTAACTAGGTATGCTGAGAACTGAGAATATGTAGCGAGTCTTTCCGGTTCATTACAATTTAAAGCTTGAGCTC
The DNA here is from genome assembly GCA_910591435.1 of Acronicta aceris. Classification (NCBI taxonomy): domain Eukaryota; kingdom Metazoa; phylum Arthropoda; class Insecta; order Lepidoptera; family Noctuidae; genus Acronicta; species Acronicta aceris. The sequence goes on along the minus strand of OU342767.1, from coordinate 8,435,947 downwards.
CATTTCTAATAGATTTATCATAAATGCCGTGAGTTGCACAACCTACAGCCTTTTTATCACTAATATCATATCAGCTTGTATATCAGCATCAATTTATCATAAAAATATTCACGTAAACTTTCATTACTTCATGTTGTACCTTTTCATTTTGACACACATTATTGTAACTCGTAACATCCTAATTATATATGAAAACAATAAAGATTTGAATTTGAATTTGTACGTACCAATATTTCTTTACCTTTCCTTTTTTTTTTGCTAGCCCGACAAGTTTTTGTCGGGCAAAATGTATGGTCTGCTTCTCGTCCCATTCATATATTACACACTTACCTTTCATAAACAACCTTCAATACTCTGAGATTTACTGGAGGGATTGAACTTCGGTATAACATTTGGTAAATGGTTGTACGACTAAACTGGCGGCTCTTCGTCTGGAGTATGCATTCATTGGTTTCATCATCATTCATTGGTATCATCAGATTCCATGGCCTCAAAACATAAAAATGTATAAGTATTGTTTCAATTTGACACTAACAAGTTAAAAACTCCCTTTTTTTCTATTATTATTAAATTCATTTTATATTACTAAAATATCTACTCGAACTGGTTAAAATTAATAGCTCCATAAATTCGAAGTTATGCATGAAAAGATCAATCAAAATATACGTCTTCCAATAAATGTTTCCCATTTCCAATTTATAAAATTAATAGAGGGTATATAATACACAACTATCTGCAACGCACTTAGTCGCATAATAATTCTTTTAATTGTTCTCTTAGTATAAATCATGCTTTACTTACGCGTCTGAGGATAGTTCCGTTCCTATTGGGCACACTTGGCCCAAAACTTTTGACTCACTTGGCCAAAATAACTTTAAGCACACTTGGCTTAATAGGCGTACATAGCCTCTAGTAGCTAGAGCACACTTGGCTTCCTATTGTAGGTACACATAACTCCTATTCCTACTGGTATACTAAAACTACTTTATACTTCTTTAGTGGAATCTATTTTGGATTATGCTCTTGATTGCTACGGCCTCACATTTAAAAACCTATATAGATAAACTGGAGAATATCCAAATAAGATTTATAAAACTGCGTGTAAATAAAAAAAAATAAAATAACTTATAGATACCCTACCATAAAACATTAATTGTGCACTCCATTACTAATTATGTACCTACCTACATGTTATTAAGACTAAAATTGATCCCACAGTCAAACTGTTTGTACAGTTTTGTGGGGCTTATATTACTTCGTAAGACCTAATATGTACCTCATAAAAATTAAATAAATAAAATAAAAATAATTAACCTCTAACAATCTAAGCACACGTGGCTCAATAGGCATACATAGCTTCTAACAATCTAAGCACACATGCCTCAATAGGCATGCATAGCCTCTAGTAACTCAAGCATACTTGGCTTCCTATTGTAGTCACACATAACCTCTAACAATCTAAGAACACATGGCTCAATAGGCATACATAGCCTCTAGTAACTCAAGCACACTTGGCTTCCTATTGTAGGCACACATAACCTCTAACAATCTAAGCACACATGGCTCAATAGGCATACATAGCCTCTAGTAACTCGAGCACACTTGGCTTCCTATTGTAGGCACACATAACCTCTAACAATCTAAGCACACATGGCTCAATAGGCGTACATAGCCTCTAGTAACTCAAGCACACTTGGCTTTCTATTGTAGGCACACATAACCTCTAGACATACGTCACTCAACATTACTGTATCTGTGGATTTTCTTGTAGGCATATCCCACTTCTGAAATGTGACGAATCATACACTTCAGACTGAGTATTACAAGTATTTATTCTTCCAACAGTATGTAATTATCAATAATCACTTATCACTTAATCGCTCAATAATTATTAACAATTTATACAACAACAGCACTGGCTTATAAGATATTATGTCTACTGCTCAACGCCTCGGAATAGAATGTCCCAGTACAGATTGATCTATTACCAGCCGAATGTTCCCCACTCTTAAACGTAGGCAAACACTCAGCTGGGTTAGACCAATCAGAGCGAAGTACACAGTACGCATGATCAATTGATTAATTTAAATACATTAGATTAACTTTAAATTTAGCAATAGTTATAAATTGATTACACAGACAAATTGATAATATAACACCTACTTATATTTGACTAATTTGTAATAAAAAGGGCGTTTAATACCGAATAGTTCAACTACAAGCGCCATCTGTCGCTCGTGATAAGGAAACCTTTATAAATGTCTTGTCATTATTTTATAAAATCATTACAGACATAATGAACTAGACGTTGAAGGGTAATTTTCCACTATTATTCATAGTTTTAATCCGAACAATTTATAATTATCAGCACGTGCAGTTTCAAAGGTCAGACTAAATTATAAATAATTTGCTAAAAATATTATATAAACACGGAAATACGTTATTACTAGAATTTACTCTAATGACACAGTATCACATAACTTTTTTATCCTATATAACGAAAAAAGCGAAATCTTATTTTTTTACTGTGGAAAAATCCTTGTAGATCGTCTTTCTTTGTAGTATGCAGGAAAAATAATCATGGATCGTCCTCCACCCTGGAAGGTGGTAGGGAATTTTGGACGCGTGCCAGCTAAACACGACACTTGCCTTCTCTGGCCCTGTAATGACGGCAGTGTGATTGGTTTCAATCGCCACGACCTTGACAGACTGATCCCGCGTTCGCTGAACCCCATGTAAAGTCCACCGAAAATATTTTAAGGAACAAAACGTATTGCAAGCTGAATGTAGCGTTATAGCTGGATAACGCTGAGAAGAAGAAACAAAACTTGTGCTACGGATCTGTCACTCAAGAAACACGCGAATGTCGCTTAGCATTGCATCTAGTTTCACTTACGGTGCGCGCAGTTTTTCGTCGGGAACGCGATCGCGACCGCGATCAATAGCTCACATTGTGCTCGTCGACGCGACGCCCGTGCAAGTTGCATAATGTGTCAGTCGTGGGAGCGACTACAGAGTCGCGCCGTTATGCGACGCACGCCACTGGTACCGTTCCATTAGTGATTTTATTAGACGATTCGCGTGTATCGCCCGTAATCAATTTGAGCACATTGGAGGCGTTGTAAGTCGCCCCACTTGCAACGTATTATAGAGCATAAAACGTTTTACAGCCACGTTCTCCATTTAAGCTCACACGGTGTTTCATTCCGGGCTAATGTTAAGCTTGCTGTGTATAATTTTGTTTTGTCTGCTTTATCTGGGACACAACAGTATATCACGAATTTTGTAGATAAATCGATGCAGTGCTATGAGAAATGATTGTATCTGTGTTTCGATTACAGGTACCCTCTGATAGAGACTCGTATATCTCCTTAATATCTGCTATTATCCTTGCACGTTCATGGCAGTTTGGAACCTATCACAAAGAAGCAACGCAATTCGTTTTATGTTCAAAGTAATCTAGCATTAAACGATACGTTTTATTAATTTAACTAAAAAGATAAGTCTGATGCTCCAATTGATTATTTATTTATTATTGAGTATTAGAACAGCGATAGAATGTCAATTTACGACTGTTTAAATGTTTGCTAAAATATAACTACCGTAACCGTGCCGAAAAGCTTACCACTTTTTCCGAATGGAATTTTCCGCAGATACCTAATTGGAACCATCATTATGTTAGAAAAATAGGCAGGAATATAAAGAAACAATTTTAGTTCCTAGTTTTTGCTAAGATGTCTTGCTCTCGTTCAGATTGACCGCGAACCTCTTACAACGGTACTAAAAATTTTCAGAGTGATTTATTTGGTTATTTTTATCTGTTCAGCGGATGATAGCACTGCTCTAATTTTTTATTAAAGTGGACTAAAGCCATAAGGTTTCAATTATAGTAAGAACACGGAAACTTGTTTTGCGAATTTCAGTAAATTCATTATAGTGACAATATTTGGGTATGGCCGCGTGGTATCCGTGTCGAGGATGAGTCAACGGTGACCGCTCACACCCACGTCTATTGTAAATCGCAGGCGCAGGTTCCCTCATTTGCATACCCGTCTCGCCATAAACAAACATAAAGCCATTATTTTTTCTGCAAGCGAAATTTTACGTTCTTGCCAAGTTTCACTAACAGTTATACATTATATTTATTTTCATTTTAATAATAGGTATTAACATAATTTTTACGAACGCGAAATGTTAGAATTTAGAAATGACATCATTGAGTTCAGTTACTTCTGAAACCCGTTGCTTTTGTGTTCTATTAACCTGATAAATTCAAAGAAATATTATGTAGGCGATTCGATAGAATTTAAAAAAGTTTCAATAAATCCAATCGATTGGTAAAAAGTAACATCAATAATAGTGTAAGTGTGTAGTCATTGTAGATAAAAATAAATTAAGTTACGGGACACCTGCTGAAGGAGGGGCCGTCAAAAGTACACGCACCCGCACCGCGGCCACAGGTCGTTCACCCCGACACGACGTAATTAAAATCCTTCATGGAAAGCACGCCTGATGGAATCCATCCTGACCCCGCGCACGACCGCCTAGTACCGCCCTTTAAACGTTACTTTATAAATAGGAGCAACCCAGCTTCGTGGTCCCTACCATTGCAATGCTATACAGGAGCTACTAAAAAAATAAACGTAATTATTCCGCCGTTTTTAATTTTAACTTATTTTTTTTTTAATACAGTATGTGTTTAAAAATCTGACAGCTTCAGACCGTTCGTAGATTACGTATGAATAGTAATTACTTAGATGAAGAACATGCCGGTAAAAAGTTTTTATAATTTTAATTCACACACGAGAGATCACTATAGTTTTTTAAACTATTTTTGTTAGTCATGGTCAATATAATTTGATTTAATATACCAATTAAACTTATATAGACGCCTCGATCAACAAATTAATAACTCCGCTAGGTCTAAATATTCAATTAAGAATCGAATAATAAAACATATAACTTCAATCATTTCCCTTACCCATTTTGAGCGTTTAATTGACACTCGAAAGATTAAAGTCTAAAATCGGTTTTGTGTTTTATACACAACACTACACTATATAAGGAAATATTTTTGACCCAAGTATTATATACTTCACGTTTGATTTCCCATATGTGTCTGCTAACCGAAAAAGTCGTTAAACTCACTAGCCAGTGCAAAGATCGCACTTTCCTCTTAAATCGTTTAGTAACTCCATAAACTTTAGATACCACAATAATCAGGAAATCGGCACGCGGTATCGCCTTGTGCCCAATAATCGCTGTCGATGGCGTGTCGCCGGCCTGCGCGCGCGCAGTCACGAACCTCGCGGTGGATCGCTGTTCTCACGTGACCCTCTTAATTATAATCTCAGAGCCCGCAATCGGGTCAACAAAATATGTACAACGAAATTTGAGAGTTTTACTTCCACGTTATATTGTGTAAATTTAAGTAAAAGGAGAAAAAGCTTTAGGATTTCTATAAGAAAACTGACAATGTCATAGTTCCATTTAAAGATATAATCATTTCTTAACTTTCGCTTTAGGATTTAAAATAAGCAAAGCACTTACTTTCGATGCTTCTTCAGACCAATTCATCAGGATCAACAAAGAAATAAATCTTAACAGAAAATATTTTCTCAATTTCACTTCAAGGTTACTACGAATTTATCAAATATACATTTATTTAATTTACTATTTTACAAAAGTAATTCTTCACATTATTATTTAATCTTTGACAGTAAGAACGAAATTTAAATTCAATTTTTTTTATCAATTCATTCAGATTACCATCAGATTTATGATTGCAATAAAAAACTATAATCAAAACCCACTATTTTATTAATAGGGCCTTGACATTAAATTTATAAATATTCCTCAAAACTGGGCTATATTTTATAATAATATCATGTAAAATGAGTCATTCCATGTCTGAATTTCAAATAACCTTGTGGATCTCAGATAGCCTCGTTTTACTGATTATAATTTTCTGTATCTAAATTTTTAGTGTAAATTAAAACAGTTCAGAACGAAACTAAAATCCGTAGGTTTTTTATATTGTAGCGATGATAGCATTTTTTGTTCTACAAATTTATGCGCACAGGTATTACACCTACTCGGAGTGATTTACAAATTAATGGTTCGCTACGGCAGTTTAAAAATTGAAACTCAAAGGAATCCGCCAAACTTTAGTATCGCGGATTTTACGTTGGGTCGTAACTTGCAGGTTCGTGATCCAATTCCACCCAGTTGGTACTCCGGTACCAACATGACCTGAACCCCGGTCGTGCTCTCCAGATCGTTTGTTATACTTTTGCGGTTCACCAACGCTACCAGTTGTTCCGCGTACAATTGCGGACCTAGATACCGTAGGTAGCTAGGATCTTAATAATTCTTAACGTCGTGGGAAATAATTTTTACTGCTCCTATAAAGACCATTTTTCCAAACGCTATGTTTCAGAAGAATCACTTAAATTATACTACGGCTTAATTACTAACTTGCAGTCGACTGGCAGTCATAATAATAATAGTAAATAATTATTTAGTATTTTCATGTTTATGAAAATAGTAAATACTAAATAATTATTTACAAACAAAACAATATCGTTTGTTAACTTGTAGCAATTATTCAGTCAGAATTAAAATATATTACGCACATAACAATAAACAATTAAATGTAATCTATTACACAGCCATTGAATCCCTTTAAATATTTTTTTAAACAACAACACATGCTCAATTTATTACAATTAATGTTCCGATGCAATACACTTATAGACTCTCTTGAGTCTAGAAATTGTTAACGATAAACTTTGGACTATTTCATAGTCTATTTTTATATTAAGTGTGTCCTGCAGCCAGCTTTAGTAAACGGATTACATTATATTGATTCTATGTACTATGATTTAGTATTATTGAATAGCTTTAAATTTTCTATTTGCCATTATAATATTCAATTAAAGAAATCTAGATATCGATGAGGTTGAGAAAATGTTGCACCTTTTCCGCATCTATCGTTGATGTCTTTTGCAAGCGTTGATCCGAGCTTTTGAACATTTTCCGACTTAGTTGTTTCATGCTGGTGCATTTTATCCTGTTGTTTTTGCAACAATTATTTATATTATGTGTAAGTTTTTATTGTAATAGGCGAGTTATTTATTGGTTTTGAAATTGTGCTAAAAACCTGAGTTTATTAAAATTCATAGCAGCATTTGTTTTCTGTATTTATAGATTTATTAAACGCAATTAGCAAAAGTTTATAGCTAGAACTTTAAAACGATAAAATAAATGATAAATCTTCTTGCAAAGGGAGCCAAACGAAGCGACTCTAAATATAGCGCAGTGCCATTATTGCTATATGCGCATCGGAGCTTATCGCTCTATACACGATTGAAGACAAGCTCGCGCGCATGAGCGCAAAAACCTTCCTATATATACCATAACGGTACGCCATACACACTACTCATTTTTCTACTTTATCATCAATTTATTTTTCCTATGTAGACGTTTCCTGGAAGCATTTAAAATTTATGATGTTTCATTTAAGCTCCTCATCGCAATATTTTCAAATGAGCTTTTCAAATGTCCGTAACTAAATGCAGAGACTTAATAGCGTTTAAATAAACTTAGTCTTTCTATATAGAGTTTACTCCCTATTTTAATTTCAAAAGATATATAATTACCAATGTAATTATATAGTCGAACCATGCATTCACCAATTAGATATTTCAATTTCTTTATTCATAAAGTATATTAATTAAAAACTTGTTGCAGTTGTATCGTTGCCTCCAGTGAACATCCACCATAAAATATTTAATAAACCAGTTTATTGAACAGGATCACCTGACTGTACTTAAGATGTCCAGAACTGCGAGGTCGGAAAAATATTTTCGACCTCATATTTAATTTTTTTTTAAATCTGGCGAAAGAAAATATTATTACTATAATAAGGGACGTACCTTGTAAGAGCTACGGGAAGGATAGTTGATAGGTAAGCGTCACGTGAAGTTATAGTTCAAACAAATTTCAACACGCAGTTCATGAACTTTTCACTGTTCGTATATCACAGGCGGTCGCACAGTCCTCGGGGTGAGCGCGCACGATGGTCGCGAGTAGTGTCGCGGCCACTCTCGACGAGACACTGAACTTGCCAGAGTGCGCCCCAACGGTTATAACATAACACGTCTGACGTAACCTTAACCTTGCAAGAAGAAGAGGAACGAGCCGCCGAAGGACGGAGAGAGAGAGCGATAGTTTCGAGAGAAAGGGAGAGATGAGGCGGCCGCCGGACGCGCGGACACCGCGGTCCGGCGACGCGCGCGCCCGCCTGCCGTCAGAACCCATCCTGCTTCCCATACGCAAAGCTGATAATGTTTATCTTTCACACTACTGTTTGATCATGAGCGTTTTAACAAATTGGGAAATTTATGACACTTAACTAAACGATCTTAAAAAGCATATTGTGTTTGAGGTGTGTAGAAAGCGTTGATTGGGCAATAAGTAAACATACTTACATCCTAAAACATAAGTGATGGTACGTGATCTCTTCAGATATATCAGGTATCTTTGTAATAAAGTACTTAATTTTATTATTACTGACTCACAAGCATAATCGCTTACCCGTTTTATCATCACTAATTTTGGGATAATGTTGTGATGAAAACATACTTTCATTTCATGATTGCAGCTTATTATCAAGATCCACTTTGCATAATGTCCAGTGCCAGTCAACAGTCGTGCGTCCATTAGCAAACGCACGGTTTATTCATCCATGATTGCATGATATACAGTTTCTGGATTTAAGTGGAGTAACTGGCCTCTAACTTGCCAAACTTTGAGGAATATTACATGACAGAATGGGCAGTTCTTCAGCTTATTATATTTTCGCGGTCGTTGGTTCAGATCCGACTCGAAGGACCATTTTTTTTATTGATTAGGTGGGCAAACGAGCATCCGCGCCACCTGATGGTAAGTAGTCATCGCCGCCCATGGACACCTGCAACACCAGAATTGCTGATGCTTTGCCGAGCTTTAAGAGCCCCTACAGACTGCAGACTGCCAGAGCCGCAGCAACCAAGGCGGAACTGGCTCTTAGGCGCAAAAGTCGAAACAAACTCCAAGGTGCTTTACGACAGAATCCGACGAAAGGGCCAGCCAGTCCCCGAGAGGTACTACCACAGAGCAAGGCAGATATTTTCTTGGCTCTTACGAGATGCCTGGAATGGCAGTGAGGAACTGTATTCCATCCCCACACGGGGACCATGTAGAAGTTGAGAAGTTAGTTAAATAATGCGCACTAATTTATGTTAAATTAATTAATTAATTAGACCAAAGGTTGATTACTACATAAGAGAGGAGCGAGGAAGCACACTCGATGACCGCTAATCGTGTACAGGGGCCGTATTATAACGTGTTAACGCCATAATTTTTAGGTTGTACGAAAGAGATGAGGCTATTTAATATGTAAAGCGGCATCTCTTTTTCACAACCTAAAAATGATGGCGTTAACACTTTTTTTTTATTATTCGTGATAGGCTTATGCTTGGCCGCCAGTTTACCTGATGTTAAGCGACACTGCGATCTACGATGAACGGCGCTTGCCTACAAGAAACCGATTCACTCGTGATTTAACACGTTATAATACGGCCCCAGATAATTAATTAAATATTAATTTACAAGCTTAGGTAAAAATGCTTATTTGACCATAGTGTACTGTTTCATCGTACACAGTCTATACCTTTGCAAACAAAGACGACATATACCTAGCTAGTATACACACGACATAAATAAAACAATGCTGAAATAGATAAGCGTATCTTTAGATAAGATTAAAACAATCCATTAATATGCTACCAGCAGTTAACCACGAATCTATTATTCATAGATGTCAATAGCACGACAAGGATCACTCGGTCACATCTATCTATAGGCAAAGGTCCCCGAATCGTAACGGTAATCTGGATCGCATTTCTATACTTAGTTAACTAGAATAAAATTTATATACCACTTTGTGTCTTTGGAGTTGTCAACGAAGGACAGGCTTATTGCGCCACTTAATAATAGTTATAGTGCTGACCCAAGTATAGAAGACTAGTTTGCATTTCTACGAATGGAGACTCATGTGAAAATTTATAAATACAAGGCTTGGCGTGTCTAATTACAAAAGACGTGCGAGTAAGCTCACGCGGACGACCATTCACCGGAAAAAAGTTAACTTCAGAAAGATAAACATACATAAATACTTCAACGTGTGATGTTTATCACATAAAACATACAATTAAGCTTGTATTCCCGAAAAGGTTAAGCACAGTTGACCGGCATTTTGTAGGTCGCGTATAATCGAAGGCGATCCCATAGTCATTAATCGAGCACAAATCCAAACTCCGAAAACACACTAGCTTTCTCGTTTACCCATAATTTCAGTCTACCATTTTCGGCTTAACAGCCAAAGAGTTAGAGATCAATAACCAATAGGAGGCCTTTTTTGGTTAATCGACACATACAATCTAACACTATCGACCAGTTAGTAGTTGTATACACTAAATAATGATCAGGAAATTAACAGAAATAATTGATTAAATCTTGTCATTTGTATCTTGCAGTAGGTGAGGGATTGACTTGTGGCACCACAGGTTGTGGGTTCAATTCCCGCACTTAACAAATTAAATTGAAAATTTGTACGGCTGAAAAGTAGATAGTTGTTCCAAGTCTGATTGTTTGATTTTGTAAACGCATCCACGATACAGGAGAAAATTCTACTGTGAGTTGCTTCACACTAAAGAAGTATACATATTCTTCTATCACTATTATAGCATCACACAAGCTGGACTTATTGACAATTAATATTCTCTAATATTACATTCTTTGTTCGCAATTTTGTGAGCTTCTCAATAACTTAAAAGCAAAGCCAAGTACTACATCAAGGTTGGTGTTGAGTCCATGTAAGTGAACCTGCACCATGTATTCAGTATGATGTTAGCCTGAAGACGACTGATACCAATAATTTATTGATCTCAACTACATTATTATCCAACTATAAAAAAGTGTTTATACGATCCGACCTTACACAGCAATTAAAATCTGCCATTTAAAATTAAAAATACGTTAATAGTGGCACTGGACCCATTACTTACCAACAGCACGAGAATTAATTTCCGTCAGTTAATTATACGAGTATTCTAAGCAACATAGTTAGTTAAAGGAACGTCGATACTCCTTTATCCTAATAGATTAAGCATTAGGATCGCAAACGTTCAACTTTCATTTAATCCTAAAGGTCCGTGCAGACGTTTGACAGAATAGTTTTGTTATATCTACAGAATGGTTTTCATGGCTTGTTGTGTAAACAATCTTCTTCTAACCATTTTGTAACAAATTACAAACATAATGCAAAATCCATTGTTCTTGTGCCCTCTATTCTTTTATGTATAAAAAACTAAGTTATAGTACGTGTTTTTTTAATGTGGACCCCTTAATATGAATTACTCCTGTATCATAGTACAATATATGTGTAGACCACATAAATATTTATTGCGCGCGAAAATCGAAGCCGCGACTCGAGGAGCAAAAGCCAACTCAGTCACTCCGTCATTCGTGCTGTCAATATACTATACTATACTATTTATTACTGTCCGCTCCACAATAGACAGGTGAATAAACTGAATAATACTGTCATATTTCACGGCACTTTACCTCCGTGGCTTTATGACCTATAACGATGCTTGTTGAATAAGTCATATACACAGTTCAATTGTTACTCAAATTGCTCAATCTTCTACTCTCATCTTCACATTCGTGAATGAAAATATAAAAGCATTTCGCTTTCAAATTGAACAATTGAGACGTTTTGCCTAATGACATGTGCCAAGAAAAGATTATGTCGACGACCTCCGCTTTCTAAGACGTTTGAACTTGAAATTGTTTATTTTATGTTTCTTATTTACTTTTCACTGGACTTTTCAGCGCTATTGATTTCTTTTCTAAAACAAGACTTTCACGCGACTCTTGCCTAAGAGGAATTGGAGCCATTAAACAAAATAAGTGTGTGTTGTGTGTGCCAAACAAAAGTTCTGCATACTATGATGATGCATTTTTGTATTCTATTTTTAAATGAAGAAGGAACATGATTGACTGACATATCAACGCCCAGGATGAAGTCAAAATGATCCTACAAACTCGTTTGAAATAGAACTTCTTGTAATGTAATTTAATGTAATAGCAAACGCATAAGGCGCAAGTTCCATAACAGCGAAGTTTGTTCTTCATCGAACGTTATTGGATGTTCAATGTATTTTAAATCTTTAAACAAAATTTCTCATTGATTAAATTACCTATAAAGTTTTGCTAAATCTATACTTGTCATTGATAGTTTGATTAAAATGTGGCCCATTATTTATATAGTTTACTAAACTCTTCTCAATTACCTAAATTCAGCTGAATATCTTTATTTTACACGAAGGCACTACAATCAAGCTGCAACAAGCTTCTAGGCATTATCGATATCCTAAAAATATACTAGCTATCAGTTTTTACGAGCTTCTGTCCTGAAATGTCCTTATCGTAGCAATAATTAAAGACATAAAAGAACCTGGACGATTTAACTTATAATGCGAATTACGAAGTATCCAACTAAGGTTCTGCAAAACATTAACATTAGCTTAATAAAACTCTTTTCAAATATGGTCAACAGAATTATGTCGGCTTGGTAGTTATGGTAGCATCTACATACCCACACACTGTCATGATTATATTATTATCTACCAATACATCAGTGTAAGCCTACTTTTGTCAAAACCAAATGTTTATATCGAACATATTTAAATCAACTCGCAGATAACACGAGTAAACAAGATATTATGTACTGAGCGATATAGTGTTGCATATTCCGATAGCAGTCGAGATCACGTCACAAGTCATTCGTCATCTCACTTCGTTTACGATGCGTAGGTATTTAGCGATGTCAGGTCATTGCGTTCTATCAATTGGAGTGTATAGTTTTTACCGTAATCCTCGACTCATAATCTTCATTAGTGCGGTCGATTCATCATGGTTTCACATCAATTCATCAAGTTTCCTCTTTGTCAATTACTACATCATAAAAGAATGTTCCCAAGACTATCTGTAGTTTGTTATGCTTCACATCATATTTCCCGTCTGAGTGCCTATTACGCTCCGGGATATAATGCTACTCACTCATTTATTGGCCGATGATACGTATCTTATTGTTTATTACGATATGCAATTTTACATGTTAGATAACATAACTTCAAATAATTAACAGCAGCTTAGAATATACATACGTTGTGCAATACATTTCCATTTTAATAATAACGGAAGTCCATGAGTTATATATATTTTTAATCGTAGGTATAGTATAATAATAATCATAAAAAAACTAGCCAAGTGCGTGTCTTCGCACATTTAGGGTTCCGTACCAAATGATCGCATTTACCAGCGCAATTAAGTTGGTTGTAATAGGAAAACTGAGGGAATTATAAAAAACTTATTGATATTTGTTAGTTGTGTAAAATACTTATATGTAATAATAAACATTATCGCTAATGAAGTTCATAGTTCAATAGGAAGTTAAGGATTTCTTCGGAACAAAATTTTGTATAAAATGCTGACTTTGATGGTTGTTTTTAAAAATACTGGAAAACAAAGGAATCATTGTTTTCCAATATTTTTAAAAACAAGAAATAGGCGATCAAGTAGGTCATTCTTCGCGCCTCCTCTTTACCTATATGGTAGGCCCTTAAAACATTTAAAAAAATATTTTTTGACAATTTGTATGGCTTTGGGTCAACAAGTTGCTTAACTTAAAGTTGAAGACTGTAGCTCCAACGGTTTAGCTGTAAAACCTGCGTGACAGACGAGGGATAGAAGGACACGTCAGTGACAGCAATAGGGTTCCATTTGGACTCTTCAGGTACAGTACCCTAAAAATAGGGTTAGCCTAATTAAATGAACTTGAATAAAAATATTAGTCGTTAGTTCCAACCCATGAACACTACTTGGAAAAATCGCATCCATTCCTTATCTTGTGATTATGCAGTGATTCAATTTTTTTTTTATTAAAATGAGACCGTATGTGAGTTCTAATAAAACCGGCATAAATCCTACTGACAATAACAACCACTAAAAAATATAATGGTTATAAAACATTTCAGCAAGTTACACGATCAACCTGCCTACGTGGTTAATAGTATCAGATCTCCCACAGATTTAATATATTAGCTCGTTAACGAAACGGTAAAATTTACGCCTTGCTTAAAATCTTTTCAAATAAATAAATAATTAATTCGATTTTATTATTTGTTACACCCAACTTAATTATCGGAGTGTTTTTATCGGCGAGTTTCCTCTCAGTCGACTAGCCGCAATCATTTGCTTTATGCCGGTTGCTATATTAAGTTCACTATTTCATATTAGACACGCCTGTAGAACCGAAGCTGTGCTAATATATTTCTCTCAGCTTTTATTCCCTTAATATTTCTCTAGATGGCGCTTTTTCGACGTGTAGAAGTTCTATATGCCTTTAGACAGAATACAGAGAAAGGAAAAATTCTCAGTTCTTTTTTTATGTTGTATAATTAATTTATGGTACTGTCATTATTATCAATGTTATAGCCAACATTTTGCTTCTATATTGTATACTAGAATTCCCGTGCGCTCAGCTTCGCCTGCGTAATTTTCTTTTCTAAATTATACTGAGCCCACTGTACCTACACCATGGAGGTTTCATATCATAAAATGTGTTGTCTCATTTAAAAGAAAGAAATAATTGTCAAAATATCAACAGCGAATGACAGCTGTATTACTAATCCTTACTAATATTATTATGTACTAATCCTTACTAATATTATTATGTACTAATTCTTACTAATATTATAAGCGTGAGAGTTTGTGAGTATGGATGTCTGGATTTATGGATGTTTGTTATTTTTTCACACCAGAACGGCTGAACGGATTTGGGTATGGCCTGGGCATTGCCTGGTATAACACTTTTTATCCAGATCGGACCCAATCCTGAAGTCCACGCAGACAATGTCGCGGGCAGAAGCTAGTGGAATCATATTTAAATCGTGACGATGTCATCGCTTATTAAATATGATTGTGTGTGTGTGTGTGTATGTCAAAATGTCAAACGCATGGTAGTGTGTGCGGACTTTCATACAAACTTTCACCCCCTTTTCACCACCTTATGGGTTGAATTGCCAAAAATCCTTTCTTAGTGCTCGGCAAAAGGAACCAGCATGCAAACTTTCAGTAATCTAACTGCTGTACTTCATCACGCACAAATAAAAAACACAAAACTAATATATATATATATATATATATATATATATATATATATTCGTTTTGTGTTTTTTATTTGTGCGTGATGATTTGTGCTGCATTTACAATTATCACTTATTCTCATCATAATCTACGAAGGCACGCTTAACTTTCCGATCACGTTAATCGTATAAAACTGGATTGTCAACAATGTCAATGTTTAGGTATGTATCATCATCGGCCCCTGTAGGTTGCGCGCGTGTTCGCGTGCTCGAAGTGGGATGCGAGATGAAGCCTCGGCTTTTGAAGAGATCCAGAGAACACTGGGTCACAGCCTGTCATGATCATAGCGAATGTCATAAATCCCATCCATGGCCATGACTATAGGGCAAAGCAAGGCATGTACGGTTTTTAGTCGGTACGAGTCCGACATACCCGGCCGCCTCCCTGGGTGGCAGACGATCCATAAGGATTTTCCGTACAACAAAAAAAGAAGTATAATTATATTAACTTCCGCGCTTTCTTCCAAGTTATGGAAATTCGTTCAATGCATGATAAGGAGATTGTCTTTTATTTTTTATAACAATAATAACGTGCCTAATGGTTTTATGTCAATTTTGGAAAACAAAAACAAGAAAGGAATTCTATATTATTAACATTAATATTAAAAGTACGTTAATGATGTGCTGAAACCCGGGACAATTTTTCCGAAATTAAAAATGTTGTCGTTATGAAGTCTTCTCTTTTAGTCTGTTAATAAGTTAAGGTAAATCAACTCACCTTTTTCCAATCACTGATCATCACATACATAGCCATAATTTATTGTAAAGTGTCATTGTCTAGTCGTGTCGTGCTTATTTATAAAGACTATTCCGTTGCGTTTTTAATCTTTTGACATTGTTTATGTGTAATATAAATTCGTAAAATGAAAAAAATAAGCATTATTTTAAAACGATACCTAGCTGTTTAATGTAATTTATTATTGGTTAACTCATGTAACGACATTTCGTATTCAAAATAAAAATATATTGTTAAATAATACGGAAACTCCATCCTTTACCGCTATTCGCTTATTGTTATTTACGGCTAACAACTAAAACTTGCCTCAAAGAATTTATAATATTTTAAAGCTGTTTTATTATGCTTGTTAATTTATCCATGTTCCCTGTGTTATTTAGCTCCAATATATTATATTTTATTTCTTTAATCTCTTACATTTGTAGTATTACAATATGATCTTTGTATGGCTATCATATAAAAGCCGGTTATTTAGAAGGTAAGTACCTATTATAGGTATATTTATTTGAACTCCACATAATTCTATTGTTTGGAACCTGTTGTTTTATTCAGGACATTCTAAAATAAACTGAAATAAATTGAACTCAATGCTTCTTGATTTTGACTCGGACAGATGTCCGAGTTCATGAAATAAATTTATCGCAAGATAGCATAGGTACAAAACATAAGTGAGACACGTTTTAATGTAGATATTATATAAATTGCATTGCAACCGAACCGGCTGGATTAACTTCTGATTACAATGTAAACGTTAAGGCTTTATAATCATAACTAACAACCTAGCAGTTTTGTAGAGTAAAATTAAGTGTCCCTATTGAGTTGTACGCTGTACAGGGCTGTAATGCTGGAATTGTTACATCCTTCTTGCAGAATCTTAACTTATTATGTAGCGTAACAATGTTGCAACATATTTTGTTCCCTTTGAACAGTGGCTCTCAAGCATAACAGCCTCTAAGAATCATGAAAATGTGAAATTCCTTTCTACAAAACATGCTGTAACACAGCCATGCAATATTGGATCTGTAGATACCTACCTATAAATTTTCTATAAACATGTTTAATTTGATTTAAATTAACATGGTGTTGCAATTCAGACATTGAAGTGTGTTCAAACGTTGTTCATCTTCAAATATTTCAGTGGTCGCTTAATTATTTCAAACAGCTTAAACTAAATGCTAATTATATTAATATCTGCGGGCGTCAGAGAGAGAATAATATAGGTACACATAGCTTATCAATTTACCTATTAATTATACTGAATCATTCCAGTATCATGGGTTTTACATATATTTATCAGCAGTCTCCTCCAAAATATTGATGATAATATTTAAAAAAAATCGCGACTCCGTCATTTTGACTTACTTTCCCAGACACATATTCCCATAACTTTGCGACAATCTCATGGGTTCATCGGGTGTATAGCCGTGCTTTACATTTTGTGTTTGTTTAAAACATTTACAATCGTTCCTCGCGGTCTGACAGTTAGAAGTCTTTACCCAGAAACTCGATATTATTTATAAAACTCACTGCCAGCCTCACGTATCCTTTTCAGCTTTTTCTTTTTCTCATTTTCTTTAATTTATGCAGATACCTTTTCCTTAATGTAGTCTCTTTTCACACGCTCCAAGATTACACCCCATCCGATCTTAATCAACAGATGCGGATTTTTTATGACTACTTTATGAACCAGGAAATATTCTAGGCTCTAAAGTATACGATGCAAAATATAGAACGTATCTTTTTATCTCAACAGTAATCATATAGGTACGTCTGTTGAACAAAATGGAATACATTTCTTTGAAAGCTAATTATTACTAAAGATAGCTTTGAAATAATCATATTAAATGTTTTTTGTGTTCCAGAGGTGTTTGAATTCAAAACATAATATTAATTCATAAACACATCAATCTTCCTCTGTCCGGGCCGGACATAATTGCTTGTTTAATTAAGATGATTTGATACTTGATAACGAATTAGATACATTTCTTTAATCGATTTACAATAACTGGATAAACAAATTTCTTACGAAATAAGCTTATAAAATTTTCCCTTTCCACTGTTGGTTGCTTCATTCTAATGCTTCGTCTGATGGGTTAAGTAAAAAATACTTTGAATCAATAAAAGAGTAGCCGCATTTATTACACCTAATTGCAATGGATGGTATTATCCGATATAAACATTATTTTATTAAATCTGCGGTTTTAAGAAAACATCCTTTGTTTAAAAAATAGAAAATTCACAATGGAAGGATTAGTTTTTTTTTTATTTATTTATTCTTTAAAAAAATCAAATAATAGTACTTACACTCTAAATGATACAAACATAAACTCATTGGAGTTTTACCAGCATCATTGTCATCGACTACATTTTTAAATACAAAGAACAAAAAGAAAACTAAATAAAAATTAACAAATTGAAGTATTTTGAATGTTAGAACCAGTATGCATCATACTTTAATAGTGACAAATAACTTTGTATAATATTTATAGAAGCTACCTAACAGAAAGCTACTTAATAGTAATCCTACTTTATAGAAGGTAAGTAGGCATTATTTAGCCACCAAACAAATAAAACCTTTTTGTTTTCAATATAAAGTTATTTCATATACGTATTTTATTACATCATAATAATTTATACCTAATCTGTACCTACAAAACTCATCAAAGGAAAATTATTCGAACGGCCTGCAGATTATAAAAATTACCGACACAAAAGCTTTGAAACGCTCCCATTACATTTAATATCTTACATAATTACTTCAGTTGTCTTTCATAATAGCTTTTGCCCGAGGCCCGTCCTCACTGGAGAACAACGGCAGCAAAAACCGGCGTCATGTTGCCGTCAATTGTAAATTATTGTTGTTTGACTCATTTTTCTCGTGAGTTTACTTACGCACATTTATGCGCTAACATGACCAAGAAATAGTCTTCAGGTTTTCATCGAAAACGTTTTTTATTCATAACTTTATTCATTTTTTCTCGCCATCTATTGGTGAATGAATTTTTAAAACATAAAACATTAATGACTTTTAGGGTACCGTATCTTAAAAGGCGAAAAGGAAAACTTGTAGGATAACTTCCCTACTTTGTTGTCCGCCTGGCTGTTATGAATGTTTTCAGGAAAGCATGAAGAAATTAATATCAAATACTTAGGTGTACGGTCTCTTGGAGCTATAAAAAATAATACTTCAAAGTAACGCAAATTCGTTAATTAAGTTTGTTAATTAATTACCTCCCATCACATACAAGTTGTACGGAACCCTCGGTTATCGAACTAAACTCGCATTTGTCCGGGCTTTTTTAAAACCACTGCTATAAAATGTCACTTTGAACTTTCGTTTAACACAATATAAGCGCACTCAAATTGTGTGTCAGACAAATGTTCTGATCTAAGTATACGCGTTAATTTAAACGTAACTATGATAATTTTACAATTCGTTTCACTGATAATAAAATCAATGAATTCAAAATACCTATTTAAGTATATTGATATAATCATCGTAGAGAACGGAGATTACATAAATAGGGCATTGACGTTTAACTTCCAACACGTACTAATAAGTTATTTTTTTTTAGTAAAGGAAAAAATTCAATCGCGGGCAGGATTCGAACCTGCGTCTTCTGGTTTGATATACCAGACGCTCTGACCTCTAAGCCACCGCGAACCCTACCCGCATGATTGAAATTTTGCCTTCACATTCTGAATTTACGTCATAAGGTGACGTAAATTTGTAGGGTTCGCGGTGGCTTAGAGGTCAGAGCGTCTGGTATATCAAACCAGAAGACGCAGGTTCGAATCCTGCCCGCGATTGAATTTTTTCCTTTACTAAAAAAAATAACTTAATGATCTTAGCATGGAAAATGCAAAAAAATCACAAAAAGATACGTACTAATAAGTAAACGTAATTGATTAAATCATAAAAAATATATAATAGTTTCCTTTAAGAAGGACTCATTACTTGCTAATATAGCTTCTATTCGATTTAAAAGCATGTTTACTACGACAGATTAGTAAACAATATCTAACTTGGATCCTGTTTCCTAACACTAACAATTTCATGATAGCAATTTACTCACATATTTATAGACAGTAAAGTAACAACTAAACTATAAAGCCGTGATTTCGTTTTTGAAAGTGCCGCCGTCTCCTGCCTAGCCGGGAGCAGGGTTATAAATCCCCCTGAGTCAGAAGTCAACCTATTAGACCGATAATTAGCCAGCTGGCGTTAGGACGCGCAGAACTTATAGCCTCGAGACTTTGTTTGTTTAAAACATAATGTGGGAACCTGCAACTGAAACCGACTTTATTATACACATTAAATAATCGTGCAACATATTATTTTAGTACACTTAAAAAGTGATACCCGTTATAAAATTTCATATTATACCAGATAATAAGTACTCAACTCCTTTTAGCGTCGGGCTGTATAGATAAATTATTAACATTCTTTGATTTTTTTTAAGACACTACCCGCTCTAGGGAGTAAACCCTGAGTCACCGGGAATTTTACAAACATTCAATTAATGGAGACAAAATGTAACCAGATTCAGTTTTCTTGTAAGTGCAAGCCTTTATTTTCCGCCTAGGGTGTTAAGTTAGTAGAGAGAGCATTGGTTTCACGTCATAAATATTGTCTGCGTTATTTGTGCCATATCGTAAACCGAAGTAAATTGACATAATGCAACTATTTATTTTCAGAAGACCTAATGTATATTACCATGAAAATCGCAGTAGGATAGTCGGCCACAATTTAAATGCACATATTATTATTGTGCCCATTCTTATTTTACGACTATTGTCAACTTGTCAAGTATAATATTTGCCGATAGATATCGACAAACTACTTTATATATGTAAATGTATTTTTGTCCTCACAATACTTGTTTTAGAGTCAATTTTCACGGTGTCTCCTCTACATTCTCATTGCATACAGACAGTTGGATAATTCAAAACATATCGTTAGCATAGTAAAATATCTCCGAATTCGCAAAAGACGCGTCAAATAATTATTGTAACTGCATTTGGCCACTAATTCCAATCATTAATGCAATCTAAATATGTCACACCGTTATATTTAACGTCTATGTTTGGGCAGTCGTAGGAAGTTATTACCATAAACGTAGAACAATTTGCGGTAATTTTATAACACTACGCACCATAAATATTCATAATCTTTAAGCTGACTCAGAGAATCCTGTTGAAAGTCTTCTTACTTGATACGACTGTGGAAATACATATCAGTTTCACTTTTCCCTTATCTATAAATGGTGATATTCGTATCACGATTGGGGTCGCGCGTGCCAAGTGTCTCGACATGTGTGCAAAACTGATTTTCCCCGCTGGCTACTGAAAAATATTCCTCTTTTTTTTAAATGTGTATGTCTGTTTTATTTTAAAATTCAAGATTTTTGAACTGGAGTCCAGTTCTAGCTTCGCTCTGTTTTATTTCTGAACCACTGTGAAATGGAGGACGTGAATTCATGTAATAGCGCCACTTTTTGGCGATCTTAATGTGAAAATATATATCACGCTCAGGAGATAAGTCATTATAAATATAATTAATGCTATCGCCCTACGGTTGTTCTATTCACTATTACTACGGTTGTTATTCAAACAGTAGGAACTGAATGTGTAATAAACGACAGGAAGACGGACTAAGCTTTACGAGCCAAGATGTATGTCCAATTGGCAGTTAAAGCATTTTAACGGCATATTGCTTTAGAGTTGAAATTAAAGCGGCGGAAATTAGTCGTGGCTGTTTAAGTATAGGAATTAATTAGTACTGCTGTGGAATAATTTCTCATTAATTTCAACACGGGCAAATAGAAACCCCGCGCGGCGTTTCCATGCTTTGTAAGCAGATGCCTGAAGCTGTCTTACCATGTGCAAGCCATATATCACACGGCTACTTGACACGGCGCGTAATGTTCGCACCTAAAGCCTGAATCTGCTTATTAGAAATACCCAACAAAAAATTTGAAAATAGCACAATATCTAGTTAGAATCATATTACAAATAACTTTTAACAAAAAGTAAAACTAACGTTATTTTTATGTATTTTCACCGATATTTTTATCCATACTGACTGCCTCATTAGTCTAGTGGTCCCAAGCGCGACTGCAACGCTAGAGGTCCTGGGTTCGATCCCCAGGTCGAGCAAAGTGTTATTGGGTTTTTCTATGAAATTCTCAGTAGCAGCTCGGAGTCTGGATCTGTGCCCGGTTAATGGCAATAGGCTCGCCCCCTATTGTAATAGGGGGCGAGCCTAAGCCGGGACCTAAACATACCGGCGAACTGTGGGTGTACATTAGTACGCCTCTGCCTAACCCTTCAGGGAATACAGGCGTGATGGTATGTTATGATGGTATGTTATTTTTATCCATTTGTCGATTGTAGACCGATTTCAAAAATTGATTCTTTTTTTTCATATTATGTAAAACATTTACTTACAAAAAATTCTAGCTTAAAAGACGGTCAATTAATAATTAGCTGAGAGTAATATATCAATATTGAGCAAAAAATCAATTCTAAACTTAACTGAACATTCTTGATTAGAAAATAAACGCGCTTCGTGCAGAAAACTTCCGTTCCATACATTTTACCTTAATCCCCTATCAACCTCCATAAATCTATGATTTTATAGCTAATAATATGCGTATCTTATACCTACTTATGGTATCATACTGATCTACATATATGTCTTACTTAATATATCCTTTTTTTACAGGTAAGTTTAACGTTTCTGCAGCAGTTTTTAAGTCTTTATCGGCTGGTACAATATTATCCTGCAATACTTTCTGGTAAGTTGACATTCTTTTTTTTTATTTCGATTATCATTTAGTATTAAATTACATTATACAGTTATAAAGCTTGGTCTTGAACTCTTCAAGAGATTAAAGTAACTGAGCTTAAAGGTTTTCTTACGCATATATATTTTAAGCTGAAAGTACCGTATTTTGACTCAGCCAACTCAAGTCTATGATGCATTCGTCGAAATAACTCGAGTTGCTAGTTAAATAAGACTATTATGAAATGAGAATTTTACATTAAGTCACAGCGTGCGTGACATCACATGTACAAATTAATTACGCCATTTAAACGCTATAATAATAACGTCGGACCTCAACTACGCGGTTAATAGTTTGTCACGATTATAACAAGAGAGATACGATCCACAGTGCGATATTAATGGGTAGTTGCGATTCTCACGCTATCTGTATTACTTTGGAGTGTATCATTTCCTACGGGTGTATACAAGCCTTTATCTGAGTAACGCGCACCGTTATACTTCGGACACTAACACACTGAGCTAGACAAATTCACTCCACTTTCCATTTTTCACAGGTCATTTTCTTGTACACGCAGACGATGTGAGTGCAGGTGGTTCGCGGAACAAGATGTAGAGCGCCAAGGCTGCCTTCCACATCACCCACTTTTTACTCGTTACAAATCTTGTTGATATAAAATAAACCTTCACACGTCGTGTAACATAACATTATACAAAACTCTCCACGTACACTTGCCTACTTTCGGAAATTACCGTTTGAAAATGAAACAATCTGCGCGAATTGTTGTGGTGTTCATAAAATAAGTTTCGTACAAATGCAGAATATAGCCACGCAAATTGCTGGATACCACCAGTTTGAGCATATATTTTATTGTAAACTAGCTGCAGCCCGCGGTTTCACTCCCATCCCAACACTACTTTTTGCGACAAAAGGCCTGCGGAAGGACATAGCTAGTCCTTCCTCAGGATGCAACCTATCTCCTTGCCAAATTTTATCGATTTAAAAAAAGAAACTTAAGCAGTTTAGGCATTAAAAGGTAATAGAAAACATATAGAGTAAACAGAGGGTTAGTTTCGCATTTACAATATTAGGTACCTATAGCTGTTGCTCGTTGTAAATATAGACGTAAGTCAGTTTATCGCCTCCTTAGGTATCGTACATTTGCCTTTTTATAGCTTTCCAACCTTCTTCAAATCGCGTATTCCTACTTCACTTGCCTTACTTGGGGTTGAATCGCAGGAACGTCGCTTGTGTTATAATGGTGCCAATGTCCGAGTCGATGCTAATCCGGGCGCTCCTCAACATGGCACCAAAATAAAAGAAAGCTTGAGATGTCGCCTGACCGCCGCACTTTACGTTCACAAACAACTTTATGAGTCATTCACAATGTCAATCGAATTGTTATGCAGCCTTTATTCGATTTTAGAGTGAGTCGTTAAATACTCGACTTGTAAATGAAATTAATATTGAGTGGCGTAAATAATTGCATTCAGTATAAAAGGTTTGAATATTTTGAGACGCTACTGTTAACTGACCAGAATATAAAATCCCATAAATAAGTTATTTAAAGTAAGTAAAGGACGAAACCTGTTTAATACGCCAAACTACATAGGGTCTCGGGCTCCCGGTGCATTTACTACATCTACACTTCGTAAATTGCAGACCCAGAATTCAAAATAAAAAATCGATATATTCCCAGTAAGTAATAAATAAACTTTACGTTACATCAATGGTGTTAACTTCTCATTAATATTTGTTTAACACGTTATCATCATTAAGGTTTTATTATCACGCCTCACAAAACAAACGATCAATCGTCAATGTAAATTGTGTAGACGGCACTAAATAAAAGATTGCCACCGTTATACCAATATTATAGTTTCCCATATTGACGTTTGTATTTTTAAATTAAACTGGGACAAGCTTATGCATATTAGTTCGGAAATAAAGCCCGACGTACTTAATTGTTTGCATTAATATACAAGTCATTTTATATTTACGATCGCAGTTTTAATAATGACATTATAATCAACAGACGTTTACAGCTTCATTCAGGTTACTTTGTTTCCTTTCCATAGCAGTTTAACGAGTAACGTTAAGTATCTTGTCAATTACTCCTTAATCTGAAGATAAAAGCTAAAACATAATCTTAATCAATTATAATAAAAGTCGCCATATTGGGTTCGACATTTAAATTTACTGTAAAAACAGACTGACAGGTAGTGAATTGCCTGTTTACAGTTATTAACCAAATGTTTAATATCAAACGCATAAATCCATATATATAAAAGAAGAAGATAAGATTTTACGTGGGAGAGCCATGCTTCGGCACGAATGGGCCGGCTCGACCGGTGTGATACCACGGCCTCACAGAAAACCGGCGTTAAACAACGCTTACGTTGTTTTTCGCCGACTGAGAGAGGTTCCGGAGGCCCAATCCCCTTTTAAAAGGTCGGCAACGCACTTGTGACTCCTCTAGTGTTGCGGGTGTCCATGGGCGGCGGTAATCGCTTACCATCAGGCGATCCGCCTGCTCGTTTGCCCTCCTATCCCATAAAAAAAGAAGAAGAACCCAATTTAGTGACTGACTGTTTGACGTATCAACGCACAGCCGAAACTAAAACAACGAAAGTTTGTATGCTGGGTCCTTTTGCACTGTAGAGGACCAGTAAGAAAGGATTTTTGAAAAGTTTGCATGAAACTCCGCACACAAATACTGTTAATATGATTTCATAGTACAGCTGTCATTCGCTGTTGACATTTTGACAATTGTTTCCTTCCATATATATTGAGTGGCGTAAATAATTGCATTCAGTATAAAAGGTTTGAATATTTTGAGACGCTACTGTTAACTGACCAGAATATAAAATCCCATAAATAAGTTATTTAAAGTAAGTAAAGGACGAAACCTGTTTAATACGCCAAACTACATAGGGTCTCGGGCTCCCGGTGCATTTACTACATCTACACTTCGTAAATTGCAGACCCAGAATTCAAAATAAAAAATCGATATATTCCCAGTAAGTAATAAATAAACTTTACGTTACATCAATGGTGTTAACTTCTCATTAATATTTGTTTAACACGTTATCATCATTAAGGTTTTATTATCACGCCTCACAAAACAAACGATCAATCGTCAATGTAAATTGTGTAGACGGCACTAAATAAAAGATTGCCACCGTTATACCAATATTATAGTTTCCCATATTGACGTTTGTATTTTTAAATTAAACTGGGACAAGCTTATGCATATTAGTTCGGAAATAAAGCCCGACGTACTTAATTGTTTGCATTAATATACAAGTCATTTTATATTTACGATCGCAGTTTTAATAATGACATTATAATCAACAGACGTTTACAGCTTCATTCAGGTTACTTTGTTTCCTTTCCATAGCAGTTTAACGAGTAACGTTAAGTATCTTGTCAATTACTCCTTAATCTGAAGATAAAAGCTAAAACATAATCTTAATCAATTATAATAAAAGTCGCCATATTGGGTTCGACATTTAAATTTACTGTAAAAACAGACTGACAGGTAGTGAATTGCCTGTTTACAGTTATTAACCAAATGTTTAATATCAAACGCATAAATCCATATATATAAAAGAAGAAGATAAGATTTTACGTGGGAGAGCCATGCTTCGGCACGAATGGGCCGGCTCGACCGGTGTGATACCACGGCCTCACAGAAAACCGGCGTTAAACAACGCTTACGTTGTTTTTCGCCGACTGAGAGAGGTTCCGGAGGCCCAATCCCCTTTTAAAAGGTCGGCAACGCACTTGTGACTCCTCTAGTGTTGCGGGTGTCCATGGGCGGCGGTAATCGCTTACCATCAGGCGATCCGCCTGCTCGTTTGCCCTCCTATCCCATAAAAAAAGAAGAAGAACCCAATTTAGTGACTGACTGTTTGACGTATCAACGCACAGCCGAAACTAAAACAACGAAAGTTTGTATGCTGGGTCCTTTTGCACTGTAGAGGACCAGTAAGAAAGGATTTTTGAAAAGTTTGCATGAAACTCCGCACACAAATACTGTTAATATGATTTCATAGTACAGCTGTCATTCGCTGTTGACATTTTGACAATTGTTTCCTTCCATATAAATTAAAATTAATACATTTAATGATGTGAAACCTCCATGGTGTAGGTACAGTGGGCACACTTAGTTCCCGGATCCTCCCAATAGTGTGCTGAAGGCGGCCAGGGGGGGGGGGGGGGTTAGTGCGGTAAGAATCCCACACACCCCGGCCTACCCCCAAGTAGGCCGGCAGCCTTTTAGGTATCCTCCTCGATTAAAAAAAAGGTACAGAATTTTTAGAAACGAAAATTACCTAAGTACGAAGACGAAGCGGCGCACGGGAACTCTAGTCTAATATAAAATAGAAAAACCTGTGTATCTGTAGCTTATCATCTGACCTAAGTTGAAAGGCTCAATTAAGCTTGTAAACTAGTCTAGCATCCTGAGTCCGTCCGTTCTCAAAGCCTGTAGTTTATATAAGATACTAGTGCGTCACGCGTTTTTACCGCATTCATTGGCTATTCGACTTATTTTTCATGGCCTCATGAAAATGTTTATCATAAATAGAACCCATCAAAAAAACTAAATTAAGATCGGTTCAAAAATAGAAAGATACGTTTTAATTTTATTCTAGACGGATAAAGTACCTACTATAGAGAATTATGACGTCACAACATGCGCTTTAGGTTACTAATCCTATACTAACAGTCGTTTTGCGGGAAAGGAACAATGCATTCCCTCTTAATCCCCACAACAATTTATCGAATTTTATTTTATTCTTTTTTTTTCACTTTTTTTTTCAATACTAAATCAAACACCAGTCAAGTTCTGGTTTTCTAAATTCTTTGGGAAGTTCCTAACATTCTTTTTAGTGTTTTTTTTTCAAATTTGTAGGCTTCAATATTTCTGTGATTTAGTGATTATTCAGTGAGTACGTTTTTAGTACTTAGCAGTTTCTGAGTCTAGCTAACTCCTATTAAAAAAGTTAATAAATCACATGTAAAACATTTAATTTAAAAATATAGGTCTGTATATTATATATTTTTGCATTTTCCATGCATAAAACGTCACCTTAAGAGTCCGGCGAACCGAATTTCCCATACAAACGTAATACCAAAATATATCGTAATTCAAACATAATTTAATCAAATTATGTTATTATTTGGACTTCGATACCAGTAATCTAAGTTCCTACTCTACCATTTTGTCCAAAATACTTCACTGGAAATAAGTACTGGGGTAAGCGAATGCAATTCTTGATGACTGCCAAGTTCGGAACGATTATCCGTTCGTTTATTTCTAGTGAAGTAGTAGTAGATGAAATGGTACAGTGGCAACCTAGATTAACAGTATCCGAATATTAACACAATTTGATAAAATATTGTCTAGTTTACGATTTATTTCGGTATTAGGTTTTTGTGGGCAATTCAGGCTCCACCGGATCCTTAAAGACGTCAGAAAGTCAAGGCAAATCTGGCGGGAGGGACTCGCAGTGGCTTAGTGATCATAGCGTCTGGTGTATGTAACCAGAAGACGCAGGTGCGAATCCTGCCCGCAGTCGAACTTTTCCTTCATTAAAATAAGTCCTTAGTTTATAAGTGTTATTACCTAGATAATTGTTCAGTTCTTAAGCATCGTGTAAACAGGCAATGTACTTGTAAGTATTATTTAATAACATTTTCCTACAAAGTTATTTACGAGCAAACCAGCGTTGTTTGGGACGATATAAAATAATATAATGATGGTCGAAACGTGCAATAATCGCAAACTACAGGTGCGTAAAGTGGTGCTATTGACATTAAACACTTGGCGCAAGTCTGCAGTCGTTTAAATTGTACAGCTAACATTGTCGACAATGTGGCCAAAGAATAAAAACTAGCCGATCATATTACACATGATCTCTCGTAGATACTGTATGTCGTGATCATTTTTAAACATTTATTTTATAAATATTTCTTAAACTATTGTGTTTCGAATATAATTAATCACTTCATTATATCACGAAAATAATTTAACCCCGTGAAACTGAATTAAATTGAGCTTCGTTTCAAATTTTAGTTACAGACTATAAATAAATTATGTCCGGGACGAGCGTTATAGAGCGCTTTTATTAGCGTTTACGGAACACTAAAATAGCGTTATTTGTCTAAGATACTTAGGATCCGATCCATATACCTAACAAGCTAGGAGTGCCACAAAATTATGCATCATTTTATTGAAAACACCAAAATCGTTTTAAAGCTGTTGAAATTTCTTTATTGTTTAGCAATTTGCATATTTACGACTATTGTAAATGTTCAGTCATTCTAAAATAATTACATTAAATCTTTTCCTTAGAAAGTAGGTGGTTGGTGCATATATTTTTGATGTAGGTATCGTGTTTTGTCCAGGTGCCAATTACTCAATTTCGATAGTGTTCACAGTTCAATGGCAGGTAATAATAGAAATCAATCTAGTATAAGGAGAGCAGTGGGAAAAAAACCGCTAACCGAAGTTGGTGGTAGAGCGTCGACTCATTCATTACTAGGAAGCCGTGCGGTTTAGTTATTTAATGAAACGTTATTTCAACACTGACAGACCACATCAGGAACAGCGTACCTACAACAACCGCATTATGAACTGGTAATAAAACATACCTTCAAAAATGTTTGAAATACGTTAAGTTACGGCCTACAACTGTATTGTTGCTGTAAGTAATCATTTCAGTAACTAAGATATTTATTACATAAATATGAAACTTCTCACTGCGTACAATAAATATCGTATGAGCATTGGACGCATAAGCCGCGGTCAAGGTGACGAGTGGCGACGGTCGCGTCTGGGGGCGGTGGTCGAACAACGAACTGTGACGGCCACTACGTCCACCGCTGACGAATGTCAATGGCACGCCGGCACCGTTACTCGATCTCGCGTTCGCCGAATTAATTCGCCAATGGAAATCCGTACAACGATTGATTCTTTTATTGAATAACTTAATGAGTAACTTGTTGCTGTAGCGCCCGACTCCGCTATCGGTCATCTTACCCCCAAGGCTTATTTCCTACTCACTTACCACTAAGTCAAATAAGCCTGTCATTATTCATTGGACAAAAAATGCTATTACTCTCATTGTCTAACTGTAGAGATCATCACGGTCAAAGACACCAAAACAACTGGACACAAACAAAGCCGTGCACCTCTTAATAATACAGAGGTATTGTACTATAAAAACTCATTGATATTGAGAATTGGAGCTGAAACCCGCGGTAATAAGAACGCTCTACATTTCAATAATATACATCTTTTGAATTTTTATCGGTGGATGCTCATTAATCTACTAACTTGTCTGAGACCTCATGCTGCTATGCGTTAAATACCATTTGCGTGGCTCACTGGGGCGCAAAAGTTTTTTCAGTCAGCACCCATCTTTATAAATAAAAATATTAGATGGCTGTCGATCTGGCGCCACACTTTTACTTACATCGTTCGCGATGCCTTGTCTTCGTACTGATTTATATCTCACACACTTAACTCTGATAGTCTTAGTCATTCTACACACTGTATAAGTTTTTATTTAATTATAGCTCTTTTCATTAATAGTCAGAGTATTTGACTATAATATGGGTTCAAATTTTTACAAACGAACTAGCAACTTTTTACTGGGAGCATTTAACAGCCTTAGTGTTATTTTAATAGCTTGGTATAAATGTAAATAAAAAGTAATCAATCAACTTGAATTTGCTCATAAATCAGTAATCATTAGCTAATACCATTTCACTAGCGCACTAGATTCTAATCACCATTTCTACTTCTGAGCATTAGTCGAAGCGCCATCGCACATATCAATTAAGTTAGCCTTTAGTTCTATCATCGATCATCTGTCAACCACCTCCAACTGAGGTCAATATCTTCCGTAAACTTGATCACAAGTGTATCTACATACATATTAAATTTTTATCGAACTGGTTCCGCGAATCAATTCGGCCATGTATGTAGCTGTTATTGTAACATAAAGTACTTCTATTTTCCGCTCATACTAATAATTTGTGTTAAGACATAAATTTTAACTGAACTTAAATAGATTATACCATAATTATCATCTAACCATATTGCGCTTCCCTTGAAAGATGCAGTTAAGTAGGTACCTAAGTTACCTACATCTCTTGCATCTTAATTTAGAGATTAACATTAACACAATATCTGTGAGACGTAAAACTTCATCTGAATAATAATACACAATTAAAAATGTTAAACAAGAATTTTCTGTGCGATAAATATCTGTGGGGTAAATCGATGCATATTGTTATTCTGATCTTCACCCTTATTAACAGTTAAGGGTATGATTAAACAAAAAGTAACGATGATAGCTTGTCGTCGACAATAATGGTGCCTGCGCAGGAGTCAATTATTACTAAACGACATGAATTTATAAATAATGAATAGTAAAACAAGCACATGTTTGTTGTCACATTGCATGGCTGCGTCATCAAGTCAATACACTGACAAGTACGGAATACTTAGATTACTTAAATAAAAATTAAATAAAAAGATGTGCGGTTGTCTATTTATTTTAAAAAACGAAGTCCTAAATTTAAAATGTGTAAGAGTTCAAATTACGTCACGTAACATCGTTTTTTCGAAGGAAGAATATCTGAACCCAAACTTTGATTTGGAGCTTTTAAACGTCTCCTAATAAAAAATAACAATTAGTAATTGCCGCTTACATTAAAATATAGAAAAACCAGGGTTCGTACTCCGAACTGAGCGCAAAAAGCTGCTAGCCCAAGCATAGATACGTGCTCGTCTTCTGAATAAAAAAACCTTGTCACATCGCAAAAAGCTTCCAATTTTTTTCTAAATAGTGGTCCAGTTAATAGAAGCATTATTGCTCTTTATATTTCCAATTGGTTTTCGACCTTTTGTGTCTAGAATTTGTAACCGAAAATAAATGAAAACTATCCAGTGACGCAAAATTGCAAAAAACCATCCTCATAAAAAATCACAATCAAATCGCCTATTTGGTTTACCAAAAAGGGAATTTTAATAGTCATTTTACATTACTACCATAACTGCCAATGTTTTATCATTAACTAGCGACCCGCCCGCAGTTTCTCCCTTGCTGCTCCGCTCCTATTGATCGTAGCGTGATGTTATATAACCTATAACCTGCCTTGATAAATGGACTATCCAATAGAAATAGATTTTTTCAATTCCAACCAGTAAGTTCCTGAGATTAGCGCGTTCAAACAAACAAACAAACTCTTCAGCTTTATAATATTAGTATAGATAACAGTCTAACTCAGTTTTGGATATTTTATACCAATGTATGTTTTCCGCGGCTTAAGTACCATACCAACAAATCACCATTCAACATCATTGGTTAAAATTAACACGTTGACGAATTACAATATAATTAACCAAAGTGGCCATTTAAGCCCTCCCCGTGCCGTTTGCCGTTTTTACAAAAGGACTAATAACCATCCTCTTCGTTGTATTGACTTATATATTTACATAAAGTTGGAATCTGTGAAATGAAAACTAAATTCAAATCCAATCAGTAGTTTTTAAGTGCTGCGCGATCAAACAGTCTAACAGCAAGCAAAATTCTAAAACCCATTTTTTTAGTTTATGAAGATGTTTAACAATAATATTATAAATGCGTTAATAAGTTGTCTGTCTATCTGTTCGTTACCTTTCACGCTTAAACCGCTGGAACAATTTTGATGAATTTATATTGAATATATATTGAACCTTGGGAAATGACATAAACGACGGTTGGTCCCCGAAAAGTTGAGATAGAAGTGAAACCGCGAGCAGCTAATAATGTATAAAAATTCAAATTAAATAGGACCTACGTGAGCCCGAATTTATTAAAGGCATACATGTGTCCTTAATCCTTCGTAGGAAATCGTAATAAAAATTCACCACTGTTGATTTCGAAAGAAGTTTTCTTAACAAGTCCACAAGAAGCCAAACATGGCGGCAAAGTTTTAGATTGCATATAGGTACTGAAATGGTGTGTCAGTCGGTAGCGGCCAACCAGAGCACAAGTAAACTTGTCGCTTTATAATCGAACCAATTTATATCAGGCGCCAAGAGCTTAGAGTTATGGAACCTGTGGCCAAGACTTTATTTAGACGCCGACTCCCGTGCTGAGCTCGCCGGCAAGTGCACTTCGATGGCAGACATTGCACCCTCCCTAGGAGTTTTGTTTTATTGTTAACGGCACATTTACAACACGACGACTAAATACTGAATGGAAATGAATTATTACCGCTTAAGCGTAGTTTATTTTCATATTATTCAAACTGTTTTATTATAGTTTCGTGACAATGCAATAGACTGTTTAATTTAACACTAGACACGGATTGAAGTTGAACTTTGTTTAAATTTCATTTGTTTCATTGTGGTAGTATGACTAGCCCATGAAAGTCGATATGTATAATTATTATGTTCTTTTTTATTTCTTGTGATTCTAAATATATTTAAATGCTGCAAACGAATTTACTAATTTTATAAATATTACTAGCGGCCCGGTACGTGCTTCGCTACGTATAAAGCGAAATACAGCGGACAGCGGACAAAACCATTCCCAGATCCCCAATTTCATCAAAATCGGTCCAGTCGTTTGATCTAAACCATTCCCAGATCCCCTTGAACACACACAAAAAATTTCATCAAAATCGGTCCAGTCGTTTGAGAGAAGTTCAGTCACATACACACTCACAGAAGAATTATATATATAAAGATATGCGAATAAATCAAATTAAGGACGGAAACTATATATTTTTTTTATATATATGTAGGTACTATATCTACCTATATTAATAACATTGGCAGCGAATATGAAATTATAAATTTAATTTGAATCAACCATGAAGTTTCAATTACTCTAGTTAACATGATCTTCAAATTTGAACCGTATAATCTCTGCTAGTTGTTCTAATCGTATTGGCGCTCATAAAGTTATCACATAAAACGCGATAACCAGTTATGCTAATACCTATGTGCAATATTGTTATTTAAATCGTCATAGACTCATATATGCGAGTTATTAAAAAGCTAGCTAGCCTCTTATTGTAATTTACATTGTAATTGTGAATAAAATAGTGCTGCATAAACCCGGAAAGCGATATCAAGCAAAATACATGGAGCAATGTTAGCGGCAGGCTAACGACACCCAGCGTCCTTGCGCTGCGTCCTTGCCGCCGACCGTAAAACCCTTGCGTCTCCGCACTCTTTTAAGTTCACTTCTTTACAAATCTTCCCGTCTCGCTCCACAACACTGACGTCCACGAAGCCCCACGCTCGATCCGCCAAGTGATAAATCGCTCCCAACGACAGCCCTCGCATCGCAGTTTTACGGGACGAGTTTACTCGTACCATTTCTTTTTACAACTGAATGGAGGCGTCTCAAGTATATAAAGTTTAATCACTGAATCTTTTTTTAGCATGTATATTTTCATATCTCGCATACCGCGCTGGATTCTATTTTTTTATATTAGCCCCTGTTTACAGTTAGATGCTCAAGGCCAACAAGATCAGTTAATCTATATTGTTACAGGACATAATGCAATAAATTTTAACGTTGTTCAATATTTAAATGTACCATAAAGGCGATTCTTTACAATTTGCTGGCTGATGAATATTTATTAGGGCGGGCGTGTAGGGCGCTGGGCTACGATGCGCCGACCGCAACCGTGTAACCGCCTAATGAGGAAGACCCTTATGGGGCCCGACCGTGTTAGAAAATCCCTAATTGTACGTAACTATGTCGTTGATATTCAAAACGCGTACTTCTTCGTCCAATTAAACAAGCTTCGCACCTGTACATACTTAGCCGCTTATTATTGGATTAAGAACGTAAAGTTCGCTGTATTCTTTCTTTTAAACTCAATAATTATATGCATTTTATACCTGTTTAGGTATTCACTTAAGATATATGTATAAAGATATGCATGCGATTAATGAGTACCATATACGTAAACTTTTTTGTGTAGTCATGAAAAACTTTTACACTACACATAACAATTTTTAACTATAGGTATATTTTTTTATTTCGCACTAACGACTCCGTTGCAGAAACATCTACTCGTGGAAATTAGCATACCATTATCTTTTAAACCCATGTAAAGCTGTACGTGAAAGAATGTGGAGTAATCTAGTATGATAAAATGTAAAATAAATCGACTTTCGCACTTTTAAAGTTATTTACATAAATAGGTTACAAGCTTTACATTGATTGAATCGTAATTCGAAACTGTAGATGTCTACATACATAAAATATGCTTACTCCTGCGCGAGCGTTAAGGGTATTATTACATTGCCCAATGACCTTGAGGATTTATTCTTTGTGCTAGTATTTGTTAGTCACAGGCATTCCAGGGGTGCTTCACGCGGGGTGCTAGTGAAGTTTCGGGTATTTTTTTATTATTTTAAAATATTCAAAGAAATAAAAAAATACAAATATTGTTAATTACGTCATTACAATTTTTTTGGTACCTATAAAATTCATGACTAACAAGCCGTTAAGCCGTTAAAGAGAAAAAATACAATTAGGTTAACATAGACCTATTTATTTCAATTATTATCCAAAATTGGGGCAAAGTTATAAAAATTTCAAACAATAAAATTTGTTTGTGATGACCTTAAGTATAACATATATTTTTTATATGGCAAACGCACATAAGGATTCCACTAGAAACTTCTTTAAAGCTAGGGTGTTATTTTGGATTTGAGCGATGTAATGCCCTTAAAATGAGTCGCACCTGGGAGCACAGTAGTAAACCTCCAAATTTAAAGGCGCTCTAGGGCCTGAGTATCATTACACAAGTTGCTTAACGGTTATTTCTCCACCCCTACGTATAAACGTAGGAGTGATGAGAGCTTAGGCTTAACTACTTAGATAGCTTAACTTAGCTTAGCTACTTAGATAGCTAAGTATATAAAATTACTAGAAGTGTTCCCAAGATTATTAGTGCCAATTCATAGACGACGTGGTGTGGGTTTCTGGCTAGCGTAGGTACTGGCAAATTTTATGCAAATTTTGGCAAATCAATTCGATGTTTTAGCCGTGAAGACGGTCCGACAATTCGTCGTCAAACTGGACGGATGGACATCGGCCGGAAGACGTCATGATAACCATGTTCTTGCAATATCCTTGAAGTAACAGGATACCAAATTACAAATCGATCAGATGGAAGTTGCTCATATCCCTTCATGACTCCAAAAACCAACTGATAATCTTCAAATAGCTGGCCAGATCTTCTTAAATCCTAGATTTCACTCTCGATCAAGTCACCTTTCAAACAGAATTATTGTCGATCCATTCGTTTGGGCGCTACTAACGACAGACAGACACACACGTTAAACTTATAACAGACCTCTTTTTTGCGTCGGAGTTTAAAAAGAGATCGTTTTCCCCTAATTTTCTTAAGTCTTTGCCTAATGCATATTCAAGTCTTTGCCTAAAAACCTTATTCGGACTATTAGATACGAACACTTAATAAAAAAATTGCCGAATCACTCCAGCCGTTCTCAAGTAATACGACTACCAAGGAACTGATTTGATTGATTGATTTTTTAATTAAATAAATATACTATAAAAACGCTAAGGCACCAGACCTGGCGCCTTCTACATATTATGTTTTTGATAGAATAGCCTTTACTGTGTGCAATTATAATTAATTTGTAATTTATAGATCCTACTTATTAAATTAATACCCTATAAATGTCTCTTGTGCCTATTAATATTTATAATAGAGTACATACTTAGTAGTTTCACATTACACTATATTGAATT
The DNA here is from genome assembly GCA_910591435.1 of Acronicta aceris. Taxonomy (NCBI): domain Eukaryota; kingdom Metazoa; phylum Arthropoda; class Insecta; order Lepidoptera; family Noctuidae; genus Acronicta; species Acronicta aceris. Next base: position 8,399,301 of record OU342767.1, on the reverse strand, counting down.
ACAGTGTCCTGGATTGAAAAAAGACGATGATACAATAATTTCCATATTTTTATATGAATATTTACAGATATCCCCAGGGTTTGTAGGTTAGTTGGTGAGTGTATGGGCGAGAGCCCTGGCCGGCGGCCAGCGGGCAGCCTCTCGTTAATGCGCCTATTTACGGCGAGCGGACCGCATGCCTCGCTAGCTGATTATTGGCGCCTTGCTGAATAATGAATCGCCGATCTAGGCTAATCGAGGCATGACTTTTTATTAATACACTTTTTGGTCTTCTTTCTGAATACTTTCACGGCAAATGTGTATATTTTATTTTCCAAAATAATAATGTAAAAATGCTCGTATGTACTCCGTAACTTCATCATTAAAATAATGTTATTGATAATTTGAAGATTGAGCGTTAATTATGGCTAATAAAATATTTTATAGCTGCAAAAAAAATCTTAGAAAAGTATTTTAATCAGATAACATATTTTTATTCGTTTTCAATCTAAATAGCCTTATATCTTGGAATATCTTCATTTGGATAAATTCCATTAGATAAGATCTTACTCCACTGAATACAATAAAATTTAAATTCGAAGTACGAGTAAGACTGGTTGAAGTTCCTTTTCAATCGTTTTGCCAGCGGATATATGTCGATAGTGGAAGGTATCGCGTCCGATTGTCGGTAGAGTTAACCGGGGATGCTCATCAACATGCGTTGCCAGACTCTTTAATGCGATGCCGAAGCCCCTTTTACGATCACGCGTCTCGATGCGAACCATTTAAGGCTACTGCGCGTGTTGCCCTGATATATAGCTGCTAGTCACGAGCGGAGCGATTCCAGTAGCACACTGCGGATGAAACATACGAAAAGGCACATGACATATATTAACCATTTATCCTTGGCTGTATAAAATTAGCACTTTATGGACATTTTAAGAAATATTAATTATCATCATTACTTAATGCTCTTTAGAAAAACAATTTTGTCAAATTCTAAATCCATTTCGTACTTATGAATAAATTCTCGTATAGTCTCAAAATTGCAAAGCAAGGAACAATGGAAATCAAGCGTCCTTATTGGTAGATTGGATAAGGTTCCGCTTATCTCTGCTGTCATGACTGGCCCAAAGTGAGCACACCTTTATCCGTTCGCAACACGTCCGTGCCGACTCGCAGGCGCCTGTTGATTTACTACAACGCCAAACTTTTACATCCCTTGACATCCAAAATAGTTGGCTGACAGCAATAGCGTAAATAGTACTTACGGTACCTAACAATATAATCATTTCTACACGCATTAAATAAGGTCTATGTTTATTACTTAGACTAGACTATAATATTATAAGAATACAAGTAGGTAACAACGTCGCCTTGAAAGCATATAAAAGCTTACTCAGCTATATAATAATATATTTCTTATGAGTAAGCCTTAAGTAAGTACAGTTATTAATGAAATCCTTTACAGTGTAATAAACTTTATTACATTGCATGCAGAATACATACTCAAGTAAGACAATAGCATTTCTAGACAGGCCTGTTCTTTCTAGGTTGTAGCAGTAATAAATGGAAATTTATATCTCCATCAATGCGCTTAATAAGCAAAGTCTTAACCTATGATTTGAATAGTGTGATTTCATAATTTTTATTGACTAAAGCTTCATACATTAGTCACGTTCGTATCCCAAAATGCAGGTACTAAAATATAACTGTAATTTGTTCTACAAACTATATCTCGTAATGCTCACTTGACATTAAAGTAACACGGCGTTTTGACAACATAGGAATTATGAAAACTGGTTTACAAAGCAATGCAATAATAACTATAAATTTTAAAAAACCCGGCACCATCAAGTCATGGCTACCATGTTCTTGCAATATCATTTAAATAGCAGGATACCAAGTTTCAAATCGATCAGACCAGTGGAAGATGCTCACATCCCTTCATTAACTAAAAAATCTTCAATCGGCTGTCAGATTCTCTTAAATTATAGCTAAGAACACTCTCGATCAAGTCACCTTTCCAACAAAAAAAAACTGAATCAAAATCGGTCCATTCGTTTGGGCGCTACGATGCAACAGACAGACAGACAGATACACACGTTAAACTTATAACACCCCTTTTTTTGCGTTGGGGTTAAAAATAGAACTCGATGCATAATGAAGTTCGGCGTAAAAATCACCACAGTGCAAACACACACACGACAAGTCAGAAGGTATTTTCAAAAATTTATAAATGCATTTCGTTATTAAAAAAGCGAATGTAAGTACGCTAATCTTATAGCCCTTGCTTAGACATGCATGCTTTTTCATGAGCCACTTACCGTAGTTAAGCTTCGTATCTACATTTCTTGATTACTGATTCAGCGTCTAATTGTGACATTAACATTTCATTTAACAAATTAAATAAATTACCTATCTCAACTATGGAATAAATTTCGTTTCTTATGTTGTATATTGTTAGAATTTCTCAGAATTTATCAATAGGTTATTTAACAGCCGCCCGTCAGAGCGGCCATAATTTCTGAGCGATGTGACATTACTTCCACTAATTGTGTAATGACCACTGTGATTGAGTGTGACAGGCTAGAATCTACCTGTCGAACAAGCCACATTTCCACTCCCCGTTCAGTATCCACAGACGCTCATGCGTCCAGCACTTTTCTTTTTTCTTGCTCCACATTCTATTCAACTCGTCTCCTTATTTTTGTTTCACCTGAACGTTTAATAGTTTTTATTGTAGTCTGCACCAGTATATGCGGCAATCTATTTACTAAAGTGTTGAACTAAAGTCGCACTTATTATTTTACTTTAATATACGGTTGCTGTCGAGCAGCTTGTTCGAAAATTACAGACATTTAACCACCCTCGAATTGGATAATTACAAGTAGCGTAATGATACGCCTGTAGACACCGCGCAATTAGAAGACATTTTTTAGTTTATTTACAACCAATCTACTAAATAATGCGGTCTTAATCGTACGAAGTTAAAATAAAATTCGAATAACTGGCTATATCTGGAATTAATGAACTACATGGGGTATTTACATAATTCAATTTTGTTTTTTAACAAGAAGAACTACGAAGGCAGATTATTCGTAGCAGGGTACTATTATCTTCATCTCTATTAAACTTAATCCATCTAGTTTGTTCATATAAATAAGAATAAACGTAATCACCACGTTGTTGTGTTGACAGGATATCTTTTTTTTTATTCATCGTCAGTGCTCGTTAATAATTACATTGAAAGTTTTAGCGCATGCTTATGCTTGTGCATAGTATATGTTCTCCAAATTCATTAACTATAATAAGTGGGCTGAACTCGGTTATTTTAATTGGTTTTTCGTTTATCGGTAGGTATCTGTTCTTTTTCTTTGTACTTTAGTATATTGTTTTCTGTGTATATGTCCATTAAGGGCCCGGCGGAGCACGATTTGTCCACAAAAACGTAATACTAAAATGATTCGGATACCATTAGTCTAGGTTCCTACCGTATCATTTCGTCTACTACTACTACACTGGAAGTAAAGTTAGTTCCAAACCCGACAAAGTTATCAAAAATTACATTCGCTTACATTTATTTCCAGTGAAGTATTTTGGATGAAATGGTAGTGTAGGAACCTAGATTAACATTATCTGAATCCGAATAATAACACAATTTCATTACATTGTGTTAGAATTACGATTTATTTTGATTTTTTTATGGGATAGGAGGGCAAACGAGCAGACGGATCACCTGATGGTAAACGATTACCGCCGCCCATGGATACCCGCAACACCAGAGAAGTCACAAGTGCGTTGACGACTTTTTAAAAGGGGATTGGGCCTCCGGTAACCTCATTCACTCGGCGAAACACAACGTAAGTGCTGTTTAACGCCGGTTTTCTGTGAGGCCGTGGTATCCCTACGGTCGAGCCGGCCCATTCGTGCGGAAGCATAGCTCTCCCACGTTATTTTGGTATTACGTTTGTATGGAAATTTCGGTTCGCCGGACTGTTAACCTGGTATTTTCGTTGCAACGCCTCTTAGACACTGGTCATCTAATAAATACGTCCACTAGACAAACCACTAGTAAATTAGACAAATCACGGATTCTACATGTTATTTATTTCTATGTATAGTTTCATTAAAGGTGCGGCATTTAGTACAAAACAGTTACACAGTTATTCAGATTCATACACTTTCGAAAAAAGGCGATATACTCGTATTTATTATCTAGATCTTTTCTCGGCATATTTTATCACATAGTGACTTTATATTATGTTACGGTATTGTGTATTAACTGCAGGGATATATAGGTATGTATACATACGAGTATATGTATAACAGCACTATAAATATCAGTGACAAGGTGTCAACTATTACAAATGTTTACATTTAAATGTAATACGATACGATTTTCATTAATTTATTTTGATTTATTATCCATACCAATAAAATACTGTATCTAAAATTGGATAATTTATAGCGATCATTATCACTCAATTTCTTTACCGCTTAATATATTTTCTTTACCGCTACAAAAACGCGGTCATTTAAATTGTAAATGAAGCTAAATAATTCAAATTAGTTCACACTTTAACGAGGTTGCCAGTAGCACGCATTATTCAGTTCGGAGCTATACCTAAAGCTCGTGTGAATACAGAGAAGTCGCGCGTTGGTCACGGCGCACGCGTACCCTAATGTATGCCGTGATCTCTACTCTGGGGTGGCTCGCCGCGCGCTCATTACCTCGTGCTTCAGAGTCATATGTGCCAGGCTGGGAGGGCTCCAGCCTGTCATTAAGCTACCCAGTCCATGATCGGTCAGATATAAATCATGGTAATGGTAGATTATTCTAGATACGTCGGCGGAACACCCGGGAAATGCGCTCGAAGCACCGATTACATAAAGCCCACTGACGTAATTGCACCGCTCATTGATACCTCACGAAATGTAATTAGGTTTTTGTTCCAGCTAAGTGCTGCTCGAGAATTCGCCCTCATTGTGCAATTTTATTGTAGCATTAACTAAATGATGAGTAGAGCTATATGCGGATGCGAGTTGATTTTGTATAGTTTTATTTTAAGTGAAGGTTGAAATTATTATTATATAATATTTATAATCATCAACTTTTATATGAAGATGTCCCCTCTTTATCTCTCTCAAAATGTAAAATATATAGGTATATATTTTATGCTCTGTCAATATACATAGGTATGTATAAATGATTGACTTCAAAGAACAAATAATCCAGAATAATACATATCCCCGCGTTATTTGTGTCTCCTTATAGGCACTAGAAACCAGTCGTGCAAGCAGTGCGCATGCGACGACGCTGACGCTTCTGACATCATTTGACACTTGTCACCGATATCTTCGAGTGGAATCGATTAATTGACTAGTACGTGCATTACACCGTAAGGTGCCATTATAATGTCCGGAAAGGATTACCATCTTAAATGTCAGAACTATCGTAATGTCACTATTGTAATTTATTTAATTGAACGATCTTAGAGAGATCACTTTAGTTTCGTAGTTTAAATTTATAACATATCAATTAGATTCCAATATGAATATTTTCAAGTGTCCTATTACTGTAAATAAAACAAAACTACAGGCAGGTAGGTACATAAAAGTAGTAATTATGTTAAAATGGGGGTCACCGGTTTGCCTTGAGCTTATCCATTCATATGAACTGGGTTAAACTCAACGTACGAGTAGCTAATGTATGTATCCTTTCTAAGGGATTTATATTCAAACATAGATGTAGATGTAAAGTAACTTATAGATAGGTACAATTAGATAAGATCTTTCTTTACAAAATGTAAATTCGCTACTACGACATTCGCATTAATTTCATCCTTAGTCTTTTCCGTCCTTGCATTGTTTTATTTGATTTACATTCATAGTAAAATATCTGCGTGAATTTTATTTTAGGTACTATGAATGTTATCATTCAAGCTCAATAAATTATTCTAATGAAACAATCGTATTATGATTTTATCTACCTATATAAATATAAATCAATTGCTCGACCAATTTGTCAATTTTTTTTTATTATATTCCTAACTAGCGGGCCCGGCAAACGTTATCTTGCCCCGATTCATCATCTTCCTGCCCTTGTTCCAATTTATTTGTGGTCGGCGCAGCATGTCCTTTTCTTCCATTCATCCCCATCAGCCGTCACCTCAATGATTCACTCCCTTTCCCATGTCTTGCCCTGTATAAAAAAATAGTAGAACCCGATTGCGGTGCCACCTACCGGCTCAAATTGTGAATCTAAACCATCCAGGGACCCATTTAAACATACACATTAAAATTAATCAAAATCACAATCACATTTACTGCCGATTATAACGAATATGTTACTGTAAATCGGGTGAGGCTTTATGAGATGTGTATCATTGAAAAATATGTCATTCCGTTAGATGATGTCCGTAGAAATAATACAGTTGTATGTTGTTCGCAGCCACGATAACCTATCGCCCCACAACCTCATAGCGTTCAGTAGAGACGCGGCAGGCATTATCGTGTCTAATCAGGTTCGCACGCGGCGCGGTGGCTAAATCATCCGATTATTGATTTCCAATGTCGCGGTCGTGATCGGGCGCGGGATTCAACGTTCGGCGTGACAGTGCAGCCATTGTCGGAGCCGACGGCGGCTCGCGCTCCGCGACGCGCGCGCATTCTCCGTGATTAAACGCTTGTAATTCCAACAATATCATCCCAACTGTCGGATTCAATCTGCACACGCCGAGTGGCGCTCATCTCATGTCATCTTCTCGCGAATGACCTAACAGCGCACGGACCACTTGTAGGCAATAAGTCAGTTAACATTAAGACCGTGCCCTGAAAACGTCTAAACTCATGTTATAAAAGAGAATAGCGAATTGCTCTCTCAGTAGATACCAATCTCCTGCAGCAATAATGTCTTGATTTATTATTTCGCTCATGTGATTTATGTTATAATTAACAAGATATCAACGCCTCGTTGATCTAGTCTAATAGAGTTAGCGGTTAGTTTGATGCAAATACCAATATATCTTAACGAGATTCAGACACATATTTGAAGTAAGGTACTAGAGTCAGTAAATTATATCACGAAAAGGGCTTATAGTTTAAAACGATTTTATCTGTCTGTTGCTGAACACGTCAATCTCAATTCCGTCCAGTGAAATGCGTCTTTTTTTAGTAAAGGTATATCAGATAAAGAAGGTTGTTCGCAAATTTTTGCTCTTATTGCACACTTCACCTCACTGAACAATAATAGGGGAGGCAATTTCTCGCGACATGAGATCGGCGGATGGTAACGAGCGGTCCGTTGTCGTTATTAAACCCCATTGTTGTGATGCGCCGTATAAAGCCTAACGCAGGCTAGTCCCTTTCTAATGCTGCCAATAAAGCACTGAAAGTGCATTTGCAATACGATTAACTCTCTCGGCTGGTAACGCCAGTATGCACGATGTGAGTGCGACAGAATAGGGCTGACATGGCTCTGTTTGTAGGTTAGGTACGGAATACATATTTATATCTATACCCGGATAATGCACTCATATTGTTGATCGTTTTTTTTAATTTATTATTTGAACCTAGTGACTTATTGACAAATCAACATAGCTACTCCCAGTTCATTAATGGGCAACTCCTTCACTCATTACATAACAGTATCATTTCTGAAGTATTTACATTTAAATACTAATAATAATAAATGTTTAGTAATACTGTCCCATATGTGACGACATTATCATCATCATTGCGTATGGTATTCGTCTCACTTGGATCAAATCTCTAAATCACTTTCTCAGCAAGTTTGTGGCGACAGATGGGAATTTGTGGACTTCCGATATTTCACCGGGAAAACAACGAGATAGACATTCGTTTACATGGAAAAGGGCCTCCAGGTGCTCAACAATGGCACTGTGATGACTCCCTTAAATTCCACTCATAGATGTGGTGGTTTTTAGTTGTTGTGGTTGGTTAGTTTTTAGTTTCATGTGATAACTGAACTTAGTTCAAATACAGACTTGTGGAACCCCTACACTGAATTCAAAACTGGCTAAGATTTATAATAAACAACGTTATCTTCTTCATTAAAGTGCCTTAAACATCTTAATTAAGTCGGAGTTGTAACGAAACAATCATAAAAGCTTTATTGAAAACAATATCGTTTGACCTTTAAGATCTACCAACCCTGCCAATCTCCATTTGAACTCTATTATCGGCTGTTAATAAAACTAGGTAGCGCACGCTGCGGGTTGGCGGCTGCTGTTACTAGATGGCGTCGGCGGACGCTGGATGTGCCTGAGCATTTGCATAAGGAATTGGGTGCGCACGCTTTGGTATAGTCTCGCGGCGTATTTCTCACGCTACCCGCGGCCATTGCACGCTCGCGCCATCACCGCCTCCTCTTGTCTAATGGTTGTGTCAGCACGTTGCCCCTGTTCAGGCCTTTTTTATTTTCTTACTTACTCATCATAGATAAAGGCACACGAAGCTCGATAGATGCACACTTCAATACAAACTCGTTTTAACCAGTTTCCAGAAAACCGTTTTGTAATATCGCCACGAATTTACTATGTTGGTACAGTAATTATGCATACCGAAATAAACAAGCGATGTTAAGTTCATAATTACCCGAATCTCGAGATCGTTAAGAGCTCGATGTCGGTCGGTCATTTTTCACTATTAAAATACTTGTTCGTCAAAACATTCGGCGTAAGTGTCGTTAATTGCATGGTGCATTGATAACGGGTGATTTGGTGCCAGCGGTGTTAATGGTGACCTCAATACCAAGTTATAGGCACCGCACCTAAAATACGCATACGGTCGAACCTATTCATATGATTACAAACATTAAATATATGATTAAAAACAAGAAATTGTGGGTAATAAAAACAATAATAGATAACTATGAATCGAGACTTAATAAACATTGTACCTACAGTACCTAATACTTAAACAACGGCAAGACGTCATTTCAGACAGTAAATAAAATCACAAGCCCTAAAGGATAAAAGACAATAGCCAAATGAATATTTCATAAGGCCATTATTTAATGATGATGCTTATAATACAGTAGTGCTATCAATTAGAAGCGATGCGGCAGTAATTTCTTTTAGTAGATTAAACACAAAGCGAGCTTTGTCCCATGACCTTTGAGGTCAGCGCCCAAGTTATGGACGATTGTCGTTTTGATAATAAAATATACTTCAGGTCAGTAACAACAAATTTACTATATCTTTATTTTGAAAGAAAAGTAGCGTTGAAATTGTGTTCAGGAAATCCAAGTTATGATGAAAATAAATACAACTTTATGGAATGATCTTTTGTTATTATTTGTCAAATCTTATTATTATTTGGTAATTAAATAATCAAAATCCTTTATTATATAACAAGTTGTAACGCATGAATTAAATAAAAATAACAATTGAATAATACTAAACCTTATTTAAATTACGTGAAACATCGAAGTCTTGAGTGGCTGGTATACAATTATCCCGAACTTAAGACACATCTCTGTTAGAAATCTTTGTATAACATTCGCTGTTAACTTACACAGTAGAGCTAGTCGCGGCGGTCACTATTGTAAGTAGACAGCACGCAAGATATTCTCATGTAGCGTATTCCATGAAGTCGTCTACGACTTGCCCGTGCGCATCCAGCTCGCAACCACGTTAGCCGCGCACACCACTAAATTCGCGAGTATGCGTAACTGACGCGAGTCGCAACTGCCTCCTCGTAATTCATTATTTCTATGTTCCTTGTAACTGCTTCTTTTAAAACGTAAAAGTTGTAAACCGAATAGATTTTTACACATATTATTAGTTTGCTTTGTAATTTGTTTTATATAAAAAAAATGTGTACTCGTAGCGTAAGTATTTGATACATTAAAATGGCAATGTCATTTATTATGTCATAAATCAGAAGTTAACATAATTATCTCCAGAATTTATAGCTTCAAGATCATGAATTCTAAAAGAAAATCAAAATCAGAGTATGCATCTTGATTGAATATATGATAACATGAATTTAGCGTGGGCTACTAAAAAAAGTATATAATGCATCAAAACAAATTATTTTAATTGATTAGAGCTCTTACTAGCAATAAAAAGCTAATATATTCCAATCCCTTTAATTCCAACATAACATAAAAATTAACCAGTGATGATAAACTTTCAACATTAAGTTATTCATGTAACAAGATTATTTATCTATGGCTGTATAATTATCTTGTGTAAACTGGTTACTTAATGAGGTTCTCTTGATACGTGCTACAAATCTATCATTGTAGAAATATGTTTCCTTGCGCGAATTAACCAGGTTATTTTCATCTAGCTGAGAGTCAGCTGGCTTGAAATATTGGATTTTAATAGGAATATAATAAGTAGAATAGATCCATGTTCTATAAATAGTACTAAATAATTATACTTGTTTAAAATAATTATTCATTGAACATAAACATCATTGCGACGATAAAGGCTGCTCTTAAAGGATCCTATTGAGGGTCCGGCGGAGCTTGAATTGCCCACAAAAACGTTATATCGAAATAAATCGTAATCCAGACAATAGTCTACCAAATTATGTTATTATTCGGATTTGGATACCGTTAATCTAGGTTTCCACGGTACTATTTCGTCTACTACTACTTCACTGAAAATAAAAGACCGAAAAATCGTTCCAAACTTGGTTAAGTTATCAAAAATTGCATTCGCTTACATTTATTTCCAGTGAAGTATTATACATGAAATGGTAATGTAGGAACCTAAATTAACGGTATCGGAATCCGAATTTGATTAAATTCTGTTTGATTTACTATATATTTCGGTATTAAATTTGTAAGAGAAATTCGGTCTGCCGGACTCTTAAAACGGGGCGACAACAATCTCATCTCTCTTTCTCTCCCCCCCCCCCCTCTCTCTCTCTTTAGTCAGTGTGGCTGACTGCCAAAGGTGCGCGTAACTATAACTCATGGAGGGTTTACTTTTAGGGATTTACAAAAAAAACAAGTAGAATAAAAGATACTTTGCAAAACGTGATCATGGATTTTGAAGACCGAGACTGAACCTCAATTATATTTCACCAAGCCACCGTCCATTCTCAATTTTGAACAGGGCTGAAGCCCTTAATTAGGATTAAATTCACTAGTTAGGATTAAATTCACTAGTTAGGATTAAATTCACTAGTTAGGATTAAATTCACTAGGTAGGATTAAATTCACTAGTTAGGATTAAATTCACTAGTTAAGATTAAATTCACTAGTTAGGATTAAATTTACTAGTTAGGATTAAATTCATTCAAGTTCACTTCCGGGTGAATTTAATCCTAACTAATGTTATACATATTTGTATAATAACTTTCGTGAGGCGTATTCATAATTATTTAAAGACTACACGGTTTACTCACGCGCATTCTCGGGTTCGCCCGACTAGTTTCAGACTCAATAGGAGTCCTTAATCATGAGCTGACGCGGCGGCAGTGGTGTCGCGAGTAGAGTATATCCCGGCAGAGGCGTACTAATGTACGCCCACAGTTTGCCGATATGTTTAGGTCCGATGTAATAGGGGACGTGCCTATTGCCATTAACCAGGCACAAATCCCAAACTCAGAGCTGCTACTGAGAATTTCATAGAAAAAACCAACAAGCAAGGCGACAATCTGCTTTGAGAGCTAGGGAATCATGCGTAGGGCGTCGCAATTCTAACCATTTTTTTTGTCGGAGTAATACACATACGACCTTCGGGGAAAGAGGAAGTCATGTGAGGCTGGCACCCACTTAAAACTCCGTTTCTGCCTACGTCCGCTATTGTAGAGGGGCCACGAGAACTGCTACGCATTACTTTCGCGGTCGCAGTTCTAACCTTTTTTTTTGCGTGTGGATCCTCATGGACTTCCGCCGCCCGGGGAAGGCGACGGGGCGTGTCGGACTCCACCCAGAAGGGGTGACCTACCGACTAAAACCACACGGGTGTTTCGCCTCACCACTTTTTGCTGGGGTTACGGGAGCGAGAAACAAACTAACCCAACCCAACATTTTGCACAATATTTGGTAAGCATTATTTTATATAGTTCATGCAATTAATTTTAAAGCTAAGCATATTTATAGTGGAAACCATTATGTTTATATTTCATTCAATTAATTTTATAGCTAAATTTGAAAGGGTGAAACATTATTTTTAAAGTGCGTTAATACAATTCCCCTTATTTTATTTACTTTCTAATGATAATGATTAGAACTGCCAGTTATTTAAAGATATCAACGCGAGCGAAGCCGCAGGTAAAAGCTAGTATTTTATATATGTCTACTATTTTATCTCTTATCTCTTACACTGCTGGATACCGATTACCTATTCCTTGTCAAAAACCATGAATCGTTTTCCAGTGTAAGTACCTATGCATAAAAACTAATTATCACATTTAGATTAGAATTAAAAAACACACTCGGTTAATTACGGATATACTTAATCCGTTATCCGGTAAAGTTAAAAGCAGTCAGTCACCTGATTGGAGAATCTATTTATATTTCTGTGAACATTGAACTAATAAGGAAATATTATCAAGTATTCTCCGATCTATTGATATGTTCCGCGGGAAATTATTTTAGTGGTGTAGTAAAGAAATATAATTGTTTAGATATTATTGTTATATTTAGTTGGTTCTCACTCTTCAGGCAGTAATCCTTGTTGCATAAAATGTAATAATAATTCTTAGTGTATTTCTGAAAAGGGTAAATCAAGGATATGTAGTAAAGTAAAATAAGTAAAATAAATTCATTTTCTATTCTATGCAACGCACCTACGGATATCACTCGCATAATGCGGGGATTAAGATATAAAAATGTCGACAAAAGAAACTTTCTAATAGCTCACCACTATTGCACTGTTATTTTTTTCCCTATTGAATAATGTATACACAATCAAATCGTGTGTTTTTCAATTACTTTGATGTGAACGATTTCTCGTATCACAAATTAAGTTTTGTAAAATCAATCTCCAACTTAAAGCATAGACAAATCGATAAAGAGAATTGATTAATCTCTTCTTCCTCTTACGATGTTGACGCGATTCAATATTTTAATGTCTAATGCTTACAACGCATATTTTAATTTATTATTAAAATATGCATTGCGTGATGCAGTGAGCGACGCGAAGTCGGATAGACGACCGGACGAGTCGTCAAGTCAGTTCATATCACATACAAAAAGTAGAGTTTCCTATGTCCATTAGCAGAGCTTTACCTATCCTTAACAATTTACTCATGCTATCGTTTTGTTGGTACCTACAGATGGATTCAAAAATCAGTGTTGAATTAAATCATTTACGAGCGTGCTAATGATTTTACAGAGGTAAATCTCTAAAATTAAGGCTAAATTGTTACGGACCACGGTATGTTACATTGGTACGTATTTGGGTGTAGTGGAATATTTCCAACATTAAATGAAGCATTTTATTTATAAATAACATTCTCCATTCAGTGTGTTGCTTTCCAACAAGAATGAAAAGCTTTTTTGGTCATGTAGGTACACCTGTTGCTTCCAAAACAAGCTTGGTATCGTTCTTACTCTTTTGCCATACTAGGAGAATCTGAACTTTACACGACTCCCCGATTCCCGAGGAACATGGGATGCGCTTTAGCACGTGACTGTAGAATTGCAAACAAGTTTAATCTTGAATGTTATTGTTGTAGCGTACGCAGTACATATCCGTATCCCTCAAATTATTTCTTACAATAACGCAGAGTGAAGAGGGACCAATTAATAGGTGGGGAAAAAAGTTTCTTCGCATTTAATATGAAAACTCAAGACATTTTTTTTTTCAAAGTTAATTTACATTTAATTATAATATATATACAGTACCATTTTGCTCAACGACTTTTTGCCATCTTGTGGGTAGTGACATGATCCCATTGTTGTAGAAATTTTGGGACTTCTGATCAAAAAAACGTGACAAGTAGTTTTGGCAGTCCTCTCTTGATGTTAACCTGACACTGCCTAAAGAATTCTGAACAGATCGAAACAGGTAGAAATCTGAAGGTGCAAGATCAGGGCTATATGGCGGATGCATTAACACCTCCCAGCCAAACTCTCTTAATTTTTGCTGAGTGGCCAAAAATGTGTGTGGTCTAGCGTTATCGTGATGAAAGACCACACCCTTTCTATTGATCAATTCCGGCCGTTTTCTCCCAATTTCTCGCTTTAATCTCATCAGTTGTTGGCAGTAAAGATCCGAATCGATGGTTCAGCCTGGCGGTAAAAGCTCATAATGAACAATGCCCTTCCAATCCCACCATACACACAGCATCACCTTATTGCGAGTTAACCCAGGTTTTGCCACAGTCTGTGAAGCCTGACCGACCTTTGACCACGACCTTTTTCGCACGTTCTTGTCGTACGTGATCGACTTCTCATCACCAGTTATCAATCTCTTTAAAAACGGTTCAGTTTCATTACGTCTCAATAAAGAATCGCAAATGAGTACACGGTTCATTAGGAATCTGAAAGAAATTTCAGTGAGCTCGTGTGGCACCCAAATATCGAGCTTTTTTGTAAACCCAGCTTTTTTCAAATGGGTCGAAACTATTTTGTGGTCAATCCCCAGTTCTTCAGCTACGTCGTAACTACTAACATGCCGATCATGCTCCACTTTAAAAAAAAATGCGTCAATTTTATCTGTAACAGGGCGACCAGAGCGAGGTGCATCTTTAACATCAAAATTCCCGGATTGAAAACGCTTAAACCAACTTTGTGCTACTCTTGCTGACACTGAATTAGGTCCATAAACGTCACAAATTTTTTTCGCGGCTTGCGAATCTTGCGATGCATTTTTCCCCTTTTTGTAATAAAACTTTAAAATGTATCGAATTTCTTCATTAGATTCACTCATTTTGACAGAAAGAAAAATAAATGAAAAATAGCGGGAAACAAATTTTTACTAATTTGTTTCTTTTTTTAAAATGTCACTTTTTTAATGTTATCAAAATCAGCCAGATAAAAATAGTACAGCCAAAGATTTTTTATTAAAAGTATGTATTTACATACTAAATACGAAAAGACTTATTCCCCAACCTAATATGACTTTCTGTACTTAATTCCCACAACAACTTAGGAATATTTCGTTAATATCTTTCCATGTTTAGGTATGTTTTATAACTTAACATTACAGTTTCTGCTTACCATAAAGGAAGCTTATCTTGTTATATAAAAAATGCAGCGTTTAGAATAGGGTCATTGACCAGTAACATAAAGTTTTTTGCTCTAGCTTTTACGACTTATTTGGCATTTTTTGTATATCGAATAATTAATAAAGAAACATTTGCATATAAACGCTGTATTAATATAAAAACTATTTGAATGATAACTCCAGCGGCAGAATACTAATATGATGAAATGATAAATGACCAGCTTCCTCTTCCTTAATAACACATAGAACCTAGTGAAAACATGCCACTCTCAAATAGAAGAAACTTGGATCCATTAGAGAACATTTCAGTTATTAAATATTTCTTGCGAAACTCAATATTTTTTTCAGGTATCTACTATTGATTAGCTTTTTGATTTGCTATATACCTACTATTACTAGTTTCTGCGACTTTAGTTTATTTAGTGCGTAAATCATTTAATATTTGTATTACATCACTGCAGCGCCGGTAGCCTAATGGTACTTTATATATAATTTATTAACTTTGTCTGCGTGGACTTCTGGATTGAGTTCGACCTGGACAAAAAGTAGCCTATGTGATATTCCAGTTATAATCACATTTATAATATTACTAAAGATGTAGAAAATTGCAATTACAGCTCAGCAATAGACAAAACAATAAAATATCTTATTAGGTATCTGTATTTTTTTTATACGACTAAGGCGGCAAACAAGCATAAGGCCCGGGAGATGGTAAGTGGGTACCGTAGCTTATGGACGCTTGCTACACCAGGAGGATCACGTTGCCGACCCGTTAAAAATCTTTTCACACCCTTTTTGAAGAACCCCATGCTGTAGTCCTTTGGGAAAACCTCGGCGGGAAGTCGATTCCACAACCTGATTTTATAGAAACATTAAAAATAATTATAAGTGATCAAAAGCGTAGCTGATAAAGAATTTTAAAATATTAGACCACATTTACGAGCACATCCCCAAGAAGACTGAAATCTAGCTACTTATCCTTAAAGATGCTGGAGTAATTAATTAAATCGTCTTTATCTGAAGTGGTAGTCACGTAATCGCTTCGCACGGCATGTGCGTATCGGAAGCGTGCGGAAGCGGTTGCTGCGCTCGGCGTCAGTGTTAGCGGTGGCGGTGGCGGGCGCATATAGCGCCTAGCGCCTAGCGGTGCTTGCAGACGCGATGGCATCGCGGTCGTGCGCCACCGCTCACGGCAGCCGCCGGCGCTCGCGTCGCCGTGACTTATGGCCCCCGCGCGAACCTCGATCGTACGATTGAATAATAATATCCGATTCCCGTGCACCGAATTTATGTTAGGAAGTAACCAGTGTCCCGTATCGACGAGCGCATCAGGCGCGCCTCGCCCGCCCGCAATTTCCAACCGCTTGTCCTTAGGCGCTGATGTACCAACCGATACTTGATAAATAAATTTTCGTGGAGGACTGTTCCCGCTGGACGTCGGCACTACGTTCCCTGGAGTCCCGCCCCGCACCCACATCTAGACGCCTAACTGTCGGCCAACATCACGTCTCTTGCTATTATGTAAATATACAATACATTTCAATTTTCCCCTTCGTTGCTACAATGTAATTGTACATTAAATTTAATATACTTTATGCACAATAATGTCACTATATCATAAAAGCTGTGGTCAAGAATAAACATTCCAGAGACCACACGCGCCGTCGCTGCTTTCAACCGGGTAACATAACTTTCCGTGGTGTCGTAACAGGCGACTAAAGAATTAATCCTTTGAGGAGAACGGCTAACAGCAACCTGAGTACTATTAACAACGTACTGCGACCACTTCATAACACCGAGTACAGTAATTATGTCTATACTGACCGTTCCTTTAGCGGTCTAGAGCGGGGGGAAGGGGGCCGTGGAATTTCACGCGAAGATATAAACTATAATTATGAAGTTATAATAGTTGCATGGCATACTCATTTTTTGCATAAAGAAAGACGTAAGTGATTACCATAAACAATCTGCTTTTATTTAAATATATTCAGAAAGTTATTCCTATTAGCAAAACAAGGAAATCGTGACTACAATAGAGATATTGTACTTGGTAGGCTCGTCGGCAATCAAAACCCTGTCATCAGTAAACCGCAAGATGCTTTCTTCACACTTGATAATGTTACCAAAATTAGTTACTTTAAGTGCTAAGCTCGTCTTTTGGCCACTTACTAAATTACTCAAAGTTCAATGGTCTACGAGATTTGTTGTAAATTATGGGTTCACACACCTAATGTTTTCACTTCGACGAGTAATCGTGACCGCTGTATAACTACCACTAGATCGATGCATGTAGGAATTTGGTTGATTTTTACCGTTACATATTACTTGCCATCTCTATCCCAGTCCTAACCTGTCATTATGACTAGTTGTTTTATAATTTAATATTTTCAAAAGTCACGCAGTTTGTCGGCCTCATTATCTAATTCTAAGCCATAAAATTAGCTCGCAATCATATTCACGTACTAAACATAATTTCTGATCTAAGAGGATAAAAAAGTAACCATGAGTGCTCTATGTAGGTCCATAGTCCATATAGTCTCGTGTATAAAAAACTCAAATAAGAGCCATTTTTCATGTAGTCATCGATCTGTACATAGAACAGTCTGTCTAATTCGATAAAAAAGTGGGGTTATTATGTGTAATGTACCTTAGATTATAGAGCGGGAGAGCAAACTATATTAGTAACATTAATGGCATTTTTCGCGAATGTGCAACATGAGTATACCTAATATGTATCGCGAGCTCTGCCTAAACCGACTTAGGTACTTGTGATTGCGGTTTATATTCGGACGTAGTAAATATGTTGGTCTTTTTATGCACGCAACACACGCTATGCTTTAAATATTATCAAATTATCCGTAAAATACATGGTCATTATGTGCTAACGGTTGAATCAATTAACGTGATTAAATCGAGCAAGTGACCGCACTCGATCACGTACGATCACTCTCGTCCGTATCGTATTGTTCGTTTAATGCAATGTTGTAATCGTTGTATTCCAGTTCTATTGCCATCTTATCAGCTAAGATGTACATAAAGTACTATATGCAAAAATCTTATTGTCATATAATAAAAGAAAACGGTAGCTAACGGTTTACATAGCCGTGTATCCTCTACGGTAAAATGCCATGGAATTGAAACACCTTTAGCACTTAGTTGTTACTAGTGACCTTCATAATTTTATCACGTCCAACGGTTGGTCTTGTCGACCGACTGTCCTACTATCTTAGCTTAGCAGAATATGGTATTCGGTTGAAAAAATATAATCAAATATGAGTTGCGGTGAGCAAGTGTAAAAGGCTAGGTACGTGTTTGTTCATTTTTGTAATAAAGCTTAACTTCTTGCAATCTTTCACATTTTATTTGATAAACAGGAAAAAAATATATATTGGTGCATTTTTTACCTCTCTACATTAAGGAGTCTGCAATTGCTTCAAAGCTACATATTAGGATAAGTACATGCGTAATCAAGAACAACGGCACAAGCTTGACAATAATTATGGTAAATGGATCAATCGAGGGGAGCTTGTTTTTATTACAAACTAGCTTTTGCCAGCGACTTCGTCCGCGTGGAATAGTTACTTTGTTCCCTAGTTCTTCGCCCGCGGTTTCACCTGCGTTGCCCCGTTCCTAAGGGTTGTAGCGTGATGTTTTATAGCTTGAAACCTTTCTCATGAATCACTCATTTTCCCAACATTTCCCTTCACTGCTCTGCTCCTATTGATCGTAGCGTGATGAAAAGTATACTATAACCTGCCCAGGAGTATGAAGAACAATTGTACCAAGTTTCGTTGAAATCCGTCGAGTGGTTTTTGTTTATAACGAACATACAGACAGACAGACAGACATAAAAATTTTACTGATTGCATTTTTGGCATCAGTATCGATCACTAATCACCCGCTGATAGTTATTATTTTGGAAATATATTTTATGTACAGAATTGACCTCTCTACAGATTTATTATAAGTATAGATATACTTGAGACAGCTGATATTTCTTTTACGACAGGTATAATCGCTCTCCAGCAAGCAAGCTCCCTGGAGTGGTTATTTTTTAACGGTTGCTGGCGGAAGCTGGATGCGACAAGTCGAGGACAGGATGAAATGAAGTACATTGGGGGAGGCCTACGTTCAGCAGTGGACTGCTATAGCCTGATAATGATGATGATGAATCGTCATTGTGAGAGACTGGCTACTAAAAATAATATTTATGTAAATATGAACAACGACTTTTCTAAATACAATTTCCTGCAATTGCGCAAAAGGAGCGAACTGAGCTCCAAATTGGTATATCGTGCTCCATAATTTGCGTAAGTTATGGACTTGGACAATCATGCCTCAATTCTGAGCTAGAAGATTCTCTCGTTTCTTTTCCAGATAATTAGGTACAATTCCGTTTCGTGATGACTTTGTTCTCATCAGTAACTATTTATATATTACGAAAAGAAATGAATGTAGGTATGTAGATAAGTAGTTTCTACTTATTTCATTGTTACAAATGTATTTACATCTTGAAACAATGTAATCACATTTTTAGTGGGTATAGTGGGTTTCTGAATTATAAGTAACTGTTATTTGGACTCGCATGACTCTGAATATATCTCACACTGCTTCTTCTAAAGAAGCGTGTGCGCTGGTAATGTTAATTAAACACCGGCACCAAACCTGCAAGGCCAACGACGCCCAAACGCATCTAGCAGCTGGCCGTATAATTATAGACTTTCGGACCATTTCGCTAATACACAATCGTACAAATGCTTATTTACGACACAAAACGGTCACTTAAGATTCTCCAACTACAAACGCATACTGTGAAACGTTGAATTGTCACTTTACGACCGATTGTTCCTCAACGCAAAGCCGCTGGCAACTCGATGTTATTGGGATGAATTCACCACTCACTCGTTTAACGATAAGTTCTAACTTATTATTTAAAGATTGATTTATAAAACATTACTTGAATACATACATTTTTTATCTGAAACATTAATTTATAACAGCTGACTCCACATAAAGGATCGGAAGATCTTACCATAACTGTTAATCTTTTGCAATGTATATCTTTCTATCGACGGCAAATATTCAAGCGCGTCGGAATCTGTAGACTTCGGCTGATGCCCATTTAGCCGGTGCGGTCATTGTATGTGATCCTGGTATCATGAGGCTATCGTAGAAACATTAGCATTATCAAAAGGGCCGCGGGCGTCATGGTCATATCGGCGGCGACACGCGACGGTCGCGGAAGCGCCGCGTGAAGGCAAAGGCCCCGACGGACGAGCGGCGATAACTCAACTCAACATACCTGAAATACAATCGTGTGGATACCATGCCGCGAAGCCGCAGAGGCGTGGGCCTTTGCTATATGTTCCTTTTGTTTCCTGTTTCCTTACAAATATTCTCTTGTATTTGTACATATGCATACCTAGTTATTACATTAACCATAGTTATGAATATAATATAGGTACTACAACGCATAAGGTATAGAAGAGAAGCACGATAATCCAACGAGGATAACTATAATGAGCTTGGGTTAAACAGTGATTAAAGTCAAAGAACAAAATACCTACTCATGTACCGTTTTCGATACGTACGTCTTGATTTAATAGAGTGTGATTCGGAAAAATATTTATGAAACATGCATTCTCATTTTTATTCAGTACCTTCCCATTGATATTCTCAGAACTGTACTAAGCTAAGTCTACACCAATTTATCAACGTCGCGTCTCTTTGTAGTAGAATAATTTACTTTAATCCTTACGGGTTTATTGTACGATTACAAATATCGACATCTAAGAATCTTGAATGGAAAATCTAATGTACCTATATTATTCTGATTAAGCTTAATTTGTGTGTGTTCTAAAAACTGTTAAATTTTGCATAGGTATCTACCAAAAGACTTTATTTTTATAGGCATTTAAAAAAATATGAAAAAAACGTGCACTTTACATTTGGTAGACTTCTCATAAAGGGCACTTCTCATAACGGGCACATCCTAAAATGTGCAAGTCGCAAAATTAGCGCATTGCAAAAAGTGCAAGTGCTTTGAAAATGGTTTTAAAATAAAAATCGTTGGCATTTATATTTACTAGTTATCCTGTAGTGGCCGAAATTCGACCATAACTCATTTAAATTTTAAGTTTGAACATTTATAATAAGGATCTATTGTCAAAGATTAAAACCTCTTTAATTGATGTTGAACTTCAGTACGACGACGACATTTGACATTCAGTATGTCAAGTGTGTCAAACGGTCAAACGTATGATAGCGTGTGTAATGTTTTCTTATTAATTTAATGTATTTTTTTAGCATTATTATATTAAAATATTAGCAGTCTACACTTATCCTTTATATAAACTTTAACTATGTACCTATGTACAATCTCACACTCCTCACGGGGTGCCCCCATTTCCTACTCCAAAGGGGTACAAAGTTTTCTCTTCACGTATTAATACAATGATATGTACGCAATGTATCATTTATAGGCAATACGACATCAATTGACGATTGACGATGATGCGCGTCAGCATCACTTGTTGGTGGGCGTAGCACGGAAGCGGTGCGGACCGACACACGCGCCGTTACCGTCAACGGCCATTAAACGACCACTCTTAATTATCAACAGTTACTGCATACCGCATTGATACCACTCGGCCGCATCGCGAAACAACACACCGTAACTGACGAACCACCCTCCACCAGCTATATGCATCGGTTATCTATCATGTTAGGCTAG
Source organism: Acronicta aceris (assembly GCA_910591435.1). Classification (NCBI taxonomy): domain Eukaryota; kingdom Metazoa; phylum Arthropoda; class Insecta; order Lepidoptera; family Noctuidae; genus Acronicta; species Acronicta aceris. The sequence goes on along the minus strand of OU342767.1, from coordinate 8,377,428 downwards.
TTATCACGAATTCACGACACGACCGTAATCACCAGCTTTGAACGTATTGCCAACTACTATTTCATCATTATTTGTGCGTTTCAATTATTTTGAATGAAGAATAGCTGCGATCAGTAATCACAAATTAACCAATTAATCATTTAAACTTAACAATTAAAGACAATAAACACATTTTTTGTCTCAAAATTTAATAACATGGTTTTTATGATAATATACGTATTATATAAATGTAGCAATATTTAGGACGTCCATCATAACATCTAGGTACCTATTTTCTTCATAACAACTTCATGAAATTAGGTACTGCCATATTTTAAAACTTTAACGAAAACCTGTTTTAATCACTTTTGATTGCCGAAGTCAATAGATGTCCGAGATTCAGTTTCAAAATGATAAATTGACCTATTGTTTACCTAAAACAAATTGCATAAATCTTAAGGAATGTGCTTTTGAAGAAATGCGTTTTATTTTTATGAATTAATTATCGAGCTTTCCGCGTTTCGAATTTAACCCCACCCTCAGCATAATGACTGACGCATTTTCAATAAAGCGACCACAATAAGAACATTTATCATCCCTTTAACAAAAAACCTGCAGGTAAATGCAACAATGTCTTAATTTCTTTTCCTGAAGCGGAAGCGTATTGAACGCAGCATAATTTTTATGACCTTGCAAACTTACTTTTAGCGCCTTTAAACTTGTAGAAATACAAAAAAATATGAAACGACAAGTGGTTCTGAAGTTACGTTTTCCAGTAGATACACGTACGCGTGTACGTATTTGTTTTTATTAATATTGCGTTAGTTGAATCTGGCAGCGAATAGGTACGCGGTTCCCGCCGCTTGATCTCTCACATGATAGGAGGTGCGCAGGCGCCGGATGGCGCGATAGCGTCGCGTTAGCCCTGCCGCTGCTCGACACCCGCGCCCGACTGTTCTCTAATTACAAACAGTATCTCAGTACTGAGGATGTGCACGCTGTACGAATACCCGCGTATTGTCTGCACTCCGAACGAGTCCTTCCGGTGAACTCGTCCACGATCTTAATCTGTAACCAACGCATACTTACTTAAAAGATAACAACACTTAACTGTAACCTTTATCGTAAATTTTGAAATAAAATTTCTTTCTTGTAACAAAAATAAATTTAAATTGCGATACACAAAAACTTGTTGACTGCCTTTCTATGATCTGCCCTCATTTCTTCCTTACAATTTATCCTCGTAGCAATATAGAGTTGTTACAATTTAATCACAACTTCAAAGGAACCTAATCACGAAGTTGATTAGAAATTGAGAGTTGGTACACTTGGTACATTATAACGCGGGACGTAATTAGGCGAGTGCGTGTAGACTTAGTTCGAGTGGACCACCCAAGCAGTCGGCCTTTACTGTCGATCGACTCCGCTTGTGTTGCTGTCAGCTCTATGGCTTGATCAAACAATCTATAAATAACAGAAATCTAGCTGACTCTTAAGTTGACATTTAACTTAGAGCAACAAAATTATGCGACACTGTAAATAAACTAAGAATTAGTATCACGAGTTTGATATAAATATTTATAGCTTAAATACATTAATAATTATATTTTATGTTTTATTTTAGCTATGATGAATATATTAGGCTACCAAAAAGATGTAACTTTATTGATTACAGTTATAATAAAATACACAAGCAGGCTATTCATTGTACGCGACAAAAACTATGATAAATTACCGAGGTGAATAGTTCTTCGACATCCAACTTATTACTCTAGTCTTAATAAACAAATATTATTGATATTTTGTTCTTTATTATTATCGATCAAACTATTGTCATGTTGCCAAAATTAATCATTATAAGTATCGTTTTTTGTATGCGAGTCCTGATTGATTCAACTAAAAAGATCGCTGGTGTTGAAAAAATATAAATAACGGTGAATTCGTCTTAAGTCTTTAGAGGAATCTTTAGACTAAAAATAGTCATAGTTTGAAATTACCAGGACGCGTAGTAATTAAGATGGAGACAAGGCGAAGTTTGGTCCCAACAGTTTACTGTTATTCATCAGTTGTTTCAATACATATTTTCTTATCAAAAATAATCGAATACAAAATGGGTGTTTGAGTCTATTTACAATTTTTTGTTTAGTTCCAGCGCGTGACCGATTGGTCAAACATCATTGTGTCCAGTTTCACGCTCCTTGTCTCTTGACAAATGATGTTTTTACTTTAGCATTCTAGATTCTTTACTTTTTGTCACGAGCCAAAAACCGTAATATAATGACCCGTTTTTTATAAAATAAAATATGATTGCATTTTCCACGTACCCACATGGTAACATGGCTAACCACAGGGGTACTTGACTTCACATACATATGCATAGTTGACGCGTTCATTCACTGACTATTCATGTCTTGAAACAATTATATAGCACTTTAACGTCTTTCTTCCCACGATTGTATCGTCGAAGCGAACCAAGTTTGCAGATTTATGTTTACCTACATAAGCATACGCAGAAAGGTGTCGCGCGTTGCGACCCTATACATACTATTTATTTGTCGTAGTGGCACTCGGTTAAAGTTATAACAAACGAAAAATATACTTCAACATATCTTATAATCGAAACACCATTACATCCTCTCATATTTTTGTAGACAGACAGCAGATGCAATATAGAATACTAGCGACCCGCCTGCGGTTTCACCCGCGTTGCTCTGCTCCTATTGGTTGTAGCGTGATGTTACACAGCCTATAACCTTCCTCGATATATGAACTATCCAATACAAAAATAATCTATCAATTCCAATCAGTAGTTCCTGAGATTAGCGCGTTCAAACAAACAAACTCTTCAGCTTTATAATATAAGTATAGATAGAATATAAACAACTCCGTTGACAAGTTGATTTAAATATGTAAGTAAATAAAATTTTCAAGAAAAGATATGTAATTTCGTGCCCATATCTGAATCGGTTCCAAGTTAAACAGAAATATCAGAATGTAATAATTTTGAGCAAGCAAACTGTCATCTATACCAACGTACTAACATAAAATATACCATCATAATATTTATTATCAATATATAAGACTTATCGTAAGTGCGTTTTGCATTTATTTGTGCAATTTTAAAGTTCCTTCGTAACTATCATAAAACCTACCCTGTAGCGTTATATATTTTCTGAGGAACATAAAAACATCAAGACAATTTATTTAACGGCATTCTTTATGTGGAGTTTGAATTTGCCGAAACAAAGACATTCAGTTACGGTCGGCCGATTTTTCGCATGTAGTCATACTGCAGGTATATTATGTAGCTATCTGTATACAACCTCAGTACAAATATGTGTGTGTGACACACGCGTAGTGATGCGAATTTTGGTATGTCTCTCGGCCTGCCGTGGTTCCCAGTTCCGCACCGTTAATTTGATATACGGAGGCAGATGGCCTGTCGGCGATAGAGCACTGCTCATGCGCCTTCCGCGCCTTACCGCGAATCCCAAAGTTTAGGTGCCACCTCAAGAAACAGGCGACTAGCTGGTTTTATTGCATAAAACAAAAATAAAAGTCTTTATTTCAAGGTACATTTTAAGAATAAATTAAAAATTGTTCGCCAACACTGACGCTACTTTAAATAAAGATGTCTAGGTATAAAATACTGTAAAAAATAATCGAAAAGAGATGTTTGCTTCAAATCAATCATGGAGCAAAACCTAGAGTTAATAGTTTTTATATCATAAAGATTCAATAGGTAGCAGTTAGTTACAAAAGAAACTGATCGACTTTAATATCCCCTATAGAATAAGCCGCTCAAAAAAGATCTACTTGTAATTATAACTTGGACTCCAAGATTGTATGAAAGTCAGGTGCGGGGTTGTGAGTTAATTTGCATTTTGATCCAGTAACGGGTTGAGAGATAACACTTTAATGCTCGAGATCTCTTCTCCGATCAACTATCCCACATGTCTCAGTGCCGTTCATCAAGAACTTCTTTTGAACTCTACACAAACCTTATATGGAAACAACTTTACGATGTGAATAAGAATGTTGTCATACTAACCTACAACCAAAACACTAGCCACTAAACACTACCTTTATTTAGATTTCTATCACAGCCAAGTTCTCACCAGGTCACCGATTCTTAAAGGAGTAATTAAGAACCGTAATAAAATTGTTCCATTACAAATTGATATGTATCATTTAGTATTTTAGTGGTTACCTAATTATACTTTACATTGCCAGGAAATAGTCAATCAGTGTTCTGTTATTCCGTGTACGAGAAGTCAAAGACCGTTCGTATAAAGAAGTTATAAGATGCCAGCGACGTAAGGCACATTAGATACGGTGTGCATGTGATGATAGTTGTGGTATCGAAATTCGCTGTGGCTGTTCCTTTCGAGCAGCGTTCAGCCATTTTGTGTATTTCGTTCATATTTTTCCTTGTCATATTTTAATGATGTTCGTCTACTGTAACTAAGAGAATTGCACGTAAAAGCTACAAAAGTTTACAGAGCCATTGCTGAGCATTGGCATGAACGTGAACTTATTTAGGTTTCATTCACCCCGCGTTACGCTAGCTGGGTGCCTGGACTGCGCATTGTCTCACACGGCGCACAAAATGCGAATGATCCTTTGTTTGTTACACTTTACCTACACTGTAACCCAAACCAATAGCGGAACACTTAGCGCCCACTTCTAAACGTAACATTCACGCGTTCGAGCTCACGCTCGAGAACCATTCCTGATTTAACGATATTTACTCTGAAACAACAATCCGTGTACTGTTCTGACATTGATAGCTCTCCAAGTGATATGTACTGTATTCTCCCGGTATAATGCATTTAATGATCCTGCGGTTCTGAACAAAAATAATGATGCATAATTTCCGGTTCTTCACATGTAAAAATCTACTGTTAAAACTTTCACTCTAAAGGGGAAATGCCAAATTTACTATACATAGATTATTTTTATCGCAATTGTTACTTTCTCGTAACTAACCCGAAATTTAATGGTTAAAAGCTTTGAATTACTTATGCACGAAACTTTACGAAACACCAATCGTGGTTTATCGTTTTTCTTCATACACACTTTTAACCATCTATGTTCACCGATCACCGTAATTGTAATAATGCATAAAACTTGATTTACTAGTGCGTGTTAGGAACACACGCACCTGTAGAAAGTCTCTTCTTCAAATACTTTTTACATATTGTTTTGTTACAATGGACACCTCAATTGGCTTTAGCGCGATTTTGTGATGATATAGAGACCAATATTCTAGAGCTTTTCCCACTGCAGTTAGATATGTAGGAAATAAGATGCTTTTGATGACAAAATACTCGACAAGTGTGCGGAATGTAATACCAACAAAACTGCTTATTTCTGCGGTTCGAATAATAATATTGCAATATATAGCAGGAAAACTAGAAAGGCCTTAGAAAAATAAGGTCATAAAACAACGCACCATAATATGTAGAAACTATGACAATCATATGCAGGTGTGTGCACTGTACATATAGGTGTACTTATTGTTCGCTGGTATATTTAGGTGACATATAGGGTAGCATGTATGTTGTACGCTTATAGGGGCGAGTCTATTGCCACTAACCGGACAAACATCCAAACTTCGACCTGCTACTGAGAATTTCCTAGAAAACCCCAATAATACGTGGGTCATCCTAGAAATCGAACTCAGGAGTTGTAATTACTAATACTGGACTAATGACGTAATTAGTTAAACTGCTGCGTAATCTCTATATATATAAAACTCAAAGGTGACTGACTGACATAGTGATCTATCAACGCACAGCCCATACCACTAGAGAGATCGGGCTGAAATTTGGCATGCAGGTAGATGTTATGACGTAGGCATCCGCTAACAAAGGATTTTGATAAATTCTACCCCCAAGGTGATAAAATATGGGATGAAAGTTCGTATGGAACAAAGTAACTATTCCACGCGGACGAAGTTGCAGGCAAAAAGCTAGTACCTAATATAAATAATATTAAATCATAAACTATAAAAATATGTATTATTAACGTATTGTTTCGGATAAAAATAAGTAAGACAATTTATAAGTGGTGGACATACCTACGAGAAACCGTAGGGTTAACTAGCAGCATTCTCTCGTCTGGTAATTACAAAATACTGAGATCATTGTACTGTCTGCCAAGTGTTGGGATAATAGCTTTGTCCATTTTTACCGTTCAATTACCATATTGAGAAGCTGATATAATTATGACATAAGATTGATAAATAGCGGTACTTAGACGTGTAGGCAAGTAATCAAGATTGAACATCGTCCATCAATATTGCAGAACGCAGTCATTAAAGTGAATCATCACTGTCCTTGTGATTTATAAGGGCCCTTGCCCAATGTTTAATTTTTTTTTATTTCAAAGCAATTATCCAATGTCGTAAAAGTAGTTAAGCTCGACAAGCCTCGATATAATCTGTTTCAAACGACGAAGATTACATGTTAAGTCTCTAATACGTATAATCAAACTATTTAGAGCGATTACATTAAGAAAATCATTTATAATGTTACGACTTCTAACACACGATTTTAACTCGAGATACACATCAGTTATATCACACCGCATAATTTTATTAACATTAAAACAGTGTAGGAAAAATATTTTTATATCCGTATATAAAAACGTAGGTATTAACATTTCTAAATGGTTACGTAAAATTAATAAGAACTAAAATGTATAGAAGACTAGCTTCTGCCCGCGACTATGTCTGCGTGGACTTCAGGATTGGGACCGACCTAGATAAAAAGTAGCCTATGTGTTATTTATTTATTTATATACCTACTCTTTATTGTACACCAAAAACATTGTTATAGACAGGACATAAATCGTATTTTAAAATATACAATGGGTGGCCTTATCACAACCGACGATATTAGTGTTATTCCAGGCTTTAATCTATTTGTGTGCCAAATTTTATCCAGATCGGTTCAGCTGTTCTTGCATGAAAGAGTAACAAACATCCATACATACAATAGCTCCAGTGATTTAACGTCCAACGTCGGATGTGTATCAATTACTTACCAGTTATCGTGAAATATAATCAGATATAATGGCGGAACAAAATTGGCAGTTGAGTGGCTAGCTAACATATACAGAAATACTCTAGCAAATTGTGAGAGCATGCCAGGTACTTTCCTATAGCATGTTACAGAGCTTTTAGGTATTTACATTAAAGAGAAATACAGCTAATTTGCAAGATAACTCTTACTAATTAGCAGTAAATGATAACCAATTACCATGTGAAAGATTTTTGCATACATTTGTGGATATAAATGTGTATTGTAAGGTCATTAGGTTCCCTGAATGAATTACCATTACGAGCAGGTCTTAATGATCTGACGTTAAACAATCCCATTATAACAAACACCAAATAAATGTTATAAGACATTTTGTTCCGTTTTTATTATAGCGTTTACTGTTAGCAATAATGCCATTGTCAAAAAAGTTCACATAATGTAATGAGGCATAATAAAAATATCACGACATTTGAACCTTAATAAGTTAAGTGTATTAACACGGCTAATAGCAAAGACAATTTCAAGTTGCTCTATCAATTACTTACTCACACGATCCAACTCGATATCGCCATTATAACAACATTAGAGATGGTGCGGTCACGCTATTGAGGCATTACTACCATCCGTAACACGGTCACATCGTTTTTGACCGCCCAATTTTGGTTTTCACTGCACAGTTTTATAGTTTCTGAGCAATTTTTATATGCGCGTGCGAAAACAAGTTCGAACGATTCGGTTGTAGATTTCCGATTTCTCGAGATACGACATTCATTATACCTATCCATAATTGAATTTACCGTTTCCAATAAAAAAATATGGGTGCCTTATGAAATGCAAGACAAAGTGATTAGACACAATTTGCGTCCTAATTCTTGGAACATGAATCAACTTCATACACATAATATGTAACTCGACATGCCAATGTATAACAGCATCTAAATTGTGGTAGATATTATTTAGATGCTTGCTACCCTAGGCGTCTTTCTGTTTTCTAATAGGACAATTATTGTAATGACAAAATTAGAGTCTTATATTGGTATGTGGTTGGCTTCTAATGCCTGTGATATTAGAGGAATTAACATTTTCATGTGGTGGGGTCACGAGTCAGCGCTGCTCCCACACATAAATCGGCGGTGGATGTCGCGTCGTGAGCGCACCGCGCTGCCGCCGTTACGAGCGCATAGCGCCGCGCCTATACCGCAGCTACCGGACCTGAGTTATTTAACGTTAGGTACCGTATTCATTAATACTACCCAGGAACATCTCTCAATTACTATAATCCCGAATACTTACATAACACCAAATATTATTCAACATCAGCATTCAGTATCACAACTAAACTAAATGTCCAAATTTTCTCGCAACTTCATTACTTTAAAAATATAAAGCTGTATTTATCACGTGTACAGTTACAAATAAACTAGACACATCAAAACATTACTGTATTCAAATTTCACATTTCAGCATTGTTATACCATTTCATTAAATTGTAGGCGCACAGTCGTAAAGTAATAGTTATTTTCAAACAAACAGAAATATCTACGAGGGTAGTTAAGAGCGCTGTTTATGAGATGGTGCAGGTACTTTTGAAACTAAGTTAACAAACATATCTTTTCAATTAGACGCGCGAAATGTTAACGACCAATAACAACTGCGAGTGTTCTTATGTTGGTACTTTCCATTGACATTAGTACATGTCACAAACACTTCCTCGTTGTAGCTCATCATTAGTCACTGACGCTTAACAAGCTTTTTCCTCGTCTCGACCAGCGCTTAGCTCATTTCGTGAATAGGAATATAGTCATATTTTCTCAATGTGTGTTGTCGCTGACATCATAAGTTCCGATACAAACTCCAAAGTTGTCTTCTGATATCAGCTTGTAAACAAACCGACGGGGAACCCAATGAGCAGACAAGCGGACTTTGCGATTCGCAACGTGGAAGAGAAGATAAATTAACTAATCAACTGGTTTTGCGTTGATAGTGAGCGGCGGCGGCGGCCGCGGGTGTGACAAATAGGTGTGTACCTCATACGTACAGTTGGCAACGGTCCACCACACGGTACACCACATATTTCGTTAATTGATTAACTGTACCACGTTGTAGTCAACGGTACAGTTAGGTACATATTTAATCATCCGTAAATTGATTTATGCGAACACTTTATGATTTGACACAACTCTTATTACAATAATGTTCTTTCCATAATTTAGCAAAGGATAAATCACATCGTTAAAATAGTTATTGATTGCATGAATTTAATATACTGTTAATTATGGCCGCAAATTTATATCCTTTCATCGGAATGTGTACGTTTTAGAATAAAAACCCTATTAATAATAATCAAGTTTTCTAATATGGCTGCCTCTTTGGTGGCTATGAAAAATTGATTCATTATGTATTGTTTGGCGAGAATCATTCAAAACAGTTTTATAAGTAGGTACATAACGGTATAAGGCCCAAGGAATACAGTTGAAGCTGTAAATATCTCTCCCATTAAAATAAAGTTATTAGCGTAAAGATTGTTGTTTGGTACAATAAAGTAAAATTGGTTAATGTTCACGATAAATCCAATGGATTTGTTAAATTTAGTACAAATAATGTTAGGACATTTATGTGTATGTCCTATTTTGTGAATCGTGTCCATCGAGATACACGACACAGATATTATTACGATATGCTAAGTTAATAATCAGTAGAGTAATAATAATTTAACTAATCTCGCTTAATGACACGAGTAGGTGTGCATCATAACATCAATTAACGGTCAATTTGTAAATAGTTAATTTAAACGTTTTTATATGGCAGTTTGATATATTACGTGATTAATATACTCGCCTACAGCGTAAATTCAGCTATTAGCCACTAAATTGTTATTAATCTACTAAGCGTGGCTAATGACTGTTAAATTGCCGCAAATCGGTACGTACTATTTGATAGAAAGATAAATAAAACGTGTTATGGGAGTGTGTCAGCCAACAAAAGGGAACATGATACTATAGGTACAAAAACTAACCAAGATTTATTGGCTTGCTTCGGATAGATGATAACAATCGATACTAACGCGAGACAATCACGCACCAATCAACAAATAGTGTGAGAATAAGTTAATGGGGGTAAGACACGGGCAACGTATCTATTTACTCATACATTCTTCCGAGCTTTATTTAACTTTAATTTTATATGATAACTTTATTTATTAATATTTGAGTCTATTTGGAGACATGATCACATGACAGAGAGATTTTATAGATGGTTACATACAAAATGGTTTTTGTGATCTTTTAACCGCTAGTAAACTCCCACGCGGGGTCCTAATTATCTCGTGTCGAATTGGTGAAATACTTGCGAACGCTTATTGAACATCGTTATAAGTATAACTTTCAAAATGTTCTAACTCCTATCTCAGTACTTTTTAAGTTCAATTTACCATGAAGACATAAACTAGTTATAAATTATTGCACTAGTGATCATTGAAGAACGAATGCTTTGCTAACGTTTGTTAAAAAATATATCATTCTTTTAAATTGTTATAATTACAAACCTCAACTTTAATTGTTCGTATGCGCTGAGACCGCGCACGAAACCAAAGGAATTTAGCCACGCCTTGATTATGCTATAATCAAATTTTTATATTAATAAAAAATGCAGATGTAGCTATAGAAATAATACCTAGCACTATTCCGCCCACTATCCATTTATGGTCATTCTGACAGTTTTTTTAACAAATCATTTTTGTTTCTTTACAAATCATTTCTTATAAATATACCTATTTGTGCTAATTATCATAATATTAGTTGAATAAATTTCTTATGACTTTTGTTTTACTGGTACTTCTTAATTATCAGCAATTAAAATACTTTCTTGAAACACATATAAATAATGTAGAGACCTGACATGTAAAGCTGGAAGCTTTGCGCGCACGCATAGCTTGGAAAATGCTAATTTAGTATTTCTACAATGATCTTAAAATTAATGTATACGAAATTGGAAATAGAAGAAAATAAGTAATCGTTTTCTATAAAACTTTATAACCATTTCTTATCAAATAAATATTATGAGATCATTTAAAATTACATACATATAGGTAGAATCACGTCCTTTTCCCATAGGAATAGGCAAAACCTGCAGAACGCCACTTGCTTCGATTCTTGCATACCTCTTTTATTTCATCCACACATGACAAGATGTATGAATATCTTGTCATTTAAAAATATTCAAGTTAATTTCCGTTTCGGTTCTTAGCATGCAATTTTATTAATTGAATCACAGACTAAATAAATAAGTCGAACTATTAAAAAAATATAAAAGTATTTGTCGCCGTTACATTATTAAACTCTACTTTAAATTCTCCATCCATCTCCATCTTTAAATCGTGCTGAAAAAATACTTATGGATTTAGAATATCATGTTGACTTTAACGAATCAGTTCTCAGGAGCACGTTGACCGCAACAGTTCTGTTATATTTCATAAAAGATTGTTCATTAATCTGCTGTATGCAAATTCACAGGCAACCACGTAATTATACAGTAGGATAACAATCAAACTTATCTTACTCAAATACAAAATTACCATGAAAGTAATTTTAGACATTTACATTAACTGGCTTAATAATTAGATTGTTAATACGTTTCCTTTGATGTAAAAACTCCGTCTCATATTAATTTGCTGATTCAGCAGAATGAGGACCGTACTGTAATAATAAATACATACTTCCTTTCCTTTTATTTATGATATTTTCCATAACTGTTATTTCAAATCATAGTAAACTAATCAAAAGCTTTTACTCTAATTTAAATTGTGAAATATCCAAATACTGACATCATAAATGAACACTGATAGCATCCTTATCACACAGCAAAGGAAATAGATATAACTCGCACACCTAGTTACTCAGCTCTGTAAATAACTAATGGCAGCGCCCCCTCGGCGACTACTACTTGATTGCATCTGTTGTCGCTCTTCATATCGCGTACACTGCTGTGATTTAACAACCACCTGTCGTGGTTTATGTCCTCCGATAGCCGCACACGAGGAAGTACATGGAACTAGAAACGAGGCGTGACATACACTACCTACCTATTTTAGTACTAACTCTCAACAAATATTCCATCTCATATTATTCTGCTCGCAATTTTACCGCTTCTTAAAAGATGCTAATATACGATGTGATAAAAAGATTATATCCAAATGGACGCTGTTAACTGGCGCCATCATGCTTCCCATACTCAAGAAGCCCGGATTATTTTTGCAACTATACCGTATATTACCGTTTCCGTGATGTCCGTGGTCCATGTTAACTGACACTGATTTACATTTTGATATAATAAAATAAGCCTCTTTATAAGCTACTCTGATGGTATTGTGCAAATTTAAATTTTGACTTGAATGAAACCGACGTCGCATTTTTTGTATGTTATCTCTTATTTGGTGAACGCGTTCAGGTATCAACAGGAGATAAGTTGCGTATTCAGAAGCTAAATGTGGATACTTTATAAATGGATTTAGCCATGTAGCCAAAGTAATAAGTTGTGTATTTCTGTGCAACGCACCGCAGCTGGAATCACTAATGAGAGCGCAATTCAAATCAACTGATTTATAAGGAGTAAGTTATTTCGCCGGCTGCTCGTACAATATTTACTTATGTTCTAACGGCCACATAGATATTGTAGACCATTATTGCGATAAGTTTAATGTATACCAGATATGCCTTATAAGTTCAAACCGTAATAAATCTTAGTATTATTCTTTGTCATTTATTCCCGATGGAATAACGTAATAGGTACCGCTGATCCAATTGTCTTTATAATCGCACGCTGATGGGGTTTGGCAAAAGCTAATTATTATACAACTGCGCTCGGAAATTACATTTCTTTCGTCAGTCAGTCCATTAAATTTTATATTGGATGTAACTTTTATAGTCGGTAATATTGAATTGTAGGTATTGGGAGGTCTACTGCGTCCGAATATACTACGTCAACTTATATTAGCTCGTTAAGAGTCGGCCAGCCTTGTCCGGATGATATCTCTTAACCCCCTCAATTAGTGTGCCCTGCCTATCGCGTGGCAATAACCAGAAACAGTATATAAGCTCCTCGCACTCGTGACGCGACGAACGAACCAAATGAGTGTACTCTTAATTAGCCGTTATACTATAAATTTTAAAAGCGATGATAAGGTCCCGTTGTGCGCTCTCCGGGAACACTACCCGCGAGCTAATGGTGCCTTGAGAATTAAATTTAATTAATTCCTACTCGCCAAATGTGCTCACTGGATTGAATTTGGCTGAGAAATGAATGTCTCGGAAAGAAGAAAGAGAAAGAAGTAGTGCATCTCCCTTAGAACAAGCTAGAGTTGTCAGCTTAGCAGGGTCATGTTCTAAAAAAATAAAGCTAAAGACGTTACGTATTAAATTGTTCCTCACCGTGGTCGACATAAAAATAGCACGTACAATAACTTTATATGATCATAGTACCTATATGTATGATTGCTTTATTTGTAGTTACCATAGTCCACTGGGGTCAATTGCTCCTTAGAAAATGTACCTATCAGTTACATCTTTTATTACTAACATTATCTTTTTTTTAGAAAATTATACCGTATTAAATATATTATAATGGTATCTAAATTTGCAGAACGCGCGGCAATGTATGTCCTCAAAATGATAGTTGGTAATAACAGTAAGAACGCTAATGACTCAACATGTTATCACTGTCTCGAGAAAAGCGCACGTTCTTGACTATTGTAGCAAAGCTATTTCAATTATTTAGCGACGTAGTTCTTAGGCGGGCGGAAAAACGTGTGCCCTACCGGTCCCCGTCCACTGTGTTTAATTTACATGAGCGTGTGGCGGACGAGTGCAGAGCGTTGTTAGCTGTGGTGTGCGTCTCTCGCCTTTGTTTATGTTACTGTTTTACTGTACATAAATGGAATGAAACTTGCCGACTGTGCCGTCCGATAACGGAGCGTTTTGTCTGTAATTAAGAACGGCGAGAGCAGGTCAGCCGTCCACTCGAGCATTACCACAAAGTTATGGAGACATTTTGAGCGTGTCCAGATTGTTTAACTACAAGCCTGTCATGTTTAGAATAAGCTTGTGTTATAAATCTGCCATAACGTCATGATTCCAGTGAGATTGTTTGTTAATTGTAGGTTACTCTAATGAACAGCTACGTGGATATAACTCACAGCTCCTACACTATTGAATTCCGCCAATAATAATTGTTGTTGTAAAGTTATAACAATATTATTGCGTTACAAATTCAACTTAGATAAAGTATGACAGAGATGGAAAAAAGTAAATACCGGCTCAATAATTTTAAAACGTATATTCTAATCCTTATACAATTTTTTATACGCTCTGTATTATTCAAAATGCGTTACACTATTTAGCATTATCGTAAACTCAGAGGGTCGTTTACAAACTGTAACATTCAAGCAATTAATAGACACTTTAGATGCAAATAGGCCTCAGCGATTTCCTTCGTGAGACATCGATTTGGTGCAGCGCTAAGTGAAACTGTGTGAAGAGATCACGATGCTATAAACAGAAGACAATAATCGTTGTTCGTGGCGCGCCGGGAGCTGCCGCCACGTGTAAACCCTTGTCGAAGTCGGCCACTAGCTTGACAGTAGCACCATTTGCATTTTATTACACTACTCGCCTCTTATATCAATGATATATTTCTATTAAACAATATAAACATCTCATATGTTTTTAATTTTAATACAACTTATACCTGCATACAATCTTATTTGAATTTTATTATGTACCTGAACGTTTGAAATAGTAATGACTATATTTTTTTGATACCTACTTGCCTGAACGTAGATATGTTATTTCGTGAATAAATTAATGTAAACTTATTTTTGATTGTTTAACTTCTTGTTTATCTCATGTAATTGATTTGTTACAGCACACATTGACGGGTCACAGCGGTAAAGTGATGGCAGCTAAATTCCTCGGAGAGCCGACCAAAGTCATCACGGGAAGCCACGACCGAACACTCAAAATATGGGACCTTAGAAGTAAAATGTGTAAGTATGTACCAACTCATTTACTTTATGGGATCGTCTTGTTTATTGAAAACGATTTTAATAACAAAATAGTACTCTTTGTGCTACAGACAGAAATATATTGCACAATAATTCATAATATTCTATTGTATGGAAACCCTCGCGCAGTCATCTTTTATAACTGAGGCAAGTGCTTGGATTTAGATTCACAGTATGACTTAAATATTCAACCTAATATAAACGTGAAGGAATATATTCACTTCCAGTTTGATGGATTGTTAGTCATAACTAGATCTTAAACTAAAATCTGCAATCGAAAAGTACCCTGTTAATGTAGGAGAGCTAATGGTAGGAATAAAATTATACTAGTCGGCCAAAATCAAACAGGTGCGCTTTGCAAATAGGGTTATCATATCACTAGGGAAAAAATATTGAAAATGTATTTTCTTGCTTTGAGAAATCATAATTATATTATATAAATATATTTTTTGCCAATTTGACAGTTTGGAACCACTTTAATGCAGGTAAATATTCACATTGAGTTTTGTGGACAGGTGACTGCATCCAAATTCATTACATTCTTACCCAGCTTTTTATCATTCATTCGCCAGAAGGAAAAGCTTGCACACACTTGCAAATGTAAAATTGGGTGTACACTAGACGCTAGCGTTATATTCCGCCGTCACGCAGCGCTAACTTTTTGTGATAAGGATCATTCAGAGAATAGAAAAAATTATGAAGCTAATAAGTAGTCGAAGAATTCTTGGCAACCTTCCTGACGTAATACTTAAAACGATAGTAATCCAGACTACAGTGTGGCAACCGGACTTAGATACCTATACATAACAGAAGCACAATAAAATTAACACATTTGATATACGAGAAGTCATTAAAAGCTAGTGGATTAATGCTGCCTGTCTCTTGACTAGATAACAACAGTGGTTCGAGACGTCGTCCGTGTAAAAATTAAATGATAATGGAAAAAAGACAAATGTTGCTAAAATGATACAAAGTGAAAGAACTGTGTGGGACGCAGATGCAAGGTGTGTCACATGATTCACCGATTGTTTAAAAGAAGAATGCCCACGGCACTATGGACAAATGTACTGAAATCATATTTTTTGTATCTTTATCAAACCACCTTTAAAATACCGGATGGCATGTCTAAATACATCCTCAAAAAATTCAACACAGTCTACAATAACATTTCCGAGATATTTATAAAAATGAAATTACTTTTTTGAGGTTATGTTCGACCACAAAATGAATTGAAAAAAGTTATTTGAAAAGGTCTGAACGAGTTTATGAGTGTGGGCTTTGTGCATTTGAAGTACATTTGTGTAAAATCTGCAAACACAAAAAGTCCTGTCTTTAGTAAAATACAACACACACCGTGCAGCGGCGTTGACAGTATGTTTATTTTCAGTGGGTTAGCAGCAGCATGGAGGTTCAGGTTAACAATGGTCAATAATGTCAAATAAAGTTGTTTACGTACTGATAAATAAAAATAAAGCTATTAACCGTACAAATGACGTCATTTGGCATTTACGTCTGTTTACAATAGAAAGAACTTAAAAGTCGAAATAAATATGAAAATGATTGAACACCAGTAAAAAAATTAAAAAATATTTTTTTTATAAAATTATAACTTATTGGTGTTAAAAAATGAAACGTTGTCAATTAATCGTTCTGGCGGTGAAACATTCGTCGTGGAAAGAATCTGTCGTTGATTCGCGCATGATTAAATCGTTTTGTCCGCGAATCTTTCGTAGTTGAAAGGCTCTGTCGTTGAACAACTCATAAACAAAACGTACTGTCGGGAACTTAGTCGGCAGAGAAACGTTTGTCGGAAGTAAGTTTCAGAATCGATAAATGTACTTCTACCTAATATATACACTGGACAGCAAAAATTTGCTGTCCAGTGTATATATATAATATTATGTTATATATATACACTGGACAGCAAATATTTGCTGTCCAGTGTAGTTTTTATGTTATACATATATAGAAACTGATGATTTTTTTACCTTGCGAGCTATCTATCGATATGTTCAAAATAATCTATACACGTTTTTTTAAAACAGTTATTTCACTTTATACACAATAATAAATCGAACAATCAATAGTGAATCGTTAACATTATATTTTATGTAGGTAGGTAGGTAGGCCCATTACAAGCAATAGAATAAGGGACATCCTAGCATTGGCAGGCGGTAGTAAAAATCACGTACTGCATGGTCGGAAACTTAAGAGTACCTACTAATTATTATTAAAATACCTATTTCATTATTCACTATAAATAGTAATTACGAGTGTCTTATTCAAAAAAATATTTTTAATTTAGATATTTCATCTATTTAACTTTTTGAGACACAAGCCATTTCTCACGGGCTCAAGGGCTCAAGGTTCGTGGGCATTCTCCTTTTATTGCGACTATGAATACAAGTTCCTACAATAATAAAATGATACTTGTAGAGTAGACTCGACTCGTAAAATACGACTCGAATTCGATTGGTTCTAGGGTGTAATAAAAATAGCCTGAAAGAAGCCTAATGAACTGCCAAACTGGTAAATCAGCCTATCTGTCAATTTGCTGACTAATCTTGTTTCCCACATTTGATATGAATGTGATGTGATGTGATTATAGGAGAAATAAAACTTAAACTTATATATCTTAAAGCTTACGAACATCTACGAAAGCGAACACTAGCGGTCCTAAATAACCTGAAAATGAAAAATACCGTTATTGGCATAAATGTTACATTCATAGTGTCATTTAATCTAACCTGTGAAAGTACTAAGGATTATCTTGAATTCCAACTGAGTAACTTCCTATTTTACCGTCTGTTAAAAATTTGCATTTTATCTAAAGAGCGGCAATGCATTTATTTGATACGTTCGTGTAATTTATCTGGCAACCATTTGTTTTCTCTTGAGCTTGCGGACGAACACTAAGTGGTGTTTAGAGCTATTTCACTTAACATCTGTGATTAGTCTCTGCTAACATTAACAGGACCTGAGCGTGTACCTATTTTGAAAATATTCGTTTGTTTTTAATTCGAAATACGTAGGTATTTTTGTTTGTTAGTTTGCCTTTAATTTATTGTCAGTCTCGATAACGTATTACCTACATACGATACGATACATAAGTGCGGGTGTTCTCAAGCTATAAAACGCCTAGAAACCCGTACTCGTAAACATATTACAATTATTGGATGTTGATAGATAACACCATTTATAACTCGGATTGTACCATTAACAGCCGTGGAAGCTAACATTTCTAAGAACTGATGAAATCTAATCAGGACGTGTAACGCAATTACCCATTTTAGTGCATCCTTTTTCCCATGCCTGATCCATCTACATCTAGGAACTAATTAGAGTACAACCTTATTTATTTTATCACTACCTCAGTAACTGCTATGACTGGGATTAGCCGTTTTATGGTTGTCGTAGTTAAATTCATCGTTCAATATTGTAAAACGGAAGCCGGTAAGTGTCAATGAACATCAATAAAAATGGTTTACGATTTCTTATAGTTAAAATTATGAATTCTTAATTTTGACTATTGCGATAGAATCTGTATGATTATGTTTATGCTTATATCATACGGATTCTATCGCAAGAGATTTTATTTAATTCATATACGAATATATGTTCTTGTTATTGTTTCCTTCTATTAATTTAACTCTTCTATACGCTCTAACTAAATTCCCAATAAAGTGATGCTGATCTTCAAATTAATACGAATAACAGGAGAACTCTAGTTCTCGTAGGAGTAATTATGTACGAGTACATATAAAAATGTTCTCTGCAAACTACGGCAAGCTAACCAAAATATTTGGTTGTAGTTAATATCCTCTATTTATATAGTAAGACCAAACAGAGCAATGATGAATATATAAAAAAGACAAGCAGCTTACCTACGTTATTGTTGCTCATAACCAATCGTCTACTTATGAGTTGATTCTCTATCAAGTGTGAATAACGACGACGTCCCGTGGTGCGAACACACCAGTCCAATTTATTGTATTAACAAATATCTTTTTACCAATCATACAATGTAATATTGGGACTTGTATCGTCATAGATAAACATCAGACATCGATGAGATTTGACAGATAGTTTAATGTTTTAAGCACCCTATTATGAAACATGCGATAACTGTTTAAACCAGTATTAACGTTACACTCTAGAACTTTAGAGTTAAGACTATTATACAATATAACTTAACATACCATCACGCCTGTATTCCCTAAGGGGTAAGCCAGAGGTGTACTAATTTACACCCACATTCGCCGTTATGTTTAGGTCACATAGGAATATGTAATAGGGGTCGAGTCTATTCCCACTAACGGGGCACAAATCCCAAACTCCGAGCTGCTACTGAGAATTACATAGAAAAACCTAATAACACTACGCGACCTTGGAATCGAACCCAAGACCTCGACGTAGCAGTCGCCCTCAGGACCACTAGGCTAATGAGGCACGGACCATTATGTAACTTGATTATAATACCCGGGCATTATAAACAGATAATGGGAATTTATTCTGAGTTTAGAGTCCGGCGGACCGAATTCCGAAATATTTTTATTTGAATATCTTTTTATTTTGATGATTGTAAAGTTTATTGAACGTACTCCTTGAAACCTATTCTTATCTTTAAGTGCGCATTAACTAGTCAGTGTGATGACATAATAATTTACTACTGTTATGAAGGTACACTGTTATATCGTAAAATATATGCATTTAATAGCCGGTTATATGAGCTATTTAATGATAACCATAATTATTATTTTTAATACCGGTGTAATTTATTGTTGGCCGAAGCTAACTAAATTCTATGTTAGAAATGAGCCGAATATTCGTTTTTTATTCCAAAGCTTTGCCGGATATTCGTATTCGTCTAGCTAAATAAAAAAGCGCTCATTTCTCATTCGCATACAAATTTCATCTTTTATGACAAGCTCAAACATAAGATTTCACCTAATGAACTAACGAAATCAAACGCACCTGGAACTTCTCTATGCTGTGAACGAATCGCCAGAATCTCCACCACCGCACGTTAGGCGTTAAATATAAAGACGTAAAAATATTGCCGAATATTTATTTTAGTCTCGGTTCACATTTTACTGAACATTCGACTATAAATATGTGTATTTGTTAAAAGCAATATTCGGATCATCACTATATTGTTGATTATATGGTTGATAAAGTAAAAGTGTCTAGTGTGTCAAGTGTCATCTACGATTTCTTCTTTTTAAAATACTTAAATATATTTATCTTCCTTAATTCCTTACTTTAGTGAAGGAAAAATTCAATCGCGGGCAGGATTCTAACCTGCGTCTTCTGGTTAGATACACCAGACTCTCTGACCTCTAAGCCACCGTGAGTCCCACCCGCTAAATCGAAATTTCCCTTCACATTCTGAGTTTACATCATAAGCTGACGTTGGCGACATCTATTGAATAATTCCTTAATACCTTCTATTAGAAATTAACCACCAGAGTTCCACGTTCTTAGAGCAACAGTAACCAACGGTAGCAACAGTAGTCGATACACCGTCACAATTCAGACAAATATCCTAGTGACATGACAGTGGTCTATTCTCATTTGACCACACGGCAGACATAGCCACCTACATAAGATACATCATAGGCATTGTTGTGCATCGATCCGTAAATCTCTCCACAGCTGAGATGCGACGCGCTGCGGTTAGCCGCAATCAAGTGAGCACTACGCGTACTTGTGCTTTTTACGCCATGGATATATCCAAATAATTTAACGTCAAACTTTTTTACTAAGGGTACATATAACTTGTCTCTGTTCAATGCGAGTTTAGTCTGTTTATTTTATTATTAATTCTGTCATCTATTAAGCTAATTATAGAATATTAGATACTAATTAAGTCTCATTATGATCAAAGCATATTTACGGTGGCTCCGTTACGATTGCCGTGCAGCAGACTTGCTACTATAAGTTTTAATAATTAATTAAAAACGAATCATTATTAATTAATTAAGATTTATAGCTAAGATTCTACATGGTAGCCCAATTTAGAAGCTAATCTGTATTCATGAGAGACCGTTATTTTTCCGTATAGATATCTATCTCCCGCGTAGTCGATTAAAAACAAGCTTTCCTGAAGTGGACTGCTGTGACGACACACCTTAAATGCAACCATGAGATATTTATAAAATGACAGTAGTGTATTCAGTAATTATATGAGATCATATATTATATGTACCTATAGTGTCAAGTGTTGTTTGTAATTATACAGCCGACTGTAACTTAATATTTTATATATGAGATCTTCAAAACCCAAACTTGTAATGTTTTTTTAAAACGTTGCCTCACACTGTGATTTTCTCCTGAGCGTTCACAAACACAAATTCTCACATACACTAATGCCCAGACCCGCAACCACTACCTGTAGATCATACAAATATTTGATAGAACCCACAATACGTGGCGGAGAAGCCAATCGCTCAGCCGCTACGCCAAACGTGTCGTCATCTAAAGATCTAAAGGGCCCACCAATCAACACTTATAACGCCTGTTGCAGTAATAAAATTAAACGTTCGTACCACACAACGAGAAAGCTTAATTAATGAATGCAATTAAACAGTTTTCATAAATGTGTGTGGCATTTATAAAATAAGCCTTAGTATATTTTATTGTTGCGTTAAACCGTTGTGCGACACTGATTTTATAACGTATGCCTCAACAGGCACAGAGACGAAGTTCGCGGGTTCATCGTGTAATGACCTGGTGACATCAGACGGCGCGGGCTCCACGATCATCTCGGGACACTTCGACAAGAGGATCAGGTTTTGGGACATTCGCACGGAAATGTCTGCGAATGATATCATGCTGCAAGGAAAGGTCACATCGCTTGATCTTAGTAGAGGTTTGTATTATTGTATTTGTGTATAGAAAGGCATGTAAGGTAAGTAGTATTATTATTAAATTTTCTTTATCATAACATACCATCACGCCTGTATTCCCCGAAGGCTTAGGCAGAGGCGTGCTAATGTACACCCACAGTTCGCCGGTATGTTTAGGTCCTATGTAATAGGGGGCGAGCCTATGGCCATTAACCGGGCACAAATCCCGAGCTGCTACTGAGAATGTCATAGAAAAAAAAAACAATAACACTTGGCTCGACCTCTAGCCTAGCAGTCGCGCTTGGGACTACTAGACTAAGAAGGCAGTAAATTTTCATTAAATAACTTAATAATCAAGTAGGTATAAGAAGGAACAGAGTTAAGTAACAAATGAATGTGAACAAAATTTAACTTAATGAGCAGCAATAAAGCAACAATTTCAGTGACTGTACCACTCTTACGCATCTATGCTTAATGTGCAAATGCAAGAAATGAACTCAGCGGTGACTAGTTAAAGTAACAGTTAAGATTAACATCTCAACTACTGTTACATTAAAAGACAAGTAAGTACATTACATAGAAAGTTAAATAGCTGTTTATTCGATAAACTACTTGTAAATTTCCGTAATTGAATGCGTCGCATATTAGTATCGGTATTCGTGTCAGCACTACAACGTGACGGGTGCGCAATGCCCATTTCCGTTACGCGTTTCTCGATCGATCCCTTTTTTGTCAATAACGGTCTGTGCATCGCACGAAACGCTCAGATTGATACCTTCAATCAATCGCGGTGTCGGGACGTCACTGCTTCGGAAACTGATTAAATCACGTCGATTTCATCGGACAAATGAATAGGGGCGACAGTTCACAGTTAGACATCACGCTCGATCCAGATCCATCAGCGCTATCGGCAATCTATCATGCGCTGATACTGGACGGTATCACGAATATATAATGTTCCATAGTTTTTGATACATTCTAGTTTTATAAGATTTCAGTTTCACTATCTTTATTGATAGAAAATAGAATTTGGTCTTCTTTAAAATAACTGATTGAAAGTATATAACTAATACATTATGAACACTCTCCGGAAAATGCAATAGATATACGTAGACAAAATATTAATATATAAAAAAACATGCCAAAGACTCTTGCAAATATTGAACATTTATCGGAAGTCAGTATGCAGTAGCAAGAGTAGTTGAAACTCGTATGTTTTTTCCAAGCAAGAGGTGCGAAAGTGCTAAACTCGTGTCATTCCATAATTTCTAACCTAATGAATGAAAGAAAATGTCGTGTGCGATGTATGTCAATTGCAGATTATCTCCACAAATTGCTTTAGCACGACAATATCAATGCGCATTCCTAGTATTCCGCTGATGTTTACAACTTGGTGCCAATCTCACGTTTGGTCCAGTATTGTAGTATAACCGCATGAGATTTTATTATTGACCTCAAGACATTTGACCGCTCTTCATACCGACTGATAGCTAATGAAAGGATGATGTTATCGTACACTTAAATCATCTAATTTAATAGAGCGGTGTGCCCGATCCGTGAAGCTCTTTACCTTACATTAAAACTATTAAGAGCCAATTGAAAGGTTTAAGGTTAAACATTACCTTCTCGTCGATTATCGAAACAGCAATAAAGAACACAGGGGCTCACGATTACAAGTCATCTAAATTACGCACAAGCTATAATATGTCTCCATATAATTCAGTAAATTTTCTTATATTTAGATGACCGTTATAAGCTCATATTTTACTGTGTACATGGATATAATAACCTTCGTAACTGATAATAATAATTCAACGTGTTATAAACCCATCAGTTTATGGTCATTTTTATTTCTACGTGAACTGTCTTTTCAGACAACAATTATCTGCTGGCGTGCGTCCGCGACGACACAATACAACTAATAGATCTGAGGATGAACACGATCGTACGCTCTTTCAGGTACGCTACACTATAATTTATTATATTACTTGTAACCTTGCTATGCCAGTATAAAGTTTTATGTGTTTTCTTGCTATGTAATAGACTAACAACTGTTTACAGTTAGAAATTATATATTTTACGACTTAGTTTAGGACAATAGCGGTCAAGTAAACAATTATTTACTAAAATTGAAATAGTAAATAGATATTTTCGGCTATGTAATTCATTTTGTCGTATATTATTTGTCTTTATTGAGAACCCAAGTGTGACTAATTAACCCAAGTGCAACTATAAGGCCCTGATGCAGCTTAATTCCAGCGCGTTGATGTCTTTTGTTCTACGTTTCTAAGAAGTATTTCCTCTCGACCATTAATTTAATGATTGTAGACGTTAAAGTTTATTTTCAATTTAAAACTATTTTCAGTTACCTGACAATCTAAAGAGACTGAACAGCAAAACCTGTGTGGCTTAGATTTGTGTGATGTGGGATAATAAAATTGCAATAAAATTTCGAATGAAGCAATAAGAGAACTGGAAGAACTTTTCAATCAACATTTATCAATTATATTTGTCACTTTAATTATTTTTTACTTTTCAATTTATTATCTGTTTATTCGTTTTATCAAATCTCATAAAAAACTGGATAAGTCAGATTAAAAGTACTCAACTTTACTACTTCCCGAAACAATTTAGATAATTTATTCGTTGTTTAGTCTAAGAGATTATAAATAAACACTATCAACAAAAACGCCATTAAATAGCCAAGTCTCACAGAAGTACTCGTGGACACCTGTACATTAAGTTGGTACAAGAATAGACTTATTAGTGTGGACGTGACAAACTGTAGAGGGCGACTAATTGCGTTTCAGTCACGAGTCGTTCAAGGTGGGGTGCGACTGGTCGCGGGCAGCGTTCGGCCCGGGCGGCCGGCTGCTGTCCGTCGGCGCAGCGGACGGCGCCGCCTACGTGTGGAACACCCACTCGGGACGGCTAGAAACAATATTGAAGGATCACACGTAAGTAAAAATTTACATACCTACCATCTAAATCTAAATATATATAAAACTCAAAGGTGACTGACTGACTGACTGACATAGTGATCTATCAACGCACAGCCCAAACCACTGGAGGGATCGGGCTGAAATTTGGCATGCAGGTAGATGTTATGACGTAGGTATCCGCTAGGGTTTTGATAAATTCTACCCCCAAGGGGATAAAATAGGGGATGAAAGTTTGTATGAAACTTTGTCAATTTTAAACCGATCGGGCTGAGACTTTGCATGCATATAGCTACTATGACGTAGGCATCCCCTAAGAAAGGATTTTGATAAATTTCGACCTATGTAGGGGTAAAATAGGGGATGAAAGTACATATGGAACAAAGTAACTATTCCACGCGGACGACGTCGCGGGCAAAAAGCTAGTTATTGCATATATTCCCCGAAAGGTTAGGCAATGGTGTACTAATGTACACCCACAGTTCGCGGGTATGTTGAGGTCCCATGTAATAGGAGACCTATAAAAACCGTATATTTCGTGGTAATCAAACGACACTCAATCACAAACGACTTTGTACTGATCGATCCAATATTTCTCTCTCTTTCGCTCTTAGTGTAAAATTTGTCTCCTTTTGAGTTTATTCTTTTTCATTCGTTTTCTCTTCTCCTTAGGCTGTACTGTAAACCTTTTTAGACATACGATAACATTAATAAGAATATCATAATCTTGGAGCGCTTTTGATGTACGCTAAAATGATCTCCCGCACAAGGCCATCGATAGCTATTCGTATAATAATAGCGCATAAATAGGGAATATGCATGTCATTTTTATATATTTTGAATCAATTGTTTACATAATTAAAGCACCGTAAAAAATATTTCTTTGACAAAAGTATTAATATTTAATCATAAAAATATCAGATTTACCGAAGTTTTAAACGCCGCCAACTTGGGCGCGTGTTATGTGACGTCAGTTTCCGTAAAAACGGTCGCTGTTTTACCGTTTTTAAAATTTATTAATCGTTTTATCCAATATTTTTTTCTAAGTTTTATAACTAAATAGAACATGGGAGAGGACTGAAATTAATGTTATACCTCGTAATTACAAACCTAAATGTTTACGGTGTCGTCACAAGAGCGTCGCAACGTGTACTTTGACGTAAGTTCCGTTTTGATCTGTTAATTGGCCGCGCACTTTTTCTACTTTTAAATAATTAAAATCTTGCTAGAAAGGCGATTACGTTAAAAAAATATGACATGGACATCATTATATAACAATAAAGATTACAAATAAAAATATTTGAATCTTATGCATCCTTACTAATATTATAAACGTGAAAGTTTGTGAGTATGGATGTTTGTTACTCTTTATCGCCAGAACGGCTAGACGGATCTAGATGAAATTTGATGAGATAGATTATAGTCTGGAATAACACATAGGCTACTATTTATCCTAGTCGGACACAATTCTGGGGTCCACGCAGTCGCGGGCAGAAGTATTCCATATTGAGTTGATCTACTTATCGCCTTATTGGGTACAGAGGCATACTTAATTACTTCACTCCCACAACAATAACTGTCTAAGGTCCAAAAAGAGGTATATCGGATAAAAACAAAAGCAGTGACTCGATCCCTCTACCATTTGAATTGGCATAGATCAAGTCCATATTCTACTTAATACACAATTCTGTGGTCCTAGGTACGAATAGCCTACTCCATTATTAAATCAATGCCGATTGAAGGGTAATTTCAAGAGAAATTACCAACATCCCAAGCATTAATAACGTGAAAAATACTATAATCAGTAATCCATATGTCAAATGTAGCGATCTGTATCTCTCCGCAATACCGTTGTTAGTAGTGGGAAATAGAGATGTGCACTAGCCGCCTTCCACTAGTCATTATAATAATTATTCCTATTATATCGCTTTCCGATTAAATCGTGTCCACTGAACTTGGTCTCGTTTCGCTAATTAGTTTGTTGACTGCCGTCTCTATAACGATGATTACGATGTCGCATTAGAATATTAAATAAACCATTTATATCACTACGTTTATAGCTATATTTGTCGGGATTACGTGTTTCGTAGCGGTGCGTAAGTACTAGGTTGAAATAGATAGCAAGGTGCATAAGTGACTGTTTATGGCTATCACTGCAACAGGTTTACCTCCATGTACATTTCTAACTCTTTACTCCTAATAATACTGGACAATAATTATGTGTATCCACTTTTCACCCTTATGACTAAGTATCTAATATAATCAATGTAGCACTTATCTGCAAGAGCTCGCTGTTAGCAATAGGACCATATTAATACCACCCTATGATTTGTAAAATTCTACATCTTATTTGAGGTACAATCAAAAGCAAAAGGCCCGTTAACATGTCTGCTACCGCAAGACAATACAGTCATTACTTTGATTACAGAATACCTAATTTAGTTCTTGAAAATAACTATAAATTATGACCGACGAATATCCTAGACAATAGCTCACCTATAGCGATTGCAGACAGCGGTGCAATTTGTTTTCAATTTGTTCGTTTCTTCGTAACTGTAACTATACCTCACGGAAGATGTGACCTTTGAGATTCGTAATAAATTTTCAGCAGACACATTTCTGACCTTGAATTTTAAACTGGAATTGTTTTAGTCGCGACATCGTTCGGTATCCCCGTAACATTTTGCATGGACAATTGAAATCGTGAGGTCAACATTGGCTCGACAGTCTCACCATTGCAAATTTCTCTTTCCCATACCGTACACTGCATATTTATTTGGCATTAAGCTATCGTCACACCTGCTCGATGCGATTAAAGTAAAGAATGACATTTGAATTAATTTAAATAACAAATTTCAAAACATTGCAATGTGATTTCCCGGAATCCAAAGTGATCTAGCTTTTTAACAACTGATGTAGATTGTTAAACTTACAACTGTATTTATTGTTTGTCTTATTTTAGGAACACTTTTGAAATATGTTAAATGAATTAAAAAGTGTTATGCATACATCTAAGAATATTAAATTTAATTAGTTGATATTTGAAATACATCGTACATTTAAATAGCACATTATTTACGATATAGCATTTCCTGGTCGTAGACAAGCGCGGCAGTCAAAGGAGTGTTTTACCCTTAGGTCTTGTCGAGCGTCGCGTCCAGTCTTATCGGCAGCGCGCGCTGCAATAGGACGTGATCGAATCTTTGTCAAGACACCCGCGCAACCCGTCCGTGGGGCCCATTCTCCCGCAGATCGCCGCAAATAGGACATATTGTTCCTTCGCCGTGTCCACCACAAGTGTATGCCGCGATGCAATCGCACTTAATTCGCGCCGACACACCACACACAATAGTGTAAATAATTTTACCGTAACAAGGACAAAAGTAACGCGGAAACATTCCGCTGCAACTTGACGTGCATATTTTTGCCTAGTAATACGGACCATATTGACGTTAGTTTGTACAATATTCGATGTGAGTTTGAACAGTTAAGTTGCTCGCCCACTTTAATGCTGTATTGTATAGCCTGATTCAATATTGAAACTAACATTACTACGGTTTCCTACAATATACCGTTGCGACATAAAACTCTTATCATCTCCGGCTAAAATCAATTTGAACACAACAATATCGAAATAAAGTGAGATGAGCACTAAAGATTGCTTTCCTTTAGACCCAGCCATTGTTTCCTATTTCATACTTATACGCTTTTAACCGCGAAGGGATCGTAACTATTGTGTGTCATTGCAAACACTTAGATTGCTTGCTAATATTACATCCATAAATATTTTCCTACATGTATATTACATGTATCTAAGCGACTTTGCATTTTGTAATAAAATATTTCAGAGACACTCAACTCAACTCAGTGCTGGCTATATATGGGTTTATACGTTCTGAAGATGGCCAGCAGAATATAGCCCCCACAAATATTAATACCACGGTAGTAATGTTTGCAGACCTAAACTTAAATCTAAGTTATCAAACCTTATTGCCACATGTGATCTTAAAGTTCAATATTAGAAATGTGATAAATCCAGCTGTCGCATCTATTGTGCGCACCGAACTTGACCGAGCATCAGGTCAAACGTTTCCGCAATGGTTCGTACAATAGGGCCGCGATGTTAGTGAAATGGTCTGCGCTTTTGTGCGTTATCCTCGAGTACTTTGCGTACGTTGTATCTGCGTTGTTCGAGCTTCACGCCCAGCAGGCGGCCATCGCACAAAATTAGCTCCAACAAGTGCGACACACGTTATTGTCGTCGTCGACGATCACGATGATTTATCTCTCAGACCCACTATCGTTGAATCTTATCATTTAGCCGAACAAAATACATTATAGGCAATTAATCGTCTTCATACGACCATCGATTATGGGCGATATTATATTACTGAGTCCTAACCGATGATTAAAGTATATGAATAATTAGGTAGGTACGTAAGATATAAAAATAGTTCAGTCAGTTAACTTGAAGTTTTATTTTTTATGATAATAACTTCTTTTGCCGTGGAAGTTGTAAATATGACAATTGCCAATAACTACCGCTTCGCGTGCATGAACTTAATAATTTCCGCGCCGTATAGTTTATTCGTTGAGTAAAGAAGATATTGCCTAATAAATGTTGAAGATTATTAGCACACGCTCAGTTTCCTATGTGGAGTAAATAAAATATGATGCGTGGTGTTCTAACATACAGCGTCAAATATAAAGTAGAGTACATTGCAGTCTTCATGCAATATATGTATATCGGGCCGCGTTTGAAGTTTCAAATTAGGCTTCTCTGGGTTATGCTTGAGGCCTAGGCTGTTTTGTAGTAATTCTCCGGATTGTCTGTTTTAACCACCATGAGTTTATTAGCATGTACGGACATTAGTCCCTGCTGATACGATACCTACATACTTTTTGTGGCGGAAAGGCTAACGACCGATGGATATAGGTTCTTGAAATTACTTTATTGGGTAACCTGTTTCCGAACACAGTAGGCGTGTTACGTGGTTATGAATCAAACCAAAACGGGAATAAGATACACGATATCTACATATTTATAAACATCTATTTGTAGCAATATAAAACCCATCATGTAAATATTGGCTACGTACTAATTATATTTTCATGTACGGAATAAATCGACAATAAATCCGGTTCACAACATTTTATTACTTTCATCCAACGTTAATTAATATTTACAACATTTTCCAAACGTTGCCCTGTAGGCGGAACCATTAAAAGCCGTCACTTAATTAACGTCCCATGATTTTCAATATTATATCGTTGAATAAATTAACGGTTATTAGGTCTCTGAAGAGATGGCACAATCGGGGCAGTCGAAACAATACCTATACTGTGCACGTTTGATGAGATTCTATAATAATAACATACCATCACGCCTGTATTCCCCGAAGGGTTAGGCAGAGGCGTACTAATGTACACCCACAGTTCGCCGGTATGTTTAGGTCCCATGTAATAGGGGGCGAGCCTATTGCCATTGACCGGGCACACATCCAGACTCCGAGCTGCTACTGAGAATTTCATAGAAAAACCCAATATCACTTTGCTCGACCTGGGGATCGAACCCAAGACCTTTAGCGTACCAGTCGCGCTTTAAACCACTAGACTAATGAGGCAGTCAAAAAAATAACTATAATATCGGAGGCAGAATGCAATAAGGAAACAATCGCAGGTTCTGGTTACCAGATTTGTTCGTGTTATGGCGCTTCCTAGTCCCCGTATTGGATATCCTTAGCTAGGCTCGTTATACGCGACCGGGAGCGGTATGTGTAAACGAGCCGAACAAACCCGACGCTAATTCTTGTTTATGAGAAGCCTCGCCCCGCATAGTTACGATGTAAAGCCTTTAAGCGGCCACCGACAATCAAAGCTACGTACAACAGTTGCTGTACTCGAAATTGTACGACTATGGACTAGATCGGTCACAATCCTTCCTTATGCGTTTAACCGACACTGCAAATATATCTCCACCGTCGTGACCGCTCTCTATTCTTACGATCATCTTCGGTATAGTGGTCAAGAGATTCGAATACATTTTGTATATTTTTTGTTAGTCTTATTTGAAGTTATTATTAATAGGAGCCGATAAGTATCTTTAAGAGCTAGTGACACAGATTTAGACGTCGACATAATATTCGTAAGGTACGGTCATATAGTGCAGATACCGTTCATAGTCTTCTCATATAATATTCTGAGAAGCCTAACGGTTCGCGCGACTTGTACACAAAAAAGCTCCAGTTTTATGATAAAGTGTGCCTGCACTTATTTTATTTTATGACCCGGTGAACTTAGATTTTGTCAAAAATTCTAAGCCGGCCGTAAGCCATTTTAACTTTCAATTACTACGACCGACAGAGAATCTCTAAAGCTGCGTTGATAGCTGTTATAAAACATTTTTTGCTAACATTTTCGGACTAAAGCTTAATTTGTTTCAAACATCGCCATCTTCAGACATCTGACCATCCAACGTTTTTGTGTCGCTCATTTACTTCAAAATGTATACAAGATAATCATATTTTACGCAGAATTGACCGTTATATTTAATGATGATGGGCCGTATTTGTTTTCTACATTATTTATTACAGTGCTGATTGGCTTACAGGTCAGCAGTGACGGCGGTGTCGTGGCACCCTCAGTCGGGGCTGCTGGCGTCAGTGGACCGCGGCAAGCGCGCCATCATCTGGGGAGATTTGTGACATGCCTGGGAGGCACCCCCGCCACAGCCTGACGCCGTACAGGTATTTTACTATGTTCTTTGTTTTTACATAATTTTACCGAAACCATAAATAACACTTAGTTACATCCATCGAGAATAACACTTAGTTACATCCACACCATCACGCCTGTATTCCGGAAGGGTTATTTTTTTTATTATTATTATTTGCTTGCGGCTATAATATGACTGCAACCGCATCTATTGTGATCGCCACTGGTTCCCGAAGGGTTAGACAAAGTCGTACTAATGTACACCCACATTTCGCCGATAAGTTTAGGTCTAATGTAATAGTGGGCGAGCCTATCGCCAATAACAGAGTCTCCCTACTTAAATTATTTTTTAGAGTTTCTTATAAAAACCAATAACATTGCTCGACCTGGGAATCGAACGCATGACCTCTAGCGTAGCAGTTGCGCTTAAGACAATCACACTAACGAGGTAGTTTTCGAGGCGAATAAAATAATAAATAAATTGTAAAATATTGTCATAAACTACAAACCATTGTGTGTTCAACAACTCAACATTCCACGTTCCTCTGGCATAGCTTGATTAGAATTCATAGCGGTACTGGCAACTAAAAGTGTTGCATGCACTCGCAAACACGTCAGTAGCGCACAATTAGTAGCAGGTTGTCTGCCCATCACTATCGTACGGTCAACAGCATCATGGTATCCAAAACTGTCAAATTTCTTCAATCGATTTTCAATTTAATCTCCAAATAATAGAGTTAATTATCTATTGGGGAAATTTTACAGTTTGTGGTAACTTGATGTGCTGTTGACTGTATATCATTAGTTACAACTTGTTTCCTAGCTATATAACAGACACCCATTTATGATATTCTTAATTAATGACCATCACACATATTCAATTTACTGTTAATTCTATAGTTCTGGATGAGTGCTGTCGACCAATGCCCCCTAGCTAAAGTTTAATTACGCCGGTGACACTACACTAACTCTCACAGCAGACATGCCACTAACGTGGGGGGTTAAAAGGTTTATAACACTTAATTCTTGACATCATTGTCTGTTCTGTTGTCGAGTGAACTAGTGATAAGAGTAGCCCCTATAACTTCACACGTCGGAGACATTAAATATTCACATTACGAGTTGTTAACGACACTGTCTACACATTAGATGACATTTTTATTTCGCCGGTGAATATAAATTCAAATGTAGTTTCTCGTCTACAACGATTATTTCCGACACATATCTCATTTATTTTAATCACGTACAGTTTCGCTTTAATATGTTGTCACTGCTCGTTCAGCAGTCAGATAAATGACTAATGACTTAAAGCTATTCATATTTTGTGCTATTCATATTATATATTTAAATACAATACTTATAAAAACGAATCTTTTCATTTCTTCATTGAGACTGTTCTTTTGATTATGTCTACTTAACTTGATTTTGTGTGATGGATTTCTTCAATTGTTAGTTCCACCTTATATGATATGTTATTAAAGGGATTTCACTTCTTTTGGTAAT
Organism: Acronicta aceris; assembly: GCA_910591435.1. Classification (NCBI taxonomy): domain Eukaryota; kingdom Metazoa; phylum Arthropoda; class Insecta; order Lepidoptera; family Noctuidae; genus Acronicta; species Acronicta aceris. The sequence continues at coordinate 8,344,343 of OU342767.1, read as the reverse complement.
TTTTTATTTTAACTTGGCACAATTTATAGCTACGTTTTATTAGCCTTGTTGCGGTTTGCTTTCTACGGCAGCCCATTATGTTCGGAAAAACGTTGTGTTATTTTCTGACACCTAAATAAGTTTTTCATGGACAATTTACTACTCAATATATAGCTCACCATCACGATTTGTTAATTCAGACTGCCTTACTGTTAGACCTGAGAAAAGCCTCCTAAGTTAGACCATGGGGGACGAGTAAGGATACAAAACTTCCTCTCCGCAAGATGGGGAGAAAAAATGAAAATGTCAAAGTTAACAAAGCCCAGCACGGTGATAAGATCTAATGGTCCGCATGGTTAACTACCTAGAAATTCACTTACAAGCATCGTGGTCCAAATAACTGTAGCCTAACAAACCTGTGTATTGTGTATATGAGAAACAGAGCCCAAAAGCGTGTTTTGTACTTACCATCAGGCAAGACAAGGGTTAAACGCATTCATGTTGATGGTGAAAATCCTCTAATGTGTCCTTCACATATGGCAGACGGCCTTATCCCAGTAGCAGATTGGTGATGGCAGAGGCTTCATATAAATTAAATGCCTACAAATATTCTGTTACTTCTGGTTTAACTAGAAAACATTTCCAAGACTTCTCTCAGTGGCAGTGTCATTTATATAAATTAAATAGTTTAATATCATTAATCAGCTGGACGTCATAATATTTTTTAATATCCTACTACATCAGACCACTCATTTCCTTTATTTAATTTTTATGTACGTGGGTACGCATTAAGATTTGTGTATCTACAAATTAATTTATTTTGATATTTAGTTTCTTCTAAAGTGTGAGCCTCGTTAGTTATTTATTTACTCAATATGGTAATTAACAGCATTCTGGAACTATTAAAATCAATTTATATTGCGATATGCATCACATTAATTTTAAAATATGGTTAAACTTAGCTACCTAATCATTTCGTTGCATGTGAAAGAACATAAAAACTGATATTGTAAAAACATAACAGACGGATTTGCATGCGAAACTAAACTAAACAGTTAAAAACAAAATTCGTCTGTTTAATGGTCCAACGTGACGAACTATGTTAGGTAAAAGCCTTCATTTTAAATATAATTTCTACAATACAAAAACAGTTTCTACAACACTACAAGATTAAAAGAAGTGTTCAAATTTAAAGAACACTATCCAAACCCCTAATTGCTACTTTTACATTAAAAATGGCACACATAACATGTAATAGTTTTTATATTAGATTCACGCGTTCCTCAACTTTATGAGTAATGCATTCCTAACTAATCTCTGTCAGGTATGTTAAATGTGGGTACTTTTAAAAACTTATTATTAAAACAATACATCGATAATATTTTGAATTATTTACGGTTTAACTATGCTAAGCGTATATAAATCTGTACTTAATTTAATTTAGTGTCGGTCATCGGGATGAATGCTTGTCACTCGTTTTGCAATGCAATGCCGCCGGTAGCTATGTTCAAGCAATATCTACACAGGTAGATACGACTCATAGCCTTTCTTTCTATACACCATTTTCTAATGAACTAAGTTTTTAAGGATGATGACTGGATTAAAAAAAATACATTATATTTAATCCCTCAGTTAGATTATTCAAAAATATCGGACATCTATTTTTTGTTTTATCAAAATAATAAGAATTGACGAAATTATAGACCATCAGAGTTCCTGAGACGAAGGTTGTAACGTCACGCGCAACTTAAATGCTCTGTATCGCCAACATTTTTTATTTGTTAAACAAAAGGAAAAATACGTCCCTATACAATATTTTTTTATAATCCAACTGATTGATCAAACAAAAATTTTTAATATCTAGCCTACTGTAGGCATTGTGGTTGGGCGCGCAACGTGTGCATTTTAATAAGTTACCTTAAAACGGACAATGTAGAGGAAAAATTCGACATCACAGGCAGAGAACTCTGTTTTAGTGTCATTTTTTAATAAACACACGTGCCATAATGAAACTGCAACTTGACAATAGACAAAAGTTTTTTATGGTTCACAGTGACGTAGTGTTTTTCCCAATTATTATTAACAGACGGGAGGATAATATAGTCGATGTTCCCAGATCGACAGAGAAATTTTTATACCCATCCGGAAAACATACGCAATTTATTTTAGCTATTGGAAGCTTTTCTTATTACCGGTCAGATTTAAATATTTTTGTGCCATATTGAATAGGTTATTACTCAGCATTTATCTTTTCCTACAATTGCTGTTACGAGTATCCACATCATTATCCCCACATAACAAATCATTCTCTGCTGAATAAATCACCCGTAAATTTTATTCAAATCTAAAAAGCATTCTATTCAAAGCTGGCCAAGCCACGATGATTTCACTCAAAAATAATATTGCTATCTCGAACATGTCGCATTGTGTGCAATACCTGGTTAAAATTTATGCTGTGGCTAATTCTGTGCCGATGACCGGCTAGACTGCTAATGGCCCGTCTGGGAGTACGCCACCCTTGTTTTAAAAAACTTTAAGAAATACAATTGAAATTGTGTTGTATACAATTGACGCACAATACAATACCGCCGACAAGTGAAAGCGTACTTTCGACTTTCATTAAGTTTTTGTGTAAGTGTATGTATGAGTCTCGAACGGCCGTTCCATATTGTCTCGCGACATAAATCTACCAAACTATTCTGAATAAAGAGGTCTGCGTAGGTATTTGCTCGATTTTTACTTTCAAACGAACGTCGAACGTGATGAAAGCTCTATAATTAAACAAGAAATAACTTCTTACATCTTTTATTCTGTTGAATGTAAATTGAATAAACTCTTGTTGTTTCTTGAAAGACTCTGCGTATAAAAACTGACACAAATAAAATATATTGTAACATAAAACAAAAGAAACTATGAGAAACAACTAATTAAAATACGATAAAAAGCGAATCCAAACCCCGAGCGCCTAACGAGCATAATACTATTTATTTTAGTATTGCTTCGGGTACTAAAAATAGTGAGATATTTAAATAGGCACAAAAACAGACTGGAAAAATAAAAGTAGGACGGTTAAATAAGTGGGTGTCGGCGACGTAAATCCTTACTGTATCATGCAGGTATTGGATGTTGTCGCTGCAGGCGATCGACACGAATCATGATTGGCGTGTGTGTGGATTGGACAGTCATCCATCAATTGTGTAGAGCTTGTCGACCGACGCAACACTAGTGGTGTTAACCGTATAAATAGACTAACACAATCAGATAACATTTTAGTTACCTGATTAGAAGAAAACTATTTTAATGGAATTAAACTTCCGTTCCTCGAGTAAATAGAAAACAAGATCTGTTTTCGTGTCCGTGCCGAAAACAACTTTGCTTTATTTATACGTATTTTTATTTCGAGTACCTAGTGATATGGCCGTTGAGTTGCCAAGTCAAAGGACTCGAGTTCGAATCCAAAGTACGCACCTTTGACTTTTCGGAAACATGTGCGTATTAATGATTAATTAGGTACTCGTATAATAATAAGAATAATAGGTATATAACTCGCTTAAACGGTGAAGGAAAACATCGTGAAGAGACTGCACGCCTGAGAGCGTATGACACTTCGATAAGAGTACCATGGCCAGTAGTGCGATTTTAATATCACAGCAATTTTTAATTAACTCTGCAGAAAATATTATCAGAAATTAAAAAGCATACTGTAAAACCAATAACAACATTATAGGTATTTAGTTTTCGTGGAAGTGGTAATGCTGCGTCACGCCATGGAAATTAATTCTATGAAAAGAACAGGAAAGTACTCAAAAGATAGTAGAAAACTCGGCATTACTGTCTGGTCGGCGTTACTCGCCAAATTGAGGTGGTCGCGAGCACAACACGCGCTGGACCGTTCACTAACCGTTTGTCGCCAAAACGAAGCGGAAAATTTAATACTCCAGCTGTGTACGTGATCAGTATCATTCTTTTTTTACTTGAACTGTGATGGCACAGTTTCTTTCCCATCGGGAGAGCGTTTATCTTCTTCAACATTTTTTTTTGTACACATAAATTTTGTTGTTATTTTAATTGACTGGTATACCTACCCGGAATTAAATTATAAGCTTTCTAGATCTTCCGTATCGATGCCAGGCTTTACAACTTTTTTCGTCTGACACAGATCTATTCATAGGAACTTCAGTCGTCAATCAAAATGAATGTATGATTATCGGGTTACCAAAAAGAAATAGATCTATTCTTGGCGTCTATAGATTACCTACCTACCGCCGTCCATTAGTGCTTTCATCTTACTTACAAATCGCTTTAAAAACATAAACTGAGTTCTCAAAATGTCTATCATAAATCAAAAAAGGAATTTACGCAGCGTCACTTTTATGCCACTACCTATAGAAAGGAATATTTATTACAAACTTCTTCAGGTAAACAAAAAACTGAATAAGGCTGTGTTAGTATTGGCTTTATGTCGTTAAATTGTCCCAAAACATCTTTGCGGCCCGTCTCGATACCGTTGCGCACCGAGACCGAAATTTCAGCGTAATGACCCTGCGCAGGCGCTCGTCGCACGAATGTCGTAGAGCTCAATCATCCACGGTCGCCAACTGCAACCTCGACATTTTTCGCAGTACCGCACAGACACCAACGTCATTATTTTATATTGATAAACAAATTTAATTGTGAGTTCTCCCTGGAATTGTGTTTAGTTGTAACTCATCCATAAAATTATTCATGTAACATACCTAAATATAATTTATATATATTATATGAGTAGATACATTCCCACCATTTAAATGTTTCGGTAGAAGCAGACTATTGTAGTCTCCGCAGCATAGTTCTAACATTTACATTTTCGAAGCTACAGCGATTGTGTCTTAATTTTACGGTCTGTATATTTTCTTAGATACAGAACTCTGCAACGAATAAAACATGAAAAATTGTGGTATTACGAAATGATTGAAATGTAATAACATAGTTACTTGCTTATTTCAATTTTGTTCAAACACGGGTGTTCAAAATCTGATAAAACCTAATTATAGTGCACGTAGTTTTGGTAAACACGAATAAATCAAATTTAAACTCGCTAACCGTAAAATATATTATACTTATTGATAATTACGCTTCCATACATATAATTAAAGTTAATAACATATCGATAAATTCGCTACTTTAGTGCGGACACTTGAGCAACGACCGAAAAGTCGGCACTCAAAAAAAACGTGACACCGATTGTACCGTAAGACTATCTACACATGAAGGATCAATTAAGTGTTACCGTTTTAGGAATAATTATGTTTTTTGTGTACGTTGGTAAGGCCGGTAGTCGACACGCAACATCACGAGAGTTGACCGGAGGCGGGCTAATAGCCGCTATTAGCAAATCGCTCTGAGAAATCGGCAACAATGAACACGAAATATGCTCATTGCCGCGTCCCATTCATTAAACTTTTTGCGATACTATCTCTCCTGTTTTAAATGTGTGTCACACTCTTTTTCTTTTTCATCTCCAAATAAACGGAGCAATTTGCCCGCGAGCGCGGCTAATATCATGATTAAATTATTATCTTGGCGCGTTTATGTGCTATCATTGTATCATTTGCTTGTGAACCTACAGTGATTTGCAACTATTACTTTTGTTAATTTTACATCGTAACAAAAACTAGAAATGATTCTAACATTAGCTTTTGCCAAATCCAATTTCTCGCAATACAAACCAAGCTTTATACCTAATTGAGCAAGATCTCAATAGAATACTTAAAATGAGGTTAGGTATATCTATTTTGAATAAAAACTTATTGCTCTGACATTAATATAAAATACTTGACTCCATGGCAATGTCTAGGAATTAACTAAAAAGAATAGACACACTTTAAGTGCGCTTATTATGAACAGTTTAGCCTATTTTCGTATCGCAAATAGGAAATTAATAGTGGCTACGGAAACCGATACAAATGCATTGGCCGGTATTGTCATTAATGTAATTAATCTCTATACGCATATCAACAATCGTCTAACGACCTGCATGAATCGCGAATACCAATTCAATTTGAAACAGCCGTGAAGTGCAAATATACGAGAACTACAAAATAACGGTCGTTCCACACTTAACCTGTTAATCTCAACATATTTCACTGTAACTAAAACCTTAATTGATGTTATCAGATAGTCTCTGATATTAAACTGAACTGCGCTGTGCAACGCAATGCTAGTATTTACTTACACCTAATGGCATTCCTTGCTTGCTAAAAATAAGAGCAAAACATGAATCAAGTCAGTTCTGCCATAAACCGATTTTATGATTTTATGTATGAACGATTTATTTTATTTTAAAATGTTAAAGTATGTAAATTCACTTAGTATTTCGATTAGATTAGACATGAGCGGTAACGAGAAATTAATTAATTCAAAGGATGACACTTTGTAATTTGCGTAAATTTTGTTCGCAGGTTATCCGAGATGACGGGAGAGCGGAGGGTGAGACTGACTCCGGAGAAATGTTGGAATTTTTAGTAGGTATCACCACGGACATATTTCATCGATTCACGTAACAACAACACCAATATGAACTCCGAAATTGATTGTATTGGTCAAGCTTAATATTTCACAACGGATATCAATGGATGCGATTCCATACTCATGAGGAAATTGATTGATGTCAGCAAATACCTGATGTCAAAATCTTTTCATATATTTTATGAATAAATTTTATTATATTTTATGCTATGGGTGCTACTTACGTGTTTCAGATCTTGTTAATACAAAGGTATAATGACGTTGCGTTTAAGCTCCAAACCTGAATAATAATGACTACAAGGGCCAGTCGAAATCCTTCCTGTGGATTTTTCCATGCATGCGTGATTTAATGTGCTTCAACGAATCAGTGTCGAATGAATTGAAAGCACTATAGTGCAGTCTAGTGGCGAACCTTCACCAATTTAGAATGTAAGCTGTCTTCCGTCAATTGTACCTATAGTTTGAATTTCCATTCCGGTATAAAATCGTGTGCATTGTTCTGTGCATTTTTTAAGATGGAAATCGTGCACCGGGCAAAGTAAAGCGATATTTTATAGTGCAAGCTCTGAATGTGCGTTTGTGATGTGATTGCTTTCACCGCGATGCGATATTTCTACGTTTATGTAGTAGTTAATAATGTGAACTTTGAAATAGTGTTAAATATAAGTTAGTGTTAGATTTGTTACGTCACTAAAAGTAAAATAAGAATGTTAAAGAGAACAATAGCCGTTTAACTCGCTAGTTGGTCTACTCAGAACTGCGACTTACACTAGGATAAATTAATAGAGGTCATTTATTATTGTCAACATGACATCATATTTGTTTTAGTTAACTGAGTAAGATCGCGGTGGACCACCTGTGCTTCCCGAAGTCTCATTAGCAAACAATGATCGGGCGTCGGCGACTACCGATGCCTCTCGCGATCAATAAACTGTTGAGCCGATAAGAGCGCGTCGGCTTGCCAATGTAGGGCTGCCAATATTTCATGCCTAGAACAAAATCTAATAATTATATCTACTATTAAAATGACATAATCTTACAAGTACATCATGCAAAATTAGAAATAAATACTTACTTAGAACAATTTTGCGATACAAATTCATTTATTTTGGTTACTTCAACGCTTTTATAAAAGTAAGTTTGTTTGTATTTATTTGTGAAGATAGCATGATATTACTTTTTATCGATCGATAATACAAGGCTATAATGTAAATATATTGTGGAGCAGCCCTAAATCGAAAGCGCGCTTACGCTGCGGGCGACACATCCATATTCCTGTGACGTGTGTTTTGACAACCCAGCTGGGCAACTTTTCAACGTCATTTTTTACCCTATTTTTTGCGAGCCAGTTCAACGACCCCGCGCCTCTCATAAATGTTATTTTCACATGTAATTATACACATAACTGACCGCTTAATTACTCGAAACTGCTGCGACGTCCGGACCTGGAATCCGATCAGAAAAAACCTAATCCGGCGCCGCTGTTCAAATTACGCTTCGTTAACCTTCGGCTCCGCTAATGATAGCCTACAACAACAGGTACTTCACGTTTCAGGACTCTCGAAGGCGCCTTGTCTCTCTATATGAACACATTATCTTGCCAAAAATCATGTCATGTAGGTATCTATTCCTCGACTATTATATTATACTCGTAAATTTTAGTTGCCAGTAACCTATGAAAGTAAATTTCCACTCAAACGGCGGCGCTATTAAGTTAATATTCAGTCAGCCATTTTTATAACTAGTCACTTATCTTCGACGTTTAAGTTTTTCACTTTTATTTTATGTTTATGTGATAAATTCCTTTTGATAGAATATTGTTTGCATTTAGCGGTATATTATATTGTGTATCTTAAAAGATAACTTTGGAAAAAATAAACGTGTAAATAAATTGTCAAATGTATGTAAGATAAACACATTATGCACATAAAAGGAAGAGGTTTCCTAATGTAAATCTTTGTTTAATCAGGAGGTTTTATTTGGATACAGTCATTAGAAAATGTACACAAGAAATGGCAACTACCTACGTTTGTAAATAATTGTAGGTTGTATTGTAACCTAATATGATGTAAATTAAATATATTATTGATTTGTTTCTTGTTATTTTTGGAAATGTATTATATAATGTATTTGACGTAGCTTAATTAAACTGATGGTAAGCAGGTATCTAATTCGGACATTTTCTTTAGAAATTGACTACAAAACAATATCTAGCTGTTGTCTTTGCGAAACCATATGTATATTTATATATATATGTTGTAGGTACACATAAATTAATGTAATATGAATAACCGCTAAACCTCATTTGAGAAGTTCTATTACTCGTAACTGTTTGCCTAAGAACAGTAGTAGGTAACATTAGACCTCTTCGGTATCATATAACAAGGATAATGTACGGAGAGATTCATAGTCATTTGATTATTTCCCGTACGACGACGGCGACGAAGCTGGCACCGCTATGCTAATACGCTATCACTTTTTTTAGAGGAATTCCATATAGCTAGCTTATATTTACGAAAATAATGTGCCTTTTATTAGCTACTAAGTGAGTACTTACTTATGCAGAATGTAAAAAATATTTTTATCGCAACAATAATTAATTAAAATAGATTATTCCACATTTTGTAACACCTTCACATCAGTTTAATTGTAAATAGTAAGTATAGGTTATAATTATAATACAGCTTTAAAAGACTGTTGTCCTTATTTTAAATAAATGTTACATCACAAGGTTGGACGAGTTGACGTCTTTTATATAATTATAGCGTTAAAAGCTTTCTTTAATTACCTACATTTTTTACGTGATGTTTTAAAGTGATCGTCAGTAATTATTATTGATTGTTATATTTAGGAAAGTATGTGAAAGCATAATAAAGATTTGTAAATGTAGAACATACCGGCTTGAGATATGTTTCTACAAATATTTTTTTATTAAACGTTGTACAGTACAAACGTTTGTGAACTAGGTATGTAACACCAATTTGGTCGACCGCAATAAAAATGTATCTACTTTCGTCACTTTTTTTCTTCTAATTGTACCTTTATTCAATATGAAAATAAATGTGTTATTATTACGGACTAATTCTTTACATTCTAATCGAATAAGTTTTTTGCTTACTCTTGTGAGCACTTCATTGTTCAACATAGTATATTATTAGTTTGCACATTCATTCGTGTCTTGTCAAATTAACATTCATTTGGCTCACAAATAATAACGGTTGCGCGTGAATTATTCAGGTGAAGTTATTAAATATACTATTACCTGCAAACTGCGGTCATCACCCATTGACCCAGTCGTTTCTCTAATTAAACCAGCCCCCGAGGGGAACCGCTGACACTCCAACAATAACTCAGTAATTTGCGTTCCATATTGTATGTGTAAGTATATTGTAATACGGGTTAAGTGATAACACTACCTACATATTATGTACTTTATAGTTAACCGACTCATTTAACAACGGGTTTTAATTAGGTAAATCAAAATGACTGGCAATTTAAACACATTAAAATTAAAATATCTTCCCATCTGTTTTATTTGTCAAATGCAAATCTGTGTATGTATGTGCGATTTGGCCTATTCCCATGCCACCACGGGTCGTTGGCTGTGCTCGTAGTGTCGTCGCCGCGACTCGTGCCGGCTAATGGCCGCTCCACCATTACGCCGGTAATGGCACAATATGGCCAATTAGTCCAAGCAGCCAAGATTTACCATCACCAGAACAAACCACATTGCGTCAACCGCATTACTCGTACAATTACCTCTGTTTTACACGAATTTACTTATCCTTTTTTTCTTTTGTTTAAAGCTTACTAGTAACGTGGGTCGCACATTACTAGTATTCTTGTTAACCCCTCGTGCTAAACTAACTGCGTGTTACGAGTGGGTTCACGTCGGTAGTGTAATGGGTGGATTTCGACCCGGCAACCACATGATCGCCAGTCCGACGCCCTAGCCATTAGGCTACCGCCGCTTCAAAAATATTCTTAATTTCGTACTCGTCAGTTGTTTATACGTAACAAGGAAATAGATTATCCAAAGCTGCTTGTTATCCAGTACCAGTACCTATCTGTGGTAAATATGTAGGTACCTATTTTTTTTCCGAATTAAAATTAGGTACCTAACCTACTTAGATATCGGATAAAAATTATAATTATTAGATAAGTATGTAAACTTATTTAGGGCTGAAGAATAACCATGTGCAAGGCGTCATCAACATCGTAGTGGATAAATCATATATGTATCATGTTTTATCGACTACGATGTTGATGACGAGTAGGTACCAATATATTTATTACCTACGACAAAAGCAGATACAGAATTGATCTGATACGAGCTTCAGGTCCATTGTGCGAACATCAAACTGCTAGGAGCCATCTTCGTGGTTATTACAATTCCTTCCTACGCAAACAACAGGTGTGTTTTAGTCATTAGTTTATTTTATCTAGATAGGATCTTGACGGATGTAAGCACCGAACATCATTACAATAGGCGAGATGTTTTCCGTAATGGACAAACCAACATGTACAAGAGCGAACTATATTTGGGTATGTCTGTTCGACACCTATTGAGTGTAACGAAACTGATATGCAAAACAAAAATAACAGTATTGGCACATCATTTGTGTTAAGTTTTTGTACGAACAAAAAGCGTTCGGCGCGAACTTATTAAGAAGAATAAATTACACGTCGAGTCGTACATAATTACAGGATAGAATATGAATGTGGTGTGCAATGTTTAGGCAGTGATTATTAGGTCTGAGGGGCGAATAAACTTAGATCATACAAAGCGAACATTGACCGTGACCCAGAGATATGTGCAGCCGATAGTTGCGGCGACAGCGGCGTCAAGAAAACTCCACGCTTCACGGTCAATAACAACAAAACAACCGAAGACCAAAACCTACATCAAACAGGTAGACACCTCGATACGCTCACAAATTGAAAAATATTTTTGTAAACGAACGGAAACTAGTTGAAACAACTGCATCTGCTACGTGCGAAATCGATTGCAAATTAATGTCATCCTGCCATGCTTGATACCTACTTGCATCTTTTGAACGAAGATGTGAAAATTTATATTGAAGCCGTAAATTATTGAATGTTATGTATCCGGATACGTGTCGCCAATATTGTATATTGCAAGTTCAGATACTAGGTCTAGGAAGATCAACGACTTGACGTAGGAAAACGGACGCACACGAAGGGACATCGGGTGATTTGGGGTAACTCTAGAAACATCTAGGAAGATACATGAAATTAATCCTTATTGGTGAACTCTCACAACTCTCACTGTTTTATGGAATAGGTGTATTTTTTTCTGCTAAAATATGGAACAAAATTCATTCGATTATTTTACAGTCTACAGTGTAATTATAATGTTTGCGTACTAGCCGTGGGCCTGGAATAACGGTCTACTTATTAGAGACATTTGCTGTCCAATCGAACGGCTGATTTATCATGTAGGTACTACCTACCTACATAAGATAAAAAAATGACAATCTACTTACTACAACTTACAAGGCGACTGTCACTTCGATTTTAGACTGCATTTTTTTATACATCTGTAGGAATATAAAAAAGAAACACCTGACTGACTGACTAAATGACTGACGTATCAACACAGCCGAAACTACAGGAGATGTTATTCCCTGAAAGTTTACATGCTGGTTCCTTTTGCACTGACGAGCAGTAAGACAAGATTTTTGGAAGTTCAAGCTCTAAGCTGGTGGAAAGGGACATGAAAGTTTATATGAAAATCCGTAATTTTTTTAACGGGTGAAACCGCGGCTCTATCTCTGTCTGCCAGCTCACTCCACATCTCATACCTCAAAAGGAAATAACGGAACCCATACAGGATCACTTTGTTGTCCGTCCGTCCTTCCGTCTGTCTGTCAAGACCCTTTATCTCGGGAACACGTGGAGGTATTGAGTTGAAATTACCAAAATAAACCATATATTCAGGTCTACAGTCCCCTGAAGCTGTGAAAATTTTTTAAAAATTTAAAAGGTTTATTAAAAAGCTTATGTATTTTCAGAATCGCGTTGTTAAGAGTTCGGCGGACCGAATTTTCCATTTAAACGTAATACAAAAATTAATTGTAACTCAAACACAATTTAATCAAACTGTGTTATTATTCGGATTCAGATACATTTAGTCTAGGTTTCTACTTAACCATTTCGTTCACTTGAAATAAATGTATGTGAATGCAATTTTAAATAACTTTACCAAGTTTGGTACGATTTTCCGGTTTTTTATTTCCAATGAAGTAATAGTAAGTAGACGAAATAGTACTGTAGGAACCTAGATTAACGGTATCCAAATCCGAATAATAACATAATTTGATAGAATATAGTCTGGATTACGATTTATTTCAGTATTACTTTTTTTGTGGGCAATTCAAGCTCCGCCGGACCCTTAATGACCTTTGCTCCCTAATACATTGCGATTTGTAAATACTGTCTTTACGGTTGCATCTGTGAGTCGTACCTATCATAGTTGTAACGATTCCAAAAGACTCGCAAATTTCAATGATAACGATAAACTGTCTGTTTTTTTTATAAAAGGATTGCAGCCGCCACCTTCGTCCAAGCGAGAAGGGCTGGGTGTTTCTGCGCCTATTATAACAAAATTGTTATCATATTTTATTATAAATCTGGGCCAAATAAATATCGAATGTTATCGCAACTCCCGGATTTCACTCGGCTGGCGTGACGTCATTAACACACACCTCCTACATTTGTAATTAATTAGAGAAGGGGGAGCAAGACAGGGTAGCGGGTAAGAAGGGGACCGTCCCGTCTTAAATCAAACACTAATTGACCAATCACGATCGTTCTTGCACCGGACTCCGCGCCACCATGATTGGCTCATTAAAGAGGCTACTCTCTATTAATGAGCTGTGGTGTATTAGTTCATTATTTTTTTACTGTGAAAGTTGTTATTTGGAGTCAAATGTTTGGGCGAGATGAATATGCGACATTTACCCGAGGGGGCAAGATAGGCAGATCGGACTTTTTCTACTTTTTGTCTTTTTTTTATTTCAGGACGTAATATAGGTAGGGTCCTGTGTTATACAGTGGTGCAGCCAGGAACAGTGCCACAGAAGCAAATTACGAGAAAAGGATAGGAAAATTTTATCTGTTTCGTCACATAACGAAACCTCTAGACGCACGAGCAAGTACGAACTAATCGAGTGGCGACCTTGTCGCGAAGTTTTGTGTTAGGAGAACTTTTTTGTTTTAGGGGTGCAAATTACTGATTTACCCAAGTATCTATTATATATGTTCCAGTAACTATACTGTTCACCATTTATGCTATTTTTTTTCGTAATACATATAATTATGTTTAACTGGGGAGATTAAGGAGAGAGATCCGATGGAAAATAGGCAATAAATTTCTCGAAGCATGCACATTGATGAGTTCAAAATGGCGGTATTAGTCTACAGTGGCGCAACTCGCAAAGGTACACAGTGGACAATGGACATCTCAGTTGAACATGTGCTGAAACAATTTGATCTCTTAATAATATCTAGTTACTAATATTATAAACGTGAAAGTATGTGTTTGAATGTATGGATGAATATATGGATGTTTGTTACTCTTTCACGCCAGAACGGTTGAATGGATCTGGATAAAATTTAGCACACAGATAAATTATAGCCTGGAATAACATATAAGCTAGGTACTTTTTATCCAGCAGGCTTACTCTTGAAAACAATACAATATCAATCCAAACTTGATCCGATTCCAATGTCAATTTGGCTGCCAGGCGATTTAGTACTCTTGAGCAAAAATCTGTTAACCTTGTATCGGCATCCTGATTGGCCAATGGTTGGGTCGTTTCCCAATCCTATTTAGTTCACTCAATCACCGCGCAATTTTGAAAAAATTTGCGCTAGTGTCGGATTCAAAAGTACGAAACGGCACAATTCCAATGTAGATGTATCGGAATTGAGTTCAAGAGTAAGCCCCCAGGTCGGACCCAATTCTGAAGTCCACGCAAGCATATAATCAGCTTGCAATGTTTGTACCTACCTGAATTGTTATCCTTTTTTTTGCGTGTGGAAATCCTCATGGACTTCCGCCGCCTAGGGAAGGCGACAGGGTATGTCGGACTCCACCCAGAGTGGGTGACCTACCGACTAAAACCACACGGGTGTTTCGCCGCACCACTCTTTGCTTGTGTTACAGGAGCGAGATTAATTCCTCCGCGAACCTGGATTGCTATCCTGGATTATAGGAAGCAGCAAATAAAAGCTTGTTTTTAAAGATGTTTTTTTTAAGTAAATAGGTACTATTAATTTATTAAAGTGCATAAATTGGTTTTTGGTTAATTTATAGCTCTGTAAGGCGGTAGGGTGTGGTATCTATTAATTCCGAATAAAATTCACAATGTCTTCTGTGTCTATGTTCGGGTCACCCGACCCTAACAGGCGTGGTCCGCCCAAAGGTCTCCCTTAATCGTCAGACCCTATCGAGATAATAGCCTCATTCCTCAGGCTGTAATGATTCTATAGCCATCGATGATAACTATAATAATTGTGATTCGTGTCGATTATAATTTCGTTACGTTCAATCACTACTTTACCAAATAATTTTCTTCTTTTATTAGTCAAATATCGTTTGTTTTGAAAAGGTAGCAAGCCTAATCTTCCTTCTTATTTATCTATCATGAAAGCGCAAAAGCGGCATCTTTTTTAACTTAATTAGGTATCCGTCACAGCGATAGAAGCTTATAAAAATATTGTTTTCTTAGTTGTTTATTGTCGCTATGAATCGTGTATGAAGTAAATAGATACTGTATAATTACTACATAAAAGTGGTGGGTATTTTTCCATAGTCGTATTTCCTATGTCTGCAAGTAAGTAGGACTTAACTATTATAGTTAAACATTTTTGATGACATACCTACCAAAAAACTTTTGTAAGTTTAAAAGAGCATCTGATTTTTTATCATGATACACACAGGACAAGACCTTTTAACAACTCATATTTTCAACACAAAACATAAGAAATCCAAAAAAATCAGAAACCAGTAGGTATGATAAATCCAAAGTCTATACGAATGCCGCGCCATAACCGCAAACACCCGAGAGTAGTCAAATTAAAAAAAGTTCCTTATATTTTTTTTAATACCTTATTCACAGGTTAGTACCTACTTACATAATGAATAAGAACCAAAACGTTGTATATAATCAAGTAGAACAACAAACAACAATATTTATAACTTATAATTTTAAAGGAACATTAGGCCTCGAAGCGCTCCGAGTTGTGGGACCATTACGTCAACTGGTCAGACTTAAGTATCTCCTAACTCATGTAGCTGTAGACAACATGATAAACACCAAACTTCAGTAGTTAAAGTTACACTGATTACCTTAAGTTTCTCATTTGATATTTTGAATTGTTTCTTATCATACAAGACGGATATATACCAACATTGCTTCCAGCGATTGTCCGACTTGACGGATGACTCGATCTCACAAGACAAAAGCGCGACGGATTTGAGGTAAATCGACGAGTCGTGACCGAGTCATTTAATCATAAGCATCTAAGCTAATTAGAGTAGGTCGCGAACTCTTGGGACCGGTAATGAAAATCACAATTGAACCTGGTTGCGGTGGAAAATTGCACTTGGCGTGGCATTCCTCTCGACATTACCAGAGGCTCTCGAGTCACTGGTTGTCAACCCGAGACTGCAATTATTATTCTCTGTAAATATAAATTATTATCTGCCTTACAAAAGGAAACCCTAAAAGTCTTAGTAAATAGATAGGTATTTGTGTTACACTTGCAACTCGATGTAGGAAATTTAATGAAAATACTTACCTAAACTAAGTTTATTTAAAAATTCCATTGAGCAAACACGCGGTTCACAGTTCCTACTGTAATGTACTATGTTTGCTCAATTGCTTGAAGAACAACATTATTTATATGACATTTTGCGTCACTGCGACCCTCGGTCATTACAATCAGGAATTAAATGAGAATTAGCTTTGATCAATTCTAGAATCATAGTGTTAACTACTTGGTAATCATTAGATGCATGTAAAGATGAAAGATAATAACACTGTATGCATACCTACGAATTCGATCTCAGACAGGATTCGAGCCTGCGTCTTCATACCCAATTGCTACCGACACCTCTCTTGAATGAATTGAAGTCCGATTTGACTAATTTTATCTTCCACATACTATGATATCTACTCCATTGCTGTTCTTGTTCTGTTACTATGTCATTCAACAAGTGTTTAGAAAACTTTTATAAAATTTATTTTGGGAATTGTTGAAGAATTTCGTAATGTAAAATAAGAAACAATACTTTTGGAGAAAACTTAGATTAGATTAGATTACTTAAGATTAACTTTGTAATACAAAACGAGTACAACTTTTCAAAGAAAACGGTTTCTAGAGAATTCGATGCACAGCCACAGAATAAAAAAGGCGGGAAAACTTATGCTACAGTAACAAGAATATGATTAATCTGTGGTACTATGAAATAAGGTTGCGTTCCAACTCTAACAATTGTACCTACAGACCTAAATACCTAACAAGAACTGTAATTTTCATGTATGTAGATAGCACTAGAACTAGACCAAGATGCGAAGAAATTAAAAAAAATAGTATAGGTAGGTAATAACTACTCAGATGTTGTCTTGATTTTAGTAGAATTCCTTCAGATAGACTTTATTCTATTAAAATCATACCATCGTGATTATTGTAAACTTCTTGAAATATATTCATCCTTTGGATTTTCTTCTTAATTCATTTGCATTGGGAGATTTTTTTATTAGCTACTATTGTCCCACTGCAGGACAAAGGCCTCAACAACGTCAGGCGACGTCCAGGTAGGTCCAGATGAATATGGCAGAACGAACTAGACCTTTATTGAAGAATTGGTCGCGGAGGGCTCTAAACCGAGAGGATCAGAAAGAGGATAAGAAAAATTCATACCGTTTTCATTCATTCATTAATTATATTATTATAACAAGTATCTACATAGGGTAGGAAGTTGTATTGGGATGCTGAATAAAATCCACAGTAACGGCCATGAAAATACTAAGTTTTTTAAATAGGTAATTACTTTGAATAAACTTTCCACCTCATTCGTAAAAATAAAATAAAAGTATATAGGTACCTAGTTTATTGCATTTTTATTTGATGAGTGACCGGACGCGGCCACCACAATAACTGTAACATGATATCAAGCACTAAGATGTGCGGAACCGTACAAAGTAGAATTCACTCGGAACTCCATACATGTACCCATCTGTGTATGGGCATGCGATAGAACTGGTAAAGCACTGATAATTTATAGCTACCGTTATAATTACTTTCATATACAGACAATATTGTTAAATCATAAAGGGTCAGAGAGATCGGTCGCTGTATTAAATTTGCCTGGGGAAATGTTTACGATTCAATAAAACTGTAGGTAGGTATGTGCTCCATGTATCAATAAGTTCAGTTGTTATTGTCACGGCAAATAACCAGGAAGTTGAACTAAGTATATCAAGCGCTATGTTACATAAAAAAAGGAAGTTTTATTTGCATGAAATGAGTTTGATACAGACGTTTCACGTTACACGGTTTGTGGTGTTCTCGCATAGATAGGCATGCAAATTGTGGAACATGTTCTAACTTAACTAAATTAGCTCCTTTTACGACTTACACCAGTAATCGCACGTCCTAACCTCATTCTCGCTAGTAATTTGATCGCAGTTGTAAATCCCAGTAGGTACCTACGGTTTTATTTCCCTGGATGTCATTCAGTATAAAATGTGTCAGATGTGAAATAGTTTGCTGTCCTATGTTCTATTAAAACTGTAAGATTACAAGTAGGAATAGGATTATGTTCTTTACGCAATCTCCTTTCAGTAATGAGCCAATAAAACACATTAGATGAGGGTCTCTCTGGAAAGTTACTTTTAGAGAATTGTGATCCTAGAAAGGGAATTAATGTTGGCTATATAAGATATAATATATTAAAAAAAAATGTATTCTAAATTCAAAAATACCTACCAAAATAAAAAATAATTGTACCTAAGTATTCTAAATTCAAAAAATCCATACATAGGATAAACGACTATCTCGCCGGTATACAAAAGTCAAAATAATACTTGCCGACAATGAAATGGGTATATGTACCTTGCTACTCGAGCAATATTGCAGTTTTAAGGCTATTACATTGCCCAATGACCTTGAGGATTTAGTCTTTGTGATAGTATTTGTTAGTCACAGGCATTGCGGAGGTGCTTTACGCGGGGTGGTAGTGAGGTTTCGGGTTCAAAATATTCAAAGAAATAAGAAAATTCATGACTAACTATTAAGCCGTTAAATAGAAAAATACAAATTAGGTTAAAAAAGGCCTATTTACTTCAATTATTATCCAAAATTGGGGCAAATTTACAAACATTTTAAACAATACAATTTGTTTCTGATGACCTTAAGTATAACATATATTTTTATATGGCAAACACACATAAGGATTCCACTAGAAACTTCTTTAAAGCTAGGGTGTTTTTTTGATTTGAGCGATGTACCCTAATGCCCTTAAATCGGACACCTATGCGAACCACACCGAAGCGTGTGCTTGGTTCCTATCTAATTGTACCTACCATGATTGAATAATGTCACCTATAGTATTTCATCTTTTAGTTTCATGTGATGTGATATTACTAATCTCTAGATTTATCTAACAAGTAGGTGACTATATTTCTCCTCACCTCATGCCGACGTGCTAAAAGGTTAACGAGAAATTAATTTCATTGAAGAGATAGTAAATTACGATAATATATAGCACAATTTTCAACTGCTAGTCTATGGACACCATGATTATTATAGTTTGACCTTTGGACAAATGCTTCAAGTAATGAACAACACTTTAATAACTTCAAGTGATGATCCCTTTAGCGCTGTATTAATCTTCTGTGCTAGTAAATTATACATAACAAGCTTTTGCGCACGCGCTCCCTCTCCAATCAGGACATACTTCCTTACCGACCGCGCAGGAAGTCGATGGAGGTAGACGAACCGGACTGTTGAGTTATTTTTACTTTTTCTTGCCATCTTGTTTACATAATGAGTCTTCCTGTTGACTTATACAGCGATATGATAAGGAACTTGTATGCTAACCTAGCGCATTACGTTATTTGATGCTATAAATAATTATGATTGCAAAATTATTGTTATGAGCGCCTATTTCAGTGTAGCGGTCTGGCCATGGGCCCTTGTCCCTTTGTCTCTATTACGGGTTGTCGACTATCGCCCTTATCTACACGTGTATCTTGTGTTAGTATCACTCTATATGGAGACCGTTGGGTATTATCACATCAGCTTGTTGCCGGCGCAGTCGCACGGTAGGGGCCTCCATTTGCATACAAGTAAATATCTCGATCTACGGGCGCTGTGCGGGCAGATTACCGTCGCAATGCTTCCGCACACTGTATTGAATTCGGTACCAACGGTCCCGGCTTCCATTACCAGTTCACGTTTACTTGTTAGTGTGATTCTCAAATGATAACAATCGCCCCGGTTGCGGACCGAGCATAATAACAACCAGGAATAAGTCCAGCTATCCTTGCAAGTAATGATCTATGAAAATAATAGGCAGATAGTGGAACTGTATACGTAAAGGTAAACTCATGTCGTAGATCAATATATTAACAAAATGTGTTTTATTTCTGTAGGTAGTTACGAATGAATATAGGTAGGTAATATACGAATAATACGAATGAAAAGAACAACTAACTTTTCTAGCTAGGATACATTGGTTATAATTTGAATTCCTAGAATACTTATAGAAACTGATTGGGTACCGGCGAGGGTAAATAATGTTGATCTATTAACATCACCACGTCATACCAAGGTCCGTTAACGCCTACGTAAAAAGTGCTAGCAAAAAGCTCATAATATAATGAGGACTAACACCGCGACTCAGGCACTCAACACTTAAATAAATATTATTGTGTACAAAAATATAAACGCTAAAGCTAAAATTTAAATTCTGTCATCATCAACTTATATTCGTCCACTGCTATACGTAAGCTTCACCTAATGGTACACCACATAGCCTGGTCTTCGGCTTTCCTTATCCAGGCACTGCCAGTTAGGTACCCTCCGCAACTCATCACTTCACCTGGCCAGTGGGTGCCTACACTACTCTTGCATAGAAGACGGACGCGGTCTCCATTCAAGAACTCGTTTGCTTCAGCATTTGTCAGTTCTCCGACAGATGCGACTGGCCCATTGCCACTTTAGCTTGCTAATCCTTTGAGCTATTTCCGGAACTTTAATTCTCTGATGGATATAACTTCGTTGGGGAGTTTCATCATTCAAGAGTGATTCCGAGCATGTTCGCTCACTGAGCGAATTTAAATTACATACTGAATTGACTGAAATTCCTTATCCATAATAAAAGGTAGGTCCTATTATCTAATATTTATTCTTACTTAAACTGTTGGTCAAGCGTTGTTGGCCCAGTGCCTGATTTAGAGTTCTGACCGCCCTAGGCTAACTATGAATATGCGCCCCCCAGCCTGTCATTCCTCTGTTCTACCTTTTCATTCTTATGTACAGAAGAGAGCCTACGTAACCTAACATCTTTGAATCAGACTGTCAGTAAGTAGGTAAACGACAGGAACCAAATAATTCCAACACTTATTTTTACAATCTATTTATTTTGTCTTAAAAAAGTACAAGAAGAAATTTATTATTATATCATTTATTTAAAAAAGATGTTGAATCCTTGCGATATTTGCTCTATTACTTTGAGGTCGGAGGAACGAAGTTATCTAACCTCCGTTTCGCCGACGACATTGTAGTGTTTGCATATTCCGCCCAAGAACTTCAAAACATGCTTGAAGACCTAAACACCGTAAGCCTAGAGATTGGACTTTAAATGAACATAACCAAGGCCAAAATCATGTCTAACACAACTAAGCGCTCAATCGCTATTAATGGAGCGGATATACAATATTCATATTCATATTTTTTATTAACATACCATAATGTACAATGAGGTGGTGTAATTTAAACAAGAACCATTATGGACCCTGTAGGGCACATCAATATTAAAAGAGATACACAATACGTTGATGAGTATCTTTGAAAATGCCTGGAAGAGCAATAGCTCTTCAAAGATACCTCATATCCCCTTCAAAGACTTGATGAAGGGTACTCTTCCTATTTCATTAAAAAGGAAACTCATCGATATGTGTATCCTCCCCATATTAGCTTACAGAGCACAGACTCGGTCACTCACGAGTACTCAAAAGTCCAAACTCAGGGTTTGTCAGCGGGCGAAGGAGCATAGCATACAAATGAACAGATCGTATACGAAACACTACATTGCATTCCAAAACCCAAAAACGCTGACGTAGTCCCAATGGTCGCCAAGCTTAAGTGGCGCTGGGCTGGCCATGTCTGTCGCATGTCCGATGATCGGTGGGATGAAATGATCTCTATGTGGAGCGCTAATACCGATAGGCGGCGTCGCGGCAGACCAAAGAATATATGGCGTGACTATTTTGATTCCTATAATGTAGACTGGGTCCAAATAACAAAAGATCGCGATATATGAAGACATGAGGGGGAGGCTTTTGCTTATAATCATAACAGTATAGGTAGTAATCGTATAATAATGTAGTAATTCTGACACCTGACGAAAGCCCTATAATTATACACTTTTATCCCCTAATTTAAGGGGTTGAGGGAAGATTTAAAAAACATGAAACACGCATTTTTTTATTTGTAATATGAGGTCTGTGTACTTGTATATTTCTCAAATCTCCAGCATGAAATTAAGTTTGTATGGGAAAACATGTACAAACTTCCATCCCCTAATTCAAAGGGTCAAATCACCCCCCGATTTACTAAAAATCCTGAAATAAGTATTTTATTATCTAATAACAAAGAGTTCCTATATAAATTTTCAAACCTCTAGCGTCAAAAGTCTCATACAAGGATCCATCGCCAAGTTTAAGGGGTTGGGGGTAAAAGTTTTATAATTTTTTTGTTTCTTGTGTACTAATACTGGATTTTATAGCAAGTTTCAGCTTTCTAGGACTTCAGCAAATACCCTATGAGTTTTGATGATCATCAGTGTAAGTGAGTCAGTGACGAAGTCGGGGTTTTTAGATATCAATAAAATCTAAAGTATAAGAGCTATGCAATTCAAACTATATATGTTTAATAAGTCCACTATAGATATCATATCCCGAGGATTTTGGTTATCTCCACTCTCATAACTTGGGTTTGAATTATAATCCAAACCAAAGTTGTGAGGGTTGTGTAGTGCCCTTGCGCCCCACTTGGCTCGTCTTGATTACTTGATTATTATGCAATCATAATGAATAACTCCTCACTAACCTAATTACTTCTCTTTTTTCACGCAATCCACCTATCCCACTCTCACCTGAGTGTCAAACGAAATGAAAGAAAAAATAAAAAATAGCCGAAAAAAACGGTTTTAACTTGCTGTGCAATGAATGCGGCGCGTGGCGCGGCGGGTTTACGTGCCGTTTAGTGTGAGAGCGCACGCAGGATTTACCAAATAATATTATGTTCTAGGCAAACGCGCTCCATCGTAGATAGCAGTATCGCTTAATATCAGGCAAATTGGCGGTCGAGCGTAAGCCTATCACGAATTAAAAAAAAATGTAAGTAAATCTCAGCTCAGCGCCGCGCCCGCCGCCCCCTAGGTCCCTGCGCCCTAGGCTCTAGCCTTATTAGCCTATGGGTAAATCAGGCCCTGTGTTGGCCTATTGAGAATAAAAAAAAAACCTAATAGTAAGAATGCATCCTTCGAATAAATACCATAGTGAGTGATTACTCGATATTAATGGGCACATCCAAGCAGTTTGGGATACAACACGATACGAAGGGATGCGGGAGCACGGAGATAACGGGGACATTAACATTAGACGTGTACTTTCCCGAAGTACACAGGATTCGCCATGTACCAGTATGTAGGGGAAGCAGACATACGCAGTAGGGTCAACTGCAAATGCGTGGGAAGCGGCCGCCAGTCTCTACACACCCAATACATTATACATCGATATAATTAGCTACCTATGTATATAAGAATACGTATCCGCTCTTGTCATGCCGCACGTCGTTCAGATAGTGGCTTCAATTGCACAGAATTCGTTGAGCTTCCTGTAACTACAACACGCAGTTTGCTACCTTGTAAGTGGGAACTTATAAGCCAGACGAAGTAACGGGCACTTACTGCTTACATGCACTTACACATTGATTGCTAGTTAGTATGATATGTTGTTTGAGTTCTAATATGCAACTGTTTAACTACTTCTTTAAATTTAGTCTCAAACTTTTTAGCTGTAGATACAATGACTGTAAAGTAACCCAATGCAAGACGCACACTAGTCAAACCTATACCTAAAGAACAGTAAGGTACAGAATTCTTTGAAAGTAGGTAATTGATCGTCGGCTTGCACTTAAGAAAAGCTTATGTCGAAGGTTAAAGACCAAGGATGAGTATTAGGTTAAATATAGTGGGCGGGTGCGGCTATTGTGGGTAAATAAAGCATAAGGGGAAGGTAGATAGTAGTTGACAGAGGTCACGTAAGTCCGCCGGCGGCTCTGGAGCTCACCCATGCCCTGTTGACCTACCGCCACACAGGGCAACCAACTCCATAAATTGTCGGAGATGACAACTAACTAGCGTCCGCCCATGCTTACTTATGTACCTATAAGTAGGATCTGTTGCTCCTAAGTTATCGTACCTACGTATTTAACTGGAGGTCGAATTTACATACCAGTACCGGTTTAAATCAATGTTTTATACAATCTCGTTCAGTGTTGTGAAATCATTATTAAAGACACTAAACGAAGTTAACATGTAGACAATAAATAAGTAGGTACCTACGGTTACACACCTTCAAATATGATCAAAGTTTTACGACATCGAATTGAAAGTAATAATAACAATCAATAATAGATTCTTATAAGTACCTAATTAATTAACGTATCGCAGATTCACAGGCGCCTTATATTTTTGATGAGACATTTTCACGTTGATGCATTTTCTAGTTCTGGATTTTTATTTGCCATTTTAATGGAATAAGTAGATTATGGAGTAATTGAAGTCGAAATTCAATTTGAAAACGACTCCAAATTAGGACATAAATAGAGTAGGTACATTTAGGCCTTTAAGTATATAAAATTGAGTAGAGTTTAATAACCTAATAAAGGCAAAGAGGTACTGCCAAACCCGGTTAAATTTGAATCTAGCGGGCTAAGCAAACGCCTCCACCCAAAGAGTAAAGTTGTCACTAAAGTTGTCCTCCACATACAGGCAAGTTTGAACTTTTGATTGGTTGTAATGTAACATCTTTTAATAAAATACTAAAGATGTCAGTGTGTAACTTATTAGCAAGCAAATCTTTTTCTGCCATGGGTTATACGTGGAACAAGTGTTGTCATCCTTTTTATTTTAACTATTTAACATTGATCTTTAGACTAAAGAATGTGGTTTTTCTGATTCACAAATAGGTGACGGATTGACGATGAGAGCTCAACCCTCAACCCTCGAAGTCTCGGCACGGCAAAAGATGAGCATAGACGGTTGGACAAAGTGGACGTTTCGAAATCGACGTTGGTTTCTCCAAACTAGTTGCCTGAATACAATTGTAAATAATTTTCCCGTCGTCTAAATTTTAAATTCATAGTTCTACTAAATACAAATAACGTGGCCAATAGACAAAAATACTGTTTTTTTTAATTATACAGAGCGACAAGCTTATTTGACCCGGTTGCCGCAATTGAAACTAAATAAAGTAGCTATAAACCTCGCCATTTGAATAGTTTGAGTCAGTTTATACTTAATAATAATGCACATGAAGGAGACTTAACCTTAGGGGTCCGACGGACGCTGAATTGCCGTAAAAACGTAATACTAAAATAAATCGTAATTCAAACACAATTTCATCAAATTGTGTTATTATTCAGATTCGGACACCATTAATCTAGGTTCCCACATTACCATTTCGTCTATTACTACTTCATTGGAAATAAACGACCAGAAAACGGGTCAAAACTGAAAATCTAAGAATTATCAAAAATCACATTCACTTATAATCATTACCATTGAAGTGTTTTGCACGAAATGGTATGTTAAGAACCTAGATTAATGGTATTCGAATCCAAATAATTATACAATTTTATTAAATTCTGTTTGAATTACGATTTATTTTGGTATTACGTTTGCACGGGAAATTCGCTCCGCCGGACCCTTATCTACCTTTTTATTGCGGTCAGTGATAATTCCTTATTATCCTTTGTTTGGGGCTAATGATGCGCGACTGTGAATAATCCAATGACTCGAATCATCTACAACTACTTATTTACACATTCTACTTGAGTATTCGTAATATACTACTGTTCATAATCGAATACCTACTACTAATTAGTAACTATTATCAGCATTTCAACTACATTGTTTGCGACTCAGACGCCAAATTGAAATGCATTATGAATGAATCATTCGCTGTCCATCCGAATAATCGGTCAAAAACTGGTAGCCCTTCAACTGTCAAGTTACTGAATACAATTAAAAGTCGAAGTTTAAGGGCTTTATTTTGCGACTTTACTCTTCTTAGTCGCCAGTTTACAATGAAATCTGATTTAATCGTAGGTATACCGCTTCGGCGCCGAATAATCAAAGTGGTATGTATGAAGTTAGTAACTTCGTAAATCAATCGAATGAGTGGAATGAATTATAAAGTCGAATAATTTGACTTAAATCATTTCTTTTCTTTAGTACCTCCACTTTGTAGAAAATCGTAGCCAAATAACATGGATCCGTGGTATGTTGTGTTCCCAACGGTGAGCAAGGTCGCCAGAGCTCCACGAGGAAGCGTTGTGTTGGCAGATAGGATAAGCATCACGCATTGTCTCCTCAGGGCCTGATTTACCCATAGGCTAATAAGGCTAGAGCCTAGGGCGCAGGGACCTAGGGGGCGGCGGTCGCGGCGCTGAGCTGAGATTTACTTACATTTTTTTTTATTCGTGATAGGCTTACGCTCGACCGCCAGTTTGCCTGATATTAAGCGATACTGCGATCTACGACATAATATTATTTGGTAAATCCTGCGTGCGCTCTCACACTAAACGGCACGTAAACCCGCCGCGCCACGCGCCGCATTCATTGCACAGCAAGTTAAAACCGTTTTTTTAGGCTATTTTTTATTTTTTCTTTCATTTCGTTTGACACTCAGGTGAGAGTGGGATAGGTGGATTGAGTGAAAAAAGAGAAGTAATTAGGTTAGTGAGGAGTTATTTATTATGATTGCATAATAATCAAGTAATCAAGACGAGCCAAGTGGGGCGCAAGGGCACTACATATCTACCTTTTCTAGAAGTGCTTCGTCGTTTTTTTGAACCCTCACAACTTTGGTTTGGATTATAATTCAAACCCAAGTTATGAGAGTGGAGATAACCAAAATCCTCGGGATATGATATCTATAGTGGACTTATTAAACATATAATAATAAGTTAAGTTAGTTAGTCATAAGTTTCAATTGCATAGCTCTTATACTTTAGATTTTATTGATATCTAAAAACCCCGACGTCGTCACTGACTCACTTACACTGATGATCATCAAAACTCCTAAGGTATTTGCTGAAGTCCTAGAAAGCTGAAACTTGCTATAAAAGCCAGTATTAGTACACAAGCAACAAAAAAATTATAAAACTTTTACCCCCAACCCCTTAAACTTGGCGATGGAACCTTGTATGAGACTTTTGACGCTAGAGGTTTGAAAATTTATATAGGAACTCTTTGTTATTAGATAATAAAATACTTATTTCAGGATTTTTAGTAAATCGGGGGGTGATTTGACCCTTTGAATTAGGGGATGGAACTTTGTATATGTTTTCCCATACAAACTTAATTTCATGCTGGAGATCTGAGAAATGTACAAGTACACAGACTTCACAGTACAAATTAAAAAATGCGTGTTTCAGGCTTTTAAAATCATCCCTCAACCCCTTAAATTAGGGCATAAAAGTGTATAATTATGGGGCTTTCGTCAGGTGTCAGAATTACTACATTATTATACGATTACTACCTATACTGTTATGATTATGATTAGCCTGGTGTGTCCCACTGTTGGGCAAAGGCCTCCCCCTCATGTCTCCATATATCGCGATCTTTTGTTATTTGGACCCAGTCTACATTAAAGGAATCAAAATAGTCACGCCATATCTTCTTTGGTCTGCCGCGACGCCACCTATCGGTATTAGGGCTCCACTTAGTGATCATTTCATTCCACCGATCATCGGACATGCGACAGACATGGCCAGCCCAGCGCCACCGACCGTTGGGACTACGTCAGCGTTTTGGGTTTTGGAACGCAATGTAGTGTTTCGTATACGATCTGTTCATTTGTATGCTATGCTCCATCGCCCGCTGACAAACCCTGAGTTTGGACTTTTGAGTACTCGTGAGTGACCAAGTCTGTGCTCTGTAAGTTAATATGGGGAGGATACATGTGTATCCTCCCCATATGATAACTCATGGATATGTATCCATGAGTTTCCTTTTTAATGAAATGGGAAGAGTACCCTTCATCAAGTCTTTGAAGGGGATATGAGGTATCTTTGAAGAGCTATTGCTCTTCCAGGCATTTTCAAAGATACTCATCAACGTATTGCGTATCTCTTTTAATATTGATGTGCCCTACAGGGTCCATAATGGTTCTTGTTTAAATTACACCTAATTGTACATTATGGTATGTTGATAAAAAATATGAATATTGTATATCCGCTCCATTAATAGCGATTGAGCGCTTAGTTGTGTTAGACATGATTTTGGCCTTGGTTATGTTCATTTAAAGTCCAATCTCTAGGCTTACGGTGTTTAGGTTTTCAAGCATGTTTTGAAGTTCTTGGGCGGAATATGCAAACAGTACAATGTCGTCGGCGAAACGGAGGTTAGATAACTTCGTTCCTCCGACCTCAATGCCCTTCCCAGCTATTAAATAATATTAGTAAGGATTCTCAAAGTAATAGAGCAAATATCGCAAGGATTCAACATCTTTTTTAAATTCTTGTACTTTTTTAGGACAAAATAAATAGATTGTAAAAATAAATGTTGGAATTATTTGGTTCCTGTCGTTTACCTACTTACTGACAGTCTGATTCAAAGATGTTAGGTTACGTAGGCTCTCTTCTGTACATAAGAATGAAAAGGTAGAACAGAGGACTGACAGGCTGGGGGGCGCATATTCATAGTTAGCCTAGGGCGGTCAGAACTCTAAATCAGGCACTGTGTCTCCTTTGCTGCCAGCCCAACTATTCCTCCTTGATTTACAGGGTCGGCAACGCGCGAGTGATACCCCTGGTGTTGCAAGCGCCATAGGCTACGGTAACCATCAGACGGGCCGTATGCTTAATTGGCACCTTAGTGGTATATAAAAAAAAGAAAGCCCTTATTATTTATACTGCTCAACAAAGTCTAGGGAACAAGCTAACTATATCAATTTATTTATGAAAAGTTTTGACAAATCAAATGTTGTTCGAAACACAGGTTCAATCAAAGTGTAATAAATAAAAGTTCGGAATTTAAAAAAATAAAACAATGAACCAGTAGATTTTGTTAACAGTGAAGAACAATTACTTATCGCTGTATTTTCGTAATTTTGAAAACTGTGAGCATTTAATACGAGAAGAGCTGCTAATGGCTGTGGGTAAGGAAGTTGGGCAAAGTCAACGCAAAATTGCGGCGCTGTCAACACGCAATTGACAACATTTCATTTTTTTTTCACCCATATTATAATTTTATTCGAATCTAGATCGAAATCCGTATTTTTAATTTTCCCGATATTATATTCTAAACAGACGTAAGTGCCAAATGACGTCATTTGTACGGTGAAACGGGTTAAACGGTGACATTACGTAATTTTTCTGACCCTTCAAAAAATTGTCATAAGTTAGTTTGGCATCTATTAATACCTTTTATTATTCATAATCTTACATTACCTATTTTGTTGTTGATTTAATATTAATTTTCTCAGTTTCCGCCGTATAAGTGACATCATCACACTTTTTTTTTATTGTTTTTCTATGAAATGAAGAAATAAATAAAAATGTTTTGGAACTCAGGATATCAAAAGAAAGAAACGGTTTGTTTTGGTGGCTTAATAATTTTGAAATGTTGTCATTTAAGCGTCATTTGCTGATAAAAGATATAGCAACAAGTTTAACTGGGTCGGTGAATCTGAAATAGGAACTAAAATATGTAGCTGTGTTTCGCTTCATCGACATTAATCGCCATTTTGATGACATTTCATTTCAGTTCGATCTACAACATGTTTGGTGTGACCATAAAAAGGTACCAGCGAACCAAAGAGTATAGTAATATATAGGAGACAGTGAACTTTGGGAAACTGGGAGTATGTACATACATCAGGACTGCAGACCAGCACACATACCACTGCCCCCCCGCCTAACCCTATGGTACCTCGTACTTATGGTATTTAAAGACTAGACGTGAAGACTAGACTTGGTAGTGATGCAACTCGAGTTCACTTTTACTTGAGTGACTCGAGTCACTACTGACAAAAATCGTGAAGTTTCGTTTTCAAAATAAGTGAAGATAATACAGTAACTGGTAAAATGTCGCTGGTTTCAAATGTTTCGAAAAAAATACAACTTTACACAAGCTAAGCATAAGATTTATACACAATTTGTAAATTGTGTATAAAGCAATACAAAGACATGGGGAACACAACAAATCTGATGACACACATCCGAAGTAAACATCCATTTCAATATACAACATGTTACTGAATAAGCGCAAGACCTCGAACAAGTCGATTAGAATATCGAGTCATAAACAAATTGTTATTGTGTGCGTGAGTGCATCGATATCGTAGGCATTGCGAGTACGATTGTGGTACAGCCACAAGTTTTATGCTTACATGTCTCAAAATGACTTTCGAGTTTCGTCATTATAATAATTATAATTATCTTTTTGTGATTTTTTTGACCCGCCTGATTGAAATTTGCCAACGTCACCTTATGACGTAAACTCAGAATGTGAAGGCAAATTTCAATCAGGCGGGTGGGGTTCGCGGTGGCTTAGCGGTCAGAGCGTCTGGTGTAACTAACCAGAAGACGCAGGTTCGATTCCTGCCCGCGATTGAATTTTTCCTTTACTAAAATAACTTTATAATTATAAGTAGATGTTAAACGCGTTTATAAGGAGTGCCTCACACGCCGTAGTCTGCTATATGTGACAGCTAGTGTGGTGACGTATGATTGTAAAATCAATAAAAACTTAAGAGGATGAATATAAAATTTTAGTCCAGAGTATATTATTTGTGTATAAGTTGGTATCAGGAAAAATAAAACGTATTATTAAAACCACTCCTTATACAACCATGCCTCTAGCTTTACAATCAAAAATAAAATAAGTATGCAAATATCTAATATCGACACTTGTTAAACTCATCTCTTGCTCATCCCTAGCGCAAAACAATAATAAAAATACTGTTTTTTATTACTACATTAAAACCCTTGCGTATTTTAGATATGGATAGGTATTATATTAGATAAGAATACTTATTAGAATCGATAACCAACATGTGCACTGCTACATCCCTAATTTAGATGCGAGAATGTCATAAAATTGATTAGTTTAGGCGGGAAAATGTAAAGTGCACTTTTTCGGTTTTAAATTATTTTCCAAAACTTGTGTTTCCCCGAAGTTTAATGTGTAATTATAGTGGATAGTTAACTATTAAGTGTTCGTGAACGTGTGCGAGTGTAGGCAAATGATATAAAACTGAAAATCGTGACTTTTGTGTTCACTCCTAAACTCCATCGAAGCCATAGTGAAGTTTCCACTGTTTTACTAGGGATACAGTGATGTGTTTTAAACTACTTAGAAGACATGACTTAAAGGTTTTAGTTACCAGGTCATAAAATTCCTTAAAAAAAATCATAAAATTGACTGGCAACCAACGCCATTTTCACAATACCAAGACAAGTCATGTTGAATAGTGTTGTAACCATATTGTAATAATTTATTTTTTTTAGTTTTCTAATTTCTGCTTTTTCATTGATAGTCTCTGTTAAATACTGTGTAAAGATTACTATATTGGAATATAGGGGCAGGTTAAATAAAATTTCAGTGTCGTTTTATTAGATTTATTAGAAAATTAAAGACGAAAATAAAAACTTATTTGTATTTCGATTTAAGTTTTGGAATCCCTATTTTTTATTAAGGTCATTTGACAGAAAAAGTGGCCTGGCGTTAGGGGTACAGTTATAAGTTGGCCGGACTGAAGTTAGCTGTTTGGTTGCGCAGTACACAATTTTTAACGTAAACAATCCACTGCGCATTAAAACGGCGAACTTCACTCCGGCCAACTTATGCTGCGCGTACTGTACGGCGATACGTTTATACTCTGGCGTTCAAAAGGATAAGTACAGAGCGTTGCGCACGTTCTACTTGTAGCATGACTGTAATGCCGACTCCACCCCATATAGCTATACAGTAACTAATTAAGGATTCGCATAATGCGACGTAGACAAGCTTCAAAATCCTTTTATTGGCAATGTTACGTAGAAATTTCATTGTGCAGATAAGTTTCCTAATTATTTTTGCGACTAACGTTATGTAAGGTTTGAAACAGAGTCTATTGTCAATTATTAAACCAAGGTATTTTATTTTGTTTGATACTGTTCATGGCATTTTGTCGAAAACCACTCAAATGACTTGACTATTCGAGCGGTAATCGATTGAAATTGCAAAATGACTCACATGACACGAGTGGTAAAATCGGGCTCGAGTAGCATTACACTGTAGACTAACTAATTATCTGAAAATTTTCACGCGGTTTGCAAATATTTTTATTTTACATCCTTTTTTAAACGTACGTTACTAAATAATACGACGTTCAAGGCGCAATCAAATGGGTTAGATAAGTTTGTTACACTATAAAAAATATAATCTTTGCTGCGAGAATCCGAAAATCCTGAACGTGATATAAACGTCATTGACGTATGTATGTGTGTAAAGGTAGTTTATTAAAAATGGTGCCCGTTTACCAGCTGGCATCCTGTCTTTATTGATAAAAGAAAGAATTGACATTGTAATGATAAAAACCGTGTAGCATGGCGTCTGTTCTTGATTTAGTTAAACATTACCAACATACAATAGAGAAATATCCCAGCGACGAGCATAAAGTGAGTTTTTATATTACTCATCTTCCATTTGGTGGATTTCCCACATAATAAATTAGATAATCCCTGCATATTTTTACTAATGCAATAACGTCGTAATACAGCTACTAAAAAAATAACATTACGACATGCTTTATGGAGACGAAAAAAATCACATATAGAGATTTCTTGCTAATTTAAAAAAATATGGATTGAACTGGTAATTTATTTGCTCATCTCTTAACGTGATGTGACAGCTTGTGCAGCCAAAGTGCGAAGTAAAATAAAACAAATTTTCATGTCATTATTATTATTTTCTGCAGGTTTTAAAATGTATAGACAAGCTGTTCAACTTGGCAGTGACAGTCCAGCACCTGCAGGATACAGGGGTAGGTCGTACAGTGAATGCTTTGCGCAAGGAGCCTGGTGATGTGGGGCAGGCGGCGCGCTCCCTCGTATACAAGTGGAAGTTGATGGTCGCTGCAGAGGAGAGTGACCAGGAAACAGACCAGAATAATGACAGTGAGCTAACTATTTGAAACTTTTATGTATTTAGTGATATTGTTGTGCGCTTCAACTTAATAACATAATTTTAAATGCTACTATTTATGTATTAGGTATTTTAATTTAAATGTTATTTTTATTGGTAAAGCATAATAACATGGTCTTGTTTTGATAATATTTCACTTTAGCATGTATACATTATAATGCAATATAATGAATTGATTCAAGATAGAATCTCATACTATTTTAAACCATAATTCTTTAAATGGTTGCCATCTAGTTAGATCCCAATGAGGAAATGTGATTAACAATAACAATATTAGTCACAATATGACTCTATGATTCTTTCGTGCATCCATAGATCATTTAATTGGCCTTGAATGTATTTATATAGGAGTGTGGAAAGTGTTATCTCCGTGTAAACTTTAGCATAATTCATCACAACTACCTTGTTTACATTTTTAATTGTTTTGTTGTTTTTTTAGCTTAGAAAAAATATTATTTGTTGTGATTTTAAGTTGTATAGAGTTATTCATAATTGACACAGTTTTAATTAACATTACAATCTAATAATTTTGCTTCTTGTTGAAATATATTTTTTAAATCTATTCTTAATTTCATTATTTAACCTTTCAGACTGTAATTTTTACACAAATGTGTTATTTTTGCATTATTAAGATATTAATAGTAGGTACCTACTTACAAACTCAACACGACATTTTAAGAACTTATTAAATTATAATTAAATAAAATAAAAACTTGTTGACATAGTCAACTGGATAGAAACATGCAATCTTTCTCTATGTTTTAACAACAAAATTTTAGCAATTTATTCTCAGTAAACATCAATATTGCTCAGTATTCCCAATTCAAAAACTTCCAGCTTAGAATTGTTTATATTTTATTGAGCAAACTCTAAATGTTGTTTACATGACAAAAAACTTTTTGAGAGTATGTTCTTCATCAAACTACCTCTATACTCTATAAATTCATCAAAATTGATTCAGTGCTTTAGGTGTGAAAACTTAACAGACAGACAGAGTTACTTTTGCATTTAAATACAAAATTTGTATGGCTATGGTTGCAGCTGTTGTGAGAACAAATATAAGTTTGCTTAATTATTAAGAACTCACCTTTTACACCAATATCATAGAATTATGCACTAATAGTATTATGCATTATTGTGTCCTGCATTATTTTGGTTGCCAAAAAATGCAGGACTTTAAATTAAAAAAACTTATTAGCCCCAAAACTTCTCACGGTTTCCTAGTGTAGTATAGTTACTGTCAAGAAGATACAGTGCAACAAACTCCCCAGTATTACAGTTTTGGTGGTAGGTACATTATTATAGAAATTAATAGATATTATGTTCATTTATATGTGACATACTTACTATACACAATTTAATATCAGGAAGAATGATACATGTGATACCTGTGAAACATGTGATAACTGCAGCATTGTTTTTCTGTAACAATGAATAAGAGCCCTAATATTTTGATGAAGTGCCTAAATACATCCATTTTGACATTTAATGGTGATTTGATCCACAACTGATAAAATGTGTATGTCTATGGGTCTTGAACCTGAATATAAAGAATAAATAAAAAATAAATGTTATCAATAAGTCTGGGTGATATATTTGCTAGTATTTCAGGCAATATTAGCATAAATATATAAAATAAAGCTTATTTAATATTGGCATGCATTTTCTTTCAGCCACAACACTGAATGGACATGGTAGCGGAAAAGATTCAGATGATAATGCTCAATCAAGAAATAAATCTTCTGAAAGGTATGAGAGGTCCAACTCTGCTCCAAAACCAAAAGACCACCGAGAAGTAAATGGAAACTACAGTGGGAGTAAACGAAAATACCACAGCAGTGAGGTTAGCATTTATAATTATCATTATTACTCCTATCTACAGTTCTTTATCTGTGGTTATAATGTACATGATATTAGTTATTTATTGCAAAACATACTATAAAACAACATATTTTTTGGTTAGTTAAGTACCTGAACTCATTGCCGCGGAGTCGATAGATGTTAAAGTTAATCTACTGAACACCTACCTCAACCGGCTTTACGACATTCATGCACCAGTTCGTCCCGTGAAAATAAAACATTTGCCATCACCATGGTTAACGGATGATTTAAAAATTATTCTGGAGAAAAAATCTGCAGCGAAATCGAGGTTCAAAAGCAGGCCAACCGATTTTAACCGGGAAAAATATGTCGCAATCCGCAATCGTAGCAATCTGGTGTGTAGAGATGCACAACGCCGCCACATTCATAAATCCGTTGAAAACGGTGACTCAGCCAAAGTCTGGAAATTTCTTAAATCAATGGGAGTTGGAAAGTCACGCCAAGATTCTATTCCTAAAGATATTAATTTCAATCTGCTTAATAAATATTTTTGCACCTCTCATAATTTTAATGGGCTTTTAAAAGCCAAAACATTGCATTACCTTTCATCTCTTCCCACTCCCGATTATTTGCCATTTGTCTTTAATCAATTCTCTGATTGTGATGTTAAGAAGAGTATAGTATCTATTACGTCCAATGCTGTTGGAAGTGACTGTATTAGTCGTAAGATGATAGTCCCCATCCTTGATGAAATCCTGCCAGTTATTTGCCATATCCTTAATTACTCCATATCCCATGGTATCTTTCCTTCGTCATGGAAAGAAGCCCAAATTACTCCTTTACCTAAAAAGTCTAATCCTATTTCATTTACTGACTACCGACCCATCTCCATATTACCGTTCCTATCTAAAGTCCTCGAACGCCTTATCCATAGTCAGCTCAGCGGTTTCCTTTGTAAAAACAACCTACTTAATCCCTTCCAATCCGGGTTTCGTCCAGGACACAGTACTACCACAGCCTTAATCAATATAACGGATGACATTAGAGCCGGTATGGAAAATGGAAATCTGACGGTACTTTCCTTGTTAGATTTTAGCAATGCTTTTAATACCGTTGATTTTGATATTTTGCTTGGCATACTCTGCTCTCTTAACATATCTCCAACAGTGATTGATTGGTTTCGCAGTTACCTGTGTGGCCGCCGACAACGTATTTGCATCGAAGGTTTTTCCTCTTCATGGTGTGATACTTTTGCCGGTGTACCGCAGGGGGGCGTTCTTTCTCCTCTTCTTTTTGCAATATTTATTAATTCTATTTCCAATGATCTTCTTTCATCCTACCACCTTTATGCTGACGATCTGCAAATCTATTCGCAGGCACCTCCAGATGAATTGTCTGAGGCAGTTAAAATTGTAAATAAAGACCTGGCACAAATTTCTAACTGGAGTAAAGCACACGGACTAAAAGTCAACCCAGCGAAGACTCAAGTCATTGTCGTTGGTAGTCCAAGGCTGCGCTCAAAAGTTGACTGGTCTCGTCTCCCTCAGATTGTTTTCGACGGTACCACTGTGCCTTATTGTGACTCGGTGAAAGACCTGGGTATTTACATAGATAAGGATTTTTCCTGGAGTCTTCAATTACAAGAAGTTAGCCGCAAATTATTCGCTTCTGCGGGATATCTACGGAGATTACGAAATTTCCTGCCAATTGCCACTAAAACTGCGTTGGCTCAATCCCTTCTTCTTCCAATCCTCGACTATGCTGACGTCAGCTATCCAGATCTTACTGAAGTGCAACTAGACAAACTTGAGCGACTTCAAAACTTTTGCATTAGATTCATATTTAATTTACGTAAGTATGACCACGTTTCAGAATTTCGCATCAAACTCAAGTGGTTGCCTATCCGCTTTCGCCGGAATATGCATATTTTATCACTTCTATACAGTATAATGTTCAATCCCGCAACCCCGTCTTATCTCAAAGAACGTTTCCAGTTCCTTAATGACACACATTCTAGATGTTTAAGGTCAGCAGAGAATTTGAGATTGTCCATGCCTCTACATTCCACTGTTTTTCTCGATAAATCCTTTACAGTTCAAGCCATACGTCTGTGGAATGCCTTGCCTGTATTAGTTAGACAAGCACAGTCACTAGCTTCTTTTAAAAAGTTAGTTAAAGATCATTTCTCCTTGGAAGTCAATACACGTAACACATCGTGATATGTTTCCTATCATCAACATAAATCTAAGACGTTTCAATTATAATTTTAGTTAATATATGTATATATATATATATATATATATTATATATAAATTATTTATTATATTTATATTTATTATAATGTGTAGTGTAAGAATTTATTGAGTTTTATGTAAATAGTACACCACCGGCTACCCTCCCCCCCTTAATATATTCTACCACTCAAAATCCATCCTAAGGTTGTCTGGAAGATATCGCTTTTAGCGATAAGACCGCCATTGTACCTATCCAAAACGATATTATTTTCTAAAACATGTAATAATGATATGGTGTACAATAAAGAATATTCTATCTATCTATCTATCTATCTATCTACCTACTGAAAATGTATTACACGCGTGACTGCGTGCGTTTAAATGCATAAATTTCCGTAAACACGAAATTTTTTTATGAATAAAAATTACAGGATGACGAGTCTCACACAAAACGGTCAAAACATTCTAGTTCTAGTGAGGATGATTACAAGAGAAAATCTCATGGTTCAGTTAAGAAACCAGACACTGAAAGTGATAGTAATGATGACAGCGATGGCTCACAAAGTGACGAAAGTGATTCCGAAATCTCTGAATCTTCCCAGGAAGAGGTTAAAGTAAAACAAGAAGTAAAGAAAGAACACTCAAGTAGCCATAAGTCGTCATCGTCGAAACATTTATCTCACAATGAGCATGCAGATCATAAATCATCTGATTCAAAAAAGCCTCCTGAGCCAGAGAAGCACTCCAGGCATCATAATTCACATTCAAAAGAAAGGCATTCCTCTGACAAGTCTTCATCAAAAGAAAAAAGTCACAGTTATAACAAACACAAAGGTTCGAAAGAAAAAGAATCCAGTTCTGAGATGAAACACAAAATAGAGCCTACATCAGATGGAGAAAAAAACTATAAAGAATCAAAGTCTAAACATAGTAGTTCAGACAAGCATAATAGTTTAGACAAACAAAGCAGTTCTGCACATAAATCAAGTACCTCTCACAAGTTAGACAATGGCTCTGACAAAAACAAAGTAAGTTCAGATAAACATAGCAAGTCAGACAAACATAGAAGTTCCAGTAACTCTCATGCTCCAGAAAAAGAAAAGCACAAGAGTTCATCTGAAAAGGATTCTTCAAAACACAAAGTTAAAGAAAGTACTAGTAATAGTAGTAGTTCTAAGGAAAAACATAGTTCCTCTAGCAAGGAAAAATCAAAAGATAGGAGTAGTTCGTCAAAAGAAAAGTCAAGTAGTCATAGTAGTGAGAAAAAGCATTTGTCGTCCTCGTCGAGTGACAATAAGTCTAGTAGTGGTAAGGGACATTCTGAGAAGAATGGTGAAAAGAGTAGTGACAAGAAGTCTAAGCATAAATCAAGTTCCTCTTCACACAAAAGCAGTAAATCAAGCAGCAGTAAGAATGAAGAAGTACCAAAGAAAAAAGTTCAAATACAAAACAGTGAGGATAGTGATGATGGTATTGATTGTGGTTCAGGTAAATGAATTATCTTAAGTTTAACTAATCAATTGGTTTATTTACATATATCTATAAATATATTTATTTTATAGGAGCCAGTTTTGCTGAAGCACTGGGTATGATCAGTCCTGCAAAGCCTAAAAAGAAACTACTGAAGGATGCCGCCTCACCAAACAATGATGTAAGCATTAATTTGTCGCGGTCCAATCAGCTTTTGGGAACCACTGGACTAGTAGGGTTCGACTCCCAGGTCGGTAAAGTGTTATTGCGTTTTTCTATGAAATTTTCAGTATCAGATTAGAGTCGATTTGTGTTTGGTTATTAGCAAAAGGCACGCCCTTTTACATAGAACCCGAACATACCGGCAAACTACTTGAACATAGTGGCACTATCAGTTGAGACACGTCAAACCCAGCTGGCCCTTTCTTCAAATGGCCATTCTAAATAATACCTCTCTGTATTGTTACATTATATGATGGCTGGATGGCTCAGCTATAGTTATTGGAACATTGATACATTTCTGGATATGGTTACAAGTTCAAGACATCGATTTTCCCCGAATATGCACAACTAGGCATTCATCATCATCATCATATCAGCCAATAGAAGTTTACTGATGAATAAAGGCCTCCTCCAAAGACTTCCGCAAGGACCGGTTATATGCCGCCTGCATCCAACGACTCCCAGCGACCTTTACCAGGTCCTCCATCCATCTTGTTGGGGGTCGTCCCGCACTGCGTTTGCCGGTGCGTGATCTCCACTCGAGAGTCTTCCTATTCTTCTGCTCCAGCAGCCATCAGTTCTACGGGCTATGTATACCTACCCTGGTATAAGTAGCTCGAGTAGGTATATGTATATATACCTACTCATTACTTACCATGCGATGACCTCTTACATCTCTTGAGTTGCTTCAGTTAAGTCCCGCCGCCATGTTGGCTCCTTCTGCGAAACTAGCGCCATTGCCTGCGTTAGAGATCTCCGCACTGCCAGAAATTTCACCAAACTACAAGCCGCGGCCACCACCTAAACCATTGCCACATTTCAACGACGAAGACGCTATGAGTTGCGTCATATCGTCCAAAAACCAAAGGTAAGCCATTTATGTCAATGGGCTCATTATTATAAGATCTATAATGCACTGACTATAGGCTAGTCTCCAAGCGATGGTTATATACCACACAGTTATGATCTGCTTGTTGAAGTCCATCCTATAATTTCGTCCAAAATAGCGATTAGATAATATCATGTACGCAAAATGATTACCGATTAGTCTGAATTGTTTTGTCATAGTTTTTAAAAATTTAGAGTAAAATATGTTTTTTTTTTCAGAACCAAAGTTTATTCAGGCAACAAAGTAATAGGTAAAATACCAACACTTTACGAAATGTGCGTGAATGTCCTCCAAGAACACATTGATGGTAAGTTAAAATTTAAAAGCTGCCTCATTTAATATCCCGTTTTAATGCTAGTGTCAAAAACTATGTATCGTCCAAAGATCACCGCAAAATGTAGTAACTTAATAATATAATAATCATTATTATGCTCATATATTTTTACTCTTAAAAACAAGTTGTATCTTAGCATCTATTTACATTTTAGCACTTGAATACACGGGCGGCGTGCCATACGAAATTCTTAAGCCCGTTGTAGACAAGGCGACCCCGCAACAGCTGTTTATATTAGAACACTATAATCCGTACCTGATGGAGGACACGGACCATCTGTGGCAGACCTTCTGCCAGAAACACTTCAGAAACAAACAACGCCAAGAAATGGAAGCGTGGAGGGAGATGTACACGGTGAGATAAACACTTAAATATAAACCTGGCCACGCATTATAGTGGGTCAGAAAAATATAAAAATATGTGCATATTTGAATACAACTTTTGTCAAAATTAATTGTGAAAATCTTAAGATTCTATCGAACATTTATTTACATTAATTCTATTTATTAAAGAAGATAAGTAGGCTACCATTTTCTGTTTCTTTTTTCATATGTAATTATTATCCATGTTTCAATTATTTCGAAGAAATCTCCAATTATGATTAGAATTCCAGACAATTACATTATTCTTTTAGTTTTATATACCTACCAAAGTAAATATATGATGCTAACATATCATCTGTTTACCTTTATTTCAGAGGTGTCAAGAGGAACAGGAAATTAGGTTGAAATCGCTCACAGCCAACATTAAAATAGCTCAAGAAGCGAAAAAGGCGCCAATAAAACAAACCAAAATGGCGTATGTTGACTCCGTAGCGAAACCACCACGAAACATTGCTAAGAAACAGGTAATTCTAATTTTCTCCTCGAATATTTTTATTTTTATTTCTGTGCTACAAATATCAACATCGGTCGTGTTATCCAGAAACGTCGGTCAAGGAAACATAAAAAGAAAATGACATGGATACTGTATTCACATCGACACATCTAAATTGTAAGTTGGTTTCTATACAGGATTAAGATAAATGCAGCCTATCCTAGTCTAGAGAAGCACTATAAAATAGTAAACCAAAAAACGAATTAAAATGATGAGCTGAGAAAGTTTAGTGCTTCTTTAGACATAATCGGCTGTGGTTTTATTTATCGTCACACCCTGTAGAAGAATTATAGATATTTCAATATATTATATTTATGGTTTTAGTGAGAACGTATATTGTGCGTGTGTGTCAATACAAAGCGAGGTTAGCTTATTCCAGCCTTGAGTACATGTATGGACATAAACGCAACCCTCGTGTTTACACATACATTTGCGTTTGACGTTATATTATTTATGTAGAACCAAACCTCAATATCGCAATGTTTGTCCAGGGTGTGTCTACACTTATAGTTCCGTTGATTTTTCGTACTGACTTTTTATTGATATTATGTTTTTTTGTCTACAGGCACAGCATGGTACTGCCCGCATGGCGACGGCCAGCCCGGCGGCTCGCGTGGCTTCACTGGCCTCGCAGCCGAACATACTGCGCGGAGGCACCGCCGTCCGACCGATGCCCACCGCCCCTTCTACCACCTCATCCTCCTTCAAGCCCAAGAAAGCACCGCTCATGGCGAAAGCACTGCAGATCATGCGCGGCCGAAAGCGATGATAGACTCCGTCTCCCCCCGTCCCTCGTATCCTTTGTGATCTTTATTTATAGTTCTTCAACCGTGGATTCAGCGAACGATAATGATGGATATAGAAAACTATTTATTACGGCCCTAAATCTTACGTGAATCACAGTAAAACTTGCTTCGAAAAATAGGGTTGTAGACACTAAAGAAAATAATATTTTTGTATTCAAAAACACTTAGAATATTATTACATAGTCCATTTGAGTAGTCACGTAATCGCAAACACCGATCATAATCCATGACGTCACGGTCCCCTAGAGAGAGAGAGATATATTCTGCACTTTGACGCCACGACCGGGCTTTGCATTTTGGTTGGAAATGATTTTTTTTATTGATTTAGCCTCTTGTGTCTCATTGCTAGGCAAAGGCCTCCCCTAACTCGTCCAGGATTTTCTATCGTGGGCTTCTTCATTCCACTTCGGCAAAAAGCAATCGAAATCGTCTCGCCAAATCTTCCTAGGCTCACCTCTTTCAGGAATAGCCTTGTGAGGTACTCACACGATGGCTACACTCGCTCACCTGTCCGGATGGATCAGCATGTGGCTAACGTGGCCAAACATAAATTTAAAAAAAGTATTAAATGTACTTTTTTTAAATTGAAAATATTTATATTTATGAAAATCCCTATTGCGCCATGAAATTCATCAGTCATGCCAATAATGACATGACTGATGAATTTCATCCCAGTCGGTCTAGTTTTCAGTGTCAACCTTACTGAGGCCGTGCCGTGTCGTAATAACGATCATATTTATGTTGAGAGAAAGCGATGGCGCTGTTTAATGTGTAGAGCGGCATCCCTCTCTATCGCATGGCTGACGGCTTCAGGTCGCTCCTCCTCTGTATCATAGTCACTGTTAACGTTGCAGAATACCGACTGTAAATATATTTATAGAGATCCGTAGGTTGTATACTATTTAGTAAATGAAATTTCGGTTCTGCCGTAACTTTTTTATTTTTTGACATTGTGTGCATGCAATTGTGATTGTTTTACTACTAGAAACTTCGTTTCAAATTAGCCATAATTTTGACTAGACGCGTTAAATAATCTTTCTAAATTTTCTTTTGATCATAACTCCACTAAAACATTGTACATATTATATAATAGAACAAGAACACTAAGGCCGTATTTCTCCAACTCCAAGTAACTTCCCGATAAATCACCTGACAGTTACTTTCAAACAAATTCCGATGCATTTTTTATTTTTTTCGGTGAGTGATTAAATTTTATATATTTGTAAAAATATGTGAATCTTATTAATTTCGGTACAACATCACATTTATACTACCTCATAGCCAAATACACTATCAAAATATTTAACAAAAAAATTCGTAACATTTCGGTGTTGTTTTTCTATTCAGTTAAAACACTGTCATACATTTAATTTACCGAATCTTATAATACTTTTGTTCCTGCTTGAAACCAAAAACTAGACAGTGTACAAAAGAAAATTATGTAAAATATCTAGAACAAACAAATTTTGAGCTTATCAAAAATTTTTAGGTGTTAAGTCAGTGTATTTAGCTTAATTTATCGACACTATAATTATTGAACATCTATGAAAATGCTTAAGCAGTGATATTCTATAGCATAGATACGTTATGTTACTCGTTAGTCCAGGCAGTTGCATAAGGACTAACGAGTAAATATTTCTTTACCTGTCTATGGTGTCTATTTACCTAAAATCTTATATCGATTTATATTTCTTTCATAGACTAACGTAGGTATCTACCTCTTCAAAACTATATAATATCAGTGCATACGCATTTGCTCGTGTCATTAGAACTTTTAACCAGAATTCTTAATGTAGTGAACTCAATGGAATGTCAGTAAAGTACCAAATGATTCGGGTTGCTGTGATATGTTTGAAATAAAACATAATTGTGATGTAACTAGTGTTTTCGTAAGACGCGAGATGAGTGATTTGTTAACGTATGTGTTTTTAGTGCTAAGGTATTTTAACGATGTTTTAGAAACATTTTTACTTATTTGTCGTGCACTCTTACTCTAAAGAGTTTTTAATAGTCTACAATGTGCCCTCAAAACGGTAAAAATAAAACACCTTTGTTTCTCGTAAGTCATGTATTGTTACAATAACATCACATAAACACAATTATGTATAGGTAAAGTACATATTTAAGTGAAACAATAAACATAAATGTTAGCGATAGAATGATTAACTGATGTTTTGATCATGTTTATTTAAAATCGAGTAGAAAAAATATCTGTATATGAGCACAATAAGGTCAATTTCTTGTTATTTTTTTATTTGTTGATAAAATAAACACGTTTTCCATTATGAGGAAATCGATTCTCTTAACGAAAGACTAGTAGGTATTTAATGTTATAAGTTGTCTTACTTTTCGTCTGGTTTCTGTGAAAATTTGTAATTACATATTTGACCCATAATATGCCATTATTTATACAGTGAAATATACTTATGTGGATTTATGCATTTTTTTATTAAATTGATGAAAATAACAGAAACAACGTATTACACTCTAATATAAAACAACGTCAATATTTCTAAATTTCGACTTAAGTTGCTTTTCGTAATCGGTATTTATGATCCTAGGGC
This sequence comes from Acronicta aceris, assembly GCA_910591435.1. Taxonomy (NCBI): domain Eukaryota; kingdom Metazoa; phylum Arthropoda; class Insecta; order Lepidoptera; family Noctuidae; genus Acronicta; species Acronicta aceris. The sequence goes on along the minus strand of OU342767.1, from coordinate 8,299,901 downwards.
ATTGATAAACAGCCAGAAATTTAAGATTTTTGTAATATTCTGAGATCACATCTACTATCACAGGTGAAATGTTTCCTATCCTCGACAAGCTCAAACTTTCTAGTTTAATCAAATTCGGGCTTCCTAAAGTTCTATGCAAATTAGCTTCAGTAAAGTTTACATTATTCCAAATTTGTAAATGTATTTGTTTTAAATCTGCCAATTTGATAAATCCTGCATCCGTTAAGTTTTCGCAGCGTATTATAGCTAGATCACTTAAGGCATTACAGAATGACAACATTAATAAACATTCGTCATTAACAGCGTCGCCACCATAAATGTGTAGAGCTTTAAGTATACCCATTTTCGATTTAATCAAATTTTTTACATATTCTAAGTTAAGATTTTTAACCTTTTCTATGAAAATGTGACTTAAATTATTACATCGGAGTAGACTATCACGTGTCTCGATTGGGAGACCGAAATCTGACAAAGCCAAGTAATTCAAGTATTTGAAATTGTCGTACGGTACCAATACATCCACGTTATTCATCAAGACAAGAGAATTTTTCAAGTTAATTTTCCTTAAATTCGGCCACCGCGTAACATCATGTTCGAATTCTTTGGAAACACGACACATTACTAGTTCCAATGATATGATATTGTTGCACTGCTGAAGTATTGATTTGATCATGGAGTAACTATAAACATACTGTATTTTGAGATGATGTATGCATTCACTATGAGTTTCTATGATTTCCAAATTTTTTTCGCTTACTTCACTTTGCCCTGGTTTCCCAGAATAAACGAAAACAATTCCTCTCCAAACCGCTGCGTCGCGAGCCAGATTTTTCCACCGTCTGCATACATTTTCACATTCAAGTATTGTTTCTAACGGCAGGAATTTAAAAATTTGTATTATTAACTCATCCGGCAAAATATCAATTTGATTAGAAATCTCTTGTTCATCGACTTCGGAGACCGTCATTTTAGGACATCTAAAAATTAAGCTAACGATGAAGGACACAAATTTAGTAAGTAACTTCAGTACAATATTATGAAAAACTAAACATAAAAAATTTCGCGCCAAATGCAGAACTCACCTAAATGTTCCGAAATTTTATTCAGCGTATGAGAATCTTTGTCAAGAATAAAATTCTACTGCGTCAGTGTTGAAAATGCAACTCATTATGTCAAGAGCATTTCAACTTCTAAATTTGGCTTCAATCGTTGAATCGTTATTATTTTAGGTATTTTAATACTTTACATGCTCCCTCCACATGTGTAATGACGGAGAGGGGATGTGCAAGTGCATGTCTATATAAAATGCAAGTAACAAATAATATTTTAATGCCATGTCTTTATATGATTACTAAAATCATTACAGAAGTATCTAGATGATACGTAGGTAAGACAAATTGAATCAATATCAAATATCAATACCAAATATCAACACCAAAATCTAGATTTTCGTCACAGTCAAATAAATACCAACAACTCAGAACAGAACATTAATACATAATATCAAGTACTTAATCAAACCTGCATTGCATGACTGCCCCAAAATGTATAATAATAAAGTTGTACTGACAAGTGACAGTCCCCAGTCCGCGTAGCATGAAGTTGTACAATTAAGTGTTGCCACTAGGTACATAGTGTGCAATTATTTCAGAAATTTTCATAGACAAAACAAGCCACGAATTGCCCAGTGTCGCTAACGATGTGTCGTTTCACCTCAATATTCATAGTTCTAAAAAGCCTGAATCTAATGTAAATTAGTCCTAACATAAGTGGTTTTGGCCTAAGTAGGTACTTGTTGTTTAAGCATGGACTTATCATAAAAACGGTAAATCATAACGTTCTAAATCAAATAGCATAAAGCGAACTCAATCGATTGCTTCATTTTTGTTACCTGTTATATGCACAAAAACTACATAGTAAACAGTTTTAGTACATTCATGCTAAACAGGCTGTACACTTTTGCTGAGAAACGCTACGATTCGATCTGGCCTCGTGAGTGTGACCAACATCGTAGCGAAATGATATCTTTATTCCAATGTGTACGTAAGTGGGAGCGAGACCAAATATCCGCATCACGACTTGGGGCCTTTTTATTTTTTGCGATACGCCGCTGTACTCAGTGAGTCGGATTCCGTCGGGGCGGGTCGTCACTACAGTCTATTATCATATACAATTTTGTATTGTACATTTAGTGTAGATTAGGGCGGCCCGTTTATTAACCCGACTAGCGTACTTAAAACATCCACAATGCTGCACTTAAAGAACATCGCCAAGTCGGTGGTACCTTTAAAAAATGGCATCCAAAATGAGGCAGTCAATAATATGCTCAAACTTACGCCTGCTGGTGTGAATGTATGCTGCCGGACCTACGCAAGCCATGAAATTCCAGAAAGGCTTAAAGATATACCGACCAGCGCAAACCCAAGATTCTTCGACATGGTGGAATACTTCTTCCACAGAGCCTGCCAAGTGGTCGAAGACAAGCTGGTAGAAGACATGAAGTCCAGAGTACCCGTTGAAGAGAAGAAAAAAAAGGTAGCCGGTATTCTGAAGATGATGCAGCCATGTGATCATATAATTGAAATCCAGTTTCCATTAAGGCGTGACTCCGGCGATTATGAAATGATCCGAGGTTATAGAGCGCAGCATTCCTCACACAGGACCCCAACCAAAGGAGGTAGGTGCCATATTTATTCGATTCTCATTAACTTTGCTTACATCATCCATGTAATACTTATTGTTAATGGGAAGTTTTATTTATAGCCCAGGAGACACGTGATGTTACTGTACGTAATGTTATATTCGCTAAAATATGTAGAAATAGATCATAAGCTTTATATTCTTATAATACACCTTATCAACTTTAAATTTGTAGGAGTAGTACGTAGTAATTTTTTGTATGTTGATTTATTTAGCCTTCGAATTAACAAATAGTAGCCTTAAAAAAGAACAATATAACCTGATTGGCTCGTCACATGTTGATTTAACCTAGCTGAATTATGCCATTCACCTTGATTATAACATTTGATTTAGCCCATCGAGCCGCATTTAACCTAAAAATAAGCTCGTACTTTCCTATTATTACTTCTGAGCTAACGATGAATGGTACACCTTAATAAAATGGAAGTGTTTTTCTTATGAACAGCTGTCATATCGTTACGTTAATCCACTACAAATTATTAAATGTTGGCTATTCAACATTACTCAAAAATTAAAAATATGTAACCAGCTGGATCTATTCATTGTAAAACTTGATTCTATGGCTGCAAATATAATTTACGGAGGAGGTAGGTGCCTACGTTTGCATTAATATGAATTCTTGAATGCATAAGTTAATTAGGTAGGTAGGTACCAACTATGCTAAATTTTCCCTTTAAATTAACAACAATTCGCTATTACCGACACGTAACGAAAAACAGATAAATAAAATAAGTAGGTATAATAAATTAAATAGGGTATTCGTTAACTCTCCCAATAATTTTGTCCATGTAGGTATATGAGTTGACTATCGAATACAGAAACTGTCTTCACTTTGATTCACAAGTAGAGTGTACAGTTTGTTACGTCTCAAGGCTGTAACTATAAACAAAAAACCAAATCAAACCTAAGACACTTGCTCGACGTTGAGAATTAGTTTTTTTGCAGAGATTCTGACCAAGCAAAACGATATTCTGTAGGCAAAAATGGAACACAAAGAGTACTTAATTGAAGGGGTACAAGATATATTGTTTCACTATTACATAATAACTGCATTACATACAGTATTGTGCTCTGCGTCAGTAACGAATACGGCAAGGTAAAAATGGTACACCCTCTATAACAAAACACAGCAGGCTGTTAAGTACGCGAAGTACTGTTATTCACTGCTTCCAAGGGTTTCCTTTTGTTTGCAACAGGAACTGAACAGTAAACCTGTTACCAGATGGTACCTTATAAAAGATACACGCTGTGTGAGGGATTTATTCATGTGTGCATTATTCCAATCCACAGGAGATGAGCGACATCGTTTTAGACTTTTTTGCTGCTTACCACTTAACTTTTATGAGGAAGAAAATTAAAAAAGAATCCATTCCTTCTGTAAAAGATTATCCTAAGCTTGAAAAATTCTTTAAAACGGCAACCGATGTATTCAGTTTGATTTCAAACAGGCAATAAACAAACATGAAAAAATAATTCCATTATTATGTGACAAACGTTAAGATCTTGTTAAGTGAATCTTCTTTCTCAGCGCTTGTTCATGTCATAAATGTTTGAGTTTATATTTAGGGGCCAGTTTTGCCCAATTGTTTTTGCTATGCAAACAGTAGATATCTTTACCTGCATGTCGATCTCCATTGAAGAATCTACCCGTACCTTAACCACATCTATTTACGATAGGCTTACAGTTACATTAATTCTGGTAACCAATTTTCCCCCAGAGTATTGATGCTGTGGTTGAAGTCGGAAATAATTAAGGTTATTATTCTCACTTATTTTCAACCACATTGTTTGGACAGTTCTTTTATGATTTTAAGCTAGTTTCTCCTTTTTATTTATAATCACAAGCGAGAAAAAACCGAAATCAAGACGTAACTCACTCTTCCAGAACTCCTCCGAACATGAAACTCATAATAAAATTTATCTTCGAAATAGTTATTTTATTGTTTATAGGTTTAAACTTGACCGCCAGTTCGCGTCGCGCTTGCCTAGGAAAAGTTTTGTCTGCATAGGAAAAACAGTGGGGCAAAACTGGACCTCTAAATATAAACTCAAACATTTATGATATGAACAATCTGCACATAATTATATAATTATTATTATTTATTAATGGTGGGGCGTTGAACACTATTTTCTGCCTGAGTGCCTGATCATTACCTAAAATTTTACAAGTGGCAGCTTTACGTCTCTTACTATCATTACGTTCGTGATACCAAAGGTGTAGTTTGTATGAATAGCAACATTGAGCATGAGTAATTAGAGCAATTACTCTGGAATTGATTCCAGATTTCATATTCCAATTCTATATATTTCAAATACGTAGCATTATTCCTCAACAAATTTCTAATGTAGAGACTTCTCTGAAAGGAGCCCCACGATTTTTGCGGCAATAGTACTTAAGGCTAAGCAATTTGTGTTAAAAAGACAAACTATAGGTTCGAGCACTCAGCACCTTTTCACAGTCACAAATATGTACTACAATAGGAATACACAAACTGCATGTAAAAAGGTCATAAGAAGAAGAATACAGTTTATGTTATTAGTCTAAATGACTCCATCAACTTATATACCATTTTCCATATGTAGGTAGGACTAGGTATGTACATGAAAACTGATTTCGTTATTAGAAACTCGATATCTGAAACAATCTACTTATGTTGATAACACTCTCAGGTACAAATAGCAAATTAGATTAACGGAATTGCTTTTATGGTTACGATCTTCAACATAATTCAATTTTACTACCAATAAATGTAATACCATTTGAAGAGAGCATTGAAAAATCAAATGTTATGGAGGGAACATAATAACAAAAACTCAAGTACCTAGGTGGATGCGATGACATGAATATCACGTCATGGGGTCTGGAACAATTGGTTATCTCGTTCGTGCCAACAATGCCTGGCAGTGTTGGTAGGTGTGTTTCATACATACATTACACACCTCCCAATTGTTGGTTGACAACAATTTTATCCTGTTGTTGAAATACGCCGAAACCAATCGAGAACGTGATTCATCATCGCATGTTATGTGACTATCTGTCACACTCAAACTGATGTAGGTAGTGAGATTAGGCGCTTTACACAACAAGATAAAAATTTCAGAGGTTCTTTAGCAGGTTAGCAACGGGAGGCGTGGTCATGACGTTGTTTATACGTCAGAATATATTGCGTAACATCTAAAATTAAACAAGACTTATTCTTGTTTTATAGTCAGCACTTACCCATATGAAGGGGCGTGCCTCTAATAGGTTGCAATTGAAAATTAGAAAAGCACATAGACGCCATGACACAATTCCTACATTGAACTGTCACGATTTCCGAAGTATTTACTCATTAGAGTTTATTTTAAGCGCCACAATGCCCCCATTCGGGTGACGTTTGTTAAACATAGTAATTATGAGAAAAATCCTGTCTAAATGAACGGAAGGAACACCTGCATACAATAAATATCTGGGTTTATCATCGATCATACGAAACAATATGATTAAAGAAACAATTGACTAATTTATTCAACGATGTATGCAAACAATAGAATATTAGCAACAGCATCGTTGTTTGCAATCTTTAAATAAATAATAATGTTTTTTTTTCAATCTATACGACTTTGTTATTAGATTCCTGTGTAAACACAAAAACAAAAAAAAACAATGGAAGTAGTGTCACTACTTACAATATTGACAATTGGTAGCTCTAAGATACATAGCTATCTATGCTGCCCACTGACCTCTATAGATGTCTAGTAGCATAGAGATCAGTGATGCTACCCTACCAATAAGTAGGTAGATAGGTTGTAGGTACCCATTGGTAGTGTAGTGAATGACATCTATTTTGCACGTAACTTCATGCTGTTGAACTGTAAAAAGGTAGGTAATTAATGACAAAGATAATCTTATTTCATTGACATTTTAGCTCTAGTAGCTCTTTTACTTCTAATAAAACAAACGTAAATTCCTTACTGAGCCTTGATAGGGTATTTTCACAAAAGTAGGTACACAAACTGGTGATATAATATATATGTGTTAATATATATGTATCTAGACCGAGCAGTGTAGGTAAGGAATCAATGGAAAAGAAATTTCTTATTAAAGTTTATACAATAAAATCGTGACTAAATCGTAGATCAGAGACTGAAAAATAGTTGGAATTGTCTCGATCTGTTCGGAACATTTTATTTCAGTCACTCAACGTTTGAGCTATTTATAAAATTGAAAGAAGTAAATGTGCCGTAGGTACAAAAATGCTCCGTAGTGTTTCACCAATCATAAGAAACATGTTTTGTTGATAGGACATCATTTATTGAGATGATTATTATTGAGTATATATTTTAAGAAAAAACAGCCTACTTAGAAAGATAGCATTACACAACGAAATAAAAACTTATTTAAAGATCTCAAATGCCTGAAAGTTAAATAATTTCAGTAGTACTTACCACCTATGCTATGTGTTTCATAGAATAACCCAAGTAGATATACAAAAAATATCTAAGTGCATAACATACCATCACGCCTATATTCCCCGTAGGGTTAGGCAGAGGTGTACTAAAACCCTGTACTGTAAACCCAGTATGTTTAGGTAGGTAGGTTAGATGGTATGTTTAGGTCCCATGTTACAGGGGGCGAGCCTATTGCCATTTCACCAGGCACAATCACTAGCTCCGAGCTGTTACCTACTGAGAATTTCATAGAAAACCCAATAACACTTCGCTCGACTTGGGAATCGTACCCGGACTTCTAACGTAGCAGTCGCACTTGGGACCACCAGACTATTGAAAGGTAATTCTACAAAATAATCTACAGGATGACAAATTTCTTATTCAACTAATCCAAATGAAGGAAACCACAATGAATGTACCAACCTATGTACAGAAACCGCATACCTTAATAGGTTTTAGATATGTAATGCACCTACAGTATTTATTTATGTTTGCATTTTCCAATTACCCATCTATGTAGGTTGTCTTTGGCTACGTAAGTTACCTATATGGCTAAAGCCTAGCCTTGTTTTGTGGATGTGGAGTCCTGCAAAATTCCTCACGATGTTTTTATAGTTCTAACTTCTAATAAAATTAGGTACCTACCAAATCATTTTTTAAACTGAGAACCACAAGCTGCCTGTTCCTTGTAAGAATTTTATGTGATTAATTATTTTTTTTAAACATTGCCCCACACTAAAATTTTCTCTTGTATCGTGAGTGTGTTTGCAAGCACATATTTTCACCTACACACACGCCCAAACCCAGAACAACCCTGTATATCGTACAAATATTTGCTCCGTGTGGGGATCGAACCCACAATACGTAGCGCAGAAGCCGATTGCTCAGCCGCTACGCCAAACGTATCGTCAAAAGAGAAATTAGATATGACGTGTAAGGTATTCTGTAAGAGCCAGTTCCCCTCGGTTGCTACGGCTCTGGCAGTCTGCAGTCCTAAGGGATCGGCCTTAAAGATCGGCAACGCACCAGCAACTCTGGTGTTGCAGGTTATTTTTACTGAAATCCCAATAAAATCAAGTAAGTAAACAACGCCACGTGTTTAAATTTTCTTACATAAGTTATATTAATTTCGACCCGATATTTTAATATAGTGAGACACCAAGGGATCCGTTTCTCTACGAAATATATTGGTTCTTCCATTAGCTACCTACTGTGTCACAAACATAGTGAAAATCTCCATTCCCTAGGGACTAGGGACTAACTAGCTCAATGATAACCCGTCCAGTAACACATTACAGACACAATGCAATTCTCTTAGCGACGGCTAACACGGCTATTAGGCGATTTTCTAATTTAAACTTATGGTAGGAGTCACTTATATTGATGAATGATGAAAACGAGAAGGATTTTTTTAAGATTAGATAAGTACCTACCTACATGAGATAGTAGGTCTGTTGTTAGTCAGTTGATAACTAAAAGAAACAGTAGGTAGTTATTTCATCATGCAAATGTTGAGAATCCGCTTATCACAACATTCACTTTGGATAACCTCTTTTGGGGTAACTTGATTGAAATTTTGCATTGCAAAATTGAAGAACACTCCTGTAATATCATGAACTAATGACACAACGCATTTATATGGGTTGTGTGTCTTCATGAAAAAGTACCTATCTATCGTAAATATTCTATATAGGTACTGTGTTAAAAAAAACCCTGTCCAGTACAGTACAGGTACAGTACGCGCGACATAAATTGGCCGGACTGAAGTTAGCTGTTTGTCAGTTTTTGGTTGCGCAGTACACAATTTTTAAAGTAAACAATCCGCTGGTCATTAAAACGGCGAACTTCACTCCGGCCAACTTATGCCGCGCGTACTGTATATCAATATCCCAATCGCATCACTAAATAAAATAAGAAACATTAAATACACTTGAAAAGAAACATATTAATGAAGTTTAAAATTCACGATTGTCGTGCCCAAATTGCTGCAATTAGGTAGGTACCTCAAAATCTAGCAAACTTTTGAAACTTGATAAAAGCATCATCGACCTTAGTATGTTTGGCATCCAGGTACGGTGTCGCTGCCACTATAAGTATGGCCAATTCAGGTTCCTCGTTTTAAAAAATTTCTTTCGGGGTATTTTTTTTTACTTGAAAAGTGAAAGCCATTAGGTATATAAATAGGACCGGATATCGATACTTTCACGAGAGTTTTCTTAACACATTATAAAGTTATATTCATATTTGATGACAGGTAAGACTAGCTTACTGAGCGCCTGTTGGTAAGCGACCAAGAGACCACAGCTACAGAATAGCATATATTTAGTTATTATCTTGGGAGCTCAGATGTTATTCACATTATGCCCAATAATAGTACCTTGTACCATATGCCTTGACGGATATCCTTTGAGAAGGTCTGAGGAAAAATGCAAAATAGAAAATCCATAATCAGCATAAACAAACAATACCTACTGATTAACAGCTATAAGTAGGTGCTACATCAAATAGGTATTGCAATCTGTAGACAGTTACACACCTACCTGATAAATTGAATATGTACTTACTGTCATTTACTAAACTTATTAGAGGCGTCTGCATAAATAACACCTACCTTTAAACCAAAAAAATGAGTGTTAAATTCAATGTTGATTGTAAATTTGTGATAGAATTAATTCTGATAGTGATGTTTGTAAATTCAATTTAAATTACCATATCCTGGAACTCATTCATTGTGGTGGCTGTCTTTTAAATGAACAATTTACAACAATTAACTCGATGCCGTCAAACAACATGCAATAAAACTTATACAACGCATAACTGCTCTTGATAATAGCGAAAATAAAGAAACTAAGCATTTCATAAATTACTCTACTATTCTACTTACCTTTTTTATAATTCTTACGTATCCAAAACAATATACATAAAACGAAATCGTTATATAATCTAAAGTATCATTTCTCAAACGCGACTAACTTTTTGGCTATTTAGTAGCTACTAAATAACCAAAAAGTAAAGTAAAAATTGTTGCGACCCCCTGACTACAGTCGGTGCAATATAATAGACCGTTCGATATTAAATAGTTTTACATGTCGACTGCCTATTAAGGCTCCGACCGGTTTGTTATTTTTTCAGTATCATGATTTATGAAAAAATATTAATCTCCACAAGAGTGTTCACTCGCTAATGAATCGTGAAATTCAGGAATTTCGTTTACATACCTATACAGGACTTGGTTATTGAACACAATTGCATCGCGCGACCCTCAGATTGAGAAACAGTGATCTATAATTCTAGAGCAATAACAGAATAATAGTGCCTAATTTAAACTATAATTAGCCATTATTTTGTCGCCTCAATATTACAATCTACATACGTACCTACTTTATGTTAAAGTAATAGGTTGTTGGGGGGTTGTTATCAGTGTGACAGGGTCAATTCACTTAGTATCAAATAATACCTATTTAATTATGTTAGCGCAGTAATTATCGAAGTCAAATAAAAAAAGGTTATCTAAGTAACAATATTTTCTGTTCTTCCACAGGTATCAGATTCTCAACCGATGTGTCCAGAGATGAGGTCAAGGCCTTATCCGCCCTGATGACATTCAAATGCGCGTGCGTCGACGTGCCATTCGGCGGCGCCAAGGCTGGTATCAAGATCAACCCTAAGGAGTACTCCGAGCATGAGCTGGAAAAGATCACGCGTCGCTTCACTTTGGAGCTCGCAAAGAAAGGCTTCATCGGTAAGTCCTGAAAACATTCTGTGTGACATGATCTAAATGAATTCATTTCACTTCTTGAACCGGAATCTATTCCCAATATGGCATCACTTTAATTTCAGAGAATTTGTGATACAGTTTACAGTATTTGGTTTACAGCTAGGTACTGTAAGTCTGTTATCGATGTTCCGTACATAAGTTTATAGTATTCTGATAAGTAGCAGGATCCCATTCTCGTGATAAAGGTAATCGGCAATCATTTAAATCACGCAACAAAGCAATAGCGTTAACGTCATGATAACAAACAATAGGTCCCTACTTTTGTCGATATTATGAATAAACGACTGGATGCACCTACTTAGTGTAAAAGATACCTAAATTACTTCTGATTGAACTCGGCAGTTCGACATCGACAAACTTTATTTGCGTTTTTGTGTTTGATTATATCTTTGTAGACACGGTCTTCTAGTTGTACTTACAGTTAATACTCTACACCTTGTATCTTAGCGTCGATAAGTATACTTACAGGTATAGTATAGTATATATATATATATATATATATACTAGTAGTGAATAGGTGTAAGTATACTTACACCTATTCACTAATCACTATTGAAGTAGGTGGGTGAATATCTATTTGAATTTTAACGTCATTACCTTCATCCCAAAGTTATGAATGCAGATAATTAAAACTACAATTATGATAATGAAAATATAAACTACACCCCTGCAGTCAAGCAATAAGACAAGAATAAAAACAATCTGAACTATGAAAGAGAGCACTACTATGATGACAAGAATGATTTTTTAAATAATGTTCGAATATTCACCCAGGTAAATATCTACTTACAACCTTCCCGGCTATTTTAATACCTAGGTAATGTCTTGTATATTATCTCAGACGAGATATAGACGATGAGTTCATTGCTCTTTTGACCTATCTACAAAGGAGGTGATGGTTACCGAAACTTGTAAACACTATGTACTTAGGTATGTCGTGAGTTAGGAATATAATATTACTTAATATATTTTATCAATAACAACATGAAGTGGTTTGAATTTGATAAATAGCATCTTCTCATTTTGACCTTGCTTGGAGTCAGGTTATTGACTGTCACTGACCAATTACCTAGGTCGATAACCGAAGCAGGAAAATTGCACTTGCGTGACATGCGCCTGTCGGCAAAACACTATCATATAATTTCGATCTACCTACTTACATAGGTAAGGTAACTGAAACTATTTATGTCCGATACTTTTATCAATTTTTGTTTGGAGAAAATGCTTTTTTGGGTAAAAATAATGCACGATAGTATTATTATTAAAAATGTTCCTACATCCTGTAAGAAATTTAACTGTCAAACAAGTTTATCGAATTTATAATGTCTGAGATAAAATATACTTTTCAGGGTAAGGAGGTAAAAAGGTCTCTTGTAAACCATTAGGAAACTTTATAAAAGCGTGGAATCAAAAGGCAGTCTTTTAAATTTTTCTACGACCTGAATATTTTTAATAGAGCACCTACCAAATTGCTTGCTCATTTTCGTATTTTAATTACCGTAATGGCATTATCAGTTATCAATCAAGTGGATTGAAATGAAATTCAGTAAGTACCTACGCGCCTGATTAACGAGTAGGTACCTACATATAAACCATAAAGAAATGGTGATAAAGTCAGTCTGCTTTATAAAAATCCAATCTAATTACATACGGATAATGAATTCCAAAATACATAACATAGAAGTAGGTATCTACCTCTGTAGGATTGATAAATAATTATCAAAATCATTTCTGTGTGACTGGCATCTGGACATTTTTCGATCATAGATTAGGCTTTTAACATTACGTCAGCGTTATGATACGTATTCATAATGTTAAGCAAAAATACCTATACTTAAAAGTAAATAAAGAATTTCATGTCTCAAAAGAGTTGTTTATTGAAAGTAAGGCCCAAGGCTTGCTTCCAAACTGAATTTCGGACGCGCCCTGATAAATGCATTTTAATGTAGATCGCAGTGTCGCTTAACATCAGGCGAACTAGCGGTCAAGCGTAGGTAAGCCTATCAAGATTAAAAAAAAATCAAACTGTCCTTCATTTTTATAGTTACGTCCCTTCTTCATGTCCAGTCAACTTTGGTCAATCACTGCCTTAGAGCATTTACCCTAGTAGGTACTCTAAGAACAACAAACCAGTGTTTTACATAATTTACCTCTCGGGAAATTGTCTCGTCCAGGGAAGTGGAAATAACCCTTTTACTTAATCCTATACATATAGTTGTTAAAATTAAAGTTTCCTTAATAACAACCCCGCTCCACTCTAGTGACGGATTTCCTAAAATATTTCTAAGTCTCATACACATAATAAAAAAATGGTTTATGTAAGTAATATTTTTCCATTCATCCAGGGCCCGGTGTGGACGTGCCAGCTCCCGACATGGGTACCGGCGAGCGTGAGATGTCGTGGATTGCCGACACCTACGCTAAGACCATCGGCTACCAGGACATCAACGCACACGCCTGCGTCACTGGCAAGCCTATCAACCAGGTGAATTAACAGATGTCTTCATCCTTTCAACTAATAGCATAATTGTCAGGGCAGACCATCATACATGTATTTCCCGGAATACTGAGAATTCTTTACAAGTCGGCCAGTGTTTTTCGACTAAACTACAAGTGGTTTATAAGAAAAAAAAACTTGTTATTCTGGCTCTTCTACTGACCTTTTAACATTTTAATGGAATCATCCGACATTGAAATTATACAGCGAGACAAAACCCCAAATAAAAATAATAGTTACTTACTTACATAAAACTTATTTTGACACTTATTGATAATGTTTGATAAGCAAAGTTACTCGTAGGTAAGGACTCTTTGCTAAGTAACTCTCGAATCCTGATAATGTTGATAGCACTTGTTCATCTACTTTGGTATAGGTGTCATGTCATCTACATAATTTAAGACTACAAAGAGCTCATAATTGTATCGTATTTACGAAATAGAATCCCGTATTTATTTTCTTAGTTACTTACTGCATAATTTTGTCACGTAAACCAAGTACCTAAGTTGTGGGTCTAGGATCTATCTGTCGATCTACAGGCTCGGTGTTGTATGGCCTCAAGTCCTCAACATACAGACGGACAATTGCTTCAATTTGATATAGGTACCTAATGTCTTATATTTGTAAAAGGGAGGTATCCACGGCAGAGTGTCCGCTACAGGCAGAGGAGTGTTCCACGGTCTGGAGAACTTCATCAACGAGGCCAACTACATGAGCATGATCGGTAAGTCATAAAGTAACTATTGTCGTGTGTGGGCATTAATATGTATGAGAACATAACCTTTAAGTACCGCAAAATATAAAACTAATGAGAGAATAGTCACGTCAGTCGTCATTTATAGTCAGATAAACATGTGACGAACATCATTTTTGTAATTAATGAACCCTTCAATCTTAAAATCGATCCTTTCCAAAATGTCAGGTAGGTAGTAGATACTTAAGTGTAAATTAATTCATTCAGTAATACTTACCGGGTACTAGATGTCTACAAAGTCACAAGGCTTCCGGGCGACTTGAATAAAATTATTTCGTAACCCGCGTAATGCACTATCGCGCAAGGGATAGGAAAAGAGAAAGTGTAGATACTGGAAAATCATAAAAATCCCGTTTACTTACGTCACATTATTATAATACCTATATTTGCACCTTGGATGGGCTTGACCTACCGCTTACAGCCCTTGTAGGTTCGGATCCCTATTGAATACGACTTATATCGTAAGTAGGAGCCTACATCACTCACTTCTAGTGAACTTTGGGCGTTGTCATACTACACTTTTACTAAACTTGGGATAACAGCACTATTTCTATGCTGGAGGAATGCAGAAATTGTGCTGACAATATCAATATGCTTGCAATATGCTTGTTCAGTATGTTTATATTACAAAAATATTTGCCAACTTTATTAAATTTGATAACGTTACTCAGAATCACAAGCAAGAATGACATTTACCGAGCTCCGTTCACACAGATAATAATTTGGAAATAAAAATACAGTGGAATTTCCTGGTTTCAGATAAATTTTTAATTACACGGTTACTGCAAGCGTATCCATACCACCCATAGTTGTTAATTCCTTTTATCTCAAATCGCTTAATGATCTCTAATGTTATGTATTTTCAGGGTCACGGTCATTAGCCACTCTTATATGTATAGTTTCAGTAATTACATCTGTATACCTACTCCATTCAGACAAAAGACATTACATCAGTAAAATATTACCTAAGTAGTAGGTAGGTACTTACTTACCTACACTACACATTTTTTTTTGCGCTTGTTGTATTGAATTGACTCGGTAAAGTATCTATTTATGGTACTTTAGCTGCTACTTCACTACATAGTATAAAACAAAGTCGCTGTCGCTGTCTGTCCGTCCCTATGTATGCTTAAATCTTTAAAACTACGCAACGGATTTTGAAGCGGTTTTTTTAATAGATAGAGTGATTCAAGAGGAAGGTTTTAAGCTATTTAAAATTACGCTACGACTCTTAGGAATGGGGCAACGCGGGTGAAACCGCGGTCGGGTCGCTAGTTCAATAATAAAATGGCAAAACTAATCAACAATTAAGGTGTCTGTAATTTTGATATTATTTTATATTGTGGGTACTTAACTTTGTACTTTATATTCCTTGACCTACATTAATTAATTATTGATCGTAATTTCCATCCTTATCACTTGTAAGGTGTAACCTAAGTTCGGGCTGGCAACAATACTTATCTCCAGAAAAGTCGTGTCCAATATTTATCTTCATGTGGGTACCTACTTGCTATATCAGTGGGCGTTTTATCATACCTATTTATTTTTAAGATGATTGATTGTCGATAGTTACCTACCTGACAAAGAATAACAACATTTTGTATTGCATAAAATCTGTAAGTATAACGTATTTTTATATAGATATCAGATTAATCTTTATTGCTTATGGATTTGCTTATTCGATTTGTAAGTATTATTGAGACTTAGATACAAACCAAAAAAAAAAACCGGACAAGTTCGAGTCGGACTCGCCCACCGAGGTTTCCATACAAATTTGTAGGTACATATTATTAAAATTAATTACAAATGTATAGTTTTCAGATTTTCCCCTATACTTGTAGTACTTGTATAGGTACTTGTAGTAAATTTTGATTCCCTTGAGAGTTTCGAAATAAACGTTTTTTGCGGCATAAACGGCCGTATCTTTTTTTTAAGTAAACTTAGAAGTTTTATTTTTTCACAGTTTCAAGGGACTGTAGACTTGAGTATATGGTTTTAATTTCAACTCGATACATCTATGCGCTCCCGAGATAAAGGGTCTTAACAGACAGACGGACGGGCAACAAAGTTATCCTATAAGGGTCCCGATTTTTGCTTTTGAGATACGGAACCCTAAAAACCATATCTACTTATCTTTAATTGGTCAGACCAGCATAGCCTACATAGGAAATATGGGTTGGATGTCTATGGAAATTCGTGAAATTCCAATAATGTAAACACACGCCTGTACTTCCGCAAAGGGTTTTGCAGAAGTGAACTAACGTAGGTACACGGACAGTTCCCCATGTAATACCTAGGAGGCGAGCCTATTGCCTTTAACCGGACATAAAACCAAACTCCGAGCTGCTACTGAGAATTTCATAGAAAAACCCAATAACTCTTTGCTGAACCTGGAAATTGAACCCAGGATAGTCGCGCTTGGGATAACTAGAGTAATGAGACAGTCTAATTACTTACATAATTTATTTATTTGGAATCCATAAAACGTGTAACTAAATAAGCGCAACACCTCAAACACGTCGATTAGAATATCGAGTCATAATTACAATAAAGAAACCCTAAAGTCATTTTTAGACACGTAACCTTTTTTTTCAAGAAATTAGTTACATCCGCTAAACTCAAAAATTGTGACCGTACTATAGTCATACTCACTACGACTACGATATCAGTGCGCGTGCGCACACAATAACAATTTGTGAAAATAAGTTTCATGCCTCAACCCACTGATGGATCAGGGTGCCATAATTTCATGTACTTATTGTAATTTTCATTTCGAGAAAAATTAACACATGTTAAAAACCACTGTAATCGATTCTGAACAACATTCAGGACTTGCACTTACTCTGTTAGAGGTTGTATACAATAATTAATGATAGATACTTATGCACTAAATGCTTTTATCTCTTATATTATTATTATCCGTAGTCTACTATATTATCTAATACCTAGCCTGCATATTATAAAAGTTTTACCAAGATTTGCGCATCATGTTATCGTTATAATTTGTTTGTCAGGCACGACCCCTGGCTGGGGTGGTAAGACGTTCATCGTGCAAGGTTTCGGTAACGTGGGTCTGCACACCTGCCGCTACCTAGTCCGCGCTGGAGCGACCTGCATAGGTATCATCGAGCACGACGGCTCTATCTACAACCCCGACGGCATTGACCCCAAGGTAAGATTTCGAAAAAAAGAGATTTGAGCGACAGTAGCCTAACGGCTAGGGCGTCGAACTTGCGATCATACGGTTGCTGGTTCGAAACCCACCCATTGCACTACCTACCAACGTGAACCTACTCGTAACACAACCATTTCGCTTAGCACGACGGTTAACAAAAATAGTAGTAATGTGCGACTTTTTCTTTAAAAAACTCTCTAGGTTTTTGAAACGTTAGTCAGTACCCAAGTAGAAAAAAAAATAAGCGATTTTCGGTATTAATTTTATTTTAAGTGCAAGTTCCCCATGGCCGTGGTGACTATAGTGCTAAGGTCCGCGTGTGGTTTTTAGTCTATGTGCGTATTGATAGTGTAGCACTATGGCGCCTCGCCAGGTGGTAGACGATCCATGAGAATTTTGCGCACCGCAAAGAAAAGGTGCAAGTTAAACACAGTCCTGTATTCCCCGAAGGGATAGCCACAGGAGTACTCCCAAAGTACGCCGGTGTGTTTAGGTCCCATATAATAGGGGGCGAGCCTATTGCCATTAATCGGACACAAATCCAGACTCCGAGCTGCTACTTAGAATTTCATAGAAAACCCCCAATAACACTTTACTCGAGGCAGTCACACAGTATTACAGTATTATAGGAATTATAAAACTATGAAGTTAATGTGCCACGTAACTGCTTTAGAATTAATAAATACACACATATCCATGTGTGCAAGTAGGTACTTGCACACTAATTGATCTTACTAGAATAATATCATAAATTATGAAACCTGCACCCATTATTAGCCGCTCAATTGATCTCGAAACAACTGACTGCACTCGAGTGAACCGTCCGTGACGTTACCTATTTGCAATAATAAGTAATTATTTTTTTATAATAATTAGGTAATTATAATTATTTTATTTTATTTAATAAATACAGAGACAGAAAACAAATTAAAGTATTACATGTCGTTAGCTTAATAGCATCAAATATATAAACCCGAAGTCCAATTAGTAAATCTAATTAATAAGATTTTAAATTTAATGTAGGTACGTTATTTCGCACTATTAAGGAAAGTTAAATTTATTTAAATTATTCTTAAAAAGTTTACCATTATCATGAAAAATATCTACATTTGAACACACAGCGGTATATTGTTTACTCATCCAGTAAATAATATAACATTGTGTGTGCGATAGTGAATTATTTTGTGAAAACCACAACTAAGGTATGTAAGATACCTACATCTTACATACCCTCGAACAATATTATAATATAGTATCTACCTATGTAAAATAGTACCTAATTATGTTGTGCGCATAGATCGCGTTGGTTACCTTACCTATACTTGAATTGGCTTATAACTATCTCATATCTGTACTCCATTTACTATAGTATCAAAGAAATAACAGGAAAATAACGACAGTTATTGTGTAATACCTACCTATTGTCAAAATTACTGGATTTTAGAGTTTAGATTATATTTCTTTGTATTTATTATAAAATTACGGAGCTTATTATACGCTTACATCAAATTAACAGTGGCGTTATAACCGTAGCTGTCTAATGTAATTATCTATAATAAATAATAATACACCATTATCATTTTTATGCTGGGTGCACAAGACGCCAAATCCGTCTCTGTTGTATAAGGATTGGAGAATGCAGTAGCAAAAGTCGAGTGGTAATGTAGCAAATAAAATTGTATAAGTACCCATAATTTTTAAAAAGCTTTCTAGTTCATGACTAGTATTCATGTTAACCCCTCGTGCTAGGCTAAATGCTTGTGTTACGAGTGGGTTCACGTCGGTAGTGCAATGGGTGAATTTCGACAACCACATGATCGCAAGTCCGACGCCCTAGCCATTAGGCTACCGCCGCTTCAATAATGGAGTGTTTATAACATTTTCAAGTATAAAATCATATAGCGTTACAAAAAGTGTAGGTAACCAGTCATTGTCAACAAGGTTACAGGTCGGACTTTCCGACTGAATCAGTATTTTCAATTATACACTAAATAACGCAATCAGGTACGCAATACACAGAGCTCCCAAATAGTTCGTTATCCGTTAAGTAAATATATCAAAAGTTACTTATACTTAATCACTATAGCATATTGATAAAGCGTATAGATGAATTTCCACGAAACAGTTGCCTACCTACTGCACTCATTTTTATTTGGTACCTACCCTACTTAAAACAAATAGCTCTCTTGATGAGCCAATATCAACCAATATACAACATATTACGTAATTAACGATATTGTAAAACTGTAAAGAATAAACAGAAGGATTATGACGTAGTTGCTTTTGTAGATATGTAGATGATTGATGTAGTACGTTAAATTGAATAACTTAGATAAGTACTCGCATACCAACAAGTGTTATATTTTTATTACAATCTCTAAAATACCATCACGCCTGTAGGTAGGTATTCCCCGAAGTCTTACTTCGCCGATATGTTTAGGTCGCATGTAATAGAGGACGAGCCTATTGCCATTAAGGGTCCGGCGGAGCTTGAATTGCCTACAAAAACGTAATACCGAAATAAATCATAAACCAGACAACTTTTTTTTTTTTAAAGCTTACTAACAATGTTGGTCGCACATTACTAGTATTCTTGTTAACCCCTCGTGCTAAGCTAAATGCTTGTGTTACGAGTGGGTTCACGTCGGTAGTGCAATGGGTGGGTTTTGAACCGGCAACCACATGATCGCAAGTCCAACGCCCTAGCCATTAGGCTACCGCCACCACATTCTATCTAATTATTCGGAATTGGATAACGTTAATCTAGGTTCCTACGGTACTATTTCGTCTACTACTACTTCACTGGAGATAAAAGACCAAAAAGCGTTCCAAACTTGGTAAAGTCATCAAAAATTGCATTCTTATTAAAAAAAAAAATTCTAGGCCCTGGAAGACTACAGGATTGAAAACGGCACTATTGTTGGCTTCCCCGGAGCTAAGGCGTACGAGGGTGAGAACATGTTGTACGAGAAGTGCGACATCCTCGTCCCCGCCGCCGTCGAACAGGTCATCCACAAGGAAAACGCACATAAGATCAATGCTAAGGTAACATATTACATATTAACTTTATTTTGGTATCCTACTATTTTAGTGTTGAAAATAGACTTCTTCCCACAACTACGTCTGCGTGGACTTCAGAATTAAGTCCTGGATAAAATGTAAAATAAAGTTTATGTTAATTCAGGTTATAAATATGCCGAATTTCGTCCAAATCGGTGTAACATATAGGATACTTTTTAATCCAAAGTCACGGGCAGTTAGTCTGAAATCTATTGTATTTGTTAATCGTACTGTCTGATAGATAACATATCAACCGAAATCAAGACTATATTTATGATTTAAGTGGATACGTTATCTCCTTTTTTAATTTGGGAAAGTACTCCAATTAACTACGTAATTCTATTATTTATCGATAAGAAGTTATTCTTAAGATTGTTATAGTGATCTAAATGCCTAATATTTTTTCTTAGATACTTCTTTATTGTAAGACTTATATTAGTAATGTATTGGATATGCTGATAGAAATTCAGATGTTCCCAAATTCCAAAATTCCCAAATTCTAGATCATCGCTGAAGCCGCCAACGGGCCCACGACCCCCGCGGCCGACAAAATCCTCATTGACCGCAACATCCTGGTCATCCCTGACCTGTACATCAACGCTGGTGGTGTCACTGTGTCCTTCTTCGAGTGGCTCAAGAACCTCAACCACGTCTCCTATGGACGTCTCACCTTCAAATATGAACGCGAGTCTAACTATCACCTCTTGGGTAAGTTTCTCCTTTGTACGATGTCTTTGCGATAGGTACCTACGTTCCTCAATTACATAACGTTATTTGCACAACTTCGGTGTAGGTAAACGAACGACCGCAAGCCTCGCTTGATTATTATCTGTTTATTTTACGTGAGTAGAAGGCCAGCCTACTTATTTACTTACATTGATAATAATTATTCTATTGTCTATCTGCCTATAGCTAAGTGTAAATTTGCCATAATTTTTCTGTGAATTATTATGTGGATAGACCAATGACATTATATAGTTAAAATTATAGACACATTTTTGTTACGAAAATAATGTCAAAAATGTCTAAATGATATCATTATTTAGGTTTTATTTTTAGAAAGTACTACAGCAAGGCTGTCAGGTATAATAATAAATAATCCAACAATGTATTATATTTTATTTCAGAATCTGTACAAGAGTCGTTAGAGAGGCGTTTCGGCCGCGTCGGTGGTCGTATTCCAGTCACACCTTCAGAGTCCTTCCAAAAGAGGATCTCTGGTGCCTCCGAAAAAGACATCGTGCACTCTGGTCTCGACTACACCATGGAGCGATCAGCTAGGGTAAGCATGATTGCAAAAACTTGCCTCCGACATGTTTCTGCTCAATAACTACAAAAAACAATATCTCATGTCTATTTCTGTACCCTATTGGGTAGTTAACAATACCATCAAGTCTTATATTATGACTGTAGTCGACATTAAATACTGAACTAATAGCGATCTCTGTCAACAGGCCATCATGAAGACTGCTGTGAAGTTCAACTTAGGCTTAGATCTGAGAACAGCGGCGTACGCTAACTCTATCGAAAAGATATTCACCACATACGCTGATGCCGGTCTCGCATTCTAAACACTCACTAGATAAATCGAAGTATTGTCTGCATTTTATAGACTCCATTTTAGTCCCTATGCACATAAGTGTAACTTTTAAGACATTATATCACAGTATTTTTGTTTGTTGGAATCATGGCTTTTTTACTTTAATGTTAAGCGGAACGTGTAAAGTGAAAATTTGATTTTCCAATTGTATCGTCTTGAATTTGAATAAAATTGTTTTACTGTTATTCCTAATCTGAATTTTTATTCTTGAAGGTATTGTTTTACACAGAAATGTTCTAAATTCGCCCGACCCACAGCAGAAACGATAGGTAGGTACAGTACGCGCGGCATAAGTTGGCCGGAGTGAAGTTCACCGTTTTAATGCGCAGTGGATTGTTAACGTTAAAAATTGTGTAGTGCGCAACCAAAAACTGACAAACAGCTAACTTCAGTCCGGCCAATTTATGTCGCGCGGACTGTACTACATACGTATCTAGAAACGTGTATTTACCTAAACTAGAATATCTAGATTGAGCATAGGTAGTGTTAGGTATTAATAATAGGACATTTCCAACCCAAACTATGTAAGTTTTTCGAAAATCAACGTCGAAAGGTCGAGGAGCAATCGACTGCTGAGTGCTGCGCTACAAGCCGTGGGTTGGGTTCCCGCAAAAGCAATCTAAGGCATTACCATTACCACAAACAACGTGTTGTTGCGTAATGCGTTGCGTTGGGGTTGCCAACATGATGTATTTTTGCTGATAGTAAATAAACTAATCGGCCGTAATTTAACCTTCGGAGAATACAGGTGTATTGATATTACTATGTCGGGTTAGGCTGAGGAGTACTAATGTATGTACACACCCACGGATCGCGGGTCCCATGTAGGTAGGTATGTTTTGAATGACGTTGCGTTGCCCCTCCGTCATATCAAAAACTTGTTCGTGCCAACAAAAGGTGTTATTCATCAGAAGACAGTATACGGGAGCAAGCTTTATTGGATTTGGATCACACAGTGCAAAGAATTTCTCAGATATTGATCCTGTCAGTAATTCTCCTAATGAGGGACTTAAACTTATTTGGAAGTGGGGCCTTGACGAATCATCATCACAACTAGGTAAAGCAAGTCTGATGACTCATGAGTTTGATGATTCTTCTATTGCGATGATTAGTGTTGTTCCTCTTTGACTGAGTAATGGGAGTCAGACAGTCATTTGGGAGAACCCTGCCCCAGGTTCAACTAATTACAGTACGCGCGACATAAATTGGCCGGACTGAAGTTAGCTGTTTGTCAGTTTATGGTTGCGCAGTACACAATTTTTAACGTAAACAATCCACTGCGAATTAAAACGGCGAACTTCACTCCGGCCAACTTATGCCGCGCGTACTGTATTGTCGACCAGTGAGTGTAGTTTGCCATTACTTTTCTCGTAAATTTGCTGCTAGTATCTGAGTGCAGATGCATTTTTTATCCATATCCATTTTTATCCTTAGAGAATGGTTGGGACAAAAGTATGTCCACAACTATAGAGTATTACAGAGGTCAGTGGTCCAAACGAAAAAATGCGTATTTCTCCATACGAAAAAAAAACAAAATCATTTTTTCCGAAAATATAATCACCTTATCGAAAAATCACGAAAGAAATTGTTTGTAATGTAATCTATCACATACAAAATAATCAGATCTATAATCCACAAATATACCCTAAGTCCTCGATCACTTCTTTTTATATCCAAACAAGGCAGTTGTCATTCCGTTTAATAAAGACTGATAGCAGGCCTTTGCCAGCTTCGACTTTATGGTAAACAATTAAACTGGGCCACAGAGGTAAATATTTACCCTGGATAAAGAACTGACGTGGCGAACACATCTGGACAACACTATAGCCAAGGCTCGAGTCTTGGGTATGCGTCGCTCAGCGTATGGCAAAACCTGAGGACTTAGAGCCAAGGTTGTGCAGTGTCTGTGCACCATGATGGTTAGACCAATCATCACGTATTCAGCATTGTTTGGTGGCCAGACGCAACTAAGAATATGCAGGGAAGCCCTTTCTAAATTACGGCGTGTCTAGCTATCACACCCCGCGTTTAAAACCACACCAACAGCGGCGATGGAAAGGGTACTCAACCTTGCACCGCTGCATATTGCCATAGAGACTGAGGTCCGTCTAGCACTACACAGACTGGCAATGGACTGTGGGATAGTTCTAAGCCTAGAACTAAACACACAAAGTTTGAAATACAGGAAGGCCTCAACAGGAAACTCAACACTCTTTGGATTAACGAACATGCACTGCGATAAAATGCCGCCCGTGTGTTTATTCAAGAGGTTCTACAAGGCTCATCTACCGTCAAAGGAAGAAAAAAGGGACTAGACTGCCTAGTCTGATATGGTACACTAACGGTTCGAAAACAGAATCAGGTGCGGGTATATACGCAAGGCACCATAAGGTCAGTCAAAGCATTAAATTTAGCAGATTAGCTACAATTTTCCAAGCGGAAACATAGGTTTGCTATTCTTGCCTGTGCACAACAGATAGAAAGTAGCGGTACTGCAGGTAGGCCCATCTACATTCTTAGTGACAACCAAGCGGCACTCAAGGCCTCACTTCCTACAGGATCGACTTAAGACTGGACGGACGCTGCCCGGACTCTAAATGAGCTAGGAAAGCGAAACAAGGTCAGATTTATATGGGTTCCTGGTCACAGGGGGATTTTGGGCGATGAGCACGCTAATGATCTGGCAAGGGAAGGTTTTGGAACCTCACTAATTGGACCGGAACCATTTGTAGGACTCGCTTCAAGCGCAGTCAAAACGGCATTTCGGGAGTAAGCAAGGGCAAGGCACATGGATGAGTGGTTGAGCCTGACACGGACAGAGGTCTGACGGAGACATCAGCCTGCAAGGCCTGCAAAAGGGAAATTGAGAGGATGGAACACCTTATGTGTACATGCGATGTAATGCCTAGAAAGCGAATGCGCCTCTTGGGGCGGAGTTATCTAAGATCAGAGGACTACAGACTGAGACTCATTCCCCCAGGCCTCATTCTATAGCTCATGGAAGAGCTGTTTGAAGAACTGGGTGATGATGAGGAATAGGTATCTAGGGGAAGCACAAAAGATCCCATTGGGGTCGAAGTGCACTTGCTGCCTCGGCCCCATATGAGGTAAGTCCACAAAATATTTAAACGGATCCACTGTGTGACGCCCACGACCGTGACAGTTATTATTGTGGATTTTCTTATATTACATTACCTACTCTACTCTACTCTTTATTGTGGATGCTAGTGAATATAATATTATTATTAATAATAATAATAATAATAATAAAACATTTATTGATCCATTGTTACATTATTAACCTTATGATTAGTTTTACATTTATATTCTATTTGTAACTATTGAAAATTTACATTGATTATGACGATGGTCCCCAAACTAGGCAGCGCCTGTCTCTTGAGGACCTGAGTAGTGGTGACTTATATTTTTAACATTGTACTTAGTGTATTTGAATTATTGGAAATGAAACTAGGTAAATAATTATGTAGGTAACATACCTGGATCAGCTTAAATTAATGAATGAAAAGTACCTATTACATAAGTAATTTTTTATGTAGGTACTTAAAGATAAAATTAGACAAATAAAAATAATCTTATATTTCTAAGTTTGGGTGTGTGTGTGTGCGTGTGTGTGCGCGTTTGCGTGGGTGTATGTGTGTGCGCTTGTGTGTGTGTGTGTGTGTGTGTGTGTGTGTGTTGTTTGTGCGTGTTGTTTGTGTGATTATAGTACGAGTTATGAAGTGAGCAGTTTCTCCGACTCGTCATATGAAAGGTCCAACAGCCATTTTTTTAGAGTTTTTTTGCATGAAGAGAGAGTAAGCACTTTCATGTCGCAAGGAATGCAGCAGCAATATTATAAACTTAGCATTGGCAAGCTCCGAATGCAACAAGACATGTAATTTTAACGACAACATAGACTAATGTAATCTTTCAATATGTACTACGTTTAGATACTCGAAATATTAATTGGCTCAAAACTTAATCGACTAAACTAACATTGTTTGTACTTTACATAAATCACTCACCTTTATGTAACTTACTTATACTATTTTAGGGAAAAGATGAACGCTACGGTAACTGACACCGAGTCACCGACGCTGTGACGAATAGTTTTTGAACGCGGCCAATTACGTGGTGAAATGTCAGTTGTCAATCGATACGAATTGTGATTTTTCCAAATCTAGAAGAAACAATTATTTTTGTACTAGCGCTATTTGTGAAATTATTAATGACACAATGATTTTCACACCATTATTTGTTACAACATTAATTACACTATTCAATGGCATATTGTCTAAAAGCGTTGAACTTACCTTCGAACTACCTGATAGTGCAGTAGAATGTTTTTACCAAGAAATAGAAAAAAATACTTCAGCGTCATTAGAATATCAGGTATTTATAATGCTTTAAATATTTTTTTTATTACATAACCTTACAACAAAAGGAACCAACTCCTAACCTCCATAAGTTTGCTTCTTCACTTTTCATATCCTTATTTTCCTGTTCAAGGGCGTATGCAAACTGACAGTATGTTTCAGGTAATTACCGGAGGTCAATATGATGTCGATGTAAAGGTAGAAGGTCCTAATAAACAAATAATTTACCAGCAACAGAAAATGCAATATGATTCACATCAGTTTGTTGCACAAATAACAGGTATTCTTTTCTGCTATATTTTTAGACTTGTACATTTCAAACGAATTAGGACTTCACTATTATTGTTATACATAAACCTACAAGGTCAATAGCAACCAACATAACATTACAATAATATTGTAACATCTGTATAATAAAAAATTGGGATTGAATTTTTATTCTAAATATGTAAGTCTTCTAATGAAATATAATTAAAAGATATTTTGTTTCAGGCATATACAAAGTTTGCTTCAGCAATGAATTCAGCACATTCTCCCACAAACTTGTGTACATGGAATTAAATGTGGGACCTGAGAAACCATTGCCTGGTATTGGAGATCATGCAACTGTTCTTACACAGGTTAATAAATCATTCACTATAAATATTAACATCATATATATATATATAGAATTTCAATACCTACAAGAATTGAATACTTAGAAACCCCACAGACTTTCTTGAAAGAATTAATCATACTTCTAATTTAATACCTATTGCAAAGAAAATACCAAAATATGGAATTAATAGGTTTTTTTAATAACCCATTTTGTGTCCCACTGCTAGGCAAAGGCCTCCCCTAACTCAGTCGAGGTTTTTTTTCATTTTAAATACATAATCATTCTCTTTTTATTTATGACAATAAGATAATGGTCATTAGTTTAAATCTGTAAACCAGACTGTTTATATGAAACTTATACACTGAATGATTTAAATAGCTTTTAAATCAAGCAATATGAATAATTATTGAATTCATATTTCAGCTGGAAACTTCTGCAGAAGAAATTCACTCAGCACTCAACAGAATCATTGATCACCAAACTCACCACAGGCTTAGGGAGGCCCAGGGCCGCAAGAGAGCAGAAGACCTCAATGAAAGAGTATTCTGGTGGTCTATGGGTGAATCATTTGCAATTCTGTGTGTAGCATTAGGACAAGTCATGGTTCTAAAGAACTTCTTTAGTGACCGACCTACATTATACAATAGAATGTAATACCTAGTTAAAATATATAGTTTATTTATTAAAACATCTTTGGGGTTTACTTTTTTAGTTTTATTTATTTTATTATAAACATAACATATTAAAAAGTCATTATTGCAGAACTTATAACTGAAAACATAATGCCTTAAAATAATATACATTTAAAATTGTTGCCAATTATTTAATTTGTTGTGAAATATATCAACAATTTAACCAGGCATGACGAGAAAGCTGCATTATTAATGAAACCACTGCATTATCCTATATGGGCAACACAATTACATACATGACAATAATAATGGTTTCTCTTCATTCCTTACATACCAATAAAATTATAATACAATAAATTATATTATTGATAAAAACAGTAGTTATTATATGAATTAGTGTGCCAACAATTGATATTCTCCTCAGATTCCTAGTCATGCACCTAATTGTTTTGGCCACATAGTATACTACAGTGATTTTCATAAATGCATTTACTTTTATAATTTACAAAATATTGATTAAATTGAATGCAAAAGTCTTATATTTTACAAAATATAATCTGCTCACTTTAGATTGTTTTTAAAGTTTATTGTGGTATAAAATCAAAAGAGCACTAACAGAGCAAACACTCCATTTACTAAGGCACAGGGATAGGCAATTAGTGGTCTTTGTTCTGAATCACCGGACATGGTAACAAAAAGTCTACTAGCAGATAGAGCTGACCAAATAACTGCAACTGCAGATAAGCTAAGGCCTATTGATCCTTCTAAAGAAATAAAAATACCAAGGCTAGCCAAAACTACCATGGGTAGCATACAATAGCCTAGTACACTAGCCACACTTAACAAAGTAAAGACTCCTTCGGAACGACTCATGAGAGATAGTAAGCAGTACATCAAAATAACTGACATTACAGACAAGCCATAAACATATCCAAAGTGAGCTTTGTTTCCTGCAAGAAAAAGACACACTGCTAGAGCTAAACAAAAAGCTATTGGACCCGCAATGTCTGTATCTCTTAAAAGAAAGGTAGCATCATCGGCTTTTGATTGACCATGGAATGGATTAAGCACAGCTAAAGTTTTCTCCAGTATTCTGTCTGGATATATTTCAAGTTCATCTAATAGTGGCGGTTCGTCGAAATCGGTCGTTTCTATGGCGGGTTCCCCGGGCACTGGCGCTGGCGTGAATATGTTCGAGTTGTAGTACTGATTGTTATTGGCACTCATAGTACCTTGACCCTGGTCGAATGAGTAATTTTGTTGGTCAGTTGGAAAGTTCTGAAAATCTAAAACAGAAATAGTGATAAGTTTTTCAAACGGATTTTAATTGTATGAATTACATCTGTGTCGTTTTATACTTACCTAACGTCTGCGCTGTATCGGCAAAAGTATGGGAGCTGTTGAAAGAGTAATTCTGGCTGTTATTTTGTGCCTGCCATGAAAATTCGTTAGAGTTATTGAAATTTGCCATATCTGATGTATTGGTACTGTGTCTTGACTTTGTGATTTCGGAATAAACAGGAATTAAAGTTGTAATTATTTAGCTAATGGACTAATTCCACACAGTAGGTACACACAATTGTCAAAATAAATGTCAATTTCAAATTTTCAATTGTCATTGTCAAATGTCAACCGTGTAAAGATGTTTACACGGTTGACAATAGTCGATTTAAGGCTAAACCAAAATCGATGTTTTGATTGAGTACATATCGAATACTAACTTCGATTATATATTATAATAATATCTTCTAAACTAAAATATCGTTTCAAGTTCAAAGGTACGTTCTTATTTCCAATAAGCTTTTTACAAGCGTTTATGAAACGTTAATAAGTCTAGGTGCACGGTTCCAAAAAAGTTGATCCTATGGAGAAGAATCCGGCAAGAAACTCCATGGACACTCTTTTAAAATAATTTGTATTACAATTTAGGTAGGTACAATAGTGCATTATCTGGATGTGCTGACATTAATTTAATGTCCAAGTTGGACCGAAGTCGATAATAGAAAAAGAAAGTTCTCAGTGTTCGAGAACTGAATGTCATTATGTAAAAAAAATTAATAAATTATGTGGAAAAACACACATCATCAAAGTAGGTATATAAAATTAGGTGTCCATCAGTAAAAGTCGTAAGGAACTAAGGAGTCAGTGGTTCTCACTGATTGTAGATAGCCTATATTTTAAGCTATTTACTTTACAGATACTTGCATTTCATTGACTTTGTTGTTATTAATTCTTGATTTGATAATTCACCAGTCCAGTTTATACCTACTTATATTATTGTTTACAATCAAAGATGTAGACCATTGTCCAATCCAAGCTCCAAAACTTGATCTGTTGACAGACTGACAGTCGGACCATATAGAATTATTGCATGCGCCGGTGCAGTGTTGCCAAACGTACGGCAATTGCAGTTTCGTACGGCTATCGGGCTTTTATAGGACATATTGTACGGTATACGATAGAGAGGTCATTGTCGTATCCTAAAATACTGTTATACAATCAATTATATAAATACTATATTATGAAACTAGCTTTTGCCAGCGACTTCGTCCGCGTGGAATAGTTACTTTGTTCCCTAGTTCTTCGCCCGCGGTTTCACCTGCGTTGCCCCGTTCCTAAGGATTGTAGCGTGATGTTTTAACTTGAAACCTTTCTCATGAATCACTCATTTTCCCAACATTTCCCTTCACTGCTCTGCTCCTATTGCCCAGGAGTATGAAGAACAATTGTACCAAGTTTCGTTGAAATCCGTCGAGTGGTTTTTGTTTCTATAACGAACATACAGACAGACAGACAGACAGACAGACAAAAATTTTACTGATTGCATTTTTGGCATCAGTATCGATCACTAATCACCCGCTGATAGTTATTTTGGAAATATATTTCATGTACAGAATTGACCTCTCTACAGATTTATTTATAAGTATAGAAGAAGATAGAAGATAAATATTTTTTTCATGGGAGGGCCACGCTTCGGCACGAATGGGCAGGCTCGATCCACGAATGATACCACGGCCTCACAGAAAACCGGTGTCAAACAACGCTTACGTTGTGTTTTGTCGAGTGAGTGAGGTTACCAGAGGCCCAATCCCCTTTTAAAAGGCGGGCAACGCACATAAGAATCCTCTGGTGTTGTGGATGTCCATGGGCGGCGGTAATCGCTTACCATCCGGCGATCCGTCTGCTCGTTTGTTCCCCATCCCATAAAAAAATAGACTAGAAAAATATTACCAGTTTAATTACATGATAAATAACGTTATTGGTGATGCACAACGAATTATAATATTGTTTAAAAGATTTCCGGAGCCGCTATTTAGTAATTTGGCAAAAATTGTTTTAGAAATTATTTCCTTGCCACATGCAAATGCCGAATCAGAAAGAATCTTCAGTGCAGTAAACCTGATCAAAGAAATCACCTCCTAATATCAACCATAAATAGAACATTATTAATTAGACAAACAGTGCATCGCCAGAAAGCATTCAAACTGCCCGAAATGATCAGGGCCGTATGCTTGTGTTTGGCTTAGTAGTCGATTCGCACGAATTCGTGCGAATAGCAAGTTATGAAATGCGTAGATTTGCATGAAAATATAAACGCTTCGGGTGAAACATCACTTAGTAAATAATCAATTTTGAAAAGTGTCGTTCCACACGATTCATGCGAAACGACTACTAAGCCGCTTGTTTGCCACCTTCATGGTATATAAAAAAAGATCAGTAAAATAAATAAAAAAAACAATAAATTACCAAAAGAATGATGCTGAAACATTATTCACTTTAGGCAATTTTACAGATTTGATGGTAAGAGAGGAGTGACAAATGTGTATTGTTTTAATTTCTAGAAATAAATAATAAAAAAACTTTGTATGGTAATTTTTGTTATTCGGTAGTTTTATTATTCGAGTCCGGCAAACCAATGTTTGACCAGCGGCAACACTGGCCAGGTGGCAATATGGGGTTATTCCCGTTGTCCCCCACCCCAGGTCTTCGGCCTCACCCCCCCTACTACAGTTTACCGGGGCCAAACGTAATAATAATTTTCTATTGGCCACCAATAAAATATTATTTGAAATTTAATGGTATGGGTAATCATTTATTTTTTATGTGTCCAATAGATAGATATCTATGCTGCGTCTAAAATGTCTCGAGAAGGTAGTAATCTATTGTTGATGCGTTGCCGACCATTATAAGCGCCCCAACGGACTGCAGACTGCCAGAGCCACAACAACCTCGAGGAACTGGCTCTTACGTGCAAAACGAAACACACACCAAGGTGCTTTACGACACGACTCCGACGTAAGGGTGGTCGCCAGCCAGTCAGACCCCAAGAGAGCCACCGAGCAAAAATGTGTCATGGCCTTACCTCTGTAAGATAGTTAATTATACTAACATTAACCATCAATTATTCGTGGTAGCGTTATTTCGTGATGTATTGATTCGTGGTCACGTTCTTTTAGGATGCAGTTATTCGGGTAAAACAACAACAATAAAAATTGAATTTTGATTAGCAGAGGGCTGCCTAATCTACTTATAATAAATCTGTAGAGAGGTCAATTCTGTACATGAAATATATTTCCAAAATAACTATCAGCGGGTGATTAGTGATCGATACTGACGCCAAAAATGCAATCAGTAAAATTTTTGTCTGTCTGTATGTTCGTTATAGAAACAAAAACCACTCGACGGATTTCAACGAAACTTGGTACAATTGTTCTTCATACTCCTGGGCAGGTTATAGTATACTTTTCATCAAGCTACGATCAATAGGAGCAGAGCAGTGAAGGGAAATGTTGGGAAAATGAGTGATTCATGAGAAAGGTTTCAAGCTATAAAACATCACGCTACAACACTTAGGAACGGGGCAAAGCAGGTGAAACCGCGGGCGAAGAACTAGGGAACAAAGTAACTATTCCACGCGGACGAAGTCGCTGGCAAAAGCTAGTTTGAAATAATTTTAGAATGCAAATTATAGGTACCTACTGCCATAAATATTATCCATTAGGTACTACTATAGTATAAAATAGTTCAGTGGATATGTGGCAATGTGGAAAGGTCCCCCCCAAAGGGCTTCTCGCCTTGTCGCGGCGGGGGGCTTAGTAACCGTGGATGGCGGCCCACGGCGAAGCTAAGTAGAACCCCAGGGAGAGGCTGCTCCTGCGGGCTTTGCCCAGGAAGCCTGCATTGGAGCGGCCACTGTAGGTTGCGGTGTCGTATGGGAGGTACCGCAACTGAGGCGGGCCGCGGTGTTGTATGGGCGACACTGCGGCTGAAGGTTGAGCGGCCGCGGCGGGAGAGGAGTGCCGGTATTACGGTGCGCTGCTCTTCCTGCCTTCCGCGGCCTCGGCGGGGTAGCAGCCGTAGGACTGCGGACACGGTGGGGCCGCAGGGGGGGAGGTGTGTCGATATTACGATGCGCCGCTCTCCCTACCCTCTGCGGCCGATGTGTGGATGGCGGCGGGGCTACATATCTGTCACGCCGCAGGGAGGGTCTAGGGCGGCGGACTCGGGGTCGTCAGTCGCCCTAGG
The DNA here is from genome assembly GCA_910591435.1 of Acronicta aceris. Classification (NCBI taxonomy): domain Eukaryota; kingdom Metazoa; phylum Arthropoda; class Insecta; order Lepidoptera; family Noctuidae; genus Acronicta; species Acronicta aceris. The sequence continues at coordinate 8,266,774 of OU342767.1, read as the reverse complement.
GGAGGGTCCAACATTGGACGTCTGCGGTGGGATCGCGGAGCATGCGAAAGCGTTTCCCGTGATCCTACTACTATGCGGAGGGTGGCAGTGGTGGTGGTTTTAGTCGGTATGCTGGCCACCTAGCCGGAGAGCCCGACACAACCGTCCCGCATCCCCGAAGCGAGGCGGCGTGTACAAGGTGCATTTCCCCACCCGAAAAAGAAATGTGGAAATGTGGTAGTCAAATCTATTCAACTTTACTAAAACACCAATGTACCTGTCCAGGGCCGGATTTAGGAGAGGGCATCCAGGGCTACAGGCGCTGGGCCTCCACAAAGACTAACAAAATCTTTCAAATTCCCAAGAGTAAACACTAGTAAACAAAATAATGACTTACGATGGGACAAAACCGTTTATCAAAGCTATCCCTCCTGAGCATTGAAAGTGATTTACTCCTCTACATTAAAAAAATTGATCATTTTATTTGTAGAATAATTATTGGCGAATTATATAACTGCCTCGTTAGACTAGTGGTCTCAAGCTCGACTACTGCGCTAGAGGTCCTGGGTTCGATCACCGGGTCGAGCAGTGTTATTGGGTTTTTCTTATGAAATTCTCAGTAGCAGCTCGGAGTCTGGTTAATGGCAATAGGCTCGCCCCCTATTACTTGGGACCTAGACATACCGGCGAACTGTGGGCGTACAATAGTACACCACTGTCTAACCCTTCGGGGAATACAGGCGTGATGGTATGTTACGTTAATGATTAGGGAGTCCTCCACTTTGTTGCTCCAGGGCCAACTATAAAAATACAGCGGCAATATACACAGCAAATATAGGGAGTTAAGATTTAATTAAACTTGATTTATATGGCATACTTTATTCCATTAATTATAGGTAGATTTAGTCACTGGGTCTATTAGTACTATGGAATGTTTACGAGTTTTTTGAACAATACATTGTAATGTCAGAACAGTTTAAGCGGAAAAATGACCAAGCATTTACCCGTTTACAATTAAAAATCATCTTTATACAATTCAAATAGAGTTGGAATATAGCACATCATGAACGACATTCTCTTCGCATTTTACGGTTATGGATGATATTTAATTGTAATTTGAAGATGAAGACCCTTTCTCCGTTTGATCTGAGCGATCATTTAAATTAATCATTACATAAATATCGTGATACATACAAGTTTGTGTGAGTAAGTACAGGTACAATAATTTATTACGGTCAACCGATACACGAAGTTACATTTATCAAGATGTTTTTTAAGGTAGGTATAATTGAAATTAATATAAGCACAGGAGCACAGTAAAAACAATATAATGCAGATATAATGCACACGATACGTTTAATATTCAATAATTTATAGTTGAATAAAATTGAGTCAGTTGCGTACCTACACTATTGTTAAATAGAAAGCTGTAGGAAGTAGTACGAAGCAGAGTATTGTAGACCTTATTGCAGGGATAGCGAATCTGAATGCTGTTCAGTTGGTTGTGAAACAATCTCGACTTTAGAACTAAACACTAATAAATTTCAGGCGAATTCTGTCGCTGTTTCCTGTATCTTTACATTTAAATTGCTACTAACGCACGAATTAAAAATGGTTTCGACTAGGTAAGTACCTACCTAAATTACTGAAGTACCATGCATAAAATATTTGGTCTAATGGCAACAATGGCTCGCTTGCCATTGATTCGCCATCACTACCATATTGGAATGCACCAAACAAAGTTAACGATAATTAAATTAATCACGTGCCTGGTGGGATTAATACATCTTACCGTACAAATACACAAGTACCAGCCGTACTATATGCATTATAGTAATTACCTCATCTTTGGTGCATTCACATACATATTCATTAAATAATAATAACGTTCGTTGGATAGAGTATGAATAGAGATGGGTTTATGCCAGGGCATTTATTTTTTTCGCCCAAAATGCCTGGGCAAAAACCCATCTATAAGTATGAACGTAAAATAATATTTTCAGGTACTTATTTCTCATATCAAACAGCAAACCAACTACAAAAAAATACCCCATTAATATTGTTGAAGTGAATAATAAACTCCGTACTTGTTCACTTCGAAAGTTAGTTACCTTTAGTGTGCCATGTTTTAGCATGGCCAAAACACGTTAAATATATAATACATTTTGATTACAACGGTATGTCATTAACAAAAGTAACAACAAAATATAAAACAAAACTACAATTTACAAATGTTTGCCCTACTTATGGAATACCATAGGGAATCATTTAAAGATTTTCCAAATTCATTGGAGGAATAATTCACAAAATTAAATAATTCATAAATTTATAAAGTGATAATACAATGAAACTCATAAGGCAGTCTTAAGCTAAAATGCAGGCTCCATTTACTAGAAAACCTTCTTTAAACAGGTATAATAATGAAGGTGTCCAAGGGTAAGATTTTTATTACCAATATTTGAATTGATGCATTTTAATTTATGTCAGTGTGCCTTGCTTCAGAAAAGGTCAAAGAAAATATTCTTGTCATTCATACAACTCCATTTTTAAGCACCGTTATTGCTGATTTGTATGTTTGTAAAAATGTTATAACTTTGCCTTTAACTTGAGTATTTTGTTACGTTTTTTTTCAAGAGCAGACATCGGCACCTTTTTTATTACCCTGTTTATATGCTTAATCATGTAAAACGAAGGAATTGTTCTCAATAACATCCATGACCGACGCAAAGTCATCATCATTTTTGATAAAACAGTTCATAATAAAGTTAGTCATAAATTACTTACAATTAAAAATATGTACAATCTACACTTTGTACATGCAATATACAATACACGCGTACATTTTCATCAGCTTAATATGTGTAGAAAATAATCACACATATGAACACACTAATAAATGGAGATTTCATAACAAATTATTCTTGTTTTCAGAATAATAATTTAATTAATACCTATCAATGCTCATATAAAAATCTTATGGAAATAAAAAACTTTTTTATAACATACATATATCACAGATACCTAAGGAAGATATTACTTCTTATATCTAACGTTGAGGTGCTGTATACAGTCCCTAAAATATTTTAATAAATAAATAAAAAAAAGCACTCAATCTCAAAATCTTATGTGAATACTGTTAAAATATTCAGGTTAATTAGCTCAATTTCCTGTTTCATTGTGTATGAACAAATCATAATAGTATTCATTTGTTGCACATTTACACTTGAAAGTAATCACTAACAGTGGCATCGCCCCCATTATTAATACTGCTTTTCGGTTCGCTTCTGTTTGGTACACTAATTCTTTCATAACCTGCCGCTGAGTCTGACCTCTCCACGCTAGAGCTTGCTGGTCCCTCGTTGTTAACTTTTTCGTAAGGTGGTTCTTGCTTGGCTAGTTCAAAATATTTGACGCTTTCATAGTTGGGATCCTTTTTGGAGCGTACCGAGTCATATTTGGAATCCTTCGAACGCACAGACTCGTATTTTGGATCCTTACATCGTAATGATTCGTAATTCGGATCTTGAGCACCAACACTTTCATAATTAGGGTCTTTGGGGCGGACTGATTCATAATTTGGGTCTGACTCGCTTCCAGTATTGTACAGCGGGTCATGTGGCATAGACTCGTAATTGGGCTCCAAGGTGGGTTCGTCGTTATTGTTCGCAGGCCAATTGTTGTACTTGCCGGGTTTTTTGTTAACGGTGGAGTAAGTAGGTTGTACTTTGTAGTTCGGCGCGATTGTGGCATAAGGCGGAGTGGGCGGCTGGTTCCTTAACACTTCATAATTCGGATCGGAATCAGAGGCATTGTTGTCAGTCTTAGAAATATGCTCATATCCAGCGTCACTGCTTACTATGCTGTTGGGGCCACTATCAACTACAAGATGATTTAATTTCAATAAGTTATTGTTCGAAAAGTTTGGGTTTGGTCCTGCTTTATTTATTTCTTTGACTGTTTCATAGCCTGGATCTTGATTTTGAGAAGATTTCCGCTCTTTATTAGCTATAGTTTCATATCCATGATTTATAGATTTCTTGCGGTCTATGGTCTCGTACCCTGGATCATCGCCGCGGTATTTCGATGTATGTGGCTCTCCGTCAGGCCCAGTGAAGTCCTTTGACCGTCTTATAGACTCTTCCGTTCTACCTTTAGTTTTCTTCTTAACCTTTGCATACATTTCCTCAACGTTTTGCAAAGGGCTTTCTGTAACACGATGATCTGAGTTTAGGCTAGTGTTGGCATCCGCCGACGAATAGTCACTGTAGCCGGGCCCGTCGATGGAATTATACAGATTATCAGTTTGACCATCTTGTTGATCGATGTCAAAATTAAGCTCTCTGGCGACGAGTGGCCGGATTAAATCCCCAGAGCTAAACCTATGCTTGTCGACAGGGTAATTGCAGCCGTAGAAATCAGATGAACTAACACAGCTGTTGTTTCGTTGATGTTTCTCGTTAAGACTCCGTCGTAGCTTGTCGTGATTGAAATGAAGATCACCTGGAAATAAATTTAAATAACCTGAAAATCTGATTGACAATGCAGATCAATTTTTACTTATGATTAAAAACGTACCTGTACTGGACATTCGCTGGTGTCGTTGCGCGAGCGCCTGATCGATGGCAGGCTGCCGCGGCCCAGTGTGAGACGCGGTATGTGACTGCGGATGTGACGTCACATGCGCCGTGTTGTGCGTCGACGAGTGCGCTGATGCGTGTACCGTGACGTGCGAGGTGACATGTGACGTCACATGGGAACTGACGTGCGACGCCGCGTGAGCAGTGCCGTGCGGCGGCGGCGGCAGCGGCGAGTTGGCCTGACGCTTCTCCGGCTTTGGAGAACCCAACGCGCCCGTAGAGTTCGAGCAAGATGACGATGAGGCTATTGGGTACATAATTATTTAGTGATATCAATTGAGACGTTAATATGCTATTTCTCTTCCAGGCCCTAAAAAAGGTGAAATTAATAACACGGGAGGCAACGCAACAATCACAAATCGTACCTACTACAATGACAAAATTCATCATGTTTCAATAAAAAGGTATCAATGGAATTTAATTAACAAAGTATAATAGTCAGTTTAATGTATTCAGTAAGACATTACCTTGTCTGGAATGTGTGGCATTGGACGTTGAAGCACTGACTTCGGGCGGAGCACTCCGCCTAGAGAAAAAAATAAGATATCAAACATTATTTTATGAATAAAAAAATAGTCTCTTAGTATCGCCGCTGCATTTACGAGTGTGAATTATTTGAATATAAACAGTGTTCATAGATATCGATAGCTATCGCGCTTTCGTGAAATGCAGCATTGTGGTATAGACGTTCTATCAATTATTGAATTTTGAACTTTATGTCAAGGACATGACTTTTCGAATTGCCAGTGAGTCACCTAGCTAGTTTTACCTGACGACGTGAGTGGGGTCTGTTTGCAGCAGGTCGGGCGTAGGATCGCGCTGGCGCGGCTCCGTCGCGATCTGCGCGTATGTATCCGATCCCTCGCCCACACTAGCCTCTTCAATCGCTGCGTACATTTCATCTACAAAATAACAATTTATTTATTAATATATTATTTATTTTCTGACTGCCTCATTAGTGTAGTGGTCCCAAGCGCGACTGCTACGCTAGAGGTCCTGGGTTCGATCCCCAGGTCGAGCAAAATGTCATTGAGTTTTTCTATGAAATTCTCACTAGCAGCTCGGAGTCTGGATTTATGCCCGGTTAATGGCAATAGGCTCGCCCCCTATTACATGGGACCTAAACATACCAGGCGAACTGTGGGTATACAGTAGTACGCCTCTGCCTAACCCTTCGGGGAGTACAGGCGTGATGGTATGTATGTATGTATTTATTTTCAGGCATCTATGGCCCTATAATACAAGCTATAAAATATATACAAAATAGTGTTAGTAGACAGGGCTTAAGACTATGTTAGTAACACTTCACTTGGCGCTTATTGTCTTTGTGCATTCCTCTTTCGGCACCAATTTTTTGAGCACTTATGGGTTGAGCACTTACGCTATTCCACTTACAACATACATAACATAAAATAATCAACCTATTACATTGTCCCACTGCTGGGCACGGGTCTCCTCTCATAATGAGTGGGATTAGGCTATAATCCACCACGCTAGCCTAGTGCGGGTTCGCAGACTTCACACACCGTCGAGAAAATTTCTCAGGCATGCAGGTTTCCTCACGATGTTTTCCTTCACCGTTTAAGCGCGTGATAATTAACTATTAATACGCACATGACTTCGAAAAGTCAGAGGTTCCTTGGATTCGAACTCGAGACCTTTCACTTGGCAGTCCAATGGTCATATTACTAGGCTATCACTGCCAACACCAATAGATATATTATCTCGGTGCTCAATATGGAAAAAAAATGTATTAAAGGTGCACGGCCCATACAAAATTAATCCATGTCCTACAGTAAATAGAAGTATCTCAAAAAAAAGGTAAAATTGAGTTAACGAAGGTGGCATTTTTCCGATGGCAATCCTTACAGTCTAACATATAAAAAAATCCTATGAAAATTCGTTCAGGAGGATTAATATATACTAATACCTACTATTTTACAATATTACAAAATACATTGAAATAATACACTGCTATGTACATAAACCAAATCTTTTGGCGCATTATGTGCAGGACAATAAACTTAACCAACTAAGAGTACCATTTATAAGATTAGAAGTAACCAGTGAAGAAGTGAGCGATTTTCCCTTACTATCGTATGAAGACTTAATTATGATAGCGATTGGGGTATACCACCCGAAAATAGCTCGTTCATATTGTAGGTAGTGAACATATAAATGCAACAGGAGTACCTATATGAAATTGAATTTTATAGGCACTCAGAGACGGTAAGCATTAATAGATTGGAAAATAATGTCCTGATATGTATGTATGTATGTTTAAGATGCCGGATTCAATCACGACACTTCGTAGGAGAGAGTACTATACGTACCTATGTGCTTTACAATAGAGAACTTGAAGGGAGAAATGCTATAGTTTAGTACTATTGTTCATGTATACATGGACGCAGGACACTGGGTGTATGCGCCCAGGTTATGACTTAGGGATGTCATATTACTTAGGGATGAGAAATAATCCAGAACATTAGGACCACCCGGCACAATTCTTAAAAAATATACCTATTATTAATAAAAGCTTAATAAAAGCATAATAAAAGCTTTATAAATATATATTATATATGTTACTGTAAAAGCCCGAACTACGGTAAATCCTAAGATTTACCAACTCTGACTGGTAAAAGTTCGAAATGTTCCACCATGGTTAGGTTAGGTTGTTAGGTTTTTTTTTAAACCATGGTGGAACATTTGCATGGCGTTGTAAGCTTTTTTTTTTAAAAAAAACCTAACAACCTACTAGCCTAAATTCCTAAAAAACTTAGCCGTGCCCAAAATATTTTGTCATTGTGGCATTGGTTCACCATCACTGGCTTAGGTACTCAAACCATCGGTGCTTAAAATGGCATTAAAGATACGGAAAAGTCAGAATGTTCATATAATCATGTCGTATTGCTTATTGAGATATGATAAATATCGGAATAGGGCAACTATTTGTATTGAAATCTCATACTTAGATCAAGATAGGTAAACAGTAGGCGCCGTATAATCTTTACAATTAGCTTGAGATTTTTAATCAGAATGAGATAAAGCGATTATGTCGTAATATTAAGATAAATGAAGTTGCGACAATCCAGAACTATTTGTTATGGGTCGAACAGACTACGACACTTTAGACCGTACACCGAATGTCTGTGTGAAGATAAGAGGCAGCCGCACTCACACGTAGACACTCGGTGTATACACTGAGTGTACCCGTGTCTAGTGTCGTAGTCTAAACGTAACTTTACTTACACTCTCATCTACATTGATAGGCAATCAGGGGGAAATTTTAAATTATCAATGTAAGCATACTCAATTGCAATTCCCTTGCATAGCAAGGCAACTTAACAACTTTAATTAGACATTGCTGAGATATATAGGTCCTGGGGTAGATCCCCAGTTCGAGCAAACTATTATTAGGGATTTCTGTGAAATTTTCAGTAGCAGGTGACTTATGAAACCAGCAAATATTATTGTTAGCATAGTGTTATTTTTGTTTGCAGTATCAGCAGTAATCATAATTATTGTAATATCTGGAATTGCAATATATTTACTAATTTATAAGAAATATATTACAAAGTCATAACCTTATCAATATCTTCACCATAGTGGTAATTGCTATAATGCGCCATTCCATACTGTTAGCAGTTTCTTAAAAAATAGGTTGTAGGTACTGTTTGTTACGACTTACCTGAGTCATCAGATACCGTGGCATAGTGTGGTTGGGACGGTGGTTTGCTGCTCTGAGCACGGATGTTACTGAGTGGTTCACGAACTGATATGCTAGTGTAGCCCTCTGTAAATAAAGTAAATGAATCATCATCACTTATATGTAGAATACCTGTGACGCTTGAATGATTGATTGTCAGGCTTTATGTATAGACTTACGGTTTTAGTGATAATAAAAAATATAAATCTTCTTATAATAATCTATACTTATAATAAATCTGTAGAGAGGTCAATTCTGTACATGAAATATATTTCCAAAATAACTATCAGCGGGTGATTAGTGATCGATACTGACGCCAAAAATGCAATCAGTAAAATTTTTGTGTCTGTCTGTCTGTCTGTCTGTCTGTCTGTCTGTCTGTATGTTCGTTATAGAAACAAAAACCACTCGACGGATTTCAACGAAACTTGGTACAATTGTTCTTCATACTCCTGGGCAGGTTATAGTATACTTTTCACCACGCTACGATCAATAGGAGCAGAGCAGTGAAGGGAAATGTTGGGAAAACAGGAGAACTTACTCCATTTTTTAAGCTTCCGTCGCGTGTGCAGCCTTAATGGTTAAAGCTACACAGAAATCATGTATGACGGAAATGTTCTCCTTAAAATTATATAAAAAATATTCCACGACAGCAAATGTCTATCTTTTATGGTTGACTCACAATAACACGTGTAACTCCCGATAGCTTATCAGTTCGGAGCTTTCTGATTATATTTGTCTACTCTTACGTTAGGTGACTGACTGACTGACAGTGATCTATCAACGCACAGCCCAAACCACAGGTTATAGTATACTTTTCATCACGCTACGATCAATAGGAGCAGAGCAGTGAAGGGAAATGTTGGGAAAATGAGTGATTCATGGGAAAGGTTTCAAGCTATAAAACACACACATCACACTACAACCCTTAGGAACGTGGCAACGCAGGTGAAACCACGGGCGAAGAACTAGGGAACAAAGTAACTATTCCACGCGGACGAAGTCGCTGGCAAAAGCTAGTTATAAAAATATAAATGCTATAATATGTTTTATCTTCTTTTCCCTGTCACGCAATATCAAGTGTCAAAACAAGAAAAATATAATAATAGCTATAGGAGATTATAGTCATGAATAAGATCGTTAAATATAATTAACGGTTGTTAAGCCATTGATAATCATCAATGGTTTAACCGGAGAACGAAAGCATCGCGAGGAAACTTGCGAGTCTGAGACTTTTCTCGACGGCGTGTGAAGTCTGCCAACCCGCATTAGGCTAGCGTGGTAGTGGTGATGGACCCCGCTTAACGTTGCCCCGTCTAGCCTAACCCTTCTCATTCTGAGAAGAGATCTGTGGCCAGCAGTGGAATGGTAAATATATATAATGGTAAATATAATGATGATAATGTTACGTCATACCGACGCGTAAACATGGCCAAGATATTATGTTAGTCAGACAGTAAGACTTTTGAATTTTACACGTTACTGAATTATATGCAGTCAGTTAAAAATGTAAATTTATTTTCTTCAGCAAATCATTATCATTTTAGATGCATTTTACGATTTCGCAGAAATGTTGTCATTTAATTCTTCATCGACATACATTAATTATTTGTTATAATACAAAACATGGAGAAATAGACTTTAATTTATAAGGGTACGATTTATTTTCATGTAATGAGGTTGAAAATATTTTTAATGTATCTACAAAAAGCATCTAATCTATTTTTAATGGACTTTTATCTGAAATTTAAATCAATATGGATAATTGCGGATGATGGAAAGTGAATATTGATCGATGATATGTATTTACACACATTAAAAATATAATACTGCAATAGCGGATATACCTACATATGCAACGTGTAACTGAATAAGCGCAAGACCAGGATCAGGTCGATTAGAATATCGAGTCATAATAATAACGAAACTCGAAAGTCATTTTGAGGCATGTAAGTACTTATATTTTTTCAAGAAATTAGTTATATCAGCTAAATAAAAAATTTGTGGCCGTACTATACCATATCGATGCGCACACGCACACAATAAGAATTTGTGCATTAGGTTTCAGTTTTTCATAAGTACTTAGACATGTACCTACCTAAAAATGCCCACAAATCTATACTTATAATAAATCTGTAGAGAGGTCAATTCTGTACATGAAATATATTTCCAAAATAACTATCAGCGGGTGATTAGTGATCGATACTGATGCCAAAAATGCAATCAGTAAAATTTTTGTCCGTCTGTCTGTCTGTCTGTATGTTCGTTATAGAAACAAAAACCACTCGACGGATTTCAACGAAACTTGGTACAATTGTTCTTCATACTCCTGGGCAGGTTATAGTATACTTTTCATCACGCTACGATCAATAGGAGCAGAGCAGTGAAGGGAAATGTTGGGAAAACAGGAGAACTTACTCCATTTTTTAAGCTTCCGTCGCGTGTGCAGCCTTAATGGTTAAAGCTACACAGAAATCATGTATGACGGAAATGTTCTCCTTAAAATTATATAAAAAATATTCCACGACAGCAAATGTCTATCTTTTATGGTTGACTCACAATAACACGTGTAACTCCCGATAGCTTAGCAGTTCGGAGCTTTCTGATTATATTTGTCTACTCTTACGTTAGGTGACTGACTGACTGACATAGTGATCTATCAACGCACAGCCCAAACCACAGGTTATAGTATACTTTTCATCACGCTACGATCAATAGGAGCAGAGCAGTGAAGGGAAATGTTGGGAAAATGAGTGATTCATGGGAAAGGTTTCAAACTATCAATGTATATATCATCACGCTACAACCCTTAGGAACGGGGCAACGCAGGTGAAACCACGGGCGAAGAACTAGGGAACAAAGTAACTATTCCACGCGGACGAAGTCGCTGGCAAAAGCTAGTATAAAAATAAAGTTTGAGTGCTTCCAATTTATTGCTGTTATATTTTGCGTAATAGGCTATTTGACTGATTATTTTTATAGTCTTATGCAAATGTTTACCATAAATAGAACCCATCAACGAAAACGAAATTAAAATTGGCTCAAAAAAAGTAAGTTTAATTTCATGCTAGACAGAGAACGCTCTATACGACTGTATACTCTGTTTACGACGTCACAAACCAATGCGCCATACAAATACTATACTAACACGCATTTGGGGGAAAGGGACGAACCATCCCATTTCAATCCCTACCAAAAATTTTAAATACTTATATCTTTGAACTTTATTTACCAATTTAAATTATTTTTTCAGAATACGATTTGAATTTGATTTCATTTTTCACTCAGCTTGGTATTTTTAATTATTCAAACATAAGTCAAATACCCTGTTGTCCCTACCTTATTGGAAAAAAACACCGGAAAGTGGGTGATTATTTATTGCTTACCTAAAAAGGTTTTGGGTTTATACGCATTAGACATACATACTTACTTGCAGAGTCAGTAGAGTCTCCACTGAAATGTGTAGTATTGTCTGTATTAGGGCGAGGTGAGGGTGGTGTGATGTAAGGCAGCTCCTGGCTCGATGGCAACTGTCCGCTTATCGCCACCGACGCTGATATAACCACCGATTCTGAAAATGTTCCACTTTCTCAGAAATATAGTCAAGATTAAAATCAAGATCGATGTATGATGTGATCTTGTTTGTCACCAACTTTGAAGTTTAGTGGTACTTATCAGTTCTATCATATTTTTACATAATTATGTCTTGCTAACTAATATAATGATGCTTTCAAACTTCCTATTAATATTATAAATGTGATAGTTTTTTTTTATGTTATGATGTTTGTTACTAAATCACGCAATAATTAAATTTGGCACACCTATAGTTTACAACTTGGACCAACACAAGACTTTTTATCCAGGTTAGATTCGACTAGTGTAATTAAGAAATTGACTACGAGGAGTAAGTAGTCGATTTATAAAAAAAAGAAATATTTAAAAGAAGATAGTAGTTACAGTATAAATAGTTAATTAATTATTTTTTGAGATGCTTCCGCACCGCCACCCGGATATAATGGTTGCTAATACATAAATACAAACAAACCTGCAGCATTCTGTCCCACTTCCCTCTCATCAATTTGTATTTCCCGGTCAGAGGTGTCATCGGTAGTTACTTCAACAAGACTGCAACAATAATATAATTATATCAGATGAAATAATTAAATTCTAGGTCTAAAAGTCAAATTTAAATTATGCGACCAAAACATAATAAATCATTATAATAAATCTTTTTAAAGTTTTGATAAGTGTGAACGAATTTTACTAAGATATTTTTATAAAATAGGCAGAAATCCTAGTATGGGGTGACCACACTAGAATGTATTCCAGTAAACTGTGTGTAAAAGGACTGCAAGAACGGACATGTACCATCCGTTTTACAGATTGAGAGGGCTTGTTATTAGTATGGTGGGAGAAGAACTCCCACGTGCCAGATCGGTCTAGTTTAGGAATAATTAAGTACCAACATCTACCTTTGATGCAGTTTAAAAAAAGGAAAAATCCTAATTTCTGCGAAATCAAAGAAAAGTTGCTACGCGCTTAATAATCCAGCATTGCTACGCGCCAACCAATTTAATTTAAAGGTTCATTTCCGTTTTCGCTGTTAAGAACGGCAAGTGTCATTTATTTTTCTGAACGAGGCAACAATTGAACAAATTTTTTTTTTAAATATGGGTACCACAGAATGGACTGCTGATTTTTTTACCGACTTCAAAAAAGGACGAGATACTATGTTCGTCTGTACCTATGTATTTTTTTACTATGTATGTTCACCGATATTTTCGTCAGTTGTGGACCGATTTCAATTATTCTTTTTTTATATGAAAGAGTATACTCCCAAGATGGTCCCATTCGAATTTGGTGAAGATCGGATCACAAAATTCGGAATAAAATGAAAATAACTCGTACCGACGGACGTAATGATCACATCGTCTAGGTACGCAAAATTATGCTCGCTACGCAAAATGTTGAAAGAAAATAACTTTTAACAAAAAGTAAAACCGCCTTCAAAAACATAAAAAATAATGTACAAGAGTTTCAGAAGTCGGTGGCGACGACAAAAGATTAGACCAAATCGAAGACACCGACAACAACTGAAACTCTTGTGCATTATTTTTTATGGTTTTACTTTTTGTTAAGTTATTTTTTATATGTAGAGAGGACACGATAAAGCTGGTGCCCCAATGCTGATCTTTCGGAGAAAAAATAAAAAGATAAAGAATTATCTTTTTATGATGTTTTTGCTCTCAGCATGGAAAATCCATGCGGAGAGCAAAAGAGATTATAAAGTTGGGACTCGCGGTGGCTTAGCGGTTAAAGCGTCTGGTGTATCTCACCAGAAGACGCAGGTTCGAAACCTGCCCGCGATTGAATTTTTCCTACACTAAGATAATGAATTATTTTTTCTTGCAAATTATGGACTTTTAAATGATGCAAAATGGCATGAGGCAAAATGCGTTTAGTATGTATTGATCAAGTACTAAATATGAAATAACAATTAATTAATTGATTTCACAGAAAGTAGGTTTTTCTGTTTTCTAAACCGCCCAAAGGTAAACTTTGGTAGGCCCTTAATTACTACTAAATTAGACCGATCTGGCACTCCCACCCTTCATAAAACAAGCCCTTTCAATCTATAAAACTGATGGAAGATGTCCGTTTTTGCAGTCCTTTTATAGACAGTGCAGTATTGTGCAGCCGCTTAAAAACATAAATTCTCACATATGCAAACACCAGGCCAGAAACAACTAGCTTGGTAGCTCGTTGCTTCTGGTCTGGTGTTGGTGTTGTCGGTCCTACAAATATTTGCTTCGTGTGGGAATGGAGCCTACGACTTATGGCCCAGATTCCACAAGTCGTGGTTTTCAATACTTACATATTATGGCTTTCATTCTGAAGTTTGGCATAGGCGTGTTCATAGGGGTGGTCCCGGCTGGTAGATGCCGTCGCTACTGTCTTGTTCCCTGGAGATAAACAATATCGATTAGCGAAAACATTTAAACTGATTACAATTTTAATTAAGGCCAGTTCCGAGTAGCGGTGCCTTTTGTTCGATAATACCGGATCTTGGCGCCGATAATGTTGTGATCGTATCTCTAATATAATGAATGAACTGCTGTTGCACAGTAGCAGCAAATATTTGTTTTATGACTAGCGCAACATATTTTTATGAAATAATCTTGCAAATTATAGGACACAGGTATTTTTTATCAGACTTGTAGCCTTGAGTATAAATATTTCTGTTAGTTATATAATCCGTAAACTGATTTTAATTGTTGAAAGATAACTTTTTGTTTTTCAACATTTTAAAAGAAGACTGCACAATTAATGCAATATGAAGTATTTTAACGATCCCGATGGCAAGGACCCGCATGTTCTAGCACAGAATTCAAGACAAGTGTAAAGTGAGCATTAGGATTCTCCGCGCGATGATGCCAACAAAACTCAGCACGCTTAGCACGCTGGTAGGATCAAACTATCCATCTGGCTAGGCTAGTCAATAGGCACCACCACCACCATGCTCACGCCAAGCAGTTGTATCTACCTACTGTGTTCCGGCGTGTTTATGTGAGAGCCATGGGCCCAGAAGGTTATCTTGATTCGAATAGTCTATGAGAGTAAGAACAAAAGCACTCTACATTTAAAATAAGTATTTCCTACTTAATTAATTTAGGTAGGTAGGTATTTTGGAAAGCGGATAGTAAACTATTGACTGATTTTCCAGTGCAAGTAGGTAAAATTAAAAAATGTTTCTCGTTTCACTCTAACACAAAATCATAAGATAATAAGGCGCGGTAATAAGGCAAATAAAATGTGGATTTATTTATAGATGTATACATGGGTAATTATAAATTAAAATTTACGGTTTTCCTTGACTGGCTATGATAAACATAGGTAATGCAACTGTGTGTACGGGTACAGTTCTCTGTTAAGTACTTCACATAATATACATAAATACTAAAAACTCTTATTGAAATGTATAGAACTTTCGGTTTTTGATGGGGATCGTTTCAGGTATGTAGTTGTAAGGGGATGTCCTCTAGTGGCGGACACCTAAGGTTCAGGCCTATTTAAATGAAAAACGATTCAGCCGTTTCGAGATCTTTTCAGATTTTAAAATTAAAGTGACCCACATTACAGATAACTACAGTAGTCTACGTCACACAAAACTGCAATGTAAAATTACAACCATTACATAGCAAAGAAGTAAGTAGGTGCCAGGAAAGTAGTGTAGTGAATCCTTGTGTGCTATGTATAAGCAATGTCCAATTATATACCTATTTACCTGTTTTTGAAGTGTATAGTGTCTTGTTATTAAAAGTATGTCTCGCAGCACAAATATTATTACCAATGAGATGTGCCTTTGATCTACTCAAAACAAAATAAGGGTCAACCATAAGTTCTACTATAATCAAACTTAAACTTTGCTTTAGTGTTTACAATCAACTGTAAATGTGACGTTGGGTGTTCCTTTAAGTATCAAGAACATTTCTATTAACAAATTGTGTTAATTGGGAACTTAAAAAACTTTTCTTCGTTGGTTAGTTTAGTGTCAAATTAAATTTGTGCTTTTGTAATGTTAAATTTCAAAACTTCTCGCCAATGTTTCTTCGAGTACCGGTGCTTACAGTTAATACCACTTTTAGACTTGCATAATGCCGCGTGTTAGGAGACATATGGACGCGATAACAGCCACCAGGGTTGTAACCTTGATCCAGGAGGGTCAGTCAGCGGCAGCGCGCTGTAGGTTTAAGGTTAAGCTATTCGCGACGAGCTGTTCAAAATGTTTGGACTAGGAGACGGATAGTGTCGCCAGACAACGTGGTTCAGGAAGATTTCGGGTTACAACAGCACAAGAAGACCAATATATTCGTTTAACCGCACGCAGAGAGCGAACATCTGCTGCACCGACCATACAAAATCCGTTATGGCGAGCTACAGACACTCGTGTGAGCGACCAGACCACTACTCCATACCAATACTCAGAAGACTGTTGGTTCGCATCCAATTAACTGCAGCATACCGTGCAAATTTTTTAAGGTTTGCAATGCAGCACATGGATTTGAGTGTTCAGGATTAGCTGAAAGTGCTTTATACTAATGAGTGCAAAATTATTTTTTCCAGTGACGATCAACTCATTGGAGTGTGGAGAAGATCTGGAGAACGGTTTACAGATACTTGCATTCACGAAACCGATCGTTTTGCCGGGCCTAGTGTCATGATCTAAGTCGCAAAACTGAGCTTTAATTCTTAACTAGGGCACTATATCAGCCAAAATTTGCCTAGAAAATGTGGTACAGTCACATTCCATTCCATTTGCAGAACAAACTTGACCAGGGTTCATCTTGATGCAGGATAATGCTCGACATTAGCATTTTAGCATAGATTGACAATGTCAATACTAGCTGAAGCTGGGATTGAGGATCAATTAAAAAGGAGTGTTAGAGTGAGTGATATCCCCATAAACACGCAACAGGATAAGGACGCATTGCTAAAAGAGGAGACCGTACGCATTATTAGACAACAACGAAAATAAACTTTGAAGCTTTATTTAAGAAAACATCCCATCTTTTTTAAACCTTTATTTTACCTTATTTTTTCTGTACTATTTGAATATTTTTTACATATTAAACATGATTTTTATTTTATTTAATTAAAAATTACAGAATTTAAAAAAAAAACTACAAAATATTACTACTTAATTTGTTTTGAGTACTCGTATCGAGTCTTTTTATTAAGCCACGCCTAATGAATAAAGTACTCTGGTTAGTCTTATAATTAACTTGAAATAAGTACTTTTGTATACCTAATCGTTTCCAAACCACCTCCTATTCTAGATAGGTTTAGGGTGTTGCGCGATAGATATTGTAACAATCCGTATTCGTAACAATATGATAAATGTACAAATGTTTAACAATTACCGTTCATTAGTGTATGTAGGTACAATTAGTAAATAATTTATAACGATGCTGACGTAAAAGGTCTTACTAAATCATTTTAAATTTGCCGGTGATTAAGATCAGTATATTTTTTTCGAATTAAATTAAATTTCAAAATACCTAGGTATTTCATTTAGGTAGTTGCAAAGTGCGGTGCAGCGGAAATTTCAAGTGTTACTGCAAATTAAATTTATTAGATATATCCAACGATTTCTACATTTACCGCAACAATATATCAGAACAATACAATTTAAATATTTAAAAGTATCATCTTTTTACTACTATAGAAATTTAAATTACATACTTAATGTCAGTTAAGACAGGTCAACTCAAAACTGCTATTGGCTCTTTCTTCAAAAGATCAGTTCAACCCTGTTCGTTCGCATCTCTTGAGAAGAGCTATACCGATTTGCCAAATTTTGGATTTAAAATATCCGTAATAGTCCGAATAAGTTTTTTAGGGAAACAAAGTTCGGAATACTGGAAAATTCTGAAAAAAAAAGGAAAATTCTGGAAAAACTGACAGTGCTTTTTTCTGTAAAACATCTCAATTTTCACTGATTAACTGACCCGACAGAACAACGCGTGTCGGGTAAATTAGTCTAATAATATTACTACTGTCTGAACCTTAAAAAAAGAGACCACGATTCTCAGAGCCCGTCAGCTGGGAAAATGCACTATCTATTAAAAAATATAATATTTTCACTTGTAAAAGATCTATTTAGAAACATACATTAATTTATAATTTAATGCTTTCTACATAATAATAGTATAAAATGGTGTCTATTACATCTAGCATTTTGAGGACGAATATTGGAAAATCACCTACTAAAGTATTCCATTTTACTATGAATAAAATATAAATGGAATGAGGTGCAGAACAACTTAATTATAATATTTTCTACCTTTAATAGATTAATGCTGGTAACTGGTTAAGCCTAGTACCTATTCGATCAAGGTCTTGGCACTAACCAAGAATTTATTAATTCATTAAAAATTTGTAATATTAAACAATAAGCATTATGGTATGCTTCGTAATTGCATATTTATTTTGTATGTACGTAATAGGTACATTTCATGGTTAATTAACACATGTAGTGCGCACAGCTAACATTTTAACATGTACATACAACATTCTGATGAATATTAAATTACATTAGAGTAGGTAAGTACTTACCTACATAACGTCACTGAGGAATGAAACTATTTAGATAGTTTGCAGACGCCAGACACACAATAACAACAACAGACCTTTATGATTTACCTAGTTGATTCTTAAAGTAATAGTATTAGATTTCAAAATTGAACATCAAGTAAATCTCGTTGCGCATACTTTCGCCCGCGACCTTTAAAGAATCGGTATGTGTCGAGGTTTCGTAGGTCACACCGCGACATGTTTATCTAACGACTTATGACAGTTAATATGGTCTTGAAGGGGACTGTTAGGTACGTACACATTTAAAAAAAAAATATTAGTGACAAGAAATATCGATATCCATTAGGTAGGTACCACAATTTCTGAATCAATCTAGTATACCTACTTTCTTGATTGATTTAGAATTAATGAGGATTTATAGGTGCGTCGATCAATCGAAATCAATGTCTTACAATTCAATTAAAAGTGCACACTAGAATAATTTACATCTTCTTTGTATATACATTCTTGGCAAAGTGGTTGTGGGTTGAGTACGCTTTTCTGATAGGTACACTCATAGGTTATCTTAATTTTTATTGCAGTCTTTATTTGGTCAAATTAGCGCAAGGTAATATTGCCTTTGCGCTGATCCGACCAAATGACCGACAAGCGAGCTCGTTTGTCTTGCCTGTAACATCTCTAAGTCTCGATACATGCCTGTAGAATGTGAGAATTCGGGCTTTGCAGCATTTCATCATCATCAACCGATTACTGTTATGTGCAGTTCTGGCATAATGGGCACGTTAAAGTTGAAGATATCCCCAGCATTCTTCTCTAACACCACAATCCTAGAGAATAGAAAAAAATACCTTCATCCAAATTCACGGTGGCATATATTTCAGAGGCAGTGTCCCCGCTGTCGTGTCTCCCAACTGGATGTGGTATTTCTGGCAAACTTCTTTGACTGTTTTGAGTAGACGCCCTGTTAATGAAATACGAAATTTAAAGCGAGTGAACTAACGTTGGTGCTGCGGGGGACGTTTGGAAAATTGGTGAACTAGCAACGCACAGCTGAATTGCGCATTGTGATTTGGACTCTGACCTATTATGAAGAGTCAGTTAAAAGGGCAAAAATTCAGAATTATTAAGTGCTTGGGATAGGGCTTGTGCTTCTGCTATAAAAGATAGAAATATTTAGTAATTGGTTTGTTCGTTGGCAAAAGTGGTTTAATTCTAATGGCATATATTTTGAAAATGTTATTAAATAGGTACTTTTGTT
Organism: Acronicta aceris; assembly: GCA_910591435.1. Classification (NCBI taxonomy): domain Eukaryota; kingdom Metazoa; phylum Arthropoda; class Insecta; order Lepidoptera; family Noctuidae; genus Acronicta; species Acronicta aceris. The sequence goes on along the minus strand of OU342767.1, from coordinate 8,247,099 downwards.
TTGCAAAACTTTTGGAGCAACCCATGTATATTTTGTCGGGTATTGTATTTGTGTTTCATACAATATTACGGTACAGAATTAATATTTATCTCTAAAAATCGTCGCGTAAGTTCGTTCAGGAGGTAAATAGTTTCATTTCTAAACTTACTCTGTATCGTTACGTTCATATAGAGAGACAGACTCTTCATAGTGTCAGTTCCCATACCGACCCAAAAACAAAGCTGAATATTTTGCGTGTATCACGCAAGAGCCTAATCGTAAAGGCCACAATGCGGCTTTACCACTACTCCGTTACTATAGCATTTCGGAACAGTGCAGAGTTCGAGGTCAATGTTAAGTACAAACTAAAAAGTAACGGTCTATTTATTGTTGTTTTGCTACATTCGTTAGTATAAGAAATTGCATCAATTATAATTATCGTAAAAACCTACATTAATTTTCATCAGAAATCGATAGGTACTGTACCTATGGAAATTAATTAAGGATGTACCTACAATCAACAAATTGGTGATTGACCACTATTGGATCTTACATTATCTTTAATAAGGGTATAAATGCCAAAAATGTTACATTCAAGGAAATGAAGCAACATAACGTTCTAAAATGCTGTACGTACCTACAATTATTAATTAAAATTGTGTAGTGTTGGGAATTAAGACATGCTTTTATGACCCTATGATGCTGAATGCTGACTGACAAACAGATTTATTTAATTTGTAAGATTCCGCGGTTTCACCACGTTAAAGCATCCATAAAGGTATTTTTATAGATTCTTACGAGATAGGTACTTAAATGCAAATGTATGTAGGATATCAATTTACATATTAAAGTTGAATAGGTAATCTATATTTGTATTTGCATTACAGGCTTTTGCTTTGCCTTGCCGTATGTACTGAAATACCCAGACCCTGAACAACTAAATGCAGACCAAACAAATAGTATTATAAAGTTATTTTTTAGTGAAGGAAAAATTAAATCTCGGCAGGATTCGAACCTGCGTCTTCTGGTTGGATACACCATACACAAGTCAGAGCATCTAGTTTGAACTTTAAAATATAAGTAAGTCACGTGCGGGATTCGAATCCAGTAATGGTAACAGATATTCATTTTTATGAATTATCTCTAAGTGTGAGGTTCCAGAACATAAAGAGATTTCTTGAGTGTTCCAATGCCTTACAGTTAAGGACCTGCTGCTCTATAGGTACAAGGAATGACATAATTGGAATATATGAAAAATATAGGCAGTATATGAGCTCACTGTGGCACACTAAGTCAGAAAGTATATTAAATATGGAATTGAGTCTCACTTCTAGACTAAACTTGCTATAGTTAACTAGATAAGAGATTTTTTATTTATTACAATGACTTGTCACAGACATTTTTTTATCTTTAGGTACCTAGATAAAACTCTTTAAGTAGAGAATCGAAAATTGTGAGTCATGTTCATCATTTGCGTGACTCATTTTCGTAACATTCCAATTTCCAACATTTAAAAAAATAATTACCGTTTTGTTCCCGTTAATAGTAGGTGATAGAGCTAAATTTTGCAACATTCTGAATTTTATTAAATTAATTACAATTTGCAACAGACAGATCCAATGAATAAACTTGAGACACAAATACATTAAATTAAAGATGTATGTAGGTACTGTGCTGAATCAGAAAATGACTAATGAATCTAACAAGAAACACTAACAGTAAATAAAATGATGACATGCAATTAGCCTATTTTATTACCCATGCATTGGTGTTTCTAGATGAGAGTAAGAGCATGTATAAAATAAAAAAGATATAAAATATGATTAGTACCTACATGTAATACATATGTAAGTAAAGTAAACATAAAAAAATAAATATAAGGTAATAGGTACCTATTAAAAATAAACTTTAAATCTGAATGAAGATGGTAATTAATTAAAAATAAGGTACCTAATAGATTTACTAAATACAAGCCACAAATACAGAGTTACAACATATTTTTAAAAAAAGCTTACTAGCAATGTGGATCGCACATTACTAGTATTCTTGATAACCCCTCATGCTAAGCTAAATCCTTGTGTTATGAGATGGTTTACGTCTGTAGTGCAATGAGTGGGTTTCAAACTGGCAACTACATAATCGCATTAGGTTACCACCACTTCAACAACTTCCAAAAATTATGTTAAATTTTAAAATAAATGTTCATGCTTGAAATAAATAAAACAACACTGTCAAATTCTTTCATGAAATCTCAATAAAACATAAGAAATAATCTATTATTTTTAAGAACCAGTACCTACTACCACTGACGGATAGCATGGCAAGGGATTTTTAGGTGACAAATGATAATAATATAACATATTATTATTAAGTTACAGGTGAAATTTCAAATACCAATTATCCATCCACTCAAGCAAAGCTTATAATATAAATATATATGGATAATAATATATTTCTGGATATGGACATTGTAAGTATATGAAATTTATAGATTAATTTTAATATAATCACCTAAAATTTCCTGACTATTCCAAACCCCCAGTGGGCATTACACTTTACCTTTTTAGAGGTGACATCCTAAAACAAATACCATAAAAAATAGGAATAGTACCTACATAAATAATGTAAGAAAACAAAGAAATGTATTATTTCAGCCCAGACATTATGTTAGATAAGTAGTTAATATAATGTCCCCATTAATGTATTATATCAAAGGTTCAACAAATATAATATTATACACCACTGGCACTACATTACAACAACAAAATTAGTTGAATTTCTAAAAACAGTATCTGTTAAGTTGTTAAATATTTAGACCATTTTGTTAGCTCTTTAGTTAGGTATGTCTAGTCTAGGTCATGCTAGAACTATAACAAACCGCTTGATAGAGGCCGGAGTGGTAGGTGTTGGAGATGGTGCCTCCTCCTCAAAACGAATTTTGACCACACCGGCCGTACCAACCAACTCACTTCTGTTAAATATAAAAATATTTATTGATGTAGTACTTAATCTATCACATTAATTTACTAACAAAATAATGCATTCATCTACACTAAACTTTAAATCAATACCGAGGGACTTATGAATGATATTTATTAACAGCATTAACTGCCATCTAAATAGAGAGTATTTCATATTTTATGGTGGTATTGAAAATTTAGTATCTATAGGAATTTGAATACTCTTGAATATTTGTTTTTACTAAGAATGTTATTAACAGATAATTTAATCATAAGAGTAGGTAGTACTATATAGTCATGATATTGTAAGCATATATTTACACCATGACCTGCCATACCAAGACATGTACAGGATTATTGGTGAAGATGGGTGATAGTATAAAAATATCCTTTAGATTATGTACCTGGACCACTTTCTGACCTATCTTAGCAATTTTATAAATCAATTTAAGAGAGAGTATCATGAAACTGCTTTCTCATAAGAATTCTACTTGATTTTAACTTCTTATATGGATTCAACACAAAATGCCACAATATCACATATTGTTATAGCAATGTGGATGTGAATAAATTGATATGTAAATAAACAACCACTTACTTCTGGTTGGAGTTCTTGCAACCACAAACACATACTGAAAGTGCTGTAATGAGAGTGACAAGCACCCCCACACTAAGAGCTATCTCTATTAGAGTATACATAACAAGAGTTTCTCAATCAATGGCAATCCGACGCAACGATAACCCGAAGAAATATTCCATCACAGATATAAAATTAAGTCACTCCCTTAAACAGAAACACTTTCAGCACACAACTCTCTTCCATTTGAATAAAAAGTGTTGAAATGTAGGGCACTCGGCTTTACCACATAGGACTTGTTAAATCTAAACGAACTAATCCATTACAATGTCTATTTCCAAAATAAACGTGCCATATATTTCATTGAATAGACAGGATACAATTAAGATCTAAGATATTTCGATACCATTATTCTCTAAAATAGTAGAACTTAGAAGCGAAAGCAGAGCACGTCCATCAATACAATTTTCTTTACAAATGCAACATTTACAACATTAGTGTTGTATTCTATTTGTCAAACTGTCAATGTCGATAAAACTGAACAATCAGAATGACACGACGTCATTTAGAGTACATCCGAGTTAACAACGCGTGTCGACAAGTGATTTTACCGTGGTACATTTTAAAAAACACTAATAAAATCTAAACACTCGGTTTAAAGACAGTTGGGGAAGTAATTATTTCGAATTAGTCATTATTGTTCTTACTGATTTCGATATTTTCGCACAAGAACACATAATTAAATTATTTGAGCAGTGCGGCTCAAATAATTTAATTATGTGTTACGCAAAACGGGCAACACGAAATTGGTAATGTAAGGTTATGAATAATTATGATAGATGCCCAACTAACATAAGACAATTTTTCGAAGGGTCGGAAAAATTTCATCATGTCACCGTTTAACCCGGATAACCATACAAATAACACTTTGCTCGACCTGGGACTCGAACCTGGACATCTAGCGTAGCAGTCGCGTTTGGGACCACTAGACTAATGTGGCAGTAAAAAACAATAAAATGTTGTAAATTCAGGCTCAATAGCTAATAATTCGATTTTTCATATTTTAACTTATAAAAAGGTCAGGTTAAAAGCACCTTTAAACCGACGATCATGCATGTGGAGATTAATTAACATAAATGAAGCGAAAGTTGTGTGCCAGGATCATAGCATGTGGAAATCTATAGTCTCTGCCTGCCCCAATGGGAGACAGGCCTGAAAATTTAAGTAACTTCTAAAAACAAAGACTTTTACACTCATATGGCGATCGTTCACCTGAGCCCGCCAAATTCAAATTTCAAGTGGTTTTTCGCAGTTTGTAGGTCTTGAATACGTTCTTTAATCATGGGAACAGTAATTGCGACATTAACTAAACAAAATTCACGTTTATCTAAAACCATGCTTAAAAATCATTAATGTAGCTGAAAGTAATCTAAAGTGTCAATTTTGACCTTAACACAGATTTTGGCAAGTTTTTGGCTTGTTAAGGATTTATATGTAAAGGTTTCAGTTCTCAGTTGTGAATGTTGTATAGTTCATGTCGCGATTACTACTGCCATGAATCTAGAACTTGTTATAGACCTACAAACTGCGAAAAACCACTCGAAATTTGAATTTCGCGGGCACAGCGAAACGATCCGCCTTAAACTACAAAAAAGACATGATCTAAGTTACCAGGTCATAAAATTCCTTAAAAAAAATAGAGGACTATCGCGTGTCAATTCGCCGCTAGAGCTAGAGACGTTATTAGGAGGTATTTGAAATGTCAAATTACGCCGTTTGTTGGTGTCATTGATGGGTAGGCTACGCGGGTTAATTACTGATTAGAATAATTATGAGAACACACACCCTCACACGCATGCATTCGTAATTCGACTCTAAAATTGTTTTCATTTTGAATAATAGAGGACTCCTTGTACTCGTAACAGTGCCAGTTATGTTATTAAAGTTCCTATGCCCACCTTCCAACTCCTGCATCCGATCAGCTCCATGTCATAATAATAGTGCATTGCCCCGCTTTATACTTAGCCTTGCAAAATTTCAGCTCAATCGGAAACCGAAAAGTGGGTCTTTAAGTTGCAAGATTTTATTACAGAAACTAAATAAAGGAGTGTAAAAAAATAGGAATTTCTCCATTTATTATATATCTATCTATACGTACCTTTAATAAAATTGTAACAGGTTGATGGATGTACATTAAAGATATTAAAGAAACACTAGTATGGGGGGTGTTTCATAGAGCAACAGAAGCTAAAATATCAATTTTAGATTTTTTGTTTGTCTGACTGTCTGCATGTTTGTACGCGCATCACGCAAAAACTGCTGATTTTTTTTTTATTCGTGATAGGCTTACGCTTGACCGCCAGTTCGCCTGATGTTAAGCGATACTGCGATCTACGATGGAGCGCGCTTGCCTAGAAGAAACCGATTCACTCGTGATTTAAAGACACCCAGATTATATGTATCAGTGAAGACTCTCTCGGGAAGTGCATGGAATTGAATGCAGTTTTCACCGATGTATTGCTATAGATGTAAAATAAAATCTGGTGCATGTTTTATCTTGATACCGTGTCACCTAGAATCGGACTTATAGTATGTTAATCTCTTGGCGACGTGAGTGAAACTGTGGGCAACAGCGAGTTTCTAATAAAATATCTAAATTTTTTAGTTTACGTTTGACCTCCAGTTCACCTGATGTTTTTGGAGTTGGTTACTACTGTACACAGCAACATTGCTACTGTAGCGCTACCAATTTAGGATACACGGAGATCACACTCCTTTCTTCTACACCCCACAATTGCTTTATCAATCATGGAGTACGTAACTAAAAGTACTCTTAAGTAGTCTGTGTATCGGACCGGTATTGAAGTCATTGTCCTACACTCTCCTTTCCTCTGAGCCTACACTCTCCTACACTACTATCTCTCAGCCAAGGGGGGGGGGGGGACTTATAACGTGCCCAACTTCAGAAAGTCCTGCCATCTACGTTTCTTAACAAGATACACTGATACCGAATAGTTTTAAGTACATCGATAGATGTCTCTTCTTTCAACTGTCATGTTATTTTAATATACTCTGACGAATAAGTACTGGATTTGATATCGGTATTATGCGTATTATATAAATATAGTATATTATCTACAAAAAAATTTATAATATTTTTCGTAAAAATATTATAAATCTATTCTATTTCTTCTATTATCTATCTCTTCTATTATAAAATATAAATAAGGTCGAGCAAAGTGCTATTGGGTTTTTCTATAAAATTTTCAGTAGCAGCTCTGAGTCTGGATTTGTGCCCGGTTAATGGCAATAGGCTCGCCCCCCATTACATGGGACCTAAACATACCGGCGAACTGTGGATGTACATTAGTACGCTTCTGCCGGGTTAGGCAGAAGCGTACTACAAAACTAAAAAACTAAACTTATATTCCATTATCCACAGTGCTATACAAAATAATATAACATATAACATAACATACCATCACGCCTGTATTCCCAGAAGGGTTAGGCAGAGGTGTACTTAATGTACACCCCCAGTTCGCCGGTATGTTTAGGTCCCATGTTATAGGGGGCGAGCCTATAGCCATTAACCGGGCACAAATCCAGACTCCGAGCTGCTAATGAGAATTTCATAGAAAAACCCAATAACACTTTGGTCGACCTGGGGATCGAACCCAGGACCTCTAGTGTAGCAGTCGCACTTGGAACCACTAGACTAATGAGGCAGTAATATTAGATTTCTACCAGGAAATCAATATTATTATTATAATATTATTTTCTATGTAGTAATTATGTAAGAAGTATACTTGCTTATTATATACCTATCTATCTACCTATAGCTATATACAGGGCGTTAGTTACTGTTAAGAAATGCAGATAGCGTTTTGAATCTTGATGCTTCAAATCGGCTCAAGAGGGCACTCTTGTACAGCTATGTTATTATACTCGTCTAAGTAGTCTGTGGTCATAGTCCGTCACAGTGACAGTTTCAGTGTATCTATTAGTGTAAGATTTTTTTTTGTTTGATTCATCATTTCATTGAATCGTGAAGCTCAGTGAACTGTGAAGTTTTGGGATTATATTTTTGAAAACGTTGGAGGTTATTTTTCTTTACTAACATGTGAAAAAGACTAAGTTATCTTTTATTTGCTACCAAACGGGATTGCTGTTGCTGGATGAATATCCCATATCAAATAATAATCGTTTCAAAATATTCAGTTTGGAAACATTTAAATATAACTGCCGGCCGATATGGAAACAAAAAGTGAAATATTCTCTAAAAGACTTATAATTGCAGTGTTATGGAACATCGGACTCCAGACATTTCTTGCAGTTGTGCTTGTTTTTCTTATACAAATCGATTTTCTGCATCCAGTATCATGGGTTACTTCTACACTTCATGACATATTTGGTTGGAAGATGGGCCTCAATATCGTGCTCCTAAGCTTGGTATCATTTTTTCAAGCATACGCATATGGAAGCTATTATATGATACCGCTGCCTAAATACTTTACGAGGTTCTCTATGTTCTTGAACATGTTTTCAGTCCAAAATACCTTGTTCAGTATACTGTATGCTCTGAGTGGTTATTTTACCATGGGTTTATACTCTTCATTGGCAAAGAGCAATTATAATGTTTTGAAGAAAAAGTGTGCATTTTATGATGGTCAATGTCTTGTAGAACAAAGCCTTTTCCTACAGTTTGGTGGCATGTGGATGGGATTATATTATTTTTTGAATACTCATATCTTTGGAACCACTATGCTCATGTTTCCTCATATTTACCAGGATAAGTTTCAGCAGATTAAACTAGCTATTAATAATATTCTTTCAATGGGATTTAGAAATTCTATTGTGCCAGTTGCATATTACTGCTTGTTTTACTATTTTTGGGGAAACAAACCTAGAAGTGTAGTTTCCGAGGTGTACAGTTTGTATTTGGAAGATCCACCTTTAGATAATTTTGTAAACTTGATGAGGTCTGGAATTTGGATTGGACTTTGGTTCTATACCAGTTTATTCTTTGTGTCAGTTTACACAATGAGAACTATTTTCAATATAATACTCACAGAACCAATGAAATTTCCAATTGAATCTGCAAAAAATTTAGTGCTTCACAATGCATTGGCTCTGAGGTCACAGTTCAATGGATATTTAGGAGCACAGGATCTGAGAAATATGTCTATGACTGACCCTGCAAGAAGACAGCAAATTTTCACGCTTTCTCAGCCTGGAGGTCATCCACGAAACTGGAACAATTTGTTGGAACAATGTATATTCATCATTATTGATTTTAGCAAAGAATTAGAGGCTGTTAATAATGGAGATGGAAAATCTATTGAAAGTGAGAATTCTGCAAACAGAAACATTGCTTCATCTAGCAATGGGTTTACTTATTCTGCAAATCTGAGAAACATGGCACAGTCTCCTAAACTAAAAGAACTCAAGGATCACAACAGAAATAAACTAGAGGATACATTTGTTAATGTTGTTAAAGATGAATTCAATGTTTTTCTTCAGAAGCTGTGTCAAAAACCAGGCATTAGTTATTTGTTTGGGGAACTAACTGACACTAAGTTGAAGTTCTTGTTGATGCAAGCACAACCTGTGATGTGGACTTGTGAAGGTCTTGCCTGTATTGCTGCTGCCTCATTAAATGAAGATAAATATGGAGTTGTACAGAATGATTTACCTATTGTGATATCCACTTTAATTAATCTTAAACATAGCTTGGATAAGTTGACAAAACCAGGCCTTGTGCCCCGGAAGCATATATTAAATGATGCTTTTGCTATTAAAATGAAGACTGCCCTAATCTCATCAGTTAAAAGAAGTATTTATAAGATTGCCATCACATTTTCGAAGTATATACATGAAATACCTTTGGATCAGGATGTTCAGGTTGCATTACAGCCATTTTTGATGTGTAAAGAAGCTTAGTTGTGATAATAAACAAAACTTTTTATTATGTGTAACACTGTGTTTTTCTATACAACTAGAAATAAAACAAAGTTCATTAGAGGAAATTGTCTATTAAATTTTTCTAAAAATGTAACTAACACGACAATAAATTATCAAACTAAACTCTGCATAAAAATTTCAACTAGTTATGTCATACTTGATGGTTATCTATAATTTACTTAGTATTCATTATTAAGGACATAGGTACCTAAGGAACCTGAACCTGTAACTGTAATAAGATGCAAAGATCGAATTCTACCAGTTAGAAAGTAAAACTATTACAGGAATAAATTATCATACATATAATTTTTCTATGTGGTAGTTACCTAAGTATTTCTCATTGTTGTACATACCTGTACTGTATGAATAAAATCTTAATATTGAAAAGAAAAAAAATATATATATAAATATTAAAATCGTTTGTTATATCATCAAATATATCAGTCGAAACAATTGAATTATTAAAAAAAAAAATTGCTTATATTGAATTTATAGAAGGGTATCTTCATCTCGCAAGTCGCTAGTTAGCAACAGAGAGCGCTGGCTGGCAGCGCCGAGCAATGCCGTGCGTTCCGCAGATGATGTCCCAGACTCACAACTTAAAGAAGCTATATGACAAATAAATGGTAGTATTAGTATTCATTTTCTTAAATTGTGCAATACAATTAATACACAAAAAGCAACATTTAAAAGAGAGATCATTCAACGATGAAGTTGTAGGTAACAAATTAGCAGGAATCAACTTTCATAGGGACTTCGGTAACAATTAATAATTTTAAATGATTTTATGTATAGAAAATATTTGAATTATGTATAGAAAATAAATGAATGCAGAAATTAATATATTTATTAAATATTCAGCAGCTGCACTTAGTGTGTATAGCCCGAAAAATCGTCCATCATACTACATCACGGAATGATCTGGAAACAGTAAAGCGTAGTTGGAACAATAACTCACGACAAAGGAGACTGCTCGGCAAGACAGGTGGAAAGAGACAGAGACGAGAGTGCGGGGGGGTTGCGTATAAGTTGAGCGGTACATACGAAGGTTTGTTTACCGTCGGGGCTAGCGTGCGGCGTGGCGCTGGGCTCGCGCTCGCCCGCTTCCGGCGACGCCAGCGCCGCGCGCGCGCTGCCGCCCGGCGACTCCGTCATCGAAGCCTGCAGGCTGTAGCTCTCCCTGTAACATGTACCTCGCTGGACATCTCCACTAATGATTTTTTGGATACAAATTTATTATTACATCGCCATTTATCATAGAGAAGTAGCAATCGTATTCTGTCACCAGTTCACAAAAGCATAATTTTGTGTTTTTATGTTGACAATTGCGAGCAAACACAACACCATCGGTAAAGATTTTTTAAACGCTAAGTAGCAAATGAGTTTTTTTAGTTTTTCTTATAATGAAACCTGTCTGGAAGTCTGTCTCGAATAAGCGAAACATGTCAGGCGGTGTATGATTTTTATAGCAGATGTATGACTTATTCTAAACATTACTGTGCACATCACGAGATGACTGACGTCATGCCGAACATAGAACCGGTTTTGAAAGGTGTTCGCTTGCACATCGAGACGGCATGCTAATCACACTTAGTATTAGTCGTCAATTTACTGAAGGTTGGGTAATGCTAGCCTGTATCCGGAGGTGGAGGAGGTCTGGGAGATCTCGCTGTCATAGGAGGTATCGGTGTTGATGTAGGCGGGCTGTAAGAACGGCGGCTGCGACCAGGCGCGACGTAGCGGTGTGGACTCCGGCCCAGGTGATGAACCCTCGTCGGACTCCAGCCGGACATGGGACACCTGCAGGAAAAGACGAAAACTTAATAAACAACCAAATTATGTACATTTTTTTTATTATCAACAACATCGTTAACATTTTATGTTTTCTTGGGACCTATGATAATTTGGCTTTTATTCTGAAGACATTTTTATTTTATTATGATCAAGAAATTAAATAAGATTTTACAAGAAAGCATTTTTTATATTGTCTTTGGATACCATAAATAGATGTATCCCGATTTATATGTTATGCTAACAATCTTACATCAGGCTTAGTGTGTCTACTGCGACGAAATTTGAAGGTTTTCTTAGAGGGTCCGTGTGCCCGTTGCAACCGCGGGCGGTCTGCGCCATCGGGAGTGTCGGACTGGTCGCCCACTAGCAAGTCGCTGTCCAGCGCCGGCCTCGCTGGTATACATTCCCCGCAGGACGCCTCGCCCGGGGACATCGGTGATAGTGGACTCATTGATGTTTCTCCTGTAATAATATTTTGCTGTTCACGCCTCTTTATGTAAGGTTTACATTACATACCATGACGCGGATAGCCTGTATTAGGCAGAGGTGTACTAATGTACACCCCAATTCGTCGGTATGTTTAATAATAATAGGGGGGAACCTAGTGCCATTTAACCGGGCACAATTCCAAACTCCGAGCTGCTACTGAGAATTTTATAAAAAACCAAATAACACTTGTCTCGACCTGGGAATCGAAAGTCGCGCAATGGAACCACAATATTCCTAAACCCAGAATAAAGTTACCTACATCCAACTCTTTCTAATATCACATGACAAAAAGTAATAGGCAATTTTAAAATCAGTGTTTTCGTTACAAGTCGTTTGATATACTGTGGAACTTACTCACCAGAGGTAAACTTCAATTCTACGGACGGAACGAATCTCAATTTAGTTTGTGTGCTTGTGTACGATGGAGTGCTAGCAGTAGGCTTGTCACTGCCATAGTTGTTTAGCGACCCTATGACGAATTAAACAGATATAAATATTACTCTATGATTCCATGAGTATTTAAGGTAGGTAAAAAATATATATTACCGATATGTGAATTGCCACTGCTAGCGTTGTTATTACTGTTATCACTCAGGCGGCCGCTATTTAACTGGGCCTCAAAGGTTGGCATATGTTGACTCGTGGTTGAGCTACTCGATAAGGATTCTGAAATATTGAAGAAGTAGTTAAGTATATAAAGTTAATAATTGTAGTATAGTACAGAACTAGCCCTTGCTAGTTCTGTACATTTAATTCCATCAAATATATCCATTTAATTCCAGTAAATAACATAGTACTCGTAGTAGTAGTATTTCTATCCCACAAAGTCCAAATTTCATTAATTTAACGAATAATTGAAATTTTAACTTTATGTCACTGACATAAAGGACTTGATTGACAGCAGGCAAAGAAGTAACTTCATCGACTTAGTTGTATGTCACTGGATTGAACAATAATAAGAGTGTCCCTCTTACACTTCTCACTTTCAGAAAGTATGGTATGGTAATCCAGACTTCCTTAATAGGATAAATGTCAGGGCTGGACAGTGAGTTTGTGCGGCCCTAGGTTAATACTACCTTTTTAGGGGTCTGCCTCATTAATCAACTTTTATCTAGGCATATGACAAAAGAGGACTGTAAAATATTTTATTTATTTAATTCTTTTTCCATCCATTCTGTCTTTAATGGAGGCCCTTATACTCACAGGGCCCGTCAGATCCGCCTGTGATGAATGTGATAAATTTGGGCAAGGTGATAGATTGCATCCTGAGGAAAGAATAATAAATAAGGGAGGAAAAAATAGTACCTACATAGTCCTTCTGAGACGCAAGTGAAATTGGGAGCAACAGGTTGTAGGCCAAAAATGAATAGGTTGGTACCTCTTTGAGCGGATAGAGGTGCTGAGGGATGATCAGGAGTGCGCGGCATTCCGGCGGCGCCGGCTCGCCCCACCAGCATGGAGATAAGCGACGGCCGGTGCTGCTGATGTTTGTCTGGCACGGTAGTCGGACGAGGAAACACTTCTGATGCTCGCTTACCGGCGGCCTGACCCAGATTTTCGGCGATTTGTTCTAGAATTATAGGTATGTTTCAGTTTTTAGAAGTCCCTAGTTGTATTTCTTTTTTATGTTTGTTTATTGAAAATAGCTATTTAATCCGACGACACCGGCTCCTGTAATGCAGGTTGTTACCTAGTTTAGGAGTCAAACTTTCAATATATTGTAACATCTGTTTGGTTGGGGGTGGGAAGGTTAGGTGTGCTACATAATAATCAACCCATTATACTGTCCCACTGCTGGGCACGGGTCTCCTCTCAGAATGAGAGGGATTAGGCTATAGTCCACCACGCTGGATTAGTGCGGGTTGGCAGACTTCACACGCCATCGAGAAAATCTCTCAGGCATGCAGGTTTCCTCACGATGTTTTCCTTCACCGTTTAAGCGCGTGATAATTAACTATTAATACGTACATGACTTCGAAAAGTCAGAGGTGCGTGCCTTGGGTTCGAACTCGAGACCTTTGACTTGGCAGTCCAACGGTCATACCACTAGGCTATCACTGCTGTAAGGTGTGCTACATATTTAGTAAAAATTTTAAACTCTTTCTCTCTGATATTTCATTTTAACAAAATAAAATTTTGCTTCATTTTGGAGAAAAAAAACTCGTCGATAATGGATGGAATAAGGTCATGAACTTAAGAAATTGAACTAATAGTAAGTCAACAAGAAAATATATTAAGGTTATGAACTTATGAATAATTATGATATGTAGATGCCAAACTGACGTGACAGTTTTTTACAGGGTCACAAAAATGTCTGTTTAACTGTGTGTGTAAAATTATTTCTAATTTGTTTGTTTTAATTTTTGTCTTGTTGATTTACGACGCGTGCGATTTTTTTTATTGGATAGGGGGCAAACGAGCAGTCGGGTCGCGGGGTCGCCTGATGGTGAGTGATTACCGCCACTCATGGAGACTCGCAACACCAGAGGAGCCGGCCGATAAGTGCGGTGCCGGCCTTTTAAAAGGGGATTAGGCCTCCGGAAATTCAACGTAAGTTGTTTCACGCTGGTTTTCCGTGAGGCGATAGGTATTCCATTGAACCGCTTGGTGTGCCGAGCGAATAACAGCCAGTGCCAATAACAAATCTATCGATAGATTTGCTTACTAGAGGTAGGATTTTGATATTATGGACCTTATGTCAAAATCCTATGTCTAGTAAGCAAATCTACTGACTGATTTGATATTGGGACTGGTCATAAGTGTAGAGCAGTGCAGCACTGACCGAACTTGTACTGGTCGTGCGTGTCGCGCATGAGGCGCAGGTCCCGCGCGAGCTCGGCCAGCAGCGCGCCGCGGGCCCGCGCCGCCGGCAGCTTGAGCCCGCGCACGCGCTCGCGCACCACGAACTGCATGTGCCGCTCGTTGTCGCCGATCGGAGGTTGCGACAGCTGCGACCACCATACAATTATCATATTCCGTCGTGTCTGATATTAAAACGGCCATTCGTCGGGCGGTGGATTGGACTCACAACCTAAAAGGATTAAATACTCTCCCCCAAGTGATGAGAATTATATGGGTATAGTAGGTATCTATATTTTGTACAGAGTTATTTTTCAATGATCGGCCAAATTTACAGAGGCTGCTCAGAATCGATAATGTTTTTTATCTAGGGAATAAAAAATTTAGTTAAACTTTTTTTTTCACATTATTTTATTCCTGTCCGCCTCTAAATTACAAAACGCGTGGATATAAGTTACCACTACACTATTCAGTTCAATACCCTATAAAATATAAATACACAAGTTTGACAACGCTCGCACACAACCACAAATACGCAATATTTGAGAATTTCTGTTTATAACGTGGGCTCACTGTGTGACCCGTAGTGGCCAGTAAGTGGCGCTTTGTAAGCCTCAAAGAAACGGTACATACACTATAAATATAATATTTATTTAAAATCATAACTTATAAAAGCGGGTGGTTAGTATATAATCTTTAAATTAAGTATTTATCATTTATACAAAAAGAAGTAGGTATACTTCAACTAGCACTAGAATTGTATAAATCTATCTGTCGTTTAACTCAAAATCCCGTGCTTCAAAGTAAGACCATGATCAAAATAGATTAAGTCACAGGTAATATTTGGTCACCTTATGAACGATGAATGGCTGCAACAGAATGTAGAGAGGAGTGCGGTATGTTACGACGTGTTCTAGAAAGTCCCACAGATGGTGCGCGGCTTCATTCCGCCTGCCCAAATCCCGCATGGCGCGGGCAATGCGGCCCCACTCCGAACATAGCTCACTAGTGAAGCAAGCGCACATCACCTTCAAAGCTACAAATAATTTAATTTATTATTTGAAAATTGAACCATAGTGAAATCAATTATTAACAAATAATGGCGTCTTTATTCGCCTTTTTTTGTTGGGGGAAATATCAAAATATCAAACGGAAACATAAAGACAGAAGTTAAATAAAAAATCACATTACTTTCCCAAAACAATACATCTTTTAGATAACTAACCCAGGAAAGCAATCCTATACAGTTGATTAGAAAGTCTGGTAGTATTCCTAGTGTCTCGACTGCCTGTGAATGTCAGTGAATTGGCGCGGTTATCCGAAGCGTTCAGTTTGGCGTTCACGGCCGCCAGTTGGCCGGGCGGCGCCGGTGGACATAACGCGTTCAGCACCACTGATACTAGATAGCTTACGTCTGATTGACGGAGGGGTGGCACATCTGAAACAAACGATAACTGCCTAGTATGTCGGACTCGAGGGATTAACATGCAGGTCGTGACACTACTTTGTCCGCTAAACTGAACAAGTACAGCTGAATAGTAGTATTTCCTTCTACCATCAGAACTCCGCAACTCAATTTTTAGGCAATACCGACACGATAAACTGGTTGTCAGATTTTCCGGCCTTCTCACTACTACTGATTGCCATACTGTATAACAGATCGAATTGATTGATAAACAATAGTTAAACACGATCCCCTCCTTATCCCTAAATAACTCATTGTAACTATAGCCACAAACACGATTTCTGGAAGATTTTCGGGTATGCACAAAACATAAGGAAAAAATCTTAGTTTAGGTAATTTTAGGAGACCGCAATGCAAATTGAAATTAACTGTAGGATATTTCTCAGAATCTCTCTTGAATATTAATACCATACCTTTTCTCCCGCTACCGACGCGTAAACAAAGCGGCATAAATAGATTCATGAGCATATTTTCAGTTTTCTCTCCAGTTGGAAATGAGGCACTACCTCCGCACATTTGTTCCAGGGAATAGCTATCCTGTAATACATCAAGTCATTACGAAACGGCACCACAATGGTAAGGATAATTTGAGACAATGGGAACAATACCCAGTTATATGCTATGCAATGAATAAATTCTACTATCTTTCTACTATGTGATTAACGTATCATTTGGTTTATTTTTATTCGTGATAGGGTTACGCTTGACCGCCAGTTCGCCTGATATTAAGCGACAAGCGCGCTCCATCGTAGATCGTAGATCTACGATGGAGCGCGCTTGCCTAGAAGAAACCGATTCACTTGTTCGATTTAAAGACCAAGATTACTATCGGGGATTCGTTCGGGTTTTCGGAATGTCGACCATGAATCGTCGAAATGTCGCTTTTTCGTGCTTCTGGTCGTCGATAGTAGAAAGGGCTAGGGGGAATAAGATCGTGGAGATTTGATGCGAAATATATCCGATAGAAAACCGATAAGCTAGCAACTTCGCGGCGATGTTCCAGACCTTCCAGAGTTTAGTCCGGACAAGGGAGTCATTGTCAATGAGCTTCTTGGCACGTTTCTTCTATTCTAACGCCTTGAGTTGGTACTTAGCTGATCCGTCCCAAAGGTGCGAACAGTGCTACAGGCACGACCGAACTTGTGCTTTATATGTGAGCAAATGCTCACTTGTTACTTCACGCCGGAAAAATGTTCAAATGCATATGTTCCGGCGTGAAGTAACGACGCATCTTTGAGGATACCCGATAAAATAATATAAAATGTATGTACATGTAGGTATATCAGTACACCACTGCTAATCCATTGGGGAATACAGTTTCAACACCAGAGGAGTTGCTGATACGTTATCGAGCCTTAAGAGCCCCTACGGACTGTAGACATCCAGAGGAAAACCGTGGGGAACTCGCACTCACGCGCAAAATTTATAAAACACTCAAAGATGCTTTACCACAGACTTGACGTAAGGGTGGTTTACTATAAGTTACTTACCCCTGTATTGATAATTTGTAACGCGATTAGGCGCACGACTGTGCTGCAAAAGTGCGGAGGTGGCGGTTGCGACATAAGTGCTGCAGTCGCTGAAGATAAATTCTCTCCGCAGTTGTTATCTGATACTATGAGTGCCTACAACATTAATAAATTATGATTCTCAAGCACGCTTATGAAAATGCTTTTTCTTTAAGCAAATGATTAATTAACAATTTGACATTTATATGCGCTTCAAAATACGGTAATATACAATTTACCGTTTTTGTTATTTTCTTTATAAGCGTTAATAAATGAGAGGACATCTAACTTACATTTTGGCTATGGAATCATCGCAGTCAAACATATAGATTAGGTACTTCTAAGAAGCTTCCCTTTTTAGTTGAACTGAGAAAAAAGTTACTCACTTGTACAGTATTGAGGAGAGTTTTCACATGCTGCCAGTGCATTATGTATGGACAACGAATCATAGTTTCATACACTCCTTTTAGAAGAACTGCAGCAGAATCCCAGTCAGTGTTTCTCTATAAAAGAAAATGTCTAATTTGTAAAATGATCTTTAGTATAAAGTTTGTTAAGAAAATCCCAAAATATAAAACTGAATAAAGGAGTCTATTCAAAACAATAATATACGTAATAGTACGTCGTACTTACTCGGATGCTAGGCTTTTTAGCAATCTTGAGGAACACCTTATCCAGCCTTCTCAGGATCATAATAAGTGCTGGTCGCAACGCATCATCTGCCCAGTCGGCGGCCGGTAGCACTTGAGTCATATACCGTTGCAGACCGCGACAGCCCATGGACTCCGGGTCATAGGGAGACACTTTTAGCAAAGAGTGCGCTATTTCGGCGAGACGCTGTTTTGGAATTAAATAGAAAATAAGTAACATTCAATATTTCCTATGCTCTTAAAATATAACTACCTACAAAATTAATTTTAATGGCTAAGCATTTGAAAGTATTGCGTCCGAACCTTGATTGAACCTGTCAATTAGGGATCAATTCAGCAACAAAGTACCTAATAACTGCAATATATTGGTAGGACCTATAAACTCACGGCATGTGATTTGGAATCCAGCAATTCGACAGGTTTCCCTTCAGTACCACCGCTGCGGTTAGATCCGTTTATTTCCAATAAGCGAGTAGTAGCACGTCCAATGAATTCACCAACAAGTGATAATAAAACGTCACGAGGTCTGCGGTATTCTGCTCGCACCAACTGTCGACACACGATCTTCACTCAGGCCCTCTTATTACAAAAGATAGTTATAATAAACCTATGTCTTAAAATACCTAGCAGTTATGATATACAGCATTAGAAATCGTTGGATATAATTTTAATCCTGGGACTAGCTTGGGGGAGTAAAAAATCAGTCAATCATATTGACACGTTGAGGACTATGGCATTGTGAACACCGTTTATTATAAACCAAGGGTAGGTTTGCTACTGTAATTACTGATGAGACCCAGTTTTGAAGCTTTTGTCGTATTACCTCCGAGTCTTCAGCACCGGTATACTCAGGTACAGGCATCTTGGAGTTATCATACTTAGAATGTGATTCCTCGAAGGCAATTATTGTGGCGGCAGTAGTCCGCGGCCCCGTCCGTTGTGATGAGCCTTTGTGTTCAGGTGAAGTCCTATATGGCCCGTTGTAGGATCTAAAACGCCATTACTGTTTAGAAAAGTCTGTTATTTTGGTAATAAAAGTGCTGTTTAATGGCTGGTATGTTCTATGGCAAATCTTTAAAACCCTAGTCTATCCATCTGACACTGCAAAGTTGTCTTTGATAAGTCAAGGCACCCAATAATACCTCTTTTAACCACTTACTTTGAGAGACCTTCACAGTTGTTAACAAGCGTCTTTATAGCTATAGCGAGCTGTTGAATTATTTCCTTCTCCGTCTTTCCCTCTCGATTGTAGGTCGGCAATTGTATTTGTTTCACGTAACAAGGAAGTATAGCTTCTAGTATTATCTGTAAAATACATAGGTACATAAAAGACTTTGCAGAAGATTTTAGGGATTTGATTTAAGGTGTATGTATAATATTTGCATAATAAAAATACTTATTAATTTAGAAATACACATTTTGTAAGATGAATGAAATGATTCTGTCACGAGAATATTGTAGGAAAATAATTATTCACGAGGATCCTGAAATTTGTTTTGTAACAAAACAAAAGTATAAAAATTAGGACGTTTTTTTTGTAATAACCTAGGAAAATGATACTTTAAATTTTATTGCAATATATAGACCTGAGGGTGTTAATCATATTTTTCTTAAATATTGTACATACCAGCATCTGATATCCTCGCATGCTTTCAGCGGAGTAAGACACGACCATGACACAGAGGCTAATGCAATCCAACACATTGACCATCTCTTCTTCATCGCGATAGCAGAAGTCTATCGGCTTCAGAGGTTTTTCTTCCTTAATCAGTTCGGCGATGTGGAGTGGGTCGGGGGATGGAGTCTCAAGGCTTAGGAGAAGGTTAAAGAGGCAACTTGATTGTACCTATAAAAAAAATATTAAGTTTCATATTAACTTTTAATGTTTTCAAAATATGATTCACGGACATTTATCGTGCTATGATTACCAATATAAGCTGAACTCATTATACAAAAAGGCTATGTAAAGCGAGTTCAGCTTATATACTGTTAAAATAGCATGTGTTACTGTGTCACCAATCCATGAATCATAATAAGATTAATAAAAAGTGGCTACTTTAGCCTCCCAAGTCGTAAAATATTTATAGCGATGTTTATGCCGAAGCACAAATAAATAAGGTAACGCTAAAGCACTAGCCTACATAAGGGGTGTAATCTGCGTCTTATGTAATCGGGCTACAAAGAGTGAAATGGTGTAATGCAACATGTGTGTAGTGTACCCAGCTACGTATAGTGACAAAAATAATAAAATACACCACTAACCTTACTAGCATCTCCATAAGTAGATTCTTCATCTGTATCCAAAATAGCGGATACCGAGCCAAACATTTGTAATATAAATGGCTTTCTATTTAATAAATAGAACTGTTTCACTGCGTATTCTATTGTTGTCGTCACAAGTTTATTTGTTTGGAAGTTTGAGTATATTTGGAGTAGTGTTGGCATGATAAGTAAATACCTGTAAAATAATTTTTATAAGGTTTTCTATTTATTGTCCAATACGTGTCTTAATATGTATATGTTTATTTATACTCTAACAGTGGTGACTATATGTGTAGCATTAGAATGTTTAAATCCGTGGTGAAATCTGTCTTCCAGCGGCTTTATATTTTAACTAAAATAAAATGGGGCCTGTGTATTTTTAAGCCGTCACGTAACAGAATTACATACACAAGAGAGAAAACATTATTCTCTACTAAATTAATAAGTACGTACCCGTTTGTAGAGAATATGCTTTTAAAATTAAAAGCAGCATTGACGTAAGTGGCGATGACGTATCGGAGTATCAGAGAGTCTTCACTATGCAGCATTAGAGCTCCGTTGAGGACATTGAGAAATAAGTGAATGTCGCGGGATGATGTAAAGTTACCCGCCATTGCTTCGAACATGCGAGCGATTAGCCGCACCCACCTAAAATATAAAATATTGAATAAAAATAATCATGAATTTAGTATTTAACAGTCAAAGCAATTTAATGGGGAGACCTATGACAAACAATCTCGAGTTGTATATAATTGTTTTTTGATACTTCCAAGTATTAACTAAAAATTACTCGTAATTATCTCAGTCGACTTTAGCCTTAATTTACGGTCAAAAGTTTAAATTAATTCGGGGTATTGTCTTAACGCGTGATTCACATTAACTTATGCAACTTACATGAACTTATGCAACACATCCAGGCCCAACAGTGTAGAGCCTAGGGCTCCACGACTGTATAGTACAAGGTCTGCTTCAAGAGCCTTTCGAGGGAATGATGGCAGTTTCATCAGCTCATCGTGAAGAAAGACTACACGTTGGACAACCTGAAACAGGTAAACATTAAATACTGGTATAATTTTGCTGCATTTTGTCCGTAAGAGATAACTACTTAAGACATTTACAATTAATTGTTATTCTCTTAGGTTGCTGATCTTTTGTAATCATCTAATACAATTCAATGCAAACAGGAAACTAGAAGATGAAAAAGGTATACCTATATTACGTATTGCACACATACCATATCAACATTTTTCAATATAGCCCAAGTGAGCAACACTTTTCCGATCTCAACAAACTTTTGCAGGAGTTCCTGTTCCTGTAGTTTTTGGAAAGCCTCATCGGGTTCCATGTGAACCAACCCCAGTTGTGGATACTGGGAGCGTTTGAAAAAGTAATGGTCTCGGACGTAGCCCTGTGGGTTGTGGATTTGACCTATAATGGTAACAGAAAGAGAGACTTAAGATTAAGGACAAAAATGGTTTTTGTCTTTGATTGCCTCAAAATCTATCGCGGAATAATAAACAGACATTATTAGGTTTGAAGGGTAATTAATGGCTATGGCTCTTTCTTCAAAAGGCCATCTCAGACATTGCCTTGCATTGTAACACTCACTTATTGCTACTACTATGTCTGGATTTTAAAAGAGACTATGATTCTATGAGTTTGTTTCGGTGTTCCTTCTCAGAGGTCCTCAGTTAGGAAATACCGGCCAGATTGTTTTAAAAATTAGAATATAGACTTGTAATAGTGTCTTTAAAAGATCTATTTACAGAAATAATAATAAAATTTCACTTCATTTCATTATTTCTTTTCAATGTAGACAGTGTACCTAATAATGGTCATGTGGAGACTTAACAACTGAGGATTCAAGATAACAACGCGCGAGAGTGATACCGTTGTTAGCGTCAATGGGCTGCGGTTGCCGCTTATATTACGCGTCACGTATTGTTTTTATCATCTTACAACAATAAAAAAAGTTAATCTCTAATTATACTATTGCTTACGTGTTTTAAAGTCAACTAGGAAATGTTCTCGATGTAACTTCTCCGGGATACCAAAGAAATCGAGGGACTCTTTTAAAATCTGCGCAAACACCGTGTCTTCTTGTACGGGGAACTGCGACGGTATACAACCTTCATTGTCAGCTAGAAAAAAGGCAAACAAAGAAAAAGAAAGTAGATAAAGTTCAACTTGAGATGGTACTTTTGGAATGTTTCGAGTCAAACTCATTGATATTTTATAGTAGGTACTTACGTGGGCCATGTACGATAATCTTTTTGGCAGCAGGTACATTAGCCGTAAGCAGTATCGACGCATCGCATTGCTCTTTGCGCAAAATTTGTTTTAGATCTTTGAACATAATACCGTGGACACTGTGAACCACCTGAAATTAATTTTGTTACTCTGTAAACAAGTTTTAGAATGCTCAAATAGCATGCAAGTACTTACCAACCATTAAAAACCCGGTGTTTTCTTGCGCATTTAAAATTCGTATTATTGATACTAAAAAGTGTATTATTTAGCTTATATACTTTAATTTTTTTATTTGCTTTTATGAAAGTAGTACACAGTACTATAGTTAAAATCTCAATAAATCAAAATTTTTCTTACCATCCACAAAATAGACAATGCGGCTCCAACAAGACGTTGTCCCTCTTCGTGAGGACTCCTCACGTAAAACATAACGTATCCTATAATATAATTATACAGCGCAAAGGCTGCTTGTTGCGGTAATCGAGGTATGAATCGTATCAAATGTCGGAGTAGCTTGAACATTTCGTCTTGATGGTCCCGCGTCAATCGTTCGAGGACGTGACGGAGGAACAGCGCTGAGTCTTCGACAAGACAACACCATATAACCTGAATAAAAACTCTTAATTCAGAATCAGTAAATACGTGTTAAGGTTCAGATCATCAATATAAAACACAGAGCCACATTAGGGCTCATGCTAGAAATATGTAAATAAGTATGTATATGTACATACATTTCTAATAATAATTTACTTTATTGACACAGATAACCTTTTTACAAAAGTATAAGTATCGATTACCTAGGTTATATTATAGTTAATGATATACTATAATGTAGGTAATGATATAAAAAAAAATTAAAAACAAAATAATAATAATTTAAGTAGTCAGGGTCACTGACGTCGATAACGATGAGGAGGACTACCGTACACAATGCGTGCTAAAAATCATGAAAAGAAATGTTACTTGATAAGCGACTTCGTAAACGGAACATCCGTCTCTGGATACCGCGGCATCGTCCAGTAGAGATACGATCTCGGCCACTGCAGAGCATAAAGTTGAAGGGAACAACGCTGACGCCACTTGCGTGTGATGGGAACCTCGAACACCTTCCACTAATTCCTCATCGGCTGGTGCTGTTAGGACATAATATTGATGGTTGAATGAAAGTTATTTTAGTGAAGGAAAAATTCAATCACGGTCAGGATTCAAACCTGCGTCTTCTGGTTAGATACACCAGACGCTCTGACCTCTAAGCCACCGCGAGTCCCACCCGCTAGATCGAAATTTGCCTTCACATTCTGAATTTACGTCATAAGGTGACGTTGGGTTGAATGAAAGGTTCATGGTCCAATATATCTAAATAAAGTTGCGTAAATAGTTTTTTTTAAGCAGCGATAGCCTAGTGATTTGACTATTGGAATGCAAAGGCGAAAGGTTTCAGTTTGTCTGTCGTTTAAACCGTGAGGGAATACATCGTGTGGAAATCAGCATGCTTGAGAGATTTTCTCGAAGACGTGTGAAGGCTGCCAAGTCATTGTGGTGGAGGAGGGAAAACTAGCAGACGGATCGCCTGATGGCAAGCGATTACCGCCGCCCATGGACACCCGCAAGACAATAGGAGTCACAAGTGCGTTGCCGACATTTTAAAAGGGGATTGGGCCTCCGGTAACTTCACTCACTCGGCGAAATACAACGTAAGCGTTGTTTAACGCCGGTTTTCTATGATGCCGTGGTTTCACTCGGGTCGAGCCGGCCCATTCGTGCCGAAGCATGGCTCTCTCACGCAAAACAGTAAATCTCCCTTTCTATAGCCCTCTCATTCTAAGAGGACACCCGTCCTCTTCAGTGGGACATTAAAATTGGTTAATAATGATGATAAAATTGTTTTTATACGGTTGACATTACCACGAGTAAAACACAAATTTTTAACTGCCGCTTTTGTAATTGTTACCTCAAATAGAATAAAGAACCAAGAATGTTATATCCATCTAACTTATCGTAATGACGAATGACATCGAGCATAAATTAAAAAAAACCCATTTTCTTTACTTTTTTCGTAATACTTACGATCGACATGATCATCAGCCGCATGGTCTAAAGCAGGTTCGCGTGCTGCTTGTCTTGTGATCGGTATCGTTGTGATGAGGAAACTCTCCCGTTCTGCGCGTTTCTTGTCGTTGCGTTGTTGAAGTGCCCTCTTAATGGCCTCAGTTTGTTGTTTCTTGCGTGTTTTTGTCGCTGTTACTAGGGATCGCTGTGAAAACAACTCTTGTATGTTAATATTTGGGCATATTTTAGGAATAAAACAGGATTAGCTCTTTGTTGCCTGAGCCTCTCTGCCTATTTGCATTGCCTAGTTTTTGGGGTTAATATTGAGATATAACCAGATGATTGAATAGATCCGTGTAAAACGATGTAAGTATTCAGTTATATTTAATACCAATGATACCCAACTCAAACATAATTAGTTGAGAAGGAATGATTGACAGTTTATATAAATAAAACGAGAATTTAGATCTTACATGTCGTTCCTGATTCAAAGTCATCTCCATATCTTTGTCCTTGACCTGAGGACTCCACGGTGGGTCCACTACAGCCAGCGACTCAATGCCAATCTTAGGTGAAGGCAACGTAAACTCTATTCCCGGAGGTGGCACTTTAAATGTGACTGAAGCACCTTCCTCCATACGTGGCCACACTTGGTATCTTAGTTTCCATATTACTTGAAATCGTAAGATTGCGTTGATTCTGAAAATATGTATAATTTGTTTATCAATATAACTACTTAGATGTTCTATTTAATGAATTTAAACTATTTAGTCAATTGGCTTATTTAAATTAGATCATTATTACAGGTAATTTTGAATGTCAAAAACTAGTTGCAAGGTTCCACATAGTTGTCTTATGGAGGAAAGCCGGCAAGATACTCCATAGATATTCTTTTAATTAATCTTTTTTTTCTATTTACAATTTTGTTCTAATGATGACATGCTCACACTGCCAGTTGACCGGCAGCCTTATTATTAATTCCACATCAAAATCTACAGAATACTCATAATTCTATTTTCATCTACTTAAATTGGATTTTGTCTTGATATGATTTTGACTTAGCGAAGTCGTGTGTAGGTACGAAACTACAAGAAGCATAAACGGTTATTACGGGGTACACAAACAAGAAATCATGGGGAATTTTATCACCGCACCACCCGCCTGAGGAGTAGGGTCCATACTCACGTTCTGGAGTCTGGGTCTCCAAGAATATTAGAGCGTCGCGAAGTTTTCTCCCGCGTACCTTTAAGATCTGAAATGGTCTTCCTTCCTGAGGTTATCCCATTGCGCAATGACATGGGGATCTTAAAACGGCGCGTATATAGGTCTCTTAAGGGCCAGCCATGCATCAGCAATTTCTCTGGTGTTGCAGGTATCCATAGGCGGCGATGACTACCTATTTACCATCAGGTGGCTTGTCTGCTCGTTTGGCGAAATCTAAATATATAAAAAAGGATTATGTTATCTATTCTACGTGTGCGTACGTACCTAGTGCTAGGTTCAGCGTGCTTCAAATCGTTATGCATGATTTCAGTGGCGGTGTTGGGTGCCTTAACAGCAGCCAGTATGAACAACGCAGCAGCACACGAACTGAGTTCTCGGTCAGATTCTAACAAGAGCTGCCACGCAACTGGTGCACATTCAGCGAACATATCTTCACCCATCGTGGTCGCGCCTTTGATTAGTGTCGCGAGAGGCGTGTGATAAGCATCGCGTACCTGAACGGTAAAAAATAACAAAGAGTATTATTCAAACAGTATTATATATATTATTTTTATTTAAAAGGCAGATATATTTGAAGATACTATTAAGTTAAAATAAAAAAAATGCTGTATAGTTGAAACAAAACCCGTTTACGGATTTTATAGCGTTATATTTACACTCACAAAATCCTGACGTTTCGGACCCTTTACGGCGTCCATGGTCACGGGTAGTCAGACTGACAGTCATCGATTTGTCACTCTGCTAAATATAACGCGATAAAATCCATAAACTGGTTTTCTTTCAATATGTCCAATATTCGTGTAGGTAAGTAGGTATCAGATCATTTCAATGACATTTGTATCTTGTCCTATCAATTAAATAAGGATTCTTTGGTAGGTATTATCCGTGCATATATATAATTGTTTTATGGATCTCGTACCATTTCTCCTTTCGTCAAAATAACACGATATATGCATTTGTTGCACAAAACTATTTTTTATTGGCTCGGGTCACATGACTTTTTATTATATACTTAGTCGCGTAATGGCAGAAAGTTGTTGTGAAAAGGGCACATTGCTGGTTTTGACGGTATTATTTTAAGGCTAATCCGTTATTAGAGGGTAGTCAATACTTTACTCACCTGTCCTTTGAGGTACTTGAGGATGGGCGGCGGGTCTAATGGCGGGTAGGGCACAGCGGCAGGTTTTGTAGGTATTCCCTCAGCGGCCGCGCTAGCCTGTTCGCCACCTGCCGCTCGATACGCCAGACCCGCGCTTTCAATAACTGAGCGTTCGATTCTGATAAAATAGAGGCATCATCTCTCTAAATCTTTAAAGTTATGTATGACATACGATGATCATTAGTAAACATGCAATAAATATTTTAGGTAGTTTGAAAAAAATTAGAGATAAATAAAGTTAAATATAGGCCGGTCCATTTGACCCACGATCCTAGCATAAGCAGGCTGGATTGTTTGGTACGCGGCGAGTTGATTCTAATAAAAATATAATAAAATTGGTGTCATACTGAGTATACCTATCTGTAGAATGTTCTGACGATTTGCGTGAACGTCGTCCGCGGCGGGTCCCACCGTTTCCCTCCTCTGAGCTGGTCGTATTTATTTCGGGTCCAAACTTCTCTCCATAAATCTACAAAAGAGAGTAAATACTAGGAATTGTTATGGCAGTCAATTATAATAATCACTCAATCACTCTTTTTTAAAGTGTAAAAAACTTACCTTTTGTACAGACTTCATAAGTCTTACACTGGCTCTCATATTGCGACGGAAACAGTAAGGATGACAGAAGTTCTGATGACAGCATACGTAGTTAAAAGAGTTGAGGAACTTCACCATAACCTGGAGAAAATTATCGAGTTTTATATATAGGGAGCACCCCTAGCATTTGGTAATGATGTTTAAATCCACTCAAAAAATTATAACAGCTTAAAAAAATGTTTGCTCTGGAATAGATACATGGCCCTAACGTCACATTATTCCCCGAATAAATTAAAAAATTAAACGGAATCTGTATGAAATTATTTGGAGTTGATGAATTGCGGCCCCTGAAAAGATAATCGCAATATAGCTGACCTTTAGCCATGGGAATCCTTTGTTGGTATCGGGCGGGTCGGTCGAGTTACTGTCAGGGCTGTCCGGTGGATGGTCGTGATCGTCGGACAGTACCCCGGGGCTCTCTTCACCTCCGCTGTCCACTTCATTTGACATTATTACCGTACCCCCTGTTTGGTTGAAGTTAAAATGTTTGTAGTAGTTGTTTCGCGCAATCACAAGTCGTGCAACGCGCATTCGTTAAGTTCAACATATAATTAAATATGTATTGTTCCCCATGTCAAGATGTCGGTTGAAGAAGTTCGGAAGAAGTTAATAAGACAAAATAATTTAAAAGCTGAAATTCACACGGTATTTATCGTACTAATGTCGGCGAAAGTCCCTTGTTGGGAACCACAAAGTTGGAAGAGGTAAGAAGGATGATTTTAAAGGCATACAGGAAGTGATTTTCGCGTAGGTACTGTAAGAGATTAAATAACTCACAGTAGGTAAAAATTCTCTTACGGGAAAATCTCTTACCAGCAATCTTACCTGCACCAGGATATACCTCCGATGTGTCACTCCTATCCGACAGCGAAGATACTTTCCGCCTACTTTGTATGGAATCGGATCTTCTTGTTACAACTGCAAGGGAAACACTATTCATTTATAAAGTTAACCTAATCCAACCTAATTCTATTGTATACGATTGCACTCTACATTAGTTAAGAATCGTATATTAAAAATAATATTTGTGATGCTGTGAGGTGGCCTTGGATCGGACTGTGCTTGGTTTTATTCTTGTTCTTACAGATATGCTCTGTGCTTATGTACTCTTAGATAAACCTAGCTAATTTTAATTCATATAGACACTCACACTCATCAACAACATCTCTGGTGTCCTTCTGCCTAAGCTTGATAGAGCGTCTCTTGAACGAGCCATAAGCTGAGTGCGTTTGTTGTGTGTTGCGACGATGCATGCCTCCTTTACCGCGAGAGCCTAGACGACCTTTCTTCTCATCAACCACTGGAGGTATGGCGTCTGCTAACTACGAAAAAAGAGATTAGATTACAACCATACCTATGAATTAGAAGATTATTTTTCGAATCCCATAGGATGTTATGATATAGAAAAATATTGAAATTTATTTTTCTAAACTATTAACTTACAGTAACGTTACTTCCACCGGACACATTCTCAGGTTCGTGTAGAACAAATGATATTTTTCTTTCCGTCTCTGCTCCCGCAATCGATTGCAAGCTTTGTGCAGACGCTTGAGAATGGCCCATGCTCGATAGAGCCATACTCCATCGACGATTAGCTTCCCTGTGATCCAAGTTATTTACATTTCAACGCGTCGATGGACTTTCAAGTCCACTAACGCGTCGGGTTGCATTTTACCAGCTATTGTACTCCATTATTAGCTTCTAGTTCTCTTTGCTATACAATTTAGTTTCATTTTTACAGTTTGATCTCACATGCCAATGAAGCAAAAGCGTTAGACGTTTCCTCTAATTTCATCTAAACTATTTTATCATTTAATAAAACTATTGGATAAAACTTTTGAAAGGGTGTATTTCACAAAACAATATTAATATTCGTGTAAATTTTTAGAATAATTTTATTCGATAGCAATTTAGGTGAGTTATTTTACAACATTCCATGCAAATTTACTGTACGTACGCACATTATACCGTATATTTGAATTTCTTTGTTATAAATAAGAATGTGGAGATGAGATCGTCACAAATGTAGCCACATGTAACAACTGTCATTGGAAAGTACTTGCATAGAATATGGAATAATTTTTTGTTCAAATTTTGCGCTAGATGCGGCAACGATTGTGAATCTCGAGTGCCAAAATTGTCAATAAGTGAACAATATTCGCTATAAGAGTCACATCGGTCCAAGTGAAATTTGCACATAATACTTCCATTTTAAAAGTGTACGTTATTTAATATTATGTACATTCTACATACGCATGCACGCTTAGTGCCGTATGCAAGGAAACATGCATTATTTCTTTTGAAAACATACTCGACTGGCATTAATGTGTGTTGACTGCTAAGAGCCCTGTTAAAATAAAAGTATTGTCAAATATAATTATGCACTCTTCTTAATACATCTCAAATGAACGGAACATAATGAACTCACTTAGTCTTACACAAAATACGTCGTTTTTCCATCCATCTTCGCATAACATAATGACAAAAAATAAAACATTTTACACCAAAGAATTCATAAGCTACTTACCAAAATAATCTTCTAAGAATGAAAGGCAAGGGATTTTGGTACCTGTAAACTCTGTCCCAGGGTCCTCTTTCCTTTAGCGAGGATCGGCAGGTCTTTGGTAAATTCTGATAGGTTTCCCGAAGAAAGGCCGTTATCTCAAATAGTAGTACACAGGCGATGATTCTCAGAGCTCGAGGACAGTCGGCTCCAACGGGTTTTCCGGGAAGACGAATACTGGCTGTAAGAACATAAAAGTACTAATCAAGTATAGGGAAAAACAAAAAGGAAACATACGATCAAATGAATAGTGTTAACAACAATGAGTATAATGCAGAACTTTAAATTAATTGCTGGATATTATGGTGCCTTCCTAATAAAGTACATTAAAACATTTGACTTACCTTCATCAAGGAAATCTTCCTCTTCGTCTTGCTGCAAAAGTTCGCGCTGACCATCTGGGTCGTTTACTAAGTTGACCACGGTATCTATGTGCTTTTTATCTTCGATTAACATTTCTTCCAGTCTGTTACCTATTGCCTAGGGCATATACAAATAGTAAGAAGTAGTAAATGGGCTTGGAAATGTTTGCTACTTCAAATTCATTTTCATTTGATGAAGTTATGATTATTTTTCACAGTGATTTCACATGCGAAATTTCGCAGCCTGCTACTTCTCGTCCGCAATGAATTTTCACTCAAAATCATTAATCGCCACATTTGCTATTTTGCTACTTGCAATGAAATCGTGGACAAAATGCGATTTCATGTAAATGTGATTTTGAGCAGGCTGTGTGAAAAAAAGTCGCAAGAATGACATATGAAAAATGATTTCATGTGTTTTTTTACATGCTAGCTGTGAAATGTTCCACGCCTTTCTAAAGCAATAAAATTCTAGAGCACTTTGAGAGACTAACGTTTTTGATTGAGAAAATGTACTTAATTTTTTTTATTAGAAATTCTATATTTGATAACATACCTCTGCCCATTGGTAAAACAGTTTACCAGCCAAACGCTGCCTTTTCAGTTGGGGATTTAAAGAAACTGAAAATAATTGACATTCAATGATGAATTATTTTTAAAAAGGGATTGATTCTGAAAGAGCGTAGATATCAAGTATGTATGTATGTAATAAATCCTCACCAGCAGCTTTGGACGTGTTAGATTTTAGCCAGTATGGCCATTGCCCCTTGTTGCAGTTATGTACCAAGTGAGCACATTCTAAGAGCATCGCCGCTCTCGCAACAACAACTGTGTGCGGCTGAAACAATATTATTGTTCTAAGTACATATTATGTGTATATTATGGTCCGATTGTGATTTGTGTATGTAGGGAGGCTAACTAGAACTCGGGTTACACTAAAGTTATCAGCGTTGAGCATTGATAGAAGTAAACCGATTGTCTTAAGTTAGGTACGTTGAATAAAAGCAAAGAACAGGTGGGATCTATAGATTTCACCTTTAGAATTTGTGATTGATTATTTAGGTTATATCTTACTATATTAACGAAAAATGTCTTTAATTCTTCACATCCTATTAAAATAAAATAAATTACACGTTTTTTAAAGTCTATATTAATTACTATAAGGTTGCATATTCATTTCAAGTGAGTTAACATAATAATATATTGCATTCACTCACCAAATCCAAGAGACCGGCCATAAAAAGAGCATCAGGAGTGCCTCCAGGCTGTGTGGCATCCAACAAGAAGTTAAACCGAGCGAGCCCTGCGTATAGCGGCGCGGCGGCCACTAACCGACGGCGCTTTAGTATCACCACTTCTGACTCACCGCCGCCTGAACCACCCTCTGCAGATCCCCGCCGCGACATGTCTATAAAACAGACGCTTCTTATTTTTAAATGCACTAACATCTGATGAAAACAGGGAAAATATGCAACATGCAACTACGATGACGATAATGAATATTCGTATGATTATTTTCCATGCTTCAACAGAATATCGAACTTAAAATAGGTTTGACTTTTCATGGGTATCACAGGAAATCTATCAATGAATTTAAAGGGGACATAATAGAGAGAAGAAAGATAGAAGCGGTGGTAGCCTCGGCTAGTGCATTGAACTTGCGATCATGTGGGGTTGCCGGTTCGAACCCCACCCATTGCACTACCGACGTGAACCTAACTCGCAACACAAGCATTTAGATTAGTACGAGGGGTTAACAAGAATACTAGTAATGTGTGACCCAAATTTATAGTAAGCTTTTAAAAAAAATGGAAGAATTTTGAGGCGCAGAGGTTTATTAAGACTTGAAGAGATAATAAACGAAGGTTTACGAAGCATGCGACGAATAGTATAGTTGCATTCATTTATATTTTTTGGGATATGGTGTTACACACTGATAGCGGATAAGGGAACAGTCAGTACAGTAACAATAATAAATTTTATTTGAACTTACAACTTAGCACTATGTATTTATAATCGTAGAACTTACAACCACCACTGGTATCTTCTATACTGCCATCTCTCTTTTTTCCCATTTTTCTAAGACCAAACCTGTTAAGCCTGTCTTCCACCCTCTTTCGAGCTCTGAAACAATCCATCCGATGTGAGATAACATAAACGTGCAATGTCAAATGTCCTTTGCAAATTCGGGACGTTTAATAGTATTGTTGCTATTTATGCTATTATATACCTAAGTACTCGTGGCCTGGTTTTGATATTAATGTCTAAAAAGACAAACGATGTGCTATTTTTTTCCTATATTAATAAAATGGGTCCTTTAATCTATTCCTTTAAATATGTTTATTTTAATGAATCTTACCTATTTAGCGTGTAGCCAACTCTTCGCTTAACATGAACAGGTCGCGAGGTGTGAGGCGGCGGCATATGCGGCGGCCGCGCCAGTGATATCATACTGCCAGAGATCGGTAACGACTCACCCGATCCTCCGCCGTTGCGGATCAGCGACTGAGAATGATGCGGCTTTTGCCGGAACCAATTCACTGCAAGATTTTTCGAATTTTAATGTCTATCGTTACCGTGTTTTGCTAGAACAAAATCTAAGCAGTGTATTTCATTGATAATTTTGGTGAAAAAATATTTAAGCAACATTTTTGGTTATTTTAGAGGTACTGGAAGTCTTGATATCTAGGGATGGATATTAATGGATAGGTTTACTACACTGTGGGACAAATCATGTCAAGGTCTCGTTCACGCCACGACATGAACCTGGCACGTCATGGCTTATACCTACAGACTAATAGCAATATGCACAGTGCGATGCTAATGTCTTCTTGTGGACGATTTGTAGCCTTAGATGGCTTGTCAAAAATAAACATAAATGAAAAAATCATGGAAATAAACGCGATGTCAAACAGCTGATATACTATTAATACTATATACATACACTTCTTTATGCGCAGATCAGCACAACAATGTTTTATTTTACCAATGCCGCTGATGTGGAACTTGGAGGGAATGGACTTGGAATGCGAGATCTTGTGGTGAGGCGTGATGTCTGCGGACGATGCGGACGGTATGGTGCGCTCCGACTGACGCGGGGTCAGCTGGTACCGGCGCGTGCGCACCGATAGCGGTGACTGGCTCGCTGACTCGTCACCACCGTCCGTTTCTAATAGACTCTGTAGGAGGCAAAAACGATCTTATTTTCATTCATTAAACTGAGATAGAAAAAATGTTTACTAGGCCGTAATTTTTTTTTGAATTATTTTTAAGAAAGCCATTACGTTTCCCATGTTTTTGTACCGCCTCCTCATTGAGTTTTATTTTACCGCTGTACATATTAAAATTGGTCATAATAGCATATTACAATTTCGAATGTTTTCTTACATGTGCCCCAGTGGATGAAGTGCTTCTTTTCTTAAAAGTAAACTTCTTATGTGAACGGTCGTCGGGCGCACAGCCGGAGTCGGCACCCGTGTCGGAACCACGCTCCTCTTCGCTTTGACGAGGAATGTGCCTATAATAATAACATTTTAAGAATATCTAATGAGCTATCATCAACTTAGGAAAAGACCTCAAGATGATTTTTATAGGCATTTACTGCTTACTTAACTACTTATTTAATGCTCAGCCACATTTGTGAGTGTTTTTAATTTTTAAATAGGTATTACGTATATTTTTTAGATTCTTTGAGCAACCAACGTCATATTAATTTAAAAAAATATATTTATAGTAAAGTTTAATTCATAAATAATAAAACAATTAGTACATTATGGGCTCTGGATCCCGCACTAGGATACCCTGTGGTGCAGGATCCAGTCTCTTTGGCAGCTATAGTTACATGACTATGAATATAAGTAGGTCTCTAATCTATTACTTAATCATTACGTTAGGTAAGTGAGTGTATATAAATGAGTGCGTGCATGTGAGTGTGTCTGTGTATGTGTGTATGTACACATATTACACATGTAATTATATTGATATATATTATTATAGAATATTATTTGGCGGATCAAGTAAGAAAAATTATAGACACGATGCAAAATCTATTATTCTTGTCCATTGGAGCATAAGTGGGGTTCTGTTACGCGATTTGCTGAATTAAAAGGTTGAAAATGTATGAATAGGAAGTATTAAAATATTACGAATACCGAAAACAAAAATGTTAAATCCCAAAATATCCAAAGTTATCGTGCAAACCTGATAACTCTAGTAGTCTGCATGTTTGATTCTTTTTGCTGGCTGTCTGGACGTTCAGCTGTGTCTAGCAGTGCACTAAATGCCACAACACGGAACTCTCCACCGTGGGCTTCTCGCACATAGCTCAGTAGAAGACGAACTTCCATGTATAGAGTCTAAGAAAAAGATATAATAATTATGACTATTATATCTTAAGCTTAACAAAAGGGCTTTGAAAAACTCGGCATCGCTATCAACCGGAAAAGTATACAGCTGGAGCTACAGCCATGATTGCAATGCTGATTCTCTATATGCTAGTACTTATATGATTTTTGGGCTTTTTAACATAATATCTAGTTACTTTAAGAAGAAATCTACGGATTCAAGAATATAATCCATTTTCATTCCATTTCTTACCATATCGAAAAAAAAACTTAAAAACCCCTTACAAAAGATCCTTTGAGCGCCAAGGGCTGCCTGTTAATATGTACTACAATAAGTAAAAAAATAAATATAACATTGTAAATTACTTACAGAATTATCAAGCATCTTCAGTTCTTTATGCATTAGGGCAAACCTGGTAACTAGAACTCTGAATGTGGTCTCAATTATGAATGTTTCTATAGCTCTACTAGCGTTGGGACCTAGACCAGCACCGAAGTTAGTAGCGTAACCCGATTGTAAGTTACTGATATCTGGAGACTTGGTGAATGTGCGCTTTTGTTGATCTGAAAATAATGTTGAATTAAAATATTGGTTATTATAATCCTAAAATGGAAAATTACACAAACTTTTAAGACAGTTCACAATGTCAACCACACGTTATGCATTAATTTATATAAAAAAAGATAGATTAAAAATTGATTTCATAATAAAGATGATATCGAATTCCAGCATATTATATATTGCTTACGGATATCATTCGAAATAATTATATAAAAGTTAAAAAAAATAAATTAAAGTTTAAAAAATAATGAATTGGTTGCTACAAAATGCACTTACTCATAGGCGACACCAAGGTCGCAGGTTCAGCACAGAAACCAACAAGTGCATGCAAGTTATCCAGCACCTCCCGTATAGGTGAATACTTCGTCATTTCTTTCAAGCGAGTAGTAAACTTAGGAATGGAGGCTGAACGAAGTTGGCGAAGAGAGTTCCGAGCTTGCACTCGAAGGCATTCCGCTTGAGGTCCGCGAAGGGCTGTCGTACAACCGTGTGAACAGCCCAGTTGACGAAGCAGTCTACAAAACACATAACATAACGCCTGTATTCCCCGAAGGGTTAGGTAGAGGTAGACTAATGTAGTACCATACTTCGTTAGATCCGATGTAATATGGAGACAAGCCTATTGCTATTAATCCAGCATAAATCTCACAGACTCACATACACTCAAGAACTCATTCACACAATGCTCAACCCCAGTCGAAACTAGGACCTTACGTTTAGCCGCCACCCCTGTACTTACGTTTAGTGCTTAAATTAGTTACATGTAATTGAAGCACTGTCAGAGGTCGGAAAGTAAATATATTAAAACTGGTTATTAGTACTAAAATACCTTACCGTAGGATAACATGCATAATCATATAGTACGGACAATCTAAGTTGTCTTCCTCCCTAGTCTTTTCTTTTGCACTGTCGCCACCTTCCAAGTTGGTTGAATCTTGGCTTTGTGCGCATGGTATACCAGAATCTCTTTCCTATAAAAAGCAATTATAATCTGCTCAGTAAAATTGATAGGGGCGCATTGGTTGAGCTATCAAGTAACAAATTACAGACACAATACAAAATCGATTGTCTCGTGCCTAGAGGCTCGATTACGCGATTTGTTGAATAAGACATAATGTGAAAATTCAGTTCAGTCACACCTCGAATACTCCATAGAAACTTTCCAATACCAACGCCTTCTACAACTACAATTACGATTGTATCGTTTCACATTTGTTCTCGCGTTGATCTTTGTTTTAGTGACAACAAACACTATAACGAACTGTAGGAAGCCGTGGAGTATATGAAGTTAGGCAGGGTCGGAGTCGCAGTTTTGTAAGCATTTATAAGGAACTTTGTGGTTAAATAACAAAAGTTTAAAGAGCAGTTATAGCGCAGCTATCACCAAGTGTCATTGCTGTCATAAACTACTGCCGTCAACTTACTTTGCTGTCCTTATCTTTATTAATATCGGCCAGAGGATCGACATGTCCCGGCTGAGTCTCTTCATTTTTAGTATTCTGCCAATTTTTGTGGACACCCATTTCCATGAGTGTGTCAACTAAGTTCAACATTACTTCCATAACTCGAAGGGTTATGTAGAAACTGTCCATGGTCGATACGGAATATACTGCCTGGAATTTTCTTAATGCGTTATGGAATTTGCTACAATTTTGAATTGTAAATTATATGTCTTATAGGAAGTAGAAGGAAGATGCTACCATTGCTCGTTTGAAAAAAAAACAAGCTTATTAGATGTAGAAAAATAGGTTTGCTATTCTAGGAGAACGACTATTTACATTTTCCCCAATCAAGACCTAAACTAGATATATTTACCTTAAGGACAACTTGAAAATCAATATCACCATCCTTCGTGATATAGTGCAAAGATCCCGGCGCTTCTTGTATTTCTTCAACTACATACGTAATGTTGGAGTCAGTCTGTGATCGGGTCAGACTTGGCTTACGCTCTGGAGTCGGTATGTGTTGAGAACCTTGCATGCTCACGGAGTCTATTTGAGATTCAAGCGAACCCTGCCAACAATAAATAATACAAAGTTATTAAAAGGGGAACTGTATAAAACGGATAAACAAAAGAAGATACTCCGCATAAAATATAGTTATGTAAAAGCTAGCTACTGACAACTGGTGAAGCAAATGAATTTACAAGTGGAGACTACGCTTAAGCAAGCAGTATATGACGCCTGCCACCCAAGAATATTGGGGAAGGCAGCTGGCAGTGACAGGATAGGGAAAGCCGAAGATCGGGATCTGTAACGCTCCTTAGAAGTAGCCTATGTTCAGCAATGGGCGAAAATAGGCTGACGATGATGATAATGAAAGGATAGCTAAAGTTTGAATTTATTAATAGTACATTAAAAAATGTATGCCATTGATTTGCTATACCTGTCTAGTTTTAGATAAATAATCCGGTGATGGTGTAGGTGTGTGTTCTGTCACAGTTATGATTGGATTCTTTTTCTTTTGGGCATTAGTGGGCATAGTGTTTGAAGGGCCTTGCGTCCGCTCAGTCCGCACCTCGTCAATATACCTGCAATATATCATCTTTATAGCTAGAAATTTCCATAAGTTACTTTCGTTATACTTACCATATCACCTTGGATAAGAAATAGTGTTGCCGTGTTTATAAATTATGTTTATATTGTGTACTCAGCATTGTGTTAGTGTTTTAATTTTTCGTTATTAAAAAAATAATTCATTATCGTTTCACATTATACCTGTGTTTTGTCGTGTATTTTAATCATGCTAAATATTTATGGTACATTTTAAAATAGACATGCTTTAATCATTATAGTGTTATGCCGGTGACATTTTCAATAACAATCTCTATAAACTTGCACTTTAACGTGAAGCACTAAAGTTGAAAATTGTTTGCGATTATTGTTAACTATTACTTGATGTAATGTTTGAATGTAAAGTGCGCATTACCATATCTAATGAAGCCTCAAACTAAATGAACGATTTTAATAAATGTCTACTTGTTACCGCGAATATTGTAGCTAACTACGTGTTCATGTAATTATTATATTATACTCTACTCTTACTGCATTAATTTGTAATATGTATTGTGTATTAGATATCTAATGAGCATTGTGCGTGCATACAACCACTTTGATGTTTTGTTTCATTATGGTTTGTGAATGTGTGTCAGTGTGTTCTTTTAATTTAATCAAAGTAATTGTTCGATGTGCTGAATTAAGCCTACTTTATGTAGCAGCAATTATCCGGCGTTATATCAGGAGTGCTTGTAAAAATGTGAAGCGAAACCTCTACATTTAGAAATTATCGTAATATGTACTAGTATGTGTATTATCAATCCGCCGAGCAAAACTAGCGTCTAAATTACGAAGCCTCTAATTTCTTTGTTAATTTGCTCACTTACCCATTAGATGCTAGCTCATCAATCAAACAGCTAGCGACCAAACCGTTCATCCATTACAATAGTGTACGGGTACAAGCGTCAACAAGATGGGAGAAAGAGAATAAATATAATTTTTAAATAGAATTTTCACCTAGAATTTTGTGTCGGAAAAATAAACATGCTGTGCTTTGATATGGAAGAATATGAAAATATCGTGATTGTGACAGAAGACTATCAGAGTTCGATATTGTGAACAAAAATCATGTTCATAAGGTTGCTTTAATATTTTCTAAGAGTTTAACTTTAGCTTGTAAGAGAGGGGGAAAATAACTATATAGAAGTGTTCAAGATAAGTTATTTTTTATGTAATAGGAGGCATGCAATGAATTGGTATACTTCGTGAAGGTACTCTCTGTCATTTCTTCCCCTCTTCTAAACTAGTAAATGAATAATAATAATATTTTTTCTACCGCTATGAATTAACCTAAATGTCTATAAGAATCTGTAAGGAATCGAAATGAAATTACATAGAGCATATTTCCAATAATTAAAAAAAAATCTACGCCTCTTCAAGTAACTATAATCAATTACCATCTTAATGAATTACCATAGCTATAGAAATGTTAAATGGAAAATGCCATGAGAAAGGAAAATAATGAAAAAAAAAAATTAATTTAACTGTGATATTTACCTAAGGCTGGGCATACTTTTCCCTTTGATTAGATTGCAGTGAAATAGGTCGCCAGTTAGCCTCGGTGCCAAAGGAGGAAAATTACTCGCTAACGCCGAATTAGGGCGGTCGTCTGTGTTATCCAAACTTCTGTGGTACTCCTAAAACAGATTTCAAATTAAGAATTTATATTTGATAAGGGGTATAATAAAGCAAGAATTATAGCTACAGATATCATCCTAACTGCAGTGTGAAAGGAGAACTTCTGATCGTCATGTCCAATTTTCTCCAGCGCCTTTTCCGATTTCGATAACAGCTTCGTTTCGACAAACGCCTTTAGGTCGGCCATTTTCATTTTGCGTTTGATCTTCTCGCTAGATCTTCGTGTCATGACATTTTCTTCTTCTAATTTTGGTGGTGATGTGAACGGCATTTCCGTTATTGGCGACATGTCTTTAACTTCGGGCACCTCAATAAAGTTTTTGAGTGAATCCCGGTCCTTTATATCTGGGCTCTGG
This sequence comes from Acronicta aceris, assembly GCA_910591435.1. Classification (NCBI taxonomy): domain Eukaryota; kingdom Metazoa; phylum Arthropoda; class Insecta; order Lepidoptera; family Noctuidae; genus Acronicta; species Acronicta aceris. The sequence goes on along the minus strand of OU342767.1, from coordinate 8,206,997 downwards.
TATACAGACACTTCAATTTTGGGTATGGGCAAGGAATTGCTCCTCTTTCTTGGCTGAGTTTGTTTAGACATATCGTCGCAAATGTCCCGCAATCTGGAATTTGGAGCAGTTTTAGAAACAATATTTACGAAACAGGTACATATTACGAAAATATGTTGTACCTATTGTATAAGTAGTGTAGTGCCCAATACACGCCCTCTTCTTGCCATTGCGAGGTAAATAAACACCTCAAGGTAGCAACATCTAGAAAAGTGGCGGCAGACACCTGGAATTAGAAGTTACATATTGCAATTAAATTATTATTTTTTCTCTACAAATTTCCGTGGTTCTGATTTGACTAAGAACAGACCGCTTACTAGTTGCCGGTGACGTTTATTACCTTTGGCATTTGGCATTATTCAGCAACAGATCTTTCGATGTCCAGGAAAATTAATTTAATTTTTGACTATACGTTTAATTACTTAATACTAACATTGCCTTGTTTCGCAGTTGGCGGTTTTTCTGTCGATGTGGGAGTACCTTTAGTGGGACCTCCTCCACCGCCGCCGCTATCCGACAGGGACTCTTTATCTGATGAACTAGAAAAACAATAAAATGATGTATCAATATTACATTTATTCCAGGTTTAGGTTTGAAAAGGAATGTGTTTAATATAATCAAAGCCTATATGTAGCGCAAATGTCATTTTTAGATAGATAGAAGCTAGGAGTCCGAAGAACCCGTTCGGGCGGCCTGTCGATACGGATAAAATAAAAACGTTAAAATAAAGGAAATATGGGTTTCCAATATTACGGCTGCACACGCTATTTGTGTTTACCTCATTTTAGTAATTTGTGGCAAGGGTTTGATGCCCGGTACCGCCTGCTTCGAGGCATCTGTTTTACGCGGTTGAAATATACTGGGGTCTGCTGCATACACTGTGTAGGCTTCCTTAACAGCACCTCCGAAATTTTGCTCCGAGGGTAGTCGGTAAATAAACTGAAAAACGGTTAAAATCAAATTTAGCTAACATGGCTATGAATGGGTCAGAAATTCATTGATTAAATGTATAATAATAACTTTTACCACATGTTCTTCCTCAGTACTGGAACTCTCTTCAGGAATAGTTTCAGGGAATATGGTGTCTTTAGGTGAAGACAACCAAGGCTCTTCTTCGGTGCTGGCCTGTTTAGATGTCACATCGGACTGCGACATCGACACGTTCTGACTTGGTGGACTTCCAGCCACATTCCCCCCTTCTTCCTTGGACAGTTTTCCTGTAATGTAAACAGTTGTTAGTCTTAAAGTATGTAAGTATGTCAATTTTAAAATATTAAAGTAATGATACAATGAAATAACGATATAATGAAATATTATTGATAATAATATGAAATTCAAGCTGCAATAAGTATAAAAAGTTTACACGCAAATGCCCAAGGTTGCTAAATACATAATAGAAAAATTATTAAAGTGTTAAATAAACAAACTCCAGCGGGGTCAGTCCAGGGGATGCAATTGCAAGAAATTGTATTAAGGAAAAGTACCATAAATTATAGTCGTTAGTAATAAAATTACTAAAGAGTAACAATATGATAGGTTTCTCTACATACGTCCCATAAACACGTCGCCTGGCTGATGTCTCTTGGAATACTTGCCACCTAGAGGCTTGGGCTTTGGCTTCACGAGCGTGGTGAAACATGGCGCTTCTGGATGCCTGAACTCCCACATCGCTTGCCACATCTTTAGGCCATTTTCTAACCGATAGTTGTTGGTGAAGTCAGATTCTTTCAGGTGATGCGAAAGTGGCGCGAACAGAAACACAAACAGCTGAAAAACGATTTTGAAACCATTTAATATTATGGTAAATTAAAATATTTTTTCAATCATCCTGAAACCCAGATAAAATATTTTTTAACACATCTATTAATTGTGATTTCGAAATATTTAAATAACTTAAAAACAATTGATTATTACCAGAGCTCACCTTCCTATATTGTGGATGCTGTACTGTACAAATCAATAATAGATACTTACATGATATCCAGATTGCAAAATATTTAATGGTTTTATATAAGACATAAGCCACTTTTTCCATTTAAAAAAAATATTTGTTGTAATTGCATTAAAGGGCCCTTGAGCTTAGACTCCTAATTATGAAGTATTTCTTTATTTCAATAATAAAAATACTATAAGGACCATAATTATTATATTAAGTATAATTTACAAAATATATATTTACCGTCAAAGCAGGTATTGAGAAAAGGTAATGAAATGGGTTGGAGTAGAAGATTCCATTCTCATAATCACTTTCAATGCACTCATCGGATGCATCAAGTAGGATCCAGTGTAATGTGTACAGCAGCTTTGTCTCTACATTCCCAAGGGATTGCATGTTGTCTTTCACTCTAAAAAAACTGTTTGGTTAGATTTTTGAGGTAGCTGTGTGTGTTATGCTGTTATTTAGCGCATCACCATGCCACAAGCTACAGGTCTCCATTCATAATAAGAGGGTTTATGCTATAGTCAACCACCAACCACACTTGTTTGTTTGAATGTTGAGGATGTAAGCACATTCATTCTGTTACCTGAGAGAGTATTATTATTATTCCTGATTACTAGTCATACCAAGTGATAATAATATTCTTATTAATATTATAAATGCAAAAATAACTCTGTCTGTGTTAGTTACATTTGTAACTAAACTGCTGAATCAATGTTGATCAATTTTGATAAATAGATAGACTATTTTTTGTAAGTACTACTTAAAACCGCTGGTAATAGCTAGTAATATATATATATTACTAGCTATTACCAGCTACTATACTTGTCTTTGTTACCATATGGTAACAAAGACAAGTATAGTATAGAAAGATAGTTCAAGTACTAATTTACAGAGATAGAAGGTGGGCTGCTGGTACTCCACAGGATCGCCACCAACCCCTAACAGGAACTTATTAAGTATAGGTATGTTCTGATGCATACCTAAGTATTATGGAGGTTAAAGAATAACTTTATTTAAGTAATAAATTTTACCTGTTGTGTAATAAAGCTGCTAAAGCATGCATTACATGTGGAAATGATGCTTGTATGAGCCGCCATCGTGGGATAGACTCAATGGCCTCTGCTAGACTGATAGACAGGCCAAATCGCAGATTTTGTACCAACACTTTTTCAAAGGACTGTAAATTTTTGTTGTAAACATTAATAAAGTATTTAAGTAGCATTATTCTATAATGGTACTTTTATTTTATTTTATAAATTAAATATAAGTATGTGAAATGGCAGATGCAGGGTTAAAATAATTATTGATCCCATTAACATTATAAAGTTAAAATTGATTCAATAAATAGCAACAATTAAAACCATCATGAAAATTAATTATTGATCCCATTAACATTATAAAGTTAAAATTGATTCAATAAATAGCAACAATTAAAACCATCATGAAAATATTGAGAATACATTTAAATTGGTTATCTTACCTTACACGCTTCTTTAACTTCCTAGGAGTAGTATGGAAAGAAAATTTTGTTATATTACTTATCATTTCATATTTTAAAAGTAATCAAACAAAATGCTTCAAGTAACATTTCTAAACAAAATTATTTTTAAATTGTAAAAAGTAAACATAAATATGTCAATGTCACGTGTCAATATTGTCCAATGTCAAAATTGACATTAGAAGCCCGACATTTATTTGTCGAAATAATATTGCCACCTCAGAATAATGACAATTACACTACGACTGCTAATAATGTTGCTACTAAAGCAACTATTAATTTAATTTAAATCAGATAATAAATACTATTGATTAAATAGAATAGAAAGAAAGAAATCGGTGCTAGTGGATTTAGTTGCAGTTGGATTGTGCTTCTTTAAACCATGACGTTGCGTTTATTATAACTACAGACAAATGTAACATTTAGATTAACATTTAATTAAATGAAAATCTAGTCTATCCAAATTAGATATTTAAGTACATTTAAAAATAAGTTAATAGCTAATTTTATGAAAATAATTACTCTTATTATGTATTTATTTGGTATTTATTTATTAAAATATATTTATAAAATAATACATAATAGCCAGCTTGCTTATCAACAACATAAAATGATTTCAGGCTGGGGGTGCATTCCACAGTAGGGCCATCATTTAATCGCAAAGCTAGCTAGAAACCTATCGGCTAGGCCATTTATAAAAAGCCAAGTAGGTAATTAAATACATAAAATTACGTATAGGTATACGACATGCCTTTTAGAGTAATAATATTAATAAGTGATTATGACTCCTATGAAGTATATTAGAACTAGAAGCACAACAATGTGATTACTTACATGGTGTCCAGGAGCACGTTGACAGAACTGCGTGATATTAACAAATAAGTGACACTTTACAATCAACAACAAAAACTACAAACAAACACAAACTTTACAAAACATGGCAAAAAGATTTCCCGTACCGGGAATCGAACCCGAGCCTCCTGGGTGAAAGCCAGGTATCCTAGCCACTAGACCATACGGGAGATACTTTAGTGGTCTGTAATTTTTCGCCAATTCACAATGTGCAGAGTACATTCTGTGACCTCATAGACATACAAAAAACTTCTCGTATACTTTTTGATAGTAAAGCATCTGATAAAAAAGTACATAGCAACTATATTTTCTCTGAAGCTGTGCATTCTATTTCAATAGAGCGGAGGCCGTGACGAATGCGGCACATTTTCTATCGTAGATACTAACTAGGTTTAAACATTTTAGCATTTGTATTTGTGTTCTTAAAAATGACCTAGGTATGTATTTAAGTTCTACATATTAGATTAAAAACTAGACGTATTTATTTAATTAAGACGTTGCTCATTCGTGTCACGTTGCTTTTAAAAAGTTAATAATGTGTTCTAATTTTTTTATTAATATAGGTAATTTTCGTGACTGCATCAGCACGTAATTAAGTTCATGATTACGATTATGTAGGATTCGACGATCGACACGTCGCGCAACACGTCGGGGTGTTCGACGATTTCTTAAATCAAAAATAAGTAGGTAGGCCTACTTAGGTAGGTACGTTTAGGGAAAGATAATGGGTGGATAGACCTAACAAATATTTAGCCAGTGTCGATCATATGTACAGTGGATACAATTGCAAACAGTTAAATGTAGGCGCTTTTAATACATTACCCACAAGTTTTTTATTAATATGATTTACTTACCATACAGGCAGCATCGTGAACTTTTCCTAGGCGCGGCCTCACAAACGGGGTGGTTTGTCTCCACAGGAATATCTGGACAGGAATTGGGACTACCTCCTCGGAATTTGGATCTTCTTCAGACATGTCTTTTCCTTTCATAGCAAGGAGGGTTCCTGGTGAAATACATTGAAGTATTTTATTTAAATTGTGAACTAGGCAAGGAACACGTGACAATGTGACAACCTACATAATACAGTTAGAATTACTGAAAATCTTTTATTTTTAAGATTAAGTATCCCAATGCCATATGAAGAATGAACAAAAAGTTTTAGAACCGAGTATCTTAAAACAGTTTTTTAAATAAGCAGCCCAGTCACATTACTTCGCGGAACTAATGAACCTAAAAGGTGTTACATAATTAAAGTAAGTGAAACGATGTCATTACCGATGGCTTGTGAACATAACTCACCTGTAGTAATTAACACATGGTTTGTAACTCATGGGCGAAGCACTGTTTACAACATCCTATGGTGACACTATAGAAAATCAAGGGAGGAAGTGAGGACCTCTTCGAAGGGACGCGACACTGGGAATGAGGTTCCGCGCATTTGTGACGAGACAGACGCATAGGGTTGGCATAACTAAGTTTTTCATAATTTGTGGTACCTATAAACTATCAACTTGAAATTTCACTTGATAGTGCTGCTTTTTTCACATGTTGAGTGTAACATTTAATTTTATTTTATTTAATTAAAAATTAATAAATTATAATCCATTTGTAATGCAGGTAGGTAACATACTAGGTACTCCTATTAGATGGATTAAAAACTGGTAAGTAGGACATATGTAGATTTTAGTGCGGAAGAATTTAATGCATTGTAAACAAACGTTTTAATTTTCGTTACTTTCCATTCAACTTTGCGTACCGTTATAGATCGAAAAAAAAATAAGTTTAACATTGCGTTAGCATCAACCCTGGAAAATTTTCAGCATTGATCTGCGCGGGTCGAGAGGAGAGGCAGCCTCCGGTTGCTATAGAAACGGCAACATGGCCGCTTCCCGAGCAGCTGAAAATGTAGGCCAGACTTTTCATTATATGTGTAAAAAATTTAGACTTAGTTTAGGTACAGGCGTTATTTTCAACTATTATTTTGAAAGTTAGTCGTTTTAATTACTTGCCTTTATTGTTTTTTTAATAGACTTGCATTTGAAAGATATTCCTTGTTCTTGGAGTAAGCGCAAAGACATATGTGTGGACATCAATGACATTAAATATCTACCTAGTTAAAATTGGTGGACCTCCTCATTCTCTTAGGACCTTTCCCTGAGCTAATTTATACCAAAGAAAATACACTCAAACCACAATATAATAAACTAACTAATAGTTTCTGCTGTTCATCTTATTCTATTCATAAACAAAATATTGTATTTTCAAACTCTCTCTATCAACCTTTGACCGTGTAAGTAATTTATTTGATACATCGCCAAATAAAATGGTAAACATGAAGACATTGAATTAACAAGATTGGCATAGATATCAATGTTCACTTAGTGGCAGGCAATTTACTTTATAAATAGAGACGGTCAGGGAGCGCCGGCACTAAACAGTACCCATTTTATAGATTGTTTCTGTTAGTTATGTTTACATACATTGTCAATACTTTATGCAATAGGTACCTACTTGGGTCTCAAAGCTCATTAGTTAAGTATCTATTGATTAGGCTAATTGGGTGTAGGTACCTACAGCTTTCATGTTTTCTAAAATGGTTGAAGACGTGAAGGTTTTTTTTAATACTTTACAATCTTTCATCACATCCTTTTTCATCAAATATGTCGGGGTTAATACAAATGCGAATAAGTGACCTGACCATTTATATCCACGATGTACTTACCTGACTATAAAAATATGTACGTAGGTCCAATTTCCACCACTATAGGGGTTTATCTCAAATGTTAAACTATTTACAAAGTTTATCTTGCGGATTGGCGGATTTTCACATGAACACTGAGATTCGGGAACCTTATATTTTTTAGTAGGTACGATGCAGGACTAAAGGATAAAAGCTTTTCTTGACTGAGACATTCTTGGAACTCTCCTATTTTGTTATTTACCGTTCTTTCTATAGACAGAGTTAATATTCTATGTTCGTCTTAATAATAGAAGATGTCCAAGATTGACAAGCGGGCTAAAGAGGATAATTATCTGTATTGTATTATGTAAATATCTAAGTATCCTAATTGTGGAGGTCAGATGGCAGTTGGTCCACAAAATAGATTCAGTTGTTTTCCGTCGTTTGGCCTACACTTAACTATATGTTATATCATTATAATGAGTTAGTTACTTGACAGTACGATTAATACTTAAATCATTTGGTGGGGTAATTGCTACTTATATTTATTTCACGAATGCATGTAAAATATCACAATATCAAAATAGTGGAAGTAAATTATACTAAAAAATAACTTAACAAAATTATCACTAGGTACTACTGTTTTAAAAAAGTGTTTCGTTGGTCAGAAACAACAAGTTCTGCAAAATACGTAGGTCTCCAGAGAACTGCTAATAGTCTAATTTCAAGAACTTTTTATTTCAATGTTAATACGATTCTCTGTTTATTCCCGCCCACCATCAGTGAACAAAGTTAAAATAATATCAAACACATCACCTGTCTTACGTCATTGTGATGAATCACGCGCTAACTACGTTCATTTTTAAAATATTACATACCAAGTCATATATTTATCATAAAAAGCACAATCAATGTTTTTCGTTGCCGATATTTTTTTATCGATTAAATTTTATTGATATTATTAAATCCTGACGTTTCGGACCCTTTACAGCGTCCATAGTTTACGGGCAGTCTGTGAAGGGTCCTAATGTCTAATATATGTATAATAGTACCTATAAGTGTCAAAAATCAGTAAGCTCTTGATACTGTGTGTTTTACCCCGTGAGTGAACCACACTCAATTGCTCACTGCCATTTAGTTATGCTTATGCATCCTGTAAGAGGAGAGAAAATACGTGACTTGCACTATGGTAGGACCTCTTGTGGTCAAACAGGCCGGCGACCACCCTTACGTCGGAATATGTAAAGCACCTTGGTGCGTTTCGACGTTTGCTACTGAGAGCTGGTTCTCCCTCGGTTGCTGCGGCTCTGGCAGTTTGCACCTACAGTTGGGGCTTGGCAACGCATTTGGTGTTTCAGGTGCAACACCAAAATGCGTCTATATGGCCTGTCCATAGGCGGTGATGACTGATTATTACCGGGTGGCTCTTTGCTTTTTTGTCGACTTAATCACTATAGAAAATGTATTTTTTTAAATATGTAGAAAACACTAAAGAATTGAAAATAACTAGTTAACTAAAACTTATTTTAATTCTGACGTTTACGGAATTAATTATATCTAATCTAATTAAGTATTTTCTATAGTCTAGGCTAGACTAAAGAAAATTGATAGATACATTTTGATAGGAAAGAAAACGTAGAGATTGTTTAGATGCATATTTTTGTGGAATACTACTTGTGTGTAATTCTATCGTCTTGCCTGACGCTATAGAATTTTACATACACCTCTTTCATTTCGGTACCTATTCATAGATAACTCGTTAGCACGTCATTTTCAGTTTACTTACTTCACACTTCCAAAGGTTGCCTAAAAAAATACGTGAGTGACATAGTGGTGATTGTTTTTAGGATTAGGTAAATATAATGATGTCTTATAGTGATATCTTAAAAAATAACATAGGTACATATTTTTTTGTAATAATTAGGAATGTTTACCATATTCTTGTTAGGCACATAACTATGATACAATCACAAAACTTCGACGAAAATAGAACGAGGTTGAAGTTTGAGAATATATGCAACATACATAGATATTGGCTGGGCGTTACCGAAATAGCGACGTTGTGTTGAATGGAAAATGCTTTTTACGTATTTCAGAAAAATTTAAGATACTGGCTTGCTATGAATTATAACAGTTATCTATTCATTACTACGCACTATTCATCACTTAAGGCTAGACAATGGGCTAGACTGAATGAATTTAGCTAATAGATTTTTTTATGTTTGTAATAGTCCGAATAAGCTGATAATTGCGAATCCGGGAAAACTGAAAGTACTGTTTTCTATAATTATCTATCGCCGGGTAAATTAGTTGTCGAACAAAAGTGTACCTAATACTTATACGATATTATCTTTTCTAATAGGTAGGCTGGTTCCCGATTACATGGGATCTAAAAAATACTGTGGGTGTACGGCATACACCTCTACCTACTCGTACTTCTTGAAATACAGGCTAGTTATAGATTAGTTTTGTATTTCTGGCATAAAGTAAGGTCACGGCTGGATTTCAAATCCTGATCTTTACAAGTCGTCAGTCATCATGCTGTTTGTTAAACAAGGAACATGCGTTATACCGCTTACAAATCCATATAAATAAAAATGAATGTTACTATGTACGTTTGTTTTCTAATTGATAGAACTAGATTTCTAAGGGGTATAACGCATGTTCCCTGTCGGGTCGGCAACGCGCGAGCGACATCTCTGGTGTTGCAAACGTCCATAGGCTACTGTAATTGCCTACCATCATGCGGGACGTAAGCTTGTTTGCCACCTCAGTGGTATAAAAAAAAATCATCTAATTGCGATGAAACTTTGGTGAATTTTTGCGCCTAAGGAGGATTACGGCAAAACAAAAAAGAGACATTACTTACAACGCATTGCGAGGGGCACAGCTAGTAAAAACTATACATTATGATTAAGTACGACCTTTGTTATCGTGAGAACTTCATAGGCAGATGGTTAAAACTGGGAATTAGCGTTGGCTGGAAAATCACGTACCTAAATTAAAAATTAATTGTAATGTCATTAAAAACCGTCAAGATGACAAACCGGGAAGGTGTGTTCTTGGATTTAGAATTATTATTTATGTTTATAGATCTTTATTTTAGGTACGTAATCATATAATGTGTATTGAATCGTTAGTAAAATCTTGACTGCACCTTTTTGTGTACAGCTGATGGGGAACAGGTCTACGACCCGCGAGTCGCTGCTTTGTTGGCAGTCCATCTTGTCAGCAAGGTCCTGGATGACGCATATATCATAGTAAATGCAGGTAGCGAGACTGCTGAAATAGGTAAATTCATTATGTATTAAGAATTCAACATATTTAAATAAACCTTAGTTACTCTTACTGGGAGTAAACAAAACAAATTAGTTTCTTATTCATATGTGTCGTAGAAAGGTTGTAGAATGAAGGTTATAGTATAGTATTAGTTTTAATTTTTTGTTTATGTGCTTATGCTAATTTCTGTTGTCTGAGAAAATATATTTTATTCGTTAAAAATGCCCTGAAATTAGCCTCAACACAGTCTCGCCTACATTTATAAATGTCGTATCTTTCTGTTTTTAGGGCTTTCAAAATCAGTTGTCAGAAATATACATTTTAATAATTATCCGTTGCTTCTCATTTGTGAATCTAGATCTACCCGTAACAGGCCATCTCGTATTATAGATGGTACACATAAAACTTGGTTAGACGCTTCTAAAAAGTTCTAAGCTATAAATAGCCCAAATCTTGATAACAGGTCAACCGTGGCATTATCAGTCAATGTTAAAAAAATATGAGAGTGATAGACAGTGTGATGCTGATGATGAAGATACATCGTTTGAGGCGTCAAAGGGTGATAGTGACATCGTGAATGAAAATAAGATAGAACATGTTGCCAATATGGTTGCTACATCGACGCCGGAAAAAAATACAGGTAATTCACACTAGGTAACATTTGAGACGACTGCCAAACACCTATTTAAAGTGAATGAGATAATGACACAAAGGAAAATATTAGTTGCCCTTAGATTTATATTATTATCATAATTTTCAAATGATGACTTGATGACTTAGATATATCTTATTACGTAGGTAAGGCATACAACGAAACTACTTTCAAATATTTAGTAGTTACATAGGTGTTTTTATTCACAGATTTTTAAAATATCGAACCCATTAAAATTAAATAGGTAACATATAGATAATAAAATTTTGTTAAATTACATCACATCATTTATTTCAGATGATTTTCAACAAAATAAGCCTGAAAGCAGTTTTATTGGTCAAGGCGATGAAGAATATGAATCGGTACATTTGTTTCATTTTTTAATTAGCTAATGCGACGTTTTAATGTTTTAAAATTTAAACATGTTTTATTTTATTTAAACACATATACTCTTCTATAATTAGATACAATATTTTGTAGCATCAGAACGAGTTAGCCAAATCAACTTCGATGTTTATCAACCATCTTTTTGACATGAGTAAAGTTGAAAAGGTAGTAATATGCGATGACACTGATATCATACAAAGTAATTCGGAGCCCAATGAGTTATTATCTGAAGCAATGACTAAAATAATGGAGTCCTATATCAACACTGCGATGGGTATCACTCTTGAACCGCCATTACAATCAATTGTTGATGTTATGCCGACGACGGAGAGGTCTTCAAGTACTGAACATTCTGACTACTCGTTTTTAACTGACGCTTTTGCGGAAGATATTGGTAAAGATATAACATTTTACATTACTGATGATGGATCGGGTGACATCAATAGGAACTGCGGGACTCCTCATCTCATTCCTACGGTAGAAATAAAGGAGGTGATGTTATATTTTCTTAACTAATTGTATTTTTAAATAATTAACTATTATCAAGATATATTTATTTATTGCTTATGATATGCGATACGGCAAGGCCTCAATGCACTTTGACCCAATGGGATCTTTTGTGTTTCCCCTATACTTATTAACCTATTCCTCATCCTGTTCACCAAACCCGGTTCTTCAAACAGCTCTTCCATGAGCTTTATAATGAGGCCTAGGGGTATGAGTCTGTAGTCCTCTGGTCTTGGATAACCCTACCCCAAGAGGCGCATATATTTTATTTACTTACTAAATTAAGGTATTATTGTTTTCAGATTTGCGATGATGATGAAATACCTGAAAATATTTTTGAGAGCAATGATGTCGCTCGATATGAAAATGCTTATCTTACTTTGAATCGTGAGTAATATTTTATGTTTGTAAAGTCATTTAAATATTTTGGATGTATTTACGTATAATTTTTTCGACAAATGTACCTATAGGTGATTATGATCAATGCTCCGAAGATGAAGTAGATCCAATCTTAGAAGATCCTAAAGGTATGACCCTCCAAGAAGTGGAATTAATGACTGCAAATACTTCCGATGATAATTTATCAACCTATCATGAACAAGAACCTCATGTTTGTGTAAGTATATTAAAAAAAATAGTTAAATAAAAAATTAATTACAGTAATGCACATTTTGAGCACAATTATTATTATTTATATGCTATCACTCAGCCAAAGATGAAGGAATTAGCAGCAACATCAGCAGTGTCTGCAGTACCAAGTGGATCTAGAAAAAGTTCTTTGGTCAGTCGGTGTCGCTCTCAAGGCGCTAGACTTCTCGCTTGTCTCCGAGGATGGTGGCGACGTAGAACACCTGGGACACGCAAGGTATGAGACTGATATGTCTACCAATAATGTAAATGGAGTGCTCAATACCATGTTCCACTTTCTGTCTTAAGTCAACAAGGGGCACCTACAGCAAAAAGCTAAAGAGAACCTAACACCGATTACTATTAAGGGGATTCAATTAGTGTAACCTGCTGCTAGAAAATTATCATTTCGATTGATAAGTAAAGAAAAATATGTATTATACGCATACAGAAACGGAACCTTAAGTCTTTATAATAGATTAACGATATTGTGACGTGCAGCTGTTAATGATGATATTAATCTCGGTACATGTTTCATGCATGACCTATCAAACTAGATAATTATATTACTCATCACGTAGTACCTACTCGTATGCTTCTCGTTACTATGACGCCAGCGCTTTAGGTGGCTCTACCGTGACAAGTGAACAGGTGCGAATGTCATTGTTAGTTTCGGATCTCACATAAGGAACAGTATAGGGACGTATTATTTATTATCTACTACTACACTACTATGTATTCTTGTTTACTACACGGTTTCCACATTTCCCATAGTAATTATCTTAACGAAATTACAGATAGATTCTCAGTTTTTATTATTTGCCAGGTTGTTTTCTGATATAAATGTCAATAAATCATTTTATAGGAAAATCGCGTTCCGTGTCCTGTTCGCGGACTATGTCCCTTATCACCGGATGCAAGACGACGAGCTGCCAGTCTTTTGGATCACCGTCTTATACGATCACCCTCGCCCACACGTGCTGTTGTATGGAAGTTCAATACGGTTAACGAAACCCTTGTGCATTCCTCTCGTTGGAAGGAATACACTTTTGACGTAAAACCTGATGAATGCGGCGAGTATTAATCTTCAAGCTGCAGAGATCCACGTAATTTGGTCTGTTTAATTTCATTTGGTTGATTTCATCTCAATAAAGGTTTAAGTGACCCATTTAATGGAGGCATTTTGATTTCAAAGTTGGTTCTCAAAATTAGATTATTTTTACGTGCGTCTATAAATCTTATCACTCATATTGACGGAAATAATGAATTTGTTATGAGTAATTTTTTAGATATTTTAATTTGACTGAGTGTGCCGCAGATATCCGATCGAAATAGTTTAGCATAAATGTAGATTTACCATTACAATTGGCGATAGCACGTCTCCACACACGTGGCAGGTGGGAACTCTTTTTGTCTCTTTTATTCTTGTTGTAGTGGTGTATATCCGTAGACGCTATGAAACGGGCCGACTCCGCCGAAAATAGAACGGTCGCGGATTCCTGGGCTAAATCTCAAATATCCAGACGGGTGCGCCATCTAAGCCAGTTAAAACAGTCCCGCGAAAAGTTACTGAGCCCCACTTCTTGTCTGAACGTCTGCCAGTGAAGACCGGGAGGGAACCAACTAACACCACACAAAATGGTGAGTCACTGACGGCAGTGAATATGTGGAAAGGTGTTAAGTGAGAAAATGGACTGTTAGCTTAGCAAGTGATACAAAGAAATACGTAAATGTTAACGCGTTTATTCCTCGTGCAAGTTATTCCGCAGACCGGATGCTCGCGAGCGACTCGGATGTGTTCATTTCATCCGAGAAATATATCAGTGTTGTGCTTATAAAACAGTGAAAGAAGATGGTATCGTATAATCCGAATTCATCCACACAAAACGAGCTGCAAAGCTGTGAATACACACATACTAATACCTACACTAATCATGGCAACAGTTAAATACAAGGAAATAACGAAATATTTTTGGTAATTTTCAGAGCGACCTCAGCAAGAACGACGTTGAAAGTGAGTATAATTTTGTTTACCAAATTATTAAAAGTATTGGCGGAAACATCACAAAATGGATTGATATAATTTGGATGTTGTTGTGTGAAATTATAGGGAACTAACATTACTTACAATACCAAATTTAATTATCTTTGTCGAACCTGATACTATTCAACTGTAAAGACAATGACTGTTGGCATGATTAAAAAAATTATGAACTTACGTATGATTTACATAATTATTATAACGTAACATTTCATTAACGAATCGAGAGAGAAGAACATAACTTCTAAGTTTAGCATCGTTTCTCATAAAAGGTGCGCGTTACTAAGAGATGCCGGGCAGCAGCGCCAGTGGCACGGCCATGCTGCGCGCGCGCTGCGTTCCAAAATTAAACTCGTGCGTCACGTGATCCCCAATCGCCGCCCGCCCAAACAGAGAAACTCCACTCAGATTTCACTGCAAGCACGCTACGTAGGTTTTAGCGTGGGAATCAGTGGCTACCTAGATGGACTGTATATTTTATGCAACAGATATCTGTCACTTCGTTTGCATTTGCAACGGTAGATCAGCTGTCATTATCAAGGTCGCTAGATGAACTTGAGTCAGCTGATCCTTATGCACTTTACGCATGCGCCAAGTAATGAATATCATTATAATAAATTTTGAGATTCAGTTACATTAAAATAATTTCTGGGTAATTAAAAGTTTAAAAATTTAACTCCACTTGAACCAATAATGGATATTTTTCGGCTTTATAAAGAATAGATTAAATAGAAATAATTAATTAGATATTATTTAAAATTAAAAAAATAGGTAGATATTAATTATTTAAACAAAAAAATATGGTGATGGAACAGTTCATAGGCCCTATTGAAATGGCACTAAATTATACTGGGTGTTCTTGGGCTATAATTAGAATGTGACTCATAAGTTCACACCGAATATATTGAAACGTATCGTGGAAAAGTATTATTCTGGGCGAAGAATGTCCGCCCACGCTCGACTCCGCGCGCTACCTGGCCTAAACGAATCGTACTTTCCAGAACATAGGTGAATTTTAAATTTTAACTAATTTCAATCAAAGACTACTTGAATAAAAGTAGGATTTTATCTGATACATATCTATGAACTCCGCTTATCGCAGTCTGTTGTTTTGCGTTTGTTTATGAAAAATGTATATGAATAATAGGAAATGGGTGATGGTAGATTATTATCAATAGATACTGTTGTTTACTATTACTATCAAAGGAAACATAATCGATGTCTGATTTTAATTACCATGTGACGTGATAAAGGTGCATAACATAATAATGCTTTTGAAAATAATGCTTAAATGAAAATCGAAGACAGCTTTTGTAATAAAGGGTTTGACATAATTACAATGCATAGGCTGTAGTGGTGTCACATTTATTTGTCGAAAGTTATCTGCCTATTAAAAAATTTCACCTTTATTACAGTTTGTTATTCTAAATTTTTAATAATTTAATTTGATGTACCTTGGTCAAATTCAGCAAGATTATATTTAATGTTTAGGGGCATCCTTCGCCTTCTCCATCTACGACTTCGATGGTTCCGGCAAAATCGACGCCTTCAACCTCGGAGATGTCCTGAGGGCGCTCAACTCTAACCCCACATTGGCCACCATCGAGAAACTCGGTGGAACCAAGAAGAAGGGCGAGAAGCAGCTCACTGTAAGTAGCGTCTGAACTACTTACATAAGTATTCTGACAATAATAATATATTGAACAATAGAGAGAAGATAACTCAAATGAATAAAAAAAATACACATCATTGTGAACCATTTAGGAATCGTTAAGAGCACACTATTCATGAATATTCAATAACTTCGTGAATATAACTCGCCATGTCAACGTAAATTTTAATCACTAAAAGTAAAACCACTTTCATATACATTGTGTCGAGCTAACGAATGTTGTTGTTGCAGATCGAAGAGTTCCTTCCCATCTACAGCCAAGCAAAGAAAGACAAAGACCAGGGACAGTATGAGGACTTCTTGGAATGTCTGAAACTGTATGACAAGAACGAAAATGGTCTTATGCTTGGCGCCGAACTTACACACACTCTCCTTGCGTTAGGTAAGAATATAGTAATGTCGATACCAATGAAAACATTTTGTGTTATTACAATCTACAAAGGACTACCAGTCAAACAAAAATCATTGTCTGTTTGCTCATCATGCTTTAAAATTATGAAATAGGTACTTTTTTCAATATAAAGACAAGCTATTCTTATATCTATAGATGCTGTAACATGTCAATAAGATATATTGGCATCGACTTCATTTCCAGTTGGACGTGAACTGAAATCAGTTGGCTAGAAGCCATTGATATTTTCGGTTAAAAATAATGACTATACTATAATGTAGTGACATATATTCTTGACATCTATGTTCCTATGCAATTCATCTATATTAAAATTTGAGGGGAATTTCGTAGTAATTATTCGTTTCGGTGTGCAATTTGTATTGCTTTACTAATGACATTTCAAATCATCAGGTGAGAAACTGGAGGATAATGAAGTCGCTGAAGTCACAAAGGACTGCATGGACGCTGAGGATGACGACGGCATGATCCCCTATGCACGTAAGTAATCTACACTTTTCGGTTCTGTAAAATATAAAAATTATTGTTTACATTTTAGAATAATCAAATTCTGGTATTGTTTGTTGTATTTAGAGATTTTAGAGACTTACGGTATATAAACTGTATAATTGTGTAACATTTAAAATGTTGAATCCTCTCAATGTATTTCCATACCTAATATTCTATATATATGTAGTTACCCTGTAAAAAGCAGCACAAACTCACCTTTGTTAAGCAAACTACCATACGTTACGGCATGCTAAGTGAATATCATAAGTAGTCTTTACCCATAATCTGAATCATTATGATAAATCCTTATTTTTAAAAGCAATATTGTGAGAATTCAGTAGAATCCTTTTGTAATTTTCCAACCTGAATTAGCATGAGGGTACATTTCCTGGTTTTGTGTGTGCCCCTTTGTCTTACATATTTTCCATTTACAGCATTCCTGAAGAAGGTGATGGCGTAGAAGGCATCACATCTCGTCATATCTTTAGTTATAAGATCGTAAGTGGACCGCCGTAAACAATGTAGCTTCAATGTGCTCAGTTTCTTCTAACTGTTGATTTAAGGCTTTATAATTTTACTGCTGTTCATACTGTCTGTTGTTGTTACTATTGGTTTTACTGCTTTACATTCTATTTTTTAATATCTGATGTCTGAATTTTACTGCTGTTCAGTATTTCTGTTGTTGTTACTGTTTATTTTACCGCTTCACATTCTACTTATTTAATATCTGATTATTAAGAAATTAATCAAACCTTGACATCATTTTCAATTTGTCATAAGTTTTTAACCTGCAAATAACAAGTCAGTTCATTATACTTTCTATTTGGCTAATATATTTATACTATGTTTCCAGCGTTCCTCCGGAAAATGTGCGATGGGTGGCAGGGACCTAAGCCTAAGGGGGCGGCGGCGGCGGCGGCAGCAGAGGGAGAAGCACCTGCGGAGGGCTAAGCAGCTGTTGTCTGCGCCGGCGCTTGCGCGGCGGGCGTCGTGCTGCGCTGGCGCATGCTTGCGTCGTCGCTGCCGCCGTCCGCCGTGTGTCGCCCTCGCCCTGTGCACTGTACACTCAGTGACATCGAAACCCCGTATACGCCATCTTAGATACGGACTACCCCCTTTTTATACGAATACAACATCTATGCACAATCGTTTTGTACAACTTTCTACCTATGACTGTACATACTAAAGTAAGATTAAATTAAACATACTGTAAACACACGTTGTACGTGTTTTTTAAATTTATTATTATTTATTAAGTACGTTTATAATGACAAAAATACAAAAAACCGTTAATAATTTTATAATAAACATATTAAAGTTCTGTCTGGTGTTATCTTCAATTAGTTCAGTAGCATTTGATGTCGGATACAAATAAAAAGATTTATAGATAAAAAGACAGATTAATATTTTCTTTAGGAAGAATTGTTTAAGTTTTCTATCATAAATCTGTTCTCTTTAAAAAACGGAACACGTAGCCTCCATACTAAGATTCTCTCCTATATCGTGCGCTATACATGGCACACATTACAAGAACACCCAGACCAGATTATTAGGGCAATCCATTTGCTAGGTAGCCTGGCTGCAGCAACCAGGCGCGGGGGGCCTAAAGAATAACCCCCATAACTTAAAAATATAAAACGCCTTAAAAACTTTGTAAAGCTTTATTATGTTTTGTCTCCCTTTTCCCTGTCACAGAATATCATGTGTCAAAGCAAGACAAAACATTATAGTGATGAAAGGGCTTTAAAGCCGTTTTATATTTTTATGAATAAGGGGGTATAAATGTACATATGAAATAAGAAGGTACTTAGTATGTCAGGATATGGCATCACACAATCTCTATTTCCTTATTAGTGTATAAAACTAAAATAAATGTGCTTATTTAGCAGTTGATTCCGTTACTCATACTTCAATTTCAAATAGCTGAGCACCGCACTGTCCTACAGTGCTACTAGCCCTAGTTTGTCCTAGGTCAGAGTTCGTAGTATTAGAATCGATGGTTGCTGACCAACCGATATGGATTCCCCAGAATTGACCGATATAATGTATTTATGAGTGAGTATTCTTGTTTTATACAATAATTACGAAAGATAAGGATACTCATAAATAAGTGTGCGACTAATTACAAAAAATATTACAATAAGTAGGTACTAATTCTTACGAAAATCTGAAACATATTTCACTAGGTACACATAGTTTAGAAATAAAAAAAATATCTTTCATACAAAATAATTCATCAGCTACCTAATAGTTTTCATAGACAATTTTTTTTATTCTACTTTTTGGACCAATGTTTATTAAAAATAACGAATTAACCAACACTTAACTGTCGCTGAGAATGTCGTAATAGTTAGAATTGATATCAATAACACTGCTAGACAAAGGAATCGACCCAAAAAAACCTCACTCTCAGCAGCCTAGTCTGCATCTACTAAACCAGGGAGGACGTGCAGACTGGACACCATACCGATACTTTCTGGACAGAGAATGCGCTCACAAATCAGCTAAGTAAGTTGTAAAGTAAATGTACCTATATTGTAAAGGATTTACTAAGTAAGTATAAAGTGAAGGGACGGTAAGAAACAAAAATATAACGGATTTTTTCAAACTCTTGAGTCGCAGGCCAATTCCTTAGGCCTTAGGGTGTATCTGCGTCTCTGTCTAATTTATTATGTCTTTCCAATGATAACTGTATCATATCATTGTGTCTTTCTGTCCGTCTCATTTAGTTTTTATTATACTTACATGGATAGGGAGGATACGTTTTTCCTTATTCGTCCACTAGATGACGACCCTTTGTTTTCTTCATTATATCTACAATGGAGAAATATACAATCAACAAAATACTAAGGTATACTCATGGCACAACAAGAGTCCTTTGGTATACCTATATAGGCAACGAACTTCATCTGCGTCTTAACGTAGATTGCGTTATACGTAATTATCCACTAAACGGATTGGTAATTAGTATGTAGGCAACTAACAACATTACTTGCGTGATACGTAATTAAACAAATTTTGTCTTTTAATTAATATTTTTTGTTGTTGTTAGCTGCCTCTATAGGTAACTTTTTTTTATACCACTAAGGTGGCAAAGAAGCATACGGCCCGCCTGATAGTAAGCGGTTACCGTAGCCTATGGACGCTTGCAACACCAGGGGTATCACCCGCGCATTGCCTGTAAATTAAGGAGGAATACTTGGGCTGGCAGCATAGGAGATATTCTGCCATACATGACTGCGGCAGTAACAAAACACCACCGGTCCCCCACACTGCCAACACAACGCTTCCTCGTGGAGCTCAGGTGATCTTGCTCACCGTTAGGAACACAAAATAGCACGGAGCTATGTTATTTGACTACGATTTTCTGTAAGGTGGAGCTACTTCCCCAGACCAGCAGCTCCAATTGTGAGTGGAATTATTCAATTCCACTATGCCCTAGCTCTCTTATACTAACTCCTTTACACTTTATTTGAACTGATTTGAACCCTCGTAATTATTTAAAAATCGAACATAACATCACGCCTGTAGTCCCCGACGGGTTAGTCGGAGGTGTTCTTATGCGGTACGCTATGCTTAGGTTCCATGTAATAGGGGGCGACGGCGAGCTAATAGCTATTAACCAGGCACAAATTCAAACTCCGAGCTGCTACTAAGAATTTCATAGGAAAACCCAACAGCACTTTGCGCTCGACCTGGGAATCGAATCCAGGACGTCTAGCGTAGCAGGTCGCGCTTAGGACCACTAATGAGGCAGTCAAAAGTTAAAAAACTTCTCGGTGCACCGTAAAAACTAAATTAAACACAACATTACTTGTGAATAAATTGTTAAAAACAATGGCTGAAGATAATATTCAGGTACAGGATTTAGTAGAGTGAAGAGGTTTGTACCACACTTTGTTTCTTCATCTTAGTGCTGCTGCTTCGTCTTTGAAATCACTGACAGAAAACTTAAATATTCTTGAGTGATATACGAGTATAATGGCTATTTTTATTGTTCTCCTATCTAAGCAAACGCAGTTGACTGCGGAAACTAAAATATAAAGTTCAAAAATAGAAATTTCTCTTTTCTCTAATAGAAAAGAAAGAAACACAAAAAAATAGAGTATTAAAAATAATAATCGATAGTAAACTGTACATAAGTCTTTGTTTTTTACATAAAATATAAAAACAGGGGCGCCTAAGCTTTGTTCGCCAAAATGCCAAAATACTCCCAGTCGTGCCAGAGAAAATGGCGCGGAAAATGTTTTCCCGGCATCAATACAAGCGTTCGGACGTTATCGGTTCCACTTCGGATATCCTCGGCGTTCGCAAAGTGCGAAGCTGTAATTTGGTATGACCAGTCTTAATGAATTACCGCTTATCCAGTAAAAAATAAATTATGCAAATAAATTCAGCAAACAGTATAATTCATTAATGGAATTGTACTGAATAATACACTGACAGTGGTCTCTACATTGTTAAGGGAAATTGGAAATACTTATACCACTGATATTATGAGCTTACCATAAATAATTATTAAGTTAATCATTCAGCCAATACTCACAAATAGTATTCGAAATAATTTGTAGTAGGTACCTAATTGGACTCCAATAGTTCGGGGAGTTTTGTGTCTCGAGCATGGCAGCCCCACTCCGGGCTCGCTCCCCAGTGCTCAGCTCTACAAAGTAAGGTAATGCTCAGTGTTTATCTCGTTGGCGAGCGAGTTCCGCGCTCCGAGCCTCAGCAGTGTTTACGTTGTGTGTGTGACCGATTGCTCAGTGATAACGTGACGAGAGTGCCGGTGTACACAACATCTTATCAAGTGAGATACAACACTTTCACTAATTTCAAAATATATTTTTTTATGTGGAGATGTAACTGCCAAAAAGTTTAAAATTTGACAAAAATTCAAGACACCACTCTATTTAATATATTATGTAAATGTGTTTGAATAACAATTATTTTCACGTGCTAAGTAGGATGTGTATATTATAATGCTAGTGGGACTGTTTACACCTATCCCCTCGTCACTCAGGCCGCCATTTATCGTCATATATAATAATATTTAGTACGAAGTAGACATATAGGTGGTCTTTAGAAAATACCTACCTTTATGTATGTGTAGATTATTCAACGTATTTTACAATTTAGGTACAATTATTATCGCACTCAATTAATGCTGATATGGAAACCAGTTAGCGATTATCTCTTTCATAAACTGAACATTTTCCTTTAACTACCTGAATTATTTCGCTAATGAATTTAAAGACAATGTACATGTACCTGGCATACCCATAAAAATAAGACAATTTTATTTTACTCTGATACCAGAATTGAGGGGTCTACTAACATTGACTTACCGTGACGTACGAGTGTTAATGAATTAGTAAATTTATAATATAAGTTGTGTTGTCCGTATACGCATTTTCCAGTACACATATTGGGTAACACAAATTAACAAAATGATAACGGATGAAACAATTCTGCACAGTGCTCTGTATTATCTCATCCTAGATAACAATGCACTAATAAAATATCTTATGTATACATATAATCTTAAATTATCTATAAAATTACAGGTTACGGTGTTTGTGGAGTTATAATGGCGGATGTTAAAGAAAACGTAGAGGCCGGCAACAAACTTGCAGACAAACATAACACAGGTAAAGAAGCACTTGGAATAAATTAATAAAGAATCTCGTCCAAGCACAGTTTCATTTCAAAAAGATGCGCAGTTTTGTGGTGACACTGACCCACAAAAAGATACTTTACATTTGAAAACAACTACATCGTAAATAGATTTAAAAGGGTTTATAGTTAGTGGGCATTTGGATTTTTTTTATAAAAAAGCTGATCGCGATTTGATTTGATTCTTTCTTTTTTATGGCAGTATGACGATATTTTCGTGATCTCCATATTACTCTATGGAGGATAGTAGGTATTATGGAGGTTAGTGTGGCCCGCTCATAATATTTAATGGTCTTTGCTATTTCGTTTTTTTATTCTCCATTATGAACTAGATACTTCAAAAGGGCCTTTATGAATTGGTGCTAAAGTTGTTTTGCTAGAGTTGTTCGACCGGATGACCCTCCGTGTTATTGCTAGGATCCGGATTTGAACAAAATCCGTACCCTAGCAAGTAGCAAATAGCAAGGGTCTTTTGTTTGTTACGTATTTTACTCTTAATGAATTTTTTTTTAAGCTTTACGTTCTAATTATTTATTTAAATTTACTTAATCCTTGAATTTCTGACTGCAGTTATTTAATTGATTAAATTAGATTAGGATTATCCAATTCTAATTTATCGACACGGACTTGACCTTTAATTTTATGATATTTGATTGTTAAAAATCAGATACTGTTTGTAACAAATAATTGAGTATCTAGACATAAATAACCACAGCTTTATGCATATTGATGCATGTTGTCACATGGTATAGTTAACACAATTAGCACCGAAAGATTTCCAGATCTTTCGAAATATTACATGTAAACGATTTCGTAGCAGCTGTCTACTAAACAGCAACCGTTTAGTAGACAGCTGTTGATAAATAGTCGGTTAGGTAATCCGAATTTGATTTTTATGGACATTAAATCAGAATTAACAAATCATTTGATGAGCAAATAAATAGATTAAAAATGTTTCAACGATTAGTTGTAGGTATAAGTTATATTCAAATATCAATTAGTAAGAATTTTTATGCTTTTTACGATAGTTTTTTTTTTGTTTTTGCTAACCTTGACATTCAGCTATTAAAATTATTTGATGTTTATAATGTTATGATTAATTAATGCTTAATCGAAACAATGAACCTGATAACTATTTGGGAGCAATGTAGGAAGAAACATCAGTTCCAAACGGTAAAGGAAATATAGTTCATAATAAAATTCTACGCGTGTTGCAATGCTCTGAGACCGAGGTTGACACCTGCCTCATTATAATTAATCATTCGCGGAACATTCACAGATGATTCGACTCTTCGAAACAATTAAGCAATCGCTATAAATACTATAAATAATTACAATGAACGCAAAAGCCACGGCTAAGCAGAATTAAAAAAAAAATGGAACACACTGAATCCAGTGACAAGTTACTTAAATCAGTGAGCACCCAACCTCCGTCCTTACAACTTAGAAATTTTAACGGTGCGTTAAGTAGATCCAAAACAGCTAATTGTTGTCGTAGTTGATGTACCAGTAATTGAAGTCTGCTTTCTATTGTAATATTCGTACGCAACATGCAATTGTTAAGTGCTGAGTGATGCTTTTGCAGTTGTTTAGTGAAATTGTTGATGGAGTAAATCCTAAAAGAGTAATTTTGCTGCAGGAGAAATTGACAGAATAGACGATGTAACTGAAATAAAACTATTGTGTAATCTAATAGAAACATTAAAGGTTCAATTACCATTAATATACAGTAGATAGGTAGGTAATCATTCTCTATCAAGACATCTAAATGAAATACAAATCAATTTATGGTTCTGAGATCCGCGTCCTTAGCTAGATAATTGCACCGGAAGCTCCTGTGACTTTGAACAATGTACTGTACACATGTTTATCAGTACTTGCTGCCTAATATGTACATAGTTAAATTGAAAAACATTGTTTTGTTTATCATAATCATATTTTATTGATAAGTGATAAAATAATTCGTATACTTTCACATCGCAGTGCAAATTATTAAAATGTTTATTGGTATTCAAATTATTATATATTTAAAATTATGGAAATAGGATATTTTATGGTATAGGGGGTAATCGAGCAGTCGGATCGCCTGATGGCAAGCGATTTCCACCGCCCGTGGCAACTTCTACACTAGAGGAGTCACAAGTGCATTGCCAGCCCTTTAAAAGGGGATTGAGCCTGCGGTATCCTCTCTCACTCAGCGAAATACAACGTAGGCGTTGTTTCACGCCGGTTTTCTGTGAGGCCGTGGTATCACTCTGGTTGAGCCGGCCCATTCGTGCCGAAGCACGGCTCTCCTATAATAGGGATATTAAATTAATGTAGGTGAATATTAAATATAGCATCTGGTACCTATATCTAGGTAGTAATGCATACTTTTGGCTAATTGAAACATCTCCCGTATGGTCTAGTGGCTAGGATACCTGGCTTTCACCCAGGAGGCTCGGGTTCGATTCCCGGTATGGGAAGTCTTTTTGCTAGTTTGTACATTTTATTCACGCTTCTTTTACGATAATTTATACGTATAGTATGCCATTATCACAAAAAGACTTCTAAATATAGGTGGTCGATTCGTCATGATTGTAATCTGTAATAATTTTATTGTTAGTAGAGGTGATAATGAGTTTTTGTGATGCTTTAACATTAAGCAAAATATGTGTTCTTTTTTTATTTTGGTAGGTTCTAGGATTGAATTGTCAAATTAAGGTTTTGGAGTTTTTATGAGTAGGCTAAACAAGCACATAATTTTATAACAAGCTATTGTTGCCCGCAGTTTCACTCACGTCTCAAAAAGATTAACATACTGTACTACGAGTATAAGTCCGTTTTTTAAAGTTAGACCTCTAGCAATACATCGGTGAAAACTGCATTCAATTCCATGCAGTAGTTTTTGCGTGATGCGCGTATAAACATATAGACAGACAGACAGATAGACAGACAGACCGACAGACGGACAGACAAACATTCCAAAAGTTGCTGTTTTCGCTTCTGTTGCTCTAATAAAGACTCCTTATATTTGTTTTTCTTTAATATCTATGATATACAGACATCGGCCTATTACAATTTGATTATAGGTATAGATAAAAACCTTTTTGTGGCCATTTTCACAAAATTGATACCAGAAGCACACCTACTTGCATTTTAAGATAGGAAGCTACAAATTGGTGGTCATAAACCTGTAAATTAGTGTTCGCATCCCGTTGACAATAATCACACATTACGTAGGCGACCGGCATATCAACGTCAATCCACTTTCTTGGAGACGATCGTCCACATTCCACTATTATTGCTCTGAATGAGCAACTATCTTATTTAATAGAATTGTCCTAGTTTACGACAACATAATGATTTATTGATACTCCAGGCATATGGTATGATGTATGATCGATGCCCTTGCCCTTGCATATAATCGGGCTTTGACTTGAATCTATTATTATGCGACAAAGTTCACCCATACATCCTATTTTTGTTTACGTCGTACCGTTTTTATTAATATAGATTTATATAACTTCATTTAATTTAACATAGCAAGAGATTATTAAAATATACTCGTACGTACACATTAAATAAGACAAATCAATGAATTATTCATTGACTACATTGTTTATCATAATTTTAAGTGCATTATCAATGTTTTAATCAAACCATTACATACCGATTTCTTAATAATCTTGTTTTTATCGAAAGATACCAGTATATTATTTTTTTTTATATAATCCGATTGAATATTTTTTTTATATTTTGACTCCTTAACGATATCTTGTTAATACGAAATTATACGACAACAATTTCTTGGGCTAATTATAGCCTTCCCGGCTAAAAACAATGTTAATACTGACTTGGATGAAGCATCACAATTATAAGCACTTAATTAAAAACATAATATATTTATATAATGTAGATGTAAATCGTAGCACAAAATTAAGCAGGATTCCAAATTGAGATTGTACTAAATCAAGGATGATGTACGAAAAGATGTAAAAAGGGTCGCTGTTGTATTTTTCTAATTACCTACTTTTAGGTTCAGCAAACGAATTCGGCACGTTGACCGCTAGCCAGAGTCACTACAAATAGATCTGGTGTAGGTGGCATTTCTAAGAATACTTACAATAAATTGACACACCTCGATCCCCTTGATGCTGCAGTGCACGGAGCCTTGACTTCATTTATCTGATGCTGCCATTATTTCATTTAGTTATTTCCTACTGGACCTCTGTTTGGCAGAATGGGTTTTTGTCTCTATTAATTTCAGCTTTATCTGCATAGACATACAGATGGTTTGTGATTGAATCTATTGCTATAAAGCAAATTGCTAATATTTCCATTTCAGTCATTACACCTTTGTGGAATTTTCTAAGAAAACATGACTACATTAATTGGTTGCTCATTTCTAGAAAGAAATTTAAAAGCTGAAAGGTATGGATTATAATAGTTGACAGTCACGATAATTGTGTATGGGGTCTGGTCGGGGTGTGAAGGGCGGGCGTGATGACGCTTCCTTGAAGAATTTGTTCGTGCCTGACACCAGGCGCACCTAGGTCTCATGTCGTGCTACCAGTAATCACTGAATTTTAATTAGCTCGTTTTATGATCAATGTTATTAGTACTTTATTTTATGCAAGTCTGCATGCATCCTGACGTTCTCGAATCTCTTTCCTTTTTTTTCAAATTCGTCTATTTAATTATATTTTATCAAAGAATAGCAGGTTTTGCCAACATAATTTCATAGCATTAAAAGAGCATAAGATTGTCGGATGAATTTCAATTTATTTCAAGAATGTTGATAAAATAATAATATATTCGGTTGTTGTTAAGCTTCTGTGTTTCTAAGTGATGAACAATGATTTGCAGTTTCATATATAGGCCAATTTGATTAATGGTCTTGGCCAAAATGTGTATCAGACGCATTTCGATTTAGTGGCAAATATTCATCAAATGAGGTTAAATGAGATTTCTCACTTATAAAGAATTGCATTATTTCTTTCTAATAGTTAATAGTTTAATCAGAGCATATTTATGTACATAAAGTTGAAGGTTTTCAACTCTCTCTAATTCATGCGAAATTAATGATGCAGGGCTGATGAACAAAGGGTTAGCAACACAATCAGTAAAAGCTATAAAAAATCTAATGAGAAGCGACTCCACACGAAGCTTCTCATGGTTTGTGAAAACAATGAAAAATTCATTTGAGAGTATTTAATATGTTTATCATTATTATGCCTCACAATGTTTTATTGCACTAATGCAATCATCTCACAGTGTTTACCATTGTTGTTAGATTAGATTGTAAGTAGATATTATTGAGGTATGCTCTGTTTGTGTTTGTATTTACACTCAGTGACATGGAATGTTGTCTTAAACAGCCTATAACAGCAATTTATATGTGATTCAATATATTAATTTGGGCATCTTTCTGAACATGTATTTAAGAGACGAAAAATCTTAGATTTTTTCTTTTAAAACGATATTGAAGTACTCTGTTATTGTTTCCCTACGTAGTCCTACTTTAGTTTTATTAGTCGAAGCTATCCCGAACCACTGATTGAATCAGAGTAGGCTTGGACAGGGCAACGACGTCTATTGTGTTAAGTAATGCCATAAATACAATTAAACTCACTTACTCTCGTTAGTGTGATAATGCAGTGTCTTTGCCCTCGAGCGGCAGCACTCGTTGTATTATGCTGAGCTCACAGCCTATTGTCTTTAGGAACCAGCTGGCTCAGAGTTCAACAGGGCGTTGCAACTCATTCATAAATGATAAATTATAACAATGGGTTGTGCAAACACCTAAATATACTTTAGGTTTGCTTTCCAAAGTAAATCACAAACAAAGAGCACCATTTCATCTCAACAATTACACGAAATATTTTATAAGTCGACAGAGGAGTTCAGACACATTACTTAGAACATAAAAAGCAAAATTTAAACTTTTGCAATGAAACAATGTTCTAAATATTTCATAGTCGTGCGCTGTCCGCAACTAATGACGCGGTGGCAGTTTAAATGAACAATTAGGTCAAATGTAGGCAAAATGTGTATTGCCTAATAAACAACAAGGAATTTAATATCATGTCAGTGCGTTTCATACAAAGTGGGTTCAAATAATAACGTTTTAACATACCATCACGCCTGTATTCCCTGAAGGGTTAGGCAGAGGAGTAGATACTAATGTACACCCACAGTTCACCGTCCCATGTAATGGGGCGAGACTTTTGCCATCCAAACTCCGAACTGCTACTGAAAATTTCATAATTACTACTCAAAATCACAATAATCCCACGGCCTCACAGAAAACCGGCGTCAAACAACGCTTACGTTGTGTTTCGCCGAGTGAGTGAGGTTCACCGGAGGCCCAATCCCCTTTTAAAATTTAAAAGGCGGGCAACGCACTTGTAACTCCTCTGGTGTTGCGAACGGCCTGATCGTTTGTCGCCCTATCCCTTAAAAAAAAATACTTTGCAGTCGCACTTATATTGGGGCAGTTATTAGTCTATTGTGTTTAAAAATACCTAATTAAAAAGATGAGTTAGTGCTTATTAGGCGTCTTTGTTTCATAACGCTGCTTTATTGCCCTCCGGGTTGACAGCAGTAGTCGGTCAGTAAGATTTATTTCCTCATTCTATTCTAATGCACCATATCCGTAGCTTCAAAGGATCTTTTCATAGAGGGGAATAGGATATCGTTATTTTTATATATTTTTGAGGTTATCCAACTTTTATTTTAACAGACAAGTTCTGCCAATGATATGTGTATTGCTGCTTGCTGCATTTTATTATTCACATCTTCTCCAAATCAATTAAAAGGTAATTAAGTTCAATTACTAGTGGTTGTAGATTTGATTGAATTCGCCTCAACGTATAATTATTGTCTAAGGTCAAATACATTTTTATCATCGGTTACGATGTCATATTATACGTTATAATTTATGCTATTACTTTAATTTAATAAAAAATGTCTTGTTAATATAATAAGGCGGGGCAACCGGGAGCGGCGCGAGCTCATCCTGAAACTTTACTCAATGTCGCTGATTAATGAACTGTGAACTGAACAATAGCAACTTGAAATGTACACCACTAGCTTTCTGCTACAACGCCTACAGCTACAAGACGAAAAATAAAATAATCAGTTTCAAAGTATTTCGCTATAACTACAATGAAATCTTATTATTACAAATTGTAACTTTCATATTACGTATTATCCTTCCATCACGCCTGTATTCCCAGAAGGGTTAGGCAGAGGTGTACTAATGTATACCAACTTCGCCGGTATGTTTAGATCTCATGTAATATTGCCATAAACCGGTCTCAAATCCAAACTTCGAGTTTCTACGAAGAATTTCATAGAAAAACCTAATGACACTGCTCAACCTAGGAATCGAACCTTTCTAGGTCTAGTCTAGTCCTTCAAAACGCGACTGCTATCGAACTTTGAACCACTGAACCAATGAGGCAATCATTATTTTACAATCTACCAACACCTAGAGCCGAAAGTAAATTTAGAAATATTTATATTATATTTTACGATGTCAGATTTATTGGTCTGCGTTTTTAAGGACAATCGGGGAGCGAGAAACTCGTCCCATAAAATATAATTAAATTTAACGTCTAGTTGTATATTGACGAACATTAAAGTCACTTGAACTTTGATGAATGAACATAACGAATTGTATTCATATTTAAAAAAATATTTGATGTAATTCCATGATTCACTGTCTATATAGACTTTTGGGCTTTGATGCGATTGCGTGACCAAATAAAGATTTAAAGTGTTATATTTGCATTATCTACTCATCAATAACTTGGCTCCCATGGCGTCAGTTATAGTTAAGCTAGAATTGAAAGCTGACAACCGTGGGGGATTAGCTAAATGTCTGTTCCAACTTCAACATCAGAGAACAATTACGTTTAGCGGCATCTTGCTTCGTGATTGGTAAATTGCCGGACGAGTTCGGCGCAAACGCATCGCGTCATTTCCCACCTACGGGCTACAAATAACTGCTTGTCTACTATAATGAAAATATTAGTTTTGATTGACTTTATAAACCTTTTATCGTTGTTCAAACAATCTGAAACAATGATTATTTGAAAATGCAGGCGAAAATAAACAGTGACGTATTTGTTGTCACAACTTTTATGACGCCATCCAAACGCTATTTAAATTACTCAAAGTGCTATGGGCAGTATTTTACCATTCTTTATTTGGATTTAAGGATAAAATCCATTTGTTTCAGCCTGAATCGGTTTTAAATGAAGGTAGTAAATGTCGCCCACGAAGTAAATTTTAAACATTACGTCAATATAATTGTAACGATTAGTACCATTTAGTCGCGACATTGCGTGCGGTTCACCAATTAGATGGAACCACCAATTAAAGCTGGTTTACAAAAATAAATTGCTTAATGTTACTCGAACTCCTTTTGCTATTGCATCCGCACCTTCTTTTTTATTTTTATTATTTAGGTATCTTAAAATATTATGCAAATTTTTTATGTGTATAGCATTTTGAGAAGCTCAAAGTGCAGTTCTTAAATTTTCTTATCTTGCTTGATTAAATATGAAGAAACGGTAGATTAAACAGGTTTAAATTGAAAACAAATTGGCAAACATATATAAAATGGGTTCTAGTTTTACAATGATAATTGAAGAGCACATACTATACACACAGTAACATGTAAATAAAAGATACAGAAGCGGATTGAGATTTGGCCCCAGGCGGGCGGTGTCGCGTACAGCGCGTGAGGTCGCATACAAATTAATGTAGCGGTGCGCACGCGCTGATTTCATACCCTAACACTATACAATGAGTATTCAATTACACATCAAACATATATATGCTAGGTTTTAATGTTTATCAGCCAAGCCATAAAAATGCATACGAATTTAGTTATTGTGATACTTATGATAAAACAAACGTTTCCAGAAATAGCTTATGATTGAACGATATTTTTTTCTTTACCTTGTGAATCGCTTTGTACATTAGATGACGATAGATTGTGCATAGCATTACTCTTCTTTTGCAAGGTGACTGCCGTAAAGTGGAACCTAAATTATTTTACTATCAATGGGGCGGATGTAACTCGAACTACGAATTCCGCGCAAAAACATAGACAGTAGACTTACATGGCTTGCTAGCTTTGTTTGAGAAACCAGGGGACTGCTACTTTCACAAATACCTACCCATAAATTATCTTAATCATATTAAACACAGGAATGCAGCAACATGTTTGTAAGATTAAGAAAATTTATATCACGCATTTTTTGAACGAGCAGCGATTGCAATATACCTAAATCCAACATAGATAAGATTATCGGATATGAACCAACAAAGCGACACCATTGTAAAGGTGTGCTCCGATGACCCATAACTTGACGTGTCTAGTATGAATATTTCTAGTGGTGATGTAACACACCGCACTCGCTAGATTCTAATGATTACAACACCTGAAGGTCATGACGTTTGTCCTCATCTAGGATTGTTTTGGCGTACGAATTGGCTTTAGGAGAAAAATGTACCAATGGTCAGGGAGTAAAGTGGTTCTAAGTTTTCCCTAAAATAATTGTTTCTTTTCTTATTTTATGTGTAGTTATTTGCGTCATATGTAAGTACTTAGGTATAGTTAACATGTTTTTTCTAAAGAAGTATTGGTCGGAGATAATTAGTAGTTATTACCTTAATTATTTACGTAGTTAGTCATCTTATGACTTGACTCCCGACCCGAGGTAGGTAATGTTCGCATTTTCAAGGTAAATTGTTAGCGACATAGGTATTTTATATGTTTACTTCTGTTACGATCAGACAGATCTATTACAACTGTCAAAAATAAAATATAGAAAGTAGGTACCTAATATTTTGTCTAATTTACATCTTTACCAAAAAGATCTATAAATACTTCGAAGGAAATATATTAAAGTGCACGCGAAAAATAAAACTAAAACTTTCAATGTACTTTTTAGAGTTTCTCTGAACAGGTGCCTTGGGTCACGCTATGTCAGCCTAGCATTTACCTTAAATATCATGTCTAAAGTCTATGCAAATAGACATAAACTTTGAATGTGTTTATTAAGTCTGTAGTATAATAAACTATTGTTCTATTTGTTTTTGTCAAGAAATACATCGAAAGTAATACGTAAAGTTAATTAATTAATTGGCCATCGTTTGATTATCTAATCCACCTTAATTTGTGTGGGCGACATAAATTACTGGATTAATACTAACACACATACCATCAAGCCTGTATTCCCCGAAGAGATAGGCACAGGTTAACAGGTATGTTTGTATCTCATGTTATAGAAGGCGATCCTATCTATAGTCATTAACTAGGCACAAATTAAAAACTGCAAAGTACTGAGAATTGCCTAGAAAATCTCCAAGCACTTTGTTCGACCTAGGAACCGAATCCAGGACCTGTTGCGTAGCAGTTGCGTTTATGGCCACTAGGCTAATGAGGTATAGTTTCTTCAATAAATACTTACGTCGAAAAGAATAAATTGTTGTAAGGTAAATTGGCCATCATGTGTTTAGCCACTTTAATTTGCGTAGGCGACTTAAGTGCTAGTACTGGATTATTATCAGAATTAAAACCAGTTTTTAATAGTTTGATGCAGACTGACTCAAACCACGTGCCGTTAACGAGATACCTATCTAGGTATTCAGGTAAATAATAACATATTTACCAACTTCCATTATCTTCATAAAAAGTCGAGCGCCCCTTATAAAAAATAGCTTAAACTAATAATGTATGTTTAATAGCTGGTTTGAGCGCGTAGTAGGTACCTTTGTATAGTGTAATACTAAGTGTTTAATGTGTTAAGAAAGCCCTGTCCGACCGATGAAGGCGTGAAAGTATTGTTAGGATATCCTATAAATGGACATGACAAAAGCTTTTGATTATGTTGACCATGGACTACTACTGCATAAACTAGAAATTTATGGCGTTCGGGGTAAAGCACTATAAATAATCAAATCTTATCTCAGTAATAGAATACAGTTCACTGAAATAACACAATTATGTCCATACACAAAAACTATATACTACTATTATTTAATATTACGTGGGAGAGCCATGCTTCGGCACGAATGGGCCACCACGGGTCCACCAATGATACCACGGCCTGACAGAAAATCGGCGTTAAACAAAGCTCACGTTGTGTTTCGCCGAATGAGTGAGGTTACCGGCTGCCCAATCCCCTTTTAAAAGGTCGGTAACGCACTTGTGACTCCTATGGTGTTGCGGGTGTCCATGGGCGGCGGTAATCGCTTACCATCAGGCGATCCGTCTGCTCGATTGCCCTCCTATTCCATAAAAAACACAGAAATTAAATATACATCGAGCCCAAGATCTATAAAATATGATTTGCTTTATCAATAAATCGCTACGAGTATAATAAGTTTTGGGATTTTGGGTTTAAATAATGTTGACATAAAATAATATGAATACATCGCGATGAAATCGGAAAACGGTTTTGGATTTAATTATGTCAAGCAATAAATGTTAATTAGGGAAATTGTGTGAAATTAACGAAAATCATGGTTGCCCAATTTAGTTATCGGAAGTCACGCTAAGTAATTAATTCATACTTCCTTATTAGTATTATAAATGCGAAAGTAACTGCTGATTATTTATTTTTCTGTTAAATATTTGGCAAGAAAATAGATCGCATCCCGAGCAAGGACGTATTCCTTTGTCTCAATAAGTACTAAGTATACGATGTAAGTGAAACCGCGAACAACAACTAGTGCATAGATATAATGGACGTAGTTTTGTTTTGTAGTTTCGAATCTACTTCTTCCATAATTTTAAAACATTTGAAAAGCTTAAACAGGTAACAGTTATCTAAACAGCGAAGTTTTCGTTTAATAAGTACCTGTCTATGAAATAACTAAAATAAGTAACTATGTTTAATTGTATGACATGTGTAAACTACACATTAATGTATTGACGTAAAACTAACTTGAAATTAAGGTTGGAAGACGCGGAACGATCCTTGGGCTTTGGTGATTGACCACCAGGGGACGTATTATGACGTGTTAACGCCATCATTTTTAGGTTGTGAATTGTAGCCAAAACGGTTTGTGAATGTCATCTTCCTGTTATCAAAATACGGTTGGAACTTTGAAAGCTAAATACCTAGGTCCTGGATCCTGTTTTACGTAAACTATAAAGTATATTTCGAGATAGATGTGATTTCGTAAATAGTATTTCTAACTACGAAAGCACTACAACCTACTACTATTACCACGACTACTACTGCTTCTACTACTAATTAATTCCACAGAAACAGTTGGACACAATAGTTTCAAATAAATTATAAAATAAGTTTCACTCCCTGGAGTGAATGATAAAATAAGTGAGATTTATTTTTTTGCAATTTCATTATTATTTACATATGTCATTTTTAGGTTGTGAGAAAGAGATGCCGCTCTACATATTAAACAGCCTCATCTCTTTCTTACAACCTAAAAATGATGGCGTTAACACGTCATAATACGGCCCCAGATTTGTTGTTTATGCGTGCGATGTATTGACATCAATTAATAAAGAAAATCACGCGTGGTCGTGTTACTTATCAATACCTACAGTTGAAATGTACTAAGAGCCCGAAGTACACAAACGAAAGTAGTTATTACAAAAAAGTTTTGTATAGATAAAATTACCATGGTTTTGTCGTGTAGGTAGGTTCTAATTGAAGTAGGGACGAAAAACGGCGTTTGTTACAAACAACGTCAGAATACCGATTGCTTTTCTTGTGTACTACCGTGGGAACATGATTGCGCAAGCGAGATAAAGAATCCTATGTGCATTGACAACAACATAAATGCTTAAAATTAGTTAAAGTACTTAGAAGTTATGAACGTAAAGTCAGATATGAAAGTATAGGTTACTCTTCTATACTTAGTCAATTTGTCTATTGCCCGTTTGGTGACAGGAAAATTAACAGAACTATAACAAAAGCAGAAAAATATAAAAGAAGAAAATTACATAGCAGATTACGACATTCTTTTAAATACAATTAAATTATAAAAAAATAGCCTCATTAGTCTAGTGGTCTCAAGCGCGACTGCTACGCTAGAGGTCCTGGGTTCGATCCCCAGCTTGAGCAAAGTGTTATTGAGTTTTTCTATAAAATTCCCACTAGCAGCTCGGAGTCTAGATTCGTGTTCGGTTAATGGCAATAGGCTCGCCCCCTATTACATAGGACCTAAACATACCGGCGAACTGAGGGTGTACATTAGTACGCCTCTGCTTAACCTTTCAGGGAATACAGGCGTGATGGTATATGTAAATAATAATGAAATTGTTTAAAATTAAATTAACTACAGGGAGTGAAACTTATTTTATAATTTATTTGAAACTATTGTGTCCAACTGTTTCTGTGGAATTAATTATTAGTAGAAGCAGTAGTAGTCGTGGTAATAGTAGTAGGTTGTAATGCTTTCTTAGTTAGAAATACTATTTACGAAATCACATCAATCTCGAAATATATTTTTATAGTTTACGTAAAACAGCATCCAGCACCTATGTATTTAGCTTTCAAAGTTCCAACCGTATTTTGATAACAGGAAGATGACATTCACAAATCGTTTTGGCTACAATTCCTTACATGAATTGAGGCCAAATGGAATTACTTCCACAATTGGGGTTCAACTGTCCATTTTTTCTCGCCGCCGCGCGCCGCCACTTTACCCTTTTTGAGGGACAAAGGGATGTTAGATATAAATTCGCCCTGCGAATTGACCAATCATGTTAAAAATAATATTCACAAGGATAATTGCCTGGCCTAGACTAGAAAAGAAAAGAATCGAATGGGTCAGATAGTTGATTAGTATAATATATGTTGGACTTGCAATTTTTTTCCATAGCATGATTGTATATAAACTGAGCATAATATGACAGTCGGTTTGCACAATACAATGTGTACCTCAGTACATTAGTCAA
Organism: Acronicta aceris; assembly: GCA_910591435.1. Lineage (NCBI taxonomy): Eukaryota > Metazoa > Arthropoda > Insecta > Lepidoptera > Noctuidae > Acronicta > Acronicta aceris. The sequence goes on along the minus strand of OU342767.1, from coordinate 8,170,317 downwards.
GGTGTAAAGTCAGTATCATCATTACTGTGTGATCAGACTATACTTAGGGCCGAGCCTAGGGCCTCTCTTGACATGAAGTGCTTAGTGCTTAGAGAACTCATCCAACATCAAGGCCACACGTCACGGCTCCTCATTAGCACTCCCCCATGTGTCTGATGCATTTATTAATCATACGCCGTCTATCTTCCTTCCGTTTTACTGCAATGCATTCCGTTGCACTACTAGGCATTTTTGTATGCTGCAAATGCAGAAAAAATTCTATTAACTTAAAAAGACTTTACTGAAGAAGTAAAAGGCTAGAAAGTGTTTGGTTTGTACGTGATTATAATACAGGAAACGAAAATATTTATGTGATAAATAGCTTTTATAATATACATGACATGTACATATGTTTGCCAATAAGTACGTATATAGGTACCTACATATAAGCGATTACCCCAAAAGCCCTAATAATCTGTATGTTCTAAGAACTAACTGCTGGAAATTCTAAATAAATAAATGAAGATCGTCTCATCTTAGAAAGTGATTTTAATCGACTGCTGTTTATTCCGCGGTACTAGGTACCTATTTACTTATTATGAGTATCAGAACATCTCGAGGATTCCAGTGAGTTGAAACAGATACTTAATGATTGTGTGTAGCCACAAAGTAATCGATACTTTTTGTCACACATATAAGTACCTACTTAAAATATATTATTATGTTGATCGAGTACCTACTTACTCAATACTCAGTGCCCACATGTTGAACTATTAGCATTTTAATTGTTGTTACACCAACTGATAGGGTCGTACCTACCTAGTTGTTGTTGCAAATACTCGCAATAATTAGGTTTTATCGGAGCTCTGTGGGGAAATAAAAATTACCTTACGTTAGTTATCATGGATACATACTCGTACTTACATGTATATCATTACGCCTGTATTTTTTTTTTCTAGAAATAAACGTTGCCCCACACTAGGATTTTCTCATGTATCGTTTACAAACACAAATTCTCACATACACTAATGCCCAGACCCGGAACAACTACCTGTAGATCATACAAATATTTGCTCCATGTGGGGATCGAACCCACAACACGTGGCGCTTAAGCCAATGACTCAACCGCTACGCCAATCGTGTCGTCAAACAAATTGTGTAATCGTGTGTATTACCCAAAGGGTTAGGCAGAGGTGTACTAAAGTATACCCATAGTTCTCTGGTACACGGTTCTCCGGCATAATATGGTTTCATGTAATAGAGGCCGAGTCTATTGATATTAACTGGGCACAATTTATTCTCAAGGTTTTACTGATAATTTCATTGAAAAACTCAGGGACACTTGCTTGACTTGGGAATCGAACTCAGTAATAGCGAACCTAGAGTAGTAGTCTCAGCAAGTTATCATGAATTAGTTAAATTATCCGCTTAGACTAAAATAAGAAAGTCCCTAATTTAATTATATGTGTAATAGATCGAAACTTACCTACTTAGTTTTCTAAAAAGTAAAGAAATAGCATGAACAAGTAAACGTGAATTTGGGCGAAATAAATACAGTCTTAAGTTGCGATTTAAAGTGAAACCACCGAAATAATCACTGCAAACTCAAATATTCTCCGTTTTAATGCATCCGAGGGTGAAACCGGGAATGTTTCACCCTTCTCGGGCTATTAGCTGTGGGTTGGGTTTCAAAGCACTCATCCAAGTACCTACTCCATTGTTAACGTAGGTACGTACTGTCAAACTCGGGCCATTACGTCTTGACTCCCGTGACATTGTCGTGTGCGTAGTAAACAATCATTGTTTTGTTTGATTAAATTTTTTACTTGTGATAGAATCAAACGATCGATTGTCATATTGTGAAGTAGATAGTAAACAAACACAAATCTATGACTGGCTTAACGTATAATGAAGAGTTCTCACGTTAATATGATAATAATGCAAATAATAAATAACATACTCGTAATACGTGTGAACTCGTACTTACATGTACACCGATAATACGTTTTAATAAACAGTTTCAGTTACATACGATAAGATGGTGCAACGAACTTTCAAGGCAACTTGTCTATTATTATTTTATTGGTAGGAACTCATAATGGTATATATACATAATATTATATACGTACTGGTAATCTGATTAATGTTTAAAAAAAAAAGATCGGTGTGATGTAGGAATATTCGAATTTTTTATCTAGACATTATGTCGACAGTAACGCCATCTACTAGAAAAGTGTAGAATTGTCTAAAAACGCTGTAGCACTGCAAGACTTGTGGTGCGGCAAAATGAACGTAGCGCGTAGCGCTACGAATACTAAGTTAAACTGCAACATTGTCAACGGTCTGGAAAATCGTTGAGTTGATAGTTGTGGAAAATTTTCATAGATGGCGGTATGTGATTCTAGTTCGATTGAATTGGTGCGATGGCAGCACTAGTTGCGAAACCAAATTTATTTAATAACATTTTATGTCTATTAGGCTTAAAGGCTAAACCTTTAGGTATTTTTAGGTATTTTTTACCCCACTTTTATCAATAATTTTAGTATGCTTTTAACTCGTTTTACTCATCCATTTTTAGATGAGCAAGGACTCAATACATTATACAAATAAGTTACCCACCTACACATAGTTCACCAGGTAAAAGCTAAACCGATTTGTAAGATAAGGCTGCGTCTACCACGGTTAGTCTATAGATGGGTGATTATTTTAACACAGCGAGACTACACTGCCTCGGAGAGCACGCAAAATCGTCGGTCCTAATTGTCGAACGGATATCCATGAAAAACGTTAGTGGTAGTCAGAAGTTCAAAATCCTGACGACCAATTTATTCTTAGGATGTCGATATGGAGCAGAAATTGGGTTGCGGAAGTCTGATGGCAGACACATCGTGTAAAATAGTGATATTCATCAGCCGCACGTGATTAGACTGGGAGATCACCCTAAAAAAATTGCTAGGAGAACGATGACTGACTTTTGAAAGGATCGGGGTCCTTGATAATCATATTTATAATAACCTATGTACAATAAAGAGGTATCGATTGACCGATAAAAGACAGGATTGATTATATTACACATTTTTCAGCCGAATTCCTGAAGACAGGGCACGCACCAATAGCTGGTAATGCTACAAGACACGCGATCGCGAAGTCACTTCCTGGTTGAGACTCGCAATGTTCAAGGACTCCGCACTATCAATAACTTAAGTATTTACGAGATTTGGTTTAGCGACAAAATGCACGCATAAATGTGACCTTAGGTGTTAGTGGTAATAAAAATGGGATATTCATTGTGTGCCATTACCACAGAAATATTTAAAATTATGAGTATGTTTATAGAATCTGAAACTTCTCAAAGCACTTAATAGAGTTCTCCCGATTTGCCTAATAGTCTTGATCATCACCCAGCCACCTTTTACTCCTTTTCCCCATGTCTTGTGCCAGGTACGTATAGTAAGTGTGTAAAAATATAAATATTGTTTATATTTTATTGACTTGTTAAAGAGTCGAGCTATTTACAAATATTAATGAAATTAACTCTGGAAAACTGTGGTTGTACATTTAGTATACCTCTGCCTAATTCTTCGGGGAACAGAGGCTGGTAATGGTATGTTAATTCATTCATTGGGACTATAATGGCTAAATAAAATAAAAAGTTCTTCCTTTTAATAAAATAAAATAACTTTATAATCTTAGCACGGAAAATGCAAAAAAAAACACAAAAAGATATAATAAATTATGTTATTAAAACAGTTAATGGGGAGACATTATACAAATTATTAAGAAGTAACAATGAAAACTTAACTTTATGTTGACTATGACACCAAAAATAAGTGGCTCAAAATCGCTAAATAAATAGCTTATAGGCTTTCATCATAGATCGTCTCAGCTAAACGATCTTGGGCGGATAATAACGCTTCATCGCCACAACCAATCAATCCATCATAGGTAATCACCATTACTGGCAGGTGCATTTACTTGTGTTTATAGTCAGATTCTATAAGAATTACCTACATTGCAATGTAGTTGTGAGGTGAAAACATTTAATACTATTTATTTAAATTAATACATACACACAATACATTTAATACATTAAACATTTAGCATGTTTAATACTAATGTACGTTTTTTGGAAAATCTGTACGGCAGTATCACGTGGTAGTTGACTTTTCCTATGATTATATTTTCGCGTAAATGGGCGTTGTGAAAACTGATAACATAGGAAGCTTTCACTGTTTCACTGTTAGGCACTCTATACTCGAAATTAAAAATATAATAACATACCATCATGCCTGTATTCCACGTAGGTTTAGGTAGAGGTATACTAATTTCAATCAATTTCATCTACAGTTCGCCGGATTTTGAGATCCATGTAATCGATGGCGAATCTATTGCCACCAACCAGACAAATCGAAACTCCGAGCTGCTACTAAGAATTTCGTAGAAAAACCCAATAGTGCTCGATTTGGGAATCCCAGGCCCTCTAGCATAGCAGTCGCGTTTAAGACCACTAGACAAGTCACTTACTCATAATGAGAGGGCTATTTTAGGAATGTTTTAATAGATAGGTTTAAATCATTGTTACTTACAATCAACAATCTTTTATTGGCACGGTTCTTCACCGTACCTACCATTCTTAAGTATTATTTACGTTTGATTTAGACCTGTCCATATTAGTAGGTCAACGACTTGTTTATTAAAAAGATGAATGTCGTATTCCACCTACGCTCTACGTACGTCAGTGAGTAATTTGGTGGCCTTTTTTGTCTTAGTTCTAAACAATCGTTCTATAAATTTCCAAACACAAAACTATTCTTTATTAATTACCGGTAGTAAGTAACAATGCACCCGGTTTTACCCGGATCAATTAAATATTGGTCTTGTAGAGTGACGTCCGCCAGGGATTTTTATAAAGCGTCCGGTAAAACCTTATCTGCGAAAAGTCCTTGCAGGGAAATCCTGACTTTTTAGTACAGCCTAAAAAAGGTTGTCCAGGATGTTCTTGAACTTTTTGTAGCCCTATTTTAATAATGTATTTTCTATTGTTACAGGTAGTAAAATGGCGGTAAAATCCTGATACGAAGTAACGTTTGGCTCATTTTATAGTTTCACAAGTTCATGTGTTTAAAATGTTGAATATGACGTAGTATGGAAAGTTTTCTCGTGTTATTAATTTGAATTATCCTATTTAATGATTTCGATAATATGTTATCAATGTGATAAAACTATAAAGATAAAGAATGAAAATGACGTCTCATTTAAGGATCTTTATTACATACCTAATTTGTTTAAAGGTACCTACTTAGTAACAATTAGGTTACTGATAATAAACACGACATGATTTTATCTTTGTTGACGTTGTCTATCTAGTTTTATGATTTTTCAAATCTCATACTACTTACGATTCATAGTCGGTATGTCTATTTCTCTAAGATGTCTACTATGGTAGCTTGAAACTTAAGAAATAAACATACCAAATAGCAGTACAGACCGGGTAAAATATCTTCTTTCGAATCCTCATTGAAACTGACCTGTCATCTTTTTCACTCAGTATGTATATGAGAGGGATGTGTATATGTATGTCGTTCTCAATGAAGGTTGTAGTGATCTTTAATAGTGTTCCTCTGTAGGAATTGGCCGGTGGTAGCTGCGCGCGCACGATTTTCAGGGCGCAGGACGCTTTTTCGCTAGAACTATGCATGCTTAGACCCGAACAAGCCTACAAAGAATATTATTATTTACATGATAAAAATATTAGAATCTATGGTAACGAAATGTTGTGATGTTTACCTACTTCAATTACGGTGACATATTTGAGACAAACAAAAATTGTAATTTTATATATACGTGTAAATGTTATCTTTTGCATACCTACCTAAATAAATTTGGTAAAATACATGTTATTTTTCAAAAATAATAATTATGTGCCCTTTCTGAACATTTCGGCGGTCTTTATGTACCCTGCTTGCCGATAGAGGCCGCACGTATCACGACACTTCAGGTTTTGCCGGCGTCCATTGCGGAACGCACCCCTAACTTGGAGGCTTGAATTCAATCACATAGTATCTCATTCATATTTCGAACTAAACAAAAGTGGTTCCCGTTCGTCTCCGGCGAGGTGAGTTATAATAATAAGGATGAAAAACAAGTGAGCACTGCCACGGCTTCTCGCGATTGCACCTCGAACATTCTAGTGTTCGTGTTCAATAATATCACTTAACGTTGTCGAGTATACACGTACCTAGTAGTTACTCAATATCTAGATGTGTTCTGAATATCGATCGGGGACGCACAAATAATTTATTGATGTAGTTTTAATAGGGAAATGCCGCTTATTGTTGTCACTCCCATATGTAAAGCACTCGCGAAGCGTCAGAAGGGTTTAACGGATCACATGAATTATTCGATTACGTGACAAATTGATTTTTCATTTGCACTTTTGTATAAAGGGTTGTGATATTAAGTAAATGCATTAGCACTGAATTAACGAAATATAATAATTGAAAAATCACTCTAATTGGAACAGCTTTAAAAGCGTACATCCACGTCATACCTAGATATCAAAGCAATTAAAGTTTTCCCTCGTCAATTGCACTAATTATCTGATAAGATATTAGCTTCAATTAAGATGATTGATTCTGAAGGCTAGCTAGTACATTTGCTAAATAGGAATATTTATTGGCGGGGTTCATTGTTTGATCACTGATGTCGCAGTAAGGAAGGCTGCCTACAGTGAAGTTGCATTGATATTGATATTGTTGAATCAATTAAATGCATTTGTATAATGCCGTCTTCTCGAGATTCAAATTAACATGACATAATACCTACTATAATATTTTGTTTAGATTGCGTAATATGTATTTACTCAGTTGAAAGCACCTTGTATTTTGAGTAATTTCAGTGATCTATTGTAGCGTAAAAACCTTATCATTAATTTTGTGATCAAATATGTAGATTCGAACTATTGGACCATTTGAGATCCCTCTGACGTCAACCAATATATTAATTTCTTGTTTATAAATGGATAGATAAAAAACAGGTAGGTACCTAATGATTGCGTTTATAGCTATTATGTTCATAACGTATCTGGTAAACGATAAATAATTAATACAAACATAATTTCTGTTATTCGTGTCTGATTCATACATATATTTGAGAAAAGTGCTCACTGAAAGAAAATAGCATGACTCATCCTGGCTATGAGTCAGCGGAGATTCCATGTACTTATTATATTCTATTGGGGACAGATTGGAGGCAAATTTTCAAAAGAGTCATTTTGTTCAGAATGTAACATCTTTTCTATTCTATTATTATCTATAAAAAATACATATTGACAAGGTCCTGATACATTCACAATAAAAAAAAAAATATATACGAAATACCCTAGCCATGTGATTGATGTAATTATGATATAATTCTTGATAATTAGAGCAATTAGAATGCAATTAGATTAGGTAATTAAGACACGATTGATGTAATCTGATGAAGGTCGATGGCAATGACAATTGAATATAGTCTAGTACCTATATAGTATTGTACTCTAAACATAGGGATTTGACTTATTGGATATTAGATAGTTGACATTTTATGATACCCACAATGACGATACACGACATCAGGCTCCATTTATGTGTTATAGATCTATATATTTAATCTATAGACCTCAAACTATTTAAGAGTTCACTGTCCCTTGTAAGTTAAAGGCCATTGAACTATCAACCTTTGTACACGAATGTGTTTATCCTCTAATATATTTAGAAAATAAACATTGTCTATATTTCTGTTCCGCTCGAATCATATCATATAGAAAAAAAAGTCATTCCAACGATGACGTCAATGCATTCAACAAAAAAATATGTACATAGAGGTGAATAAATAAGTAAGCGTTATTGAATTCTGTTAATATATTATGTATTTATTCAACAATCAACATGTTTATTGCTCAAGAATATCATTTTGATTTGCTAGTGGCTGAGTTCGCAGTACCTAAAATAACTACAAATACCCGTATAATTATAATAATATGATTATTTTCTTATTCAATGCCGCTATATTTAATTTAATTTTATTGCTTTCACTGCGACTAAAGTCACTTAAAATAATAAACAGTTCATTCGAAGCATTTATCTTTATCACGTACCTAAAGTCGTGCGGTCACCAATAATCACAGTGATTGAACAATCAAACTATCACTATATCGCACAAGCCCGTGACGCACTCACGTAATGTCTGCCCTAAATTTCCCTCGATTCGTCTGCGACGTATTTACGTGTATTCTACTTAACGTAACGAGGCGTATTTTTATACGACTTTCTTGAAAAGCCCGAATAACAAAATGGCAAGCTGCCATTTATATTTCAATATTTTTATTCGTGAGTCCAAAATGCGAAGCTACCCTTTTCTTTGTGGGAAGAATTCAAGTGGTTGCGGGTTGGCTTGCGGTGGTGGGGTGGGTGGGATGTCGTGCTGAGGCTTCAGTAACCAGGGATTGTTCGAGCCTTGTTGATTTCCATCGCCTCGTTTCTGCCCAGTACCAGATGGGGTCAGGTGTAGTTGAGGTAGCTGACTTTGAGGACCTACAGACGGTCTTTCGGCTTTCGGCTGCATGTTTCCTGAAACAATGAAAAACAAAATATAAGAACCTGTTAAAGAAACACATTTAATAGTATGCGTACCATCGCTTTGATTAAACAATTATTTCAAATAACTTCAGGTACCTAAATATTTTTGGGAAAATTTCAGCACTAACTTTTCATGGGAAACAAACACTATCCACTTAACTACCCGAACTAATAATAATATGTAGGTACTTACTGTCAACGTTCAAATTGATCCTTTCCAACTGAGAAGTGATAAGACGTTCACCGTTTACAAACATTAATATTTTAAAATGTATATTTTATTTACGAGCACACAGCGTGGGTTGGTGGTTTTATACTGAATGTGCGATGTTTAGATTGGCCGCACGGTTTTATATCGCTACTGACTCACATTTGGCAAGAGAACTCTATCTGAGACCACGTCACTTGGCCACTGACGCCCGCTGTTGTGACGGCAGCGCTTTTCCTCGCTCAGAAGCCGCGTTCATATAACTAATACGTCTGCAGATGAATAAACGCTATGCAATCAGACATTATTACTAACAAGTTTTATTAAAAATATTATGAAACAATTGCTCATACAAGGAAGTAATTTTACGTCTGCCATGCCTACATGTGACCCGATTCTGATTGGTTGTGTAAATCAGGACATGGATACGACTGAATTAATTCAATGGAATCTTACTAACGGTCGCGGTACTAAATATGTATAATAAGAGGACCATAAAACACAAACAGAACTTCTTTACATACATATATTATGAATGTAGGTATGCTTGTTTATTAATTGCCTTTAATTAGGTACATACATAAAAAATATGTTGACTGTATGTTATGTTTACCTTACTCACGTACCTAAATTTGGTTTAATCGGCAACATCATGTGCGTTGCGTTCTTATTTACTAGAATAAAAATATAAAGTATGGCTCGATAGAAGTATGTTAAGGTCGTGTTTATCGTTGTATTTCAATTAAAATTGAGTTGCGATTATAAAGGAGTGTTGTACTTACACCAGTGTTTAGAGTGCACTCATTGGTGCGTGTCCTTAGTTCGTTTATCTAATTGATTATTTATAACGTTATCTGATATGTATCAAAACATAAACCCTAAAAATATATACACTGAGAAGTGAGGTAAGTAGGTAAACATGTCGTGTGTCGTTCCAAACAATACGGAAATTGTTTGATTTGTTTTAGCACTTCAAAAAGATTTAATCTTGTTCAAATGGCGATACTGTCACTCCATTACTTTATCTACAGCATGTGTCTTCATTATCTTCATTGTCTTATGAATATAAATTTAATATAAAAAACCCATACGTTATTATGACGTTCTCTTGCACATTTCAGGATGCTAGTTAGGGTGACCGGTAAATAAAATTTGTTCTATGTATTGTACTTATAATACAAAGGCATTTTTTAGTTAAATGAGAAAGAACCAGAGCGCGTCAAGTTTTGAATCAATTGTGGGAAGTGAACCATTACGGTGTTGGTCATGAGTAACTGTTTATATTATTATTACAGCTTTATTTTCCACTTAATTCTTACAAATATACATCCAGTTTATGATTATTTCCTTTCCAATTATTTGTTATGCTATGGGCAAAAACTTTCTCCATTCTTTTTTTTATGGATTAGGTGGGCAAACGAGCTGACGAGCCACCTGGTTGTAAGTAGTCATCGTCGCCCATGGACACCTGCAACACCAAAGGAGTTGCTGATATTTTCACGACTCTTACGGGATGCCTATCTGAAAGGCAGTGAGGAATAGTATTCCAACCCGTCCCTACACGTGGTGGTCTTTTCCACTTTTCCCTGTCTTTAGCCATATGCATCCAACTTTTTCCTGCTGTGTTTATAATGTCATCTGCCCATCTTTTCTTCTACCTTCCTACGTTGATATAGGTATGCGTAATTTCCACTTTGATGATTTAGTGTCTAAATTCGAATTAATATTAAAAAATACATTCACATCTGTATTTCTTGAAGGGTTAGGCAGTAGGCCGGCCGCCTATAGTTCGGCGGTATGTTTAGGTCCCATGTAATGTGAGCCTAAATTCAAATTTCTCGACCTGAAGATCGAATCCAGAACCTCTAGCGTAGCAATCAGGACTACTCGACTATGTTTTGTTTTTGTCCTTTGTTATATTAAGGTAGGTATGTTGGTACCTATCTTTATTTTTAAACTTTAACATACACTTGTTGCTGCTTCAGAATAATTCAATATATTTTGAAAATATAATATCTATAAGTAATATAATGTATAGTATCTATATACAATTTTATATCCACTTTATGTTTACCTGTATCAACATTGTATAACAGTTCTTTAGATTAATTTCTTTGTAATAATAATAAGTGGAACATAAAACCCAGAGGCGGTAAATTTGCATTAGAAGCGTTTCAGGAAGACACTCGAATATTATTACGAGGAGGGGTAGCGATCCTCCACCTGTGTGCTAATAACATCATATTGAGATCGCAAATCAACCATAATATTGCCTGAGATAATAATGATATTTTTTTATTCATTGAGTACCTGTATCAACAGTAAATACATACAAGGTACGTATCTACTTAAAGTCTTTAAATAAGGCATGTTTTCTTATGTAAATACTAATATAGGTGTACATATTCAGTCAAAGACAAACAGAAACATACATTATTTCAAACCAGTAAAGAAGTTAAACAAATCCTTAGTCTTCAGAAATGGTACAAATATTAGAAGTAATTCATAGAATTATCCAAACGTGCTTTTCTGTTATGTATTTTTTTTTAATTGAGTTTTCAACTTTTATTCAGCTTACATGTGTTAGCGTGACCTAAGAAAAATAAATCGGTATTTTTTTGATAATAAATCGCGTGTAAGAACTAAATACTTAGTAGTAATCAAACATTAAAGTAATTTAGTAGTAATAGTAAAAGAATAAAGACGCAAACACGCATTCTTCACGGGTCTTACGCCGCACTTAGAATACGTCATTTCGAACTTCGTCACCTTCAAATACGTATGCGAACAAAGGGTAATGGTAGGTGAGAAAGCATAATCATTGGCACGAAGGTCGGGCCCTCCCAGTATAGGCAACTCCCATGGGAGTGCCGAAGTGACGGAGTGACGGCACGGCCAATCACTTCCCATCCATTGCCCGACCACGTGCAAGCTGCGTGCTGTGGATGCTATCTGATGTTTTATTTTACGAGCAGCTGGCTAGAAGATACTATTATATATATACGCGTATGAGTTTTTTTGCAATTTGGCATTTATTTAGAGAACATGGAATCATAATATTTGGTAGAGCAATGTCGAATATAATCAGTTTTTAACTTTCCATTATATTTTGTTTGTGAGTAGGAATAATTAACTTTACGAGGTAGTAGTAAATCAAGCAGTTTTCTAGGCCTAAAGTTTGATTTAAAGTTAGGCTAAAACTATAATTCAGTTATTTTTTAATCGTTAAAATGTCTAGCTATTTATCTAGCATAAACCAGATAGTCCAGCAATCTCTACATTTTTTGTTAATCATAATTGCGCCTTGTTTTTAAAAAAATAATCTAAGTGCATAATATTATATTTTTAATTTAAAATATTATAAAGGTATTTGTATAATTATTAATTTATTAATCAGTAATCCTTGTGGTCAGGGTTTCCTCTTCTCAAATAAATAAATAAACCTCATATCAGTATTGGTCGTCGTTAATGACGTCAAAGCGTCGATGGAAATGTCTAAAACAACTGGAATTTGTATAAAATAAGGGGCAGTTTATTAATGATATATTTATAGATTCCCAAGTTCCTGCTGGATGACGCTGGACCTAGTTATGGAAATGGTACACTTTGTAGATTATTTGTGTCGCCAACGTCATTACCTATATTGTAGAACTTTATAGAATTTTTGAACAATGGTGTAGTTAGTTGAAATATGTAGCCACTTATTTGTAGATATTTACTTATATTGCAGTTAGCATTGTATTAACTTTTCTTTGTAATATATAATTGGTATGTTAAATAGAATACTATTATAAAAAAACGTTTTATTTATTTGCTAAAATATTACTGGCTGTAGTTATATTCCATTAATATTTTAAAACGAAGAGTCTAAATCAAGCGTAAGCCTACCACGAATAAAAACAAATTAGAACTGTCAGGTTGTCGTATGTTTCCAGTGATTAAACAGGAATTGATCAAAAACATGACTGATCACTCCACTTGCCCTATTTTTTAAAACCTTTGATCAATAACAATAATAATAAAACATTTATTGATCTATTGTTACAGTAATAACATTATGATTAGTTTTACATTTATATTCTATTTGTAACTATTGAAAATTTACATTGATTATGGCGATGGTCCTTAAACTAGGCAGCAGCGCCTGTCTCTTGAGGACCTGAGTCACAGTATAAATAATGAATATGATGTCTTGTGTCACTTCCTATCTTCAAGTAGTATTGGGAAAATTATTCAAGATCTCTGTTCTGTAATGTCTTACACATACATGAATATGCCATCAGGATTAGTCACTTAAGAGCTCTTAACACGTAAGGTCTTTACGGTCATTGGGACAATTAAACTAATGTGTAGTCTTAGCAGATTTATTATAGTCATATTTTGTTCTACAGTTTAGGAAACACGTAGGTATGTTCAGAGAATACTTTTTTACGGACGTATGAACACTGTCAAGATGACTCATATTTTCATTATCGGTATGTCGTCATGTAATATGACGTTAAACCGTAGGTCGCGTTCAGAAGGGTAATTCTGATACTTAAAAACTATTAAAAATATAATTTCGATCTAATCTCAGTTTCGTAAATGATGAATGATATTCTACCAAACTCCAAAAAAAAACCGGACAAGTGCGAGTCGGACTCGCCCACCGAGGGTTCCGTACAAATTTGTAGGTACATTTATAATTAGTTACAAATGTATAATTTTCAGATTTTTCCCTATACTTGTAGTTATAAGACGGTATTACTTGCCAAATTTCATAGTTTTAGGAAAATACCCTATAAATTTTGATTCCCTTGAGAGTGTCGAAATATACGTTTTGTTGAGGCATAAACGGCCGTATCTTTTGTTACGTTAACTTAGAAGTTTGATTTTTTTACAGCTTCTTGGGACATTAGACCTGTAGTATATGGTTTTAAATTCAACTCGATACTCCACGCGTTCCCAAGATAAATTGTCTTGACAGATGGACGGATGGACAACAAAGTGATCCTATAAGGGTTCCGGTTTTTCCTTTTGAGGTAGGGATCCCTAAAAATACGTCAAACGCAACTAAATTATATGGAATTTGAATGAAAGAATCATTGATTTTCAGCCTACTTTAGTCACCATAAAATTGTAATTAAGTATGTATACAATTAGATTATAATCTCGCGAGTTTGTAAAGTGTCGTCGAAAGATTGTGAAGCGCAACATATTGCTTACAATTTAACACACTATTTTTATATTGACCTAAGATGGAAAATGTCAAGAAAATGTACTGAAATGTGACATTTATGACACTGAAAATATATAATACAGTATAAGCTGACCTCGAATTCTTTATGCTTTCCATACAATGAGAGGTCAGCTTATAATTGTGAATTTGTTTATATTTGTGATTGGTTATGCGTACCAGAATTCCCCTTAAGACAAGACGATTCATCAATTTTAGCTCTACGGTCAAGGTGAGTTAGTTCGAGTCACTAAAATCCAAGCCCATCTTTAAATTTGAGATTTTGTTTTAAGAAAAATTCCCGACCAATTCAGTGGTTGGTATTAGTCGCTATAAATACATTAAATTTTTTGGCAAAAGTCTCGACACATGTCGGTTTACACGTACAAGAAGTAACAAAAAATTGCATTCTTCTTGACATCTACACTCGTATCTACATACATTCGTATAAGTAGTATGGTTAGATATCTACATATCGATTGTATATAAACCTCTTTACGTTTATAATCGATCTGCCCGCCCGCGTATGTAGGTACCTACTGTACCTAGCAATATCAAGGCATAATTCTGAACCGTGTATTGACGTAGTAATGTCACAAAGTAGCTAGTAACGTCGATAAGGTATAATCTTACATAAGTCACCGTACTAGATAGTCTTTCACTATAACACTTAAACATAATTGTGTAGTTTCCACTGTTAAATGCGTCAGCCAAGCACCACGGCACCTTTATGGCACCAGATTGTTGTGCGTGAAGGCTCCAAGCCTAATAAAATGTTTATTGTCTTTTATAGTTTCAAGGACATATCGCTTATACGCGATCACCTCGTCGAGCGAAGAAATATGACATAGAGATTACTACCAAAGATTGTTAAACTTTGATCTTTGTAGTAAGCAGTATGGACACTAACCGGGTAAGCCTCGTGATTTCACGAGAGCACCGACTTACATGCTGCACTAAATGCACTCCATGAAACAATCATTACCGAAACATCAACCAGGTTTAATTACAAACTTCAGCAAACCTTGCTGTAACTACTGAAAATGCTTTACTAATTTAATTAGTTTCTCGTCAGTTGTTTCTTTGACTGAAAAAGGTGCAAAAAACGACCATGAAGCGTTTTGCCAATAAAAATACAAGGGCCATTTCAGCTTATTAGATAATAAATCGAATCACGGATTTTCGTGATTACTTAAACGATACCACTATTAAACCTGGCCAAGAATGACTTGCTCATCAAAACTTCGGCTTTGAACTTTGAAACGCCACTAAAACGTAATGAAAGAATTGAATTCGTTTCAATTTTGCAAACTTTCTGATTTTTTTTTTAGATTACAGAATTTGCAAAGTTTGTTGTATCGTTCTGCGTGAATATCAACGTAAGCTGCAACAAACAGATTTAAGTGTTTATGAATATAAATCAGCAGAGGTACCGCCATGCAATGTTATGCCAAAGTTAACTATAGAATTCGCGAAATTTTACAGTCTTTTCATGTAAATTTGAGAGAATTCGTTGACGAGCGCTATAAAGTATAGCAAAAATCACGCGATTCAGAACGTCTACCTTTTGGCATAGACGATCACAGACAAGTTTATAGCAATGTAATGTATTAACTATTTCCAGTTGCATTTATTTATGCACCTGTGTCATGCATATGTGGTCTATCAGATTGAAAAGGTCTGCCTACATTAGGATTGGGTTTTTCAGACTCCATTAAATAATGGATAATGTATCAACTGCTTCTGCGTTTTTAAATAATGAATATCAGGTAGTATTAAGATAACATTTATAAAAATAATGTAAATGAAAAAGAACTTTGCGTGACGTAGTTTTACTGTAGTTGATAGGCCCCAAGCAGGCACCAATATTTATGATGCGTTCCCCGTTCCAAGTCATTCGTATTCTGCTTTTTTATTGGCGTTGTTCTTATATTGGACCCAGTAGACACGTTTTGACTAAAAAAGCGAAACTCAGCATAATATATTTCAAAGTCAAATTATTTTTTCTGCACATTTTGTGTCACTCGCTACTACTTTTCACACGATAGTTTCTGAAATGTTAATTTACATGTCTCAGCAGTATCATTTATCCCTCTCACTCTCTATGATAATTGTACTCGCGAACCCTTGCTTCAAAACCACGACGAATCCTTAACAAATGTCAACATTTTGTAGAACTCAGCGTGGTTAGCGGCGACGCTGATGTAATCTTAAATCTGATTTATTTTCTGTAAAGTAGTCACTTTACAGAAAATAAATTTCTGTAAAGTTGCTTGCAACCAGAATGCAGACCTTTATCTTGACGTCACTTAAATCTCTGTCTACAGATTCATATTTCTAGCAAAGCGTAGACAAAAAGCTTTTTGAGGTGGTAAAAGTCAGTTCTCTTCCCGAAAAGGGACTTTTCTTGTCCCTCAAACCTTTATGGTGAAACTATCTAAGATATCGCATAGTTGCATACTACTAGATTCATTACTAGTATATGCAAATGAAAATTATTCCGTGCAAATAGACGTTACTAAACTGTCTAGAACAGATAGAGTTTGTAAACAACTCATTAACAAGGAATTTCCTGTATTTAAATAATTTGTCACTGTCGTTCTTCACTTAAGTACGGGCCAGACAAAATAATTTTACGGATATTATTCAAGCAGGTTTTTAGCGATAGAATTCTTTCAGCATTGTCGAAATAATTTAACGAAAGAACAGTTAACTACGTAGTTTTTGTCAACAAACTATTTACTGAAATTGGTTCAGGGGACGTACAATTTTTTTTTTACCCGGCAATAGCTCGTTGACCCAGTAGCCGAGTTCGTGACAACTTGTATCTATCGAGCGTTGTTCGCTTCGCTCATGCGGTCCAACTGAATCCATGAATAGGGGACGGGAACACGGAAATAAGTCATTTGGTACATTCCTCAATTCCATATAAGCCATACGTAATTTATGCAATCATAGCTTATCTTCTTAGTACACGAGTCAACGGAGGCAAAGAATGCATACGAAGGTAAATGCCCTTTGGTATCAGTTGGCAAATAATAATTGAAATGATTGTACATATTATAGATTCAATTGCTAGGCACGTTATAGGTGTAAGTGATTTTAAACGTTAGGATCTTTTTACTAATCTACTTAGGCTCATAGACTAGGATTTAAATCGAAGAATTAATATGACGGAACTTGTGTGTATTTTTATTACTCCTTTAAATTATCATCATCATCCACAGGCCCAAATTTTCCATTGCTGGGTATTTATTGGCACCTAATTAATTGACATATTAATTAATTTTTTTGATGATTTGTACACTAAGTAGTTTGTTATGATTTTGGTCGAGTGGGGAGCTGGTGACAGCACGGTCGTCTCCGCCCCACACCCATCACATTTCGTGTTCAATTACTCTACATTTTATGAATTATCGACCAGATTTGCAAAATATTCAGCGTTTGATTTATTTAATATAAATATAAATGTATGTCTTGAACCATTATAAAACAGAATACATTCAAAAGGCTTTTAATTTGACTTTTAAACCTGCATCAACTTTGCTATACATGTAGGTTTTATTCACGAAATCTAAATTAAAATCTTTTTCATTACAACTTTCGTGTTTAATCATAAACTAGTAATGAGATTTTTATTGCTATTGTAATACTGATTTATTTTTAAAAGGCTCCAACGGAAACTCGCCCCCTGAGCACGGGTTCGGCTGGCCAGGATCCACCAGTTTCGTCCCAGCCTCCACCACCACTTCGTCCACTTAGTAGGGTTGATTCACGGTCAGCCCTTCCACCACAGTCACCGAGACCTGTGGCACCGCAGACACAACCTAGACCACATTTCCAACCAGGAGGGCCCGTGAGCACGCCACCGCAATTCGGGCCTAGAGTAGGAGCCCCAGCACCAAGAGGCCCAACCCCACCTGGTCCTCCAGGAGCCCAACTAGTTCGGCCTGTTCCTCCGACACTAAGGCCTTTTGGTCCACAATCTATTGCACCTCAGCAAGGACCTAGGCCTGTTCAATCGCCGACAGCACAGCCGATACATCGAGCTCCTCCACCGAACAATCTCCAGTTCGGTCCGAGGCAGCCGCCGATTGTGAGTGCAACCACACCCGACGGAGGCAGACCACAGATTCCTCTGCAGCAATCAAACGGAGCACCCAAAAACGGACCACCACCAGGTGCGGGATTCGCGCGACAACCATCGCAAGGCTCTTTAAAGGGTCTCGATACATCTAATACTTATCAAACAAAATCAGCCAATCTGGATAACCAAAGTATCTCAGGTGATAACCAAAATGTTAACAAAACAGAAAACGGTATTGAGGGACCTGGTGCGCCTAAAGGCAGGAGTTATAGCATTGCAGCTGCCCCCGGGGCACCAAGTCCACTGAAAGCAGAAGACGATCGGCGAAAATCTGTCAGTGCCATAGGAGGTAGGATTGATGAATTCATCAGCCGTAGTCCAGGACTAGGTTTTATACAAGAAGGTGCAATTGACAGCAAAGAAAATGTACATGAATCTAAGGAAAGTATTCGATCTGAAACAACAAACGAAGGAGGAAGGGAAATTCCTGACCGCCCCGAATCTCGCCTGTCTGGATCTAAAATGGCAGAATCTTTCATAGGAGTTTTACCAACATCTGCTCCTAAAAAGAAAATAGATGACGACGATGATGTAATTTTGCAAAATAATTTGGTGACAGCAAAAAATGCTAGTGAGACTAAACCTAAAGATGAGTTTTCTGACCGCTCCCCATCTTTAACCCGCAGTGATGATTCACCAGAGCCTAAGCAGAAAACGTCAATAAGTCCTGCTGCACCGAATAAACCTCAGATTGTAACCCCAGAACCCGCACGTCCAAAAACACCCAAAGTTGAACCCAAATTAGAAGCGAAGCCACACGAAACTAACAAGGATGTAAAACCTGCACCAACGCCAAATAAATTGGCGAAATCTCCTATACCTGATACCAAGCCACCGTTACAAGTTCAGAAAAAGCCAAGTGATTTAAGCACACCTATTTCTCCTGTAGATCCAAGGAAATCAACACCTCGTAAAACTGCGTCTGCACCTAAATCACGACAAAAAGGTAATATAAATTTAAGAAACACTAGATTGATTGAAAATGAGCCAAACGTTATATCGTTTTAGTGGTCTAATATTCATAATTTGTTGTACGTAATTAAATAGATATGTATGACAAATAATTACAATCAATAAACGTTAAAAATGTAATGAATAATATTTTTTGTTCCTTAGATGGTGACAATGACAGCGGCGTCGACGAATCAACACAAGGAAATGTATGAATTTAATTTGTTTTACTTTGGTTACAATTACTTTGCTCTATTCCGACACATTCTTATATTTGTTTATAGGATGTCAACGGGTCTCCCAGTTCACCCAATAAGAAGATTCCTAGTAAGTTACCTATGAAGGAGAAATCAAGTAACAGTTTGAAAACGAGTTTATCACGATCATCTAGCAAAAGTGCTACTGCTAAAACACCGGAAAATCCATCTCCAAATGAAAAGAAAAGTGAGTAAACGAAATCATTCTTACCTATCTTTGTATTTTAATTTTTGGCGTTTAACCTTCATTATATTATAATTTCATGACCACTATTCATTGATATTGTACTTTCTTTGTATTGGTTAATAAAGTATAATAAAGGATGATAACGATATTTTATACAAAAGAAACCGAATTAGGGTACAGCAATATGAATTGATATTAATGCGGCATTAAATTGGATTTTTTATGAGTAGGTAAAATGAAATGCTAAAATGAAGTAAAAGCAACATATTTGGCATATTTGCATTTATTAATAAAATTATTGTTTCATGATAGATCTCTTGTACAGATTTATTCTTATATGTTTAGTAGGTATCTATGTTGTTTTTTGTAGACATTATAACGTGTATCACTATATTTGAACTTCTTAACAAAATCATATTGCAGAAGTGCCAATGAACAAAGTTCAAGTAGGCAACGCTCCGTCGCCAAACATTAAAGCGGTGAAATCGAAAATTGGCTCATTGGATAATGCCACGTACAAGCCTGGCGGTGGAAAAGTTAAAATTGAGAACAGGAAATTAGAGTTCGGTAACGTAACACCTAAAATTGCTGCTAAAAATGACGCTTACACTCCAAGTGGTGGTGTTAAAAAGGTAATTTAGCTTTATTTAAAAGAAAAACATAATGCATACAAAGGATCATTTGGTGACCCTAAAATTAAAATTATATCTTTCAGATTGTGTCCACTAAATTAGAATGGAACGCTAAGTCGAAGGTTGGCTCCCTCCAGAACGCTGCTTACAAACCAGGTGGCGGTGATAAGAAGATTGAAACGGTTAAATTGGATTTCAAGGAAAAAGCAAAACCAAAAGTTGCTTCAACGGTCAACATAACTCACAAGCCTGGAGGAGGTGCTATAAAGGTAAAATAATGGATAAAACCAAGTTTTAAAAATTATCATGGAATAGGCCATAGGGATGTGATACATCTTTCAGTGAGTATTCATAACTAACCAAGTTTGGCACAGCTGGTAAAAGTTATTCGAGTAGAGCTTAGAATATTTGGTAAAAAGCACGCAGAGATGGTGACACGATCATAAGCAAATAAGTTAGAGCAGTTCACTTTGGTATAATAGAAGCACTCAATGTATAAAATAAATTCTCGTGAATTGGAGTCATTGTATTGTATGATATTGAAAATAATGTTGTTCTTCTTTAGTCTTCAGTTGCAAAGAATGGAACAAGAGCAGTGAGTAAATCAATATCTATGTTTGTGTGAACACAATCACTTTACTGCACAATTTTTATGTATGTGTTTACAAGATTTCAGTTTTATGTGCTGACGTCAATGCATTAAACGTCATATACTATCGAAATATTATGAAATGCCATATCTACGTTTAAGTAAGATTGTATAATTATTTTTTAGTACGTTAAATGGGCGTTACCGCGATGGAGGGCATCTCATAAGCATTTTGCCTACCACTCTTTGTGGAGTAAGGTTGGTTGGGCGGTATATAAGTACGTGTGATATTTTAATTTATACATAGATAGAACCGTCTCGTGTTTGCCCAAGATATTTCTAGGATGGACTGCGGCTGTATTTTTCACGCTGGGTGTCTTGCTTTGAATATAAACGTTATCGTGTCTTTCACATATAAACAAAACAACATAAATAAAGTCTTGCCGGAGTGATAAATGTGAATGTCAACAGAATAAGTAATGTTACACTTTATATGATTTTTTACACTAAGAATGCCAACATATAATTTTATTCCTAAAATATTAATATGATGCTGTTACATAACTTAGAGAATGAGCGTACAATATGTTTGTTACCCTTACACATCACTTACACGAATACTATCGACTAGCACGCCATGGAAATCAATAACGATTAAGCATTGTATTGTACAACAACACACATACGTTTGTCTACATGTATCTACATACTGAATCATCTGTTTATGAAAATATTACTTAGCAACCGCACTGATATGACAATATGTATTTTATTATATGTATTGAAATCCAGGTTCCGTAGACGCAATTTAGAGTCACTCTTTCATTTTCATTCAAAAAGTTTTACTTAGCTGAATCCTCATTATAAACGTGACTAGTGTCTAGGTACACATAAATTAGTAGAGTATTGTAACCCACAACAAATTGCTGAGATTCGTTTAAATAATAAATTGAATTAGTTTTTCATGTAAGGTTGTATACAATGTACAATGTAGATAATAAATTACATCCATGTTTTACGTATATCCGTAAAACATAATATACGTCTTACGTACAAAGATAAAAAACATTTTAATAACAATATTTTAAAATAACATTGCTCTTCTTGCATACTACACATAATGATATTTTATGAACTTTAGACTATTGTTACACTAGGATTAAACATCTATCAGATTAAAATATTGCTGATATTTTAAAATAATAATCACACAGATCATTCCTTATTAAATTATAAAGAATATAAGACAAAGTTTGCAAAGTTTTTACACGCACTACATATACGTAGGTACTAATATTTTCCTTGGTGCAAGACTTGTACGCTAGAATCTTTATTAGATCCCTGTGAGAGGTTGGCACACAATAACAAATTGGCACCTTCACATGTAGTGATTATATAAAACCAGAGCAATGAAGGCGTGTTTTCTTTAAATCTTGTATATGTGCTTTACATCAGACAAGACTCAAACGCAAGACTTTGACCTTCTCGAAATCCAACAAAGAAAAAATGTTGTACATAAATCATCGGTTAGTACTATTTTTTCCGTCAAGTGCAAATTAACATCAAATTAAATAACTATACAATCATACTACGTAAAGAAAAGCGGATATCAATCTTAGTAAGATCTAGCATTATTTTGTGGGCTATCAATCTTATTCAAATTCAAAATAATAATTTTGATAATAACATCGATGCTTCACATAATTCAACATTTTATTCTTTGTCAGTACCTAATGAAGTGACGGACAGACGTGTACGAATTAATGGCAATAAATATCATGTGCCTTTATTATATTCACCCATTCTAAAATCTACGGAACCTCAAAAATATTTATATTGTATGTATATTTATGTGCACACTCACTTTTTGGAACAGATTGAAAATCAAAAATTGGAATTCAAAGCACAAAGTAAAGTGGGCTCAATGGATAACGTTAAGCATAAACCTGGAGGCGGCGACATCAAAATATTCGATGACAAAGACTACATCAAGCAGACGAGCGGGCAGTCTCCTCTGCCAGACAGCCTCGGCCATTCCCGACAGGAGGTGAGGCCCTTTCCAGCCGCTAGTCGGGCCCTTTACAATTCTATGTGGTTTTCGCTTTTTCATTTTGGTTTTTGGTGACGGTCGTTTAATTCGCACTCATTGTTTTGTTTCAGCCAGGATATTTATATACATTTTATTGAGTACGTAACTCATTAGGTTTAATGTGTGTGACGGGTTGACTTTCGGGGCTAACACACTAATGCGTGATTGTGTTTGTTTTTATTTTGTATTATTCATATCTAAATTAGATGTTTTTTGATTTGTGTGACGTATAAAACTTTCACAAATGGAGAATTAACAAAGTTTTTTTTTACCGTAGAGTCCACTGCCAACGTCATCGGAGCCCCCAAAATCCGATGAGAATTTGAACCAG
Organism: Acronicta aceris; assembly: GCA_910591435.1. NCBI lineage: Eukaryota > Metazoa > Arthropoda > Insecta > Lepidoptera > Noctuidae > Acronicta > Acronicta aceris. Next base: position 8,147,114 of record OU342767.1, on the reverse strand, counting down.
CAGCCGTGTTAAGAGCTTGCACCGAGGGCCTTCGTCTTCTCAGTGAACAATGCTAATGTTTATAATCAAGAGTCCAAACTTATTGTATAACATTTTTTATATTTGTTATTTTAATTCGATATTGGTACCCGGTTTGAGTGACTTTAATAAGGTACGTTTGTTTAGATAAATTGAATGATTAAATTTGTCACAATCAAAGTCAATGATTTATTGCATATCTTTTCGGACAATATATTCAGTGCGTTATAAGTGTGTCATTGTAATATTAAAGTATTGTTAAACTCATAAACTATATGTTACTATGAATGTTGTATTTGTAGTGTTATAGTTGATGAATATTTTTACAAGTGAAATCCTTTTCTTTTATCATCATTATAACCCAAGTGATGTTAGTATCATGAGTGCCAATTCATACCTAATAGTACCGTAGAATTATTCATTTTGGTGTAAGCAGAAATATTGTGGCAAGTAGCCTTAATATATATATCGGCATTCGTATAGCAAGCATGATTTCAGTAGACCACCATTAATAGTGCTTATAAGATACCATCTTGAATATTGCACTCATCGACATTATTTTTCCTAGCAGTACTAGTACACTTTTTCTTACGGCAATGTAATGTCATATATTCATACAATTATATTTGAATGTGTATATTTATTTGTATTATTCCTAGATAAATAGGCTTTGTTATCACTGTGTTTTGTTATTTCCACTAAATATTAATAAATTTCTATACCCTATTTCAATGTACCTACTATAATTTGGAATGTGGAGATATCAGGTAGGAGTTCTTGGCACAGCTTATGATTTTGTAATACACTGAAATAAGAATATTTAGTTATTTCTCGCAATCGTTTCATGTTGTACCAGTAACTAACTTGATTTTGATATAATTAGGTAGTAACGCTGAAGGTTCTATGATAGGAGATACTGCTGTGGCGAGAACAGGTACGGATCGAGATTGACTGACCAGATTAACTTATATAAATGTTTTATATTGAACTATGATTATAAGAGGAGATTAGGTTTAAATAGCGTGCATTAATGTTTGAAGCCTGAGTCACAAAACATTCTCGCATTGTCATGTTTATTGTAAGATAGATAACATTTTGCATTTTTATGACTCGTTTGGTTATATTTATTAAGTGTTTAAAATTTAGGCGCGTTTAAATAGTACCTCTAATAATTTTCACGCAAGCTTTTTGATAATAGTGTTTCTATAAGTTAATTAAACTAATAGATAGCCAGCAAGTTAACTCCAAGTTTTGCGGTTTACTATGATTTATGAGAAGTAAAGGATGTATTGTATACCTATTAGGTAATCGTTTAATACAGTTTAACACTTAAGACTTTGTTTCATTTGTAACACTAGTTCACAGAATCACAAGACAGCCTGTAGTATCAACAGTAGTCAACTATTGCCATTACTTCTCACTTGCACTTAACTGTCTATAGTCAAAGACAGTCTCATTACTGGATATTTGGTAAGTTATCACATTTTATAAAGATTCTTTACTGTAGTTTAAAATTTCAGGTGTATCTAGATATTGTATTTAATCTGATGTGCAGTCCCAGTAACTGATATTAATTTTGAATCATGTTTTCCCTATACAGGTCTACATTGCGTCAGATATTAGTTGACAATACTTAATCTATTTTTTTAAGTACTTACGTAAAATTGAATTATGTAAATACCTACTTAGTTAAGTATTTATTTATTAACATAATATCCTTACTAATATTATAAGCGTGAAAGTTTGTGAGTATGGATGTGTGGATGTATGGATGATTGTTACTCGTTCACGCCAGAACGGCTGAACAGATCGAGATAAAATTTGCCAAACGGATATATTATAGCCTGGAATAACACATAGGCTACTTTTTATCCAGGTCGGACCCAATCCTGAAGTCCACGCAGACAAAGTCGTGGGCAAAAGCTAGTTTACTATATAATATATATTTACATAATATATATTAAGGGAGGAGGAGGGCTACGTTCAGCAGTGGACGGCAATAGGCTGATATGATGATGATGATGAATATATATTTACATAATTTCTTAAAGCAAATTTTAGTTATATTATCACCTATTTATAGATAATATATTTAAAGAGACATAAATAAACGGGAAGTGCAAATAGAGCAATTTTAATAGCACTTCAAACCGATATTTATGGAGATCTAACAGAGCAATGGATTGGTGATTGATTAAAAGTAACAGGCTTATTGAACGGTATCATATATAACATTATTTATTTTTGTAAATAAAATTAATTAACGTAGAAGAAACAAAGGAGGTATGTAAGAATCGTAGCAAGCGGCGGTCTGTAGTTTCAGTCTACCCCTGTGGGTAAAAGACGTGAGTGTATATTATGTAGATATGTGAAAAAATATTTTCTTTATTTTTAGTTTTTCAGTTCGGTTAACGGCTAATAAAGTTCGAAGATGTACCCACCTATAACCGTTAAAGTTTTTGGTGGAGATTGAGACACGTATAGAATTTGTAGGTCTGTTCTTCACCCAAATAGGCTTAGACAAAAACCTTAACTATTTACACCTCGTTTTATAATTATATAGATACTATTACTAATATACGTTCTTTGCGCAGGATCAATATTACATGTCCGTACATGAATGGACTGAGGAAGATCGTCCAAAGTCCCGGTGCTTGTCAGCTCGAGCGCCGCGTACGCCGCGCACTCCACGGGCGCTGTCGCCACGTCGCAGGGCCCCCACCATGGATGAAGAGGACCTGGTTATTCGCAACAATGAGAGGAACCGACGCACTTCGGTCGCCCGGCCTATGAGCGCTCGCGAGCCTCTACGCTCCACCTTCTCTCGACGAACATCTCTTACACAGCGCCCAGCTTTCTCTATATATTGATGAAGTACATACATAGTCGAAGAGATGTCGTAAAAAGCCCTAGGCTCTAAGTGTCGTAAAAGTAGGAAGTCATGTGATTTGAGTTCTTCATATTAGTTCTACGAAACGCACATTATAATGATGTAGGTACGTACCAATCTACTGCACAAATGTGCACGAGAATAGAAAAATAAACTTTTTTGTAGGGTCAGTATTAGGTGCTGCATAGGGGGTGATTTGATCACGGAAACAAGTTGCTTCAATATACTATTAATGGATTAAAAAAATATATTCTAAATAGTGCACAGGCACATTTAGTAGGGAATTCGACACAGTCGCTCAATAGGTAAAATGCAGCTTTAGAGTCGTTATTAAATGTCCGAGTTTATTTATGTTGATTAAACTATATACTTACACCACATATGGACTTTCATTTTCATTCCTATTGCTGAAGATGTCATGCTTTCTAGTGTGAAAATCATTGCGATGCCATCTAAATTTTATATTTATACCTGCGCTGTCGTTGATTTGTGAACCAGGACTCACGCAGAATATAACATCATACATAGTCAGCCTATTATATTGTCCCACTGCTAGGTACGGATCCCCTTTCAGAATGAGAGGGATTAGGCTATCCACCGCGCTGGTCTAATGCGGGTTGCCAAACTTCAAACGCCGTCGAAAATATCTCTCAGCCTTGCAGGATTCCTCACGACATTTTCTTTCACCGTTTAAGCGTGTGATAATTAGCTATTTGTAATTAGCTATTCTGTTGTAGTCTCTTCTGATTAGATACACACCGATATCTATTGGGGACTATTCACAAAAATATCATTCGTGACAAATGTCATAGGCGTATGAATCGACCAGAATACCCAACTATTTCTTAACTACACCTACCTACAAAACATAATAAAAGTGCTTCAATTAACTAATTTCACTTAACCCAAAAGGTCTTGAGCAGATGAAGAAATGAACTGCAATAAACAAATTCAAAATAAGTAGTGACTAACTAACTACCCTACTTTGAGTGATTTATTTCAAACCGTAGATTCCAATCTGCAATAGTTCGTAAAAATCCGGTCACCAAACAGTCAAAGGAATACGATTTGTAATAAAACAATAATTTATTTTATATAATTGTTTAATTGGTGTACATGGTTATGCATTATAATAATATTTATCGATTGTTAATTCATTAAATTATGGCACTTAACACAAATAAAAATATCTTTAAACAAATAGATACACTGAATGAAATAATGTCACGCCAGAAAATACATAATTTAATTTTATAGTTTTTCGATAAAAACTTAATTATAATATTCGGAATAATTTCTCAGTCGTTCGTTGACGTTTCGTAAAATAACGAAAGCCTCTTTTTATTTTTACGTTTTTTTTAAGAAAATAAAGTTTTCAACACAAATTCAACTTATATTGATCCCAATCGTAAAAATTATAAATACAAATCTTACTCATAAAATAGTACAATAACTTAACCTTTTGTACCCATAAGGACAACTGACTCACCACATGTATCCAACAATACCTTAATACGAACGCGCAGGATGTCATTTTATAAAAAAAAAACAGTTCAACATCATTCAATAATACAAACTGTTGATAAAAACTTACGACTAACAAACTCCTCTATGTACTGCAAAAAGATAGTTACTAACTGCGAAGCGATTATTTATTGAAGCTGTCGCGAAGCGAACATCTCTACTTCTGCTCCATCAATAGATAGATACATTACTATTGATTATTTTAAGGCATGTTTGTTTGACTAATACTTTAACGGCTAGTTAGGAGTTTTGATTACTGTAATAAATAATTTGTAGAAGCATTCTCCATGCTAATTTAATGTTAAGTAGACGATACAATGAATACTTCGACTGATGCAACAAGCGCACACACACGACACAGTAACACTATATAACTTTAATACATACAAAGGCCACAACACATCATTCAGTCACAAAGCGCGAATTAATCCTAACACTGTAATGAAATGTGTATTTTACAAACCCTTGCCGTTCTCACAGCTTTTAGGTTACGATATCTAAATAATTCAACTATAATTTAGATAACATTATTAGCCTAATTATTGTATAGAATATTTCTATTGTACAATTCTAATTTGTGTCAACTTACGTCCACTGTGGTAAATGAGATTATCTTCGAGCCTCTAATATCTTGTTTACTGAACGTAGTTGGCAAGAATCGAAAGAACACGACTGCCGAGAGAAAGACACTTCGTATATACGCAAATTTTAATAATTTTGCTCACTACGAGAATATCGACTACATTTTCACCAATGTTGTGACTCAATAGCACGACGGACTACGAGAGGAACTGTATCGTGCATTCAAAGATTTGTTACAAATTTTGACCTCTAAAATTACTACTAAGGGTAACTTGATAATATTATGTACAATTACTTTACACCAACAAACGAATACTGGAATTTATTATAGGTACAATTATATTAAGAGCATTGCGTCTCGAATATTAATATCAATCATATCATCCGAAAATGTTGCGCATCCAACTTGAGCAATAAAATACATTACATACCAAAAATATCATTTCTCTCCGCATCATAATAGCGTGATATGACCATTATTATCACAATAATATTCGTGACTGTTAAGCAGACATTCGTTTTAGATGACAATCTCATCTTGGTTATCTAAGTATATCTTATTTGATTGAATACTGCATACCATGTACAAAGTGGCAGGAACGGCAATGATAAAAGTTACCATTTGAAACACGAGTGTGCTGGGTTTAGGATGTGTGATATGGGAGAGGCGCATGCAGTTAATTACAACTGAAGTTAAGTACCAACACCCTTAAATTAACTGTCAGCTTTCACGAGGAAGTGTAGGCTATCTTGAGGAATGGTAGTGTCGGGAAAGGCCATGCAGTTAGTTATGTACAAGAGTTAATTCACCTACGCCCCTTTTACTGTTTACTGTTTTTACTGTTTTACTGTTTTACTGATGAATCCATCACCACAGACTGCTAAGGAAGGTATTTATTTTTGGGAGAGGCTGCATGCCGTTATTTGAACCCGAGTAGTTAACACAATCTGTGGAGTGTGTTTCCAGAGCTTTTATGTCAAAGATTTCTCAGATTCGCCATACCTAATCATTTAAAACTTAATAAAGCATTCACGAGTAATATCAAAGTAAGTACTTAGTCACCAAGTATTATAAAATTTTGTTTAAATTTATACCTACCATGTTTTACCACTAATACCAATAGGTAAGTAATAAGTATATTATACACATATTGTTAATATCAATGGGTAATTTTAGACATCAAATTCACATTTACGTAATTTATCTAAACACCGAAGTACACTGGGACGTTTTTCTCTGAGCAGTCGTGAATTTCGATGATTTAAGAATACGATGGAGTTTGCCCTTAAGGTATGAGATTTTGTTCCTATCATAAAAGAAAATAGTATTCTATATATCACATATTATTGAGATAAATATTTACTGTTTATGCGTCATCAAAGATTTTTCATTACCTAAACAATGTCATTCCCAGTAAATATTCCCACAATTTGTGTTACTTAAAATAAATTTATATACAGTCCAAGACCTTGTCGTGCCTTATAACGTAAGACTAGATTTTACTACCATAATTAGAAATGTGAGAGATATTTAATGATGTTAAGATTCTGCGAAGAAGTAATGAACATTGCTGAGTTAGGCAACATCAAAATTAAATAATTTTAAATAATGATTAAGAATAAAAATAGCACTCCAAACTAGTGGAGTAGAGTATGAAACAGAATTACATTACAAGTATATTCACATAGTCATTGAACAGCATAGTTCTCGATCACATTCATTTGCACATACCTACCGAATCAAATCACTCAAAAGTTCAATCACTTTTTCAGACGAAACGTAGTATTAAAGTTCCACATTAAATTCCTTCACCAAAACCTATTGCACATTTTCACAACCATTTCATGCATATATATTTGACTATCTGGGAGTATCATTATAACGAATCTAAGCATTCCTAGCATAAATTCATCATAAAATCCCAAAATGTACAAAATTATATGCTGAAATGCGATGTATTCTTATTTTATTTTTTGCTGCTCAAACGTAACGGGCGCCAACATGGCTGCCAGTCGTGCTAGGGGTGCCAATATCAGAAATCCTCTAACAGTACTGCGTCGCGTGGGACGAGCCCTTTCTGTTCACCGCGACAACACAGCAGGTACTGATCGTCTACCTCTAGTATTAGTCGAAGACGTTCACCTTCGTTGAATGCAAGGTGCCCCGAATCGGAAGGCAACCGGTGCCACAGCGTTCTGACGTACCTGAAATTGTACAATAAAAAATAAAGAAAGCGTTAATTAACACTTAGAGGTTAATGATTTAATGTACTACCTGCTTTCTTATTTTATAGTTTATACATACATAGTACACGTATGTATGTATATTATACTCGTACTTGTAGGAACAAAATATTTTCTAATTATATAAATTAGATTTACTGGTGTTGACTAATTGGTTTATCATTTTTATCAGATTGGTAGGGTACTGGTACAGGTACAATGAGTATGAACGAGCACCTTCTTTTCTATTATAATAATAATTATCCTCATATATTTTGTCAGTATGTAAGTTTATTATGGTTTTTTATCGTATTGTAATCTTTATATATATAATTCTTCTGTGAGTGTGTATGTGACTGAACTTCTCTCAAACGACTGGACCGATTTTGATGAAATTTTTTGTGTGTGTTCAAGAGGATCTGGGAATGGTTTAGATTCACAATTGGACCCGGTAGGTGGCGCTGCAATCGAGTTTTGGGTTATTTTCAGGGCAGGACAACGTCTGCTGGGTCCACTAGTATTATATGTAAACTGACTTGTGCTTTTGCTGGTTGTTGGAGTGTTGCGCCCGCGCAGCTGACGAGGATGCGGCGCGGCGCGGCGCTGCAGGCGGCGGCGTGCGCCCGTACGGCAGCGACGACGGCCGCGGCGCCGCCCCACCGTGACCCGCACCGTCCACACGAGACGTCCTGTGCACACGTCGCACAATTATAAAACTATCTTGGTAATCCTACCAAGAATATGTCGCCTATTATAATCCGACACTAGAAGACAACCTTTATAACAGTTTTTGGTATGACTAAATTTAAAACTGAACCCAACGCACTATACTGATTGGATGGATGTGCATCCTTAAAATTTTCTAAGAGAAAATATTCAAGTTTTTCCATAAAGAAAATAGTAAACACTTTTAACTAAGAGTTACTTAGGTAGGGAGGTAACTTCCTAAGTTATAATTATTTCCTACAGAAATTTTAGAAAATTAGCTGGATAGGTATACCTAATTGTCTCATTGGATGTGCATCCTTAAAATTTTCTTTCTAAGAGAAAATATTCAAGTTTTTCCATAAAGAAAATAGTAAACACTTTTAACTAAGAGTTACTTAGGTAGGGAGGTAACTTCCTAAGTTATAATTATTTCCTACAGAAATTTTAGAAAATTAGCTGGATAGGTATACCTAATTGTCTCATTATAAATATGTTATAGGTATGTATAATAAATTGAGAATGATATTTTCCAATCATAGGACTTATTATATTATTTATATTACGTAGGTATATATAAATAAGTCTATTATAAGGTATAAGTTGATAATATTTTTTTTTTTTTTTAAACTTTGCCCCACACTAGGATTTTCTCCTGTATCGTGGGCGCGTTTACAAACACAAATTCTCACATACACAAACGCCCAGACCCGGAACAACTACCTGTAGATCATACAAATATTTGCTCCGTGTGGGGATCGAACCCACAACACGTGACGCAGTAGCCGATCGCTCAGCCGCTACGCCAAACGTGTCGTTAAGTTGTTTGTTAGTGTTTCATTGGTAAATCGTCAAAGTTTTTAATTATCATTTGCCATTATGTATAGGTACATTATTGTTGTTGTGCAATTTTCCTGTAACCCATGCACATGCTGTTAACATTAAAAGCCGTTTGATTTAACAATGTTAGTTGTAAGTTATTCCCATCTAGTAGGTACATACGGTGTTCTCTTAACATTTGTAGTGTTACAAACAGCTACATTTGTCACCCGCGGTGTCGCGTTGGGTCTCTTCGCTGTCGTCTCAGGTATTACTCTGAAGATATTGTGCATAATAAGCATTCTAAAAAATTGCGGTGCTGGACGCAAATTATGTAAAAGCATATTATAAAATGTATTTGTATGATTCAATAAAATATAAATAGAAATACCGCCACCTGTGATACCCTTCTTAACCTTGAAGTAAAAGCAAAACATAGATACAAATAAAATATAGCTTCTATGCGACATCTATTTTTCTTCATCTGATACAAAATATATATAGAAACTCATTTATTTTGTTACCCAGAGCGTCAAAATTATATCCGCAGCAGATTTGCCAAGCGGTATTGCAGAAATATTCCCCCACGACGGTTCATTGTTTTCGAGGACAGATACCGTTGAGATTTAGCTTCATATTCAGCTAATACTAAATTACCTGTGACCAGTTTGTGGTGGTTTCTTAGTAGCAGTGCCTCGGGCTGTGGTTGGTCTGGGCGTCGATGTTGTCGGTGACGTTCCCTTGCGGACTGGTACTGGAATTCCCCTGTTTGTGAAAAAGAACATTAGACCTTGTTGTTTTCTATCGTGGATTTAAATGATCTTCTATAGAGTATTATCTGGTACTCGAATTATTCTGTGCAATTTTGTTTGTTACGCTTGCATAAATTGGTCGTTCGTTCGGTTATATCAGTCAATAATATAATTACTTGCGCCCACATAAGGTGGGCGTTAATTTTGGTCGTATCCTAATGTATAAAAATTGTATAGGACATAACAGGTGGCAAGGTGAGTTAGGACGACGCGGCGAATGATTCAATCCAATTAATATAAAATCAAACCAGTTTGCTACAATCGTAAATTGCATACTGCTGTATGATGACAGTCTTTATAGCAACCATGTGACCAAATTTGTCTCAGAGGAATAATGCATCCTGGAGGAATTGATACAATGAGTGTTGCAATTTATTCAATTTATTTGTCATTGCAAATTGTGACTGCGATAATATATCAACATTTTGCGTTCTCTTGATTGGATTGGAATGTCAATCAGCTAATAAAATCAGAATATTTCATAATGATATTTCGATTTCCCACGAACAAAGGTTCGAACAAAGGTTCAGCAAAGATCGTAATTTAAATAATATCAATACAACGCGATAAAATCTGTAAAAGTAGTTTTATTTCAAAATATTTGTTATGACATTACCGATGCGTAGTATTCTTGGCTGGAGATTGCAGCGCCGGTGCTACTGGCCGCACGGGCGATGACACAGGTCGGGGAATCTTGGAACCACGCGCCGCTGCCGGGGACGTCTCTCCTGGATATTTAAAAATACATTATAGATACACACCTTTATTTATATAGGTACCATCAGTAATTATGATTACAGTGCTCGCCTGCTCACTTTTGGATCAGAAACTGATTGTCACTTGCTTGAAGGAAGGAAAGGAAAAACATCATGACCAAATCTAAAATTAACTACACACCAAAGCCACAAGTCAACTTTTTAATTGTGTCAAAATCGTCATTCAATGACTTCAGAATTAGTGATTTTTGACAGTTTTGTCTAGAATTGAATTCTTCCGTGTCGTCAATTCTTCCATCATTGAACGACCATTCCGATACAATTGAGGGCTGCAAAGAACTTTCAAATCTGTTACATAACCCCTTTATAGTGACATATAATGAAAATTAACAAAGGATAGCTAACTTTAAAGTTTTATACGCTCAAGAAGTCGACATTCGCAAAGTCATGAGAGTGGTAAGGTACATTCATGACGTCATTTATCCGATGCACAGTTTACACAGCTGTTGCTTGTTCTCACGAAAATATATAAGTAGGTATGCAAACTGTTTATATGTTGCTGTTTTGCCAGTTTATTTCGCGTTTTATCTACAAATGTATACGTTACAGCCATTTCCGAAGTTTACATTAGGTAGGTATATGAGTTCGTCCTAAATTTTTTGATACAGATTTTGCTTATTTTTAGTTTCATTCATTCATTCTATACCTTGATCTATTCAAGGTACAATTGCGAATGGTTTCGACTGAATATTGTCTGAATTAGATACCATTTTTTTATTGACTATAAGTTTGTATGGTTATATTCTATTATGGAAGAATTAAGGCGCCTATTTTATATGATTAAAAACGTTTTAAATCTTGTCTAACCTGACGGTGTCGAAGGGCTCTCAGCGTTGCTAAGCATTTCCCACTTAAGCTGTAGACGACGGAACTTGCCGCCGGAGTTGCCGCTACCGTTGCCTGTGTTACCACTGGCGCCACTGCTGGCAGATCCTGGCCGCCAATGTTCCTCTCCGCTGCACTCCAACTGAATAAATCACACAATTTTGATTATAAACTTGTTACTTGATTCTAAAGAAACTATTGTTGGGGATGCCCTAATATTTGGCCAACTAATGTTAGAAATTGTTTTTTATTACGAACCAGATTTGAAGAACCTATATATTTAATTATGACATTTAACAAACAGACACAAAAATAATGTTAAGGAAACGACTACCTAATAACACAAAAAGGAGTACACAAACATTTAAAATTATTATAATTAATCAAAAATTTTATAGTGACGTGAGAAACCAACAAAAGTAAGCACAAAATAAATGTTAGAAGCAGCAAGCAATGTAAGTATTAAAACAACATGTAAATTAATAATAGCGTAGACCGCAACGAAACCTTTGTCAAAGCACAATCAAGTAATGTCCACACAAAGCACCGTCGAGTTACCTTCACTTCATTGCTGGAGGGCTTAGCGGAGGAAGGCTTATTGTTTTCTAGGCTATCAGTGTAATCGTCGCTGTCGTCGAACACGAGCCTATCAAATGCCTGCATTAACTTTGAGCCCAAGTGCACCCCAGACCATCTGCGGTTTGTTTCCATCTCTATTCTGCTGTTATTTGGACATATATCATAGCCAATTGGTGTCGGATTTACACACGAACGTGGCCTATTCTTTTCGACTGTAGTCTTTACATTAGCTGAATCATTCAGCAGGTCTGGTGTCGATGGCTCTTTGTTTTTGGGCTCTTTATGTCTCATTATTACACTAGTCTGACAATCGTCGCTGGAGATACCGCTCGACTGCATCGAACGGACCAGCTTCAGCAAATTCCGCTGGTTCAGTGTTAGTGGTGGAGTGTTAATCGAAGTGGGCTGTTAAATACACCAAATTATTTTTAGCACATGCATCATGCCATTCGACGTTAGTTTAGTATAAGTTAAAGGTCCTTGAGAAGGTCATGGATCGACTTCGATCGCTCGGCCATGCCTTTATTTGCATTTTATGTAAGCTGTGCACGAAAGTCAATGGTAAAATATCGCGTTGGTACGCCGTGAACTGTGATTTAAGCACATGCAGTAAACAATAAAATGCAAATAAAGCGATGTTGCTCCGGTAGGCGGCTGTTTGATAGTATGCGATAGTGGTATAGGAACACGAAAGACACGGAATATTGATTACGTATATTTCATGGGAAAGTGGCATTCAGTCTGACACTGAATGCCACTTTCCCTTCTTACATAGTATGAATAGGTTAGTGAATATGAACGATATATAAACTTACCCGACTAGCAGCACGCATGTCGCTTTCAATCTTCTTAAAACTTCTGTGCAGTTCACGCATTTCAAACATGAGATCCATGGAGAAAGGTAGAAGCTTCAGAGGTTCTAGGCTGGCTAGTAAAGTATCTAGCAGAGCTCGGCATCGCGGTTCTCCCACGCACCCGGCGAGGATCAGAGAATCAGGACTATAATGTTTCGCTAACACTGATTCCCTCGTACGCACATATGACACCCAAGCATCCACAGACTGTGCACTGTAAGGGAATAATCATTAAAAATTTGCATAAGCTTTTATTTTAGAAATAATGTTTCTTTTCTTTTTTCATACTTACTTTAGCAATCCAAGAATGAATGCGTTAAATTTGACCAGTCCCTCTGTTACTGCATCTTCGCTGTTAATTCTCAGTACCAACTCGTTGAGGGATTTTGTTATCGGCCCTAAAATTAATAAAAAACATTAATTGAATGAGATCATAGTAGTATAAGAGCATTTTAAAGTTTGAAGAGCAGACACTTTGTTATTTCTTACCTTGTCTTGCTGTAGCTTCAACCATTTGCCAAACAGAATTGTTTACAGCTCCGAATGAAGTTTCTATATTCTCTTTCAGTCCATCCCTGAATATTGCGTATAAAGCTGGACACAGTGCATTTAGTGCTATTTTTGCGCAGGCTGGGGATTCTTTAGAGTCTCCTAAGAAAGCTAACTCGGCTTGATCCGTAGCAGAAGAGAAATGTTGAATTAACATTTCGACAGCATCGGTCACGTTTGAGACTAAGGCTGTAATAATAACTTTTATGAGAACTTTAGAGTTACTAAAAGCATTAATCTATTTAAATAAAAATGAATTGCAAAATTTGTTGCTAAGCGCAAAACTCGAAGACGGCTAGACCAATTCGGCTATTTTTTTTTTAAGGATTTTTATGAAGAGGAAAAATTGGAAAAATCGAAACGAAAAATAAGGCGAAACGAAGTTCGCGGGGGCAGCTAGTCATTTATAAGATAATTATGGATTATTACCTCTCTTTTGTGATACATCAATAACATCATATTTCACTCTCAAGTCATGGTGAATCGGACTTCCAAATTCATCAGGGCTTACTTCAGCTTCTTCGCAAATCGGTATTTCTGCTAGGTTTTTGCCCTGGAATTATACAACCTTATCTAGTATTGGGCATGCGATGAAAAAATAACACATTTTGATGATGTTACGTAGTAGTTAATGAGTGACAAGCGCAAGTAATGTGTTCCACTTGCTAAGAAAATCATATGTGCAAATAAAAAAAATGCTACAGCATTAAACAATAGCACATTCATATAAGCATATAATTCTGAAAACTGGTGGGTCAAAAAAACAAAGGGAAACCTTGAAAGCAAATAAAGAACCAAAGATACTTACAGAAATTAACGGGCAATGACGTGTGTGAGCAGAAATAACATTAGCAAATGAAACGTTACCTGATAAAGCCTCTGCGCTATTACAGCGGAAATGTTGGGCGAGTTGGGTGGCGTAGTTAGACTGCCACCCTTTATCTCTTCCATAGGTCTTAACTGAGACTGTTGACTATCAGTCTTCGTGACCTCAGACTTCTGCGCAAAACTCACTGACTTCTTACTATTACAACTACTGCCGCTTGATTCTGTGGACCTTTGGTTCTCCTCCTGAGATCGCTTCATCTGGAGAAATTTGGTCACCTGGTTTCTTACCTTTTGAACTTGATTTTGATCCCATTCATCCATGTTTAGACAGTTGAATCCACTATTTTTTAGAAATTCTTCAAGTTGTTGTAAATCAGCACTGCTAATTAGGGCGCCGGGAGGAGGGAATTCAGTATATTCCATTTTCTTTGTTCGTGGTTTGGGTAATGGTGGAGTGTGTGGCCTATGGAACTTTAATTCGTTTGATTTTCCTGATTCTAAGCTACTCTCCGTTCCAACTCCTTCGTCTGGGTAATACTCGTTATAATCAGCATCTTTTTCGGCTGCATCAAGGAATTGTTGTGATAATCTTTTAGCGGCTAAATCGTTATTTTTTCTGTAGTCTACAGTTTGATTTTGTAGATAATAAGGTTCTTGTAAAGATCTTCTCTTAGTCTTATGTTCTGTCGCCGCTGACATACATACAACCGGATCTTGAATAAGATCGTCCATTTCGAACATACTGTATCGTTTAGTGTGCGCACTCGATTTGCGAGTTTTATCCATTGACTTACGCAATATGCTCTTTGGTAATGGCGGCCTTGGAGGCGCTAATTCCCCCTGTTTATGAATGCGATTTTGATCTGCTAATGAGAGTGATCGTTTTGGAATACTAGGATTTATTCTCTGTCCATCATTATTTACACCACTGGCTTCCGAACTCGTGGCACTATCGTAGCGATACACAAATAGTGGATTGAAATTTCCAGCTGGCGCAGGGCTGTTTTGTGCTGAAGAATCTGTAAGCATTGTGGATGAACCACGGTATCCGGAAGACGGCTGAGTAGCTGTGCTCGAGCTTGAAGATACTGCAGTATTATTGCCGGCCAAATTATTGCAATCGCAGCTCATTGGTCTGTTTTTCGATTTAGAGGAAGGCGAGGCGTTACAATACTTATCTCCACATTTAGGCATACCTTCTTTTTCTTTCATGTGTTGCATAAGCTCAGGCACCTCAGACAGTAATTGCCTGCATTCCATAGGCAATAAGAAGTTAAGCGAATCCCAGTCCTTTATATGGCTGAGTCCTTTTTTCTTTAGCATTTCAAGATCATTACATGAAAAAGGTCGTTTACCTTTAACTTGCAGTCTGTTTCTCTTGCTTTCATTAGATCTAGGGGATACATTTATTTTTAACGGATTTAAATAGATATTTGGCCTTCCATTCAAAAAACTAATATCTGGTAGAGTATAGTTAGGATATAATACAAAAACAGGCTTTTCACAGTCTCCTTCTTTTAGTTTTTCTAAAAATGAAGGCTCGACAACTTTAAACAGTTCTCTTTGAGACATGGTTGATACTTGCATGCTGGATGTCTGAATACTCTTATCTATAGTATCGGCTCCAAGGTGAGTTGATGTTGATTTATGGTCAGAAGGCTCACGTTGTAAGAGCTTATTCATTCTGGTGATTTGGGTTCCATCAGATTCAGAACAGCTCGAAATACTAACACTAGTGGCAGAAGATTGGGAAGAGCATGACTTTCTGTTCTTTCTAGATGGACTGTTCATAATATTTAAATTAGTCCTTTTAATATGTGGTTTGTTCACAGTGGCATAAAGATTGCTTTCACTATCACTCAATTTAGTTCCATCACCTGTTTCTTCTTCTTCAATTAAAACTTCATCGTATACTCTATTACCGAATGGGTTACCAGTTTGTATCTCCTCGTAGACAATTGATGAAACTTCTTCAACGGCAGTACTTGGCAAACCAATTTGAGGACGCTCTGAGATTGCTATTTTTGAATCCGATAGTTTTTGTTCGCTCATAGATTCTGCACTTTCTCCTCCAGAGCTAGAGGGCCAGCACTCCGATCTATCTAACTGATCCATACTAACGATACCATCATTGCTCATACTTTTCTGCTTCATAAATAACTTTACTAAGCTAAATGTTTGTTTTGGTTGACTCTTATCTGATGAAGATTGATTTTCTGTTGAAGATGTGCTCATAGGTTCTGAGTGTTGACTACCCTGTGTGGATCGATGTTGCGATACATCGTAAACTTTTATGCAGGTAGAAGTGCCTATTAGTCTTTGATTTACGGTGAAAGAATCGACCTGTGAATGAAACATATTGTTACTACTTACATATATTATATGTAAATGTTATACATAATTAAGTGCTAGTGAGCTTCTTGGCAATTGTCTAATACGTACCGTTGAATTACTCAGAGCAGCTGAATTTATGGAACTATTCATAAGTTTCCTCCTGTACAGATTTGGCAAACTTTGGCTTTTGATGACTGAATTGCTCATATTGTCGTCTGTGGCATCAGTCGCTTCATTTGAACCTTCATTGTTATTTCCAGAAGGGTGCCTGTTATTAAATATTTTATGTTAGCTTTACATAAAAGTACTAGACCAAAAAGAGGAAATTATAAAATATACCCATACCACATAAGAAACATGTTATTTACCTCCTTAAGGGTGACTGACTGGTTTGTTTCTTAAGCTTACTCCACGTAGTTAATCCTAAATCGCTCCTAGCCATAGACGTTGTTAGCTTATTAGTTAATTTCTTACATCTCTCTAATAATTCTAAATTCCTGCGCGTTCTTTCATCGTTATCTAAAACTATGGTTTCTTCCTCGCCCAATTTGTCTGAAAAGATATGGGTGTATGAGTTGGCAAGTTATCATGAGTAATTACACGGCAGTGAATCAGTACAGGTGCGTATATTAGCGTCATTGTAAACTAAGTAAACATTATATCATTATCGTGGTATGCATCAGTAGTTCGGGGAAGGGAAATCAATATACGTACCATGTTTTTGATTGACGGCTGGTTCAACGCACTCACTGTCCTCAGAGTATGTGGTGAGACTGCCCTCGAAGGCGATGGTGTAGTTGTCCTTGTTGGCTTGGCAGGTGAGAATGAGATCCTGCTCAGAAGGCAGCTCGCAGTCGAGGCTGTCCACGCTGAAGTGAACGCCATGCACACCCTCTTTTACGGGGGAGAACAGAAGTTCTGACTTGCATATCGACATTGTGTTGATCGAACCGACGGATTCTTCACCCTAGTAAAGTACAATAAAATAAACCTACAAATTGTAATTGCACAGTATAAAGAAAACCCTATTACATTAAATATAAATAATATTTAAAAGTTAAATGAAGTAACTATGTAACCCTATTTTGTACAGGCGGAAGCAAGCATAGTACTTATAAAATAAGTTTTAGTTGAATCAAATTAGGCTTCGATATGAAGGCAAATGTAATACATAGGGTATAAACGCCGTAAAAGCAATATGTTGCTCACTACAACATGTGAACGTTCTCAGAAGATTTCGAAACTGTAACGCGTGTTAGTTGGAACATAAACATTTACGTGTAGTTATAACTGACGCGGATGCAAGTCGCGGCTAAAAATAATGGGCTGCAGTTACTTACAGGTACAATGTCCATTATCAATACTATGCATGTGTACTTCTTTGAGTAAATATCAAATTCAAATTTTTATATAGTGACAAAAGTTTGTTTGTTACAAAACACCAAATATTATTTAATAAAGAATGTAGTTTTATATATTTACCAAAAATGTAAATGTTCTATAACTGTGCCCTCATTCAGCAGCGGATGTTTATCATTATGATAATGATCATTTAATTAGCGTTAATCAATAGAGGGTATCTGTCTGCAAAGTTTTTAATAGTGAGGTACCTATTTATTTATTTGTATCTCTAC
Organism: Acronicta aceris; assembly: GCA_910591435.1. Classification (NCBI taxonomy): domain Eukaryota; kingdom Metazoa; phylum Arthropoda; class Insecta; order Lepidoptera; family Noctuidae; genus Acronicta; species Acronicta aceris. The sequence goes on along the minus strand of OU342767.1, from coordinate 8,129,162 downwards.
AGATGACCACAGGAGCTCATTCTATGCTACCCGTCCACCTTGGACCTATGTTATAAGTTGTAAATATTGTGACCAGTAAAGACTAAAGTGCAACTGGACTACGACATTTAATCGGCATATCTTATAAATATCCCAAATCACAACGATTTAAGTCTTGTCCTCGTTGGAAGAAAGTTTGTGTGTCTGCTCTAATCATTATTTTTTCCATAACACGCCCCACGCATCTGTGGTGGGTACAGTCAGAGCCCACAGGACATTTAAAGTGACAAACAACATGGCTGCCGTTGCGAGCGTTATCATCAATTTAATTCCTTTTCCTGCTACAAATGAGGTCACAAATCAAACAAGCTCTTATAACAATTATATTGTTTTACATATTCTATTGCAATCGGGCACCGGAAAATGATTGTTGGTCCTAACTTAATGAGGGTAGTTAGATAAGAAAATAAATGTAAGGTTTGTACCTAGGCGAATACAAAAAAATATATACTATCGAAGTAATTGTGTGATTTTGTTAGTGACCAATAATAACGATGAGTAATAAAGTAATAATAAAGAAAGTGGTGATGTAATAAATGATAAGAACAAATATAAAATTGTCAACAGTGTCATTGCAGAGTATATAAGATTTCTTATTATAAAGCACTATTAATAATCGTTCAAATAAGATTTCTACTTAGATTTACCTAATTGATCTAATTAGAACACATCGAAGATAGACTAGGAAGTAGTAAAATAAACAAAGATGTAAGCTAAAACTCACTGAATAGTATCCATTGTAAGAATCCCAATCATACTCCGTCACACCCATTTTTAACAACAGTCTATTTGATTCCCACTGTCTCTAATAGAACGGGATCACTATACAACAAAATCATTCACCAGCTACTTGTAGCAAATTGTCACTGCCATCATGCTACGCACACACTACCCAAATATTTAAGTCCACAATGTCCGCTGTAATGTGTTATCTAATGCAAACACAATTATCTATTAGGTTCTCTGAACTATCACATTTATTGGTAAAGCAACATGTGATTGAATTCATTTTAAGAAAGTGCACAGTACTGAACTCCCGAGAGCCCTGGGCACGACTGGGGCAGCGGGAATATTAATTTTAATATTAGCCACTACATGTGTCTCCCAAACTTTCCGAGTATGAAATAAAACGCGCATGCTGCCGATCCAGAGCTTTGAACGCAACTGTTATTAAAGCGCAGCATACGCTTAAACGAAGATTAATGAGGGCAACAGATGCTCATTAGCCGAACAGTAATTATTGATTAGCAAGTTCCTATTAGGACCACTCAAGGTTTCATGATGGTATTTACTACGGTACAGAACACTATATTTCCTTCATTTGGTAGACCCTTGTGAATTTTATTGGGGTATATTTCAAAATTGTTTTTGGAATGTACTTCTACGTGTTGAATCAAATGAATAGTTTGAGAACGACTGGCCTAGAGAATAGACTTCATTGGCAACTCACACACATGGTGGCAGTATGAACAGGCCACACATAAGGATGATTAAATATAGCGCACGCACACATATGTAGTCTAAGAGGGAAAGACTATGACTGGGGGAATAGCGAGCGTGGTTAAACTGATTGACGCAATTCAGCGTGTAGTTAGTGTAAAAATATCAGTGTGTGAGTTTAGTCACTCACACAATGATGTCGGTCTTATTCTGTCTTTACTACTGGTACATCCCGTGGGACCAACGCACTTCACACTATGAGGAATAGGTACTAGTTGTGAATGCTAGCCAAGCGTCTGGGCTTTCCAAGTATTGTATTGACGTGTGCGTAAGTTGCATACTCTAGAGAGTCAATTTAACAGTTAATTGGCTGGCGTGTTGGTTTATAATTATAAATAAAAAAACAACTATAATTTAGGCTTATCATTCATTTTTGTTGGAATTAGATTATATCAGTAAATAAGACTTGAGGACTGTAAAATTTCTTTGCATTTTGTGTGTACCTATTTATATGATTAGAATGATGGTGAAAGATTTTTTGCCAACTCGTACCTACTAGGCCAGCGCAGCGTGATAGATTATAGCTAAACCCTTCTCATACTGTGATGAACCTACTGACTACTGACCATGAATAATACAAGAAGTACATATTACCTAAACGGAATAGTAGCGACATCTATTAGAATAACTAAAGTGTGCTTCCCTATACCGTATAGACTCTTACTCTAGATGGCGTTTCAGCGTACAATTTAACTTTAAATATACATCATCATCAGAGGTTTGCAACTGCAGTGAATTTAAATGTGCTCGCGGAGATAACTATAATGGCAGGTGCTAAGCAAAAGTGTCAACAATGAGATGAATAAATTCCTTTTGTAGTTTAAAAAAAATGAATGCAATGAAACATTGAACAGCAATGTGAGGCGAACCTGGAAACTACTCTCGGCACTGAAACTGCTGTCGAATCGAAATCTTTCCATGAGAGAGCTAGAGATGCTCGCGAACATCTCGCCATGGGGATTACTCTGCAATACACCATAACACGTCATCCACAAAGTAAATAAGGGTAAAAGAACTGAAAAAATAAACATAAATAAATTATATAAAATAGATACAGAAAGAAACACAAATTCGTACATAAATAAATAAAATATTACTTAGTAGGACCGGAATAATAATGCGATACAGGTTATAGACAATAAATTATTATTTAGCGTTTAGATATTAAAGGAAACAAAGAGGATGGAATAAATTCACCTTTATTCACTCTTCTAGAGCTTGCTGTGTAAAGTAAGGGTATAGATTTTTTACGATTAATATAAAAAGTAGTCGGGTAATAAGAGTAACATTAGCATTGGCTATTTTGCAAGTTATTACCACACTGCATGTGTGCAACAAACGTTTCATGAACATAAACGGTCGATTTCATTACCATAGCTTCCGTCTTCCGTAAATACACACCCAAGACTTGGACAGCCATATAGATTGCTGCTGAAATTCGCAAATTGATTCCTACGTTACTTCTGAGAAACTCGTTATTGATGTCCAGTCGCTGTTTTTACCACTCATGGCACGCATTAATTTTCATTGTAATTTTGATTAGGTATGTGCTATAGCAGCACAAATTAGCTTCTCTTTGTAGTTAAAATAATTTTGTAACTGAAATCCACTCGCTAAAATTAGTGAATCAAACCAAGATATCAAATTATGCCTACTAATGTTCTAAGTTCTTGACGCCTAATTTCAATTTATTATATAGTAATAGGTATTTTTGATATTACATAAAACCGGCTCAGAATACTTGTTACTATTCATTGTACTACATTGACTTAGTACTGTAACTGAGACACATTTAGAACAACTAGGTAAGTAAGGACTATGAGTACTAAGTTATAGTAACTATAATGTTACTTATTCCTCTTAAGTCATAAAGTCTTTCTCGTAGTACCACTGTGATTACTTATCATCAACATCCACAGTCTGATTTCACCCACTGCTGGCTATAGGCCTCCCTCAGTTTGGGCCATTCAACATGGTCCTGTGCTGCTTTCATCTAAGTACGCCCTCCGACTTGAATAATGTCGTCGACCCATCACGCTGGTAGCCTTCCGACACTCCTCTTGCCATCCCTCGGCCGCCATTCTGAAGTTGCTTTACTCCACCTATCATCACTCCGTCTTGCCAAGTGTTCTGCCCAACTCCACTTTAGTTCCATGATCCTTCTTCCAACGTTTTGAAGCTTCGTTCGTTCACGGATTACAGTGTTTGGAACTCGGTCTCTTAGTTTGATGCCGAGCATAGAACGCTCCATGGCTTTCTGTGCAATCCTCATTCTTCTATAAAACTCTTTCACTATCGAAACTATTTGTAATCGGTTTGTTATTAAATTATTTTCTCTGTCTTTAAGCTTCATTATTTGTTTGGATCCTGTGGAAGTATTTCTTCGAAAAACTTTGGGGCCGTTATTGTTTAATTGTACTTATTACTTACTGGCCTACTTACTTTTATTACTGTGATTACTACCTATAGAGAATTCGTAGGGACACAAAGTAGCTTTCCTTTTATCCAAGAGCCACAATAATCCACTGTATTAACATAAACATAAATAAATAAACATTGTAAAATTAAAGATGAGCCAAAGAAGAATTTGAGCTCAGGCAGAATTCAAACCTACGTCCTGGAATCGAATCCTGCCTGAAATCAAATTTTCTTTCGCTAAAGATTATCACCTTATGGGTCCGGCGGAGCTTGAATTGCCCATATAAACGTAATACCGAAATAAATTGTAAACCAGACAATATTCTATCAAATTATGTTATTATTCGGATTTAGATACCGATAATCTAGGTTCCTACGGTACTATTTCGTCTACTGCTGCTTCACTGATATAAAAGACCGGAAAATCGGTCCGAACTTGGTAAAGTTATCAATAATGGTATTCGCTTATATTTATTTCCAGTGAAGTATTTTGGACGAAATGGTAGAGTAGGAACCTAGATTAACCGTATCGGAATCCAAATAATAACAGAATTTGATTAAATTGTATCTGAATTACGATTTATTTCGGTATTACGTTTGTAAGAGAAATTTGGTCCGCCGGACTCTTAAACACGTTTAGTCGATTCCAATACAATAGCTAGATTTGAGTGGTTTGAATTCTCCTGCAGGTATTCATTATAGAACCTACATTAAGGGTCCTGCGGACCTTGAATTACTGACAAAAACGTAATACCATAATAAATCGTAATCCAAGCACCACTTTATCAAAATGTGTTATTATCCGGATTTGGATACCGTTCTAGGTTCCTATCGTACCATTTCGTGTACTATTACTACTACTACTACTACACTGGAAATAAACGACCGGAAATTCGGTCCAAACTTGGTAACGTTATCAAGAAATAAATTCGCTTACATTTAATTCCAGTGAATTATTTTGGACGAAATGGTAGAGTAGAAACGGTATCTGAATCCGAATAATAAGACAATTTGATTAAATTGTATTTGAATTACGATTAATTTTGGTATTGTGTTTGCCTGGGAAATTAGGTCCTTAGGACTCTTAAGTAGGTATTCATAATTTTTATTAGCTTCTAGAAGGCAAATTAAATATCGCAAAATGCACCTGTGATTACAAAACCCGTAGTTGTACGATAACATCGTTATTATTTAATTTAAAATGTAAATACTTGGATAATATGAGAATAAAAATAAATTTAATCGTTATGTTCACCTCTTGAAGCTTGTCCTTTTATGACTTTATCATTGCAACACGGCCAGTTAATGAATTCACAGCTGCTTTCAAAACCGCAACAAGTACATTTTCGAGACGATTTTCATTTTAAGTTACGCGACTTAAGATTATGTTTACTGGAATCCTTGATCCGTATAATTACACAATGTGCCTTGATATTTGTGTAAAGGGCAATTTAGTAGTTTTTGTATTTAAAGAAAGTTTGAAGGTAGAAAGAGTCTCTTTAGGATAAAAGAGTTTGGAAGTAGATACATAAAAATTTTAAACTAAAGGATGCAGGATAATAATTTTAGGAGTGTTACGGAGAAATACTATAATTTATTCTGGTAAAGTAACAGACATGTCGCTTTCCTCTTTCCTTTTTCGGAATGACTGTGAGCGGAGTACTAATTAAAAGTGGTAGTGGTACTGCCACTAGGTTTATTATTACAGTCTAAGGGTAATTTCGTCATCGCTTCAGTTCTCGTTACAGCGAATATATTTTAATAACTAATTAAATATATTATTGTCAGTTTCTTATGAAATGTATGTTTAGCATAGTCGTTTCTTAATAATTTTGTGGATATGTTCAACTTCTTACTTTTGTAAGAAGCTGAGCATGTGTTTAGCTGGCCTATGTATTTAACTCCATTTTTATAGTTCTACGAGTTTTCGGCATTATTCTTTTTCGGCTGGCCCAAATATTGGTGCCTAAATAATAAAATATCGACTAATTTGTGGTATAAGCCAAAAATCGCACCCTAGCCTATAATCATACCATGAAGGTCAACACGAACGAATATTGATTATTTATAAAACAGCGAGTTAAATATTTATTAACGTCAGAAGGTCATTGCCGATGCACTAATATTACAAGCCAGTTATTGATTAACTCAAATTTTATATGCATCATCTTATTCATGCAATAAGAAATTATGGATAATCTCGCATAATCATACTCGTTGTTCATCAAATATGTAATCACATCGCTACATCGCTTGCACAACGTAATGAAAAAACAATATAACTACGACAGGAATATTAATTGTGATTGCCATCGTAACATCAATGACATAAATTGTTTCACTTGTTAATTAAAAGTCATCGAAACTTTGTTTTGGTCTATTTTGACTAATTCTCGAGACAGATCTCTAGTTTATTACTCACATCATGCGTTCTGTCATCAATGATGGTGTCGTGAGGCAAGTTGGCGGTCATTAACAGTGCGTGTATGTCTTCCGTTCTAAAGCTCTCCATGTCCGCCTCGGCTAGGTTTGCGTCGAGGTCACGGGCGATGTCGTTGTATCGAGACGTGAATTCGAATCGTGATGTTAGGTCGCTTATGCCTTTGTATGAGGCAGACACGGAGGACAGCACTGAGGTGTGGTGGCAGGAGCCGTCTCGAAAAATTGGGCTGGAAATACAAAAAATAAATACAGTTAAATTTCTTGTTAAGAAAGGAATACAATTTAGAATTTCAAAATGGAACATCGTCTTCAGTTTAATGAATAGATTATTATAAAATTTTAACTGTTTCGGTTAAAATCAGCAAGGGATTAGACCCATTGTTAACCCAAACCAGATTATTTGGCATTCGTAGAGATTTGAATTGGATACCTGGCTGAAATTAAAGAATTGGGTCAATCGATTTATGCAATTGTTTTCTGGGTATTATTTTGTATTCACATGAATACAAAATAAAGAAAAATATGTAAGCGACCAGAATTATGATAAAAAAGTTGAATGGAATAGATGGAATGGATTATTTTTTATAGAACCTAGATCTCAACAATAATGACGATACAATTCAAATCAAAAGTGATGACCACTTTGTAATAAATGCTGCCCAAACGGCGCACCCCCTATAATTCTCAATTGTGAAGCCATTAATTTAGGCGAGTAAATTGTTGATTACAGTATACTCACTTGTAGTCGAGAAACCAGAGGTACCCAGAGTTGTCACAATGCGCGTCGATGTCATCGTGAGAGTGCTGGCTGCCGGTGAGGCTGGTGTTACTGTTGCAGTCCTCGTCGGCGCCTGCCACCCCGGGGCTCGCCGCCTTCAGCCCCAGCCGTGGCGGTGGCCCTGGAATTTAGAGACAAAGAATATTTTTAGAAACAATAAAATATCGACCGCATTTCGATGCTCAAGTAGCATTTTTCAGGGGCAATCTCTTAACGATTAAATAAATTGGTGATAAGAAAGATGTAGGTATTATCCAACTGGACACTAAATTTTGTCAGAGGCCTGATGAGTGGGTCTTTTTTGGAAGCTGTGTGATGATTACGAATAGATGGTTTCTGGATATTTACTGAAGAAATATCAATGGCTAGGAAGCACAAATGGACATTCTGTAGTTAACCCGTTTTTCTTTCTGAATAAATTCACAGTAAATAACGGTTTCAGTGTGATTTTATAAATAGATATAATAAATAGTGAAGAGTACCTCTTCTTTTCAATTGAGAAAGAAATCGTTCTGTTAAAACAAATTGTTAAAATTACAACTTTCTATCAAACGTCTCAACCTAATAACTATAAAAACAATTCGCCCCATGGCGCCACATTAGGCCGTCACGAGCAAGGTATTGGAATACTAAAATGTAGTGGTAAAGGTTGTTTATTGAGCGGAGGGGGGCGTGGGTGGGCAAGCTTGCTGGACCACATGCCTTCTAGGGAATGTTGTTGTGCATCCAAGCTATAAGGAAAACTGCGTAACACGCCGCTTTACTTTGCAATCAATTTCGATCATATTAGTTTCAATTTTCGATCAAGGTAATAATAAGGTATAATGGGTGTTTCCTTTGGTTTTGTAATCAATCTGACGTGATCAAGTATCGGGGTCAATAATCGTCACGCGTTATAATGTAAGCCTGACTATTAACACCCGCGTGAGGCTGGTAAGGAGACTCTGACGCAAGTATCTACTGACTCATCAGTGATACATCGCAAAGAAGCGGCTATGACTGGACACACTATTGTTTTTGTAACCATGTTATATTAATTCCAACTTGAAGCTATATAGTAACTTAATATTGATTGATTCACAATTTCTTCGTATAGACCGAAGTTCGTACCTAATATTGACTCATAAGATATAAATATTGATAGAATAGGAAACGTAATATAAAGTTAAAGTATCAAACTATAATAAATTTTCAACAAAATCGGAGACTTTGCTTAGAATACAGCTTCGTGGGTGTCACATGGGTAGTCGTAGAACCGCCATTTAAATTACACAGTCACCTTGGTACAATAGCGTCTCGCTTTTACGACATAGACAAATTGATATGATGGTCTAAGTTTGATCACACGGACGACACACCAAAGATAGAATTGGAAAGTATTCGAGAACTTAAAGTATGGCTTCATTGCAGTTGCCTCGGGCAGACGCCGCCAGTGGGCGGACACACTGCATTACTTCATTCTCGCAATTTATAGTCTCAAATGAATGGAATCTTGGCTATGTTTTACAGAATTGTAAACTGAATTTTGGTTTACACTTCCTATTTTATTTAGTTTCAGTTAACCCGAAATATTCAACGAAAAGCTATAAATCTAATTTAGAAAAATATACCTATGTTCTACACAGTTAAATAAATTTATTGTTACGAACAAGGAGCAGACTCACACATTTCAAAGTTTGTTAGATTTAACGGTTTACAGAGTAATTAATAGGAATGTGTTAGAGGTTTCCCAATTTCGTGGAACACATGCCGGAGAAAGCATTTACTTGGCTGTTGTTTTGATAATACAGCTTCCAAATAGCGGCACAGTGCCAAAGAGACTTTTCCTTGCTGCTGCCGTATTATTGAAACTGTGCTTATTATTTTTAGCAATGAGGCGTATCACCGCCGCGAAAAACAGCGTAATGTTGTATTAACCGTGTTTACTAAGTTTATATTTTATGTGTTAGCTTGCTATTCGTGTCGCGGATGCCGTGGTCGTCCGTCTGAGACGCTACATTTTGCTTCGCTCTGGATCTAAGTGTCATTTTTCAAATGGGATTAAGTCACTAGCAAGTACGCAGTTAATCCGTTTATTATTAATGCGGCGGAAGTCACGGAGCTTATAAGTATATTTTTGTTATATATTCTTGATATAGCGAAGCAGAGTATCAGCAGAAGTTTATTAAAACAACGCTATCCAAAACAAAAGATCGTAAAATCATTTATAATCGTTTCAACAACCAAACAACCGTGAGAAAATTGCGCTTTACTAGAATAATGATTAAGTTGTTAATTATAATTACTACTGTAACTGGTATTGGTGAATTAATTCTTAATTGCATTTTCACAATTGACAATTCAGGTTTTGCAGACAGTTTTTGCAACATGCAAGAGACAATGAAAAATGCCCGTGAGATCGCCAACTAAATTGGCCATGAGAGACCAATGGAGGTCGACTGGCACCTACTACGATATAACAGTACACTTACATTTCAGAAAGTATTTGTTATTCAGAGCGAATGAAAACAATACAGTTGGATGATAATATCGAAATCGTGGTAGGGGCGCGTTCAGCGTCTGGTACTTCTCATTGCCTGATGGACGGATGGAGGCTATTGCATTCATTTAGTAATTAAGTTATTGCAATACGCTTGATATGAGTGATTGAGTGTGTAGTTGAATATATTCACGCAGACGTGAAAGAAGTCAAAATAACAAATAGTTTTGGCAGAACCGCTTATTCATTTGTTGTCGACTTAACGCGAAATAGTGTAAGACATACACGGACAGATTTATTTACTTTCTCTCCTGTTCCATTAATTTTTACTTGCGAATTCAAGCAGCCTATACTGTACTTTACAGGATAACATAAAGCTCCTTTAAAAGTGAGATCAGAATCTTCTTTTATTAATCCAATTACTTAAAGTTGGCGTAGTAGATAGGATTTCCATATATCTCTCCATATATCTGCTGTCCAGACCAACTGAGCTGATAATAATAAATAATATAGTCTATTGAAAAACCTGTGTTCAACAGTGGACGACATGATATGACCTCGACGTTGACTGAAATAGTCGGACATCACTAAACAGTAATCTGTTATCGTGAGAATAACACAGTGCGGGGAAACCTTTCACCTCTCCGAGCTTGACTGTCCTTATACGGGAGACGAGCGACGACACGCTGGCGCTTCGGGACCACACAGAAATATTCGCTCGACAAGCTATGGCTAAGTTCCAAGAAGATGAATCGGCGAGTTTTATCCATAAGGGTAAGACGATTGTAAAAGTGCCTTCTGTATGCTCTGTATCTAGGACGCGAATTATTTCCTACACGGTACTGAGAAACGTGATAATGTTCGCGCATAACAGTAACGAAAATTCCTGAACTGTTTACAGACAAATGTCAGTTTGTGTATCGTAAATTATGTTTAGTATTAATTACTGTAATTCAAATTGTTTATTTTTGGAATGCATGCAGTGCATTACAGTCTGATTACGATTTGTAAAGATTTTATTATTTTCTGCTTTATTTATAGGATGTTCTTGAAATGCGATGATCGATTGATGAAAAAAATCTTTCATCTATATCGTCTCATCTTTTCAATAATAACCAAGCAACAACGGGTGATAAAAGATAATACGAAAGTTTCTTATTTTTTGCCGAAGTTCCTTTTGTAAACAAATTAATAATATATCAGCCGGTTTGTCACTAAGCCGATTTATACTGCGAGGACCTACAGCGTCCATTGTCAGTACTTTCGAGATTTTCTCGTGATATAAAAAATAAGGCCGATTCAATCCGATTATGACGTTGTAATAAAATAAGAGATCTGGCTTTCAAGGAGATACTGCTACATTATTTTTTAAATAAATAAATTGGTACATATGGAATAAGCCCTTGAAACTTGTATTATATTCTCAACATTCTTTAAGAATTTAAACTTAAACAGACTTATGGGGCATTACAAATGACAGGATTTTTTAATATGAGTTGTAGGTAGATATGAAGGGTTACATTTTTTGTTGAGTATTCCGTCTCATCACGCTTTGCTTCCTTCACGGTTCGGCTGGTTATTGGATCGCAGTAAAAAAATGTTTATAGAACGCGTTTTCTATGTTATCGTTGTATGTATAATATCCATTAGGGTATTCTACTTTTTACCATAAACTTGGTTGTAAAGCGCCATGCATTTAATTCAAATCCTGCTCACAAATTACATTAAACCAACGCATTTGGATAGACAAACATATTGAGTTACGTAATTTAATCAATCGTGGAGGAGAAATCATGATCTATACGGTGTTTTACAGTTTATTGCAATAATAAAGTAATAAACGAGGCCATAAGTAACTCGAAGGGCGATATTTTAAGCATGGTAAGTGAGTCATAAGAAAAACAAATTGCGAAACCAAAGAGACGACAATAAAAGAAAACGGGCCAGGCGCCGGATAATTTCACAGCGCGACATGAGTTCAGCTCAAAATGGAAGAAAACCAACCCTTATAAATAGAATTACTCCTCGGCACACTGCATGACCAATTCTCTAATTTTGTAACCAGTTACTGGCCAATAAAGTATATCTTATAAATAGATGTCATCTTTATTGGCAAGTTAATGGCATAGTACTTATTCTAACTTATGTAAAGACAGTTTTACACGACACTGTTGAAGCTTTAACCAATCTGCGCAACATGTTAAAAACAGGTGATTAGTCAATAAATGCGTCTGTGTGATTAATTTCGTTGGCTGCAATAGAAATTGTTATTTTAATAATGTTGGCGTGGGACAAAACCTCCCACACGAGTTACATCATAGACAGAGACCGCTTTATAATGATTTTTGCATATAAACGAATAGATATACATATATTATACCTTCTGTTGACTGTTTTTAAATCATCGGCCATCCTACGCGAAATCAGCGCAACGATCAGTGTGAGGCCGCGGAAACCTTGGAAGCGACTTTTGCTTACAGGTGATCCAGTATATGGCTTATGATAGACTTGTACTAGAAACGTGAACATATCAAGTGTCCTTAAAGACAACTATGATAACTAAGAGTAATCACTCTTAAGAAATAATCTTTCAAGTTCACCTTAACCCGCTAAATTCAATAGATTTTAGGTTTTTGTAAATTGTACTTAGAACTATTAATACAATTCAAGGTACAGGACAGTAGAAAGTAATCGCTACATTTACTATGCAATATTCGTAACTGAGAATCTAGTAGTAGACCTTAACCTTTGCTTAAAAATCCTTATCTAGCCAAAAACGTTTATATTGTAGCTACAATAACGATTAAAAATTGCAAAAGTTTTAAGTACGTTCTGAATATTATATAGAAAATGTCACAATTACTACTGCCATGGATCTAGAATAATATGTTACTCCAACAAATTGCGAAAAACTAATTCAAATTTGAATAAGCGAACGCCATCACCTTAACTCGTTTTAAGTTGCTAGTGATTATAATGATACAACATGTGTGGTATCAAATCGATGTATCAGGATATTGTATCAATGCGATGGGCGGACATGACCCCAGTAAATGACACACTGATAGACAAAACATGGTATGACTAATCGGGTGGTACCAATTTGTACCGAGTCAGGGCCACTTCAGCCATGTGACGAGACCGTTGAAACGGCAATTTAGACGCAGTGTAAACGACAGCTTCCTTTTTCAAACGGCAATTTGAAAATGCCTTTAGAGTTCCGTCGTCGAGAAGAATACAGCTAGATAAATTTTTATCTATATATATATAATTCTTCTGTGAGTGTGTATGTGACTGAACTTCTCTCAAACGACTGGACCGATTTTGATGAAATTTTTTGTGTGTGTTCAAGGGGATCTGGGAATGGTTTAGATTCACAATTGGACCCGGTAGGTGGCGCTGCAATCGAGTTTTGGGTTATTTTCAGGGCAGGACAACGTCTGCTGGGTCCACTAGTATATCTATAAACATTTATCTAGCTGTATTCTTCTCGCTAACCGAAACCAAAATAATTAAGAGTTGAATTGCTTGAATTTTGTAGTGTGATATGGAATCCTTATTACGTCATCCACTCTGACCGTATTGAGTCCATCCAAAGATCTTTCACACGATACTTCGCGTTCCGAGCATCTGGTATCAGTACTAGATGCTCGTATGATGAAAGACTGCACTTCTTCTGAATGTGCAGCTTGCAGCTTCGCCGACGTATGCTTGACTTGCTATGTTTAAAGAACATTGTTACCGGATCTTCCATGACTCAAGGTCTTCTTGAACGCGTTGGTATAAATGTTCCCAATATAAACGCTTGGAGAAAAAGTAATTCGCTATTCAACATTCCCCGATGCAGAACAAATCTAGGTTTGAATACTTCGATAACTAGGCTACCTACTGTCAACATACAATGGTTGGTGCGTTTTGTATGATTTAGATATAATTATTCTATGACCACCCCACGCGATTTAGGTTAGAGATTATAAAGAAGAAGCGTGATAAGTTCAAAACTAATAGGTATTCATTAATTCCTACTAATTCTTACTTATTTTTACAAAATATAATACAATTTTAGTTCATTATTAACGTTATTATTATTTAACATAAACAAAAGCTTATTTAATATAATTATAATATAATTAACAAACCAAAGGGAAAGCTATAAGTACAATAAAAAAGTATTTTCTTTTTTCTATGCCAGTTAATTGCAGCTTGCACGACTGTACTGGTTGGAATAAAAAATAAATATAAAAATATTAAAAGAACTTCAAAACAACCGAAATAAAAAATAACGTGTAAAAATGAAAACTAATAAAAACCTTTTAATTCTTAATACTCGACTAATTTTACGTCATTTTAAAATTTTAAATTGTACCTAACCTCCTTTTTTACAGTCGGATACGACCATTGTGATGCTTAAAATATGCCTGATTAATATACATAGCAGATATTTATTCATGATACTCAAGTGTTCCCGGCTTTGTCTTGTAAACGCATTAATAGCGAAGTACATCTAACTTTTGAAGTTTTGACATAATATGTTACGTAGCTCTTAGTTTTATTATTGTCTAAAATATAGGCTACAGTTCCATATGTATAATATATATAATTGATTGGTAAGCAGTTACAACACTGAATAACCTCGAATGCCCCAGCTGCGTTCGCTGCACCGCCTACACAAAATCAGGAATTGGAAAAACACGCGATGTTTACGCCTACATACGAGTACATACATAGGTTCAGGATGATTATATGTGCAGATAAGATTACTTTCTCCTTACTGCCTTAGTCTAGTGTTTGTAAGCACGACTGCTATGCTATAGGTCCTAGGCTCTATTGCCAGGTCGAGCAAAATGTTAAGTACTTATTGGATTTTTCATAAAATTCTCTGTAGCAGTTTGGATTTGCGTCCAATTAAAGGCAATGGGCTCGTCCTCTAATAAATGGGTCTTAAAAATATCTACCGGCGAACTGTGAGTGTACACTAGTACACCTCTGCTTTACCGTTTGGACAATATAGGCGTGATGGTGTGTTATTAGATTACTTTCATTATCCTTGCAAATTGATCGAAAGTCGACACGTACAGCCATTAAAGGTACCAAAGCAACACTTCTCGGCGTGTGATGCATCAATTACACGGACTAATGCATGCCCTACCTTCCTTAGAATACAAAGACCCCTATCGGATTGGTTTTATTGTGCGGACCAACGCTCGAATGACATTAGGCGTGATATTCTCCTGCATAATGACAACGCATATTCTATTGTTTACCAATGCTCGTTGATAAGTGAATTACAATGTGTAATAAACTTTTATTTATGCATTTCGAATACATTGTGTGTCTCCTGTGTTGAGTGATTGATATTGTCCGTTCTTTTTGAGTCCCTCTATAAGAAATAAATATTAATAAAATTCTGTCTCGTTTTAGCAATTGTAATTTGGGTGTTGCTTGGAAAAAATCATTTATTTATGTTTTATCTGACTTTTGTAATTAAGTTTCTATGTAATAATTTCATTCAGGCCTCATAATTACTTCAATATTTTGACATTTAATGACAAACATAAACCCATTTCTATTGTTTAGCTGATGAATTTTTATCTCATTAGCATTTGAACTGTGATGGCTTCTTAAGTAGTTCTTAGAACGTAAACCATGACACCATTAATATTAATATTTATCCGCAATGTAAACAGTCGACGAGGTGTGTAAACCAAGCGCCAGTGTTGGCATATTTAGAATAGCTTACTTAAAAATAAAAATCAGCACGGTCGATTCAAGAAAATTTTGATTCATCGGAACTAAGTATAATAATTATAAGAAGTGTTCATGATATAATAAGATCCGCGTGGTTGTGAATCAGAATCACAAAATCTAATATTTACTAGCGTCTTTGTTATCCGTAGCATGACTCATTCAGTAACAGAGATGATTGTCCAAATTGATATTCTGGGTTGGTACAATTATTAGCGTATTTTACATTCACGTATCGTAGAATTAGTATTGATGTTTTGTCAATAGATACAATGTGCGTTGTACAAACAAGCCGGCCTGTGTGAATGCGCCTTATGTTTAATCGCGGTGAAATCGCTAACAATACGACATGTTCGCGGCTGTTGTCGTCCTTGACTCGCGAGCGCTGGCGCCACAAAGCGCCGACATTGCTTTCTGCGCCTGTACCACGAATTCTTAAACCTATTGCCTATTTTGTAGCAAAAGAGAAAGGCTGCTGAGTAAATGTAGCCAGCCTATTCGCTCGCGAAAACAGCAAAATATTCTGTCATTCGTGGTACGAGCGCATTGGCCTGCCAATTCAATACTACTTATATTTAGAGCTTATTTCAAGCCCTAACGTTAACTGCAATTTATAGTTTGCAAATCACTATGTTAAGAGTCACAGTTTGTTGTTTCCTTACTTATTTTAATAATTTTAATAGTCGTTTACACTAGACAGATGCTGTAAACTAATCAATTTATCTTATTTGTTTTATTCTTAGACTTTCTCAACGATTTCTTGCTATTTTGGCTTTTCAAATCGTCTGAATGCGTGAACGTGGGAACGTTTCTATTCAAGCACACTTTATTATATGAACATTTATTAAATTGCAAGTGATAACATGAAATTTAAAAAGCTCCATTTATCATAACGGCACTTTAACATAAAGGAAGCCATTACTAAGACATGCTAATGTATGCGTTAGAGTGTATCGCTGTAGATACGTAAACTTTTCAGTCCATGAGATGGTGAAAGCATTTGCTTTTTTTGTTAGAACACTAACCGATTATTGCTTCTTCTTAAACAATAGTTTGGGGTATAAGTCCATAGTGGTTAAGTGGTTATACGGTAAATACAAGTCAATGACCACAAATGCAACATGTCACGAACCACGAATACCGTAATGACCGTCTTAATAGAGTCACGTTAGCAACGCCGAATTTAGGACAATCTTGTCAGCATATCAAGTATACTTGTACACAGACTTCAACTATTTATTGCTATAACATAATCACGCCTGTATTCCCCAAAGGATTAGACAGAGGCAGGTACCTACTAATGTTAGGTGTATATTAGTAGGTACCTACCTCTGTCTAAATCAGTTTGCTGGTATGTTTAGGTACCGGCTACCATGCTAATCCAAGCTCCAAGCTGCTCGACCTAAGAATTGAACCCAGGAGAAGTAGCGTAGCAGTTGCCATTTAGCAATATATTGTGGTAAAACAAGTTTTAACTTCACCCTTTTAAATAAGTCATTGAAATATAATATTTTTATCTCATTGTAGGTATTATGTATTGGCAAAAGCAACAGCTTTAAACATAATCGATGTAAATTAAATATCCAATACCATTTCCTGAGTGTCAAGGAGAATTCCTTATTTTATTCTCAACACTTGACCGAGTATAATTCTTTGGTTTAAAATATGGATCACGATTATTGCGAGCGCTGTGCATTTTGTTGCGCGATGCCGAAATGTTTGTCGTGACAACCTGCAATTAATCTCATTGTTCTTAAACTCAAAACGTTATTTCATAGTTGATTGTCAACTGAGACACAGTTATATAGTTTCTGGGGGATATTTCACAAAAACTTTTTAGTAACTGCTATAATTGACACGCATAGGCCGTAGAACATTATTGAAGCATTAAAATTTGGTGTTTTTAAAGTCTTAGGACAACCAGGACACATTACATAAACTAATGCAGGCAAAAAGTTGTAGAGGTAAATTTACCGATGTGGAATTTGATTGGGGCGTATAAATAGCCGGCATCCGAGTCGAAGTCGGGACCGGCCGCCATGGACAATGGATTCCGTAGACGAGACGCGTTCCATATGGATGAACTGCTAAAGGCCATACATGATCGCATTCTAAATGCTAGCTCACACATTCAATGAGAAAGAATAGTTTATTTTAATTGCTTATTGTTTTGAAATGAGAAAACGGGGTTATACTCGTAGATGTGCTATGAAGAAAGGAAGAAATTATTTATTTTCACTTTACTTGCACACAGATTTACAAAATAAAATCATTACGATTAAAAAAAGAAATAGCAGCCCTATCTCTACCTAAAAGGCATAATGCTGTGACGGTATGAAATAAAAAATATGACACAATCATTCAAATTAGTACCTAAATAAAAGTTATTCAAATTTGTTGTTCAAATTCAAAAGGCAGTTGATGGAAGAGTTGATAATATCATTTGTTGATTAATCGTCTTAAAAAAAATTGTATTTATCCAAAAACAAAAAGAAACTAATTTAATTGATTCAATCAATCAATCAAATCAGCCTATTGCCGTCCACTGCTGAACGTAGGCCTCCCCCAAGGAGGGTTGGCGCTCCTTGGGGGAAGCCTACATCCCGGTCTTGAGCAGCTCGCATCCATCCATATACATAATTGATTGCTCACAGACAATTTCAAAAGATTAAACGAAGAAAAATCTACATAAACTAGGTAGTAATTATGTATATCAAATTTTAACAGAGCTTGAAATTGATCACTACCTACATAATATTTCTTGTATAGAGTCAGTATAGTGGAGTAAAAGTCACCGTAGATCATTTTGTCCATTAATAAAAAGCAGTTGCGTGTGATTCGTAAAACGGTTTATTGAGGCCGACTTGAAGAGTCAATCATTATTTAAGTATTTATTTTATCCGTCCATAAAGGGAGATAAAACAAGCATCTGTGAGAAATATAAAACGTGTTGCTATTAAGATTAAGAATGACCTATAAATTAACTCTGCTATATTTTATTCAAACTGGGCGTATTCATTAATAAAAATTTAATAAGAAACATAAAAGTCTACCATTCCGATGAAACGATATTTCGAAAAGAAGATTCGTTTCAAATGATTTATTAGTGTCTTAACAATTGAGAGTGGTAGATAGGAGATTTTTTATATTGGGTGACTTGCCCAAATAAGTAACAAATTGCTTAGATAAGATAGAGTGAAGTGTTGAAGGGAGTTGTAAAGATACGCTAAGATCCCCGGGTTGAGGCAGATATTGCGCTCAGACGTGTTATCTAGTCAGCGCCGTCGCCGGTCTCCACGATGGCGTCGTTACGTGTTGGTAGTTAAGCCACGTCGTGCACACGCTGGTTATAGTTAAGCATGGCTGAGCCAACAAATTTAATATGCGCGTAACTATGCTGTGCATGCAAACACTGCATATAAATAGATTGCAAACGACATCGACATGCGGGAAATAGAATAAAATGCAATTAACAGAATTGTCCGAAACGAGAAAATTATCAAATGTATGCATAATTAACCATTCGTGACCGTGACAATTCATCCTCCTAAGCTTTTTCCTAGCTACATTTATTAGGGATGCCTTCTATACCTTCTTCGCCTCTCTAACCAGAATATCAATATTTTAATACTGATATCCTGAGGACCAGCCTATGGTCGTCAGACTCTTTAGGCTTTCTTACTACCAATAATGATTGTCATAGTCATAGGTGTTCGTTTGGCAACAAGCACCGATGGCTTAAGTGCTTTCCAATGCATGAAGAGGTCGAACGGTCAACCATGGTCATAGACTGACGTCGACCTTGCACATCGGTTGATTAGCTTAGCTATTACTTAGCCATGATACAATTAGGTCCTACTATACGATTATAAGGAAGACTAGACTAGAGCAAGAATAACGTAATTTTGTCATTATAAAATGCTAAGATATTATGAAATAAATGAATTTCCAGTTTATAGTTAAGTACCTACACCTGCGTTACGAGAACTCGTAAACTTCAGTGGAGCTAAAATAAGAGCATGGAACGGTGCGATGCTCTCAACCTTGAAATGAAAGAGCGAACTCGAGTGTGAAGGTATAGCGGCCACGGGCGCCCATTGAGCACTACTTAAACAGACCTATTATAATAATGCGTTATAATAATTGAATAATTATGATTATTACATTTTCGGTAACTACATATTACCCGTTGATTATGTAAATTTTACCTAAAACCTGCTACATTGATCTTTTACTCGCAAGCTGGTGGATGAGTATGAGATCCCAAGTTTGATTCCCTCTCAATGTGCTTGAGGTCGCCTGTTTTACGTCAGTGGGATTTCGACAAAATTTTGTCTTTCCTTTTTTAGTAAACCCCGATTTTATTAGAAATTTCTTATAACAATATTATCATGTAAAACCAAATAATATTGAAACGTACCTAACCTAGACTAATACGTTGAAAAATATGGTGTAAGCGTGTAAAAATCTTTCTGTATTGCAATCGCTAGGGCCATTAGTAGTGGTTAACCAGGAAATAGTAAAGTCGGACTAGACCGTTAGCCATGAAGGCAAAAACGTTAGATAAAATGCTACAATATCATCAAATATTTTTGCAACACGTGTTCGCATCTTCGGTAAGAAATCACGTTCGGCATGAATATTCTGACATCACGTAGGTACCATTGAGTTAAATGATAGGCTATGGTAAAGATGTCAAATTAATACAAATGTGTCTACCTACCTACCTAATGTGTCTGACTACCTACGTGTCAAAATAGATTCTTAGTTTTCATAGTAAATGACGTGAAAAAACTTATGTCAAATTAAAATAAAACAGATTTGCGAACGATGTTAAAAAAATTTGATGGCGTGCTTCCGGTGGTACATTTAACAGATGTCAACTGGAACAAACTGACTTCTTTTTCTTCTCAGACACTCCAAACGGAGTGTGTTTTAATCCCCGCGAGTTTACATCATAATTTATCATTAACCACCGATCTTAGACAATAGACATGTAGAACATCATTGGCATTAAACTATTTGATATAATACGAATAATAATTTAAAAATCGTAATTACAAATTTTAATAAACCTTATCAATATAAATATCATCATTGATATAAGAAAGCAAAAAGATGAATAAATAGTCATGTAATTTTATTTTCACAAGTAAAAACGTGAATCAATAAAAAAGCAGGTTATGTACCTATCTTACGTTTAAAGAATATACCTAGTTCCAATATTGGACTTTCCTTAAGTATAATGAATAACTTCTCACAATCTGCTTTGAGATCTGTATGTTGTATTTAGTATAATTTACTGCAATTCTAGCAAATAGCATAATGTACCTATTTTAATTTTTAATTCGTGCAACGTCACCCCATCTGTGATTGTGACGTCGATAGAAACTGAAGCTTCGATGTCGATTACTAAGCAGGTTTTAACCGAGACTTTTCTCAGTAATTGGTAGTTAGCATGTAGGAGTTTCAAGGCGTTACTGTAAATCTTTTAATCATTGGCTCTATTATCGAGTCGGATCAATTACTAACAAGTCGACGGGACGACCGGTAACGCCTACGCCCTGAATCGCGTCTTTGAAGATGGAAACATTTGTCAATAATTCTCTACAGAGTTATATTTTAATTTTAATTTTTTTTAGGGAAGTACTTCTACTTAGTATAATATTTTCAAATGTACATTTTTTTAATGAATGACGACTATAACAAACGCTGGTACTTTTAAAATTAGCACTAATTTACAATCAATTATATTTAATTTCATTACAATATACCTACCCATAAATCAAGCCTAGTGGATGCAATGTGATTTAAAATATTAACATGGATGTCAGCGACAGGAATTGTTGTCTACATTGATTCTACTTTGAACCGCGCTTTCATATTTCTCAATTCCCATTAATCTTAGTTAACATGACGCTGAAAGTGTGAACCAGTTTTTTGATTAGGTACGATACGCGAGGTTTAATATGTTATTTCGAAGATAGATTAGTTTAAAGCTGCATGACAAAGAGAAATCGAGGATAGTATACTGTTTTGAATATCACACAGTTTTGTTAAACAGAGGAAAAATTTCGAGACTCCGAGTTTTCTGTTTGTTTGACGCAATGTAAACACAAAAAATTGTTGCCGGCCACATCATTTGTGAAAAACTTTGTCTGGCTCGTTATAAAGCAGCTTTTTCCTCTTGTTTAAACAATAGAATTTTTTATTTTGTGCTTAATACCACTCTGTCAATTAATGCCGTACAAGCGAGTTGACTTATACTCGTATGTGAGATAGTTATCTATGACAGATTGATCACGACTTATGCTCGTATTTTTGCGCGTTTTAAAACTTAGACGTAGTCTCCAGCGCAGCTATAGTAATTATGTACACATGAATATTATTATAATTAAGTACAGCTTATAACAGATACGGTCTTAAACTTTTTGTATTTGCTGTAGATTTTACATGACTGAAAATTATTGGCCAATAAATTTTATGTACTTAGCTCAAGAAAAGACGTTTCGTTCCTAAAGCGGCTTGAATCCATAAGAACTACAACTGGTTCCAAGGAATGCACCATCAGGATTTCACAGTGAATGTATAGGACCCCTGTTTTTGCATGGCTCACACGTAGGCGGTGGGCGAGTCAGACTGACTTTTACTATTTGTT
Source organism: Acronicta aceris (assembly GCA_910591435.1). Lineage (NCBI taxonomy): Eukaryota > Metazoa > Arthropoda > Insecta > Lepidoptera > Noctuidae > Acronicta > Acronicta aceris. The sequence continues at coordinate 8,107,103 of OU342767.1, read as the reverse complement.
TATCAAGCTGCGGTAATAAATTATATTGATTCCAATTATGTGTATAATTGGCGAAAGCACAACCATTTGGGCACTTACATTATATAACATGTTACAACATAACCTTTGAAAACTTTCAGATCTTTTGTTCCTAATAAAAATATTGGTTTATCTTATTAAATAAAAAAAACAATAAAATATTTTTAAGGAGCTTAGTTATTTCAAAACGTGACATCTTTTTACTATCAACCTCTTTAAATGTACCAAATCAAATAATCAAAAATCGATTTAGTGGCCCAATAGTACAGCACTCTTAAAATAATTGGTAAAATTACATTCAATATTGGTGTCCCCGTTCCAATAATTCATTGAGCATGTTTGGCGGTGGTAGCGGTGGTCTAATAGTTATTAGATACGGCTTTATAGCACGTGGGTGATAGTTCTCGGACCATCTTTCAAACGCCCACTGGGCTATCAATTTAATAACAAGTCGTAAGTGAAACCCTACAGTGCATTCCTTGGTACGTATTGATCGTATATTCAATATAGTTCATAGACGTGTAAATTGAAGCAGTTTCTACGATCTATAAACCAACAAGAAATAACAACCTCCAATTCCTTGAACTAAAGATGAGGCATCATAGCGTAGCAATAAACTGAACTCGTTAAAAATGTCTGTTTTATTGGCTGATAACGCCTATTTTAAATATTTTTTTAATAGGATCATGTGTAGATAATCCGAGCTTAAAAGACAGCAAAAATGAAAACCGGTAAATATTATTTGGCAAAAGCTAAAGGGCTAGGATTGTAGTCACACCAACTACTGCTCATTAGAAAATAAACACAGAAAGCCATTATCATGTTATGTAATTTGTTTGCGTGTTCATTTGCATTTAGACAAACATTGGCCGAACAAGTTTTCAGCTTAAGAGTCCGGCGGACCAAATTTCTGTTCTGTGTTTGAATTACGATTTATTTCGGTATTACGTTTATACCGAAATAAATCGTAATTCAAACACAATTTAATCAAATTCTGATATTATTCGGATTCCGATACCGTTGATCTAGGATCTACTTCACTGGAAATAAATGTAAGCAATTTTTGATAACTTTACTAAGTTTGAAACGATTTTTCGATCTTTTATTTCCAGTGAAGTAGTAGTAGACGAAATAGTATCGTAGAAACTTAAATTAACGGTATCCAAATCCGAATAATAACATAATTTGATAGAATATTGTTTGGATTACGATTTATTTCGGTATTACGTTTGAGGGCAATTCAAGCTCCGCCGGACCCTTAAACTGTGAAGCGAGACCCGGGCAAGTTAATGCCAGTTCTGCAACTAATAAAACCGCATAGTGCTGGCGACAGCTTTCTTGCAAGTACTTTCGTCGCTCTTTTGCATTTAGTTACAACCTCTTGGTGCGATTCTGCGTATGTTGTCTTTACCTCCCTATATAGTTTTGACCCAACTGGGCTAACAATGTATGTATATGTCTAAATACAATAAATAAACATAAGTTTATTGTGTTTATATTGCATCGATATTACATTTAATCGGAGACTTCCCTACTGAATCAAAGTTATTCTTTTTAAACCAGGTCTTATTAAAAGATCGCATGGGTTCAGTAACCTTTGGTTGACTATAGATTCATAATAGGTATGATTTGTATGACGTTATAAGTACGGTGAAGCATGGGTGGTTCGACTTTATAGTCTTAATAATAAGGATTAGAAGTTGTCAACAGCAACAGTAATTTCATACAACATTATGGATTATATTTTATTGAAATACTAGCGACCCGACCGCGGTATCACCTGCGTTGCCTCGTCTTTTAATTTTTCCGTGCATTTTTTCTCTCCATAAAAACCTTCCTCAGAGTTCAAGAAATAAATAAAAAATAGGATAACCCGAATTGGTCCAGCCGTCTTCGAGTTTTGCGTTTAGCGTTTAGCAAGCGACTTATTTTTATTTAAATAGATGCAAAATATTCTGCTGAGTAGGTGGTAGATTGAAAACCATTAAACATAAACGCATGAACATCTGTAGTGCTTAGTGTTATCACCTCGGGGCATCAGTTCGTGACTAAATTAATGTGTCCAGTAAAACACGCTACAATTAATTTGTGTATATGCTATGTATACATATATGACTGTAACTAAACAAGTTTTAATGAAATGGTGCATTACGTGTAGCATAAATAACGTTAACCTATATAATTTTCCTGCTCACACATACAAATGCTTGCGTTCATACATAAACTCAAAGTAATGGTTTTTCTTTTGTATGGTAGGTAGGTACTGCTGGCTTTGTGGAGATTGGTCTTTAAATAAAATTACTGTTTTTGAATGAAGAAAATATTACCTACCTTGAGAATTAAGGTACCTAATGGAGTAAAAATAAAAATCGTCCAAAATCAACCAGGATGCCTTTAATCCCCGAAGGGTCAGGCAGAGGCACAAATCCAAACTCCAAGCTTCTATTGAGATTCTAATAGAAACATTCAATGGGTAACACTTTAGTCAACCTAGAAGTCGAACCCAGGACCTCTAGCGTAGCAATCGCATTACGGCCACTAGGCTAATGAGGCACTTAGTAAGTCTAAGAAGGTAATAATATTAAAATATTCACTAAATATATACTTATACTTACATAAGTCTATCGTATCATGAATCACAAACCCAAAAACATCGAACTTACCTGAAAAAGAAAATACAACATTGAATATTGCATAAGTTTGATCCAAATTAATCAAGTGTTATAGCTGATTAGTGATGTTAATCTTTACATTCTAAGTTAATGACTTATAATGATGAATATTCAATAATAAGTCGAGACATTGACTTACGCAACCGCGAAAGCGTAAGCTCAGATCTAAGATAAAGATATTACATAATTATTTAGCATCAAGTATGTTAATCCGACCGTTGTCAAATGAATAATGTCGTTAATTCGAAATCATCGTTCGCACATGAGTAGGCTTCCGATTCTTATATAATTTCGCTTTTGGACCTTACATAATAACTGTCGACAGCTTGATAAACTATTTTTTAATGGCTAAGGGTCTTATTACAAAACGTTCACTTTAAAATACATAGCTACACCCGTCTTTATCATTTTAACACGATTACAGTGACGTAGACCTACGATGCAAATCAAATCCGGGCAAAGTGTTTTAAAAAAGTAAATAAGGTAATTATCGTTTCGGAATAAAGTAGCCAGTAAATTATATTTTGGAAGCTAGTAAATAATTGCAATAAATCTATTTAATATTAAAATTATATTTTTTGCCTTGATAATTAAAGTTGTTAGGTATATTTCATTCAACAGAATTACAATCTGAGCTTAATTGCTAAATTTTAAAACCAAATGTCAGAAACAAGATTATATCGCATGCGAAAAACAGTATTTGCAAAACAATTGGTGATTTTTCAAGGTACCTAATGAAGCTAGTTTTAAAAACAGTTGCTTTAATCCTTTTTCTCAATCGAGAATTCTGTGGACCAGATACTCACGTGAAAAATTTTCGCAATACGCTTTGAATGTATTATATTAATCAATGTCACAATATAAAAAACGTAAACTTGCAACTTAAATATTAATTTATTTATTGAAGAGCGTTGTATAAATCGGCACAAAATGAGGAAAAAATTGTGTAATTAACATACAACCGCGGTGCCAGGATAACGACTGAAATGAAAAGTCACCAAGCATATCCTTCCTCTGGGAACTACCTGGCGTTGAAGGACACTCTCTTTTATGTTCTAGTTGCTCACCTCGCTCGTACATCGCATTAATGATTCTTACGTGCAATTATGAAACTAATGCTTTCAGTTATAGGGACTAAAGTCGCGACTGGAATAATATGACGCAAGAAGATTCACTGAATGTGACCCGCAGCGGAGCATGAACCTTATAAAAGTAGACTTAACTTGACTCTAAAGACTTGGGAAGTTCGTTGCTTTAACCAGGCTTTATAGTGTCTCGTCTAAATTCCTTTGTCCATTACTTATCACGAGTATAATATACTCTTTGATACGCATCCAACGATTAGATGATCAAACTGTTGATAAGAAATGTTGTAAGTAGTGTACACAAAATAGATAATTTTACGCGTAGGCTCGTGTCCTCATTTAAAAGTGATTAATGAAAATACGGCTAAAATTTAGCAAAGATATGAATGTTTACTTAGCTTAGAACAACTATAATAGACGGTGGGCGTCGAGCAAAAACAGGCCTAATATTTTATCGTTGCCTTTTCGTTTTTATTATGATTTTTATTCCGAACCAACATAATAAGCATTTAACTTTTATTTGATATTCACACCATAAAAACCCAAAAGTTTTAAAATGTGGGCCTAAAGCGACAGTTGTTTAATAAAAAAACAAACCTTATCAATGGCAGTATTGACATAAGTAATTTAAGAGGCATCAGTAATTAAAAGGGCAGTGCATGCGTGATGCGGGCTGCAAATGAATAGGGGCCATTGAGGCGTGCAGCGTGCGCCGGCGCCGAGGACGTCGCTGCTCCATCCGGACACATTCTACAAAGATTTTTGTATTCATTGATACAGTCGTAGATACTATGTAAGTATACGTGCTCAGAACCATGAAGTAGGTATTAGTAGGTTGTTCAACAAGATTTGCTCCTATCGGTCATCTTTTTATCGCGAGAAATCCAAACAAGTGATAATTTCAAGAAGATAACTGTAGAAATAGGGCCAGTATAAAGATCAGAAATATGATTCAATATTACCCAGCATTTTTATGAAAAAGCTGTAATAAATCAAATCATAAAAAAGATCCTATTTCTACTAATAAAATTATAAATGTGAAATTTGTATTTTTGTTACTCAATCACGCATAAACGGCTGAACGGATTTATATGAAAATTGGCATACAGATAGTTTATAACCTGTATTTTTATCCAGGTTGGACAGAATTTTAAAGTCAAGTAAAACAGAGTCGAAATTTAGTATGTCACTGTTGACTATGTCTAAAACCGTAAACGATGTTGCTGATGTTTAGCGGTTTCTTTCAATTATCTAACTTCATGTGGTAGTTTATTTGCAGGCATGCAAGTCGTGGTTAGAACGAATTGAAAGTTATAGTGACGTCATTTCCAAATTCTTATAATAATCCGTGATTGGTTTGCAAAATACTACGAACCTTGGTAAGCAATCTATAAATAAATTGATATGTAATTGATTGATTGCAAAACTAATAATTATTTTAATAATCCTCTTCAAAGTTAAATAATTCTTCACTTTGATAATTGTTTATAATTTTGTTATAAGTCATAGACCGTTCCTTCTTATTCTTATGTCAAACTGCTAGATATTAAAGCATTATTATTTATCTATCATATCTAGCGTATCAATGGTCGGCAAACTGCGACTTTGCCTATCGGCTCGTTTCCCGTACAATACTTGTCAATTCTAATAATCTGCAATAGTATTGTTCAACCCACATAGAGTCAGTTTTGACAATGGGCCGTTTTTGTACTATTGAGCAAGAATATCATGTGCTGAATATGATCAGTATCAATGAACACCTCATTTGCAATGCAATCACTTCAACAATTAAAGAATTGGGTACACGGCTAGTGATCTGAATAGAACTGTAGACTGAGGATATAATCTAGTTTTATTAGGTCCATTTCATATAAGAAAGGCAACGTATCGAGCAAAATATTTATGATATGAGGGCAAAAGCCTATAAAATTCAATGATGTGGGATCAGAAAACTGTTATCTCGACCTACATAGTAGAAGATAAAATCAAAGACGGCTTGTATCATAGGCTCAACCTCGCATCCTATGTAAATATCTACCTGGGGGCCTTTTAAAGGAAACTACAAACAAAAAGTTAACTTTCGCCTTGTCATAGGCAAGAGTAACTGTGACAGTAGTCACTTTCCACTGTGGGTGTCAGCGAATGCCCATTGTGTTCAGCGAAAGCCGAATAAAGACAAAAGGTTAGGTATTTCGTATGTATGCACGTGTTGCTCCAAACTTCATTTGAATTATGAGTGAAAAGTGGTTTAGGCTGATAGGTTATTTCCTCTGCCACCCGATATGATTCACATCATTGTTGACAAGTCGTTCCCATCGGCTAAGAATAGACCTAGACTTCTCACTACACAAATCGTGATTGGCCACTTTAGTTGCCAGAAACAATCATACATATTAATGTATTCAGTATGCCAAACAACTTCAATTTTATCAAAAAGCACTTTTCCTAATGATTGGGGACATCGTTCAAGACTTCAAGGTACAGTTAGTTACGTCAGTAAATTTCTCGAGGTTTTTTTTGCAAATAGTAAAACTCGTTTTTATTCAACCTACAAACCACTCGGAAACCCATGTTTAGATAACGTTGAAACGCGATTTGTTACTTTTTTAAGATCAGTTTCTTAAAGTAATTGGCGTAAATATTTCGAAATCATGATTGCCATAGTTGCTGCCATTGTATTTTAATTAACTGCTGTATTATGAATAAGAGACATAATTACTATTGCATCAATGTCACTAGAAAGTTGTATGGATAACTTTTTACTACACATCATGTCGATAGCTTGCTAGAACCAGACTTACGTTATCACCTGTCTCTCCTTATAGAATGCTCTTTGACGTGTCGCGGCAACTAGCTCTCTCCTTTTAATGACTTTCCAAGAAAGACATGTGGTTGGACTATCCATTCATTGATATGTTATACTTATGCTAAAATATATCGCAACCGTCAATTATAACGATAAAAACTAAAATCCAATCCAATGTTAGAATTTTGCTCTTGTTGTCAAAAGATGTATTAATAGTAGAATGCGTTAGCCTTGGCACTTGATTTAATATCTACTATTTGCTTCATAACCCGGGGCACAAAGCCAAGCCGTGATCAAGACTCATTTTGATTTCATAGTAGTACATAACATAATATTATACGTATCTATAATTATTACTTTAAGTAGACTGCCTCATTAGTCTAGTGGTCCCAAGCGCAACTGCTATGCTAGAGGTCCTGGGTTCGATCCCCATTGGGTTTTTCTATGAAATTCTCAGTAGCAGCTCGGAGTCTGGATTTGTGCCTGGTTAATGGCAATAGGCTCGCCCCCTATTATATGAGACCTAAACATACCGGCGAACTGTGGGTGTACATTAGTACGCCTCTGCCTAACCCTTCGGGGAATACAGGCGTGATGGTATGTACGTTATGTTACCTAAAGTAGAACCAGCATTAGAAAAAGTATGTTACAAAAACATCATAATATAGTCATGGCAAAGCCGAAAGCTTATCCACTATTTCTCTTCAAAAACTATTTAAATATAAATAGTGTGTGTAATAGGGAAGAGGATATACATATAAGATCATAACTAAACATGAAACTTTGCGAGGCGTGCATTCAAATCGATACGCCCCTTGGGCCTCGGGCCTCGATGTAGTGTAGAATGACCGCAGTTTGGCCATACTATAGCCCCCGACGGTGCCGCCACAAAAACACTCGGAAACAAATGCTTCATGGCCGCTCAGTTTTTGCCTCACTACTGTGGCTACGGGACTGATGTTATTCAAAAACTGTTCAATTGTTCGGTCACGGTAATAATCATTTCCACACAAGCAAATTAATATATTGTTAGTGTTTAAGTATCACTATTCTGTGGGAATTGGCGTAATTACACACATATGAGTTAATGCATACAAAATTTATGGGAAAATTTAGCTTCAAACTTTTGGAAGGCGCGATGACTCAGATGCCTATAATAAACACTGGCCGGTATGAACAGTACAAGAAGAAGTAAAGAAAGATTAGTAGTAGGGAATCTTGCCCACAGTGGAATAAAGGAAATTATATTTAATACAAAAAAACTAATCAGGATCTTTAGAACTAGGGTAGTAACAGGAAAACATGTTTTGGCATGATAGGAGAAAACGGTGTCATAGCAGAATACTAGTTTAAAAATCTCGAATCCATTGCTTTCTATCATTATTATTTTTAAATTTTCGTACAGTCTAAACTGTATATTAAATATTTATTTAATATTTAGCAGGATAGGTATAGTATGTAATTAAGATACATCTAGATAATTATAATATCCGTATAATATAATGTTAGATGCCTGATGAATCATTCGATGGTTTACTACCTTCGTAGTAGGAAGTGTAAGTTTTTATTAACTTCCTATTTTATTTTCCTTGTATACAACATTCACTGGTACCTATTAGATAAATTGTCATGTTAAGTTTATGACTTCATTCTATTCGCACAATAATCATCATTATGACTTCGTGAATAGACGGACTTCTCATAATGTTTTATTTTCTTCATCAAGAACTAGTCAAGAGCATGTTGGGCTCGCCCTAGATAATACATATGTATTCAAAACAGTTTTAAACTTTCAAGTTTCAACCCTATACAACATACATAAGATCTATTTTCCATTTATCGAATGCTAATATTTTGCATTTATCTGTCTTGTCTTATTCGTAAATTTATATAGAATTTTTCAGGATGTTGATCTCATGTCTGTTATAATTTTAACTATCCTATCTGGATCAAATTTTTTAGATGCCGTAATAACCGACAATATACGTGCCAGTTTTTTGCTATAAAGACTAAAAATAATTTCAAAGAAAACAGTTTTACTGCAAAAAGAAAGCTCCCCTACGATTTCGATGCCATACCGTATGTATTATACTTTTAGATACTTAGTTGAGTATTTATTAACTTATGTTCAATTTCCTGATTGACAGGAAACTTTCTATACGAAGAAAAATCATAATTCAGCATTGTATGATTCTAAATTCGAATAAGTATAATTGACTCAAGTGGATGTTACGTGTAGTAAAGGCAAACATCCGATACGCGTTCTATAAAACTTTCTTTTGTTTTCCATTCGCCGCAGACCGAAAGAGACGAAGAATAAAATGAACATTCAATCAATACGAAATAGAACTAGGTCTAGAAAGATATACCTAGCAAAACAAGTAGAGCAAGAAACCAAACACTTGTTATTCAATCTATCAGAGATCAATTAGCAGATACAATAGGAAAAATAATCCGAGCCAGAGGGTATCCGATCCGAACCGTAGAGGGTCACGTTTTCTATAATTAATAAATTTCATGACAGGTGACATAAAACAGGTGGCCTTAAATCATTTGCGAAGTCGACTGGCGCTGAAAGAGATGATGTATTTCCATTTGTAATCTGATTCCTTTTTACTTTACAAAAAATAACAAGGCTAGTACATCATGTATCACCTTGTTGTAAGTGTCTACGCAGATGCAGTTGGACAATGCAATGATAAATTAAGTTGAATAGTCAAGGTTTCAACTGCGAATCCTGCCCGCAATCGAATTTTTCCTTCAATAAAATAACTACATATGTAATCTGGTAGCGACCATCTTAGATTCCGTGGATTTGATCACAATGGTGACCATTTCATGTATATTGGCTTCGTGGAAAGGATGGTGCCATTTTGGCCACTTTTGACATAAACAAAATCACATTCTGCGAAACATTTAGTTATACACAATCGATTTCCGATATTACTGAAGATAAATATGGTGCTGATAAAACAGCTTTGGCGTCAATTAAAGTACAGTGGTCTGATGACATCATTAATAGTGATTATACTGACATGGTTTGCAACGCGACGCCAAACAGACCCGGCCCGGGAGAGTGTCGAAACACATCCATTAACGATAATTAAGCTCGGTTTTTTACGGCAGTCACTCAAAATGTCATCCACTCACACACTACCATTAATAGACAAGCTAAACCGTGCAATTAGTGGTAGATGAAAGACTACAACCATACAGACGTCAGTGATTTTCGGATGAAGGTCAATTCTTTAATAATGAACTTAGCCAATAGCTGAAGTACCTATTGGCAGAGACTTAATAAAAGAAAAAATGTAAGAAGAAAAGTTGTCAGCCAGATTAGAAGAGTTCCGTTGCAGAGGTGTTTCAACTGTTATTGAGTAAAAACTAGCAACTAGTTGCGTAGTACAGAAATCAATAATAGTGACTTCTATAATTTTATTTCAGTATCTAAACTATTATTGTCATAGATTAATCGGATTACGCCTTTCTGTATTTTCCAGTTCCAACTATTTTGTTCAAAATAAAAGGTCCGTTAGAAAATGAAATGCGAGAAACGTTCATGAGAGAGCCACTGTATAATTTAACATTGGTGTCCTTTCTGCTTTATTTTTCACTCGACACTGACTCATCCCGATTGATTTGACAACTCATTTAATGTCATTGATGCAGCTGGTGGGGTCAAATGAAATAGAATGAAATACTTTTATATTGACATTTAAGAAAATGAGTTGATACTCACTTTCTTGTTTCTCTGACTCTCTGTTTGTTACTTGTAGGAAGTATTTTCAGACGAAGATGTTGGGAACTTGGGATCTTTTGTGAAATAGTTTCCGTTCATTTCTCAGGACCTAACGGCATATGCTTAATGTCTTTAACATGAAAGCTGAGATAGAATCTAAATATGTATAATTCTTGCCTAGAACGCTAATTACTCATCTCACAAGAATTCCGAACAATGAGGTCTTATCTCAACGTTCAGTTGATACCAGGTAACTAGTAATACCTAGTTCGTGTTATAAGTACTACATTTTCATACTTACTCAACCTGCACTGTATTAATGGAATAATGACGTAAGTGGCATGATAAATACGACTAGCTGCTTACTCACTTCATACAAATTTCGAATGCAGTTTACTTTCTTTGAATAACCAACAAAATGCGGACTGAAAAAAAAAGTATGAACAAATGCAGTTTCTTGTACTGAAAAAAAAGGAGAATCAACTGGTTACGCATTATTGAGTTCTCTAAACGCGGCATAATGTTGGAATTTCGAGGCCTACCATCAGCCGAGACAAACTGAAAGAGACTGCGAAAAAATTGTCTGTGGCTATTAGGTATTATTACTTCTAATTAAATTAAGGATAAGGACTGTGTAACGAATAAACTTTGTATAACACCACCACGATATACCACGGCCTCACAGAAAACCAGCGTTAAACAACGCTTATGTTGTGTTTCGCCGAGTGAGTGAGGTTACCGGAGGCCCAATCCTCTTTTAAAAGGTCGGCAACGCACTTGTGACTCCTATGGTGTTGCGGATGTCCATGGCAGTAATCGCTTACCATCAGGCGATCCGTCTGCTCGTTTGCCCTCCTATCCCATTAAAAAAAAACATTTTTATTAGGTACTTTTCGACCGTAAGTTGATGATATTTACGATGTGATTTCGAAATCAACATTAATTTAAGCGTGGATTACTTCGTAGATAACCGAGACCCGTGTTTAATGGAGATGTCAATTTAACTGAATAAGATTATAAGCTTATTAATAATCAAAACAGCATCCTAAGAGTTGACAAATCAACACTCGAAGATTGTAAAAGAAAATTATATGGGCCTAGTGTCGTAGAGACAGACAAGTGGTAATCTATGGCAAAAGAAAGGAGTTACCATAGAAAATGTTTTACTGGTTTAACGAGTATCTCAATGCATGTTGCTGAAGACGTTGATTGAGTTATCCAGCTGGTTTCGAAAGCAATTTGTATTTCCGCTGCCATAATAGAAATGAGAGATTACATATGTGTCAATAAATTATTCAACGCTAATCATAAGTTTAAGATTTCGGTTTTATTTTGATATTTATTGTACCTAGTACAATAAATATCAATCAATCTTACCCCTTCAATATATTAGATCGTTAAGGTACTTACTTATTTGTATTGCAAAAATATTTTATGTAATCAGCCGTACCAGGTACGGAAAAAGTGGTTTTTCTCATTAGTAATTAGTACTCAAAGTGGTGTTAATACTAAACATACTTAAACCACTTGATCCGGCTTACCGCAGTAATATACTGGGTTTTAAGTACCTGCAATATCTACTGCATAAGTGAGATTAATAGCTCATCGCGCCTAAACGCCATTATAAACATAGTAGCGGTCTGTTAGCGGCTTCACTCGGTAGCAATAATGCAACTAAACTAAACAGTTTAAGTGGTGTTCGATAATGGACTTTAATAGTTCGTGAGAATATCCCGAAGTGTCCCGAACCTGCTCATTGAAGAAATATTCGGATACTTTGTTTCATCTTTAAACGGAAGTTAAACCGTTGACGTCGACAATGACATACTTTTCTTCCCACTTAAATGCTTTGATTTTAATCATGTTTACATAAAAGGGAATTGCCCTATATGTAACTCTTAATTTATGATAAATACGATTAGACATCTAATTTAGGATGATTCAGATTTCCGTTTATAGCGGCTGAATAAGGTCTCCATCTTAATTTGTTGAACGAGTAGGTATATGACTAACCATATGGCACCTATATCTAATAATAGTGTAATATTCTTGTCACAAAAAAAATATGTTATGGACACGCATTCCTCTCTCAGACTGGAGTGCCAAATTTCTGCAAATTGAATTTATAAATAGAACGGCAGACTTATTTTACATGTTCACATGTGAGAATATTTGAGGAATTCGGTACAATGTTGTTAAGGTTGGAAGGCGGTATAAATGTTTGAATAATTTCAGTACTTAACCTCTTTAATATCAGTGTGTTTGACTCCCTCTTCTATTCCACTGCTATGTATAATTCTTTTCTTTACACAATCTATCTCTCGCAAATATACTAATAGAATGTTGTTTTTAATATTAGTAGGTACTGTAGAGATTTGCCGCAAAAAGGCGATATCATAGTGGGTTGGCTGGTAAGAAATTTAAAAAAGAATAAACATTGATTTTGTAATGATTTTATAAAATAATGACAAGACATTTATAAAGGTTTCCTTATCACGAGCGACAGATGGCGCTTGTAGTTGAACTATTCGTTATTAAACGCCCTTTTTATTACAAATTAGTCAAATATAAGTAGGTGTTATATTATCAATTTGTCTGTGTAATCAATTTATAACTATTGCTAAATTTAAAGTTAATCTAATGTATTTAAATTAATCAATTGATCATGCGTACTGTGTACTTCGCTCTGATTGGTCTAACCCAGCTGAGTGTTTGCCTACGTTTAAGAGTGGGGAACATTCGGCTGGTAATAGATCAATCTGTACTGACACATTCGATTCCGAGGCGTTGAGCAGTAGACATAATATCTTATAAGCCAGTGCTGTTGTTGTATGAATTGTTAATAATTATTGAGCGATTAAGTGATAAGTGATTATTGATAATTACATACTGTTGGATGAATAAATACTTGTAATACTCAGTCTGAAGTGTATGATTCGTCACATTTCAGAAGTGGGATATGCCTACAAGAAAATCCACAGATACAGTAATGTTGAGTGACGTATGTCTAGAGGTTATGTGTGCCTACAATAGAAAGCCAAGTGTGCTTGAGTTACTAGAGGCTATGTATGCCTATTGAGCCATGTGTGCTTAGATTGTTAGAGGTTATGTGTGCCTACAATAGGAAGCCAAGTGTGCTTGAGTTACTAGAGGCTATGTATGCCTATTGAGCCATGTGTGCTTAGATTGTTAGAGGTTATGTGTGCCTACAATAGGAAGCCAAGTGTGCTTGAGTTACTAGAGGCTATGTACGCCTATTGAGCCATGTGTTCTTAGATTGTTAGAGGTTATGTGTGACTACAATAGGAAGCCAAGTGTGCTTGAGTTACTAGAGGCTATGCATGCCTATTGAGGCATGTGTGCTTAGATTGTTGGGAGCTATGTATGCCTATTGAGCCACGTGTGCTTAGATTGTTAGAGGTTAATTATTTTTATTTTATTTATTTAATTTTTATGAGGTACATATTAGGTCTTACGAAGTAATATAAGCCCCACAAAACTGTACAAACAGTTTGACTGTGGGATCAATTTTAGTCTTAATAACATGTAGGTAGGTACATAATTAGTAATGGAGTACACAATTAATGTTTTATGGTAGGGTATCTATAAGTTATTTTATTTTTTTATTTACACGCAGTTTTATAAATCTTATTTGGATATTCTCCAGTTTATCTATATAGGTTTTTAAATGTGAGGCCGTAGCAATCAAGAGCATAATCCAAAATAGATTCCACTAAAGAAGTATAAAGTAGTTTTAGTATACCAGTAGGAATAGGAGTTATGTGTACCTACAATAGGAAGCCAAGTGTGCTCTAGCTACTAGAGGCTATGTACGCCTATTAAGCCAAGTGTGCTTAAAGATAGTAAGCCAAGTGTGCTTAAAGTTATTTTGGCCAAGTGAGTCAAAAGTTTTGGGCCAAGTGTGCCCAATAGGAACGGAACTATCCTCAGACGCGTAAGTAAAGCATGATTTATACTGAGAGAACAATTAAAAGAATTATTATGCGACTAAGTGCGTTGCAGATAGTTGTGTATATACCCTCTATTAATTTTATAAATTGGAAATGGGAAACATTTATTGGAAGACGTATATTTTTGATTGATCTTTTCATGCATAACTTCGAATTTATGGAGCTATTAATTTTAACCAGTTCGAGTAGATATTTTAGTAATATAAAATGAATTTAATAATAATAGTAAAAAAAAAGGAGTTTTTAACTTGTTAGTGTCAAATTGAAACAATACTTATACATTTTTATGTTTTGAGGCCATGGAATCTGATGATACCAATGAATGATGATGAAACCAATGAATGCATACTCCAGACGAAGAGCCGCCAGTTTAGTCGTACAACCATTTACCAAATGTTATACCGAAGTTCAATCCCTCCAGTAAATCTCAGAGTATTGAAGGTTGTTTATGAAAGGTAAGTGTGTAATATATGAATGGGACGAGAAGCAGACCATACATTTTGCCCGACAAAAACTTGTCGGGCTAGCAGAAAAAAAAAAAGGAAAGGTAAAGAAATTTTGGTACGTACAAATTCAAATTCAAATCTTTATTGTTTTCATATATAATTAGGATGTTACGAGTTACAATAATGTGTCAAAATGAAAAGGTACAACATGAAGTAATGAAGTTTACGTGAATATTTTTATGATAAATTGATGCTGATATACAAGCTGATATGATATTAGTGATAAAAAGGCTGTAGGTTGTGCAACTCACGGCATTTATGATAAATCCATTAGAAATGGAGCTCAAGCTTTAAATTGTAATGAACCGGAAAGACTCGCTACATATTCTCAGTTCTCAGCATACCTAGTTAGAACCTATTTCTACAAATAGAAAGCGTCATGAACTCATGATCATACCTCGCCTTCGACTTCAAATGATACCTCCAATTATTTGTTTTAATTGTCGTCGTAAAGAACACTCTTACACCAGATGTCCCAAGTCCCTTGACAAGCGTCTAAAGTGTGACAGGGCGCTAGAACGAAAATTGCAAACCGACACCGTTAATTTCATGAATAGACCCAAAGTCAAGCGATGAAATAGAACGTAAAGTCCTTACAACTTCTACACACAGTAACAGTAATAACAAGTTTTACAAACTGGTAAATAATCGAGTTTTCGTTGGGATTGATAGATTATTAAGATTGGGTATAGTAGGACCCACTATTTGGAACCGTGCACCTAGTTTTGGCAATTCAAAAGTACCTGTATTATTGGTTTATTTGAAATGGATGATTTGACTTTTGACTTATGTAATGCGTGAATATGATGCAAACAGCCTTGACCCCGTGAAAACTGTGTCGAGATTACCTATAGTTAAAGGTTTTGGTAGTGACACCCGTATATAGTACGTTCTTAGGATTGATGAAATCGAATCGAATGTAGAAGTACCTACTTATGGTTAATTATGGGTTTATGCAGACTGCGTTACTCATTGGATAAAATTTTAAAGTCCTGAGCTTCGCAGCAAACCAATGATTTGGGCCCCTTAAAGCTTACCTTATCGGATTTCATTCAATTAGCCAGAAACAAATCGGAATTAGTTGAAGTTTCGGATTTAGGTTCTTCTTATCCTGCGAATGTTTATATAGAAGGTTATAATAGTAATAAACTTGGCAAAGAATATAACTTACCTCAAGGCACATATCGTCTAAGCATGGGTAAATGTCACCTTATTATCAAATTTAGCTAATCAAACCCTGAATTTTCCCAAAGAATTTTTCCCAAGATTCGTTGCATTGCGATGCTCTAATTGCAAAAGCAATGCCTTTTGTAAGAAAAAAGAATTATATGCCCTAACAAAATCACGAGAGATATTACTGACTTGGCTCCTTTGATAAAGTCTGAAATCAAAGTCGGTCCCTCAAGTTGGCAAATGGATAAGCCTTACCTACGCATTATCGCAGTCGTATCGTGAATTTTTTGCATTTAACTTGAGCGAGATAGGTTGTAATAACTCTATTAAAATGAAGATAGACTTGCTTAATGATAGACCTGTCACACATAGACCCTATCGCTTATCGCACTTCGAGAGAGGACAGGTACGAGAATTTATTGATGACTTGTTGCGAAATGATATAATACAAGAATCCGATTCCGATTGTGCTAGTTCTATAGTATCATTTGGGTAGAAGATCAATTTCAAGCATTAAAATAAAAGTTTGAGTAATAAACCAACACTAGCCTTATACAATCCTAAACTTGATACGGAGTTGCACACAGATGTTAGTTCCTTAGGTGTGGGAGAAAGTAGTGGTAGTCTAGCCTTCGGGTACTTAAGCCGGTTGCTTATTTTAGTAGGCAGACGACACCTGAAAGGCGTCATTTACAATCTTATGAAATTTGAAGTTTTATGTTTCTGTTGGGATTAGAATTTAAAATTGTAATAGACCATAATACGCTCCGAACCATACTAACCAAACAAGTATAGACCCGGTATTCGTATGACACATGTCGATGCATTAAGCCGAAATAACATTCTCTGCCTTCTGACATTAAAGACGAGTCTTCTGTTAAAGTATCGAGACTGACAATTGGATATTAACACTACAAATGTAGATCCAGACATTTCGCGTATACTTAAAAATTCTTAATCCTGAATCTGACGAAGAATCTAAAGATATTAGGAAAAATTATGTTATTAAAAATCATAGAGTATAAAGAATTGACGATGAAATACGCCTAGTTGTCCCTCGTAGTGCTCTCTGGAAAATATGCCGTTATAATCATGATGATATAGGACATTTAGGCATTTCTAAAACGACTGAGAGAATTCAATCTGTCTTTTGGTTTCCAAGGCTGCGGCGATAAAATTCGGTGCATTCGGTACGCTTATAATAAAGATGATGCATCCAGACAAAAGACTGAATAATTGTATCCTATAGAAAAAGTAAGCGTCCCATTCCATACAATTCACCTAAACCATCTTGGTTCGTTTGTAAAGAGTAAAAACGGCAATGCCTAAATTATTACAATAGTTGATTGCTTTACAAAATATATATATATATGTGAAAGCGGTAAAAGACAGGAAAACAAAAAAAAAAAAATGACTTTGGCTTACCATCTCCAATAATACCTGATCACGAGCTTTTGCGACAGTCATAGCACTAAACATGTCCCTATCGCTGTAGTTTGTCGCAGGGCAAAAAGTCAAACTGAAAGATATAACCAAACCATCTTAAACGCATTAGCAAAACATAACGACGGAAATGACGAACGCAATTGGGAAATGTGTCTTGGCAAAATCTAATGGGGTGTAAATAATTCAGTTAATTCTTCTACAAAAAAGACTGCCATAG
This sequence comes from Acronicta aceris, assembly GCA_910591435.1. Taxonomy (NCBI): domain Eukaryota; kingdom Metazoa; phylum Arthropoda; class Insecta; order Lepidoptera; family Noctuidae; genus Acronicta; species Acronicta aceris. The sequence continues at coordinate 8,089,470 of OU342767.1, read as the reverse complement.
GGGCTTTATTTGGCACCACAATAAAAATACCTCGAGAACTAAAAGATATCCTAAATGACGATGTATTTAAAAACAGACTAAATAAACACCTATTACAATAATGTTATTACATGTACACGCTAAAAGAATTCTTTGAAGATAAAAATAAAAGATAATTAAATTATAATTAATAACAATAAAATCTTTGTGCAATAAAAACAATTACCAAAATAATAACAATACCTTAAATTTCTGTAAATTGACTACCTAAATGGTTATTTAATTTTAAGTAAAAGTTTATAATTTTATTTTCTAATATTGTAATTTGTTAAATTATAATTATGTAATTAACTTGTTAGTACCCATGTATTCTATGCTGTGCCCCAACGGGGTTTCATGTTGATACTTACCAAACTAGAGATCTATGTATATATATACATGAAGCAATAAAGAACTTTGACTTTGACATTCAGAGATAGTTAGAGTAATAAGTTCGATGTTGGAGCTGACATTATACAAAACATGTTACAAAGCGTAAGAGATGAGGTCGTACTAATACTAAAGTCGCGAAAAACACTATTATGATGCCGGTAGCACCCCTAGAACCTATAAACAAGGTGATTTGACTAAGGTTACCAGAACTGACTATAATAATAAAGGCAATAAAACTTTTTAAATTCATAGATCTGATAAAACCACAGAAGTTTTGGGCAATGACAGATATAAAATCACTGAAATTCCGGTTTTAGCAAACGTAGAGATTCATTTAAGAGTGTCGTTTCCGCTGATCGTGTTAGACCTTATAAAATATAAATAAATATAATAAAAATGTAAATATAAATATAAATTCGCCTGACCATAAAGATTCATCAGATCGTAATAGTAGCCCATCTTCTGAAAGCAATAATGATAACGACAAACTATTTCATAGAAAGGAGTCGGACATCAATGAATAGCCGAATGTAATGATTTTTGCATTTTGATTCGTGTTTGTTCAAACAGTTTAAGCATGTAATATTTCTGTATGTATGACTTATGTTATTGAATTACGATAACGTGCGTCAGGAGATCGCACGTTGTCGGATGGCCGAATGTAATGATTTTATAAAATAATGACAAGACATTTATAAAGGTTTCCTTATCACGAGCGACAGATGGCGCTTGTAGTTGAACTATTCGTTATTAAACGCCCTTTTTATTACAAATTAGTCAAATATAAGTAGGTGTTATATTATCAATTTGTCTGTGTAATCAATTTATAACTATTGCTAAATTTAAAGTTAATCTAATGTATTTAAATTAATCAATTGATCATGCGTACTGTGTACTTCGCTCTGATTGGTCTAACCCAGCTGAGTGTTTGCCTACGTTTAAGAGTGGGGAACATTCGGCTGGTAATAGATCAATCTGTACTGACACATTCGATTCCGAGGCGTTGAGCAGTAGACATAATATCTTATAAGCCAGTGCTGTTGTTGTATGAATTGTTAATAATTATTGAGCGATTAAGTGATAAGTGATTATTGATAATTACATACTGTTGGATGAATAAATACTTGTAATACTCAGTCTGAAGTGTATGATTCGTCACAATTTGATTTGAAAATTGTAGAATTGTTTAGAAGGATGAAGAAAGCAAAATTGTAAAACATTCCTAAGTTGGTTCTCTGCCTGAATAGAAGCTACTTTAAAATCGTATATTTTTATATTTAAAAAAAATCCCTTAACGCCTCCCTTAGAGTACCTACCTAACCTGGTAACCATGGCTCTACAGGATATTTTGTGTACTCTGCGCAAACACATGCTATTTACATATTGTACAATCATATTAATTATATCTAACATATTTAGTGTGTAGCTTTGCATGTATAATAATTAATTGAACTGAAATTACGTCCATTTTTTCCTTAAACGGCTACAATTTTCCTGTCAAAGTCATCAACAAACATCGGGCAGCTATTGTGTCCTAAAATAAGCACGGCTCTGGCGCCCCGCGGCGTCCCACGTTGGCAGAACACCGAACACCTCTTGGCATCCGAAACTATTGTACAAGGACCAGGTGTATAGATACACTTTGTAGTTTTTATTAGTACCAACATGCCATAGTGCCAATTCTAGGAAGTGGTAGTCAGATTTTTTATTGTTCTTTTTAATGGCATGCTTTGACAGTGATGCAATTTTGAAAGCTCGATCAACGCACTGGCTGATCGAGTGAGCCTTGCATTGCGTTTGATCAAGTCGGTTACTATATATGATTCTAGTCTGAGTGTAGGCGTGACTGAGATTTGTGCCGCATTCAGAATGCGGGAGAAATAGTTATAACAAGTGGAACCTGGCAACATTAAAAAAAGTAATAATCCAATAATGAAGTTGAAACAAAAAACTGTAGCAGCAATCAACCAACCAGATAAAAAACCTGGTACGCCTTCCACTAATTGAAACCCGGTTTAATCTGTCAGATATAAATATAGGGTATGCCTAACGTGATTTTATGTTGTTATTTTGGAATGCAAAATGCAAAAAAATCACTAAAAGATAGTGATTTTATATGGCAGAACCATATGAAATCAATAATATAATAAATCAATTTTAGTGAAAATACAAAAAATTTTTTCGACAGCTATAATAAAAGCAACAAGGAAAAACCAAAATTATGAGATTTCTCTTTGAGACCGTGTCTTTGTTACTACTCATTTCCGCAACTAAAAGAAATATTATATCCGCAATGATCTTATCCAACGTGGACTAAACTTGAGCACTATTGTCCCTCTTAAAATACAAAGACAGGAAGATATGTAAGGCTTGATGCACATTCAGCCGGCAACGTCGGGGAAATCGCATCGAAACCGGAACTGATAGCTCCGACGGATATTTTATTATTGAAGAGACCTGTCGGCCATATTTCTTTGCCTTTATCGATATAATACTCTCAAGCTGAGGAAATATCTGTTGCGGTAGAAATAAAGAAACAAATCGTTTCCTCTTTAGTGTCATGGTTGCGAATACAGAACAGCTGTTGAGAATTCAATCCAAGTATTAAGCTGGACAAAGCATGTTTGGATTATGTTAAAGGAAACAGTTACAATTCAGTACTTACTGCATGAGTAATGATCCAGTTTTCTATGACTGAATTGAGGAACTGCGTCCTAAAGAGCATAGTTCGCCTAGGATCTTAATGATCTTATCATATTATCTAAGTTCTACAGGATTGGTATGTAGAGATAAAATCGTTATGGTCTGATGTCATATCCAGTAAAGATATTTTCTATGCATTGAATCGTTTTCATTCCACTTCTTGCAGGTTATTGCAAATTAGCTTAGCATGTTTTATTCTCATCCTGCTAATGTCCGTTGATGTATGAATCGATCTTTATTAGTTTACGCTTGTCCGTCCCTGACACCATATTAACGAATGTACCGAGCGACGTGCCTCCTTACGGTAACTACATTTAACATCTGTACCTACAAGGTAAATTGTCTCAAATATGTGACAAGTGGACATTTTATGTCTGACACATTTAGGATTGTCAAAAACGGTATCCATCCATGTATATGTGTTATGAATACTTAATATTTTTTGTGGGTTTTAGGTTTTTAAGCTATTGCATAGCTTCTATCGCGGGCCTTGAGCGTGGGGACCGAATCCAGAAATTCCGTAACGAAAAAAACCTAACACGCTTGTCTCTTTAGTTCAGCAACCCGCCTTTAGGTGGCATTGGTTGTATTACATAAGTTGATAAAAAACGCTATGCAATAGCTTTACCGCGGCAGTCCCCGAGTGCCACACGTCTTTTTTTTAATATAAATTAAAAAAAATTAGTATAAATTAATAGAATATCTAATTCTTTCTTAAGATTTCCTAAATGTTGTATCACAAATATAATTATGGTATTAACTACAATGGTTTTATATGATGATGCAGTCATCACATCACATCACAAGGTATTTTTTTAAATTACACAAAAAAGCAAGCGGTTGTCAAATTAGCAAGAGGTTGTCTCATGTAGTCGTGTAGATTAAAAGTTATTTTGCGAATTGTATAGCATCGAGTAGTAACATTATCCACCGCATAGTTGCACATTTCAAATAGCCCGCTGGGCCTCTGGTCAACTTGTAACCATGTATTTTTTGCTACTCGTGTTACGGTTTCCGAACTCGCTCTTAAGAGGTTCGCACCTAATAATAAGAGCTGTCGGACACTTAACACCGCGATGATCTGTTTCCCATCATTACTCTGAACCTGAACGCCGGGCATCGAATTCTTTCGTACTATTTTAAGCCGGGTTTACTCACGTAAATATTATTTTTGAAAGATCTCTAATATTTTTAGCGCTCACTGACTCGCGTTTTTATTCAAAATCTTTTTCTGTTACTGAATTCAAAAGACAACGATTAACCTTTAACCTTAAAGGCCACAGCGTTATAATCCAGTTGAGTTACAATGAAAAGCTTAGCCTTAATGACTGTAACTAAAGTAGATATAACTTAAGATCTGTAGCTACCATTGTTTATCATACTTCGTTGAATATCTAAGCTTACTTGGAAATATGTATATTATATCATGTTGAATATAAAGTTCTAACTTAAATTTTGAACTATAAACGAGATAGTAATCGTAAGTACAGTTCACGATAAAGACATTTACATGGCATTGTGTTTGCGCTCCAGTGCGCATTACGATGCAGAACGTTGACAATACAATGCTTTGGTTTTTACGAAGCAGCCGACTTATCAGTCATCAGCACGATCACTTTCCATATACGTAAGTGCGTTCCCCGTAGGCATTAAGATTCAAGACTAATTATGACACTCACTTGTCTTCAGCTCTTCACACAGTAAGTTGTGTATATAAGTACGTTCGTATATTAATTAAGCCTTGCTCTACTTTACATCATTTTAAAGGCTTTTGTAGAAGCGAAGCAGGCCGTGAACTCCGCGCGCGTAAATATTATTCTACATTAGAATATGCAGATTCTAATAATTTTATCGAAGAGTTGGTATAACTCAATAGAAAGTCTGTCTATAAATTTAATGCTAAAGACATTGACTAATAACGCAAAGAAATTATCCATTGAACGAGATTAGAATAACAAATAAAAATGTTTTTCTTCAATAGTCAACTTCAAAGGATCAGCTGAGGAAGGAGTAACGACTCATATAAAGGACGAGTAAATCTCAGTTTGTGGTAGAAGCAATAAAACTGATAGGTTATTGCCATCTTCGTCTAGAATGCAGACTGCAAAATGTCCGTGGATCGAACCGGGTGAGCAGTAAAATTGCAAGGAAAAGTTGGCGACGCGCCAGTCAGTGCGTACACTGCGCCGCGCCGGCGTGCTCGCGATTTATTGTTTGCAGAAAGGAAACTCTTATTTCTTATTCATGTGGACACTACACTTCGATTGAAAGTGATATCGGAGCCGCGTTCCAATGTAAGCGCAAACATATGCTTAACATTGTGGAATTTCAATCTGAAAAGATAACATTGACAGTAGTGGTCGATTGATACCAACTGTATACCTACAGTAAAAAGGAAATTGAAAAAGAACCATCATCGGCTTCATCTGATGCGAAAAATCTCTTTCAATAGATATAATACGTTCTTATTGTATGGAAGTCAAGTCAAGATGTAACTTGGATTTATTATTGAGATGATAGGGTTATGGTTTTTAAAATGTTTAGATAACTGTTGTAGTTAGTTAAATCATATCACTAAAAAAAATTTACAAAATACACATGATATTAGATAATTATTATAAGTACTAGAAGAAACCGACATTAGGTATCGCTTAAATTTCAGTTAGTGAAAGTCATATCGTTGTACAAAATGTCCTTAAAGTGGAGTTTCAATTCAAAAAGTGTAGTAACTCAATCTAATGCGTCATTACTTAGACATTTTAATGGGTGTAGGGAAGGGAATGAAATTAATTTTGTTGGCGCGAGCACGCACGGGCCCGACTCGCCCCCGCGCTGACGTGACAGCCGCCTACCCATCTCATCAGTGAAGGAGACTCCAATATTCTCGACAGCCGGATTAAAAATTTAATATGTCACTTGTGATAACATTGGAATATTTTTAGATTAAATCTTTTTGGTATGAAATTATATTAAATATGTTTATTTGAATCAAACAAGCCTCAAAGAAAGGTAAACTTTGCAATACATTTTAAAGAAACAGAGCAACCTAAACGATTTTTATGGCTTTCCTGGAATTGTAAAAAGCTATAAAAACAGTATATAGGTACCCCGAAAAGTTTACTAGTAGATAGGTATCTACATTGCAGACGGCGAGGGTGAGAGGGGTCACCGTACTGCACTACCCCGATGAATTCCTGGAAAATACTCGGCAGAGCTAACATTTGGAAAATCTACTTCGTCTCTATGCCCAGATAATCATGACTCACGTTAATAAATCAAAACACTTGGCCTTGAATGCTTATGCCTAACATTTACCTAACGACCATACCAGGTCGCATGGCTAAATAAGCGTAGCCTTGAACTGTCGGTGTAATGGTGAAAACAAGACCTAATCGACACGCAACCTTTTATAGTAAAGTCAGCTTCGATAGCTTGAAAGGTGGTGGTGAAGGTGGACAGCTTTGAAATTAGAAAAGACTTATAAAATTGGTTGTCCGTACTTATATATAAATCACAAGCGATAGTAAAGGTCATATAGATGTGGCTATAAATAAGCGAGGAAACAGCAATCCAATAAAGTCCTAGCACAATATAATACGTCGTGCCCCCAAGCCCCTGTGGCTGTTAATCCTTCGAGCTCGTAACTGAGTTTTTCCGGTAAAACACGCACTGCGTGATTCATCGAGTGATTTTATATGTTGGGTGGGGTCTGTTCTTATATGAAGCAGACCATATTTGCAATATTTTAATATTCTCCTTATAATTTCACTCTTCTGTAAACAAACTCATTGATCGTGTTTTTGCAAATCATTACTTCTGGAATTATGCGTAGGTTTATTTAGAATTTGAAAGAGTACTTTTCGGTTCTGAAATTTGGGTAACAGTTAATGTTGGACATGAAGTCTTGGAATCTACACTTTGTCAGAGACTAGCCTACCTTGTCTGGATTTTATAAATAATTTTGGGGTTGTCTATAAGATTTTGAACGGATAGGTACTATTTTTGTCATCAAAAGTAATCCCAACGTAAAACAAATCAATCTCAATATTGGTGGCAAAATTGAACAGCGAAGTAACTCAATTAAGACACGTGCAATAAGCATCCTCATAAAAACGCTCCATGTCGTGACTTGGGCCATTAGTGGAGTGGATGTGCTAGACACTTATAAGTATGAAAATGTAAGTAACAAGAGGTACTGAAGTAAAGGGGACTTGAATTTATGCTGATTAACGACTACGTAGGACATTTTCATGTGAAAGGTATAGGGATTATATAGGCAGCAGTAAATAAAGACTACCACTAGATATAGGTAAATAGTTCTATAATTAGAGAAAGCAGAATAAATAAAAATATTTATGCCAGGTTAATGGCAATAGACTCGCCCCCTATTACATGGGACCTACACATACCGGCCAGCTGTGGGTGTACATCAGTACACCTCTGCCTCACCCTTCGGGGAGTACAGGCGTGATGGTATGTTATGGTATTTATCTTTTTCACCCACAAAGGTATCTTCTTAACATAGGATATATAACAAAGTATACATGTAAGAATGGAGGGATCAGGCAGATAATTTATAATGTACCCAATACCAAATCAATTAAATAGATATACATGAAAAATAGAAAGATACTACTATCTATTTATTATACTCGTACATCTAGCTACAAACATTCAAGAGTAGACTCTTCCTAAAACTATAACTATTACGTTTACATTTACATAATGTTTTGTTCCAACATTGAAGAGATTCGTTGAAAGTATTCCACTTTATGAAATCAGATAATTTCACCTAAATGTGTGTAAATATGCAGTTTGTTTCTGTTGAAACATTTGCGTGATTATCAAAAACAACGGTTTTGATTCACGATATATTTTGATTACGTTTAAAACGATATTAAGTACTTATAATGATTTTAATTATTTTCTATTGGCGTTATTAATTAGAAATTTGACTTGGATTCTGTCTTTTCTTCTTCTATATATGTAGATAATTAGTGAGAATGTTATGTCTGTAAAATTATTACGTTTTGAACTGTATTTCAACGTTTAAATGTAAGTATTTAGATTTTAAATAGATTATCAAAGTGGTACTAAGTAGTTTTATGCACTTATTGTAACTTATGGATTGATAAATATACTTAATTGAATCGAAAATAAAGAAATGACATTGAACTACGCTGAAATAACCTTTGAGAACATTATGAGGAAACATCAAGCAGAAATTCAGAGCCGTAGCTAAACGATCTCCGAAGTTCAGTTGCGCTCTGTGATTTTTAATTATTATTATTATTATTAAAAGCCCGTAGTGTCCCACTGCAGGGCAAAGGTCTCCCCACTCTCCTTTCACTTCTCTCTGTTTATTGCTCTTATGGACCTGTCTTTTTGAAAAGAGTCCAGTTCATCCCGCCATCTCCGTCTGGGCCTGCCACGTTGGCGTCTGCCATTAAGTGGAACTCATTGGGTTGTCAGTTTGGCCCATTGTTTGTCTGACATGCGGCAGATATGTCTTGCCCAGTTCCATTTCAGCGTGGCAGCTTTCCGAGTGACGTCTGTTATGTTCGTCTTGGAACGGATGGTTGTATTCCTAACCCGGTCAATAAGTTTTATACCCAAAATACTCCGTTCCATCGCTCTCTGACAGACCTCGAGCGTGGACCTCCGCTCTTCTGTCCAAGACCATGATTGAGAACCGTATGTTAGAATGGGACGAATGCATGATTTTTAATGTACTTAACTAAATAAACGCATGTAATTTCAACGGTCAAATAAATTAACAAAACACGGCAGATGCGATGATCGTGTAATTTTTCACCTGGTCCAAAACGCACCTTGTGTGTATGTATCTCTTGTGAAACCATTTTTGGTACTGGATACATTTCACGTTCGCCTTATCTTGATCCGTGACATTTCATTCGGTCAAGAATGCACGTGATAATTTAATTACTTGCATTAATTTTATATATAGGTACAAAGCGGAATTATTTCTATAACATATTTTGTTCCCTATATGTATATTCAACAAATGATTTCTAACATATTTTGTTGAATATAGCCTAACCCCTCCCAATCTGAGAGTAGACCCACGTGTCTCCTACCAGATCCTCACTGACCTACTGCTGGGCACGAATGGGTTCATGATGATGAATTAGTTTCCACCTGGTATAATGCTCACAACAAATAGTGACGTTTCTAAAAGGAACATTGATATCTGAATATGAATCTGATATTTTTTAAATTTTTCCTAAAGGTTGAATGTGTTCGGATCAGTAAGCATAGTCCTGCGAAACAATTATATCCACTCGGCCGAATAATGTTGTACTTTATTCACGTGAACTTTTCTGCTGAACTTCACATTTAAAAGACCCTAAAGTTCATAGCTGTATAAAATCAAATAGGCATAGCGAAACCGCCGCGTTATCATACCTGTTTTTGTTCTGAATAAAGAGGGTCTTGCTTTGTGACTGTTTTTTGTTCTTAAAATGTTGCCCCACACAAGCATTTTGTGTGGTTTACAAACATCAATTTTCAAATACACAAACACCAATACCCGGAACTACTGTCTGTAGACCAATCCGCAATGGAAATCGAACCCGCTATCTATGGCGTATAAGCCGATCGTTTGTCTTGGGCCTGGGTATATCTTTTTGCCCCAAACACCTTGACATAAACTTATCTCTAGGTACGTTATAGGAAATGTTATTAAATCAAACATCTCTATAAGGCACCACAATTATAACAAGCATCTTTAAAAGGCTTCACAAATAATAACTTTCAATCTTTTCCGACACCGTGACAGATTGTCAGGAAGTCTGTCATTGTATAATGTGCAGTATCATTTGCAAGGTAACGATCATATTATTATACAATTTGCAGCATATAAATACAAGTATTACTAGTATACTATTATGTTACAACGAATGGCCAAGTAACAGGTTTTTAAAATATAGCAAAGTGCAGCAGCTTGCTCTTTGATAATCGCACATTGCAGTCATTGTGGAATTATCTTGTCCAAACCTTAACTGACCTCTGTAAATGTAATTTAGAATAGAATATGTTCATGCTTAATAAACACATTAGAGATAATAAGGAAACAAAAGTTAATAATAAATTCAGCAGGGCGTAACGTATCCATGTTATAAATACGAAGGACTGGCCGTGTACGGGAAAACAGATTATGTATTATATAAGATATGTGCTAAATTTCAGTAAGTATATAGTGTTCAAATTTGCTCTTAAAGTGTTTGCTATTTTACATTGTATTTGAAATTTGTTAGGTAAGTACCTACTTGACAAGTTAAGGTTTTTATTACAGATCAAGATACCTACATAAATAGTTGATGGTGATACCAAAACACAAGTGATAAAAATGTTAAACACAAAGATAATCCTAATCTTATAACGGGAAAAGTAAAAGGTCATGCATTCGCGATATATCTGCGACCGATATTTTCCCCTGGTAGATACCATAGTGCACAATTCAATATTTTTATTAACACTTACATAACGAAGTACCATCGAACAACGTCTAAAAGCACGTAATGAATACTATATGATGACATAACAATGTACATATAAATGTAGATAGATAATGTGAACACTTTCGCTGGCAAAGGTACACACACGTACATCTCCATTCTGGTATATCACACGCAACTCGACGAGCTGTGTGCCATTTAGATTATTATCTTTGATCAATTGATGTGAAAATTTACGCACGTATACAGTACAGTATCGAGCCTACACGCATCATTAGCAAGGGTGAAACGAGTTCAGACTCTGGATTCTTTTGTTAAAGCAGATACGCCCCCGCCCACACATAGCACACAGAATATACGCGGACCGACAGAAAACGCGGTATTATCTAAATATCTCAGATCTATCTATGGTAACGTCGCCTACATCCATTGTGTCAGAGAACAGTGTTCTAGATCTATTCAGAGACAGCATAAATGGATTATGTCGAATAGAAACGAATAAATTGTAACTCTAATCCAAACGTGTCGATCCACCGTAAGTTTATGAACCATATTGAATTATTTACACGGCGTAGAAAATATCTCAAAATCTGAAGACGGTCAAAAGGCGATAAAAATATCATATAAGTTCATAGATACGTCGTCTATGTTTGTGATGGGGAGTCACCTGAGTCAATAGTTATTTGTGTCGCAGTCGACGACGAGGGTGGATTTTGAATCGATTGAATAAGGAAGCCTCTCCCCCACGATGGTGTCAAGGGTAGCCCCCAGACAGCCTCGAGTAGGCAAGTGACGTTGCTTATCTCAACCATCTTAACGAAGAATGTAAGTCTTATCATTGATCAAATACTTTGTCATTGTCGAGTACAATGAAAAACTGTAATTTTCTTTGCCAAATCTCAAGGTCGTATATTTTGGACAAGGTTGACAAACTTTAAGAAAATGTATGTTGTTTTTATTTGTTATCAGTTTCCCATGTAGGTTAAAATGTCAACCTTTGAACGCGGTTTAATATTCGCTCGCATTAAATACTCCTCAGTAAATGACAAATGAGTTGGTTTGCACATTTTTTATTTATAAAACGACTGTTTTCATAGACATTACGTCGCTGTTATAGATACCTGAATTAATTTTGCCAGACAATAGGAAATGTTTGTTCGCGTGCTCGTTACTTACTTAGAGCGATTGAAAGGCTGCTTTAAAGTGGCTTGAAATACCCGTACTTATAATTAAATTTTACTCAAGAAAATTATCGTTATAAACATGTTAACTACAACATAACGCCATACTGAAACAGAGTCTTGGTAATTGGCTGCTTAATAGAACAATGGGAGGTTGTTGAACAACTTTTAAAAAATCTTCGTCATAGTTATTATCAATATTGTTCGTGTAATGTGCACGTTTCCATACATTATGAGTAGTATCTTGGTATTGTTGTGCTACACAATGTTGTGGCATAATTCGGTCATTTTGTTATGTTAATTTAATATGAAAATTTGTAGCTATACATACACAAAAGATATCTGAATACAAACAAGGTAGGCACTGCTTCTGAATCATTCATACATTATTTTCCCTGGGTACGCAGTGGTACGCTACAGGAACGCCGTAACTTCAGCGTCAGTCCAAATTTGGATCATAATTGGTCTGTGGAAAACTAAGCTGTATTTACTTAAGCCTATTAGTTAGGACATTGTAGAAGGGCTATTGCTTCATTGGTGTTGTTGAAAGTTTGCAATTCACAGGTACAGTTCTGTTACTTTTTCTATGAAATCAACATTTGAGAGATTGGATTTGTTCAGGACCTAGGTACCTGCTTATTGGCAATAGGTTCGCCCGGACCAATACTGTGAATACATGGAAACATACTGGCGATCGACAGTTCGCCGTGTAAAGCACCACGCTTCCGCCTAACATTTATTGGAAGATAGACATGGTGATAAGTTAGTACCTATATCAAGTTGAATGAATATTTCTTGTTTAATTTTTTTGAGGTAAATCGTAGGGACATGTTCCCCCTAATCAAAGTTCATTAAAACTGGATTTAATGCGCGGATCAACTTAATAACACGATTGTTTTGGCAGATACAAGAACAATGCACTAAATTCCATATTTAATTGTATTGGGGACAGCATAAAGTGCAGACATGACAATAACATTTTCTGAAATAACAAACGCTCTTTACAAATTATCGTGTCTGCTTCGCTCGCGTTTAACGAAGAGGGTGAAAACATGTGCATACAAAAGTCATTGCATTCAAATCTCATATGGTATAATATTTCGTTCGTATCCCATATGGACCATATGGAAGATGTATTATTGTATGTATTTGTGTTCGTGATGAAACCGCGCCCGACCTCGTCCGACAATTGCGCCAACGAGAGGACAGCACAAGTCATCGTAATTTAAATCATTAGAACGCTTTGAGCCTGAATTCATATTATTATGATGCGAAGCGTAGAATGCCCGTGCTAATCTTAACACGTTTACATCGAGGTTTATGTGCCCAGCCTTGTTATGTATTTTCTTTTTGCATGGAGCACAGAATTTAAAGAGATCAGTGCTTTGGAGATTTTCTTTTGTTTTTTGTTTTCTTTTTGTTCATGAGACATGCAAAGTGCTCCTACATTTTATATCATATCATCCTACATTTTGGATGTGCAATTGAAACTTTTGAGTAACTTAAAACACAATGCCGATTTAATTACGTTAAGCGCTAATTGTATTTTGTCAGTCGTTGTGTTGTGCAAACCGCCCTACGACCTTCATAAAACAATGCTTGAGTAAATTCAGTGTTGATTCAACATCAACGTAAAATTCTCACAAAAATAAAATGTGAAATAAATGCTGAGATTTTTACCATCCATAATTCTGTCTGTCACGTATGGCGATAAGGTGGTAGCTGAAAGATCGCTACGGTGATAGAGGCTAGTGATAGCATATCGCTTCTCGCTGGCTTATGTGAAATTATATCGTCTGCCACTTTCTACTACTCTCATATTTTTTCTTGGTTCCGTATCAGCATATACCTAACTAAATGTTTTAACTAACTAACGTGTATTTGTGACTAAGTAAAGGTTGCGAAACCTTTTGTTTTAGCTGTCTCAATGTTTGTTAAGAACCTTTAAGTGCATTTTAGTGCAGTCTTTTCTGTCGTGTCGAAGATTTTAAAGATAAAATACAGAAAGTGGAAAAATATTTATGCAACAAAATGGAAATGTTACAAAGGATGTGAAGTAGGAATGGGACAATAACAAATTAAGAAATTACTAATTCACAGACAATACGCCAAAGTTGACACTTATATTCAACAATTGTAACGAAAGTTAGTTACAATGTTTTACATAAGAACAAACCGTAAGCTAGTGAAATTTGACTTTCTCAGCTAATAACAATAGCGTGTTAGAACATTTTCATCACAATTATTAGCCGTACAAAATGTGACCACATCAGCGATGAACATTGCGAATATAATTCTCTTACAACATCAACCCGCATGCATTGATGCACCAATGATTCAGGTTGAACCACTGTTTCAACCAAATTATATTTTGAATCTTATCATAGGTAGGTCGGTACCTACCTATAATATGATTCAAAATATGATGTATACCTAGGTATCTACAGACATTTTAAATCGAAATAAACAGCAAGTGGGTACCTAGTAATGATGATGAATAATGTTTGCTTATGATGTAACTCTGTTTTTATGATAAGTAATATCAAGTGGAATTCTAGCCTCAGATTTCAGACTCGTTAAAATTAATAAAACAAGAACCCATCGTTTAAGCAAACTGTTATAGTTATTCTATAACTACGCTATCAACTGTTAGTAAGTAAGTTTATTGGAATAATTTTAATACTGGACTGGACTGAATATTTACCATTCGGGCGAAAATCAGAGTGTGTCTTGATCCGCATTTTCTTTTCTCAATGTATCCTTTATGTAGTGTTCGAATTAGGTACACTATCATAAATCAAGCACCTTCATCACTATACACTTCGACACATTGAGGGTAAAAACACCTCATATTTCGCGTCTACGATCGATTTTATATATTACAAGTCAGAAAGGATACAAGTTACTTTGAAAATTTTATTAACAACCACTTTTCACATTGTTTTTGCACGTGACAAACACAAGTAAAGACACTGCAAGTGAAATAAACAAGATTACATTACAATACTATAGGTTACTACTAGGTTTCTTGATTTGACTTGACGCGTATTGCTTGATTTGACAGCTGCGCGCGTGCTATCCCGAATTCCCGGTCGGAATATTGGATGAATCGCGTGAATGAGCGCGGGGCGCGGGAACGAGACAACAAATGCAGTGAAGACAGCCACAAGCGATAGGGAACGTGTCGGGAACGGGACGGGATACAAATAGAATGGGATTAATTGGAGTATACTACGACCGACGAGTTTTAGCACTTTGATCGTTGTACGTTAACGCGAACAGGAAAAATTACAAGAATAAAGAAATTTAAGTATGATCATATTATGATTTTTTTTGTACGCTAGCAATGAGTTATTGAAACTGTAGTTGATTACACTACGTAACATTTTGATATGGAATGAATTTAATCAACTGATAGCGGTTTCGTATTAGTCAAATCAAGAAGTACGATGCAGAAGTTAATGTAATAATCTTAGTATTGTATGATAGAATAAAAATAAAACTGACGTTGTTAATCGGATCACGACTACAGCACCGCCGTGTAAAGCGTCAAACGCGCAGGCGCAGCGCCCGTAACTGACGTACGCATGCGCGCCAACTTCATGCCAAAGATACGTCACTATTCACGGCTAGCCTCTCAAAAGGTAAGTAGTAGGGTGCATATCTAATCGAAATAATGGTCAAACTAACTTTGTTATTATCCCCCTGTATAAATAAATACTAAGCAGATGTTACAGTTACAAAAATTGCATTATTTTTTTAGTGAAATGATAAAATAGGCTGGGTACGTAATTAATTAGATACATAATGTGTGGAATTAAAGCAACGTATTGTAATATACCTTCAATTAATTGTATTTTTGATCAGTTCTCCCTGAATGAACATATAAAAAAATATCAAATGCAATTATCCCTTCCTTGAAACAAATAAATTATACTTATAAATAAGCCGTATTTCCGAAAATTGTGTTACACGATAAACTTTGTCTCACACAAGCGACATTAATAAACTGAGGAGTTTCAGCAAAATATAAAATATAAAATCTAAGCCTTGACAATTTCTACAAATGAAACATAAAGTAAATAGTGTAGGCTTTTGTTTGCATTAGGCAAAAGTAACACCGGATGGCTAAAAATGTAACGGTATGTTTGCCAAATCAGTCATAATACAGAGCTAAGTGAATGACCTCACAAATCGAGACGCTAATGCGGATTGCGGGTTCCTCATTCCCATACTTCGTCTACGACCATATATTATACAGTTAATTATAAGTAAAGCAGTGTCTGACACTGATTCTACTGTGTTTAATTACATAAATAAAGGAGACATGGACAGAGAATACCTAACGGAAGGCGGAATTGAGGCAAGAAATCGTTTTATTTAGAAGATTAGTCATCATAACTAACGTAGCTAGGAAAACTAAAAACAATGCTACTACCGAACATAAATATTATGCATGATATTGTATCTATCTTAAACTAGCATTAAAATCTTCATTAAATTTCAACGACGCGACGCCTCTTATGCACTTTAAATGACGTCAACTTTAATTTTTAAAACGCCCCTGATAGTAGTGTGATCCGGCAAATTTTTCGCCTACACTTAGCTCATACGGTCAAATATTCGCCATACGTCCTTTATGTTACAGACAAAGACATGAAAGCCGGATATGGCAAATGTGTTGTGAAAGAGATTTGCATGTACCCAAAAGAATAATAAATATTTTAAAATACCCATTTTATTATCCTGTCATACAACTTCCGCTCAGTAAACTCTTACGCATTCATTAGGTAGGTATAATATAGACATGCCTACAATAAAGATCACGATAGAAATTAAAACTATAATGTGAACCACATAATATTTTCAAGTATCAGCAACTAGCGCCACCTATCAGGAACAGAGAAACCGACTATTTCATAATTTGGCTTCAATCGATGCTATACTTCTATCAGACTCTCGAACCATGCACAGCCACTTAGTTACCACACGATCACACAGATGTCGTTGAAAAGGATTTGTTTTTTGTTTTGAAACTTGACACTGTCGTACCACTTGGCATCCCACGTGTGCTTACATCATTTATAAACTCATGACCTTGGATAATTAGAAACGTAAATAATTCTCATGTATAGGGCGAAGAGGGCGTTTAGAATAAAGAATAAGCAAATGACAAGATAATAAGCGACATTGAGGCAATTATAATATCTAATACCGATACTTGAAGCAATAAAGTAACCGATAAGAATGAATCTACCTATAACAAAAATAACTGATGTTTTCAAAAGGGCAAGTTTTAAGTTTACATTAGTAGAGCAGAGGGAACATATTACAGAACAGGAAAACTTTACCTTTCCGTCTCCTCTTTTTTCGTAACCTTTTCCTGCGCTTCCGAGTTTTTCTGCTCCTAAGTTCAAATTGCTCTAATTCACAATTGCTGTAAGCACTTTTTGTCACTTCAATTATTTTGCCAACCAAGCACAAGACCAAGGCGATCATTTTACACAGTTACTAAAAACTTTAGACTATTTTATCTGTATCGACTAGCTCACTAAACGTTATCTTAGACGCACTGTTTTTATTTTTCTCTTGTTGATCTTCAGTTCATGCACGAGTTGTTTATTACTTTGCCGTTCGATGTTATTACGTTTTAAAACCAGTTTTGATTTTATTTTATGTACGCTGTTTCTTAAATAACACATCACCTTTGCTATTCGCGTCCTCAGTACTGCACTAATGTTGATAGTTCTTGTATTCTCTCTAGGTTTATCTTTTGTGTGGGAGTGAAATAAGTTTATCGAGAGGTTATCACTCTTCTATGGAGACAAGACACAAACATATGACGGGTTGGACGCATCTCGCGGTACTCCGGGAGCCTTGGTGTGATTTCTATATAAGGCTAAAAATACACGCTACACACGCTCAATCATTTTTAATCCGTTGTCGTTGAGTGCACACAAGATAGGTTTTTATGGAAAAAATATAATCGTAACAAGTATTATTTCTTATGTTACTTTAGTTAAATTTGAGATTTGAAGGTTTAGTGGTGAAGAAGCTGTGCTCTCGAAGGATTATTGTGAAATGCTTATGCACCAGGGTACCGTGGCGTAGCGGTAATCACTGCACGTCGTATAGCATTAGATACGTGCTTTCTATTACGATGAGCTATTCATATTCAATTACAATAAACATAGAAATAACGGTGTCAGCATATAATTACTTACCTTAAAGAAATGCTAAAAAGATAACATCGGGTAAAAGATACAGCCTATTAGCAAAAAAAGCTCTTTAATTATTCAAAATATGTAGGTGCTAACAACTTTAGCTGGTTTAACAGTTTTGTGATTCTTCTAAAGAGCTTCGCCATTTTCGCTGAGTCTGTTGTACCTAGTTTATAGGTAATGACCACAAAATGTAAAGAGAACTTTTGACATTTTAAGTTTTTCCACGGGCCTGGAAAACTGAGTTGTCGAGAAAGATTAAATGTGTTCTATTAATTTCCATTTATATGTAAAAGGACTTAGTATATTTGCTGATGACCAAGTATTCTCAATCGGACAGAAACTTTAGATTTGTGTAGTTAGAGCTGGCTAGAAATGTTTTTGAAAAATAATTTGTTTACTTTTATAGGTTTAAATGATAACAAATTACTATTAAATCGTTTCATGGCCCAAAAGAAAACTGTTAAGTAGACTGTTCTTAAGTCTTTATAGACCATGAACACAGTTCCTTTGTAATTAAAAAAAAATATTTGTATTATATTTTACTGGCTCACAGATTGTCAAAAAAATTTCATACCGAATGTTCTAGGCAACGACATATAAAACAGTAGTTGCATTTTGAGTGTTACCTCATAACTCTAAGTCTGAACTTAAACGAAATCGCGGTGTAAATAAACCTAGTCAATTAACATTGGTTGACCTAATTGTGGCGTACAATTATTTAACTAAACGAAGTTATAAATTGAACTTTAATTGAGGATAACTGGATTAAAATCATAGACCCTTTTTGATTCTCTGAAGTGATTAATAACATTACCGCTAGCAGATTCGATTACATTGAATTTGTAAGACCCACGCGAGGTACCAGGTAAAAAATATTCAATACTTTTATCAAATTTAAAATGCAGCCATCAGAGTGTGCTATATTTAGTACCAGCAAGTTTTCCATTACCTTAAATCTTATTTTCGCTTTATATATTTATATTTTAGTTGATTTTTCATCTTACTATAGTAATGTAGGGTACCTACATTACTTTAGTAAGGATGATACAGAACTGCAGGTCCTCAAGATGAATGGTAAAGATTAAAAAGTTGTTATGAAGGCTGTAACCATGAAATAGATTAATTTAATAATCGCAGATATGAAAAAGAGTCTATGCGGTGGTTGGCGTTGTGACATTTCGTTTTTCAAAGTAAGTCAAAATGATTTTTGATGGGTATAGGCAGAGATGTAGTGATTTACACCCACAATTCGCCGGTATGTTTTAGATCCTATATAACGGCACAATACCAGACTCCTGATGCTACTGAAAAACCCAATTCCAGTGCTACACCTGGGAATCGCATCTAGTACCTCATACTCGTTTGCGACCACTGGATCTACGAAGCAGTGTAACCTTAATGAAACATTTGAATACATTTCTATGATATCATACTTAGGACGTACAACATATTAGCTTGCCCACATAACATTTAAAAATAAGTCATTGTTTTGAGTGCGAGTCATAATGAAAATCGTTACAAGACATTTGTAAATGTATGACTAATCGGTGGCCTTATTTACCGTGTACAAAATGTTTTTGAAAAACTAAAAAACTACGTAAAACGTTTATTCTGCAGGACACGTATCATGGCGACGCGGAAATGGATGACGTGACATCCGCACTGGATATGCTTATGCCATTTAAAGACACAGATTTAGTGGTAGTTAATAATGTAATTTTATTCTACGAGTATATTTATATAGATGGCGTCCAGCGTGGTGGACTATAGCCTAATCCCCATAATTCTGAGAGGAGACCCGACCCAGCAGTGGGACAGTGGTTTATGTTATGTATGAGTACCAGGGCTCTCTCAAAAATGGATATCACATAGACTTGTGTTAAAAGAACTTGAGGATAAAATTAACAATGTTATTTAATTATAGTACCTACATAATAAAAAACGAAGGCAAGTAATTTTATTTCCAACCTCTTTACCATATTAAAAATATATATTGCAGTTTTTTTTGTATCGGGGATTATAAACTAGATAGTTTTAGTAGGTCTTCGGACTCAACAGGTCTGGGATAGTAGTCATTTACTAACTACATTTTTACATGTGTATTTGCAAAGAGGGTAAATAAAGCAACACTTGTTTGCGATGTTATAAAGATGTCCTTCAATGACTTTATGGTGCCGACTGGCAACCGTTGTTCTAAAGGTTTGTACTGGACACACATGGTAAACCCTCCGGTTCCTTAATTCACTTCTCTCATAGTATAATGAACGGTGTGTTCTTAGAATTGTTTGGAGAATGTAAAAGCTGTCATACCGAGAGAATTTGGCATTCTATATAGAGTGCAGTCGTGGAAAACCTATAGGGCTTGCGAGTCATGACCTTTAGTACAGTTCTCTGGGCTCGTTCTAGCTTCAAAAAAACTGTTTTAGCGGCGGCACCCCATACCGAGATACAGCAGCCCAAGATGTACTGGCACAACGCAAAGTACATTTTTTTTTAGAATACTAGAATCTGCGGAGTAGTGCATGAGTGTATATTAGGTGAGTGATGTATCTTAGTATTAATGTCTATTTGCTGATTTATGATAATCTATACTTAAAATTTTTGTCTGTCTGTCTGTCTGTCTGTCTGTCTGTCTGTATGTTCGTTATAGAAACAAAAACCACTCGACGGATTTCAACGAAACTTGGTACAATTGTTCTTCATACTCCTGGACAGGTTATAGTATACTTTTCATCACGCTACGATCAATAGGAGCAGAGCAGTGAAGGGAAATGTTGGGAAAACAGGAGAACTTACTCCATTTTTTAAGCTTCCGTCGCATGTGCAGCCTTAATGGTTAAAGCTACACAGAAATCATGTATGACGGAAATGTTCTCCTTAAAATTATATAAAAAATATTCCGCGACAGCAAATGTCTATCTTTTATGGTTGACTCACAATAACACGTGTAACTCCCGATAGCTTAGCAGTTCGGAGCTTTCTGATTATATTTGTCTACTCTTACGTTAGGTGACTGACTGACTGACATAGTGATCTATCAACGCACAGCCCAAACCACAGGTTATAGTATACTTTTCATCACGCTACGATCAATAGGAGCAGAGCAGTGAAGGGAAATGTTGGGAAAATGAGTGATTCATGGGAAAGGTTTCAAGCTATCAATGTATATATCATCACGCTACAACCCTTAGGAACGGGGCAACGCAGGTGAAACCACGGGCGAAGAACTAGGGAACAAAGTAACTATTCCACGCGGACGAAGTCGCTGGCAAAAGCTAGTTATGAATAAATATGAAGTTTTTGGATCAGTGTAGAATAATATTCGAAAAGATGGTATGGGTGTCGTTGGCACTCTTAGTAGAAATAAATCTGAATATTTACTCAACTGATGAATTTCTTAGATAATTTCCGAAATCCCCTAAAAGTCGTATTGCGTGACAAAAGTAAATGGCCTGTGAATGGCCATTGAACAGAAAATTAATATAATAATTAAACACTATTTGCAGAAACATAGAGCACATACCTTTGTGAGATGCTTGGCCCAATATATTCAAACACAATATTTTTTTTAACAAGTAAATTGAATTTCATAACCCTGAATGTAACTACATATCGTAGTAGTTAACTACATTTGGTCGGCTACGGTACATTAATACGTACTTAATCACAAATTTACCTCTTTGCTTACTGGATAAATCACGCACCTAACATAAATGAAAAACACCTGAAAAACACGTAAATTGCAAGTTTTTTTACCATTTTTTATATCTTAATTTAGTTTACTATCGAGCGAAACTGTCCCGTATCTTAATTATTATGTTTTTCCTCATAGAAGTGAATAATTGTATTCTTTGTGAGCGAAATAAATTTCTTAAACCGTATTTTAAATAGTGGTATTGGATTGTATACGCAAATTATCTACGATATAATTATAATTATAAAGACTTACCCAGCATCCTATTGACGTCTCCCTTTTCAGTCATTATCGTCGTCCACGTCTTTCATGGCTTCGAACCTGTAAGTAAAAAATTTTACTTAGACTTTAAACACAGAATAGTTACTTAAATATAATTCTAGAATTTTGTGTGCTTTATGTCAAAAAATTGTGATGTTACTTTTCAGTACGGTGTTGTTACATTTTTATCAACAGAGACTGTGTTTTGTAGATATAGGGTTAAAACGTAGAAATTCGCCACGGTCTTTACCTTAGTATCGAACTGCGTTCACCCCTTATAGCACAGTGTAAGCACAACAATTAACTACCACTAACACCAAACAAAACAATAAAAACTCACAATCTAACAATATATTACTTAAACTCCATTTATATCATGTACAATAATCACATTTTTCACTTATAACTCAATATTTTCGGGAAAACAGTGGGAAATATGGTAAAGATTTTCCAGATTGCGACAGAGGCATGTCGACGAGGGTTGGATGGCGAATCTTACGGAAATGCACGAACGATACCGATGGTGCCCGAATGCAAATGTTATACAGGGAAGGATCTCAGCAACATTGACCCCCTTAGAAATTATAATTTTAAATAAAATCTCAAAGTGAAATAGAAGATTATCTTGAAAGTAACTGTATGTCCAACAAAAACAACGCTATTAACATTAAGTATGTAACAAAACAAATAATATTTGTTGTAACTAAAATATTTTTGCACGGGATAGCTTAGTTCGTGCCTGTAGGAACGGCAACTACCGCCCCGTAGAGAGGTCGTCGTCGTTTCGCCATATTTTTTACGCATGCGCCATAACCACCCCAAGGGGTAATCACTAAATACGGTATTACGTATTATATGTGTTGCCAGTGAGAAAAATACACTTTCTAAATAAAACTAAATATTTTTAGTTATACGTTCTAAAATATAATCTGCTTTATTTGGCGCCTAGACTAAGATTTTTAAAATTTTGCTGATTTGTGAGAAACGATGTATGTTCACAGCGCATTCATACTGCCCGCAAATGCCTACTTGCAGGCAGTGTGATCAATAATATGACGTCATACCATTGAGAAGCTTGCTATATTATGGCAGTACAACTCCAGCTTCGGAAATAGTGTGATGGCTAAAAATAAGCACATTGTATATGTACATATTATTATGTCAACGATTTCATTTTCGTTTAGTAAAGATACTTACATTAAACAGTTACTTATACTTATTTTGTTTCGAATAATTATGTACACGATTGGAAAACTAAGCTACACACGTGATATTTTTTTCGGCAACTTCGTGAAATTGTCGTCAAGATAATAAATTTATATGCGTACCTAGCCGATTTTAGTAACGTAAGCAGTTTATTTCATTTCATTGCAGAGATCTGCTTAATTTAATTATAATTTATATATACAGTTACGTAACTAACTAAAAAACATTCTCATTTCTAGCCTTCAGTCTGAAATTTGTTGCTAAAATAAATCCTAAAACACTATTTTATTTTAAATCAATTTGTGTGGGTGCTCACAATATTCAATTCTCTCTTGCAAGACGGCTAATGGATGCGCGTTTCAATCGTTGAACATTGAAGGCTCCTCCAAGGTCAGCCAGACTCCGCATAAGGATTTCGTCGTCATACGATCAAGTACAATCAACGTCAATGGAATAGGGATACTTAACAATTGGCTCGAGGGAATTATCTGGCACCTATAAACTGTATGGACTCTACATTACTCTACAAGCCTTGAACAACGGTGCTGAATTTTTATATTTCCTAACCGAATGTTGACAAACAATGATTCAATTATGTACAATCTGTAATTACAAGAACATTTTTTATGTAGTGACACAATCATTTCTGGATAATTACTTATCGATATTCCAATATTTAATTAGTAATGTTGACATGACATATTGTTAAGGTAAAAAAGTACTGGATTTGTCACAGGATTAGCTCATATCTTTTTAAAGAGACTGGCTGCTTGCCTCGATCTTCGTGATTTCGATTTTCCCAATTTTACGGGAATTTCCCAATATTTCTATCACAGTGTTCACCTGTGCACATTTTTATGACTCCAGAGGACCCACCGGCTTAAACTAGGTACGCGTTGTCTGTGTTATAGGGACCATATTTCATCTCTATGAAGCGTGTCTACTACGGGACTTAAGACTTTTATAGGCGAACCGTCCGGCGTACCGTCTTTTATAAAATACTAAAAATGTGCATACTTTAACACTAAGTGCGTCACAATACTTATGACGCTACACGGATTAATGAAGGCAGTCTCTTCTTTATCTTTACAAGGAGGTCATTTGTTTTTCAAGTCGTTAAGGTCACTATTCAATTTGAGAACGGTGTGACAGCCGCTTTATTATTCCTCCCAAATCATGTTCCCTTGTGATCCAGATTCTGGTTACTGGTATCAGTCAACGTTTCACTCAGTTCTATTTCAGCTATATATCATGTACCTATTGTACTTTAAGAAACCAAAAGATATCAATGTAGGTATCTACATTTTTGCTACCAAGATAATATCAGTTAGCTTGATTTTCTTTGTCTAATTAATCTTATCCACAAAACCAATTCAAAGGGTGTGACAAGCTGTACCAAAATGACCTACTTTAACTAAATGAATATTATGTTCCAATGAATTACTATACGTTGGATAAACCTGAATTAAATTGACTATTACACGTGTTCAACCCAATTTCTTAGATGTTTAATTCAATTTCCAGCGTTGAAAAATTCAAACTTTAGTATAGGTACTTCTTAATTTGCATGAAAACGATAATTGGCGCGATAAACGCTAACTATAATGACAATATAAGATATTACTAAAGTGCTAACATTCGGATTAAACGACGCAATGCCTCCTTTAATTTTGAGTGCTAAAAATCTTTTGTGCACTTTTCAGTATGACGATGCACGATGCGAACTCTTTGTTAAAATGTAACAAGTACAATAAGGCGTGTATACTCATCTACTAAAAGCGAAACTTGCTGTTTCATGAAGAATTACAATAGCAGGTGAATGCACTTGCACCTTGCACCCAATTGTTCAGTTCACAAGTAATCCAGTCCACTTTAGCACCTCACAATATTACTCCAACCTAACTTCTATTTAGTATATAGGTATGTAAACTTTTTTAAACCAAGTAGGTAGTGTATAACCACGAATATTTCCAACCAACTGACTGATTAAGGACGTTTTGTAAGACTTTGAAATTAATTTACTTTCAAAGTAAAGTGTTTCGTAATATCATCCAGTTAAAAGTGAGTTTGCCTCAAACAGTCTCTTCCGCCTGAAACGTAGGTGATTCCAAACTTGTTTAGCCGAAACAGATAGCATTTAATTAACACCAACTAGAGTTTTGTTAATTTACCGAACATCGTTCAGTTGTTGATCAAATGCGTAACTTTTTCCATCATGGGCTTAAATATAGAGAGCAGTTTAATACATTACCTTTGCCTAATCCTGGCAAAGAATTAGAACATAAATGTACATAATTACTTAACACCATTTGAGTTGTGATTGTATAAAGTAACGTGGCTAATTAATACCTCTCTAATTAAATCTGTATAAATATAGTAAGGTAATAAATGGGCTACAGAAATCATCACAATTATTCTCACTTTATTCTCAGTTCTTATTGTTTAATAATATACAAGAATGCCATACATACATACAAGGGTAAGTTAAAAATGTATATATAAATGTGTACTTATGTGACTATTTTTGACTATTCTGACTTTACATACACTTCACGTGTATCACAGTTCTTAGAAGCAATAAAAGAAATTAACACACTATAAATCGGGAACACTTGGATTCATGCCACTGCCACAAAAAAAACACAATATGTGAAGCTGTTGTTTGTATGATTTATCTATGCGCTTACGTTTTCGAGCACCTAGCGGAATTGACCTCTGTTCTATAATCAGTGATAATTGTGCACGTAATGATCGCGTAACTACTGTATGAACGCGTGCCGACCACCGAGCGAGATTCTCAACTGTTTTATTTTAATGCTGGCTCCGCACACTTTGGCCATGAAAAATATTGCAAAGGTGTAGCAGCTCTGTACAAAAATGATGAGCAATAGACAATGTCGTTCATTGACTGTGAAACAAGAGCGCTGTCTCGTGCATTATTAATTGCCATAGTTATTTATTTCTTCGGACAATCGAAGCATGAAATCTATTTACACGGTACGTCTCTATTGGAGGCCGCTCGGAAATTTTATTTTCTTTAAAATAGAAAAGAGGTTGCATTCGTATCCTTAGACTGTAAAGAGTGCTGTGAACTCATGACACATTTTCCATTAAAACAACAATTTCAGTATATCTAAAGCTATATTAAACAAGACAATTATTGTATCTGCAGCTGATTATGCAAGTAACTACGAAACGCGTCTGTACGATTAATTAAAAAGTTGCGTATGTGGACTCTATCACGTAGATCACGAATTTAATGACATAATGAAAGATACGAAAGATACTGGAAAATCGTATCGTGTGCAGATATACATAGAATACAATGGCTCTGTAAGGGCGTGCTCGCGGCTGCCGATACATTTGAACATTTGTTAATTATCTTTATTCGTCATCCTTGAGCTAATTTTAAATAAGTATTTACAAGTAGAAGACAGTCGTGAAATGCGTTTTAGAGAAAGCGAGAGCGTATTTAGACAAACTAATAAAACTAAACATGAAAAATAACAATAATCACGGTTTACATTCGAAAATTAGGCATAATAAATAAATTACTTATATTATTAGATATATTTAACATATTGTATTCTCAATACCTTTAAATCATAGCTGTTTTAAACGAATCCGTTCCTTACTATTACAGAAGACTTCTACTGAATTGAACCAAAAAAATATATATTTAATTTTGCATCATTTGAGCAAAAATCGATTCACCAAGGTTACAACAGAGTTTTACCGTTATCGTAACCCTATTAGTATCAGTGAGTGGCGGCTCAATTGCTATAATCGAACCAAATTGTTCTGAAACGAACCACACTGGTTACCCGCGCCGGTCGGCTCATCCAGTTACACGTTCATTGTGTATTTATTACAATAATGCATCGCATACAGTATTTAGTTCAGAAAGTTATCTTTCTATTTGACTAGGCACTTTGTTTCCAATTTGCAAACAGTCTGGTATCTTATCGGCTCACTTTAGTAGAAGCTGTACATCACGGGTACACGCGTCGTTGACTATTTATTAAACTGCGATGTGAGCTCTCGTTGGTGTTTGTGATATACTCTGTGATTTAAAAAAAATATCGTATCCGTATTAATTGTGTAGTGACAATGAATGAAGGCACCGTTGATGTTCACGGTGAATTGGAACGATTAAGGTTTTGTTTTATTCATAATTATAATGTGTAACAATATTTACTATTGTGTTTATTATGTGAAAAACTCGATTTAATAAAAAATATATGTTTTGTCATAGTTATGGTACTTTTTCATACATGTAGTAAATGGGAAGATTTTATTAAAAACATCAAAACTCCCCATGTATGAATTCGTAATTAATGTTTAATTTTATAACATTCAATGCCAATGTGTTGTAATCCATCATTTAAAATGTATCCGAGACATAAAACAGTAATTGACTAAGCTACAAGCGTAGCACTAATTAATTTCGCTTAAGGAATCAGTATTCGCAATAGAAAGCGTATTACCTAGCAATCACGTTGCTACTTTAAATTCATCAAACATAACTTGACTACAACCATTTCTCTTTGAATAGAGGTCCGGAAGTAAAGGAAGAAACTAAGTCACCATGCGCAGAGAATCAGCCACAGAAATACCGCGTTCTGCTCGAGCCAGCACTAGTGGGTGCCATGATAGCCATCAATCTAGGTCAAACCTCTTTACAGAACTTCTATCTACAAACAGCCTGTACAGTTGACCTGGGAATGGATTTGTCAGTGTGTGAAAAAGGAGAGATGGAGGTAATCATTATGTCAGCGTTTTTACTTTCACATTTAAATTGTTTATCTTTTATATCTACGAGTAAGTGCAGATTCACGTTCTACGTTCACTTTTGTATACAAAACATCACACTATTCGATATCGATATTGATTATTCGAATATCTGAAATAATCATATTGCATAGCTATCTAAAATGTTGCAATTTTAATTTCCAAAACATACTTAGTATCTGATTATAACTTTGATCGAAATATAAATTTGACCTCATAAAACGACCGTGAATTTTATCAGGCGTTAGATTAAATAAGCCTTACACACATTTTAACAAAATTATTCATAGTAACGCTTACACATGAAAAAATAACTATAGATATGATAACCAATACTCAGTAGTTACTTAAAATTTACTTTTAAATTATTTTTTCGTCAATTTAATACGTCAAATTATGAAAAGCGGTCATTGATATGGTCCAACAATTTGGTTTAAAAAAATATATAACTGGATTGCCAAAAGGAGTCTGAATGGTCGTTTCACAGTGCTTTCTAAAAGGCAATTCAAGTTTCCGTCATATTTCAAATAAACCTTTTACCTAAGGTGGCAAGTATTCTATTATCCTTTGCACAAATAAAAACGTAATATGAAGTTACAGGCATAATTTATCTTTCATAAAATGTGCAAAGATCACATTCCAATGTTTAATCAATGACCTAATGTTTAAATCCATCAAATAAACAAACTTATCTGTTAGGTGAAGTGATAATGACCATATCTACACGCGAACTTTAACCTTTAAGTTTATCCCGTATGCAACCGGGAGCTGAACCACAGAGTATTAACTGAATGACTCGTGCATGGGCATGGGCATAATGACACCGAGTACATAATACATCAATACGTTTATCTAACGCTTGCAAGATAAATGCAAACTGCATGTGCTGCAAAAATAAAATTATGATAACTCATAGCTATTTTTGTAAGCTGGCACATGATAGATCTATTAGCAGACACAATAGAAAAACAGTGGTTTCGAGCCTTGAGAGTGTCTCTGTAGTGGTACCTAATATATTATGTAGGTTTGAATGGTCAAAAACTTTGCTGATGTGCAAAATTTTTTGACTATTAGAGATTTGTAAATACTAGATAAATAAGCCTATTCCTTCAACAATTATAACGTTAAATATATTGTAGCTTTTACCCCTCTTATTTTTTACCCCTTTTATTTACATTCTTGCTCTATTGCTCACTTAACCGCAAGTGTCTACAGTATTCGAATTGATGCACAATAGCGCATTGAATGAGAGCGTAAAGGTAAATATGAGTACAATGCCATTAATGTCTAATTTATTAATTACGTTAGCAACAATAACCTTATCTGTGTTTATTGTAATTAAATTAATGTATTCAGATAATCCCGAAGACGTTGTTTGGTAAAATATAGTCTTTATTGTCTTTCTGGGTCAAATTTCTTTCTATTTACGTTTAAGTACAAATTACATTTTCTTGTTAATTGTGGTGATAAGAATAAATACAGTATATCTCTCTTGAGTATTTGATTAAATTACGACAGGCTAAGAGCAGAATTTAGTTTACAATAACATTTCTCAGCCTTCCTGCCTTTTCAGAAATCTGTATTACGGCTTAATTAGTGTAGTCCTCCTAAGTACATACTGCTAGGTTAGAGATCCTGGTTTTGATTCCCAGTTGAACGACAGTAGGCCCGACCCTCATTGAATGGATGTGAATGTACATTTGTACACCTTAGCCTAACTCTTCGGGGAATACGAGCGTGAACTGTATGGTATATTTATGGTATATAGTCTTTCTTTTTAGGAACAGTCAGGACCTTTTCTACTCATCATTTGTAATGGATTGCTTTCTTATCTATTTGTTTATTTCGATTTCAGGCAGAGAGTCAAATAGTAGTATCGGGTGTGAACGTCAGCCGAAGTTTCATTGGATCTCTTATATCTACCGTAGTCCTTTTGTTTGTGGGGCCATGGAGCGACTGCAGTGGGCGACGGAAACCACTGCTTATACTACCACTGGTCGGCATGAGTGTGATGACGACAGGAGTATTACTTATGTTGATCTTCCCTGGAGCTTCGACGGTCCAAGTACTGTATACTGTACAGCTGCCGATGTCTCTGGGTGGTAATTTTGGACTGTTACTAGCAGCTGCTTTCAGTCATATTGGTGATGTAAGTACACATGACTGCCATGCTTATTTTTAATTAATTTATATCTGATATTGTGACTTTGCAGATTAGATTTGAATGGATTATTTACTTCATTGATTAGAAATGGACTTAGGAAAAATATAATATTAAAAGTATGTATTGCACCTATTTGTATTAGCTACCTGCCACTATTTATAAAAAAATAAATGATACCTACAATCTACTATTTGACACAAAACTAGGTGGTGCGAACATTGCCTAATTATTCAATTGATGCGAAACGAATAATGAAAATAAGCTTCACGACCACGCTGCACGTGTTATTGATAAATCTATCATGAAGAAATGCAACATTAAAAAAAATTCCCCATGACTCATGAATGTCGAGAAAACAATCTTCCACTTGAAATAAGATAAAACGCAATACTTCAATAAACCTATTTTGTTACACACAAATATTGATGTATTTTGACATATCACTACGCAGCATTATCACAAGCATTATTTACATAACTTCACGTGATGCGCTTTTTACATTAAAGGATAAGCGATAGGAAAAAGATACTTATGTAATAATGGTACATAGGTATCTTTATTCCTAGTAATAATTTATGAACTGTAGAAGAAGACCATAAGGAGATACATATTTATTGATTTATAGATACATAGACAGAGGTTGACTTACGCATGGGTCTCTTCTCAGAATTAAAGGCCCTAGTGCGGGTTGGCAGACTTCAGATGCCGTCGATAAAATCTCTCAGGCATGCAGGTTTCCTCACGATGTTTTCCCTTACCGTTTAAGGACGAGATATTAACGATTAATAAGCATTAAATTATTATAAATTTGTTGTCAATAACAATACTAATGTTAGATATTTCTCTTGGATGCATATTTCCTAAGGGACGATAGTGTTTTCTTCATTTTGAAGAGGTTTAGAGGTTTAATTTGAATTATAATATATTGCCTAACAAAAAGGCTAAACCCCAAAAATAAAAATAAGTAACATAAGTACCATCACGCCTGTATTCCCCGAAGGGTTAGGCAGAGGTGTACTAATTAATGTACACCCACAGTTCGCCGGTACGCTCAAAAATATACTTTCTGTTTTCGAGTGTTCGCAAGTGAAAAATTTCTACTGTTCATTGTTAAAACAAAAAATTAATAGTGAATTTTTGAGGTCCTTCAATAAGTAAGCATTTATATAAACATGTATGAATGTGGGCGGCATAAAAATAGCATGTAAAGATGGTATTTTGTAGTTTCTGGCAACCACCATGAGAAAATTCACGTCTGTCTATAATACTAATAATACCTCGGCTTCGGCCATGGTTGTAGTGACATATTCCTATATTGCATAACAAACTGGGTCAAATTAAACTGGCCTTTACACAGTAGTTGGGTATTCCCATTGTTTACCCCACATAGCACCCACGGTAGAGGGTTGATACAGAGTAAACACTTCACCTACGTGTCCTCATGGGACGTAACAATTGTACAATGAAGATCAATCTAATAAAGCCCAAACAAATGAAGAGACAAATAAACTTATCACAGAAGTATATGTAGGTAATGCTAAATTGAAATTATAGGTTTCCTTCCTAGTTTCCTGTCTAAAACCTTGAAATTTGACCCTTGGACTTTTGGAATCTTGGAAACAGTAATATTGATTTCTAATCAGTTCATTTTACTCGTAACAATTGACTTTTATGATGCAATAAAAAAGATAAGGGGAAAATATTAAAAAAGAGTGCGATTATTATTTTATGTTTATCTTAAATCGTTGAATCCTTTGCAACTGTAATTATACAGAACTCATTTAATACATTTGTAGAAAATCTTTTTATAACACACAAGACAACTGACGCGAAGCCTCTCCCTAGCAAAAAGGTTATTAGCAGGTACCCAGTACAGCGTGATCATGCAGTTTTCTGTATGAGAGTTTGTTGATGTCTAAAGACTATATGAGACTTACTTTGACATTAGAGTTATATCACTGTCCATGGCTTTACCAAAACATCGAGGGCAATGTCCCTACATAGGTATCTGCTATGGTATAGTGAATCACGAATCCTTATAAATTCTAGTCGAAATGTTCGCAGGTGTGCTTCGCGACGGGTCGTGACGTCACTCGCACCATGGGCACTCACCGGGCCGCCATACAAATAGCTCACGTGGTGGGCGCAGTGGGCGGCCCCCTACTCTACCGATACCTCGGATT
Organism: Acronicta aceris; assembly: GCA_910591435.1. Classification (NCBI taxonomy): domain Eukaryota; kingdom Metazoa; phylum Arthropoda; class Insecta; order Lepidoptera; family Noctuidae; genus Acronicta; species Acronicta aceris. The sequence continues at coordinate 8,057,174 of OU342767.1, read as the reverse complement.
CTTCGGTGTGTTCCCACTTGTTTTATTTCTACAGGTATACGTATAATTCCATCTATAAGTTAACACGCCCCATCTTCTACTTTTGATCGATGACTTGAATTCATAAATCACTTTTCACATTCACGCCCTATTCAATATCATTATATACATAGTTTTACTTTATAAACACTAAGAACTATCCTACCTTATCAGTCGGTGTAACACTTTACGCATAAACTATTGCTTAATCCAAATAAATAAATAAATTGGCTAATACTAAGCAAGACCCAAACAACTGGCGCTAAATAGAGCAACAAGGCATCCTGGAATTTGCAATCGACTCCGCAAGCCAAACTAGCGAGTCGATATCACGAACGAACATATTTTCTTTTGCATTTAGATATATCTATTTCCATTAGTTATTCGTTTTAGTATCCAACCAGCTTTAGACTGTTAAATTGAAAATTTAAACATTAATCAATATCAGTAGAGCTATAAAAATTAGATAGATTTCTTAGAAAAGAATCCAAACATTATTATATTCCCTCAATTTATGTTGAATTGGAATGATACTGAATTTAATCAAATTGTTTTTATTAAATTCCTATCCTACCTACTTCAAAGTACTATAATGTTATGTATACTTTCATAGAATATAATTAATTACACATTAATATTTAATATTAGTGATTATAAATTATTACTTTTCTAATATCTCATCTATATTCCTATAAAAAGGAGAGACTGACTGTTCAGATTCCGTCAAGTCATAGGTTTATAGTTCGAATCTAAGGCATAATGTTTCGAAATCATATGCGTCTGAATAATGATAATAATCATCAGACCTCATGAGGAAAGGAGATACTATAGACAGCGCGGTGTCAGGCTATATTTTTGAAAAACAGTACATGGACTCTGGTTCTGTCACTCTGGTGTGGTGGCTATAGCGCCAATCTCTCAGAGAACGCTAATGGACTGTTTCGCCACGCTTGCTGGAATTGACAGACTTCAAATATCGCACCTTTGCAAATATCTCCTGAGACGTGAAAGAGGTTAGCTATGGAGTTAACCTCTCTCAGAGACTCGTGCAGTAGGACAGTAAATAGAGAGATGGTGATAAAATAAATATAACTTGTAAACATTAAACCGATCCCTAAAACTTCACATGGCTAAATAATATGACTCATCATAAAAAATATTAAAAACCTTAAAGCTAATAAAAAATGGTAATAATCCTATTCCAGCTATCGTCTTTGGTGTACGTGATATTCGCAGTGAAAGATGTCAATATAAATAGGGAGAACAAAGTGTCGGTGTGCAACTGGAAGCTGCCGTTCAACGCTGTGCACTGTCTGATAAAACCGAGAGAAGGACACAAGAGGATAATCATATTCCTTATGCTAGTCGTCACGCTAGGAGACAGAATGCTGTTATCTGGTGAGTTTAATTTCATTATTAGCTTGTTTTACTTTAGTTTCATTATATGTCTCACCTAAATTTGCTTAAAAAGAAAGAATAAGGACATAATGAAAAATATTTTAATTTAACGATGAAAGTAGGCCTACTACTTCGGTAGATCCGCTTGATTCAAAAGCTGGAAGCGAACTGATCTTAACTTTGACTGAATTAGCTGATTGATTGACGGTATAATTGGCTAGTATTAATTTACGGGGAATAACAGTAGTATTGTATAGTATAACAGGGAAGTAAGAAAGAAAATTACAATACTTATTCGAATGAATTGGTGATCGCAGCTGTTGTTAGGATGTACAGTTACAAAACAATGACAGAATGTGCATATGGATGGTGTTGCTTTGTGCGGTGAAGCCTTCGAATTATGCTCTAGTCAAGGCGAAGAAAGGACGTCATAATTTTCTTCCAAGCTGCTACGGTTTTTCTGTGAGATATAAATATGAATTGATTCTAGAGGAAAATCTGGTAAATGAAAATGTTAAATGAGATTGGTCTACGGATTCAAGAACATTCACCAGTGTGTATTTCTCAAAGCTGTAGCTAGATGTCGTTTCAGTTCCCGACATGGTCGCAAACTTGTAATCTCGTCCATTGCTCGTCCGCCGTAACATTTGTCGACAAAGACGTACCATCTAAATTTAAAGTTTAAGATAGTAGCTACTAGATGGCGCTAGCTGTACCAGTTGAAGTAGTAATAAAGGATTATTTATATAGCTTTTTTTAATGGTTTTAAAGCTCAGAACAGTCACTAAACCAACTATTGCTTAATATAAACATAATTTAATATTTTATCAATTGTATATCTACATAATTCGAGTTTTGGGTATTCGATGCGGGCCTGTTCAGGTAATTGTTTTTCTTTTGCGGTAATTACTGCAATGGATGGGTATTTTTTCAATGAACCTACTAGAACACAACTCATCCAGTGAATTTTAATCATAAAATTTATTGTTACAGCGGAGGTGTTAATAGCATACATGTACTATAGGTACAAGTTTCACTGGAGTGACGTGATGTTCGGCTCCTTCCTCGCCTACAGAAACGTTGTCAGTTTTGCGGGTGAGTAAGACAACATTATATTACAATATTGGTATGTTTCACACTAGTACACCGCTATATATATTGCGGTGTACTAGTGTACACCCACAGCTTGCCAGTAGGTATGTTTAGGTCCCAAATAATAGGATTATTGATCCGAGCTACTAAGAATTTCATAGAATAACCCAATAACACTTTGCTCGACCTAATTCAGGACCTCTAGCGTAGCAGTCGCATTAGACTCCTAGGTTAATGTATAAGTACCTAATAATATTAATATTATAAGTACCTATGATATATTTGATTTGCTTAAAAATAGTCTAGGTACTATTGTCTCTATACGACAAACATCTCTATCTCACGGATATACTTATTACCATTTTTTCTAGTATTGCGTCTGCTAATTGGCACCTTAACGCATTACTTATCTATATCAATTCTCACAGCAAACTAAAGACAAAAAGATGCTTATGCCTCCATTGAATCTTAACCAACCCCGTGAGTTCATAGTAGATAAGAGATTTTAAATCATACTTTTTTTTAAAAATACCTAAATAAGACCCAAATGAGACATGAGTACCTACCTAATAATAATAATAATCGTAGTAGGGTTGTTCAATAACCGAAAATTTTCATAGGAATAGAAACAATTGGTGTTGAATGAAACAATGGTGAATAAAACCCGTTTTTTTATATAGCCTATTTTGTGTCCCACTGCTGGGCAAAGGCCTTCCCTAACTCAGTCCAGGAATTTCTATCCTGGGCTTCCTCATACCACGTCGGCAAAAAGCGGTCAAGATCATCTCGCCAACGTCTCCTAGGCCGACCTCGTCCACGAATAACATTGTGACGTACCCACTCTGGAGCTAGTCTTGCCCACCTGTTTGGATGCATACGGCTGATGTGGCCAGCCCATCGCCACTTTAAACTCGCAGTTTGAACGCCCACATCGACTAGGCGCGTTTTGGAACGAAGGGTTGTATTTCGGACGTGGTCTGTCCTCTTTACACCCAAAATACTACACAATCTTGTTGCCTATGGTTTTCTCCTGTACGGTGGGTGCTTTTACAAATATAAATGGTCACATACAAACATCCAGACCCGGAGAAACTACCTGTAGCTATTTGCTCCGTGTGAGGACCGAACCCACTACGCTAAACGATACATACATATTCACAATATTTTCTTTCTTTCAGGCACGTTATTAATCCTCTCAGTATTAAAGCGTCGGTTACGGGTATCCGACGAGTCCGTGGGCATGCTCAGCTGTATATCTTATATCCTTGCCACTGCGGGCCTTATTACTTCCACTACGACCTGGTGCGTGTTTATGTGTAAGTATACGTTTCAATGTTCATGTACGTGTATTGTATCATTATTCTTCTGCGCTGGTCCGAATTTACCTCCGGTTTTCCATGTATCCTTGTCTGCAGTCAATCAGTCGTCCGTCACGTTATCATTCACTGCCCTACTTCTACAGTTTAATACTAAAGTCAAAGTTATTTCAAAGTCAAAACTAGCTTCATACAGTCATAGTCCATACCAAGTTTCAGGTGATTTTTATTATCAATACATTCCAGACATCTTGCATCAAAATAGATTATCTTCATTCATTCATCTAGTACGGGGCCGAGGTAAATAAATAACGATTTAACGTTTGAATATTTGGTATTATAGGATACAGATTACCAGCTTTCAACAAATCTTCTCTTGGGTCTGCATAAATTGTAATTTCTATACATTTCTACTCATTTAGTGCACTTAATACACACGGTAATCTTCCCTGTACCATCTAAAGGTTGTTTGGTAGAACCTATCATTGTACGCTCTTGGAGTGTCATTATATAAATACATTTTCTAACTATTCGTTCGTTGATTATTATGTTGATATTCTTCGAAATCGTTCATTTTTTCTTTTATTATAAATTTAAAATTAATTAGTAACATACGTTGGCCCCTTAAGTAGCTGTGGTCCGGTATAATAACCCGACCGAATAATGGAGGAATTATATAGATGGATATATATCTATGATATTCATAATGAAGAAATGAAACGTGGTCAACGTGTCTTTTTTTCTATTCACGTGCACTTTGCGTATTACCAAATTGTAATTACTATAATTAAATAATGATATGCTGAAATATCAGATCGTTGGCAACTTCGGTCACGTGGCTACCTCCTTTTCCGATGTCTTACTGAACTGATATCGTCATGTGACGTATCTCTCACAATAATGGTTGAGCTACACGATGATAGAAGTTTGCGTGCCATCAGTTAGCACAAGGTCAACATAAAGCTGCTATGGCTGTTCCTTCAAAATGTCAGTTCAGATATTGCCGTAAATTATAAAACTCAATAAATATCCGATACTACTACTAATTTCTGAACTTAAAAAGAGGCAATGATTCTATGAGTTTATTTTGTCGTTGCTTCTGAGAGATTGCCAGTGAGAAAATTTCGGCGGCGGCGCCATCTGGTTTCAAAAATTTATGTAAAAAAGATCTAACTATTTAGTAAAGTAAAAATATTTTTTAACAATCTCTAGAGTGTGCTTATTATAAACACTGCTTCATATTATTTTCACCAGTATTGTCATTATCAAAGTCGTTACATAAATCCCTTGTCTCTTGTAGTCATATCCTACAGATCTAGATAACAAACATCCGGTGCCGACCTATTACGTACTGCTGGCGTCATTTAGATTTTGAGAGAGATGGTGCTTTAGCCCGCAGAGTAACTCACAACAAAAAAATATCGCATCTCCAAGTTGTACAACAGCCTCAGTTCTTTAATTCTTGATACGTTTCTTCACAATGTTATCCCTTCATGTATAGATCCTGAAAAATTAATCTAACTGACTGCAGCATCCTCTTACTTTTTAACATCACTAAAATCAACCTACAGACATTTTTGAGGCTCACGTTATAGGGAGCAAGATTACGTTCCAAAATCAATAAATTTATCTTATCAAAATGATAAAAAAAGTTACAATAATTGATTTGTTGATCACTGGAAAATATTATATAAAAATACAGTGACTGCCAAGTCATCATAATTTTTTTTTTCCTATGATGCGTACTTCTTAATTCTACCTTTCGCAGACAAACAAGCGTTTAAATACTATGTTTAAATAAAAGATAGAGTAAACGGTGGTGCCGTTTTTTACTTAATTAAATTATTTACCTATCATGATTCTTTAAGTGGAGGATTAATTTAAGACAATGCACGAGAAGGAAGTTTCATTAAATATAAGAGGACTTTATTAGGGAAAACGGTATTTAGATTGATAACGCCACCTATCTCAAATATATAGTAATTGTGTTTATGTTTTTGGATTTTCTCGTGTGTTGTAGCATGAGCGGAATCATAAATTCTCACATACACAAACACTCAGACCCTTCAATCTTGTAAGTCCTTCGTATAGATTGTAGACTATAAAAATATTTATTTTATCTAGAAGTCGAACCCGTGTCTCGTAATGCAGAAGGTAATCGCTCAGACACTTCGCTTCCAAATACTTTTAAAACTACACAAAAAATCTTCACATTTACGTATACTCAAAAAGGAAACCCTACCGAAATAGAGTTTATTTTATCCGATATTGTTACAAATAGGTATAGTAATGTTTTTGTTGCAGTGCCCTTGGTCGGAATAATCTCACAAGGCTCTCAGGTGGTACAAAGGCCTATACTGAATAAACAGATACTACCGAATGAACAAGGTAGGTACCTAAACTATATTAATTTCATTGCTGTTTTAATTTTTATCTGGCTCCAGTGTCCGATGTATCAAAGTCTCAAAAGATTATTTATATTTTTTACCTTATACCTATGTGAATTTTACGACTGGCAGTGTTATCAGAATCTATAAATAAATTTAACAAAATATACATATTGCACGTCCGGTACAAGTGTAGGTAATTTCGGTATTCTTCAATGATAGATGACGTCAATATGTATATTAATAGAATTATCGAATTGGTTATCTTAATTGACGTGGAAACTGATAAAAATCTGTTTTTATTCGCAGGTAAAATCTACAGCGTGATGGGTGCTTTGGAATCAGCAATGCAAACGATGTCTTCGCCCCTGTACTCCTTACTTTATACAAAGACTGTCTCGAATATGCCAGATGCTTGGTTACTTCCCGGAATTACTTTAGCTTTCTTCCAGTTACTATCTTATGTACTAGCACGAAAATTACGTCAGTCGACATCTTCAAAAAATAATGCGTTGGACCTCGCTGAAGCAGAAAAGACCCATGAAAAAGAAAATAAAACACCAATAGAATCTAAAGACTCCGGGACATAATCACTTATCAAAATTGTAGTTTTTAGGGTTTTTTTTTGTATTATTAAAGTAACTTTTATTTAAAGAAATTACAGTTTTATAGAAAAGAAATCACTGTTGTTTTAGTATTTCTGACGTTGATATTATAAAAAAGTGATAGGGTAAATTCATGCTCGCACAGAAGCAAATCGGAGTGAAATTGTAAAAGTTAATAAGTATAGCAAATTCACCCTTATCCCAACATGTTATTATTGCACGTCACGCATTCCGCAGAATGCGCGCGTCTGCGAGGGACCGATGCTGCAGATTATCTTGGCAGAAATATGAGCATTATATTGTTGAAGTACTAGTATGAATTGTCCCTGTCCGAAACCGACTAATCACAACATTTTATTAACTCAACTATTGTTGGGCCCGTAACTTAATTTAAACTTTTGATATTTTTTCATTTCGTTCTTTCTTTTACTCATTCATTTTACTTTACTAAAACCATCTTCAGCACTGACACAGCAACAGACAGTAAGACTCAGGGTACTGAATTCTAATATCTTAAAGCAGACTGTTTGTTTTATTTTTGTGTCCCTATCCACGATGCGGTGCTTTCATCGGCACATGACTGTCTTCATCCACATGGTTACTTAGTTGACGCTCAGAGTTTACTAATCTTTCGAAATCAGATTATAATTTCCACAGCAGTAGTGTTTTCAACCTAATGAGACCTCATTTGAGGTAAGTACTCGTGACAGCAATTCGAAAGACTTACTAAAAGAAGTCGGGTTAAAAACTCGACGAGATTCTAGGTAGTCCTCACTTCAAATGTGATGTTAATACTGGGCGAGTACCTTGCGAGGTGAAATGACGTGCTACTTTATCTTATAGAAAAGAAGAACCAGGCGAAGCTGCGCACGGGAACTCTAGTCTTAATATAAAATAGACTAGTTACCATTTGCAAAGGAGCATTCAATAATTCACTAATAACAAACGTGTCGGTACAAATTTATTAATAGATACATCTTATCCGATACAAATACCTTCCTGTCACACTACCTTTCGTTTCGCCCTTGCTATTGCGCCATTTCACCAATGCGTATTTGTTGTACACGTCCAAATCGCCCAGAATATTTAATCTTCATTCAATAACATAATGAATCATTTTTATCGTTAACATGAGATCTCAATAGACGGCTGTATCGCTTCGATAGTCTCAATTTAGATAACGAAGCATTAATTAGATTGCATAATCATTAACAAGACGGGTCTTTTAAGTATAAACTTGATTTTTGGGCCGGAAATCGAATTATATGAATTGCTAAGCAATTCATCATTATCCGTTCGCAAAGTCGAAACGCCTTTAATATCGAGTATTACACTCGATATTAAAGGCTAAGACTAAGTAGTCTTAGTGAGCCCTTTAGCATATACGTAAACTTTTAAGATAATAACGAGAAACAGATGATCTCTAGTATGCAGGATGGGTAATTTTAATCATCCGTGTAAATTTGTACTTACACGTCACTAGGCTCCACTCTGATTAGCGATATTCATCATCTGGATCTTTTCCTAACATGCAATCCTTTAAGACTTGTTACTAGGCATAGGCAATAATGATATGACTGTGATGAGCCATTCACACATCTATTACTATCTGAGTCTGAGGCACCTTGCGTAGAGAAATAAAGGAAGGAAAACTATGAATTGTCAGACCGACCCCAATTACGTAGATTGATCGATTTGGATAGCCCAAATCTAATAACCCACAATATTAAGACAAATAGAGGGCAAGATAATCAATAGGTACTTTAAAACTCTGACGATTAAATCATAAAGAATACAGATGTTTGCACACATCACACTCAGCGGTCAGAAAAACACGAGAAAATGGGTCGACACCCGATATGATAGACAAAGAATTGATTGCTGTGATTTTAGGCGATAGTGTAGCATGGCTCGATTAATCCGATAAAAAAACGTATAAAATGGATGCCGCTGCCCTATCTTAAAAACAGATTGTGAAATCGGTCGGTACCATAACAAGTGAAATTTCTTAATTTGTGAAATAATAATGTAAGTATAAAAACGAAAATGGATCGTTGATTTTACATTAACTGCAATAGTTCTTTTTTTCTTAGAACAGTGTTTTTTCATGGTGTAACAATGTGATTTAAAAACCCTTACAATGTGGACAAAGCAGACAGGATTGATATTAACTTTATGATATTACTTCCAGAATGCAGCGCCCAGGATACCCAGGTTACCCAGGCCCCGGTGGCATGAACAACGGCATGCCAATGCAGCCAGGAGCGCCTAACACCCCTGCTAGGTTCAACAACCCAGGGGGCCCAGTCTACGCTCCTGGATACGGCCAACCCATGGGAGGGCCCCAGCAGAATTTCCAGCCCAACGCTGGGTGCTTCATGCCTGCTGCTACCATCCGGAAAATCAGCAACACTACGCCACCTCAGCGATTTGACCCCTCCTTCCAGTAAAGTTTGACCCAACTGAATCTCTGACTGTTAATTATTGCGTAATGTTAATTTAAGTTATTATATTGATCAATTATATGATAAGTTAAAAAATAAATAGTCGTGTAACGACAGTTTAAATATTTTACTATATCGAACCCACCCAATGAAAATATATAGTTTTGTATACCTACCTACATATTATAGTATGGAAAATGATCATGCATCGTCTGCCCCCTGGGGAGGCGGGATATGCCAGGGATGGACCAGAGCAATGGGATTCGCAACAATCCTCACAACCTGTACCCCTATAACCTGTACACTGTACCTTTGTCATGCTCACTTAAGTCCTGCTAATAAACCTGAATACGGCAGTACTGAATAAAGCTTACACATTAAACTGCATAATTCTCAATCTATTTAAAACAAAGTTGTAAACATTAATAATGTAATCATGTTTTTTTTAAAGAGTATTTATGGAGTTTCTTGCCGTCTCTTCTCCACTTAGACTATTGGTTGTATAGTCTAAGCTTCTCCATAAGACCCACTTTTTGGATTCGTGCAATTAGTTTTGACTTTTCAAAAGTACCTTTTTTAAAATTTTAATGGTATAATTGATTTGACTTTGTATGTAGATAAATGTGTAGGCACTAAATTTCATAATTGCCGGGTATATTTTGGCCCTGTCACGGCAGTGGCGGATGTCTTGAATACAATGACCGTAACTACGGGGCAAGGGAAGGCAAGTAGGGGTTTAGTTAGTACGAGTCCGACATACCCTGCCATCTCCCTAGGTGGCAGAAGATCCATGAGAATCTTGGTATTTCTAAAACTCGTAGAGCTAAACTAGGTAGTTTCTATGGTAATTATTAGTAGGAAGTACTTGCAAATATTTTTTATCAACAACTCTTTTTATCAATAAACATATATCTCATACCTGTCAAAACCTAAGTACAGACTGATTTAAAGAGAGATAAGTCAAAATAACAGATAACAAATAAAAACAACGAAGGACACCAGCTTTAGTTAAAGGTATTCCATGTGTGACATATATATAACTTGTTTTTCCCCTGCCATTAAGACTTTTGAAACAGTATTCACTTGTATTTTCAGTAATTTAAATACCTTGCAGTAGAAGCTTATGTTCTTCGAGTTCACTGCGCTACCGTCGAGATAAATATTAGGCAGTTTGGCTAATTGGATTCGATCAACTAATATATCTATATGATATACCTACCTAATATCTATATGATACCTACGATATGATACCTATTTAATATCTATATGATACCTACGTTTACACACTCCGGGAAAATTGCTGTCATCAAAGCAACGCTGGTAAAGTTTCTGCTAAGCATGCTAAGCATCGTTCATTTGCAGATCCATTACATTCACAAAATAAAATCAATCGTAATGGCACTGCACATACCTTTGTACTTCCCTTCTTTCTCTTCTTCGTCTCTTTCTGTAATGGAAAACTATTTTGTAGCATTAGGTACTGAAAACATAGTCATTGGGCTTTTGTGCTCACGATTTTATTAAAAACTGGCTGGCCCGGCAAACGTTGTCTTGCCTTGTATCATCATTTTTCTGCACTTGTCCCAATTTATTTGTAGTTGGCGCAGCATGACTTTTTCTTCCACTCTTCCCTATCACCTTCACCTCAATAATTCAATCCTTTTCTTATGTCTTGCCTTGTATATAAAAAAAAACGTAGAACCCGATTACGGTGCCACCTATCGGCGCAAATTGTGCATCTAAACCATTCAGGGACCCATTTAAATATGCACAAAAACATTAATCAAAATCACACCAGCAGCTAATGAGGAGTTCACCGAGTGGGAGCTTACCGAAACAGAAAACCTCACAGAAAACAACGCCATGTTCATTTGTGTCCGTGTTTTATTTCTGTCACATCTGTCAATCCCTTCCCGTTACAAAATGTATGAAAAAATAAAAAAAAATTTCTTCGTAATGTTGTTTTTCGTGATTTTTTTCAATATTTTAATAGTTATTCTGCTGTTCTGGGAGAAGATAAATCCAACAAACCAAAGATCATAAAAATCGGTCTACTCGTTTTCGTGTTATAAGTGTTGTAACAAATCCGACATTGTTTTATATATATAGATGCAATGACATTTTATAGTGTATAGATGAGAATTTTTCACACCATAAATAAAAAGATTGAAAACGTTACGAGGCCTGTAGCGCCATCTATTTCTTCGATTGGTATTAAAAACTGTAGGTGTTGTACCATTTATCACTTATGTATCGGCTTGAGGAAAATTAAAGCAACTCTTTCAACAATAATATGTTAGTCATCACTAATTACGTAGGAATATTGTTTTAATTGTTCGTTGATTATGGATAAAGTAAATAAGTATCGTATGATAGCATAGGTACGTGCCTAATTTACAACTTGTTTTATCGCAAGTTCACGAGATTAGCTAAGGAAAAGAAATAAAAATTATGATGGTAAATTGTCAATATTTAAAGTAAAGTAAAGTAAAGTTTATTTCATAAATAATAAAACAATTGGTACAATATGGGCTCTGGATCCCGCACTAGGATACCCTGTGTTGCAGGATCCAGTCTCTTTCGACAGCTATAGATACATAACTATGAGTAGGTCTCTTAACTGTTACTTAATCATTACGTTAGGTATATATGTGTTAGCATGTGTGTGTGTGTGTGTGTGTGTGTGTGTGTGTGTGTGTGCGTGTGCGTGTGCGTGTTGGTGTCTGATTGTAAAAGTGTCAGCGTGTATGTGTCACTGTCACTTACAAGAAATGAGGTTTTCAGTGTCAATATAGTTAATACCCAGCAGCCAATCACTGACATGTTTTTTACAAGCATATTTTGTCATTTGTAGGATATTCAATTTTTTGTTGACTTTAGTGTACAGGTATGGCCCTATGAAAGAGAAGGCTTTATTACTAAGTTTTAAATAGTAGAAGCCAGTATTCCATTTAGGTTTCCGACGTGAGCGTTGATCCGTTATCATAATCATAATCATAATCATTTATTTATTTGTGAAACATAGGATACAATATTGATCTTATTTGGTAATACTATAATTAGTGCGCTATGTTTTGCCATAAAGACATACAAATATAATTGTGTGTAAGTTGAATATATTGAATGTCAAATTTTATTATTATTACTATTATTATGAATTTAGAATTCTGTCATTAAGATATTCATTAACATTATAGTAGGCCTTATTTAAAAGAAATTGTTTTAGTTTAAATTTAAATGCACCCAAATTAGGACAGTCTAATATAGCCTTAGGCAGATGGTTGTAAATTCGAGGCGCCATACAATAAACACTGTTATTAAATTGTGCAGTTTTATTTGGGGGAAAGCAAACTTTATGGTTGTGTCGCTTGCTTTTTAGTTGCTCAAATAAGGACATATGCGAATTTACAAACACAGCAGTTTCATAAATGTAAATACATGGTAACGTTAATAGTTTCAGACTAATGAAAAAAGGTTTACAACTGTCTGTAGGTTTCAGTTTACAAATAGCCCTCACACATCTCTTCTGAGCCTTAAAAGCAATTTCTTTATCAACCGAGTTTCCCCAGAAGATTACGCCATAACGTAACATTGACTCTACGTATCCGTGGTATGCGGTGATCACAGCAGATTGGTTCACAACTTTTGCGAGCATATATAATGCATATGAGAATTGGCTAAGCTTAGTACATACACTTTCTATCTGGCACTTCCAGTTCAAATTGGAATCGAGACAAAGACCCAAGAATTTTGTGGATTCTACTTCATTAATTGTTTGTCCATTAAAGTTTACATAAAGATCTAATAAGTAATTGCTCCTATTTCTAAATGTCATTATTTTAGTTTTATCTAGATTTATCAATAAATTATTGTTATTTAACCATTTAATTATTATATCTAATGTCCGATTCATATTTAATTCTAAGTTATATTTATACTTATCTATGAACATGACAGTACTGTCGTCTGCAAATAGGACCATATTTTGATCTGTAAATTTAGGTAGATCATTTATATAAACAATAAACAAGAGAGGACCCAATACACTACCTTGTGGCACTCCCTGTTTTACTACCTGGAAATTTGACATATATGTAGTCTCTTTTTTAGTATTTGTACATATGCGAGTAATTTGAGTACACTGCTGTCGATTACTAAGGTAAGACGCTAAAAGATTCAAAACATTTCCTCTTATACCATATGCCTCTAACTTGTTAAGCAGTCTGTTGTGGTTTACATAATCAAATGCCTTTTGCAGGTCCATAAATAAAGCAGAAACTAGAGATTTATTATTTAAGCCTGTCATTATAGTCTCTAAAAATTTATATACGGCCAGATTTATAGTTTTACTTTTTCTAAAGCCCACCTGTTCCTCAGTAAAAATATTGTTGTTTTCGAGGAATTCATACAGACTCTTACTAATTACCTTTTCAAACACCTTAGAGAATATAGGTATGAGTGCTATTGGTCTGTAACTAGTCATGTTTTGCTTGTCATTCTTTTTGAAAAGTGGCTTTATTATTGTTATTTTTAATTTCTTTGGGAATACGCCTGAGCTTATACACAAATTTATGATGTAACTAAGAATAGGTGAAATAATAGTAGCTACATGTTTTAAGATATTTGTATTAACGTCGTCATAACCAGTACTATTTGTATTTTTTAATGAAATAATTAATTTATGAATGTCTGATGGGGACGTTGGACCCATAAACATTGACTGAGACAGTCTATTAAGACTTGTAGATTGGCAATCTGTGGTATTATCTAAACATTTTTTCGAATCCTCTCCACTTATAAAAAAACTATTGAATGATTTTGCTATTTCTAGGGGATTACTAATGGTGTTACTATTAATATTTATTTGTTTTATTTCTTCCTTAGGCATATTACGCTTTTTATTGTTGATTACTGACCAAGTTGCTTTAGATTTATTTGCTGCTGTTTTGATTATATAGTCATTCTGAGATTTCTGCGTTAATTTTATTATTTTATTTAGACGCGTAGAATAGATTTTGAATGCATTTTTATTGACAATATTAGGATGTCTCCTATAGCGCCAGAGTAGCTCACGCTTACGTTTTGAACACTTCTTTAAGCCTCTTGTTATCCATCTAGGTTTTGTACGTAAGTTTTTTCTTGTCAATTTTAAAGGGAAACATAAATAATAAAACAAAGTAAAGATGTCATGAAAATTGTCAAATGCCGTGTTAGGATCACTCGTGCTATACACTTCACTAAAACTAAGAGACATTAGGCATTCCTTGAATTTTTCTATATTATCCTTGCAGTAATCTCTTCTCTCAATATACCAGTGAGTAAGCGAGCATGTTTCTTTTACTGGGCAGGATAGCAATTGTGCCGTATGATCCGATATAGCGAATTCGTAAATACTTTGCTTACAACGTTTAATATTATGTATAAAGTTATCGATACAGGTTCCACTTTTGAGGCGCGTTGGCTCATTAAATGCGAATTTTAGATTATAGCTAGATATTAATTGTAAGAAATTTCTAGTCTCTTTGCTCTGCTTTAAAGTATTTATATTAAAATCTCCGCATATAACTAATTTCTTTTTACTAAGGCCAAATTCATGAACAATAGCATTTAATTTAGTAAAAAAATGGTCGAGATGTTGTATGTTATTTCGTGGAGGCCTATAGACACAAATAATAATTAATTTATGCACGATGAGCTCCACAGCACAGCACTCTATTATACCGGGCACACCATATTTTTCTACGGCTGTGATCGTCTTGAATTCGTGCGTTTTATGAACCAATATACAGGAACCACCGTGTCGATTACTTCGGCTGAATGAGGCTGCGAGAGAGTAATTTGGTACATACAGTAATCTTTTATCGTCCTTTATCATATTATGCTCTGTCAAACATAGTACATCAACTGAGTTACCTTTTTCAACAAGCGATTCCAAATTAACAGACAATAGATCCGATTTATTTACAACCCCGTTTATATTTTGATGCAATATTTTTACAAACTTATACACGAAAAAGCGTTTTACATATTATATTTGGGTCAGAATCAGTGGGTGCATTTTCATTTGATTTTACAGTACCTACTACTTCGTCAGTCTGAGTACTTCTGGAAACCCGTGATATGTTACTTACAGTTCTTTTGTTTTGGTAATCAGTAAACTTATTTTTATAATCGGAATGTAATATTTCCCTGAGTAGTAGTTGGCACACATGTCGAGAGAAAAACATACGCTGAGGTAGTCTCATAGAAAAACCCAAATCGACGTATTTTACATTAATAAATTTAGAGCACAAAAATTTTAGTTCATAATTTAATCTTGACTCTCTAAGACATCTATTATACGGGATTTCACAGAAAAGAACATTCGTATTTCTTGAATTACATAAAAAACTACTTATACTAGTGTTAAAAATACATGGAGATCTGTCGTTTATTCCACCCAGTACAACTAAGTAATCATGTTTTGTTAACTTTTTTATTTCCGAACTTTCCGACATTAAAACATCCTGTAGCGTTGCATTCGATTTCCAAAAACATGTCACTTTGAAACGGTCTCCTGTTAATCGCTGCAGAGTCTGTTGTACGTGACGTCCTTGTTGATCCGCAATTACAATTATTTTATTAATTTCAATAGGTGTGGGAGATTGAGTTACTTTATCCAGCTCAGTTGTGTTTGTCGAAGTGGCCATTCTAACCGTTGAGCTGCTCGTTATTTTGTTAGTATAGTGGGCGCTTTCGTCGCAAGTCGTCTCAGACCTATATTCGCCATCAATATTTTTGCCTTTGCTAGTTGTTTGTGTCAATGAAAGATCGATAATCCTTTTGCTACTTTTTTTAGTTTTTTGTCCAGACCTTGGAGTGTGACATTTTTCATCAAATACACCAATCTTTTTATAGAGTTGTATTACCTTATTTGACTTTTCTAAGTCAGATTTAAGACGTGTGTTCTCGCATACCAAGTTATGAATTTCTTGATTAGCGCTTAACAGATCGACCGATAATTTATTTATTTTTTCGTTTAGTTCGTTTATTAAATCATTCTCGTGGATGGAAGTATTGGGTAGACTCATCATTGTAGTGTCAAATAGTGAAGATTCCGATTCACAAAGTGACGTTGATAGAATAGGTTTCCTAATGGTAACGTTTTCTTCATTCATGTCTGTTGTATTTTTAATTTCGAATTGCGACATTTTTTACAAACACAAAAAGTTAAATTTCATGTGAGGTTCGAACCAGCGACACAGTCGTGGGAAGTCGGTAGAATATAATACTGGCTATTCAGACATTAGCGATAAGAATGAAATTATTGACTGCTTTACGCTAATGGTACAGTTACATTACTACAGAATAGATGTCACTAGTATGTTGGTGATTTACACTTCTAAACAATAGATGTCTCTGTATTCAGCAATTTGACATTTAATTTATATGGTAACACTGTTTAAGATTTGGTAACACTGCATGGTAGTTAAAAAATTTCAAAAAATATGGCTCGTCATTGATGAATGTAATGTAAACAAATCTTTTAGTCACTATTTCTCTTTAAGTACTATTTGTTATTAATGTTTTTATTAGTCACTGCACTAGTATTGTTCTGAAGATTGTTATTTTATAACTTTTTTTAGGATTAGTTCACTGTAACATTAATGGATTTATATCTTCAAATTTACTAGGTATTTATTGTCACAAACATTTGTCCAAATATAATGCACTGTTTACTGTACTTATAATAACTTTTTGAAACTAAAACACATTTATTTATATTTTAAAATGATAGAAATATACAGAGCTATGTTTTTCGTGACGGCACCGTGTAGGTTAACTCAAGTCGTGTGTCAATCATAGTAGTAATTGCAGTTGTATGGAATCTCAAAATCACTGACACAATGTACAGTTGGCGCACCGTCAATACTTTAACCTTTTGATTCAGCATATTTGTGGGAAAACGTATACCTAGTTTGTAAGAGACTTTTAAAATTGCCCTTTGTGCTCGTTCTGCAGTTATAAGATAACTCTTGCCAGCGGAACCCCATGTTATAATGCAGTAACTTAGTATCGACTGGCACAGGGCAAAGTAGGTCATTTTGAGAGTATTATGATCAGCTATTGATCGTAGTCTTTTAAATATGTAAAGAAGTTTCCTGACTCGAGAGTTAACTGATTCAATTTGTTTGCTCCATATAAAGTGTTTATCAATGTTAATGCCAAGGTACTTAATGCAGTCTACTTGTTCAAAAACAGGGCAGCTGCAGCTAAAAATAGAGTCCTTGTCACATTGGTGGAATTTAAGTGTAAGATGTTTGGGAGCAGTGGTTTTTTTAGTTACCGAAAAATTTACAATTTTAGTTTTTTTAATGTTCAATGTAAGTAAATTATATTGGAGCCAATTAGCAACAGTTGACATTCCAGTTTCCGCGGCACTATAAGCTTCCCTCCATGATTCGCCTTCGAATATTATAGCTGTGTCATCAGCGTATGCAAAAGTATGGGCATTGTGCAGATTTAGTGAACAGAGACCATTCACATACAAGAGGAACAGAGTGGGGCCAAGGACACTGCCCTGGGGTACCCCGTATGCTAATTTTGCAAATGAGCTCTGATATTCATTTCATTTCATTTAATGTAGTCAATAGTAGTAAAACGGGTAATATAAGGGGAAGGAGCCCAATGCGTTGGTCCGACCAAATTGGCTCGACATGTGAATCCAGTGTGAGCGACGCCATCCATACCGCAGAAGATAGAGCTAAATGGCATAACAATATAGTGTTCCCAATGACATTATATAGTGTACCTATATGTACAAAACTTTTGCATAGAGGTCACGACCCTCAGCAGTGAAGAGAACGACTAAAGAAGGAGGAGGAAAACGGGTAGGGGATTTGCACCTTCGAATTTGAACATCATGTTAATTATCGTTTGAAAATCTTCCTCGTCAGCCAGAAAACCACTTAAGTATCTCATTTTTAGGTAGTGAACCAAGTGCAAGTAGCACAAACATTTCTTGACCGGAGCTACGGTGCGAGATAGTAGTAGTAGGTGGTAGTTTTGTCGTCGCGCCAACGACAAAACTACGACGAAAATTCGTATTTTGTGTGAAAACTACTAATTCCTGTGTCTGAGAGGTTTTCCAAGGTTTTCTGTGAGAAATGTCATTAAACTGACTAAATAAACAAAATAATCTTTTTGATAATAATATATAGCACAAGATTAAAAAGTATATTTTTGTAGTTCCTATGTGTCGAAACGACACGGCTGTGTACATATTAAAACAGAAAATAATTGTGATTTTTGCACGAAAAACGATAATGAGACATCAGTTTTAGCTATTTATTAGTAAAAATGTTGCATTTCTCGGTAAAATAATTACCCATATTATTTTATTAGTCTAAGGCGATTAAAGATTTCACGTTAACTGCGCTACCTGCCGACTGTCGTGTAATCGATTCCCATTTATGGATTATTTTTTGTCTGACTGGGCCAAGCATTGTTTTATTTCGAGAAAAAGTAATAGTAACATATATTTACCCTTAGATAAAGAAGTTTTGACCACTGCATATCGCTACAGAACATTACAGATCAGATTATCAGAACAGAACTACTATCAGAACAGAGTATTTATCAGTGCACTGAGACGATGACACTATTTGATTAGGTATCATAATGTGGTCAGCACATCTTGAAACAATGTTTTGTTTATTTAGTTTTTTACCAACAAATCAGACCTTTGCTTATCAGGAAATCCTTTGCTTCAGGCACCAGATAACATATAATACTATGGAAAGTCTTTTTAGGCGAAAACAATGTTGCAGTTTAAAAAATACTAGTTGCGCAGGTGGATTCAAGAATTATGCTTGTATGTATTTTATTTGAATAAAGTAGGGAATGGGAAATGCTTTTAAATAACTTATTTACATACAGTTTGTGACTCATATTTAGGCATACTACTGTTGCATTTTTTGATCTTTCAAGGCTCTCAAAATGAGATTAATGCAAAGTTTCTTAATTAAGAGTAGGTTGAAATTATTTAACTATCATCATCGTGGTAAATGTCACAAATACCATGGCTATGACTGTAGGGCACGGGAGACAAGGGCAGTTTTTAGTTAGCACGAGTATGATATACCCTGCTGCATTTCCATTGGACGATCCATGACAATTTTGCGTACACCAAAATAATAATTTAAGTTACCTAAGTAGATATCTTGACCGCACTGGACAACACTCACCGTAATCAAAGATGTCAATAGAGACAAAATAAGTATGGGACATCTATCATAAATTTATATTTGTAAAGAAAGCCAATAAAGTAGCATTATTGCAGAGTCTTATAAATATGTATATACTCGTAGATGACAATGGTCGGTCACAGCAGTCCAAGTTTATATCACTAGGCTATAAGTCCGGTTATAAATGATGAAGCTACACATAAATCAATATTTTCTTTATCTTTATTATGAAATTGGATTATCGAATGAGGAATGTACCTGAACAGAATTGTGGTAAGTGTGAGGCGCATGCAAACAGTGCGTGACAGCTAGTAACACATACTACCTAATAAAGCAAGTCATAATTCACGGCTATACTGATTAATCGATTTGCAAGATTAACCTACGGTTGCCACGTCCACTCTATGGATAGGGTCTTTAATATTGAATTGCTCAAAAAACGTAATACCAAAATAAATCATAATCCAAACAATATTTTATCAAATTGTGTTATTAATCGGATTCGGATACCGTTAACCTAGTTTCCTAGGTACAATGTCGTCTACTACTACTTTACTGGATATAAACGACCGAAAAATCGTTCCAAACTTGGTAAAAATATCAAGAATTGCATTCGTTTAAATTTATTTCCAGTGATGTATTTTGGACGAAATGATAGAGTAAGAACCTAGATTAACGGTGTCGGAATCCGAATAATAACACAATTTAATTAAATTTTGTTTGAATTACAATTTATTTTGGTATTACGTTTGTATAAGAAATACGCCGAGACTCCTCCGTACCTCAGTAAGCACGTAAAGCCGTTCGACCTTGTTATCATCCTAACACTTATGACAATCTGATGGCGGTCGCTTTATATAAAACCGATAATCAGTTCAGTGGCATCGGGTTACACTGGTAGCCGACCTTAACATAATTGTGAAAAAGCTAGGAAGAATAGTGTTGATTGTCGTAAATATTACGCTGGTACTATTTCATCCATCAGCTTACACATTTAGAAATATGGTGAAAGCCGAGATCGGCATCTAGTAGTAGAGTATTTTGCAAACAGCAATTTTCCAACTGACTTAACTCGGTTATTAGGGATATGGTCAAGGTTTCTTAGTGTCTACCCGTTACGACATAAGGGTGCTTTATGTTATAGGTACGAAGATATTTTGATATATAATGGTGACTCATTTCCAGAATGAGAAAGCGTAACCTAACCTCATAGATCGAATCAAAGAGACATCTTCTAGGTAAGTACTTACAGAGTAGGTATTGAGGCTAGGCAGAGCAATTATGTAAACCTATTAGCTGGCTCTGGGGGTCAAAAGGGACATTAAAACTACTTACATAATAAGAAGGTACCATGATCTCTGAAAATAAATGCAAAGCGCTATAGACAGAACGTTTAGCGTAGTGGCTAGGCGATCGGCTTCTGCGCAAATTAATGAACGGCTTCACACTGATTGCGACTGCTTCTCCCCATAATTATCTAGGAAGAATTGAGCAATTCAACAATGAAACAAATAAACGTATAGCTGGTAGATCCTGACAGATCCTGGGTGTAAGAATGTAAAATTTATTGTTTGTAAATGCACCCACAGTACGGGAGAAATTCCTAGCGTGGGACAGTTTAAAAAAATCTCAATCGAAAATAACAGGAACGAAATACAAATATTGATAAAGAAATGAAATGAAATGAAAACACGTGACTACAATTCAAAATTAATTGGACACTGTTAATGAATACTGTCACCCCACAAAAATAAGAGTTTTGATGCATCAAAATTTTTTTTTGTCCATTTTGTGAGTTGACATAGTAATAACAGCGTCCAATTAAGAAAATATTTTATTTATAGAAACATGCGGCTGACGCAAGGAACACCAAGGCTTTAATACTTTTATCAGATAAAATAAATTAAAAATAGCTCGATTTCAATTCTGAAAAAAAATGCTTTAATCTGTACAGGAAAAAACAACGTTGATAACGAAAGTCTCATCTAAATTTAGGGGGCAGTGAATCAAAATCTAATCGAGTAAATCGTTTAAACAGGTGATTATATATTAGTCATGTGTTTTAGAGATGATCTTTCGGACTTAACTTTTTAGGAAAGAGCGTGATGATGAGAAATGTAATCAAACGTTTTGTTGTTTAGCTTCAGAACCAATGGTCATGCACCAACCAAATTTATATCGGACTATAAATTCTTATATCATTTATAGAACGAACAGTCGAAATCAGTGATGACGTCGCGTTACATACACACAAACAAATAAAAGGAGTAGAATTTAGGAACTCCTCCTCCTTTTTGAAGTCGTTAAGAAATGAAATGCAGTATCTCTGCGATTAGTGTTAACTACATCTGAAAGAGTTATATATTTATTGTGTAGTCATTGTATCTCACGAAGATATGAATGTCTAATTTCAATCATAAATAACTATGAGTGTTTACTCATAGTTCTTTATGATTGAAATTATGCCCGCCTGATGGTAAGCGGTTACCGTAGTCTATGGACGCTTGCAACACCAGGGGTATCATTCGCGCGTTGCCGACCCTGTAAATTAAGGAGGAATAGTTGGGCTGGTAGCATAGGAGACATGCTGCCATGCATGACAGCGGCGGTAACAAAACACCACCGGTCCCCCACTGCCAACACAACGCTACCTCGTGGAGCTCTGGCAAACTGGCTCACTGTTAGGAATACAACTTAGCACGGAGCTATGTTATTTGGCCACGGCTTTCTGCAAGGTAGAGGTACTACCCCAGTCGAGCAGCTGCAATTGTGAGCGGAATTATTCGATTCCACTATGCCCTACCTCTTTTAGATATATTTTCCAAAAAAATTAAAGCATGCCTATATTATGTATATGTATGTTTTAAATAAATCTTTAACACTGCGGTTGACTGATACACAATTCACAACCTAAACTGGTGGGTTAGCTAGAAACATAAAATTTTGCCATTTCAAGTAACAAATTACAGATACCTACAATGTAAAATCTATTATTGTATTGCCATTTCGCGATTTGCTGAATTAATAACAATTCATACGTTTCTAACTCATTTTTGTCCTAGTAATTCACTAAAACGGGATTTTCAGATATTCCCATGGCACAAAGATCATTACGAGTTACCGCGGGTACACAACCAGTAAAGGGGCCCTATATCAATAAAAATGTTTTATTCTATCACATTTGTTCATACAGAAAAAAAGTAGGTACCGAACAATAAAATAACACTACCACCCAAGAGTATTTTCAATTGACCGTTTTTCTAATAACCTTAATCACAAAGCAGGTCAGCAAATGATTCAGTCAGATAGATAGTAAATGCGTAGTGACAATAATCCGATAAAACATTTAGCACTCATATAAATACATGCCGGTGGAAGCCTTCACGCAATAACAAGTTCGAGTGATATACATAAACAACTTGAGTAGCTCAAGTAATAATTCACATTTTTCAAAGAAAATATTCCTTCTAACCTCAAAATAATGTAAGTACCTATTCTGTGACGGATTATATTATATTTTGTGAAATATTATATCCAGGAGGTTCTGCTTTTAGGAGAAACGTCAAAAGGTTACTTCAGTATCCAAATACTACATCTAAATATTATTGCACGACGTAATAACACGTTAAATTTTGAACTGCACCTGGGCCAGTGGTGGGCATTTACCAATTCAAATTTCCATCAATTACACAACTGATTAAAAAATAATTGCAATCAATTTAATTGCAATTTATTAAACAAAAAATTGACTGAAATTATTAATTGATTTATGCCCGACACTGACGTGAGCGCAGTATTTTCTCTGGACTTTTCAAACATTTTTTAAAATCTCATAAATCCCATGAGCCATGCAACTTCCTGACGAAAGCTGGAGACCTAATTACTTAAAATTATAAGCTAAAGCAGCTCTCTTTCTACCCTATGTCTTCAATTCCAATATTGAAACTGGCGATCTTGGTAATAGGTTGATGGAATAGGAATTGATGATATGGAACAATAATTTACTAGAATTATCGTCGTATTTTTTTTATGCCCTTGATAATAGTAAGCCTTTGCATAGTTCCATTTTAAAAAAAATCTTATTTTATTTTCAGAATGCAGCGAAACTCAGCCTTCTCCACCATGAATAATGGTTACCAGAACTATTGTATTTCGGCCCGACCGTGCGTGGGGCCGCCCAATAATCATCACTATTCCAAAGGGAGCTACGTGCCCTCCATGCCACAACCCTTCCAGCCTAATACATGCTTCATGACAGCATCAGTAATCCGGAAAATAAGCAATACCACGCCGCCTCAAGGGTTTGGCCGTAATTTCTAATATGGAGCCATACTTATGCTTACTGGAATCTCGAGTAGTAATGCATTTCGGATACCGTTTACTGCTGGTTTAGGTTAAGTAATCTCATTATAATAATTTTATTAATTTAAATATATTTTTTCAGTTGAACAAAGTATATTACGTAAGTAAATCTATAAGTAAGTAGAAAGTATATTTCAAAGAATATATGTGTAAGAATTTATAATTTAATATAAATAAATTATTAATCATATTATAAATCTGTTGATTTATATTTAATTCCTTTGTATCTTCAAAAACTATCCAAATGTAAAAATTAATCAGATCTTAAAAACCTATACCTTAATCATTTATTGGAATCCTTGAGATAAACATTTTAAAAGTAGGTACCGTAATTATATGTACAATTTCTACATGATTATTACACACCTTGTAAGTCCACCACAAAACCTTTAATGCTATGTTATGCTATGCTATGCTATCTAACTTTAAAGATATTTTCCAAACAAACTTTTATCTATATCCTCTTTAGAATGAAAATAAAAATAAGGCTACCTTTATCCGTTTCTAACTGAAAAGCCATTTCAATCCAATTTTCATCATACTTCATAAAGATACGAGATTCAGATTACCTTCCAGCACAGTATTCCTTTCGGGAGTAAATTTTCGTAAAATTCTTCACTTTATTAAAGACCCAACCCTGTCATATTTGGATTTTCAGTTTGTGAGTAATATTTTGAGTGATATTTGAATTGTTTTTATTGACTTATATTGTAGGTAAGTAAAGCAGTGATAGCCTAGTGGTATGACCGTTGGACTGCCAAGTCAAGGGTCTCGAGTTCGAACCCAAGGCACGCACCTCTGACTTTTCGAAGTCATGTGCGTATTATATAGTTAATTATCACGCGCTTAAACGGTTAAGGAAAACACCGCGAGGAACCCTACATGCCTGAGAGATTTTCTCGATGGCGTGTGAAGTCTGCCAACCCGCACTAGGCCAGCGTGGTGGACTATAGCCTAATCCCTCTCATTCTCAGAGGAGACCCGTGCCCAGCAGTTGGACACTATAATGGGTTGATTATGTTATGAAGGTACATATAAAATTTTATCTTCATGACCTAAAAAGTTCGTCCTTAGAATGTGACCTACATGATAATGAAAGAAAAACCACAATATATTTCAGCCTCAGATAATTAATCGAGGTTATTAGAATTGATAATGATTAACACAAGGCCCAGTGCCTACAATTAGGATTCGCAATGAAAGTGGCGTTATGGCTGGAGAAGCTCCATGGCGCTTGCAGTTCCCGGCTGACGGAGTTGCTTGTGACATGGGTGTTCTGGAAAGTAATTGCGACCTACATATCCTGCTACCTCTTCAGGTTGTACACGATCCATGAGGCCTTTCCGCGCCATAATTAAAAGGACCCGATACACTTCCCTGAGGAACTCCGAATTCCATCATCAGTAACTTTGAACTGAGAATGGTTGCATCTTGAGGACATAGGCCTAAACCTTTTGTCTCAATAAGTTGTTTTTGATGCGAGTGAAACCGCGAGCTGCAGCTAGTTTGTTATAATCTTCACACCCTACCTAACTACTATAATGTAATGGCAGGCTAGGCAGAGTCCGGCGTCATTTTCTTATTTATTTCCTGCTATACATCACAGGGCTTCTTTCGTTTAAAAAATGTTTAATTTACTTCATTAGTTATTTAAAAGTGCCTTATTCGACAGATACAGCAATACTATGGAGCGTATTATAAAGCAGCAATTTACTAAAACAGATACCTACGTTGTTTAATTATGACAATAAATTTATTATTATGTATTACAAAGAATTAAATTTAATAAATATTTAATATAATCTAAGCGTTCTGTGGTAATTAACAATATAAATAGTGTCCATATTATCTATAATCATTTTAAAACTGGCAACTGAACTGAATGTGGATATTTATATACTTATGTTTGAAGTAATTTATTTAATAACATAATATTTACAGTATAATTGATCTAGAATGAGAACTATAACAATATAATATTATAAAGATAAATAAAAATTGACACGTCCAGGCGTCAAAGTACTCCACATCACTATCATCAGGTAACGTTCGCAGAAGACTGCTAATTCTTTGACCAAAGAATAAACCAGCCCTCGGGTCACGAGAAGAGTCGACAAGTCTCTTAGAAATTACATACTTTAATTTATTTCTGATTTATATACCCAGGTAATTGAAAAACAGACCCCAATAAAAAAGGTATACATTTATTTCTGGCACTCTAATATAATTATACAAATTAATCAAATCTATACCTAATTGGTTTCCAGTAATCTGTTTATCTACAAAGGCCTACTATTGGTGTTACTAATATTATCGCTACTGTAATATCAAACGCCTTTATGTTTTGCATAGCAATACATAAAAGCATGTTTTCGTTTGCCTTTAAATCTATTTATGAAGAATGAAGCAAATTAATATTTTTTTTAAACGAGAGATGCTCTTTGCTATACAACAGGAATTTAGTTAAGAAAATAAACAAATAAACCAGGCAAGCGTAAAAATTTGATATTGTAAAACAAAACAAAATTCACCTTTTGTTTATCATTCATTCCTTAAATCCTGGCACATCATCATTTAAAATTCCATCACGCCTGTATTCCCCTGAAGTGTTAGGCTTAGAGATGTACAGGATGTAAAGATGTACGGAAGAGATGTACAGAGATGTCCCATGTAGGTATAGAGACTATTGCCCTTAACCGGGCACAAATCCACACTCCGAGCTGCTACTGAGAATTTCATAGAAAAACCCAATAACACTTTGATCGACCTCGAGATCGAATCCAGGACCACATCAAATTTTAAGTCGGCTAATAAAACTCTTATAGTAGAAGGAGCTAGTAAACCAATTTTAAACGGCTAGGTACAAACGCTTGATGCAGACACAGTCAAATTCTTCGACATATGAGTAATACTTGAGACAAAGCTGCACTGTCGAACTCCAAACGTAGACTTCGTTGTGAATGTCGATGCAATCCAGCTGCCAATAAAAACATAACACGAAGACTAAGTACTGAGAACCTAAGTCTATGAAACTGAAGTAATGTAGATAATTAATGTCAGCGGCGGCGTCGAAAAAAGTCGCCCTAGAAGTACGTACGCAGATCTTATTGGCGAGATCCTTCAAGAAGGTCAGGTGCGTAGTACTCGCAACCGGTTCGTATGTATGAGAAAATTTATGAATGTGGGAGAAACAAAAGAAGTATGCAAGAATCGTAGCAAATGGCGGTCTTTAATTTCTGCCTACCCCTGTGGGATAAAGGCATATATGTATTTAATAATGATAATGCTGTTAAAACAGTTTATTATAAACAGACTATGGATTCCTGTAAAAGTACATTTCGACCTTATTTTAGCCATAACATACTTACTCCTGATACAAGAATCGTATAGGTACGAAAATACTTGGATTCAAAATTGCATGGTTCATAAGCTAGATCGTAATTTGTTATTAACACTCTCAATAGATCAAGAATACGGCAATTCAACAGTACGGAGCAAAAATATCTTCTCTTCTTCTCGTCGTAGTGCCTCTCCAACTAGTGGAGGTTGGCAAACAGCTCTACATAGTTAACCTTGTTTTAAGCGAGGCAAAATAGTTCTGCGGCATTCAGGATCCCTTCTCGGTTGTTTCTCAGCCATTTTCCTACGACCCGCTCTCCTTTTGCTCCTTTTGCAAATTTTCCATCTTTTATCATCATGAGTTACAAGAGCTTGTATCTGGGATGTCTTAACACTTGTGCCAAATATGCAACTTTTCTTCGCTTGATGGTTTGCGTTTCTGACCAACTCATCCTCAGACTATCTATTAACATATTTAATTTACGTAACATGAATTCGTTTCCGTGTCGACAGTAAGATATAAAACCTAACTAAAAAGAAAATAATGTTCATATGTTTCCCTAACAGGTATCTACAATTTATTTGGCCAAATATCGGTTTTACCTTTCAGCATTCATATTTTGATTGTATTATGGACCAAATATCATTGACCAATTTTAAGGCGCTTTTATGTCTCGCGCTGCGCTTCACAGTGAGTTTGAGGTGATAGACACAGCACGAGGGTTTGAGTAATTGGCCATTGGCAGCCGTTCTTCAATAAACACATTAATGGGCCGTCAAAATAACCAGAAAATTACACAGATACTTGCTTTGCTAATACTATAGTTTGTTAAACATAACTTGATACGCGCGACAGAGCAGATGTCAGTGACATTTCTAGGATTGGGGTTTTGTTATAAATAAACATTATCGTACGATATTGAAACTAAATCGATACGTTTAAAATATATTTTAAATAAAATTGCTTTTATCATGACTTAAAACATTAAATTAAATTAGAAGAATATTAGAATATACAATGGTATTTCAGTTTTTGGTTTATAAGGCGTCAGGAATCTACGTACGGACTATAACAAATTATTCGATCCATGATATTTTCATGATCGATATACCACAATCAACGATAAATGACGCTATGTACCCTTTTTGTCAATAAAATATGACATTGTCGTGCGTACATTTTGACTGTCAAAAAATATGGAACTTCATGCGCGGGATCTCGATGACAGCTGTCGCGTATCAAGCTATGTTTATCAAACTATAAATCTACCATCAACTATCACATCAAAAAACGACTTGGGTTTATCCGGCTCGTCTGTCATGTCGTAGCACGTAATTACCCGATTATGGCTCCCAGCCTTGCCTCTTATGTTTTTATCAAGATTAGACAGATATTGATGCTCGAGAAATCTGAATAACATTATCTCCTATTATCTAAAAGATGTCAAGTACCGTAAAAAACCATCTCACCTGTTTCTAATTCACCACGATGATTCAGTTTTAACATTACCTAATTACCTGTGTGCCCAATTTCCCAAGATAAATATACTTACTGCCTCAGGTCAGTAATTTGATTGCGAGCTTCGAAAAACAGGCACTCTAGTAAACTGTTCACCATACTGTTGTTCAAATCGTAGTTTAAGTCGCAATTTTTCAATGATCGTTTTAACTTTGAAGTTGCGAATTCCCAATATGATTTTTTTTTATACCACTTGACTAAGGTGGCAAACGAGCATACGGCCCGCCTGATGGTAAGCGGTTACCGTAGCCTATGGACGCTTGCAACACCAGAGGTATCACTCGCGTGTTGCCGACCCTGTAAATCAAGGAGAAATAGTTACGCTAGCAGCATAGGAGACAAGCGTGATGCTTATCCTATCTGCCAACTCTGGCGACCTTGCTCACCGTTAGGAACACAACATAGCACGGAGCTACGTTATTTGGCTACGATTTTCTGCCAGGTGGAGGTACTTCCCCAGTCGGGCAACTCCAATTATGAGTAGAATTATTCGATTCCACTATGCCCTATCTCTCTTAAATAGGTAGGGCATAGTGGAATCTACATAGGTATAAACATAAATAATATATAATATGGTATACATGGGAGTAAACAATGCATTTAGTTAGTGTGAAGCCAAATTCAATGTGGTTATTGAGCTAAGCTGTTACTCGTTTGTGCAACACATTTAACTTCTATGTAAAACTGCGAATAAAAGAAGTAGGTAAAGATTTTCTCCTTTTAGACAATTACTAGTTAAGTATCTAGAAAAACAAAACCATTGGGGTTAGTGGTTCGAAAGTCTTTATATGTATATAGTATTTAAATAACTGTCCTAAGCGCAATCTAAACCGATGGATTTAGGGTAGACATACGCCAAGATGGAATTTAGGGAAGCTGGCCTAGCATTCGCAAAAACTCAGATAGGAATGTAAGAGAGGCAAGCATTTAAAACACTGCGAGGCATATTTTTTTATAACTTTGTCTTCAGCGATACTGTATGGTCTCGTTACCACACACCTGATAGTTTGATAATAGAAGTCAAAGTAATAGACTTGCTTGCACTAAACTGATATATTATTGATCACTGACTCTAATGTAAAATGAAATGTAATTATGTAAGTTATGATTTGATATAATGAGCACGCGCTTTCTTGCTACCGAAACGCGATCCAACGCAAGTCGTGGTATACATGAGTTTTGCTGCATAATATCTAACTTAACTCCATAATATCGAACAGTTGGCCCATAGCCCCGTACAAATACTACGTAATTAAACCACGTTACGTAGTGTACAAAGTAAATCTTAACTGTTCTCCGTTTCTACAACATGATCGAATTAAATGTGCGCGTGCGCTAAAGGGGTTTTTCAGTGGTAAAGTACCTAAATTTAAATGTAAAATATCGTTTAAAGACAATTAGGGTCCTAAATGTTTCTTACTGATTTTGATATTTGTGCACAAAAACACTATAAATACGTGATTTTATTTCGGAAGGACTAACTTCAGTAGCGCACAATTATTTCAAATATACTTTACCTATCGACGTGTTCTGAGCTAGGCAATGGTTCACATACTGAATACCTACTGTATACGGAATAATATGAAGTATATTTTTAGAAGCTGACGTGGCTGGTAGGTATGTACAAGATATTTTATCGTGATGTATGTATATCTCAACCTTGTACTTTTGGTCATCTTGTATTCTATTGTGTTATCTATCGTAAGTGATTGGAAGATCCGATGTTATATGTTTGGTAAATACCCAAGGTAAACCAGTTGACATCTACGGATGTTACGAGAAATGGGCTTGGAATCTCCAATAAGTACTTAGTCGATAAAGAGATATACCTACTTTATGTGTTTATGACAATTCAAGAAATACTATGTGGTAGTAATATGTAGTTTTGAGTGCAAGAAACGAAATAATATACCTACCTTTATTAGTTTTAGAGTTCGTAAAAGAAAGAAAACGATGCCGAACAGGTATAATAAGAATATTATACTTTCAGTTCTTTTCACTTCACCGAGCCCATTGCCGTTAACTCGGCACAAATGCAAACTCCCGGGGTTTGCATTTGAAGACAGCAACTAAATTGTGAAAAGAAGCAAATAAACTAACATGACTTAATTAATTTGTGCTATTGCTTTTTTGATTTTTTTTTCTTACAAAGGGGTAATAAATTACTTTATTTTGTAAACTATGGAATCACCACTGTCATTTGTTTTTAGCGTTCCGTACCTCAAAAGGGAAAAATGGAACACTTATAGGATCACTTTGTTGTCCGTCCTTCCGTCTGTCTGTCAAAACTCTTTACCTCGGGAACGCACGGAGATATCGAGTTGAAATTAAAACCATATACGCAGATCTACAGTCCCTTGAAGCTATGAAAAAAATCTAACTAAACTTCTTTTATACTTCCAAGTTAACGTAAAAAAAGGATACGGCCCATTATGCCGTAAAAAGCCTATATTTCGACACTCTCAAGGGAATCAAAGTACTACATCAGAACATAGCTGGACTATTGAATAAAGGAAACGAATTAACTGTATGTCTCAATCAGCTGTCAGAAGAAAAAAATGAAATCGATGTAATCTGCATAACTGAACATTTTATAATGGCGGGGCATGAACAGTTGTTAATAATTCCTAATTATAGTTTAGCAGCATGCTTTAGTAGACCAAATAGCAAAAGAGGTGGGACCTGCATTCTTGTGAAAAAATGTCACCAATATACAGACGTATCAAATTTCACAAAACTCTCTATTGCTGGAATTTTCGAGTGTTGTGGCATTGATTTAATACACTGTAATACTATAGTAATTTGTGTATATAGAGTACCCAAGTTGAATATGTTAAGAGTATTTTTTGAACAATTAGAGAAACTGCTACTACTTATAACTAAAAAGTATCCAAAGAGAACTGTAATCATTGCCGGAGATTATAATATTGACGCTCTTAAACTTAATAATACTATGTTAGAATTAGAAGGTTTGTTATTAAACTTTAATTTTAATCTAATAATAAATAAGCCCACAAGGCATAAAAGTGGAACTTGTATCGATAATTTTGCGACAAATTTAAGAAACAAATGTAAATATGATGTGATTGATTATGGCCTTTCAGACCACACAGCTCAAATATTAAGTATACCTGTAATAAAAAAATGTATAATAAACTATTGGCGTATAAAACGTAGAGATTATGGTAAGGACTACATGCAAAAATTCAAGAATTACTTACAAAATATCTCTTTCTCGGAAATTTATGATTCAGAAGATCCAAATATATCCTACAATAGGTTCTCGGACACATTTCTCCTTCTATATAATTTATGTTTTCCCTATAAAATAATAACAATAAAAACCACAACCACACCACGATGGATAACACGTGGAGTAAAAATATGTAGTAAAAAGAAAAGAGAGTTAATGTGGGATTATAGATTAAAACGAACCGAACTTAATAAAACGAAATTTAAAAAATATAGTAAACTGTTTAAACAAATAATGCAATTAACACACCGTGCTCAAAATACCTATAAAATAAAAACTTCTATCAATAAATCTAAAGCAACTTGGGCTATAATAAATAGGCATAAAACTAATGTACCAAAAGATGTGATCACGTCTTTAAAAATAAGAGGTGAAACTATAAATAATCCACAAGCAATAGCAAATGCATTCAACGATTTTTTCATTGAAAAAATAGAACCAATCGCAGATGCTGGTAAACAAGTAACTGCAAATATTGCGAAACCCAATAAGTCTATGTTCATGGCTCCAAGTACACCGTATGATGTTCTTCAGATAATAAGATCACTAAAAAATACCACAAGCGTTGGGGATGATGGCATTTCTACTAAAATTATTAAATATGTAGCATATTACTTATGTGATCATCTAAGTCATATCCTAAATCTTTGTATCACTTCGGGGACGTATCCAGACAGGCTAAAAACCTCAATTATTAAGCCCGTGTTTAAAAAAGATGACAAACACAGTGTAGACTGCTATAGACCTATTGCTCTTATATCGGTCATTTCAAAAATCTTCGAAAAATATATTTATGTCCAAATTTATAATTATTTAGAAAAATTCAATATTCTTACCAAGGACCAAAAAGGATTCAGGAAAGACAAAACGATTAATATGGCTCTGTTTGATTTTATAAATGACGTGATTTCCAATGTAGATCAGAAGATACCGGTAGGGACAATATATTGTGATATGACCCAAGCATTTGATTATGTAGACCATACCATTTTAATTAATAAATTGGAGGCCTATGGCATTAGAGGAAACACGCTTAAACTCATAGAAACTTATTTAAAAAATCGAAAGCATTACACTGAAATCTCGAGAGTGAACCTTAATAACAAACAAGAAGAAATATTTGTTTCAAAAAAGCGCACGACCATGTACGGTGTTCCCCAGGGGAGCGTACTGGGCCCATTGTTATTTATTGTGTACATTAACGATTTGCCTAATGTAACAAATAATCCGATGTCACTCTTTGCTGACGACAGCACAGTAACCATAAAATCTAATAATAATAATACATTTATAAATGATATTAATGATACAATTAAATCAATAATCGGCTGGATGAATAATAATAACTTAAAAATTAATTTAAATAAAACAAAAATTATGTTTTTTAGCCAACGCAAAATGACCCCAAATATTCAACCATCTTATGAGAATACTGTTATAAATAAAGTAGATACTGCTAAATTTCTCGGAATAACTGTAGACAAATGTCTCAATTTCAAAGCCCACACCGAAGCATTGAGTAAAAGAATCAACTCTGCCGCATACGCACTCCTGAAACTTGCACCTGTTATTAATTCTGATGCCCTTGTCACTGCATACCACGGAATCGTAGGTTCTATTCTTCGATTTGGCATCATATTTTGGGGAAATTCTACAAATAAAGACATTGTTTTTAAATCGCAAAAAAGGTGTATAAGGGCGATGTTCGGGCTTGTCACGACTGACAGCTGTAAACCCTATTTCATCGAGCATAGTATATTGAGTCTACCCTCCTTATTCATATACGAAATAGGCATTTTTGTTAAAACAAATCCTTCTCTCTTTAGTCGCCTATCTGATGTTAGAACTCGCAATCGTCGGGATAATGATAGACTATGCATTGTAAGATCCAGAACTGCATTAATGCATAATAGCGTATTCTGTACAGCACCAATTATATATAATAAAATCCCCAAATCCATTAAACAATTACCTATCGGCCTATATAAAAAACAGCTAAAAATGTACCTTGCGAACAAATGTTACTACAGCCTAACGGAATTCCTTAACGATAAATAATTGTAATATAATTTATTTGTACATTTGTTAAATTATCATTATTGACATTCTCTCTATGTTTTCAAATTTAATGAAGATACATTTTATGTTATAGTTTTACGTTTATTGCTAATTTAAATTTGTAACTGAATTGTTGAAGTGTTATTATATATGTTTTTTTTTTTTTATTTTTTATGTGTAGATTTAAATTTTTACCTTAACAAAACAAAACGACATCAGGCTATTGGCCTCTAAATATTTTATGTACGCCATTAATGGCAAAACATGTAGCCACGTAAAAATTATTTTTGTGATCATGCATGCAGACAATCTTTTTGTCTTATTGTACTACTCATGTTTTGACATAATAAATCTTATCTTATCTTATCTTATCTTATCTTATCAAAATTTATAGAGTATCGTACCGTCTTGTACTACGTTTAGGGAAAAATCTGAAAACTGTACATTTTTAAAAAAAATAATAAAAATTAATAAAAATTTGTACGGCACCCTAGGTGGGCGAGTCCGACTCGCACTTATCCGTTTTTATTGGATTTTATTACTTGTTAAAATAGTTATCCGTTTTACGTATTTGAGACACCTGTGTGGTACACATTTTATTTTGTTTTTTAAGTTAACTAGCGGCCCGCCCGCGGTTTCACCCGCATTGCCCCATTCCTAAGAGCCGTAGCGTAATGTTAAATAGCTTAAAACCTTCCTCTTGAATCACTCTATCTATTAAAAAAAACCGCTTCAAAATCCGTTGCGTAGTTTCGAAGATTTAAGCATACATAGGGACGGACAGACAGCGACAGCGACTTTGTTTTATACTATGTAGTGATTTTATTTTTTAAATTTATTATGTGCAGTCTCCGTGACTGTGCCAATTAACTTTTTTTTTTTAATGTCTGGGAATCAAGGTGTTTTTATACTACTTTTAATGTTTTATCCTCCAATGTAAATTATCTTTTTAAACATATTTTTTTATTCGTGATAGGTTTACGCTTGACCGCCAGTTCGCCTGATGTTAAGCGATACTGCCGCTCGTTCACTCTGATTTAAAGACACCCAGATTAAATCTATCAGGGGAGACCCACTCGGGAAGTGCATTCCATATATTTTCAGCGGTACGCATGGAAATTTGAAAATTTCACCATGAATCAATGACGCTTTTTCGTGCTTCTGGTCGTCTGATAGTAGAAAGGGCTAGGAGGAATAAGATCGTGGAGATCTCATGCACACTCTCCGAAACTTTCCGACTTTGGAATTTAGCCCGGATAAGGAAGTCGTTGCCAATGAGCATCTTGGCGCGTTTCTCGACGTATTTATAACATAACATACCATCAGGCCTGTATTGCCCGAAGGGTTAGGCAGATGTATACTAATGTACACCTACAGTTCGACGCGCGCCGGTATATTTAGGTCCCATGTAAATGGGGGCGAGTCTATAGCCATTAACCGGGCACAAATCCACACTCCGAGCTGCTACTAAACTAAAAATTTCATAGAAAAACCCAATAACACTTTGCTCGACCTGGGGATCGAACCCAGGACCTCTAACGTAGCAGTCGCGCTTAGGACCACTAATGAGGCAGTCAATAGGCAATATTACTTATATATTTTTTTTTTAAATTATAATTAACTATTATCACGTACCTGGTGCATTTTTCAATTTGTGGACAATTTGATCTGGGTAAATAAAAGCTGATATTAAAAATGATAAAAATAAAAGTTGATTTTTTTTTGCAAAAAATTAACAATCCATACTTAGTCTGTATAAGACGTACAACCCGATTGGCATGTTCATTATGCGTTCATTCAAATCACTTTGCGGAATGGCCCCTTACTTCCGATTTACCAGGTGAAAAAGATTTTCTGTTGTGTGTTGGCATTGATACTTGCTACTTGTTAGAGCTCTTTTCTGAAGTATATCCTATACGTGCCCGCTTAGGTTATGCGAATTGAGTCTGGTTTATACACGCTATGGTAGTTTCGGCTAGTGTCTTTGTGAAAACTCGGTGGTGTGTGGACGAATATATTTTCACGCATAAACTGAAATAATGCACCCATCTGTGGAGAAATGACAACTGACTAATCGTGAAACGTGCCACAGTCGAACGCCTACCTGCTATACTACCATATGTTAAAGGAGTCACAGACAAGATTGGCTATATCTTGAAACGAGCTTCAATCAAAACATACTTCAAGCCGCTAAATAAGATTAGTCAGTTCCTACCACCTGTCAAGTGCCACATACCTCTGCAAGATGCAGGAGTATCCAAGCTAAGAGCTAAGATTGTGATTGCGGTCTCTCTTGCATAAGCCAAACTAAAAGAAGCATAGGGACCCGCGTAAAAGAACACATAGCTGATGTCAAACACCGCCGTTTCAAGATGTCAGCAGTTTGTGAACATACTCTAGACAAGGCCCAGCACTACATCAGATTTGATAAACCACAAGTCCTCGCAAAAGAAAACAAATTCCTTCCGAGGATGATCCGCGAGGCTATTGTCAAAAAAAATACGAAAAATCATCCAAATTTCAATAGAGAAGATGGCTGGGTCTTACCAGCTGCTTGGAACCCTATTATAGATTCCATTAAATCAAAATCCAAGACCAAAACTGCAAGACCGAAGGATACGGTGAGCTCGTTCTGCGTGAATCGGATCGCCAATATTAACAAAAATGTAAGGTAGCTGTTAGTAATTGTAACATTAAGACGTCCAACAATTTAGTCTACCTGTGACCATGGATGCTGTAAAGGATCCGAAACGTCGGGAATCAAATTATCAATACAACGCGATAAAATCCGTAAAAGAAGTAGTTTTATTTTAGTAACATCAAGTGTTTATTTTGAGGGAACACATAATTGTATTTTGTACGACGTAAGGGTAGTCGCCAGCCAGTTAGACCACAACAGATCTTATCACCGAAAAATTGCAAGAAAAATAATAAAATTTCCGATTTCATTTTCAGGTTTCTCAAACCATTATTAAGTAATTGTTATTTAAAATTCTGTAATCAAGCTTACAGATAACTACGTTGAATTTAAATTAATCCTTATGTAGGTACCAAAATTATTTATAGCAAAGAATATCTTCATGGATCTTCTGTCACCTGGGGAGGCAGCAGGATATGTCGGGCTCGTACCATCTTAAACCGTACTTATCATCCCTTACCCTCTAAGCAGGGCCATGGGATTCGTCACATTCGCCACGATCGCTCCAGATAATATTACAACTTAGAGTTATTCAAGTTATTCATTTTTAATAATTTAACTGCGACACGTTGCCAGTGGTAAAAACCAAAAGATGAATAAATCATTCATTCTTAGACACATGGAGATCAGGAAATTCCAAGTGCAAGTAGTTTGGCTCCGCAGATAATACCTTCAAGATAATGCGGACTGGTGTTATCTCACCACGCTGTATTTATAAACTAGAAACAGTGATCTGCGATTTAGTTACCAAACAACTGCTAAAAGTGAAGTTTGCTGCCTAGAAGTATACGCATAATCAGGTAAGCAGGTAAATTACTTAGTTTGAAAAAAAAAATTGATATCATTTTTACTGACACATTGACTCATAAAGTCAATTGTGATCACACAACATTTCGGGTTGTGAGGTGTCTAGTATGCTATATTACTTCATAACTGTGAACCACCCACCATCCTTCACAAATTAAATACCACAGATATTGTAAAACTGATGTATAGCATTATTATTATTATATTCCCATAAAAATATATTAATTGGTTCCAAAAAATAAGTTTCTACTTTTAATATAATTTTGCATGGCATATTTTTGTTTTTCACAAATCGTAAACCGGTCTTACGGGCGGTCTGGTGGTAAGCGCAGCCAGCAACAACAGTGGTATCACTTAAGTATTGCCAACACGACTCATTTGCTGAGTAAATTCATCAATAATACTATAATAGTATTCTGGGGATGGGTCAGATTACTGTTCCTCACTGCCAGGCGAGAAAATCTGACGTGCTTGGTGGTAGAACCTCTTGGGGTCGTAAAGTACCTTGGTGTGTATTTCAACTTTTGCGCGTAAAAACCAATTCCCCTTCGGTTGCGGCTCTGGCAGTCTGCAGTCCGTAGGGGCCCCTAATGGTTCGGCAACACATCGGCAACTACTCTGATGTTGGTGGTATAAAAAAAAGAATATATTTGGCAACACGGTGGAACCCAAACGAACTCAGCAGAAAAGTTTAACCACCTCATTACTAAAACATAGTGCGCACAGCCTAAACAATGGAATGCATCAAGGATGTCAATGTGTGTGTCTATATTCCCTGTCATGCAATAACAATATACGTCACATTTCAAAACCGACTACCATCTACGGGGCAATGCGACCTCAGTCTTACAAGGCTAGCCTTATCCATAAACTATGTTATCTTTGACCATTGTCTCATTTGTATTCTTGTTTCAGAGATGTCTGGCTCAGGTGATAAGAAAGAACAGAAGCCATTCCGCCCTCCTCCTTATGAGATGCCTTACGGACCGCCTGATAACCCTAAGGACCGCCCAAGAGCGTAATGAAAAATACATGGGGCAGTCGAAGTAGCATTTAAAAAAATGATGACCACCGTAATGAAGAGTTATAACAGGATATGTAGAAAAATATTGATTGGGTAATGAGTAGATACTCAAAATTACAAAGAAATTTTAATGAAATCAACTTTATTTCACTCAAAATAGGTGTTGTGTATTACAATACAGCGCTTTTATTTTGCCAAAAAGTGGTTTAAAAAAATTGACGATCATAATTAACAATTACAATTAGTGAACATATCTAATTACAATTAATAATAGTCAATTTTTCCATGATGGTCAATACTAAGTACGTAAAATTATACATACAAGTAAATTCTTTTTTTTAAACCTCTCAGGGTATAACCGCCCCGAGAAGGAGTTTATTACAAATTTGTACTCATCCCTTGCTATTTGGTACAAGGGTTATATTATAATGAATGTTCATACCAACTTTTGAAATTTAGCAAATATTTTTTTTAAGTTCTTTACCAAATAGTTCATTAGTTACTTGCACTCCGCTTTTGAATACGTCACTACCATTTTCATTAGTCAACGACTTACGAGTATATTTCTTAAATCTTTTCTTATTTAAATGACATTTCATAGATTGTGACAACACAAAACGTCATTTATTTTGGAAATACCTGGCGAGATAAGACCTTCTATAGAAAATTTGTAGTGATGAGATATCAATCACAAGTAGATATAATAAAAAACGTCACAAGAGGCGTAACGTAAAGCACCTACCACTATAATAATAAATGGTATCAATAGGTACTTACTTTAAAAAAAAAACACCTGCACTGAGGAACAAGCCGTGTCGTGGGGGACTTCGGAAATATACAATTAACGGTCACATAGTACGACCAGACTCGAAACAAATATCCCGGGATGAGAATCGAACCTAGCACACGCGGCACAACGGTAGTGGTGCAGTCAAAAACTACACGTAACTAGAGTAAACGTTATAGTATCTCGTAATAAAGTAGGTAAATAGAATGAGTGTGTATAAATGAATGTTTAATTATTTAATATATAAATGTAAGTTTCGATGTAGAATCTCTAATAAATTAAGTTATAATCAGAAAATTGTACATTTATTTTATCTATGCCAAGGGACTTCCGTTCCATTCCTTTTTGGTTGGTCATGTATAGAGATGGGTTTATGCCAGGGCATTTATTTTTTTCGCCCAAAATGCCTGGGCAGAAACCCATCTATAGTCATGTATGATCCATTTGAATTATAAGTCATCCCGAAAATAATATCAGAAACAATCGTAACACTAACTTAGTATCATAATATACTAACATTACTAATACTATTATGTATTAATAAACTTATAAATAATACATTACAGACACAAAAAAAAATTTCGCGAGCCAACTCTTATCATGATCCTAATTTGAATCCAATCTTTCCTACATACACAAAAGCAATTTAGAGAAATTCATAAAAAAGAAATGTAAAGGAGGTACCTAGGTACTTAAAAATATATGTGTGTGCCGAACCGTACCAAATGAGTGTCCAGCTCTGCATGTGCCAGGATGTAGAATCCTAACGCTGATATTCTGTTAGATTCCTGTGACGTACGGGTGTCAAGCCAACCACAGCTCAATGTCAGGTAATGTGAATTTACGTTAGAGTATAAGTGTATCCTGCCTACTAAAACTAAAATTGTGTAAAAAAAGTAAAGCTATTATAAAGCAATTCATACATGAAAAAATATTAATATATTACAAACGAGGGTTGTTTTTAGTAATCCAATTTATTTCCAATTCATTTAGTGTCCAATTTATTTAGTGGTAGATGCTTTTTCATTGTAATACATTTTATTTGTAATTTAGGGCATTTGTGAATAAATTAATTAGTTTTACTCTAAAACAATTGGATTAAAATGATACTATAGGTGATAACATTAAGTAAAGTGCCAAGTAACATTGAGTAACTTAAATTAAACAAATTGCAAGCGGTGAATTGGAGTCGATCATTGCTGACCAGTTCCTTGAATATTTCCAAAACAGGCTTTCTTGTCTGAACTGAAATGAAAATAATACTACCTAATTTAATACATTACATATTTAGTA
Source organism: Acronicta aceris (assembly GCA_910591435.1). NCBI lineage: Eukaryota > Metazoa > Arthropoda > Insecta > Lepidoptera > Noctuidae > Acronicta > Acronicta aceris. The sequence goes on along the minus strand of OU342767.1, from coordinate 8,016,548 downwards.
CTTATCTGACTTTACTTAGGATATTTTTATCAAAAAAGGGCTTTATAAGCGAAATAGAATCCAAAACAATTATGTTTTGAATGTTTGTTTGTTTGTCTCTATGTATGTTTCTACGCGCATAATGCAAAATCACGCCATCTCACAGTTGTACTGCTGGAGTTCTAACTAAAAAGCTCGTGCATGTTTCATCTTGATATACCGCTTATAAGCTGAGTTAGAGTAAGTAAAATGTTAGAGTGAGATGTGGCCTCCTATAATTGAAGGAGTACACTGTTATAAGTTTGCACTGTGTATATTCTTTGTTGGAGGTCCAAAATAAATAAAAAAAAAACCTTCTTGGGACGTGAGTGGAACCGAAGACAATACACCCATATCGTTAAACACACATTCGAACTCAACCTCATATAAAGAATTAGATTTCTTAGTAGAATTTTTCATAGGTCAATATTAGAGTTCAGACTTTCCCCAAAAACTCTTCGCAACTTCGCTAGTGCTATTATTCTGGGGAGCAAAAGCCTCGAAACAATCTCCCCAAGCACATATATTAATCTAAAGCAAGTAAAGGAAGACCTTTAATTTAGCCTTTACGTAAATGATTCCATTTTGTGCCACCAGGTTGCGCTACCTTAGTAGCTTGAAACCTAATAACATAACCTAACTTAATATACCTACCTTTATTACCTATATTTATTTACAACAAGTAAAAAAAAAAATACTTACTACATCTGTAGTCTATCAGACACTTGATGATCATAGTCATAGTCTGGTCAACCTCTTTTCTCAGTTGCTCATTGATATAACATCCGATAAAACACCAGAAGAACGGTAAAACGCTTTTGATAATAACCAGCCGTTTTATTGAGTACTACAATAAAATAACGCACACGTTAAGATGATTAAAATTATAATCAGAGGGGGAGGAGGATGAATCATGATATGATTCACGGACACACAACTTCATAACGATCTATTGAATGTGATAAGTTGATTGATTGGTCGATCCAAGTATGAATATAAAAAAACAAATTAGGTACCTCATCGCACACGATCACTGTAACCCCGACCACTGCACTTGTAAACATTGACCAAATCGATAAGAAAATCTGGAACAAAATTAAGCATTTTTTATTGGATAGGAGGGCAAACGAGCAGACGGATCGCCTGATGGTAAGCGATTACCGCCGCCCATGGCCCCCCGCAACACCATAGGAGTCACAAGTGCGTTGACGAGCTTTTAAAAGGGGATTGGGCCTCCGGTAACCTCACTCACTCGGCGAAACACAACGTAAGCGTTGTTTAACGCCGGTTTTCTGTGAGGCCGTGGGATCACTCCGGTCGAGCTGACCCATTCGTGCCGAAGCATAGCTCTCCCACGTAAAAAAAAAAAATATTCTATGGAAATTCATCCATTCCGTTATACAGGGGGTTAAATACTTTGTTCTACGTTTGAAAAAAAAATCAACAGCTTCTCATACAATTCACTTGTCGACTTTGTATGATATAAATTTGTATTACTTACATTTGTGTTATTCACATTAAAAGGTCTACACCTTGTCATACAACTTGATCATACCTGTACACCGTAGCATTTTTCCAAAAGATGAATACAGGTACTCAAATTATCGTAGATTTTACAAAAGATTTTTAAATCAAAAATCATCTCATCGTCTACTGCGAAAAATTCTAGACTAGGACTGAGAACGTATTTTAGAATAGATTTTATTCCAATGTTAGTTTCTGTATGCTTTTGATGTCTGTCTGATTTACAAGTCAAGGTTTTATATAGTTTATGATTAATCAGTTTCAAGACTGCTAATATTAAACACAAGTGCAGGATCAAATACGTAATTGATAAAAACGTTGGCAGCCTTATAAAAAGGATATACGGTGGATATTTATAAATAAATTCCAAAATCATCGGGATGATAAAAATAATCGCAATTCCCGAATACCAGACGTACATTTTATATGCAAATAACTTTGAAGAATCCTCATTCAAATTCAAATCTTTTAATATTGAATCAAACGTTTCATGTAAATTTATGCAAATTTCTTCACAATTAATAAGATTATTTGTAATAATAACACTATTTGCAACTAAGTCGTTAATGTCAGGGATTTTTGCCAAATCATATTTTATGTTGAATTCAATCTGTTTATCCATAGAAAATAAGTAACTGCTAATTAAACCTACAGCCACTAATAAAGACCACAATTTAAGCCACAAATTTGTCATAATAGATTCTCCTTTAACTGTTATATGAGGCTTAATTAATCCAAAAACATTGCAAATAAAATTAAACGGACGAAAATATCCGTATAGCATTTTAAGTAAGTTAAATCAACACCAATGTAATACTAGGGATATTGTAACACTGTGCTCTAAGGTACAAACACTATTATCGCCTTATTTCTGAATATTAAGGAGTACTGTTGTTAAAATTGAATTAACATTAATGAATAGTTTCAATACATACCTAGTATTCGTTAGTACTAACTTCGACATGACTTTACACTTAAGCTAATTAAAAATTGAATTGCCACATGGTTATTATGGACGTCATGCAACAACCCTTTAAGTATGAAACGCCAGCATATAGCACTAATACTAAACACAGTAAATAAAGATGAAAGGAGATCTACAGACCCCTCTATAGCCAAGATTAAACATTGTAATAAATGGCTCTACCTGTTGACTATCAATAGTCCAAATTGTATATTCAAATGAAAACTAAAAAGGCTATTGCTGGAACAGTGCTTTTATTCTGTAGACGATTTCAAGTTTTAGTTTTTTAGTAGTTTTTACTTATGACATCATAAATAAACTCATTTCAACGGGATACTTGTGACATTTTTAAGCCTTCGACCATACATTTTTGATGTTTGTTTGTTTATTTCAGACATTTGTTTCAGTTTCATGAATAAATAAATCAATCAAGTAGTTAAAACTGTTATTAATTTATAATATATATTGGTTATGGAAATCTATCATAAAATAATATTTTGCAATGATTGACTGTGGAACAAATGGTCCTACATTACACGGATCTAGTATAATGATTTCAGATTATATTGAGGTCTACTTGGGGCCTAACTATAGGCTATATGATAGCCTAATTAAAAGAAAACTACCGTGAGCCCTAATAATGTAATGTAAACCTATGCTGCGTATACTATATTTTTCATTGTTTATTCTATAAATTTTATGAAAAACTATATCAAATGATTTCACAAAAACATACAATTTTGCGTAAATGCGCAATACAATATATTCATTATTCGATTAATTGTACTAAAACATTATTTTGAGTTCGTTTTTGTGTCGAAGCGCAATTTATCTAATCATTATATGCGTTGAACTGATATGATAAGGGTGTGATTCAGATGATAGCTACAAATAAATGATAAATAACTTAAGTGTCCACTGAATTTTACAACAGCTGTGAAAGAAATCGTCCCGTATTTGGTTTAATTTATTGGATTAAAAAGATGTCTCACAGTAAGTACATATTTTGATAAATATTTGTTTTCCGCATTGTAACGAGGCTTTGTAAAAGTGCTCCTCGGACCCTAGTGTCGAACCGGCAGACAATGTTTTGATTGGAAGTTTTGGAAATCTGTAATTCTTTGTTTGAAATCACAATCTGGCGTATGCCTGCTTGCTCGCTCGTGTATAGCCCTTTGTTTGGGTGGCAGTTCCTTACCTCCTACCTTACTTATAATAAGTATAATCAAAATAATTATTATATGTACTTCTTCTACCAATCTATACGTTAATCATGTAAGCGCGACCGACCAAATCGCCAAAAAAAAAATTCGAATCAATCATCTCAATCGTATTTACCTTATGTCTACTACTTAGTTATATTGTCTGTAAAAACTATTTTAGTCGGATATCTTGAGCGATAGTAGGGTAGTTAAAGCATACAGGTACTTCCTAATTTAAAAAAAAAATCCTTGCATGTCTTTATATAGCATGGTCCCAAAGTTGTATTGATATTAAGTAAGTAACAGTAACAGTAATAACAGCTATTTCCTGACCAAAACTGAATTACTTATTAGTAAACCACTTTCTGCAAATAATGATAAGCTACCTTATTCTTTATGAAATGTATAGTTAAGTATATGTTCGTTGTTGATTGAAATTAAACATCTGTTATAGTAATTAGTGCTCTTTATTTTACTTCCAACACGATTTAAAATCAAGAAAGAACAACCAAATGATTAATAAAAAAAGAATGCGTAGGCAAAGATATAGGTATGCATATAGATAATTGTATTGAAAGTAATGATGATTCAGTAACACTTTACATTTATTGTATGCTTTCGAAGCCTCGACCTGCTTTAAATATCATTAAATATTTCATTCTTCGTATACATTTTTATTGTGTGATACGGGGTCCGTTAATAATAAGTTACTAGACTGTTACGATTACAAGCAATAATCATAATATGAAGGTAAGGTATTTTAAAAATATTACTTACTATATTTTTTCCAGATCCACCTTATGGCCCCCCTCCCCCGTACTACGCGTACCCTGTGCCGGGGGCGCACCCGCCGCCGCCCCCAGCACCCGGCGCGTACACATACGTGCAGACGCCGGTCATGATGCCGGTGTATCAGCCTGCTCCGCCACCTCAACCAGAACCAGTATCGCAGCCGCAGCCTACCTACGTCACCAACTACGTGTACCAGCAACCACCGCAGCCACCGCAGCCGCAACCAGTTGTAGTTCATGGTACAGTGGTACAATACAATACTTTTCCGCATTGTCTCTATCTAACCTAGTTATTGATTTTTCTCCGTCCGAAGTCCGTTGGTTATCTGTTGGAACCATGGAGTCGTTCCTTGTACCATTCGATGACTATTACTTCGCAAGCATGTACTTGGCGAGAATTATTCTATCTATTTATCTAACCTAATTAATAGGTGCACATTAGGCAATTGCTGTATCTTGTGTTCGAACAAAAACACCTGTTTGAAGAAGGAGAATCTGGATCTAGTGGCCGCTTACCATTTAATAACATTACCAAAGAAATATTTTCATAGAGAAAAAATCATAACCACAATATGCTTGACATAGCTACATCTATATAAATAAATAAAAAATAATATTTGTCCTCCATACATATACGATCCTAAACCATTCATCCGATTGTTATGAAGCTTTGTTGAGTTGTTGTGTGCGACTGAAAAGGCTTATGACAAAAACGCAATCATCTAATGAAGTAAAATAAAATTAATATCTCAATAAAAATCTATGTAGGCTTTGCATCTACTTATAAAACAGTTTTTAATTTAAGACATAACTCCTAAACAGTGCTTTTAATGCTGAGTTCATCAAAGTGTGGATTAGTAGATATTATTAAGGAATCGAGCATTAGAAAGACTGCATACTTATGTTCCGGTCTCATTTTCTACAAAATGTGAAAGTGATCAACTTTTTCCTTTAACTCGTATTATGTGAGGTCCCTCTTATAATTTCATTTAAAAACTGAACAAAAGAAGATTCAGATATCACAATAGGTACTCTTTATATTTGCAGAAATCACGGTTCAAACCCATCAAAGTAGTCCTTTGGATAATGTAAAGACAATTGCCGAGAAGAGGCTGGCGAAGGGGTTGGCCTGGCTCGGAAATAGTCTTCACGGCTTAAACTCTAGTAAGAACTGATCTGTTTCCTAATCAATCAATCTTAGGAGACTATCAAACTAAAAGAATTTCTTTTAATCGGCTCATAAACAGTATGCGATAGGTACATAAAAAAATACAGATATGAGAGTGAAACAATAAGTATCGTCGATTAGTAAAGTCAGTTTATAAAACGTTTTTAGGTTTAAGAAAAATACTAAATTATCAGTGAAGAGTAAGTTTAATCTTCTTTTCAAAATGACGCAAAAATCATAAGCTACATGACTAGATAAATAATAATATTAGATAAATGCAAAAAAGTCCCTGGAAAAGTTATCTCCTTAAAAAACTATTGTCATTATCAAAAAAAAAATTACAGCTCTTTATAGAATAAGACTGTTGGCGTGTTAACTTTCATTGTATCCATATTAATTACACAGTCCACAATACATATTCCATATCTATCATCTTTGTCTATAAGCTGTTGTTGCTGCTACGCTGGAGGTCCTGGGTTTGATTCCCAGGTTGAGCAGTGTTATTGGGTTTTTCTGTGAAATTAATAGTAGCAAGCAGCTCGGAGTTTGGATTTATGGCAGGTTCGGCTTGCCTATTAGGTACATAGGGCGTAAATATACTAGCGAATTTGTGTTTATATTAATACACCTCTGCTTAACCCTTCGAGAAATACAGACGTGATGGTATGATAAGTAAGTAATAAGTTGCTCATATGATTTTATCAATATGAAACAGAGTATATTTTGTTTCCAGAATCGTTTGACTGGGTGCCAGCTACAACATCGGACTTCTCTGCACTAACACACAGAGCGTTCGTAGGGGGCAGAGAAGGTTGGGACAGCAGTCCTCTCTGGGTGATCAGGGCACACCACGGTGGAGAATTCATTCCAGGGAAATTGGCCACCAAACATCGCTCCGCTTATGTGCCACATGGAGGAAAAGAAGTTCCTGTACATAGTTTTGAGGTAAATTATTGTCATCATGCATGAGGAACAGCTTTTCGTGACTTATCTGATGTCGTATGTCCACGAGTGCAGTGATAACCTAGTGATATGATCATTGGACTACCAAATTGTAGGTCTTGAGTTCGAATTCAAAGCACGCAGCTCTTGCTTAGACGTCGTAAGAAAACATCGTGTGGAAACCTGCATGCCTGAGAGGTTTTCTTGACAGCGTGTGAAATTTACCAACCCGCACTAAGCCAGCACAGTGGCTTTACCTCTTTACCCCTATTTCGAGGAAACCTGTAATACCATCATTGAAAACATGTTCTAGGTATTGTGTGCACCATCCCACGCGGTTCGCTGGCTGCCGTCTAGCAATGGTCAAGTTCCTGCAGGAGCCATTGCAGCCGGTAATACACACACCGCCGAGCCACTCTACATCGGACGGGCGAAGCACTCAAATTCTCTTACACCAGGCAAAGTAAGTTGTAAACCTTTATTACCTTTAAATATATTTTGAAAAAGTCTTCTTTGTACTATGTGTTTTGGCCTAAGTTGGATGCAGTCCAGCTCGCATCACAGCACGTATCTTTAAATCTACGATCTTCTTTGTACGATGTCACCACGTCACCCAAAATAGCTGTCCTGTCTATATAGATTAATTCAACAAAAGAATAAGGCTGAGCTTCCTTAAATTGTCTGTTAGTTAGTATTAGATGACCGTACTTAGGCTTATTCTCAAATTTCCGTGACTTAATACTGGGTGATATAATCTAATTCAGTCGAAAAATTGTAATATGTTTACTCTGAATCTGAATTTTCCAATGAGCTTATTGAATTGAAAATTTAAAGAAACCCCCGACACAATATTCTCTAAAAAGGAAAAAATTAATAAATATAGTCTCCGTTTAATATAAGAAGAATATTTTAATCCAATAGTCGGTGGACGGCTAAGTACCTAATCTAAAGCTTGTATTATCATGTGCTCGTCAAAACGCATCGTATGAGCCCAAACACAAGGTAGAAGCCGTACATAGATGAGGAGTTCTTGCGGGTTGTATATGCTGCAGGATTTTGTAATATCATTGACAAGTGACAGGATTTCAAAATTCGAATCGATCAGACCTGTGAAATTTGTTTATATGTCTTCATGATGAAATGAGGTGATAATCTTCAAACGATTGAGCAAATTTTCTTGTAATCTCATTAATGATCTTGATTCTTTAAATCACATAATCAATGACAAACAATAAAAACAACAATCATGCAAAAGACAGACACAAATACACACGTTAAACTTATAACACCCCTCAAAAAGAGTTCCAAGTAACTTTGCATGTAAACAAATATCGTCTAAAGACTGTCAAATATGACGAGTCCCTTTGTAACTGTATCGAAATGACACAGTTTAGGTAAATCAAATTTATCTTTCTTTATAATTAAGAAAAATAATCTCTCATTTCAGGTTCACCCCAGCCACGGATGCTGCTACATATCATACGGTGGCTCTGAAATTTCTTACAAAGCTTACGAAGTCCTGTGCAGAATTGTTGGCTGAACTGAATATTATACAAACAGTTAAATGTATCAAAACACATTAAAGAAAAAGTTATGTAGATTTATTTTGGGTAATCTTACATACATTTATCTACTGCTTTAAAAATTTAAGTATACCAAGGTTTGATGTTTGTTATTGAGTTTTGATAAATTAAATATGTATAACCAAAATAATCTAAAATAGTTTACTTACTATTGTATCTTTGCTTGTTATATTTTTTTCCTGTGTGTGTGTGTTATTTTGTTTTTGTTTTCATGGTACCTATAAACTGCCTCATTAGCATTGAAATCTTGAGAGCGACTACTACACTAGACGTCCTGGGTTCGATTCCCAGGTCGAGCAGTGTCTCGAAACTCGGAGTTTGGAATTTGTGCCCGGTTAATGGCAATAGGCTCGCCCCCTATTACATGGGACCTAAACATACTGGCGAGCTGTTTGTGTACAATTGTACTTTAGTAGGTGCGCATCTGCATAACCCTTCGGGGAATACAAGCGTGATGGTATGCATGGTATAAATCCAATAAAAAATACAACTGAATGGCATCCTAACCATGGTTAAAAGATGATAGCGAGCAAGGTGGATAGGTAAGCTACCCTGGGGCTATAAGACTACGATCTGGGTGCGCTGGACGACCTTTATAATACCAGCTTGCACCCTTAGGTTGAGTACTCTTACTGATCGCCCGAGAGATTTTAACAACGGCGTGTAAAGTTTGTAAATTCGTACTGTAAGCCAGCAGGATGAACAAAATCCTTTATCCCTAGGTATACCGAACAAGAGTGGTGATCCTCGGTAGAAATTGAAAACAAACGAAAGGTTACTATGTACCGAATCTTGTAAGGACTTGTTTTTAGGCTTAAAAAACTACGGGTTCATCTACAACTACATCTACACTATAAAGAGGAAAGATTTGTATTTTTGTATGTAACGAATAAACTTAAAAACTACTGGACCGATTCCAAAAAATATTTTGCCATTAGAAAACTATATTATCACTGAGTAACATAGGCTATATTTATTACTAGAAAAAATTAGGGATCCCGACTAAAACTTCAATATGTCCACCCGTTCGAAGCCGGGACAAGCCGCTAGTGCCTTAATAAACGTACGTCAATGGACGTATGAAAATAAGTTCCTTTAGATTGGTGAAAATTCTTCATGCATTGAGATAATTTCATAGAACCATTACGTATCGATACAAACACCTAGGAGTTACTCGTACTCATACAACCAATATTCTGATGCGTTTAAAAAGCAGTGGCTATCTTTTTAGGACTTTGCCATATTCATTTTAATGACAGTGTATGACTGTCATTAAAACATTCTTGATAGCGATTTGTTGCATCGTCATTGCCATAAATTGCAACTACTGATAGTATGTAGGTACCTATCATCGTAATTATCCGGATTTCAGTTTTATACGATTGAATTTTGTTAAAAAAAAATGATTCATACCCATTTTAGTGAATTCAAACATTTATTTTGCATTTGATTTCTTAACTAATAATAATAAATTTGTATACATTTTTGATCCTTCTATATTAAGTATTATGTTTATGCTTCAGATAACAAAAGACACTACCACACTTACTTTTAACTTTTTCGGTTTTTCATTGTTGCGATATTTTCTAGATTATGTAATTTCAATGTTCTGCAATTAAACATTAATATTGATTTAGGTTTCTTATTGATAAGAACCGAGTGATAGCGAACGTGATAAGGGTGTGATTAGTAAATTTAACAACAACTGTGAAACCAATTATTTTGTTTTGTATCTATTAATAAATTTGTTTGTTGCCACGACAATCATGTCATGTAAGTATTTTGTTTTTTTTTAAGTGATCAAATGAGTGCCCATATTTTATTGTAAAGTGAAAATTAGTATATTGCATTGAAAATCATCCAAATACTTACAGCAATTTAATATAAGTACAGATACGTAAACACTGATAAATATACGATCGTACTTTCTAGAAAATGATAATAAAAGTTCTTTTATCAATTTGTAACTTTATATATCGCTTGTGTTTTAGAATTGTTTGCAATGGAAGGCAGGTCTATGTTTTTCTTGATAAATTGACTGAACGTAGGTTTGATTGTGCTGTGCTGCTGGTTTTTAAAGAACTCTGCTAGCGCAATGCAGAAGTCAGTGATGTCACCGTAGTATGAGTTGCTGTAGATGATTTGCTCACTCAATTTTTTTAATTATAAATTTCAGATTTACCATATGAGCCCCCTCCCCCGTACAGCGAATACCCAGAGCCTGATGTGTACCCACCGCTGCCGGTACAGAGTGCGTTGGCGTACATACCAATACCGGTCATGATGCCAACCTATCCGTATCAAATACAACCCCCGCCACCTCCACTAAAACCGGTGCCACAGCAGCAGCTTACCTACGTCACCAATTACGTCTACCAGCAGCCAACACAGTCGAATTCCATTGTAGATAAAGGTACGCCATACTTATTGTATTAATTCAACTAAATCAGCAGATAGCACGTACAAAAAAATCATATCTCATTAATTTTACGTGGGAGAGCCATGCTTCGGCACGAATGGGCCGGCTCGACCGGAGTGATACCACGGCCTCACAGAAAACCGGCGTCAAACAACGCTTACGTTGTGTTTCGCCGAGTGAGTGAGGTTACCGGAGGCCCAATCCCATTTTAAAAGGTCGGCAACGCACTCGTGACTCCTCTGGTGTTGCGGGTGTCCATGGGCGGCGGTAATCGCTTACCATCAGGCGATCCGTCTGCGCGTTTGCCCTCCTATCCCATAAAAAAAATGTTATTTTACTGAATAATCACATCAGTTAATTGGCCCCGTATACACAGTTGATGAGCCAAATGGCTGAAGCCAGCTTGCTGGTAGAGCCGATTACCAAAGAATCTCTTATCGTACTCTACTTGATATTCTTAATTTATTAATTTCGCAACGCCCGTAAGGAGTGTACACTTGTACCCCCTGGTGTACAAGTCAATAGATTTTACATTGTGTCTGTAATTAAGGTACTGGAAAGGTTAATAGGTACCTCTTTCTGTGATACATTAGACAAGAATATATTTTACTTTCCAGGCTTAATTGACTGGGTACCAGCAACAGAATCGAACTGTACTGAACTAGCATACAAAGCAGTTGAAGCGGGTAGGAACACTTGGGACAACAGTCCGTTTTGGGTGATCAGGGCTCACCATGCTGGAGAGTTAATTCCAGGGAAATTGGCCATCAATCATCGCGCCGCGTACGTGCAAAAAGGTGGAAAAGAAGTTCCTGTTCATGACTTTGAGGTAAGATTTTTTTTTATTTGGTGATGTTATTAAGATCCCTATATGTCCGTTTCGGATCGGTCAGGGTGTTTTTCACCAAGTGTAGAGGTACGGGAATTCCTTGTAGATCTACCATGATTAGTTATTTTAGTGAAGGAAAAATTTGATTGCGGGCAGGAATTGAACCTGCGTCTTCTGGTTAGATACACCAGTAACCAAAACTATAACATAACATACCATCACGCCTGTATTCCGCGAAGGATTAGGCAGAGGCTGTAGGTACTAATGTACACCCACAGATCGCTAGGACGTTTAGGTCCCATGTAGTAGGAAACGAGCCTATTGCTATTAATTAACTTCGAGCTACTATTGAGAATTTCATGGAAAAACACAATACCTAACACTTTTCTAGGCAGTTGAATAGGTACTGTATGAAAAAATATATAACATCTGTCCATTGATAAAATTTCCAGGTGTTATGCGCTCCATCTCACGCAGTTTGCTGGCTGCCATCGAGTAACGGCCAAGTTCCTCAAGGGGCCATTGCAGCTGGTTACACCCACAACGGCGAACCACTCTACATAGGACGAGGAAAGCACTTGCATACTGTTACACCAGTACTAGGCAAAGTAAGATGTTATGATTTACTGATTTCTGAGACTTAGGGGCCGTTCAAGTATTACATAAGCACTATAGGGGGGCGAGGGGGTCTTTGCTTTGCTTATTTTTGATAACATGGGGGTGAGGGGGTCTGGATGGTGATTACTTTAGGAGTAGTTATTTACTTTAATACACATATGGCAATCAGACAGATGTCTATATTTAAAAACGAAACGCATTTTCGAGGATTCCCCCAAATAATGTATAGGTACGTTTAGATACTCGCTTAGAACCGAGTAGGGGAATTAACGCACGCTATTCACTTGTCCTCTGTCCTAAATCTATTTTCTTATTTCTAGAATTCTAACTGCTGCTCATGATTCAATTGAAAAAACAGAATACATTATAAGAAAAATGCATAAGTATAACAATGTTTACGTAAGCATCTGACCCCCCCTCCCAGCTTAAGGCTTGCTTACTTTTGCTGACAAGGGGGGTAGGGCAGTAAATAACTGTAATAAATTTGCTTACGTAATACTTGAACGGCCCTTCACGAGAATACTAGACATATTGATGTAAGTTTACGGATTTTATTGCCTTATATTTATATTTAAAAAATCCATGATTCGGACTCTTTAAAGCGTCCATGGTCACGGCCAGACTGAGGTGTTATGCGTCTTGATGTCATATTTATTGACATGAAACGTCGGGATTTTGTTAATGTAGAATGCGATAAAATCCGTAAACTGGATTTATTTTTATTGTTAGTGACATATTGATTATAGGCCTATTTCACCATGTCAGAAGCCGTAGTGGCTTCAGCGAATAAATAAAAATGGAACAGAATTTGTATGAAATTAAGTGTCAAGTAATTTATCGGGAAGGTGGTGAAAAATTTTACTTTTTACTTAGAGAATGTAGCAACATATAAATCGCTATTTTTATATTTTCAACTCTATCTGTTTGCTTGTTACATTTTCACCAACCTAAACCGCTAAATCAATTTTGAAATTATCTTGGTATATACTTCCCAATACTAAAATTCGTTGAATAATAACTCTCTGTGTAGGTCCGTGAAATTTCAGCAAATCGCTTTTTATTGCGCAGTATTTTGAGGTGCATCTTTTAATTTCGTGAGAAATGTATAAGTAACTTATTTGAAAATATTTTAATTTCAGGTTCAGCCTAGTCATGGATGCTGTTACGTTTCATACGATGGCGGTGAAATGGCTCTCAAAAACTACGATGTTCTATGCAGGATTGTTATCTGAACTAATCTAGCGAACCTATAATGTTTTAACTTGTGTTGTTGTTTTATACTTTGTATCCAAGCTTGTATCACAGTATCTAGTTGTACCGCGTGATCTTGGCTCTCCGTATCTGAATGAAGCTATATCCAAAAAATAAAACCATCGTTACAGGAACGTTAATCAAATATATTTATTAAACACAAAATAAAGATAATATTAATCCCTCTGGGTAATTGTCATTAGCGTGTCTAGAAGAGGGGGGTACAGGGGCCCGCCTTAAAATTATCCTGAGATGGCAGAGGCCAGCTTCCCCCAGATGAAAATCCTAGCTACGCCAATGCTAGTTGTGTCCTTTAGTATCATCTATGCATATCCATATGACCGGGGCCCATGTTCATACCCGGACCAGGAGTCTGGTGGAAGCCGCCGTCGTTGTTGTGCGCCTGTTCCACAACCTGTACTCCACCGTTATCATCATCACCGCAACAGGAACTGCATAAACCCATGTCTGAAATCTGAGACATTGATGTTTTAGTACCATTTTATGTTGGGTGGTAGGTGAAACGGAGGACCGACCTGTGTTTGATATTGACGATTACAAGTAGGTAAGTATCTTTACACTACGCCGATAAATTACATTACAGGTATATGTATATTTAAAAAAAAGAATAACCTTGCCCCACACTATGATTTTCTCCTGCATCGTGAGTGCGTTTACCCCGAACAACTACCTGAAGGACTTACAAATATTTGTGCAAGCGTGCGTGCGGGGATCGAACCCACAACATGTAGCGTAGAAGGCAATCGCCCAACCACTACCTACGCCAAAGGTACCGTCAAGATCTTAGATTTTATAATCTAAGAACATTTTAGAAAATAAATATTCAAATAGGTACCTATATGTGTAAGGAATTTTCGAATATCGATTTCAGCTTGACACAGTAAACGATATCCCATCAAAAACATTCTGTAAAAAACTAGCCAAGTCTCGATGGAGCTGCTTGTTTATCTCTAAAAAGTAATGAAATCTAGACAAAGTCATGCCAAGTCTAAGGTTCCTTACTGCGATTTCTAAACTTGGCCGTTGACTGGTACCCTTGTTGTAAATTCAAATTTATAGGTGAATGTTCAACACATTTGTACACAGAGGATTACGTAGTATGAATGTTCGTTGAGAATATAATTTGAACATTCTTTATACGTTAGTGGGTACAAGTCAACGACTAAGTCACACAACATTAACTATAAATAATCAAGAAATCATCATCATTACTTTTTAGAGATAAACAAGCAGCTCCATCGAGACTTGGCTAGTTTTTTACATAATGATTTTAATGGGATTTCACTTCTTTTTGTAGAAACGTGGGCACAGCTGAGACCAGCTGAGGGTTCTTCATCAGATATTTCAGACCTTCGATTTTTGACATCAAATGAAGCGGTCCACCAAGTTGAATATTTTTTGTAAAGGCGGTATATATATGTCGATATCTCTAATAGTTTGGTCGGGCTCTTGTGTTTTCTAATCAGGGTCACCAGGTACTCCAGATCTTCGGTTATCCTAATTTTTATAGTTTTCCCTTTATGTGGCCATTAAACCCTAACTCTGTACCAAATTTCAGCTCTCTTAGTTTATTGGAAGTACTAGTTCTATTTTGATAATCATGAGTGAGTGTCATAAATGCGAAACTTTACTTTCGCTTAACTTCGGAACTAAATGACCTACAGACTTGAAATTTTGGATTTTAAGTATGTGGTTATAGCTTACTGGATGACGAATATTTCTGCGTTCTGGTCTTATCCAGAGGTTCTCAAATAGGGGCCTGAAAATGCGGCGAAATGGTTCCATTAAAGAATGGTACGGCAGTGTTTGCTTGGCGCTCGACTTGGTGGGATGTTGATGCAGATGTTGTCATAGGGTATGATGAAGAATTATGATTAAAACTGAACAAAATAAACACATGAACACAAAAAAACCCAAATTTTGTTCGATAAAATAGTATGTACCTATTGCCCATTCGGGGCAAGCATTCCGACAGCACATCCTGATGACCTTGATTTATTTATTCATTTTTTTTGTCCTAAATAAACAAATGAACACAAAGTAAAAAGCAAAATTTTGTTCGAAAAAATAGTAAGTACCTATTGCCCATTCGAGGCAAGCATTCCGACAGCACATCCTGGTGACCTTGATTTATTTGTTCATTTTTTATTTGTTTATTGTAAGGACTTTGTCTTGATAAATGTGTTTTTCTTTCATTCTTCTTTCCACTTTATTAATTATCTAGGAACCACGGTCTCGAATACAAGTAGGTACTTATAAGCAATCTGCAATTGCCAAGGACAATTTTTTGCGTTATAAATCCAAACGCATCCATTCCAATAAATAAATATTTATCCAATAAAAGTAGGTATATTATGAGATTTCACATCATTAATTTGAAAGCTTGCTTTGAAGATAGACACAATTAATAATTAGCTAGGTAGGTACTTACTTTTGTTTAAGATTGATCTTCCAAGCGTCGGTCACCGCGGAATCCAAAATGTTTTTTTATATTGCCATACGGCTTATTATGTACCCTACTTGCTAGCGTAAGTAACGCCACCAATTGAACACCAATGAGATAAGATAACTTGTCGATAAAATTCTTTGCCGACAAAATATTACTTGCCTGAATTATATGAATCATCTAAGGCATTATCCACATTTTTTATACGGAGCTAACACAGTTTATAGGGAAAATATGATCATAAATATTTCCTTTATTTTATATTATGATAATGTTATAATCGATTTCGTAAAAACTGATTTGGTATCTATACCTAAGCTTTTTATCACTACTTATTTTGGGATATCATTGGCACTCCCGAGATAATAAAATTGGAGTTAGTATGTGTATCTACTTCATTTGTTTTGTTGAAACTGTAACCGTACCTGTATATATTTAGCATTGGACTGTTTAGTTTAAAACCAATACATGGGGAAATTCTTAATAAAAAAAAAAACAAGTTTTAAAATTGCAGCTCGCTGCTACACCGTTTGTTATACCTAAGGCTTCCAATCCCGAGCAGAATGTATTTTTTGAACGGATGTTCCTGGGTGCGATTCCTAAGTCGAGCAGTGTAATTGGGATTTCCTATGAAATTCTCAGTAGCAGCTCAGAATTAGGTATTTTTTCCCGGTTAATGGCAGTAGATTCGCCCCCCTATTTCATGGGACCTAAACATACCGGTATTATGGGTGAACATTTGTAGGCCTCTGCCTAACCTTTCGGGGAATACAGGCTTGATGATATATTTCTCAATTTCCTTTACGATATAAAAATATCACAAAGAGGCTATGATTAAAACGACAGCTATTGTACATTCTCCATTTATTAAACAAAATAATATTTAGGAGACGATGATTTTTTGTCATCGAAAAAATCTTCGTCAATAAAAATACTAGCAATACAATAAAGTTAAAATAATAATATTGTGACTTAAATAATAAAAAAGATCTTTAGTTTCAATCGTCAAGTTTCACCAGCGACCTGGACCGTGATGAGGTGGTCCATGGTGATGGGGCGGCCCGTGGTGATGTGGGGGCCCGTGATGATGTGGGGGCCCGTGGTGATGCGGCGGCCCATGATGATGAGGAGGAGGAGGTGGTGGACCACAACATGGCCCACATAAACATGATGCTAGAAGACCCATTTTCACTGCAAAATAATATTAGCCATGATTACTTTTATTTAAAAAGCTTTTTGTGGACAAATACTAAATGAGCTCAATGTACAACAGTAGTAATAAATAACAGTGATGTTAGAAACAGTAAATGATAAAATGTTCTTAAAATTAGGCGAGGCTATCGGTTTCGTTGTTCTTGAATTAATTAATTGTTTTATTTATTTAATATCTCATCAACACTATCATTCAATAGCGTGTCTATAAATTTTATTACCTATTTTGCATCACATACTATGTACCTACATCGTGATTTTTGTGAACTCACTCAGAGAATAAGTAAATACAATATATCTATGCTGTCTGCTACGTCATTAATTACACGCAAGGTACGCGTAAACGTATATGTAATGTAATGAAACAACCAGTGTTGTTCTAGTTACTAAAATTGGCTACTTTATGTGGCTTATAATATAATTCAAAGTGTGTTACACAGAACAAGGTATTAAATAAAATAAATGTCGTTGTTACAACTATACAAGTTAGCATCTACGTTATACCTACATTAATTGATAGGAACTCCATTGTAAAAAAAATGCACTATTTTCACAATAAATACTCATTGGTTGATGACAAGATAATGTTGATAATAGCCACTGATATCTACTTAAAAATATCGATACAGATAAATATGAAACTACCTATAGCAATTTACAAGACATTTTATCATTAAAATTTTGAGGAAAACTTACCCGTGAAAATGTATAGAATAGAAGCGTTCAATTTCCTCAAAAACTATAGGTTTCGCTCAATCGCAACAAGGCACTGATAAGCTTTCCCTGATCACTATTTGTTATATAAATATTGATATCGATATCTATCCGGAATATATTGTGTTAAGTACTATATCCAAATCTTATAGAGAAGATAAGTACCGCCTGAGTCATACATTTTACGTATGTATTTCTAATGGGCACTCCTATTAGTCACATCACATCACAATGACTTGATTTGGGTTTCAGTCACTGACTCAGTCCCATTTGTAATTAGTACAATGAATCATCATTGACGTTAGAATCATAATCATAATCATAATAGTATTATTGCATAACAGTGATATGTAATACAGGCTAGCTATATTACCATATTGACTAACAATATTACTATATTGACCATAGACTGGCAATTTCGTTCCCCATTTCGAATCCATGTTCCGAATCGCCGTAAATATAGAACAAAGGACGACAAATACGGTTTTTAGTCGCTAGTCGGTAAGAGTCCATCATCCCTGCCGTTTTTTCCCAAGTGGCAGACGATTCGTGAGGATTTCCCGTAAGTACTTAGTACTTATAAGTGCGAGTCGGACTCGCCCACCAAGGGTTCCGTACAAATTTGTAGGTACATGATATTAATTACAAATGTATAGTTTTCAGATTTTCACCTATACTTATAGTATAAGATGGTATTACTTGCCAAATTTCATAGTTCTAGGTCAACGGAAAAATCCTTTAAAATTTGATTCCCTTGAGAGTGTCGAAATATTATATGTATGCTTTTTTGCGGCATAAACGGCTGTATCTCTTTTTACGTTAACTTAGAAGTTTGATTTCACAGCTTCAAGGGACTATAGACCTGAGCATATGGTTTTAATTTCAACTCGATATCTCCACGCGTTCCCGAGATAAGGCGGAAAGCGAAAAAATTCTTAGAAAAATCGGCTTACAAGTAGTATTTTTTCCTCCGTGTGGGGACGGGATAGAATACAATTCCGCACTGTCACTCAGATAGGCATAACAGGCGAGAAAAAACATCCTCGTTAGTAAGACCTCTTCAGATTTGACTGGCTGGCGTTCACCCTTACATAGGAGTCTATCATAAAGCATCTTGGTGTATGTTCCGACTTTTGTTCGTGAGAGCTGGTACCCCCTCTCATTTCCTGAAACTCTGGCAGTTTGCTCTCCAAAGTGGCTAGTCCTCTTAAGGCTCGGTAATGCATCAGGAATTCCTCTGATTTTGTGGGTGTCCATGGGCGATCACGGGGCTCGACTGTTCGGTTGCCGACATAAATAATAAAAAAGGAATACTAGTGCTATAGTCGCTAGCATCTTACGACCAATGTACACCTTTTAATGAATTAGTTTCGCAAATGATCGTCAGAGGCGCTTCAAGAGGTTTCATACCACCTGATCTCTATGAGTATTATAGAGGTCAGTGTTTCATACAAATGTTTTAACACG
This sequence comes from Acronicta aceris, assembly GCA_910591435.1. Taxonomy (NCBI): domain Eukaryota; kingdom Metazoa; phylum Arthropoda; class Insecta; order Lepidoptera; family Noctuidae; genus Acronicta; species Acronicta aceris. The sequence continues at coordinate 7,997,379 of OU342767.1, read as the reverse complement.
GGACGCTAACGATTATAGCTAGAAAAACACGTCATCGTTCATTAAACTCTTATTAAAGCTATGTAACTAGAGTTGTCGAGCTATATTTGTCAAATTCGGAAACCAAATTCTGACCCAAACTGAAGTCGTATTGATATTTTTATCAAGTAGACAAGTAGATCACGATAAATGGTTTACGAAAACGGACATACATGGTGATAATTATAGTATGACCATCAAACTCACGTCATCGATAAATTTAAACTTCAGCTTCCTAAGACGATTACGGTTCAAGAGTGCCCTGAGTTTATTACTTTTGGTTAAAGGTACTCAGGCTAATAAAACAAGTTACATCCCATACGTACACATTATTTGCTATGCCATAAACAAAATACCGCAGCTCTACTGTTCTGTCACACCAGACCAAACATTTTTCATAGTTGTACAATTTTTTGCCCGTTTCGAAGCTTCTTTGCAGGTCAAAATAATAGAGCCACAATTAAAGGAATATTATTATAACTATAGTTGCAAGGTTCTTGTTACCGGTCCCGGCAGCAAAGCAGACAAAGTGGCAAATCCAATATGGGGGGACTTTAGCAACAGAAGCCAAAACAACAATTTTTAATTTTTGTCTGTCTGTATGTTATGTTTGTACGCGCATCACACAAAAACTACTGCATGGCTGAATGCAGTTCATCCATGCATGCAGAGATGTTACTTATAACCTGATGCATGTTTCATCTGGATACACCGCCGCCTAGAATCTTTTTGGGACGTGAGTGGAACCGCGGGCAACAACTAGTATACATATAAAACAAACTCGGCTTATTTATATTATATAATTATAAATATACATAGGTAAATAAATTGACTACATAACGTTATTTAATTTAATTAACTTAAACATGAAATATTTAACATGATACCACAAAATCAGCAATCAATTATGCTTTAATTATTATATTTGGCCTCTGCTTATGTAAAATGGAAATAAAAAAAAACAAGTTATGTACAAAAACACCTGAATGACTAAGTAAGTAGACTTTGATTTATGTAAGATTTTAATAGGTATATGTAAATATGTATTTACAACCACAAGTAAAACAGGTATTTGAAAACCAATATTATAACAATTGTTATCTCCTAACTCGACGTACGTATAACGAAAATTCAAGAAGGTATTCAACAATAGAGGTGCTCACGTGTTCTTGAAAACTAAATTACAAGATAACATTATCAAAACTAACTTATTTTTCTTTGTATACAAAATAATAAAAGACGTAAGAATTGTTGAATGCAATATGCAAATGTAATTATAATCCTTAGGAAATCACTTTAAATATCACATGCTCCTTTCATGGTAGTGACGTTATTTTATTACTCTGTTAAATTACGGAAATAGACTATATTTGTGCTATTATCACTATAAAGTTTTGTATGAAGTTTTTAGAAAAGAAGTTTATACTATTCGTTGAAAACATAAACATAACCTTCGTCTTAACTTAAATACTACAATAGGATCCATTCTTTTATACGCATATTATTTATACGAAAAGAACTATTTACTTAACAATAAACGGAAATGTGCCTTAACAATAATTAATGGATGTATGTATAACAAATGGTAAAGAAGAATAGTATAGATTATTTACTGCTGCACACCCTAAATAAAGTCATTAGTGCACCTCATGATCAAGACATAATGTATCATAAAATGACATAAATTTAAAATAAGAAAACAATCAGACTTTAATTAAAATCTATTATACTATTATAAACCTGTCTGTAAATTGAAGATATTAAAAAAAACATGTGGGTTAGAATATATAAAAGTCTATTAGAATTTTATAATTCTATCCTAGTATTAATCCTAGTATTAACAGTCCAACATTTCACTTTTTAAATAACAAATACAATACACAAAATATTACTTTTGTATTTAAGAAGCACCTTTCGAAAAAAAGAACTGTCATAGTTATTTAAAAAAATCAAAATACATTCCTTATAGGTACTTAGCGCTAACTCTTGAAAGATATTGTATTGAATAATTTCCTGTCCTTAGAGCATTCCTAAAGTAGTTCCTGTCTGATTATAAATTCTATTACAGTTTTGTGACCATACCATATTGCACATTGGGGTTAAATTTATAGTTATCGTGTATACGGTGGTGGGGGTGCACTTGGTCCCTGAGACATGGGTTGTACGACGACTTGATGGGATACATGGTGAACCACTCTGGGCGGCGGAGGATCGCTGCAACAGTCACAGCAACAGCAGGGAATGCAGCAGCAGCAACAGGGACGACATGAAATATTACAACCCATCCTGAAACATAAACGATATAAAGTTATTTTTATGAAAACGAATTATTTTTACCCCTATCTATCTATTTTTATCCAAGGAATGTATTATTTAGTAGGGATCTTTGAGCTCAGCTCTTGTAGGTGTAGCAATTGTCACTGTTCTTTATCCTCTGCCTTTATCGATCTCTTGAAACGACTCCCACTCTCCTACATTGTTAGAAACTTTTGTCATTGTAAGGTTTATTTATACACTAGAAACAAATATTAAAATATTCTGTTCTATTACAAATAAACCTTTGTCTAATTTAAAATTACATAACATACCATCACGCCTGTATTCCCCGAAGGGTTAGGCAGACGTGTACTAATGTACACTCACGGTTCGCCGGTATATTTGTTTAGGTCATGTAATAGGGGGCGAGCCTATTGCCATTCACCGGGCACAAATCCAGATTCCGAGCTGCTACTGAGAATTTAAATAAAAATACCCAATAACACTGCTCGACCTGGGGATGGAACCGAGGACCTCATGCGTACCAATCGCGCTTGGGACCACTAGACTAATGAGGCAGTCAAATTAAAATTAATACTTATAATATTGGGTTTCTATGGTTTTTGATAAAGTCAGACGCCGCTTTTCTACTTCTAGGAAAATAAAGAATAGTCACACACATCACCAGTGCATTTACTGTATATATACCTAGATAGGTAGATTGCAGGTTCTTTGTGGTTTGGTATAGTATTTTGCAAAAACGCTTTGCTAGATATGTATGGACACTCTTGTCTACAGCTCTACAACGAATTATTAAGTATTTTAATTTAATACTAGAGCTATCTAACATATATATTAGTGCCGTTGTGACTCTCTTTGCAATATATCAGTCACATAGCTATAGTAGGCGGCAAATAACTTATACAATGAAAGGGACGGCAGTGCATCGTAGTCCATCATTGTCATACGTAAACTGTACAGTCAACAGCAGATCATGGTATCCATAACTGTAAAAATATTCAATCGATGTTGATTTTAATCTCAAAACAATAGAGTTCGTGATAACTTGATGTACTGTTTTTTGTACATTAGTGATATAGATTCTGAGTATACATAGATTAGTAGTTTCAACTGTCGTGAGTTGGAAATATAGGGTTTCTAATTATTACTATAGGTACAATGCAACAATAGGTATAACTATGAATAAAATGTACTCGTAGTTGCAGTGTTATGTTAATTAAAATCAAGGATTTCTGAATAGGCTTCTGTCATTTCCAGCTATTTCTCGACGGAGATTAAGTATATCATATATCAAAGGTTTCTAAGAATTACAGGTGTTATTGTTTTCTATTAAGAAACAGTCTGTACCATTGTGCAGAATGACTTCGGTCGGAATTATCCAGTCCGCTTTACTCTTTTATTATAATAAAAAATGTTTTGCTAACTATAACTACCTTTTAGGATATAATTCCCGATATCCCAATATAATTTAGCGTTACTCACGCAGATAAGTTAGGTAGGTATGTACAGTTATATCTACATCATACATATTTTGACCATGTTAACGCCACGACGTTTATGGAATAAAAAAGTAAAATACGTAAACAAGTGCTTGGTAAATTATGTATTTAACGAAGGTCATAGTGGTTTTAACGTAATGAATTGTCTATAGAATTTTGAGTCATACATAGTAATTTATTATTATAAAACCATCGCCTATCTGGTAGTAATCAATAGTTTTAACATAAAATCAAGGAATTATAATATCTAGATATTCTCAATATCTTATCGTTAAATTTTTTATCTAATCCTGGTATTATAAAGATTAATATTAACTAGTTCTTATTAATACTATTTCATACTTACATGCATATATAGATATTATTTATAATGCCTAATTAGCGACTAGGACATCTACAAAAAGCATGAATGGGTTAGGTAAGCAACTAAGTAATATAGGTAAATAGGTCGACCACTAATCTTACCTTGACTAATAGCTTTTCATCTGTACATTTGCTGAGGTTCTGGGTATGGATATCCTTGCTGAGGAGGGTATCCCGGGTAGCCGCCGGGGGGTGGATATCCCCCGGGAGGTGGGGGATATGGGTACCCGGGCGGTGGCTGAGGTGGTTGCTCGTAGACAACTGGTGGTTGCTGGATCACCGTCACCTGCTGAGGTGGCGGTTGCTGCTGTCCACACGCGTTCGGACAAAGGCAGGGCACGAGACAGCAGGCACTTAGCGCCAGACAACAGGGGTTACAGCAAACGTCGCAGTCGCCACAGTCGAACGAAAGACACAAACCCATCCTCACCCACAGAAGTATTTAACTAAAAATGATAGTAATCGATTACTTATACTCCCCTAACACATTCGTAAATTAAAGATAATACGGTTAAATCTAAAAAAGCACTGTATTTTGCCTTTTAAGTAACACAGAATAAGAACCAGAGTCGTTATTGTGGAATGATAAAATGGCGGAATGTTATCATTGTTAAGACTCTTATCACTGGGTGTTATCTGTTGATATGAGGAGGCAACCATTGTTCACACTATGTTTTAACGAAATATCTGCCAAGTCTTCGAAATACAAAAGGAAACGTGGTACAGGCTGTCCTTAAAGCACTTACTCACCTGTCAAACACGTTTTTATTTAACAAATAATGAATCAAGATCAACTATATAATAATTAGTAAAACAAAACTAAGGTACAATAATATAATTATAATAAATACAAATTCGGCACAAATCCCAAACTCCGAGCCGTTATTGAGGATTTCATTGAAAAACCCAATAACACTATTTTTTTTTTTAAACGTTGCCCCACACTAGCATTTTCTCCTGCATCGTGGGTGCGTTTACAAACACAAATTCTCACATACACAAACGCCCAGACCCGGAACAACTACCTGTAGATCATACAAATATTTTCTCCGTGTGGGGATCGAACCCACAACACGTGACGCAGAAGACGATCGCTCAGCCGCTACGCTAAACGTGTCGTCTATGACTATAACCTGGGAATCGAACCCAGGACCTCTAGCGTAGCGCTCGGGACCACTAGGCTAATGAGGCAGTTTAATAATGATATTATTTATTATTATGTCGACCTCTGAAATGCTATGCTAAAACTGCAGATACACAATTAAATTGTTTTTTAAAATATATTTATTACCTATCATGATATAACCAGTTTTTTAAAAATGGTTTTCCAAATACAATATCAACAGTTTTTACCTGAATGCCACTATAGATATATACGAGTAGTAACCGACGTTTGTTAATTAAAATAATACCTATACCCATTAGTCTAATTGGTAATACAATAGATATTTCTAATCACCCTAAAAGTTATTTTGTGTTGCAACATGTTAGGGCGACACGAAATCCTATAAATTAAAGAAATGTGAACTAGTAAGCCATAATAATGTGTTAATTTAATGTATTAATTCAGAGTTTTTGTAATTTGTTTTTAGTGTGCGGCTATCCACCCATGAGTGTAGATAGTAAACACTATAAACTGCGAACTCCATCTAGCAAAATTGGTAATGATGGCAAAAGGTGGATACAAGGAAAAAGGAAAGAGTAAACAAGAGATAACAATCGTCAAGTTAAAGTAAAAGAGCCGCGCCGATAGCTGTATGCCTAGTCGTGAGCTTGCCTGTTGTCTGAGATGGGGTACCCCCAGGCTATAAAATGTCTTACCCATACATGCGCAGTACCGTCTTTACCATACGAAGCACGGACCCAGGGGGCCCAATCTCACGGGGGCCCCGAAAAGCCAGTATATTTTCGCTTATACAATAGGTAAATTGACAAGACAAAATGAGAAGATTTTTTCGATTGTCTGGCAGCACTGAACGGTAATAATAATTGCCAGTTACATTATGTACCTAGTTTTATATTTCGCTATCATTTAGGCTTTTTTGTTGGGTTGTCTACTTACTAAGAAATTAGAAAAGGGTCAGTTTTTCCAAAATAAAAATGACGGCTCAGATTCAAACGGTAAAATAAAACTAGATACTTGACAAAAATATTTTTTTCCAACGGCAGCACATTCTCATGTGTTCTGAGGCCCCGTAATGGGCAAAGACGGCGCTATACATGCGGAGCTCTTTAGGGATGAACACATTTTTTCCTAGCTTAAAATGAAGTCAAATCTAAATCTAGTATTCTACCTATTATTCTGCTACAAGCAAGGCATTTACTGTTTAGGCCATGCGGCCGCAGCTGGGCCTACTGTATAACTTTAGTTACCTACGCCTAAAGGCAACACCCAAAAGATTTCCCCCGATCTAGACGGCTAATGACCGGTTTCTCTATCAAATCTGTCAATGGATTTGCTTACTAGGGTTAGGATTTTGACATTAATTATGCACCTTATGTCAAAATCTAGTAAACAAATCTACTGACATTTGTTATAGGAATCCAGCCTAAAACATCAAATACAAGAGTTAAATTTGTAATTTCGTTTATCCACCGGAACTTAATAAACGATTCTAATAAATTCGTTCACTATCGCCGGGTGTATGAGTGTTGCACTAAGTTGCGCAGTATAAAGGTATCTACTAGTAGTCGACTACACAATTATTGCAGAAAGAAATTGCCAGAAAACTAGCCCGGTTACGAACCTCTGAAGGATACATTAGATATAATCCCTTGTCGATCTTTCCTTCCACTGAAGATTTACTAATCTAAATGCTCAATTGGAGAACCCCATCTTAGCAACATGTTGTAATGATATGACGTGCACTTTAATTTAACCTAGTGTCATTGCTTATTCTTCACTTCAATTTCAATAAATATAACAAATATACTCGTAGATAGATACATAATTTGCAACAGGTGCCTACATATAAGTAATTGTAGTACAGTGTATTCGCAAATTAGCAAGGAGCATCGACTAGTTATATACTTACACTCTTTCTTTTTAATTCCCTTAAAAATATAAGGGACTTACCCTGAAATCGCGAAAAATACAGCTGTTAATTTTGGTCGAGTTGTGTGAACTTCAAGTTGTCAGCTGATTTCAAGACTTAGTCTCACAGTAAAAGTTGTTGATAGTGATGAGTACAGCCCCTTAAACTTTCTACGGAAATTAAATAATTAGGGTGTATATTTTTACCTACCTTTAATGCGTTTGAACATTCACGTCTTATTCTTTCGTGTACCCAATACACTATGATTGAAACGTTTGTATTCAGCATGAAAAAGGTAAGACAAAACAAACTGATACCTAAGTCATTAGAATAAACAATAAGTAAGTACTATCACATGACTAGCAGCTGATAAAAGGTTTAAGTAAAAAGTTTGTGGACGACCAATTTGTTAGTAAAATTAGTGCTGACTAGCTAGGTATATTATTAATACAATATAAATTAAGCTTACCTGATGTTTTTAGAAAATTCACAGCTAATAATTAAAAGCCCTTTGCTAACCACCACGATACAAACACAATACTAAAGAAACAAAAGTGAATGAATCAGTTGTTCGTGAGTTGCGTTTTGTCATACTGCCGAGGGAAATAGTGCGATGACGCGAACGTTTGCGCACTACACTCACAAAGCCACAAGGCAATGATATTATCTATCCCTCTCGCTCTAACGTGAAAAACGGTAAGAAGGACGAAGATATTGAAAACTACATTACTGCAGCTTGATGTCAGTTGTGAAAAGGAGACCAATGTCGACTTCAGCCTTGTCGAGTTGCACGTAGAGAAAACGAACTTGTTATTTACGCGCAGGAAAAACCCTACTATGTATGACTATTACATAGGTACTCTGGTTGTAAGGTGCATGCCCTTTATGTTACAAGGTTACTATAACAAAAGCACGATAACACATGTATCGATATGGAAATTAAAAAAAATGAATCCTTCACGTAATTTTTTTTGAAATATTATAATAAAACTACTTGTACTATTTGCATCGAATTAGGTACCTATTACAAATTATGGTAGATTTTAAATGTTCCTAAAGTTATCTACAGCTTATTTTTTTTATAAATTTGTATAACAATGATGGTTCAATCTCAGTCATGAATTAATCCCATGACTCGCCTAATCGCATCACATTTCCTTTTAATTGATCTCTGTCTATAAATCTCATAATGTCAGATATAACTCAGAAATCATAATATTTTATTTTATTTGGTAAACACAGATACTATATTTATATAAAGTTAATACATAGCTAACAACACATAAACCAAATCAGTTTCCACATTATTACTAAACAATTTGCGACGGACATTAAAAGGTGACTTAATTATGAAATATGATTCATATTTAAATTCACTGCCTCATTAGCCTATGGGTCCTAAGCGCGACTGCTACGAAGGTCTTAAGTTCAATTCCCAGGTCGAGCAAAATGTTATCGGGTTTTTTTCTCAATAGCAGCTCGGAGTTTGGAATTTGCGCCCGGTTACGGTTAATGGCAATAGGCTCGCCTTCTATTACATGGGACCTAAACATACCGGCGAACTGTGGGTGTAAATTAGTACGCCTCTGCCTAACCCTTGGGGAAATACAGGCGTGATGGTATGTTATGATTAATATTACAAAGTGTTAGGGAATTAATGTGGGATGGATTTGGAGGGACTGCTAAATGCTAAATCAATTAAGAGTCCGGCGGAGCGAATTTCTCTTACAAACGTAATTCCGAAATAAATCGTAATTCAAACGCAATTTAATCAAATTCTGTTATTATTCGGATTCGGATACCGTTAATCTAGGTTCCTACGTTACCATTTTGTCCAAAATACTTCACTGAAAATAAATGTAAGCGAATGCAATTTTTGATAACTTTACTAAGTTTGGAACTATTTTTCGGTCTTTTATTTCCAATGAACTAGTAGTAGACGAAATCGTACCGTAGGAACCTAGATTAATGGTATCCAAATCCGAATAATAACAGAATTTGATAGAATATTGTCTGGATTACGATTTATTTCGGAATTAAGGTTTTGTGGGCAATTCAAGCTCCGCCGGACCCTTAATATTTAACCCTTAGATGTCATATTTATTTAAGTAGTACTAGCTTCTGCCCGCGACTTTGTCTGCGTGGACTTCAGAATTGGGTCCGACCTGGATAAACTTGGTAGCCTATATGTTATTCCAGAATATAATCTATCTCTGTGCCAAATTTCATCCAGATCCGTTCAGCCGTTCTGGCGTGAAAGAGTAACAAACATCCATACATCCAGAGATCCAGACATCCATACTCACAAACTTTCACGTTTATTATATTAGTAAGGATGTTATTTTAAAGACTAGGATTGTACCTAGTTATAGTTAGTAAAAAAAATCATTAATTTTTATTCAGTCTGTACCTACTTTATACGTATGAAGTAACCGTAAATTATACGTTTAACCTATTGTCGCAATATTTAGGTACCTATTTACACCCACCAATAAGGAAAGATGTGTTCATACTTTTACGTAGTGTGTAGGTGATAAGTATCTGCGTAGTTTAACTAGCTATATAAATACTACAAAAAAACAATGAATATTAGGTAATGTCCAAAACTAGTGAATCGATCAGAACAATTGTCGTGGCGGAAGAATTGATAGACTCACGGTTACTGAACACAAGGTTATCTACAGTTCTACTATTTTTTCACTGTAGTGTCTTGGTGATCACTTGAAAGACATTGAATACAATATCACGGTACCTACGTACTGACTTAGGTAACCGAGAGCGCACACATTAAAAAAGTCAACGTTGTTTATAAAAATAAAGATTTGTGTTATTTTTGTGTGTATTAGCTATAAAGCTTAAAGCTAGATGACATATTAAATAAAAAACGTGTTCACGTATTCTACTAGATTGCTTTAATCACTGGCGCAATCACTATAAACCTAAGTCGTTGTAATCACGGTAATCTTGATATCTTATCATCACCCGACTGCGTCACACTCAATCAATGCCAAAATTTTAGACAGGAGCTCACTCTAGTCCGATAAGCGAACAAAGTATATACAAAATGTGAAAAATAAAACAAAATAGTGATGTCTGAGGAAGACGTTTCAGTGATCGCATCGGCGGAAACAAGAAATTATGTCAAATCTGCTAAAGTTGATAGCAAATACAGTAAAAATAAATACAGAAAACGAACGAAAAAAGATGATGAGGAGAAAACTCTGCTCCGACGATTGCCGAACCTTCAAGCAGCGCTGACCCCCGCATTCGGCAGGCTTCGCAACAGCTTTCGGAAATTGAATTGTTTTAAGAATCAGGACGAAGACGAGCTACCGATGATGGAAATACCACGACACAAGAGTATAGACATCGGTGTGGGACTGGCACGACGTGTGTCACTTTTTCTATTCACAAAGAGAACTGTGTGCGTACATCCATATCATCCATACACACCACAGCAAACCACAAGGAAAATCTACGTTTTTACTGAAGATAAATAAGCACATCTTGTATTAAGAAGTACGGTGGTTGACTTGATAGTGATTGTCCAAGATCTTGTGAATTAATTACTATGTATATAATCATCATTGACGTAGTCGTCAACATGTGGAGACTGTGAGATAAACGAAATACCTAGGTGTTTAATTTATGTTATAAAACAATTTTTATCAAACAAGTAGTATCAATTGTTATCATCTAAGTAAGATAAGATTTTAGATAAAATAATTTAATTTAACCTTATGTAATTAGTTGGTGAAAATGTCATCAAATGGCACCGTATAAGAAAATGTACAATATACACTTCCGAGTTCCCAGTGATACGACTAACAGCTGTTTTGTTTTTTTTTTGTATAAACTCGTTTGAGAATAAAATTCAAGCAAAGTACCTTTAACTTTATACATAATAGATAAATTTAAAAGTAATAAACTAGAAAAGACTATTACCGTCGCTGTTTTTATTAGTTGTGTCTAAAATAATTAAGTACCTAAGTAGATCAATATAAAACATGCACCACATTTAAGTTACAAAAAGTAATAACTTACAAGTGTTTTAAGTAACAACAATACCTTCAAGTGTGAAAACCGCATCCAATTCCGAGCAATAGATATAATTGTTACCTAATTTAAAGCGGACAAAATAACCTGTAACAGAATAAGTGCAAGACCTGAAAGTAGTTTATTCAGAATCGACTACTGAATCGATTACAGTGGTTTTCAATACGTGTTAATTTTTCTCGAAAAGATAATTAGGTACAATACCTGAAATTATAGTCCCCTGATCTATCAGTGGGCAGAGTTATGGAAAACTTAAACTTATTTGCACAAATCGTTATTGTGTGCGTGCGCGCACCGACATTCATAGTCGTTGTGGGTACGATTTTTTTGTATAGTTAAATGGCTTCGGCATTTCCTGACGTCGTCGTTTCTCTGAGATACCGAAACAAATTCAGAGAATCATGGTATCCTTAGACATAGAAGAACACTTGGGAGTGGCACGATGTAGGGCAATGTCTGAAATGGCCTTTTGAGAAAACAACCATAGCAGCTTTGAGTAAACCACTCCCAACTGACCGCACGCATGCATCAGTCGTCGTGTAGCTCAACCATAATTTAGGGAGCTCAACGACCTGTCGCACGACGATACCAGATCAGCAGGACGTTCGTGTAGGTCAAATGAAGTTCAGAAAGCCTCCAGACTATAACAAAGCTTGTATAATCATAATGTATCAATAGCCTACAAAATGGTAGGTAGGGTACCAAGAACCTTATATTTTATAGGTCTAACAAAAATTTAAAGTAGCTGTTAGTAACTTTAACATTAAGACGTCCAACACCTTAGTCTAGCCGTGACCATGGATGCTGTAAAGGATCCGAAACGTCGGGAATCAAATAATATAATCTTTAACGTGGGGAGAGCCATGCTTCGGCACGAATGGGACGGCTCGACCTGAGTGATAGGCTCGGCCTCACAGAAAACCGGCGTCAAACAACGCTTACATTGTGTTTCGCCGAGTGAGTGAGGTTACCGGAGGCCTAATCCCCTTTTAAAAGGCGGACAACGCACTTGTGACTCCTCTGGTTGCGGGTGTCCATGGGCGGCGGTAAAATCCGTAAAAAGTAGTTTGACTTCAATTCACTAATTATTAAATAATACAAGGATTTTTTAAATTTATGATGTATATTTAATAAATTGCTTACTAGCCCAACTATTTCGTCTCGTGTTATTGACTCATATTGTTGTAAGTTCAATTCAATAGTATCATTTATTTCCTCTCCACAAGGTGTTCTTACAGTTAAAAAAATATATATACAATGTTGTTGTAACTAGCTTTCACCTCTATGAGAGACTGGTGCCTGCAATAGGTGTTAGAAAAAACCTGTGTCACAGGTCACCAGGGCCCCCACTTCAGTTATACTTAGCAATAACAGACCAAAGAATAATAATAGAACTTAGCTAAAATGATTATTGTAAAGCAACACGCTATAAATATAGTACTTAAATAGTAAACGTATTGCAGACATTACTAGTTAGTGTAAAGTGAACGCGGGAATAGTATGTGTGTTTCGTGTGAGTGGAGCTGTGAATTTCTTGTTTAGAGTATTAAGGTTAGTAACTTTAAAATTAAGACGTCCAACACCTCAATCTAGCCGTGACCATACCATGGATGCTGTAAAGGATCCCAAACGTCGAGAATCAAATAATATAATCTTTAACGTGGGAGAGTCATGCTTCGGCACGAATGAGCCGGCTCGTATATTTTGCGAGTTTTCAGATTTAGCAATAGTTAAAAACAATCAGTAACCCTTCCGTCGCTTATCCTTAAGTAGGTTTGGGTCAAAATGCAACTGGGAGCGGTTTTTTAAGACTGTATGCAATATGAATGTCTGTCTAACCGTAAGAATATCCCATACTTTGTACAGATCGACAGTATGGTAACGGAAAGGCAGTCGAGCACCAACGTTAAGATCAGCGCGTTGAGCTCTTTCCAACTCAATAAGGTGCGTTTTAGCGGCACCTCCCCATGTTGTGATGCAGTAATCGATTTGTGAATGACACAAGGCATAGTATACCATCTTAATAATCTTTTGATCTGAAGCGTCTCTAAGTGTTTTGAAGGTGTATATTAATTTACGCAGTCTGTATACCAAAATGTGAATGTGTGGCTTAAAGGTTAGATGCTGGTCTATAGTTATCCCAAGATATTTGATACTTATTTTTTAGTAAAGGAAAAAATTTCAATCGCGGGCAGGATTCGAACCTGCGTCTCCTGGTTGGATACACCAGACGCTCTGACCTCTAAGCCAACACCAACCCTACCCGCATGATTGAAATTTTGCCTTCACATTCTGAATTTACGTCATAAGGTGACGTTATTTCATACTATCAATCTTTTCAAGAGTAGTGTATGAACATTCGGATGTTTTAGAACCACATGTATGAGCAGTAATAGTTAAATAAAGAGGAAGGGGAAGCTGATCCGATCTGTATGCGAAAGCTATGTATTTCGTTTTAGAAACATTTAGAGATAAGATGTTGTTTTGGAGCCAGTCACAAATTTTGTTCAAGCCTGATTGTGCGCTGTCAAATACTTCCTCCCAACTCTCACCACTAAACAATGGAGCGGTATCATCAGCAAATGTAATGGTTTTTCCCTTATCGAGAGGAAGTAGGCAAAGTTCGTTGACGTATGCCAAAAATAGGGTAGGGCATTGGCCCTACCCTATTTTTGGCATACCTCAAGGCAGTATTATTGAATACTGCCTTGAGGCACGCCGTATTTGATGGTTAACTCATCACTAAGGGCATTGTTCACTCTTACTTGTTGTTTTCTATCAGTAAGGTAGTCTTCCATCAGTTTAAGGGGTAACCCTCTAATGCCGAGGCGTAAGTATTGTTGTTATGTGTGTGTATTTTTTACATAAAATATACCATCACGCCTGTATTCCCCAAAGGATTAGGCAGACGTATTCTAATTTACACCCACAGAGGCGAGCCTATTGCCATTAACCGGCACAAATCCAGATTCCGAATTGCTACTGAAAATTTCATAGAAAAACCCAATAACACTTTTCTCGACCTGGGGATCAAACCCAGGAACTCTAGCGTAGCAGTCGCGCTTGAGAACCCGCAGTCTAGTGTATTTTTTACTTCTAGTTTATACCTACTTATCAGTATCTATTAGGCTTAGGTACATCGTTTCAAGTCATTCACGGTTATACCTACGCAGTAACACAACAAATCTCGATATCTAAATTTTATATATATTGTATTGCACGACACTATTGGTCGTAGATCGACCAACAAGGTCGTGCAATAAACCCATTATTTGTTACCGACTATATAATAACCGATTTATTTGTCGATCTATAAGCCAGACGCTGGAGCCGCAACTGATATAAAATCAATAAAGTCAAAAGGTTGAAAATGTAATACTGTTTTACATGTGTCTATCTAATCGTGGGGACCGTTAAAATTTTAAGTAAGCACTTACCTAAGTAATTTATTTAAATTACAATATTCATTTATTTAAATTAACTTAGATATGTTTTTAAATATTTTTACATACGAACAAAAACTAACAAAAAAAATAGGTATAAATATTTTATTATATAAATATAATACATAATTTCCCACCGGTATAGGAAGCAGACCCAGCTACGGCGGTCAGGGCTAGAGTTCAGAGAGAGAAACCTTACAATGCGGGCCGTGTCCAGGAGTAGGTACTGCTTTCTGCATCAAGCCTTTGATCCGGGGTATTCCTCGAAACGCACCCATTAGGTGCGCTTGAAAATCAAATTAAAATTATTATAATTTCATTCCTCGAAGCGCACCCGGTGGTTAAGGTGTCAATCGTTAACTAACGGAAAATATCGATAATAAATAACACACGTTTATTTAGAGTGTAAAAATTAAATACTCCATGACCTTAGATGGTTTTAAAAAAAATGCAATGTAGCGCGGAGTGAGGTACGGAGAGCATTGCACACAAGACACGAATCCACGAATCGCTGTCGTCAGCTCCGCTTCCTTGTAGAATACTAGAGTCGCAGTCGAATTTTAAAGACCTGAGGCACATTGCTGTCTTTAAGTTGCTGAAGCAGATATACTATGCTCTTTGTCAATCGCTCCTAACGTATTGCCTATCATCTTGGGGTGGGACATCAAAAACAACTTTGAAGTCTATCGAGGTCGCCCAGCGTGCAGACCGTGACCGTGAGACAATTATATATACTAAGCGTTGTCCTCCTGCAGCACAGTAAACTAAGCTACAACCCACTACTCCTCCTAAAACGAAGAAAAGATTTATTATGCGAAAGAACTAAGTTGTTTTCGACAAAATTTAGTCAACGCTTTGCCCACTCCACTGGTCCATTAATTTAACTAACAAAAATTATAACATTTTTAATTTGATTTTCAAGCGCACTAATAGGTGCGTTTTCGAGGAATATTATAGGTGCGCTTCAAAATGGATGCGCTTCGAGTAATTCGGACACCTCGACGGCCCCTACGACTGAAATATTGATTGCACCAAAAACATTTCGTAGGAGGTATACTAAATAGGTTGCCAAGACTTACGAGCTCATAACGGTTTATGTTTAAAAAGTTATAAAATCTCGTGTAGAGCCGAACTCTACAAACCCATACATCTTTTCGTACGATGAAAAGTCAGCTTATAGTATAGTGATAATGTATAACCGAGTGGTGTAGCCGTGTGTCCGTGAATCACCAACATAAACGGAGCTAAAAGTGGATATTTCAGCCCCTCTGGCCATTTCGTAGCCGTCGCACAGACACTACGGACTTCATCATCACCCTAATTATCCTTCTGTCCTGTCTTCTATCCTAGTCCCAATTTATTTGGGGTCGACACAGCAGTTACATTATTTTTGTACATTCATCCCATTCACGTCGGCCTTAACATAATTCAACCATCTTTTTATGGTAAGAAATAGGAATTGGGTAGTTGACTGGTGTTTGTATAGAGTGTGACTGATTAAAAATAAAAAACTTAGTAATAATTTTAATTTAATACAATTTGTAGTCTGAAAAAATATTTAAATCGGATAATAAAGTTCCAAAATATAAGTATTTAGTAAGCGTTACTATAGAATTTGTATGGCGCAATGAGTTGTGACGTCACAATTCTCTATATTACGTTCTCTATCTAGCATAAATTAAAAAGATTTTATCTTCCTGATATTTTATCATAGTAATTGATATGATTTGGGCCTTGTAGCGTGAATTAAATTTAATAAATAAATATTTATGGTAAACATTTTCATGAGGTCATAAAAAATATAATCAGTCAAGTAGCCAATTGCAATCCGGGGAAAATTGGATGCATTGAGTCTGGTAAGTATCATTTAAAGCCTATAAAAAATATACTTGACACAGATTTCTTGACAAAGAAGCCGTTTCACAGGGTACTTCACAAATATACAATTAACGGATACCGGAAAACGGATATCCACCCAGAATCAAAACTTTGGGATCTCTAGTATTAATCCAGACTAAAGCTATGTGGGTTAGAAAATGTATTTACTTACTTTAGAAATGCCATTAAATGACGCACATTAAAAACAAAATTGTCCAAACCCAGTGTTACAAGCTTTGTGCTCATTAGTCTAAGGCAACCACAGTTTACGATACATTAATATGAACGGGGTGTAGGGGATGGATCTACGTCGAGCAGCAGGCTGTCCTAGGGGGACGAGGTATAGATAGCGACTATATATCTTAACTTTGCGGTACTTATTAGGGCCAGGAGCACGTAACCAGTGAGGCCCCATCTCTGCGGGGCCTCTATTTATAACCTGCCACTTAATTGTACAAGTAAATTTCCTTATATGGTAATTTCCGATCACAAATAAATTCAAATTGAACCAATCATAGGCGAAAACAGAAGCGCCCGAAGTGGTGAACGAGCAAGGTTGTTTGCTTTTAGTGTGGTATATAACGTGCCATAATTATTACATAGTCACTCTGTTTAATTCAGGAATAGTTAAAAGAACCGAAATGACGCGCGCCATTTTATTTGTTGTCATTTTGTGTTTTATATCAAAAGCCTTTAGTAAACAATTTTCAGAATGTGAACTGGTTGCCGAACTAAGGAAGCAAGGTTTTCCTGAGAATCAAATGCAAGATTGTAAGTATTGACTAATTTTATAATTGTTAGTCTTTATAATCAAGAAACGAAATTGTAGAAATAGAGTAATATAGTAATTAGTTCAGATTACCGAGCGCGCGTTAGGATTAGGATTCTGTAGTAGGCAGATAGCTGCAAGAATGTAGATAGATGAGGGTAGGTCGTGTTTGTGCTTCAGCGAGAAGCACGTTCTGCACTCGTATGGACTACCAAGGACCAGGAAGTTCTTAGAATTCCGGTACTTGATAGGTAGTAGAAGAAGTAGAATAACCTTGAAATTCGGTAACTGGACATTTTAGGAAATGTCTGAACTCACGCTACTGATTGCAACATTCCGATTACGTGCCCTATTCCTACTAAGTGGACGTGATGAGACAGGCTAGGCAGCACAGTATCTGTACTATACTGCCTAGACTGCCTGATCACGATTGAGAGTTTGGATTAACATGTTACGAACAACACAATGATATTTGATGATTACAATTAGCTTGAAGGAGTACCTATGGTTACTGTTAAGAACAGCACATACCATCATACCATCACGCCTTTATTCCCCGAAGGGTTAGGCAGAGGCGTACTAATGTACACCCACAGTTCGCCGGTATGTTTAGGTCCCATGTAATAGGGGGCTATTGCCATTAATCGGGCACAAATACAGACTCCGAGCTGCTACTGAGAATTTCATAGAAAAACTCAATAACACTGCTCGACCTGGGGATCGCACAATGTTTAATTATTCACGGACATAATCTTCATAACACAGTTAAGGTCATACATACCGGTTATGTTCTGTTACATCCGTTTGCGAGGCAAATTATAGTCTTGAGGGTTTTTTTATGTCTCAGTAAGTAGCAGCTCGGAGTTTGGATTAATGCTCGGCTAATAGCAATACGCTTGCCCCCTATTACATGGGACCGCAACATACTGACTACCTGTCGATGTATATTAGTAGTAAGTAGGTACATAGTATTAGTACACCCCTGCTTAATCCTTCGGGGAATAGTTTTTTTTTGTTTTATACTTTTCAGTTGATTTTTTTCGTATTATATATAATATTTATTATATTCCGTTTCCTGTCATACGTACCGCACGATATTCTGGGGTCAAGATAAATCTTAAGAAACCTCATTTGTTAAAATCGAGTAAAAATATATATTTTTCTGTCCCCTTTTTTGTACTTTGCCGGCTATGTTGTCATATTAAAATAAAATCATAGCCTATAATAATCTTACTGCAAAGACGACTCAATGGACAGCTCATTTTTGTTAAAATCTGATGAGTAGTTTTTGTGCTAGAATCGACCATTCATTCCATCAGATACATACATATACACATACACTGTAAAACTCATTACCCTTCCTTTTTTCGTAGTCAAGTAGAAATTTTGAAAGGGCCCATGAAAGCCCGATTATAAAAATCGATTAAAATCATTTTTTCAGCAACGCGTCGAAATGTACTAGTCTACCTACATAAATAATTATCCTTTCCTTTTTCTCAAGAGTCCATCCAAAGGATGTTTTGTTTGTAAAAGATCGCTGTTAGCGATGAGACCGCCCTAAAGTACAATTTTATAAATCATAGAACAGTACAACCCATTCTATAATTTCCTTATAAAATGTTCCTTTAGGAAGGTACATTAGTTTTTGGTGTGTAATAAAGAATACAACAAACATATAGCTTAGCACGAGGGGTTAACTAGAACGAAAATGTGCTACTCACATTACTAGTACCTAAGCTTTTATACGAAAAAATAAATATCAAGTTATTTTAGTAAAGGAAAAATTCAATCGCGGGCAGGATTCGAACCTGCGTCTCCTGGTTGGATATACCAGACGCTCTGACCTCTAAGCCACCTCGAACCCCACCCGCCTAATTGAAATTTTGCCTTCACATTCTGAATTTACGTCATAAGGTGATGTTCTGAATCTGAAAATTGAAGATAAAAATCTGAATTTATGTCATAATTAAACGTACATACTTAGTTCAAAAATCTTAATTTACGTCATAATTAACGTACCTACATAGTTGTACTCCCAATATGGGGGAGAAAAAAATGTTGAAAATGTCAACTAAGTAGGTATGGTAACTAAGTAGGTACGTAAGTTAACTTTATCCTTCAATCTGACTTATCTTTTCATTATAGCGACTTCGATGCTTTCATAGCTGCAGTAATGTTAGCGATATTGATCTAAGTAGCAAGTTAGTACCTACGAAAGTCTGGTGTGCGACTGCGAGCAGATTCGCACTTATTCGGTTTTTAAATTAAAAAACATGAAACGTAATAATAAAGTTTACCTATTAGGTATCTAATCTATACTAATAATATTATTATTATTATTTATTACATAGTATAAAACAAAGTCGCTGTCGCTGTCTGTCCGTATGTTTAAATCTGTAAAACTACGCAACGGATTTTGAAGCGGTTTTATTCAATAGATAGCGTGATTCAAGAGGAAGGTTTTAAGCTATTTAACATTACGCTACGGCAACGCCGGTGAAACCGCTGGCGGGCCGCTAGTAATAATATTATAAAGAGGAAAGATTTGTATGTAAGTAGGTATGTAGGTTTCGCGGGGGCTTAGCGGTCAGAGCGTCTGGTATATCAAACCAGAAGACGCAGGTTCGAATTCTGCCCGCGATTGAATTTTTCCTTTGTAAAAAAATTACTTAATAATCTTAGTATGGAAAATGCAAAAAAATCACAAAAAGATAGTTAAAAGGTAAGCTGGCATCGTACGATATCGAACTAACTGTAAAGTAAGTCATGTCGGTTGAGAAACAAGGTAACTTGCTTCTCAATAGATGTCGCCAACGTCACCTTATGACGTAAACTCAGAATGTGAAGGCAAATTTCAATCAGGCGGGTGGGGTTCGCGGTGGCTTAGCGGTCAGAGCGTCTGGTATATCAAACCAGAAGACGCAGGTTCGAATCCTGCCCGCGATTGAATTTTTCCTTTACTAAAAAATAATGTAAGTAGGTATGTTTGTAACGAATTGGCTCAAAAAGTACTGGACCGATTTCAAAAATTCTTTTGCCGTTAGATAGCTACATTATCACTGAGTAACATAAGCGGAGCAGCGCGGGTGAAACCGCGAGCGGGTCGGTTCGCTAGTAACTAATAAGAAGTAAGTACCTACATACCTAGTAGTATAGGATTATATTATAAAGGACTGTTTAATAGGTATAATAAATACGGGTATTAGGAAAACGAGACCACCGGTACCACTTTTTTAACAAGTAGGTATGTAGGTAGCCAGGCATGTAAGTAATGGTACCTATATTATGTACCTAGTAGTAAATAGACAAACTAAACAACGTTTTGTACAGCGATTCCAAAGCCTTACGAGTATTTCTACCAGTTTTAATAGTAAGATCAATTTATGAGGAACTTTAATTAAGAATAGTACCTACCTACCTACCTAATTATTTTTCAGGGCTGTGTCTCATTAACAAGGGGAGTTTAAGGAAGACCAATGCAGTTGGCTTTTCGGATATTGACGAATTAATTCACTTCTATGGACTATTTCAAATAATGGAGTTTGAATGGTGCAGTACTGATGAGGAACCTAACATTGGCTGCTACGTAAACTGTAACGGTAATTATATCAAACTAGACTTCGCCTGCTTACTTATGTAATTTTCGTTTCTAATATATACTAGGTACACCATGGAGGTTTTATATCATAAAATGTGTTATGCATAATTTTTAAGGAAGAAAACAACTGTCAAAACGTCACCAGCGCGAATGACAGCTGTACATATTCTTGACGATGTCATCGTTTATTATGTTTATGTGTGTGTGTGTACCTTTGTGAAACGCATGGTAACGTGTGCGGACTTTCATACAAACTTTCACCCCCTTTTCACCACCTTTTGAGTTGAATTTCCAAAAATCCTTTCTTAGTGCTCGACTAACAGTGCAAAACCAGTATGCAAACTTTCAGGGATCTAGTTCCTGTAGTTCCGGCTGTGCGTTGATACGTCAGTCAGTCAGTAGGTCAGTCAGTCAGGTTTTTCTTTTATATAGGTATAGATTATATACTATCTTTCTATCTCGTAGTTTGGATTTATGCACAGTTAATGGTAATAGACTCGCTCCATAATATAAGTATGATTGTGATCTATAGGTACATACCGGCAAACTGTGTCAAAGTCAAAGTCAAAATTATTTATTTCAATTAGACCATTAAAAAGGTACTTTTGAAAAGTCAAACTAATTGCACGGTTCCAAAAAGTGGCTCATAAATATACTAACACAATTGTTACATCAATATCTGCACGATCCCCACACTTTACAGTAGGTATAGGTACTAATTATGAAATTATACCATACTAGTTCAATCAATATGTACATCAAATTGTTATCATAATGTATACTCGTATATTGTATTCAATTAAATAATTATGCTGACAAATGGTAATAGAAAATAAATATTAATATAATGTCATCAAATATAATATTGCCGATTGGGTATGTCAAATTGTATAGTCTACATTAAAATTATCCATGACATCATCCTGTGGAGCTGGACCAGCAATTTGCCAAACATTTTTATCTAAAAGATAATCTTCCAATTTATAGTAAGCTTGCCTGCACAGAGTAAACTTAATAATTTTTTTGAATTTGTTTTCTGGGAATTTTAAAATGAATTCCGGAATTTTATTATAAAATCTTACACAGTATCCCATAAAAGAAGTATGGACTTTAGCGAGACGAAACTGCGGCTGCATTAGTTTTGATTTGTCTCGTATTATAACTATGCATTTTTTCTTACGTACATAATATTCTCATAGATGTACTGAGAAGGTACTGTCAATATATTTATTTCTTTGAAGAGTTCTCTGAGTGAATCGCGAATACGTAGGTTGTAAATGGCCCTCACAGCTCTTTTCTGCAGTATAAAAATAGATTCTATATCTGCAGCGCGGCCCCATAGCAATATTCCGTAAGACATAATGCTATGAAAGTAGCTAAAGTAAACTAGTCTTGCGGTGGCTTCATCTGTAAGTAGTCTGATTTTTCGAACCGCATAAGCAGCCGAACTCAGGCGTCCTGCTAAAGTCCTAATGTGCGGCCCCCATTGTAGCTTTGAATCTATCTTTATTCCTAGTAAAACCGTGTGGTCGACAAATTCCAGCTTATCATTATTTAGTACGATGTCACAATCTACACACTTTACATTGGGTAGAGCAAACTTTATGGCACGTATGGCACTTAAGCACGTATGGTAAATCATTTATATACACTAAAAACAAGAATGGACCCAAAATAGAACCCTGGGGTACGCCCATTTTCACCTGCGTGCCGGGCGATTTAACCCCATTTATTTGGACTTGTTGTTGCCTATCGCACAAGTATGATTTGCCAAGTTTCAAAGACTTGTGCTTCAAACCATAATGCTCTAATTTAGACAGCAAAGTTTCATGACTTACGCAGTCAAAGGCTTTCGAGAGGTCACAGAATATACCGATCGCGTCCTGAGACTCTTCCCAGGCATCGAAAATGTGTTTAATAAGCCTGATACCCGCGTCAGTAGTATTACGCCCTTTTGTGTGTGTGTGTGTGTGGGTGTTGGCAGTGGCGGTGTAAGCCCCTCGGAAGCCCAAGGTGGAAACTGGAAAGTTGGAAACACTAAATGCCCCACAATCCCTGCTCAGAAATGCATATACGTTTTAGTGGTTTTTCTAAAGTAGGTACGGTCTACAGCACGTCATGGTATCCAAAACTCAAATTTCTTCAATCGATTTTCAATTTAATCTCCAAATAATAGACTTTATATCTGTGGGGTTATAATAGCAGCGGCGGTAGCCTAACGGCTAGGGAGTCGGACTTGCGATCATATGGTTGCCGGTTCGAACCCCACCCATTGTACTACCGTACCTAACACAAGCATTTAACTTAGCACGAGGGGTTAACAAGGATAACTTTGGGGACTGAGTCGCCCTCGTCCGTGGGAAGTAACCCTTACATCGACACCCCACACGTGGTCCCTGGGTGGAGCCAATCAGGCGACAACATACTGGTGGTAGGCTTCGGTCGTGGTTAGTGACCACCCACCGGACAAAGCCATACCGCCAAGCGGCCTAGCCGTGTTCCGGCATGATGTCGGGTGACACCGATAGGGAAAACGGGTCGGAATAGTTGCTCCAGTTGCTGTCAGACCGTCTTCTGTCGTACGCCAATACAACACATCGGGTAGCTAGTCGCGGAGGGTAGCGAGTCCGAGGCACGGTGCACCGCCGGTGCACCGACCGCAGTTAGTAGGGGGCCCAAGTAGTGAGTTAGCCACTCACGAAAGGCTGCCCCACCAACTCGCGAAAAATCCCGGGATGTGCCATCGTGCCGGTTGGCGACCGGATGAAAGGGCCCGATGGACATCGCCGGGGGGGCTCGGGCATCCCCGCAGTGTCCAGACTAGCTCCCCACTGATATAGCGTCGCGGCGTATTGGCAACTGGTAAGCAGCATGGAGCTTCATTCTACTGCCGTTTTCCCACCGATTCACTCTGGAATATATGAAAGAAACCAAGAAAAGAAGGGTTGAACAACGGCTGCACACCCTTTCGTTGAAAGTGCACCTCACTAATATTAGAGGCTTGCACTCCAATCTCCAGTCTGGCCATTACCACCTCGAGACAGAAAAACCCGCACTGTTGTTTGTGACGGAGACTCAGATCGGAGTTCCGACTGACGTGGCGTACCTGACATACCCAGGGTACACCCTGGAGCACAAATTTAAGCCCCGTGCCGGAGTTTAACTGTACGCCCGTGACGACATTTGTTGTCGTCGTCTCCGTCACCTTGAGGACCCCGGATTGTCTGTGCTATGGGTACTGGTGGACACAGGCATAGAGAATTTTCTCTTATCCTGTGTCCACCAGTATAAGAATAGGAATAGAGAAAATTCTCTATGCCTGTGTCTACCGGTCGCACAGTGGAGATTTGGGTGATTACTTAAGTGAGGCGGCGGATGCGGCTCAACTAAAGTACCCCTCAACACAATTGGTGTTACTGGGGGACTTTAACGGCCACCACAAGGAGTTGCTGTACCCATACCGGGACACTGACCATGCTGGGTTGGAGACGCGAAAGCTCGCTTTAGCGTTAGATCTAACCCAGCTGGTCCAAGGTGCAACGCGGGTACCTAACGTTGAGTCGCACACACCCTATTGCCTGGACCTTCTGCTGACAACCGGACCAGACTGCTACTCAGTGTCGATTTCCTCACCGCTTGGTAAATCCGACCACTGTCTGGTGAAATCTGTATCTGTTTACTCGCCACCCGATCCCAGCCCTAGAGGCAGTCGGCGAGTATAGCCGACTATACTCGCCGACATATGGATACAAGTCAGCACATTGGGATGAGATGCGAGCTTGTTTCGCCGCTTATCCTTGGCAGTCCCTGTGCTTTTCTTCTGACGACCCCTCCACCTGCGCGGATGCCGTGACTGATGTGCTACGTACGGCTATGGAGTACTTCATCCCATATTCCGACGTGCCATTATCCGGCAAAGCTCGCCCTTGTTTGGCCCTCAATGCAAAAGCGCTGAAGCGCTTAAGCATGAGGTTTACCTGGCGTAGGTTGATGCTCGACACCGCAAAGTGAGGGACGTGAGTCAGAGGAAAAGGGCGTTTAACAGGGCTGCGAAGACTTAAAAAAAGGTCCTTCGGAAGGCTCGTTTTGACGACATTAGTCGAATAGGGAACAAACTTTCTTCATACCCAGCTGGTAGAAAAGCGTTTTGGTCCCTAGCTAAATCAGTCGAAGCGAACTTCTGCCACCCCTCACTCCCTCCACTGCTGAAGCCTGATGGGTCGCTGGCTCACACCGCAGAAGAGAAGGCCAACTCTCTTTTCGCGGAGTCTTCGCGTCTAGACTCTGGTAGCGCGAAACCTCCAACTTCGCCTGGCAGCACGACAGTTATGTCCTATGTGTACCTAGAAGTAAATGATCTCCTCAGTGACCGACAATACGGATTTCGCCGAAACCGGTCTACTGGGGACCTTCTAGCGTACGTCACTCACATCTGGAGTAAGGCTATCGAGGAACACGGGGAGGCGCTTGCCGTCTCTCTCGACATCTTGAAGGCTTTCGACAGGGTCTGGCATGATAGCCTTATTAGCAAGCTTCCATCATATGGCTTGCCTACTGGTTTCGTTGCTTGGATATCGGACTTCCTGAGGAATCGATCGATACTCGTCGTCATAGACGGGTGCTCGTCCGATCGAATGGATATCAATGCCGGTGTTCCCCAGGGGTCGGTACTCTCTGCGACACCTTTCCTTCCTTTCATCGATGGTCTGCTGAAGACCCAGGTCCCAGGTCTGTGAGGTGCGTCAGGAACGTCGGAGGAGTAATAATAACTTAAACACGAGTGTTCACTTTAAAGGCTCGTTTATTACTACTATACAATACACACTATTAGATATTCTATATACTTATCCCCACACATCCGGGGTAATAATAAAAAAAAAATGGTTACTGCAGTACATTTTTTTTTTTAAGAGACAAATAGTTTTGTTCGGTTTTTATGAACAATTTCGGGCTTATTATTTATTTTAATTATAACATTTGGATCTATTTCTAATAGGACTCTATATGGTCCTTTATATAAACTGTCTAATTTACCACGATTTTCATTTTTTACTAAAATTAAATCGTTTTCCTTATAACTAACTTTATTGACCTTTTGATCATATACAGATTTTCTCTTAGTTTTAGTTTTAAGTAAGTTTTCATATGCATCCTTATGTGCTACGTCTAATCTATATTTTAGTTCTAAACTATAATTATCAGGGTTATACAATGATTCCACAGTAGGATTAATTCTACTTGGCAACTCACAGGATTTACCAAAGACAAGTTCATACGGCCCCCAAAAAGAGCCCATTCCAACTGGCTTCTACTTTCCGGAATGTATCTGTGCCGATAACTGACCACCTTGAGCTCTTGGTCGTTACTCTGACGTCAACCCTCAACTTCGGCTCCTATATAGAGTCCAAGGCTCAAATAGCTGCCAGAAAGCTGGGTATACTCTCGAAGGTGCGGCGTTACTTCACGCCGGAACAATTGTTCTCATTGTATAAAGCACAAGTTCGGTCGTGAATGGAGTACTGTTCGTACCTTTGGGATGGATCGGCTAAGTACCAGCTGGAGGCGTTGGAGTCCGTCGACAAACATGCCAAGAAGCTCATTGGTAACGACTCCCTTGTCCGAGGTAAACTCCAAAGTCTTGAACATCGCCGCAAAGTTGCAAGCTTATCGGTTTTTTATCGGATTCATTTCGGAGAGTGTGCATCAGATCTCCACGAAGCCCTTAGCCCTTTCCACTATCGGATGACCAGAAGCACGAAAAAGCGTCATCGATTCATGGTGGACATTCAAAAAACCCGAACGAAATGTTTTAAGTCCACTTTTATCATGCGTACCGCTGAAATATGGCACGCACTTCCCGAGTGGGTTTTCCTTTTAAATCACGAGTGAATCGGTTTCTTCTAGGCAGGCGCGCTCCATCGTAGATCGCAGTGTTGCTTAACATCAGGCGAACTAGTGGTCAAGCGTAAGTCTATCACGAATAAAAAATAAAAAAATAGTAATGTGCGACCCACATTGCGAGTAAGCTAAAAAAAACACGAACACGTGATAACTTGATGTGCTGGCGACTGTACATTTAATAAGAAAAAGTAGATACCTACCTACCTAAATCGAAGGTATTTTTTTATTTAGAAAAACTTCTCTCGCTTAATGTAACTGATAACAAATAAGTAGTGAGAAAGTAAGTATACCTACATATAATCCAATAGGTAGGTACCTAGTACCTACCTATTGGATTATATATTATGTAGGTAACAAAGACCGTAATGTTTCCCTGAAATCATGTTTGATTTTTTGAGCTGTCCATCTAGCAGCAACGTCCACACTCGTGTCGGTTGCAAGAAAGAAAATACACATACCTCGTACCTATAGCAAGTAAAGTCGTCAGTCAACTTCAGCGTACCTACCTACAGCAAGTAGCAACGGTCAGCGTGCGCATAGTCTATGCGCAGTTGGCGAGCAAATATCCCTAGTATAAATAAGCGAAATTACCTACAAAACACGTTTAAAATCGTGAAAATCATACGCCCAACGCCATGTCGAAATGAGGCGAACCGAGGTTGCTTTTTCAGAAATTTCATGTCGTTAGTCCTCGCCCCATGGATTATCTGCCACCTGAAGAGGTGGCAAGATCACGGCAGTAGAGCGTGACAAAGTAATATAATAGGTGGGGGAAAAAGTTTCTTCGCATTTAATATGAAAACTCAAGACATTTTTTTCAAAGTTAATTTACATTTAATTATAATATATATGTAACTACCATTTTTCTCAACGACTTTTTGCCATCTTGTGGGTAGTGACATGATCCCATTGTTGTAGAAATTTTGGGACTTCTGATCAAAAAAACGTGCCAAGTAGTTTTGGCAGTCCTCTCTTGATGTTAACCTGACACTGCCTAAATAATTCTGAAGAGATCGAAACAGGTGGAAATCTGAAGGCAAGGTCAGGGCTATATGGCGGATGCATTAACACCTCCCAGCCAAACTCTCTTAATTTTTTCTGAGTGGCCAAAGATGTGTGTGGTCTAGCGTTATCGTGATGAAAGTCCACACCCTTTCTATTGATCAATTCCGGCCGCTTTCTCCCAATTTCTTGTTTTAATCTCATCAGTTGTTGGCAGTAAAGATCCGAATCGATGGTTCTACCTGGCGGTAAAAGCTCATAATGAACAATGCCCTTCCAATCCCACCATACACACAGCATCACCTTATTGCGAGTTAACCCGGGTTTTGCCACAGTCTGTAAAGCCTGACCGACTTTTGACCACGACCTTTTTCGCACGTTCTTGTCGTACGTGATCCACTTTTCATCATCAGTTATCAATCTCTGTAAAAACGGTTCAGTTTCATTACGTCTCAATAAAGAATCGCAAATGAGTACTCGGTTCATTAGGTTTCTTTCAGTGAGCTCGTGTGGCACCCAAATATCGAGCTTTTTTGTAAACCCAGCTTTTTTCAAATGGGTCAAAACTGTTTTGTGGTCAATCCCCAGTTTTTCAGCTACGTCGTAACTACTGATATGCCGATCTTGCTCCACTTTTTCAAAAATTGCGTCAATTTTATCTGTAACAGGGCGACCAGAGCGAGGTGCATCTTTAACATCAAAATTCCCGGATTGAAAACGCTTAAACCAACTTAGTGCTACTCTTGCTGACACTGCATTAGGTCCATAAACGTCACAATTTTTTTTCGCGGCTTGCGTTGCATTTTTCCCCTTTTTGTAATAAAACTTTAAAATGTATCGAATTTCTTCATTAGATTCACTTATTTTGACCGAAAGAAAAACAAATGAAAAATAGCGGGAAACAAATTTGTTTCTTTTTTAAAATGTAACTTTTTTAATGTTAGCGAAATCAGCCAGATAAAAGTAGTACCTACAGCCAAGATTTTTTATTAAAAGTATTTACAAACTTAATGCGAAGACTTATTGCCCAACCTAATACATAAGTACATAGGTACATACATACACACACTCCAAAAACATAAGCTTCCTTCTGGCGCATTTGGGAAAAAAAAAGAAAAAACGTTTTCTGTTTTTTCCCAAGTAAGTACCTACTTAAGTAGGTATCAAGTAGGTACCTATATCTAATGTTACAAATATTGTTTGTTTGTCTAGATCTCCTGCAGGACGACATAACTATAGCCTCAAACTGCGCTAAACAAATAGTGGCTAAGTACGGTTTCGATAACTGGGACTTCTGGGTTGACAAATGCAAAGGAAGAGTTCACCCAAAAATCAACTGTTAATTTTAGTCTCGGAGGTGACTTATCATTCGTTATTGTCTTGCATTGCACTTATCGAAAATAAAATCAGTCTTAGATTTTTTCTCAGATTTTCATTTGTGGTAAAAAACGAACAAAGTCCCCCCGCTACGTTTGTCCGTAGGTACTCAAAAACTACCAAACGTAATTACATATTATGTGTTTACTTAAAAACACACAGCGTCGATATGAAGAAGATTTTGTGACTTACCATTTTTTCCCGCAAGGCTGGTAACACTACCTGTTTGTCTCCGGTTGGACACCAATTTTTCTTGGGGTTGGGTTGCGTGAGATTGGCAACCCTTTACACCTGTCATAGCGTTTTGTGATTTTCCCGCGTGACGCACGGAAAACTTTTCTTCGGAAAGTTTTTATGAAAATCATGCTTTTATTTATGCAGAATTATAGATAAATTTAGTGCTCGGAAGCGCAAAAGTATATATAGCTCATAACTATTGGTGAGAAAAGTGTTGAAATGTATTCCTAGTGAAGAAAAATGAGTTCTCAATTCATCATCTAGTAATCCTAGTAATAAGGTAGTGTAGGTAATATGGGAGTAAGCACAAATGGATTCGGAGTCCGAGGCTTACCTACAAGAGAGCGACGAGCTAAGGTCAAGTGACTGCGACAGTGAGTACCTCCACACGTACACATAAAAATCAAGTAAGTCAAATTACCTACCTACATATGTACAAGATTGATACAGCACACATAGCCCGTCTACACGGTGGAATTTGTGGTCAATCCCTTTTCCTAGACCTTGGGAGACCACGCTGTAACAGATACGGCAAAACAAATAAAACTGCTTAGGCTATTTAGGCACAATATTAATTAAACCCTTATAGGGGTATAGACTACTCTTGCCAAAGCGGATTTGATAAGAGAGTTTGCCTCGGAGGCTGGTTACGACTATTAACATGTGATGAGCTTTGATGCCTGATACGAGCCAATGCCACTGTATACCTAGAAAAAGCGTAGAAGTACTATAAAAATTCTATGAGACTCCCAGGTTCTCAGAATTTCATTTTTTTTTTGAAGTTGATGGGGGTAGAAATGATTGTTTGATATCACAAGTGTATAATATGTATCTGTACAGTACATAAAAGCCTACAATTGTGGGACATTGGTTTAATACATAATACAATACCTCGGCTATATTAACACTTGGCTAAGTATGCCAAATCATAATTATGTAAAATCAAATTGTAAGTCATTCAATAAATATGATATATGATAAGCTACACCAGTGATATTAATGCAGTCCTCTTAGGTTGACTGTAGTTCGGTCTATTGAGGTGGCAACAATTAGCATTCTTACATCTATACTAAATATATAATATTTATTTTTGTACCTTAGTCTCATAAGATTTCCCATCCCTAGTGGGTATGGTGAGATTAAATACTTAAATGCATGAATGCCCCATGAGTGAAAAAGCACTAATTTTATAATACTAATACTTTGGCAGGAAAGATGATAGCAAGTGGTAGCACCAAAGTAATCCCAGAGAATATACAAATAATAAAGACATAAGAATTACAATAACAACAACAAGGGACTCTAAGTTTCTTGTCAAAAACATTGTTAAATACCAAAAGAACCTCGGTTCAGTCTTGGACTGATAAGTGTTCGAATAGGTATGTATGCACCACTGTACACATTAAATACTACTACACACTGGGGCACAAAAGTGCTTGATAACCACAACCCTGTCAGATTTGAGACTAGATGTTCAAGAGTTATGTTTAATGCACACAAATGTCTGTTTCACATTCTGGATATACACTCATTGTTATTATCTGAGTATGTTAAGGCGAATTTTTTACAAATGTCCATCCCTGCCATTAGGTCTGGCATCGACTCGTTGCACTGTTGCAACCCAATTGGATCGCGGAGATCCTTCGTTTCAAAAGGAATTGAGTTCTAAGCTACTTAGTTGATATCCTTTTGGTCTACCAGACCAGTCCAAGTTGATCTCCAACTGCGGAAGTTGTGGGACTACTGGAATCTACGGCATGGTCCAAGTTGATCTCCAACTGCGGAAGTTGTGGGACTACTGGAATCTATGGCATGGTCCAAGTTGATCTCCAACTGCGGAAGTTGTGGGACTACTGGAATCTATGGCATGGCAAATAAGCTACCCAAATCAGTTCTTGACCAGTACTGCAGGTGGACTGCCAGGGGTTAATTAAAAGAACTCTAAGAAAAGATGAGAAAAAACGAAAGCCTTACAGTGCATTACCAGTACACTCAGATAGCACTAGAATTTTTTTTTTTTTTTTTGTTGCTCTAGACATTTTCCTATCACAGGGTTATCCAATCACCATTGGTAGAGCCAAGTAGTCAAGACCAAGGTCTTTCTACAACAGCAACCGTACCTACTACAGCATATGAATCTTTACAGTTGCACTACAAATATCATTTCGATTGCTTTGAAGGATGGATGGTCCAAATAACAGATTGTATGGTTTGTGGTATTTTGCAAGTCAGAATTTGTATTTCCATTTGGCCGTCAGTTAAAAAGTTGAATAGTCAAAAACTAGATTCACTGTTCCCAAAACATTGTTGCCATGTGTTGACACACCCTTCATAACAACCAATGCAGCAGATGCAGGTTGAGGGATCTCAATAAAGACAGCTGAGACTGCAATCATACGGGAATGAGTGGTTGCAGTACATGCATTGATTCGGAATCAATTACATTGTCTGCAGAATACCCACTTTCTGGTCTAGTCCAACTATTGGACATGTTTAACTTGCAAGTTGTTGAGACTGACACTCAGGCATAACATAGCCCTGTCAGCCCATTACCTCTCGGGGAGGTACAACTGCACTGCCGATCGTCTCTCTAGGCATCAGCAGAAATGACACTCGGGCATACCATAGCCCTGTCAGCCCATTACCTCTCGGGGAGGTACAACTGTACTGCGGATCGCCTCTCTAGGCATCAGCAGAGATGACATTCAGGCATAACATAGCCCCGTCAGCCCATTACCCATTACCTCTTGGGGAGGTACGACTGCACTGCTGATCGCCTCTCTAGGCATCAGTAGAGATGACACTCAGACATAGCATAGCCCTGTCAGCCCATTACCTCTCGGGGAGGTACAACTGCACTGCCGACCGCCTCTCTAGGCATCAGCAGAGATGATACGAATGGCATCTGTTGCCCACGGCAACAAACCGATTGTTTCATCGTTGGGGTACTTCAGACGTACTTAGATCCATTACCGTCTGCAGAAGCATCCGTGGTCAACAGATATGTGACATTAAACTGAAAAGTTCAATTTGTAATCTACTGGAATGCCTTCAGCCAAAGGTGGAAATTTCGGCCGAGATGGATCTCTTTTTTGTCTAAGGGTCCAATCTCATCTCTTGAGTATTGGCAACTTTAAACAGGATAGTGCTTTACAATAGCAGCAAACTGGGATAAACTATTTTGGCTGGTGATAAATTCTCACGCCCCCTTGCACCATGGTATGTGGACTTGATGTCGATTTCAAGACTCCCGGAGAGTCGAATAGACCTAGGACAATCAGCCTTCAAGACAAATATACCTACTGCCAGTGCAGGCTGGGTAAGGTGGAGGTAGGGGTAACAGACCAGCAACTGGTCAGTTTGTGAGAAACAACTGTTAGGTCAGTTGTTTGCCAGCTGGAGGAAATTGACTAGAGACATGTACTATTCAGCCATCAGAAGATGGATTTAATGATGTTATCACAAACTAAAACTTGTTAATCAAGGACTTTTAACTGGAGTAAACAGTCACACGATAAAGTTACATTAAATAGTTTATCTACTACTTACAACTTCTGAATTATTTTTATTTATTGTTTTTTCCTATGGTACTATTTTAGTACTGGAGACATAGATTGGCTAATTTTATATTTTACAGATTCCAGCTAGAAGTTGAGGCTGCACTATCGACAGCACAAAATGTTCATTCATGGTACATGATCTGACATTACCAGAATTTATAAGTTGTACATAAAGGTATATCTTTCGGGTGATTATAAGATTGAAATGGTAGTTATGGCATGTAACTGTTATTTAAATATCAAAATAAACAACCTTTTCCAGTTTGATCCAACTAGATCAAACAGTATTACACATATTTGTAGCAAAAGACAGGATAAGCTAAGCAGAAGGTCTGGTCCCCTTAATTATATATTACAATTGACTGCTAAAACACACATGGGTAAAATATGTTATGTAAGATGTGGGGTTGCCAGCAACCCAAGATTACTTTAGGTTGGCATAGCCTCGGCCAGCTGGATAAAGAATTATTAAATTGATGAAATTCTGGTGGGGTAAAAAGAAAAGTAGACAGGCTGTCGGAAAATTCTACAGATATTACTGTAATTAAATAAAATAATACACTAAGGGAGCTCAGTTTCTCTTTAAATTTTTGGACCAGAATACTTGGTACCCCAATATTAATTATATTCAAATGTCATATTATTATGTTTTGATCAGCAGAGGACTAGCAGATGATCTCTTCAGAGTCCTCCAACAGTAGTAAGATTACTGTAAATTATATTGAATGATAAAATTTACTGTTATTATAATAATTTATACATTTTATTCTTTCACATAGCGTTTTGTGTTTGTCACCAGCAGATACCAAACAGGTCTTCATATCGACGCTGTGTGTTTTTAAGTAAACACATAATATAATATTTTGAATAACAACAAAATTGTTATTATGTGTTGAAAGAAAAACACACAGCGTCGCAGGAAGATCTTCCTGGTGAATGAAGACACTATGACAGGTGTAAAGGGTTGCCAATCTCACGCAACCCAACCCCAAGAAAAATTGGTGTCCAACCGGAGACAAACAGGTAGTGTTACCAGCCTTGCGGGAAAAAATGGTAAGTCACAAAATCTTCTTCATATCGACGCTGTGTGTTTTTCTTTCAACACATAATAACAATTTTGTTGTTATTCAAAATATTATATTATGGTTTTCACCATTAGACAGCGTGACCCATGAGGAAGGTTTTAAACTATTTAAAATCACGATACGACTCCTAGGAACGGGGCAAAGCGGGTGAAACCGCGGGGTTCAGCTAGTTTATATAAAAATACAATAAGATACATAAGCGAAGTAAGTAGGTAATTATCAATTGTCTGGAGAGTGATGTGTCATGCCCGTGAAAAGGGAAAACGGGCAAATGCTTTATTTTTTTTATTTTTTACGTTAGACCTCATATTATTACCTATAGCTAGCCCGCTGCCCGCGCTTTCATTCCCTTCCAAGTAAAATCGTGGTGAAATCTGCACCAGATTTTAAGTTAGATCTCCAGCAATACTAAGAAAACAGAAAGATTGTGAAAACCGTATGCAATTTCATGCAGTGGTTTTTGCATGATACGCGTACAAACATACAGATAGAAAAAATCTAAGTTGTTTTGGCTTTATTGTATAAAGATCACCTTATCGACGACAAAGTGACAAGAATTCCTAACTGACATTTTGGTGATTTTCAGTTTTACATATAAACTTTACTTCCTATTTTTAAGAGAGTTATTGATGTTATTACTTAGGTATATATTATTAATTTAAATTTTCTACGGTTTTGTGTCAGGTAGGTAGATAACGGTTTATTTTAATCATAACACCATATAATTTATTTTAAACTAGCTTTTGCCAGCGACTTCGTCCGCGCGGAATAGTTACTTTGTTCCCTAGTTCTTCGCCCGTGGTTTCACCTCCGTTGCCCCGTTCCTAAGGGTTGTAGCGTGATGATATATACATTGATAGTTTGAAACCTTTCCCATGAATCACTCATTTTCCCAACATTTCTCTTCACTGCTCTGCTCCTATTGATCATAGCGTGATGAAAAGTATACTATAACCTGTGGTTTGGGCTGTGCGTTGATAGATCACTATGTCAGTCAGTCAGTCACCTAACGTAAGTAGACAAATATAATCAGAAAGCTCCGAACTGCTAAGCTATCGGGAGTTACACGTGTTATTGTGAGTCAACCTTAAAAGATAGACATTTGCTGTCGTGGAATATTTTTTATATAATTTTAAGGAGAACATTTCCGTCATACATGATTTCTGTGTAGCTTTAACCATTAAGGCTGCACACGCGACGGAAGCTTAAAAAATGGAGTAAGTTCTCCTGTTTTCCCAACATTTCCCTTCACTGCTCTGCTCCTATTGATCGTAGCGTGATGAAAAGTATACTATAACCTGCTCAAGAGTATGAAGAACAATTGTACCAAGTTTCGTTGAAATCCGTCGAGTGGTTTTTGTTTCTATAACGAACATACAGACAGACAGACAAAAATTTTACTGATTGCATTTTTGGCATCAGTATCGATCACTAATCACCCGCTGATAGTTATTTTGGAAATATATTTCATGTACAGAATTGACCTCTCTACAGATTTATTATAAGTATAGATAGATAAAAAGGATTTACCAACAATAACAAAATATTGCTTAGGTATGGGTTTTTTCTAGTGTCAGAATTTCACAATTTCCTTAGGGATAAAAGGAAAAATAGAATGCTATTTATCAAGGGAGCTCTAAATTCCCTCTTCGATACAAGTGAGTGTAGCTTCTGGCTTTCATCGTCAAACACTTCTCGTATATTTTTTCTTTTCTCCTATAGTGCAACAGGTTCTGCGAATCAATTAAGTAATCTTTTACCTCATCCGTTATTAAACTCCAAATATATAGATACCCTTGACACACCATAATTGGTTACTCTGTATAATTCTCGAAGAGTTAAAGATCCGAAATGACGCGCGTTATTTTTTTTGTCTTGTGTTTAGCGTCAAAAACCTTTAGTAAAACTTTCTCAGAATGTGAACTGGTCGCCGAACTAAGGAAGCAAGGTTTTCCTGAGGATCAAATGAAAGATTGTAAGTATTGATATCCCAATAGTTTATTGTTAGTGCTTAGAAAAATTTGTTGATTCTTTAATTACTTAACTCTGTCAAATAACTAATTACCAGATACAACAGTAAATTGATTATTATTTTTTAGCTGTACGACCATCGTACCTGCGAGTATGACACAGTCTGTATTTAATGTTTGCTGAGATTTTTCTTTTTATTTCTAACTCTACGCTATATAAAAACTATAAATCGTACCACCGATTCACTGACTAATCAAGTACCTAAAGTCTCTAAGAGCCTACCTACATATTGTAATACCCACTTATGTAGCACCAGTATTAACGAAGTTCTAGTGGTTGTAAAATCTTACTTATTTCGTAGGTATTAAATATGAGAATCATCAGGAACAACATAAAGATTAGACAATGTTTTTAAGGGTTATGTCTTATCAACGGAGAGAGTTCAAGACGGACCGATGTAGTTGGCGGCTCGAATGCAGACGGGTCCCACGACTATGGACTATTTCAAATAAATGACCGGTATTGGTGCAGCAGTGATGACAAACCTGGCAAGGCCTGCAACGTACGCTGCAAAGGTAATTAGAAAGCAATATATCTAAAACTTTAAGTTAACAAGAGTTAAAATAATTCAGTAGGTTCTTATAGGTACAAGCAGCTGACAATATCTGTGTGTATCTGAGTGACAAAGATTATATACATAATGTATCACGCGATACTACGTGCCTGGGTCGAGGTCCTGGGTTCGATTCCCAAGCCGAGCAAAGTATTATTGGGTATTTCTATGAAATTCTCAGTAGCAGCTCGGAGTTTGGAATCTCCCTATTACATGGCGAACTGTGGGTGTACAGTACCTTCGCCTCGGCCTAACCCTTTGGGGAATACATGCGTGATGATATGTATGTATCCTCTAACTTATAACGACGTAATCATGTCAAAACTCCGCGCTGCTATTGAACATTTCTTAGAAAAACCCAATAAGTTTGCTCGACCTGGGAATCGAACCAAGGACCTGTAGCATAGCAGTCGCGCTTACGATCGTTAGACTAACGAGGCAATTAAAAATATATGCGAAATATTAAAAAAAAATGTTTGTTTAGATCTCCTGCTGGATGACATTTCTTTAGCATCACACTGCGCTAAGAAAATATTTGCCGTGCATAGGTTCAACGCGTGGGTCGCCTGGGTTAACAAATGTAAAGGAAGAAATCTCCCAAATGTCAACTGTTAATGCAGTCCATAGAATTCTTGTTAGAAAGCTGTTCCGAATGTTCTTTATTTATGTTTAACAATAGATCAACTAAAAAAAGAAATTTTAACCACGATTAAATACAATTTTTATGCTACTTTTCAGTTTTTAATTAAAAAAGCACTTCTTACAGAAGTTAATTAATACGTAAAGTACAAGCCGATATTTTATTAAACTATCCCTTGGGTCGGTTCTCGTAATGTATACTTTCGCTATTCGCTATATCTAAGGTTATCAGGAGTTGTTACCTTTTATTACTTACTACATACCTACAAATGAAAAAACTACAAATAAATGTTTGAGGTGTTTATTTTTAGGTGCCATAATACAGTTTTATTTATGCTATTCTCATAAAGGTGGTACTATTGTAATACATGCAATGTCAATACATAATTGTTAATTAAAATAAATATAAAAAAATACTGTGTATATGTAGGTACTTAATAACTTTAAAGTTATTTTGATCACATCTATAATATCAAAATAAATAAGAGACATCACAAACAAAAATTAATGCACATCCTATTTTATAGGAAAAGTGTCGAGAGCAACTTTATGACTCAAAAGTATCATAGCATAGCATAATAATACTGTTTTTAATAGTAATAGTAAAACTTACCATAATATTTTATTCTATGTTAGTATTTTTAAATTGTAGGTCTGTGGCCAATGGCTTTAAGGCTGAGGAAATTTTACAACACTTATTGCACAACATTCCTAATTCAACATAAGGTAATATAAAGTCCATATCTAATGTAACTGAATAACTATTTAAACTATAAACCACAGTATAAATATACTACAAACAGTACGGAAACTAAGCCTAGTTGGAGAAATAATTACCTACGCTCCACTGAAGCAATAGGGTTGTAACTTATAATGTCTTTGATATATTTTTTTTATTAAAACATTTTTGTTCTGTAGTGATCAATCAATCGAATTGAAATAACTAGCTTACAAACACCTACAATTTAAATAGGTAATCTCATGGCGTCGGTTAATCTCAGCAAAAGACTATAGTTTAAAATTCGGAAAACAGTTTAATATTAACACACAACAATTTGAAGAACTATAGTTATTAATTTTGTCATTACGGTGTAACCTTTTACAAGTTTCGGCGGAAACGTAGATACGCGAGCCGCCGTTGGTCGCAAACGTTTCGTGCGCTCTCGTCGGAGCGGGCGCGCGATAGATGCCGCAGCGCAGGTGGTGCGCGGGCAGGGCGAACTGAGCGGCTGCGAATCGGATTGAAACGCTACCGCGTTTGATAATGAAAAATGCGTGTGATAATTAAAAATCCAGATACTTAGGTACCTAAAAATACCTTTAGTTTTCAATTCACAATTTTATTGTATAAAAAATTCTCACTATATTGAACAGTCTTTTTAAATAAACTGTTGGGAAACAAGGACACGGTAGGTACCTACTATGAAACCGATTTTGTTTATTTCTTTGTAAATTAGTTAATTTTTTTTAGTTCAGCTATTTGGACTTTATGTGTTCTCTTATAAAGCAACAACGAAAAAGATCGCGGAGACGATGTACATATGTATACCTATGTGACCAATCGTCGTGTCGCGGCACTCTATACTGACAACACGGCGACAACCACTTAGGGGTCTCGTCGATCCACATGTTTGTGTGAATGTGCCGTTTCGAACATTTGTAGGTAGTTTCCGTACTGTTTGTAATATATTTATACTGTGCTATAAATATCATTGCTAAACACATTTACACTAGATATGTCTGCCGATAGTCACTTTGAAGGCAGCAGCGTCCGACGTAGCATTAGAAAAAAAAAATCCCTGGACACGGCGACAGCCTTGCAGACCTCCACAATACATTAAGGTTAATTCAGACTCACAGTACATACTTAAAAAATATGAAGTACGAGGTGGAATGGAAATTCATTTGCTTTATTCATTTGCTCATCAGCAGCTGACATGTGTATTGTGTATGCCTTAAGTCTTGCAATATTACAAAAATACAGAAGCTTATAAGCATTGAGTATTAACACTAAGAATTTGCACCATGGACTAGTGAATTGAATGAGATTCCGTTAGGTGAGACTGGCTTCAAGCATTTCTAAACATTTAAATAATATCTGATGACAGATCATATCTGTATACTCGTATATTATCATTATTTTCCAAGTTCCTTATTTCTAATAGTTGACTGTTCAATAGCGTTGATCAATGTTGCTCTGTAAAAAAAAGACAAGTAAATGAATTATTTATATCATAACACCTTTCTATGTAAACTAGTGCACTTAAAATGAGATGGGAAGGGCTCACGAAAATGGAAATATCCTATTGAGGAATCGGCTTTTAAGAAAAGGAAAGGAAACATGATAACTGTCATAAGTACCTATGTCCTAAGTTTTGGTCGCATTTATAGAGGGCGAGCCTATTGCTGTTATCACTAATTAAATTAAAAATTTAAAGAAACCCGCGACGCCGCCATTTTGTGGCAGCGGCCATCTTGGACCGATTTTTATCAAACATAGCTAAGAACACTCCCGACTAATTCACCTTTCAAACAAAAACACAGATACGCCAAACATATAACACCCCGTCGTTTTTGCGTCGGGGGTTAAAAATACACATGCTTTTGTGGCCCAGATGAAACAGAAAATGTCAGAATCTCTTTTAATTTTTACCTTTAATAAGATACTTAAGTAATTTACAGATAACTTTTTATACTGGTTATGATGATATTAGAATTGGACTTAACCATCACGTCCAGTAAATTACAATATGATTCATCTGGTCTGTTATAATCAGTGATCAGAAAAAGGTGAGCTAATTTACCTTCTTCAAAGAACAGAGACAGCCTCTTTAGTGTAGAGGTCCTGGGTTCGATCCCCAGGTCGAGCATAGTGTTACTGGGTTTTCCTACGAAATTCTCAGTCACAACTCGGAGTCTGGATTTGTGCCCTATTAATGCCTACAGGCTCGCCCTCTATTACTTGGGACCTAAACATACTGGGGAACTGTGGGTGTACAATAAGTACGCCTCTGCCTAACATAACCCTTCGGGGAATACAGGCGTGATGGTATGTTATTTTAGAACAGAGACAAAAGTGGAGACTACCTTACGACATTTTTTTCGGGAAAACTGTTTTCGGGATTTGGAACATCATTAAAGTACATTAAATTGGAAAATTAAATTCACAAAACAATTGAATTCATTTCCTTTGTTTCCCAAAATTGACACAAAACCAGTAGACGCGAATTATATTATTTTCGAAAAATAAAAGAGACAATCTCCTCTTGGAATTAGCCTTGTTACTTATTAAAGACGGTATGTAAATTACATTAGCTTACGCGCATTCTTACTACGTTCAATCCAAAATAAGGAGATTGTCTTTTGTTTTTTTGGAAAACAATAAACAACGTGTCTACTGGTTTTGTGTCAATTTTGGGAAACAAAAACAGGAAAGCAATTCAGTTATTTTCTATATAATTCGTAGATAGGCACTTGAATGATGTCCCGAAACTCGGGACAATTCTCGTCCCAGAAAAAAATTACATAAGGAAGTCTCCACTTCTTGTTCCTGTTCTATGAAATTTCCAATCACTGGTTTATACTTAGAGTAAACATTCCTTGACAGGGATATTTAATGATCACAGAGTATGCTGTTACACAATAGGCTAGCGGACTGATTTTATATTTATGGCCTCATAAAGACTGAATATACACATAATGAACAAAAAATATACTACTGAACTGACTATACTTATTAAACAAAAAAGACTATATGTACTTGTAGCGACATCTACCGCGCTACATACAAACTGGACAAGTCCTGAATCGCGCAAGTGAAGTTTGCATCGCAACCTGCATATATCCACCTGCCCGAGATCAACCGTTGGGCCGTGGCCCGCCAGGCAAAACACCCGCCTGGACGGAGGATCCTCCCTTTGGTGAGAAGGGCAACATGCCTCGCCCTCCACAGTGGTGACCCCGACGTGATTAGTTTTAGTACAGTAACAGTAGTTTTGCAGAAAAAAAGAAAGAGCATATCCACCTTGTAACTTCAGTAGTCTATAGAAATGATGTCTATTGATCTGGACAAACCCTTGTGGATTTTAGATTGTAAAAGATAAAACTAAAGATATACCTACTAATACTACTGAGTGTGAATGTAAATCTGTTTGTTTGACTGTTTATTTGTGTATGTTTAATAGTACAAACTGCAATGCAGATTTTGATAATTTTTTAAAAGGAGATAGATTCCATTTATGTTCTCATATTCACTGAGGGATTTGTGTGATTGGCTCTTGTAAGCCAATAATGACCAATAAGGTTACAATATAGAGTTTGGTGGCCAACTCTATATTGCAACCTTAATTATGCTTACCTTAGTTTACCATTTTCTAGTGCAGTGACACCGCAAATAGTAGAACCACCAGGTGAACAAACTTCATCCTTCAGTAGACCTGGATGTTTCCCTGACTGCAACACCATTTGCCCACTGCCAACAACCATCTGTGCCGCATGACGCAATGCCATTGCTCTTGGAACACCTTGCTTCACTGCTCCATCTGCTAAAGCCTCAATTACCAAATACATCTGTAATATTAAATAAATAATTAACTGTGAAAAGTGTTATATTACAATGATAAGGGAACACAATTGAGTGTAGAGTACATACAAAAACTTTTTTGTGGTTGACCACATAATAAATATAGATTGACAATCTATCAATATTAGATCACAATACTATGGTAACACTGTAACCACCAAATAAATATGTCATTGATAAACAGTTACCTCTGTAGAGTAGTTATATTTAATAGGTATTTAGTTATTCAATCTCTTAGTAACTACTATACTCTCTAAGAAAGATTGCTAACAATATTAAAATTTTGTTGTGGTTATTCATTCTCAAGGAGTAGGGATGTGTGGGATTAATTATTAGAATAAATCATGAATCCCAAATATTTCAAACTGTTTTAAGCAATCAACTGTAATCAAATATACTCACATAAGCTGGTCCGCAAGCAGTCAATGTACCCAATGAATCCATTAAATACTCAGGAACTTTCTCACAGAGTGCAGAACTACTCAAAAGTTTCTCTAATGCTACACACTGCTGATCTGTCACTTTGGAGTCTGGAGTATATAAACAAATGCCTGCTCCCACTGTCATTGGAGTATTAGGCATTATCCTTATTACACTCACATCAGCATCCGCAAGATGAGATTTTATAGTCTGAAAAATTTGAAAAAAGTAAAAAAGAGCAATAATTTTATATAATATTTGTCAATTAGAAAACAAATTTCAAAACATATAGTACTTTCATGGTAACAGAAACAATCACATACCACCCGAAGTTTTTCAATTTGAATCCCAGCTAACATAGAGACAAACAGCACTTGTTTAGTTGTTTGTTTGGCTACATTTTTAATACTTTTCACAGCATCATCTAATTTGTTGACTTTCACCCCTAAGAATATCAAATCGCAGTTATCAAACACTTCTCCATTCTCTGAAGTCACATTGGTTCCCATGTCACTCCAATGCTTGAGGTTTTCTAAGTGGGGACCTGATACCCAAATCTTTGACGCGACGTGGGCACCTGAAATAATCTAGATCAGAGAAGCCCAGCCAACTGGTTTGCTGCAAGTTTTACTAACTACAGAGCACAGAACATACATAACCAAAAAAGCAATGCACACATACCACTTTTAATTATTCCTTTAGAAATTGCTGTGGACATATTACCACCACCGATAAATCCTAAATTAAATTCCATTTCGTCTGTATGATTATGTACACTATTTTAGACACGAAATAGAGCAAAGCAAAGAGAACACAGTTTTCTAAGAAACAAATAGAAAACCTGAAATTACAAACAAATTAGCAACTAACCAATGTCATGAAGGTCATGTCATACACAGACTAATGTCATAAAATTGATCTGATATTCTGATTGGCAAACCAAAGAGTATAGAAGATGGATGATTGGGAATTGACTGTCAATTAGAGATGGGTCTAAGTTTAATAAGCTGCTAAATTGACAGTGCTAAATTTTTTTAGTGTCAACACCTGTTAAATAATTCCTAAGATAGCTGTTAAATTTAGCAGTCACAAAATAATGAGTGAAAGTTGAAACAGGCTATCCGTGGCAGAAGACGCGCGCGGGTAGTGCAGTTGTTCCTTTCTTTATAAGACAGACACACAATAGGCAACAGACTGAACGGACGGATCTATGTTTGTCTCGCTTTATACTATGAACAAAACTTACCTGGCAAAAATGAAAGAAAAGACACTATGATGTTCCGTTTCAATTGCATTTTTTTCAATAAGTAGATTGTGCATTTAACAACCGTTAGTTTTGTGTTCAATCTGACAGATTCAACAGATTGTTTTGTTATTTAATCGAATTGATATAAATTTAACTGCGTTCCGATTCGGAGATGAATATTATAGCTACTTATTGTTAAATAAAGACTGATCTTCTTAAGTTTCATTAAGTACTTTGTTCGTACGATTTTCGCTTCGTTACGAACTATATTTACGTTTTAGGGCTGTATGTGTCGAAATTTAGCAGT
This sequence comes from Acronicta aceris, assembly GCA_910591435.1. NCBI lineage: Eukaryota > Metazoa > Arthropoda > Insecta > Lepidoptera > Noctuidae > Acronicta > Acronicta aceris. Next base: position 7,953,503 of record OU342767.1, on the reverse strand, counting down.
TGCTAAAAAAAGCTATTAAATGTAAGTGTTAAATATTTATTATAACCATTAGGATTTAGCAGTGTTATTTTTTTTAACGTTTAAGCCCATCTCTTCTGTCAATTCAATTTGTGAATTTTGTCATGCAGTTTTTTTTTAATAAGGAATCAGGTAACTTTTCTTTTTGTAGTTTAAGACACATCACTTTAATATCCCCAGTAAAACAGTGGAAACTTTACTAATGGCCAGTCCCTATATAAAATCCGTCGATAATATTGATAACTTATTAAGCAAATCTATCGACGGATTTGATATAGAATAGAATAGAAAATCTTTATTTCGAGCACGAGGACTCATATAGGGTTATTAACAATTTACCTAATCCTAAGTGCTATTATACTATTCTACATGTAGGTGCATGTAACTGACAGCAGTGAACTATATAGGGACAATCCACTCTGTCAGCTATCATATTCCCCGTTAGGGCTTGCCATTAGGCTTCGATGGAGTTTAGAAGTGAACACAAAAGTCACGATTTTCAAATTTTATATCATTTGCCTGCACTCGCACACGTTCACGAACACTTAATAGTTAACTATCCACTATAACTAGTACACATTAAACTTTGGGGAAACAAAAGTTTTGGAAAATAATATAAAACCGACAAAGTGCACCTTACATTTTCCCGCCTATACTCTGAAAGCCTCATGCAGTTAGAATGCAGATTGCAGAACCAAAACCTCACCAGAACTTATTTCTTTCTTAAAAAAAAACTTTCGCATTTATATTATTCTTAGTTAGGAATTTAGGATGGTTGGCAAATAGACTTCTTCTTCTTCTTATTTTTTCTCTTCAGACAATACCTACATAAATTAATATTCTCACGCGCAAAATCCATAGATAATAAAAGGTTCTAAGCTACTTTTATGTTGCCTTATGAAAAAACGACTGGGATTATTTAAATAAAATAGTATGGCAACTCTGACAGTTTGTGGCTTCATTTTGTAGGGTGAGGTGTAAGTTGTGTTTTTTGGATTATTTTGATATCGTTATCAATTTTACAATGCTGTAATAGTCTTTTAAACCTTTAAGTGCTCAAATATGTGTCCTTGTAGTGATTTATTCTATTCTTATTTGTATAAAGTGTAGTGTCCAACATGTTTCGATGTATACCTTTGTTCAAATGTAATCGCCAAGTGGAATGTGTAGACAAGCGGCATTGCTCGTTGCCAACAATACCCGAAGACATTTTAAGATATTCCAGGAGTTTAGAGGAACTCTTTTTGGATGCCAACCACATAAGAGACTTGCCGAAGGTTAGTAAATTTTAATCTTTACAAAGTTTCGTTTTACTCGTGGGCGTTTACCTTATCACTGAATAGGTGTAAATAATGTCAATGCGTCTTATTTGTGTTATTTATTGGTTTGGTAGGACGTGTGTAATATGGTTCAATGTGAATTTTAGAGATTATGTTTCAATAATTTGGAGCAAATAGTATGTACCTACTGCTTGTAAGATTTTTACGAATTATAGTGATTTTTATGAAATCATTCATCATCACACTGTCATTTCACATCTGAATGAAGTTAATTTGACTTCTATTGATTATACTCAATATAATTTATGCCGTATTCTAGACTGCTCCAAACTGTCTCAAGGGCTCTAGAATCCAATAATAGGTATTTAATATTTATATGTTAGTTCCCACCATTAAACATTGTAGCATTCACTGTGAAGAATCCTAAGCAATGACATAAATAAATGGCATATTCAAACTTTAGGTTACTCTGGTTGATCTGGGAATAAAACCTAGTAGCTCATGCAAAATGGTTCTTGGACAACTCCATATGTCATAACAAAAAATGCCCACCTATACTACCTATGTACTTACTCATTCGTTATTTACACAAATTGGTCACTATATTTCCACCTTAACTTTTTATCAGTCTTCATAACAGCCCTAATTCTGTTTTGTAAAACATGACAGGGCACAAGTTAAAAGTTGTTCCTGTGATCTGTTGCTATGTTGCCCAACCTATGTTAATTCAATGTCTCAGTAAATTTTATCATAATTGGAAAATTTTTTAGAACTATGAAGACAGGACTGGATAGGCCTCCAATATCATAAAATGGATACTTCGGTTATGGCTCTATTCACTTTCAGGCAAGCATGTTCCAGTGTTTGTCAGTCAGCCAAACAATAATAACTAGAATTAAGAAACCCACCGCCTGACCCTAGACTTTGTGTCCACTTACCCCAACTAAAACAATATTATTGGCAAAAAGCATCCACCTCCATTTGGTGTGAAACAAAACTTATGTTGTGTTTTACCGAGTGAGTGAGGATACCGCTGGCCCAATCCCCTTTTAAAAGGCCGGCAACATGCTGGCAAGCAAGCGATCCATATGCTCGTTTGCCTCCTATCCCATACAAAAAACCTGGGAACCTTCTCCTTTAAGTCCAACTTAAGATTGTTTAGTTCCAGATGCAAGGCTAGTGCTACATTGAGGCTAAAAGTGGTGCAAGCATTGACTGTACATAGCTTGAATCAACTATCCTAGGCACACCTTTTTCTACAAGGGCCTATCACTAAACTTGCCCTGTTGTGCCTACAGATCTTTACAATGTCACTAAAAATTATGTTCAAGTTTTTATTTCTATCGTCCATCTCTGTATCTTTGCATCACAGAAGTGCAGACTGATTCTGTTAGATCTCACTCTTCTCACCCACACATTTATACTGTGTGGCAATAGCTTCATTCTTTGATAGCTATTCCCCTCCTGCACATAATCCTATAGCTTCTTACTGCAATTGCTCATTGAAGAATAACCAGTCACGTCAATGTACTTTCTACAAAAACATCAACACTTTGTTGTCCACACTTACCATGTTGACTATTCTTACCAGACCGCAACAGGACTGTTCTGATTCATAAGCTTTTAAAAATAGTTATAGAATAGAATAGAATAGAAAAATATCTTTATTTCGAGCATGAGGACTCATAATAAGGTTATTAACAATTTTTAACAATTTATCTAATCCTAAGTGTTAATAAACTATTCTACATGTAGATAGATACTACATTATAATTAAGGTTAAGTTATATCGTTATAATAAAGAAATTAAAAAAAAACATGTTCTTTTGTTGATTCTTAGTGTTCACGTCATCCATAAGTACATAATTCCTCATCATGCATTTTTTCCATTTCCCATAATGGTATGCCTGTACTTACTGTACTAGTGATGTAACAAATATTCATATTTGCGAATATTCACATATTCTTGCATATTCGCATTCACATTCACAAAATTCTTGCGAATGTTTTGCAAATATGAATATCAGCAAAAAAAAACAATTTGAAGATAGGATAATAAAATCAAACCATTTTTATGTTTTTAATGGAAGAAAAAGTAATTTAACCTCATAATCACACTATCAGTCTTCACTTTATCATTTGGTATTATTTATTTATTTACTTTACTTTGGGCAATGAAAGGTAACAATTAAATTTTCATTAGAACTTATAAGAAAAAAATATATAATGTACTTAATGTAAATTATCTAAAACAAGGTTGTCTATGAAATTTTTACCAGTTTTTACTGAGTTTTTTATGTTTTTTAATTCTCGGAACAAAATACAAACGGAATGCACCTCATTTGGACGAGACTCCCCACTAAGCCATAGACAATTAGCGCCAAATTTGAACAAAAACTGAATATTTGCATTCGCGAATGTCGGTAGCAGATACTTAATGTTAAAAAAAATGTCATTTTTTTATGTATGTAATCTCATATGAATAATTTTGTTGCAGAATTTCTTCAGACTTCATAGACTAAGAAGATTAGGCCTCAGTGATAATGAAATTCACAAACTTCCAGCAGACATACAGAATTTTGAAAATTTAGTTGAGCTAGATGTATCTCGAAATGGTAAGTGCAACTACAATTAACAAGTAACTCTAGTAGTAACAGTAATTTATTATTTTTTATTTATATTTTACCTACATTACAAAATATTATTTAATACTATGATTAATCATATCATACTAATATAATAAAATTCTGACCAATGTCTAATTAAAGAAAATAATTACACTTTTTAGTATTGTTCTTGTAAAAATTGTAAATGATAGTAAACAAGTGCAAAGTTTTAAGACTTCACGTAATAACTATCTGTGTGTGTGGATTGACCAGTCACACCGCGCGAATATCTTGATATTTTAAGTTATTTGTGTTTTTTTAAGTTAAATACCGATAATTCCTACCTACCTGAATACAATATATCTTAGTTTTCACCATCTAAGATAAAAAAAAAATATTGTTGTATGGACAATTTAGATTATTCAAATCGCATTTTAAAATGAATAAGTAATGATTACTGAACCTCCCATTTCGATTTGTCGCATGTTTTCAAAGACACCCTGTATAAGAGTATTTTTCGTGTATGAAGTCTGCTATCCCGCACTAGCCTAGTATAGTGTACTGTAGCGGCAGATTAAAGGTGAGCACATAGCAGCCCTCTTATTCTGAGGAGACCCGTGCCTGATGATGATGATGATAACGAATTCAAATGGTATGCACATAATCATCTAAGTCGAACTGAACGAATGAACTTCTTATTCTAATTTTATAAAATTTCATTGTTTTACAAGAGACCTTAGTGGGTACATAAAACTAGTAATATTCCACGGTGAGCTGACCTTAATCGATACAAAACAAGGTTCATACAATAGCCACTTTTTGTTCAAGATAAAATGTCCCAATCGATTACACTTTCATCTCTCAAAGAAAGGAAGTTTATGCCTTTGCACCAGATTACGTCACGTTCTTGATCATGAGATTGTTCAATTTACTTGTGAGAAAGCCGTTTAACAAGACTACCTTTTTTGTTTGCTACAGTGCTTTTTAATTTTTTTCTTTAACGCTTTGAACTTGTAATCATAATATTTCTGTAGTTCAGTAGATACTTCGTTCGAATGGTATCACATTCGAACGTTTAACTCGAGCATAGAATTTCCAAAATGATCGCGAGCCAAAATGGGATAGTCATTTAAGGTATGCACCTCCGCAATTATCAGTATGCGCGTTGCGTGCTTGTCCATCAAGCGCATAACTTCACGTACGAAGCAGGTGCTTAAATACTTCTGAATGAAATACAATAAAAAATATCTTTCTGTACAATAGCAACGCTATGCGTTTATAAGACAGACAGACTTCTCGTCAACACAAAATATGAATTTCATTATTGATGACAAAGCTGTGATTTTTTGCAAAACCTTTTACGAAAATAATTACATAATTTACGACACGCTGCCTAAAGTGTCTTCATTCTTAGATGGTCGTTCATGGTAATAAATTTCTTGTTAAGCTAAAATTAAGTTAATTTGCCATGATTCAGGGAATCTGAACTAAAATAGAGCTTGACAATGGTGCTGATGAAATGAATTCAAATATGGTGTCTTTGGAGCGGTATGCCGTAGTCATGTTGACTAATGGCCTTCCTTTGCCCTATGATTGTGGTCTGGGGCTCGTGATCAAATTCATCACGAACAAATCCGGTGCCAGTAAGTAGGATTAGAAATTCATTACGTCCCTAACTTATTACGAAGGGTAATATCTTGAGGAAACCTGGACACCTAAAGCTGTATGAAGTATGCCAACCCGCTGCCGCGCCATAGACCAGCGAGGTGGGCTATAGCCTAGCTAATTTCTTCTTATGTAAGAGCAGACCAGCAATCTTGGAGCGCATTCAAAGTGAAATGTCGCCGGAGGTTGGAAATAAACGATTAATTTAGTTGGTGTCGTAAAACTTGACTTATTCTAACATTAACTCTTCGGTTATAAAAGTTAACAGAAGTAGTAAGTTCTTGTGTGCATGGTAAGCAAGCAACATTACTTACTGAGATCCAAGCACTTATATCATAAAAGCCTAATTAACTCATCTGAAATTTGTTACAAATAAGTAAAAATCGATCAAATTATTACACCCTGGGTTTGCTATAAACTTATAACGAACACTTTGAACTGACGACATGCTCACATGAGGTTTCCAGTGACCTCGCCTTGCACAAATGCCACGCGTGGCTGCAAATCTCCGCTAAGCGTCTTTCCCTATTGTGTATTCAGTGGGAAAATATTTATTCTTCAATGAATCTTGCGTTATATATGGTGAGAATTTATTTGCAACAATGGCCATAAGCTAGCACGAATTAACTGTATCCGTTTGAGGTTAAGCCTTTCATGACGCTTATCAACCTTATCAAAGAATAAAATAATTGGTTTATGTCTCTTTTTTAATTTGATGAGGTGACGTTCAGACTTTTCTTTTAAATGCCCATTTTTTAAATGCATCTATATCTAGAACTCCCAGCTCTGTCTTTACTATATTTTGTCTTATGATGAAAACCTCGACTACAAAAGTTATGTTGATCATTAAAGTTCGAAACCTTTATACATTTATTTTTTGTTATAAAATTAGTACCTATTATTCAGCCTTTCCTCCTTATACCCGTTTAGGGTACGAGGCAAACAAGCCGTCCTGAGACATCAGTAGCTGAATTTGGCTAGTCGCTAGGTTATGTGACAGTTGACACTAGTGTCTAGGCTAAACCGTGCTGCCTAAGTGCTATTCGTCAATGTTTAACTGACCTGTTAGTCATGTATCAGGTCGTTGAATGAGCCGTTGCCCCTAAATATATACCTATGTACAGGTTAACTGATGCATTTTGGCCGTTCGTAGAGTTTGAAATAGGTCGCTCAAACCTATAGCTCATGCTGACGACCATTATAGACGTTGAAAGAGACTGATCCTTCTTTGTTGTTCTTTCCATCGATCTTTTAGATTTTTTTATAGAAAAATATTCTAAACTCCTTCAGCCTTTACCTTCAGCTGATATCCGCTGTGTGGCGATGCAACGCAAGGCATTTCTTATTTTCTTTAAGAGTTACAAAGTGAATTTTCAGTACTTTAAAATTGTATAAACGATCGCATTTGAATTTAATTTAATGAATGCTCATCAAGCGCTCATATTCCTAATCATGTAGGTATGGCAATATTGGCAATGCACAACTTACTGAGTATACCTAGGTACTTACTGTAAAAACCGCCACTCGACATCATTTACTATGACGGCGTACCGCGTAATACATCACAGCCGTGAGACCTGGTGTTGGTAGGTGTGGTTTCATTATTACTATTAAGTAATTGGCAAACACACTAGCAGTTTTAATAACCTAGATTTTTTTTCGGTTTTTTCTTGAACGGGTTTCGGTTAGGGTATCGTAACAAGTAAATGCATTTCAGCAGATTGATGGGAACAGAACGACGTCGTGAGACAAATTCATTCGAAAAATAATTCCTTATCATGATAATGATAGAAAACCCTCGTGATGGTCTCTCTCGTGATGATTAGACTGGAAGTCGACCTCAACATAGGTACCTAGCTGAGGAAAAAGCCAGGAGTACAATGATGATAGTAAACCCATGTATTTAAAACTGCGGCTTTATTTACCGATTGTATTGTATAGGTCCTAATGGACTAGCAAATAATAAATGTAACACGAAAGATATGTAATGATATAAAAATATAAATAACTATTCTAGAAATCCTGTTAAATATAGTCCTTTGTTATATTACCTGTTTATGGTACGAAGCTTCCATATTAATATGTTTTGCTTACAATTTGGAGTGATAAACTAACGCATGTTTTAGTGTCTCTGTTTTGTTTTCAAATAAATTATATTATATTAGAACTTATATTATTTCTTACTCGTATTAGGTTTCACTCTTTTAGTTTTAGGAAGATTGGCCGGTGCTGGTATTTTCATAGTAAAATTTATCAATAACATATATTCGACCTTGTCCGATTAGCATATATTCTTTTTGCTGCTAATCTGACGTCAGCGCATTGAGCCTTTGTTATTAAACAAATTCGTTCCCACATTACGGCGAACACCGAGGAATTTGTGTCATTTTTTAGTTTATAATAATAATAAACATATATTTCAAGTAACCAGATTACCACACTCATTTTTGTTAGTTATATTATAGTTTTAGCAGAAGTTTAGATTAATATAGAAGTTTAGATTTTTTACGTGGGAGAGCCATGCTTCGGCACGAATGGGCCGGCTCGACCGGATTGATACCACGGCCTCACAGAAAACCGGTGTTAAACAACGCTTACGTTGTGTTTCGCCGAGTGAGTGAGGTTACCGGCGGCCCAATCCTCTTTTAAAGGTCGGCAACGCACTTGTGACTCCTCTGGTGTTGCGGGTGTCCATGGGCGGCGGTAATCGCTTACCATCAGGTGATCCGTCTGCTCGTTTGCCCCCCTATCCTATAAAAAAAAAATATTATAGATATCTGGGAAATCCTGAATTTGAGCGCTTCGGTAGCTGATCTTCCATTCGAGGACGATTATGTTGCATTGTTTGAGTTCTTTTTACATTATCCTTCGGTTTCATGATTACATTATTGTCAATAATGTGGATCATTAATATTGACAATAATAACTTAAGAGTGCAATAAAGCAATGCTTCCAGTTGTGCCCATCTACCACCATATAACACTCTAAGACTACTAAGTATTTGGCTCGTGCGGATTCCATCATTAGTTATGGTATTGCCAGCTATGATGCTATTGCAGTAGAACATATAAAACTTACTTAAATAATATAATTATATAGTTTGCAATTGAGATTACTAAATCAGCGTCCACCGGCAACGCATCAGTTACTCCTTTGGTGTAATGAGTGTGTATGGACGGTGTTCGTTTGTCAACGTAACTAACCAATACAGAAAGTAAATATTAGAGCACGAAATAACTGAGAAAACTACAAAAGGAAATATAAAATGTTTTATATTTGGTAAGACCATGTCCAAATTTTTTTACTCGGTAGCGGTCGTGTGATGTTTGTGTTTCACTTCATTAACTTATTTGCCGAGGGTTCGGTATCCACCTTTTGCTGTGCGAAATAGTGGCACCTAGAGCTATCAATGTCTTCTTATAGCGGAGAAAAATATACTTCAATAATTGCGACTCGTTTCTAAAGATTTATGAAAACGCAATACCTATCTAAAACCATTAACGCCAGTTGACTGATCTGATATTGGGACTGGCCATAAGAGACTCTTTCGTTTGAAATTTTGCTTTTCTATCTTATTGTATGTAGGTATATTATTTCGCATATATATGTAGGAACTACATATGGCAAGTTCGCGGTGGGTGATTCGAGTACGTTTCCAACGACCCGTGTAGATGAACTAGATTTCCTGTTAAACTCGCCATCAAGCGGTTAGTGCTACTATGTCGTGTATACTAACCTCTGGGTATTATTCACAGTTAACTGCTCTGCTCTAAATTTGAAACAATGCAACGAAGTATTGCAACTTTATGTCGCAGACCGTAAGGAACCATATACTAATGTTATGTGTGTACATTTCGAGCATCAAACACTTTAAAAGCCAAGGCATCTATGTATTTGTTATTTAAAAGCGAGCCATGTTTGTTGATGTCATCGTGAATCTGGGTACTTAATTAAGCCAATCCTGGCAGCTGTAATTTAATTACCTTTGTAGTAATAACATTTAGTTCAGACATGTAATTACTTTAGCGAGTCGCCGAATTTGGAGTTTAATAATAAACCTGATGTTTACACGTTCTCAGTGTAAAATATCAACAAACTTTCATTTGACGACACGATTGGCGTAGCGGTTGAGCGATCGGCTTCTGCGCCACGTGTTGTGGGTTCGATCCCCACACGGAGCAAATATTTGTATGATCTACAGGTAGTTGTTCCGGGTCTGGGCGTTTGTGTATGTGAGAATTTGTGTTTGTAAACGCACCCACGACACAGGAGAAAATCCTAGTGTGGGGCAACGTTTTTTAAAAAACAAAACAAACAAACAAAATACTAAGAAAGTTGTTTTGAATGAAAACAGGTAATTAAATACTACCCTGCTGATTGTGGGAAAATGTTAGAGGATTATTTCAGTAATCACCAGGTTCAATTAACGTGGTATTCCCAAACTTAATTTCTAGCTAAACTTACGTTTTAACGATATCATGTCTGCATATAAGGATAAAACTAGGAGTGTAGGACGCGTGTTGTGTTTATTGACAAAATATGTAAATTTGTTTATGTTATATTTATAGGTACTTTGCATAAAATATGGGCTCCTTAGTGCTGCATGCCGCAGTTCCTCGCTTGCTTGCACTATCTTTATTCAATCTTAGCCTGACTTAACAACTACGTGACGTAGATGCTTCACTACATTTTTCAGTAGAGCTAGATAAAATCTAGAATAGTTGTATGCTCCTGACTGCCGTGTCGGAACTCGGAACCCTACCGATAAGCCGTGCATTCGCAAAATTAATATATTATTTCATGAGAGCTAAGTAATATCTATATTTCCTATCTCGATGTCTATAATGCCTATGCTATTTGTTTTAAATATTATTTATCATAAATGATAAAAAACGTTACAGGTTTTTGATGACAATTTAGCAAGCACCTTGGTTTATGTTCAATTATGATAACGAGTATATTAGTGTTATTTTGACTCATATGATGTAACGATGCAACACCCCTCAATTCTGATAGTCCTAAAATAAAGTATTTATTATATATAATAGAGTCTATGATCCTATTTAGATAGAGATAGAGGTACTAACGAATGGTCTACCGTAATTATATTTTGATATCCATAGATATGCGATGCTTTGATGATGTCACATACCATCACTATAAATAATTTGCATACTCAAGGGTACATTAAGGTTGTTCATTTTAAGCCGATTACACTGTACCATAAGAATAATTCTTATGACTGTACGTAGAAATATAGAATTCCATTCTAATTGCCAATTAGGTTAAGTAGCATAGTATAGGTTTAAGGTCGCAAGTTAGTCGTTATATTGATTGTACTAAATGAATGGTATTATTAATTAATGTTCTTATACTTATCTTGATTTGCAAAATAATTATATTTGAAAACACGTTACCATTTTTAATTAGTGTTAATCAGTATTGGTTAGTTATTGACTATGAGTCAAAGTACAAGTTGCGCCATAATTATTATTTCACGGACAAAGGCATCCCCTATGGGTTTCTATAAGAATCGGCAACGTGCCATCGGCATGCAACAAGTTATATGAGAAACCTCTAATTATTTTAATTTTATTGTGAGATTCAGTTGTAGATGCAAACTGTTGCGCTAGTCTGATTGTGTCTAGAAATAATGTTAGTTGAAAGAGTCAAAGGTGAGATCAGTGTTTCAATGAGTGCTTTTGAGGCTAATGAACTGACGGAGCATACTGTCAAATAACGTATTGTCTTCGCTCTTCGGAGCGTATTCCCACGCGTGTGCACATCCAGCGGCAACACGCCCGCGACGATCGGTATGTCTGCCGTGTATGCCCCATTTTATTGATACGAATCCCACCTATCCACTGTCATATTTTCTTTACAAAATAGTATAGGATTAAAAATCTTTTAAAGGTTGTAATCGATGCTCACGTATTGAAAAAGTATTTGATAACCACAGTGAGGTCACCTTTTGAACCGGTTTGGTTACAATAAATTGAATAATATGTAAGTTAACGTTGAGAATTTCATAGTATTTATTGTTCTTTTTAACCGACTTCAAAAAAGGAGGAGGACCTCAATTCGGCTGTATGTTTTTTTTATGTTTGTTATGCGATTATTCCGTCAATTATGAATCGACTCCGATGATCCTTTTTTTGATCGATTTAAAATCTGATCACAAAATTTAGAAAAAAATTAACACGTAACTAACGTAAATGATAACGTCGTCTAAAATTCTACTCGTTACTGTTTCAAAATGTTAAAATAAAATAACTTTTAAGAAAAAGTAAAACCGCCTTTCTTAGAAGTTATTGTTGAACCAATAACACTTGGTTGGGTTATTTTTACTTAAAAAGTAAATCTAAAGAAGGATCTCTTTTTATTTCGCCCATCAATATGATCTTTATTTTATAAACGTAATATGGCCGCAAAATAATATGCATGTAACACGTTCTCAGAAATCCTTCAGTCCCATTTGCTGCCAATTTTTTAATTCTTTCCATGAGTATAAATTAAAAAGACATGTCAGCTATGAAACAAACTATATACATTTCCTTAAATTAAATATTCAACTGTTATACAATAATAAAATCAAAGCGTCAGGAAACACAAACTGGGAGCAATGGCACGTTTACTGTCGCAGGTGTGACTAATTCTTGCGTGCGAACAAGTATTCAAAACGAGATGTTTAATATTGAGAACGTTAAAAATAATTGAATCGTGCATGTTAAATCTATATTATTATGAATATGGTATCATACTGTATACTTGCATAACATAATATTCATTCCCACGTTGTCTTTGTAGCGACGCCAGTGATGTTTCATGTCAGTGGATTACAAACAATGAAATAACTAACCTCACGTGCGATATAAAACACTCGAAGTCTAAGCTTCTCAATTAACGACATTAGGAGATACCTAAGAAACATTGGGTGTAATGTAACTTTATATTAACTAGCTTTTACCTGTGACTTAGTCCGTGTAGACTTAGGCCTACTGCCTACCCCACATTGAGTGTGCGCGTTCCTCGAGCGTGTGAACGACGCGAACATTCGTCAAAATCTCTAGTAAGTCTCCTATCTCTAGTAAGTAAATTTACTGCCTGATTTAATATTGGGACTAATCGTTAGTAGTTAGTAATTTACCGGATTGGTTTTATTTACGGGATTAACGGATCATTATTTTTCTGGATACCTTTACGTGGGAGAGCCATGCTACGGCACGAATGGGCCGGCTCGACCGGAATGATACCACGGCCTCACAGAAGACCGGCGTTAAACATCGCTTGCGTTGTTTCGCCGAGTGAGTGAGGTTACCGGAGGCCCAATCCTCTTTTAAAAGGTCGGCACGGCAACGCACTCGTGACTCTGGTGTTGCGGGTGTCCATGGGCGGCGGTGATCGCTTACCATCAGGCGATCCGTCTGCTCGTTTGCCATCCAATCCCATAAAAAAAAACCTAAATGTATGTGGTCACAATATTAATATAATCCGTGGTGACTATTAACGTGTTGAAAATTAAATTCCGGGTTTTGGTTTTAATTTGATTCATGTATAAAATACCATATTAGGTATGTACTTATATGTGAACTAAATTTTATGACAGTCGTAACAGCTGTGTTTGTGTGATTCGAACAAACATCCTAACTTTCGCATTTACAATATTAGTAAGATATAAATCAAAAAGTAATCCACTTCCTGCGCTATATTGTGTCCGTCATTCAAACTCGTGTTTTAATAAAATTATTCGAGCGTCAGTTACCATTACCACCATTGTAACCATTCAGTCCGGAAACAAAATTCATATATCATTTTGCTTTGTTTATAGGGGATGAGTGGTTAGCATCTTTACCCAGTTTAAAATGGTTCTCTTAGAAGCTGCTCTGCTTGCAAAAGCTAGTTTATAATAAATTTTAATATCCGACTTCCAAATGTGTGCGTTGGGATGATCACGCATTGCGATCAATCAATCGTCTTCGTTTGTTTATGCAACGGCGCAAAAACCAGTAGTAGTTAGTATTAGATTCTTTTCTTACTGATATTAGAGCTAAAAGGATTAAATATCCCGGTATGATTCTTGAAACATTTACCTAACGCCTTAGCTCGATAAATGCAGTATCGACCATCGGTAAGATATTAAAGATAATTATTGTTAAGTAATAAATACATACTATGAAGACACTTCATACCGCTATCATGTTGTAAAATCGTGTAAGCACAATGGGGACTGGCAGGTCACTGACAGTTTGACCAATGTCGGATCCCGCTTAAAATTTCCTTTGAGTAGGTATTGATCATAAATCTTGTCATATAGTAACCATTAAGTAATATAGCAATATTTTCCTTATACTATGAGACATTAATAACTGCCTACGTTGAGAACAATATTAATTTTAGCGGCCGACAAAGCCATTGGTGCGAATCGCGAGTAATATGACCTATAAAATTTTTACCCTGGGGTGTCTATTGTGTCCTATTGTTCCCACTGGTTGCACTGACTTCATTGGGTCCGTATACATTATGTGGGTATATGTATATTCGTTGGCCGCTTTGTATAACGAACAACTCAAATAACGTTCTAATGGGATTCCACTGGTGGTAAGCCACGCGAGACCGCCACTCGACCGGGCACCGGCTACTATAACTTTTACTGTTCATTTATCGAACCTGTGTATTGTTTATGCAGACTAACGACACATAAAACTTCACCGTATGTTTGTTTTTTTTTTAGAAATAAAATCAGCTGACATTCATTTGAACATGAGAATCGAACATTTGCCAATCCATTTATGCGGGATGAGAAACGGGCGCGTTCAAATTCAAGACCCAATAGAAATCTATGGCTGCTCATGACTTGTTACATCATCTCTTAAAAATAAATGTATGCTCCTTCAATTTATATACCGGATCATGTAACGTTTATACTTAACCGAGATTACCAAACAAGCACAATTACGCAGATTTTTATACTTAACCACTCGTTATTATGTTTACGCTAAGAAAATTGCACGTTTACGATAATACTTGTCATGTCTACTTTTCACACGGTGAAAACCTTTTTCCACACAAAAAAACACATTGTTGAACTGTTTACTGTGTATACTTAGAGCGTTTTGCGACGATGCGTGTTATCTTAAAAACAATCCGCAAACAGAATTCAAAATGAGCCTGATTCATTCACCTGCTTACTTACTTATTTGATGTGACTTATCTGTTCGAATGGCTTTATCTAATTTGTAAGGCGTATGCCTTCGAATTGAAGATTTCTCTTCGATAAAAGCTTTTTGTTTAGAGATTTATTGCCTGAAATACGAGCAATATGTATTGGTTATTTAAATCATAGCAATATAGACTTGTAGAAGCTGAAGATTAATTTCCTTTTAGTCGACGTTCATAGGTCCCACATTCCATTCACGTTGGTTTGTCTAGGTACTGCAGCGGATATTACGCGGTCCCTGCCAGCCATATGCCATTTGTACTTCAGATTTGTCAATCACTTTTGTTTTGTTGCGATGTACTTACGATATATTTCATATAATAATAATAGTTATCTAGGCATTTATTTAAATCAACATGATTTTGCAAACAAAGAAATCAAATGTCAAAAATATTTTACTCATACATATAGGTACATAGATACCTAATAATAACGTCGTTTTATCACACAAAATTAAATATCAATTTCGTTTCCGCCTGCAGGCTCGGAGTTGGGTGACTAGGGACTTATTGTACTATACCTATTAATTAAACTAATAAGTATATTTTATTGTAAATTTGCTCATAATTTAAGTTCACTTCTTTAAACCGAATTTCAGTATTTCGCCCGAAGGACACGTCCAAAATGGGCGACTTGGGCGAGCATTCGAATTCGGCTGATATTCGTTTTTTTTTGTTTTCAGCGTTTCGTCCGAAACCAGTTTTGAGCTTTAAGTAATGTTAGCAACAAAAGTTTTACTATTTATTTGTTGTATTGATTGATCATTATTATGAATTAATTTTAATATTTGATTTGATTGATCGATCAGAGCATAGTTTTAAATTCATTGATAAAAACAACCACATCCCTACCTACTTTTTTCACAACTGAACGTTATGCTAAGCATGTTAAGTGATAAGAAAATATTTTTAAAGATTTTTTATTTCTAGAACACATAATTCTTTTTGATAATTTAATATCAAAAGAGGTAGGGATTTAAGGAAACCGTAGCTAATGTGCAAGATTAGCTACGGTTTTTTAACCAAGTATTGGTTAAAACTTACTACTTACTTTAGTCCTTGTAAAGTTAGAGGCTTGGCTCTCCATGAGATCTCACAACTTTATATGGTAGAAGAATAGCGTTGCGAGATTTGGCATTTTTTGTTTTGATGGGATTTTTTATTTTTAGAGCACCTTCTTCTTTTTGATAAATAATGCAAAGTAAGTAATAAAACTACTTTTTATGGGATAGGGGGACAAACGAGCAGACGGATCGCCTGATGGTAAGCGATTACCGTCGCCCATGGACACCCGTAACACCAGAGGAGTTACAAGTGCGTTGCCCGCGTTTTCAAAGGGGATTGGGCGTCCGGTAACCTCACTCACTCGGCGAAACACAACGTAAGCGTTGTTTGACGCCGGTTTTCTGTGAGGCCGTGGTATCACTCCGGTCGAGCCGGCCCATTCGTGCCGAAGCATGGCTCTCCCACGTTAACTACTGTTTACGGATTTTATCGCGTTGTATTGATTTTATTTGATTCCCGACGTTTCGGAAATAAAATGTAGATAGAAAGTAGTTTTGCATGGAAAATGCAAAAAAAAAACACAAAAAGATAGTTAAAAGGTAAGGTGGCATCGTACGATATCGAACTAACTGTAAAGTAAGTCATATCGGTTGACGAGCAAGGTAACTTGCTTTTCAATAGATGTCGCCAACGTCACCTTATGACGTAAATTCAGAATGTGAAGGCAAATTTCGATCAAGCGGGTGGGACTCGCGGTGGCTTAGCGGTCAGAGCGACTGGTGTATCTAACCAGGAGACGCAGGTTCGAATCCTACCCGCGATTGAATTTTCCTTTACTAAAAATAATAAAAAGTAGTTTTATTTCAGTATAATGCAATGTAGATATTATATTTTGCCATTTTGGAAAATGTAGTATTTTGCGCATAGTTATTATATTGAGTTGTTTAGATAAGTATTTACTAAACATTCTGTACATATATGTAAATATAAGATGCGAAGGTACCCGAGTTTAAACCTTGGGAAAATTTTAATAAGTACTCGTATAGTTTATTTTATGACACAGCGAAGAATAAATTATAGTTTAAAAGAAATACATGGAAAAATCAAAAGTACTTGGCTCATCTAGATGACAAATAAAATGATTCCGCTTAAATTAAACGTCACCGCTTCGTTAACCGTTTATTGTTTGTGTTGTTATACTTTCCGTTTGACCTACTCTTAGAATGGTAGCTAATTTAACCGTTGTAATAGTTTTAAATTATTAAAAAAGATCAATACGTTATGAAAGCGACCGTTGAACCTGATGCATTTGATTGAAGTTAAGTTTTAATCCCGATTAAAACCGCATTAACATACGGGAACACTCAAGAACAGTCAGTACTGCTGCCATATAAATAAACATTTAAAGAACAGTTTTTTAAGCTCAGCGGAAGTGCCATTACCGTAGAACTACACTGAACATCTTCCCGAGCCCTTTAGAATCTTCAGATAAACAAAGCGGCGCACTTAGGAATCACATCATCGCATACCTTTCTTAAAATAGTTGCATTCACTCTAAATAGCCCCAGTTTGTGCCTCCCTTTAAAAATATTTTAATAAAACATACAATTACTGATTTATTACAGCTTTAAACACATGTTTAATGGTTTTTCAGATATTACAGAAATTTAAAGTATAATTTTTACAAGTTGGCTCATCTGGTTATCGGTCAATAGGGATGCAGGAAATACCTATAGATTTATCGAAAGTTAAAATATCGGTCTAGGTATTTACTTAGTTTGTGGCCATTTTAATTTGTCCTAAAAGTACTAACAGCAATATTATGTTACAAATCTGCTCTATGTTATACGCGGAACCTATCTCTGCTTAAAAACGTAGAGGATTTTAATGCGTTATATACCTACCGCAGAATGAAAATTAATACGTTGATTTAAAATCCCTTGACTTCCTTTTGCATCTTTCAGAAGAGATGATAATATAGAAATGCAGAAATGGACAGAAATAGGCTTAAAAATTAAAGCACATTTTCTGCGTCAAATTTAAAACGATGCGAAAGTTTCAAAACAACTTAATGTAGGTTTAAATTTTCTTCCTAATGAATGGTTCAGAAAAAAAATCTGCACCTTATGAGCAATAACAATAGCTGACACCGTTAGTGACTTAAATTACTCCCGTTAACATAGTTTATGGTGTAGTATTAGTTAAACTATTTAGTATTCTGGATAAAAGTTGTGGTTCGTGTTCATCCATACAATACTGTCATGGTTTGACAAATAATTGATGACGACACGCCCGTTGGAATGCCCGCCCGCAAACCGGAAACCGGAGCGCACTACCGTTAACAACATGAAATTAGAAAACCAGTTTCGAACTGCCTTCATAATGTTGTTTATTTCGGCAAATAAAAATCTGTTGTAATTTGACTGGTAAATGTTAATTTTAATGATCAGTTTGTGGCTCTTACTTCCAGCAGACTAATACTATGTCATGGCCGGCGTCGATATATTGACCATAACTTACCTTAAAAGCTGTAGGTGATTCTGAAGTACTTGTCCATTATGTACGTTATACAATATGTTGATGATGTAATAGAAATTCTGAATATTCTGTTATGAACTTTAGATAATACTCGATATGCATATTACCTAGTCGTGCACGATACTAGCTACCTACATAAGTATTCATTGAATTTAGTAGATTAACTACGGGCCACAGGACTGCTCTACTAAATAAGTTTTGTAGTAACTTCGTTAAATATGTAGTGTCTCAATCGCAAAATGTCCACTTCGCAAAATGTCCTTTTCCCAGAATGTCCCTGTTCGCAGAATTTCTGTTTCTATGAAAATGACCCTTTTGCAAAATGTCGCCTTTTTACAATTCTTCGGTATCAGTAAAATTTTGAAATCTTGTGTTGAGATAGATACCTACACAAAAACTACTGTAAAGGTAATACACATTTTGGGGCGGTGTGGATTTCTGTCAAATCTGTCAATCCGTTCCCGATACAAAATGTATGAGAAAATAATTTTTATTCATGTTATTTTTAGTGTTTTTTTCGCATGTTTTAATAGTTATTCTGCTATTCGGGAAGGAGACAAATCCAACAAACCAAATATCATAAAAATCGGTCCACCCGTTCTCGAGTGTTGGAACAAACCTGACTTTGTTTTATATACTCGTATATAGATTTAGTTGGGTTTGGATGTTTTAGTCAACAAGAAATACATAATTGCCACATTTATTAAAAATGTAATTTTCTTGCAATTAGGTATTAAAATAGTTATCTTTATTATGTATTTGATTTATTAAAAATGTAATTTTCCTCCAATTAGGTATTGAAATCTTTATTATTTATGTATTTGATTTTGTTTAATTTGATTGTTTTATTGATTTGTTATTTTTTGTTGACAACCCTTCAGGTTGCCAAAATTGGCGATAAAATATAAAAGACTATTGTTCAAATATTTTTATCTTTGTCCTTGGCATAATACAAAATACAATCAATTTTCTTCTACGAAACTTCTTAGAAAAACTATTTTAATCGACATTTTTATAACTCAAGTACATTTCTTTGATTTTGTATAATTTGTGAATTTGATTTATATTTTTTTATTGTACACATAGCCATGAAATAGTAAATCCTTTATAGTAGTTTTTATGTATAGGGTCTATCTGAACAAAATATTGCAAAATTTTTAAGCGACATTTTGTGAAAGGAACATTCTGCGACTGGAATATTTTACGAAAGAGACATTCTGAGAAAGGGACATTTTATGAAGTGACCATTTGTGCGACTGTGCTTGTAGTTGATAGTTGTACCTACTTGTTTTAATACGATCTTTCTTGGACATAATTATGTTCTGTTATAATTTTGTATTAAATGCGTATAAAATTTACCGCGCTATGGAAGTAACAATTCCACCAAAAACGAATGTAAAATTTTAATAATAAAACATGGCGGAAGAAAATCGGCGTTAAACAACGCTTACGTTGTGTTTCGCCGAGTGAATGAGGTTACCGGAGGCCCAATCCCCTTTTAAAAGGTCGGCAACGCACTTGTGACTCCTCTGGTGTTGCGGGTGTCCATGGGCGGCGGTAATCGCTTACCATCAGGCGATCCGTCTGCTCGTTTGTTCTCCTATCCCATAAACAAAAAAACATAAAAGCGCACGGTTTGGCTAACAATTTTATATTTTTGTCTTCGGCATGTGCTCTCAATTGATGCCAATAAAATTTAATCAGCCCGACCAATTTATTATCAATAATGCACCTACCTACAGTTTTGTTATATTCAATACTAGCTTTTGCCAGCGACTTCGTCCGCGTGGAATAGTTACTTTGTTCCCTAGTTCTTCGCCCGCGGTTTCACCTGCGTTGCCCCGTTCCTAAGGGTTGTAGCGTGATGTTTTATAGCTTGAAACCTTTCTCATGAATCACTCATTTTCCCAACATTTCCCTTCACTGCTCTGCTCCTATTGATCGTAGCGTGATGAAAAGTATACTATAACCTGTGGTTTGGGCTGTGCGTTGATAGATCACTATGTCAGTCAGTCAGTCACCTAACGTAAGAGTAGACAAATATAATCAGAAAGCTCCGAACTGCTAAGCTATCGGGAGTTACACGTGTTATTGTGAGTCAACCATAAAAGATAGACATTTGCTGTCGTGGAATATTTTTTATATAATTTTAA
This sequence comes from Acronicta aceris, assembly GCA_910591435.1. Lineage (NCBI taxonomy): Eukaryota > Metazoa > Arthropoda > Insecta > Lepidoptera > Noctuidae > Acronicta > Acronicta aceris. The sequence goes on along the minus strand of OU342767.1, from coordinate 7,933,022 downwards.
GGAGAACATTTCCGTCATACATGATTTCTGTGTAGCTTTAACCATTAAGGCTGCACACGCGACGGAAGCTTAAAAAATGGAGTAAGTTCTCCTGTTTTCCCAACATTTCCCTTCACTGCTCTGCTCCTATTGATCGTAGCGTGATGAAAAGTCTACTATAACCTGCCCAGGAGTATGAAGAACAATTGTACCAAGTTTCGTTGAAATCCGTCGAGTGGTTTTTGTTTCTATAACGAACATACAGACAGACAGACAGACAGACAGACAGACAAAAATTTTACTGATTGCATTTTTGGCGTCAGTATCGATCACTAATCACCCGCTGATAGTTATTTTGGAAATATATTTCATGTACAGAATTGACCTCTCTACAGATTTATTATAAGTATAGATATAATTTTGCTGAGGAGGCGTTCATTGTATTATATACTTGACTACAAACTCACTTTTGTCCTAACCTGATGTACAACAGGTTAGAACAAAAGTGAGTTTGGGTTACAGGTCATCAGGTCACTCAGAACATCATGGTATCTAAAATTGTAAAATTTCTTCAATCGATTGTCAATTGTATCTCCAATTAATAGAGTTTATTATCCATTGGGAAAATTTTACAGTTTGTGGTGACTTGGTGTGCTGTTGACTGTACTTCAAAGTTAGGGGTTAACTCAGTGCACAAGTAATGCATAAAGAGAGGTTTAAAGCAACACGTACTTAGGTGTTAATTTAATTATAGCTACGTTAACTTGAGGTAACAAGATTGGTTAGAAATAAAGAATTGAATTATTTATTTTATATAAGTACTTAGCTCTGATCGAACGAACATTATTTTCACTTCGCTAAGTAGGTAGGTATTTTCAATGAAACAACGACGCACTGCACTATAATATAATTATAATATGTAGGTGTTACTAGCTTTATTTAGCGATTGCATTGCATTATTGTTGTAAAATTATCTTGGTCGATTTAGGATAAAGGAAGAATTCGTATAACATTATAATACATCCGAATTCTAAATGATTTACAGATCATGGCTAAAATTAAAAAATATACGTATTCAAAATTTCTCGCCATGACCTTGTCTCGAACGTCGTTTCCAATGTTTTGTTTAACGTCTGGAAACGTGGAACAATCGCAAATTATTTTGATGACCGCAATGTTTATGCCCATGTGCCAATTACTCTCACGCCGACCTTCGGCGGCCCTTAGCTTCACTGAATACGCATGCAATAGGTCCTTGTGTGGCGTTAACTGTGCCATATGCCGAAACTGCGAACGGGTGCCAGAGCCGTATTTGGATGCTCAATGTTGCCATAACCCACATGAAGTTTTTTATAAAAGGTTACTGTACTAACCACAGTACGTTAATATTATAAAGTATATGCAGAGATATTTATTACAATGTAAAGATATTGTAGTACCTAATTTCACATAACTTTTTTTACTTTGTTTTTGTTTTATTAACTCGGTACCCGCGCCGAGCATTACAAGTATTACAATATAACAATTAACCACATACAACAATTTAATTTATCTTTATACTTAGTAGCACTAACACAGCAATCTAAATTCGAAAAACAGCTGGACACCATACACGCTGGCCGCGCAAATAAACATAGTGTGGCAACTGTTCATAACACATTGTAATACTCTATTATTTTACAGACATTCCTGACATCCCGGAGGATATCAAGAAGCTGCGGGCGCTGCAGATCGCGGATTTTAGCAGCAACCCGATCCCGCGGTTGCCGGCTGGCTTCAGCCAACTGCGGGCACTCACAGTACTCGGCCTCAATGACATGTCCCTCACCAGCCTGCCTAGCGACTTTGGCAGGTGAGGCATAAATTAACTAGTATCCTGGTAAAAAAATTAACGACTGCGTAACATTCTTTGGAAGTTGTATCTTGAGAAGAACTTTATTCACTCGATATATATAATAAGTAAGTTTATTTTGAGTTCAGGAAGAAAGTTGTTAATAGGTACTGGGATTGGGACGTGATATTAATTTGAACGTTGTGAACATTGAAAATGCCAAAAATGTTGGTTTGGCTTTTTCGTATTATTGAAAAAATGACATGAGATTTATACTGGCAAATTTTCTTGAATCTTTCGAATGAAACATTAAAAAAAAGCAACGGAATTGGAAAGAAACGGGATTTTTTCCTACTTTTTTCAACGCTAGTTTGTGCAACTAGGATGTCGTTATCCGCCTAATTAATGCTATTTACTTTTACTACTCATTACCTACGACTAAATTCTATTGTAGGCGACATTTGTAGGCCATGACTAAGATTTGTGCCGAATGACAAATTGTATGTTATCACGACATGAAAGTACTTAAACAAAACGCGAATTTCATACACATGAACATCGCAAAATTATAAACATTTTATAAAATAAAACCTTAGTAACATAATACCTTTCACTCATGAAGGCTCTTCCCCAGCTGTGGGACAATAATGGGCATGAATATTTTGTATTTATGTAGGTAACATAATAAAGATTATAGTTAAAATACTACGGTTAGTTTTGCAGTCGCTAGCTACGGTGTTAGGAGTGTAGCTTTGATAAGAATATGAAATTCCTTTTGATAGTTATCTGTTAACTTATCAAAGAAAGTAGTCATCTTCAATTTCGTAAAAAGAATTCATACTTTCAGACAATCTGAATTTGTATTCTGTGTTAAACATTTTAATAATAAATATGGTATATTATAATTTACCTTATAATTATAGTACTTGTACAAAGCAAAGATTCAAAACTGGAGTTTGAACATTGTGGCAAATAATCTAAATATTCATGGTTCATTCATCAAATAGGAAGACGACTAAGGATATCCCACAATAGACCATTATTATCGAAAGAAATTATTTTTTCAATAGCGCTAGCGTAACTTGATTACTTTACTCCTGACCGACTAAGCATTAATTTCCTGTAGGAAATTGAATTTAGTCCGACATTGATCATGAGCTTGTGATATTGTGCCTTAACCCAGCTAATCCATTGCTTTCTAATACTAATAATAATAATAATTTTCTGATAGACAGTCAACATTTCTAAGTAAATTCTTTGTTGTATATCATTGTAAATTATTTAACTTACTCATGTAGTAGGCGGGTATTTTAATTAATTAAAATACCCGCCTACTACAATTTAAATGTAATTTAAATGGGGTATTCCTCGAAGCGCACCCATTTTGATGCGCACTTAATGAAGCGCACCTAATGAAGCGCACCTAATGAAGCGCACCTAATGAAGTGCACCTAAAATATTCCTCGAAATGCACCTATTAGGTGTGCTCGAAAATCAAATTAAAAATATTATAATTTTATTCCTCGAAGCGTACCTATGATGAAACAAAGGGAAGGGCATGAAGGTATCGTAATAAATGATATCGATAGACGTTTTAAAATTCAACTGTCCTAATTGTTTATTTATTAAAACTACCAGGAAAGTATATTTTTGAAAAGTACCAGGGCAAAAGAAATGAACAGAAGTTGTACACCAACGATTATTATCACTTGAAGATAGAATCTTAAAATTCAACTGTCCTATCTTACTCATAACTATCAGAAAAACAGAAATGATATGGAAGTAGTTGCTTATGCGATACTGATACTACTTAGCTTCAGTACTGGTTGAATTACATCTTTTTACCATCAATTTTGTTTAACCAAAAGTACCAGGGCGTCAGAAATGAAAGCTAAATAGGCACCCAAGTGGAAATGCTCGGCTGGATTCGGAATCACGCGACTCTAGTATTCTACAGGGAAGCGGGGCTGACGACAGCGACTCGTGGATTCGTGTCTTGTGTGAAATGCACCCCGCACCCCACTCCCTGCTATAATGCATTTTTTAAAAACCTATCTAAGGACTCTAAATAAAAGTGTATTATTTGTTATCGATATCTTCCGTTACACATCTCTATTGAAACCTTGCCCACCGGGTGCGCTTCGAGGAATAAAATTATAATAATTTTAATTTGATTTTCAGGCGCACGTAATGGTTGCGTATCGAGGTATATTTTAGGTGTGCTTGATTAGGTTCGCTTCGAAATAGGTGCGCTTCGAGGAATACCCCAGTTAAATAATGTAGGATTACAGACAGTCTTTAAGGCAAATGTTTTAACATTTATAACAAGGAATAGGGAGGTTACTTAAATTATTCAGCAGAACTTTGATATCCGTGTCATAACCTCTTGTAAAAATTAATAAATTCAATTTAATATTCTTGTCAGTTTCCCTTTGCAAATTCGAGAGCAGCTACTGTTTTTATTCCACATAATAATTCCCTAACAGGGTTACGTCACTTGCGAATAAGTACGGTCGTTAAAACTAGAAAAGTCCTTATCGCGTTTGTATGTCGATTTAAGATTTTATTTATTTATTTATCAGTGCTTTGTAGTCGTGAAAGTTTATAAATTGATGGCACGAGTCACGAGTTTATTTGTACTAACAAATTGTATGACCAAGCTTTGTTTGAGCTCAAAGCGAAAGCGAAAGTTGAACTGGAAAGCTATGGTCGGCTCTTGGAGTAACCTCCTATTGACGTCCATACAAACATATAATACGTCAGTTAAACTTGTTTCGTTCTTTTTGTTCGTACATTTTTTCCTTTCTTTAATAAGTACCTGCCATTGTGTAACGGTTATGCCATTGTTCTAAGATTACGGAGAGAAAAGATTTACTGAATCTTCTTTTATAGGTACTTATATCATGTAAAATATTGACTGGTAAATATGGCACATTGTTGGTCAAGGTAAAAATAGTCCAGCTTAGTTTCTAATTTTGTATTTTTATTTTAAACAAGCTGAGCCCTACGATTTTATCCGTGTGTATCTAGTTATTCCCAATGCAAATACTTAAATCATATCGAAAAAACCTTAAAGCGTATTTTTTATTGAAATCCTTTCAAGAGTCTGTATATTCGAGGCAATTTTTCATTTAGACGGTCAAAGATTCCAAAATCTTTAATACACTGGTCATCAAAAAAATCGGCCCACCTGCAGTTTTTCCGCAAATCACATTTTTTCTTCAACTAAACTAATCAAAATGGTTTAGTACCGATATGTTTAAATTGTCTGGTTTATTTACACTAATTTTCACACGGAAAAAACCTGAAAAAGGTAAAAAAAACTGAAATTTTCACTATAAAGTTAAACACTATGGTTTTACACTGTTTTTAATTAATTTTAAACACGCTCTAATTTTTCAGTCTGAAGTGCTGTGATCACAATTGTTCCAGTTTAGTATTGAGTATTCCCCCCTCTTGCTCGAATGACGGCCTGCATTCGCCTTTTTAGTGACCTGATCAAGGTTTTGATGGTCTCCTGAGGGATTCGTGTCCATTCTTCCCTGATGGCGATTTCCAGGTCTTCCAACGTTATAGGGGCTGGATTTCGGGCTCTAACTTTTTGTTTTAGCGTGTCCCACATGTGCTCTATAGGGTTAAGATCAGGGCTTCTTGCTGGCCACGACATAACCCGAATGCCAACTTCTTCAAGATAATCGGTGACAATACGCGCTACGTGTGGTCGGGCATTATCATGCATTAACTCAAAGTTTTCTCCAATATAGCCGGCATATGGCACCACGTGGTCTTCCAATATCTCGGTGATGTAGCGTGCCGCGGTCAAAGCACCATTCCTTATAAAAACCAGCTCCGTACGTCCGGTTAAAGATATACCACCCCAAAACATCACAGAGCCCCCACCGTAACTCACTGTTTCTCTTATGCAACACTGGGCATAACGTTCACCTGGTCGTCGCATGACATTACGACGGCCATCAGAACCATATAAAGTCGTCCGACTCTCATCACTAAAAAGAACTGACTCCCATTGGCCTATAGACCAGTTGACGTGATTTTGCGCAAATTGAAGTCTGGCTTGTCGATGAGCTGTGGTCAATTGTGGCCCCGTTGCTGGCTTGTGTGGTCTTAAATTCTGTTCACGAAGTCTCCTCCTTACAGTACTGTCACTTATAGCCACACCCCGATCTTCACGTAAGCGTCGCTGGAGATCAACGCCAGAAAGGTGTCGATTTCGTAAAGCTGACACCACTATATAGCGGTCATCCCTTTGAGTTGTCACCCTATGTCTTCCAGATCCAGATCTTCTTCGATACTGCCCAGTCTCCAGAAACCTTTGGTAAACTCGCCGAACTGCAGAACGGCTGAGATTTAACCTCCTGGCGACTACACGTTGACTTAAGCCTTGTTGCAGCAAAGCCACAACTTGGGCCGCCTCAGCTTCAGTGGTATCCATTATTTTTAGACAAAATTAGTCAAAACTACAGCCTCAACAATTAAACTTCACGATATTAACACCCAATCCCTAGAAAAGTCCGATTCTGACTGGAATAATGAGTCGATTCGTTCCCATGTAAAACCGTCAAATCAGCACTCAACAGTATTTCTGTGTAAAAAAATTGTTAAGTACCTTCAAGTGCAGTAAGATTTATGGCAAACAAGAACTCAATCATCATATCGACCCTCAAAACAAAAAATAAACATGTGAAACAGTTTATCTGTGAAAGAATCGGTTAATATTGAAAAAAAGAGGGTGGGTCGATTTTTTTGATGACCAGTGTATATGATTAGACATTTTATACATAGCAGTTATGATTAAAATTTTGGCAATTATTTTGAAATTACAGGGACACTCATTTTATTTAATGGTATAGATAATAATATAAAAGCTATTGTATAATACAGACTGCAGTAATCCAGATCAAGGGATTTTAGTATGGAGTTCAACATTATACTTGGTCGTGTAAGCTGACACCTTCCCTATAAACATGATTTATATGATCGTCATCGTCCAGTGATTGTACCGTACGTACGCGTGATGTTTATGACTAATGCCGTTTCTTGACACTAGTGAGGTTTACCAGCTCTACTTGCATAAATGTACGCAGTCAGCATGTTCTTTCCACATTGGGGTAACAAATACCTTGGAATTGATGGACATTCAATAACATCAATTAGATCGTAAGCCGGGAGTAGCTATTTACGGACGTTAATTGAACGTTAAATATATTTAAAAGCTGCACAGTTTCATCAACATAATTTTCGCTGTTAAAATTGAGTTACTTTATCAAGCGCTCAAATTTTGGCTGTTTGAATATTGCAGTCCTTTCATTGAATAATTAAATATTATGAAAATATATTATGATTACATATTCATATTGAATTTAGCATCGTTCCTTCTTCATTTAAATATTATAATATCAAGTATTCCTTATTGAACTGATGGAAACAACTAATTTTTTTTGTAAGCAGGTAAAACAAACATATCGAGTCATATTAGAGTATCTTTAGTTTTCTACTAACGTGTTATGTATGTACTTGACATTCTTAACGTTGCAGTTATGGTTTACTGAACATGAATTATCACGACATAAAGTAATAATAATAGGAAATTAAATAATCTTGCGTCATCAAAGCTAGAGAGAGCCGTTATAAAAGCTTGTTACTATGGTTGTAAATGTGTGTACACGTGTAACATATTACTTTATCCTATCACACTGATTAATGTTTTCCTTAACGATTTAATTGGCACATTACGTCTTCATTAAAGGCGGATTTGTTGTTGTTGCTTTTATTATAACAATAAACCTCATATTCGGGCACATTACATTTAAAAAAATGGAGATAGCTGCGGTTTAACATAGGATAATTAACAAGAATACAACTTCATGTACGTAGTACTATTTCTGAATGTAGGTCACGAACATCGAACCATGATTACTGAAATACATACATAGATGTGCTGTTTGCTCGATATTCTAATTACTTGAGTACATCAACAGACTTAAAGTGAGTCAGGCTACGATGGCTATTGTACAAATCCAACGCTAAGTACTTTGACATCGACTGACTATGGAATGCGGCCTCCAAGGCTCTAAACAAACATGACGTGTGCTCACACATTATCAGTAAACAATAGGGCTTTTTCATAACTCCATAACATCACACAATTACCTAAACTAAGCCAAGAATTGTGAGGGAAGTTAATTATTAGCGTTTTTTAACACTTCAGACCTTAGGATATTTAACAAATATGTCAAAAGTAAATTCTTTAATTTTATGAGACTTTATTTCCAAGAATTGTGTTGGCGACGCGACGTCAGCGCAACAATTTTCTGGAAATCCACGACATAATAAGCAAAATAAAATTTAATATGTCGGTCGTGTCCGTACGTTTCCGTGTAAAACGCTAAAGGATATTGTGGCAATTTTTAAAGACCAGTGATTAAAGCATCGCAACAAGAAATCTTTTAGTTTATAAAAATGCCAGCGTTTATTTTGCATAAAATTACGGTAGGTAATTAATATTATATCTTTGGTCATGTCGTTTCCCTATCGTCTACACTCTCCCTTAGAAACATATTTAGGCTTTACGAATAAATAAAACGTGTGGGTGAATTGAATGTAATTTATAACCTGTTCCAAACTTTAATAGCATGTCATTCGCTAAAGGGTTTCTCCCACATTCCTAACAGGATAATTTTCTGTCGGTCGGCGAGACTTGAACTTAAAACTATTTCTGTTTAAATGCTTTAAAACCGGCAAGACTTATCCACAACTCGTACGTGTCTATTGGGTCTAGTCAGTTACTCTTTCGCGACTTTACGTGCTGCCTCCGATATGAATTCCATTTCTTACACTTTGTATCTTTCGTGTAGGTCTTAATCTGTTATAGTATTTAGTTTGTGTGAAACTACACAGAATAAAGTATTATGCAGACTGTAATAATCTTTTGAATCAGCCTTCTGTCCTTTTTAGTTACTTTCGCTGCAAAGGCTACTAGGGAAGTAGGGACTTACATGCTTATTATAACTAAAGTTATAATTTAATCTGCTTCAATATTATTATGCAAGTATCGATCGGATGCTGAATATCTGATACATTTACCGATGTTGCAATCGACGTTCTTTTAATTGTTTCGCGTTTAATTGTTGTCGAACAAAACAGGAATTGGAGAGAAAGGTCGTAACGAGTTTTTCGACGTTCATACGTAACGATTGCACTATACACCAATATAATAATGAACGGATACAAGGTATCTAAGACAAGAACTCAGTAATAGTCCAAATGTGGGAACGTAAGCTCACAATGAGCTGAAAATGAAAGTATGTCTATAGAGTTCAAATCTCGACTCTGACAAACATTCAGAGACTTCATTTCATTACCTTTTTATTGCCATTGCGAAGACTTTTTGGCGAGAACCTAATTTCATTTTCCTGCGATGTAAGGACTCCTCGTGCGGATATTATATAATACAGATTACTTCCTATTTTTTACCGTAAAATTCAGGTATATGAAAATCATTTTCAATTCATTTCAAGGGTTGCTGGTGTTATAACTCTGATATTAAATTGAAAATGGTATTAATATTTAACAAAATACCATATAATATATTTATTTTGGACGAATGCCATAACGGTGTATCACAGTGTTACCATCCAGATGGTCGAAAAGTATTCTTAGTGAAAAAAACTCGCATCTGAACTAATTATTTTAGGTGTTTTGTCTAAAATAAAAAGATAATAATTAGAGATAAACTAACCTTGCAACGATGCAGGGAGTTGTTGTTACTTTGAGTTCTATTGTGTTTCCACTTCGTTGAATTGTCTCATCAAATCATTATGTCACAATTGTTGGGTAGTGAAGGTTACATGCTATTAAATAAATACCTTGCCTTTTATTTGAACTTCTTTAAACGGTTCTAAATTATACGTTTTTATCTTTCCAGTCTGATCTCGCTTCAGTCGCTAGAGCTAAGAGAAAATTTACTAAAGTCTCTGCCAGAGTCATTGAAAAATCTCACGAGACTACAAAGGCTGGATCTCGGTGATAATGACATCGAGGAATTGGTAAGTCATTTGTATGTGTATATATTAGAATTTCTTTTTTATGTATATTTTTTTTTGGCTTACGCTTGACCGCCAGTTCGCCTGATGTTAAGCGATACTGCATTACTTATACTTACATACATAAACTTACATACTTATTCAACCTCCCATTTGTTACATGCGATTTGAAATTATTTTTTGTTTCAATTTCAATTTCAGCCGGGTTTCATTGGAGAGCTGCCCGCGTTGGAAGAATTATGGTTGGATCATAATAAACTTCAATATTTGCCACCAGAAATTGGCAATTTGAAGGCACTAATATGTCTTGATGTGAGTGAGAATAAACTAGAGAAGATTCCTGAAGAAATAGGAGGCCTGAGCTCCTTAACCGACTTACATCTCTCTCAAAACATGCTGGAAACTGTACCTGATGGTATCGGAGATTTATCCAAGTTAGCGATACTGAAGTTGGACCAAAATAGATTACATACATTAAACGAAAATGTAGGAAGGTTAGTATATCGCACTGTTTAGGATATATTTCATTTTGTTAGTTTATCTTGAGCTATTTATAACGCTAATGATTCCGTATTTCTCTTCCAGGTGTACAAATCTACAAGAGCTTATATTAACGGAGAATTTTTTAATGGAGCTGCCTAAGTCGATAGGGAATCTCAATGAGTTGACTGTACTGAATGTAGATAGGAATACGTTGGCTGAAATACCATTAGAGATTGGTAATATGACATTACTCGGTGTCTTGTGCTTAAGAGACAACAAACTTACTAGATTACCAAATGAACTCGGAAATTGTAAATCGCTACATGTTTTGGATGTCAGCGGGAATAGGTGAGTTTTACCTCTTAAAAAATGCATATTTCATTGATAAGCTAAGTATCGTTTCGTTGCGATGCGATATATTCTACCGATCAGCAAGCGATCATTATGTAACATAATTATTCTGATTGGTATTTGTTGTTATTAATGAATTGATCATTTTATTATATTGGATTGCATGATAAATTAATTACGTAAAATGACATTTAATTAATAACGATTTATTATGAAGAAGTTTATATACGTCACGTATGTATGCTGCGAATAGAATTCTCATTAAGTAGATTAGGTGTATGAGAATTTCTGTCTTATTAGTCTAGTGATCCTAAGCGCGACTGCTACAAAAGATCTGTGAGTCCGGTTCAATTTAAAATATTATTGAATTCTATGAAATTCTTGTTGTATACAATTGACAGTAACAATAGGCTCTCCCTCAATTAAATAGGACCTAGACATATGTATGTCTAGGTCCTATAGTGCGGCGAACTGTGGATGTGCATAAGTTCACCTCAGCCTGACCCTTCGGGGAATACATGCGTGATGTCATGTTATGTATAACATCTATCTCGTTTTTGCCAATTCCATGGTGTTTTCCACAACTCCTTTCGAAGTTGATGACCATATCTAGCTATTTTGAAAACAAAATCCCGTTCACGCGATCCACAGCTGTTCACTGCCCTATTTTCGTTAACCAATAGTATTAAAATAGAAAAAGATCCTTTTTTGCACGACCAATAGTAATAACAAAAAAAAATCCAAGGACGGGAAAGCTTTTTACGTAGCATATTTATGTACGTAGTATTTCACTTTAGCCAAGCGCTAGTATAGCAGCCGAGTGCTCCAAGCAAGTATAGCCCTTACGGTGACTAGATATGGAGTTGGCCGATTTGATGTCTTCACTGAATTAGTTTAGGCTTCATAGTTTTTGAGATTTCGTAAATAGTCAGTGAGTAAGTGGTATTTAGCTTTTACATAATATAAATAACTATTTCAATTATCATATTCCAGGTTACAGTACTTACCCTACACATTAGTGAACTTGGAACTAAAAGCGGTGTGGCTATCGGAGAATCAGGCGCAGCCGCTACTTACCTTCCAAACGGACAGGGACGAAACAACAGGGGAGAATGTTCTTACTTGCTTCTTGCTACCTCAGCTTAGTTATACTCAACAACCAGGTATGAATTTGCCCTTATTTCTTCGTTCTGCTTCTGGTGTCCTGTTCGTAGATATCATAATTTTTAGGTTCATGATGTATCATAATTTGCTTATCTACACTGGTTATTGTCAATTTCATTAGCTTGCAATTCGTTTAACGAAAAATTCCTTTTAATTTTAAAACTCATACATAAATGATGTAGATTTCTATTCGATATCTTTTGTTACTTTTACTTGGTACTAAAATAATTACTTGTTCATGTTGTAATATTTTCATAGTTTAATGGTTATTGCATTGTTAATAAAAAATCCAATTATAATATTATGCCTATTGATATAGCATAGTAAAGAATAATATTATCATTACTGTACGTTTCTTTTATGTGAGCATTTTGGTACGTACATGTCGTCTTTGCCTATGCTTTTCGTGCTTCTATTTAATTATGCAAAATCAGTGACAGTTAACAATACTTTGTAAATATACGTGTCTTATCTCGGGTCGCAATTTTTAGGTAATATTTTTTATCTTATCCCAATGATAAGAAATTTCGAAACGACTAAATACGAGAGTTGTATTAAAAAAGTCAGGTTTTCCTAGACGGGAAGGGCAATCATGGAGCTGTTGCTAGATTTAAAAGGATCCCGCTATACCGGCCGGATCATAAACACACCGGTTTGTTTAAAATAATATCGGACTAGCGCTCTTGCCAATATTAAATACGAATGCAATTGAATTTTTGTAATCGTAATGAGCCATTGTTAATGGAATGGTGATCATTCTATTATGTAACACAAAATATTCCATCAGAGATCCAATTGCGGATTTATTGCTTAATTCTTTGCCGTAATACAATGATTCATGCAATTCTTGTTAACATAAACTTGGCATTTTTTGCATTTATTATGAAGTATTGTGAACTGTCTCTGAGTCGTTCTTGTTTTGTTTTTGCTGTGTAAATATACTAAATGCACTTGTCACACACGAATAGAGCTGGAACACACGTCAGAGGTCGGCAGTGGACACTGGTACAGGGATCACAGATTTAATTCACAATCGCAAGAGCTAGATAGAAGAGGTAAGGTTCACAATAGTACCACTGTAGAATATGATTACGATATGATTATGCTTTGATATTCACGTCCATTTGATTGTAAATGTGAGTGAATATTTAGCTTAATGTTTAGAGTTAAAACATAAGAATTTTCGTAAATTGTGAAAAGAAACTTAATACTAAATTACCTATATTATAATATACCGCTACGTAAAAGTAAACAAGTACTTGTTAAAGTGTTACTACTTATATATTTATTTACTACATAGATAAATTATATAAGAACAGAAGATATATGTTTACTATACCTACTGAATAAATACTATAAATCCTCGCGCCAGTTTTTACTATCAGATGGACGCGCGATTTTATCAAGGTTGAAATGAAGATACTCTAGTATTATGGCAATTTTGCACCGTTATTATTTTTTACGACACAATGCGACAATTCATGGTCATTTCATTATGCTGTAGCACTGCACATAATAGAACTGTAGTGTTATTTAGTATCTCATAACTATTGTATTTATTTTCAAACATTTTTTATGTTGGTTAAGGTTTACAAGGGGGATTTGCAATGAACACGTACGATATGATCATTAATCAATCATTGATATAATTTTACGCAATGTTGATAATGTTATAGAATTTTCGCTTTCAATGGTCTGTTTTGTGACGCATCGCTGCTGTGTTGTGATTGTCCTTGGTCATAGTCTTAAGGTTTTAAACGAGAGCATCATTCCCATTATACATTTCAATAGTATCCAACATTCCATATATTTTAACAAACAATATATTTAGCTTTGCAACATTTTACTAACTAAATTGATTCCACAGAATCGAGCATATCCCGCGATCGAGACTCGGACGACGAAAATTGGGAACAGAAGGAGAATTCACGCACTCATTCCGTCAAGTTCACTGAAGATATGCCTGAGGTCAAAGAGGTGAGCCTTTGCTGTTGTAGCTTCAACATTACTAGGAAACGGTATAATCACAAACAAAATGGAGAGTTTAGCAATAGGTACGCTCACAAACACTTTCGATATAACGTACCTTTATGCTTCCACAATGCTGGGGTCACACTTAGAGGAAGGTGGAGGAAAGTAGGCTCTTGGTTCAGAACTCACGTACTTGAGGCCTGCTCCCGGCACAGAGCTTATTTAGCGCTGAGTACGATACTCGTAGCATTAGAATAGTCACTATTACTTGTAATTATGTATACGCTAATGTAACGCTTATATTTAGCATGTATTTGTTATTTGTATTACAAAAATTTGCAATACTTGTGGAGGATCGAAATGTTCCTAATGAAAGGTTTGTGGTGTTAACAGATCTTATTATCTTCATAAACTTCAGTATTATTTTGTGTAAGCAGATTATATTTATCTTGTTTATTTATACAATAAACTTCTAAATTCCTTTTTGTTTATCTTTTATTTTACTTGCATGTGTTATTCTGTTACACCTAAATTATGTTTTTGATTGAAATTATAACAGCTACGTTCAAATATTTGATTATTCGAAAAGAGTACTTATACAATGGTCATAGGCAAGAATTTTCTTCAATTTACTAAAGTATTTACTAAATAGCAACTTCGTCTAACCATTTTAACAAGTTGGTATTAAATTTTGTTTAGGAAGACTTTTTGGAAATTTCTAGTATAGTTTTTCAGTATGTACTTCAATAAGTATTGTGACGCTCTGTCAGATATGTATATTCTTTCTGAATAACATAACATAGTATAAAAAAAAATCAGTTATACGAGAAACCATTTCTATTAAAAAGATTTTAAAATATTTGAGTTAAGTGTGAAGACTATCCCCCTTATATAAAATACGTCTTATGAATCTTCCATAGCTATAATGTATTTTATTTTGTGACAGAGAAAGAAGACAACAAATAATTATAAGTAGTTTTTAAGACGTTTTATATTTTTATGAATAAGGGGGTTATTATGCATATTAACAACGATAAACAATCAGTGAGATTCTGTTTATTCAATACTAAAGTTTTCGTCTTCAGATCCTTATAATATTCCTTTTGATTTACTAACTTTAGATATAGGTACTTACATGACAGTTAACATTCAGTTATAATTGGTATTAAACCCCTCTAATAAAGACCTAAAAAATAAATCGATATTGTATATTGTTGTTTTGAGTACATGAATAAGTACAATAGGAAGAGTAAATAAGTAGTTATGTACACTGTATAGCAAAATGAATGTTTTATTGTACTGTGTAAAAATATGTTTAATAAATTAATTGTACATAGGTATGTAATTGTACGATATAGAAAAATAACGATCAACGCAGAATGTTTTTGTACGTAGAACCTCTTTGGTGGTGAAGTGTTCCTGGAACAAGAATTTTAATTTTAAGGTTGCATCGATTCAGGAGGACAGTGAGGACGGGACGCCTTCTGAGTCGTTCTTCACACAACAGTCGATGCTTGCCTTCAGGCGGCCTATAAACGTAGTTCGCAAGCTAGTCACTACACAGCGGAGGAGTTCCCTGCAACGACTCTCCTCCTCTATAACTAACCTCGCGGAGGTATGCGGCCAAGCGTCTCGAGTGGTGCATTCACAAATGACGATCTTAACTAACGACATAATAATTTTCTCAACTTATACCTGGTATACAAGTCAGATGATCGAAGACTTTTTTTTTTGCTATTAGTAATTTATATTATAAATGCATATTAATACTGATGATTTATATTTAATTTTAATCATGCAGTTTTAAATTATTTTTTAATTTACTTTCTCGTAAATATTTAATGTCATAGTAGATTTTGCACATATATAAGTCGTATCTGTGCAAAGTATTTACTACTGTCCTGTTGAAGCCCTCAGAACATCTGCAACAAAAATACACAAAAAAGTACAATAATTGTGAATGCACGACCAACGAGTTGAGTATGCGCTGTCCGCCACTAAGCCTCTTGCTCCAGTATTTAGTTATTAGTTTGTTTTCTTTGGAAGTAGACTAATCATAGATAACTAGTGTTGTTTTTAATTGCAAACACATAGATATTGTCTATTATTTCTACGCCCATTGAACTCATTCACAAATCAACACTGTTACGTAACACTAACCTAACTTGTTACCCTAGCACGGAATGACAAATTCTCAAAGCATTTTTTCAAGTGTTTTAAAAATTTTCAACAAAAAAATAAAAAATCACAAAATGTTTAAAATTACCACCTAAACTACTTAGTACTAAAATACTGCTACAAGTAATTCCACATTGCGCACAATATTTGAACTGCACTTAAAGTAGATTAACTTTACACCAGTACAGACGTGGTAGTGTTACGAAGGAGAGACTACGTATGATATCATATCCTGTGAATCATTTCGTTTCGTCTCACATATTGCGACATTATGCGGTTAATAGGTTAAGTGACAATTATAATATTTTTGGTGCCCCGAGTTTCTGAACATAATTGGGATTAGCCTTTGAGTGTTTACGCGTCGTCGTGTATGGAGTAAACTCATTATATGTACATAGTATTCTTATCTTTAAGAGGTTTTACAAGACTGTAAACTAATACACAATTATTTCTGAGCCAATAATAACTAACACATCATAAAATTAATAAAACACAACTGCTTGTTTCTTAAAAATTTTACTCAGGTATATCATTGGCACATTAACAAAATGCATTATTATTTTTATTATGCAACTATCTACTAAAATAATATTTGGCACAATTCGATTTATTAATAGAATGCTCTATTAATTTGCCTACTTTCTTAAATATTTGTTTCTATAAATTAGACTTACATAATTATTGATTAGCTTATATTCAATATCACTTATTGATAACAAAACATAGCATGCGCATGTTTTTTTACTCGATCCCTAAAGCTATAATGCAGTAAGCTGTAAATGTAAATGTTGACAAACTACTCCGTCTAAAATAATACAATTTTTACAGACTCCGTTTGTCCGTCAAAATACACCTCACCCGAAAGATCTAAAAGTGAAGGCACAAAAGCTTCTTGCGGGACGTTCTCCAGATGCTGCGAATCTACAAGCAGCAAAACAAGAGCTACCAACAACCAACGGGATATCCATGTCTCCGCCTGAAGTCACTCAAGTGCCGGTGGAAACGATTGAGGTAAGTTATTGACTTCCTTATTACATTTACTACTTCTAGCTGGTCCACATAATTACTAATTTACTATAGACTGTCGACGTTGGGATTCTATCTTTCTTTGCATCCGCCGTCCGTAATAATATTATTGTTCTAGTTTTTTGTTGTTGTACATATTGTCTGTTCCGTCTAAATCACTAGCAACTTGTTAAAATAATACGATACTACTACAGCGGTAAATCATAATGTCAGATGCTGATGTAATAATATCTGATGCTTATACTGCTGACTATGATTTAATTGGGTGAGCGACAAGGATTTTAAGTTTACTAGTATATCTCTCAAAATATTTTTTGTAATTCTAACCACACTAAAGAGAAACCTACAAGACAAACCTAAAGAGTTTATAGCAAAACTCTCTTAATCGTGTAGTGGTTGGTTGACGAACGTGAGGTCCTGGGTTTGAATCCCATGTCGAGTTCCCAGTAAAGTTTGGATTTTTGTCCGGTTAGTGCCAATAGATTGGACTCCTATTACATAGGATATAATCATATCGGTGAACTTTTGCTGTACAGTATTACACCTTGCCTAAACTGCCTAAATCTTTCGTAATTTTACCTTATTTTTTTTTATTTATTTAACATAGTAATACAATAAATACAATATTGATAAACTGAATTGAAGACTGAACTGTAAAAATTATACAAGGCAATTTTAAAGGTACACTAATATGGATCTCAGTAGTCAGTCAGACAGTCAGTAGGGTTTCTTTTTATAGGCACAGCCCGTGTATAACATATTGTATATAATTATATCTTTGCTGGGTGTTTTACCTTTACGATAAATGCAATTGACAAAATCCTTACTAATATTATAAATGCGAAAGTAACTCTGTCTGTCTGTCGCGCTTTCACGCCAAAAGTAGTGAACCGATTTAAATGAAATTTGGTACACAGATAGTCTAGAGCCTGAGAAAGGACATAGGCTACTTTTAATGTCAAAAAGGGTTCTAAGGAACCCCTTTTCATCCCCTCTTTCAACCGAAAGAGGGGATGAAAAGTTGTATGGAAGTATCGTCATTTTTAGAGCTAGAAACTTGAAACTTATTTTTTAGGCCGTTGATTCGATTCGCCGTGTGCGCGCGTGTGTGTGTGTGCGTGTGCTCGCGCGCGCGCGCGCGTTTTAGTGTGTGTGTGCGTGTGCGTGCGTGTTTGTGTGTGTGTGTCGTGTATGTTTGAGCTGATGATAAATCCATTGATTTAGCTTAAAAGAGTTTCAGTTTAAACATAATCTAATCTGAGTTTGTTTTCTACCATTCCCTAAAACCGTGTTATTTACCCATTCATACATTACATTAAAAAGAAATCGTGTGTTGCTGTAAAATATGTTTTAAATATGGATTGCTTGATCTAGATTACGATAGCTTATATCGGTTCCTGTACGGAACAGGAGCCCGTACCTAATCTGTTTACTTCCAATTAATGACTTCCTTTAACAAGTATTGCGAACATGGAAATCTCGGATAATAATCTACATATAAATAATTTTACTTTCCCATTTAGCTTTTAACACATTAGAAATATTGTAGAACTACTTTATTGTTATTGAGTAAACCAATTATGTTTATAGCATTAAATAATGCTCAGTCACATAAGACAAATTACAAACAATTTTTTTGCGACAAATAAAAAACTGTGTAAATGTGAAAGATAAAAATCGTAAATTTTATACGAAACGATAGGTTCGTTTCGTATAAAATTTACGATTTTTATCTTTCACATTTGTTATTCAAATACCTTTTAGAAGTATCTATTTAGTGTATTTTTTTTGACGAAATAGGTATATAAATCTTCTTTCAAGTAAACAAAATAGAAATGTGCTTTTAAAAATATCGTTATATTTACCTAGATTCATTTACAGGCAGTGCCCCCACCGCAACCTATTAACGAATTGACGAAAGAGGAGGACAGCGACACCCAGACGGCTGCAGATCGAGAATCGTCTGAAGGTGAAAACGACGAGAATGACGATTCCGACGAACTAGAGGTAAGAGACGGACTAGTATTCGAATCATCTTTAAAGTATTTAGAGATGTGGATACACACTTACTCGGTATACCATACAGATTTAGTGAACTTTGGTGATTAAGTACAAATATTTGATATCTAGCAGATGTTCACAGTTGGGTTGCTGCAATAATTAATAACTAGAAATATTTTTGAAACTATGCCTAAGACCTATTTATTTGATAATGTGACTAAATGTAAAGTAAGAAAAATATTAACTCGTTCAGCGGCTTGGGATTAACAATCTATTAAGTAGAGTTGAACTTCCCCTAATTCTGCTAGTAACGGAAGTACCTACCTAACTTTCTAATGGCATAGAAATTACTTATGACAGAAAAATATTTATTAACATTTTTATATTATTATAACAAATTAACTAATTTGGTTTATTATTGGTAGGTATAAAAGTGTATAAAAATTGATGAAAATATGCGAATGAAAAGCAAATATTTATTCACAAATGCTTCAGTAATAGATCTTATCCGTGAGTAATACAAGTACAGTAGGATAATATGTATATAAAACATACACAAACATTGATTTTCGTTAGCATATATTTTCATATTCCTACACATTTACTATGGGAAGGATTTTGATATTAAGTAGTACAGTCATATCTCGAAATCGAAACGCACTAATATGAACAATCATTGAGTGCAATTGCATATGTTGACACTATCTCAAAGATTAAGACATCGATTGAGCCACATTATGTCTTAGTACCTTTACTTAAATGCATTTTTAAGCAGTGGTATTGCCTTAAGTATCTGAAGATCGATTTTAAACAAAACTTAATTGATTGTGTGACTTAGCGGTAAATAAATAATTGATAAAGAGTTGTTCGAGATATGAGTGTACGATATATGTATACACGGGTGTGTGTCGGTGGTGGTGCGGGTAGCGTCCGCGGCGGGTGGCGTGGCGCACCACGGTGGAGGAGCGCGGCGCGCCCGTGCAGGCCGGCCGCTTGCACCGCCGCGACACTCCACACCACCTCAAGAACAAACGCGTCAATCAGATCGACGCCAGGCGTGCGCGAGACCTTATTGCGCAGGTGCTGCTACCGTCTTCCTAATGCATTGTTTTATGTACTGTACTTACAGCCTGTTGACTTTGTTGTCTTTGCTTGGATGGATTGTGCGAGGTACATTGGGGTCTTAAGTCACACCTGTGAGCATAAACCAACAACTTATAAAAAACAACTTTTTAGAAAAAAAAAAGCATTTGTGGGGTAAGTATCTTGAGACAATAACAGAATTTATTATCAGATAAATAAAGAAATGTCTAAATCAGGTCACGATCGGCTCGATCGCGAAGATATCGCGAAACATACACACACCAAAAATACAGTCGAATGGAGAACGATCTCCTTTTTATAAGTCGGCTAAAATCATCTTACATGAAGTTTTATATGAACTCCGAATTACACTATTTCAACTAGTTGTTGGTGAATGCTGACGGGCTTATATAAACCTTAATCAGACATTTGTAATTAAAATTATTGGAAACATAATTTCGCTCACTAATAATAATTGATTCTGCGTGATTCAAACTAATATACAAGGCTTTATATTGTCTTCCAATATGTATTTATAACCAGATAAATTGTTTGTTTGTTATAACCACATACAAATTAAAGTCAGTCAGTTATGCTTGTATTAAAGTGATATCAATAATTTTAATACAACGAAACACTAATTGAATTTTTTAATTGCATGTTTATTAATAAATATTACCTTCTGGCTATCAGGATTAATAATCATTGAAATATTTTAATAAAAGATCATGTGTGTATTGTGTATTTGCAATCATGATTATCTACCTCTGTTTTTAAAGCACCATGTATGTATTATGTATTTTAGTGTGTGGTACTCTGCCTTAATGTGTTCTGTTATGGTTAGAACCTTGCTTCATTTTGTAGTATTTGCATTGATGTTTAATCATCCTAGACCTTCGTACTAATTATATTCACAAAACTGTGTAAATTCATTCATTCATGCATGATGTCTATATTTCAGTATAAACCATTTACGTAAAATAATGTTGTATTTCATTTTGAAAGTTTTTTTATCTTTTTTTGATATCCTTTGTATTGGTAATTTGGTGTTGAAGTTAGTAAGATTGTATAGGAAAATTTATTTAATTTTCCTAGATGAGTTTGTATAGCCTCTAACTAACTAACTATAGTAACTGGAGAAAAAACAACAGTCATACGTGATAATTATTCTATTAATTATTATCCAAGAATCAAATCCACTTTTGTGCCCTGCATATTATTTAATCAGGTATCAATAAAAAAGGACTAACCGTCGAAAGAAAGGAAGAAAATAACGTGTTTTTTTACGATTTATCTACTTTTACAGCGTGATTTCATTATCAAAACAAATTATAGCAAAGTTATATATATATATATATTAAGTACCTATACTCGTATCTGTACTGAAAGAGTTGGTGAAGTTTTGACAGCGAATTAAAAATCTGTAGTCTATGAATTGTTCCAGTCCGTCTCTCTATCTTCTTCTTCTAGTTCCGTTTTCTTTTCTCAATACTGGTTAGACCAGCGAAGATTAGAGAAAAAGCTGTTCGAAATTTGCTCCATTAAAAAATATTTGGAAACAGAATATCAGTTCTAGCTGTTATCGTCATTCGCCACGTTTTCTGTATACTATTTAAAATTTGACTTAAACGTAAGGAATATCTTCTATACTTATAATAAATCTGTAGAGAGGTCAATTCAGTACATGAAATATATTTCCAAAATAACTATCAGCGGGTGATTAGTGATCGATACTGATGCCAAAAATGCAATCAGTAAAATTTTTGTCTGGCTGTCTGTCTGTCTGTCTGTCTGTCTGTCTGTCTGTCTGTCTGTCTGTCTGTCTGTCTGTCTGTCTGTCTGTCTGTATGTTCTTTATAGAAACAAAAACCACTCGACGGATTTCAACGAAACTTGGTACAATTGTTCTTCATACTCCTGGGCAGGTTATAGTATACTTTTCATCACGCTACGATCAATAGGAGCAGAGCAGTGAAGGGAAATGTTGGGAAAACAGGAGAACTTACTCCATTTTTTAAGCTTCCGTCGCGTGTGCAGCCTTAATGGTTAAAGCTACATAGAAATCATGTATAACGGAAATGTTCTCCTTAAAATTATATAAAAAATATTCCACGACAGCAAATGTCTATCTTTTATGGTTGACTCACAATAACACGTGTAACTCCCGATAGCTTAGCAGTTCGGAGCTTTCTGATTATATTTGTCTACTCTTACGTTAGGTGACTGACTGACTGACATAGTGATCTATCAACGCACAGCCCAAACCACAGGTTATAGTGTACTTTTCATCACGCTACGATCAATAGGAGCAGAGCAGTGAAGGGAAATGTTGGGAAAATGAGTGATTCATGGGAAAGGTTTCAAACTATCAATGTATATATCATCACGCTACAACCTTTAGAAACGGGGCAACGCAGCTGAAACCACGGTCGAAGAACTAGGGAACAAAGTAACTATTCCACGCGGACGAAGTCGCTGGCAAAAGCTAGTACTTAATATATTGTATACTTGTGAACTTGAAACTGTGCTAACCCTAAAAGCTTTAGTTTTGGAAGTTACATAAAAATATGATTAAAATATTCATTCTAAACTACTAGCTAAAAGGAAGAAACCTTTCACTATTTATCTCTACCAGGCACCGACTTAAAAATCCTCTCAAGTAAAAAATGATAACAAATACGTTTTATTTAGTGATATTTCTCTTATTATCAATTTTGTTTTATCTGACAGACGCTCAATGATAATAATTTTAACAAAATAATGTAAGTGAAAGCCTTGATAAAAAAATATTTAGAATATACATAGTTTGATAAATGGCCTAGCTATTCGTTACGCTTCTCTACATTAAACATGATTCTGTTAGTGATGATATTCTTTGTAGACAGATACCTAATACTTGATCGTTCATCAATTAAATACACTGCTATCGTGCAATCGTGCTGCGCATCACAATGGCATCTAAATTGCGGACTATACAATAACGCGAAAGGGTAAAAGCTGACGCACGGTCCGCGTCGAAATTTCTTGTTCACCAGAGAATAGCAGAAACAATAGCGTCGTGAGATCTCTTTCGCATCGCACCCGTACTCTGTGAACATAATACCATAAAACGATCATCGGCGCGAGTATTCACACTCCACTCCCATTTTAACTCCAAATATATATCTTAAAACTACTTTTAAAAAAATCCATTTATATCTTACTATAGAATCTTATAACATAGCAATGAGTGTGTAAATAGTAATAAATCTGCCGGTGAATCGCTCCGTTTCTGTAAGCACGACCCAACCGTGGGTAATTGTTGGAATACCGCGGCTGTTACGGGCTGATGCGCGCGGGCCCTCGACCACGTCGCTCTCGGTAGACCCTCCGCGAGGCTCGCAGAAATGAGTGCCTTACACCGTGCCGTTTGTAACAATGCTTCGTGTACCGCGATTAATCGATAAGTGAAGTGCCGCTTTCTCAATACAAGTGTAGTGTTAAATAAATCACCAACAAACACCGGGCAATTTCCGAAGTGCTCCTTATCGGTATATATTAAAATGAGGTGTTTGAAAGTGGCAAGAGGATGGCTCGCCCGGGTGAGATGCGTATGCAAGATAGAAAGACATTTAGCGAAAGATTTCAATTTAGATTCCACTGAATTTTGTTTGGCTTGCTTCGCTTGCGTATTGTCGTGTCATGATCATACCATTTCACTGGCATGTAGTGTAATGCGACATTTAAGTTACATCTTATACTAGCTGTAATCAGTTTGGCTTTTGTCTTTTGTTATTGCCTATTTACCCTCTAACCTGATAAGGAATTAGATTTTACAGTATTAATAGTCTATTCTTTTGCAGGCAATCAAAAAACGAGAGCAACAAGAAGAGCCGAAGACTGATGAGGAAGAGGCCGCTGAAGATGTTCACGACGGTGAGTTGCACTTAATTTTATAAGCAATGTATTAAATTGTTTACTCACATTGTAAATTAAGCAGTTTGTTCGATGTTAAAATGGGGCGCATCTTAGGTGGTGCACGATCTTCCTTAAAGATATTCGATAGTTGCGACATTATTTCACACGTTCGTGACCATAGTCTGTCGTGTTGCGATCACGAACGTGAACCGAGCCGAGCCGTCTGTCACTCTCGCGTCACACACTAACGCACCGTCTGCCTTTATTTTTATGTGGGAAACATTAACTATGTCTAATAACTTTCTAACTCGAAAACGAGTGCTCGTTAATTGTCATTTAGCTCTATATATAGACTTGCATACGAATATGCTCATTACAATATACCCAAACTAAGTACCATTAACTGGGGTTACTTTGATCATTTTTGAACAATGTTGGTTTATATATTTTTATTTAGGAGATAATAAAATCATCAATCATCAAGTCATTTTATCAGCTCTCTTGATTTTAGTAATGAAAACTAAAAATTGATTAATAGTTTTTTTCAGAAAATAAATACATTCGGGCGATAAAAGCTAAACTCGTTTTTGGGTTACTTTGATACCCCTATTCTTTGTTACGTAATTTGAAAGTCGCCCCAAATATATTTCTATAACAACTAAAAAAAAACGCAAATCTTTCAATACAAATGACAATATTAAACATTGTCATTTGTATTAGTTGAATTTAATCACATGAAACTTCTTATAATAAACGCCAGCGCTTTTAATAAATTGACACATAACTAATCTACCAAATTGCATTCCTTTTCACATAATTTCTATTTGTTTATAAACGTAAGTTTTGATCAAAGTCATCCCACGATTCAAAGTAACCCCGGTTTACTGTACTTAATCTTGATTAGAGTTGCAGTTAGTTATTTGGTTTACTTGGATCCTTGGTTTGTACCGAGTCTTGTTTTATGTACAATGAATGAAGCAACATTCCTGTAATACGCAATGTAAACGTTGTAAAAATCGGTATCGCTACGTTATCAGCTTATCTCCTACACTCAACGTGCCATTTCGTTCCGTTGGACGAAGCCCCACAGTGTTTCGCTTGCTTGTGCCGTGTTTGCCGCTAACTCCACCTCCTTCAGTGAAAATTAATAACAGAGTGCCCTAGTCGCGTGACATACTCAAAGAAAACTACAAAATTCGTGATCTGTGCCGAATTTGTGTGTTATCTGTATTAGGCATCGGATGACTCATAAGCCCAATTATTTGCTCAAATTCGTCATAAGATAATCTGTTCACGTTGACGCAATCCTCTTTATATCCCAGTTCCTTATGATTTGGTATTTTTAAGTTGTCAACATATTCAAGTGCCGAATTTTGTGTTTTGGTGATAACGATTAATATGAACCGTGTTCGTTAATTGGTTAACATTGTTGAGTTATTGATTTGATATTATCTATTGTTAAACACGTATGTATGATATTCTAGAAACTAGTATTGAAGTCATGTATGAAGGCCAAGCTCGGTTATTGTTACATCTTTACATATAAATGCGTCACTTACTCCATGTTTCTGTGTTTTCGTTTCGAAAATATCTCGGTGTTTGACGGAACTTCGCGGTAATACGCTTTGCTCCATTTACTTTAAAATTGCGGGCTATAAACCCTGCATTTACGTACACGGTTGTACACGTACCCACTTTCCCTGTGTCATACAACAGTAAGCAAACTGCCTTATTGCTTTTCCATCTTCCAGGGTTCCTAATTTATCCCTTAATTTTGGTGGTCCTAAGTAAACAATTAACAAGTTGTTAAACGCGGCACAGTCGCGCACTGCGTGTCTCGGCACACATTTGATAATATTGGTATGTTTGATTTACAAACATACTCTGTTAACACTTGGACCCTGCCTGTTGAAACGTTTATATTACACGCGATTTAATATCTAGCTGCTGTTGACCATATACATATATGTATTTTAGGGATTTGTGATCTGTTATATTTTAGGGAGTTGCGGTTAATTTTATTCGGATAATTAAAGCTTAATATTGTGTACAGAAAGGATTCCAAAATAAAAAAAAAAACAAAAGTACTTTGAAACATAGCTTGATCATTATTAAATACGTTTTTGAATAGGTCTGAATTAAAATACTTGTTTGATATACCCAAAACCATGCGTAACAGTGCAGCTGTAACCTTGACCCAGTGATTCCCCTTCGTATTTTCCTTAATTACACTCAAGGCATTTTTTGCCTCAAGCAGTAAGTGTTCTTCACATGATTCACGTGGTCGGCATACCAAGTTGATAAAAATACGTTCAATATTAGCAAACAATAACTTGGCTAAGGTTACATAGAATGTGTTGTGTCTCTAGGGCACAACGACTATGATACATGTTTGTTGATACGAGTTATTGAACTGACTTTATCTTATCAGCTTTAATAATAAATTATTCGATCGAAACTCATTGTCAGTCGTAGCTGAACATTGCACTCAAGTAGAAGGAAATCGTGCATTGTATAATTGTATAATTATTATATTCTTTGGAATAAAAACGATTCTAATTAACAGTTGACAAGATATTTTTCTTAATTGGTTACGTTTCGTTTGTGTCTTACGGCTTACGGTTAAATAAAAATCATTTCTTGGAAATTTTATTTAAGCGGATTTACTCTGTGGGCACGGATATTGCATGACACGAAGTTGTTTATCAAGCACCGTCGCTCGTAATATAATTTTGTTACGATTTATATTTCAAATCGTTGTTTGTATTTGTTAAATCAGTTAAATGGTTTTGTTTTCTTTGTCTCTGTGCGATAAACTTCCGGAATACTGTGTTAAAAAGTGCATCTCAAAAGTGCCTGCTTTTATTTCGCCGTTAAACCAACTATTATCTACACCTAGACAGGAAAAGTAAATCGATGAAATGATTTTTAACTGATGGTAAATCTATTCAACTATTTTCCCTTTACGTTTTTGTGTGTTGGCCTCTATCTATACGTCAAATTGCCCAAGAGAATTGACAGTATCTTTGTCCGTAAGTCGTGTCGGTGTTTCATCCAAACTATTTTAACCTCAATTAACTTCAACAACGGCGGTCTTGTTCTCGGGCTTGTGGTCATTTACTTATACATTGACGATCATCATTACTCATCTCATCGCTTATGATGTACAACGTTATAAATAAATGCAATTTACTTTCTTCAGCGTGATATGTTACTTCATTATATAATACTGTAAACTATAATTAATTTGTTATTATGTCCGACAACATTTCGAATTGAGGATACGAACTGTGATATTAAGGGGGCTCTCACAACAGTGTGAAAATAGGACATAATGAAAGACAAAAAGAGACTTGAAGTGAAATTAAGCGTTCGCGGTGACGGTTCACTGAGCCGCAACAATCTCAGGAGCAGTAACAGGAGTAACCGCAGTAATACAAGCAATAATAGCAGCGGTCTGCCCGTCAGCGAGATATTCGCCACCGATCGTTTCACCGCACCATACAACAGATCCTTTGATATACTCGACAAGTACCGCAGGCAACAAAATCAATATGGATATCCAGCACAAAGTCTGCAAACTTTAAACCATTACGAACAATCCGGGAATAATGGAAACGGTATTAGAGAGAGAACCAACCCTTATATTGATTACGCAGACTCGACGAAGCCATATTACTACCAGTCACAACAGCTGCATAATGCGGGTCAGTATCAATATCGTCCCGTGTATGATGATAATTCCATTCGACTGCATGGATCGTTGCCACGGTCTGTCAGTCGCCAGGACCAGTCAAGGGACAATGCAGCGTATAATGAGGATTCCTTTCGTTCAACTTTGCCTCGGTCAATGAGTCGCCAGGATCACCCAAGAGATGATTTGATTCGAATGGACGGGTCGTTGCCACGATCAGTAAGCCGTCAGCAAAGTAACAATTTAATGTACAATGATGACTATGGTCGTCTCCATGGATCGTTACCACGGTCAAACCGCGTTGGTGACCAGAGAGACAATGCAATGTATAATGATCCTTCAGTTCGGTTACATGGAACTTTACCTCGATCTGTCAGTCGACAAGATCACATAAGAGATACTCCAATTTATCCCGATACTCATTACACGCTACCCGCAAAATATGGACCAAGACGCGTGCGGATAAGCGAACTGGAGCCTATAGTACACGGATATGGTACGTATGTTTCAAGCATTGACTTGTCAATTTTATGTATCTTATTCGACTGAAAGCTTAGGCTTGTAGTATAAGATACATAAAATTGGGCGGTCTTCATGTAGTCAGCTACATGAAGACCGCCCACAACTATATTTAGACAGAATTTAACGGAGAGTCTAATATATACATGTTGTTGTTAGTGGAGTACCTATTATTAGGTTCTATAGGCGAAGCGTCGGTGATGCTCCAATACTGCGAGACTGACACTTTGCTATATTCCATAAAAATTCCATTTGGCCTTGCAGCAGTGTTAGTTAACCGCTATTGCAGTAATACTGACGATAGGTAATAACACTAGCTAATTGGTCTAAAGAAAGTTTCTGCAGATTTATATTTCGTATAATATTATCATTATTTTATTTAGTCTGTCGTATTTCTGGCTATGAATGGTATAACAATATTTTAATCATTGAAAGGCATAATTAAGTATTCACATTTCATGACATAACTGCTGATTGGCCGTTTGGTGAACAAAAATGACGTGTCCAGCTATTACTTTTCTTTAAATTAAATTATAATCATGGATTGGCAATAATAGGCACTAAGCCTTTGACGTAAGTTTCTGAGTTATTCGTTTCTGCATGGGAAATTTATTTCAAGAAATATTTTATTGGTTACCCACTATAATACACTTTATACAGTTAAGTCTGAAGAGAAATCCACGGTAGAAAGTCGTTTTGAATAGAAACTAATCTAGTCGTTAACCTGCAATATATCACGCTGTATCAAGGTATAACTACCATAAAATATACTGCTTTCAGCTTAACCACCATAGTGTTTTGAATACTTAGTATCGTTATTCTAACTACCCATTAAACTCACTGCGAACCTGTTTATCTTAACTAGTTCGCGACAATTAAATCCTGTTAAAGTTATTTATAACTTGCTACAGATTTCTAGCAATAGATTAAAACTTTACTGAAAATATATTCGAGTAAAAGCATATACAGTACAGATGCAGTACGTCGGAATTTAGTTTACCAATATAGGTTATGATTTTTATTGTGATGAAATGTCAATTGAAAGAATATTTTCTATATTTAATCAAAAGGTTTATTATGCGTGTGTGCGTAAATGGGACGACATGTGGGCCAACCCTCCCGTGGGACGGACAACAATAGCTGCAGCAGGGCACTCTCCCCGCGTTTACTGGTGCGCTCTAATGAGCCAGACCGTTGTGTTAGCTCCCTCTCTCAGTACTTCATATGCCTCTACGAAAAGTACTCATATTGAAATTCAGTGGTGTTAATATTTTCAAAAAGTTTTTCCACCTTTACAATGGCGGTAACAAAATCAGCTGTACGTGGCATCATGTGTTCTCTTATGGAATTTACATTTAAAGCAAGTAAGATATCCGAGTAACTGGAATCTATCATTGAGTTGCACCTAATCCTAGTCTGAAATTCGAATAATAAAAAGAAGAAACATAATCTCCTAGATAACTTATAATTTAATGTTTGAGCTGTCATGCCATAAAGTATATATTTTAGATGAGATCTTGTTCAATATTGTTTTCTTTTTTAATTTTTTTAACTCGATCATGTCAATAGAATAATAGCTGGTTCCGTTATGATCGGTATTTGTTGAAATTTGTATGTCAACATTTTAATATTTGCACAGAAGGAATAATGGCTCGGATAGAAGGTTGACTATTTATTGTCTTGGGAGTGTTACTACACTAAATAGGTTCCATGCTCTAGAGATATGTTTTTAATATTTATACAATATAAAACGAATAAAATTGGTCGCCGCATGATCTTCTCATTGTACCTACAGTTTGCGAGTCACTAAGCTATTCTAGGTTTACGTAGGATAGTTTTATTTGAAAGTTCACGTTTGAATCTTTGTGTTGGTATTTCATTGAGATAGGTGCGGGTTTTATATAATAGACAATTACGGTATATAGATAATAAGAAATGGTCCGTAAACCATAATCTACATCTCGGTTGTGTAATGGTTGGCGATATCGGATAGAAAGTACAATACAAGCACTGTATTAAGTTGGAGGTTATTTGACCCTAACAAATAGTAACGGATGAGCTTTCGTTGCGCAGCGAGCACAGTAGAGGAACCGATGATGTCAGGCAGAGTGCGCGTGCCTAAGCCGAGTTCGTGCACTGATGCCTGATAGAAAAGAAGACGAGCACGATTGACACTCGTGAACTCACAGCTTCACTCAAATAACATCGCATTTCGATTCTATTACTCTGCTTCATACTGACAACTTTACTAATAAATAAGTAAGAACAGCAAATAATAATATTTAATCGATTTGAAATTCGTTGAAGACATCTGTTATTTATTATAAGAAGAAAGATTAACGCTAAATATTAAAAATCCTTATACACAGTGACTAGACTATGTTTGAAATGATACTATAGTTGAGATAATTATGAATGTTGCCATGAGATTCAGTAATAAAGAAAATATGTTATTAGCAAGCTAGGGATCTATCAGTCACGTCACACGAACGTAAATTACCGTGTTTTACTTTCGAAACTTAATAAATAAATGTCATAGATTGTAATTTGGTACATGTTATTATAATGTTGGATACAAAACACCTTTCTCTGTAACAGTAATTACTATAGGTAGTGCACTCGTGTTTTTCTTTTGCATTATCAATCTTCGTGCATCCGCGTCTTATTCAACGCCGTGAAAGTCCTTGTTATTGTGTATTCTGGCCCCGTGAACTTATTAATTGTTATTGTTGTTACAATGGCGTTTAGCAGAGATACGTAACCTTTTTCGATTTCTCTCGCTATTAATATCTTACATGGAAAGATGTCGTTTGCAATCGCCACTTGACGTCGGAATTTTATCGGAAAACTGACTCAATCTTATCTTTCATTTCTAAGGACATCCTTCTGTATGGAAGTGCATGTAATTTTTTCTATATCGATACCTTCTGTGGTTCCTCTTATATTATGTATTTATTTGGCCACAGTGGAAAAGTTACCTGTTGGGTATAGAACAGGCTGTGTGCAGGAAACCGTGCGTTGCGGTTTACATCCGTGCTGCAGGCAGATCTCGAAAGTGAACCTCTGAAATGAGTTATTGAAGCGCATCAATAACATGATACCCTGAGAACACGATCCCCTATGATTACAAGTATTTACTTTTGTTTCATTGCTTTTCACTTGCGTTTCATTTAGCCTTCGTTCGTTTATATAGTTACATTCTTTCCCTTTGTAAATAACATTATCGTGAAATAGAACAAAGATCATAGCAGCGTCATTAATGTTGGTGGATGATGAGACGACATTCATAGTGTCAATTTAATATTCTACGTAAAACGACAAAAAAGTTTTATTTATAACCTACTTAGGAACAAGGTTTTGGTTGGTGCATTACTTTTCATATTATGTTTATCGTAAAATCCGCCTACAGAGAAACAGTATCAAATTCTTACAGAGCTATGTCACCATGACCGTTACTCGAAAAGTAGAGACATAAGCGTTCGGTGAGAAAAGTGTCCTTTCGAGAACGAGTTTGTTAGTGCTATATTAAGTAGGTCTGAACGTCCATTACATCTGTGACGCGTGCCGTATCTAATTGGCATCCTTGCATACATTAATCACCCTGCAAGGTGTGCATTGCCTGTATGTAGATCACCGGTCGGACTGCTTTTCGAAAGCTGAAGTCCTGTTCAATATAATCTACGGTTAACTGAAAGCCATATCCCGGCTGCTCCGCGATTTCTAATTTTCTCCAATATCTTTGTAACATTATATCGTTTCGTAGTGTAATTAACTGTCATCTTAACATATTTTCTATAATTAAATTAATATTGGCACTTAGTTTATATCTGCAATCTATAATTATTATATCTTTCCCGTAGATGTTGAATTCTCATAATTCTAATCGTATTTTTCACTTTGATTTGCAATTCAATGTGATGCAAGGAATGCGTTGATTACCCGATTACGTTGTTTATTTTATTAACCCCCGACGAAACAGAGGGGTGTTATAAGTTTGTACTGGGTATCTGTGTAGCACCCAAACGAATGGACCTATTTTGATTCAGTTTTTTTGTTTGAAAGGTTACTTGATCGAGAGTGTTCTTAGCTATGATATAAGAAAATCTGGCCATCCGTTTTAAAATTACCAGCTCTTTGCACGACTTCTACAGGTCTGATTGATTTGAAATTTGGTATAACATGGTAACCATGTCTTGATGCTGCGGGGTCTTTTTGAATTTTAAATTTAACGTTATTCTTTAATTGTCAAGGAATTGTAATCATTTATCTAAGTATGTGTAATATGCGTATCTAAGCAATATTTACTTATTTCTTCAATCTTCTTTTTCAGTAGTCTGAATAAATTTAAAGGCTCTTATTGTTATACGGTCTAATAAATATCATCTATAAATACTGAAATACCAATAATGACAATTCGCCACAGACTGGGCAATTCACTATGAAATTAAAAATAAAACGAATTTCAATTTCTGTCTTCTTCATAATATAAGTTTAAAAGAAACTTAGTACCCAAGTTGGAATTTATTCACAGACATTCTACAATAGTGAAGTGATAATAGTAATAATAAATGGGTATATAATCGATTACATCGATACGAACTCATAAAGAATCGAAAGTGTCGGTAACGAGATCGGATGTAGATGCGATGGATCGGTGCAGATAATGGGTAGGTAACGCTAGGGTAAAAATAAAGGAATCGGTATGCGCCAGGTTGAGACTTTCTATTTTTAATCGGGCGGAGAGGTCGCGGGCGCGGGCGCCGGCGCCACAGCCTCCGCCACATCTTGTGGTGGTTGCGCGCGCATTCCGTCACCGCATGCGCCCCGGGCTGCGCGCACTATACGCGTTGTTATACCCAGTTTGGTGTTCACCACTTGTTTGTTTTGATTTGCTGTACCAAATCCGTCGCTGTTTACACTTATTGCTTCTGTCAACTACAATATTGATAGACATTTAGGATAAATTTAACGGGCCATAAAATGGTAAACAATTGATTTTATTATCAAATTGGACAATGACTTAGGCGGAATGCATTAGGGCGAATAGCCGGCTGGTACTGGTTTGATTGACGTACGATCCTAACCAGATAGTATCGTAACAAGAGCCGGTAAATCAACCTTCGCCTACGGACATAGCCGCCCCTATTTAGGAAGTGACCCAGGACTAGTTTAAGACAAGGAATAGGAAATGGGTGTGATCAGGAGAAAAAAGCGTAAGTTTACTTTCTCTTCAATTAGATAACTTAAGTAATAGATAGTAGCCTGAAAACCTTCCAAGATTTTCTTACATATTCATTTCTTTTGTATCACCAAGCAAAGTAGTTTGACAATGATTATGATATGAAGACTAAGATCCTTTAAGTAAATGTTATGATTAGGGCCAGTGTCAAATATACCTATTCCTCAAATATAAATTACCATATTTTTTTACCATTAAATTACCATAAAATAATTAATAGTTAAGTGTGATGTCATTCCTAAATAACAGGTGACAGTAAAATTCTATGGACGTGTTACCATTGTTAAGGTTGTGGAATATTGTTTGGGAACGGATATAGTGCTCTACAACTCTTTAATATTCTGCGACAAACGAGCCAAGGTTCATTGTTTTATTTTTTTTTCTAGAAAATCACATTCTCATTCTATGGGAACTTTTAATTCAATTTCACATTCTATAGGTTATATATTTTTAAATCTTTTAAAAGTTTTTTTATTGTGGGAGATGCTTCAATGGCTGTGGTTTCACTATTGCATAAAGTGCTTCTTGCAATATTCATTTTACAAACGTACCTATCTATTTATATCATACTATAAATGTTATCTGACATATATAGAAGTGCGCTGCCTTAAAAGGATTTCTTTGCAAAAAAGTCTACCTAATCCATCTAACCAGTATAATAAATGTGTCCCGGTAATGAAGCTGTATATTGGAGCATAGCTACTTATTATAAATAATATTTACTCAAGAAAAGGTGAATTAGAACGTAAATAAAATATTGTTACACGTATATCAGATTCTAATTAAGATATACCTACCTGCCACGGCAAGTAATTGGGTAGTAACTCTACACGCATTTTATACGTAACCTAAAGAAAAACACCATGGTAAATTACTAAATGTTAGTAGCCAAATATGTTACTATTAATGTTTTGTAACAGTTCAGTTGACTTATAATGTTTTCCTCTCATACGATAATGTTTTAGGTATTCAAATTCCTATACGAATAAGTCACCGTTATCATTATAAAGTGATATTCATCGATCAGGCTATTCAATATCTATGAATAGTTGCCAAATTCTCATTTTATTATGCTGTGTATGAGGTTGGTATGAGAAACAATATGATCCTCTGAATTTGTAAAGAAACATCGAGTACATAGTTAATAAGTGTCTTCTAGATCTATGTCTATGTTTAATAGGTCTTAACAGAAATAAATATAGACATCATAACAGAACTTAATATTATAACTACAATTCCACATAATCCCAGTCGATACAAACCGCAAAACAATGCGCATTATAGCGCACTTGCACTCAATAACATTTAATCGCACACCACTTCTGTTCAATAGGCCATACGTAACATATTTTATGTCTTCGTAAATACTCTAGTGTGAAGGTGAAACAGCAATACCCATTGGTTACGTTATGCGGTCATCGCTCACGTATTCGGGTGGGTCCTAAGTTACTCTCGCCATTGTACCTTTATTTCGTAAGTGCGTAGTAATTAGTACCTCAGTAGATCTTCCAAGTTTGTTTTGGACATTATTGATGAGAAAATCTCATGTCATTGGTTAATTTTGTGTATGGGTCGTCCTTTACGTTCCACGCATTACCTTTAACTTTGTCATCTTCATAAATAGTTTGCTTAAAATAACTTTTTTAATGGGTTTAAGGTACAATTACAGATTCATTGTATAATCTAGGTACTATCTATCTGTAACGTGTTTCAGAGTAAGCCACAAAATATATATTCTCTGTACTTTCATAAAGCTTTTACACCACAATTATGTGTTTTTCGTGTAAATTGCTGGCCTCCGTTGAAATTATCTTTCATAACTGTGATTAGTGCTTGCAGCTCGTGGTCGGAACGTGCAAGGAGTACCGTATAGCCACACAGCAGCAGCTTTCAAAACCAGATCACCCTTACTATTTCCATTACCTTCTCTCATTTTGAGAACATGGACTTTATAAACTGTCTTTTTTCAGATGTAAAAGTAGTCAGTAGTAGTTCCCCTTTTTAATTTTCTCGGCAACGATATATTTTTGCGTTACATTAATTGGCGGTGGACACATTACGTTTCTGTACATAAAAAAATACTGAAGAGTCGACAAATCCCTTGTCTGTACAGTTGTTCTATACCTGCTGAAGAAAATATCTTCAACTCAATGGAAAATCTCACCATTGCATCCTTGACTGATAATAAAAAAAAGCGTCTATACCTATATTCTAAGAAAATAATTCACTGATTTATACAAAACATTATTTTTTAAAAGAAAGCCAACTCCTGTACGATTACTACTGACGACGACGACGATTATTACTGATTAAGCCCTATTATCGCGGGGGTCTTCACAGACATGCAATTAGCTAAGCATATCGGCTAGACACAAAGTACACCCATACTCGGAACAAATAGCCTCGGGTGAGAATTGAACCCACGACACTCGTCGTAGTAGGTAGTTGCGAGGTGATTACCTTAACCGCTACACCAACCGTGTTTATTTAAAAAAGTTAATATAGAAATAGCAGTGATAGCCTAGTGGTATAACCGTTGGACTGCCAAGTCAAAGGTCTCGAGTTCGAACCCAAGACATGCACCTCTGACTTTTCGAAGTCATGTGCCTATTAAATAGTCAATTATCACGCGCTTAAACGGTGAAGGAAAACATCGTGAGGAAATCTGCATGTCTGAAAGATTTTCTCGACGGCGTGTGAAGTCTGCCAACCCGCTCTAGGCCAGCGTGGTGGACTATAGCCTAATCCCTCTCATTCTGAGAGAAGACCCTTGCCCAACAGTGGGACAGTATAATGGGTTGATTATGTTATGTTATGTTATAGAAATTATAAGCAAAGGAAATATTCACATATTATGTAGGTACCTATATATATAGAAATACCTAGATTCCTACTTAAATCGAGTTGTAATAATGGTGCTATACCGTTGTGTACAAAACATATGCATGAAGCCATCATATACACATACGTTTAGCAAATTTACAGCGTAATCATCGAGAGGCCGCACCGGTGGCGCAGGCCGCAGACACTAGAGATATTTACCTGTTTACACCCATTACGTGTACCGACTACTACCGCTATTAAATCAAATTGCCACTCTTAATTTACTATTAACGGACCGCTATCAAGCTCAGGAGTTATTCCTGTCATCAACGCTGCAATTTCTTACATTGCTTTAAGATTTTCCTAGTGTTTAAGCGTACTTGCCCACAAAAACTGCATTCACTACATACACCAGATGAAAATTGCTTACTGCTTTTACTTAAATTACTTTCATAAAGTACTTGCAACAATTATTTATTAGTTAGGTACATGCTTTACGTTAAATTATAGAATCATTTCACATTATTGGCTTTCACCTGTCCGTTACATTTAGATTGGAACTAAATTACCATCATTCCTAGAAAAGAGCATTTTCCAATAAGACTACTGTAAAATGAGAGTCACGAATCCCTCTGTAAACTATCACGACTCGTTCTAGGGTACAATAGTTGTGTAGTTATTCTATTAAGCTTATCCGGGGGTGAAAGTATCTCAACTGATTGGCCATTGTAATGCAAAAGACAGGACGCGGGCCCAGACCCGTCCATTCGGGATCATGATTTCACTGTGGTCCATTCATTCGTCTCGACATGTTGATTGTCGTGCGAACGTTACAAAATGACGCGCGATCATTTGTTATTCAATTCCGTACTGTTTGCATTGAAGATCTGTAGAATTAGAAATCCGGTTGCGTAGAAACGTATCATCAATAATTGTCGCTGCGTGTCGTTTGTTATTTATTGGTCTTCGGAACTAAGCATTTCTCCTAGCGGTGTTTCAGGCTAACATTTCGTAACTGATAGTTCACAATCGTGACGACCGTGGTCCGCAGGTGATACGTCACACTGATATAATGTCTATATCGTGACGGTTTATTTTTGTGCTCTGATCGTTACAGCGCCGACCTTGCAAACATGTGCACTATATTGCATGCAACTCATTGTCCCTATTCACAGGAGGGTCAATAATTAGTTCAATGCCGGCACTTTTTAACGCCCACTAGCCTATTAACTAGATGCAGTCTTTGTTGAGATAAGTCATACTCTGTATCTTTTAGGGAAGCTTTGTACACATTTTTGTAAACATAATTAGTCTAACTTGAAAAATAGTTTGTGTATAATTCTCACAAATATCCATTTTCATATTTATGCTTGACCTTACTCTGGTTGACAATAGATACCATGCGAGCATTGCGCAAGTGGCGGAAGTCAGTAGTCCGAAACAATACTCATTACATAATGAATAGTTCTAGATCACAGACACACGTAATTTTATTAGTCTGTATAGACTAATGAATATAGAATAATACTTGTGACTGAGCTGAATGTTCTACATAATATACATAATATATCACTTTATCATGACAGAATTCAGGACCGATTATAAAAGTGCAGATAAATGAAATAAACAGCTTAAAATATGATAAGAATGTTTTTATTAATAGATGACATAATGAATGCAATACTTGGAATACAATGTTATTAATTTTGTAACTATTATCGACTGAAATCATAATCTATAAACCTTGTAATTGTAGGGAAGTTGGGTGTGGTAAGGAATGTAACAGATTAAACAGTAGTACATACTTATGAGCTGATAATACCTCACAACATCACAATATTATGTTTATCCTAGCGGTTTATAGGGCAAGTATATTTAGCGGTGCACATTTGGTGGCACAAAGATAATAATGTTTACCTAGCATTGTTTTCTGTTTTATCGCAGGCGAATCCGTGTCCGAAAGAGCGGAGAGTGAAGCGCGCGTCGTGAATGAACAGCGATGCATCGAAGTGCGTATAGCGCGCACCGTTGGCGGCCTGGGGTTGAGCATAGCCGGTGGACGCGGCTCCACGCCTTACGTAGGCGATGATGACGGCATATTCATTTCAAGAGTCACACAAAATGGACCCGCTTATATGGCTGGACTTAGGGTAAGTCTGCAATAATTCTAAATAAATATTTTTACGAAGGTATAGAATTGTGTACGGTTTGAATTATTACATACTGTTTCTCAACATAAGAATTACTTATTGTTGTTTATAATATTACTTTTTGCCTTGTACATTTTAATTGTAACGTAAATCAATCATATATTCTTCCAATCAGCCTTAAAGTCATAGTTTCTGCCAAGTGTGAATATCTAAAAAGACTATTGAGGGACCGAATAATAAAAAGTATTTCCATTGTTTCAGGTTGGCGACAAGGTGCTCTCAGTAAACGGTACGTCTGTTGTAGAAGTGGATCATTATTATGCAGTGGAAGTACTTAAAGCAAGCGGGCCCACGCTCACACTTGTCGTGACCAGAGATTCACCCAATTCGACCAGGTAAGTGCCGTTTGTTCCTTATCTTTATGTTTCATCACTGTTGCAATACACAGATGGCGAGGTCCTAAAATATATAAAATTTATGTTAGTTTGAATTTAGTAAGTTTAAAATTAAGATTTAAGTGTGAGTAGGTACACAAATGGTAATGAACCCAATAATCGATTTATTAGCGTCATTTATCTCATTAGTAAGCTAAACATTTAAGTATGGTCACAGATATTGACAAAATAACCCGCCGATGTCTAACTGTGGGTTTGAAAGTAACGGTCTACGTCTATAAATATTTTAATGTAAATACAAACATGATTTTAATAAATCGATAATGTTATTCAGAACTCACAGCCGAGCACCGAGTGGGGCGAGCCATCATTCCATATCAAGCACTACAGACACCGTATCCACATTAGAAAATGGACAGGTAACATCTCATTCAATATTCACGTTACAATCTATGTATTATGTAAATACAAGGAACATTGTACTTACATACGCAATGAAGTGTACTGTTTTTATAGCAACTGTATAAAATATAGATAAACACGCGACTTTAATTCTTTGAACAGGTTGTGACCGGCCGCGGTTTACCAATCAAACCACTTATCATCAGCAATCAGTATGCGCAAGAGTTCGAGCCGGAGTATAAGGAACAAGTCGTGAACCAGACTCTCCCAACGGTTGTCACTACAGTAACAAATTATAGTCCGTCTCCTACGGGTCAAGTTACTACGGATACGTATCAGCGGCTGCAAGCGTCACCCCCGCCTCCGGCTACTGAGCCATACATACCGCCCGGTAAGTTTAAAATTACAAAGATGAATCTATTTTTCGGATATAAATACTATAGTGAAATAACATTACGCCTGCATTAGGCAGAGGTGTAGGTACTGAGTATGTACTGTGTACTGTGTATTAGTAAGTACACAGTTAGCCTAACACATACCTAGTTTTAAGTCCCATGTGATAT
Source organism: Acronicta aceris (assembly GCA_910591435.1). Taxonomy (NCBI): domain Eukaryota; kingdom Metazoa; phylum Arthropoda; class Insecta; order Lepidoptera; family Noctuidae; genus Acronicta; species Acronicta aceris. Next base: position 7,893,210 of record OU342767.1, on the reverse strand, counting down.
GGGCCGACTTTATTGGCATTAATAAATCCAAACTTAGGGGCCGTTCAAGTATTACGTAAGCAGATTTATTACAATTATTTACACCCCCACCCCCCTTGTCAGCAAAAGTAAGCAAAGCTCTAACCCAACCCATCCTTACATAAACATTGTTTTCAAACCTAGACAACGTGTGGGTTGCCATAAAATTGCCTAAAATAGCGCCCCCCGCCCCATATAGTGCTTACGTAATACTTGAACTTTACAACGTTATTAGAAAATTCCAAAACTCACGCTCTGAATAGGGCAGTCACTCAATATTAATAGCGAGAATATTAGAGAGCTTCTGGGTACTCGACTCTACACAACTTTATTGAGCTATAGGGCTAAGTTGCAGAATTAAATAGCGAATCATCAAATTGTGAGACAAGTGACTATTAAAGACGAAAGCTTAGCTTATCAATATATCAACCATGACAGTCGTCACAGGAGGATCAATAAAATACTGATAAATAACATAAATCTAACCTTTAGAAACCGGTGTCTCCTGAGTTAGGTTGTAGTTTGCAGAGGTCAGATGGCAGGTGCTCTAACTTACTACCGCATCTGCTAAGACTAAAGGCCAACTTCAATTTGTGTGGGAAAATACTGTGTTCGTATTATGCAATTATAAAGTTCGAGTAATTAGTTGTTTGCATTATATCTTTTTATAATTAATAAAAAGATGTGGAAAGAAAGTGGTTACATTCGTCCCAAAACGATTTACTTACTATAATTTGTCTTCTCAGCTTATCAAAATGAAACATGCACCAGATTTTAAGTTAGAATCGCATCCAATTTCGTGCAGTAGTTTTTACGTACTGCACGTATCCACAGACAGACAAACAAAGATTCTAAAGATAATTGATTTAGCTTCTATTGCCCTTATAAAGTCATTCCCGGATCACGTACTTCTTTCCTATGTACAGATATCGGACAGTTACAATTTTGTAATATACTTAACATATAGATTGCTAGCTTCTGCCCGCGACTGCCCACCTATACACTCGTAATGTTAAACTTCTGTTCCCATGTTTCCAGTCTATCAACAAAAGGTGCTAGTCCATACCACGCTGATCCGTGATGGTGCCGGTCTCGGGTTCAGCATAGCCGGTGGGAAGGGATCCCCGCCCTACCGGGATGACAGTGACGCTATATACATTTCTCGTATCTCACCACAAGGTGCTGCTGCTAAGGATGGCAAGATGTTGGTCGGCGATAAAGTTGTATCTGTGAGTAGAAAAAACTTACACATAACACTTTAGTAGAATGTATATAGTTTATATGTTTATAAATATTCATTACTGGAATAGCGGCAATTATACATAAAATGTGCCGTCTAGCATGTAATTGCCAAAAAGATAGAAGTAACCCTCAAAATTCATTGAATCATTATTATTTTAGAATAAAATATACGATTTTCTACTAAGAGATTTTTTTATCTTATGAGAGAGTATTCACTAAATATACACAATTTATATTAAAATTTATTCCTCGGCGTAACTCTTGAAAAGAGAAAGGAATTTGTTGACATTAATTATCAACATAGATAAATCGTAAATGAAAGCCACTCTTGCCAGCTAACCTCAGTGAAAGACTTAATATAGATTTATTTCCTTAGATAAATGGCGTAGATATGGAAAGCGCTCCTCACGAAGCTGCAGTATCCCTCCTCACCGGACACGAGAGATTTGTAAGGCTTGTTCTACAGCGAACCATCACAACGGAACAGGGTAAATACATTGTTTTGCCTATTACCCTGTAGATTAACTTGTAAGCTTGCCAAGTTAATGCTTTTGGATTGGCATTATTTCGGAAAAAGGAAATAAAGTTGAGCGTACTTTTTTTTCTGGAGAAATAATATATTTATTGACTGCAGCAAAATAAACAGCTTAGCTTTATTCCATTAATTATTTTTTTCCTCGTATAGGCGAGATGATCCCGAGGAAGTCCACGTCAGACGAAGTGAGAGAACACCAGACGAGTCTGCAGAATGTGAACGTCACTCCGACACAGAAACCCACCTCGAATCACATAAACGCACCTGTTGGCAACCACACCAACATATACACAGCACCGCGCGTATCCGCACAACCTGCACCTACACACACATCCACACCGTCGCCGCAGCCCGCGGTACAGAAGCAGACCACTTTCGCACCCACCAGTACCGTCCCACCGCAACCTGCACCGCGAAAACTGAGTCAACCGAATGGACAGGTGAGGCTTAGTGATCGCTTTCTGTGGACTTCTCGGTTAAGGTTACCTTTTGGGAATGTAGAATTAATATAGTAATAATCGATTAGCTTAACTTACATCTATTATGCACATTAATTAGACGTAATTGTATTGTTCAGACAACTATTCGCTAAAATTTTCGAGAAAAGTTAGTCGATGTGATAAAGTTCCCGTATTAGCGACTTAAATAAATTCAAAATTAAAACTCGTTCACTTCAGGCGAAACCGACAACTAACAGTACGAGCACGCCCCTAACTCCCGGCGCCAATAACGTGCACGGATCTAACGACGACGTCTTCGACGATATACAGGTACGACTTCACCTAAATATTTAATTCAGATTCACAGGTGATGGTATTGGTTTAACACGTTCACATTCGAGCTTTTACGTCATAGCTTTATCACCATTGTGTGCGAGGCCTTATCTGTTTCAATTCACTATGTAGATTAGTTGAAAGTTGGCGATGACATTTAGCTTCCAATAGTTGCGAAAGGTATTGCGTTTGATGCATTCCGAAGTATAGAGCTCATATTTCGGGATGTTTAGATGTTATACCGGTCACAACTATTAATTTTGAGCTAAATGCGATCTCTTTACTTTTACTGACATTTATCTGCTTCTGTACATATCATATAAAAACATTTCAGACCATAGATCCCGTAATTAAAACTACTTGGGTTAAATTAAAACCAGCTGATTGGAATTCAGAGTAATACATGCTAACGTATCATTACATTTAATTTATGCTAAAATCGGTGTATTATTATGATTATGTATTGTCGTAATTACGCACTTTATAATATTATTCAATTTGTATTCACTAGTTTGAGCATTATATAAAGGCTTCTGCTTTACCTTGTATAATTTCACTATCGCCAATAAAATTTTGTCGACGCAACATTGTTTATAACTTCCATGTTACACGAATATTAACTAATTATTGTCGTATGTAAAACTCGGTATGTATTATTATATTTATGTAGGAATTTATATAGGCAGTATAGCATAGATAGTTGTGTATTGCGATGGAGAAGAGACGTATTTGAAAAAAGATTTGAATATACAATTTATGTTTATTAAAGTAGCTAGCTGCAGTATTGTTTTCGTAAACATCTTACAAAACCCTATTTTTTAATTTTTCAGATTGTTTAAGCTGGAAAGCTACGTGGGTGTATTAATTAAAGTTGACGAGCTGTTTAACCTTTTACTCAAATTGAGCTATGCATTAAATAGTAATGTCTGTTATAGAACTACGAGTCTTTTGAGATCCGATAGATAGTGAATTAGGAGGTAGAGATCATCTTAACTGAAATGACGCACACGCCAATACATTTACGCAAACTTTATAAATGGTTAGGTACATACTTTTTAATTCATTTAAAAAAATAGTTTTCCGGGCAGTCATCCACAACCGCATTTGCGTCATAAAAACTATGCTCTTCTATTTTCTTTGTTGTCGAAATTATCAGTAGTATTATATAAATCAGGAATAAGAGAGTCAGAAATGGTGGTGCGTAAATTAAGTTTATAGGAGTTTAAACGAAACACCGAACCTTAAAAATTATAATATATATTTTTTTATTTATTGATTATAACCAACTTGCCTTAACTTAGTTACGAAGTTAACACAAACTAGTTATTGGTCTGTACAAACAAAATCAAAAGAGAAACATACTGAATTAAAATTAGAAAAGAAATTAAAAATAATAACAAATAGAATAGAGATATTAACATCAACAAGTTACAAGCAAATTATCAATTAACACTTATAAATAAAACAATAATATTAATCAAAAATAAAACTAAAAGTAAATAATTATTTAAAAGTCACACAAAATAATAATTAACATTAAATTAGTCACAAGAGATTTGGGTTAATAATAATAATAAATATGTCTAATGGCCAAATACTTACACGCTACTCAGATTGAAAATGCCGTTATATCTCGTTGTCACAGTTAGTTTGACTTAGTGAGGCAGCACGACTTTTCGAGTACCTACCTAGCGTTTGAGTATTTGGTCAAAAGTCGATCTATCGATAATATAATGACAACACCATCGAATCATTTATTGCAAACGCAGTCAATAGCATTTAATGTTGTTGAAACTTAGATAATAAATATGCTGTACGAAATGCAACAGAGTTGATTACACGTCATGTGTAGGAAAAGTATGATTAGGTAAGATGTAAATTCTCAATAACCATAATCTAGTTCATTTTGTGCTTTGCGGGTACAAAATACTTATGGAGAGACATTTTCAAGTTTCCATAAAATTATCGGTGGGCTATACTACTCAGATTTAGTACTTAGATATATAATATACACAATCACCATTATTTCAAGCTACTTTTTGACACTGATAAATCAAAATCAGCTTGAGATTCTACGCCGGTCTTGAGAACGACAAAGTATAAAACTTTGAAATACCAATTCAACTTCAATCAGACATTTTCTGGTGATTCAATTTATACGAGCTGTTAAGTCATATCAAACAATCAATTATTGAAAACCCGCGTTTAGTTCCTACTTGTCACAAGCGAGGATACAGAGAATGAACACATCTCGTCACACAGTATCTCGTCATAATCTACATAGATTACATTAATCAAATTAATGTATTTCCGATTTTTTTGGAGGCAAAGTCATTAACTGTCTATGTGTACGTATTTTTTAATATAGTCAATACAAAATAATTGGTCCTTGGCAGTGTTAATGTTTCGGCCATAATTACGTCAATTTATAGTTAGACAAGAAATTTATGAGTAAAATATAAACGTGTATGATTATTGGCCAAATACTCAAACGGTATTCAATTTTTTAGACCTTGTTAACTTTGGTGCTGTCTCTATTACTTTAAGTCAAACTGTCTGCGACAGCACGAGACTGAACGGCGTCTGGAGCATTTGAGTATTTAGCCTGGTATGGCTAACCAGTTCTTTCGTGATTCGTCAAAATATCCCATGTTTACAATGTTTTTTGACGAATGTGATTTTTAAAAGACGGTCCTACGTCATTTAAGACGTATTCGTCATTTTTCACGATTCGTGATTTGTGTGAACACGGCCATTTAAAAACCATTGCCGCCGTCAAATAATCACGAATCGTGAAAATGACAATACAGCAAAAAACACGACTCGTCCGAATGAGCTGTTACATCTTAATCGCTAAATAAGCCTTTGTATCATATGGAAGTAAGTAAGAGTTAATGATACGCTACCATGACCACCAATCAACTATTAGGTCGTTCTTTCCCTTCACTAATACATTTAGACTGATTCGATGTGAACGTGTTAAACGCGCAGCCGTCGCGGCCTATAACCAACGAGGAGTTCCAAGCGATGATCCCGGCGCACTTCCTGGGCGGGGCGCGCGCGCCGGCGTGCAGCGCGCCGCCCGAGCGCGGCGTGCGCGTGACGGTGCAGCGCGCGCCCGCCGTCGTGCTGCCGCCGCCGCCCGCCGCGCTCGGCCGCGTCACCGAGACCATCACCAAGTCCACCTTCACCGAGACCACGGTCACCAGAATCACCGACAACCAACTCGTCGAGCCGCTCATCATCGAAGTAAGAACGCCGACCGACGACGTTTCAACTCTACATAAGTTATTAGGCTACGGTTACGCAATGCCGATATTTTTAATACCGACGTTTTGCGAAATCGATGCACTGTTGAGAAGTGGTGGCGAGCACCATCATTTTTCTTATAGTATCAAATGTTTTTAGAATCAAAGGTAATGTGCACGTTTTCAACCATAATGGACAAATTTATGTTTCAATTGAAAATTAAGTAATGTTTGAGACATTACTGGGTTTTCAGTGTCCATACTTCAAAATTTCTATACAACAATTATCATACATGTAGCATCAACATTTAATTTCCATTTACTTTTTTCGTATCAGTACACAGTTTCGTGCAAAATCCTTTAATGTTGCCATCCCGCTATATTCAAATCTATATTAAAAAGAAATACGCATGTACATGTACGTAATACTTGTTTCACGTTCTTTAATAAATGAACGATCAAAAATTGTCGGGAAACGTGTGTGAATGCGAAAATAATGAAGACAATAATTCGTATAAAATAGCTGAACACAATGATGTCCTAGTACTTATATCATACATCACTACATAATATAAAACAAAGTTGCTGTCGCTGTCTGTCCGTCCCTATGTATGCTTAAATCTTTAAAACTACGCAACGGCTTTTGAAGCGGTTTTTTTAATAGATAGAGTGATTCAAGAGAAGGTTTTAAGCTATTTAACATTACGCTACGACTCTTAGGAATGGGGCAACGCGGGTCAGTCGCTAATACAATAATAAAAGGAAGTAAATGTTAGTACGTGAGAAGAGACATGGTCCGTATTGTTTACTAAGTATTATTATAATACGCTGTAGCTTTTAATCTACGATGCATTGTGCGCCTCAAGAAGTAATAAGCAGAACGCGTCGAAGATTTTGTTGTAAACACATTTATATAGGTATGTTACGTACTATCGGCCAAATCCATATCTAGCCATTTTGAAAACAAAATCCCGTGCACACGGTGGTGTTGGCTTTTAGGAATTAAATAATATAAATATGATGGGATAAAATCCATAAAAAGTAGTTTTATTTCAATATCTTTTTTTTGTTTATACAATTAGAGATACGATTTCAACTTCATAAAGATTGAGGCTATTGGTTGATAAGCATAGGTAAGCACTGGAATAGCAGCCGAGGCTGCAAGCAAATATAGCCCTTACGGTGGCTAGATATGGCGTTGGCCGATAGTACCTACCTATAAGTAAATAGTGTTCGTGGCGAATGTAATCCACAAGTTTTATTATTATTATTATATAAATATGGAAAGATACAAACAAAAAGTGCGTGTGAGGATTATTGAAAGTCTCATGCACCAGATGACTACTATACCTAATTTTCGATTTTCGAAAATGTTATCGTATCGTGTAATAACTTCCGCAGTCAGATAGCAATTGATGTAATTCCATTTTAATGATACAATACATTAAAATAATGCGTATTTCTTTTTATCGTCGAAAGTAGAGGAAGTAAAGACCTAAATCATTTCTATAGGTTTGCATTAAAAATTGGGCGAACACTGCATGATATTATGTCATTGCATACCACCTTTCAATATCTGTAGTTAGTAAATCATAAACCCGCAGTATTGCTATTTTATTATCTCCACATTCTGGAAATACCTGCCTAAAGGTGTTTTGTTTTCATCTTCTGTATATTACAATACTATTTTAATTATTGACCAGGTATGAATTGATTATAGCAGCTTAACAATGATAACATTTGAATTTAATTACCAATACTAATAGATTCAACAAATATAACTTCTCGTATAGAGAGCTACTATCCGGCGAAGTTATTTTGTAAAATAAAATAAACATAAATGTCGTAAGTACTCCTTCTGGTGAAAGGAAGACAAATAATAAAGCGATATATGTAAAATATATTCAGTAAATCGAAAATACTATAACTCGATTTCTTTTGTTACAGGACGTGATCTTACTCAAAGAGGGAGGATCCCTTGGATTCAGTATTATCGGCGGCACTGATCACTCTTGTGTGCCATTCGGTGGGAAAGAACCTGGAATTTTCATTTCGCATGTAAGTTCACTTCACATTCTCAGCATATTCTTTGGTGTTCATGTACAACAATTCAAGCTGGCAGACGACATTACCTATGTAATTTTAAATATGGTAGGTACTACCTACACATAATGCACAAATTGGCAAAGCAGTGCCTTTTTTCGGGTTTGTCCCATGCCTCCAACTTCTTTTGTTCTCGAAAAATGAAAATTTCAAACTTTATGTCCCGTTGCCTCCAAGAAAAATATTAAATAAATATTAATATATCAATTTATGTCCCACTGCCTCCAACCGCTGAGACAGTAACGACAGCAGCAAAAACTGGTGTTGTGTGTATAAATATAATATTTGTAATATAATTGGTTTCCCTTAGCAATATATCGATCTGTGTGTCGATGCTAGTGGGATCTACTAAGGGTAAATGTTAAAATGACTTAGAGGGGATTTCGTCAAAGATAAAATCGCGATCAATGGAAACTGAAATGTATCGATTAAAATATACGGAAGTTTGAATAAGTTATTTAAAAGAAAGTTTCAAGAAAAGCTATGAACATCAATTTTTTAAAATACAGTGGAAAAAGGACAAGTGCGATTTATTCAAGATGTATCAATGTTTTAGTAAAGAAAAACAAAAGCTAATTAAACGTGTTTATTTAAATATTTATATAATCGCTGGCATGAATATTTCCTTTAAGCTGGATACAAGGTATCGAGGAAAAATTGAAAATTTTGAAACAGTAAGAACATATTAACGTTTACATAGAATTATCGACAAAATATTTTTTGTAGTATTTAGCGCCTAAATCGATATTACCTTTACTTAATCTAACCATATTTATGACAAGTTTTATCACAGAGAATCAACCTTAAAATTATTAAACAAAAAGGCAATACAAATATTCCTAAAATAGCCATAAAAACAAATAGAAAAAATAAAAAAACAAATCTTATAAACAAAGTGATAATAAATCTAAATAGTTATATACTGGTTGAGCGCTTCCATTATTGTGATTGATTTCAGTCGGTATTCGTTTTCTATTACTTTTATTTTTTCATCTCTTCTTATTGACTTATTTTTTCGGTTATCGGTAGGGCAATAATATTTGTCGTAGTAATCAGCCTGTTCACTAAAAAAAAAATTGCAAATTGCAAAATTACCAAAGCTGAATAAATGTATTATTTTTTGCGAACCATACTCTACCTTCATTTGTTGGAGGCAATGGTACATAATTTGATATTTAATTATATCGACGGTTAAAAGGCTATTTGATTTAAGCGCCATTTTGGTAATTTTACAGGAGAGCGTTTTAAAGTTTTTTTTTTTGGAAAAAAATTCATAATGTGAAACGTATTAATAAAACAGAACCACACCAGATCAATATTAAAACTATGAAATATAATCTATTTTTTAATTATACATTTATTTAAAACCAACCATTATTTAATAAAATAGTTGTTACTTAAGCCGTTTTGCACTATTTTCTGATCAAGGCAAAATAATTTAAAATACGGAAATTAAATTATCTAACGGGGGAAAATTGGTTTAAACGCCACAATAGTTATCAATGATTCAGGTCGAAATACCTTAAGCGAAAAAGTACCTTCTCATGAAAAGGAGTAAAAAGATTTATACTCAAAATACATAAAGTATTGATGAGGCAGATTACTTCAACAGCAAAGGAAAACTTTATTAGTAGAAGTAAAAATGGCACACAAGACAGCCTTTAAATTTAAAAATAGACTTATGTTTATGAAAATTATTGACTTTGGAAAATGTGGTCTTTGAGCTTTTTTATATTTTGTTAATTATACTAAATCTTAGGTACTGTATTGTAGATTTTTTAGATAGGAAATAAAGTTATTTCTTATTTATTGATTTTTAAGAGAGGTAGGGCATAGTGGAATCGAATAATTCCACTCACAATTGGAGCTGCCAAATTGAGGGAAGTACCTTGCGGAAAATCGTAGCCAAATAACATAGCTCCGTACTATGTTGTGTTCCTAACGGTGAGCAAGGTCGCCAGAGCTCCGCGAGGAAGCATTGTGTTGGCAGTGGGGGGGACCGGTGGTGTTTTGTTACCGCCACTGTCATGCATGGCAGCATGTCTCCTATGCTGCCGGCCCAACTATTTCTCCTTAATTTACAGGGCCAGCAACGCGCGAGTGATACTCCTGGTGTTGCAAACGCTCATAGGCTATCTACGGTAACCGCTTACCATCAGGCGGGCTGTATGCTTGTTTGCCACCTTAGTGGTATAAAAAAACATTAAAGGTCTTAGAAACTCTTAACTAATAATAACCAACAATAATTTCGACAACTTAATTAACAAAAATTAATACACATACCAGTTATAAATAGTATTTTTTTTGCATTAATAAGAGCTCTATTGGTTTTTACTATTTAAGTAGTTATAATAATTGAATTCTTAAAGGGGTTGCACCAGGTCATAGAGCATACTGCTGGGGTCAGGGAGGAATGAAACCTCGCTCCCGTAACCCCAGCAAAAAGTGGTGAGGCGAAATACCCGTGTGGTTTTAGTCGGTAGGTCATCCACTTGGGGGGATTTCCACAAGCAAGAAAAGGGCATCGAGGATAAAAAATATGATTGTATGATTTACAGAGAATCTCAACAACTGCGTGCTTTCAACGGTTAGGTCATGCCAGACTTAATGTACTCATTCGGCATACTCAAGTGGACTCAGACTGAACTTGAGGCCCTGGATGGGAAGGTCCGTACACTGCTAACGGCATATCGAATATACAACCCACACTCCTCGGTAATGAGGATCGATCTATACATCCCGCGGAAATGAGGGGGTCGGGGATTTTTAAATGCCCAAAAACCTTCACAACCGCGAGGTCTGTAGTCCCCTAGAGAGCATTTCTTAAAAACTGAAATGGGGATGCATCGAGATGTGGTTGCAGTGGATAATGGACTTACTCCTCTCTCCATGGCTAAAGAGAACTGACGCAAGCCTGTAGTATTTAGTACGAACGATCGTAGGAATATATGGCAAAGCAAAAAGCTACACGGGCGCTATTACAGGGTACTCTCGATGAGCCTGGTATATACTTCTTAGCGTCCGTTTCCCGGTTACGATTCGGAGATCTATTTGGAGAAACCGAAGGGTTTGTTTGTGCAATTATGGATGAAGTTATGATGACGAATAACTACTGGAAATATATCGCGAAGGATGGTACGGTTGACATATGTCGGGCATGGCACCGTCCGGGAGAGTATCCGACTATTTGTTGACATCACAGTCCTGCATGACGAGAACCTCTTGGAAGCCGAAAAATAAATAAAGTAGATTATATAACTTGATTTGGCACACGAGGTTGTCGACATGTGGGAGGTGAATTCGGTGATCACTGTACCAATCGTTATGTCAGCCAATGGTTTAATAGCCAAGAGCCTCGACCAACACCTAAGGAGGCTCTTATTGGGTGGCTGGATCATGGGCTTGATACAGAACTCCTGGGCACGGCCCGCAATCCGCATAGTTAGGAAGTTTCTCTTTTCTGCTCCCGACACCGGTGGGCTACTGTTTTTATATTTTTAAATGTTTTTTTTTATAAAAATAATTAAAATTGTATATAAATAAGTTAAATCAATAAATGAATAGAATAATAATAAATAATACTTACTTTATTTAATAAAATAGTGAATATTTAAGTAGGTAAAATGATTTAACTAACAGTACAGTGTATGAGATGGATAAACGGATAAACATGGATAAACGGCTTATACGCCTGAGGAGTAGTTTTTGTTTTGACGTAAAATGTTTTAACCTCCATGCAACAACTATATCGGTTGTGAGACAAAAGGCTCAAGTGACATTGTTTAATGGATTAAAACGATTTAAGTTACACAGATGTATATTTTAGAACCAGGTAAAATGATTTAAATTACGTCCAGTAAAAAAATTAATCAAGGAAAATTGCTTTAAATAACAATATAATTTGTTATTGACTGAGTAAGAAAGATTGAAACGACCTGTTATGGAAAATACATAAAAGGCATAAAGACTTATTAAACAGTCAGATAAATTTATGCTTCTACAAAACTGACTTAAATACATAATTTGAAAAAAATCGAGAAATCAGTGTCGTTTCATTCCGTGAATTACGAAATGATACCAAAAATCGTCATTGACTCAACCGCCAAAAAAGTCGTCCAATTTGAGTGAAATATGGCTTGAAATACGCAGAAAAATTTGCTGATTCCAAATATGTATATAAGTCAATATCGCAAAAAATGGCGCTTAAGTCAAATAGCCTTTTACCCGTCGATATATTAAAATTTATTTTTGGAGGCACTGGGACAAAATTTTTGGAGGCATGGGATGAACCCCTTTTTTCGTTGTCTAATCAAAAAAATATTTGAACAAATGTGTTATGAGAATTGTCAGCATAAAATAACTATGTATCAAGTTTTGACTTAGAATAAAAATGAAAACAGGTAGTGCCTGGCGGAGTTGCAGCTCGTTCGGGCAAGTTGCGCATGGGCGACCGTTTGCTGAAGGTGAACGGCGTTGAACTGACGGGTGCAACGCATCGCGACGCAGTGCAACTGCTGCTGCAACCCGGCGCAACGCTCACGCTCACTGTGCGACATGACCCACTGCCGAATGGATTCCAGGTTTGTGATGTCACCACAATTTACATTATGCACTGTGACACGGGATTATATCACTTCTATTTTTTTTGTTCTGTTTTTACTGACAGAAGAGAGAATACGATGGTATTCCTTTGTGAAAAATAGAGGATTTGTTATAATCAATATTTTGTACAATCCCGTGTCACACAATATTGTATTGTAACAATCAATAAAAGCCATTAACAAATTACCCGTTTAATTGACTGAAATTGCTTTTAATTTGACAATATACAGACTAATCCAGCCCAACCATTGGGTATGATTTTTGTAATGAATTTTAGTAATCTGTATGTACATACACATACGTAAGCCGCGCAATGTTTTGCATGTTATGCAAGTAACCGAATTGTGGATTATGATGGTGAGAAGTTGAAAGCATAATGTGAATTCACGAGTAGAATGATTTGAGTAATGTCGCTTACAGTAGTCATTTGGCGGTATACAATAATAAAAAGTATGCATAACGCTTATGCATTGATGCACATGATTGTTCAATATTTATACTGACAAAAGCAAATAGTATTTCTCTGTCGCTTATCTACTAGCGTTTTTCTTGTTCAATGACGAATCTCTTGAGTCTTGAACAGCACATTGATACGAGTTTGATTTATTTTGTCGTTATAAAACGCAAAAAATTGTTTTGTTCCACACGATCGCAACACGGCCACCGCCACACGTTCAGGGTCTCATACAAGTTGAGATTGTTGACGCAACTGTAAGTGTGAACGTCGCTCGACGATCTCGAACTTATGTGTGTTACTTTACCAAATATATATGTCAGTCTCCAACCCCTCATCCAGTCAGTCCGTGTGCCCAGCTATCGTCGTATTCGGAATGGTTATTTCGTAATACAGCTTTTCCTATTTAGAACGCGACTTTTCATATTAAATAAGAAACCTCTTTGCTTATAGCTCTTACTTCTGTCATGCCTCTTACACTGAAACTTTACACCCTTTACAATTTTGTATGTCATGTGCTAGGTTTTTTATTATCTAGAATGTTTTTGTAAATATTTATTATGAAAGCTTCTGTTTCCTTGAATGCATGAGGTACTGTGTTGTGGCTTTGCATGTAACAATTGTATGTGATTGTAGTTAGTAAACATATCCTATTTGTGCCAACTTTCTTAATCAGGTACTATAATTTTATGGATTAAATAAAATACCTGTAGAATTTTTTGTCGTATTTTATCTCCTCTGATTTCAATAAAGTCTCGTAATCCTTCAGGATCTAACGATCATCAAACAAGAGGGCGAGAAGCTAGGAATGCACATTAAGGGCGGTTTGAACGGTCAACGTGGCAACCCTAACGATCCTAACGACGAGGGAGTCTTCATATCGAAGATAAATAGCGGCGGCGCCGCCAGGAGAGATGGCAGACTGAAGGTGTGTAATAAATTAAAAGTCAATTCAATAATATTTTGACTATTGAAAATTGAATATACCTTTTATAGCCTAGCATGATTTGCATTACCTACGAGCTGCATTACAGCGTGCCTTTAGGTACAGGCACATTAAACGTCATCAAAAATTAACATCAACTGTAATTCTTGCCTGTAGCTACCGATTCCGATTATATATTAATATATCAGATCCCAGTACAAAATGGGATTTCCGGAGCCTTGCACCGCACGGCTTTAAGCACATATTTTGGAGTTTTACCAGACTGGGTATCTATCCACTGTAATCTGTATCCACATAGTCAATATTCAAGAACTTTTTTCAAACCTTTGTTCTTTTGACACTCCTCCGAGTAATTGAGTCTGCTCTCTGCACATTATTAATTAATTTTCTGTAATGTCATGTAAAAAATCTCCAGCGGCCTTACGTACAGTCAACAAAAGATTTAGGTATGCAGGTAGCAATATTTTTTTTGACAAAGATTATAACAATATCTAAATATATATAAAACTCAAAGGTGACTCACATAGTGATCTATCAACGCACAGCCCAAACCACTGGAGGGATCGGGCTGAAATTTGGCATGCAGGTAGATGTTATGACGTAGGCATCCGCTAAGAAAGGATTTTGATAAATTCTAGCCCCAAGGGGATAAAATAGGGGATGAAAGTTCATATGGACGAAGTAACTATTCCACGCGGACGAAGTCGCGGGCAAAAAAAAGCTAGTAATAAAATATATCGCATAATATGTGTTAAAACGCAGGTCGTCAGCTGCCTTCATTTTAAAGTCATAATTATTTATTAAGCAATGTATGTTAAGAAATAAATATCTTTAGCTGGCTGCATACCTAACTCTTTTGTTGACTGTACAGTCAAGGTAAACAGTATTTATGATTGACTTCTCGTAACAGGTTGGCATGCGTCTATTAGAAGTGAATGGTGTGTCGCTGCTTGGTGCGACGCACAATGAAGCTGTAAACGCATTGCGTTCAGCCACTAATGCGCCGCTGCACCTCGTCGTGTGTTACGGATATACCAGACCGGAGAAAATCACTGTAAGATCATTATGGATACTGATAGCTCGGTGGAAATATTTGTAACCGATTGCTGATTGGATCCGAAAGTTAACACCTAATTCCACCGAGTATTTTTTATAAATACATTTTGATATTTTTTATATTCTTAAAGAGGAAAGCCTGTATTACTGGTGCTTATAGAGTACAAAAAGTCCACGCTTTTCTCAATTACACATTTTGACTTAATTTTTGTATGTAACACTTATTCCATTTTGCACGCTCCTGGGTGCGTTTGATTTTTCACAACCAAAATTTGTCTTGTCCATTTTGGCGAGCGCTTGTTAGAAAAAGATAGACAGAGCGAATGTTTGCACAGACTGGTAGCGAGAGCGGGACGGCGGAAACCGGCGGCTCTCTGTCTCACTCAACGTCAAGCCTGGATAGAGATGAACCGTTGCACCAACAGCAACAGGTCAGTATAAATACCGCTTCTCGATTTTAGCTTTCAATGATTTGCATGGTTTTCGTTTATTTATCGACTTCCAAACACAAGCATTCATTCACCTTGAGCTTATAATTTTAAGAATATATACCGATGTCGACATTTTTTTTATGGGATAAGAGGGCAAACGAGCAGACGGATCGCCTGATGGTAAGCGCTAACCGCCACCCATAGACACTTGCAACAACAGAGGAGTCACGAGTGCGTTGCCGACCTTTTAAAAGGGGATTGGGCCTCCGGTAACACTCACTCGGCGAAACACAACGTAAACGTTGTTTAACGCCGGATTTCTGTGAGGCCTTGGTATCACTCCGGTCGAGCCGGCCTATTCGTGTCTCCCACGAGCCAAATACATTAGTATTATATACATATAAAAAGTATATCAGATCAAATGTTATTATACACTATAGCTACAAGTAATTGTCACATGATTCTTAACGAAAAAGTAGGTCATCCAAGAAAATCTTCTGCGTAAAAGTTTATCATGCGGCGTCATGTCGAGAGAAAAGCAATAAATATTAGAATCCGTTTTTTTTTGCTCAACCTAGGAATTTTAAGGCTTTATGATGAAGAAATAAAATAATGAAGTACCTATATATTTTTAATAGATATATGAATGTATTGTTATCACAGGAGCAACAATTCCAACAGGACCTTGTTGAGTTTGAACACGAGAAACAAGTCGCAGAAATGAGAGAAAAATCTACACCCGAAAAGGTACTTATGTAATTTATTGTTTTATTGTACTTTTTACGTACTGGTATGAATATGTTTTAGGGCCGTGTAATATATGAAAAGATAAAGAACTCTATATGTCTTTGTTTTTTTCTTGTTCTTACTCGACGAAATAGCTAGTTCACGTTGACTATTTTTTTATGGTCTCATAAAAAAGTTGACCATAAATAGAGTCAAACAATGAAACGAAATTTAAAGTCGGGTCAAAAATAAGGAAACATTATAATTTTATGCTAGACAGAGAGTGTATTTTTTTTATTCGTGATAGGCGTTATCTTCATTTCGCCTGATGTTAAGCGATACTGCGATCTACGATGGAGCGCGCTTACCTAGAAGAAACCGAGTCACTCGTGATAGAAAGACACCCAGATTATATCTATCGGGGAAGACCAACTCGGGTATTATACTGACATTCGTTTTGCGGCGAAGGAAAGGGAGCACCCCCTTTCAATCCCCATAACACAATGAAGAATCCCCATGACAATTTCAATAGGACTATTTTTTTAATATTTACGTTGTGCCTTTTGGGAACACTAGTAAATTCACATACTTCTTTAATATTTCTAGGTGTTAGATATAGTTCACGCCGTAGAGAGCATGGCTCTCGAGCCCGCGCCACCGATATCGCCCGAATTACAACATAAGACGACCACCGTCGTTATGTCCAAACACACACTGCAACCTCAGGTCAGTGTATAACTGTACATACTGTAAATATCTAACTTGTTCTGTTATGTAGAAGCTAGGTAGTGAGGAAGTTTCCAGGTTCTTTTAAATACATGTTTTACAAATAAAATAATGCCATCTCATAAAAAGTACCAACTTTCATCGTTGATCAGTCAGATTTCATAATAATGCCTATAAGGTAAAAACTAATAAATATTATGTTGGTAAATTGTAAGTCCAAGATAAAGAATAAATAAAAAATACCTACCATCCTTTAAATTTGCCATTTTACTTATTCACAATGCGATACATCCTAATATTTTTAAAACTTAATTTGGATACTTCCTAATACAAGTAATCGCTGTTTCAAATGCTAGGATTAGGAAGCCTAAAGATATAGAAAGAAGAAACCGTGCTTTTTAATTTTTGCAAATAATACGTCCAAAAACGCCTGATATAATAAATATCCGCGCCTGGTTTTGATAAATGCTAAAGTTTCTCTTCAAGAATGATGTGATTACTGGCTAAAATTTATTTCCATTTTTGTCGCATTGTTCTTTACAAATCTAAATAAAGATAAATTGCCACAGGAGGTCGCAGAATAAGTGAATTAACCACAATAGCTATCATATATTAATAATATACAAATTCATAAGTGCATGAGAAGTCCTTGACTTGTTCTGGGACCCACTGTACATAATTTTAATTCTTATGCATGTAGTGTATATTTTCAAATTTGATATTTACAATAATTTATTTCATGGAATATTATAAGCTTTATATTTAGATATAATTGTAAACTTTATTACAGCATGTTAAATGAAATGTAGCTATGTATTATACTTAATTATTAACTCAATCGTATTATAAAGGCCGAAACAACTCTGCTGCATAACTTCTGCACGGTTGGCATCTTCCTGACTATGTGATTGATGGCATGCACTATGTATATTTTGTAGTATAAATATGGCTTGCATGAAAATATACGTAAATATCTGTATTGAGTACTATAAGTATACTATTTGTATTTTAACTCCTTGTCTTCCAAAATAAATGTTGTTTAGCATATCTACATGAGCCTTTAATTACGTAGCTGGTTTGTGATAAACTGGAAGGGTGGCACTTTACAGAAAACTTTAGTACACCTCTCTTTACGGCGAAATTTCCATCTTATGTCTGTAAACGTAATATTACAGCATTGGTATTGACTGTTCAGAACTGTTTGCATGTATCCTCGACTTCTTTCTTCTTTCGGGACGACTACATAATAATTGAAATGTAATAGAACTTCTAAATGTATGTCCTAGTATTATTAGTAAAAACCTTATAGCAAGACGATGTTATTCAGTTCCTATTTTAATTCAATGTAGCTTAGTTCAATGTCGTCATGTGTTAGCTTGTATTACGGGTTTTGCGTAGAAGACAACCCTGACTGGTGCAGTATATAAATTAAATTAATGACAAAGCGTATTACATCCATTGCAGAATGCAAACCCAGAAGAAAAGGAGGAAAACACATAGTACGGCAATTTTAACTTCTGTCCAAATATTGTAAATTGATGTTCAATAACCTAACGGATTCATAAAAAATGTCCAGTTCTAGTAATATAACTTTCATCTGTGTTGCGCTATTAATGGAGTCGAATTGATCAAAAAAATTATATGAACTAATAAGAATAAAATAAGCATTTATAATTTTGCTCCCCGATGTAATGAGTGTTATAAATTAAATGTTTTTAAAACAAGATATCTTTATGTGCCAATGCAATGCCATTTAATAGCATTGATGATCGTTTGTGTGAGTTAACAATTATGTTATGAGTGTAGGTATCCAAATGTAATTTTCTTATTCATACCTATATGTCGTTATGGCTACGCGCTGTTTAAAATTATGTACTTAATCAACTACATGTAAAACATGAAAATGTTCATTATGAAATTAACATTTAAAACATGACATGGTAAATGTAAATAATAGCAAAATTTATCACTGTATCTAGTAAATAAGAAGAAGGGTAATGTAGTTAAGCGAACACGATATACGTGTCAAACCATATTTTAGTTTGAATTAATGAATTTAACTTTCATCTTAATTCCTATATACCTTACAACAATTGGATGTTTCCCCTCAGCGTTATCTTAGATACTTACCTACTTTTATCCTGAAATCTAGGTATTTATTAAAGTATTCACTGCCCCGTTGCATACTTTCTACCATATTTATACCTATAACCCGCTACATTACCTTCATTCCATATGTTGTGTCTGTAATCACTTAATCAGTAATTACGAGTATGTATCTGTTGATTTGGTGTAACAATAACAGTCCGGTACGACCAATTAATATCAAATATTGTAGTGAAATATTTTAGTCTACATCTACATTCTATATTTTAACCTAAATATGATATATTTGTAACACGATGTATTCTATGTACTAATATTCAATCCAAAAGACCAATTTTATATACCTGTTTATCCCTATTTGTCAGTTTTATTAATATACATAAATCAAATATAGACATGACAAAGATACGTCGAAATAAACTTTTGAAATGTTTATACTTCGCTTGGATCTTTTTGACAGTCTTTAGAAAGTATGTGTTCTCCAAAATTGGTACAAATGTGGAGTACCTATTATTATCTATTACAAATTATTGTGTTGAAATGTTTTCAATTGTTTTAAATTTTTGGAAGAATTTAACATTAGGGTATTCGGCCAAAATAACTATTCTCAACTGCCAATTATTTTATATTTGATAAATACTATTGTGCGTATTACTTTATTTACTTTTTAATGTACAAAATTGTTCTAATTGACATTATGTTTAGTGTTGCATTAAAATACATGATGTTTCAGATGAAGTTTTCTTTTGTTTTTAAGTTAGCATGTTTTAATGACATTTATTTTGGAAGATTTTGTTCATCGCTGAAATAAGCTTTGATTTTATGCTAAGTATTGTATTGGTTTCTCATGATTTCGGATTCATATTTTCGTGCAAGAAGCTTCGCTATTGTTCGACGTATGAAATAGCAATAACTATATTTAGCTCAATTTGTGAATACGCTCGAGAATCTAGCACTTTGTTTTGGTCTTTCTTTTAGCCGTATTTAGCTAAAGTAATGAGTTGCGTAAGTACCGAGAGGTGCAGTATATTTTGTTGGTTTGGTTAGTCGTCTAGTTCGCAAGCGGCGCCCCCCTCGCCACTAGCGGTGTTTACGCAGCAGAAAGCGAGGACACCGCCCCCCTCCGCACCGCCCCCTCCACCCCCGGGTGCGGGCGGGCCGGCCGCCGCCCCGCCGCCGCAGCGCCCCGGCCGCCCGCCGCCCGCGCCGCCCGCGCACGCCGAGCCCCCTGCCAATCAAAAACCTCAAGTGCCCCGTAAACCGCACACGAAGCGAGTTAGTTTCACACAAGAGCCGATGGATGAACCCGAACGATATCCCATATCGACGAACGATACGAATTTTCGACGGTCATTGCATGACGTGCATGATGACGAACGGACGGGGCCCACGATCATTGACACTAACGATGCATGCGAAGGGTTTAGTTCCTTACTAATCCGAAACCAAACGTCTACCGAATTGGAAGTCTCGAGACCAGTCCCTAAAGCGAGTCGAGTACTTCACGCTGACCTCATCATCCCTCCTCCGCCTTTGTTTGACACTTATGTAAGTGATAGTGAATTAACTGACGATGAAGATTATGAGGCAAGTCTACCACCTATCACTGTTATTCCTGAGCGGATAGTGTTACCTGAACCTGCGGTGGCTGAAACATCCATGCAGTCCTCAAATTCTACCAATTCTCCTGAAGCCGAAGTTCCACCTGCTGTTAATTACGATGCCTATCCAAATTTGGTCTCGGTACCGGTCGATTGTAACACACCGTTTCGCTCGGTCATAATATCAGAAGTGCCTTCACCTCAAGTCTTCCGTACATCACAACTTCCTATTTCCAATGATGAATATTACAATGAACTTTCTGTCAGTCCTAGTGGAGAACCTGACCCTCCTGCATTGCTGCACGCACAATATAGAACTCTTCCCACTGTCTCACACGTTCCTAATTCTCCGTGTAGTTTACATCCAGATCAAACTTATATTGACCAGCGTACTATGTACGCGCCTGTACACCGTTCATTACGTGATTTGAGGGCAGACAATGTTACGTCCAGTATAGTTCATTCTAACACATACCCACCGATCAATCCTTATCCATCTTTAACAACTGTAGCTGGAACGTACAATCCATACACGTGCACAGTCCCCGTATGTTCTTCCAATCAATCTGGTTATTTAAATCACAAATCACAGACCGCTCTAGTTAGTACTTTAGGACAAGATATAAATGCCAACATTACTTCATCTGTCCCCACTAATAACGATGATGCGCCTAAAAGTGTTCAATCAGAGAGAAGAGTTCGTTTCGGTGAGGTGACAACAGTGCCCGAAACCGATAGATTGTCGAACAGTTCGGATCCCTTGAGGGAAGGGAGCCCTACGCCCGCATCCGCCTTGAAACCCGCATGGAGCAGCAAAATCAAAGCCTTCGCCATCGGCGAGGTAAACATCAATGTACGGCATCTTATCCTCGCACACACACTCAGCTTCTTTTGATTGTGTTCGTCGACAACCCAACCTGGACTTTTGACTAAAACACATAGTCTGTCATCCCTCTATATCCCATTATGTTACTTACCCCCATTGAATTATTGTTTTTTAACTTGCAATTACTTATATTTTGCATGTTTATTTTACTAACAGCAATAACTATTTATTAAAACATTGACTGCATGGGTGTGAAGCCTGGAGAAGGGAATTTCATAGCTTGTAAATATCATAAGCTTTTTTACTCATTATTATTATTATTATTTTATGTGCACATGTTTTTTTTAAAGTTTATTAATCTAACTGAATGTCCTCAGGCTTCCCCGCCTCAATCAGGTAATTTTGTGAAAGCGTCTGTCAGCGATAAGAAAAAGTTCTTCGAAAATGCTATGGAAGAAAGTCATAAACCATCGCCAAAGCCAGGTAAATATTTTTTTGCGTCTTTGTTAAAATTCTAAGATGGTATCGTTCCTTTAGTACCTACCTATTATTTTTAATTATTCTTCTTAGTTATATGGTCTGTTCTTATATTCATCACTTTATGTAATGGTGGTAAATAGAAGGATGGTACCTACTTATTGGTTTAAGCAAATTTCTAGTAACTGTTTTATATAAGTTTTGTAAGTAAATATTTAAAGTTCATAAATTATAATTGCATTTTCAGAAAAAGTTTTCACATTCCTATCAGCGGATGAGGTGGAGAAATTGAAGCAAGAAGAGGAACGGAAGATGGCATCTCTGTCGCGATCAGAGCTCGGCTCGTGGTCCCCAGGCGAGGACCGACAGAGTGGATACAGCTCGCATTCCGACGACGAACCTTATGAGAATGGCCATAGGTATGACAGCTACCAAATATATTATTAACTGGCTTCTGCCCGCGACTTTGTCTGCGTGGACTTCAGTATTGGGTCCGACCTGGATAAAAATTAGCCTGTGTGTTATTCTAGACTATAATCTATCTCTGTGCCAAATTTCATCCAGATCCGTTCAGCCGTTCTGGCGTGAAAGAGTAACAAACATCCATACATCCATACTCACAAACTTTCACGTTTATACTATTAGTAAGAATAATATATTTCTTGCAATTTAGTAGATCAAAACACCAAAACTTTAGTTTAGTTAAGAATACATTGACTGCTTCGTCAACTCGACGGTCTAGAGTTCCCAAGCGCGACTTCGGTTCCCAGTTCGTTTTTTTTCGATCGAAGTTCTCAGTAGCAGCTCGTAGTTTGGAATTGCGCCCGATTAATGGCAATAGGCTCGCCTTCTATGGCCTACACATACCGCCATGTAACCCACAGTTCACCGGTATATTTAGTTCCCATGTAATGTACTGAGAATTTCATAGTAAAACCCAATGAAACTGCTCGATCAGACCTTAGGACCTCTAGCGTAGCAGTCGCGCTCAGGACCACTACGCTAATGAGGCAGTTAACAAAATTGTTCCATAATTACATGGTAATATGCTAGTTGACTGATTATTATTTTAAATGATCTCGCAAAGTTAACCTTAAATAGAACCGATTAACATAAACAAAATTAAAATCCTCTCAAAAATAAGAAAGTTTAAGCATTTTACTTTTATGCTACACATTAACACTGTCTGTTGCATCGTAGCGCCCAAACGAAAGGACCGATTTTGATTCAGTTTTTTTATCTGATAGGTGACTTGATTGAGAGTGTTTCTAGCTGTCTTTTAAAAAAACTGGCCAGCCGTTTGAATATTATTAGCTCTTTTCTGGTTCATGATGGGATGTGAGCAACTTCTACAGATCTGATCGATTTGAAATTTGGTATCCTGTTACTTCAATGATATTGCGAGAACATGGTAACCACGTCTTGATGCTACGGGGTTCTTTTAATTTTGATATTATAATAAATCAAACACCGATCAACTATCCTATTGTAGTGTGTCTGGAGGCGTGAGTCCATCAGCGAAGTCGCAACGTAGACGTGCGGGCCGCGACGGTGAGGTGGAGGACGCCGCCACGCGCGCCGCCCGCCGCGCCGCCTGGCGAGCCGCTAGACTGCGCTCGCTTGAACAGGTCAGCAACCTTTACTCATGACAATCACGTTCGGCTAACTACTCCATAAAACATAACATGCTGGCACGTCAAGCTGGCATCCAAAAAACTCGGGGTGCTTAATAAGGCAAGACGGTATTTCACCGCGGGCCAAAGACTGCTACTTTATAAGTCGCAAGTCTGGCCCCGTATGGAGTACTGCTGTTACCTAAGGGCGGGAGCACCAGCATACCCGCTTGATCCTTTTGACTCGGTCCAGAAACCTGCAGTTAGGATTGTCAACGATCCCTATCTCACAAACGGCCTGGAGCCCTTAAGTCTGAGGAGAGACTTTGCCGCTCTGTGCGTGTTCTACCGTCCGTACAATGAGCAGTGTTCTGAGGAATTCTTTGAAATGATGCCAACAGCTACTTTCTATCACCGCACCTCTCGGCTTCGGAGTGGAGTTCATCCACATACCTTAGAACCACTCTGGTGTCATACTCTGCGATTCCAGAGGAATTTCCTCCCACGCACACTCGGGTTGTGGAATCAGCTGCCCGCCAAGGTTTTTCCAAAAGACTACAGCATGGGGTTTTTCAAAAAGGGCTTGAAAAGATTTTTATATGGTCGGTAACGCGCGAGTGATACCTTTGTTTGCCCTTGTTTACCCATCTTAGTGGTATAACAAAAAAACATACCATCATGCCTGTATTCCCCGAAGGGTTCTAACCCTCTAAAGGCGTACATTGTACACCCACAGCTCGCAGGTATGTTTACGTCCTTCCCCTTCAGGAATACAGGCGTGACGGTATGTTATGTATTATTGGTCAAGTGGGCCAGCTACCATACGATATTCTTTGTCTGTTATCCCTTATCATGGACATGGAAACTTTGAATCGCTATAACTTTTTCACACAGCGGTTGGAAACGAGTCACCATAAAGGCTATTGTAGTGCATGGAAATAGTTTTCTAATGATATAATAATATGTGTTATCCTTATTGGTCCGTTGCCTAGCTTGCATACATTTTTGCCGATTGTCCTTTCAAATAGTCGTAGCCACATAACAAAATGAAATAAAAGCTTACGGTCTTTGTGTTTAAAATTTCAACTGAGTATAATAACAAAATGTTTAGCTATTTTATCGTTTGTCACCTAAAATCCCCTACCGTGCTGTCCTATTTGTGGACGTAGGGCTTTTTTCGTACACTTGGCGAATTGTGACCTAAGTATTTTTTTATTTTATGATGGTAAGCGATTACCGTCGTCCATGGACACCCGCAACACCAGTCACAAGTGCCTTGCCCGCCTTTTAAAAGGGTATTGGGCCTCCGGTAATCTCACTTACTCGGCGAAACACAACGTAAGCGTTGTTTGACGCCGGTTTTCTGTGAGGCCGTGGTATCACTCCCGTCGAACCGGCCTCGTTTGCCGACTTAATCAATAAAAAAAAGTACAAAATAGCTGTCGTAAAATTAAAGACCGAACTATTTAAAATTTGTTTTGTTTATTTAGGAGGCACTTGAATCACAGAAAGTAATAAAAAGCATGGTGGGACCAGCTAGTGATATTTTAGAAGATCCTCCTAGAGAAAATTCTCCGTCCGAGGTAATTATCGGAATTTTACCTATTTAATAAATAAGTTGAATGTTGTCCAAATTAAAATACTAAAGCAACCAATTCTGTATTTGGAAAAAAGAACTTTTAAATCTTAGCAAATTCATTGATTGTTATAAACAAAGAGATATAGGTAAAGATCCTACAAAAGCCCTTTTTTCCATTTCAGATTTAGAATGTTTTTGTCATAATCCAATAATACATGTAATTCGTTTGTCTGTAACTGTTAACACTGTGAATAACACTGATAGAATATTATAATGTCTTTGTCATGTAAGCAATTGATAATAACTGTCTTAGTTCTATCCATTTTAATTTGAATACTAAAATTGATAACTTCGATGTCTTTTGCAAGTACCTGTAACAGTTCTTAAACTGATGTAACTGGCACTAACAATTTGTGGTTAATGTCTTATCGTTGGTGGGGATCAATGTCGCTTGGCTGGCATATTATTGTACGTTCACAATGGGCTGCGAATGTCAAAATTGGCTTTACAAATTATAGAAATGGCCCCTGCCACGTATCGCGTTACGTACAAAACCGGGCCCTATACTGGCCGTCAAGGAGAAAGAAAAATTGTTAGACGAGCGCATTACCCTCCGCACCGAGGAGTTCGTGTGCCCGGCAACCGGCGAGACTAAAGTGCGAACCGTCGAGTACATTGAGAAAGTCATTGAAAAAGAGGTACGCGTATAACGCCGCGACTTGTACATTGTGCTACGTAAGACGCTGTACACAAGCAATGCCGTATCGTGTGTGGTTTTATTATCTTTTTGTATATCTTTAAAAATACGCTTAGCTTTCAACGTGCAACTATTCCGACTGACAAAAGAAATGAAGACATTACTGTAGACTGCGACGAAGTTAACAAACTTGTACGTTACAATAATTTTATTGTTAAGACAGTGAAACGATCGACTGACTAAGATAACTACGTATATAAAACACATAAATGTTTAACGCGGGGCCTAAGTGCACATAACGAAATACACTAAAGCACAACACAAACGTCAAACACCACAATTGCAGTAGATAATATAATCGTAGGAAAATTGGAAATCTGTTATTGTACACATTTCATAGTTATTTTTTCCAAATTCTAAAAAATGATTTACATTTTATTAAAGTAAGTCAATGAAAAGTGCGTGTGTCAATTACTGGAGACACACCCCTGCTGATACAAAAACTAGAATAAATTTTTGTATGTTTGATCCGATTCAATATGTGTGTAATATCCTAATTAAGTTTTATATCCATTATTAGCAAAACTGAAATAGCAGTATTTTATTAACACACAAACGTTCCGACTTTTTCGATGGATTTTTAAAAATAATCTTTTGTTAAAACATTTTCCTGACAATTAAGAACACAAAAAATTCTCCAAATTGGTCGTGTCATTCTCAAGTGATTTATGGAAAGCGAAGATAAATTAAAAGATTAAGTATTGATAGCCCTACAAATTGGGAAAATAACTATGATTTTAATACTTAACTGATTTTGCTGTTTTTCTGTGATTGATACAAATTATTGTAGATAATCAATCACGTAGTATCCTACACTCACGTATATGTAGAACTAAAATTGACGTGGCAATAACAAGACTTAAGCTATGGAATTAACTATTGTTACAAATCCATGATATTATATACAATTTATTTGCCCAGTTTGACAGTATCCCAATTCCTAAAATTTTCCCTTTTATTTCTTCTTATCTATTTAATGTTTTCACGAGTGTTGCATGATATTTTGGCATGGCATGCTAACTTAATTTATTGTGTAATTTGTCAGACGATACCTGGATTCTAGACACGGCAAGCTTCAACGAAAACAATGGTTTGTTGCGTTTATTACTCTTCAAAACATTTATATACCTACTAAAGCTTATCTCATCGCTTTAGCAGCAGAAGCGAAACTAATACACTAACGCCTGTATAATAGATCAATATCAAAAGTATTTAGTGCATGTCATTTTCCATAGGTAATCAACATTACACCGATTTACCAAAAGGTGTTCAAAACTGTGACCGTTTTGTAATGTGCATTTTCTGGTGATCTAAGTTTTTTAAGTTCACATTTTTGAACACACCATTATATTTATAAGACATCTATGTTATAACTGACATCACAATCACTCCGTTCTGAAATACTACTCAAAGAACATCATTCATTTCTATGACCAAATACGATATGAAAATTTTCCATATTTATTTAAAAGAAGTCATATAGTCACGGCATTTTCCATTTGGGGTAAAGTTAAGACTTCTATTTTTATTTTGGTGTTCATTGTATTTATCAATACAGGTGGAAACCACGCAAGAAAAAATAATATCTCTGGAATTAACGACTAGCCCGAGTAGCGAAACAGCGCCTACCGACCTGGAGGAGGCCGGTATTAGCTTGGGAGATGGCGATACCGAGGGCAGGGATAACTCGCTGCAGCCAGACATCGTGCAGGTGGTGAACCCTCTATTGGATGGCGGTGCCGGCCGAATCACTACCATCCCCGTGGGGCCCACACACCGTGTCACTGCTTACACAGAAACACCACAGTAGACTACACAATTACAGATCTCTATCCCAACACTCATCCTTTATCTCCGCTCCACCGCCCTACCTGAAGGATCATCCCATGACAACACATCGGCTATAAACACAGTTGTAATAGACATGACTCGACCGCTCGCTGTCGATAATCAAACTCGATTGTAGATTTCTTCAACGAAACGAACGTTCGTAAAACGAGTTTCCATCTTAATTTTGTATTGTAACTGTGATAATAAATTTAGATTCCACCGACTTGTTATGTTACTTAAAGGCGTTTGAAGAAATCTACCAGCGAGATGCGTTTTGTGGCATTTTATTTTGATCACAATTTTTATTTTTTTATTTTAGTTTTTGCGACGGAGATTTTAGAATAATTATAGGTGTTGTTATTATATATTTTTGGAAATAATAATAGTTATTATTCTTTGAATACTTTACGTATTTAATTTTAAATAATTTTCATTCCGTGCAAGTTTTTACTTTTGACTGAATGTTGATGTTTACCTGTTGAGTAATGTGACTGGTTGATTAGCCAGGATATGAATGTAGGCCGAGTGTAAGATTATATAAATGGTGTATATACCATCTTCCAACAAGGTGTAATAGAATGCAACGCAAGTGTACGAAAGTGGCATCACATTTAATGATATAACATAATTTATCGATTGATAGTAGGTACTTGCATTATATACTTAGTTTATTTGCGAATTGTTGTTTCATTCAGTATTTTGTGTTTGCTGATGTATTAATATTTTAATTAATTGTAATATTAATTTAATTATATTATTATGTGGTGCCTTGATTTCTTGAAATAAATTTTATAATATAATTATAGGTACCTACGATTTTATCATTCAAACTTCAATTATTATTTTAATTGTGTATTATTATTGTAATGTTATTTCAAAAATATATTAATTTAATGTAAAGATTCTAAACCCTACAGAAGGTGATGAATAACGCATTTGCATCAGTAGGTATGACCGTAGGGTATTAATAAAGATTCGCTGTAAATGTCCCGACATAACTATTTCAAATATATATAACAACAAATTGTACATTTCCGACCGAATGAAATGTATTATCTGTATTAATACTTAAATATAATAATTATCATAATGGTAAATAAATTGAAGTGTTGAATGGAATGGAAGAATGTGTGTCCTTTATACCTTTCTAGTGATATGTGCATTGTAAACTTGAAAACATTGTATGTTTGTCCCAATTAAATGTTTTAATATATATTTTAATAAAATTATTATATTGTTTAATTACAAAACACAATTATAATATTACTTTCTTTAATATATTTAAGGAACACAATTTAAATGTCTATAGGTATTCTCTATTAAGAACAACAAAAATATCTTAAAAATAACTAACGAATAGAATCACTTTTACTTCTTGGGTGCAATAATGCCTTCCAGTTGCGCCTGAAATCAGATGCATTTATTTATAAAATTGTTAATGCATAGTGTAAATAAACTGAAATGAGTATTATAGCAGTGCATTGGTCACAGTAATCTAATGCACATACTATATTTTTCAAATAATCATTAAATTGAAGCAGATTAATTATACAAAAGAATATAAACTGGGCTCACCTTGAGTTGTGCGTTGGTCTTCTTCAAAGCGAGGAGTTCTTCTTGGTGGCGCTTCTCCTCAGCAGCTCGGAGCTCAGCCGCGCGCCGTTCGAGTTGTTCAGTCTTTTGTTTCAACTCATTACACAGTTTCTCCAGGGCAGATCTTTCAATTTCTAGCTTTGCTACTTGATCCATCAAATCTGATTTCCCTTGCTCGGACTGGAATAAATTATTTAATCAAATAATTGTTGAAATTATTTTTAGCTAATTTTGTGACGACAAACCTGTAATGCTTTCCTCATACCGAAGGCAATGGAACTACAGTAGAGAGTCTGATAAGCTTCCATTGTGATTCTCGCTTCATCACGCACTCTCAGTAGAAGGAGTCCTCTTTCTCCGCAGTTTATTGTTACCTGGAGAAGTTTTATATAATTCAACAGACTGTTGTCCAAATTTAATAAAACATACCAATTAAATAAATGAGATAAATTCTAATATGAAACCAAAGTCAGTTCAGAAGAAAGTCAAATCGCCCTATTGGATTCTGCTAACAATCTTAGAGGCTCTGGTTGCCAACAGATGCCAATTTGCTTTATTTAGGTACGCATAATTCATTCGAGGGCGCGCAGCAACTTCACCTGTTCAATAATATTTGTACTGACTATGACCATAGGGTCTACAATATGTTTATGTAGGTAGGTACTTTGGCTGAATGGTGTGTCAATCAAATCTTAAAATTATGAACCTGTCGTATAAGCTCATCGAAGCATTGAGTGTAGAGTTGTCTGCGCACAGGACAGATGCCGGTTTCCCTAGCTTGTCTTTGTTGTAAGCGCGTGTCAAGCATTTCTTGGAGGTTTATCACATCTAGTCGAGTTGCTGGAGTCGAGGATATCTGAACAATAACATCAAATTATGGGTAAGTACCTACACATAAACTGATGAACATGATTAGTATAAGGACGCTACTCCACCTTTTGAGTCCATATTTGGCCATCTTCTTCCCATTCTTTCGGTGGGAGAATGGCATTCAAAATCTCTTCCGTTTCCTTTTTAGCTTCTGTCGGTACACATGGTTGTACGGAAGATCCAGCAATTGGTGCTATCTGGGAAAAATAGGGTAAAACGTAGTAGGACTCCTATTGTAGTCGGTTATTCAACCCATTCATGAAACGTAAGGCAAATAACTTACGACTTTTTCTAGTTTCTTAGTAACTAGTACAGGATTGTCATATCGAACTAAAGTTTCTTCTGCGGACACAGGAGCTCTTTCACCCATTATTTAGTAAATAATTGCAATTTTGTATTTATAATATGACAAAATGTCAATGTCGACAACCGTCGTGTATTGTAAACAATTACGGTCTCTATAGTAACTGCCTGTTGCATAGCAATCCTATATAATATCCGAAGCCAATGGAGTTGTGCAGAGTACCTACCTACAGATTAATGATTAATTTATTTGTAGTATAGAGTTTATAAGTGGTATAGCGGGATGGCGGACAATAAACATACATGCACTCGAAAAACATAGTGACATAACCTTCTAGCGCAGTCGGGTAAAAAGGGTCGGTAGCAGAGCCGGCCGAGTCGAGCTCATTCCCCTTTTAGGGTGCGTTTCCACAGACGCGGAGCTGGGCAGTGTGGAGGAGTGGACCATGTATTGCCCAATCACAGTGCTCGAAATCTCCACTCCGCATCAGTGGAAACAGTGTAAGTGGAGCGGAGTGGACTTTCAAATAAAATATATGAACACGAGGCCTAGAACCGAACAGAACGGAGTCGCGCAGGTTGTGGATTTGTTTTGAATGTGTGGCCGCTCCGCCTCAATGGAAACACTTGACACTTTTCACAGCTCCACTTCGCCCAGCTCCGCGTCAGTGGAAACGCACCGTTATACTAATGTCATTGCCTTTCCCTATTACAATGGTAAATAAATGCGTAACTTATGGAGTAGTTTGGTAAATTATGTAGCAAAATGTATGAGGGTTAGGTAGAGCACCAATAGTCATTCCGTAGCAGAGCACTTCGATTTTATAGAGTAAACATGTAAACACAATCGGAGGTCGTAAATATTTTGCATTTGTGATTATTGGCCTGCGCGGCGTTCGGGACGGCTCACTTAGACACAGTTCTATTTTGACGAAATTAGCTTAGCGCAGGTAGCAGGTAGGTACGCAGAGGGAACCAAAGGTAAGTATGTAATAAAATACTAGTAACTAGACGAAGTATCTACTTCTAAAAAGCCAACTAAGCTACTAAACACTCAAGTAATCTGAAATAGGGTATTGTTAACTTGGCGGTGAAATAGATGTATTTTTTGCTCTCGCAGGTACGCTTTCGTGCC
Organism: Acronicta aceris; assembly: GCA_910591435.1. Classification (NCBI taxonomy): domain Eukaryota; kingdom Metazoa; phylum Arthropoda; class Insecta; order Lepidoptera; family Noctuidae; genus Acronicta; species Acronicta aceris. Next base: position 7,861,660 of record OU342767.1, on the reverse strand, counting down.
TATTATGTAAACCCTTCATAGAGATTTTAAATGAATAACCGGATGGTTGAGATAAATGTAAGTATTTTAATTAAAAAATATATCTAAAATAATAGTAGGTACACATATTGTTGTTATAAAGAAATCTTCGTGTGACTGACACTGGCATGGCGACCATCAGGGATTTTAATTTTGATAACATAAAAAAATAATAGCTAATTAGTCGAAATTAGTTGCCAGAATCAGAATAAGTCTGTCACTGGTTCAAAAGTTTAAAGGGTTAACACGTTGAGTGCCACCGACTCGCCCCGCGAGTTCACGTAAATTTTATTCCTGTCGTAGTGGCATTGAACGTGTTAAAAAGTGGCCGATCTAGAGAGAGCCTCCCCAGCTTTGCCTAATTTGAATCTTAAAAGCGAGGGCACCTAGCCAAGATCTGTTTTCTCCCTTATTGGTCGCCAAGAGCTAGTTTTCGTCAATTTCGATCTAGCTCTTGGACAATACCTTAAAAATTGAACTTAATATATCTTCTAAGCTAAGACCCAACTAAATCTGGAACTTGGTGAAAAATTGCGACTAATTAGTGACTAAATTTGGGAGAAAACAGATCTTCGCTAGGTGCCCTAGCTTTTGAGATTCAAATCAGGCCAAGTTGGGGAGGGGCTCTCCAGATCAGCCACCTATTTTTTATGTTATCAAAAATAAAATCCCTGATGGTGGCCATGCCTGTGTCAGTCACACACAGTCTTCCGATCTGATCATGTAATGTCCAACAAAAATAGTTCCCACAGTTCTTATCGCACAGGCTGGTGTCTATCAACATAAGACCTCACAAATTATCAGAGAGTTTTATTGTGTTTGAAACACTTTTTCTTCCTTATTCATTGAGAATCACTACTTGAACTCGAACTTGAGTCGGTGGACATGACTTCAACATCTTCTTGGTTGGGCGCGTCTTTTCCGCGACCGTCAATAGCGACGGAGTTGCCGCCTCCAACCGACATGTGTAGCTCGCCAGATGGGTGCCATGTGAACTGGTTGGTTGCTGATGCTGGCACTATAAAACAAATACAAAATTTAAACACCACGGATTTTGCATTGTATCTATAATTTGTTATTTGAAGGATTAAGTTATGAATCAAATGTAAATTGATATTTTTTACACTGTTATGTCAGACCCCACACATTAATTTGATGATTCAAATGGTAACTTGCCATTGATTTATTACCACATAAGGAAGTGTAATTGTTAATCAATAAAAGGAGCAGTAAAGTTTATTCAATCATGGAAATACCCATAGTCTATAGAAAATTATATTGCACAAATGAGATTCAATAAATTTCTCAGGAAATTTATGAATGTGACTCACCACCGCCTGTCGTCATTCGGTGTAGTTCATTCAGTGTAGATGGTGTGTGGCCATTGAGTGGCAGGTCACAGAGTCGCCCAAGCATTCCTAGTCTCATCTCAAGATCAGTGGGGTATGGTCTGCGAGGATCTCCAGGCTGCCATGAAAGAGGTGCACTGACTGCATTTGAGGCACTGATTCTGTGAATTTATTTCATAGGCAGACAAACAGTAAGTGTTATGTTATATTTTAATTATTTATGTTTAAAAAAAATATATCATCACCATCATTTTGGAATCATAATAATTAGAGTTGGAGAGAATGAATCTTATTTTGTTTTCTCCGTTCTAGGTTAACAATTTATACCTATTTTCATCTTTAAATAGTATTAACAGGCAAAATCCTTGCCTTCACATATCAATCTATGTAAAAATTACAAACATAACTGTACATATTTTTATTATAATGTTTTCACACTTAAACCACTAAAAAGATTTCAACGAAAGCAAGATCATGTGTAGCACGAGGAATAACAGGCGAGCCTTTTTTTTAAAATACTTTACGAACAGCTAATTATTATAAAAATTATATGGATTTAACATTCTATACACTTGCCTGTGTGCAAATTTGATCAATTCTTCTGATGGCACAGGCCGTTTTCTAGACTTGACTATTGATGCAAGCTTCTGCCTCGCTTGATATAATGAAGTTGCCAATATTTGTTCAGCATCTTTGAGTTGTCTTTGTAAATGAAATATGTCTTGATCCTACAAAAACAATCGTGCAATTAAATTAATGAGATTATTAGAGCGATAATTTCCAGTAACCAGTTATTTACCTTGTTTTCTACTTCGGCTTTAAGATCATTCATTTTCTGTTGAATCTTGGCTTGTTCATCAGCTAATTCCAATGTTTTCTTCAATTCCGAGTCTTTCGAGAGCAGCAAATCTGTGAGCTGTGCGTGGTCGGCCGCAGAAAGCTTTTGCGGTTTCGGCGCTATTGACACTTCTATCATTTCTCTGTAATATGAATATAGGTATTATTAGAGGTATACAACTAATAACAATTTTATCCAATGTATAAATTCAAAATTTTATAAACTAAAACTACTTTACTCACTTTGAAATCAACTCGATATCGTCAATCAATGCCAGTAGCCTGTCTTTAGTACTCAAATGGGATGCCATGGTATCCGTTGTTTAATACAAAGTTTGGATAGGTACTTTAATATTTTTAGTTTATATATCTCCTAGAAATCGTTTTTTGAAGAGAAATGTTCTGGAATGCAATGCAAAGGCAAATTAGCAATCTTACATTTGTAAAATTCAACTTTGACTTTATTTGTATTCAGTAACTTGACACTTGACACAGTTTAAATCAATTTAAAATAGGTACTCTTTGCTTGACACTGAAGTGAACAGTGACACAGTTGAAGGGTTACCAGTTTTTGACAAAAAAATATAGTAGTGAGTGAGATGGTGAAAGAATAAATGAAATTGAATGAACATAAGTAATGCAAACGTTTATTTTAAATTTGATAACTTGTCTTATAAACACGATATACACTTTTAAACATTGTAGAAGTTTGCCGGAGGAAATAAAATCACAAAAGTAAAATTACATATAATAATTGTTATTCTTATTTTATTTATAATAGAAGAAAATAAAAAAGGAAATTACTTTTATTAATAATTAATCATTATTCTTATGTTCCACATCTTACATACGAATTTTTAAGTTTTATATAAACTAAGTAGTCCATTTTAACCATTCGTTCTTTGTGCAATATCATTCACTACCCGAACGCTATTAGTTGTAGTATGGTACCATTATTTTTCTTTTAAGAGTCAAGATAATGAATACAATTAAAAGTCGAAGATTTAAAGTTTGAGACTTGACTATTTGTAAGTGTAAGGTGAATGACATTGATGAGTATGACATTTAAGATATGACAATTTGACATTGGCTGTCAGTAAATTGACTAAAGTGTATCGCACTTATTTTCACTAAATAGTGTATTCTCAAATAATTTGATTAACTATTGGGGTCTATAATAGAGCAACAGAATCCAAAACAATTTTTTTTAGAATTTTTGTCCGTCCGTCTGTCTGTGTGTTTCTTTCTTTCTTTATTCTTTAAAAAAAAACGTTGCCCCACACTAGGATTCTCTCCTGTATCGTGGGTGCGTTTACAAACACAAATTCTCACATACACAAACGCCCAGACCTGGAACAACTACCTGTAGATCATACAAATATTTGCTCCGTGTGGGGATCGAACCCACGACACGTGACGCAGAAGCCGATCGCTCAGCCGCTACGCCAAACGTGTCGTTTGTTTGCGGTTTTCACAGTCGTAGGAGTCTGGAGGTCTAATTTAAAATCGGGTGCATATTTTATCTTGATACGCCGTCTAAAAGCCGGGTTATAGTAATCCTTTTGGGAAGCGTGTGAAACCGCGGGCAGCAGCTAGTTATACGATAAAATGACGCCACATGTCTCGCCTCCGATAAGTTTTCGATTGAACGATTTGTATTACTTTGAGTTTCGACTTTGTCGTCAGCTGGCGATATGCGTAAATAAAATAGTTTTCGAAATTTTGTTAGAATACCTTCACTCAGCTTACCCCGTAGAGGTTCTTGCCTCGAAAAAGATAATTAATTACATACTTATAATAGGCTCACCCTCTTACACAGGACCTTATACAGTACACACGAGTGCACTGTGGGTGTATTGGTGCCAACACCTTTGCGTAGCTCTATTTTAATTGAAACCTATATTTTTCTATAAATACTTACCTAAATATAAACATAATTAGCAAAAAGTTATGTGTAGTGTAAAAGGTATTGCTTTATGAAAGGCGTTAAACATTAAGGCACAATAATTCGATAAAATATATTGTTAATGTCAATAACGACTTTGTAATGCGCTGGCGGCTAAGTTAAATACAACGTATATGTATATTACAGGGAATAGGCTCCAAGATCAACGGCACGATAATGATTACTTTATTTACTACAAGTATCTTATGACCTCATCGTAACCAAATTAGAAATAAGGTCAGTATCGTCCTGCACAAGTACGTACGGTTTTAGTTACAATAGTTAAGTGCATACATAACTAGATAATTTTAAGTTTCGTTTTAGGGTTTAACATGTTAGTTGGTAAGTAAGTACCTATACTACCTGCATGAAATATAAAACAAAACTTTGTGGTACCTATTGTCAGTATTACTTACGTTCTTTGTAGCAAATGTATCAAATTGATATATTTTCACACACAGTCAGTGTACGAAGAACACATAGCGTAGGTATCATGTTCGTGCAGAGAACGGGTAAACGTACCTACCTACATTGGTTTTTGTTTGTACACATAGGTAGTCATACTGCAGCGATTCATGCGAACCGGCTTTTGTGCACGCTGTAACCGCGTGATCAGCTGATGGCGAGGGCAATGTGGCCACCGAGGGGTGGAGGTGCACAAGGGGGGAGGCGCGACCACGCTGTGAACATGCGCAGTCCACGTGCTCTTGGGACTTTATTACTGTGCATCACCGTTAAAATTGAATCCAGTATAATTATTATGTACACTAGTTTACAAAATGTTGCCCCAGGTGAGACGCATCAATTAATTTTCTTGTACATTTTTTGACGTTAATCTAAATCCGGCAACAGAATGCTCTATGACGTCAGAATTTGGTCAGATATAGCGATCTCAAAGTGCTAAAAGTAAAAACACGGTGTTTGGCGATATTTGAAGTAGTACTTACCTATTTTTTTTTAAGACAGCAAATTTTTACGGTCATGTCTAACTAAAGCATCCTTTATTACATCTCATCTCCTTTCAAATCCATTTTGGTTTGCTTCGCTACGAATTTTTTTCTCAAGATATAAATTTCTAGGTAAAACACTTCGATATTTTCCTATATTATTATTTTGAATTATAGTATTATCGGACTACATTAAATTACAGAAAAAACCGAAAAATTACTTCAAATATCGCTAAAAACGGTGAAACGTTTGAGAATTTACTTTGTCATAGAATTATTCTGTTGCCGGATAAAGGTTTAGCATCAAAAGATCTATAAGAAATGATTGATGTGCCTCACCCCTGAGTTTGTTTTCTTTGTAAACTAGTCTTATTTTGTACCTACCTACTTAGTGGTCATGGTGGGTTTGATTACCAGGTCGAGTACTGTTACTGAATGTTACCTATATGAAATTCTCACTTTCTCAGTAGCAGCTCGGATATGCTTTGTGCATCGACCCTTCGGAGACACAGACTTGATTGTAATGACAAAATATTTTTTTAAGAGTTCTTAGATAAATCTATTATTTTTTTATAAAAAGTTGCCTTACTCTAGGAATTTCTCCTGTATCGTGGGAGCTTTTACAAACACTTATTTCACTTATGACACATACAGGCAAAAAAAAATATACAGATCATATAATTTTTTTTTAGTATGGGAATATATCTAATCCCCTAGCGCAGAAGCTGCATAGTGCATCTACTGTCGTTATTATATTTCTCTGCATCAACCTAAGGTTGTCTGGCAGAAAATGCCTAATGGCATTAAGACCGCCTTTGTACTAACGGTGCATAAAGTATAATAAAAAAAAAAAAAAAACATCGCTCGACTAAGTAGGTACTGTGCCAGTCGAGCCGTCCACTTTTTTATCTGTCTATCTAAGTAGATAATTAAAAAGTTATAGCTGTCCAGGATAAAGTAGCAGACACAAAACAAAAACAATTTTTTGAGCACTCTGGGGGGTCATGGGTTCTTTAGTGAAGCTTATTTTCAACCAATAAGAGAAAAAAATCAAAATAATTCATAAGCACGCTAATAAAGGCAGTAGCGTCACAGTATAACTAAATCAGTTCGATAATTGATATGTTTAATTACATTTAGTTATATTTTTACTATAATATAGTAATTCAAGAACTTTTTTATTGTAAACTAGATCCGTATTTACCCTTTTCTACCCTCAGTCCGTTAAAATTTATCAAAATTATTCAATTTACCCGAAGAATCCAGTGCGTTCGTACAAGTAATTTCATAGGCTGTGGTGAAGGTTTCTTTTATGACATCAGCACTGACTGCAGGGTTGGGGGAGGGGGGCTAGCATTTGTTGATTCGATCGGACGCCCGCTGTGCTCCAAGTTTACCAGTTCCAGTGCGAGCTTGGCAGTAGAGGTGAAATTGGCTTCTCTGCCAATCTAATGGAACATCGCTCTTTTGAGAAAGTGTCAACTGCAATCGTGTTAAACAAATCAAACATTCGCCTTAGACGTGACAATTGTCGTAAACAACAAATCCTGCTGCTACTATTATGTTGTTTAAACGGATCATTGAAGGAAAGTCCATGTTGAACGCCGATGCCAAGAACATTTCGCCCGAGAAATGTTCTAGAAGGAGGTCGGAATGCGATGGATGTAGTGAACATTCCACGTAAGTTGAGATCCTGAGTTTAACCCTAGCTTGGTTATACTAAATTTAAGCAAATTTATTAACATTATGCAACGCTTAACTAATTCATGAAGCATCGGATAGGTCTTTGTTTACAGTCTCAAAATATTGATATGATAAAGAATCAAAATAGAAAACGTCAGGAAAATAAACTAGATAGATGGTTATTTTTAACGCCAGTTTAAACACTGCTGTCACTAATGTGCATTCTTGACCGACTTTTACCCACCAACTGGAAGAGTCGAAAGGTACCTACACAGCGGAGCTTATTTCATGTTTGTTTACATAATAAACAATAATTGGCGGTCGAAAAGGGTCATATAATCACCAAGTGGATTCATGAAAGATCAACAACCTTAGAACATGTTTCCCAGTGAGAAGTATTAATTTACACACACAAGCTAATACAATATGACTCATTTAAGAAATATATAAAAAAATATTTGGGTACAGAATCGATATTATAAACCCATGGACATTTCGTTTTCCTTCACTACATTTTCGGCATCGTTGGTTGTGGTTTAGAGAATATTTGTGGCTTTGTGGTAGGTAAGTGTTCTTTTTTTTTCATGTTAAATCCAGATATCTCTAAAAATTGGGATGTAGGTAAGATTATTGAAAAACCCTCTACTTACCTATTTAATTATATAAAGTTATTGTTAAAAACCTTATACGAGTAATCTGACATATATTAATCATTGTTGATACCCAAAATTATTGATCTCCGAGCACCTAAAAATAGAATGTACCTATAGCGATATCGCCAAACTTATTGACCACTCTGAAGTTGCACGTGTGTGCAGTCAACTGAAGTGTTCCGTATTCAGAATGTTATAATAAATACATAATTAAATTATAATTGACGACTACATTTAACTGTGCTAGCTTTTTAGCGTCCCGCCTTGGCTTCTCCCAATTGAAATTCTCGAAATTTCATTTCTTATTTTAATACGCATTAACGCATGTATTGACTTTAATATAGGTACCTATGCTTAATAAAGTAAGAAGTAGGTATAACCCCCGAAATAACATCGCACGTCTGAAGTTATCCGGAAGTACCTAGTTTTGCCGTGGTAAATTTTAATATAAAAACTATGTGTAAAAACAGTTAGGGGTATTTTAATGGTTACCTATTAGTTCAAGTTATATTGTATTGCTAATATTTCTATAGTATAAAATACTATAACAATATATAATAATGGGTCTTGTAGCCTGAAATAAATTATATCTATGCTATAACTTAAGATTATGTACCTACGTAATAGTTAAGTAAGGTACCTTCCACTATAACTTTCACTAAGTTGATTTACTTAGGAAGTTAATTAAGCTATAGATGGCTTACATAAAATCGTATAGGTGAGCTAGACCTTATAAACAATCGTATGTAACAAAACCTGCCTTAATATATAACATCATTTCAATCCAAGAATTTTGCAAAGTAAGACATAACATTTTTATACCGTTACACGCTTACACGGTAATTAAAACGAAATAAAATAATTAAGTAAGTAGGTACCTATCTAAAAATAAAATGTTATTTTTCTTTCTTATATTTGCTTTGCGAAATGGGATTCGTGAAATGCGAAATAAAAATATCTGGCACAAATTTTATATTTCATCTACTGATGTACTGACTCGTATATTTAGCCTAGACACAATATCATCGTTGTTTAAAATTAACTTGTGGATCTTTAATAACTCAATTAGCTCGTGTGCCTAATTGGTAAAGTCATAAAACATCTACATTAAACCTAGGTAATTACCTACATATCTACTTATAATTCTTGTAATTAAGGAAATACGGATAACACGTTTGTTTGTATTGCGTTAAACAAAGAACTTAATTGAAGTTTGAATTTACAATAATGTATAGATATACACTAGACACAACATAACATAACATACCATCACGCCTGCATTCCCCGAAGGGTTAGGCAGAGAACTGTAGGTGTACTAATGTACACCCACAGTTGGTCGGTATGTTTAGGTCCCATGTAATAGCACTCCGAGCTGCTACTGAGAAAATTCATTTCATAGAAAAACTCAATAACACTTTGCTCGACCTGGTGATCGAATCCAGGACCTCTAAAGTACATAAATAAAGATATCTAAGTACTCATCATCATTTATGGATATTGTAGTTTCGTCCCTCTGGAAACGGATACTGTTTGTCTCAAGTAGCTCTGACCGCCTCCAAGGTTCCTTGACGTTTTAGCATTGTTACTGGTAACTAAGTATATGTAGGTACTACTACTACTGCTGGTACTCTTGTAGTTCTGACCTCGTGGACCCATCTTTGACAATTACCACATGTTACCAGAATAAGAAATTCTGTGTTTCGATTTATTGCTATATTCATGACAATTGATTTCATTAATTGAAACGGCCGCGGTAGAACTAGGTATCACAAGTAGATACAAATTTTAGGTCATGGTGGATACCTACTAGTTACTACACAAAACCTACTATAATATTACGTTTACGACTACGATAGATGTCCACTTTAGTTTAACCAATTAGCTTAGTACACTAAGCTTGGTTAAAAAGAACGAATGAACTTCTTTTATTCTCTTTCCAATTACTCCTCCGCTTTATACCTTCCTAGTACCTATATACTATCTACTTATTGCAAAAGATTGTAAAAACGGAAAGGTCTGCCATTTTCGTATTGATAGACCCAAGGGAAAGGAAGAATCATGAAATTTCCCAAACTTTATGTCACCTATAATCACGCAAAATTCGTGCTCGTTATTTTGCAATCTCTATTCAAGACCAAACAATAATACGTCATTTGTTTATATTCTACTTAAAACATGGATTCTACGAGACATGCTTAAGAAGAAATAGTTAAGTATAATTGGTGATTAAATTATAAATAACATCTCATTAGTTCTATCTATAACCGGAACTGTTTACTTACAGTGAAATATGTTTTATCTGGGAGTTCAGGGGGCTTGTCCGCTTAACGTATGCTTGCTAAAACTAACAGATAATAGTGACGAAACATACCTACGTATAAAACTAAGTTTATATATGCAGGGTTAGGTTATCTGAGGTCTTGTTGATACCCTTCTCGTAAATGAGTCCTCATAAAGCTGTTTACCCACCCGCTTGTTGATCAGTTGGATTCCAAACGTCTCACATATCAGAACGAAGTATGTTTATAGTCAAAGTTTGCCATCGGTTGGTCACTTAGAATTTAAATACACAGTGTTATTATTCAAAACGTGACGTGGTTACTCATTCGTTGGGTTTCCTTTGTTACAGTATATTGGAAGAAATGATGAAGATGGTATTACTTGGTGTAGTGCTCTGGGCAGGAGTCACCTTTGGGAGCCACGTTGCTCCATATCCGCTAAATCTAATATTCCCAACAGGTATGTTCCTAGATTTCCTAAATTCATTTGATAACTGTTATTTATAGGGGACGAGATCTAAATCGTTTTCCTCTTGCAGATATAACACATCCACCGCCAATGTATGATTTTCCGTTTCCAAGTGCTGAAATGTTAAAAAGGTTACCGCCTGTCACAGCGTTACATACAAATAGGTCGGTCCAACTTAGCAAGTTAGAAGTATCGATGTTGGAAAGATTAGAATTGAACTTGCAGTCTGCTGGGATTACCCCTAAAACCGGATCTGTAGCGCGTGGGCTTGCGATTGACGGTTACGTCTCGGACAATGCCATGCACTACGAGAAGTCTTCGTTTACTATCACGAAAGCATCTCAGAATCTAGTCTACACCAGATGCCGAAGGTATGTCACTAATTTTCCGTTTAAAAAATCAAATCCTCAGGTTTGGATATTAGACTTTAATCGCTGTTTTGTTTATCACATTCAGATACGGTTTGCCTAATGATGAGTGTGCGAGTTTTATCAGCACGTTGAATTTGCGTGAGAGTGAGTTTGGTGGGGAGTGCGCGGCTCTTGAGCGTTTCACATGTCGTACCAATAAGATGTCTTCGAAATATCGCACTTTTGATGGTTCCTGCAACAACCCTGTCCGCTCCTCCTGGGGTCAAGCTCTTACTGGCTACAAACGTCTTCTGCACCCCAGATATGCTGATGGCATCGAAGAGGTTGGTTTTATATCGTGACTCCCTATTCTTGTCAAATTTTTTTCTATAATGAATGTTGGACTTAATAATATCATTTATAGTCTATAAAATATTTCTTACAACTGGAACTTTTGTACGACTACCAGGTTTATCTTTTTGATAACCCAAGTGGATTGTAATACTTAACGTTTTTATTAATTTTTTGAGATAACGTATCATTGAGTAATAGTTTAGTTAAAAAAACATTAATTCTGTTTTGATAATTTTGTTTATTATTTGCAGCCTCGCCGTGCTCTTAGTCACAAGGCCCTACCATCGGCTCGTGTTGTCAGCACGAAGCTTACTAACAATCTGGACTTGCCTAGCAACGACAAAACCATAGCTTTGGCTGTCTGGAGTCAATTCATATATCATGACTTGGTTCACACTCCCGTTCGAAGGACAAGTAGGTTCTTTTGCTTTAGTTTTATTTCGTAAATCAATTTTTATTAATTGTCTGTTTAGTTTAAGATTCACATTTAATGATTTCTTATCAATTTGACTTACATAAACATTGCATTTATTCGAAAAGCAAGTTATATAGCAGCTTTATTATTCAACAGTTCACACGAACCAAGCTATCCGGTGTTGTGAAAACGATGGCTTCCCCCTGACGCCGCGGTATATCCACCCGAGCTGCATGCCCATCTCCGTGCCCCACGACGATCCATTCTACAAGGAGAAGTACGTCACCTGTATGGAATACACCCGCTCTGTCACTACATACAGAGGTGACTGCACATTTGGAGCTGCTGAACAGGTAATTAATTGACTTCTTTTGATCACCAACTCGCTTCTTTATCATTGCAACAATGGGGAAAGTTTACACTTCTTTGGCTCATATTGGTTAAAAGGAGGTAGTTATTAAGTGTGACCCATCAGAAAGTACCTACCTACTTAATTTCTCATTAAAAGCAAACTTAAATGTTGTTGAAATCTTATTTAAACACGCTCTTTATGATTGAGATCGTTGTTTTCGTCATATTCTGTCGTAAGTTCATAACAATAATCGACCCTTTAACATCCATCCACTCATTTATCAAGAAAATATATATACTTAAATAAATTCTGTGATACAATCGACAATATGACATTCAAATACTTACCTACTTTGTTCAAATAGGTACCTACTTTGTTTGAATAGGTACCTACTTTTAACGTTTCATCATCACGTATGAACGTTCGTGATAAATCATAATGACAATAATTAAGTACCAAATTGTATAATTAGGTGTTTCCTAAAATACTTGCGTTCAAATAATTCCTTTTGCGTTTCTTTTTTATTATATAAAGTGATACGGATTTCCGATATATAAACAATCAAGAACGTTGACATTATGCTAAATTGATGATATAAAACCTTACTAGTCTTATTGATATACATTATTTATTTCTTTCGAATGAATAGGTATTGGACCTTCCAGGAATTAATATCTGCGTTAGTTAAAATAAACATAGCATACAGTTTATAGTTACGAAACTTTTGACGTCAGAGAAAACTTTAGAAAAAGGAAATAGGCCTACTAACGTCGTCATTATTGGGATTCTGGGTAAATAAATTTAAATTTACCCACAAGCTTCTGAGATTAAGCACCTACTAGAGTAACTATTTAGTAAAGTAAGTAATTTAGATACAAAAGAAAGAGGAATTGTCAGACCTTCACATTTTTTGTTTCATAAATTTATGGATCATGACGACTTCAATCAACATAATATATTTTTTTACCATGTACCATTAAACTGTGTACAATAATTTTTATTTATGGTTCTGGTGCAATAGTCCAAATATCATTTAATGCTAATAAATTTGCCATATCGATTTGTAATTGAGCACTGAGTGGGTTCAATTGGGCGGACGATCGTGTACACGCGCCATACAGGCCGGTCTAATTATAGGCTAGTCTAGGCACTTCTATTGCCTACATACTCTTACATAAGGGAGCTTTGCGTAATGCACTTGTGTCATATTAGTTATGTCCGGCTTAATTATATGCAGTCAGGGGCAAACGCGCATTTGATAACAACGACTATGTATTCAGACAACATGTTATTGTAACAAACACAACTAAATGTTATTTATTATGATTGATTACGAACTTAGTAATTAAATTATAGTTCGTTCGCATTGTATTATTATGACCCCGATAAAATAAAATAATTTATGCGGTTTCACAATGTTTACGATATAATTTTAGTATAGTAATGCTTTTATAAACATTGCTGAAATTGCACATTTATTTCTAGTTAATGCTCGATTTGCGTGATACAGCGGCGAGTAATTAGGTATTATTTGTGGAAAATACTCGAAAACTGCCAAAAATAACTTACCGCCCACAAATTCACACATTGCAACACATTATTTTCGTATTGGCTGGTTCCTTGTGAATGAACAGATATAAATATAATGAGAAAGGCTTCTTTTCAACTCATTTCTGTTAGGTACTTACATTACCATAAGTAAATGGAAAATGAGGCACCTACTTGGAAATTGATCTAGGTTTATTGTACTTTTTTAGGGTGGTATCAAATCCGTAAATTAGGTAATACCTAGGTACCTACTGTGTATTACAACGTTCGAACTTCTTCGGAATTCTCTGAGAATAATGAGTGCAAATCTAGTTATAACAATAATATCAATTTAAATAGGTAGGCAGTTGAACCATTTCTTTGTTCTGCACATGTAGTTTATCATAACATAGAGCAAAGATATTTTACATTTGACGCAATAAAGAAATACGTGACTGACTGTAAAAAAATCTCAATCAGAGAACATGTAGCTACAATTGTTATGGCTGAACTGTGGTATATTTCCATTTCCACAGCATATCTAAGTGTACACATTCTGCAGGCATATGCATTTGCCGGATGTAAACTGATATTGGCCTTGTTTAAATATTCAACAGATTTAGCACTAATATCTACTGCCTCATTAGTCTAGTAGTCCCAAGCGTGACTGTTACCCTAGAGGTCCTGGTTTCGATCCCCAGGTCGAGCAAAGTGTTATTGAGTTTTTCTATGAAATTCTCAGTAGCAGCTCGGAGTCTGGATTTGTGCCCGGTTAATAGCAATAGGCTCGCCCCCTATTACATGGGACCTAAACATACCAGGCGAACTGTGTGGTTACATTAGTACGCCTCTGCCTCACCCTTCGGGGAGTACAGGCGTGATGAATATAAGTCAAAATATTTTTCGTTAGTTATTGAATAAGTATTTTATAATTCAGCAAGAAATCTGTATAATCTTTTTCATAATGACGTCAGTGTCTTTCAATCGTCCTTATTTCCTTCGTCCTTATTTGCTATGCTCGAGTTATATTTATTACATACCTACCTAAGTAGGCTGGACATGTATCCCTATATTTATCATTTTAACAACCGAATAATTGTATCGAGGCTATCGGTAACTAAAATAAACATGAGTATTCTGAATTCGTGTGTTGCTTTAGCCTTCGTTTGACCGGTTCAGTTATACGGGTTACAGGGTCATGAGATCATGCGATACATCTAAATATCCTGAACATAATACTATTTATGTTTACTACTTATGGTAGATACCTACCTAATTGGATATTTGTTCTAGCGAACTGCAGGCGTAATGTTATGAATCATAGCTTTATGTGTGCATAGAAGGTTTAGGTACATTACCTAGCACAAACAACTTGGAATGATTTTTTATTGTTGACTTGCATGCGTTTTACTATAAGCAGCTTTTCCTGATGAGAAGCAAAAATGAAACACCCAATTCAATATCCTTCTGGCCTTCGGTTTTAAGTATTTAGTTATCAAATATTTATAATGATTACCACATTGTTTGTTTACGGGGGTTATGTGACTAGATTTCTACTTTTTATTATTAAATTCAATATTGCAGTATTTCTGCAAATCAATAAAGATAAGGTTTCATATAAATCACTGTTGCATACGCATAAAAAATGGGTATTTCAATTTCAATTCAGTTGGAAGTAATTTTTAGTTTACAAGCAGTAATTTCTGTTTCTAATTATTTATTAATATCTTAATTTTTTCTCAGATGAACCAAGCGACACATTTCCTGGATGGGTCAAACATTTACGGGTCCAACAGCAGGGATGCCGCGGCCCTGCGAGAGAAGACTGGTGGTCTACTCAAAACTTCAAACGTTGAAGACGAGGAACACCTACCTTTAACTGCCAACCCTACTGAGAAATGCCTCGTTGACAGCAGTTCTGGCACATGCTTTAATGCGGGTAAGCCAATTTTTATGTCTAATGAGCTACTATTACAAGCAAGAGAATACGAAAGTAAGATTATTACGAGTTTACAATATCGAGGCGTTGTACATTTCCAATGTATATTTTAAAGTTAAAAATAACTGTATCTAAAATTTGAAGTGCAAAGCATCGAGAAACGTTTTCTTAACAATTTGCTTACTTACCATAGGATACGAGTACCATGATAGGTATTAACATAATAATATACGTGAATTTCGATGGAAAGGGATTTAGAAAATCGAACTAAAATAATTAAAATCTTTGCAACGAACAAGTGAACATTTTTATGTATAATGCCTGCATTATACATAAAAATGTTCACTTCAGTAAAATAAATGTGAAATAAAAACACTGTTAATCAGCTTGTTTCTTAATTCCTGGCTAAGTTCTGCGTAGGAAGACAATAAGACAAGCGTAGTTATTGTTATGGCTAGATGTTAATTCAACATTTGTTAGACCTTCCCTTAAAGGCTCAGAATAAATAATAGTTATTCGGAAATACAGGTAGATGACCTCATGTTCATTTAATAATAATATTCTCAATGGAATGTCGTACAGTCAACAGCACATTATAGTATACAACAACTGTCAAATTTATTCAATCGATTTTCAATGTAATCTCCAAATAATAGAGTTTATTATCCATTGGGGAATTTTGACAGTTTGTGGTAACTTGATATTCCATACATGTAAAAATTATCTCGTTCTCGCAAATTATAATGTCAACAAAGTGTTACTAATAGATGCATTTTACATTTAAACATGTTATAAATGTATTTCAAGATGCTATTTTTTATGATATGTAAATAGATAGGTATAAAACAATTATTTACAAACTTTAGTGTAGGTATACCTACATGCGGCAAAACGGTGTTACTGATAACGAAGATAAAGAGATTATGGTTATTATGCTATCGGTATATTTGATTGTGTTATCAGATAAGATAAGCGTTAGGTTTATAGACGTGTTCGTGTATTATATTTATTTAACTTCATCTCACGTAGTACTCGTATGTGTATAAGTTACTAATGGAACAATTTCAAATCGCATCTAGTCTCAGAGAAAAATACTTTTCAACCAGGGGTTTGGTGTTATGAATTATTAGATGAGGACTTTAAATAGTCTTTTGATTAGGTATAAGAGAGAAATAGTGCTTTACACTTACAGGATGAATATATACACTATACCACACTATATCTACTAATGCTATTCTGTGGAGGTTTCCAAAATAAACTGATATTTGGCCATAAGTTTGTTAATAATTATGGTCTAATAAAATTCATTAAAATTCAACATCATCATAACAATGTAGATAAATCCAACTTATTATCACAATAATCATTACACAATACGAGCTATTCAGGTAACAATGATCCAGATTCGTAATCGTTGCATCAAAGCACCTACGTCATTCAAGGGCGCATTGCTCACATTGGATCTATCCAAGACGTCACATTCATTGCATTATTATGTTGGGTAGTACTTTCGATTTCAGTTTCATTGACCTCTAGTATAGATTAAAATAGATTCTATTATTGGCATTTGGCTCTTGATGTCTTTAATCGATGCTCATTAAAGTGTGAGTGATCTTTGCATGGGTAGACTAGACAAGGAGCATTAAACATCTCTAAAACAGGATTTCTATCATTTAATTGTCAATTTGGTTTACCTGCCTCATACATTTTTTAATTCCTTTTATTTAAGCAAATATGTTATATGTTTGTGTCCTAGATCTGAATCATCATAAAGATTAGCAACTACTGGGTCAGCAAAATTGTTTGACGTTGATTGATTACTACGATAGTAATGTTTATAAAAAAATTCACGTGCATCAAAGTCAAGATTGCTTGTTTTGTTTTTAAGGGAGATTGTGCGACCTAGCACGCCAAATTTATGTTTTTGGTTTTTCGCAAATTGTAGGATGAAGATATTAACAATTTTCTATTAAAATCCTTCCCTATAAATTTTATTATAGCCACATGATTGTCAATTGATTTGATTGATTGATTGGCCAATTTTGGCAGTTGACGTTTTTAGCTCGCAAGTAGCTTCTACGAGTATGATAACGATTTTTATGTGTTTTAGACGCTTGCACCCAGCACATAAATGATACAGTTCTTTAAGAATGATTTTTTATTTTTACAATTTTGTATTCAGGTGACGCGCGTGCCAACACTCATCCCTGGTTAGCAAGTATGTACTCCATGTGGGTGAGGGAACACAACCGCGTAGCACGTGCCTTGGCTGCTCTCAACCCTGGCTGGAACTCGGACCGTCTGTACCACGAAGCAAGGAGGATCGTTGTCGCAGAACTACAACACATTACATACAAGAACTGGCTGCCTGCCGTTACTGGTAAGTAACACTGCTAGATGTGATAGATAATTGAATAGTAAACACCTAGTTATCTGTAGGTATTCATTTTAGGTAGATATGATTTTGTGACCTTAGGCAGATATGTCATTCTGAACATCCATAGGGAGCCGCGTTCTAGTGGGTGAGCCTATTGCCATTAACTGTGCACAAATCCAAACTCCGAGCTGCTGCTGAGAATTTCATAACAGAACCCAGTAACACTTTGCTCTTTATTACATTATGGTATTCATTCACAAAAGTAATGTACATGTCATACGTATTAGAATATGATGGTGACGACTTCGTACTGTCATTGTGTACGTTTAATCAATCCAGAAAAATCCGGTTCTAACAACTGAGAAGTCCCTTTTATACGGAGCAAATTAAACAAATTATACGAGTATTGTACGACTTCATTATTCATATTCAGGCTATATCAGATACATTTTTTCATGTAAATAGGTCATTAACGAGTTCGTTGTAATATACAGACATTTTTCTTTGCTTATTCATCAGGTAAGGCATTCGATGAGCTGTACGAGAGCTATGACACCGGTTACAACTCGGACACTGACCCTACCATCACTAACGCCTTCGCCACGGCCGCTTTCCACTTCGTCAATAGTCTCCTTGACCAAGACATCGAGCTGGTCGACGAGAACAAGGCCGTGACGTCATATAGGCTCATGGACAGCTACTTCAAGCCAGAAATTGTGTCTCAAAAAGGAGGAATGGAACAGATCTTGAGAGGAATGGTCAATCAGAAGAGTCAGGGATTGGACTTCAATTATGATGATGATGTAAGTTTTTTTGAGGTTAATAATTATTATTAAACTATAAACATTAAATAAAAATTATATTCGACGACCGGGAAACTGTTCAGCCAACTAAACCTAGATTATAGTCCCTTCCTAGCAATGAATCCCAAAGAAAATGTGTCTACGTCAACGACACTGACGTTCGTTCAGTAGGTACTTTTGTATAACAAAATAATGTTCTTCTCATAAATATCGAGTGTAAAACTACGTAGGCTATTGTGTTGTTTGTTAATCAATAGACTGAAGTAATTAGAGTAATTATAAAATCGAGTCAATGTCAAATAATCAAGTTAACATTTGAATGTCGACTGGTCAATGTAAATTACTAGTAATATTTATAAATAATTATAACTGGGAATTATCCATAGGACTAAATTACTACATTATAACGTATACCATCACGTCTGTATTCCTAAAGAGTTATGCAGGGGTGTACTAATGTACACCCACAGTTCGCCAGTATGTTTAGATCCCATGTAATAGGGACGAGCCTATTGATGATGATGATACTAAATTACTAATTTAAAAAAATATGTGACCTAACCGCTAAATAGATTGATTTCGATATAATTTGGCAAGGCATAATTTGCATCCTGAAAAGGGACGTCAGTGAAACATCTAGCAGTAAAATAAATCCAAAAATAACGCATAATAACATGCAAAGATCTTCATCATCCACTTTAAACGTTGATGTTAATATTACTCGTATACCTCAATACGAGTAATATTAACATCACTGATCGAAAATATTTACTTTTCCTTACCACCTTGACTACCTACATTATATATATTGACAAAGCTGTTAGAATAGTATTATTTGTTTTAATACCAAAAAAATATGAGTCCGAATTTAAATATCGAAGAAGTTCTTATAATTAATAATAATACTTTTAAATGCTTCAATTTTCAATATTTGGTATAAAATAATAAAAAAAATGAAGTCAAATGTTTTAAAATTCACTTGAAATGACTTCCCGAGTAGGTATATCAATCAAATAACAAAGGAGGAATTGTTATGAATTGTTATCGACGTTTGTTCTTGCACTGCACAATGGTTGAGTGTGACATTGAACGTGTTTGCCTTATGTACATTTATGTATAGACACTGCACATGACTGCACTAACTGATTTATTTGCATCATGTGATCATATTTACCTACTTATCTTCTTCCTAACCTAACTGCATGTTGGTTCCTTTTGCACTTTTAGAAATTTTCTTATTTTAAGCCCCCCCCCCCCTCCCCCCTTAATATGAGAAAATCCGAAAATTTAAACATCACTTTAGGTCGAAGGTATGAAAATTTAAGCATCACTTTAGGTCGCGAGTGAAACCGCGGAGAACAGCTAGTCTAAACTAATATTATAAAGAGGAAAGATTTGTTTGTTCGTAATTTCATCAAAAACTACTGGACCGATTTAAAAAATTCTTTCACCTTTAGATTTATTCACCATTTAGGAATCATCATCAGGGATAATGCATGATAATGATAAGCATCATTCAGGGATAATGTAGCATTCTAATGGTAGAATGCTACATTATCCCTGAATGATGGGCTATATTTATTACTACAAAAATTAGGGATCCCTACTAAAACTTCAATTAAGTCCACCCGTGCGAAGCCGGGACAGGCCATCATCTATATATTCGTATTTACATAATAATATTTAAGAGAAATACAGCTCACACGCTAACGAAATTTTGGAAACTAGGTAGGTACCTACATACGTAACTTACACGTTTAATTTGTTAAGGTGCATTTAGAAGTGTTCTTGACATAATGACCGAGCATTACTTTGTACCGTTAACAATGCCTGCTAGAAATAATATTCTCATCTAAAATAATATATTGAAAACAAGTTATATAAGCACTTGTACTAAGAATAACTTTTGTTATCGCTATTGAGTGAGATATCAATAGAATAAATTACATACAATATTTACTCGTATAGAATGTTACTTCTTCAAATCTTACTGTATTATAATGTTTTACAGTTAACTAAAATCATTTTTTTTTAAAAACGTTGCCCCACACTAGGATTTTCTCCTGTATCGTGGGTGCGTTTACAAACACAAATTCTCACATACACAAACGCCCAAACCCGGAACAACTACCTGTAGATCATACAAATATTTGCTCCGTGTGGGGATCGAACCCACAACACGGGGCGCAGAAGCCGATCGCTCAACCGCTACGCCAATCGTGTCGTCATTACTACATTACTTCCGTTAGAGGCACGGTTTCCAAAATTCCTAGCTAGGTATTTAAAATTCTGCATTAGTATTGAAACGACACGTATGCTTATTCATACACTAATTTACCAATAACGACTGCCTCATTAGTCTAGTGGTCCCAATCGCGACTGCTACACTAGAGGTCCTCGGGTCCTGGGGATTCGATCCCCAGGACGAGCAAAGTGTTATTGGGTTTTTCTATGAAAGTCTCAGTAGCAGCTCGGAGTCTGGATTTATGCCCGGTTAATGGTTATAGGCTCGCCCCCTATAACATGGGACCTAAACATACCGGCGAACTGTGAGTGTACATTAAGTACGCCTCTGCCTAACCCTTCGGGGAATACAGGCGTGATGGTATGTTTACCAACACTAATAATGTGTTAACTATGTGGAATTGTGGATGGACTGGATTGGACGTGTTATTGCTATTATTTTGCGATTGAGTGAGAGGGATGCCACTATACACTTTAAATAGCACCATCCCTTTCTCAAATCACAACTTAAAAATTATCGCGTTATCACATTGTGGTACGGGGTCAGTCTATTTTGTACCTATTTGTAGCATTTTGTTAAAGTCAAATTTTTTTCAACAGCTTCGTCAACGTTGGTTGGGCGGCCTGGACGTTTTAGCAGTTGACATACAACGTGGTCGTGACCATGGTCTGCCTGGCTACACCCAGTTCCGCACTCTTTGCGGAATGTCTGTTGCTCCCACCTTCCAACATCTGGCTGATGTTATGCCAGAAGAAGTAAGTATCTAATTTCATCCTAAAATTTGTTTTACATTGCAATTTATGTTCTAAGGACGCGTTTACCATGTATAAATTGCGACATATAAAACTATTATGTCGTGTGTGAAATTAACTGCTGGGTAAAGTAATTTAACGAGAACTTGGAGCTGCTGAAATGCGGCCGTAGTTTCCAAAAATGTTAGAGAGTTTTTTACATACATAAAGCTGCTGCTAGTAGTCAGAAATAAACAAAAAAAACAGATGTTTAATCTCCATATACTCATCGAAAATACTAAATCTTCTTAATATACGATAATCCAAACACTTGGAAAAGGTTTTTATGGATTTTGTTTTCTAATAATTTTACGTTGTTAACAGACTATTGAGAAACTGTCAAAGTTGTACGAGCAACCTGGTGACATTGACCTGGTTATCGGCCTGATGGCCGAGACACCAGCACCCGGCTCACTTCTAGGGCCCACCGCTATTTGCATTATAAGTAAGTACAAATATCCTTATCTCCTACACTGTCAGCCATGATAAATAAAAAATATAAAATGTAAAATAAGTCCAGTTACTTCATTGTCTCTTAATATAAGGAACAATACCTTCGTTTTTTTAGATTTAAGTAATTTACTGATGTTCTCGGCCTTCGCTGGGCTCTGCTCTCCATTTTACTGGCCATGTGTAAAAAAACCATTAAATAAACCATTATCAGTAATTTACTTATTACTTTCTTCTTCATTGCAGAGGAACAGCTATGGCGCACAAAGGCAGGCGACAGGTACTTCTATAGTCACCAGGACGAAGCTGGAAAGTTCACCAAGAGACAGCTAGCAGAACTAAAGCGAGCCTCCCTGGCGAGACTGCTCTGTGATAACACGCCTTTTGACAGAATACAGAAACTCGTCTTTAAACCAGCTTCTGACAGGTAAATAGATAGGCTTTTATTACTCGTAAGCTATAAATTTGTTAAAAATTAGCGCTTTCTCAGAAATATATCACAATCAAAGAAATCGTTTTATTTGGTTGGAGTATATATGTTAGCCACTTAAACGACCTCCCTTCAATATTGACGTATACGATATTGGACTGTCACAAGGTACAATCTTGGGTCCTAAAATTTAAAACAAATATTGCAATTACAGCAGGTTTAATATTTTATGTTTGGAATAGACTTGCTTAAAATAGTAATAATGTTATGGTCAAAATGTTTTAATTCCCGTTGGAAAGTAGGATGCGAATAGATATGGCATCAGCACAGGCAGTAGGTATTGACCTTCGTTGATGCTTCCTGCTCAGCCTGTAGTGTAAAATATTAACAAATTCGTCATTGTATTGAAAGCCGTTGTCCTTCTCATTGCGACATTTACCGTAATTAATGTTTGTTTTATTTTATCATAGCTGATTCATTCTGTTTTACGTTTCTAGCAATCCTATTGTATCGTGCGAGGAAATCAAGAAGGTGAATCTGGAAGCGTGGCAGGACCCCTCAGAACAACCTGATATTTTGACCCGCACCAACAACTGGCTCAAGAACAAAGTCGGCAGCTCAGGAAACTCCACCAAGTAGATTCTCACACCTAGCTTATAAGCATATCTATACGTTTGTTATTCTGCGGTGCAAGTCAGGCCAATGTAATTAGTTTTTAGTGTTAGTCATTATGCCATTTGGACCATCGAGTACTTAAAATATAACTCGGTGGTTGGAATATAATTGTAGTTACAAAACCACAAAGTTCCAGGTATGAGAGAACACGTAGTTAAACAGTAAGAATGTATTAAGACTGCTCCAGCTTGCATTGCAGACGTAATTAAGTAAAATGTAGTCGAGTGATACAGTATTTTATTTGATTGTGACTGTGTGGTTATTTAGTTAGTAGTAGTTAAAACCACGTTCCTCGATGCGAAAGAGAACTTTTAGTCAAACGACTATAATGTGTAGCTGTACCTAGACCATTCGAGTGTCTTAAAAATTGAGATTTATTTACAATCCTTTGATGAGGACGGGTTTGATCGTCGTGCTTGTCGTGTGATTGTACCGTGTCGTACAGTGGCTGTGATATGTGGACGTTAAGTCTACTGCATAGAGAAAAAAAGTCTCAAATCGGGACGTGAGTTTATGATTCTTGAGATCCATATGTTAAAAGATCCGAGAGTTATTTTTAATAACGAAAAACAACATCTAAATAACACGCTATGTTTGGAGAAAGTTGATATGAATTAAATTTATAACATACCTACTTAGGCTTTAAATCTAGCCAGGGAATTATCTAATATGTTGGTAACAAAAACATCAGATGTTCAATATTATAACCCTGGCCAAAGGTTGTGTTTATGATATAGTAACACAGTTTTGGCTGTGATAATAATATTCGAGATAAAAAAAAACAACGTTTGGCTTGTTAACAGGACTTCGAGAAATACCCGTGAAGGTGACATGACATGTTTCTTTTTGGGTGACGTACGATGAGATCCAAATAAGGATTTTGTCTTTTGGAAACGAGGCTAACTAGCTTTCATTGCGATTTACGATTCTTTGAGCAACATTATCATTATTTTGATCATTATCGTACGTAATAAATTTTGGTGCATATGCTGCACTGTTCAGCTCTAGAAATGTATATTATTTTGTTCCCAGTATTTTTTGCTTCATAGCTCTTTCTTTGATTGTTTTCTGTTGTTATCTCGTCTTGTTTTCGAGTTCTTTCTTTTCTCTTTCGAATTTTTTATGATATAGTTATAAGATTTCGGGCATATATCGTTCACAATATGGTTTTCCTTATTTACAAAGAAATTTGTAATGTTGGCGTACAAAAGTGTGTGCTTGTAATGCCAAAGACTGGAAATGCAACTGATAGTAGCTAGCGATTTTAAATTATTTTGTTTGATAAATTAATATTTTTCGACATAATCGATCACGAAATCATCTTTAAAATAAATTTACCTTATTAATTTAATTCCATTATTCATAACGACATTCTGAATTAAAGGAATTCATTTCGTAATGTAAACATATTGTGTCAGATTTATTAGATATAATTATGATTATTTCTCAAAAACACGGTATTAGTTAAAAATTCTGATTTTGATAAAATTACTTTTTGTTAATATTGTTCCAATTGAATTATTTAAATAAAGTGAAGTACTTATGCCGTTCTGCAATAAATTAACTTTGTGTAACAGTTAAATAAATTAAATAATAATTTATGGCACACACTGAACTAGCACAAAATTTTTACAAAAGTTATAAAATACTTAGATACGAAACTTTTACGTTACAATTTCTGTCACAAACTACTTCGTATAGAATCTGTTAAAACAATATTACTATTTAATAATAATTATTAATTTGATGAAGAATAATGTTAATTTACCTTTATAATAATTTCATTGGCGAACAAAATGATTGTATTGAGTGTAATTTAATGTTCAGATCGGATTTTATTCTTATCCTTAAGCGCTTTTTATACGTCAATAAATGTATCTACAATACTTGGTTTTCATTTGATTATTATTTTTAACTACCCCCAATTGACGAAACTGGTGCGTTGGTTGATTCGTGTCCGAGTTGGATTTGTTTTTAAAAAGCTTACTAGCAGTGTGGGTCGGACATTACACAGGTCGGTTCACGACGGTAGTGCAATGGGTGGGTTTTGAACCGGCAACCACATGATCGCAAGTCCTACGCGATTGCCGCCGCATTAGATTTTTTAATTTTAATGACTACATGAAACACCTACATATTTAGATGGGTATGTATCACATGAGTGTACCTAATAAATGAAATTGGGACATGAAATGGGGAATAAATTGACAAAACAAACAATTTATTAAACAGACCGGCTGTTTAATAAATTGTTTGTTTTTCACGTCACTTTACAACGGAATTGTGAATTGCGCTTACTCATTGAAATAGGAACCTTTATGTTTGTTAAAAATGTTTGCTCGAATTAAATAAATCAAGGTAGTACCTACGAGTAGAGTAGGTACTATAGCAATATAAACACTTCGAATTTAATTTTTAATTGTAATTACCTACCTTATTTGGGTTGACGGATGTGTTTTATCAAGTCATACATCAGGTTTCACACACATCTTAAAACTGCGCGTGCGTTTTTATCACAATTTAACATCTCAGATGTGGACATGCAATAAAGAGACCTGTCAACAGTTGAGATGGTTTTATTAATGGGTACGTTCGTAATATTTGCATAATTTTATGAATAATTATCGCTTATTATAATACTAGCGACCCGTCTGCGGTTTCACTCGCGTTGCTCCGCTCCTATTGGTGGCAGCGTGATGTTATATAGCTTATAACCAACCTCGATAAATGGACTATCCAACACAAAAAGATTTTTTTAATTCA
The DNA here is from genome assembly GCA_910591435.1 of Acronicta aceris. NCBI lineage: Eukaryota > Metazoa > Arthropoda > Insecta > Lepidoptera > Noctuidae > Acronicta > Acronicta aceris. The sequence continues at coordinate 7,836,009 of OU342767.1, read as the reverse complement.
AACCTGAGATTAGGGCGTTCAAACAAACAAACAAACTCTTCAGCTTTATAATATATTAGTATAGATTTTTTGCTTGGTAAGCTTGGTAATTATTCCCACACTTCAGTTTTTCAGGTTCTCTTCAGGCATTGAAGAAGATATATTTATACTTTACCAAGGTCTGTTAGGGACGTTGGGGTCATGGTAGAAATACTTGACCAATACTACATACATACCGATTCCTCGGGTGGGGACGGGTTAGAATACTGTTTTATCTCATTGCCTTTTCTGACTTGCTCGGTGGTAGGACCTCTTTGGTTCTGACTGGCCACCTTTACGTCGGAGTCTGTCGTAAAGCACCTTGGTGTGTGGTTCGGCTTTTGCACATAAGAGCCAGTTCTCCCATGGTTCTTGCGGCTCTGGTAGTCTGCAGTCCGTAGGGGTTTAAGGGTCGGCAACGCATCAGCATCTCCTCTGGTGTTGCAGGTGTCCACGAGCGTAAAAAAAAACTTAATAATACGATGAATTATTTTAATACGGAAAATCCTCATGGCGTTTACTACATAATTATAATTAATTATAGTAGTAAGTGTATAACGAGCTCATCGCTGAATCAAACACTTCTGGTGCGGAAATAATATTGAGCAAAAAGTTCAATATGTACATTCAGGGTACTATTACGAAAATGTTACTTTCCCTCGAGGAATTGGAGGCTAACATTATCGGTCAGAATATAATTTTCATATTCAAATTTTGAGTAGTCTTGTCGAAGCTGGATTGTATTACATAACCGCTAGCTGTTTAACAAAACAGCAATGTAAAAGAGCTTTACAACGACCAGCTGGATTGTCAGCGCGATATGTTTCGACGTTCAGTTGTTTTGTAGAATGACTTATCTGCAGTCACAACAAGCGTTTTGTGAAAAAAGCTATGACATTTAGTTATATTTAAGTCTGTTAACCTTGTAAGTTTTATACTAGCAGCAGAACAGGTTTTATATTACCATTAATGGTGAGCCTATTGCCATTAACGGCACAGATCCCAAACTCCGAGCTGCTAGTGAAAATTTCATAGAAACACCGAATAACTTTGCTTGGGAAACGAACCCAGAACCTCTAGTGTACCAGGACCCCTGAGGACATTTAGGCAGTTAAAATATCAGTTAATTAATAAACTTTGGAACTTTCCTACTACCAGTTACGAAATGTAACCTTGCCGTATTTTTAACCTACGCACTTATGTACTTCTACAAATTGCTTTACTTACGCAATATCTCAAAGTTTGAAGTAAAATTCGCGCCCTGATCCAATGCACGAACTGTTCAAGGTAAGCCTTTATGGTTATCCGAAACGTGCCGAAACAATGTTATTTATAACAATCGCCATAGATAATATAGATACTTATATATTATATACTATATAATGTTGGGCATGACTTCCGTTTGTATCGGTTTATGATTATTTCATTGAATCAATTTAATTGAGGCAGTATGTTAGAGATTAGTTATTGTTCCTATAATCAATCAAATGTATATCTATCGTGAGGCGGAAAGTTGGCAAAAAATTATTGTTCAACTTTATCGATATGGTAATACGGAGAAAAACATGGCCATCCCAGGCTTGTCAGGGCAAGGCCCATAGATTTGCCGTCACCAATGCAGTACCTATATCTTCACATATCGATAGATCCACGTATTTCTATTTTAACCCCTCACTGCTGATAACTGATTTAACATAACAGCCGAAATTAATGTTCACAAATGCGATGATTAGCGATACGTACCTAACACGTGACCTTTTGTTTATTCAATGTGTGTTTCCTATTCTCATTTACGGGTCTCAAATGTTCACTTACAAAGAAGCATGTGGATGCCATAAAAAAGTCTAAACGAGCCCAGTGATCCTGGGTTCGATTCACAGGTCAAACAAAGCGTTACTGGCACGTTAAGTGTTATTTATCTATAAAATTATTAGTAGCCACCTCGGAGTTTACATTGGTGCCGGTTAATTGCATAGTCTTGCTTCTTATTTTTTTTTTTTGTTCCTTGACACGCGCCACTCCCTACCGTAAGCAGGGCCGTTTTTTATCCAGTGATATTGTTTTATCAGTTAATGATTTATTTTTCTAATTTGTGTAGTGTTTCTAATTTGTGGAAAGTTTATAATGTTTATAATTTCTATTTTGATTCTGTTTTTTCTTTTCTACTTGTATTGTGTTCTAATTTAATAGGTTTGCTAGGTTTCAATGTCACCGAGACCTCGCTTCTTATTACATGGTTATGGTATCCTACGATGATTTGATATCTTAATATTGTACAGGCTCACACCCTTTTGTATATCTATCTATTTGAGGCTTAAAAATACCGCCAAACTGTGGCCTCTGCCTAACCTTTCTTGGATGTTATGTTATGACAAGACGCGAACTCGTCACTGTATCTGTTTAAGGATAGGTATTATAAAACAGTGACCTGCGTCACTGTCTCTTAGCTCGTCGTATTGTAAGGTTAGATCATTGGTAATACCACTAATTTGATCATCGTCAAAGTCTCATCATGACGTAAACAGCTTGCGTGTTTGGGGAAATTACAATATGATTTCTTTTTATTTCTTTACTTGATTATAGGTGCTATAATTTAACAGAATCCATGCGAAATAATAACAGCACATTAAGCAGTCTGTCAATATTACTCTAGTTTAAATTAATGTTAACATATGAGCGCGATGTTAAAGAAACCTACATAACAATATACTTATAATTATATTTTTTAATGAAGACGTATTTTATATAATTCAATATCAATATTGACATATTTACTAGACGACAAAAATATTTACTTTCTACTAATGATTGTGTTTATGTAGTCTAGACATTATTATATTTAGAACAATGCGAGCAATTACTCTTTCGCCTACAGCTATAAACGCTAGGAGGTACCTACTTAACGTTAATACGTGGCAAACAACTGCTTACAAGTCATTGTTCTGTAGAGGATATACGCTTTAAGATCATAGGTTTCCACACGAGAAGCGATGTGAGTGGCGACATATTGGCAGAAACGGGGACCGACGAGCTGTCGTCACCTTAAAAAATGATTAGAAATTTGGTTGATACACCGGAATTCCAACCTTGTGGTTCGATTAATTATCTAGTAGGATAGTCATAACTATACTCGTACATACTTTCCCAAGTATGGGTGCGAGCATTGTCAGGCTACCAAATTTTCTATCACTAAATATCGGAAACTATAAGGCCTATGGGCTTGAAATATGGGTTTCTAAGTATGCATTACAATTAAATATCTACAAGAGACATAAGATATAGCCTACAAAGGACTTGTGGTATCTAATTCCCTGGAGATTGGGAAAATTAAATTAACCTGTAATAGCGCGGGAAATAGCTAATAATAACTGGTAATAATATTTGAAAGACTGGGCTTTTAATATAAAGCAATATCCATGATATGTTTTAAGGTCAGAGCTACTATAATTTGATCGCTAGAATTTAGCTATTATAAAAGCCATAAAATACTAGGAGTATTTTATGGCTTTTATTATATACCAGATATTTTCAGCTAATAAAATGGTATTATTAAACATTTATTACACTTAAGGCGTGTACTTCGTTACGACTCGAAAGACGAAGCTAAGTATTTAATAATTTTTTATCATTTCTCCTTAAATAGTTGTTAACTTTTTTGTTTCACGTTAGTAAGTATTTCTATATCATCAACAACCCATTTTATTGTTTCGCAGGTAGGGATGGGATCTTCCCTAAGAATGGGAAGGGTATTGCACCTATATCCTAGTGCATGTGACACAAGCTGTCGCGAAAATCTCTCTATATTTCCTATCCTATGTTTATTATCTGTTTCCTTCGATCATGTATGTTGCAAGACTTGCAAGTGATAATTAATTCGAACTCGAAAACTGAGTTAGACGTCCGTGGTCACTAGGCTTGCATAAATATTACTTGTTTAATTTTCCTCAGAATAGCAACCAGAACGGCCACTTTTGGTAAATCTTAATATGATTCCCGGACAGAAATTGGCTGCACATCGTGTTGCACACCTAAGCTGATCACTCAATGTATGAAAACCCTATAGAATGCCAGGATAAAATGCCCAGTGGACATTTTAGCCCCCTAGACTTGAGAATGGAATCAACTAAGTGCGGCAACACTAACATCTTCTGTCATATCGGTACGAAAGTCGACATAAGCCTGGTTGTACAGTACGACGATAGCGAGACTTCTGGGGATCTACTCCGAAATGACAAAACCGAAATATCGGCGAATGTTCGGATGTTTTCTATTACGAACTTCGTTCTATTCGGTCGGTCGGTGTTTGAATGGAAAGCTCCAGGTGTGTTGGTGGACTCTCAACTGATAATAAAACTGTTTAACTTCTTGATGAACTATATTTCGATAGGTGCTAATTACAAAAATGGAAGACAACCGATGCGTGCGCGCGGTTCCGTAACGCCGGTAGGTAGTCTCAAAGGTGTGGCCCTCTGTTGAATGATAGAACCGGTCCCCAATAGACTCCTCGGCCGGCTCGATGTGACGTCAGGAACAGTCGGATTGCACCTGAACGAACTTATATAGGGTTTAAACCCTATTTGAGTTTCTCGAGACTCGTGAAGGCTCTTTTAATGCAACATTAATTTACCACGGATAAAGGTCTCACTCGCACTTATGCACTAGCGTCAGGGCATGAGTGGCATGAGCCACAGCCAGTCAGTTCACTTCGTATTTATTAGGAAAGATCATTTTCAGATTCAGTAGTTCCAGCATCGTTCACACAAGAACAAGGCCTGGCTAGGGGTACGTGGTATTTCTAACATTCTGTGGAATACTAAAGTTCAAGAACCACTGATCAAGATGAAAGCAAAGTCATTTTAGTTAAATTGAATTAATGTTGAATCGAATGTATCTACAATTTCTAGGTTCCAGTAAAAGCTTTAACTAAAGAAAGAGCATGCAAATACCTGAGTCAATATCTGATACTTACCCCTTAACCTACTTAAAACAAAAGCTTACCATTTATTTTATGGAGGAGTCTACGCTTAGTAAAAATGGAAATTTTCTTTCTTTAACCACAAGATGTAAACGATAAAACCTAATTCCCAAATTTCCACCTAGAACGCAGATTTCTTCGTATTATTTTATGTAAAGTTTGTTACATCCACAGAATTCTCAATTTTGCTGGTACTGTTTCGTCTTAACTTTCTGGAGTGCCGTCTGAAGTTGTTGGTGGTTACCGCCACGCCGCGTCGCTGTTCCTATATCAAATTGTCAATTCATGTTTCAATGTGGTTGCTCATTTTAGTTTTGTAAGAAGTTTTTGCAAACTGATGTTTTTGTTCCTAGTTTATTCAAGAGCTAGTTATTGAACTAACTGAGCTCCTTCCTTTAAACTGAGTAATATTCTATATCTTAATTTATTTTTTAGTAAAGGAAAAAATTCAATCGCGGGCTGGATTCGAACCTGCGACTTCTGGTTTGATATACCAGACGCTCTGACCTCTAAGCCACCGCGAACCCTACCCGCATGATTGAAATTTTGCCTTCACATTCTGAATTTACGTCATAAGGTGACGTTGGTGACATCTATGAGAGGTAAGTTACCTTACCTCTCAACTGACACGACTTACTTTACAGTTAGTTCAGTGTCGTACGATGCCACTTTACCTTTCAAGTATCTTTTTGTGATTTTTTTGCATTTTCCATGCTAAGATTATTGTTATTTTTTTTTTTAGTAAAGGAAGGTGGCTTTGAGGTCAGAGCGTCTGGTATATCAAACCAGAAGACGCAGGTTCGAATCCTGCCGGCGATTGAATTTTTTCCTTTATTAAAAAATAACTTAATAATCTTAGCATGGAAAATGCAAAAAAATCACAAAAAGATATTCTATATCTTGTTAATCCTGTGTAATAAAAAAACTTGCATTCGTTAAAAGCATTATTTTAAAAAGTTTCTACAATAAATAATTCGTGGTGAACAAAGGTCTACTACTTATTGTTCCTATATTGGTATAGGAAAAATATATACCTAATGATTCATCATCATATCAGCTTAAAGAGGTCCGTGAACAAAGGCCTCTGTTCATCGGACCTCTTTAGGAAACTAAGACGACGAAATAATTGTTGCATAAAATGTACAACTATTAAAAAATTTATTTCCCGTCTTTGGCAACATAGATTTAAATCATATACGCGTACGTAGACAAAGATAAATTATTGAGTAAATGCACTAATAACATCCTCTCACTCTAAATACCAAAGACTGGATAACGTCATAAGTATTTCACTATATTATAATACTAGCTATTCCCCGCGGTTTCACTCTCGACCTAAAGTGATAAACTTTTATCAACATTCTGTCTTCAATCGCTGGTCGCGATAAGGCCGCCCATTGTATGTTTTAAATTATGATTTGTATCCCGTCTGTATAAATGTTTTTGGTGTGCACTAAAGAGTATATAAATAAATCAATAAAACCCAAAAACCCTTTCCTAGTGCTCGTCTACAGTGCAAAAGGAACCAGCATGCAATCTTTCAGGGACCTAGCGCCTGTAGTTTCGGCTATGCGTTGATACGTCAGTCAATCAGACAGTCAGATTCTTCTTTTATATAATTATATAGATTTTAAATTATGTTACTTACACACAAGTTAAAACCACCTGATTAGTTTAGTGATGCTAAGCGTGACAGCTACGCTGGCGGTCCTGGGTTTGATTTCCTGGTTGAGCAAAGTATTATTGGGTTCTTTAATGAAATTTGTAGCAGCATACTCGGAGTTTGTATACTTATGTGCCCGTATTACATGGGACCTAAGTATACCTACCGGCGAACTGTGGGATGTGGGTGTACATAACTAAACCTCTGCCTTATCTTTTTCGGGGAATACAGGAATGATGGTATGTTACACACAAGTTTGGGACAGCTATAAATGTTTTAAAAAGGATAATTAGTATGAGGCTTATTAATTATAATTAATTAATTATAACTAATAATTATTAGTATTTTATGTGGTGCGGACCCAATCTTCCGCAAACCAATTTTTGGGCTACTAAACATAAAATGGTCATGACTTTTTGGGCCACGGACTACTATCTACTTTATAAAAATTGTCATGGGTTTTCGTATGATAACTGAAACTAACCGAAACTAACTAACCTTTATTTACGTCCTGTCGGAGGCACGGAATATATCCCTATGTACCTAATGTATAATATGTATAATCGCAATGTAGGTACTTAAAAGTGATGGGTTGAGAGATAAACAAATAAGAGTTGGTACCCTTTTACTTGCTCGAATAATTATACGTGATTTTGTTTTTGAAAATTAATATTTGCCCCAAGTGTTTCATCCCACATTGAATAGGAAAAGGTCAAAGTCAAAGTGTTTTATTAATTATATTAATTTTAGTGGTCTAATAAATGTTTTATTAGAACACAACAAGTAGGTACTTATTTTCCAAAAAGTGGGTCTTATGGAGAAGAGCCAGCAAGAAACTCCATAGATACTCTTTTAAAAAAAATACTATATTAACCTTTACAACTTTGTTTTAAATAGTTTGATATGTAGATAAGATTTATTCAATATATTTATTTATAAAAAAGGATTGCCACAGCAAGTAAGAGCTGATGATCCCCGACAGACAGCACCCGTTCACGAGCATGACGTGTGTATCGACAATCATATTGTAGGGAATACAACAACCCGACACACAACGCCACCATCAGCAGCATATTTAAGTGTGCATGACAAGGTCAGACCGTGGGCACAATATTTTTACAGATAAATATAGGTACTTAGACAGATTGCTACATCAATATCTGCATTATACTCACACTTTATTTTCACAATTCACAATTTTCTAATTAGGAAATTATACAATATTAGTCCAATCAATACCTATATCAATACAATAAGTACGTATAACAATGTATGTGATTGCATATTATGTTAAACCATACAACCATGCTAACAAAAGGTCATAACATTATATTACGAGTATATAGCGGCCCGCCCGCGGTTTCACCCGCGTTGCCCCATTCCTAAGATCCGTAGCGTAATGTTAAATAGCTTAAAACCGTCCTCTTGAATCACTCTATCTATAACTATAACCGCTTCTAAATCCGTTGCGTAGTTGTAAAGATTTAAGCATACATAGGGACGGACAGACAGCGACAGCGACTTTGTTTTATACTATACTAGCGGCCCGGTACGTGCTTCGCTACGTATAAAGCGAAATACAGCGGACAGCGGACAAAACCATTCCCAGATCCCCTAAATTTCATCAAAATCGGTCCAGTCGTTTGATCTAAACCATTCCCAGATCCCCTTGAACACACACAAAAAATTTCATAAAAATCGGTCCAGTCGTTTGAGAGAAGTTCAGTGACATACACACTCACAGAAGAATTATATATATAAAGACTAGTGGACCCAGCAGACGTTGTCCTGCCCTGAAAATAACCCAAAACTCGATTGCAGCGCCACCTACCGGGTCCAATTGTGAATCTAAACCATTCCCAGATCCCCTTGAACACACACAAAAAATTTCATCAAAATCGGTCCAGTCGTTTGAGAGAAGTTCAGTCACATACACACTCACAGAAGAATTATATATATAAAGATAGTGATAGTGATAACTGTTGCCCGCGGTTCTACACGGATCCGCAAGGTCCTCTATCTATTTTTACACCAAAATCAATAAAATTAGCTTGGCATTTTTTTTCTACATCACCACTTAACACCCAAAGATGTACCGATGTTAAACTTCTTAAAATTAGGTACATTTATATCCATAAAATAATGATTGTGTTGATGAGATTTTTTTATCATCAATTTTATTATGCCGATGTTTTTAAATTTGGAATAATTAGAGTGCAATTATATTAAAAGAGTAATTCATCAATTTAATGGTCTGATTAACTCAAAATATCTTAACAATTAATCATACAATTACGCCTGTATTCCCCGGAGGGTTAGGCAGAGGTGTACTAATGCACACCCGCAGTTTGCTGGTATGTTTCGGCCCCATGTAATAGTGGGTGAATAATTAACAGCAATTCACGTTTAAGTTAATTAGGTACCTACTAGTTATTTACATAAGAGAAATCGGGAGAAATTAACGTTATATTAAATTACTAGTTATGTAAATAAGATAACAAAGACTCAGAAAATATTAATTAATCATTATTGAAATTATACAATTCGCAAATTTTTCAAATCTTGAGTTTTTTTTTTCAGTTCAATTTTAGCACAAATTACGTTCGAATTCGTTTTTGCATAGTCTTGATTTCTTAAACTCCTTATTTCTTGAATCATCAGCAATTTATAAGTTGAAATTTGTTTTACGTTAAGAAATATTTTTTTTAAAGCTTACCGGTAATGTGGGTCGCACATTACTAGAATTCTTGATAACCACTCGTGCTTAGCTAAATGCTTGTGTTACGAGTGGATTCACGTCGATAGTGACAGGTGTAATGGGTGGGTTTCGAACCGGCCACCACATGATCGCTAGTCTGACGCCCTAGCCAGCAGGCTACAGTCACTTCTAAAATGAATTTAAACTCTTAGATTTTAACAAGAATTTACAATACACATTACGCAAAATGCATTTGGTACGATTTCAGAACCAAGTCTGAAGCCATGACGTGTTGTTGCGATGAAGAAACTGAGAAAGAGAGTAGGATGCCGCTTTACAAAATAAAGAGCCCATTGCTCTCTGTTATCCGGTCTCAGTACCTACTGTATGATATTGATGGCGTTTACAATAAGACTTCTTATTGTGCAAAAATGCCATTAAACCCATTCCAGTCACGGGATTTTCCAGTGTGAAAAGTAATTTCCTCGTTTTCGTCTCTCTGCACACTTATTTATTTGATTACTAGTAAGAAGTAGGCAGATATAGGCTGCCCATTAGACTGACCCATAAAGCTAGTAATTTATTTACTATAACCCCTTGGAATTTAGATAGGAACCTACTATTTGCACATTGGGAATTTCAATTAATTGCTCCTATATCTAAACTGAGATCACGCGCCGTGCTGGGTAAACAATACTGTACACAATATTTTAAGTTCACTTGCGAAATTTCTGTTACAATTTGACTTGAATGCGTTTGACCTTCGCCTCGTCTGATGGGCAGCGCATAAATACTCGTATTCTAAGGTAGAGCACGCAAGCTATAATTCTTCCAGGCTTTGGCACAAACACACAGTAAAACTGTTTAGAACGTGGTTACTAGCCAGGACGATCATTAGATACGCACTACCAGGCAAGTTGTTTTTTTTTTATTGTGACACGTTTTTCTTCCCAGTATACGTAGAAGACGTTATGTACTTTGCCTGCCTCCCATGTGCAATGCAATATGAGTATATTGTATGTAGATAAATATGAATGATAAACAACATTATATAGAAATCCCCGAGTGGGGATGAATACAGATAAAAATTGTAACTCATTGCCCGTCCGATCGGCATAAGAGGCGTGAAAATATCTGCTTTGCTCGGTGGAAGGACCTTTTGGTGTTAATCGGTATAATTTCGACATACCCTGATGTTTCCCCAGGAGACAGACAATCAATGAGGATTTTCCACACTCCGAAGAAAAGAAGAAAATGAGAGACATGTTTTTTTTTATTATTTTTTAAAAAAACGTTGCCCCACACTAGGATTTTCTCCTGTATCGTGGGTGCGTTTACAAACACAAATTCTCACATACACAAACGCCCAGACCCGGAACAACTACCTGTAGATCATACAAATATTTGCTCCGTGTGGGGATCGAACCCACAACACGTGATGCAGAAGCCGATCGCTCAGCCGCTACGCCAAACATGTCTTCAAAATGGTTGATAAATGATAAACATATTAATTTTAGCAAAAAAAAACCTTTACTAAAAAATAACTTAATAATGTTAGCATGGAAAATGCAAAAAAATCACAAAAAAGATATATTAATTTATGTTACGCCATTAGATGTACTCACGTCGAGAATAGCATTTTAGTTGCATATTCACCTCATATTATTCTAGAATTATTTTGTTTGACGTAGATTTAGGTACATTAAAAAGCTTGGGATATCATTGAAGCCTTTTTATAGGTATCCTTCGGATGCCTTTTACCCTGTTAAGAAATTTAATTTTCGTCAAGTCTTCGTCTAGACGTCTTTTAGTACAGAAAATGTCTTAAGAATCAAATTTGCTCCTCATAAAAGGCATCTTGACCGACGGAAATTTATCCTTAATGTAGATATTATGTTGTATATATTTAAATATTAATAGTATTAGTGTTATGTTATGTTTAATTTATTTTTGGTATCATTGTGTCAATCACCAGTGACAGTGCCATTTCTTTTTTACTGTATGTCCATCCTAAGATTGCCTGGAAGAAATCGCAGTTCGCGATAAGGCCACCAATTGTATATTTGTAAAACTGATTTTTTAAATTTGTGTCTTGTATATTTGGGTTTTTATTGGTGTACAATAAAGTATATATAAATAAATAAATAAATTATTTTATTAGCACCTGTCTATTAAAACCAGAAATAAAAATTCTAGCTTTGGCCCGCAGTTTTACTCGTGTCCTAATTACTTTTATTGATTTACTCCGCTTCTAGGTGGGTGAGTATCAAGATGATACCGGAGTGAGACGATCATACCTATACCAGATTTGAATTCTGACCTCCAGATATACAACTGTGACATACATTTTTCGGGTACAAAAATCAAATTCCGAGCTTGAGACTGCTCAACCGGCGAATCAATGAGGAAATTTGATTTGAACATTTAAAAACTGTGACTTTTTGCTATGGTCGCACTACAAATATAGTGCAGGGACATGTTCAGTATTGCGTTTATTAATATTATAATATTACAGTTTATGTGCTGGACTAGGTACCACTGTATATACTAATTACAATAAAATCCTGATTTATTATCATACTTTGGGTTTGGTATACTTGTAAATAAAGTGATGTTTGATTTATAAAAAAATTAATCGTAAGGCTTCAAAAAAATGAGCTTTATCTCTCCTGGATTTACTCCGCATCCATTGTACTTACTTATTATATCGGGGGCTTTAAATCCATTACACCAAATTGTTAGAACTTTGTTATTTTATAAGAATTTTAAGAACTTGAAGAAAGTATCTCCGTAACTTCGAAAACTACTTAGGTTAAAAGGTAATAAAACACTTCTCATCTTTACATCTTTGTTGTGAGGTGCACGAACTCTTTATTTAAACGTAAATAGATCTCTTTATTATATTTAGGTATTTTTTTTTTTTTACGCTAATCTTTTGCCTGTGCAAAAGATTCGCGTAAAATTAAAAAAAAGACACGGAGTAGAAATCACAGGCTATCTACTCCGTGTCTTTTTTGTTTTCGTATTTGCACAGTTTCGGAAATGGAACACATCAAAACTCACAGGGCCGAACTCAATGAAACTATAGGGCAAGGGAAGGCAATTACGGTTTTTAGTCGGTTCTTGCACGAAATGACTAAATGACTTCTGGTACCCAATTTCTGGGAAATATCGTTATGTATCATATAGGGATAATGTTAGGTTTTCGAATTATTCGACCTCCGTAACGGTGTACGTAATAAGATACATCTATAAAACAGTTTCTCTCCGAGAGGGCACAAAATATATGAAAATCCAGTTTACATTTCTTATTAGTAACTGTTTTCACAGTATTCTTAAGTATCAAAAAGAAAATGTAAAAGAAACTCGCAAATTGAGGATTCCTTAAACATACAGGGCTCCTTTATAGCGTGATTTCTTTAGATTTATGACCCAAAACACGCATTACCCCTTGCTCCCTTATATTTTACAGGGTAAAGGTACCCACTGAATTCCTTTCGATGGAAAATAACGTCCTTCACAACGTCCGGGATTCAATGAAATTTATTTAAGAAGAAACCCATTAGGTAATATAATAAGCTAGTTAAGTAGTTACCCAGTAAGTAACCGTATAAAGTATATAAGTTTTTTACGTGGGAGAGCCATGCTTCGGCACGATTGGGCCGGCTCGACCGGAGTGATATAATGATCGAGCCTCACAGAAAACCGGCGTTAAACAACGCTTACGTTGTGTTTCGCCGAGTGAATGAGGTTACCGGAGGCCCAACCCGCTATTAAAAGGTCGGCAACGCACTCGTGACTCCTCTGGTGTTGCGGGTGTCCCTTGGTGACGGTAATCGCTTGCCATCAGGCGATCCGTCTGCTCGTTTGCCCTCCTATCCCATAAAAAAAAATATAAAGTATAATTATAAACTGTATCCTGTGTATAATCGGCTTTATGTATCAGTTTTTTTTATACCTATACAATGATTATGATTATACCGGATTTATGTCAAAAGTAGAAACTTAATTGCGATTTGCTCAAAGAAATCCACGGACTTTCGATAATTTGTTATTTTTTTATTATTGGAACATAAAGGCATTATAATTATACGGGTAATGTGTAGGATATTGAAAGTGCGCCAAATTAGATATTTTATTTTTTAAATCATCTCCCTTATTTGTATGTTATATATTACCTACGTAATTCCTATTCGTTTATTTATATTATTGTATAATTAATAAAACCGTGAACTTAATTTGGATCACTGTGACGATGACGTAATTCCAACATTCTGAGAGAAAGCTCGTGCCAAGCATTGGTTTAAATGGCCACAAACATTTCATAAGTATAGATCGAAGTAAGATTTACCTAACGTAACGTGGATGTGTTTATAAATTTATACAAATTCAGAATAACTGCAATGGAAGTCATTTTGTGACGGGGTCATGAAAATATAGGTTCCGTGCGGGGTGTGAACCCATAACCAGTAGCGCAGAAGTCAATAGCTCAGCCAAACGTGCCGTTAGTTTCCAATAATAGAGACTTATGAATTATAACTTTGTATTATATTTTGAAGAGCATTATCCTTTTATGCTAATCTTTCATTGCATTGTAATGACTAATTTGTTTGTCAAGCCCTGCATTTCAATATTTAATTAAGGCCCAATTAATTCTGAATTAGTTTTTTTGTTTACAGGTTTTTATTTTTTTATTGACACACTTATGCATCTATCAATGCAGATGCGACACGTAATGCGATAGTGTTGCCCCTTAAATCTAAACCTAAAGTCTGCAGTTCGTCTGCAGTTCGTGGGCGCTCTTAAGACTCGTCAACGCATCAGCAATTTTTGATGAATTTGGTATTTCTAAATAACGTTTAACAAAAAGTAAAACCGCCATCGGAAGAGACCACATCGAAGACACTGACTTCCACCAACTGTTTTGCACAATACATTCTTTTTTTCACAAGGCATTTTACTTTTTCTTAAAAGTTTATTTCAACATTTTGAGTGGCGAGTAGAATTTTACTTTCCTCGATGATGTCATCGTTTATTCGATGGGTATATGTTATTGTCATTTTTTTCTAAATTTTGTGATCAGATCTTCACCAAATTATCCAAATCAGTTCATAAATGTCGGAGTTCTGAGGTCACAAACATACAACCGAATTGAAAACCAAAAAAAATTTTTTGAGTTCGGTTAAAAATAGATTGCAGTTGGATATCTATTGCCTCAAAAAGTTCTTTGAGATGCGAATGGAACTGCGGGAAACAGCGTTATAAATTAAATTAATATAGGTATTAGGCGAAATGACACAAATCTTAGTGTTAGTCATAGCTTTACTTGGAGATTCCTAAAATAAAATGTTTAATTTATGATTAAGGTAAACTTATTAAAATGTCATTCAAAAAACATTCAAATAACGTTATTTCTTATTACATAGCCATTTATTAGACGCTTCATCGTCAATACCAGTGCTACCTAGGTATCACTCGCGTTTTGCCATCGTGAGATCTCAGTTGCTAATTCCCATTTTCTCAGTAATTTTGCTGGCTACCTTTCAAAACGGAATATTAATGTTAGCACATGCGACTTAATAAATTGTCATGTTTTTTTTCCCGAAGGGTCAGGCAGGGTCATGTGAATTATTGTATACGCATTCAAATTCCGAGCAGTTGCTGAGAATTTCTACGATAAAACCCCATAAAAGTTTGCTCGATCACGGAATTGGACCTAGAATTGCGAGGAGCGGTTGTGTAAGATCTACATTATGATAATATTTATCTGATATTATAACGTGGGAGAGCCATGCTTCGGCATGAATGGGCCGGCTCGCCCGGAGTGACACCACGGCCTCACAGAAAACCGGCGTCAAACAACGCTTACGTTGTGTTTCGCCGAGAGAGTGAGGTTACCGGAGGCCCAATCCACTTTTAAAAAGCGGTCCACGCACTTGTGACTCCTCTGGTGTTGTGGATGTCCATGGGCGACGGTAATCGCTTACCATCAGGCAATCCGTCCGCTAGTTTTAATTAGATAGGAATGCTTAGGTAGACAGTACCTTGTAAGGTAAGAATAGCATATCAACACGAAAAACTATTTTTATTAAAGTGTTGACTCACTATTGTATAATACTAAACAATATAAATAATACCGACAAATAAATCCACTTCACTTTTGCATAATATTCAATCGTGCAGAAATTTACTAATATTACTATCTTTTCAGTTTATTCAGACGCTAAGATATCCTGATCGCGACTCGAAGTTTATCTTAGCAAACCTTGACTAGGTATCGTCAGAGTACTAAGTAGGACTATTATTCATTTGTTTTATTACATTATAAATTATTTACTTAATAGTAATGTTGCTATATTTATATACCTTCCTTCTCATGATTACGTTGAATGTAGTTATTAAATAAATCCTCCGTAAAGACAGGGGAGTGTAGGTATGAGTCGGGGTATTCCAATTATTCACAATTTGATATACGGATTTCACTAAACAAGGTATTTCCTAACGAGATGTTAGTTATTCATTCTTATGGCGGCACCTCTTAGTTACTGTCTATTCCATATTGAATATCTATGTATTGTTTCATAATTTGTGTAAACATACCATCACGTCTTTTCTCTAAAGGTAAGTCAGAGCTGTGTCAGTTTGCTAGCATGTTGTATATCCCATGTAATGGAGGCCAGCCTATTGCAGGACACACATTAAAAATCCGAGCTGTTATTGTGAATTTCACTGCTCGATCTAGCAATCTAACCCAAGATAATCAAGCACAGAAGCTGCGCTTGAGATCACTAGACCAGTGAGTAGTTACGATAGATACTTAGGTACGCATCATTAGCTAGATGGATGGCAGGACATATTGTTGGAGTGTTTGCGTTTTTGTGAGCGAGATTTATGATAGTTTATAATTTAATTATATTTTAATGTTGCCTCTAAGTATTGTAATTGGTTTTTTTTCGTTTTAATTAATGTAAATAAATAAACTCCAACTCCAGGATAATCCAGTACAATCGTGAAGTACTCATTATGTGCATATGATGTTCTACTAGATTTAACTAGATGCGACGGAATATATTATTATTATAGTATTGTACACAAAGCGACCGCTGCATCTCAATTTCTCATTATCCTAAGGATAAGTTTATCTTTACATACCTTACCTTAGAATAGATAATAGTGGTCAGGATTATACAACTACATAACAAACCATCACAAAAATCCATCTGCATCCAATGCTGGACAATCGAACCCAGGACCTCTACGACTAACGACTGTTATACCTAGGTGTTTGTATGATAATCAGGTCGTGACGCGAATCTCTATGTTTTTGGACTTGCTGATTGATTTCGTGACTTACTCACAAGCCCTTCATTAAAAAAAACACAATGCCCGCAAACTAAGGTCAATTAATCAGAGCAGCAATATTAAAAAATCCTCTTAGGCCTAAAAAATGTATTTTTAAATATAGTTTTTTTTTTAATTTTCGTTTAGGCTTGCCATCAGAGACCACTCATATGAAAGCTTAAGTTTCTGAATGTCAGCCTTGAGAGTTTATAACGTTTTCACAGCTCAATTTTTAATTTATTAGAATTAACTAAAAATTATAATAAATAATTAATCATAATGTTTAAAGACCAAATTCTTAGTTCCCGTCTAGGAATCGAAATGATAATTCTAGTGTAAGCATTACGTAAACTAACAAAAGATTTTGTTTAATAATATTTTTACATCACCAGTCCGTAGTTTTTATAAAGGTTGACGTATTTGTTTGATTAGATTAAGTTTTATTACAATAAACTTACAAAACTTACATAATTGTAATTACTAGCTTTTTTATTTTTTTTTCTTTTTCTAATATAACATTATTGTGGTGGTCCTAATGTTGGACTGTGATTAAATGTAACTACTTTGGCTACTGAAATATAACTACGTTTTACGGATTTTATCGCGTTGCATTGATATTATTTGATTCCCGACGTTACGGATCCTTTACAACTTTAATGTAAGGTAGCTGTTAGTAATTGCAACATTAAGACGTCCAACAACTTAGTCGACCTGTGACCATGGATGCTGTACAGGATCCGAAACGTTGAGAATCAAATAATATCAATAAAACGCGATAAAATCCGTAAAAAGTAGTTTTATTTCAATGTCTAATATTCGCGTAAGTGTCAGAAACCAGTACTTTGGCTACTGTTGCTACCTACAATCGAAAACATGTCATATTAAAATTTTTATTATATTTATTTCGCTTCCAACTGCATTGTTCTTTTGAAGGGGTCATTTAATTATAATTTTAAACTCGCATAATTTAAAGTCGTTTTCTGCTACCTGTTTGAGATTTCAATATAATTTTAATGTAAGTATCCCCGCTTGTCGGCTGTATAAATTTCCAACGCGCCCTTCCCGCGGCTTAGTTGTTTGAGGTTGGCAGCACCGTTGATTGCCTGCGCGAGAGCACGCGCGAAACTGTTTAACGTTCGGAAAGCTGTTACACTTAAATTATAAGTGAAAAGTGGAGTGATTTGCTAATACATTGGTTTATGTAAACTGGTAAGTTTATATTCATATATTTGTTTAAGAATAGACCGTTATTTAGTCTATTATTTTATTTATAGTTTTATGTGTATATGTATATTATTTCATTTTAATATTAGGTACTTAGAATTTAAGAAAAAAAATCTATAAGTATTCAAAATCAATTAGGTAAGTACCCATTTTTTCGTATAAAAAACTAATTAACTGTATTAGTGCATCCGTACATTCGATAATGATATCTATGTTTGATAGAATCAAAAAGATCTTTTTCACACTTGATAGTAACAATGAGTGAGAAACTGGGAGATATCTCTTACACATAAATATAATTAATTCGCTAACAGTGTTGTTGAAGATATTTATCACATTGTGGGAAATACCTACAAGTAAATAGTTCGCACTGATATGATATACTTTGTTTAAGACAATCTGAATAATAAAATTATCTTGTTTGATCTTAATTAATTGTAATTTATTTTATTTATTTTTTAAAAAAGCTTACTAGCAGTGTGGGTCGCACATTATTAGTATTCTTGTGCTAAAGTTTTTTTATGAGTTAGTTCACGTCGGTAGTGTAATGGGTGGGTTTCGAACCGGCAACCACATGATTGCCATTAGGCCACCGCCGCTACTAATTGTCACTGCTTTTTTATTTATAAATCCTTTATGAATTAAAAATGGTCTGTTGTTAATTTGACACAAGACATTTTTAAATGTAAAACCTTATACTCTTATTAAAGGTTTTTTAAATATTCATTTACATTACCTTACATTACTTAGAAAGGCCAATAAACATATGTCCTTGTTTCGAAAATTACAACTACCTTTATATAATTGAAAGGGTTAATTGAAGGTACAATTTGCCGTGCTGGTATAAAATTACATAACACTATCCGCTTCAATCGGAAATTATTCCAAAATATATGTTATAATTAAATTTAACTGACATAAATATTAATACAAATTATCTAACATTATTTTATACAAATATTACAATATTGCTAATTTAAAACGTATTTGAATTTAAGTAATTTGCTCTCAATTAAGGTGTCTTTCGTTGGGGGTTATGACATGCATGTAGCGACAAATTATTGTCACGGCATTATCTTATCTTTAGATAAGAGACGACAGGATTATTTAGTGGCGCGCAGGCACATGTTAGTCGAACTGATCTTAGGTATTCGTCACTCTAGTGAGTATCCTTTGTGGCAAATAAAATATTGTTTCCTTTCTTACACAGTTACTTATCAAAACATTATTACGATAAGTAAGGTATGGTTAATTATAGGTACTTATGTGCATTAATTGTCAAGCAACAAATTACAGACAAATTAATTATATTTTTCCACCGATGAGTCAGCGCCCCGCATCAACTAAGTAGTTCATTCAAAGCATCGTAAATGCGCATTGTAGGACATTTTAAGTGGTCATGTTCTGAACTTATGTAAACAAGACTTTCATGTGAGTGGACCTATGAGTAAGGTTGGTCATGTGTTCTATCGAAGGTCATTATCCTCCTAGCGATTTCCCAATGACATATGCTGGGGTTGGCTTCAAGTCTAACGAAATTTCTGATTTTACACGAAACGACCCAATTTCTGGGCAATACTGATATTCAAAGGATAAACCCGTTGTCGGGCTTTTTGTGTTTCTGACTATACATTATTATAAGTGTTCGTATGACAACCAAGACCGACAGTATTACGTGCGTTCCGAGACACGAAGGGGTCTCGATGTGTAAAGAGTGGTCACCCATCCATACATTGACCGCAGCAAGGCAGCTTAACCTTGCATATCGATTGATCAGCGTAGTTTCTTAAGGACGAGCCTTTCGGTTTGGTTCAAGGTTGGTACAAAAAAGTTATTTCCCTTCTCAAACAGTGGAAGTAACACGAACTCTATCACCTCATACAGCACGGTGTAGGCAGATACGTGTAACAATTAAATTGGCGGTTGTAAATATTCAATTAGCTCACTCTCCGACAAAGACAATGTCATTAAGATACCTCCATTATTGCTGGCCACAATGCCTTGTTATTTTTCTCTTTCGCACGTTTTTCCTCGACACGGTTACGCTTTAAAACAACCGAGTGTTGTGAAAGACGTGAGATCTATTGGTTCGATTTTAATAGATTAGAATCGATATACATTTGCAATGAAATTAAAATCGAATAGAAGTCGAAAAAAACTAATTTTACGCGATAATTTTACAATAAAATATTTCGTTAACTTGCACGAGATTATGATGACTGATTATGACTCACCCGATGAACTAAAACCGTCATATAAAAAATACCAGGCGCTAATGTCCTTCATGGATTAATTTCCCGTAGGGTAAGGCAACACGCAGTTATGTTGAGATCTCGTGTAACAGGGTACAAGTCTATCGAGAACTGCTACAGAGAATTTTATAGAAAAACCTAATAACACTTTACTCGACCCGAGAAGCAAACTGTAGAATCTCTAGCGTAGCAGCCGCACTAACGGCCACTAGACTGAGGTAGAACTGTGAGTGGCAGTTAGTGATAGCGTCCATCATTTGCTTAACTTTGGTTATAATTTTACTAACTACTACTTAAAGCATGACGGGTCAACGTATTTATAAAAAGTGGTTAATTAAAATAATTTAAATAACCATTCACTTATTTCGTCTCTTTAATATGTTGAATAAATTCCGTATTAAATAGGTACTAATTTGACTAAAACTTATGAATTAAGTTGGCCTAATTTGGTAGAATGTAATATTTATATAATCACACTTTGCTGGGTCAGATTTTTTTATAAACTTATTTAAATTATTGGACCGTAACTAATGTTATGAGGTGTGAAGGTGTGACAAAAGGCAAATTATTTAATACATTGCGTAGGTATATAGCATAAATTTAAAGCTCGTCAAAATTACATTAATAATGACAGTAATTGCATTAGGGTAAATATTTACATAAAAAATAATTAAATCATTCATAATCTGCAAGTCATAAATTATAGTTTATGGCTTGCTGTTTATAAATACTTCAGTTTTAAGTACTTAGTTCCGTTTTATTTTTGTTAATTTATTCAAACTGGATAAAACTAGTTTCAGCAATTAAATTTATTAACAGCTGATTTAATAACCTTATCTTTACTAATATTATAAACGCGAAAGTGTGTATGTATGGATGTATGGATGTTTGTTACTGTTTCACGTCAGAACGGCTGAACGGATCTGGATAATTGGCACACAGATAGATAATTATAGCCTGGAATAACACATAGGGTACTTTTTATCCAGGTTGAACCCAATCCTGAAGTCCACACAGGCAAAGTCGCGGGCTGAAGCTAGTAAAGTAATATAGTTATAATTGCCTCATTAGTGTAGTGGTACTAAGCGCGACTGCTACGCTAGAGGTGCTGGGTTCGATTCCCAGATCAAGCAAAGTATTATTGGGGTTTTCTATGAAATTCTCAGTTGAAGTTCGGAGTTTGGATTTGTGATAGGCTTGGTCCCTATCACACGGTGCTCAGCAGTTGGACAGTAAATGTGTTGCTGATGATGATGATAAGAAGTGATTGTTTTTGTTGCATAAAGTTAATAAACTTTGGTGCTTGGTATTATAATATGAAAGTGCTTTTAGATTAGGAAATGTTGGTCATTACGGTACCGTAAGTAATTTATTATTACTCAATGTTTGCTGTTTTACATTGGATCATTGCGTTGCTATTGACTTTTAACTTTATGAGATAATAAACCATACATTACGTAATACAAACGATAATAATATATCCAATTTTCAATTGAAAGCTCGCTAACGGGACATCAGAATATAATGCTTTGATGTTTATTTCCTTGATTATTCCATCACTTTTCTGTTGTTATTATCTTAATAATTCACTTTGAGGCTTATAAACATTGATATTTCCAATTCCCCGTAACCCCGTGGGTAAATAAATAATACGTGCTTGTTTTCTTCTTATTTTGAGCCTTTTCACGCTTCAAGACACGGGTGATGGATGTGGTTGAAATTCGCAGAGATTCTTTGGAAGCAAATAAGTAACTTGAATCATGTAAAATATGATATTTGTTATTTTATGAAGCTTCCGAAAGACTACCTCTTATTACCAAATGGCAATTTAAGCCAATAGGAGCATACAAAGCCCTACTCTATAGGTTTTAACATGGACATCCATGGACTCCCAGCGACCATTACCAGGTTGTCTGTCCATCTTGTTGGAGGTCTCTACTCGAGATCCTCCTTACCCCAGCGGCTACAAGTTCTACGAGCTAGGGGTACATAGCTTGTAGCAAATAGAAGAATTGTCTTAAATTTCTTTTTGTCCAATAGTACGTTTTATTGAATGAGGTGTCATGCAACACGTTAGTGTTCTCACGATTTCGCACTTCGGTATTGAGAGAACACTCATTAATTTAATCAGACAGTCTGGCAGTAAAATTCTTCATGCAAAGTGTGTGAAACATCGTAAGAAATTACTTCAAGTATTTTTTAAGCTTGTTTTGTTCGAGTGAAATGCAAAGTGTGATGTGACAAATTGCAGCTATCAGCATTATGAAAACTCGGTTTTTATTTTATGGCAACATAGCTTTTGTGTTTTTCACCCCTGACAGTTCATGTCAGGGGTAAAAATCTCGATGCCTATTACAATTAGGTACATATATGATGTTTGTAGATGCGCAGATGTGCGAGCAAACAAGTAGGGTTGCCCCTTGTGTCCAGAAGCGTATCTAAATGTTGCTTAACTTTAGTTTACATGAAGGGTTATCATGTAGTTTATCATGTGTTTTAGGGATAATTGACAATACTCTGACGTTCCTTCCTTAGAATATTGTCACTACCTATAAAGTCCTAACTATTGCTAGAGTTCATCTGAAGTGGTATCACTGCGACGCCAAATATTCTACTGCTAAGAAATACCGTGCTAACATTACTTACTGTGTTTCGATTTGAAAGGCAATGGAGTCAGTGAAATTTCTGCGCATAATTATTAGACTTAACTGAGGTCTCAATATGACGACGCGGTAGTGCTGATACTACTAGTGTTGCTGGCGTCTATAGTATGCCTTTATGTTTGTCTAACTATTACAAAAAAAAGAAGAGGAAGGGTATTATTTAAGGTCAGGGAGAGGGGAAGATATTTTGATGTTATAGACATAAATTTTTTTTAACAATCAACTAAAATTATTTACTATTTAATCACTCAGTTCACCGGTTCTATGATTATGAATGAAATTATTAATAGGTACGGAATTGTTGGCACGCGATGTTAACGAGCCGTGTATAACATGTGCATTTTTTGCGAATTAAAAAGGAAACATTTGCTACTTACTGTTTTCCAATTAATCTATACCTACATTTCTAGTATAAGCAGACCTTTCACTGTACGGAAAGCAGAAAAAAAGAAAGAAGATTTTCGCATTCAAAAAAAGGTGAGGTGTGAGAACCAGTCTTTTTTTCAGTTGGTTGATAAATCATTGAACTATTATAAGCTTTCCACATTTGAAAAAATATTTTATTTAACTAAACAATAATCTCTTTATTTTCACCACAGTTCTTATAATTAAGCAATGTTTTACAAATAACACCATAATTATATCCATAGGTATAATATACTCTCTTTGTTCTCATCACAACAGTTCTTAATTTTAATTTTTTTTATGGGATAGGTGGGCAAACGAGCAGGCGGATCACCTGATGGTAAAATTGGGCCTCCGGTAACCTCATTCACTCGGCGAAACACAACGTAAGCGTTGTTTAACGCCGGTTTTCTGGGGTCGTGGTATCACTCCGGTCGAGCAGGCCGATTCGTGCCGAAGCTCCCACATAAAAATTTAATTTATTTAATTTTAATTTAATTTACTTCATAAGCCTAAGATAGTTACATGAGAAAAGAACATAACATGATAATATAATAGGTAGGTACTACCATTTACAAATTATCCCAATGAGTTAGCCTAGGCAACGACGAGGTGGTGTTGCAATTCTGTGTAAAGAATATATTCCATTCAAAACCATACCCTGGCTCAAAAATTATGCATCTGAAACTTTGTTTGAGTGCTGCGGTATAGAAATACCTGACCATAAATGTGTTGTTATATGTATCTATCGAACACCAAAATCAAACCCTTATATGTTTTTAGAGAGATTAGAAAAATTATTGGCTAAAATCCGTACTAAAGTAAACAAAAAGGTAATCATTTGCGGCGACTTTAATATAAACCTCTTAAAAGAGTCAAAGGTATGCACTGAGTATATAAGTATTACGTATAACTATCATTATTATATTCATATAAAGGAACCGACACGGAACAATGCCTGTTTAGATCATATTATAAGCAATGTTGCTAAAGCCAAAGGTAGTGTACATTCGTTGGGGTTATCTGATCATGAGACTGGTCAAATTTTAACAATCCCCTTAAAAACTAAATTAGTAAAAAACAGACAATACTTTATATTTAAACGCGATTATAATGTTGTGAATATTAAAAAATTCAATGAGTGTCTTCTCAGTTTGTCATGGTCTGACATATATGAACAGAATGACGTAAATTCAGCCTTCAATACATTTCATGATAATATCATTCTATTTTATAAATTATGTTTTCCATTGCGTAAAATCAAAATAAATAAAAACACTAACCGCTCATCATGGATTTCAACTGGGTTAAAAAAATCATGTCTGACTAAGAGAAAACTCAGGTACAATTATATTAGAGAAAAAGATAATATTAGTAAAAATAAATACCGAATATATAACAAAATATTGAAAAAATGTATATTCACTGCACAAAAAATAAAAAATGAACGATTCCTTAACAATACTAAAAATATATGTCGCGCGTCATGGCAATTAATAAAAGAACATGATAATGGTAATAATGACCAAAATGAAATCAACACTATTATACATAATGGCAAAAAGATTTCCAACAAAACGATACTATCAAATACGTTTAACAATTTTTTCATTGAAATGACCAATAAGACATCCAATACTAACTTATCTGCTGCATTAAAAACTAATTACAAACGTATAGATCAGAGTATCTACCTATTACCTGCTACATGTGATGAAATTTTCAGAATTATTAAATCTCTTAAAAATACAGCATCTGTAGGCTTTGATGAATTTTCTACGCAAATATTAAAACAATGTGCTATTCCCATTACACCTGTTCTTTGTCACTTGATAAACATGTCTTTTTCGGAAGGTACTTTTCCTGATAGGTTAAAAATATCAGTAATCAAACCTATTCACAAGAAAGGGAATCAGGAAGAACTTGATAATTACAGACCTATAGCTTTAATTCCAATATTTGCCAAGGTATTCGAAAAGGTCATGCATGAAAGGATCACATCATTTTTTAATAAATTAAATGTTTTAAGACATGAACAACATGGTTTCCAAAAAGACAAGTCCACCACACTGGCTGCTTTTAAACTGGTGAGAGAAATAACAGAAAATATAGACAAAAAAATACCTACAGTAGGAGTATTTTTCGACATGAGCAAAGCATTCGATTTTGTTGCTCATGATCTCCTACTTCATAAATGCTCTGCATATGGTCTTCGTGGTATAGCTGAAAAATGGCTCCGAAGCTATCTTAATAATAGGCAACAATATGTCGAAATCAAAGATTTAAATAATGAAAAAGAGGAAATCACTATTAAGTCATCTTTAGCTAAAAACAAAGTAGGCGTCCCACAGGGGAGCATACTAGGCCCCCTTCTGTTTTTAATTTACATTAATGATCTTCCTGACAACATAAAATATCCATGTAATTTATTTGCAGATGATATAGCTATAATAATTTCAAGAAACAGTAATACTAACTACAATAATGAAATAAATCAAACGGTGGAAACAACTGTACAATGGATGGAAAACAATAATCTGAAAGCTAATATCACAAAAACTAAATATATAGAATTCTATAATAGACATAAATACAAAACAGGACTTGAAATCATGTACAAAGGAAATCCACTATTAGAAGCCAATGATGTAAATTTCTTAGGCCTTAGTCTTGATAATCAATGCTCATGGAAGCTTCATATCGATAAAGTTAGCGCTAAAATAAATAAATTTGTTTATGCGCTATGGCGGTTAACAAAAATTTGTAATCAAAAGATAGCATTACAAGCTTACCATGGATATGTTGCGTCTCAATTAAGGTATGCGATACTGCTTTGGGGTAATTCAGTAAATATTAACACGGTGTTTATATCCCAAAAACAATGCATACGTGCAATTTGTAATGTAGAACCGCTAACATCTTGCAGAACATTATTTCCAAAATTAAAGCTCTTGACTGCACCTTCAGTGTATATTTATGAATGTTGTATATTTGCAAAGAAACACCCATACTTATTTAAGACTTCTGGAGCGCATTGTGGTTTCAACACAAGATATCCAAGTAAACTTCTACTACCCAGCATAAAAAGTACATATTTCCACAATAATTGCTATCCTATGATTATAAGAATATATAATAAACTACCGGAAAATATGAGAAGTCTCCCACTAAAAATACTTAAGCGTAAATTGCATACATGGCTGGTAAATAAATGTTACTATTCTGTTAAGGATTACCTAACGGACCGTAAAATAAAATAACATGAACATAATGTGATGATGTTTATAGTACTATATTCTGTTATATTGTAATCGATTGTTATTTAGTTTAAATTACTTATTCCTATTGTGTATTTTTTCTTTGCACACCATTGTATGGTATAATATGTGGCAACTATTTGGACTTAGCGATTTAGCAATAAGAACTGTCTGTACCCATATTTATTGCAAATAAAGTTATCTTATCTATCTTATCTTATCTTATCTAGGTGTGTGCTCAAAAATTATTTAAAAACTCCTTACATCTAAACTAGGACATATTCTGTAACTTAGATGCCAGTGTTCTTCTGTGGCAGATAGAAAATGGATGTAGCATCAGGATCAACCTTTTGGAACCGAGCAACTAGAATCATAACGTTTCATAAACGCTTGTTAAAGCTTATTTGAAATAAAAACATTTGAACTTTGAACTTTGAGCATGTCTTTATTGTTTTACTTCTCCGTTAGAGTAGTGACGATGAATACTGCCCACATTATTCTAGTTTGTTTTAGACTTACCACATCGTCTTGTTCCATTACCTTAACAATGTGTCCTCACCCTAGATAGATAGATCTTTACACCTGTCACTTACGACACGGTACGTCTAGGAAATCACGTGTGATCATTAATGTATGACATGTCTCGCTCTCTCACCTATGCTATCAACATCATGCTTTTAGGGTGTTGTAATAGTTTAGACATATATAAGAAAATAAAAGCAGACCGGTGTAATTGGTAGGTAAATTATTTTAGGCTTTTTTAGATTGATTTTCTATAGACATTTTGCATGAAAATTATCAAAAATGCTTTGGTATTTTTGTCAATCCTTACTAATATTATAAACATGAAAGTTTGTCAGTATGCATGTCTGGATGTGTGGATGTATGGATGTTTGTTACTATTTCACGCCAGAACGGCTGAACGGATCTGGATGAAATTTGGCACTGAGATAGATTATAGCTTAGAATAACACATAGGCTACTTTTTATCCAGGTCGGACCCAATCTTGAAGTCCACGCAGACAAAATTGCGGGCAGAAGCTAGTTATTTATAATTAAGAGATGTGTGTGTTTAACACGTCCTTTTAAGTAGTACTTCGCGGTTTTATTTGAGTGGTTTTTGCTATTTCCCATTCTTTAGAAATTTTCCTGCTTAGTAAGCTCTACTTTTAAAACGAAGCGATTGGACTTTTTTATGTCCTGAAAAATATTAATCGATGGATCCTCCGTTACCAAGGGATAGCCCGGGGTATGTCGAACTCGTATCGAACCGACTATAGGTTAAAAAGCAGTAATTTGCAATAAAAAATAATGTATATATGTGCACTTGCCTTATAGTCAGAAAGGCTGTATTTGGACCCTGGTATTATATCAAATACCTACCTTCTACCAATCAAATTTTGAGATAGGTAGCTATCCAATTTCTCAGCGCCGCTTATTAAATGTGACCTAAAACGTACCGGCGAACTGTGGGTGTACATTAGTACACCTCTGCCGAACCCCTCGAGGAATACAGGCTATGTGTATTTATGATCTTTAAATCTTTTTTACAATACAGGCACAGATACAGGTCTGTTTTTGGTTAGTTAATTATTAACGTTAAAAAGGTATTATAAGTTTAAAAAAAAACTATATTTTGTCTAACTGTATTTGTTGTCTTTTTTGTTATTACCAGAAGAATAATTGCAGTTCTGTGAACTTGCTATTATGATAGATTAGAGATTTTTTATTAAAAATATGTTTCGCGGTAGCCTTGATCGATGCAGCCTATTCAACTTTACTCGTACAAACCGTATCCTAATGTGTGATATAACTTACATTTACCATAACGTGTTTAAACTGATAATGGATAAGCCATTTAATTTTTGACAGATCTAATTATAATAAAAAGGTTGATAATTCATGAACAGTTGTATAAAATAGATAATGCTCCAATCAATCATATTGAAACATGTGTATTTGTTTAGTTTCACAATTCCTATTAACTTATACTTTATACGTGAGAGAGTAATGCTTCGGCACGAGTGGGCCTCGTGACTCCTCTGGTGTTGCGGGTGTCCATGGGCGGCGGTCATCGCTTACCATCAGGCGATCCGTCTGCTCGTTTGCCCTCCTATCCCATATAAAAAAGAACTTAATCTTAATTAAACTTAATTCATTTTGCATGATCTTGATACACATAAAGCTCATGCAAAATTAATTGCCGAAAGAGCATAATATATGAAGATAAATTGTATGAAAGGCAACATCTACACTAATTACTTCATCATAAAGTCGTTTATAAGAATAATCATCTAGAATTC
Source organism: Acronicta aceris (assembly GCA_910591435.1). Classification (NCBI taxonomy): domain Eukaryota; kingdom Metazoa; phylum Arthropoda; class Insecta; order Lepidoptera; family Noctuidae; genus Acronicta; species Acronicta aceris. The sequence goes on along the minus strand of OU342767.1, from coordinate 7,807,210 downwards.
TAGAGTGAAGTTGTTAATGATATATTCGATCATCGGGACATAAGTTTCGAACACTAACTTTCTGGCATCTAACAGAAGTAGTTAGATAAATTCTATCTTTTTGTGATATAATTTTTTTGCATTTTCCACGCTAAGATTATGACTCAAAACGCTCTGAGCTCTAAGCCACCGCGAGTCCCACCCGCCTCTGGTGTATCTAACCAGAAGACGCAGGTTCGAATGCTGCCCGCGATTGAATTTTTCCTTCACTAAAATAATTTGATAAATTCTGTCAAATTGCACAGAATTTTACATGTTATTCAAGCGACATATTCCGTAAAATATCATGTAGTTATAGATATGAATAGCAATTAAAAGTTAACTGCGGCATTCTATTTTGCAATTCGCTTTCAGAAATCGACAATTCTTGGAGCGTGCCAAGGTTTTTGTCGCTGACATGACAAAAAAATAATTATATCATTCTGTTCCCGGTAAAGTGACGAAATCAGGTCTTGATAACAATAATAATTTATCTCATTATTATTTTGAATTTAGAACAAAACATTTGCAGTCTCACAAATATTGCAATAGTCTTTTATTTTTGTCCGTCTACTTCAAAATTAATAATTTGTAGAAAATATTACCCATGTAACATTGTTTAAATATTAATGTCACGAATAATTCGATACCTTATTGAATGATTCGCATCTGCATAGCGTATTAGGTATTTCATATTTATTTTAAATCATACTATTCGTACATTTCTACTTAAATATGATTATGAACAATGAAATGATTAGATCTAGATTACATACAATTTCATTGATACGTCTTTAGAACGTTGTCTCAATAGGTAGGTCTAACCTACCTATATTATATACAATTTCATATTGCTTATTCGCTACAGTAGCGATAATAAAGATTAAAAACGTGATTAACTAAAACAGGTTTATTATTTGAATCAATAAAGTTTTTTTCTCTTATATTAAAGAGATAGCGTCCGCTCCAAGAAACAAGCACTGTCTTGCGGATTGCGGGCACTTCACAAACATACAATAACAGACACAAACCCACATCCAGACTCGAAATAAGATTTCCGGGAAAACCAATTTTTGCCTCGGATGGGAATCGAATCAATGGTAGTGGCAAACCTGCAAATGGCAAATAAAGAATATGTGTTTCAAAACTCATTATGAAACGTTCCATTTCACTTTCTAACATTACAAATAGATATTAATTATATTTACAATAACCACAGTTTTAAAATAGATATAAGATCAATTATAATTACATAAGGTTTCTCATTTAACTTTTTAACTTAACAATAGATATTAATTTATAAGAATATTTTTTTTTTCATATTTACTACGAACACATTTGAACACAATAGTTCATAAAATTACATTTACCGTATTTTTGTAAACATTACAATTGATGATTACAGAAAAAGTGTGTTTATTATTAAGTTAATACATCGGTATAATCATATCCTATTGTAGTTTGTGCACTGATGTTTATATTTAATAATGAAAAATGTGTTACAAAATATGTCAATAATTACAAAATGTTCTCATTCAACTTTCTAACTTAACAATAGAAATTAATTTATTAGAATATGTACCTATATTTTTGTTAGCATTTTATATTTATACAGTTGAACACAATAGAACATAAATTTGTTATACCATATTTTTGTAAACTTTTTAATTGATGATTACATTTGCAGTTTGTTTATTATTAAGTTAAAACATCGGTTAAATTATAAACTACTAGCTTCTGCCTGACTTTGTCTGCGTGTATATATTATTCCAGGCTCTGTGCGCCAAATTTCAACCAGATCCGTTCAGCCGTTCTGGCGTGAAAGAGTAACAAACATCCATACATCCATACATACTCACAAACTTTCACGTTTATAATATTAGTAAGGATTATGTTTAAGTTTATACCGATGTTTATATTTAATAATAAAAAATGTCTTGCAAAATAATGTAGATCAATAAGTATGGAACGTGTCTCATTGAACTTTAATTTAACAATAGATATTAATTTATTAGACTACCTACATTATCTTTTTTTTTAAAAACGTTGCCCCACACTAGGATTTTCTCCTTTATCGTGGGTGCGTTTACAAACACAAATTCTCACATACACATATTTGCTCCGTGTGGGGATCGTACCCACAACACGTGGCACAGAAGCCGATCGCTCATCCGCTACGCGAAACGTGTCGTCGTTTTTATATTTATAATGAAAACAGTTGAACAAACATAAGACCTAAAACTACATATATGTAGGTACCATATTTATGTAGACATTGATAGACGCTTCCATCTTTAAGGAGCTTGTGGCTAAGTAATTACTTTCGGTGACAAAACTAACTGCAAGGTTAAGCTGAGCTTGCTGCGGCATGGGTGACATTCTTTAAACATCGCTCCCAAAGAGACAATTGTAACGCTGGTTAGTGGTAGGTAGTCAGAGGCCCAAAAAGCCTGTTAACTAATTTATACTTAAGATATCGGTATTACCCAGATATTGGGCAGCAGAGGTCTGATGGCGGTCGTTAGGACTGGAATGCAACCCCAACTTAGTTAGGAAAAGGCAATGAAGATATGGCGATCCCATCTTTCCAAAATAAAATCGTGCAAGCCACGTTGTTGCTAACCGGCCTATTGATAAGACGGTCACTATCGATAATATTGGCTATTAGACTGTAATATTAAAAAATATAATTATGACCTCACTCTCTGCCCATACTATGTAGACGATACCTGAGCTCTCATTCATAATACATACATTGTGTAAACAACTAAGCAGTTAACTTATATATATTCACGTGATTATAAATTCAACGATAACAAAATAACTACTTGAATTTTAGAGAAACTCTGAAAATGAGAACAAGTTTAACCTGTAGCTAATGAGTTTAACGTTAATATTATGTCGTCATTGATCGCTTTTATTTACTTGTTATGACCACTGAATTATACTGTCCTTACGTGTACCAGCTTTGCTCTAAAATGCGGTCAGTTACGCAACGATTCCATTCGATTAAGTTTAACTAAAGGTTCTTGGAGACCATAGTTTCCGTATTTTTAAGTAGTAATCTGAAGTAACACTAATATTATTTAATTAATGACAGCAGAGGGTCGAAACAATTGTTTTTCTGTTTGTGTCTGCTGATTGATTCTTGATTAAAAAGAACTAAAATTTGTATTTTTTTTGTAGCAGATAGTGTCAAGAACTACTGACCCGATTCGGAAAAAAATCTCACATATAGAAAGTTACTACTATTCCTGAGTGACAAGGCTGTTTTATTGTAATCCATACAAACAAAGTTGGGTGCGGATCTGTGATGACCTAGTATGTGGCACGTACTTTAAGTTTCGGCTCTGTCTCGACTTCAAAAACTCAGCTTCTATCAGTAATTGATTATAACTTGATGGTGAGGAAATCTGCCCAAGGGATTATAATATCTTAGTATCAATATCTGTTTATTGACCAGCTGAAAAGTCAAGGATACCTATATAATTATTTATGCTTATTTTGCAGCTGATTAATTAGGTATATGTCGTAGCAGGCTAGTGGTGGTGGTTGACCATTCTTATTGGCCTGCCTAGTATTGAATGAAATATATATTGAGTCTCTAAGAGTTACCATTATAAGGCATGTTGGTCATAACAAAGCTTTGCAAAAGATTGGGTATAAAATATAAATTATTATGACATTATCGCACATGTAAGGAATTTAATGCCCATATTTTTTTTATTCAATTACCGCTGCCATTTTACATTTATTATGGCGACCTAACTACAGTATATTACATTAGTTATATAATTCACTAAACAGAATTATACTATGGTGACTACGTTTATACTCGTATATAGTTAGCAAATATGATTTATTTAAAACAAGCGATTTTCGAGGTTTTTAAGTAAAGAACAGTCTCCGTTCTGTCACGGGTAAAAATGATGATCACTGAAAATATTACATCCATTCATTTGAATAGGAAGCATATTCAGATAGGTTCATTTCACGTTATTCATTTCATAATTAAAATATCATAATTTTGGCTTCGTAAGAATGATATTAAATCATGAATAAAAAGACCATTTATAGTAATTAATGCCGTAATAAAAAAGGAAGTACTTAGTAACTTTTTAATAAACTGCATAATTAATCTTTTCATTATGATATACATAACTCTTTTTATAAATGATCTTATATAAATCACTGCTTGACGACCGTATTTTTTTAATGCCTACCGGGTCTATATAAGCTCTAAATATAATGAATCTACCAGGGTTACATGAAGTGTTGGTGGTGTAACAATGCATTAATAGCCGGCCTCGCTTCGAACACTGCCCTGAGGCAAGCCAGGCAGGTATGTGAGGGCTCTTAGTCACATGTTTTCCTTTCGTTGAGCGCACTTTACCTTGGCACCACATGATCGGTCACGTGCGTTTAATTACACTCCAAATATTGTTATTTTTCACAATCGGCTAAATAGGCCTACACCAAGCTTGGACAACAATCTCTTAATTTCCGATTGCATTGTTTATTTTATACACTGTGTTAAATAACTTCTGTCGAAAATCGAAAAGATCAATATTAATCCAAATAATATCACCGAATAAAATAAAAAAACTAAATATTCATGAATGTAGTCATATTACTTAATGATGTTTAAATTTCACGACTGTCGTGCCCAAATTGCCGCATTTACCCCAAAATCTAGCAATTTTTAAAATGTGATAATACCTCCATAGGCCTTAGTATGTTTGGCACCCAGAGACGGTGTCGCTATTACCGTAAATGTTGGCATTTCAGTGTCGTCAATGTTCTAAAAAACTAAGTATTTTTTTTTACTTGTAATGTGAAAATAATTATTACACATAGAACCGGATCTCGATACCCTTACTATACGACGACACGTTTGGCGTAGCGGCTGAGCAATCCGCTTCTGCGCAACGTGTTGTGGGTTCGATCCCCACACGAAGCAAAATATTAGTATGATCTACAAGTAGTTGTTTCGGAATTTGTTTGTAAAGGCACTCACGATACAGGAGAAAATGCTAGTGTGGGGCAAAAAAAAATACCTTCACATCGGACAGGAATTTCTTATCACATCGTATACATAATATATACCCATATACTTAATGTCATTTGTGCCCGTTTAGTTTTTTGACTGCCTCATGAGCTTAGTGGTCCTGAGCGCGACTGCTACGCTAGAGGTCCGGGGTTCTGATTCCCAGGTCGAGCAGTGTTATTAGGGTTTGCTATGAAATTCTCAGTAGTTCTCTTAAGAACGCTCTGCCTAAATCCTCTGTTTAAATTCGAGAAATACAGGCGTGATGGTATTTATGTATGTGTATGTACTGTGGCGACCAAAAGTCCATAGGCAATCTCAATAGCTTGACGTTTAGTTTGACTTACGACCTTCTATTCATTGTCTTTAACAAGTGACACGCACTGGCTGTATCGAGCTCGCTCGTACTGTTTATAGCAATGTAATCCGTATATCCGTAATAGCGTGCTCATCGACTTTTGAGCGTTTACTGTACATTATTAATTTGACAAGCCATACGTCCGGCTCCTTTTTAAGTAGATATAGTTATTGCTGTAGGTACAATTACTTTTTCTAACACCCACTTACCGTAGTCAAATTGTGTAACTATCGCTTGTGGAAAGTCGCGTTTTGCAATATGTTCATACAAATTGTATTACGCACTAGGATACTTTACGATTTCCGTTCCAACTATCTCTCGGTTGATGTTTTTAAGGAAACTGTGTATAACTTTGTAACGTTTACACCGCTTGTGGTAATGTTACAAACTGTATGTAGCTACCTAATTGTTACATTCTTCAGCACATCAAGCTTCATGAGTCTCACATTATAAATACTTAACAAAATTGTAAACAACCACAATGTCATGATTTTTATTTAAAAGATGAAACTCCATAGATACTCTATGGAGTTTCTTGCCGGTTCTTCTCCATAAGACCCACTATTTGGAACCGTGCACCTTGTTTGGACAATTCAAAAGTACCTGTACCATTGGTTTATTTGAAATAAAAGATTTGACTTTGACTTCTTCTGTAGCTATTTCAAAATTCATAAGAGTGAGTTTAAGGTGCGTTTTGCCAAAAAATGTAAAGAAATGGACACAATTCTTTAGGGCCTTTTTGTTTTGTAACATTCAAATCTAAGACTTTATCATCGTCAGTGCGTTGAAAAATACTTACAAACTCTCACTTACCCCGAAACAACTAAATTAGGTACTAAATGAAAACCTTACTTTATTTATTTCGTGCGGGAATCGAATCTGCACCCTTAGCACGGAAGTCGATTGCACCGTCAAAAAAGTTGATAAGGTGTATGAAGTCTGTCAGCTTAGCACAATGGCACCAGTAGGCAGGTATATTGGGTTATTACTTGATCCCTTTAATATAAAAAAAATCCCTGTATAATGAAGTTTTTTTTTATACGTGATAGGCTTACGCTTGACCGCCAGTTCGCCTGATGTTAAGCGATAAACGATGGAGCGCGCTAGCTTAGAAGATACCGATTCACTCGTGATTTAAAGTCACCCAGATTATAACTATCGGGGAAGACCCACTCGGGAAGTGCATAAAAATTACAGAAAAAATGCCAGAAAAAAGGATTATGATCTTGGGTCTCCAATGGGTTCATTTTTGTAATTTTTTAGTGATTTTTTTTCTGTAGTTTTTCTTACAAGTTTCACTCAAGTTATTTTTATTATATGTATTAATATAAGAGTAACCTATCTTTGACTGCCTTATTAGTCTAGTGGTCCCGAGCGCGACTGCTACGCTAGAGGTCCTGGGTTCGATACCCAGGTCGAGCAAAGTGTTATTGGGTTTTTCTATGAAATTCTCAGTAGCAGCTCGGAGTCTGGATTTGAGCCCGGTTAATGGCATTGGCTCGCCCCCTATTACGTGGGACCTAAAACATACCGGCGAACTGTGGGTGTATATTAGTACACTTCTGCCTAACCCTTCGGGGAATACAGGCGTGATGGTATGCTATGTTAACCTATCGTTATTATACCTATGTTCTTTGTGTATAGTTTAATTAAGAAATGCTTTGCACTAATTACAAAGGGAAGTTTAAATTTTACTTTTCTTAAAAGACAAATTAATGGCGTGGCATTGAATTATGGGCCTGCTTCGGAGAATCGACGGCTGAATCGACAAAAGTTACTTTAAACTTTTTTTTGTTATGGGGTTTTCAAAGGCTTTTTGGGTAGAATTAGTATTTTCTTAGATCAAGATAATTATAATTAATAATTGTTTTGTGTATAAAATCCATCAAAATTAATACAAGTAGGTTAGTTATTTTAAGTAGGTAAAAATATAAACTAGCCTCACTAGTCCTGTGGTCCTAAACGCTAGATTCCTAGGTTTTCAGGTCGAGCAAAGAGTTATTGGGTTTTAGTCGGAGTTAGGATTTGTGCCTGGTTAATGGCAATAGGTTCGCCCCCTATTACATGGGACCTAAACATACCGGTGAACTGTGGGTGTACATTAGTACGCCTCTGCCTAACCCTTCGGGGAATACAGACGTGATGGTATGTTATGTTATATAATTATCAAAAAAAAATCGTTTTCATACATAATCAATCAATTATAATGAATCAGGGACAGTTAAAATATATACTCGCATGTAGGTCCGTATCATGCTAGTCTTTAGACTTGGACGGGAGTGTGGTTCATCCATACTAGGTGCTCAAAAAATTATTAATTCGATTTTTTAAGAGAGGTAGGGTATAGTGGACTCGAATACTTCCACTCACAATTGGAGCTGCCCGACTGGGGAAGTACCTCGACCTTGCAGAAAATCGTAGCCAAACAACATAGTTCCGTGCTATTTTGTGTTCCTAACGGTGAGCAGGGACGCCAGAGCTCCGCGAGGAAGCGATGTGTTAGCAGATAGGATAAGTATCACACTATTGTCTCAACTGCCAGGCCAACTATTCCTCCTTAATTTTGATGGTCGGCAATGTGCGAGTGATACCTCTGAGCTCATTAGTATGACGTGTTATTGCGACAGTTATGCGATCGAGAAAGAGAGATGCTCCATCACTTTCTCATAACCTAAAAATGATCGCAATAGCACGTCATAATATGGCCTCTGGTGTTGCAAGCGTCCGGCGCCGTCGGCGGAAGTCTATGACGATTTATACACGCAAAAAAAGGTATTCTACACCGTCGGAAAATTAGTCAGCTTTTTAGCTGGTAAAATACACAGCACAGCAGCTGGGTACTTAGTTTTTGATGCATGCTTTCAATATTAAAAAAACTATATATTTTATCTTTGTGGAATGCAATAAATTAATTGAGTACCTATACCATTTATCTAGTTTAGGCTTCTAATTACAAAGAAAGTTGAAAGCGTTAGGCTTATGCGTCAGTCCGCGACACTGCGATCTACGATGGAGCGCGCTTGCCTAGAAGAAACCGATTCACTTGTGAAAGACACCCAGTAATCTAATCGTAACAGGGAAGACCCACTATTTTTTTTTAAAACATACCTCTCATACTTGGGTGTACACCCTGTGTCATCATGTCATATTAGATAAAGTGAATGGCAGAATATGAATGTCTGTAATAAAACGAAATCTCACCTATTATTAAACTGGCACCTAGTCTTATTAACTTGCAAGGTCATTGCCTTATCGATATCGAAATACTAGGCTGTTTGGCAACCCTCTGGACGGACAGATAATTAATAGGTACAATGTATATATATATATATATATACCTACCTAAACGTACGTCTACATACCGGCTTGTAATCGTATATTGCGAGATATTAAGCACGGACTATCATTAAGTTTATTACTCTAATTAGCACGTCTAGCAAACAAATCGGCTATCTTATTTTTATACTAAGTATGAGATACTGTGATGGCTATCCTTCAACGTCATTTACAACTAACATATTTCATCAAATATATGTATATAGGTAGGTACAAATATGTATTGATATATAAAACTAACTGTGCCCCGAGGTGTTATACGTAATGATTCCCAGTGCCGTCAAAATTTGTCAGACCTTTCTTAGCAGATTTTTTTATCCTTTAGTGAAGTTATCTGTTAAATTCATTTTTTTAATGTTTTGTGTGATTTCGTGATTAATGAATGTGTGAGTAAATGCTATATGCTATTATTATATACATATAATATAGATTTTTAAATCTTTCTTGCCAATAAAATGCAAGACTATTTGTAACCCACGTGTCAGGTGTAACACTGCTGGGAAATATGAATGTATCAAATTAATCACCGGCATTATTAATAGGTATTAATTATGAATTTTGTATGCGCGAGTCATCCAATACTCTTACTATAATATACGTAGGTGGACAAATAAATTAATGTCGGTAATTAATTAACGTTATGTCTAGAAAAAAGCCGTAAAAGAGAGTGCTCTAATTTACGCCCACGGGAGTTACAGAAATAAAAGGAATCTTTATCGTCTTTATTATGTCAAATGGTACTTTGAACTTTTGTAAAAGTTGAATTAGCTACTTGGATTTTCTTTCATTTTTAAAAAATCTTGTTAACATAATTATGTGAAGTAAATGGATCGACGGAAATTAATAAATTGCTATTCATCTTAAACACTCCTTTGTTTATGATTAATAAAATATACGAAGAGAAATAAAACAAAGCAGAACAATATTTAAAATCACGATCACTGGAGCCAATAATATTACATGTTCGTGGTAAGTAAATACCTAAATAGGCGATCCGTCAGTCGTAACTTAGTAGTTCGATTTTCATAATAGGCCAATAGTTTTTTTTTATAATGTTACATAATATTTAGGTATATAGGGTGCTGTATTTTCTTAAAACTGTTTAACTACGGTCAGTCTACCTGATTTATTTTTTTAAAACAAAGTACCTACCTAAATTACCCGGGGATTTTCCAGTCAGCATATTTTTGTGTTCAATGGAATTAATTAAAACCAACCAATTTTGACCGCAAAAGGTCTACTGGAATTTTTTTAGGACTCATGTTAGTGAGCGAGCTTGCTTACGTGTAAACGAGCTGGCCATTTAGCGCGTAAACTATACAAACTCCGGTCGGCTACCGTGAATTGTATTTTTGCGGATAGAATATCACAGCCGCAGTTTCTAGACCAATAAGGTCTATCCAGGAGTGACCACAGGGTAGGCATTATAAATAGTCCATAAAGCTAGATAAATGTGCGTCAGTTTTTTATGCTTCTCACTCATGACTCGATTGCGTTGGTCCCGCTCTAAAGTAAATTATCTGTCCATTAATAAAACCCTTGGATACGCTTGGTTTCACCTGTGGTTGACCGCCAAAAACCTTTTTATTACAATATATCAATATAGTCGGCTCTACGAGTTTATGGTACGCTGAATTTTTTTTATTTGATTGGAAAGTCAAAGTCCTAGCTGGAATTGAGAATTTCATACAAAAACCTAAAACCGAGCCCAACCTGGTAGTCACGTTTAGGAGCTCTCTAGACTAATGAGGCAGTTGATATACAACAATAAATGTGTGAATGTGAAAAATATGATGGGTACTAGGTGCCTTTTTCACCTAGAATCCAGATTTTAAATTAAAAAAAATGGAGGAGATTCTATGTTCGTCTGTATGTATTTTTTTTTTCAATTAAAACTTGATTTGCGTCTAGCTTAATGAAAAACACATGATTGGAATCCTTAAAGCCCACTACGTATATGGCAACAAAAAAACTTTTCACTAAAAACGTTCAAAGATATTTGTTGATTTTGCATTGATTGTTTAGTACGAAAGAGCCATCAGTCTTATTGTAGCTATCTTTCCATGTATTGCAAAGGTTGCGTTTCTGTAGTGCGTTAACACGGTTCATTGTAAACGATTTTAGCATCAATGAACGAGTTCATTACTTGTGCGTGATAATTACATCGAGTTCTTGATCTGAAACCTTTATAGCATGTGGGAGGGTCTTAACAATTTTCACTGGGACGCACCGGTAGTCAGAAAGCGCTATTACTTGGAACTTCGAGATTCCTTCTTCAAAACTTAGCACCAAGTTTGTTTTATACAACACTCGTAAATCATAAGACAGTATTGCCCTTTTAATGAAAATTAAAGCGGTAACTAGTAGCTAATTAATTATTCGACAGGAATAAGTCAGGTTGATTTAGTTCGTAATAAGAAAATAGCATTAAAAACATATTTGTAGATTGTTTTTATATCACTAAGGCGGCAAACAAGTATACGGCCCGCCTGATGGTTGACGCTTGCAACACCAGGAGTATCACTCGCGCGTTGCCGATCCTGTAATTCAAGGAGGAATGTGCCCGGTTAATGGCAACTGGCTCGCCCCCTATTACATGAGACCTAAACATACCGGCGAACTGTGGGTGCGCAGTAGTACGCCTCTGCCTAACCTTTGGGGAATACAGGCATGACGGTATGTTATGTTATATTACCAAAGAATTACGGGAAAGTCTGCCTACATCATTTAAAAAACTAATCATATCGTGCCTATATTTTCAGTGGGGGGGACACCGGTTGTCACAAAGTGCTAAACTTCGAACGTTGACGAGATTCCTTCTGAATAACTTTGTATCAAGTTTGTTTCGTATAATACTCGTAAATCATAATACGGTACCTACCGTTATATCATCATAACATACCATCACGCCTGTATTCCCTGAAGGGTTAGGCAGAGGTGTAGGTACTAATGTACACCAACATTTCACCGGTATGTTTAGGTCACATGTACTTAATAGACGGCGAGCCTATTGCCATTAACCGGGCACAGATCACAAACTCATAGCTGCTACTGAGAATTTTATAGTAAAACCCAATAACACTTTGCTCGACCTAAGAATCGAACCCAGTACTTCTAGCGTAGCACCCTACTGTTACAATTGGTAAACATACCGGCGAAATGTGGTACATTAGTAGGTACACCGCTGCCTAAACCCTTTTTTTTTTAAAACGTTGTCCCACACTAGGATTTTCTCCTGTATCGTGGGTGCGTTTACAAACACAAATTCTCACATACACAAACGCCCAGACCCGGAACAACTACAACAATCATAAAAATATTTGCTCCGTGTGGGGATCGAACCCACAACACGTGGCGCAGAAGCCGATCGCTCAACCGCTACGCTAATCGTGTCGTCTTTGGGGAATACAGGCGTGATGGTAAGTATGTGTTGTAGTTTTATAGAAGTAACCCCTCAATCTATGTAAAGACTATACTTACAATAACTTTCCAGGTCAGCTTATACTGAAAATGTATTGCTTGATGTGTGCGTACTAACTTAGATATATTTAGAACTGTACTATAATTAATTTGAGTTAAGCTTGTCAGCTGCCAAATAGCCATGCAATCTATCATTCGATTAGCGTGTTAATTAGGTATACGAGTATATTGACAGACAAATGCCTTACATAGATGAAGTGTTAGGCGCCTTCGAGGCCCACACAGAAAGAAAGGGCAAGGGCCTGGGGAAAGACTTTGCTCAGCAGAGGGACTGCAAAAGCTAAGAATAAATAAAGTGCCTAATGGCATATATATATATATATATATATATATATATAAAATGTAAAATTGCAAACTCTGAGAAAAAAATTACAAATTTATTAAGACTAAAAATATTTACGTTTTCTAGTAATCAATTTCTAAACAAGCTGTTTACAGTTTTCATTTTATCAATATTGGCTCAAAAATTGGTATAAGAAGATCAAAATCAAATCTAGTATCAAAATCTGTATATTAATTATTTTTGTTTGTTATTATTTCTGACTGATAAACTATCTATCGATAAAAAAGATTAATTAATTTGAACTACTCAACTTTGGTCTTATTTATTAATTAAGAAGTTTTTGAAACTTTCAAACGTCTTACTCCTTATTATTAGGTACCTACTTTATATAGTATATATGTCCGTTTTATTAGGTACCTACTTTATATATACTTTATATAGTATATATAAAGTAGGTACCTAATAAAACGGAGTGTACAATAAAGTCAGCTATACCTACATGTATTTTTTGTATTTACAAAATTCTCTATAGAAAGCCCTTTATAACCGCGATTCTTGCACTGACATAGACGATGTAGATCACTTATTAAACGCCGATTTATTTGATTTATACAGTGTAGGTATTCGCAATTGTATTCGTATAAATAATGACGGATTGGTGTTTTTTTATGTTGGCAACAGTATTTTCTAAAACCGTGATTCCGGTACTGACGCGGACAGCCGCAGCCGGGCAGTTCAGGTTTGTGAGGCGATATAGCGCTGTTTTCGTCTGTAACGCTACGCTTAATTTCCATTAACACGCCCGTATGATTTCCTTCGAAAACCTAAAGATACTAGATGTACCCGTGGTCTCAACCGCATTATATTTTTCAGGCATGAAAAGTACTTAATTTCAAGAAACAAAGCTTCAATTTCCAAATAACATTTGCTATTTTACTTTTTAGTAAACAATGTAAATACGAAAAAGTTGACTTAATTAATTTATTATATTATGGTCAATATAATAAATTAATTAAGTCAATATAATTAAATTTTTTCGACAATGAAAAGTAATTTATTATTGTAAAAATATTAATTATATAGGTTCTGGACATGTAATGATTAACAACTTTCAATCTTTTATAATGTGTGTCAATGGTAGTGGACAAAGAGGAAGTAATTATGATCGAAAATACGATCTTTTTGGTAAAAATAAAACTTATTACTTATTATAACATACTTACATACTTAGCGTACTTACTTCACTTACTGGGGGGTTTTTACTGTTTATGTCATCTAGTGATCTTCTGTCTTCAATCTTCTGTGAAGATTGAGGAGAGGAGAACCTTCTCCTGGTGATGTTAACTTTTATCATTTTTCGTCTGAAAAATATTGGGCACATCTAGTATATAATCACTGCGTAAATATGAATTTTCACTTGGCATTCGTTTAATTAACCACTTGCACGTAACAAGATTCAGTGAAAGTCAAATGCTGGAAAACATCTGTTTTGATAAGCTCTAAGTACTTATCTACCTCAGCAGTCTGCGTCTGATTATATTTATATTTCACTTTGAACTTCATAAGTTTTCTTTTGCGTCGAACAGGAGTTATTATAGGTTTTTGTGTACAGCAAATAATAAATATAAATTAGAGTTTAGAATTAGGTATTGGACTGTACCTGGAAATAAATAGATCTAACTAGGTTGTATTGTGTCACTGCAGAGTAAAGGTCTCCCTCTCCCCTTTTCCACACATTTCTGTTCTCTACTAGCGAGGTCCAGTCCTTTCGGTAGGAGTGAAACTAAAGGGTGACTTGGAAAATATGCGAAAAATTGAAATGGGAGGTTCAGTAAAGGTCCCCACAGACTACAGGCTTTCTATCGGCCGATAGTTTGGTCGGTTTCTTTGGTCGGACTTGTGATCATGTGGTTGCAGGTTCGAAACCCACCCATTGCACTAATGACGTGAAACCACTTGTAACACAAGCATTTCGCTTAGCGCGAGGGGTTAATAAGAATACTAGTACCTAATATGCGACCCACACATTAGGTAAAAAAATATAAATAATGCATTTAAAGTGACAATTGTATTTCGAGCTTCAGCTTTAGTTGAGGTATTTCTTGAAATATCTCCGCATCAAAAAGTGCTTTGTTTCCGGAGCGCTTCCCGTTAAAATCCCTTTGGAAGAATATTTTCATTTCGTGTCCGTTTACTGCGACTGCTGAAAGCTTCCATTATGTCGCGTATGAAAGATGACCCCAGAACATTAATTACAGTACTTACAGTATTTTTTTTAATTGTCGACTTGAATGAAATTGTCTGTTGTTTTGCTTGATGGAAAGATCACTACATTCTACTAGGACAATTAACGGTCGGAACTTTTACTAGATTTTAAAATACATTTTTTATCCAAGCATGATAAGAGGACGTTTAATACTCTCTTCACGGGCATTAAGGTATGTGTCCATACAAGTATTTACGAAAACAGGCAGTGACAAATGATATCAGGCGCCGCAGAGTAGATTAGGTGAATAATTTGCGGTCTGTTAAATAAATTAACGAGAAAAAATACGTTGGTTGCAATCAACGCATTTTTTCTTAACTAACGTGTTTAACGGGTTTATAGAAAAACTTCTGATTTGCGAACGGTACTCAGTGTAATGATACGAAATACTTATCAAATGTAAAACAAAGAACGTAGCTACATTTATTTTATTTAAGCCAAGAATAATAATTGAACCAAACTAGTCCTGATAATAGAACTATGTCTAAAAAAAAACTAAACCAACCAGAGTCACGCAATAACACGTTATGGTGCGAATATAAATATTTTTACACAGAATCACTTAACTTAGTAACAGCCGTAAACGGTACGGATAACTTGGGGCACGTACCTACAGGTTATCTTGTCGGAACTATTAGGGTGAGGGTGGGGCATACCAATTAACATGTGCAAAAAATAAATATTCACTGCGTATTATTTAACACGTTACCTAATTCCGGATGGAATGCAGCGTACCGAGTTATTATGCATAAAAGTCAGTCAATATAGCTGTAAGTTAGGTAGATAAACGCTTACAACGGAACAGGAAGTCGGAGAGATCGCACGATACATTCCCACGCCCATATAGGCGTGTATTTATACGTGTAAGCGCATTATTAATTAATCAATGCTGTAATTCTAACGTCAGTTACGTGATTCTCCTTTCAGCGTTGCAATTAATCCCTTGCATTATAATTACAAGTTCTACCCGTGACTATGGATGCTGTAAAGGATCCGAAACGTTGGGAATTAAATAATATCAATATTGTATTAGGCTTATAGTCCGCCACGTTAGTCCATCCGTTTACGCAGTCATTTTTTTATCTTTGATAGTGTATATGGAACTGATAGCTGTTAATTAACCTTTAAAACGATCGTCGTTAACGAGGGCGTCTCACATGACCGCTGCTAAGGCGTGGCGACTGGCGGGTTAACTTTTTCAGCCAACGAACTAAGGCACCAGGCATTTCCACTGCATTACCTTACGCCGCGTTTTTGTTCTATTGTTATGTAGAACACGAGGCCGCCAGTGAGGCAATATGATTCAATGGAATATAATAGACAAATTTAGTTTTGTTTTTCCTGAAGTTAGTCAACTTTGGTACTTGTATTGAGCCTCATTTACAGTTATTTCGGTTTCAAGATGATTATTCTCATAAAGAATAATACAGTTCGCTTACAATGAGATTTACAAAAAGTTTTTAGCATGCAGTTGAAATTACATTTGACGCTGTGAGTCGGCGAGAAAAAAAAGTTTAAATAGACAAATAAATAGAAAAGATACATTATTAGCAGTCAATCAGTCTTTATTTTGTAGATATTTTTATTTTATAAGTAATTTTTAAAGATAGTAATTGACTGTCTCATTAGTTAGGTCACACACAAATGCGGTTACTGAGCGTAAATTTAAAGATTCTATGCTCAGGACTACCAAAAAAATTCTGTGTTTTTCTATTAGAATATTTTGAATAGCAACACGCGCATACAATATATCACGGAATGCCGGCACATCGTGATCTGCCCAGGCAAATCTCGATCGGCCCACGACAGAACTATACATTAATGATATTATGGCCAAACGTGGACTGAAATATCATCAAAAGTTTATGTTTTAACGATATGGTTAGTATTAAGCTAGCCACATCCTGAAATAGAAATGGTCGGTTACATCATGAAGTGGTCAATTTTAAGATGTGGCTACGACATTCCTCCTATACACAACGCTGGCCACAAGCCTTCTTTTATCTATAACTCTGTTAATGTTTAGAATTAGTTGGCATTATTCAAATTCAGAGCAGTTGTTTAGGTATGGATCACGGTTAAATTCCTTATCGAACCTCATCATGTCTGCCTTGTCAAATAAATCCGTAATGTTTGAATCCGGAATGTTTGAGCGGTGCTATGACGAGGGTTCCTGTGATTACAAAAATCTGAATCAAGTCACGTAGCATCAGAATCATTTGCCTAAAAAAAACTACCTATCCGTTTTATATTACGTAGGGTAGAAACTGTGATATTGTGGCGAGACGTGGCACATTTACGTGAAATAAAAAAAACGTGTCAGTCACATCCACTCATAGTTCATATAGAAAAAAAACAGGTAAATTTTTGGCTCAGTTTTTTTTTTATTTCAGCCATCCATCTAATTCGATGACGACACGTTTGGCGTAGCGGCTGAGCGATCGGCTTCTGCGCCACGTGTTGTGGTTTCGATCCCCACACGGAGCAAATATTTGTGTGATCTACAGGTAGTTTTTCCGGGTCTGGGTGTTTGTGTATGTGAGAATATGTGTTTGTAAACGCACCCACGACACAGGAGAAAATACTAGTGTGGGGAAAACGTGTTTAAAAAAAAATTCAAAGCCATGAATGTGTCAGTGACGGACCATTTGTGAAATTCGTGTGTATATGAAATCATCGTTGATGAAATTGCCAGTGAACTGTTTTTAGTCAGTGACTGCCTGATAGTACCAACAACCGCAGCCTATAGACGCCAGCAATACCAGTAGTATCACAAGGGCGTTGCCATCTTGAGACCTTAGTTGTAATTATTATGCCCAGTAATTTCACTGGGTAAATTACCTTTTGAACTGGCACATAATAATGTAAACATATTATTGCTTATTGCTAGAATATTTGGCAATGCGGTGGTACCTCTCTAGATGAACTTCAACAGCGGAGTCTTAGCACCGACGTGTTTTCATTGAATGGCTAAGTAAACTGGTATAGGTTATAAATTATGAATTATTCCAAAGGAATCGCTTAATGTATGTTTAGTCTCCCTGATCTGAAAATATTCTCATGATCAACAACAAACCTCCTTAGTTTGGTAATCATAACATAAATAACAGTCATAACAATGTTGGAAAGGATAAAATTACAATGTCACCTTGGCAGAAAAAAAATCCTCAAGATTACTTTCAACGAAAAAAAAAACAGAGATGAGGTGAAATTCATAAAATATTGAGAATAATAAACATTGAAATTAACACCAAATATAAAGTTTTTATGCTTTCTATTATTTACTATTGTCTTCAAGCATTTAATTTTTCATTTTATCATACTAGTTATTACTACACACACACTATAACAATACACTGAAAATTCAAAATACCTTATGGAATACTTGAATTTAATCTTTACGTTATGTTAAAAACGTATTAGAAAAACTTGGAAAGTTCGAACTTTATAACATTTTGAAAGGTCTAGACATTATTTAAGTACTAACATTTTTGGTAGTCCCTACGTAATTTTACTACGGGCAATTCAAGGTATCTGAAAGGATATAAGACGACTAAGTCCAAATAAACTTTTGGACTAAGTCGTGTTTCCAGGTTACTTTACTTTTTACTTTACCTTAATTTTCCTTAAAAATTATTAAACAGAAGGTGTCTGAAATTTCCAGAAGTAATAAGTAACACTCAAGTAACTTACTTAAAATAAAATTATGATATGACTCAGTGCTCCCATAAAATTAATCTTGCCACGAAATAGTGTGATACTACAGAACGAGATACTCGAACGAAAAAAATACGGTAATAAAATATCATCACGCATAAATTCAACGAGAGGTTAGGCATAGGTATCCTAATGTGTACTATAGGTCGCCAGTACGTTTAGGTCTCATATAGTGAGCCTATTAACATTTACCGGGCACAAATCTAAACTCGATAATTTTAAATAAAAACTCATATAATAACACTTTTCATGGCCTGAGAATAGAATTGGTCTAGTGGTCGCAGCGGTGCTTGCGACCACTAGACCAATGAGGCAGTCAAACACATATAACTTACTATACGATTATCAGACTTATTACCAATACCCACTAAGATTACGAAAATCGGTAGGTACTTATAATACACTTTTTTACGCCAAAGTTGAAATAAATAATGTTTAAAAAAAATACAAAACAAAATAAGTCGCACAAATTTTTCGAAAGGAGACTTAATGTAGATGACCGTGATTCCATTCACGGGCGAGAGGAGTTTAATGTCTGTCAGATAAGTGGGATGCAAGTGGTTCAAGGTAACAAGGAAGGGCAGGGCCTCGGCTTGGGCTAGTTCTTACATAATCCATAGCATTACACAGCTGCGAAGGGCAGATAAAGAGAAAGTAGCTCTACTTGTGATCGGGGTGTAGAGAATGTTGGAGTTGCAGGTTTACATTTCCATGACTTTTCGCTTCCGGCCGTAATTCGAGTCATGGTATGGAGCGAGAGCGCCTGGCTACTGCCGACTCCTATTGCGAGTTATGCTTGCAATTATTTAATCCCCTGTAGAGACGGCTTAGAATACTATTCTTCACTGCCTTTCAGATAGGCATCTCGTAAGAGACGTGAAAATATCTGGTTTGGTTCGGTGGTTGAACCTCTTGGGGTCTGACTGGCTGGCCACCCTTACGTCGAAGTCTGTCGTAAAGCACCTTGGTGTGTGTTTTGACTTTTGCACTGGCAATCTGCAATCTTAGTCCGTAGGGGCTCTGAGGGTCGGCAACGCATCAGCAACTCCTCTGGTGTTGCAGGAGTCCATGGGCGGCGATGACTACTTACCACCAGGTGGCTCGTCAGCTCGTTTGCCGACTTAATCAATAAAAAATAGAGATGGTGGAACGGGACAGAGAAATCTCCACTTCCCTCCGGATCCGTAGACGCATCGGGCGCAGGAGGGCGCAGACAGTCTTCCGGCCCGATGAGCTATGGCTATGCTGGCGGTTGGCTTGGGAACTGGGAAGCCCACTGCCTGACCAGATAATGACCCCAGCATGCGGCACCCAAGTGACTTTGAGTGGGATGCGTAACAGGGCACTGAAGCCCTTTGACGGAGTGGACCACAGCCTGTCATGGTCGTGGCGATTGTCACGAATTCCATGCCCATGACAATACGGCAAAGAAAGGCAAGTACGGTTTTTTTATGTTTTGCGGGCACTTGACACACTTACAATAAAATTAACGGATACAAAATACACTCAGACTCGAAAGAAATATCCGTGTAACACAAAAATATTTACCTCGGGACCTCGAGTGAGAATCAAATCCACGATACGTGGCTAAACGTGCAGTCACAACTCATATATTGTGTGAATGTTTATAGTATTTTTTCAATACACCTGCCTATAAATCTAACGTAGCATACCATCACGCCTGTATTCCCCGAAGGGTTATGCAGAGGTGTACTAATTGTACACCCACAGTTCGCTGGTATGTTTAGGTCGCATGTAATAGGGGGCGAACCTATTATACCTATATCTGTTGGAAAAAAAAATAAGTGGAGGAGACTAATTGAGCGATACTGAAGCCGAATTATTTATTTTTAGAATTGTTGTCTATCTGTAGGTATGTCCGATTATAATTCGGATTTCTATGAAATCTGGTTGGTAAACAGGTAGATTATGAGCCTAGTCAAGATTTAGGGTAGGTACTTTTTATCGGTTTTACCTTTAGGTACTTTCTTAGGTAGGTATCCTAAGTGAGCGAAGCCGAAACCAGTTTTATATATATAATTGTTTGTTCGTTTAGTTTTCTTGTAAATGATAGGTACATTTTGTGTAAAAAATAAAACCAAAATACCAAAATAAAACCTTTTTGTACAACGATACTGAATCTCACGGTGAATACGCAACTTACATAAACTTGAATACATAATATACTAATAGCGGTAGAACAAAAGGGATTGTGAATGTTAACCTTTATTAACAAAGCGTAGGTTTTAGATTAATTAATTTAATTTGTTCACTTTACATTACATCAATAGAAAACCGCCTTATTTCAATTACAGTTATGTTGCATAAATTATCTCATTACTGCGTCGATCAGTTGCAATCGTATTTGTAACGTAACGAGTCGCGTGCGCAGATCTGCGTAATGCAAATTTTGAACGTAACTGCTTAAGTAATTGTGAGGCGGCAAGGCCACTGGTCCTTATTGTGACATTGATAATGATATGATTTATTGGAGTTGAGAATAATTTTCCTGTACTAAAGCATTGTTAATGGTTATTACATGTTTCAAATAAAATATATCTGCTTAAACATTATGCCATGGTTCAAAAGAAGAACTTATCATCTATATTTTTTTTAATTTTACGGTAATGTTCCATTTTTTGTATGCGTGGAAAATCATAAGCAGAGTAAATTAAATAAATCGCAAAACTCATCTTGACAATATATGTACACACTATACACGGTTACACATCAAGCTATACGTTCTACATAAGCTGACATCGCATTGTAGAAGCTTACGGTACATTGAGGGGTCAGCTTACAGTGGAAAATATAGCTTGATAGTGTCACCGTACGTGCCTATACATTATCTATATCAACCTTTATCACAATTAACTGAGAGAATGGTGAAACTTAAAAAAAAACAAAGAACCAAATATTTTTAGGCATCTTCTACCTCATTAAAATCGCCATAAACGAAAATTAGCAAAATTTCCCTCCAATTTTATTATAAACTGTGATCATTAAACATGGCTCCTAACAAGCTGTCAGATTATCCGTATAATAAAGAACTTCTTTGATAATGACATAAAACACGGAGATTTATTATTTCTCTTCATCATTTACGTATAAAAACACTAAAAGCTCCTTATAAAAATCAAAGAATATTATTAAAAAAATAAGATCACTGAGTTACATTGATTACGCTCAAGAACCTTATATACTGCGCACTAAATAATACATAAGTTGAACAATGATTAACAACTTTTTAAATAGCTATCCATGACGTAAAAACTAGAGTAGGTATTTAAGGTTTTTTCTTGTGCCTCGCAGCCTGATCCAATTCGAAAGAGTGACATAACTTAAAAAATATACCTATGGGTAATCTTTTTATACTTAAAGTATAGATAATAAATACTTTTTGAGTAGGAACTTTTTAAAGGCTTCTTGGTTTTCTTCGTAAGTTGTTACGGTTCTGTAACAACCGTAACAACTTACGAGATAGAGTATTTGGAACGCATTCTAAATATTTTTGTGACTTTAGCATTTTTAATGACTATCATTTGATATTTTGATCATTAAAAATTATTCAGTTTGCCTACAACTTAAGTTATTCATATTATTATCATTTTTTTAAATCACTTTGGTGTATGTTATGATAATTAAATCCATGCCGGTTTCGGTTACGTCGACCATTTTTTTTAACTGAAAGTTTACTGATGTATTTAATAATGACGTGTTTGTTTTGATGATGTTTATATAATATTGCCGTAGTAAGTGCATTACGTAACTTCAGAACATTTTGTATACATGGTATAACCAGTATAATGATCATAAGAGATTGTGTGACAAATCACATAATCACCGCCCCCAAATGCGAGAACTCGCGTACAAATTTCCGTCAGGTGACGACTTACATAAGATAAAACACTGCCTTTCATTATTTTTGTAATTTTCATAAGACTTACTAAAAGTAACAAGGTCTTGATAAGTATTCGTGCTTTACCTAATTAAGGATATCCTTTATTAGAGTACTCATCAAGACCTACATCGGTACATCGCTATGCCATTGATACTAAACACGAATGATATAAAAAAAAACAATACAAATAAAAAGGTAAACATTAGTTAAACTTTCATGACCGCATGTTACATAAAAGAAAACCCTATAAAACTACTAGCAAAATCGCTTCGCACACTCTGACAATACCTCCATTTGCATAATGTTTAGGGCATTTTAAGGTTCACATTCAACCAATTTTCATGGCAACGTTAGTCAGTATGAATGGGTAGAATCAGTAGGTCACTAAATCCCTGTATAAAAATAAAAATATTTGTTCGTCCTATATGCATTCCTATACCATTTATCTGATTACTATGAAAATATTTAGGAGAGTTATTGTTACCGCGTTCACAAGGTTTCTGATAAAAATAGGAAATAAAAAGAGCCATTGTAACGCATAACAGCTAGTTCAATAAAAATAAACTATGATATAGCACCGCTTGTATTAGAAAAAACCTATATTTTAATGTTGATCAAAACTATTCATTAATTGAACAATCACCTAAAACGAACAGACCAGAGCGCCTCAAAAAAGGTACCGTGAAATTGGTTCATTCAGTTCGGTCAAGACTTTTTTGACCCAAGTACCTATACAATGGCCGCGACGAATTCAACGGCTTCCCGTCCGACCTGAAGGTTAAACTTGTTCGATATTTGAAAACAAAGTATTGAAATAAAAAAGTAAAAGAACACATCGCCGATGTCAAACACCGCCGTTCCAAGAAGTCAGCAGTTTGTGAACATACTTTTGACAAGGCCCAGCACTACATCAGATTTGATAAACCACAAGTCCTCGCAAAAGGAAACCGATTCCTTCCCAGGATTCGCGAGGCTATTGAAATTAAAAAACATCCAAATTTCAATAGAGAAGATGGCTGGGGCTTACCACCTGCTTGGAATCCCATTATAGATTCCATTAAATCAAAATCCAAGCCCAAAACTGCAAGACCGAAGGATACGGTGAGCTCGTTCTGCGTGAATCGGATCGCCAATAAATAACAAAAATGTAAGGTAGCTAATTGCAACATTGAGTCCAACAACTTAGTCTGCCCGTGACCATGGATGCTGTAAAGGATCCGAAACGTCGGGAATTAAATAACAATAATACAACGCGATAAAATCCGTAAAAAATAGTTTTATTTCAATGTCTAACAAAGTATTGTTTTCTAACACGCACGAATTATTACTTTAGTAAATTCCTGAGATATATTGTGAGTCAATCGTATGTAGAACAAATACTAATATTGTTGCATTTAAAGTTCAAATAAGTCAAGGGTTTGGGGTTTTCTTTGAAAACCTGCCGCTAACGAATTATGTAATGTTAACTTTACCTACGTCTTGAAGGAAAATTTAGTCAGTGAAATTATCTAAATATATATAAAACTCAAAGGGGACTGACACATAGTGATCTATCAACGCACAGCCCAAACCACTGGAGGGATTGGGCTGAAATTTGGCATGCAGGTAGATGTTGTGACGTAGGCATCCGCTAAGAAAGGATTTTGATAAATACTACCCCCAAGGGGATAAAATAGGGGATGAAACATTGTCAATTTTAAACTGATCGGGCTGAGACTTTGGGGATGAAAGTTCATATGGAACAAAGTAACTATTACACGCGGACGAAGTCGCGGGCAAAATTGGGTACAAGAAACTTAACAACTGAGGCCTCAATGATAACGCATTGGTGATAGGTACTACTGGCGTTGCAGGTTGTAGGTGTCTATAGGCTGCGGTTGCCACTTATTATCCCGTATGCTTTGAAAATTTGTCATCTTATTACCTATAATAATTGAAAAATATAAGTTATTCTAATTTGCGAAAACTTTTTTGATGCTAATTATATTCAACGAATTCCTTTTACATTTTCATAAAGATAGAAGTTCTAATTGAATAATGAATTATACGATAAACACTTAAAATGTTGTACCTAATCATTTTCTGTAAGGTTCATTGAATGGTTATTTTCATCAATCAACAAGATTCCAAGTAATTCATTCTTATACTTAAATAAAAATAAACGAACAATATACACCCACACGGTTGCCACAAGGTTGTTTTCACAATACACAATTTTTTCAAAAACCAACTAAATCAGTTTAAAAAATTACCCTTTGAAGTAAAAAGTACTGTTTTTAAGTACACTTTTAAAGTTAATTAACCGGTATTTATTCGTTAATTAAAAGCGACACAGTTGTTGGGAGTTTTAGGTAGGTTTTGGTGTAACAAAGCTTTGGTTAAAGTGTGTAAGTAGGTAGGTACCTACGACGAGTTCGGTGAGCGGTAACCTTTGTTCGTCACGATAATGATCCGGTGAACTCTGGCGACATTCAGCGACAAAATTATGGTGAATTGCAATTATAGAACAATCAATTAAGTTCCTATTAACATTACAACGTAAAGAAAATTCTTTTATGGCGTATAAATTGTTCAGAAAATGAGTGCGGTATAAGTATATGGATAGACAACTTTAATTTGTTTAAAAATATGTATTTTTTATTGGTTGTCTAGATCTAGAAGGTACTTTATTACTTTATGTGATACGACCCCGCATCAGTCATCACATCATACCTTGCATCACACTATTTTTTTTTGTGTAAGACCATAGAATATACACTCAACTTACTATAATTATATGTGTAGGTAGATATACTTAAAAAAGGTTTAATATTTTTTCACGGCGAAGCCCTAACTTGCATGGTAGTACAAACTCGTACCTATGTGCATTTCACATCTGGTACATGCGAAAAACGCAAATCTCACCTAATGCATTAGGTACTTACCTACTTTTAAGATTTACGATCAAAATAACAGTATCAGCATCTTCTTTTTCTGAACAGAAATAATATTTATTTGCAGTCTCGTAGGTATT
Organism: Acronicta aceris; assembly: GCA_910591435.1. Classification (NCBI taxonomy): domain Eukaryota; kingdom Metazoa; phylum Arthropoda; class Insecta; order Lepidoptera; family Noctuidae; genus Acronicta; species Acronicta aceris. Next base: position 7,781,791 of record OU342767.1, on the reverse strand, counting down.
TGTTATAATTCTATCGAAGGATATGCTTTCGAAATGTTTCGTATTCCCACCGTGTTAAAAGAAACCTTTTGTTCGTCAACTTTATTGTCCATTACTTCCCCATATTCTCGTTGGTGAGAAAATATTTTTTATGCTTTTAAAAATATAAAGAGAGCGAAGGCCGTGTTTGGCAACACTGAACTGCCAAGGTGACCAAATGGATCCTTTTTAGCTGTTACGTCATTATCCTTCGCGAGTTTCAATTGAAATGGAGTTGATCTTGCAAACACTTTTACCATCGGGTGATAGTGAAAGTCTTCACGAGGAAAAATTCGACTGCGGGCAGGATTCGAACCTGCGGTTTCTGGCTAGATACACCAGACGCTGTGACCAACTAAGTTACCGTGAGACCCACTCCACTGGCCGCAGTCGAATGTTTCCGTCACTAAAATAACTTTATTTATTTATTTGGATTGCCAATAGTTTTTACTACTTTTTTTGGCTTTTGCCACTTTATAATCTTAGCATGGAAAATGCAAAAAAAAAAACAAAAGGATAGTTAAAAGAGAAGGTGGCATCGTACGACATTGAGATAACTGTAAAGTAAGTCATGTCGGTTGAGAAACAAAACTAACTTGTTTTTCAATATGTGTCAGTGACGTCACTTTGAAGACGTAAATTCAGAATGTGAAGGCAAATTTCTACCTGGCGGTTGGGACTCGCAGTGGCTTAGTTGGTCATAGCGTCTGGTGTATCTAAACAGAGGACGCAGGTTCGAATACTGCCCGCAGTAGAATTTTTTTTTAATAAATGATGCAGTGGTGATGAAACGGTAAACTGGTGCAATACTAATACGTTTAATTACACATAATTTTCCTACATAGTATCATCAATAATCGTAACTATAGCTCTTGCTCGCGGTTTCACTCACGCCCCAAAATTATAAATAAATCAGTGCCAATTATAATTAAAAATACCAGTTTTATATAATACATTTAAAAATACGATTAAACCATGCCGTTTCTTTATAGCTTACTTATAATAATATTTAAGTCAAAGCAATAATATTTTTTAAGTAATATCGATCGAATTTTTCTTACAAAGTATGGTGGCTTTTAATAATTATTAATTATTCGTATGTATATTTCAATAAATATAATAGGTACCTACTTTATATACTGAATGTAACTTTACTCACTAGACCAGCGAGATAGTAAATCTACATAAATGCAAAATTAGCATACTGATTGTCTAGCAAGGTGGGTGTAGTCGTCAAGTACCTAAATGATGGAGAAATGAATGTTTGATTACCATAATAATGATATGAACACAATATCATTAGAGCTAGCATTCGAAAATTGAACTGTTTGTTTTTACACCGAATGCGAGAGCGGCTGTATTATTTTTTATGTGCATAAATGCATGTTCTGTGGTATTTATTTTCGTCAATTTATGTTTTATAGACACTTTGACAAGTCAATTTGAAAACATTTTCCTCTGGGAAGAAACGCGAAACCCAAATCAGAGAATCGTTGTCTCTAAAAATCCAGCTCAATATCAAATCAGTCAGTAGACTCGCTTACTAGACATAGGATTTTGACATAAGGTCCAAGGACAAGTAGTGTCAAAATCCTATCACTAGTAAGCAAATCTATCGACAGATTTGTTATTGGAACTGGCTGTTAGTAGTAGTAGAATCTATTAATGAGAGATATGAGATTGTGAGTAGGTATGTCAACTTAACACGACTTTTATAGAGAGCCATAACAATTTTGTTATGGTATTTTACTATGGAGTTCCTATCTATCTTATATTAGGATTCCTCCTATCTATCTAATATAAATTAGATTAGGATTAGGAGTGGAAATAATGGAATTCTCTATGATCTTTACAAGCAGTTCAGTATCTCAACAAAATCATTATTATTTATAAAATATAAACTTCAATGTTGACCTAATGTAAGTTTTCAAAAGTATACTAAGGAAACATCCGTAGGTACTCTTTTTAAAAAGTTAGGTGGTCGGAGCTTCGTAAAAGCTCTGTATAAATCATGACCACATTTTTCACACCATTTACTCGAAGATAAAATTCTATGGTGTTTGTATATAAAATATTTTTACTGGAACCGATTTGTCATCCGTTTCCTTAAATATTTATTTTTAAAGATATTTCGCAATAGACCGATGTATTACGTAGGTCACTCAGAACTTACGTTATGTATAAGAAATTTAATACCCTATACGGCATGATAAATTGAACTAAAGAGAGAGTGGTTCAAGGATCTCCACTCTAATGGCTTCAGTAAAGATTGCGGTTTTTGTTGCAATTAATTATCACAACTCATTGAATATTACACCCACTTTTTGTCCTAAAAGCCTTGATGTACTTAGAATCCTTATTAAGATTTCAGCTTTAAAACAGACACTTTATCGTTTCAATTACTGACATTAAGTCCCTTTATAGTTTGGAAAAATGAGTAATTAAATTCTAAATTATGTGTTTTATTTAGATAAACCCCATTTTTTATGTAGTGATGTGGAATAATTGTAATAAAAGCATTGCAATGACTTAATAAATCGTCGTTTATTAAAATTTCATTTTTAAATAAATTTACCGCCTCATTAATCTAGTGGTCCTAAGCGCGACTGCTACGCTAGAGGTCTTGGTTTCGATCCTCAGGTCGAGCAAAGTGTTATTGGGTTTTTTATGAAGTTCTCAGTAGCAGCTCGGAGTCTGAATTTGTGCCCGGTTAATGGCAATAGGCTCACCCCCTATTACATAGGACCTAAAGCATACCGGCGAACTGTGGGTGTAGATTAGTACACCTCTGCCTAACCCTTCGGGGAACACAGGCGTGACGGTATGTTATGTTAAATTTACTTTAGCGCCATATTACTTTCCATCTCAATTCTGTTTTATTAGTTTCTAACGATATTTCTTTACAAGCAAAAACAGTGATTACCTTCAATCAATAAGCCTTGATCTTAATAGCTAAAGAACTCGAATTAAAAACTATTGTTATGTTATGACCATCAGATCATCATCAATATAAAAATAAAAGATCGTTTCGATTGCTTTTTCGTATTAATCATACAAAGATACTGCAACTAACATAGGTACCATGATATGTAACAGCAAGCGCGTGCCATTTCTAAACGTAATTTATAATTCTTAGTGAATATATTGGCTTTATTTTAACAACATAACATACCATCACGCTTGTATTCCCCGAAGGGTAAGGCAGAGGCGTACTTAATGTACGCCCACAGTTCGCCGGGTATGTTTAGGTCCCATGTTATAGGGGGCGAGTCTACAGCCATTAACATTGCGATGGAGGAGTGCGGGGTGGGAGAACCGCTAAACAAATGGTTTAGCGATTATCTCACCGCGCGGCGTTATCGTGTAAAAGTGGGCGAGTCATATGGTGACGCAAGGGAGGTGAGGTGCGGGGTGCCTCAAGGCGCAGGATGCGGCCCTGTATGTTATCTCATGCACGTAAACAGTCTGTGTGGCGTACTACGCCACTGTACAGCGTACATGTTTGCGGACGACCTGTGCGCACTACGCGCGGGCACCGACCTTGACGATACCTGTCGTCTCGTCCAACATGATGTGGACGGAGTAGTGAAATGGTCTCACGACAATGGCATTATATTAAATACAGATAAGACTAAATTAATCATAATCCATTCTCCGTATTTATGTCCACCCGAAGTTTCCCCACCTATATATACACATAGTTTCTCATGCATTCATAAGGATCAAAAATGTAACTGTAAACCAATAGAACGAGTTAAATGTATTACTTACCTAGGGGTGAAAGTCGATGAGAACTTATCTTGGTCATACCATATAGATTACCTTTGTAATAAACTTAGAACGCTAATTGGTAAATTTTACCACCTAAGCTTTAGAGTTCCTAGTAGTACCCTTAAATGCCTTTATACAGCCTTGGTAGACCCTATACTAGGTTACGCACTCGACTGTTATGGACTTACTTTCAAAACTAACTTAGACAAACTAGAAGCACAACAAATACGATTTTTAAAATTTTTAGTAAATAAAAAAACGCGAAAGCTCTGTAAAGGCGACTATAAAAAGTTGTTTAAAATATGTAAAATTCTACCTGTGAGTTTAAAACATAAATATCTTCTACTTGTAAACAGTCATGGCAGTTGGGAGCGTTACTCATTAGTTTCACATAAACACGGCACCAGATCGGTAACACAGGCTAAATTTGAAGTCCCCAGAGTAGGGAACTACTACGGTGACAGAACGCTGGACAAACGAATACCTTACCTGCTCAATAGATTGCCTTCTAGTATACGAAATGAGCCTAAAAAAAGTAAATTTGCAAAATTGCTTAAAGAATTCCTATTAACTTGCCTTTAACAGTACACTTACTTTATACATACTACCCACTTTATACATACTACCCACCTACCATCATACTTTCTGATACATTGTTGTTACCTTTGCAGAAATTGTGTAATTGTAGAATTACTACTAAGTATTTATGTTTAGTGCAATAAGCTAAATAAGTTTATATTATTAGTGCGTAAGTTGTTTTCTGTACCCACAGACAAACCGTAAAGACGGTTTTGTGGGGCTTTGCATAACCTTGTAATTTTTGAAAGTTTTAATAAAGATACATACATACAACCGGACACAAATTCAGACTCCGAGCTGCTACTGAGAATTTCATAGAAAACTCGATAACACTGCTCGACCTGGGGATCGAACCCAGCACCTCTAGCGTAGCAGTCGCGCTTGGGACCACTAGACTAATGAGGTAGTCGCTTTATTTTAAATGACGGTAATAACATTTAATGTTACATAGTTTTTGTACTGCTTCATTTAAGGGGTTTATTCAATCACTTTGACCTTTTACGAACTGTGGGAAACATTGCAATGACATAAGTATCGTTGACCTGTGACAATATAGCGATCGATAGACATAGAATATTACATGAATTGGTAGCCAAATACAGGGGACAATTTTTTTTATGGGATAGGAGGGCAAACGAGCTGACTAATCGCCTGATGGTAAGCGATTACTGTCACCCATGGACACCCGCAACACCATAGGAGTCACAAGTGCGTTGCCGACCTTTTAAAAAGGGATTGGGCCTCTGATAACCTCACTCACTCGACGAAACACAACGTAAGCGTTGTTTAACGCCGGTTTTCTGTGAGGCTGTAGTATTACTCCGGTCGAGCCGGCCCATTCGTGCCGAAGCATGGCTCTCCCACATAAAATTTTTCTAATTTTATTATTTTACAATGGTAATGGAAATACTAGTTCTTGTAAATCTAGTAAATCTTCACACACTAGTCTAATGGTCTGCGTCTGCTATACTAGAGGTATGGGTTCGATTTTCGTGCCGAGAAAAATAACTGATTGGAGTTTGGATTTGTGCCCGGTTAATGGCAATAGTTTCGCCCCCTATTACATTACATGGGATCTAAACAAGTCTGGGATCTAACAAGTCGAAATATGAATGGACATTGTACACCTCTGCTTGAAGAGGTGGGAATACAGGCGTGATGGTGCTTATGTTATATATTATGTTTTTATTCTTTTATGTTCTTAATTTATTTACCAACGAAAGTGTAATAGTTCTTGATGTAAAATCAAGTAAACTTAAAATGGAAGTAATACAAACCCTAAAATAATTCCCAAAGGAAATCAATGAGCGAAAAAGGGAAAAGGATTACTCAGTAAGACTTTAACGTAGAATAAGATAACGACTGAAGGATTAAACCTTGTTTTAAGATTCGTTTGAAACTTAAACCTCTGAACCGTTTGAAGCTTAAAGTTCTTAAGTATTTTCATACAACCGTATGTCACATGATATTCCTTATCCTAAGTTCGTATTCCTAACCATATAACCTATATACCCAAGTTTCTGAGATTTTGCAAGTCTTTGATAGAATGAAAAAGGGTTTTATGTAAGAGAATATTGCCTGGCGATTGTAAAACAAATTCTTCGTCAAGTCTTAGCAAATTCATTTGTACGTTTTTACGTTGGGCAGAGCAAACTGATGTCTTCAAATAGATATAATTATGGGATACCGCTCTCTCGATGGTAAGCGGTTTGCCAGACTATCAGGTTCCTAACTACCCGTAACGACGGTCACAGATATGTCGTGTGACAGCCGAGATCGACCGACCGATATCACAATGTGCTCTCTCAGGCACGAAGGGGTATTGATGTGTACAAAACGATCTGGGGCCTTGCCACAATGTGTTAGTTCGAATTTTTCAGATTGTGAGAAAGGGATAGAACTAGTTATTTTTAAGAGCACCATCTCTCTTTCTCAATCGTGTAGTTGTGGCATGGACTCTGATCCGAGGCTTTGGTCTTTTACAGTAGCCTTATATAGGAATGGGACCCTTTTTTATTGTTTATTTGCGGCTATATTTTCACTGCGACCGTAGTGGATCTATTGTGATCGTCCCTCGTTGAGTTAAAGTTCACCGCTAAACCCTGCGGCTATGTACTAGGGGGCGCGCCTATTGCAATTAACCGGGGACAAATCCAAACTTCGAGCTGCTACTGAGAATTTCATAGAAAAACCCAATAACACTTTGCTCGCCCTAGCATAGCGCGACTAATGAGACATTATATGATTCAATCAATAACTAGATAAAGCTGTATATTAGTAGATATTACAGCAATCGCAACATTTCCAACTGTTGAGCAATATTTTTGTCATAATATTATCAGGTTTCCCGTTACAATTATCTCTGGTATGTATGACAATCTAGCCTAACTTTCATGCTTACGTTTTCTTCAAAACACGTGTAAGACATCTCTGTGTTAAGAATGGAATTCCAACTAGGACTGATTGCGCAAGAGTCTTAATTGTCCGACTGACATCCCCACGCATTAGTACGTATAATATGTAGCCACGAACCCTTAATTTGATTATGTAAGTAAAGATTGAAGTTTTAACGAATCTGTTTGCTTATTACCTTTTCACGCCTAAAGCCGCTGAACAGATTTCGATAAAATTGCATCACGAGGAAGTAGGTACTTAGGGCATCCTTTCATCGCGAAAAATCCTTTAGAATGCGAATGAATCCGTGGGGAACAGCTAGTCTCCTATAAAGTACTTTTGCACTACATCGCTTACATGATCGTTCGTCGTTAATCTCTTACACTTACCTACTCAATGTTCCTTTCAATAATTCTTCCTAATGGGTGTTAATGGGTTAGAGGTTTTCGAATGAATCTGAGACTAACTACTGAGACTATATTCTTTTATTATATTTTATAGTTCAAATTAATCTATTTTTAACGGATTTCATCGCGTTCTATTGATATTATTGAAATCCCGACGTTTCGGATCCTTTACAAAAGGATCGTTTTTATTACATGGAATTATGTATACGTAAACATATAAACTAACTAAATATCTTGCTCGCACAAAGCTCAGAGACAGACCCGCCTAAGACACCTACTTTACATTATTTATTATAGCGCTGATTCGCTGAAAATAAAATATAATTTCATACAATAAATATTTATACGTACTTTCGTACGACGAAATAATCTTGTTTTAGATTTCATTACATGCCGTAGTATTTATTAATTCAGAACGCAAAGCTTAATTAAATTTGGAGTCACATTTCGCTTCGTTATTTTGCACATATTAAGTCTGTTCAACCGTAGTGTTGCTGATTTTATTCTATGCTGTACCGCAGTTAGGAATAAGAAAGCCATAATAACTTTAGATATTGTTTTATACCCTTCGCTAAATCATGAAAATAAACATAAATGTAGTATTAGAAAAGTCCATACCTTTTCTTGGAATGACAATGTAAAAAAAATATCCAGCGAATTATTGTGGTTTAACACCTAATTATTGTTTCTATCGTTACGTAATGGAGTCTTAACAATAACAACATCAACACATTAAATTTTAAAACGGGTACAATAAACTGTGCAAACTTACAATATTGCTTACAAACTTAATATATTAATAATATACAGATACAGATAGCGTACAAAAACGATTCAACTGCAATTGTGATGAATTGTGTGATGTAAATTAAAACTGGGATATAGGTATGGTGACTAGAGATTGCAGTGCATTCCATCTCACATTGGTTTACCGGGAAACGAGGAGGTCGACATACTAGCAAAAACGCAGCCTTTTAAGAATCACTAATTGATATGAAGTCACACTACTCTGAGTTATTGATTAAATATAAAAGTAGATACTTGCAATAAAATGTGGAAGGTATATTTTGATGAGAAATCTAAGGAAAAAGGCATTCTGTACAAAACAGTACAGGCTAAACCTCCTCGGATTCCCTGGTTTGCCAATTTGTAGTGTAGTAGGAAATATATTGTTATAGCTCATAGATTAATATCAGGATACTCATGCCACTCAACAAGTTTGGATACCTCATGAAAAAAGTTAGTCTTCCTAGTTAGGAAAGTCCATCACTTGTTGGTGGAATGTGTCAGGAATAAAAGAGAAAGAGAAACCATAATAGAGAATTTAAATATTAATGTTTCCAATACAGACGCATTTCTTAGTTTCTTAGTCAAACCATGAAGTAAGCCTCCAAATAAAATAAAGAATAATAAAAAAAAACTGGTAATTGTTCATAAATTCTTCGTGATAACGTAATTTAGTACATCATTTGCAACTAATTAAGACTATGCATGTTGTTACGAATAATTATCCATACTCGTACTTACTAGTACCTACCTCTAGTAAATGTTGTTGAGTACGAGTTGAATCATCATATTGTGTAGGTGACTACATCGGCAGCAGTAGGTGTAATATTATATACCTCCCAATAAAAATATGGTAAGTACATAGTTAATTATTCTATATACAAAATTGCAACATTTTCCATTACTTACCTACGTAAGTAATGGATAATGTTGAAAAATTTTAGCTTAATCTCTATTCATATCATCAATCTCTACTCACGCCTTTCTTCCACAGGGGTAGGCAGAAACTATAGACCACCACTTGCTACGATTCTTGCATACTTCTTTTGCTTCTTCCACATTCATACATCTTCTCATACATACAGGCTGGTTGCGAGTGCTATGCACCTAATTTTTTTGTAGGATTTCGCTAATAAGATCGGCGTGTGTCCTTCTAGGGCGACCTCTGACGCTGCCGCTGACATTCGCCTTATTCGTTAATCATCTTTCATTCAGTCCTTCAATATTTCCAAACCATATCTGCATATTTTTTCGATACGTGTAACTACATCATCTTATAGCCCGCAACGTTGTCTTAACACACTGTTCCTCAATCTATCACTCCGAGTTACACCACGCATACCTAGGTACTTCGCAAGGAACGCATTTCCACTGCATTTATTCTACTTCCATGTCTCTTCTGCCACACCCAACATAAATGAAGGTACCAGCACACCATTGTGGACAGCCAAGCATGCCTTAATATCTCTATTTCCATAAAAATTAACTTCATTACTTATTTAAAATTGAGTCACTGTTAAGTGACCTGAATTTCAATGACTAACTCGATGACTGTGTGACCTGTCGGGAAATTAATTCAGATAACCGGTAATATTTATGCAACTACTACTTTAACGCACTACCTACTATCTAGTATTATATTATCTGTGCTACTATTAAGAGTCCGGCGGACCGCATTTCTCTTACAAACGTAATACCGAAATAAATCGTAATTCACAATTTCATAAAATTCTGTTACTATTCGGATTCCGATACCGTTAATCTAGGTTCCTACGTTACCATTTCATTCAAAATACTTCGCTGGAAATAAATTTAAGCGAATGCAATTTCCGTTAACTTTATCAAGTTTGGAACGATTTTTCGGTTATTTATTTCCAGTGAAGTAGTAGTAGGCGAAATAGTATAAACCTAGACTAACGGTATCCAATTCCGAATAATAAAATAATTTGATAGAATATTGTCTGGATTACGATTTATTTCGGTATTACGTTTTTGTGGGCAATTCAAGCTCTGCCGGACCCTTAAGTACTACTTGTAGTCCGAACACTTCCGACTACATCTTCAGCAATACTCGACTTGTGGATAGGTACCGACGCAGCTTGCAATACAAGTTTCACTGAGATACGAATCAGTGACAGTATTCCATTTTGCGCAGAATTATATGCAAATTGTCGACCCACATTTGTGAAACTTCTGATTTGTATTAATATATCGGAAAAGGTATTAACATGTCCATGGTATCGAAACACATTTATCGTATGTGGTAAATGGCAGTTTAATGTCGATAATACTTCATCACATTTCAAAACATTGTTATTGGTTGAAGTTGTTTATTGTATTTATATGATAAAATTTTGAAAACTTTTACCAACCTCAAGTATTTAGTAGTGTATCTTCAGACTCGATACTCAGCTCCCAAAATAGTTTATGACAACCTCGGAAGTAAATTCTATCAAAATCGTTTCATAAACGAAAAAATTCTACGCAAACGTACATAGACACATAATATACTTACAGATGTATTGATAACGATACTACTTTTGGTTTTGTCGTCGGCGTAAATAGACACGTTTGCCAGACGAATCGATGATGTAAAAAAGGTAACTGAGGCAGACTTACTATAAAGGCCTGAGGAGCTGTTTGGATTACATTATATTCCAGCAGTGAGCTGTGAAAGCAAATGGGTCGAGTGGCAATAGACTTTAGAACGCTTTTTCCATCACCTTTGACTAACATTCTGATACGCGATAAATATCTTGTAAATCACAGGCTTCTCGCAAAAATTCTGCTATAAAAACTAGCAAATTGGTTTGCTTGTATTTTCCGAGAAACATGCTGAGATATAAAGTTTCTTCTATATAGTGTAAGCACATAGAAACGACTCTCGGAATAGTTTTATTAGGTACTTGGATAGATGTACCTACACGTGCGTCAGATTGTGAACAGGGAACTTATAGATAAAACATTTCACCTAACCAGTTTTCTTGTATCTTAGACTGGGGCAATAAAATGCTCGATATCCTAACTTATTTCCAAGGCACTGGGTTAATATTGGAACTTTGAATACCTTAGCCTTTTATGTTTAATTTAATTTACATAGAGCATGAGATGTTTTTGAATATTGTACTAGCTAGAAAACAAAAGAAATCAGAATTAGGTTTTCTTTTATTTTTTCTGAACCAAAACTATTGTTAGCAAGCTCCTTTTTATGGAAATGTTTAAGTTAGAGAGGTAGGGCTTAGTGGAATGCCAGCCCAGGCGAGTGATACCTCTGGTGTTGCAGGCATCCACAGGCTATGGTAACCGCTTACCGTCAGGCGGGCCGTATGCTTGTTTGACACCTTAGTGGTATAAAAAAACGTAAAATCTCTTAGGAAAGGGAAAATGTCAAAATAGTATATAATTCTCTAGTGTTATTAGTGTCATTTAATTTCTTTACAGGAATTATTTACGGTAAAACAGTTTGTCTTGTATCAAGGAAGTGTAGATATTAATGTGATAGGAAAATATATTACATTTTATATTGTAGTAGGTAGATAGGGAGTTGCTCTTGGCTAGGTACTTAACAAAGCTCATAATTGTTGTGTAAGGTTCTGCACTGACCGTGATTAGTGTGTGGTTGGGTGACCATTCTTAATACATCGAGACACCTCTGTGCATCGAAGACCACTTAAAGTTGTTGGTCCCGGTTGTCATTCGAACACCGGGACTACGATAATATTATGACAAAATTGTTACTGGTAGTCGGAAACTTTTAGGGTTTCCAACTACCACTAACCTGCCTGACAACCACTTTATCCTCAGAATATTCTAACCCATTTTTACGGTCTCGGCTATAAGGTGATAGGGATATTTTATTATAGATATTGCTCGTATAAGTTTTCCTAAATCAGGCTTTCGGTAATGTCAGTTCTACTTAAGTTTTCTTTTTCGTATTTATCGCGTAATTTGCGCTTACACAGTCGTACTTAAATTTAATATAGCGACGTATTTTCTTTTATTTGTGTAGGTACATAAACTTTTTAACTTGTTTTACGCAATGGTAGGTATAAGGTTAAAATCTTTGTGTTAATTACATTGCGTACAATTATTTTGTGTGTGAAAATCGAAGAGTGGATTGCAAAGAACAGTAGGAACAGTCCGTGGGAAGTCGAGGACGTGTACTCGGTGACAAGTTAAATGGACCTAAAGAGGCGTTCACATAGCGAGAAATGAATCGTTAATAAATCTGTTGATCCGTCAATTAATCAGACAAATTGACACAAAACAATCCAGTTAATCCAAGATTTACAAATAATCTTGGATTAGGTGTGGGAAGGTCGGACTTTGTAATAGAAATGATTAGATTTCGTAGGTAATACCAAAATAAACCAAAACAAGCAATTGCACAAAGATTTATAATAATGAGTCTGAATGTACAAGATTTGTGTTACCGCATTTTAGGTCCTGGGTTCGATTCCCAGGTCGAGAATATTGTTATTAGGTTTTTCTTTGAATTTCCTAATTTTGAAGTTTGAGATTTATGCCCGGTTAATGGCATTAGGCTCGTCCCTCGATTACATGGGACCTAAGCATACCGTTGCTTGCTGCTGGGTGTCCATTAGTACGCCTCTGCCTCACCCTTAGGGGAATACAGGCGTAATGCTATGTTAATGTCCTTACATAGTTTTGCTATTTATCTATAATAAATATTTTATTTTATATAGATTTATTTTCTTGACACGTACGTTATGCATATGATACCAAGACGATCAGGTTGATGAACTTCGATAAAGGTATGCTATGTATAGGCAAAATATTGTTCAACTAGTTAACCTTAAGTCTACAAGGTGACTAATGTTTATTTATTTGTAAATCAAGTTATTTATGATTATTGAGAAAAGATCGTGCTTTGCGTTAATGCAACCTTTATGGATTTTGGTCTAGTGACCACAACAGCAGATGTAACGTGAGATTTGATGCTCAGATAAGACAGAGTGTGTGTGTGTGGGGCTTTAGTTTAGGAAAATCTCTCTCTAGAAAACGTGACATGTGACGTGATTAATATAAAAAACTATATACTAACAATTATCACTTGTTCATCAATAAGAGGTAACGCATAGGAGAACCACTATTCACTGTATGTATTCACTGTGGACCTCCGATCCCCCTACGTACCGCACCGTACGTACCTATAGTAATAATAAATACTTACACCTAAATAAATACAGGTGACGTTGGAAACTTTTTTTTATGGATTAAGTCGGCAAACGAGCTGACGAGCCAACAGTAGAGGAGTTGCTGATGCGTTGCCGATCTTTAAGAGCCCCTACGGACTGCAAACTGCCAGAGCCGTAGCAGCCGAAAGGAACTGGCCCTTAAGTACGTGCAAAAGTCGAAACACACACCAAGGTGCTTTACGCCAGACTCCAACGTAAGGGTGGTCGCCAGCCACTCAGACCTTAAAATGTTGGTAATTGAAATTGAAAAAATATCTTATTTTTTATCATAGCTGGTGCAAACTAAACTACATTTTTAAGGTATGAATGAATTTTATCACACGAGAAGTACCCAAACTCTCTCTACAATACTACAAAGGTATAATTGTTTTCCTTAATTACATGTTTTCAATTTTCTTTGTTTTAATTTGTCGCGTCTATTCAATTTCACCCTGTAGATATGTACGGAGTAGGCAGTCCAGATGCTCTTGTGTTTTAGTCCGGAGTCCGAAATAACCCACCGCCATCCCTTCCGAGAAAGGGCGGACATCCATAAGGATTTTCACCCAAAAAAGGTAATAATTAACTTTAGTATTATGAACACCGGTCAAGTCGCGTAGCGTTCGCTTACAAAACCACCTCTTTAGATCTCTTAACGAGGCCATCCAACAAGAATATCGGGTATATACGTTATACAACACATAAAAGGATAACTTCGAAACCATTACAGCAATCGGCCGGCGATCTGTAATTAACCCGCAGTTATATATGTAAGGAATCTTAAACAGCATTATTAGAACGTGTGAAATACATACTGAGTATATTGTACAATAGCTTCAGCCCTTCAGCCCGCGGTCTCACTCGCATCCCAAAACGACTTACTGAAACAAAAGGTCAAGGCCTATGTCATATCCTTTCTCTGGATGCAACCTCTCTCCTTGCCTAATTTTATCGAAATCCGTTCAGCGGTTTAGGCATTAAAAGGTGACAGAAAACAAATAAAAAGAAAGTTAGTTTCTCATTTACATTATTAGTTGCTCGCGATTTCACTTGCATGATATAGGTCTTTTTAAGACCACAAGTAGCCTATGTCGTTTTCCAGGTCAAATTTATGTCTCTATTAAGATTCATCAAAATTGGGTCAGCGGTTTAGGCGTGAAAAGGTAAGAGACTGACTGTTACTTTCATTCATTATCACACGTATTTATGTTATGTGCGTACTTAGTCGTATGGGGACCCAGAAGCCCAGAACTAAATCCTTTATTAATTGTTCCATAATAGCGGGATAATTGAAACACTATATTATGTTAACTCGATCTTTGACATGATTATTGGAAAACAACAATGTTTTTTCCATTATTGTACACCAATACTGGCCAATACCAATAAGCGTGAAGCTTGAACATATAAATGCATACAGAGATAAAAATATATATAATTTTCGGCATCAGTATACTTTATTATGCGTCGCAATAATTAATTTTCAATATCTAATTAAGGTTGAACTAAAACTCGTACTTTTTACGGATTTTTTTCGTGGTGTGTCGGTATATTACTTCCCGACGTAATGGAAGGATCCATTACCTCTTCCTCTTTTTTTCTTGAATATCAATACAATGCGATAAAATCCGAAAAAGTAGTTTCATTTCTATGTATAATATTGGCGTGTCAGAAACCAGTACCTAATTAAAGTTTTCCTTCCTAATTGTTATATTAGTATTATTTCCTATATTTATTATTGTACATATTTCTTTACATTTTTAAATAAGTAGTTATTTCCATAAAAAAGGAATATAAAAACATCTAACTATATAGCAGATACATAGCCCACTGGCCCGATCCCAGTGGGCTATGTATAGCAGGGTCCAAACTACCGGCGGTCAGGGCTGCAAGTTCGTTTTCTATAGGTAGTCAAATATTGCAATTTTAATAAAATTAAGCTCATAACGTTGCTTTATGATACTGTCAATACTGCGCATGCATTTCTTTCTAATTTATCTGAATAATTAAGTATGTTCTAAGGAATGTATGGGAAAACACTACCCCTCTCTTTTTCGCGGTTTTAGACGGATAAAAAAAATGTTGACTAGGCTCATAATCAGTTCACTATATATCGCTTAATTAGTTTTTTCACTTACTTTTTCCCAATTATCTTGCAATTACAGATACGACTTAAATAGGTAGAACATAATTATTATAAAAGATTTAAGAAAACAATAAAAAATCTAAAAATACTACCCATTAATGTTATTCAATATAATTACTAAATTCTTACTAAAAATTATAGAAAAGGATAATTATAATAATATCTACATAAATATTAATTCATAAATTAAAGCATTGAGTATAGATTAACCAAATGTCCCTAAATAATAATAATATCGAAAATAACCAATAAAATGAAAAAATATATCTTAATTAATCTATTGTTTACATATGACAACAAATAATGTTAAAAATTATAATAGTAATTAATAATTATAGACACACATTGCTTCCTCTCTCCTACATTGCTGTGCCCCACGGGGTCCATAATGAACCAAATTTATTGTTAAATTTACCAGTTAACATTGAACTACATTGTGGAAAGCAATATATATTGAGTATTGAGTATTGAATTTTCTACACACTTATTATGTATAGATGTCATGGTAAAAAAAATTACTTGCCTATTTTAAATTCTATTTTATGTTTTCCAAATTCAAATTGGAGATTACATTATTGCAACAGAAACGCGAGGGACATTTTATTTTCCACTTTTATAGTACTTAATTTAAATTCGCTAAAAATATGATATTGGTATTACATTATTTAATATAGGTACTAGGTACTAACACGATTGTAAGGGTAAGGCAGAGATGTAGGTCCTTGAATAATTTACTCACAATTTGCTGGTATACCTAATTATGGCCAATTATATAATAGGGTCACCCCCGCTTTCACCTATAATAGGGGGTGAGCCTATTCCTATTACATTCCGAGTACATATCCAAATTTTCATATAGAAATCCCATAACACTGCTTGGACAAGGAATCCAAACGAGGGCCTCACTCTCAGTAAATCAGCAACAGTATAGGATTAATTCTATAGCAATAAAAGTTATAAATAAAAAAAAATCAGCACAAAAAATAACTAAACGATTAAACTTGTGAAAGCGACAATTACGTAAAACTTACAAAGTCAATATTAACACTACTTTATTTTTTACAGTAGGTAACACACATTGTGTTACTTACTCTTACTTTATTTTACGACTTCCGCGTTCCGAGTTCGGAAACAACAAGTCATGAAAGATAACGTTACACAGATAAGTAGGGTGGCCAATTTCCTTTCAATTACGAAGTCGCCAAGTTCAGATGTTCTTACATACTTACAATGTAATGTAAAAAAACTAGGTCGGTACGATATATCGTTTTATTTACTTACTCTTTTATTTACGATGTTCATTGGGCCCAATACACGCGTGAGGTAGAAACGAGATAGTTTGTCCAGCTGACATCAGACCTAATTGTAATTGTAAAATATGACATACCATCACGCCTGTATTCCCCGAAAGGTTAGGCAGAGGCATACTAATGTACACCCAATGTTCGCCGGTAGATATGTACATCCCATGTAATAGAGGACGAACCTATTGCCATTAACCGGCACAAATCTCAAACTACGAGTTGCTACTAGAATAACCCAATAATATTTTGCTTGACCTGGGAATCGAGCCCTGGAGCCATATTATAACGTGTTAACGCCATCATTTTTAGGTTGTAAGAAAGAGATGAGGCTAATTAATATGTAGACAGGCATCTCTTTCCCACAACCTTAAAAAAAAGACGATGGCGTTAATACGTTATTTATAATACGGCCCCAGGACCTCTAGCATAGCAGTCCCGCTTAGAACCATTAGAAAATGAGGCAGTTAGCTAAATACTATAAAATCTATTAATTTTAGTTTCGTAGTTTGTTTTTAGAGCCTATTATAAAGAAGACAATCTTATTAGGTAAGATTGTAGTAACAAACGTCAGTCAGATCTCAGTGACCCAGGAAAAAATAAGTGTACCAAACTAACTATCAGTTAACACAATAAAAGTCATATCTAAAATCTGTCCTTCTTACACAATTTGACGTCATTCCCATACATATAATACTCATGATTGACAAATAATGTCTTACCAGTTATTGTAATCAAAGCAACCTCGTTATTTTAACAATACGTCTATTTCAAGTTATTTCACATTGACATTCCATTACTATAACTCTATAAGTTTGGTGGGTTTCGTGTCACAATATCTAGTCACAATAGTGTATTTTATAACTGTGTATATTTTTTTGTATAGTAATTGTGCTGGGACACTACTTCAAGGCCGTCTCACATATTTTTCATGCCCTACTGACTGGGCAGTGCAGCAAAGCGTGCTGGAGACGTCGGATTAAATACTTAGTTCTCTGGTAGATATTGTTTTAAAACAGGTTTCTACATTCTTCACATCAGTGTACTAAATATCTACATAGTGTATAGCAGAGCGTAGTGATAAACAAGTGATATGACTACTGGACTGCCAAGTTAAAGGTCTCGAGTTGGAATCCAAGTATCTTTTGAAATCATTAATGAAAATGATCTCTTTCTTAAACGGTGACCAGCGTAGAGGACGATAGCTTATGCCTCTCACTCTTTGAGGAGATATAATGCCCGGCAGTCACACAGTAAATGGGTCGATTATAATAACTGAGCATTACTAACCACACTGGGACAGGCTTTTTGAAATACTCGTGGCTTTCGTTTCCGTTTAATGGTAAATCAAATATACCAAAAATGTTTTATGGAAATTATGAAAATCCTTAATAATTCTTAGGTAAGCAAGATAATGAAATGATATGCTGCAGACAACTATTAAAAACTTCATTAATGTTTAATTATATTTAGTAACGATATCATTTAAGCAAACATTTTAAAGTAGGTTATGTTTTGTTTACCTTATTATCTAGCTAAACTTTTAAGTGCAGGTAGACTCTTTTGGTCTCAGCTACAGTGCTAAAAAGTCTTCGATTAATATCCAATAAATGACAACTGACACCTTCGAACGTTTAAAAACATGTATATTGAAGTTACAATGTTCTGCGAGAGGATATTATGAAAAATTGATAGTGATGAGGGTCGAGTGTGCATTGAGTACAATGAGCGTTAACGGAAAGTGATGGCAAAAGGATAAATGGGAACAATGGGGCTTTATATTAGGCGAGCCTTTTCATATATCGGTATGTGAGTGACAACCCTACAATGTGGTAGTGGGTGTTGCATCGTGAGCTTTAAGTCAATGGATGCGACTAGTGAATGGAAGATTGGCAAGTGGCATTTACGTGCAAATCTCAGTATCATATTACATCATAAGTAAGGGCTGCAAAGTATCAGTTTCTACGGGCAAATAGAGAGGGATGAGAATCGATCGATCATTTTTGTGTACCTACTAGCTATTGCTTGGTACACAAATATATATATATATATATATATATATAAATATATATATTATATATTTATATATATATATTTATATATATTTAAAAAAATTACATCTTTGATTATACATGAACTTAGTCGACGATGAGGTACCTAAGATACTATTATTTTCTTAATTTTATTTCATTAAAATGTAGGTAATATTCATTATTTTTATTTTAATTCCTCAATTACTTTTAGCTGTTTTGTTAATTGTTTAGAGAGACTAAGTAGGTACCTACTTCAAACATCGCGGAGTGTGCGTCCCGGATTTATTTTCTAATCAGCATTTGGGAAAATGTTATGTTATACGAAACATTCCGAACCAGCTAGTTAAGAATCAAGTCAAAAACGGACGAAGTTCTAGACTTTGTCAACATCGACATTCGACAAGTCTTTCTCCGTCTAGGGAAATCCGAGGGTTACGTCGGAGATACACGGTGGCTATACTGATCATCAAAGAAGCTGTGAGATTTCTGAAATGCCTTTGGCACGTCCTACGGTGGCACGTGATCGCTACGTGCAATTTGGCACAGACGCCTCGGGGAGCCTCGATCCTTTTATATATAGGACCATATCTTCGGTACAATAATTGACTTTAGTACACAACCTACTTACTGATGAAACTTCCCACACGTCTTGTGAAAGTTGTATTTTTTTTTTGTTAAAATTACCATTTCCTATTGTCAATTATACTGGTCAAACAACCCCGACAGGCGACCTTAAATCGAAACAAGAACGTAAATACTCAATACTTCTTCTCAAATACCCAGATCTGACATTTTATTGGTTCAAACTCAGAAACATTGCATTCTAAAAAAGCTAAAATCAATTACTGACTTCGAAACGTCCACAAGAAAGACTCTAGAATACCTGTACTTCGCTTTCTAGGGTTTTTAATTGGAAGAAATAAAACATCTTACTCCTCAGCAAATCCTTCTTAGAAACGAACCGATATCAACCAATCACAGTATACAGTTGGACCACAGACGTACCACAAAACAACTAAATCCTACGATTTCGAAATCGAAATCCAAGTGAATTGGACTAAAAAAAATTGTGCTTGTTTTACTACAAACAATGTTCTATAACGTGTGTTTTATGAGTAAAGGTGAGAATTTATTAAAAATCTCGAGTCCGAAGTAGTAATAATTATGCACTACCACTGTGGATAGTGAATACTTAACTAGACTAGGATATTAAATTAATTATTATTGATAATTATTATATGAAATACATAGGTAGGCGTTATCTTTTTGCTTAATTTGTGAAACAAAGGGTACTGAGATCCGCTTAAGTTTGAATAATTGTGCGAATATCACATAGGTTCCCACTGAGGTTTACCGTACCTATATATGAACAGGCTTTTATAGTTCTGTGTATGTATCTATTGCCTTAATCCGAAGGCCACGGAACAAGACTCTTTTAGCAAATTCTCTATAAGCTTTAAGCATTAGCGTGATTTTCAATTCATAAAGCCACGATGCAGCGTTTATTTGCTTTGAGCGACTATTAACACTATACATTTTAACATTAACGCTCTGAGCAACTTAACGTTACAAGCATGGCGATATTTCCGTGCTAAGACTTCGGTTTCCTGCTTATAAAGCTATTAACTAATGTGTATTTACATGTTTGTTGCATAGGTACAAATAATGTACCTACTATGTATGGTCGTATCTATCACTTGGGTCTTGAGACACTTGAAAACAGTAGTAGAGCTGATAAAATGAGTACATTGACCAAAAACATGTGTGTAATATTTTACGTAACAAATTGTGTAGGTACATTCTTTGAATGTACCTACACAATTTACGTGGGAGAGCCATGCTTCGGCACGAATGGGCCGGCTCGACCGGAGTGATACCACGGTCTTGTGTTTCGCCGAGTGACTGAGGTTTCCGGAGGCCCAATGCCCTTTTAAAAGGTACCGGCAACGCACTTGTAATTCCTATGGTGTTGCGGGTGTTCATGGGCGGCGGTAATCGCTTACCATCAGGCGTCTGCTCGTTCGCCCATAAAAAAAAAATGCTTGAGAATTTATTGACATCGTGTAAACCACACACGAGGCAAGAGCGTGTTGGATTTTACCTTAGGTAATTACTTCCATTTCGATAAGAGTCCCGTGCCCGTGTTATCCTCACTAATATTATAAACGTTTGTGAGTATGGATGGATGTACGGATGTATGTTTCTTACTCTTTCACGCCAAAACGGCTGAACGGATCTGGATAAAATTTGGCACACAGGTAGATTATAGCCTGGAATAACACATAGGCACTTTTTATCTAGGTCTGACCTAATCCTGAAGTCCACGCAGACAAAGACGTGGGCAGAAGATAGTTCACGATAATTTCCTATTGGGTTTTCTCATCTTGAGTTCTATGACGTGTACAAATAAACTAGATAAAAATAACTATACATTGAATCGATCTCGACCGTCTTCCGCGTCATTTCTTAGGATGTCGTACCTTTGTCGCTAACCCGTGTTTTACGACGCCTCTTGTTACCTGAGCATACAGAAAATAAGTTTTGTTTATATTCTGGTTTCATATCTATCTATCTTCTCATCGATACGTTATCTATTGTACAGTATAAATCGTAAAGGGTGTTAGTGATCGTAATTGATAATTTTCTGTAATTTTTCTCATCAATATATAGGTAGAATACTAACTGGTGCACTTGACGTGATGGCTTCCATAACGTTTTCATCAGAATAATTACGTGTATCAGCAGTTCTGATGTTTTTCGCATCAATAGAAACCTATTCAAAATTTAGTATTTTATTTTTAAGGAGGTATTTTAATTCGTTGTCATGTCAGGTGTTTTACACTGATAAAACGTTTCCCGTATATTGTAATTGCCATCGTAATACGAGTAGTAGCTACTATATCATTGATGGAAAGTAACACATGCTTAATTAATTGCTAGTTATCAGAGTTCCTGTAATTTAAAAAAAATGAGAATGAGAATGTGATGAAATACTTTTTGTTCAATTATACCTATTCGATAGACTTCGGCCGGATTCTAAATAAAAAAATCAAGATACTAGTTATGTCAGTAGCTTACTAAAGTTAGAATTTTGGCATACAACTAATACCTATCAATATTCTATCTGTAGAAAGAAAAGCTACTGACAGATTTGATATTGAAACCGGCTGTTACTATTGCTCACTTATGATTGTCTATGACTTAATCAATGGAATGTTATTTTGACACATGTCATGTTTGATGGACAGCTGTTTCAATTTACAATTTAACACGTTCTATCAACGCTTTCTTGCAGTTTGATTCGGATCAATCGGTAAACTCATCATTAAGGTTAAGTTTTTATCCAAACCACTGGTTTGTTAACTGGCCGCGTTCAAACAGTTAAAAAATGTGGTTTATCACTATACAAGATTTTGGATCGTGTTATTTAATTTAGACATTCAATTATTATAATTATACAGCGGCGGATTTAGGCATTTGCCGCCAGTAGGCTAATTTCATTCCCCCACCCCCACCGACTGTAAAATAAAGTTTGGCTATAAATGTATTGAATTTTCGAGAAAAACAAAATTTTAAGTATCGGTTTGGATTTGTCCAAAGGTACACCGGCTCCCTAATATAGGTATGGGAGCTAAAATATATTGAACCGTGGGTAGCGAGATGATATGTTTTTTTATGGGATAGGAGGGCAAACGAGCAGACGGATCGCCTGATGGTAAGCGATTACCGCCACCCATGGACACCCGCAACACCAGAGGAGGCACAGGTGCGTTGCCAGCCTTTTAAAAGGGGATTAGGCCTCCAGTAACCTCGAAACACAACGTAAGCGTTGTTTAACGCCCGTTTTCTGTGAGGCCGTGGTATCACTCCGGTCGAGCCGGGTCAGGTCGGCCCATTCGTGCCGATGCATGGCTCTCCCACGTAAAAAATTGAATGTTTATGATATGTTCTTTTATTATAGTACGTACAATATGGTTGTTTTATAACCTTGCGTGATAAGTGTCAGTCATTTCTTTTGCTATTAATTAAGGCTAAGTGATAAAGCCATTAACATTTGGCCAATTAGTGTATTGAACTCTACTTTGACTTTTATGAATGGAAATAATAAAGTGTAATAGTATCACGATTTTGTTTTTTAACATAATTTTTCTATTGCTTTAATTTTAAACCTGAAAATATATTTTTTTAAATGTCCGAATTAGTCTTATTTAGTAGTAGTCTGCTTCTTTTTTTTTTAAATATGTCCGAATTAGTCTTGTTTAGTAGTAGTCTGCCGAGCGAGAGAACCAGGTTTCTATTCCCAGGTCGAGCAAAGGGTTATTTGAAGTTTCTTCCTATTATAAGGGACTTCGATTGAATATTGACCTATCAATGGTAGATTTTTAATTTTATTTTCAAGATGGTCTCCTATAATGTACCTTACATATACGTTAGGTATGTATAGGATAGTCATTGTGAAAAACAAACTGCAGTGTATTTATTAAAATTAATTTTACAAATTAATTAATTTCCGACGATCGTAATTGTTTTTTGAAGTCAATAAAAGTAGCAGTAATGTCTTCCTTTTTCTTATTACGTAGGTGGATGAAATGTTAATCATATACCTTTCAGTAAGTATAAAGTTTACATAAGTGTCGATTTTATATTAGGTATCCTTTATAATATCGATATTTCTAGAAAAAAAATCACGCGGAAGCTAGTCTAGTATAATATATTATAATGTATGAATTTAAAATATTTCAAAGCGGATTAGGAAGACGTCAATGATCGTTAATGAAGTTTTGCAACTAATTGCAACCCTACCCGATCTTCTAAGAAACTTTCACAAAAGAGTGTTTATTCGACTTTTGTCATTAAACTTATAGGTAATATTAAAACAAAGCAATTCCTAGAACAAAGAGATGGCTATGAGTATAATTTTCATATGAATTCAGATTGAAGTGCCTGACAAGCTAGTAATAGCAATATATCTCACATTGCAAATAATATAAACAAAACTTCTGAGAGTCTTATCAAATACAATAAGTACAATACAATATCACGCAGAAAATAAAATTTAAACCTTATTTCTTCTTCATCAAATTCCACTACAGTCAGTTAACTACTTAGTCTTTTACAATGTTTTATTGTAAAATTATTACTACCATAATACCTGAATTGTCGTATTGTATCGGAAACAGAGTCACATCCAGTGATCTTTATGTCATCGATAATCGTGAGGGCTCTTGGAATCTAAATGCTTCTTTGTGTCCGTTTTATTAAGTCCAATTGAATTCGGGAATAATGTTGATGGATTTAGAATAATCCGGAATGTATCGGAAAATAAAAATGGGACTGACTTCCAAAGAAAACGGATTTCCATCTATAAATTATCATATAGGTATTAACAACATGACATCTTCTATAAAATAAGCTTTTTAAATTACCTACTACATCCTGAAATTACGTGATTTTAATGGCGTGGTGTTTATGGTGATATTAATTTACACTCCCTCATTGTACCGAAATTGTGGATAATGATTCCCTAAAGTTATTTAAAAATTGGCACATCGATACCACTACCTCGTTTTCTCCTATTTAGAATGTGTTGTGTGTTGTTAGAATATACTTTTGAGGTACTTTTTTTTAATACAATGTACATCATGTACCTTTCCTCAGGTGTACCACTGAATAAAATGTTGAATTATTTTTTCTAGTCGACCATTCATATCTACAGTTCTTATATATGATTGTAATAAAATATAATGATTCTTTAATTTTTATATTTTCGCAAGTCAAATTCAAGTAGTATCACATATAAATGCCATATACAGTTTTTAAATAGACAGTACTTACGCAATTCTCTTTCTTTGCAGATACAATGGGCACGGCGACAATATATCTGACGCTGGCATTGTGTTGTGCCATAGAGGGCATCAACCTCAATTTCCGAACGAATCCGTCGGAATTGTTCCTGGATAATACACCAAGTTTTCATATATCTGGTCCTGGGGCCTCGTTCGCTCGTCTTGCACCCTTCGGTCCTACGCCCGATAGATTACCCGTCACTGGATTTGGGTAAGGGATTAAAAATTTGTATAAGTACATATAGATATCTTTTGTTTTACCAGTTTCACTCTCCCTACTCCAACAAATTCTTTTTTTAATATTCAAGTTAATCAGAGTTTATTTCCGTTTAATCATTCTCCTGGGCCCCACTGAGCTGCATTGTCTCGGCGTTTTTTTTGGATGGTACACATTGTAGATCCTGGCTTATCGGAGTGTCAGTGGCAGGAGCTTATCCCAACAAACTAAGTTTTGTACTATTACGAGTAGTACCTATCAATTATAATTCCGTTAAAAATTCATTGTTTTAGAAATACCGTTGTTATAGAAATAATGGTGTTGCTATTGTTACTTCTGTAGACTTTTTAATGCATCGTAGATTTGTTACAGCGAGTCACGCTTAACAGCGAGGTTGAGGTCTTGGGTTCAATACCCATCACACCTCAGCTTACTCACGCTCAGTAGTTACAACATTTGATCTTATCCTGTAAATCGTAGAAGCACATTTTTGTATGCACTAAATGTTGTAGATAGAATAAATTGTGAATAATTTTCTCCTTCTTTCGTAACAATAGTTAGTTTACCCACATAATTATATGCCAATTAGGGCTGGGATTCTGGAACGGAATTCGAGTGATATTTAAGTTAATTTGTCAACTACGTCACTTAAAGAGTCGTCGAGTCGAGATATCCGCTTGAGCAACATTCCAGAATACAAGCTACATAGAACAATACTTCTTGCACCTATAATCAGCGATTAAGGCTAGTCACGCTGAAAGGCGGTGCTAATCGCCGTATAAATTTAATCGCATTGGACTCCTAATACTGTACGCACACGATGATCTGCAACTGTTTAAGGTCGAAGCTCATCTGTCTGCAAAAGTTAGCGCAGAAGGTTAGCATCAAAGCAGACTATGGCATTTCATCGTTAGACTTCGATTCTCCATCGTCCGTTCCTATTGGTACGAGTATAAAATCACGATCGTACGGAAACACGAGTGAATTGGTTTTTTCTAGGCAACCGCGCTCCATCGTAGATTGCAGTGTCGCGCGAACTGGCGGTCAAGCGTAAGCCTATCTTGAATAAAAAAAAAGAAACATTAAGGCCAAACCAACCACCTTATGTGGTTAAGGTTTCACCTCGCCACTACTACTGCTTGCGCAATGGCAGGGTGTCGTGGGTTCGATTCCCACCTGAGGCAAATATTTGTGTGTTCCACGTATATTTGTATCGAGTCTGTGTACTTTGTGTCGTTTAAATAGTTAAAGAAAAAAACATACAAATGTGTGTTAAGTCCGTGACAAAGGGCTCGTTTCCTTGTGCGAGGTGTGAAAAGAACTTTTTTAGAGTTTAGATTCGTCTTTAAATCCTACCCTAAGAGGCTCAGGATCGAATTCACTCGTCTCAAAATCACTACTGGTGCAAAAAGTATCGTATATACCTAGCCCTAACGGCCGGTTTCCCCATCTTTGTCAGTAGATTTGCTCACTAAAGATACCTAGGAATATAATAGAACTCCTTAAACTATCTCCAGTAAGTAAATCTACTGACAGATTTGTGACAGGAACCGGTCGTAAGTCTTTGTGTCGCATGTACCTATTGTTAAATGCACCGATTCTGTCTACAGCTCGACGATTGACCATGGCATCACTGGACCGGCTCAAAGGTTACTTGTTTTTTATGTCATTGACTAACACTGTTAACTTGCTGCATTCAGGAAAGCAAAAGGCAACAATGAAAACAGTTAAACGTAGAGTGGAGTATTTTGAGAAGCCATTTAGCAGAATGAAATTATTTAAATAAAAAAGATACTTTTCCTACTGTACATTGCGATTTTTTCGTGGAGTTAATAATAACATCTATCCATCTATTTTACAATTATGGTAATGTTTTACTTAACATTCGCCTGTATTCCCCGAAGGATTAGGCAGAAGTGTACTAATGTACACCCACAGTTCGCCGGTATGTTTAGGTCCCATGTAATAGGGCGCAAGCCTATTGCCATTACATAACATAACATACATAATAAACCCACTATACTGTCCCACTGCTGAGCACGAGTCTCCTCTCAGATGTCTCCTCTCAGGGTTAGGCTATAGCCACCACGCTGGCCTAGTACGGGTTGGCAAGCTTCACACGCCGTCGAGAAAATCTCTCAGGCATGCAGATTTCCTCACGATGTTTTCCTTCACCGTTTAAGCGCGTGATAATTAACTATTTAATACGCACATGACTTCGAAAAGTCACAGGTGCGTGCCTTGGGTTCGAACTCGAGGCCTTTGACTTGGCAGTCTACCGGTCATATGTACCTCTAGGCTGCTCTACTGCTTCTCTTCAATTTTTTACTTGTTATTGACTAATTAAATATAATTTAAATGTAGGTATTTGTTTCGTTTGTCTTAAGTTTTCCTGAATGAAGTGTAACTAATTAACTAATTTATTTGGTAAGTTTGAACCTTGTCAATAATTTTATTATCTTCTATAACAAACTACATACTAACTAACACTTCAGTAAATAACATCGAAGCAATTTTAATTAATATAACATTATTTTTAAAATAAGGGAATCAGAAGTGAAAGCAATATAACATGTACATACATAATAGTATTTGTATATCTCACCAAATTGTAATCATGGAATATATTAAAGCTGTTATCAGCCTGTATTTTCTTAGTACATAATATTATCAAAGTATTCCGAGGTTATTATTTCAATGTTTTTTATTCTAAAAGGTTTATTCATATTTCAAATCATATATATATATATTTATAATTTTTATAATTAATATAAGTTTTTTTCTGTTACACTTAATATCTACATCAATTTTAAAAAATACAAAATTAGTATTAATTGATTTACTAAAGGTACTTAACTTACTTTAAATTTCCTAGAATCTTAAGAAAATTAACGAAAAAGTTACAGTTATTTTGTTAGTTGTTATTGGTGTCTGAAAACCTATGCTACTAAAAAAGGTGTTTATCTAATAAGTATTATTTTCAACGACAAAATGCATTATATTAAAATTTAAATCTGCATTATATTTTAACTGCCCCAAGCATGCCTTTTCATCTCACATTATTTTAATTTCAAAAATATTTAATACTAACACGTTTTAGTTTTATTATTATCTTTAATTTAATACGAATATTTTTACAGAGAGTGAATACCTCTTTTGTAAGGTATAATAATTTAATGTAAAATAATATAATATTATCCTACAGTGGCGTCATGTTATGTAAGTAGGTACTCATGATATTAAGAACTCGTTCTAGGAAAAGCTAGAGACAGAGAGCATTATTTTTCAGTGTCACGAGAGCTAACGTTTTTTAGGTACCATCCACAAATACCAAGAACAAAGTATTATATGTGTATTAAAGTCCACTTGAATAATACAGTTATAAAGTCCTGAACACAGTTATAGGTATACGTAGAAAGGATTTTCAAAGTGAGTAAAAAAATATGTATTTTTTATCGGTTCGATAACCAGTATATTACATCTCAAGAATTGCGATTGCATTTAAAATTGAATAAGTATCTTGTAATATTTTAATATAAGGTATTTGTAAATTATGCCAATTAGAAAGAACTTTTTTAATTTCGTGGTCAGGTAGACAGACCAAGCTTACGTTACTGAAATATGTTTTCTTTTGCAATGATGCATTTAATAAAGACGTAGGTATTATTAGTAGGTAGTAGGATTTGAGGTTATAAAAGTAGGATGTTGACAAAAACTTGCCCAAAAACATTTGAATAAATTAAGACTCATAAAAATATATGTACTTATTATACGTATTGTGTTTGTCTATATACAAACTCGAACAGTAGGTTATCTTCAATATGTTGCTCTCGCTCCGAATTAATGTATATTCTCTGCACATATTACAACCGCACTTATTCGTATTTACTAGCGCCGAGATTCTCTAGAGATGTTCCACTGAACGATTTCAGAGTTATAAATGAACAAACTTTGTGTGAATTTGCTTTTGCACTGTGTGCAAGAATCTAGTTGCATAATTTCCTGGAAAACTTGTGGTGAACAACTTTTCCTTGAAGTGTTAAATGCAGGCGACTTTTACGTGTTCTATAAATAGTATAGTATCTTTTGCTTATGTATTAAAGCTTGTTAGGTATTAAAGCATGTATTTATATAAGTAAAGTGTGTAAAATAAAATCGTATCTCTTGTACAGTATTTAAATATTAACATTATCTATGTATTTTTACATGTAATATGTACCAGGTAAGAATATTGTTGTTTCGTATAATCACGTTGTAAAATTATATTATTGGTTATTTTTTAGTAAAGGAAAAAATTCAATCGCGAGCAGGATTCGAACCTGCGTCGTCTGGTTTGATATACCAGACGCTCTGACCTCTAAGCCACCGCGAACCCTACCCGTATGATTGAAATTTTGCCTTCACATTCTGAATTTACGTCATAAGGTGACGTTGGTAACATCTGAGAGGAAAGTTACCTTACCTCTCAACCGACACGACTTACTTGACCGTTAGTTCAGTGTCGTACGATGCCACCTTACCTTTTAACTGAACCTGCGAATTAAGCGAATTAACCTTCGAATCCTGCCCGCGATTGAATTTTTTCCTTTACTAAAAAATAACTTAATAATCTTAGCATGGAAAATGGAAAAAATCACCAAAAGATAATTATATTATTGGATTAAAAAAGGTTATATTCAAGTACTTAGGTTTCAAGTCAAGTCTTATTTACACTAATTCAATACAGGTTCAGCAACCCACCCCCTCCACTAGGAGCTGCGCAGGATCCAGCCACACAGACATGTGGCTTGTCACCACCTTTCTGCACCAAGTCCCGGTACAGATCCATCGATGGCTCCTGCAATAACCTCCAGAGACCAGCGTGGGGCATGCCCCAGACGCCTTATGGACGATTGACAACGTATAAGTATGCTGATGGTAAGTGATTACTGATTGTTTATTTCCCATGTGCTTCCCTATACTTATTCTAACCTTACCTTGTATTTTTCGTGAGCCTCCTCATTTTTTTTACTTTTCTCAACTATATTAAGGTCGGGTTCCAGTCTAACTAACCACGGATGAATAACAGTATTTTTTATACTAGGCAGCTGCCATTAGACCTCTCTCTGCAATTCAGTCAGGCCTTTTGGGATTCTGACTACCTGTAATGATTGTCAAAGGGTCAACTGGGACCGACTGCATAACATGCCCGACGTATGAAGGGATTTTAATTCTCTGAAATGCTGGTAGGTACTTAGTATGTAGTACGTATGGGTAGCAGATTTTTCGTAGCTTTAAAAACTTTCTAAACTTTGAGACATTTTGAAGACAAAATAATGTTGCAATTTAGGAAAATCGGCGACTGTCGGTTCAACGTGGCGCATGATTTACGGATGCACGGAAAGCGGCGAGTCGGTGCTCGGCTTATGTAAATATCGTAAACGTATTTGATACATTTGAATGTCGTTTCACTCATCAGTGACGAAGCTGGTAACATACTGGTCTGGTTTACCTACTTAATCTGCCGAAATTGAGGGGAAAGGCAAAAGGACATTAAACTAAAATTGAGTTGCTCTCAAGTTCTTGAGCTTCTTAATCTAGATCAATTTGTTATAGTAGGTATAACTATTTGCATCTGCGTAACATACTTTACTTTTTAAATCTATAAAGTAAAGTTTTATCCTTGCATATATCTCATAACTATTTGGTGAATGCGATTCTTAATCGGAATGAAAATAAGGATACAAGAATCGTGAGAATATTTGTACGTACAATCTTTCGTTTATTTCTCATCGTATTATTGTAGCAATATCCTGATACTGTTCTATCTTTCCTTAAACAATGAAAAGAATACGGTAATGACGTCAAAAGTGAACCGACCGAGTTTATAATAATTACAGACATGTCAAGGTAGAGCGGATGTCGAGTAGGAGTAATAAAGGCTTTTTACACGTCACAACCACTAATTCAATTTACGGAAAACAATTATGTTCTGAAATAAAACCAGAATTACTTTTTACGGATTTATCGCGTTGTATTAATATTATTTAATTCCCGACGTTTCGGATCCTTTACAGCATTCATGGTCACATAGGCCAAACTAAAAGAAGCATAGGGACCCGCGTAAAAGAACACATCGCCGATGTCAAACACCACCGTTCCAAGAAGTCAGCAGTTTGTGAACATACTCTTGAAAAGACCCAGCACTACATCAGATTTGGTAAACTACAAGTCCTCGCAAAAGAAAACCGATTCCTTCCCAGGATGATTCGCGAGGCTATTGAAATTAAAAAACACCCAAATTTCAATAGAGAAGATGGCTGGGGCTTACCAACTGCTTGGAACCCCACCCCATTATAGATTCCATTAATTCAAAATCCAAGCCCAAAACTGCAATACCGAAGGATACGGTGAGCTCGTTCTACGTGAATCGGATCGCCAATAAATTATAAAAATGTAAGGTAGTTATTAGTAATTGCAACATTAAGGCGTCCAACAACTTAGTCTACCCGTGACCATGGATGCTGTAAAGGATCCGAGACGTCGGGAATTAAATAATATTAATACAACGCGATAAAATTCGTAAAAAGTAATTTTATTTCAATGACTAATATTCGCGTAAGTGTCAGAAACCTATTATGTTCTGTTTAATATTTTCCTTTTTAAGAATTTTATAATTACTTATTTTACTTTTTATATCTATAATTTCTAATAGCATATCCATACGAGTGCTTTTGATACCAATCATTTTTATATCGTAGCAATTTATAAAAGTATCGCGACTCTTCTACAATACATAAATCATTCCTGTTGATTGACTTCTTTTCTTTCTTTCTTTCTCATTTAGTACGATAACTTCCTTTTATTTTTGTTTACGTTCAGCATATAAGGATAGGCGCCGTTTTCCTCCAGTTACCGACGTTTTGATGAATAATTACGACACATAGCAATTAATGCGTAAATAAATGCAGCTATGGAGTATGTTAATTTTGCCCTAAAGGTTTAGGGTGGGAGAATTTATGGAGGCGGAAATATTTCTGTACGATAAGGAGTACGGTACGCGATACATATATATGTTACTGGTTGTGTCGCGCGATGCTGTCATGTTCGTTTTCGTTATTACCAATCCCGTGGGATTTTTCCTAAATCCTTTCTTAGAGGAGTCTCTGTAAGGAATTTATCAGCCTGACTAGAGAAATAAGAAATTTGGTCTAGGGGCTTCGATTCCTTTTCACAATGCAACACTAACGTATAACGATTATTTTACCTATACCCATGTGAATTGGTAAGTGTAAATAATAAGTCTAGGTCTTTTATTATATACGATAACACATAGCATCATTAATTTAAGTATATGTTTTTTTTAATGGGATAGGGGTGCCCCCCTACGAGCAGACGGGTCGCTTAATGGTAAGCGATTACCGCCGCCCATGGATACCCGTAACAC
The DNA here is from genome assembly GCA_910591435.1 of Acronicta aceris. Lineage (NCBI taxonomy): Eukaryota > Metazoa > Arthropoda > Insecta > Lepidoptera > Noctuidae > Acronicta > Acronicta aceris. The sequence goes on along the minus strand of OU342767.1, from coordinate 7,749,669 downwards.
TAGAGGAGTCTTGGCTTGGGCCTCCGGTAACCTCACTTACATGGCGAAACACAACGTAAGCGTTGTTTCACACCGTTTTCTGTGAGGCCGTGGTATCACTCCGGTCGAGCCGTCCCATTCGTGCCGAAGCATGGCTCTCCCACGAAGATAGTGTCTGCCATTGGAAATTCAAACAAGAACATTTCTAAGGAATGATAACATACCATGACGCCTGTATTCCCCGAAGGGTTAGTCAGAGGTGTACTAATGTACACTCACAGTTCACCGGTATGTTTAGGTCCCATGTAATAGGAGGCGAGCCTATTGCCATTTACCGAGCATAAATCCAGACACCGAGCTGCTACTGAAAATTTCATAGAAAAACACAATAACACTTTGCCCAGCCAGGGGATTGAACCCAGGACCTTTAGCAGTCGTGTTTGGGACCACTAGACTAATGAGGCAGTAATTTAACTAAGCCTTTTTTTAGACTTATGTACCTACGTAAGTTGTGAGATTAATAAATAGCATTTTAATCAGATGGTATTTTAATCAGTATATCTTAAATATTCATTAATTAATCCATTTAACATTTTAACTGATTATGATATTCGAGTAAATCTATGAATTTATGACATTTCATGTTCTTCATGATCAGATTGCATATAATATAATTATTGTATAAGTAAATTATTTAAGTTGTTGGTTATTTGTTGACAGTGGTTATGAAATATTTTGCCTCGAAATTAAAATCTTTTTTTATTCCAGGTATAAGCGCCATACCTCTGTCGATCTCTGGTCATCCTCTACCGAACGCAAGAGACCTCAGCCTTCGTCTCTTCCCTGACCGCCAATTGCTCGACCGTGTATGGACCCTCAACACACAACAATGGGGACAGATCATCACCCACGACATGTCACTCACGGCCGGCGTAGTCCAGTCCCGTAAGTTTTTTTCAGTAATTCCTTTTTCGTTGTAACAAAAGTTTGTTTGTTACCGATTTCTACTTTATGCGAATGTACAAAGGCCTGGCGTATATTTACGTTAGGATTATCGGATTTCCTTCAAACATTGTTTCGTGAACTTTTGCAACATTAGCAACTGTTACGGAACGGGTAATAAACGGAGTCAAATAAATAAATACTGTTCTCACAATTATTTTTATATAAAACGTTGCCCTATACCAGGATTTTTTCCTGTATCGTAGGTTTATTTTACAAACACAAATTCTCACATACACAAACGCTCAGACCCGGAACAACTACCTGTAGGTTATATATAAATATTTGCTACGTGTGAGGGTCGAACCCACAACATGTCGCGCAGAAGTTTAACGCTCAGCCGCTACGCCAAACGTGTCATCAATATTTTGATGTGTATGTACAGTTTTGGGTAAGTGTAAAATATGTTAGTAAAATATGTCTGCTAATAAGCCTTTTCTTTCCTTTTCCGACAACCGCTGGAGAAGATAAGATAAGATAAGATGACTTTATTTGCAATAGAAGACCTGTTCTCGAGTGCAGACCGCTACTCTGCAAACGCAGTGTAGGACGCCCTATGGCAAGATAGAGTGACGATTTGCGAAAAGTTGGTGGCGAAAGATGGATGCGACAAGCCGAGCACATTGGGGAAGGCCTATTTCCAGTAGTGGACTAGTATAGGCTCATAATGATGAAACCTTTCCGTAGCCAAAGGATAGATCAAAATCATTCTATTCAAAATCATTTTATTTAATTGCCTTAAAAGTAATCAAATTTGTTTTTCTACAGCCTATTCTACGGAAGCAGAGAGTAAGTTTGAATGTAAATGTGTGTGTTACTAAAACATGTTGATTAATTCTTGGACCAACATTTTTATTTCATCTGTCTGAATAAAAATTTTACTTCATTTCATATTAAGATGAACAGTAAAATTATATAAGGTAGGTATACGTACCTACTCACATCAGTCCACTGACAAAATTGTTAACATAACATAACATAACATAATGCCTGTATAAGGCAAAGAAGTACTAATATAACACCAACAGTTCGCCGGTATGTTAAGGTCCCATGTAGGTAATACTCTTATTACATGGGACCTAAACATACCTGCGAGCATATTGCCATTAACCGGACACAAATCCTCCAAGCTGCTACTGAGAATTTCATAGAAAACAACAATATTGCTTTGGTCAACCTAGGAATCCATACCAGGGCCTCAAGACTAATAAGGCAGACAAAATTGTTAGTTGAGTAAAATTAATATCTTTTATAATTTATAAGAATATTTAAATGTAAGTATATTGCTTTTGAAGATTTTTTAAACATTCGTATGTTTAAAAAATCTTTTTAGGAGTTATCAATTCAGAATGTGAAGGCAAAATTTCAATCATGCGGGTACGGTTCGCGGTGGCTTAGAGGTCAGATCGTCTGGTATATCAAACCAGAAGACGCAGGTTCGAATCCAGCCCGCGATTGAATTTTTTCCTTTACTAAAATCTTTTTAATTAATTTATAAAAATAGTATGAAAAATCGTATGTCGATGATTTCAACAATATAACCTGTAGTTTGTTCTTGCCTAACCATACTTCACTCGACTTTCTTTATCTTATTAAAAAAAATCGATTACAAAAGGTTGAATGTGCTCATTCAATTTAAGACTTTCTTTTTGCTGAATATGTTTTTAATATAGTATCAATCGAAAAAATGATTTTAAAACCATACTGTAATTGAAAACCATAAGGTTTTTTAAGGATAAAAGAAAAATTGTTATTCTTAAAAAGCTAATGAAATGGCACAATCTGTGTTAGGTAGCCTAATTATTTATTTCAGTTTCATTGATATTTATATAAATACTAAAAAAGTGAAAATAACTATCCGCTTGTTACGTTGTCACGCTGAAACAACTGAATCAATTTGTTGTAAATTTTGGTATAGAGAAGATTGGACATCGGAGAAGGACATAAGCTACCTTTTTTCTCAAAAAGTCCTTTTGGAATGCGAGTGAAGCCTTAGGCAACAGCTAGTTTTAGCTATTTGTGAACGCGAGCAAGAATTTAAGTGTAATGACACTAATAAAACTAATTGAATGTAGGCGGGCAGATTTCAATATGGTATCTTTGGTTACACATTAAAGAATCTTTAAAAGGTACCTTGGTATTGTACGTTAGCAGAACAAAAATACTCGTACAAAGTTATTGAAAATATCGATGAAAACGTCTGGACATTTCGTTTCAAGATACATTTTTCTGTATCACTTAAGACACGTCCTTTACGCCTGACTGATCAACTCAATGTTGTTGACATCGATGGACGTGAGTTAATAAAACGTTATCTATTGAGTAGAATACGATGGATCAGCAATATCCGGAAAGGAAAATGCACAAAAAATGTAGGGCAATTTTCTTGCTCTATGGCGTCACGAGGTACCTAGTTGGAGAGGACAGTTGCGGCCGGTTCAGTTTATATTTCATTTAACTTTTTGGAAAATATGGATAACTATCCCACCAAACATACTTTTAATATAAATAATAATATACTTACATATATAATTGCCTCATCAGTCTAGTGGTTCTAAACGCGACTACTATGCTAGAGGTCTTGGATTCGTTTTCCAGGTCAAGCTAAGTGTTATTGGGTTTTTCTATGACATGCTCAGTTACAGCTCGGGGTTAGATTTTTGTCCGGTTAATGGCAATAAGCTCCCCCTATTACATCGGATTATGTGTTGAAATTACCTACACTACATATTTATAGTATACACGTACATAATTATAATAGGATACGTATACAAACTTAAATCACCTACCTAATTGTTTTACCACTTGTGCGACATAAAAAATGATTACTTAAACTATTAATAAGTCCATACTGGTTTCCTAGTATTTACAACAAAAAACCTTTGCCCAGCCTTAGGATCATCAGAAGCCGATTTATTCATTTCTATATATTCTTTATAAATATTTGATAAGAGGTCGATGTGTAGCGTGTTACCAGCGATACATCTCGATTAATTTATAACGATATCATCGGGCGTAAGTTTAGCATAGCCCATTTTAAAGAAAGCTATAATTATTGCAGATTTTTTTAAAAAAAAGCTTACTAGCAATGTGGGTCGCACTTTACTAGTATTCTTGTTAACCCCTCGTGCTAAGCTACATGCTTGTGTTACGAGTGGGTTCATGTCGGCAGTGCAATAAGTGGGTTTCGAACCGGCAACCACGTGATCGCAAGTCCGACGCTCTAGCTATTAGGCTACCGCCGTTTCTGATTGATCACACTTAAAAGTTTATGGCATTTAAATCTTTTTTTATCAGATAAGGACGTGGTCACATGCTGCGACGACAACGGCCGTCTGACCTCTGACGTCACAACCAATCCCTTATGTGCGCCTATACTCATCCCTCCCAATGACCCCGTCCACGCCCCACAAGGAACCCAGTGCATGAACTTTGTGAGGACTGGTACCACTAGGGACAGAGGCTGTACGGCGCCGAACGCTCCAGCGGAACCTGTAAGTACAATAAGCTTAATATTGGCAAGCTTAGTAATGTAAATCTTTGGTTTTAAAAAGCGAAGAGACTTAGCGAGATTGATATAGGGTGAACTTTGTAACCTTTGAGTCAACACTGAACCTAATAGAACTTTTTTTTTAAAATGCAATGACGTTGAGAAATGATGAACTTTGAATCTATGCGTATTAGGTCTTAATTTCTAAAGGTGTTGATTTTTTGAGAGGAGAGTTAGTAGTTTTCATACTGGAAAATACACGAAAATATTGGGAAACTTACTATGCTTACTCGAATCGAACCCAGAACGCGATTAGATTAATGAGGTAGTCTGAGAGTCTAACGTCATTCTGTTCAATATGTGCATTCAATGAAGTCATTCTGTAGATTTATCAAACACATAAAAATATTTTTACCTAATGTAAAATATTGTGTTCGTAATACGAAATTAATTTTATCTAACTAGGACACCTAATTGCCGCCTTTCATGTTTTTTCGACATTTTGTAAATGTCTTATAGGATATGATTGAGACATGATATTTTCCCAAAGGAAATTGAACAGTAAAGAGATTTGCTACATCTCGTAGGTACATTTCCGTGAAAAAATACAATTTGGAATTGCTCGATGATTAAATTTGCGTATCTGCAAAAGAATTTCAGTATCGTAGAAAAAAACTAACGGGATCAAGGTTTGTGTTGCCATGACAACTTTGAAAAAAAATTGCTTCAGGCGTTTACTGATCTCCCTAGCTTTTCCCCAACTATAACCCCGACATAGTTGGGTTGCTTTGTTACATTTCAGATTTTTCATGCATTTTTATTTATATGAATTATGTTACACTAGGTTTTGAATCACAATTAAATACAAGATAGAAGCTGACTTCGCTCAATAAACTCGCTCCGACAAATTGGCAATAAATAAATAGGAATGCCTCTTGCCCGCAAAATTTACGTAGTTAGAAAAAACTTTAGGCATTATTAGAGTCGGGGTCACAATCCAGAAGTTCTGAAACGCTGGATTACTTTTACCACTAACGTAATTTGGGAACCCATCAATTCCATTTTTCTAACTTAGACGTAGTAATGTGGTCAAGGAAAGTTTGAAGTATTCTTAGCTGCCTCTTTCTATGTGTCTGAGAGTATAATCTCTGTAGCATCTTTACTTCGAAACGGATAAACCAATTTCATTGCGTTCTTATGACTCTTACCATTCACCATTTTATTTAAATTTGTAATTGATATTTAACAATTTTGTAATGTTTTATTTTACTAGATAACAACAGTTACCGCATTCATGGATCTGTCGTTGGTCTACGGGAGCAGCGCCAGCCAAGCTAATCCTATCCGAGCTGGACAAGGTGGTCGACTTCTATCATTCGTGAGGAGAGGTCAGGAGTGGCCCCCGCAAGATCCTAATGTCACTATTACCTGCGAGTCTGCGCAATCACCTACTGAACCATGTTACTTGGCCGGTAAGTACGATTATAACCTTCCATGGAAGTCTACATGGCAAAAAAAAACAGATTGGCGTGATATTTTACTGTTAAATCACTGAATTTATGTCGAGGCTGTTACCTCTGGACCAGAGACAATTAGTAACGAATTTATTTGAAACTAGTTAGTTATTTCAGAGGTTTCAACCTCCCTTACTCTGAAGTAAGCGGTAAGCCTATGTATGATCGGTGATCTTAATATGTGTATCACTCGTGTATATTATCTTGAGTCTTTTTTTGATTAAGTATTTTTAAAAATTTGGGGTTCATTTTTTTTAATTTTATCTCTATTTAGGCATATGGTTCATTGTAATGTTGTGTTTATTATCAAAATCAGAGAATTTAATGCAGAGTGCATATATGTCAAGACAGCTACCCATACCACCTACTAAAGGTCTATGGTACGTAATCATCTATTACTTAACGGTGATAGTCACCAATGCTTTAAATAGGACCGAAACCATGGATTATTAAGGATTATACATATTGAAATTTATTTACATGCTTCGCTTTTGGTACCGCAATTACCTGTGGATTTCGGCTTGTTAAGCTTTAGGGTGGAAATAATCTTCTTAGCAATGACAAGTTTGAATTTCCTTACAAAACATCTATTGGTATAAGGAACATACTTTTAAGTTTAAAGTTTACATACCCTTATGTCGTTTGAATACCAATGGGAAAATTTACTTGATCTCTTCTTATCTCCTCGAGGGCAATATGACGCAAGTGGCTCCACAGAGGCTGATACAATTAAAGTCGGCTACATATGATCGGCACATTTTATGAGTTTTTAGGTCCCTTTTTGTATAACAAGCTTAACAAATCGCTTAATATGTGGAGGGGCGAGGTATGTTACCCCTCATGCCAAAGGGAGGATCCTCCGACCAGACGGGTGTTTTGCCTGGCGGGCTACGGCCCGACGAGCGATGTCGGGCAGTTGTATATATCCAAGTTGCGTTGCAAACTTCACTTGCGCGATTCAGGACTTGTCCGTCTATTTTCTATGTAGTACGGTAGATGTCGCTATAAATATATAAAGGGAACAAAAATGTAGATTATTACTATTTGATTATCTTAGAAAACTTAATTACACAGACAGAAAACATAATTGAAGTTTTAAAATAATAAAGTATTACTGATGATATTAAGACAAATGATATTACTATTATAAGTTAAAATGTTTGTATTTCTAATATTAGTTAAATAGTCATAGGTTTGCTTATTTCAGTCTAAGGTTAGCTTTCTCTCGTAATTGTAGAGGACTGAAGTTCAGGCAGTTCGCATCTTAAAATGTAAGTTGGATCAATTTCCTGTGCACCGTTATTTTTACTGTACAATATTTAATTAGCCTTTAGTAAAACTATTTATAAGATTTTCCGTGTGTAACTCTAAATAATTATGTGCTATTTGTAAAAAAAATGTTATAAAAGTTTATTAAAATTAAATAAATACATATACAGTTTGTATAACTAGAAAAGTTTATTTATAAACTATTTATACGTCAGCTGACAATGTTGTCCGTGTTATTTCAACACACGGAGGCCGATTGATCTGAACAGAGATAGTAATTAAGCTAGGCAAACGTCGATAATCGTAACTGTCCTATTATAATATTGACTATTTGGTTATTCACACGTAGTCGTTAGTGAAATGCCAATTCAGTGGTTGTTGTATTTACTTCGTTAACAATACAGCCCAGTATGACAGTTTTTTTTTTGTTATAAGTAAATATATCTTATTGAGACAATAATACACCCCAGCTGAAAAAATCAGAAAATCGTCAATCTGGTTATATATATTTATGTAAAAGTAACAAAGTAATAACTTACTTACATCATGAAGAAAATGGGATCCATATCTTTCATTATCACAAAGAAGCCTTTTTCGTTTCATAAACTTGCGTTTCAAAAACGATGTAGCAAATATGATACTGCATCATATTTGCTACATCGTTTTATAGAGGTTATACTTGTTACTAAAAGAAACACTTCACTAGAGGTTCCATGAGCGAAGATTCCTTTTATGGTCGTCTAGCGTATTATGTTAATACACTATGGCACCAAATATATTTTGTATTTCATCAGTTCATGTGAACACGATTGCAGAAGCTATTTTTATGCCGTTCCATTAATTCATAGGTGATATCCGTGTGAACCAAAACCCTCAATTGGCGGTTCTCCAAGTGATCCTGATGCGCGAACACAACCGTATCGCCAACATTCTGGCCCACGTCAACCCTCACTGGAACGACGAGACTATCTTCCAGGAAGCGAGACGCATCCACATCGCTGAAATACAACATATCAACTACTATGAATATCTTCCGATCTTACTAGGTAAGATTTTTTATATTGATCCATTAAAGTTGGCTTAATTGGGATCACATTCGATCCAATTTTGATTGGATCTGATCTGAACAACTTCTGTTGGATCGGATCTGATCAAATTGTGATTGGATCGGATCTGATCCAATTCGGGTTGGATCCGATTCAAATTTATTTTCTTACAGTAATATTGACCAGCCAAAAAAATGAACCTTCTATTTTGACTAATTTATTTCTTTCTCAGGCTATGAGAACATGGTACAGAACAAGCTAATCTACCCGGGAGCTCACGGCTACGTCAATGACTACAATCCTGGAGTCGACCCTTCAGTACTGGACGAGCATGCCACCGCTGCCTTCAGACACTTCCACACACTGATCCGCGGTTATTTGAAGTACGCTAACCGTATTTTATACTCGTAGTCCTAAATTCGCAATTATTCAGTAATCCAATATGCTTTATGACTTTGCCTTGTTAATATATGATACCACAAAGATTATATAATTGTGAGGAGGTCAATTGTCATTACGATTATTTACCGATTATTTATATGATTTTTATTGGATTCATTCTGAACTGAACTGAAAAATGGAACTGAGAAATGCTGCTCGCACGCGCGACAAGGTTAGATATATGTGAAAACGAGATGTTTTTATGATGATAATTAAAATATATTTTTTTACAGACTAATGTCGGAGAACCGTCATGTAGTCGGCAATGTGCGCATGAGTGATTGGTTCAACAGACCTCTACTGTTAGAAATTGATAACACTTTTGATCAATTGACAAGAGGACTCGCCACACAGGAACAAGACTACAGCGACCAGTATTGGGACTCGGAAATAACTCAATTCCTTTTCAAGTAAGCCATTCCTACTTTTGAATCTAATCAAAACTTTTCGCTTCAAAGTAATGCAACGAAGAATTCTGGCGTTGAATATTGAAGAACTTACATCGGATGTTGAAGAGACGAAATTGTTACGGGAATTTTGAAAGTAAATTCACAAAATAAACTCTTGCAATCAGCAAACAAGGGTTAACGATGACCGGCAAATGACGATGATTTACGACGAACACACTCCAAATTTTGCTGAAGTTTTTACTGCATGGAAGATATGAAGAAAATTGATGGCTTCATTAATATTTATATCAATATAACTGTCTGAAATGGATATGACTATAAACGACGTTATGCTATTCAAAATCACAGAGCGAGGAACAAAGTCAAGGTTGTATTAAGAGAAAATTTGAATTTGAATAATACATAGTTTTGCATTCAATCAAAGTATTATCACGTCAAAGGAAATTGGCCCTTGTGCCTAGTACCATATTATATACAAATATGCTTACATACTCAGATGGGGTAGAATTACGAATGTGTAACTTCAAAGCTTCTAATGTCATGCCTTTGATGTCATGATTTGTAGAAATGGCAGTCAACATCCATAATCTTGAACAAATAAGGGAGTGTGTATAGCACAGTTTGGTTTTCCTTTTTACAATCGTTGGTTGATGTTACGATTTAAATGGCCAATTATAATGCTCTTCGATCCTAACTTGTTCGCGTCATACGCTACCATATTCATGAATTTTGCGCTTGGATGAATATTATTCAAGCTGTTATTTTGTACATTTACCGCTGTTGAGTTGTTAAGGGTCTACGCTTAACAGGAAAATAACTATGCGTGAAATTGCTCCCAAATAGATTTAGGGATTCACAAACGCTTTATTACGTATCGTAGATTCCTCAATTATTAAATTTTGTTACTAAATACTTAAGCAGTTTATTTGACATCAATAATGACAGTTTGAAAGTAAGTTATTTAGCCTAATAAACGTTTGTCTTCAAATTAGTTCAACTACAATAAGATTTAAGATCTCTTATTAATTTCTTAAAAACCGCTCACATATTTAGTTTTTTCTTAATTATTCAATTCACAAAAGATATTTAAAAGCTGCAAATTAAATGTGGAAACTATGGAACTACGGTGAGTTTTCCATGAATCCCAGTTATAACCTATGGAAAGTATTAATCATTGTTATTTCTTTTACAATAGGCGTAACAACACATTCGGAGGAGATCTACGAGCGACGGACATCCAACGTGGTCGCGACCACGGTCTTGGCTCGTACACAGCCACACGGGCCGCGTGCGGTCTGTCGGTGCCCAAGACCTTCCATGATATGCTCGACTTAATTTCTGAAGAGGTATGTTATTATAACTTATACTATAACTAACTTTAGAACAACTCAAAGCTGATCTTCCGGATTATTGGGACTTTAAAAAATAGCGTAATTAAGTCACAAGTACCGTCAGGTATGAAATATCGACTCCAATTATTTAAAGTGTACTAGGTTATAGACCGTAATAAATATTATTTATCAAATTATCACATTCATTTTTAAGAATAGGTCTCCAATGACTCTTGACTAATTTGGGTCAAAGATCATTGACATTAACTATATGCCATAAAAATTTCAGCATGTAAAATAATATAATTAAAATACGAGACGCCAAGCAATACGTCTCCAATAGTTTTTGATTAGTTGTATTCTTCAAAGAGCAGTGATAGCCTAGTGCTATGACCGTTGGACTGCCAAATTAAAGATCTCGAGTTCGAATCCAAGCCACACACCTCTGACTTTTCGAAGTCTTGTGCGTATTAAATAGTTAATTATCACGCGCTTAAACGGTGAAGGAAAACATCGTGAGGAAACCTGCATACCTGAGAGATTTTCTCGACGGCGTGTGAAGTCTGCTAACCCGCACTAGGCCAGCGTGGTGGACTACGAGTATAGCCTAATCCCTCTCATTTGAGAGGTAATAGATAATGGGTTTGATTATGTTTATGTATTCTTCAACTAGTTGGTGTTGCCCGCAGTTTCACTCGCGTCCCAAAAATATTAACATACTATAAGTCCGATTCTAGGCTGTGTATCGAGATGAAAGATGCATTAGATTTTAAGTTGGACCCCTAGCAACATTGGTGGAAATTGCATTCAATTCTATGCAGTAGTTTTTGCGTGATGCGCGTACGTACATACAGACAGTCAGACAAAAACACTATAAAGTGTTATTTTGGCTTCTGTTGCTTTATTAAAGACATATTAGTTTTTCTTTAATATTTATAATTTACAGACATCGGCCTGTTACAATTTTATTATAGGTAGGTATAAATTATTGATTTAAAAAATATGACTTAAGACGTAAGATGAACCTGATTCTGCTACCGATCTTAATTAACAAGCAAAATGATTGACAACTTTTTCTTTCGAATTTCGAAATTCTTTCGAATATATCCTCACTCCAGTCGTACATGATACCCAAGGAGCAAACTTAGAAAAGATAAGAAATAAGGATAAATAAAATATAATGATAAACTAGAGCCTTATACGTCTGACAGCAGACTTGCTTAAGAGAAAAGTACTTCATAGTGACGGGTCGAACCGAGTCTATTTTTATGATATTATAAAAATAAAAATGTTCCTTTATTTCAAGGTTATTTTCAGAAATGATGCTTTCACGTCAGCTTAAGTAATATTGTCTCTAGAGATTCTATAGAAGTCTCTTCATAGTTGTTGAATCGCTAGTAGGCGGGATGTGTACATGATTCGGACAATGATACTAAAATATAACAGATTTTCGGGTCGATCTGTGGTAAACGTTATAAACGATTTCGGATTTATATTCACTCGGGTAATATGTTTTTGTCGATATTTGATGATGTAATGTTATTTGATTTGGGCCGACAGAGAACTTACAAGAGAAATTTATATGGAAAATGACAGCGACAGCTTCGTGAGATGTTGCCCTAGATTCTAGGGCAACAAGTCGTTCTAGGCCCTAGAAGGACAGGTCGATCGTATTGGCGAGATCTTTCAAAAAGTTTTGATGCGTAGCAGGTACCTACTCTGGTCCCTATGATACAGTTCAGACTAGGTTAGGGGTCAGGGATTCACAGTTAATGTAAAAGCTTATGTCAATAAAAATATTATTATTTCCTTATTTCCTACTCGCAACGGGCGCGTGTGTAAAGAGAAAAGGCGTGAGTGTATGTATGTATGTTGATAATTATGTAACAATTTATTACAAAGTACCGCTATTATTAGAGAATAAGCTATTTATAGTTCCTGAAATAGCGACGGAAGCGCAGAATTAATAAGTTACTTGGGATACTTCGTCCGTCTTGATGATACGTAATATTTATGTGTGTTTACCGAATATCAAAATATCTAAGAAGAAAAGGTAGATAGAAGAAGAGAGAGTGGTACGTTGAGACTTAGGTACCTTAAACAGATCAAGGAAAAACTGAATGTCGTATCGTAATTAGAGGATTAGGAATAAGATCTCACTAGGAAGCTGTGGAAAGTGCTGCACCGATAAGAGCATTTATTTCCAACTAGCTTCTGCCCGAGACTTTGTCTGCGTGGACTTCAGGATTGGGTCCGATCTGGATAAAAAGTAGCCTATATCTTATTCCAGGCTATAATCTATCTGTGTGCCTAATTTTATCCAGATCCGTTCAGCCGGTCTGGCGTGAAAGAGTAACAAACATCCACATATCCATATTCACAAACTTTCACGTTTATAATATTATATTATATACTAGCTTTTGCCAGCGACTTCGTCCGCGTGGAATAGTTACTTTGTTCCCTAGTTCTTCGCCCGTGGTTTCACCTGCGTTGCCCCGTTCCTAAGGGTTGTAGCATGATGTTTTATAGCTTGAAACCTTTCCCATGAATCACTCATTTTCCCAACATTTCCCTTCACTGCTCTGCTCCTATTGATCGTAGCGTGATGAAAAGTATACTATAACCTGTGGTTTGGGCTGTGCGTTGATAGATCGCTATGTCAGTCAGTCAGTCACCTAACGTAAGAGTAGACAAATATAATCAGAAAGCTCCGAACTGCTAAGCTATCGGGAGTTACACGTGTTATTGTGAGTCAACCATAAAAGATAGACATTTGCTGTCGTGGAATATTTTTTATATAATTTTAAGGAGAACATTTCCGTCATACATGATTTCTGTGTAGCTTTGACCATTAAGGCTGCACACGCGACGGAAGCTTAAAAAATGGAGTAAGTTCTCCTGTTTTCCCAACATTTCCCTTCACTGCTCTGCTCCTATTGATCGTAGCGTGATGAAAAGTATACTATAACCTGCCCAGGAGTATGAAGAACAATTGTACCAAGTTTCGTTGAAATCCGTCGAGTGGTTTTTGTTTCTATAAAGAACATACAGACAGACAGACAGACAGACAGACAGACAGACAGACAGACAGACAGACAGACAGACAAAAATTTTACTGATTGCATTTTTGGCATCAGTATCGATCACTAATCACCCGCTGATAGTTATTTTGGAAATATATTTCATGTACAGAATTGACCCCTCTACAGATTTATTATAAGTATAGAAGATGTTTGTGAGTAAGGAAGTAAGGATAAGGATAAAAGTGATAGAAAACTGATTATTCTAATGGATTAGAATGTGACATTACAATAACAGGTTGGCATTAATATACCTAGGTACTTATGACAACTTAAAACAAAGGGGCTATCCTGAGGGCTATCCGAAGACATTTTACTAGGGGCTAATAGACTACACAGTCTAAACCCTGCTAATCGAAATATTATACTAAGTCTATGCTATCTAATTCGTTCCAGCAGTAGCGGTGGCACTCAGATTAATGTCGTGAACTCGTCAAGGTTTATCTATTAGGTAGGCATTAAAATCCAGTTTACGGGGACTTACAATTAAGGTCACAGTTGATGGGTCGCGGAAGCTATTAACTAAAATTCCTTGGCGGTATCTTAGTCACAATATTGTTATAACAAGCTTTCCAAACCAGGACCACTTCTCTTAGATACTTATTCCTTTATAACAGAATCAAAATATAGGTATCTACTATATTTTGTATAATAAATTATTTTGATTAACAGGGTTTTTGGTTGAATTCTGTTCAAATTTTTAGATTTCTTAAAAAAACAACATTTTCTTATAAACTAAACTAGAACATAATAATTCCCTAGCTAGATTATGGTGATGTATAGTACGTAACTTAAAAAAAAATTATGGAGGCGACATTTATGAACGTTAGATATTCATAAGATGTTTCTATTCCTTGTTCGATTCTTTGACAAATCGCAACTTAGTCAAGTTGCGATTTATCGTTGTAGATATTTTTACAACGAATAGATACTCCAAAAATAATCTAATATCTTCTCTTTTCTTCCTCTTCCAGAATGTAGGAGTCCTTCAAAACTTATACGAGACTCCTGAAGACGTGGATCTAGTGGTAGCAGGCTCCCTGGAGAAGAACGTGCCTGGGGCACAAGCGGGGCCCACTTTCCTCTGCATCCTTACGGAACAGTTCTACAGGACCAGAGTCGGTGATAGATATTTCTATGAAAACGGCGCTGATTCCGACATTGCTTTTACACCAAGTGAGTATGATTCAATGGAGTTCATTTTTGTTCATGTCGCATAACATACCATCACGCCTGGGTGTACATTTAGGACCCACATCTCTACTAATTTCGCCAGTATGTTTTGGTGGTCCCATATAATAGGAGCCGAGCCACTTGCCATTTACCGGGCACAAATCCCAAACTGCAAGCTGCTACTGAAACCAGGACCTCTAACGGAACAGTCCCGCTTGTTACCACTAGACTAATATGAGGCACTTCTTATTAGTAATTTAAGATAACGAGTATAAATAGAACAAACATTTATATTGTGGAGGGGCGAGGTGAGTTGCCCCTTACACCAAAGGAAGGGTCCTCCGACCAGGCGGGTGTTTTGCCTGGCGGGCCACGGCTCAATGGTTGATGTCGGGCAGTTGTATATATCCAAGTTGCGTTGCAAACTTCACTTACGTGATTCAGGACTTGTCCGTCTAGTTTCTATGTAGCGCGGTAGATGTCGCTACACTATCACTTACGCAAATATTAGACATTGAAATAAAACTACTTTTACGGATTTTATCGCGTTGTATTGATATTCCCGACGTTTCGGATCCTTTACAGCATCCATGGTTACGGGTAGGCAAAAAACATACTATAAGGGTAGACTTATATAAAAGTGTCATGTAAAAGTAGTTTTATTTCTAACATTTCTATGTTCCTTTTTTTAATGTACCTCCTCGTACAGAAGTACAACTCAAATAAATCTACGTACCGAAATTCAGTTAAGCTAACATGTAATAAATGTCAGACTGCGTAATTGATCATTCTCTCCACGAGGTAATTTAAATTGAGTAAACCCATGTTCAGCCTTTATAATTTTATTTATCTCATAAATAATAGCAGAATTTCGAATACCTAAATAACATTCTGCTGTCATATTTTTACCCAGAGCACAAAATTAGCAATTAATCAGCAGAAACAAGGGAGCAGAATATAAAAATTAATAAAAATACACATTTTCTCTACAAATCTAGTTTCAGCCATAAACAAAACATAAGCGATAGTAGTCCTTATAAACGATTACCTATCTACTCAAATGCGTATTAATTACATAGGTATTATTCAAATTATAGTTATATTATAGGAGGTATACCTACTTTTAAGAAAAACAAATCTGAATCATTTCTCTCTATATCGATTCAATCCGTCCAGCCCCTTTGTTGATGAATGATTTTATAAAATGTGAAGAGGTTTGAATTGTCCAACAATCAGCAAAACCTTAATATAATAATATAATCCACAATCTTCAATCAATCAAAACAACAAAATATTATTAAATATCTATCTATATTTATGTCATACAACAGGTCAGCTGGAGACGATACGCAAGGGAGCGTCTATGGCGCGTCTACTGTGCGATAACGGTGACAGCATACGAGTCATGCAGCCTAGAGCCTTCCAGCAGATATCGCACGAGTAAGTATCGCCATTATTTACAGGCTCGCCTCCTACAGCGACATATATCTCGGAGATACGGAATCCCTAGCAAATTATACTGTGCAAATTGAAGAGTTGTTGTGATAATGTATTCAATGTTTGGTACGGCAAATCGGCTTATTCTATTTCTTTACTTTGGAAAGGAAACCGGTACTCGATTATTATATTTAGAAAATAACAAAGTTATTTTATTTTCTTGTAATGGTGTCGTATCCCTTTTCCAAACATAATACTTTTAAACATAAAAAAGTGATCTACAGATCAATTAACGCAATCAACATAATTTGGTGTCCATTTCTTAAAAAAAAAAATTAATAGAAATTTTATAAATTATAACGATTTTTTAAATAGTTGGTCTAGCTAGATGGACAGGGTATTAACCCAAAAAAGCCTATTTTTCAGGAGAGCGATTTCAAATCAATATATTTCCATTTCTATACTTAAATAATTCTTAACGAAGACACTTTGTAGTGTCTTCGTTAAGTACGCTAATTTGACGTCATATACGTTAATTACAAAGATCGCATGATTTTTAGTAGGATTGTATTTTTAAGTTATGTATATTTTTGAGTTCATGCGCTGTTCATTCAAACGAACGACATCTAGTTAGGTACGAGTAGGTATTAATATTAAAATGTTATTTTCAGAAACAAGGTGGTACCGTGCGACCAGCTGCCGTTTGTTGATCTATCTTTATGGCAGGATGCAAGGGGTCATTTCTAGTAGTTATTAAACATAAAATAAATGTAGTATATCATACAAAAAATGTTACCACTAACATTAAATCTTATTTATTTTAAATGTCCTTTTTATAAATGGCGATAAAAAAATAAAAGATTTAGGCAAACAATATAATTATGATACTTTGTCTATTCAATTACAAAAAATAGTTTTTATTTGTGTCATAACAACAATTTATAAGTTTCTTTTATAAGTTTCCAATTTACTTGACTGATTGCATATTGCTTTGAAATCTCAGAATCAGAATAGTTTTATTTGTTAAACATAGGTATTTAGATACTAAATACTACTATATTATATATACTATACTATACTTTCGGTTTCTAAAATTATGAGGAAATATTTATTCCTTTATTTATTTGTACAGATTATGTTGTAAATGACATGGTAAATAAAATATTTTGTATATATTTTACGTGGTACCTACTTAGAACGTACATATATATTTTATATATTAATATTATGTTTCAGTAATGCTAGGTATGAATCATTTTTTTACATACATTACTTGTAATGGAGAATATATTGCAGAATAAATTGCATTACCAGAAATGTTTGAGTGTTTGTAAATAAAAGTAATAAAACTTTTTGTTCATATATGTATTCGTGTTTTATTTTATATATTATTTATATATATTAAATAGTATATTTATTCCAATTCCGATTTTTGGGTTAAAATCCTCTGAAATGAATAACACACACCTTGTACACCTCTGCCTAGCCCTTCGGGGAATACAGGCATGGTATACAGTGATGGTATGTATTCTTTGGTCAAAGAAAATTAACAATAGAAGATGGAAGATATATTAAAAATCTATAATTTTGAAGGTTTTGCTGTGATTTTATAATTTACCAACCAACGTTTACATCATCAATAAGAAAAGGATCAAAATGGCCAAAAAAAATTAAAGGGAATGTAAGCAAATCTCTATCTCGCGTGCCAAAAAAACAGTAGTCATAAAAAAATATAACATTTCATTTATTTGTTAGCTAAAATATAGTAGATTTGCCGACCATTTATTTTTCCAGTAGTAGGTATCTTGACCCAAAATATAGTCAGATGCTAGACATATAAATCTCAAAATTAAAAACTTTAAAAAAACTTACGACGATTGATATGGTAAAAGGATTAAATAACATTTTTGAACCTCTCGACTAAATGACCTTTACATATTATTCACTTATCTACAAGAAACCGGCAGAGCTGCCATTCCCATTTCTTATCATTCATGGATATCTTTGAACTATTGAACCTTCATTTCCTCGGAGTACCTTCAGTAGGTATATAAGTAATAAGTATAGTTTTTTTATCCGAATTTGCCTCCCTTATAGTCCAGGCTATGGGATTTGTGACATTTGCAGTGTCCGGAACAAATATCAGACCTCATCAAGGGGCAAGACGTAGCCTCACCTTCTACTTAGGCGCGCGTAAGGCAAACATACTCGCCATCTGCTGGAGGCATTATCTGGCCGGGCGGTGGAAACCCTAAGTTAGCTGCCCGCAGGCTAAAACTCCACTACACCACCATTCCACACTAGTATTTTCTCCTGTACCGGGGGTGCGTTTACTTGAATATAGGAATTTGTACCTACTTAACCTACATAACCGTCTGTAACAACCTATGAGCGATATAAATATTTGTACTGTGCGAGAATCGAACCCCCGAACCGTGGTGCAAGCCGTTGTGGCATTAGTGCTGTCTTCCGTCCGTTCCGTCGTTCAAATAAACCAAACTCACAATTCCTACTTTTCCCACCTATATATTACCACGCAGAACAATTTTCGCTGAAGTATTTCAATAAAATCCGTCGTCTCTTTTAACAAAGCTTACCAAAATATTTTACTTGGCAATAAAGTTTTTATACAATAGAAAAGTTACGCAATATGATACCCTAGGTAGCATTGGAAATTGTATCGTTTGTTAGTAAATTTATGGTATAACCCCGAATGGTTAGGCAGAGGCGTACTAATGTACACCCACAGTTCGCCGGTATGTTTAGGTCCTCCTTAGGCTCGCAATAGGGAGCATTGCATGGGACGGTTGTGTCCGGTTAATGGCAATCCATTAACCGGGCACAAACCCAGACTCCGAGCTGCTATTGAGAATTTCATAGAAAAACCCAATACCACTTTGCTCGACCTGGGGATCAAACCCAGGACCTCTAGCGTAGCAGTCGCGCTTCGGACCACTAGACTAATGAGGCAGTCTGAGTTTCTCATGTAAGTGAATATTTTCTTCTTATGAGAAATAAATAATCTTAAACCAGTAAATAGTCATTTAAATGAATCGTTTAGGTAACGGAATTCGCTGATTATACCTAGTAATAGAAACGAAGTTAATAATAATTTCGTACAATTATTATTCTGCTATGCAAGTCAGAGCCAATATGACGACTTTTTAAGTTTATAAATACAGATTTATTGCCTCTTCCCTAGAAAGCAATTTTCAGACTCTAAAATATCCTTCTCTATACGTGAGTACCATTACAACGTACAAATTAGGCTCTCTCTTTAGACCTAATATGTTATTTGGGACACGACAGCTACAAAATGAGTCCCTCGTTCTATGAATTTAAATGAAAGTAAAATTAAGTTGCAATTCTTTCACGTCTAGCATTATGCGAATTAACATGTTAGCTAATGATTTAAAACGCGGAAAAATTTATAAATATTAAGTACTAGCTTTTGCCAGC
Organism: Acronicta aceris; assembly: GCA_910591435.1. Classification (NCBI taxonomy): domain Eukaryota; kingdom Metazoa; phylum Arthropoda; class Insecta; order Lepidoptera; family Noctuidae; genus Acronicta; species Acronicta aceris. Next base: position 7,730,038 of record OU342767.1, on the reverse strand, counting down.
GACTTCGTCCGCGTGGAATATTTACTTTGTTCCCTAGTTCTTCGCCCGCGGTTTCACCTGCATTGCCCCGTTCCTAAGGGTTGTAGCGTGATGTTTTATAGCTTGAAACCTTTCTCATGAATCACTCATTTTCCTAACATTTCCCTTCACTGCTCTGCTCCTATTGATCGTAGCGTGATGTAAAGTATACTATAACCTGCCCAGAAGTATGAAGAACAATTGTACCAAGTTTCGTTGAAATCCGTCGAGTGGTTTTTGTTTCTATAACGAACATACAGACAGACAGACAGACAGACAGACAGACAGATAGACAAAAAATTTACTGATTGCATTTTTAGCGTCAGTATCGATCACTAATCACCCGCTGATAGTTATTTTGGAAATATATTTCATGTACAGAATTGACCTCTCTACAGATTTATTATAAGTATAGAAGATGATTACCTATATATACATTGCTTAACCCTTAGGCGATACAGCCGTGATGGTATGCTATGTTATAACTGTCTGGAATTTCCGCCATCCATTTATAGTCTAGTAAGTAAAATTACTTTTTTCATTGCATAAAATTTCGCGCTGTCTGCACTAACAGCGGAATACAGCAATTTATTGGAGGTAATTAGTGCAAATATTCAGAAGCGTTTAATTACAAGATTAACGAGGGTTTTGCTTGCTTTAAAGGCGTTAATTTACTGAGTCACATCCGTTTCAAAACTTTTCTCAAAAATTTTCTATTACTGCGTCTATAATTTATGTCTAGAGGTTATACTCGTAATTAAAAACAAATCCCTGGATATCGTTTATTTTTTCAGTCACCTTATCGCAGTCCTGGAGTGGAGACGAAGAACTTGTGGTAGCCAGCGTAGTGAACTGCGCTACACTCAGATGGATGAACTGAAGAAGGTTCGGCTGGATGCGGAGTGCTAATTGCCGAGTGTTATTGCGGAATCAGAGAAGCATATATTCAGTAGTAAACTGCGATGTATTCATTAGAAAACATAGACATGATCATTCATCTGTTATTGTGGTTTTAATGACTTTTACTTAGGTACTCGACGTCTATGTACCTACCTATTTATTACTGTGGGATTGTTAAGGTAATCGTCAGCCAATCATGAATATGGTCTACATTCCATGCCCCCGTCGATGCAGTATAGTATACACTATCGCCCCTGACATTATGATATTAGATTAGCACTAGTATGCACATACCTGTAAATAAATTTACACTTGCTTAAGACGGCATGCAAGTATTGGGATAGAAACTATGACAGGAATGTTAACAAAGCTGTGATACTTCAATCTCATCCTTATTAACCATCATATTTTTTATCTACAAACGGATCTGTATCGTAATATTTTCGTGGAAAACGATTAACTAATTACAGGGAAGATCGCATTGAAAAATGTTAAACAAAAAAGGCTAAACTAGCCCTGCTTAACTTGGATTATTTACGTTTACGCGTTATATTATCCTTTTCAAATTAAATAGGTAGCTAAGTGTTATATATAGAGCGTAATAAAAATATGGCTTAAGGTAATTTGTCCATACCGAACCCAACAAAGTGCTTTTATGTTTTAAAAACATAAGGAGGTTATGACCTGATATCTGCTTCTAGTAAACTCCAAAGGAATCTGTCTATGTTGGATTTCCCGACCAAAATGTAGTTCTCACCGTTGAAAATGTTAACATTGCAATATTGCAATATTATATTATTAAATATTATTAATAGTATCTACTGTCATTTGCCGTTTCGATATTATCTTTAATTATTCTCTGATATGACACAAAGTCAAATTAAATCAGTGAGCTCCTTGAGTCTTTTTTCTAATATTCACTAATGATGGGTTGAAAATTCCAATATTATGGTCTAGAGAGAAAATTTCCGTATCTTTCCTGATATTTATGTAATTTTGCTAGATGATGCTTCATTTAGGTTGAAGTATTCATTCGTAATTAATGAACTGTGCCACAGCTGAGCTTTAATAAATATTTTGATTTATGGACTGAATAAGAATATATAAGTAGCTACTAGGTATAACATAACCGACCAGATGATCTGGGGATCGAATCCAGGACCTCTAGCGTAGCAGTCCGCTTGGGACTACTAGACTAATGAGGTAGTCAATGTTTAATTAATTTTCAAGTTATGTTCAATGATTTTTCAATATTTCAAATATTTCAGAAAACTCAGTGAGTAAGTAGGTATTGAATGTTTACATTACATTTTGTCTCTTAAATTATATGAATATCTATAGTTTGGTATGTTTGTTTTTGCTCCTAGAATTTTGTTATTACAGTTGTCAAAGTAGATATGTTAATCCTAACTGATATTATAAATGCGAAATTGAGTTTGTTTGTTACACTTTCACGCCTAAACCAATAAACTGATTTTAAAAATTCTTTCACCAATAGAAAGCTACATTAGCAGCGAGTAATACAGGCTCCATTTTTTTAACAGATACTTAATTAGAGATCCCTACGAATATGACAATAATGTAACCCAAAGTATCAAAAAATTGCTTCAAACGTCATTGTTTGACGTGCGCTGCCATTTTCTTATTTGTTAGAATATTTAGGTTACTATGGAGATCCCTGTGACACTTTAATATTATAAACGTGAAAAATTTTTGGTACAGAGATAGATTATAGTTTGGAATAGCACATAGGCTGCTTTTTATCCAGGTTGGATCCAATTTTGAAGATCACGCAGATAAAGTCGCGAGCAGAAGCGAGTAAAATATTATCAATCTTCTTTTATATCTACATCAATGTGTAGGGTGTAGTGTGGGATGAATTTGAGGTTGTAAAAAATAACACACATCGAGTAGCACACAACTTCTTTTATTTTCACCTTTACAAGCAACATACACCTTTAGCCATTTTTTCTCATCTTACTGCCAACTCAAAGAACCTAACCAACCGTCCTACCAACATTACTTTTGTTCTAATAGTGTTGCTACTGTAACATAACTAAAATAAAACCTACCCCATATCTATGGAAATCTATTCTGTATTTTCTTCTTTGTAATTCATCCCGATGTTTCCCAAATTGGGATGGCATGTACTACTCTTATTTCATTCCTTAATTAAGTTTCAGATATTTGACACACTCAATGGGTTTCCTTGACATAATTCTTTTTAACAAATTTTTCCTTCCAAATCTTTTAATAGGTAGATAATAAGAGAATGTTGGCAATGGATACTTGACAGTTTATTTGATTAAGATGAAGCTTAAAAAATATCTTGTTTATCTTAGTAAGTTTTGTTAAGTTGGTATTCTTCTTCTTAACTCCTGGCGGAGTGGTCTTGGTTATGGAATGTCTGCTAAGTTGGTTGCGGCTTTTGCGATATTTCTCCATTTCACTCTATTCGTGGCACTGCGTGTACATTCAGTAAGGGAACACTTCGTAGATGATTTAATGAGGTCTGTCCATCTTGTGGGTGATCGGCCGCGAGAACGTTGACCCTCTACTTTTCCTTGTATCATTAAACGTTCCAATGAGCCTTCGTTGCGGATGATATGTCCAAACATCTTTCGGATTCGCACTTGCACAATCAACGAAAGTTTTTGTTTGATACGAAGCTCTTTTAGGATGGAAACGTTGGTGCGGTGAGCAGTCTATTTTATCCTCAATAAGCGCCTCCAGTACCACATCTCAAGGGCGTCAATCTATTTGCGGTAGTTTTGATGGATCGTCCGTTTCAGCTCCGTACAGGAAAATAGGAAAGATTAAGCGATCTTTGGTGTTTTAGTTATACGGCGATCTTTCCATATTTTTGTGAGCTTTTCCACGGTTGATCGTGTCACGGCATACCATTTTTTGATTGCTTCTTCGCAACTACCAGTATTTGTGATTGTGGATTCCAGGTAAACGTAACTCTGATAACTTCGCAGTTAGCTATTTCACGTCGATTGTTAAATTTGCGATCCACCACCATCTTTTAGTTTTGTCGCGGTTTATGGACAAGCCAAAATCAGAACTGGTAGGTATATTTATTTATTATTTATAAAAATTGCTCGTAGTGATAGAATTTTTTAACCCGGCTTCTTCTAAGAATTTTCTAAAAGAAAACCTTTTAGACAGGCGACAGGACCAACCATCTTAACGTATAACCATCGACTTCTGAAGCAACCACCGTGAACTGTAAACAAGTCCCTTGGGTACAAGATCTCAACATGCAAAATCTTATATTATGTGCATTTCATATCAACTAAACAGTAAATATAAACTGTAGTTTAACTGAGGCAGATGCACTTTAAGAACTACACTGAAACTTAAACATGGCAGGTCTCATGTTCGAGCTCAATACTGTATGGAACAGCTGTTTGATGTTTAAATGATGTTACACTGCACTTCAGATCAAGTGAATTTGTATCTTAGCGTTAAGTAAATAAGGCATAAATTAAGTTCCGACTGCATCGTTCCACTAGTGGATAATGGAAAATGCCTTTTCTTTTTTCCCATGCGTTCCACTGTTCTTGTTAGTAAGGGAATACAAGCTTTTGAGGGCACATTCACGATTTTTTTTAGTTTATCATTGACTGGTGAAATGTCCTGTTTGTATTTGGATTGTATTTTTAATAATCTTTATATATATAATTCTTCTGTGAGTGTGTATGTGACTGAACTTCTCTCAAACGACTGGACCGATTTTGATGAAATTTTTTGTGTGTGTTCAAGGGGATCTGGGAATGGTTTAGATCAAACGACTGGACCGATTTTGATGAAATTGGGGATCTGGGAATGGTTTTGTCCGCTGTCCGCTGTATTTCGCTTTATACGTAGCGAAGCACGTACCGAGCCGCTAGTAGAATATAATTTACTAGCGACTCGCCCGCGGTTTTATCCGCGTTGCCCCATTCCTAAGCGTCGTAGCGTAATATTAAATAGCTTAAAACCTTCCTCTTGAATCACTCTATCTATTAAAAAAATTCGCTTTAAAATCCGTTGCGTAGTTTTAAAGATTTAAGCATACATAGGGACGGACAGACAGCGACAGCGACTTTGTTTTATACTATGTAATGATGATTGAAATAAAAAGGTATGCATGACTACACATCGAGCTATAATTTCCAGCATTAAATGATCTTTAATTGTTTATAAAGCCATATATAGTGCGAGGTTAACTTATACTGGATATAAATAAGTATGAAGTAACTCCATTTTTGTAACAAAATATTTGTTGGTATACCGTAATACGCAAACTTTTAATTACGTTACCTTTACAGGTAGACCCAAAAGTATGATTGCCGAAACTCGTTTTAAATACTTAAACCACTCCAGAGTTTATTACAAAATCGTGGTCCGGTTCATCAATTTATTTTCAATGCAAATAAAACGAATACTATGAAATCGTCCACCCGTAAAGCCAATAAAAGTATTATCTGATTTGGATTAGGTCATTATCATTTCTGTGGGTTTATGACAGAAGACTATTACAGTATTTACTTTACCCCTGTTTGACCTAGTTTTGAACGGACATAGGTATATTTTTTTATGACTTTAGATAATGTACATACAGGGATTCTATCAGCATAATAAATCTAGGCTTTTGTGTATGCCACATTTTACGATAAGTGCTGTTTTCGCAACTGTATCAAGGCAATGTTTATTATGTACAATGTTTACTACTATTTTGAAAAGAGAAAGATGAAGAAATTCTATTGTAAAATCATGTCGTATTTCGCCTACCAAACGTATATATAGATATACATATATCTACTCTGTTACAGGCAAGGCGCTAATATCTGTGACACAGTTTTTACTAGCACAGACATCGTCATTTCTCTTTTGAATATGTATGAATTGAGAAAAGATACAAATAATTCTTCGTCATACTTCACAAAGATAGATAAGTTGCATCACATTTTTGGATAATAAATTTATTTATTTACTGTTGATACAGATCGCTAGTGTACCCTTATTTCCATATAATATTATGTGCTGGGAAACAGACTGCCGTTTGTCGGGTACAGATCCAAACATCGGAATAACCTAATACTTTTACTGACCAAGAAATGGGATCGGAAACTTTATTTCCAGCAACCGTGTTTGCAATCTGTCGAGGTAGGTAAACACTATCTAATATAAATAAAATGAAACGAGAAAGACTTGATCGATTTTTTGTCGTGTTCGTAAATATCAGGATAAATAAAGTTTTCATGAAAGAATCTTTGAAAATCCACAATCGTTAGCTTCGCCTGTGCAATCATAAATTACAGAAGCGAAGATAACGACTCGTCCACACGGGTCGTTTGTTTAAAAAGAAATACCAATAAGTAGACATCGCGAAATTTAAACAAAGCTTAAATTTTTTTGTTTGATTGCGTTTTCATTTAATTTGCCATGATTTAATAAAAAAGCATTTATATCCAAGTCATTGGACAAGTTACAAAGCGATTTCCTTTAAACTCGATTTTATAACAAACTCCAATTCCTTTTTGGGTTTAATCTTGTCAATATTTGAACTGTTGTAAAGGCTTAAGCCAACAAGACTTTAGAGATAACTAACAAGCTAAGGTTGACCTTAGCTTGTTAGTTATCAATTAAAATTATGCTATAAAGAAAACCGAAAATCCAAATTATTATTAAGTTTATTCGTAGGCATATTCATAAGACGTTATAGACAGCTGCTGATAATTACCTACATTGATATTTTATACCTAGTGTGCCTTTTTTGTCCATGTCTTGGAGAGCACGATTAGTTGTCGGTTCATATATAGGTACCTATAACATTGTACGTAGTAGTCGGAAGCCCGAAGTCTGACAACCAAATTTATTCTTAGGATATCGATAACGCCCATAAATTTGGTTGCGGAGGTCTGACAGGCGTCGTTTTGCGTAAATTACCTACTGATATTTAGGATACAAGACTAATTATTATGTAGGTAAAATGCAGACCAAAATGTAGGCCAAATCACTTGCTGTGTTTAGAGTAAAATTAAAAAAATATAATATATTTATGATAATATATGTATACTAGAACTGCTCGATCGCTTAATGTTACACTAGAAAATTATCTATTTAAGCTCATTATTAAGTGAACTATGTATTTTTCTTTATCTATACTTATAATAAATCTGTAGAGAGGTCAATTCTGTACATGAAATATATTTCCAAAATAACTATCGGCGGGTGATTAGTGATCGATACTGACGCCAAAAATGCAATCAGTAAAATTTTTGTCTGTCTGTCTGTCTGTCTGTCTGTATGTTCGTTATAGAAACAAAAACCACTCGACGGATTTCAACGAAACTTGGTACAATTGTTCTTCATACTCCTGGGCAGGTTATAGTATACTTTTCATCACGCTACGATCAATAGGAGCAGAGCAGTGAAGGGAAATGTTGGGAAAATGAGTGATTCATGAGAAAGGTTTCAAGCTATAAAACATCACGCTACAACCCTTAGGAACGGGGCAACGCAGGTGAAATCGCGGGCGAAGAACTAGGGAACAAAGTAACTATTCCACGCGGACGAAGTCGCTGGCAAAAGCTAGTGAGTAATAAATTCGTTGGACAGAAAATGTAATATTCAAATAATTGAAGTACCTACTACTATAAAATACTAAGAACATATATTATATTATTACCTAACCTAACTCCATGTGGGGACGGCTTAGAATACTGTTCCTCACTGCTTTTGAGTTAGGCATCCCGTAACAGGCGTGAAAATATCTGACCTAGTCCGTGGTCGGCTTAAGGGTCGGCAACGCATCAGCAACTCCTCTGGTGTTGCAGGTGTCCATAGGCGATGATGCCTTTTTACTACCAGGTGGCTCGTCAGTTCGTTTGCCGACTTAATCCTTAAAAAAAACCTATGAGCGTGTGTAAAACAAGATGTATGTTTGTGGAAGAAGCAAAAGAAATATGGTAGAATCGTAGCACGTGGCAGTCTGTACTTTCTGCCTGCCCCTATGAGAATGGCGTCAAGCATGTTACAAAAACCTAGTTTTAAAAAAAAAATTATGCTGCCTGTAACTAATACTGAAACTAAGCTTTCCTAATTCTCGTCTTCTATTTCTATCGATTCTGATAAGACTAACAATTTATTACTCACAACGAACAATTTACCGAGTTAGTCTAGAAATCGAGCCTAATAATAACGTGGGCTCAAGATATTAACAGCCATTTAATCTTAGTCTAATAAATCATCTTTGTTCCCGATCTAAGGCAGGGTACTTACTCAAGATAACATGTAATGTATCTAATATTGTATCAATCAACACGTGAAAACGCCTACATAATACGCTCGGGCCACCGTATATACGTACATCAACGTAATATTAAATTAAAATAGGATAATGATCAAGAAATTTATACGTACCATCACGCTTGTGTTCCGCGAAGGGCGAGACAGAGCTGTACTAATGTACACCCACAGTTCGCCGGTATGTTTAGGTCCCATGTAAAAGGGGGCGAGCAAATCTAAACTCCGAGCTACTATTGAGAATTTCATAGAAAAACCCAATAACATTGCTCGACCTGGGAATTGAACATAGGATCTCTAGCGTAGCAGTTGTGCTTACGACCACTTGAATAGGCAGTAATAAATTATTAATTTGTCCGGATATTGTGAGAAACTTGTTGGGTGAATATTCGAACATCATAATTATAACAAATCATTATTCTCATTATAGTAGTTTTCGCTTTCATAGTTCAGATTGTTTTTATTCTTGTCTTATTGCTAGACGGCAGTGGTGTAGTTTTAGTTTTTATTTGTCATAAGACGTTCTAATGTTTTTCAAATATTCACCCTGTTGTAAAAGTTATAGATTAGAACTAGCGACCCGCCCGCGGTTTCACCCGCGTTACCCCATTCCTAAGAGTCGTAGCGTAATGTTAAATAGCTTAAAACCTTCCTCTTTAATCACTCTATCTATTAAAAAAAACCGCTTCAAAATCCGTTGCGTAGTTATAAAGATTTAATCATACATAGGGACGGACAGACAGCGACGCGACTTTGTTTTATACTATGTAGTGATTATTGCACAGAATATTCTGTTGTGTCCAGGTCTTAAATATTTTTATGGTTCACATTACATTGTACACTTATGAGTACCCTGCCTTAGATAATCAAATTAACTAAATCTAACCCTGCTTTTGGTGATGGCTCATTAGACCAGCATACGTGGGTTTTGTGGGCTCGGTTTCCGTGTGGAACAAATATTTTTATATGGCACAGTTAATTGTTCCAATCCTGCGTATTTGTTTATGTATGTTAAAATTAGTATTTGTAAACGCATCACCTTACCCACTTGAGAAAATCGTAGTGTTTCTTTTTTAATATTTTATGTCACCCCACATAAAAAAAACAACCTCAAAAAGTTCTACCAATGCAATCTAGGAAATAGGCTTCATGCGTGCTTTATATGGCTAACAAACATAACTAAATAAAAATTTACAAATAGAAAAAAATATTCGTCAGCGTCCTGCGAAAACTAAACTAATAAGGCAGTCGATAAAGTTATAGGTAAGTTAGTTATCGACTATTAATTATTCAGTGATTTCGTTATTGAAAGTTACTCGAAGTTTACTCTAACCCTCCAACTATTGTAGCCAATATGAACTGGTTATTCTATTAGTTCATAGTGGCTATAGTCCTTATGTCGGCGATTGAGAGTCCGGCGGACCGAATTTTTCTTACAAACGTAATACCGAAATAAATCGTAATTCAAACACAATTTAATAAAATTCTGTTATTATTCGGATTCCGATACTATTAATCTAGGTTCCTACGTTACCATTTTATCCAAAATACTTCACTGGAAATCAATGTAAGCGAATACAATTTTTGATAAAATTAACAAGTTTGGAACGATTTTTCAATCTTTTATTTCCAGTGAAGTAGTAGTAGAAGAAATAGTATCGTAGAAACCTAAATTTACGGTATCCAAATCCGAATAATAACATAATTTGATAGAATATTGTCTGGATTACGATTTATTTCGGTATTACGTTTTTGTAGCCAATTCAAGTTCTGCCGGACCCTTAAAATTGGTTTGCCTGTTTATCCAGTAAAAGTAAACTATTACCAGCTGTTACAAGGGTTACATATTAGGTACTCTGACCTCCAAGACATCAGATAGTGGTATTATAGTATCAGTGGCTATTTTAATGTATCTTTTCTTTAAGAGCAATAAATCTTGTTAAAATAAATGTCATTCACTTTTATGTTCACGTGTTGTCACGAGAAAAACAGCTCGTAGCTGATCTGTAAGTCTCAGCTACGCTTGCGACTATGGACTGGTGATCCAAAGCATATCGAGAGAGTGCTTTTAGCCGTTGGTCTCAGTTTACACGAATATCTATCTAGTGCTACTACAATATAGTGGTACCACTCACTATTAAGCTTGGTAAGCTTTCGGTACAGAAGACCAAAAGCTTGACTAAAGAATTTATTTCATCTTCAATTACATTGAACGTCACATACATACATACATACCCTCACGCCTCTCTCCCACAGGGGTAGGCAAAGACTATAGACTGCCACTTGCTACGATTCTTGCATACTTCTTTTGCTTCTTCCACATTCATACATCTTCCCATACATACACGCCGGTAGCGAGTGCTACGCACCTGACCTTTTTGAAGGATTTCGCCAATAAGATCGGCGTATGTCGCTTATTAACGCCACATCTATACTAATATTATAATGCTGAAGAGTTTGTTTGTTTGTACACGCTAATCTAAGGAACTACTAGTTGGAATTGAAAAATTCTTTTTGTGTTGGATATATAACATCACTCTACGGCTAATAGGAGCGGAGCAGTGCGGTTGAAACCGCGGGCGGGTCGGTAGTAATTTGTAAGTAAACATGACATTTAAAATTAAATTTAAAATTAAAAGCTAAGTGCCTATAAGTTAACCAGACAAGAGATTAACACTTTCACTGGAATTTACATGACTAGGTGACTACGTATTTAGACTCGAATCGAGCTGACTACACGATACACAAAAAAAGCCAGTCTGATGTTTGTCAGGAAGACTGAAAAATGTATTAACGATCGGTCGATCCGAAACAATCTCTAGGGTGTCTAGAATAATATACATCGTAGAGTTTCACAGCGAGCGTCAATTTTGATGACCTATCCCAAAAGGTCACCCTCACCGGGATAACCAGACCGGGTGCGTAACCAACTGAATTCTACGAGCATTTGAGAAGTACGTTGAACCCATTACAAACTTCGAGCACGAAGTTTCTTTGGTGGAGGACGTTCAACAAAACGTTGTCAGCAAACGAACTTAATCATACTACGGATCGTGCTCTTAAGCCGGGAGCTTATAAATGTGTCATGAAATAATATACCACCCACAGACAAGGAAATGGTTTGTTAAGAAGAGGGATAACAAATCCTTATAAGTAGGTATTATTATTTTCGACACGGACTATCCGGGTTTCATAACCCCTACTCGTCAATGTCCTAAACGAAAATTACGAGACAAGCAAAGTGTCCGATTTAGTAACAATCACGCTCGGAGCTTTTTCTTTAAACTAAAGTGCCGCTTCGGAATATGAAATAGTTTACATATAACATACCATCACGCCTGTATTCCCCGAAGGGTTAGGCAGAGGCGTACCTAATGTACACCCACAGTTCGCCGGTATGTTTAGGTCCCATGTTATAGGGGGCGAGCCTATAGCCATTCACCGGGCACAACTCCAGACTCCGAGCTGCTACTGAGAATTTCATAGAAAAACCCAGTAACACTTTGCTCGACCTGGGGATCGAACCCAGGACCTCCAGTGTAGCAGTCGTGCTTGGGACCACTAGACTAATGAGGCAGTCTAGAAATAGTTTACAAAATTTTTATTTCATATAATCGTGTATGACATTTAATTTTATAGGAAGGAGTCGTCTTACCTTGTACCTACCTTGATTATAATCAGGACCAATACTTTATTAGTAACATAATTTGGAATGCCCATGACCATCCTCATCCACAGCCTGAAGTAGGTAGATCCAGGCTGTGGATGATGATGATCATGGGAATACCATGACTGTTGAGTATAGGCCTCTTTTTGCTTATGCCCATGATAATTATTAATAATCTAGTTATTTATCACTAAAAACCCTGATATTCATTCTTACCTACTGGCAATATTCGTATGATATTTTCTAGTTTATCATTAAGTTTGTGTGTTGGTTTCAACCATGAACCATACGGAAGTATCACCACAGGTAGATAAATGAGAAAAAGAATATCCAGATACGAAAATATCCAGATTTTTTATTCTAGGTCATCAGAGCAGAAATTAAAACAAAGAAGTTTACAAACAAACAAAAATGTATATTTTGTAACAAAGGCTACTTCAAAATTGTTTAGCGAAACTTTTCAGAAACTTAACAGTTTCAGAAGTTACGAAGGAAGGCTGTGAAAAGGAAGCTTTTCAGTTCGCAAAGTAAGCTTACTTAGATACCTAAGCTTACAATCTCAAAGCGTCTATACAAATAGCTAAAAACTTTAAATTTGTGAAATGGTTTCCATTGGAATATAATGTGGAAGAGAGCATAACAGATAAAATATGAAATTGTCCAGAACTTAACCTATAGTGAATATTTATACAAAATACTAGAAAAGATCACTGCTTCGTAAGGAAACCAGCTTGATGGAGAATTTGAACGGATGAGTCGTGTGAAATTTGCTAACCTTTCACACACACATTCTCATTTCGTTCAAAATAAATAATCCTATAGTTAATATTATTGGCTTTGTCTCAACAGAGCCAAGGAGGACTCGAGAACTCCGCTTAATCGTATGTGAGTGGTAATTTAGCAAAGCTCACCAGTTTCTGCCCGCGACTTTGTCTGCGTGGACTTCAAGATTGGATTCGACCTGGATAAAACGTAGCCTATGTTGGGATTATAATCAATCTGTGTGCCAAATTTTATCCAGATTCGTTCAGCCGTTCTGGCGTGAAGGAGTAACAAACATCCGTAAATCCTGTGAGTATAGATGTATGGATGGATGTATTCCAATTCCTACTAGTAATTCCTTACTAATATTATAAACTTTCACATTTATAATATTAGTAAGGATATTAATCTACTAATATAATTATGACCTTCACTAAGTCATGTTTGCGGTTATTTCCGATTGCATAAAAAGATAGCAAAATGAAATAGCATTTGTGGAAAGCATCGCGAGTTTGTATCCATTTAAATTAGTAATCCATCACTTGTCTCAAGTATCCTATACATATGTTTTTTGAGTAGGTACATGAATTTATCCTTATGGGTACATAAAACACATTACACTTGGAGGTACAATTAGCATAAAAATGCGGGACTGTTCATGATTAATAGGTAGGTATCTAAAATTCCTTCTAAAGAAATTAAACTTTATCTTGGGATAAAATTAAAATTTGACTGTTAAAATGTATGTAAGACACATATATTTTATCAGGCAGAAATCAATTCAAGGTTAAGGTTAATGTCAAATCCGCTACATCGGGTATCGTGGGTTCAATTCTCACCAGATTTAAACCTACTTTGAGTCCCTTAATTTCGGCCGAGCTAGAATTGCTCACAAAAACGTAATAGGTACCAAAATAAATCGTAATTCAAGCACAATTTTATCAAAATGTGTTATTATCCGGATTTGGATAACATTAATCTAGGTTCCTACCGTACCATTTCATGTACGACTACTTCACTGAAAATAAAGGACCAGAAATTCGTCCCAAACTCGGTAAAATTATCAAGAATTAAATTCGTTTAAGTACATTTATTTCCAGTGAAGTATTTTAGATGAAATAGTAGAGTAGAAACCTAGAATAACGGTATCTGAATCCGAATAATAACAAAATTTGATTAAATTGTATTTGAATTACGATTTATTTTATGGAATAGCAGGGCAAACGAGCAGACGGATCGCCTGATGGTAAGCGATTACCGCCCGCAACACCAGAGGAGACACAAGTGCGTTGCCGACCTTTTAAAAGGGGATTGGGCCTCCGGTAACCTCACTCGCTCGGCGAAACACAACGTAAGCGTTGTTTAACGCCGGTTTTCTATGAGGCCGTGGTTTCACTCCGGTCGAGCCGGCACATTTGTGCCGAAGCATGACTCTCCCCCGCTACTTTAATTTTCTTGATTGTTTAGATCATTTTGAACAGTTTGTATGCCCAGATATTTATGCTGACTGTACCTACAAAAGGAAATTTGTATAAAAGAATGGATCAACCGAGTAAGTATCGCAATTTCCTCTGCTATCGATATTATAATGATTTGTGGTGATATAGCCAGTAGGTACGTATTGGATGGGAACATTTTAGGGGCTTTTTAGGATTTCTTTATACCTTTGTTATCTACTTTTTTCCATATTCGTTGTTGAGACTTTTTATTCCAGTCTAGAAGGTATATTATAGTATATTTAATATTTTGTGGTTCATTCATTGCCATTTAATAAGTTTCTGCACTTAAATAACATTTTATATCCAATAAGAAAAATACATTAGGACATTTAAACATTGAAAATGTAATAAACCTTTAAACGAGAAACATTGAATAAGAATATTGTTTTTGGCAAAAATTTAATGGCTTACGATGTTTTACTAAATATTCTATAGACAAATAACATTGCAACATTGCAACAAACAGTGCTAATGTAAATGTAAACAGCAACAACGATCTCATTAGCTTAGTGATCCTAAGCGCAACTGCTATCCTAGAGGTCCTAGGTTCGATTCCCAGGTCAGCATATTTCTATGAAATTCAGCAAAATCAGCTCAGTGTTTGGATTTTTACCGGTTAATGACAATAGGCTCGCCCCCTATTACATGGGACCTAAAGATACCCATGAACTGTGGGTGTACACCTCTGGCTACCCGTTTGGGGAATACAAGCGTAATGGTATATATTAATATGGTATACTATATTCTGTAAACAATTTTTTAAACGTATAGACTGACACAAAGCTAATGTATTGAAAATCGATGTGGGCGTGTAAAAGTTTCTTTCCCCAATAGCTGTTCAGATTAATCATTCATCATTCTTAATATATAGCATCGCCTTGATCACTGTCAGTCGTAATATTTTACCGACCTCCAGAAATGGAAAATAAATTCCCTTATGACTTCTATTGCGACCGTCGATAACAGGCACATATTTTTCTATACCTATCTATTTTATTTGTAACTGTCATTGACATTCGTGACAGAATAAAAAATAACGTAGGTAAGTAGTTTCGATTAAAAAAAAACTTCGCTGTCCTGTGAAATTTTAGGTTTTTCCCTAGAGTGTAATGGTTCTTATTTTTTATTATCATTAAGATGTTTACCGTGTTTTTTTTGGAAAATATATGATGTAGGTATCACTATAATTTTAATCTTTTCCCGATATGTATTGTTGGTCTTTGTCTCCCTTATTGTGGTTGGCTTTCAGGCTAACCAGATACCTATGGCTGAATATTAGTTTCAGATTTATACCAAGCGATTGCCATAACACATCCGCACTTCTGGACAGTACCAATATTCTATGGATAACTTGTTTACGGGCATGCTTTTAAGGCTCCGGTCAAAAAACAAAACAAACAAATACAAACTTCTAACAAAATAAATCGTAATTCAAGATAAATTTAATCAAATTGTGTAAATATTCGGATTAGGAATTCGGATACCGTTAATCGATATACCGATAATAATACTAAGGATACGCCTAAGATCACCTAAGGAGATATAAAATAATAATAATAAGTTTATTAAAAAAGAAACAATGTACAATTTTTTTTTACCAAAATAACAACAATTCTGTGTATATGTATTACATCAAATTGATTCCTTACATCTAAACTAGGATATTATGAAGAATTTCATTCACTTTGTACATTTTGCACGAAATGGTAGGATAATTAGGGTAATGATATCCGAATTCAACTAATAACACGATTTGATTAAATTCTGTTACGGATACGATTTATTTTGGTATTACAATTGTACGGGTAATGTGGTCCGGTGCTGGACCCTCCTTCTGACTACCACGATTAGCAGGATCTGTATAAATTCGACCTCGATGTCAAAAGTTTTTTTGAATACTTAATAGTGGTTTGTACCGTTTTAATTAAAGAAAATAAATATACTTTTCCCAATGACTTCAGATTTTATTATATTTATAAATCAGAAGTGCTTGGGAAAAGTATCAAAAGTTACTGAGATACTCAATCCTATTCCGTAAAAATATTCGACTTGGCCATTGACTCTAATTTTGCGTTTCCAACCGTAAAACAAACTTGCTCTTTAGTATGTTCTTTTTCAAAAAATTATGTATCATATTTATGTTAGTGGCCAAGCTTTGTGTTGAAAGTGGATAAACAACAAGATCTTATTGTGTGTGTTATAAAGACTGGAATTAAATAAAAAATGTAACATCAGTGTGGGCGACGTCCACAGTTGTGTAGAATGTTTCTTTGTTCTAATGCTTTGTTTAGAGAGTTTCATGTATTTAGTAGGTAACCACGTAACAACTTGTAAGTGTATAATTATCATAAACAGATATATGTAAGTACTATTTTTAAAATAAAAAATGAATAACTTAATAACGAATATGAAAAATGAAGATGAAGGTTAATTATGCAACATGTAAATATTTTTAATTATTTTTGGAAACATTAAACTCTCAATAAACTTGCATTCGGTTAACATACCAACGTATAATTTATCTAACTAAGCTACCGAGGTTAAAACCGCATTTCTCTTCCAATTGTCCGTGCTGACACAACTGCTGCAGAATTCAGGATACGACTGGTCTTCCCGGTATTCGTATAGTTGTGATCAATGAAATAGCTATGAAAAATTATTCTTTTTATGATCGGTTGGTTGGCTTCAGAGGTGGTCCCATAAAAATTTGGTCATGATCTGATCACACAATTTAGAATAAAATGACAATAACATGTAACGACACACAAACTTAACGAACACATTAACGATGTATAAATATTGTATCTACTTTAAGTCAAACAATCAATATTTTGTACTAAATCCTTTCACTCGTATGTTTAAATTAATAATTCTTTTATATGTTGTAGATAACGGTGTGAGTTACATATTCATATTTTTATAATTTATAAGCTGCTATTAAGCTCAAAATTTATTTTTCAACTATGTTTAAGTGAAGAACATATTATCGAGTTTTAGATTTGGTTATAAAAAAATATTAACTTTAGGTAATATTGGTTTCAATGCCCTAATAAGTTGTTTACACTCTCTCTTTTGTTCATACTGTAATATATACTTATAGAATTATAAGTCATTAGTATGTAAATATATGGATTACATAGACAAATTTTCTTTTTTCTATTATAGGAGTCTTAAATAGTTAATTAAAAGATACTATAAATAGGTACAGTATATTCTCTCTGAGGTTTCCAACTCATGCAGAAATCCAAACAATTAAAATATACCTGGATTACTTAATAAACTGGCACAAAATTAGAATTCGCAGTCTCAAGATTTGAAATTGCAAACATTTTTACACTTCGAAACATTATTTGAACATAAATCAAACGTGTTTGAATAAAATAAACTAAGCTCGGATTTTATAATAGGGGTCTTTGAGAATTTGTTTAAAAAACCTTTTGATGGATGCTACGTAGGTACTGATTGGTGAAGGAATGTTATATCAAAGGTGATTGGTGTAATCCCCGGGAACGACCTATTTAAGATTTTAAATCTAGACGATAAAAAGTTCATGACAGCGGTGTGATGTTCTACATACCTAGGTACTTGATAATGGTATCGTGCATTTATTTTTATGATGATGTCGACCCTTGCTGCGTCGGCGGTTTAAATTATGTCCGATGCCGTCGGTCTGTGCCGGTGTACGAGTAGCTTCAAAATACTCAAGTAGTGATTTATAAATGCTAAAAATTTTTGACTAGGAATAGCGATGTAACTCAAACGCTATAGTAGTAAGTGACCAATTCTATTCATACTAGAGCACTTTAATATTTCAGAATTATGCTTAAAATAAATGAATTCATAACAAAAGATATTTATTAAGAAATTCACTGGGTTGAGAAGTAATTCTCAACCCAGTGAATTTCATTACCTTCTGTAAACAATAATGAGGCAGCATTTTCAGTATTGAAAAAACCCGCTTAACAAATAAAGATTAAAAAAACCACTGAAATAACCACGTGAACAAAGTCTGTCAATAAGGCCAATCTTTTGGAAAGTCGCTACCATTCCTATAAGTTGACAAATAATCTAATATCTAGTGAAAACAATGACATACGTAGCAATTTCGAAAATGAACTATCAAACTCAATATTCAAATACACCGAGTTACTTTTTCGACATCCTAAAAGTGCCTACCTCAGTTAACACCACACATCTCTTCAAAATCCATTTTAGAGTTCACTTATTATTAGTGACGCGGCACAAATCCCCGCGTGTCACGTCTTTTCACGTGACACGTCACCCATTATTTTGTACCCACGATTCCTTAATCGTACATTCTTTCATGTGAGTCTTGGACATAGGTACTTTACGATAAACGTGATTCTGGAACATAATGGAACCATTAGTGTGGGTATATTTTGCATCATATTAAATTAACGTAACCCTGTGACACAATAATATGACCTAAAAATAATATAGATATTATTTAGGAATAACAATTATTATCTTCTTATTCTTTCTTACTTGACGTAGGTACCCATAAGATCTAACCAGACGCCGGAATTGATTTGAAAAAACATATTGAAATAATATTTAATGGCACAAACAATTCTTATAATAAAGTAACAAATATATGTGCCAAACGTCTACTTAGCATAATATCTCAGAGCTTTGTAACCAAATTGAATGCCGAATAGGGATTACACATTTACAATAAAGTTACAATACACATTTAAAATAATATCTGCGTCAAATGGTTACAGTGCACCATAATATTTGGTAACAATACTATGTAACATAACAATACTATGTAACATATTAGGAAGGTAAACATGGAAAATAATGTCAGCAAATGACTCCATCTAAGTTAACTTATATGGAAGGTTCTTTGGGTGAAAAATTATCGAAAATGAAGCCAGCAATGCGTATAGTCAACAATGAGAGGGATCGGGACATGTAAGAGGGGATTTTTGACAAAAAGATGATTCTTCATATTGAGTAGTGAAATGAAATGAAATGAAATGAAATGAAATGAAATTATTTATTCTGCAAGTAGATCTTTAGAGATACTTTTACATGTCAATGGTATGGGGTTTTTTTTAGCTAGATGGCTTCGGCATTTCCTAACTGACGACCTCTGAGAAGAAACACCGAAACAAACTCAGAGAATCATGGTCTCTTTTAAAGTCCAGACATGGAAGAACACTTATATGTGAGTGGTACGATGTAGGGTAATGTCTGAAATGGCCTTTTGAGGAAAGAACCATTGCAGCTTTGAGTAGACCAGTCCAAACTGACGGCATGCATGCATCAGTCATCGTGTAGCTCAACCATAATTTAGGGAGCTCAACGACCTGTCGCACGACCATACCAGATCAGCAGGACATTCGTGTAGGTCTAATGAAGTTCCCAAAGCTTCCAGACTATATTAAGCTTGTTTAATTATCATGTATCAAAAGCCTACATGGTACTCACATTTACAAATTATATAGTAATATAAGTGTCACGGTTTAATAAATAATGTCGCGGCAAAATAGTAACAAATTCATAGATGTCAAAATTCAATTCACTAATCTAGGAGTAATTAAAATGTCAACAATTAAAATGTCAACAATTAAAATGTCATAACAATGAAAATGTCAACAATCAAAATGTCATACCAATTAAGATGTCAACACTCAAAATAACATTGTCACATTACATTTCGGATATACAATGTCAAGTCCCAAAAGTGGGTCATGTGAAGAGGAACCATCAAGAAATTCCAGACTCCTAAAAAAAAAACATATTTACATCATTATTCTTCAATAACATTAACAATTCTGTTCTGTGTAGTTTGCATTATGCAGTTTGATGTGACCCAATAAATAACAAAACATTGCCATAGCAAGTAAAAACCGACCAGCCCCGACAGACAGCACCCGTTCACGGGCATGACGTGTGTATCAGCGCCGTTCGACTCAACCATGTTGTAGGGAATAAAATGGCCCGTCACACAACGACACCATCAGCAGGACATTTGAGTGAGCTTGACAAGCTTTGACCGCCAGGCAATAAGATAGCAAGATTCATTTTAGGGTTGTTATAAGTAGATGCTAAATGCAACATCAGTGGCTGCACAATACACAATACTTTAATAAAAATAACCCTGTTAACGAGAGTAGCTCAATCCCAAGCATTTTTGTCTTCCATATAGTCCTTAACTGTATAGTAACCCTTTTTACAAAGCTTTTGCTTAATGTATGACTTAAATTTATTATGACTTAAATGTTGGAAATGACCTGGGATTTTATTGTAAAAGCGTATACATTGACACTTAAATGACTTACTGATTTTCTGGAGCCTAGTTGGAGGAACAATGAACCTGTCTTTATTTCTAGTGTTAATATTATGGATATCACTGTATTTAGAGAAGAGATCAATATTTTTGTGCGCATACAATAAATTTTCATAAATATACTGAGAAATAACGGTCATTATATTAATCTCTTTAAACTTTTCTTTGAGTGAACACCTGGGGCTTAGGTTATAAATTGACCGAATGGCTCTTTTCTGCAATACAAAGATAGTCTGTATATCGGCGGCATTCCCCCACAGCAGAATACCATACGACATCACACTATGGAAATAACTAAAATATACTAGTCGAGCCGTATCGACGTCAGTTAAATTACGTATTTTTTTCACGGCGTACGCTGCAGAGCTGAGCTTCTTCGACAACTTATCTATATGTGGGCCCCACTGAAGCTTAGCATCCAAAGTAATGCCTAGAAACAAAGTAGAGTCTACAAGGTCCAACTCTTTGCTATTTATTAATACACTAGTTTTCACCTGTCTGACGTTAGACGTCGTGAACTTAATACATTTAGTTTTTTTCTCATTTAATAGCAAGTTGTTAGTATTAAACCAGTGCATTACTTTTAGGAGAGTCTAGAAAGTCTTGATGATAACGTAATCTGACAGTATATAGATATATTATTTTGATGAAAATGAATTGATAAAATAGATAAAGAATGATTTCGTATATAGAATCAAGTTTCGTATATGGTTTCAGGCGCGACAGCTGTGTGGGTGTATTCCTGGGTTCGATTCTCAGGTCGAGCAAAGTGTTTCGGATTTTTTTATCAAATTCTCGCTAGCTACTGGGAGTTTAGAATGGTACTAATTGGTCTATGGTAAGTTATTAAGTAACTCTTACATGGAACCTACAAATATATCGATGAAATATGGATGTACTTACATCGTGTACCTACACCTTTACTCTGCCCTTCGGTGAATACAGGTTGGTATACTTAAGAGGAATAAATGAAAGTTTTTTGAACTAAATCAAATAATAACACGAATACGACGTCATAAAAGGTGAATGTTAGGATATTTCCGTCAAACTGTCGCCCTCGGGATTATGAACGGATGTTAGACGTGACCTGTTTTAAAATTTGTTGTTAACATACCATCACGCCTGCATTCCCCGTAGGGTTAGGCAGAGGCGTACTAATGTACACCCACAGTTCGCCGGTATGTTTAGGTCCCATGTAATAGGGGGCGAGCCTATTGTCATTAACCGGGCACAAACCCAGACTCCGAGCTGCTACTGAGAATTTCATAGAAAAACTCAATTTTCTCGACCTGGGGATCGAACCCAAGACCTCTAGCGTAACAGTCGCGCTTGGAACCACTAGACTAATGAGGCAGTCCTGAGAATTTGTTGTTAAATGTACCTAACTTTTTTTTTTTCTAAGTCATAGATAGGCGCAAAAAATTCGAGTGTACTATGAAAATCGAGCTACGGATTTTCATAGTACACTCAAATTTTTTGCGTCCTACCTACACATTGAAAATCGAATCGAAATTTTCGAACGTTTGACAACGATTGATTAACCCCCGACGAAAAAGAGGGGTGTTATAAGTTTGTAGTGTGTATTTGTGTTTTTGTGTGTCTGTCTGTTGCATCGTACTGCCTGATCAGATGAACCGATTTTGTTCATTGTTTTGTTTGAAAAGCGTTTCTTAGCTATGTTTCAAAAAAATCTGCTCAGTCGTTTGAAGATCATCATCTTTTTTCCGGATGAAGAGATATAAACAACGTCCAAAGGTCTGATTGATTCGAAATTTGAAATCCTGTCACTTGTCAGAAGAATTCATCAACGGTGTACGGCATCTACGTTATGTTTGTGCTCAAATAATGCGTTTTGACGAGCACATGACCGATCCCCCGACACAACAACGCTTGGCTTCATTATATTCTATTTATATAAAATGCTTTACGTTTAATATAACACTTAGTTTTTTTCCTTTTTAAAGATTTTTGTGTGAGCGGTTTCTTTAATTTTTTAATTTAACTTCATTTTATGTTTGCGTTTTTGTCTTGGTACAGATCTATTGCCAAATTTTTCTTCCATGTAGAAATTTTATAGTTAAGTACCTTCTCACAGTGTTACTTGAGGTCTATAAAGAGTATGAAATCGCAACGTTGTTTCGTTTTGACGTTCGATTTTCATAATCAAAACGAGTCAATGACGATGCCAGATTGCCAGTGTGTCACCGGCAGTAATGACATAAACATGAATTCGAAAAATCTCGCCTACCCTGAGCGCCTACCTATAATGTCACTGTCACTCACACCTTCCCTCCAGTTCCCTTCCAATCAAACATATAGGTATGGCAACAGTATATTCCCGGATCATAAAATAAATACCTAATAGGTATAAGAGTAGGTAACATATTTGGCGAGTGTGCTAAATTTAACTTAGAAACATTTTGGAATGCTACATCTACGTATTTCTTAGATAAAGGATAAAATACTTCAAAGTATACTTATGTACTTCGAGAATATATTACAGAAAATAAAAACTGCATTTTCCTACACCATCTATGTTGTAGAATAATATACTTAGTTACTTAATAATTTTTTTACGTTCAGTTTCAAGACAAGGAGGAATAAAAGTTAGTGTACTTTTAGAGAAGGAAAAAATCGACTGCGGATAGAATTACAACTTGCGTCTTCTGTTTAGATCCACCAGACGCTATGACCACTAAGCCACTAGTGCCACCCGCCAGATCGAAATTTGCCTTCACAGTCTGAATTAACGTCAATAAAATAACTTTATAATGTTAGGATGAAAAATCACAAAAAGTTGGTGTATCTAAGTATTACTTTCTTTAAGGGTACATTGCTCAATGACCTTGAGGATTTAGTCTTTGTTAGTCACAGGCATTGCGGGAGTGCTTCACGCGGGGTGCTAGTGAGGTTTCGGGTATTTCTTTATTATTTCAAAATAATCAAAGAAATAAGAAAATATAAATAATACAAATTGTTAATTACGTAATTACAATTTTTTTAGTCTATAATTCATGATTAAGTATTAAGCCGTTAAGAGAAGAAAATTAAAAACAAATTAGGTTAAAAAAGGCCTATTTACTTCAATTATTATCCAAAATTGGGGCACATTTATAAAAATTTTAACAATACAATTTGTTTGTGATGACCTTTATAACATGTATTTTTTATATGGCAAACACACATAAGGATTCCACTAGAAACTTCTTTAAAGCTAAGGTGTGTTTCGGATGTGAGCGATGTAATGCCCTTAATAGGTACTTTTACCTTCGGTACCTTTTTATCATGATCATGAGGAGTTTCCACAGATTCCTCAACGTCTCGATCAGGGACATACCCTGACAAACACAAACTTGTACCTAGTGACTAAAAACCACACTTGCCTATCCTTGCCTTATAGTCATGGCTATGCGATTCGCGACATTCGCCACAACCGTGACGAGTAGGTACATTAGTAAGATTAGATCACTACTTTGTACTGAAATTCTTGCAAATTTTCAATGACGCTTAAGTTACCTACATCTGGGGTCGTAACCACAACGTGTTTGTACGATTAACAGGGAGGGACATCGCTTTACACATTAAATAGCGTCATCCCTTTCTTACAATCTGAAAATGATTTATCTCACATAACTTTTCAGCTCAAAGGTCTAAAATCTAACATCGAATGTTATCTATTGATATCGCACAGACGTTAGAAGAAAAACTAACTTGAGACTATGTACTAAAATTAAGCAGAAGTACTCAATCGGCATGTAAAAGCAAAACCCCAAATAAATAGTAGTACCTATGTCGCAATGCGTAAGAAAAATACGTCGACGACATAAAAAGGAAATGTTGGGTATTATTTGTGTTGGCACTTGTAAATAAGGAGAACATTATAATGTTTGTATTGCGGTCCAAACTGCGAGTATTTTGGGATTATTAATATTGGCATATTATGGTTTATGACAGGAAATGGGGCGCATTATACACAAGAAAGGTAATGAGTAGGCGTTTATAGCAACAGGAAAATTACACTTCCTTTAAATACACACATACTAACATGTCTTTGTTCCACGAAGGGTGTGGTAGAGGTGCACAATGCACAGTTTACCGGTATATTATTTGACGACACGATTGGCGTAGCGGTTGAGCGATCGGCTCCTGCACCACGTGTTGTGGGTTCGATCCCCACACGGAGCAAATATTTGTATGATCTGCAGGTAGTTGTTCCGGGTCTGGGTGTTTGTGTTTGTGAGAATTTGTGTTTGTAAACGCACCCACGATACAAGAGAAAATCCTAGTGTGAGGCAACGTTTTTTTTTTTTTAAAAAAATCGATCCCCTGTAACAGGGGGTGAGCCTGTCATTACTACACTAAACTTCATTCACCCCTTTATTGACCCACTGCTGTGGCAGCTTTCTGTACACCTATTAAAAATTATTATACATATATATTAACTTAAAGCTCAAGTTATTTGAAACTATCGCTCAACATTGATGCTTGAAGTATAAAACCATTCGCTGGGCCTGGGTTATAGTCTCCGCCAGGTTATCTATCATTAACATTTCATACCAACGAGCAGCGCTCCATAATGTTCTCCTGCACGTGAATGGGCCACTTTCCCACCCTTTGGGCTTTTATCCTTGATTGGATCACTTTACGCATTTCCTAATACAAAGTTTGCCTCCCAAGACACTCGCCTGTTTTGTTTACGTTAAATTAAAACTTTAGTGACACGGGCAGCTGTTTACACGAGCAACCTTGTTTTGGCAATAACTATTACATAAAGTGTAATGATAAGACGTACGTGACAGAACTGACTCAGGTCAGTATTACTCGTATAATGATAGAAATAACCCTAATTATGTATAGAATTATTGATTTAATATAGCTGGTTTGTTTGTTTTTACCTGTGTAAGTAATCCTTAAAGCTTACCATCAGGCGATCGCTCTGCTGGTTTGTCCCCATATCCTATAAAAAAAATCTTGTTTTAGTTTTTTGGTTTTAGTTGGGATTTAATTTTTAAGATTACGTTTTTTTGACACTTTCGTGGCTCATGCTTTATTACTTATGCAATACTACAACTTCATTAACTATTATGATGCAAGTTTCACACAGAATTTCATTTCAATCGGTCATGGAAAACCACATACATTGTTCTTCGTGATAAAGAGATGGCGCTAGTACCTAGTAAGAAAGTCCCAGCAAGTACACTTCTCATTCCTCCAGTGTTTACTTTATTAGATTTCCTGTAATACCATGTACTGGACGATACTGGGGATCAAGACAAATCATAAGACACTTTATTTATTTTCTTAGCATGGAAAATAGAAAAAAAAAATCACAAAAAGATAGACACTTTATTTGTTAAAATCGAGTAAAATTTAATTTTCGGTCTCTTTTTTGTATTTTACGAGCTACCTATGTATATTGTCATGTTATTTTTTTCAAATTAAACTATGACACTCTTAATACAAAGACGAATCAATCGACACCTCATTTGTTAAAATCTGATGAGTAGTTTTTGAGCTAGGATCGAACATATACATTCATTACATATGTACATAGATAGACTATTAAACTCATTACTCTACCCTTACTTTCTTACCCTTTCTTTTTTCGTAGTCGGGTAAAAACATTTAAACATCAAACTATTTTGTTAAACAACAAAGTCAGCAATTGTTTTTCGTTACGTTACGTTTATTGGACTACTTTGATATTAGTAAAATTAATTCTTACTAGATGGAAGAACTGGTACATTTATGGGTACTTACGCGATACCTATTCATTGCCAGAAACCATTAAAAGAAAACATCGATGTTTCTCAGAGTATTCTCTACTTACCTTATATAATATAGGAATTTGTCCTAGAAGTCTCTAATGTCGTGTAGATAGCATCTGTTTTTCTAGAATAAATAAACATGGAGTTGTCTGGAAATAAAAGAAAACAGACCTCTTTACACAATAGCGGCCGAATTATAATGTGCGCCCACGCTCCCTTTGGTGAGGACTGACGTCATAATTTCTTCTTTACCTGGGTATATCTTTTAGTTATAAATAAAACACTTCTACCTGCGATTTAAGTGCATAAATAGCCAAAGAGAACACAAAAAGTTAGATCTATAATAAAAAAGTAACAATAGTTGTAGTCCATAGTAACGATATTTTAGATTACTTTTATGAAGGTAGTATGTACCTACTATTTTCCCTAAATTACAAATTTATCTGTAGCAAGTGTCATTCTTAGTTTTATGTAGATATTGTTTCTTTTGGAAATTTGTCATCTCAGGTTCTTGAACATTTACAAAAATCCTTACGACCGTAAAAGCCATCCGAGGAAAGAGTTAGGTACGACATCTTGTATTGATCAGCGATATAGATAACAACAGTAAAAATCTTTAGGAGTTTTAATTAACCCTATGTATAAATATTTGCCGACAAACACAACGATATTTATGACCATATTTTAAAAATATGTGAAAATAAGTATGTTATTTTATTTGAGATGGCTGGCTATCCACGATGCTGATATTCTAGCTATTCACGATTCTGACTCCATATTCACTACCATGCATATGGTGTGGGACCATATGCATGGTAGTGAATATTGAGTGTGGCCAAAAGAAGCATGAAATTAAAATAAATGCGGCGGGAATGAGATTCTTGCGAACTATGTGCGGTGTAATTTGAAGTGATAAATTGCGACGAAGACAAGTATGCGAGATATCATTGGTCATTCAAAAAGATGAGGTTCGACGAACGTTCATACCTCGGTATGAACGTTTAAAAAGCAAAATAATATGTAAGAATCGTGGCAAATGTCTGATGTTTCCGCCAACCCCTGTGGGAAAAAGGAGAGAGTATAATGTATGTAAAATATATTATTTAAGGCTAGGTGATGATTCTTTTATTATAGCACATAACGATAATGTGTTATTAGAGATATAGTAGTTTAGATTCTCATAGACCACTCGCTGCTAGACATGAGGATATTATGCCCTCATATTAATATAATTTCTTGGTCACCTTTTATGACACTTGCAGCAATTTCTGTGAATGTCGTAAAATCAGTTACTGCTTGGGTTGCGTCGTTTTTATCGGTCAGTATTTTTGCCTAAATTTACTATTTATGTATACATAATACCGTGTCATCTTTGTCATCTAACGTAGTAGAAGGCACCAGTCGACCCTTTGGTTGACAGTTAAACAACAGTTAGTCATTTAACTTTTCACCCAATAAAATAATCATACTGTTTTGTTGGTAGTAAGTATAATAGCTGATGAGATATTCAAAACGTTTTACAGTGAAACACTTGCTCCATTGTTATATAATTTCTTATAGTTCAATTTCATGGCATACGTTTAACGACATTTTCGTATTTTATTGCCAACAAGAATATTGTTACGAATTACTACACTATATAGGTATGTTACTTCTCACTTGTCATAGAATATGAAACTCCTTTTGCGTTTTACCGGTAAGTAGTTAAATAATATATTAAAATAATAATATGGTAATAGCTTGAAATATCTTCAATTTAAATAAATTTGTCATGTTGTTTTCAGTGGGTTTATTAACCATCTTAGCAACAACTGCAAAAACGATTAACATACAGATTGATCCCGAAGATATACTGAAATTATTGTATGGTGTGATGAATTCAGAGACATTCAGGAACTTTGCAAGGCAAATTGTTCAAAGAGATGTAGCCAAACGTGTGGGTTACAACAATCCCTATCATCCAGAAGATGAACTAGTGAACTCATTTGATGTTGCTACTCTAAATAAAAATCAAAACATCATGGAGAATCCTAATAAAAAAAGCCTAAATTCAACCACAGATTCTTTGGACCAAGAAAACGACCACTTCTTATTTGAAAACGAAGTCGAAAGTGAAGTTGATACCTTAACCGACAATGATATTAAAATACCAATATTAACAAACACAGTTAATAATACGGACTTAATATCAGATAATACAGAAGAGAAAAAAGATGATAAAAGCGACGTTAATAGTGCAGAAAATGAAACAAAACATGTTGATTTACAACCAGTATTATCTAGAAAGGATGGTATACAGAAATTTTCAGATGACAGAGCCAATTTTAAACCTAGACAGACAAGATTCGTTTTAAAAAATTCTGATGGCAAACTGGTTTAGAGTTTTACAGATTATAATAAATATTTCTGTATATATGAGAGCAAGCGTAATTAAACATTTAGTATTGTTAAAAAAATATTTTACTGAAAAAGCCAAAAATAAGATTTACAAGTCGTGTTCAATACATAGGTCCCTAAGAGCTATGTAATTATGAGAAGTGGTTTGTTATCAGAAATAGTTTTTAGTGATTTTGTTTATTATTATTTTTTTTTTATGTTAGATTAGATTCAATTTTACTTTTACTATGATTCAGCCTTGTGTAGTTTAAGAGAATAAAAAACCATTGAGTTTTCATCCATAATTAATGCCACTAATGGAAAATCCCTTGGATACTGTTTATCACAAACGCAGTACTATTCCACGTCCTTATTGAGGCCATAAACGTTTAGTACACCACATAAATTGTTCAATAAAGTGTAAACGACTCCGTGGGTCTGTATAGAGGAGATATCGTAGTAATACTTTCACAAAATTTATGGTAATCATTTTGATGTTATCGTGCTAATAATTTGCTTTTTGGATTTGTAGCGTATTCTCTACATACTGAGAAATATTTACTAACTTTGTGTAACTTAATATAAATTATTTATTACAAACTAAATTGACCAACAGTTTATTATTTACCCGACTACAAAAAAGGAAGGGTAATGAGTTTAACAGTCTATGTATGTATGTATGTAGATAGGTAAATATGTATGTATGTATCGTATGGATGTTCGATCCTAGCCCAAAAACTACTTCACCAGATTTTAGCAAATGATTCGTCTTTGCAGTAATTAATAAATCTCAAGGTTTTCCCTCCATATTCAGATGTAAATCTTCCAATATTAATTTAAAGTATAAGTAATCATGAATGTCATTGCATAAGATATTATGTGGTGGTCCCTTTTGTCGATTTCTTTTGTATTAGACAAATGTGGCATTATTCAAAATACAGCATTCTTTGTTATTTGTATCAAATTCAACACTTGAGAAACAACTTTTTGAAAAGATTGGCTTTAAATTTTAAAACGGTAGGTACTACTTTTTTGTAAATTATATGATAAAAGTTATTTGAAATATGTGGCAATATTATAGGGAAACGGTATTTATAAAATATTTATTTAAAGCGAAAAAAAAACCAAAATAAGAAACACTAAACCAGATTTACAAGGCTTTTACACATAAATATAAAAGTTCTGTCTATGGCTAGTCTGGAAAGGTTTAAGATGATTCCTTATTAAATTTTTTTTGACTTTTGACTCGTAAGATAAAAGCTTCTTGGTATGGTGCTGATAAAATAAAAGTAAGTATATAACGTTGAATTCACACGTAACGCAATGGCTCGACTCTGTGGTAATGTACTGAAATTGATGTTAGAAGGTTGTTCAATGGATTATAAAATTGTTTTAGTCTCGCAACTGACAGTTGATGTTTTTAAAGCATTGCTCTAAAGCAATTACTAAAGTTTTTTTCTTTGTAAAAATACACAGTTTACATACTTTTTGTATTTATATCTATTCATTGAATCCATCCATGTAATTTGATTATAAAAAAGTGAAAACCTAGCAATACATATTTAATTATACTAAAAGGCAGATACACTGTACTTTACGCCATTTCTGGAAAAACCAAATGAAAGTCGCTAATATTTAATTTCCCTTGTATTTCAGTTAAAGCCAGAGATGTAAATCTCCGCAAAATTACCTTAATAAACATCGTTACCTGCAAACTGCGGTAACGAGGCACCTGTGTGTAAAAGTCCTTACAAAATAATCTTTCCGCTTGTTATATTATATAATATGTATAAAAATGTGGCAAAATGTGTCTTCAATATTCGCGCTAGTATCAATATTCCTTAAAATTTGCACAGTTCTTGAATTTTTGTGTAAAGTCTGCCCAGCGTGATTGTTAATTGTTAAAGCTCTCTTATTGTAAGAGCAAACCAGTGGGTCATTATTGGACTGAGTAATTCAAGCACAAGATGCTATTATGAATGTCCTAAAAGTTACACTTATAATTTTCCCAAAGACTAGAATTGAATGTCATTAATCGACCATTAAGATAGTAGTTACATTGAAATATAATAGTTAGATAAGTCATCAATTTAAACATGAAGAGAGGAAGGATAGTATGGAAAGCTTTACTAACACAAACCAGGTTAATAATAACAGTTATAAATTCAGAACAATATTAAATAACACAAACACTAAAATAGTATCCTAATTTAGATCGATCAATTTCTCGTTTGGCGCATCCTGGATAGTCAGCCAAGCTATCATTTTGATATCTGGCTAATCTTTTCTCCAGCTGTCTATTATTGTCAGCTGTTTATTATTATTGTCTGTCATGAGAAAAGATCTTGTTTCGAAGAAGAAAAAACATTGAGAATTTATAGCATTATTATACACTTCGCAAATGATCCAGACTTTAGCCAACACATTTTGCTTTTGTAAAATAACCATATTGTTCGCACTTAAGGAGCCAGTGAACTCATGTGGATTAAATTGAAAACAATTTACTCCACGTGAATTTACAGGCGAGGCCTTAACAAGAGGAAAACGTGACGTAAAATCGAATTCAATTGAAAAAGTGAGACCTTGTACATTTTATTATCTAAATGAACTGGTTTTTATCAATAAATAGATACAGTTATTTTACAGTCACTGAATACAGTTATTTTAAGCGTAAAATATTTGATAAATATTTTTCTCTCAAAATAACTGTAGGTACGCGTTTGAAGTTGTCCGCAAGTATACTCGGTGTAAAGACGATTGGGGTTGTAAATGTCGCATATTCGTTATTATTTTTGTCCTTACTGATTTCGGTATTTTTGCACAAAATAGATGAAATTACGTGCGCGATCGTTTAGAACGGCGGACTTCAGATGCACACAGTTGTTTCTCGACGGTGCTGTAACACATGATAACCCTCAGAGGCAGTCAGGAGCCTGAAAAACGTGACAATCAGTTTATCCTTAGGATATATTTTAGGAAAGTGTAATTTATGAAAAGCAGTGATAGCCTAGTGGTATGACCGTTGGACTGCCAAGTCAAAGGTCTCGAGTTCGAACCCAAGGCACGCACCTCTGACTTTTCGAAGTCATGTGCGTATTAAATAGTTAATTATCACGCGCTTAAACGGTGAAGGAAAACATCGTGAGGAAACCTGCATGCCTGAGAGATTTTCTCGATGGCGTGTGAAGTCTGCCAACCCGCACTAGGCCAGCGTGGTGGACTATAGCCTAATCCCTCTGATTCTGAGAGGAGACCCGTGCCCAGCAGTGGGACAGTATAATGGGTTGATTATTATGTTATGTAATTTATTATAATAACGTAGCAACATTACCCAACACGAAATTATTAATTTTTGTTTAACTCTTAAGAACATGTTTCCAATCAATGTAATGCAAAAGCTCAAGTAAAAAAAAACCTTTAATGAAATTACGATTCGAAGGCTAATATTTGATCGCAGTAAATATGGATAATTTAACTTCCTTTTCACACCAGGTGATACAGATAAGACTTTGATAGAAGCTTGTTTGGATTGTTGACTTCAAGTTTAACTGTATCTAAATATTGACAAGTGCAATTAACAGAGACGTAAACACAACCATTTCTTGTAATTGTGTAATTTCACACTTCATTCATTTTCTTAAAATCCCTTTTGCTCTGAAACTAGTTTCCAAAAGCTGGATTTATTTTAAATGAATTCTAAAGACGTGGTGAACAAGTAATTTCTTAGAGAGCGAGACTGATAACCCCTATAGAATCTAGATTCAATCTACTTGAGATAGTCAATATTGCGACGGGGAAAACCTTTTATACCTATTGACAATAAAATAATAAAAAGATCATACTGGAACTGAATACAGTACATTGAAAAATGCATAATTAACTATAATAATAATATAGTTTTTCCTCATTAATACTTTATTGCATATATCTATTTTCAGGTTTTAAAAGGTGATCTATTTAATATTCTTCCAATCTTTGTCTACTCATTTAACATTACATGTTAGAATCAAAGATTAATATTAATCTTTAATTCTAACATGAATCAAAGACTGGAAGAAGCGATATAAAATCTTCCGACAACTCTCTGGAGATTGTAAGGTGTACCAAATAAAGAAATAGTCTTTCAATAACCCTCTATTTCCCTTGACGAATGATTAATGATCAAATGTTGATAGATCGAAATAAAAATTGTAAGCAATGTCGATATTTGTTTTGAGGGACAAGAGATTGTCTTTCAAAATGTTATCAAACCGACGGAATACAAATAATTAGTAGCCACATCCGATTTTGATCGGCACGAAAAAGATGCACTATATCATTTTCATAGGCGAATAATGTTAATAAAGTAAAATGAAAATTAATTTATGGGTGTCGTCGGTTCACTAGACTAAAGAATGGATTATAATCCGTACCTATACTATATATAGTACCATACCTATACCTATAGTATAGGTATGGTACGTGAAAAAAAAACTGCCTCAATAGTCTAGTGGCAACTGCTACGTTAGAGTCCTTCATACTTTCAATACTTGTAACTGATATTTGCCATAAATAATCTCAGGTATTGCAAAATATTCATAATTATTCTAATTAGAAATAAACCTCACGCTACACAAGCGTCTCTAGCGGCGAATTCCCACCCGATAGCCCTTATTAAATGGTATCTAAATATCGCGAATGCTGAGTGTCCAGTAGCATAGTCTCCTGTCTAACCCTTCTGGAAACACAGGTGTGATGGTGTGTTCTGAAAAAAGTCTTACTAAAAATACCTAGATCATTATTATCATTTGCATTTTCATGTCGAAGAAGCTTCAAATAAAAAACGCGTAGAAGGTAAAAAAATACTAATATTGGATCGAATACTAGCTATTCAAGCGGAAAGCAATTTAGGACATCTCCCTCTAAGCGTACATAAATTTTACGAACTCATGTTTTTTAAGTAGCTTTCTTAGTATAGGTAAGTACCTAAGTTATCGCTTATGTTAAGTAAAACAAACGTTTTATTATGCTAGCCTGGGTAATAAGGCCTGAACACCAATTAAAAATTAATTCGGATAAGCCTGATTTGTGCTGAATTTGATATTTATGTTTTTTTTTCTGATATTATGAATTTATTTCAACTTACTGTAGGTAGGTAAATATATTTTATATCAACAAATAAATAATTCAGTCTTTCAATATAAACATTATTAGAATTACAACCAATTTAATATTGGTTTGTAAAACAAAACTAAATTTGACGCAGAGCGTCAAAGTAATCTTCCACATTGCTGTCATCTGAAGACGGGCAGCATTTTTTTTATTTAAACACTCCAAGAAAAAAAGCACTGTGGTCGCAGGGATGTAAAAAACATACAATTAATAGATATAAAGCACACCCAGACTCAAACAAATATCCGTGATACGTGATACACAACTACTAACCTCGGGTGGGAATCGAACCTACATTCGTAAGACGATACAGTACCGTACAATACAGTAGTGATGAGGTGACCTTCAAAACCTGCAGTTCAATTTTTTTTTGTTGAATGCAGTTTAGCAGCTGGCAAGACACAAGCAGTTCTTTAATGAGCCTGTCTTAGGTCTTGAAATGTGTAGAATTGTCTTTTAGAACATCATGAATCAGAATTGAAATATACTTTTAGTCTGAATACGGTTTTTCAACTACATGTTCCCAAAGGAGTACAGGAAACAAACCCAAATATTTTATTCAACAAATGCTTCGTCTAAAATCTTTTTCACTTTTTATCTCAATTTTAGGGACGTACTGAACCTTATTGCTTTCCCAATGCAATCATTTATGCACATTATTTACACGTGAAAATTCGTATATTGTACATAACTGGTAGCTTATCATGATGTTTTCTTTAAGAAAAAACTCATCTTATACCTCAAATTGACGCTTCTGCGCCACGTGTTGTGGGTTCGATCCCCACACGGAGCAAATATTTGTATGATCTACAGGTAGTTTTTCCGGGTCTGGACGTTTGTGTATGTGAGAATTTGTTTTTGTAAACGCACCCATGATACAGGAGAAAATGCTTAAAAAAAAATATTTAGTTTTTTCAATTAGAACATTAGTTAATCTACGTCTTATTATTTTGTTTGGAGCAGGTAACCTAATAAATATGCCCATGTGGCAAGGACGCACGGTTACATAGGTACACATAAATATATATACATAGGTATACAAAGTATACTTGTTCAGTGGTTGACGAAATTATCGTTTTAAATAATTATTACAATCTTTCTTCTATCCACCAATAACCCTATTTAATATAGAATTATATATATACACTCACGCGAACACTCTGGAATGAGTAATTGTGTTTACAAAATTAAAAGTCAGTATTTTCTGCATTAAACTGGGCGCAGACCCGGTAGGAACAAAAAGTAAGTTCAAAGCTCTGCCCAAGTTTTAATTACTTTAGAAATTTAAGTTACGTAGGCTTTTTGACTTTGAGATGTGAAGAGGTTTATGGAGTCAAGCTTTTTGTGGGATTCACAAGTCAAGAAGGACCACGTTATCTCATTATTATCCAAAAATATCCCAAAGACTTATTTGTGAACATAATAATATATAGAATCATTTTTCTTTTGTGGCCCTAACAGTATTTTTATTAAAGAAAAAAAAAATTATATAAAAATCTTAGGTTTTCAGTTTGGGTGCCTGCCGTAATGAGTGCTCGAATGCATTTTTCACGGTCACAAAAGATTTATTTGCTTGAAACAACAATTAAAAAATAACAAATTGGATTCTTAAAACTTTCTATCAAAATATTGTGAACTTTGAGAGCTCAAAATAGATTTAATCTAGGCTGACATAAGATCTCGTGGCGTATGTCATTAATCCCGTGACCGTAACTATGGGGTAAAGGAACGCAATCGCAAGTGCGATTTTTAAGTAAGTACGAGTCCCACATATCCATGATGTTCCATAAAATATTAACTATAAATAAACTTTAAATACACAAAAAAAGAGGCCGTTATTCTCCGAGTTTATTTCGGCAATGATTCATCATTGAAAATATTCAACTTCAAAATACGATTCAATAACTATCGATCCAAAGTTTTGACTCTCAAAACTTGTGTTCTGTCTCTTGCGTAACAAACTTTCTAGATTATTTTAGTACTTGATTAGCCAAGTACCTTATTAGATTTGTTAACTTAAGTTTAAGAGTTCTAGAATTAAAGTGCTTAAGTAACAAAATTTTGTCCCGGCGTCGTACGTCCGCACGATAAACGAAGATTGATGCCTGGCTCTTTGTTAAAACTGTTTGCTATAATAAATTGCTTACCTACTGAAACATTTATTAGCACACTTCATAATATCAAAAAGCTTTGAAATTCTTAAAACGATTTCAATTTAGTTCAGAATATAATAGTAATCCTTTGCAACCAAACCTCCAGGTAAAACTCCCTTATCTGAGAATAAACTGCCACATTCAGTTTTGTACTTGTAAACGCAACTGCTACGGCCACAGATCCGTTTCCCAGTTTGAGCAGTGTTATTGGATTTTCTATAAAGTTCTCAGTAGCAGCGCAGTCTGGATTTGTGCCCGGTATAAAAATACCGGCGAACTGTGGGTGTATAAACACCCACAATATCCACAATATCAGGAATACATAGGTACTGGTTGTCAGATTTTTCGGCCTTTTAAATACCACTTACGATTGACATAAGTGTTCGTATCACAACTGGAATCGAGACGGCTTAATGTTCTCTCAGAGAAATAAAAGGCCCTCGATGTGGTAAAAATGATGTATTGATTAGCGTAGTTGTTCCTTAGCCACGAGCCCCTCTGAATTGGATTTCCGTATTATTTATTTATTTATTTATTTATTTATTTAATAAGGCACACCAACGACATATTTACAGGAAATTGTTTAGGTACATAATATTTATCTCATGCTGTGTAAATACGTCACTTATAGGTGTACACACTATTCACATTATAATTTGCACCATTACAGTAACATTGAAATACAGATTAAAATTGAATTACATTACTTGATTTTAAATTGCTTAGAATAGAATACATTGAATTATATACATAAATCATATTATTCTGTCATTACCGCATTATATTAAATTTCAGATAAATTTATGTATTATATAAATTTATCTGTATTAGATAAATTTACATGACAGTACAACGAATATCGAATATTACTGGGTGTACATAAAAGTAACTAACTATACACGATGCTATAAAACACGGTCGAAGACTCTAAGCCGCATTAGACTTCTTTTTGTGTAACTTTGGTTCAAATATACAAAAGCGTCCGCTGCAAACTTTTCAATTCATTGGATATGAGGTATAAAAGTTTGCCGTATTGTTGATGTGTATTGTAATTTTCTATATCTTTTCTTAAACCTCGTAAGAGGCAAGAAAATTTCTCATTTGACCTCTTGGAGTTTGACTGGCTGGCAACCACCCTTACGTTACAGTCTGTCGTAAAGCACATTGGTATGAGTTTTTTAAGGCTCGGCAATGCATCAGCAACTCCTATGGCATTGCAGGTATCTATGGGAGCTGATGACAATTTACCATCAAGTGGCTCGTCTACTAATTTTCCGACATTATGTTAGAATAAAAACATAACTTCACATATTCCATTGTATAATTATTTACGATATGAAATAATTAAGCAATGCAGCATTTCAGCAGATTTTCTTGTATTCAGATCAATTATATTTATAAATTGACAAACATAATTGGTAATTTAAATGTTCTGCAGAAGTTTTCCAATGTGTTCTCACTTTGACGCTCACCCCATACTACCTCTACGGAGTAGGTAAAAATAATTGTTGTCCGATTATTACAAATTTTTGTGACACATCGTGTTAAAGTTGATAAGTACCGATTCCACCAATTTTCGGTAGGTATTGAAAAGTTTTCGAGGTCAAATCTATTTTATGATATTGTGTATCATGGTATTCTGTATTTGGTTGGATTACATTCCGGTCTCAATATAGTTGTTAGACGGCTAATATAGTATCTATAGTATTTAATGATATGTATAATACCTATGCTGTTTTAAATAATCGCTAGCTGTTTTACAAAACAGTTCTGTTATATAAAATAGCTGTACAACGTTCAGCTGAATTGTCTTTGCGATACGTTTAACAAAGCCGCTACCGTTTTGTAGAATGACATATCTACAGTCACAATAAGCATTTTGTGTAAAAAAGCTATAATATTTAGTTATATTTGTTAGTGTTAAAACTAGTTATGACTGATTTTTGCAGTCATAATTAGTTTTGACCGGGATAATTTGGGATGAAAGAAATTAAAATATTTGATATGTTACATTAGAACTGTGACCACACGATGTAACCAAAGTCGAATTGTAGCCATTGTGCATACTTCCACAGAAGAAATTAGGGTTATTTTGACGAGCTTTTACCGTTGTTACGCCATACAGCACCAGAAGTAAAATTTACAATCTGACGTTTTTTTCACGCTGTTTTACAAAACCGCTTATCGTTAACCCGCCGTATGCAAAGATGTGTATAATTCCGCGTGTTGAAGGTCAGCAATTATGAAAAACTACGCTGTTTTACATAACAGAGCCGGTTCTTAAAACGGCTAGGGTGTGTGTAAAATAGGGAATTATACAATTGAACTGCGGCATATATAGAGAGCTAGGAGGATGATGAAACATCAAGAGCCAAGACACCGGTATCCTTATTGCGTGCACAGCACCGAGTGTTCTCGGCGCAGTACGGCGCCACACACATTGGAAATGCCAATCCCCAACTTGGACAGAGAAGCTCCATGTTCTTCTCGCAGCAGTGGGTGGTGACTACCTCCCGCTTCTGGCCGCAATTCATTCTGAACAGGACGAATCATTCTTCCGAATTCTTTGCGACCAGTTTCTGAAAAGTTTTACCTTAAAATACAATGATATTAAAAATTTATTGCTGCCACATCAAGTACTTTATCACGTAGCTTCGTTGACAATCTCATCCACATTTTGCCTTTCACAGTTAAAATATGATGTTATTTATGAAGTCTACATAATATCTAAATCTTGTTATATTCCACACAATATTCAAGACATCTCTGTTTAATAAAATCATTCTTTATTGGATACTTTACCGTGTTCATTTATAATATTTCTCTAGCGAATCATTATAAGCATTAAACAAAGTAATAAGTCTAAAATAAATTCAGCCTCGCCAATAGGTCTTCGGGGAAATTATTTTACTTTATATTTAGTTACATTTTACCAACTAGTGAATAATGAAATATAATTAATTGAAAAGATTTAAGGCAGGATTATAGTCAAGAATAAAATTGTTTTAAAGGTACTAATTTATTTTACTGATCTTGGGCGCTCCCTCCCTGGATCCGCTATTGAAGGAATCCGTAAATGCACGGAAGTACGATCACGTTTTGCATCTTTAAAGGATTTGACAGAGTAAGGTTGAACTTATATAGGGACACTCACAGTTCGCCATTATGTTTTTAAGTAGTATTGAAATAATTATGATTAAGGGCCAATATAAACGATAATCTTCCAAACAATAACATCTTCATATTATTTTTTGTCAATTAGTGTCAACAACGGTCACAAAATACCAAGGATACATAACAATTTTAACTTTATAAAGAGATATCTACATTAAATCATGCAAAGTTTACTTAGTCGTTTATCCTCAAAAACGCCACGACAGACGCTAAAAGACAATTAACTTAATCTTGTTGACTTAGTTGTATTTACTTCCCTAAGAAATTAATCTCAGACTTTTTGCGTCGTGATCAAGAAGGTAGATAGGCACCGCCGCGCCTTAATGTGGTTTACGGACGTCCCAATTGTCCCTGTAATTGCTCCAAATGCTGCCTTAACGAAAGGCGGGAAAATTCCCTCGACCCTGTATGTTTTTCCAGCCTATTCTTTTTATTCTTTATGTTTTGTATTTCGTTAAACTCCTGCCTACGCAAGGTCTCTGATTCGATTGCGGGCTCGAGGAATGTTATCGGGTTTTTCATATTTTGAGATTGTATTCCCCCTGTTGCACGGAACCTAAAACATACTGGTGTACTGTGAATGTACAACATTAAATGTTACTATACTAGCAGGAACGACGAAAATCAATGCTGTGCCCTCCGCACAGAAATTACTGAGCTGGTTTCCTAGCTACATTTATATTATTAGGTTGTAAGTTTTTATTTGTATTTTGTATTGTGAATATTGTGATGTGTGTGGAAAAATAGATGGTTTAAATAAAATTATTAATAAAATAATAAATTAATGGCCTCTGCTTAACCCTGCATTAACAGACGTGATTTCTGTATTAGTCATATAAAATCGATCATTCAGGATAATGATTCGTAGCCACTTAAATTCGTAGACATTTTAAAATTGAAAATATTTTACTAAAATTATCGAATACACCGTGTGTAAATATCAATCTCTTTCCTAGATCGAAAAATGCATTGAATCACAGGGTTGATGGAAATCGCAGTAATAGTTTCATCGATTTGAATTTTAAATGAAATAACAGCCTTCATACTACAGTCTTGTGAAACTCTATCGAGGTTAAGTGTTTAAATAAAACCAGAAGAGTAAACAACAACATTTTTATTGAAAAATAAAATGAAGTTTCTTACCCTACAGCAATATACCACTATGACATATACTAACAAAAATAAAATACAGTATTGTCTCTATGTATTTAATGAATTGGTATGAAAATAAATTATCACGGTGAAAAAATATCGAGTTACATAGATTTCACTGATTTCCATATTACTCTATTATATAGGTAGGTATAGTACGAAGAGGATATAGTATTATTTTAATAATACTAGACCCTTGACCGCTGTATTAGAGGTCAGTGACAGATTTATATGCTTATTTTGGTACTGGTTTTCTAGATATATTCTATAAGACTGGTAACAATAGACACTATAGATTTACAACATTATAAATTGACCTTATCTGAAATGAGGTTTCATGAATTAACCCTGATCTTGAAATAAAACTACTTTTTACGGATTTTATCGCGTTGTATTGATATTATTTGATTCCCGACGTTTCGGATCCTTTACAGCATCCATGGTCACGGGTAGACTAAGTTGTTGGTTTCGGCCCATTATGATGGAATCTATAATGGGGTTCAAAGCTTGTCTGTGACTCCTCTGAGTTTGTGAACATACTCTAGAGAAGGCCCAGCAACTACATCAGATTTGAAAAACCACAAGTCCTCGCAAAAGAAAACCGATTCCTTCCCAGGATGATCCGTGAGGCTATTGAAATTAAAAACATCCAAATTTCAATAGAGAAGATGGCTGAGTCTTACCACCTGCTTGGAACCCCATTATAGATTCTATAAAATCACAATCCAAGCCCAAAACTGCAAGACCGCAGGATACGGTGAGCTCGTTCTGCGTGAATCGGATCGCCAATAATTAACAAAAATGTAAGGTAGCTGTTAGTAATTGGAACATTAAGACGTCCAACAACTTAGTCTACCTGTGACCATGGATCCTGTAAAGGATCCGAAACGTCGGGAATC
Organism: Acronicta aceris; assembly: GCA_910591435.1. Taxonomy (NCBI): domain Eukaryota; kingdom Metazoa; phylum Arthropoda; class Insecta; order Lepidoptera; family Noctuidae; genus Acronicta; species Acronicta aceris. Next base: position 7,688,904 of record OU342767.1, on the reverse strand, counting down.
AAATGATATCAATACAACGCGATAAAATTCGTAAAAAGTAGTTTTATTTCAATGTCTAATATTCGCGTAAGTGTCAGAAACCAGTATGTTAAACCTGACCTGTTTCAACATTGAAACAAAACTTTTATTACAAGATAAGAAATCTGATGCAGTTTCTTTCGTTAATAGTCGTCCTGAATACAAAATAATTAGAATATTAAAACTATCAGATTGATTACTTATAAACTATGTTCCTATAACAAAACGGGTGATAGATATGTTTCCTAACAAAATACGTACCTATCAGCAATAATTAACATTAACGAGTACTAGGAATACCAAGATTTTTAGATTAAAAAACATGGAAATTTTGCACGCGGTCCACGCCTCAAAAATGTTCGGGTCAAGTTATAAAACAGGACTTTTTAAAATTGTGGCTTAGTGGTCATAACGTCTAGTGTATTCAGCCAGAAGACGCAGGTTTAAATCCTGCCTGCAGTCGAACTTAACTTTTCCTTCACTAAAATAACTTTATAATCTTAGCATGGAAAATGCAAAAAAAAATGTGTATTCATTTCGATGTATCAATTACAGTGCAAAGTCGGGTTACAATTGTATATTTTAAAAATTATGATATAATATTAATAAAAACACTAGCATTTTCGTAATCACTATCTACTAATTCATTAATTCACATGAGATCATAATAATACTAATTAAATATATTACAATTATTAAAGTTCTTGTATAAAACTAAGCTAATATTTACACTTATTTTATAACTTATCGTCGCACAAATGAAAATGTCTTTCATCAGGGTCGCCCCTCGGATTCATTCGCACTGCATTGCCATTCATCATCAGTTCTGTAGCATTCGAATGATCTGTTAATAGAAAAAAAATCGATTAAAATCGCTATAGATACCTACAGACAGCAATCTCCATCCACTGTCCATGAGGCTATGAAAATGATTAGCTTATCGATTTGTCGTTTCGTCATCATGCCCCAACGTCCTTTATCGAGTTCATGGGTATTTCTATCGTTTCGTGCAAAACACGTGTCAGTAAGAATAAAAGCTAAACTAAATAATCCTAAGTCATCAAATATTTTTTATAGTCTAAGTATGTTACATGTGTATATCGGCCACTGGAAAATAATAATATCAGGTACTTTGAAAAAAAGATATAAATAAAATATATGCCTAAATATCATTACGATCACTGGCCAGAAATCGATTTCTGGTAGTTGTAAGCAAATATCACAAAAAATTGGTTTGCACAATTGCATATTTTCAATCGCAAAATGATTTTGATGAAACGTTCGAAAATTTAATTTTGAATTAAAATATTAGGAAAAGAGTTTCTTAAGACATAAATAATCCGGGAAAATGTCAAGATAACTAAGAATCCGTGAAAAAATAAACTTTTAAATAGTATTAACTACTTACTATTCACTATGTACTTATCCTTTTTCTAAGAAGTAATCTATGTAGGAATATAAATAGACCTTTAAACATACTTACTTAATTATATTTTATTAAGACTTTATGTAGTCCTTACAATATGTACCAATAAATCTAACTGTATAATTCAATATCTTGTCCTGTTTCCAATAAAACAATACTTGACGTGTGCGCTGCCATTTCATTTCTTACTAAATAGACAAAGCTGACGTCTACACGTCACAAATCAAATATTGCTTCCAGTTTATCTTATTGAATTCTGTGACAACTGATAATAAGTTTGGCAAAGTGCTCATTAAGATAACAGGCATTTGACTAAACGAGGTCAATAAAGGCGGTCCCAATGACATACCTATACGTAAACAGAATATGCCTATTGCCATCCCCATTCATTTCTCGAAGAATATAAAAGATAGTGTATCTATTCATATGGAAAATATTTTTCAAACAACAGAAAATATCATCTGTCTTCGCTTAGAATAGGTTTTCTCTTCTTACTCTAACTTCCCTCTATTGAAACTTTATGCCTCGAATATTCCTTTTGAATTTCGCGAATTCCTCATCAAAGTCACGATATTGTATCTTTTGCTACTTATTATTCAGCTTTCTATCCGATTACTTTCTATATAATTATTTTTGAAGTGCTTGAACACCATATTTTCTCTAGGATGTACAGAAAGAATAGGTACCTAGTATAATACTTTCTATGAAACATAAGTACTAATTCAAGAAAGAGTTTCAAAATTTTTGATACTTTCTTGGGGTCAATTTTAAGTTTAAGATCATGAATACTTTCTAAAGCTGCCGTTGCTTTCTTTTCTTTTCTTATCGGTTAAAACACACAAAAACATACCATGCTGTGGCGTAGAGCGCGATGTGTTGCTCCGTCTCTTTGACTGTCATGCCCTGCTAAAAGACGATATATCCCGATAGTTTTTCTGGCTTACTGCAAGAGATCAATCAAAAAGGTGCTTCGTTAATAACATTAAATAAAATCCGAAAACCAAGGGTAAATAAACACTGAGAGCTTTGGGTACTACTATTTGTTCTCAACATTATTATCCGAAGATACAAAACATATTTGGCCATATTTAGATTATACCTACAACAGTAATGTGGTAATATAAGCGACGATCAATCTCATCGTCAGTAAACCCATTAAATGCAGGGCACGGGTCTCCTCTCGAAATGAGAGGCTAGTAGTACTGATAATTAAGTAATAGTTTAGGTTAGCAATAATGATTTCAAAGAATAAACACGTGATCAAACTGTTGAAATGTAGGTATAGGTAAAGTTTCAATTAGGTGCAAAATAATAATGGTGCTAATAAACTCAAAGTCGGCCAGTACATAAACCCCTAACACCAAAAGGGAACTCGAGGCTTTCCGTCCATTACTCTCATTAGAGCTTTACAGTCTGATATCACTAGACCAAACTAACCCAATATAGTTTGGTCACCCACCAAAATATGTAATAAGATGTATTTTGACGTCAGAAAATACAATTATTCAACTTTAGTAAGCAGTTATAGAATAGCAAACAATTTATTTGAATTAAAGTTCCACCATCTAATTGTAACATATGTTTTGAACGAACGTGATTGTGTAGGTACGTTTTAATTGTGAATCTAGTTTAGAAATACTTTTAATGGAAAATATTTAGGAGTAAGTAACAAATAAAATCTAGGGTACCTAAAGTTTTATTTTATTTGTTTCAAAACCATTCGTACAGATTAATTATTTGCCAAATAAATTATTTAATCCTTTTACAGACTAAAAACTTGATCATGATTATCTCTATTGGGCATGCATAAATAGACAGAAATATTGATAATAAATGAAGATGTTACTATTATCTCACGTCTTATCATATTGATAGGTACTATATAGATTATTTAAAGATTATATACACGGCTGTATTACGATAACCGTGGATAAGACACTACACAAAAGACTAACTTAGGGCCGATTTTTCTAACGCCAGACTGAGGAATAAAATTGACAGATTTTATATAGAAAAAGTGTCAAAAAATTCGAATTTATTCCTCCGATAAAGTTATCTGGCAATGGAAAATTATCCTGTAGACAATAATAAATTTGAAAACAATAGACTACCTTCCCTTCATACTGGTTGTGGAGGTATTTTGGTAGTAAAGGTTCGCAGTCGTATCATTACTGATTACGTGAATATTACATTAAAAATCTTTATCTAAGTTCTGTTCTCGAGACTCCTGCACATCAAAAGATATTCTTACTTGGATAAAAGCGTAAGGGTCATATAGCGATACCGATCGTAAACCCGATATACCGATCCCGATAAATATAATTTTCGCTTGTGTATAAAATTAATTGATTGAATATATATTGGAGTTCGCAATACATGAAATACAAATTGCGTATCTGTTGCAATTGAAACAGCGTTTGAATTAACTTTTAATCGATGGAGGCTGTGGGATTTGTATAATCCCTAAAGTGATAAAATCGCAGAGCCTCTCAATTTATTGGAAACATTCCAGTTTCCTGGATTATCCTGGGGTGTTTTAATTTAGATTGAACTTCAGTTCCGGTAAATACATGAACGTGACCGGTCATAACCTTTAAGAATACTCCAGTGTTAAAATCATTTATTTATACCGCCGCTAATCTCTCATTCAATACCATATAAGAGATTGCTGATATGCTACCGGAGATATTAGCTTTTTGTATAATAAATAAATATTTGCAAATTAATTACATTTATCTGTACATTTCATAACTACCTAAATCTGAAATAATGAAGCATAAAAGTGAGAAACATACTGAGAAAATAAATAAACACTATGTGTACAATATTTCAAGGTATATCGAAGTACTCCTCTGCAAAGGATGTCTCGTCTTTTCGTGAATACAGAACCTTTCGTACCCCCTTCCCTTTCGTAAGAAAAAAAAGGCAGAGTGCAACAAAGGAAAGGATAGGCACAACACGCTTATACTTTAGTAAAATATTCAACACAGCGGTGTAAACTTCACTGTTGTAAAAGCCGACTTTGAAATTTAAAGCTTAAAATCTACAAACAATTCCTTTGATATGGTATAGAATATGGTAAGAAACTAATTATATAAGCACCACTATATACTTATGTTGTATGCGGCTTTATGTCCTTGACGTCAGTAATTAAGGGTTGGCAAAATTAATTCTACTCTCTAATTACTTTTCAGATATTATTATTCCCACGGGAATGACTGAACAATTTTAATTACTTGCAAGAAATAGACTTACCGGAAAAAGATTTGTTCATTTCTAACTTTTTTGAATCGGTAGATGTTGCCGTTTTTGGTGTCCAACACCAACATAACACCATTCGGAAGTAAATACGAAATCTGAAACAAACATTTTATTAAATTATGGAATATTTTGAACGAGTTCAGAAATCAGATAAGCTGTTGATGATGTTTGAGTGTCCCTGAATTTATTAAAGTGTCTTAGAAAGCGGAAAACAACAATAGAAGACAATAATACTAGAGAATACGAGTATTAATGCTAACCCAAAATTATTTTAGAAAGGTAATAGGTAAATTATGCTAAACTCTTCACTGGATGAATAAAATAAATTATAACATCTAGCTGTCTTCCGCGGCACTACTCTAATTTCCCTAAAATATTTTCTTAGCGGGTGCCTTCTCTTCTTATATGGGAAATTTCAAGTTTCAAGGTTTCGGAGACTTTGTTATCAATGAGTGAGTGAATGACGTTCCACTTTTATATATACCGTATTACATTATATAGTTGTATTTAATGTACACAAAAATGAAAATATGTTTCATTACCTGTATGTAACGCATTTATGAATAAGGTGATTTATACCTTCTTTTTGTGTACGGAAAATCCTCATGGATCATCTGCCACTCAGGGAGGTGGCAGGGTATGTCGGACTCGTACCGACTAAAAACCGTACATGCCTTGCTTTGCCCTATAGTCATGGACATGGGATTCATGACATTCGCCACGATCATGATAGGCTGTAATCCACTGTTCGCTGGACCTCTTCACCGCGCGCCACCTACTGGGGCTAGGTAATTTATATCTGTAGGTATGCATAAACGCAAGATGCACCATCATCAGTATATGACAGTATGTGACTAAGCCCAATGTCTTGGGGATAACTTAAGTATTACCAGAAGCTACAGCATATACGATGAAGTCCAAGGGAATACAGTTTCGACGAAGAAGTATTTACTTTAATTTTATTTTTTTAATTTCATTTAGTTGTTAAGTTACACATTAATCGTGAAAACAGATTAGCATTCGCAAATCTCCCATTTATAACCAAACTATTTACTTTTTACCTCTAATTGCCCGCGCTTAACAAAGTGTACATAAAAGCCTTAATGAAAGGACTTCATAAAGTTATAAACTTCACTTTACCTCTAACCTAATTAGTCGACTTATTTCTCTTTAACCTTTTCAAGTTGGTTGCATGTTAAACTTTTAAAAATACTCAGGAAAAAATTGCTACAATTTTATTACGAAAACACTACTTATTATCGTCGCGTATCTAAATATTAGACACAGAGTATTTATGAATATTTTTAATACCTAGTTCCACAACTACCTTATTGATCTGGGTTTAGTAAGCGGGGCAGCTGATTGTTAGATCTCGGGTTCGATTTCCAGACCAAGCAAAATATTATTGATTTTCGACGTTTCGACGTCACGTGGTCACGGGTAGACTGGATACCATGGATGCTGTAAAGGATCCGAAACGTTGGGAATCAAATAATATCAATACAACGCGATAAAATCCATAAAAAGTAGTTCTATTTCAATGTCTAATATTCGCGTAAGTGTGTAACTAGTAAAATATTATTGAGTTATTCTATGAAATTCTCAGTAAGAATTAGCTCAAAAGTTAGGTTTAAGAACAAACAACTTTATTTCTCATAAAGAATTGCATACATAATTCACTTACTGAGAAACAATGTATATTAAATTAAGATTAATATTTAGAGCGCACAAAGTACATACGTAAATAAAAAATAACAAAACGAGAAAAAAAAAATATATGTGGGTAATAGCTTAAACGGTAAGAAACGATCGTAATTTAACCAAGCAGAACATGGATCCATGAATGTTTTTTGCCACTGGATGTGGCAATGATGGCATAGTCTGTTATCAAGTACTTTTCGTAATATTATGATTTTATTATTTTATAGCTATTTTATTCTTTGTTTATTATTAAAATATATTTTAGTTTATAAAACATTTTAAGTATTGGATCTATTTGTTGTCGTTTAATTTAAGTAATTACTAATGTATATTTTTGGATTAGAGGTATATACTTAATCTATTTATTGTGTGTATTTTATTTATATGTAATTGTATCACTAATTAATATATATATTTTTTTCTTATTCCCTTATTTGTATGTGTTAATTGTGTAAATTTTGAGTAGTTTTTTGAACCGGGCGTAGCTTTTTTCTTCTTTTATTACTAATGGTAATTTATTGTAAATTTTAACACCCTCAAACTCCAAATTTTTTTTTCCATAGTTAGTTCTAGGAGGACGGGTCACTAAGTAACTAGCACGTCTTAGATTCATCTGTCTTTGTTGTTTTGTTACAAACTTTAAATTTGAATGGATTTCCTTATTTATTATTTTGCGTATTAGAATACATGTATAATATATATACGTTTGTCTTATATTCATTATTTTTGTGTCCTCGTATATCCTTTCAGTAGGTGTCCGAAATTTATAGTTAAATAAAATTTTAATTAATCTATTCTGAACTCGTTGGATTGGTTCTATATTAGTCTTCGCTGCAGTACCCCATATTTCAATGAGGTAGTCGATATGAGGCTTAACCAGAGAATTATAAATTAGGTATCGTACTTTTTGAGGGAGACAATTTGTTATATTGCGTAGTGCCCCCGTGAGTGGACTTAGTTTAAGTTTAATTTTTTCTAGGTGTGGCTTCCAGGTTAGGTTACTATCTAAGATAAGTCCTAGATATTTTTCTTTTGGCTTGCGTTTTAGTAGTTGGCCGTCTATTTTAAGTTCAATATTATCATTTATTTTTTTATTTTTTGCTGCAAAAATTACATAATTTGTTTTTGTAATATTAATAGTTAACAGATTTGACTGTAGCCACTCATTCAGCAGATTAAGATCATTCTGAGCGTCGGTTATTATAGCTTCGACTGAGTGTCCAAAGTAGAAGAGACTTGTATCGTCTGCATAAAGGGAGATGTCTCCTTTGAGGCCTAATTCACCGATACTGTTTATATAGATAAGGAACATGAGGGGGCCTAATATTGACCCCTGGGGGACGCCAAAATTGAGGACACAGGGATTGCTTTCATATTTACCTATTTTTACAATTTGTTTACGGTTATCCATATATGATTTAAAAATTTGAAGTGCTTTGCTTGTAACACCACTTAGTTCTAGTTTTTGTAATAGGATGTCATGACTAATGGTGTCAAAGGCTTTTTTAAGATCAATAAATATACCTAAGACAACTTGTTTTTGATCAATTTTGTTTTTAATTTGAGTTACGAGATCAATTGTAGCAGCGAGAGTATTTGATTTAGTTCTAAATCCATACTGTTTACGGTAGAAGAATCCTTTTGAGTTAAGAAATGATTCTAATCGGTTGTAAAGAATCTTCTCAAAAACTTTAGAGATCACCGGGAGAACTGATATAGGGCGGTAATTGCACGGGTGAAATTTACTTCCGGATTTATGAATTGGTACAACTTTTGCAACTTTTAAATCGTTAGGAAATATACCTCGTGCCATACAGTAGTTAATGCAGGCTGTTAGTTCCTTTGCAATAACATCTGTTACGCATTTAATAGTTTTTGTACTAATGCCATCAATGCCAGATGCAGTATTGCAGTCCAAATGCTTAATTATGGTAGTAACTTCCTTCGTAGTTGCTGGTTTCAAAAGCTGTAATTCCGTTTTATCAGTTAGTCTACATTCTTCTAAAATTCGACATCCCTTTGATTTTTCAGATATCATATTTGCTAGGGTTGAACCAATAGTCGAGAAGTATGAGTTGAAACTTTCACATATTTCTTTTTGGTCTATAATAGTGCCAGCTGCTGTTTCAAGTTTGTCCGGTCCAATTTTTACATGCAGTTTATTCTTCGACAAATCGTTTATGAGTTGCCACATTTTTCTTGGTTTACTTGAATTTTCTTGAAACCTCTTTAAGTAATAGTCTCTTTTCGCTTTATTTATGTTGTTTGATACACTAGCTTTTATATGCTCAAACTCTGTCTTTAATTCCGTGTCTGTCGTGTTTGCTTTGTATTTTTGCCATAGTATGTTCTTGTTATTTATCTCTTCTAATAGTTCCTTTTTTATCCAGTCTTGCCGCGGAGGATTTAAAAATTTTACTTTTGTAATTCTGCACTTATTCAAACAAGATTGTAATTTGTCTGCTAATGTCTCATACTCTGGTTCTTCATGATTTTTTGGAAATTCATCTAAGCATCGATAAAGTTTATTGTAGTCTACTGCGTTGTACTTTTGTTTTATGATAGGTGGCGGTTGGTATTGTTGTATTTCTAAAAGTATTTGTTTATGGTCAGACATTGAAGATTCCATAGTGATAAGATGAAAATTATTTTCACTTAAATTACAAGAAACATGATCTAACATTGTCTTTGTTGACGTTGTTTCACGGGTGCAGTGGTTTCGACTTATTTTGTTCAGAATTTTGTAGTTGTTCTCTTTTAAAGTGAGCTTATAATTTCGTGTCGCTAAATCCGGGTTGAGTAAATCTAGGTTGTAATCGCCAAAGACTATGGCTCTTTTCAATTTATGTAATTGTTGCGAATATATTTCGAGAAAGTTGTCCACGTTCATTTTATTGGGTTTATAGATAGCACCAATATTTAAAGAGAATTTTTTCACGTATACCCAGAGATAATGAGTATCATCCACGCATTGTTCTTCAACAAGGTGATGTTTGAGATTGTTGTGCACAAATATTGATACTCCACCTCCCCTTTTATTTTGTCTATAATTGTAGTAATGGGTATATGAGGGTATTTGGAGCATTTTTGCCTCATCTTCACTCCTAATCCAAGTTTCCGAAAGTATAATAATATGTATAGTTACTTGTAGGGAGGCGATAATACATCTAAGCTCGTCGAATTTTCCTGGTTTAACAATGCTACGAGCGTTCGCATAAAAACATTTCAGAGATTTTTTTGTAAAAATAATATCTGAGTAATTGTTGGTTATTTGGTGAGTTATTTTTTCCTTGGTCGACGTTAGTTTTTTGGAGTTGCCTTTGTTGTAGATGCAGCATGCGTTTCTTTAGATGTGACTATTTTTGGTATGCCCTTGATATACTTGATGTTAAGACCACATTCACCATTTGAGGTGCGTTGTAGAAGCTCTTCTTTTAAATTTTGAAGGTATTTCCGTTGATATGGAGTTTGGTCTGAAAATATTTTGATGTGTTCCTCATTAATCTTATTCCTATTACGTAATATATTTCTTGTTTTTTTTTATATTTCTTGTTTGTAGTTTTGCTTTATATCCGATTAATGCAACAGGTTCTCTCAATATTGCATAAGGTAAGAGTAGACACCTCTGGTAACCTAACCCATATGATAAAGGCGGGATGATATAGTTTCAAAATAAATCTATTATTTACATATCGTGCCTCTTTACAGATAAGAACAAGAAAATCCCTACAACTGTAACTACAACGCAGCCTACCATACCTATACAAGCAGGAGATATCAACTCCAACTGATCTGATAAAAATCTCTAATACCGTATGTAGATGATACGATCTCTTGTCAGTTTCATCAAATCAAAATGAAACAGTAAAGTTCATTTCAATTTGATGACTTTGAATACACGCATTCTATCAGCTCAAACTGTCGCAATTTCGTCCAGGCTTGGTTTTGTTTACGCTTGAACTCTTTATGTATGGATTTCTTATTTACATAGATTGCATGAAATCTCGTATTTATTTGGCTAGGCTTATAAACTAGGAACTTAATCTATAAAACCTGGTAGGCAAATTCATCCAAACCTATTAGTGACTGATCAGACACTTTGAACACTGCTTCCACCAGACTTTCGAAACTCAATTCCAATAATTATGTTCTATGGACAATACTAATGTCATAAGGAGTAACTAATAGGCTTTTCGGGCTTCCGACTATTGTTAACGATTGTCATACTAAATGTCCGCATGACAACCGGAACCCTGGTCTCTGCGGACTTTTCAAGGCATGGCTGGCTATTGGACTGCCAAGTTGTAGTTTTTGGTTTCAAATCCAAGCTCCTCTTCTGTCTCAACTCTTCGCAATTATGTATATATGTGCGTCATAATTGAAGGAAAATATCGTGAAGAAACCTGCATGCCTGAGAAATTTTCTCGACGGCATGTGAAGTACGTCGACCCGCAATAAGCTGGAGCCTAATAGCCAAACGCCTCTCACTCTGAGAGAAGACTCGTGCCCAGCAGCGGGACAGTAAATCCGTTCATGAAGAAGAATGGTTAATCACCCACACACAGTTCATTAATTTTCGTATAATGACATCGAGTTCTCAAATGCTGGAAGCCTTCTTTTAATATTATCGACTTTGGACCAATTTTAATAAATATTAATTTAATGTTCACACATCCTGATATCGCAATATTGTACCAGTGAAGATTGTAATACCATCTATTTTAAAAGAGTGTCCATGGAGTTTCTTGCCGCATTCTTCTCCATAAGACCTTAATACTTTTGGAACCGTGCAACTATAATCATAACGTCTCATAAACGCTTGTTAAAGCTTATTTAATTTTGAAATAAAAACATTTGAACTTAGCTTAATTTTTTCTTTACCATAGTTACGTAGGTAGGTATTTCGATTATGTTTAATTTCACTGTTTATATTCACCCGAACCATTTTCTGTTACCAATAACAAAACGGTAACTTTAAGTAAACTTGGTGGCAGGTGTTCGTAAACTTGTGTTTGGCTTCTCAAACAATATTATGTCGTAAATTGTTTACCTACAGCGATTTGGCTTTTTATATCAATAACCTATGTATTTGCTTATCATTTTAACCCACGTAGGTGGTGGTAGGTAAATAGGTACTATTTAATTATGTTCCAAAACAAAAAAAAACACTTCGTTTATTTCGTTACAAATTTTATTACGTAAACTTTTTATCTGCAGCTTAATTTAAATTGATTTCAAAATTGTCATTTCGAAAGGCAAGTTCAATTAATGATGTCTCTTATCAACATCATGTCCAAGGAGGCTAATATGCATGCCACCGGCCTCAACATACAATAATATTGTACTTCCTGGTAGCAAAAACAAAATTATGTCTCGGCATGCATGTTAGCGTAGCAGAAGACACGAATTTGCCGCGAATCGTCACGCACGAATTCGTACGCACATTGGCGAGGTAAGTACTTACCTAATTTGGCTCTATACTATTGAACCCACAAGCGTCGCAAGAATTTAAAATTCGGAAGTACCTACATCACGAGCAGTAAGTACGCCAGAATCAAGAAACTCCTTGATTGAGTTCAGTTTACGTGGGAACTTCATCTTCAAATATTTACGCTTTTTGTAGACGTTTTACACTCCTCCTAAACGCAATTTGCTTAGATGTACCGCAGCGAATTCGTATTTCTGGACAAGGTCTATAATAAGAACTAACTTACTGACGAAAAGAGCAAATTGCTGGGTATAGAAATATGTAATTTTGGTTCTATAGACAACGTGCTCTCGCTCAGATGATTAAGATTGGGAAAAATACGATCAGAGTCGGATTCTGTGCTCCCTAACTATTCCGAGAAATCTTTGATGGTCTCAAATTGGCAAGCATCAGAGAGCCAGTTATTTATGACTTAACGCTTATGATGAGAACGGATACTGCAACAATTGGAAACGCTCCAAAATTGAAATGTTTATGCTAGAATTGTTCCAAAAACACAAGTCATTAATTGAATCTTCGTGATGTTCTAAAGACTGGGACATCATAGAAGTGAACTGTAACTTAGTAGTGTTTGGAAACGATAGGTATCTAGTTTTACTTGACTCAAGGTAGGTACACTACACGGCATAATATACAACTTTTTTCAACATTAAATTATTTAATAGTAAAGGAAAAAATTCTTAGGTCTTTTTAACTATTTTACAAAGAATTCAGAATACAAACTAAAGAGATTCATTATTATCAACCCACATTAGTGTCTACTTCCAAAAATACCGAGTTATGGCTTTATTTAATCCAGAACCCTGGCCTATGAACAGGTGGACAGACTTCACGTTTATCAAGAAAATCCCTCAGACATCTCCATGTTACTGATGATGAGGTTACTGATATTTTCCTTCACCGTTTAAGCGAGTTATAAAAAATTGTTAGTATGATAATTTCGAAAAGTTCTAAAAGTTAGAGGTCATGTCGATCGATGTTTGATTTGAACTCGAGGTCAATGATTTAGCCTTATCACTGGGCGTAGTTTGACTTTTATTAAAGCCTTGTATGACAATTTTGTTCAGTTATTTAATAACAGATTTATAACAGGATAATTGGTCTATGTATATACAAACATGTATGCAAATATAAAACGGATAGAAAGGACAAATCTGTTCCATTCCCCAATCTATTCGCCTGATGTTAATACCTATTAGCCTGCGTTAATATGCATGCTAATAGTTTCGCAGATAAACTAAATTCTTAAGCGAGCTTCCAATGCTTTCATGTATATCAATAGATTAGATAATATTCTACTTAAATATAGGTTATATATTATCTATATTCTAATGAAATTAATTATCAACAACAGTTTTGCAATGAAACATTGAGAATGTTTGCGTTGGTTTTTATTTTAGTGCATACATTATTCATTCCCAAATCCCACTGGATAGATCCCAAGATATCCAAATTAATTTAATCCTGACATGATACGAAATCGATATTTAAGGCTTTTACACGGCAATCGATTCAACAACATTAACACGTAATATTTACAAACGAACATTAAGGCTTACACTAACTCGATATTTTGCATGTTATTCTAGCAAACATAGGAACAAAAAACAGGCCTCACACACAATAATAATTGAATAATGTTAAACTAGTTGAACCCACAAAAGACCCGTTTACGAAAAAATTATTCAGTTATTACTTATACCAGGAAAAAGTAATTGGAAATGTTAACAGAGGAACTTTTTACTTGATTTTAAAGAGTAGGCTGCGTGCTTATCTGTAAGTAACAGTGATATAAAAATAGCAAAAATACCTACTATAGAATAGAATAGATCGTGGCTAAGTAATAACTAAGCTGATCAACTGATATTGCAGATCAGTTGATCGGCAGATTAGTTGATCTGCAAGGTTCCGCTGCGGTCAAAACCATCCACAGACTGACCGCAGCGAGCGTCCAAGCCTTTTCCCGACATAGTTGGGAAAAGGCTTGGACGATGATGAGAAATAGAATTTATACCCAGACTCTGGATTACTCTTCGTAACAATCTATTATACTTAGTAAATACCTACCGGTCTACAATACAAGTGCACAATGAAACTGAGCCTAAGAATACGAGTATTACCCATTGTGTTTTTAAACTGTGCACTATAGATTTGCGTCTGAATAGTTTTATTAAAAACCTAGCATTTATTAACGCACGCTGTCTTTTGTTTTCCCCGCTGCCAATTCAATTCATACACGAACAGCTTCTGGGGGGTCACGTGGGTCCCCCTTAAATTGAATATTTTGTCCGGATCCCGTGACGCACGAAGGGAAGTACCTAATCATTGCGTCATTCATTGGAGAGAGTGTGCGACTAATTGCCGGCGACAGCAATGAGTTTAAGAGACAGCGTGCGGTTTCAGTAGCGATTTTCTATTTTCAACCTGTTAAGTTAATTGAGATGAGTACTAACTGCAAGTCTTTCTTCCGTCTGTCAGTCTATCGGTCCTTTACCTTCCCAGAAGTAGATTCTTAACTATGCTTAATGATACTTATATGACCCATTCTAAAAGGATTATTGAAAAGATACCTACTTCATTTTCAATTGCTTCAGCGCAATATTTGGATTATTTATTTGTGTTCGTACATTAGAAAGTTTAACGTTTTAAGTAAAACCAAATATACCACTGGAAGAATTTGATCCGACCGTCTGTGAAACTTTCGCAGAAGTGGATACAAGATTCCAAAAATAATATATTGCTAGATAGCTCTAGAATTGCCAGGTTGTTTATATTTAGCTTGTAAAATAAGTAGGTGCTAAAGTTACTAACACAATAAATTATAACCTTGTGTACATCTGTTTAGCTCGAGGGGCAACTCTACAAAATTCGTAGATTTCTCACGTGATTTGCTGACATCGTTGACAAACCCTATTTAATAGGAGACAAGGCTCAATTTCCAACCAAGAACTGTGACTGATTAATTAAGTTGTTCAGATTCCACTTATTTTTTCCCCTATAGATGCGATTAGGATCATTTTCCTGCGAAAAAGCTTTAATGTTTTAGAAGTTTTCTTTTTAATCTGTCGCAATTACGCCAGAACAGCTAAATAGCCAGAATTAATAGCAATAATCATCATCATATCAACTAAAGACCTCTTTTGGATGCCTTTGATCAGCACTGGCCTGGATTGTTTATCACAAGGACCATATGCATCCAACGACTCCCAGTGACCTCAACTAGGTCGTCCTTAGATGAGGCCATGTTATGGTGCATTTTTCGGTGCCTGGACTCCACGAGAGACGATTTTGGCCATCAGGGTTATGTGCTCTGCCAATTGCTACTTAAGCCTTCGAAGCCTTTCAGCTATGTCGGTAACTTTTATTCTTCTATGGATCTCCTCATTTCTGATTAATTCTGATCGATGGAAGCTTGTTATAAATAGAGAATAACTGCACTTACTGAAGTACACTAAATCATGAATACTTACTTATTGCTCATCCAGTAGTATATTAAGGGGTTGAACATGGAATTGGCCATGGCTAGCCAATAGAAGAAGAGGTAAATGTGCTGAGCGAAAGGCGCGGATGCTAATGTCTGGTAGTGGTACGTCAGGACGAAGTACGCGTGGTATGGCAGCCAGCATAGAGCGAATACCATCACCACCAAGACAAACATCCTCACCACCTGCGAACAACATCATTTGTAAATATTGAGTGGAAGTATTATTTTAAAAATATTGTATTGGATAGATCTGTACAGTAAAATAGGAGGGACGGACGTCTAGCGAATATGTGCCCAACCTGTTAAGAGCTCATTCCCCGAAAGGTTAAACAGAGGTGTAATAAATGAACCACAGTTCGCCGATATATTAAGGTCACATATAATGGCTTATTGCCAATAACCAAATTCTGAACTGCTACTGAGAATGTAATAGAAAAACCCAATAACACTTTGCTCGACCTGGGAATCGAACCCAGGACGTCTAGTGTAGCAGCCGCGCTTAGACTAATGAGGTAGTTTATGAGTTCAAATTAATCATTATATTATATGCATACCTACGCCTACCCTTACGCTACTACCCTTGAAGCGACTCCTTAATCATGGATCACGTCGTCAGTAATCTATTTGAACTTGGAAAATATATTACTAGAGACATAATAACTTTATTGCCTTCGTGACATTCAAACTTGGAGCAAATAGAAATACTGTATAAAAGTACCTAGGGAAAACAGGAAGTTCCACGGATAAGTGCCTTTGACATTATTTCTAGAAACATTTACACGTGTTCATTGTCGTGTACTAAACCATTGTCCAAGTGGATGCCACTTCGTTTGATAAACAGAAACAACGTCAAATTTAAATAAAATTTCATGGTTCTCCTTGTAGGTGAAAGGGTATTATGGTGAAATAAAAGCCTGATTATTTCCAGCCTGACTATTTATATCAGACTGCCTCATTAGTCTAGTGGCCCCGAGCATGACTGGAGGTCCTAGGACTAGAGGTCCTGAGTTCGATCCCCAGGTCGACCAAGTGTTATTGGGTTTTCCTTTGAAAATCTTAGTAGCAGCTCGGAGTCTGGATTTGTGCCCGGTTAATAGCAATAGGCTCGCCCCCTATTACATGGGACCTAAACATACCGGCGAACTCAGGGTGTACATTAGTACGCCCCTACCTAAACCTTCGGGGAATACAGGCGTGGTGGTATGTTATGTTATGTTATTTCTATCAGAAGCATATAGTACAAAGTATTTTAGTTGTGGGTTATTTTTTTGCACTTAGCTTGTATAGTCATCATTGTGTGAAATTAATAGATTAGTAGTGTTATTTTATTAATAAATGAAATGACGCAATGTAATAAAAAAAATATCATTTAAGGGATCGGAGCATGAATTGCCCACAAAAACGAAAACAAAATAAATCATATTCCAAACACAATTTTATCAAATTGTGTTATCATTCGAATTTGGATACCGTTAATCTAGGTTCCTACCGTACCATTTCATCTACTACTTCAAAGAAAATAAACGGCTGGAAATTCGTTTCAAACTTGGTAATGTTATATATATTTAAATTAGCTTACTTTTATTTTCAGTGAAGTATTATGAAAAGTAGGATCCTAGACTAAATGTATCTAAATCCGAATAATAACACATTTTGATTAAATTGTGTTTGAATTACGAATAATTTTGGTGTTACATTTGTGTGAAAAATTCGATCCTTCGACTTCCGACTCTTAATTCATTCAAAAACGGTGAACCTCCATAAGACTGTAACAACTGTTCTTCTATTGTGTCTGCTGTTTCTAGATAGGTGAAACTTTCAAATACCAAAAGGCCTAGCGGTGTGAAGAAATTGAAATGATTATGATGATTTGGATCAAAAATTCAATAAAAAAAAAAATTCAATAAAAATTCAATAAATTTTCCTACTCCTATGTTGCTATGCTATGCTCCTATGTTGCATCGCCAATATATTACAAGAGACGCGTGACAAAATTCCTGACACCACATACAGGCGAGGCTTATTTGTTTTACCGCCTTTTATTCGCCTATGAATAGCAGCCGGAAATAGGCCCGTCAGGAGTACGGGGGTGACACTGTACCGGGAGGAAATTAGTGGATATTCTCACAAGGGTTGATCCCTAGTCTTTGCTAGGCAAATATTTGCTATTTTAACAATGTGTGGCGACTGTTCGTTTGTGTTTCAATTCATTAACAAAACAATAACGGGCGGGTTATTACGTTATATTTAGAAGCTTTCTAATGTCGTTTCAATTAAGTAATGAGTTTGGGTTCCAAACAAATTCTCTCGGATATTATGATCTGGGTTGGATAGTGGATGAAATGGAATATTTCGTTCCAATTTATAAATTAATTATAAGATTTATATTTTGTTATGTACATATTTTTATTGCATAATAACATTTATAGCCATGTTCCGGTTCGTCATCAAAAAGTAACTACCAAAATATAATAATAAAATATATACCTCATATTTTTGTAGCTAAACATAGCTATATCATAAATATTCAGCTACAAAGCTTTGTACGCTTTTTTGTTCCCAAAATAGGTAATAATATAGTATTTGCAATCACATGTAATATGCCAGTATTGGATAAGACATTACTTACGCAGGAAACGCAGTTTCAGAACATGGATCACTATTGAGGAAGTATGAATTGGATTGCAGACTGACTGGTAAATATGTGAAAACGATGTAGATATAGAAACAACGTTCTTATTTATTCACACATCATAAATAATATTCGTAACCCATCTGGGGATAGCAGGGTACACTGTTCTGCATGCAGTCCATGCACCCAGCTGCTACACAAGAGGTCTGGCCAAAATATCAAACAAGAACGCCCAAGTTGTTTTATACGCAGACTATGTTTTTTTGATACCAAAAAAATTAAAAAACTCGAGCCCAAACTTTTTAAATTTGAAAAAGACGAAGGTTGAGTATCTCTCCTTTTAAGTGCCAATTCAGTAAAATTCTGTTGGAATACCTAACTTGTTTTTTTCTATTTGTATTTACGTCTATGTAGGTAATCACGCCTTTTTTCCATGGGGGTAAAGTCAAAACTACAAAAGCCACGTTCAGACAAAACCACTTTTGCTTCGTCTACCTACATCTTGTCGTGGATACACGCTGAAGTTGATACTTAATCCACACTCCGCCATTTTGAAGTCATAAATTCTCCGTCTGATGTCTCCTTATCCGCCTTATAATTTCTTTTGTTAATCGCCTATATTATTCTCTACTTCTGACCAAGCCATAAATGGGTAGGCAAATTTTCTTATCACTCTATCTGTTCATAGAGGAATCGTATTTCGTAAACAAAAATATTATATTATGTTTGGAGTAATTCCAACAATGGCGTTACAATTTCCAACAAATTTGACTGGAATTACAAACATTTATGATTGTTAATAACTTAAAGTAAATATTAATGTTTGCTTTTCATATCAGTATTATCAGCTGCGGTGTAAACAAATTACATGGTAGAACACTGAGCTAACCACAACGCAAAAATTACATGAAAAATTCTAAAGGTTAAGGTTGACGGAAATAGAAATAACTTTAATGTAGGTAATCCTTTTTCCATGTACTCACTTGGGTTCTCGGAATCATTGCTATGTCACTGAATGTAAATCGGTTTGATATGTGACATGAAAATATATGAAGACGAATTACATAGGCATTAATACAACGTACCATCATGCCTGTATTCTCTGAAGGGTTAGACAGGGGCGTATTAATGTACACCCACCGCTAGGTGGTAATAGAGGACGAGCGTATTGTCATTAACCGGGCACAAATCCAAACTCCGAGCTGCTTCAACAAAAAACTCAATAATACTTTGCTCAACCTGGGAAACGAACTCAAATCTCTGCGGTAACAAGTGCGTTTACGATCAATAGGCTAATAAGTTTTTTCATCACCGTAGATACCACCACCGTAGATATGGCACAAGCATAACTTAAGGGTCCGGCGGAGTACCGAAATAAATCGCAATCCAGCCAATATTTTATGAAATTATGTTATTATTCGAATTTGGATACCGTTAATCTAGGTTCCGACGGTACTATTTCGTCTGCTACTACTTCACTGGAAATAAAAGATCGGAAAATCGTTCCAAACTTGGTAAATTTATCAAAAATTACATTCGCTTACAATTATTTCCAGTAAAGCATTTTGGACGAAATGCTAGAGTAGGAACCTAGATTAACGGTATCGGAATCAGAATAATAATATTATTAGATTAAATTGTGTTGGAATTACGATTTATTTCGGTATTACGTTTGTAAGAGAAATTCGAAAAGATAATTCGAAAAGATAAAGATAAATTAAATTTATCTTTCTTTTTATAACTTTCTTCGAATTTATCTTAATCTTTATTATTCGGATTCTGATACCGTTAATCTAGGTTCCTACGTTACCATTTCATCCAAAATATTTCACTGGAAATAAATGTAAGCGAATGCAATTTTTTATAACTTTACCAAGTTTGGAGCGATTTTCAGGTTTTTTATTTCCAGTGAAGTAGTAGTAGACGAAATAGTACCGTAGGAACCTAGATTAACGGTATCCAAATCCGAATAATAACATAATTTGATAGAATATTATCTGGATTACGATTTATTTCGGTATTACGTTTTGTTGGCAATTCAAGCTTCGCCGGACCCTTAAAGCCTGTTAGGTACGCATTGGTGGAGATATTCAATACGTGCGGGCCGTAAATGGCAGGTAGCAATAACATATATAGGTATATAGCCTCCATTATGACGAATATAATACCTGTGCTCCACCATAAAACGATTGCCGAAAATGCTTATGTGATCCGGGTGTCCAATTTAGTTTAGAAATACATTTTTCAAACAGTCACAGTTAGATTTACTTTTCAACCGACTTCAAAATGGAGGAGGAGGTCCTCAATTCAACTGTATGTTTTTTTTTGTATGTTTATTACGCGATTATTCCGTCAATTATGAACCGATTTTGATGGTTCTTTTTTTGATCGGTAGGAAATTTTATGGAACCATCGCTGAACGCTGGTTCCATAAAATTTGGTCAAGATCTGATCACAAAATTTTGAACAAAATGACAATAACACGTAACGACCGAATAAATGATAAAAAGATAACGTCGTATACCTAGGTATAACATAAAATTTTACTCGCTACTAAAAATTTTGAAATAAAATAACTTTTAAGAGTCCGGTGGACCGAATTTCTCTGACAAACCTAATACCAAAATAAATCGTAATTCAAACACAATTTAGTCAAATTCTGTTATTATTCGGATTCCGATACCGTTAGTCTAGGTTCCTACTCTACCATTTCGTCCAAAATACTTTACTGGAAATAATTGTAAGCGAATGCAATTTTTGACAAGTTTACCATGTTTGGAACGATTTTCCGGTCTTTTAATTTCAGTGAAGTTGTAGCAGACGAAATAGGACCGTAGGAACCTAGATTAACAGTATCTAAATCCGAATAATAACATAATTTGATAGAATGTTGTCAGGATTACGACTTATTTCGGTATTACGTTTTTGTGGGCAATTCACGCTACGCCGGAATAAAAAGTAAAATCGCCTTCAAAAACATGAAAAATAATGATAGGAATGTGCGAAACAGTTTAAAAGTCGGTGGCGAAATAAAAAGATCCGATCAAAGCAAAGGCACTGAAGGAGCCGCGGTTTTACTTTTTCTTAAAACTTATTTTATAAGTAAATTAGACGATAGAGATAGAGAGATAGAGAGACAATAGCCAAAGGTTCGGCTGCTGAGCGTGAGACCCTGAGGGATCGATTCCCAAATGAAGCAGTGTTTAAATTGACGAAATTTAAATGAAATCGATTTAATGAAAATTAAACTTTTATATAATTTTGTAATGAAATTTCTAGCAGCAGCTTCTAGTTTTGATGTAATAGGTTGGCGCGTAATACTTCTGATCTAAAACATATAAGTAGATGAACTGTAGCTAGAACCCTTTCATGCAGACATAATTATAGTATTGTTAAATTAGGGAGTGTTCTTTTTCATTCTCTTTATCTATCTTTACCCGCAAACGCTAATTTATTTTAATTATTTCCTGGAATAATTTGTTCCGCCTACACTGCTTTTCATTGGTATCCTTACAATGTTAATTGTGAGAGCTGCTGTCTAAAGTTAAGTCGGATATGATTATCAGAGCGTATTTTCTGCTGTTGGTAGGTATTTGGGTTTTAGCAAAAAGCTTTTAGGCACCTAATAAATATTTACTGCAAAAATAAATAGGGTTCCTCATTAGTCTAGCGGTCCTAAGCGACTACTACGCTAGTACTTTTTCGTAGGCGGCTTTTAGTTTTTTAACTCTCGTTTTAATTTGACACTTTATGGTGGCTCATGATTACTTCATTAACTATGAGATGACAGTCTATTTCAAGTATCTAAGAAGTTATTTTAGTGAAGGAAAATATCGACTGCGGACAGGATTTAAACCTGCCTCTTCTGGTTGAATACACCAGACGCTATGACCAACTAAGCCACCGTGAGTCCACCTCGCATGGGTCGAAATTTGCCTTGACATTCTGAATTTACGTCTTTAAGGTGACGTCTACCAAATATCGACTTGGCGAATTTTCAACGGAATTAAGAAATAGGAAATCTATGCGGGGAGCACCGCAGAGCACAGGTTGACTTTAAAAAAAATTATAATCTAATAGAAATCAAATTACGAAGGAGACATGATAAAATTGACACTCGAATAGAACATTTTCTTTTTTTTCCTTATTGGATATTGAGCTCTAGTACGTTTTAATAAGGTACGTACCAAGTAATTCGCTTTTAAAGGTCAAGAGTGACAAAGTTTATAATAAGACTAGCTGCTGTTACCCGCAGTTACACTCATGTCCCAAAAAGATTAACAAACTATAAGTCCGTTTCTAGGCGGCGGATCAAGATGCACCAGAAGGAAACATGCACCGGATTTTAAGTTAGACCTCTAGAAATACGTCGGTGAAATCTGTATCCAATTCCATGCAAAACTTTCTGCGTCATGCGCGTACAAACATACCTACAGACAGACAAAAATTGTTATTTTGGCTACTTTTGCTCTAATAAAGACTCCCATATTAGTTTTTCTTTAATATCAATAATGCCTGTTACAATTTTATTATAGGTATAGATTGCCATTTTTATACTAAAACGCACCATAAAAATTACTTAACTAAAATTATAATAACAACATTACGCCTGCCCTGTATTCCCTGCAGGGTAGGGAGAGGTTTACCTACTAATGTACTCCCATGGTTTGCCGATATATTTAGGTCCCATGTAAGAGGGGGCGAGCCTACAAATCCAATCTCCGTCCTGCTTCAAGGAATTTCATAGAAAAACCCGACAACACTGTCAGTTTTTTTAAAACATGGCTAAGAATACACTCGACTAACACACCTTTCAAACGAAAAAAATATCAAAATCGGTTCACCCAATCAGGCGCTACGATGCAACAGACAGATACATACTACAAACTTATAACACCCCTCTTTTTCGTCGGGGGTTAATATCTAATATAAATTAAAAAATAACGCCGCGGGTAGGGTACCTACTTAACCATAATCAAATAGGTATTAGTATAATTAAATTAAAACCGTCCCTAATAAGATACCTAATTTAAATTCTAAAACTAGGGCACGCAGAGAGAACTAATATTTTACTTACATAAATTAAGTTGGTTAAGGATTAGCTGTAGTTTTAGTATAGTTCCCGACCCTACATTAGTCGCGACTTAGTAATTAAATGAAAATAAACACGGCATTTGTTGGTTAAGTGTTAATAAACATGGGCACCGATAGGATTACTTTCAGGGAGGTGCATTAGTAGTATTCATTATATTATATTATTATTAATAATTGACTGCCTCCTTAGTCTAGTGGTCCCAAGTGAGACTGCTACACTAGAGGTCCTGGGTTCGATCCCCGGGTCGAGCAAAGTGTTATTGGGTTTTTCTATGAAATTCTCATTAGCAGCTCGGAGTCTGGATTTGTGCCCGGTTAATGGCTATAGGCTCGCCCCCTAAAACATGGGACGTTAACATACCGGCGAACTGTAGGTGTACATTAAGTACGCCTCTGCCTAACCCTTCGGGGAATACAGGCGTGATGGTATGGTGTTTATGTTATGTATATGCCCAGAAGTCGAATAGTAAATGGATTAATTAATAAAACGAAATCTTTCTACAAATAACAATGTGTCGTATTTATAAGTAATACCTACTCGTAACTGAAGTGACTACGAATAAAGGTGTCTATAAATAAAAGAGAAACAAATGTATTTTTCCTCAATTAGTTTTTTAGTCAAAAGAATAAAACAGTGTTGTCCAGTGTCCAAGTCACTTTGGTTGCCTGGAAGAAATCACTTTAAGTGATAAGGCCGCCCATTGTACATTGTTTGTTAAAGATAAATTTGTATTATTATTTGTATTTCTGGTGTACAATAAAGTGTTAAATAAATAAATAATAAATAAATAAATAATAAAACGTAAAAAATGGATCCTTACAAAATTTTCCCTCGTAGGTACTTAAAATGTGATTTTTACGATTCTTCTCTACATTTCGGGACGTTTTAAATCGTTCCGAACACCATGTGCGCGATATATTTCAAGGTACGGAAAAGATGCGAAAATGGCGGTAAGATAAAAATTGTAACGTGTAAATAACCAGATAAGGTAACAGTTTTGGAACACTAAAATATTCAGTTATCGATTACTTCTGTGAATGTTATTCCACTCACTTAACCGAACGTGAGGAGAATTAATATATACATAGTAATATATATATATACAAATTTTTTTTTATTCATGATAGTTTTACGCTTGGTCGCCAAGCCAATGTTAAGCGACACTGCCTATAATACCTACCTATTCTTATTAGGTAATTGATTTTAACATTACAAAACAATATTATTCATATTTCTATACTGTCATTTTTCTGACTGAACTCGATAGATATATTTGCTTTGGCCTTTAATACCTAGGTACTTTGAATAAATAGAGAATTAGGTTTGTTTTGTAAAAAAGACGTCTAATCTCTCCCGCCCTAGTTCAAGCTCTGTATCGCAGTGGACTTCATAAACATAGGTACAATTAACGGACATAAAGTAACTATTCCCACACTCGAAACAAATATGTGTCGCGATGGCGAGGTGACCACAAAACGCCAGCACGTTTCGTGGTCACCTCGCCTCTAACTTTGTTTTGCTTCATTATCTCTCATTTACGTTTTGTATGATATACGGCCATATCTATATTAATTAACTAGCTGCTGTTGCCCGCAGTTTCACTCACGTCCCAAAAAGATTAACATACTAAAGCCCGATACTAGGCGGCGTATCAAGATGAAATATACACCAGATTTTAAGTTAGATCTCTAGCAATACATCGGTGAAAACTGCATTCAATTCCATGCAGTCGTTTTATCGTGATGCACGTACAAACAGACAGACACGCAAAAATTCTAAAAATTGTTGTTTTGGCTTCTGTTGCTCTAATACAGACTCCCCATATTAGTTTTTCTTTAATATCTACAATGTACAGACATAGGCCTGTTACAATTTTATTATAGGTAGGTATAGATTATTATTAATTATGGTAAATAGTGACTGACGTTAGTTGAGTTGTCATGTACTCATTTAAGGTCTTTGCCCACTAAACCGTCTCATACCATGGCCGTACTAGGAACGTATCATGGTGTGAGACGGAGTAGTGGCCAGACACCTTTAAGTGAAATATGTGAAACTCCTTGTTCTGTAAACCTGTAGACTTAGATTATGTTTATATTATATTATAACATACCATCACGCCTGTATTCCCCGAAGGGTTAGGCAGAGGCGTACTAATGTACACCCACACTTCGCCGGTATGTTTAGGTCTCATGTAATAGGGGGCGAGACTACTGCCATTAACCAGGCACAAATCTAGACTCCGAGCTGCTACTGAGAATTTCATAGAAAAACCCAATAACACATTGCTCGACCTGGGGATCGAACTCAGGACCTCTAGCGTAGCAGTCGCGCTTGGGACCACTAGACTAAAGAGGCAGTCTTATATTATAATACAAATTGAAAATGGAACGTACAGTACAGACCTTTCTCTTAGCTCGAACGACTTGCATTTGATGATGAGTACACTCGCCGATAGCACGACCTCGCAGGGCTGCGCTCATCCGCGCGTAAGCCCATACCATGACGGACATAGGCACCACGTACGTCACAGCAAGGAACACCAAATTGTATCTACAATAAACAAACAACATTATATTAAGACTGAATGTTAACCTTAACCCGCCAAATTCTTATTATGCTTTAGGGATTTCATACCATAATAATAAAAAAGTTATTATCTTTATTAACCTGACCGCAAATACAATGAATAGTCGAAAAAGATTCATATTAAATTACAAAATTGCTTTAAAAGTTTCAAATAAAATATTTTCAATTACATGAAACCTTCATAATTGTGCGCGTTTCAGTGTCTGAAATCGCTATCTTAGTACATACATTCATTATATAGGTATTTTTAACTTTTGAACACTCGAAAACATTTTATCCCGATATTATATAAATCTTACACACAGTGTCTTACAAATAAAAGGTTTAAAAAATCAGTAAATTTTTAATATGGCATTCCAGAATTTAAAAAAATAAGGTTTTATTTAATAGTATGTATCACAAGTACCAACTTGTGATACATACTATTAAATAAAACCTTATTTTTGTACCTACCAAGGTACATATACTAGTGATATTGTAATGTATCGATACTTGGGTAGAATTTTCAGTAGGTAAATATTTTATAGCATCGCCTTGGATATAAATAAGGGATCTATTTATTTACGATAAAAAAATTCAATACCTCTGCAGGCACCTTTTCTTCTTTAAGAGCATATTATTACGGTCTAGAAACCCTAATAAGATTTATTTACTGTTCGAGTCGAAGTTACAGGTTAGGTATCTATATAAGTAAAGTGACCTAGTACTTAGGTCATACAAGTTTTTTATTTAAATTCTTGGAATCTCTACAAAAATCTGGAGAATACAGACACTGGAAAATGGTCATAATTTAAATTAAATATTAACAAAAAAACATTCGTTAGCCTTCTAGCTACAAAGATTATCCAGATTATTCTAATTCTAAAACTACTTCGAGAGAACTTGCTGTATTTTCTTTTTAAGTAGGTATATAGTATGTATTACTAATTTAATTGACGTAAATGTGTATGTGTGTGTGAGTAAATTAAAAAAATTAATTATGACCATTTTTCAGTGTCTTTATTCTATTTTCATATAATACGTATAACAACTAATTAGCTAGCTTTAGAAATATTACTAGCTTTGGAAATATTTGCAGCCTATTTATTTATTTTAAGATAAGTTAGGAAAACTATTAGGTACCTACTTATATCTTTATTAGTTTCAAATAACTTACACATAATCTGTTCTCGATGATGGATAGCTGCCGTCGGGCCATTTTATAAAACATATTTCTCTTTCTCCGTTTACGTACCTGCAACAAATTTATATATTTATTTATCAATATTAGAGATATTATTAACGAAATAATCATGTGTATGACGTTTATATTATTAATGACAAAATTAATTTGATTTGTTCCGTTTGTGCATGTAAAATTGCGATACGAGATAACATACGAGTATGTGGGCAATGTCTTGATTGAAAAAAAAAAGGTTGTTTATACTTTTTATGGATGTAATTGTCTGAAATAAGCTATAATGTATTAAATTAATATAATTTACATACGTCGTATTTATATATATACATTTAATAACTAAATGGTTGTGATTAAAATATATGCAAAATTTTTTTTTTTTTTTAAAAACGTTGCCCCACACTAGGATTTTCTCCTGTATCGTGGGTGCGTTTACAAACACAAATTCTCACATACACAAACGCTTAGACCCGGAACAACTACCTGTAGATCATACAAATATTTGCTCCGTGTGGGGATCGAACCCACAACACGTGGCGCAGAAGCCGATCGCTCAACCGCTACGCCAATCGTGTCGTCAAAAATATAAATCTAAATTGAAATCGTAACTCAAATTCAACAGTAGATTAAGCATCCTTTATATTTTATACAACCGCAATGTAATAAAACGTCAACTGTCCCATACAGTTCTAAGCATTTACAAAACGGGATTTGTAATCAAACAAAACTTGTAAACGCAATAAACGTGTTCATTTGCAAGGTTTTATTACAATGCAACTCGATGATTATAAAATATTTAATGAATAACACAGGAAAATGTTTCTTTTACATTCTTCCAAATAGGGCAGGTATTTATAAAAACTTGTTTTTTATCGATTTGATATAGGATACTTCATTATGATAAAATAACCGAATGAAATACCGATAGCGAAATGGGTCGATAACATAAGATAAAATGTGTACATACTTACAACAAATTTATTTAAAAAAAGAAAGTATTAACAACTATTCCGACACAAAAGTAAAGTAAAGTAAAAAGTTAACGACAGAGTGACAGATGTCGCAATAATTTTATACTTCGATCAAGTTGAATGACCTGACGGAAAAGGACGTTTACAAAGAAACATTAGAAATTATTATTTTATGTTCATTAATTCAGAATTAAGCGTATACTTATCGATTCAAAATTTCTTCTGACCTATTAAATTCGGTCTTTACAGGGATTGAAAATACCCCGGGCTACCCTGAAATATAACACTTATTCTTTAGTACAGAGAGACATCCTAAGCTTATATATTACATTACATATTATATTACATAAAGGAACATTAGAAGGCCGAAAAAAAATCGAATTATGTTTGTTATTCAAACAACAATTATAAACTTTAAACAAGTTATTTGAACGTTATAGTAATAAGTGAACTTATAAATTCTTATTGAACTTTATAGGTACAAAGGGTTATGAACCTAAGAAGTTATATAGAAGGTACACAACTCTTACGAAAGACTTAAAGCTTAGACGTTATTAAATGTTTTAATTTTTACGATGTTTTGATATACCTTCAATTTTAATGTTTATGACTTAATTGTATTTTAAAGTCACCAAGTACTAAAAATTCACGAAATGCTTTAAATTAGAGATATGTGCTATATCGATGTAATGCCCTTAATTGATTTCCGACATCGCTTGAACCGACTTCGCGAGACTTTTTTCGAGAGGTAGAATTAATACCGATTTAAATCGTAATCCAGACAATATTCAATCAAATTATGTTATTATTCGGATTTGGATACTGTCAATCGAGGTTTCTACGGTACTATTTCGTCTCCTACTACTTCACTTGAAATTAAAGACCGGAAAATCGTTCCAAACTTGGTAAAGTTATCAAAAATTGCGTTCGCTTACATTTATTTCCAGTGAAGTATTTTGTGTGAAATGGTAAAGTTGGAACCTAAATTAACGGTATCGGAATCCGAATAATAACAAAATTTGATTAAATTTTGTTTGAATTACGATTTATTTCGGTATTACGTTTGTAAGAGAAATTCGGTCCGCCGTACTCTTAAGTGGCAATAATTTTCTTTATTGCGACATTTCGTCTCAGAGAGACATACTTATTCTCTACTTATAAAGTTCTATTTAAGTACAGAAATATAATTTACAAACATAGAATATAAATAAATATCACAATTTCAATTATTCTAATTTACTCACTCCATTGAAGTGAACTCCATTTGAGTGGGATTTTATTATGTAAAACTTTTACGTACACGAGTTTTAACTTTGCTCGCCTTCGCTGCTCCGCAACGTACGCGTATCGTATAACAACAATTTAATATCAAAAAGTTTTAAAATACGAAGTTATATTTTGATACATGATACTTACAGTCAACCTTTAAGTAAACTAGGCACTTATACTCGTAATACTATAGGTACTTATGGGGTTTTCTGTGAAAATGTTTAGTGAACCCTGCAATTATGTATTTCATTTTTACATTATTATTGATATTATCACTGTTTATAAATATTTATAGTTTTTTTTAAGTTTAAAATGATTCAAAATTCATTTAAAAGGTCACAAATAACAAAAAGGATTTAATCTCTCCAATCCTGAGAGGAAACCTGTGCCCAGCTGCAAGACAGTAAATAGGTTAATGATGTTAACATCATACACATAGTGACGCAGAACAGATTGGCCGATCGTAAATCACTTTCCGAACTGGCTCTACCATTCGAGCTTTTATTTACTGAGTCAACCGACGAAATTCGATTATTCTGATGACGACACTCGATGAAGTGCCAACTCATCAAATACTTCAGCTACAATTCTACTATTGTGATCGGCACTTTACTCAGCGTGGCTTTGAATAGTACAGTGCAATCAAATGTAATTCAATTTTGGCCAATTCACCCACTTCGTAACTATTCCAGCCATGTTTCAATAACTGCTAAACAGCGTTGATGTTTCGGATTGTTGTGATTGGAAATTTGTACTCAGTGTGGCTTGGAATAATGCCGGTCTTCGACCGCAATTTAGCCCGAATCAGGCTTTGATGCTTTTACTTTAGATATTTTATTTAAATGATTAGAATTAAAAAGTATTACTTACTCGTATAACGAATTTTCAATACTGACTTGAATTATTTAGCAAGATAATAATTATAATAAACAAGTAAAGCCCTAATATTATTGACTTTGGTACAATTTACTTTAGGTACTTAATTAACTCATTAACAGATTTAAGATAAAAATGCCCATAATTATTTTGGCAAAATGGCTTGACTGATATTGTATATGACCATATTATACTCGTATTACTAGCGGAAAAGATGGACGTGTAAACTTAATAAAAATATCGGTAGGTCCATACATACATACATATAAAACTACAGCATAAATCCATCATGTTTATGTACACTTCGAATATAACATTAGTTACACGGATCTCTTTTTAAAGCTTGAAAATTAAACCGTAACTCAGACGTATAGTGGCAGTAACCCTCGAGGATGAGAGCCGGATAAAATAATTATATTTAAGGCTTCCAGACTGCACGCAAAACTTTATAGGCCTGGAGACACTAAAATATTCAGTGTAGGTACTCAGTATAAGATTATGTCGTAAATATAAGCCGCTGTCTAGGAAATTAACTATGTGAGTTCTGGGACACGAAGAGTATTTTTTTCTTTATTTTAGGGCTTTGTGCTGTGCGATAATGTCGCCCCTTTTACAAAAACAAATGGATATTAGAGATTACATTGTATAGTTTTTTTAAACCTAATTCTGCTCACTTATACAGCATCCTGGCCTGATCTGACATTGGTCGAACCGTTGCTGTTACATACAGCTCTGTTACGAAGAGTTATGAGGATAAAAAATGTCGGTACTACATACATATTGTATTATTTGAACACGAGAATATCCACACTATTTCAAGAATTAATTTGGAATAAATATTTAAAAGTTTCATAAATAGGTACCTTTATATTTTTGCTTTGACTGCCTCATTAGCCTAATGGTCCCAAGCGAAACTGCTACGGTAAAGGTCCTGGGTTCAATCCCCAGGTCGAGAATAGTGTTATTGGGTTTTTTTATGAAATTCTCAGTCGCAGCTCGGAGTCTGGATTTATGCTCGGTTAATGGCAATTAGCTCGCCCCCTATTATATGGGACCTAAGCATAGGTACCGGTGAACAGTGCAACGTTAAACGGCAACTGTGGGTGTACTAATGTACATGGTTCCCTAACCCTTCGGGGAATACGAGCTTAATGGTATGTATCTTTTTTGCTTTCTATCTTTGGTATCTTTACAACTTCCTATCTTTGGTAACTTTCCAAAACAGTAGGTTAAAGAAAGTCAGTTCTTTGAGATACTTTAATAACTTCATGTTTGTAGGTAGGTATGCTAATTATAACGCTAGGAAACTATGTTCCCGAATGGACCAGCTCGACCGGAGTGATACCATGGCCTCACAGAAAACCGGCGACAAATAACGCTGTGAGTCATGTTACCGGAGGCCCAATCCCCTTTTAAAAGGTCGGCAACGCACTTGTAACTCCTCTGGTGTTGTGGGTGTCCATGGGCGGTGGTAATCGCTTACCATCAGGCCATCCGGCTGCTCGTTTGCCCTCCTATCCCATAAAAAAAGTAATAATCTAATGATTTAACTCTAACATTTTAAAGTTATAAGTTTATTTGAGCAAAATTTGTAAACAATCCTCGTTTGCGGCAACAGTCGTTTCATTACTTGGTGAAATATTTCATTTCTTCAGTGTTTCTCCACAAGTAACCCAGTTTGGGGTAGATATTTCAGAATTTAAACGTCCGTAACTAAAATTTATACCTACCTTTTTCTTTTAAAAACACGAAATTTAGAGTTGGATTATCTTTTGAAAACCTACGCTTTGTTCAACCTTAAAACGCAAGTCAGAAGCTTGTGTTATCATCAGAAACTTCTTTCATATCATAGGTACTTACTGTTTCTTATAAGTGTCGGAGTATAGAAGACTGGGTAGCGCAAGCAATGCGCTGGCGCACCACACTGTCAACAGCGCCGCGCGCGCTACTCGACGACTCAGTCTATGTTGTAGCGGCTTCACTATCGCCACATATCTGCACAAAAACGTAGACCTAATTAATTACAATAATTAACCTAATAGACCTAAATAATTAACGTGGGAGAGCCATGCTTCGGCACGAATGGGCCGGCTCGACCGTAGTGCTACCACGGCCTTACAGAAAATCGGCGTTAAACAACGCTTACGTTATGTTTCGCCGAGTGAGTGAGGTTACCGGAGGCCCAATCCCCTTTTAAAAGTCGGGCAACGCACTTGTAACTCCTCTGGTGTTCCGGGTGTCTATGGGCGAGGGGAATCGCTTACCATCAGGCGATCTGTCTGCTCGTTTGTCCCCTATTATTTTAGAAGGGGAATTTCAATGTTAAAAAACCTTCTTTGTAGCTTTAAATCGTCCAAGCTATTCAACAAAGAGTTTGTTTTCGTCAGTTTGTGATTTTATCATGATATATCCCATTGTGGACTCTTTGTTTACTTACAACTTTTTGTTAATCGAAATGGGGTAAACCCCATTTCGATTAGTAAACAAAAAGTTGTCGATTGTTAGATGTTCCGATAATGTAAGTAATTAATGGGATTTATGGAGCAGCACTGGAACAAATTGGCTGAAAACCAAAAAAGTTGAAGAGGCATAGTCAGCATCCAGTAAATTTAGTTTAGTTAGAAACTAATAAACTTTAAACGCTTCGATAGACATAACACATGTTTACATCAGCTTTATAACGAACAAAAAATGTGAGAATACCGAATAGTGATAGATTTATACAGAACTAGCTGTTGTTCGTGGTTTTACTCACACCCCTGAAGGACTATTAGGTACATTTACTATTATTTTTTAACGTGGGAGAGCCATACTTCGTCACGAATGGGCCGGCTTGACTGGAGTGATACCACGGCCTAACAGAAAACCGGCGTCAAACAACGTTTACGTTGTGTTTCGCCGAATAATTGACGTTATCGGGGGCCCAATCCCCTTTTAAAAGGCGGGCAATTCATTTGTGACTCCTCTGGTGTTGCGGGTGTCCATGGGCGGCGGTAATCGCTTACCATCAGATCATGCGTCTGCTCGTTTGTCCCCCTATCCCATAAAAAAAACCTAAGGCGTGACTCTATGTGAATTATATATGTAAATATAATCATGTTAATCTACACCATACAAAACATGTCCCTTTCGGCCCCAAAAAGGAAGAATTAAAGTTTTTTTTTATTATTTATTTGCGGCTATAGTATCACTGCGTTCGCAGTCGGTCTATTGTGATCGCCACTGGTTGAGTTAGAGTTCACCGCTGAATCCTGCAGCTATTATGAACTGCAGGATTTTCTTAGGGGTGAACTCCTTTATTATGCTTGTATATTAGCGATCCGCATTCTCCAAGAAGGTAAAGTGGCGAAGAAAAATTAGAGCACATATCAGAAATAAATATGTAAAGTAGCCTCTGTTTTTGTAGTTACTATAATTTTTCTTCTAATCTATCAATAACAATATGTTTTATATATATTAGAATATTAGTTATTACAATATCTAAGGAGCCCTTGGCTTTTTTTTTTTTTTTAATTGTCCTAGGACTAATTCTTTCTCCTTTATTACTATTCCCCAAAAGCAAGTATCGTTAGGATTTCGTGTGACAATAAATAATGCGAAGGACAACCTTAATTATCGATATGGATTAATGATGTGTGAACAACATGAGTTTACTTTTCTAGATAACGTCACCTAGTATTGATATAATCGAGTAGCGTCCCACACAAAATATCGACTTACCCTGACTGCTGTCTCTAGAAATATCATCACACATGTATACCGGGAAATTATGTACGCTATATTAATATACAGGGTATCCCAAAATCAACAACATGCCGATAACGGGCAATAGGGTAAGTCGTGACAGTTATTAGATATATATGAAAAAAAAATCTCGGTCATGTACTTTTCGAATTATATGGATTCAAAAATAAATCTTAAAAAATTACACCCTGTTATGTTCTCTCAAGTCCTGTAACTACAACTGTTCTATATCTGTTAAGTAAATCTCATACAAAGACATGCCAGCGATTGTATTAATCGCGTGTGATTTCAATGAAATAAGCTGATATTTTTTTTAAAGGAAATTTGAGACATTGGACATTTAGAAATATATAAGTTTAGCAATAAGAAAGAAAAGAGATTAAAAATCCAAAGACGTTATATTTAGCAATCTGCTAAAAGATATTTTCGTTGATAATACCAGCTATCATTAGTGGCAAAATAATTTCATGGTAAAACTAAGAAAAAATAAATAAACAATAGATCCATTCCACAGAAGTTACACAAGTACGCAAAATTTATCCAATCCGGCAAATGAATGCCAGAATTTTCATTAGAGTATCTTTACGATAAAATCTGAGGCTAACGAGCCAAAATTAAATAAATGACTCACACGTTTGTCCAACACATTCAGTTTCAAGAATTTCAATTTCAGTTGTGATGAAATTCTTCCAGCAACCAGTCTTAATTAAAATGTTTAATGGAATATCCAAGCGGGTATGGAATTTCATGTCATGGATCATTGTCACCGCTGCATCTCTGATACAGGAAGAAATCAATCAATTTAGCGAGGTCAATACAGTTCACGATTCGTAGAGATTACGTCCAATTTACCAGAGTGGGTCACGACCGAATAATGATGTCTATTGGATTTTTTAATATAGGCTTATATTGTTTAAATGTTTAATTGTGTTTAAGATTTTTGGTTTTTAATATTTATTTCTATTTTAACTGTTGTTTGTTGTGTAACTGATTTATATCAGTATATGTAGGTACATAATTTGTAAAACGTATAAATAAGTATGACAACATTATCGCATTGGGTGTAAACCTGTTAGGGTGACGTTGATACTTAAATAAATAAATATCAATACGCCTCCATTCCACGAAGGGAATAATGGATATGAAATTTCGTTAATACTAGATGCTTTTTAGTTTCCATGCACGCATTCACTTCCTTGATTATGATGCGGGGAAGGACCCCTTTGAAGGCCGCTGGACCACAGCCTGGCACGATCGTGGCCAATGTCATGAATCCCATGACTAGGCAAGGGAAGGCTAGTGCGTTTTTTAGTCGGTACCAAGATTTTCCGCAATCCAAAAAAAAGATGCACTTTGGTTTGACTTACTGTAAAGATAACTTCACAAGTAAAAAACGAAATGACAATCTTACTTGTCCATTTCATTCTGGAAAGATCCGGCTTTAAGGAAAATCTAACATATTCCAAGCGCACTTCGTGTAATCTCCAACAGCACAAAAGTTTCGCTGGAATACTTTCGAAAATACATTGTGAAATCTCTTTGACGTGAGTCCTTAAAAGTCTAAGTACTGTGGCCGACCATTTACTGTGATGAAAATTCGTAGTCTATTTGAAACGTCTTCCTAATGTAAATTATTTCAGCAATTACATATTATTAAGCTATAAATAATTGAAAGCGTTCAAAATACACTAAAACTACATTAAAATATTCCATGTAACTCTACAGATGGTCGACGGACCCAGCGGAATACATAAAAACATGAACTGGTTTATGTTTACACTGTATCTACCTATCTTTGAAATGTATATTTTACTGTGTTAGTAATAAATAAATAAATTCTCAACCAGACGTTCTAGTTGAGAATGACATTTCATTTCTTTTTGACATTAATATTTCTTATTGTTGATTATTCTTCCAGTTTAGGAAATTTGCAATAAAAATGTTACGCTTTAAATACAAACAGTATCCACTAAGAGGAGATTTACGTAAGTTGCGATGGGAATGTGCTGATGCGTAATTTAATAAGATCCGCAGTACAATATCGGACCTAAAAACTTCTACGTACCTACTTGACTGAAACTTCTTGATTAAGTACACTGAATGCGGGCTCATTGAAATATGCAGGTACTTATTAAGTTTGAGCCCGCATTATCCTATACTTTTTTCAGATTATATTGTATATCTTAAGAAGTTAGCCACCCCCTAAAAACAGAGGCTTTTTATCGTTTTACTCTTCCAAATATAATAATTTCTTCCAAATATAATAATTATATTTCGCAAGCAAATCACACACACACACACACACACACACACATACATACACACACACAAAACACTGTGCGCATTCCTTGTTCCTCCTTGGTACATATATAAATTCTTCTTCTTTACCTTTGGTTTATTTTCAAAATTATTTATTGTTTATGTTCATGTTTATTCTCTCACATTATAATTGTTTTGTTGATGAAAAACTGGAAGAGCGGAACCACCTTATACAAGCTAATCTTTGCTTAAAAGGTGACTCCAATCAATTATATACATAACATAATAAGTTGATGAAATAAACATTTTTATTTTATTTATTTATTATTATTATTATTTACTTTTAAATCCCTTCTTAATTCAGCTACGTCTGTTATATGTGATATATTAAACTGCAATTTAAATTGTAAGTAACGTTCATGTATTGAAAACATATTTAATCTCTTTGAAGTATTCAAGTTGACAACTTTTATTCAAATTTTATTACTTTATAGATACAATTTACTTGCAGTAAACTTCTGAGAAAAGTGTAGTTAAATGTAGTTTTACTAATATTGACTAAGCTAATGTATGTTTATTGACCTCAGAGATCCGAATAGTTAATAATAACAAATCAAATTCGGTGTACAATTATATAATTGTCACTTTATTGATAATCAAAATCAGATTCACCATTATTTAAACCGTGATTTTATGTGCATTTAAAAAGCAGTAAGTATTTCGCTTTCGTCGGAATCCTATTTTACTGCCAACAACTCTCGTTCAATCGTTATTTTTCAAAATAATAAGTTCTCAATCTCTCAGGTAAATTATGGGATAAGTGCTTGAAAAGGCTTACACTCACTGATAAACCCGAAAATTTCAAAATTTTAAATCTCACAAATTAAACATTTTGCAGGAGGGTTTTATGTCATGCCCTTCCAAAGGAGACATCCACGAGACTAAGCAAAACGAATTCAATGTAGGACACACAAATCACAATAAAATAATTAAAAAAAATACCCTTGCACATAACTAACAAATATTTTTAAGAATAAACATTAGCTCCTGTGCTGTCGTATAAGAATATAGTATTACAATGATGGATAGGTCTATCAAGAAAATATTTATGTGAAAACGTACTTATAATGTCTTAGCTTTCAATACGAATCAATCATTTTATTAGACTTTTATTTTGTACGGTACTGTATATGCTTTCAAAATTCTTTCGCTCGTTCCCTAATTGCTTATTTTTATTCTAGCCTTTTCTCAGCTACTTATGTTGGAGTCAGCTCTCAGTCTAGATTTAGTTAAATATTACTATTTTACACAAAGTAACTTCCATCAGATAGAGAATTTATTTGAGCTTTTTGAGCTTTTGATTCTAACACCCAAATCTAAAAGGAGTCTCAAAGTATTAAGAATGGTTATCCATCTGTAGACAGATTGCGGAAAGCATAACTTAACTTCGCAGATCGATTGATCTGCGAGATAATGACGAAACCACGAGTTTATACTACAGATACATTGTTTAACACAAGAATACTTAAAACACGAACAGATAAAAATTGAAATGGGTTTCCGAATCTCTCTTTTACACGATTTTTATGTTACCCCAATTTACTTCAAAAGGCCATTTCAGACACTGCCCTGCATTGTATCACTCACATATTCTTACAATATTATGTCTGGACTTCAAAAGAGACCATGATTCTCTGAGTTTGTTTCGGTGTTTCTTCTCAGAGGTCGTCAGCTAGGAAATGCCGACACCATCTAGTACTTAAAAAAAAGACATGTAAAAGCATCCTTGAGAGATCTATTTACAGAAATAAATATCATTTCATCATTTCATTTCAAGTCAATCGTGTTGCAGGACAGTGCTTCTGTAAACTGAATTTAACAAGCCATTAATTTTTAAATTCAAGGAAATAATATTGGAACACGGTGAGCACAGAATATTTTCATTCATGGTAGGTTGCAATACTTGCAATAAACAAACATCTCTAAATTTTCTTATTTCTTGTATGATTTCAGAAATCAAACGAAAATCTGTGAATAGCAGTCATTATATACTGAATAAAATAAACTGACAGAGAGATAACGCAAAGCTTAAAGCAGTTACTTACACAACGTAAGCTTTTTGAATAGGACAATAGAGATCTGCGTCTGTAACACTGCTACTAACCGCTATTACATTGATATTTATGCTAAAAAAATCATAAGATCTCTATAATAGGCGATAAATAAAAGGAATTTATAAAGCGTGTTAATGGAAACATTGGTAGGGGCTCGCTGGAACACAATACATTGACCTTATTGGGTATTATGAAGTCCTTCAAAAAGGTTAGGTGCATTGTACTCGCAAGTGCTGTGGGTATGTGCAAGAAATTGGACGAACGCGAACGAAGCAAAAGTTGTATGCAAGGATCGTAGCTTATGGCTTTCTATATGTCTGCCTATCCCCGTAGGAACAAGGTGAGTACCTAGGTGTAACATAAGATACATACGAGTAACATATTCAACCCATTATACTGTCCCACTGCTGGGCACGGGTCTCCTCTCAGAATGAGAAGGATTAGGCTATAGTCCACCACGCTGGCTAGTTGGCAGACTTCACAAGAAAATCTCTCAGGCATGCAGTTTTCCTCACAATGTTTTCCTTCACCGGTTAAGCGCGTCATAATTAAATATTTAATACGCACATGACTTCAAAAAGTCAGAGGTGCGTGCCTTGGGTTCGAACCTTTGGCAGTCCAACGGTCATACTACTAAGCTATTACTATTCTAGGTGTAAACATCCTCACAATAGCTGCAAGATACAATAGTACCCGTATTTTTTATAGTTTTCAGCGTTCGTTGCCCTTTGCAAATATTAAACAGGACATACCTATTATGAATTAAAACGTACTGGGACTTAAACATACTGGCGAACTGTAGGTGTACATTAGTACGCCTCCGCGTTACATTTCGAGGAATACTGGCGTGATGGTATGTTATGTTATGTTATAACAAGATATTATATTTGAGCTACGGATCAAGTAATTATTTATGTAATTGCTTGTAAGTCTTTAAGTCGGTTTAATATAGGATAATAAGAGTCTTATACATACTTAAGTGTAATTACTTGGATTGTAAAAATAATATCTCAAGAAGACATTTCTAGGTATCTATTCTATAAAACAATATTTTCATTAATTACAGCTGAAGAAATACCATACGTCGACAATTGTCAAGTATGTAATGTAACAAGCGGTTGCTATTTCATTATAATCAAGTTTCGAAATATATTTATTAATATGATGATATTCATATTCAACCTACACAATATGTTGTCCTCATTACAACGTTAAACAATATAGGTAACCAGAACACGGAACAGTTTAGTTCTCCACACGTGTTCACTCTTACCTTATATCCTAGACCTAAACTGTTGCAATCTAGAACTAAGTTCAAGTTAGAAACTCACTCAGATGAGTTTATAATGACAAGTCCAGTTACGCAATATATCAGAAGAAACAAAGAAAGAGTACAATCGAAATAAGTGTATTTACTTACTTAACGTAAGTTTATATTGTGATGTGCTGAGTGCTAACTGAAAATACAAGTGACAATAAAGTGACAGACTT
Organism: Acronicta aceris; assembly: GCA_910591435.1. Lineage (NCBI taxonomy): Eukaryota > Metazoa > Arthropoda > Insecta > Lepidoptera > Noctuidae > Acronicta > Acronicta aceris. The sequence goes on along the minus strand of OU342767.1, from coordinate 7,649,309 downwards.
CGGGTCCTTTTAAATTGAGCGTAGTTTCATCAAACATATTATGCCGTGTCTACTACGCGGTGCCTACGCGAAGACTACGCGGTGCCTACGCGAAGACTACGCAGTGACTACACGAAGACTACGCGGTGCCTACGCGAAGACTACGCGGTGCCTATCCAAAGACTACGCGAAGACTACGCGGTGTCTACGCGAAGTTCATGCATAAGTTTGACGAACACGCTGGATTCTTAGAAGATGTAAATGTACCTACAGTACAGTACAGTAAGCAAGAAAAAGTGACTCGAATAAAAAACTTAAATCTACACGATTCTCAATGAATATTTTATTAAATCATTTATAAGATAATTTTCGGTAGAAGCTTAATTACTTGAAGCTTCTGTCATTAATTTTACCCGGAACAAACACCATCTCATAATATAACGACTTTTCCAATATTTGCGAAGGATAAGGGTTAGGATAACTATCGGAGTACAACTTCAGCACACTATTATATGTTGACCTCAGATAGTTTTCCTAACTCTCAGAACTTTACACGAAATTCTTGAAAATACAAGATCCAAGTCTACTCACACTTCAGCTATCGGCGCAGGCTCTATCAAAAGTAAGAAATTTATCTTACTTAGATAATATTGTCCCTAGTCTGACAAAGTGGACATTTTGTTCCTTACTCATTTTATTAGAGATTATTTAACTTCCGCATGTACTTGAACAAAATTCTTTAAATTATAGACGCACAAGAAAAAATAAGCTACGAGTAGATAGAAGATTCAATGTTATTATTATTGATCCTAAAGTTTAAATTTTATTAGTATTATCTGTAGGGTAACTATCGAATTCGATCGAAATGGTCTGCCTAAATTGTTTTTATTTTAAAGCTTACTAGCAATGTGTGTCGCACATTACTAGTATTCTTGTTAACCCCTCGTGTTAAGCTAAATGCTTGTGTTACGAGTGGGTTCACGTCAGTAGTGCAATGGGTGGGTTTCGAAACGACAACCACAACCTATTAGGCTACGGTCGCTTAATTAATTAATCTTTTATTAATGCATGATGGTATGATATACATATCACATTTAATAGAAGTGCCTAAAACAAAATCAGATGCTAAATAATCCCTCATAGCTCATAGAAGTTTCAGTGAAAATAAGCAAAAGAGAAAAAATAAGGCAATATAAAATGCTATGCAGACCTGTGTATATAAATTATAATAATAATATATTTACCTACACGTAATGCATGTCGTTAGCTGTCTGTACATGTAAGTGACTTCCCTGGTATGACTACATGAACAATACAGACATACCTACACTATCATACTCGTATAATACGCAATGCACGTGTAGGAATGTTTTGATTTTGGAAATAACATATATTTTCATTTGTTCTATCATCAGCTATTTTTGCCTGATTTTGGCAATCGACAGGTTGATAGCGAGGCTAACTGTATAATGTGTTCTTCCCAATGATATTGTATGTTACTATTATTTGAATAGGTAACTCTCATGTTAGTGAATTGTAATTCTTATGAGAATAAAGTTGTCTCTAACGTAAACTTATGGAGGGCGCCCAATTTAAATAAGACCGATCACAATGATACCGAAAGATTGTTTGAACTTTCGAGATTATTAATGAATCCCACGATTAGATTAAAAGTATTTCAAATAATCTTTATTTTAAAAGGAATTGACAATTAAATCGAATAATCATTTGTCAGTAATCTTGTTGACTCTTATCATCATCATCAACAACGTATTACATACTTACGACTATGTATAAGTTCCTGGATGAATTACTCATCTTATAAAAACGAAAAATCTTGCTTTAAAAGAGAATAAAACAAAGGGCGGTATTTAATATTTCTTAAAACAGCGTTTTTGAGAACACATTATTCAGCTAGAGATTTCGTTATTTTTTAACAACACTTAAGACGAAACAGACAATGAAGTTAGTTCTTTTAAATTGATTTATTTTTATCTTAACGTAAGTTATATTATTATAGTCTCTTTAAGACATCTTTCCTCGTTTTACAAGCCAATTTACTAGAGACTTCCGTATGCTTTGAAGGCAAAATTAATAATAGTTCAAATAGTGCTGCTTTGATGTCTTTTTAATCTTTCTTTTAATAATTTATAATATACTACGCTTGTCATAATATCTTCTTTCTAAGTGTAAGATGCGCCTGTGCAATATATTCCATTTTTCTGTGAAATTATAAGCTAGCTAACAATTGTACCCAATTTGTGCACTTCATAGTTATGAATACAAGTTGTTAGCGTAATTGGCTCATAAATTACTATTCAGTTTTGAAATCTGACGTACAACTAAATTAGGTTGTCATGCATAAAAAACTTAATTATTTTTATAAATTCATTATTTTAACCAAAACTTGTGATTTTATTTTTGCTGCAGGTCATCATCCTTCTCAGTTGAAAAACCTGTAGTACTGAATGAAGATTTCCCGATTTTTCACAACGACCGGTTATAACCTAGTTTTTTTCAATCATACATTATATGATAAAATTGTAACTGGCCAATGTCTGAATTAAGAAAAATAAAATGGGAGGTCTTTACGGCAATAAATAAAATTTTGTTTTTTATGGGATAGGGGGGCAAACGAGCAGACGGATCGCCTGATGGTAAGCGATTACCGCCACCCATGGACACCCGCAACACCAGAGGAGTTACAAGTGCGTTTTAAAACGCAATGTGTATGTACCAACAATAAAATCAAAGTTCAAATTTTTTTTTTGGTACGTTATTTAAAAAGTGCAGTTCATAATGGAGCTGTTAGTGCCATTTAGGTATTTAATAAGAATTATCAAAGTACCTGTAAGTTGTGACCCGTAATGGCATAAGAAAACAAAAGACTTGTGTATTTAAATATAATGCCCGACCTTTATTAATCGTTGGTGGTTAATGGTTCATTAACTGTAATGTCGCCTGTGAGTTCAGTAATAGGACTGTAAATCACTTAGGATTCGACAATATAATTGTATTATTTTCAATGTAAATAGAACAAAGTTTTTAAAACCTGAATTACAGAGATAAGTTCGGAGATAAGCCTGAGTCTTGTTTATGATACTTATAACAACGAAAATCGCCTAGACTGCTTTCTAGGATAACAACTAAGAATAAATTAGACTCAATTCGATCGACTATATATTATAAAATATATAAAAATTAGTTGGACGCAGGGGAAGTAACCAAACCATGCTCATGGATATTTTTTACCACTTTTACTATTATAGTCGGTACAAGTTCGACATAGTACCCTGCCACCTCCCTAGGTGGCACAGGATCCATGAGCAGTTTTCAGACTGTGTGTAAATAAATTAGAATTTATCAAATGAAAAACTCATCATTATTATTATAAAAAAGCATATCATAATATAGTCCTATAAGTTTCTGACGTCGTCACGACCGTGAGCAGGTAAACTATGACGAAGAATTGTAATTAAACTAAATTCATGCCACCGACTTCAAAACTATTAACAGTCCTGTCATAATGATGTCTTCATTAATTAACGCAACTACAAACTAACAAAATTAAATTTTTAAACTAATTATGGAGTTTTGACGGTCGTTTTAGTTAAGAAACTAAAATCACACAATATTTAACATTTTTAGAAAGAAAAACTAAATACACCACCCGAGTTCTTGTGTATTTTAACAAGATGTGTTTTCACCTGCGTTGCTCTGCTCCTATTGGTCGTAGCATGATGTTATATAGCCTATAACCTTCCTCGATAAAAGGACTATCAAACACAAAAATATTTTTTCAATTCTAACCAGTAGTTCCTGAGATTAGCGCGTTCAAACAAACAAAGTCTTCAGCTTTATAATATTAAGTATAGGTTTATGATTATTTATTTAATTACTATGATTTATTTTAGTATGAGAAAATTGCGTTACTCAGGCAAATCTATCTTTAAGACCAGTTGCAGTTAAAATTAATACATAATAGCTATAGGTAGGAACTGATTAAAGAATTCAATTCAATACTATACATACTATCCTTATTCGGTGACTTTAGGACTGCATGACTGCGTTTTGCTACTCACTGGGTACGATTGACAGCAGTGCAGTGTTCTGCAGATGCCAAAATTTCAATAAATTGCTAATGGTAACAAGTCTGCTTTCGCCTTAGCTGAACATATACGTGAAGTTACTGTGTGCTCACATGGTTACATAATTACACGCACATCTCGATGTTGATTCAGGACTCTCGCGACAAGAAACTCCATCCAATCATTTCACGTTCAGTTTAAGGGACATCGTATTTTATTATTTATGGTTCCAGGGATACAACGTGATGACTTGACCGATGAAAGGGTCAACCAAGAGTTTCTTGGGTACTTTTCGAAGAATTCAACTTTTCTCTTCCAGTAAGTAGTCGTAACCAAAGTTAGGGTAAATAAGGAAGTTATTAGAACGTAAAACGCGAGGAAAGTGTCTTGTTGAAGTAATGTTTCCTCCGGCTGTTCCGAAAAGTAAGGGATGGCAAGTTAACAGGGTTCGAGTTTACGACAGTGAAAGTGGTGAAGTAAAGGAAAACATCACTAAAATTGGACACCTGCTTTTCAATGGACACATGTAGGTAGTGTCCCGATGAACGGGACCCGTTGAAAAAGACCCACTTTTTCAACGGGTTTGGTTTTTGTAGTTTGACTTTTCAAAAGTACCTACCTTTTTTAATAGTCTAATTGAAATAAAACATTTTGGCTTTAACTTTGAACTCTGTCGCTATTTATTTCACGCATAATAATTTAAAAAAATCATGGAGTTATTCGATTAATGTCTGTCGAAGTCGTAAAAAAAATTAGTAATATAGGAGCAATAGAAAGTTTCGAATTTTAGATGTTCGCATGTATCTATGTTTGCACGAGCATCACGCAAAGACTACTGCACGGAATTCGCGGTTTTTACCGTTGTAGGCGTTTCTGGAGACGTAACTTAAAATCTGGTGCTTGGCTCATCTTGATACGCCGCATTGAAGCAGATTTATAGTAAGTACATCCGGACGCGAGTGAAATCGCAAGCAGCAGTTACTTTCAAATATTAACTATTTTAATTTCTTTCTTTAACTCTTATGCGAAATTTCCTACTTGACCCACCGCACTAGTTTAAACTGTGCGTTTTCTTTCAGCTAGGATGATTTAACCAATTGCCAGTTAAATTGCTCTAATGTTTCAGTTACTATTAGAGTTTTGCCAAGGAGATAAAAATGCGTCTGAGATGTGGTCGACAATAGTTTGGGTTGGAAGACTACTTAACATTGTTTTCAGATAACTTAACCCTTTACGAACAAACTGAACTTACCTGTATACCAATCCTTCCCCGGCGCGGTTTGCCAACCAGACTAAAACTAATTTATCAGTTCTCCCACTGTGACATCAATCATAATACGTAAATCTACCTGAAAGCTTATCCAAGGTCATGACTAAGTAACTTCAATATAGGCAAAGTTTGTACAAACTAGTCTAGTTTCGTAATAGTTGCCGCTTGTTTGGTGTCTGCTGGCTATCAATAGTTTGTCGCAAACAAATCGTGACAGGTTAAGACAAGGCCAACTTTTTATATTCCTTCATCTATTGACATAAATATAAGGACAGAGCGGAACGCACGTTTAAATAACCCCCACTAACATGGTCCCATGGTCCTACTACTTAGACCTCGCTGAATGAATTAGCGAGCGGAGCGGAGACCGGACCTCGGAGCAGTTATACGTTTTGAATTAATTGAATAATATTAGAGTTATTTATTTTAATTTATTTAGTTTTAGTCCATACCACTTAACGTACAATTAGTAGTATAGAGTATCTAATAGATTGGTACATTCTTTAGTGTTTCATGTTTAGCAAAAGCGCAAGGCAAGTCGTTCGGGCAGCCCTGTCCTAAGGCCCTATTTTTACTATTTATATGAATGCCTTCATCAGATGGTTGAACATAAGCTTTAGATGTTGTAAATGTATCTAGCTATTAAATCACCAATATTATTAGGTAGGTAATAACTTTGTGACTGAGACTCCAGACCAATGTTTTAAAATGTAATTCTCCAAGGCAGAGGAAGGCAAGTGCGATTTTAAGTATGTAAAAGTCTGACACAAGTGAAAGAAAACCATGAAAATACATAGTTTCAATAGTTTGGCCAGGTAATATACAGGCAGATAAATTGGGACATTTAATTATTGCCTAAATATTACATGTGAGTAAAACTTTTGAATCTTTATAATATACTTCATGATTATACAGATAAATAATTCGTTTCAGAAATTATTGTTTCTTAAATCTCGTTTACTATAAAAAAACTATATGCAACAAAAACGATTGTCGGAATTCGGTTAATCATTGGAATATAGCCTTGACCGTATCCCTACTGTTATCCATTTTCCCATTATTTCATTTTGCGATATCTTTTGTGGCAGTGTAATTTATTAGACGTCCGGCTATCGGCTATAAGTCTAGCTCGAGTGCAGGACGTGAGCCATTGATTAAGCTACAAGTCACTTTGGTTCTTTTCTCGGTTCCAATGTGAAAGAATTCTCATGTCATTCGAATGATGTCGAATTTATTTTCGTATGAAACTGTTCCAAAATAAAAGACCAAACTAGAAACTATCCACTTTAGATCTCTTGTAATAAAACTGAATTTCGTGTAATCCATCAAAGTATAGTATTTTGCTTTCTTATAATAATTTATGAACTCACCTGTCAACAGTAATAGCGACTAGTGTGAACACTCCAGCAGATACGGTGAGGTTTGCGGTGAAGTTGCTTGCGGTACAGGTCACTGCCCCGAAAGGCCAGTCCGCCGTCACAAGGAAAATGAAGTTTGGAGCCCCGTTTAGTGTCGCCATCAGCAAGTCCGCGACGGCTAGGTTCACCAGGAAGCAGTTGGTTACTGTTCTCATGCGACGATGCGCTGCAAGAAAAAATATAGTTTAATATTAACCCATCAAACGATAAATTCCAAACAATGCAAAATTTATTAGTATTAGGACCAATTGGCCTTTTAAACACTCAAGAGATGAGTATAGGTTTGTTATTTAAAAAATTAAGGCGTTGCATTAAAAATTCTATTAGGATTGATACATAACAAAGATGCTTTGCTAAGCTATCGTTAGTCAGTGTTACAGTACAATATCTTTGTGCTGTATCTACAATCTACATCGCAATCTTATGATCTTTATCGCACGTTCAATATCTATTAAATGTTTTTATATTTATCTGTAGTCGGTGGTGAAGTGATTAGGTCACTAACTTGTAGTATTTCTTCCTTGGATAATTTTGCTATTACTGTACAGTATTTGTATTCGTCTCCTTGCTTCTGTGGTGCTAATATGGCTTCTAGTTGCGTGAACCATAATCTTGGTTGGTCTTTCCAAAATTCCGGAATGCGAGATAAAACCGAGGTGCCAGCAGCTACTTCAAGTGTTCCTTGCTGATTTATGTTCGCCTTGCATGGTGATTGTGCCATGTTTCTTGCTGCGTATTCGTTCGTCGGGGTCACCAATTTGCCAAACTTCTTGGCAGTATATGATTAGGTATAAATGAGACAAAGTTGTAGTATAGTCTGGTTATAATTATCCAAAGGTGCATCTTATATACTAACGACTACTCGTGTTGATCACGGATAGTAAAAACATTTAATAGATATTGAATTGAGTAGAAAATATAAGTAGTGAGTTAAATATATATATTTATATAAATGCGGAATCCCAAAGGAAGCTAGGAATGCGATAATATAGTGGAATCAAAGCCAAAAGCAAAGCTGCGTGACTATTATTCCGATTTAGGCGTAAACATAAGTACAATAATATTTATTATATAAATCGTATAAGATCGTTCTTCAGCTACCAAAAAGTACATAATTGAAATATAAATTGGGAGCAAGGCCAAGTATAGAACAATACTATAATTAGAATAAGAGATGTGGCAATGAAACTTTCATTTCCACTCATCGTCTGCCAACGTGACCTTGTTTTGCTGGCTCTACATTTGGAAGAGTATGTAAACAACTGGTTGTTTTCTTTGATTACCTAATACATTTACTAAGATACCATAGTAAATCTAGTAAAATAGCGGTTTTTTATTTATTATGTCGGCTAACAAGCAGACGAGCCACCTGATGGCAAGTAGCCATGGCCGCCTAAGTACACCTACAACACAAGAGGAGTTGCTGACGCGTTGCCGAGCCTTAAGATCCCCTATGGTCTGCAGACTGCCAGAGCCGCAGCGACCGAGTGGGAACTGGCTCTCAAACGCAAAAATGGAAACATACATAAAGATACTCGGTACGGCAGACTCCGACGTGGTGATCGTCAGCCAGTCAGACATCAAGAGGTCCTACCACCGAGCAAGTCAGATATTTTTTCACCTCTTACGAGATGCCTATCTGATTGGCAGTGAGAAATTGCAATGAGGAACTGTCACAACACTGGAAATAAGAAAATAGCAACCCATTTTTTCATTCTTATAAGATAAGCCGTTACAAACTATGTTTATAGAGAATGGACAGAACGTGAGTGCCGTGATGAGGGTAGAATGACAATAACGGTTCTATGTTATTTGTATGTTAAAGTGTCTAATTGTAGACAAACAAAAAACATCGGTTCTGATGATAAACTGGAAGATACTATGCACTGTTACGTCCTTAATTTAAATTAACACAAAGTAATATATAATAATCACTTATAAATGTGACTGAATAAGCGTAAATAAAACAATTATAGGTAAAGGTTTCAGTGATTATAAGTAATTTCTTCTATTACAGTTACATTATTGAAGCAAATCCATTGTGTTCATTCATTACTCAATCCTAATCTAAGGTTTCCTCATGGGAAACACATGTGCAATACGTTCGGCCACTTAAAGAGCAGAGGGTCACCCTGATAGCTTTATTATGCTCCGGCCGAAACAAAACACATAGCTAAGGATGTCACGTAACACACACGATTTCTTCCTGCATTTTATGTGGACAAGGCTCAAGTTATTGCGGATGTGTTAATCCGGATTATCTAGGACAAACCAGTGCAGTTTTGTTGATAGCAAAACATTGGACATTTAAATTTTTATGCGAGTCTATAAATGGTGATAACATTTTCTCTTCTTTTGTTTTCAGTGGGGAAGTAAAGAATATGAAAAGAATAGAAGATAAAACAGAGTATCGTATAAATTTAGTGCATAAATCCGGATTTCGATAGTTTTTAAAGTAATTAAATTATATGTGCCAATAGGCACATATAATTTAATTACTAAACAACTAACAGTGACTAATTAATACATACTTACCCTACCTACAGAGATGTTTTTGGCAATTAGGCTAGACAAAATGATAAAAAAATCCAGATTTATGCTAATTATTACTCCTTCTACAGTCTATAGATTATTAATTTCAAGGAGTAAAGTTATTTTCAAAGCCATATTATTAAATCTTTCTATTTTAGAATTCTATTCAGTTCAATAAATTGCACATGGGAGTATCGTAGTTTACTTTTATTCTAGTTAAGTCCCTAAAATACACAAAGTTCATTTCTGAACATCGATAGCAGACTGATATTGAGAATACCTAATGAGATATAACGATCTCAGGGACACCCTTGGGGCCTTTGTCTGGGAGAAAACCTTAAACTACAGTAGCAAAAAAATAATGTTCTGTGTATTGTCCGAACTCCTCATAAGCTGCTGGTGTGATTTTGATTATTTTTGATTATTGTGTATGTTTAAATGGTTCCTGGATGGTTCAGATTCAAAATTTGAGCTAGTAGGTAGCACCTAAATCGGGTTTTACGATTTTTTTAAATACAGGTCAAGACATGGGAAAGGAGTGAATGCATGAGGTGACGGCTGATAGGGATGAATGGAAGAAAAGGATATGCTGCGCCGATCACAAATAAATTGAGACAAGGGCAGCAGATGATGATGCAGGGCAAGACAACGTTTGTCGGGCCCGCTAGTTTATAATATAATTGCTATCTATCGAACTAAAACATAATAAAATAACTAAAACGAAACTGGAAATTTTAAAAATTAGAACTAGAAAAGTGCTTCGAAAAACTTCGTCAAAAAACCGACATTGCCACTTTTGAGAGCAATATTGATTTTCCGATAAAATCAATTTATTATCTTTGATTAATTAGATTATATTATCATTAAATATCTAATCGTTTAAAATGTTCTAAAAATTTACATTTAATTGTGAGGAATGGAGAGTGATTTACGTTTCAATAAAAAAACTTTAAGATTACATCGAAAAATTTTATACAATTACTTACAGCATCCTTAAAAAAGGTTGGGCCTATTTATGTATTTGAGAGACGTCACAGTTTACTTACATTAAGCTGTCAAATAACAGTAGAAAAAACGATTGTTCTTGTCACACAACGTACAGTCATGAGCACCAATATGTACACATTCATGCATAAGTACATGTTTTGACTGATACCTCTTGTAATTGACAACATTTCAAAATTATTAAGCCACCAAAACAAAAATACTGTTTCTTTGTTTCCCTATACTGAGTCCCAAAATATTTTTATTATTTTTTTATATTTCTTCATCTAGGAGAAAAAAAAAATAAAACGAGTGATGACGCCACTTATAAGGCGAAATCTTAGAAAATTGAAATTTTGTCAAAATAATAGTAAATCAACAACGAAATAGGTAATGTAAGGTTAAGAATAATTATGATAAATGTCAATCTGACCTAAGACAATTTTCAGGGTCAGATAATGATGTCGTATAACCGACTCGTTTAACCGTACGGCACTTACGTCTGTTTAGAATAGAAAGAACTTCAAAGTCGAAAATGATGGAATATTGGGAATATAAAAATTACTGATATCTTATTTTTCGATCTAGTTTATATATATGGGTATAGTTTATATGTATGTAATATATGGGTGTTATGAAATAAATAAATAAAAATAACTTCACTGAAAAGCAACAACGATTTTCTCTCAAACTATAAATATTAGAAAATTGATTTTGAATTTCAATGAATGTGCTATTGGTGCTCGTGACTGTACTTACATTCTAAAATTGGAACCATCGAGTCAACGCGCAGATGAACAAGAAAGAAACGTCCATATTTCTTGTTGAGACAGCCTGTCGCCACATTGTTTGGGTTAGCTTAAATGTGGCTGAAAATTGAAAACAAATATACGCAGAGGGACTGATACGTATATTGAATAAATTCAATTTACTGGAAAATCGCAAATAATTGTGGATTCATTTAACGGTTTGACGCTTTACTATTACAACGTTGACGTCGTCTGCTAGAGTAAGTTTAATTTAGGCGATACTTTTACTTTTTTGTTTATTAAAATGTAAAGTTAAAGTTTGCCTAGACTCGAAGAGATAACGAGTTCTCTATTTATCTAAATAGGTTCGAAACATCGGAGAGATTATCTGTCAGCACAAACTAGTGAAGGAAGTTAGACACTTTGATGTTTCGCGACTTAAGTTGTCGTGTCCAGAAGTAATTATAGTGATACCGACATTATTTTAGGACTTCTAATACTTTACTTTGTATTTTATTTTATTAAATTTAAGTTTCACAACTTTTTTATACGAGTTAGTAGATTTAACTCTTTGTTGCTCAAATTACCTAGGAATTTCAGTTAACATACCACTGTGTAATAATAACTATTTTTTATGGATTAAGTCGGCAATCGAGCTGCCGAGCCACCTGGTGGTAAGTAGTCAACGTCGCCCATGGATACCTGCAACACCAGAGGAGTTGCTGATCTTTGTACTGAACGGGCTTTAACGTGCAAAAGTCGAAACACACACCAATGTGCTTTACGACAGACTCCGACGTTAAGGTGATCGCCAGTCAGTCAGACCCCAATAGGTCCTACTACCGAAGAAGTCAAATATTTTCACTGCTGGGCACGGGTCTCCCTCAGAATGAGAGATTAGGCTATAGTCCACCACGCTGGCCCAGTGCGGGTTGGCAGACTTCACACGCCGTCGAGAAAATCTCTCAGGCATGCAGGTTTCCTCACGATGTTTTCCTTCACCGTTTAAGCGCGTGGCTACTTATTTCTATATTATTGCACAAAACCACATTTTTTTTATATGTGATGGCTATGGCTTGACCGCCGGTTCGCCTGATGTTAAGCGATACTGCGATCTACGATGGAGCGCGCTTGCCTAGAAGAAACCGAATTACCGTGATTTACAGACACCCAAATTATAACTATCGGGGAAAACCCACTCGGGAAGATAACGATGTGATTTTAACTGACTACATTATTTCGATCTTATATATATGTACTTAGTTATCTTTTTGAAAATGAAAATACATAATAACATCTCAAGATAATTACTACCTCTTTTTATAAATCTTGTTTGATTATATTCGTAAAATAGGTTATAATAATATTAAAAATATACCAGTCTGAACATCGTAAGATTATCCAATACCACAAACTGCTTAGAATCTTAGGCGCTTTGACGCTCCCGTCGCTCAAAAGTGCTTCATGCTCATGAGATCCCGTTTTCCGCTCATGTAATTAAAGTGACACTTTCTGCTTATAAACCTCGTACATCGGAGTAGTATTAGTAAGGAATATTGAGTAACACATCCTTAGTTATGATGTCGACAATATCTACACGACCACTCAGGTGGCAAAATAGTAGGTAATCGAAAATTGTTTTACCGTTGACTCAATAAAAAACTGAAATTCTCTTTTTTTTTGAGGTTCTAAGGTTCTAAATTCTCACATAGGTACACCCTGACGCCGAACAACCAGTAGGATATAATATATTTTCCCGTACGGATATGGAACCTGCAACCCGCGGATGTCGATGACTAGATGAGTCATCGACATCCGCGGGTTGTTTAATTTATGTTACGTCATTAACATAAATTATATAACTTACCTAGAACAATCCATATGACCAATGTATTCCCTAATACGGCAAGCAGCAACATGATGGCGAACACCATGAACCACGCGAGCTGGCCCCACCATGGGGGACTGAAAGGCCTCTCGCCCAGACCCATGCAGTTGCCGAGAGTAATCCTAGAAAAGAAAATTATAGTTGAAAGCTGGCCTTTTTATATACAGCTTTTGTATATAAAAAGAAGTATTTGGAATATTATTTCAGCTCATCCAATTCTGTTCGGTCATTTGAGTGGAAGGAGTAACAAGAGAACACACTCGTTCAAAGTTTTACATCTCCATAACATAGGTACCATCACTCCTATATTCCCCGAAGGGTTAGGCAGAGGCGTACTAATGTACCTAGACCCACAGTTCGCCGGTTTGTTTAGGTCCCATGTAATAGCGGGCGAGCCTATTGCCATACCGGGCACAAATTCCAAACTCCGAGCTGCTACTGGGAATTGCATCGAAAAACCGAATAACAATAATCTCTAGCGTAGCAATCGCGCTCAGGACCACTAGGCTAATGAGGCAGTTACATCTTCATTAAATTATTTGTAAGTGCCTATCTATACATATAATATAAGTGTAACAGGCCGATGTTTGTACATTATAGACAATAATGAGAAACTAATATAGGGGTTATTTATTAGAGCAACAGAAGCCAAAATATTTTTTTTTAGAATTTTTGTCTTTCTACCTGTCTGTCTGTATGTTTGTAGGTACACGCATCACGCAAAAACTATGTACTACATGGAATTGAATGCAGTTTTCACCGATACATTGCTAGAGGTCTAACTTAAATCTGGTGCATGTTTCATCTTAATACGCCGCCTAGAATCGGACTTATAGTATGTAATCTTTTTGGGACGTGAGTGAAACTGCGGACAACAACTAGTATCACAATATAAGTTACGATCAGTCCTCTGTTTCTTTTTCTTTACGATCGATCACTTAATATTAAGTATCTAGTGTTTCTCAATGGAAGTGAATTACTGTACCTATATATTATGTTCAGAGAAATATATTATGTAAACGTAAGATGTTTACATATTCATAACCGTAATATGTGATATCAGATAAAAAAATGTAGGCATGTTTTACGTCATTTACAATACACAATCACTTCTTTCCCAGAGAAGAGAGTTGGAAGGTACATATTTGTGCGTTATTTTGTGTCTGTAACCCAAGAAAAGGGTGAAGTGGAAGTACCTAATTTGGTTTGAATAGGTACAGTCAGCGCCAAAAGTCGCTGAACACGATGCAATCTTCAAAACGTTTTTACATCATTACTAACCAAAAAATTCTGACCTGAGAAGTTAGTACCAGTTTTCTTATATGCAGAAAACTGGTACTAACTTCTAAGGTCAGATTTTTTCGTTTTGAAGATTGCATCGTGTTCAGCGACTTTTGGCGCTGACTGTACTAAAAAGGGAAAGTGCCAGAAAATTTTCCTGAAACGAAACCAGAAATAACAATTTACTCGTAAGTAAATACGATTACATTTCCGTTTTCTGCATAATAGAGATTCTTCAGCAAAAGGCCAAAAAGTTGTAAAATATATAAATAACTTAATAAAATTCACATATTGTATGTGTTCATTGTTTTTTTCTTTTTTTTTTTAAACGTTACCCCACACTAGGATTTTCTCCTGTATCGGGGGTGCGTTTACAAACACAAATTCTCACATACACAAACGCCCAGACCCGGAACAACTACCTGTAGATCATACAAATATTTGCTCCGTGTGGGGATCGAACCCACAACACGTGGCGCAGAAGCCGATCGCTCAACCGCTACGCCAATCGTGTCGTTGAATTGCAACTTTCAATTGCAAGTTTATATTAATTTGCAACACATAATCATAATGCCCATTCATTAATTAATTCGTTTATCATAATCGATCGTGGGTTGAATTAAATGTTACTCCAATAATGAAAACACCGATTCAGTGTAATAGGTTTTATTCGAGTAATTCGAGATTCAATAATGATAAATAAAGTCAATGTTACATTGAAACTAAATGCTCATGCCAACGCAACGTAACCACTCAAATAACTTATTATACAATTAATTATTTTTGTTAAAATTGCCTGCCTTTTAACTGGCTCATTAGTTTAGTGGTCCGGAGCGTGAATGCTGCGCTAGAGACCCTGGGTTCGCGAGCAAAGTGTTATTGGGTTTTCTATAAAATTTGTCCGGTTAATGGCAATAAGCTCGTCCCCTATTACATGGGACCTAAACATAGCGGCGAACTGTAGGTGTACATTAGTGCGCCTCTGCCTAACTCTTCGGGGAGTACAGGCGTGATGGTATGCCTTTTAATTATGCCAATTAATAAAAATAATGAGATGACGCAAAGCCGTGTTTTATAGAATCTTACGCTGTGATAGCCGAAATTTCTCCATTTGTTATTTTTAAATGTATACCAAAAAACAAACTATAGATTAATTCAATACGTGCCTACGACCTTTCTCAAAATTTTGCATTCATTCGGCGAATTTCAATACTTTATTTTAATTGCGATTCCCCATACATAACTAACACTGAATAATTATTTTTTTGGCATACCTACGCAATATTAATCAGCCTAGGTTAAAAGGTCATCAGAGCGTCCATTAAGCTCATTCAAATATTATCTACAGCAATCATAACTTGAGTGTTATTTTTGGCAGCAAATGAATAGCTATCATAGAATATTTGATGTTAAAGACTATATACCCTATTAACATTTTAAGCACGCAAAGTCGAACTTACTAATTTTTTTTATTATTATTTCAGAACACATTTTTTTATGTACATCCATTTGTGTGTTAGTAGTTCCTACAAACTATGTTAGTAGAGAATTATTCATTTTAGATTAAAAATGGCCGGTCTGGAACCATGACTAAATTGCTCGTAATTTTTTTTTATTCGTGATAGGAATTATATAATTTCTTTTTGTCAATCTTTTCACTTACATACCTACCAATTATTGTATCGCATAATAATTATGTATTTACTTATAGGTACTAAGTATTTGTTTGAGTGTGTTATTCATTAAAGTCAAAATAAGTAGTTTCCGTTAAGTTTTGTCGTATAATGGGAAGAAGTCAAGGAACCATGAAATGAAATCTTGCTTGAGAAAAGTAAACTATTTTTTTCCATCTTCTCCACAATGTAAGGCCAAGTATCCTATTTGATAGCCGAGCCCTCGAAAGGAAACGTGCCTGCCGCGCGAATGTACAGTTCTTGGAGGTTTTTCTACGCTGTATTTTACTAAAGGAGAGATATTGTTGGAACGGAATTTATATTATCTTCACAAATAGTTGTTCTGCAAGAAAACTTTAATATAAACAGCGAGTGAGTTGCAAATGTAGCAATAAGCATTTTTGCTGTAGGTACTTAACTGTATATAAATATTATTTTTTATTAAAAATATTTGCTTACTCAAGAATCTGCTAAAAATGGTGACTAAATTCAATAATGTACCTACCCACGAGTCCCTAGTTATGGTTTTTCTATAGCACTTAGTATAATTTTTTCATACCTAGTAATAAGCACAACACCTTCCATAATAATTTCACTATTTGTACTATGTTAGAACGATTCTCATCCTCTCAACTACATATGTTCGATTCCCAGGTTGACTAAAGTGTTATATTGGGTTTTTCTATGAAATTTTCGGTAGCAGCTCGGAGTTTGGAAATTTTGCTCGGTTAATGGGAACCCCCTATTAAACATACCGGCGAACTGTGGCTGTATGTACATTAATATACCTCTGCCTAACTCTTCGGGGAATACAGGCGTGACGGTATGTGATTACCACTTATGATTGATGTTGTATGACAACCAGGCACACCAAGGTACAGAGAATAACAATTCACAACAACAATTCTATAATTAAATGGAAGGTAGGTACTTATCAGGAAATGCACGTTCCAAACAAAACAAATTAAACTTTAGCAAACAATACTCGCTTAATAAAGACAATTTTTGAGTTCAAAACGCCATTAAAAACAATTCCAAAAGTCGAGATTGCACTGGCATTTATTATTTATTAAACAAAAAGTTACAAAAAATACATTGACGATTCATAATTGAATTTCAAACATTTTGCAGGTGAGGTTTTGATATCTACGAAGTTAGAAATAAAGGAGGATAACAATCTACTTAAATGCTAAGCTACTGATCCTCTTGAGATTTAAACTTAAGTAATTTACGTAAAAGTAAATCAACAGCAGTCCTTTGTTTACATTTCTCTTTATACACGCTACAAAATATATTAACCTACTGATCCTGATTTTCATTAAAATACAAGATTTTATAGTAAAAAGTATAGTTTTTTAGTTCCAATATCTTATTTGTATTAGTTTATCAGTTACTTTAATGTAACTGATTAGAATTTTGATAGAAATACATACAGGCAGAAACTATAGACCGCCACTTGCTTCGATTCTTGCATACTTCTTTTGCTTCTTCCACATTAATACATCTCATACAGCCATACGCCAGTTGCGAGTGCTACGCACCTGACTTTTTTTAAGGATTTCGCCAATAAGATCGGTATATGTCCCTCTAGGACGACTTCTACCGACGCTGCCGCTGACATTGGCCTTATAAATTCTTTTCGTTATTTCTTTCAACAGGTCCAAACCATCTCAGTATATTCTTTTCAATACGTGTCACTTTCATCATTTTTCATCATTTTTGATAGAAATATTTTCGTAATTTCATTTATTTAAGCAAAAATAATAAAATATATGAATAAATGTGTTCAATATTTATTATAATATATTGAATATACGGGGATTAGACCGGGGAGTGTGGGATTTTTACCCACTAAAACCACCCCGGTGGCCACCATCAGCACATGAAGGGGGGCACTGTGCCCTCTTAAAAGACCACCCCAGAACCCCCCTGTGCGACGCCTGTTTAGGCACATCCCTGGGATATTGAATATACCTATTTACATTTCCTGTATAAGCTTACCCCTCATTCTGAGGAAAGCCTATACAATCAAAATCAGAATAAACTGAATTTGTATATCTTGTAGTATCGTCGTGTGTACACAAGTTGTTACAAAAGAATAGGTAAGTAGATAAATAAGATTTTCTTCTTGACTTCTTAATGTCATTCTATATTGGACAAAAAAAAATATAAATAAATAATAAATATGTATAGGTATATTTAATTAATGTACATATTAATATTATAATTATACCCAAATAAAAATATCAGAAGAATCTTCATGTAGAATTTAGAAGACAAAAACAAGCAAGGTGACCATCTGCTTTGAGAGCTAGGGAATCATGCGTAGGGGATCGCAGTACTAGCCTAACCGAACCAAACATTTTGCACAATATTTGGTGAGCAGTTTTTTTATAATTCATTCAATTAATTTAAAAGCTAAACATTTTAAACTGTGAAACAGTTAATTACGAAATTATTTTTATGTTACCCTGGATTTTACACTGTTTTATCCAGAATCTTAATAAATGTACATATTCATATCATAATTATACCCAAATAAAAATATACATAATAAATAAGTAAAAGGCCGTTGGCTATCGTAAATATATCCGTATACGTATTCACAGTTTCGGTTGAAAAGGGTAAAACGCTGGTCAGCTTTCATTACTTGCGATTGAATGGATTTCCTTTATCATTTTTATTTATATTGCCTTAATGCTCCACTAGTTTACTTAGAGCCCGTGCCTTAAAATTTATAAAGTGAACGTCATAAAAAGGTTAGGTTACGAAAATACCAAGTAACTAGTTTTACCCAGATATTGGGCAACGTTAAGTGTGATTAGATATATTTTTTTAATCTTTGTTGATTAAAGAAGGTTTGATCACATTCTAACCATGTCATCCTCATAGGAAATCTTCAACGGCTGAGCGAACAGCTTCTGCGCAACGTGTTGTGGCTTCGATCCCCACACGGAGCAAATATTTGTATGATCTACAGGTAGTTGTTCCGGGTCTGGGTGTTTGTGTTTGTAAGAATTTGTGTTTGTAAACGTACCCACGATACAGGAGAAAATCTTAGTGTGGGGCAGTTTTTTTTTTAAACAAAATAAAACAGTAATATATAGGAAAGAAATCTTACATGAAAATCTTAAAGAGATTAGATGTCCATTGCCTTTTGCAGAAATCATTTTGAATTTACGAAGTAGTTTTACCCAGATAACTATTGGGTCACGTTAAGTTAGTGTAAATAACCTTGTCCTGAAATAGGTAATCATGCACATTTCCAAACTAAACGTTACAAGAATGACCCTACTAACACCCTACTCTCAGCCCGCTAATACCATAAAATTATTTTCGTATGATAGAAAAGCCTTTTGTTAGTGATAAAAATAGTATCTTTGAAACTTGAACCGTTTTCGATAAGCGAGGGTAGACTTGTCGGTGAACATTGTGTCTATAAAAATATCATCAGCGGTTTGCTAATGTAGAGGGAGATACAGTGGAGAGATTTACCTTATGCTCGGGAACTGGTTGCAACTTGCGCTAATAATCTAAGGAAAATAAATAATCAGGGTCCGGGGAAGCTTGAATTGCACACAATAATACCTAAATAAATCGGAATCCAGACAATATTCTAATAAATGATGTTATAATTTGGATTTGCATACCGTTAATCTAGGTTCCTATCGTACTATTTCGTCTACTACTACTTTACTGGAAATAAAAGATAGAAAAATCGTTCCAAACTTTGTAAAGATTAAAAATTGTATTCGCTTACATTTATAATCCAGTGAAGTAAATGGTACAGAAGGAACCTAAATTAACGGTGTCGGAATCCGAATAATAACAAAATTGATTAAATTGTGTTTGAATTACGATTTATTTCGGTATTACGTTTGTTAGGGAAATTCGGTCCGCCGGACTCTTAAGAATAGAGTGACAGGTATAAACCTTTGGCTGTATTTGTACGTAGGTACATTCAAAATGCAAAAGCACTGCTTAAAATGTCTCTCACAACCTGTTGTGTCGACCTTCCTTGAATATAAATACATAATGTATGGCACCAACACACGTTTTAGCAAAACATTAATGAGGTTTCAGTGTGTTTCATCCACAGTACTAGTGCATAGCTTAAACAATGTTTTTTTTAATTAATGGGTTATGTTCACACCTTTAAAACAATTCTAGTTGTCTTTATATTGTTTATTACAATAAAACTCGACACGGGCTTTGCCAAAATAAAGCTTCAATAAAATTTAAAAAGACAAACAAGATATATATTTTTATCTCGCTATCATTATCATAATACTAAGTCAAAGTAGAATATTAAAGTCATTTTCTAAGAATTGTTTTCTCTTATTGTTTTTTATCACTCTTAAGTATACTCCTGTTTATAGCAGAGGTATTATTGTTATTCTTCCTCTGCCCATACGTAACGCAAGTTATTTGTGACGGTTTTTGATGGGTTTATGTTTCTTTTTATATTGTGTTAAAGGTCGGTTTATACAGGCGGTCACTGGGCATGCCTATAAGTTACCAATTACCATGTATGTATTAAGGAATAATTTATTATTATTAACCGCGAACAAATTCATGCTACTTATAAATCAAACAAAAAAACTTATAAGGACAACCAAATGACTACAAACTTCGAATTAGAACCAAATGAAGCTCTGCAACCGCACTTGTGACCACTGAACCAGTGTGTTACATATTTATTATTTAAATCAATTACAAAGTCATGGTAGATTGCACTGCAGTTTAACTAATTCTACGTATGTTCACCCAAAGGTCCGTCTTCTAAGTCAATTAACATTTTTTTCTTACAAAATACATTATTCCCTCTAGTATCTCCTACTTAGCCCTTTATTACGCAAAAAGCATCGCAACCGAATTTTGTAGGAAACATCTACAATGTAAACGAACCCTTATAAAATAAGAAGCTTTCCATATAATCAGGCATCTGCTCCCGGACATGTTTGATCAAGTTAACAGCTTGTTAGAGGTCAATTCGTTTGTTACAAGTATACATCACCGTTCGCGAATCGTTAGCCGAAATAAGAACGCATCAGTAATTCTGCTGTAAATATTCAAAGCCAAAGTGCATCAGGTATACTTATGGCAGAGATGTAGGGAGCCAAAATTCGCCACAATTATGTTTTAGGTAAAACATAACATATCATCACGCCTGTATTCCCTGAAGGCAGAGGTGTATCAATGTATACCCACAGTTCACTGATATGTATAGGTCCCATGTAATAGGGGGCGAGCATCAAATCCAAACTCTGAGCATTTCATAGGAAAACCCCATAACACTTTGCTCGACCTGGAAAACCCAGGACCTCTAGCGTAGCAGTCACGCTTGGGACCACTAGACTAATAAGACAGACTATTGAATTCCATAGAAAAACCTAATAACCCTTTTCGAACCACTAAACTTAAAATAATTACTTACCATCCTATCTCGTTAAATTTCCCAATTATTTACATTTACACTAACAAGTAAATAGTTGAAACTAAACGCTCAAACTTGATTTTCGTAATTTACGAAAACTGTAATTAAAAGGGATGTTAGTTTACCTATATGGGTCCCAACTTCAAGATTACGAACGATTTAATCCGATTTATGGATCGTTAAATACGATATAGGTTGTATAGAAGGTTAGCTTCTTTATTAATTAGTATTACGACCTATTCAAGACATTTATCTAGACTAAGTAATAGTTCAATTAATCGGTATTTTGATGCTTTTACCGCTTTAACTTATATTTAACCTATTGTCACCTATATTATATCAACCTTTATTAATAGTATAATAGGACTTCAAAATCTCAGCAAAATATGAGTGTGTAGCGTAATTTGACGTCAGATTTGGCATAGCGGCTGGGCGATTAGCTTCTGCGCCACGTGTTGTAGGTTCAATCCTCACAAGAAGTTAATATTTGTAAGACCACATAGGTACAGAGAGTTGTTCCGGTTTTTTATTTTGTGTATGTGCGAATTTTTGTTTGTAAAAACACCCACAATGCAGAAGAAAATCCGAGTTGGGGCAATGTTTTTATAAAAGAAATAAACGGTTTTAATGTTAAAGATGGTTATTGTGATTCTTTTAAAACAAAAGTGAATAGATCATTTTATGTACTTATTCATTTGTTACCCCCCTTGGAGCCCTTAACCCAATTCCTAGGCAACAAGTAACTGAGCAAAATTTCTGCTCCGTTTTTCATTGTTACAGTTCTAGTGGGTAGGTACTTCTTCTTATATAAATTTGCCAGCAAAAGTACATTTCTAAATGGACCCTAGACCCTCCACCCAATGCTAATATTGTATCCCGAAACAATAGAAAATGAACCCAAAAGCATTTATACGATTGAGATCCCCTCAAAAAAGAACAAATCTAGATAATTTTATCTGTACTTTGTATTCACGGAAAATCACGATAGCAGAACATAAACGTAGAATTAAAACGAAAGATAAAGTGGAACATAATATAATCGAGGAATTGTATATTAAAGGAATAGAGACGAACTCTGTTGCATGAATGAATATACTTTACTTAGGCCAACACTGAGACACAAATTACATAATAAAATAAAATACACAAACAAACATTAGTATTAACCTAAAAAGTTACTTAATTAAATAAATTCAGGCGGTCCATATATGTATAATGCTTGTTTATCATCCACCTACTCTCTATCTCTTTAATGTAAGAACTCATACTAAACTTCTGTCAGTATCAATAGCTACTATTCTCTGTCATCTGCCTTCTGTTTGAACTATCGCTACAACCCGGTTCCCTTTCCTTCTATTTTGCCTTCTGAAATTCTCCTTAAAAATTTTTCGTGTCGTATCAATCATATTTCCTCTCATGTTCTTTGTAGTTCTCAACGACTAGCTTTTCTCGTTAACCTGTTTACCTTTACAAAACATATTTCCCACAGGAAACCAAACAAAGGGCCATCTGCAATTTATATTTGGCTTTTCTATGATAGTCTAGCGTTTGGCTACCAATTTATTGTATTTTATTGCCATATCCGCCACAACAAAAATATATAAGGTTGTTCAACTCTCCATTTTCCCTTTCTTAAAGGTTCATAGACGTTTGTTATTAAAGTCAAAGAGATTTTCTTTTCGTGAGAGGCTAACAAGAATTTACACAGACCTTTGACACAAAATACGATTATATTGGCCATTCCAGGGTCAGAGCAGTCTGCTTGCTTCCTACACTTCCAAGGTTATTATATGAATCTTGCTTCTATGTGAACATATCAAGTAAATACTAGAATAACTTCCTTACTCTTACAACACTAAACGTATTTTAGCCCGAGTCTTAGTTTACATGAAACAAGTTTTTGATATTCTTACGAAAATCGCAACTTCCACACAAGAATTACTGTGGTGATGTGAGAGAGAAAAGCGGGTGATTTCGGAAGCTGTTTGAAATTTGGATTTAATTCAGAAAGACTACCTACAAATTAATTTAGTTCGAATAAACGAGCCTTAGTTTTTTGAGAGACTGCCTTATTGGACTAGTTGTAGCTAAGCGCAAGCTGTAGGTTCTTGGGTTTAATCTGCAGAGCACGATTTGGAGTTCTATAGAACAATGTGTTGACATTAGTATTTTTAGGTTGTGAGAAAGCGATGGTGCTATTTAATGTGTTGAATGGCAGCCTACCCTCCCAATCGCAAAACCATCGCCATAACACGTACGGTTGAAGGTCGATTATTGTGTTTTACATTAGGAAAATTCTCAATAATATCCCGAAATTGGATCCCTGTCCAGTAAATAGCAAAAAGCTTACTATACTTATCCTCACGAGGGCCCTAAACTTACTAGCGAAACACAGGGACATAATTTTATCTAATACTTTTCATTTACAGATTTTTTCTTTTTTCTGTATAATCAAATCAATCCTTTTACCTGCTTCAATCTCGACGTACAATATACTAAGATCGTTGAACTTTTTTTTTAACCTGAACCATAAACATTTGGTAATTATTTAAATCACCTACTTAGCGAGTTTAAATGACTTGACCAATTGTCCTACAGCCTAATTTATGTTATGCGTACTCTAGCGTGGCAATCGCGTTTAGAACCACTAGATTAGTGAGGCAGTCTAATTCTATATATGTATGTAGGTATATAGAGATTATACACTTGTTACACGAATATTATTAGACATCGATGTAAAACTACTTTTTACGGATTTTATCGGGTTGTATTGATATTATTTAATTCCCGACGTTTCGGATCCTTTACAACATCCCTGGTCACGGGTAATACGGTTAAAATTACTAACAGCTACCTATGCAGAAATTGTCTCAAATATCTATGCAGAGATTATCTCAGATATTTATGCAGATATTATCTCAGATAGAGACTAGTCATATTGTAATTTACAAAAAAATTGTCATTTTAAGTACCAGGACCAGATATTTGTTTCACTATCGATTTAACAGTATTGTAACGTAATTAATATATTGAAAATATAACAAAATAAAAGAATAATCGAAAACAGAAGCCAAAGAATCGCTAACTTTAACACGAGAGCTTTTATCAGAACCAACGATATGATACTATGGAATAAGCTCGAGTGAAATGGAATTAATAGGAATGTTCCCTTTAGGAGCGTATTGCAAATAACGTTGATGCGTAGCGTGATGTAGCTTTCAGTGTTAATTAAATATATTATAGAAATGTTTCTTGGAGTTAATCTTAGCCTTAATTAATTAACTTACCACTTAGTGAGCGATGAAAATGTATGAGTATCTTATTTAAATTATTGATACGGCGTAAAATTTTGGAAAAGAGAAAGATTGGACCTTGGAAAATCACATAGGCTAGGTACTTGTGTTTCAAAGAGTTCTTGAGATTTAAGATTCCACTTTCAAAAGCTAGCCTTCATATCTGGATAAATTGATCTATTAATTTGAGTATTGATACCGACAATTAAGAATCCCTACAACCTGGCTCATCAGCGCGGCTTCGCACACTCAAGAACTTGTGTCAATGATAAACGTTAGGGGTGCCCATGAAGGATAACTTATTCTCCGTAATCGTTGTTTGTGACAACTAGGAGACAATCTGAATAATTTGTACCACTTGGAGCTGTGCCAAGTGCTATGATTTATATATTAAGTAATAGGAAAAGAATCAAGAGATTTAATTAAAATCAGTCAGCATATGTTTGACGTATATATGGATAGATGCTGTCTGGTTTATTTTTCATATTTGATCCTTATCAAAAATAGATAAAATGGCATTAGTGTAGATTCAGCTTTTAATTTCAAATTATAAATAGACACTATATCGAATATCGAAAAACTAATACAGACGCAATACAAAATCAATCAATATTTTTCGTCTGACGCGCTGATTTTTTAGATCTACTATTTTTACTTTTTGGACATACTCGTAGCACGAAGAATTTTATTTTTATGAATTTTCGCATGGTGTCCCTAAAAAATAAAATCGATGAAGTTGGACGAAAAATTGAGAATTGGAAAGCAATTAAATTGTTTCAATCAATGCGAGGATTTAATTCCAACTCGTTTTGTAAACATGATAAACTTTTTCGAGATCATAATTCCGAAGCAGTTATACTGTTCTTTAGGGAATAAAACTTGTTGCTGTGTAAACGGCTATTTTGGTACAAGATAATAACAATACAATTTCTATAATTTAAGATTACGTATACAAAGCGGTGAAATTTTCGAGGCATTTCTGTATCCGGGCTGGCTGTTTTAAATATACCCAAAACACAAAGTTCTATCCAAACCAAGAGAGTTCTTGTAAGTGTTTTTCTCGATAAGGGAACCGATATTTGGAGATACAGGAATAAAATAAAATTAGGAATGCTTGAGAATCTGTAGAATAAAATAAATTCCTGTAGGTATTTCATTAAAGAGGTGATAGTTTATGTCTATTAGAGATGTGGGGAGGCAAGGTGTATTACTCCTCACACCAAAGGGAGGATCCTCCAACCAGGCGGGATTTTGCCTGGCGACGGTTGATGTCGGGTGGTTGTAAGGGCACAGTTGTCCACGCTTTAATGTGGATTGACAAACTTCATGCGCCGCGAGCCGTCGAGAAAATTTCTCGAATGAAGAATGCAAGTGTTCACGCGATGTTTTCCTTCACCGTTTAAGCGAGTTGATTGCGAAAAGTTAGAGGCCTGAGATAGAGCCTTGGATTCAAACTTAAGATCTTCGACTAATCTAAGGCAGTCTAATGGTCAAATCACTAAGCTATCACTGTTTCAAGTTGTAAGTATAATCAGTACAAATTGACAACTTGATTAACGTACAAATATTTGTATTACTTACAGTTTTAGGAAAAACGGAAAATAATGCATATGGTAAGTATAGAAAACTAACAAGACATGAATTAATGTTTTAGGGATATAACACCCAGCACTGACTTTTTAGTAACCACCTCTCCAGTGATACACCGACGCAGGAAAAAAAAAGTGAAAGAATATTAATTACAGTTGTGCACATAGGACTTATGTTTGTATACGCAACCACGATACGGGAGAAATTTCCTAAAATTAATGAACCCCGAGTCCACTCAATGTCAGTACGTACCAATATTGGATGCGTCAAAGATGTAAAGTCTCAATGTCTCAGGGCGACGTGCGCGTGTTGTAGAGAAATGTTTTATGCAACAACTGCACATCTCGTTTTATTCGTATTTCACAGAACCTTTATTAGCTCGCGTCGTATAGTCCAGAGGCCGTGGCGTGTTATTGCGATTGAGAGAGAGATGCCGCTCTATACATTAAATAGCGCGATCCCTTTCTCACAACAATTATCACAATAATCAAAGTACGGCCTCAGATGCGAAAGTTATACAAGATGGTTACAACAATATGATACAGAATGAAACCACTGCCTATACCTACTACATAGTCTGGAAAATCACACTTTAAAATTAGTAATAGTATAACGAATACATACGTACATACAACGTAATAAATAAATACAACCGAAAAAAATATTCTTTTCATACAAAAATTAACAAACTTTATTGAATTTGGGGAGTTGAATTTTCCTTTCGTTTTATTTAACATTTTCTATTATAAACTGCTTCTGTGATCAGACTGTGGTTTTATTTACTGTCCTATTTTCGTCTCCTTGTATATATAATTAGAAACTAGCTGCTGGCCGGAGTTTCACTCGCGTTCCAAAAGGACAACATTTAAGTACTTACTGTTAATTTTTTCAGACATAAGATATGCTTCCCAGGTTACGAACTATCTCCTTGCCAAATTTTATCGTAATCTGCTTAGCTGTTTAAGCGTGAAAGGGTAACAGATAGTTACTTTTGCAGTTATCATTTTAATAGGAAGTATGAATTTAAACTTACTTGAGATTGATATCCTCGAGTATTTTCGTTGGAAGCAAGTCTAGGATCTGTGTGACATTGAGGTGATCCCATGACTGCTGTGGCCCTAGTATCTGCTGGGTGCAATTGATGAACAATTGAATATCTATTTCGGAGTCCATGGCAACATACTTTCACTAACACTTCACAAAAAAGTCATTTCTCACGAAATATTACACTATTATTGATTGTCACTTAACTACTTCAATTAATTCTCCATGCACTGATCTTCCACTCTTTGAATGAGTTCAATTGTGTTCATTATTATTCTTACTGTATAATTGTTTGGTTTAATTATTAAATAATTTAATTGAGTCTAGGTAAAATTCCACGCATCACTGAAAATAATTCACATAGAAATTAGTACTTCACAAAAATAAATATCAATTATTTTCCAACATTACTTGACACTTAATAAGCTTCGCTTAATTAGGATTTCTTTGTTTTTCCTACATTAACATAGGCACAATTAACATAATTTTTATGGCACAATCAACAACGAAACGGTCGTTTAGAGCGCCATTATAATAAAAAGGACTCAATTGACCATTTCTTTCTGAATTCGCAATGAATTTTTCGTATAAATACTTCCCCTATATTTAATGTACCGGAAAATTTTCGAAAATTAGGGAAGAACCGAAGAAAAGAAAGAAATAATGTCCAATTTCTTGGAATCTTTTTTTACCTTAAGGGTACCTTTCAAATTGCGATAAAGAAAGGTATAATAGAATTTCCGGTACGCTATGTATCGAGCGGCTGGTAACTATGAGGCAAGAAAGCAATGAAACCCAGTATTTTGAATTCTGCACGATGTTGCCCATTTCCAGCTGATAAAGATAAAGATTATCAAAACAAAATTCGCAGGCCTAATGATATACCTACTGGCCAACTAAGAACAAGTATATTTTAAGGAGAGGGAAAAGTAACCTGTGTTTAGGGCCCTGATCAAGTTATGCATATCCTTCTTCTCAAAATAAGTCGTTGTTAGACTTGTTAGGTTAGTAGGTAATTATTGTTTTTGACATAGTGAAAACAAAACGAATTTTACCGAGAAAACTATTATAATAAACTCAGTAATTGGATTTAAAACGGAAACAGATGGAATTCGTTTTCAATGTATTTTAACATCAAAGCTGTGTCAAAGCTATTTCGGAATTTTTCGTTTCATAAAATTGAAAAATCTGTAGGTATTCCAATTGCTAACCAAAAAATCAAAAAAAGCAATGATGTATTGCATGAACTGGGTTTCAAATAGTTATAATGACGAGTATAGGTAAGACACTGTCATGTTACAGGACTCGTATTCAAATCCCTTACTTCAATACATCAACAATTGTTGTATCACATCTTTTTTTATACCATCACGTCTGCATTCCCCGAAGGATTAGGCAGAAGTGTGCTAACGTATGTTACAGTTTGCTGGTATGTTTAGTCCCATGTCATAGGGGGTGAGCCTGACAGGCCAGAACCACGCACAAATCCGATCTCCGAACTGCTACTGCTTTAATTGTGGGTTACTATGAAATTCTCAGTAGCATTTAACACTGCTTGACCTGGGGATCGAAATTAGGACTTCTAGCGCACCACTCACACTTAGGACCATTAGGATAATGAGTTTCAACTTCTTCGATAAATATTTATTTACACGTGTCCTAGGTCATTCAATTAATGGTCTGGTATGCTAGTCAGGCAACTACGGCCAGATTGAATAAAGGACAAAATAATGGAGACTCAATGTCGGAGGAATTCAAAGTCACATTTCTACTAATACACGCGATTGTGTATTGTTTTTATTGTTTTTTTTTTAAAAAAAACGTTGCCCCACACTAGGATTTTCTCCTGTATCGTGGGTGCGTTTACAAACACAAATTCTCACAAACACAAACACCCAGACCCGGAACAACTACCTGTAGATCATACAAATATTTGCTCCGTGTGGGGATCGAACCCACAACACGTTGCGCAGAAGCAGATCGTTCAGCCGCTACGCCAAACGTGTCGCCAAACGTGTCGTATTGGAGAGACAAAAATTCGAAAGAATAATTTATGGGTATGAGCCATCGATTTCAATTAGGAAAATTGCCGGGCATTAACTGAGCACTAAGACGGTCATTGTCTCGGTAGATCTGTGTAGCAACAATAGTGATGTACGTAGTAGATATAGATATGATTAGATTTTGTTCTCAGGGTCGACGCATAT
Source organism: Acronicta aceris (assembly GCA_910591435.1). Lineage (NCBI taxonomy): Eukaryota > Metazoa > Arthropoda > Insecta > Lepidoptera > Noctuidae > Acronicta > Acronicta aceris. The sequence goes on along the minus strand of OU342767.1, from coordinate 7,619,876 downwards.
TATTCAGAGAAAGCAATTTCTCGACCAGCTATGCCACTTTTTTCATCTTCAACTCAATCTGAATAATTAAGTAGGCTATTTAAAGCTGAAAATAGAATGCAAGTACTTGATGAAATGCTTCAGTAGACATAATTTATGTGTATAACGCAAGTCCGTTTATACAGGTTGATTTAGTCACCTGGACACGTTATAGGGGGATGCTCACTCGTACTCAACAACTTTTCCTATAAATCAATAACCATACCCTATTCGTCAAGTTCTTATTCATGAATAGTGAAAAGGTAAGACGTACTCTTCTTCCTACACCAAAGTAGACCACATTGAGGCAAGTAAAAATCTTTTTTTTTCTCACAGTTGATTAGGGTTTTCATATGAACAATTGGTCAATCCTGTGTGTGCACAATGGTTGTAGATTATTTTGTACAGCACACAAGCAGATGCTTTTCTTTGCAATATATCTTTATCAATGCTTTTGTGCAAATTTATCGTAGTGTTGGATGAAGCGAAAGGGGTGTGCCAGGATCGTAGCAAGTGGAAATCTATAGTCTCTGCCTACCCCAACGGGAGAAAGGCGTGAAAATATGTATGTATGTATGTATGTTTGGTTTGCGTGAAACAAATAGCCTAATCGGCATGTCACGGCACCACGGGTCGTTGGTTCGATTCCCATACGGAACACAAGGCTGGGCTTGGGTGTTTATGTATGTGATACATTAAATTTATAAACGCCCGATGTAGAAGAAAATCCTTAAATGGATGTATTTTGAATACTTAAATATAAAAAAAAAACTATATTTAAAAAATATTTGTTTTACTGATCCTCCCTGAAATATGTACAATATGCTATCGAATTAGATATCCTAAAAGCGTAAGGAACGGATTTCTCGGGGTTGGATTGTTTTGAAATTAACATTATGTAGGTATTGTAAAGCATCCCCGGATGCGAATAGAATTGTCTAATTCAAATTTAATCCCCGTGAAACGTATACGACTGTAATAGAAATACCAGTAAAGGAGGGGATTTAATAATGTAAGAGCACTTTACACTTACGGAAAGATTGTGGTGATAAAGCTTTTATAGTTTACTTAACACGTCAATGCAATGAAAGATAAAGAATTAATAAGTTTGAGCTAAAAAAAGTGGGAGGAGATGGGGATACTCAAATAAAAATATCATAAAAAAAATATAACTAAGTTAGCTAAAATCTCCAGGAGGCCCAAAAAAGTATGTCCTACGAAGATACAGAGAATTTACTAATCGTGCTAAAGTGAAATTAATTATTGATTTTGTTATGTTTTACCTGATTAGGCAATTTATTTTTTGTTAATTAACATATTTAATGATTACTTCTCCTTCGGTTAATGTATAATTTATTTTTATTAATGTGTATTTAGTTTGTGAATATTTAAGTCTTTATTAGCTCTTTTTGCCTGAAACACAGGATTACCTAGTTCAGGCACAGGTCTTATATTGTAACTAATTTGTACTTTGTATTACCTAGTTTAAACTATCTTAGCAAAAAAATGTTTACTCAATAAATTATTTCTATTCTATTCTATTCTATCATGTAGTATCGTACCTATATCTACCCTATACTTTACTCTTTGTTTATGATTAAGGTAAGTAGTATTATTTAATACATCGTCATCATCCCAGCCATTTGAAGGGTCGTGCAGCAATAACTTAGCTGATCAACTAATCTGCAGGGTTAAGCTACGCTGGCCGTGGTCAGTTTGTGGATGGGTGGCCATTCTGAACACAAACCACTTCGTGCCCTAAAGGCAGAGGCCCTTGATGCTAAGAATGGTCACCCATCCATAGACAGTACGCAGTAACCACATCTTATAGATCAATTCATCAGCGCAGTTATTATTTAGCCTCTAGCACGTTATTTAAAGGTTTCGAAAATATAAGTTTCAATAAACAGAAAAAAAATCTAAATATCTCAAGCTTTTTGTATTCGTTACCGGTAGTTAAAATTCTTGCCGCGTACTCTCTCACAATAGATTTTTTTTATACCTACCTACTTAATTATCTAAAAGGAAAAAAGACTTGTAAAGCCTTGATTACCTCACTTGAATGCCAAAGACTATTATTAACCAGTCCTGCATCCCTTTCAAAGCTGTCGAATGAAAATTCTTTCTTTTTTCCGACTTTTCCTTATATCGATATTGCCTTACCGTTCCTGATTAGAAATGTTCACAATGCAAAATGAAATGTGGTTCTCATCTCATCCGTATAATCAATATAAGATACATAAAAAATAAAACTTTAAAGAAATAAATTATTAAAGAAAGCAAACTTTTGTTAAACTTTGAATAATTTTTTTTGCAACATTAAAATTCGCAAGATTTTTTTTTATTATTATAACTTATTAAATTATTTTATAGCAATGCAGAATTAAATTGTTTATTTTTTTTATTTTCACAGTGTGTTTCGTTTAGTCACAAATCACCCGCGTCGTGTAGCGCGTGCTAGCGTAACCGCGGTTGGGACTCAACTAAGCTCCGGCCCAAGAGTCAAGGCGAGTTTTCAACAACACAAAATTACAAAACTGCATCAGACAGGTTGATTATACACCCCTTACAGAGGTCACGTACTAACGAGCCATAGAAATCTCTCAGCGTACTGCGATCTCGTTTTTAATTTACAGCGGCTCGATAAAAGGCGATAACTTTTTTCAAAGCGATGAAAAACGATACTTTTTATTTTTTCCTGAAAAAAGGAATATCTATCTGTAACGCCATAAATCAGTAAAAGCTGTTCCGTGACGCTGAAAATATTTACGGGTGAATAATTTCAGTGCACTGTTATTATCGGCTGTGCGTCATTTACACTTCGGCGGTTCGTAATACATACATATAAAATTAATTTTACGATATAATATTATACAGAAAGACATTGGAAACTCTATATGTAACAAAGAAAATAAATAACTAACGGCTACTGAACCTTCCATTTCGATTGCTTGCATGTTTTCAAAGTCACTCTGTATATTAATTATACAGGTACAAAACGATAGTAATTAACCCCAACGCAAAAAGAGGTGTGTTATAAGTTTAACGTGTGTATGATTTAGTTTTTTGTTTGAAAGGTGACTTAATCGAGAGTTTTCTTAGCTATGATTTAAGAAAATGTAGCCAGCCGTCTGAAGATTATCAGCTCTTTTCTGGTCCATGAAGGGGTGTGTGTAACTTCCGCAGGTCTGATTGATTTGAAACTTGGTATCCTGTTACTTAAATGATATTGCATGGTAAAAATTTCTTGGCGCTGCATGTTTTTTTAAATTTAATGTTATTTTCAATATTAAATTAAAGTTCTATTGGCTATTAACATACCCGCATTTAACTTATTATAAAAGTTCTATTGGCTATTAACATACCCGCAGCCTGGTTGATAATAACGAATTATTTTACACATCACAAAATGATTATCTAAGAAATAGCTGTCGCCCACGGTTTCACTCGCGTTCGAGAGGATTGTATGAAAAAAGGTAGCCCATGTCCTTCCTCGGAATAGAATCTATCTCTTTGCCAAATTTTATCGAAATCCGTTCAACTGTTTAGGCGTGAAAACGTAACAGAAAAAAAGAGTAACTTTCGTATTTAATAGTTATCCAGGCAGAATTAATTTTGGAGAGAATATGGATTTCCATAATCTCCGTAATACTTAAAAACGTCCAAAAATATAGCTTATCCATTCTATTCATTGTTGCTGTTGAATACAATGGGTCTGTATGTAGTAAGTGCACCAAACCATGCAATATTTTCTTATACTTTGCTACTTAAGTAACTACACTTATTCTTGAATGTTTATGGGTTCATAATATCTATAAAAAATTAGGTACAAACAACGATTGTTTTGAATGGAAAATTTGGGCAACGTAATGTTTCAATGCCAATTGGCCAAATAGCGGATGTGTCGAATGTAAGAACAACTCTTCTAATTGAACAACATAAGGGTTCACGGCCATTCTTGCTGTTTCATCTCTCTGTTTGATAATAATATATATTTATATCATTGTGTGACTGCCTCATTAGTCTAGTGGTCCCAAGTGAGACTGCTACACTAGAGGTCCTGGGTTCGATCCCCAGATCGAGCAAAGTGTTATTGGGTTTTTCTATGAAATTCTCATTAGCAGCTCGGAGTCTGGATTTGTGCCCGGTTAATGGCTATAGGCTCGCCCCCTATAACATGGGACCTAAACATACCGGCGAATTGTGGGTGTACATTAAGTACACCTCTGCCTAACCCTTCGGGGAATATAGCCGTGATGGTATGTTATGTTATATCATTGTCTCTATATCTAAGAAATTGAAGCATTCTCTGACACTTTTCTAATTAACGTGTTTTAGAAAATGTTATTTAATTCTTTTACGATTACATTCGTGGTGGGATATTTCAAAACTTTTAAATTATAAGTTTTATTTTCTTTTGAACTGTCTGATGGACTAAAATAACAGCTATACGAACAAATCCAATTAGGTGGTCGAAAATATTATTACAATATACATTTTAAATTCAGGAAAGACCGTCTATTCTGAATCCGGCCGGCTCGACCGGAGTGATGCCTCACAGAAAAACACAGCTTACGTTGTGTTTCGCCGAGTGAGTGAGGTTACCGGAGGCCCAATCCCCTTTTAAAAGGTCGGTAATGCACTTGTGACTCCTATGGTGTTGCGGCGGGTGTCCATGGGCGGCGGTAATCGCTTACCATCAGGCAATCCGTCTGCTCGTTTGCCCTCCTATCCCAAAAAAAACTAAGGTACTAACTACCTGTAGGTTCTACGAATAAGTATTTACTCCATAGGGGGCATCGAACCCACAAAACGTGGCGCAGGAGCCGATTGTTCAGCCACTACCCTAAACGTATTGTCAAATTTGTACATTCCCGTATAATATTTTCCGTAATACATACGTAAAGTTTATATCCTTTAAAGCTTCCCAAATTTCTTCATAAGGAGAGTATTATCCTGTATGCTAATGGAGTTTTATTTCACCAAACTACATATATATAGACATCGTACGATTATAGTACCTATGTCTTTAAGTATAAAGTTTAAAGTCTATCATCAGCACATCAATATCTAGCTGCAACTTAATTCATGAATATTTTGCTAACTATCGTAGGCCAGTTGACTGAATATTTTTAAAGGCACAAAATCGTTAAAAAACCGGACAAGCGCGAGTCGGACTCGCCCACCGAGGGTTCCGTACAAATTTGTAGGTACATATTATAGTTATAATGTTAAAGTGTTGAAATATACGTTTTTTGCAGCATAAAGCCGTATCTATTTTTTACGGTAATTTAGAAGATTGTTCTTTTCACAGCTTCAAGGAACTGCAGACCTGAGTTTAAGGTTGTAATTTCAACTCGATGCCTCCACGCGTTGAGATGAGAGCTGACAGACAGACAGATGGACGGACAGACAACAAAGTGATCCTATAAGAGTTCCGTTTTTCCTTTTGACGTGCGGAATCCTAAAAATAAGGAAGTTACAAGCATTTTCAAATAGTCTCTGCCCACTTAAAATTGAAATCAAACTACTTTTTAGGACCTACCCATGACATAAAACGGAGCTTGAATTGCCCACAAAAACGTAATACCAAAATAAATCGTAATCCATACAATATTCTATGAAATTATGTTACTATTCGAATTTGGATACCGTCAATCTAGGTTCCTACCGTACTATTTCACCTACTACTACTTTACTGGAAATAAAAGATTGGAAAAACGTTCCAAATAATTAATATAATATTATAAAAAATTGCATTAGCTTACATTTATTTCCAGTGAACTATTTTGACAAAATGCTAACGTAGGAACCTAGATTAACGGTATCGGAATCCGAATAATTTGATTAAATTATGTTTAAATTACGATTTATTTCGGTATTAAGTTTGAAAGAGAAATTCGGTCCGCCGGACTCTTAAATAATGTCAACACAACTCGAGAAAATGTATACCTAAGAAGTAGTCTTATTTCACTAATAATTTTGTTTAAAGACAGGGTTAATCATTCATATCTAATATTTATTTGTGCGGTCTATAAATCCCATATAATTTTGTAGAAATACGTTGAAACCTATACCTAAACCTAAACCTACCATTAAGCTTTTAGAGAGCTATAAATTATTTTCACAATGGAAGATAATCTTGTCATTAAAACAATACAATGATAAATATTACTATAAATCAATATAAATGAAAAAAAGGCGTGAGTGTGGTTATATAAATATACGATGTTGTCAATTAGTTTAGTAAAATGTTTATTAAAATAATAATTATATAAATTTCATCAGAGTAGACAGAAACCCAACTATTTAACTTGCGAAAATCAACGAAAACTTCTCTTTGTATATAAAACGTTTTATTCATGAGTTAAATTGAAAGTTAAAAATCTAATCAGCAATCACTGTATTCATTTTGATTTTTCAATAACGCCATTGTTAATTTGGGCTACGTATTATTGAATAATCTAAATAGCTAATAGTCACATCACGCCTATTGACGTGGAATCGGCATGAACCGAATGCACACCACCATGCTACTCGGAAAAGCTAAGGCAATCCGCCACATCTCTTAGAACGGCATCATAGGAGCTGAGCCGAACGAACGGACATCGTTTACACTCCACGCCATTAACATAAAGCTTTTTGCAACCAGCCTAAGCCGATTGCACGTCGGTAAGTGTAGCGACACCCTTAGTTATTGATTCACTGTACCTAAATCTTACATTTAAATACACTTTATTTACATAAAGTATAAAAAGTCGCCACAATATAGACTGCGTATGTAAGATCACGCCCCGACCAGCTTTGTATAAAAAGGTGAACATTTATTCAGAATTTAAGTCAGCCATTTTCTCTGGAAGGGTCGCAAAGGCGCGGAGCTTGAGAATCTCTAAAATGAATTAGGACTATTCAAGTGAGATACGAGTTATTTCGAAAGTTTAAAATTTACAGCACTGGCTTCGGTCTTGCGGTAATGTTTTATGTGGACCGGGAAACGCTCTCCAAATGGAAAATATCTTGGCACGCCTTAGCGCAACAAATTACTGTTATCCCCACATTTCGCCTTCCGCTTCGGAGCCCTACGAGGGGCTTTATTTCAATGCCTTACTCGACTCGGAACATAAGGAAAAGCGTAGCCTGAGATGTTTTTCAAAATCGTTGGCATCAGACTGATTGCGTTATATCATATCAGACGGGGGCGCTTGTCTTGTAATCTCTTTGTTTCAGCTGCCTGGAATTAAAACAGAGTGGTGTAATTTGTTTTAACTTCCGGCGCAAAAAGGTTACTTAAGACGGATGATTTTGTTTGTTTTGGGTCTGCTTGTAAAAATAGCTTAAAATGTGTTGCTGTTTTTTCATGTTTTGTAAGGATTTAGAAGAAATTTATTGCTGTTCAACGAAAACCAAATGCACGTAATATGAATTTAATGTAACATGGCCATGGATTATTACATGTCCTCTGCCTAGACCTTTGGGGTCTAGGCAGAGGACATGTAATAGCGGGCAAGCCCATTGCCATTAACCGTGCACCAAAATATTAAAACTCGGAGTTTGGATATTTTATGATGCTACTGAGAATTTCGTTTAGTAAAACCCTATAGCAATTTGGTCGACGACTTGAATCTTGAAATAAGTAACAAAAAGCGAGAAGGTACTGTCGAGGTAGATACTATAAAAATATTAGATTTAATTTAAGCTTTCGGAATTTCAATAATGATCTTGAATTTGAACCAACTTAACAAATACAAAAGATTTAAATTTCACAATAGACGAGGGCTCCAAAGTGTTGGGAGTACTTTCTCCTGCTTTCCTTAATATTCTGCTAATCGAAAAGTTTATAAAGTCATTTTCGTGATGAACTGTATTACTGTCAAGAGTAGAATAAGTAGATCAACAAATATGTACCTAATTAGGTCTTAGCAGTGCCCAGAGGTCGAACCATGACGTCACTGTTTACTTTTAAGTCGTGAGAAAGGGATGGCCTTATTTAATGTGTAGAGCGACATCTCTCTCTCACTCAAACACAAAATGATCGCAATAACACGTCATGGTACAGCTTCAGCGCTTCTAGGGACCTAATTCTCTCCTCAAACACAAAAAAGTTATAAAGGAATTTGTACCGTCAATATAATCGCTACCATTATTTACCTATAAGCTACGAATCGGGGCTATGATCAATTTTTCACTTTTTGCCTCAGATGTTGACTGACGACCGTACATTTAATAAAATTTCTTCTTTTTGGTGGTAAATATAACACATTTCTTGGACCTAATTGCTCATATCTTCAATATAATTCATCCATTAATAAGAATTAAAAAATACGTAAATAATAATTTTAAAAAAATATTTTACTGGTGTAAGATACCAATTTGAAAAAAAATGTTTATTATTATTCTTCCGAATCAAATAAGCTTTAAAAAAACCCTAAAACATGAATGAATAAAACCACGTATTCATGTTAAAGCGACAAGATTTCAGCAACGTGTTACTAGCAGCAAGTTGAGAAGTCAAACACTGGATCTGCGAACGAAAAAGGTGGATATGATAAATATTTTCAGTCACATTTGAACTCTGCAATGCTTTAAAACTGCAGTCGCTCAAAATGTGTTTACCATGTGTTTGTGGCTTTAGACACGGCATTTTCCATTGCCATTTCAGAAACATCCCCGACAAGCTTCGAATAAAGCCAGGGTGGTAAATGAACTATAACGTGCCGTCACTTCTTGTCATGTTTGTAATGCTAATGGGCTCTCATTATTCAAGAGCTGAAAATAATGAGGATTATCATCTGTAGTTATTTCGCTATTACAGAATAACTTGGTATTTACCCGCGACCTTGTTTTCGATACAAAAGCTTTGAATCTAAACAAGATGAAAGCTTATCTTTGACTAAAGCTTCCTCGTTGACTCTCAGCGTTTTATGTGTGGGCTTACTTCATTTGAACAGATTTAAACCCGCATTCGTTTTAAATAGCTAATTTGAATCTAGCCGGAACAAAAATCTGAATACTTCTGAATCCGCAGCAATAGGTACTACATCTAGCTATATATGACACAAGTCTGTGATGAAAATGAAACATTCCGTTGTCACACCTACTTATATTTAGAAACAAATGTGATAAAGCTTGTAAAAATAGTGCCTGTTTTTTCATAGAAGAGGGAGGAACGAAATATTAGAGAGATACATGTAGTAAAAGAATCGAAATATAAATCCGATTGGTACGACTGCCTCATTAGTGTAGTGGTCCCAAGCGCGACTGCTACGCTAGAGGTTTGTGCCTGGTTAATGGCAATAGACTCGCCCCCTATTACATGGGATCTAAACATACCGGTGAACTGTGAGTGTACATTAGCATGCCTCTACCTAACCCTTCAGGGAATACAGGCGTGATGGTATGGTACGAGTGTCCTTTGTTAACTTAGCAAAAAATCCCGAATATACGTTCATAAACTAAGTAATACGCATTATTTTCGGTTTAAAGAGGCACTCGTGGGAACAATATAAGTTATATTTCGACCCCATTTCCAATCTGTAAAAAATATCCCGCATTGTTGCGACAAATTATAATACCAATACTGCCTGTGAATGATTGGCAATTTTTTCATCCCAAATTAATGCTGTTAATGTGACATTTTCTGGAAATATAATATAATTTTTTGCTAAATATGAATTGCTTTTCTTCTCAGTCGCTTCCTCATGACTGAGAGCATGGTGATATAGCAACTATAATGAGCTACATGCACTCTCCAGACTGCTCTGTCTTGTGCTGGACTTCTGTAAGGTCGTTCCGACAAATTCGACAGCCCCCTTCGCCATATCTATTCAGCGCATAGGTGCACGTCTTCTTCTCCTGGTACCTTCCACACAGCGAGTAATTTTCAGGTGTTCCAGAAATTAGTAGTAATCTATTGCATTAATTTTTTCTAGTATCAACTTAATAAAATTTTCTAAAACTTTAAAGAGCAATTTTTGCTAAGTTTTAAAGTAGTTTAATTGAAGTAGTTACCTTGCCCCTTACCGTCAGACCGAGTATCGTGGTCTCAGAAGTACCCTACCCAAGTATGTATTTTTTATAGTTTTGGCAAAAGAATTGCCAGGCTAACCCTACGTCACGCACTGCAATTTTTACAGACGATACCATATTCTCAGGAAGGTAATTTGGTAATTTTATGGCTTTGCTTATTGTTATCTGAAGAGTATAGTGGCAGGCAATATTGTAATACCTACGTGCCTACCACATAAATACCATAATCCATATAATAAGATTGAGGCTTGATATCTCAACCGATCTAACAAATCCACGTTGGTGCACGCTTAAGTAATGAATGATGTAATAGCGAAATAAGTCTTGCTCGATTTTATTTTACCCGTGATGATCTCATTTTTTGCAATCCCGAGGTAATTTTCCACAATAGTCTAGTGGTCCTGACCACGACTGATGCGGGGTCCAGGATACGGATCCTGAATTCAATTCCCAGGTGGAGCAGTGTTATTGGGTTTATCTATGAAATTCTCAGTAGTAACTCGGGAGTTTGGATTTGTACCCGTAGACCTAAACATACCGGCGAATTATTATTGTGGGTGTAAGTTAGTACCTACACCTCTACCTTTCCCTTCGGGGAATATAGGCGTGATTATGTTACGTCATAATAAAAAGTACGTAAAGTTTGCAGGCAGAAATATAATATTCCAATGAACTTAGACTTTATGAGTACTGACTACATAACGTAAATCAAGTCTGCCTGCCTAATTGACAGGATGGACGTTGTAATGTAACACTGTTATAAATATATCCAGCGCACGTACATCATGATTTACTGAATCATAAAATAATAAACACAGTATTTACGATTTTGAGTCAAGATGTTTTTTTACAAACGGAATTCTTCGAGGTTGCCCGTCGATTGGAAAAGTAGGGGTTATTTGATATCTGTTTACGTGCTAAAACTGGGATGGAAAGTTTCTATTCTAGTGACGGATTATATTTACCGAGTGGAAACGACAATATATGAAACCCTAAACTGTACTAATCTAAAGAAGCACTTTAAAATAGTAAGTGGTAATTGTAACCAAAAACAGTAAGTACCTATTCAATTTCTCAAACAAGTTTGGCAACTCATTAATTTTTTATTTGTATGGAAAGTTGTTTTATTATTTTTACCGGCCTGCACCTTTAGACTATATAACATCTCTATTTTGTCTATCTTGTTTACGTGGGAGAGCCATGCTTCGGCACGAATGGGCCGGCTCGACCGGAGTGATACCACGGCCTCACAGAAAACCGGCGTCAAACAACGCTTACGTTGTGTTTCGTCGAGTGAGTGAGGTTACCGGAGGCCCAATCCCCTTTTAAAAGGTCGGCAACGCACTTGTGACTCCTATAGTATGGTGTTGCGAGTGTCCATGGGCGGCGGTAATCGCTTACCATCAGGTGATCCGTCTGCTAGTTTGCCCTCCTATCGCATAAAAAAAAACCTTGTACGACAAAAAAAATAACTGACTAGGTACCTAGGTAGGTACTACCTACAATGAGTTGAGTGTCACACCACAATATTTATACGTATATTGATACTTATTTCAGACATCTCCATTACATATCCACTTACTTATAACATTTTACTATGCAATAGCTATAGCTGCAATGTGGGTCTAGCTAACTTGCATAAAGCTATTTAGTTATCACAGCATCACAGGAGCAATTATTATTATAGTATATCATACAAAATCCTATATCTATATGATGGAACGCTTGCATTCCATCTTATCGGTTCCGTTATTTGGTAAAATGCGTCATTAGAGCAAAAATATCAAAATCTATTCTCGCAAGACCATGAACATTTTATACTTACTACGTAAGACTGTCACAAAAACGCCGGCAAGCTTCACATTACTTATTTATTCCGTCAATCTTCGTTACATATGACAGGTTCTTCGAATTATGTTCGGAATTCAATAAACGTCTATTATTGGTAATGTGAATTATTAATCTGTTAATAATGATAAATAATAAATTGTTAAGTCAATTTAAACATTATGATGACCTATACGTAAGTACTTGTTTGTGAACGGAAATCGGAAGTTCGATAAACTTAGAATATTAACCACCTTAAAGTAAATACACACAAACACCACGTTCCTAAATATTTGCTTTTAATTTGATTCAAGAGATTTGTAACCCCACGAGCGACGTATCTGGTCATGCATAATCTATACTTACAAATATTATACAGCTTAAGAGTTTGTTTGTTTGTTTGAACGCGCTAATCTCAGGAACTAGTGGTTGGAATGGAAAAATTCTTTTTGTGTTGGATAGTCCATTTATAGAGGAAGGATATAGGCTATATAACATCACGCTACGCTACTATTAATAGGAGTAACGCGGGTGTAACTGCAGGCAAAGTTTATAAAAAGACAATAAATAAAACTATTTCTTTAAATAGATATCGTTCAGCAGTGGACGGCAATAGGCTGATTTGATTGATTGATTGATATCGTACGATTAACGGCTGGTTACTCGAACGTTGGTTATTTTCCCGATGATGATTCGTGCTATTGTCATTTCATCATCATTATCAAACCCTATTCCACTGGTGGCACGAATCTCCTCTCACAATGAGAACGGTTAGGCTATTTGATACACCATCTTAACCAATTCTTGGGTTTTATAAAAAAAATATAGGTAGGCAAGCCGGGGGTAAATGCACTTTTGATTTTAGCCCCCCCCCCCCCAGATTTCTCGTCTCCCGACGTTTTTCTTCATCTATGCTCTGGAAAGGCGTTTACGACTTCCAAGCAGCCGTATCCGTAGCAGAACATGCCTTACAATCGGCAGATATATTCATAACAACCAGTTATAGATAACCAACCATAATCTATTTAGATAGTTACATCATATTCATTCATTCATTCATATAGTATACTAGCTTCTGCCCGCGACTTTGATAAAAAGATATTATTTTATATAGCCTATGTGTTATTCCAGACTTTAATCTATCTCTGAGCCAAATTTCATCCAGATCTATTCAGCCGTTCTGGCGTGAAAGAGTAACAAACATCCATACATCCATACTCACAAACTTTCACGTTTATAATATTAGTCAGGATTATAAGAAATACCTATTAGATAAGAATTCAAAAAGAGAACTCAAAAAGCCCATGATGAAGATTATCACAAATATTTTCTCATTGTGTTATTTTCAATCTTACTGTTTTCCTGCAAACCAAATGACAATCTTCGTAACTTTAGATTTAAGCTAGTTATGCGTGGCCGCGAGAGCTGACTACTGAAGCAACTCAACTTGTTTACTCAATAAAGTTAAACAACTCAACATAAAGCCAACAAATGCTTAAATTTTTATGAACGTAAGTATAGAAAAGCTGATGTGAATTTGCTTCGGTAAAATCTTGTTGATTAATGACAGTGACAATTCATAGTTTTGACGGCGTAGCTTGGCGTGGGCACAGTATAAATATACTACAAACAGTATGGAAACTACCTACAAACGCTCGAAACGACACACTCATGCAAACATACGCATTAACGAGACCCCTAAGCGATTGTCGCGGTGCTGTCAAGTATTGAGTGTATTGGTCACGTGGGTACCTATAAGTTTATTGTCTCCGCGATCTTTTTCGTAGTTGTTATATGTATAAGAGAACACATAAACTGCAAAATAGCTGAAATAATGTATAAAGAAATAAACAAAATCGGTTTCATAGTACCTACCCTATCCTTGTTTCCCAACAGTTTATTTAAAAAGACTGTTCAATATCGTGAGAATTTTTTACACAATAAAATTGTACAATGAAAAATAACGTTATTTTTATGTACCGTCCTGGTTTTTTAATTATTGGGTATCACACGCATTTTTGGATTAAAACGCGGTACGGTTTCTTGGTCGCGCCACCGTGGCTCACGCACGCTCCCGTCAAAACTAGTAAAAGGTTACGCCGTCATGACAAAGTTAAATATCTATAGTTCTACAAATTGTTGTGTGTTAATAATAAACTGTTTTCCGATTTTTAAACTATCGTCTTTTGCCGAGATTAACCGACGCTATGAGATTCCCTATTTAAATTGTAGGTGTTTGTAAGCTAGTTCTAGTACTTCAATTCGATTGATTGATCACTACAGAACAAAAATGTTTTAATAAAAAATTAGTGTGGCACTCGGGGACTGCCGCGGTAACGCTATTGCATAGCGTTTTTTATCAACTTATGTAATACAACCAATGCCACCTAAAGGCGGGTTGCTGAACTAAAGAGACAAGCGTGTTAGGTTTTTTTCGTTACGGAATTTCTGGATTCGGTCCCCACGCTCTAGGCACGCGATAGAAGCTATGCAATAGCTTAAAAAACAATATCAAAAACATTATAAGTTACAAGGTTTTTTACATTTCTTCAACCAGGCTTATTTTCCGTACTGTTTGTAGTATAACTATATTATACTGTGGCGTGGGTTTCTACCAGAATCTATAGCTCTGAATCGCGTCATCGCAGTATTGAATCTGGTCCAAAGCTATGGAGTCAACATTATTTCATATTAAGTATTTTTCGATTAATTTTATAGGAGCTATAATGTTTTAAATTATGTTTAAAACGTAGGTATACCTAAACTACATGAATAGTGTTTAAACTAAAAGAAATATTTTGAGTAGAAAATCCAAATAAAAATTCGATATATCCTCATAAAACGAAGGTTAAAATAATAGCAAACTTTGGACACTCATTATCCCTAATATGCGCTATGGTTGAAAACAAACGCTACAATGAAATGCGGAGTCAGTGAAGTATCGAACGAATGTCTACTCTCATCGCGGATTCGCGGGTGACACCAACTCACAAAGTGACATCCAGAGTATTTGTGACAGAGTAACCATCCTGTACCTAGTAATAATACATGGATAATCTTTGGTAATAATCAAGTAAAACAATATCGAGATAAATAAGTTTTCGATCGTAAATTCTTGAAAGCACACTCCACCTTAATTTGAATAAAACTTGACACAAGACAAATAAGATATTTTTCCAACCTACTGCGCGCTAGCAACCTAATAAAAAAACAAATTGTACTTACATAACTAAAGCACAAATACCTACCTAGGTACATAAAACTTGTTGGGCTGAATAAAAATAAAGTCCGCAAAATTCTGATACTTAAGTATTTTTGGAGCTATCAATTTCTTGAAACGTACCTACCCTTGAAGACTTATACCGGATGATAATTTCGGACGAGGTTGTAATTTCTGACTGTAGTATCAGCACTAATGACTGGGCGTGCCTAATGTTGTCTGTGTTACTATGCCTATATAGTATAAGCGTAGTAACACAGACAACGTAAGGAGTGCCTAATAACGGGAAATGAGAAGATTCTCATTTCCCATTTAACATAGATATGTTTACTGAGGAATATTTTTGTTCTTCGATTTCATTTGGTAAGGTATGTGGAAAAATTTTATATGTATAGATTCATGCAGTAACTACGAATGAAAATAGGGATTATAATTAACATACCATCACACCTGTATCCACGAAAGGTTAAGAAGAGGTGTACTAGTGGACACCCATACATATAAACCCACATATATTTTTAAGCGTCACGTAATTAGTCGAGGCGAATATCACGAATGGTCGCGACTATAGGGCAAAGGAAAGTAGGTACGGATTTTAGTCTATACGAGTCCAACATACCTTGCTGCTTCCCCAGGATGCAGAACATCTATGAGAATTCCATAGGGTAAAGAAAGTAAAGAAAAAGAAAAAAATGAGAAAGACATTACTGTATCATAATTATGTATGTATGTAACAAAAGGTCTAGGAGCGAGCTTATTGCCATTCACAAATTCAAACTATTTGAGCAGGTAGGTTCTACAAAAAAAAACCCAACAACACTTTGCTCGACCCTGGGAATCGGACCCAGGATCTTTCGCCCAGCAGCGATTATAATTATAAAGTGTATATAGTGATTATAATAAAGTTCAAGCTTATTTAAAGGTAAACCTATATTTTTTAATTTCTAAAGTTGTTATTATTATTGTCAAAACTAAGTTTATTTATTTAAATGTTTAATTGTGTTTATGTTTTCTGGTTTTAATATTTTTTTCTATTTTAACTCTTGTTTTTTATAACTGATTCGTTTCAGTATCAGTACATACCTATGTAATTTGTAGAACGTGTGTGTTTTATAACATTATCGCATTGGGTGTAAACCTGTTAGGATGACATTGATATTGAAATAAATAAATAAAATAAATAATCAACAGTGAAACGACTAAATTCATCTTCAATTCATCCTTTTGGGATCAACCATGGCATGAACAGACAGATTTTCCAAAAAGGTTTCAGACTTATAAGCGAGAGGTTTATACTCATTTGTCCTTGGAATTATACTGGATTGAGGAACATAATAGCGAATGGTATCAATTCATCTAAGCGTCTTCGTCTTCAATATTCGCCAACGATAGCAGCCTACCCGGAGATTGAAATAAAAGTACCTAAGTAGTCAATTTTATTATAGACTCATACATCACTTGGTGATAAAATGCTTACTTTATACCGTACAACATCCGTAAGTAATAAGAATTTCGGAGTAAGGGCTAGAATTTTATGTTATGCTATAAATCCAAAGTTATGTAGGTATTTGGGATACTAATTGTGTAATAAAATACGAGCACTGATTAAGTCATGATGCTATTAGAAGCCTTTTTTATATACCTAATAGGCAATTCTTTTAGCCCACGGTGTGCCACTGCAGGGCAAAGGCCATCTTTCCACTTATCCGTTTGCTGTTTGTTTGCGTTCTGCTAATGAGTCTAATCGCGTAGAACACCTAACACTGCTTGACCGGAATCGAGCTCAGAACCTCTAGCGTAGCAGTCGCCCCTAAGTCTAATGAGGCAGTTATAAATATATTTGTTGTGGCAAATGGCTAACATAATTTCAACCCTTGTAATCCCACCGGTATACAGCCTTTCTTCAACACCGAATTCAAAAGTAGATCAAATTTTTTAGCTACTTATCCAAAAAAAAGAATCCAAAGAGAAACATTACTTTTCTAGATACAATATATCTTCGCAATCGACTAACTTTTCGAAAGTCTGGATGGATGTCGTCAGTCAATCACCACAAACGACTAAACGGATCTAGGTGAAATGTATCTAGACGTATAATTTAGAGATGCTAGACTTAGGTATAGAGCACGTAGAAAATAATCTGAAAAATTACATTTTTTATGTAGGCCAAAAGAATAAAGGTTCGTATAGAATGTGTTTTATCTCAATAGAATAATATCAGCCTATTACAATATTATACACTAAGGACTGTGGTATGGTATAGCGGGCTGTTTTCCGCAACTCCACGAAAAGGCGATCGCAGTATCGCTTAACATCAGGCGAACTGGCGGTCAAACGTGAGCCTATCACTACACACTATCACACCATATTTTGGAAACACGTTTGTAGAACTCATCCGAAAAGTTGAGCAGAGATTGCCACAGCGTCGGTGCCATAGACGAGATGGCGAGGCAAGCCGATAAATGGCTGAGATGGCTTTTATGGTTAACTGCCTGGAGAAAACCATAAACAGAATAGATGTGGACGATTATGGGGAGACCTTTACCCTGATAAAGAACAGTACTAATTTCGGATACTTACGCGAATATTAGACTTTGAATAAATCTCAAATAAAAACTATGACTATGAAATAAAACTACCTAGGTACATACTTACTTACTTTTTTACGGATTTTTATTTCCCGACGCTTCGGATCCTTTACAGCATCCATGGTCGGCGTCATAATGTTAAAATTACTAAAAATTTGCTAAGCTGTAATTGCTATGCTCGACGTCTCCCAACTTGAGAGTAAAAATTTGCCTAACCTTTTTTTTCATATAAGTATACTTATCGCCTACCAATTTGTTTTGACACGCAAGATGTACCAAATTGGATTAGGACGTGACAACGCAACGTGACAGGCATTGATTTTTACCTTAATTAATCATTACTTATATTGACCATACTTACCTACAATTCAACCTAACATGTTTATCGGTAGTCCATATTAATTTATCGCGTTCAGTCCACATAAAAAAGGTACCTACCTGAAATAGGTACTTAACCCCAACTAAAATCATAATTATGGGACCATTAAAGTTTATAAATCTAGTTTTAATCCGGGTCAGTCGTTATGGCCTTCACCCTCAAGCCACAATCGCCAACCCAGAGAGGTTTCATAATAGGAATTGACAGCAATTAGCCAAAAGTGGATTGTGTGAACAAAATTTATCATTCAGGTTTATGTCCGTATACCCAAACCTAAATGTCTTTAAGTTGACATTTTATGCTTGAATAAATATTCTTCTGGCTCTGTTATGGTATTTATATCACTTTGGTAGGTATATTTAAGACGACATACGATGCAACTGGCCTGTACCTATACTTACAATAAAATTGAACCAATAAATTACTTCCTTCGTTCAAACACTGTTTAGACAGTAGGTTTACTTAGGACAGTAGGTTTAGGTAGGTTACTTAGGTAAGTAACTATTTTTTTTATGTGATACGAGGGCAAACAAGCAGACGGATCGCCTGATGGTAAGCGATTACCGCCGCCCATAGACACCCGCAATACCATATGAGTGACAAGTGTGTTGCCGACCTTTTAAAAGGGGATTGGGCCTCCGGTAACCTCACTCACTCGGCGAAACACAACGTAAGCGTTGTTTAACGCCGGTTTTCTGTGAGCCCGTGGTATCACTCCGGTCGAGCCGACCCACTCGTGCCAAAGCATGGTTCTCCCACGTAAGTAATATACACCTAGGTACAATATTTCTGTATGTAACAGCTAATAATATCGCTTTACGCGATTTTAGGGTTGATAGTATAACGTACGCGAGAGAACGAGATTTTGAGATTGGTTCGTTTTTTTTTTTTAATTCAAAGTTACATAGACTTATGGGCAATCCTGAGAAGGTAAGTGTTGTTTGTAATATTTGTTAATTTTTATTGAAATGAAGTAGTTCTTGTTACCGGGTAAAGTACCTATAAAGGCCCATCAAACGGGTTCCTACGATGGCCCGGGCCTTATCAGGTCTAAAGAATATCATAGTTACTTTGGAACCTTTATGAGAAAATAAGTAGTTAGTTTATTTTGTAGATAAAGTTACTAATTTAGACCACCGAAACTTATTTTAAACTTCTCCTACCTACTTACTTTATTCTGTTTTAAGGTTTGAAATTAAAAGTTCCACATAACTATTTAGTGTATTTAGTCAAATTTGTAATCTTTGATAAACTTAACCACTTAACCTGGTGCTTATTTATATACCATAATTATAATGGTTTTTTTCATAATATAAAATTAAAGCTTAATTTTTTTTAATAATTTTATTAATGTGCACGCATAGAGTATAATAAATAATTTATTTTCAGATTTTACAAACATGCCCACGTGTAATAAACACTCGTCAATATGTTAGCCACCCAGGTCAAAACTAGATAGAACCATGGCGAACACCGTGAGTCGTATCGTTATGTCAGGACGTCTTATGCCTGTAATGAAAAATTGGCTATTACCATGAAATTTACGAAATGCCATAACATAAAATTGATTGGGAGCAAATGGATTGATAAATATTTCCCATAGGCTAATGTGGGTGCAGGAAGCGATAAATTGTATTCTGAAGGATGAGCCTTGAAAACGCTCAGGCGTAAACTGTTTACATTTTGGTGACAATACAATTTACGGTTCCACGACTTCAAGTAAAGACATGTAATGTATATATAACACAAATATTCTTAGGTACCTACTTAGGTACTGGTAAAGCACCACCATCGTCTTTAACTGGTGTGGTACACACACCTCAGAAACATTGGCTCTTGTCCTGCAGTAAGACATAATTGAAGATGTGCCCCGGCATGTGGTGCGATGCCTTTTTTCTAGCATTTTTTTTTGCTGTCAGAATCTATCACGGACGCGTACACAGCTCATAAGTAATTAAAACAAACATATTTAATTAGTAGGTACCTAGGTACTATGTGCAAAATTGAAGCTTTATACATTTTATCCTAATACCCCCTGCAATCTTTCCTTAAGCTTAGCCTTCGTTAAAAGGGTAGCTGTTTACGTAATTTGGCATTATTTGATTGGTACCTCCAATAGGCATGCCAGGCAATGAAAATGTACCTAGGTACACTTTTCATTCATAGTTCGGGGTACCTTATAATTAAACCTGCTTCTTAACATTTTCTTTAAAAAAAAGCATAATCAGACAGACAGAAATACTTACATTATAATTATTTTATTTTATTACCGAACGAATACAAACGTTACCAAGTCATTGATACCTTCGGTTTCTTCCTACCTACCTACCTAAGTTCTCACACTTTATCGTAGAAGGAAAAAGTAAATCGGTAATTTAAATCGTTATTTACTTTTGAACGGTTTCTTTTATTCGTGATAGGCTTACGCTTGACCGCCAGTTCGCCTGATGTTATGCGAGACTGCGATCTGATCTAAGATGGAGCGTGCTTGCCTAGAAAAAACCGATTCACACGTAATTCACGGATGCGTATTTACCTACCCTAAAGGTTAATTATTTCAAGCACAGGGAAACCACGGCTAGGAATTAATTAGCGTAAGGCCTACAAAAATATTTGAACGGCGTTATTCTTGACATTTGCATAATATATTCTGGTAGGTACCTATTCGTCGGATGAAAATCCGTTTACTAATGAGGATTCGAAATTTTATTTTTAGAAATTCATTTACGGGGAGTTGATAATTTAAATATTAAACCTCCCGTTCCGAAGACCCAGCTACCTATATTATTAGCTACTACATTCAGATGATAGATGACAATAGAGAGATACCTACCTACCTATAATAGATAATGGACTAATGGAGAAACATGTCTAGGGAGGGAGTCAAATTTATAACGTCTATCAGTAATCATCATCTTCATTGATATGCTTAATTGAAGTAGGTAAAAGATAGGTTCGAGTATAACTAACTGATACCTGAATTTAGGGAAGTATGTAACACTCGTTAGTATAAGTCGGTAGGTAAGTACCTAGTTTTACGTAAACAGCAATCGTTATATCCACTCAGCACAAGTAATATGTCGCTTCGTAACAATCATGGCGATAAATGGACTACGACCCAATTTAAGCTGGATAAAATGTCTACTAAAGTGAACACAAATTGATTTTGCAACAATCCTCTTATAATAACAGAGCCGGCTTAAATGGGATCTATCAAACTCTGTATTTCCTCCAACCTATGACTTTGTTACAGTTTGTATGGCTGTTTGAGAACTCGGGTGTTTGTTCCCTTTGTAACCTCTTTCTTTGTTGGTTCTTGAGGATTCGAATTAGATTACTTACTTTAAATAAACTTAGTCAACCTCTCCAATTTCATCGTCTGTAAGTTTACTTACGGAATTTTGGCTTTGTAATTAAGTATATTGCTTTTGCTTTGTGATGTCGAATATGATATCGCCGGTGATACTTCAATACCGCTTAAAAACTAACACTTTACTGTAGGGCCTATTTTTCAAGATTTTTCGCAGTTTGTAGGTCTATAACAAGTTCTAGATTCATGGCAGTTGTAATTGCGACATTAAATATACAACATTTACAACTGAGAACTAAAACCTTTACTTATAAATTCTTATCAAGCCAAAAACTTGGCGCTATCTGTGTAATTGGTCAAAATTGACTTTTTACACTACTTTTAGCTACAATAATGATTTCTAAGCAATGGTTTTAGATAAAAATTGTGCAATTTGTATAGTTAATGTCGCAATTACCATTACAATAAATGCAGTACTTATTAAAGACCTACAAACTGCGAAAAACCACTAGAAAATTGAATTTCGCGGGCTCAGATAAACGATCCGCCTTAAAGGAGTGTTTTACGCGGTATTGGACTATCATCGACGATATCATTCTTTGCTACTAATAAGTAAGAACGCAAACGGATTTCTTAGTAAGTAAAAATCGATATGCATTATCACCTCATGTTTGTAGTGTCAAATGATGCCTGATTGAGTAAAGAAGTTTAACTTTGTCCGAAAACAGACTAAACGGATTAAAAATTTCAACTCAAAGCCGAAACAACACACCTCCATTCCGTTGTGGGTAAAAAATACCGACAATGAGTGAAAATTGTGGACCCCAGCGACATCTAGGATTGGTGCGGTGTAGTTACGAATACGACGAGTGAATCGCTTGCCTTTTCATAATTCTCGACGGGATACTGTTGGACTTATAACAAAGAGGGCGTTAGATTATAAATTAAGTAGATACCTTCTAAGTAGGTGAGGTATGTGACGCTTAGGCAGGTATGTGACGTCGAAACTTCGTCTATTTCTATCAAGGGGAACTATGACTTAACTGAGAGAATAAACTATGAGTCCCAACAAAATCAACACAACACAAAACATACCATCACATCATAGAAAAATCCAATAACATTTGGCTAAACATAGAAGTCGATTTCAGGACCTTAAAGAACCCTAGGCCATACTAAGGTAGTCAAATCAAATACTCAATATGTATGGTTTGGAACTTTATTATAAATACCAAGTGAAATAAATTAAATCTAATCTTATACTAGTCCTTAGAGGACACGACTTACTAGAACATTAATTAATTATAATTTTCATAAAATAAAACGCGTGTTAATTACCAAAACGTGTAACTATAAAAGACAATCAAACTTTTATAATACTCGATATAATATAAGATATTACTTAATTTCTATATTGCTACTATTCACAACCGAAACCAAGATAGAAATCGAAATTAAATAATGATTCTACGCCATCAAAAATAACAGCATGGTTTTCAAAACGACATGTTGTTATTTACACAATTTACATGTTGTTATCAACACCATGAACGGTAGCACAGAAATCTAGATTTTTTAGCATCTAATACGAAATTCCATAGAAATAGATCTTTAATTTCTAAACAAGTAACACATAAGTTATACGCATATTATAGTATCTATTGAATCGTGTAAACAAATTGAACTAGACTAATTCAAGACAAATATATTATCGTTATCGTCTTGTAGAACATAATTTATTTAAACTAAGTCATAAATTAAGAGCAACAAAGGGTGAATAGTTGATTATACGATATTGTATACATATATTAATTATCATACATTGCACTATATTAAATTAAGTGGTATGTGATTAGAAGCCAAATACATTTAAAAGCAATGTTTGAATTATTTTGAATAACAAGCATCTACTTTTTAGGAACTAAATAAAACATTCATTTTCTACATAAATAATTTTCCTGATTAAGTGAACTCTTACAAAGTCTATAAAAAATAAAATAATTTTCTTTAAAATTAAATCTTAATCACAGACAAAATTAAAATTATAATGATTATGAGATTTTGTATGTATCTTAATGTTGATTCTATTAACCCTAGTGTTGTACTTGTTTACTGAAGCTGCTTAGATGTCTTAATTAGGACAGGCACTTAGTACATGTTTCGTTAATAGCGAATTTTCATCGTGAAAGAACAAACATAAATAAGGCCGCATTGCCGCGTATTACAAAGAACGAGCTGCATCTGTGCGCGAATTTTCTACATACAATGCCGTCAAACAAACTTCAGACACGGAATGTAAGTGGTGTAGTTACTAAAGATAAGAAAAATAAAAATAAGCCTAGTAACTAAACGGCCTTATTTGATTTATGGCAACATAAATTAAAAAGGCGAAATTGTTCTTTATTAATGAAAGAAGACTCTCCGATTCTGTTTCGATTCCTTATAAAAAATATAGTAGATATCCTTGACTATTTTTTATTGGATAAATTAACTAAAATAATTTTGTTGTATTTTAAAACATTTAATGATATTATCTGTAGGTATTATTATATGCGAAAATATATTAAAACATTATTTAAAGTCTAATGGCAACACTGCAAAAAATAAATTACGTACTTACCTAATTATTATCAAGAATTTGACATTGACGCAAAAATCAACCAAGTATTACACCATTTTCCTACTCCTTGGCCTTTAGAGACGGATCGTGAAGTACTGGCCACTTACCTATCTAAAACAACGCATATACGTAATAGAAATATATTTTATTTATAAAATAGCGCTTTTATTTTTACAGGATATAATATTGCCATGTAAAAAACATACACGGTTGAAAAATACAGGCTTTATTAAAGACTAGACCTTCATGGAAAAATGCAATTTACCTGAATAATGCTAAAAAGTGTGAAACTAAAAAAACTACACCACTATATTGGACGGTGTTAAACAATACTGTGTCAATCCACAACAGTAAAAATGAGGTGTTGCGGGTTGACACAGTATAGCTTAACCGCGTCTTATTAAGAAATACTTGCAGTATATACAATATGAACTTGTAAAAAACAATTGTATGTTATGTTAAGTAATGTAATAAAAACGTTATAGGTATGAACGATGCGAAATATTCACGAATATGTTTCATGACGAAATACTTTTACTTTTGCAAAAACAAAAAAAGCATAATGAATTTATTTACTGGGTTACTGTAGGTATATAATTATATCAGAAGACAAGGAGGTTCAGTGCCTATCATACCCGTCTATAGGGCTGCGACCATGCAAACTGCGGTTAACGCTTATCGAGTAGTATCTTTAAGCAAATATATTACTTTCCTGTTCTGTCCTTTCCTAAATTCCTTCTTTGTTATTGAATAAGTCATCATGTTTTAAGAGTTTCGACGACTTTACTTGTGTTATTATAATTATCAATCAATAAAGTGAGTATAAGTAAAATAAAGGACGAGTTACATAGATGGAGTAATATTGTGGATTTTTATGAACATTCGAGTCTATTTCACGGTCACTTAAATGGCATAATTGACAATTGCCAATCTAAATGTCAGTTCACATGTTCGTAGTCCCCGCTGTTCTTAAGAGAAACAGTGAATGATATATGTTACCTAAGTCTTAAGCAGCTTTTCAGTATATAATCTTGCTGGGTGGCGCAGCTGTGTTGGCGCTCATGGCGTGTTCCAACGTGTCTAGGCGACGGTATGCGTGACCTCGGCTGTTGCGACGACGACCGCTTTGACGACCTTCCAGTATTAAGCCGAAGAACTGGAAAAAAGGTCATGAACATCGTTAGTTTGGTATCAGTTTAATTTATTTTTATTCCTCTACCACAAAGGTGCCTTAAAATTATGTTAGCTTTCCTATAAGTATGTGGGTGTGTGTGCGTTTTGTGTGAGTGTTGTTTATTTTCATAATACAGATACTTTTTATATATATGTAGTAACAAATATGTAATACTCACCACTTTGCTAACTTTGCTCTTGTTATGATACAGTACGTACAGCAACACCATGAGTACGATAGACGTCATGAAGAATGGGAAGAAGTGGTCGTTATCTTCGGAGAAGCCATCAGGCATAGAGTTGGAGAAATATTCTGGAAATAAGCATACAATCGATCTGTTAGGAAAATATCTAGATACTTAATAATAATCTAATATTGACTGACGCACAGCTTAAACAGCAGACCATAGGTAAAGTAAAAAAACATTTATTCAAGACTAGCTTTTGCCAGCGACTTCGTCCGCGTGGAATAGTTACTTTGTTCCCTAGTTCTTCGCCCGTGGTTTCACCTGCGTTGCCCCGTTCCTAAGGGTTGTAGCGTGATGATATATACATTGATAGTTTGAAACCTTTCCCATGAATCACTCATTTTCCCAACATTTCCCTTCACTGCTCTGCTCCTATTGATCGTAGCGTGATGAAAAGTACACTATAACCTGTGGTTTGGGCTGTGCGTTGATAGATCACTATGTCAGTCAGTCAGTCACCTAACGTAAGAGTAGACAAATATAATCAGAAAGCTCCGAACTGCTAAGCTATCGGAAGTTACACGTGTTATTGTGAGTCAACCATAAAAGATAGACATTTGCTGTCGTGGAATATTTTTTATATAATTTTAAGGAGAACATTTCCGTCATACATGATTTCTGTGTAGCTTTAACCATTAAGGCTGCACACGCGACGGAAGCTTAAAAAATGGAGTAAGTTCTCCTGTTTTCCCAACATTTCCCTTCACTGCTCTGCTCCTATTGATCGTAGCGTGATGAAAAGTATACTATAACCTGCCCAGGAGTATGAAGAACAATTGTACCAAGTTTCGTTGAAATCCGTCGAGTGGTTTTTGTTTCTATAAAGAACATACAGACAGACAGACAGACAGACAGACAGACAGACAGACAGACAGACAGACAAAAATTTTACTGATTGCATTTTTGGCATCAGTATCGATCACTAATCACCCGCTGATAGTTATTTTGGAAATATATTTCATGTACAGAATTGACCTCTCTACAGATTTATTATAAGTATAGATGGTTTATAGAGATGGGTCTAAATTTAATAAGCTGCTAAATTACAAGTGTTAAATTTTTTTAGTGTCAACACCTGTTAAATAAATTCTAAAATAGTTATTACATTTAGCAGTCACAAAATAATGAATGAATGTTGAAACAGGCTATCCGTGGCAGGCGACGCGCGCGGCCAGTGCAGTTGTTTCTTTCTTTCTAAGACAGACACATAATAGGCAACAGACTGAACGGACGGATCTATGTTTGTCTCGCTTTATACTATGAACAAATCATACCTAGCAAAAATGAAAGAAAAGACACTATGATGGTCCGTCTCAATTGCATTTTTTTTCAATTTTTCATTTCATTTCATTTAGCAACCGTTAATTTTGTGTTCAGTCTGACAGATTCAACAGATTGTTTTGTTATTTAATCGAGTTGATAGTCGAAATGAATATTATAGCTACTTAGTGTTAAATAAAGACTGATCTTTTTATGTTTAATTAAGTACTTTATTTGTACGATCTTCGCTTCGTTACGAACTATATTTACCTTTTAGAGCTGTACCTTATTAATGTTAACAATCTGTATGTGTTGAAATTTAGCAGTTGCTAAAAATAGCTATTAAATGTAAGTGTTAATTATTATTAGCATTCACATTTAGCAGTGTTATTTTTTTTAACGTTAAGGCCCATCTCTAATGATTTAAAACCCTTCTTCTAGCCCTTTACCGCCTCCTAGTGTTTTTACTGGGAAGATGAAACGGTGCTACAAACTCCTCAGCAACACATTTCCCTCTGTTCAATGTTCATAGCACTAAGCTTTTATAGAGGAGGAGATTTAGGTTTTTCATAAAGAACCTGAATGTTTTGATGGATACAGTTGATAATGTTTATAATTATGGACGACAAAAAATATGTTGTAATAGGCAAGTACTTACATTACTAACGCACATTTTACTTTATAAAAATATATTTCAAACAATCATAAAACTTTATGGCAGTAAACTGGTGATGTAAAAAAGTTCTACAGAAAATTAGTATCTACAGTAGGTACAGTACTTAGTTTTAGTAAGTAAGAAGTAGGTATATTTTATTACTTGTGGTATATTTTATACTCCTGGTTTTATTACCAACTCACGATACATTTTTCAATTTACCTACATAATTATTTTATAGTATTTTGTCGTTCTATCGTTCGCAGGCAATGTACCTACGATGATCTACACATAAACTGGGTTAAATAGATAAGCAGAAGAATCTGTTTGAATATGTTGTATGCACCTGAATAAACACCCACATGTCTGAAAGCTACTATGGTTGAACGAAGAAATAAACAAAATGCTATCTCACACTTTTCAACAGAATAATTATTATGATGAACTTACGAAAGTTAAACCTATAACATTTAGTTAGGTACCTACTTAATTAAGTATAGAAAAGTAACAAATACTTATGTAACATATGCCTACCTGTCTATCACCCGGTAGTCCAAAAGGGTATATGAAAATATAATATATTACTACTCTATATCTCTATATATATAAAACTCAAAGGTGACTGACTGACTGACATAGTGATCTATCAACGCACAGCCCAAACCACTGGAGGGATCGGGCTGAAATTTGGCATGCAGGTAGATGTTATGACGTAGGCATCCGCTAAGAAAGGATTTTGATAAATTCTACCCCCAAGGGGATAAAATAGGGGATGACAGTTCATATGGAACAAAGTAACTATTCCACGCGGACGAAGTCGCGGGCAATAAGCTAGTATTATATAATAGTCAAGATATAAATTTTAGAGAGAGAATAATTCTATCTCAGGCAGGGTTCGAACCTGATCCTTTCCGGTCCAAAATACCGGGCCGTCAACTAAACTGCCTGAGATCGCATTTTTCACTAAAATTTAATATTAAAAAATGTTTAACATGCGATAAGCAATACAATAAAAACAAATATTAAACATTATTTTCGTGTATTCGTACGCAGTTAAACACCTGTACAAAGTATTGTTAAAGTACTATTTCGGTAGTATTTACTGACGTAGGAACAAGTACCTATATTCGTTTTACGTCGTATTTTTTATGGCGTCTCTTTGCAATACATAGTTATCCAAAGCGATATGAAGTTCCATCATCATAGCATTTTTCAAAACTATTTTCTTTATGGGATAGGAGGGCAAACAAACCGTCGGATCGGCTGAGAACACTTTGATCAAGTTACATTTAAAACTAAAATAAATCAAAATTGGTTCAACCGTTTGGGAGCTATGGTGCCATAGATGAATACACAGAACACGTATCTGTTCAGTCAGAGTTAAAAATAACACTGTTACACTGCATAGCAAGTAGATTTATTATTATGAATTGTATTGTATCCAGGTACTCAAATAAATGCAAATTTAATATTCATTAGACATGCAAATTGCAATGCTCTGCCAAATAAACTATGTACCTTGAACAAATAATTATAATTCAAGACTAGTTGCATCTTTTTTGCAAATTTTATCAGTCTATGTAGCCTGTATAGTCAGATCTGGACATCTACTCATATAAAATGCTTTGTCCTGAATGACTGACTGACGGATCAACACACAGCCTAAACCGCGGATCGTAGAGACCTGAAACTTGAAGGATGTGCTCTTTTATGACGTAGGCATTCGATAAGAAAGGATTTTTCGAAATTCTAGCCCTAAGGGGGCGAAAAACGGGGGCAATGTTTGTATGAAAGTTCGGGATTTTTAGCGGGTGAAATCGCAGGGTACAGCTAGTCTATACATCGCTCATTTGGAGCGACAGTGTCACAACTGCAAAAAAATGCGGAATTGACCTAATTACATCACAATGATCCCGATAATAATCTACATTAGGAGTGAAAACGTCATATTTATTAGTTTACTAGCTTTTGCCAGCGACTTCGTCCGCGTGGAATAGTTACTTTGTTCCCTAGTTCTTCGCCCGTGGTTTCACCTGCGTTGCCCCGTTCCTAAGGGTTGTAGCGTGATGTTTTATAGCTTGAAACCTTTCTCATGAATCACTCATTTTCCTATTGATCGTTACTATTGCTATTGATCGTACCTGTGGTTTGGGCTGTGCGTTGATAGGTCACTATGTCAGTCAGTCAGTCACCTAACGTAAGAGTAGACAAATATAATCAGAAAGCTCCGAACTGCTAAGCTATCGGGAGTTACACGTGTTATTGTGAGTCAACCATAAAAGATAGACATTTGCTGTCGTGGAATATTTTTTATATAATTTTAAGGAGAACATTTCCGTCATACATGATTTCTGTGTAGCTTTAACCATTAAGGCTGCACGCGCGACGGAAGCTTAAAAAATGGAGTAAATTCTCCTGTTTTCCCAACATTTCCCTTCACTGCTCTGCTCCTATTTAACGTAGCGTGATGAAAAGTATACTATAACCTGCCCAGGAGTATGAAGAACAATTGTACCAAGTTTCGTTGAAATCCGTCGAGTGGTTTTTGTTTCTATAACGAACATACAGACAGACAGACAGACAGACAGACAGACAGACAGACAGACAAAAATTTTACTGATTGCATTTTTGGCGTCAGTATCGATCACTAATCGCCCGCTGATAGTTATTTTGGAAATATATTTCATGTACAGAATTGACCTCTCTACAGATTTATTATAAGTATAGATAATATTGATTAGTTTTCGTCATATTTACTAGCTCTAAGAAATATGAACAATCTTCACTTGTGTTACGAAAAAATCTTAAAAATGGCGTAGCGTAAAATTACAAATTTGCAGTTGTGATACTGTCGCTCCAAATGAGCGACATATAAAATGCTTTGTCCTGAATGACGGACGGATCAACGCACAGCCTAAACCGCTGATCGTAGAGACTTGACTTAGAGGGTGTGTTCTTTGTATGACGTAGGCATCCGATATGACAGGGTTTTTGAATATTCAACCCCTAAGGTGGTGAAAAGGTGGATGAATGGGGGGGGGGGAGTTTGTATAAAAATCTCTCATTTTTAGGGGGTGAAACCGCGGGGTACTGCGAGTCCCTATATTATTATTATTATTATTAGCCCGTGCTGTCCCACTGCTGGGCAAAGGCCTCCCTCCATTCCTTCCAACGGTCGCGATTGTGCGCTACTTCTTTCCAATTCTCAAGGAAGACATCCAGTTCATCCCGCCATCTCCTTCGTGGTCTGCCGCGACCCCGTATCGCTGTTTCAGGGCACCAATCCTGAGCTTTCCGGGCCCACAGCTCGCTGGGCATGCGACAGACATGTCCTGCCCAGTCCCATTTAAGTTGGGCAGCCTTTTGAGCCACGTCAATAATTTGTGTTTTGGAGCGCAGTGTAGTGTTTCGAACGTGATCTGTTAATTTAACACCTAACATACTGCGCTCCATAGCACGTTGGCAAACCTTGAGTTTGGACTTTTGGATGTTTGTCAAAGACCAAGTTTGTGCGCCGTAGGTCAAGATGGGGAGAATACACATGTCCATTAGCCTACGCTTCAGAGACATGGGTAGAGTGCCCTTGAAAAGCTCCTTCATGGACCAGTAACTCTTCCAGGCATTTTCTGTTCGTCTTGTAATTTCCTTATCTTGTCTTGCCTGGAAAGAGATTACTTGGCCCAAGTATAGATATTCATGGACATATTGTATATTCTCCCCGCCTGCGTGTATGCTCCTTTTGGAGCTGTTAGTCATGAGCTTGGTCTTCGACATGTTCATCTTCAGTCCAATCTCGAGGCTTGCATTGCTGAGGTCTTGCAACATTTCTTGTAGTCCTGTGGCTGTGGGAGAGAAAAGTACAATATCATCAGCGAAGCGTAGATTAGTTAATCTTGCTTCACCGATGATAACCCCCTTATCTTCCCATTTGGCTGACAGCGTCTGAAAGACTTCTTCCAGGGTGCTGTTGAACAGCTTTGGAGATAGCGGGTCGCCCTGTTTGACTCCCCTAAGAATGTCAAACTTTGGACCTGATCTCTCTAATTTAATGGCAGCTGTACTATGGGTGTATATTTTTTGTAGTAATTGTACATATGTAGGTTCTATCTGTTGTTTTGTAAGCGCTTTAAATATGGCAGAATGTGTGATGCTGTCAAAGGCTTTAGAATAGTCTACAAATGCCAGATATAAAGGGGATTTGTATTCTTGGTATTTCTCTACTATTTGATTGATGGTATGTAAGTGGTCGGTGGTGGAAAGTCCTCGACGGAAGCCCGCTTGTTCTGGAGGTTGTTCAAGATCTAATTGGCCTGCTATGCGTTTTTCAATTACTTTTATGAAAGTTTTGTAGACATGAGATACTAAACTAATTGGCCTATAATTATTTATGTCGGACTTGTCACCCTTCTTATGGAGTAGTATAATGATGGAATGGCAAAAATTTGATGGGAGACTACCAGTACGAAGAATGTCGTTGAACAATCTTGTAAGGTAAAAAAGAAGCGATGGTTCCCCCATTCTGAGGGCTTCAGTACTGACACCATCTTCTCCGCAGGATCGGTTGTATTTCAACGTACTTAGTGCATATTGGACCTCTACTTCTGATATGGGTGGAATATTTTCGGAGCATGAATAACTGGATATCTGTTGTGTAAGAGTTGTGTCGGAATAAAGATTTTTATAGTATTTTGTGCAAATCTCGAGAACTTTATCTCTGTTAAATTGTCTCACGCCTCTGCTGTCTTTTAGACACGTGATCCATGATTTGTGGTTGGTGATACCCTGTTTAGCTGTTTTCAGCGATCGGTTCTTTTCTAATGCATTCTGTATTAGTTTCTTGTTATATTCTCTTAAATCTTTTCTAATGCTGCGCTTTACTTCTTTATTTTTTAGTTTATATTGTAAATCCCTGTTTATTACACTTAGAGCCTGTCTTTCCTCTATTAGTTTCTTAGTTTCTCCTGACAGTTTTTTAGTTTTATGCTTATTCTGTTTCACTACTTTACTGGCTTCTGATATGCTATTTAAAATTTCTCTATACTGCACATCTACACTTTTTTCTTCATTTTCTACATTTAATAGACTAAAACTGTTCTTTAGTGCTAGATTGAATTCTTTTTTACAGGTAATTAGCGATTCTTTATTTAATTTTTTCAGTTTGTTTTTAAATAAATTGTTGCGTTGGATTTTAATGTTTATTTGTATTACTGTGCGCACGGGTCTATGATCGGAACTGAATTTAAATTGGTTTATTACTTGGACATTATTGATAATTTGTTTGTTTGATGACAGAATATAGTCGATCTCGTTCTTTGTTGCACTATTTGGTGAGATCCATGTCCATCGCCTTTGTTCTTTTTTATAGTAAAAGGTGTTTCCGATGCGTAAACTTTGACCGAAAGCGAACTGGATCAGTCGAGATCCTCGTTCGTTTCGGTTTCCTGAGCCATACGGGCCTACAATAAGCTCATTGTCCATGTCTTGCCTTTGTCCTATTTTAGCGTTAAAGTCGCCTAGAATAATATTCCAGGTACTTCGGTGTTCCTCGCACGCTTTATTTAGTAGATCGTAGAAATCCTCTACTTCAGCGTCAGGGTGAGTTGACGTGGGGGCGTATACTTGGACTAGGGTTAATGTTTTCGAACTTGATATATGGAACTTTAAAATTGCTATTCTATCTGAATATGAAACAAATTCTAATATATTGTTCTTCCATCTCTTTGCTACTAGAAAGCCGACTCCGTAGAGTCCTCCAGCCTGTCCATAGTAATAAAATATACTGGTATCCCTTTCTATTGTTTCTTCTCCGTTTCTTCTTATTTCTGCCAGCCCCACTATATCCCAGTTTATCTCTTTTAATGCATTCTCGAGTTCAAGAAGCCTATCTTCTGTTTGTAAAGTTCTAGTGTTGTAAGTTAAAACGTGAAGCTTTGTATCATTATCCGGTTTATGCTTTGTTTGGGTCGTATAACGGGAGATCGATCTCACCCGGGGATTCTTAGCACCCCATGCTCCAGGGCGAGCTTGCCCACCGTCATCAGCATCCTCGCCACTGGAGGCGCCGGGCACTTGGGGCCTATTGTTCGTCTTGTTCATGCTTATGGAGGGGATTGGACGCATAACCCATCACGCTTGTCCAATGCGGGTTGATAGGTGAACAGTGAACCTGCTAACTCGGTTCATGGGTGCTGCAGATTACATTAAGGTTAATGTTCTCCGTCACCACCATAATTAACGTCCTGTTCTAACGCCAATTGTCCAACTTAGACCCTTTGCGTACTGAGGCAGTTCGTATGCCCTAAGTTGGCTATGTTTACTTATGGATGGTGGAGTAAACGTTTCCCTTAGTCGACTTTTACGACTTGCGTGGGATGATAAGCAGCTGATACATTCGATGTTTTTCTATTGCTTCCAGATCAGCATGGAAGAGTCCCTATATAAAATTCTAAAATTTTAATTACTAATTACATCACATAGGGCGTTTGGCGTAGCGGCTGAGCGATCGGTTTCTGCGTCACGTGTTGTGGGTTCGATCCCCACACGGAGCAAATATTTGTATGATCTACAGGTAGTTGTTCCGGGTCTGGGCGTTTGTGTATGTGAGAATTTATGTTTGTAAACGCACCCACGATACAGGAGAAAATCCTAGTGTGGGGCAACGTTTTTTTTTTAAAAAAGAAAAAAGATATAGGAAGGGTTAGGCAAAGAGATGTAATCCCATGTAATAGGGGCGAGCCTAGTGCTTTAACCGAGCACAAATCCAAACTCTAAGCTGCTACAAAAAAATTCACAGAAAAACTAAAAAAGAAATGAATACTGTTTAATTACATCACAAAGACAATTAAACATTAGTGTAGTGCCTCATTAGCGTAGTGGTCCCAAGCGTGACTGCTACACTAGAGGTCCTGGGTTCGATCCCCAGGTCGAGCAAAGTGTTATTGGGTTTCCATGAAATTCTCAGTAGCAGCTCGGAGTCTGGATTTATGCCCTGTTAATAGCTCGCCCCCTGTTACATAGGACCTAAACATAGCAGGCTAACTGTGGGTGTACATTAGTACGCCTCTGCCTAACCCTTCGGGGAGTACAGGCGTGATGGTATGTGTATGTGACAATTAAACATTATTTTTTCAAGTGATTACTGCTCAAGGTAGGTACTAGAATATTATTTTTTTGTTATTACCTTGACCTTCACATATAACCTCTACATGAGGTAACTGATGTCAATAGAACTGATTACTTAATAATTCTCAGCTTGTTTATTTCAATGTTTATTTTGATTATCATCTACACATAGACACCTTCACCTTAAAAATAGCTTCGATATTATTTGTTTAGTGCATATGTAAAACTTTGGGGCCTTGTTTTGTGATGCTATAAATAATTATACTCCCAGATCAGAAACCTGCATAAATTTTTTTGACAATTTTGAATTTTGGGCTCTGTTACTAGGAAGTTAAAGCTATTCGAATGCTAAAATTAATGGTATAATTTTAAACAGGTATTAATACTATTGCACAATAATGATACCTATTGTTACTATATAATTAACAAAACTTAACTGTTGTTGTTATTTTTTTGTAATCTGCACCTTGACATTCTGTTGCAACACTTGCACAAAGTACCTATTTGATTGCTAATAAAATAAATAATCTAAATTCTAGAAGTATCATGAAAAACGATATATTATTATGTATTAATTAAATAATAAGAACTGCACTATGTATACTTGTTGTTGGCATCCAGTGCTGGATTTACACTAGTGCCCAGGGCGGCAGTTTCAGGGGCAGGCAATTCGAAGGTTGAGAAAAAAAAAGAGTAGAAGTTATGTAACTAACCTACCTAGGTATTTATAATAAATTATCTGTAATGTATGAGTCATTTTATCGAAACTTTTCCATTTTATGCATAACTGTACCACAACTGTAAAAACAGTTTTGGCAGAGCCATTTATACTTTAGTTTTTTTAAATGTATAAACTGGTAACTTTAATACACCTTGTTAGGCACTAGCCGATAGCTCGCGAACCGATCGCCACCAAATCTTTGTAGTCATTTTTATTATTTTAATATAAAATTTGTATAATTTGTGTATCATGTGAGTCGCTTATTTTATTTATTTATGTGCACCTACTGCACAGTGGTAAATGGTTGAAAGCTATACATCTGTTATGGAATGCAAAAAAGTATTGAATACTGGTTACCTTTTTGCGACACATCTGCATCATGGACAGGTGGCACTATCAATTTGTTCCTCACAAAAGTGTTCTGGTTTCCATCTAGGTCTGGTCTGATTTCCAGTCCTGGGTCTTCACCATCATCATCACCTACATAATTTCCTTCTGAGTCTGAAATTGGAATTGGAACATGATTTTGAATAATAAGTTAACACTATGAACTAGACTTTAACCTTACAGTACAGTACTTAACCTTACTTTAATATTAAAACATTACTTTTGTAAAAGATGAGTAGGTAAGTAGATCATATGTCAGATCCACTACACTCTTTGATTTCACCATTATTCTAATAGTTGAAGCTGATATTTTTTTCTCATGTTTAGGCATAGGTACTAGTCTGTTAAAATTACAAATTAAAGTTTTGTTCATTTGAGAAACCTAATTAGATATATATTATGCTTAAAAACAGGTTTGTCACAGAAAACACGTAAAACCAGTCGACTGTGTAACATAATCATGAATTAATATTTTTTTGTTGCCCCGCACTAGGATTTTCTCCTGTATCGTGGGTTCATTTACAAACACAAATTCCCACATACACAAACACCCAGAACCGGAACCACTACCTGTAGATCATACAAATATTTGCTCCGTGTGGGGATCGAACCCACAACACGTGGCGCAGATCGCTCAACCGCTACGCCAATCGTGTCGTCGTATACTTATACGACTATCTTTAGGCTTCGGAATTCAATATCTGTTGTTGTATACTATTGTATCTTTACGAGAGATTAATGCTTAAAGGATTTGAGTCTAAACCAAAGATAAAATAAGTAAACTGATTAGAAGCATGGTTGCCTAAAAATTAATTTAGCCAAATGCCATTTACTTAATATGCATTATATTTCTTGGTCTTTAATAACTATCTTTCCTTTATTTCAATAAAGGACTGTAACCCCCAAGAGATTTAAAGCAATTGCTTTTTATTCTATTGTGTCTGCTAATTGTTTCTCAACAGGTTAAAAACAATTGAAAATTGCATAAACAACAGTAGTATTTACATCACATTGACTATTCTATGCTTGTGTTTCTACAATTCATTACTAATCATGGTGTAATCTGCATAGTGCATGGTAAATTGGTATGCTCATTTGTTTTCATTATGGATTATCCTTATTAATTATTTTAGCTGTGTACCAACAATTATTCATGTTTTTTTTATTTCCAAGGGAATTTCCCAAAATCACATACTATCATAGAATAAGGAACTGCAAAATTTCATGCTTCAAGACCCACCAGTGTAAACTATACTAGATCTTATCATGTCTGTCAAAAGTGAGTATCAGAGTTTTAGAGCCAACATTATTAAGTAAATCATCATTATATACATAAAACAAATGATTGACAATAGTAGTAAATGAAAAAAATTATACCATACCAGCATCATCATCAGGATCTCCATTCATCTGTTTTGGCTTTGGATTTTCCAACACAGCTTCCTTCTGTTCAGCATTTACCGGCAAATCTTTGCCTGTCTCAGGAACAGTTAATTCATTCACAACTACTGGTTTCTCTTCAACAACACTTGACTTATTGACATGATCATTAGTAGGAACTACATTTTCTTTTTCTGGCACAGCTACTGAAGGATCTTCCTGCTTATTTACATTTACATCAGAATCATCAGTTTTGTCAACACTTTCTGCAGCATCTAGACTTGGAGTCTGCTTAGAAGTTGATTGGGACATGGATTCAGACTTTGCTACACTTTCCTCGACAGGTTCTTCTATCTTTTGAGGTGTTGTTTTAGCAACAGCAGGATCCGTTTGCTTGATTTGTCCATTCAGTGTTTTAGTATTAGCATCATGTGGTATAAGTGGATTGCTATTAATAGGTACAGGAATGTCAGCCTTCCCATTGACATCTGGTTCTGATATCACAGGTGGAGCTACTGCATTGTTGTTACCGTTATTAGCCATTGTAGACACAAGTTGGCTCTTCAACATATCTAAGCCCCACTTGTAGTACTTGCAATAGTAGTTAGCCTCATTGAGGGTATCTTCGACACTACATACCTCTCCACAAGTGGCTGGCAGTTTGAAGAATGTTTCAGCCGACTCTTTGTAATTCACGAAGTCCGTAATATTGGTAAAGACCCATTCCTTAGCTTGCGTGCACACTGTATTGACATCCTGTTTCTCGTTTATTTTAGGTAGGTAGTCTTCGTTCAGTGCCAGCTTAGATGTAGCGACAGCTGAGCACAACCGCATGTTTATGTCATAGAATATCAAACATTGGAATTGTTTTTTACTATAAGGCGGTACGAATAGTGCACATTCTTGTATTTTGCTTCTGAGTTGACTCGACAAGAACGCATTTTCGCATTGGCTGGCTAGTGTTACGAGCGATTTGGATAATAACTTTGGAGGACTGGGTGGAATAGGGTTCCCTAAACTTTGATAATAGGTGTTTATCAACATAAATGCAAGGAAATAATTAAACATGATGTAAATTTTTTACTTCCCACACTTGATTAAAAACTATTGCAAATCAAGATCAAAATCACACAACACGCTATCGTCTTCGTACATGGAAATGAACTGTCAAAAAATAATGTCATGTGGTCATGTCAAAAGTGTCAAACCAGTCATGAAAGGAAGGGATAAAATTATCGATACTCTGTAGTTTTTTTTCTATCGACTATGAATGTTATAATAATTATCAATAATATGTAAATGTACGTCATTAATTATATTTAATGCTTGGAATAGTCTTTGTCCACCAGTGGACAGCAATATACGTTAATCTCATAAGATTCTCATTGATTGATTGAATTACATAGTGATCAGATCTTTTGATTGGTCCGTCGAAGTACCTACTTGTAGTTTAGGTATTAGTTCAATAGTAAAAATATAAGGAACAGCAGAGAACATAACATTCTGCTTGGATTTCAAAGAAATTGAGATTAAGACAGGACGAGAAAATAAGGAAGTACACAGTTTTCTGAGTTTATTACTGTATAAACAATGTTATTAATTCACTTGTTGCATTCGAAAAGTAAGTTGTATATTAGAAAAAAATTATTTTAACCATAAATTACAAACGCCAAAGCATTTTGCGTTTAATTCCTAAGAGTTAAGTACTTACTGTAATGTAATAATTAATTATAATGCCAAAATGGTAGGAAATATTACAATAGAATAACTGATATATATCGATGTTATTCAATTGAATTCGATGCATATGTGCAACACTACACTGTCATATAAGGTATCTTTTTAAAATTTCTCTAACTAGATCTTAGGCTTTTGAGAATATTATTTGGATGTTGTTTATTATTAAAAATAATTATTGTTTTCTTGTACATATTACATAATTTATTTTAATTTGTGTTTTTCAGAAATGCATAAAACGTATATGAACTCCGCAATACCTAAAAATAAAAGAACTTATAGTTAGTTATAATAGTTATTGGTCATCTTAGCCCACCAAATTCTTTTTTTTTCTTTAATGAAATGTCTGTTTACAGTGTTTACGCATTCTAGGTTCGCGACGGAAGTAATTGCGACATTACATACCTAATAATATACAATATTAACAATGGAGTAGGTACATAAAACTGTTGCCTTGCAAAAATCGCTATTGTAGCTAATAATAAATTTATGTATTGTTACTTGTTACATACTAATTATGGCAGTTGGCACAGTTTTTGGTGGTTTTTAGATTTCTAAGTAGGCAGATAAAGGTTTTAATTCTCAGAATGTTGTATAGAAAATGTCGCAATTACTACTGAATATAAATGAATGTACATAAAATAGTCCTAAAAATTGCAAACGACCATTTTTCAATTTGGCAGGCTCAGGTGAAAGATCAGACTGAAGTACACAACAGAATAGTTAAATAGGTAGTATTCTTAACGCTTAAAACATTGCCTCATACTGTCATAAAATAGTCAGTTAAATAAGTACCCTTACAATATGTAGGTAGGTACCTACCTAAATACATTAAAAAAATAGATACCTAATATCAATGTGAGTCTTAGTCTTATTAACCCCTTCTCGTGCTAAGCTAAATGCTTGCGTTACTAATAGGTTCACGTCGGTCGTGCAATGGGTAGGTTCCGAACCGGCAACCACATAATCGCATAGCCACTAAGCTATCGCCGCTTCCTTTTTGTGATTTTTTTGCATTTTCGATGCTAAGATTATAAACTTATTTTAATGAAGGAAAAATTCAATCTATATATAATACTAAGAGCTGCTTCTGAGGATGAACCTATCTAGCGGCATTCGTATTTAGGTGCTTACATATAAATAAAGTTGGATACTCGACCCGCCAAACCAGTCGCCAAATTTTTGATAGGTTGCTTGGACTAGTAAAAATGTAAATCAAATCAAAATCTACTAATTCTTACTTATTTTTACAAATTATAATACAATTTTAGTTCATTTTTAACGTTATTATTATTTAACATTAACAACAGCTTATTTAATATAATTATAATATATAACTACTGTGAAATGTTATCCTAAATGTTGTGCATATCTATAATTGATATAAACACTAGTCTTTGCCTCTGTATTTTGCTACTAACCAATGTTTGTGTTTATATTGTTGATGTGCCTTGTGTAAATAAAAAAAAAAAAATCAAATGTATTGTAATGTAAATGCATAGTAAATAGATAATTATGCAAAATATGCTTTACGGCGAGCGCAAAAATTGTCATTCAGTGAATCATTGCTCTTATTTTACCTAGAAACACAAGAAAAAACTTACCGAAATAAAAGTGCTCAAAGATAACGGTATCAGAATCCCAGCCACAGGTTTAATGGGATACTTGATTCTTTCCATAAAAATGATTAGAGCACGTTGATATTTTATAGGTATTTCCGGCCACTTCATAGCATATGCTGATTCTATTAATTTATCACTCTACGAATAAATTCAACTGCTCAAATAGTATCTACATAGGTATATGAGTATCTAGGGACCTACTTAAGTGCGTTACTTATCTAAGTATAAATGATTTAAAACCGCTTACTGGAATCAGAAGTTTTTAAAGAGTTGTAGAGACTGTGATACGAAATCTGCAACTGATATGTATACCTACTTAAGTATGTATCATAGATTAGGTTATAGGTAAAGCCAATGGGTAGGTATTCTGCTCAATTTTATTAGCAATCGTGCTCACAACTTAACTATGGAAGAATTGGAAGAGTAGGTCAGTAC
Source organism: Acronicta aceris (assembly GCA_910591435.1). Lineage (NCBI taxonomy): Eukaryota > Metazoa > Arthropoda > Insecta > Lepidoptera > Noctuidae > Acronicta > Acronicta aceris. The sequence goes on along the minus strand of OU342767.1, from coordinate 7,579,148 downwards.
TGTTTGGCTAATTCATTTAATTTACATTAAGAGGCATTCATTTAGAGGATGCAATAAGGCTTGCCCCTTATTACTTACATACGTAGGATTTTAAACATACCAGGGCACTGACGGTCGGTATACTGTAAACCAGGTACGTTCTACCATATGTATGTAGGTATCAAAATTTGCTTGGTAGTGAGTGGTTTCGAAGGAATGTATCTATTAAATGCAAGTCACCTCATAAGTTACTTCATTGCCGTAAAAACAATATAACATTAATTGAATCAATATACAAGCCATATACATGACCATTGACACGAATTCCACTGATAATGGATCCATCTGCAACATAAATAACAAAATTTAGATATTTCAGTCACAAAATAATATGGAGTGTTTATAGATGGGTTTCTGCCCAGGCATTTTGGGCGTAAAAAATATATGCCCTGGTATAAACCCATCTCTAGGAGTGTTTGTTGGTGAGGTCCTTCAAAACGGTCAAGTGCGCCTGCGTACTTACTTGCAAAAGGTATATGTGAATTGTGAGATGTATGATCGTGATCGGAGGAAAAGCAATAGGTACCTATGTATCTATTCGAGAATCATAGGTAGCAGGTGATACTCTGTAGTTTCCGCCTAACCCTATAGGAAAAATGAGTGCGTGTGTGTTTAGATATATGTTTAGGACCGTCTATAATCTAATGGAAGTCTAGGGCACTTAAGGGACTATTTTATAAACAAATGCAAAAAAACGTGAGTGGGAACAAGGGGTCCCCTAGATTGCAGGGCTCTGGGCACATGCCCATAGTGCCCAATGGAAATGAGTACTTAGGGATACCTACTAAAGTAGTTTAATAGACTGTTTCTCACTACCATTCTTATAGGAATTTTGTGAGAGACGAGATAATATGTGACCTCCTCGGTGGTAAGACCTCTCGGGGTCTGACTGGGTGGTGATCACCCTTTTGTCGGAGTCTGTCGTAAAGTAGCTTAGTGATTGTTTTGACTTTTGTGCTTGAGAGCCAGTTTCCTATTGATTGCTGTAGCTCTAGCAGTCTGCAATCCGAAGATGCTCGTTTGTTAATAAGTACAACTAAGGTGGCAGACTACATATAAGTTACTAGGTGCCCGTTCAAGGGGTCCGGTGAACGTTGGAACACAGCCAGTCACGATCGTGGCAATTGTCATGAATCTTGTAGTCAATCTTATAGAGAAAAGATAAGGCAAGTGCAATTTTGATTCGGTCAGAGTCCGACATACCTATGCATAAAAGGTAGCCCAAGTGTGCGTTTTTGATTCAAGTGAAGTATGACATGATAGTATCACGTTTCTGTGGAATAGTTTAGGTTAATAATGTGTGGTAACTTAAAAAGCATCGTAAAAGAGTGCTGAAGCGAAGCGGGCGCTTTGACCTACAATATCTTACTAACTCATACACTTACGTTAACCGTCCTGTAAGCTGTTGTACACATTATCCAACCGCTTACTAGAAATTGATATAGAACAGCACCTCCAAATATATCCTGAATTGCGTCTGAAAATCTAAAAGTGATGTATTTTACACATTTTTGAGAGCGACAGCTTAAAAGAGTAGATACATAAGTAGGTGGTAGAATGTGGGTGTGAATTACTACACCAAAGGATTAGATTATTCTATAATAATGCAAAATTATCCACCTCTTCTCTGCCGTTACATATGATTAGAAAGAATCTTGTTTGTTACTCTGAAGGTGAATAAGTGGCTATCTACTATTAAAAAATACTGGGGTGGGTGCTCGATAAAATCCTGTGTGTAATTTCCACATCACATCACACGAGACTAGTGATGTACCTACCTACGTATTTAAGGGAAACAGTACCTAAAAACATTAACTGTAGGACTCATCTTACTTAATAATTTCTGCATAATGAATAAAAACTTTCTTGAATCGTAGTTCCAAAACATTTTCAAAATCCTTTGAAGTTCCATCCACTTCTTCTTTGCTCGCTTCTACGATGTTTTCTAAATCCAGTCTGTAAACATTCAATGCTAGGTTTTATTTTACTGTATGGCATATAAAACATGTGTAGAAACCCGTTCACCTGAGAATAAAGAGCTGTGTCTTGCACTGTGCGAGGAAAAATGTAATAAAAACGTCCATTGTAGTGTTGCCGTAAGCAAGCCATGAAGTTTGAACCCACACGTATAATACCACAAAGTAAAACCTGCACATAAACGTTAACAATAATAATGAAATAGTAATAGACGGAATGACTTACAAAGGGCTCCCCCCTTTGCCCAGCAGTAGGAAGAAATGGGCTGCAAACAAAACTAGTAGGTAATACCTACATATTTACTTAAAACGGCATGGAAAAAGTACCTCATAGATCCAGTGGTCACAAACACGGTAGGTACCTAGCTGATGAACGTGACTCCTGAATTATATTCCTAGGTGGAGCAATATGTTACCTATTTAGTTTTTTGCATTACGAATTTCTTAGTACCTACTTAGTTTGAATTTGTATCCGGTTAATAGCAAAAGGCTCGTCAACTTTACATGGGACATTAAACATAAGTATTGGAAAACTATGGATGTACCTACCTACATCCATAGAAAATACAGGCATGATATTATGTGGAAAAACAGGCAATATATACTTTATTCAACTAACTTCTGCCGAAATAGCAATATTTTGTAACAATTCCAAATTATGTATGTAAAATACTCAACACGTATCTTAATCATAATCTAGTCGTGCTGCGTGGTTTCGGTACGTCGATACTTATTACATAATGAGTAGGTATAGGGCATAAAATTTATGTTTTACGTGCAAATTTGAACTCACTGCGGACTTAGGTTGGCGTCAAAGGGTAGCCATATTGCAAATTCAACCGATTTTCTCTGCACAAATAGTATGATCGGGTATAGTACCCAGAGCAGGCAGGTTAATAGTGCTGCGATATTGAATGCACGTAGCAGTAATCTTGCTTGTCGAGCGGCCCCGAGCAGATATTCTTGATGTTCCGACTTTTCCTGATTAAATATCGGACCTAGAAGCAGCAAAAGTATTTCACTATAATTTTTTTCATAAAAAGACCTCTCTCGTACTAAGGAATAAGCACTGTGTCGCATACAAATAAGGGACACAAAGTACACCCAGACCCGAAATAATTATCTGTGGATCACATAAACATTTGGGTAGGTGTTTCGATAGTATTCAAAAGTCCAAAAAATCTGAAAACAAACTATCTGTGAGATGTCCTATTTTCCCAAAAATTGGGTTGCGGAGGTTTGATCGTCACTTTGTGTAAAATATTGACATTCCGCCGAATTTGGTTGACTGCAAGCCGACCTCAATTTACGTACTTAATTGGGAAAAGCCTAAGAGGATGATTAGATTCACTTTAATGTTCCTTTCATGTATGTGACTTTATTACCGTAAACTATTTTGGCGAGATATTAATTTCGTTACATGTCTATTACCTATGCCCATTATAGCTCGTTTTCTCGACGACGATGCTTGAAGTATTGAAGTCCCTCACTGGGCTAGCGTGGTGAACTATAACTACTGTAAGCTCTTGTTTTACGAGGATATAATTTTGGATTTCCATGACACGAAGGGCATAGGTAGGTACCTACCAGCATATCATAAAGAAATTACCTCTCATTACAGCTAATAGTGCTTCGATTCGGTAAGCTTTCTTCAAGAGCACAATTTGTTTGTAGATTGAATCAGAATGAGTAAGCATCAGGAACATTGTACCCATTAGTCTTTCAACATCATTGCGAAGCTGAAACGTGTTTTCATAACTTTAAAAAATGCTTTAGCTGAGCATTTTGTTAATATATCAACAACGAAATATACCTGTATTGTTTAATAGAGATACATAGGTAGTGATTGTTAATTATTGACTGTTAACCTTTCAAGGGGTAACTACACCGTTGTCGACTTTTAATCCAAGGCACGCACCTCTGACTTTTCGAAGTCATGTGCATATTATTAGTTAATTATTACGCGCTTAAACGGTGAAGGAAAACATCGTGAGGAAACCTTCATGCCTGAGAGATTATCTCGACAGATTGTGAAGTCTGTCAACCCGCAGCAGGCCAGCGTGATGGACTATAGCCTAATCCTATGATCTCATTCAGAGAGGACAGCACACAGACAGGGAGCACCCATGCCCAGCAGTGGGACAATGTAATGGGTTCATTATGTTAAATGTTGTCAAGACCATGATACCCATTCCGGGTACAACCGTCCCCCGCGGGCGCTTGTGTCAAAATCAAAGTCAAAATATTTTATTTCAATTCGACCATTAAAAATGGTACCTACTTTTGAAAAGTCTAAACTAGATGCACGGTTCCAAAAAGTGGGTCTTATGGAGAAGAGCCGACAAGAAACACCATAATTAATACTCTTTAAAAAAAAACATGACTACCTACATTATTAAACTTTATAAAGTAGTAACTGAGAATATGCAGTTTGATGTGCAAGATTCATTCAGTATAGGTGTAATATTAAAAAGAAAGGGATTGCCACAGTATGTAAGAGCTGACCAGTCCCAACAGACAGCACCCGTTCACGAGCATTACGTGTTTATCGGCGTGTGTGAGTACCTAGATATCAATAAATTATTGTAATACAACTTCGAATAACCATGGTAGGCTCACCAGGTTTTATGATCTATTTCAGCATATAAAAATATCCATAAAAGGTGTTTATTATTAGAATTCTCTGATATAAGGTGCCAAAAGGTAGGCTTCCACGAGAAAATACTTGCTTTTTGAAACCACCTACAATACTTAGGTAACAGATACACGTGTAGAACACAAAATTGTCATTTTCCGACCGATATGTATCTACTTACTTGGTAAACCTTGACAACTTGTTGGCAGAAATACAGTAATATACAAAATAAAATCAACCGCATGTAGGTTGTGTGTAGGATTCGTCTTATTTTCGACGAATTGGAATCCAATTGATAGAAGCCACAAAATCTCAAATTCTTTAGATGTGGTGTTACGCCAGAATAGGATAGGTTTGCCGCCATATTTGTAATGAAATATCTAATTTCAAAGGAATATGATATCGGGAGAATATACTTCGGCCACCTACGATCTTTGCTTGAAGTACTCTGACTCACAGCTTATATACTTATTTACACATAAATATTGCCAAGTACTGAGAAATCTAATTGCTATGTGATGGTTCTAATTACACGTTACCAATAATTATATTACCTACCTATTTCAAATCGATTGTTTCCACGCCACACCGTTGACAGAATAGATAAATATTGAATTATATTTTTATATTAATTAAATCTTATTTTTAATGAATTCTAGATTGTAATTAAAGTTTAGTATGATTTAGTCACACCTATTATTATAATATTAATAAAACGAAAGAGGCGAAATTAAAAAATCCATGAGAAACTTTTTAATAGATACTTACCTATATTTAAATTTTTCTCCTTCCCAGGTAATCATGAATTTGCATTATGCAAAGAGCTTTAATTAACGCGGCGGCTAAAATCAACTGCAACTGTAGCTTCTCCGAAATCCAAGACATTATTGAGTAAATTTATATAGGTATGACTTGCAATCATAACATAACCGGGAAGCTAAAATGTTAAACATCATGATCATCATCGAAATGCAATTGCAACTGGTTACTGAGAACAGAACAAATAAAATGTAGTTTATTGTAGCAATAGAAGGCTACAACCGAGAAACGAGAGGGAAAGGAGATTACCTAGATATCCTCTAGTAGGACTATAATTCTTGAATAAAATATCAACATCATCATCCACAGCCTGACTTCACCAGCTGCTGGGTATAGGCCTCCCTCAGTTTGTGCCATCCAACAAGGTCCTATGCTGCTCTCATCCAGGTACACCCTCCGACTTGAATAATGTCGTCGACCCATCTCGCTGCTGGACGTCCGACACTCCTCTTGCCATCCCTCGGCCGCCATTCTTTAGTCTTGAACTTGAATTGAATAAAATCAAGTTTAAGACTAAAGAATGAATGAAAAGATATAAAATAAACAATGACCCATTAGTGAGATAAATATGAGCTTTTGAGAAATCAAGTGTCTTCTTAATTGTCACTCGGATAAGGGAATGATTGAGAGGAAATTTGCACGCCTGTGAGAAGTGTGCCAACCCACAGTAGCAGATCTTACCTCTCTTTTGCATCTCGCAGGCCGTTGGAATACTCGTAAATTTGTTGAAAATGAAGAAACTTAAAATTAGTTTACAATTATACAGATTTTTGAGGTTGCCAGGTTGTTTCAGGTTCTACAATATCGCTGATATTTATTGTAGAACTTGCGAGTAGAGTTTATCAGACATTATTTTCCAAAAAGTGAATATTAGTGTTATCTATTTGCTGTCAGAATATTTTCATATCCAACACTGTTTAATCCAAATTATTTGTGAACATATAATTAAGGGAAAACCCTCACAATTACCAACATTTAAACATTATTTATTCAATTAGGCATATTATGTTCGACTTTGAGAGTGACCTGACTGTGTGTAGACGTTCACACGTTGCAGTGTGAATGTAGTCCACCCCTTTCACGGCTATTCAAATAAGGGTAAGAATTTACAATAAAACGATTTACATTTTCCTCCTCACAGTATTGCTCCGTGTTAGCTCTGTAATAGATACTACATATACTTAACCATATGACACGTCAAAACAGAAAAAGCGTGCCCTCAGTGCCAAGCTTCCGAATTTCCTATAGAAATCTGTCACCCAGTCGTAACCATGGCCTGCTGGGCACATTTTGGTTTATCGTCTTTACATGACGGTGGCGCTCAAAAGCTCAAACGCTGCTAAAACGGTCCTCAAAAACAAATTGAAGACCTCAACATTGCCTGACCAATAATTCGAACTTTTCTTTCAGCCGGGCTCGCGGCTAAGTGAATCTACTCTGACCAATCAATCTCCAAGATTAAGCTGTACTAGCCACTGTCATTATATGGACCCATCCACTTATTATTAGTTTGTCTAGGTCTCCCCCGTGCTTCGGAGAGGACGTTACACCGTCAGTGTCGATTGTCATACGAACAACTATGACATTCAATAATGATAATTAGAAGAGCGAAACCTTAATGTATCCTTAGGATATCGATATTGCCCAGACACTGGTTTGCGGGAATCTGAGGCCGTATCATGCCTTTTTATTGCGATATTTTTACTAATCACATGACCCAAATAAGAAACAGACTTTGAAAAGAAAACGCATCGCTCCTTCTTCACCCTAAGTCCATAGTCTTGAAACCGTTGGAAGACTTTTTTGATTATGAGAAAGGGATGACACTATTTATGTATAGTGTTAGCATATTAAGCGGATGCACCATCGATATTGTTAACTTATACATAATACCAGTTAGTTGTCTACTATTTAAATTATAATCGGTGAATGTACCCACACACATATAATAATCAGAAACGATCCTTCCTTCCGTTATTTAAAATAATGGTTGAATATTTAGTGTTATATAGCTCAACAGATCATTATGTATTATTTTAAGTATTCTCATCACAATTATTTATTTTAATTGATCAACCAGGCATAAAAGTATACTTAATTTGTAATTGACATAACCTAATTTCCGTTCATAGAATTGTATAAAAGGCTTAAACATTACTTGGCTTAAACATGGGCATTCGAGTAAAATATATTGTGCATGGCGAAGCTCTGTTCATCTGTGTTTCCATAATCAAAAAATAAAGTGATTAGATCCCATCGCAAGACTTCCATTTTTATTGTCCGTCACAATAGAGAGGCATCTTTATCTCTGAATTGCAAAACTATCGCAATATTACGTTATGGCACGGTCTCTGATGTTAATCGCTTCGTAAAATATTTATATTCAGCTGCATCTGGTGACATCAGAAGCCACCACCAAAACAGAAGAGAAAAGCCTATGATGAGAAATTTATTCAATAGCTTTCCATCTATATTATACTTTTAATTAGTCCTGGCTAAACGGTACATTGTTTTGCAAAATAACAGCATTCACTGACAGTGGAACAACAATTAATTTGCGCCTCGATCTAGCGCGACCGCCCCAAACTTTTCGTTTAAGAACCCTAAAGTCTTAAGAACGCCTGAAGCTGTGTTATAAATAAATACTAGGTATCGCTGCTTCAGTTTGATGTAGGTCTCATCTTTTTTGTATACGTACGTTACCTTATTAATATGTCTTCAAAGTTTACCAACCGTTTTGATTGATTAAATTATTTATTTATTTTATTTCGTAATTAACTGAAACATTACGTTATCTTAATCATACACCTATCTAAATTTTTTTAAGCTATTGCATAGCTTCTATCGCGGGCCTTGAGCGTGGGGACCGAATCCAGAAATTGCGTAACGAAAAAAACCTAACACGCTTGTCTCTTTAGTTCGGCAACCCGCCTTTAGGTGGCATTGGTTGTATTACATAAGTTGATAAAAAACGCTATGCAATAGCTTTACCGCGGCAGTCCCCGAGTGCCACACGTCTTTTTTTTTTAATCAGATAAAGGACTGACTGACTTCTTGATAGATAAATAGGTACAAAGACAATTATTTAAAAAACAATTCTTTCACAAATAACAGTGATACAGGGAATAACAAGTGCTCTCAAAGCGCTCGCAGTATGAGAAGCAATGCGCCTCTTTGTCACGTTTAGTCTACAGAACAGACTGAGTACTCGTTAGCAATGTGTTATTGTTCACTTAATTCTTACGAGTAGGTACTGTAATTTGCGACGAACATAACGTACAAACACGCCTCCCATCATATATTTATTTAGAAACGAAAAAATAATGGTCGGGAAAGTATATCAAATGTTTTGTCTTTTTGTGTCGTCATTAAATGTGATTAAAGAGAATTTTTGGAGTAATCAGTAATATCTATGTATAAAAATTGCGTCTTGCTATAACATTGTAATAAACAATTGTCTGGGACTATTGGTACTGGTATTGGTATTAGGTCTGGGACTGGGTAATTATTATTATGAAAGCAATGTCTCGGTTTCACTCGCATCCCAAAGGATGTCGATAACAGCTCCAGCTACCGGATCCAACTACAGCTAAAAACTATCTAGGTGACCCCATAAGTACTAAAAAAATCATCAACATCGGTCCAGCCGTTTAGGAGAAGAATTACGAACAAGGGATTTTGAAATTATTTTTTATACTTTAAAAGCGGCGGTAGTCTAATGGCTAGGGCGTCGGACTTGCGATCATATGGTCGCCGGTTCGAAACTTACCCATTGCACTACCGACGTGAACTCTCATAACACAAGCATTTCAGCTTAGCACGAGGGGTTAACAAGAATACTAGTAATGTGCGACCAATATTGCTAGTAAGCTTTTAAAAAAATATATTTAATTAAGGATCTTAATAGAAACCTCATAGAAAATAGATACCAAATGTCATTGATCATTACAATACAATGAAGTTATATTGTATTAACTAAATACGCATGACACATGTGATGAAAGCTAACAATAAATATATCATCTTAGAATGAAGCCAAGTTCTCAAACAGCTAAATTATGTTTCAAGTTTGCCCCACTTATGCCATTTTATGGAGACCCGTGTCTCCACCGGCTATATTTTTTCCATATTATAGCTCCCGACTTTCAGATTAGCATAAATAAGCGAAAATATAAAAAGCTTTTAAAGAAACATTAAGACGTAAATGCGATAATCGCTATTTCCCGTTTCCTGCTATCATTCTATGTAAAAAAATCCGATTTTATTACATAATTAAATTTATGAAATAATCTGCTTTTAATGCGGAATCGTAACTTTTGTTTTCCCTCATTGTTATTCATTAATGAGGAATGGTGTTTGGTAATATTGTTTTGTTAGCCGATGTGTATTTTAATTGTTGGTTGATAAAAAAGTATTTTCTCTGTCCGTTGTTTTAGTTAATAATCAAAACTACAATAGCAACATTTTAACTGGGCTCCCCTGTAGTCGTCCACAAGTGACTGTGCAGTAGACAATATAAACTATACAAAATTAAATTAAGAATTTAACGCAACCCCCGACACCACTATTTTGTGGCGGCGGCCATCTTCGACCGATTTTCATCAAACGTAGCTAAGAACAATTCCGATAAATTAAACTTTCCAACAAAAAAAATCGGTTCATCCGTTCGGGAGCTCCTACTATGGCACAATCAAACAGACACACACATATAGACACGTCAAACTAATAACACCCCGTCGTTTTTGCGTCGGGGGTTAAAAATACCTAAAACGATATACTTAAACTCGTTGCAAGGACAGTTAGCGTCGTAAATGTTTTGTATTCGTGATTATTTTCCGAACAACTTTCGATATTTTTGCACAAAACCACTTTTGTTATGCAATCTCACAAACTACTGTACAAATTTTTATACTCCACTTCATTTCTCACCATTAGAAAAATAGATATCTACATCTCTAGGAAAGTTTAAACTCAAACGTCAAGAAGAGGATGGGTATACCATAGGAAAAATGGCCCATAACACACATCTGTGAGTTCTCTAAATGGCTGTTAAAGACCAATTTGTGAAGTGGTATTTAGTTTTTATTACCTTTTCCAACATCTCAAAAACACACAATGTACGTAGGTACCTACTCATTGACGCAATTTTAATGCTAAACAAGTATGTATATCCTGCCTGTTACATTTAATACAAAAGATAGGCAAATACTTATTATAAACCCACCTTTGTAAACACAGGCCACGTTCAATTTAAATAAAAGATATTTTCGGAAAAATACGAAAGAGCGGTGTATTGTCGTGATCTTTGGTGTCAGTGGGAAGGCGCCTTCCAAGACCCGCGTCTTTGTTATCATTGCGTGAATTACGCAGGTAATGGGCCGCATTTACAGCGTACGTGCCTCGACATTCATTAAAACGGCTAATTAAACCAGCCGTCGAGATTCCTACGACGAATTCGCCTTTTGAGACGACAGAACTCTACATATTTCTTTGGGAGAAATTTTAAGTGGAGCGCCGCCGGAATTCATTGTTTCTCCGGGCGAAGTTTTAAAAAGACTTTAGAAGTTATTAGGAGTGTAAAACGTTCAAGCTAGATAATATGTAACTACGTATTTACATGCCTATATACTAGAAAATGCAGGTTTCGCGGATGTTGTGTCCAAATTTATTAGCTATTATGCAAAGTTTAGTGCCGTAATTACTGGGGGAGTGTTGATTAGTTTTGCGTATCGTATAATTGGGATGTTATATTTACCGACCAACGGATGGAATATTTGACTTACTATTTGCATATAGTGAATCTATAGTTTACACTAAATTAAACATGAGTGTAAAAATAAAGTAATATCGGTATATTTTCCGTGATACATATGTATGTAATGTGATTAAGAAGCACAAACGACGTGACGTAGGAGCTACTTTATACTTGTAATGAAATAAAAAATCTCATATTTCCTTTCTACAAACATTATTGGTTTAATTCCGCGCGCAGACATTTTATCGTGAAGACGTTTCAACTTACAAGTGATGTAGCTTATGTTCAAGCTTTAGTTGGTTTTATCCAAGCTCGGGCGCATGGAGCCTTGTAATTAACAAAGCTCCCAACTCCCAAAGGGATCGGATGTACCTACATCGACAACCAAACCATTGCCTTTCATTTGGTCCCCAAATTCACACTAGTCTGAATCAAAGTTGCATGTAGCGTGTATTCGGTTACTTACATTAGAAATGCTATTCTGGAAAATTAGAACAAGAATCCGCATCTATATTCTCGTCGTGATGAACAATTTCATTGAAGGGTTTATCCTCCGGCACATGTTTACTGTTAATATACTATTTTATTCATGTTTACTGTTAATATAAAAAGCAGTGATAGCCTAGTGAGATGGCGTGTGAAGTTTACCAACCCGCACTAGGCCAGCGTGGTGGACTATAGCCTAATCCCTCTCAGAATATTATAATCAACCCATTATACTGATAATGGGTTGATTATAATATTTATTGATAATAATTCTTTGGAGTGTCTGCATTACAAGACAGTTCATTCAAATGAAACATAATCGTATGGGTAGTTATTTAATTTAATTAACATCTTTATTATTGTTTCACTATCAATAAAAATATGTATTTTCCCGCAGATGTATTTTTGTTATATTGTAAGCCGTGAAGACCATGAACTATAAAATCGAAGGTCTTAATAGCGAATCCAAGGCATGAACTTCTGAGTTTTAAATATCACATATTCTGTATGTAATTAATCACTTAGACACTCGAACTCGAACTCGCTAATACGAAAAGAACGCAAAGACGAAAAGAAGACGTCGTCAGGAAATCATGGTCATAATCTTTCTGATTTTCTTCTGCTAACCCACAATAGGCTTCCGTTGTACACAAGAACGAGAGAGTAAGAATGAGAGGTGTAGTACACTACACCTCTCATTCTGAGAAAGGACCCATGACCAGATTTGGAATAGTAATGAGATGATAATTGAAATATAAATCAACTACAAACGACTTGAGTTTGTAGTTTAACAAAAAAAATACAGAATAGCGCACCCATTTCGGCTTCATGGGTAATTCCCATAGTTTATGTGTAACAGGATTTAATATTATGCATCGTTTGTCGGAATATATACGTGTCAGTGGCGCTTTTATCAGTATAGGATAAGCCCAGCAACGAGCCATCACGACTTATCTCTTGTATAGCAAACAGGTGGCTACTATGTTGCTTGCATAGTCAATTGATGCGGGTAGCGAAGTTAGCCGATGTCTGTGTATGAGTTCGAAGCCCTAGATGAGTTTAGAAATTGAATGAATTATATTATAGCAGTACCTACTCCCGCCATATTTTTAGTTTATTTTTAACCGATTCAGTCATTTTGAAGAATTTGCAATAAAACACGAAGCCTATATTCCAAGTCACTATTACTAGTCTATTGCAATACTAATTGCTGATTTGAAATTCAGTACTACGGTACTGCCCAAAATTATCAAACTGTGATAAAAAATGAGGAAAATAGTATATTTCGATATTATGTCCTGTGTGTGTAGTAGGTATCACACGTTTTTTTTTTAATTTGTGATAGGCTTACACTTGACCGCCAGTTCGCCTGATGTTAAGCGATACTGCGATCTACGATGGAGCGCGCTTGCCTAGAAGAAACCGATTCACTCGTGATTTGAAGACACCCAGGTTATATCTATCGGGGAATACCCACTCGGGAAGGTAGGTACGCAAGATAAAAGTGGACTTAAAGCGTTTCGTTCGGGTTTTCGGAATGTCCACCATGAATCGATGTCGCTTTTTCGTGCTTCTGGTCGTCCGATAGTAGAAAGGGCTAGGGGGAATAAAATCGTGGAGATTTGATGCACACTCTCCAAAATGTATCCGATAAAAAACCGATAAGCTTAGCAACTTTGCGGCGATGTTCCAGACTTTGGAGTTTGGCCCGGACATTGGCCGGTCATTGCCAATGAGCTTCTTGGTACGTTTCTCGACGGATTCTAACGCCTCGAGCTGGTACTACATGCTGGTACACACACTACCTGATGCCCACACTTTATTTCCATTTAAAATAAAAAAAGTAAACAACAGAACAATGTAGTTTTCCTAGACTTTGATAGGTACATAAATAGATTAAATACTAATCAAATTATGTTGAATAACATTCTATTTACTTCATTATCTGAGAACCATATAAGCATATATCATTCTACATTGGATATATATCCTCTTTGAACAAACCAATCAAACTATTTCTCTCTCTCAAATATTTATCTTGGTTAACCTGTTTCACTAATCGCGAATTTGAATTCAATCTGAATTCCCCTTCTGATTGCTAGTATAAATGACATCGATGGATTGTATACCTACCAACAAGTAGGTACATCTTGATAATTTTCTTATAATTAAAACTGTATAATTATATGTACATATATAATAATAAAATAATATATAATATATAATTATACAGTTTATATGTATATACAACTGTAAATACGTGGAGACTTTTAATCACCAAATTGTTATTTATAGTATCAATCAAAGACACCAAAAAATCTTGCGAGAACACGCTTCCATAAAATATTTCAAAACGAAAACTAATTCGCATAGCGTTCGCATAATAGATATTACGAATATTTATTTATGGTCTCATTATCTACAATATAAACTCAATTTATTCGCTCAATATATTGACTTACCATTAATTATAATTTATTTCCATAATAATGTTGCCTGAACTAACAATTCATAATTAATTAATTTGAGGAATTACTCACTGAACCCTGTAGTAGCTCATCAAAATATATATTTTTCAATATCTACTTAATCATTTCTCATTATAATTGTGTAGGACATCACTAATTTTCTGAGCTTTTATCAACCCACTGAAGGGCATAATTGTCCTTTTTTATATATGTTTAGTCGTGGGTAAACCAGCAGCCAAGCTATCTGATGGTAACTAGTCATCACTGCCCATGAACATCTGAAATACCGGAGGAATTGTATTGGAATTGCAGCCTTAAGGGCCCATAAACATGTATTTTTATTTTGTTCTTAAGTATTCGCCAATCTTGTCGAATACATCATCTTTTTTTCTTTCTTCTTTCTAACCCATCTAGCCTTCAGTTTTCTATACTCCGTGTTCTTACTATCGGCCGTATATAGAACATAATTATAATTAGGTACAATTATTACTGACTGATAAATTAACTGCGTAATCCGTCTAGAAGCCGAAAACGCGACTGTTGTTTGAATTATTTTCCCGTTAAAACAAAATATTAATATGCAAAGTGTTATTGAGTTTTTCTACGTGAAATTCTCAGTGGTTGCTCCGAATTTAGATGAGTTAATGGAAATAGACTCGACCCAAATTTCCGGTATTCAGTGGGTGTAAATTAATACACCTCTGCTTAGTCCTTCAGGAGAACACGTGTAAAGATTGGCAAATGTAGGTAATGTTAACAATCCGTATTACATTTTCTTATTTTAATAAAAAAAATGTATGTATGATGCTGGAGTATTGCGGTCACACAAGTCCGAAACAAAAATATAAATCCGCATCCATATGACACTTGATTCCGTTGTTTATTTTCAGAACAGTGAAAAATAACATAGCATGCACAGCAAATAAATGCGGCTGGAGATAAAACATCCAAGCTTGTGGCGGGCAGTTTTCAACTTCAGCATGTTATCCTTTCTACGGTTTGATAGAGACATAAGAAATTATATTCACTAGCTGGCTGATAGTAATATAAGGTTAGAGAGAAAGGGAGCGCTAAGCCAAAGGGTATTAAAGAGCCTTTAAGTTCTAGTCGCCGCATATATAATTTAGGCAATTACTCCCTCTGCAGGGCTTCTCTCAGATCAGGAACAAGGCTATATCATCATGTTAACCAAATTAGGTTAGGTAGAATTGATGTCGGTACCTATTTTTAGTATTCCTTTCTTAAAATCACATGCGGATCAGAAATAAATTATCATTCGTATGAGTCACACCCTATTGCCTTTAAGCGGGCACAAATCCAGACTCCGAACTGCTACTGAGAATTTCATAGAAAAACCGAATAACGCTTTGCTGGACTTGGGAATCAAACCGTAACAGTCGCTCTCGGGACCGCTAAACTAATGAGGCTGTCAAATATACATAAAACCAAAATGCGGATTGTTATTTTTGTTTTGTTTTTGTTTTTAACAGTCTGTGCTGTTTTCTTTTTTTTATAAACTTTTTATAAATCCTTCGGTCGGAAAGTTTATTAAACTGCCTGCTCGCGAGTTTCAATTTAAATTATACCTAGGGTAACTTATATTAAGGCTTCATTATACGATATTATATCATTTGATATTTACGGTATATCACTGGTCAATATCGATATCCTATGACTTTCATTGTTTTTATTTTATTTTAAAGGCTCACCAACTGTGATATTACTGAAATCTATAATCATAATAATAAAAGTTCAGTATAGTCAGCCTCTTACAGGCGAGCACAACATGTTCTAAGAAAGGTACGCTTCCAAACATGGAACTATTATATTACTGCTAATCAAAATAATTTACATTAGCTTTATGATAACAAAATGTTCCATACAACAACAAGAGGATATAATATTTATAACAATTAAAATCTTTATAACATATTTTTTTTTATACAATTATATTATTATTATTTTTATATCTCTGTAAATACACCGTGAATTTTAATTCACAGGTTACGATCCGATGAAAATGTATGGAATATCTTTTTGTGATTTTTTTGCATTTTCCATGCTAAGATTATCATACCAGAAGACGCAGGTTCGAATCCTGCCCGCGATTGAATTTTTTCCTTTATTAAAAAAATGTATGGAATAGTTCATTGTTTTTACGATATTTCAATGTTGGTCTCATATTGAAAGTTGTATATAATCATGAATAATGTCATCTCCTGAAAAGTTAACTGTGAATTAAAAATTACTATGTATAGACCCTCCATACTGTTACGGAAATAAAACTGAAGGGGAAACAAAACAAAACAAATACATACATACAGACAGCGTAAACAATCACAGCTTCTTTTACAACTAGATTGATGTTCGACGCTTTCAAACCGCTCGTATCTCTACAACAATGACTATTAAGGTCGCCATCTTATTCAGAAATCTCCATATCTCCTAAGAGCTCTAGGATTTTCTTAGCGAAGATTTGTTGCAGTTCATCTGGGTAACATAAGTGCTTCCCCAGATGCGCATTTAGTTTATGCATCGGTGGGTCGCATTTACACAAGATATGTGGAGTTTGTGCTTCTCGCATAATGTGTACTTACACTCAAAAGTATGAGAACCTTTAAACAAGTATAAAAACGGAATGTGGAATTTCTTGCCCATTCTTCTTTAAGTATGACGCAATGTAGCAAAAACTTGAGATGTAACCTTTTTGGTACTTTATAACCTATATTCTGTTTTTGAATGCAGATCACTACATGTTACTTATGTTGTTTTAACTCTTTGGGGCCATACTTTTAGATGCTCACTTCGGAATAGACTCGTATAAAGGGTGAATTAGCAATATTCTCTGCAGTCACGTCGAGACGATAGCTAATACCGTTATTGCGGTATCATAAACTAGACGTCAGAATCAAAACGTCAACCACATCCCAGAGATGTCGCAGTTGATAACCAAAGAGCATTCCAAATTCAAACTTCGCAATCAAGAACAGTGGCCATACAATAAAACTTATGCTAGAATATTTTATTTGTTCATAGTTTTCAGTCAGAAATCTCGCTTTAATTATGCATATAACTAGAATTAGAATCAGAAAAGTTTCAAGTGAGATCAAAGAAATAAGTTTCAGTGTTCATAAGCATCATTAATGAAAATGAAGCTCGAATAAATTGGTGCTGTAAAATTAAATGCGACTAGCGAAACGTACTATTCGCTATGGTGACATCGAACCCCACTCAGTTAGATCGTCCATGTGTTAACCTGTCTTTATTTATGTAGGCTCGTTGAATTGGCTGTGGTTTGAGTGGACGAGTAATACCTAATTAAATGCAATTTTGTGGGGCTGACAGAATTCGTATGTAATTCATTTTGTATTAACTTTAAATATCCGACGAAGCCGAAAGCCGACTTCAATCAACGTTTCGAGTAATTAACAAAATAATTAATATATCATATGACGAAAAGTAAATATTAATTTTGTTGGAACTTTCAGCTCTCATAAAGATTTCGTAAATGGTTTCGAATTTTACTTTAAAAGTTCAAGCTTTTTGCTAAATTTTATCAACTAAAGTTTTTTTAGTGACAAACCGCAGCGTTATTGAAAAAATGTTGGATTCAAGGGAAAGATTAAAGTGTGACATTCATTAGCAGTAATCAGTCAAGCGAACTAAGCAGGGTGGCCTTCCGACAGCTGACTGCTACTTATCTAAATAAGATCGGCGTCGTGCGTGATGGATTTTAAGACCCTCGTCCCACTTGGCTGCCAGCGCTCAGTAATTTAAAATCAGCTTTCGCTTTCAGAATGTTCACAGGGCTTAAAACATTATAACGTGATTTAAATACGGCCACGCTTCACGCTTGCAACGTTCGACGTGTAAAACAATGAACAATACCATCCATCTGCCAGGCTGAAACCGTCATACCTGTTTCGGCCGCCTGGTTTAAATTCCCCATTTTAATCTGACAGAATCGTTGCACTTGATATTCAACCAAAAATAATACACATTTGCATGTAGCCGAACCTTTTACGTGGGTCAAATAAACAGAGCTTTTACATTCGATTATTGCCTGAATACATTTTGAATTTATTAGTGTAATTTAATTCTGCATATGTAAGCCGCTTTGGAGCATTCCGTGGAACTTGCATGTACAGCACAAAGTAGCTATAGTATAAGGAAAATTCAGATTAAACGTGACTGCCAGAGTCCCGGGCGCCGAGTCTTACGGGTAATTCGCAATAACATAGCGCTAATGACCCAGCATTCACAAGGGAGAATTCTCAGCTAACTGCGACATTAAGACCTTCTTATTTGGCTATTTCACTTCGTTATGGGGCCTTTGTGGGAGGTTGTGGAAAAATATTAAGTTTACAGTTCTGAAAGTAGATTATAGATATGACCAGCACGTTTAAGCAATTCGATTGAAAATCAACGCTTAAGATATTTTTGGGTACCTTGTATGAATAAATGGTTTATGTAGTAATGATTCGATCTTACTGATGTACACTGACTTTTTTTACAAAAAAATACCTAAATAATGTCAGAAAATACTAATTCAATTCGAAGTTATAGTAGGTCAATAAAATAAGCGTCTTATTAACTTATATTTTAAATAAAATTTGCTCTCTCCACATTTTCTAGGTAAGTACACCGATATTTTTCTGCCAGCTGTAATTCTATCAGTTCATCCAACTGCTCTTTTCTAGCTTCAAGCTATTTGATTCCCTGAGAAACACCGCAGTTCATCCCGAAGTACAGAAAACAACCACTGAGAAAATTTATACTTGTATACTTATAGTCTTCTTAATAAATTAATTGTTTCTCTTAATGGGTATAATGTTTAGATGAAGATAAATACTGTAGCGTCGGTTACATTGGTACGTGAGTAATGAACTTGATACTATAGATTAGACGGTTTAATCAATATCGATAATGTATTCATCGGGGCTGTTTCAATGCTCACCACGGCAACCTTCTCGCTGCTGGTGGAAATGGAATAAAAGCCACCCATTACGAGATGAACAGAAAATTCAATTCATTGAATGTGGTTGAGAACATTTTGATTACATAGCGACTCGCAAACACTCTATCTGCGCTCTCGTACAGGTAAATAATTGGATACACAGAGATCCGATTGCGTCATCTCGTTCCACGCCGATTTCATCCTGTATAGGACTAACTCTTCTAGACATTATGATACGCCCATTTATTTTCGCGCGTGGATCTCTCGGCAGAAGTTGATTGGCATGTTTTATTCTGAATATTTGCTTTCGTAATATTTTTTTCAATAAATAGTTATCGCAACTGAGTCGAGGGTTTTATTGCTTTCGGTGAATTTATTGATATACATGGATTTGTTATGGTAGGATATGCTAAAATTTTCTCTAATAAATGTTCTCCTGTGATATACATAGTTCGCCGATATGTTTTAGTTTCTTCACCCCAGTATATAGAATTAAACCCAGGACTTCACGTACAATATCAAGATACACTAATTTTATGCAAAAATATCGAAATTAGTGTGGTCAATAATCACAAATACACACGACTTCAAATACGGACAGTTATTTCGACCGAACTGTACATTAGTTCTGGCACTGTTATTTATAAAAACTAGACACACGTAATAAAAGGTGACCTTTTTTACACCGTCTTAACAAGAGGTCATGCGCGCTATCTACCCCACTATAAGAGATAGTGAGTGGGTGAAGGTTGCACGGCACCACATCGCAGTAGACATGGATTCAATTACCGTGGAGGTGTGCGCAGCATGTAACACGCTACGCTACATGATGTCGTGCTGAAGCGCCTGCGGCTTCCTGCACCCACAGCACTTAGGACATGTCGATGCAAATGTAGCGCTGAAGCGATTTATTTGATAAAAGCGCTGTCATTAAAGCGATTTTTAGCTAACAGTACTCATAACTTAGTTCCTGTGAAAGGAGGTGATAATTAAGGTAATTCAGAAACCTATTTACTATTTTATTTTACATTTATTAAGGCATTATACGTGATTAATTAGCGAATACTGGCTGTATTCGCAAATTAATCTGTAACTGATAAGAAAACACAGTAAGATTTAAATGTTTATAAAATAGATCAGAAGATATTGTTTCAAAAAAATAAAAACTGCCTCAACGCTAAAAGAATATTGATCACCACTTAAATTAAATTTATTGTGTTTAAAATTCAGTAGCTTTTAGTTCGGCCCTAACACGATTATTCTTTGTTACAACCTTTTTGCAGTTGGTTATTAATTTCTTATTTTTAACAAAATTATATTATGAGCCAATTTTTATATTAATTATTTTTTCAAAGGTACTGAGTTTACAATTTGACAGAAATTTCATACAGAAGCTTACAAAAAAATTACTTACAAAGGGTTGTTTAGAAATTCTGCTCTAAATAAGACTACAAATATATAGGGTGGTTAACTGATTAGTAAAATCCAGAGCACTTAAGTACTCGTAGAATTCGAGAACACTCGTCATTTCAGCAATTTTGCTCCATCTTATTACTGATTTTGTCTGATCTTACGATGCCTACTAAAATCTCTTAGGCGAAATAGACAACATCAAACATTAATTAAATTAGTAAGTAAGTCGTTCTACAAAATTAGAAATATCCTCAGGTCTAAAAACGAGATTTTTTATTGCCAAATGTTCGTTATTTCTTAAGTTAATTACCAAATTTAAAAAAAATGTTTCATGACAAAATTAAATACTGCATTATAATGTATGTATACGAAGTTACACAACCAATCATTAAATTCTTACAGTTCAATTCAGCTACCATGATTGCTCACTCATCTATAAAATATAAACATAATTTTAAAATATAATTATGTAATAAATTTACGAAATACCTGAAAAAGGTAATGGATATAAACATTCAGTTCGCTATGTCAGAACTTCAGAAGGGTGGGCTCCTTTCTAAAAGGAATGCCGAAATTATCAGCTGTAAAGTGAGTAAGAACAAACAATATTATTTTCGATAATTCTGAATTCCACATAATCAACCCATTATATTGTCCCACTGCTGGGCACGGGTCTCCTCTCAGAATGAGAGGGATTAGGCTATAGTCCACCACGCTGGCCTAGTGCGGGTTGGCAGACTTCACACGCCATCGAGAAAATCTCTCAGGCATGCAGGTTTCCTCACGATGTTTTCCTTCACCGTTTAAGCGCGTGATAATTAACTATTAATACGTACATGACTTCGAAAAGTCAGAGGTGCTGAATTCCACACTCAACAGCAATCCATACATACATCGAAGCAGAGACAATGTTATCCGTTATTCAGTTATTTTTAAATCTCTGGCTGTGACACTTACTTCATTCTTTATTGTTATAAAGGTAACATTACAACAGCAATTACATTTTTTATTCATAGAAAATGCTTTTAATGATTGAAGAGTTGAGACCAATCTCATTTGTATTTTGTGGAATTCATTTGTTGTCTTTCCATGTTTCTTCTAATAGTTCACCTGATTATTTTGTTTAGTTTGCGGTTCATCTCTAACTAATTCTAGTCTTTTCTGATCAATTTTTAATACTTCCTATCGCAAAGGAGCTAGCTTACGGGTTTTTATCGGATGCATTTCGGAGAGTATGCATCAGATCTCCACGATCTTATTCGTCCTATCCCTTTCTACTATTGAACGACCAGAAGCACGAAAAAGGTACATCGATTCATGGTGGATATTCCAAAAACCCGAACGAAATGCTTTGAGTCCACTTTTACCATGCGTACCGCTGAAATGTGGAATGCGTTTCCCGAGTGGGTCTTCCCTGATAGATATAATCTGGCAAGCGCATTCCATGGTAGCTCACAGTATCGCTTAACATCAGACAAACTGACGGTCAAGCGTAAGCCTATTACGAATAAAAAAATGATTGTTACAGCTGCTTGTATAAATTGTCATTAATTTCTTTTTAAGCGCGAACAACTCATCCCTTGGTCCACACATCTGGAACCGCCTCCAAATTACCTGACTGATGTTCCACTACTTCCATTCTAATACTAGTAAGAGTACTTGCCACCAGCATTAGCATCACGTTTTATTATCACTTAACGCTTAATGCTATTGTTAATTTGGAATAGTTCACTAAATTTTCCTTCTTGGAGTCTTGGCTCGTGACGTAATTAACGGAAGATCTTGTTCTATAAAGATTGTGGTAGAAAATGTAGTATGTAGTGTATAGAAAACTGGGCCTTATGTCTATCAAGAAGTTACCATTTAGAACACACACACACACACACACACATACAGCTTATAGTAATCGTCTATTTTTTAAGTCTCTTAGTGATGTTCTATACACAGAAGTCAGTCTTTCAGAATCACAAATATAATAAGTTTTCTTGTTTTTTCAAATTTTTTTAATTGATAGTCACTTTTTATAAATGTTTCTAGCTATGAAACTTTTAGAAAATTAAAATCAAAATCTTTGCAATGTAGGTATATATTCTTCGAGTTCTCAATATAATCATAAATACCTATGAAGAAAGAAGAAATGAAACGACGGTAGCCTAATGGATGGCTTAGGCAACAGGCCTTGGCACTTGCGATCATGTGGTTGCCGGTTCGAGACCCACCCATTGCAATTCCGTCGTTTACCCATTCGTAACAGAAGCATTTAGCTTTGTGTAACCAATATTGCTAGTAAGCTTAAAAAAAGATATTTCCAAATATAAGACTAAAATATACACTTTGTAATAAGCCTCCAACGAAATCAAATTACATTACAAATTAAATCGACTTTCTAGGGCTTCTTAGTAAAAGAACGTAATTTCCTAATTACGGTAACAATTTCAATCGTATTGCAATGTATCGATATAAATATAAACGTTCCACGCCTGTAGATACTAAAATTAATGTTTCCAATTTGCTGTAACGTAATCAGCAGATACGTATCGTTATTGATTTAAATTATCGATGTTTCGAGAGAACAACATTAAGGGAACAGACATAGATTAACTAGCGATGCTAGCTAAGCTATATCTAGTAGACGGTAGCTTGACTAGCAAATCCATGAATGCTGCCTAAAATTGAATTTTTCTTTCACGAAATTTATAACTTCAGAAAATGATGTATAACGTATTATATTGTATTAAATTAGGTATATTACGTGTATGTAATATAGTTTAAAAAACTAATAAAGGTTACGGGAATTAATTAATATCGATATAACACTGAAATCCGTTAAATACCTGTATCGTATTTTTTATTTTTTACTTTTATGTTTCCAAAATTCCGATTGCGTCACAACTTTTCACTAAACATAGTTTAAAACAAACATTACGAAAGTTTTTCGTAAAACTTACTTGAACGTAAATTGTCCTGGAAGTAAGACCGACAGTCAATCCCGGTTTGAAATTTATTTCGCAATGTCTTGTTATACGTTTTAGAAAATTCATAATGCGTTATATACTATCCTACATAACCTGGCTATCAGAATTTCTTACTTAATACGTGTTTATTTTATAAACAAGTTTATAACGGTCATCTATCCATCCACTAATCGCAGCAAGCGCTACTTAATCTTGTAGTTCGAAAGACCCGCGGGTTCGATCTAGCGAGAGTTGAGCTTTAAAAACGAACTAATTGTAGTCATGTGATGAATATAACATATCGTCGACATTGATACCCCAACATTCATAAAACATCAAAGCGTTTCAAAATATTTATACGTAGGTACGTATTTGCTCGCAGCATATCAATATTTATTTTTTTGATAGCAACAAGCAAATTGCTTAAAACGGTGTAGGAGTTATTTTGAAATATTTTGAGTCCGTATTTAATATTAAATGTTAAATAAGACGCAATAACATTTACTCAAATATACCTATACAGTGACTGGTAATTTGTGTAAAAGACTTTAAATACATGATTGTAGTTATGTTAATAAAACAGCTTAGAAATTTGATTACGTAGGTACTTTAAATAAACACTACTCTATTTTTTATAATTTTATTACCAAATGTATAGTTTTCAAATATTATTATACAGTTATTATTATTCTATAGTTTCTGCCTACCGCTGTGGGAGAAAGGCGTGAGTGTATGTATACTTGTAGTATAAGACGGTATTTCTTGGCAAATTTTAATTTCATAGTTTTAGGTCAACGGATAATACCCTATAAATTTTGATTCCTTTAGAAAGTTATTTTAGTAAAGGAAAAATTCAATCGCGGGCAGGATTCGAACCTGCATCTCCTGGTTGGATACACCAGACGCTCTGACCTCTAAGCCACCGCGAACCCTACCCGCCTGATTAAAATTTTGCCTCCACATTCTGAATTTATGTTTTAGGGTGACGTTGGCGACATCTATGAAAAGCAAGTTACCTTGCTTCTCAACCGACACTTACACGACTTACTTTACAGTTAGTTCAATATCGTACGATGCAAGTGCATGATTTCCCGTGTCCTTGTCCTTGTCGAAATATACGTTTCTTGCGGCATAAATGACCGTATTTTTTTACGTTACCTATATTATGCAATACCGGTATTATTTTACACTTATTACCTTTCACCATTATAGATTCATTCGGGTTGCAAGCGAAATTCGGCTGAGAGGTTTAGTCAAAAATAAAAGTAACTCTGATCATGTTAATTCTGCTTTTAAGTTCATCTTGTTTCTGAGTTAAATAATCATTATAATCTCATGATAAATAATAATGTCTTTGATCAGTATTTATCCAGTCGGGTGCTCCTTTCTGCTGAAAAAAAAAACATTGTAAACCTTTCAGATTGCCATTAGTCTTGGTAGTTAGGGCGACTAAAGATCTGCGCGTATGGACCAAGCCAGAGGTGTCCTGGGTTTGATTTCTAAGTCGAACAAAATTTTATTAAGTTTGTCTATGAAATTCTCAGCATCAGTTCGGAGCTTGGATATATGCTCGGTGAATGGCAATAGGCTCGGGCCCTATTCATACCTTCACGGATTGTGGGTGGGTACATTTAGTTTACATAACACATCGGGGAAAACAGACGTGATGTAATACGGGCTTAAATTCAAAATCTGCAGCTGCTATTGAGAATTTCATAGAAAACCAATAACACTTTGCTCGACCTGAGAATCCAACCGAGGACATCTAGCGTAGCAACTGCGCTTAGAACCACTAGACTAAGAAGGCAAAAGTACATTAAGAATTACTTATACATAGACCGACCACGATAAGAGCAACTTCACCTTACATTCGTATCATCCAGTATTCATTTACCCATGAGTCCGTTTCTCCTTTACAATGTTGCTACCATTGACGAAACTAGTCTCAAAGGGAGAGAAAAGAAAAATGCGTTACTACCGCGTTTGTCAGTGAGTGCCAAGTTTAAGTTCAGCAGTACTAAAATGAAAGTGCTGACTACTGACTAATGGATTACTTGAAGTACACTGCACTAACACAATGTTGCACTGTTGAGAAATAATCAGATAAAGAAAAGGAGGTTATTGATGACGTGTCCAATTAGGGCAATATTTCTTTATTACCTTTTTACTTTATTACTTCTTACCTGCAAAATGTAGTGTAAGTATCACTGCTATGTTAGAGGACTAGGCTTCGATTCCCTGGTTGAGCAATGTTATTGGGTTTTTCTATGAAATTCTCAGTAGCAGCTCGGAGTTTGGATTTGAAGACGCGCCTTTTTATGATCGTTATTGAACCTCCAGGTACCTATATATAAAAGTAAAACGCGCTTATCAAAGTCAACAAACAAACAAAGTTTTTTTTACATAATTGATTCTTCTTAAATACGTTTGGAATAACACTGAATAACAAGCAATTAAAGATGTGGCGCGTAGCAATTCCATTAACGCGTCATCCTGCGCTCGTATTCTTAAAACAAGTAAGCTGTATTTGCTCTAAGAACATTTACTAACACATTAGAACCTCGAATCGAATTTTCTGGCTCCTCAGCGGAGTGGCAGACGTATTCAATTAACTGGAAGTGGGAGAGAGTAACAGAATTACATGACGCCTCGCCTCCAAACGTCGAGCTCAATACTGAGCTTGAGACTGACGAATGACTCCAACAATTCCTACCACCTCATAAATTAATTACTTGCAACTAAACTTTGGTATGCACTTGATTTCCAAGTTTAGCTCTTAAGCAATTACTCTATTCTGCTCAGGAAGTTGCAAGGTATGAATTCGGGTTTGAAATAACTTTGTTTGTGTTGCCAACTACATCTTAAGCAGTTAAGCGTCGTGAGTAGGGTATCAGAGTTCGCTGCATTTTAGTAAATTAGGAAAATGAACATAATTATAATATAATTAATGATGCTGAAAATGATACTGTCTATACATGTGAAGAATATTCTACTAAGATTGAAAAAAATTAAGACGATGAAATATGTAGATAGGTACCTATCCCACTGGGCAATCTAAAATAAGTTCCCTTTATGTATCCTGTTTGATACAAGTGAAAATACAAGCGAATCGCATATAAATATTCTTAAACTTCAAAATTAAATTATGAGCATTTCATCAAATTAAATAATAACCCAGTTATGTAGGCACTCAAAAATATTGGACTTGCTAAAACCTTCAAAACTGTCTTCAATCATAAATTATTTAACAAGATATGTTGGAATTTGTGAATATTTTTTTTTTATCTCGACGTGTAGTTTTCATTACGACTTAGAAGCTAAGTTTAAATGGAATTATTATATTTAATTATATGACACCTAAAAGCAGAAAACACGTGAAATTATATGTACTTAACACTTTGTCTTACAAATTCAAATCGCGCCTGTATTCCCGGAAGGGTTAAGCAGAAGTGTAATAATATCCCACAGTTCGCCGGTATGTTTAGGTCCTCTGTAACAAGTTGACGAGCCTATAGCATTAGCAGGTTTTTTATTAAAATTCTTAGTAGCAGCTTGGAGTTGGGATTTGTTCCCGTTCCTTTGTTCCTCCAGGCCTTGTGTCGCGGGGGAGTCTACAAATATACAAACTAGAAACCAATATCTGTGAATCACACATAAATTTGTCTCGAGTGGGGATCGAACCCACAAGTCTCAAGGAAACTGTATTGAGAGTTGATATTTATTGCTACACAAATTGTGCAGTCGAATTCTAATAATTGTTTGAATCCTAACTATTATGAATGCGAAAGTGAGTTTGTTTGTTTGCTTGTTACTCTTAAACGCATAAACCACTAAAACGATTTTTAAAAATCTTTCACCAAATGAACGCTACATTATCAGCGAGTAACATTGTATGCTGTACTTTTTTAAATTAAAGATCCCTACAAAAATTACAATAATGTAACCGAAGGTATCAAAAATGTGTCTATAAAAGTAATTATTTGACGTGCGCTGCCATTTTGTTCTTTTTTAGAAAATTTAGGTTACTGTGGAGATCCCTTTGACACTGTAATATTATAAACGTTAACGTTTGTGAGTATATTTGTATGTTTGCGGATCTCGATGAAGTTTAGCACAGAGATAGATTATAGTCTTGAATAGCACATAGGCTGCTTTTTATCCAGGTCGGATCCAATTCTGAAGTCCACACAGACAAAGTCGCGGGCAGAAGATTATTTCAATATTTAAATAATGATTACTTAATACGTTTGTACCTAAGTACTCATTTTACCGACTTTTGCAATACATTGCAAATAGGTCGCTATTTTCCAATAACAGTAGCACTCGAGCTATCGACATCGTTACATCGTAAGCCGTATAGGCACAGCCACAAATCGCCTATGTAAACGCCCTACCGAAAGCTTTCAACTAGTTAAACGCTTTGTGTTTTATAACAATTGCGAAGATAAAGGCGGATCTAGTTTTAGTTTCAACCTCTATTGTTCGCTAATGCAACGTCAAACCTTACCACCTTCCGTAAAGCTTAGGGTCATTAAACGCTTCTAAAGTCAGGGAGCCGCCTTTTCATTTCATTTGTACGCGTGATATTCATTTGTTTAGCTTTCCCTGTTGATATAAATTGATGTGCCACTTTCTTTTGTTTTACAAAGTATTGTTAACACAACAATTGGTTTTGTAAGTACAAAGGCATGTAATGTGTCGCTGTTTTATAAGAAACTTGAAAGTAATCTTCTATTTGAATCTTTTATATATTATATATACTTTTATTTAAAACAAAAGGTTCTGCATTCAATTATTTTAACTAAAGAACCGTTATAGTTTCGAAATATCGATTTACCATCTTTCTGTACCTACCTACCTTTCTGTACCAATGTCACATCCGTTTTTCTCGCAATCTATCAAAGTAATAAAGTTCGCAATGGTTATCTACACAAATTTAACAAATTAATTGATTAAATTTCATATTTCCAAAATCAACGCGGCATTAGATATGACTCCCAAATTAAGTTCACATTTCTTCAGAGATATATGGGTTGTAATAAGCAAGCAGACAAACCAATTCAAAGTTTCGTAAGCACACATTATGTCCTCATTGAATTCTCCTTGTTTGAGTTACATCTAATTTAACGCGTTACGTAGGTAGTCCGTGATTTTATGTAAATAACGAATGAAATATTTCGAGTCGGTGTTAGCGCACACGAGTGCTCCTAATTGTTTTCTGTGTTGGCCTACAATTAACAAGGGCCTATTCTAGTGTGGGCGGTGCGGTTTGAGCGAGCCAAGTTTCCCTCCGCCGCGGCGACGAGACCGACGGCAATTTCCGTTGCAACGCCGCCTGTTAGCGCCACCTGGTGCCTACTTAAAATAACGAACAAAGTTACATATAAAAAAGAAATACTCTTAAACAAAATTATTTCCAAAACGACGTATTTCGTCCGCAGCGGCAGGTGTAGCCCAACGCGGCAAAATGCTGGCTTTAAGGGAATTACGCTGAGCCCACTGTGGGAAATACAGCTGCTGTAGTCAAGTCTGGATTATCAGCAAAAACTAGTTTGCCAACGATTATCCTACTATTTTTGTCTAATAAATATTCAAACATTTCACTTTCTTGTTTCAAGGGTCAAAAGCTAATTGTATTGGTAAACTTCAAATTCAACTTATAGCTGTTGCCCGCGGCTTCACTTGCAACCCAAAGGACCTTTACGTGTGAAATCGTAACAAACCGACAGACAGATATATACGGAGTTACTTTAGCATTATCAGTTATCACATATGTGATAATGTAAAATATATTTTAAAGTAAGTCACATAGAATATAGTTTATCCATCAGGCTACATGTTAGCATTCGCACCGAGACAAATCTGTGCTACAGCTGGTGTATATTACCTAGAAAACAGTAACTCTAGCCAACCGCCGTCTAACCATAAATCTACACAAATACCGACAATGTTGCTATTATTACGCCTCATTAAAATGTACAAATAACAAAGATATTTCTTATTACAGCGTCGAGAATGTAAATTCTACAATAGTAATTACCAGTTATTACAGTCAAATCATGCACGGTTCTATTTCAGCTAATAGAATTACTTGGCGCCGCAAACCATTGATCGTATCAGGGCCGAGTATCGTTGTAAATTTCTATGAATTCCGGAACAACATGAATCAAAATATACCCAAACAACCTAACTAAAAGTAACGTAACCTAAATAAAAAACTTACAATACACAGAAAGAAAACACTGGTCGCGTTCTAGAATCACATTGTCGGTACCTAACTTGACATTTATTATTTATGCTCAGTGCCTTGTACAAATTATTGAGACTTTAGGGTACAACGAAGACACGTATCTCCGAAAGTTATAAATCATGTACCCGTGACACAAAAAGCCTAAGAATGAGGCAGAATAGCGCGGCCATTGGACGCAGCTACATGTTAAAGGTAAACAACGGAAACAAAATTATACCAAGCTTTGCAGGTAAATGTTTGGGCTGGAATATGCTTGGCTAAATATTTTGGGAATAGCTGAAGACGTTTCAAAAGGGAAAAGATGATAGTATCGGATTTATTTGTAGCTAGCGCAAGTGTGAGGTCCTGTATTTGATTTCCGTTTCGAGTAAAATTATATTAGGTTTTCTGTGAAATTTTCTGTAGCGATTTGGAATTGTGATTTGTGCGTATGTAAGACGAACCTTGGCTAACACATAATATAGAACTTTTGGATTTACGTCAGTACACCATTGCCTAACCTTGATGGAGAAGTGATGGTTTGTTAATCACCATGTTTAGCAAATTGATGATCACCATAGGCACTGCCGCTGGCGCATGAGAAAATAATGCGCTCCTATTATATAAAAGCGTAGAACTATGAGGTAGTCCATTCGTTATATACAAAAAAAAAAAATTTATTATAAGTAAGTCCCTAAATAGAATATATTCCCCAGTATATGTATATTAATAATACTAATGAATAGCACAACATTTACGCGCGGTTATGTAAATAAATCTTTTCTAACATTTAACACGTCAATCTTGGCGGTTTAGTCTGACAACCCTTAAGCAAGCGAGGCTTTCACGGTGCGATGTTATCTGTGTACCCACAGGTGAAGGTGGTCTCCCATTCACGCGGTAATCCCTTAATCGCCTGCTACAACACTCAAGGGAAGATGTTAGATGCCGTCTAAGAGGAGGATCACACAGAATCACACGTCACCTATATGACATTCCCGAGATTTTCCTGACTAGAACTTCTAAGCAAACAAAGCATTTAATATACCTACATATAGCAATATTGTTTCATCGTTCATGTTTACGGTCTAACTGCTGGGCACTGGCCTCCTCTTAAAATTAAGGGTTAGGCTAGCGTTCGGCACTATTGCGGCGAATACAAAATAAAAATAGTTTGTGGAATTGAAAGGACGCGGACGTTTCTAAGAACATAACATTCATATCACGCCTGTATTCCCTGAAAGGTTATGCAGAGACATACGAATAAACGCCCACACTTCGCCAGTATGTTTAGGTCCTATGTAATAGGGGGCGAGCCTATTGCCATTAACCGGGCGCTAATTTCAAACTCCGAGCTGTTATTGAGAATTTCATAGAAAAACCCTATATCATAAATCTCGACTTGGGATCGAACCCAGGACCTCTAGCGTAGCAGTCGCGCTCAGGACAACTAAGCTAACGAGGCAGTCTAAGAACCAACTTAAAATTCAGTTTACTCGAGTAAAAGCATCTAACTTGCGCACCAGCAAACCGTGAAACATTACACTGTACGGTCTGTAGATACATCCGTGTCTCAAGTTGTCGTAGTGTCGACAGTTTCCACAACACTGCCGGTAGTTAGCGCCACCTGCGTTGTACGAGATACATGGCTCGCTTTATGCCATCATAACAATAACATCACACCGCCTTACCGCTTCCGCCCGCCTTAATATAACGTTCAAGCCATTGCAAATAGGATTACCAATTATGAACATCTCGTCATTTATCTAAATATTCAAATTAGAATTTTATTAATATATATATTAATTATATATATTAATTAGAACTAAACATTTACAATTCATGATTTTATCAATGAAATAATATAGCGTGCTGAAAATAGCGATGCCCTGATTTTTTCCAATACATTAAATCGATATAAACTGGCAAAAGTACGTCAGGAGGGAAAATTTATTCAATAATACAGAAGACAGGATTAACTGAGCTTGATAACGCTTCGCTTGAGCCGAACTCATCTGCGGCGCTATAGCATTTTTGAGCCTCCGAATTTCATATACCAACAGACTTACCACGTCGATTGGCTTCTAAATCCGTTTTATATCATATTTCGTGTTTGTTTTATAAATGACATTATTATAGAATGAATTTAATTCAAATATACAGGCTTAAATATAGACATCTTTGTAAATGTATGTTTTATATGTACAAGTGATAGTAAACGACAAATGAGTAAGTTAAAGCGACGACGCAGAGTTTGTTGCAGTCAAGGGAAACCCAGTTGCGAGGCTTGTTTGTTCTTTAAATTACGTAGGGCTCTACGGTGGTAGACCGCTGTATGTACTGTTGTTCCCGTTAGATTGCTTCCCGTCCAAGTTTCAATCCTGTTTAGGATTCGACGTTGCGGACGGCATACGATTTGTTTTGACGTTGACGTTTCCGTGTGTTCTATCTAGGCTTTACGTACCTAAAACATCTCGAGCTGAAAACAAAAGGCAGATTCATTATCGAACTCAGGTTTACTTACAAGCTTAACTACCTTTGTGAAATTAAAACTTTATAAGCAGCACGTTTCGGCGTACGTACAATTCAATAGAACCGTTGATCGAGCACGATCTGTTAAATAAACAACGAGGAAGCGCAGTACAAAGGTACACGTATCCCTCATACCTATGTATTTACAAAGTAAAGAAATAAAGTGCTACAGTGATGGCGTCGAAAGTATAAAATGCAGATAGCAGCTCCACTGAACGATAGCTGTTGCACTGAACAGAATTTTATTGGCCTCTTTATTTTCTGAATAGAAACGAAATGTCGCGCGGCCGTCTCCTTGTTTGTTCACTCTTCATGATGATAATGTTTCGAATAATGTTTTTATTCATGAACCCTCTTTCTAATAAAGGAGATATGAGTTTTTCTTTCTCATAGGAAGTGGCCAGTTATTAAATGCTTTTCGACGTTGATATATAATATGTTTTGATGAATTCAGAGACAAGGTTCGGAAATATGAGGCTGCGAAACTCTTTTCAAATCTATTGCTTCATTGCGTCCAGCACCCGTACTTATCGTACTATTAGGCGGATTAAGATCATAGTACTTACTTTTATACATTTGTCACAAATTTGTACTACTCAAATTATATATTAATTAACTTTAGACAATGGATTAGTTTAGTTGAACGCTGTTGATTTGATAAGTTTTATTTTTTTGTGTTATACTTCCGAATAAAGTTATATGTTTTATAAAAGTACATGATAATGATTAGCATGCATCAATGCATAACACATAAAAAGAAACATATTAGGACTATGAAGTTTTCATAAATTACATAGAAATTGACGCATTAATGAGTCAGTATCATTTGTCTATAACTAGCTAGCCATAGAAGCAACAGCATATCTGTAATCACAGCCTTGTTAATGTGATTTTTAAAACAGGCAGTTTTGTGACCAATTGAACAGCACTTGCAACGAAACAAAGAACACTGACCTGTTCAAGTTTAAAAACTATTACCATAATAACACGTTGCCGGCAACGCCAGCCAGCGCTAGGGTTAGCTGCATGCAATTATATTTCAATATTAATTCACCCCGCATTATTTACAAGAAAGCAGGCAATTAGAAGAAGTAAAAAGGCACTAGAGAACTTAATTTTACGTTATGTATTATTAAAATTTACTATCTTTAACCAAAGAGTATGGCTGTTCCCATTTACATAAAATGATAGTAAAAGAATGCATATTGCGGGGTGACCATAAATAACAGGTGCGGACAGGACACGGTGTACTTACCTTTTCTCACGTTCCGACAATATTCAGGACGTTATGTAGTTCGTAGATACTCACACATTTTCACTTGTGAATAATACCTGTGTGTTAGATTTAGTTTTTGAATTTCGTTTGGCTAAATTACCGAATGAAATAAAATTGTTTTGATAATTGGCAAGTTATCGGAAACAACAATACATTCATGTTCATTATTA
Organism: Acronicta aceris; assembly: GCA_910591435.1. Lineage (NCBI taxonomy): Eukaryota > Metazoa > Arthropoda > Insecta > Lepidoptera > Noctuidae > Acronicta > Acronicta aceris. Next base: position 7,545,439 of record OU342767.1, on the reverse strand, counting down.
ATAATTACATACCATCACGCCTGTATTCCCCGAAGGGTTAGGCAGAGGAGTACACTCACAGTTCGCCGGTATGTTTAGATCCCATGTGGGGGGCCGAGCCTATTGCCATGAACCGAGCACAAATCCAGACTGCCAGCTGCTACTCAAAATTTCATAGAAAATCCCATTATTAGCGTAGAAGTCACGCTTGGGACCTCTAGAATAATGAGGCAGTATTAATAAATATTATTGATGTATTTATTGAAAGCATGGAAGACTTTTAGCTAAAGAAACATAATAATAACATCATCTACTCGATAGGAAGCCAATAATAAGTTTTCGCTTATAGAATTAATAGTAAAGTTAATTTGATTGTGAGCAGAGTACTACCATGTTAATGTATGTATAATTACAATTACAACCATTGTTGTCAATTTTTTTAAAAGGTAAGATCCTTCTTAGCCAAGATACACTAGTCATAAAGGAGTCATTATTAGTCATGTATTATAATGTACATAATAAGTCTTATCTACTTACTAGCTTTTTGCCCGCGACTTCGTCCGCGTGGAATAGTTACTTTGTTCCATATGAACTTTCATCCCCTATTTTATCCCCTTGGGGGAAGAATTGACCAAAATTCTTTATTAGCGAATGCCTACGTTATAACATCTACCTGCATGCCAAATTTCAGCCCGATCCCACCAGTGGTTTGGGCTGTGCGTTGATAGATCACTATGCCAGTCAGTCAGTCACCTTTGAGTTTTATATATATAGAGATAGATTAGATAGACAAACTTTCATCCAATTTATCAAAATCCTTTCTTAGGGGATGCCTACGTCATAGTAGCTATATGCATGCAAAGTCTCAGCCCGATCGGTTTAAAATTGACAAAGTTTCATACAAACTTTCATCCCCTATTTTATCCCCTTAGGGGTGGAATTTATCAAAATCCTTTCTTAGGGGATGCCTACATCATAGTAGCTATATGCATGCAAAGTCTCAGCCCGATTGGTTTAAAATTGACAAAGTTTCATACAAACTTTCATCCCCTATTTTATCCCCTTGGAGGTAGAATTTATTAAAATCCTTTCTTAGCGGATGCCTACGTCATAACATCTACCTGCATGCCAAATTTCAGCCCGATCCCTCCAGTGGTTTGGGCTGTGCGTTGATAGATCACTATGTCAGTCAGTCAGTCACCTTTGAGTTTTATATATATAGAGATTATGTAATGTCATTTATTCACAGCTCTCAAGTAATACGCCAAAACCGATATACTTATACTGATAACACAAAAATTTTGAGTCGAGAGTTTCGATTTCGATTTCACGATGTCGAGAGTAATTATTAAAAAATGAAACAGAGACTGAAACTCCTCATTCGTTTTAGAGAGAGAATAGTTTTTATTGTTTTAATTTTTTTTTCTACCATTTTTTGATTTATTATAGTATAAAACCTCTACGTTTGCCCGTTATTAATTTGAGCATGTAGTGTTGACATGTAAGTAATTGTTATACTTGTGAATTACTGGATATTATAATTTATTTATTTAATACATTTAACTAGAACGGTCATAAACCAATTACACTAATTAAAAAGAATTAAAATTACTTAATTAACTAAAAAAATTCAAAACTACTTACATAATGTCAATGTATCAGTGTATAAAATTGTTGGCTAACCTAATAAAAAAAAATAGTCTTGTAGTCCTAACGACGTCTGCCACGTTAATGGTCCTAAGTTCGATTCCCAGGTCGAGCCAAGTGTTATGGGGTTATGAAATTCTCAGTAGCATTTCGGAGTTTGGATTAGTGTTCACGCTCACCTACGCCTACCTACGCTATTACTTGGAACCTAACCATACCAGCGAACCTACATTAGAAAACCTCTGCCTAACCCTTCGAGGGATACAGGCTTGACGGTATATAATGTGTAGATATAAAACAGACAAAATCGAATATATCAACAGCGATTGGTATGTTTTTTTTTGCTTGCATAAACACTATAAAATAATTATTATTTAGTACTTACATACAATCATTCAAATTTCTACAATCAGGAATCTATAATGTGCTAGTTGATCGTAATGATAAGTAAAAATCAAATGGATATAACCAAATTACTCAACTGTATCATTCGAAATCCTTCATTCCCCTTTCATCACATTGTGTTTGTAGATCCATCTATGGATAACTGTATGGACTATACAAATGAAAGGAAAATAATTTTTGTTTCTTCGTACTATGAATACTTACCCGCAGATGTTTTGTTAAGGGCGGCGTGCCGGCCTCCGCTCTCTATTTGGCTAATGGATATATCAACGAGATTGGTTCCTAACACAAACGTGCCGGTCGTCTAGTTAAAAATACCGTGTGTATTTCCACGGTCGCTAAATTCAAAGCGGTATTCCAAGTTAAATATTTGTACCGTGTTTGAAACAAGATCGCTATCAGTTACCTGAAACTAAATGGGAAATTTCAAGCAGGCTCGACAGCCGATAAATTATTGCACGAAATAAAATCTGAACTACACGTTTAGAATGACAAATCACGAGGAGATTTATGCTTTTTACAGCTTAATCACTATTATGGCTGGTTGTAATGTATTAACATTTCATGTTTACGAAATGCTGTAGGATTTTTCTTTTGAATTGAAATAAAACTCAGGACTACTTCATTGAAGTAGTGGTTGCGAGTGCGATTGTTGATCTACAGATTCTGGGTTTGACTCCTAGATCGAGCAGCAAATTTTTTTTCGGTATGGTGTTTGGATTGGTTTATTACAATAGTCTCATCCCATATTATATGGAACGTGAAGAAGCAGAATGTCTGGCCTACTGATGTACACCTAGAGTTCGCTAAAACGTTTCAGGTCCTATGTAATAGGGTCTAAGCTATTACAATCTGAAGTAAATCTCCCGATCTGCTTACTGAAAATTTCATGGAAAACTCCAATGATGCTCGATGAAATTCGAACCCAGGTGAGTCACGGTGAGCAGCCGCGCTTGTGACAAACCAACAAAGCAAGCAGATAGATTAAATTTCGAATTACATCAGGACACAGTATACCTATGTATATATGCTTAGGTCATTCTAGCAATTATACAAAGAAAATGCACATGCAAGTTCCGCTGCACTTACTAATTAATATCGCTGGACAAATAAAGAGTTTAATATCCGCACAAACGACACATTCGCAAACATTCCACAACAACATTTGTCATTTATTACCCGAGTAAATAATAAAATGGCTACAGGGAATTCTGTCAAAGAAACACATAGTGTAAAGAGATATTATGGATACGAACTTTATTTTAATAGATAGGTACCTAGCTGTGTAGGTATCTTAGTGCGAACAGCGATGATTTCATATTCAATCTCGATCAATTCCCTGGGAATTTCCCAAAATCCCGTCTTTGTTAAATAATTGTAGTACACTGTACATAGTCTCTCAATGACCCAGTGTTATAGTAGAGCTAATTATTTTATATAATACCCGTTCCTTTTCGGCGCGTAGGAATCTACACGAACAGCTGAACACAGTTTTCAAACCATGTTAACCGTCATTAAGTACAATATAGTTTTTTTTTTTATAATCATTATTGTATACCTATAATATAGTAACTACTAATTCAGCGAGTACTTCTTTGAAATGGACTTAAGGGTCCGGCGGAGCTTGAATTGCCCACAAAAACGTAATAACGAAGTAAATCGTAATCCAGACAATATTCTATCAAATTATGTTATTATTCGCATTTGGATACCGTTAATCTAGGTTCCTACGGTACTATTTCGTCTACTACTACTTCGCTGGACATAAAAGACCGGAAAATCGTTCAAAACTTGGTAAAGTTGTCAAAAATTCGCTAACAGTTATTTCCAGTGAAATATTTAAGACGAAATAGTAGCGTAGGAACCTAGATTAACGGTATCGGAATCCGAGTAATAACAGAGTTTGATTAAATTGTGTTTGAATTATGATTTATTTCGGTATTACATTTGTAAGAGAAATTCGGTCTGCCGGACTTTTTTTCGGTCTCCACAGTCTGTAGAGCATTTGACTTTCAAAGATGACCTAATTAATTATTATTTTGGTAACCTTTTATTATCTTTTTATGATTAGTGTTAATCGAATAATTAATAATATTCGATAGTGAACGTTTTATTTCTGAAATAACCGTTCCTGCGTACACTTGTAACATAAATAATTGAATACTTCTCACTCACAACAGTTCACAACCCTACATTAGGGATCTCTATCTAATCTGTCGCACCCTCAATTACGAGTAGATACTTTTATTACATAGAAACATTAGAGAATAGTAGTTACAGTATCAAAAAAGTTATACAATTTATAAATCTTTTTAGAAAATGTACAGAAAGATAAATATTGATACAAAAGTATTCATAGATATGGAACATGGTACGCCTGATTTGGAAAACGTTTATTAGTACGAGGCTAAACTGCGATAGGGATGTGAACGTGACGAATCCAGCTGAAAACGCACGTAGACAATTAACCCAGAGCTGACGTCTGCAGTGATACATGAAGCAAGCCCCCAAAGGACGATGGAAATAAAGCGGACCCGAATAAACACAGAGTTTATACATTTTCTTACCTTTTTCCCCTCGCTTAACAAAATTGGACGGAGATAATGTACGTATTTGTATCAGAAGTTGTCTTAAGTAAGTTGTCGTTGATCTAGAAGCTTTAAGTTCCCGGTATAAACCCAGATGTTTCAGGCCTACGCTGCAGATATGCGGGATTCGTTGTACGAATTAAGTACAGCTCAATAAAATACAGCCCGCTCTAATTTATATTTTATTTAATTAGAGCATTCAACAACATGTAAACGACATTTAACTGTAATATATCTGGTACTTATTAAAGTAATAAGTTTTTGTCGAGAAAATGTGTTTTAAGAAGCACGTGTCGCAGCCAAAAATTTAAAAGAATTTGGGCATTTCCGTAACATAAATCTTCGTAGCGTCTAATTACATGGATCCAGCTCTCTCCGCTCTTTTCTGGGCAAACTTATGGCGGTCATGCGTCATGATGTTTTTATGAAAAAATAGCGGCGCATCCCTAAAAGCCTCTATTAGAATTATGAAATAGGTTATTCGAAAAATCTTTGCGTATTAGATTAATTTTCCATCAGACGTGAGCTTATGAAATAGAGCGATGGAGTGAAGAAATATTGGTTCAATTTAAGGTTTTATCCAACTTAAATCCTTTTACATTTAGTAAAGCTGTGCAGTTATTGCTAGCGTTATGGTTGAAAGAATACAGTCCGTCACATACAGTTTATATTAGCTTTGGTGCGCGGGGGCGGCGCAGCGAAGCGGCTCACTCGAACACAGACTGTGTGTTCAACTCTAGGGCTCTCATACTTAGAGAAAAATAAACTGAGCAAATAATAGCCGCCAACTTCAGCGCAGAAAAATTATTTCGAATGCAAAGTTGCGAATAGAATTACACTTAACTAAAATTAATAGATTCAGCTTTATATCTACACATATGAAACAAAACTTTTTACTACTCAACATGAGTGTAATGTAGTACTCAATAAAACTCAATATTTAAAAGGGAAATTGGTAACTTTCGGTATTTATTAGATATTAAAATCATAGTCAAAATATCAAACTACTTAACTTTATCATGAAACGGTTAAGAATGAAGAATGAAAGTCTAAACGATTATTTAACATTGGAACATAAAGACTTTCGTATATGACACTAGCTGATTTCTGCAGTTTCACTCACGTCCCAAAAAGATTAACATACTATAAGTCCGATTCTATCAAGATGCACCAGATTTTTAGTTAGACCTGTAGCAATACATCAGTGTAAACTGCATTCAATTCCATTCAGTAGTTTTTGCGTGATGCGCGTACAAACATACAGGTAGACAGATAGACAGACAGACAGATAAAAATTCTAAAAATTGATATTTTGGCTTCTGTTGCTCTAACAAAAAAAACCCCATATTCGTTTTACTTTAATATAATGTACAGACATCGACCTGTTACAATTTTATTATACGTAGGTATCTATAAATTACCTCATTAGCCTAGTGGTCCTCAGCGCGACTGCTACGCTAGAGGTTCTGGGTTCAATTCACAGGTTGAGCAGTTTTATTGGATTATTCTATGAAATTCTCAGCTCAGCTCAGGGATTTGTACCCGGTTAATGGCAATAGGCTCGCCCCCTATTACATGGATGTAAAAACATACCAGCGAACTGTGGGTGTACCTTAGTATGCCTCTGCCTAACCCTTCGGGGAATACAGGCGTGATGCATGTATGTTTATGTATAAATATTTTAAAACATTTTAATTTTACTGCGTTAATTAAGCTATATTTGCGAAACACTCAAGTAGATAGTTCGCAGTCGGTACTTGTGGTTGGAGGTAACCGCGGTCGATATTGAAACTGAGACTTGCAGGGAAAATGTCGGAATCCTAGTTTGCTCTTAAATACTCCAAATAAACAGGAACCTGCCTAAGTACTGTTGACAACACAAGTGGTTAAAATTTTTGCAATTTTATCTTTTTTAAAACACTCTTTTATGATTCTGAGCGATACTTAAGAGCTCGCTGGTATAATTATCACGAGTACGTATGAAATATTTACGGTAACTATCACGAATTGCTAGCACTTCGCAGCCTATTTTAATATACATACATAGTAGAAGCATTTTAACTTCGTACGGGTATGAATTGATTGGAATGTTTGTTCCTCGAACATTTAGAAAACAAAAAGAATTAATATAACTAAACAAACACTTCGAATGAACATTTTATGTTACTTTTCCTTGAGCTATACTCCATTTATCATAACGATATACAACTGTTGTTATAACGCTATGGAAATAATCCACGTAGGCGTCTAATAAGCTCCGTTATTTTAAATACGAAATAATATAGTCTATTTACGATTCACAAACAAATTGAAACTCTAACGCGTTAATTTTGGCAATATAACATACTGTTATTTGTCTAGTTACTAGACTCTAGTACCTCAATGGAGCGTAAGTTCAAATAAATAGATATAATTCAGCAAACGCACATTACACTGTCTCAAGTCTAAGCGTGTAAGCAAAACACATCTGGTACTTATCATCTAAATGCAGTCTTTTGATATATGTGAAATAAAACGCTAACGGAAGCACACACAAAAGCAGTTTAAAAAATACAAACAAGTTTTATAAACGCCGCTGGCGTCTGGTAGATATTTTTGACAAAGTTTTCTGTGAGGGCGCGGTGCCGATAGCCCGCAAGTGGCGACGACGCGCGACACGACTTGTAACGTCATAGTCGCAAAACGACTCGCGCCTTTGAGTGAGCTCGCTTTTGTTACGTTACCGTATAAAGAATTGTACAGATTACAATCTGTCTCTTGTTTTATGGGATAGGAGGGTAAACGAGCAGACGGATCGCCTGATGGTAAGCGATTACCGCCCATGGACACCCGCAACACCATAGGTGTCACAAGGCGTTGCCGACCTTTTAAAAGGGGATTGGGCCTCCGGTAAGCTCACTCACTCGGCGAAACACAACGTAAGCGTTGTTTAACGCCGGTTTTCTGTGAGGCCGTGGTATCACTCCGGTCGAGCCGGCCCATTCGTGCCGAAGCATGGCTCTCCCACGTCAGAAGTCTCTCGTCTCTTTTAGTCTCTAAAATACGGACATTCATTATGGCAGAACGAGTAGAATCAAAAAATCAAGCGACTATTATATTGTGTAAACAGAAATGCGAGCAATCCTGCACAGTTCCAATAACATTGCACACATGAGAGTTTACTCTCGTTTAATTTGCTTTGAGTTATGTAAAGTTTGAAACTGCCGCTTTTTATGATGTAGTGAATATTGCAATAAATGTTAGAGTAAGTGTGTTGTTTCACAAACAAAACCTTTTGTCAGTACAATAATTCAAATCGAAGTCTAATTTGATTAAGCTCAACATTTATCCTTCACTTACCTCATAACATACTTAGCAAAATATTTAATTAAATTTACTTTGTTACAGAACAATTTCAGATTTTTGTAAAACATTCCATCCTACATTCCGTTAAAATATTATATGAAATAAAAAAAAATGTTCATTCATTCATGTCATGAAACGCTCCATTATTTTTATAGTGAATGGAATTCGTTAGGACTGAGTGCAAGGTAACATTGCGATTGGTCTATGCAAGTACGGCAGCCCACTTGACCCCCTGCAACCGGTACCACGTACACCACGCGATTGGCTCTGTTAGCGGTATAAGTTCACGGGAGCTTTGGAGCACGCTCTTTTGTCACAAGAATGTATAAATATTTTTCGTAAACTTGGGAAATAGGAAAGCGGTTTTCAAGTCCCCTTTACTGCCGGTACAAGAATTGAGCTTTTGCTGCACGAAGCAAAACAAATCTTCAGAACACATTTTTCCTAGTTGTATTGTGGTATTCCCGTATTGTATGAAATATTGACAGAGGATTTAGTGGTATTGTATAGTCTAATATATATTTATAATATATGTAATACATGTACCACAACAATCCATAAAATATAGCCATTATAGCCCAAAAAACTAGTCAATTCAATATGAAGAGAACAAATTTATATCTTGAGAAAAAGTAACCCGAAAGCAGTCGAAGCATCAGTTACAATAACTATTCATTCAATCAAACCATTCAAACAATGTGTGCCCTCGACAAAATAAAACGCGGGAAAGTTGGTACGTAACCATTCCCGGGATCCATACAGTAAAAACAGTGGGATCTCATCCAATTTTGCATTCAATCTACGACCACGAGAATTGCTTCCTCCGAGATGACCCGCCACTTCCACTCGCCGTAAAGCGATGACCTAATCCGGTTTATTTGATTTGGGTTCCTGACTTCAGCCTTCTTTACCAATTTGTAAGAATAATGTAATGTCAGATATGGGAACTAACACCCTCTTTTTATTAATTCAAGCGACGCTTTAAATAAAGATAGTACCTGCGCTCGCACTAGTATCTGTCGTCTATTTGTCGCAGTTTTACTTCGAATAACTTTTTTCCGATTTATTATTGTGATCATTTTCACCGATTTTGCATCCAGCGACAAAGTTGGATTAAATACGTGACTTTGGAATTGCAGACAAAATATCAAAGTGAAATTTCTCAGTTCAGAGTTTAACTCTCAATCTTATTCACCGTGCCAGTGAAACGTTGTGTGTCTGACACGAGTTGCTTTGATTCGACAAATTTTACGTTTCGCTGATTTAACTGAGAGGTTTAGCAACAAAGAACAATGGAAACTTTAATTTGAGAATCTTAATTAGTACGTTTAAATTGCCTCGGCGAGGCGACGAAAAGTTCAAAACTAACGTGTTTCTGGATTATACTTTTATAACAGTGAGCAGGAACGACGACCATTAATTCACAAGTGAAATAAAGAAGTTATCAAGAGTCGCAGGGTAGGAGTAAACAAGGCCTGTTGTGGGTCATGTGATTAATTTCAGCGAACACTTTCCGGCCACAAATGGCTTGTCAGAAAGTTTATTGCAGTAAAAAGCTTGAGTTTGTACGAGGAGAATGACGCGAGGCTTTACACTAATGGCCCTTGAAGTTTCACCCATTAAAACCGAGTTTTTCCACCCAACATTTGTGTATCTATGAAATTTGATATTACACAGACGCAGATGATATAAATTTTACTCATAAAATTTAAGAGTACCTACAGTTTTGAAGGCAAGTCACAAGATGTTTGTTATGTTATGAATCGAGATATCTTAAAGAATGTTCTAGTTTCAAAATTCATCTGAATTCAAAATGGAGTTAATGAGGAAGCGTTTTCAGGTCACTTTATAGAGGGGACTAATTTGCATATTATCGGGGTGTGGACAGAAGGTCGCGTGACAGTGAGGTCGAATTACCATAAGAATGGGCCAACGAGGTGAACGTTTTGTTACGGGTCCTACCAATGTCTCATTGTAACAAGTTTTCTTAACAATTACGCTGAGAAAAAGTCCGAGTCTAATTGGGACAATTCTCTCAGCACGAAATTGGAGCAAACCTTCAGAGGATAGTGTTTACAAAGTAAATCAAGAGTTTTAAGTCTTTTAAAGTTCGTTGGATATAAAATTATAATATAAAAATGCATAAACGTTGTAATTAGTTATACTGTTTAATTTTTATGCTTATCATAAAATATTTATAAACAAAGATATGCTTTTTCTAATAATTATTTGTTTATTGATTTTCTGGCAAGTGTAGCTACAGAGCTTAAGGCTTCGATTTTTCAGGTGAAGCACAATATTATTGAACTGATATTGTATTTGAAGCCGGCTAGTGGCACTTACTAGTGGCACTAAGCTTGCACTCTAAGTAGGACTTATAATCTACACACAGCTCTGAACAATGATTTCAAATTCTGCTTATTTTTATTCACAAATACGAGTATTAAAAGACCCCAATTATCAAAGAAACAAAAGAATACAAATGACCGTATTTCTGTTCATTTATTTCTATTAGGTGTGTAGCTATCAGTATTGTCCTTCATTGTCGCGGTGTCACCAGACGGCCAGGTTTACTGTCGCATGCCTTAAGGCAGTTTCCTACCACCAGAAATTTAGGGTCCATAAAATTGATGAACAGTTTCTTAATAGCGTCGACTGACTTCTTACGATTTTTAATTCACAGTTCTGCGATATACAGGGTGACTTTAAAAACATGCGATAAATCGAAATGAGAGGTTCTATAATCATTACATAATCATTTTAAAATATACTACTGCGTCATTAGTCTAGTGGTCCCAAGCGCGACTGCTGCGCTAGAGGTCCTGGGTTCGCTCCCCAGGTCGAGCAAAGTATTATTGGGTTTTTCTATGAAATTCTCAGTAGCAGCTCGGAGTCTGGATTTGTCCCTGGTTAATGGCTATAGGCTCGCCCCTATTACATGGGACCTAAACATACCGGCGAACTGTGGGTGTACATTAATAAACCTCTGCTGAGCCCTTCGGGGAATACAGGTGTAATGGTATGTTATGTTGATTTCCTTAATTAAGCACCTGCATGTTCTAAATTATCTTTGTTACACATATAATCATATATTTGAATTTGTCGCGTCTATTAGATTTTCTCCCTGTATATAATGAATATACAAACGGCAAATGAGGTCACACTGGCGTTACTTGGCTGCAGAAAATCAATTTAGTCAAAATACATTCTTGCTTGGGTCGTCTAAGTGTAGTACGAACAATATTTGCAGCTGAGAAGCTATATTTGGAGTTGAAGTGGTGCTGTCGGCATTATTGGAATTTGCGGGACGACCTAAACCCGGAAGAAATAAATAGCTACGTTGACACTTAAATAATAATATCTCTTCAGGCTATTGCTTTTAGTATCAATATTGATTAAATTAAAACTGAACTTCTTTTCATTTTATTTTGCCTCTGCTTTGTGTCAAGTATTTCTTTCGTAGACTATGATAAATTATTTACATTTTCAAGACTTTATTAACGAAATACAAGTATAGTTCAATTGGTAGAACAGAAAGCCACTACTTAATAAAAAAAAATAAACAAATGCCTCATTAGTCTAGTAGGTTGTAAGCGCGATCGATGTGATTCCCAGATCAAGTAAATTGTTACTGGTTTTTCTATGAAATTATGATTTCCTTGGTCATATTAAAACAAAACAGCTTAAGGATTCTATCGCGTCAAACTCACATTAATAATCCCGACGTTTCGGACTCTTTACAGCGTCCATGGTCAGGGGCAGTCTGCCCGTGACCATATCCGTGTCGAATATTCCCGTAAGTCTCAGAAATCAATATTCCTTTATGGTCGTTTTTAAGCCCTCCTATTACATGGGACCCGAGGATACCGGCGAACTGTGGGTGAACAAATATCTCTCTACCACTTTTCCTTATTTATTTTAGTATCAGTTTTGGACAAACACTGCAATATCCGCCATGTAATACAAGCACAAATCATTGATAGGCAGACGTGTGTCTGCCTATCAATGATTTATAAATACAGATAATTTTGCGTCGTTGTCTCTGCGTGACGACTTTGCATCGCGTTATCGCTCTTAGATCGCTCACCGGGCAAATTTACTGTAGCTGATTTAACAACCAAGGTGTTTTATCACCGCTGTACTTGAATATGTAACCATCAATAATATGGTCCGCTGATAGCAATAATTTCAGTTAATATGAAAAAATCCTTTATCCCTAATTAACGTCATCCACATGAAGAAAGTTATAGGGAGTCGGCTTGGCTGAATGTGTCATAGCGAAGTAAATTAAAAATGATTTCATACCTAAGCCACTGAACGTTTTCGATAAATTTTCCCAAGGAGATAGACTGAATCCTAGGGAAAGACAAAGATATATTAATGTCCCAAAAAACAATAGAACGAGTAAATAGACGTTACTGGACGCGAGCGAGGGCTCGGGCAACAGCTAGTAATATAGTGAAAATGAACCAAAAGATCGAATCAGATCCTCAATTATACTTACCGTCTACAACGAAAACATTCATAAAGGTAGGTAGGTACTAATTAAAACGATTATTAAGCCATTAAACCATCAATCACAGTTTTCGTCATTACACTACAAATGGTATAAAGTAAAAGTCTTTTATTTATTATCTGTATTGTCTAATGGAAGCGAGGTTGAAGCGTGGTGCTCTAGTAAGAAGTAAGTCACGCAATCCCCTTACATTATGAAGGTACAGCATTGTCTCTTACCTAGAAAATTCTTTGAAATTTCGTTCAATAATTCATCGTAGGTATCTACCTGCCATCGTACATGACTTCCTACCACGAATGGGTCAAGAGGAAAATTGGCGGAATCACGTTACTAAAACCTACCTATATGCATAAACTTATGCCTTTTTCATATAGGAGCAAGCAATAACTACAGGACTTACAACGATTCATACATACGTACTTATTTATAACAATACCCATGACATTTATATATTTTCTGGACATTACTGCCTGTACTGTCTTTTTGTCTACTACTGTTTAACTACCTACCTATCTCTTATGGCCAAATCTACTAACTGATTTGTTACTGGGACCATTATATCATTTAGGTATAATTAAGAGAGATTGACGGATGTCATCAATATAAGACAATAGTCTATTCTTAAAACCTCACGATATCTGCTTGGATATATACCTATACGTTCAATATTAGCTTTAGAATATTGAAGCAGATCCAGTGTAAAATCAAAGGCGTGTAGGATGCGAACAAGGAAAACATTTTACTCGCATAGTGCAGCCGTGTTCTCACACAAACTTTTCGAAGGAGATATTTGTGTACAAAATTATGCAGTACAAATCTGTTGTCTTTTCTCGAACACTTTCCAAACTTTCTATCCTGAGGAGTGAATCTTGAAATGAAAAAGTATTTCACTGAATAAGTGACTAACATAATTCAACACTCAGATTAGACCTTAGATTCTGCAAAATAGGTAAGGTAAGGTTTTTTTTAATAATGAAAAGGTTCTAAAAGTGATGCGAGTGAAGTCGCAAGTTCACGCTAGTGTCACATATTTCAAATGAAATGTCTCAAATCCCAAAATACAATTTGTCTAAGCGATGAAACGGTTGAGTGAAATTCTCATTTATTTTTCTATTTTCATAGTTCAATCATAGCAAGAATTCTAGCAATTTTTGCAAGTACATTGAGTGGCACCTTTATACCTAACTTTAAATCAAGATATTTTGGGAATCAAATACAAAATGAAGATTAGAATCCCAGAATAATAAGTAAATACTTAGTCGGTCAATTTAAATAATTTATAATCACAAAAACTGGAAACATCGTCACATCGAAATCTATTATCATTATTTAGATCTATTTCAGTTGTGTATTTTAATGTAAATGTCAATCGCAATATACAAAAAAAATCTTTTCGGGATTTGACATCTCTAATCATATCAATTCAGTAGAAACAGAAATAGAAAGAATGTAACATGAATTTCTAAAAATACGAGAAACAATATATAAAATCGCAGTCACCGTACCTACCTAATTATATTCAAAGGGAAATCGCGCCAAAACACATAGGCCTCGGGGGTAAAAAGTGCTCAAGGATTCAATGGTGCGAAATAGCGGGCGGAGCGGTTGGCGCAGTAAGCGTTATTAAAATTTGCCTACAGTAGCACAACGAGTGCCAAGCGACGAATGAGAAAGAAAGACGAAATTAGCCAATTTTATGAGGTTGCAGACTCGTCAACTTGTGCTTTTGAACGTTTTCGAACTGAATTTTTTTTTAAGCCAAACGATTAAACCAATCTATATCTCATGTTCTGTACATGACTGTAATATTAATTAAAACGTGGCGTATGTTAAGCCCCACTCTTTAATGAGAAGCTTAATGTTCAATTAGTATGCATATTTTCGGGGTAACAAGCGTGGCTAAGCGAAAATATCAAAATTTTATTGTATATCTAGTGTATTCCGTAGTGCACGTTAGCGTTCCATATCCTCATGGGGCAAAGAAAGGGTTAATGCGTTCTGGTGGACCGCGTTGTTAACCCGTACGACCGCCATTCCGCCCAAGGCTGCGTCCAAAGGAAAATAAAAAGGTTATCGAAATAATTTTTGATGTCCGCCAATTGTCATTTACTACTGCGGGTCTACACTGAAAATGATAGGGTGGCTCAGAGCACTCACTAAGCGGCGAACTTCAATTATATTTCGTTTAGAGTTTGTGTAATAAAGCCGACCAACCAACTGTTTTTACGGTCTTTTATAAAGTCTTTGTCTTTCTCCAAATATAAACTTACATATATACATACATACATACACTCACGCTTTTTCCCACAGGGGTAGGCAGAAACTATAGACTGCCACTTGCTACGATTCTTGCATACTTCTTTTGCTTCTTCCACATTCATACATCTTCTCATACATACACGCCGGTTGCGAGTGCTACGCACCTGACCTTTTTGAAGGATTTCGCCAATAAGATCGGCGTATATCCTTCTAGGGCGACCTACCGGCGCTGCCGCTGACATTCGCCTTATAAATTCCTTTCGTAAATATAAACTTTACTCAATAAAACATTTATTTTAGATGGCGTTAATATGTTTTGCTTCGTACCTCAACATAAACACTTCGATTCGATTCTAGAGTAGAAACAATGTGCTATACGTTTTCGTGTCGGTATTTTTTATATTTAATTAAGAATCCCGCCAAAATAAATGCTTTATATTTTTTTCTTTTTCAGTTACCTGAAAGCATAATTTTATTTTTCCATTACCGCTGTCTTCTTAATTGCCGTTATTAAAAGGTATTGAGTCAAAAAAATATTAAGGTTTTATTTCGAACCTGAATGTCGCTAATGGATCACTAATTACAGATACCAGTAGGTAGGTATTCTTAACATGATTTCTATTGACTTTCTGGGCTTAATTACAACATGATGTAATAATAATCCCAACTATTCGTGTTTTAATTTAAAACTGGAAATATAGATGGCACGAGTTTCAAAAAGAATAAATTATTTAAATTTTGTAAAGTTCGTCCGTGTATTTTAGAAAATGTTAAACCATTACAATAACTGAACTTTTGGGCTATTTAATAACTTTTTAAAATTTAACTTTCACAGTGGGGGCTTCTATTTCCTAAATTAGCATAAAATTTAATTTAGATTTTTTACTATTTGAAAGTTCAACATTTTGAAGTATTTACTTACTTTACGTATTTAACTACTTACCCTTACCTCTTTTACCTTGTTTTTATTATTCTTATAATCAAGGGATAAAATTTTACTGTAATACCTATAAATTTTCATTACCCCTGTAATGTAATTAAATCTTTTTCTAGATCATTAAAAATCTGCTTGTCTAACAATTGTATAATAAGAAATCTTATAAACTATTGACTACGTAGTACAATGTAACATCGTAGAAAAGAGGTTGCGTTCGAGATAGGCTGTATTGTAGTAATGGGCGCAATATCAGAGACAAGTATTGTACGTGTTTCGGTAAATAGGTGAAGGCATACAATCGGTAGCGAGTTAGCAACCCCTCATGTAACAATCTCGACGTGTACGACTATATCGCGGGGTGGCCGTCCCAGTGATTTGTACACTGCTTCCTATTTATTCATGCAGTTTCTAGAGACGATTACCTACTCCCGCGGCTCATGAATAAATTTGAATAATTCCCCGCTGAGGTGTAAATGATGCAAGTTTTTGCATTTAAAACTGTTATTAATCACTTTACTTTTTCAGTTGACAAATTGCGGAGCCGATGTGTTCGTAGCTAACATTAACATTTTTTAAATTCTTAACTAATGTTGTTTTGTGGAAACTATTTGTGAGTTAGGCGTTTGATAAAGTTAGTTGCCACGATAAACATAATAAACGTCACAATACAATGTATAACTTACTTGTGGTGTAGCGACACGCCATTCGTAAAATGCAAATGTAAAACTGCATACAATATGCCCTAATAAAATTATGAGCGATTAGTGCTGTGTAGGAATATATACCACCTATACGATGAGGGTATTGTTTTCTCCAATTTTTGCGGATATCTGAATGCTATATATATAAGTTAGGTAACTAAACATTTTAATCTTTTTGGGAAACTAGTTATCAATCCATTTACTGTCTCATTAGCCTATTGGTCCTGAGCGCCACTGCTACGCTAGCGTTTCTGGGTTCGATTCCCAGGTCGAGCGACGTTTCTATGAAATTCTCAGCAGCGTTTGAGATATGTGCTCGGTTAATTACAATAGGCTCGCCCCCTATTACATGGAACCTAAACATACCGAACTGTAGGTGTACATTAGTATGCCTCTGTCTAACCCTTTGTGGAATATGTATGTTTACTGTCCCTCTGCTGGGCACGGGTCTCCTCGAAAATAAGAGTATTTAAACCATCGCGGTTCCTTAACGCGGGTTGCCAGACTTCACACACCGTCGATAATCTCTCAGGCATAGTCTTCATACAATATTATCCTTCACCTTCACCGTTTAAGCGAGTGACAATTGCTTATTTGCGCACAGATTTTGAAAAGTTTGAGATGTATACACCACTTTTACTTTTGGTGTGCAATAAATAATATTCTATTTAACTTTATTTGAAATTCACGGTATCCACTGTATCTATGACTATGTATTCTATACTTAGAATACTATTATTGCTTGACTGGAAAATATCTATATATAAAAATTAATTGCTGTTCATTAGTCTCGCTAAAACTCGAGAACGGCTGGACCGATTTGGCTAATTTTGGTCTTAAATTATTTGTGGAAGTCCAGAGAAGGTTTAAAAGGTCAATAAATTTATTGATTGAGGCAGTACGAAGTCTGCCGGGTCAGCTAGTTTCCTAATAACTTTTATAAGCTAAAGCTTTCGCAGACCTGAAATAGTAGAATAACGTTTTCTTTCCTGCCATTGCACGTGAAGTAGATTATAGTTTTAGGGTCGTATAAACCCAATGTTATGCCATAACCGTGTAACTACTTACTTTTAAATCTCATGTAGGCACTGATTTAAGTACACAAAGTGACTTTTCCTGCCAACCTCATGAACAGAAAATCCTGTGCCTGTAATTATTATAATTTCATTTAAAATTATACTAATAAGTAATGCCTGATATTTCAGTATATTTTCTTCCTAGATAAGTTAACACTGACAGTATTCAATTCTTTTTTCAGTAGAACACTGAATTACGACAAGCCTTGAAATGAGATAGCTTGCGTCATCGAAATGGATACAGGCCACTTCTAATCCCAACAAGATAAGTAGTTCTCCAGGGATACAAAACATTTTATTTTCTCTTTGTTGCCAATCACATTTGAGCAGTGTCGACAAACGTGAAATCTATACCAATAAAACTACCAATTGAACACTAGTAATTACAATTTACAGTTTTTTACCCAACTGCGCCAGAAGGGGGGTTATTTCGTTTTCTTTTCATCAATTCAATACCAGGTCCCTCTGCTGGGCACGGGTGTGCTCTCAGAGAGAGCCTCTGAGAGAGATTAGGCTATAGTCCACCACGCTAGCCTACTACCGCTTGGCAAACTTCACACTCCATCGAAAAATATCTCGCGGTGTTTTCCCACACTGTATAACCGTGAATGATATTTAATCATTACTAATACACGTAAGATTGCGAAAATTCAGAAAGTCCTCGGATTTCGACTCTATGTCTACGACTTTTTAAATTATTGCAATGAATCTTTTTATCCCGAATTTCATTACCAAGAGGGCAAAATTGGCAAGGACAAAATCTCGGATTATAGTTGTGAATTTGAATTGGATCGGACAGGGTACATACCAATCGGTTCGGCCCTTATCACATTGGACATTAATGTCGTCATTGGCAAGCCTTACTTACCTTTGCTTAACATCTTTTGATTTTGAAAATCAATTTTAACTATAGCGTGGTTGATTTTGAATATCAATTATAACTATAGCGTGATTGAGTATGTAGGAGAGATATTTAATTCTTTACTTACATTATTTATGTACCTATATCTCCCGCATTAGATATTATTTAAGAGTTGTGTTTGAAAAATTGACCAACTTAATTTCCATTTTGATATTTCAATCATGCAAGGTAATAATTGTATTGACAAGCAAGCATACGGCCTGTTGGTATATGCTTGTATTTTCTTATTATTTACTAGAAAACAATTATGATTTCAGTGCAGCAGTAGTTGAGTTGGGAGCGTGCTGCAAGATTGATCGCACGCCCCCCAGTGACGTCCGTTACTTCACTCACGTTAATCACCGAAACGTCGACTTGCAATAACAAGAAATAATTATACTTTCTGCTAATCTATAATAGTCTATACTTAAGTACGTAATTATAACAGCGAAATACAGTAACAGACTTGGTCAACTTGGAAACTATGAAGCTTATGTATATTCACAAATAAATTTATACTGGTTTCTGACACACGCGAATATTAGACATTGAAATAAAACTACTTTTTACGGATTTTATCGCGTTGTATTAATAATATTTGATTCCCGACGTTTCGGATCCTTTACAGCATCCATGGTCACTGGTAGACTAAGTTGTTGTTGTTTTATTTCAAATAAATTTATCTTTATCTTTATGTATATCTATAGAAAAACCACACAGCACAAGACTTGGTATTTACCTAATAAATACATGTTTTTTTAAATGAATTTATCTAATTACATAGTCGCCGTTTTTAGGCAAATGAGAAATCTTGGACCACACGTATAGGTATGTTAGTTACCAGTACCAACCAACTAACCAAGGTTTTTACAGGGTCGGCAACGGGCGAGGTTCACCCCTGGTGTTGCAAACGTCCACAGGCTACGGTAACTGCATACCATCAGGCGGGTCGTACGCTTGTTTGCCACCTCAGTGGTATAAAAAAACAAAGCCAAGAAATACAGATTCGAATACAACATTTTATTGTAACAATGTAAATCAAACTATTTTAAACCAAATTAGTAATAGTATTAAATACAATATTAGGTCAACGGGCCAAACCTATCATTAACTTGATTGTACCTAATGTCTTTCTCACCACTTTCAATTAATTATGATGTGGTCTATTTGAAGTTATGACTACAAAGTGAACAAAATTATTATCCAACCAACTTAAATTAAAACGCATTAGGGCGCAAAGCCAATCGTTCTCGCTATTTTGCTTCTAATTATAATCAGTGCTTACTCCCTTGACACCCATACCTGGGTTTATTGTAATCACAATCTATGTAGATTTCAAATCAATAATTTATACACAATCGCTTCGCTGTTGTAGTTAAAAGCAATCATAATGCGATTTAAACGTGTTTTCGTATGCGTAAAGCGTACCGTGATGTGGATATTCGATATTTCACTGATAGCGCGGCGGTTGACAATGAGAGATGAATTTATAGTGGCAGGTAATGCTTGTTCAACATCAACCTTTCATGAGCTAGATTTTGTTCGAAATTAGTGATTGTACATTATTCAAGTGATTATAGGACTTAATCACTTGACTTTTGGTTCATCAAAATTGTATTGTAATATTTTTTTAAGCTTTCCTAAGGTGACATTGGCGTACCCTTTTTATTGGCTTTTGACTTTTATTTTAACCATTAATTTTAGATGACATCTCGATCAAATTTCGGTCATGCGACGGCAATTACGTTCATAAGTTTTTATAATACATTATTTATTTTAAATATTAACATTCGATTTTATTGACTTTTTTCAGTTTTAACTGAAACGGCCGAAGCCAACTTTTATAATAACATAACATTTTTATCTGAAGTTCAAACTCCATGAAACTCAAAGTATGTAATAATAATTATATCGAATCAGATTTTGGTTATGAAGAATATTGCGATTTTCCGCCGCCTCATTAATAATAAATTAAACATATTACAGTAGTTCATTGGTGCGTGAAGCTGCAACATGCATACGATGAATGGACACGCGACACTCCACCGGACAGAACATGTCACGAGCTCGATTTATGGACACCACTTAGTTGCACGTCATATGCTACTGCACTGCTATCAAAAAACTGATTTCAAACAGTTCATCGGCAATTATTATTACCCTCGCCAGTAACACCGACACGACACGCACGTACGACAAACGTTCCTTGTCTTTTTAATGAAAGTTCAGTCGCAATCGTCCCACAGGATTAGTTCATTTGGACATGGAGTAAATTTACTCAGGCCAATCTAATATGGGTAAACGCACGAGATAGCTGCAATGTTATTAAATCTATGGCTTTAATTTTGGACCTGGTACCAGCGATAACATCTAGGAGTACAAAAAAAATATCCAATAAAACCGTCCAGTAGTTTTGTGAGTTTCTTATACAAATTATTCATTATCAGTGTTGAATTATTGACCTTTATCAATGGTGGATATCAATAACAATTATTCTGAAATGTTTATGAGCTTTTAGTAAGTTTCGGTCATATATCTATATGTATTGTTAACATCTGCTTCGAAGCTTTCCAATAAGGATGAACTATTGATATTAAAACAACATTTAGCTAATTGACCTTTAGAACCGAATATAAATACCTATCAAACATACCCAGTTCTTCTTGGAAAAATAGTTACTAATATCTCCAACAGATCACGTAGGTGAATTGATTAGATAATTATCTATTCTTCGAAGAAACTTTCTATTTCAGTTTCTTAATTAGGAACGGCAATCTATTTAATGTGCAACTTGTTTACACACAAAATGCTCGTGTTATCTACACCGAATCAAATGATAACTTTCCACAAAGTTAATAAGAATATTCCCAACCTTTTGTGTGTAAAAAAAAAATTTAAAAGTATCACGTTACATTTTTTCACAAATTATAATATTCTTAGCTGATTTTTTTTTGTTGTGATCATAATGATTCTTTTGTTCCTAATTGTCAGATTTTTTAAATCCACCGGAAAAGTGTAAAACGTACGCAGGTGAATCTACATTTGTGTCGCCATATATATAGAATAAATAAAAGTAAAAGACACAGTATTCAGTATTAAATAAAAGCTAGAATTGAATGACTGTTTTTGTATCATAGCAAGATAAAGCCGTAATATTTGCGCTATCATCGTTGGATCACAAAGCAAGTAATTTTTGACAGCATGAACAAAATGGGATATCGGGTGCCCCAGAGGCCGGCTGACCCGAGATATTGAACTGGTCAGGCAAAACGAATAGCAGGGTTCGGAGCGGACCGAGTACCTACCGCTATCCGGCTAAATCCACCTTCCACTGAATTGAGCCTTTCAAGTGTTTAATACATCAACGTTTATTGAGTAACGCTCTTATATCGGTTAGAGAACCGTGTATTATGTTAAATTGTAGGGAATTATCTGCAATTTTTATAATAGTATAACTTTTAATAATAGTATTAACGTCACCTTATGACGTAAATTCAGAATGTGAAGGCAAAATTTCAATCATGCGGGTAGGGTTCGCGGTGGCTTAGAGGTCAGAGCGTCTGGTATATCAAACCAGAAGACGCAGGTTCGAATCCTGCCCGCGATTGAATTTTTTCCTTCACTAAAAAATAACTTAATAATAGTATAACTTTTAGTTAACTGCCTCCTTAGTCCGTAAACGCAATTGCTGAGCTAGAAGGTTCAGGGTTCGATTCCCAGTTCAAGCAATATTATACGGTTTTTCTATTCTAATTTTCAGTAGCAACTCAGAGTTCACATATGTGTCCGGTTAAGTAAAAGTATTGTACCCATAAAAAAACGAATTATTCGTTTAAAATATCTTTCCCGAAATAAAATGATTACTCGGTATAATGTGTTGGGCTACAGTGAGATACTAAAAGCAGCCATTAAAGCTACTTACGAGATAATTACCAGTAGAATTAGGCACTTGGTAATGTCACTAGGGGGCGTTGGTAGAGCATGTTAAAGACTTGATCTTGTAAATTTTCAAAGAAAACGACGAGTTTTTAATATTGTTGAAAATGTTGAGTATTTAAAAGGTGACAAAATTAATTAAATGGAAAAACGAAGATTGGTTTGTAAAAAAAGCTGTATAATTTTGAACATGCATTATAACATTACGCCTGTATTACCCGATGGGTGTAGGTAGAGTTTGCCGATATGTTTAGGCCCCATGTAATAGAGGACGAGTCTATTACCATCAACCGCGCATATATCCAAATTCTGAGATGCTTATGAGAATTTCTTAGAAAAACTTTGCTCGACCTGGGAATCAAACGCAGGCCCTCTAGCGTAGTAGTCGCATTTGGACCACTAGACTGATGTGGTAGTTCTGAAGTTATTCAGAACTCCCACATCATTTTATTTCAGAATCATATTACGATTCTGAAACATGGAAATATATATAAAAAAAGTAATTCTCAAATAACATAACATACCATCACGCTTGTATTCCCCGAAGGGTTTGGCAGAGGCGTACTAATGTACACCCACATTTCGCCGGTACATTTAGGTCCCATGTAATAGGGAGCGAGCCTATTGTCATTAACCGTGCACAAACCCTGACTCCGAGCTGCTACTGAGAATTTCATAGAAAAACCCAATAACACTGCTCGACCTGGGGATCGAACCCAAGACCTCAGACCTCTCGCGCTCGGGACCACTAGACTAATGAGGCAGTTCTTAAATAATAGGTGAAATATGTGGTGCGATAGTGATAACAACAATTCCTTCGCAGTACACTATACAACTATGATCAGCGTAAATACAATTATGCAACTCAATCCTGGGAACACCAGGAATATATCAGTTTATACGAAGTTGGGATCGGCCAGAGTTCCCATCACGTAGAATAATTAAACGCAAACAAACTGCCGTGTCCACGGGCAATCGAGATAGTTAAGTTTATTTTCGATATCTGCTGTGACCCAAAATCGATTTCATTTATTAGATTTTTGTAAGCGAACATTCGATATGTTGGAAAATTGACGATTGACCGACCATTTACGAATTCAAACCAATCGTGAGGTTTCAGTAAGTGTAACGTATCTCAAAGAGACATTTCGCTGTATGTATGAACGAGATCTTTGATTTCAGAAACATTGATCACAGAGCCGAAGGAGGTACCTAATACTCAGCATCTGACCTGTATATTAACTACTAACTAATAACAAAAACATAGTATTCCATCACGACTACTACTGTCGACTGTAGGTACTTCTTACGGGATATGCAGAAGTATAGGGGATCCCTTTTTTTCTCATAATGGTTTTTGTTCTAATTTAAATTGTCATAATAAGTTAGGCATAATTTTCTTTGTCATAATAAATGTGTGCCATAATTGCTTTTAGCATATTTTGTTATTAAGTATAAATATTGTTTAACCTATTGTTTATATTCATAGCTTTGATATGCATAAAGTTGTAAAGCATATTGTTTATTTGTCTAATAGTTATTTGTGATAATGATCAAAAAGCATAAAGGAAACGTACTTTACGAATATTTATGTATTTATTCATAATTTACATGCGTAATTTCAAAGTAGGTATTATGTACTAACTAATGTTAGGACAAGTAACATTATGCAATGTTAAATTATGACATAAAATCGTAGGAATAAAAATAGAGAACCGAAACGTCCTATTCATAATTATTGGTTTAGGTTAGGTTAGACCATAACGCCAGAACAGAATCGGTCCTATAGTTATTGGTTTAGGTACGGTTAAAACTGCGGTATAAACTAATTTTTCGGAATATAGTTTTTATGCTTATAATAGTTATGGTTATGTGTCGTTATGCTTAAGTAAACTTTATGCTTTTTGATAGTCTGCTTATTAAACATTATGCTTATAGTAAATAGGATTAAAAAATTATGATTAAATAGTTATGGCAAATGAGTATTATGCGTAACTAATGTTAGGAAAAGTAACATTATGCAATGTTAAATTATGACATAAAATCGTTG
The DNA here is from genome assembly GCA_910591435.1 of Acronicta aceris. Classification (NCBI taxonomy): domain Eukaryota; kingdom Metazoa; phylum Arthropoda; class Insecta; order Lepidoptera; family Noctuidae; genus Acronicta; species Acronicta aceris. The sequence continues at coordinate 7,521,099 of OU342767.1, read as the reverse complement.
GAATAAAAATAGAGAACCGAAGTATAGTGATAGCTAAAACACACCCACATTTAGTCGGTACCTAAATGTGGGTATATTTTAGCTATCAATCCATGTACTCGTAATGGGGTGTTAGTTTATAACCATTAACCGTGCACAAATTCAAGCTGCTACTGAGACATTTATAGAAAAACAGCTTTTATCAACCTGGGAATCAAAACCAGGACCTAAAATAGCTAGATTTATTGAAATAAAACGACTTTTTACGTATTTTATCGCATTGTATTGATATTATTTAATTATTATTCCTTCAAAACTGCAAGACCAAAGGACACAGTGAGCTCGTTCTCCGTGAATCGAATCGCCAATAATTAAGAAATATGTAAGGTAGTTAGTAATTTTATCATTAAGACGTCCAGCACCTCAGTCTATCTGCTGCTATATGCTGTAAAGGATACGAAACACTGGGAATCAAATAATATTAATACAACGCGATAATAATCCGTGTTAAATCGCGTTTTATTTCAATGTCTAATATTTGCATAGTGTCAGAAACCAGTAAGGTAGACCTATGTTTTAACTAGACCAATGGTGCAGTTAAACTCAAAATATTTCTTTGTTTGAATACTTTTCAGGGACTATCTATTAGTACAGTGAGTATGTATCTGTATATTTGAAAGGTGGGAACTACATTTTTCATATTTTTATTCCATTGGTTTACTGAATAAGTTAAAGACACAATCGACAAACTTGGCGGTTAAACACTTTTTACCCTTATTATTGAGAGCATAAGATCGAAAATGGTAACCACCAACGTACTTCTGATTTAATGCCGTAGTTTAACAGCAGATGCTGAGACAGCGTACATAAATACATATAAAGTGCATATCCGTTGGCATCATGTCACTTAATTAAATGAACATTTGGCTCTCAAGCTGCGATGGACGCGTAACCGTTATGGCTAACAGCACATTGTCACCACTTGCCGCCGACCTCACCACTTATTAGATTTCACACCACACTGAAACTGACGTTAACTCTATATGAATCTAACTCTACCGAGTCTATATATTTATATATAATATATATATATATATATACGTGTATAGTGACTCTAGGTTTAAAGTAGCGGTTAAGGTGGTCACCATGCCAGTACCGATGCGCTGCGTATCTTGAGTTCGATTCCTACCAGAGGCAAGTATTTGTGTGATACATCTGTATGTATACAACCTGTAACAGAATAAGGGCAAGACCTGAAAGTAGTTTGTTCAGAATCGACTACTGAATGGATTACAGTGGTTTTAAATATGTGTTAATTTTTATAAAAATAAAATTTGAATACCTGAAATATGGCCCATCATGGGTCCATCAGTGGGTCGAGGTATCGAAAACTGAAACTCATTTGCACAAATTGTTATTGTGTGCGTGTACGCATCGATATCGTAGTCGTTACGATTACGATTGTGGTACGGCCACAAGTTTTATGCTTAGCTGATATAACTAATTTCATGAAAAAAATATGCTTACATGTCTCAATATGACTTTCGGGTTTCGTTATTATAATTATGACTCGATATTCTAATCGACCTGTTCGAGGTCTTACGCTTATTCACTTCCACGTTGTAACGATCAAAAAGGGTATAGGTATCCCATTCACATCACCAAATAAAATTAGAATTAAATAGCATTAAATATTCATGAAATTAAACATATTAACAACATTTAACAACACCCAAGGACAGTGTCGGTGCCACGGTAAGTATGGCCATTTCAATATCCTCGTTTTATAATATATTTTTTTCGGGGTTTTTTTTTTCTTGTAAGTAAATTAGAAATGATTATTTATATAGAACCAGATCTCGATACCTAAGATCGACACGTGTTTTTTAATACGTTGTATATTATATTTTTAAAAAGCCCCCCATTGACACAGGTTTACTTACCAGCACCAGTACGGGTGTTGTGTTTTAAAATATAATATATAATTATGTATATTAAACTATCAAAGTACACGCTTTGCGTTACATAAAGAAAGATAAACTTCCATTTTAACGCTTCTTTCAGTTTATAATTTACTTTTATGTTGAAACTTTTCAGTTTAAAAATACATAAAGAAAAAAAATATTAAACTACTTTCTTACTCGTATTTTTTTTGTGGTTGTCAAAAAAACATGTGACTCTTTAATGGGATTATTCAGTGTGCAATATAAAAACAAGCCTGTTCGTTGAGAAAATCTGACCGAAAATATTCACGAATGACCGTCATGCTTTTAAAATGCTAATGTACTTGTACATTTTCAATATCAAAGAAGAACAGACAGAGGTTGATTTCGATTAACAAAAAATAAAATATATTTTTATATTTGTTCATCTAGATACAGTCTTACATAAGTCACTTAAAGTTAGCCGGTGTCCAATATAATACCTAAATTTGAATAAACACCATTATCTAATATTGATATATAAGTATGTATATTTCTGATTATAATATAAAGGTTGTAAATGTTGCAAATAACTTTGCATACATAATTTTGAGACAACCCTTCATGTATTAAACTTATTTGACTGTTTGTATAGTAAAAGTTACTGAGTATTTATATAAAATAATCACAAAGTTCTGTCAGTACAATAATATTGTAAACAAACTTGCAAATTTGTTTCAGTATTATTCTCGTAAAACTGTTAATACGCTTTTAATTATGAGCGGTAAATATTTAGACTCAATCTGCTAGTACACTCAAATGGAGCATTCAGCAAAAACTAAAGCTAAAATATAATAAAAAGATCCTTACGTACAATTGCAGGTACTACATTATGTTACTATCTTAGAGTTGGAATGTTTTTCCGCATCTAAATTTATTTATGTGTACGCAGTTATTACGATGTAAAAAGTACAACCTTCCTTAGATCATTAGGACCGAGGAAAAACAGAAAATGAGAGAAACCTTTTGGGTGTAGCGTTACGCCATACAACACTTAATTTGTGATTGAGGTACAGGTTTCTATGGCCCTTTCTGGCTCCTGTAAAAACATTTCTGGCAATTATTTTAGATAAGGGTTTTTTTCCTAACTAGGTATTGTTTCGCCATTCATTTCAAGTTCACCAACGAGGCGCAGTATTAAAACAGCTAAACGCTCATTTAGAAACAGGTTCTCCACGAGAATATTCAGAATCTAACTGAGTTTAAAAGCTACGCTATGAATTTTAAACTGAAAACTACATTGGATATGAGCAGAAAGGCGAGCGCTGTGTAAACAGTACGCTGTTTCCGCGAGTAAAATTTGAAAAAAGTGCCTCTGAAAGGATGCTGCACCGACTGTAGAAATAAAATATTCGTATACAAGAGCTTGGTGCTGAAATTTTTAGAACTGTTTCATAAGGAATTTAGAATTCGTATGTATCTAATCATTGCCGCGAGTAGAATTGCGGATTTTACTATATTTTTCAAATATATATGGCTCAAGGGATGCGCGACTGATAAGGAAACCGCCGCAGGCCCGCAGAGCTTCCCAGACAAAGGATTTAGTTTGTTTTCTCCAAAAAACAAAAGCGAGCCCTAAGTAAGCACAAACAAAATGTGTAACGGTACAAATTACAGCGAGCGATTTCAATTTATCTTTGTAACTGAATCTATTACCTGCCTTAATCTGTCTTTCATTGATACAGTAAAAATAGCAGATATTTACAAACGCATTTCCTATACTTAGTATAAATGTTGGAATAATAATAATTGGATAGGATTCCTCTTTTGAACATACAGAAATGTATAGGAACTTGTTTTTACGGGTCTAATTTGAAAACAATGTCTATTATTTAATCGTGTCAAAATCATGACAACGTCAGATTGAGATTAAAATATCGACTATTGACGTTAAACTTGGATAGCTGTCGTGTCCTGAAACTGTAACTCGTAACAAGCCAGCTGACGGTTTGTCTTCGCCAACAAACCTCTTACTACTAGAACTCAAAAGTACTGAACTAAAGCAAAACGAACTAGAGCGGTTGCTCTGCTCTAAGTAACTGTTGACAAATATACCTCAATTCTAAAATGGAAATTCGGCATAACCTATTAATAATTATCGATCGATTCTGTAATTATTCCTTTAGCTCACCAACTACGAAACGCTGCCAACATAAGATGTATGTTTCTGTAGAACTAGGTACTACGCTGTAATTTGGGACTGAATTTAGTCGGTACGAAACTGCAGGATTTAGCTAGCACTTGAATAATTTGGTACAGATTATGAACTCTTTGAGGGTAACTCTGGAATCGCGCAATGCGGTCATTGAGCCGTTAACACAGGAACAATGTTACCTTTACTGATTAATCAGATGCGGAGGTTGTTCTAGTTAAGTTTCTCACGACTTCCTCAACTTCCCCAAAATTGTTTCAGTACGTAGAATGCTAGGAATGCGTAGTTGGACTAACAACACGAAGTTTGTTACGGCTCATTACCGGTCGAAGGTGCTAGGAAAATATACACTCGTATAATTGTCCCAGCCTATTCCCAAATCTGTTGGGTCAGTATCCAGTATAACCAAACGGCTGAATATCAGTAGTTTACATAAAGCTACTACATAAGACCCAACCAATTCGTGGGTAATACCGTCAAAAACGGATAAACTGGTTTTCAAACTCTCCGGGCTTCTGATTACCATTAAAGATTGACAGAAATGTTCGTATAACAACACAAAATCTTAAAGTGCTCTCCAAGGCACGAAGGAATCTTGATATCGATAAGAACTGTCACTCATCCATATTCTGGCCACAGCAAGCGCAATTAAACCTTAAAAATTATTGATAGGCATACTTTACTACTTTACAAAATATGTTATCATAGAGTAAGGATATTCATAAAATGCGTTCTTTCAAAATATAATTGCAGCGTAGTTGTTATACAGTGAATTAATTGGCTATCGCAATAAAGTAAAAATATCTATACCTATAATAAAATTGTAACAGGCCGATGTACGTACATTTTAGATATTAAAGAAAAAGTAATATGGGTGGTCTTTATTAGAGCAACAGAAGCCGAAATATCAATTTTTAGATTTTTTTTCTGTCTGTTTATTTATACGCGCATCACCCTAAAGCTACTGCATGGAATATAATGCAGTTCAGCAGATCTGACTTAAAATCTGGTGCATGTTTCATCTTGATACGCCGCCTAGAAGCGGACTTATAGACTATAGACTTTATATGTTAATCTTTTTGGGACTTGAGTGAAACTGCGGGCAAAAGCTAGTTTCTTATAAAATACCCGGTTTTCAAACACCAATTTTAATGTTCCACAATATCTTCATATAAGCTATCGCGGTATAGCGTCGATTTTTTAAAATTCAGTCTTGTTTCAGGTAAAATACGTGTATCGAATGACAACTGACAGCCTAATGTTATAATATGACCAAGTTTAAGTCAAGTCGTCCTTTAGATTTGACTTAATATGACCTAGTTTAAGTCAAGTCGTCCTTTAGATTTGACTGGATTTGGTTTCAAATCTAAGACATACGAAAGGCGCGATGATGATGATGTGCGGATTATATAAAGTATTTTTTTTTAATGTGGGTCGCACATTACTGGTATTCTTGTTAACCCCTCGTGCTAAGCTAAATGCTTGTGTTACGAGTGGGCTCACGTCAGTAGTGCAATGGGTGGGTTTCGAATCGGCAACCACATGATCGCAAGTCCGACGCCCTAGCCATTAGGCTACAGCCGCTTGGCGGTAATTATCACTAGTCAACAAAATTTTATTCCTTTGCTACACGGTTGAGACACATCATTCCTTGTAGATTTTTTTACCGCTAAACTTAAATCTGGCAACAGAATTACTCTAACACTTCGGAATCTGATGATATACCAATCTCAAATTGGTAAAAACACAATTTTTCGCGATATTTGAATTAATTTTTTGAGGACAGCAAATTTTTTGACCTTTCTAACTTCTTTCCAAGCAGCAAAGAATCAGCATTAAGCATCCTTTACTACTGTTCACTTTTCAAATCCATTTTCGTTTGCTTTGCTACGAGTTTTTGTTCTCAAGATATTAATTTTTAGCTTTTATATTACCTATATTATATTTTGCATTTTAATACTAACGAACATTATGAAAATAAAATGGTATTTTTTTTCTTTTTAAACGAAAATTATCCCACACTAGGATATTCTCCTGTATCGTGGGTGCGTTTGCATACACAAATGTCTCACATACACAAACGCCCAGAGCCGGAACCTGAAGATCATACAAAGATTTGCTCCGATCGAACCTGTAACACGTGGTGCAGAAGCCGATCACACATATCTTGAGAAAAAACTTGCATGTGAAGTCTGCCAACCCGCATTAGGTCTGTGATGATAGTTTACTCTACAAATTCAGAGAGGAGACCCGTGCCTAAAAGTCTGACAGTAAATGGGTTAATGATGATGATATTAATCAATGTATTACAGTAATTTAATGTGGCTGAGTAATCGGCTTCTGCGCAACGTGTTGTGGGTTCGATCCCCACACGGAGCAAATATTTGTATGATCTGCAGGTAGTTGTTCCGGGTCTGGTTGTTTGTGTTTGTGAGAATTTGTGTTTGTAAACGCACCCACGATACAGAAGAAAATGCTAGTGTGGGGCAACGTTTCTTAAAAAAAAAAATACAACCTTTCTATTCTACATTTAAAACTGTGTTTATCCTTCAGTAGCTACATACTGTAGGATATACTGCCAGTCTTTGAATTTCCGCTAAGTAATATAATAATAAAAAGAAAGCGTACGAAACACAATTAGAGCATAATAAAAGCAACGTTTTACGTAGGCTTGTTTGAATAAAAAGGTTGTATATTTTTTGCACATTATTTTTGTTATTTCAAAAGCTCGAAACATTACTTTTTTTAAAAGAAAAAAATGATATAATACAAATTTGCAATCAACAAACGTCCTCCACAGTTACAGATACTATAGCAAATTAGCACGTCTTGTAATTTAATTTTTCGCAGTAAGAGAGATATGAATCTCAATTGATATTTATTCATCTTACTTTAAATTTAAAAGTAATACATAAAATTAAAACCAACTTATCTCCACTTTAAGTCGTTCTGCGCACAAAAATCAAATACATCTCTTTCCCAGACGGTTGATAAGTGAAGTGGAAAGGACGGAATTATTATTAAGTTTGATTCAGCTCGAGTGGAATATCTTCGGCAGCGCATGTGCAGCGCAGCGACTAACTTGGCGAGTCAACTAATTCGTAGCGGGCCTACAGTCTCGCCTCAACTCGCTACGAGAGCGCACGTAGCACGTCTACGCGGCTACGGGCTACGAACTTCTACATCGTCGAAGTCGCCGTAGTATGCCGTGCAAACAGTGAAGTTTTTTTCGCTAACATACAATGTGTTTTGAATGATGTTGTTGGGAAAACTCTTGTTCTATATACACTTTGGACTTGTCTTCCATGTTGTGATTTGTTTTAAGGATTCCGTAGGTAAGTTTAAAATTAAGTGAACATAAATTAAAATTCCAAGCAAAATACAAACTAAAAGCTCAACAAATAAAACTTACTTTAGTATGAATTAAAAATAGATCCAGACCATGTTGATTGCATTACGGCTAGCGAGAGTCTATCGAGTCCCGGTAATAGGGAATACACTTAGTACCGTTATTAAAACTCCTTTGACGTGTTCACGAATCATAAATAGAGGCAGTTACAGGTTAGTGTCAATAATATTTAGTAATCTTTAATATTGTCGTGACTAGAACATTCAAAATACTTACTTTCTTATTATTGGAGACTCGTCTGTAAGATAATCCTTGAAGGGGTGATCAAATATATTTACACACTATTTTGTATAGCAATCAGGATTAATTAAAAATTAGATTAATTAAAAACTAACCTTACATGTGGATTAATTCAAATTAACCTTACATGGCTGAATTATTTAAATTCAGCCATTTAAATCGTTTTCTAAATTTATTATGGTAGTAGTTACTATATATTTCAAATAGTTTAAAATCAACCTTAAGTTAACTTTCCTTTTTTTGCAAAGTATCAAGACACACGATGATACTTCCAGTTACGAGATTTTTTCTTTTGTCGACGCTTTGCTAGCTAAAGTCTCGAACGTTTAAAATAGCTTTTCATGCACTGGCAGATATAAAAAGTAAAAAAAACACCTCGGCAACTTCAATAGAACAGATCTGTTACATTCTAAGAGAATTTCGCTGCTCCTTTGCCTCTAAAGCACGACACTTAATGTCAAAATTAGATACTCTGTGACAAAAAAATGGCACGTTTTTGATATCGCGAAATATCATGGACTCACTTCAAATATATTACATTGTTTAATCTGAACAGATATTTGTCTACTTTTCACAAACTGCGATCTACGATGGAGCGCACTTGCCTAGAAGAAACCGATTCACTCGTGATTTAAAGACACTGAGATTTTATCGGGAAAGATTCACTTGGAAAATGCATTCCACATTAGGAGATTCATTTCGTTTCATACAAAATCTTTGATCCAGATTTGATTTCTTTCTTTATCAGGCTGACAGTAATAAAGCGATTTGACCTATGGATAATACCTTATCGGAATCCAAATTTGTTTATACTCCAAATACATTTCATTTTTACTTTAGTCATTATTCTTAAGGCTGCAACTGCATACCTAGGCGTGTTGCCATCAGAATGTTATGCAAGCGCGCACAAAATAATTCCCCAAAGTTTTATCGTAATTGTATGGAAAAACAAAGAGCAAAAAATCTTATTTATTTTTCTAATTACTTAAAACATTAACATACCATCACGCCTGTATTCCCCAAAGGGTTAGACAGAGGCGTACTTGTACACCCACAGTTCGCCGGTATGTTTAGGTCCCATGTAATAGGGGGCGAGCCTATTGCCATTAACCGGGCACAAATCCAGACTCCGAGCTGCTACTGAGAATTTCATAAAAAAACCCAATAACACTTTGCTCGACCTGGGGATCGAACCCAGGACCTCTAGCGTAGCAGTCGCGCTTGGGGCCACTAGACTAATGAGGCACTACTTTAAACAATACTTACTTAAAACAATACCCAATTATTCACGATTTAAAGTAAGCAGTCATATTATACTACAGATTACATTTTTATTTAATCGGAAGTCTGTCTTTATAATTCATCTCTCGTTTTTAATTAGAAGTAACTATACCCAAATGTAATTTTTAACGTAAACGATTTAATATATATAGAATTTATTTACATAAACAATAAATTATATACATAATAAAAAGAAACCTATCTATATACACTATTTACATAAATGACATAGACATGAAAAAAAAAATATAAATCTAAACAACTGAGACGTGACCAGGTGTCAAAGTATTCCTCGGCATCGCAGTCGTCCGGCGACTTGCCGCGCTGAATGGCAATAGTTATACGCTCCTCTAGAAACAAGCCAGCCCTCTGGTCACGTGAAGTGTCGACTATTCTCCTTGAAATTCCCTTGAAAAGTAGACAAGCACTCGGCCTCCACAACCCGAGGGTTTCGACCCCAAACGGCTCAAAAATATAGTTATCTGACAGGTTAATATACTTACGCCGCCGCGCCATGAGAGATTCTCTGCAGTAGCGGCAGCAGCGCCAGCGCAGCTAGCTGAGCTTGGAAGATGGGAAAGAGCAAAGGTTTCAGCACAGATTAACAGCCATTAGGTTCTAAAACAGCTGTTAAGACGAAGAATGCCATTAATAAGTTTAATATTATATTATTCAAGTCAAAATTTTAATTAATGACCTAATTGAAATTTTGACTTTACTATTTTACACAAAACAAATGACTTTCAGTCGTAACTAGCAAAATAGAGAGGACCAGTATTCAGTGATTTATGAGATTTCGGGGATTTCGGATTTAACAGTTGTAAGTAATGCACAGTTCCATTGTTGTCAATTGACACCCATCATCTATTGATATTAATTTAATGGCATACGTAATACAGTGTTCAAATTCTCAGTAACAATAATGATATTTCAAATATTCATATAACAATGTGCTGATAGTCGGAATTTGATATTTAGCAGTAGGTAATTTCCTAGTCTTACTTGCGATTGCAATCGCCTACAGGCGACAGGGTAACAACGACATACTCAGGTGAAAGGATTCATTAGATTTTTTTTTAATAAAAATTATTCTAGGATTTTCTCCCATTTCGTAAAAATGAGGATTTGTGTTGGTAAACACACAAACACAAATTCTCAGATACAGAAGTACCCAGATCAGATACGATACGAACGATGACACTTTATACAGAAGCCGATCATTTCATCTGAAAGTTTCAGAAATATATTAATTACCCACACACATAAACATTTCCTATACAGCTATCTGTTGGCAATATAAATATTAGTTTTACTAAAATCAATGCTGATGAAAATCCTAATGTAAAATACGGTCCAATTAGGTTACATGCTCTTCGTAATAAACTTTGAGTATTAGAACCACATTGAGCGAATGAAATCCTAGGTACGCTATACGTTTCTCAACTATAACATAATATGACATCACACCTACATTCCCCGAAGGATTATGCAGAAGTATACTAATGCTACCTATAGTTCGCCAGTATTTTTAGGTCTCATATAATAGGAGGCGAACATACTGCCGGGCTCAAATCCAAACTCTGAACTGCTACTGAGAATTTCATAGAAAAACTCAATAACACTGGTCGACCAGGGAATCTAACTCAGGAGTAGCATAGCAATCACTTTAAGGACCACTAGATGAATGAGGCAATTAAAAAATAAAATAACAGTCACATCAATTTATATAAATTTTGCCATCTCGTACCTTGTCATGAATTGGTATAGAATCTTCCAAAATGAGACCATGCCAATCCCTCTTCTCAAACAGCAACCAAATATAGTCATTCAGTAATATAGACATTCTTCGTAATTTACGTTTACAATTATATAAGTGCCTAGTCTCAAATTAAAACTGTCTCCTTTAATAAGCGTAAAGCTACATAATGTTGGGAAATTCGCATGAATTAATTGTTCTCTCTGGGTGACTTTGAATTCGTTAGTATCCTTCTAACTTATGAATATGTATTTAATATGTACGAGTATGTATCTACCGTAGATATTTTCTGGTGAAGGGGCTTGTAGCTAATTAATAAATACGCTGATCAACCGATATGTATGGTCAAGCTGCGCTTACCGCGGTTAGTCTAAAGATGGATGACAATTTAAAACCTTTTTTATATACCTATCAAGTATATTTAAAGTTGCTAGCTTATGGGTTTTTTATCGGATACATTTCGGAGAGTCCATCAGATCTCCTTGATCTTATTCCCCCTAGCCCTTTCTACTATCGGACAACCAGCAGAACGCAAAATCGACACCGATTTATGGTAACATTCCAAAAACCCGAACGAAACGCTTTAAGTCCACTTTTATCATGCGTACCGCTGAAATGTGGAATGCGCTTCCCGAGTGGTACTTCCCCGATAGATATAATCTGGGTATCTTTAAATCTCGGGTGAATCGGTTCCATCGTAGATCGCAGTGTCGATCATCAGGCGAACTGGTGATCACGCGTAAACCTATCATGAATTTAAAAAAATATAATCAACCCATTAACTGTTCGCCTTCCGTCAGAATGAGAGGGGTTAGTCTATAATCCACCAAGTTAGCCTAATCTTAATGCCTTACAGGCATTATAGAAGTGTTAAGATGTTATTGAAACATTGACTGTCTCATTAAGCTAGTGGTCCCAAGCGCGACCACTACACTAGAGATCCTGGGTTCGATTCCCAGGTAAAGTGTTATTGGGTTTTTCTATGAAATTCTCAGTACCAGCTCGGAGTCTGGATATGTGCCTGGTTAAGGCTATAGGCTCGCACCCTATAACATGGGACCTAAACATACTTTGGGTGTACATTAAGTACGCCTCTGCCTAATCCTTCGGGGAATACAGGCGTGATGGTATGTTATGTTATGAAACATTGAAGTTAAACTATATTTCACAAAAGCCATTAAATTTATAAATTTGAACGTTATATCAAAAACATCTACAAATATGTTCTGTACAGGACTTTGTGAGATTGACTATATAAATATTACAAATTGAGTAAGTAGCATTAATAAATAATAGGTACGTATACCTTATACGTACCTATACGTATTCCTTATTAGTTCTTCGCCTTAGATATTATTAGGTAACCGAGGTTTCCTCAGTGGGAACTAGCGCGAAACGACAAACATCTGTTATACTCCGCGTTTATAATTTAATCAATTTCATATACGGAAAAATGTGTACGTACGTACTTGTTATAATAAAATCTGCCGTTTTTATAATAATATCTCTTCTCTGGATTGAAAGTTAAAGATTCTTAGATTTCATTTGAAATATAAAATGTTATGTTATGTTTAACATTATTTTTTTATTTTTTTATTCGTGATAGGCTTACGCTTGACCGCTAGTTTGCCTGATGTTAAGCGATACTGCGATCTACGATGGAGCGCGCTTGCCTAGAAGAAACCGATTCACTCGTGATTTAAAGACACCCAGATTATATCTATCAGGGAAGACCCACTCGGGAAGTGCATTCCATATTTCAGCAGTACGCATTATAAAAATGGACTTAAAGCGTTTCGTTCGGGCTTTTGGAATGTCCACCGTGAATCGATGACGCTTTTTCGTGCTTCTGGTCGTACGATAGTGGAAAGGGCTAGGGGGAATAAGATCGTGGAGATCTGATGCACACTCTCCGAAATGTATATAAGATAATAATATAATATTAATAATGTATTTAAGATAAAAAGACTCACAGCATCACGAAATGGTTACCATGTTTTTGCAATATCATTGAAGTAACACAATACCATATTTCAAATCGATCAGACCTCAGGAAGATACTCACGTCCCTTCCTCGACCAGAAAAGAGCTAATAATCTTCAAACGGATGACCAAATTTCGTTAAATCATAGCTAAAACTGAATCAAAATCGGTCTATTCGTTTCACCATTCGCCGACGGCGTGTGAAGTTTGCTAACCCGCATTAGGCTAGAATGGTGGACTATACCCTAATTCTACGAGGAGACCGGTGCCCAGCAGTGGGATAATGTAATGGTTTAATTATGGTAAAGAGTACCTATTCAGTGAGATTAATACTAGGTACCGTTTATTCATACTTCATTTGTTTCGTTTTTGCAAAGAAAATCTCACCTCCTTGCTTACAAAAAGATAGGTTCTCTCTAGAGAGAGTATGATTGCGGGGCAAAGCCTAACCGCTTGAGTCTTGTGAAGTCATTAATGGTACTTGCGAAGAATATGTTATTTTTTAAATTTATATATTTGTTACAAGACTTTTACCCGCGACTTTGTCTTCGTGAACTTAAGAATTGGGTCCAACCTGAAAAAAAATCATATTGTGTAAATCCACGTTGTAGCGCACTTCATCCAAATGCGTTCATCCTTGATTGAGTAATAAACGTCTAAACATGTAAACATCCATACAAACTTTCACATTGATAATATTAGCGTTGTGTTACCAGTGATGACATAGACACGTGGTCGCTCTCTATAGGTCTCATAAGAAAGCTCAAGGTCACTCAGCGAGTTATGGAGCAAGTTATGCTTATCATTTCTTTACACGATCGAATCAGAAAAGAGGAGATCCGTAGAAAAACTAAAGTTGGCAACATAGCTCACAAGATGGTAGAATTGGCATGTTTCCTTAAGACAAAGAATGTGTGTGTACCTACGTGTTACTAATTCAATATAATGTCAACAACAAATTTCTTTTTTATATATAACAAACATTTTAAGTTTATTTAAGACAAAACTGATTAACTTGAAAGAAAACTGATTGAGAAAATGTTTCTTATTTATAAGAACAAGCCTTTGCCGTACAAAAAAAACTTACAAGCTGGTATTATTTATTATTTTGAAAGGCTTACGATGAAAAGAAAATATCATGATCCGAGGTGAACATTACAATTTACTTGATTGATTGATTTCTAGACCAGACGTTGGGAACTTGGACATAAACCCTCATATTTGGTGAAAAATGTAGAGCAGCAGTAAACAGGACAGTAATGAGCTAAATTATGATTAGTTAGCTGGACCACGAAAATAACAAACTTGCCTTATATTATTGCGGGAATAACATAAATGGCGGAGCTTGAATTGGCCACAAAAACGTAATACCGAAATAAATTGTAATCCAGACAATATTCTATCAAATTATGTAATTATTCGGATTTGGATACTGTTAATCTAAGTTTCTACGGTACTATTTCGTCTACTACTACTTCACTGGAAATAAAAGACCGAAAAATAATTCCAAACTTGGTAAAGTTATTAAAAATTGCATTCGCTTACATTTATTTCCAGTGAAGTATTTTGAACGAAATAGTAACGTAGAAACCTAGATTAACTATATCGGAATCCGAATAATAACAGAATTTGATTAAATTGTTTGAATTATGATTTATTTCGATATTACGTTTGTAAGAGAAATTCGGTCCGCCGGACTCTTAAGCGGGACAAGCCATTGAGAAACAGCAAGCCTCCGAGTGGATGCCGGCCTAGCGACGCAAAGGGTGACATCTGCCAGCAGTATGAACGACAATAAAGGTTTAAATACCCTTGGGGCCCACCGACTGCCGTGTGAACATAATCAGGGGTCGCACACATTTATTATTCAGTTAATTTTCCTAGTTTCTACCTTTTTATTATAAACCCACGATAGGGTTAAATTTACGCCCAAAGTTCCCTCATGGGTAATTGATAGACATGTGTACGTGAATTATTTAAACGATGACTAAGTGGTGGAATTCCCTGAACGTACAGTGTTTTATCACGGCTTTAAAAAAGCCTTGTTTTCATCTGAACGCGTTGAGAGAGGAGGTAATAATTTTACTATCATAGAACATAAAACCTCCTCCTTTTTTGAAATCGGTTAAAAGCAATAATACTGTCTCACCTATGGAACCTACTTTTAATCCAATGAAAACATATTTTCTATATGTTTTTTTTATGAGATAGGGGCCAAACTAGCAGACGGATCGCCTAAGCGATAACCGCCGCCCATGGACACCCGTAACACCAGAGGAGTCACGAGTGCGTTGCCGGGATTTTAAAAGGGGATTGGACCTCCGGTAACCTCTCTCACTCGGCGAAACACAACGTAAGCGTTGTTTTACGCTGGTTTTCTGTGAGGCCGTGGTATCACTCCGGTCGAGCCGGCTCATTCGTGCCGAAGCATGACACTCCCACGTGGCAAATATATATTTATGCTTTGAACATAGTCCCATTCTTATCATATCCCCAGGGCGTTGTAAGGCTAAGTGATTATTCCAATGAAAAAAAAATAGCAGTTCCTACTTAAACTGAGAATGTTAATTCTTAACGCAAAAATGGGTATGATAAGGTGGCTTAAAGATTTTGTGTGTCTGTAGGTATATATGAGTCTTCGTGACTCCTTTCTCTGTCTCTCGAACAGATGTTAGTACAATTTCAAAACGATAAAAAAATATAATTGATAGTTGCACTAGTCATTATGTTCAGTCACCACGTCTTCACAAATTGCAATACTACATCATTTCTACACTAACCGTTAAGTGCACCACAATTTTATTGAAAGTCTGTCTTCCTTAGGGAAAATACTGTGGAGGAAGCTCCTACAATATAAAATTTCAAGCATTTTATTATAATGAGAATTCCCAAAGTGGTTGTAACTGCATATTATTAAAATATAAAGACTTGTTGACCTGTAGAAGTAGAACATAGACCTTTGAAGAAATATTAAAAAAATATCCCCAACACACGTTATATTAAATATACGTAACCCATGTCAAAACTTTTCACATAACCTATAATTATAACGACAATTTTATCGTAGTATGAAGCAGCATTAAAAAAACAATTTAAAAAGGTAAACAAGTCACCCCTCGTAAAAACAACATTATTGTTTAATTTATATCTGATAAACTAATTAGGGGTTTAGCTTATGCAGTGATTCTGTTACAATTTGTGCCTCGATAAATCTTTGTTCCCGCTTTAGCCTGTCCTGGCTGGTAGGACTTCTCCCCGTTTCCTCCGTTCCTCTTGTTCTTGTGTCATCTCCGATAAATCTTTTAAGAAAGCGTTTAAATCGTTCGCCATTTGCTCAGTTGCGGCGTTCGAGAGACTTGAAAGACATTTACCGTAGCTACTTCGATCCGCAACTCGTTTAGCACACTTTAATTGTGAAAAACTTTGTATTTTTCTGAGATAAATAATGACGTTGTTTGTTTTGCGTTTGTTTTCAGATACGTCACTCTTATTTAGTTCCAACCCAATTGTTTTCGTGAATTTGGTAAATAATATTTCTGGATGTTGCAAAGGATGTTAACAATCCTATTAATACAATGTCTTATTAATTAGTAATAATTGGTAGGAAAGAGGCGCCCCGTCCGTCCGGTCACGTTGTCCAAACTTCCGGCCAGCCATTAAATTAAGAGCAACTAAACTTCATTTATCTCGGCTTGTTACTTCCACGGACGATAAGGTTCAGAAACACGGCTGGAAACTTCCACAAACTTACAGCTAACTTCGGCGAAAAGTTATCGAATCACGCCGATCGTTCGAAAATTTGTTACTTTCTCAATATTTTAAATAATCTTCTTTACAACACTTCTTATCTCCAAAGTTTTCACTCCTTTAACTCAATTTGATTACGTACCTGCGTAGATTTAGTTACTGTTAATTAATTCTTCTAAGTATATTATTTGAAGTATTCGTATAATGTAATACTTATGAATGAAATTTATTAAGTAAACTTAACAGTTACACCTTAACAGTTTCGTTACAAACTACCGTTATTTTTTGCACAGATACTTTACTTAAACCTTTAACATTACTACAATACGACACTACTACAATCTTAATTTGAAACTCTTACAGTACGTTTTTAGTATTCTAGCATAATGCATAAAAATATCTCCACCTAGAGAAGAGTTTCATTTTCTTTTGCTAAAAACTGTTCCACATAGAACAATATTACGGTGTAATAACCGACCTTAATTTGTAGAACATATCGATTCACGTAGGATATTTAAAGTGGAATAAACTTCTTACATTGAGGCAGCGGTCGCGTGACGAGCCACGTTTGGAGGAGCGGGCAGGGAGCGGGCGCGGGCGCGGGGCCGCGGCACGACAGCCGGCAGCCGCCAGGCGGCGATGCGATACGCAAATATTTATATCGGCCCCCACGGCACAAGTCATTGCCTGAAAGCGTTGTCTTGTACCAACCTCGTTGTAAAGAGAAAATATTGCCTGTCGATGCTATTCACAACAAAGTCACGGCACAAATAAGTCGCGTTGCATAACGCCCATTCAGAGGTATCGCCCCAAATTAAGATTAAGTGAGGCTTCACACAATGTCATGATTTATCGATAATATTTTTTATGTTAGGATTTTTAAAGGATTCGTTCTCATTTATCATTCAGCGTTATATGATACAAGACAAAATATATGGTGTAAAATATACATTTCAAACAATATTTAAATAAATATGTGGCCGTGTAAAATGTTGCTACAAGTTTTATTATTGGCTTTTATGTCTAGGTTTAATGAGGCCTTGTTAATAAAACTTAGAAGTTTTCTTATACACAAATGGAAAAACCTTGTAAAACTATTATGTCATAAATTATACAACAAATGTATTATTTTATATATTTTTTCTTTTGAGAAACGTTCTATTGTAAAGACATTTTATTCTCTGTAACATATAACGTAATCGTGGAAATCACAAAAAATAGAGTGCGTGATCAATATTCACGCATTAAGGGCAAGTAACGTGCCCTTTAATTTTAACTGACAATTGTTTGGATTACGTAATATCAACTGCGCCTTAATGGCATGGAGTACCTATTATATTTATAGGTGATGCCAAACGAAACGACGTAGCGGAATATAAATACCTAATGAATAATTTTCTCTTTTGTCTCTTCAACAAAGATATCTGCATAAAAGGTTTTCTCGGTAAGCACTATCACCAAGTCTGACAAATAGAAGTAAAGTAGTTTAAAATATATCCGCAAGTCTCGGGTAGCGGATGGTGTTGACAAGCGAGCCATGATGTACAGTTAGCAACCGAAACAAAGCAATCATGTTCAGAATTAGCTTATAAAACACCAGGCATAAAACGTTACGAAATGAATACGTAAATTTGAACTGTCACAAACTCCTTGAAACTGTAATGGAACATGTAACGAGCAACCCACACTTTTATTAAACCTTATTTTCAGCGCCAATGCGCAAAAAATATCTTAAGTTAATTAATATTTCAAATTAAAATCAAGATTATACATTTAATTTTTTTTTTATTGATTTGGTCGACAGACTAGCCACCTACTTATATACACTCACGCCTTTCTTCCTCAGGTTTCTTCCCTCAGAAACTATAGACTGCTACCTGCTACCATTCATGTATACTTCTTTTGCTTCTTCCACAGTCATACATCTTCTCATATTATATACATACGCGCCGGTTGCGAATACTACGCACCTGATTTTACTGTAACATTATCATAGGACTACATACTTTATAATGATATACATAATTTACAGTTTTAAATTATTATTACCACAATATTGAAATGGATGAAAAACAAATTCCAATATATTTTTTTAAGTATACTTTTTCATTCAAGTCAACCTAATAAGTGCGTGTTAATTACAAGAGAAGTAATAACGTGTTACATAAACACATTCTAAAGAAATGTTACAACTTAATTATTATTAATGTTAGTCCAATAAAAAAATAAAGAGAGGAAATTACATAACTGCCTCATTAGCCCAGTGGTCAAAAGCGCAAAGTGTTATTGGGTTTTTCTATGAAATTCTCAATAGCAGCTGGGGGTTTGCATTTGGGACCTAAATATAACGACAAACTGTGACTTTCGAACCCTTCGGACAATATAGGCGTCATAGTATGTAGGAAATGATACAGTAGTAAAGAGATTAGCCGGTAAACAGGTGGTGTAGTAAGAATAGTCACCCATCAATAGACTGACCGCAACAAATGCAGCTTAACCTTGCAGATCGATTGATTAGGTATTTATTACTTATCCACAGCCAAATTACGCAAGGTACTATACAATAACATTTATTTTTTATTTCCGACAGAAACGAAAACATAATACGTAATTTTTTTAATTGCGTATTATGTTTCAAACAACGGATACTAATTACCGAATTACATATTTTTTTCATAACAAGCATTGACGTTGGTGTGTTGACATTACTTACTTATTATTAGGTAGGTGAAATTGATTCAAACTTATGCATAATGAATGCAAACCGAACGAAATGGTGAAAGAATGAACGAACGAACTATTTTTAGAAATCGTTCATTCTATGACAAGTTTCATAAGTTTGAAATTAAATTCAGTGTTCCGATTGTAAACTGAATATTCTATTAACACTTTTTTTCGCTCGGAATTTTATCGTGATATAGCACGCTACGATTATTATCCAAGAGTTTTATAGGTTATGAAGTAGTTCTACCTCATCAGTAAAGTCACAAGTGTGACTGCTGAAGGAGAGTTCCTGGTTTCAATTCCCAGGTCGAGCAAAGTGTGTGACACTCTCAGTTACAGCTAGAGATCAATACATGTTATAGGATCTCCCACTATTAGGTATCTACGTTATGGGAACTAAAACTTACCGGCAAATGGTCAAGTAAATTTTCGGTTGCAGAAAATGATTACAACCACGCCTGTATTTCCCGAAGGGTGAGGGGAGAAGACAGAGGCTTGAGAAATCTGCTTGCTAAGAATTTCTGATAATATCTACATTAGTACTCGTATTTCCACATTTAATAATTAAAACGCGGAGTAATAACTATAAATAACTTTTGTTGTTGCTAATGAGAGCGCGATCAATTGTGTACGGAAAATATTACTCGTATATCTAAAACAATCCCATTTCACATAGGTACCACCTATGTAATGTATTAAATATTTTATTCATTACCCCCAGTGTGATTTTGATGATGTAGGATTAAATAATACCATTTATTCACCATGCAGTATACATTATGTTGTTTTATTCAAAACTATAGTAGCGTAACATGCCAACATTATACTTGCTGCATTTAGGTATCCGAATGAGAATTAACAGTTTAGAGACCTTTTTTAGGTTGCCAATTTATCAAGAGCCCATTTTTTATACCACTAAACAAACAAGCATACGGCCCGCCTGATGGTAAGCGGTTACCGTAGCCTATGGACGCTTGCAACACCAGGGGTATCACTGGTGTGTTGCCGACCCTGTAAATTAAGGAGGAATAGTTAGTCTGGCAGCATAAGAGACATGCTGCCATGCATGACAGCGGTGGGAACAAAACACCACCGGTCCCCCTCCCACTGTCAACACAAAGTTTCCTCGCGGAGCTCTGGCGACTTTGCTCACCAGGAATACAACATAGCACGAAGCTATGTTATTTGGCTACAATTTTTCGCATGATGGAGGTACTTTCCCAGTCGCGCAGCTCCAATTGTGAGTGGAATTATTCGATTCCACTATGACCTACCTCTTTTATAAAACGCCGCTTCTTATTCTTCTGCGATGGCACATCAAAAAGGACGAATAAAACAAACAGGATATATTATAAAGAATATTTGATTGATATGTGATTTATTCAAAATAAACTTAGTGAAAATACATTTAATTATAGATTGTTTACTGAAAAAAATAATAAGATATATGGGTATGTTTGTGGTGCGGATTGAGAGGGGACGTTGTGGTCTTTACCCGGAAAACAAATGTCAGTATCGAATCTGTATAGCGCATGGAACCCGACGTCGCATATACCTATGGTATACTTTCTGTCTAGCATAAAATTATAATGCTTAAAGTTCCTAATTTGTAAACCGATTTTAAATTTGTTGTCTCTTTTTTATGGGATAGGGGGGCAAACGAGCATACGGATCGCCTGATGGTAAGCGATTACCGCCGCCCATGGACACCCGCAACACCAGAGGAGTCACGAGTGCGTTGCCGACCTTTTAAAAGGGGATTAGGTCTCCGGTAATCTCACTCACTCGGCGAAACAGAACGTAAGCGTTGTTTAACACCGGTTTTCTGTGTGTCTGTTTATGGCCAACTTTTTCTTGACTTGGTTTTGTCAATAGTAGATTCTAAGTGTAGTGTTTGTTCAAAAATCATGCCAGCAGAGGTGAAGGTCAAGCTGTACGTAGCCTTCGCTACTGTCATATATCTACGTAACTACTACTTTTGTTCTGTACGGCACTATTAGAAGAATTTAAAAAATATAAACTGCCATAATGGACAACACTATATTATAGAACTTTAATATCAGCTCATCCGCAGTTCTCCGTAAAATGTGTTTTCCCGTTTGATGTCACAGAATCTTCGCGCTATAAAGACGATCTATGGAATGAATCTATAAAGGCGCAAGAAATTTATTCCCATATGCACAACTGAGCTTTGAATCTCTTTAGCTCTGTGATATATGTATGATTGTAACGCTTCAATAAGCGAACTTACAATAAATCATAAATCATATTAGTAATATTATGACGACAAGGTTTAGTCCCCAAAATCACCCGCGTGATACTTAACCGAAATATAGTCTTAAATAGCAAATTACGAATTTGAACCAAGATACGTATTTTAGCGAAAGAAATATTCTATCTCAGGCAAGCTTTCTTTCTTCCGCTAAAATTTATATCTTAAAAAAAATGTTAGCATACGTTAATGCTAAATATAATTTTCCGTCTTCACATTATGATATTTTCATTCGGTATATGCAATTTTCTTGCATAATTTATACTGACAACAAATCGTGTATTAGTTTCAAGTTTAGGATTCAAAATTCAACTTTGTCTTTTACGATTATTGAAATGATATTTCAATTTCAATTTTGCAATAGTTATGCAGCCCTAGGGAACTGTATAATAAGGGAACTCGTGACAGTTTCAATACGTACGCACTAGTCAACCCTCGAGCATAAAATGAGCTCTCGATCCTCCTAGCCGAGACATTATTGACTCCGTCTTGCGACACCAGGTGGCGCTGGCGTCCCGATTAGTCAAACTGACCGTCGTCCAAGCTCACAACATACAACGACATAATACATTAAATTCGCAGCGTAACGCAAAACATGTCCACATGTTTGATGTCGCAGGATCTTTATATTATAAAGGACGCACGGACGAATAACGTACTTACTAAACAACTCAAAAGGTATAAGAAACTTGTACGTTCTTATCAAGAATTCCCTCGGCAAATCGGACATGCTGATATGTATGCATCCTTTGAAGCTGCAAAAAGCAAAGCACCCACTGAACAAATATAATAAAATACTATTGTCATTGTACTTTGCTACAGTAGTACAATTGATATTTGGAGTTCATACCGTCAATAATTTAAAAGATAGCTCGAGGCCAAAAAACTCTTGATTTGTTAAAATTTACGTTTTCTCATTCGATACTCTTTTGAAATATGTATATTGTTAAAAAAAAATATTTTTGTTATACTTTCTTTAAATTGAATTATTATATTATCCTTTCTGTCTTTCTATTTCTAATTTCTATCGCCATCAATAAAAAACGGAAGTATATTGTTATATTATTGACAAATGTATTAAATGACGATTATTTCGCGCCGTAGAATAGGCCGATGCGGCACGGCCCTTGCCGCACGGAGTGTAATTTCGAATTCCGCGTAGGCCGTATATATTTTCTGTGCGTGCTCCCAGCCTGTACTGGTTACTTTAATTTGCGATCAATAAATGTGGTCAACATCCTAGGGAAATATTCCATTATAAAACATGTGTCTTATAGTACCTACATAGGTATCCAAATTATCTTTTATACGTCGGAGTATTAATAATAATGGGGACGTCCAGTGTTGTCAGCTCTTAAAAAGGTGCAATTAGAACGACAGTAACCATGAAGTTCACAATGAGTGCTGGCTCACTGTAGTATCAGTATTAATTCAACAAGCCAACAAGTGAATTCCAACTGCAGCTGTGAGACACTAGACACGAACGCTAAGCTAATCAAATGTAGCTATATTATACTCGTATTCTGCAGTACCTACTATTCTCTGAGGCCATATTGTACATGATACAAAGTGTCACGGGAGTAAACGATAATGTAGCATTTACACGACAGTAAAATATAAACATACCTACATACATAAATTGACGCCTTTCTCCCACAGGGGTATGCAGAAACTATAGACCGCCACTTGCTACGATTCTTGCATATTTCTTTTGCTTCTTCCACATTCATACATCTTCTCATATATACGCGCCGGTTGCCAGTACTATACACCTGACCTTTGTGAAGGGCCTTGCCAATAAGATTGACGTATGTCCTTCTACGGCGACCTCTTCCAACACTGCCACTGATATTCGCCTTACAAATTCCTTTCGTTAATCGTCTTTAATTCATTTTCTCAACATTGCCTCACCATATCAGCATATTCTTTTCAATACGTGTCAGTACATCATCATTCAGTCCGCAAAATTATTTTTAGAAATGACACCTTATCACTGACATGTGTTCACAATCTTTAACGAAGCTCAACAAAGCTTGTGTACGGACTACGGGCGAATAGAGCCAATTGGCGTCCGATAAAAAAACAATAGAGAGTGCTTGCCTTTCTGTCATGCGGAATACAATGGCATTCTTCCTGAGCGATAAAACCGTCGCCCGCAGACATTGGCAAACGTGAATGACAGTTTACGATGTAAAAATACATACTACATTACAGAATTTAACGTCCGCAACATCGTATGTGCAAGTACCGACATAAAGCATTTAAAACTTTCTTTTAGAGTCTCTAAGGAGGGGTAATATTGTAACATAAATTCTCCCCAGGGGTTCACCCCACTCCTTGAACCCATAAAGCGATAAAGATCATCTTTTGTAGCTTCTGATGGGAACGGTTACGTACCTCCTTGTCTTAAACAATTCGTTCATTTCGAAGAAATACATCGAGACAAATCCACTCATTAATATGCAGAGTTTAAACTTTGTTTCGAGTTTGTTATCTGAAAATTGTCTAAAATGTACAGAGGTATTTGAAAGGGCTCCGTCTCGTAAGTTATAAACAGATACCTAAACGATCATGGTAAGGAATTTTTCAAAATATCTCCGAATTAAAGAGGACAATAATTGGAATTCTTTACAGATTAATTTAAGAGTGAAATAAAACATATATGAACTCTGACTGGTCTGATCTTTTTTAAATGACTTTTTTTATTATATTTACGATTCGAGTTATTTACGAAAGGATTTTTTTTCTTTGAAATAATTTCCAAGAAAAACATATTATAAGGAATAATTTATCTAGCATACATTTTAATATACAATTCCATCCAAAAATATAAGAGGCTTTATTAATGAAAAATTCCAGTAAAAAATCCAAATGAATGTCCACTGCATGGTAACGAGGTCATACTATAATATTCTTTATGTCAAAATATTGGTTGGAATAAATTATTATATTTAATTATATCATTATTCTTTGTGTCATAGAATGCCTTTATAGTACAAAGTAAAAATCCATTTCGTAAAACATCTACGATTAAAGATATGACGAAATCATACGGGTAATAGGTATATCAAAGATTTTAAACAACGATAACATACTAACTGGCCAATGTAATGGTAAAGCTATAAAACTTGCCCTTCACATTTTACTGCCAGTATATAAATATATATTATATTGTTTTATCTTCTATCCTTACTAATAAACGTTGTAAGTATGTATGTTTAGCTGTGTTGCTAAACATACACACTTACTTGTTTTGTTTTTCTTCGTACACTCATCAACCCTTTCCCAACAAAATTAGCTCAGCTGCAACTGTATTAATATCAGTATAGTAATATTACATGAAGCGACTGTCAACATATTTCTACAACGCAATTTCTGGGCAATCATTCTCACACTTTTTGGGCTTCGGACTCATCTGTAACGATTGTTATAGTTGTTCATATAACAACCTAGACATACCTTAACATGCTCTCCCCGTCTCTCTTTCGGCACTAAGATGCTAATCATGGTCACCCTTGCATATAGACTGACTGTGAGAAGCGTAGTTTAACCTTGCAAATCGATTGGTCACCGTACACGTAGTTATTACTTATCCAGCGCTACTGCATTTGTTTTTTTGTTTGTAACAACTAGGAGAAATCAAATTTCAGCAGAAATCTGACCTAAGTAGTTAGGCCGACTTTTGGCTCCGTTAAACTATTTTTTGAAGTTCCTATTTAATTTAGCCCTTTCCAAAAACTCTGAAACACGTCTTTATTCTATACTATATGTCTTTAGTCTATACTCAGTATCTGTAAATAAGTTCATGTTTCCAAATTTAAACATTTTCATACAATGTCATCCCTTCAACCTTCAAATTTCCAAAAATCCTTTCTTACTTTATAATGAGCCTTTGTTCCAAATTCCAAAACTTTGTATTTGATAGATCAGTAAAACGGCAGAAACGGTTTTATAAGTTTAGATTATTACCCGTGTATTAGTTTAGGGTGATAATAAATTTCTGTGTCTAAACAAAGCTATTTAATATGTCGCCTTTATTACACCTTTAGTATATTGAAAGCTCAGAATAGATACGAAGAAAAAACGTTCATTATCGGCTCTGGCGCGCAAATAAAACAAGATAGCACCCCAGGGCCCGCTCACTTGGATATTGCGACCCGCAAGCAAATTTGCTCTAGGCACAATAAATGCTTAGGACTGTACGTGAGAGAACAAACTACCGGGCCAACAATAACATTATATATATATACACTGATACATTAGAGAGGAGATAAAGCTCTGTAATATATGGACGACTATAAACATGTCGCTTTCATAGTAACTATAGTACTTTGTTATTTGAATTGATAACTTTATCTAACTTACCAAGGCAGTGGTCGCAAGCACGGCTGTTAGGAGAGAGGTTCAGGATTCAATACCCAGGTTGAGCAAAGAGTTACTTTTATGAAATTTTTATTAGCAGCTCGGCATCGGCTCGGCTCAGCATTTGCAAAATATACCGATGAACTATAGGTGCAAAATAGTACCTACACCTCTGCCAAACCCATCAGGAAATACATCCATAATAATACATTATGTTATCTGGTTCAAGATACAAACAACCCAAATATAACTATGTCGTACTATATACAGTGTTTCCATCTTCAAAGCAAAGCAAATACCTAATTGATCGTTATTTGAATCTCATAACATAGATTGCGTCTAATGAAATACCCAGTAGGGAGATAATAATATAAGATTTTCATGAAATAATTACGATAACTTTGAGAGTGTATCAATATAATTCTAATAAATTTGAGCAAATTCTGTTTGAGATCGGAATTTTGACAAGATTACAGTCATCTAAAAATCATTTTAAACATCGGACGGAATTTAAACGCTATGAATTGTTAAAGGCATTCAAATTATGAAAGGTGCTTAATTAAAATATACATTGTGCTTAAAGTGTTGCTGACGTAATCTAAACCATCGATATTGGCGAAAAATAAATTCGGTGTAAATATTTTCCCAGTTAGTAATTAGCTAAAAAGCCGGTTTTCCGTTTATCGTCTACATTTTATTGCCGACGCTAGATTTGCTCATTTTATTTATTCAGAAACTCTCGATAATTTACAATACATCATCTTTTTATAATTGATGTTTTGTAGATTTAGTATTTGTGTTTTATTTAAGTACATATAAACTCGAGTTCGAATCTAAGACACGCACCTCTAACTTTCAGCCATGTGCGTATTAACAGTTCATTATCACGTGCCTGAACGGTGAAAAAAACATCGTGAGAAAACCTGCATGCCTGAGAGGTTTTCTCGATGGCGTGTGAAGTCTGCCAACCCACATTAGGTGAACGTGGTGGACTATAACCTAATTCCTCACATTCTGAAGGAGACCCGTACCCAGCAGTAGGACAATACATATAATGGCTGGATGATAATGATGATTTTATTTAAACAATGGCAGCTAATTGACTTACGGTTTGAAGGCTGCAATTCAATGATCCTGCTAAAGCTTTGGATATTCGTCTGTAATTAGCTCTTTCTTTTACCGATTATATTTCCAATCGACATCTTCGTTCACTCGACGGATTTTTTGTCAATGTTTTATGTACAATGTCAGCTTAGTTTAATTACTACTGAAATCAATATAATTCAATTTAATTTAGTTTGTTTAAATTTGTAAGTAGTAAATCTCTATGTATAATGGATTATAACCATAAATTTCCTATGTCATTATATTAAAAATAATTGGAATTGATATAATATGTGGCTTCTAAAGTATTATTATGTATAATAATTGTTAATTTTAATTATACAATGTAAAATATTTTTAAGAATGGTGTGCACACCTGTAAGTGATGTATTTACACCGCATGAAGACTTGTGATCAGTGACTTAAAATGGTTTTTATTTGTAAATATGTCGTTGGTGTGCCTTATTCAAATAAATAAATAAATAAAGCTGAACCTATTTCGTTGGAAATTTATAAATAATAGTACTGACATACATGATACTTACTATAACTACAGAAATCCATAACTGCCGCATAGTCTAACTGCTACGCTAAAGATCCTGGATTCAATTCCCAGATCGAGCAGTGGTATTGGGTTTTTCTATGAAATTATCAGTAGTACCTCAAAGTTAGGAATTGTGCCCGATTAATGGCAATAGGCTGCCCTTAATCCTTCATTTCTACCTCATCCATATATTACCTATATTTATAACCTCGCAGTTTATCCGCTTTTGTTTGAAGATCAACGTCTATAATTTTATTATTACTGTTTAGTCACTGATACATCTCATTAGCTTTACAATAAGCTGCTTCATAACCAACGGAACAGTTCAGCCAACCGTCAGCAGAAGCGCTTAATTCGCTATTGATGTTCAAATTAATTATACAATTACCATCGATATACCAAGTATTGTTATGCCTATCTCGCCAATTACCTTATCTCACAAAGGAAATGTACTTACCTATGTATGATACCTAGGTAACATTATATGATTTAATAAAACATGCAATGTTTGGAATAATATTTTGTATAATACTACTGACCCGTTCGCCTGACCAGGCCCGCTTGTATACCCCATCCAATTTTTTTATATTTCCAGTCGATTTTCGAAATATTTTCTTTCATACAAATCTTGTCCCGACAATTGCTGGATGGCTTATCTTTCTAAAACAACATACCTATATTTCTGGGTAGTTCATGGCGATACTATAGAAGTAGATTGAAAGGATAAATATAATCTGCTAGTATTAAAAATCTAAAACATTGACTTTACTAAAAATCTAAAAGTTTCTTTAAATTACAGAAATAAATGCTATTTAATATACGTTATGATCTATATATGATCTATATATAAAAAATAATTCACCTATATTATTGTTCTAGAAGTTCCACGTTTCGAGGATAGCCTCAACAACTTGACTGTGTCTTTGGGAAGAGAAGCAGTTTTCACGTGCGTTGTCAATGACCTCGGCTCTTATAGGGTAAGTACTTTTAGACTAAGTACTTTAAGACTTTTTTTTGTGTGAAAATCTTCATGCCCTCCGTTTTCCAGAAGTATAAACGGGAGGTTAAATCAGATTTTTACCGACAAAAAAAGTTTAAGGTATAAAATTTCGGCGACATGTTTGGCGAAGAGGCTGAGCGATCGGCTTCTGCGCCACGTGTAGTGGGTTCAATCCCCACACGGAGAAAATATTTGTATGATCTACAGCAGTTCCGAGTCTGGGCGTTTGTGTATTTGAGAATTTGTGTTTGTAAACGCACCCATGATACAGGAAAAAATCATAGTGTGGGGCAACGTTTTATTTAAATAAATAAACATATTAGTCTGCATATCATGTTGTGCTGGAAGCATAATTACATAATTCGTGAATGGAATGTCTATACCATTATTTTGGATATCGAATGAAACCGCATTTCAAATCATTTTAAATGTACGAAAAATTTTCTTTAGTGTTCCATTGCCCATCATAGCATAGTTTGAGAGAAGGCCATGGGTGTCCCCAAGGGACCGCACTGGGCCGCTGCAAGCAGTAAACTTTTGGAACGTTTTTATTCAATTTGATTGATAGTTCTTTTTTCGGTTTATTCATATCTGGCCATGGAGTTTCTTGCCGAATTCCGGATCACTTTTTGGAACCTTGCATCTAGACTCATAACGTTTCATAAGTACAGTATATATATACATATAAAACGTCTAATAGACCTCTTGTAGCTATGTGTTTTGTCTGGTTTTGGCTCGTGATATTTTGTGACGGGAAAAACAAGACAAAACACATAATATCTATAGAAGGTTTATCAGACGTTTCATATTTTTATGAATAAGGCACTTCTTTTTAATAACTTTGTATAATGTCATTTGTTTTAAACTTCTTTCTGATAAAGGTGGCGTGGCTACGCGTGGACACGCAGACTATCCTGACGATCGCGACGCACGTGATCACCAAGAACCACCGCATCGCAGTCAACCACAGTGATCGGCGTGTGTGGTTCCTGCACATACATGACGTCAGACAGTCAGACCGCGGCTGGTACATGTGCCAGCTCAATACCGACCCCATGAAGAGCCAAACAGCCTATTTAGATGTAGTCGGTAAGTCGTAAAAAACGCTAAATGACTTCGAATATATATATTTTTATAAAGAATTCTAGTGGAACCTTATAGAACCTTGTATTCAGCTTAATTACGTAGATAACGAATTACTTTTTATCGATGAAATAAGTAGAGAATATCAATAGCAACAAAAAATAAATTCGAACAATATTTTACACTATTTATGTCCTCTTACTTGAAATAAGTTTACAAGACACTAATGAAATGCAGAAAAAATTTAACACAGTACATTATCAACCCATTTTTTCTGGACACAGGTCTCCTTCATCATCATCTTCCCTTTATTACGATTTATTTGGGGTCGGCGTCACGCCATCGGTCCTTTTCCTTTTCGATCCATGTTTTCCTTCCACATTCTTAAGCACCACCCCTCTAAATCAGATAATATTATACTAAAATAGGGAGACGGGCTCGAGGCTAAGTAATAACTAAGCTCTAGCAGATCAGTTGATCCAGTCCATTATGCCCAAGACACACTTTATCCCTACCTCTCTCTGAATCTTGCGAAAAGTTTTTGCGGTTTGAAGCAGAGCTTCTCCAAACTTACCTACAAAGTCATCGGTATTTTTCTTTAAAGAAAATTCGTTAGTTCATATTGCTAGGCGACCGTACAGTATAAATTATTTGTATACCAAACCAAACGCCTACCTATTCGTATGTAATGTTCATAGTTTATTCATATAAGCTAAGGTGAATTTTAAATTAAGTTTACACAAAGTCTACTTACCAATTCAGAAATGTTACATTGTTTGGGTTTTACTCATATTCTGAAAAACAATCTCATAGCCACTTAATTAGATCTACTTATTCATTTTTGAAGAAAATACTAATTAGGTAACTTATACTTTTACGTTTTTATATTTTGAAATGTATTATTATTGTTTTTTTTAATATTTAAAAATTAAATTCATATGGAAGCAAGTATATTTTATCACATAAAAAAAACATCGAACGCGAAGATATCGCGTAATATACACAAAATAATATACCGTCGATTTGAGAACCTTCTCCTTTTTTTTAAGTCGGTTATAAAATGGATCTAGGCTTACGAATCTTCGTCATGCCCATGGCACGAAGACATTCCCTTGTGACCTAGTATAATTCTCGAAACAATTGTCACATTCAGTCATGAAAGTTAATTACATCATCAATCACCTACGAAATTCGTAATACTAGATTATATTTGCTATAATATTCGCGTAGATATCAAAAACCGCTACGGATTTGCGCAGTTCCTCCGGACATTTTGGACTACCCGACGAGTAGTGACCAGGTGGCCAGGGAAGGAGCAAATGTCACGCTGAGGTGTGCGGCCCACGGCGTGCCTACACCCACCGTCGTGTGGCGAAAGGAGGCAGGCGACTTGTTGCCTACCACGAACTTTAGTGACACACATAGTAAGTATAACTGCTAAATTACACCAACTTTATAATAAAAATACCAATCTTAGGTGATGTTTGCTGCGTACAGTGGTTTAAGTCAGGTTTTCTCAAAGGTGCTGAAAGCATTCAAGGGGGCTGTATCTATCTTATCCATATAAATAAGGCACGAGGCTTGATACAGAAAGCAGTAATCCTGGATAGTCAGACAGTCTATTTATAATTATCACTAACTACATATCTATCTGTCTATATCTATATATATATAAAACAAAGTCGGGTTTGTTACAACACATAACTCGAGATCGGCTGGACCGATTTTTAAAACACGGGTACAAATGAACATGGCGTTGTTTTCTGTGAGGTTTTCTGTTTTGGAAAGGCCAGTAGAAGGCGTTCTGTGCATTGTTCGAACTTGGTGTAATTTTAATGTTTAAATTGGTCCCCGGATGGTTTAGATTCACAATTTAGAACCGGTAGGTGGCACCGCAATCGGGTTCTACGATTTTTACAAGGCAAGACATGGGAAATGTAGTGAATGATTGAGGTGACGGCTGATAGGGATGAATGGAAGAAAAGGACATGCTGCACCGACAAATAAATTGGGACAAAGGCAGGAAGGTGATGATACCGGCAAGAAAACGTTTGCCGGGCTCGCTAGTTAAAATTAAACTTGAAAGTATTATGTGATAAGAACATAAATTATCACCAGTTTTAACTTGTACAGCCCACGTGAGAGACTAAATTTATGTCTTCTCTCAGGCGGTGGGTAAACTTTTCCACCGGAAATCTATCTTTGATCAAATCTCCTACGCTTCTCACTTAGGGTAAACATTTTCATATCAAATAACTTTGAGTTGTTTCCAAGTATGTGCCTTTTCGATAGGTAATAGTGTTGGACAAATTATTGTAGAGTTACATATGGAATAATAGTTAAATAATGACCAAAAACGAAATAAAAAATTGACTCTAGACAATGTTGAACAGAACTGCCTCATTAGTCTAATCCTAGGTGCGACTGCTACCCTAGAGGTCCCAGGCTTGATTCCCAGGTAAAGCAAAATATTATTAGGTTTTTTTATGAAATTCTCAGTAACAGCTCGGAGTTTAGACTTTGCCCACTCTATTACATGGGACCTAAATGTACTGGCGAACTGTGGGTGTACATTAATACGCTCTGCCTAAGCCTTCGTGGAATGTAGGCGGAAAACTACTATATTTAAGAACTTAAGAACTACTTCCTTATTCAAAGCTGAAGTGTGTATATTCTCTGATGCCGTTTTACTTTCGAGATTTAAATGACAAAGACAAGAGTACCATTAATTAATATAGTTTTCGTGTTTTTGAATAAGGCTCTTTGAAATTGTGTTTGAAATAAAATACTCACTTTTATCAGGCGTCATCAAATAGATCAAAAACACGAAACTATATCGTCCGAATAATACCAGTCCCTACTTCTGTAACTTTGTAAGTCTGAATCTTGCACAAACTTTTACCATTAAGAAGACGCTAGGTCTTCAAAATTACTTTAAAATGTAAATAGTATCACATATGAATCCGACTAAGGCTATATGTATATGTACATATATAACATAACATACCATCACACCTGTATTCCCCGAAGGATTAGGCAGAGGCGTACTAATATACACCCACAGTTCGCCGGTATGTTTAAGTCCCATGTAATAGGGGGCGAGCCTATTGCCATTAACCGGGCACAAATCCAGACTCCAAGCTGCTACTGAGAATTTCATAGAAAAACCCAATAACATTTTGCTCGACCTGGGGATCGAACCCAGGACCTCTAGCGTAGCAGTCGCGCTTGGGACCACTAGACTAATGAGACAGTCGTGTACATATATGTATGTTTAAAATGCCTGTCTAATAGGGGGCGTCCTTATTGCCATCAAGTGGGTAAAATTGGTAAATCCAAACACCTGGTTAATGACAATAGACTTATTACATGACACCTAACAGTACCAGGGAACTGTAGGTGTACACCATTAATCCTCTGCCTAACCCTTCGTGGAATACAGGCATAATGGTATGTATTTATATGTATAATTTATTGTCTAGATTCTTCAGTGAATGGCGCAGTACTCCAGCTAGTCAAAGTGTCAAGATTACATATGGGTGCGTACCTATGTATCGCTAGCAACGGAGTCCCGCCCTCCGTCAGCAAACGCGTCATGCTCGTCGTGCATTGTAAGTTACTTTCAAATCTTTTAATAAAGAAACGAAGAGATTTGGTCTGCACGTTCATAATACCGTATTTCTCAAATGAGAATCAAAAATCACATTTAATTATATCATTCAAATATGATATTCAATGGAAGCAATTTCTATCTTTTGTTAGAGGGTTACGATCTTTGTTCTGGATGTTATTCTATTATCTGCTATTAGCATTACATTTCTTTCCATTAATTTTAATCTGTTTTGTTTTTAATTTCGAGGGCTACGCCTTTTGGAATAAGTAACTCGAGGTAGAATAAAAATTGCTTTATCTCTTCATTCATTGACACAAAAATAATGATGTACTATCACTAATAGAAGTGTTTAAAGTCGAACCAGTCTGAAGTTGAGATATATCCCGTCTTTAGAAAATCTAATGACACAAACGTCCAGCATCTCTGCGAGTACAGATCGCCGCCGGCCATCTTTTGTCCGTCGCACGCTTTAAGCCAACTTCAATTGCTTTATAAAATGCCTTTGAGATTGGAAAACTTGATACTATGACCCTAACCAAAATCTACATCATTTCAGAGTGTACGATGGACTTAAAAGAGATTAAATGCTAATCGTAGATAAACTTTAAGCTATGTACAGACTTGCGGTTACCGCGCAAAGAGCGGAAACGTCTGTCGCCAGCATTAGAGCTGAATTCTAAACCGCAACTAAGCTAATTTGAACTAAATTATATCAACCAACTTTCCCAAGACCTTTACATTTACTTGTTTACTTGTTTACGGATATGGAGAAAGTGTTAACTTGATGAATTAAAGCGAAAAAATCATTTGTTACAGTTCCGCCGATAATGACTATACAGAACCAATTAGTAGGAGCAAAAGAAGGCGATACTGTACATTTGGATTGCCATTCAGAAGCTTTTCCTAGATCTATTAATTATTGGACGATAAATGATCAAATCATATCACAGTGTAAGTACCATACATAATCCCTGCTTGAAACGTAACATAATATTTATGAGCATTTATAACTATTATTACGTTCATCTTTCAGCGGACAAGAGGTTCGAAATAACGGCTGTGGAACGAGGTTACGAAGTTGATATGAGACTTAAGATCAAAAAAGTTGGTAGAAACACTTTTGGCACATACAGTTGCATATCAAAGAATTCCCTCGGTGACACGGATGGGACAATAAAATTGTATTGTGAGTATCGGAGTACGAAGTTTTGTTTTTGTTGCTATGATAAGAAATACTTAGAAAACGTTTAGAGGGAAAAGTTAATGGTCATGTCGAGTAACTTGATATTTTCCAAAATGGCGTTCGATGTGGCCTCGGGGGATGTTGTCAGTGATATTGAGCGAGAGTTTCGTTTCAGCTTTGTCCGGTAAATTCGAGGAGATGCAGTACAACGAGGTGGGCGATTCTGATGAAAGCCCTGATGTCAGCGAACTCGAGGCGCTCAAGCGTAGCGCCGGGGTCCGCTCGCACCCCATGATGGGGTTCTTCGTAGTTATTTACATTGTATTATAAAACTACTTTGTATATAAAATATATTGTTACAATAATATTTTATTCGTAGTTTTAATATCTATGTCATTAGTAAATAAACATATACTTTAAAATACCTACATAATATCAAATTAAACATATGTAATTATGTAGCCTAACCAGGAGTTTAGTGAGTCGCTATCGAATCTGTTAAATATTTTGTATGGAATACCTACTTGAATAGTGCCTGTAAGGGTTACCTAAGGAACTAGGTTTTCCATACCTATTTGATAAATTCGATAACGACTAAACTCACTGATTAGGTCAATGAAAGAAGAACGATAATACATGACAAAAGCATTCTAATATCAATTTGAACACATATATCAAGATGAAACCTTCAAATAAATATTAAATGTGCAAAGAATTGTAAAACATGTTTCAGAATTGTTTAAGCGTAGCCGTCACTAGTGTTATATATCATGCACGAGTTGTCCTGGAAGTTCTATATTTCATGTTTGTCGTCGGTCCGAGCCCGGGGAGGGACGCCGACACCTGCGCTCCGGTCGCCGAGGGCGGCGGCGCGGGCGGCCCCTCACTACAAGCGTCGACATGTCACCACTACAACAATTCGGGACACTTCGCGACTCGAATGTAAATTTGTCACACGAGACGTCCGAAGGTGTCACATGACGACTGTTATCTAGCGAACGAACAATTTTCTCGAGCTACTTGCGAAATTGTACTCTCATACCAACAGATAGGTATCATTAGAATTCATTTCGCGTACGCGATACTTATCGCTGTTGTGTATGGTGTACGTATTTTGTTTATGTAACTACGTAGATTCATGTAGGGTTACGTTATGATCAATATCAACGATATAAAAGCGTTATTTATTAAGCTCTTCTAGACGGAAATTTATCTTGGTTTAAGAACTGAGCAACTTTTGGGCGAGTTTCAAGTCGAACATAAAATAAGTTGCTACTAACATATTCCAAGGTTACCGAATTCCTGGGTAAGGGATTTTAATGATAGCGCTCGTAACCGTAATTTTTTATTTCGTCTTCCCTTTTCGGTTGGTCATTAACCTTATAAGGGCCGTTCTACTGAAGTGCTGTACTACGAATATGAATTGTTAACGACCGGCAGAGTGATTTTATGCGTAATGGCTATATAAATATAATTTTCGTCACGTCATAAAACCAACAGTACTTACGTAATTCTGTTTATTGGTGACTTTAAGGTTAGTTGAATGTAACAGAAGCGGGCACTTTCTTTTTTTTCACAAAATTTAGAGCACGTACTTACCTACTTTATTGCAGGTGCCACTATTTCTTTAGTAGGTATATAAAAATAGGTACAATAATTTTATTATATTTATAGTTATATCACAAAAAGAGTTTCGTTTTCTGAAACTATAAATAAAGAACATTTACCTCTGCGTAAGTAAGTATTTATTAAACGTTGCATAACATACTATCACGCCTGTTTTCCCGAAGGCTTAAGCAGAGGTGTACAGCTACCCATGGGCAATATGAATTAGGTTCCATATAATACGGCACCAGCATGTTAAACTGGACCAAAATCCGAATACAAAGAATTTAGAAAAATCCAATAACACTTTGCTCGACTTGGTATTAAAACCAGGTACTCGCCCTCAACAACCGCGACCACTAAACGAATGATCCATTTCCATTTTATAGCAATGTTTAAAGTGAAAAGAAAACCCATCTGAAAGTATATTTTGTACTTTACCCGTAACATAGAAATATCGACGTAAACACGAAATGCTTGCACGAAAATCTTGATTTTCATAAACCAATATTACATATTGAGTTCTATACTAACGTCTCGAATAAATATTTGTCGGTACATTACGTAATTTGGAATAGATTGAAATTACTTTCCTCACTCTTTTTGGCTTCCTCAGATTTTGTGAAGCAATAGGAAATCATTTAGTTATTGCTTTTGAGTTCGTAAGATTAATACTGAAATGGGTCATATGGATTATTAGTTACATTGCATAAATGAAATTTTCAGATAGAATGTAACATATTTTCTTGCTTCTTTCATTTGTAGTGAAATGTAAACCAAGATTTGTATGTATTTAAAAATGTTGACCTTACACTTGGATTTTCTGAATTGTGGGTGCGGTAAATAAATGTCTCATACACTATCACCTGGGATTGTCTGGTCCGGATCTGGATTGTATTGAAGGCTATACAGGCATACAGTCTTTGTTCCGTGGGGGGATTGAACCCGCGATAACTAGGGTAAAAGTCATTTGAAATGAAATTATGCGAAATTGTATTTAGGTATGTTCTGGAAATAGATGCTTTAAATACAGTTTCTAATACTAGATTACTACTAATTTTTAAAACTAGATGGCTCCGGCATTTCCCAACTGAGAACTTCTCAGAAGAAACATCGAAACAAACTCAGAGAATCATGGACTCTTTTAAAGTCCAGACAAAGTAGTAGCATTATGTGAGTGTTACAGTACAGGGCAATGTCTGAGTTGACTTTTTGAAGAAAGAACCATAGCGGCTTTGAGTAGACCAGTCTCAGCTGACGGCACGCATGCATCAGTCATTGTGTAGCTCGAGCATAATCTAGGGCGTTAGACCATTTGCTTGATAATTGGTTCATCATCATCATCCCAGCCTTTTCCTTTCTGTGTAGGTATTGACTTCGGGCTTAACCAAATGTGGCTGTTAGTTTTTCACCCGAAGGGATTGCCACTATCCTCCACAACTAATTTGTGGGCAATACCGATATCCTAAAGATAAACTGGTTTTTCAGGTACTACTAATAGCGATTGTTAAAGGTGTTCATACGATAACAGATACCGACGGCTTTTCGTGTTCTTCGAGATATGTGTTAACAATGGTCATCCATCCATAGACTTACTACACCTTATCCTTGTAGGTCGATTGATCAGCGTAGTTTTACTTAGCCACAACCCTAGCGCAGCTAACTACTAAGTTGTACTAAGTGACTAACCACGTTATTTACCCACACGTCTTTATTACACTGCAGTGTGTAACAAGCCTATTCACACAATAAGCCTCCAACATAAAGAAAACTTTTTATTTGAATCCATTTAAGGTTTTCCATCACGTCTTCACTAAGGCCAAATTGGAAAGAAATCCAGTTCAGGTAACAGAGCTCCGATAGCGATTGTCACGACTCTGAAGGGTCCGGATGCATTCAGGAGGGCACAAATGGAGCTATTCACTTTGAATCAGATACAGGATTACGTCGTTCGTGATTTGAAACTTCTACTAGACACCGCCGCTGTTAAATAAAGCTATAAAAGTTTAATATACCAACCTTTGATTACCTTTTCGTGGACCATTGAAATTGGGATACCCGGGCCAATTTTCCAACGCGCCTAACATTTGTAAGTTGATAAACAAATACATATGTAAATTAAATTACCCGTATGTATAATCAGATTTAGCATGCATAGGTACAAACCAATTTTCGCAAGTATTAGTTAAAAGATTTTAATAGGAACTAATTTGAGATTCATCGCCCTATACCTATTCGTCCCCTGCTGGACGTAAACCTCTCCTAGTGAACGCCACAGTGCCCGATCTTAGGCTTTTCTCATACCGTCACTGCGAGGTGTCTAACTGTAGGTGTACACTGTAAATCCTGCGAAGAATACCCACAAAGTGTGAGTAAGTTATGTTATTTCATTACGAAATAATTGGATATAATTATAAATAGGTACTTTCAAATCACTTCCAACATCAATGTTGACTAAAAGATTGAATAAGATTATGAAATCAGGCGTACAGAAATAATAAAGCCTCTACTATAGTTATTAAGATTACATCATGCTACAACACAATATTTTTGTAACTCGTTAACAACACGATTTCAATTTCATACAACTACAAGCAGTGTGAAAATGAAGGCAACACGTCAGTTAATTTCACTAAATCGTTACAATTTGTAGGCGAAATGAGCCCCTGAACACTTAACGGAATTATATTGGTCACGCACTCACGGTGGGGACGGAACGCTTGAAAAATGAACATGTCCAGTTTTTGTTTTAAATAATAAATGCATGTGGACTATAAGTGGTGACTATTGGCCAATCCCTATTATCAAATCCGTCGATAGATTTATCTTATCTTGTATAGGGCCGCGGCAGCAATGCCACAGTGCACTTCGACCCAATGGGATCTTTTGTGCTTCCCTTAGATGCCTATGACTCATCCCCGCCCAGTTCTTCAAACAGCTCTTCCATGAGCTTTATGATGAGGCCTGGGGGTAAGAGTCTGTAGTCCTCTGGTCTTAGATAACCTTGCCCCAAGAGGCGCATGCGCTTTCTAGCCATTGCATCGCATGTACACAAAAGGTGTTCCATGCTCTCAATTTCCCTTTTGCAGGCCCTGCAGTCTGATGTCTCTGTCAGGCCCATCTTATGCAGTAGAGCGTTAGTTCCGAAATGTCCGGTCAGAGCTCCCAACAAGTGACGGGCCTGCCGCCTGCTTGAGTTCCAAATGGCATTTTGCCATTTTGATGGCAGTTTGATGTCGATAGATTTGCTTATTAGAGATAGGATTTTGACATTACTTGTGTAAACCTTATGTCAAAATCATATCTCCACATATACATAAAGCGGAGTACATAGGTACTTAATTTAAACAAACATACCATCACGCCTGTATTCCCCGAAGGGTTAGGCAGAGGTGCACCAATCAGCACCCACAGTTCACCGGTATGTTTAGGTCCCATGTAATAGGGGGCAAGCCTATTGCCATTAACCGGGCACAAATCCAGACTCCGAGGTGCTACTGAGAATTTCATAGAAAAACCCAATAACACTTTGTTCGACCTGGGGATCGAACCCAGGACCTCTACGTAGCAGTCGTGCTTGGGACCACTAGACTTATGAGGCAGTCACTTAATTTAAATCATGGCTTTTTTCCTCGGTAAATACCAATGCCAATATGCTTGAAGAATGACACGCTTATGTCTCCCAGCACAACCAAATAGGTATCCAGGGTCAGCTTAATGTCAAGCACATTGAAGTTCTTGACGCTGTTTTTGACCTGGACCCTTTGTTACTATTAAATGTAATAGGGACTGGCCATAAGCAGCATTCTTCTTTGTTCTGTTTAATTGGTGTCAATAGTTAGCAATATTTGATTGATTGGTTGTTAGGTGATTTCAATACAAGACACGCATCTTTGACTTCGAACAGTGAAGGAAAACGTCATGAGGGAACCTGCATGCCTGAGGAAATTTTTGAACGGTGTGTGAAGTCTAA
The DNA here is from genome assembly GCA_910591435.1 of Acronicta aceris. Classification (NCBI taxonomy): domain Eukaryota; kingdom Metazoa; phylum Arthropoda; class Insecta; order Lepidoptera; family Noctuidae; genus Acronicta; species Acronicta aceris. The sequence goes on along the minus strand of OU342767.1, from coordinate 7,481,107 downwards.
AAACCTGCATTTGGCCAGCGTGGTAGACTATAGCTCACTCTGAAAGGTCGTACTCAGCAGTGAGACAGTAAATAGGCAGATGAGTAGGTATCCTTAATGACATTAAATTTCTCTCCACGTGTCGCCCATCTTTGGTGTAAAAGACGTAGATACGCTTTATTAGGTACATATATTTCTCTTGCTCGGTGGTAGGACCTCTTTGGGTTTGACTGGCTGGCGACCACAATTACGTCGGAGTCTGCCGTAAAGCACCTTGTTGTGTGTTTCGACTTTTGCGACTTAAGAGCCAGTTCCCCCTCGGTTGCTGCGGCTCTGGCAGTAGCAGTCCGTAGGAGCTCTTAAAACGCATCAGCAACTCATCTGATGATTCATCAGCTCGTTTGCCAAATTGACTAATAAAAAAAATAAACATACAGAATAAGTCAAAGCGTGTATAAAGTTACCCTTTGACAGATTTTGCTACTTTGCGGCGGACGTCATGAATATGGCCGCTGTGGTGCGAAGACCTGGATAAGTTTAGGGAGCGTTGTTTTTAGTCGATACGAGTCCGACATAACCACCCCGCTGTCTTCCCCGGGTAACAGAGGATCCCTAAGAATCTAAAAAAAAGATACAATACGACAATTATCATTAAAATTGTTGTTTGTTTGTCTATAGGTAGGTATATTTGTGTGCGCATCACGTATGACTGCTAGCCCCAACAAAAAGATCCATGGAAAATGTAAACTATGCGTAGCTACACGATGTTATCAAAATACCTACAAACTTCTCCAAACTACATACGTACATACTATCATGATTGAAACTTGTTCAAATAGACCTGCTTACAACGTAATGGAACACAAACTTGAAGATTTTACGATTTGCATGCATACGAGCACCAGTAAAGAGAAGACTGTTTTCAGAATTTTCAAATTATATCCGTATAATAATTACATCTTAGTTTTTTTCACAAACTAATCTGTTTGAAAATCAATTCTAATATCTTAACTGAGAGAGCCAACAGTTTTTTTTTACATGTATAGTATCGTAATTAACACATGAATAAATTTAACTTAGTAAGTACATTTCGTATAGTTATTTAGCTAATTCTAATTCGTAAAGTAAATAACATTAAATCTAAGCTTGCGTGGATATAACTAAATACCTAAACCAAAACGACAAACACAAGGATATTCCTTAGAAGACGCAATGACTCGCAAAATACAAGTTTTAATAAAGTCGCGTGCCGTCTGCTCCATAACGCAGCCCCACGTGTAATAAGATAAACGTTTTATTGCCTCCTTACACCAGATATTGTGAGAAGTCAGCGAATAAGTCGTTAGTACCTACGTATTTAGCTAATAAAGTCAATTTCCAATTAGAGAAAATCGCTTCTCCACGACTTTCCACTGATCAGCCTTTATGAAAGCTTCGTAAAAACGATCGTAGAAAATGTCCGATTCCGCCATACTAAGTACTCGCGCAATCTTTATTGGAAATAAATTAAAGCCAGCGGAAAAGAATTCAGACCCTTTGTTTGTTTGTACGAGGGACGAGATATTAAAAAATTGAAAGTTGTGAATTTCCATAGAATTTTTCATGACACCGGGTTGGCATTGCGAGTAGAAAACATATACGTTTTATTAGGTTATATTTGCGACTATGCCCTTTTTATTCACTTTATATTGTTGTGCTTTCACGTAGAAAAAGTTTTGCCGTTCCACCTCTATTTTTGCTTTTTAGCCGGTGTGCCACCGGTGGGCGGCGGCGTTTACATACAAAGTAAAAACATAAATGTACCTTTAGCACTTTTATGTGGATATGCGATATTTTTCCGTAATTGGATTAGTATGGCTGGATTAAGATGTTTTAATTGAAACCAAGTTATAACATGTAATCAAATCCACATTTATTCAGTAAATAGTAGCTGGAGAGAAAGAAACAAAACAACATTTACTAGAATTAAATAAAAGCTTAAGTAAACACATTTGGAGCGTCGATAAAGTTAAAGATATCTCTCCAAAAACTCCCGCTATTTGTTTACTTCGTAAATGTTTCTATACGATTTAGATCGGTGTTTCTTATCAGACGGCCCTTGAGAAGAAACACCTGAACAACTATAGGATCAAGGTTTGAAAGATCAAAGTCCAGACATTTCTGTTAGAATCAGCTTATAAGACAAAATGAAAATCTTTGGAATTTTCGTTCAAAGAAAGAGTGATCTAAATAATTCCATTTCAACAGTAGCTTAGTGGTTACAAAGTGGTCACGCCTGAGTGGTGGTCTGAGTTAGAATCCAGGTCACATACCAATGACTTTCAATCACTGATTTTCACTAGCTTAAATCGTAAGGAAACCGGTTAAAAGGTTAGTAAGGAACCGCTTAGTAAGGAATGATTTGGGCTTGGAGTTTGGATTCGTGCCCATAATGTGTCTGTTTTCAGATCCCAAATATGTTTATACATGGAATCTCAAACACCCGAACTGTAAGAGTACCTACATACATAAGTCCACCAAACCTTTGGAAACCACTATTTTCAACTGACTTCAAAAAGGAAGAGATTCTCAATTCGACTGTATATTTTTAAACCGATTTTGACGATTATTTTTTTGATCATACTTCCGAGGTGGACTTATAAAAATTTGGTTAAGTTCTGTAGCCTTAGCACGAACAACTTGCGAAAAAGTATTCGTATCGTCACGATAGAGGCGCTGGTCCAAATCTCATACAAATTGGTCTCCATGACGATACGAATACTTTTTCGCAAGTTGTTCGTGCTAAGGCTACTGATCACAAAATTTAGAAATAACACGTAACGACCGATTATTTATTATAAAATAATAACATCGTCTAGGCATACGTAAAAATTACACTCGCTATTAATAAAAATGTTGAAATAAATTAACTTTAAAAAAAAAGTAAAACTTTAAAAGTAATGTTATGTGCGAAACAGTTTCAGACGTCGGTAGCGAAATCAAAAGATCCGGTCAAATGAATGGCACCGACTTCCGAAACTGTTTCGCACATAACATTATTTCTTTATGATTTTGAAGGCGGTTTCACTTTTTCTTAAAAGTTAATTCATTAAAATACTTCACTCTTCACTATATCACGTAGAAGCGGTGTAATAAACAACACTATAGGAAACTAAACTTCCTTACACAGCCATAGAAATACTGACGAAGAAACAACAATAAACAAGTAATTAAAACTTATTTACCTATACGGCTAGTTCGCGTGCAGTAGACGAACTAAATGAGGCTCCGCGTTTAGCTAACATAAATATGTGTCCGTATCTAGCCGCGGGAACATAGGCGCCTTAAGGCTTAATCTTTATGAATACCATTCCATTTTAATAGAGGCCTTATAAACTATAAATTTTACTTACAAACTTTATTTTTAGACTGCCTAATGAGGCAGCAGTCGCACTAGCAACCGCTAGATCCATTGGACGACTGCTGATCAGATCAGAGGTTAGTTTTTCTATAAAATTCTCAGACTGCCTCATTAGTCTAGTGGTCCCAAGCGGACCCCCCTAAGCTAGAGGTCCTGGGTTCGATTCCCAGATCGAACAAGGTGTTATTAGGTTTTTCTATGAAATTCTCAGTAAAAGCTCGGAGTTAGCCATTTTTTCCGTGTTATTGGCAAGAGGCTCGTCCCCATTACATGGGACCTAAACATACCGGTGAAATATGGGTATACTTTAGTACAGCTCCGCCTAAACCTTCGGGGAATACAGGCGTGATGGTATGTTATATTGTTCTCAGTAGCAGCTCAAAGGTTGGATATGTGCTCAGTTAATATCAAAAGGCTCGCCCCTATTACCTACATAGGAACTAAAAACATACAGAGGAAATGTGGGTGTATATGTGTACGGGTTACAATACAGTTCCTCACTGCCATTCAGATAGGCATCTTTTATGAGCCTAGAAAATATCTGACTTCCTCGGTGGTAGGACCCCGCGGGGTCTGACAGGCTGGCCCTTACGTTGGAGGCTGTCGTAAAACACCTTGGTGTGTGTTTCGACTTTTGCGCGTAAGAGCCAGTTCCCTCTCGGTTGCTGCGGCTCTGGCATTCTGCAGTCCGTAGGAGCTTTTGAAGCTCGGCAACGCATCAGCAACTCCTCTGGTGTAGCAGGTGTCCATGGACGGCGATGACTACTTACCATCAGGTGGCTCGTCTGACCGTTAGCCGACTTAATCAATAAAAAAAAATATCAGGACACCTCTAACCCTTCAGTGATATTATTTATTTTAAGTCAATAAAGTTTTGATGGCATTCAAAACTTTATTTTTGACCAGCAGTTTGCTAATTTCGATCAATGCTACAAAAAAAAAAACAATTCAAACATTCAGTACCATTAAATAAAGGTCTGATGAAATACGTATACAAAAAAAAAACATTTCTTTTAGTAGGTACGAGTAGGTATATTAAAAAGCAAAATATTGTTTGAATTGTTGCCACTGCGGGGCACGAATCTACGTTCAGAATAAGAGGGATTATAAGTCCACCTCGGTGGCCTAGTGAGAGTTGACACACTTCACACACCGGCCGTAGAGAAAATCTCTTAGGCTGCAGGTTTCCTCGCGATGTTTTCCTTCACTGGGTACTTTAATAAAATGTATATAATAGAAAGGTCATACTTTTTTAAGGCGTACAACTCTACTACTTAGTACGTGTAAGATGGTGTAACTACGCATTGCCAAATACTCTGCAGCTAAGTAATAATGTGTTAATGTTATTAGGTTCCGGCTGCACGGATAAGAAACAAATATGATTTTGATGAGAGACTTCGCCTCCCTTTGTGTGTTCTACCGCCTATATAATAGACTGCATTCTGAGAATTTTTTTAATATGGTACCCACGGCCACATTTTATCATCGCACCACTCGCCATCGGCAGCAAATTCATACCCACATCTTAGAACCACTGACATCGCGTACTGTACGGTTCCAGGGGAACTTCATCCCACGTACAATCAGGTTGTGGAATGAGCTAGTTGCCGAGGTTTTCCCAAAAAAGGAGTGAAAAGGTTTTTACAGGGTAAGCAGCGCATGAGCAACACCTCTGGTGTTGCAAACTTCTATGGGCTACGGTAACTGCTTACCATCAGGCGGGCTGTAAGCTTATTTACCACCTCAGTGGGAAAAAAAATGTCTTAAGATGACGACCCGTGGATTACTGGTGCTGCTGAAGTCCTATGAATTATGTATTTGTTTTAGACAAACAAGCATACGGGTTGCCTGATTACCACCAGACAAGTGATTCAGACTTCGTAGTTCTTCTTAGTTATATCTATATATAACTAAGTTTACTGAGGTGAAAATTAGACTTGTCGTACTCTTCTGCAAAGTTGTAAACGTGCATGTACTCTGTACTGTAGCATGTACTGTTACACGTACACGTAAATATAGTATTTGAATTAGAAACTAGACATTCCTCACTATCCGTTGGGCAACTTGGTGGAATATGGAAATAAGTCCGGCTGCAGCCGAAAATACCTTTTAGAAATTATCTTACGTTCGCCATTTTGTTCTAGATTTTGAGATCGAGCGTCCAAACTTTTTATGTGCAATCAATACCCATCAATAGCCCACATTTTTTTTAAACTACTTCGTTAAATAGAAAGTTTGAAAGCAAAAGATATTTAATATTTATTATAGGCACTAAACATATCATTCAGTTTAAGTACTACGAACATAATGTATGCTATAGTAAACAAAATGGAATTATATAGCGTGAGCCAGAAAATTACCAGCGTTCTAGATATAAAGTCGATATTTTGTGTACTTTAGATGGGTTTAGTAACAGACACTGAGTCACCATACGTGCTACAATTCATTTTTCAAGTTTGTAGTTTTTATTTAGATATAAGTTTAACAAAGTTTATTGCGCACCATTTAGTATCCACATTAATATATGATGGCATGGTGACAAACGACCTTTATGTCCAGGATGATCTCGTACAGGCAACGTGCCTAATAACACAAACAAACAATCTCACACCCAAAACGCATACCTTCTCCATTCTGATGTGAGTAAAAAGGTTAAATCATATTTTCTACTAGCTTTTGCCAGCGACTTCGTCCGCGTGGAATAGTTACTTTGTTCCCTAGTTCTTCGCCCGCGGTTTCACCTGCGTTGCCCCGTTCCTAAGGGTTGTAGCGTGATGTTTTATAGCTTGAAACCTTTCTAATGAATCACTCATTTTCCCAAGATTTCCCTTCACTGCTCTGCTCCTATTGATCGTAGCGTGATGAAAAGTATACTATAACCTGCCCAGAAGTATGAAGAACAATTGTACCAAGTTTCGTTGAAATCCGTCGAGTGGTTTTTGTTTCTATAACGAACATACAGACTGATTGATGAGATTACTGATTGCATTTTTGGCATCAGTAGGCACCCGCTGATAGTTATTTTGGAAATATATTTCATGTACAGAATTGACCTCTCTACAGATTTATTATAAGTATAGATTAGGCATTATTTGATTCAAATATCAACATTCATATGTCAAAAGATACCCACTCTTTATTATAATATACCGTCACGCCGATGTTTTCTGATATTTTAGTAGAGGTGTACTAATGCACACCCACAGTTTGCTGTATGTTTAGGTCTCGTGTAATAAGGGGCGAGCCTATTGCCAATAACCGGGCACAAGTCCAAACTCTGAGCTGCTACTGAGTATTTTGTAGAATAACCTAATAACACTTTGAATCGAATTCGATTTCCAGGTCCAGCAAAGTGTTATTTGCCCTCTATTACACGGGACTTAAACATGCTGGCGCGATGGCGTTCTGTGAGTGTACTAGATAAAGTACACCTCTGTCTAACCCTTCAAGGAATACAGGCGTGATAGTATATTACCTATATACAATTTACATAAATAAATATAATTAAATATATTTTAACTTATATTTTGTAAACTTACCGTTAGTCATCGACGCTAGTAAAACTCAGACTCGCTTTTCTTTTGCAAACATGAAACAGTTTCAAATATTATGCACCAGTCTGATTTATAGGAGACAGCAGGCTAATCTTGCCACGCTATCGCAGCCAGCACAAATGGTACAAAAAACAAAATCCAGACGGCGACTTTTATGGTAGACCCCTTATACTGTCTAGCCAAAAGTGAAACCTTATCTTGTAGACTATAAATAAATAAACTTGACGTTTCAACCTTACGTTTATAGCATCACACTTTGTTATTTTAAGGAATTTTAGCCTTTATTTACACAGTAAAATTGGTTGCACATCGGGATGTCAAGACTGAGGCCGAATACAGAAAAGACGTCGACAGGGTGAATCGAGATCTTTGGTGTTTGAGATCGTTCGAAGTAACAATGTTCAGAGTTTTGGTCCGTGCCTCCGTGGTTTAGAATACATAACTTGCTTTCCGCACACTGCGAAGAAACCCTTGATCTAAAAGTTAACAAAACCGAGTAGGTAGTATCTAATGATCTGCCAAGCTAGCGACTATATTCACCTGTTCCTTTGAATCTGTAGTATGACCTTGTTCTAGGACAAAAATATTGTGGTTGTCTAAAAATTTAAAATCTCCTTGAAAGAAGAAATCTGATGTTAATGGTTTCGTTCGATTCTCCGGCGTCGATGAGCAATTTTCGTGTCTTTTTATAAATGAAAAGACTAGAATTACAGACCTTTTTCAAGTTTGAGGGTTATGTGTACTAAGTAGATTCGTATATACCTACGTGTTGTATTGATATATGAAATCACAGCTGATTATAGTATTAAAATTAAATTTTCGCATTAGTAAATAACATGAATTGAGCAATCCATACTTCCTAACTACGTATTATAAATGCGAAAGTGAGTTTGTTTGTTTGTTACGATTTCACACCTAAATCACTCAACCGATTTTAAAAATTCTTTCACCAATAGGAAACTACTTTATCAGCGAATAACATAGGCTTTATTTTTTTTATTTAGAGATCCCTACGAACATTACAATAATGTAATCCAAGGTATTAAAAATTTTCCTATAAAGTCTTTTTTTTTATCCTGGTGGGATCCAATTCTAAAGTCCAAAGTAACAACACCAATATAACAGGGACTCGCATGACATTTTAAAATACTTATTGTTTCGCATAATTGTACAAAAGCAACCACAAACAGTCAGGTAAGCTGATTTCCACATCTTTAATTACATCATCCCGGTATCGTTAGATACTGAAAAAAAAAGATTTTATCGAAAGCGATCCCTTTTAAAGAGGATTTACGCAATTAAAATGAAGAAGGGGAGCCCGATAAAGGAAAAATATTTATTCTTGCCTTTTGAGTAAACTTCCAGAAATAATAATCTTCTATATTATGGGGTACTGTAAATATTTGAAGTTCATCGGTATGAACTTTATATTTGGATGATGCCTACCTACGTCTTATTTTTAAGAGCTTTATGTCCATTGTCCATTGTTGCTAAGGGTTTAATATCCATACTGATTGATCTTCAAAGTTTATCCACTTTATACGTTTCATATACGGAAAAAATATTTATTACTTATAAATAGATCATTAGTCTAGTAGTCCCAAGCACGACTGCTACGCTAGAGGTCCTGGGTTCGATCCCCAGGTCGAGTTATTGGGTTTTTCTATGAAATTCTCAGAAGCAGCTCGGAGTCTGGATTTGTGCCCGGTTAATGGCAATGGGCACGCCCCCTATTACATGGGATCTAAACATACCGGCGAACTGTGGGTGTACATTAGTACGCCTCTGCCTACCCCTTCGGGGAATACAGGCGTGATGGTATGATGGTGTAAATAGATTTTTTGAAGACACTTTACTGACACACGATTGAAGTTAAAATTAAAATCATTTTTTCTTATTGAACAAGAAACATTTATCTATAACTGACCGGTATGTTTTATGTCCCATGTAATAAGGGTCTTTTTAAAAGCGTCTTGATTTTGTTGACCCACTGGGCTAACGTGGATTTACATCCATTAATTATGGAGACCGGTAGAAAAATTTGTTGAATTGTTTGATATACAAAAATAACAGAGGCAATCCAAGGATTATTCGAACCATGTGATTAACTGAAATATACGTATATAATACGACGACACGATTGGCGTAGCGGTTGAGCAATCGGCTTCTGCGCCACGTGTTGTGGGTTCGATCCCCACACGGAGCAAATATTTGTATGATCTACAGATAGTTGTTCCGGGTCTGGGCGTTTGTGTATGGGAGAATTTGTGTTTGTAAACGCACCCACGATACAGGAGAAAATCCTAGGGTGGGGCAACGTTTTAAAAAAAAACCAGCAACCCATATGCTTTACCTGCGAAAATTTTCCCACCCAAAGTTCCAACTTCTCTAGACAATTTAAAAAACAAAATTTTCAAAGAAATCTTTTCTTGACAAACGAACACAAAACAGTCTAATCATTCGAGCCGCTCTCAAATGATTATATTACATACATTAGACAATTGATTTTTATATATTTACATAAATAGTTTATGTTAGCCTAGATTATGGTCGAGCTACCTAATGACTTATGCATGCGTGCCGTTAAATAGAACTGGTTTAGGTATTCAAAGCCATTATAGCCATTTCTTCTAAGGGCTATTTCAAAATTGCTCTGCATTGTCCCTCCTATATTTTTTTTTTTTTGTTTTTATAAAAAACTTTGCCCCACACTAGGATTTTCTCCTGTATCGTGGGTGCTTTTACAAACATAAATTCTCACATACACAAACGGCCAGACCCGGAACAACTACCTGTAGATCATACAAATATTTGCTCCGTGTGGGGATCGAACCCACAACACGTGACGCAGAAGCCGATCGCTCAGCCGCTACGCCAACCGTGTCAGTCATTCATTTCAGTCATTTTAATACTGTGTATTATGTCTGGATTTTAAAAGGGACCATTTCAGTGTTTCTTGTCAAAGGTCGTCAGTTAGGAAATGCCGGTGTCATCTAATAAAATAACCATTGTTCTGTCGCAGTCGGGTAAAAATATAAAACATCGACTTGTAAAAGTGTCCCTAAAGAATGTACTTACAGCAATAAATATCATTTATCATTAGCGCAGCTTATGAAATTAACAATAGTTTCTAGGAAATAAATTCACAACGCATTGTTGTACTGTACACTATATTCTAATTATAACCGAAATAATTATATTGTTTTAGTTATTAATTAAGCTTGAAATAGAAGCTCCGATACGCACAATAATTTCAACTGAGCAACTAAAACTAATATAAAGCTATACTAACCAAACCGGCTCAATAAATTAATAAAAAATATTAAAATGAAAATGTTAAAAAGGTAAGGTAACTGCCTCATTAGCGTCGTGGTCCTGAATGCAACTGCTACGCTAGAGGTCCTAGATCCGATTCCCAGTTAAAGCAAAGTATTATTGGACGCTCTGTAGTATAGAACGTCTATTCGTTTACTAAACTCCTGGAAGCCTGGTAGTAAAATTCAGATTAGAGAACAAAATCCACATCTACACACAAAATCTAGTAACTAGGTACAGGTATAAACTAAAAGGAACACAGCTCTCTATTTTTTACGGACTACAAGTGAAAGTTCTTTAAAAATGGCTACAATAACACGTTGACCATAAGTTTACGTGGAATACATGCTGCAGGCTTGAATTAACCAGAAAATGAAAGTAGAAGGTAAATAATATCATAAGGTACTTTCTTCATCCCCAATCAGCTGCTTGTTGGGGTAAACTGAGAGACGGGGGCACGTGATACGCATTCAGATACAAAGGGGATATTGAGGGCATTGAAATATGAGTAGCCGATTCTTGACCAGAGTCTAGAGAATGGACATTGCTATTACGTATCATTAAGTCAAAATAAAAGGAAATGCAATATAAACAATTACTATCTGCTATCTTAAAGTTGTTTATAAACACGGAACATAGAAAACAATAATTACTATGAGGAGTATTTTCGTGGGACATAATAATATTTTATTTCACTATCCTAAATCAAGAAAAAAAAATTCCTGCGTCTGGCTGAACGCTGTTTAGTTTCATTCGAAATGAAGACACATTAGTAATGAAATGAAATGAAATGAAATTATTTATTCTGCAAGTAGATCTTTAGAGATACTTTTACATGTCAATGGTTTGGGGTTTTCTTTTTTTAGCTAGATGGCTTCGGCATTTCCTAACTGACGACCTCTGAGAAGAAACACCGAAACAAACTCAGAGAATCATGGTCTCTTTTAAAGTCCAGACATGGAAGAACACTTATATGTGAGTGGTACGATGTAGGGTAATGTCTGAAATGGCCTTTTGAGGAAAGAACCATTGCAGCTTTGAGTAGACCAGTCCCAACTGACGGCACGCATGCATCAGTCATCGTGTAGCTCAACCATAATTTAGGGAGCTCAACGACCTGTCGCACGACCATACCAGATCAGCAGAACATTCGTGTAGGTCTAATGAAGTTCCCAAAGCCTCCAGACTATAATAAGCTTGTTTAATTATCATGTATCAAAAGCCTACATGGTACTCACATTTACAAATTATATATATATTTTTTTATGAAATCTCTTGAATATAAGTGTCACGGTTCAATAATGCCGCGGCAAAATAGTAACAAATTCATGGATGTCAAAATTCAATTCAATAATATAAGAGTAATTAAAATGTCAACAATTAAAATGACGAAACAATTAAAGTAACGAATACAAGGCTGGAATATAAAAACAATTTTTTATCCCAATTTAATTTAATTTAAAACAATTTGCTATGCTTCGTAGTACATCGATTTGTGGGGACATTGACATAACCTATTAATTGCTCATTTATAAAACTAGTAGCAAAATTGCGAAATAAATTGGACCAGAGATACTTTTTACCTTTGTTTATATGGAAAACAAATTAATTGAACTAGAGCTACGGGCTGTTTGTGTATCAGCCAATTAATTGATTTGTACCAAAAATAAAATAATAGTATAGTACCTACCTAGCACCCAGAACGGATGTACAGAGGTATTACAGAGTATTCTTTGATTTCCAGAGATAATTTCTATATTCATTATTATTGCTCTTATATTAAAAATATATATTTAAAGACACGTGCCTACATATCAAAGCAGAAATTTAAGTTTGTTTATCAAAGTTTAATCACCTTCGTGTACATTACGGAGCTCGAACAAATTTGATCAGTGTCCAATTAATTTGTTACAACAGACAGTAGATAGACAATTATATTACAGAGAATTATAGTAGCTATATAGTACAGAGCTCTGTACTATATAGCTACAGACTATAATATATAAAATTTTCACGAACGCACAACGAACTGCGACATAGCTATCGATGAAGTTGAGCGTAGGCGTAGCGTATATTTTATTTGACTCGTATGCATGAAAATCGTTCACATTTCAGGTTTATTGGTATCTCCCAATTAAAAAAGGAATGTGGAGTGCATTGGTGAGATGCAGCGGCATTCACAAGGACCCTAGCCGGCAATAAAGTAGGCACCAAGCGAGCTACGTGCCTTAAGAAAAGACGAGTAGAACGTGCTAACTCCTTATTTGTGCATGAAGCTCAGCCACCAAGCAAACTGGGACGTTTAAAAAGCGGAAAGAAAATTTACATTATCACATTCCTCTAGAGAGTTTTTTACTGTTCTCAGAGCTTAAATATTTCATTGTAGAAAATGTACCCGTACTTCGCGGAAGTTCATTTCAAAAAACTATTTTATAATATAGATATCTACCGAGACTGCAATATAATTTAAAGTGGATTGCATCAGTCTGAAGAAAGAAGTCTTTGCAATGCATTGGGAGGAACATTTCTAAGAAGACTCAAAATTTTATCTAGGTATTAAATCTGCCTACTACACAGAGAATGAAATATAAAATATTATAAAAACCTTTATTAAAACCTTTTAGGTTAAACTTGAATACCAAAATGTGATTTCATTTCCATAATTTTTAATCCAATTTAGAAAACAAAACAAAGATAAATAAAAAAAATCGAATATTATCCTGCGGCATTAAATAATGTTTCCTGCGTTGTATATCCTAGCCCACTCGTGCGTTACGTGGACACTACCACGAGTTCCAAACGCTCTCCGATGTCGCCTGGCACGTAGGTTATAAAAATGAGGAGGACCTTTAAAGTGAAAAGTAAAACGAGTTTGGCTTTTATGGTAGTTGCCCTGAGTTATCCAATCAGTCGGTGCCGGGGAAGCAATAAACTGGGCATCACGTCCGAACGTGTCCTCCCAGTGACAAACTACTAACGCCTCGCACCAACTAGCGCGAGCGCACTGAACGCTTGCCTGCACTCACTGATGGACGAATTTAGATTTATTGCTCACCCTGCGTGTTTACTTTTCCTCACATCGTCTGAGCTGCGACGAGATTCATAGTTAGTCGCCCCGTGGCTGTGTTTGGACACGGCAAGGGGACAGTCGTGTGAGATGAGATTAATGCAAGCTGGTGTCAACAAATCCTTGTGATACCCTAAAGGAGGTCCCTCTTTCTAATACGTATAGTTATATGGTCTTTTCATATTACTGCGTTGTGTTTTTTTTTTATTTTGTTTTATAATGTATCTGTCCAACTGTAAAAGGATTGGGTACATGAGTAGGTAGGTATATTCTTACTGATTATTCCATAGCTGGATAATGACTGTTCCAGTTCGTAACCCTGATCATTAATCATACATAATGCCATAATTTAAAAGAGAATAACTACAATACATTTGAATCGAGGACCGGAAGAATGATGCAGCCGATATTTTTTGATGATCTATACGATATTCTTGAGTGCTCTTACTCCGTTGTTCTTTCTCAATAAATGCAATTAATCTTATTTATTTTTGAATTATTATAGGTTGCGTATACTCGTAGGTACAATTCGCAATGAGTATATTTCATTCAAAATAAAAACTATCAGCTACTTTCGTTCTACTAGGTTAAGCATATTGTGAAGGGGCACAAATCCAAACTAAGATTTGCTATTGAGAATTTCATAGCAAACCCAAATACACTTTACTCGACCTGGGAATCGAACCCAGGTCGTCTAGCGTAGCTGTCGCACTTACGGCCAATACTAATAAGGCAGTTCCTATTTCAGTATTTTCAAATTTCTTATACCTACTCTGCCTACTGTATATTAAGTACATACATTCCTGTTCATGAGTTCATGAATACATCTAAGTTATTATTATGGCACACAAAGACGAGACGGTTCTCTGTCAACTGAAACATTTGATATGCCAAGATATTACTGTAGTGTCAACGTGCTGAATACACGTGTATTTGACACTGAAATACTAGATTTAGTACCTACTGTCATTAAGAACGATTCCCATTACCAAGAGCAGACTGTATTAGGTATCTAATTGTAGATTATCTGTCATATTTATTGATACAATCAATCACGATTCAATCACATTTAGAATATAATCGCTCGCGTTATCAGTTAATCCCCAAAAGTACTTAGACAATATACAATGGACGATAATATAATTATCTTCTTACAGTAAAACATTTAATGTAACAGTAATGAGACAAACGAAACTATTTTACGGATGAATTTACAAAAGAAATGTTATTTTAGGAATATCTTTAATACTTGACTTAGACGAATTATACTTTAAAATATATATTTGTCTTTCTCACTTTGATGTCAATAAAGTGAGATGGTACTGACTAGAAATAATATCCTCTTCACTTATGCGCATTTTTAGATAAGGGAGTAGGCACCTTCGTACCATCACACCTGCATTCCCCGAAGAGTTGAGGCCCTAATAATTTACACCAACAGGTCGCCGATATGTTTAGGTTCTATGTAATAGGGGCGAGCATATTAACCAGGCACAAATTCGAGCAATAATACACAATACGGAGAATTTCAAAAAACCCAACAACACTTTTCTTAACCTAGGAATCGAACCCACGACATCTAGCGTAGCAGTCGCGCTCAGGACTACTAGGCTAATGAGGCAGTTAGGGAGTAAATAGTAGCTGTTTTTTCTATTATCATATACGTATAGATGCCAGCAACACTAGTAGCATTACTAGCGTGCTATCATCTACGAGACTTAATAATTAATTATTAGAGATTATTAGACTCTAAGTAATACTATAATACAATTATTAATTTTATTATATCAATCCACGTTGAAAGAATGAGTGAAAGACAATTAACGAAAGGAATTTATAAGGCGAACGTCAGCGGCAGCGTCAGTAGAGGTCGCCCTGGAAGGACATACGCCGATCTTATTGGCAAAATTCATCAAAAAGGTCAGGTGCTTAGCACTCGCAACCGGCGTGTACGTATGAGAAGATTTATGAATGTGGAAGAAGCAAAAAAAGTATTTAAGAATCGTAGAAAGTATATAGTTTCTGCATACCTCTATGGTTATGGTTGGGTTTTGAAGCGGCAACCACACGATCGCAAGTCCGACGCCCTAGCCGTTAGGCTACTGCCTTCTCTTATTTGATGAAATAGATCTAACAGTCACTTGCTATATGGTTCGGCTTTGAACGTGCGGTATAAAACATATCATTCTAGCTATCGGGCTACCTAATGGCAGTAGTTACTGGCCATTTGTATGTAAAGGCTGAGATTTGGTTTCACTAAAAGGATTGGCTACTACTATATCCTGCAAAGGTATAGGAAGGTCGTTTCGTCACAAACGTTGATATGGAAACCGACTATATCATAGTTGTAAGATGTCCTCCGCCAAGATGGAGTGATATTTTGCGAAAAGTTGCTGGCGGAAGCTGGATGCGACAAACCGAGGAAAGGGTGAAATTACGTACTTTAGAGGAGACCTACGTCCACCCGTAGACTGATATAGACTGAATGCTGATGATTATTATCATAGTCGAAAATTGGTGAGGCTGATCCCAAGCTATTGCTGCTTCAAGCTCAATGCCAAGCCGAAAAAATACGATGTAGTTTTAGTAAACCACCATCACATATCTTTCCATAAATCAACCTGCATCAGTGTCAGCTCTGAGAACCACATAACTCCTGGTGGATCACACCACTAAACTGGTGGGTGTTCTTTCAATGATAGGATAGGATATATTCCAGGATATTCCTGATTTAAAAAACCCTAGCACGATAATAAATTAACATGTTATTGCTCGACTCAACCGGATAAAAAACGAGTTTTCATTAATGACCAACGTTTAAATGAACAAAGAGTTAATTTCAGTATTACTGTATTTGTACACTTATTTGTAATTACAGGGGATTAATATGGTACGTGTAATATAATTTTAAATAATAATTATCCCGCACCGACATGCTTTGATGTGGTTTTCATAAATTATAAGTAGGTATTTTATCTTGATTATTTAAGCGATTAAATAAAAACTATTTCAAAAAAAGTATTGGTAAGCTATAATTACTGATTTCGGCTTAAGAAGTCAATCTGGTTTAGAAAACACAGATAAACGTGAATAACCTTGCCTTACCTTAGCTACACGCAGTCAGATTACAAAGCTGCTCATTGAACATTGGCCTGTTGGGCACAGCTGCCAAATGTACCAAACTTAGGGCTCATACACAACAACGCAGTGTAACGATGCATTGCATCAACGAAGCCACTTAATTTAATATAATGGAATACGTAAAAACAGTCTATTAAACCAAATTCATAATGCATATTCATATTTATTGGTAGCTGATCCGAAAGACGTTGTTTAGTCCAAATAATAAAATCTAAAAAAAATCAGTTTTAGTTTTCTGGGATCTTCGATTTTTTCAGGCAACTTTTCCAATTTTTCTTTTCCTTAAGGGACAGAACAAGAAGACAGAGAAAGGACATTTAAAATAATTGCCAAATTGATGCGCTTACCGATGAACAGCATAACATTTTTATACTACATCGACGGTAGTGGATCTCGGTAATAATTTCAGCGATGGTTTATACGTAGACCTATATTTTCTATGCATTGTCGCATTATAGTATTGTGTACAGGACCCTTAGTTTCCAGGTAGCACGACGCGTAATTGGATAGTACGGTGAGAATATTTTCAGTAACGAATAGGACTTTTACCCCATAGCTTTACTCGTGACCTAATTCCTTCATATATTTGTACTCTTGCAAACAGTATGCTGTGACTAACATTAGCACTACTTGTCAAGAGCTTACTTGCAAAAAGTCTTTATTTATAGAGTGAGTAATTATCACATTAGTCTAATATAGAACTAAGAAAATAAGATATCCTATTTTACTACATACATAAAAATTTTCACGCCTATCTCCCATTAGGGTAGGCAGAGACTATAGATATATTCCTCTTGCTTCAATCCTGGTACACCACTTTTGCTTCATCTACGTTCATTTTGTCTCATCACGAGTCTCAAGATTATAATAAGTACGGTCTACTATACGAGTATGATCGGGACTTAGGTTTGTCCCCTGCTTCATGGGATTTTAACATATTGGCGAACTATACTATTTATCTATCGGGTATACTTTAATACATCTACAAATAAGAAAAAACCAAATAAAAAGGATTTATTGACACCTCTGCCTAACCCTTCGTAAAATACAGGCGTGATAGTATGTTATATATAATATGTTATAATGCGGCCAAATTATGGAACATTGGCAATCTACAAGTATCCATTGCTAACCTTATTAAATAACCTAACAAAATAGATGTTATAATAAAGCCAGTCAGATAGCAAAACGTAAATTGAAACCTTTTCCTTAACCTAGCGGGTTTAGGATTTAATTTAGAAAGAAAGAAAGAGAAGAAGAAAGAAAATATATTTCTTGACTAATATAAAAATATATTGTAGACAGCCGTAGCGTTTATTGGGGACGCCGCTGTACCCTTCCGAGTCGGTTCCCCGAACACGAAACGAATCTGACTAAATCGCTGATTCAAAAAAATAATGACGCTGGTATATCGTATGTTCTAGAACATACCAGTGTTGTTCGCGTACTATGAACTCGATATGTATAGAATTATTTATTATTTCTATACCGCTCACGCCTGTTAAAAAAATATATTGTATATATTTTCACAAAACTGTTCCAATAACAAAAGAAATAGTTTATCAGTGGAACAGTTTTGTGCAAACTAATAAGGTTGTTTTGACTGCCTCATTAGTCTAGTGGTCCCAAGCTCGACTGCTACACTCTAGGTCCTGGGTTCGATCCCCAGGTCGAGCAAAGTGTTATTGGGTTTTTCTATGAAATTCTCAGTAGCAGCTCGGAGTCTGGATTTGTGCCCGGTTAATGGCTAGAGGCTCGCCCCCTATAACATGGGACGTAAACATACCGGTGAACTGTGGGTGTACGGTGGGTGGGCTCTGCCTAAGCCTTCGGGGAATACAGGCGTGGTGGTATGTTATGTTATGTTTAATAAGGTTGTTTCTTATAGGTAATTCTGAACTCAAGGTTTTTTCACTTTCGAGTTTCATTGCCATTAAATATAATTTCTGTCCAGTTTCAATGTTATTTTAAACATCACAAATATCAATCACCTTTTGGGTTCATTTAAGATTTCAATTCAAAAATCTAATTTGCCCAAATAGTTTTTTTTTAGTTTAGTAGAATACCATTTGACATTTACGAAACTGAGATTAATACTACTCTACATATTTTGAATATTTTTCTAAGTATTAGAATTTCCTGGAACCCTTCTAACTAAACCATATCCAAGCGTGGCCACAATTAGTTAGTAATAATAAATTCATTAGGCCTTTAATAATAATTGTTTGAAGAATCTTTCAATAAACCGAATTGAACCCACACACATATTTTCACATGGTTTTAACTGGTCCACCAAGCAAAAAACCCATATGGTATTCATGAGTTATGTTAGTTATGGTTTGAAAAACATCCGCGTTCTGTTTTTATGGGTAATCAAGCATTTTATTATATCATTTTCATACATAAAATTTTCATATTTTGTAGATATAATGCCAGCCTGCACATTAGATTTTCTTGGTTCTTTTTTGTTTAAATCATCATAGGCTTTATGATGTAACATGAATATAACACATATCAATATTGCATCTCAGAAACATGGTGCAATCATAACAAAATATTTTTCAATGAATTAAAATATACCTCTTTCCCCGAACAAACGGTTATAAGTGCCTATAGTTACAGCCAGTATCAATACCACAACAAATGTTGATGGTCTTATTCATAATTATATAAAACTTCTTATAAACCTTCTATAGCTATAATATGTTTTATCTTATTTTCCCCGTCACAAAATATCACGTGTCAAAACAAGACAAAACATTGTATACCTAGGTATAGGAGGTTAATAAGAAATTTTAAATTATTATGAACAAGACCGTTATGTATAAGCACATACTTTCCATAAATAGCATAAGAATAGAATACTATAACCTAGTACTTGCTAGAAATGTACATATTACCTCTTTGCTGTGGTTAAATAAAAATAATATAAGTACCAAAAAAAATATCTCTACAACCGTGTTTTTCGCCTACGCCAAAACGTCGCAAATATCATAAAAAAATATATATATTAAAAATAGCAACAAAATGTCCCATACTACACATAACTTAACATAACACAAACCTATAATTAAATAGACTTGGCAAATCGCTCCCTAAGTACCAAACTAACTTGCAGAAGTCGGCAATATAATTCTGTGTTCTAAGTGTAGCAGGCAGTTAATAATCGACATTAGTAAAGTGGCTCGGTAGGGGAGCCTCCCCTAAGGCATCAGTACTCAGTGGCCGAGCGTAGGAACCGTACGGCGATAGCATCTACCACTACCATAGAACCACAAGGAGTTAATACTTCAATTTACTGCAATTAGAGAATCAGAATATCAATGTAGAACACTATTTTTGATTTCGGTTTACCGTGTACAATTTCTTTACTTCTATTCGGTTTTTTTTTTATGGGATAGAACGACAAACGAGCAGACGTATCGCCTGATGGTAAGCGATTACCGTCGCCCATTGACACCCGCAACACCAGAGAAGTCAAAAGTGCGTTGCCGACCATTTAAAAGGAGATTAGGCCTCCGGTAACCTCACTCACTCGGCGAAACACAACGAAAGCGTTGTTTAACGCCGGTTTTCTGTGAGGCCGAGTTTCTGTTTTCGTAGAAAAAATGTTACAAAATTATAATTAAATTAAGTTAATTTAAATTATCTTCATCACCATCATTATCAGCCTATAGCAGTCCACTGCTGGACATAGGCATAACTTACCGAATAACAAATAACTGACGTACTTAAATATGTATGTAACTGTACTTACTTAAATAACCCGTTAGATTTAAACCGAAGAAAACCTATTTCAATGTTTAACTTCTAAATAACACCATAAACGTCATGTCAAAATTAAGCACTAAAAACACGAGAAGTTACACCCCAGCCAGCCATATTTCATATTGATGCGACGATAAGCTAACAACATGCAGGCCTTTTTATAGCCAATAAATAAGGGTTTAAACATATATGCATAA
The DNA here is from genome assembly GCA_910591435.1 of Acronicta aceris. Classification (NCBI taxonomy): domain Eukaryota; kingdom Metazoa; phylum Arthropoda; class Insecta; order Lepidoptera; family Noctuidae; genus Acronicta; species Acronicta aceris. The sequence goes on along the minus strand of OU342767.1, from coordinate 7,460,686 downwards.
CTCGAAATTAGGCGTATATACCTGTATAGGTTAAATAAGACATGTTACGTTGAAGTAATGGCAACACTAGCCCGGAAGCGGAAAAACGAAACGGACTGGTATTTACGAGCAGCACATCCGCCCAGTGGGCTTCATTAATACACGCGCTAGACAAAAAAATATATTGTTATACATGAATTCATTGAACTTTATAACTACAATTTGAGTAAATTATACGGTATGTTTATAGGTTATACCTACAGTTTTATTTAAATGTAAATATGGTTTAAATGGGATTTACATTATATTTTAAAATTGGCTGTGTTAAAGTTATCGCATGGTTCATGCGAAGCGGGATGCATAATTAATTTTATTTTTGTGTTATTATAATATCAATGTTTTAAAGAATATATACTCGTAGTGCGCTAATCAGTGTGGTCGTATAGCCCATTGTGGTGAGAGTCAGTTCAGTGGCGCACGCTGCTAATTAGCCAGCCACAAGATAAATGTCAGCAATCACGAACCCCCGCAACGCGCCCGCCACACGCTATGCCACCCCCTCCACCCGCGATCAACAGATTACTTACAAACTAGCATCTCGCCTTACAGACCAATCCTCCTTATTACAATACCGTTTTTGTATCCAGAACTGGCCTGCGGAACCCTTGCTGCTACTGATTTATATTAATAGATCACAATCAATCATCCACTATCTTGACTTCCACGCTGATAGCTCAATAATAAGCTTGAATTGCCGCCATAATAGTGTCTTCGTCGCAAATGTCAATTGTTGAACTTTTAAAGGGCTGTTGGTAATAATAGGGGTGGTCTTGTTGAACCATGTCGTTGTAAATCAGCGGTTCACTTTATATTGAAGGTAAATCACTTTGTTGAAAGTTCAGCGGCGGGCGATACGACTCGTGTCATTGTAATGCGTGCCACGACTCACAATGACATACGAGTACCTTATACTTCCCAACATTTATCGAAAGTATGCTAACTATTTGGTTTAAAACTTCTGCATTTCTCAGCAGATTTCTCGTATTTCTCTGTAATGTGCCAAGGTTTTAGGCTAACTATTTAATATTCATAAAGAAGTTTTGAATACGGAGCATGTGCAAGTTCTAAATATCTTAATTACCTGCTACTGCGGGTTCGGCGCAGAAAGTTTGCGCGTTATGCTCGTACCGTTTTGAATATAGTTCCTTTACATGACGTCACATAGCAGACTAATTCAGAAATATTTACAGTGGTATTTCGTATTTACAATTGTTTTTAAAGAAAATTATAAAAATAAATAAATACAAACAGTGTTTCTCATAGGCTTTTAAAAAAAACCATGGTACATACTATAACAGTTTACATTATAGTTAATGTTATGATCCATATCACTCAGATATAATTCAGGCAAAAAATGGGAAATAATCGAATAAACGTCTCAATCAAGATGATGTACTTACCTGAGTATTGATACAAACAAATAATTTAATCGACCATTGACTCTGACATTAGCTGGGACTAATTATCGTTAAGTAATTATTTATTTACGTTCAGCCGTGATCGTCCACTAAAGGGCCCTTTCCTCCTTCCATTCTTCCGGGATAAGAAAGTCAGAATAAAAATAATAGTTTCAGTTAAACCACATACGGCTTATGTAGACTAATTGTGTTGTTGCGTTTTTCTACAAAATTCTCAGCGGTAGCTTGGAATTTGAATATGTGCCCGGTAAATGGCAATAGGTTCACCCCTTTTTACGTGGACCTAAACATACCGGCAAATAATGTGGGTGTATATTAGCACACCTCTGCCTAACCCTTTGGAGAATCCAGGCGTGGTGGTTTGTTATATGAAAACATGTTTAAGTGAACAGTTCCAAATTAGTCCTTTTCAATACAGAAGAACCGTAGCGATACTCCATGGTTACTATTCTCAATCTTGACAACGATGAGAGCTTTTTGTATAAAAGCATGAGCTGGTCTTTCAATTCTGTTTCTGCCTTGATAACCTTAATATTTAGTTATTTTAGTGAAGAAAAAATTCGAGTAGTCGACTGCGAGTAGGACGCGATCCTGCGTCTTCTGGTTAGATACACCAGACGCTAAGCTCTAAGCCACCACGAGTCCCACCCGCCAGATCGAAATTTGCCGTCGAATTCTGAATTTTCGTCTTTAAGGTGACAACCTGAATATTTTTTTTATAAAATTGGGTAATTAATTACTTTTATCTACATCGATAAACTTTTTATATTCTAGCTGACTGTGTCTTGTGATGCTCACTTGACCATTTTCCCAAAATCTTGAGAATTTACCAAAATCCTACAGAATCTGACTAGATTTCGCTTAGATGGATTCATTTTAGTCCCTTTTTTATAAATATGGTAATAGTTATAACACATTTAGGATTGTTATATGTTAAATATAACTACCTTGAGAATCGTAACGAAATACTTAAGGGTCCAGCGGAGCTTGAATTGCTCACAAAAACGTAATACCGAAATAAATCGTAATCCAGACAATATTCTATCAAACTATGTTAATATTCGGATTTGGACACCGTTAGTCTAGGTTCCTACGGTACTATTTCGTCTACTAATACTTCACTGGAAATAAAAGACCGGAAAAGCATTCTAAACTTGTTAGTTATCAAAAATTGCATTCGCCTACATTTATTTCCAGTGGAATTTCAAGTGAATTCCAATTTTGGACGAAATGGCAGCGTAGGAACCTAGATTAACGGTATCGGAATCTGAATAATAACACAATTTGATTTAATTATTTTTTAATTACGATTTATTTCGGAATTACGTTTGTAAGAGAAATTCGGTCCGCCGGACTCATAAGTAGGTAGGAATAAAACGATACATTTTATTGCAGTGAATCTAGAAAATGCCGAGTCAGTAACATAATTACGACGATCAAACATTGTACTGTAGATAGTGTCGACACTAAACTCTAAAAACTTGCTTTCCCAAGGGTATGTCGGAGGCTGGACGGCAACCGCTCCACTTAAAACTTACCATGATACAAATAATTGTACTGTATATATATTACATACTATAATATTACAATGATCATACGATTACAATTGCACGTTAGTAGGTAGTTATTTAAAATAAAAGCGTCACACCCTGGGATTTTCTCTTGTATTGGTGCGCTTACAAACACAACTCATCACATACACAAACACCCAAACCGGGAACAACCACCTGTGATCTTACAAATATTTGTTCTATGCGGTGTTTGAACCCACAACACGTAACGTAGAAGTCGATCGCTCAGACACTACGCCAAAGGTGCCGTCAACTTTTTAATCTTCTTGTTGATTAAAGCCACCAAGCAAAAGGTGAATCCTGGTGGTTCGACTCCCAGCTCGAGCGTTTTATTAGGTTTTTTATCAAATTCTCAGTAACAGCTCGAGGGTCTGGATTTGAGCCCGGTTAATGGCAATAGGCTCACCCCATATTACATATTAAGAAAATAAAGAAAGGAAAAAGAAAGAAACAATTTATTCAGCGTTTATCTTTTACGTTTACCTTTGCCTAACCCTTCGGGTAACATAGGAGTGATAGTTGTTAGATGGATGTTATATTATGGTTATCTTTACTTATCAGAAGATGTTTATCTTTGAGTCTGTTTTTACCCAAGACGGAACGGAGAAGTTGTATGCGCTTAGGGTGAAAGGCTGTTTGTTTGTTTGTTCCATTTTGTATTATATTCGAAAAGCGAAAGGAACAAGAAAATTCAATACATATATTTTCTTCTTTTAAGAGTCCGGCGGACCGATTTTCTCTCACAAACGTAATACCGAAATAAATCGTAAACCAGACAATATTCTAAACAGGATCATAGGAACCTAGATCAACAGTATCTAAATCCGAATGATAACATAATTTGATAGAATATTGTCTGGATTACGATTTATTTCGGTATTACGTTTTTGTGGGCAATTCACGCTCCGCCGGACCCTTAAGACTTGTTAAAATTGTATATAAGTAAAATAACGGCTAATGGTGCAAAAAATCCCCAAGTTCCACATAAAACGCATGGTTAAAATTAACAGAACATTACTAAAATTGTCAGTCCTAACTACTGAGTTGTGTTCCATACTACGTAAATAGCGTAGAACTAAATAAAATAAATGTGGAATTAGTCTAAGGATAAATCCGTGGACCGCATCGATTCTGTCAAACTCCACTAATTTTATCTAAGCAATGTGGCGACCACGTGGTAGTTCGAAACTTTCCTTTTAGGCACAGCCATATACCAGAAAGTTGTTCATAAAACAATCAACGTTTACCTATAAGGACCGTCCAACTGATACTTTACAAAAAGGTTCAGAGGCTTCTTTAGACATATTAATTTCGTAACAATAATAAAGCTTTTATGCTAAATAAAAGTTTGACAGTTCTAGAGCATTGTTTGCGAAAAACAAAACAAAGTTTGACTTTATGTGTATCATCTTTTTATTATTTATATCTTTTGGACTAAGCAAGAAAAGTTTGGATTTTTATATGTTTTGCAATTTACCTAGTAAAGAGTAAAGTATAAATCTACCCATGGAAAAAGGAGATAAGAATTGTCTGATATTATTATTTTATTTAAAAGGTACAGTCACAGTCGACTGCTACACTAGAGGTTCGATCTACTGGGTTCGATCCCCAGGTCGAGCAAAGTATTATTGAGTTTTTCTATGAAATTCTCAGTAGCAGCTCGAAGTCTGGTTTTGCCCGGTGAATGGCTATAGGCTCGCCCCCTATAACATGGGACCTAAACATACCGGCGAACTGTGGGTGTACATTAAGTACGCCTCTGCCTAACCCTACAGGGAATACACGCGTGATGGTATGATGATGATGGTACAGTGACAGACTAATACATACGCAAATTTGTTCAACCTTACACAATACTTAAATCTGAAGTCCAATTATAGCTATACACAACATTTATATATTGTTATAGAGATTCTGTGTGTGTACAATAAAAAAAAAATATTCAAACAATAAACAAGTACTTTACTAGGTTTTATTTACCTTAGTAATAAATATAAGATTTACTTGTTATTTATTATGCAGGTATATATTACCTGTACATTAGACAATCAGTGTCTTCTTTAAAAAACTATTGAACAAAGCAACCTCTTTTTAAAAAGAGTCCAGCAAAAATTCAATAAAAAAATTGTCTTAAAATAAAACAACATTTTACAGATTTTATCGCGTTGTATTGATATTATTTGATTCCCGACGATTCGGATCCTTTACAGCATCCATTGTCACGGGTAGACTGAGGTGTTAGACATCTTAATAGAAAAACCAGAGAGAAACCACCTGTAATTAAAACGGCAAACGTTCACCGATGTCCGGATCATAATTTATGCATTTAAAACTTGAAAAAAAATTAAACCTAAAGGATATTACATCCGCATATTAGTGCAATAGCACAGTGGGAAACTTGGCGGCGGACATGTACCGGGTTGTGCAACTATTTCTCGGAACTGGCTTGAAAAGTTCCTAGCTTCATTAATACTGCACTCTTACCACTGTGCATTTAGTTCCTTTTACAAAATTACTATTTCAAGTATTAAAAATTCACTATGGGTGACGTCTAACTTGCAAGAGAGAGAGACCTCAGAATTATCTGGAATCAGATCTTTTGTTTTTCAAGTAAGAAAATCTTTAAACTTTGCTACTGATAAGTTAGGAGGGTATGTTTACACTTTTGCGCGGTTCCGCCTCGGTTGCTGCGGCTCTGGCAATCTGCAGTCTGTAGGGGCTGGCTCTGGTGTTGCAGGTGTCCATGGGTGACTATGACTATACCATTATCCATAAAAAAATTAAACTATGTTTTTTTTTAAGTATTTATTTGTACAAGTTGTTTACAAGAAAAAGAGTCGAATACCCTTTTTTTGTTTCCTATTCTACGGATCTCCTCATTTCTGATTTAGTCACACAGAGAAATGTCATGCATAGCTCTCTCCATAGCTTGCTGAGTGACTTTGAGCTTTATTTGAAACGTATATTGAGCAGCCGCATCTCTGTGCCATAAGTAATTACTAGTAACACACACTGCTAAAGACTTCTGCGTCCTCCCTATAGTAACAGAATTATCTATTCACCTTCATCTTGACTTTCGATAAACAACGTTACATTATAATGAGGGTCGATAAATTAATGCAAAAGCAACAACAATGTCGTTGTACATCAGGGTGAAAAAGTTATCAGCATGTCATAACTCATTTATTGATTTATTTTATAGTAATGCATTCACCGCCAGATTTATTAATATTCCATACACTATCTGTTTCTTAAATAAAAAATATTATATCAGACAGTGTATATGTAACGTCTAATTAAAGATTGCGTCTTTACCCGACTGCAGTAATGTTTATGTTTTTTTCTATAGTAATATTTCGAAAGAATCCAAAATCAAAACGCATATCAACTAACCACATATTGCTGCCTTTTTTTAAGGACGGTAGAGTATTCTTCATTGTACATTAAAAGGACAGATACATGAGTTACATGATATAAACGAAGAATAAGAAACTATGTACCTTACCTTATAAAAGTAACTTTATTTAGTCATGTCAATTACATTATTCAAGCGATCTATTGTAGAGGAACTGTTCTTCTACATATACATATAAACACTACCAAAATCGGTTGGTGTATCATAATATTCGTTTGATTTATCTGAGAGTATAGTCCTCTTTGTTCACAGAATCATCAATATCAAGCGACGCTTGCGCCTAATATTTATTACCGCTTCGCATAGCGCCAATTTCATCTCACGCTCGCGTCGATACAGTACAGAATTTTTACGATCATCGCTACGAACAGATGCACAATTTTATCTCAGTTCACCCTAATTTTTGTCGTTAAACTCTCAAGGCGCTCGACTATACTCGGTATCTGACATTAACTTGTTCAGAATGATAAAGCTCTTCGCCCACACAATGGCTTTATTAATCTAACAGTGCTTGAACAAATCACGCAAGCTCTAGAAATAATAACTTCGTTCATACGAGACTGAAAGCGACTGCACAAATGGTTTGGAGATAACTCGTCTCGAGTACATAGGCATTGTGTTTCCATGGCATATCTAACTGCTACCACGCTAAAGCCACACGAATTGGTCATAATACATAGCCGTACTCCTCTCACGAGATATCCGCCTATGATATAAAAACCCCTATTAATATCTTTCTATATGTTGTATTGTTAGGAATAAGAGGAAAATCTCTCGAAACGATTTCATTCAATTTTCTAATGTTATACTGGCGCTGAATAAAAAATCGAACGATCGGTGATTAATCAGTGGTTTTGTGATAAATCGACGCGTCAAAAAAGCTTTTACTTACATTGCCCAATGTGGATATTGTAATAGTCGATGAAGGTAGAATTACTGAAACGTTTTAGTAATAAATAATCATGAATCGTATTCAAATGAGGTATTAGGAAACGCGTTTGTTGTCAGAAAAGAAGATGGATTTATATTTAGAGTGAATAATGTCTTTCTATTTTTCATTGTTACAGCCTAGGTCACTATCCTAGCTATTCTCCACCTATATTGAGGTCGGTCTGTTCTCATCTATAGTCAGTACTGTAGAGGTTGCCGCAAAGAGGTGACGTCTCATCCAGCTGGTTGGTTGAGAATTTTAGAAAAGGAATAAGAGCTAAGGATTTTAAATATTGAGTAGCATTGTCTTGAAAGTGACGTGAAGAAAAATGTTGTAAAATGAATTGATTCCTTGAGGATTATCTGAATAAATGAGAAGAGTTTAAAGGAAAAACGGATTTTTCCTTAGGAGGAGTGATCCCAGCGTCGTACCTGGAATAACGCCTCCTACAAATGGTGGAGGCGCCGGGTATGCTAGAATAAAGCATACTAATAATTCTTATGTTGTAGTTGTCGAAGTGGGAATTATATTGCTGAAATAAAGGTTCCCCCTGCACATATCGAGGTGCGAGAGCAGTCAAGAAGTGCCTGCTGATTTATGGAAGTGGCCGCTGCGTTGAATTTTATTGTGGCAGCGTAACGCCGCGTCACGATAATTTGAAGAAAAAACGAAAGCTAAGTATTTTTTTTTAATTGGTGCAATATGGCACAAGACATATATTTCTTCTCTGGTCTAGATGATGTGTCCTTAGAAGAATTCTTAATAGAATTTAGATTGATCGCTGCAATAAATAAGTGGTCAGAGTGCGATCTAGCGTTGATTCTGGGCGCATATTTACGAGGACCAGCACTGTTCTTCTTCAAGTCAATATATTACGATGGTATTGACTATAAAACTATTTGCAATGAATTGAGGGCAGAGTTCCCTGCGAGAATAAATTATGTAGAAAAATTTTATACTACTCGACAAGAGTTTGGAGAGGACTGCATGACATATTACTATAGATTAGCAGATTTGGCAAAGAAGGCCGACATTTTAGATGATAGTATTTTTATAAAAACATTTTTAAAAGGTCTCCTAAAGGGTGATAAAGAAAGATTGGGCACACGGGTTTATTCTACGAAAGCCGAATTACATGCTACGATTTTACAAATCAAATATCTATTCGAAGATGTTAAAAACCAAACTAGTCGGTGTGAACAACCATCAGCTGTGACTGCATTTCATAAGCCACAACGCAATTTGCAACCACAACATAATAAATATGTGAATCTTGATAATCACACTTATAAAAATTCTAGCTCAAGATGGGAGCCACGAGCTCCAAATACAAAAGACGAAAGATGTAGCCCACGTAGCTTGTGTGCGATGTCTGAGGATGCTAAGATGGAACAAAGTCCTAAAGAAAATATGGAATCGGGTCAGTTCTTTCCATTTATTAATATTTGTATTTTTAATAAAGCTTGTGTTGCACTATGGGATACTGGTGCGTCAATTTCTTGTATGTCTGAAAAATTGGCGACAAGGCTGAATCTCCGTTATACCTGTGAACCTGCAGCTAAACGTTTTGTAAGATCCATCTCGGGTTCACGTTTGGATGTTCTTGGAGAGACTATAGTTAATTTTGTTATTGATTCATGTTTGTTTTCTAATAAGTTTACGATTATTAAAAATATTAACCAAGACTTAGTGTTAGGACAAGATTTCTTTAATAGAAATAATGCTGTTGTAGATTTTTATAATAATTACTTGTTTTTAAAAGGACGTTTTAGTGCAAAGTTTATAGATAAGTCGTCTTTACAAAATAACGTGTCCATAACACAACCTTTGATGTGCAACGATCATCATGATAAAATAGATAATATTAATAATGTTATGGATGATCATACAAATATTGATTATCTATATTCTTTAAATGTAGAACGTAATAATGATATTAATTCTATGAAATCTCATGCTATTGAGGAAGTAGAAGACGAAGATGATAATAATGAGAACATAGGTATAAATGAAGACATGAAAGGTTCTAATAATTTGAACGATATAGGGCAGACCGTAGGCCTAGAACCTATGTTATGCCAAGAAAATGACAGAGATTTGCTTAAAGCAAATATTTCAGAGATAAAAGTTGAGTCTCTAGAGAATGACTTTAATAAGAAACCTATTCAGGTAACTAAAGTGAAGTCTGCAACAAAAATGGGTTTTATAAATGAAATTTGTACTAATAAATTTTTATTACGGAAGGATTGTGTGACTAAGTCTTTATTTGTATCTGATATTAAGTTTGTCAGGGGTGACAGTCAGTTTCCTTTGACTGACAATGTCAATAAACATATTAACTTTTATAAGATGTTCGGAAAGGTTTTAACCAATTTAAGAAAGGAAATAAAACATAAAGGTTTTTGTGACGGAAAAGTTTTGATTCGATTTTGTAAATCCAAACATAAAAATAATTATAATAGGAAGAGGTTTCGAGAAGGTTATAAGGAACCATATAAAATATTAAGTTGGATTTATAAATTTAAATATTTTAATGGAAGTGTAAAGATGGGGAGATTCAAAAATTTGCCATTATAATATAGCATTATGTACGATTATGTAACGAAAAGTGCGATGCTAATAACTTTGTTTGTTTTCATGTTGCCAATGATGTGCTGTCTGGACGTACCGGGAGAGAGAAAAGAGAATAACGTTTAAAGAAGGAAACACTCCGAATTTGTGATAAAGATTTTTAGTAGCGTATATTAAATTATAATTCAAAGAGAACCGAATCAATTTCGCTTATGGAACATAGTTTCCGCGAAGTGTGTTCGAATTAAACACAATTGATTTGGTATCTGGTTAACTTAAACATGTAATTGGGAGATCGGCTTAATATATTTTCTGGTATAGGGAATCGGAGTGATTTCTTGATAAGATTAATACTACAACTTAATCTTTCTCTTTCTCTGACCCAATAGCGTCCGAAGAAGCTAAAGATTTCGATGTTCAGTATTGATTTTTTTTATAAATTCAGCTTTGTAGACCCTTCTGGAATGATGCTTTTTGAGTATGCTTGTATTAAGATTTGAAGCGTCAGTAGTGAGGAGGCCGTTACGCGTCTTTTTCGGGCGTTTTTGGCGCGTTAAAGTTTATGGCGAGTTGCACGATGTTGAGTTAATTTATTTATTTAAGATTTTAGTTGGTGAATTTGTTTATTTTTGATTAATGTTAGGGTGTGCATAACGCCGTAAACTATTCCATTGTAAGGGACGTGCCTCACAAGTGTTTGTTAATTCTTTTCGCCTGATAGATAATTCTGGTTAGGAGTTAGGTAGGGAAATTAGTGCTTATTCCTTATGGATAAGACTCCTAAAGACTTATCCATGCTGGTGGGCGTAGCTGATGTAGAGGTTGCCGCAAAGAGGTGACGTCTCATCCAGCTGGTTGGTTGAGAATTTTAGAAAAGGAATAAGAGCTAAGGATTTTAAATATTGAGTAGCATTGTCTTGAAAGTGACGTGAAGAAAAATGTTGTAAAATGAATTGATTCCTTGAGGATTATCTGAATAAATGAGAAGAGTTTAAAGGAAAAACGGATTTTTCCTTAGGAGGAGTGATCCCAGCGTCGTACCTGGAATAACGCCTCCTACAGTACTACCCAACACCCTTATTGGAACATACTAACGTCTTCAAATTTCGGTTCTCAGATTTATATTTTGGGATTCAAACTTTCGGTAAAAGCTGACATAAATAAACCATAATTATAATAGTTATGTCATCTGTATATCAACCTGAACCATTATTAAGCACAAATAAATATCAATGGGCATTTTAATCCTAAGAATATCGAGTTCATATTGCAAAATGCAAAAAGGTTGATACACTATGACAGCATCCTCTGCTTGCAAACACTTCATGCATAAACAAATATCTCCGCGTGAAATTCTCGCTCAATTTCACCAGAAATCGTACTGAAATATTGTAAGTCATAGTTACATGAACAGAATTGACCCCGATATCGGCGGTGGAAGGAGCAGGATTAAATTTTAAGTACAATAATAAATTTATGGAAGGTTTGTGGAAGCGGTAGCGCCCGCGCCGTCGCAGCTTAGCTTGGTGCATAATGGCAAAGATAATGATGTCAAGAGGCGGAAGAAGCAATTACGACCTCGAGTCGTTTGCAATCACGTCGAGATATTACTGAGAAAACAACACTGCTTCCAGACAATTCCAACATTATATTTCTTCTGAATATTATTGCGGTAAGTATCTCCCGTCTTCAAGAAAGAAGATCTGTTATCTTATACTATTTTGTAAGCAGGCGATAACATGCCTTAGTAAAGAAAGATAGGCACAATACAAGGCTATTATTAGTTGTACAATAGTTTTCTGTACACAATCGTAGGCTTCAATCACGTTGATATTATAGTGCTTCTATTACTTACATACTTTCTTTATTTATTTATTTATACTTCTATGCACAATAGTAGTACATAAGGCGGACTTAATGCCATATGGCATTCTCTACCAGTCAACCTTTGGGTTTGGGAGAAATTATAATAGGTACAAAAAATAAATATTTGAGTAACTAGCGACAGACTATAAATAGACAATAATTTAATATATACTTAAATACATACATAGATTTATTATACATGCATACAATTCAACTATAAGTGCCAGAGACGAAATAAAGAAAGTATTTTTATAATTAAACTATAAATGAAACCAAGGGAAAAGGACAGTTGTTAATTCAGTGTCTTCAGGTAGTATTCACGTACTTTGCACTTGAATGAGAAATTGCTCGGAGCTTTTTTAATGTCAAGTGGGAGACCGTTCCAAAGCTTTATAACTGATACAGCAAAAGAATTAGCGATGAAACCTGTACGGTGCGAAGGAATTTGTAGTATGAGATTTTCAGAAGCTCGAAGGTCGCGATTATGAGTTGAGCCCAAAAACTGGAAGAGGCATTTGAGATATTCAGGGGAATTAGGATCGTTGAGGATAGAAAAAAGCATACAAAGAGATCTAAGGGATCTTCTTTGACGGATAGGCAGCCATTTAAGCTGGAAACGAAAGATGGATATGTGGTCATACTTCCGAAGACCAAAAATAAAGCGAATACAGTTATTAAGTAGACGATCCAATTTGTTGAGAAGGTCTTGAGATAAATCGCAGTAACAAGCATCAGCATAGTCAATTACAGGAAGCACAAGGGACTGGACCAGAAGGGTTTTAGTGCAGGGGGGAAGAAAGTGTTTGAACCTATAGAGAGATCGCAGTGAGGCTGCCACACTCTGACTCACGTGGGTGACTTGCTTGTCCCAGCCCAACCTATCATCAATGTGCAACCCCAGATCCTTGACGCTCTGTGAGAGAGGAATCACCGAGTTATTAAATAAAATGGGTTTAAGATTCTTGGCATCAAAGCTTTTTAAATGGAACGTGCTGCCGATGAGGATGGCTTGACACTTGTTGACATTTACCTCAACACCAAAATTGGAAGACCAGCCTTTAATCTCATCCAAGTCCGCATTGAGATTGGTTATGCAACCGTCTACATTTTCTATGCTGGCTTGTGCGTAGAGTTGCAAGTCATCAGCGTACAGATGGTAAGAGCATTTGAGGATTTTAGTGATAGAGTTAATAAATAAAGAAAATAGGAGAGGAGAAAGTATACCGCCTTGTGGTACGCCAGTTGACAAGTCGCACCAGTCGGAGAAATCCTGACCAATACGCACCGCTTGCTGGCGACCACGAAGATATGAAGAGAACCAACCACGTGATGATGTCGACATCCCTACTTGTTCAAGAATGGCAAGGAGAATATCATGATCAACAGTATTGAAAGCATTGGAAAAGTCTATGAGAACCAAAACTGTTACCATCGTCTTCTCCATGCCAGACCTAATATCTTCAGTGACTTTTAGCAAAGCAGTAGACGTGCTATGTCTAGGTCGAAAACCAGACTGAAAAGGTGATAGTAACGCGTTCTTAAATGCAAAGGAAGAGATTTGTGTTTATGTAGAGCTTCGATCAAATATTCCGCAACTGATACTTGGTAGAACAGTTTTTAGGTTTATTCGGAATACAACGACTCCGTTCCCACAGATAACAAATAAAAGAGTGGTCGCGATCTGCCAGTGGGTTCGCACGTGTGGAATTATTACACCGAAACTTTTCAAATGGCTGTAAGTGTCGGTAAAAATCGTAGTAAAATCCACCCAGTATTTTTTTTCCTGTAGCATACTGTTTTAATGTTACATCTTGAGCACAAGTAGGTACCTCCAATGAAAAATGATTTTGCATCAGTGCTCTCAATACTCAAAGTACTTACGTAAGTACTATTCATCCTTCTGTAGATAGATGATAAGTTCAGGTAACCCTGGGGCTTTCATATCCATAGCAACAAATGTCCCTAAATAAATAAATTTAAAAAAAAATTAATTAATATTAAGATTAATATAAAGAGTCACAGGATATACAGTACACACTACATTTCAATTCTTCTATAATTGACTAAAAAGCGTACTGTTCAAGCATTAGGCTGCTGCTCTAAGATCATGGGTTTCAATCCCCGTACGAACCAAATATTTGTCTGGGCTATTTGGTTGTCCCCAAGTCTGACTATTTGTGAATGATACAGGAGAAAATTCAAGTGTGAGGCAACGTTTTATATAAAAAAAAATGTGGAGACTGGAGGTTTATATTTAAATCTGTTCCTGTGTGCTGCAAAAAAGCCTTTTGAAGCCGTTACCGTGCTAGATTAACCTACATCATGTTTAACGTATGCTCAAAACATGCGCTGCACGTTACATGGTGGAATAATGTTGAAACCACTTGACCTAAGCCATCCACAAACTATGCCAAGATAGACACTGCTTTACTACTAAGTCAAAAATTTTGGTACCTAGTAGGTAAGTATTTCTTATAAATTTTAATATAATACACACCATCACACCTGTATTCCCCGAAGGGTTAGGTAGAGGGATACTAATGTACATCCAAAGTTTTCCGGGGGCGATCATATTCGCGATTAGCGATTATATCATTAACCGGGCACAAATCCCAAACTCCGAGCTGCTACTGCGAATTTCATACAAAAACCCAATAACACTTTGCATAACCTGAGAATCGAACCCAGGACCTCTAGCGTAGCGGTTGCTGTTTTAATATATATTTGACACTACTTTCAGTGTTGCCATGTACATATAAAATGAGCTTGAAGACATTATTATACGCTATCAAGACTATATTTCACCGCTATGATATACGACCTTTCCAAATATTCAATATACAATATATAAATAGATGTAAAATATCCTAAAACTCTATGCCATGCAAAATTTCCCACACATGCAAGAAACAACAAAACACAACGCAAGTATTAATTTATGCCTGAGTAATAGTATGTCAAGATTGTCAAGTAATCCGCTTAAAGTAGATAATGTATTCTCGTAAAATAAAGTCGAGTTAAGTCTCAAAGTAATTTGTATTATTTCGCTTCATGTTTTGCTTAATTATTCGCTACATCTAGACAGGCAGGTGCGACGAATCTGTATTTATTTGCATTAAAAATAAATTTTGCCGAGCGACTTGCGTAATTCAGGATTATCATCCGACAGCTGTGTCAGACAAATTCGAATCTGCGGATTAAGTCTTAATTTTGCTATCAACATGATTAATAGCTTTTAAGCTGTGGCATGTGTGAGCGATGAAAAATCCTGAAGAAGGTGCAAGCTTTTTATATCATAAACAATGGTAAATAATTTCTACACTAAGTGTTCCTTGTTTGAGATCAGTTTACCTTCTTAATAAGGCGTTAACTATAATAAAGATAATCAATAAAGCATTAAAAAATAAATAATATTCAATACCACACAATCACTCATTGACTGTATCAGTCACGTATACGAGTAATAAGAACTATAGAGCACTTTGTTTTGACAGTTTTCTGAAATGAAGTAAGAAGCCACATTAAAGAAAATATAGTCGCATTGAGAACCTCCTCTTTTTGGAAATCGGTTAAAAAATAAATATAAACGCATAATAAAAAAAAGTTAAATAAATTTGCGTTGTCTAATAGTAGTCTTAAAAACATGCAACGCATTAGTCGTGAAGAAATGTATTTATTCTTTATTAATTAATAATTATAGGTACATACATACTCGTACATAGATACATATTTTCATGCCTGTCTCCCATTGGGGTAGGCAGAGACCATAGATTTCTACTTGCTACGATCCTGGCACACTACTTTCGTTTCAACTACGTTCATTAATCTCCTCATTACATATTTTTTTAAATGCAACTCGTTATAAAGTATGCACTTATAACTACACTTCGTAGCCTTAAGAGGCCGGCGGACCGAATTTCTCTTACAAACGTAATACCGAAATAAATCGTAATTCAAACACAGTTCAATCGAATTCTGTTATTTTTCGGATTCCGATATCGTTAATCTAGGTTCGTACGTTACCATTACATCCAAAATACACTGGAAATAAATGTAAGCGAATGCAAGTTTTGATAACTTTTCTGAGTTTGGAACGATTTTCCGGTGTTTTATTTCCAGTGAAGTAGTAATAGACGAAATAGTATCGTAGGAACCTAGATTAACGGTATCCAAATCCGAATAATAACATAATTTGGTAGAATATTGTCTGGATTACGAATTATTTCGGTATACGTTTTTGTGGGAAATTCAAGCTCCGCCGGACCCTTAAGGTAAGTCTTCTTCTTAAATGCTCGGCACTACGTATCACAGCTTTTGAGGTATTAGAGACACACGACTGCAGTTCATTACGAGTATGAACGTGGGTACGTGATGCAAAAGTAAAACAGTCACCATTTTGTTTCCTAAAATATATGGTTTAATTAATTTTTGGCCAATTCGTAAGAACATTTATTTTAAGAATTCTAGTTTGTAAGGACTTTTTGCAGTAATGTAATTGCAGTTTTCAGGTTAATATTATTGAGATTAAGCTAAACTGTTGTTTACCATTTACCAAAACTTTTTTTGTTGCCAGATATTCAATATACCATAAAAATAAACCAATGAAGTTGAGCTCCCAAGATGTACCCATTTTCTCATGAATTTTGAAAATGCAGCGTGAGAAAATAAAGGTCCAGTAAAGTTCATATTACGCCTGATAGGGGGCGCCATTCAACCCGAAATAAACTGTAGAAATAAATGTAATCACCTAGTACCCACGAAATGCGAAACATAAAGTTACTTGTATAAATTATACGAAAACTGCCATAATTTCAGCTTCCCCGTAGTCGTTTTAAAGTAAAATACCATCTAATTTCCACGAAATATGGAACAATAGACCTATCCTTACATTCTTCATGTTTACGTTACAATTGTGTAATCATATCAACATGAACATAGAACACTACAACAGCCGGCATTGATACGAACAGAGTCATTAAACCGCAATACGTAATAACGTACTAGGTACCATACAATTTAAATGTATGTGTATGAAATAATAGACAAATATCTACATACATAGATACTGCTCCGGCTATTCCTCGTTCAAAACAAAGGACTGCCACCAACAAACAAAAACGTGATTTACGGGAGTGTGAAATGAAGGTACCCTTATGAACCTCTAAATTATTATGATACGGCGATAATATAGGACTATTTTTGACTTTCAAAACACACAACTCAATCATAAATTCTGCCAGTCCCTCTTCTATAATAACAATATCAACTTCTTATCTGATTTAGTCTAGTTAATTTAAATTTAATTTATCTTGTTAAAGTTTGCTTAAGAAAATGAAATTGTCAGATCAAAATGCCTTTTAAACTAAGCAAATATAGAAATCGATACCGCTGAAAGTATTTGTCGATAAACCTTAGCAGGCTGTTCACGTACGCTCCACCTTCCACATCATTTACCTGCGAGCCTACACCTGCTGACAGATAAACAAACGATTCGATAACTGATTTTATTTTGTTTGAGAAAATATTACGATTTATGTGCCAATAAAATACATTCGCCGTCGCACAGCGGTAGTTGTATAGCTTTTTCATTAAAGGACATTAATCAAGATGACAGTGGATAAATGTAAGTCGAGTTTAGATATATAAATAGCGTATATAATTTACTAAAGTTTAATACTATTTTCTTCTCTAAGGATATCTTGTTACACTTTCTCCCCTAATTGTCTTAAAAGGGTTCTAAGAAAGTTGTGAGTCTCGAAATACATCCGGTCTGTAGTGAATCCGTGAGAACGTAACAAGGTGCACAATTCCACTCTCCATTGGCAACACACGTAATGATCCATTACGTTTTACTTTTATTTCTTTATTATCCCAATTTAACTGCTGTTATCAACATTTATGTCACCAGCAGGCGTCCAGGACAGTAAATACTTTCGCATCCTTCACAAATTTAACGTGTCAGTCAAAAGACAATATCTATAATATTTTTACTCTCCATATATTAAGCTGCGTACGTTATTGATGTACCTGCGATAAACTTTTAGTACGGCTATAGCTAGGTAAGCAGATTTTACTTAATGTTTTCCGCTGACCAATGTCTAAAAAGTTTTCATAATTATAACGTGATAACTTTACAATTCGTGGCATGAAGCCGCCCCGCAGTGGTTGTATATTTGTTGTTAAAGTAGACGCACAGATAATTTGATGACAACAATTGCGGTCTTCACTCAGATAAAGGCCACAATGGCTGCTAAAGAAGACCTTGGAAATTGGTTCGTCTCTTTTGCTTTTATTTTTCGCTTACCTTTGTATACAATTTCGTCAACCCATCGCTTTGAATTAATTTCACGCCAGGGCGGTCGTTTGTATTTCTTTTGTTTCCAAGGTGGGGACGCTTTTGGTCCCAGTTAAAGATATATTTGGCCCGTTAGCACATTGCGACAACTTTGAAGCCGGCTATTTATTTACTTGTCTCAATAGATGCCGCCGCGGCTCGTATTTCAGATTTAATCAAGTCTGACAGCATGATTAACGTCACCTTTCCCATTGGTTGAGCTATCAATGAAAATGCCGAGGCCCCGATTTCTGCTTTTTAGGCAACTGTTTTTACTGAAAGCTTATTTTGTTGCCTTTATTCAGTCCCAAAAGACTAATTTGCTGATTAATGTAGCAAAGTGGAATAGTTTGTTGCAAACTATGCTGAACACAGCAATTATAAGAAACATCTGGTTTAATTGCGCACTTGTGTGAATAATTACGTGGTTCGTTCATCTCGATCGTGGTTGACTTATGGGGGAAAGTTGTTCAGGCATTGCGGCTTGCCTCTGACACCTGGCAGTAATTAGGTTCAAATTTATTGCTTTTCCTTGCACCTTCCGTCGTCACATCACATAAATCATTTTCGTTAGTTGTCTGACAGTCGAGTGGCAACGTGTATTTTATGAAAATTTAATTTCACCCAGTTTGAAATATACCTTTTCGAACAGATAACGTTTTGCGCACGAATACTGTAATTTATTTTAGAGTGAACTATTGCTGTCGAAATATTATTCATATCGGTTACCAAAAGGCCTAAATTTTTGTGACTAAAATGTAACGGAAAAGTAACTCCATTACGGTAATGGAAAACAGTGGGCTCTCACGTTGCTAGATTTTTTTGCTTTAGACCGATGCCGCAGTGCAGTTACAGGAATACATGTATCAAAGCTCTCTTTCATTTGGATACGCGCAACTCCCAGCTGCTGCATCCCAGGAAATATCGGCTTTTATTAACATTACACCGTACCACAAATTATGAATTGAAACTGACTGCATGCTAGCTTTTACTATAATCACACTTTAAATAATATTCATGATTCATACCGCATCTTCGGTCAGCGAGAAAGTAATTTTCATTTTCTGTTTCTATTACTGAAAGTGAAGGTAGAAAAGGTGTTCCTTCTCGTAGCTTACTTTAGATTGAATGCACAATTAATGCACTTAAATAACTACGTAATAAAAACCTTTCATACATAACTTGTTTATTAACATATGTAGTGTTTCGTTACAACCGCGTGAAAATTAAGTTTCACTTTGGAAACAGGTCGGCGTTGTAAAACCCACATATATATGTACCTGTTAGGACTATACATAAACTACTCGTGTATTTCAGTTTACTTTAATATGAAAATATTAAGTGAAAAATTTAATTTACAGCCAGCGCGCTTGGTGAATGTAAAATAAAACGGACATCGCGAAAATATGACGTTTTAATATGAATTCAATTTATTTTTTCTCCAAGAATATTTCCGTGTTAACTGACGTATAAATACATGGGTACATATTGTTATTATGATTATCAAAAGCACGGTTATAATCTTAATCAAACAATTATTATTTTGTGATTTTGATTTACACATAATCAATTTTCTTTTGAAGCATTGCTGAGTTATCTTTTTGTAGTTTCTAATAACATAATTTCAAATAAAACTCAAAAGTAATAATTTTGAAAAAAACTCACGACGATTGTTATGGTAAAAGGATTGAATAAAATTTTCGAAACCCTCGTTACATGACTACCTACACCCATTCACTTACCTACAAGAAAATTTGTCAAGGCTGCGATTGCCATTCCGTTGTGAATTTTAATTAAAATGAAATATAGAAATGCTATGATGCGTCTTGTAGGACTAAATGCAGCCCCCGCCGGATTTTCTTGTAGGTAAGTGAATGTGTAGGTAGTCATTTAGTCGGAGTTTTCGAAAATGTTATTTAATCTTTTTTAATTTTGAGTTTTATTATATAATAAAATATACTTCCTAGTTGGTTCCTTATAAATCTGGTCGTGTCTGTTCTGAAGAAACGAGTACACCGCAAAATACTCGGAAGTCGGTTTTCCTTTTTTATACAAAGTTAATTAGTATTCCGTACATCAAAATAAGCTCGTTAAGAAGTACCAGCATTTATAATTTGGCATAAGAAGCTCGCTATGATGCAAGTTTTTTTTTCCTTTTGATACATTGATAACAAAATTATATTCTAGGTAATTACATGTAATAAATACCCTATCTCACTAAGTACCCTCTTTTGTGAACAACAGGAGACAAAGAAACAAGTTTAGCTATGATCATTGAAGTCACATAATTTCCAAATTTACTCTATCCCGCCCAAAGCAGGCTCTAGTATAACGCGCGCTTTAATAAATAATTTACGTTCAGAATTTAATTTACATGTTGCCTCTGTTGGTTATTAAGTATTTCATCACCTGAAAATTATAAAACGACAATTACATGTAGGAAGCCAAATTGTAAGTTAATTAAACAAGTACATAACTTTTCCTACTGTTTGTCTGACACTGATAGAGACAAACTCTAACCAACAATTTAATATTTAATAAATGTCACCCAAAAACTACGAAATATGTATTATTTTCTATAATATGATAAAAAGATAATTCATTATTTGTTTGAATGATTTAAGAGTAGTAAAAATAAAAACCAAGAATAACTAATCGGCGCTCAACCGATAATCCGGGTGCTGGGCTAGAGCCTCTTAGATATTGATCAAAGTTCTTCGCTATTAAGCCGTTTACCGACGCGGCTTTCAATACAATTCTTTTGTTAAAGCTGCAATCTTTAAATAGAGTTTCTAACAACAACTTATTGTTAACTAGATACTTATCTACTAGTTTTCTTATTTATTCAAAGGATACATTATTTTATTCTCTTATACATAGTATAATTTGGTGTCAAAGTCAGTAATTTGACTATCATCTCTTCATTAAAAAATCAAATTCAAAAAAATCTCCAGGAGGCCCTAAAAAGTATGTCCTACGAAGATACAGAGAATTTACTAATCGTGCTTAAGTAAAATTAATTATTGATTTTGTTATGTTTTACCTGATTAGGGAATTTATTTTTTGTTAATTAATATATTTAATGATTACTTATCCTTCGGTTAATTTATAATTTATTTTTATTAATGTGTATTTAGTTTGTGATTATTTTAGTCTTTATTAGCTCTTTTTGCCTGAAACACAGGATTACCCAGTTCAGGCACATGTATTATATTGTAACTAATTTATAATTTGTATTACCTATTTTAAACTATCTTAGCAAAAAATGTTTACTCAATAAATTATTTCTATTCTATTCTATTATCAGCCTCCTGCCTTATCCCAAATTATATCCATCTCTTATATCCATCCACATTCACGCCCAAAACCCTTCTGGTAACACGCTCTATACTCCTACTCCTATCCGCCTAAACCACGACAAATCATTACCGTAGTGCACAACTTTTTCGTAAATGGTGCCACTTTCAAACTGCCTCTTATATTTTTTTATTCTTGATAGGCTTACACTTGGTTGCCAATTCGCCTGATGTTAAGTGACACTGTGATCTACGCTGAAGCACGCTTGCCTAAAAGAAACCGATTTACTCGTGATTTAAAAATACCCAGATTATATCTATCGGAGAAGATCCAGTCGGGATCCGTATTCCATATTTCAGTGGTACACATGATAAATGTGGACTTAAAGCGTTTTTGTCGGGTTTTTGTCCTGTCCTGTCCATTCTCGTAGCATTCTCATCAGAGTTGAATGCAATTGTTGTGCGTCTATTGACTATCATCTTCTAAGTCTTGTTAATGAGATGAACCATAATAAGATGATTTTTCTCCATAAGTATAGTACTAGCAATGTCTCATTTTAGTTTAATATATCTCTCTCTCTGTGCGTCGTTTCCTCATTTCTAAGGGTGGCGACCTCCCTTCATGATTTTCTCCTGCACCAGGATCTTCCATTTGTTGCGATCTTCGGCGACGTGTATTGCGTCGTGGCAAAGGGTTCTTTGCTCGGAATATAACCTTATATTAAAATATCTATCTCTTATTTATTCTCTAATTCTCTTATTTGGCGTACTGGAAACCTTAAATGATACCATTATTGTCCTGAAATTGGGTTGCGGATGTCAGTCACTTCGTGTAAAATACGGTTACTAAGTCACATCTGGTTAGACTGGAAGCTGACCCTGACATATTTAGGGAAAAGCTAGGATAGGAGAAGCATAATAACTAAAATATCGACTTAAATTAAAACAAAATTTTATGTTGAGCTTTCCTAGCTATAACGGAATAATCTAGCGTTTACAAGCGTATTTCGAAGATAATCTTATTAGCTATTAATCAGAGACTATTGTAAAATTATTATCAAAGAGATTACGGAACAAGTATTTCATTTAAGAAAATGATGATCCTTTCATCAAAATTTTGTTAAATTTAGTAATTAATTTGATTATTTAACTGATGCTCCATGGTGAATTTTCCCGATAGTCGCTATAGACACGTAAACAATTGGTGTACAAGTAATATTTACATGATTTTTTTACAGCTTGTCTATCAGTCAGACGTTTATCTAAAATATAAGTATCATTTTCATTGTATCTAATATATTTTTTTATTTTACTACATATAATCTGTCCTATTTTAACATTTATTGCCCCTTTAAATATAAGCCTACCTTCAGCAGTGGATGGCAATAGGCTGATTACATTGATTGATTCATTGAAATATAAAAAAATGATTATGTTAAGGTGCAATATTCTACCAGTTCTAACAGTTAAGATGTTTTAATGGAAATTAAACTAAAGCCAGCTACATAATGGCATATTGTGTGAATTTTGTGTCCAGCACACACGATATTGCACAAATTAAGATTTTCAAAGAATAATATTAAATGGACTTAAAAGTAATTGTACTCTATTACGTTCGTCTACCTATCCTTAATATTAGGTAATAACCTAATTTTCTTCGTAAAACGTTGGATATTAATCTACACAATTACTCCTCCAATATTTGATGTATAAATTAAATTCTTAATTCTGATTATTTTGTTCAAAATAAACCTCGATATTTACTTTAATATAATCATCAACAACTTATTTTATAAGTTAGTTACAACCACAACACTCAGATTTACTTGTCAGTTAATAAAACTAAGATTAAAATCGTCATGAGCATGCACCATAGGGTAGTTGACTGATCATTATCATTATATTCATTATATATTGCATTTGAATTATATTTTTTTATGGATTAAGTCGGCAAACGAGCTGACGAGCCGCCTGATGGTAAGTAGTAATCGTCGCCCATGGACACTTGCAACACCAGAGGAGTTGCTGATGCGTTGCCGCCCCTTAAGAGCCCCTACGGGCTGCAAACTGCTAGAGGCGCAGCAAACGAGGGGAACTGGCTCTTACGTGTAAAAGTCGAAACACACACAAAGGTGCTTTACGACAGTCTCCGACGTAAGGGTGGTCGCCAGCCAGTCAGACCCCAGGAGGTCCTACCACCGAGCAAGACAGATATTTTCACGCCTCTTACGGGATGCCTATCTGAAAGGCAGTGAGGAACAGTATTCTAACCTGTCCCCACGGGATAACGGGGTTATATTTTTCAATAGACCTTATTTTTAAATAACTCAAACACCATTTTCTTATTACGTGTTCAAATGTAAGCTTACTACTAAAGAACATCTCAAGAGAATTAAAGTTGATAACACGAGAAATAGATTGGAAATCCATACCGGAATATTCCATTACCTCCAACAGGCAACAATAGTCCTTTTACATTTCCAATCACCGCTTGTATATGTGTGGTACACAAAATTGGGTGCTAATAGGCCGGTTGTCTCTGAACCACGGCACGTCAGAGATTTACTGGTGAATTTTACACGCCCATTTGCATAGTTGTAAATAACCTAGTGTCGGGTTCCGCCGCTTATTTAGACGTTATAAACTGATTACTGGTTCGATAACGGAACCCTACATGTAATATATGAATGTTTTGTCTATAACTCTGATATAAACGACTAATAATTTATCACGAAATATTCTTTAATTATAGTTACCGAGGTTTTATTTTTAAATTGTGAACGAATGTGCTATTCAGTGTTCACTCGACGTGTATAGCTTTAAATGAGTTTTTATAGGGGTTCAGGAGTCCACTTATAAATATTGAAAAAGTATTTTAATAATATATTTAGATAGCAGACAGGAGACATCTACCAACTATCCTTCGGGCGAACAAATATTTCATATTGTATCAAACATTGTACGTATATAATGTTTACTGAAATATAAAAGACTTATGTCTTTCAATATGTTCAACTAAATATATAATATAATAGACAAATAACTGCAATAAAAATGTGTTAATGTCAACACACGTTGCAGTATTTTGTAAAATGCCAGTATTTTCGTAAATTGTGTGTTTTCATTACGGAAGCATTTTTATTTTTTTATTTGTGTGCACGGCAGTTGTTTACTCTGCCTCTCGACCTATAAAGTGGGGAGAATTGAGTGAATGTGCAATTTTCCATGATTGAGAATTTAAATTTGTTATGGCATGCTGATGAATTGGTTTCACAATGATTGTGTGCATGTCGGCTGCCGCTTTGTGTTGTGCTGCAATTGGATAACTAGAACTTTATGATGTTAGTCAAATAAAGACAAATACCTAGCCCAAAGAGGACTTTTCTCAACTATTTGAATTAGATAATAATACTAGGAATTGCAATAACATATCGAAAGAAAATGTTTTCTTTAGATTATTAATCATTATAATCTCTATATATATAAAACTCAAATGTGACTGACTGACATAGTGATCTATCAACGCACAGCCCAAACCAATGGAGGGATCGGACTGAAATTTGACATGCAGGTAGATGTTATGACGTAGGCATCCGCTAAGAAAGCATCTTGATAAATTCTACCCCCAAGGGGATAAAATAAGGGATGAAAGTTTGTATGAAACTTTGTCAATTTTAAACCGATCGGGCTGAGACTTTGCATGCAGATAGCTACTATGACGTAGACATCCCCTAAGAAAGGATTTTGATAAATTTGATGAAAGTTTGTCTATCTAAATCTAAATATATATAAAACTCAAAGGTGACTGACTGACTGACATAGTGATCTATCAACACACAGCCCAAACCACTGGAGGGATCGGACTGAAATTTGGCATGCAGGTAGATGTTATGACGTAGGCATCCGCTAAGAAAGGATTTTGATAAATTCTACCCCCAAGGGGATAAAATAGGGGATGAAAGTTTGTATGAAACTTTGTCAATTTTATACCGATCGGGCTGAAACTTTGCATGCATATAGCTACTATGACGTAGACATCCCCTAAGAAAGGATTTTGATAAATTGGATGAAAGTTTGACTATCTAAATCTAAATATATATAAAACTCAAAGGTGACTGACTGACTGACATAGTGATCTATCAACGCACAGCCCAAACCACAGGAGGGATCGGGCTGAAATTTGGCATGCAGGTAGATGTTATGACGTAGGAATCCGCTAAGAAAGGATTTTGATAAATTCAACCCCTTAGGGGATAAAATAGGGGAACAAAGTAACTATTCCACGTGGACGAAGTCGTGGGCAAAAAGCTAGTTACATAGATAAAGCTCTTCTAAATACCTATATAGAATAAGGAATATTTGCTCTCCTGTATCCTTAATAGGTATGGCCTGAAATAACATTAAATCGAAGTACTAGTAAGGAAATTAGTTTTAACAATTTTATGTCACATCTATTCCAAAATCACACCCGGAAAAGATTGGCTATGTGATTATAGGGAGTGCCCACTGAAATTGCTAATGTTATTCCGCATTTCAAATCACTCGGTGACATTCGGTTAGTGATCGATATTTGGAACTATTTAGTAAACTTGTGTTTGTGGAATACCTCGCTGTCAAGGGTAATACTATTATTAAAATGTTCCAATCTAGTCTCAATGTGTCAATCTAATGTCAACATTCTGTGGCTTTTCGGTGGTTACATTTTTTGTTTTCATTCATTAATTGTTCACGTTAGATATTGATTTGTAATTTAGAAAACAACTATTCGATAATTATGATACATTGAAACTAAAATGGAATTATAAGTATGAATAGTTTGTAAGTAATAGATTGACCCTTCTGATTCCGATGCCTGCGTGTGCGCTTAACTGATTTAGCCGCCCACAAACGCTACTACGATGTGAGAAAAGTTGAGGGATAGCGAAAATAGAGAGGGGCGGTGTCGCGAAGGCCCTCTAACAGTAACGCCACCAAGTTCGGTTTCGCTGTAAAGATTCCCAGCAGCTTACGTCCACTCAAAAAAAATAGAGAGTATTCGTCTCGATCTGTGTTCGTGGTTCAGTTTGACGGGCCACAGGCGGGGGTCGCGATGTTGACGAGATCCCATCAATAAATCACAGCCCCTTAAACTGTGAGACTGCATTTTATCTGTCACTTGTCACAGTCGACTTGCTCGACAAATTGATGATAACGAATTCGTTGGCGCATCGTTAGTGAGCTCAAAATGTTTGTAGTACCTTCCGATGTTTTCTTTACAAAACTTGGTTTGATTTTAACACAAAATGTCCTTCATTTCATCCACCTTACTTTTCAAAGATAACATACTATCACACCTGTACCTACAGTTCGTCTATTGCCATTAACCGGGCACAAACTTGGAGCTACTACTGAGAATTTCATAGAAATACCCAATAACACTTTATTCGATCTGGGAATTGAACCCAGAACCTCTAGTATAGCGATCATGTAGGACTACTAGACTAATGAGGCAGATTATTTTAAAATAACAGTTATTACACTATGTATGGTTTTAAAAATAATGCTAGAATTTTAATTGTGAATTCACGAATATCTCCTAGTTTAACTAATATATTTAAATGATATTCTATTAGTTTTAGCTAGTTTCTGGGCTCAATACGATAAGTACTTATATCATATTTAAAAAGTGATGTGTAGTAGGTACGAATGTATTAAGGTGTTTTATTGAATTGATTAAATATTAATATAATACATGTGAAAGTCTATTACACTTCCACATGTAAAAAAAAGTTTTCCAAATAAAATGCAATGCACCTACTCGCAAAATTTAGGAGGAAAAATTTATACGTACTTAAATATTTTTTTAAATATTATATTCGTATCAAAGTTTCGAACGAAATACAAAACAACAGAACGTATAGTGTAACTTTTATTAAACAATATTGATGTTTTGAATAATTGTCGATGAAGAAGTCTATGACATGCGCATATTCAAAACAAAACATGTGACGTGTATATAAACTAAACACAGTTTCATATTGACAAGTATAAAATAATTAATAATCTACATCTTTATATATATAATTCTTCTGTGAGTGTGTATGTGACTGAACTTCTCTCAAACGACTGGACCGATTTTGATGAAATTTTTTGTGTGTGTTCAAGGGGATCTGGGAATGGTTTAGATTCACAATTGGACCCGGTAGGTGGCGCTGCAATCGAGTTTTGGGTTATTTTCAGGGCAGGACAACGTCTGCTGGGTCCACTAGTCTTTATATATATAATTCTTCTGTGAGTGTGTATGTGACTGAACTTCTCTCAAACGACTGGACCGATTTTGATGAAATTTTTTGTGTGTGTTCAAGGGGATCTGGGAATGGTTTAGATTCACAATTGGACCCGGTAGGTAGCGCTGCAATCGAGTTTTGGGTTATTTTCAGGGCAGGACAACGTCTGCTGGGTCCACTAGTATTATATAAAAATGCATGCCTATATCCCTTCGTCATAGCATCACGCGTGAACCAATTGGCTGGACCAATTTCGCTAATTCTTTTTTTGTTGTGTTTGTTATTGTCAGAAGAACGTTCATAAGAAATAAAAACTAAGAAAGTTGAGCGGAACATTAGAAAATTTAAGAAAACTGAACTACCATGTTAACTTTTTTAACCTTAATATAACATTTTTTTTAACCTTTTCTCGTTTTATAACCTTATGGCGTTTGACATAACTGCCAGTTGTGTGACATTTGGTGCATACACAAAAACGTAATACCGAAATAAATCGTAATCCAGGCAATATTCTATAAAATTATGTCATTAATCGGATTTGGATACCGTTAATCGAGGTTCCTACGGTACTATTTCATCTACTACTACTTCACTGGAAACAAAAGATCGGAAAATCGTTCCAAACTTGGTAAATTTATCAAAAATTGCATTCGCTTACATTTATTTCCAGTGAAGTATTTTGGACTAAATGGTAGAGTAGGAACCTAGATTAACGGTACCGGAATTCGAATCATAACAGAATTTGATTATATTGGAATTACGATTTATTTCGGTATTACGTTTGTAAGAGAAATTCTGTCCGCCGGACACTTATGATAGCACAACGTCTGTCGGGTCAGCTAGTCAGAAGTAAAACAAAAAAGCGTAGATTAATTATATTATTAGTGGTTGCAGTGAGTCAGAAATATCGTTAGAATGGCCAACCCTTTAACAGGATCTTATAGACACCTTATAAGAATGTAGAATATATCTTAAAGTTTATAAATATTTTGCACAATCACTTAAACAACCCGGAAGTTTTAAGATTCATCGTACGGCCTACTATCAATATTCTCCTGGTCATCCATCAATATTTCCGAAACATGATCTGATTTCGGCGGCTCTTCGAAAAATGACTCTATTTCTAGTAGCGTTTTATCCTTCGTTTCGGGCAAATATTTGTATAAGATTAATAGAAATATCGAAGCTGTTAATCCGTAGCATAAAAACGTACCTTGTAAGGTGAGTACTTTAAATATATGCGGCGACAGTTTCAGGATTGTTGCCATCAACACTTCAGAAAATAGTGTAAGTAAGAGCAACGATGAACTTTTGTATCTCAGAAATATGAGTTCACCAAACAAGCAAGATGGTAAGATCATGGGGCCAGAACTAATACTTACCGAAAACAATGTCAGTAAAAATATTGTCAATAATTTATTTTCAACTATCGCAGCCAAACTTATTAAATGTAAATACAAAGATATTATAAATAAGAATAATATGCCAGTCACACAGGATCCTATCAGCAACGTTCGTCTGTTTACAAACATAGACAGAGTGCAACCTACTTGCATACCGAGTATTGTAATACCATCCATTACAAGCATGCCTATATAAGCAGCGGATTCACTGTCGGTGATTTGCTTTATCAAATCGACAGCGTACATACTACACACAAATTTCCCGGAAAAATGATACAGTGACATGACTGACATACACAACAGTAAAGGCTTGTAAAACGCTTTCGAAGAAATTGTTCCCAAGATACTTCGTAACTGACATTTTGATGAACTTTCCTTTCGGTGAGCACACATTCGGAGATACTCCTTTTGTGCATTTATAAGATTTACGAGTTCGTTTTCAGAGTCTTTTTCGAATCCTTTTAACCAGTTATGTGATGCGGCACACTCATCGAATTTTCCTTTGAGAGCCAACCAGGAAGGCGATTCGGGCCAAAAAACTGCTGTCAGAGAGTATACCGAACACACGAACGCAATAATGCCTATATTTTTCCAGTGGAGAAATGTTCCGGTTGCATTAGCAACCCATACTCCCCAAAAGAAAACCGCTGACTCAATAGCTAGAGCTACTCCTCGATATCGCGGTGAAGTATATTCAGTAACGATGACAACCAATAGTGTGATGTTACTGGCGAGTAGCATGCCTAACATAAGTTCACTTATTAGCAGTTGCATTGCAGTGGTGCTGCAGTAAAACACTACTAAACTGATTATAGTGTTTATGCATACGATTAAAAACGGTATTTTTCTTCCGACGCGCCGAGAAACCACTGGTATAATAAAGACCCAAGGTAGCGCGCTGTAGCCGTGCACGGAAGCTGGAAAGGAAATAAGTTTATTTAATTACAATTTGCATTTTATTTATTTTTAAATATCTTCCTTTTTTCTTCTACAAAACAAACTCTTACTTGCGTTGTTTTAATAAGTGCACTGAAATTACCAGATGCCTATTATTTTCCCTAATTGTCTCCGACTAAGGGGCAATGTTGCTAAGTACAGGAATCAGCTGGTGTTTTAATTCATCTCTTTCATTATACGTTTATAACAAAATGGAAATTAAAGTATATCATTAATATTACTTATAAATTAGCTAAGATTGCCTTAGTTAATTTACTATTTAACTTTGTAGCTAATGAATATTTTCGTCTTTTGAAACAAGTATCAAAACGTATCAAACTCTATAAGAGACTTGATTCTGAGCAAAATATGTACATTATCAGAATATCTAACACAAGGTGCATACAACCTAAGTACTTTAATATATAAAAACATCCAATTTACATAACCAAGATGCCATATCATCGCTTAGGTCCGCCGTAGAATTTCCTTCTCGTCTAATTTGCGGAATGAAGACTGTAGGCGCCCCGAAACATAATCCAAGTACAAAATATATAGAGAAGACACCACTGCACACAAATAGCTGCAAGTCAATAAATAGAACTATAATTAGGGTACAGCGTTCCGTGTAAAAGGAAAATAGCTTTTAAAGATAAAGAGATAGCTACTAACTATACTTAAGACGACACTTGACATATCTCAGCAAATCTAGTAGAATACAACTTCTTAGGATCTAGGATACTAAGTAAATGTTGGTTTATTCATAAACTTAATTATCAATCATGACGATGGTCGCTATATCCATCACAGCCAACTAGCTTAATTAGCCTTTCAATTAACAGCCTAGCCTTTTTGGAATGACGAATGAACGTCATTCGTACCGCTAGTTGAATGGCATTAAGTCTTCAGTTAGGTAACGCTAGAACTGTGACCATACAAAGGACAAGCCGAGCGAGCAAAGCAAGCGGTGCCGCAGCGAGTGCCAGAACAGAATTGTAATATTTAAGCATCAGCCAGCTCAAGTAATGAATCTGAGATAAGACGCTTTGGCGGAATTTTTCATTGTTTAGTAACAAATGCTCTTCTGTTAATTGAAACGCTAATTCAGCTAGTTAGCTGTTGCAATTGTTGTATGTAGTAATTTAACTAAATTTGCTCGCTCGTCCATTGTATGGTCACAGTTCTAGCGTTGCCTAACCGAAGAATTAATGCCTTTCAACTTGATCATGCATGACGTGAAGTCGTTACAAAAGGCTAATTAGACTGATAATTGAAAGGCTAATCAAGCAAGTTGGCTGCGATAGACAGACAGTGTCCACCATTGTATAATAAACCAAAATTTACATAGCAATCAAGGTCCCAAGACGTTTGATTCGGCTAAATGACGGGTCGTGTCTGTACAGTGCTGCATTAATTGGCTGAGATATCGACTGTTACATACACTGGCCCCAGTATAGTGTATAGTAGTTTTTATTTTAACCATTTCATAGAAAATCTTGAAATTTCATAGAAAAACCCAATAAAATTTTGCCCGACCTGAAAATCGAACCCAGGTCCTCTAGCGTAGCAGTCCCGCTTGTAACCACTAGACTAATGAGGCAGTTCAGCCATGTCGATAACTTTAATTAACTAGTGGATCACCCCTTCCGTTTTGTACTTCATAGGGACTCCGAAGATAGCTGCAGCTCTTTCTGTGGCTCGTGCGCACGTCAGTTTATATAGATAAGTACTGAATCAAACCTGTCTCATTAACGGCATCCACGAAGTCGCATTGTTCTTTTTGTCGGCATTATCAACTTCGACTTCATTATATGTATACGCCTCCATAGTATGCAGTGTAATTTCCACAATTTAATCGCCTAAAATTAATTAAGTTGCAAGAACTAATCACTTCTATATAATTGTCGGTTTAATTTATCTACACCTAGGTGAATTTAAATTCTGAATGTAAAATTTCTGTACCATTAGCATCATAATGAATAAACCACCGATAAAACAAATTAGCACAGCACTGTTTAATAGGTTTATTTTTATAATTGTTGTTTACGTAACATAATCAACCCATTATACTGTCCCACTGCTGGGCACGGGTCTCCTCTTAGAATGATTAGGCTATAAGTACATCACGCTGGCCTAGTGCGGGTTGGCAGACTTCACACGCCATCGAGAAAATCTCTCAGGCATGCAGGTTTTCTCACGATGTTTTCCTTCACCGTTTAAGCGCGTGATAATTAACTATTAATACGCACATGACTTCGAAAAGTCAGAGGTGCGTACCTTGGGTTCGAACTAGAGACCTTTGACTTGGCAGTCCAACGGTTATACCACTAGGCTATCGTTTGATCCTGCTAAAATATAATTAGTAGTTAATCAAGTAACGTTGTGTTACAAAGCTGTTGTATTTACTAAATTAACTAAATTGCAAAAAAATCATATAATGCCAATTAGCATTTATTCTTTTTTTTTCAAATTCAACGACTGTAATCGAACACATCCTACAATCAGCACAATAATAATAGGTAAGTTAGCATAGCATTTACACTGCGCTTACGCATCTTCGCAAAAAACTACGTAAACCGAACATTATTTTGATAGTACTGTTGTTTTAATATTAAGTAATTACTATTATTAATTAAGTATTCATTTTTCGTATTTGTTATAAAATTACTCTTATTTTTTCAGTGAAAGGCCTATTTTACTTTACACTGCTTGTAACTATAGACGCCAACTGCGTATTTTATGAGAATAAATTCAGATCATGACGAATCAACCAATAAATACAAGGTACACATAAATATTACTATGGAGACTAATGCATTAATTTATTCATATACTTTAGATTTATAATGCAATAGTTCAATCGGTCGTGGTAAGTTATAAAAGTCATGAAGTACGTACCTATTATGAGAGTGTAATATTCAGTTTGTAGTCACACTTTCCGAACAAGCACTTCGTTCAAAAAACATTAAATAAATAGTTCAAGTAACATGAGCAATATGTAGTTATGTAATGAGTTTTACGCCTACATACATAATGGTAAGGTAGTGACGTACAAAGGGTTCTACTCGTAGAAGGTGCGTCGATACTTCACGCCAAAACAATTGCTCACATTGTATCAAGCACAAGTTCAGTCGTGCATGAAGTAGGTACTGCTCGCACCTTGGGATGAGTCGGCATCATAGGCAACGACTCCCATGTCCCGGTTAAAATCCAATGTCTGGAATATCGCCGCAAAGTTGTTAATTTATCGGTTCTTTATCGGAGACATTTCGAAGAGTATGCAGATAACCGTGGAGAGCCTTAGTTATGCTCTCGCCCCCCTCTGCGGCCGAGGTGCGGACGGCGGCGGGCCACGTATCTGTCCCCTAGCAAAGAGTCAACAAGCCTATTGATAAATAATTTAAGAAATAAATAGATCGAACAACATAAAATATTTTTAACATTATTTTATAATTTTGGTGGCCCTGAAACTGCCGGCAGGTTTAGGGGGCACCAAAATCTAAATTTCTGGAAAAATATGATAACTGTAAAATCGTTTTCTACTCGGTTAATAAAAGGAAAACTGTTTGCCTCAACAATCGGTAGGTACGGAACCCCACAACAAAGCACCGTAGATAGTTTTTAAACAATATTGTTTAAAACGTCAACATTTTTCGTTATAAAATTACACGTGTAACACGTGTATTCTGAATTAAATTTTACTTATGTTTTTCTATTTGTAAATAATTCATATTGTATTAGTATCCATATTGTAGTATTCATCAAAACAAATGAACAGACAAACTAGAGTATATGTGTCAACATTCAATTGAACAAATACATTTCAATGAGATGGCTATGTTATGATTGTAATTAAAGAAATTAAGTAGCTACACTTTGTATATTCAACATTCTTCAAAAGTAATATACATATTATGTTTAATTTTATTGTTAAACTTAACGACAAACGCACAGCAGCAGAACCTACAACTATAATTATATGTACGGTTCAGAGCGTCACTAAGTTGTAGTTAGTTCGTAAGTTAGGTATAGTTTGGGTGAAATGACGTAAACCACAAGTACTAGTATATTAAAGTTTATTAAGACACATCACAAAATAAGTAAACGTTGGATGCCTATCCGTAGCATTCGGGATGATTACGATTTGTCAACGTATAATTAAAAAAATATAAACAAATATGAAAAAGTAAAAATATTTAATTGGCTATGTCGTCAAAATGAAATCCTTCTCGGTTCCGATAGCGTCAAGTTCCGTATTTCTTTCATCTCAATCTCCACTTCATCCATTCCACCATTGTCTCGTTCATTAGCTTGCTGGTTCTGATTCTGTTGCGTAATGATTTCAGTTGAGATAGTTTTCCGATTAAACGCATTAAACGCATCAACTGTTTGCTGCTTAACGTAAATAGCCACATGTTTGGTTTATGCAGTTTTATCCACGTTTCTTTGCAGGTGACGTCATTTATGACGCATGATAATGACGATTGTTGACTAATTGACGACACGATTGCCGTAGCGGTTGCGCGAACGGCTTCTGCGCCACGTGTTGTGGGTTCGATCCCCACACGGAGCAAATATTTGTATGATCTACAGGTAGTTGTTCCGGGTCTGGGCGTTAGTGTATGTGAGAATTTGTGTTTGTAACCGCACCCACGATACAGGAGAAAATCCTAGTGTGGGGCAACGTTTAAAAAAAAAATCTTCTAATCTTCCCCGTAAGATGTATAGGGTTGTATGTCCTGCTCTTCCATGGTTATGTATGAATTCTTCACCAAGTTGATAGCTATAAACTTTGAAGTAGGTTGTACAAGTTTTAAACGTCCTTGTCTTAGGAACGATATCGGGATGAATCTACATATAATTATCTTGTAGTCTTCATCACTCATCAACGGGATGTGTAATTCAAAAAGTATAAAAT
The DNA here is from genome assembly GCA_910591435.1 of Acronicta aceris. Classification (NCBI taxonomy): domain Eukaryota; kingdom Metazoa; phylum Arthropoda; class Insecta; order Lepidoptera; family Noctuidae; genus Acronicta; species Acronicta aceris. Next base: position 7,425,722 of record OU342767.1, on the reverse strand, counting down.
TGTTAGCGATTCGCGCTTTCACATGTATCAAATCATAAATGTACTGAAAATCTCTTTGTAAGTCCTTTATGGGTAAAGAAAGTCTTTGCGGTAATTCGCCGGATATGATATTGAGTTGTTCAATCAGTTGAGATACGGGAAACAAGTGCGTATCCAAATGTCCTCTGTATATGATGGCGACGGCATTCATCAGCATTTCTTGAATTCTATGTAAATCGTTTAAAATTAAGGTTGACGTCACAGCAGCAGTGTTTATATCGTTTATTATATAAATTCAGATTGACAGGTAGGTAAAGGAATGAATAACCACAAATAAAACAAAGAAGTGTAGATTAATTAGTGGTCGCACTTATAAGACTGTAGAATACATCTAGCTATTTGATCAAAGCTGTAACATGAAAGTTTGTTAATATTTTGCACAATCACTTAAACAACCCGGAAGTTTTAAGATTCATCGCACGGCCTACTATCAATATTCTCCTGGTCATCCATCAATATTTCCGAAACATGATCTGATTTCGGCGGCTCTTCGAAAAATGACTCTATTTCTAGTAGCGTTTTATCCTTCGTTTCGGGCAAATATTTGTATAAGATTAATAGAAATATCGAAGCTGTTAATCCGTAGCATAAAAACGCACCTTGTAAGGTGAGTACTTTAAATATATGCGGCGACAGTTTCAGGATTGTTGCCATCAACACTTCAGAAAATAGTGTAAGTAAGAGCAACGATGAACTTTTGTATCTCAGAAATATGAGTTCACCAAATAAGCAAGTTGGTAAGATAATGGGGCCAACACTAATACTTACCGAAAACGATGTCAGTAAAAATATTGTCAATAATTTATTTTCAACTATCGCAGCCAAACTTATTAAATGTAAATACAAAGATATTATAAATAAGAACAATATTCCAGTCACAGAGGATCTTATCAGCAACGTTCGTCTGTTTACAAACATAGACAGAGTGCAACCTACTTGCATACCGAGTATTGTAATACCATCCATTATAAGCATACCTATATAAGCAGTGGATTCACTGTCGGTGATTTGCTTTATCAAATCGACAGCGTACATGCTACACACAAATTTCCCGGAAAAATGATACAGTGACATGACTGACATACACAACAGTAAAGGCTTGTAAAACGCTTTCGAAGATATCGTTTCTTCGATACTTTGTAACTGATATTTTGATGAACTTTCCTTTCGTTGCGCATGCTTTCGGAGATATTCCTTTTGTTGATTTATAAGATTTACGAGTTCGTTTTCAGAGTCTTTTTCGAATCCTTTTAACCAGTGATGTGATGCGGCACACTCATCGAATTTTCCTTTGAGAGCCAACCAGGAAGGCGATTCGGGCCAAAAAACTGCTGTCAGAGAGTATACCGAACACACGAACGCAATAATGCCTATATTTTTCCAGTGGAGAAATGTTCCGGTTGCATTAGCAACCCATACTCCCCAAAAGAAAACCGCTGACTCGATAGCTAGAGCTACTCCTCGATATCGCGGTGAAGTATATTCAGTAACTATGACAACCAATAGTGTGATGTTACTGGCGAGTAGCATGCCTAACATAAGTTCACTTATTAGCAGTTGCATTGCAGTGGTGCTGCAGTAAAACACTACTAAACTGATTATAGTGTTTATGCATACGATTAAAAACGGTATTTTTCTTCCGACGCGCCGAGAAACCACTGGTATTATAAAGACCCAAGGTAGCGCGCTGTAGCCGTGCACGGAAGCTGGAAAGGAAAGAAGTTTATTTCATTACAATTTGCATTTTATTTATTTTTAAGTATCTTCCTTTTTTCTTCTACAAAACAAACTCTTACTTGTGTTGTTTTAGTAAGTGCACTGACATTACCAGATGCCTATTATTTTCCCTAATTGTCTCCGACTAAGGGGCAATGTTGCTAAGTACTGGAATCAGCTGGTGTTTTAATTCATCTATTTCATTATACGTTTATAACAAAATGGAAATTAAAGTATATCATTAATATTATTTATAAATTGGCTAAGATTGCCTTAGTTAATTTACTATTTAACTTTGTAGCTAATGTATATTTTCGTCTTTTGAAACAAGTATCAAAACGTACCAAACTCTATAAGAAACTTGATTGTGAGCAAAATATGTACATTAGTAGAATATCTAACAAAGGAGGATCTAACATACAACCTAAGTACTATAATATATAAAAAACATCCAATTTACATAACCAAGATGCCATATCATCGCTTAGGTCCGCCGTAGAATTTCCTTCACGTCTAATTTGCGGAATGAAGACTGTAGGCGCCCCGAAACATAATCCAAGCACGAAATATATAGAGAAGACACCACTGCACACAAATAGCTGCAAGTCAATAAATAGAACTATAATTAGGCCAGTCCGTTTGTAAAGGAATTAAAGATAGATATTAATTATGCTTAAGACGACACTAGACGTATCTCGGCAAATCTAGTAGAATAAAACTTCTTAGGACTTCACATAAATTCCAAACTCCGACCTGCTACTGAGAATTTCATAGAAAAACCCAATAACATTTTTCTCGACCTGGGAATCGAACCCAGGACCTCTAGCGTAGCAGGCGCGCTTGTGACCACTAGACTAATGAAGCAGTTCAGCTATGTCAATAACTTTAATTCTCTAGTAGATAACGCCTTCCATTTTGTACTTCATAGATACTCCGATGAGAGCTCTTTCTGTAGTTCGTGCGAACGTCAGATTATAGATAAGTATTGAATCAAACCTGTCTCATTAACGGCATCCACGAAGTCGCATTGTTCTTTTCGTCGGCATCATCAACTTTGACTTCATTATATTCATACGCCTCCATAGTATGCAGTGTAATTTCCGCAATTTAATCGCCTAAAATTTATTAAGTTGCTAATCACTTCCATTTAACAGACTATTTGACTGATTATTTCTTATGGCATCATGAAAATTTTTACCAACTTAAACATTTGAAAATGGAGGTCAATTACATAAACAATTTGTAATCGGTTCAAAAATAAGGAAGTTACAAGCATTTTAATTTTATGCTAGACAGAGATCGTAATATCCTGGCTCGTGACGTCACAAACCACGCCATACAAATCCTATACTAACACTCGTTTTGCGGAAAAGGGGACAAAGCATCTCCTCTCAATCCCCACTAAAAACATTGAATGCTTATATCTTGGAACTTTATTAACCAACTAGCTTTTCCCAGCGACTTCGTCCGCGTGGAATAGTTAGTTTGTTCCCTAGTTCTTCGCCCGTGGTTTCACCTGCGTTGCCCCGTTCCTAAGGGTTGTAGCGTGATGATATATACATTGATAGCTTGAAACCTTTCCCATGAATCACTCATTTTCCCAACATTTCCCTTCACTGCTCTGCTCCTATTGATCGTAGCGTGATGAAAAGTATACTATAACCTGTGGTTTGGGCTGTGCGTTGATAGATCATTATGTCAGTCAGTCAGTCACCTAACGTAAGAGTAGACAAATATAATCAGAAAGCTCCGAACTGCTAAGCTATCGGGAGTTACACGTGTTATTGTGAGTCAACCATAAAAGATAGACATTTGCTGTCGTGGAATATTTTTTATATAATTTTAAGGAGAACATTTCCGTCATACATGATTTCTGTGTAGCTTTAACCATTAAGGCTGCACACGCGACGGAAGCTTAAAAAATGGAGTAAGTTCTCCTGTTTTCCCAACATTTCCCTTCATTGTTCTGCTCCTATTGATCGTAGCGTGATGAAAAGTATACTATAACCTGCCCAGGAGTATGAAGAACAATTGTACCAAGTTTCGTTGAAATCCGTCGAGTGGTTTTTGTTTCTATAACGAACATACAGACAGACAGACAGACAGACACAAAAATTTTACTGATTGCATTTTTGGCATCAGTATCGATCACTAATCACCCGCTGATAGTTATTTTGGAAATATATTTCATGTACAGAATTGACCTCTCTACAGATTTATTATAAGTATAGATTTAAACATTTTTTTCAGAATACGAATTCAATCTAATTTCATTTTTAACTCAGCCTGTTATTTTTAATGAATCAAACACTAGTCAAGTACCCTATTGTCGGTTTAATTTATCTACACATAGGTTAATTTAAATTGCGAATGTAGGCTCAATTCAGTGGTAGGTACTACGTACCATTACCATAAGAATGAATAAACCACCGATAAAACAAATTAGCACAGTACTATTTAATAGGTTTATTTTTGTAAATGTTGTTTTATACTGCTAATTAATTAGCTAATTAAGTAACTTTGTGTTTAGTAATTAAACTCAATTTGCAAAAATTTAATATTACGCACCTTAGCATTTCTTCTTTTTTTTTCAAATTCAACAACTGTAATCGAACACATCCTACAATCAGCGCAATAATAATAGGTACTAAGCATTTACACTGCGCTCACGCATCTTTGCAAAGAGCAACGTGGGAAGTTACATGGGGACTGAGTCACCCTCGTCCGTGGGAAGTTACCCTTACACCGATACCCCACACGTGGTCCCCGGGTGGTGCCAATCAGGCACAACATACTGGTGGTAGGCTTCGGCCATGGTTAGTGACCACCCACCGGACAAAGCCATGCCGCCAAGCGGCCTAGCCGTGTTCCGGCATGATGTCCGGTGACACCGATAGGGAAAACGGGTCGGAATAGTTGCTCCAGTTACTGTCAGACCGTCTTCTGTCATACGCCAATACAACACATCGGGTAGCTAGTCGCGAAGGGTAGCGGTATCCGAAGCACGGTGCACCGCTGGCCGACCGCAGTTAGTAGGGGGCCCAAGTAGTGAGTTAGCCACTCACGAAAGGCTGCCCCACCAACTCGCGAAAAATCCCGGGATGCGCCATCGTGCCGGTTGGCGACCGGATGAAAGGGCCCGATGGACATCGCCGGGGGGGCTCGGGGTCCTCGCAGTCTCCAGACTAGCTCCCCACTGATGTGGCATCGCGGCGTATTGGCAACTGGTAAGCAGCATGGAGCCTCATTCTACTGCCGTTTTCCCACCGATTCACTCCGAAAAATTAAAGGGAACGAGAAAAGAAGGGTTGAACAGCGGCTGCACGCCCTTTCGTTGAAAGTGCACCTCACGAATATTAGAGGCTTGCCCTCCAATCTCCAGTCTGTCCATTACCACCTCGAGACAGAAAAATCCGCACTCTTGTTTGTGACGGAGACTCAGATCGGAGTCCCGACTGACGTGGCGTACCTGTTATACCCAGGGTACACCCTGGAGCACAAATTTAAGCCCCGTGCCGGAGTTTGCCTGTACGCCCGTGACGACATTTGTTATCGTCGTCTCCGTCACCTTGAGGACCCCGGATTCTCTGTGCTATGGGTACTGGTGGACACAGGAATGGAGAAAATTCTCTATGCCTGTGTCTACCAGTCGCACAGTGGAGATTTGGAGACGAACAGGCTCACTGCTTACTTAGGTGAGGCGGCGGATGCGGCTCAACTAAAGTACCCCTCGGCACAATTGGTGTTACTGGGGGACTTTAACGGCCACCACAAGGAGTGGCTGTACCCATACCGGGACACTGACCATGCTGGCTTAGAGACGCGAAAGCTCGCTCTAGCGTTAGATCTAACCCAGCTGGTCCAAGGTGCAACGCGGGTACCTGACGTTGAGTCGCACACACCCTATTGCCTGGACCTTCTGCTGACAACCGATCCAGACCGTTACTCAGTGTCGATTTCCTCACCGCTTGGTAAATCCGACCACTGTTTGGTGAAATCTGTATCTGTCTACTCCCCACCCGATCCCAGCCCTAGAGGCACTCGGCAAGTATGGCGATACAAGTCAGCAGATTGGGATGAGATGCGAGCTTTTTTCGCCGCTTATCCTTGGCAGTCCCTGTGCTTTTCTTTGACGACCCCTCCACCTGCGCGGATGCCGTGACTGATGTGCTACGTACGGCTATGGAGTACTTCATCCCATATTCTGACGTGCCATTGTCCGGCAAAGCTCGCCCTTGGTTTGGCCCTCAATGCAAAAGCGCTGAAGCGCTTAAGCATGAGGCATACCTGGCGTGGGTTCATGCTCGACACCGCAAGGCGAGAGACGTGAGTCAGAGGAAAAGGGCGTTTAACAGGGCTGCAAAGACTTGTAAAAGGGTCCTTCGGAAGGCTTGCATCTTGCATCATACCCAGCTGGTAGTAAAGCGTTTTGGTCCCTAGCTAAATCAGTCGAAGCGAACTTCTGCCGCCCCTCACTCCCTCCACTGATGATGATGGGTCGCTGGCTCATACCGCAGAAGAGAAGGCCAACTTGTTTGCCTCTCTTTTCGCGTAGTCCTCGCGTCTAGGCTCTGGTAGCGCGAAACCTCCAACTTCGCCTGGCAGCACGACAGTTATGTCCGAAAACCGCATACGCCAATCGGAGGTTCGGAAAACGCTACGCAGTCTTGACGTGAATAAAGCCAGTGGACCGGACGGTACTCCAGCCATAGTTCTGAGGACATGTGCGCCTGAGTTGACTCCAGTGCTGACACGCCTCTTTCGTCTCTCTCTTGAGACTGGTCAAGTGCCAAAATCGTGGAAGCTAGCTAACGTGCAACCTGTGCCCAAAAAAGGTAGTCGTGCCGACCCTGCTAACTACTGGCCTATTTCGGTCACGTCCATACTCTGTAAGACTATGGAGCGTGTCCTTAACAAAAGGCTCTTGGCGTACCTAGAAGCAAATGATCTCCTCAGTGACCGACAATACGGATTTCGCCGGTCTACTGGGGACCTTCTAGCGTACGTCACTCACATCTGGAGTAAGGCCATCGAGGAACACGGGGAGGCGCTTGCTGTCTCTCTTGACATCTCGAAGGTTTTCGACAGGGTCTGGCATGATAGCCTTATTAGCAAGCTTTCATCGTATGGCTTGCCCACTGGTTTCGTTGCTTGGATATCGGACTTCCTGGGGAATCGATCGATACGAGTCGTCATAGACGGGTGCTTGTTCGATCGAATGGATATCAATGCCGGTGTTCCCCAGGGGTCGGTACTCTCTGCGACACTATTTTTGCTGCACATCGATGGTCTGCTGAAGCCCGGTATCTTTGGGGACGCAGACGACAGCACTGTTGTAGAGAGCTACACAGCCAGCGCACGGACCGGTGGACCTGAAATCCAGTCTCTAAGAGAGGCCATGGTCGAGCGTCTGAGTTTGTCCCTTCAGGCTGTCTCCGAATGGGGCGATGCCAATCTGGTCAAATTCAACGCTGCCAAGACCCAGGCGTGTCTGTTTTCCGCCGAGCCCATTCCAACTGGCTCCTACTTTCCGGAATGTATCTGTGCCGATGACTGACCACCTTGAGCTCTTGGGCGTTACTCTGACGTCAACCCTCAACTTCGGCTCCTATATAGAGTCCAAAGCTCAAATAGCGGCCAGAAAGCTGGGTATCCTCTCGAAAGTGCGGCGTTACTTCACACCGGAACAATTGCTCGCATTGTATAAAGCACAAGTTCGGTCGTGCATGGAGTACTGTTCGCACCTTTGGGATGGATCGGCTAAGTACCAGCTCGAGGCGTTAGAGTCCATCGAGAAACGTGCCAAGAAGCTCATTGGCAACGATTCCCTTGTCCGGGCTAAACTCCAAAGTCTTGAACATCGCCGCAAAGTTGCTAGCTTATCGGTTTTTTATCGGATACATTTCGGAGAGTGTGCATCAGATCTCCACGATCTTATTCCCCCTAGCCCTTTCCACTATCGGACAACCAGAGGCACAAAAAAGCGTCATCGATTCATGGTGGACATTCAAAAAACCCGAACGAAACGTTTTAAGTCCACTTTTATCATGCGTACCGCTGAAATATGGAACGCACTTCCCGAGTGGGTCTTCCCTGATAGATATAATCTGGGTGTCTTTAAATCACGAGTGAATCGGTTTCTTCTAGGCAAGCGCGCTCCATCGTAGATCGCAGTATCGCTTAACATCAGGCAAACTAGCGGTCAAGCGTAAGCCTATCACGAATAAAAAAAAACGTAAACCAAACATTATTTTGACAGTTATTTTAATACTAATTATGTAATTACGTTTGTCATCGGCTGTATATTTAAAAAAAAAGTGTTATAAAATATTAAGTACATAAGTTTTAAAAATAAAACTTTAGGTCGATGTATTCATTCTTCGTGTTTGTTATAAAATAACTCTTAAAATTTACTTTACACTGCTTGTAACTATAGACGCCACCAGCGTATTTTATGAGAATAAATTCAGATCATGAAGATTCAATTAATAAATCCAAGGCACTTACACGTAAATAATACTATGGAGACTAATCCATGGATTTTTCGTATATTTTAGAATTTATAATGCAATTTTGTATTGGTTCAATCGGTCGTGGTAATAACAGCAATGAAGTACGTACCTATTATGAGAGTGTAATATTCAGTTTGTAACCACACTTTCCGAACAAGCACTTCAATCAAGAAACACTATATAAATAGTTTAAGTAGGTAACATGAGCAAAATGTAGTCATGGTACCTATCTTAATGAGTTTTACACATTCAGTTATGACAGTAGTTTTACAAGTACATACGTAACGGTAAAGTTGTGACGTAGGTATATTTAAAATTCCTTGAAAAAAGAGGTGCTTCCCAATTTTTACCAACCTCTTGTTCATTGTTTGGCCAATAACTTTTGCAATAGGGTAGTTGACTGGTCTTTGATTTACTAAAAACTTCATCATCTTCCTACCCTTTTCCCAATTTACTTGTGGTCGGCGTAGCATGTCCTTTTCTTCCATTCAACCCTATCATCCGTCACTTTAGTCATTCACTCCCTTTCCCATGTCTTGCCCTGTATATAAAAAAAATGTAGAACCCGAATGCGGTGCCACCTACCGGCTCAAATTGTGAATCTAAACCACCCAGGGACCCATTTGAACATACACAAAAGAATTAACCAAACTCACACCAGCAGCTTATGAGGATTTCGGACAATGCACAGAACGCCATATACTAACCGAATTTACCGAACCAGTCAGTGTTTTATTTCTGTGAAATCTCTTAATCTGTTCCCGATACAAAATGTATGAGAAAATACATTTTCTTCATAATGTTTTTTTTTTCAACCAACTTCAAAAAGGAGGAGGTTCTCAATTCGACTATATGTTTTTTATGTATGTTTCTTACGCGATGATTCCCTTTGAACCGATTTTGATTAATATTTTTTTTTGATCGGTAGGTCATACTTACTTCAGGAATGGTCCTATAAAAATTTGGTCAAGCTTTGATCACAAAATTTAGAACAATAACACGTAACGACCGAGTAAATGATAAAATGATAACGTCGTCTGGATATACGTAAAATTTTACTCGCTACTAAGCATGTTGAAATAAAATAACTTATAAGAAAAAGTAAAACCGACATCAAAACATAATGTTATTTGCGAAACAATTTCGAAAGTCGGTGGCGAAATCAAAAGATACGATTAAATTAAAGGCACCGACTTCCGAAACTGTTTCGCGCATAAAATTATTTTTGATAAAAATCGGTCCAGCCATTCTCGAGTGTTGTAACAAACCCAACTATGTTTTATACAGGGTTATTGGTAATCAATCATAAAATGCAAAATGGCTACTTATCTACACCATTTTAAACAACTTTTGTTCTACGACTTTTGATAATTCATTAATATTTTATCAAACAAAAATAAAAAACTAAAAATATACACTCCAATATTATCATATCTATGGTGCGACTCAGCGCGGCACGTACCGCCCGCGCCCAGAGCCCGGCCGCCGGCACTGCGCTTGGTCTAAAGAGCTAAGAAGTATCACAGAGTACTGGCAGAACTTGAATATTTTTTTCTGAAAAATGTATTAGGTTTTGAGAAATGTCATAGAATAAAAGTTGTTCGTTAAAGTGTAGAGAAATAACCCATACGCGTATTACGATTGATTACAAATAACCCTGTAGGTTATATAGAAGATAACGATCCGATTAAAAAATATTATTAAAAACTAGCTTTTGCCAGCGACTTCGTCCGCGTGGAATAGTTACTTTGTTCCCTAGTTCTTCGCCCGTGGTTTCACCTGCGTTGCCCCGTTCCTAAGGGTTGTAGCGTGATGATATATACATTGATAGCTTGAAACCTTTCCCATGAATCACTCATTTTCCCAACATTTCCCTTCACTGCTCTGCTCCTATTGATCGTAGCGTGATAAAAAGTATACTATAACCTGCCCAGGAGTATGAAGAACAATTGTACCAAGTTTCGTTGAAATCCGTCGAGTGGTTTTTGTTTCTATAACGAACATACAGACAGACAGACAAAAATTGACATGTAAAGTATAGAAGATAATTCCTAGACTGAAAAAAATAATTTAAATCAAGTCATAAAGTTCTAAGATATAAGCTTAAAAGTTTTTGGTGGGGATTGAGTGGGGATGCCCCTTTCCCACAAAACGAATGTCAGTTTAAAATTTGTATGACGCATGCACGGTTTGAGGTCTAGCATAAAATCAAATTGCTTCTAACTTACTTATTTTTGAACCAATTTTGGTTTTAACGCCCGACGAAAAAGAGGGGTGTTATAAGTTTGTAGTGTGTATCTGTGTGTCTGTCTGTTGCATTGCAGCGCCTGATCGGGTAAACCGATTTTGGTCTTTTTTTTGTTAAAAGGTTAGTTAAGAGTATTATTAGCTGTTTCAAAAAAATCTGCTCATTCGTTTGAATATCATCACCTCTTTAGTTGATGAAGAGATCAGTATAAACTACTTACTTCCACGGGTCTGATGGCTTCGAAATTTGAAATCCTGCCAATTGTCAATGATATTACAAAATCCTGCAGCATACCCAAACCCGTCACAAGAACTCCTCAACGGTTTACGGTATCTACATTGTGTTTGGGTTCAAACTATGCGTTTTGACGAGCACATTAGTGGTCCCCCGACACAACAACGCTTGGATTAAAATATTCTACTCATATTAATCATAAAGGGATAATACCTATATAGATATTATTTTTCCTTTTCAAAATTTTTTGTGTCGGGGGTTTCATTAAATTGTTTATTTAATATTTATTGTTTTTTGTTCGTATCTTTTTATGAGACCATAAAAAATTATCAGTGAACTAGCCTATTAATACTTTTAATAATAAATAGATAGAACGACGTGAAACATACATTATTTTATGATTTTGGTGCCCCCTGAAACTGCCACTCGGGGCAGGGGCTCCGGTATTGCCCCCCTCCTAGATCCGGAACTGTCCATATAAAACATTTTTGCCACTGAGGTGGCAAACAAGCTTATGCAGTTACCGTAGCCTATCAACGTCTGCTGTACCAGAGGTGTCACTCGCACGTTGCCGCACCTATAAAAACCTTTCCACTAAACATTTCCAAAGAAAGAATCTAAAATTCTGGAAATATGACAACCGTGAAATCTCGATACTCAGATGGTAAAAGGAAAAATGTTTGCCTCAACAACCGTCACGGAACCCTACAGCAAAGCACCTTGTTGTGGAGCACCTTGTTGATAGTGACAGTTTTTAAACAATCTTGTTGACGTCAAAATTTTCCTTTATAAAATTGCACATGTGTATTCTGAATTAAATTGTACTTATTTTTTTCTATTTGTAAATAATTCGTATTGTATTGATTAAAACAAATGCACAAACTAAAGTATATACCTAATATGTGTCAACATTCACTTGAACAAATACATTCCAATTAAATGGCTAGGTTAATATTGTAATTGATATCTAGAAAATAAGTAGCTAGACTTTGTATAATTTAACATTCTTAGAAAGTAATATACATATTAATACGTTTATTTTTAAATTTATCGTTAACCTTAATGACAAATGCACAGCAGCGGAACCTATATATATAATGTCTTATTTTTATTTATTTTTTCAGTGTATTAATTTTATTTTCCATTATTATGTGTAAAATGTTTGTAATTCTTTCTATGGGCCCTAGTTACCCGAAATAAATGAATTTATTATTATTATTATTATAACTGAAATGATATTTAGTGGGATGATATATTTTTTATCAAATTGAATGACACTACGATTAAGTATCAGAAATGGTAAGCTGTTTTGTTTTCAATATGTCGAATATTCGCGTAAGTCTCAGAAATCAATATATCAGAAATGTGGTTAGAAAATGTATTAATTCCAAGCTGACCTGAGAGAGTCTTGGTGAACCTTGAATGGAATGAGCAAAATTACGTACAAACATAATTGAAGACATCATAATATTATATTTATATATTATAACCTCTGAAACGGTTAATCACCGTTGACACGAGTGTTTAAAAGAAACAGCTTATTTCGATTAAAGTTGGCTGGTTGATTGAACAAGATAAAAAACTTTTTTGGCGGAGAGTGGAGCTAATCATTCAAGATTAGCAATGGATTAATAGGATATATTTTAACCGACACTACTTAGTTACGTACCTGCCTCAAAAACAACGCTTTGAGATATTATCATCTCAAATGATTCCGTTTGAGTTGACATTCAAAATATCAAAATAATAATATACAAAAACGAACATTTGTATGCTTATATAAAATCAATGGCCTAGATACCTATATTTTTTCTATTACCTCACAATATGACGACACGATTGGCGTACGGGTTGAGCGATCGGCTTCTGCGCCACGTGTTGTGGGTTCGAACCCCACACGGAGCAAATATTTGTGTGATCTACAGGTAGTTGTTCCGGGTCTGGGCGTCTGTGTATGTGAGAATTTGTGTTTGTAAACGCACCCACGTTACAGGAGAAAATCCTAGTGTTGGACAACGTTTGTTATAAAAGAAAACAAAGAAAAAGAAAGCAATATGAGATCAAAACTCATAAATACGTTATTCGGATCAAAGTACACAGCAATGATGCAATTGAGTAGATATTCAGCGTCAGTGAATCTCGGAATTTCGGGAATTGCTCAGCCAACCCCTGCTGCCGACAAGTGACTGCGCGCCCAACGGTACTTAACTTTGGATTTGGCGAATTGGTTAACCTCACTGTAATTCAACTAAAAAGTCTAGCTTGCTCTAAATATGACGTATTTCACTTGAAACATTCTCAGACAAAACTTCAGACAAGTTGATTGAATAATTCAAAGTTGATGAGATATTATGTTAATACTAGCTTCTGCCCGTGACTTTGTCTGCATGGACTTCAGGATAGGGTCCGACATGGATAAGAATTGCCTATGTGTTATTTCAGGCTATAATCTATCTGTGTGCCAATTTTTATCCAGATCCGTTCAGCCGTTGTGGCGTGAAAGAGTAACAAATATCCATACATCCACACATCCATACTCACAAACTTTCACGTTTATAATGAATTAGAATGATCAACAGGTCTAAATAAATGTAAATATTAAAATTACAGGCCTGGTATGTTATGTTATGTTATTAAAATTTCTTCCCATTTCTTTTTCTTATTGTTGATAGAGATACATATGTAGATATTTAAACTGTCCCATTAATCTAGCGATCGCAAACACGGTTACTGAACGTGAGGTCCCAGGTTTCATTGCCGGGACAAACAAAGTGATATTAGTTTTTCAGCAGCTTAGTTTTGGTTTGGATCCAGTTAGTGGCTCGCCCACAATAGATACAATTTAAAAACATATTGGCGAACTCCGATGGTGTATACATTACCCTTGTATACAGGTGTGATGGTATGTTATGTTATGATAGGTATAGTGTAAACATAGATTGGAGTGACTCATGACTTTCAGAACCTCGCTGATAGATAACTAACTACTCGTACATGGATGCGCTTGTCGGGGTCAGGTGTAATTATAATACATCGATAGTAAAGATAAATATTTGACTACCGGTTATAAGAAACCAATACAAGAATTGTACAGGATAGAAGGCAGGTTTGAGCGTATAAAAGACTGATATTCAACCGTGGGACAAAACACCAACCCTAAGAGCCTTGCAAAGGGGTTGCAAAAGTTCAAAACCACATATTAGAAGCATTAACGTCTATAATTAAAGTGGTTTTTAAATAAAAAAACTAATCATTAGACATACCTATTTAAATTAAATTTATTATTTACACATTAAATGCAATTTATTGTAATAACGAAAACATAAAAATCATCTAACTTAGAGTGTCGTAATTGTTCGGTTTACCGTCAATAAACGCTTTAGCGGCATCCTCTTCCATTTCGTAAGAATCTTTAAAATAGCGCTCTATTTCTTGCAGGGTTTTATCTTTGGTTTCCGGTAAATATTTGTACAAAAGAAATGCAAAAATGGAAGCTGATATACCGTAGAACAAGAAAGCGCCAGGTAATGTGAGCGCTTTGAATATATGTGGTGACAGTTTCAGTACAGTAGCCATCAATAGCTCAGAGAACAGTGTCAGTATTAGCAGAGAAGAACTTTTATATCTTAAAAATATTAATTCACCAAAGATAGTAGACGGCATAATCATTGGACCACATGTAATTGCCACTGAAAACGATGTCAGTAACACTATAGAAACTATTTTGTTTTCCACAATAACTTTCATATTAATTAAGTAAAGATACAATGATATTATAAACAGAAACGTGATTCCTACAACAGATGACGACAGTAACAATGTTCGCCTGTTTACTAACTTCGATAAAACACAACCGACCTGCATGCCGAGTATTGTGACGGCGTCCAAAATAAGCATACCAGTATATGCCGCGGACTCGCTTGAAGTTATTTGACTTATCAAGTCCACAGCATACATAGAACATACTAATTTACCCGAAAAATGATATAACGACATCACGCCCATAGAGAGTAAAAGTGGTTGATAAAAACCCTTAGCGGTTACGGTTTCTTTGATGATCCGAAGTCTGTACCATGAAGTAGATTTTACGCGGGCGGCACATTGTCGGAGGTACTCCTTTTGAGATTTTATCAAACTTTCAAGCTCCTCTTCCGATTCTTTATCAAATCCTTTTAACCAATGATGTGCTTTGGCACACTCCTCGAAGCGCCCGTTCATGGCTAACCAAGATGGGGACTCGGGCATAATGATAGCTGTCATAGAATAAGCACAGCAAACAAATGCGATAATTGCGATGTTCCTCCAGTGGCTAAAAGTTCCAGTAACATTTGCGATCCACACTCCCCAAAAGAATATTGACGATTCTATCATCATAAATACGCCTCGATAGCGAGGTGACGAGTATTCCACTATGATGACAATGAGAACTGTCATGTTACTGGCCAGAGTTACACCTTGTAGTATTTCACTTATCAGCAGGTGCATGGGACTGGTACTGCAGTAGAACACAATGAAACTCACTATAGTCAATACTGTCACTATTAGAAATGGTATTTTTCTTCCAATGTACAGTGTGAGTATTGGTAGGATTATCACCCATGGCAGCGAACTGTACCCGAGAACTGACGCTGAAAAGTAAATATTGGAAAAGTTAGAAGAGAACGTCAATTGATTCTTTTGATGTCTTTATATAGGTAACATTGAATTAATTAAAAAAACGACCGCAAATCAGAATCAGTTGTAATAAACATAATCCCAAAAACTAATCAAATACCTATTTCATTTAATCTCCCCTACATGTAATCTTTTTCTTGTATGTACGTATATATCTTTATTATTTAACTTTCACAATAGAGAGCTCTCATATTTATTAACTTTTTTCGTCACATGTTACTGAGAAAATTTATTCAATTCCCAATAGAATCAACATTAAGATTTTCAAAGGGAAACGTCACCTACTTGTAGTTATTTAAAGAGACTATGGCGGCACGACAGTCACAAAACTCAATATTTCATAATAAATTTTTAATGCCCGTGGTTCTCAATTTTTTTTCTATTATTAAACAGATAGTTAACCGGCTCGAGTCTAGAAGCAAGTGACATTCAGTCAACATTAACATTTCACGAGAGTTATACAAAATTTTGAAACTTACCATTTGCAAGCATTCTTTCTTTCATGATCAACGCTACTGTATTTTATATTAACATCGTTTTTTAGGGTTATTCCTCTTGTCCCCCATCACTACGGCCCACTAGGGCTAAACAGGAACTTTTGTACTATTGTCCCCCACTACAATTGAGTATCGATATATATATATCGATACCAAGACGCTAATTAAAATAATATTTTATTGGGGGCCAAAAGGAAATTACGATTACGTTTGGCCTGTTTCTGTGGAACTACTGTTCCTGTACAACTTTAACCACTAGGGGTTAAAGTTCTTGTTTACCCCTAGTGGGACCGAAGAGCTGAGGGACAAAAGGAATAACCGGTTTTCTACTGTATTTTAGAACAATCATTTCGTTATGGTTTCCTTTATCAATACAATTAAAATTCTCTTTTTAAGATATAAATAGGGCTATTTGAATATACCAGCTATGGAATGTACTTCTCTAATGATTAAAGGTTTATTAAATACCAAATTAATTTTCCTTCCCCTTTTGACTAATATGGACATGGACATGATAATACCTATTTAGCATGTGGCCGCTGCCTGGGAAGGCGGGGTAGCAACAGGGTATGTCGGACTTCATATTTACACCTATAATATTGGTGACCTACCAAACGTTGTTGTTGTGTTTCGCCACAACACTCTGACTCATATTCAGATACGAATCTAAGCGTAAATTTAGATACTGTACCAATACCAACGTTTGGAAATACCAAGTTAGTGTCATTTTGAATAAGTATTTAACTAACCTCTCCTAACCCCCATTTAGCCGCATAGATTTTAAACAGGGTAACAGGCGAACACTTTACTACATTAAATGAAACCACAACCTAGACTAGTCTAAGAGTCATTATAAAAAACAACATTCCATATAAATTGAATTGCCCCCGCTTGAATACCAGGTGAGGTTTCATTTACGTACGTTATCTCCACCATGTATAACTAGTCTCTATGTAGGTACTGCTCGAAAATAGTGCTAGTGAAGATAAATATTATTACACAACCAAGATGCCATGTTGTCCGTCAGCGGGTCCGTAGCATTTGCCTCCTTCCTCATCTGTGGTATGAAGACAGTGGGTGCCCCAAAACATAATCCCAGCACGAAATATATCGATGTGCAAACTGTGCATACGAAAAACTGAAAATAAAAATACAACATTTCCTTGAAAAATTAAACAGAATAATTTATGCCCGTCAATCGCTTCAGTCACAAATGTTATCGTAGATCACAGTATCGCTTAACATCGGGAAAACTGGCCACCACCACGAATAAAAAAAAGAGTATGTATTTTGTCGTTTTTGTATTTACATAAGTAGTTATGTATATTAAAATGGAATCTTCAGGATCAAACAACAAGAAATGTGTGTGGAAATAGTAAATCTGTAAACAATGACAGACGAACTACAAAGTGACGTAATGTTAAGTACGAAATTTAATTCATACTCTCTAGTATGTCTCATAATTATCATATTACCATCACGCCTGTATTTTCTGATTGGTGAGGCAGAGGTTACATCCACGATTCGCTGGTATGTCCAAAGTATTCGGGAGTCTAGTATATATGTATATATTGTGTGTGAGCAACAATTATCACTTTACAGTACAGTACAGTTTGCTGTACAGTCGATCACAAAAGTGGTAACACATTAAGATAAGAAGACCACACAAAAGAGAAGATAAGAAACACCCAGATTTTTAAAATAGTCCCGTCTCTTTGGTGTTATGATATATTATTAACCTTAATCAATGTTAGACTTGCTACTATATAATCTTTTATAGTGAGCGTGTAAAGGCTCCTATTGTTAAGCAGAAATCTATCAATTATTAATGCTCAATGTACCTATATATGTAGTAGTTATTTAATTCGATCCAAATACGAAAAACAAATCAAAATATTTATATTAGTGACATCTCTGAGTGTAGCAGTTAGTTATATTTTTTAAAGGACTTAAACAAACGATGGGCACTATATTTTTGTGTAATTATGTTACAAACTTCTGCCGATTATAAACCAATTCCTATGTTCTTTTTTATGATAGAATATAATTATATAATATAAAATATCACAAAATACTTGAAGTCGGTTTTGTTTGCCTAAATAGTATAATTTTTAGTTAATATTCAGTCAAAACTGGTAGACCACTTCATTGGGTGACTGTACCTAAAATTTCTTTCTAGGAAATATTATTTGCTAACCTGTCTAAAGAATGGTTGTCGCGACGATCTCGTGTGTGTACATTCTCCATAGTCCTCAGTTTCGACAGGCTCTTGAGTTTCTTTCTCCATGATAATAGGTAATAATCGAAGATTATTGTATATTTCCGATGTGAAACGGTACGTCTATAATTATTTAAGTGATGAGTTCTGAAATCAAATAAATTAAAATGTCGTAAAAAAACATTATAGTGGTATGTCAATATTTTATTATAAAATACTTTTTTATTTAATTAGTTACTTATTACATTACAAACATTCGTGTTTGAATATAAAAAAATATTAATCTTTAGACACATGAACAGTTCTGTTCAAAAAATATATTTATTTGTAATCATAAGAAGATTAACCACGGTTTACCGTAATTAAAGTATTTACCTGTACATAAATATTTCATAATGTACCTACCTAAGTCAATTTCTCAATCAGATACTAAAGTAAATAACCTTAAGTCAACGATATGTGAATAAAGATATCGCTATTTAAAATTCAAATGTTTTATTGCTTTCTAAAGTAAGCTGGTTGATTATTTATTTTTTTAATTGGTATATATTTCGATTTTAAATACACAAAAAATTGTTTGATAAACAAAAAATGGTCTTATACTCACAAACTATTTAATTCAGAATGTATGGCATTCGAAGATAATGTAATCATTAGAAAGTAATGTAATTGTACCTAGTACCTAAGTCAAAGTCCCTATTAAAACACACAGAAATAGCACATAACTACAACTGACGTTAATAAACACTTTTATATTCATGGCGTATATTTATAAAAAATACTTCACAGTTGTTTTACGAAATAACAAAAAAGCTTTGCTTAGAAAGAAATCACACCTTAACACGTTTGTTTATTTTTTTAAATCACTGATCACAGTAGACAGTCTCGATCGATGTCTTTATAGCAGTAAGACTGCGTCAAATATCTTGGACTAATTAAGGTATTAAACACATTGACGCGAGTACGCAACAATATCGTAGTGTAAGCGGGCGAAGAATAACGAATCGATCGCTATGGGTGTTTATTTACGCTGATTTATTGTAAATAGATGCAACACATATTATTGATATATAAACAGTCCATTTGCTTATTAGAAAAGTATTCTACTTATAACGTAAGAATGTTACTGGAGCCACGGAAATTTTATAAATATCAATGCACTTCTAAAAATCAATATTGAATGACACCGTCTACTACAGTCACGATCATCTCAAAAGGGACTATTAAAAATACAATATAAATTATTATATATCTATCCAACCTCAAAATATATTAAAACCTTCTAAATTTCACATTCTGATGCGCCTTGGTGATAACATTATTTTTCTAATATCATACTGTTTTATTAAAATATCGCGTAAATGAAGTGTGACCATAATGCACACCACGTGCATTCGAGTCCGGCGTGGCAGACGCTTGTTATGAATTGATTCGTTCTGATTCGTGTAGGTACACAATAACACGAAAGTACACACAATATCGGAATACGGCGTGCAACTAAGTATTATTCGATATCATACTAATTACTCAAATTAAAACTAAGAGAACATTAGAGTTGCACTGAGTAAATAAATCGGTAATTAGGAAGGATTCTAATTATTTATATTTCTCCTAGTCGCCAAACAAAACATTACTAATATGTTAAATATAATATATAATCTCTCTTAGAATTATATGAATTTTTATATGGATTATATATATACACAAAATCCTTACCTTTTATCGCACTGTGATCTAATAACACCAGCGAACTGTAAGCGCAGAGGTAACACACGTTTGCTTATTCCCCCGGAAATTATAAGCGTGAGAGTTTTGAACCGGCGATGAAGCAAAATATAGAAGTTATACAAACATGTTCTTGATTCACCGGCTTCCGCGCATGTCTCCAAAATATCTGTAAATATATACTCTTATTGATGACAGGTCAACAGTATATAGGTTATTAAGATTACACAAGACACTGGTTTATTATTTTTTTAATTAAGTGCATAAAATCGTCAATGAAGTGTTGTCTTATTGAATCGCGTCTTGTTTTGTTCATCTAGAACATATAACTAAAGACGCAGAAGTATTTATATCGTGGACGACGACTCATAGACCTCGTTGCTATTTTTCGATTTAATATAAATATAGTGGTAAGAGAAAATTGGAATGGACAGTGCAAGTGCCCGATGAGATAGCGGCTGATACCTGATACACTTTAGTACTCAAATTTGTGATATTTAAACTACCTAGATGCACAACTTTCATCCTAAACATAAATATTATTTAACTAAAATTGATATTTAGTTTTTGTATAATATATTATTCTATGAAATATAATTTTATTTAACTTGTGCTATTGCACATTTTATTTGTATGTTGGTTTGATTTATTAGCGAAAGTCTTTGGTATATTTATCAGTAACAAACAAAGATAATTGTAAAAAGTAGAAATAAATAGATTACTCGTAAATGCAATATTTATTTCATGTTTAAATCAAAATATTTTAATTACGATTTAACACAAAATTATAATTATATATAATAGTGTCTTCCCCATTAACGCATGAACTTACATAAAGGTAAAATATTTAAATGATTTCTAATCTATCAAAAATTTTCAAATATAGTATTTATTATGTAAGTAAGTATAGACAAAAAAACCTATTTGACTAATCTATTCACACAATTCAGAGGGTTTCGCAATATTTACTTTATTGAGTGGCTATAAATTATATTATATTATAATTGGTGTTTATTACGCCCAGAAAAGTAAAAGATAATCAACTCACTCATACGAAACTAAAATGTAGCGTATTATATATACTCGTATACAAACTTGTTTCCATTTGATATAACAGCATATGTTAAGTAAATGAAAAATTTGTTTTGTGACTCGTGCATTAAAAGTTCCGTATGTGGATACCCTCAATTTTTCTTGACGTCAGCGAGCGACGGTTTCAAATTTGTAGGGCTACCCTCCTAAAAGCATGGGTCTCCTTTTTACATATCATTGGCAGTCATAATTTTATATGAAACCGTGTTTCAAGGGTCTCCGTTGTTTATTTTTGGACTCACATAATATGTAACCTTTTTTTAAAAGTGTATAGATTCAGAAGTTACATATTTCCAAAAATCCTTCCCCTTGCAACTCACTGAGCATAACTTTCTTCTTTTTTTCAATTTTCATCGTCATTACACAAAAGTAACTAGTTCACGTTTGATAGGAAACAAATTTGGTTTGATTATTTTCAATTTAGGGTCTGGTGTCCCGAATATTAGTATACCCATTTGATATTGTCGGCATTGAGACTAACTCAAAACTATATTTTAACCGAATACGCGTAAGGAAGAGTAATGAGTTTCGATTCTATGTATGAATTGTCAATCTTAGCTCAAAAATGACTGATCAGATTTCGTACAATGATTGTTGATTGATTTGTCTTTACAATAAGATTGTCAAAAACAATGAATTTTATAAAAGCAGGCCTAAGGAAAGGAAACAAAGAAGACCGAAGAAATAATTAAATCCCATTTTAACAAAAATGAAGTGTCCTTCATCTTGGTTCAGAGAGCTCAAGATAAGCTGGATCGTTTTAAAGGAAATCCAATATAGAAATCACTAAACGAATGGAAATAGTACAGTCTCTTACTTATTTTGATTACTAACGCCATCTTTTTATTTGATGGAGTACAATTTATGTTTTACTAGCGGGCCCGGCAAACGTTGTCTTGTCCTGTATCATCATCTTCCTGCCTTAATCCCAATTTATTTGTGGTCGATGCAGCATATCCTTTTCTTCCATCTATCCATTGCCATGCCTTGCCCTGTATATAAAAAAATCGTAAATCCCGATTGAACAATCTGAACAATCCAGGGACCGGTTTAAACATACACAAAAAAATTATCAAAATCACACCCGCAACCTATGAGGAGTTCCGACAATGCATAGAACGCCATCTACTGGCCTTACCGCAACAGAAAACCTTACAGAAAACAATGTCGTGTTCATTTGTGTCCGTGTTTTATTTCTATCAAGTCTGTCAATCCGTTCCCGATACAAAATATATGAGAAAATAAATTTTATACATACCTAAATTTTTTTTTCGTGAATTTTTCGATGTTTTAATAGTTATTCTGCTATTCGAGGTGGAGACATATCCAACAAACCATAGATCATAAAAATCAGTCCACCCGTTCGCGAGTTATAAGTGTTATAACAAACCCGACTTTGTTTTATTTAAATATATTAAATGACCGATTGATTAATTTCCTAAATAATTTGTTATTTGACATTATGATAATAATATAATTACTTATTGAAATACAAAGTTTTATACAAGATTTAGATAATAATTTTAGCTGCTGAGCTCACCACTCCGTTTAATCTTGCATCTTTTAAATGAATTTTTGCTCGAAGGAAACGTAGACATATATATAAATATAAACGTAGAAATATTTTATATTAATTTCAATTTGATACCTCCACACGTTCTCGAGAAAAAGGTCGTGTCAGACAGGCGGATAGACGCCTAACGAAGTGATCCTATAAGGATTCCATTTTTCCTTTGAGGCACGAAACCCTAATTAGATACACAAGAGCACCAATTACCAAATAAGAATTAATAAAATCCAGTAATCCTCATATTGGTTTCTTTCCGTTATGATAATTAATTAAGTATATATCTAAGAAAGTATGACAAAAGAAAATTAAATATCTACTCGTATTAATTGTTCATTATATCATGGGGACGAGTAATCATTTCAATCCTCTTGACCTGTCTTGAAGAAGTTACTAAGAGGGTCGCCTTTAATATCCGAAGAAAAATAAAGGGTAACTGTTTCTAGACCGTGAACCAACGGAACTACTAGTATTGTTATATCATTTCTTCTTTTTTAAGATACCTCACGCATTACGGACAGTTCCTGTGTCGCGATCTTCACAAACTAACGAATATAAAGCACTCCCAGACTCCAAAAAATATCCGTGGAACACACAAATATTTGTCTCTGGTGGGAATCGAATAGACTTCTTAGCGAGGTAACCACTTCAACCACTACACCACAAGTGTATTAAAAACCAAACATTCAGTAATTCTAACCAAAATTCTTGTACGTGGTTGAAAGGAGCATTCCAGGCATTATTAATAGTTGAATTGTGTTAATGCGGCAGTAGAAAACAATAAACCCGACCCAAGTATTTATGCAAATGATTATGAAGGCTACTTTTCGTCTATAAAAACTTGTTACCAGGTATTACAATACCCGCGGTAATGTACTGAAACCGGGTAGCCGTGAAACGACATTGAAAAGAAAGATTTTATGTATGCAAAGCAATGCAAGATTACGTACAATACACACACTAACCCGTATTTTCCAGAGGATTATTCAAATCTTTGATTAGTAAATCTGTTGATAAGCATTGTTTTAACAGTGTGTTATTACCAACATCTATCAATACCTTTGTAACTACTAAAACTTATGAATTGATTTGAGATCTGATACCAGTTTTTTTATAAAAAGCTAAGATCACTAAAACATAACATAATCAACCCATTACATTGTCCCACTGCTGCGCACAGGTCTCCGCTCAGAATGAGAGGGATTAGGCTATAGTCTACCACGCTAGCCTAGCCTAGATCACTATAGGTAGAAAAAAAAGGTTAACGTACCAAACTCTATGGTATACTCTGTTGGAACATTTCGGACTTTTAGCATTCAGAGTTGGCATAATTCGGGCTTTTACAGTAACATTTATACAAACACATACATTCATGCCTCATATTATTTTAATAATAACGTTCAAACTACACTGTGGTTTTAAGAAATAAAACGTTTAAATAAAAGGCAACGAAAAATGAACAAAATGTGATCATCCATTTCCTTCCTTCTATATAATAAGAGACTTACCGTTCAAGTTAATGTTTACCATCGACTCGCACAACATCGGCTAATTCGAACACAACCAACAAGTTAACACTGACAGGGGCCCTGGTACTTCCCTAATTACGTAATTATGAATGACATGTTGTACGCCAGCCTGTCAGAGTAGCGAGCGAGGTGCTTGCGTAAGCAGAATACCGACTTTGTAGGTAGATGAAGTCACACCTTTTGACTTTAGTTGAAAAGGTTCACTGAAGGAAAAATAACTTACTGGACTGTATTTTAAGTATTTTTAGTCATGAAAGCCTTATTTTAGTTTCGAGTCGTCGAGTTTGATTCCCAGGCCCAGTAGTGATGGGGTTTTTTAAGTTTTTAGTAGCAGCTAAAGATTACATTAGAATTGTCTCATAGTGGTGAACGGTCGTAAGCGCGACTGCTGCGCTAGAGGTCCTGGGTCCGATTCCCATTTTCTATGAATTTCTTAGATGCACTTTACTGCCTTAGCGCTTCGTGGAAAACAGGCGTGATGGTTTCATACCATATGTAAAGATTGGATTAGCGCTCGGAAAATCTCAACAGCGCAGCGCGCTCATACTCTCCCATTCTACATAATAAGACCTAAAAATATACTGGTAAACTATCAGAGTCCATCAGTAGTACTCTGCCTGATCCGCATCAGAATACAGGCGTGATGATAAACGAGGTGTATCACGTTCAATAACAAGTAAGGCTTAAATATCACATTCATAGGTCCTTATAAATTCGTCTACACTGCACAAACGTTAATAGCAATAAAACTAATAAAAGAATCTTGATGATTGTTATTATTTTCGAATCTTGAACACGTTTGATTCTATCTTGCCTGATGTTAAGCATAAAGAAGGTCTGTGATGGAGCTCGTAATTCAATGTTCTTAGAAACACATGACTGAACATAATAAAACTGTTTGGAATCGAACTTACATGTGAGGCTGGTAACTAGACAGGCGGACCACTGGATCCTACCACCAAGTTTGCTGCGGATTTAGTTGACTTTTTTAACCCATATTTCTTCCCAGAGTGCAGAGAGGAGCTTAATATTCCTAGTATTTCCTAGTCTCTCCCCATGGACAAAAATACTGATGAACATAATGACGAACTGTATACAATTTCCTCAATTATTTTGAGTAAAATTATCTTCTTGTAATAAATACACAACATTTCAAGTTCCTAATAATTAGAGGCGTAATCCCTGACTTTTGAAGAATTATATTTATAATTATCGTTCATTATAAGGAAGTACACCGCACGTAAGGGCCCATTCCATCAATTTTGATATTATAATAAATTCATCCTCTTCATCCTGCCTTGGAATTTGTGTGAAGTCCTAAGAAGTTTTAGTCTACTTGATTTGCCGAGATACGTCTATCTTTAAAGGCTATAATTCCTTTACAAACGGTGTTATTTTTTAGGGGTTTTTCTTTGAAATTGTCAGTAACAGCTCGGAGTCCTGGATTTGTGCCCGGTTAATGGCTGTAGGCTCACCCCCTATTGAACATGAAACCTAAACATACCGGAGCACTGTGGGTGTACATTAGTACGCTTCTGCCTAACCCTTCGGATACAGGCGTGATGGTATGGTATGTAATAAATTCAATTTACTCTCCTCTAATCCGTGGAAGAAATACTATATGCATAGTTTGTGGTGAATATGGTGAAGAGTCTCAAGTCTCTGACAATAGTTATAAGTGACAAGTGCTGATTTTAATGGGAACGAGTCTGATATACCCCACCATCTCCCCTGGCGGTAGACGATATTTTGAGGAAAAAAGGTACTATGTATCGAATTCAACTTAACGTAGTCCGAATCGTCGCAGAATATAATTTATTTTATAATTTGGAAGGCAGAGGAAATTATAAATTTAATTATTTTAATGTTTTGAACGTAAAAAACATAAAAAAAGTTCATAGAAAACCATGTATTTTTCAGTAAATTAAAATGGTAACAGGGACTTACATCACTAGATTGTTAGTATTGCTTAAATATTTTCCAAAATATCACAATAATTTAAAAGTGACAAATAAAAGTTGAGCTATTTGACATTTTTTTGTTCAATAACTTGAAAATAATTATTTAAAGACTACACGGCTTACTCACGCGCATTCTCGGGATCGCCCGACTAGTTTCAGACTCAATATGTGGTGGTGTCGCGTCAGCTCATGATTAAGGACTCCTATTGAGTCTGAAACTAGTCGGGCGATCCCGAGAATGCGCGTGAGTAAATCGTGTTGTCTTTAAATAATTATGAATACGCCTCACGAAAGTTATTATACAAACCAAACCAACAAAAATAGATAGATATAATATTCTTTATTGTACACCATTATCATTATTGTTACATAGTTACTAATTTATATTCATTTTACACTACACACTGTTTTTTTGACAAAACTCAGACGTTTTTCATGTGTAATAGTTTATTTAATTGTCGGTATCTGCTTCTGAGCCACGAGAAAACAATTTCTTTCATCCCTTAGCCTTTTTTCTAACTATTTGGGGTCAGCTTCCAGTCTAACCTGATGTGACAGAAAATCAATAGATATGTTAGACGAGGCAACTGCCATCAGACATCCGCAACCCAATTTCTTCCTATTCAGATACAATTAGAGAAGAAAGGTAATGTGGTAGCCTGGTAGGTGACTTCGTAGGTAAGCGGTGGTAGCCTAACGGCTAAGGAGTCAGACTTGCGATCATGTGGTTGCCTTTTCGAACCCCACCCATAGCACTACCGACGTGAACCCACTCGTAACACAAGCATTTAGCTTAGCACGAGAGGTTAACAAGAATACTTGTAATGTGCGACCCACATTGCTTTAAAAAAGCTTAAATAGTTTTAAAAAAACTACTCTTGGGCACTCCGCTTCAGTGGAACTGGTCGCGGGTTCTTGCATGGAACAAAAGTTGTATTCCGGGTCTGGAAGTGTGGGGAATTTTTCAAGAAATATTTAGGTTTGTATAGAATAATTTAATCATGGAAATTTATCAATTTATACATCAATAATTTCTTATGATTACAATAAATTGGTTGCATCGCTTAAAAATTGTATGTAAAATGTTTGTACCTATGTATGGAATCGACTCCAGTATAAATATACAAAAATATAGGAATAACTATACCTATCTATGTTTTATTTAACGCACTAACTATAAAAATTGACAAATTATATTGTGTCAATATATAATAATATATATTATATGATGTTAAGCTAATTAAATTATTATATTAACTTTACAATTTTTCGAGCACATTTAGTGGCTTTTCGTTCAATGTAAATAATTCTTTCTCATTATTTTCCATTATATCTTGGGAAACATCTTCAAGCTTTTGAGATTCTTTGAAATAGTTCTCTATTTCCTGCAAAGTTTTGTCTTTACTCTCGGGCAAATATTTATACAACAAATAAGCAAAAATAGACGCTGATAGACCATAGAAAAGGAAGGCACCGTGTAGTTGAAACGTTTTAAAAATGTACGGTGATATTTTGAGTACCGTTGCCATTAATATTTCAGAAAATATAGCAAGAGTCGGTAATGATGAACTTCTATATCTTAAAGGCGTTAGTTCGCCATACACAGAGCATGCAAGAATCATTGGCCCGCAACTTATAGTCATCGAAAACAAAGTCAATAACAGTAAAGATATAATTTTATTCTCTGCTATCACAGACATTTTAATCAGGTACAAATAACATGATATTAGGAAAAGAAACATTATGCCAATTGCAGATGATGTTAATAATAATGTTCTCCTTTTGAGATATTTTGATAAAACACACCCGACCTGCATGCTAAATATAGTGACGGCTTCTAAAATTAACATACCCATATAAGCCGTTGACTCACTGTTCGTTATTTTTTTAATCAATTCAATAGAATACATGCTACAAACAAACTTTCCCGAGAAGTTGTATAGCGACATGACTGTCATAGACAGTAACAGAGGCTTATAAAATGCTTTTGTCGATACCGTTTCTAGGACATGTTTGAGTCCACTGAACGAAGCTTCTTTCTGTTTTGTACGTGTAAGATATTCTTTTTGTGACTTTATTAAGCTTTGTAGCTCATCTTCAGAGTCTTTGCCGTGTCCTTTCAACCAGTGATGGGACGCCGCACATTCCTCGAAACGTCCATTCATTGCTAACCAAGAAGGGGATTCGGGCCAGAGTAAAGCAGTTAAGGAAAGTATAGAAAATACGAAAGCCAAGATAGCAATATTTCTCCAGTGGCTAAAGGTTCCAGTCGCATTGGCGATCCATACTCCCCAGAAGAAAATAGTTGATTTGACTGTCATGAAGATGCCTCGGTAGCGCGGCGAAGTATATTCAGTGACAACAACAATTAACAGTGTCATATTGCTGCCAATAAGCATTCCTTGCATTATTTCACTGATCAAAAGAACGGTAGTTGTAGTACTGTAATAAAATACTATGTAGCCTACCAGTGTGTTGACACATAATATAACAAATGGTAATTTTCTGCCAAATCTTCGCGTGAGTATTGGTAGTATGAGTATCCATGGCAGAGCACTGTAGCCGTGGATGGAAGCTGAAAAAAATAATTTTATTTCAATTAATACCTATTAAAATGTATACTTCCTGTATACTTCTTTTACTTCTTCCACATTCATACATTTCTCACAAAAAAAGTATGCAGGAATCGTGGCAAGTGGCAGTCTATATACAGTTTCTGCCTACCCCTGTGGGAGAAAGGCGTGAGTGTAAATATGTATGTAAAATTTATAATGCAGCTTCATAATGCAAGATTCGACATCCCAATTACCTACATAATACAAGATCCTAACATAGCATCACTCAGTTCATGCCTGTATTCCTAATTCCTAAGGGTCAGGCAGAGGTGGGCTAATGTAATCCCTTATTTCACCGGTATGTTTAGGTCCCAAGTAAATAATTAGGGTTGAGCCGATAGCCATTACCAGCAAAAATATAAACTTTTATTACTATTACTGAGAATTTCATAGAAAAACCCTATAATGCTTTGCTCGACCTGAGAATTGAATCCAGGACCTGGGTCTTATTCCCAGAAACTCAAACGTAGTTGTTATGGTGAAAATAAATTCTTGGTATTATTTAGATACTGGCTAAGTGTTTGTTTGGTAATTGTAGTTAGTATTTGTAATTTTAAAAGTTTAAAATATAGTTCCAATCCAGTTTGGATGTCAAGTCTAACAAACACCGACAGACAAGCAAATTATATTGCAATGAGATGGAAAATTAACCAAAGGCACAGAGGTACATCCAGAGGTAATATTTGTGTCGTAAATATTTAATTACCAGAATTGACCTTTAAGAAGAGTTCGACTGGAACAACGCCAATCGTTGGTCGATGACGAAACGATCAAATGGGAATATTTTCTCACATAAAACCAATTTTTGGTTAATTAGTTTTGTTTGTGAATAAATATAATAAAGAAGAACTTTTTTCATTTAGTTGGGTAACGAGACGGAATGGTGTTATAGTTGTTTATGTTCATACATACTCAACCATGAAGCCATATCTTCGGTGACTGCTTCCGTGGAGTTCGCATCTCTTCTTATTTGCGGTATAAAAACGTTGGGGGCCCCGTAACACAAGCCCAGCACGAAATATATCGTCCATACTCCTCCCACCACGAATAACTGAAAAGTAAAAAAAACATACCTATTTATATTTTAAAAGTTTAAATAACCAAATCATTCAATTAGAAAACTAAACATTTTCATTATTAGTTAAGGTTACTTGATCAAATAAAAAAAGCGGAAACCCTTTTTCAAATTGACAGATGTAACACCATCTACCAAATTGCATTACTTTTCACGTAATTGATAGACTGCCTTATTAGTGTTTAGCCTAAAAGTCATTTTTCTATGAAATTCTCAGTAGCAGCTCGGAGTTTGGATTTGTGCTCAGTGCAATCAATGGCTATAGAGTGTAATGTAAGTCTTATGGCACTTGTGTAAATATGCAACAGTTTGCAGCCCACTGTGTCAATGTTTAACCCAAATGCATGCATTAACGCTTTACAAGACGTTGTGCCTATCTTACTGTATAAGTAACCATCAGGGGTTGGGTACTGGCATCCTTAATACAAGTTATTTCGATAACTTAACAAGGATGCTAGTTACGACACACTCATGTTTGTAATATATATTAAGATAATGAAATGTGCTAAGTGTTAAATGTATAAGTGTTTACTATGTTATATGCAAATAAAGTTTTATTATTATTATTATTTGTATCTCCTTTTTGGATTACACGGCATGCCTCCCGTGAGGAAGACATCCGGTCCTTTGGAAGGTCACAGGTCCAACGCGCAGAGGCCCCTTGGAGAACTTTGATCTAATATGGGATGGGGCATACACCCGGGACACTCCACAACTGCACTATGGGAGTACAGCCATGAAGTATTCCGGGCGGCTGCAGGACTATTGTAAACTATGGAAATTAAAAATGGGATTATGGATGTGGGTGTTAGGTGGACCGATAACTTCTATTGCCGGAAGAAAACGGCGTCTGCCTTGAGCCTTGAATAAACATCCATAGGGATGGCAGACGGTGACTTGCCACCTCACTAGCTGGGCCCCCCAAACAACTGCCAGTACAGGCAGAAGGCGGCAACAGCGGTGTGAGCGGCTAAGGGTGTAGAGAGGTGCGGCCCCGGTTTCACCGTCGCGAGTCTCGAAAAGACCCGGATTGGGTTTCCCCGCTATTACGCCATTAGACACTTCCACCCCCGAGCATATAGCTCTAGCAGCCCCCCTCTGGCCGGCCAATTAAGGTAAGACAGAGTTGAGAGTCCTGCGGGCGCTCTTGGGTTTCCACTCTAGCTACCCAACACGGGCAAACTAGAGACGAGGCCCAGACCGACTCTCTGGAGCAATAAGGACCGCAGTGTTGCCACTCACCATCAGCTCGCCACAAGCTGCCCTGCGGTTTGTGCGCTTTTCATAAGACCCTATGACACATTTTTTGTTTTATTGTCTAAGGTTTGTAAAAAGCGATTCTAATCTACCCTCTAGTTTGATGTTAGTCTCATGATGAGGTAACGCTTGTCCCAGAGGGGGTTTATTATTATTATTATTATAAATTCTTTAGTAAGTAGGAGTGAATATTACCATTCCATCTAGTATTAAAAAATAATAATTAGTATTTTATTTAATTACCATTAACGCAAAAAGTGAAATTAAGTATATTAATTTAAGTATATTCAATTTAAATTTTAAACCTGCGACCTGTGGGTGTACATTAGTACGCCTCTGCCTACCCCTTCGGGGAATACAAGCGTGATGGTATGTTATGTTATTTAAGTATATTATTACTTGAAAACCGGCGTCAAACAACGCGTACGTTGTGTTTCGCCGAGTGAGTGAGGTTACCGGAGGCCCAATCCCCTTTTAAAAGGTCGGCAACGCACTCGTGACTCCTCTGGTGTTGCTGGTGTTCATGGGCGGCGGTAATCGCTTACCATCAGGCGATCCGTCTGCTCGTTTTCCCTCCTATCCAATGTTTTTTTTTTTGCGTTAATCACAACGGGGTATAGCTACTTTTACAAAACATAATACGAATACATGTTACGATTCAAATAATCCACAACGCGTTGTTTATATTTCTTACGTCAAATACTTAAGGGTCCGGCGGAGCTTGAATTGCCCACAAAAACTTAATACCGAAATAAATCGTAATCCAGACAATATTCTATCAAATTGTGTCATTATTCGGATGTATATACCGTTAATCTAGGTTCCTACAGTACTATCTCGTCTACTATTACTTCATTGGAAATAAAAAATTAGAAAATCGTTCTAAGCTTGGTAATTTTATCAAAAATTGCATTCGCTTACATTTATTTCCAGTGAGTATTTTGGACAAAATGGTAGCGTAGGAACCTAGATTAACGGTATCGGAATCCGAATAATAAAACAATTTGACTAAATTGTGCTTGAATTAAGATTTATTTCGGTATTACGTTTGTAAGAGAAATTCGGTCCGCCGCCGGACTCTTAAGTGTTTTCGTTCTATGACCCTGTAAAATATGGCTCTATGAAAGTGACTCTATCGGTCTGTCTATTTGTTCCATTTTCACGCATAAGCTGCTGAACCAATTTTGATAAATTTTGATATAGAAATAAATTGGACCTTGGAGAAGGACTTCGGCTACCTTTTGTCCTAAAAAACCCGTTGCAATGCGAGTGAAACCGCGGACAACAGCTAGTTAAAAATAAACAAATTAATAGTTAAAATACCTGTCTTAAAAACGGTCTCCATGAAATTTTCACAACAGCAGTGTCGTCCACTTCGTCTGTTTTAACATGAATATAACTGTTCGTATCCATGGTAACTATCTGTTATTATTGTTATTTATTTGATGTTTAGTGCCTGGCAAACATCTTGAGAAAAGAAGAAAGAAATGGCCAGTGTGACGATGCGTAGTACGCAGCACTATACTTCGAATTATAATTGTATTCAGTAACTTGATAGTTGACGGGTTACAAGTTTTTGATTCAAGTTGGTTAAAGAATGAACGAAACTGAATGAACTTAAGTAATGTACTTAATGCAAGCTTTTATTTTAAATTTAATAACTTATCTTAGAAATACGATATACACTATTAAACGTTGTAGAACTTTATCCGAGGAAATAAAATGTCAAAAATAAAAAAAGGAAAATTATATTATTTTCATTCTTAGTTTATTTCTATTAGAAAAAAATAAAAAAGTTAATTACTTTTATCAATAATTATTAATTATTCTTATAGACTTTTATTTAATTTAAACCATTTTTATCATTCGTTCTTTACGCAAAATCGTTTACTTCCGCATCACTATTGGTTTTAGTATAATGGTATCATTATTTTTCTTTGAACTCTCAAGCTACTGAATTCAATTAATAGTCGAAATATTGCCGTCCAATATTTATATAGCTTTTTTTTTATATTGCTGCACAATAAATACCAACAGAAGCAATTTTTTAAATTCCTATTGCTATTTTAATATTGGAACAACAATTTTTATGGAAATGATACAAACAGGCCTAATGTATATAACATTAAACCTGTTTTTATATTTTAACACAATGGTGACACTTCTTTAAATAAAGTAGGAAATAATTGAATTCTTAATTTTATAAAAAATCAAATGAGTATAATTTACACGTCACTGAAAATTAAATACTATTGCATAACTTGCATAAAACCATTCGATAATAAAATAATAACAATACAAAACTAGGATTGCCTCAAACCGAAGAGAAACTAACAATATTATTATTATCAGCATAAAAAATATACTGATTCTCTGAAACTTTGCTTGTTCGTCACTCATCAAATCAAAACTGCAAATAAAGAAAACTGATTCAAGAATTTTGTGACGTAGGTACCTACATATCTTCACTAGGAACTAGGAGTATTGTATCCAATAAAAAAGAATCATCTGAGTCGGTTCAACGAATATATCGCGTAACAATTACCCACACATAAAAAATTTCCACCGTTTTCGAAGTCAATTAGAAATTGAAGGCGTTGCATCAGTGTCCTGTATTTAATTGATAAGTATTTTAAGGCCACACTTTATTTTGTACCCACGACGGAACGGAGGCGGTATATGCGTTTAGAGTATTTGTTTGTTCGTGACAACAACGAATGTTACTACCTAAATATGTGTAGGTGGGTCTTTTTAATTTTATTTTTTATTTTAAGTTTTATTATCCGATTATATGCAAGACATTACATTCTTTAAGAAAATCCGATTGGTGAATTCATAATAATAAGGGATCATTTGTATAAATTGAATCGTATCTATCATAAAATTGTATTGTAAAAAGAGTGTAAAATTTTGATTAAAAGGAAGACTTAAAAGGTAAATATCTATTGCATATAATAGATATTATAACGTATACTTATTATTAAAATATTATTAACACTTTCACGTAGATATCACTTAAAATAATAACACACTTCTATTTATAAACATGCTTATAGCACTATAAAACACTTGTTAAAATTACTACCTACTATTTTTATTAACATATAAATAATATAATTATTACAATAAAATAATGCCAAAGACTCGTCTATGTACGTAGGCGGTCAAACAAGAATGAATGATATATTTACAGAAACCGGTAATATACTTGTAGAATTATTATAAGATTAATTGAGTTAGGTACTTGGTTCTGGCGATCTGATTTCAAACGCTGTCGATTCAACTTACAAACCGCTTCCGAATTCTAACGCATCCCGTAATGGAAATTAAGAGTAGGTAGGTGATAGCAGAAATAGCCTAGCAAGAGCCTAGCAAGTCAAAAGTCTCGAGTTCGACTCCAAGGCAGTATTCCGACTTTTCATAATCATGTACATTGTACGTATTAATAGATAATTGCAATTGAAAAATATCGTGAGGAACCCTGCGTGCCTTCTCGATGGCTAGTGAGATCTTCCAACTTGACAGTAGGATAGCGAAATGGACAATTTTCATCAAACTTTGCATCGAACAATCTTTATCATTTCTTTGCTATGGACATTATTTTCAACAGCTAATTCGCTATTCATACTATATAGCAAAGAGAAGATAAAATAAAATAAATTATATAAAAAATATAAATAAATACAAACATATGTAGGTTAAGTTTTTTCTAACACTGGATATTCGTGTAGGTTTAAAATAAATTATTTGAATTTGAATAAGACCATTTGTTGCATTATCTATTTTCCAGAACCATTAGCAACAAAAAGAAACTGAACTGAACTAGAAACTGTTAAATGAAAAAAGACAGCTTTTCTTGCATACCTTACATGTGGTCTGTTTATTTTTTGTATATGGAGATGTACTTATTTTTCACAAATAGGGTAGATATAGATTTCATAGGAAAGGTTGTTGAGTACGATGGATAGAATCACCTCGTTTAACTGGTGCAGGTAACTCAATCGGCACCCAGTCTACTTATACCATCAGGCCTGTATTCCCCAAAGGAATAGGCAGAGGTGTACTAATGTAGTGCACCCACAGTTCGCCAGTATGTTTATAGTATCTACTTATAATATATTCTAACAAATAAATTATTATCAGGCGATCCGTCTGCTCGTTTGTCTCCCTATCCCATAAAAAAAAAACTTATTCATTTGTAAGTCTTTCAATGTGTGACAATCATTGAGTCCTATCTCATGTATTAATTAATTACTTATGTAATTATGGCACAACCTTTCAATGTTATGATAAAAGTGAATTGACCTGTAAATGTTTTTTTAGTTAATTATAAAATTTAAGTTCTAGACCACAGTTCACCGGTATGTTTAGGTCCCATGTAATAGGTGGTGGGCCTATTGCCATTAACCGAGCTAGTCAGGCGGATTAATCTAGTGGTCCCAAGTGCGACTGCTACGCTAGAGGTTCTGGGGTAGATTCCCAGCTCGAGCAGTGTTATTGGGTTTTCTATGAAATTCTCAGTAACATCTCGGAGTTTGGGATTTGTGCCCATTTGTTTTACATCAAAACATAAACTTTTCGTTTGTGTGAATTTGTATCTACACACAAAATGTAGACTGCCGTTATCAACTCATAAATGATGATCCATATTTTTTTTATTTTTTTTATTCGTGATAGGCTTACGTTTTACTGCCAGTAGCTACTGCGATCTACAATGGAGCGCGTTTGCCTAGAAGAAACCGATTCACACAATATGAGAATTCTGTACTTATAACATAATTTAACCTAGTAATGGGTGCCCATTAGTAGGATTCCCTCTAAAATAAGGAGTAATACGAGTTTTACCTTATATTAATATACCAGCCATATAATAGATGTCTTTTTTTACTATTTTTTCAATGTTACATGTATTCTCTTTTACATACAACACAAACGGCTTAGAAACCTTAAGTCTGAGGAGAGACTTTGCCTCTCTATGCGTGGTCTACCGTTTGTACAATGGGCAGTGTTCTAAGGCATTGTTTGAATTTCTGAATTATGCCAACAGCTACTTTCTATCACCACACCTCTCGCAATCGGTGTGGAGTTCAACCACATACCTTAGAACCACTCTGGTCTCATACTGTGCGATTCCAGAGGATTTTTCTCTCACCCACACTCAGGTTATGGTATCAGCTCCCCGCGGAGGTTTTCCCAAAGGACTACAGCATGGGGTTTAATCAAAAAGAGTGTGAAAAGATTTTTAAAGGGTCGGCAACTCGCGTGTGATATCCCTGGTGTTGCAAGCGTCCATAGGCTACAGTAACCGTTTACCATAAGGCGAGCCGTATGCTTGTTTGTCACGTTAGTGATATATTGCTTTTTATTTATCTAACAAAATTCAGTTACATAAAAGATTCTATGAAAAATATTCATGAACGGGGAAAATGTCATCACCCCATTCAGTGTTTGTCGACCGATAGAAATATCGAAACATGTCGAGGTTTGCATCAATACAATGTCCATCGTTTGTACATTTACATATTTTTGCCTAAACCCAAAAACGTGCAGTTTTTTTGCAAGGGACTGTAATGAATTGCCTAACTGCGCCAACGCCGTTCAGATAATTTATACAAACGTCCAATTTTGGAAAATCTTTTTTGAAATGTAAGCATTGATATTTTCAGATTTTTTGAAAGCGTATAAAAACATTATTACCTATTTAGAATTTTACAAATAATGTATGCAATGAAATGCGATCAAGCGTTTCCTTCGTGGAAAATAATGTAGGTACCTACTTATTAAATGCCCGTTTGATAGTAGGTACTCATTGAAATATATATATTCTGGAAAGATATCTTTGATTGAAATAAGAAAACTTTATTTTTTTATTTTAATAAATCATAGGTGAATACCTAAGGTTATAGTTTTAAGTTTATACTAACCTAAACTGTAATATAACAGTATATATGTTAGTTTGTAAGCTACATATATATGTCTATGGGCCAACGTAGCCTAAAAATAAAGAATTAACTAAGTATTTATTATTATTATTATACACCTTTTTTTTATTAAAGTAAAAAAAACGGGTTTGTAAACTGAAATCACTTCTAAACCCTGAAATCAGTTGTTTAATACGTAGTGTATGATTACATAGATTACTGACTCCCGAAAAACATTCGACAAATCGCCTAACGAAGTATTGTATCCATTTTATCATAATAACGTTATCAAATAACATTTAAAAGCGATTAATTTGTGCTCCGGTATATTGTAACTTATGACCAGATATTCATTAACAGCTCCCATTTTGCTCACATTTTACTCACACTATCGGAAATTTCACAATGATGTCGATAATAAACCCTATTTGTTTCTGCCACATTCAATATTGGAGATGGGCTTACAATTGGAGCTAGTTCCTGCCTGGTAGTGTTTGTGTTCATTTAGTACCTAAACATAATTAAGTACCCTTCTGCGGTGCGGTTCCCGGTCACGTATGAATGCTGTATAATCTGTCACGGTGTTGTAAAATGGTGACTTGTAAGATCATGTGTTGGATGAATTATAGCAACGAATAATATTATCCCCGAACTTAAGCGATATAGGTATTAAGTGTATTTATTAACTATATAGGTATGCTCCTCGGGCAGACTTCACATGCCGTTAAGAAAATCAATCCAGCATACAAGATAGGATTAATCATAATTAGTTAATTGTTTTAAAATATCAACAATAAAGTACAAACAAGAGCAGTGCTAACCTTAGACCATTGGACTACCAAGTCAAAGGTCTCGAGTTCAAATCCACGCACCTCTGACTTCGAAGTCATGTGCTTATTAATAGTTAATTATCATGCGCTTAAACGGTGAAGAAAAACATTGTGAGGAAACCTGCATGTCTGAGAGATTTTTTCGAGGGCGAAAATTTTTGATATTGAGATTTTTTCCTAATACATTAGGCTAGCGTAGTGGACTATAGCCTAATCCCTTTCATTCAGTGGGAGTCAGTTAACTTATACAACAATAAAGTGTTCTTTAAAATATTTTAAAATAATGAATGGAATTTTATCAATAAGTAGGTATAACCAGACCATCCCTTGCCTACTAAATAACACTATTACGATAACGGAAATCACTTATAGAGGCTTAAAATTTAAAGAGCTCAGCCTACAATCAAGGAATTATTAGGTAAGTAACAAACTCCGCCTGCAAAAACATGTTCCACTCGCGTGCCTGAAGATAAAGTTTTTGAATTAATTTGCCAAATAACGTCGAAACACGAGATTTAAACTTGCGATCCAACTTCGCTTGTTAAATGTTAATTGTTATCAAACGGAATACCTTATTAGACTTTCTTATGAGATACGGATATTTATCACTTACGATTGAGATTAAATAATTTATTCTAAGCATTATCATTTCTTTATTCAAGTTTCGGTCCCAGTCTAAAGTGCTAACAATGTTCTCTTAGCTAAGACATTGATAACCTGATAACGTGAAATTCAATTTTTAAAACGGAATCATGAGGTCGCATTACTTACTGCAGGAAATGGAATGTCGTCGATTTATTTTAACCACCTCGACTTGTTCCAAGCCATTAGCTTTTTCAATCCAAAGATGATTTTAAAGTGGTAATGATAACGTGAGAATTATTTGCTAGGTATTGTTCGTCTTTTATAATTTAAAACGATTATTAATTCAAAATAAAATTAATGACATAATTAAATAGAATAGAATATCTACCAACTAAATTAATCGACCGCAATAGCATTGATAAATTTAAGTCAGTATATAGTAATAATCTCAATTGAACTAATGATTGTTCGCACAATAATATCCAATACAAACCTAAAATCAAACTGCATTAATTTACAACGGACAATATTATTCACAGTTGTAAAAGGTAGGTACATTTCAAACACTATTAATGAACTAGTACTAGTACTCTACCAAGATTGTACAAAATAATTCATACATTCCACTGTTATATATAAAAGAAAATCCTTATTTCAATTGATACTTTTTATCTATATTGTTATTTGATATAAAAGAGCACTCGAAAGTATGATAAAAGGATAAAAATGGCCTGAATAAATTACACCGCATAAAACATTATATGTTTCATACCCAATAAACATACCTGCCAACACATTCAATAGGGCAAGACTCAGACGAATAGTTCCAGCGTATTGAGAAGGGATGTGAAAACAGTTTAAGTAAAAAGGATAAGTGTGTTTTCGTAGCATGTGTAGAGGAATTCGACACCCACTCGGCTATTTACGGGCGATGGTGCGATAAGCATTTTCTCTTTCAATACTATCAAAGAGACTGGCCGCCTATTCAAGAGTTCACCCGACAAAATGTAACACATAAAGGGTATACGAAGATTGCAGCGCTGTTTCTGACTCGCCTCGCAAAAACACGGTTAAAATCTATCGTGTAGGTACATCACTCGTTGTACAGTTTGTTTCGTTTAACTTTTTCTTTTATAGGCCGAAACATTATCCGAGCGTTGTCGAGTGCTGATGAAGCCCATCAAATCATTTGTCGGCATAGCGACGCCCAACTTCAGCTATTATTCCGGTCGGTTTACTAAAACAAAAGTGCTCTTAATTCTTGATCTGGGATTTCATGTGATCATTACTTTCCACGGCTCGTTTGACTGGCCTCGATGGAGAGGACTTGTTCTTTGTGACAAATTAAATTTTATCAAGCTACAACAATGGTCCTTGGGCATTATGAAACGTAATCCTTTAAGCGAGGAGACGTCTAAATATCTGAAAAGCAAATTAGGCGATCGCGCTTTCGGGGGCTGTTTATAAATTATACCAGACGTAATTTTGTACTCCAGTTGCTAAATAACCTGTACAAGATAAATGTCTGCGAAATTGAAGTTAACTGTCTTCTGGCAAACAATAAAAATATTTGATACAATTTAATGCGAAGCTTTTCACTTTCAATGACTGTCGTGACGTTTATAACCTTTTCTCAATGTTAGACTGTAGAGAATCTAAAGTATTTTCATTGCATTTACTTTATACATTCTCAACTGGTTTCGTATCACTTTATCTGTGAAATAAGTTAGCAAAGGATACCGGAAACGGATTTATTTTGCAGCGCCCTCTACACACGAGTTTTTATACATGGTATTATCTATGCTTAATCTGTAGAGAGGTCAATTCTGTACATGAAATATATTTCCAAAATAACTATCAGCGGGTGATTAGTGATCGATACTGACGACAAAAATGCAATCAGTAAAATTTTTGTCTGTCTGTCTGTATGTTCGTTATAGAAACAAAAACCACTCGACGGATTTCAACGAAACTTGGTACAATTGTTCTTCATACTCCTGGGCAGGTTATAGGATACTTTTCATCACGCTACAATCAATAGGAGCAGAGCAGTGAAGGGAAATGTTGGGAAAATGAGTGATTCATGAGAAAGGTTTCAAGCTATAAAACATCACGCTACAACCCTTAGGAACTGGGCAACGCAAGTGAAACCGCGGGCGAAGAACTAGAGAACAATGTAACTATTCCACGCGGACGAAGTCGCTGGCAAAAGCTAGTATAAAATAAAACGGTTTTTGACCGGACTAGACCACTTCAATATCTAACAAAACACAGTTTTGTAAAAAATTATATAGTATGTACGGACTTAATAAATTCACCACCTAACACACCTGAAAATTGAAAAATTACCTTACATCACTATTAACTGCAGCTAGACCATACACCTAAACTGTTCATCATCATAATTTAATATTTAAGACTAGTTATTTAAATTGTTATGTACAAAAATGGCGGTAGTTCGCGCGAACGTCGAAAGCAGCGGAAGCTTTTTCGCTCGTAAATCCAACGAACGCGGCTCTTCCGCTCCCACGCCCGCTCCCCGATTAAATTCTCCAACATTAGCGCATTCATGGCAACAGATAATATATTCAATCGCCTCGGCTGAATCTCTGTTCAATTCATTGATTTATACGTTTGGCACTTTATTTAGTTGGAGTATGAAGTCTCGTCTACGTGAAATTACTTAAGTTTTTATAATCCGTTTACGTTTTTCGCTTTCCGCAGTTAATCTATGGTTAACTTTGGCTGATTAGCTTAGCAAATCAAAGCCTATGAGCCTCAGAGGCCCCGATTGTCATACAAACACCAATGCCAATCTTTAGTGGTAGTCAAGAGCTAGGATAACTCTGACTATAATCAGACCTCCAAATCAAAGAATTCATATTTATAAGAGAGAAGAAGTATATGTATATAAAATAAAGAATAATATCAATCTAAATGTTATTTAATAGCTGTGACTGATATCATATCAAACATATTCATTTTTCTATGTACTTAATGTACTCCTATACTATGCATGTAAAGAACGAAAAAAATTAAATAGTTTTAAAGTCTTCTGAAGTGCAGAAAAGATAATCATGTTTCATTGAAGTACGGAAGACGGAACTTTTCTCATATCACTAGATGTTTCTATAACACGGTAAACAAAACTGGCTGACGGTTAACACAAGGTGGTTGTTTGCGTGCACGTCACAGGCGACCACAAATCCGCGATAAATCACATTTGGGCATCCATTGGCAATACGTTTGTGATAGCAATCAAAATGCTGAACCAGACCTTATGTGCCCTTTAAATGCTTAAACACGAAGGGACCGTTAGATGAGTAAATACAACATACACGACGATAATGTTGCTGCATATATGTTTTAATAAAGAGCCCATATCGTAATTGAATTTGTAACTTAAAATTTGGATACTTTCCAAAAAGCGTAAAACAGAAAGTGACTATAAACATCTGGTTAACGCTGCAGTCTGCACACAAAATATACGTTAATTAATTTGTAACAAAATATTTTTCTCATTTTCAATACATCTCGTAAATACCTTGTGTAGGATTGTTCCATGTTCATACCTCGACGTTTGTGAACAACTTTTCGATTCCTAAACTTGGAAAATAAGATTGAGCCCCGCATCTACTGGTAATGGCTTTGTTGTGTACCAGCTCTAGTTTGACGGGTAACTCGAATTCCCTACTAGGATATTCCCGTGGTGCTTCCCAAAGTACAACACATGTCTCACTCCCAATAGTTTAAAACAATTTTAACTCCAATAAAAATAGCATCTGTAAGGAATACTTATACAAATACAAGAAAAGTCTGTTCATAATTTCCCTCGCCCATTATCATCAGTCGAACAAAGAAAGTTTTGCGCAATAACCTATAATCGTTCCATAATATCTTTTGCGTAAATGTTTTCCAAGTTCGATCATTATTTTCACCTCAACTCACTGTGGGACAAAGATATTCTTTCTTAATTTATTTTCTGTGCTTTTTTCGTTATAACAAATGTAACTGTATTATTTATCACAGTTTGAAAACATTTAAGTGGGCATGTTATACATTGGACTAAAACTTCAACAATACAAAATACTCTAAGATTTATGAGGTAAAGTTAGGTATGACTGAAAGTCCTTAAAAGTATATAATATGTATTGCACCGGTATCTATCTCCGTCGTGGGAAAATTTAGGCGTAAATAACTAGGTGCTCTTCGTAAATGAAACAGGTTTGACAGTTCGTAGAGATTCCAACCCAACTTCAACGTTCTAATTTCTGTCTATAACACAATCCAGGCGGGCGCGGAAGTAGATACGACTTGGCAACTTTTACCTTTCCTTTTTCTTGGTTACAGCTTGAAACCTCAATTCGTAGCATTTTGGAAGACGAT
This sequence comes from Acronicta aceris, assembly GCA_910591435.1. Classification (NCBI taxonomy): domain Eukaryota; kingdom Metazoa; phylum Arthropoda; class Insecta; order Lepidoptera; family Noctuidae; genus Acronicta; species Acronicta aceris. Next base: position 7,383,041 of record OU342767.1, on the reverse strand, counting down.
TCAATTACACAATCAAGTAGGTAACCGAGAACCGAGAAAAAATGTATGTAAAGTGATCAATAAATAAATATACGTAGATAGGTGCTCGTAATATGTTGACGACACGTTTGGCGTAGCGGTTGAGTGATCGGCTTCTGCGCCACGTGTTGTGGGTTCGATCCCCACACGAAGGTAGTTGTTTCGGGTCTGGGCGTTTGTGTATGTGAAAATTTGTGTTTGTAAACGCACCCACGATACAGGAGAAAATCCTAGTGCGGGATTTTTTTCAATTATTTTTTGTAATTTTTTTTTTTAAATAAGAAAATCTGGCATTGAATAAACTAAGCATTACATTGAAACTGAATACTCACGTGATCTTTATTTTTATCATCGAAATCATGGAATGCAAAAGTTGTTAAATAAACCGCCCGACCATTTTTAGAGTTTTAAAGAACAAAATGTTAATGTATTCCACAGTAAAGGATACATCATCGTGAGTGATAAAATCAACTCGTGGCGATATTTCAAACGGAACGACAGGTGATATGAGTTATATTATTTTGAACGTAGCTCTGTTTGTATAGTAGGGACGTGCTGTTTGTAAGGGTAGGTACGCACTGTAGGTACATGTGCGCGGCCGCACCTGACCACAAATCAGCGGTAAATCAGATTTCGAACGTCCACGTCCGTGATTGCAGAAACGAATTTGTGTTGTGTTATGCCGACAACCACTAACAACGTAAACGCTTACGTCATTCCGACTGCACTGTTTTAATGCTTGTTAACTAGCCTTGACTACATTTGTGGATTTTCAACTATGTAGAACAAAAAGAATATCAAATTATTCCTTTGGTAGGTACTTGAATATCACCGACCTATCTAGCTATTAACTTAATAACGAAATTTTTATGCGAATTAAAAATATCTTCAATTCATTTTTGTAAATTAAATTAATGATATTTACTTCTACAAATTATACAGTGCCGATCAATTTCCTGTAGCTGATGAAGTAGACAGACACGTATGAAAAGTCGTATTTTTAGGGTTCCCTACCCAAAGAGTAAAACGGAACCCTATTACTAAGACTCCGCTGTCCGTCCGTCTGTCTGTCTGTCCATCTGTCACTGTGATAGTTAGACAGTTGAAATTTTCACAGATGATGTATTTCTGTTGCCACTATAACAACAAATACTAAAAAAAGAATAAAATAAATATTCAATGAGGCTCCCATACAACAGACGTGATTTTTTTACCTTCGTGCGACTCGCACTTTTTTTACACGTATATGACATACATAGGAAAAGTTGGTTGGTATGACGGGTGGAAAACATCCCTTTAACGGCTGCAGATGACTAAATCAGCAGCCGTGCATTTATTTTTTGCAAATTATATTTTATTCTGCAAACAGAAATAATAAATGCAATGGTAAATAATTAAGTCATTCTCTCCCAATTCCGCATTGAAACTATAAAAGGAGCACGTCAAAGAGTAATGTGCACAGTACAGGAATGGAACAACTTGTAGCCGGTTTGCATTGCACAATTTACTCAGGGATTGTTTGCGTTTCATTAACGCTGGTCAACAAGCGACCTTATTTATCTGCTTGTTCTTTTAAGACTTTTGTATTAAACTAAATGTTCCTGTGTTTAATACCTACATTTAGGGCTGGCAACGTAATTAGAATCTCGGTAGAGTTTGCAAACTTTGTGCAAACAGAGTAACCTCTAAGTTCCTATGTAGGTCATTTGTTTGCACTAAATTTTATTTGAATACGCAGACATTTACGTAAATGTCAGGCTATTTTTTTCGTTGGCCAGGATCATAAATGATACGGTAATTGAACATAGTAGGTACTTTTTATTTTATTTATAAAAATATACAGAAATTGTTAACACAACGATAGCCATAACATGTGGCGCGTAAAGATAAACGCAGAGTGAAATATTGTTATTCATTTTCTGTTTACATAGAATAAATATTATCAATTATTATTATTGATTTACAGTCTCAGCATGTACTGTACCTACATATTTAAGTGACTGATTCACTGCAACCAATTACCTGTAAGCGAAAATAGAATGACGACTTTACTCTGAACTTGTCGTTGAAGTACCATAATAATAATAAATAAATAAAGAAAATTAATGTTAAGTAAATGTTAAAACTGCTGGAAAAAGAACGAAGACTTTCCGACTTCATGGGAAGCGGTAATCATGAACTTAGGTATATTTTAAGGTGCACAACGCTAGATATTTATATCTTTGAATAAATTAAACAAAATGCTTCTACCTATATTGAAAACTCACGTCGGTCGTAATTCAATTTACGCAAAAAAACGCCCTGATTGAATATTAAACAAATACCATTAAAACAGGTTGGTCAACAGAACGTAATTTATTAATATATTTATTAATAACACGCTAGAAGTTCTTCGAATCTACATACATAAATCGTTATTACTAGGAGATAAACTAAATAGAGCTACCTAATTGCTAGTTAAGTAAGATAATTCGTTGAAAGTTTGCCAATTAAGGGAACCTAATATTTTGTAAATGAGCGACGATCTGTCTCTCAAATGCCGTTAACGTCACAGGGCGACCCTAGCATACGTCGAGAATGAGTGAGATACGGATAGGTGCTAAATACAGACGTGTTCCGACGTTGTGAATCTGTTCACGGTAATGTTTCAAAGGATAGTTAGTACCTATAGCACGAATTCGCAAATAAAGGTCCAGAATCACGTTCACACTCTTGTAGTCTTGTTTGAATTTCAGGTTGAGGGAAATTTGAGATGAAACTTGCATCTATCTGATCATGAATAAAGAAGAATTCAATTCTAAACTATAGGTTAATAGGTATACCTGATAAGATAAGCTAAAGAAGAATTCAATGCATTTCACGCTTAATTTAAGAGTTAAATTCTTAACAACTGCCCAAACAGACGTAGGAACATCTGACTCCTGTTGACAGATAACTTCTTGAGATAGCTTTTAGGTATTTGTACCAAAACAAGGTACCAACACATCATAATTTATTATGCAGTAGATACATCAAATTCCAACAATTTTCTTTAAAAAAATGAACACAAGATGCATTGTGATGCTTTTATAACAATAACATAAATATTTACTATGTCCAAAAGAAGTAAATTCCACGTGCATTTTGTACCTATACCTCTAACCTAGTCAGATTTCGCTGCGACAAAGCTTCTCTCACATTGCAGTATTTGCGGCAACCGTGGACGCGTGTAGAATACGTAAAGATATAGATTGTACTTACACCTGCAATTTGTTACCGTTCCCTGATAACTTATATATATAAAACAAAGTCGGGATTTTACAACACTTATAACTCGAAAACGGATGGACCTATTTTTATGATCTTTGATTTGTTGGATTTGTCTGCTCCCTGAATAGCAGAATAACTATTAAAACATCGAAAAAAATCACGAAGAAGAACATTATGAAGAAAATTTATTTTTTCATACATTTTGTATCGGGACATTGACAAAAATAAAACACGGACACAAATGAACATGGTGTTGTTTTTTGTTTCGGTAAGGACAGTAGATAGCGTTCTATGCATTGTCCAAACTACTCATAAGCTGCTGATGTGATTTTGATTTTTTTTTTTTGTGTATGTTTAAATGGAACCCTGGATGGTTTAGATTCTTTTTATATACAGGGCAAGACATGGAAAGGGAGTGAATGATTGAGGTGACGGTTGATAGGGATGAATGGAACAAAAGGATATGCTGCGCCGACCACAAATAAATTAGGACAAGGACAGGAAGTTTATGATAACGGGCAAGACAACGTTTGCCGGGCCCGCTAGATAAAAATAAAACTAGTTTAAACCGAAACAGAAAACAACGCCATGTTCATTTGTCCAATCCGTGCCCGATACAAAATGTATGAGAAAAAAAAATCTTCATAATGTTCTTTTTCGTGACTTTTTTCAATATTTTAATAGTTATTCTGCTATTCAGGGAGAAATCCAACAAACCAAAGATCATAAAAATCGGTCCATCCGTTCTCGAGTTATAAGTGTTGTAACAAAGCCGACTTTGTTTTATATATACGAGTATATACTCGTATAGTAGATAATTAAGTATTCGCTGCACTTTCAGCTACCCATTGCGGCGCTCTTAATTTAAAAGTGGCGCAGTATTAAGACCTCCTTACAATGAATGCAATAAGCAAGAAATCTCAACAAAATGATGATTGAAAATGAAAGCAAGGGCGGGTCTTTGTGCCCGCCGGGGTGCGGCTACCGGCAGAGGACTAACGTAATTGCACCGCTTCACTCCGTTCAATAGAACTGTACTTACCAGCTTAAGTTTTTGCCCTCAGTTTTTAGTCGGTCTGCGGCTAAGCGCCCAAGCAAGGCAATAAGTCTATTCAAAGGCTCTATTTAAAGTTTACTCACGACTAATTGTCTCACACAAATGCTAATCTCGAAAATTAACTGCACTTATGCTGGGGTAACTGGGTTAGCTGTGCTCGGTACTAAATTAAACCGACTTTGTATACAATCAACCTGAATCCAACTGAGGCGCCACAGGTTTTGTCTGAACACAACTTTATTGTGATTGAGTTAGGTGATTATGTATAAACATACCATCACGCCTGTACCTCTGAAAGGTTCAGTAGAAGTATATAGTATAGGTACTTTCACCGGTATCTTTAGTAGGGGTGAGACAATTACTTATGAGTCATATTGTCGGAGTCCACGATATTGGAGAGAACCAAAGAATTTAAGGCTTTGTTTTCTTTAAGTATGGACTTGTAACTTGGTCTGAAATAAAGATTTATTATTATTATTATTTTGTATCTCCTTTTTGGATTACACGGCATGCCTCCCGTGAGGAAGACATCCGGTCCTTTGAAAGGCTTGGGGGGGGACACAGGTCCAACGCGCAGAGGCCCCTTGGAGAACTTTGATCTAATATGGGATGGGGCATACACCCGGGACACTCCACAACTGCACTATGGGAGTACAGCCATGAAGTATTCCGGGCGGCTGCAGGACTATTGTAAAATATGGAAATTAAAAATGGGATTATGGATGTGGATGTTAGGTGGACCGATAACTTCTATTGCCGGAAGAAAACGGCGTCTGCCTTGAGCCTTGAATAAACATCCATAGGGATGGCAGACGGTGACTTGCCACCTCACTAGCTGGGCCCCCCAAACAGCTGCCAGTACAGGCAGAAGGCGGCAACAGCGGTGTGAGCGGCTAAGGGTGTAGAGAGGTGCGGGCCCGGTTTCACCGTCGCGAGTCTCGAAAAGACCCGGATTGGGTTTCCCCGCTATTATGCCATTAGACACTTCCACCCCCGAGCATATAGCTCTGGCAGCCCCCCTCTGGCCGGCCAATTAAGGCAAGACAGAGTTGAGAGTCCTGCGGGCGCTCTTGGGTTTCCACTCTAGCTACCAAGCTACTCTCTGGAGCAATAAGGACCGCAGTGTCGCCACTCACCATCAGCTCGCCACAAGCTGCCCTGCGGTTTGTGCGCTTTTCATTAGACCTTATGACACATTTTTTGTTTTATTGTCTAAGGTTTGTAAAAAGCGATTCTAATCTACCCTCTACTTTGACGATAGTCTCATGATGAGGTAACGCTTGTCCCAGAGGGGGTTTATTATTATTATTATTCCATTTATTTATTATTTTAACTTATTTGTATATATTTTTAAATATTTTTATAAAAATAAGAAAAACATTTAAAAATATAAAAAAATAGTAGCCCATCGGCATCGGGAGCAGGGTCCAAGCTACCGATGGTCAGGGTCCCAGAGAGAGAAACCTCCTAACAATGCGGGCCGTGTCCAGAAGTACTACTTTCTGTATCAAACCCTTGATCCAACCACCTAATGAGAGCCTCCTTAGGTGTCGGTCGAGGCTCTTAGCTATTAAACCATTGGCAGACACAACGATTGGTACTATGATCGCCGCATCCACATGTCGACAACCTCGTGTGCCAAATCAAGATACTTTATTTCTTTTTCTTTTTCGGCTTTGAAGAGGTTCTCGTCATGCGGGACGGTGATGTCAACAATCATTGCACGACGCTCTAATCGATCTATCACCACAATATTAGGCTTATTGGCAATAATAATCCTGTCAGTGATGATAGACCGGTCCCAATACAATGTAGCATGACCATTTTCAAGAACTGGGTCGGGCACATACTTGTAGTACGGTACCTCCGATTCCACAAGATTGTATTTCAAGGCAAGTTGCTGATGGATAATCCTGGCTACCAGGTTATGTCTGTGCAAGTATTCGCCGTTAGCTAGACGCGAACACCCAGAGATAATATGTCGGATAGACTCTCCAGGCCGGTGGCATGCCCGACATATTATTATGTCAACCGTACCATCCTTCACGATAAATTTCCGGTAGTTGTTTGTCATCATAACTTCGTCCATAATTGCACAAACAAACCCTTCAGTTTCTCCAAACAGATCTCCGAAGCGTAACCAGGAAACGGACGCTAAGGTGTCTACACCAGGTTCATGAAGAGCCCTGTAATAGCGTCCGTGTAGCTCTTTGCCTTGCCACACATTCCTACGATCGTTCGTACTAAGTACTACAGGTTTGCGCCAGTTCTCTTTAGCCATGGAGAGAGGGGTAAGTCCATTGTCCACTGCAACCACATCTCGGTGTATCCCCATTTCAGTTTTTAAGAAATGCTCTCTGAGACTACACACCTCGCGGTTGTGAAGGTTTATTATTATTATTATTATTATTATTATTTATCGCCTTTGGAGAAAACCTAGAATTGGGTCTATGGATTTAAAATTAAATACACATAACAAAACTGAAGATTGTCATACATACATTCATCCTAATTAATATTATAAACGTGACAGTTTGTGAGTATGGATGTTTGTTACTCTTTCACGTCGGAACGGCTAAACGGATCTGGATGAAATTTGGCACAGAGATAGATTATAGTTTGGTTAATAACACATAGGCTTTTCATCCAGGTCGGGCCCCATTCTGCAGTCCATGCAGACTAAGTCGCAGGCAGAAGCTAGTAATCCATAAAACTAAAATATTTTGCCGTATAATATAATATGCTCTGTCCCTTTCCCGGTAAATTAGTGTTAATATAGTTTTTTTTTAACGGCGCAGTGAATCAATATCAACATCAACGCATCTACTGTCCTATAAAGTCCTTAGAATTACGAGTATATCTCGATTGTGGAACATTCAACGAGACAGTGTTTTTTTTTCTTTTATCAGACTAGACCAAGAAATACGAGAGCACAGAGAGCGAACCTTATGTGTCACGTACAAGAATATTGTATGTAACACGTATGGGATTGACTGCGGTTCCTTTATAACAGAATGCGTTATTTTTGTACCTCATTATTTTTATAACTGCCTCATTACCGTAGCCTAGTGGTCGTATGCGCGACTGCTACGCTAAATGTCCTCCAATTCGATTCCGACATCGAGCAGTATTGCATCATTTTTTATTTAATTATTTATATTTTAGTTAACATCATTATTAAGTTACATCATGTAGTACAAAACGACTTATAGTGTAGGGGTGGCAATCGTAGTTACTGTAATAAAATTTGTAAATTCCAAGTTTATTTAGGTAAAAAAAAAAAATTTGTAACCAGCTGAGACTATTTGAGCCGATTACGGAAAAAAAATTGTTCATCCTGATTTGTAAATACATTGTTCATAAAACAACACACTCCACTCTTTCAATTGTTTTTGTTATACAAAAATTGGTATTATCTGAAGAGAAAAAAAAATTATCAAATATATTATCTGCAGAGTTCGTAATACGAACAATACGCAGACAATCCCTTTCCACTTTTTTGCAATGTCAATTAACGAACTACCCAGACAAATTAAGAGCTTGAAATATTATGAAAAGACAGCTAAATGAAGCCACATGCAAATAAAAGTGATTTTATTGAGCAAAGAATAGCTAATTGGGCTCCGATTGTATAAGCTAACAACAGCGTTATGATTTAAATGTCCGAACGTGCTAAAACGGCAATTTTAATGTGATTTTTTAAAGAATGCTAAAATTGCCGTTAATCGCTTTTAAAAAGCTATTCTCTATATTTGCAACTAGATTTTGTGCATCTAGGTTTTGTGCAACTATATTTTTAGGTGCTCTGAAATAATAATATCTATTACTCTGGACATAGAGTTAATTATGTTTAAATCTGGGAAAACCACCGGTTCGTTTTCAAGTAAGCTACTTTGTACCTTGTCGAAAATGAAAATAATATATACACTATACTTTATTAATAATATTAATTAACACAGTAGGTTGTCTAATCTAACCAATCAACCAACTATTGAAATGTAACATTAATTCATAGAAATACGTTGAAGCCCAAACAATTATAATTAGAATTTTTGTCTGTCGGTCTGTAGGTATGTTTTTATGCTTATCGTGCAAAAACTATAAGCTTTATTGCTGGAGCTTAAAATGTGGTGCATATTTCATCTTGATACGCCGCATAGATACCGAGTTCTAGTATATAATAGGTATGTAAATCCTTTTTGGACGCGAGTGAAACCGCAAGCAATAGCTAGTAGTACTATATTTTCAGTTACAGCCTACTATAATAATAGACAGATGGCTAAACATTTGTGCCTGACAGTTGTTTACGGCAAAATTAGAGGCAAAGTGCCCATCAATGAGTTTGAAGAGTTAAGCATAAAGTTTTGACCGCAGGGAAGTACCCTTGGAATAATGTCCTGACATAATAATATTCTCACGAGAACCGCACATCCGATAAACTTTATTAGGTAGTCACTATACTTTATATTTTTATATGAAGAAGGGATAAAGAGAGCTTACGGTAACTTACTTAATGTTTTAGGCCCCTAGGGTTTTTGAGACCAAAAATAAAAATATAGAAACACGCACATTGACCAATTTAAATATTTATGAATTGAATACCTCTTTAACTAATTTATTTTTGGACATTTTTATTTGTAGGGTTCCGTACCTCAAAAGGAAAAAACGGAACCTTTATAGGATCACTTTGTTGTCCGTCCAACCGTCTGCCCGTCTATCTATCAAGACCCTTCATCTCGGGAACGTGTGGAGGTATCGTATTTTTTTTTTGACTCTTGTCTACAGACAAGAGTCCCTTGAACCTGTGAAAAAAATATACGGCCATTTATGCCGTAAAAAACATATATTTCGACACTCAAAATTTAGGTTTTTCCTTTGACCTAGAACTATGAAATTTGGCAAATAATACCGTCTTATACTACAAGTATAGGGGAAAATCTGAAAACTATACATTTGTAATTAATTATATGTACCTACAAATTTATACGGAACCCTTGGTGGGCGTGTCTGTAGACAAGAGTCCCTTGAACCTGTGAAAAAAATATACGGCCATTTATGCCGTAAAAAACATATATTTCGACACTCTCAAGGGAATCAAAATTTAGGTTTTTCCTTTGGCCTAGAACTATGAAATTTGGCAAATAATACCGTCTTATACTACAAGTATAGGGGAAAATCTGAAAACTATACATTTGTAATTAATTATATGTACCTACAAATTTATACGGAACCCTCGGTGGGCGAGTCCGATTGACACTTGTCTTCGCATTAGGCGGTTTTAATAAAGCGGCAAAGTTTTTATGGTATCGCAGATTGACAAAATGAAATGTCAAATAATTAATGGTCATAATAAAAAAAAATCACCTAACTAAAATATTATAAAACGAGGAAACTGAAATGGCAATATTTACAGTGCCGCTGTCGGTGGGCACACGATGGTTTTATGAATTTTGCAAAATTGCTAGATTTTGGGATAATTGTGGCAATTCGGGCATGATGAATTTTAAACTTCAATTATATGTTTACTTTCATGAATATTTAATGTTTCTTATTTTATTTGGTGATGTGATTGGGATACCTATATAATAAGCCCCTTTCGGATCGGACAGGGTTTTTATAACATAATGTATATGCTGTAGGTTTAGGTACCTTTTATGTATAATTAAAATAAATAAAAAACTTTAAGATAATCTTTTCACCTTGTTGTTGTGTTAAATGGCATCTGCTTATCGCGGTGGTAACTCAAAAAAGCCTTTTTTCTGGAGAGCTATTCAATATTGGATCGACAATCACCCGCCTGTTTGGAGGATCTTCCCTTTGGTTGGAGGAGCAGTACAGCTCGCCCCTCCCCAATATAATTATAAATAATTGTTAACAAAGATACTACCCAGCCCCCGCTAATTTGACGTCATATCGTTTTGCAACCCCATCTCATGAGTTTTAGTAGAACTGTATTTTGAAATTTCATTTTAATTTTGAGTTAATAGCCTGTTCATTCAAACAAAGGATCTTTAATCATGGCTAGGGCTATGTTAGGCCTATCTCGCCGGTTCACCCTCCACCTTCCTACCTGATCACGGTATACTCGCCTCCACGGGGCAATTTAACGTCATAATACCCTAAATAATTCAATTGTATGCACCCTGCTGGGTACGAAAGCCGACGGATTTTACTCACAGCATAATTTAATTTTCTCGTACGAAACTTCACACAAACTGGCGTGGATTCACCTACTCGTAATTAAACTATAGTGTAGAATAAATTAGTAAGTATGTATTTATTAAAACTGAAGTTGCAGAAAAAGCAGAATATTTTTCCTGCTTACATAGAAGGCCTCAAAGGCCTCATTAAAATGAATCCATTGTTGAAAGAATCTCCACGAATACTGGTATAAAAATTTAACATATAATAAACCTCAATAAACCTTTAAAGACACAGTATCGGTCCTTAATAAATCCCCCAGCGTTTATCTTCATAACAACAATCACTTTTTATCAAAAGATCGACAACAACACAATCTCAAAATTCGTTGAAATCTGAACTTCAAATTAATAAACATAGGCCTATTGCAGACAAAGGGGACAGCTGTTGTCACTGTCGCAAAAGTATTTGCTTTTGTTCCTAAGGTGACTATTCAAGCAGGGAAAGATAAAAATTACGAACTCCAAGGTGCTTCGAGGCGTTTTTATCAAAGAAGAAAACAAAGGGTTGTTTAATGACGGTATTAGTGGAAAGTTCACGATAAATTCGGGGTCGTTAGGGGTTCTTTGTCACTGTTGTATTGTGTCGTGAGTCAAGTCGCGACCGTTCATTGGAAAACCTAATTCAATGTGAATTTAAAAATTTAGTTCGCCACTGTTATACCTAGATTAAAAGTATTTTAATTCTTTTCGGAGCCTTTTTAGTTCATTATTCACTTGTTGGATTGTTCTTTTAAAATAATTGTAATTATTTCAAGTCTGTAGAAACGGTTGATTACTTTGATAAATTAGGCTATAAATTTTGTTAATTTTATATTCAACAGCACTTTAAAGTGAAAGCAGTTTTACAAAGCAGTGAAATGGTGAAATGTCTAAAATCGCCAAAAAGCTACGGAAATTATTCTAGGAATTAATAATAAAGTATGCGACGATAAAGTACTGAGTTACAGTTAGCTAGTTAATGAGTAATTATTGAGCAAAAATGTAAACGTTAGATTGTAAACTTTATTATCCGTTCACAAATATCCGACAGTTTACAATCTGCGGTGCTTACAATGTTCCGGTAACATATTTACCAATAAAAAAAATTATTTCAAATAAACTCATATTATTAAATGTTACATCACATATCATCACCTCACACCATCACATCTGAAAGGTTAGCTACTAATGTAAGTACATCCACAGTTCGCCCATATATTTTGGTCCCATGTAATAGTGAACGAGCCTTTACTGCCACAAAGTGGACACAAATCAAATCTACGACTGCTACAGCTATAGGAAAACAATAAAACTTTGCTTGAACTGGGAATCGAACCCGCCTTTTAACTTAGTAGTCCCGACAACTAGACTAATAAGGCAATTAAGTATTATAAATACTATAATAACTGCATCTTAATTATCGGATAATTTTTAAAATATTTTGACTAAGGGATGTTTTACACGATTTAAATAAATCTCATTACACTAACCCTCTGTAAGATTAATAAAATGAATAAAGGAATTGCCAATTCCTGACAATACTCACGTACGTGATACGTTTATATGCTCATTTTGTAATAACACTGAACAATCCGAAACGCCCACACTCCGAAATCCTTTGATCTCATATTAATAGAAATTTGAACACTTGAGTTATTTCTGCCAATACTTGTAGCTCTCTTGTGTAAAAAAAAGCAGAAGTTAGGTACATAACGAGTAACCCATTAATTCAGAAAATCGCGTAAAGATCAATAGATTTTGCGATTTTGCTTCCAGTAACCGATCACAGACCAGACACAATTTAAGGCATTATAAATATAAATAGCATTACTTAATATTATTATATAATATAAAATAGATCAACAAAAATTATAACAGTTATTAACCAAATAATGTTTATTATCCATGTTATTTACATACATGTTATTTACATTATTTCTGAATATGGCAAATTGTATAAAGCTCATCTAAATTTTTAGACAGTTAATTATTTTTTTATGATAATTTTTAGTAGATTAATTGTATTTGAAACTTACCTCACCTACCTACATAGTTAAATATTTTATCGTTTCATTGTCGTTAGTCGCCACACAACGCGCACTGGTAATTATTCAACTGTAGAATTCTATAAAAGGCTAAAATAATTTGAATCAAACATGATCAATGGCAGTAGTAATTGATCAGATGGGCAGAATTCCGTCAGAAGTACACACAAAGTCTCAGATAAAATAAGGCTAATGCCTACATATACGAAGGCAGCTATCTAAATACCACAATCCATTAGCAGCGAACTGTTATTACTTTGCGGCGCAGGCGTCCAACAGGACTGACGTTTGCACCGCTATCCTGCTAAAGGCGTCCTCCTGAACTACATTCATGTAGCTAGCCTTTTTGTCTTCTAAATGGAATTAAATTCGAAAATGGATGTGCTTTTATTTGTTTTCTAATTAGCAAAATCTTAACATAACATAACGCCTGTATTCCCCGAAAGGTTAGGCAGAGGTGTACTAATGTATAGTCACAATTTACTGCCACAAATCAAAACTCCGAGCTGATAGTGAGAATTTCATATAAAAACCCAATAACACTTTGATTGACGTGGGAATTGCACTCAGGACCTCTGGCGTAGTAGTCGAACTGGGGACCACTAGACTTATTAGGCTGATTAAAATTATTTTTTTCAGAATTCATTTAACTAAATAAATATTTATACAAGTCCCTACTGACACTGCTACATATTTCTATAGGTACTCACTATATATCTTCAGTAAGCCAATTTGAAAATATCTCTCAATATGTATACATGTTTAACAATTTTCCTTATCTCAACCCCGTTAAATTCTAAACGTAAATAACACCCAAGTAACAATTACCGGGAATTGGTTCACTTTAGGTTAGAGCAAAGAGTTCAAAATACTTATTAAGGTTGTAAGTACCTATTAGGGTACCGACGAACAACCCGAGTGTATTAAGTACAACAACAAATAGGTACCTTTGTTGTTTTACTTAATTCGTGTTCGTGCTTACTATGTTGTTCGGGTGTAGGTACAGAAGCTAATCTAGGTATACTATATAATACCTAGAACGTAGAAGTAAGTTGCAGCGTATTTTGCACGTAGGTATCCGATTACGGGTAAAAAAAGAAAGAAAGAAAAAAATACATTTATTCAGCACAATTATTACTATAGTTATGTACTTATGTCTAAATCGCCTTTCTTGTTTATACATACATACACTCACGCGTTTTTTCATTGAGGTAGACAGAAACTACAGAACACCTCTTGCTGCCATTCTTGCATACTTCTTTTGCTTTCTTGTTCAATCTCTAGTTTGTATGAAGAAATCATCAAAACATTGCAATCTTTAAATAATGACATTGTGATAAAAGGTATATACTTACTAGATTTATAATGAAATAGTTTGAAAAAAGCATCATTAATGCATAGCGTAAGCAGCTGCAGCAGTCATGTTTGCTTCATCACGCCTGCATTTGTCAAAGGCTCACTAAGTAAAAGGGCTTGGTTCTCAAATAATAATTATTGTAAGGTCAGCAATGTTTTACCAAATGAATAGGAATCGGAAGTCTATATTTAGTGTAAAAGTAAACATTCAACCTTTTAGTGAAGGTCATACGAAACGACGGGTCAGAATAAGCACGATATGCAAATTACTCATGAGTTATGTCAAATAACTATGTATTTAGTTTCAAACTACGAAACCCCATCGAAATTCTCTCATCTATCATTTTAGTAATATTGACTGATGAACTGTTTCAAACCCCTGCGAGAACGGTGATACAATCTTAAGTTCTAATATCTAAGACACAAGACTTATGTTAGATTGATTACTCCAAACAGTTCTAAGCCTAAAAATGCTGTTTTCAGTTGTAAAGAACCCAAAATGAGTGCCACAATAAACAGTTTTTTAATGACATTGGACTTCTATGTAGCTATAAAAAGTTTACCCGTCATCAGGTGTGAAGTGGCGGCAGCCTAATGGCTAGGGCGTCAGATTGGCGATCATGTGGTTGCCGGTTCGAAACCCACCCATTGCACTTCCGACGTGAACCCACTCGTAACTCAAGCATTTTAGCTTAGCACGAGGGGTTAACAAGAATACTAGTAATGTGTGACGCACATTACTAGTAAGTTTTTTTTTTTAAACTTACAGGAATTAATTTTGTTGCGTAAACTTTCCCTGGTAGCTGCTGGGTACTTGAAAATGTGCCGTGCGGAGTTGTAATTTGCAACAGTTCTTCAACATACTAGTTTCTGACACTAAGGTATGCGAATATGAGGCATTGGAAAATACTACTTTTACAGAATCAAATATTATCAATATAACGCGATAAAATCCGTAAAAAGTTATTTAAAGACTCAATATCTATACCTAACTCAAACTCAAACCAAGTGATTAATATTAAAAGATACTGCAATAACTCTGTTTAATATTAAAATATATTGCCATACTTAAAATTAGGTCAGTAAAGAAACCTTGAACTAAGGTTTCCTGAGTTCAAGGATTTTTATTTGACAGTTCCACGGAAGCCTTCTTAGTTTCCGCGAAAACAACTATACGAGTAGGCATCGGAAGTTTATACCCATATCTGAAATACGACATACATTATACATCCACACGGTCAGGTACAAGTTCGCGTTCAATTCGTGTGCTATTAACTAGGTATAAAAGTTAAAACCTAAAAGTTAAAACAATTAATTGTTTTGGCGGTTTTGAACAAACTAGTAACAGTTAAACCTCAACATACCGGCGAACTGTGGGTGTACAATAGTACACCTCTGCCTAACCCTTCGGGGAATACAAGCGTGATGGTATGCTATGTTAGTAGCAGTTTTAATTTGTACTAAACATTGCATTGTTAGACATAGTCGAGGTAAGCAATCGTGCTATCCAATTAACCAATAAACCGCAATTCGAGATTGTTACACCTTGTGTTATTACGCAGTTGGTATTGCTGAAGTAAATACAAACAATGTAATACAATTTGGAGCAATGAAAACCTGGGTCATGAACTTGAACTGCCGTGTCATAGGTCTCGAGTTCGAATCCAAGTCACGTACCTCTGACTTTTCGAAATTATGGCGTGAGCCTTGCTGCTCGAGACAGAATGTTTTTGTAGAAAAGTAATGCGTTAAGAGTCACATTGCTTAAAGGCCTCTTTATCTTATACGGGCCCAGCTGAGGGCTACATAAGCAAACTTTGTTTACAAGAAGGCACCTAGCGTAGTGCGTCCCTTACGGCATAGCCAACTGATAAAGTAGTGAATGGATACGTTTGATTACTAAGATCACTCACTAAGCACCCAGATTGGCTCTTAGCATTAAGTAAGGCCTCTAAAAGTGTAGTCCTAGCCTTATGTTTCTTCTACTGTATCAGCATGACATAACATACCATCACGCCTATATACCCCGAAGGGTTAGAGAGAGGTGTAATAACTATCAATACAGTTCGACCATTATGTTTATTTATTTAGTCATTATTTGCACAAATTAAAACTCCGAGCCACTGAGAATTTCATAGAAAAACCCAACAATATTTGACTTTGTAAGCATGAGTTACACAATAATAATTCATATCGTGATATTGACCAGTGAGAAGGTTGATAACGAGGCTGTTTACCTACTGTGCGTCTAACGATTATTTATATAGGTAGATACATATCTACCTCCTGCATCCCATATTCAAAGTCTTCACTCTGAATATGGGATTCATATTATGCTGGAGTAAAGTGACATCGGATATTTATTATTGTTCAATAATGTGAAGTTACTTTAGTGAAGTATAGCCTAAGCCCTCTCAATGTGAGAAGAGACCCGAGCCCAGCAGTGGAACAGCACTAAAATTATTATAATGTATTCGTTTATTCTTTGGAATAAACTTTCGTTATATATGTTTGTTTGTTATGTTTCGTTATACATATACACTTTCTAACAAGCACTTTATGAATACTAGAAAATACTATTTTAAAAAAGATATTCCTTTAGATTTTTTCTCATCTTTTCTTCATTTGCTACCTCAGTATAGCATAATTAGAGCAGCATGTAAAGTGAAACCGATATTTCCGAAGCGTTGCCACCTTGCGACGGGTGCAACCCGGTCGGCGGCAACCGTCCGGTTATAATGACCTACATCGCACAAAATAACACACAGCCTTTATCAGTGTTAATAACGAGTTGATTCTAACGTTCGCAGTGTTTGCACGGTGCATTTTATAATAATAATGAGACAAAGCAATATTGGAAAGTATTTGAGCTAGTATTATATATAATCCCATGTATAGGAAACACGAAATACCTATGTAATTAAGTGTAAACAATCACTCTGAAACTATAAAGCCGAAACATTTTAAACAGCCGCAATAGATTTGTCAATTACAAAAACATATATCTTACAAAGTATGAAATAATAATAACACTCGTATCATCACGCGGGTATCCAGGAAGGTAAGACAGAGGTTCCAGAATCCCACGGGCTTCAAATAAATTTAAGTGGAAGTGCTCCGCAAGGAAAGGCTTTTTAGGCGCCCAAAACTGCAAGACCGAAGGATACGGTGAGCTCGTTCTGCGTGAATCGGATCGCCAATAAATAACAAAAATTTAAGGTAGCTGTTAGTAATTGCAACATTGAGACGTCCAACAACTTAGTCTGCCCGTGACCATGGATGCTGTAAAGGATCCGAAACGTCGGGAATTAAATAATAATAATACAACGCGATAAAATCCGTAAAAAATAGTTTTATTTCAATGTCTAATATTCGCGTAAGTGTCAGAAACCAGTATGTTACACAATATAGTAAAAAGATTCGCCAGTGAGTAAGTCGGTACAATAATTAATTTTTAATCAGAATTATACTATGCACTGACAAGTTACACACACACTTAAGACACTAATTCTGTAAGGAGTTTTTTAACGTGGGAGAGCCATGCTTCGGCACGAATGGGCCGGCTCGAACGGAGTGATACCACGGCCTTACAGAAAACCGGCGTCAAACGTTGTGTTTCGTCGAGTGAGTGAGGTTACCGGAGGCCCAATCCCCTTTTAAACTTACCATCAGGCGATCCGTCTGCTCGTTAGTCCCCCTATCCCATAAAAAAAAGAAAAGAAGTGTAGGCTTGAGGAAATCAACCTTGGTTGATTTCCTCACCTGCCGCCTAGCAGGACTTATTAGACTCTTAGTGACTAAAAACCTGCATTACCTTGCCGTATGGTCATGGAAATGGGATTCGTAACATTCACCACGGTCATAAGAAGAAATTCCTAAGACCTACACGTAGAGAGAGAGCTCAGATCTAGCAGTGGAACATTTATAGGCGGATGGCACATTTACAAGGTGTTCTGTTTTACCTATTGGTAGTTTTATTTAAATATTTTCGTGGATGTCGGAAATACCTAACTTGCTCATCTCTGTATTTACATATTGTTATTATAAGCATAAAACGTTGTAATACATTTCCATATTGAATTCCACGTAACACCTACACATTATTTGACTAAAGTACTTTATATATATTCTGCTATATTCTGTATTTGATATTGTTCTGAAAATTATTATATCTATATTCGATTTATTTTCACTAAATTACTTTACAACTATTAAAAGAAGAAAGAAACTATTTAGTTTCTTTAAATCATAATATACCATCGTGTGACAATTAGGTGTGGCTTTTCTTGTTTTGGTCCTATACCTCGAAAGGAATGAAACGGATCCCATATAGGATTACTTCGTTGTGCGTCTGCCTGATCAGTCAAGACTCTTTATCACATAACGGTATGCCGTATGCCTGCATGTACCTATATCAAACACTGAGAACTATGGTTCCTTGGAGGTGTCAAAAGCTTCTAAGCCAACGAAATGAAAAGATACGGTTACTTATGTAAAACAAAAATCTATAGGGTACTTCTCGTTGACTTATAATAATGAATACTCCGAGCAGCTAACTGAGAATTTAATAGAAAAACCCAATAACACTTTGCTCGACCTGGAGATCGAACCCAGGACCACTAGCGTAGGCCTCAATATGACCTGCGGTGGCTAATTTGAGGAACTCGCAACCCGACCAGACAATTACCCCAATAAATGACGCGCGTGTTTGCCCTTTTAGCAGAAATCTATACAAGGCCTAAGGGTTATTTATGTAAAACAAAAATCTATTTACTTACTTCTACGGTACTTCTCGTTAACTTATAATACTGATATTTGTTAAGAAGCAAGCAAGCCCTCACACAAGTATGTAAGACAAAAGAAGGAGGAAGGCTTGGTAACTAGAGAACCCTGGGTGCGCTAGTCCAACTCGCACTTGGCTTTATTTATTCAATTTCATTCACAATTCACGACACTTAAAATCTTTGTAGGCACCTTAAGCAGATAGAGCCAGGTTTAATGAAAAGCTATTCACTTATTCATAACTCTCAAAGTCGTAACTTGTTTAAACGCGGAACAAAAGGCCGTTTTGTAGGTAAATGAAAACAATGGTAGCTAGTGGTTACGGTTGCAAATCAAATTACAACTTTTACATTACGCGGTCGGTTCCTAGATTCATTCAACACATAAACTTGTGAGGCCTTTTGCACTTAAAACTTCCTCTGGGGAAAACTGCGCGGTCACATTATATCGTTGAACGAATTGTTATTGTTTCTGAAGGGAACTTTAACCGCCGCGGATTAAATTCAGCCGAAGTGGCTCGTCGGCTTTCATTGTCATAAACTGCGCCAACATGTCATCTCAATGTGTCTTATATTTTTTGTTAGTCTATTTCAATTCACGTATCATTCTAACGGAATAAAATTCATGGTGTTCGTCGCAAGTGTTGTTTTATTTTTTTTTATTCGGAATATTTAATAATTTGCGTGATAGTTAAGTCCGTAATTATCTGTAATAAAAAGTACCCATTTCGTTGGTTGTGTTGGAACTTAATGATGAAAATGAATGGTGAATGATGCAAAAGTACTTACTAAGTAAATATTAAAATTCAATCGCACTCATTTATTTATCTGTATGTGCTAAGAGTCGAGTAGTTTCCGACAAAGTTCTTTGTCTCGCGGAAATCCATTTTCCTACAGTTTCCGCTGCCGCTCTTCTCGTTTTTATAGTACTTACAAAATTACCAAGCACAGTGCATGAGCTCGAAATAAGCTCGTGCATAACGTGTCATCATGTAGGTTGTATTTTTATACAGTCATTTAATTAAAAAAATATATAAATATTTGTTAAAAAAAAATTAAGGAATCTAATCATGATTTCAATTATTCATCAGATCTAATGTAAAATGCAAATTTTTAAGTAATGGTGGAAGATAAATTTGTGGAAATTATAACCCATGTTAGTATGTTTCTGTTCACATGGGGGAACTCAAAACAAGCAGTAATGTTATTTAGGGTAATCATGAATATTCCATTGGAAAACCCTTTTAGGACCTTATACAAGCGCTTTTAATAATGTTTCTAAATAATTATTGCTGCAGAGATATTTTATAATGAATAGTTTACGATCACATCGCCAATATTAAAAGTTGCGAAGATTTTACAAGATCGTTTACTTTATAATTTGTTTGATAATCAAGATGGGGACAGTAAATATCCCGCTGTGATATCGCTTTACAAAACAAAAAGAAAGTCAAAAGTGGAAAATAAAACGTGCGCCTTTATACAAGTTGTGGAAACGGAAAGTTTTCCAATTGATAATAATTTCCATTGTGATGCAACACAAAGGGGAACAGGAAAGTATGAAGTTCAGAAATAAATTCTTAATTTAAGAGCTGACTGAACGCTATCTGAAAGGAAAGTCGGGATTAGAAGAACAAAGACTACGGCTCACTGTGGAGCTTAATTTTTTGTTGACTTCTGTTTCGCTCTTTGCATAAATCGGACTCGAAAACTTCGTTAAGGAACTTCATAGCGATAACAACTTACAGACAATATAATAAAGTTGTCACCATTAACAAAACAAATTACCCATCAACGATACAAGTTTACTACAACTACATTCCACAATGTTCCATAAAAGCGTTCCAAATTCGCAATAAACGGTTAAGTATACACATCAAATAAATCTTTAAGTCCATTCATTAATCATAAGCAAGCGCTTTGACTTTAATTGGACATGAATAAATCAAAAAACACTTTATTATTATTACGATCTTAACTACAGAGGTAGGAAGCTTTCCTTAATAATAAAGGTAAATCACGGGAGCGCTGGGTATTTTGCATATAAGTTTCTGGCAGCAAATCCGACGATACCTACATATGTGGACGAGAAACGATGAAACACCAACATGAGTGGACAAATTGGTTGGGCGTCCGCAATTTAATCCACTTATCATAAAAAAAGCTATTCTACTTGCAAAATGGTAAGGGGTGTAGTTTTTGAGTGTTTGGGGTGCATGGTGCGGAAGCGGCGGTGGTCGTAAATCCTTGTTGTTCCGTTCCGCAGCGCCGCTACCCGATTACATTCTAATTCCAACGTACAACCACTTGCAGATCGGGGCCTACCTACAAATACAGGCAATTAATACATGTACGTAATGATGCTATATGGAGGGCTTGATTTGAAGCTCAGATTGAGGTACACTTTAAATAGACCATTTCTTTCCTACTATCTTCCAAAACATGTTTGGATACAAATCATTTCTTTCTTTACAAAAAAACAGTCGAGTTAATCATTTAAAAAATCTGACTTGAGCGAGTCACCACCGAGCGGTGGCACTCTTACGTCGGAGTCTGTCGTGAAGCACCTTGGTGTGTGTTTCGACTATTGCGCGTGAGAGTCAGTTCCATCTCACTTATTGCGGCTCTGGCAGTCTGCAGTCCGTAGGGCCTCTTAAGGCTCGGCAACGCATAAACAGTTCCTATAACAAAATTTTCAACTAGCATTTTTTTACTAAGGTAGTTTCTATTTGATATCGAATCCATATGGATAATTATGATTTATAAAAAAATACATATTGTCTTTGCAAAATCAGGTGCAGCTTATTTCAAAAACTCAATCTTAGAAGGATACGTGTCTACTTTCCCAACAACACAATGATATGATTATTTTTTAATATTTAAATTGAAAAATACAATGAAGTAAAACTATTTCCTGTTTGTAAAAAAGCGATCTATACAAAGCAGAATGTATTGCATTTTTGAAGCTATACAAGCATATCACATAAAAGCACACAACAATAATAAATAAGTATCTACCTACGTACCTACTACACTGCATGGCCCATAAAACTCGTATTATTTTCCAATAATATCTGAAGCCACAATACACGTACTTGTTAACAGGATTATGTTTTAAATCGACCTCATTTCATTTTTAATTCATATTGCCTGATAATGCAAGCTTTAACGCAAGCAATTTTAATGTAATTGCTATTAATATTTTGTTGCATCACAACATACCATCACGCCTGTTTTCCCCGAAAAGAAAGGCAGAGAGAGTTCGCCATATTAGGTTCCATGTAATACTGACTACTAAGAATTTTATTGAAAACCCCGAAAACATATTTTGTTACATCATAATATAGTAGAGAGTTAGAGAGAGAGTTTCTAAAAAAATCACGAAATGTGACTTAAAAAATACTTAACCAATAAATGCTGTACAGGCTTAAGATCATAGTCCAATATACACGTGAAAGTAACGTCTGTTTTATTAAAACCCTGAAACCATTTTGAAGCATTTTGTTTTGGGGTATATTGGACCTAGGAGACGGATACAGTTTTTGGTATAGGTATCTTACTCTTATACCTACAACTTATTCGCGTATGTTGTTCGAAAAAATAATACAGTTCCAAATACTGTATCAAAAACTTATGTGAATGCATTATTTATCACATACCTTAGTAGCTCCTTTAACAGTCCACAATGGAGCTATCAGTTTACCGTATTCGAATTATTACCATAACAACATTGAAGCAGTCAAATTTGCACCTAATTTGTAAACAGGGGAAAGGTCAGCGGACCGTTTGGTCATCTTAATAATTTATTACCATGCAAATTACACATCCGTCCTGAACGCCATACAAACGTGCCAGTTACGTCTACGCGACATCCCTGTATAAACAAGTAAACATGTAGGTATAGAATGAATACGCTACGACGTAGCATACTACGACGTAGCACTTGCTAGACGTAGCAACTTCTCTAAACTGCAGGGCCCTACTCCTCCTTCCACCGACGCGGTATCGTTCGCGACTCTACAACAGTCAACATTAATATTTGATTCAAATTTCCTATTCGAGATTATTTGATCGTCAGTAATTATTGCGTAGTGGAATTTATAAGAATATTTTCCTTCGGATTGGCACTTGTACATGATTGTCTATAAATCATGGCAGTAGGTACATTAATACATATGATTGCTAAAACTGCAATAGCTAAACTTATCGATTTAGGATCAAATTGGTTGGTGTCATTTTGCCAGTAGGTACCTACCATATATTTCCTTGATTTAAACCTGCGGCTACACCGCAGACATTATACGACTCATATGTACAAAGTTCCGAAATGACTGAATGGCAGTACAGCATACCCTCCACATTATAATGTCACCGCTTAAAACTTTTCTCAACCATCGAGAAAGGCGATAAAGCTACACGAATGACACATACATACACAAGTACCTATTACTGAAATTAAGTACTCCGGTACCGAAGAGCCTCGTTTACACGAATTAAAATAATCCTCTCAACAAATCACCAACACATTCAGAGTAGATAAAACGTACAGAAATGCACGAATGTTAAAAGGGTGTATTCTGGTTTCTGTAATTAACATACCGCTGACAAAAACCCTTTTCTTTTCGATTGACGAGTTGGGTGGGATTAAATCCGAGAAACGTTTTTAATAAAGATTCTCAAAGGTCCTATTTAGGACAATTCAACAGGACCATTTAAAATTGTCTTTTACGGATATTTAAGCAATCAAGATTATGAGAAAAGAATTGGTATCTCGCTCTGTTTTAATCACGTTGGGTAGTATTTGTTAAAATACTGTACTGTTAAAATAGCCTATTCATAATTATTAGCATTACAACATCAGTTAATCGCCACGTCACAACAGAAAAAGCGTGCCCTCAGCCGGCCAAGCTTCCGAATTCCTATACAAATCTGTCATCCAGTCGTAGCCGTGGCGTGCTGGCCACATTTTGGTTTATCATCTATACATGACTGTAGCGTTCAAAAGGTTAATGTTACTCTACGTGAGTTTAAAACGTAACATTATAATCCCTAAATCACCTCATTTTCATTTAAAAATCATTATTTTCCTTTGAATTACAAAAAGTGTACTTCACACTCGTATGGATACACAAAGTTGCCTCGCCATTGAATCAGTGAAAAAAAGCGACAAGTGTGAAATCGCCTTTCAAGCATGATCGCATTTCCATATAATCACTATCACAACCCTCGATTCTCAGCCAGCTGTTACATTTTCTCATTTCCTACTATCCACATAGTGTAGATTAGCTGGGTAACTCGGCACTAACTATACGAGTACCTATGTACTAGGTACAATCGTATCCAACAGGTTATTTGTAGGTAACTTCTATTATACATATAACATCACGCCCATATTCCTCGAGGGTATGAGCAAAAATGTACTAATATACACGCACAGTTTGCCGGTATGTTTAGATTCCATGTTACAGGGAACGAGGATACTGTCACTACACAGGAGCATATTGCTACTTTCATTGGGTTGTAGCTGAAAACCAGCGTCAGGTTCTTAGCACTACCACCAGACATTATGTTTTTATTTTATTTTTGTGCCAATAAATACATGTTCTTTCTTCTTCTTTCTTTCTTTCACTAACTAATCGGGAACAAATCCAACTCCGAGCTTCTATTGAGAATTGCATAGAAAAACCCAATACCTAATGCTTTGCTCGACCTGGGAATCGTAACCAGGACATCTAACGTAGCAGTCGTGTTTAGCCACTAGACTCTAATGAGGTAGTCAACAACTACTACTACGTCAACTACTAAGTACTTGTTTATATACAGCCATCTATGTATCAGCCATTGTGGTGTTGCAGTGTATGTATTAAGCATCAATTACATGCCTATATAATAATTAATTACGGGCTGTTGTTTAATGTAGGTACCTGTGAATAATGAACGTTCCTATGATACGGTAATTTAACTCATTGTGTGAACGACGATATACGCATTGCATAGAATAGATACAGAGCAGATTATCAATTTCAGTTTTAGATTTACAGAACATTACAAAACTAAGTACTTACTTTTAGTGCATTTTGACAGTTCTGTCTGGAGTCCTTAGGCAAGTCCTTTGAAGGAGCGGAGCGTTTTGTTAGTTCCATCAATTTTGGCTTTGACTTCAGACTCTCTCAAAATACCTACCCTGAAATGTTTGCAGCTTATACACTATTCATTGGGCACCTACTAGTATGGTGACCTTGATATACGAGTTATACGACACAGAATCGCCAACCCCTATACGACTTATTTTTAATTAAGCTATCTAACACTTAGGTACTCAGTTACAAATAATTATATTATGCTTTTGTAGATTTGATAGTATTAACAAAATTTCGCTTGGATACATTATTATAATAACCAACCGTAAACGTACGTACATTGGAAATATTTTTCATCGTCACAAGTGATAACATTTAAGTATAATATCTAGGTACTTAGACCTTTGATAGTCTTGTGTTAATTAGTATATATCGTCGCGGTTCAGACATTTGTGCACAAGTAAATTAATTTAACAAGTTCTTGACATATCATATCAACCACTTCAATTTTTTTAGTACAACGGCAAGCCTATTAAAAGATTAAAAAACCTATGTCACTTAACTCATGTTACTTTAATTAAAACTAAAAGAACTTTAGGTATTCATTGTAAAAGAAAGCTAGCTCCAGAGAACGCTTAAAACAACTATCTACATAATATAGCTTAATAGGTAGATAATACAAAGTAAAACCAACTAGGTATGGGCTACAGGAAATAAAAAGGTTTTCTTTATCGAACTGATATAAACATCTGAGTAAGCGAACCATGATAATGGAGCGCAACTAAGAAGAATCCTGAACATAATATTTGCATTAGCACTTATTCAACGTCGTTCGCCGCTCAACCCTGCTACAATAAAAGTTACGAGTACCCGCAACCGTACGATATCTCGTAGGCTGTGCAGAAAACGGATACCGGAGTACACCATGGACAAAGTAAACTCTCGCAGTCTGTTTGCTTTTAATTAACCAATGGTCAACAAACGGCTTTGGCCCATACACTTTTCATGAAACAATTTTGCTGCACTTTATAACGGCTGTTTGCTTAATGCAACACGCGTAAATTAGTAACGACGCAATCTCTCGTCTGAAAGTATCGATTAAAACTTCATTTTATTCGCTATCGATGATACAGCAAGAGGCGTTTGACGGACATTAATAATTGCGTCTTCAATCAATTCAATTCACTGTGAATGATGAATCGATTTTATTACATTGCGGAAATCTCTATTGGAAGCGCTTTAATGTAATTACAAAACAGGTAAGCGAGTAGTTGAGTAGATACATTTTGTTGAACTCATCAGGCTAAATAAGATTACTACGTTTAATGAATGCGTATCTCTAAGCGGTGTTTGCACAAGTCCTTCACAAAGTCCGTGAAAAGCGGATGTTTTTTGTAAATAGCTAAAATGAAAAGTCTTTTATGTATGTTCTTAATTACTTATTAACAGAATAATATCATGTAAGTAGTATAAGTAATGTTTCTATGTAGGTTTGTAACAGAGATATCTAATGTATCCATCCCTGGCAGCCGAGCTAAATAAAGTGATGGGTGTAAAAGTGCGTGCGTAATAATAGTTCCTAGCCCATCACGCGAACCGTTCAAAGTTTTACGACTTGCGCAGGTTTTTCTTCCACTTCCTTGTACATCGTTTATGACTTTCCTTTCATTCCCAAAATTATTAACATGGAAGTTTATGAATATGTGGCGTAGGTATTCATAAAGTTCCCCGAACGGCATCACCGAAAAAGTACCTGTCTATATATTAACAGGGTATCTATAGTCCGTCAGTGTCGGTATTGATAGCAGTATCTTCTTAGCATAAAACTTTTGATAAATAGGATAGGTACTTAGTAGGTACAAGACTTGCTATTGCTGAGGTCTGCACCATGCATGTTATTTATGAACATTGAATTTATTTAGCAATTTTCTTTGCGATAATGACGTCAGATATTGTTGTCAGCAGTAGTTGCATGTGTAAGCGGCTTATAAAAAAGCGGCTTGTGGTTAGGCCGGAGCGGTTTGTTACGCGACGTTTATCATCATCATCAACCCCTTATACTGACTGTCCCACGGCTTGTCACGGGTTTCATGAATGAGAGGGGTGAGCCCATAGACCACCGTTCTGGCCCAATGCGGGTTGGCAGACTTCCCACACCGTCGAAAAACTCTCAGGCAAGTTTCCTCACGATATATTCCTTCACAGTTTAAGTATAAGATGATTTATTATTGTGCCTTACATTCGAAGTTAACACCTTGGACTTGGCAATCCAATGATCATTCACCTAGATCGAATAGTTATGAAGCCTGGATTATCAACCCTGATGATCATAAATAAAAACTAAGATCGATTCACCGGATCGATATATCAAAACCCGGTTTCGAACTAGTTACTTAGAAACATTTAATTTAAAATTTGAAACCTCCGTAGCATCAAGACATGATTACTATGTTCTTGCAATATCATTGAAGTAATACTCGTATGATACCAAATTTCAAATCGATCAGAGCTGTGGAAGTTGCTCACTTCTCTTTATGAATCAAAAAAGAGTTATAATCCTCAAACGGCTGGTCAGATTTTTTTTCGATCAAGTTATCTTTCCAACAAAAAAACTGAATCAAAATCAGTTCATTCGTTTGGGCGCTATGATGCAACAGACAGACACACAGATACAGACGTTAAACTTATAACACCCCTTTTTTTGCGTCGGGGGTTAATAAAATACCTACTATCTAGTCGCACAAAAGCAAAACGTCCCCGGAATTTAATCAAACGAATACACTGTAGAACTAATTTACTTTTCCAGGCTTGGACTTTTGATATAAAAACCTATTCAGATCTGTTTTATAATCTATATCAATAGTTAATTTAGTAGATATTGAGTTTTATACCCAGCGGACGCTGTCAAGTGGTCGCGAGCGTTCCGCCCACCGCCGCCGCCGCATTATGAAGATTCAACTTTCAACAGAAAAAGTTAAATGGCGCGGAATAAAGCATCGGTAATAGAAAATGGACGACAATCCTCATTTCCTTGTTCTATTATTCTGATTAAAGAACTTTGAGACCTCCCACGATCATGTTTTATGTGTACGTATGTGGTTAAATCTGTCATGGTCGTCGTCATACGAGGCTTTTCCAAATTTCCACACACCAAAAATTTTGTACTATAATATGTAGACTGTCTACAACATTGTATTGAACATTGCATTATATGTATATATATATGATCACGCCTGTATTCCCAAAAGGCATTAGGCAGAGCTTTAGGTACTGATATGTTTTAGGTCCGATGTACCTACCTAATGGGGGGAGGCTATTGCCAGAAAGCACAAATTAAAACTCCGAGGTACTACTAAGAATATTTATAGAAAAAACTAATATAACTTTACTCGACCTGAGAATCGAACCTAGAACCTCATGTTCAGCAGGCACAGCCATGCACGATGAGGTAATCATTTCAGCAAATACCTAACTAAACCAAAATAAGTAGATGACTACAGAATTGGTTCTATTGTATCGCCAGCATCCGTCCTAATATCATTGATTCATATTACAGGGTGACTTAAAACGTATTAGGGTTAATTAGGAGGTCGCTAACTCATACGTAAAACCGATTGCGAATTCACATATTTTCATTGGGCCAGAAGTGCAATGACCTCCTCCTGCAAACAGTCTTTCTAATAAGGAATGCGTGCGTGGGTATCTCGTAATATATTATTACAAGTACATTTCTGAAACGGAAAACATATATTTCCATAATTATTGTACTCATGGGTTGTTTGTAACCGTACATTATAACACATATGTACCTACAGTAGCTACGCGCTCCGAACACCCTCCGGAAATTAACATTTTCTAAAGCGCTTGCAAATGAAGGCGCATACACATCGAAATGACTTTCCAAAGCCTTTGTTACATCTACACATTCCTCATGAATTCAACTTCGCAATAAATTAAAGGCGAAAAAAAAATTAAACACGTTAATGAAACGTTTTACTTTCGCGCTATTTGCTTATCACTCAATCCGAGCTCAATAAAGGAATCGCTAAGATGGGAAGGAATTTGATAGATATTCATAATGCAAAGGAAAGGAAGCACAATCAGATTTTCATTGGAGATTCACGGCGGCGGCCGTGGGTCGCGGCGGCGGGAGGGCGGAGAAATGAATACTTATTGCGAAAATGAAGCGGGCCATTAATGAACGCCGGCTCCGGTGAACCGATCGCCCGCGATTTAATTCCCTTCGAAAAATATTCAATAAGCGCCGCAAAGACCCTCGCGCGAGATCATCCGCAAACAGGCGGAATCCAATGAAGTAGAAAAATTGCATAGACAAGGGAAAATTCATATTTTATTAAAAAGCGAATAATCCTCATAAATCTTTTCTTGCGATTGAATGGTTGTTGCTACCAGCTCTAAATTACTTCGGAGATCGACATTAGTCATGTATTATGTGGCACTTTTAGATGTGTAATAGATGTCGGGGGTTCTATTTAACGTATAAGAGGCGCCTAATATAGCAACAAGATTATTCGCATCGACTTTTATAAAAACCCACTTTTTCATGTCCACAATAAAAAGAATCATCTATTACGTTCCATTGTTGGGGAGTGCTCCCGCACTAGTACGTTTCGGTTTTTCTCTTTGTATATGTACGACGAACAGCTTTAGTTTGAGGTTTTTTTCATATCTTTTTATATTTTAAGTACGTACCCTCATTTATCATACTTATGCAATGCGAATTATTAATAAAACTTGTACATTACAATAGGCCCATTGTAACACACGAAGTAATAAATTTTAAAATAATAAATCACCCAAAACATATCCTTAAAATATTTAATTACATATCCTTCAACGCCTTAACAACGCAGATGTTATACAATAGTTGGTTTTGTAGTTTCAACCACGCTTGCGTCGCGGTCTCCTCAACTGAGACTAAAGTGTTTCGAAGTTCTTCATTTTGAGATATGACTTTAGTGTGCATCTTTAAAAACAAGCTCATATAGGATTGGGCTAATTCGAAATCTCTATTGCTTTTTAACATAACGTTCAGCATACATAGAAATTGTTTCAGTACATCTATATTACCGCCGGCATCAGGGGCCATACTTGTTACCTCGGCTTCAATACCCGCTGGAGGAAGTGTTTTCAATTTCTCTATACACTTCTCGTAATTTTCATCCGTCTCACACACAATTAATTTCTTTGCGAAAACTGTCAGTGTTGATAAGGAATCTGGCATTAATAACTTCGTATCCTTATTGCCGTCCTTGTCTTTATCCAAATCAAATTCTAATTCGAGGCTCGGTATGGTCGGTAAGAAAAATGGGGCCGACTTTGGCACTGTGAGTGGAGTTTTAGGCTTGTTACGTTTCTTGACAATGTCTAAATGCAACAAGTTCAACCATCTTGAAGTTGGTTGGTCTGATAGCGTGATGAGTTCTTCACTAATTTGTATAGGAGATCTATACTCTGGTTCTTCTCCTAAATCT
The DNA here is from genome assembly GCA_910591435.1 of Acronicta aceris. NCBI lineage: Eukaryota > Metazoa > Arthropoda > Insecta > Lepidoptera > Noctuidae > Acronicta > Acronicta aceris. Next base: position 7,352,778 of record OU342767.1, on the reverse strand, counting down.
ATCGCCCCTATGTCATCTATTTCTGGTTTTTCTGGTGCCGTGTTTGGCAGCCCTATAAAAATAGAACTTTAGATAAGTAAAATCCCAATCATTTAGATAAGTAATAACTCGGTATAATTTCCATACGGGATACTATATTATAGCAAAAAATTACAATTATACTCACTCAATTTAGGTATATTCATTTCTTTCTTGTCTATCGGTTTGAGGAATATTCTCTCGTACAATAATCTATTCGCCCATAAAAATACGCCCACTTCTCCAACGTGGGTTGTTGCTAGGTAGTCACCTGTTGGGGACATACTGAGAGATGTGCATGGCTGTTCTACCTAAAAACGTAAATATATAAAATAGGCTAATAGGCTAATTCAATACCTATACAATACAAACAAGATAAAATATTTTTATGCTAGAAATTTACTAATCTATACAAATATCCGCTGAGAAATTAACATACCGTGAAAATGTCGACTAATTTGGCACTGGGTATATCCCACGTACAAATAGAGCAATCCATGGATGAGCTGATCAACCATCTACAAAAAAAATCAACACTCAAGTAATCTGTATGTCGAAAACAACTCTGAAAACGAAAGCTACTAGAATATAAGCAAAATCTAAATATGGATGTAAATTAATAGGTACATTATCTCACCGACTCTGAGTATCAAATTCAATATCGGTTATCCTCCCCTCGTGGCCGTCGAACTTCCTTACAATATTCATAGTATCGATATCAATGAGGGTAATAGAAAAGTCTTCGTTTGCGAGAGCTAACAGACCGCTGTCTCGATGGCATTTTGTACTGGACACTGATTCTTCTAGTCGTAATATATGGAAAGGTGTTGTCGCTAAAAAAAAATATTAAGCTTATTATTGTCGAGTCACGGCTAGCTAGGTTATTAAAAGTTTGAATTAAAAAGGTCATCATTAAAAATGGTAGGGTTGCCGTCTATCGAGATCACGGAGACTAATATAATTTGTACTCGTGAAATCACTATATGGGGCTGTGATAACCCTAAGCTTTCCTAAGCGGACGGTAGAGAGGTACTATCCGATGAATGACTATTTTCAGGCGCTAAAAAGTTCCCTATAGATAATTCCACAGTTCCAATAAATATGCGAATTATTTGATGTTTGTTACTCAATCACGCATAAAAGGTTGAAGGGATAATATTTGGTACACAGACCGTGATCTCGCCTAACAAAAGATAATTTTATCCCGGAAAATACGAGTAAATTTCTAAACTGATAATATGAACTTGTAGTAATTAAAGAAGTATTGGTCCTCGTAGATATTCACCGGCAAAACCGCGGGTTAAAGTAAATAGCTAGCTAGTTATTATTACTCACACCCGACATGCTCTCCAAAACATTTAATATAGTGTAACTACCCTGATGTTATTTTAGTAAAGGAAAAATTCAATCGCGGGCAGGATTCGAACCTGCGTCTCCTGGTTGGATACACCAGACGCTCTGACCTGTAAGCCACCGCGAACCCCAGCCGCCTGATTGAAATTTTGCCTTCACATTCTTAATTTTAAGTCATAAGGTGACGTTGGCGACATCTATGAAAAGCAAATTACCTTGCTTCTTAACCGACACGACTTACTTTACAGTTAGATCAATGTCATGTCTTTAAACTATCTTTTTGTGATTTATTTGCATTTACCATGCTAAGATTATAAAGTAAATTTAGTGAAGGAACAATTCGACTACAGGCAGGATTCTGCGTCTTCTGGTTATATAACTTATAACCAACTAAACTACCCCGAGTAAAGACGTAAATATTGATAATGTAAAGGAAAAATTTCGACCTGGCGGGTGTAACTCGCGGTGTTAAGAAAACCCTGTCCAACCCATGAATGCACGACACAGGAAAAAAATATAAAACGAAAAAAAAATGTAATGGAAATACGGTGGCAGTATCCGCAGTATAGCGTTCCTGGGTGCCAAACATACTAAGACCCATGTTGCTTTTATTACATTTAGAAAATTTACTCGATTTTGGGGTAACTGAAAATGAAAATGATATTTATTTCTGTAAATAGATCATTTAAGGATACTTTTACAAGTCAATGCTTTACATTTTTTTTTAACTAGATGGCGCCCGCATTTCCTAACTGACGACCTCTGAGAAGAAACACCGAAACAAACTCAGAGAATCATGGTCTCTTTTAAAGTCCAGACAGTAGTAGTAGTATTACAACCATGAATAATATAATATGTGTGTTACGATGTAGGGTAATATCTGAACAGGCCTTTTAAAGAAAGAGCCTTAGCAATTACTGCAATTGGGGTACGAGAATCATGGATTTTAACATGAATATGTTGAATGTATCTTATTTTTGCAGCTTATATATTTATAACAGGTGCTACAAACAAATCCAAAACACGTACAAATGCATTGTGATTCCAGAATAGTAAGTGGAGTGAGTTCTCTTAGGAATATATTTTAGACAAAGCCCAATCATCGAATTAGTACGATGCAAGAAAGCAAATGCCAATAATTATCGTCTCTCTTTTTTTTATTATGGCGCACCACTGAAAGCCAAAAGCCGTTTACCCCGTTTACAAATAAATGACTGGTTATCGAATAGCGATTTTTGCGCCATTAATTCTTCAGTGTTTCAGATAAAGAACTCGCACCTAACATGAAAACAATGACATAAAGTAACATACGCAGGTCATTCTTTTTTAAAATGATCATAGTTACAACCAAAAAATAGTATCCGAAAATAAGTAAAACAGTCCCGCAGCTCATACACGATTTTAGCGGAGATTTTACGACAGAGTCACATTTTGGCAACTCTTAAAATAAATTCGATCGCAATATTAAAATTGTAAAATTTAAAATTCTTACTTGTCTTAAAATGCCAAAACTTCAGTTTATCATCAGCTCCAACTGTGATCACCCTCTGGTTACAGAGATCTGTCTCAACCCCTCTCACGGCCCCTTTGTGAGCTAATTTATTTTCTTTACCATAGTAACCACGATGCAAACCAGATTGCATGTTGTACTTATGTAATTGCCCATTGGAATAACCTATACAACAAAAAACCGTTTTAATCATTTAGGTATGTACATAAGAATGAGCAAGATGCTTATAAATATTTAACTTTTATGAAAAGGATACCTACTTCAAGCATTTTAATGGGTATCTTCAGAACTGATGATCCGACATCTTTAATACATATAGCAACTAATATTCTATTAGATAAAAAATGCAAATTCGAAATCAGTTCACTAACAGCGACATCATTCACTGCAGGCTTAGACAGAGGTGTACTATGTGCACCCATAGTTCGCAATTTCATAGAAAGTCCCAATAACACTGCTTAACCTGGGAGTCGAACCCAGGTCCTCCAGGTGCTCCTCGCAGTAACAGTCGCGCTAAGGCCCACTAGACTAATGAGGTAGCCACCTAACATAGACACGATAAAACAACAGTCAAATTGAATACCTCCTCTTTTGTTAAACACTAGCCTGTCAATTATTTAAATAATAGTGAACATTATTAGCAGTTGAAAATCAATTGAAATAATAGGACTAATAATTTTATTATATTAATTAAATTAATGGCAAATACAACCCATATTAGGCCACATTCTGGGAGGAGACTATACCCAGCTCAGTGGGACAATATATTAAATATTATATATTACTGATAATAAATTAATATCTTACCAATAATAACAAAATTTCCACAATGTGTAACTGTCAAACATGTAGCAACAACACCTTTGTTTATTTCTGGGGGTTTCAGCTTGTGGTCTCCCATTCGCATCTTATTATAGGACCATGTGGTGGCCATGAAGAAACCTTCATGCAATGATGCAATGCTGTCCCATTGCTTGTCCCTTTGCATACATGAACCTATCTTTGTGATTGGTGGTAACACTAAGTGATCAATTTGTAGTCTCTCTAGAAGGGAATATAATTGATATGAAATTGTACAATACTTAAAAAAACATTAGTTTTATTTCTTCTTTCTTCCGATTTCATATAAAAGATGCACAGTTTAAGTTGAATGGCAAATTACTACTAGTAAGAGGTGGGGACTGCATTTTATATTTAGTTAATGATTTTAAATACATGAGTTCAAAATCAATTACACAATAAATTATTGGATCTTATTACAACACATTTTATTGACTTACTCTTCTTCTTTGAAGCTTTTCTATTATGTGATGCTTTCCCAAGGTTTTTGTTGAAGGTTTCTGACACAGTGTTCATGATGTGTAGACTACTATCACTTCCTGCTGCAAGGAGATTATTACCACTTGGTTCACAGTGACAAACCATAGTTGGAGGCTGAGAATGCCCTTCCCTACAAAATAAGCACAAAGGTTAATTTGGAAAATAACTATTGACATAAATTTTGGCAATCATACATCAAAATGTTCCTACCTTTTTCTCAAAAGCCTTGCTCCACCATCAGGCATATCAAATATCCATAGCTTTAAGGAATTATCTTCCGAGTTTGTCACCATCAAAGGCTCTGACATTAAACACTTCAAACCAGCTATTTTAGAGTAGTGAGCAGATTGCACTTGAGACAACACTCTCTGTTCTTCCAAGTCCCACATTACTATGTGACCTTCGGAGCTGCCTGTCACCATAACTGGCGCTCCATCAAGTCTAAACGACAATGCACTGACCATTCCCCAATCATGAACAAACTCCATTACAGTTGTATCAAATTTTAAATTGTGTAGGACTATTTTTCCATTAGCCAAGCCAATGGCCACGACATCCACGGCTGGTGTTGGCTCCATCACATTTACAGCTGAACCCCATCCTTGGAATGTAAATACCAACTTGGATGTGCGTACATTCCACAACTGTAATTGCCCTTGCTGACTTCCAAGCAATATCTTATTCAAATAAGTTGGTGGATGGCATAGCGTAGTTATTTTAAAACTCTCTGCATCGAAACCAAGTTCGAGGAACTCCGATTCGTCCTTTATGTGGAATATTTTGAGTATGTTATCTTCATCCACAGATATGATATGAATACCAAATGGAAACATCAAGTGTATTGGAGCATTGTGACCTTTGTAAACATGTTTGAGCTCACAACCACGTCTCCAAGCGTAAATATTGTTTTCACTCGCTGTATAGACGTGGTAACTGTCTCCGCTCATATAAGTTATAGGCCCTGGATGTTCACCACTAACACTCAGCAAACGGAATTTATCGCATCCATATGTATGAAACCATTTCCCCACACTTGTACATAGTAGTGTTTCGCCCCGTCTCTTGATAAATCTCGCAACAAAGGGCACATGTGTGCTGACATAACCTAGAACCCTGGAGCCGGTATAAATTCGACTGCTTGAACTCTCTGGCATTGTAGCACGGTACCAAACACTGCTAAATAATATAATAAAGCACGATAGTCACTAACAATGGAATAATTATCATTCCTTAAATTTAAATTTAAAGGACACACGCACACACGTTTGTTATTAACTTGCTGTCAACTAAAATGTCAATATTGTCAATGTCCCTCTTTGACGTTGACTTATGTGTCACAATCTAAGCACAGGTAAGTTACGTGTAGGTATGTTATCCTCTATTGTATGTATTAGGATAGTTTTAGTTACCTTTTTAAAATCGTCTAATAACATTGATCGGGGGAATCAACATAAATAACTTTGAATATCGGTAGGCTATCAATTAATCTCAATCACAAAGATGTAAATACATACATAAACTCATGGCTTTTTCTCCCGAAAAAAACTACGGCGTTAGAATAAAATATTTGAAACACATTATGAATTTAGTAACTTTTTATTTTTTCATGGTCAGATGCGCCCCTAAATAATCCGCTCTTTAAATCCTTGATGTAGCTAGTAGACTTTGATTTCAGTAACGAAAGGGTCCTTCAATAACGATAACTACCCTCGCCAATAGTATAATCCTTACTAATATTATAAACGTGAAAGTTTGTATGGACGGATGTATGGATTTTTGTTACTCTTTCACGCTAGAACGGCTGAACGGATTTGGATGAAATTTGGCACACAGATAAATAATAGCCTGGAATAACACTTGGCTTTTTATCCAGGTCGGACCCAATCCTGAAATCCACGCAGACAAAATCGCGGGCAGAAACTAGTACCTAATAAAGTTGTACACTCTAAGAAAATCGTAGTTTGATGTCAACAATAAAAAACAAAATCATTATGTATCTGTTCTATAATTATATTTTATTATTTAATTATTGTAAAATACAAGTAGGTATAAAATAATTATAGAAGACCTTGTCGCTTCAAATCTTCATACGTCTTACGATTGACAACATTACCTTGTGAATCTTCAAACTCCTCGTCATTTTCTGCCACGAATCTCTCATTCTCTTTCTGATGCTTGATTTTCTCCCAAACTAGAACAAAAAAGGCAATTCAGTTTTGATGCAAAGTATCATTCTATTATTGTAATGTGTATAATATAATTATGTAGAGTGAATCAAGTTGTAAGGGTAGTTTAATATTTGTGCCTGATTAATGGCAATAAGCTTGCCCCCCAACCAACCCCATAACTCAACATAATATACCGGCGAAGGTTTAGGTGTACATTTAGTACACCTCGGCCTAATCTTTCGAGGAATACAGGGGTAATGGTATGTTATACTATAAACAATAAAAAAAAACTGTTAGTTGTTTTACTGTTTTACGTACATACACTCGAAAAACATAACCCTCCTGGCGCAGTCGAGTAATACAAGTTTTACGTCTCCTGGGCGGACCTCTTATAAATGAATAGTGAATAAAAAAATACTTACGTGCAAGTGCATCTTCGATCTGAGTTACGTTGGCAAAATGGGCAGTGTTTGGTATGCCAAGACACCGCATGCCGTGAGCGTGGCGCCACTCGGCGAAGTGCCGCTGGAACGCTTTGGGTCCCTTGTATGTGTAGTTGCCGCAAATCTCGCATGTGTAGCTAATATTCAAACCATGCAACTTATAAAGCCAATATGGAATGGGCTGAAAAATAAACAATTATTTCAGTCACATAGGTAATAATAAATTATCACACTTCACACTGCATTGTTATTTATACATTATTGTTCATGATACTTGCTTCTACACATTAAAAGAGCTCAAAATCTTTTTAGTACACATCATAAATTAGTTTAGATGAATTGAAAATTAATTAAAACATTAATTTTATAAAAGAAACCGAAAAGACAATAAAACAAACCTTTCCATCCCAACCAAGAGGCAAGTTCTTAGGATTGTATGGCACTTCATCGTCATCAGAGTCAACGTCAGGGGCAGCCGAGGCGTCACTCTCATCGCCACTATCGTCACGGCGCTCACCAGCAGCACGAGCTGCACGACGGGTGACATTCTCGATAGTTGCGGACCGAGTGCTACTTACTATGTTGGCAAACCTGACCCAAAAATATTGCAATATTTGCATAATTACGTAGTGTTCGGTCGTATACATGTATAATTATAATTATCTATCAACATAATATTGTCAAGATAATAAATGTTTTATTTTATTCTATATATATATTCTATATATATTATATTATATATATATTAAATATATGTTTTTTTTTTTTTAATTTATTTTATTTAGTTTGGTTTTCGTGTGCGCGTCAGTGAGGAAAAAGTTGTTATTTTAGCAGGGACCAGCCGAAAATCAGTGTTGTGCCCTCGGCACAGCAATTACTGAGCTGGTTTCCTGGCTACACATACTAGGTTATAAGTTTTTGTTTGTATTTATTGTTATGTAATTTCTTGTGTTGTAATATGTGTGGCAAAATAAATGGTTTAAATGGTTTAAATAAATAATCACAAAATTATGGCAATATTAGAATGATAATATAACAATATGTTATGGTATGTATACGATTTGACATTTAAATACATATTATACATAGATATTGTTCAGTGTGTTGACAGGAAAGAGAAAGGAAATTAAATATAAGAAATTTAAAGTTTGAATAAAACATCAGTTTAAGTATCAATATCTGTGTTGGTAAGTATTCTACTATACTAATTCTACTCAATGGTAGACATGTGTCATGCATGATGATGACAAAAATAAAATTACCTATATACTTGAGCTTCAATAGCGGCAATGTCTTTGTGCCTTTGTTGGGTTGATGCCTTTGCCTTATTGCCACCTTTCTTAGCAACTAGGGACTTGTCTAAAGATGTCTGACCTTTAGTACTGAATAATCTGAAAAAAAAAATTAAAACTAAAGTTTCCAAAATAAATAATGTGTAGAATAATATGATAACAATATGACTTACCTTTGTGCCCTCTCTTCAAGTGTTCCACCACATTTCAAGCCAAGAGCCATGAGGGCTGATTTCAGTCTATCCAATCCCAGTGAAGCAAGTTCCTCCCATGAAGAGAAAGCTGAAAGATCCAAATGAGCTCCCACATTTGTAAGAGCCCCACCAGTTTCTTTCTATAAAGAAGAAGCCAAGAATGATTATAAAGCTCAACTTCGAAACATCTTTTGGAGGTGTCTCGAAATTTTATTACAGCTATAGAAATAATAAGATATTATGGAATCATCAAGAGAAATAGTATCAAGAAGTCAAGAAATAATATTTAAAACAAAATTAAATAATAAATAGAAAAATTATAGCCTAAATAAAAGGCAGAACTATTTCAAATTGCCGATTGATTTAAAAAAATCTTACAGGCCATCCTGGAAAGGTACCAGCTTCCCATTGTTTGATAAACTCCTGATGAGCAGCAGCCATCTCCTGTGCTTGATCCTGCAGAGGTTTTACCCTATTGACAAAATCTTTCAAATAAGTAAGTAGAATACGGATATAGTTTCTGTATTCACTGTTCTTACGCTCACGAGGAATGTCGAAGAGATGGTCAAAAATGCTCAAATAGGTAATGTAGTCCACTTTCTGTAAGAAGAATAATTTTGATATACAACACTAGCAAGAAATAGTTCATAAATAAAGCCAATGTCTTCAGTTACTGCAACATTAAAATTAACCTTCATTCTTACATACCTCAATACCTTTTAAATTGATATACTTTTCATAGCATTCATGCAAATCCAAGTACTTGCCGTAACCTTCTTCATCAGTGAACTCAACAGGTGCTACAAAACAAAATTTAAGATAAAAACCCATTTTACACATTATTATCATGATTTTTTTTTTTTCAAAAACTAAACCACCAAACTTACTTGTAAAATCCTCAGCAGGGTTTTCTCTTAGTTTTGCTAATTCCTCAAATTCCACTGACATTGGAACACAAATCTGCAACAAATTGAATATTTTATTAACTGATCAAGTGACAGACTGCCTATAATGGATTTTCTACTGTTTGCAATTAGTAGCTTAGCAGGTTACAACAATTCACAAATATCAGAGTAATCAAATTGCAAAATTTACAAGTAATAGAAACATGTATTGCCAAGCTGTAAATATTGTTCTACATTAATGAACCAACCCATTCCATATTGCATTATATTATCAAATCTTGAATAATACCTAACATAACAAAAATGTTTGAAATGTAATAAAATAATCACCTCATTAGGATGTTTCCTGTGGAACTCTTTGATTTGCTTAAGTCGGGCATAGAACTCATTGAACTCGCTAGGTCCAGAAAGAGCTGCTATTTCTTCTTTACGAAGGCCATCTTTGTCTTCATATAACTCCTTAAGCCTTATAGTTGATTCAACATATCTCTAGAAATAATTAAATTAAAGAAACGGTAAAAAAATATACAAATGTTCATACAAGTCAAAACATCAACATTTAAAAAAATACAATCAAAATCTACTTACATCATGCAGATTCTTCAACCGGTGATCAGCATTTATAGTTTCGCGGTGCTGAAAGGAATTTTATTTTATATCTAGGTTTAGACAATACTCATCTCAATTTTGTGTTGGAATTGCTCACAAGTCAGTTGTAACGACTTGTAACTTTTTGGTTATAAAATATGTGTTGTTAAAATTTTATGCAAAAATTTTCTTTAACGTGACTCGAGTTTAGTTACATTATACAAACACTTACTCCAGTTTTTTTTTGAAGAATTTCTTTGACCATTGCATCCATCGTCCTCTCCCTCTCCTCATGATAACTTCTTTGCTGTTCTAAAATAGTTTCCATGTTGATTGACTTAAAATTCTTCGGCCAACTTAAAATTACTGATAATATTCCTGCCCGATATACATACAAGTAAATTACCAGATAATCACAGTAGATAACTAAAGCACTAGAAGTCAGAATTTCAGAAAATACAAAATACACTCAGAGAAAATACACAACCAATTACCGAAGCCAATTGTCAACAGTCAACACCACACAAACAAAACACAGATTAAAAATAAAATATACACGATAAAGTAAGACTTGACCACAGAGTCTTGAGCCTTAGAGCCACCCTCGAGCCACCAAGAACCATAAATATCTACTATTATTTTGCAATTCTTACTTTAGTTTTTTTTAATAAGTTATTTTGAAAAAATGTGTAGGTAACTATTTAAAACTTAATAATATAAAATAAATAAGGTTAATTCTAATTCCAGTAATTTATTAGAATCATTAACAATTTTTTACAAAAAATGTGTTTGTTAACAATTGCGTTAGTTAATAATTAACTGTATCGCAACCAATAATAATCGAAAATAATAATAATAATTATATTTTTTTAATTTTAGACTATTGTATAGTGTCAAGTTTCAATAATTGCCGTATTTTTTTAAAGATCTGCCATCTTGTAAGAGAAATGGGTCTAGATCGCCGTGCATAGCGCGTCGTACAGCCGTGTGTACGTATAGAAAACTTTGAAACTAATCGTCCAATAACGATAAAAAGTTACGTTATTCAAGAAACCGGTATCGTAGGTACAATACTGCACAAAAGAGCTGGCAATATTATTTGAAAATTTGACATTTGCATGCGTCAATTCTCAGAGGAAAGACCTCAGGTCAATATAGTCTCAGAGATTAAAAAATACACTTTAAAAGGATGAGACGTATTTACTTTACTAGGTTTTAAAACCGGGACACAGTATAAATATTATACTTCGACCTTGAAATAATTACCTACAGCCGCGCAGTACGTAAACACGCGATAGGGCTGCCCGCAGAAGACCACCATCATGGTCTCTTTAAACAAAATGACTATTGATTCGACTGACTGACTGACTGACTGACATTATTGAAGAGGTACGAACTTTACAAGACTACACGGATCAATTTCCTATGCAGGTATTTACAACTCCCGACGGTTCGCCTCGTTGCGGCGCGGCGCACTACGCCGCAAGGCGGGCCCTGGTCAAATACTTTCAAGTTTTTTGATACTTGGTTTTCGACCCTGGTATTTTTACGTACTCGTACTTGGAAGCCCCGGTATTTAATTATGTAAGTATATCTCATCTCTACCTTCTCCTGGATTTTGCGTGTAGAACATTCGACTGAAGTACATATGGGTAGCTCTCATTAGTAATACACACTGTTGTGGCAATACCTACGAGTCACTTTACCTTACCTCCTTCAATAATCACAACCGTTACCATACCACCAGATTACCTTCACCACGTTTTGACTCGAGAGATAGTGAAGTAAACCGTCTTGAAAAAGACGCACGTTTTGATGACTGCCACAGACAGGATGGCCGTCTTGACAAAGACGCTTCCGCAGCAGCGACGCGACATAATATCGACGCGGCGCCACATCAATATACACGCATTGGACATCGACACGTATACTTTTATTGTCTGCGACCCTCATCCTCCAAAACACAAATGAACTATGTCACTCTTTTGCACTCAATCAATCGTTACTGTTAAGATCTTGCAGTGTGACCATCTCGAAAATATTAAATCTACACTACAGCTACACACTGAGCACTATCGCCATATCGCGAATTTTTGAGCAGTCTGGTTAAAAAACTGTCATTTGTTTACTCATGTTTGGTTATGTCACGAAATATCCTTAGACTAGAAAACCAACTAGTCTAAGGAAATATCATACATTGATATGGTCAAACGTGGATTGACATATTATGAAACACAACCATTTCATGAAATGGTCAGCCACATCATGAAGTGATCAATTCTAAGATCTGGCCAGACAGATACATTCAACTAAGAATAATTAGTTATTATTGTTAATAATTATATTATTTAAAATTAATAATTTTAAGGTTCTTCCTAAAACATAAAAAATGGACTCGATTAAATAGGGTGAAATAATAATTCACAGGATTGGTAATTTGTGTTGAACAAAAAGGTTATTTTTTTCTCCAAAAATGGCTAAATGCTCTCGAATCTGCCAAATCCTGACGCTTTTTTAATTCGTCGACATAATCTGCCTAACTAAAAATTCAAAACCAAATCTACCATAATGGCAGAAATCGGCCAAAATTATTGGTCTCACAGGATTGATGGTGTAAAACTGTAGTGTAAAAAGGATTTTAAAATATTAAATTACAATATCTATAGTAACCGGTTACTGAGTTATTCCGGGCTTGATTCCCTTAGAACATTGTAACCGTTAACATAATACGTTAGTCCGAAAGAAATCATTTATACAAGAAGCTCTGGATCCTTATTTTTATCATAATAAAACTTCTCATTAGCTAAATCCACAAGTAATAGTGTTTCAGTAGAGTGAAGCGACGTGAGCGTAGATCCTAAGCGTAAAGTAACCAAAATGTGAGGCCATGAAAAAAAAACATCATTTTTTGTTTGTGGTGGCAGATTTTGGTTGGGGAACGTCAGCACCAGTGCTACCAACTTAGTGCTTTTAACGTTTGATCTAGTGCTTTTTTTTCTAAAGCGCGATAGTGACTTACCGTTAAATCTCGCGCGTTTTAGGTGTAAGTCCGATTTTAGGCGGCGTATCAAGAAGAAACATGCATCAGATTTTAAGCTAAACCTCTAGCAATACAGGGGTGAAAACTGCATTCAATTCCATGTAGTATGTAGTTTTTGCGTGATGCGCGTACAAATATATAGACAGACAAACACATAGACGAAAATTCTAAAAAATATTATTTTGGCTTCTGTTGCTCTAATAAAGACCCCCTATATTAGTTAATCTTTAATGTACAGACATCGGCCAGTTACAATTTTATTAAAGGTATAGATATGGTTTCACATGACGTTTGAATTTGACGCCGCTTTTTTCCCAGCAACCATTACATTCAGCGCTATGAGACATATGAGTTGATTGACAGCGCCTTTTTTGCCTAGACCATAGATGAGTTGGCAGCACTGGTAAGCCCTGTCAATTTTCCTACACGTTCTCCAATAATCTATTACAGTTTTGTAAGTGACCGGTGTTTAGAAACAACTAAAAGTTGTAACTTTATATTAATCATGATCTGTACTACATGGATGAATCAATTTCGCTCAGTTTTATTAATAATTTGTTCCTATGTCACGTACGTACAGTCTGATGTGCCAAGACCCCGCGGGGTCTCTTTATCTAAAGCACCGCTATATTCGCCGACTAAAGATTTCACCTGTTTCGACGGAACAATTACGATACCGTTTAGCTATGTGAACGACGATTATTGCGATTGTTTTGACGGCAGCGATGAGCCTGGCACTTCTGCCTGTCTAAATGGATTTTTCCACTGCACAAACGCCGGTCATCGACCACAAAACATACCTAGCTCAAGGGTTAACGATGGTGTATGCGATTGTTGTGATGGCACTGATGAATATGCCTCCGATGAGACATGTGCCAACACTTGCGATGATCTAGGGCGAGAAGCAAGAGCTGAAGCTCAACGGTTAGCTGAACTGTACAAAGCAGGTAGTCACTTGAGAACTGAACTTATAGAAAAAGGAAATGCTAAACGAAATGAAATGGCAGAACAATTACAACAACTTGAGAAAGACAAATCAGAAGCTATTCTAATTAAAGATGAAAAAGAGAATTTGAAGAATGAGTTGGAAGCTAAAGAAAATGAGGCCCTAAAAGTCTACAGAGAAGCTGATGAACAGCAAAAACAAAAGAAATTAGAGGAAGAGAGACAAAATACTATTAGAGAATCAATGGAGCACTTCAATAAGTATGATTCTAATAAAGATGAAGTGTTGACAATAGCTGAAATAACAGTAGCAAATGTCTTTGATAAAAACAAGGATGGTCAAGTTGATGAGGAAGAAGTTAAGTACTTCTTTGGTGAAAGAGAAAGTGTAGACAAGGAAACATTCATTACAGCAACTTGGCCATTATTGAAACCATTGTTGATGATGGAGCAAGGTATGTTCAAGCCAGCTGAGGAACACGAAGATATTGAAGTAGAACAAGAGGCAGAGGCAGATGAGACTGCTGGTGACCTTGACACTGAATATGGTGGACAAGACGATGAAGCCAGTGACCTAGATCTACCTCATGATGATGCTGAAGAACAGGAAGCAGAGGCAGAACAAACAAATGTCTATGATGAAGAAACTCAAAAGTTGGTGGATGAGGCCACTGAAGCCCGACGCCTACATACTGATGCAGAACGTACAGTTCGGGAAATAGAAGCTAACATTAGGAAAATCCAACAGAATCTTGAGAAAGATTATGGCTTGCAACAAGAGTTTGCCACTTTAGACGGTGAATGTTATGAGTATGAGGACAAAGAGTATGTGTACAAGTTATGTCTGTTCCAGAAAGTTACTCAAAAATCTAAGAGTGGTGGGTCAGAGGTTGGACTAGGAAACTGGGGAGAATGGGCGGGTGAGGACCACAATAAGTACTCAATTATGAAGTATACAAATGGCATAGCGTGCTGGAATGGGCCTAGCAGAATGACCACAGTACATATCAGTTGTGGTTTGGACACAAAACTCTTATCTGTCACAGAACCTTTCCGCTGTGAATATAGGATGGAGTTTAGTACACCTGCAGCCTGTGATGATTCAAATCCAACTGCACAGCACTCATCACATGATGAACTGTAATAACTTAGGTGTTCAAATTTTTACACCTCTATGTGTTTAACACAGGTACCTGTGTTTAACACTTAAGATACAAATGTAAATTAATCCAAGTCCATTATCATGTTTCTCTAGGACAAGTCTCAAATCACACTGATTAAATGTTAATAAACTGTGTACTGAAAATCAGTTGAAAGTTCAATAGCATGATTAAGTAGAATGTATAAAGTAGAACATTTCTTTTTGTTTAAGTGGAAGTGTTGGTTAGGATCTAATTTAAAAGTTTATTTCATAACTTCATTCATCTGTGTTTTGATGTAAAGACAGTGTTGAAGATGAAAGTTAATGCATTATTTTCTCTCACATTCCTTATATGCAATGCAAGGCTATTTAGTTCAAGTAGAAAGTATAAATTTTAATGAAGTGAACAAAACATTTTGTGAGTGATCAATAAAATTATTGTTTTTAATATTACCTTTTGTTTAGCTTGTATATTACCTTGTTTTGTTAAACTCATCTACCCAATAGGCATCTATTAAAACTATCTGGTTCTGTTATCACAATGGGTCTGCCCATTATGATCAAATATTAAAAAATAAAGTTATCCTTATAAGATCAAACAATAATATTTTAAAAGCAGTATGTAAAGGGAAGGGCCTTTAGGTCTCTCCTGCCTAGAGTATTTCCTTTCCTGATAAGTATCAGCAAGAATTTTAATATGGATGTCATGGTGATGATAATTACAATTATATTAAAAATAGATTAGTCCTTGGAGAAGGATATAATATAAACCTGGGGGCAACAGCTACCTAGTTAAAATATTTCATTCAATACCTATTGAAGGTGGATAGATACTTTTTTATTGGACCATGGTAGGTATTAAATAGTTTAATAAAACCACCTTCAAAAACAAAAAAATGTTATGTGCAAAACAAGTTCGGATGTTGGTGCATGTTTTTTTTTTTTAAAAGAGCTTGCTAGTAATGTGGGTCGCACATTACTTGTTAACCCCTCGTCCTAAGCTAAATGCTTGTGTTAATTCATGCAATGGGTGGGTTTCGAACCGGCAATTACTTGATCGCAAGTCTGACGCCAGGTAGCCATTAGCATTAGGCTACCGCCGCTTTACTTTGATTTGATTGGATCTTTTGTTATCGAATTCCGAAACTGTTTCTCACATAACATTAGTCATTAGTCTAGTGGTCCCAAACGTGACTGCTACGCCAGAGGTCCTGGGTTCGATCCCCAGGTCGAGCAAAGTGTAATTGGGTTTTTCTATGAAATTCTCAGTAGCAGCTCGGAGTCTGGATTTGTGCCCGGTTAATGGCAATAGCCTCGCCCCCTGATTACATGGGACCTAAACATACCGGCAAACTCTGGGTGTACATTAGTACGCCTCTTCCTAACCCTTCGGGGAATACAGGCGTGATGGTATGTTATGTTATGATAAGGTTTATCTTAAAAGTTATTTTATTCCGACATTTTGAGTAGCAAGTAGAATTTTACGTAGGTACCAACCTACCTAGACGACGTTATCATTTACTCGTTCGGTACATGTTATTGTGGTTTTGTTTTAAATTTTGTGATCAGATCTTCAATATTTTTTTATTGAGCCACCTCTGAAGTATGACCTACCGATAAAAAAAATAATCATCAATAATAAACAGCATCAACAAAATCGGTCGAGTCGTGTCGAGTTAAACTAATATAGTTAATATAGTAGTACCTATCGCTTAAACAACGGTTCCATGCAGACGACGTCATGCCATATCCATTCGTTGTATCTATACCAAAATCTCCAGAATGTAACAAATACTTTTCTGAAAACCGCATCAAAATCAATTCAGCCAAACGTGAGACAAACATACATACAAACTGAGAACCTTTATTTTTTTTATTCGTGATAGGCTTACGCTTGACCGCCAGTTTGCCTGATGTTATGCGATACCCGATAACCTCCTTTTTTGAAGTATGTTAAAAAGAGAGAGAGAGTCCCAGCTTCTCTACCTACCTACCTATTCTATCGTTAGGTTGACATATTTTAAATAAAGTAATTTTTGCCTACCCCCTTCTGAAGAATGTTGGAGGACTTTCAAATGTGTATGGTAGGTATCATAAATCATACCGGGAGAATTTGTTTGTTACCTACTTTACTATAAATTCGAAGTCAGTTATTCACAAACATCAACCTAAATGATCACAAAAAAATCCATTTTGATTTGAAGCCATCGAATTTTAATTTGGTGCACTGAAGACAAGTATTAATATTGTCAATGTCAAAATTGACAAATGTTATTGATGTCGCTCATTCATTTGACATTTTATTTAGAATAGAATGTGCACGTAAACAAAGGCACATGTTATAAATAAATCTTATTAATAAAGGTACCTTTCCTATTGTAATTGATGTAAGTCAAAATGTTCCTGACGTAAAAGTCACTTAAAAGTTCTTAGTGCCTACATAAATGTGTTTTTAAAATTTTCGATTCGAACTAAAAAACAACATGGATGTTGATGAAATAGTTTCCCAGTCTTGTTTTTCCATGTTAGAAGGGAAAATTGACAGTAGAATATTGAAAGCTTTAAAATCTATGGGTCTTGAAAAACCTACACGAATACAGGCTGAGGTCCTACCGCATTTGCTCCAAGGAAAAGACTTGATCGGTGCGGCGAAGACAGGTAGTGGAAAAACACTTGCTTTTCTCATTCCGGTCGTTGATCAATTGATCAAGTTGGAGACTACACAAAAAAAAGGTGAGATTTTTTATTGATTTACTCTATAACCTCGTTCTGCTACTGTGTTATAGTTTAATATCACTTCTTACAAGAGTATCTACATCTAGATAGTTGCCTTTAGTAGAAACCTATGGTATATATTTGTGCCTGATCCATGGTAATAGGCTCACCCCCTATTACATGGGATCTAACCCAGCAAACTGTGGGTGTATATTTCTTTTTGTTATTCCTGATAGTCTTACACTTGACCGCCAATTTGCCTTTGAGGAATACAGGCATGATGGTATGTTTATGTATGTGTTATGTTACTTCATACAAAGAAGAAGATAAGAACACACTTGCATTTTGAAGTACAAATTCTTATATAAAAGAGCCTTCCTTGTGATATCATCCTTATTATCTATGTGGTCAGGTACTGGATGCATAATTTTGTCTCCAACAAGAGAGCTGGCATTGCAAACATTTGATGTTCTAAAGAAACTATTGCTGCACATAAATTTATCACACTGTTTAATTGTTGGTGGTGAGAAGAAAGTAAAAGATGTCTTAAAACTAAATAAAGGTAAGTGTCTTTGTGATTAAATTGGGTTAACATGCATTTCTAGACATAAACTACACTGCAAGTGAGGATTTGTGTAGTTTAAGGATATTTGTAAATAATTAGGACTTTATAGACAATTATTTGAATTAAATATAAGTTTGTTAACTTCAACCCACACCAAATTAATGTACTATCAGCCAACTAACTCCATATCTAGCCATTTTGAAAACACCAAAAAAAATCAAGAAAGTTTTCAAAATTTTGTGTTGGCTTTTAGGAATTAAATAATATAAATATGACAGGATAAAATCCATAAATCATCCAGTCACTCGCGCGCCGCTGTCAAGGTCAGCCGTGTGTTGTTATTGTTTGTGCGCCGCCCTGTGTGCGACGGTGTACTTACGTTGTAAATAATGTCGAAAGTATTAAAATGTAACGTCTGTAATATCGTCATAGACGAATTATTAGCATATGTGCAAAATAAAATATCAGTGATTGACGAAGAAACGTTAAAAAGAATTTGTGTGTCCGCGTTTACGAGCAGTGAAATCAGTAAATCAAAATCGTTATTACATGAATCCCTACCGACGGATTACCGTAAAATCGTCAGAAAAAGGAAGGGGAAAGAAGTAAGAGACCTGGATGACATTGTTAGTGTGTTTAAAAGTATAGATCCCGATGTAATTCCAGTTTTTGTGGCGAGGGAACTCGAGAAACTACCCCCAATTTTGTTCGATCATCTAGATTGTACAAAACTGCTAAAAGATCTAACAAGATTACACTCGGAGATTGAAAATGTTAAAAATACATATGCTACGGCTAAGCAGTTTGCGGATTTGCGAGCTGAGATCAATAATCTAAAGTTCGCGTCGTTACCTCCAGCTGTTAGTTCGACCGGTTATGTAAACATGAGACGAGGTGCATGGAACCTGGAGAGTGGACCAGTGGGTATGACATTGAGTCATAATTCTATCTTGGAGGAACACAACTCCAGCCAGCAGTCAAATAATAACGTACAGGGAAACAACTGCCCCGCAATAATGTTGGACACAGAGAATCGTCAAGTTGACGGTATAAAGTGTACACCGCTATCGCGAGTCGGGCGCAAAAATGATTCGCCTAGTGGGTTAGACGCTACACCCATGGTGGCCTTGGCGGTCTGTGAGAGTACTAAAGAAGCTCCAGTTACCCCAACATCTCCGATACCTTGCTCAAGTACGGCTGTACAACTAACGCAGGATGTACAGGTGAACAATAATATAAAGGTGGCACCTATTACTGCGTGTCAGCTACCTGAGTTGAATACTCAAATAAATACCGAAGAGGCAGATAATAATAATAGTAATAATCCGTGGCAAACGGTGAATAAACACAAAAGAAAACCCAGTTATAGATATGCAGGCGAAAGAGGTAATGCGAAAGAGACAACCACATCTTTCAAAGCTGCAGCTAGGAAAGTACCTATATTTATAACGAATGTGCATATTGATACATTAGAATCCGACATTGTTGCTTATTTAAAAATGAACACACAGGAAGAGGTGTTCTTAGAAAAGATAATATCGAAAAAAATGGTAGACCACAAAGCCTACAAATTCTTTTTGGCCGAGTCTAAAGTGTCTATGGTTTTAGATGAAAAAATATGGCCTGAAGGGATTATCTTTAGACGTTTCGTACACTATAAGAATCGTAGAGCGGATAGAGGGTCCGCTGCCATCGGCCCAGTCATCACGAATAATGGATAGTACGACCTTCAAGTTTGCCAGTTATAATTGTAAGAACGTAAAGAGTGCCGTGACCGATATTCGCCGCTTATGTGACGAGTGTGTGGTGATAGCATTGCAAGAAACTTGGCTGTTGCCGGACGAGCTGGCGTATCTCAACAGCATTGACAGCCGATTTAGTTGCAGCGGGACATCAGCTGTAGACACGGCGGCGGGCTTATTGCGTGGTAGGCCGTATGGAGGTACCGCGCTGCTGTGGAATACTTGTGTGTTTAAGAGTGTTACTGTGATAAACTGCGAGAATCCGCGGGTGAGTGCTATTTGCATAGATACGGCAGCTAGTCCGTTTATAGTGGTGTGTGTGTATATGCCGACAAACAAATCGGAGAACCTGACGTTGTTTACTGACTGCATGGGAACAGTAAGTGCTATTAGTAATGATTATGAAAATTTACCTATTTTTGTGTTAGGGGATTATAATGCGCATCCTGGTGAATTATTTTTTAATGAATTGAATATTTTTTGTAATGAATTTAAATGGACCCTTCTTGATGTAAATATGTTAGGATTGAACTCAGAAACGTTTACTTATATAGATCAAGCTTGTGGGTCCAAGCGTTGGCTAGATCACTGTGTTGTGTCACAGTCAGCCGCCGTCTCTGTGTGCAATGTATTTGTTAAATATGACGTGTTATGGTCTGATCACTTTCCCGTTATATGTGAGTGTAAACTTGAGTGTTTGACTCCTTTAAGAATGATCCCTAGTGTAACGAATAGTAGAATCTTATGGGGACATAAAACATCTGAGTTTATCATGAAATATCGAGATAAATGTCATGAACGTCTCAGGCTTGTTGATTTTCCGACTGAGTTTCAAAAGTGTAGTGATCGATATTGTAATGAATCAACTCACAGCTTACTCATTGACAAACTTTACGCAGACATTGTGTGTGCATTATCACATGCGACTGTGGAGGGTGGGGGAATTGAGTGCAAGCAGAGGAAACATAGGTCTAAAACTGTTGCTGGTTGGAATAAAATTGTTAGCAATAGTCATAGGGAGGCCAGAGCGAGTTTTCAAGAATGGTTAATGTGCGGTAGCCCAACTACGGGTATTATGTATACAAGGATGTGCGAGGCTAGAAAAATATTTAAATCACGGTTGAAATGGTGTAACAAACATCAAGACCAATTGAAAATGGACTTGCTCGCTTCCAAGCATAGAAAGAAAGATTTCAGTAGTTTTTGGAAATGTACCAATCATTTGAAGAGTTGGCCTGGGCTTCCTGTGAGTGTAGATGGTTCGAATGATTTAAAATGTATCGCTAATAAATTTAAAAATAACTTTGTAGTCAGGTCACCGTTAGGACCATCATCGTCGGCTAATATTAGTGGTGGGAGCGGGGAGTATAGTGGGGAGTATGTTGATACCAGGATCACTGCCAGTGATGTATTGAGGGCGCTAAAATCTATCTCAAAGGGAAAGTCGCCTGGCCACGATGGATTAAGTGTGGAACATATTCAGCACGCTGGGCCTCATATTTGCAGGGTCCTGGCCATGCTGTACAACTTTTGCATATCACACTCGTACTTACCTGCCGACATGATGAAGACTATTGTTGTACCTGTAGTAAAAAACAAAGCGGGCGATTTGTCTGATATATCTAACTACAGACCTATTTCGCTGGCTACAATAGTTGTAAAAGTGTTTGACAGCATACTGAATACACAATTAAACAAATACATAAAATTGCATGATAATCAGTTCGGGTTCCAATCGGGTCTGTCAACGGAAACTGCAATATTGTGTTTTAAGAGTGCTGTCAAATACTATACTGACAGAAAAACATCTGTGTACGCTTGCTTCCTCGACCTCTCTAAGGCCTTCGACCTGGTGTCATATGATATCTTGTGGAATAAAATGACATCATCCCATATACCGAAAGAACTTATTAACATCTATAAGTTCTGGTACGGGAACCAGGTCAACAATGTGAAGTGGGCGGGCACGTTGTCGGACCCGTACAAGTTGGAATGTGGAGTAAGGCAGGGGGGGTTGAGCTCTCCTTCCATTTTTAACTTGTACATTAATGGCCTGATCGAGGCGCTTAGCGGGCAACATATAGGTTGTTACATAGATGGCGTCTGTTTTAATAACATTAGCTATGCAGACGATATGGTGCTGCTGAGCGCCTCGGTCTGTGGACTTAGAAAGCTGATGAGTATCTGTGAGAGCTATGCAGCTGAGCACGGGCTGCTATATAATGTAAAAAAGAGCCAGTGTATGGTTTTTCAGGGCGGGTCAAGAAAAGTAAATGAAATGCCACCAATTAGACTAAATAATTCCACATTAGAAAGGGTAAATAACTTTAAATATTTAGGTCATGTAGTTACACCTGCTTTGAAAGATGATGCAGACGTGGAACGGGAGCGAAGGGCGCTGTCGGTCAGAGCGAATATGGTGATCCGCAGGTTTGCAAGGTGCTCCAAAGATGTTAAGATAACTCTTTTCAGAGCTTACTGCACCACATTATACACTTGTAGCCTGTGGATTAACTACACGCAAAAATCGTACAGCGCCCTTCGTGTACAGTTTAACAACGCTTTCAGGATGCTGTTGGGGCTCCCTCGCTACTGCAGCGCTTCGGCAATGTTTGCTGAGGCGCGCGTAGACTGTTTCTACACTGTAATACGAAAGAGAGGGACGTCGCTAGTACAGCGAGTGAGGGGGAGTTCCAACAGCATGCTGGCGGTGCTCGCGGAAAGGCTTGATTGTGCCTATATTACTGGCTGTTGTAGGTTGCACATTGGGCACAGGCAGTAAAGTAACAATACATACTGGCTGTGCGGTGTGTGACCCCCTTCAAAAATTGAATTGTATTGGATAATGGAATTTAATGTAGGAATATGTCATTTTATTTTATTTTTTCCTATGTATAATTGATTTTAATATGTAATGTGACTATATTTTAACTATTTGTTTGTGCCTGAGTCTTGATACTTGTAATAAAGAAATAATAATAATAATAATAATAACTTGTTTGCCGACGGTTTATAAACTTCTTACATCCATTTTGAGAGCAAAAATTTGTTATCATATTGATGAAAGTTCAATTATGTCTGCGTCTCAGAATGGATGTAGGAACGGGTCTCGCGGTACTAAGGAGTTGCTTCTCATAGATATGACCATCAGCCAACAGGTTCGCCGACTCCGAAAGAATCTGTCGACATGCTGGATAGATTACAAGAAGGCCTATGACTCTGTGCCACATACATGGCTCATGAGGGTGCTAGAGCTATATAAGGTAGATGTTTCTCTACGCACCTTCCTGCGGTCGTGTATGGGGCAGTGGAGAACAGTGCTTCATTATCCAGGATGTCGACAAATTCAAAGAATCAGTGAACCAATTAGGATTGAGCGTGGTATATTCCAGGGTGACAGCTTGAGTCCTTTGTGGTTCTGCTTAGCCTTGAATCCTCTCAGTACATTACTAGAGGAATCAAGGCTAGGATACCGATTGAGGCGGGGAGGTCAAGTGATATCCCATCTACTTTACATGGATGACCTAAAGCTCTTTGCTTCATCTGATTTGCATCTGATGGAGTTACTAAAAATAACGGAAAACTTTAGTAACTCCATCAGAATGGAATTCGGTGTGGAGAAATGTGCAGTCATGCATGTAAAACGAGGTGGGATTGTGGAATCTGTGGGAATTCAACTCTCGGATTCCACTCAACTTAGATCTCTTGCCTCAACGGAGACTTACAAATACTTGGGTATGGCGGAGGCTCTAGGCATCAACGTGGCTGACATGAAACAATCGTTGCAAGTGCGCTTCTTTGGGCGCCTGACCAAAGTTTTAAAAAGTCTTCTGTCAGGCGGAAACAAGGTGCGTGCTTTCAATGGTTGGGTCATGCCAGTCTTGATGTACTCCTTCGGCGTACTCAAGTGGACTCAGACTGAACTTGAAACCCTGGATAGGAAGGTCCGTACACTGCTTACGGCATATCGAATGCATCATCCACGCTCCTCGGTAATGAGACTATACATCCCGCGGAAATGTGGGGGTCGAGGATTTTTAAATGCCAAAAACCTTCACAACCGCGAGGTGTGTAGTCTCAGAGAGCATTTCTTAAAAACTGAAATGGGGATGCACCGAGATGTGGTTGCAGTGGACAATGGACTTACCCCTCTCTCCATGGCTAAAGAGAACTGGCGCAAACCTGTAGTACTTAGTACGAACGATCGTAGGAATGTGTGGCAAGGCAAAGAGCTACACGGACGCTATTACAGGGCTCTTCATGAACCTGGTGTAGACACCTTAGCGTCCGTTTCCTGGTTACGCTTCGGAGATCTGTTTGGAGAAACTGAAGGGTTTGTTTGTGCAATTATGGACGAAGTTATGATGACGAACAACTACCGGAAATTTATCGTGAAGGATGGTACGGTTGACATATGTCGGGCATGCCACCGGCCGGGAGAGTCTATCCGACATATTATCTCTGGGTGTTCGCGTCTAGCTAACGGCGAATACTTGCACAGACATAACCTGGTAGCCAGGATTATCCATCAGCAACTTGCCTTGAAATACAATCTTGCGGAATCGGAGGTACCGTACTACAAGTATGTGCCCGACCCAGTTCTTGAAAATGGTCATGCTACATTGTATTGGGACCGGTCTATCATCACTGACAGGACTATTATTGCCAATAAGCCTGATATTGTGGTGATAGATCGATTAGAGCGTCGTGCAATGATTGTTGACATCACCGTCCCGCATGACGAGAACCTCTTCAAAGCCGAAAAAGAAAAAGAAATAAAGTATCTTGATTTGGCACACGAGGTTGTCGACATGTGGGGGGTCGATGCGGCGATCATAGTACCAATCGTTGTGTCTGCTAATGGTTTAATAGCTAAGAGCCTCGACCGACACCTTAAGAGGCTCTCATTAGGTGGTTGGATCAAGGGTTTGATACAGAAAGCAGTACTTCTGGACACGGCCCGCATTGTTAGGAGGTTTCTCTCTCTGGGACCCTGACCATCGGTAGCTTGGACCCTGCTCCCGATGCCGATGGGCTACTATTTTTTATATTTTTAAATGTTTTTCTTATTTTTATAAAAATATTTAAAAATATATACAAATAAGTTAAAATAATAAATAAATGGAATAATAATAATAATAATAAAAAGTAGTTTTATTTCAATATATTTTTACTGATATAATTTCGACTTCATAAAAAGGTCGATGCTATTGGTTGATAAGCATAGGTCAGCACTGGTATAGCACCCGAGGATGCAAGCAAAAATAGCCCTTATGGTGGCTAGATATGGTGTTGGCCAATAGTACATAGTTTATGCATGTGTTGTTATTGATTAACTAATCATTCCAACATTCCACATATCAGACCAACAATTATTTAATTGCAAGATGCCACAGAAACCAAATAATATTAGAAATATATTTCTACATGTACTATCGGCCAACGCCATATCTAGCCACCGTAAGGCCTATACTTGCTTGCAGCGCTCGGCTGCTACAGTAGCGCTTACCTACGCTCATCAATAGCAGTGCTGCATTGGGGTATTTGCTGAACCCCTTGCTTTTGTGATTGAAAAAAAAATGGAATAGAAAGAAACTGCTTATGCCGACTGACTAAATGTATACTCATAAAAAAGGGCAGTGAACAGTTGTGGTCATCGTGTGCACGGGATTTTGTTTTCAAAATGGCTAGATATGGAGTTGGCTGATAGTACATAATGGATTACTGGAATTTCCAAATATACAACTTTATAGGTGCAAATATTATAGTCAGCACTCCTGGCCGGTTATTAGATCACCTACAGAACACTGAAAAGTTTAACTGTGATAAATTGAAGTGCTTAGTGCTGGATGAAGCAGATAAACTTCTGGAAGCAGGCTTTCAGAAGCATGTCACTGGTATCATTAACTTATTACCAAGTAAGTCTTAGCAAATGTAGTTTTAAGAGACCTGTTGGTCCATTAATGAAGACAATGTCAACATATCAATATGTCACCATATCAACATATAGTTGGAGAGTAGTGGAAGAAGAGTGAGTGGCACACTACAGACTCATTTAATAATAATAAAGCCATTCTCAACTCTTGGATTATGAATGTCTAAAAAATTAAAATTCATAAATTATAATTATCAGCAGTCTCATGTTAATTTGTTAACAAGCAACAATTGTGCAAATAAAGTTGTCTGCAGTCATATTATAAAAAAACAACTATTTTAAATTCAATTGATACATGCAATGTTGTTACTTCTTTTAGCAAATAGACAAACGCTGCTGTTTAGTGCAACTATGGGTGAAAATGTAAAGAATTTAGCTAGATTGGCACTGAGAAGTGATCCAGTTTTGGTATCTGTAACTGATAATAAACTGTCTACAGTCTTAGGACTCCAACAAGGGTAAATATAAATATAAGATTGTAGTCCAGATGGACTACAATTCAAAACAGAACACACCAATCTGATAGGAATCCTCCTGAAAGGGACACATTTAATATTAGTATGATCTACAGGCGGTTGGTTCTGTTTTGGATGTTTGTGTATATGTAATGTGTTGGCAAACACACCAAAAATACAGAGGAATATACTAGATAGGTGTAACTATTTTTTAATCTGCAATTGTTCACTAAAATTACCAGTAATTAAAAAACAGTATCTACACGTAAAACAGAATAAATCAATCACAAACTAATTATGTTGCAGGTATTACATCTGTCCCGTGCAGAAAAGGATATCATGGTTATATAAAATGCTGAAAAAAAGTAAAAAGCTAAAAGTGATGGTATTTTTCTCATCATGTAAATCTGTAGACTTTCATTATGAATTTTTTGGAATACATTGTAAGGCTACTGTTTTAAGTATACATGTAAGTATTGGGGTTAATTTTGTTTGATTAACCTATTGCTGTTTTTTACCAACTGCACAGTGAATGCTTTTGATGACCTAAAAGCGGGCCACCAAAATAACATTGCTCAGCGGGTTGCCTTCTCTGATTAAGCAGATCTTAGAAATTATTCTACATTAATTAATTACCCTGTAATACATGTTTTTGAAATTATGTATTTTAACTCCATCATCTCCATGGTTCTAATATTTGGTCTGATATTACCCACACATTTCTCAACCTTGAATATGTAGACACAATCAATTATATGTATAAATTGTGTACAAATTGTGAGTACCTAGATAGACGTCTAGGTACTTACAAAATGCACACAGTTTATTTACACTGATATCGGGAATCCTGGCTATTTTAATATTGTTTATTCAAGGGTCAACAAAGTCAAGCTAGGAGGAAAGAGGCATACCATAATTTTATTGAAGCGCAAAATGGGGTATTATTTTGCACTGACGTAGCGGCACGGGGTTTGGACATTCCCAGCGTCGATTGGATTGTACAGTATGATCCACCATCCGACCCAAAGGTATTATTTTCCTGGAAATGTTTTACATAACACTAGATGTATTTTCCTTTCTAGAATTGAGGGCGCGGGTTTGATCTCCCTATCAAGTTTCAAACATATTTTGCCACTCACTTTGAGAATAATAGGTTCATTTTACCCCGTGTGGGGATGTTTTAGAATACAATTTTTCACTACTATTTAGATTCAGTTTACGGTAGGTATTAGGTATGTTTGTGGCATGATATTCAAGTTGAAATCCATTACAATAATGCTGAACTGAAGTATCCAACAGCCTGGTTTGAAAAGTAGTCATCCAGATAATTTTTCTTATTTATAAATTCCGATCACTATCTTATCTTTTAGGAGTACATTCACCGAGTTGGTCGCACGGCCAGGGGACTCAATAATAAAGGCAATGCGGTCATACTATTGAGGCCTGAAGAAGAAGCATTTATCAAGTTTTTGGAAAAAGAAAAGGTGTATTTAGATAAATATACTTTTGGTGAGCCAACTGATGAGGTGCAAGAAATGGTAAGCTAGTTTTGGTCTGAAAAGCAATGTTCATTTCACAAGGTTTTTTTTTTTTTTTTATAAAATGCAAATGGTTGGAAAGATGCTTTGAAGTACTTGTAAACAAAGATCTGAGCGGAAGCCATTACCAATTATTATAATAAAATATCCTCTGCTATCCCGTCCTTGCCACCTGCTCAAGTATGTTGGCCCCAACAACGTGATATACGATCTTACCTATCTAAATAATTTTTGTTTACTTTAGCTAGAAGACTTAATATCAAATAATGGGGTTATGAAGACACTGGCAAGGAAAGCCTATCTTTCGTTCCTCAGATGTTATAAAAAACATCCACTGAAAAAGATATTCGATATTAATACATTGGATCTGAAACTAGCAGCAAGAGCTTTTGGATTTCAAGAACAACCTCATGTTGATTTTCGTATCCTTTTTATGTTATAACAAACAAAAACGAGGGGTTAGGTAATAAGTAAACTGATCAATGGATATGCAAGGCTGCCCTTGCCACAGTCAGGATGGGAGACCATTCTTACCACAGAGACCCATACATTATGCTTCGAGAGCACCTAAAGCTGTTAGTCCCGGTTGCCATAAAAAGAGACCTGTGACACTGGTTGGTGGTAGTCAGGTCCCCAATAAGCCTGACAGTAGTGACCAGTCTATCCTATTATTTCGGGTAACTTCACTATTATAAAAATAACTAATTTATCTATCATTTAGCGTAAGTATTTTTAATAAGCATGTGTATTCAAATGCTCGAGTTATTTTTTTTCGAACTGCTTCGTTAAACCCTATCGTGACGTGATCGTGCTAGAAGTCCCGCGTTCGATTCCCAGGTAGTAGTGTTATTATTCTATGAAATACTCAACAGTTCGGTGTTTGGATATCTGCACAGTTATCAGCAATAGGCTCGCTCTGAACTCTGAGTGTACATTAGTACATCTCTCCCTAACTCTAACAGGCGTGATGGTATGTATGTTTTATTTTTCGACTAAACACACGTAGTAATGGTTACTATTATTTGACTATACATTGCGCTCGGATTAGCAGAGTTCTTCGCGGCTGATGGGCGGCAGCCGCAGCCGGCAATGTATCTACTCAAGGTCGGTAGCGGATATCGTCGCCTTTAACGAAGGGCTCACGTTCAATAGAGATAAGTACAAACACCTAGACGAATGATAAGGTGTTATTTTCTTAACTACAATCACACCAGTATCTAAAAAGAAATAATATTGTAGACACTCGAAGTATTATCATCCAAAAATAAGAAGAAATGCATTCTGATTGCACGATTATTATTACCCTGAGTCCGACAGTGTCCAAATATAATTATAAGTTCACCTTTATATTGTGGAATGCAATAAAATATTGATATGAAGTCAAAATAATATGCGTTCTACGTGTCGGACAAATGGAACATTGAAGTGGTACAGATAACATAACGTTGACAAAATATTAACCAAGGTTATGTAATTTACAACAAGTGGGTTTACACATGAAATTATTGACAAATATTTACTATGTTAATGATATTATTGATGCAATATTGAAGATAATCCTTAATAATAATTATCTGTATGGTAGCAAAAATATTGATATTTACTGAGCTGTCAAAATTACTGATAATGCATACGGCAATGCACAAAAAAGAGGTCAATATTATAATAATCTGATATTGCCAATAACATTGAAAGTGTAAACTGCTCTAATGAATAAAACAATTGTTAAAAATTAAGCTGATTTTATTTTATTCTAACTGACACTCTTCCTATTGTTGCCCTTTTGCCTATAGATTTTAGTTTTCTCAGTTTTCTGTTTGAAGTTTGAAGGCGCATTCAATGATTTGAAGTACCCGTATCCGCCGCCTCCTTTCCTCTTCTGGGGAGGTCCTTTACTTGCCACTTTTAACTCAATGGCAGGTGGAACGGTGAAACCAAATGATTTGGAGACCTTCGCCATATCGATAGTGTCTATATCAAATATTGTTTTCAGATGATGCGAGTCGTAAGCCCTCAGGTAACTCTTGAAGGCTTCTTTAGCGGATTGATTGAGGAAGTAGTTTCTTGATATCAGTTTTTCCAGCTGGAAAGTAGTTTACATATTAATAATACTGATACAATACGAACAATGTTTCGTCTGAATAGTGTGGTTTCCAGCAGTGTGTACACTCCATATCCTCCTTGAAGAATAGTATCGTTAGAGAAAGGGTTTCATTATAAATCGATATTGTTTGAGAATGGTTTGTTACATACCTGCAACTGTATGTCCGCAATCTTATTCCAAGAGAATTCGAACTCGTTGAGCGTAACTCTAGACTGTTTCAAAAATCTCAAGAAACCAAGTTCTTCGGGCCGGAGGAAGAGCAACGCATGCCCGCTTGTTCCAAGACCTCTAGCAGTTCTGCCTACACGATGAATGTATTCCTAAAACAATAGAGTACCTAAGTATATTTAATGGTGTTAAGAAAAATATCACTGCCTGCCTCCTTTCACAGAATGGATATGTAACTTTTATTATGTTGAATGAAACCAATAACATTACTACATCCAAATTGGAAATGGTAAAATACTATTAGACCTCATTCTTCTCACGTCCTTCCTTTGTATGAAACCCACTAAGTCTCGTATTACAGCAAGATGTTTTGTTTTGCTGAACTAAAAATAACAAAATACGACCAACATTGAAAAAAAGTCGCAAAACAATTTGAATTTGTCCCTTGTTTTGTTGTTCCACAAGTCAGTAAAAATAAAACACCATACAATCTACTTCAATCGAGATTCGAGATTTTTGGAAGAGTTGATAAGATTTTGTACCTTTGGGTCGTCTGGAGGATCGTATTGTACAATCCAGTCAACAGCAGGTATATCCAGCCCTCTGGCAGCCACATCTGTGCACAACAATATACCAGATTCAGCATTGCAGAACTGGAAAAAGGTAGTTGTACGTTTTGTCTGTTGTTGCTTTCCCTGGTGAGTAAATTAAGGAGTTGTTAAAACATAGTATAGATTATATTATTGAGGCAAGCGTAATAAAATTTATAGACGAGTTACTCTATGTTTTCAACTGACTCAAAAAGGAGGTGGATCGGTGAATGTGAATGTTTCTCATTAGTGATTATTGTTATTAATTTCGATATAATTGCACAAAAACACTTGAGTGAGTGATTTTACCTGCGCGGTGTTTGAAACAGCTATCTTGAACGTACTTGGAATAGTGCCGTTTCGTCAAGTTTAGTACTCTTGAATCCGAGATTAGCGCCAAATTGTTTCAAAATTGCGCGGTGATTGACTGAATTAAATAGGATTGGGAAACGACCCAACTATTGGCCAATCTGGGATGCCGATACAAGGTTAACGGATTTGTGCTCAAGAACGAAATCGCCCGACAGCCAAATTGACATTGGAATTGGATCACATTTGGATTGGTATTGTATTGTTTTCAAGAGTAAGCCTGCTGTACTGAAGTTAAATATTATTTATGTAATCATTTTATCAGAGAGGTATCTGTACTATTCTCTAGTTTTTCTATTCCATATTGAAAATGATAAGTCAAATCTTGTTTTACATCATAGATAGTGTAGTATTAGTGATAGTGGGTACTTACATGAATTGACATGACAGGTAGATCTATATAGTTGAAGAGCTCATGGTGATACTTCACAGACATACAAGTTGAGAAGAAGACCATCACTTTTTTCTTTCTGTTCTTTTTGAGGAATGTGAATAGAACCATCATACGCTTCTCCGATGGGCATACAATGTAACTGTAAATATAAAAAAAAAACAATTACAACCATGGCTGCCAAAAAACATACATGTTGTAATGTCTATTTAACATAATTCCTACTTCCTTCCTAACATCCCAGACAATAAATACCAAATACAATTCTAGCATAGAAAACTTTGTCGACTCTACAAGGTAAGCATTACTTCCAATTGCTAAGCATTATCATTATACTGCAGGTTAGTGAGTGTCTTAATACATACCCTTGTTCTAAAGAGTCAACTGTAGCCTGTTCCCTGTGATCATCAACTCCCACATATATTGGTTCGTGTTTTACGGCGAGAGCAGTCAAGGCCTCTGTTTTCTTCGTTTGAGTTGCACTGAAGAGCATTGTTTGACGACGCTCTAGAATAAAATAAATTTTTATTAAGTACACTCAACAGCATTATAATTAGTTCATAAATAAACAAAAACAGAGTATAACTATCCTCTCTTAATCTCCACCAAAAATATTAAATGCTTAAACTTTAAACTTTGATTTCTTAAATTATAATTATTTAATGGAACTTTATTAGCCGATTTATATTATTTTTCCAGAATACGAATTCTACTTGATTAAACTTTTCACTGCATTAGTTTGCTATTTTTAATAAATCAAACACCAGTCGCGTAACCAATTATAGTAAATATTTAAAAACTACAATACTATTATTATTTATTAGGTAGAAGCAATAACTTGGAAGTCGGTTGTAATTTAGAGATGCTTACTAGGTAATAATTTGATGATCTGTTTAACTTCCTCTTCAAAACCAATTTCCAATATCCTGTCAGCCTCATCTATGATGAGGCACTGCAAATTCTTGTACAAAAAGTCTGGAGTGTTCTGCAAATGATCCAATAGACGACCAGGTGTTGCTACTAGTATGTTTATACCTGTCATAAATAAATATTACACAACTGTAATTGGCAGAACATCTTCAAAATTTTAAGTATGAAAAGACTACATAATTCACATGGGAACTTACTATAACAAAAAATTAAATTTAGTAAAATATTAGCACCAGATACTACCTATATTAATTTATTTAGGTATATTGATTACCTTTCGATAGCTTTTGAGCTTCAGTACTTCTGTTGGCGCCACCCATTACCAATCCATAAGTGTGATGATGGTACTTCATTAACTCCATCAACACTCCAAAAGTTTGCATAGCCAACTCTCTTGTAGGTGACAGGATAATTACACCAGTCCCTGAGAAATTTTAAACACATTTAAAAAAAGGTACTTATAAGCACAGTAAGAATATTCTGTATTCAGCTCAAATGTTCAGATATCCATTCTGTGTTCACAAAACTACCAATCTTACACTCTACAGTAAACGATGGACATCAACACAAAATGTGCCTCAACAGTTCTCACCGGAGACTCAATTTTATATTAATGTTTACATGTACTGGTTTTAGAGATGTGTCGGTCTAGTTTTCACATTCGCCTTTGTGTCATCATAACAAGTATTTTAAAAATGACTAGGTATCTTTTTGTGTTTTTTTTTTGCATTTTCCATGTTAAGATTATTAAGTTATTTAATAGTAAAGGAAAAAATGCAATTGCGGGCAGGATTCGAACCTGCGTCTTCTGGTTTGATATACCAGACGCTCTGACTTCTAAGTCACCGCGACTTGGTAGGTAGGTTGACTAGGTAGTTTAAACCATGAAAATATTAATTGTTCTTTTCCAAACAAAAAAATACCATTCTAAGCACTTACCATTTCTAGGCTTGAATTTCAATTTATAAATAAGATCAATAGCTGGTATTAGAAAAGCTAGAGTTTTTCCTGATCCTGTCCTAGCTGCACCCACAAGGTCCCTTCCTTCTAACAAAGGGGGAATAGCTTTAGCCTGTATTTCTGTCATGGTAGTAAAGCCCATATCTTTGATGCCCATCAAAGTTGACTCACAGACTTTTCCTTCTAGTGCAGTAAACTTTTGATCTGATAGTATGCCAAGGCATAAGCTGGAACCTGGCACTGGAAGAGTGAAATTAATCTGTGATTAATGTTACATGTCTGTTGAAAATATATTAGTTTACTAAACACAGTCAAAATCTAAAGTGGCAGACAGGGATGAATGGAAATAAGGACATTATGATTATGAACCACCATACAATTACTGTATTTAAATTTCATTATGATAGTATATATATACTTACATTGGCTTTCTGTATTTGTAGTATCTTCAGGACAATTTTCTGTGTCATTGTCTCCTCCTTCAGATTCACTGTTTTCTGACTCACTCTCCTCTTTAACTGTGGCTGGTTCTTCTTTAACTTCATGCTGTGCCTTTTTCTTCTTTTCTAAAATGATAAGATAGGAAATAGTTAGCAACTGCATGCATATTACCATTAACTGAGTATAAATCAGAAATCTGAGCCGCTGGTTAGGATTTATTTGAAAATCCCAATAATATGGCTTTCGCTAGAAATCAATTGGCTAGGAATCAAAATCAAGACCTCATTAGCCAATTGTGAATACTAGATCATTGAAGGAGTTCAAAGATATTTGTAATAATTGTTTTAATCGATTTCTCAAGTCTTGAACGACCAACAACTAAAATAATGTTAACCACATAACCTACTTTTGGGTATCGTCTTTCCATTATCCTCATGTGGTC
The DNA here is from genome assembly GCA_910591435.1 of Acronicta aceris. Taxonomy (NCBI): domain Eukaryota; kingdom Metazoa; phylum Arthropoda; class Insecta; order Lepidoptera; family Noctuidae; genus Acronicta; species Acronicta aceris. The sequence goes on along the minus strand of OU342767.1, from coordinate 7,318,516 downwards.
TTTTTTTCACTTCCATTTCTGTGTTATTTTCGGATTCTGTAACAAAGTAAGGGAACTTTTTAAAAATTATATTTGGAATTAACATATGCTAAGCCTTTATATTTATAAAGTAAGTATGGGAATATATTCCACAATACAAAAATCATAACATACCATCACACTTGTATTCTTCGAAGGATACAGGCAGAGATATACCAATGTACCACACCCACAGTTGCCCATATATTTAGGTCCCAAGTAATAGGAGGCAAGCCTATTTTCATTAACACTAATATATATTTACTTATTTAATAGAAAAACCCAATAACACTGCTCGAACTAGGAATCAAACCTATAGCGAAGCAGTCGCGATATACAGAAATGCAATCTTACTAAACGATTTTATCACAAATTATAATATGTAATAATTTGAAATTAATACATAATACTGTGAGAATAATTATGATTAGAAGGAATTAAATACTTCTGGATTTATGAGGTTATGTTACCTGCATTGTCTTCAGAAACAACGCCATTGTCTTTCTTCTGGTTGATGAGCTTTAACTTCTTTTTCTCACGTTTTTTTATTTTCCTCATTAGAATTTTATCTGGAGTAGGCATATTGAACACGTGTTATTTCAAATTCAAAGATACACACACATGCTTTTATTTTCTACAATGTGACAATATGTATAAAATGACAGACAGAGAGCAGAATCACATTTGACATTATTACAGCCACAGACTACCTAATGATAATAGTATATCACGCAGAACAGAACCACAGATAAGATAACGTTTTATTTTAATATCACAAGTGAAGCGCTAGAGGGTTTTTTCATTTATGGCCAGTCCCTATATCAAATCTGTCGATAGATTTGCTTACTATAGAATTTTGACATTACTTGTATGAACCTTATGTCAAAATCCTAACTCTAGTAAGCAAATCTATCGACGGATTTAATATAGGGTCTGGCAATTAGTCGATTACAAAGACGGACCCATACCAAGAAATTAATTATTCAATTAATTGATTTCAGATCGTATGCCTTGTTGACTTAAATGAGGTTAGCGATTGATTTGACCAAAGAGTTTAATAATTTATCTGTACCATCTAAACAGCAAAGAAATAATTTACAGACAGTCTGTCTTTCCTCTGAGGACAGCAGACACCGACTGATTGCCTTTGACAGCTACAGTCACAGTCTTTGTTTTCTTGTTCTCTGACTGGTTTTCTTTAGTTTCTTATGGGATAATTTTCCTCGATAACACGATAATAATACAAGTACTTACCAAGTTTTGAAACAAATTAACAACCACAATGGAAGAAGAAAGAGTAAATCCGAGAAAGAAATTTAAATATTTAAAAAATCAAGTTTCTGCGTCGACACTAGATGCTGTAAAAGGAATGGGATTTAAATTAATGACTGATATACAGGCTGAGGTATTACCAGCAGCTTTGGATGGAGCTGATGTAGTTGCAACAGCTAAAACAGGGTCTGGCAAAACATTGGCCTTTCTTATACCTGCAATCGAAACTGTTATCAAGTGCCAGGAGAAACAGATACAAGGTAATTTATTCTACAATAAACACATTATATTCTTAGTTATATAATAGTTATTGATACTAGGTAAGTAAGTAACAAAATAATATTGTTTTTAATCCTAGGTACTTGTTGTGTAATCATATCTCCCACTAGGGAGTTAGCAATACAGACAAACAGTGTGTTACAAGATCTTCTGACACATCATGATACTATCACATCTGCACTGATTATTGGAGGAGAAAGTAGGAAGAAACAGAGTGCTCAGTTGTCTACAGGTCAGTACCTATTATAAAACATTTATACCTTTAATCAATTTATCATCAACCCATTTACAAACCATAATCTATAATAATATTGTGTAAACAAATATTGCGTGCTTAAACATTGGAAATATCATGAATACACTAGGTCACAATCATGTTTCAGTATTTTGGTGCTTGCCAGAAATATTAAAATTTGAAACAAAAAAATTTGTCATGAAACAATTAAATATATTTTCATTGTTTCCACTTTCAGGAGTTCACATAGTAGTTGCAACACCTGGGCGCTTATTTGACCACATGAGAACAAAAGAGTTTGATTACAGAAATGTATGTTGTCTTGTGTTGGATGAAGCTGATAAAATATTTCAGTATGGGTTTGAAGAGGACTTGAAACAAATTATTAGTCGATTACCAAGTAAGTTTGTGTGTAAGGCAATGGTGAACAAGACCTTTGATGCCATTATTCATTCAACAATATCTGTAAAGTTCCCAGTTGTAAAGATTTTACATTGTGTCTATTATATGGGACTTGATTGGGTTAATTTGATTGGAAGGATTGTAATAATTACTACAAATAATTATTTGCCCACTCTTCACCAATTATTAGTAATTTAACTGGAAAAATTCCTGTAATTATACCTGCATTATTGCCAGTAAGTGTAAATACAGTACAGTACAGTGCAGTGCAGTGCAGTGCAAAAAATGTGAGCAACATGATATGTTTTATTTATTGCATACAAAAGTTGTAAACATGGCTGTAGGCAAGCAACACACCACCTCTTCATTTCAGATTTCGAATTATTATATTTAAACAGTTTTAACTTATTGTCTTTGATTCAGAGCTTGACCCACAAAATTAATTCCTGGTGATGGTCTTGGATACACATTCAAAGCTTTTATTCCTTTTCAGAACATAGACAAACCATGTTATTTAGTGCTACACAATCTGAGAGGACTGAGGCTCTTATAAAATCAGCAATGAAGGAAAAGGTCCACAATATAAATACTGATGAAGACAATCTTATGGCTACTGTTGAAGGACTAAAACAAGGGTAAGTAAAAAATTTTATATTTAGAGTTTGTAACTTTAAATAAAATTGAATAGATGCAACAAATTAAAATATATTATTCTATGTGTAACATAGAAAATTTAGAACATGAATGTGATTAAGGCAAATAATTATACATTTTTAGTATTATAAAGAAAGTTTGTGGCAATGTTTCGTCCGCCTTTACTGCTACTTTTCTCGTGAATAGAAAAAAAATGTAAATTATAATAAGTGCAAAGTGTTAATACTTCTAGTAGTAATGATATTATTATGCATAATTAATTGATAGGGTGCACCATTTTACAATTTAGATAATTTAAATTACATTTAAAAATTTATAAGTAGTGGCTACTGAACCACCAATTACGATTTGTCGTATGTTTTCAGTCACCCTGTATACATACATAAGTCCTCATACACTATCTAACACCTTTTATACCCTTATCCAATATCCAATCAAGGTAGACTGAATCTACAGAATTATCTGCAATTCTTCATTCTTCTTTTTGTTTGTCGACTAGCGACCCGCTCGCGGTTTCACCCGCACTGCTTCGTTCCTAAGAGGCGGAGCGTGATGTTATACAGCCTATGTTACTCAGTGGTAAGGTAGCTTCCTAACGGCAAAAGAATTTTTGAAATCTGTCCAGTAGTTTTTAAGTTTATTTGTTACATACAATAAAAACAATCCTTATTAATATTATAAACGCGAAAGTTTGTATCTATTGATGTATCGATGTTTGTTACTCTTTCACGCCAGAACGATCTGGATAAAATTTGGCACACAGATAGATTATAGCCTGGAATAACACAGGCTACCGTTTATCCAGTCGGACCCAATCCTGAAGTCCACGCTGACAAAGTCGCGGACAGAAGTTATAAAAAAATAACAATTAGGTACCTGATCGGTCGTTTTTTTATCAACGAAAACTAAAATGGCGCACTCCCGCGTCTGTAAGTAAGCGCGTACGCGTGGCGACGTAGGTAGTGGAAGTTTCGCAAGCGAGTGTTCATACTGTTCATTATATATTCATTTTACTTTTACATGAATAAACGACGCCAGTGTGTGTGATCAACTGTGTACCACTGATCCACTGACCAGTGTTGACCATGTGACCCTACAGGTATGCTGTATGTGAAACTGAATACAGATTGTGGTGGCTGCACAAGTTACTGAAGAAAACGCGTAACTTCAAAATAATGGTCTTCTTCTCAAGTTGTAAGTCAGTAGAATTTCACCACGAATTCTTTAGCAAATACTGTCAGGCTTCAGTATTATGTATTCATGTAAGTACCATAGTGCATATTAGCAACAGATAGTTGGCAGATAATACAACAGATAAGGCGGGCGTTAGTTTCGTGCGACTAGGTGCCGCGAATTTCGTCCACTTTTTATTCTCGCTCTTTCTCGTGAATTTGAGACGAATGTAAGATATGTGTCGACAAAATTTGGCCCAACATCGAGACTATTCTCCTGCGGGATAGTGTGAGCGCGGCTGTTGCTGCTATAGGGCCTGGGTTGCAGTGTTATTGTTTTTTTTTTCAGTAGCAGCTCGGAGTTTGGATTTGTGCCTCATTAAAGGCCGCCCGAAATAGGGGCTTTCCTTATTACATGCGACTGAATAAGCCTACGGGAGAACTGCGGGTGTACGTTGGTACAAATCTACGTCAGTGTGACGATTTATTATGTTATTATTATCTATTAAAAATTATTTAATTACAGGGTAAAATGAATCAGGCAGACAGAACTGAGGTCATTACAAATTTCTACAATGCGGAAAAAGGAGCTTTGTTCTGCACAGATTTAGCAGCAAGAGGATTAGATATACCTGCAGTTGATTGGATAGTGCAATTTGATCCTCCATCAGATGCTAATGTAAGTTTTATAGTGTTTTGTATGAAATTATTTTTCTCAAACTCAAAAGTAGATCATGCACTTTTACTAGACAGCAGACACAATATTTCTTCCTTTACAAGGTCTAAGAAATTTTAAAAGAAACACTATTTCTTTTGTATAAAATATATAAATACCTAATTAAAAAGGAACATATATACCTATCTTTTTTAAATCTGGGAGAATGACGTCACGGTTTGATACAATTTTTACGAAATAGTGACTTCACAACCTCCTACTTCGGAACTTTGGTGCTCTCTGTTTGTCAATTCTTATTATTTTGATAAAGCAAAAGACGTGTCCGATATTTTTTGAAAATGTAACTGACGGGCCGAATATAATGACATTTTTTTAATGCAGTCATCATCCCTATTTATAATATTTTTCAGGAATACATTCATAGGGTGGGTAGAACTGCAAGAGGCATGGGAGCGGAAGGTAACGCTGTAATATTATTGCGACCAGATGAGACAGAATTTGTTGCTTATTTAAAAGAATCTAAAATATATTTAGATAAATACGAATCTTGGGATAAATTTTCAAATTTACAGCCCAAGGTAACTGATGACTCTTTATTATTTTTGATCACACATATTAAAATGTATATTAAAAAAAAGCTTTTTTCACTATTTTCAGTTAGATTCCGCTATGTCAGATCCTCAATTTTATCAATTAGCAGTGGAAGCGTTTGAAGGCTACATGAGAGCATTTGAAGTGAAGAAATTGAAGCATATCTTCAATTTGATATCAATGAATGTCGATGCCGTAGCAAGATCTTTTGGCCTCAAACAAAGACCTGATGTCGACGTTCGTAAGTAATGAAATGAAATGAAATGAAATTATTTATTCTGCAAGTAGATCTTTAGAGATACTTTTACATGTCAATGGTTTGCGGTTTTTTTTTAGCTAGATGGTTATTGTTAGGAGATCCAGTAGGCAGATCAAATAATATCGCTCATAGTGAATTATATTTCTGTTTCAGGAATAGGATTTAGTAAGAAACACCGACCAAGAAAAAGAATGGCAGCTATACTTGCTGAACAATGTACGGGAAATATGAAACGTGTCAAATAGAAATGTTCTTGTTGAAAATGTTGTTGAAATAAAATACTAGCGGCCTGCCCACGGTTTTACCCGCGTTGCCCCATTCCTAAGAGCCGTAGCGTAATGTTAAATAGCTTAAAACCTTCCTCTTGAATCACTCTATCTATTAAAAAAAAACCGCTTCAAAATACGTTGCGTAGTTTTAAAGATTTAAGCATACATAGGGACGGACAGACAGCGACAACGACTTTGTTTTATACTATGTAGTAATTAATAAATTTATTTTTTATGTTAAATAAAACAAGTACAAAATAAATAAACATTTTTTTATATTAATTATTCCTTAGAGGGGCAGAAATATGTTTTTACATGATCAAAATAATCTATCTTCTGACTAGACAAGTCTAAAGGTATATTTACGTATAAAAACCATCCTGAACTTTATACATACAATTATCATGATAGATGTTGACCAAATAATTGTTTAAATTAAACATAGGAACTTTTAAAAACCTTAATAATGAGGTTCATCAGTGTTGAAGATCACTCTTAGCTTACTTATAATCTCAGTAAATCTTTTATGTTTTATGTGTGTGCATATTAGACTGCTAACATCCCATTATTTGATTGTATTCGAGATTAATGTTTGTGGTAATCTCAGATTTATGTAGTTGACCTGTAAAGTCTTCATTACACTCACGTTTGAGGTCCACTTACATTAGTAATACTTTATACAGGAAACTTAGTTTCTATTTAGGCGAAACACTCATTTCGTAAATATTATTTGTAGATAATTTCTCGTAACAATCTTCATGGTTGTGCTGATGATTCACGGCATAGATCATAGAGTCTATTGTTTCTACAGTGGCTGGACATCGATTTAACGAGAAATACTGTACACACCGCCATGAAGTCTTGCCATGGGTAGTTGAATGTTTGGTATAAACAAAGTTCATGTGCACTAATTGTTTGTGGCCCTTTCTACTATAAATGTATTTGTAGCGAACTGGCAGCTGTTGGTTTTCATTTGATCCATTCACAACGAGGGATAAAGCACCTGTAAATAAAGAAATGATCTTAGTGCCTGCTTGTTTTTGTCACTAATTTCAGATTTCAGGAATATAATTATGTCAACTTTAATTACTACAAAATGAATACATCTGATGTTCTGTTCATTATATTCATTTAATCAAATTCAAATATGGATATAAAAATACATTTGCTTACAAATTATCATACAAAAAACACACTAAGTAACATCACACATTAAAAATAGCACTGATTGTTCTGAATCATAAATACGAATTAAGTAAGCATTTCTCGCAGAGGCCTTAAGAATAAAATCACGAATGTAAAAAATCAGGAATGTAAATCTCAATTTGGTTCTTATGAAATAGTGTAAAACTGCTGTCATAGAGATCATTTTGATGTCAATCTTGTATCAAGAAATACTAGTCCAAACACCATTCTAATTAAAATAGAGTAAGTATAATTGTTGGATACCTTACATTAGTATAATAAATAGACTAGAATATGAGCAATAAAGTCTTTATACAAATTTTATGGCGAAACATGATGGCACTAAATGAATGTGTGAAAATTCTAATTGCTTGTAAGTTTATAAAAATAGTTAAAAATTTTATTTAATAATTAATTGGCACTTGAGAACTAAGTCCCACTATCACAGTTAATTGAATTATTGTGCTTTATGTTACGATCTTTATTACTCCAAAATGTAACTGGTCCTTATTAAATAACTTATGCTATGATAATTATATAATTTATGCAACTTTTCAAGGTGTTCTCTGTCACTATTATCCAGCCAGGTTTATAGATTTGGTCCCAAATCTTGTTTGAATCTATGATTCGTTTTTATGTATACTTAAAATATTAATATAGGCCTCAAAAATAACCTTGCAGTAAATTGTTCATCTACCAATATTATATGTATCATTTTCACTTATAAATAATTGTAAATTGCCTCTATAGAGGGGTGAAGCATACTATGTATAAAGTATGTTAATTTGCATAATAATCGCCTTGCAATTGAGATACTTTGAGTATATCATTAAAGTGAATTCCGAAGCAAGGTGATTTACAGAAAGGCAGTTCACATGCACTGCACATGAACCTAGTGTCTCGTCTTCTTCCTATTTTCCAGCACAGACGGCATGAGCGCTGTGGATATTTCTTCTTTCCATCTTCCTTTTGAGGAATGGTTACAAGCCGGTGTTCCATTGTTGGTCTAGGGTACTCCTCATTTGTGTTAGTTCTCAGTGCATTGTTAGTCACCTTACCATTCACTAAGTTTTTAAGGTCGATGAATAATGAATTCAAGCTGGTATCTGAAATCACGATGGGCATTTTCATTGCACTGTTTGCATAAAGAAAGACACAAGAGTTGTTGTATAGAAGATTGTAAATTGTTGAAAATGCCATCGTGTTTTCAAAATAAAAAGCTTTATGCAAAAGAAAACAGGAAAAATTTTCAGTGATAAATAATAAAATGATTGCATTTTCAACACAATCTCTAATCTTATTGGATCTAGATGATTATGAGGAAGCATTAGTAAGCAAAGAAAATGGATTTAATATGTTGTATGGCAGTAGAGATTATATTAGAGTGCCATTTTGTTTAAAGAGATTGTTACAAAAGATATTTTTATCAATAACATATACTTACTGTCTTGTGGAGAAGGATAGTCCATAGGGATTGACAGATCTTTTTTCCCTTCTCTTGATGAATCATAATTTTTAGGATTAGAACATACTGCAGGGTCTGTAATTATGATATCACTGTCATCACACTCTGTCTTCAGTTCCATTCCATTATCAGACAGAGATTGTTCTTTATTTTTGTCATTAAAATCTTGAGTGTTTGTTGTCTGTACATGAGGGTTGAATTTTGTTGTAATATCTACAGGGTTGTCATCATATAAATTTTTTAAGTTCTCGTAATGATTGGTTGGATAAATTTGATTGTTCTGAGTGTAAATACTTTTTTCTTTAGTTTTTGGTTTTTTCTCAGGGTTGAGTATGTCTGAGAAATAGTTTTTTTGAAGGAATTCTGTAGATTTTCTTTTTAGGTTGCTGAGTCTGTGTAGTTTTTCTATGAGTTGCCTTTGCTTTAGCAGCTCTAGTTCGTTGTTTTGTGTTGTTTCATCATTCAGGGCTGCATCATATGTGTCTGACACACAGGACTCTGCATCAGGAGTATTGTTTTGGGTTTCTGTTCTGTGTTTGGGTACATCTTGCTCTCTTTCACTATCATCATCTTCTTCAGTCTGAAATAAGGTAGTAGAAAAATAATTTATATACAATCCAACACAAAATAGCAAATACTTACTTAATACCTGAAACCACTAAGATATTTTACTAATTTATACAAGGACTTATGAAATGTTGAGTAGATGAGACACTATAGGAAGTTACTTCAGTTTTATTATTACTGGCAGGATGTATCAAGTTAATTTTAAAGTTGATTAACTTCCCAATTAAGACTTATCTAATACAAAAATTACACTATACGACTTCAGTGGAATCAACATATTTTTTTTCAAATAACTCAACAACTTTGCAACTTGGGCAAATATAGGGCTTAGCTTGTATACATATAGTTATTTACATATATTTCAAAACTCCTTTACCCATGAACAGAAAAATACAGAACAATAATATTACAATAACACACCTCTTTGTTGGTCAATCCTTTAATTTGCAACACTTCAGCGGTTCCTATAAAACTAGTGAGATCTTCACGTTTCACACTTACTTCTCCATGGTACATAAATTGTAACAAATCTTTCATTGCCTTGTGAGTCACATCTCTTAGTACAACTGTAAATGTACAGTAAAAGGTTACTTGTAATTAGAAGATGAAAAATAACGTGGTTATAAAAAAAACTCTAATAAACAACTTATGGTTACCAATTGGATGTTGACATGGATTCATTTGAAACATTTTCTTGAAATAAGGTGAACATATCGACAGCACCACTTTATGTGCTTGTAACAAGTGGCCTTCGACGGCAATAGTAACGTCGACAAATTCGCCATTTCCTAATAAACCGGCGAATCCTTTTGTCAGGTTTCCGTGAAAATTATTCCAAGACAATGAGAATTGTTGGTCCATTTCTAGCTGCTGCTAAGTGTTAGATTGCATCTAAAATATCAAGTATCTATAGATTATTGCATTTAGAACCTACAGATTCATACAGAAATGTATAATTACAGTATTACTCACAATTTACAGACTGTTTAGTGAAATAAATTTGATAAATATTTTGTGTAAGTTTAGGAAACAACGTGACAGATGTGAACGGCGCGTCGCGTACAATCGTAGTGATGTGACTTTGGTCGACCATAAATGGATAGATTTGAGATTAATTCATCCATTTACAATCGACTAAAGTTCTTAATTACAGAATCAACTTTAAAAACACAGAAGCTTGGGAAGGAGGTAGTGATTCATATAACATTTAAATTTTCATTATGCAGGTGCACGCAACTTAACACAGGTTGGTGGGGATAGGGAGGGAGACGACAGATTTGGTCTATGGAAAGGAAGGTAAAATAGTCTGACCTTCTCAGGGTAGTGGTTCCTAAAAATTTTTTGTAGCATGGATTAAATTCAAAATTTAAATAATTCCTCGGATCCCTAGCGAGGCAGTGTGTTTATGTACAATCCCTTTGCGCAACAAACACATGTTCTGAGTGAACTGAGTGGCTGTAGACTCGGCACTCGTGTCACGGATCTCTTAAGATGGATCGTTCACCTGAGCCCGCGAAATTCGAGGTCTTTATTAAGTTCTACATTCATGGCAATAGTAATTGCGACAAAACGATAACTAAACAAAATTCGCAATGTTTAACTAAAACCAATCATTATTGTAGGTAAAAGTAGTGTAAAATGTCAATTTTGACCAATTACACAGTTTTTACTCAGGTGAACGATCCGTGGAAAACCCTGTTTTAGGGTGTGATGATGTTGAATCCAATAACTGGTTTCGAATTGTTCATGTGGATCGTTCTCTCTCTGGTCGACAACTGAATCATGAAAGGTGACTCTGTTGCCGATGGTGTTGATAAAATATTGGACAAACCACTGACCTCCATTATACTTACTATAATTGTCTACTCTATTATTATGCTATAATATATTGTAGGGTACCTAGTAGAGATCAGTGGTACTGACCCTATATTATTAACCTCATGTTAAGAAATAAATTATGGTATTCTATTATGGCGACCAGTGTACTGACCACTACCTACTTTCTATGCAGTACACTAGTTTATTTACGAGTGACTATTTGGTAGGTAGGTAAGTACCTAATCCCTACTAATATTATAAACGTGAAATTTGTGAGTATGTTTGTTACTCTTTCCAGCCAGAACGGCTGAACGGATCTGAGGGCCTAGTATGAGTTTAATTTCACCAACTCGATTTTACGCATCAACTGCGTTTGGCTCTCTGATTGGTGAAGAGTGGTGAAGGTCACGGAAATCGCCAATAATCACGCCAAACGCGGTCGATGCGTAAAATCGAGTCGGTGAAATGAAACTCATACTAGGCCCTCTGGATGAAATTTGGCACAGAGATATAGTCTGGAATAACACATAGGCTACTTTTATCCAAGTTGGACCCAATTCTGAAGTCCACGCAGACAAAGTCGCGGACAGAAGCTAGTAAGGGCATAATTTAAGAAACATTTTATTTATGTATTGTAGACTGCCTCATTAGTCTAGTGGTCCCAAGCGCGACTGCTATGCTAGAGGCTTTGGGTTCGAATTATTCCCAGTTGTCCCCACCGTCGACGTCACCACTTGTGATTACGTCGACGATGGGATTTATTTTATTTTTAATATTTATTCTGATCTATGATAAAAATAGCAAGAAAGTTAAGTATTGAAACTTGTACATTGATTTCTCTGAGATAATCTCTAAGTATTATAGTAGTAACATAATTATTGTAATCTAACCTATAACATTAAGATTACGTAATAATAATATATTTTTTTATGTTAATTACCGAATCAAAAAAGTACCTAAATTATTGTGAATTCTGCATAATTATGTGTTGACCTGTAACATTTTTTGTAGAGAATAAGTGAAGCATTGATTAATCTTTGTAATTTTAATCTCAATTATTCTTACAAATATTGTGACTTATAAAAATATTATGTCTTCCAAGTGACGTGTAAAAGTTTTATTTCTTTCGTTTTCAAGCATTTAATAAACAAATTTATCATCTATTTCACTTCATTTCACTTTGCCACCAATGGTGGCTTTGACGGTCGGGGCAACTGCGAATAACTCCTGGGTTCGATCTTCAGGTCGAGCAAAGTGTTATTAGGTTTTTCTATGAAATTCTCAGTAGCAGCTCGGAGTCTGGATTTGTACCCGGTTAATGGCAATAGGCTCGCCCCCTATTACATGGGACCTAAACATCGGTATGTTCGAACTGTGGGTGTACATTAGTTCACCTCTGCCTAACCCTTCGGGGAATACAGGCGTGATGGTATAGTATGTTATGTTACATTTTATTTATTCACATTTAGGTACATAAAACAATCAAATAAAACAAAGTTTTTTTATTTTCTTTCTCATGCTTATGTATTTGCTAAAGTAAAATTATAGATCACTCATCATTCAGTTGCTCGATGGCGTCCAGTCATTTAGTTCGCCTTCCATTAGTACAGAGCTTTGCTAAAACTTTCCATCAGCGGTCGAGGACTAGTCCAGCCAAATTAAGTTTCAACCAAACTTTTAGGAGTTTGTCGACGCAGTGGAATCCCAACGAAGATGTTAGTTACACTGACAAAGTTTTGTTTGTTATCTATCTACGTGAGATTTTCTACTTATATTTCGTTAAATCAGTTTTGATGGTTTTGGTGTTTAGGAACTTCCCTAAACACTTAACTAGCTTTCATGATAGTCTAGCTATGTCGGATTGTTTATGTTTCAGGCTTTCTAATATTCTGACATTGGAAGTATGAATTAAGTAAGTAAGGGACAAAGCACAGTTTGTCAGGAGGGCCACAAAAGAATTATTTTTTATTTATTTTATGTGTCTGGTCCGTACTCATCTAAAATTATCAGTTGCTTAACATCTATAAAACGTTCCTAGATCCCATTCCATCTTATCATCATCAGCATCATCAGCCTAATATAAGTACACTGCTGGACGTAGGCCTCCCCTAATGTGCGCCATGCCATCCTGATTTGTCGCATCAAGTATCCGATAATCTTAACTTATGTGGGGCCGAGGCAGCAAGGCCTCAGTGCACTTCGACCCAATGGGATCTTTTGTGCTTCCCCTAGATACCTATTATTCATCCTCACTTAGTTCTTCAAACAGCTCTTCCATGAGCTTTCTAATGAGGATATGAGTTTGTAGTCCTCTGGTGTTGGATAACCCTACCGGAAGAGGCTCATTCGCGTTCTAGCCATTGCATCGCATGTACACAGAAGGTGTTCCATACTTTCAATTTCCCCTTTGCAGCCCCTGCAGGTGGATGTCTCTGTCTGACTCATTTTTTGTAGGAGAGGTTAGTCCTCAAAATGTCCGGTTAGCACTCTCATCAAGTGACGGGCCTGCCGTCTGCTTGAGTTCCAAATGGCATTTTGCCATCTCGATGAGGAACTTATGAATTTCTTGGAGGGAGCAAGTCCCGTGAGGCTCAACCACTCGTTCATGTGCCTCGCCCTTGCGTACACCCGAAATGCCGCTTTGACGGCGCTTGAGGCCAGTCCTACAAATGTTTCCGGTCCAACTAGTGAGGTTCCAGAACCATCCTTAGCCAGCTCATCACCCATACAAGCCTGACCTTGTTTCGCTTTCCTAGATCAATCAGAGTCTGGGCAGCGTCCATGACCAGCCTTGAATTAGTCATTTAGGAGGTCAGGGCCCTGAGTACCGCTTGGCTGTCACTAAGAATGTAGACCTACCTGCGATCCGATAATACGATGTACGATATTATTCACGCTGCGGTAAATCATTGCTTTTCTGTGTGGGTAACCCAAGTAACAAAATGCTCAGCCTTGGCGCCATTTCATCAATGAAATAGTCTTCACACGTAAAAGCTAACGAACTAGTTCATCTTACAGGTCGACGTGTTTATAGTTGTTAAGAAGTAAGACAAAGTAATATTGATGTACACAAAACGTTCCCAAGGGTGCACATTAATTTCTTGCATTTTTTTTGTAGTGCGTCAAATCCTTATGAAGCTTCTGTCAGTACATCGGAGATGCTTCTACAACATAGGAGATTCTTTCTTCGCCCGTACCTTAGTACCCCTACTTATTATTTAATTAGATAGTCTTTGCCTATAACCAAACACTGGCACGCCACCTAATACTTAATGTAATGTCTATTAAATTTCGTCATATTTAATCATTTATTTGATTTTATAATTGTGTGTCGATGCCATTAAACCAGTGCTAAAGCCACACGTCTCGTGCACTATCGATTATGTGTCAGTCACAGTCGTGAGAGGGCGCACCACCAATACCTACTTGAACAGATTCTAAAGGCTCCGTCTATAAACTGTATACAATAATGTAGTTTTGAATTCGGCTGCTATTATAGAAACATTTTAAAATCACGAAGATAAAGAATTTGCTTAAGTGATATTTAGGTAGGTACCTACCTACTTAGTAAAATTTTCTTTTTTGGCCTACTTTTTCTTATCACAGAACTTAAGTAGTCATCTTAGCCCACTTAATTCCGTCGCGCTATTAGTAGCTACAATCCAATGTTGTTTTATTATTATCTATTTTTACCTATGTATCGGAATATTAAATGAATTGTTCCTATATTTTATTTCAGTTGTCTGAAGTAGATAAGGTAGTATCCGTGCTCACAATATTGTTGTAGCACATGTCCACGGAGCGCCTTAAGCGTCGATTAATTAAGTTCTGTAAGAGCAAAGTCACCCTATTTTCTAAGATAGCCCAACCATGACACCGCACTTTTAATTTTCTGGTGTCACGAGTTATAGCGATAAAGCCATCCCCCTTCTTCTCCAGTTCCCTACTAATGAAAAGTATGCTATGAATGGGCTTCTTATTAAAAGTGTAGAAAAGTTTCGTCAAGACAAAGTTCTCTCTATTGTGTTGTTAACACCATAATAATGAAATTGCTGTGCAGATTCTTGCGTCGTTTTGTAGTGTAATATGAATTTTGAATATTACTTTATGTCTGTGATGTGGAATATTTCGTAAGTTTAGAAAATAATAATGGTTAAAGTCTTCAAATGAAAATACGAGTATTAGGTACGTAATTAAAACGTTCGGAGATTGTACTGTATATAATCAGGACGGTCTCGGTTGGCCCGGCGACGCGGTCACTCCAATGGAGACTGCCATTGACAGGTAATCGATGCGGTTTGCTAGTTTATTTGGCTATCGGTTCCGCTCTCAGCATGTGTATCTACTCGGTATAATCGATACAGACCCCAGCTTAATACGGTTATGAATCGAAGCGTATTGGATTATAACAATTCCGATATGACTTGCGAATTTAATAACTTGATGAACTTGATTATCTACTTCCCTGATATCTCTTCGACGTTGTTTTTGTATGAAGTTTGCATGGAAACTTTTCATACCTACTTAGGTATAGTTAATCCTCTTAAAAGAATGTTGTTATTGTAGCCTAATAGGTTACAACATAGGCTATGTTGGATTTTTAAGGTTATTAAATGTATTAAATGTTTTTTATGTATGTATTAATGTATTATGTTATGTATTAATGTTTTTTATGTTATTAAATGTTTGTAAGGTTATTAAATTATTTTAAGCTTATTTAATGATTTTACAGCTGCTAAAACAACACTGTTTGGTACCCGAATCTATGATCGCAATTCGAAATCTACACTGGAGATTACAGCGAGGCTTATTAATCTCTGGTTCGTGGTATGTACGAAGTTTATAGCAAGCGATGCATCTACTTACATCATAATTACAAGTATTTCAGAACTTTACCATAGCGGTAGTATGCATTACTGTACGGAGTAACTGTATTACGCAGATCCGCTTGTCCAGACACAACAAAAACTGTAGTCTAGTTTCTTGTATCGTATCGTACATATCTAGAAGCATCGAGACAGCAGCTGCGTCGGACATCTGTAAGTTCGGTTCGGCTTCGGCACGCGCTAGAGATGGGACAACTTTTAGCCGACCTATTTACTGCACAACACCGGATTGGACTTGTACGGCGGTTCTACCTGTAACTTTGACTGCCGTATCTGATGGATTCAGCTGATGTAGGTTGACAACCTTGCGTGTATGAAGTTAAGTAGTTCTGTTTCTGATCAACGCTACAAAAATAGTCGTTTTGTAGCGTTATGTTTGTACACATGAGAATCGAATTACGATTGATATTTGTATTACATTAGTTTACAAAATTTAATGTTGTTTTGTTGACAGAGTGCGACTGATCATTTCTTATAGATTTTTTGCCGCTAAATCTAAAGCTAGCAACAGTATTTCTCTAGGACGTCAGAATTAGGCGATATACGAATCTTAAAGTGCTAAAAACACGGTTCTTGGCAAAAAAAAATCTAGAAACGATATGTCACACTCTGTCAACAAAATTTTGTATGTCATGTGCTCCCCGAGGTACGGAGGGGTCTCGATATGTTAAGAAAGATCGCAGATCAGGTTGATCAACTTAGTTATTACTTGGCTATGAGCTCTTCTATACAATTTTCTACCACATATAGGATTATAGGTACCTAAAAAGTATGACGTCTTTCAATATTACGTACAATGACTGAAACGGCGGTAGCCTAATGGCTAGGACTCGCTCGGACGGGCTTGGACTTGCGATCATGTGGTTGCCGGTTCGAAACCCAACCCTTGCACTACCGATGTGAACCCACTCGTAACACAAGCATTTAGCTTAGCACGAGGGGTTAACAAGAATATTAATAATGTGCGACCAACATTGCTAGTAAGCTTTTTTTAAAAGAAAATAATAATATAAAAATTACGTCCTTACATGTAGCAACTATTCTGGAACGGTCATAGTTAAAAATGAGAAAACCTTCACTAACAGAAAATGGTCGCCGTAGCCGAAACCGGCATGGATTTCACGATTATTATCATATATTACGTTCCTATTTTCAGACTAGGCACACATTTATATGTAAACACGCAACACTAAAGTTGCGCAATATAGCCGTTTTTAAATCACTAACATAATAATTATCTACGAGCTTCATTAAGGGAATGTAAATAATAATTCATTAGTGCGTAAATAAAATAGAAAGGTGAGAAAAAATATGCGGCGCGCACACGGCTGGAATAAATTGATGTCAGACGATATCATTAAGTTTACCATGATTCTTCAATTGATTGGGGATTTTTCCTCCGTGGCTGAGTTACTTCGCGAAGTATCCGCACAACTCGGAAGTGCGAGGACGTGCTCTCCAGAGGTCTTGGAAGTTGGCGCGTGATTGGCCCCATTGTTAAACCTCAATAGTCCGTCTTGAGACCGCTAACTGAACCGTTTCATGCTTCATCTGTTGTGATAATTTCGACTTATCATTCTGAAATAAGCAGAATAGAATTAAATAGCTTTGTTACCAGATCAAAATGTTTGTTTTTTCTATTTTGTAAATAATTCTATGTCCTAAAAACAAATTGTAGATCTAATAATAAATTAAAAATATTCTATTAAATATAACATACTATCACGCTTGTATTCCCCGAAGGGTTAGGCAGAGGTGTATTAATGTACACCCATAATTCGCCGGTATGTTTAGGTCCCATATCATAGGGAGAGAGCCTATTACCATTAACTGGGCACAAATCCAGACTCCGAGCTGCTACTGATAATTTCATAGAAAAACCCAATATGTAACACTTTTCTCGACCTGGGGATCAAATCTAGGACCTCTAGCGTAGCAGTCGCGCTTGGGACCACTAGACTAATAAGCCAGTTTAGTATACTTACTTATGTATTCTATTATACCTACGTACATAACTGGTACAATTAATTTTTATCATAAAGTAGGAAGTGTTGACTATTCTTAGATATAAAAAAATAGGTAATTGAAACCAATACTCGTAATTATACTCACAATAGAACAAGAAAGAGAGTTCAATCAGGCGCCTGCGCCCGCCAACGCCGGCTGACCGTTTACTAATATCTCAGCTGAATAGACCTCAATTAAGGTTCGCTGACTAACCTAGAATAAATCTCTCGCCCTTAAAATTCAATCCCTGAGAAATAACGCAGATGACAATCGAAATGTAGATTACATCCTATCACGAGATGATTTATAATTATATTTTTGCAAACGCCGAAGGTTTGCGAGTCACGTTTGAGACTTTGATTTGGTCCTTTTTAGTAGGTTGGTGCTGGCTCAGTTCACTTATCGAGAGTACTGCAGATGCATGGTCATAACCATCTTTTGTTTGAAGACATTTCTTTTATACTTTCGGTTTTTGTTTTCATTCCAAATTAAAAAAACTTCTGGTACTATTATTTTCAATAGGTATATGCATGCCATCAGTGTCTAGTGGCTTTTTGTCTTCATATTGGATGGTCCGGCAGTATTTTGGGTAAGATCCAAAGAGACAATGGCCAGCTTTTACTAAAATGACTGCAAAGCGTCAGTGCCTTGCCCATTTACTGATTTTCCGCAATCGGTAGGTAGGGATACCAACATGCTAGTAGGTATCTTTTATTTTTTTATTTAAAACAAGACATTGAAATAGTACCTACTCAAAATACTTATAGGTACATATACCTACATTTATATTAAACCCGCTTTCTTCAAGTTGCCTTTTAAAGAACTTTATATCTTTTAGTCTTAAATCTTAACTTAAGAAACCATTACGCCCATATTCCCCGAAGGGTTAGGCAGAGGTTTACCTAGGTGTATCTACACCCACAGTTCGCTGGTATGTTTAGGTCCCATCTAATAGTGGCAGGCCTATTGTCATTAACCGGGCACAAATCCAAACTTAGAGCTATTACTAAAAATTTCATAGAAAAACTCAACAATACATTGAACGACCTGAGAATTGAACTCAGGATAATACCCAGATCCAGGCGTAGCAGTCGCGCTTCCGGCCACTAGACCAATGAGGCAATTTATATTATTCCTTATAGACCGTGATATCGTTATAATAATATGTCTGTGTTGGACATTTCTAAAGAGATTTTTAGGCAACAGGCTCTTGTCGGAAAATCTTTTACTAAAGTTACAAAGTGCAATGACCGGAAAACAAATGTCATTACAAACGCTAGAAGCTTTATATTTTAAGAAATGTGTTGTTTTATATTTATAGCATAGTATGCATAAATAGACGTTCCTTTGCGGGTAAGATGCTGTGTGAGGTACTGGAATCAATTCTTAGGACAAAAATCTCATTAGCAGCTCAGAGGTTGTGTTATTGCCCGGTTAATGGCAAGAAACTCGCTCCAAATACACGAGGCCTAAAATGTACGTTAAAACTAGCTAAGTATATGTTACTCAATCTTAAATATTCGCAGAATTGTGAGAAATGCTGACTAGAGAGATATTTCACGGAGTTTTCTCTTCACACGTGTAACGAGAACCTGTTCTTATATATCACAAAGCGTGTCACGTTCTTCTTCAAGTAAGTCGGTGGCACAAGGAGGCGCACGTCAAAACGCCAACACTTACAACACAATGCAGTGCTTATCCCTAGTCGGGCGGAGTCCACAGTACGATAATACCTCTTCAGTGAGAGGATTATGCCGTGAAACGATTCTACTTATCGTCGCCTACCGTCTCTGGCGCTGCACTACTAAGTAAACAAGCGCCCAGATAGTTTGCTACCGGCTTATACTTCAATGCAAAATTGTTTCATATTTTTAAATCATACTTCTTCTGGATGGATCTAGTAAAACCCAGCCTTTTCACTAACACGAGATCGGAAAATGCTTATAATCGTTGAATTTTTTGAAGACTTCAAATAGGTGTCTAGTAAATTCACTTTAAATAAGGCTTAGAGAAATAAAGTTACAATAGAAGTATGAAAATGCAACGCCAGGGTGTTCGAGGAGGAAGCTGGGCGGGGAGAGCCGCTAATGCCACTCGGAGTGCGGATTACTTCATGAAATGGTCGCGCTTAGCGCCACTCCAGCGTGAAAGCTGCCTGGCGATCTGTTTGCGCCACCCACTTCACAATACTACCAAGTGTCAGTCAAAAGATATCGCCTCACTCAATAATTCTCTCTCTTACTATCAAATTACCTATATAATACTACGGATGTAAAATTGGAAATCTACCTTCTCGTATAAAACAATGATGTAGATAGTAGAAACTGGTTCATTTTTAGGGGAAAGTTACTTCTATTGCCAATGCATACATTTACAAAGAGAAATCCAGTAGTTGTCCAGGGGCCACCAATTTTTTATTTAAATAAAAGGCCCTGATCTTAAAATTGAAAACCTTATGTTTAATCCCGCGATTAGCAAAACTGCCTTGGTATTTAAGGCAACGTATTCAGGAGGCATTTCCGTATTTTTTCACGTCGATTGTTGAACTTCAGTTGACACTTCGAGTGAAGTTCGCTACTTTTTATTTTCCTCCCCTCTATTGGCTTCCTCCAGAGAAACTTTGTCTAGTGGCAATGGAAACCAACATTGATTTAAAACAGATGAAACTTGTCAGCGTGTTACTGTAACTTCTCGGCTTTTATTGACAAGCTGAGATGGAAAAAAATATTTATTTCGGAATTGGAAGTTGTAGTAGTGATCTGGTGAACCTTAAACTGTAACGCCACATAATATTGCTCCAAATGGTAAAAAGTCCTAGCAGCGATCCATAAAAGGTATCGCTTGAATGACTTTAGGTATATCTTTAAGTATGATAGATTCCCAAACACAACATAATTTAATATATTTTTCTAAACATAATTCAACAATTTCGGCATTTTATCATAAATTTTCCGCTTTTAGTAATATATTTTCAAGCTCGCGTTCTCGTGCACAGTTAGGCACAACCAAGCCGTCTTTACTGCAATAAAGGATCAATAAATCCAAAACAAAACCCTGGTACGTAACGGCTCAACAGGAAATGTCCCTGTACCTATATTTCACGCGGGTTTTTGTTTATTTTTTTCTTTATCGCGTAAAAAACGAATCGACATTTCCATTGACTTTACTCAGATAAAGTTGTTTGCTCTCTTTTCTATAGAAAATGTAGTTTTGCTTATGGAAAGCTTATTTCTTCATCTAGTCGTTAGATACAGGCGGGGTGACGGCGAAGCCTGGATTTGTTTTGCGCTGCTGCAATTACCTTTTGTTTTAGTTTGGATTTTCTCAACAGTTTCTGAAGAAATAGGAAATGTTAAAATCATAATTTAATGTTTGCTACAATATTAAGCGCTTGGTACAAGAAACTTTTATGAAGAATCTAAAATGGATAAGTATCGTTGTAAACTTTAATTACCTATTTGTTTTCGTCTTTGGTCTAAATGTCTTTTGATTTAAATAGTAATGTTGTCAATATTTGTATAACAACTTTCGTGATGCGTATTCATAATTATTTAAGGACAACACGGTTTACTCACGCGCTTCTCGGGATCGCCCGACTAGTTTCAGACTCAATAGGAGTCCTTAATCATGAGCTGACGCGGCGGCGGTGGTGTCGCGAGTCGAATTGACTTTGTTTAGCCATACCGCACCGTAACGGTGTATAATATTTGTATAATAACTTTCGTGAGGCGTATTCATAATTATTTAAAGACTACACGGTTTACTGGTGTCGCGAGTCGAACTGACTTCTAGTTCGACTCGCGACACCACCGCCGCCACGTCTGCTCATGATTAAGGACTCCTATTGAGTCTAAAACTAGTCGGGCGATCCCGAGAATGCGCGTGAGTAAACCGTGTTGTCAATATTGTTGTGTTCGCATCAGGTAGTTATCCAGGCTATTGCTGTTTGATTTTTTGGCAGTTTCAGAGAATAATATTTGTATCTCAAAATGTAATATTTCCTTATAGTACAGCAATATCAATTATAATATTGCTTATTACAAAACTTTGATTGTTAAGGGTAGTAAACATTAAACGATGTTTATTATTCATAAAACTCGTGAAGCACCTCGCTTGAAGCCATCGAGTAGAAAACTTGCACCCGTTTAGTTTGTTTGCAGCGCCGACCGAATGGAAAATTGCATTGTTTATATATAGGTTTGTATAAAATACTTTGTTGTGTTTTCTAATTTTATTGGGATTATTTAAAACCCCTTGATATTTAGTGCGATATTTTTCGCCCCAATTTCACGTTGAACATTTTAAGTAGAAAAAGAAGTCGCAAATGTATTGTAATGTTTGTATGTTTTTAACAATTGTAATGCCGTTTATGTTATTTTATTAGTTGTACTCCTATGGTAATATAACATAACATTACGGCTGTATTCCTCGCAGCCTTAAGTCGAGAGAAATGTACCTACTAATGTACACCCACAGTTCGCCGGTATGTTTAGGTCCCATGTAATAGGGGGCGAGCTTGTTGCGATTGGCACAAATCCCGTACCCCGAACTGCTACTGAGAATTTCATGGAAAACCCAATAACAATTTGCTTGTCCTGGGGATTGAACCTAGGACCTATAGCGTAGCAGTCGAGCGTCGCGCTTTCCTCCAGACTAATAAGGTAGGTTCAAATATATTTAAATTTAGTTAAATTTGTCCAAATTTCCGATACTTTTAGTAGGTCATATAATAGACGTATTGTAGCAAATGGAAAACGTTATCACGGCACCGGTAACGTTTCGTGTGATCTCCCGTAAGCCGAGATTAGGTCGGATTGCGTCGAACCGTACCAACGAACCGGTTATATTGAAGATGTAATGTAGAATGTCTGAACATACCTATTAACTTGTCAGATAGGTTAGTGAAAATATTCTTTGATTGGTCCTTGGAATTAAACAATTGAGGAACTGAACAATTAAACAATTGCAACTAGAATCATAATTGTAAAAGCTTATTTGAAATAAAAACATTTGTACTTTGAACTTGAACTTGAGCCCATTGCAAAGGTGACAATATTAGATAATAGCTTGATTATTGTTTGTTGAAATTCTTAAAAGGTAAGTATGGGTCTATTACATATAGACACTGACGCCTTTCTCGCACAGGGGTAGGCAGAAACTAAGTATAGACCGGCACTTGCTACGATTCTTGCATACTACTTTTGTTTCTTCCACATTCATACATCTTCTTATACATACATACGCGTCGTTTGCGAGTACTATGGGTCTAATATGTAATTCAAAACATTTACATTACTTAGAATGATGAGAAAGCATTCTATGAGTATAGTTTCAGTATTAAGGGGTTTTCTCGCAAAGTTATGTTGGAGTATTGGAAATTTCATAACCGCAAAAGCAGCGTGTAATACCTACATGGCTAACTAGAATAATTATGCCCGTCAATGTAAAAAATGTAAGATATGCCAAAATATTCCACCACTATAGAATGCAGTGGCGTGCATTTCAAACGGAATAATCTCCACATTTAGAATTAGAGGTTCGCTTTAAGTCGTCGTAAATATAGCGCAACATAGTTATTTTGAAAAGGCTTGCACGCCGCGCCCGCGGCGGTTCGCTTGGCGGAATATAATAATAGTCGTCGGGGCACCGCGGAATATCATCTCGGTACATTGTGAGAGGCAGGATGCTCATTAGATGAACGCCCCGGGCCGCCGCCCGCGCCGCTTGCCCCGCTCGTGCCTACCTTCTGCTACACTACCCTGTACTACCCGCCACTGCACTTGGTATTCTAATTAGTTTTTCACCCACTCTCCCTAACATTTTACTGCTTGCCAAAAGCTACAAATTGGTGCCTTCGTGCCCTACTTTTTCCGTCCATTGCACCAATAATATAAATTTCAGGATCCTTTCCAACGACGCTCTGATAAGGCAGAAACGACCAACTGAAACGGAAAGTGTTCATTCTGAAGTTATATCATACGATAAAGTTTTAGTTTGTACCTAATGTACCTATAATAGGATATACGACTCACGGTTCCAATAGGCTTTAACCTCTTTATGTTATCGCTTAACTTGAGTACGGTGTTAACATTATAATTATAACGACTACTGTAACTCTTGACTGGAATAATGTCTGAGTGAGTTTGCCAAGCCGATGTAATATTTTAATCTTATCTTTCGAGTCAAGTTTCATGTCTCGCGAGGAAAGTTTGATCCGTGGTTCAAGTTTCGAGACGAACGACGAGCTTACAACTGTGACTGCGAGGCTCTCTTCAAAGCTCTATACTCTTAATGGGCCTGATATCACTGTAGTGTAGCTGATCCCATAAATACTTATACTAAGATATTTATGGATTTGATAATATTAAAAAAGTACCGAACAAACTACTGCTATATTTTTCAAATTTAGAAAAGGAAACAATCAAAATTTAAATAATTTTCAAGTTTAACCGTCTAAACAGCAAAATTGTTTATCTACTTGAAAAGTGCCGTTGTTTTCAGAAACAATCTCTTTCGCACAAGCTCGGCGGTGACTAAGCATTTTCAAAGTTAAGAAGCCTTGTTTGGCCGCTTCCGATATTTGTGAAGCCCGTGTCGGTTTTACAAGATGCCAGCTTGAGATAATTAATGTGTAGCCTCGTAAAACCCTTCTTAGTAATTTAACAACTTCTAATTGAATAAAACTTAACTACCGTTGTCTGTTACATAATAATCTATACTGTGAACTATATACACAACAGACTTCTCCATCGCTTGCGTAAATTTAGTGGATTTGGCGACGTATACTTCCCAATTTTTATTATTTTATAACAAAACGCTGCTATTAATATTTGACCTTTAGTCTAGTAAATTAACTGCCTTATCAGAATTTATGGCGTTAAGGTCAAATAAAATTCACCCTGTTTTATTTAAACTCGATCTAGACTGAAATGCTAGGAGTAAATTTAATAACAGTATTGCAGGCTACAGCCGAGCACCGTTAGTCACGATTTTCATTTAAAATCAGTTTAAAATAACTTGTTCGGGCTTGCTTTGAACTGTTCCGACACAAATTCCTACTACCTTTTAGATGGCTTTAATAAAGCAGAGTAATATTAAAACAAAATAGCTTACGGATTCAATCGCGTCAAACTTACAATAATAATCCCGATGTTTTGTTTTAATATGTCGAATATTCGCCTAAGTCTCGGAAATCAATAAAGCAGAATAATGTTGTTGAGAGGGAGAGGCCTTTGTTTAGCAGTGGACTTCTAT
Source organism: Acronicta aceris (assembly GCA_910591435.1). NCBI lineage: Eukaryota > Metazoa > Arthropoda > Insecta > Lepidoptera > Noctuidae > Acronicta > Acronicta aceris. Next base: position 7,293,507 of record OU342767.1, on the reverse strand, counting down.
TGACTGATGATATTATTATTATTATTATAATTATGATGATGATGATGAATGTAGCTGAGAGATCTAAAATTGTCATATTTTTTATGGGATAAGGGGCAAACAAGCAGGCGAATGACCTGATGGCAAGCGATTACCGCCGCCCATAGACACCCGCAATACCAGAGGAGTCACAAGTGCGTTGCCGGCCCAAAAGGGGATTGGGCCTCCGGTATCCTGACTTACTCGGCGAAACACAATATAGGCATAACACATAATCCCATAACTGCATTTCAATCGTTTTTATTTGGGTTACGCATTTACGTAGGCGCATTTTCTAAAATTATTATTATGTATTTTAAACTTTAGTAGTAACAATACTTGTAGTTGAAAACACAAACCAGGGTTAGTTTTTACTACCCCTGGTTTATGTCTACTATTGTCAATAATTTTTACGTCTATATCACCAGTATACCGTAGCATATCATGACTCACCGATACATGTTATACCTATTTATTTATATTCTATTCAACGAATGACGGCGCCCGCCAAATTATTTCACGTTTGGTAATCTGCTATTCACCAACATCATCAAAACATTTACTGTCTCACTATTGGGCTTCTCTTAGAATAGGAGAGGCGCGGCTATAGTCCACAGACCTGGTCTAGTGCGGGTTGGCAGACTTCACACTCTGCAGCCATCGAAACCTTGTCTCTCAGTTATGCATGTTTCTTCATGACGTTTAATTACACAGTTTAAGCGTGTGATAATTAATTATCATGCCAAAATTTAAATGAATTATCATGCCAAAAGTCAGTGGCCGAACTTCTTTTAGCTCGAGTTGTACGTAATGGCAACTCTCTGGTTAATAAATCTCGCTGGTACCATCGTTCACAGCAAGCGAATACTCTGCTTTTTACCTATGTACAATTTTGGTGATCGTGTTCCTAAACTACATATTCCACAGAGAGAAGAGATTGACATTGTTAAGAGGTTAAGTAACGGATGCGCTAGCTCGCTCACGCCATCAAGATGACATAATAAATGGAGCAGGGCGGCACAATTAATTGCTTCAAGGAATGCGCCCAGCTGCAGTAGTGATAACATACATATAAGATGAATAGTTCACGCCCACTCAATCCGATTACTAATTTTGATATAGAACTATGTATTATATTTTGATATCTAAAATAAGTATTAATTTAAGTAATGCTTATCCTATTTTCAAGATTAAGAAGCTTTACGTTTCCATGCCTCAATGGACATTTCTTAGATAACATTGATTTCACTAAGAGATATTTGGGACTTGGGACGCTCTTCCCATTATCAGAACATTGTAATGAGCGTTCAATATTGCCTCGTCGCACAACTACAGACACTGTAATCTTAAAACGCTACTTACTTGGAGTCATTCGAGGTAACGAGACCATAACTCCGTCTTGTCTGGGTACGGACTAATCCCGGAGCTCACGAAACTCTGCAGATCCAGATAGAGAATAGAAATACGATTAGTGGGGTTTGTTTAGTTTGATTGGAGCCGACTAAGCCTGCATTACTTGGAGATAGCACGATTTCTTCGCGTCCGTGGTTGATAACTCCAATTCTGTGTAACAACGGGATCAGTGACAGTTAATCTGTAAGCCGAGGTTCACACGATACACATCTAAATCAGATGTTGTCTATCTTGCTTAGGACGGGTGGGAGTGGGTTAATGACTTGGAAATCATTCGGGTTAAGTTCCTTCGAGTAAGGATTGGAAGATAAGAGCCAACAGATTTGTTGGTGTCTGTCTTTATCAGAGCTTGATGTGAGATTTGGAGACAATCACGTTGACTTTGACAAGCATTTCTTTCTATTATTTTTGTCAATCTAGTTATAAGATAACATTCCCGAACAAACGAACAATAAAGACATAATATAACTAACTGTATAGTTCACTGGGTGCAGATATTCCTTTGTTTGATTAACTACATTGTGGTAGAAACAATTAATCGCTTTTCTTAGGAAGCCGATATTATAGCGGCTTTAGTTTACAGCTCGTTTTAATCTGAGGTTAGGTTTGTCAATAACAGATTCTACCGTTAGAGGTGACGATAGTTTATGAACAATAGATTAAGATTACGATAGAGGATCGCATTGGTTATTAAGTCAATGATCAATTGCAATATTTTGTTGCTTTAATGATTTTTATTTGAAATCGTCAATTAAATTGAGTTCAATGATAGTAATAATAATATATAGATAAATAAAAGTAATTTAAATGAATTTGTTTTCGGTATAACTTTGTGATACTTTCATCTAATTGATTTCCAAGCATATACGCAAATGCAACACATAATATGTTTATTACTAATCATTTAAATATTATAGACTAACGAAGCACCTAAGCAGTTTAGGTTTTAAAATTTTTTTTGCCCGAACTGACCACGAACAGAATGAACCAATTCTAGACTAATAACTACTACCTACTAATAACTGTATTGGGATCAAGTTCAAGTTTAGTTCAAATGTTTTTATTTCAAATAAGCTTTTACAAGCGTTTATGAAACGTTATGATTCTAGTTGCACGGTTCCAAAAGGTTGATCCTATGGAGAAGAATCCGGCAAGAAACTCCATGGACACTCTTTTAAAATAAATGGCGTTACAATCTTTACTGGTACAATGTTGCGATATGAGGATGTGTGAACATTGAATGCCAAAGTTGGACCAAAGTCGATCGGTTTTCAAATGGTTTTAAAGACTTGTCTTGTAAATCTTTATATTATTTAGCCAAGAATTCTTCTTAGGTATACGCCGCAAATATAATCATTCAACCAAACTATATCCAGACTATGCAGTTTCTTAACCCGCCAGTGCATAGTCATAGTCGTTGTGTAGCTAAGTGAGAGGCCAGATTTCCGGATCATTTATCTGATGTCTCATCATAGTTCCGCTGCAGCCGGATGCAGGCGGTCAACGGTTAATTGATTATCCGGTAGTTAACCGGATAAATCGCTGCCTTTTACACATCAAATACGGTTATGCTTGTAAAGCTTAACAACGTTACAAATTATTTGAACTGGTTATGTTGGCAAGTTAATTGGCTTGGTCGGCTGGCAAATTGTTAAAGGGATGGTCCGTTTTATACCGTGTTTGTACTGAACTTTAAAACGGTGACTATATTTTTAACTTTTTAACCAAGGAATGAATTCATATGAAATCTTAATGCAAAGTGCTGTAGGACACTGAAGACAGTATATTTCCTATATTGTCAGTAACACACATCACGCTTGCATTCCCTGAAGGGATCGGCAGAGGTGTACTAATGTACACCCACAGTTCGCCGATATAATAGAGGGTGGTCCCATGTAATAGAGGGCGAGCCTATTGCCAAATCCCAAACTCCAAGTTGCTACTGAGAATGTCATAGACAACCCCAGTAACTCTTTGCTCGACCTGGGGATGGACCTCGAGCAAGTACTAATTGGCGATTTTAAATTTCGAATCTCTAGAGCATTATGAGTAAATTACTATAACATTTTAAATAGTACCTGCTTTTGCTTACTAGTAATTTTATATTATACAAGTATTTGTAGTAGTATCAAATATTTACTGAGTTAATTTATATTTACAAAATCCACAAACTAAATCCAAATAAACTATTATACACACACGCGACGTTGACATAATATGTGTAGTTTACTTAGACAAACGTTTGCGACAGTTTGAGTTAATAAGGCGGGATCGTTCGCAGTTCAAATAGAAATAGAATAGCTAGGTACAATGAAAACGATTCGTTTGATTTGTGGCGGAGTTTGTAATACGAGTAGGTACTTGAACAAGTTTCCTCCAAATTACGAGTGATTAGGCTCGTTGTAGTTAAACCATAAGTTTCAATAGAAATAGGGAATATGCATAAGTATTAAAATATTTTTATTTGTAATCTTTATCCTACCCCTGTGGGAGAAAGGCGTGAGTGTATGTATGTATCTTCATTGCTAAAGAATGATGTCCATGCCATATTTTTTTTAAATAATCACTTTTCCAGCAAGAACTTAAATAATTAAACATTGAAAAAGTGCGCGGCAAATTTAACAGTGACGAATTTAATTGTGACGCTCTCATGACGTCACCGTAAACATTTATAATTACTAGGTATAACTATCTTTTTGTGATTTTTTTGCATTTTCCATGCTAAGATTATTAAGTTATTTTTTAGTAAAGGAAAAAATTATACTAGGTATAAAATTGATTTGAGTCCTCTCCCATTTTCGAATTAGTTAGTAAACTTAAAATTAAAGATAATTGATTGGATAAAATAAAATAAAATTAAAAACGATAAAAAAGTGACTGTTTTTGCGGGAAGTGGCGTCACAGTACACGCGGCCAATATGGCGGCGTTTGAATCTCCTGTTTGATTGCAGTTTTGAATATTTATTTTTATGATGAAATATTAACATTTTTGTCAATGAAATTTTTATTACGGTGCTTTAATAATGTAAACTATAGATTAAAATATAAAAAAAGACGAATATTTCCTATTAAGGCATAAGGTACCTACAGTATTGCAAGCACTTTCTATATGTGTCTAAAAATGCTATGCTACATTAACTTAACGGCTATGAAGGCCTTGCTTTAGAAACTATGTTATTTATTACATATTTATTAGCCACTTTTTTGTGAATGAAACGCTATGAAAATAATGCTACGGTTTTATGTCTACGCTGTTTTATTAGTATTATGTTACGCTTTAGAGGCTAAGCTACAAAAGTTGTAGCCTTGCTACGCTATGGAGGTGCTAACTTAGCATAGCGTTATAAGGTAGTTACGCGGCTATGCAATAAGTCAATGCTATTTTATCAATACTACGCAATTAGATATTTTATTAATGTTACGCTGTGCTTTGAAGGGAGCGCTATAAATTTATAATAATTACTAGCGGGCCCAGCAAACGTTGTCTTGCCTTGTATCATAATCTTCCTGCCCTTTTCTTCCATTCATCCCTATCAGCCGTCATCTCAATCATTCATTCAATTTCCCGTGTCTTACCCTGATAAAAAAAATTTTAGAACCCGATTACGGTGCCACCTACTGGCTCAAATTGTTAATCTAAATCATCCAGGGGGACCCATTTAAACATACACAAAAAAAAATAATCAAAATCACACCAGCAGCTTATGAGTAGGTCGGAAAATGCACAGAACGCCATCTACCGAAATAGAAACCTCACAGAAAACAACGCCATTTGTGTTCGTGTTTTAATTCTGTCAAATCTGTCAATCCGTTCCCGATACAAAATGTATGAGAAAATAATTTTTCTGCATGTTCTTTTTCTTTAGCGAATGTTTAGATATGATTGAATTTGAACTTTGTAAAGCGGTAATAAAGTGCAAATTGACTCTTTGACGTTAGGAACACACCTACATTGCTTAGACAACAATGAGTGCTTGTAATTTAATATGAACTTTATGCAATTGCAATAAAGCTCAAATTGACTCTACGTTTTAGTTAGAAAACGTTTGTATGGGAAAAAGAAAAGGGCTGTTTTTAGGGTTTTTCCGGCAATTATTCGAATTTTTCTCGCCGTAAAAACCATCCTTGAACTTCAACGAACATTTAAAAAAAAGAATTGGCCAAATTGGTCCAGGCGTTGTTGAGTTATGCGCTTACCAACACATTTTGCGATTCATTTTTATATTATAGATTGGCAGTTTTAAAAACGACATTGGCTGTAGTGTACTTTTCAATATTAAGCTTAGGACGAAGTACATTATTTGCTTACAATACATGAAGTCTCATTGAATAAAATATAGCTTAGTTGTACAATGTAAAGGAATTCAATTAAAGTTCTGTCAGAACCTGAATACCTCATAACACGAAACCAATGAATTCCCATCATTTCAGAAGTTCAAAAATGTCAACAACTACGTTATTAGGTAGCGAGGCTTATAATAAGGTGTTATCAAATGTCTTGGCAGAAGCCCTCGACGGAGGCGCGTCTCTGATAATTGACGCCCGGGAAATTACATGTCGGGCCGCAGACAGTTGTTGATGACGTCACAGCACTTGATTATAAACGATTTATTTCATAAATTACGCCCCACGATACTGTTGCGAGTGTGCGTAATGTGGTTAGTTAGTAAAAGTTGAGTGTGTGTACGGCTTTATGTTGGTATGTTCTTTTAAAGTCCTTAAAACTTTTTGTGCCTTCTTAAAGTATTTAAATATAATTAACAGTATTCTATTCAGCTTACAAAAAAAACTTTATCCTTATTAACATGACTTCTGTGAGCTGTAAGATGTCTGATTGTTAGCAATTTGAAAAGAAGGCCTAAAAACATTCAGCTTGAATTGTACGATAACATGGCAATTATGTAATTTATAAAGCGCGATAAAATCTTTAAATATCTACCTAAGTTATTTAAAATACAATAATTACTTGTTTTGTGACGCATCATACAAACGAGCCATAGCAGAACCACATCGTTCCTGTCACTCTCCACTAAAGAGCTTTAATTTACTCTTAATATAAAAACGATAAAAACAAACGGCAACTATCGGGGTGCCGGTTATATCTACTTATCATAAAACAGTCGAGCCGCATGGCACACCCGGTTAAGTGGCCGGGTAATTAATGTCCCGCCAAACGACTGGCCCCGGAATATCCGGATGCACCCGGGCCGGGCATGGTAAAATTCCCGACTATCATGCTATTGCAATAACACTGAATGTTCTCGTCCGCGCGCTGTGTTTGGTACAGAACTGTGTCAAGATTTTATCGTAGCATTAATTTGAGTGTCTAATATTTTATTTAGGTATTTTACCTTTACTAAAAAAATAAAAAATGCAAAAAAATCACAAAAAGATATTTAAAAGGTAAGGTGGCATCGTACAACACTGAACTAACTGTAAAGTAAGTCATGTCGGTTGAGAAGTAAGGTAACTTGCCTCTCATAGATGCCACCAACGTCACCTTATGACGTAAATTCAGAATGTGAAGGCAAAATTTCAATCATGCGGGTAGGGTTCGCGGTGGCTTAAAGTCAGAGCGTCTGGTATATCAAACCAGAAGACGCAGGTTTGAATCCTGCCCGCGATTGAATTTTTTCCTTTACTATAAAAATAGGTATTTTTAATTAAAAATATTTTAGTAGGTATATGTTTTGGTTGGGTTGGCTTCTGATCTAACTTGATGCGGGTGAATATAAATTTTATGAAACCAATACCATCATACCTCGCCAAAACAATTTCAGAGCAGTATTATGCTAAGGATAAACAGTCGTCAGAATTTTCGGCCTTCTGACTGCCACTAACGACTATCCAAGAATAGTCACCTATCCATAAATTGACAGCGACAAGCGCAGCTTAACCTTGCACGTCGATTAAACAAGGTGGTAATTAAATATTTAGCCACGAGTTTTTTAAATGAACATTGGTATCGTTGTGAAATCTACATGCATGACGGGATATGCACAAAGTTCTTGAGGTGTCAAGTCTGTCAATATGGTATCAATCTGGTGTGGTTACTATAAGTAGTTATAAGGAGGGGGAGAGTTTTTAGGCCATTAGTTACTGGAACCTACGTCCAATATCTATATTTGTGTATAGGGGTGAGTCTTTTAGGCACAAATTCCAAACTCCGAGCTGCTACTGGGAATTTCATAGTAAAACACTGCTCGACCCGGGAGTCGAACCCAATACGTCTAGCGTAGCAGTCGCGCTTAGGACCACTAGATCAATGAGACAGATTAATCGTTCAACGAAGCATTTACTTACTTATTAAATATTCCAAGTACTGTAGCGTCACTAGTTGTCTTGAAAGGGAAAAAAGCTTCGTTCCTTTTCCCTAATTGAATGTCGCGCAATATTCTTGAAGATGTTTAATTTAAATAGCAGTTGTATTCCAACAAATTGAAGTACTTCATACCTAATTCACATTGAATAAAGGTACTGCCATTTAACATTAATATCTGTGTGATATTCGTGTAGAACTTGTTTATTATTGTTTGACGACACGTTTGGCGTAGCGGCTGAGCGATCGGCTTCTGCGCAACGTGTTGTGGGTTCGATTCCCACACAGAGCAAATATTTGTATGATCTACAGGTAGTTGCTCCGGGTCTGGGTGTTTGTGTTTGTGTGAATTTGTGTTTGTAAACGCACCCACGATACAGGAGAAAATCCTAGTGTGGGGCAACGTTTTTTTTAAAACAAAAAAAAAAAAAATTATTTGTGCTGATTATTTTAATAGGATAATTATATATCATAGCTAGAACCAATAAACGTGACTATTGATAATAAAACAGTACCTTAGAACCGTAGTCTTTTTATCCTGAAGTATATTCGAAGCTCCTTGGTGACCTTTTGGAGAGCTCGTACATCTGTCAGAGTAGCTGTAATAAGCATAATATACCATCACGCCAGTTTTCACTGAAGGATGAGGCAGAGGCGTAGTAATATACACCTACAACAGTTCGCCGGTATGTCTAGGTTCCATAACAGGGGCCGAGCCTATTGCTATAAGCTGGGCACAAATTTCAAACTCCGAGTTGCTACTTAGAACATCATGGAAAAAACACTTTGATCGACCTGCGAATCGGACCCAAGACTTCATAGTAATCGCACATATGACCACTAGACTAATGAGGCTGTTAAAAATGAGACATTGTAATTATATAATTAAATGATTCCATTACAAGGAACGGTAATTGAAATAATTCAAACTTTAACCCTCGCTTCGTTTATTATAGCGCCCTATGAAGAGAGTCAACAATGCAGGTTCATAGTACACAAGATCGTGTGTTGTAAAAGTACAAATTGAAAACACAATTTCATGTGTTCACAAAATAATTTCGCTTGGTTATAGTTATAGTTACATACCAACTACAAACGGTGTATGTACCGAGTGCAATGTCGGACACGGAAACGGAACAGCGAAATTCAATAGCGCGCGTGAGTAATAAAACGTGGCCCGTTGACATCGGTCCGTTGCACCATAGTTGAGACTTCATTTCAGTTGGTAAATTTGTCGAGCGTCCTGCCGAAATTGCGAGCTTATTGCGTCCACGGCTTGTTTGTACGGTCGGTCAAAGCTTTGTAAGCTACAAGGTGCGCCCACAATCAAATAAATGTCGCAAAATAATGACGTTTCACTGCCGCTCTGTTGTCTACAGTTGTTGATGCAACAGATGCAATTTCAGGCAGCTAATGAATGACGTAATTCCAACTTTGTGACCCATTTTATGTTCGTTCGTGCCTAAAAGGCCAAATATGGTAGGTATTCGCATCCACAGGGTTATAAACGAAATAAACTGGGGAAGCATGAATTAGCTTTGATGTTAAACGTTTTAATCTAAATTTTACCGTTATGCTGTTCGCTCGATATGCTTTAGAATGAAGCAAAGCCACTTTTAATTAAAATTCAAGTGAGCATAATTGTTCAATCGCGTCCTTAATATTCCGTTTCATAGATATTTAATGTTTAAGTACTAACGCACAATTCCGTGGGTTATAAACTTTATCAAGAATTCTTAAGCGATAAAAGTTACAACATTAAACGTATATCGCAAAAGCGGTGTAATGTAATTATTGTTTAAAATTTTATTTGTACTCCAAAGTAATTCTTGAAAGAAATATATAAATTTTTGTTTATTCAATATTTTCTAAAGGTCCTTTCTACAGAAAAATTAAGAGAGCACTTAATTTCATCGTTTTCTCGTTAAATAAAATCACTAGCAGTATTTCAGTAAATGCTCTTTTTTAGAACAAGTTACACTTGGGAACTAAACGCATTGTACAACTGCGGTACACAGAGGTGTACAAAAAAAATGTAGTATTTCCGACGACATTTAAAAAAATATCTGAAAAAAATAACATACCTTCATAATATTAGAAAAGCTCGTCACTAAGTTTAACCGATACATCATAATATTTTGATGGTTCAGAAATAAGAAACAGTTTGCAGCGGAACTTTTTTTGGAAACTGTCATTAGACAAGCGGACCATTACTAATATTTATCCACATTACCGCACCGATCGGCTCTAGTCCGCAGTCGCGGCACTTGGCACAAGTTAAATGTAGTGTAAACAGAGGTAGTTATCGCTACAGCGTGCCACTAAATCTTGCACTACCGCCGGGTACGCCCGCGGCCGTTTGTCATGTCACCTACCGTCGCTCATGCTATACTGTGTATGTCGTGCGTGATTATGATAACGATTTATCAAATTGCTTTTGAAATTAGAACTGATTACTCTCTAAGGACTTCTACCAATACAGGGGGCCGAATACAAATTAATTTTAAGTTATGTATCATTAACTTTAGGCAATTTTGAATTCAACATACTTGAACAACAATATGTTTGTTCAATTCATTATTTATTTTGTAAATATATTTTATATAAATATTTAACTTAAATAAAACACATTTAACTAAACTTAAATAAAATTCGACATAAAAGGTTTATTTTCAATTAAAATTAGTTTACGTTAACAAACACACCTTATATATAAATAATTTGTGTTAAGATCTTTCATCCCACTTACCTACAATATCTCAGCCGACAGATGCAAAAAAATATTCTTTGTATAAATTTTTATGAATTAAAGTTGTTGTTTTGTCTTTTGTCATTGTAGCGTTCGGACTATGCTCTTCCATGCTAGATTGTACGGTGTGTTTTGTTCGCCCTTATGACGATTGTACGAAGGTACGGTGTGATGTGCGGACTGCATTACGTGGAGAAGTCTTCTCGTTCGTCAGGCATTTGGTTGGTCAAGAATAGCCCTAACTATATTTAAAAAAACAATTTTAAGTCTATTAAAGATTTTTTTAATTTAATGTATTTCAGGAATAACTTTAAGACCACTGTGGTCTACACTGTCATATTCAAAATCAAATTTTACAAACTTACTACCATTTATCATACTTTCGTCGAATGGTTACAATTTTTGTTTTTATTATTTCATATTTTTTATGTAACAATATGATACTTACAATATATTTGGCAATGCAGTCTTTGAGACCTAGACGAACTTATTCTGTAAATTTCAATAAAATATTCACGAAAAATTGCATTTAGTAGAAATCCTATACGATCTGCAATTTGTTGTTTGACGGGTACATACAAATTATATCGAGTGTTGTTGCAATCACGTTATGTTCGGTGTGAAAGTTCGCTTTGAACAAAGGAAATTCGATCAAAAAGCAAATATTGCCGCGATATTGCATCGCTTGCAAAACAGACAATAGAACAGTTACAACATTACACACGATGGTTTTCGTTTAAACACCATGCAATATTTCATATCACCCAGTGCAATCTTGGAGGTTTCGCAGGAGAGGTGGACACTAAGTTTACAGGTGGGATTCGTCCGATTCCCGTTATATAGGGGATAACGGATTGTCACAGAAATTCTCAAAGTATCGGATTTTTTAGCCGGATTATAGATACTGCGAGGTTATACATAAATATGTAAATAGGTACACATTTGCCAACAACCAAGGAAACGTGCAACTAGAATCATAACGTTTCATAAACGCTTGTAAAAACTTAATTGAAAAAGAAAAACATTTTGAACTTGAACATTAGTACTTATAATATTATATGCCACAGCTTTTGCCTAAACGTTCGTGGATCTGTATGTATAACCCCCTATGGGTATAACTATACATATATGTATAACATTTGTTATTCCACAGGAGCTAGAAAGATTAAGTGTTTTAGATCCAATATGATAGTACAGATTCTATTACCAGTTTCTTCTTTTTAGTCGTACATTCTTGGCGAAGTGGTCGTGGTCATGAATCGTCTGATAAGTTGGTTGCGGCTTTTGCGACACTTCTCTATTTCTAATTTTGAAGTGATCTTAATATCAATAATACTGAGTACGATTTCGGAATGATATCCAGGACCCACTTCGTAGCCCATGCTTGCGGCTACTATAGTAATGAACTAGAATTTTTTTTCTGTTCGTAGGTGCTGTTTAAATTTTTCAATAAACAGGTCAAGAAGATCTGTAAGTGTTTACATTAAAATCGTAAAACCTCTATAATAAAACTCACACACAGTTTGTATACCGTTAGTGGTATCAAAACGAGAAGCTTCAAAGCCACGTTCAATGGTTACTACGAGTTGAATACCCGCAATTATTGCTAGAATAGCTTTAGTCTAGTATTCGTAAAGTATACACATATTAGAAATCCTTACATTTTTTACTGTCATTGGGATTTCAACTAAGCCTGCACGTTTGGCGTAGCGGTTAAGGTGGTCACCTCGTTACTAACGTTTCACCGCGTTTGGTGGGTTCGATTCTTATCCGAGGCAAAAACAATTTAATTTTCTCAATTTGTGTGATCCATGGATTACATTTTGATTACACTACTTTTTTAAAAACGAATTTAAGGTAACTTTGTTGGTAATACACAGAGGAGAGGCCTGAAAAATAATACTATTACCACAGAGTGTCCGAGATATCATGGTACTAGGAAAATCAAAAACTATTGTCTGTTCGTTTTACCGACATCTTTCACCATTCTTTAACGTTATTTGCCTTTTACCTAAGAAGAATTAAATACTACTAGTGGTTATCTTCAAAATACGACTCGTACGTATCAATGAATGTTTACGAATCAAACTTGCACTACCTAAACGTCATTAGTACCATTACTCTGCTTCACTGTTTATCGATACACATTTCAAAATGATGAACAGGTGATCTATTCAGCTAGAATACGGCAGTAAACATAAATTCCGTCCACCTAAAACTCCATATTTACGTGCAAAATATTTGCGCAAGACTCACCTTCAGGAAACATTTTCGTCTCACACAGCAGTTAAGTCCTCAATAAGGTAATATTTCCAATGCTGAGATGTGCATTGAGCGGTGTGCGCGTAGGAAAAGGCAAGAGATTGGTACATAATATTGCAATCTCCGTTGGCAAACACTTGCTATATGCCTTAGGAAGCAATACTTATTCGCGTCGAGCGCCCGTGGTTAAATTTCCCAACGTACAGCAATCCGCTCTTTCGTATTTAACCACTGGCGGTTAAAGCGTCTTGTTTTGTATGTATGTACGAATTGGCACGATGTAACACTTGATTGCTGCTGCTCCTATTTGTTATTCAGCTTGGGTATTGATTTTTTTTTGCCGTAAATCAGAGAACAATCTCAAATAATGTTCTTATGGAAATAATGATAAGGATTTAAGTCTTTTACACATGGTTGAGATAAATATAATTATGAAGATTGATTGCCAGCTGTCCAGTTAGAAACTTGGGACTGGTCAATTTCAATTCAAAGCTGCTATAGCATTTTCTTACTAAGACATTTATTAAGACATTTACTCACAGACTCACAAGACAGACACACACTTATTAAGACATTTCGTTATACCCTTAAAGATCATGTTCAAACGTTTATGTAAACAATAAATATTTGAGAATGATGTAACAGTATTTCTTTTTATTAGAACATTTTGAAAACAAGGTTACAATCCGTCGTGTAGTAGATTAGGATCAATGTCACTCTATTCCTGAAACGCAAAACTCTAATACCCGAATTTATAGTTGAAAGAATTCAATTCACGCGAGCTTATTCGAGCTAGAATATGGCAGGGCTTAGGGCCGTTCATTCCTGTATTTATCTTAACCACATTCTGTTTAAAACGTCTCTTAGTGATTACGAAATGGAAAATACAGAAATTAAGGCAAAGTTTCGGCGGGTGCCTCTTTTATGACGTGTTCTTATCTCTCGGGAACGGCGCGTGTGGCGCGAGTGTAGAGTTACAACGTTAAGTTTGCGACTCAAAACTTTCATATTCTGTTTCCTCATACAGTATTGCCGTTGCATAAGGAATACAAAGCTCAATTTCTACTTTCCCATTTGCATTAATAACGTGGCTGTTGTTGTACAAGTGGTACCTATTGTGGCATTGCTGCTTTGTTTGCGAGTGTCGCCGATATATCTCGAAAGTTTTGCAGTGCAGCGACGCATCTCCACAGGATCTGGTTCTATCAACTCATATCACAAACGATTACAATAAATTTCATGTATACATACTAGGGTACAAATACCTAATACTACAATATTTTTTTAAAAATTTACACAATAATAACTCCACATCACAGATCCCATTAGAAATCAATTTGTATTCTGAGGAATATTAAATCGATTCTAACGTAATCGAATCCGAATCGAATTGTCGACGAATGATTTAAAAAATATTGCGATTCGTATGTGGAGAGTAGCGCACTGCCAGAGCTTTTAATGTGTACATATATATGGAGTGTTCGATAGAAGGGATTCAATGTTTGTTTCAATTTCCTGATGTGTGAGAGCTGGCGCGTCTTGTATTTCATAGCTGATCCTCAATGTTTGAGTAGTGGGGAATTTTCATACAAATGCATTCGAAGTTGCAAAGCCTACATCTAAATTGAAAAATATTGTAACAGATAATAATTTCCTTTGTTAATTTGGGATCGTAGAGTTCACTGCAATATCACACTGTGACTTTCACACCTCACTATTAAGGCCACCGCATTATTGCCATAATCGTCACTTGCATGTTGAACCTACGTTATTATTCTTCATAAGTGGATGGGAAGCACACATCTATCTTTTGATATATGTACCTGTGGGAATATAACAAATTCATAATAGCAAAGTTGAGTTCATTTTGTGGATTAAGTTTTCTGCTGGCCAGTGCTTATAAAAATATAAGGAAAAACAACATGATACGATTTCGGCGAGTAATTGGATCGGTGGGAGACGTAATGTGGTTCATGTTACATTTTTTATCGAGTAGCCGGATTTAAGTGACGTGTTTTGTTTATTATATCGGAATCGATCCTTACATCTTTTAACAAATGTTAAAGGATGTAAGGACTAACACGAATATATGTTACTATATTTTTAACACTATTTTTATTCATTCACGATTTAAATCATCTCAAGCTTTCATCGATATTCTAACAAACAAAACGTTGTATAATCTACATGTTTATAGCTTTTGGAACCAACATATATTAATTGTTAGTTGTTACACAAAATACTTAATTGAAACAAGAGATGACTTCAATTCTGCATAAAGTTATTCGAAACATGGGTTATGTTATGCATGTTGACGAGGACTGCAGGGTATTCAGATATGAACACAGTTTGTGTGTTATGTGTAGGTTCATGAACATTCTACTAGGTAACTATTTCCATCCGAGCTTTGTGTCCAATTGTTCGTTGCATATTATTTTGAATAATGCATGAATACCTTTGTTAAAACTCGCGAACATGTTAGAGGCTTTTGTTACATAAGTGAAAATATATATAATACTTTTTCATGGTTTCTAAGCAATAACTTTAGGGTTGATAAATTAATTATTTATATACAGCGTCATAAATTTTTTGATTAATTTGATATTCATTATGAATGTCAGGTATTTATTTATACTCCTACATGTATATATTTGAACTGGATTCAAAAGTGAAATGATTTACAGGATTCAAATTTCAACGTAATTACTCGAAATAACCCTGGATTAATCAAAATACGCTCATCAACGAATTCCTAATAAACGGTTTAACAGTGAATTTCGCCAGACAATCGGGCTTTAACGGGTTTCATCGGGTGACAATGAAAGTGTTTCATTGAGCTGTCCATTTGCGAGGGGTGTGGTAGGCACGTCGCGTCGCGTAAGCGCAGGCGGCGCGGAAGGCGCGTTAATGGGTCCTTCGCCCGCCACCTGTCAGATGACTGTCTGCCATACACTCGCCGAGGATTCTACGGACACAACTGCGTAAAGTTACGCTCTTTACACTTCAGCTGTTTCAACGACGATGTGACGTTTCTGCGAAGTATGACTGCAAAGTGTGTTGTGTTTGTCTCTGTATTAGAATGTTGTTATGCTATTTTTCCCTCCAACATTTCTCTATAAGGATGTCAAGGATATGCTTAATAACTTATAGAAAAAGATATTAATTTCACAGGTATTTAAAATGACGTCTATTTACTTAATGCGCACAGCCAAGGAGTGGAACACTGTTCCTGTGTCTGTATTTCCGAGTACGTACAACCCGAATCTATTCAAAAGTAGGGTTAACAGGCATCTTCTGGGTGTGCTCGCTCCACTCGAGACCTCATATTTGCCCCGGGGGCAAGATTTCGGTCAAGAGCAGGCCCATTTTTAATTAAAAAAAAATATAAATCAGTATATTAATACAATCTACATCAGGTATTTTGCACAAAAATCTAGTTATTAACAAGATTTAATTAGGTGGAAGAAGAACATGTGGACATGTTGAAAGAATGAATGAAAGACGATTAACGAAAGGAATTTATGAGGCGAATGTCAGCACCGGTAGAGGTCGCCCTAGAAGGACATACGCCGATCTTATTGGCGAAATCCTTCAAAAAGGTCAGGTGCGTAGCACTCGCAACCGGCGTGTATGTATGAGAAGATGTATGAATGTGAAAGAAGCAAAAGAAGTATGCAAGAATCGTAGCAAGTGGCAGTCTATAGTTTCTGCCTACCCCTGTGGGAGAAAGACGTGAGTGTATGTATGTATGTATGTATGTAATTAGGTTCATACACAAAAGTAAAAAAACATATCGAGAATAAAAAGTAGATATCGTAGCCATTTATAGGTAGTTATGTTATTAATTGGGTAACGGAAGAAACAAAACAATCGCAATTATTGAGGGTAAAATGGAGCATCAATCATAGCGTGACGCATGGCTACTGCTTACCTACTGTTGGATCCATTCATGTCATGTTTGTGGATAATAACACGAATGTGGTAATGTATGAGCGAATCACAACAGTAGGGTTACCGTAATAAAGTTGACTCGTGACTGATCAGTCATGTTTGAGTCTACCTTTACTAGTTTACCTTTTTTAAGGAAGAGGTTCTCAACCCGCCTGTATTTTTTTGTATGTTTATTTACACTATTTTTTTATTCTGTTAGTTATAAAAATGTTATACGTTTGTAAATAGGAACTATTTTAAACAACATTGAAAAATTTAATAAATAAAAAAAAAACTACGTTGAACGGACTAACTAGTGTTCTAGCAAGCAAAAACCATTTCTATCCAACTTTTCAGCTAGATTTCCAGTGAAGCGCGCCCGTCCACAGTTCAATGGAATTCAGAATTCTATTCCGATGCAGTGTTAATGAATTCGCAAACTGTATGTAACTAGTTTTTTTAATTAAACGTCGCTTTATTGCCGATTTCAGCTACTGCCTTACTACCAGAGATAAGTGAAAAGCAACCAATAGACTGTATTTCCTCCGGAAACAAAAGAAAATCTATTTCTGGAATTTCTTGTTATCTCCTTTTTCTTCCTTCTTTCCATCTTTATTTTTCCTCCTACCATTGGTATTGGTAGGTTTTGTCCTCTTATCTCTGCTAGAAACGTAGCCTAAGGTTCGTGTTTGTGTTCGGGTAACAAAACGGATGCGTATTCCACAAAACTTTGCTAAACTGTCCCGTCCACGAGTCGTGTAGCAAGTTTTCGACATGTTACTGAGATCGTATTTCGTATTCATCAAACATCCATTCTAGTCTCAATATACGTGCCGAAACTTGGTATCGCCCTGGGGTTCATCTTAGTTCCCGCAATGGGGTAGAACTTGTGAACTCGCGCCGGGGAACTTACAGGCCGCTAGTTTACAGCTTCGAGCAAGGTCAACTTGTATTTAATAAAAGCTTTTCAATAGAGCTCGATTACTGTCATAATCTATTTACTACATTCTTCTATATTTTAATCATTATTAGATTCCTCATTAGTCTTCCCAAGCGCGACTGCTAAACTAGAGGACCTAGGCTTGATTCCCAGGTCGAGCAAAGTATTATTGGATTTTTCTATAAAATTCTCAGTAGCATGTCGGAGTTTGGGATTTGTGCCCGGTTTACGTCAATAGGCTGGCTCCCTATTATATAGGACCTAAACACACAGGCGAACTGTGGGTGTACATTAGTATACCTCTGGCTAACGCTTCGGGGAATACAGGCGTAATGGTAACTATTATGTTATATAATTATGAATCGAATAAATTTTCTTTCAAATCGATTAAAAAGTGAAGAGAAATGAAAATGATAAAATAAAGAAGAAACCTATAAATAATTTCCGTAACACTCTTATCATATTATGACCATGTTGGTAAATATTATGAGAGTATGAACACAGATTCGCGGACGGTCGTTTAAGTGAGAAGGGTAGGAAAGGAAACACGGCATTACAAATAATATCAAATAATTCAATATCAAGTACCCCGTGTGGGGACGGGTTAGAATACTGTTCCTCACGGCCTTTCAGATAGGCATCCCGTAAGAAAATATCTGACTTGCTCGGTGGTAGGACCTCTTGAGGTCTGACGGGCTGGCGACTACCCTTACGTTGGAGTCTGTCATAAAGCACTTTGGTGTATGTTTCGACTTGCACGTAAGAGCCAGTTCCCCTCGGTTGCTACGGCTCTAGCAGTCTGCAGTCCGTAGGAGCTCTTAAAGATCGGCAATGCATTAGCAACTCCTTTGGTGTTGCAGGTGTCCATGGGCGACGGTGACTACTTACAACCAGCTGGCTCATCAGGTCGTTTGCCGACTTAATCCATAAAAAAAACAAGTAACACTGAGATTCTGTTCGTAATATCACATCTGTATTCCTCTAAGGGGTAAGCGGAGGTGTATTTCTATAGAACAACCACAGTTCGTTCGTTCAGTTAGCTCAGTCTTCGACGTATTGATTTCTGAGACTATTCTACATATTATGCGAATATTCGACATATTAAAACAATATTCGGATTATGGATTCTATCGCGTCACACCTCACATTAATAATCTTGACGTTTCGGACCCTTTACAGCATCTATGGTCACGGGCAGACTGTTTTGCAGGTATGTTTAAAGTCCCATGTAATACGGGACATCTGTTGCCATTGACTGGGCACAAATTCAAAATCGAGCAGAGAATTTCAGATTAAAAACTCAATAACACTTTGCTGCATCTGGGAATCGAACACAGGCTTTATAGCAGCTGCGTTTGCGAACACTTGACCAATCAGGGAGTATGATTGTAAAAATATTAAACAAGAAGGATGACGTGTGAAGCAATCGAACGCAATATTAGGAGCTTTTTTTATGAGACCGCAGGTGTATTTTATGTTCTGTTCCCTATAATGTGAGATAACACCTCCACCAGTGTGTTTGTACACGCTCTGTTTTCCGTGAGATATTGGAATAGCTTAGTTTTTGAATATGATTTTTTTTTTATACTAATACATAATATCACGCCTGTATTCCCGGAAGGGTTACGCAGAGGTGTAATTATGTACCTTCACAGTTCGCCGGTATGTTTAGGTTCCATGTAATAACGAGCCAATTGCAATTAACTATTAAATTACGAAATGAAAATATCGTAGAAAACGATGCTTCGCGTATCAGTCGCACTTTTACCACCACCATCACTAGACGCCACTATATTAATACCACCACCACTACCACTAGACTAATGAGATAGAGAAAAAGAAGAATTTTAAAAAAACATGGTCGTTTGTTCAAAAAAAGTTTTTTACCGATTATTTTGATAACTCGTTAGTAAACTTATTATATCTTAAGGAAATCCTGATTATGATTGGTTATTGCTTTTTGAAGATTTTCTTTAACACATAACAATACCTAAATGTTCAGCAATCATATCTATATTTAAATTAGCTTCTAGAAATATTTTAAATTTATTTCACTCCCACACGAAAATAATTGGTCTTTTGTAATAGAAATAATTTACAACTAAGTCTATTTAATCCAACAATTTGTGACTTAGAGTTCGCACAAAATCGTGCGAAACTTAAATTTATTTAGCAATATTTTGAATAAAGTTCAGCACAATCGACAATTTATTCAATTAAAATGAATCTTTTACGATTGTGAATTATTTAAGATCACATTAATTCCACGTGTTAAGTTTGTAAATAATATTTTTGTTATATAGAAAAGTTTATCGGTTAGAGTAACTTGTGCATTAAGGAAGTATATTTAATGACCATTATCCATTGTGTCAGCCTAAAAAAATTTCGCGGGCAAGTAATTCACCCTGAAGCCATTCGTGGCATTTTCGCTGGCTGGAATAAAACATTTCGATTTCGATTTAAAGTGAGTGGAAGGAACCGAAAGAGCCCGTAACTTTGAATTCTGAAAAGGCAGACGTAATGCTATTATAGCGGTTAACGTATGGTGTGTAATATTTTTACAAAGATTTGCTTTTGACACTATTACTATTTTTATACTGTGCTATTGTCGTTTTAATGTAGTATTATGCTTTTATTTATTTTATAATTAAGAGAGAAGAGAGCCATGCTATACGTGGGAGAGCCATGCTTCGGCACGAATGGGACGGCTCGACTGGACTGATACCACGGCTTCACAGAAAACCGGCGTCAAACAACGCTCATGTTGTGTTTCGCCGAGTGAGTGAGGTTACCGGAGGCCCAATCCCCTTTTAAAAGGCTGAGAACGCACTTGTAACTTCTCTGGTGTTGCGGGTGTCCATGGGCGGCGGTAATCGCTTACCATCAGGCGATCCGTCTGCTCGTTTGCCCCCCTATCCCATAAAAAAAAACTTTCCTGTATGAAAAAGAGTTAGAGAGAGGATATATCAAAAATATTTCTTTATTTAAATATTGTGACTTGACTTACAATGTTAAAATGATAATTAAATGCTATTAAATCTCCTCTTACTATAATTATATATTAAGTATCGAAAACAGCTCCCTTTACGAGAAAACAATAAGATGAAATTACATTTAAAAGTCATTACAATTACTTAAGTAATTAGAACTACCATTAAACGAATTACTATTCAAATTCTGAGTCAGAAAATCGTTTGCATACTTGACCTATTTAACCGGCACTGATTTTAAATAAAAATAAAAAGAGTGACACATCTAGCTGTAGATGTCAGGTCAATGTGATTCCGGGCAGCGTCGCTCGGTCACGTCCCAGAGTGCGGACCGATGTACCGCGCAACCGCCACTCCACAGTAAAAAGACCAGCGCCATTCTCCATTTAAATAATATATAGCAACTCTTTGATTCAACGCTCTATATTGTCTGAACGTAGTCGCGATATATGGTCCGATGGCTTTAATGCCTTTCTACATTTCAATTGTTACAAAACTTGTTACTACGCTCTTTTTAGGACTTCAAAAATACCTTTTGTGTTTTCGATGGTACAGCAAAATGAAATGAATATTTATAAAAACTGAATATATCTTATATCGGTTATTTATTTACAATACAGATTTTCAATATCGTATTGAAATTCAATCATTGCATCGTATGACAATCCAATAAAAGTCATTATTCGTATTCATATCGTTGAGACTCAAAATACAATTGGATGATTAAATTGGAAATTCAATAATACGTCTACTATATCAGACAATAAAACGAAGCCAAAGATGTGAAAGGGCATCATAAATAAAAGGCTTGAGTATAAAAGTGTTCTTTATGAAGTGTCGCCGCAGTGGAGTGGAGGCCGCACGCCGCGTCGCCACCCGGCCGGCTGTCGTTGATACCTATTTGAAAGTCCTGTAATATTAACTGGGCCGCACCATACTTACACACATCAAAATTATCGATATTTTCACGTTTATTCCGTAAAATAACAACGCCTCACCGCAATCGAGGAAAAATATAAAAGCTTATGATTTTACCTTACAATGAACTTTAATAAACATTATTTCTTACTTTCTTTTTCCGACATTTCCCGGAAAAACAACTATAAGCGTATACTCATATAACAAATGTAATGTTACCATTCTTCAGCGAGAAAACACAATAAAGATTGTTGTATATAAATATTGTATTGGATAGCCTTAGTATAAATAAAGAGCACGGTTGTTGTAAATATTTTCTGTATACATAATGTATACATACTACCCCTTAATCCCATAAAGGGACCTTTGATATGTGGGTATGTTCGAGAGGAAATTTTTATATAACATAATTCGAAATTTGAATAGCAAACACTGTTTAAAATCATCGATGAAAATGTGGCTAACTTTACTAGGTTTGGTATATAGCAGTAAGCATGATAGTAGGTTTTCGAACATGTTGGATTTTATTTTTTGATATCGAAAATTGTAACGACTACCTATATTTCCAAATCGCTTGACTCGTTTAGGTTCGTGTATTTTTTTTTAGTTTTGCGTCCATAATTTAGTTTCAGATTGGAAAAAATTAGAGTAGGTACCTACGCACTGTGTTTTAAAAAACTGTCCAAAATCTGAACGGTTTTGAATTTAATAAGTCTATTTGTTTCACAAAATTATGGACAATTTCTTAGATTCAAGCAAAACATCGATATGTCTTCCAGTGTAAGAAAATGCGTCACTAGAATGGAACGGTCCCGACAGAGGGTCGCAGTCGGCGAGGGAGAGTCTAATAAAATATGTAGATTTGATGACTTGTCACATTTTTTGTTACAAATCTCAGATTCAAAGTTTTTTAGTCACTTTACCAGACCCTTCGGTTCTTTTCATTAAGTCTTTAATAATGTGGAATTGGGGTACTTAATCTTTCTCATTGAGAATGTGTCGTTGAACTCGATTCTTCATCTTTTAATTAACTTGCAGGCATTTCTAATATTCCTTTGGGACGTAATATGATGGAGTTTAATGATATTGGTGTGTTTGCAGTTTTTAGGATTCTTAATTCTTACGTATAAATTAATGAAAACGTATGACTATTTCTAGAACATCTATGCAAAATTCTGTAACCAACTTTTGATATGAAAAGGTGTCTGTTTATGTATTAACTATCTTAGAACTTAGAGTTTTTTAAAAAAAAGGCTTTATTTAGCTTGTAGGTAGCGATTCTCCCACTACTTTGTACTATAATATAATAGTTTTAATCTAAAGCTGCTTTGATAACTTAGATATATTTAGCTTTTAGAGAGACAAGGTATGAACACAATGTCAGTAGACATGTAAGCACTAGCCACAAGAACACGACTAAGGTCGAGATTACTAAGCCCATGATTAGTTACCGTCGTAGCGCGGCTACGCTCGCTACGCCGGCTACGCCGCTACGGCCTTACAATGTCTTGACCTACGAGATTTGGGAGTTTAATGCCTACGTGTGGTTACTCTCACACTAACGTGTTTTCATTGTTGTGTTTAGAGTTTACTATTAAATATTTTTCGTAGTAAGTTATCCTGTTTCATTGATCGACTTAATTTTATAAGGTTTGCAGATGGATTAAACATTGTATCAGTTAATTTTTTTGGTGATGTGAACTCGCAATTTGGGTTCATAGCCAAGCTCAAGCTCCGTTTTTGGTTGAATATTTCTTTTCACAAATGTAAAAAGAATTCGTTTCGCATGCGATAATGCGTAAAACAATACGATGTATCAATTCAATTTTTTGCTGTAAAATTGGAAAAATATTTTTACTACGTTTTGCTGAAAAATATTTTCATATTACATGTTTGGTGTTGGTCGACAAACATTTTGTTATTTGCTTAGTTTTTATCACTGGGTTTGTGCGTCAGTTATCAATTTACTAATAAAAATAGATAAACAATATTTACACAGGTAATAGGTAATGGAGTGGTATTTTTCATTTCTAGTCACTTGAATAGCGACTATCGCATCGTATGCGTTTTGTGAGATGTAAATTTAGAAGAGACACTACATAAGGGGAGTCTATAGTAGAAAGGGCTCATGACTAAGTAATAACCACGCCGATTAATTGATCTAAAACTGCCTCATTAGTCTAGTGATCCGGAGCGCGACTGCTATGCTAGAGGTCCGATTCCTAGTTCGGGAAAGTGTTATTGTGTTTTTCTATGAAATTATCATTAGCAGCTCGGAGTCTGGATTTGTGCTCGGTTAATGGCAATAGTCTCGCCCCCTATCACGTGGAACTTAAATACCGGCGAACTGTGGGTGGTCATTAATACGCCTCTACCGAACTCTTCGCTAAGCACAGGCGTGATGGAATGTTATTTAATAAGTAACTTTAAGTATCTATATATTCTACGCTGCGCTATATACACCGAATAAGAGGACTAAGCAATAAAGCTCATTGACTTTAATTTTTCAAATACGACAATTATCTTACGGTGTCAAAGTGACCACTGATAAAGTTACTTTAAATCAAATTATTATGAAAACTTTTTTGTGTCAATCATTACGCTTCAAAACAGCTCAACCACTTATATATTTGCGCTCAACTTGACATTGACAATACGAAGTCAGAGGTCGAATAAAGACAATTTTTTCCTGGTACTGAACCACAAATAGCCGGACAAAGCCGTTTAACAATCTCGAATAAACTCTTTTCATTGTAAACCATTTGTCAGACTGATGGACTGGTCAATTTAACAATCAGAGAGTGTTAAAGCACCTACATTGTACGTCGGGACTTCGTTCTATAAATTGCGTAACAAATACATAGGATTTGGAGATATTTATTATGTGCTTGTTGGAAGTTAGCCTTACAATACATTTGATCTTTGGACTAAGCGCTTTTATTGTTATTTGTGACTTCGTGTTTTACCACTGTGACTTTTTGCGACTTTTGCAAACAGAATGTAAACGAGTTTTGTAAGATTCCTTCTTTACAAGTGTTTGTAATTCAATGTTTTTTATCGTTATTTATTAATCATAATAGGATTTTTCTCGTATAGATATGCGAGTTCTATTTATACAAAACATACATACCCTCTACCAAATACCAGCCAAAGGGTCTTCACTGTTTAAACAAAGGCCATAGATTTCCAAAAGCAACGGTTTTCGAGTGTGAATAGTCTTAATCGATCTATAATTAGTAAGTGTGAATAATCGTATTGTGTCCGTCATGCATGTCGGACTCGTACCGACTAAAACTGCAATCTAATCCTGTGTTATATGCCGCCAAAATCTTTCACTTAAAAATAAAGAATAAAAAACTATCAGTATTTCAAAACACAAGTCTCTAATAAACGCACGAAAAGTAAGGCATACTACACAGTGACGTAAAATTCTTAGGTTGATATGTGGACATAGGATTTAGCTACGCGGCGGGCGTTCACAGTCGTCATAAATCGCTTCGTGCCGTGCCGTTGCACGAGTCATCGGCGATTAGTGCGACCTCGAGCCCTCCTAATATTGCGGACCTCAAGTAGGGGATCTTATGAAATATTAGCCGAGAAAACAATTTAGCGTTGCATTGTTATTAAACTGCCGTTTACAAATGAAATGAAGTCAACGTAAACGTAGAAAATTGTTTGTCTTGACTGACGCACAGTCAACACTACTAAGTCCAGAAAGTTATTTTGAACGCAACGTCAGTATTTGCTAAGTAATTATTTTGGGGAAATTTCCATGGGTTTGTGAATATTAAACTATAATATTTATTATGGCGGTTACAGGGTAATAAATTTAACAATTTACCACATATCCACGTGTATGTATGAATCATACAGCCAAGTATACAAATTAAGCCATCAATTTATGGCGTACTGCCATACGGTACCTACATATTTACGTCGGCTTGTAGATGGTAGCGAATCAATAGTCCAATCGCTGGCAAGCGAGTGCTCTATCAGCGATTAGTTTTGGTCTAGTGGACACTCGGCCGTTCCTTGCCGTTGGAACAGGGAGCTTGTCCATGGATAAATTACTACTTACGTCGGTAAAGCTTTTACCGTGAAACATGTTCGACGTAACTACTTTGACGATGTCCATTTAATTATTTATGTACTATTGCAACGCTAATGAGAATTTTGTTTGGACTACACGTGTTTAACAAAAGAGCTACTAGAAGGTAAGTTACTAGTTTCAAATTTGTAGTTAGCTCAACAACAGTTTACCTATAATATTGTTTGAACGCATGTTTTACCATGTTTGTCTTCTTAGTACTACTTTGACTACCACGGAACTAAGTGCTTATGTGCTTAAACCATTTAAAGCTGAATAAAGATGAGACGAGCAGTTTATATTGTATTCAAATCATATCACTAGATATGGCTCTCTGTTAAATGGCCAGGGTCCAGGGATGGTATGTTTATCATAAATATAAAATGGATTAAATTAGAGAACAAGGAAACTGACTAGGACTGCGAGGAATGCATGAAAGAGTCAAGAGCGAAAGTAACAATAGGAAATAAAATACTTTTAAAAGATCTACAACGTCTTTGTAATGTTATGTATTCGGAAGTGCATCAGCCAAAATGGTACATCATCGTTCAAAAAGAGATAAACAAAGGCAGGTATTAAAAAATAAAAGAACCTCTAGTAAAATGTCAACTAGAATCCATCCCCGGCTCACCAACAAAGAATCGGCCGGGGTCCATTATGATAATGAAAGTGACTCCCGTTTGTCTTAAAGTCGTAGCTCAATTTGCAAGGCGAGAGATAAACGCTGTTAAACTGTCGAAGTTCGTGACAAAGCCTGAATAATGCAGATTACACCGAGAAAAATACGGCCGCAGTCAAATTTGCATATTTTATTGGTCCCTTTCCGATGTCCGCTCTTACATTCCAGGAAAAAAATTATATCTCAACTCTGCTATCGCGTTCAAACGATTTTCGACGTTGAGCGTTTCTTAATAGCTTTAGTTTGTACCACAAACCTGCGTCTTTGTGAAGTCAAAGTCGGTTGAACCCCATCGAACTGTAGTACAATCGGGATGGAGTGAATTAATTTCTCAAGGGTTTAGTGTTTAACTATTTGCAGAGAGATTCAATTCGCGAAGTCAAATTACAAATTACCGTACAGGTGAAATGTTTGGTGCGACTCTAGCTAGATGGAGTTACTGAAGCTCTGCACTATTCTAAATATTTGATTTTCGTTTAAAGTATTCGCCGGCTTATACAAATTTGCGTTTACGAGTACCAGCCTGGTATTGCCTAAACACAGCGAGGTTTCGAAGAACTCGGATAGCAGAGAGAAATCTGGGAATTTCACATAATCAGTCGAGATTTTAAGATTGCTTTAATTTCCTAAAGATATCTAAATGTGTGACTACAGTTACTACAGAGCAGGGGATTAAGTAAATGTGTTTCGACCCAATAGTTATTTAGATGTCTACATTTGATTTTACACACCTGCGCTTACGACCGACCCTTTTAATGTCTTTAGTTCGCTTCATTCATTGTAAGAGCGAAAGTGGTGAACAGATATATTATGGAAGCAAATATTTTGGTGCCAATTAAGTAGAAATAGGATTTATTAGTTTGCATAAAAACATACACAAAAAAGCCCACACACATGTAGTTCAAAATAAAACGTTATCATGTACACTCGAATAAATAGATGATTTTATTTCACACAGCCACATTGGTACTTTATTGATTAATGTTTGGCAAATATTATATTAAATATAAATTGCTTTTTAAGAAAATCGAGATACAAATGTGCGAATATGTGTGAAGTTACGACGGGCTGACATATCAGTTTAGACAAAAACTTTTAAATCAAACAAGAATAAAAAAATATGTGCGAATATCACTTATCTAAAATGACTCAAGACTTACACGTCTTACAAAACATTAGATTTAGCGACATAAAATTATTTTGCCAATTGCGGTTTACTATGTGGAACGAATTTCGACTAATTGGGTTCAAACGTTCTATTGCACTGGATATTTTTTATTACTAATATCAAATAGTTATTATGTAAAAATAAGTGCTTATTGTACTTGAAGACTTTTAAAAGAAGTAAAGATTCTGGGAAGCCATAAACAAATGATATAAAATATCTTTATACTATGAAGCTCACGATTTTACTCACATTAAGTATGGATTGAATTCAGTTTTTCATGTCTCAGACTTGTATCCTTATATCACCAGTATTAATCAAATACATAATTAACCCATTACATTGTCCCACTGCTGGGCACGGGTCTCCTCTCAGTATGAGAGGGGTTAGGCTATAGTCCACCATTCTGGTGTACAGTTTTATGTATTTATTTATTCAAATAAATATATGAAAATTGCAAGATTTCCTATTTCGTTGGGTTGAAAAAAATAGCTCACAGTTTGTCACAGGTAAGATGTATCGAGTGATTAAACAAGACAGCTGTAATGGATGGACAGTATGTTTTTATCGATAATTTCCTAGTCGAAAGAGGTGGTCTTAATCTTGAATTGTCTTTACGTGAAATGAATCCGTGACCCGTATCTCAGAAGCGGATTGTACCAACCACTGAACCATTTATGCCGACTGATTTTATAAGTTATTAAATAATTGCGTGACACTCTTACATTTTTTGGGACCCAGGTATTCAGAATGTCAAGCTGGGACCTACTTTAGTAAAATATTATAATCTCTACCTATTATACATATTGTTGAAAATGAAATCATTTCACACTTCCGAAACATGAATTTTACCAAGTACTAATTACAATTTTGGTATGTGTAGGAATTCATACCCACATGAAATTTGTGTTCAGCAAACTAATATTGTTGCGAATAGAAGATATTTGTATGGGATTTGTGAACATAAAACATTTGATTGGATCTTAATTAAATGTAGAAGTTTATTAATATTAATACACGTATACCAATATAAAGAATTGAAAAATCTTAGGGTGTTCACTCGGACCCAAGTAAAGATGTTCTATCTGTACAATAGCGGGCCTGAGAATGAAAAAAAAATTACCCTTTTGTATAAGTCTTGGGAAGTTCTCTCTGTTCGACAATTATTTATACAGCTAACTATGAAACAATATATGTATAATATATATATGTATACATATATATATTATACATATACATATTATATATATATACATATATATATATGTATGTATATATATATATATATATATGTATATTAGACACATATATATATACCAAGAGACGTAAAGATATTGTTTTTTTCCGATTCCGCATCTTTTTACAAATACATAGTCCCCTTCTTGGGACCATACCTTTATAATAAGCCGAGTAAAAGTATTGACGTGCAAAATCTGAATAATAATGAATGGAAGAATATGACGTGCAATATTTAAATATATTTTCAAATTTTATTATGATGAAACCGAAAACTTACATTGTACCTAAATGAAATATAAAGTCAACCTCCTACACGAATTCACACACTAACATTCTACACAAAATGAGGCTTTTTAAAAATTTTCTATGAGACACTTGTTAGTATTTAATTTTAATATATTGCTATATCATTGATTGCTAAACAACCAATGTATATGTCTAGGCTTTCATGACATAATTTCTTATAGGAAGAGTGCTGTTGTCTGAAGCCCAGATATCCAGTTATCTAGTCCAGATACAGATGTTCACTGATCGTAGTTTTAAGCGGTATTTCTAAGTGTCTGTAAATGTATAGCAAAGTATTTCATTAAACAAACACTATGATTTAAAAAAATTAGTATCTCTCTTTCAACCTACCTAACCTAACGTCTGTTCTTCCGGGTAGGTATGTACATAACATATAAAATCAACCCATTATACTGTCCCACTGCTAGGCACGGGCCTCCTCTCAGAATGAGCGGGATTAGGCTACAGTCCTCCACGCTGGCCTAGTGCGGGTTGGCAGACTTCACACGCCATCGAGAAAATCTCTCAGGCATGCAGGTTTCCTTACGATGTTTTCCTTCACCGTTTAAGCGTGTGATAATTAACTATTTAATACGCACATGACTTCGAAAAGTCAGAGGTGCGTGCCTTGGGTTCGAACACGAGACCTTTGACTTGGCTGTCCAACGGTCATACCACTAGGCTATCACTGCTCAGGTCGGCTGTAGTTATGTCATGTATTTAATACATATTGTGATAGAAAGTATAAATGGAGGTTGAAAATGAAAATGAAAAAAAGCTATGATACAGGGAGTCCCTTTCAGTCCCCTAAATACTTAAATATAATACATATCAATGTATGTATTTTCTATACGTACTCGTACTTAGTTCACCTTCTTTCCGCGAACCGAGGACTAGGCCGATTTTCCCAGAATCACTAAAATATTTTTGCTTACAATTAGATATTTTATAAAGAGATTTAATTTTTCTTTGAGCGAAAATGAAAATCCATATCATAAAATTTTTCGTGGTATAGTTACTTATTTTGTGATAATATATCAAATATTTAAAATATTATGCATACAATACTTCGTGTACAATACAAAACTTAGTTTAATGCTCAGGAGCATTAAAGGAGTGAAAATAAATAGATAAGAATTGTGATCTTATCTGGTACTTTATGGTTTTAAAGCAATACAACAAGATTTCTGCTTAGCTCTCGCAATGCGTGATTCCATTTGCGTCTCTTACGTTAACCCATTTGTTGCCGAACTGCTGGGCAAGAATCTCCTCTTAGACTGAGAGGCCTGATGGGACATGAGGCGTGAGAGACAGTTTAGTTTAAATTTAAAAAGCAAGTAAGAAGCCTGAAGTCATGTTGGTAGACTTGACATGCTCTCGAGAAAATCTTTTAAGTCTTCACACGATATATTCCTTCACCATTTAAACGAGTGCTACTGATTTTCAAAACGAATGCACCCCTGACTTTTGAAAATTACATGTGCATCAAATTGTTCGTAAGGTAGAATGACGTTGTAGGTCACGGTTCGCCGTGTACTTTACACAGATATGGGAAGCAAAGCAGCCTTCACGAGACGGGCTAAATAGCTGTAGCATAAGAAGGGTTTCAGAAGAATAGTTTCCGGATGCTCCCAATATTGTGCTGCATAGGGCTACTGCGGAATTTCGTGTGACGAAAATCCCATTCACCCGACCTGCTCCACAGTAGGCCGGGAAACATTTGAATGTTTCCTCTTCGCAAAAAAGTTAGCAATAACATTATTTTGTTTAGAAATGGGCATGGCTATCATACTTCTTCGTTAATCGATACCGTCCTATTTCCATTTTTTTAATGTGCCGTATGTGTTAACGGTATGTAATCTACATAATCTTTATCTCTTCAAATCTCAACGATAACAATATGTATGACTGTTTTTTTTAACATTATTCCCCGTAAAATACTTGTTTTGTGTTATGTTTAAAGAATTCTTTTGAATCGTTTTATTCGGAATCATACTTTTTGCGTAGGTACACATTTCTCTTTATCTCAGAAATCTGTTCTCAAAGGACGAGTCTGGAATGCTCAAGGGTATTCATTCATCTGATTATTTTTCTTAAAGAAAGGACAGCGAGGAGCTTATAATTAAGACGAACTAAGAAAATGATCAAAAATTATTTAGGTACGTAATACACCATTCAGATTTAAATTATTTTTTGTTGGACCAATTAATTCAAACAAAACTTTGTAGACTTGGAAATTAGTCGTTTCATTTGTCAATTTCTTATAATTATGCGGGATTATGTAGGTACCTATGTACTTTCGAAGAAACAAAGCCGTTTTGTATTTATCTTTAAAAATATCGTTGGTACGCTTGGTCTTCGGCTTAACTGGTGCTATTAGCCCTGCCATAAATATCTGGGTAACGTATTTAAGGGATTTAGATTTAGCTTGTACGACCCTGATGGAGGTTCAGCGGGTTACAGTTAGGCACCGAGCGGGTTTATGTTTTTTAAGTAGCCCGAGCTTAGATTCGCTTTGCGAGATTTAAATTGGTTACGTTCGATTTTTTAAATTGCAAGGTGTATATTTTAAATTTAAATAAGAGGGTGATAAATGTGATTGATTATATAAAAACATTTAAAAACTTAAGCTCATTGAAATATTTTATGAGTTGATAAGCTCAGCTATTATCTCGGTCGTACGCCAAATGTCTTGGCCAGTCTGGCGGAGTAGCGTCTCGCGAACACAATGCATCTGTCGCTCCCGCAAAAGTTCTCCTAATCTAAACGTAGATCATCGCGATTGTCGGAAGATTCAGCGGCGATTAAACGTATTCATAGCGTTTACGTTTTGACGTTGTGCGGCCGTCAGAAGCAACAGGGCCGCGATTGGAGGGCGGACAGGCGCATGCGCGGTGGGGCCGCGAGGTGAAGGGGCGCGGGGGTGGTCGCCCATCGCAGCCTCCACGCTCGTTCTTAATGAATCGCCGGTACCCGCGGCTCGCGCTGCGCTCGCTCCATCCGAGTGCTCCCTTTAAAAAGTTGTTAAGGAGCTTTTCTCGCCGTCTCCCTCGCGCCCTCTCGTGTTGCAACAAAATAATATCCGCGGGTGGTGGCTTCCGACGCTGCAACCGTCACAAGGTAATGCATGCAATCGTGCTTAAATACACTTTTGTTTCATAATAACTTTTTATTACTTTGAGGAAATTCAAGGATGCACAACTTTTTTATTTATGAAAATTTTTGCTCCGTTTAAACTTGTGTTTTTTATAATTTTGCTTGGTGCAATGTTTTATAAAAGTTATAAAGAGTATCACAAATTTGAAAATGAGTTTTATGCAGGGATTCCGATTACTACTTCTTAAATTTAAACAATAACTTTGTATGCTTTCGAAGTGAACATATTTATATAAGATCATTTTATTTCGATTAGTATCTCGAACGTAAATAACGGAAGGGTCGAAAGAGGTCGGTCTCGTGACGATATTAAACCACGTTACTTTGATTATTTCGTTTTCATATCGGTGACACTGTATATAATATTATAATATTTGGGTTCCATATATACTTATTTGTTTATTAAAACCCAAATGTGTGTGCGTTAGTATAACGATAAAATAAAAACATAATTAAACGCATTTTAAATTAATATTACAATGATAAATGAAAAGCTATTTTGCGCGAATGACGTTTATGAAGATTTTCTACGTCAAAATAATGATATCAAAGATTGAACACAATTCGGTAACAACAAAACGCTGTATTATCGCAGCTATTCGCCACTTTAGCAGCGTATTATGAAAAACGGTCCTTACAAATTTGTATGGTGCCGGTGCCATTGTTCGTAGTTATAATGGATCTGTCAATGTTTCACTGGAGATGAATGAACTGTCGATGAATAACAAAAATGACGCTTCGACATTTTCCCTGACATTCAATATAAAAAAAAAACTTCTAAACGGTAGGCGTAGCTTACAATTTTTGTATTTTAAATTCAGAAAATTAGGTATGTCAGAAAATATTAAAATGCAGACGAATTTTGTCTCGAATTAGGTTACCATTCGATTTTAAAAACAGAATTGCATCATAAAACCCTTTTTATTATTTAAAAAAATAATTTTGTTTTGCGAATAGATATGTCAGAATTAATTAAAATAGATATTGACATGAATAATCGACTATCCAAGAATATTGGTTAACTTAGTACCTATAAGCATCACTGGTTTCTTATCGATATATTGAATTCCACGTTCAAGTCGAAATATCTAAATTATTCTCTCACGGGTTCGGTAGAGAATACCTAGAAATCCAGGTTAGCTTAATAAGTACTTCACTTCGTCTGCCTATTAGTTATTAGAATTCTACGTACTCATAAAATCCTTCATACACTTCATATACGATCTATACAAAGACAGATAGCTTTTCTATTTCTATTTTATCTTTTCAATAGCTTCTTGATGGAATACACACATAGCTATAATAATAAATTATACGTAGTGGTCGTCTAGTGGTGCTATGGGCGGTGGCTTCGCTAGAGGTCCCGGGTTCGAGCAATGTTTGATCGGGTTTTTCTATAAAATTCTCAATCGGAGTTTTGGTTTGTGCCCGGTTAATGACAATAAGCTCGTCCCCTATTACATGAAATTAAACATACCGGCGAACTGTGGGTGTACATTAGTACATCTCTGCGTATCTTTTCGGCGAATACAGGCGTTGGTACGTTGGTTGGTTGGTTAATATAATACATAATAGACATTATGTATTATATTAACTATTGACCTTTAACATAATAACTTGATACATCACGTGATGTTTAAATACTTAGCTACTTACGCTACATGTCTCCTTTTCCAAATTCAAATACTCCCCTCTTCATTTCCCTGGAATATTTAAATACAGATACATTTCTATCTATAGGAATCCATGAATCTTTTAAGGCAACACGCCCCATCCAATAAGGGTTCTTTGGAGCATGTAGTACCCATATGTAACGCTCCTTATGCTTTCCTTATCAATTCCTTTCGACAGTTATTGTGACTTCGTTATTGCGGTATCATTACGATTTTTATTGCGATGCCCTCTCCTCTTACTTACATTATGTGTGTAAGTAATGGACATGGAGTTTTCTCTCGTATATTATTAGATGTACCGTGATTTTGTGCAGTCAATATACCATCATGCCTATTTTTCCGAATGGTTAGGTAAAGTGATGTACATCCAGTTCACTAGAATATATCAGGGCCCATATAGGTTGGCCTTAAGTAGGCACAAATCCAAACTCCTAGCTGCTATTGAGAATTCAATAACATTTTGCCCCACCACGGTATCGATATCAAGACCTCTGGCTGAAAATTGCAATGAGGAGGGGTAAACATTAATGTTCTTAAAAAAGTTGTTACTAATAAATATACATGAACAAAAAGGTTCTCGAGTGGAGACCACGCACTACAAAATGCAACGTAGGATGGCCTCCAAAGAGATCGACCACCTGGTAAAGGTCACTGGGAGTTGTTGGATGCTGGCGGAATATAACCGCCTCTTGTGGAAGTCTATGGTGGAGGCGTTTTTGCAGCAGTGGATCTTTTTTTAGCTGATATGATGATAACTCAAGAAGATATTACACTCTAACAATGCATCGCTATAATTGACAGTTGATAAATAAATTAAATGTTGTGGCAACATTCAGCATAAATATATAGTTAAGTTACGTTTTTTATTTCATAAATAGGGTACAGTATCAGGCAATCAACCAACGATGCTAGCTGATCCAAGCAATACCGGCTATGCATGAAGGCAATCGATCATAGCTCAGCCAGTGTGGCTCATATTATTCTTCCTACAACGTAAAGTTTGAA
Organism: Acronicta aceris; assembly: GCA_910591435.1. Taxonomy (NCBI): domain Eukaryota; kingdom Metazoa; phylum Arthropoda; class Insecta; order Lepidoptera; family Noctuidae; genus Acronicta; species Acronicta aceris. The sequence goes on along the minus strand of OU342767.1, from coordinate 7,258,679 downwards.
AGTGACTCCTTTACTCCGGCAAGCTTGTCTTAGAAAGATTTTTATTAAAATAGTTTATCTTTAAGCAGGTCTCGGTGTCGGTGTAATGTTGGTTTTCTACGTAGTCTACCTGAAATAACATAGGTAGTTAAGTAAAATCTATACATAGAAATAAAAAAATAGAAATAATTTAATGTAGGTATACAGATAAGGTTGATACATGCCTAAAGCATGCCAAATACACAAAGATATAAAAAAAATCACTATATTGCTTGTGACCCCTAAAATATGTGACAAAAGTGGCGCGCGGCACAGCCCTAGTTCACCGATGACGTTATTAGGTGCCATGTAATAGGCGGCGAACTTATCGCCATTTATCGGGCACAGTTCCAATCCTGCTATAACTGAGCATCTTTGTAATAGGAAAATTCAATTACAGCTTTTGCTCGATCTAGGAAGTAAATATAGCATTTTAGGGCTTAAACTTGGGTTTTATAATGAAGACTGATAATATCTATTCAGTAAAACTTTAACATTGGCTCACCGATGGACAGTAAATATGTAACTAGGTGAGAGCCTACATGCACGAAATTTGTTTCCTTATATAATATATGTAAGCATTAACACAAGATTTTGGGAAAAACGTGAAAAATTGCTAGTCATAGAAAGACTGCCTCATTAGTCTAGTGGTCCCAAGCGCAACTGCTTCGCTAGAGGTCCTGGGTTCGATCCCCAGGTTAGTGTTATTGGGTTTTTCTATGAAATTCTCAGTAGCACCTCGAAGTCTAGATTTGTGCCCGGTGAGTGGCAATAGGCTCGCCCCCTATTACATGGGACCTAAACATACCGGCGAACTGTGTACATTAGTACGCCTCTGCCTAACCCTTCGGGGAATACAGACGTATAGAAAAAATCCTGAATCGAACCCAGTAAGTACCTCATACTCAGTGGATAAAATCGCTACCTATTATATACTAAGCTACGAGTATTACATATAAATTTTGGCCATCGTACACATGAACCAATACACTAGTATACAAGAATAAGACACACATAATATCAGATCGTGGGGTAAAATCACGCACGAGTTCGCAGATAACATCATATTGGGTTTCTGAAGGTTGTGGGTCAGTCGCAGTCACTCCACGTATTACTGGAGGGTAGTTCCTATAAGACATACATATATATAGTTTATAGGACATTATAAATTATATATCGTGATTTAGTCGGCGCAGTGGCTTCGTGATTGGCTTCCGTGCCAAGGCCCGCGATTTCGATAATTGCCACCATAGAAGATATCATTTTTGCTTTTTACCGGACTACGAAAAAAGGAAGGGTAATTAATTTAACAGTTTATTACCTTTTTGAGATTTTTTTGCATTTTCCATGCACAATCACAAAAAGCTAGTTAAAAGGTAAGGTGGCATCGTACGACACTGAGCTAACTGTAAAGTAAGTCGTGTCGGTTGAGAAGTAAGGTAACTTGCCTCTCATACATGTCACCAACGTCACCTTATGACGTAAATTCAGAATGTGAAGGCAAAATTTCAATCATGCGGGTAGGGTTCGCGGTGGCTTAGAGGTCAGAGCGTCTGGTGTATCAAACCAGAAGACGCAGGTTCGAATCCTGCCCGCGATTGAATTTTTTCCTTTACTAAAAAATAACTTAACAGTTTATGTCAAAAACTACTCTTCAGGAATTAACAAATGAGGTGTCGATTGATTCGTCTTTGCAATAAGTTTAATTAAGGCTATGATTTTTTTAAAACATGGCATAGCCGGCAAAATACAAAAAAGGGGACCGAAAAAAAATAATTACTCAATTTTAAATTTGTTAAAATCCAGTAAAATTTTATTTTTTTCGGTTCCGCCGTAATTAAGTAGGTATAGTTAAGTTTGCACTTAAACATCATAATTACGACATGCGACCACGGCTATAAACTGGATACCTCTGTTCGTGGACATAGGATATTTTTCTTGTTTTTTTTTTAAATAAAACGTTGCCCCATACTAGGATTTTCTCCTGTATCGTGGGTGCGTTTACAAACACAAATTCTCACATACACAAACGCCCAGACCCGGAACAACTATCTGTAGATCATACAAATATTTGCTCGGTGTGGGGATCGAACCCACAACACGTGGCGCAGAAGCCGATCGCTCAACGCCTACGCCAATCGTGTCGTCAAATATTTTTTTATACTTGTCAGTTGATTTTAGTTTTTTAAACTTTCGTTTTTATTTATATAGCCACTTTTGAGGCCCAGTGCTGGGCAGAGGCCTTCCATATCTTAAACTTTAGTAGAGAGAAATTGAATATTGCACGGAGCAAATTGCAACCCAGCTCAAATACGACTTTGATTTGAAATTCTCGTTTTTTCGGGTAACGAAAAGTAAAATTTTATGTAGCATTTAAATATGTAACAGATGTTATCTCGGAAATGAGTTGGTCCACATTTTAATAAAAATATTAGGATAAACTTATCATTAATTTTTTGAGGTGGTGAATTCCGGTGCTGACTTCATCTGGGTAGCACTGCATTGTCAAATATTCTGCTACCTTGTAATAAGAAGCTATCATGATTGTATCCCGTTTATTTAGGGTAAATTACCAGTGAAATAACTGCGCAAATGAGCCATAATAACTGGCGTTTCGTCTCAGACTGCTTAGTGGTCCCAAGCGTAACTGCTACGCTAGAGGTCCTGGGTTCGACCTCCAGGCCGAGCAGTGTTATTGGGTTTTTCTATGAAATTCTCAGTAGCAGATCGGAGTCTGGATTTGTGCCCAGTTAATGGCTATAAGCTCGCCATATAAATATACCGGCGAACTGTGGGTGTACATTAAGTACGCCCCTGCCTAACCCTTCGAGAAATACAGGCGTGATGCTATGTTTATGTATGTTTCGTCTCAAGATGCTATTCAAATAAATACTTCTGTGGGGTATATTGTATAATTAGCTATAATCATATCTATATTTTACTAACTAGAGGTATGGCTGTACAACAATATATAAATGTGTACTCTAATTATAATAAATCAGGATTTACTCAACAGCCGTGTCGTTATCATTTCAATGCCATCCCTACACTTCAAATCAATTTTAATATTCTGGGAAAACGTAGAACATGATAAAAAATTTGTAGTATTGGAACGACATTTCAATGAAAACCATTTTTTAATTATTTCTCGGACATGACAATTACATTAAAGACGGATAGCCGAGGTTATTACCACGATACGAAATAAAATTTATGCGTCTGCAGTAATTGGAATTGCACTACAATAACTTGGGAGCGCTTCGTTGGCGATACGTTCACCCGAGGTTTTTAACGCGCACGTAATTTGGGATATCACAATATAATTTATCGATGTGTAAATCATTTTGATATATATTATTATGTATGTACTATCCCACTGATAGTGTTAAAAGTTAAATTAACAGGCACAAATAAATTTTAAAGACATACAGTTAATTTGTTGTATATTTAATTCATCTTATATGTATATCAAACTGTTACAACAAACAGACAGAAATAATAATTCAATAAAATAAATACGCCTGTATTTCCGGAAGGTCGGTTAGGTCCCATGTGAGCAAGCCTATTGCCATTAACCGGGCACAAATTCCAAACTCCGAGTTGCTACTGTGAATTATATAGAAAAACACAATAATACTGCTCGACCTGGGAATCGAACCCAGGACCTCTAGCTCCAATCGCGCTCATGATCTAGTGATCAAACTGCCTTATTAGCTTGGTGGCTAATAAGGCAGTTTAAATAATAATTAAAGTGAAGAATAATGTAATATTTTTTTTGGAATCGTGCAATTAGTTTTTAATTTTTCAGAAGTATTTATAAGATTCTGAAAAATAATCTAGTGTCTAACTCTAGAATTTAAGTTGATAGAGTTACGATACGATACGATAGAGTTACGAGAGATAGAGTTACGTTGATACCTTACGAGTGAGACTGCAGAAGTCTGCTGTCACACTTTGAATAAACTATAAACTGAACGTGGGGAAGATAGCACAGGACCGAAAAATGTGGCATTAGTAAAGGAAGGCCTATACTCAGCTGTTGATTGTTTCGGGCTTTGAATGATGATGATCTTTAATTGAGATAAAAATGTTGACATTGACTTCATATGACATGAAAACATGCCAAACACAATTAACATAGGATTATATTTTTTTACATAATAGTGCGACATCTCTGGCGCAAAGCGAAGAATCGACTAAGCATCGACATTTATGGACCCTGTACACCCCATTAGCTTTTTACTCTTACATACGTGGGTACATATATGTAATAAGATCTTCTATCGTATTATAATAAAATTCAATAGTTCATACCTGGGTTATTAAGTCTAATGGATGCAAAAGCTCTAAGGGTTCGATTTCCAGGTTAAACAAAGTGTTGTTGGGTAGTTTTCAATAAAAATGATCAGATTTGAGGAAATTGTGTCCGGCTAATGATATTCGGCCCTATCACGTGGAACCTAAAATATACCAGAAAACTGAGTATTCACACGTACACATGTGGTACAACAACATGATGTTACTGTTATGCTACGTGTGATGATCTATAGGTATCTACAATCAATGCTCTTATTAACACTGTATCAAATAGCGAACGGCAAATATTTTTACTTACCTACTGCTGCAAGATAATATTTAGTTTAAGAACAACTAAATGTTTTTTCATACCACTACAGGGGCAAACAAGCATACGGCCCGCCTGATGGTAAGCGGTTACCGTAGCCTATAGACGCTTGCAACACCAGGGGTATCACTCGCGCGTTGCCGATCCTGTAAATTAAGGAGCAATAGTAGAGCTGGCAGTATAGGAGATTTGCTGCCATGCATGACAGCCGTGGTAACAAAACACCACTGGTCGCGGAGCTCTGGCGACCTTGCTCACCGTTAGGAACACAACATAGTACGGAGCTACGTCATTTGGATAAGATTTTCTACAAGGTGGAGGTACTTCCCCAGTCGAGCAGCTCCAATTATGAGTGGAATTATTAGATTCCACTATCATCTACCTCTCTCAAAAGTCATCTTGAATAGTGTTTGTGTTTATATAAATACAGATAAATATTGCAATATGTATGTATGTATTTACACTGTGTTTACCATTTGTATAATCGTGGTTGTGCGTGCTCAGTCGGCATGGTTGCGGGGAGAATTCGAGTGAACAGTATACGGAACGCTTTGGTTAAATGTAAAAAAAGTTAAATAAATCGCAATACAATCAGTAAAATTGGTTTCGTTTCACCGAATGGAATCCATGTAAATATCACATTCACTTTACTCGGTACCGATGCCAATATACAAACAGTAAACGAAACTTGATTTTTTTGCAATCACAAAATTAATGTAAGTGTAAATAATTCTTTAAATATTGAGCCACTTTGATACAAACAAACATTATTTGGATCGTTCTACACATTTTCTTAAAATGTTAGTTGAGCTTACTAAGATATACATACCTAAGTACTTGCATTCTAGGGTTAGAGAGTAGGTTTTTTCAGAGTTTATTATTGTTTTGACTTCTAGTGACGATTGTCATTGACATATCTGATGTATTTCTATGGTTTCGGGGTCGAGTGTTGGCTCAATGTGTTTAATATTAGGACGACCCGAAACGAAGCTACGTATTTCTTAGTTTCATAGTTTTGACTTTCATCATCATCCACAGCTTTTATCGACCCACTGCAGGGCATAAGCCTCCTCCCTCCTCCTAGTTTTGACTTTATTAATAGTAAATTGCATCATGTTTGTGTATGTAAAGAAATATATAACATTTTTGTACGTCCTTATCAAGTATAGTAACGTCTTTGCAGTCTTAGGTCTCAAATGTGAAACAAAACATTTTTAATGCCTATCTATACAGGAGATTATTCGGCGGACTTGTATAGTTTTTTTTTATAAGAAATAAATTCTCTAATCCGACCTAGGGCAGTTGACCTTGTCCAAATCTTTTAACAGTGGCACAATCGTTTACTGAATTCAATAACGGAACAAGTCAAATTATTGTCATCTCGAAATTATTAAAACAAAGTTTAATTTTCGTTGACAATTACGTCCTTAATTTTAGGCATTGCTTAGAACGAACTTGACCGTTCATCATATTTTGACTTATGTCCCTATTGAAATGGGTTATGCGTTGATTATGCTGATCAGATAGAAGACGACACGTCTATATATTATACACTACGAGTCATCACAAATAAGTAAGCACAAATCCCAACTCTTAAGAAAAAAAACGAAACTCCATTATGACCAACCTGGGAATCTAACATAATGATTACACACTTAGTAACCAGACTTGTGGTAACTAGGCTATTAAGGCAGTTGATTCATAATTTAGGCGTTGTAAAAGTTTTTCCTCGGTCAAAATCATTTTATATGAACCGCGAGCATAAACGGATTTTATGAAATAATTTCGGAAATCCAATAATTGCCCCGACGAGCTTTTGATTTGTGACTAGAGGGGAGTTGTTCAATTTTCGGTGCCCGCAGCCTGTTTCCAATATAATTTGCCAAACTTGGACCTTTAATATTGCAATTTTAAATTCTGGCGAACTTGATTGACAGTTAGTTGGAGAGGAATTAAAACACCGAAGTAGTTTAAACTTCAGAAGACTTCGGGCAAATTAAAAAAGCTTGGTAAAAATCTTTTCGACTAAGCGGGTTCTTGTTACGTGCAATAAACCGAAAAAGTCCTATTCTGTCAGTCATGTAATATATTACTAAGAGCCAATAAAAAACTTTCGCTGACTATTGTCATTTTTGCACTTTCGGCGAATGTTCGGTATATCAAGCCTAAGGTGGTTAAATACGCCCTTTCCTTTCGGGTCATGTAGCAGGTCGGGAGTTAGCGGCGCATGGCTTTAATAGCAAGCGGTTGCGGCGAAGCGCACAGATGCAAACATTGGTATCGCATGGCGCGGTCGGGCGTCGGAAGCATTTTGATAAAACGTTGCACAATTTCCGTCTGCTACGGTATCGCCCCATGACCGTTGATTAGGAAAATAGGCAATAATAAACTAGAACTATGTCTATGTTGAACATTTGTACTCATACAGAGATGTAGGTAAGTTATATTCAATTCGAAGAGTTAATTATTATCATGGGATCTTTCAGGACGAAAGGTCAAGGAGCTTTGTAAAGTTCAGTTGACACGGCATTCATATGGAATTCAAAACCCCGCAAGTCTCGGATTAATGGATAAATATTTGTTCGCGTCAATTTCACCATATTAAATTCTAAATGCGGACAGGAACACGATATTTTAATGAGATTTCTGAATGCCAAAGTTCTTGTCTAAAGGGAATAACTACTTAGTACTAATAAGTCAAATTCCTTCGCGAACGACACCGAGTATGACTGGTATTTTCTAATAAAAACTTCAATAAATGTACAACGCGACGGGTATTAGCGCCGCGAAATTCCTCGCCGCGTAAATAATAACATAAAGATTTTCCAATACATGTCCCAATAACAGCCCCCATCGCTGCTGATGCCACCCTCCTTCGATGTAGCTAAATGACACAAATATACTCTGTTACTCTGGAAAGTTGCCTGTTAACATAATCATAATTCACTAAATTCGAATAAATACTTCATCTTTGTTCTCAATTGATTCTAAACTTATGAGTTTAAACGCCGGCTTCGTCTAATATTTTAAACATTGTTCCCATTTCTTCTTTAGGAATTTAGAACTTTCTTAATAAATATCAAGCTTTTATTTACTTTTTATACAAGCCATAGTAAATACAAAGAAATTCCTCTCACAAAGGCGAATCGTAAGTAGAAGATATAAATACGATTAATACAATGAGAAGTTGTTTAAAGTAAATCTGTTTTTGCGAAAGATATGAACGGAAGGAAATAATAAAATAAGGTCTCGACAAACGAGAGAACAATAATTTAGTCGGTCGTGTCGGAGAACAAATACAGTGTCAACAGATAATAAAAGCAGAGCTGGCCGGTACCCGCCGCGAACCCAATAACATAGAGCCTTCTAACTTATATATAACCTATATAGTGCAGACCTGTATAAGGAAAGGATGTCGCCGCCGTACTTATTGGCCGCTGGAAACTTGGGCCCGACCAGATTTGAGCCGAATGCGTTTATATGAAATATCGAAAGCCAAAATATGGGTAAACAAGCTCGTTTATTGAAAGTAATATTGGGATATATTATCGAAGACCGTGACCAAAACTAAATAAAATTGAGATGGGAAACTCTGTGGTTAATCAACTGTGAAAATCGGCACTCCAACAGCTGTATTCCACGGCTCAGGAATTTGTCTTAGTTACAGACTAGCTATCGGTTCGGTACATACTTCAATCCCTTTCCGAGATTCTCAAAATTCCACGGTAACCCCACTCAAATTAACTCATTATTTTGTAACATAGTTCTGGTAAAACTTACTTATACCTATATATATTTTGATGGGATTAATTTGTTGCTGGTTATCGATATAATTTGATTAGGTAAGTTTTGATTAACAAAATCAAATACCTGCTGATAGTAGTAGCAAAAATAATTGGCAATATTACAACGGTAAATTGAAACAAGTATAATGTTCATCGGTCTATTTTTTGTTACTATGTGCAAATATTATTGACTTTACATTTACCAACATATTTGAGGGAGAAATAATGTCGATCCCGCACAGAATAAAAATAACTTGAGAGGAAAATTTGGTAAATCTCATTGGAGCTGTCTCTGAGGAAATCACTACTAACTCACCGAAATGTCGTGCCGCCGAGAGCATACAAATAAGTAAAATATAGTGGGATTCTTAAAACGTTTCGAGAATAATAAAATTGTTAAATACACTTTTTTACGACACGTTGGCATAGTGACTGAGTGATCGATTTTTGCGCCATGTGATAATGGTTCGATCCAAGTACGGAACAAATATTTATCTAAAATATTGTATTTTACCCGGCGTATCACAGTACAGGAGAAAATCCAGAAAAATGGCTATGGTTTATTTTTATTTAAAAAAGAAACAAAAGAATAAAATTATTGTTAATACTGTTAGGCTTAGGTGATATTCTTAGCCGTACGTAAAGATTACAGCCATTATTTTTATTACGTACATTACGTTTATCTGACAGTGAATAAGATCTCGAGTGAGTATGATTAAGCTGTCGTATTTTTAAGCATTTTATTGCGTATAAATCCTAACCGAATATATCAATGGAAGGAATAGGGAAAGATAATCATCTTATCTCGATATTGATAGCGATTATTCTTATTGTCCCCGTATTAGTCGTATTTTCCTTAATGGTGAGCAGTATTCGTGACACGTTTACAACCAATTATCCTCTTGTAATGTCGAAGAAAGTATTCCTTTGTGAGAAGCAACTTCATTATTATTTATTACCATCTGACCTCTAATAAGGTCAACGTGTAGGTCATATCTTGCCTTGATTATATATTATTCATTTATGAGTATAACACTTCATTTTGCCTCATTTGTGTAGTGGTCGCAAGTGCGTCGGCAGAGCATGAGATCATGGGTTCGATACCCAGGTAAAGTGTTATTGGTTTTGTATGATTAGTAGCAGTTAGAATTTGGATTTGTATTTAGCTAAATAAATTCTCTTTTTAAATTTAGTAACCTTCACAAGTTAAATATAATGATATTTATACAATCATTTAAACAAATATCCCAATATTGGTCCGAAGTACGTTTAAATATTCAAGGATTCCTTAATCAAGTTTAACCGAAATATTGAACTGACAGATAAATGGAACGAGGGTTCTCTTAAAGACAACGGGTTCGATTTGTAATCGATACCGGCTATACTCAATCCTTTAGGCCAGTAAGACCCTGACTCTGTAGGAGGTTATTATCGGGAGATACTTAATAACGATACAATAATCACTTCCACGGTATTTATATCGATAATCCTACGCTTAAAATTAAAAACAATAATTACTTAACATAATATAATTTTAATATTATAACATATCTTTTTATCACATAAACATACCAACATGCTTGTATTTAGGAACTATGGATATACAGTAGTTGTACTACTGTATATCCATAGTTCGCCGGTATATTTATATATTTAAGTCCCATGTAATCATGGGACTATGGCAATGGAATTATGGCAATATGCTCGCCCCCTATTAAGGGGGCGAGCATATTGCCATTAACCGAGTTCAAATCCAAACTCCGAGCTGCTACTGAGAATTTCATAGAAAATCTCAATAATACTTTGCTCGACCTGGGAATCGAATCCAGGAGCTCAAACGTAGCAGCCGCGCTTAGGATCACTAGGCTCATTAATGAGACAATTTAGTTAAAAACAATAATCGCATATTAATTAGTTGTATTGACTTTGTTAGAGGTGTTGCGTAAGATCGGTCTAGTCCAGACAAAGCCTCAAAAGCGCTTACCTTTAACGCGTATATCAAAGGTCATTCGTAAATAAATAAGGGTAACTAAAGACTTGAAGCCTTAAGTTATTTCTCAACTTTTATTTGAACAACTGTGCAATGGAATGAAATTCAGAAAAGAGAAAGAAGTGAGACTCACTTATTTATTTTAAGAAGTATTCGATTTTAGAAATAAACAAAAAAATTAAAATATATAATTTTATGTGTAAAAAAGAAAAATTAGAGCAGGTGATTAAGGAAAATAATTACTTATCTACATGAAAATTACCCATTACATAAAAAGGTGATATATCTGTAGCACTTGATTCGCTACATCTAAATAAATATACAACTTAAAATTGATAGTTAGCTTTTATTGTTCATTTATGCCATACTAGCTTCTGCCGTGACTTTGTCTGCGTGGACTTCAGGATTGGGTCCTTCCTGGTTTAAAGGTAGCCTATGTGTTATTCCAGGCTATAATCTATCTGTGTGCCAAATATCATCCAGATCCGTTGAGCAGTTCTGGCGTGAAAGAGTAACAAACATCCATACATCCATACTCACAAACTTTCACGTTTATAATATTAGTAAAGATTTAATATATTACGGGGAAGCTTAATAGAGTTATGATGAGTTCAAATTTCTTTCGTGTTAGTTTTTTCATTAGTTAATTGTGTCTAATATTGTGTTTTATTTAACAGTTTAATCGTTAAGATTAAACTGTTAAATAAAACATTACGTTATTGTTTTTCTTTTTTTTAATTTTCGCCATTTTGATGAATCATTTTAAATTTTCATTAGAGATATTTTGAGAGACCAAAACCTTGATTAAGTTTTACTTTGGTTTTAAAATAATGAATAGGAGTCCTTGTTCTCTCTTATTCATGTGAATTATATTGAGCTTGCTTCTTCTGCAAAAATTGCTGATAAGTACTTTGTGGTTGCAAAATGTTCCAAAAAACATTTTCTTAATTCTCATCTTCATTTTTTCCTACACTGGCGATTATGTAAAAGATGAACATGGCGAATCATTTCACCATGACATGTCGACAATGGAAAAGGGTTACCAAGGCCGATGAAATAGGTCAATGTTACTGGACTACTGCTGGAACTTGAGTATAGAGTTACCCCTGAAAGTGATAACAAAAGACAAGCGAAAAAAAGAGAAATTCTCAATTTAAGTAAAAAGTTATAAAAGAAACAAGTTTTTAAAAACATCATATTTTTTATGTTCATTGAAATCTTACTTAAAGTTACGTTTTTTATACAGGCCATATTATCAAAATTTGAGCTAATACAAAAAATCTAATTTTATTTTCATAATTTAGTAACCCCAAATTCATATATAAAAATATAGCATTTATTTAATGGGCATAATATTTTTTTCCCGTGGCAGTGAGGAACAGTATTCTAACTGGTCTCGGGTTAGAATAAGTAATACTGTTCCTCACTGCCTTTCAGATAGGCATCCCGTAAGAGGCGTGAAAATATCTGATTTGCTCGGTGGTAGGACCACTTGGGGTCTGATTAGCTGGCGACCACCCTTACGTCGGAGTCTGAAGTAAATCACCTTGGTGTGTGTTTCGACTTTTGCGCGTAAGAGCCAGTTGCCCTCGGTTGCAGCGGCTCTGGCAGTCTACAGTCCGTAGGGGCTCTTAAGGGTCGGCCACGCATCAGCAACTCCTCTTGTGTTGCAGGTGTCCATTGGCGACGATGACTACTTACCACCAGGTGGCTTGTCAGCTTGTTTGTCGACTTACTTCCATAAAAAAAATGGGCACAATAAAGTTAAATTTTGATCAGTGTAATTATACTTTTTTATGATTGCGAAAAGCGTTTGGCAACTTCTCGTGCACCTCTACCTCAAAAAATAGTTGTAATGACCGCAAGTGTAAAGCATTGCCGTACATCACTTAATGGAATGATCTGGCGTGCCACGAGAATATTTTGATACCAGTTTGATTTTATTTGTTTTTTTTTTTTACTGAAGACAATAGCTTAGTTTGCACCATCTCAGATGACAAATTACAATTTGGATTATTGAAATAATATTTTAAAATAAATAAGTGAGAGTTACTGAACCTCCCATTTCGATGTGTCGCATCTTTTCAGTCACCCTGCATATAGTTGATTGTTATGTAGTTAGCGAATGTGGATCACACGACCCGGATGAAGTGGCGCTCCAATATTTGGGATGCACTTGTACCAGTAACGGACCAAACATTTCGATATATGGAATTTTGGTAATACCTTAACCGGTTTCGATATGCACGCAAATTACGCCAATGCAAACTGTTTCATATTTAATTCCATTAACTATTTGATTAACAACATTTTTTATATACCTATAATTTTTATAAAAAAAAATCAAATGAACGTTAAAACGAAATTGATTGCACAGTCGATAATATTCTCTTTACTTCTGTTTTTAGGAAATGACGTAGTGCCCTCATACTAAATAGATAGTGGTAATCATCTTTCTCAGGTTATGGTTAGGTGATGGTGAATTTTTTCTAATTTTTCGAATGAATGGTTCATCTTGATTTTAAATCAAGCAGATCAATATTTTTTCTGTTTTATAATATACAAGTCGATCCACCTTGTCTTGTCTTGTCGCTGAATTGGCGAAACGCTTCAGTTTTTGTATAATTCGCACATTTTATAGGTCACCTGACTTTAGTGATAGGAGTGGTAAGGTTCAAATTTAAGTGTTTTGCGCGCACTCATGAAGTGCAACAACTATAATTATTCTAAGGAATTGACGTTCTGTTTTTATTTTATTTAAATAAATGAATAAATAATAGTAGATTGCATTTATTTCTATAAGAGATAATCTGGATAATGATAATGTATTGGTGGACTAAAGTTATTAAGATTTCATAGTTTTAGCGCTAAAATTAGCTTTAAATTAAGGAAATGTATGTCTGTCTGTAAGTCTCGACGAAACCAAAAGTTAAAATACCTTTGCATTTAAACGTCAAAAGTTGTGATTATGTAAAGCGTCAAAACGACATTTGTAGGAGCACGTTTTAAATATATCTATGAGTATTTTTACAGTCTTTTATGGTTGTATAAGGTCTATACAATTTATAGCATTCAACGATGTCTGTAGCACAATGATACGGGCGGCAGTGATTATGGTCCGGACCATGAATGTGTTCCTACATATGCTTACTGGCTGTCAAATTATACGAAGTACATTCAATTTAATCTTTGAATTCCACAGATTCACATGCAAAATTGCGTAAAAAGATTTTAGTAAGACCTACTTTTATGGACAGTTCGAAAATTAATAAAATACTATTTTGGAATAAATCGCCAGCATTTAATGTATATTTAATGAGATTAAGCAAAAAGTTTTAGAGTGCTCTTAAACAGAGACACAAAACGAATAAAATATTAATATTATTCCAAAAGTTTTCTATAGGTATCAAAATGCAGTGTTTAAAATATCCAACTTAAGTAAATTGTTTAATTATAAACCGCTCAAATATTCCTGGTATATATTTTATTTAGTTGAAACTGTTTTAGTTGCAACTCATTTTAATGTCAATGATAAAAAGTTTCAATTGACTCGAAGGTACTAGACGGAGCGTGCCAGTGACAGATAGGTACAATAGGTACTTCTCTTCAAAAGTTTAAAAAGGGATTCGGTATTAAGTTAAACCTGATTTTAAGAGAATTGCCGGTAACGAGCCAAGTTTTTGGCCACAATGAATGTAATTAATCGAAAATTTAATTTTTAACTTTATCTTTTTTGGTGATAGCGCTTGTCTTGAGTCACACGTTTTAAAAAGATTTGCACTTTTAAAAGTTGTCATCTAATTAAATAAGTTGATAGACATCTCATTAATGGTTAAGCGATTTTGTATGTACTCTGTAGGTACGTAAATACGGCCGGACCGCTTTTAAGGATTGATGCCTTATTTTAATCTCATCAACATATTTAATAAAAATGTCCCTCCGGGTTTTTGGTATTTGATTAAAGTATTGGATTTTCGGAAAAGTCATAGTTGTTTACTTTACCTATGGAATTTTAATAAAAAGAACTTAGTCAGCATAAAAAAAGTCTGTCAAATTAAGAAGGTCTATAATAATGATATATTTCTAGCGCTCAAATTATTATGGGTTAGAAGAGTTTAATTACCTGATTCATTCATTAACATAATATACCATCACGTATATATACCGGAAGGATCAAGCAGAGGTATACTAATATGCACCCACAGTTCGCCGGCATGTTTAGTTCCCGTGAAATAGGAGGCGACCCTATTGCCATTAACCGGGCACAAATCTAAACTATTAATTAATTACTCAGGTATATGACTGGCTTGTCCACCTACATGTAGTACTAATTCTAACTCATATACTTATAATAAATCTGTAGAGAGGTCAATTCTGTACATGAAATATATTTCCAAAATAACTATCAGCGGGTGATTAGTGATCGATACTGACGCCAAAAATGCAATCAGTAAAATTTTTGTCTGTCTGTTCGTTATAGAAACAAAAACCACTCGACGGATTTCAACGAAACTTGGTACAATTGTTCTTCATACTCCTGGGCAGGTTATAGTATACTTTTCATCACGCTACAATCAATAGGAGCAGAGCAGTGAAGGGAAATGTTGGGAAAATGAGTGATTCATGAGAAAGGTTTCAAGCTATAAAACATCACGCTACAACTTAGGAACGGGGCAACGCAGGTGAAACCGCGGGCGAAGAACTAGGGAACAAAGTAACTATTCCACGCGGACGAAGTCGCTGGCAAAAGCTAGTAGTTCATAAATATTATGCCATTGTGTGATGTTTAGTAACAATATCCAAATTTAGTCTAGTTAAACAACGAACGTGCATCCACATATTTAAGTGAGTATGTTCAATAATAACTTGAACCAACAAAAAGGTTTGTTTGAAGACTCTAATCCCTATTGAATCGAAATCAGGGCGGACAAAGCAAGTCGTGGAATTTAGGAACAGATTAGTGAGATCCGTATTGGTATCGATAACTAATCTTGTTCCAAATTTAATTTATTTTACTGTAGGTAAGTAATCGATTAAGGTGTTAAGGGAAAAGTAAAATGATGCAAAGAAATATGCCCCAAAAATGAGAAAGTAAGTACCTATTAGAAAAAGTGTTAGTAGCAATTCTTCTATATTACTATTAGGTAGGTACATCAAGATATAGCAAATATCCGAAATAAGAATTATTAATTTTAGATAAAGATACGACTTTAGTACTTTTTCGTAATACCTACCACTGATTAAATATTAATACATTTCTGATATAGATATAGAGGTAGTTAATATTATAAGAAATATATAAAAATGAGGATCTAAAGAAAATTTTCATCAGCAAAACAAGTAAAATGTAAGAATTAATTGATAATATACTGGCAACAAAGATTGAACACACTCGCGTACATACAATAAACGGGTATCTCAAGTCTGGCATGCCAACTCAAACATCGGTTACGAAGTCGACCAAGAATTCGGATGCTGTGATTTATTTAATCCAAGTTATTCACTTCGTTTATTAAGCAGAGTCGAGATTAATACTGAGAGCTTAACGTAAGACGTGAACTCACCGCCCCGCCCCTTCCCCTCCGAGACCTCTGGGGCCCCGCGTGACGCCGACAGATAAGCTAATTACTTATTGTGATTTAGCAACCGGTTCTCGGCAAATTTTTCATCAAATTTTCAGGGAGCAATTCTGAATAATAAGTAGACGTCGTCCACCACAATGGCAGCAATTAACCGGACAATTTAACTTTTTAATTGCGTATTAAGAAACTGGGGAGTGCAAAGGTTGAACACGGCCCGTGAAATTAATTGTCAAGAAAGGTCTCTACCGTCCGGCGTCCGCACGGTTACACAATATGCCACACACTGAGCTTCGTATATAACCTCGTAAAGATAACAGAATTCGTGGACTTTCATAATCTGTTAGGTTCTATGCGACCACTGGCTACAAGGAAGTGCAAAAAAATTATTACCTAAATAATCTTTTCATAGGTTGCTTCACTACAGTTTTAAAAGTTGTAGGAAGAAGTATTTTTATTGGACTTTTTGTTTTCACCTATAATCCTAGTTTTTCTCAGTATCCGTACCAAGCAGAGGAAAAGTTTGTGAAACTTAAATTCTTAAAGAAAGTTTAAAGTTTGAGGAAACTTAAATAAAAACAGAAAGCTTCATTGTGTAGTCAAAGCACAACCTATTGTGTTCGTTATCTATTGTAACTTGTCTGCCCAAGAAACAGTATATTAATATGAAAGAGATTTTAGCTTTGCGTTAATCGGAATTCGGGAATGAGCATAGACAATGTAAACATGACAATAGGAGCAGGAGTAAGGGGCTGGTTGGAACTCGTATCGGTGGCGTGGCACTCGTGAGATAACACAACGCGGCGTCTTTGTGGACGGATGTAAAATTATTAAGCAACGGAATGCCGTAAATGGGGTTTGCCTCTGTAATATCAAGGGTTAGAGGCGAGTCGCTCCTAATATGGGGTTTCATACGATTAAGTTTATCGAATTCCGGGCGTAGGTACCTAATTATGTTTCATGATATCGCTGCCCAGCTACATTGTGGGCACGATATTGTGATTTTATCCTTATCCGCGAAAAATTATAATGTATTTTAGCGGCGGCTGGAGATGGCTTCCCCTCACCCATTTTTAGCTCAGAGAAATTTTTTCGTGCATATTTCAAGCGGGATTAAATTGTTTCAAACTTTGTCGGACAGTCTGTCGAATGCGAGAGCGCTGCAATCGATTGACAGTCGGTTGATTCTGTCGTTATAAAACCTCGAAGATGTTGAAAGTCGATCGTTAAAAATGGCGTCGGTGTTGAATTGGCAACGAGAATAGAGCAGCCACAAAGTAAACACCATTCAATTTTATTACGGAGAGCAGTCTCCTTTGAAAATCCCTCGGTAGCAATCCCGTAAATCTCTATTTGTCGCAACTAAAACAGGTCACGGCGGAAGGCTATTACGTTCCCTAAATGCTGCCGAACTCCCTGTAGAGCGCTCTAATCCACTCCGAACGGGCTGGTGTCAAACGCAGCCCAGGGTTGTTTGTATTGTTTATTGTCGCGACGCTCGTTCGTACGGCAAAGACGCCGACTCCGTCGCCGGCACCGGAGAGCATGTTTCAATTGATGGAGCCGAACAGTCCCCGGAGTGAACTATTATATTCCTGCCCACGAACGATACTTATCCTCACTTAATGTCTCCTCTACTCTAGCTTACTTTGAAATTTCCAAGAGCTTTATAGTATTTCAAATATGGAACGGAATGGAAAGGGCTTGGTTAAAGGACTTGACATGTGTAATGGTTATGTCAACAGAAGTAGGCAGTTGTTTTATAGTTTACATTTCTACATCTGGTAACACTCTTTGAACAAAAATACCTATGCATGCATAAACTTTTATAAACGAAGTTAGACTATATATCCTAAAACCTACGTATATGCACGCACTCACACTGAGTTTACATAATAAAAACCTCGGGTATTGTGTGAAAATGGTTATTCAGTAAAATTTCATTATAGTTGATTGTTAGGATCCTAGCTTAAAATGATGTTTTGGTACCTATTCCATTTTATCTGATTTCAATGTATAATAGGTACCTACACGTAAGTAGATACCTACATAATATGTACCTACAATAAATCTCCAATTGTAGCACTCGCTGCTTTGAAGAAATTTACGTAACCCTATTAAAATATCCCGACCCTATTAAATATTACAAAAAGGCTTCCAATTTCGATCTATTAGCGTATATCAGACGATACATCTGCAAAGAAACGCCTCGTCATTCTGTTGGTTTTTATGTGTCAGTTCGGCGTTCGGGTGTAGATGAATAAAAAGCACTGAAGAGCCAGCAGAATGGAACAAAACACTTGAAACAATATCGCGACAGAGCGGCAATCATTCCTGTTTTATCTCAGTTTGTGCACGCTGCGCCGCGGAAACTGCTCTAATAAAAAACTACCATGTGTTTCTACATATATACCTATACGTACCTAGTGTACACGCCGTGTGCACACATATATAGGTTACTGCAATGCTGCACCTGCGTTGTTCCTTGCAGATACGTGGTAAAAAATATTCGGTTCGCTCTCGGTTCTGAGGGGTTATGATATATGTGTCTTTTTTATCCAGCAATACGTGTTTGGATTTAGATTTTACAGATAAGGGTTGCAAAGAATATCCATTTTAAAGCTTAGTTTTTATCTTTATAACAATTATTATTTGAGAATTTATTTTAAATCGGTCCTGTTCGTTTATTTACGTAAATGAGAAAACTGAAAAAATATAAGTTTAACTCATATTTTTTTCACTTGAACGGTGATATCGTTTTATTCGAGAAATACAAGTTTTACCTCTTTTGACAATGATTTTAGACAGTCATGTAAGCAGTGGACTCTAGAATCTTGCAGTAGTAATAAAGACACAGGAAAATGAAAATATCTTATCTAGCAGACATGTTTTTGATAGGTCAATGTCCTACAAAGAACTAACAGAGCCTTAAAAGAATATTTTTTTATATGTATCTTCGTTTTCGCTCAAGCATACCTATTTCATAGATATATTTAAGGTTAAGGAGATAAAGCATCTCAAATAATAATATTATATAAAAGCTAGAAGTTATCTTCTGCCAGTAATACAAAAAGCACTTTAGTTCAAAACACAAATCAGGTCATTCGATAACGGACAATCTACGATTATAGCAATTCCCAGCAACTATAAAAATTATATTAAACAAAAAGCTTAGACACATAAGAGTGTAAAAAAATAAATCAGGCTTTATTTAATACGATTCTTATGACCGTAAAGACGCGGTCCGATTGCAGGCGGGCGTCGGCTACGGGTTACCCTAGAGTGTCGGGTACAAGTTAGTTTACTTACAAACTTTTTCACGGTCAAGTTGGCTATTTTAGGTATGTTTTACAACCAAGTACAGATAAAAGTATCAGTCAAATCTCAGCTTAGTTGTCGGCAAGAAATTCGGGAGATTGGTTTTAATAAAATAGTGATGTAACTATTTCACTTATGTTGTCATGTAAATAGAAAATGAATGATGATCTAAATTTAAATATTTATACATATAGGTAACAGATACACGCTCACGTATCAGACATACACACACAAAGGAAACAATACAACACTAACTCATAATTCACAGAAATACGTTAATCGTCTTTGCTCTAGTGCTCGAAAAATAATAATATTTTTGTACCTGAGCAGGAGCCCTAGTTTCGGCCCAGTTTAGGATCTCTCAATATTACGTGAATAATTTTGATAACCAGGAAAATATTACATTTGTTTATATAGTGGTGAGATAAATATCCTTAGTTCAAATAGGCTCGCACCCATTTACATAGGACCTAAACATACCAGCGAACTGTGAGTGTACTTTTATACATAAAATATTAGTAGACCTCTGCCTTGCCCTTCGGGGAATACAGGTGTGTTATGTTATTATTTATTGATTTATACACACAAAAGAGGTTAAATACTTCGGAATACTAAGTACAAAGGTACTGCTTATTTCTAAAGAAATCTCTGGCAGCTGATTATTTTTTGTTACTTTCGAAGTAAAGTAAATTTTTCTTTAAAAACAAAATTATATTACGTATAGCTGTTGCCCCCCAGATTATTTTTAGCCACCAGGGTAGATTGGATCTTTCAGCATCTGTCCACCAAAATTCATAAAAAAAATAGTGGCTTAGGCGAGAAAAACTAACAAAACGACAGACTGAGCTTTCGCATTAATTTGTAATATTAGTTTGGATAAAACGAATAATAATACTCAAACAGGATAGTACATAAAATGGCGTTTAGTTACGCGCTACTTATTTACAAAAGGACCATCCTTATTATGCTAACGTACCTACATACTTCACATTCACAACGCTTTGAATCCTGTCTCTCAAACAAGAAAATAAATATGAAATTATTTTTATACTCATCTGATTTCGCTTTTTTGTTCCAGATTTACGGAGCGTGGCAGAAATGAATCCACAATAACGTTGTAATTTTATGAGACAATAAATAACTCTTTAAATATACTCAATGTAGAATATATGATGCTCTTAATACTTATATTATATTTGAAATTTTGAGAGAATATAACCTCGGAAGGAGGGTTGTTATGACAATAACGCAATTTGAAGCACGACTGAAGAGCTTATTGATATCAAATGTCTTTTGACGTCATGTGGGCGGAATCATCGCGACGCTCAAGATCCGTTTCCATGGAAACCGGCGGCCTACCACTAGTTTCGACGTTTGCCCTTCTCACTATTGTTGCAGGTAAGCAAGATAGTAGAGGAGGCCCAATGCAAGATGACAATCTTCGATAGCGCAGGAGATGATGTCATAATAATGTGACATGACAGGTCATTTGAACGCAATAGGTATATCGTCTATCGACTGACAAACTGACGAGTGACTGACGAGCGGCCAAAGATTGTGTACTACACATTTACTTAGGTGCATAGAGTATTAAGTATGAGATACTGGACTGGGATTATAAATAAATAAAATCTAAATTGAATCGAGAGGGAATCTAAACTATATAGTATAATAACACGATCTCCTTGCATCGGTCTCTACATTATCATAAGCCTCTGTAAGTATTCTGTAACGAAGTAGGTAGATATAAATTGCTGTTTATAAAATATATTTTGTAGGGCAATTCTATAGCGATTAATGGTGCAATCTAATCTCCGATCTGCTACTAAATTGTTTCTTAGAAGAACACTTTCCAATCTGGGTTTTGAACTCTATAGCTACTTCATACTCACAAATCTCACTAGATACAATATAATTACAGTTCAATTGTAGCAAGACGTAGATACATTATGGGTAATAAAATTGTAATGAATAAAATAAATGTGATGTTTCTTACTCCGGCGTTTACGGACAAAGAAGATTCAAATGTTCTATTTACGGGCCAAAGACGCAATGACAAGACTTTTTTTTGTTTGAATGTTTAATTGCTGCTATGTTTACTTCCCCTTTTAATGATAATTATGTTTTGTCGAATGATTAGGCATTGGTTTATTAACACCACAAGTCTCCGCGCGACAAAATTCAAACTTCGAATTGCGTTTGAGGATTTCATAGAAAAAATCCAATAGAATAAAAACCCAGGAAGTCATGCTCACCTGACACATTTGCGATCACTAGAGCAACGAGGCCTGTGATGTTCGCATTTGACTTTAATTAGTAATAAACATCGTGAAACTTTAAGGCGGAGAGTTAACTCTCATTTTGAATAAAATTACCTTAATGTACACGAACGAACAAACGATGTTCCATTGTGTAATATAATAGATATCTGTTACCCTGTAGGATCGAAGGCCTCGACGTTTTAGGTTCTATTTTGATATCAGGCCATTTGGGACTCTGTAAATTTTCTTTATCAGCTTGAAGTATTAGTCTATAATAACTAGTTACCTACAGAGATTTGATAAAATACATTACAAAAAATAAATGTGAAATTAATTTGAAAAGGTAATAACATTTTTAAGAAGTAAGTACTTTGTATTTTAGAATTTTAGAAATGACCAGTTTTACATGTTTTTTCAAATTCATTAGTAATAGCAACTAGCTCGTTTAAGCCTTTGCATACAGTTTGCAAATTAGTAACAGTACGTTAACAACTATTGGAGTAACTAGACACACTAATGGAAAACCCGATGAAAAGCTTAATATCCTGTCGGCCATCTTCAGCCTCTTTAACATTAATTTTCTCTTCTGCTATTTTGAACTAATTCAAAGTCTATTTCAAATATTCATTCATTTTACAACTAAGAAATTTATTCACTATAGTGTAATTAAAAATAACATACTTAGAAATATTTATTATATTGGAATTTTTACTATTGTTAGCAGTAAATATGTACACTCATAATGATTTTTTCAAATAAAAAAACGCTTACGAACAAATGAACGATTAAAAAAAATACTAAGTTTAAAAGTCAGAACTGTAATGACGTCGGCGCACAAGAATAACATGTCATGTCACAATTCCACATGAACGTTCCGGTTTGTTTCTTTCTGTACGTGTTTGTTCGGAACGTGAGTTAAAACTAGACCGCACTTCACGTGATGTAGCAAATTGTTGCACTTTAACGACTGTCTACAGTGGCGAGCTGCAGTTTAGAAGCAATACCGCCCCAGATTCCCTCACGTACCGCCGCCCGCGCCGCCGACCCGCCAGACGTAAGGAACTCGCACTCAACACTGCCCTACCGGATTCCAAGTTTAATTGAAAACGCTTTATATAACCTTTTCTTTTAATTGTTTAAAGCTTTCACTTCATCCCCGGCTCGTGCTACGCGAAATGTTTAATTATAGTTCCAATGAGAACTCCAGAATTTAAATAAACACGTTCCTACAATATAAATAATGATGTTTGTGTGCAATACGAACGATATGCGTAAAACCCACATTGGATTACAGCTAATCATTGGATTAATTGTATGGAAATTAGTGATCGTACGCGCGGTGAATTTAACGCAATTCTATCAGAATGTAATTATAGACGTCGATGAGCGTGAAATACTGAATAATTGGAATACGTAATCGAATGCGAAGGGCTCGACCGGTGAAATTCGATAATTAATATAATTATGAAATTAATTCATACTGACAGACGAGTTATTAAGTTTTGTACCAGGATAAATTTTTGTTTTCGATAATATTTTACTGTTTTACTTAATATAAACGCGTAGGTGATTTATTACTGTAGATATAATATTATCCATCGCTCGGTTGCAGATATCAAGATAAAGGGGTCGTCGGTCGACAAAGTTCGTCGCGTAGCTGGCGGCTACTGGTCCCGAGTTATTAATTTTCATTTGACTCGGATAAAAGCATTATTTAATGTTATGAAATGTCTTTGTGTAGATGTTTTGTTACACTTTCACTTTCACTAATATGAGTTAACAAGTTAACGCTCTACATTCCATTTGGTATTTAAACTTCAATTTTTGGCTACAAAAGCATTAACTTTTATTTCATCTGGTGTGATGTGTGGCCGGAGATGAGTGACGAATGTTCCGTATCGCGGTGTTATTAATTTTCATTTGACAGCTGCGCCACGCCGCACTCCGCGAGGCTGCCTCGCGATGCGACGTGACAAAGGCCTCGCCTCTATAAACACCGCCTCGTTTTGTTCCATTATCGGTTCACTGTGGACTGTGATTCGGAAAGTCGTGTATCATTTGTTACTGCGAGGTGTTGGTTGAATATCGCATTTATTTCCCATGCGAATGTTTTTAAATTTTCACCATTCGCGCAAAAAAAGTACAGTAAACTAGAAAATGCGAATAAAAATTAATGAAAAATGACTATAATGTTTACATGTATGTATATTATGGTTTTGTTTAAAATTACTGGAAGCATTCAAGAGGAAACAATAAATTTTCAAATCTGAAAAATTCCCACATCATTGATAATCCTCATTTATTATCCCAGGTTATTATATTATTAACCCGGTTAATAATATAATAATACTACATAGATTATGACATTATTGGCTGGATAAAGTTTTACACTAGAATACACTGCGGACGAGTTCTGAAGGCGACGAGATAGAAAATCTTAAGTATTGAGCGAGTGAACACGTAAACAGTGAACTTAGGTCCGTAGTACCTACCGAAGCTTCGGGTGAATCAGATCCATTCGCATTTAATTTACAAGGGCCATATTACCACCATTGATCCGGAAATCCATTACCCGGCCGTGCAATGAAATAATTTTAATTTTCTCTTCGTTTTATCTTTCCAATACACTGCATCTCGAATATGCAATATTTTTTATTGAAATACGCAGAATATGAAAAATAATAAGCGTTTACTTTGATGGGTCAACATTCTTTTTGTTTCTTTTTTTTTATTCGTGATAGTCTTACGCCTGACCGCTAGTTTGCCTGATGTTAAGCGATACTGCGATCTACGATGGAGCGCGCTTGCCTAGAAGAAACCGATTCACTCGTGATTTAAAGACACCCAGATTATATCTATCAGGGAAGACCCACTCGGGAAGTGCATTCCATATTTCAGCAGTACGCATTATAAAAGTGGACTTAAAGCGTTTCGTTCGGGCTTTTGGAATGTCCACCGTGAATCGATGACGCTTTTTCGTGCTTCTGGTCGTACGATAGTGGAAAGGCTAGGGGGGATAAGATCGTGGCAATTCTTTGCTTATAATGAGAATTACATAACATAACATTTGTTATGTTATGCTACGGTACATAACATAACATTTGTTCATCTGTAGAACTGATGAATTGGACTTCTGAAATACGGTCCACTTTAACTGTGAATCACGGGTAGCATTCACTTAGTGTAAAATACTCAATATCTATCTATTCAACCGTATCTGTTTAGAGGGAAAGCCGACATTAGAATAGTAAAATTTATCAAAGAGTTGAAAGATTTAATTTATACTAGCTTCAGAATTGGGTCCGACCTGAATAAAAAGTAGTCAATGTGTTATTTCAGACTATAATCTATCTCTGTGCCAAATTTCATCCAGATCCGTTCAGCTGTTCTGGCGTGAGAGAGTAACAAACATCCATACATCCAGGCATGCATACATCCATACATCCAGACATCCATACATCCATACTACAAACTTTCACGTTTATAATATTAGTAAGGATAGTAAGGAAGTAAGGATTTAACAAGGGTATTTAGGAAAGTATATATACGGCTACATATTAAGCTATACATTTTGAGTTCGCCGGTTTATGTAAGTCCAATGTAATAGGAGAGCGCCTATAACCAGCCATAAATCCAAAATTCGACTTAAATCGATCGAAATTACTACTCAGAATTTTGTAATGCCAAAGTCCCATAACTTTTTTCTGAAAAAGGGAATCGGACCCAAGACCTTAAAAACTGTAGACGACTGTGAAAAAAAATAATACTTAGAGTTCAGATACTCTTACATCAGCACAGCTGAGCACAAGCTTCTTCGATGACATAACGATTTTCCGCCAATATTCGATACACAATGTCTCGATTATACTTGCTCGATACTTTAGTCGATACAGGAGGTCCTATTTGGTTCCGGGAAATACAGGGGAACGACTAATGCGTATGTAGGTTCAACCGATAACTCGAAGAATTGGTGACAAGCAAACGTACCGTAGTGTATACAGGCGGAATCTATAACGACTAAGTTACGTGATTTCTGTGAGATTTGGGTTAGGTTGGGTGTTAGTTACCTTTTATTTAGGGGATATTTTTATTTAGGTCTACGGGAACAAGACCCTCCCTGGTCTTATCTTTGAAGGACAAGAATCCCATCTTGCCCAATTCCAGGTTTCTAGGATCAGTATAAGGAAGAAGGCTTTGTGTCTTTCTAAAAGAACACCCCAGAACCCCGTCATGCAACGCCTGTTAGGGCAAATCCCTGGAGAAACTGTAAAGGGGTTCGCCCAGTGGTTTGTAATAAAAATAATAAACAAATAACATGTTACATGATCGCAAGTCCGACGCTCTAGCCATTAGGCTTGTAAGGCTTGGCGGTAAGTGAATATGTGTAGATAGTCACTGGTTGATCGCCAAAAGAATATACCAATAAACAAAGAGAGATAATGTACCCTATGAAAATTAATAACTTTTTGAAGTAACATTACTTCCCAAACGGAATTGACTGGTTAATTGTGTATAATGGGAAGTAGAAAAACATTGGCGTTAATTTCTAAAAGTTGTGCAGTACACTTTTATCGAATCCTTTTGCGAATAACCCTGTATAATTAAAGTATATCGATTTAAATTGGTCGAAGTTTTAAGCACAAAAAGCTAATTCGCTTAACTTTTGTAAAGAAACAAAAGATTTTATACTCCGCGCAGACCGTTTATGTTAATTCTTTGAGCTTAAGCTTTGAACTGCCAACCTTACTTTGCAGTTTATAAAGCCGAGGTATTTTCTAATCGCAGTACTTACACTCTTATGCCTTTTATGTACAGTCAAAAGTAGGTACCTCAAGTTACCACAGACTGTCAAATTTCCCCAATAGATAATTAGGCAAACTGGCGGTCAAGTTTACGCTTGACCCTTTGAATAAAAAAAAAACTTTATTATTTGAAGATTAAATTGAAAATCGATTGAAGAAAATGTGGATGATTTATGTATACCTATGGAATTATGGCCCAGTACATTCTTTGCAGAGGGGTTCTGCAAGGATAAGCTGCACTTGCTGCAGTCGTTCTATGGATGGGTGATCATTTTTAGCACATAGATCTCTCCGTACCTTGGAGAGTAGTTTAAACTATTGGTTCCTTTCGTCATACGATCGCGTAAAGGAACCAGTGAACACAGTGGTTAGTCTTAGTCAGAAGTTTGAAAAGCCTGAAAACTAGTTCATGCCTAAAATATTTTATACCGGTATAGCCCAGCAATTGGGTTGTGGAGATCTGATGGTAGTTACTTCGTGTGAGATATTTATATCCACCCAGATGGGTCTGGATATAAATATCTGGTCGAGGTCATTTTGGACATCTCAACTATGTCGAGGTTTGACAACCTCGAGATGTCCAAAATGACTTCGTGAGATCTGCAAAAGGCAATAAAATCAGAATTAGCATCATGCCTGTCTTCCTCGAAAGGTCAGGGGAAGGTGTAGGTGCTTACTGATTGCACACAACGCATGTATATTTTTAGTTCCAATGTTATTGGTGTAGGAAGTTTATTTATACAAGGATTGGTTGGAATTGGCACGGATTGGAAAAATCTAGATCAACGCTGCGTGCTTCTGCGATTTATTATTATGCCCATAGATTGGTTACCTATCGAAATACCACTGAAATACTAAAATTTCACTATGCTGATGCTTTTTTAAATTAAGTAACATTTCTAGTACATAAGATAAGCATAAGATGACCGCCAAATTTTGCTTGGGTACATACTGTTTTACAAAGGGCTTCTATTACCTATGACTAATAATAAAAATCAAACTTCAAACTATTTTCTTTGAAAGTAAGAATTAGAATATAACTCAACCTGTTACTGTTTTCAGAAGTAAATACGGTGAATGTACTTTTACGAAACAAAAAATTACAATAATAATTGTAAACCTCAATTCATATTATTTAACGTAAATTGAATTTGAATTCGACAATAAATCAAAATCAATGGAATGTTTACCAGTTAATTTAATCATAGCAATCTATCCATACCTCTAAAACTTGTTTATTAATTGAATAAAAGTTTCTAATTAAGTTTAATTATCTTTGAAATTATTTATTGGTTTTTGTGCACGTCCAATTTTGACAATTGAACAGTCACTTTATTATTTGTGCAATTAAATTATTTTAACTAGATTTCAATTTTAGTCTACAAAATAAACTAATTACGAGTATATTAATTTAGCTTCGAACAGAATGCTACACTAAACAATTTAACATTCGCTTGATTTAAAACACTGATTTGATTTATATTTTCTTGCCAATGTACAGTTGATTACCTTGCCGAAGATTTCCCAGTTCGTTACGAACGATGATATATTTAGGAAAGTAAGTAGAGAGAAGATGGAACCATTTTGCTGCGGCAAATCGACGAATACAGAGAAAGCTGTATCGGCAAGGAAAATGCGAAGCGGGTGGGCATTACTTTTAGGCTATATGAATGATGTAGGGGCTTTACAAATTCTTCTGCATAAAACCAGTTTGATTTGACTTTTTACAGATATCTCCATCATTACAAATGAATGGAAAAAAATAATGGAGGCGCCTCCATTTTTTTAATTGAATCGTTTTGTGGTTTGGCCTTAAAAGTGAAAAATTTATTTAATCTCAGCCCCGCATTAGCCGAATTGAACGAAAATATTCGGCGTTCCGAAATCCCGCACGAAGCCATTAATCGTTTTGATGTCACAGTATGGGACATTTAGTGTGACCCTTTTTATGCGCCAACCTTGCCCGATTTACGTCCCTAATCGCCGAATACCGAATGCCGAAAACTGAAACTCAGGCGTTCATATGTTGGTCGCGTTAAAACGGCGGGTGCTGAGCGGCATCGGTTTATTGTGAAGGATTATACAAATGAGGTTTCAGAAGATGATTTGACTGTATTTTTGTACTTTATTTGTTTCACAAGTTGACACACCGCTTTTGTAAGTCTTGCAGATTAGGTTCCCTATTTACTTTATAGTTAATCTTGATAACGCCAATGCTATTTAACTCGGACGTAAATTTGCGCACTCATTGAAATTCATTAATTTTAAACCTTTTAGAGCGCACGTTAAAATATTCGGAAAATGCTGATATTATTACTGTTACGGATACTCTTGTTCAATGTAAAACATCAATTTAATGGGCGGTATTACTTTCCGGTAAACAATGTAGTTGGCTGCAATTTTTGGTTACGGTTACACAGATATATTTTAATGAAAGTAGATCAATTGCTATAGAATTCAGTAGCATCAGCAATTTCCCCACTTTTGTTTGTGCAATCCTGACCCAATTTAAACCAATTTGAAAGGCCAATTCGACCTGTATTTCTTCTGATTGTATTTGGCTATCGTTGAATATAAAGCTGATCCAACTGTTCGTTGTATTGTTTATCAAGAGCCCCTGCAAAGTGTCAGTTAATTTATTCTAGTAATTGTGAGCTGGCTTGATTAGCTTTTGATTGAGAAGTCAATGGATAGATAATGGCGTAGGTAACTTAACTTTTGTATACACGAGGTGCCTTGTTTCCTCTAGGTGGCCAGTTTTCGATAAACTTTTCTAAGTGTTGGAATTTTTATAATGGTAGCTTGAAGGTTAATATTATCGGTGACAGGTCAGCTGCAAGGGTCGGGATACAGTGAACAGGAGCCAGAGTTCCTGTCGCCACTGGAGAACCTCACGGTGGCGCAAGGCAGGGATGTACACTTCACGTGTACTGTCAATCATCTTGGAACTTATAAGGTAAGAATTATAAGGAATTTCATCATTGAACAATAAAGGTCCAAATTGCAGTGAACTTTTTAGAACCTAAACCGTAGTGGAGTGAACCCTACATTACATTAGCTCATTTACTGTCGGAGTTTAAATATGCTAATCCAGATTCTGAGCATAATACTTTTTTGTTTTTTTCTTATTAGGCATACGAGCCGGACTGCCTGGTGGTATGTAGTCATAATCAAAGGAGCATATAACATAACAACTGAAAAATCAGAAAAGTTTATGCGGTGGCAATCCTTACGAGCCCCAGGTAAAAGCCGCACACATCAAGGTGCTTTATAACAGATTCTGACGTAAGGGTTGTCGCCAGTCAGTCAGACTCCAAGAGGTTCTACCACCGAGCAAGTATTTTCTCGGCTCTTACGAAGTGCCTATCTGAATGGGAATGAGGAACTGCATTCTAACCCGGCCCTACAAGGGATATATTATATGCATACATACCTATATTAATACTGAGCATTTCCTGAATTAAAACTCGAGTGCACGATTGGCGCAGAGGTCTATACATCAGTTTCTGTGCTTCGAATCCCAGGTTCGATTCCGACCTAAAACAAATATTTGAAAAAATAACAGCTAGTTATTCAACACACTCCGGGGAAATACAAGTCCCTGAGAAAATATAATAATATCCATATTATAAATGCGAAAGTAACTCATTCTGTCTGTGTGAGAGATAAATTGGACCTTGGAGAAGGACATAGGCTACCTTTTGTCTCAAAAGTCTTTTGGGTTGCGAGTGAAACCGCGGGCAACAGCTGGAATCAAATATATATGACAATATACCTATTATACATAGTAGGTATGATATAAAGTGAGATGCTTTATAGTCTCGCGTTAATGTGAATTGTCATTGGTGTTTATCAGACCACGAAGTTTAATAACGCGCGTCGTAAACTGAAAACTAAATACATATTTACTAACTTGTACTTTAAAGTAGTTTGGCCCATTTCATATTAAGTTAAGTCAATATTTTGTGACAATAACTAGATATTGCTCTATATGTCGGGATTGATAAATACTTATTGATTTATTAATATTGAAGAAAAAAGTAATAAACTATCTGTAATGACGATGAAATCTCAAAACGAATGCATTCCGCAAAAAAAATCCTTCTCGCTGCAAATAAATAATCGGCTTATAGGTACATAGCTATGCAATATAAATACATAAAATAAAATGAATTTGTGGATGAAAGTACGCCTATTTTTTTGAAGTTGGTTAATAAGTTAAGAAGCTCTTTTTGCTTCGGTTTTTTTTTTATGGAATAAGAGGGCAAACGTGCAGACGAATCGCCTGATGGTAAGCGATTACCGCCACCTATGGACACCCGCAACACCATAGGAGTCACAAGTGCGTTGCCGATCTTTTAAAAGGGGATTGCGCCTCCGGTAACCTCACTCACTCGGCGAAACACAACGTAAGCGTTGTTTAACACCGGTTTTCTGTGAGGCCGTGGGTAGGTTCAAGCTTATTACCGAATCTTGCAACCTGAATTAGATCCAACTTCCTCATAAGACTCATTTTTTTGTACTTTTGTGTTGCTTGTTTGATTCTGAAGACAATAAATACACTCAGATGATAGAAATTACCCGATGCTGCAACTAGTGTTATCTCCTTCGGGTTCACGTTTGTAGCACGGACACGAAACTTTGCATATACGTTTAATTTTGAAAGCTTAGCATGATCATCACTGCTGCAGCCATGCTTATCTCCTCATAATTGTACTCCTTAACTGTTAGTAGCATACCAAGACAAAGCATGAGAATAACTGTATTGCACAAAATTAATCTACAAGAGAATTCGCAACAATTATTGAAACTAAATTACTTGAAATTGATAATTTTTTTTGACTTTAAAGATTCAATAAATTAAAAGTACGATTAAATTTTAAAAATAAGCTTCTACTAAAATGAAGTCTTTTACTAAATAGATACTATTGTTAACTTTTTAGTTTTCTGTTTAACCTTCCATGGAGCAGCTACGTTCCACACTTTTGGTTTGGGGTTTACACAACATCCTGAACTCCTTGTTTTTTTTTATTTTTGTGCATTTTATTAAAAAAAGTTTTTAAAATATAATATTAATTTTATTTTATTTATACTTATTTAATAATGTAATCTTCATGACGTCACTCTTTATTTACTTTAACAAAAGAATGCTCGCGCGTCGCTGCGTTAACGCAAGCGCTGTGAGAAACTTGCGTAATTTCATAATACTAAGTAAAAGTAAGAAACTTACACTTGGTATCTTAAATGGATAACAGCTACAATTGAACATCTTTTCTAGGTTGCCTGGATAAAGTCAGATACGAAGACAATCCTGGCGATCCACACGCATATGGTGACGCTGAACCCTCGGCTGTCGGTGACACACAACGGCCATAATACCTGGAAGCTGTACATCAGCAACGTAGAGCCGAAGGACTCTGGGACCTACATGTGCCAGATAAACACAGATCCTATGATGAGTCAGGTAAGTGATCACAGTAAATGCTAATCAGGGCTTGGTTATTTTATAGATTTTCTGTCAAAATTAAAATAATTTATTCAAAATAGACTACTAATTATTACTTTTTGAACGTCATTTTGACATTATCGCTCTTTCACTGACTTCTATATTTTTGCTGGGATGAAGAAATGACTAACAAACTCCCCAGCAGCACATTTCTGTTCATTAAGTTACTATTTTGTTGTGTAGTTGACGACACGTTTGGCGTAGCGGCTGAGCGATCGGCTTCTGCGTCACGTGTTGTGGGTTCGATCCCCACACGGAGCAAATATTTGTATGATCTACAAGTAGTTGTTCCGGGTCTGGGCGTTTGTGTATGTGAGAATTTGTGTTTGTAAACGTACCCACGATACAGGAGAAAATACTAGTGTGGGGCAACGTTTAAAAAAAAAAAATAATAATAAAAATTTTAAGAATTTCAATTTTGGTTTAAGTTAAAGCAGTGATAGCCTAGTGGTATGACCGTTGGACTGTCAAGTCAAAGGCCTCGAGTTCGAACCCAAGGCACGCACCTCTGACTTTTCGAAGTCATGTGTGTATTAAATAGTTAAATATCGAGCCCTTAAAACGGTGAAGGAAAACATCGTGAGGAAACCTGCATGCCTGAGAGATTTTCTCGACGGCGTGTGAAGTCTGCCAACCCGCACTAGGCCAGCGTGGTGGACTATAGCCTAATCCCTCTCATTCTGAGAGGAGACCTGTGCCCAGCAGTGGGACAGAATAATGGGTTGATTATAACATAACATAACATACCATCACGCCTGTATTCGCCGAAGGGTTAGGCAGAGGCGTACTAATGTACACCCAGAGTTCGCCGGTATGTTTAGGTTATATCATATATAGGCGAATATCATATGACGGTAAATCATCTTAATTAACATAGTTTAATTAGAACGTCAAATTGCTTATCAATAACGGACAGTAATTGCAGTCGGTTTCTATCTGAACGGTCTGTGCTGCTGGCCAATATTAAAATGTATGCAATCGATACGGATCGTCAGCTTGCATCGAGCTCCGGGTCTATGTCAAGTGCCGAACGTTTCATCTGATAAATTAAATTGGTATTCTTTGTATTTCGTTTCACTATTTCTTACATATTCTGTACTGAAAAGGAATGCTTTTCTGTTCTGTTTCTTATATACTTCACGGAAAACCGGCGTCAAAGTTCGTGAGGTTACCGGAGGCCCAAACCTCTTTTAAAAGGCGGGCAACGCACTTGTGACTCCTCTGGTGTTGCGGGTGTCCATGGGCCGCGGGAATCGCTTACCATCAGGCGATTCGTCTGCTCGTTTGTCCCCCTATCCTATAAAATAAAACTTGAGAAGTCAAAAATATTTGAGAAGTTAGGAATAAAATAAAGATCTATACATTATTACAAATCGGAAAGTTTAAACTTTCCGATTTACTTGAATGTATGCGAAAATCATTCTAAGTTTATAAACTAGAGTTGGGGTGAACGTGAATTTATCGGGAATATTGACTAAATTGACAGATTAATGATTTATCAATTTTGAGATAAGGATCTTGGTCGGTTCACTTGGCTACTCACGACGATATATCTAATACATGAAACATCGATATCTACATGTTTCCATTCTATATGGTTGTTTATACTTTAGAGTAAGACATAAGGGAAGTTAAGTGTGGTTTTTAGTCGGAACGAGTCTGACATACATAACCTCCGTTTCCCGTAGCGGTCTACTTATTTTCCGCTCCATAAAAAAGGTAGAGAAAAAAAATGCAGTGATATGTAATTAAATTTTAGCGTTTCTAAAATGAATCTTCATTGTATAAAAAAGGGTTATTGATCTTTACTTATGCGAATATCATGATAACAGTGTTTTCTTTTTCCGATTTCCAAGTAGAAAGTTTATACTTGCTTAGCATAATATGTAAATTTTGTTTGTTTTTGAGAGACAACGTTTTATAATAATCTACTGTTAGTTTAACGTTGAAAATTAAACTATAAACGAGTGCGTAGCTCCATAAACACGTTATGTCAAAGTGTAGAGAAAATTGTTATGGCGAGGCGTCGTGCCGGGCGTGCCGGTGACGGAGTAACTTTCATACAATATTATTATAACCGGAGGTCTCGGCTTACCTCGCCGAGCAGCTACACGATATTTTATTGCAAAGGGTGTTATATTTTGAATTAATTTTCGAGAAGGTTTTATATTTTATGACAATTCTATAGGACATTGATAATTTTTTTGAGATTTAAAATCTATTTTTTTTGCAAATATTTAAATGTTGTGTCACAGACACTGTCAGTTGATTCAATAAATTATGAAAGACGCGATGGTATATCCACCTATCTAGGTGGTTTATCCCAACACAACTTTTGTGTAAAATATACCTTAGGCTAGCTTGTAGGTAATTTATTCGTCATACTTTATTGAATCGGTTATATTGAATGTTCATTTTTAACATCAATTTTATTTTGTACCAGTAAATACTGTACCTACTTGTGTTGCTACGTCAACTTGCGCATAGAGGGTGTAACTTTAATACAATATTATTGTAGCCGGAGGATATGGCTTACCTTCCCTCTCGCATAGGGTTATACAGTGCTGTATTTACTGCAAATCTTTATATATTAAGTGGAGTTTCAATTTGAAGTTTCATTGGAATTATAGTAACTTTTTCACATACAATGACGTTTGTATTCCGCGAACGGTTGAAATGAACTGAACTCTATATTTTTCCCGATATGTTTCAATTTTCCGGAAAATGTGTAAGCACTATCTTTTCCGAAAAGATGCCTTCAATAAACTTGACGCTTATTGTGGTATGCCGTAGCATAAACCGAGGCAAGGAATTGTTTGAATGATCACCCATCCACAGACTGAACACGGTAAGCGCAGCTTAATCTGACTGATCAATTGATGGCATCATGTTAGTCATGAGCACTTCTTTTGCTTCTATTTTCTTTATATTGGATGATTATTGAGACGGTAACCGTTATCAAATAGCCGAAGCGGTCACCCTACCGCAATTTAGATAGTCTTATAATACTCTATAATTTTTTGTCCATTGACACGATAAGAAGAATGGAAAACCTAAACGAATAAGTCTTCACAATGCCCATCAAGTACTTAACTACTTAGTTACATCAAGTTGTTTACCCAATCAATAAGCAACAGCTTTTCAATATTTTTGCTGAACCTTTTCCTTATTACTGACATACCTACTTTATTTGTTAATTTATTAAGTTGACTAGTCTTTAATTGTTAGCCGTATTGAGTTCCATTTGATTTGATTTAATTGACAGCGTTATATGAACTTTATCGTTTTAGTAACCGATCGAGTCAGATCCGTTAAATAGTGTAAGAAATTGCGTTAGAAAAACTATTTGACCTCTTGGTTGGCTTAGTGATTTTATTATTACGTGTATTGCGATTATCGATTGCACGTTCGGTAGCGGTAAAGATTGGCCTGGCCATGACTGTTGCGCCAGCGTATGGTGGGTTCAATTGCCATCAGAGACAATCGATTTTGAAGCGGCGAAGCCTAATAGCTAGGGCGTCGAATTTGCAATCATGTGGTTGCCGGTTCGAAACCCACCAATTGCGCTACCAACATTAACCCACTTGTAACATAAGTATTTAGCTTAGCACGACGGGTTAACAAGAATACTAGTAATGTACGACCAAATCTGATGGTAAGCCTTTCGAAAAAAAAATCATTTCCGGGTTCCACAGATACTTGTTTCGAGTCCCATGTGACCTGGGCTAGTGCCCTTGTGGGGGAGATGTCTTTTGAAAAAAAGACGTGTGGCAGTCGGGGACTGCCGCGGTAAAGCTATTGCATAGCGTTTTTTATCAACTTATGTAATACAACCAATGCCACCTAAAGGCGGGTTGCTGAACTAAAGAGACAAGCGTGTTAGGTTTTTTTCGTTACGGAATTTCTGGATTCGGTCCCCACGCTCAAGGCCCGCGATAGAAGCTATGCAATAGCTTAAAATATTTTCATCGTACCAAATTAATGGTCAAGCCATTCTTCGAATACCCACTATCATTACCGAACAATAGGATTGAAGCTAATGTAAGTCCCTCCACCCTACCCTCTGTAGATCACGGGCTGTTTATGTAAACGACAAACCCATTCTATTCGAGTCAAAGCGTTACTGTACGTGTAATTTCGGTTGGCTGGTACTGAATGTCTTTCATACGCATGCGGGCATAAACATGAACATTGTGCTTGCCCGTGATATAAACGGATACTCGGATACTTCCAATTTATTACGCTTATAAGTTGTAGCGAAAAACTTTTGTTGTGCGAGCTAACCCTTAGCGTAGTTTTGTTTGCTCTCGTTATCTTGGCGATGAGATAAACAGGTGTATACGTAAAGAGTACATAAAACATAGTGTAGCTACGGTTTTATGGAGGAAAAGTTCCTCGTTATTCAGAAATATTAAACCGTTCTGGTCGGTGCTTTTGCTCGTTGTATAAATTGTATAGTACATGGGTTAGATCGTTCATCTACCGATTTATTGAAAAATATGTTACGTAACGATGTTTGTTTGTGTATAATTTACGTTATAAAGGAAAATAGGTATCCACTTGTTAAGAGTCCGGCGGAACGAAATTTTCTTACAAACGTAATACCGAAATAAATTTTAATTCAATCACAATTTAAACAAATTCTGTTATTATTCGGATTCCGATACCGTTAATCTAGGTTCCTACGTTACTATTTTGTGCAAAATACTGCACTGAAAATAAATATAAGCGAATGCAATTTTTGATAACTTTACCAAGTTAGGAACGATTTCCGGTCGTTTATTCCCAGTGAAGTAGTAAACGAAATGCTGCTGTAGGAACCTAGATTGTATGCGAATCCGAATAATAACAAATTTGATAAAATATTGTTTGTATTACGATTTATTTTGGTATTACGTATGTATGTATAATTCAGCTTCCGCCGGACCCTTAATAAAATATATCTCGTAGTTGTATCGAGCCTCAGTGTTTGAAACGTCAAATAGTATTCTCCTAGGATGTGAAACAACGTGAAACTCCATTTTTTATTTAAATCATAAATCCTTATTTTATTACCATACAAATATTTAGAAACAACTTTTACTACGGGATCAGCCCTGACATCGCGAATAACATTCGGTAGTATAACAAAAAAAAACAATATCCTAGGTTAAGAATAACGTGCCCTTGTGAGTATAACTTTTTTGAGGCTATTTGTTGTTTATATCGTATCAGCAAAGAGTATTTACTTAGCTTAAACTTACAATCTAGAAATGATGTCGCTGTAACTATCGTTGTAGACTGTCGTTCGTTGTTGGCTATCTATGGCTACATCAACAGAGGCGCTGAACTTTAATTAAACTTAGTTTCGGTTTACTTTGTCACAATCCCTAGAACTGTACTCATTTTGACAAAGCTAGATAAATCTTAAATCGTTGAATCAGTAAAGCTAAGTAACTATTAGATAAGTGATTACATTTCGGACGAAATAAACGTGCGTGTTTTAAATTGTACTCATGTGGTATTGCAGGTCAATGTTAGGATAAAAACTGATGAAAAGAGACAATAAATTCAGGTCTTAAATGCTCCGTATTCATTCTTTTGCATACAATTACTTTTTAAAGTGTTTTTTCCTGCGAAGCCGTTCTGAACGGTTATTTTTTATGAATTGCTTGCGGCTATAGTATCCCTGCGACCTATTGTGATCAAAATTCTGAACGGCTAAGACACACAAGAAGAAACTAACTCTAATCAGTAGTTAGCTATCACTATTATTACTTATATTATTATATTATTTATTATGCGAGTAGATGTAAGTTCTTTTCCCGATTCTTCTCTCCTTTTATATTTTCCTATAAAAATAATGCAGGGAACAAAGACAGTTATGTATCTTCTTTGTGTTAGGCTGATCCGGCCCTGGCTGCAGCGTAAACAGTGAATAAAATAACTCGTCTTCATAATTCTAAAAACTAGCTTTATAAAGCATATTCCACACTAACTACACAAGCACGTGCAATGACACTTATTAAGTTATTTACCTTTTGCGGGTAGTAGACACATAATGCCGCCGACGCGCAGGGTACCGGTGGAATTTTGTTAAGTCGTGCACGGAATGCACGCGCTTGCCAAAGGGAGGCGTGGAATGTCACCACGACATCTTCATGAGGCACAGACAACTTTCAAATGTTTGGTACTGTTTATGTTGCTGTAAAATATTTTACAACGACGTAGTTGCGTTGCAGGATTTTGAGCGAGATAGTTGGGTGGGACCTGAATTTTAAGGCTTGCAGTTAACATTTTTAAAGATCTCTGAGAAGGTGGTACCTAAACAAGAACTATTTTTTAAATAGTTCGCAAACCTCAAAACACAGTTTTTAACATGTATTGTTACATGTAACATTATTTCTTGATACACTTAGGGTTATTTTAAAAAGTAGGTATCGAGTTCACTTATTTCAACTAAATAATGTTACAATTACGCCGCGATAGCCTAATGGCTAGGGCGTCGGACTAGCGATCATGTTTGAAACCCACCCATTGCACTACTGACGTGAACCCACTCGTAACACAAGCATTTTAACTTAGCACGAGGGGTTAAAAATAATATCTACTAGTAATGTGCGACCCACATTGCTAGTGTGGAATATGCTTTGTGCGTGGGGACGGGTTAGAATAATGTTCCTCACTGCCTTTCAGACAGGTATCCCGTAAGAGGTGTGAAAATATCTGACGTATTGCAGGTGTCCATGAGCGACGACGACTACTTAGCACCAGGCTGGTTAGCTCGTTGGCCGACTTAATCCATAAAAAAAATAGTAAGCTTTAAAAAAATATGTTAATATTCATATGAACTAAGAAATACAAACAATAACATGGAAAGGGAGAACTATTCATAACAATTTTTAGACGTGTTTTGTATTTTCGTGAGTTCATTGAATAAAATTACAACAACACTCCCATTTGCTGACATTAAGGGTCCGGCGGAGCGTGAAATGCCCACAAAAACGTAATACCGAAATAAATCGTAATCGAGACAATATTCTATCAAATTATGAGATTATTCGGATTTAGATACTGTTAATCTAGGTTCCTACGGACCTATTTCGATACTTCACTGAAAATAATAGACCGGAAAATCGTTCCAAACTTGGTAAAGTTATCAAAAAATGCATTCGCTTACAATTATTTCCAGTGAAGTATTTTGGACGGAATGGTAGAGTAGGAACCTAGATTGACGGTATCAGAATCCGAATAATAACAGAATTTGATTAAATTGTGTTTAAATTACGATTTATTTCGGTATTACGTTTGTGTGAGAAATTCGGTCCGCCGGACTCTTAACCCTTTCTACTTAAGTAAGTGATTATAATGTCTTCAAATCTAGTCCTTAGATCCAGGCGGCTTTAATTCACCTACCATTTGTGAAAGTAAATTAAATACTTGGCTCAGAAAAATAAAACATTTTTGTTTTACAGCTAAAATAGTGGGCAACATTTAAAAGAAACATTTTTTATCGTAACTTATGGCGCTGTCTGTTTTGTGTTTTACGTTCACTCCTTTAATTTACAATTCCCCGTTTAGTACCAATAATTTTAGTTGGTTATTCTTAGTTAGATTAAGCAAGCGAACCATTTGAGGTTTTAGTTGGAAATTATGCCTTAGATTACATTAAATTTATTACTATTTGTGTTTATTGTGTTCATTTTCATACAAAGAAAGCTTTAAAATTACAGAAGTTTAAAGTAAAAGTTTTCTATGTATCAATTCACAGTTTCAGTAAAATTCTGTATTTCATTGAATCTGTGAATTGATATATATTATTATACCAGTAGATTTTACATATAATATAGCTAGTTACTGCCCGCGACTTTGTCTGCGTGGACTTTAGGATTGGGTCCAACCTGGATAACAATGGCCTATGTGTTAGTCTAGGCTATAATCTATCTGTATGCCAAATTTCATCCAGATCCGTTATGCGTGAAAGAGTAATGGAGATGGATCTATATGCATCCGTGAATGTTTGTGAGTATGGATGTATATTCAAACTTTCACGTTTATAATACGAGTAAGGATAACATAACACCACGCTACTCCCCAAGAGGAATAGCAGAGTTTCTGATGAAGTGCCTGTCGTGGCGAATATGATTACGAGACAGAAAGTTGGGTTTTATTCAGCATCTAGAAGTTCAGATTTGTGAGGATTTTCTGCACTAAAAAGTTTCTGATTTGTACATACTTCTTATCGGCACAACTCTAAACTCCGATTTAATAATTCTGTAATAGAAAAACTGTGTAAAAAGCAAAGCGTGCGGGTAAATGAAATTATACCTTCACAGCTGTTTTTCCCGAAGGGTTAGGCAGAGGTGTACACGGTTCGCCGGTATGTTTAAATCCCATGTAATAGGGGCGAGTAAATGATTATGTCAGATTAATTTACAATAACAGTAACGAAACCAAGTTATTTGAAATCCCTGTTGTCACTTTACGTTCATATCTTCGTTCAAAAGAGGGACTGCTCACTCTACGTCTCGTATTTGCTTAGGGCCGCTATTACTACGGCGCAGCCGAAAAGCCTTTTTTTATTTACACAAACTGCCACTAACACCTTCTAAGTGTTTAAGTAAAGAATCAAGTTACAAGTGCATTTTAACGATGACAACGTTTACATAGCTGGCAATATTAACGCTCTGTAGCTTAAATAACCTACTCAAATTTACTTTTAATTAGAGCTCTGCAAACTGTATTGAATATTGTGATGTGAAAATTTAACTGCCTCATTACCGTAGTGGTGCTGAGCGCGACTGCTACGCTAAAGGTCCTAGGTTCGATTCCCAGGTCAAGTAAAGTATTATTGGGTTTTTCTATGAAATTCTCAGTAGCAGCTCGGAGCTCGGAGTTTAGAATTTGTGCCCGGTTAATGATAATAAGCTCGCCCACTATTACATGGGACCTAAACATACCGGAATACTGTGGGTATACCTGCGTTAGTACGCCTCTGCCTAAGCTTTTGGGGATATATATTAGTTGTTTTTTTATTTATTTACATATTGCTAAGCATGCATATTTTATCTTCAATCCTTCAGACATAGTTTCGCTATTCATTCCGACACAAAATTCATATTTGTATTTGAATAGTCACAGTTCTATTATTATAATATACAACCTTATGCCCGCGACTTTGTCTGCGTGGACTTCAGAATTGGGTCCGACCTGGATAAAAAGTAGCCTATGTGTTATTCCAGACTATAATCTATATCTGTGCCAAATTTTTATCCAGATCTGTTCAGTCGTTTTGGCGTGAAAGAGTAACTAACATTAATACATCTACATATCCATACATCCGTACTCACAAACCTCACGTTTATAATATTAGTAAGGGTTCGCTTTTACCATTATACGTGTGACTGTTAAGTTTAATTTATTTTGGTTTTCTAATATTTCTATCAACACAACAAATACATACACTGGTTTACCGGTCATCATTCATGGCCAGTCGGTTTCAGGCAATTAAATAAATATTGACCTACTAATTGTTTTTGCGGCATTGATGGGAGGCTGTGTTGACAGAGGTTGTGATGGACGACCGTATTTTTTGTAAACCTACCCCTTTTTCTCCCCTCAACAAGATCACATTTCAACACAGTCAAGTAGCCACGATATAAATAAATCATTTTCCTATCTATCAAACTTCCAAACTCCGACGTTTAAATTATACTCGAAATATAAATCTATTTTAATTACAAATACTTTGCATAAAGTATTTAATTTTATAGTCTCCAACAAAAGTAATTTTGTTATTACAAATCAATACGTTAAGTTCCTAAGTCCGTCGAATCGTATTTAATTTTCTGTGTTTATCAATACAGAAAACTCTTAATTTAATGTGGGTACTTAGGTTGTTATGTACTTCTAGAGAAAATCTATACCCGAGCGTATAAATAAGCCTTCAGTCGGCTGTTAGCGACGAAGGGTATTTTCAATATGGGTAATTTTGCCTGGAACACAAATACTTTAGCAGCTTTATTGCATACTCGAGGATTAACTCGATATATGAACGTTGAAAAACGACAGCTTCTGGCTTCCAGTTACATACAAAAACTCGTGGTATTTTATCTTAATTACTTAGAAATCTTTGTGAGAGAAATCCCTACCCTTATGTTGTCCATCGTCGCGTAACTTTATGAGCGGATTACTTTTATGACCGGGATTAAAGTCCCGTTTGCGAAATGTTTACAGCGTTCAACTCCGTGCCCAGTTGGACGATAGATGGTCTATTACTACGGGGCTACGATTTCAAAACGACCTGTATAAAATATAAAGAACTTAGTACTTTATAGAAGGGCAAAGAGTGTATTTAGGTGCCGTGCAAAATATTAATGAAATTCGTGAAGTAGAAGAATCTTCACAATTCTAAAGTTTATAATAAATCATTCCTCCACCTCATAGGATAATATTTAAGGAATTTTCATAACGAAACCTTTTAGCAATTTAACAGGTAGGCAAAAGGCTTTTTGGGTATTTGTGGAGGTCAGTGGCGGAATTACGATGGATTTGTAAAGTAAATCAGAAAAAGGTATGATATCATAACGGGTATAAAAATGGGGTAATGCGTTGTTTATTTTATTTGTGTTGCTTTTATTTGCTTAATGTTTGCATTATGTAACCACAAAATTTAATCCAAACATATCTTTGGCAGAATAACGTTGAATGTAGGTATTTTATACGTTCATTTCGCTTTTGTATGGTTCACAAAATACAAACAAAAGTATGTTACATAAAGGAGTCCGCAACACAAATTAAGCCGTTACCTCAGTAGGTATACCCCGACGACGGCACAGAATTCCAGCGCTGCTGAGGAGCTTCATTCTTGGCACCATAAACACATTCTTCGACACATAGTTGTCTCGTGATGTCGCAACTAAGGCCCGCCGTAACAAACACTTAGTAATACGCCGACGAAGGAATTTGAGACGCTTCGAGGAATCCTTCCTTGTAAAATGTGAACCTATTATGCATGTTATACAATTATTTCACCTTCAATATAAAGCCGAGGCTTTAGAGGCGACCGCCTAAAATTCAAGCGCTTCTAAATATTGTGGCAAAGCTTAGCTTCCTATGCGGGATTTACGATGCTTACAGGATTATACATAAGCTCGTTGAAATATTATCCCGAGCCGTGTTTACTAGGAATAGTCCTAGTTATAGTTGGTGATATTTTCCGTATACAGATGTCGCTGCGGTGCTAATATCGTGGCGTCGGCTGTGTATGTACTCACGCTAACCGGATAACGTGCCAAGGCTCGTTGGAAGTAAAATAAATAATACATAAAAGGAAAGTAAGTAGAAAGCTAGAGAGAAGAATCAACAAGTGAATTATTTCTTAGCCAAAAAATCGGCAGGCGTTACTCAGCATTCTTTTGTTGTGACGGGCTACAGGTGCGAGCTCAGCCAAAGTATTTGCTTTTTCATATGGGTTTACCACTCCACGACTGAATATGGTGAAAGCCGTCTGGAGAATACATCAATATTTATAGTGTCTAAGAGATTTCTCTCTTATTATACAAAGTTTTCCTCTTTTCCGCTTATTCTAACGTTTCGGATTTGGTGACACAATATGAGGAAAGTTTTTTATTCCGACAAGAGATTTATATTTGTGGGAGCTGTAAGTAGCTATAGCGTTGAGTCGTAAATGCAGCCATATAAAAAGCTAGGGGTTTGGGTCACGGGGGTGAAAAAATAGCCAATAAAGTGACGGCTGTCGTCCATCATGGCGAGTGTCAGCCGGGCGGCTTTAGCTCCAAATAATTGGTCGGACGCATCGAGTTTCCGCCAACTAATCGCCGATGCCCGGAAAAATCGTGTATGTTCCAAGCTTTCACGTGCAAATGTTTGCACAGCCAATCTCGGGTAAACCTTAAATCCAGCAGAACTATAAAGAACTAGTGGTCGCTACACTTTTATGAACTCAAAATTTTACGAGAATTTTGGTTCAGACTATTTATTATTTGATTAAAATAAAATTGCGGCAACTTAACATTATACGTTTTAAAGCAATGATGTACTCGTATAGTTAAAAAGTATTATATCATTGTTTTAAATATATATTTTTAATGAAAGAAAATATCGATCTCACGCAGGATTAAAACTTGTGTCTC
Source organism: Acronicta aceris (assembly GCA_910591435.1). Classification (NCBI taxonomy): domain Eukaryota; kingdom Metazoa; phylum Arthropoda; class Insecta; order Lepidoptera; family Noctuidae; genus Acronicta; species Acronicta aceris. The sequence goes on along the minus strand of OU342767.1, from coordinate 7,214,662 downwards.
TCCGGTTAAGTATACCGCTTTAGTCACTAAGCTACCGAGACCATAAGACATAACTGAGAATCTTTCTTTTAAAAAAATATATCTTTAAATCATGCTTGAGCATGTTGGTTTAAATATATGAAAAAACAATAATAAATATTAAATATAGCCACAGTGCTTTTTCATTATAAATACAAGTAGTCAATTACTGTATATCTATATATTCTCACGGTTCCAATAAATAGGTCAGTAACCCCAGTTGTTGTCTCTGCATACCAATTAAGCTTCAATTAACCAACCGAATTATAACGATAATCAATCAGGTGTGTCACAAAGTATCTACGTATATATATTACAAGTATGATTATGTTTAATACTAGGCCATCAAATTAAATTGACTAGGGTTAAATTAATTTTCTGGCCAAAGAGCGGAGGCTATTGTCTTGACATTCATTGGTATAAAATTATATGGTTTCGCGAAATAGATCTAACTGCGCAAAACAGAAACCATATTACTTAGCAAAAAACGTGACAGTTACAGCCAAGTATAAAACCGTCCGTTTTCCAAGTAAAAACTCAGGTAAACAAACAAGGAAAATAATGAACAACACCGTTAACATTGTACCTGGCTTGACGTGGAAAAATGAGCACAGTTTCTGCACGTCCAAGTCGCTTGTCCGTCTTCAGGATCGTACCCCGCCTCGTAGCACACGTCAAGACCTTACTCAGCGGAGATGTTTCACGGGGAAAACAAATGACTCACTTACCTGTTGATGCCCAACCTACGAAGCGGAACGAGGCTTTGAATCTATAACTTGGAACGATAGTGAGACGTGACTTGCGTAGTTGCGTTTAGTGACAATCCATTTTTACTCAAGCTCTTGGTTCCATCGTGACGAGAATTTTGTCATGATATCTCTGTCAGCGAGAATTTTACTTTGAATGCTATTAAATTTGTATTGTTCAGCGTTTCTAAATTATCCAATTACCGATAATGTTGCTAAATTGTTATGTTATCCGATAAGAATAAATATGCATAGAATATTAGTTTCTGCTTTGTATCATATATATAACTATATATCTTACATAACTATGTCCTTTGTATGATGCAGGTAACCTATTAACTTTTAGAATATTATAATATACCAATGCAATTCGGGATAACGTTTTGATAAATGAAAAAAAAAAATGTTAAGAAAAGAACAATTCAGTTGAGGAAAATATACTGCAATTAAGACGTAACTTCAGAATGTGAAGGCAAATTTCGATCTGGCGGGTGGACCACGCGGTGGCTTAGACGCAGAAGATGCAGGTTCGAATCCTGCCCGCGGTCGAATTTTTCCTACACTAAAATAAAACTAAAACTTAATAAACTAAAAAAACTAAATAAAACTTTATAATCTTAGCAGGGAAAATGCAAAAAAACCGTCACAATAAGATAGAAAATATACTACATAATAGTTTAAAAATGTTATTTCAGGGTAGTATTGTTAGCGTATACCGCAGTACGTTACACATAACACATTATGTATTCAGCGACAACAGTATTACACACACTTATATTTATTTATAATGTGAGGTCGCGCGCTTCCCGGATGTAAATCTCCGAGCCACTCGGTTCGCGGGCTGCACCGCGAATTTGCATAATTCATGTGACACAAAACTGTCTCCAAGAATTTACACTGCAGTGAAAAGTGAAGATGGAAAATGTGCTTAATATTAGATGCTTGCATACTTTAGTCCGCCAGCTGGACAGCGGAATATTGGCAAAATAAATTGGAAATCCAATGATCTGATTGGCGTAAGCTGAGTGTTTTAGGTACTTCAGCTGTCGGAGGCTCCATTCTTTTTTATCGTGACTTTCATGAGAATATGTTAAAGAGATAGGTTAGTCAGTAGTTTATATTCAATTGTTAACTGACTTCAAAGAAGTTGAATGTTCTCTATTCGATTTTTTTCAAGTGCTTTTTTTGTAAGTAGTTTTTATTTGCCAATTGTGAATCGATTTCGTTGTATTTTTTTTGTCTGTTAGACTATGTTTTCTAGTTGGTCCCATACAAATTTTGCTAGTGTGGATATCTAATCAATGGTTCTGACAATACACGACATTATGATTGAATTCGGTTTTCTTCTCCTAAAAACTTATCATGACGAAAACATAAAATAGGAGAGATTTTGTTTTTTAATTTTTTTAACTTCTCATGCAAGAAAATATCGGACTTACCGACTCCAAACACACATTGAGTTTCACTCTATACTTCAATGGTCGGGGGTACAAATTTCTTCTGCGACCCTGACAGATTAAATATTGATTTATTGATACAGCATCATTATGTGTCACAGTTCCGTCGATTTGATGTCAGATTTACTTGTAAATACATATACATTATATGTATTTACAAGTAAATCGAGCTATACATTATAGCTCGGAAAGGACAAAATATTTGTATTGTTTTTTATTTAGATACATAAACTATCTCTTCTCGATGTTTAAAATTGCATGATATCCGTGAATGTATCGCAAGAGGAATGCGTCTCATTCAGTGGCACTCAGTCGTGCAGCTCGCGAGGAATTTTGTCAAAGTCCGTGTGTCACTGCTTTCCTTCAGTAATCGGAGACGAGGACAATACGTGCTGTAACATCGCATTCTACTTTAAAAGTTTTACGTACATAAACAGTTTTAAAAATAAAATGCATCTTTCAGCATCCATTTTAAGGCAAAATGACATTTTTACATGTTACTCTGTAGATAACTTATTACAATTTTTTTTATACCTACTTTACCCGTTTTGTTGTTAATTCTGAGTTCAAAAACCTGTTGCAACCGCGCAAGCTCGCGATAAGTGAGTGATGATGTTTACCAATGTCGTGGAAAGATTAATAAATACACACAGGGTATGATGGTGGTGGTGGTGATACCCTGTGTTTAGTGTAGCTGTTGATGATTCAACAGCTCGCATTATCTTACTGCTGGATATAGGCATTAAAACTGCGTATACTGATTTCTGCCACGCAAGTATTAGACGTTGAAATAAAATCACGATGGACGCTTTAAACGTAAAGGGTCCGAAACGTCGGCAGTTACGGATACCAATATAACGCGATAAAATCGGTAAAATGTGGATTCAGATAAATAAAAAAAAATTGACTCGGTTTTATTCCAATCGCAACCAGGAATACAATATTGAAGGTTAAAATGATGTAATCATCAATAGAAATCGCGTGGGTTAATTTAAAAATACTATTTATGCGTTATTTTCAATATACAGCTCCAAATTAAAACAATCTTAACACAAAACTCAACATCTCGTCGTCGTGCCATCACCGTAAACGTTTACGCCGTAAAAATAAACAAAAAAATAAAATTGCTCTTTGTCTTTTACCATCAAAGGGGTGTTGTTTAAGGTACAAAAATATCCAAGTGGCGATTTTCGGCATCTACCTGGCCCCTGAATGCCGGGGTTGGGTTACGCGGGGAATTTTGTCAAAGTCACTCCGCCGAGCCCAGGAATGGGGACAATACGTCTTCATGCAACATTCACGGACCCCTGCCCCTACATTATTAGAATGATGGACAAAACTATATAAACTATAAGATTCTTTGAATGCCGTGAGAGGTAATCGTTGAGGGATGAATTTATGACCGAAATTTTCTTAACTCTTTTTTGATATTAAAAAAAACATAGATATGTGTCGTTGTAAACTGTTCACATTGTTGTTGAATTCGGATTGTTTATGTATATACACATATTTCCTTTTAATGGAAAAGTTAAGCCTAAGCTAATGCAAGACTAAATTATATCCGCTACATCATTAATAGAGGCAGTATTACTTTTAATCTGAGAGTTTATTAGAAACATATTTTTAATAAATGAATTTCAGTCTACGTTTATAAAAGTTACAGTTAAGTTACAAAGACGTATGACGTGAACATTAAAAACTATGATCGGATGATCGCAATCGATATTATAAGAATAACCCGTTTCGTCGTGTACAATATCGTGCTGTGCAGGGCAATGTCGGACATCTACCGACTCAAATCATACAGTGCCATCTGTTCTTCGGAGGCTTCCGTAATATCGGTCCAATAGTAAACTAGGAAGTAGACAGTTAATCTGTTCGTGTTAGACAAAGGACTTCGTAAACGTTGCCTGAGGTGCTATTGTGCTTAGCGCTGGAGATAAACGATGCAATATGGGATAATATTCTGCAATGTTCTAGGTATTGTCTATTAAGTAATGGTCAGGGAGTCAGTTCTATAGTATAGTAATTTAACATAACGTACCATCATGCCTGTATTCCCTGAAGCGTTAGGCAGAGGCGTACTTATGTACACCCACAGATCGCTGGTATATTTAGATCCCATGTAATAGGAAGCGAACCTAGTGCCATTAACTGGGCACAAATCTAGACTCAGAACTGCTACTGAGAATTTCATAGAAAAACGCAATAACACTTTGCTCGATCTGGTGATCAAACCCAGGTTCTAGCGTAGCAGTCACGTTTGGGACCACTAGACTAATGAGGCATTCTTATCCTCTTATAATTCTTCATCCTCTTATTCTTATCCTCTTATAATTTATACTCTTGAAATAATCATAAAACAAAAACACAGATTCCTTAACAGCCAGAATTCTAATCTATCTATCATAATATACCATCACGCTTGTATTCCTTGAAGAGTTAGGCAGAGGCATACTTATGTAACCCACAGTTTACCGGTATGTTTAGGTCTCATGTAATATCATTGACCGGCACAAATTTTAAACTCCGAGCTACAACAGAGAATCCCATAGAAAAACCAGATGAAGTATGTCAAAATTCGATACCCAGCTGTATGACGTCATAAGTGCACTTTTAATTGTTAAGTTCCATTTAAGCGAGCATAGCAATTAAACAATAACGATTCGTGTATGAAACTATTATAATATATATATATATTCCCCCGCCAGCGACGTTCTACGTTAAGTTAGTTGTTTTCTCGTGGGAGCGAGCGCCGTAATGACTGTGTTTTCCTTTGTCTGCAACGCGAACCGACTACGAGTATGTCAGTAATGTCCCCGATTAATATCTGTTTGTGTTGCGTACGACTCGGATACGTCCAAGTTTTTATAGCTCAGTACCCAGCCTAATTGACTTCAACAAATGGCCAACATGTACCAATTTGTAGCTTGTACTCGTAGCTGTGCTACGTGTTCGTAGCATTGCGTAGCTGCTACGCTCAGCCCGGCTTGCTACGGCTACGCCGCATTTAATTCACTCTAACGAGTTTAACTTCATCTCATTCCATTAGCAACACACTTTATTCGTACCGGGTTTAAAATTGTTTGTTTTATTCGTACCGGGTTTGTTAGTTTTTAAAGGGGCTCATTCAATAATGTAGTTTTATGATGCAGACTTTCATTATGGCCTTGGAAAGAATATTTATAATAAAACATACTATTTAATTGTAAGAAGTAAAAATTAATTGTAAGAAGTTCTTACATACCTTATAATTATATTTAACGTATACGACAAGATCACTCGCTGTCAGGATGTCTTTATTAAAGCAGCTTTATTAATTGTTATTCTCATAGCAAAATGAACGAGTATAATTTGCGTCGTTAATTTGTAATTTAATGTAATTAAAACATACAGTGACGGGCTGCTCGCGATGTTCTTCAACGTTTATGGGATTAAAATCATACACAATACACACACAGTAACATACATAACGCATTGAAATAAATTGATCGGCTGTAGATATTGTCAGCGTCAGCATAATGTGTTAATTTATCTATACATAAATTATAATAAAATTACATAATTCTGACCGATGTCTGTACATTATTAGATATTGAAGAAAAGCTAATATATAGGGGTTTTTATTCTAATAAAGACCTCTATATATTAGATTATATTATATTAGTTAAAAATTGTTGTTTTGACTTTTAATTAACAATTTTTAATAAACAACATTTTTTTGAATTTTATTGTATCTATTTCAAGTATGCGTATCACGAAAAAACTACAACAAGAAATTGGACGCAATTCACAGTCGTATTCTTGGAGATCTAACTTCAAATTTGGTGCTTATCAGGTTACAGTAAATCTTTTTTGGAGAACGAGTAAAACCGCGGGTAGCAGCTAGTATAGAATACATTTTAAATGCTTTTAAGACGTCATGCAAACGCGTGATTTGTGACTAAAATAAGATAAAAGTGAAAATTTTAACATCGCAAAAAATAATAATGTAGAAGCTTTTTTTGTAAAAGTAATCTGCTTGAGTATATAAGCGTTGTCTGCGAAAAGCGATAACAGCTATTATTGAATAAATAAACAAGTGCTTTTTAAAGAGTTATAGAAATATGATTATAGTTAATAACTTGTTTACTTGATGCTTAAAATAGCTTAAGCTTTCTATAGAAGTGGGTGTCAGTTCAGAATAGCTTACTACTTCAGATGCAGACTTAAGTGAAAGATTGTTTATGACAGTATCTACGTGTACGACAGGATGTAGTGACATGTATTGAAAGAAATATGCTGAGATAGTTTGGACATACTGAGAGAATGAATGAAAGACGATTGGACAAAAGGAATTTATAAGGCGAATGTCAGTGGCATCGTCGTAAGAGGTCGTTCTAGAAGCTATGTGCTTATTGTGCCGATCTTATTAGCAAGATCCTATAAAAACGGCGCGTGTGTATGAGATGATATATGAATGTAGAAGAAGCAAAAGAAGTATGTTATACATGGGAGAGCCAAGTTTCGTCACAAATGGGCCGGCTCAACCGGAGTGATAGCCTCACAGAAAACCGGCGATAAACAACGCTTACGTTGTGTTTCGCCGAGTGAGTGAAGTTACCGGAAGGCCAATCCCCTTTTAAAAGGCCCGCAATGCTCTTTTGACTCCTTTGGTGTTGCGGGTGTCCATGGGTGGCGGTAATCGCTTAACATCAGACGAACCGTATGAAGGTTTGCCCCCTTATCCCATAAAAAAAATAAGAATCGTAGCAGGTGGTGTCTGAACTTTCTACCTACCCCTGTGGGAGAAAGACATGAGTGTTCATAATTATTATGTATGTAATATCGACGTGAACCGACTGGGTTGAGACCTTATTGTTTCATACAATAATTGTGGTTGTAGTTTAAAGTCTGCCTCATTAGTCTAGTGGTCCCAAGCGCGACTGCTACGCTAGAGGTCCTGGGTTCGATCCCAGGTCGAGCAAAGTGTTATTGGGTTTTTCTATGAAATTCTCAGTAGCAGTTGGATTTGTGCCCGGTTACTGGCAATAGGCTCGCCCCCTATTACATGGGACCTAAACATACCGGCGAACTGTGGGTGTGCATTAGTACGCCTCTGCCTAACCCTTCGGGGAATACAGGCGTGATGGTATGTTATGTTATGTTATGTAGTTTAAAGTCTAAAGCGGCTGGTTAATCCAACCAGAAGGTGCATATTCAAAGTCCACCCGCGGTCGTATGTTTTTTTAACATAACATAACGGAAATAATAGAACGGGGTGGACGATAGCCTAACCCCACATAATCTGAGAGGAGACTCACGCCCAGTAGCGGAACAATACAGTTAGAAATTCACAATTGGTGATCGTTAAAAATGTGATCATTACAGATCAATGTAATGTTTATGAGGCCCACGTTGTTCGCTCGACTTAGCGTGGGCACTACTGCCCCCAGATAAGCTGAACTAATTGGGATTTTTAAATTTTCTGAGATAAATGCTAAGATTGTTTCTTAATTGTTACATAGATTTGGATTATTCTGACTAGTTTGTTTTTAGTAAATACCTAGATTATTGAGAAACAGATCAAATTGACTAGCGATATCTCATTAGTTCACGAAGGAGGCTTAACTTTATTTCTTGAAGAAGCCTCTGCTTTCTTGGTACTAATTAGGTATAGAAATTGAAACAAATCTAACACATAACATAATTATTAAGTAATTGTAATAATTTTTCAACAATATTTCAAACAAACTGTCGGGTAAATGTCGCAAAGCCGGTTATAACAATTCATTTTTATTTTTTTCCTTTCTTTAAAAAACAAACAACTTACATCTATGTACGAATATAACATAACATTCTATGGAACATACGTAGAATTTAGACTCGAAATAAGTCCATTTTTATCATGCGTACCACTGAAATATGGCATGCGCTTCCCGAGTGAGTCCTCCCCGATAGATATAATCTGAGTACCTTTAAATCAAGGCAAGCGTATTCCATCGTAGATCGCAGTGTCTTTTAACATCAGGCGAACTGGCGGGCAAGCGTAAGCCTATCAAGAATAAAATAATAATAATCATAGATGTCAGTATATCACTCGAGTATTTAGTATTGGGTTCTCCTTGAGACAAATATTATTCGAAAAATATTGGCGAGGTCACCATCTTAATCACTACACAAAACGTGTAGCCAAAGTCAAAAGTCAATTCGCTTCGATATCAGTAATTTTGTATGTAATATCCTTTTTACATTCATTAACCCACAACACTTTCCACAGATGGGTCACCTCTCAGTGGTGATACCACCGGACATCGCCGACGATGATGGCTCCGAAGCCAGTGCTCTTGAAGGTGGTGCGGTGGAACTACGCTGCACAGCTGCCGGAGTACCAGCCCCCAACATATCTTGGAAGCGGACTGGTGGACGAAATATTGTGTTCCGCGATGACAATGGGAAAGAGCTTAAAGGTAAGGAAAACTTCAGGAAATATTATATGCGTCTTGTCTACTACCTACAGAAAGGGACGACCATGAAGTGTGGAAATAATCTGCAGGTAAGCAATATTGTACTATTGTTTTTTCGGTCAATGAGCGTTTTAGGTCTGTGAGCGTAAACGCGTTAAAATACACATCATCTAGTCACTTAGAACGATCTATTTTATCCTTTTGGCTTACGATGAAGAATTTAGATGTATGATCTAAATTTTTCCAATTGAGAGGATTTTAATTTGTTGAATAGGCTTACTTGCGACAGTGATTGATTGAGGGAACACCATTTTTAAGGTATAATAAAGCGGAGCGTACTCTTGTGTTTTTAAAGCATTATTTTAAAATATTTCGAGTTTTATGTGATAGTTAGGAAAACAAAATATTATAAGTCCTAATATAATTAATTATTTTGAATTTCGAACGAACCTCCACAAAAAATAAAGACTCGTTTATATCGGTTGCAATTGTTTCAAATAAAAGATAATAATCAATGTACCTCTTAAAAGCAAAAAATAAAACGTCAGTTTTCCGTTGAATTTTATTCGCATCAGTGAGAACCGGCTAAGTGGTAAAAAAGAAACAAGACTAATTTTGCATTCAAAGCCCGCCCGGGGCGGGCGCAGGTGCTACAGCGGTTAAAACATTGGAGTTTTATGGGATTTATTAAGATATTGCCTTAAGATATTGGAAAGAAAATCCAATTCAATATAAATGTACAATGTGCTTACCGAATAACATCTGAATAATGATGAAATGAGATGATCACGTACGTATATGAAATGACGTAACCATACGATATTTATTTTCCGTCTCTTACGGGTAAATAAACGAATTATTTACATCGACAGGCGGGACCGGGCGAGGCCACGTTAAATAAGAAACGCCCAACCCAAATTGCCCGTAAAACTGATTTATTTTATACCATCAATGAATATTTTTTCTAAAACTTTAATTAAAACCTATGATTACAATAAATCATTTTATAAAATGTTTACGTTATATTTAAATTCAATGAGAACTTTTTCTCTGATAAAAAATATAGGGCTGTCCACATTAAACAAAAGAAAGCGACGTCTGATGCTCCTGGCTGGAATTCATTTCCGTGGAAAAAACGTGTTCAAAGAACTCAATTACTACTTAAACAAAATATTGTAGCAATCCGGGGTTTCGGCCAGGAAATTAAACGAACGGCTTAGTGACCGGACTGACAAAAGGCTGTTATCTCTTATAGTTATAATGACGTACCCTTTACAGCGACAAAACACTAGGTGAAAAGACAGGAGTTCAAGCAATTATGAGGCTAGTCATTTTAACACATATGCATAATGTTGTATTTCTAATGACGGGTAATCCCGTGGTGTAATTTATACCTTAAAATAAATGTATTAGGCCTAAAATTGCCGGTCCCTACTGTGCTATTTAAAACCTTTTCGTTGCGGTGTTTTACGAATTTGACCCGTTTTATTTAAGCCATTAAGCGTAAACAAAAGACTGGCGTCCCTCAGTAAACGGAGGGTGGTTGTAATAGTTAACAGAGTGGTGGAGCCGGCTCTACCTTTGTATTAATTGGACATGTTAAACACGCTTCACTAAATATGTAAGAATTGCCTTAGCTGTAGCTATTCACGGTTTTCCTTTTTCCACTTTTCTCGTTTTCCTCTTTTGCGGCGAAGGCGAGTCTGAATGGTATTATTGAAAATTTGTTTCTAGCGGTAAATCATTGATTTTGTTGTGATAAATGCACCGTTAATTAACAATTTGTACGGCTTTTATTCTATTTGAAAAATGAGAAGTAATTACTTTTTAATTTGAATAATTTATTAACTTACATCCTCATTTAATTTTAAACAATACATGAGTTCAAATGTATAGATTCAGGAAACAAACTTAATTAGAACTTAATCTATCTATATCTATATATATATATATATATATATATATATATATCTATATACATATCTCAAATACAGTTAATAAATTAGCAGCTTTATAACATACATAATAGTATTACAGATATGAAACACGTTCTCACCATGTGGCCCTGAAACAATAATAGTTATGTCATGAAGTGAACAATATCAGAATATGATTACTTATCTAGGCTCGGCGGCGCGGTGCCAGCTAACTTAATTAACTAACTCAAAATAAAACAGCAAATATATTGTAATGAAGTTTATAAATTCAACTGTTTTATCTTTTTGTGATTTTTTTGCATTTTCCATGCTAAGATTATTAAGTTATTTAATAGTAAAGGAAAAAATTCAATCGCGGGCAGGATTCGAACCTGCGTCTTCTGGTTTGATATACCAGACGCTCTGACCTCTAAGCCACCGCGAACCCTACCCGCATGATTGAAATTTTGCCTTCACATTCTGAATTTACGTCATAAGGTGACGTTTGGTGATATCTATGAGAGGCAAGTTACCTTACCTCTCAACCGACACGACTTACTTTACAGTCAGTTCAGTGTCGTACGATGCCACCCTACCTTTTAACTATCTTTTTGTGATTTTTTTGCATTTTCCATGCTAAGATTATTAAGTTATTTAATAGTAAAGGAAAAAATTCAATCGCGGGCAGGATTCGAACCTGCGTCTTCTGGTTTGATATACCAGACGCTATGACCTCTAAGCCACCGCGAACCCTACCCGCATGATTGAAATTTTGCCTTATCACCAAACGTCACCTTATGACGTAAATTCAGAATGTGAAGGCGCGATTGAATTTTTTCCTTTACTATTAAATAACTTAATAATCTTAGCATGGAAAATGCAAAAAAAATCAAAAGATAGTTAAAAGGTAGGGTGGCATCGTACGACACTGAACTGACTGTAAAGTAAGTCGTGTCGGTTGAGAGGTAAGGTAACTTGCCTCTCATAGATATCACCAAACGTCACCTTATGACGTAAATTCAGAATGTGAAGGCAAAATTTCAATCATGCGGGTAGGGTTCGCGGTGGCCTAGAGGTCAGAGCGTCTGGTATATCAAACCAGAAGACGCAGGTTCGAATCCTGCCCGCGATTGAATATTTTCCTTTACTATTAAATAACTTAATAATCTTAGCATGGAAAATGCAAAAAAAAAACACAAAAAGATAGTTAAAAGGTAGGGTGGCATCGTACGACACTGAACTGACTGTAAAGTAAGTCGTGTCGGTTGAGAGGTAAGGTAACTTGCCTCTCATAGATATCACCAAACGTCACCTTATGACGTAAATTCAGAATGTGAAGGCAAAATTTCAATCATGCGGGTAGGGTTCGCGGTGGCTTAGAGGTCAGAGCGTCTGGTATATCAAACCAGAAGACGCAGGTTCGAATCCTGCCCGCGATTGAATTTTTTCCTTTACTATAAAATAATTCAACTGTTTTGTTATTATCTTTAGGATTATTTCATTCGAGATAAAATACGTCATCAATCTCCAAGCTGCTGTTATTATAAGAATAGCTTAAAAAGTTGCTCCACCTGGGAATCGAACGCATGATCTCACGCACAGAATCCACGTTTGACACTGATAGATAGCTTATACGGGATAACCGTTAAACTAGAGAATAACGAGCTAACAAAAACAATAATATTATTATCCACAGCGCAATAATTACACAATTTACCGTCCCCTAGCAACGAAGCAATATCATCATTTAAATACGTTCACTTGCAGAAAATATTTCAGCCAGAATGAAATCGGAAAACAATTAGTCTCGGAGCAATAATAACGTGGAATTGCTGAATCAGAGCCGCCGTCTAGAGTAACAAGTTGGCAACGACATGTCGCAACCCAAGTTTATAACCCGTTAATAAAACACAATTTCATACAAACGCCGCTTTTGATATTGTACGCGTTACGAAGTAGCAGTATTTTATGTGCCCCTGGTAAGCGGGGGGTCGTATGCCATAATAAAGCGATAAATTATTTCCATTTAAATTTAATTTGACAGCCATCGTGAAATAGCGAACGACTTTAGCAGTTATGTTTTGATTAAAGTGTGAGGATTTTAGGGCATGGTTATATGATTGTCTTCACTTTACATATACCGATTCATGGTGGACATTCTAAAAACTCGAACGAAACGCTTTAAGTTTACTTTTATCATGCGTATCGTTAAAATTTGGAATGCACATCCCGAGTGGGTTCCCTGATAGAAATAATCTTTAAATCACGAGTGAATCAGTTTCTTCTAGGCTAGCGCGCTCCATCGTAGACCGCAGTATCGCTTTGTTAAGCGAACTGGCGGTCAAGCGTAAGCCTATGACGAATGAAAAAAACCAAAATGGGACTGTGATAACCTAGGGTCAAAGTCTGCTATTTCATTGTGAGAAAATCGTCAGTTCTTACGTCATTTATACCCATTGGACGACGATTCTGATACAATTAAAATAATAGACGTGGGCCCCTGGTTATATATACTCACCTATCTTGCAAAATGGTTTGTCTAAAATACTTTTTTCTCCTTTACAATTAAAAGAACTTGGTCACCGAGTTCATATTTATATTATAAATGCGAATGTATCTCTGTTTGTCTGTTACGTTTTCACGCCTAAGCCGCTGAGTGATAACGAAAAGATAGATTGTATCTTCTGGAAGGAACTATGGGCATTTAAATATAATTTTTGTCATGTAGATGCGCCGATTTCAAGTACTACGCATCTGTCCTTTTCGAAGGATCTCACATATAAGGTCCCTTACAGAAGTTTGCAATGATATTCGCAATTTGCTAAAAGAAGTAGTAACAATTTGTGTTTGTTGTCTACTTAAACACTTAGTAAGTTGATAATGAATAGTTAAGTAAATAGATAAACTACGGGTAAATACTTACTCGCCCTAGAATGTGGTTAAATTTAAGTGGGACCATTTACTTACAATGTACTTAAGCCTTGAAGCACATTTAAAGGGTTCTCGTTAGACGATTGGATCAAGGGGTCGATGCAGAAAGCGGTAAGTACTCCTTAAAAACGACACTCATTGTGAAGTTTCTCTTTTTTGGAGCTAACCTACAGTTTTCTCTGACAGGATAATATTACTCGTTCTGCAGGACAATATTTAAAAAAATAATGTCTTAATTAAGACGAATAAATAATACTAAATGAATACAGTTTGTTTATAGTAAGATGTATGAACATGATCGAATCAAAATAATTAATCAAGAATTGTGGTACGTGCCAATATCTAAATAACCTACTTTCTATATAAGATAACCAGGCTTATAGCAATATACAATTTCATTCAAGCCGACAAACTGTAAATTTCTAAGTTAGGTATAATTTTTCAGACTAAAACATATCTCCTGGGTGTTGCGCACTCAGTTATGAAATTGTTGTAATAAATATGAACCAAGATTTTGCCGCTTTAGTAAATTTATTCATGTAACACGCGTTTGGCTTTATTCATAACTTGAGAAGTGCTAGTTTGTTTGATGTTCTATATTACGAGCGGTGAAGTCACGTATTCTACAGAATGTTATATCAAGACGTCAATGCCCTCGGAATGTGTGTGACAGCTTCTTCGATGCAAATGATTAATATTTAATTTATTACTACTAAGAGACAAACAAGCATACAGCTTGCCTGATGGTAAGCGGTACCGATATCGATATCGATCGACCGGGGCATTCCTCGTTCACCCAGTAAATTTACTGGATACATTACCCTTCTAACCGGAATATAATAACGCTATCACACTAATACTTAACAACAACTTTTGGCAATAAAGCCGCAGACCAACTCAGGAGCAGAACTCAAAAAACTTATATATTGTTTTCATATTATATACATGGCGCTAGGTACCTAAGTATAAAGCGAAAGGTTTTAATTTACGTATCTACAAAAACTTGTTGCAGCAATGAGTATTTCTTTAAGTCGAATTATAAAGTTCGATTTAAATAGTACAGCACTGAATTTATATGAATGAATGAATGAATATATATGTATAAACTTTAATATTTAATATAATCACAAGTGAATAGGTTCCTTCTAAGCAAGCGCGCTCTATCGTAGATTACAGTGCCGCTTAACATCAGGTGAACTGGCGGTCAAGCGTAGGCCTATTAAGAAAAAATGCCTGGACATGCTGCGTGACTTAGAAAAAAAAAAAATATATATATATATTTTGCCATTTTCTTCTTAAAATCATTTTAACTTTACTAATGTCTGGCACATTAAAATTTTACGACTATAAGTTTTTTTATACGGCCGTTCGATGCGCTTGTTTATCTGATTTATGGGCAGGCAATAAAGAGGCCGTCCTTCACCCTGATGTAAGACCTAGATTATAACCATTGAAGGTGCTAAGTAATGCTGGCCTAAAGGTAATAAACATATCATTAGTTGGCTGTCTTGTGTAACCTCAAACTTGGACATGAGTTGTTCAATATAAAGTTCACACAAGGTATTCGATTGTGACAATGCCTTGCCTTCTATTATACAACTAGAAGCTCGAAAAAGAATTTAGTGATCAGTCACAGTTATTGTAACTGCTAGAGGTTAAACGATTCAAATATTTGACAGATACGCTAGTGTACACCTGAGGTATACGAAGATACGCTTACTAAGCTCCTACAGTTCGAATATCGAGACTTCAAATGTTAAATGGAACTCATTACATTCATAATTATTAGCTGGCTTTATATTTAGCCAGCATTTGCGAAAGCCAGAACACATTTCGAACTATTATATATCACGCCTACTTTGTCGGACCACTAAGATGGATGTTATTGTTTGTTTTTTTTTTGTGGTTTGACAGTTATGTTTTTTTGTAACAGTGGTGGAGAGCTACGCTGGCTCGACCCTGGCGTTGAAGGGGCTACAACGCTCCGATATGGGCACGTATTTGTGCATCGCGAGCAACGGCGTCCCACCAACAAAGAGCCGGCGATACGATGTCTCTGTCCTCTGTAAGTATTTTTTCTATCTGTAAATATGTTGAATTTTCCTTCAAGGCTTTCTTAATGTATGAGAGCTGGTACAACCAGTTTTTACCAGTATTAAGAAAATCCTATACCTAATACTTTGTACGATTTGAGAATCAAACCCAGGACCTCTAGCGTGGCAGTCGCCCTTGGGCTAATGAGGCTGTTTTATAAACAGAATACAAATTCAAATGATCGTGTTAAATTATTTTCAGTTTTTTTTCTTGCATATACTTTTTTAAGTAAACTTATGTAAAGTATAGAACATTAAATTTAAAATACCCCCGCAGCATTAAGATATGGTTACCATATTCTTGCAATATCATTGAAGTTACAGGATACCAAATTTCAAATCAATCAGAACCGTGTGAGTTTCAGACATCCCTTTATGAACCAGAAAAGAGCTGATAATTTTCAAACGACTGGCCAGATTTTCTTAAATCATAGCTAGAAACACTCTCGATCAAGTAGGTAACCTTTCAAACAAAAAAAAATCAAAATCGGTCAATTCGTTTGGGTGCTACGATACAACAGACAGACACACAAATACACCACCAACTTATAACACCCTTCTTTTTCGTCGGGGGTTAAAAAGGGAACATAAAGTGTGTATCTCTTTACAAAACTGGCTGACTTTAAAGGTTTGCGCTAACCTAATTCAGCGGACTTAATTTTGCCCTAGATAAACATGGTTGGTCATTTCTTTTCCATGGCTAATTAGGTTTATTTACCGGATATACAGTTACGCGAAGGTGCTATTGTGTGTCAACGTCAACGTGTTTTTAAAGTTAGAGATATTTTTTTTTTACTTTTAAAATATGAGAGATTTCTTCATTCGTTTCCTCGGCTGTGTAAATGATCATTCAGTTTTTGATAGGACATTTTTCGTTTTCTTGGATTTTATTTCCGTGACAAAAATATAAAAATAATTTTATTCTGGATTATATATATTTGTTTAGTTTAAGACTTTAACTCAAGGGTTGAGTGTAAGTTGTATAATTCAATATACAAGTATATTTTATAGGCAATATACAAAGCATGCATAACTATTAATATATCTCAAATAGTGGGATACCCATACTTGGAATGGAAGTGTCACAACGTACATATTATTCTATGTTTCTTGTAAATTAAATAAGTAAATATATTATGCTTCTTTAGGAATACCACCAATTCAACCCTTCGTTTACTTTAATTCCTCGTATTATTTGTGTCCAGTCGAGCCCATCGTGCGAGTAGCAAGTCCCGTAGTCCTCCGGGCAGCAGACATGCAAGTCACCCTCCAGTGCTACGTGGAGGCCTCACCCAAATCACTTAACACCTGGCAGAGAGGAAAATCACAAGCTGGTATGTTTAGGAAATCAATTGTAATTGGTAAAGTCCCACTTTGGGCGCCAATATGTAGTAGTATGATGCTGGCGCCCAACGTGGGAGAAAATATTTACTAAATATTTATTTATTATTGAACAGAACGTATATTACTTTTTGGCGTAATTCTGTATAATATGTACTATATTGCGATTTGTAATGACGTAGGTATTTGTTGTCCATAATATTCTGGCCACCAAAGTAAATGGCTAAATTTTGTTATAGAGAGTGTGTAATGTGTTAATATGGATCCCATAATAAATTTTATTTAATTTTATATAAAATATATGACATTTATTTTAGTAGATACATTGACATAAAATATGTTGTGTATAGCTTATTAATATAATTATTTAAAAAAAATTCAATGATTTTTTCTATAGGTGGAAAGCTGCTCAACAGCTCAAAGTACGTGATATCAGAAGAGATACTGAACGAGTATGCGTTGCGCATGAACCTAACTATAAATCGACTGAAGAAGAATGATTTTGGAGAATATTCGTGCGGTGCGGCCAATGGCTACGGCAAAGCTGACGGTATCATCACTTTGAAAGGTAAATTCCATTTATAAGTCATTAGTTTCATGAATAGTTAATGACACTAATGGGTTTTGTAGACTAGAGCATTTTACAATATCAATTATTAAGAGGATAGAGAAGAGAGAGTAGAGCTTCATTAAATAAAATATGACAGCGACTAACTGTAATATTTATTCAATTTTAGTTTGAGTAAAATTCAGTCTCAATATATTTATAATTACCACGGTAATTTTTTTTCTTTATCAATCTATGTCCTTTAGAACATTTTATAAAATCATAACTTAATTATAACGTGAACTAATTAAAATCTTCTGCTCTTCAACAGAGACGCCTCAAAAGACCACAACTACAACAACAACAACAACTACAACGACGACAACGACAACACCGCGTCCAACAACAACAACACTTGCAACAACTCGCACCCCGAAGCGTCACCTCAAGAAACAGCATGACCGCACGAACCAAAATACTCTCGATGCTGACATGCGACAAGCGGAGCTCAACAACGCATACAATTTTTACAACAACGCGTTTACACCACCCAACAACACCAACAACGAATACGTTCAAAGAACCGAACGCCAGAAACTACGCCCCACTGGCTCACCACGACAGTACATCGTATACAATAATGCCTACAAAATTGGCATTAAAGTCTCAACTTCATTTCTTTCCATATTGCTACTAAAGCTCGTTGTATAGAAAGAAATTAGATTTTTGACCTAACATAATAGCATTAACATGTAGTGATAAAAACATGGCTGTTGAATTTTATATGTATAAGTACGTATTTGAGGTTGTTGTCAACATTTTTATTGAATCTTGATGTTAATATTGTTATGTAAAAACAATGCAGTTGATAAATAAAATTATGAGTTTCGGCCTTAATATGTAAATTGGGACAATAAAATACGAACTTCGTAAGTGTAAGGTCGACTGTCTTTAATGCCTGTATTGGTCTGTTTGATTAATGCAAGTGATTAGCAATGGCCAAAAGTAAATTGATGACTAAAAATGTTCCGCATACACATTCTATTCGGTTACGTAAAAACGTAATGTAGGTACAGTCACGAGCATTAATAAACTAAAATGAAATACTATTGCGTATTTATTTGTGAAACGGCGATTGCAAGACCAGGGAAAATTGATTTATTTTTAAGCTCGTGACTGTACCTATAATTTTCTTTTCTATAGTGCTGGCAATGTAAATGTAAAAAAAGTCAGTCAGCGAATTTAGACTGCCCAGGGTGAGCCAAAAGATCATGCATATGATATAGTGGTTCTCTAGTGGAAAGTGAGATATAATCAACAAGGCATAGGCAAGCTTAATAATCACTCACTTTAATCAAATAAGGTACCCAAAGGCATATTTTTCTGGAAATGCTGTTGGTATTTTTTTTATAACAACTAACTTTTTTGAAAATATCATTATTATCATATCAAACGGCTATTTTTAAAAAGCGAATGATGAATTTTATAGATTTGAAGCGGATCGAAGGACTAATGAAGTTTATAGAAACTCCGTATAGCCAACATCTTTATTGTTCTCGTATTTATTATTCTATACAATCATAATAATTATACAATAATAATGGTTTAGTGAATAACTTGTATTTATGAAAGGAAAATATGATAATAATTAAATCTAGTGGGTACGTATATAATTTGTATATGACAATACGATTGTAAAGACAATAGTAAGTAGCGTTAAGTTAGGTGTATAATTACCAATAGTAGATATTATGTATTTTGCATGAAAATTATTATAAACAAATTTATTTTATTTTATCAGAGAAGGTATTCTGTATGCAGATGCCTAGAACAACGAAAATAAATGACCAACATTTCCAGTTTTCCCTAAAAATTCATGCAAATCTTACCTTTACATTATTTTTTAATTAATTTTGATAAACTTACTGTGAAATAATATGCATTGCTAAATAAACTTATTGTTCAGTTTTTAGTTTTAAATAACGGTCTAAGAATAAATTTATTTTGTAACAAGAAAGTGTTAGGCGATAAAAATTGGTAATCGTAATTATAAATTTATGTCTTCCGGATAGTATAATAAAGTAATATATTCGGCTCATTCGTGTTTATGAGTTAAAAATAAAATATTAGACGAAGTTCCTTTTGGACTTCAGTATAACGTAGTCTTATGTAAGTGACGAGAAAGAATTTATTGTAGGAATAGTGTTACGATGCATATAAAAATGAATTTTGATAAGAATCGACTCTACTGTAAAAATGAATGAACGCGTATTTAGAAATAACGATAGAATTGAATATTTAGCGGTATTACGTTCGTTTTAGTATTATAAA
Organism: Acronicta aceris; assembly: GCA_910591435.1. Lineage (NCBI taxonomy): Eukaryota > Metazoa > Arthropoda > Insecta > Lepidoptera > Noctuidae > Acronicta > Acronicta aceris. The sequence goes on along the minus strand of OU342767.1, from coordinate 7,194,836 downwards.
ATGAAAATTACTTACCTACTTACATTCTTCAATCATTATACACTATTAAATCAAATATTAATATATTGGAAACAAGACAGTTTACACAAAAATCCGCTTAAAATAAATTCTTTCAAAGTTTTCTGTAATAAGTACTTACATATTAAGCAATCTATTGAAAATACTTTGCATTTTCTACTCATTATATTGATACCTATTAATTTTGTATTAATAAGGTCTTTACTAAGTTAATAGTTTACCAATAGAAGAATTTAAAATCACAATGATTTATACTTCAAGTAAATAACTAAATATAACGAAATGTTGATACAATAAATAAGGTAAAATTGCATTTTTTATTGTAAATATATACTTTTATTTTGTAGTGTACTTGTATTTTAACTTATAAAGTCAAATAATTGACACATGATTTTCAAATAATTAATGACAATAACTGCGACAATCATTGTAAATAGTTAAATTCATGTTAAACCAATTTATTAGTACGAAATGCGACTATTTATCAATGTTAACTTTAAGATGTTGACATCATTTTATGACATTTTAAAATAAAAAATATAATCAAAGTAATCATACTGACTTATGTTATTTATTTACTGGCCTTTACAATTGCGTAAGAATTATATTAATGACTAGTTGCTGTTGTCCGCAGTTTCACACAAGTCCCAAAAAGATTAACATAAGTACTATAAAGTTTGATTCTAGATTCTAAACTCTGAAACATGCACCAGATTTTAAGTTAGACCTGTAGCAATACTTCGGTGAAAACTGTATTCATTTCCACGCAGGAGTTTTTGCGTGATGCACGCACAAACATACAGACAGACAAAATTCTAAAAATAGTCATTTTGGCTTCTGTTGCTCTAATAAAGACATCCCGTATTAGCTTTAATAACTATAATGTACAGACATCGGCCTGATATAATTTTAGGTATTATATTAAAGATTACAGAATTCGAGGTCTTCGAAAAATTATATCTTATCTATAAAAGAGATCATGGTGGAACTACCAGTTAAAATATGAATGCGATCTGGTTCTAGTTATAAAATGAGGATCGAACATTGTTACAAAACTTCATGCTTAGAGTAACTACATTAGACCCGAAAAAATACTACTCCGGTAGGCCGTTGTACCACTTTTTCTAAAAACACTGTCTTGGAGTGAAATACAATTACTCGTAAGTACCTAACCGTATATTTTTGGATACGGATAATCATCTTTATAATAAACTAGCTTCTGCCCGCGACTTATTTACATAGGCTATGTATTATTCTAGACTATAATCTATCTCGTTCCAAATTTCGTCCAGATCCGTTCAGCCGTTCTAGCGTGAAAGAGTAACAAACATGCATACATCCACACATCCATACTCACAAACTTTCACGTTTATAATGTTAGTAAGGAAGTAAGGATTCTAAGCGTTCATAGTGCAATCTACACAATGCAATAAAATCAGTCAGGACCTTTGCACTAAAAGTGCTTTAAAAAACGTTATACCATTATAACCCTGTATTTCCCGAAGGGTTAAGCAGATGTGTACAGTTTGCTGGTAGGTATGTTTAGATCCCATGTAACAAAAATCATAAATAAATAATAACGCCGACCTGCTACTGAGAATTTCATAGCATAGAAAACCCAATAACACTGGTCGACCTGGGAATCGAACCTAAGTAAGACCTACAGCGTAGCAATCGCGCTTAGAACCACTAGACTATTGAGGCTGTTGATTTTAATTTCAAATAAATGTGCTTTAACATGGGTTTTAATGCACATATACCTCAATATAAAATTTTTAGGAATGTGTACTGCTCAGCGCCAATACTATAGAAAGCTGCTGGCTATTGTAGAAAAAATAAATAAAATAAAACAGTGTCAGGCCCGTTCTCAAGGAACATTAGTGTAAGCAGCTTGTCACGTGTCTCGTGAGACATAATTTATGTCAATCCATCACTATGTTACGTAAGATAAAGTAAACTGACACGAGATGAATCTGTTTTTCTGGATTTTATTGTGGTTTATAAATTGGTACATGTTATTACACCTATATATATACTATGAAAAAAAACCCTGTCCGAACCGAAAGAGGCATTTGGGTACCCCAAATCAAAACAAAAAAAAGAAACATTAAATAATATTCATAATAGTAAACATATTAAGAAAGTTTAAAATTAATGGTTTAAAATATTATATGCAACGCTTTTAAAGCAATCAAATTGAGCAGGATTATTCTTGGCACAGCACTAGTCAAATGCATATATCATATTTTGACCATTCTCATAATATCTATGCTACACCACTAACCATCACTAGTAAGCCAATAGCCATATATATATATAATAGTAGTACTATAATAATTATATTTTGTAGCTTATTTAGAAGTACGATGGATGGGATAGAATGTGCTTCCTGAGTGTTTCTTCCCCGTTCTAGATATAATCTGGGTGTCTTTAAATTATGAGTGAATCGGTTTCTTGTAGGCAAGCGCGTTCCATCGTAGATCGCAGTATCGCTTTAACATCAGGCGAATTGGCGGTCAAGCGCAAGCGGTCAAAATTGTAACAGGCCGATGTCTGTACATTATATATAATAATGAAAAACTAATATGACATAATAACAATTTTTGTCTGTCTGTATGTTTGTATGCGCATCACGCAAAAACTACTGTATGGAATTGAATACAGTTTTTACTGATGTATTGGTAGAGGTTTAACTTAAAATCTGGTGTATGTTTCATCTTGATACGCCATCTAGAATTGGACTTATAGTACTTTAATCTTTTTGGGACGTGAGTGAAACTGCGAGTAACAGCAACTAGTCACGAATAAAAGAAAGAAACACAAACATTGAGTATTCTATAAATAAATAATTCTTCTTTGTAACACATTCGAATACTTGATAAATCGCGGGATATCTTGTATAATACATAATGGAATTGTCACAATACTACGGAATGTAAAGTAGTTCAATGTAATCGAACACAATGGTACCACAAAAAATACTTTTCTTGTTTTGTGTCTCGTTCAGTTGATAAAATAGGACGACACTATTACCGATTTTTGAGGTTACTAGTGTACTTACATAGATTTGAATTCGATGATTTTTTTAAAATAAATAATGTCCCCATGTGAACAGCAGTGATAGCCTAGTGTATGATTATTGGACTGCCAAGTCAAAGGTCTCTATCGAATACAAGGCTCTGACTTTTCGAAGTCCTGTATGCTTGAGATATTTTATTGACGGCGTGTGAAGTATGCTAACTGCAGAGATTAGGCTATAGTCCACTATAGCCTAATATCTTTCATTCTAAGAGAGAACTCGTGCTCAGCTGTTAATTAATATAATTACTAGCTGTCCTCCGGCATGCACTGCAATGCCTCTGTATCGTTTTGGTTTTTTTTCTGGATAAGGTCACCCTAATCACCTAGCGGTATGAAATATACTTCTCATATCTACCAAATATACATAACAAATTTCATAAAAATCGGTTGAGCCGTTTCGGAGGATTGCCACCACAAACAACGTGGCACGAGATTTTTATAAATGAAGATAATGGCCCGTCTCTCTCCCTCTCTTTGCCTATCATCAATTATATTTGTCCTCTACTTGGACATTTGTACTCTATATGGGTCAATTTTAATTAAGAAGTATAAAACAGTCAGTGCAATCGCCTATTTTTAACACGTTGTATAATGAACGTCATATTCGATACTTTATGCGCAATATATTCGGTATATGTAGGGTGACAGGCATTCATCAAACTGATGGACACCACATTAAATACGAATCTATATTGTATATCAATGTATCCAATGAGCGATATGGGTAAGTGGGTTTGTGGTTGATGAATTCCGGGAGTCTTTATTGTTTATTATATGAAATATAGGTATAACATTTTGGTAGAAGAATAAATGCAATATTATAATCCTTAACATACTCGTACAGTAGGTATGGTCATTGAGAGGAGGACTCCATGACATTTGACTCGAAGAGATTAATTACTTTAATAATTAAGAGGTATAATCGGAACACCAATTATGGTTATCTCAACTATCTATTGCATCAAGAAGAACTATTTATTGATATTTTTTTTTAATAATCTCCTTAATGGCCTATGTCCATTCTCAGGATGTAATCTATCTCCTTGCAAAATTTAATTGAAATCTTTTCAACGGTTTAGGTGTAAAAAGGTCATAGATAAATAGACAGGGTTATTTTCGTATCCGTAATTACGGATTATTATTTCCATTGTGATTCAACACGCCATCGGTACGCGGTCCATACCGACCACGTCACGACTGTAACAAGTTCACCAGATTTATTTGAAAGTAATTTTCAGTGAGCAGCTGGTGTGCGGTATGAGAGATTCAGCTGATCAATATTCTGGAAGTCGCCTCGAAGAACTGAGAAATATGTCAGTCTCTCAATCCGAATGCAAGTTATTTGTAAGCGGACTGTATTATGGAACGTAAGGATGGATGATAAATTTGAAATCGATATGCGTACGAAATCTGAAGCGGTTGGGTTAAAATGAATTTGGAATTAGATTGGTAGTTTTTTTATTGGTGGGTTTATATCTGTAAAGTATTAACTTAATCTTATGTATGCTCAGATAACGGTATTGCCGGCACAGTTGGCAATTAGGAAGGGTTAGGCAGAGGTATACTGATGTACACCCACAGTTCACTGCATTAGGCATACTTAGGCATGAACCGGGATGCACTGCTACTGAGAATTTCATACAAAACCCAACAACACTGCTCGACCGGGGAATCGAACCCAGAAGCAGTAGCGTAACAGTCGGATTTGGGACCACTCAACAAATATTAGTATGGCGTACGGGTAGTAGATTCGGGACGGGTATAGGTGTTTTTTTTGTATGTAGGTAGATCCCGCTTGCTGAAATCAAAAGAGACAAAATGTACCAATGTACAACTTAGACATGTAGGACATTTTTATTAAATCCTTTACAATTATTTATTACATAAAAAATCTTGGGTGAGATTATTTAATTCAATTAAATACATATTATTTATTTAATTTCATATTATTTTATCAACAATAAAAAAAAATTACAGACAAAATTGTTTACTTTTTAACATCACATTAATAATAAAGATTTATAAAATGCATTCAAAACACGGCAAATCCGTAAAATAAAAGAAGTAACAGAATTATCCCAAACGGAATTACTACCTAAACAAGTTATTAATTGAAACCGAACCTTACCGTCAAGTTAATCAAGTTAAAATGTTATTATAACAAACCCGACCTCTTACTAGTCCAGGCTAGCTGCAACGACTTAATACTATGAGTTTATATTAGGCTCGGTTTACACGGCATTGTCCTGCACCGTTTTTAGGGTTCCGTATCTCAAAAGGAAAAAACGGCACCCTTTGTTGTCCGTTCGTCCGTCTGTCTGTCAAGACCCTTTCTCTCGTGAACGCGTGGAGGTATCGAGTTGAATTTAAACCATATACTCAGGTCTACATAACAGTCTTTTGAAGATGGGAAATAATCAAACTTCTAAGTTAACATAAAAAAAAGATACGGCCGTTTATGCCGCAAAAAAATATATTTCGACACTCTCAAGGGAATCAAAATTTATAGGATATTTTCCGTTGACCTAGAACTATGAAATTTGGCAAGAAATAACGTCTTATACTACAGGTATAGGGAAAAATCTGAAAACTATACAAATTTGTACGGAACCCTCGGTGGGCGAGTCCGACTCGCATTTGTCCCGTTTTTTTTCACAATATGTATCTAAACTAATAAATAGTGTTACGTGTAACGCGATAGTGTAACGCAAAAAATCATTTAAATGAAGACTCACTGAACTTGTAAAACAAATCAAATGAAGTTTAAGCGGCTATTCATTTTTACACGAATAAAAATCTATCGTATGATTACCCGGCTGATTGTACGTTTAAAATCGAATACTACAAAAACCGTGCAGGACAATGCCGTGTGAACCCAGCCTAAGTGGACTAGGATGACGTGCAGGGCTCTTATCAAGTTATCTCCTTCCGCCCTTGGCCCTTAAATATACAGCCTAGGTTCCACTTATGAGACTATTACTCATAACATAACATACCATCACGGCTGTATTTCCCGAGGGGTTAAGCAGGGGCGTACTAGGGTGAATATTTGAAAAAAAATTAACGTCATTAACTTCATCCCAAAGTTATAAATGCAGATGTTTAAAACTTCAATTATGATAATGAAAACGTAATATAACACCCCTGCTGTCAAGCAATAAGACAAGAATAAAAACAATTTGAACTATGAAAGAGAGAATTACTATGATGAGAAGAATGATTTGATAAATAATGTTCGAATATGCACCCACTAATTAATGTATCGTATAAAGTTTGCCGGTATATTTAGTATCTAAGTAATAGAGGGTAAGCCTATTACCGTGAATTGGTCACAAATCCCAAACTCCGAGTTGCTACTGAGAAATTTCTGAAAAAACCCAATAAACATTTTGCTCGGCTTGTGAATCGAACCCAGTACCTCAAGCTTAGCAATCACGCTCAGGACCACTAGGCTAATGAGGCAGTATTATAGATATCTCTCAAATATGAATATTTATCGCTGTCTCTATTAATTAAAGGTCGTAACTGGAAGCCAAAGTTTCTTAAACAATTAAGTGTGCCTTTCCAAATATCGTGTGTTAGTTTTGGTTCCCATCTAAACTTGTTCACTTGTGGCTTGTTTTATTAGCATTGCACGTAAATAGGACGGAATAATAAATAGCTATTCAATGTATTGAACTTATCATTTACGGTCGAATTCTCTTTGAGTTTGCTCTATTGTGTTGGTACTCGTGTATCAAAATTTGTTTACATAGGTTTGTAATTGTGAATGGGCAGACAGACAAAATCCATTAAATTTCGTAATTGATATTACGATGCGACGGTAAAGTGGTTAAGGTTATTACTTTTCTAGAATTTCATAATATACCATCACGTCTGTATTCCCCGAAGGGTAAGGCAGAGGTGTACTAATTAATGTACATCCACAATTCGCCGGTATTTTTAGGTCCCATGTAATAGGGGGCGTAATTACCAATTTCCATTAACCGAGCACAAATCCAGACTCCGAGCTGCTACTCAGAATTTCATAGAAAAACCCAATAACACTTTTCTTGACCTGGGGATCGAACCCAGGACCTCAAGCCTAGCAGTCGCGCTTGGGACTACTAGACTAATGAGGCATTAATGGCATTGGCAAAAATGTAATTTCATATTGTATTATTACTTACCGGTCTCTCATACTTCGAATATGTACTCTATAATGTCATATTTATTGGCTAACCCTTATGATCCCACTGCTGAGCATAGGTCTTCCGCATCTTCTTCCACTGATCTCTGTCAACTGCTATCTGAGGTCAGTCCGTCCGGAAAATGTCTTAAGTCGTCCCGCCAGCGCTTTCTGAGTCTTCCTCGGCGTCGACGGCCCTGTTTGGGCCACCATTGGGCTACTAAGCTGGCCCGTCGTTCCGGGTACATGCCGGACACATGGCCCGCATGCAAATATTGTCATAATATCATATAATAATAGTTGACATAAAATTATTTGTTACAATATATTGAAGCCCTGACTCCAGTAGCCTTAGCACGAACAACTTGCGAAAAAGTATTCGTATCGTCATGGAGACCAATTTGTATGAGATTTGGACCAGCGCCTCTATCGTGACGATACGAATACTTTTTCGCAAGTTGTTCGTGCTAAGGCTACTGAGCTAGGTATAACCTGTGTTACAGGAATCAGTGTGTTAACCCGCTAGTGAAATTATATATTACCGTAAACTTTCTCATTAGCCTAGTGGTCTTAAGCGCGACTGCTATACTATAACTCCTGGGTCGATTCCCCGGTCGAACAATGTGTTATTGGGTTTTATATGAAATTCTCAGTAGCTGCTCAGGGTTTGGGATTTGGGTTTGTGCCCCGTTAATAGTGATTGCCACCACAAGGAGTTGTTGATGCATTGAGCCACAGCAACCGAGGGGGACCGGGCTCTCACGCGCAAAAATCGAAACCCATACCGAGATGCCTTACGACAGTCTCCGAGGTAAGGGTGTTCGCTAGCCGCTAGCAGTCAGACCCCAAGAGGTCCTACCACCGAGCTAATCAGATACCTATGCCTATGATGCCTATGATGCCTATCTGTACGGCAGTGAGGAACTTTATTCTAACCCGTCCCCACACGGGGTAAATGTTTTCCAAATCAGGCAACAAGAATCAGAATTCAGGAGCCAGGCAGTTTATCTTCCGCTAATCGGGACCTTAACTTGGGGCATGAGGAGCTGTGATGTTTATAAGGGACGGGTTAATCCTTACGTCACCTATTAAATCCGATGCTACATTTACGGCGGTTAAGTTTACTACACAAATATCAATTTGGTATTTACGCGCATAAATATACAAATTTCGATAGATTTATTAACAACTAGCTTCTACCCGCGGCTTTGTCTGCGTTGACTTCAGAATTGGATAAAAAGGTCCGACCTGGATAAAAAGTAGCCTCTGTGTTATTCCAGACTTAATTTAAATTATTATCTATCTCTGTCCCAAATTTCATACAGATCTGTTCAGCCGTTCTGGCGTAAAAGAGTAACAAACATCCATACATCCACATTCACAAACTTTCACGTTTATAATATTAGTAAGGATAGGGTAGTTGTTTGATGTTTGATTCATAAAAAATGTCCGAATTTAAACCGGATAATATATATAGTTCTAAGATGTAAGAGTTGGCGTAAAAGTAAGCGTAAAGTTTTGGTGGGGATTGAGAGGGGTTACTCTGCCGTAACCGAAAATATGAGGCAGTGAGCAATTACGTCACAACTCACTATGCATAGTGCGCTCTCTGTCTAGCATAAAATTAAAATACATATAATTTGCATTTTTTATTTTGTTTTCGTTGATCGGAACTAATAAATATTTTAATAAGGCTATAGAAATATCAATCAACTATTACAGCAAGCTTAATTTCGTAACCCCTCTAATATCGCGGGGATAGCTAATAACTTTTCAGTATGTTGCTTATAGGATTACTTATAACAAAATGATTACTAAGAATTATTAGGCTAAAGCAATAAATAGGTTTAAATAGTTTACTTTAATAACTTAGGAGTGTGTGTTCGATATTAAATTGATTAAGATAATAATGATTATATATTGCTAATGCTTAATTAAGACTTCAAACTAGTTATGAATTTACGAAGAGAATAGATATTTAAAAGAAGATTATTACAGTAATATAATCTCGCACAATACCCATCGATACAACATCGATTGAAATTACAATTCCCACTAGACACTGTATTTTACGTTGCTTCACCGAAGCTCCCATCTGATACGGTTAAAGAATGATCAGGTTTCCATACAAAGACAATATCTCAATAGGTACGCGGAATAACTGTATTATCAAGTAGGCAGAGCGCGGCCGCGGACATGAAATATAACGCACTTACCGTACCTCGTAATATTGCGTCCTCTTGCAATATGAAAATTTATTGCAACGTATGTGTTAGTATAGAAATAGATGGCTAACTAAGAAAAATGTGTAACGGTCTCACAATTCATGTAGTTACGCTGCCCCATTTTCGATTTTATATAGACTTACCTACCTGTTAAGTTTCGCCATCCAGACTTTAATTGAACATGTTCGTAATTTATAAAATTTCCTTGTACTTTTTAGAGTTGTACTTTAGATGGGAATAATGTAGAATTTAGGAATTAAAATTACTGAAATTTGTTTATTTACATTGTTTCAATTGTCGGTATCAGTAAGATATTGGAAGATTCTAAGATGTATTTAAAAATAATTCGGTGTATGAAGACTAAAATAGGATACATTTACCTAATCAATGCTTCATTAGTCTAGTGGTTCTAAGCGCGACTGCTACACTAGAGGTTCTGGGTTCGATTCCCAGGAAGAGTAAAGTGTTATTGAGACGTGATAGTATGTTATTTACCTAATCACTCTTTGACTGACCTGCGAGTCGAACTGAGGACCTTTTTAGGCAGGAGGAGGCATTCCAAACATTTAAAACCTTCTCAAAACAACCACTGCATACATATCGTGACGTGCACGTCTAGAGCCACACAACTTGCAAAACAAACTCATCTTGCAAGTTCCCTCGCAAAGTAATTCGCTTCGGCTCTCGAGTACAAAAGTCACGCTTTATGAAGCTAATTAAGTGTCGCATAATAAGCTTCAATTAGAGCGATGCTTATTTTATGACTTATCCCGGGCCTTTGTTTGCGTTGCGTGTACTGGCTCAACTCATGGTTTTGCTTGTGTTAAATGTGTATTAGGGTATTTTGAAATAGATAGAGTAGTATTCTTTTTTTAAACATACCATCACGCCTGTATTCCCCGAAGGATTGGGCAGAGGCGTACTAATGTACACCCACAGTTCGCCGGTATGTTTAGGTCCCATGTAATAGGGGGCGAGCCTATTGCCATTAACCGGGCACAAATCCAGACTCGGAGCTGCTACTGAGAATTTCATAGAAAAACCCAATAACACTTTGCTCGACCTGGGGATCGAACCCAGAACCTCTAGCGTAGCAGTCGCGCTTGGGACCACTAGACTAATGAGGCAGTCTATTCTTTTTTTATTAATTAAATAAGGCAACGTGATTTGATTACATTTTAATCTTACTATTTCTATCTCACATTATGAATTTAGCGACTTTATAACCCCCAATGACGGTGCACATTATCTAAAAAGAAAAAATATGTTCATAAATATCAATAATTAATACAGAAAGCTTTGAATAGGACTACGAGTATATTAGATTGGACGTTTAATAGGTATTAACCTTTATAATTCACATTAATATACGTGAAGTATGAAAGTGTATCTCTGAAATACATAATTTCATAATATCTTTTCAACTAAAAGCTCCTTTTATTAGATGAATATACATTACATGTAAAGAGTAAATGTGTTACCTACATTAATAGAAATAATAGCACTCTTTTGCACTTGACATTGATAATTTCAGACGTCTGACTATGATGTGGTAATAAATTATAATAAGCTCGTTGTTTATTTAAATTTCGAGATAAAAGCCGTGTAAGAGCATATTAAATTTAATTGATGGGTGAATCATAAAAATAATGAGCCGCATTTTGAACTCTATGAAAGCAGAAAAAGAAATGAAATATTTAGAAAGATGTCACCTGTGTGCAAGTGGACTGCAAGGATAAAGGGTTATTAAGAGATTTCTAGGATGATGAAAATGAATTTTCTCGTGAACGCTACAATTTTTGTTTCATTCTAAGTACCTAAACTCATTAAAACTCATTACTCACTAATTTATGACAAACAAAATTATTTCTAAGTACCTATTCAAAAAAAAAAAAAACAAAGGAATGTTTAAAGGTTTATTAAAGGTTCACAATATTATGAAATGTAATTGGATAAAGAAGGAAATAAGTACAATTTCTTTTAAAGTTAACATTTTTGACTTTGATTTCTCTTTTGATTTTTTTAAACCTAGGATATTCTCTTATGTATCGTAGATGCTTTTACGTAGCACTTATTTGTAGCGTAAAATCGCTAATCCCAAGATAAAAAAAAATTTAAACAATATCGCGCACAAAAACGTCAAACCAAATCTCAGAGCCTTTATAACATTTTTGCTTAGAGCGTTATATCCAATCCAATGACATTATATAATTTAAATGAAAGAGGGTTATGTCGCAATTCGAACGTCGAAATGAAACTAAAATGTTATTGTGTTCCAAATACAGTTGTAGTACGTTAAAGAAAATCAGATCGTGTGGCAGTAATACAGGGCGTTAGATAATGTTTCCTCCCGGGAGGAATCCTACGGTCACAGATAACAGTGGCCGGTATACCCGCGACCTCGGATTTGTCCCCCGATGTAACGCTCCACAATATTATGAGCGGTTATTTAGACCTTTGTCTGCCGCGTCCGTGACGTCAAATGCTATGATGTTTACATATTGGGATCGTAGTTTATGTAATCCTGGTAGCTTGATTCATTGTTCTGGCGTATTTAATGGGAATAAATTATTGTTTAAAGCTTCTTTTTATTTAATGTTTGTTTGTAATTAATTAAAGTTAAGTAAGTAAAGTGTCAGAAACCAGTATAAAGTTAAGTAATTATTTTTCAATAAAGTTCAAAACAAACTTTTCTACATACTGTAACAATTAAAGTTAAAGCGGCGGTAGCCTATTGGCTAGGGCCTCGGACTTGCGATCATGTGGTTGCCGGTTCGAAACCCACTCATTACACAAGCATTTTAGCTTAGCACGAGAGGTTAACAAGAATATTAGTGAGGTGCGACCCACATTGTTAGTATGCTTTAAAAAAATAATAGATAAACAGTGTACTTGGGAAAGAGATCTTTACATTATCCATTAGTATATTTATTATACTTAAATGCGAAAGTAAACTCTGTCTCTGTTTGCCTTCACAACTAAACCATTTACCAATATTCATGAATTTTTGTATAGAGATAGATTGGACCTCGGAAAAGGACGTAAGATATTTTTTCTCTCAAACAGTCATTTGAGATGCTAGTGAAACCGCGGGGAAAAGATAGTTTAGATTGTTATTGAATATTTTAGCATAACCTAACCCAACAATAACGGCGAACTGTGTGTGGTGGGTGTACATAAGTACACCTCTGCTTAATCCTTCAGGCGTGATGTTATGTTATATATTTTACTTCCCGAATATAACCCTCTCCTTGTTAGCGGTAATTTTAGATGTTTTCTTGGCATGCAGCTCCGAGTACACTACTTTGGCGTTCAATTTACCAAATTATATTATCAAGCTACAGTGCGTTCTACAAAGCTGCTTCTCATAAATTTCTTTTTCCGTAACTGCGTAACGTAGCGATACTCGTATCATATAAAATAAGGATCCTCTTGAATCGCAGCATTGAAGCCATATCATGGGTCCGTATTTTTCTTTGAAGTGGTTATGCGTAATCCTTCTTTTTTCCATAAGAACAACTCACAAGTATCTATGTCGTATTTTCTCAATATAGTATTATGGTATGATAATACAGCGAGTCGGTCACATGAATCACAGGGCTCTTCCCAGGCGAGTCTTTGTATTCAGTTTGGCGGATGACGATAACCTTAATGTAAGCGCCGTCACGGCTGGTGGTCCGAAGAAGGATCGCTTTTGTCGTGGTCCCTTCCGCGCGGCCCATTCTTTTCTCTTTATACCGTTTCTCACTTGAGTAATTCGAGGACAATAAACATTTATTGTGCTCGTTTATTTGACAGACGATGAAGAAATATCGAATGAGTGAGTTTGTTATATTTGGCCGGCGGGCATCCCCCGCAAGTTGCTTAACGACCGCTGTACTACAAAGAGCGTTAGAATTTTCAGCAAAAATGATTTCCCTTAAAACGTCCAGGGTAAGAAAATTATCCGGTCACTTTAAACTCTGAACGTGATTTCGAAATATGTACGGAACCTGCGCTCTTTTACGAGATCTCTCTCAACGATCGCATTCGTTTTTGTGCGTTTCATTTTCTTGCTAAGAATGGATTTTACGACTTCCTCTTTTGATAATTAACTGTTCGCTTGGTTTATTTAAATAGGAAAGCCCCGAGTGACATCTTAAATTATGTCGCTACTTATTACTTATCTACGGAGATCTGTAAAATATAGAAACGATAAAGCGAATTTTATATTATAATCTTGTTGATATATAAAATATTTACGACAAAGCAAAGCTCAGTAAAGCCATTGTCATAAAATCAGTCCTTACAGTTCCATTCTTAACGCCAGCTAATCATCTTAACAAGGCACATAGGAGCGAACAACACGGGCCCGACGCCCCTACATTTGTATTCAGTTTGGCAGACTACGATAACTTTAATCCGGGTAAAGTGTCACCTTGAGTGGCTTACACAGAAAGAACCTTTGTCTGGGAGTAGGGTACTCTGACCTTCTTATTTTTTCCGTCAGGTTTTCCTCCATTGTCACGGGGTAATGTAAAATCCAGCCACTTAAAAGGCGAGCTTTTCGTCGGATTGCCGGGAGCCTAGACTATTGCGGCGCTCTGTACAGCGACTCAACTTGATGGATTGTGATCGAAAGCCTCGTTGATCATATTACACATACTTGGTCATTTAACGTTGCGATATATCGGCGTGGTCAGGGGATTGAAAAAGACTATTTATTTTCCTATTTGCACTGCGGACGCGAGACGTGACTCAGCGAAAAAATATGGATGAAACCTTTTAAAATTGAATTCCGATAAGAACTTCCCGCAATTTGAGTTTTTTTAGCGTTGCATGCATGATGGAGAGTAGTCCTAGAGAGACATTGTAGTTGTGGAGACATAGTTTGCAGAGCTGAAGTGTGAGCGGAACTGTGAGCATTTTAGGATGGTCAATAAAAGTGTAGTTTTTATAAATAAGATAAATATTAATAGCTAAAATCGTAATTGCCGTGACAAAGTTTGGACAAAAGGTGAGGAAATGATACGGTTCCTTTGTAAAAGTTGCAATGTACGTGACAAATCTTCTAGTTTCGACTTCGGATTGAAAACTGCGATAGAGTCGGCCCCGACGTGCTTCGAATCTGCTATTAGCCTCCCATTTAGAAATAGGTGCACAGAGTTTATAGGTATTATATTAGAAATGTTACTTATTTATTTATTTACAGTTACAGTTACATTTGGCAAAGTAATGTAACTTTGTTACATTGTAGTCACGTTTCGTAGTCTTCATCTTGTGTAGTCCTGTTACAATGCAATTACACTGCCAAGTACTTATCTGTATTAACGCAATTAGATCAGCCAGTCAGGCGAAAACCAACTGAACTGAAAGTTAGTGAAATGAACGGAATCGGAATCAGATTTGGTTTGTCTTGTACCTACAGAATGTTGGTACAATCCCTCACAGAATTATAAACACGCATAGGTATATTGTTATAGCCGTAGCCAGTCATTCCATGAAATCATCCATTTTATAGGGGTCTGTTGCATTGAAATGGTTTAATTATTCCACGGATTTCGTAAGTGACGTAATAGAAGATTAAGGTACGACAGGTGAAGCCATTTGAAATATGTCTTGTCAGTTCATTTTTAACCCTTTGCAATCCCATAAAATTTTTATTTAGAACGAATCTTGTTGTTTGATCTTGTAAAGTCAACTACTCTTTGATAAACTAATGTTGGATTTTTGTTCGCGTCTGTACCTAAATTCCAAAGTTATCCAACTGTTAGCCAACTCTTATTGAAACTAAATCCAACTATTGTTTACATTGACTCAAGTGTAAAGATATGTTGCCGGACTCGTTTATCTACTTATACGGAATTAGTGAACATGTTAGGTACAAATGAAAAGGTTTTTACGCCAGTGATGCGAGGACCGCCAAACACAGAAAACCTTTGAAAAAAATGTAAGCTGATTTACCGAGGCTGGCCAGGGGCCTCTTGTGCCCACTCGACTGGCAAATAAAGGCGACCAGACAAATGCTCGCAAATTGACTCGACGTTTTTCACCGTATTCCAATTTTTTTACGCAAGGAGAGCATCTATATAGTTGCTGAAACACCAGTATAAAAGGCCAAGGTAATTAAAAACATAATATTTGCCAACGTTAATTAAATTTCATGAATGAAAAAATTTCTTTTCATGCGCTTTTTACAATGTAGTATATATATATACAATCCGGTCCTTAATTTCCCCAAGTTTGCGTAACCGCTTCCACATATTGGTGTAATGAAAAGGGTAGGTACTACTATATATTGAAATCCTTGGCCAAGTTAATCCGTAAACAATTGAAATAAAGGAGAAACCACTGAGCGAACAGTATATGATGAAAATCAAATAAGGAAGGGCCTTCATAAAAACTGCTTCATTACCGGGCTTGAAGGTATTAAGTCGCTACAACGACCAAATAAAGCTAAGATTACAAGTTAACCTCATGTTAGTCGGAAACCCCAATGATAAAGCATCTCAGGAAAATCGAGCCCGAGGAGGGTACACTAATCCCTCTTTAGCAAAAACGCTTCGTTCTAAAAAGTGATGGGCGGCTCACGAGGGATGGATCTTCATTACCCACCCGTGTTGTCAGTTAAGCCAAAGGGTCTCAGGATTACATACTACTTAATAAAACTTAAAAAAATGAGAGTCTAATGTCGTATGGGCCTCTGGGGCTTAGAGAGAATTTTTAACAGTTCAGCTGAAAGAAATTCTTTATCTAGGAAAATATGTAGTTAAATACAGGCATGTTGTACACTGGATAAACGGTCCTTAAATCAAAGGCTCGCAAAAGTTGGGTTTATCCAGTTATTTGCGTTATTTGGGTCGGACCAATCGGTACATTGGAACTAAAGGCTACGTCACTCTAACTACTGGATTCAGTGCGGCGGAAAAAAACTCTTGATAAAGTCACCATGACTGGCCTGTAAGCCAGGCAAGAAGTTTTTTTGTGCCAGTGAAAAATCCTGTCGATGGTGGCTCAATCTACTTTCAAAGGATCTTTATTTTTATAAGGTTGGGCTATTTTTAGCTAGGGTTGACTATTAATGAGAGGTAGATGAACTAGAAGTTTGCAACGTTCACGTTGTAAATTGTTGGAAAGGGTTATAGGTAAGCTTCTGGACTTGAAACCTAACGGGGCCTTTTTCCTACAGTAGGTCTAAAAAGGCCACTTTTGATATATCTCAATATGACCCATGGACACACGAGTTTACATCGTGCTATACAGTGTCAGTATAAGCTGACCTTTTATTATACGAAGATTGAACCTACAAAATATGGCATAGTAGCCGATGGCTCAGCCACTACGCCAAACTTACCGTATATAAAATAACTCAATTGGCTCCACAAAGGTATACTCCTCTCTTTTAAAGTAATAATAACTACATTATCATCAACCCATATATTGTTCCACTGTCTTCCATTCTCTGACGAAACCCGTGTCCAACACGGGTTTCGTCAGAGAATGAGAGGGATTAGGCTATAGCCCACCTGCAATAGGCTATACAGTACACTACATCTATAGTCCACCTGCAATAGGATATAAATATATAATACACTAGTCTATTGTGGGTTGGCAGTAATTGCAAAATAACTAAATGCTCGCTTTCCATTTCAGAGAGAGTTACTAAGACTAAGTGCACATGACGCGTGACATGTAGTAAGGCTTGGATTAACCCGGATTGACGATCCAACAGAGTGTAGTTGTAGTTTACTAGAATATATCTGCAAGCAAATAATAACCGACTCAAAACGTGTTACTACCATATCCTGAACGTAGGTAAAGCCTAATAGTATATATACTAGGATGATTTGCGAGGCTATTGAAATACCAAATTGAAAAAAAAAATGCCTATCCACCTGCTTGGAACTCCAATAAGGAATCCATTAAATTTAAATCCCAGTAAAAAACTGTGCGCGAATTGCGTGATTTTAACAATAAGACGCCTCAGTCTACTGGCGACCATTGATGCTGTAAAGGAATCGAAACGTCGGGAATTAAATAATATCAATATAACGCGATAAGATTCGTAAAACGTAATTTTATTTCAATGTATACAGACATACGTACTGTTGGAAAGAAAGTAAGTTTGTGCTTAAATGAGCCCACAGTCTTATATAATGTTTAGGTACTCAACAACTTTCTTCAAAATTATATCTTTAGGACAAATTATTGTTGTGATCAATGTTTTATTACTTTTGTTTTAAATGTGTTCGACGCTTGTCTTACCAATTGTAACGCACAAATAGGGTATTTTTTTTCGTTTATTACATACTCGTATAATAATTTTGTTAACTCCGGTATAAGTGTGATACCTATTTGTGTAAGGTTCAAGGGTCGTAGTTTGAACTAACAATATTTCTTTCGTCAAAATCTTTAAGTTTATGGGTAGTAGGCACTTTCAAAATGCTTTGTTTCAGTAACTAAATTAAAGTGAAAACAACTTAATTTTGTTGGAAAATGTCAAAAAAGTTCACAATAATGTCAACGCAAAATCTCATTACGGCAAAATGAAACATAATTTGTTCGTCACGCCACGTACTCCGTGTATTGCAAATTATTAAAGTTTACACCAATGTATAAACTGACCCATCCACACATTCCGT
This sequence comes from Acronicta aceris, assembly GCA_910591435.1. Classification (NCBI taxonomy): domain Eukaryota; kingdom Metazoa; phylum Arthropoda; class Insecta; order Lepidoptera; family Noctuidae; genus Acronicta; species Acronicta aceris. The sequence goes on along the minus strand of OU342767.1, from coordinate 7,176,723 downwards.
CACAATGGGGGCCCTTTGTCTCAAATTAAGTGCACATAACCAGATTTTACGACAAAATCGAAACCATAATGGCTTTGAGAATATATTACGACGAGTACCAGCACAGGTGAAAATTTACGTTTACAATTCTCTTCAGACCATATCATTTTTCCATACAATAGCGTCATAAAAAGATTCACGGCACTGCCTTTTTCGTATTTACCTTTGAAAATTTATATTCCCATTGGGTTCAAGACCGCGGCCGACCGCAATAATACACAATGGGCAATCGAATTATCATATCATTATAGGCCAGAGAAAAATCCTTAAACTTGCTATTTTCGCGTCACCTATTCTATGGTGTTGTTCAAATGGGAACCGATACTTTTGGTTATTGTTGTTGCTTGTGAAGTTTTGTACAATAGGGTTTTGGGATCACGGGTCCGAATTGCTTACTCGTGTGTAACTTGGCGCCTATGATTGTACACGTACAATATATAATATATGTATTTACGAGTATATCTATAACTACATAAATAAATGTAACGTTTTCTTACATCACAAATGATAACTTTTGCTTGCATTTCAGTTTAAAACATGATATTTTAAAGGTCATAATATTATAGTAAAGTTTTTGTCGCCGACATTAATGTATGGTAGTCAGTAAGTTGGGTGTGGCAGAAGAAACATGAAAATAAAATAAATTCCGTAGAGATGAGAACTTTGAAAAGTATGTGTGGGATAACCTTGAAAGATAGAGTGAGGAACGGCGTGATAAGGGAGCAACGCATCAACAACTTCTCTGGTGTTGCAGGTGTCCATGGGCGGCGATGACTACTTACCATCAGGTGGCTCATCTGCTCGTTTGCCGACCTAATCAATAAAAATACAATGATCATCCTAAACCGACGATCATGCATGAGGAGATCAATGAACGTGGATAAAGCGAAAGCGGTGTGCCAGGATCGTAGCAAGTGGAAATCTATAGTCTCTGCCTACCCTAATGGGAGACTGGCGTCTAAATATGTATGAATGTAAAGTTTTGGATAAAATCATTACAGAAATCAAATTAATAAAATCTACTTAAATTTAAAAACGTCCACTAAAGTCGGAAAATGAGGAAAAAATATTATTATTATTCATATCGCAATCATCAGCGACCTTGACAGCATCCGGTGTCCAAATCTAGGGACGTAAATACGAGTCCTGCCTGTCTAGGCATCCGTAAAGAAATGATTTAGGGTAATTCAAAATTCGCGAAACCTTTCTTACGACCAAAATATGTAAAAACTACGTTCCACAAACGTAGCTTAGTTTTACCAACATAGTTGTAGGTAGTAAAAAAATCCTTACAAATAATAAAATCTAATGTGATTACAGTACGCAATAAACTCTGGATATATGTTGTATAAATTATGCACTACGCTTGTTGAGAGCGTATTAAAATATTTTTATAACGTGCGACGTTAATATTATTAATGGATTGGAATATTTATTTAAAATGTCGACGGCCCTAAAAATATAGCTACATAAAAATTTACTTTTTTATTTAATTTGTTGAGACGTGTTATTTAGTTATATTTTATAATATGAATATACGTCTACCGAGAATTAATTTTTTTATCAACATTACCCAAATTCAAACTCCAGAATGTTTGGCGTAGCGGCTGAGCGATCGGCTTCTGCGCAACGTGTTGTGGGCTCGATCTTCATACAGAGCAAATATTTGTATGATCTACAGGTAGTTGTTCCGGGTCTAGATATTTCTGTTTGTGAGGATTTGTATTTGTAAATGCACCCACGATACTGGGAATGTATTGCAAGAAATAATTAGGCACAAGATATCCAAACTCTGAGCTGCTACTGACAATTTTAAAGAAAAACCCAGTAACACTGCCTGTACTGTGAGTTAAACCCAGCACGTACTTGCGACCACGAGATCAATGAACCTTTGTTTTATATATGTAATAATTATTCGTCTACAAAATAATCCACCGACTAAATGACGGCTTGGTAGTGACAATGAGTAATGAAGATTTCATTTATTATAGCTATTTAATTTAGACGATCCAATTTATCTTCATCTCAAATAAATAAATCATAAGATGACTTTTATAACTAATGTTTGAGAAAGTCTACATGAATTTATTAATTCGATTGCGGGGTTGACAATAACTTTTTGATGAAGTCAACTTTGATATCGTTGTATTTTAAAAAGACAGCACTTTTCTAGCCTACGACTTGACAAAATATAATAATTTGATAATTTTGAATTTTCGACATATTGATTTATTTGACATACCTAATAGTTACGACTTACAAGAGAACTATTATCTACTATATTCTACAGAGCCATATTTTCAGAGGCTCACCATTTTATGACCCGCCGTACATCAAACGCTACGCTAGAAATGATGTAGTTAACGCTGATGTGATGAACATATAAATAAAGAACGCTTATAAAAACCTAAATAAATAACCAGCGTTGTGACTGAAGATAATAAACATTTGTTCAGATAACGTTGTCGGTGACATTAAAAACACCTTTGTGTGCCTCTGGCGGATTTGGTATCTCTTTCCTTTGTGTGTTTCTGGCCGATTAGTGTGAAAATAACACGAGGTTACGATTTGTATCTCAGTTAAAACAACTATCAGATTATACAATGTGTTAAGAAAACCCTGTCGGACCCGTGAATGTATTGTTGGGTATCAAGATCCGATTCTATTTATACAGAATGTTTGGTAGAACGTTGAACATACGAAAATGGTGGTTAGTTGGGGTCATCTGCTACCCACTGGGCCCAAAGTATTTAACCTTGGCCGCACCGTTTTTTTAATTTCACAGAAAATTATCAGTTTTTTATCAATTTAGGCAGGATGTTGTTTTGTACCTTTAAAGACTCATAACTTGTTTTCCCATTAAAATCTGTACCAAAAAATAATTTTATGAGAGTGCTATAATTAGACATTAATACAAAACAACATCCTGCCTGTTTTACCCGTAACAAGTAAAGATATTCGAATTTAAAGTAAAAAAAAACTGGTAATTTTCTGTGAAATTAAAAAAAGCAAAAGAAAAACGGTGCGGCCAAGGTCGAATAATTTGGGCCAAGTGGGTAGCAGATGACCCCAACTAACCACCATTTTCGTATGTTCAACGTTCTACCAAACACCCTGTATAATAGTTTTCACTTTACAACTAAAAAATATCACGTGTTTTTTATAAACGAGGAAATTACGGTAGCTGTCTGACACCGTCCCTGGTTGCCAAACATACTAAGGCCGGTGTGAAATAATCACATGTTAAAAATTTGCTATATTTAGGGGTAATCGCAGTAATTTCGACACGAAAATCGTGAACTTCATAAATATGTTTACTTTCTTGAATATTTAATGTTTCTTATTTTATTTGGTGATTTGATTACTATACATATAAAGCCCTTTTAGATCGGATAGGGTTTTTTATCATATTGACGACATTCACCTCAAAATAAGACCGTTTTTATTCTACCCTTTAGGCTAAAAGTTTTGTGTTTATGACTTCTAAGTGCGGTCAACTATTGCTTTAATCCATCATAGCTTATACTTAATTAAGAACTGCGCGAATAAAAATCATTATGTGTCTTCACAAAAGTATACGCACGAATCCTTTATACCATTTATTTGTTAGAGGTCGGTAGTTATGTACATGAAATATAAATAAAACGGAGCAGTGGTTTCTGAAAGGCTAGGGTATAGGTTCGCTCGAGTGATCAAAACTGTGAGATCTGTCAAACACAGATTGCTTCGGAAAGGAGTTGGACAGGCGAGCAATATCCGTTACTAACCGCGAAATACGATCATAATACGAACCAGTGAGTGCTTGCACAAAGCCCAAATGTGAAACGTTACAATATTAAAACCTTTCTATAATGTAGATATAAAGTATGCAGAAGCTTTGAATTTAGAGTTTTTATGGCTTTTTAGTATGTACTTGTTGAGAGATAGGTACTATAATTGATGTACATACATAACATTACATACCATCACGCCTGTCTACCCCGAAGGTTGTAGAGGCGTACTAATGTACACCCACAGTTCGCCGGTATATTTTTAAGTCCCATGTAAAAGGGGGCGAGCCTATTGCCATTAACCGGGCACAAATCCAGACTCCGAGCTGCTCTGCGAATTTCATAGAAAAACTCAATAACACTTTGCTCAACCTGGGGATCGAACCGTAACAGCGTAACAGTCGCGCTTGGGACCACTAGGCTAATGAGGCAGTCTAAAATTTATGTACATACCTAATAATGTCATAATGGACGATGATGAAGAGGTCTCTTCATCATCCTGCAAGCCATTTTCCGACTATGTTGGGGTCGGCTTTCAGTCTTACGAGATGGGGCTGAATATCTGAAACCCAATTTCTAGAGAATACCGATATCTGGAGGATAGACTGGATGTCAGGCTTTTTTGGGGTTCTGACGACCACTAACGATTGTCATAGATGTTCACATGATAACCGGAACCGATGGCTTTACATGCTCTCCGAGGCACGGAGGGGTCTCGATGTGTTAAGAATGGTCACCCAGACTGATCGCAGCCAGTGCAACTTAACCTTGCAAATCTAGTTATTACCTAGCCACGACCCCTCTCTTATTGACCTCTTGATACTGCAAAGTATTTTTTTTTATAATTTAATTAAGCGCTAACGACCTTATTGAGTTCCGGGTTAGGTATATTAATTTATTAGTATTTTTTTTAATGAAATCTACTAGGTTTGTGACCTCAGACTTACCAGTATAGCGATCAAATAAAATATAACATCACACCTGTATTTCGTCAGGATTAGGCAGAGGTGGTTTGATGGATGTAGATAGGTACACTAAAGGTTCGTCGGTGTGTTTTTGGGCCCGTATAATAGGGACGTACCTATTGCCATTAATTGGATAGGTTGGACAAATCCAATCTCCGAGTACCTACACTCCTAAGAATGTCTTAATCGTCAATGTCACACTCAATAGCAGCATTTGCGACCACTAGACCATTGAATAGTCTTATAGCTAATAATAATAGAAAAGTCCGTCAGTTCCATAGATATAGAGTTGAGCACTGATAAAATCCAAAAAGTTTTTTAATAAAAGTTCGTTGAGGAAATGCCCGCGAAATATTCGAGATTCTCGGCTGATTGTTTTATAGTTATGGCTCATGAGAACGAGATATGCCCTCATAAAATAGACTTTAGAATATTTTAACGCCTCCCCTTACAGTAAAAGCTTTTTATTAGTTCAGCCATGGACATTTACCTCTAATTTTCAGCTTAAAATATGCACGAAACGCTAAATGTACCCTTTATATTTTTAGCATTATGAAATTTATTTGTTTCATAATCTCTTAACTTATAATGGCTTACATTTTAAAGTTCCATTCCCATTCTTCACTCCATTTAACAAAGAAACGATAAAATGCGTTTTATTTTGTGATTTTTCAAGATATTTTATAATACAAGCACACGAAGTCGCTCGTCAGAGTTGTCACATCACAACAGAATTAAATGAAATAAGCTTCGCATTTTCAATAGCGGCATTTTCTTCGTGAAGTCATTGTCAGCTATTCTCATGCCTTGTTTGGCGTGTAATTGAATAAGACGATTGCCATCACCAGTCTGGAGGAAAAGAATTTAATAACATGCGATGTAAAAGTGCCCTCGAATATATCGCCCGCTGCCATTTAAACGACACATCTCCGCGACATTACTGGCTTGAACGCCGTATTTTCCGGGCGATTCAATAGTTTTTTATTTTGAATAAAATTCCAATAATTTTAACGCTTACTGTTCAGTGCGTCGACAGAGGTGGAATTCATCGTGTGAATCGCGAACACAGTACAATGCATGACCAACGGCGAACAATTCTAAAAATAAAGGCATTCGTTCGGCTGAATTATTTTTAACGCCTATAAAGGAAATATGCAATCAAAACGGCATTATTGGGATTTATTTCGGAGCTATAACAGGCACATTTTATTTCATGTATTCAGTTGGTATTCTATTTGGTGAGCGCCTATATTCGGGAGCCAATGGTTTTCAATGCCTTCAACACCCCATAAATCGTCTAATATTACACTTTTACTGTCACAGCTTCAGATACGCCTTGAATTTCCCCTGTATAATATATTTTGTGTCTGCTTATCGATAAAGATGGCATTTTAAATGTCGTTGTTATATAAGGAAACCAAGTTTTGCCCGCGATTTCACTTGTATCCCAAAGGACTTTTTATCATGTTATATTCTAAAGTCCAATCTATCTCTATAGGTACCAAAATTTATCAAACTTCGTTCAGCGGGTAAGGTGTAAAAACGTAAGTAACAAAAAACACCCAGAGTTAGAGAGTACGAGAGAGATTCTTTATTATCTTTACATAATATATTACAGAAATAAAGTTTTTGTGCTTTATATACTAACCCTTTTTATTGCATTGTTTCATTTAGTCACCATTAAGGATTACTAAATTGTGACTAAATAAAACAATGCAATGAAAGGGGTAAGTAAACAAAGTACAGAGAAAACTTTCTTTCTTTCATATTTAAAATTTGTAAAGATAAAAAGGAATACTTTACGTGGGAGAGCCATGCTTCGGCACGAATGGGCCGGCTCGACCGGAGTGATACCACGGCCTCACAGAAACCCGACGTCAAACAACGCTTACGTTGTGTTTCGCTGAGAGAGTGAGGTTATCGGAGGCCCAATCCCCTTTTAAAAGGTCGGCAACGCACTTGTGACTCCTCTGGTGTTGTGGGTGTCCATGGGCGGCGGTAATCGCTTATCATCAGGCGATCCGTCTGCTCGTTTGCCCTCCTATCCCATAAAAATAAACATACAGACATTTACCAGTAACGAGATGTACGTAATTTCTCTGTGTGTCTTTACAGATCAATTAAATGTATTATATAGCCTGAGTCACGCAGTATTATAAGACCTTTTTATTTGATTGTGGCGGAGAACTAAGAGCCAGACAATTAAAACCTTTATCCATCTTGTGATTTATGCAAAACTTTGAGAGGAACGTTCGACTACGGATAGGATTCGAATCTGCGTCCCTCAGTGTGATGCGCTGAATGCTTTAGACGCTTAAGCTATCGAGGTCTTGTCATCTCGAAATATCTATACATGTTGCCCCTGGTTGAATTATTCACAACATTTATATTTAGAAACTGTAATGCAAACAAAAAAAAACTACAGGTCTGAATTTTGGATAACGTAAAATGTAACTGGAACCTATCGGGAACCTATTTCGGCAAGCAGATGATACATAGCTAGCAATCTGTGTGAGGTTGTGTGGCTAGAGTGGTAGACTAGACACATTTTGGTATAACCATAATGGTTCTTACACAGTACCTAGATAAGCTTATTTACAAAGAGATTTAATTTAGAAATTATAAAACTGCTTCATTAATCTAGTGACTAGTAGATTTCCAGATCGAGCAAAGTGTTATTGGATTTTTCCATGAAATTCTCAGTAGCAGCTCGGAAAAAGTAGTTTTATTTCAATGTCTAATATTCGCGTAAGTGTTAAAAAAGTAGCAGCAAAAATAAATTATATGATTTGATTTGATCTAGGGGTGATGGTATGTACCTATTTATGTAATTCAGCCTGTTCATGACGGTGACGAATTTCAGGAAAAAATCCACAAGGTTTATGTAATACACCTAAACTGCCTTTGCCATTTAAAAAGGTTAACTGTAACTACTGTTTTAAGACAGTTTATGAAATAGGATAGTTATCCGACAAGGTTGGCGTAGCGGTTGGGCATTCAGCTTGTCACGGGTTCGATGCCAGCACGGAGTATATTTGTATGCTCTATAGTCAGTTATACCAGAGTTATGTAATGATGTGTATTTTATAAACGCACTCACGATTATCCTTGTATGAGGCAACGTTTTTCTTAAGAAAAAAGTGTTAATGTTATTTTACTTTTATTTGGTGTACTTGATTAAAAATGGTTAAGAAAAATTCATTACAAAGCAGGAGACGCGTTTCAATTCAATAAATTGCGTCATAATTCTTTCGATACACGCAAGTGTGGAATAGCACATTTTCCGTAAACGTTTTTATATAGAACAGGAGTGCGTTGGGTCAAATGGAACGGGCAATAAATCTGTAAAAGTGACAGTGCGGGCCGATAACACGCGATCGTTGGTGTGTGTATTTGATAATGGCTGTCCGACACCTGCCGTTGAAACCGCAAAAATGTATCCAGCGATACGATTTCAATCATTGCGAGTATTCACCGAGATTCAGTTAGTTCGATATTCAAATTTGGTCATAGAGTTTTCAGAATAGGATAGGTACCTAAAGGTAGTTTTCAATTAGTTTTGGCTAGAAATAAAAATAGTTGTAAATCAAAATGTAGTTATTGTCATTTTGTCTTGTGTTGAATGTTGGGATATACTTTTTGTCTGTTTTTGTAAAAGACTTCGACCGCTTTTGAAAAGTAAGTGACTTCACCTACACGTAAGGTGTAGGAAAAAAATAACGTTGACATTATTTTTTTCCGTCGAGTTGAGATGGTTGAGAACCTGCTTCTTTTTATCGTCGGATAAAGTTAGCATAAAAATTATTTCACTAAATTTCACTCAGTTTATTCGAGTTTTTTTCTAGTCTTGTTGAGTTCTTTTCATCTTCGGATAAAGTTAACATAAAAATACCTTCACTAAATTTTACTCACTTACCTGCCTACCACTAAAACCCTCTTCATTATGGTCTATTCTTGAATGCCATCTACATACCAGGAGTCGAATTGACTAATCCGAATGCGGAGCGTTGACTATTCACAAGCACCACGTCTACCTTCGCACATACGATAATGCTCTAGAAATAGCACTTTATCCAGTTTACTTTTCAGCTTTTCAGATCGTTTTTACAAAACCGTAAAAAATACAAAACATTTGTTGCAATCGAAGTTAGATTTGCTACAATCGGGTCTCTTGTTCCTTAGATTCATTCAGTCCAGAATGAATGAAAGTATAGGACTGATTGAGCGACATAGACAAAAGATTTGCATTATCCTGTAAGTGGCGTGATCCGGTGAACGCCTATTCAGATCGCTTTATATCGGAGACTATCGGAGTACGCCGATTTTTCACGAACGTGGGATAGGATCGTATAAAACAGTCACGTATTTTTTAGTGTCAGTGGCTTCGGTAGGGCCCGATCCTTAACAATATCATAACTAGAGTAAGAACATAGTAGGGGCCCCCATACAACAGTTTATTGAATTTCTCAGTGAAAAGGGTTTAGTGACTGTAAATTCTTAGTTTCGTTGCGACTATCCATGTAATCGACTTTTTATTATCTCTCGAAAGAGAAATTTGCATGAAAATTGCTTTGATGGCTTTTAGTCCTTATATGATAAACAGTTGAGAAACTTGTCATAATAAATAGAAAACTCGAGTATTTTTCTCAAGACATTTTTGTTTAGAAATTTTTTATTTACTTTTTTGGATTTTATGAGGTATTACTTTACAGACTAGTTAAACTTGTTCGGCACATGAAGAAACCCAAACGATACTTAGTTCTCAAAAAATATATTTTATATTGACTGCATCATTTGTTTGCAAATTGAATAAGTTCAAGCGGAACTGTTAAACCATAGGAGTCGTTAAATGAATTTCATGGAAATCGCTACAGACTGGGGCGACGCGACGGGGTGAATTTTCTAGAACTTTGTTTTGTTCTGAAGGAAGTAAGTAATTGATTTTAATTCCACTGGCAGTACGTTGAAACGCAACCGAGCGTTAATGAAAAATAATTTTCTCATCTGAAGTTGCACGTTAAAGAGTAAGGCGAGCTATGCGGGCCGTGCGCACCAGCTTAAAGAAATATTGTCCATTAAAAATTCTCTTTTACATAAGGAACATAAAAGTATTGTAAATAAGCCTTTTCCTTAGAAGTTTGTCACTCGTACTAACAAAGACTTTGCAGTTTGCGCTATTGAATGTTTTATATCGAACTAAGTAACTAACCTAACCCAACTTAACAACTGTGGTTTTTTAGCCTTTGTGGCACGGAACTGTAATAAGATAAAGTAAAACGCCTACAAAAGCATTTAAAAAATATGCGCGAAACAGTTTCGGAAGTCGGTGCCTTTGCTTTGATCGGGTCTTTTGATTTCGCCATCGACTTCTGAAAATGTTTTTGCATGCAGTTTTAATTTTTCTTAAAAGTTATTTTATTTCAACATTTTTAGTAGCCAGTATCCATAATGTAAATATAATTGATAATACTAGAATTTGCGGTACGGTAGTGGTCCCACCAAGACGAGCCTAGCGAAGCGCAAGGGCACTACCTACCTTTTCTCGAAATGCTTCGTCGTTTTTTTGAACCCTCTTAACTTGGGTTTGGATTCAGATAAATAAAATTCTCGGGATATGATATCTATAGTGGACTTATAAAACATATAAAGTTTCAAATGCATATCACTTATACTTAAGATTTTATTTATATTTATAAAACCCCGATTTCGTCACTGACTCAGTCACTGATGATCATCAAAATATCATCATTAAGCTACATATTATTTTGACTAAGGTGGAAACTTTGTGAAGTTAGGACGTGTAGAGTTAAAAGCTTGGCTCTAAATGAGGTCTGATAACTTTTCGACAGTGTGAACAATATGGTCTCGTCTTGGCAACACTTTACATGAAAATGTTTTTGGTGGGATAGAATAAACACAATAAAAAATATAGCTTTGTAACTTCAATTATTCTTCTTGATTCTGACATTTTAAACGTTTTTCATAGTACTCACTTGTTTTGGTTAAAAAAAAGCAGTGATAGCCTAGTGGTATGACCGTTGGACTGCCAAGTCAAAGGTCTCGAGTTCGAACCCAAGGCACGCACCTCTGACTTTTCGAAGTCATGTGCGTATTAAATAGTTAATTATGACGCGCTTAAATGGTGAAGGAAAACATCGTGAGGAAACCTGCATGCCTGAGAGATTTTCTCGATGGCGTGTGAAGTCTGCTAACCCGCACTAGGCCAGCGTGGTGGACTATAGCCAAATCCCTCTCATTCTAAGAGGAGACCCGTGCCCAACAGTGGGACAGAATAATGGGTTGATTATGTACTTGTTTTGGTTCCTAGAGTGATCAACGGTGGTATAGCTTCTCATCCTGTAAATAATTATCATTTATAGTTCTTATATGCTGCCTGATAAAGTCGTATATAAATACTCTTCTACCTATGACGTTCTAGACTTATGTGCGGGGCAGTTTTCCATTACGAGATTCAAGGCTACAAATACCATTACATTAGTCCGTCCGAACTAATTCCACTGATTACGTAGACACAGCCAATTGGTTTCTTAATACGTAAATACTGAAAGTTCGCATTAGGTTTTCAGGTCTCCGAAATAGATTGATGAGTCCGTTTGACGCCATCATTAGGTCTCGGTCTGACCCGGCGTTTTTCGTCCGGACCGCTCAGCCCGGATAATTGGACCGAATGTTTTCGTTCGCTCAGTCTAATGACTGGCAGTTTTGTTTACCAACAGGACAGGCTGGCTTTTATTGAGCCGTTTGCGTTTAGCCCCCGAACAATTGGTGACTGGTTTTATACTATTGAGTATTGAATAATGTTTGGTTTGGTTTTAAATGTTGACAGACATAAGAACTTGCACATAAGGTCATTTTTTAAGTATATGAGTTTTCTGACTAATAAATAAACATAGGACCTATAAACATAACATACCATCACGCCTAAATATCTGAAAGGTAGATAAAGGTGTACCATTGTACACCCACATTTTATATTTAATATATTCCCCGAAGGGTTAGGTACAGGTGTACTTATTAATATATATCCATAGTTCGTTATTATGTTTAGGTCCCATGTGATAGGACGACTCTATTGCCATTAACCGGGCACAAACCCAAACTCCGAGCTAGAATTTCATAAAAAAACCCAGAACCCAGAACCAGTAGTTGTCGCGCTTACGTCCACTAGAATAATGAAATGGTTCACCAATATATTTCAGGTGGTATATACCTACCAGGGGGAGAACCTATTCCTATAACCGCGCACAAATACCACACCTGCTATTCAGCATAACTTTTTGCTCGGCCTGGGCATAGAACCCGGGGACCTCATACTCAGCAGCAGTGCCTGCGGCCACTACTTTTAATCTGTGTCTTTTTTTTTCCAATATGTACTACCGAGAGTATGTCAAAAGGATATCTACCCGACTGTACCAATCCGAGTAATTGAGCGATACTAAAATATGTACGCGTCTATACTTACGTGTTTTCGCATAGGGTCGTGCGGGTCCCGGTATCGATATATTTCGCCGTCCATCGATGCGTCACTTCGGCGAGACCGATAGATTGATCACCTCACTGAATGACGTCCTCATTCCGGCCCACTGTGCCCAGGGTCCGACGGCCTTTTTGTATTTATTTTATACAAATGTGAATATTCCAAGCTTGTTTTGTGAATCATTGTATCGACTGACAAAATGTCCGCATTATAAGTCTAATATATGGGAAATTATATGTGGCCGTGCTTACTCTTTTTATTCATGTACTTACTGCCTCATTAGCCTAGTGGTTTTGAGCGCGACTGCTGTGCTAGAGGTCCTGGGTTAGATTTTCAGGTGGGGCTAAATTTTATTGGGTTTATCTATATTCTCAGTAGCAGCGCGGAGTTTGGAATTTGTAGGTACGGTTAACGTTGTAAGCGGTTATTGGCAATAGGCTCGCCCCCTACTACATGACCTAAATGTTCCGGTGAACTGTGGGTGTAAATTAGTGTACCTCTACTTAAACTTTTGGAGAATACAGGCGTGATGGTATGTGTGTGTGTGGGTGTGTCTTTACTCTTTCGTTCACACCTTAATATGCAGAGAACGTAAGTGTAAAGATTGAATAAAATGTTTATATGTCAGATTAAACAGGCACTACGTATTCCAACGAAAAGGGTTTTGGAGCAATTTCTGTGAACTTAGTGACTTTTTTTGAACTATTGAATATGTTATACCTAGGTACTTCTTAGCTTACGTTGAAGTATAAATGCAGGTAATAATAATAATAAAGGATTATTTATATCCTTTATCAAACCTCAAAGTCATTATCTAAAGTATTTATATTATTTTTCTTGGTACCTTAATTTAATATTAGACATAGATTATGCAACGATGATGCGCTTTTTTATATTTTACAGGGAAGCGATTAGTTACCGACAAGAGCAGTTACTTTACGCTACTTATTTGGTTTTACTTTTGGTTTTCTGACTTGTACAATTATCCTAATGAATCTGACGCCGAAAAAACTTTTTCGAAGAGCCTTTTTGGGTAAAGAAACAAAATCGGTTTTATTTAAGATCAAGATAACGCGACGACTTACCTTCAGTTTGTTTTTGTTTTTATACCGTCGTGACGTTCGCCCTCGCTATTCATCTGGATTTTAAGATTATTTTTGATGTTTATTGTTTGGTTTGTAAATTGCGAGTGACAAAAAGCCTCGATCTCGTTTTGCCTGCAAACAACGGGAGACAGGCCGGTATAGAACATTGAGCTATAAATGTCCGTTTAGCTAGCTAACATTTTGTTTGAATGGCTTTTGTGAAAAATTTCTCGTCGACTGCTAACGTTTCGTATGACATAGTAAATCCCATTCTAGTGCAGAGGCGTCGCTTGCGGCAAAACTGTCAGGAGCGTTTTCAAAGAATTATAGTCGCATGACAGCATTGGCCGCGCGGACGAATGTAACAAAATGCCGCAAATCACAATGGCCACGTTTGTTTATCAGCGTTGTATAGGATTGATTGGTTACAGTGCAAGCGATCGTGACTGTGTGCAGTTTTCCCAATATTTATCGACTCCTTCCAAAAGCGTTATGAGGAATGCAAGAGCAGAGTATAGGTAAGGTTTTGCAGAAACAAATAGTCACGAATTACTCAAATTCACACGAAAGAACCATTATTCTACATTCTATTTCATATTCAATACGTACGACCACGATTAACAGCTCAGTTAGATAATCGATAATTTAATTCGATACTTATTCTAAAAGCGGGGGATATTAAGTCACGTTGTTGGTGGCTATCAGCATTGGGCTGCGGCGCACATAAACACGCCGGGGGCTGCCTATGACATTATTAAACTCAGGCGCATGTCTGCTCGAGTGACGCTAAAAAACTACGTGACCGCGTTGCACAATTGAAGTTTCCTCTGAAAAATCGTCTGCCCAAAATTCAGAGCGTATCCTGAACGAATAAAGAAAAAAATAGCTACGGAGTCCGCGTGGGCCACTCGGCCGAGTGTCCCGAATAAATTATGTTGATGAAACTTTTAGTTTGAGTGTTATACCGCGCCCCAGCATTCGTTTTAATAATTATTAGATATGAATCCCAAACTTTCGTGGGCAGTTGTCACGTAAACTGGCTCCAATATATCTTATGGCTGTTGCTTCCCCACACCTGATAAATTAGAGATATACGAGTATTTTTTGTTGAATTTAGGTTTAATATTCAAATATTTTCATGTTCGGATACCCACTTTAAAAAATAAACCTGATTTAAATACCAGCAAAAACTAAACTAAAATGTTTTATAAGAAAACAAAAGTCGAAGGTTACTAAAAGAATTTTAATAAGTTTTCAACTTGTTAAATGTTGAAAACAAGGATTTAGGGTCGATTGAACGTCTAAGAGAAACCGAGCAATATTTTTACATAATTTGAAGGCCATTTAAGAGGATTTTCGTGCAAAAGCTCGTCATTTATGATTGTGCGGTCCACAATTTATTAAGTAGATGATTAAAGTAATTTTCTTCGAGGTAATATTTATTTCAAGTAATACTTACCACTTATTAAAAACATTATTACGACAGTAATGGACTAAGTATTTCACATTACATCAAAAGCTCTCAAATTTATTCGTTTACGTAAAGCTTTAAAGTGGTTTATGAAATATCAAAGCGATTTAAAGATCGACTGCTTTGCACCTTAAAAATCACATAATATACTGTGACGTTATCGTAAAGTAGGGATATTTCAGTGGCAGCTTGAATCAACGTATCGCTCCGAGATAAACGAACGGCCAGTAAACTCCACGTCGAATAAAATGATTAACTTTATACGACCTTTTCACGGTTATTAAACCCGCCCATTGCCGGCGCTCCCCATGAAATGAAACTGGAGACCCATTAATTCAAGTGCAACACGAAAAATGCATTAGCGGGGTTGGATCGACCATTCGTCATTGTCCTGCAATATCTCGTTTGGGATAGGTCAATGGAATCTTTGGATATTGAATTGACTTTAAAAATACAATTCATCTTAATTGAATGCAGATTGACTAAGCGAATGAACTTTCATTTTTCGTAGGCATTTTTCGAATTACGCTTATTAACTGAAGTATTAATACTAAATAAGTATTTCTCCGTGGAATCGCTCACATGGAATTATTTATATTTCATAATTATTATATATAACTGCTTAATTGGTCCATTAAGTACCTACCTATAATATCACTTCACATATATTTTTTATGCTCACTATAACATTTTTAAAGTGTTATAAGAATTCTCAAATTTATAAGATCGTACCAACTCAGACTTTATTGAATCCTATTAATGGCAATAGGCTCCCCCTTTATCACATATGAGATTCAAAAAGCTCTGACGAAACTTTCGTAGATATAGGTGCCTACCTATATCTACTTTTGAGTCCCATATGATAGCTTTTTTCATTTCCATATTAATAACTGTTTCTGTTCTTTTTTGCATGTTCCACGCTAAGATTATAAAGTTATTTTAGTGAAAGAAAAATTCGACCGCGGGCAGGATTCGAACCTGCGTCTGCTGGTTCAATGTGAAAATTTGCCTTCACTGTGAAGGCAAATTTCGATCTGGCGGACGCAGGTTCGAATTCTGCCCGCGGTCGAATTTTTCCTTCACTAAAATAACTCCTTATTAATATTTAAGCGTTTTCCTTCATAGTCGTTTATTCAAAACTTTCATGTGATGTGTACCCATTTACATTTAAATAAAAAATCAACACATTACATAGGGTTTCATAGGGACATTTATTTCAATAATATATTTCATAAATTACACATTTATTGTCAAAGTCAACGTAACGTTAGCACAAGATTTCGAGATAGGTTTCAAAACAATATGAATATCAATCGACAATTTGAAATGTTCCTAACAATATAATATCTAGTTGCTTACATATAGCTTATAGTAATCAGTTAAATATGTTAATTGATTATTATTATTATTACATTTTACATAAAATCTAGCTATTACAATAATTGATTTATGTTACTATTGATTTTCTCATGGGACATAATTATGTATTCACGTTTTGAAGTAAAGTTTTGTCTATCAATCTATCGTCCTACAAATTTGCTTCCGAGAGTCTGTCTCCATTATAGTTGTTTACTTTTAAATAATAAAACATAGGATAAAATCAAAAATATCCCCGTCATAGTTTCAAAAGATTTACACAATTATTTTCATAATTAACGTATCGTTTGCACTGTTGATGAAAATGTTTCGCTTTTTTACTGAAATCAATTTATATAATATAGTATGTGTATTTCCTATAAATTGTTTTTTTTTATGGAATAGGGGGCAAACGAGCAGACGGATCGCCTGATGGTAAGCGATTACCGCCGCCCATGGACACCCGCAACACCAGAGGAGTCACAAGTGCGTTGCCGGTCTTTTAAAAAGGAGTACGCTCTTTTCTTGAAGGTTTTGATTGGTTATTGAGGTTTAAACACTAAAATAAATCCAGTCAGTTATATTATCCTATAAGCAAATAAAAAAAGGTTTCACCGCAAAAAAATATTTCAGTAAAATTAAATCAGTTCTCAATTTTTTTTCATTGCCTTCGTATTTAATAAAAGCGTTCGGTTTTTATGGACATAACCTATCTAATAAATATAATAGCTTTTTACAGTTATGGAGTTTGATCGAGAGACTAAATCTATGAGGACTTGGTATGTCATATTTATCCTCAAAGACTATAATGTTTACATGTTACCTGCATGTCTTTAACAGTCTGTACAATAATTCTAGGTATCCCAAAATGTTTATAATTTGACTGAATTTATAGATATGAGAGGTGGTTACGTGTCGTAGTATGACCAGGCGACCACTCAAATAGGAATTGCGTATTTCAACTCCAGGTTTTCGATAATTGCTTTCCAATTTAATAATGTCTAGATATTATGGGTAATAGGGAACTGTTTGAATATGTAAATTAACAGCAGGGCCGGGAGCTCTTCTTACATTGAAAAAATGAAAAGGTAGGCTTCCATTTTAGCTTAGTGTCGGGTTAACAGACTATAATCACCTTTAAATGATGTCGTTACCATAGGCATTCAAATGTGATGTGGTGTTATCCTTCAGCTTAAAATTACTAAAGTAAAAACTGTGTAGATACTATCCACTAGAATTTTACTTTTTTATTCTGGACTGTAACAATAGTCAAGTGACGTCACGTCTACGTCATCGCCCTCTATAAATGAAGCCTCAACATTCAATGGTACAAATGTTTAGAAAGTATGTATATATCGTAGTACGGTTAGGAGTAAAGCGTAAAGCTGCGGCGGTAGGTGTTGTGTGAGGAAGTACTGGTGCGCATGCGATGCTGCCGGGCGCGCACGGTGAGAGGGAGAGTTGCGTGCGCGCTGCCACGCTGCTCCGGATACCATTGGCTCTTCGGCTCCAAAGCCGTTCATGCTGAGTTCTAGTCCTGTAAAAGATATTGGGTGAAGTAGTGGCAGGATGATATTAATTTAATTTCGAGTAAAAAGCTAAAGGTAGTATCTGGAATGTCGATTTTGGACATAAACATTCGATTCAATAAGGAACTGTATTTATTCCATTACTATAAGTAAGATGTCTACGATAGATTTTTTATTTAACGTCATAAATTTTGTTCATAATCTGTAGTATATAGGTCACAATATAATTAATAGACAACTCTAATAATGTCCAAAATACCAACAAACTGACGGTATACCTCTATCTAACCCTTCAGGAAATACATACTTGATAGTCATACATTTTATAATTAGTAAAAATTCTCCCGTAGTGTTTAAATTTTGAAACAAACACAGACTTTAAGCCTCATTGGACCTTCTTTACAAGGCTGTCTATACGATCAATACATTCCTTGGCCAAATTACCCAATATATGTGTACTAAGTTGCAGAAGCAACACGGAACTAAGACGTATAATGATATTGGCCACTTACTATGCAAACTGACTTGGCTCTCCATCTTTCCGAGCGCATTGACGGAGGCGCACACATAAGTTCCGTAGTCCGCCGGCGCGAGAGACTTTATCGTCAAGTTTATCCACAGCGAATACTCGTTCATTATAGTTTCTGATACACGAAGCTTCGGGTTCTCCGTCAGTTTGTCACTTAATAGTGCTGTAGAATAAAATATTTGTGAGTATCCAGTCTAGGTTTTGAGAGAGTATATGATTATCGGCCTAAAAAAAAAGACAAAGGCTATGCATGAAACGATTTATAAGGATTTCTTTATGCCAAATCCTAGTAAGCTAAACTGACGGAATTATAATTGGATCGGTAAGTGTAATAATATTTCTCCTTTCTATAAAATTTTATATAAAATACCGTACTTAATAGGAAGAAAGATAACATATGAGACTTCTTCTCATATGTCTTAACACAATAATTATAATGTTGAGAATATGTTTTAATGTTGCGGTGATTATACATATTTTTAAGTTCAGTAATTACGCCATAAATATAACTTACTTACTATTACATTACTTACATACTTTTGCACTGTTTCCTTAAATTTTCAGATGTGTTTATAAAATTTTATCTATTTTGAAGATAACTTTTGAACAAAGTAATTTTGTGTCAGATAGAAAAGTGCTCCCTTTTAACAAAGGAAGAACCACCGTCAAAATTTGACATGGCACTCATCGGATTATATCTTTTTACTTAGAAATTCTCTTTCCTCTTTTCAAAAGGGGTTCTTTAATTTTAATAGTAAAATAGAAAAAGTTGTAATATTTACAGTTACCGTCTTCCCGGTACCAGGAATTCATAGCTTTAGGAGAGGCTTCGATGTAGCACTGGAGCTCTACGTCACTGCCGAGCGGCGCACCTACTAGTTGATTAGTCACCTTCACCTGTGGTATGACTGTCGAACAAATGATGCACACATTTAATATTACTTTATTCTAATAGATTTCATTTAAATTGTAGTTTCAAATGTCAAACGTGGTTGTGGTGTCCTGTCGCAAGTACGCTTGATCACATCACTGTCAGTTTAATACAAACACGATCCAATTCGCCTTTAAATTGCTTATATGTAAAACTAATTTATTTTTTACATACATTACTTTACAATTTATAAAAAAAAACGACCTACTTACTAAAACGATAAAATTTTATTAGGTGTGTTTTTAACGAAAATTGGTTTTTAAAACACTTTTGTTTTTATCTTTTTGTGATTTTTTTGCATTTTCCATGCTAAGATTATTGAGTTATTTAATAGTAAAGGAAAAAATTCAATCGCGGGCAGGATTCGAACCTGCGTCTTCTGGTTTGATATACCAGACGCTCTGACCTCTAAGCCACCGCGAACCCTACCCGCATGATTGAAATTTTGCCTTCACATTCTGAATTTACGTCATAAGGTGACGTTTGGTGACATCTATGAGACGCAAGTTACCTTACTGAACTGACTGTAAAGTAAGTCGTGTCGGTTGAGAGGTAAGGTAACTTGCGTCTCATAGATGTCACCAAACGTCACCTTATGACGTAAATTCAGAATGTGAAGGCAAAATTTCAATCATGCGGGTAGGGTTCGCGGTGGCTTAGAGGTCAGAGCGTCTGGTATATCAAACCAGAAGACGCAGGTTCGAATCCTGCCCGCGATTGAATTTTTTCCTTTACTATTAAATAACTTTTGTTTTTAACTCACATACATTAGGGACCAATTGAAAAAAAAAAGAATTTTCGTTCGTTCAACGTGTGCCAGATAAACAAGCTTTTAGTTCAATTTAACTGACTCGTGAATAAAGACTTAAAGGAACGTTGAAAAGGGTGAACAGTCAATTCTTTCAGAATTGTTTATCGATATATCGGTATTCTTTAACACAAAATAAAAAGGAAAATATCTATCTTTTATTCACTTACGCAACAGATACACACTTCAATATTTGTTACGTATAAATGAGAAATAGAAAACTCTGTAAGTAAGATGTATATATCTTTTTGTGTTTTTTTTTTGCATTTTCCATGCTAAGATTATTTCCGTCATAACATTACCTTATGACGTAAATTCAGAATGTAAAAGCAAATTTCGATAAAGCGGGTGGGACTCGCGGTGGCTTCGCGGTCAGAGCGTCTGGTGTATCTAACTAGAAGATGCAAGTTCGAATCCTGCCCGCGATTTATTTTTTTCTTCACTAAATTAACTAAGATGTATATACATATTTGACACTGGAAACAAAACTCTAATTAATTAAATATTTATGGAAATTTGAAAAATATGGGCTTTACTTTCAGTTCAATAGTCATTAACGAAGTTCAATAAACTTCTGTTCCTTGAAAAGCAAATTAAACTAGACGGGTCAAACTCATAAAACGGCAACTGTTTAGCATTTTTCATCCTTAACTCGTCCTTTCTTAGTAATGATTGCTTTTTTTTAATTTCCTTTGTATCAATCCGGATAAATACGCCGGACGCTTTAACCAACTAGGCTACCGAGATTATTTACGTATGACCTTAAAATTGTGGTGTAGAAGAAAGTGTAAGTATAAACTCGTATTTTCAGAAAGCATTCTGATCACTAAAGCAGAAAAAACCAAGAATGCTATATTTATTTTGCATCGTTCGATTTAAAGTCAGCCCAGCTGCGGTAAATAATACCCTTAAGTCTTAAGTAAAACATTTGAACAGAATAATAACTTTGGTGAAACTTGCCCAGCGGAGGTTCTTACTTTTCTTCTCTGAGCAAAGTAATCGAACGGGCGGATCTTTTGACATTCTTAAAGAGATTCATGTATACATTTTGAAGACAAGAAATAAACTTTCTCAGATAATACGTGTGAGAGATTTTTTTTCAATTTAGTAATTTCACCGGAAACTAGGCCATTGTCAACCCTCTTGTTCAATAATCAGCTATTATTATTACATAAATATCTATGCAAAGACAATATTTTATCTTCTGTTTCTGATTAGATTTTTTTTTGGAAAATTGAGGAACTTTAGTTATGAAAGAAAAAATCCATTACGTACTCAATATTTTAACAAACTATGTAATGTTAAATGTAAAACATCATTAATGCATAAAAGTTTTTTCGGCAATGCTCCAAAAATTTATAATAAAATACCGGATGTCATTAAAAATATGCCATTACTAAAATTTAAAAAGGCTCTTATTAAGTTGCTTATTGATAAATGTTACTACAGAATAGAAGACTTCTTGAACGACGTTTCAATATAAACTGTATAATTATTATGTAATTTTTAAGTTAACTATACTTATAATTAAGGTTGTAATATTTGTCATTGTGTGTTTTGTTTGGTCGTCTGGTAGAAAATGCCTAAGGCATTAAGACCGCCTTTGTACACATTTTTGTACATAAAGTATAAAATAAATAAAATAAAATTTGTATGTCTTATTGACAAAACATAGCGGACTCAATAATCATGTAAGACCTATACTTGTATTTACCTATGTTTTACAAATAAATAAATTCTAATTCTAATTCTAATTCTGAAAACTAACTTTAGTTAAAAAAATACACAACAAAGTTGTGCACGGAACTCTCGTCTTAACAAGTACCCGTAGAATCTGCTCGTGACCATGGATAGTACTGTAAAAGATCCAAAACGTCAGCTTTTAATAATATTAATGTTGGGGATCGATGTGAAATTAAAACATTTCACTTTTAACTTTTTAAAACTTCGTATATGGCAATAAAACAACTTTTAACTTTTTTCTTCTTGCACACCATAAATCGCCATATTTTTTCTATCTATACTTACCTTTCTCTTTCACACCTATCATCTTGAGTCGTTCATCTTGCGTTCCATAGCACACATCTCACATTCACAAATCACAACTGATAAAATTCGTAATAAAATATTTATTTACAGTACGGTCAAAATAACGCTTCGTGTTTGAAGTTGTCCACAAGTGGTTGCAGTTGTAAATTTTATCAAAAAAAAACGGTGAAAATATAATTGGTGTCGTAAATATCGCATTAATTTTGATGTTTTTGTAGTGATTTTACCTGCGCAGATGTTTGGAATGTCTAATCTGACTAATGTCAGACACGTAAGCATATCATATTAGGCCTTTAGGCATTCTACAATCTAGCAACCATATTTTTATTCTAAGCACACGTGTGAACTAATAAAAAAACAGTGTGATAAAGTTTAAGAATTCAGAACATAATCGTTATAGGTACAAATTGTCTGAACTTTAAAGGAGACTACGATGCCCTGTGTTTATTTCAGCTTCTCAGAGGTCGACATTAATTGTAAAAGATCGTTTCCCAAAAATAAATACATAGTATTGAACTATACATATTATTTATATGGCTTACAGTGTACTTCGACGTGGTACCGTCGGCTGACAGAAGGCGGGACGCTGTTGCTAGCAATACAGTAGTAGGCCCCCATGTCTGTTCGTTGCACGTGGGCCAGCTCTAGGGTCTCGCCTTTGTGGATGTCTACCACTGCAAAAAAAGAAACTATATTACATACAATACTATCACGCCTGTATTCTCCGAAGGGTTAGGCAGAGGCCTTATGTACACCCACAGTTCGCCGGTATGTTTTAGGTCTCATGTAATAGGGGGCGGCCTATTGCCATAACTGGGCACAATCCAGACTCCGAGCTGCTACCGAGAATTTCATAGAAAAGCCATAGAAAAACTCCGCTGCTCCATTCATTCATTCATATGGTGTGGTACCATAGTATCGTCAAAATAAGCTGCTGATTAATGATGGGCTTCATTTTTTTGCATTGGTTTGAAGGGGAATGTAGCCATTTAAAATACAGGGCATTGTAAGACTTTACAATTAAAATAATTTCAAAATTATTAAGCCACTAAAACAAAAATACTTTTCTTTGTTTTCCTATCCTAAGTTAAACATTTTTTATATTTCTTTATTTCGGAGAAAAAAAATTAAAAACGTGTTATGATGGCGCAAACTGAGAAAATTGAAATTTTGTCGAAATAATAGTAAATCAAGGAAATAGATAATGTAAGGTTATATGAATAATTATAATAAGGTCAAACTAACCTAAGACAATTTTTTGAATGCTCAGGAAAATGACGTCATGTCACCGTTTAACCCGTTTAATAGTACAAATGACGTCATTTGGCACGTAAGTGTATCTCGTGCTCGGTGGTAAGACCTCTTGGGGTCTGACTGGCTGGCCGCCATACCTACATACGTCCGTCACGTGTACGTCAGAGTCTGTCTTAAAGCACCTTGGTGTGTGTTTCGATTTTTGTGCGTAAGTGTCTGTTCCCTCTAGGTTGCTGCAGCTCTGGCAGTCTGCAGTCCGTAGTTTTAGGGGTTGGCACGCATCAGCAACTTCTCTGATATTGAAGGTGTCCATGGGCGACGATAACTACTTACCGCCAGGTCCACTTACTTCCTGATGTCACAATCTATTTTGAGCTTTGCTATTATAATATGACGTCACTTATTGCGTGTGCTTTATCGTCATTAATCGATCTCAGGTGCAGTGATAATTTTGGCAGAGGGATGTTCGGCTGCCTAATTAATTTACTGGTAAATGCGATTGCTGAGAGAGAGGTTTGATTGTTAGCGAATTGTTTTTAAGGGTTTTGCTATGATATTTGCAGTAAGTATCAGCTCAAAGGTTGAATTTATGTCTGGGTAATAATAATAGTTAATAGGCTCGCCCTCTATTATATGGGACCTAAAACATACTGGACGAACGGAGCATAGAACAGAAGGTGTACACCACTATACCTATGCCTAATCCTTCGTGGAATACAAGAATGAAGAAATGTTATAGTAAAAATCAATTTAAGCTGAATTTACTATAATTTGTTTTTTGTTTCTAAATAAATCGAGACAGTTACAGTAATAGAACCTTTTAGTTAAATTATCTCTTGTTCAAAGTAAAGGGGTTATAATGTTACGGGTTCTCACGCCGAGCCGAGGCAGAAGAAAAACCGGCTAATGCATTTTATACATTTAATCTCATTTCCAGGTAAAAACGAGAAAAAAGTAGCTAAGTGGGACACTTTATAAACATTTTTACTTCATTTACAGTACACAAATTCCGAGATCTTACAGTAAATTATAAATTACGTAATCAATTCAAAAGGTTAGAACACTCATACAAAAATAAACCTCACATGGGAATATTTGATGCGCTAAAAGGCTTTTAGGATTGTGATAGGGATCTACAGAGGAATTCACTTACACGGATTTATTTTAAGAAAATACGAAAGCGCCAATTCATGTATTTGTTTGGAGAACGATAAAAGATAGTTTACAAATAAAAAACTATTTGAATTTTGAACTCGTATCAAATAAAAAAATGTCGGATTAATTAAATTAAAAAATCTAGTTTCATATCCTACAATTCGGAGTACCTACACAGTTTTTTTTTTACAAAAATAAAGTTCTCGTTAGCCAACGAAACCATGATGAAAGCCAAACTATCCAAACCTTTGATGATGAGCCTACCATGTCATGTCCATAAAAATAAAGGAGTTTTGTCCGACATTGCTTTCGGCAGTAATTAGCCACTTTTAGCTCCGCGGCGTACACTGGAAGTTGAAATGTTTATTTCGTGTTTTCTTTGCTAACTTTGAACGGACATCACGGATTATGAAATGTTTCGCACAGACTTACGCAAACTCAATAAAATAAATTTTCATCAGACTTTTTAATAAACGAATAAATTATCCGTGCGCTCGCTTTTCCAAAGTATTTAAAGTAATCTGAGCGTTATTTGTATGTGGTGTTTTCTCAACTTTAGTCTCTTGGAATTCGAAGTCGTTCGAGCGCGAAAAAAATATTCCGACGTTACTAGGGACGAGATGAAGCGACGACGTGGAGTGCGGCATTTTCTCGTTTCACGGAAATATCGTCCATTCCGAAATCGCTTTTGAGTATAAAATCTTTTATTATGCGAACACGGTTCATTTAACGCGGCATTAAGTGAATTTGTCGAACATCGTATTTTAAAAATGAACGGGTAAAAGAGCTGTAAAATATGGGCGTACTGGGGGGAGGGGAGAAATTACGAGTTTCTGCCGCGGTATTGTGCTTAAGTTCCTTTTAGCGCAGTTTACCTATGATTTATTGAGTCTGTTTATTGCGGGAACTACAATGTGCAGGGCTATCTCTACCTTATAGTACACAGAATCAGGGAAATACGGCCTATAAATATGTATATTACTACTTAGTACTAGTCCTTTTGTGATGCTATGTAAACCCTTTTTTGAGAAATAAATTAAATAAATTAAAATTAAAAATATAGCATAGGCGTTACTTATTTGATCTATAGCTTAAATGTTTACTTCGTCATCAAACCAATTTACTGTCAACTTGCCAAGAATCTCCTATATATAATTAGGTACCTATTTGAAAGAAAAAAAGAAAGAAAAAGATTTTATTTTCGTCCGCATGTCCACTTATAAAATAACTAAACTACTTATTGAAAAATTTGCATTAAAAAATTTTCAACTAGCAACACAACCAGTTACAACACGACGCTTCCTTGCGGAGCTCTGGCCGTACTATGCTATTTGGCTATGATTTTCAAAAAAAATATTACAATTAATTAATTAATCATTAATATTCGTGGAGGGCAAACTATTTCAGAGGAAAGCTTCTCGTTTCAAAACACAAATCACAGCAATAAACAGTGAACTTTCAGACCGATTAAGTTAAATATAACGGTTCTTACAAACGAGTGCGAGGTTAAATGAAACTGCACAATGTTTTTTTTCCATCGAGAATTTAATGCTATTCTGTACAGGCGCGTCCAAAAACTATTTTCCTAATTCGTGGTGGACCGACAAATCAGTGTAATTAAGAGATTTTAGAGTAAAAGGGGACATAAATGAACTATGCATTATGTTGAAAGCGACAGATTGGCGAGCGTGAGTTAGTCGCAGTCGATGCGCGAAACCGGACATTAGCGGAGACCACTATATTAATGGCGACCTGCCATTCATTAGGCTCACATCATCATTAGCGGTTTGAAAAACACGCACCAACGTTTTAGTATGCCCACACATATATTTTGTGGTTGTAATGTGCGATGATATTTGAAAATTTTCGCACAAAGTTTAGCCGCGTAGTATCCGTATTCTATTTATTACACGACGTAATTATTTTATATATTTTGTAATGTAAGTAAATTTAAATTAAATGGAACTGGAACTTAACTTATGTATTCGTATTTTAGGAAGCTCTAAAAACGATGATGGAAGTAATGATAGTTGACATGAAGCGATTGCCATAACCAGATGAAGCACATCTGGTTATACTAAAAGCCGACGTCA
Source organism: Acronicta aceris (assembly GCA_910591435.1). Lineage (NCBI taxonomy): Eukaryota > Metazoa > Arthropoda > Insecta > Lepidoptera > Noctuidae > Acronicta > Acronicta aceris. Next base: position 7,150,191 of record OU342767.1, on the reverse strand, counting down.
AAATAATTGGGAAAATGGCTAGAAGAATGCTGTAGTAGAAATTAACTCAGTAATTCAGGGAATAAAAATTCAATTAATTTTATGCTGTCTTCAGAAACACCTACCTAAACTGTGGTTAAAATTATTTAAATTAAATTCCATTTCTTAGTAATACCTTATAGGACTACGAAAGTAATTATTTCTTGTATGAATTTAAATACTTATTATACTCGTATTAGGGAGAAATACTTTAGTTTCAAAAAAGGAACACAAACATAAAACATACCATCACTTGTATTCCTCGAAGGGTTAAGCACATGTGTACTAATACTATGTACACCTACAATTCGCCGGTACATTTAGGTCTCATGTAATAGGGGGCGAGCCTATTGCCATTAACCGGGCAAAATCCAGACTCCGAGCCGGTACTGAGAATTTCATAGAAAAACACAATAACACTTTGCTCGACCTGGGAATCGAGCCTAGGAACTCTAGTGTAGCTGTCGCGCTTGGACTAGACTAATGAGGCAGTAAAAAACGGAAGCGCCTTTTAATTCGTCTATATACTTTTATGTTTGGTGATACATAACTTTGTCGTTTAAGAAACAATTTATCTAAGAGAATATTCCTACCTATATACCTACTACCTACTTCCGAGGAGGCATCATATAAATACTAGCTTCTAGCTGTGACTTTGTCTGCGTTGACTTGAGAATCGGGTCCGACTTGGATAAAAAGCCATCTCTGTGCCAAATTTCATCCAGAATCATTCAGCCGTTCTTGCGTGATTGAGTAACAAACATAAGCGTTGTTTGAAGCCGGTTTTCTGTGTGTTTGTGGTATCACTCCTGTCGAGCCGGCCCATTCGTACCGAAGCATGGCTCTCCCGCGTAAAAAAATCAATCAATGTGATCAAGATATTCAAATTGTGTTGTATTCTGTTACAATTTCGGTAGGTAATTTGTCTCCCTTGTAAATTGTAAAGTCCCCTGTGACAAAAATGGAATGAATATACCTCATGGATCGTCTGTTGTCCGGTGAGCCGGCAGAGTATGTCGGACTCGTCCCAACTAACGCCGTACTAGCCTTTCTTTGCATTTTCATACATCTATAAATCCTCACAAACTTTCATGTTAGTGAGCTGACCGCCGATATTTATATATTGGAACTTCGTTTCGCTTTAATTGTTTAATAAATTGCATAATATCACACTAAGGTAAGCAGCCTTAGTGTGATATTATACAATTTACTTTCAGAAACTGACGACACGTTTGGCGTAGCGGCTGAGCGATCGGCTTCTACGCAACGTGTTGTGGGTTAGATCCCCACTCGGTGCAAATATTTGTATGATCTACAGGTAGTTGTTCCGGGTCTGGGCGTTTGTGTATGTGAGAATTGGTGTTTGTAAACGCACCCACGATACAGGAGAAAATCCTAGTGGGGCAACGTTTTTTTTTAAAAAACAGAATGGATATTATAAAAAATTTTAATCCATTAGTGCTACGCCGTAGCTTACGTAGCTGAGCTACGCGAGCCTACGTGAGTCTACGCTATCAATGTGATGACAAAATACTAACAACCGCAGTAATATTATACTCAGATTTTTTTTTTTTTAAAAAAACGTTGCCCCACACTAGGATTTTCTCCTGTATCGTGGGTGCGTTTACAAACACAAATTCTCACATACACAAACGCCCAGACCCGGAACAACTATCTGTAGATCATACAAATATTTGCTCCGTGTGGGAATCGAACCCACAACACGTGGCGCAGAAGCCGATCGCTCAACCGCTACGCCAATCGTGTCGTCAAAAAAAACGTAATATTATCGTGATATACTGTTTATGTATTGATACGATTTTTCCCTAATTGTTTAGTCTAGTAGTCCTAAGCAAGACTGCTACGCTAGAGGTCTTGGTTTTCTCAGGTCGAGCAAAGTTCTATTGGATTTTTCTACGAAATTTGTAGTAGCAGCTCGAAGTTTCGATTTTTGCCTGGTTAATGATAATAGTCTCGCCCCATTATATATGGGACCTAAACATATCGTCAAACTGTGGCGGTACATTGTATTGATGGTATGTATTGATCAAATTGTATGATTATTTAATTACACTGATAGACAAAAATGACCTTAATAAAAGTTAAATGTAATTGAATGGGTTATTTTGTATCTACAACTATTATGTAACTAATCTGCATTTTTAGAAAATTTCGATCACCCTCAGTTTTTTTGCAACAGCAATTAATAGTTTTTAAGTAAAAACGGTAAAAAAAATGTTTCAAATGATGAAAAAATAACTTATATTTACGTTTATTGAGGATTTTCGGGAATATTTAGCGTCAGGTACATCCCTTTTGAGTGTCCAGCAGTAGTCAGCTAACATGTTCGGACTCCACTTGCCTTGGTACCTTTTTTCCATGTTGGATATGTCCTGATGGAACCGCTCACCGTGTTCGTCGCTGACGGCTCCCAAATTTTGAGGAAAAAAATCCAAATGCGAGTGTAAAAAGTTAATCTTGAGCGACATATTGCATCCCATGTCCTTGTTAGCCGCTAACAGGTTATTGACTAACTCCTCATAGTTTTCGGCCCTGTGGTTTCCAAGAAAATTACGAACAATATTTCGAAAACATGTCCATGCGGATTTTTCGATCGGATTAAGTTTTTGTTCAAACTCTTCATCAGCCAGTAGGTCTCTTATTTGTGGCCCTACAAATATTCCTTCTTTTATTTTGGCATCACTGATTTTTGGGAATTTTTGTTTCAAGTAACAAAAACCATCTCCATTTTTATCCATAGCTTTGACAAAATTTTTCATTAGTCCGAGTTTGATATGCAATGGAGGTAGCAATACATCTTTAGGATTTATTAAAGGAGTGTGAAGAACATTTCGTTGACCTGGTATAATAGCGAAATACACGTCGGTAAGCAAAATTCGCGTAATCGAGTAAGTCGATATTTTATGAAAACTGAAGGTGATTGAACAAAACTAAGTATGGGGTTTTTATGCGGGTAGGTAGTAGTGTTTGAAAATATGACTTGATTTCGTTTAACAAATTTACTGTTTATCAGTGTTATTATCTACTTAATAAGGCAGAGAGAATGTAGTTTAAAGGGGGAGTTATTATAGTGATGCAAGAAATACAATAGTCTGATGCGATGTGTGTGCGTCAGAATAATAATTATAGTTCTATCTTTTTGTGATTTTGTGCATTTATAGGTATTTATATAATATTTAAACTGCCTCATTAGTCTAGTGGTCCCAAGCGCGACTGCTACCCTAGAGGTCCTGGGTTCGATCCCCAGGTCGAGCAAAGTGTTATTGAGTTTTTCTATGGAATTCTCAGTAGCAGCTCGGAGTCTGGATTTGTGCCCGATTAATGGCAATAGGCTCGCCTCTGCCTAACCCTTCGGGGATTAAAGGCGTGATGCTATGTTATGTTATAATATTTAAGTCATAAGGTGACATAAATTAAAATTTCGTTCAAGCGGGTGGGACTCGCGGTGGCTTAGCGGTCACAGCGTCTGGTGTATCTAACCAGAAGACGCAGGTTCAAATCCTGCCCGCGATCGAATTTTTCCTTCACTAAAATAATTATTGTTCTAGCCTTATTTTCATCCCCAATTAATTATTAAACGAAATGAGTTATCAGTACAATAAAATAATGATTTTTTACTATTACATACTATTCTATTTAGACTCTTACAACTTTATAATTGTGTTTTATGGTTTGTCCCGTTTAAATTCATCTGCAAGTGACGTTTTAATCCGAAAAAGGAGGCCGCCTCTGTCGACTATAAAATTCTGAACGTGACCGAAATAAAAACGTTATATTAACTCAATGTTGTAATATACAAAAAAACAGACAGCGAGAAGGTATAATATGTCTATTTTTTTTCAAACGAAAAATGCAGTTTAGTTACGTCAAAAATCACAAAAAATATACATGTTGTATAAGAGGCTTATTTAGTAATTCATTTGATCGTTTTTTGACAAACCAGCGCTAAGAAGATCATAAAATTTTATTTAAAGAAAAACAATCCAAAATGTATTGTTTAAAATCAAATAAAACGTACGGAAGAACAATGGACCTTTTGTTTTGTATCTAATGTTTATTGACACTAGCATTTTGTTTACAAACAACACTTATTACAAATTCATTGTTTGACTAACACACTAGTCAGCAAAAAAATATTTTTTTAGGCGTAGTACAGACGATTAAATTTATCGGACACCACATTAAATTCGTCAATTCATTGTAGCGTATGGACCGACAGTAACGCATGAATATATTTTGATTTTAATAATAAATTACATACTTATTTATTTATTTACACAAGACACATCAACAATATAAACACAAACATTGGTTAGTAGCAAAATACAGAGGCAAAGACTAGTGTTTATATCAATTATAGATATGCACAACATTTAGGATAACATTTCACAGTAGTTATACTGTACACAATACACCTGTACTCCCCGAAATGTTAGGCAGAGCCGTACTAATTATTAATTATTATTATTATTTGCATTTATTTATTATTGTACTAATGTACACCGACAGTTCGCCGGTACGTTTAGGTCCCATGTAATAGGGGGCGAGCCTATTGCCATTAACCAGGCACAAATCCCAAACTCCGAGCTGTTACTGAGAATTGCATAAAAAAAACAAATAACACTTTGCTCGACCTGGGAATCGAACCCAGGACCTTTAGCGTAGCAGTCGCGCCCAAGATCACAAGGCTAATGAGGCAGCAGAGATTTTAATATATAACATATCATCACGCCTGAATTCCCCGAGGGTTTAGGCAGATGTATACCAATGTACCACCCACATTTTTAGCTCTTTGGAGAGCTAAGAAATATCAGAGAGAATTTGAATTGAATATTTTTTTCTGATTGTATTAGGTTTTGAGAAATGTTATAGAACAAAAGTTGTTCGGTATGGTATAGAGAAGTAGCCCATACGCGTTTTACAATTGATTACCAATAACCCTGTATAATGTTTATTAGTTAAACTGTAAACGTAAGACTCTCGTTTCTTAAATAATTGTACCATCCATGTTGTTACACGTTAAACTTAATAATATTTTCAATAACCTATTGTCAGTCAGTCTAGGTTGTGTGTACGCTCCCTAACTCTATGAATTTGATCACCCTATAAGACCAGTACTCATCAAAATAATACTATTTGATTGACAAGAGAATACTATAGATAAAGAGGCAGGACAATAAATTTACTACATCATGGGGTTATGGGTTTCCTATAACGTAAATGGATGAGATATAAGCCCATTTTAATATGACTCATGTTATTTTAATACCCTTTGATGCTTTTAGTATCCCAATAATTGGAACGTGGCTATAAAGCAGTCTATACAGGATGTACCATCGAAAGGGCTCGGAGACCTCCTAAACGATAAGAGACTAGCGACCCGTGTTCAGCTTTGCCTGCGTAATCGCAGCGCCACCTACCGGGTCGCGATTGTGAATTTAAACTATCCAGGGACCTACTCAAACACACACAAACGATTTCATCAAAATCGGTCCAGCCGTTTACGAGAAGTTCAGTAACACACACACACGAACAAAAGAATTACGTATATACAGGGTTATTTTTCAAAGTTCTTTTTTAAGATAAGTATCTTGTTGTCTCTATTTCTTTAAGTAAAACTGATTGACCTGTGACAGCACGTTGCAGCGGTTGAGTATTTGGCCCTTAGTCACTCAACTATCCTTCCTTCTTCCAATCTAAGTGTAACAAAACTGAATAAGTAATCGTTATTCTTGTCCCGTTTTATTGCTAATTTTTATTTTTCGTCCCTCGTATCAGCCCGTATCAAATATCGTCAGGTTTCCGAAAGGCACTTAAGTATTATGGCCGGAGATATCCGATCACTTTTACCCTCGTGTGATATTAGCATGATATGCCCATGAACATTTTACCCTTGACCAGAAATGAAAATTGAATGCTCAACTACTTATATATGAATAGGTCATACATGATTATGTAGATTTGACACATCACACAATTAGTATTCTCGAAAGGTTTGGTACAGGGGTACTGATGTACAACAAGTAATGACGACTTTTTTCTTATTAGCCGGGCACAAATCTTAAGTTCAAATAAAGAACTTTATAAAAATCGTACAGGTATTTCTGTTTGACCTGGGAAACGAATTTAGAACATCGCGTTGAGTCACGGTGATTTTCACGCCAAGACGAGCCAAGCGAAGCGCAAGGGCACTACCTACCTTACATATAGACGAAACTCGTGGAATATTGTAGGTAGGCTCTATTCTACTTAACAAATATGAATTGTAAAAAATCAGAGCCCTTATTAAATGATCCCATTGATTATTTATAATCTTGTAACATCACATAAATAAATCCTTTTTGTGTAAAAAATATTGCGACATTAACTAATAAGTAACAAGTAAACGACAGGCCGCACGCGCGATAATATGAACCAGTTTATGCGGTAACGAGTCAAGAATACCTTTGATAAAAATATTCTTGTGACTATGTGTGTGTAATAATTGATATCGGAAAGTGACAACTTTTTTATTTGTTAGACTCGTTTATACTGATGTATGACGTAATATTAACACTCGTCATCACTGATCTCCATATTACTCTATAAAGAGGATAGTATTATGGAATTGAAAACCCGAAATAATTAATAATTTATTTACTGGGGCAACCGGTCGTGTCAGTTTTCCATTATCAGAACAATATAATAAGAAAATATTTTTTACTGTGGGCGATTTCACCAGGAAAATGAATATTATTGATCAATTTACGTGGTTCAAGCAATTCAGAATTCGCCCATTTCAAATTATTTTTCTAATCGTCGTACAGGATATTATAGGAATATTTTGATTAAGTAATTATGATATTTAGAATGGGTTAAACTGTGATCACAAATATATGAAATGTTTTTCTACAAAATATTTCTATTATTTTATTACTCAAATTAAAAAAGAATCATGTGCATATTTAAATTCAAATTCAAATCATTTATTGCAGACTAAGTGTACATTTATGCTAATCATTCCATTTACATAACATATTAATAACTAACGTGAGTAGATCAGTACTCTTAACGGTATTTTAGCATTATACAATGGTATTCGAAGCCAAGGAGGACAGTGAAAACTTAAAGTAGTTTTCGAATAACGATTTCGCTGAACGAGGTACGGATTATTACATAAGAATCATGTAATCCAGTGAAATATCATCATATCATTCGATCCATATTTGGCCGGGGTTTAAGCAAATCCTGAATGTATTAATTCGTATACTAATTTTATTCTTTAGTTAGTTTAGTTGTTTTTTTTATTCGTGATAGACTTAAGCTTGACCGCCAGCTCGCTTGATGTTAAGGGACAGTGCGATCTACGATGGAGTGCGCGCACACCCAGATTATATCTATCAGGGAAGATCCACTCGAGAAGCGCATTCCACATTTCAGCGGTACGCATGATAAAAGTGGACTTAAAGCGTTTCGTTCGGATTTTTGGAAAATCCACCATGAAGCGATGTCGCTTTTTTGTGCCTCTGGTCGTCCGATAGTAAAAAGGGCTAGGGGGAATAAGATCGTGGAGATCTGATGCACACTCACCGAAATGTGTCTTAAGAATATTTATTGATTATTGACCCTTAGATCACTAGAGGAGTTGCTGAAATTGAGTTGCTAAAGATTGAATACATACAATACCGTTTTGATATTCATTTGACGTTGGTGCATAAAACATCCAACCCGGTAACCGAGACGAGACCGTACGCATAAAATAAATTATTGTTGGAAATCCGAGCGGGATGCGATGTATCTTCGATGTTATCGCGGGCCTCTCATTCGGCCCTGGTTATGACATTATTAAACTACACCGTACGGATCCTCTGACGCTAAAAAATACGTGACCGCTTTACACAATTTTTCCACGTTGAAAAATAGCCTTCCACAAATTTAAGACCGGCACTGACAGGCGCGAATAAATTATGTTAATGAACACTTTGGAAGCGCATTCGTTGATTCGGCCGATTGGGCAGGGCTTTTTCTTTAATTTACATAATAACCGGGCGGAGGCATGGCGCTGCGGTCGCATGCAACCGTAACCGATATTTACTTGCATTACTGAACTTGCTTGGAACCATGGGTAAAAATTGTCTTGTAATGGAGGTAATGTCTGTTGAGAATCAAAATGGATTTTCTTCATTTATAGAAAGACTTTTGCAGAAAGTTCAAATATAATCTATACTATACTTCTTTACTATATAAATCTTCATTTCCACAAAATGGATTTTCATAAAAGAACTATATTAGGTAACGAAAAAATTAAATGTTGTTTAATTTCTCAGTCTTTATTTAAGAACCATTTCATACAATATTTAAATCGAAGATTTTCTTGTATTTTGCATAAACGACACTCATTTATATTTTTTTGACCAATGGACTCATTCAGATTTATAGAAAAGTAAGTAGCAAACACCGGAACTTTCACTCATTACCATCATGAATAGATTCATTAACTGAGTAGAGATGATCCGCCCACCGCGTAGTCAAATTAATTTAGTTATATTAACTTCTACTTGTTGAATAAGGTTAAGGGGAGTTTCGTGTATGCCACTGAGTTAATTAAGACATCCAACAGCTCATTAGCTTTCATAAAGGAAATGAAAAGAAAAAAAAAACTATTTTATACGCCCGTTGCATGATAACGTGGTTGCGGGTAGCTGCGATTATTTTGCATATACGAAGTCCCCTAAATGCAACTTACACGCTAAATCCATTAGGCTTATGTTCGCATTGTAGCCGGGTAAAAATAACACTTTATTTACTAAGCTAACGCGTTCTAGAAAATTAAATTGTGTGCGGAATCCCGTAACCGATTTATAAGCGTTCATAACGCTCGCAACGCATCCTATTACTTTATACGTTCCATGTAATATATTTAGACATGTTCGTGTCTGTTAAACAAAGAAAATGTTTTCTAGGTACTTAACGTCTTCTTCAGTTTAGCTTGTTTACATTTATCAAGTTTAGAAAACTTTTAAGCATACCTACTCATGTTACATTCAATTTTATATTTTATAACATGTTCACTTAAATGCTACAAATTTAAAATTTAAAGAACCCCTGCAGCATCATGTCGTGGTTACCATATCCTTGTAATATCATTGAAGTAACAGGATACCAAATTTCAAATCGATTAGAACCGTGGAAGTTTCTCACATTCCTTCATGAACTAGAAGAGAGCTGATAATCTTCAAACGGCTGGCCATTTTCTTAAATCAGCTAAGAACACTCGAGCAAGTCACCTTTCAAACAAAGAAAACAGAATCAAAATCGGTCAATTCGTTTGGGCGCTACGAGGCCACAGACAGACACACAGAATACACTCGTTAAATTAATAACATATTTTTGCAGCATCGGGGTTTAAAACAGCGAAAAATATACTTGGGTTGATACAAAACATGATTAAGAAATTTAACTCTTTGTTAACTTAAACGATGGATCACACTGGCCGCACATAACAAAAGATATCGCTCACGTTTACACCATAAACTAAAAGTCTACCGTAATTTGTACAGGTACCGTGGAAAGATTAACAGTTGATGTGTTTTTCTTTCATCTGCAAACTAAATGATAGTTTAGAGATAAAACTAACTTTAGCTTACCTTATATTAACCGTGACTATGAAAGCTTTAAAAGGCTCGAAAATGAAAATTTTAACAGTAAACCTGAGTTATACGACCATAAAGTGGCGTTATATTTCCATTGTTCTCTAGTAAACCAAAGGGTTTTATTTATACGTCTATCTCTAAAATTATTGTTGTGTATACTCGTATGCGTTAATCTAAATAGCCATTTTAGTTACAATTTTAGAGTTTAAAAAGATTTCCAAAAAAAAGAACACGCACGTATTTTTTTATACTTCTAGTATGAATAAGCCGAGGAAGTTGAATGTGGAGTTAATATTTTTAGTGCGCACTCTATGGTGCTTAGTCTATTTTTTTATGTTTTATCTAAATAAAAAATACCATTTGTACAAAACAATATAATTAGAATTAAATCATTCAGTAATCCACAGACATGAATATCAGTCTGTTATGAGATCACATTCACTAAGTCTCGGTCCAAATCTGACGTACGTCGTTTAAGCAACTAATTTAGGAAGTCCTAAGCCGACATGATTAAATGTTGTAACGACGCGTTAATACGGTGACAGCCGCGCTAGTACTAGCACATATTAAACGCATGACCATGATTGGCAGAGCATTATACCAACATTATTACATTCCCGACACGTTCACCGTACGCTTTTATCAAATAAATGTATACGATACATTCCTAATGTCTCGTGATTCATCCAATTTGGGCTTGACAGGGCTTTGGTTTGACTCAGCTATTTTAGTCGCAAATTCAGCGCGAATTCTTTAACCCTACCGATTTATGTTGGTAGGTATTCGCAAGTAATTATGTATGTAAACATGTTTTGATGAGAGTTGTGCACATAAGTATTTTTATGTTACCTATTTGAAACTGGACTTTTCCTTCGCGGACAAAATTATTCGGAGCGAGCCTATTGCTATTAATCAATTGATTTATTGATATGGTAAGTACCTAACTTACTAGTAAGCATAATCTAGGCTAACATAAAAATATAGAAATACTTGGCATGATCTAAAAACCTAAATCAGGGTCTCATGCTTAAAGATAGAGGCTAGAGCTAGTCACTACATATATTTATACACACATTTTAGTAAAGATTACGATAATTATATCGACCAATCCGAAGCATTAATCCAAATCTCAGTAATGTCAGTACTTAACATTACGGCAGCCTGACCTAATAATATTCTGGTTGTAATAACGTAGGTAGATAACTCCTTTAAAAAATAGTTTAAAAAATAATTTAGTTAATAATTAAGTTTAAATGAAATAAAACGATTGAATTTCATTTTGAAAATAAAAATTGACTATGTGGAATAAAATAAAGCATTTCTTAATTCCTGTTCTACAGGAGTTAGGGACTAACTAGCACCTAACGTGCTTACAGGTTAATATTTGACTAGGGGACTAGGTAGGGTTTAACTACATTATATAAAAATTCATAACATTATTCACGGTAGAAGAATTCGGACCATTTCGGAATAGAAAAGTCCTCTTAATGAATAGCTCCAAACTACGAAATAAAATAATTAGTATGCAAAATTAAAAAGCGTGTAAAACATTTTTAAAGTCAACTGTGTAGGGTCTGAAGCGGATATTTCAGTTAATTCGTAAACTTCATACTACTTTGCTCGCTGGCACCGAGTTAAGAGGATAATTAAAACACTTTGCTCAACTTTTAGTACCGAAATTCTAAAGTACGGCAATCAACTTAATGGTTCAATCAAAGATCAAAACAACCCTATCACAATAAATATATAATTTCAAACGTTTGTTGAAACCAGATGCTTGTTATTGTTTTTAGTATTTTTGATTACTAAATACCTACACATATTGCAATTGTAGTATTGTATATTATTTACTAACACTTTAATATATTATGTATTTATAATTACAGCTCTTTAGTCTAATGATGCCAATCGCAACTGCTACGCTAGATGTCCTGGGTTCCCAGGTCGAGCAATGTGTTATTACGTTTTTCTAGTAGCAATTCGGAGTTTGGTATTTGTGCCCAGTTACTGGTAATAGGCTCACCATCTTTTACATGGCCCTATAACATACCGGCGAATTATGGGTGTACATTACTACGTCTCAAATGGATATAATGGATATGAGATAATGGATGGAAAGTATCTAACGTTTATCTAATCTAATGGCCAATTAACGTTCCTATCTTTTTTTCTTAACAAGAATCTGAGATAATGATTGAACAAAAAAACTATATCTGCAAACCTAATTAATTTACTAACGTTTCGTGTATTTATTTGTTCAAAGAATAAAAGATCTCACCAAAAACATTTTCATGTAAAATATTGCCAAGAGGAGACCATATGGCTCGCACTGTCAAAAAGTTATCAGATCTCATGTAGAGCCAAGCTTCTAACCCTACACGCCCTAACACTACAAGCCCTAACTTCAGAAACTCTACACCTTAGTCAAAATCTGTATTAGTAGGAGCAATCAGTAGCAGTAGCAGGACGAGGTGTCCGCTATCCAGATCTGCGCAACGAACTTCAGCGAGGGAGACATAGCTGCCGCCATGCTGTTGCTTGACGACGCGCGCGACCAGATGGTGTACTGCCGGCGTGACGGGTCAAGGAAGAGCCTGGAAGACATCATCAAGCTGTCCAAGGAGACCGACCCGGACGACGTTCCGACGTTTGTGGCGAAGGAGCTTCACAAGCTCCCCCCCGTCACTTTCGACAACGTCGATATCACGAGATTTTTGAAGGACATTGTCTTTTTGAAGGTCATCCTCCTTGGACTGCGTACATGCGCCCCGCTCGGCTCGTCTTGGTGGGGGCACTACAGTGCCCCCAGATATTCGCTCAATGGCACTTGATTTGGGGGAACGAGCAATTTACTCGAATTTTATCCAGAGCCGAGTTATAGCTACGAATACCAACAGGGTGAAACAGTGGCGCCTAATTAATCCGATTAATCTTGTTTTTTTTTCTTCTATATTTTGCTTGTGTATCTTTTGGGCAGCGCAAAAATTACTTAGTGTTTATACCTTAGTTGTAAGTCAAAGAAAAGATACAAAAGTAATGTTTTTGTACATTATAGGTACATTATATACGTTCGACCAGTGAATAACAAGTTCACAAGGTCAAGGTCTGAAGTTTTTAAAGAGTAATATGAAAATGCAGTTGATAAATAATATGAAAATTACAATTTTTAATTTTACGTATGATTTCAATCATAATTAATATTAATTAGGTTAGGTAATTTGCGACTAATGCTCGAAAAATTAAATCTTTCTTTTATTCTAAATATGTTTATAAAGATTATGTAGATTTAATATCTACATAATCTTTATACCTTCTAGTACCCTTTCTACCCTTCAAGTACGTGATGTTTTACCTTTGAATTTAATTTCATCCTGTAGATATGCGTCAAAATATTACAACTTACTATTTCATTCACTACCACGCTAAAACCTACACTAAAATAAATCCGAATGTTACAGTATAATAATAGCCCAAAGCTTCAAAATTTTAGGGCTGCAACCATAGTTACCATCCGTACCAAAATAAAATGGTGTGGCTATGATTTAGCCTAACAATTACTGACGCCGAACTGGAAACTATCACTTTGTACACTTTGTAATCAATTTAACACACACATGTACAAACCTATGGTATTTGTGTGCATGTGTATGTGTGTAAAATAAATTAAATAGACAACAAAGCGTTGTGTTGTGTAATACTGCGTCAGGGCATTTTTAATATAAATTTAACGCTCTGCTACCACTAGTTATACGCCAACCCATTATTACTGCAACCACCATTCTCTATTTGTACTTGGTGAAGCTTACAGCGTCGGTCAACACGAGGGATGTGACATCTTGACACTGTATCGATAGTTAAAATTGGAATTAAAATTAAACGTTGCGGTTTTCTGTTGGGAAATTTTCCATTATGGCTCGGGATTGGAACCGTGCCCGGTATATGGCGATAAGCTCGCCCCATTATCAGATTGGGATTGACCTAACACTGTATTGGCAAACGGCGAACGTATATCCCTGCTTACTGTCTTGGGAATATCTATTCTGAGGTTTAAATTACTATAACTTTGAGATATTGATCGCAGATGTTATTTATTATTGTATGTATTATTTTGTAGATTTATAGAATGGCGATAGAATTATCTTTACTTAAAAATAAACCATCGATAACCATTGTAATATAATCCTATTCAGTTTGAAAATATAATGGTTACAATCACAATTAAAATTTAATAGGTATCACAAACCAATGAACTTTCTAAGAACTAAATCTTTGATCTTATATTGGTGTAATGTAAACGAAATAGGTTCACAATAACGCTAAATGAAGCAAAATTAATTAATTAAGTAATAGGACCGAGTATTACGATGAATTTTCTAAAATCTAATTAACTGGAAAGGTCATCTATCTGGAAGAACTGTGTCTATAGAGCCTTAAACCTATTAATAATAAACTTAGTAACAGTGAATAGAAAATCTGGGTCTTTGTCGGTCAATGGTCAAATAACCTTCTCATTTTCGATAAAGAAAAAGGTCACTTACAGAAGTGGTAAAAGGTCAAAAAAATGGCATTTTTTCGTGCGTCAGCCAATTATAGTTCAATGTATCGAAATATACTACCTTACTAATATTATAAACGGGAAAGTTTCTGAGTATGGATGGATGTATGGATGTTTGTTACTCTTTCATGCCAAAAAAACGGCTGAATGGATCTGGATAAAGTTTGGCACAGAGATAGATTATTGTCTGAATAACACATAGACTACTTTTTAACCAGGTCGGACCCAATTCTGAAGTCCATGCAGACAGAGTCGCGGGCGCGCGTACTTAATAGAAGATTTTTTTGTGGTAACTAACTTATATTTGCAGTTAGGTAAATGATTGTGACGTATAGTAATATAGTAGAAGAGTCTCAGGACGCGATCGGTGTATTCTGTGACCTCTCGAAAGCCTTTGACTGCGTAAGTCATGAAACCCTGCTACTTAAGTTAGAGCATTATGGTTTGAAGCACAAGTCTTTGAAACTTGTCAAATCATACTTGTGCAATAGGCAACAACAAGTTCAAATAAATGGGGTTAAATCGTCCGGCACACAGGTGAAAATGGGCGTACCTCAGGGTTCTATTCTAGGTCCATTCTTATTTTTAGTGTATATTAACGATTTACCATTCATGCTTGAGGATCAAGCGAAGATTGTGTTATTTGCAGATGATACTTCTTTAATTTTTAAATTAAACAGGCGTATACCTAATACTGACGATGTAAATAGCGCACTTCTTAGGGTCCATGATTTGTTCACAGTTAATAATTTAGTATTAAATAGGCAGAAAACTAAATGCGTAAAGTTTGCTCTACCCAATGTAAAGTGTGTAGATTGTGACATTGTACTAAATAATGATAAGCTGGAATTTGTCGAACAAACGGTTTTCCTAGGGATAAAGATAGATTCAAAGCTTCAATGGGGGCCGCACATAAGGACTTTGGCGGGACGCCTGAGTTCGGCTGCTTATGCAGTTAGAAAAATCAGACTACTTACAGATGAAGCAACCGCAAGACTGGTCTACTTTAGCTACTTTCATAGTATTATGTCTTATGGAATATTGCTATGGGGCCGCGCTGCAGATATAGAATCTGTTTTTATTCTACAGAAAAGAGCAGTTAGAGCCATTTACAACCTACGTAGTCGCGATTCGCTCAGAGAACTCTTTAAAGAAATAAATATAATGACAGTGCCTTCTCAGTACGTCTATGAGAATATTATGTACGTAAGAAAAAATTTACACCTTTATTCCAGAAAATGTGAGCTGCATAGTTATAATACTAGACATAAATCAAGATTAATGCAGCCGCAGTTTCGTCTCGCTAAAGTCCATACTTCCTTTATGGGATACTGTGTAAGATTTTATAATAAAATTCCGGAGTTCATTTTAAAATTACCAGAAAATAAATTCAAAAAAATGATTAAGTTTACCCTGTGCAGGCAAGCTTACTATAAACTGGAAGACTATCTTTTGGATAAAAATGTTTGGCAAAGTGCTGGTCCAGCTCCACAGGATGATGACTGATAATTTTAACAAAATACCTATGCAATTACACACATTGTGATATTGGATTGATATAAGTTTAGATTGGACTTTTAATATTGTATAATTTCATAATTAGAAAATTGTAATGTGCGAGTATAGTGCAGATATTGATGTAGCAATCTGTATAAGTACATACATATATTTATCTGTAAAATTGTTGTGCCCGCGGTCTGAGCTTGTCCTGCTGATGGTGGCGTTGTGTGTCGGGTTGTTTTATTCCCTAGAATATGGTTGAGTCGAACCACGCCGATACGCACGTCATGCTCGTGAACGGGTGCTGTCTGTCGGGGCTGGTCAGCTCTTACTTGCTGTGGCAATCCCTAATTCCTTTTGTATATTGAATAAATGTTATACATCAAACTGCAGAATTCTCAGCAACTAGTTGGAACAAAGTTGTAAAACTTAATATTGTAATCAAGATTTTCTATTTTTTTAAAAGAGTGTCTATGGAGTTTCTTGCCGGCTCTTCTCCATACGACCCACTTTTTGGAACCGTGCAAATAGTTTTGACTTTTCAAAAGTACCTATTTAGTGGTCTAATTGAAATAAAACATTTTGACTTTGACTTTGACTATAAGGGATCATCAGAAATCCAGGCGTGATGGTTATGTTGGTATTTGATAAACAGATTGTGACTTATTATTTTCTATAGGTAATTATTAATGTCCATACACTGAATTATATATTACTCGGTCTAGGTGACTTGTAGCCAAAAGCCTACTATTTTATAGCCTATCTATAATGCATGTAACATTACTTACAAGGGTTAATGCTTAAGTGGCCTTAGTCGGGTTAATCCGCGGGCTCTAGTCTCGAATGACCCGCAATCAGCGGTTTTTAAATTAAGCAGCAGATTAAGGTTCGATAGAAAGAAGTTAGCAACTTCGTGTAAATCAACATGAATATATTTATTTGAGAAATTTGTTTATTACAAAATCGTTACATTAAATTAATAAACATCTCGAAACGATGAATAATGTTTAGTTGATTTCCTCTTCTTTTTGAATAAATGTGATTTAATTATGGCGTATAAATGCGTTTTGATTATTGCTAAAATTTATCAAATACTCGTAGTTTTAGGTATAATTTATCAAAAGTAGTTTTATTTTAATGTCTAATATCCGCGTATGTATCAGAAAACAGTTATTAGTTTTCTATTGAATGCACTTCTTCTAAGGTCCAATGTCAAATACGATTTTTTTTACGTAAAAATAGTCTTGTAAATAAATAAGTGCAGAATATTAATAAGTAGTCTGTAAATAATCTGTTGCAACTCTACCGCCTGTCCCAGATTTATCGACAAAACAAAATAAAAACATCGATATTTTATTTTTCCAGCCATATTTAAACGGTTCAGCTGTCTTTAATAAATAGCGATATTTTTCTGTCCTTAGTAAAAGAATCCTGTGTCAGCTAACTTCCACATTATTCTCACAATTATTGCTATGATGTCTATCTACCCTTTCCATTATTTGCTTTGAAGACAAACAAGTAGCTCTCGTAAGTATTATTAGTTTCTCTATATTATTGCATATCAATATTTTGATACAGAGATGAACTTATTATACAATTATTGTGTTCTTTTCTTGGAAACCATATTTTATTCAGGGCAAGGTCAAGGACAGATCGTCCTCTCTCAATTCCTACCAAAAACTGTCATCACATCTTAGAAGTCTATAGTCGATTTTAATTATTTCAGAACATAAATGTTTATATACATTTTACGTTTTTTTTTCTATACAGTCATATTATTAACTCAGCTTGGTATACAGTATATACTGAGCTCTTACATTTATTTACTGTAATTACAATAAAACTTAACAGCATTTAGAAAGTACGAAACTAAAGACGAGTTTATGTACGAAGGTAATAAACATTCAGATGTTTCAAGATGCAACATTCTCTGAACAGGCTGTAATAATCTTTACTGTAGTCTGAAAGGAATAACCGTTAAACATTGAACAATTATCAAGTCGCTTAAGCTGAAGCGTTTCTTCTCTTTTTCATACAAGCGATTTGTAACCTCACTTACACAACAATAACTTCAGAATGGGTCTAATGTGCTTCATCTAGTTATTAAAAATGAGGCTATTTTCAATAAATAGTGTTGGGTGTCTACACTTTCTACGGATAGTAATATGATAATTTACTGTTTGTTTCTTTTTTTCATTAATACCATTAATACAATAATTATAGTTTTAGTTGAACAATACATTATATTTTCATAATTGTGTTTGCCCTATGGTCGATCCATAGGATTCCAGATCAAACTCCCTACGACCTTCGATTCCCTACAACTGTGGGGACCACAGTCACACACACACAGCTACAGCAATTGCTGAACTCCTCCAAGGGGTGAATTCGACAATGAAGATTGTAATGAAGTAGGGAGTAAACTTTCTTAGTGTATCTTTAAAGCAAATAAGAGGTATCTTCCACAATGAGAACCACGCTATAAGATACAAATGTAATACTGCTCATAACAAAAATTACCTTCAGAAACTTCAAATGCTTTCAACAAGCACACAAAGCTAATTACAGACTCAAAAGTATCTTACGGATCCGTTCGCGGAAACACTCTTCTTCACAAATTTTGTGTTATCCCTACAAAATTACGTACACGCAACAATGAATTTTGTTATAATGTCACAAGATCAAAGTATTTTTAGGTGAATACGCTTATCTTTCCGTGGCTTATTTCAACACTCATTTTCCAAGTTTGGTAAACTGAGCTTGAATTATAGAGAGATCTCCAAAATGTTGAAAATAAACTCACATTGATGCCTATAGCTTTGAGCCATTCAAGGCGAAATTATCATCTCTTATGGTTTGATGATGTGTTCTGGTGTGTCAGTGTATTGGTGGAAAAATTAGATCAACGCTGATATTCCTATATAAACTAACTAGAGTTCCCGTGCAAAGCTTCGCCTGCGTACTTAGGTAATATTCGTTTCTAAAATATACTGTGCCCACAGTACCTACCACCATGGAGATTTCACATCATAAAATGTGTTAAGTCTAATTTACTAGGATTGAAAAGAATTGTCAAAATGTAAACAGCGAATGACAGCTTTACATACTATTGAACTATGAAATCACAATTTATTATCTCACGATGATGTCATCGTTTATTAGACAAGTTTAAGTGTGTGTCAAACGTATGGTAGTGTGTGCGGACTTTCATACAAACTTCCACCCCCTTTTTCACAATCTTAGGGGTTGAATTTCCAAATACCTTTTCTTCGTGCTCGTCTACACTACAAAAGGAACCAGCATGCAAATTTTTAGGGATCTAGCTCCTGTAGTTTCGGGTGTGCGTTGATACGTTAGTCAGTCAGTCAGGTTCCTCTTTTATTTACATAAATAGATAGAACATATAGATTATAAGAATTAAATCATTTAAAGAATATACTTAGGTAATAAATGGTATACGACTACCTCCTAACATGAAAAATGGTGGTGTTGCTGAGTCGTACAGGAACAAAGTGGTGGGGCTGACAAATGGGGAAGTACTTCAGTAATAATAGGTGGCTAACCGTCGCCTACGGCCACTGTGAGCGACTTGTAATCTCTACTATTAACCTTTATTGCTACTATGTGTAATGCCATATTTCAATGTCTATAAGTGATTATAATGAATACAGAAGTTGAAATAAAAATATTTTTTAAGTTAAGCGTTATAACGTAAGATACTAAATCCCGACTTCTCTGAATCTTTAGAGCATGATAAACTCTGAAAAAGAACTTTTATTTCAATGTGTGTTATTCACGTAAGTGACAAAAATTTTCTACAGGAGTTTCTTCAACATATGTAATTAGACATTAATGAGAAGTGAGTAATTACAGTTACCATTTATAATTGTTTACATAATAAACTTCATTAAAAAAAACGACTTCAAGTATGTTGATGCGTATACATGTTTATTACAAATTATCAGACAATCTCGGAACAAAAAAACATCGTGAAAATCAGTTCCTTACAAAGAAAATATATTACAAACAGATTTGCGAACCTCTGTTTAATTAAATTCGGTTAAAAAAGTAAAGTTTTTTCTACATCTACTTAGGTATAAGAAGTCTTAGCAGATGATAGGACCTACTAGATATAATGGTATAACATCGATAAGCAACACTAAGAGAGACTTGGAGCTTGTTATCTCTGCGACTGAGAAATTTAGTTCACAAACTCTAACTTTTATCTCCAATTTGAATTTTTATAAAAATAAGTCGGTCAAGTAATGCGTCATGGCTACGTTCGGAGTATTTCGTAGAAGACTGATTGTATCTTTTATCTGGTATCTCTTTCTGTATGTCTAAATATATGCCTAAAAGTGAATATCACCTACTCACTCACTCACTCATATTGATTATGAAATCTCAGAAATTATAGCCCACAAACTTAAAATTGGGTACGTAGGTTTATTATAAGCCATAGAAATTAGCGAAAAAATATTTTGAGAATTTCCCAAGGGATTAGGAAATACAATATCAATACGAGTAACACCGCGATGTACAGCTAGTTTGACTGTGTATATGTAGGTACTCTCTATATTTTAAACTTAATTTGATATTTTAATGGCTGGCACGGATTGTTTAGACTTTTGAAAGTTAATAAAATACTTAACTTTTTATATTTTACAAGTGCAATAGGAATGTTGTAAGGGATGATAACTGTTTACAATTCAATAGTTGTTTATGTAGCTCAAAATAATTGCATGAATAATATAATCGTAATGTATTTAATGACCATACAGGGTTCGTAATTTTATTATTTCGGAAAAAAATATGTTTTATCTGTGTGTTTAGTACCTGTGACAGACGAACGCACGATCGAACACTGTATAGTCATATTAGTACCGTCTAGATACATAATCTTAAAATGAACTCATATTTTCTTAAACATACCTTTTTACTCGAAGCGATGCATTTTATAGTTTTGAGTAGTTCAAATCAGATGTTTTATTTCAAATGATCGGTTAACACTAGAAAAGACACACTTAGGTCGTCTAGTACTACTCAAGAGGAAATGTAGCGATGCTTCAGTGTTTCTTACATAAAATTTTATATCATAGGTTTCTCGTTTTGCTCTTCGGGAAATGTAAGAATACGTACATAACCTTAATTATGTAGAACTAGAGTTCCCGTGCGTAGCTTCGCCTGCGTAGTTAGGTAATTTTCGTTTTCATCCGTGCCCACTGTACCTACACCACGGAGGTTTCATATCATGAAATGTGTTAAGTCTAATATAAATGGAAGAAAACAATTGTCAAAATGTCATATATATGTGTGTATGTATGTCAAACGCATGGTAGTGTATGCGGACTTTCATACAAACTTTCACCCCCTTTTCACCACCTTAGGGGTTGAATTTCCAATAATCCTTTCTTAGTGCTCATCTACAGTGCATAAGGAGCCAGCATGCAAACTTTCAGGGATCTAGCTCCTGTAGTTTCAGCTTTGAGTTAATATCACACACACACACAAAAACACAAAAAAACGAGACGTACACGGCCGATTGACAGATGTCATAATATTAGTATTTCTCTATTGTCACTTTTGTTGCCATACTCGATACATGGTTAATTTTTCCATTTTATTTATTTTTTAATTATAACTGTGTGAATTCTTAGCACAAAAATAATGTCGATATTTTGGTATTTAATCTGATACTTCGAAGCATTTATAGACGCTTATAAATTCGATCAACAATTTCGCCATTGTTCCCATGTATTTGGGGGTAAATTCAAAGATGGCCAATATTAACAAAATCTTGATGCTTCTGACGAAACCCATCCGAACTACAGATATTGTTTTTATTAACAAAAATAGATAAGTTTATAAATTAACACTTATATAGTCGTACTTACTATACATTCCGAAGACACGATCAATGTTCGAAAATGAATAATATCAAAAACTTTTATTTTCGGGGGAGCTTCGTTGGGACTCGTAAAATCGACCTCGTAAAATAGGAGCAAATCTTTTTTTCCTTTTATTAACATTTAGCCGAAATCTAGCAAGTTGACGGTAAAACTTGGAAGTAGAAGCCAATACTAAGCTTGTTACAAATCCAATCATTATTAGATTTCATAAGGGATATTTTCAATTAGATTCATGATTTCGGTAGGCGCTCATACCGATTTATGATTAGCACGGTGTCCCACTGCGGGGTATAAGTCCTCCCTCCCTTTTTTCTTTCTTCTTCTTTTTAGTCGATTCACTCTTGGCAGAGTGGTCGTGGTCGTCACTCAAGGAATAGTGGCACGCTTGACAATCTCGTGACATTCCTCACGTATTGCTGCCCTCTTCCGACTTGTCCTTATTTATTGCTGTCTGTAACCAATCCTTTTGGAATGAGTCTTCATTCATCTTGCCACTTCCTTTTGGCCCTTCACGATTTCGGTTATTATCATTTGGGACCCATTGCATGAAGATTTTATCTACTTTTATACCCACTGGCAGAAGTATATTTCAGTAGCACAATTCAGAGCTGAATATTCCAGGTGTTACAATTATTGCACACTTTAACAGAAGCATCCACAATTCGTATACAAAGCAATGCTAGTATATCAACATTAGAACGGAAGAGAATGAAGACAGCGGGTAGTTTCAGCAGCAAATTGCAATTACCGTTATTGCGGTAATTTGGAGGCCGAGACCGGGCCGCGCGGCGCAATACTACTAACATCTTGGAACGGTTACCGCTTACAATTTATAATACAACAACACTATTCACTTTACTGCAACACCTACAATATTGCAGAAATTTTTGAAATTAGAATAGCAATATGATTTGTAGAGATGTGCATAAGTTGTTTTTGATCGTGGACTGTAAAGTTTCGATGTACGATGGAAGCAGTGACGGCCTAGTGATTTGGATTCTAGCGTATTATTTTCAGTAACCAGAGTTTAAATCCGGAGCAGGAATTATGCACTTGATAATCGATTGATGATCCGTACTTAACCGAGCAGAGTAGACTTAGCGAGGTCGACTTTCTTACACTTCAAATGTCAATAATGGTTCAACTGATGCTAAGCGGTTAGTCCAATCAATATCACTCACGTGGCCCCGGAGACGCATAGTTAACATCCTTCGACAAGTGACAATGTAAAATATACATGTCCTTGTCATTTTGATATCAACAAAGTGAGATGGCACAAAAAACAATACCCACTTTAGCATGTAGCCTCTTGTCTAATAAAAAAATCAAAATAAGGAGGAATTATTGAAATCCCTACGCACTAATATGGCGTCAATAGACGTAACTTGAAAATTTCTTAGCTAAAAATAACTTTAATAATTATCCTACTTCCATATGCATCATTCATATACGGAAAGGTTTAACATAACATGCGCCTCCTGGGAAGTGTTTGCAATAATTAAATCTTACAAACACATGAAACTGTGTTTTACGCGAGCCGAGTAATGGGTAAAGTTTCATTGCGAGCTTTTATCTAATTTATTTTTATTGTTATATGAGCCAGTTTATGCTCCATTTTATATCCTTTGTAGTATTTACAATCAAGAGTACTGAGTGTGATATGTTTTGTTGATACATGATACATACACGCCACTTTACAAAATATTTATAAATATCTGAAAATTCTGCATTGATTACGTTTCTCCTAATCCCATAGGAATTTCCCTAAATCCTTTCTAAGCGAATGTCTACACATTAAAAGGAGCCTACCCATTTGTAAAGTTTTTTATTTATTTGAATTTGAGCTTTCTTCAGCATTTCAGCGTTTTTTACATTGGTACATGTAAAAATATAAATTTACTGAAATGAATATAATTTAATTTCAACATACCTACATAATATTTTAACTTTATTTTCTCACAAGAATTTACAGAAATTCACTTATTGAGAAATGTATATAAACATTGACTTAAGCATACTGAACAGAGGTAGATTATAATTATTCCACACAATCCACAAAATATGTTATGACGGTCGGTTAAATAGGGTTCTGTGCCGAAACAATATGGATGCATACGATACAAGAATGCGACTTACTAATATTTTCACGCTTAACACCCATTTTGGTAGGCAGAGACTTTTTTGATCGCGATTTGATTGTGATACTTTTGCCGTGGTCTGCCCTTTCCAACTCTTCCATCCATACTTGCCACGTATACTTGTTTCGGTAATCTTCGTTTATATATTCAACGTAACTCGGATTCAAAGTATCTAGATACTCAAATATATTATATATAGTACTGATCAGCGAAGCCGTAGAATCTATCACTAGTTTTGTACTTTATTCGACAGAGGTGGATAAAACTAGAGTAAACAGCTGATTTGTCTGTGGCGATAAAACAACGTGGTAAGATTTAGATACGTTTGGTGCTATTGAATTTTATCTCCCATCTGTACCCTACGTCAGAAATGTACTGGGTAAGTGCAACGGTGTCCAATAATATATGTGACGTCTTCTGATTTATACTAGCTTTTGCCACAGTTTCGTGTGAGTTGAGGGGAATATTTATTACGCAAACCCCTCAGGATTAGGTGCGAAGATGTATTATGACCTTACTATAAGTGGAAATTGTATGTAGTGGCTTCTGCGACACGAGTTGTGAGTTCGATCCTCGAATAAAATAAATATTTGTATAACTAGGTTTGGTGGTTTAGCGTCTCAGGAGTATATTTTAAAATATATGTATTTGTTAAAACGACACAGAAGGAAATTCAAATGTGTATTAATTTTAAAACAACTAGAGATTGATGATAATTTATTCGTAGTATTTTGTTATTAAAGAGTAACAGCTCTTATTCAAGAAATATCTATGTATTTTGAATTGAGACGACGATAATAATTAAAAAGGGAGCAGTAATATTCATTCATACAATAGTAACGTGAAAAGGAACAAATAACAAAATATTTTTGTAAAAAAGAAACACCCGAATGCTTTTTATTTAATTCCTCGTTTTGGGAATGCATTTATG
Organism: Acronicta aceris; assembly: GCA_910591435.1. Taxonomy (NCBI): domain Eukaryota; kingdom Metazoa; phylum Arthropoda; class Insecta; order Lepidoptera; family Noctuidae; genus Acronicta; species Acronicta aceris. Next base: position 7,125,487 of record OU342767.1, on the reverse strand, counting down.
TGTCGAGGGAATTGTAGCATTAACGACGCTCTCACTAGTGATTCATCACCATTGGCGTATTTTTCAGTCTTTGCCAATATTTATCACTGTGATATATTTTTGTATAGGTACTGGTTTTATTTTCGATATTCTAATTAGTAGGACGGTCATGAACTTCGTGAACTATTGCTTTGGAACTCGATGTAAATCATACATTAAAATTACATTATGTTGTATGAATGTTTTATGATAAATGTACGTACAATATACTAGTGCCTGTACTACAATACAATGCAATAACTTAGAAAGGACCATCAACACAACAATTGTTTAAAGCAATTTAATTTTTTAAATTGAAAATTCCACGCCTTCCCACTCTCCTTGGTCTTGGCTGTGAAAAACTATATTGCTTTTTTTATTAAAAATACGAAGTGTTCCAACGAGGGGCAAACTGCCACTAAAACGTTATGGTTACTGCGGTGACATTCGCACGAATACCTAACTTATAAAATTGGTAATCCCCTACCCAATAGCCACCCTTCTTGGGTACCCGATAAAGTATTACCTACCTACAATGTATTAAGGATTATTTCGGCCCTTGCCGATATTGTTTAACGTTATTCCCACTCGTTGTTTCCTTGTTTTTCTTTTATTTCGTCCTGTTCTGGTGTTTATACGTGGACCTTTATCGTTGTCTAGTATTAGTAGGGGCCGACCGAAGCAGCTGAAACTCACTAACGTTTACCTAACATATTTCACGCAAAGTAAAAACTTGATAATAAAGTTTTCTCGTTATCTTGTGAAGTACAATGCGTAAGGACTTAGAAGAGATATTGATATTGCGTTCGTAAGTACCAATTGTAGGGAAATGGAGTTGGAAAGAGAATCTCAAACTGCGATATTATTATGGAGAATAATAAATGTTTTATGATTATTTTCTCGCAATATCATACAAAAGTCAAAATCTGACAAAGCGTAACAGTTCTCTGGAATACCCTTCATACTGGAATAGCTTTGCGAATTATGATTTGTTCATCATAATAGCATAAATATTGGTTAGGATTCGCACAGTGGTGTCGATCGAACAACACATTTACATTAAGAGAGCCAATAGCTACAGTGAACGTTACGCGAAATTTCCATTTGGTATGTAGCAGTTTGCTGAGCGAAATAATTACTAAATTGTTTGGATATCATGCTATTGTTAAAGCATTACCGTTGCGTTTCAGTTCATTGTCTGGTTACGACTTTTGCGTATTCTAGGGCTGGGTACCACTTGAAATGTAAGTGTGTATTGCCTTTGATAGACTGTAACAATGGATGCCCCTGCGTTATTATTCTCAATCACTTCTAAAGTATTAAACATTTAAATTAATAACACCGTAATATATTCATAACATAAACGAGAAAAAGCGAGTATTCAAAGAGAAACTTAATCTACAGTTTCCTTTAAAATGCAGTGACCTTTCAAAAACCGGCCCGCGGTGTTGTTCCTTTACATTTCGTCTTAAAAGGCAAACAAAAAAGTTCATAAAAATTCAGTCGAGAGACGCGGTTGTCCTTTTTGGTCGCTGCTACGCCGACGGGCCGATGGAAACTTGTTGAAGAAGTCGATTTAAGTTACGAAAGGAGAGTAGGTAAATTACATTTTTATCACAAATTTTCGTAAAACAATAAAAATATGGTACGTTCAATTACATAAACTAGATATCGACTGTGTCGAAGTTACTCGACCGTAGATAAAATTTAAAGATAAAGTTGATGAAACGTAAGTAGGGTACTACAGGTTTATACACGAATCAGAATAAAATACTATTAAGAAAGCCGCACACAGGAACTTCTAAACTAAAGAGCCTACTGTTGTTGATTTTACTTAGTCATAACTGAATGGGGTTTTTTCAGGCCAATATCTCCAAGTCAATCGTATCGTCGCTTAACGTCAGTTGAAATAGTGATTAAACTTAAGCCATAATATAACTTTACATCTTAAACAACGGGTTAGGAGATATGACTGTTTATATCATTGTTATTTATTATATTACGAAATATATATTGTCTATTAATAACATTGTTTTGTCTTGGATGGACCCCAGACAAAACAATTTTAATGTGAACTTTTGCTTTATTGACAAAATATTTACTGAAAAAAAAAACTGAATACATGCGTAAGTTGGGATGAATACCTTTGTAATTATTTACTCGTTTATAATTATTATATCCGTCCTATTGAAATTTGAGACCCTATTATTTTATAACAACAATATCGGTCCGCAAGCGACAATCATTATTTTCACACTTAACAAAGTACTCCTCACATAAAAAAGCGCCCATAAGCATAAACTCCGCGAATTATTCGATTCATTTCAAAGGAATCCTACTAAAAGGAACGCGAGACTAACTCAAAGCTTTTATTTCTCGTTTGGAGGCGCCTTATTGTCTTCAGCGGTATATGTATTAAAGCTTGCTTTCTCTTCCGTAAATAAAATCCATTGAGTAGAGAAGTGCTTGGGAGCAAGTGCAAGGGTAGGGGGCGTCTAGGTGTAATGCCTCATGCGAGTGTCGGGGACAATGCAAAGTAGATTGAATTGGAAAAAAGACTAGAACAGAATGGCGGCTTTCGGCACCCCGGGGAAAAGGAAAACTCACTCTGAAGGGTTGACAATGAGAGCAGTGTCCATAGATGTCGCCGCTTTGTAATGTCGCCAAGTTCAGCTTTCGAATTCATTTTGCTATCAAGTAATGTCCAGGAAAAAAATTATGAAACTTTTAGGTTGAAATAAAAGTTTCATAAACACTGTCCTTCTACTCGTGCTTTTACTTTAAAACGGTGCAATGTTAAAGGGAGGTATCTCTATTGTATATTTTAGAATAGGATAATTTATGTGGCAATTATTGCTTATGAATTGCTAAACATGAAAAAAAGCAAAACGGATTGACAGAGCATTTGCATAATGTATTTTTTTCTGTTTTGTTCATCTCGTATTGCATGCAATCACATTACACATTACTTTGTAATATTATTAATCTCTTACATCAAACTGCATTATTCTGATTTTAGCACAACAAAAATACACATTATTCCAATTATTAATCTATATTCTTACAGGTTCTTTTCCATAAAACCAGCTTTTGTGGAACTATTGCGACATTCCAAAAGCATCAGTTTTAATGGTTTATTTGAAATAAAATACTGAAATTATTTATATTTGTGGACAGGGATATATTATTTTATTTTATCGTTCTGCCATTATTCGAGCAACAGCCATTATAGATTACATTATTATAATTTAATTTAACTAATCAATTTAAGGTGCCGTCAGAATATTGGCCTAACATAATAATATTTATATCGTTTTTTTCTGATTACAAATAATATTGTAATATTATTATAATTTATGCAGAATTGTAATGTAATATAAATTTGTATAATTATGGGAATACCAAAAAAAACAGAATGTATTCTTTTGGTAGGTTCCGTTAAATGGGCAAAGGGAAACAGTTTAAAATATAAAAGCATTCTTTCAGTCCAGTTATATGAAACTTAGTACCTAATTCAATAAAAAAGGGAATATTTTTAACTTTTATTGCAACTTTCCTCTGCTTGTGTTACATTTTTTATGAACTGAAAAGTGCTCATTTATACTGTAACTATTTAAAAAAATGCTGGAATAGAACGTAATGAGAAATTCTTTCTAGAAGCAAACTAGAACAACCGATGAGAGGTAATTCAAATATTTCACTGGTAGTCACAGTTGCTAGGTTTTATTTTGGATTAGCTTTTAGAATACACTCGACGAATGCTGATAAATATTACGTAATTAGGATACGTATTTATTTATTATCTGTGAATTATTATGGCAGTTATTTTGAGTTTTATTGCTTTTTTAATATCTTAATTATAATTAATATCCACTATAGAAAATTTGTTGGCACTCTTTGAGAGAGGCCTACATTTAGCAGTGGGCGGCAATAGGCTGATATGATGATGATGATGATACAAAATAAAACTTCACAAAAACTCTTTCAAATACCAACACCCGACAAATATACAAGCTCTTGAAGTGTATCGGTATCGGCTCCCTTAATAGTACGGAGGCTATATTAAAAAAAGTTTTTCTACACGGACAATTATAGCAAGGACTTATGCGAACATCGGAAAATTATCCTGTTACATTAATACTGCTCGGCTTACCCTTCAACGATAGAAGTGACAGTATGATATGATACAATATTATGAACGTACACGCAAGAATGGAACTAAAACCTAGGACCGTAATCCCATATAGTTCTACATTAACAGTAGACACTTCTATTGTTTTCAATGATTTGAATCTGTCCATTTGGGCGTACATTCGGTTCGAAATTGCCAGCAGCAGTAAGGAAATAGGAAGCGTACCAATCAGGATATTTTCCGAGCTATTAAGGCCGCTGGATGCGCCCGTCCGCGCCGTCTCACCGGAACTACAATGCAGCTAATAGTTAACGATTCAATCTCTTTGCCTTCAATTCTTATTGGATGCTTTCGAGACTAGTTATTTTCCTCATAAATTATGAACAATGCTTTACTATTAAATTAATTTTATTTCTGCGAGTTTATAATATTTAAAATACTTCCTTAGAATGTTATAGTTTTCCGCAGTAAAAGTAGGGACTTATCGTTTCACCGTGTCCAACGGTCTGCTTGTCTGTCCGTCTCTATATCATAGCTGTTATTCACAAACTATACTTTCACGTTATACCCGCAACGTTATACTTACGCGAACTTAAGAAAAACCTTATTTTTTGGATTTAAATATTAATTTTAATTGAATTTAGTAATTTATACTTAGTTTTCCATATTGAGTAAATCATTGCAAAACTTTGAAACTCTTGAAGCGTAATATGACTAACTAAATTAAATTAACGACTGACACAAACTTTTCTGTTTCGTATTTTAGGTAAAAACAGTTTTCTATGTAATTAATTGAGACGCAATGTAATGCTAAAAACTGAATTAAACTACTGTAATTATTAATTATGTAATATTTTGTTCGTTACACTTTGACATCGTAAAATTTTCCAACATGACTATTTCCACTTGAATCGACCTTATGCTACTTAAAATATGGTTGAAGTACTTACTGATCCTTGCTTACCATCCGTCGGGATTGGTGAACTCAAAGTTACTATCACTCTTTCTTCAAAAAGTCATTGCAGACACTGCCCTACATTCTGTCACTCACTTAAAAATGAATACCTATAATGGCTAGACTTCAAAAGAGACCACGATTATCTTAGTTTGTTTCGGTGTTTCTTCCAAAGGTCATTAGATAAGAAATGCCTTATCTAGTGTTGAAAAAAAGCAACAATAAACCTTGCCTTGTAAAAGTGTTTTTAAAAGATCTATTTACAGAAATCAGTATTCTTTATCACTTATTTTCATCTAAGGCTGAAGTTAGATGATTTTTTGTTTTTATAATAAGGGGCGGCCAACCAAGCGTTAATTTAAACAAACAAGAACTGTATTTATTATATAAGATATTACTCGTATATTCCTCGTGCTATTATTATATAAAACAAATCCTAGGTAGATCTTACAACAATAATAAGCATATATTTTTACAGTCCAGCAGCGTGGCTATATTTAGATAGGAAAATCGCTGACTCTGCGGACCATTTTTTCCTGCGATCGAGTGCAACGTTGTTTCCGTATGATATAACTGTCTAATCAAACCTGTTTGATATTATAATTAATCTCATAAATTAGGTACCTACTTATCAAATGTAGTGTAAGAAGGCCCTTAGGTCTTTATTTTCCAGTGGAACGACAGCATCAAAAAAATATACGAGTACAGATATATTTCTTTTTGGAATCAAAATTGAAATTGGTTCTAAAACGCCATTACGCCATTTTACGACATAGAAATCAAAATACACCTACCATTCAATTCTGGCTATGTGAATTTCATCTCTCCACTATGTTTCATCCATCTCCAAGTATCTATTTAATTCCCGCAGAAGTTATTAACCAAAAGATATTATGTACATAGGATATTGAGAGTAGGAAGAGGTACCACGAAGCGGTACAGTTCATTATGCACCACAATACAGTCTGTTGATTACTTCCGACCACAAGACATTGCCGCCGCGATGTCTGTACGTCTGTCTTCAATAAGACGAAACTCGTGTACTGCTTGATTGAATGCACTGTATATACTGATGCGATATAATTGTATAATGAACGTAGAGCAGAGGTCCCTAAACATTATTATCTTGTCGAACACTTCGCATGTTTTTCGATTTTGCCTAATTTAAATCTTTGCAAATTGAATATACCATATACCCATTTCCATTTCATGGATCCCTATTTTTTTCCCGCTGACATGGACCTCTTGTAGGTCGTCGTCGACACCTGGGGGATGATATAGACCACTTTGGGTATCACTAACGTAGAGTGATAAAAGTGTTTTGATTAATAAATCAGGTTACTTCTTAGAAAGAATAACCCTTTTTCATATGGTTAGTGGTTATATAAATTCCTTTGGGGTTTGGTCTTCTGATTTGATGGTAATTCAAACACAATTTAATCAAATTATGTTATTATTCGGATTCCGATACCGGTAATCTAGGTTCCTACTCTACCATTTCGTCCATCCAACTGCAATTTTTGATAACTTTATTAAGTTTAGAACGATTTTCCGATCTTTTATTTCTAGTGAAGGAGTAGTAGACGAAATAGTACCGTGGGAACCTAGATTAACGGTATCCAAATCCGAATAATAACATAATTTGATAGAATATTATCTGGATTACGATTTATTTCGGTATAACGTTTCTGTGGGCATTCAAGCTCCGCCGGATCCTTAAGGTGTGCGTTGACCAGTTGCAAAACTAATTTTGCGCATAAAAGAAGGCTGTGTGAAATTGTTCCGAGAAAATATCCGAAAAAAAATTACATAGCTTTTTGCTCCGTGTCATCGTCAAGTGTCTAAACCCTATCGGTAGTGTTCTTGAGTCCATAATATAGTTGGGCCCGCCTGTTGTTTGTCGATGCTGTAACTATTTTTATATAGGTACCTACCTACACAGGATGCTGATTTAGTCGCCATTCCCTATGAAACTCATTACTCACACGTGAAAAAAATACAACTTTTCATACATGCGGCCTGTCTACTTTTTGAGAGGAAGATGTATTTATTATTCACGAATAGCGTTTTCGTAGGAGAGTTGAGTATCTACGACGAGTAGAATTGCCCTTTATAGGTATATCATTATTTCTAGAAAATAAACACAAAAATAACGTACCTTTCCGCTCCCTGCCTCCGTCGTGTCTAAACACTATGGGTCGGTTGTGTTCCCGACGCCACGATACGGTGGGCGGTGGCACCCCGGTTGCGGTGCACGTCAATCTTATGCTGCCGCCCTCTTGTGCCGAGCTGCCCTCCGTCACGCTGTCCACTATGTCCGGCGGGATCACCACGGATAAATGACCCATCTGACAAAAATAATTGCTCTTGTTAGATTTCATTAGTAGGTTAGATAGCCTACTTTTGTTTGCCAGAAAATTGGATTACGAGAACAGAGGTGATATTTTGTGAACAATAAAATAGGGGAGGGAACACTGTGCAAAAACATAACATACCATCACGCCTGTATTCCCCGAAGGGTTAGGCAGAGGTGTACTAATGTACACCCACGGTTCTCCGGTATGTTTAGGTCCCATGTAATAGGGGGCGAGCCTATTGCCATTAACCGGGCACAAATCCAGACTCCGAGCTGCTACTGAGAAATTCATAGAAAAACCCAATAACACTGCTCGACCTGGGGATCGAACCCAGGACCTCTAGCGTAGCAGTCGCGCTCGAGACCACTAGACTAATGAGGCAGTCATAAAGAACACTGTGCATTATTACAATTACAAATATAATTTGTATCTACTTAATCTAGGTTACGACCAATATGATAAATTTAATTAGCATCGAATATGAATTAGCTGCACCAATTAATTGAACCGTAATTTGGGAAACACCTAAATTCTGCATCTAAATTAGAAGCAATTACCTAATTAAATATTCCGACAGGATTACATCAGGTATTCAACATAAAATGAATAAATTTCCTAGCTCGTGAGCTTTGAAAACTGAAATATAGCGCGGTATAATCTGTACTGCCGTGGCCGTAACTAGTTAAATATAAAACTTGAACGTGTTTAACTTTAATCTGTCGTAAGAAGTACTTACTGAAGTCCATTAAATTTCTTAAAAAATATTTCTCTAATACAAAATACCCATATATGTACATTTATCTAATAGGTAAAGCCCATCCTCATAAAAAAAGTTGTAATTTTTATAATTTTGTCGTATACAACTGATAGGACTGTCACTCGAAAGAATGGAATGTTGTTACTTTGGTACCGAAATACATAGTATTCTTTAGATTTTAGTACAATACTCAATCAATAGATTTGTTCTGTTACAGTGTTCTATAATAATTGATTGGAAACTGAATAAAGTATCTACTCGCAGCTTCATTGAACACTACACTTCTTGTTATTTTACAAGCATTGTTATCGCAGCGCTTTTCCAAATAAAACAAAAGCTATCTTGTTGACATAGTTCTAGAGCGCACTTGACGAAATAGCTTCTTACTTTGTTTGGCTCAGGCAGTAAATTTTAGCAAGCGACAAAGTGTACGTGCTTACCTGACTTTTCATAGGGTCTGTATTGACTTGACACATGTAAGTGCCAGAGTCGTTGGCCTGCACGTTGCTGACGTGCAGCTTCCACGTATTGTGGTTATTGTAAGTGACGCTCAGCCGAGGATTCAACGCCACCATATTCGTGTGTATCGCCAGAATCGCCTTCGAGTCTGACTTAATCCACGCAACCTAAAAATAATATTATCATTATTTCACAGTTTGATCAAAGCATTATTGGATTCCTTATAATCCGTAGTAACAATATAAATATTGACATTGAGACAATAAGTACGAAATTGACTTCATATTGGTACAGATACAGCAGACATTTTTATAACAGAAGAACCACATGAAGTTTAATCAATGTCCAGAATAGCGGAAGCTCCCGGGAGCTAAATTTAACATTGCAATTAGAGCATGTGTCTACGAAACAAAACGCTCTACCGCTGCATACGAGGGTGAAATTTCATTTTATATCTAGGATTAATGTCATAAATCGCTCCCATTTCCTCGGAGCTCTCGCGAGTTTTAAATCGTTTGTATTGTTCACAGTGAAGACGAAACTTAATGTGACTTAAACGTTGTAGCAAATGTAAAACTGAGGGTGCGACACGTGAATTGTAGAGTTTCGCGGGAGGAATGTACGTTGTCTCATCCGCGCCGCTTTCGAGCATTTTTCATGTGACATCTCGCTTTGTTGCGGTTGGAAAATAAATTAGTAACAATTTCATTGTTTGTGAGAATTATTTCCGTGGAGTTTCAACGTAAGCGCGGCTAGTGCAGCCGGTTGAATGCGAACACTTGTCGCAACTACCACTTTTTGTGAGAACAGGCTTTTATTATAAAATGTTTACATTGTCTCATTCGAGCAACGCGTATGATAAATTTATGTTGTGTGACTCGTATTTAAATTAGTCATAATTAGCTTTAGCACAAATGTTTATTTTGTCGTCCTGTGTAAATTAGAAACAAATATCGTCTATAAAATTCCTTTTCTTTAGAGTGAGTTTTTTATTGTATTTTGGTTTAAAATTTAGACCTACCGTTTTTTTCGCATTGGATAAACGTATAAATGTGTGTTTATTATATTTATTCCGGGAAAGAAATAAATTTCCTTTGTAAATTATATAAGTATAATCTTTACAATGTTGTCTGACTTGCCTGATTAAATCTAGAGTAGTTTTATTGTTTACTATTTTGGAACTAATTGTCCCCCTTCCATTGTAACCAGTGATTGAGAATGGACGTGTGCTAAAATTATTAAAAACATTGCACGCCGTAAACCGGAATCTATCCCCTACGATAGCAGCAAAAGCGTTTAGTGTCGCAGTAGCCACTGGTTCATCGTAGCAAAGCGTGCGTTGATAGCCTCGCTGGTTGCTTGGTTTTGTTGACTTGAGCTTGCTGGGTTTTTGTTGACTTTTACAACATCAGTAGGTATCTTCCCAGCATCCGGAGAGGTGCATTCTTAGCCATCTTCTCACTCTAATTTTTTTCTTGAAACGTTAGGTACTTTAATTCAACTTGATTAAAAACTATAGAGGTAATATATAAATATGAGACTTATTTAAGTAACATTTTATTTTTTTACTAGCTTTTGCCAGCGAACGGAACAAAGTAACTATTCCACGCGGACGAAGCCGCGTGGAATAGTTACTTTGTTCCCTAGTTCTTCGCCCGCGGTTTCACCTGCGTTGCCCCGTTTCTAAGGGTTGTAGCGTGATGTTTTATAGCTTGAAACCTTTCTCATGAATCACTCATTTTCCCAACATTTCCCTTCACTGCTCTGCTCCTATTGATCGTAGCGTGATGAAAAGTATACTATAACCTGCCCAGGAGTATGAAGAACAATTGTACCAAGTTTCGTTGAAATCCGTCGAGTGGTTTTTGTTTCTATAACGAACATACAGACAGACAGACAGACAGACAGACAGACAAAAATTTTACTGATTGCATTTTTGGCGTCAGTATCGATCACTAATCACCCGCTGATAGTTATTTTGGAAATATATTTCATGTACAGAATTGACCTCTCTACAGATTTATTATAAGTATAGATTACCTACTTACTTGTTGATTGTTACGTTATAAAAATTTAGTAAAATTAAAATTTCATAGTCTGAAGTACTATTATTAAAGTATACAAAATTAATATTGAGGTTGAATTCATGAGAGCTTTATGTCCTATATTTTATAATTTTGATTCACATCTTCACAACTCAAATTCAAAAGAATGGTGTTATTCCGAAGCTGTCTTACTCGACGCTTTTATTTCGTTATACCGAAATGGAAATATCTAGCTTTCAATGTATACAAAAGATTCTGACTGTGTTCTTACACACACAAGACCTTTTTTATATAAACCGCAGTAGAATGTAAGTATAGAAAGATTAAAGATAAAGATAAAATCCGTAAAAAGTAGTAGATATTAGTAGTTATTTCAATGTCTAATACTCCCGTAAGTGTCAGAAACCAGTACGCCCAGATTATATATATCGGGGAAGACACAGTCCTACATTCCTATTATATATATCCTACATTCTACAATATTTTAACCGGTTATCAATCCTACAGGTGACTAAATGCACGAAGCGGTTAACAGACGCACTAAATCATTCGTCTTATAAGATGAATGTTGGTGTTTGCTGTGCTCAAGCTGCGCCAATATTTCAGGCTCCGTATCATGTATGTGATAGATAACGTTACACGACACTGTATAATTATAGTTTAATCATTACGATATAATCTACTTTGTCAGGGTCATGATGAATGTTATCATGGGTCCCATGGTCCCGAAAATATGGCAAGGGAAGGAAAGTGCGGTGTTTGGTTGGTACTGTTGCCTCCCATGGAGGCCCAACAAACTTTTTAAAACAATGTATTTAAGTGGTGGTGTTGGAAGCATTGGTTATATGTATACATCGCTTATATTTGCAATCCGCGAAACCTACACTCTTACTTTAAGTATTGATGGTCAGCCGTGAACGTCTTTCTGCTGGTGAATGATATGCTATAACATAACATAACATAATCAACCCATTACATTGTTCCACTGTTGGGCACGTGTCTCCTCTCAGAATGAGAGGGAATAGGCTATAGTCCACCACGCTAGCCTAATGCGGGTTGGCATACGTCACACGCCGTCGAGAATATCTCTTAGGCATGCAGGTTTCCTCACGATGTTTTCCTTCACCGTTTAAGCGCGTGATAATTAACTAATAATACGCTAATAACTTCGAAAAGTCAGAGGTGCGTGCCTTATATTCGAACTTGAGACCTTTGACTTGGCAGTCCTATGGTCATATCACTAGGCTATCACTGCTTTTAACATACCAATACCATATATGCTATAAGCTTTTAAAAAACTAGTGAGTTCTTCTGTTTTTTTTTTTTCAAAGTGTAAGCTATGACGGTATTATATAGAAATTTTCTTTCTTTCTTTCTTTTTATGTAGAAAGCAAAGTACCTACTACTTCATAGATTACGGACTTTATGATGGATGAAGTTCACATTTCAGTCGGTGGATGCAGCGGAGTGTAGGCCACTTATTTTATGCTCGGCTTGTCATCTAGTGCACGTGAGTTTCATTAGAAATATGCCTTTATAAAGACTACAGACTCGGTAACAAAACATTAACTCCTATAGTACTTGATATTAGTATTTCATATTATTATATTTTTTTTAGGATAAGATATATTATATCTCTTTGTATCTCACAAAGGCCGTTAAATTATGTCAACGACAACATAGATATCAGGTATACAGGACTTCGTAAGAAAAAGAATTAATTAGATGGATAGCTTCTTTATTCCTTTCTTGTGTTAATAAGTTTTTTTTAAAAAAAAGAACATTGCCCCACACTAGGATTTTCTCCTGTATCGTGGGTGCGTTTACAAACACAAATTCTCACATACAGAAACGCCCAGACCAGGAACAACTATCTGTAGATCATACAAATATTTGCTCCGTGTGGGGATCGAACCCACAACACGTGACGCAGAAGCCGATCGCTCAGCCGCTACACCAAACGTGTCGTCGAATATATGTATGTTGTGTTTAATGACAGTTGTTAGTGTTAGTCAAGCCCAAAAAGCTGGATTTATTAGCAAAGTACTTACTGATAATTGTAAAAGGAGATGCTTAGATTTCGATTACTTTATTTATAAAATTATTCAATGTTCTGTAAAATAAACGGGCATAAAAAAGGGTTTAGTAATTTATATTATAACAGCTGTCTATAGTTTGATTTAAATCAGTTATAAAAACATGTACCTAGGAGAACAAAAATGTGACCGCTAATAAAGGTTCACGATCAACTGTTGTAGGTATATTTATTATAAAATAAAAATATTTATTTCTGAATTCTCTTCAAATGGGTATCGGTCAAAAAAGTCAGTATACAATTTCAAAATTGGTTATAGTAGATTTTGCTATGAAGATGTTAGATCCTACGCTAGAAAAACCTAATAACACTGCTCGACGTAGGAATCGAACCCAGGACCTTGTAATGCAGTTGCGCTTAGTCGAATGAGGTGGTTTATATAGTATACTTTTATGATAAAATATGGTTCAGATGGCCATTAAACTCCATACATTGCGTACGCGTTAGGTTAGTCTGTGTTAATCTTTAAGTAACTTTCCTAAGATATCATCTCATAAAATGTTCATCAAAATAAAAAGTAACATTGGTTTCTCAAACTCTCCAACAAAGTACCCAGTCCTTTGGAAACTTTTGAAACAATTCCACCAAACAGGCGTCTTGTACTCCGCTTTCCTTTCAAGAAAATCCTTCAGAGATTTTATAAGATATTCAAGTTCCTTTTCTGAATTCGTGTCAAATCCTTTTAACCAACAATATGCCACAATGCACTCCTCGAAACGTGTTTTTGTAGCCAACAAGTAAGCAGATTTAAGCATACATTCTCCGTTATGGTGTGAACGGAAGAAATAAACGCAAAAATGTTGATACTGATCAAAAGTGTTGGTATGATTTTTCTTAGATATTTCATCAATACAGGCGTGATGGTATGTATGTATTTCTTCTATCTTAGTATTTATTAATTAACTACCTCATTAGCCTAGTGGTTCTGGCCGTGGCTACTGCGCTAGGGGTTCTTGGTTTGATTCCCAAGTTGAGCAGTGTTATTGGGTTTGTCTATGAAATTCTCACTAACAGCTCGGAGTTCGGATTTCTACCCGGTTAGGCTAACCCCTATTACATGGGACCTAAACTTACCGGCAAACTGTGGGTATATAATGTGTACATTAGTACCTACACCTCTCCATATCCTCAGTGCAATGCAGTGTCGAGATGACCACCCTAAACGCTACTCAAAACGTGTAATGGTTAGTTTAAAACTAAATAACCCTCAATAACCCTCTAAGGGAATTATCATCAAATTATTACGTGTTACGTTTGTTGACTTTTCAATCCCCAAATAACTTAGTATATATGTATATTAACTAGCTACAACTAGTGTAACAGATGTCTGTACCGCAAAATACTTGATGATAATATTGTACGTTCATATTTGTGTTTGACTTAGTAGAGCTAGAGTTGATTAAATATGTTCAAATTAAATGGTGCTTTAGCAAATTTGCTTCAACTTGTATAATTTAGGTCAATTGTTAGCTCTGTTTAGGTTCTTCCTAAAGTTATGAATTGCAATGTTTATCTATTTATTGTTCCATGTAGTTTACAATATAAGGGTTATGCATTAAAAATATAAGGGTTTTGCATTAAAAATTTAAAAATTTAGTTTAATATACCCATATATATATATGACTTAGATCCGGGGACTGGTTTGATAAGACAAGAGCACCACCGACGGCTATGATAAATGTCCTTGGTTCGATTTCCAGGTCGAGCAAAGTGTTATTGGGTGTTTCTATGATTTTTTCTATAGCAGCTCGGAGTACTGGTTTGTGCGCGGTTAATGCAAATAGATTCGTTATTGCATTTGTAAGACAAATAGTAATTAACTGTGGGTATACATTAGTACAATTCTGCCTAAGTGTTCTGAGAATATAGATAGTATGTATAATTTGACGACACGTTTGGCGTAGCGGCTGAGCGATCGGCTTCTGCGTCACATGTTGTGGGTTCGATCCCCACACGGAGCAAATATTTGTATGATCTACAGGTAGTTGCTTCGGGTCTGGGCGTTTGTATATGTGAGAATTTGTGTTTGTAAACGCACCCACGATACAGGAGAAAATCCTAGTGTGGGGCAACGTTTAAAAATAAATAAATAGTATGTTATGTATTTTATGTAAATGATACTATCATTCTGAGATGAGACTCGTGTTTAATCCAAATTTAACTCTCTCACTGAGTATATGGGTTGACGATGACTACGACTTATAATACTTCAAAAGATATGTAATTCAGATGTACTTACCCTATAATTAGAGAGATGATTGACGACGCACGTGAAATGCACGTCTCGTCCTTGTGTGACTGTGTGATTCTCCAGGGCTTGGAGAAACTCAGGTTCCAGCTCCGCTTGAATTGGCATTTCACCTACAACATCAACATAATGTTAAAGTAAGCTATAAAGAGTAAGTTAGCCAGACATTTCTAAGCTTAGGCTTCCTTAGAGGGGTTCTATAATCCTTTTAATATGTTTGATGAACTTGAATGAAGCAAAAGAAGGAGGTATAAAGTTGTAGTAAATCGCGTTCTAGAGAGTGGGTGTGTTTAGGCGTAAGATAATTAGACAAACCACTTGATTGATTATTTTTTATGGTCTCATGAATATGTTTGCCATAAATAGAGTCCATAAACATAAACACAATTTAAACCGATTAAAAAATAAGAAAGTTAAGACAGAGACCGTCCTATAGAGAACTGTGATGTCACAACTCACTGCGTCATGTAAATCCTATACTACCTAACACTCACACATACTTTTGTGGGAAAGGGACAAAGTATCCTTTCAATCCCCACCAAAAACTATAAATGCTTATATTTTGGAACTTTATTAGCCAATTTAAATTTATTATTCATTTTTTATTGTTAATAAATCAGGCACCAGTACCCAATTTGCTATGTATACCCAAATTGAAGGTTACACAAACCTTCGTGGTCGATTTAATAACGATTCCTTATATTTTATTTTTTTCCTTTATTGGCCAACCAACAATTGTTTACACTGATAACATTTAAAGTAAGTATTTATTATCTAAGGTTAGTGTAACAATTAATTACAGGTTAGCACCGCATGCCCCATAAACAAATAAGATGTGCCACAAGCACTGAACTATAATTAAAGATTAATATTTGGGTACTTAACTAAAATTAAAATTAATAGGTTTAACAAGCATTACGTGATGGGATATAAAACTATCTATATATAAAAAAAACCATCATTTACAATACGAAAAGCAAAGAGAAACACATTGAAACAGTACTTAATAGCAAAATTGGAATCCGAATAAAAGTCAAATTAAAATCACTATTAATATTAAAATCAAAATTAACAAAAATCCGAATCAAAAGTCAAATTAAAATCGCAATTAGTAATAATCTTATAGCCATGACTGTAGGACAAACGAAAGCCTGTTTGCGATTTTAGTCGGTAGGAATTCGGTATACCCTTCCCACAAAAAAGCCACACAAACAAAAATCTAAAGGTATTTGTGAAATTTTTATTTATCTAAATTAAAGCCAACAATTTGTTCTACGAAATATATTTTCTTGGTTAAAAATGGTATAATTATTATTCTGGAAAATTATAGTTATTTTTCAGTATTTCATTATGGGACAAGGAGTAATATTTTTTTTTTCAAAATATAAAATTAGGTATTACCTAATAATTAATTATTGTCTAATATCACTAAAACCAAAACAATAATCATAAGTTTGCTAAGCAATTAATATTTTGAGTCGAACTAGTGGCTAATTAACTTTTTATGAAGTTCCACGAACTCGCAATCCCACTTTATTATCAATTAATTTAAATTTATCAAGAGCCCTGTAAGAACTACTTAATCTACCTCAACTAATAAATTAATATTCAATTAACTTAAGCACGAGTATTAACTTGTCGATGTCACGAAGGGATGTCAAATGATTTTGGTAATATTGCGTCAAGCGCCCTCTAGTATTTTTTATCATTCTTATATAAAATGTTTGCAACAAAATTTTGATGTGCTTAACACCTATTTGGATGCAGTCAAGCAATACTTGGTCAAATCACAATGTCTCGTAATTTATCAAGGCGTCCATTTACTTATCCTATTTTTGACAATTAAGAATTATTAAAAAGTAACAAAAATGTTCCAAATTACTTTGTCCAACATTGTGCCAAGCCAATTTTTTTGTTTTTTAAAATAGGTACATATATAAAACATAACTTTCCAAGTGTGACGTAAGTACATCATAGATGACATTTATATCTGTAAACACATTTGACAAGTCTCTGTTCCACATTTTTTAAATTAGATGGCCTGTTCTTGTAGTATTTAAAGCTTTCAAACGGAATCCTTTATTGGTCTTATATCTAAGCATAGGTAGGTACGGCATTTATTCAGGTAGATACAGTTGCTGAGTATTAGCTGCGCACTCTAAATAAGGGTGGGCTTTAAACCGAACAGTAGGAGCACGGTGTGGATAAAATTTAGCGTAGTACCGGTGAATTTAGAGGTAACAAGTAAACTCCACTAATAGGGGTTAATTCTTAAGTGTTGTGCAAAACAGGTGCGAGTTGGGAGAGGTTTCTTATGGAATTAGTATTATCATCAACGTGATTTTCGACGGCAGTTGTGATTTTTTTATGAATAAATGAAATTATGAATGATCTTCATTCATTTATTTGTTTTCTTTTAATTTAATGAGCTTCAAACGGAGTAAGGGTTTAGTGACGAGAATTTGGAGTTATACAACGTTCTAAGCATGCTGAAAGAATCTACTTATATGAAAGCCATATCACAGCTCTTCAAGACCATTTTCCTATGATGATGAGAAACATTTTAAGCAAGCCTAGACAGCAACGAGCAACTTTACCAAGTTTTCAACAACAATTTTACTGTTGACGAAAAAGAAAAATAGTCTGTGTTGAAGCTTAGGTGTCGTACATATAGTAAAGGCGAACTGAGTAGAATTTATTTGTATAGTAAGTATCTACTCTTGGGCGATAGAGTGAACAAGTGACTGTCCTGTGGCGTTTAGAAAGGGGAGCGTACGTACGAGTCAATTATAAACACCTAAATCACTCGAATTTGGCATCAACTTCACAGTAAATAGGTAACACAGGAAAATTGCACAATAATATCTTTCTTTCGTAAAGTAACCTCAAAGTGTAGTTCTTTTAAAGTCGTAAGTAAATGTCCAACCCAATAAATGAAATCACTAAGAAGTCAAACCATTATCAGGACACGGAGGAAGTAGGTTTATTTATTTGGATCTCTAACAAGAAATACATTACGCAAATTGGATGACAAAGAACAAAAATGGTTGTGGGTCATATGCTTTTTCACTTAAAAGAGATCATGACAAAATTACTTCTTTACACAATACAAAATAAAATTAATCACAAAATGAAAAAGAAAATTTGAAATTAGGAAATGAACAATACCTAGATTAGAAGTACTTCAAAATTAAAATAACATATACATTAAATTAAAACTTATTAATAATTATCACCATTGATATTATCGTTTAGTTTATGGAGTAAAAACAGTACTTGTAGATATTGTTTTACGGTTGTTGTTGGATATATTTATGGATTATTTTGAAATTTTTGAATTGGTAATGAGAAGTTGTTAGTTAAGTCATTGTCTATCATTCATATCATCATCATTGTATCCAAACTATTTCAGTATTTTGCAACTTTTTCGATATATTTTATTACATCTTAGATACTGTATGATTTATTCAAATTTATATTTGAAGGTGACTTCAAATGGTTTAGGGACAGGTTAGCAATGGGTTTGCATTGCTTGAAAGTATTACAAAATGATTGTACGTACCTGTGACAAATACACTAAAAAACGTGGCCAGCCACCAGGCCGCTCTCGTCGACGACGGCGAAAACATGTGTCTGTAAATGATGCGCCTGAAACCAAGAATAGAGAAATGAATTAATAAAGAACAGTTATAAAATACTTTATATTTTTTATTGTAATTAAATAAAAAACAAACATACAGAACTATTGGTAACCGGTAAGCGGCAAGCGTAGTTTACCTATAGATGCTAGCAACACCAGAAGTATCACGCGCTAATGACGTCTTTTGACGGTAGTTGCCTCATTGCACAGTAAATATAGAAATTGAATCCAAACGGAATACAGTTTCGATTTATTTATCGCATTATATTATAAATAGCATTGTATTTTTTCTTCTATTTTATTATTCGTATAAAGCATTCGAAGCGTTGATGATCATACGTAGGTAGATTACGTGTGTTTCTGATTCGAGTGGAGATAAAGAATATTTCATATGTCTATTTACTCAACGTTTTACATGCGGCTGTTGATTTATTTTTGTATCCATGTTTACTTTAATTTCCATTTTCATCTCCGAATGAAATAAAAACACAGCTTACGAGTTTGTCGTTTCAACATGTAAGTCGATTGCAGAAAGTTTGTTTGACATTTTGACACGGGCGACGAAAATACAACATGTACTGTGAACATGGTAAATATTTGTGAGATCAAGTATCATTAGCTGGCGTCCCGGTTTGCACGTAGCGACTTGCGTACGCAGTGTTTATGCATAGTTTGCGCAAAGGATATTGAGCAGTGTGCGGACTCCACACGATACCGCGTGGAATATAGTTTTGCCGTTTTAAGACTAAATGGACCTTTAGATTTACTTGCTGATGTGTAAAGAAGAATGAAACGTAATCATAGTAAAATATTTTTTAATTACGTTTTAGGATGTCGGCTATCGAGCAAAAGTATATTCCGATGGTTAGTATTCATCGCCACCTATGGACCTATGCGTTGCGATGACTCTTAAGAGCCCCCACGGACTGCTGACAGCTGGAGCTGTAGTATCCGAGAACTAACTCTCATGCGCAAAAGTAGGAACACACATAAAGGTACTTTCTTTAATTTTTACCCATAATTTATAGCTATAGATAATATAATCGATATAAATAGATTCACATATTCTTTCGATCCCTCCGTTGCAATGCTAAAGACAGTACAAATACATGTTAATTCAGTTGGTATTATCTTTTCTTTAAAATAACTATATCGTTAAAGGAGTAGGGTGGTACGTATATTTAGTACCTAGTTACCAGTACATTAGTCTTCATCTGAAGCAGAGGAACCCGATCTTATCGAATTGTTTAGCTAAAGTTGCGACTTGTCTACAAGATACAGTTTGACCTCAAGATATCTCAATCTGTGTTCAATATCCTTAGAAGTTTGACGTTTCTCGTTACAGAATTATAGGTGCAAGAAACTATGGAGCAAATTATTGGTGCACGTGACTAAACGCGGTTACCGTGAATTTTGAGCATAAGTTGTTAGGGTGACTCCTAAAGATAAGGTTATTGAGCTTGAAGATAGATTAATTATTCGTAGGTCCGGACATAGGATTGACTTCCAAATTTAATTAAGTAGATACATAGAAGTGTGTTTAATTTACAATTATCTAACATTTTTTCCATATTTTTGTGTACATACTGTATACTATTTTAATGTTATATAATGTATAGGTATTACGAAAAAAATATGTATTTGTGGACGCATCTACAATAGATTTATTCCATTGTGATTTCAAAGAACATTACAAAATTCCTTGTTTTATGGACAATGATGTCTATCTTGGTACTTTAAAATCAGAAGAGATTACAGTATTCCAGAAAATCTTGCCGCTGAAAAGAATATTCTGAGGAATAATAGGAAATGGATCAATACCGAACCCTCAAAAGGAGACAAGTTGATCCCGACGTTGATAATAATTCGAGTTTTATTGAAACAGATGGATTGAAAAATTGTACCTTAAACAAAATTATATCTATATTAGTTGTTGCTTGCGATTTTACTCGTGCTCTAGAAGGACTGTTAGGTACATTTACGTAAGTATAAGGACCTAGAACTGATTCCTTTATGGATTTTCATACAAAAATGTTTTCGCCCATTTTGACCCCTATATAACCTTTTTAGTATACCTCTATCCATCAACAAAAATACACCACCCAAATTTCAGACCTGTTTAGGCAGTGCGTTGTCTGTCAGTAAGTGAGTGAGTGAGTAAGTTAGGACATATATAGATAGATTCAGGTATTTTACTCTTTGGTGTCTACTATGTATTTTTAATGCATCTCGTTAATATATTTTCATTCTTAATTTCTCTCTGCTTTGCCAACCTTTAATAGTGTCATTACTAACAATAGTAAGTAAGCAAATACAAAGTTTATAAATATCAGCCTTGGCTTTTAAAGCAGTAAGTCCAGGACTAATGGAATTAAAAACTTTTTAAGTTTAGACGCTTTCCTTTAATGTTTGAAACAGTTGTTAAATTTTATAGTGTACATTTTGTGGAAATATGTCTACCTAATTTTGTACTGTAATTGAATTCTTTTTCTGAGATGTAAATTAAACTTACTTAATAACATTGCCTGTAAGTTTTATATATATAGGACAGTGACCTAACTACAAAAAGTAAATTGTAAAATGTTTTTTCAACAACATTTAATTCTATTTTACTGTATTTGTATCGTCTTTAAGACCGCATGGGAAATTGTGTTGGCTGTCGATCTGTAGCGGGTCTAACATATTAAATATTTATACAAGAATGTTCCTTCGTATATTTCAGTCTTACTTAAGTGGATATCACTCACAAAGCCTTACTAGTCCTGTGTTTTTAGTTTGCACTGCATGCTAATATATTTATCAGATACTAGAATCAAGTATCAGGTATCTAAGGGTAATCGTCAGGTAATTGGCTGAGTTCGACACGTATTTGTTACGAATAGAGACATAATTATTTATCGCGAAATAAAAATGTATCACTATTTTCCTTGGCTACATAACTTTATACCTTTGCCTGCCATAAGCAAAAGGTCTAAAACCATAGTCTTGTTAACTATGGCTATAAAGTATAAATCTGAACATTTGTGTTTTGTATTGTAAGATAGTTATTTAAGTTAGGGTTAGGCAGAGGCGTACTTATGTTCACCCACAGTTCGCCGGTATGTTTAGCTCCCATGTAACAGGGCGCGAGCCCATTGCCATTAACCGGGCACAAATACCAAACTCCGAGCTGCTACTGAGAATTTCATAGAAAAACCCTACACTTTGCTCGACCCGGGAATCGAATCCAGGATCTCTAGCGTAGCAGTTGCGCTTGGGATGACTAGACTAACGAGGCAGTTTATTATTAACGTCACCCATAGTTAATTTAAGTTATACAGAATAAGATATGTTCTTTCTTTTTTGACATATGGAATAGACACATAGACACCAGCTTACGCCCACAAACACTGAGGTAATCCATTTCCTCGCCTGACGGTTACAACTCACTAAAGATAAGCATGTATAAAACATACATTTTGTTTTCCTTAACGTGTGAATGTGAACCTGAAACTATCACTTTGTAAGTTTTCTACATTTTTTGTTGTTTAGGTGTTTGCTTTTCTAGTAGCGAACTTGAGTGAAACACAAATTAAAGCTTATAAACTTTAATATATATTTTCATCCCTGCACTATTTTTGTAAAAGTTTATAAAGAATTCAAGGTAGGTTTAATATATTATATTAATTGACTATACTCACAGTACCGAACTGTATTGTAGACCTTATTTTTTTTACTTGATGAGTTAAGTCAAATCTTTATTATTATATTATGTAGCTTCTGCCTGCGACTTTGTCTGTGTGGACTTCAGAATTGGGTCCGACCTGGATAAAAAGTAGCCTATGTGTTATTCCAGACTATAATCTACATCTGTGCCAAATCTCATCCAGTCTGCCGTTCTCATCCGTTCTGCCATTCCATTGGAGCTTGTGTCTTCTTATCTTGCTATGAGGCGACAAAAAGTGGACATAAAAGGAGTCGCATCTCCCGGGTCTGTTGTTAAAATGGGTGTTCCACAGGGCTCTATTTTAGGCCCTTTTCTTTTCTTAGCGTATATAAATGACCTTCCCTATATGATGGCCGAGCTATCGAATATAGTATTGTTTGCAGAAGATACCTCACTCATATTTAAAATCGATAGAAATGATAGCAATCTTTTTAATGTAAATGAGACTCTAAAATCTTTGTCTAAATGGTTTGCTGCTAATAACTTACTACTTAATGCTAGCAAAACAAAATGTCTAAAATTCTCGTTACCAAATGTACCACAAACTAAACCTAATTTAATTCTTGATGGCAGCAAACTGGACCTAATCAATGAAACCATTTTCTTGGGTATTACGGTTGATTGCAAGTTGCAGTGGGGTGCGCACATTTCAGCCCTGTCTAGCAGATTAAGTTCCGCTGCTTATGCAGTGAGGAAAATTAGGCAAATCACCGATGTGGCTACAGCCAGGCTAGTGTACTTCGCTTACTTTCACAGCATTATGTCATACGGTATTTTGCTGTGGGGATAAGCTGCAGACGTAGATTCAATTTTTATCTTACAGAAAAGGGTTATTTGCGCAATCTACGATATGGGCCCTCGCGATTCCCTAAGCGAACTTTATAAGAATATCAATATACTTACACTGCCGTCACTCTATATTTTCGAAAACATCATGTACGTCCGCAAAAACCTGCAGACGTTCAGTATCAATAGTGACTTTCACAACCTTAATACTAGGAATAAACATAAAATTGTGGTACCTAAATTTAGATTAACCAAAACAAATAAATCATTTCTAGGAAATTGTGTGCGTTTCTACAATAAACTCCCTAAATGTGTTACCGATCTTACTGACAAGAAATTTAAAAAGTACGTCAAATCAGTTCTTGTTAAGAAAGCCTATTATAAAATCAAGGACTACGTTGACGATAAAGATGTGTGGTGTTTAAATACGGATGCACTTGCGGCCCCCTTGGCAACCTGAGGTTTTTCCAACTTAGTATCTATAGTGAATATATGGACATAGTTTTCACAGATTCTGTATTCACTACATTTCGCGATGTCTTCATATGGTTAGTATTGTTTACCTCAACTGAAACTGTAAATGTGTGTACATTGTGGCATGTCTGAGTGGACTCTAATTTATCCTGCTTTGATGATGTGTGTACTTTACCACATAGTTCACTTATATTCTATTAATGACATGGAGTTCTCAAACACTGAGAACCTTCTACCTAACTTTGACATCCAATGTTCACACATCCTCATATCGCAATATTGTACCAATGAAGATTGTAACTCAATTTATTTTAAAAGAGTGTCCATGGAGTTTCTTGCCGGATTCTTCTCCATAGGATCAACCTTTTGGAACCGAGCAACTAGAATAATAACGTTTCATAAACGCTTGTTAAAGCTTATTTGAAATAAAAACATTTGAACTTGAACTTGATTCTGGCGTGGAAGATTAACAAACATCCATACATCCAAACTCACAAACTTTCACGTTTATAATATTAGTAAGGATTTACATTAGCAACGTCATGTTTAAAATGCCGCTTTTGATAAATCGTAATATGAATCACTTTAAAAAAATTCTAAGGTTCTAAATTTAAATTGATTATTTATTTACACAAGGCACATCAACAACATAAACACAAACATTGGTTAGTAGCAAAATACAGAGGCAAAGACTAGTGTTTATATCAATTATAGACATGCACAACATTTAGGATAACATTTCACAGTAGTTATATATTATAATTATATTAAATAAGCTGTTGTTAATGTTATGAAGGGATTGTGAAATGTGGTCTTTTTAACCTCCCCGATTACCTACGATATATACCGACTAAAAAACACTTCCTTTCCTTTAACTCATTGTAACATTCAGCATGATCCGATTAGTATAAGTAAATAGGTATCTAAATACAACACTGGTGAGTTAAAATGATACGAGAGCTGAGGCTCAATGCTGAATGTAGCCCATTAAAATGAAACTTTATGTTCATATCTTAGCAAATGGCGTATGGGATTAAAAACGATATTCAAAAGGGGAATAAAGCTATCATATAACAGACGTTGATTATTAGAATGCTAATAACGAGTGTCAGTATCTCTACCTTGGGTAGACAAACTCCAGGATTGTTTTGATTGAAAAGTTGTCTTTATACAGATAAATTCCATTTAGGATGAGGTTACACTGAGGAAACTGCGGCGTTTGTAGGCAGATAAAAATATCTAACCTTTTTTGTGTTTAAAAGTAAGGGCAAAAGCTTATGCCTTGTGGATAATGTTGGAACCATGTGAAAAAAAATGTACATTGCACCTTGTGGGTAATGTGGCCTACATTACCCACAAGGTGCAATGTACTTTTTTTTTATTAAAGTGTAACTTTGGTTTAGTTTCGAACTCACTACTTCCTGTAGAAAACAGTTCGACACGTCAGAATCGACGATATAATTTTTTTTTTTTATTAGGCTCTATTGCTCCACTCCTGAGCAGAGGCCTCCTCCCATTTTTCCACATTTCTCGCTGCCTTCTATGCTGATTTGGGAGCGATAAAAAAAAACATAGTATGTATCAGCTGCGCAGGTCGTAAAAGTCGACTACGGGAACTCTTTACTAATATATCAACAAGTAAGCATCAGCCAATAATAACACGTTTGGCGTAGCGGCTGAGTGATCGGCTTCTGCGTCACGTGTTGTGGGTTCTTGTATGATTTAGAAGTAATTATTCCGGGTCTGGGCGTTTGTGTATGTGAGAATTTAAGTTTGTAAACGCACCCACGATACAGGAGAAAATCCTAGTGTGAACAAAAACAGGGCATGCGAACTGTCACACTGTCAAAGTATGCAAATCGCTTAGTTGGACAATTAGCGTTATATAAGCAGGTTGACTGTTTACCTATCAAACCTGCAATTCATAAGCGTGATAGGTTAATAGTCAATTAAAATGAACATGATCATAAATATAATCTATAAATTTGTATGAAATTATATTTCAAGGAATATTCTCCACGACTGTTTAGTTAATTTGCACTTTTTATTAAAGCTACCACTAATTCCTGTTTGTACTTGTCGCGTAATCGTAGTTACTATAGCCGTGGTCTTAGTAAAACAATGGCGATAGACAGAATAAAAAGAATTTCCTTCGCTGCATTTGCAGAGCGGTCATTGCCTAAGTTAAAATGGCTTTGTTCAAGTCTTGTTGTTGTCGCATTTCTCTAGCTTTTGCAATTTAATATCAAATATCTGACTTTTTGCTATTGCTTTAATGCCATTTCACCACTAGTCGAGGGTCGTAGTTAATGACTGCTTATAGATTTTTAATATCGTGTATTCAACGCTCTAGGCTCGGAATTCGGGTGTGTCAGGGATTTCGGCACTTGGTAAGTACTACGGAAAATATGTTATTATTATAAAATTATTTTAGTGAAGGAAAAATTCAATCGCGGACAGGATTCGTGCTTCATCTGGTTAGATACACCAGACTGACCTCTAAGCCACCGCGAGTCTCACCCGCTATATCGAAATTTGCCTTCACATTCTGAATTTACGTCATAAGGCAATGGCATGAAGGCAAATTTCGATCTAGCGGGTGGAACTCGCGGTGGCTCAGAGCGTCTGGTGTATATAACCAGAAGACGCAGGTTCGAATCCTGCTCGCGATTTAATTTTTCCTACACTAAAATAAAATCTTAGCATGGAAAAACAAAAAATTACAAAAATATGTTATTGTTATGATTATCTACGTTGTAAATAAATGTTCCAACATTTTGTCATAATTTGCAAAAAATAAAGCGATTTAGATACCCGTTTAAGGGATGAATCTACCCGTCGTACTAGCCAACTTTTCTATGAACCCTTAACTGTTACGTGAAATAATTAAAAAAATAAAAAAACTCGACTGCCGAAAATTAGAAACAAGATGACTAATCTTATACAGTTGAAGGCATGAATTTATTGGAGTTAAATTTAAGGCGATTCGGTCACGATTCAATAATTTACTTTTTTATTTTCGGTGTCAAAATTAAATAGTAGGTAGGTATTAAAAACTTAACTTTTAAATCTTAAAGTAAAACTGCCTTCGAAATGCTAAAAAATAATGTTAATTACTTATCTCTAAAAAATATTACCTCCTACTCTTTTTGAAGTCGGTTATAAATAAACTTCAGTTTGGAAAATAGGAATAATAGTTATTCCTAGTTAGTTGGTACGATAATTATATTGAGTACCCAGAGAAAAAAAAATGCTTTACACAGTTGCCATGAAGCCTGTACGCCCGAAGGCGATGATACAAACTATGTTATGTTATCTGAACGTACATAAGTCAATAATTAAGCAAACAATAACTGTATCTGTAGTAAGTTTTCATTTGAACTCGCGGTTCGAATAGGTACCTACATAGCTAGCTCTGTTTAACAGGCCTGGGAATATGGTGGCATTTAATGTCTTAGATAGATTAGTTCGGATTAGACTACAGGAATGCCATGAAAGAGACACTCATCAATCTAAAATTGTATAAGTGACTGAAGATAACCACCATGTGGATTAATACCTGTTACTTTTACCTAAAAACTAACGCTAAGTACATCATCATCATCATCATCATCATCTCAGGCATGCAGGTTTCCTCACGACGTTTTCCTTCACCGTTTAAGCGCGTGATAATTAACTATTTAATACTTCGAAAAGTCAGAGGTGCGTGCCTTGGGTTCGAACTCGAGATCTTTAACTTGGCGGTCCAACGGTCATACCACTAGGGTCTCACGGCTAAGTATATACTTACAAGTATTTAGTTATACAAAGTGTATGGGTTAGTTATACAATGCGTGGTCTTCCCTACGTGACATAGAATTAATCAAGATGACATGGTTCATATTAGGGGAGGCCTACGTCCAGCAATGGACTGATATAGGCTGATGATGATGAATAATGGAAGATGACCTACACGTATAACTCGAATAGTGACTGTTCGATGGACGTGGGACTGTTATATTAAAATATCGAGGACAGCAAATATAATAAAAATAATAAATCATTTATTTCAGACCATAAAAGAATTATTGTTTATACAGAATTCAGGATCCATAGTGGAAAATATTACATTAATTAGATGGTGGTGGAATATGGCTGACAATAAGTCACACTGCAATTATGTAACTGAAAAGGTGGATCCATCCATGCCATTGCTCAGTCTACCAGAAGGTATGGTTCGTAAAGCCAATCCTTTCAAATCGCTAAAAAGTTCCTAGCTCAGATTAGTTAGCGAAACACACACATCACATGCCCGTATCTACATGAAACTTCATTCTATTCAAAAATCAATCGGGGAACACATGGAACGTTTAATCTCGCTGTTTCAATATTGATGCATGAATGAAAGAAAATATAGATTGTGTGTAAAAGCCGATCGACACTATGTGGGTTACTGTGGTGTTGTACTAGGATAGCTAATAGATTTTTTTATAGATAATACTATATTACGACGGCTACGGGCTATTGAGGCAGATTTAAAACTGCCTCAATAGCCTAGTGGTCCTGAGCGCGACTGCTACACTTGAGGTCCTGGGTTTGATTCCCAGGTCGAGCAAAGTATTATTCGGTTTTTGTATAAAAGTATTATTAAAGTATTATTCGGTTTTTGTATAAAAGTAGCAGCTCAGAGTTTGGAATTTGTGCCCGTAACAGCAATAGGCTCGTCCCCAATTACATGGGACCTAAACATACTGGCGAACTGTGGATTTACTTTAGTACGCCTCTGCCTAATCTTTCGGGTAATACAGGCGTGATTGTATGTTATGTGCTAAATAGATAGAAAGATATAAGCCTACCATCTGTTTTAATTTATACAATATAGAATTCAATAAAGAATTGAATTAAATTGAATAAATCGTCCTATAAATTAGCCTATTACAAAGGGCCCTGTGCTACACTTAAATCATTTTCTTCTTTCAGAGAGGAAATGTTTATCAATAACCAAAAGACGTACACTATTGAGCAAAAGCAGAGAGGAATTAGGCTCCAATTAATACATTAAAAAATCGTGACCCTCGAGAGGGTCTTAACAATTTTTCTATTGTAACTATTAATTGTTCCTTGCCAGATTAATTACCTCCACTCGTTTGACTAAATATGTTTATTCATTAATTTATATAAAAAATTAAAGTCTACCTCAGGCAAGATTCAAACCTGCGTACTGCTCTTATTTACTCCTCTTTAAATGTGAAACATTTTTAAAAACCTTATATTTTTTTTATTTTGACATTGGTAAATATTATTAAAAAAATCTTGACTCAATTGCCACAAGGAAAATAGAAGAAGAATTCTTGTTGTTAACATTTTGAAAATAGAAATTTCAAACCATCGCCATTGTTGCTGTCATAATAATTGTTATTAAATGCTGTTGGCATGCCTGCACTAAACGAGCTACCAACTTAGTGTCATAATAATAATTGGAACCGAAAATGAAATAGTTGCCGAAAAATAGTGTTCAAAGTAATCCATAACATGTGACAGCTATGAGCGTGGTTTGTTGTTGGTGTAATACGCTGATGTTAAGTTCGCTGCGATTATTCGAATATTGACACGTTAATTCGAATTTATTTTTTTATTTGTAACTATATATAAAAATTGTAAGGTAGTTAGTTAAGGTAGGTAGTAGAAAATAAAACTACTTTTCACAAACTGCCTCATTAGTCTAGTGGTCCCATGCGCGACTGCTACGCTAGAGGGCCTGGGTTCGATCCCAGGTCGAGCAAAGTGTTATTAGGTTTTTCTATGAAATTCTTAGTAACAGCTCGGAGTCTGGATTTGTGCAGTCAATGGCAATAGGCTCGCCCCCTGTAACATGGGACCTAAACATACCGGCGAACTGTGGGTGTATTAGTACGCCTCTGCCTAACCCTTCGGGGAATACAGGATTGGCATAGTAGTCGAGTAATCGGCTGCTGCGCAACGGGTTGTTTTTTTTATTCCTAATAGGCTTACGCTTGACCGCTAGTTCGCCCGATGTTAAGTGACCCTGCGATCTACGATGGAGCGCTCTTGCCTATAAGAAGTACACTGACATAGTTCAGACACACTATGCACACTACGCAAAGTCGAAGACAAAATGCTTTATTTTAATTAGTAGAAGAAACCGATTCACTCGTGATTTAAAGACACAGAGATTATATCTATTCGATTCGATCGATTCCCGCATGGAAAAAATATTTTGTTACAGATAGTTACTGCATGTGATTAGTGTTTGTAAACTCACTCACGATATGATACCTATATATCACGGAAGCAAATGCTAGTATAGGTTAAATATTAAATATATAGATTAAATGTTTTTATAAAGAAAGATACTTTCTAAAACTTTCTGTTTATTAACGACATAGGTACCTATCTATAAAAATATGGATTCATTAAATGAATAGCTGGAAAATCCCATTCAATACGAGATGCCTAGAATTTAAATAATTTTCTTTGTTTTACCAGTCTCCTGGTAACACTCAGTTAAGCGCTTTGTAAGCCAAGTAATTCTTCTTCCAGACTTGTGGTTTACTGCTCACTTTAAACCGACTACGTTAACCGTGTACGTGACAACAGGCAGTATCTAACTGGTGCTTTGTTCAAAGTTTACTTGTCCATTTATTGTTTAGATAGTCTTTTTCTTATAGCTCATTAGTGAAGATTTAAGGTTTTCACTATTAGTAGGTAGGTCAATTTTAACAAACATAAAAATTCGTTTTTTTTAAAGCTTAATAGCTCTGTGGGTCACACATTGCTAGTATTCTTGTTAACCTCTCGTGGTAAGCTAAATGCTTGTGTTACAAGTGGGTTCACGTCAGTAGTGCAATGGGTGGGTATCGAACCGGCGACCACATGATCGCAAGTACGACACCCTAGCCTAATGACTACCGCCGCCCGCCGCTTCAATATTCTTAATTGATTTCAAATAACCACGCAAAAACTGTCAAAAAACCAAAGAAATATCCGAGGGATTTTCTCGGTGGCGTGTGTAGTCTGCCACCCTCAACTAGGCCAGTCTGGTTTATTTATATAGAGACGAATGGCTTATAATACTTTCTGTGTAATTGACTCCACAGAAAGTATTATAATATCATAATGATGACTACGAGGTTGTTTTACTATATATATAAATACAAGCGAACTGTGGATGTACATTATTACCTATGCCTCTGCCTAACTTTTCGGGGAATACAGGCTTGATGGTATGTTGTTCTACTATCTTTGTACCATATAATAGAAAAACTCCTTTGTACTTTTAGTCACAGTATTGATGGTGACCAATTCCATATAAATAACTGTATAAATAAATGATTGATGAAATACCACTCAAAATTGAGTGGTATTTTTATTCAGGTAATAAGGTATAGGTTTGTGACCCTAAGTAAATAGTCGGTACATAAATTAGGCATGCTTTTGTATTGATCTACTTACTCCATATAAACTGAAATAGAAATCAGTAATCTTTTTTTTT
The DNA here is from genome assembly GCA_910591435.1 of Acronicta aceris. Classification (NCBI taxonomy): domain Eukaryota; kingdom Metazoa; phylum Arthropoda; class Insecta; order Lepidoptera; family Noctuidae; genus Acronicta; species Acronicta aceris. The sequence continues at coordinate 7,094,323 of OU342767.1, read as the reverse complement.
TGTACGTATTTATAACATTACGTATTTTTATATCCATTGCTATTAGATGAAGAAGATTAGGCAGAGATGTACAGATTTATGCTGAGTCACTGACAGACCGTTTATAATGTAGGTTAGAAAAGTTCTAGAAGTCCTTTTGTCATTTAGGTACTAAAATATACATTCCAGGGTAGGTACTACTGCGAATTCCTGATAGAATTCAATTTATTCGAACTGGGAACTGTATTAAGGACCTTACAATTTCAGCTACGCTTACAACCACATTCACATATTATTATTATTATTACAGCTATTTTAAGTACCTAAATCCATTTTATATATTTATAGCCGTAAATCCACTATATAATTGCCAGATAAATAAATTCACAAAACCCTAGATTGTATAAAATTCACTTTAACGGTCCCATTGTACCAAAAACATGCACCAACCAATAATCCTATTCATTTCCAGTATAAAGTCGGAGCGAGAAGTTTTCATAAGCAATCGGATCGTTCGGCCGTTCGCCTCGGACCCACAAGATTCAATTACGTGGGTGCTGACGGCGCAAGACTAGTGTCAGAAGTTTAACCAGCACCCGTCGACGCCTGCACTCGAAGGGAAATACGACCGGGGACCTCAAGAATAAGGATTGGAACTCTTTTGATTTATCGTAATATCGCCCAGGTGGTTTGGGTGGGTGATTCGATTTGGCAATTGTTTTGTGTTCATCTTTTTTTGTTAGGCTTGTGAATATGTTGGAGGGTGTGATCGATATTTTAGTAGGTATGCTATGTATTGTTATGTTAACTATACGGTTATATGGTAGGTAGTCTTTCAAAGGTTTTTAATAGACATCATAAGATTTTGAGAAGTTTTTTTTTTCAGTATCTACACTCTTTGCGCTGTAGCATGGTGCGGGTGACAGTTGCCTGTATGACGTTGTTATGGCATTATGGTTGGGTTAATTTAATTTACTACAGTTATTAATGATTTATTACGAATGTGGTACAGCTAAAATACTAAGTCATAATTTGTAAATCGCGGCAACCTTCAAGAGTGAAACGAAATGTTACTGAAACTGTCACCCGCACGATGCTACAGCGCAAAAGGATTTTTTGAAACAAAAGGTAGCCAAAGTCTTTTTCCAAGGTCAATCTATCTCTATATCTAAATTAGTTTAGCGTTTTAGGCGTGAAATCTAACAAATAAACAGACGTTGTTAATTTTATTAAGGTTTTCTTTGATATTCTCAGCTTTTAGTGCCTCAATAGGCTTAAATATTTTCTGGACCATTAATAACATAAGGTCATACTAGAGGTGTACCTACATCAGTTCACCCCTGCTTAACACTGGCCAATAGAACAAGTGTGATAGTGCTATTGATCGTATGAGGAGTATAATCGAAACACATTATATATTTCACACTTAATACAGATTATATTAAGCGACTGAAAGTTTTGCAATTAATGTCTACATATAGCTTCAAGACGTTCAAGGAGTACCGTGTCTCATTCAATACGATTCGAGTTTTCTACAAATGCGTAGATCCTACAAAATTACAATTCTACAAGTTCTTTGTGGTGGTTACATATGATGAAGTTTAGTGTCAAATAAATAATAACATAGAACATAACATGCCATCACGCCTGTTCTCCTCGTAGGGTTAGGCAGAGTTATACTAATGTATCCACAGTTCGTTGGTATGTTTAGGATCCATGTAATTCGGCGAACTTGCTCTTGCTACTGAGAATTTCATAGAAAAACCCAATAAAACTTTACTCGACCTGGGAATCGAACTCAGAACCTCAAGCGTAGCAGTCGCGTTTGAGACCATTTAACTAATTAGGCAATTTAATAATATCAAAACAAAACAAAACTCGACTATAGATAAAACAATTGAAAATCATGAAACAAAAAATAATGAGTTCATTGTAGTAAATCCTTCTCTGAGTGAATTCATGTTACCGTTCTAATAAAAAAAAAACATGCGGGGCAGTCTTTGGAGACTGCAGATAGAAGTGAAAACTAAGTAACTTGAGAACTGTATCGTCGATAAGTGGGAAGCGTGTGATGAAGATGACGCGAGTTTCACGTTTTTTGTTCACCCAAAAAGTACACATATATACACAGTAGCATTTAGCTCATGGAAAGTGTTCGGTGAAGATGACGTGAGTTCCATGATTTTTGTTCACCCAAAAAGTGCTCAACGCGCCTAAAGAAGTTTTCATTGCAAAAAATATTCATTTCAAGTCCTCAGTACTCAATCTATATATACTTATAATAAATCTGTAGAGAGGTCAATTCTGTACATGAAATATATTTCCAAAATAACTATCAGCGGGTGATTAGTGATCGATACTGACGCCAAAAATGCAATCAGTAAAATTTTTGTCTGTCTGTCTGTATATCTTTTTGTGATTTTTTTGCATTTTCCATGCTAAGATTATTAAGTTATTTAATAGTAAAGGAAAAAATTCCTACTATTAAATAACTTAATAATCTTAGCATGGAAAATGCAAAAAAATCACAAAAAGATAGTTAAAAGGTAGGGTGGCATCGTACGACACTGAACTGACTGTAAAGTAAGTCGTGTCGGTTGAGAGGTAAGGTAACTTGCCTCTCATAGATGTCACCAAACGTCACCTTATGACGTAAATTCAGAATGTGAAGGCAAAATTTCAATCATGCGGGTAGGGTTCGCGGTGGCTTAGAGGTCAGAGCGTCTGGTATATCAAACCAGAAGACGCAGGTTCGAATCCTGCCCGCGATTGAATTTTTTCCTTTACTATTAAATAACTTGTCTGTCTGTATGTTCGTTATAGAAACAAAAACCACTCGACGGATTTCAACGAAACTTGGTAAAATTATTCTTCATACTCCTGGGCAGGTTATAGTATACTTTTCATCACGCTACGATCAATAGGAGCAGAGCAGTGAAGGGAAATGTTGGGAAAACAGGAGAACTTACTCCATTTTTTAAGCTTCCGTCGCGTGTGCAGCCTTAATGGTTAAAGCAACACAGAAATCATGTATGACGGAAATGTTCTCCTTAAAATTATATAAAAAATATTCCACGACAGCAAATGTCTATCTTTTATGGTTGAATCACAATAACACGTGTAACTCCCAATAGCTTAGCAGTTCGGAGCTTTCTGATTATATTTGTCTACTCTTACGTTAGGTGACTGACTGACTGACATAGTGATCTATCAACGCACAGCCCAAACCACTGGAGGGATCGGGCTGAAATTTGGCATGCATATAGCTACTATGATGTAGGCATCCCCTACGAAAGGATTTTGATAAATTTCGACCTACAATGTAGGGGTGAAATAGAGGATGAAAGTTCATATGGAACAAAGTAACTATTCCACGCGGACGAAGTCGCTGGCAAAAGCTAGTACAAGAATATAAAAACACCGTAATAATTAATTCTTTCAATCACAAATCGATGCAGAAATGTATTCCGTGTGTTCTAAATGGCAATCAGTAAACACGGGCCAAGAAATAAATATCCCGTGTGGGGGAATCCCCGGGGAACTAATTGCAGCCCTAGCTGTATTGATGGCACACTACAGTCCGGGATCAATGTAAATTATCTATCCCGGATCCACAAAATGCGATTATCGTCCATCACTTTTGTTTTATTTCTTTATATATTTTCATTTTATTTAATTGCCTTATTAGTCTGGTGGACGTAAGAGCGATTGCTATGGTCATGTGTTCGAGTTATTGGGATTTTCTATGAAATTCTCAGTAGCAGCTAAGGGTTTGGATTTGTGCCCAAGTTAATGGCAATAGGCTCGCCCCCTATCATCGAACGTAAACATTACATACCAGTCAACTATGGATGTACGTGAGAACGCTTCTGCCTGACTCTTCTAGGAATACATAATCTATATATACGGATAGATTTTGAGATAAAAATATTTTATAACATACGCACTTGCAGCGTTGAAACATACGTAACTTAAACTTCAAGTAGGTAACTAGTTACGAACAATTTGAATATGTAAACGGTTACCAAGGCCTCAAAAGTCGTAACTAGCTTTTAGTTACAAAATAAATTTCAAATAAACTATTATCCAAGTAATTTGACCGAAGTAGAAGTACTTTCTAATTCTATCTATATCCAAAACCAATAACTATTGAACAATTATTATAACTGTACACAATCATTTGAATGAAGAATTAATTTTTAATTCGAGCCACCCTTCACCCCTTGATCATTATCATCAACCTATTTACCTACTGCCCCACGGCTGGGTACGAGTACTCTTACAATGAAAGGGGTAAGGTTAGGATAGTGAGTGATAAAATAATACTGATTTTGTTTTCTATGCGTTGGATTCGAACTTAAGACACATGACCTGGTTATGCTTATGTTATATTCAGCTATCTCTACTTTTATTGAAGGTTAAAAGCATCCCCATTTATCTGTAACACAAAAAATAAATACCCTCTTTAATCATTACAAAATTGTTTCGGTCGAAATTCTTACAAAGGATTACAAAACAGAATGGGAAAGGGATCTTACAATAATTGTTAAGAAAAAAACTGAAGAAAATTATTATTGCTAACGAAGGTCTCCAATTAAAGGTTTTAAACCTTGCAAGCGATCGCCACGCGGGAACAGAACTGTAATTAAAACTTTGTTCCATAAACTATGATTAAAAACTCCAAGGGTTCGAGTACGATCCGTATTTTTATGACTTATGACTTTTGCAACTTTATCGCTAGGAGGGTAATGTAATTTTTATTTATTAATAGTGACAATAAGTTATCCTGATATTATCTACTGTACTTTTCATTTTTATAAGAACGGCTTTTTAAGAAAATGTTTTTGCTCATTTGTCGAATTACCCATAAAAAAATATTTTCTTTTTTATGGGTATCTCACGGACTACAGATTGCCAGAGCCACACCGACAAAGGGGAACTGGCGCTCACGCGCAAAAGTCGAAACATAAAGCAAATGTTTTGTGACATCTTATGACATAACTATTTGAATTGAATTAATGAATTAGAAGTAATGAAATCATAACATTATCCTAGAATCTACCTTAGAAAAAGCTGCCTGTCAAATTTGTTACTTATTTGTTTTCTAATTTAGGATAAATTTTGGTTTATAGACAGTTTCTTAATTTTTTTGTATAATTTCTAAGCTAAAATAGCTTAAAGAAAAATCTGTTTCTATATTACAAACTGTTACAATTGTTGTATGCTCGAAAATCATAAGCATAGCAGTACTATGAATCGTTTCGAAATTATGCAGAACATCATGTTCTAATAAACATGTCTCAATTTAGTTCACAAAGCAAGTCAAATCATGATATCAAAAAGCGTGTAAATTGACAAAGTTCTGATATAAGATTTATATTATAATGAAGCATTTTGTTGGAACAAACGAGCCGTTTTAACGAGTCTATTAAATTTGTTGTTCAAACACGGTTTCTTTCATTCGATGTTTAAGAGCATAACGGCGTAATAAATTCTTGCGCGGCTTACCTTAATAAATCCAGTTCGACTCAGATTCTCTAGCCGCCATAAATTGTTAAATAAATCGTTCGAACAACACGGAACGGATCGCCTGTGGACGATATCAAGTTGTAATTTGGGGACCAATTTTAACGTCAGAGTACTTTTAAATAAGGATTAATGAGGCTTGAATGGAAGTCTCTGATAAAACACGAACGATGGGAAAGAAAAAAGCTGATACAGATGTTCGGATGCAATTTGTGTCCTATGTCAGGTGAATAGACTGTCCGTAATCCCTCTATGATTAGTTTTCATGAATTCACTTATATTTTTAAGTTTTCCTGGCAGTTCTTTTACTTTCAATGTTATTCCGAATTTCTCGGCTTGATCCCGCGGCGTATATGGAAAGAATTAATAATAATAACGCATGAATGCTATATGTCCCGCGGGGTTTTCGTGGCGGAGAAGGTTATCGTTTTCAGCTCCGTAATTGACTCAAAGACATACGCAGGCGGCATTAAGCCTGTAATCTTCTATATCACTCAATTTTATGCTATGACACACATTTTTAAGGATCGTTTCCGAATCTTGTTGGCTTGTTAGATTTTTGTCATTTCCACTTTATTCTTTCGGTTCATTTTCAAGAGACTTTTAGGAAAATCTTTTCCGAGATGTGATTACAATTTTCGACGGCTTTTTATCGTATCTACGGAATTATTTTTAGTTAACGCCTTTAGTGAAAAGGTAATCCAGGATTTATTACACTATTTTTTCTGACATAAGTAGGATCTGAAGGCAATTTTCCTCATATGTATCATTGTATTATAATTCAGAATAGAATTAAATTGGATGACGTATTTGAGTGTAAGTATAAAAAAAATCTGCAATTATACCTTCTATTCATGTTCCTACTAGACAGAGAGTTGCGTAAGAACAACAATCTTAATCTCGTTTTGGATATCGAAACAAAAATGACATTCTATGGAAATATGGAATATAAGGAATGAGCTAATTATGTAGTGTTTTAGTTTAAAGAATAATGTAACCAGTGACATTATTGGGATTTGAAATATAAAAGAGAGAACTACTATGATGGGAAGAATAACTTGTTAAATAATGTTCGAATATTCACCCCGCTATAGGGTGCAGATGCAGTTACTATCGGTTGTTTGTCGTCTTATAAAAATAATGTCCTATTAATTAACTTAATTATAAAGGAATTATTGGTATATAGAATGTACTGAAAGTACTGAGGTAAAGAATCATTCTGTTGCAAGCTCGAATCGCTCGTAACTGGTAATAGTATTGTCCATCTGCCAACGTTCATCTTTACGTGGGAGAGCCAAGCTTCAGCAGGAATGGGCCGGCTCGACCGGAGTGATACCACGGCCTCACAGAAAACCGGCGTTAAACAACGCTTACGTTGTGTTTCGCCGAGTGAGTGAGGTTACCGGAGGCCCAATCCCCTTTTAAAAGGTTGGCAACGCACTTGTGACTCTTATGGTGTTGCGGGTGTCCATGGGCGGCGGTAATCGCTTACCATCAGGCGATCCGTCTGCTCGTTTGCCCTCCTATTCCATAAAAAAAGCGTCTGCGTTGGCATATGAACAATACTATACACACAAATTAAGATACAGGGGAGCACAATATTTAAACGTAGTGTTGGGTCAGTGAAGCTTATCCCGACAGTCCGCTGACAACTCGTCGCCTAACCATTATTCATGGCGACAATTTACCACGTGTCACCAGCAGCCTACCATAAATGATAAATATTTTTTTGTTTTAGCACACGCTTTCAGATATACAGTCGCTTATATTAATGATGTTGTGTATTTTTTGCGCAATATATCATAGTTACAAGTAATTTTTTTTGAAGTATTTCATACTTAACAATATTTGTTGGATATAAATTATAAAAGGTTGATTATGAAGATCGAAAGAAAAATTCGATTTTAAGCAGGCAGAAATTTTTCATTCACTATTTAGGATATACCTGTATCTTTAAAAATGTTTGGCATGCTAAACACAATAAAAAATAACGCAGATTTTGGTTGCAAAGCGTTATCCTTGAGTGCTATCTTTGAATTGCTACTATTGCTACTGTCATAGTTTAACTCTGAGCCTTTCATTAAGCCCCAGTGTTATCACTTCATCTTATAATCGAATACATTTATAGTTGTTCTTCAAAAATATGTTAAAAAAATTACAATGTCAAATGTTTCAAAAATATCAAGATCACGTTTACATCTATCTAACAGTACGAGACGAGCAGTACGAGTAGAATTCATTAACTTGCACAATTACAGTTACAAACTTTAATTTAACCATAGACATTAAAACGGGAAGCGCTTTGATCAACTAAGTAGTGACGTGTCATTCAAGTTGTTTGGTGCACTTAAGATTTGTTCGCGTACAGCAGTAAGAGACCTCTAACACTAAGGAGAACAAGAAACTTTATAGGAATAAGGAACTACTTAGGTATGTTTTTGAGGTAGTAGAAGGAGTACAGAGGAGTTCGTCTGGGTATGTATAAAGACGTGTTATAGATAGTGGTCTCTCATTGCTAAATATGGGACCGCTATAACACTGGACCGCTATAACAGCAATATGCTAACAATAGCAGCGGTAGCCTAATGGCAGGCGTCGGACTTGCAATCATGTGGTTGCCGGTTTGAAACCCACCCATTGCACTACCGACGTGAACCCACACGTAACACAAACATTTAGCTTAGCACGAGGGGTTAAGAAGAATACCAGTAATTTGCGACCCAAATTGCTAGTAAGCTTTAAAAAAAAGCTAACAACAGCAATAAGCTAACAATATAGCAACAATATGCTAACATGATTGTATTCAAAGCGAAATTACGAGACTTAACAACTGAAATCAAAATGCGCGAGTGATACCACTGATGTTGCTGGCGTCTACAGGCTACGATTGCTGCTTACCATGCGATAGCCCGTCCACTGCTGGGCACGGGTCTTCTCTTAGAATGAGATCAGTTAAGTTGTCTATTAAGTCCACAATGCTAGCCCACTGTGAGAAAATCTTTCTTTCCTCAAGATGTTTTCCTTCACAATTAAAGCGAGTGAAATTAATGATTAACAAGCCCATAATTGTGAAAAGGCATTGGATTCGAAATCAAAATCTACGACTTCACAGTCCAATGGTCGTAAATGTATTTTTTTCATAATTCGTCGTTTTAATATACTCATAAAAAAGGTAGGTTTCAGGTTGTTTCAGAATACAATGCGGCATTATTTGACACCATCAATTTCATTATCAAAGAAAACACTCAATGGGAATAAAAATTGAATTTTCATGTTTAACACTTAAAAAAACAGGCGGAGGTCTAAGGAGACCGTCTGTTCACTTGGATTTATCAGTTTAAATGGCAGGTAATAATATCGTATTATTACTCGTTCACCGTCTTTTTATTTGCAATATGCACCTAAGGTTAGGATTCAGTACAATATTCATAACATAACATACCATCACGCCTGTATTCCCCGAAGGGTTAGGCAGAGGCGTACTAATGTACACCCACAGTTCGCCGGTATGTTTAGGTCCCATGTAATAGGGGGCGAGCCTATTGCCATTAACCGGGCACAAATCCAGACTCCGAGCTACTACTGAGAATTTCATAAAAAAACCCAATAACACTTTGCTCGACCTGGGGATCGAACCCAGGACCTCTAGAGTAGCAGTCGCGCTTGGGACCACTAGACTAATAAGGCAGTCAACAACAATATTCAATGAGGTTTAATATTTTCTGAACGATAAATGATCTATAAAAACTAGGTAAAAGCAAGAGCTTTAGGTATTAACAAGTTTGTTTGACGATTAAATGCAACAAGAACAATAGATTGAACGGAGCTCTGATTTACTTGGCTTTGTCTTACGTATTCAGAACTTGACTTGAAACAGAATATATTTGTGTGAGCTCTGGATATAAAGCTCATCTTATAAGTCTATACCGCAATAGATGTAAAACAAACTTCACCAGCTCTAGCTAAATTGGAAATTGCCTTTGAAATACACATACAGCGTACATGAGAGATCATATACATAGATTTACTGTAACATACTATCGTGTGTATTCTCCAAAGGGATAAGCAGAGGTGTATTACTGTACACCCACCGTTCACCGTAATAGGGGGTAAACTTATTGCCATTAACCGAGCATAAACCAAATACGAAGTTGATACTGAGAAATTCATAGAAAAATCCAACAACACTCTGCTTGACCTGACACTCTGCTTGACCTGGGAATCAAAACCGAGACCAGACTCAGGCAGCCGTTCTGGTGACCACTAGACTAATAAGGCAGTTATTGCCAATATCTATAAAATATATACCCTATAGGGTATGTACATGCGTATACGGAAATTTTTGTAGTTTGTTAAAGACCCACCTGTTCGTACAAAGATAGTAAAAAGGTCGTTGAAATATTTCAGGGTTGCCCAAAACATATTGACAAACGAATAAAGTGCGTACATTATAACGCTCGGTGGAACAACACTAGGGCTGCCAATTTTAAGTAAAAATCTAACTTTTTTTGAAATCATGGTTGTCTGTATACCGAGCCAATTTGGATATATTTTTCTGGAGCTTGTTTTTTATAAGACAGGATTTTAATTGGTTTTGTCAGTAGTTATAAGAGAGGATTTTAATTGGTTTTGGCAGTTACAAAATTAGCTATAGATATTTTCTACATTAATTTTAATGCTTTAATTTTTAGTTTATCTTAAGAGATAAACTAAAAATTAAAGCACATTACGTTATAAGTAACGTAGGTGCTTAAATAATCTACTTAGTAATAACCTAAATGTCTATCTAACCATTATTAAAACGTAAGAAAAGTTTATAATAGGTATCATTTCGAGCACTATTAAGTGTACATTTAGGAATACAAGCACTATGGCCTGTGACGTGCGGGTACCTTAAGATGAGAATGTACTGGCGGAAATAAAATTATGTTCATTAATAAGATATAGTTGGCAACCCTAACCGTAACATAAATCCGACTAGCCTTCTATTGAATAAGCCACAATTCTGCATGGACACTCCCTATTATTACACACCGCTCCGTTCGGCTTCGCCTATTGTGTCAGTCAGAAAATTCATATTGAATCAATGCCACAGCAATGGGGCTTTTATTTATATTTATGGACGGTTAATATTATTATATACGGCTTCACGAGCTCTAATATGATATTTCTTTACGTTGTATTCGTCTGTCTACAGAATCGCTATAGTAGAGTTGGCTGTTCAACAAAAAATCATGTTTATAAATATACCTATATAATGATATTTTTGTATATATGGAAGTAATATTCAGGAATAAGACTTTTTTAATAACATGTAAATATATTGTGTTTGTAAATAATCGCTCAAAGGAATGTAAAAATCACAAATGAAAATCGTTCTGTAGCCTTAGCACGAACAACTTGCGAAAAAGTATTCGTATCGTCACGATAGAGGCGCTGGTCCATATCTCATACAAATTGGTCTCCATGACGATACGAATACTTTTTCGCAAGTTGTTCGTGCTAAGGCTACTGAACAGTAGCCTTAGCATCGTCATGGAGACCAATTTGTATGAGATTTGGACCAGCGCTTCTATCGTGACGATACGAATACTTTTTCGCAAGTTGTTCGTGCTAAGGCTACTGATGTCTGACACTACGAATTTTGTCATTAAAACTACGATATAATCTAATTTGCTTCTACACGATATTTTAGATTCTTTATAGCATTCATGGGCGACCAGAAACCAGACAATTTTATTTCAATGAAAATGTATCGTTTTACGAACATTCTTCCCCCATAACCGTTGTTACTTTATTACGAAGTTTCGACATGGATCGAGATTACTTAAGAACTTTTGATACTTTCCAAAGACCTGAAATGAATTTAAAAGTTCATTCTTTATGCTCAATAATTCTTGGGTTTTATGTGAAGCCAATTAATTTTTTGTAACTAGAAAGGAATTTCAATTGGATTCAATAATATAATGTTAATTCAGATAATAAAAATTTGTGCAGTAAACGCTTGTCGTGGTATTGACATGTTGTGATACATAGATGAAGTCAAGAGCGTTATCAGTAAGGTTTAGAGCATGGACGTGGATGGATTTATGGGAAAGCAATGAAAATATGGATGGACATAATAATTCTTCCATTGTAGCCATATCATCTCTTACACAAGAGATAATATTGCTACAAAGGAAGTGGATGATGAAATGACGGCTGATGGAGATGTATGGAAGTAAAAGATATACCGGGAGAGGGGTAAGAGAACGATGACAACATAATATACCATCACGCCTGTGTTCCCCAGAGGCTTAGGCACAGATGTGTTAACCACAGTTCGCCGGTTTGTTTAGGTCCCAAGTAATTAGGGATGAGTTTAATGGAAAAAACTCTAAGCTACTATGAAATTTTCATATGAAAACCCAAAAAACACTGCATTGTCTGGGAATCGAACTCGGGACTTCTAGCATAGCAGTCGCGTAGGACCACTGGACTAATGACACAATGATGATGATGAATTAAATAATTATTATGTAAAGTTACCCTTGTTAAGTTGTAAAGGATGATTAAGGTGGAATATGCTACAAATATATTCCATTCAAATTATGCACATTTCAGGGAAATTAGTAACCAAAACTACCTTTAATTTACTTCAAAACCAGCGTCAAAACCGCTGCACAAAATTCCTACGTTAATTATTAACAAATACCTATGTAATTACCAAATCAAATTAGTATATATTTAATCTGAGCTTGTGGTTAGTTTAGGTACAAAGACTAGATGCAATTTTGTTTGACATTAAGGCTTTTTGTTTAATATTATGTAGAAATTTGACAATATTTCATTTTTTAACACCCCAATTTTATTTGAAACTAGCTTTTGCCAGCGACTTCGTCCGCGTGGAATAGTTACTTTGTTCCCTAGTTCTTCGCCCGCGGTTTCACCTGCGTTGCCCCGTTCCTAAGGGTTGTAGCGTGATGTTTTATAGCATGAAACCTTTCTCATGAATCACTCATTTTCCCAACATTTCCCTTCACTGCTCTGCTCCTATTGATCGTAGCGTGATGAAAAGTATCCTATAACCTGCCCAGGAGTATGAAGGACAATTGTACCAAGATCCGTTGAAATCCGTCGAGTGGTTTTTGTTTCTATAACGAACATACAGACAGACAGACAGACAGACAAAAATTTTACTGATTGCATTTTTGGCGTCAGTATCGATCACTAATCACCCGCTGATAGTTATTTTGGAAATATATTTCATGTACAGAATTGACCTCTCTACAGATTTATTATAAGTATAGAAGACTAGATCGAAGAATACGATACCCGTATTTTTTTTTGCCTGATAATCAATCATTTTCATATTTTATATTCGACTTTGAAGTTCTTTCTATTCTAAACAGACGTAAGTGCCAAATGACGTGATTTGTACGATTAAACGAGTTAACGGTGAATGCAGTCATGTCACCGTTTTCTGACCCTTAAAAAATGTTCTTATGTCAGTTCAGCATCTATCCTTTTTATTCATAACCTTACATTACATATTTCGTTGTTGATTTACTATTATTTCGACAAAATTTCAATTTTCTTAGTTTCCGCCGTATAAGTGACACATCACACTTTTTTTTTCCTCCGAAATGAAGAAATATAAAAAATAAATAAAAACTCAGGATAGGAAAACAAAGAAACAGTATTTTTGTTTTAGTAGCATAATCATTTTGAAATGTTGCATCTCGCTCCGACAAACCGTGGGTGTGCTTCAGTATCTACACCTCTGCCTAATCCTTCTGGGAATATAAGCGCAATAATTGGTCTATGAGTCAGCATTAAATACTCTATGTTGGTCTAAAATCCGGACCGCATTTGATTGTCGATCATTATTAAATATCTGATTAAATCGACCCTCAATGAAAGCGCCCGGTTTTGTTTATGCTATAAATATGCAAACAAACCATTTGGATTATCTCGTACACCACTGTTTTAATATTAGATTAACTAGAGCTTAAAGCATTTCAAATCAATGCACCTGTGTTACACGCGCATTGATTTGAAATATCTTTACCTTATCAGCATAGTTGTTATAAATACGACTGCTAGGCTAGAGTTGTTGTTGGTTCGATTCTGATTGAGCAAAGAGTTATTGATATTTTTTTCGAAATTCTCAGTAGCAGCACGGATTTTGGATTTGTGTCGGGTCAGACATAGTTTTGCCACCTATTACACGGGACCTAAACATACTGGCGAAATGGAGGTGTACAATAGTACGCCTCTGTTTAATGAGAACATATTTTTCAGACTTTTGGCCCGGAGCCCTAACAAGTAGTGAACGTTTTATACTTACAATTACAATTTATCACAGCAAGAATCCCTTTTTATAAAGTTCGACGTAACCTAGAAATTACGTATCAGCAAAACACCGTTAGTTAGTATTAATATTATTAAAAACTTTTAGTCTTATACCTAATTATATTTGTTTCCTAACACAAAACCAAATACGTTATTCTTGACATTATTTTAGAAAATTAACAAATCAGCAACGAAATTACGACACCTCTGTGGGGAGGACTTAATTAACCGAGCAGCAAATAAGATAAATGAACTGTCAGAGTCGCTAATGTGCGCACTGGATAGCGGACACACGGTCAAGCCAATTGTCGCACATATTACGTAGCGTTATAATGTGTTTTAGTGACATGTTTAATTAGTTAATTAGTTCGTTACAGAGTTTTTAAAGTTTTGTTTTAAGTGTGGCAGTAATCTAAGATGTGTGAAGACGTAGTATAACTACATTAACAACATTATAACATTATAACATTTAATGTATAACGTATAAAGTTAATTATACGTTAATTTGTTATTTGTTGCCATTAATGTCATCCAAGGAATTCATGAATTGACCTCAGATTTCGAGTATTCATATATTTTTGACGACACGTATGCGATTGGCTTCTGCGCCACGTGTTGTGGATTCGATCCCCACACGGAGCAATAATATTTGTATGAACTGCAAGTAGTTGTCCCGGGTATGGGTTTTCGGTATGTGAAAATTTGTGTTTGTAAACGCACCCACGATATAGGAGAAAATGGTAGCTGGGCAACGTTTTATAAAAAAAATATCACTAGCTTTAACGGTGAAAGAAAATATTTACATAATTTTAGGGAAAGCTGCTCGCATGAGAGACTTCCTCGATGGAAAGTAAAGTCTGTCAACCCGCCTTAGGCCAGCGTGGCTGGCTTCAGCCTAAAAACTTTTTCTGAGAGATGACCCGATGCTCTGCAGTGGAATAGTAAATTAGTTGCTGATAATGATTTGTGTCAGTGGCGTAGCGGTAGAGCGACTTTTGCTTTTTTTTAGTTTTTGCGTTACGAGTCGAAGGCTTGATTCTCACACGAAACGAATATTTTGTATGACGTACAGGTACTAATTGTTGCTAGTCTGGGTATTTTTTTAGGTGATAATTTGTATTGGTAGATAAATGCACCCACAATACAGGTAAAAATGCAAGTTGTGGCAGCGGTAACGCAAAAAAAAAAACATATTAATTCTGGAGACTCTCTGGTTCAGCGATCAGTGCTGATGGATTTCAAGTCTTCGAATTCCCAATATTTTAAGTCGGGTAACCATTATGTTCAAAATAAGAATAATAATAAGAATGATTGCACCATATTTATTATTGTGATGTTTTTGCTGTCAAAATCATAATAATATAACCAATTTATTTATTAGCATAATAGCATCACAATTTCATTAAATAACAAAATTCTGAAGTCGAATTCATGAAGGTATGTTTTCAAAACTGAAACGCGTTGAATATATATATTTTTAATGGAAAGCAATCCAAAATAGGATTACATTTTTTCCAGTTTCGATAGTAAGCAAACGAATCAAATTCGCAACATAGCTCATGGCATTCAAAAAGCGCCGAAAAAAGTTCTATGACAAAGGGTTTTTTTTTATTTCACATGTAAAAGACATGACGACTATGCCATGCGATGGACATGTAAAAGTCGTTTGACGTCCAGTTTTGAAAATCAGGGAATATGTATTCTATTTTACTTATCCATTTCACTCCTTTGTTTCCATTATTTTGATCGATACATTCTAAAGAGGAACATGATACATAGTTGATGAAATTACAGGTATTTTGTTAAATATTATGGCTGTTGTATCTGCTGTTTTAAGGTTATCTAGGTTTTTTATGTAGATGAAGTTCATTTTCTTTCATTTTAAAAGTGAGGATAAAATTATATTACGTCGATGTCTGTACATTATAGATATTGAAGAAAACCTAATATTATTCTTTGGGTCTTTAATAGAACAATAGAAGCAAAAATTTTTTGAATTTTCGTCTGTCTGTCTATATGTATCTACGCGTATTATGCAAAAACTACTTCATGAAATTGGATTTGTTTTAACAGACGTATCGCTAGAGGTCTAACTCAATATCTTGTGCCTATTTCATCTTGATACGCCGTCTAGAAGCCGGGTTATAGTAAATCCTTTTGGGAAGCGAGTGAAACCGCGGGTAGAAACTAGTATGTAATGAAATTCGAATAAAATAAACAATGATTGCCTCATGAGTCTAGTGGTCCCAAGCGCGACTGCTACGCTAGAGGTCCTGGGTTCGATCCCCAGGTCGAGCAGTGTTATTGGGTTTTTCTATGAAATTCTCAGTCGGAAGGCAAATCGGAGTCTGGATTTGTGTCCGGTTAATGGCAATAGGCTCGCCCCCTATTATATGGGACCTAAACATACCGGCGAACTGTGGGTGTACATTAGTTCGCCTCTGCCTACTCCTTCGGGGAATACAGGCGTGATGGTATATTATGATGGTATGTTAATAAACAATGTGTATAAACTCTACGCAGAGTATAAATAAAGTTAAAATTTGCAAGAAGGTTTTATACAAAATTAATGTTTGTTCAAAATCTAATAGTGTTCTGTTTAGTCTGCTTGTGTGTATTGAGTGTGTGGGTCACGTCATGTGATGATGACGAATGCTTAGCTATCTCATTGGTCAGAAACGTTATTGCAGCGTGTTTCACTCCGAGTTAACATCATCCATTTTTCATACCGAAGGCACCTGTCGATAGAGACGTAATATTTGGTGTGAAGATTTATTACGCCATTAATTGCTACTAAAGCCTTTAAATATTGTTCCGTAAAAGCATTTTAACTACCATAATAGATTTAAAAATATTTATGTCTATAAATAAATCGTTGTGACGTGATAAATTGATCGTCCAGATAGTTGATTAAGTATCCGATACCCTTTATCCGGAAGGAAGGTTAATATTAAACCTGGTTGGGAAACACTCAGATACTTGTTTTAAATTGAATCCAACATTATATTTACTTCCACATAATACATTATACTTATATTTGACACTAACTTGCTAGGAACAGGAAGAAATTGTGTTATAATATCGCTCTTATCTTTTTCCGAGAAGAGAACGAAGATATTTAAACATTTTCTTCATTAATTACGTCATAAAATAAAGGATGCTTCAATACAATAGACAAGAGGCTAACGAGAATCTTTTTATTTCTTGTTGCCGAACAAAATGGCGAGAACGATTAATTACGTTATTAAATATGATAAGATAAATTATTTCTACAATGTGTGCTGTTTATTTGCTGTGTGACTTTAGGCAGAACAATACTGTTATCTTTATAAACTGCCTAATTAGGGTAGTGGTCCTAAGGTCTGGGTTCGATTTTCAGGTCAAGCAAAGTGTAATTGGACTTTTCTATTAAATTTTCAGTTGCAGCTCGGAGTTCGGATTTGTGCCCAGTTAATGGCAATAACTTAGCTCTATTACATGAGATATAAGAATACCGGCGAACCAGCGGTGTATAGTAATACACCTGTGCCTGACCCTTCGGCGAATATAAACGTAATTATATGTATGTATTGGGTCAATAATTTTATTCAAACCATTTTCTGTTTTCTGTATCAGCAATTTTAAATCGCTAGCCACTGACGTGAATAGTGCTGCAAACAACAAAGAACAAATATCAAACACTTGCGATCAACAGTGCCAACATTTCTAATAGACCATTTCTATTAACGGACGGCGCGACGCACATTTGTTTGCGTGCAAAACTTCGTGGACGTTGCAATTCAGCGTGCGACAGGTGACGAGAATAGGGTGTCGTTACACCCTCCCGTGCCCACTGTCACATTCACACGTCCTTTTTGTTCGGTTTTACCCGCAAACTGCCAATTTCTCGGGTTCTATAGCTGTTTCATTTGTTTGTGCGTGAGATAATTTGGTTGAAGCTACGTCGGGCGCATAAAAGAAACTGTGAGTGTAGCCGTTGCACGCTAAATTCCAATTCACCTCTACAAACAAATGTGTTATTTTGGATATAATTATAATATTATTAAGATGACCTTGTCGTATATTGTTTGTTAAATAATCCCTTTGTCTAGTACTGTGTGTTGAAAGATAAAAAATAATAGAAAAATCAAATTATAAATGATTATCTACGCACTACAAAAAAAATATCCAAGTTATATTATACTCGTAATAAGGAAGGTGTAAAAAAATATTAATATAATTTAAAGAGGATTTAATGTTTTTGTTTCTTAAATTTATTTATGTGTCGTGTTAGGGCTATAGATGGGTTTCTGCCCAGGCATTTTGGACGAAAAAAATAAATGCCCTGGCATAAACCCATCTATATAGGTGGGTTTCCGCCCAGGCATTTTGGGCGAAAAAAATAAATGCCCTGGCATAAACCCATCTCTAGTTAGGGCACAATATGGGTGTCATGTTTTTTTTTATAACAATGATAGCAAACATGCAAACAATGATTCGAAATAAATAAAACTTAATAATAAGTTTGATTAAATATTTAATTACGTAAAGTATATTTCTCTCTACTCCATTTAGAAAAGATTCTATAATGTAAGAGTAACCTAGAGAAATACTTTTCCTTCACATGTCGTATTGACTTCGTAGACCAGTACGAGCTAATGAAATAATTACTAAAGTTTCACTTCCAAAACATTAACGAGGATTGAAAACGTACCTGTATCTTCATTACCGAATTAATTAATTTATCCATTTTCTACTAACCTCGAAAACTAGAAGTTACTCGTGTTGTTTCACAAAACAATTTTCCTAATAATTCTAGGTATTTTCCGAAAGTAGTTAGTGTTAATCCAACACATTCAGACTGCGACACAGTTCGTACTTAAATGTGTTATCATTAAAGCGTATCCTCTTTGAGTAGTATCTCTTCTCTATTTTGTCAGGTTATACGGTACGGATTCCTATAAAATAAGTGCTATTTCATTTTTGGGTTTGAAGAACTTTGCCTTGAAGAATGATATCATTTCCTTTTAAATATTGACCAAAAATTTTATTTAATTATTTTTATTTATTACGGCGTTGGTGATGGAATTGATGTGTCTCATCGATCGAATGTTTTTCAATGTATTGACACAGATATCTATTTCGATCATCAAAGAACGCGTTTAAAATTGGGAGTATTCTGCTCGGGGTCGTGGTTCAGTAATAACCACACCAATCAATCGCTCTGGAACATTAAGTTACGACTGTCACGGTCAGTCTATGGATGGGTGAATGTTGGTAAAATATTGAGACCTATATATCATATACAAGTCTTCACTGCCATTCAGACATCTAGTAAGAGGCGGAAAAATATCTAACTCGCTCGGTGGTAGGACCTGTTGGGGTTTGACTGGCTGGTGGCCACCCTTACGTTGGAATCTGTCGTAAAGCACCTTGGTATGTTTCGACTTTTGCACGTGCGAGCCAGTCCCCCTCGGTTGCGGCGGCTTTAACAATCTGCAATCCGTAGGAGCACTTAAAATGGTAACGCATCAATAAGTCCTCTGGTATTTGGCTCGTCTGCACGTTTGTTGACGTAAACACTAAAAAAAATAACACAATAACATTATTACGTATAATTAAGCCTCTTTGTTTGTACCATTATTTCATTGTGTTGGTTCTGCGGGGACATAAAACAGGATCAAAAGCTGTTACATCGAGTAAACATTTACCTGTTTCCATTTATATACTCGCCACTAGACGCAAATCGGCTTTTTGGGCTCGGCACTTAGCAATGTTGGCATAAACTACTCATGTTCCGTTTGCGGTAAACGAAAATATAGTTTAAATAGCAATACGCCCAATGTTGCCCTATTTAAGTGAAGTGGTAGCGAAAGTCCTTTGGAAATAAATTATACACATTTTGCACCAACTGTACCTATGAACTTACTCGTATTTTAATATTTTATTCGATTTGTACCACCTTTTTGACACACACTATGTATACATCGTGTGTGTCAAAAAGGTGGTTGGAAAAATGTTGGGTTAGTACCACTGACTACCATCGTAATGCCAAATATTCCACTTAGCGATAATGTGCTAATATTGTTCTGTAAAATTATCTACTGGGTATATTTATGTCTCAAGATGATAACATGCTAGTGATACTACTGGTGTTGCTTGTTTGTCACCTTATTATAATAAAAAAGACAATGCATATACAATTTTAATCTTGCTGGCTTAATTTTTGGTGGTTGAAGTTTCTGAATGGTAAAAGTTGGTTCTTGCGTAAAATTACTGGCACATTTAATGTCCTACTAGTCGGTACGCTTCTCCACATGAGAGAGGTTAGTAGCTTTAGTCTATCATGCTGTAGCCTAATGAGGGTTGGCGATAGTCACACGCTGTCGATTAGTTCTCTCTGTTTTGCAATATGTTATCCTATTCAATATTCTATTATGTTGTCTAAAATTATGTTCCAAATCATAAAATCAACTGATTGTATTTTTACTGTAACCGTCAAATAATATTCGATAATATTGTTTCCCTTGTCAAAAACTTTTCTCCCAAACGTTTCAAACTCCTGCAGAAGTTCAGGGTTCGATCCCTCATTTGGACAAAGTGATAATGTGATTTTCCTGTTGGAAGATTCTCAATTGACCTGGACTTAGACCGGTGTCCGATAAATGGCGATAGGCTCACCCTCTATCACATTGAACATTAATACTGTCATTGGCGAACCGTACCCTTTCTGTGGATGTGAATATACTCTTACAAAAGTTTATACTTCCAGAAAATATTTTCTGTGTTCTTTTGTAAATAAAAGAGAGTCTTGTAGACTCTCTTTTACTGCATTTTGAGGTCAATTATTATTTTGAAAATGTCAGCGGTATGTATGCGGGTATGAAAATTAAAAAACGTAGTATGAATTAAAAAAAATATGAGCTAAAACTCGTGTATAACGCACGTAAAAATATTTTTTTACTAGTCATTATATACCAGTCAGTACCAACAACAAAATGCTATTTATTTCTCATTGTGATAATACAAAGCTAAAACAGGGCTGTCCCGAATCACATTTGAGAAGAATTAATAATTCTAATACTCAATTAAGTACGCTCCCGCACTCAGACTGGATCAAAACTTTTTACACTCGTTAAACAAATTTAAATACGATTCCTGTGTTCGTGTGTCATTTATTTGAAGTTTCCTTAATAGGTAGCTATAGAGTTATAGATACAGCTTTTGAAAGCAATCATCAAGTAAATTTTGAGCGTAACAGCAAAACGTAAAATAAATGTAACAGGCGTTGGGTCCTGGGTTCGATTTCCCGATCGTGCAAGGTGATATTGGAATTTGTTATGAAATTTTTAGCTCAGGATTTGCAAACTGTGAGTAATTTATTATGTAATACACTTCTGACTAACCCTTCGGGAATGTTATATTAATGTTCAAAAATTACGTAAGTATTTATGTATACCTAAACGTATCAAATTCACTTTCTGCGTCGTATTGCAGCTTACAGCCTCACCTCAAGCTTATCGTTTTAAGCAAAGCCACTATAACCAGCGCTGCTAATGGCATTATAGTTTACATAATCGTCTTATAGCACCATAGCGGTGATATCTAAACCGAATCTTGAACATTTGAGAGCTTAATTAAAATTAAGATTCGTAATTGCAGTCTCCGTGAGAGAGGTAGGTACTGTATTTAACTTAAATTGGAAACTTAAGCCTGGTACGGAGTTGGTTGGACTTAAAATCAACAGGCAAATATTTATTGTATGCAAAACTATGGTTATTAAAAGAAGGGGAGGTTGTTTTTTTACTAAGATTTTCATTTGTATCGTGGTTATTTTACAAACATAAATGTTCATATATTTTTTTTTATAGTACGAACATTTCTCCTGGATCATTTGCCACCTGGGGATGCGGCAGGGATGTCGGATTCGTACTGACTAGAAATCATACTTGCTTTCCTTGGTCCTACAGTTATGGATATGGGATTCTCACCACGACTATGATACGATATATAAAAGTTTTTTTTTGGTCGGAGAAAATGCTTGAAAATGCTCGCACACACTAAAAACTCCGTTTGCGCCTATGTTGGCTTTCGTAGAGGGGCCACGAGAACTGCTATGCGTTACTTTCGCGACCCTTCCAGCGATAACCTTGCAGGTAGCCCCTTACATATAAAGATATTATAAATGTACGATTATATTAACCTTATAAACTGACTGCCTCATTAGTCTAGTGGTCCCGAGCGCGACTACTACACTAGAGGTCCTGGGTTCGATCCCCAGGTCGAGCAAAGTGTTATTGGGTTTTTCTATGAAATTCTCAGTAGCAGCTCGGAGTCTGAACTTGTGCTCGGTTAATGGCTATAGGCTCGCCCCCTATAACATAGGACCTAAACATACCGGCGAACTGTGGATGTACATTAAGTACGCCTCTGCCTAACCCTTCGGGGAATACAGGCGTGATGGTATGTTTATGTTATGTTATGTTATATTAACCTTGCCTAACCAAACGTGTCATCAAACGTTTGATTGACTTTTTCAGTATCATTAATCTTTTGTAATATAATATCCATTTCTTTTTTTTTGGAAACGATATGTCTATATTCTGCTCGATACCTACGCGCGTACTCATTATACGTATTGTTTATCTCCTGCCCACGAGATGCACAATCATGATTCAGTAATTACTGTTACCACTGTGGACATTAAACTAATCGTGCACTAATATATGCAATTTATTGTAATCCTGTAATTGCCAATCAATTTCGGCCGCTGCATAAATTACTGACGTAACTATTGGCAAATCTGTGCATGAAAGCTGTCCACAAACGAAGCACCTTTTTGTGTTTTAATTAAAACGTATATATCTATACTAGCTTTTTGCCCGCGACTTAGTCCGCGTGGAATAGTTAGGTACTTTGTTCCATATGAACTTTCATCCCCTATTTGATCCCCTTGGGGGTAGAATTTATCAAAATCCTTTCTTAGCGGATGCCTACGTTATAACATCTACCTGAATGCCAAATTTTAGCCCGATCCCTCCAGTGGTTTGGGCTGTGCGTTGATAGATCACTATGTCAATCAGTCACCTTTGAGTTTTATATAATATATATAGAGATGTACCTATAGTTTTTTTTTATGTAGTCGATACGATGTAACAATACATCATTTTTTGGAGATGTTAAAAACGAAGTGCTTATAAGTTTTATTTTATTCCAATGCACTGGAAATATTTTTTCCAGCCCGTCTAGAAAATTTAGTCATGGAAGCGGACCCTAACAGGTAATGCTTTAGCTGCTAGGATGATAATGATTTCATTGTCTTATGACAGAAATATGTTAATATGTCACATTACAGATTACAATACTTTTGCCCAGATACCAGTCCATTAAGACTCCATTTCTTTACTCCCGATTATTATTCGAAATATATTAGAATTCAATAGAAATTTATAAAGGAGCATGAGTTTTTCTATTTCGGCGAAATTAATTCGTGAGTTCAGTCTCCAATGAAGCCGAAATGTTAACAGTCATTGTCTCAATTTTCCCTTTAGGTACCATACTAAAGTTCAACAACATTATCTATTAAGGGCTCCGTAGTAATTAAACTAAAGTCTTAGAAGACAAAATGCTACTTAGCAGTAGTTCAAGGTTGGCTTTAAAAACACATTTTATTTTTTCACCAGGTGTTTGTTATGAAAATAATTTATACTAACATTGACACCGAAATAATTTAGGCTAAACATAGCCTGAATAACAAAATAAACAGTAAAACCTCTTGAATAAAAAATAAAAGGTTTTAAATATGAGGACACAAAACGAATAATAGACTCTTTATTATTGGACTTAGCGTAAAAATAAAAAAATCTAAATTCATGCAATTCTATAACAAACGACACATTAATATTTAAAGATTTACCATCTTTAAATATTAATGTGACATACGAAAATTCTAAAATTAAACAAAATGAAAACTCAACTTTCCTGGGTTTTATCATAGATAAAAACTGCGTGGGAAGACCATATCGATAAAGTGACAAAAAAAGTTAATAACTTTGTCTTCGCTCTTAAAAGACTATCAAAAATAGGCTCTTTAAAAATTGGATTAAAAGCTTACTATGGGTATGTTGTCTCGACATTAACATATGACCTTACAATTTGGGGAAATTCTGTGGACATAAAAAAAGCTTTTATTGCCCAAAAAATCTGTGAGAGCATTGTGTGGTGTCGGACCACAAGATTTTAGTAAACTTTTATTTGGGAAATTAAAGTTATTGACTCTGCTTAGCTTATGTACATATATGTATATTGGAAATTGCTCTGTTTGCAAAATAATATCCTGACTTCATTATTGCAAAAAGTGTTGTGTGTCATTCTAATACGCGCTTCCTTATGAGTCCGGCGGACCGAATTTCTCTTACAAACGCCGAAATAAATCGTAATTCAAACATAATTTAATCAAATTCTGTTATTATTCGGATTCTGATACCGTTAATAATCATACCATCACGCCTGTATTCCCCGAAGGCTTAGGCAGAGGTGTACTAATGGGGCCGAGTCTATTGCCATTTAAACTGTCATAATTCCAAACTCCGAGCTGCTACTGAGAATTTCATAGAAAACCCAATAACACTTTGCTCGACCTAAGAACCCAGGATCTCTAATGTAGCAGTCACGCTGGAAACCACTGGACTAATAAGGCAGACCAAAATAGGTTTGTTATTAAAAAAAATTGATTAGAACAATGACATAACTAAATAATTATCAGTTCTTGCAAGATTTATCAGATTAAGACAAGGCGTACAGTCTCTTAGTATACGTTTTTAGATTTTTTTAACACTAGATGGAACTAAAATTTCCAAACTGTAGTAGTTTGAGAAGAAACAGAAACACCGAAATCAAAGAATCAAGATCTCTCACCAAATTCAAACAATCAAGATCTCTTTCAAAATCTAGCCATTATTGGTATTAATTACGAGTAGGTACGTGAGTTTCATAATGAAGGGCAATTTGTGAAATAACGTTTTGAAGAAAGTCGTAGTAGCTTTGAATTGACCTATCAGATGGTAAGCATAGATCAGTTGCTCGTATCACTTAGTAGCTCAACTATATTGTCGGGGGCTCGATGATCCGACCCGGCACAATCCAGGCTGGTTAGTTAAACATATTTAGGATCAAAAATGACACCTTGTAAAAACAGGATACAATCCGCATACAATCTTTCTCTTTCAGATCTACATATATTATGAATATTGAATTTGACATGAACCAATTACTCATTAAAGAAGTCTTATAATTAGCCCTATTTACCTTCGTTAATAATAATTATGAGGATACCATGACACTGAAATATTGGAAGATTTAAACTTGTAGGCGTTGACTGACTACAGAAAATTTGCTTTGATGCTAAGAAAAGGAAGCTGAATAGTCAACCATCTTTATATATATAATTCTTCTGTGAGTGTGTATGTCACTGAACTTCTCTCAAACGACTGGACCGATTTTGATGACATTTTTTGTGTGTGTTCAAGGGGATCTGGGAATGGTTTAGATCAAACGACTGGACCGATTTTGATGAATTTTTTTGTGTGTGTGAATGGTTTTGTCCGCTGTCCGCTGTATTTCGCTTTATACGTAGCGAAGCACGTACCGGGCCGCTAGTTATAATATAAAGAAGAAACTTGATGAGATGATGAGAAGTTTTGATTTAATAAAATTTTCGTATAAATTGTAATAAGAAGCTTATTAGACCTAACTTAAGAGCATAAATAAAAATAGTGCTAATATCCCTTTAGCACTATCGTATCGAATTCATTTTGTACATAAAGACTTATTTGCTGCGTTTAGATTGCAACTGGAATGGCGACAAGTGTGAAGCACTTATGGCGCAGTGTGTTTCGTTTTGTTCGAACAGGAAGAGAGGAAAGATCGAACAATACAAATAAAATCGAAGTAAGTACTACATTTTGCTTTCAGTGTAAATTAAGTATGGAACAGTGTTCACCTACCGCATGTGAACAGGGCTTAATACAGTTATTACATTTTTAAATTTTTTGCAAAGGTTCACCGCAATCATTGTTTAGTGCCGAGACCCTTACATAAAAAACTAAAATCCGAGAAATCGTGATGACTATAAATCTGGCTACGCTAAGATAAATCTGTATAAACGGACAGGCAAATAAAGATTATACTAAAGACCAAGTATTTAGGCAGAGTAAAAGTTTGACGTGTTTTTACGGTGTATTTTAGCTTGTCGACATTACAACTAAAGTAATAATCCTTCTGCCCTTGTCTTAATTTACTTGGTGACCCCAAGGAAATTATAAGTATCTAAAATAATAATATGCTAACCTATTTACTTATTTATTTACCATTTATCCTACTGCTGGGTATGGGATTCTTACAATGTTGGGCATTAATGAATAAAAATTTTAATCAAGTACAATTGAATTGATTTTAATTGGAATTAAATTAATTGTAGTTATTTTATATTTTATTTGATGAATGTCCAACACTGGTCTCTTTCTCAGGATGAAAATGGTAAGGCCACACTAGCGTAGTTCCGATATGGTCAGATTTCAAATGCCATCGATATTTTTTCTCTAGCATGCAGGTTTCATAGCCTTAAATTAAGAATTCGCAGATTTTATAATTTAAATACCCTCTACGTGCCTCGGATCCGAATTCGAGACCTATATATTATAGAATACTATGTTTGCTCATACGATACTAAGTACATTATATTCTACCGATTTTATTCTCTCTTAAGAAAAGATAAAATGCAAGTAACAGTTTCACGGAAACGTAAAATGCTAGATAACATTTTTAGAACAACTATTTAATTTTACGTTGAGTAAAACATGGTATAACGAATTTTATATAAGCGTCCACAAAGAAGACAATGGAATATAAAACGGAACTGAAACGTTTACGTCCTTTAGACACTTTCCTAGTATTAAAACTTTCTATTCTACGGAGCAGCTTAAACGAAGATGGAAACAAGGCATAGGAGTTGTTAGCAAAAATGTGAGAAGGTGAAGTTTTCCACGAATCTATTTGAATTCCACTAGTCCGGTGTCAAGTGCGCTCACCCACAATTTTGCCTGACGAGAAGCAAATATTGACCATCCCTGTTCACTTTCCAACCTTTTCTGCTGGCTTTATTTGAGCTTTCTATAAATAAAATGGTCCATTTTCCTTGTGTTACATAGATTTTTACGATAAACTGTTGTTTAGTTGTGTACGTGGGATTTGTTGGTGCTAAACGCTTTTCACATTTACTGCTCAAAACTGTCTTCGGTGAGCATTCAAGGTAGTATAAACTAAATCAATTGATTTTCTCCCTTGGGTACCGTAAAGTACCTGTGAGTTATAAATCCACGTTTTGAGTTTAGTGAATTGTTTTATTGTGGAGAAAGTCGAGTGAACGAACAGCTGCAGCGCAGTGAGTGATGTCAGCGAAGCATTTCAATAACTCCAGTTGCATAAAATAGAATTATATATGTAGAAGGTGGTCATATGTTTTTTGCTAATACAACTGTTCCTTTTCACCAAGAAATGTCTGTAATGTGTATGTTTTTGTGCTCGTTTTAATGGAAATAATCTTAAACATATTTATGTGAACGATAGATGCTATAGTCTTTTTTTAATATATCTGGATTTTACATTCTCAGGTGATTGAGGTGATAGAGCAATTTTATATGACAATCATTCACTCAACTTTTGCTAAACTGACTCAGTACTCGATTTCTTGACGTATTAATATTAATACTAGGTCTGGCAAAGCGATTAATAATTCAATCAAGTTAAACAAATAGACTTAAGACCTAAGTGATTTGTTAAGTGAAACAACTTTTATTTTAAGTTGAACAATTATAAAAGAAATCGATAGAGCTATTTAACATTGCAGAAAATTATAAGATTTCATTATTAAATCGCCATAGGCTTGAGTCAGCCTGAGAGTACTTGAATCGGCAATATTGAAATTGTATAAATACCAATATAATATTTGCAGTAACAGGCGCTATAATGTAAAAACGAAAGAAATTATGAATGAAATCAGATTTGACTCTGTGAGAAATAAAATAGATACTCACAAAATAAGCGATGCAAAATACAAAAGGAGACGTTACTTAGTAATGCTATGACACATTCTTAAAATTAGAGCTAGTTACTGTTGGTGATGAAGGCTTTGCAGGAAATTGTACAACAATAAACAATACAATATTGACTATATACCTTCATCTGCAGACGAAAATACCTGAGGATTCTCACATCTCTTTGTCAATATCTACCATACAATTTTCTAATCTGTTTCGAGATCTATTTAATTAAGACAAGAATAGAACAGTAAAACTATTTCTATCTCTCAGAGAACAATTGATCAATTCACACCTATTTTAGGATTGACTGATGTAGTGGCGTGGGATTATCAAACATCAAGCTTCTACCTTCTACCACTACGGTTGACATTTGATTGAGTATCTGTCGAAACAAAAGAGGATTTGGTTGAATCGATAAATAACAGAGACTTTGATATCTTTTTTAGGTGGTTTAATACATTATAAAAGATCTAGTTATGTACACCCACGATTTGACGGTATTGCCACTAACCAGGTACAAATCATTTTCTTGATCTTAGAATCTCATAGAAAGACATATAGACAACTGACTCAGATAATATATATTATGTAGTGTGATAGCAATTAATGATAATGTTAAATAGATTGATCCTGTTGGTGACAAATCAGAATATTAGTATACGTCAATTTAAAGGTGTCATGTCTGCATAGTACTGAAGATAGATAAGTTTTTAATAAGTTTTATGAGAGGTAGGACATAGTAGAATCGAATAATTCCACTCACAATTGGAGCTGTTCGACTGGGGAAGTACCTTGCAGAAAATCGTAGCCAAATAACATAGCTCCATGCTATGTTCTGTTCCCAACGGTGAGCAAGGTCGCCAGAGCTCCGCGAGGAAACGTTGTGTTGGCAGTGTGAAAACACCACCGGTCCCCACCGGTGGTGTTTTGTTACCGCCGCTGTCATGTATAGCAGCATATCTCCTATGCTGCCAGCCCAGCTATTTCTCCTTAATTTACAGAGTCGGCAACGCGCGACTGATACCCCTGGTGTTGCAAGCGTCCATAGGCTACGGTATCCGCTTACCATCGGGCGGGCCGTATGCTTGTTTGCCACCTTAGTGGTATAAAAAGTGCAATATTATTTTTTACTGTAGGTATATGTAAAACCTAAAGATAAAGATTTAAATAAATAAATTACTAAACATCCTATATGAACACACAAAAAATAAATTTTTCAAATGGTTCAAGTTTTCAATGTTACGAGTATGTAGAAATATTTATTATTTGAGATTCGGTACAAAATTTGTTAGCCGATACATTAAAATATGAATTTGTGTATACATTTCCTTTAAAGACTTGCCTACTTGTAAAAGTTAAACATGAAAATTGGACCTCTGCAGCTTGATTTTTGCATCGTCCGTATAAATGCAATGTTGTGCTTTCGCGAATGCCGAATTCTTTCCCACTCAACCGAGAGCCTCTTACTTGCCGTTGTATAAATTAGCCCCAAAACGAAATTGTCAAAATTTTCAAAACTTGGATAAATACCAATAGTATTAAGGTTTAAATTTGTATTGAAGTGATTTACTTTAGAAAACGTTTCTGATTAGTAAAGTAGAACACAAGTTTGACCTTAAATATATCGTCTACTAGCTTCTGCCCGCGACTTCGTCTGCGTGGACTTCAGGATAAAAAAGCGTCCGACCTGGATAAAAAATTAGCCTATGTGTTATTCCAGATTATAATCTATCTGTGTGCTATTTTATCCAGATTCGTTCAGTCGTTCTGGTGTAAAAGAGTAACAAACATCCATACTCACAAACATTCACGTTTATAATATTAGTAGATAGGATTACCTCATTGGCAAGCTCGGCTGCTGAGTTCGAGATCCTTTCTACTCGATATAGTTGAAAGAATAAAAGAACTACAATATAAAACTTATATGAAGATGACCTGAATATCTAGTACCTATTATTATTATGAACTCAATTATCTATAAGTGAACTCTACAATCACCACAACATTGGCGCTCACTTCTTCACTATCACAAAACGGCGTGATAAACATGTAAAGAGAAATGTCGTCGGCCCGTCCGTCCGTCGCAAGTTGATGCGTCACGCAATATCAGCATGATTGATGAGACTAGTCCCTAGTCCCAGATGACCACAGCTTTGTGAGCTCGTGTGATACACTCTGTTGACGGCATGAATTAGTTTGTGGGCGGCCGGTCAACTGACAAAAATGAAGCTAAATATAACGATGATGATACTTTGAAACTATATTTTTAGCAGGTTCATTTTTTGTACAGAAATACCGACTAAATTATATCTATCCTAATAAATATACAATGGACAGAGCGATTTCTTCTTGGCAACCAAAGTTTATAAAACTATTATAATGTCTGTGTTAGTGTATAATACTATTTATGTTTAGTTTGTCTTAATTCTTTATCAAGAATGATACTGTACAGGTATGTAGGTAGGTAGCTCCGAGAGGTTATGTCACTATAAATTTCAAAAATACATCGCTGAACTCCTCAATAATAAATACTTATTCTATAAAACTAAATTCCATAAAAAACTAAAATAAAAATGATAACTACAATAAATGTGTTTGCATCAAAATTGTAAGGTTTGTGCGAGTGAATTAATTTCCAATTTTTATTAATATAAATAATTATAATATAACCGACAGTTTGTATTCTGTATCTACCATACTATCAATACTAGTAGTTCATAATATTGCCTCTAAGGTTAACTATTTGAATAATTATCTATCCGCCGATTATCGTACCTAAAAACTTCAATATTAAGATTTGATACTAACTTATATTCTTGCCAGTTTCACTAAATCCTACGTTGCTTCACTCCCAAGAACCTTTAAGAAAAGTTAATGAAGAAAAAACTCGCTGCAGAAATATTTTTCAGCTCTTTTACTATAAAACTCCTAGCCCAAATTTGGCTTCTAAATATATCAATTAAGACCATTTTTTTTATAAGATAGGAGAGCAAACGAGCAGGCGGATCGCCTGATGGTAAGCGATTACCGCCGCCCATGGACACCCGCAACACCATAGTTACAAGTGCGTTGCCGACCTTTTAAAAAGAGATTGGGCCTCCGGTAACCTCACTCACTAGGCGAAACACAACGTAAGCGTTGTTTAGCCGTGGTATCACTCCGGTCGAGCCGGCCCATTCGTGCCGAAGCATGACTCTCCCACGTAACAAATTACCATATTAAATTATCTTAATTGTGGTACGAGAATTCGATATAGGTACATCTGTTAGTAACACGATGCACCGCGGGCCAGCACGACGCCAATTAGAACAAAAAGGATATTCTATCCTAACCGCTATTGAATGAAGGTAATATTATTGTTAAAATACAGCTTCTCACGTATCCTGTATTCACAATAGAAAATGAACACAAAGATTCTCCTCTATTAATGTCATCAAAACAGAAAACGGAATGGCGTAATAAATTTTTCATATGAATTTCATAATAGAAAGTGTTTGCGTATACAATGGTATAATGAAATAAAATCTTTGTTAACTGTTTGTATTTCATTGTTTTTAGCTTTTTAAATCGTGTAAATAACTTTAGAGTAGGCACGGAAGTATTTTCAGAAAATCTGACACGTATGAGAATGTAAAAGAGCTTCGAAATAAAGGTTTCGGATTTTATTTATATTGAAATTATTTAATTTCCAGCGTCACAAGGATGATAAAAATTAGAAAAAAGTCCCAAATTTCAATAGAAAAAATAGTTGGCTAAATCCAAGTAAGAAACACGTTGAGCAGCACGTTCATATATCGGTAGTTAACAAAAATGTAAGGCAGCTATTAGTAATTTTAACATTAAGATATCCAGGAACTCAGTCTACCCTTGAATATGAATGCTCCAAAAAGCTCAAAACATTGGAAATAATATCAATATAACAAAATAACATCCGTAAAAAAAAGAGTTTTATTTCAGTTAATATTTGCGTAAATGTCAGAAACTAGCATAGAGCTTCGTTAACACGATTTCGGTTTGGACGGAATCCTAAAAATCAAAATGGTACGTCCGATCTGTCGGGCATACGCAATATCTGAGTGATAGATGGGCAGATGCCTCAGCCACACGTCCGGGTGGAACACTTGCATTTACACAACCTATCTGGCATTTAACGGACGCCAAAAAATTGGGACGGGCTTTGTGACGTCACTATCAAAATGGTATATATATGGTATATGGTATATATAATGGTATATATAAATATTTTAATTGATGCTTTATAGTATTTAGTTTGAAACTCTAATCAAATTTTTCTATTATGTCACAAAGAGGACATATTTTAATATTTACTTAATAATATAAAAGTCTAGAACTTTCGAGAGTCGATATTATTTTTGCACAACATTTTTAATAATTTCTAATGTAGTTTTCTACTTCACTCACTAGCACATTTTTTTTTTAGAAAAACGTTTACTCGCAATGTGGGTCGCACATTACTAGTCTTCTTGTTAACTCCTCGTGCTAAGCTAAATGCTTGTGTTACGAGTGGGTTCACGTCGGTAGTGCAATGGGTGGGTTTGGAACTGGCAACCACATGATCGCAAATCTGATGCTCTAGCCATTAGGCTACCGCCGCTTCTAAAATATCACCGCATTGGCTCTTACTTCTGAAATAACAGGGAAGAATTTTTGAAAATTGACTGCATTATTTTACCTTACTTTACACGTTTAGAGTATGTTCGCTTACCGCTGAAATGTGGAATGCGCTTCCCGAGTGGGTCTACCCTGATAGATATAATCTCGGTGTCTTTAAATCACGAGTAAATCGGTTTCTTCTAGGCAAGCCCGCTCCATCGCTGATCGCAGTATCGCTTAACATCAGGCGAACTGGCGGTCAAGCGTAAACCTATCATATATTAAAAAAAAATTGTTGTTGTTAGAGTATGTTCAGTATACTCTAAACGTTTTATTACCACAAACCCAGATGACCATTAATAAAGTGCGTGAATTCGATTGATAATCTCATAAATTACACTCACACATTAGTACTTTCTTTCTTTTTATACTCGTATAAAACGTTGCCCCACAATAGGATTTTCTCCTGTATCGTGGGTGCGTTTTCAACACAAATTCTCACATACACAAACGTCTAGACCCGGCACCGGTAGATCATACAAATATTTGCAACGTATAGGGATCGGACCCACAACACATGGCGCAGAAGCCGATCGCTCATCCGCTACGCCAAACGTGTCGTCAAAAACACTTTTAACGGAAACCTGGTAAAAAGGAATTGCTGCTTCGATTTGTCTTTGTAAATTAAAGTTTAACGTGAATACTTGGAAAAAGATAGACGTAAACGATAGTTAACAATCAATAATTAACATGTTGTATTTAAGTCATGTTAACAGTAACTTTATTACACACAAAATACTTTGCATGAAAACGAATTGGAGACGTCGCGTCGAAATAAATACTTAATAGCAGACACGTCGTTACCAAAGCTTTCAGTTCAGCTTGGTTAAGGTTCTTCATAAAAGTTACCTAGTTTCATAAACAATTCAAAGCTTTTAAAAGCATCGCTACCCTTCGTGTGGTCAGAACCGAAAGGACACATGTCCTTGTTTGTAATCATTTTAATTGGATCTGTGAAAAGCCGGTTATTGATTTGTTACAGTTTCTAATGGCTTGGCCTGTTATTTATGGGGACGGTTAGTTGGATCGAAATAATAAAATTGATTTGAATTATGAAACTTTGAACCAATTTTTCCTTTTGTTTCTCCAATTATTTTTCAAATAGATAGCCACTTAATATATAATTGAGGTAAGGAAATAAATAATGATGACCGTTTTTATTATGCTCTTTGATTTTATAAATAGGAAGGTTTAATAAGTTATTTTAAGCGACACTTTTAGCTCTAAAATGCAGAATTAGAAAAGGAAACATTAATGTATTTATTCGTGTTAAACCAAAACACACAACACACATTCGGCTGTAATCTAAAAAGGGAAAGCTGTCCTCTGAATAGCTATGAATAAATGAAACGGGACAATGGCGTGTAATACAATTGCACTGAAAAGACGCTCGCGCCATGTGTTCCAGTTCCAAACAAGAGGAACGGTGGCTCAGGTGCAACATCGCACAATAACCGCTGCACGGAGCGGCAACAATGCGCGCGGTGATTGCTGCATGCGCGCGATTGCACCGTGCCGTGATGTCACTTCTGTGACAGATGTTTGGGCGGGAATATGTATTCTGTAGCCTTTTCAATGGATACAGAAACTCAATCCTAATTTATTTAGGATGTAAAGTGTTTCGTTTTGGTATTATTGTTTCGTTAGAATTGTTTTAAGATTTTATTTTTATTTATTATTATGTGTGTTGTAGTGGGACCATTACTGGGTAAACTTTCATACCTCCCTTTATCCATAATTATCAAACACGAGAAACTACGTGTACCTTAACGACATTTATGTGTTCAAAAAGTCTCTGCTAATTGACTCCAAAAGTTGAATGCAAGGGTTGCCAATCAGGGAAAATTATTGTTTTCAGCATTCAGGCTTCATTAGACCGTAACTGTCTCGATTTTTCTATTTTGTGGCTTAATTAACAACCGCCTTCGCTCTTTGTAAAAGAAAAGAGAAAATGTTTGTTAAACCAAATTTTTTTTTGTGTTAATTTGATAGTGAAATTCTTATTTTAGTAAAGGAAAAATTCAATCGCGGGCAGGTTTCGAACCTGCGTCTTCTGGTTTGATACACCAGACGCTCTGACCGCTAAGCCACCATGAACCCCACCCGCCTGATTGAAATTTGCCTTCACATTCTGAGTTTACGTCATAAGGTGACGTTGAAATTCTTTATTAAACTTTTTAAGATGCGTTCTAAATGCGACCGTATAACCGAAAACAATTATGTTTGTTTTCTATTGTTCTTCTGCCTATATTATTTGTAGACTGCCTCATTAGTCTAGTGGTCCTTATCACGACTGCTACGCTAGAGGTCTTGAGTGTTACTGGGTTTTCCTAAGAAATTCTCAGTAGAAGCTCGGAGTTTCGATTTATGCCAGGTTAATGGTAATAGGTTTGCTCCTTATTACATTGAACCTAAACATACTGATTTTATTACTGTAGGTATCTACATTTAAAATTCATACTTGTGTCATTTTATGTTGGTTATCAGCTTCTCGAGGATACCGATATCCTTTTTTATACTACTAGACTATCTTCGACCGCATCCTGTGAGTTCATTAGCACTATGCGAAACCGCTAATCGCCAACAAATATAATCATAGATATTGCTTTACATGCGACATATGGATTATTTTCATATAAACTAATAAACGGCTTTACACTCTAAGAGGAGACGTGATTCGTTAATGGTTGATCTAAGCCAATGTTCACCGAATGCTCACTAAACACTAAAATACTCAGTACCAGCCCTTTTACTTGTTTGTAGTCTATATTCGAAGCTTAGGTATATAACCTACAGTATAAATAGGGCTAAATTGACATCCTCCGAAATTCAGCCACATATTAGCTGGACGTATCCTCAGGGCATAAAGGGGGTGAGTGGGGTAAACGGGGACAAAGTTACAAACTTCAGAGCAAGCACTGTCGGTCTGAACCACTATGACTCCCGCCGAATCCACATCGGGATTAAATTGGACATTATGTCTGGTACACGTGAATTTGTGTCATCTATTACATATGCATAATTTAAGAGCATTTTGGAATATTGATGAACTTCATTTCCATGGGAATGTCTGTGAGCTGTTATTGATTAGCAAAGGTCTACCTTCTGCCACTGTTTTGATACTGTTTTGGATGTTGTACGATAATATTTAACACATATTTAGTAATTCAACATAACTTACCATCACGCCTGTATTCCCTGAAGGGTTAGGTAGACGTGTACTGCTGTTCCTACACTCACAGATAGTTGGTATATTTAAGTCGCATGTAAGAAGAGGCGAGCGTGTTATCATTAACCGGAACTCTGAGCTGCTTCTGAGAATATCGTAGAAAAATCCGATGACACTGTTCGACCTGGCAATCGAAACCAAGACATCTGGCTCAATCGCGCTTACGGCTCTAGTCTAACGAGCCAGTTAATTAAAATAATTTAAGTTAAGCCATTTAAATCCCTTATTTCATTTAAACTATATTAAAGCGAACTGCTTCTTCTATTAATATTAGCCAGTCAGCAGTGATATCAAGTTTGCTTGCCCAGGGTACTCCGGACGCCATAATATCGATCCTCAAGTAGGATTTATACACCCCCACTCTCAAAATCTCAACCGACCCCTTCGCAATTGAACTACTCTGCGCTACTGTACTCAAATATTTTTTCTAAATTGGCATGAAAATAAAACCCTCTAAAACATTTATTTTTCTCAAACTTTACATAACAATGTTTTGTATAAAAATATAACGAATAACTGGGCTGCGGAGTTCCTTAGCAAACTTTTCCGTGGCCAAATAATGTAGTAAAAGAAAAATAAAAACTTTGAAACTCGAACCTAAATCTCCAAGTTTATAGTACTTATTTGTTTAATACATACCTACTTGAATATTTTTCAAAAGTTCCCCTTCTCGAAGTAAAACACGTGGATACAGTTTTAAAACTGTTCGCCAATTCTAGATTGCGCGCTCCGCCAACTCGAACTTTATCTAACAGCTGATTGCGACTCTATTCTTTAGGAAAGTATCGTTAGAATCTTTCCTTTACTTTTATTTTTATTGTGACTGCAGCCAACTCACTCAGTGTTATACATAACTGATCGAGTTCGTGTTTTGCGCGTAAAAACAAGTTCTAGACGTATCGATTGAAAATGTATTTCAGGAACCTCCTACACTTTTGCTATTTTCTCATTACTTATTCATTATTATTAAGTGCGAACAGGATAATCGTCTAAAGAGCCTTCTGACTCTATATTTCATATTACAAAGATTGATTACCTATACAATCTATTGGTGTTTTACTTGTTTACAATTTTAACATACTATACAATTACACCTGGACCTCCGAAAAGTTCCGAAACAGCCACAATTTAACGGTATGAAATTGAACCAA
This sequence comes from Acronicta aceris, assembly GCA_910591435.1. Lineage (NCBI taxonomy): Eukaryota > Metazoa > Arthropoda > Insecta > Lepidoptera > Noctuidae > Acronicta > Acronicta aceris. The sequence goes on along the minus strand of OU342767.1, from coordinate 7,057,352 downwards.
AATAAATAAAATATTAATGTTACATATTATGTTACATTCAATTGAATGCATGAATTAACTTTATTCACTGCTATTTCAACCGTTCAAGCCGTGTGTAGTTCTTTGTTCCCGTTCCGATTCACGGACAAAAGCATTCATGTTCAGATGCAGCTCGAAATTTTAAATATACGAAACGGCTGGTGACGTTCTATTTACGCAGACGACGGCTTCAGTAGTGATCGTAGGAGGGTTTAGCTTTACGAGCCTCTATTATTCTTGGCGTTTATTTTGTTTAAGTACTTGACGTGATTTGCATAGATAGTATGTCAACAGTTCCTTGATAGTCGCTTATATTTACTAGTCGTGTCCTGCGGCGTTACCCGCTTTCATTTAGTAATTCCCAATACAAATATGTATCTTCTGGACCTTGAAAGGTATCGAAATGAAATAAGACACGAAAATTTTACATGTAAATCTTGTTTAATCTCTTACATTTTATTTGAAATCCGTTGAGGTGCTTGAAAGCTCATTTAAGATAAACTTTCAAACAGAAACATAGACAAAAATTATAATATTATTTTTAATTTTAATTTTGTAATCACAGAAACTTCAATTTTATTGATTAAAAAAAAGGCAAACTAAGAAGGCTTGCAAAGATGTAGTCGAAGAAAATATAATAATAATAATATATTCATAATTAAAAGACCCTTTAATTACCCTCGATCTATTAATAAAAAAAAAACTAGGGCGTAAACTAGATCCATTTGTTATCCTAGGTTTGTAATAGTCAACATTTGGCATAAATGATAAGAGTTAATCGAAGCAGCCTTTGTACTCACAGACAGATTGAGGTTAACGAAGTCGTAGTAATGACTTTATTACGATACTAATAAAACACATAATAGAAACTAAATATTGTACAGCGAATTAATCTTTTGTTAATTCAGATTAATTATTTTTGCGTATTGGTGATACAAAAACGCAGTATACGTGTTAAAATAAAATATTGGGCTACAAAGATACTGTCTCATCAATCCTGGTCCCGGGTTTTATTTCCGATTCAAGAAAAGTCTTTTCTCTAATAACCTGGGTACACTAACCTACCGTTTCTGGAATTACATGCGCGATGATATAATAATTATGTTTTTTAATAAGAAATTCTAAGAAATAATTCAGTTCAGGATTTTTCTCGAAAAATGAATATAGTTCTTTATACAAGATATTTAATAATATTCTCGTTTAATTCCACTTACTTTTTCCCTTTGCGGATCATATACTTTTATGTCAAAATATATTATTTTGTATGTCAATAAATCTTTAATATACACTTTTACAAGTTTTATTCGATTTTAACCAGAACTTCATATGTGGCGATCTCTGACAAGAAACACTGGCACAAATTTTAAGAATCATGATCTCATAGTAGAAAAAAAATTATAAGTATTAGTTACACAAGTACGTTGCCGACGTTTTAAAAAGGCACTGGGCCTCTGGTAACCTCACTCACTCGGCGAAACACAACGTAAGCGTTGTTTAACGCCGGTTTTCTGCGAGGCCGTTGTATCACTCCGGTCGAGCCGGCCCATTCGTGCCGAAGCATGGCTCTCCCACGTAATTTTTTTACGTCGAACGTTATTTTTGAGACAAGAGGTGGTTATGTCCTTCTCCCAGGTTCAATTTGTCTCTATATCAAAAATTCAACAATATTATTCAGTGGTTTGGTGAAAATGTAACAAACACAAACTGACAAAGTCACTTTCGTATTTATAAAATTAAATATGACTAAAAACGTTTCCATGTGTATCCCTATATGCGTCAATTCGTGTTTACTAACATGGTGTATGTTTTTTTTCAATATCAATTAACGTATTATAGTTACATAAGAATAATTACATTATTTTAATATTTCTAAATAAGTTTAAATATAAAACTACTGTGATTAATTTTATGAACGGCAAAGATGGCGAAGTGGTTGTCACTCATTGTGATTCGTTGATACCAATGACCAATAACAGGTATAAATATCGAATTTCTCTTTCTCTTTTTACTTAATATTGAACGGTGTCGAATGAGATTTTTCCAAATCAAAACGGGGAGTTAACTTTGAAAATTTAAGAATCAAATAATAAATCTGAACATTTTGAAACCACCAAAGAAAATATTACCAAGATCTAATATAGGTACTATACCTAACGATTACACGGTTATGAGAGAGTAGTACCGAGATTTTACAATATTTATTTGACATTTGCCCCAGCATGTGGTGTCGGCGTAGACTACGAAATATGAGATTCTGTGGTGTATATTATTACCTGAAATGTGTGGAATGACATTATTGCCGACGTATATATGTATGTTCGTATCTGCAGTGTCGTAAAGATATGTCACAGTCAAAATATTGCTACCGGCACACGTCATGTTTGAATTGCAGGACACTGCACCTAGGTAACGGATGTATAGTGATGTTAGCATACATAATACATGAACTGTTTCCTTGGTTATCAAATTTACATCCATTTTATTGCAGGTTAGTAGCGCAACTTAATAAAATAATAAACCATGAAGTATTTAAGTATTCTGTGTTGATCTTACGTGAAAGTTTGTGAGGATGTAAGCCTCTTGCCATTAACTGAGCACAAATACATACTCCGAGCTGCTATTGAGAATTTCATAGAAAAATCCAATAATACTTTGCTCGACCTGTAAATCGAATGCGGGATCTCTAGCGGAGCAGTCGCGTTTGGGACCACTAGACTAATGAGGCAGCTATTACTCCTACTATCCAATAACTTTTAATGATAGCGAGTGCAGTGTATCGGTTATATGGATCTTTACAAATCAATTTATCTTCGTTAAGTTATAATAACTTGCATCGGATATCAAGCAGAGTATACTTCCTCGCTTCAGATCACTTTAAAGCTGTTTCAGTTTATGTACATATAAACTTTTAATATTGTTTAGTTACTCTGTATAAAGCTGTTTTATATCAATCTCTTCACCAACTAATATTATGTAACACGACATTTTATTTGATAGAGCGGGAATTAATTTGAGTTTACGTACTTGTATACTGTGAAAATTAAGATATATATTATTATCTCATTTCCGGGCCTAATTTACATATTAGACTTAGACTGCCTCATTAGTCTAGTGGTCCCAAGTGCGACTGCTACACTAGAGGTCCTGGGTTCGATCCCCAGGTCGAGCAAAGTGTTATTGGGTTTTTCTATGAAATTCTCATTAGCAGCTCGGAGTCTGGATTTGTGCCCGGTTAATGGCTATAGGCTTGCCCCCTATAACAGGGGACCTAAACATACCGGAGAACTGTGGGTGTACATTAAGTACACCTCTGCCTAACCCTTCGGGGAATACAGGCGTGATGGTATGTTATTTACATATTTTTTTTTATTATTCAAGCGAAAAGAGTTCGAAAAGGATAACATATTTTTATATAATCAGAAATAAAATAGGCCTATTTTTACCAACAACACCCATATTAATAACATTAAAGATCAAAAAAAAAAAAATACAAAAACAATTTCCCCCATTGATACATATACCAGCTTGTATACAATTTTTTCTAGTACTGCTAGCTTATAATTAGCAGCAAAATGTTTGCGAGTTAACGCTATTACCGTAGCGTTAACTCGTAATCGCGTGTAAACAGTGGCCACTAATATTAACCAATCTATTGACTGTGTAGGCTGACAATTCAACGTGGGAGTACCTTAACCTTACGTCAAACATTCTTTGAGAAATAATTCAAGAATACCACGCCTGTACTACCCGAAAGGTTAAGCAGAGATGTACGCCCACAGTTTGCCAATGTTTTTAAGTTCCACTTAAAAACATATCATTTTATAGACGAACCTAGTATCGCTCAACTGGAAATCGAACCTATGATGTCTGCTTTCGATTTTTGGACCAATAGAATAGTGTGTTTTTGTTATTTTAAATTTGTATTATAAAATAATGAAAAATATATACATACATATTCATGGAGGATATCCGAATATTTTTATTTTTCACCCATTAGTCGCATTGAATATTCGAAAATACTGATTTTGTCAGATTATACGACCCGTATGCGGCTAATAAATCCTTTAATTTGTATCTGACATGAAATGTACTGCTATGTAAAGTAAAAATATGATGGCGCTGAACCGCTGCACGCTCCCATATTTCCATCGGCGAATGAAAAGCTACTGCAATGTAATAACTGCTACAAAGAAAATAATGGAATATTTTTTGTTTCCGTACAAACAAAATTAAATGTGTATTACATTTTGTGTTTAATAACGCAGAATGATTCTCACCAATGCACATGTTTGAGCAATGCTGAGGAATAAAAATGTGGCGAGTAAAATGTTGTTAAAATCGAAGCAGTTGAGACTGCAAGCAATTAAAATGTATGTATTCTCAAATATTGGGCCTTATCTATACCTTTAAAATGCTTTATTCTGAATGACTGACTGACGGATCAACGCACAGCCTAAACCGCTGATCGTAGAAACCTGAAACTTGGAGGATGTATTTTTTGTATGACGTAGGCATCCGATAAGAAAGGATTTCCCGAAATTCTACCCCTAAGGAGGTGAAAAACAGGGGGCAAAGCTTGTATGAAAGACGGTCATTTTTAGCGGATGAAAATTTTAAACCGCGAAGTACAGTTAGTTTTATACAAAGTATGGGCCATAATTAAATTATCACATCTCATAGTTGAAGGGCCTACATTGAGCTATAAAAATTAATTTAATGACATAATAATAATAAAATATAAGCAACTTAAATAAGTCATTAGATAGTTATTAGGTTTACCAAGTATTTTGGAATAAGATCCCGAGTATTTTATTATTCACAAGCTTTTGCCCACAGTTTTACTCGCGTCCTGTAAGGCTTTACTTACTTAGCTTTTGGGCAGCATATGAAGATGAAACATGCCGCAGTTTTTAAGTGAAACCTCTAAAAATAAATCGGTAAAAACTGCATTCAATTCCATGCAGTAGCTTTTACATGATGCGTGTATAAACAGACAGACAAGAATTCTAAAAATTGTTTTATTGGCTTCTGTTGCTCTATTAAAAACCCCCCATATTCATTTTTCTTCAATATCTGTAATGTACAGACATCGGTCTGTTACAATTTTATTATATATACAGATCAAACTATCGTATAAACATAAACAAAGAACGTTTTCTTAGAACACAATTTAATGTAAAGCAAAACAAAATAAGTTGCCTCTTGTCTCCGTAAAACAAATGACTGTTTCCTAGAAGTTGTACCAGTGAAACCATTTGCGATTGAAAGATAAAAACTGTGCGGTGTGACAAACGAAATATACCGACTATCAATCTAGAACTTATCTAATGTAACTCATTAGAAGGTTTCCGATGCCCGATAGACAGAATTAAGGGTCTCCGAACGTTGGTTCTGAGATTTCGAATTATTTCTTTTCGATTTCAGAGTAATACTTTGGCATTTGGAATTTTAACAAAAAGTTCTTAGTTTTAATATACGTACTATACCGAGTAATTAGCAGACTTTACAAAAGAGAGACTTTCAAAAATGGTCTAATCCTCCAAACGTACAAGAACTATATTAAAAATTTAAGGAAATTAATTAAGATAGATATTGCAGCATTTGGCATATCATTGTTTTACCTACTGAATACATGAAAAGAGACAGGCGAGTTAACTACTTATTTCTAATTGTGAAATCTCTATTATTTGTTGTTGAATAAACAAAAAATAGGGTCAGGCGCACGAATATTAAATTAAGAATTATTTAATATTATATTATGCATCAAAAAGTTTTAGGTTCTAATGATGCAAGAGAAATATTATTCGGTTTCCTAATTATTTCACTGTGGTACATTTCTCGGAACCTCCGCACACAGGTTTATTACGAGTACATTAATTCATTGATGTTGTTCATCACGTACAAATATTTGCATTGAAAAGAAAGTTTTTTTCATAAAATTAATGGAATCCACACGTTCACGATATCACACGTTTTTATTTCTTTCAATCATTTTAAAACTCCGTGTGCTTAATTAATGATATCTAGCAATTATAAAAGAAGAACCTGACTAACTGACGTATCAACGCACAGTCGAAACTACAGGAGCTGGATCCCTGAAAGTTTGCATGCTGGTTCCTTTTGCACTGTAGACGAGCATTAAGAAAGGATTTTTGGAAATTCAACCCCTAAGGTGGTGAAAACGGGGGTGAAAGTTTATATGAAAGTCCGCACACATTACCAGGTGTTTGACATACACACACACGGGATACGTAAGCTGTCATTTGTTTAACATTTTGCCAATTATTTTCTTCCTTTTATATTATACTTAACACATTTTATGATATGAAATCTCCATGATGTAGTGTGTCCACAGTGGGGACAGTATAAAATTACCTAAATACGCAGGTGAAATTGCGCACGGGAACTCTAGTTATTCAATATTGTGCTCAAAGTTCTTAGTTGACACGTTTGGCGTAGCGGCTGAGCGATCGGCTTCTGCGCAACGTGTTGTGGGTTCGATCCCCACACGGAGCAAATATTTGTATGATCTGCAGGTAGTTGTTCCGGGTCTGGGTGTTTGTGTTTGTGAGAATTTGTGTTTGTAAACGCACTCACGATACATGAGAAAATCCTAGTGTGGGGCAACGTTTTTAAAATAAAATAAAAAAAGATATGGGATTATTATATCTATCTATATACTAATTATTTTTTTATATTCTTGATAGGCTTACGCTTGACTGCTGCTTGTAATCTACGATAGAGCACGCTTGCCTAAAAGAAACCGATTCACTCGGGATTTAAAGACACTCGGGGTATATCTAAATGTCGTATGAATGCAACAAACATAATTAAGGTGGTAAGACTTCCCTCCTCAGTTTCTCCGGGAACGTATCACCGCATTGTGAAAGATTCTGCGGATAATCAGAAGTATGCTAATAATATTGTGTTCCATTTTCAAGGGTTATGTACCTAGTAAAATAATTGGGTGTAATGAGGTTTAACAACAGAGATCACAATATAGCAACGCGTGAGTAATGCCTTTGATATTACTAGTATTTTTGCCATGACGTCACACACGTATTTTTTAAAATCTCTTAGTTCTGTACTGAAATGTTAACTTTGTCGTACCTAGTACGTTTTATAAAGTCCCTAATCTTTATGTGTACTACGGACGCAATTATATCTACGTGCTACGACGTAGTGGTTGCTACGACGTAGCAGTTGCTACGTGACGCTCTACGGATATCGTAGCTTTTTATTTCAATTACTGTTTATCTTTCGATTAACGTTATTAATATAATAACTGATATTATTATTTTTGTGGGATAACATTAATGTTAGCTAGTATTAATTATCATTATAAACAAAACATACCATCACGCCTGTATCCCCCGAAGGGAAAGGCAGAGGCGTACTGATATACACCCACAGTTGGGCGAGCCTATTGCTAATCCAGACTCCGAGCTGCTCCTGAGAATTTCATAGAAAAACCCAATAACACTTTGCTCGACTGGGAATCGAACCCGGGACCTCATGTTTTAGTCGCGCTTGGAACCACTAGATTAATGAGTCGAATTAATTACCATTATTGTTGTGCAGTTAATGCAAATCTAACCATACGGTGACAGGATTGTAATTATCGCTTCTCTTACTAAATGAGTGACGTAGAATCTATCTATGTATTAAAAAATTTGACAATTTCTAATTGTACCATTGTAGATACTTCTTGGAAAGAACTCTTTCAATCTAATCCTTTGTGATGTTAATACTAGCCTAAGAAATCAATTGATGAAAGAAACGCTTGAATGTATTTGAACCAAAGTGTTCCGAGCCGAGTGGAAGGTAGGACAACCTGAATCTTTTATTACAAGTACAGTCGATAGAAGATTTGCAGATAAAAAATATATATATATAGATTGTCTCATTAGTCTAGTGGTTCCAAGCGCGGTCCTCGGTCGAGCAAAGTGTTATAGAGTTTTTCTATGAAATTCTCAGTAGCAGCTCGGAGTCTGGATTTGTGCCCAGTTAATGGCAACAGGCTCGCCGCCTATTACATGGGACCTAAACATACCGGCGAACTGGGGGTGTACATCAGTACGCCTCTGCCTAACCCTTCGGGGAGTACGGGCGTGATGGTATGTGTTATAAATATATATATTTATTACACATATACATCACAAACTTTCATGATTATACAACAGGTATACCATTCAGCCACACTCTCACAATACCAACACAACTGTCTTAATTAGGTACCTCCCCCAACACACACATATACAATTATATATATCATAGGTAACCTACTGTTTCCTTCGTGTATTCCTTGTTATTTCCTTTGTGCCTGGAATACGACATAGAGAATCCCAGTGTGAGTTTCAGGAATCAATGCAGTGAATGTAATTTCACTTATTATACGACACGATTGACGTAGTGGCTGTGCGATCGGCTTTTACGCTACGTATTTTGGTTACGATCCCCGCACGGAACAAATATTTGTATGACCTACAAGTAATTGTTCCGAGTCTGGGTGTTTATGTACATAATTTGTGTCTATGTTGGGCTATGAAACGCAAAATGAAATTACTGTACGAAATTGGATGTAGTTTTCACAGTTGTATTTAAATCTTGATAAGAATCAGAGTTATAGTATATTGGGATGTCAGTGAATCCACGGGAAATAGTTGATGACACGTTTGGCGTAGCGGCTGAGCGATCGGCTTCTGCGTCACTTATTGTGGGTTCGATCCACACACGGAGCTAATATTTGTATAATCTACGGGTAGTTGTTCCGGGTCTGGGTGTTTGTGTGAGTGAGAATTTGTGTTTGTAAACGCGCCCACGATACAGGAGAAAATCCTAGTGTGGGGTAACGTTTAAAATACAATATATATATATTCAATATATATCTTGGCCTATGACGTGATCTACCAAGTATGTACACATCTATATAACATACATAACATAATCAACCCATTATACTGTCCCACTGCTGGGCACGGGTCTCCTCTCGGAATGAGAGGGACTAGGCTATAGTCCACCACGCTGGCCTACTGCGGGTTGGCAGACTTCACACGCCGTCAAGAAAATCTCTCAGGCATGCAGGTTTCCTCACAATGTTTTCCTTCACCGTTTAAGCGCGTGATAATTAACTATTAATACGCACATGACTTCGAAATACACTTCTATATATTAAATAACAATACTATACTACTTTTCCCGTACCTACTTCCTATAAATTCACAAATGTATAAAAAATATGTACATTAATTATTATGTAAGACATGTCAGATGCTAAATATAACTTATACAATTATCATTAATTACCTCAAAATTACATAGTTACATAACTATTTCATATTAATAATTCTGTACGACAGTAAACTTTGAGCATTTCCGTCTGCGGTGTGAGAGGGTAGGGGCTGCTATCACCCCCAACGCAAAAATAGGGGTGTTTTGTTTGACGTGTGTCTGTGTATCGGTGTGGCTGTCTGTTGCATCATACCGCCTAAACGAATGGACCGATTTTGACTCAGTATTTTTCTCTGAAAAGTGTGAGTGAATTGAGAATGTTCTTAGTTTGACGATTATCAGCTCTTTTTTGGTTAAATTTTGATCAGGCTCATAATCTACCGATATACCATATTCCATAGAATTCCTATAGACAACTCCCTATCTGAAAACCGGCGCTGCATTAGGCTTCTTTTTTATTTCATGTCGCAGCATTATGCTGTGATAGGAGCCTTTTTTGGTCTTTGTTGGCGCAGGATCGCTGTATTTGTAATATCTATATAATATGTGCTAGTCAAACATAAAAAGATTTCTTTCTCTTTCTTTACAACAATTCTAAAAAATATTAATTCGTCTTCAAAATAATAGCATAAACAAATTATAATAATAAATTCCTATACGTGGATATTGCTCAAGCTTTACAATATTACTACTGTACAAATATTAATAATAGTAAAATATTGTTGTTATTAGTAATTTCGGTACTAACGGAAACGAGCCAGACGACGCGACGATTATACCTAAAAGATACGAGAGAATGTTGAAATAATTATAAGTCTAAGTAATTATGGTAAGATTGCGAACGAATACCTACACTTTTTAAAAGTAATTATTATTATTAGCCCGTACTGTCCCACTGTTAGGAAAAGGCCTCCCTCCATTCTTTCCAACGGTCGCGATAGTGCGCTACTTCTGTCCAATTCTCTAGGAAGATATCTAGTTCGTCCCGCCGAGTAATCTCTTTCCAGGCAAGGCAAAATAAAGAAATTGCAAGATGAACAGATAATGCGCGGAGGAGTTACTGGTCCATGAAGCAGCTTTTCAAGGGCACTCTGCCCATGTTTCTGAATATTCACCCCATCTTGACCTACGGCGCACAAAATTGTTCTTGACAAACATCCAAAAGTCCAAACTCAAGGTCTGCCAAAGTGCTATGGAGCGCAGTATATTAGGTTAACAGATCACGTTCAAAACACTACACTGCACTCCTAAACACAAATTATTGACGTGTCTCAAAAGGCTGCCCGACTTAAATGGGACTGGACAGGACATGTCTGTCGCATGTCCAATGAGCTGTGGGCCCGGAAAGCTCAGGATTGGTGCCCTGAAACAGCGACACGGGGTCGCAGCAGACCTCGAAAGAGATGGCGGGACTAACTAGATATCTTCCTTAAAAGTAATAGAGCATAAATTATAAAAATCTGACTACCTCTTTTCGTCTAAATTAAGAGGTCTTTTAAGTAATCCGGAAAATATACTCAATAATTGTTTGGTTTTTATATTCAAGAGAGAAATGCTAGGTAGTTTTATTAGCCAAAAAATTTTTTATCAATATTATTACATTACTACCTATAAATGTTACCCTATTCAAATTAACAAGTAGGTCCTCATCTATCAAGTGTATTATTACATTTCAAGTTTCATCTATCGTACGAAGTAGATATGGAAATCCTCGTATCTACTGACGTGGAATCCCCTGGGGGAGGTTGGCTTATTTGACTCCACTGTGAATGTTATATTAATACTGTCAATACAATATACATAATTAAGAAATATGAACGAATTTTTCCGTATCAAATATTGTGTGTATGTCTAATTCATGTTTATTTACTATTGTTTCAAGTTTACGAAGTATAAGTTATGTGAATTCTCATATCTATTGACGTGGAATCTCTCGATTAAGGTTGGCTCATTTGGTTTCAAGTAAGTACTTTAAAATAAAAGGAAATACGTTATTCAGAAATAAAATATTCTCTTTCGAAGAGTTTTGAAAGGTGACTTGATTGAGAGTGTTATTAGAGTGCTCTCCGTTTGAAGATTATCAGCTCTTATCTAGTTTATGAAGGGATGTGAGTAACTTCCACAGGTCTGATGGATTTGAAACTTGGTAACTGGTTACTTTAATAATATTGCGAGAACATGTAAATGTGTGTAAAAATGTAAATGTGAGTATTGTGTAGGCTAGTTTACACACAATATTTATATTAACATTTTTTCTGACGCTCTTAAGTATTTTACATGGCTACGCAAATGTCTAGCTGATCTAGTATCGTCGTGTGATGGATTGTTGAGCTCCGTCAATAATGGTTGAGGTACACTATGACTGTTGTATGCGTACCGTAAGTCAGGACAGGTCAACTCAAGGCTATATATATGGCTCCTTCTTTAAAAGGCCTGTTCAGATATTGCCCTTCATCGTAACGCTCACATAAAATGTTATACATTGTTGTAATACCACTAACACTGTCTCGACTTTAAAAGAGACCATGATTGTCTGAGTTTGTTTCGATGTTTCTTCTCAGAGGTCGTCAGTTAGGAAATGCCGGCGCCATCTTGTAAAAAAAATGTAAAGCATTGACTTGTAAAAGTATCTTTATAAGATCTATTTACAGAAATAAATATCATTTATCATGGCAACCATGCCATGATGCTGCGGGCAATTTTTCAATTTTAAATTTAATGTTATTAGTTTAGTTTTTGGTTACATAGTTAAGTTGTCCTATCTATATTTTATAATCTATTGATGTGAAATACTTTGAATTTAGAATTGGTGTTTTTATTTATATTATTATTTATATTATAACTACAACATATACCATTAAAAACTAAAAAAATATTTTACCTATCTTTCAATGTCCTTTGAACGCGATCGTATGACTAATGTTCGAAGTTTCATTAATCTATGTTACAAAGTAGATACATACCTATGTAAATCCTCATATCTATTGACGCGAAATCCCCCGGGTGAGGTTTCCTCATTTGACTTCACTATGAACGCTACTAATACTGCCAATCGCTAACGGAGAAAATGGGATTTCAGTTACGTACTTCTATTTCAAATGTGAATCCGTGTATGTTTCTGTGATGTAGCAATTCTTATGAATGAATAATAATATAATGAATAATAATTAATAATATTGTTAAATGGTTTGGGCACGTTGAAATAATGAATCAAAGACGAATAACGGAATAATAAAAGGAATTTATAAGGCAAATGTCAGTCGCCCTAGAAGGAAATACTTCGATCTTATTGGTGAAATCCTTCAAAAAGGTCCGGTGCGTAGCCCTCGCAACTGGCGCGTATATATGAGAAAATGTATGAATGTGGAAGAAGCAAAAAAGTATGCAAGAATCGTAGCAAGCGGCGGTCTACAGTTTCTGCCTACCCCTGTGGCAGAAAGGCGTCAGTTTAGATGTTAAATAACGTTAGGTAGGTACTAGATAAAAAAATAACAGCTTCATTAGTCTAGTGGTTCTGAGCTCGACTACTACGCTACGCTAGAGGTCCTGGGTTCGATTCCCAGGTCGAGCAAAGTGTTATCCGGTTTTTCTATGAAATTCTCAGTAGCAGTTCAATGTTTGGGATTTGTGCCCATCATCAGCTTATACTAGTCCACTGTTGGCCGTAGGTTTTGCATTTGTGCCCGATTAATGGCAATTGGCCCGATCCCCATTATATGGGACCTAAAAATACGGCGAACTGTGGATGTACATTGGTACTGTTATACTGCGCTGCTAATGCTTCGAGGAATGTAGACAACATTGTAATGATTGTAAATTCATCTACCTACGGAATTGAATTTAAAAATCAGTGTACTGATAAAAAAATATTTGGCTCTAGTAACTTTGTAAATACAGCACAAATACTGCAACAACCTAATCAATTCCGAACAGCTATAAACATTTAGAATTAATGACTACATGTAGTAAATTTTGCAGCTTCATCTGACGTACAATGTTGACGTTTAAATCCTAACATGTCCTACGGCGTGGCTCCCGAGAGTAAAGTCTGGCTCATTTATCCAGACCACAGATAATTAATGCACATCAAGCCAATCAGGGTGCAACGTTCTTGCTCGTTTTTTGTTTATTTTTAATGTAAAATGAAGCTATTTTTATAAACAATATCTTTTTTTAAAGGACCGCTTTTATGAACCGTATATTTAAATGCAACACAAGATATCCTTACATTTCTTCAAATACTTTTAAAATAAAATTCCAAATTGTTGTATTTTTTAATTAAATTTCTTTAATCATCTTTGATGTTCATTAAGATTTTAAAAGTTCTAGCAAAATTTAGCAGATTATACTAGTCTGTTGGAGAATAAAATAATAATAATAATATGCTGTAAATACTGCGATAATTTGGTTACAGACAAGAACCTAAATGAAAAAAGAAATGTTTACCTATGTATATTAAATAAAGCTTCTAATGCGGGAATAATGAATGAAGACAGCGTGATATGATTATAATTATGAATGTCTCAAAGGGTGTTTGTTGTGCGTGATGCTTTCAGTTCAGACTAAAAGTTAAGTTAATTATGTTTATTGACAAAGTTACGCGGAAGCCGTAAAACAAATTACGGAATTTTGTAGAGAACAAAATTCTCCGAAACTGTTTTCTTGACGAAAAATATTTCCGAATAAATGTTAATCAGGAATAATTGCTTAAAAACTTTCTTAAAGTGTTTTGGTTCTCCCTTCATTGTTCAATTTTGTAAAGTATTACATAGCCAATTTTTTTCCCATCAAGCATAAACAAAGTTAATTGGTAGGCATATTAAATAAATTATATTTTCAATACTTTCTTTGGTAATATCGAATGAATATTGTTATAAATTATGTTAAAAACATAGGTAATATTTCATTTTTTTACGATGCTGAATTATAATTAAACTTCTAGATTAAAAATAAAACCAAAAAAATTAATGCATTTAAAATACTTACTTTCCCATGCGACCGAAGAAAATTACCAATATGGCACGACACAATCATGAGTTCAAAGTTATTTTTTTTAACAAACTACACTTCTACACAAGTTCATTTTCATAGCACAATATTTCATAAAGTTTTAAAAGCGTCCGTATCATTGTTAAGTTAATTAATAAAACTTTCCACGTGGTCGATAAAGCGCGGGAAATCGAAGTGTTTAGCGCCAAAACCGACCTCCCCCGAGACCACCATCCCTTACCGTGCTCCACAACATACTGACAACTGTCACCGGCTACCCGGCCGCCGTTTTGCTCGCTTTACTACGGACGCTTTTCCTCTTTTGCCCTATCTTGCTTTAACGAAAATTTATATACACAGAGAAATGTACGTACACATATGCACGACAACTTAGTTCGTGTCGTCGAAACACCGTAATGTACAGATGTGTGCAGTGACAGTAAATATGTGAGTGTGCTCGTTCAAGACGCATCTTCATGAAGTATCGTGCCAATGCGTTGGTGCACACAATAACAGGTGATTAAATGAAATATGTAACATATTTGAATAGTGTTAAGGTTGTATTTTGAACGTTTTAAAGAAGCGCTGTTTATTCAAAGACAACGCTAGAGTAGGATTGCGCATGTCCGTTATCAATCTTGTGATCGTGAAACTACGAAAACTATTGCCATCCTTATTTTTCTTTAAGTTTCACTTTGAATGATACTGAAACGAAATCGCGCATATCTTAGCTATTTTTATAACTAATTCAAATTGTTTGATAACTTAGTTATATTTTAACTTGAAACGCTAACATTTCTTGGTTCAGTTTTTCCTTCGAGTGAATATAACACAAGGATATTTTACGAGCAATAAAGTCGGGCGCCTTAATAAGAGCCGAGTAACTTATAAATAAATGAATTAAATTTTAAGATCAGGTGTGTATATTTTGTAATATTTTACATTGTAATATATATTTGAACTGTACGGGTTTTATAGCTACTTTAGCAACGAATATTTGAAAAGAATATCTTCAATAATTCTGATGCAATGAATAAATAAAAAATAATCTCACTATATACCGAAGAAACCTACTTGAACGATTTAGACTTGTTCTGAACAAATCACGAACCGTTTCACACAAACTTGCCGTCTCCAACTAGTTACAAAGGAAACAAAGGACTAGGGAAAAATTTCCTTACAACTGGGGATGATATTAACTGCGAGATAAGAGCGTAAGAGTATGAGTGAAGTACTCTTTCCGAGCGGGCGGCGTTTATACAAAGCTATGAATAACAATTTAGTAAAGAGCCAGGAACGCAAACACTTGAGCGTAGAAGTTTGTTTCGAAGTGCCCAAACTCACGAACAATACCGGTACGATGAGCTACGAATGATGAATTAAACCGAATGGTAATGAAACGCTGCCATTTAGCGAGGTGGGTCGTGGATTTTATACCTTCTGTTCTTTGTTTTAGAATTCAGTTTTTATGCTTGATCACTTCTGGGCTAAACGATTATGACACTGATCAAGCGATCTGTACAAAGAAACTACGCTTGATACGGTTAGTACAAACCGGTTTAACCATAATATCGGTATTGCCCAGAAATTATTTTGCGGAGATCTAATTGTGTCTTGTAAAATACTAATCCGCCGGGTTGGAAGCCGACAATATTTTGTTGCCAATATTCATTATTATTAATTAAACACGGAACCTATTGAAGAGCATTAATAGACACAGGCTTCTCCCAATGTACATTACCAAACAGTATTCTGTACCCAGTCTACTTTTGGCCTCAAGATCGTTAATAAAGACCTCGGCATTTTTTATTTTTGTCAGTTTTTTCTTCCCAATTTGTCAGTCCTAGCGTCATTAACGTTTTCTTGCAAATGTCAAAATGGAATTGAAATTTGACACTGCTGCTTTTCCTACAACTAAAAAATTTCATAGAAAAACCCAGGACTGGATCCAGGGCAAGAAACGAGCCCAAGACTTTTAGTGTAACAGTTGTGATTACGACAGATAAGACAATTGATATGCGATTTGCATATAAATGAATAAATACATAAATATCCCAATTTGCCCAGCAACACGGTATTCCTTATTAAAATTTAGTCTTCTTTCAGATCGTCGACAAATCTTATCCGATCCAATATTAATATCTTACTTTTAAATCTATCACATAGGATTCGAGTTTTATTCAGCCAATGTAAATGTGAGCTATCCTGCACCTTCTCGTATCACATAGCCGGCGGGTGTTTCTGTCTCCTTTGTTCAAACGGGTGTAACTTCACAGACTATTATGCTTAACTGCGTCATAAGATTTTAATCTTGAATTCTATCGACGAGTCGATTCGATTTCAATACTAGTACTCATTTGAAAAAGTAAACAGATACGTAATAATAACTGGGGAAAGAGGTTGCTTTTCAAGAATCATACTATGATTTACATTAGAAAATTAATGAGCAATAATTAAATGCTCAATTTGACATTAATTTGTTATTGAAGCTTCCTCATTTCTGTCAATTCGCTTTTAAAATATCTAATTTAAAAAAACATTAGATGCTGTCCCGTCGATATGCATTTTTTTCCTGCATGTGTTTGTGGTCATTCGAGTCGTATTTGACTATCGAATGATGAAATTAGTTAAAATATTAAGCAGCAGCCTCATATTCGCTATCCAATACCTACCTATAACAATTTGTATTTAAGTAACCCATCTTTAAAGAGATTATATTCAATGGGTCGATGTTTTGTTACATTTCTTTACTACTTCCGTACATAAGGTACAGTTAATATAAAAAAAAATACCTATTCTTTTTTTTTTTTTTTCGTGATAGGCTTATGCTTGACCGCCAGTTTGCCTGA
Source organism: Acronicta aceris (assembly GCA_910591435.1). Taxonomy (NCBI): domain Eukaryota; kingdom Metazoa; phylum Arthropoda; class Insecta; order Lepidoptera; family Noctuidae; genus Acronicta; species Acronicta aceris. Next base: position 7,040,265 of record OU342767.1, on the reverse strand, counting down.
TGTTAAGCGATACTGCGATCTACGATGGAGCGCGCTTGCCTAGAAGAAACCGATTCACTCGTGATTTAAAGACACCCAAATTATATCTATCAGGGAAGACCCACTCGGGTCGTCGCATAATCCTTCTGTTAGGAAGTGATCGAATCCTTAAACAAAAAAAACGTATAGCAATATTTTGTTATTTTGTACCGATACAATAATAAATACTTGTTACAGCAATGCCGCATCCTTTGCCTTATTCAATTTCCATGCGTCGTAGCTCCTTGGAGTCGACATTCGAGTGTTTTGCCGCCTCAACCGCCTTTATAGATGTCACTTTGTCACACTCGCGAGTTCAACCCCAGATAACGACTTCATATCTAAATATTATTTTGTTTACTGTCTGTCACCACGACATGCTCCCAATATGCTACACAATAATTTGACGTTACGTTTGGCGTAGTGTAAGTTATAACTATACTGATCAACCGATCTGCAGGATGCGCTTGCTGCGCAATCTGTAGATGAGTAACTATTTTTAACATATAAAATATCGAGACCATTCCGTGCCTCGGAGAGTACGTAAAGCTGTCGGTTTCGGTTGTCATAGGATCACCTATGACAATCATTAATGGTAGTTAACCCGAAAAGTCTGACAACAGTCTATGCTTCGAATGGTATACCCTGAAACGTGGTTACAAAGGTCTGCTTAAGATCGCAGACGATCTATGAAGATTTTCAGTAATATAAAAAAAGGTCTGTGGGCAGTTGCATCCTGTAAAATTCTGATATTCAACGACATCTGGCTAGCCTGAAAGGAGATCCCAACATTGGGTAGCTAGAGGAATGTTTTTTTTTTGGAGGTAAAATAAAAAAATGACTCTGAAGCAAAAACATATAGGTAATAACATTAAATTTAAAATTAAAAAATCCCCCGCAGCATCAAGACGTGGTTACCATGTTCTTATCAATATCAATATCATTGAAGGAAAAGGATACCAAATTTCAGGCAGGCAGGCAGTCGCTCACATTCTTTCATCAACCAAAAAAGATCTGATATTTTCTTAAATATCAGATCTTTTTGAATATTCTCGATCCAGTTACCTTTCAAACAAAAAAAAACTGAAACAATATCGGCCCATTCTTTTGGGCGCTGCGATGCAACAGACAGACACACAGATACATAGTTAAACTTATAACACCCCTAAGTATATTATAATATACTTATAGTGTAAAGAGTTGGGATGTAATCTTACTTTGATGATTTTGAACAATAGAGATTTAATTACTTACTAAGACTAATTACTTAGACTAGAGATCAATTACTTAGACTTATAACATAACATAATCAACCCATTACATTGTCCCACTGCTGGGCACGGGTCTCCTCTCAGAATCAGAGGGATCAGGCTATAGTCCACCACGCTGGCCTAATGCGGGTTGACAGACTTCATACGCCGTCGAAAAAATCTCTCAGGCATGCAGGTTTCCTCACGATGTTTTCTTTCACCGTTTAAGCGCGTGATAATTAACTATTAAAACGCACATGACTTCGAAAAGTCAGAGGTATGTACGTGCCTTGGATTCGAACACGAGACCTTTTTGACTTGGCAGTCCTATGGTCATATCACTAGGCTATTACTGCTTATTATTTGAGCTTGTAACAGGGGCTTCACATTTTCACAGCAAATCTGGGTTAAGTGTGTAGAATAAGTATACTAACATAGTGATTAAGAGATATTGTTACTAACAGTTTAAGTCATAGTTTAGTAAATCTATACTTATAATAAATCTGTAGAGAGGTCAATTCTGTACATGAAATATATTTCTAAAATAACTATCAGCGGGTGATTAGTGATCGATACTGACGCCAAAAATGCAATCAGTAAAATTTTTGTCTGTCTGTCTGTATGTTCGTTATAGAAACAAAAACCACTCGACGGATTTCAACGAAACTTGGTACAATTGTTCTTCATACTCCTGGGCAGGTTATAGTATACTTTTCATCACGCTACGATCAATAGGAGCAGAGCAGTGAAGGGAAATGTTGGGAAAATGAGTGATTCATGAGAAAGGCTTCAAGCTATAAAACATCACGCTACAACCCATAGGAACGGGGCAACGCAGGTGAAACCGCGGGCGAAGAACTAGGGAACAAAGTAACTATTCCACGCGGACGAAGTCGCTGGCAAAAGCTAGTAAATAAATAAATAAAAAAAAAAAAATACTATTACTAGACTTATTTGGTTTTAATTTAATTTGATTAGTATTTTATTTTATAGCCGAATAACAGCAGTCTGTTATATTTTGGGGGCCTTTGAAGGTTATAGGTACTTACCTAGTGTAATTGGTAAGCTGTATCGAAAACTAATTTGAAAGCTGAGATGAGCTACGAGTAGGTAAATAAAGCGCCCACGTGTGCCTTATTGTAAACTCTTAAAAAGCAATTTAACATAGGTTTATGTAGGTATTAATTTGCTCTAATGAAGGGTTTCTAGTTCAAAGTCAATACTCTGACAAAGTGGACAAATCTTGTTTCTGTTTAAATTATGATCCATTTCAAAAGCCTGTAACTCTTGATAGATACATAGAACGATGGATCAAATGGACATTTCGGTAACTCTTTCAATCATTGGTTGGTGGTTTACCAGACACACACATATAAATGCACAAAATGTCTTACGATCCACATAAATTAACTTAAGTATCATAAATTTTATTTGTATGAAATCTGTAAAAAATATTGGAGATTGCACAAAAATAAAATGGTCAAATCTACCGATAAGATAAATTCAATCTCAATGACAGTAATGCTAGTGCAGACAATAATATAAATGTACGAACTTAAGACAATTCCATTATTTTTTATGTTGAGCAAAACTCGTAAATCAAAGATACTTGGTAAGCTAGAAAATCTTAAATCTCTATATTCCGAACATATTTCACAAATGGAAGGTTTACTAAACCGTTTACATTCTATTTATGCCCCAAAAGCGGCTAAAGGGGATGTTGTGTCAGCGAAAAACTTGTTAAAGTCCTCCCACCAAAGAAAGAGTTATGAAAACGCCAACTTTGGGGTCCATACAAAAAAGTGAAGACAGTTTGCACAACTTCGGGCCTCAACAGGATTTTATAAATATTAAAATCTAAGGGAGTCACTTTGAAAGCGGAAACTAATTTTTTTCCTTCTTCACGAGGTATTCATAGCTTTCGTGAAAAGTGACTTCCCTATCTTTTATAATGTTTTATAGAAATACTCCCATAATAAACAACTTTTCTGCTTATATATATCCAAGTATTTTATTAGATCGCCATAATATCTTCCATATATTCTGTCTTTATGGAAATTTAATTAAGATTAGCAACTCACATACAATACTTTCTTTGTGTACATTTTTTTTCAATGCTATTTGATGAATGCGATAGCCTGTTTTTGATTAAATTAATTTAACTGAACTACTGGAGAAGGACGTGGCAATTTACAATTATAATTTAATGTGCTTATTTGCAATCAATTCTCGTCAATTAATAGAACCTCTATTAAGTCGGGGGAGACGATGGCACTTGTAAAGTTTTGCATAATAATTGCTTGCTCTTCAGTTCCAATTAAAGGCACTTCAATAATGATGAACTCCTTGCGGCTTGTCTTGGACTCTCAGAGAACCAACTTCCAACCTCAACCGAACCGTGATGTTCGATACAATTTGCTTGGTAAATGTATCGATATTCAGCGCATCGGTTCATCTAAGTTAGTCCACTTTATCAGATAGCTTAGTATAAACTGAAGAAAGGTAAATAATGATTCCTCTATTGAGTTCGTTACTCAGGTTAGAGATTAAATTTTTAACCTTTGCAAGTAAGATTTAATAATCGTAGAGTCTATGTTCACCGCGTATTATTTACTGCTGAAGAGTTTTTAAAGAAAATTATTATTGCATCCAGACACAATACATAGTTCGAAATAACATGTCTGTACAAAATAACTGGTGTCGTGTCTAAATTTGACCTCGAGTGGTTTTTAAAGTGGTAAATTTTATTACAACAAGTCGGTATAAAGACAATTGGGGTCGTAAATGTTCATGAATATTATCTTTGCTAATTTCGATATTTTCCACACAAAACATTTTTACTTTAGTAACAAGCAACAGTTATAATATGTCGACCGCATTGTATTGGTCAAGAAGTTTATATTAGGACAGTTGTCTATGACTTTTACGCTCACCTATTTGTCATTGTGTATTACTTATATTCTCAGAAGCTTATACTATTTTTTCTTTTTGCAATAAACGTTACTTTCATGTAATACTCTAGTGCTCTTGTGGACTATTACTAGATACTTAAGCTTAGTAAATATTTTATTGCTCTTTGTAAAAGCTTAATGATTATAATACCACCCTTTTCACATGAATCAAAATTTTTGAATAAAACTGAGAATAAGATATTTTATATAATTTCACCATTAATTCAATTCAAAATTTAAATAATTTATTGGAAACAATAGCTAGTTTTTACAAAAAAATTTTTTTTGTAAATGTAACATAAATGAGATTTAGTGTCATAATTGGTACAAATGTTGTTTAAAAATATGTGGAGGTGACACATTATGAAACACACCTGATGGTGGTCTTATTCACACTCAGGACGCCGGTATGTTTAGGTCCCATGTAATAGGAGGGAGCCCATAACCAGCGACCGGGCACAGATCCAAACTCCGATTTACTGAGAATTCTATTGACAAACTCAATAACTTCTGCTCGACCAGGAGATGGAATCCAGCACCAATGTTGCCAATCCTGACGGTTTAACAAAACCCTGAACCTCACATTAGGATTTTCAACTCTTTCCGTTTCAGTAAATTAAAATATTGTTATGAATCCTGCACACTATATAGAACATCTTTATCTCTCATAATTTATGCAGTAGATATTTTTACTAAGTTTTAAAGTGTTTTTTTCTTATTATTGATTTACCATCAATATGCAAAGAAACTGTTACTTTTTTTATTTTTAGGACTAGCTTACCACTCCCAAGTGCCTAAGCCTACTACTGCGACTTAACTGGCTTACAGCATTTGCAGCTTTTTGGATAGCAGATTTTTTTGATTCGTATCTACCCATAGTTGATCCTGTCCAAATGGTTATGATCCAACAATTTGGCAGGATACCGAATACCAAACCAGGCGTCAATGTTTAACCACACAGAACTATTGGGACTTATTCGCATAAGAAGACGGGTTTATCAGTTAGACATAAAATGGACTATAAAGGTCATAAAAATAAGTTCAAAATTTCCTAACAGACTTTATAAGTAACTTACATTATCAAATACCAAATTTGTAGGCATAATATAATTTTTGAGATTTCATTATCAATGAGTGAGTGGTATTTCGCTTTTATAAATATAGATTCAGTCGAGACATTGTTTTTACTAGATTTTAAGAAGAGCTAATCATCATTTTAAAAATGTGCCCAGGCACAGATTTACAGCCTACGCAGTTTTGAAATATTAAAAACTGTGTTAGATTAATTCGAAGCACTTATTTTTCGTTTAGAAAAACAGTAATCCAGCGAAAGAGACTTTCAATTTTGTAAAATATTTCTTGAGTAGGTTTTCAAAATCTTTTCGAATATTCAATAAAAATAAAATGAAGTAGACTTAATAAATAGATACCTAATTCCAATAAAAAATAACATTTATAAGTTTACCTACTAAGCTCTTTAAAAAAAGAACCAAGTAAAAAAAGGATTATTTAAAAGAGTACATCTAGAATACTTTTTAAATTACTTATTTCATATCTCAGAAATTAGCCGAAGGAAACGGCACTGCCTACCCTTTCTCGGAGTGTCTCGTCGTATTTTCGAACTCTCATAGCTTCAGTCTGGTTAATACATAATTTATTCTAAAATTGATGCTTGGAAATCTTGTAAGTTAATTTGTCACACTAGTTTTAATCTAAGTAGGTTTATTAATAAGAGCGAGCGTGTTGCCAGTATACGCGACCGCACTCCGTGGCACTGTGTACCCGTTTACACGAGCTAGTGCAAAATAATACTACCTCGTAATTATGAGTAACCTATTTGGAAGAGCGTTGGATAGTTTGAATATTTTTTTATAGTTTTTAAATAATTATTTTGTAAAAAAAAAGATTTTCCTATGATTCTTTCTTAATTTTCTTAAAGAAATAGTGACCTCCTAAACAGTTTACAGACTCAATAATGGGAATGAACAGAATGATTGAACATTTTTTTTGAAACATTTTATATTAAACCCATACATGACGACTGTACGACCACATATTCAGACACTTCTTAGTTTACTGTCGACCTCAGTAATAATGTTGATCATATTTTTACTGCTATTGAGTTTTAATTGAGAGTCTGAATAAATAAGTAGCTTTTTTTAAAAAAAAAACGTTGCCCCACACTAGGATTTTCTCCTGTATCGTGGGTGCGTTTACAAACACAAATTCTCACATACACAAACGTCCAGACCCGGAACAACTACCTGTAGATCATACGAACATTTGCTCCGTGTGGGGATCGAACCCACAACACGTGACGCAGAAGCCGATCGCTCAGCCGCTACGCCAAACGTGTCGTCTTTAAGTAGGTAATTTACTCCAACTCCTAACAGTTCATTGGGAGTGCCTCAGTTTTCGGAACACTTCTACAATTGCGTTTGGAAACGAACATTTCGCAAACAGTGGCCTTAGCACGAACAACTTGCGAAAAAGTATTCGTATCGTCACGATAGAGGCGCTGGTCCAAATCTTGCGTTGGCTAAATTTGGTCTCCATGACGATACGAATACTTTTTCGCAAGTTGTTCGTGCTAAGGCTACAGAAGACTACGTGACCTCGTTGATGGAAACAAGCCTGTACCTTGCAATTATTTCCTGCAAGTATAGAATCAAAAAGATTTCTACTCGGCAAACAACGTTGATAAACACTTCTATCACTCGCTCAAGTAGCAGAACATTTCCAACGATCCTTTTTATAGTATACCTCCTCTCGGTTTTATTATGAGGAGTTATTTGCTCGCTGCTCGTTAGCATGACGACATCCTGCATGTAATGACAAGCCGGGTTACTCATGAATCCCACCATATTATTAAGTCAAAATTCTTCCTTCATTTTTATAAGAAACTCGACGAAAATTTACAGAGGATGCATTTGCGCGGTATTCTTCTAGGAAAATTGCTTGTCGTGTAGGGCTTGTCCATAGAGATTGTAGGTAACCAAACATTGTTTTCTATGTTTGTATACGTTATTTGTATATCTATGAATTCCTCATCTGCCTCATTAGTCTAGTGGTCCCAAGAACGACTGCTACGCTAGAGGTCCTGGGTTCAATCCCCAAGTCGAGCAAAATGTTATTGGGTTTTTCTATCAATTCTCAGTAGCAGCTCGGAGTCTGGATGTGTCTTACCGCGATCACACTGATGAAGCATCTGTAGCACAGCGAAGTAGTCATCAGTTGTTTAGATTTAGACCAATTTTAAAAGAAATTGATTATTATTTTTAAAACTTTATCAATTTACTTATATTAACTATGATTTTGTGATTCATTTTATAACAAACTCACGTAATAAAGTTTCGCACTGCGATACTCGAAGAAAATTGGGATAATTCTGACAGAGATTAAATGTGTGTGTATATTATAGTGAACATTTATTAAAAAGGAGATTTATAAAGCCAAGTAAAACGTATAGGGGCATAAACTTTCGACTTTAAAGTCATATGCAAATACAAATGACAAAATGTACAATCAAATAAGACTCGGCACTTTTGTTTCTCAGACAAAAGTTAAGCATTCGTCTTTATTACCGCTATACGCTGCCATTCCTCTACTCTTTGTTTCACTATTCTAGCTTAAGCTTTACTTCATATTTACAGCAGTTGACTAATTCAAATAAATGAACATTAATTATCATTAAGCTTAACTGTAGTTAACCCAGCTATTTTAATTTCATTTAATACTGAAAGCTATAGCGTATCCACTCATAAAGCGCACTGGCATAATATTGGTATGATAATATCAATAATTGATTCTCTCTAATTAAAATAAGCGGCAACATTTAATTTTAAAAGATGAATATTGAACTCGTTCAGTCGAACTGTGCGCTCCGTAATAATCCGCTTCTGTTTACATTTCTACATGTTCCAAAATTCAATTTAAATATGATGGCGCGGAGCACAAACATGAGATCGGCTGAATTAAATGACGTGCGCCATTTGTCGGGGTTTCTCGCGCGTTGCCGCACCACACGACCGGAGCTGGCCAATTCCCAAATTAATTGCTTTCCAATACGTAGTAATTTTTTACACAAAATTTACTCTAAACAGTACTGTCGTGTTGCGGGTAAACCTTGATTAACAGACTTTTTTTTTAATTTGTGATAGGCTTACCTGCGATCTACGATGAAGCGCGCTTGCCTAGAAGACTCTGTTATCCGTTAAGACAGAAATGATTTCAGTTGAGCTTTGCCACAAAAACTGCATGATTTGTAAATAGTGGTGCAGTCAAACATTACTCAGACTCGTTAGGTTTAATAGTGTAATGGATGGCAAAATTTTAATTCATGAGTAATGGGAAACAGTAGACTTGCCGAGGTTTTGCCTGAGCTTTAAAGACTTGTGTGTTGACAAAACAACACTACCGTGGTACGGCGATGTACATACACATTTCCTGCTAGGTTACCTACCTACATTTTAAATTCATATAAAAGGGGACGAACTGATCTAATTCGATATTATGATTTTTTTAAATCAAAACAATGTATAAACTAGAGACTCTTTTTTTATGACTACATAAGAATGAGCGGTAAGTACGCTGATTCTATGTTAGAAAATTCAGAAAGTTACAGAATTTTAGACACAACCATCTTCATACTAAATATAAATTGCTTATACTTTTTTTTTAATACATAACCATATAAAAAGCCAATAAAGATCTTTGTGAAAACTCAGCATTTTCAAGTGTCTAACAAATCTCGAGCTGAATTTCTTAAATCTGATGTTTTCAGCTTTACTACCACGATAAATATTATATTCTCTGGCAGGCAATATACATTTTTCACTTTTATAACATAGACATAGGGTAGCGCTGCTATAAACCTTGCAAGTTTGACAGTGTTACTGCTGTCATCGAATATGATTGAAATGTAAATTATAATATTCTTATTGTTTTAAAGTTAACTAGTTGTAGCTAGCGGCTTCACTCGCATCTTTAATGAATTTACTTGCTAAAATTCGGGTTATATGCACCAAATTTTAAGTTAGACTTCGAGCAATACAACTTTTAAGCTGCACCCAATTTTGTGTAACAGTTTCTGCGTGATGCACAGATAGATAGGTAGACAAACATTTTAAAAATATTTTTTATTGGTTTCTGTTGCTCTTATCTTCCCTTCAAATTCTTGTTTATGCCAGTTTACAATTTATTACATTAGTAAGAATTTTGGTCTTAAAATACCTCCTAAGTATTGACATCAGCCAATTACATTTTTATTCAGAGTCAAAGCCAAAATATTTTTTTTAACATATAGATATACCTACTAGGTAGTACATTTTAAACGTAATTTTACGAGTACATTATAGACAGCCCCAAAAAACGCCCGTCCTTCATTATATTAGTGTGATATTAAACTGTAATTTAATATAATTATTATAATATATAATACAATACAATCACATGAATATAATAAAAAATTATAACAAGCTATCTGTAAATAGAAGTAATTTATAAATATATAAATGTATAAAGATAAATAGGTAGTTACTAATCCCTAGTAAATAGGTTATGTCTCAATAAACTAAGGCACAAGACAATTAGTTTGTAACCCGCCACTTTACGAGACACGTTGACAATGGGAAAGTGGATACAGTCCAAGCGATTAATATGTGGAGACGTGAGGATCGTCTCTATTAGAAGGAATTGTTGAGTTGCCAGCGGAAACTAACTTAAGTTGCGTAACTCATTAGAATAACGATCGAAGACTGTAGTTGTGCTGTAGTGATGGTCCTTTATTACCACTATACTATGACGCCTGTATTCTAGGGTTAGGCAGAGGTGTATGTACACCATAGGTTCCCAACGGAGGCGGTACCTCCCCCTAGTGGGCGCTAGAGCTTTACGTGGTAGCGGTCTAAACGCACATATTAATTTTAAATTTGTGATTATTAAGAGATAATAGACATAAGAATATTTAAAATTGGTATAATTAACTACGTAAAAGGGGAAGTAGTCCATAAAAGGTTGGGAACCTACGATGTACAGTTGTACACCCACAGTTTCCTGCTTAGTATGGTTTCGGTCTACCACCGAAACTAACCGGGCACGTTTTAATATTCAAAGTCCACGGACTTTATAAGACTTTTTAAGACTATTTTTGCCCAATCTGGCAATTGGACTCATGAGTGGAGCAGTTGCGCTTATAACCACGAGAGTACCTAATGAGGCAGTGGCAGTCTTTTATCCAACAAATTCGTTGGTTACGTTATTTGACGTGATTGGTCATGTTGATTGACGTCTGAGTGCGTCTGTATGAGAATAAGCAATTTAAAAAAAATCGAAGAATTGGGTAGTGTAAAAAAGACAAATCCTACGTAAATCGAGGTGGGGAGAGACGGGGGGGGTTTCAGTGCAGCAAAACTGAAACAATGAATAAAGTTTGAAAGGATCCAGTTGCGATGGGGCACGGATTAATGGCACCGACTCAGGTGCCGCTAGGTGGCGTTCGGTACGGTACGACAATTGCTTTCTTGTGTCCATTGTTGTACGAGATTACGGCGCGAGATGGGTAATACGTCGGTATCTCTCCCAAATACAAGAAAGAATGGAATAAACCTAAAATATACAACGAATGCAAATATTATCTATTGGTGTTGAGGCCATACCGTATTTTTGTTGCAATATGATTCTATTTCAAGGAGCCTTGAAATCCTATTAGAAGTCCGTGCTGAAGGTGGGGGGGACGAGTTTGACTCCTACCAAAAGGACTGCCTCTCACTTGAATAGAAAAGATATATGTGGAAAAGGGAGAGGGCGAGCTTTATTCGGTAGTGGGACAATACAGGCTAAATAGATAGATAGGATTCTTTTACGTATAGCGTGTTGCCTTTCTACATCATAATAATATTATGTATTGTGAATTGATCATCAACAGCTAGTTTTATGGGTGCTAATTAATGATGACTTGACTTGACTTGACCATGACTTCTATTTAATAGCAGTATTCTTCTCTAAAAATCTTCATTTTCCTGTGAATTACTAGGTCGGCCACTATCAATCTTCATCTAACAAGTACTATCTTAGCCACTATTTATGATCGATGTAAGCAACTGTAAATACGACCCAGCATGGTCGTTATTTTATAGTATCTGCACCACGGCTACAATTTGGTTTTGGAATCTGGTGGACACAGTTAATCTGTGGCTTGACTTATAATTTCCTTAGTTTTATTAAAAATCTTAAACTAGTTTTATCTAGTATTATACTTACCTATAGTATGAAGCCGATAAACTATTTTATTTCTCAAACTCAAATCTGTTTTCCTGCTATCACTTAAACAATGTCTAATCAGTGTCTCACTAATTATGCATTAGTAACGCATTGTGAACCATGGCATCTGCTGCGTGACACGCGTAGAGATGGTACTTACACACCTATGCAGGGAGTACTTACCTACGTGTGTGTGACGTCACATGTCCGCCGATGTTCAAATTGCTACAAGCTTACAACGTTATTCGATTACGTACTTCTACATTTTTTTTTTATTCCTGACCAATGAAATTCTGTTTACTGTGTAGACATATTAGTGTAATTAGACGTAAATTGATATCGGAATAAATAAATTCGGTTATATTGAAATAAATATTATTATGTATTCATATTATTATTATTAATTTTCTGCATTCATTTATGAACATATTTTTAAATATTTAACCATAACTATAAAAATATAAAAGCATATAAATAATAATTTAGGTAATAATATTATTACCATTCGGATCACTTGGTAATAAAAGGTAATCTTAACCGATGGACACAGTAGGTATTTTAAAATAATGCAAGTTGAAATAAGACCTATTTACTCTTTTTTATGGTCACTGAAAGGGTCTGAACCATGAATTCTTTGAATGCTTAAAGACAAGTCCCACAACGTGTAAATTACAACAATACAAAGACATTTTACAATGGAAACGCATCATAAATATAAACGGTCTCTGTTTGAGGAGATACTCGCACAGTGAAGGATAAAAGTTGGATTGTAAGCAACTTTTTTCCTCTAGAATAGTAAAAATCTAAAGAGAGTAATGTTTTTCTGATGCACATCCTTATTCATCTATTTTTCTTTTGCAGCGAAATAAAAAGCGATGTCTTTAACTCGGCACTTGCTTTGTTAAATAAAGCAGCTTGTCGTTTAATTAATTAACTATTAAGTACACTAACCGTTTTTGCTGTCCACTTCTGGATATAAACTTCTTTCAAGTTATTTACTTACATTATTTAAATTAAGATTGTTGATAAAGTGATATTAAGTACCATAGAGCTTGCGATTAATTATACATATTTTTCTTCGTCGCCGATTACCACAAACATTCTTTATTAATTTCATAACCTTTTTCTTTTTCTAAAAATGTACCATTAACACTTATCTCAAGGTTTCATACGCAGAGGCATGATTATGTAAGTATGTTGTATGGAGATTAAGTGTGATAGTCATTCAAGAGATACGCTTCCACCATACGCAAATGTCTGCTTGGGACACATTTAATTAATTTTAAGGCGCTAGAAACTCAATGTTTATGTAAACAAAAAGCCTCCACAATGTTATGAATGTAAATGGTAAATAAAAATGGGCGATGTTACTGCCTTGTAATTCTAAGTGATAAAACCGTTTATCTTGAACATTTATTTGATGGAAAATTAGTCACAACATCTACCTAAAATTTTTAATGTTTTAAATGTGTGTTTTGTAGAAATATGCATACACATTTTCTTAAATTGAACCGAAAAAAAAATGTTATATTATATTTCTATATTACCTCAATAATATTATAACGTCAATGATGTACGTTTATAAAATTGATTTATTGTTTTAATAATTTAATATAAGATGTTTACGTCCTTCAAAAGCTTTGACTGTTAAAAGTCTTATTTATTTTATTTATTACCTACCAGTCGATACAATGATTTACAACCTCTATCAGACCCGCAGTTTTGCGTGACTGAAAGAGTTATAAATAACATCGTAAAGAAATTGGATGAAAATATTGAAAAAAATGCGAATATAATATAACAGTTATAATAATAATGTGGTTTGAGTGAAAATGAAAAATGGCGATAGTAATTTATAGGCGATACTTACGGGATTTTATGACCTAATCACTAGAGGTAGTAAGTGCCTCATTATACGGGTTCGATTCCCAGATCTGGAAAAGTGTTTCTGATTTTCTTAGTAGGTACTTGAAGTTTGCATTTGTGCCCGAATAATGGCAATAGACTCGCCCCCTGTTACATAACTGAACTATGGGTGGTGTAGGTATATTACACCTCTGCCTAACCCATTGGGGAATATAGTTGTGATGGTATTTATGTAATTCATAACTTCCAAATTCTCAAAACCAAAACTAGTGGGTAATAAGGGGTCGTAATAAAGTTTTAACAGAAGTGTCAGGGGATTGGTCACGTCGTCCCAAGCCGGCCGACGACGGGCTTCACAAGTTCTTTGCGTGTGAACTTAGTTCATAGTTGGTACCTTATCGAACTAGCAGAAACATACTCTTAAAGTTGAACGAGGAATTTACATTGTGTGTGACTAGTTTGGACACAAGTTGGCCTACTTGTTACGGGTATTTGCTTTGTGGTACTTTTTTGGGTGATAGATGAAAATTGAAATATCTTCTCAAATTAGGTATCTCAATTTATTATAATTTTCTTGTTTTGTGAATTTTATGATAATATTCCCATATTTTGGGAAAATGTGGGAATATTTTAGCAGTTGAAGCTGCGCACAAATCTGTACATTACGTATTACATATTATGTAGAAAGTATTACCTAAGGGTATTAAGTGAGTAGATATAATAGATATTATGATATTAGATATAATATTTAGACGTCGGCAAACGAGCAGACGAGCGACCTGATGGTAAGTAGTCATCGTCGCCCATGGGCACCTGCAACACTAGAGGAGTTGCTGATGCGTTGCCGGCCCTTAAGAGCCCTGTATATGCGCCGTTTGAAGATCCCCATGTCGTAGCGCAGTGGGAACACCTCAGGAGAAAGACCATTCCAAATCTTGGAGGTACGCGGGAGAAAGCCTCGCGATGCTCTAACATTCTTGGAGCTTTGTAAAGCAAAACCCTATCTTTTGCTTTACAAAGCTCAAGCTGAAGGACCAGAGGTGAAGTACTGCCCCGCTCTATTGAGCATCCCAAGTTTTTTAGAAGCCAACTTGGGTTTACCCTCCAAATGACCCTGGAATTGGACCTCGTTCGTAATCTCGACGCCAAGGATCCCAATACTCTTATGATATGCTATTTTTACAAGAAAAAAAGACATTCATCTAAAGATAAATAAGTAAGCTCAAATCATGGCAGCTTGAACGCTAATTTAACGCACACAAAACCGAGAGGACATCCCATTACTTTTTTCTGAACGCTGATGAGACAACGATTACAAAGCATTTACAAATTGTTAGGTACTCGAAAACCCATGTAAACGATAAAACACGACGGTATAAATGCATTAATGAGACAGTTATTGTCAGTATAAATATGACGTGGGAGAATGGCGGACACTGCACTCTGCACGCTTGCTCGACACGTACTGTCGATTTAATATTTATAAAATAATGAATCAATTTATTTTTCACGCCAACATTGATTTTCTTTTTCGGACGTCTAAATGGAGTTTTTATGGCAGCAGATAACATGGTACAAATAACTTGGAAAATAATTGTCCTCTTGGAGGACGGAAATCTATTAATAGATTCAAAAGGAACCGGTTCCATTTAATTTGACGACTAACGACGATTTTCCTGGAACTGACACGAATCATAAAATATTATCAAAGATTTAAATAATACTGAACCGTTCTTAGTAATTAATTGATGTAAATTAACAAGTAAAGACAAGATGGTTTATAATTTCTATTTTCATGTATATTGGCGGACTTGATGGGTAGAGTAGGTAATTATCTATACCTATAATAAAATTGTAACAGGCCGATGTCTGTACATAAAAGATAATAAAGAAAAACGAATATAGGGGGTCTTTATTTGAGCAACAGGAGGCAAAATATCAATTTTTTTAATTGTTGTCTGTCTGTCTATGTGTTTGTACGCGCATCACACAAAAACTACTGCATAGAATTGGATGCAGTTTTCACCGATGTATTGCTAGAGGTTTAACTTAACATCTGGAGTATTTTTCATCTTGATACGCCGCCTAGAATCGGACTTATAGTATGTTTAATATTTTTGGTACATGAGTGAAACTGGGGGCAACAGCAACTAGTAAATAATAAAACAATATAATTATAATAAATGACTGACTGCCTCATTAGTCTAGTGATCCCAAGCGTGACTGCTACACTAGAGGTCCTGTGTTCGATCCCCAACCGAGCAAAGTGTTATTAGGTTTTTCTATGAAATTCACCAGTAGCAACTCGGAGTCTGGATTTGTTCCCGGTTAACGGCTATAGGCTCGCCCCCTATAACATGGGACCTAAACATACAACATGGCCATATAGTATTACCTTGAAGATTCATGCGTGGAACGCTATATTAATTATAAGTCCAACTTTTTTATAATTCCGAAGCTCACCTAATAAAACACCAATAATCTGCTACTATTATAAAATGTAAGGCTAATTAATAAAATCTTTTAACTACAACATGTGATTTCGGGAATTCATTGAAAACATTATAATTTTACTAGCGGGTCCAACAAACGGTGTCTTGCCCTGTATCACGTCCTTTCCTTCCATTCATCCCTATCAGCCGACACCTCAATCATTCACTCCCTTTCCCATGTCTTGCCCTGTATATAAAAATATCGTAGAACCCGATTGCGGTGCCACCTACCAGCTCAAATTTTAAATCTAAACCATATAGGAACCCATTTAAACATCACAAAAAAACAAAATCACACCAGCAACTATTAGGGAATTCGGACAATGCAGAGAACGCCATCTTCTGGCCTTACAGAACCAGAAAACCTCACAGAAAACAATGCCATGTTCATTAGTGTCCATGTTTTATTTCTGTCAAATCTGTCAAGCCGTTCCCGATGCAAAATGTATGAGAAAATAAATTTTCTTCATAATCTTCTTTGCCGTGAATTTTTTCGATGTTGTACTTGTTATTCTGCTATTCGGGGAGGTGACACCAAAGTTCATAAAAATCAGTCCTGCCATTTTCAAGTTATAAGTGTTGTAACATACCCGACTTTGTATAATATAAATAGATTTATGAATAATTATACTTAATAAACAAACCATTGTAAAAAGTATTTGGTAATTTAGTTAGTTATATTTTGTCAGTCAGTTCATAATTGCTGGTGTCATCAAGCAATTGTTCTCAATTCCATAAAGATGGGAGCTGGTGAAAAGATAAGTGATACTCATGAGAATTTTTATTAATTAAATATTAATTAATTTAGCACTCGGTTAAATGGTACAGGAAAAGATTGTGAGGAAACCTGCATGCCTGAGAGTTTTTGTCGACGACGTTTGAAATCTGCCAATTTACACTAAGCCAGAGTGGTTGGCCGTAGCTTAAAGAGAGCAGACCCGCACCCAGCAGAGGAATACTAAATGGGTTTATGATATCGCGAGTCTGCCTCATTAGTCTACCGGTTCATAGCGCGACTGCTAAGCTAGAGGTCCTGGGTTTGTTTCTTAGATCGAGCAATGTGTTATTGGGTTTTTCTATGAAAATCTCAGTATTAGCTCGGAGTCTGGATTTTTGCCCGGTTAATGGCAATAGGCTCGCAGGCATATAATTACATGATATCATAAACATAGGTACCGACGACCTGTCGGTGTATATTAGTATGCCTCTGCCTAAGCCTTCGGGGAATACAAGCATGATGGTATGTTATGATATCACAAGGTTTATTTAGGAGTAGGTATCGTCTGCCATCTAGAGAGTTGGCAGGATGTGTTGGACTCGTAGCGACTAGAAGTCGCACCTGCCTTCCCTTGTCCCTATTATTGAAATTCGCGATATTTGTCATAACCATGATAGGAATAAACCAGATCATTATTTCACCAGAAGTATTCAAGAATCGTAGCAAATGGTTGTCTATAGTTTCTGCCTACCCCTGTGCGAGAAAGACGTGAGTGTATGTATGTATTATTTCACTTTAGCATGAAAACCTGTAATTTATTAATATAATTATATATATTGCAATTGAATCGTTATGACCACAATTCATGCAGTGTGTTTCGTTGCATTTTTGATGACGGCGCCGGCGTATTTTATATTACCTACTGACAGTGGTGAGTATGCCCGCGGCACTGCGACAGATAACGGATCGTCTGTTTACACACTAACATATCGAAATATAAATATGCCTGTGCACTGTCCCTGGCTAAATGAAAATGTTGATTAAGTGTCTTTATTTTAACATCCCTTTTGCTTTGCTGGCAAAAGATAAACCATTGAATCTTATTCAAGATAAAATTCAAAGGAAGTGTTCAAAAGCTATTTTTAACGAGTTTTATCACTGTATTAGCTTTGTACCCGCGGTGAACTCAGTTTTAGCAAACCCGTGGGAATTCCCTAAGATCCCACTTTAGTTAAAGAGTAAGTAAAATTAAGTAAATAAAATTTTACACATGAGTTATGACCCGCTGCACTGGTACAATCTTTCGTTATAGTATCTATGTAGAATATCGATATTATTAAATCCCGACATTTCATATCCTTTACATGTTTGTATATGTACAATAGAATATTCTTTATTGCACACCAAAAAATTAAGTATAATATCAACGTTTCAAATTCGAGTAAGTGTCAGAAATCAGTGAGTATGTTTTATATAACCAAAGCACGTGACATTGTTAATGTGATATTTTATGTGGACTGTATTAATGGTGTTAGAAAAGTGGCGCAGCCCTGGTATTATATAGCTATGTATGTGTCTCTAGAGCTACATGGCTCGAGCAGAAAGTTTGCTATTTCAGGCTTGGTCGATATATGTTGGGTCCAACTACCCGGAATATAAAAACAAGACAACAAACTCTGCAACCGTAGAACTGATCTCGTTTTACGAGCCATATTTCAGGCTTCAAGCCTAGCCATAGTTGCAAGGCTAACTATATTTACTTTTTAATCCAACAGTGATAATTACGAAACCCAAAGACCATTGTTTGAACAAGTACAATCTTAAAACGTAGCAATAAATATTATTGTGCCTGTTACTTTGAAAGATCAAGCAAAAGTACTAAAATAATACACTTACAGTTCGCTGGTTTGTTTTAGTTCTTATGTAAGTATTACGGGGTGCGCATCAGAGGGGTATATATCCAAACTCCAAGCTACTACTGAGAATCTTATAAGAAAACCTTTGCTTGAACTGTGTATCGAACCCGTGACAGATCACTTGGGACTACTAAATCAATGAGGCAGTTCAATCAACAGCCTATTTACCCAAAGGGAACCTTAATAACTCATTCCCTTCAACGGAAAATTGGCTTTTACAAATATCGCGGAATAATAAATGTCGCTGATGCACTCTTTGTGTATTTTTCATTACCGGAATGCGATGAAAATTACTAATTAATATATAGTCGTACTGGAAATTCTGGGTAGGCACTATTAAAATCTATACCTATATATAAAAGAGAAATACCATTCATTCATTTACTGATTAATCACGACATTTCAAAAACCATTAAACCTACCAACAAACTAGTTCATTTGGCATAACGTAATTGATCATCAAGCCGATATTCCCTGAAGGTTTAAGCAGAGGTATACTAATGTACATCCACAGTTCGCCAGTATGTTTAGATGTGTCCATATTCTCTCCTCATGATCCCATGAATGTATGATCCCATGCAGGCGAGCCTATTGGCCTAGTGATATGATCATAGGACTGCCAAGTCAAAGGTCACGTGTTCTAATCCAAGGCACGTATCTCTGACTTTTAAAAGTCATGTGCGTATTAATAGTTCATTATCACGCACTTAAACGGTGAAGGAAAACATCGTGAGTGTAAGGTTTAGTGTTCAACTCACAAGAAAAAAGATCAAATTTCGCGACCAACGTATATTTTTCCAAATGTAGGTACACTGACATAAAATTAGCGGAAGGAACGTGCGGCGAGTGCAATATCAGTTACATCGACTACCTCGCGTATTAGCTACTTACGGTAGGCTCACGGTGGTACCCGTCCCGCGCCCTTTACGCTCCCCGCACATTCCCTAGCTATGACAAATGATTTTTAAATGGTAATACGCGTCGCTTACATACCCCACCCCAGTGCTGCCCTAGCAGCACTCATCACCTACAGGTAAACGAGCGACGCGTCCGGCGGATCTAGTAAGGACACCAGTGTTCGTCCTAATTTTAACCATTCTGGTTCGACCGTCTTTTCCGGCTAGCGTTTCTTTCACGATTCCTCGCGGCCAAACATTTCTGGGCCCATTAGGGTCAACGATAAAAACCAGGTCTCCTGCTTGTAAAGACCTTTGCTCCTGGTTCCACCTTCTTCGTGGCAGTAGGTCAGGTAACACTTCTTTTACCCATCTTTGCCAAAACATGTCGGCCAGCCATTGTGATATTCGCCATTGTTTCCTTAAGAATGCGTCAGAGTCATCAAATTTTCCGATAACTGGCAGGGTAGAGGATGTCCCAATCAAGAAATGGTTTGGCGTTAAAGTTTCCGAACTCCCAGGCTCGACAGAAACGTGTGTCAGTGGCCGACCATTTACTATGTTTTCCACCTCTGCTAACAGCGTGGCAAGGGTCTCTTCACGTGGAGCTCTCTCTTTAAGCACGACCTTCAAGGACGTCTTCACACTGCGAATAAGTCGTTCCCATGCCCCACCCCAGTGTGGGCTCGCGGGTGGTATAAATGTCCATTTAGTGTAGTGATTTTCCGCCTCATCTTTAAGGGCTGTTTGATTTAACGCCTGCAGAGACCTTTTCAATTCGGCATCGGCCCCTCTGAGGTTTGTCCCATTGTCCGAGTAAATTTGAAGAGGCCAACCACGTCTCGCTGCCATGCGTCGCAGAGCCATGATGAGTGCGTCAGTAGTCAAGCTGGCTACAAGTTCTAAATGGATAGCCCTTACCGTCAAGCACGTAAATAGTACGCCATATCGACGTTCATGACGCCTGCCCACAGTGACCTCCATCGGGCCAAACAAGTCAATTCCACAATAAGTGAACGGACGTTGATGGTGAGCCATTCTAGCTGGTGGTAAGTCACCCATTCTTGGTATCTCTGGTTTGCATTTTCTTATCCTGCAAAGCATACATTTTGACACTACGTTCTTCACTGTTGGTCGTAGTCCTATAATCCAATATTTCTGTTTTAATTCATTTACCACCATCTCCTGGTTTCCGTGAGCAGCGTGGACATGGTAAGATTTCACAAGCAGTCTAGTGACGTAATCTCGACCGTCCAGGATTGCAGGTCTTTTAGTTTCAGGTGACACATCGGCGGCGTCATCAATCCGGCCTCCAACGCGCAGGACTCCGTGGTCGTCAAGGTATGGTGATAAGGTAAGTAATTTACTATATTTTTGTATGTATTTCCCTTTTTTCAGGATGTTAATTTCTTCATGAAATGTTTGTGCCTGTGAATATCTTAACAACAGGCGTTCAGCTTCCTCCATTGTTTCGTGATAAATGTCATTAGTGAGTTTACGACATTTATTAATAAATATCAAAACAGCACGAGTACTTCTAAGCAGGCGCAGCCATGATGAAAATCGTGTAGGGTCTGGCACGGGTAAGTTATTGTCAACAGCTTGTACGACAGATACGCATTCTAATTCAATTTCATTTATTGCAGGTTGCGGGAGATCCATTGGCCAGGTGCGCTCGTCGTTAGATAAGAAGTCCGGCCCGTGAAGCCATTGACCTTGTAAAATTGATAAGTCGTACGCTTCTCGTGTGCCCACATCAGCGATATTAAGTTGCGTCGGGACATATCTCCACTCTTCACTGCAGGTAAGTTCATCAATTTCGCCTAAGCGATTAGCTATATAAGGTTTGTATGTACGTGACTTATTTCTTATCCAATGTAAAACTGTGCTTGAGTCGCTCCAAAATATTTTACGCTCCGCTTTTATTTTATGTTCATTTATTATATTTTCAGCCAATCTAGCAGCTAAATTTGCCGAATTCAATTCAAGTCTCGGTATTGAAGTTGTTTTGTTTGGTGAGACACGGCATTTACTCGCTACAAACGCTTTATTTACTTGCCCGTTATTCTGCCAGCGCCAGTATGCAACCGCGCACATCGCCTTACTCGAAGCGTCACAAAATATATGTAGTTGTAAGTTTCTATAGCAAGCGGTGCTCGGTAGTTGTGACGTAGGCGGGCCGGTCAACGCAAGCGTATCACCTCGCTGTAACGGGTAAGTGGCGGTGGCGCAGACGGCCGCGGCGGCGGTCTCGGCGGGCGCGGCAGGGTTCGAGTTCGGCTCGCTTGCATCCATAGCCGCTGCATGGTGATAATATCTAGGCAGCCGTATGTTGCGTAATGATATTAAACAGCTTATCCAGTGGCACCATTTGTCATATAATGCATTTGGTATCTGGTCATCCCAATCTATGTCTTGCTGCCAACATTCTTGTAGCATAATTTTTCCATTAATCGTGAACGGAGATAAAAATCCATACACATCGAATATGGACATTACTACTCGCAGCATGTCCCTTTTTGTAGGCCTTTGTGTTCCGTTAATTATATTTTCAGATATCTTCTTAAAGGATACATCGAAACTCAGTGCATCTTCATATGGAAACCAAATTAAACCAAGTGTTCTTTCGCTTTCGTATTGTTCTCCGATTTTAAACCTTACTGCCGCTTCACCTAGAGTTTCTTTCGGCAAGGACTGAAGAACTCGCATACTATTAGAAGTCCAGTTACGTAGTTCAAAACCACCCTTTTGATGAATCGTCTTTATATCTCTTATCAGTTGAATGGCGGTTTCTTCATCTGGTACACTGTCTATATAATCATCGACATAATGTTGGTTGTATATGGCTTCGCAAGCGGGTAACATAGTCGACTCGAAATGTTTTGCATTTTTGTTTTTTATGTACTGGGCTATGAAAGGAGAACAATTAGCACCAAATATTAGTGAAGTCATGACATATGTCTTTATAGGACCCTGAGGTTCGCTTCTATATAAAAATCGCAGCGCGTTTCGGTCCTCGTCTCTGATTTTAACCCTTAAAAACATGTCTTTGATGTCGCCGGTAATACCTATTCTTTGCTCTCGGAACCGCAGCATTATTCCAAACAGTGACCTAAGTAGATCGGGGCCCTTCAGCAAGTAATCGTTCAGCGACAATCCATTAGTTTTAGCGGCCGCGTCAAATACGAGACGCAGACGCTTCTTATTTGGGTTATCCACTCCAAAATGAGGAAGGTACCAAGTTTTGTTGGTCACATCGGTATTGTTCAACTCCTGTGCGTAGTCGTTATCAAATAAATGTTGGATGCGGTCGCTGTATCTATCTCGGTACGCACCACATTTCTCCATCTTTCGCTCCACTGCTTTAAGTCGCGACAATGCATGAGGGAACGAGTCGGGCATTATGCTGTACTCGTTCTTCCAAGGCAGACCGACGTACCATCTGCCATCAACAAGAGTAGAAGTTCGATCCAAATGTTCCAGAGCTCGTACCTCATTATGGTTCTCGCGTGGTTTGCTTCCGACGCCCATGGAGTCGAAGGCGAATGAGCGACGTACTTGTTCGTGTAGATCACGCAACAATTTATTGTTATCAGTAACGTCATCACTGACGTCGTTATCACCGATGAAAAGGGTTGAATGAAGCGCGTGAGTCGATGACGTCATACTTGCGGGTGCCCTGCCATGCAAGCACCACCCCAGCGGCGTGTGTGTGGCGCAAGGTTCCTGTGGCTTTCCGGCGACAACTTCCAAAGGTAACAATAGGTGGTAGTTGTCTTGCCCTATTAGCATTTCCGGTTTTAATTGTTCATAACATAGGTTATTTTTAAGTTTTTGTAAATGAGTAAATTTATCACAGTTCACTAAGTTTGCGTTGTTATTAGGCAATTTAAGTTCGTTTACACTCCGCGCGCTAATCGTAAACATATGTCCATGTCTATTAGACAAAGTTATGTCCATCAGGTAAGTTTCGCACACTAGTTCGGCATTGTCCCATGCGCCACGCACACGCATGCACTCTCGACGCCCGGTTAGACCGGCGCGTTCCGCGAGATCGGCGCTTATCAGTGTCACTGTGGATCCGTCGTCGAGCAAAGCACTAGTGCTAATTACACCGTGGGGACCATGAATGTTTATCGGTACTATTTTTAGTAACACTTTAGACGACGAGTTCATATACGCCACTACTTGAGAATTAGGCTCAGTCTCAATCTCTGTCACTTGAACGGTACTGTTATTGTTCTCGGATTGTCTTTCACTAGGCACAAAATGTAACAAGCGGTGATGCGCTTGTCCGCAGTTATTGACATCGCACACAGGTGCGGGGCACATTTGCCTATCGTGATGACATAACAAGCACTTATAGCACAAGCCGAACCGTTTCACATAACGCCAGCGATCTTTTCTTAAAGACTTTTTAAACTTTTTACAATCAGTTAAATTGTGATTAGGTCCGTGACAATAACGACACTTGGTATAACTTTGTCCACTTTGTAAACTTAATATGGTTTGGGAGTGATTATTAGCACTATTGTCTATATATTTGCGTTTATAATTGTCTTTCGGCGCACTTATTAACGTAACACTGCACTGTGATATTTTGATGGCTTCTTCATGAAGGAATTCCGATAGTTGATCGAGTCTAGTCGTGATACTTGCGGTGTTGTGTGAGTATTTGAAGTCGGCCCATTTAGACAACAGGATAGTAGGCAGCTTAGATAACACAACAGCGATTAGACTCGTGTCTTCTAGGTGATTTTCTCGGCCAAGTGCGCATACAGCGGCAACGTCATTTTTTATTTTATTTGAAAATACAACAATGTCTTTGTGGTATTCTGAAGACACTACGTTGAGCTTCTTTATTTCTTGCTTTATACGAAACAAGATTCCATCTGGGTTCCCGAACTGTAGTTCTAGCGTAGACATCAGCGTTTCAGGAGAGGTAGCCGTGATGAGTAACGCCTGGACAGCGTCCTTGGCTGCACCACGAAGACATTTTCGCAGCCACCATAAGTTCTCCGAATCACTAAAATTACACAAGCGGGACGATTCTTCATAGGCCATTTTGAACTGTAGCCATTCCATTGCGTCGCCAGCAAATACCGGCAGATCCCGTGGTGTGCTGATGCGGCTAAGTAAATTCTTACTGTTGTTGTTGTTGCAAACGGAGGTAGTCACCATATCTTTAAGTACACAGGCCAACTGTTGAATTGGACCATCAGTGCCGGTGTTTGAATTTACCGGCGGGCACAGCAAGTCCGTAGGTTCTCCTTGATTAGTGACATGCTGTGACTCCAATTCGATTCGACTGCGTTCTACCCATT
Source organism: Acronicta aceris (assembly GCA_910591435.1). Classification (NCBI taxonomy): domain Eukaryota; kingdom Metazoa; phylum Arthropoda; class Insecta; order Lepidoptera; family Noctuidae; genus Acronicta; species Acronicta aceris. The sequence continues at coordinate 7,015,574 of OU342767.1, read as the reverse complement.
TAGCAACTTCACTTTGGTTGTCGGTTACCGACGGTGGACTGTATTCTTCGTTTAGTTCCGCTAGGCCCGCTTCTAAGCGTTTATCGATGAGATGCATTTCTATTCGAGCTTTTGCCTCTGCCGCTTCTAACTCCAGCTTCTTTCTACGCGCCTCAATAGAAGATGTTGAAGATTTCTTTGACAAGGATTTGCGAAAGGTAGGTATTTTGGTTAACGGCATCTCGGACTTTATACTTCCGGCTTCTAACAATATTGTCTTGTCATGCTGCACTTTGGGTTCAACATTTCTTGTTTCACTTGAAGACGGCTTGGCTTGATCAGCCTCCGTAGCTTTCTTTTTATCTTGCTCCTTCCTTACAGTGCTGCGCGTACTGACCATTTTTTTCGACGGCGGTGTGAGGAACATCAAGATCCGGCTCGAATGACCACTTTGTAAGGTTTAGTGTTCAACTCACAAGAAAAAAGATCAAATTTCGCGACCAACGTATATTTTTCCAAATGTAGGTACACTGACATAAAATTAGCGGAAGGAACGTGCGGCGAGTGCAATATCAGTTACATCGACTACCTCGCGTATTAGCTACTTACGGTAGGCTCACGGTGGTACCCGTCCCGCGCCCTTTACGCTCCCCGCACATTCCCTAGCTATGACAAATGATTTTTAAATGGTAATACGCGTCGCTTACAGTGAGGAAACTGCATGCCTGAGAGATTTTCTCGACGGTAGTATAGTAACCAGTAGGTTGTTGATTTACGGAACCCTAGACGGTCATTCAAAAATATTCAAAAGATACGAATAGAATTCCTTGTAGGTACACGGACATTCCGACTGCCATGAAATGTTACATTCAATTTGAAAATTTCCAAACAGGTATATTCATAGCGCTCGTATATGACGTCATCGCACAAGTAAAGTATAAATGTTGGCAATCAAATACCGTACGATACGAGTTTTAGTAGTGCTTCTGTACTCGGAAGAGGGTTCTCGTCGAAGGTTGTTTTTTCTTTTATTATCATTGCACTGCCAGTTACTTTCTGTAATTTTATTACAATAATAATTAGTATAATTTGAACTCCTTTTTGGATACTCAAAAAAGATTTTTCATCATTAAATATCGTGGCTTGGTACAGTACGCGCGGCATAAGTTGGCCGGAGTGAAGTTCGCCGTTTTAATGCGCAGTGGATTGTTTACGTTAAAAATTGTGTACTGCGCAACCAAACAGCTAACTTCAGTCCAGCCAACTTAGGTCGTGCGTACTGTACTCAGCGCTATGTTCAACGATTAATCAATCCAATAAACTTCAGTCACAATAAATGCGGAAATAACTCTGTATATCTGTAGGTATGTTTAGTTATTATGTGTCACACCTAACTCGTTGAATTAATTTTGAGGAATTTTGGTACAGAGAAAGACCGGACCCTTTTCTATGGGCTGGCCACCAATGTCTCAGAAAGCCCTTTGGGATTTGAGTGCAACCGCGGGTAAAAGCTAGTAGCTAATAATAAAATAATAGCTAATAGTTAGGTCATATTAATTTAAAAAATGATTCTGTGTCTTTTTAGGTTTCATGTTTGTATTTCCCACTATACTTAAAAAAAGACCATCATTTAAAAATAACATGAGCGCAAAATAAATGAGACACGTTTATTTTATTTTTAGTGTAAAATTTCGTTTGAATAAAGAGTAGGAGAGAGTAGTTTATGTCACAATAGTAGTGTTGCCAATATATAGTGTGTGGCTTTATATTATATAACATAACATACCATCACGCCTGTATTCCGTTCTAATGTACACCCACAGTTCGCCGGTATGTTTAGGTCCCATGTAATAGGGGGCGAGCCTATTGCCATTAACCGGGCACAAATCCAGACTCCGAGCTGCTACTGGGAATTTTATAGAAAAACCCAATAACACTGCTCGACCTGGGGATCGAACCCAGGACCTCTAGCGTAGCAGTCGCGCTTGGGACCACTAGACTAATGAGGCTTTATATTATTTATTTTTAATATAGTCGATAACCTGTGGTCACCGATTGCCAGCCGTGCTTAACCTTGCCTGAAAGCTAAGTGATCTGAATCACTCGATATTACGTAATCCAAACCTCAAATTATTAATTCTTAGCGCATCTAATTCCTTGACACTGTCAGACGCTGTGTTAAGCAAACTATTCTGAATCAAACATTCATTTAATCAAATGAACATAACAGCTACGTGCTTGGCGTGCCGGTATAATCAAATCTGGAAGCTTCGACAGTGCGTTTCTCGGTTTCATTAAGGCTTCGCAAATTTACAGGGGTGGCGAACATTTTGTATGCCACGCGTGTGCCATTCAAAGATATCATTAGTAGAGTAAGGACAACATTATGAGGCGCAGAACATTTACATTTAATATTGTTTAGGTGCGTCCATATTTGAAATTAAAGGTAAGAGAACCTGTTCTGGTTTTATTTAATTTTTGTGGCACCATAAGGACATAATTGGTGTGCATGTTTTTCATTTCATTAGGTGAACGTAGTTATTTTCGGTTATTGTACGAGTATAGCGTTGACTACTAATATATAATCTACCACTAGGATATTCAGTAATGTACCTACTGTTAAGTCCATTGTAAAGGATGTTTGTGTCAATAAAGTATTTTATTATTTATTATTATAATCTCGATTTAATAATAATATTTAACGTGCCTAGTCAAACTATATTCAACTGTGTCAACATCAATCTATTATTAAATAATATAGTTTTTTTGACATTTTTTTTCATTATGTTTTACGATTATATGTTTGCTTTACATGGTTCAACATATCTTGACATGTTTATATGTATACATATTGAAGAACTCAACGGTTTATGACCTCTGCAATATTTATTTTGATTATTGGGAACCATCTCTGCTCGTTTATCTTGTTTTGATAGTTGAATATTCTTACACAGAAAATTAAGGCAAGGCATTTTTGGTAGACATTTTCATAATTTATATGCAAAACAAATGCAAATCTTAAAATATGCAAGGGTGTGCATTTGAAGATAAACATAGTATTTTTGAATTAAGAGCTGTTTGTATAGGTCCAATTAAATACAAACATATAGAGGGGATGTCGCTAAAATATTCACGTCACGAAATAACCATTGATGTTCTGAATGAATAAAATAAATAACAAAATCTTATTCATTGCGATACTATTCATAGACTAAATAGCAATGAGAATGGACTCTTTGATGTAGCTTATATCATTAGAAATTAGAGATCTGTTTCTTTTTAAACGCGTGACAAACACTGGTATAGCGAAAATTCATTAAAGTCTTCGAAAGCCTTCAAAGAAATACTTCAAACGTATGAAAATTTTTCGCCTATTATTATTCAAAGTTCAAAAGACGTATTAATGACATGTTAAAACCCACAAACACGATGGAACAAGCTTTTGACATAATGAATAAGGTACATATTGGCCTGCCACGTATTTTCTGAAATATTTTTATTTTATCTTTTTTATCTACGCTGGAAAAGACTGGCGACTTTTATTTTTCTTTTTTAAATGACTTAATGGTGTTCGTGTTTAGTGTATTGAATATTCATGTGTGTATGCAAATAGAACTTTCATGCTTCTTTACACAAACCTGCCTTTTTGAGGCACAAAAATAATATGCATGATACCATAAAATTCTGCTTTGTTTTACCTAAGGGCACATGCCAGCGTAGACAAGGTCGTATTCTTTAGTCTACATAAACTATTTTTAAGGATGAATCATTATTGACTCTTGAGTCTAGAGATCTCAAGCGCGACAGCTATGCAATGTGGTACTGGGTTTTCTATGATATTGCCAGTATCAGCTCGGTTTTGAGGTTTAGATATCCCCAGTTAATTGCAATAGGCTCGCGTATTGCCATTACAATCTAAACATACCTGCAAACTGTAGTTGGATATTAGTACGCCTCTGCCTAACCCTTCGGGGATTACAGGCATGATGGTACAATTTTTTCGTCAAAAAAAATGTCGTGGGCTATCCACGACATTTTTTTTAAACGGCCAAAGAGATGCGAAACTCAATGCCAGATTAATCAATTCAATGATATAATGAAAATCCGTATCTAGGTGAGTTGGCTTAGCCACCGGTCTCAGTTTCTATGCGAAAATCTAAGGCAATCTCTAGTCGTATGTCATTGAATCACGTTAGGGCCCCGGGTTGAAGAACAATTAAATAGATTTTGCATTGTGTACAGGTGTTCTACAGGAAGTCAGAAAGAAGTTCGAAAAGCTGACATGTTTTTCATTGGGATATTAATATTAGCTTGAAACTTTGTTACAGTGCCCTTATGGCTGTCACTTCATGGAATTACCGATATTCAATCACATCTGTTTAGACTGAAACTCGACCGCAATAAAGATGGGAAAATATTAAGATGATGAAGATTTTGAAATAAAACTACTTTTTAAGGATTTTATCGCGTTGTATTGATATTATTTGATTCCCGACGTTTCGGATCCTTTACAGCATCCATGGTCACGGGTAGACTAAGTTGTTGGACGTCTTAATGTTACAATTATATTAAGTGTTATATTATAGTGTCAGAAACGAGTATGATGAAGATTACCTAAATTTTGAGGTGAACATAGCCTCAATATAAACATAGTGTCAATGAAAAATATCTTAAGACCTATAAATATAATATGTATAATATAATATATATATATATATATATTAGGAGATCGCGGAATAACCTAGATGTCCTTCTAGACAATTGGAAGGAAATAGTACAACAAAAAATTTGTAGAGGCCTTTGGCCAGGACTAGGATAACACAGGAAACAAAAGAACTATAAATATGTTTAGAATTTAGTCATTCGTAAAATAAGGTTTCTTTTATTTTCGTAAAAATCACATTAAGAAAACCCAGTGGAGTAATCAATTGTATAAGAGTATTATCGGAATAACAATTTGCTTAATATGACGAAGCCGTTGCTTAATTACAGCTAAACCCTAATTAGGGCCGAAAGCTGAACATCCGATATTATATGCATTCTAGATTACACAGACAAACGTTTACAGTAGCACCACTTGGACCCAATACACTAATCCAATTAGGGAAAATTCATTATCTAACATCGGGACGTGTTTCTCCGGCAATAGTGATCCGTCGAAAGAACCCTTGGAATCTTCTAAAGAGCCACTTGTAGGCGATTAGTGCTGTAGCACACTTAACCCCCTAGTGCGGGCTGTGTCGGGTTAGTCCCGCTCTTTGTTCGTGCGTACCCCTCTATACCCAGTGTATTATTGGCTGGTAACAGCGAGTTATTACATTTGCTTTTAGATCGCGATTATGAATAATAAGGGCGGAGAAAGAGGTCACGATTCTTTTGTAGAAGCAAGAGAGAGGGTTGCTTTGGTTCGCTGTTCTTTTTGTAAACTAAGTTGTGTAACTTTTATTGAAAGTTGAAACTATTGTAACCCATGCTTTATAATATTTTGTAATGTAAACTAACTATGTATAGTGGTTTCTGACACTTACGCGAATATTAGACATTGAAATAAAACTACTTTTTACGGATTTTATCGCGTTGTATTGATATTATTTGATTCCCGACGTTTCGGATCCTTTACAGCATCCATGGTCACGGGTAGACTAAGTTGTTGGACGTCTTAATGTTACAAATGTACAATACTTTCATAAAACGATGAAGCGCATTACACATGGACCGACAAAAAAAAAACAAAAAGCAACTAAAATTTACTTTTCACAAAAAACAAACGTGATGAATTACGAAAATTAAGTACCTAAACCATTTTGCCATAGAGCACAAATCAGTAGGTACTATTTTAAAGTTTAAAAGTGGGTACTTAAGTATTAGCACGCTGTAAATCGGTAAACTGGTTTTATTTCAATAGGTATTCGCGTAAGTGTCAGAAAGCAGTAAGTAGGTATTGTAAAAAATGAGATTGTTGACCATAACATACCATCACACCTGCATTTCCCGAAGGGTTAGGCAGAGGCGTACTAATGTACACCCATACTTCGCCTATTATTTACGCCTATTGCCATTAACCGGGCACAAATCCAGACTCCGAGCTGCTACTGAGAATTTCATAGAAAAACACTTTGCTCGACCTGGGGATCGAACCTAGGACCTCTAGCGTAACGGATTTTCAAGCGTTATTATTTTTAAGTAGAGGGTAGCGACACCAGCGCGGATTGCGGTAGCGAAATGGACCAGCACGATTTTAATGCGTCGCATGAATAGGGTTGCCTCACGAGATTCTGTAAAATTAAAAACAGTAAAATTATTATCATATTTTCATGTTGTAGGTATGTGCTTAAAATATTTGTTAATAGATAAGTAGATCCCACTGTAGTCAACACTTAGACCTAGTCTGGTTTACTACAAATAAACACTATCGCTAATGCTTTGTTTTTTGAATTTAAGTCTACTACCAGCTAATTTAAATCTTCATCATCATCATCATATAAGCCAATAGAAGTCCACTGCTGTACAAAGGCCTCCCTCAAATACTTCCACAGGGACCGGTCATATGCCGTTTATATCTTCGCGAGATCTTGAATTTGTTTCGCCAAAATGGCGCCACAAAACACACCAAAATAACTCGACCGCTTTGACCAATCGACAACCACTCTTGCAAACATTAGACATTACTGACTCCAATTCAGCTCTTCAGATGTCTAGATTGGTAACTTACAATATCTTTCAAAGATACTATGAACATAGTTTACTTCATAACTCATTGAATTTATAGATTCCCAAAGTTACTCTTGAAAATAACTTCTACTAGCTCGATCAGATGATATTCAGATTCCAGAATAGGTATTTATACCCGCGCATCGTACATACACTCAAGGGCGGACCGTGGGGTGGATGTGGCGCCCTGGGCTATACTACTTGGGGTCTGCCTTGTCAAATAAATCAACTAATTTCCATTTTGTGAAAAAACTGTTTTCGATAATCTGTACACTAGGTACACGGTACAGGACAAAAAGAGGACTAAAAATATGTAATTCAAATAAATAAAATTATAATTTTTATTTATTTTTATTCTTCTATTTAATAAACTATTTTCCATCCATTATGTCTTCAATGTGGGCTGGGGGCCCTTTACATCCACGGGGCCCTGGGCTGCAGGCCAAAAAGCCCTTATATAGATCCGCTCCTGCCTACACTAAGTTGGGAGTAGTAACTTCTATACTGCGGTTTTGGCCGAATTGATCTTGTTTTTCCTAATTCCGTGGGAATGTTTATTCAATCCTTCCTTTGCGGATTCCTACATTCCTACCTTTGCAAACTTCACGATTGGAAGCTTTTTAGGTTTTGGAAAATTTTACACTTTTACAAATAAGACCAGATTTGTACGTATTGTTTATACGATAAAATGTTCCTAAATCATTATATTGTAGTTATATAGATTGTCTGTTAATACCTATGTTTGTATAGAATTACAAAGTATGTCGTCCAATTTAAAGCACGAAATGCTTACTTACCTAAATGTTTTATATACCTGAGTCACTAGACGGTTTGCAAAAATAAACAGTTTTTGACAGCCCTCATAACAGATTGTAATGCAAAATTTAAAGTTCACGGCATTGCATCGGTGGCGAAACGTCCGATATAGCGCCAATACGCGTGCATTGTGTTTTAATTTAAAATCAATGAGTAATAATAATAAAGGCGTATTATTGTTTAATTAAGTTTTATTGAGCTTGGAAACGTATTGAAAGGGAAGCGATTTCAGCTGTGCTGTATATGTTATATTTTCATGTAAATGCTCCTATTACCGCCAGTTTTAGCTGTCTTAGGTTTCACTTTAAAAAAATAGATATAAGCTGTTATGTTAGGAAAGATGTTATAATTTATAATTAATCTCAACGAAGTATTCTTTGCAATTCAGTACTTAAATTCAATATTCAATAACACAATAGTTACTAAATAATTATTTAATCCAAAAGAGTAGTTGATTCTATTACCGACCCATAGAACGCGGCAAGATTCTATTACCGATTTTCCTACTTCTTTTACCGACCACTACGAAGTTGTCACTTCTTCTATACTATTAAATAAAATAAAAAATAGTTTTTTTTCTTCCTCCTTCGTTAAAACAGTTTGTTTTCTACAATGTTCATATATATTTATTATTTCTCTTTTCACGCAGAGTTGTCCTCTGTATGCCTTAGGTTTTTGAAGCTTCGTATATGCTGGTCCCTTCATTTATAGCTAGAAGCGCAGCTTCTATTTGAGCAGAGGCGTACTGCTTGCGCTTCTGCGGCTCCATAATTCTATAAAAGAACACAATCTTTAAAGAGATATAGAATTTAATTCTTCGCAAGAAGCTTTAAAAAGTTACATTGCCCCCATTCCGTCCCGCCATTTTTATTTGATTTGAAAACATATGAAATATAGCCAATGCCATGAAGCCATGAATGAAACTGGATAGCAAATATTATTTTACATTAATAATATGTCCTTAGACAAAATCTCTCAAAACGTCACGTATGCAAGAAATAAGCCAATTTGTTCAAAAATATACATTTTGTTTTTGTGTACTGTAATATTACCGACTCACAGCTATGAGTCGGTAATAGAATCAAGTATGAAGGTTACAATATTCTATTAGCGACCAATAAAATTAATAATAAACAGATAAAATATCCGCTTTATGGAATACTGTTAAATTCGATCTCATTGCTATATTATTTCTTTTAATGACAGTTAGTCTTTAATTCAGATAATAAAGGTTATTTACAGTATAATATCATTAAAATAATAGGGATATTGTCTAACGTTGAATCGAGTTTTACACAAAAACTTTAAGAAATAGCTTTGTCGTTAATAGATCTAACGAAATATAATAATTTTAAGAATTGAACAAGAAAAAAATAAATTCAAATGAGGTAGTTTATAATAGATAATATGTTAAAATACTAAATGTTTTCAAAGTTTAACAACGCCATGGGTCGTTATTAGAATCAAGTTTTGAAATTTGGATTCTATTACCGCCTTAAATTAAAACATGATTTTATAACACAAAAACCAATAAAAAGTATTATATTATGAGTTAGTTTAGAAAACGAATATATACGTTACAGTTGTAATGTGATAGCAAGAAGACAAATCCATTTTTAGTGTGTTATTTTCCTTAAGTAATATTTAGGTGTACTTACGTGGCCAGAGACGCGACACTATGAAAAGTGCGTCCGCTTCAGGCGCGTCCCACTCATTGTCAAATTATTTCTTTCACTGGCTATTTAAACACACAAACTTTACTCTTTTTGCTGTCCAACAAAAATACGTAACTAATTTTTAAGGTATGACTTTTCTGGAACCCTATATATGTCTAATATGAGTGATTTAAAAATTAGGTCGTTAATAGAGTACATATTTTAGGGGGTCGTTAATAGGAGCTTTTACGTTAGTTCTTTAGTTAAATAATGCTGTAAATATTATGTTTAATTACTTTTAATTTAGTTTATGAAAACTTTCTTTTCTTTCAAAATACTTTTTTATGTGAAAAGTTAATATTTCTTTATCTCTCTCTCTCTCAGTTTTGGGTCGGTCCCTCATGTCTGAGAATCGTGGTCTGTATCAGGGTTGTATCTGGCACGGATGATCTGCCTTCACCGGTTTCTGTCCAGCGCCTCTCTTACAGCCATGTAGAAATTGGAGGACGACAAGTCTTTCACTTGATCGGTCCATCTAGTTGGTGAACGACCGCGCGATCTTCTGCCTTCGGTATTCCCAACAACAATCAGTTTTTCCAGATTTCTTTATAACTGGTAGGTAATCATGATAATATTATTTAAGCAACTACTCGAAATTTTCTCCGTTTATGATGTATAGGAGGACCACCATTTATGTGTCGCAAACGAGACACACTAGGGTAAAATATGGACAGACAACAACAGATGAAAACAAATACATTTAGAATTGAATAAATTTTAGTTTTTCGTTGTTGCACATTATCGAAGCTTTTCCGGAGAGTTCCGATTCCAATTTTAAAAGTGGTTTTCGTGATACTTAAAATGAAAGGAACTTATTGAATACACACATAGAATACAAATAGAACTAAAATCCCCATAATATCCCCTTTGAATACCTACTCGCGAACTAAAATATATGGTTATATCTCACAATCGTGGGCCATTATGTCTTCTAAGACTGCTCTTCGTGCGTAGATGCTTTTAAGCTCAATCGTCGCTCATACTATGCAAAATTACAAGCGAATAAGTAATTCGAATGCAGCTCACGACTTGCAAGCATAATGGGGCAATTTCCTAGTCATTTCCTGGTGGCTGCAAGCAATCCGACGTCTTGCGGCGTCGTGAAGCCCGGTTTTTGATGGTTGAATACCGCGTTTCGTCAATGTCCATCGTCTTCTGAAAACAGAATACTCTGTAACAATTTATCAATATTATTTGTTCCGTAAACGAGGTACTGTTTATAAATCATTATAAACACTCCTGAATACCATAGAAGCTAATTAATAATACAGTGAAACGTTAACTAGTTATGTTATCAAATCCCTGGTAAAACAATCACAAGATAAGTAGGATTTACGGAAGGTTGGAGACGTCCAGCAGTGGGCGAATATAGGCTAATGATGCCTTAATACGAAGCAACTGACGACACGATTGGTGTAGCGGTTGAGTCATCGGCTTCTGCGCCACGTGTCGTGATTTCGATCCCCACACGGAGCAAATATTTGTATGATCTACAGGTAGTTGTTCCGGGTCTGGGCGTTTGTGTATTTGAGGATTTGTGTTTGTAAACGCACCCACGATACAGGAGAAAATCATAGTGTGGGGCAACGTTTTAAAAAAAACTGCCAAGTTACCGATAATATCAATTCTATTTTATCTAGTACTAATATTAAAAGGATAGGGAAAATGATCAAGAATTGCTATACTGCTTATATGCCATTCGGGAGCCATTAACTAAGGGTCAGTCCTAACAGTCATGCGGTTTCTTATTAACTGTTCAGATAATAAAGATCGGTACATTTCTCTATGGTATGTTATCTCTCGTCCCAATTGGCATACGAATTACCAACATAATTTATTTTGGTTCAATTTATAACAAAATGACTATACTATAACGTTTGTTAATGAATCCAAGACATTACAATATTTTTTTTATGCAGTTAAAATCTATGACAAGAAACAGTTGAAGTGTCGTGGGTTTGATTCTCATCCGAGGTAAATATTTCTCTGCTTCGTGGATATTTGTTACAAGTCTGGGTTACTTTGTGGCCGTTAACTGTTTGAGAGTTCCCCACGATACAGGGTTTGGGAAGTGCGGGAAGTATCTTTTTAAAAAAGATAAGAATTAAATCACTCATGGCCATATTTTTACTTTTGTACAAAATTCAAATCATGACTTCCAATTTTAATATTCTTCTTCATACGAACCAAATGTAATAAGTTTCGGTACTATCAAAATTCAACAACTAGTCGTATAATCGTGTACGGCAGAACAACTTTGCAATTTACCTTCATTCGGAAATTCTCAGTAAAACAAGGCAAACGATATAAACAAAGGAAGTCGCAACTAAAGTTATATTGAGCAACTTTGCACCTTACGAGGTTCTGCACTGGCGGTTGCAATGAATTTTGAATATCTAATTGTGTACAATTTCGGGTCACGTTTAGTTGAAATGACTTTGAGAGTTCGTTTATTGCATGTAGTTTTGATGTACCAAGTAACATAGTGTACTTCTTATATTTATTATTTAGTTGGAGGATTCAGAGGTTTTTAACCTTGAAAATTGGAAAGATGAATTTCGAAGAACAAACCTTCGTATCTAGTATCTATACCAGTTCAGTGATTAAGTGATTTTTAGCGATTAAAAATCCTTCTAATTTTTCTAAGAATTAACCTTGCTATCTGTGGAGTTATGAGATTTCTGTACAAAAAGGGCCGAAGATAAGAAAAACAATTGCTTTGGCCCTCAAGAGAGTCACTGTTTTATTGTGTCTACTAATTTATCCTTGATGAGCTGTAATGCATTAATTCATGTCCTAGTAGCAACTATTACGTTCTTAGGTATTATTGGCTTTGTTAATTTAGTGCATTTGAATATAATAAATACATCAGTAACGTCAATGTATCAGGCAGGAGATATCACTAAGATCATTATAATCAATCATCAATATGGTGAAACTAAGAAGTAATACCATGAGAATAACTGGTTGTCAGTCTTTTTGGACTTCTGACCACTACCCACCGATCGATAATTGAGCTTAATGGGACTGTATGGAGAAGACTCGATTTGTTAAAAATGGTTATCCATCCATAGACCACCAGATCCATAATAAAATAACACTGAAAATTGCCACTTGCAAGAAACGAATAATTAAAAATATGACAGGTGAAAATAGCTATTTAAGCGGTGTCTTCTGATCGATTTAATAGAGTGATCAAAATTTATTCCCTGGTACCGACAATAACTTCCCGGGAACATTGTTGCCGAAGAACATTGAAAAGTTTTCTTGTTAAAAGTTCTCTATTGCGGAATGAGAATAATAATTCTTGAAATCACTTCCTTATTTAAGAGAATATTACTATCTTATCTATCTAGAAATATGTGGTGGGTGAGGTTAAAATGTACTTGCTTCGGTCACACTACGCTGGATGAGTAATTATAAACTCATCAGAATTCTCCAGTAAGTAAACCGTACGTAATCAAAAATATGTACCTACTACTAACTATAAGGAAGACGGGTGTTGTACGTTCTAATGTTAAAATTACTAACAACTAACTACCTTACTTACCCATACTTCCCTTGACTATGAATGCTGTACAGGATCCGAAACGTCGAGATTAAATAATATCTAATTAACCGTAAAAAGTAGTTTTATTTTAACAAGATAAGATAGTTATAAAAATGTTTCTCATAATATATTATAACAAGGTATTATTCATTGAAAGAACTAAGTAGTACATACCTATGTGTTTGTTTTCTTTTTATTCATAGTGTGTATTATGTAATTTATTTGTACCACTTATGAGAAAAAGCTAGTGTTCTGTATGCTTGCAATAGTTCCCGTTGGCTTTTACAACTCGTTCAAAACACAACAACTTTTCTTGATTTTATTTTCATTTTTAAACTTGTTATGCTTCCTCGCATGTTTCATTAAATAAAAAGTATTCTTCGGAACACAATGTTTCCCGTAAGTTCTTGTTTATATGCCCTATACTTATTATTAATATTACCACATCATATACAGTATAGTACAGTGCTCCATCAAGAGCATGATAATATTGTGAAACCGTTGGTGGTTTCCGCTGCTAAACGATTAACTGTGTAATATCGATTAACATGGCGATTGTACATCCCTTTACGCCCGTATTCCCCAAAGGTATTCCCCAGATGTACCTAATAACATCGCCAGTCGGTTCTATAGGTCGTGTATAGTATTTAGGTCCCATGTATAAGACAAGCCTATTGCCACTAACTGGACATAAATCCAAACTCCGAGCTGCTACTATGAGTTTTATAGAAAAGCCCAATAACACTACTCGACCTGGTAACCGAACCTAGGACCTCATGCATAGTAATCGCTCTATATCCAATAGATTAATGAGGTAGAAGATGTATTTATTTTTTTACGAATAATAATGGTTTTCGTAGGAAATGCTGTTGGGTATAACGTGTAGAATCACCCTTTTAACCGAAAGTTCAGAATTGGTGCGTGTGTACGTATGATAAATGTAGGAGCAGAGAGAGGTAGGGCATACTGGAATTGAATAATTCCACTCACAATTGGAGCTGCTTGACTGGGGAAGTACCTCCACCTTGCAGAAAATCGTAGTCAAATAACATAGCTCCGTGGTATGTTGTGTTCCTAACGGTGAGCGAGGTCGCAAGAGCTCTACGAGGAAGCGTTGTGTTGGCAGTTTGGGGGACCGGTGGTGTTTTGTTACTACCGCTGTCATGCATGGCAGAATATCTCCTATGCTGCAGCCCAACTATTCCTCCTTAATTTACAGGGTAGGCAACGCGCGAGTGATACCCCTGGTGTTGCAAGCGTCCATAGGCTACGGTAACCGCTTACCATCAGCCGGGCCGTATGCTTGTTTGCCACCTTAGTGGTATAAAAAAAATCAAAAAAGAAAGTTCTACAAGAATCGTAGCAATAGGTGTTTGGCAGTTCCTGCAAAGAATAAGAAGATCAAAAGGCATGTGTCAATAATGCATTAGGAGTTTCAGGAGGTTAATGAATGTAGATGAAACGAACATGACGGCTAGGATCGCAGCATGTGGAAATCTATAGTAATAATCTCTTGTATGTTTGTGACAAATTCTAAGGACTTAGGACAAAAAATAATTGCTTAAATTAAGCAGATACTTTTTTAAATTACGTGAACCATTCAAAGTCAAGCAGATATAAAATAAATTTAAACCAGAGTCGTCAAAACATTTCTCAGACGATATTTCGAATTCACGGAAAGTGCTTTGATTATTACGATTCAAACATTTTCATACTCATTGAACACAGTAAAGAGTCTGTAAAAGAATAAAATGATAATAAATTCAAGAAATTAGGCAAACTCTTGGAACTTTATCACCGCTTCGCGCTATTCCGAGCTTTTTGAAAGACATCTAAAATTGGCGAATAATCCTTTTCTTAGCTGTAATTTATTTTCGAATGGACCCTTCAAGTTTTTTTAATCTACCCTTCTTGATTTTTAATTGGCGAACAGTTTATCGAAGAGTTTCCTCAAATTAGCTGCGACCTCTTCAATATTTCTCATATACGAGTATGTATACTTATGCTTCACATAATATAACATAAAACAAGTAGACATCATAAATAATAGATCTTTAGATTTAAAATAAACAAACTTTAAAATGTTTACTGTATTTTGAATTTTTGTTTATATTTATCCCTTTTATTTTGTTTTAACAATAAAGTTCATATGTAGGTTTTAAAGTTATAACATGTCATTAACCATACCGTGACAACTGTAGGTATTCCCCCCAGGGCTAGGCAGAGATGTACACTCGCTGTTCGCCACACTTTAGGTACCATGTAATAAGGAGATCAAACTATTGTCATTAACTAGATATAAATCTGAACTTGAAATAAAATCTGAAACAGCTACCAATAATTTCCTAATGAAAATCTGGGGAGCGAATCTACAACCTCACGTTCAATAGCTGGACTTGCAACAATTTTTATAAACCAATGTTTATATTTATATAAATACTGTAATACAGATTTTGTATCCGATAATTATGTAAAGGTAGACTCATAATGCCATGATCAAAGATTTAAGACTTACATGAATCTACAGACTAAATCGATGGAGCGTAATATCAAGTGTTATTCCAACATTAAATAGAGGATTTCGTATCTCCACTTAATGACCACTCGTACCGATAATAAGCAATTTATATGACCCATTACAGGATCAGGCAGTCGTTAAGATAAACTTAAGGAAATTCTCTCACTAATTTAAGTGCCTGTTCACCTAGTAAGAACAAATTAAAAAACAAGAGGTACAAAACTGCACCAAGTTCTTCCTGTGTATACAAATACCATCTATCAGCAGAGCTTTGTAATACTCTTGTCACATATAACATGCCAGGCATCGCCCCGTCTGCCTTCAGACCTCGTGAAGACAACCGGAAAATTAGAAAGTAAACACTGACTTCCTACGCTGCGATTTTACAACAAAGCTTTACGGGAAAAATCAAATCAAATCGGGTTCTCGCGGAAATACGCGCACAGTATATGTAGATAATTACATAATAAGAAACGAATGAAGGAGTCTTTATTCAATTAAAAGAGACGGAGTACCGCAAGCGCTCCAAGGATATACTCCCGAGGCTTAGGAGACAAATTTCCCTGGAAACAAATGTGATTCAAATTCAGACAAATAGTCCCCGCGCGGAAGAAGCCGTTTACCAGGAAATTTGTCCATCAGTCTTGGCCCAAGCAAATGTTGTTTTTTCTTTTCCCTTTGCTAGCCTCTATTACGAAGTATCGTACACACGAAAATAATATCAAAAGCTATTTATTAAGAGGATTTAGTCTTTAAATGAAGTATGCGAGTAAGCTTATTGTTTATTTTGGTATTTTATAATAAACACCTTCAATAATATCTGTTTTTGGAAAGTCTGAGTTTGAATTGCTTCATAATTTTCTTTTGGTCTCATATTTAAATAAAGTTTCTTTTGTCATTCAATTTTTGTCTGGCATTGTATGACGCGTTTTGTGCTCTCAATAGCGGAGAGATATGTTCGTTTTGTTTTTCACAGTGTCGTATCGCCCAGAAAACCTACTCTGCCTTATAAATTCTGTCTATTCGCAACATTGTGCGCTGTATTTGTAATCCTTGTCATAAAGGTACTAACGTTTGCTGAATACTATTCTCTTTCTATACATGTTGTTTAAGAGTCTGGAAATCGTCAATTAGACTCAATTTTATGAACCTGTTTCATCGTATGGACGTAGCTTCACGACAAAAATATGTCTTACAAAATGAAGTTGACTTTTAAACGGTCATCAAAGCCAAAGTCCTCATCGTTACCTAGTTGCTGGATCGTTAGGAATATTAAAACTTCTTCGCGCCAAAGTAGGCACTTATATTCCCAGCGAGCTTAATTTGAGAGCCTTTGATGCTCCAGAATGATGGAGCAGAAAATGATCCGCTTGTTGGAACATCCAATCTTTATGACGCTAAATTGGTTTCAACCTGTTGAGGTAGTTCTGTTAGAATTTAGTATCTATTTCAATAAAGACTAATATTTAACACTTTTAATTTAAAATATTCGTTTAGTAAGTACTCGTGGTTAAAATACTGAATTTTTTTTATATATTTTTCTTCAGTTTTTTTCTTTTTTTTAATCGTGATAGGCTTACGCTTGACCGCCAGTTCGCCTGATGCTAAGCGATACTGCGATCTACGATGGAGCGCGTTTGCCTAGAAGAAACCGATTCACTCGTGATTTAAAGACACCCAGAATATACCTATCAGGGAAGACTTACTCGGGAAGTACATTCCATATTTCAGCGGTACGCATGATAAAAGTGGAATCAAAGCGTTTCGTTCGGGTTTTTGGAATGTCCACTATGAATCAATGAGTTATTGTTTTTCTAATTTTGATTCAATTTATAACAAACAATACCTAATTAGCTACTGCGTAAATCTGTTAGTGTATGTACAGGTTTCAAGTTTCGCTTGAATTTTCCAGCGACACGCTAAAGGATCACATTTTTGTTTACTTTAACAGTAACCAAATTGCCATATTTTTTTTCATATTTACAGCATTTATATATTGTTCACCACAGTACTACATGTGACTTAAACTCAACAGCCATTCATTCCAAACAATTGCGTAAACAGCAGAAAATGAACGAGTATTTTGTATGAAATCGGTACAAATAAAAACAGCGTTCCATACAAGCACTCTTCACGCATCAGTGATTGCAATATCTCTCAAAAGCAATACGGGATTTTAGTAACAGTTGTCCTCTGAAAAGGGAAAACCGCAAACTCATACAAATATCATGCAACCATACTCGAGCCGCATACAATCAATTTCAATCAAACTGTGTCAATACAAATTATGGATGAATGAATTTTCACGTGGTCATATTTACGACAGCAGATTAAAATTACATTATTAGTAGAGCTCAAAAGTATTGCTCCGTTATTTTACAAATGAAAATTAATTATTTCATTGGACATTGATTCGGGATGGCGAAGCCAACTGGATTTTGAAGACGTTGATTGATTTCGGAATTAAGGAATAATAATGTGTTTTAATAATTGGACACAAAATTGTGTTTGTAAAGTTAGGTAAGGTTAGGTATAGGTATAGTAATGTACATCTACATTTAGTGAACGAGCCTATTGCCATTAACCGGGCACAAATTCAAACTCTAAGGTGCTACAGAAAATTTAATAGAAAAACCCAATAACACATTAATCGAACTGGGAATCAAATCCAGGACCTCTAGAGTAGCAGTCGCGCTTAGGACCACTAGTCAGACATTATTATTATTAGACATTCATAAAAATTATATTAGAAAAAAAAATAGCGGGGCAATGTAAATATTTGTTCCTAATTTATTGAAAACATTTCATTAAACTGTGTAAAATGTGCTACGCGGACTACGCGGTATTGTTTTGATCAAGAGTGTGTGGGAAACGCTATCGATTGTGGTAATGGCTCTCTCCTACTAATGTAACGTGCTAGCATGTACTAATGAGGCAGTCTAGAATCGATATTTTTTTAAGCGGTTTATCTGATGGTAAGTGACAACGTCACCCATCAACATCTACACCGACTGAGTATGGTCTTTCTATACCGGTGGTACGCATGAAACACCGCTGTCATAATCAAAGGGAATAATTGGACTTCCGATTTTCCACTCGCAAGGGAAACTGCTTTACGCGGGTATTCTTTAAAGGTCCAGCCTTAAAAATCAGAACCAGAACAAGTTAAGTGATAGCGACAATCACTTAACTTGCTCTGGTTCTGGAACTATCTATGTTACTAAGATTAAGCTAAACATATTTTCCACAAATCTCGAAAGGAATGTATCACACGATATTACTTTATCATAAATTATATTTTTCCTTTGCCAGATGAAGCGGACGTCAATTCCCGCAAATCATTTCCCAGCCCTGCAATAAATAGCTACAATTGTATACGAGTTTCGGTACAATCGAAGCGTGAAAGGAACCGACGCGAGTCACCATCAGTCAAACGTCAAGATGTGTCGTGACTACATACCATTTTCCAAGTGCCTGGGTTTTGGGCCCAACAAATAGATCACGGTGCCGATACTCCGCGCGATGAAGAGCGATCGTTTTTCTATGTGACTACAAAATATTGAAGGACAAGCAAATCACTGCACGGAACGGAAATAAAAATTATTTTATAATATTCCAGTTATTATTAACAACAAATGACATGCACTATAACTAATTATGGTCAATAATTAACATTTTACAAATACATAACTCTAAATTGCAGGAATTTCAACAATATAACTGTTGCTACTTTGCCATTAGGATATACAGATAGCAGAGCCTACGTAGATAGCAGTGCATCCTAAGTGGCACTTGTTCATTTGATACTTCTGGCGTCAAAAAATTAAGCTTTATTTATTTTTAGTGGTGAAAAGAGTATAAAATTCACTTCAAATTATTAATTAGTGGCAGGTTTCGAGGGAATTTTCTAAAGAACAAAATTGAACAATTAACATTAGTTAGAAAATAATTTACGTAAATGTAGAACGACTATAATTTAGTTTTGCGTCCCAGTTTCAAAGTTCCAAAGAAGTGATAATGTGATAAAAGTGGACAGAATAAGTTGTAAGTGGATCACAATGGGATTAACTAACTGACAAGAGTCATGTCGTCAAGTTTATTATATCAAAATCTCTTCAATGTATCAGCAACTCCTCTGGTGTTGAAGGTGTCCATGGTCTATCATCAGGTGGCTTGTCTGGTTGTTTACCGACACTTAATAAAAAAACCGGACAAACGTGAGTCGGACTCGGCCACCGAGGGTTCCGTACAAATTGTATGTATATAT
Source organism: Acronicta aceris (assembly GCA_910591435.1). Taxonomy (NCBI): domain Eukaryota; kingdom Metazoa; phylum Arthropoda; class Insecta; order Lepidoptera; family Noctuidae; genus Acronicta; species Acronicta aceris. The sequence goes on along the minus strand of OU342767.1, from coordinate 6,996,018 downwards.
TGAATGGATGGATAATTGAATAATGTTTTTTATTTGTAGTTTATAATTTTGTTTTTGTAAATATATAGTTTAATATTTTTATATGCACGTAATGTTATAAAATTTTCCATTCTTAACTATGGCATTAGGGTAAACCCTGTAATGATAGTTTATTAGTAGTTAGTTTAGATTAATTAGAAATGTATAAGTTTTCAGATTTTTCGGACGGACGGACGGTCAACTAAGAGATCCTATAAGGGTTCCTTTTTTTCCTTTTGAGGTACGGAACACTAAAAAAACAAAATCTGTGTGTTTGATGAGTGATAATCGCCACCGTACCTAAGTATAGTGAATTGTAAGTATATAATTATAATAATGCTACGCCAGGTATTCCATTCCTGTGATAGCTAGGTTACGTTCGTGGGTCAATCACGGCTTGGCCGTTTTTTGGCCCAAACAATGTTCACTCAATATTTCTTTCCACAATAACATAAAATTATAGAGATTAACTTTATTTTCATGAAACAACTGTTAGATTAGCAATATCTGAAGATCTATCGATATGAATCATATTCTGTTTACAAGAATTAATATGTGTTCTAAATATGAATCGATTTATAGGAATTGCTGAACATTTTAGCTTCCAGGCTACATTTACGAATTCTTCAAATCAATTCATATATAACCCGTAGTATCAGTAACAATTTTAACGGTGAATTATAATCATAATTTACCTAAGGCCACTAATTTCTAAGCGTAATCCTCATTACTAGGTACCCGCAATTAATTACGAAACTGCCAAATCTCGATTACCATCACGATGTTGTCTCCACAGTACGCGTGATCGGATAGTTCCCAAGGATTATCCGTGGGCAATATGCCATCGTTTGGACACGCTATCGCCCGCACCCGCGTATTTACACACCCGATTATTATTTGAAGGGAGGAAACCGGTTGCTATTTTTTTATCCGTTCATGACGGTACGAGCGGTAGGTATTATATTAAGTTAAAATAATAAATGGTAAATTGCGTAATATATGCGAACCCGTAGTACAGTTCTGGCTACCCGTTATGGGAAAATAGGCGTGATGATGTGAGTTCGATTCCCACAAAGAAAATATATTTGCAGTCTCCGGATATGAGATTTTTGTGTTAATAAACTCACTCATGAAAAGTCTCAAATGTCCTTCTTCGAACTCACGATGTCCTTAAGACTGACTACCATTTCAGAAATTGTGATCTTTTCAAACTGTGTTTTTTTTTCAGAGGTCATCAGAGAGTCACACCAACGCTAGTCACTTTTAAAAATTAGGAAATATTGGCTTGGAAAAGTGTCCATAAAAATGGAATTATTAAATTGTCATTTATAGAGTTAATTAATATACCATCACCCGAAGGGTTAGGCAGAGTTATAATTACCTACATTAGTGCACCAGCTCTGCTGACATAGTTTACCGGTGCTTATGTCCCATGACATAGAGGGCAAGCCTATTGCCATTAACCGGTTAGAAATCCAAATTTGTGACTGGTTAATGGCAATACGCTTGGCAGCTGTCTATAAAATTCTCCGTAGCATATCGGATTTCGATCCGCGCTGCTACTGAGAATTTCATATATAGAAAAACAAATATTACGGGCACAAATATTATTATATTATTATTATTAATTAAATATTATATATTATATATACGGGCAGGATTCGAACCTGGGAACCTGAGAAGTAAGGTAACTTGACTTTCATAGATGTCACCAACATCACCTTATGACGTAAATTCAAAATGTGAAGGCAAAATTTCAATCAGGCGGGTAGGGTTCGCGATGGCTTAGAGGTCAGAGCGTCTGGTGTATCCAACCAGGACACGCAGGTTCGAATCCTGCCCGCGATTGAATTTTTTCCTTTACTAAAAAATAACTAAATAGTAATAGTCTTTCTTTTTCAGGAAAATTATGGACTAGTTGATGGTTTCAAAGATATTTTGCTAGTTATCTAACCTAAAAACAGGCGTAAGTATTATTGTGAATATTTGGTTGCAATTATTGTGAAAACATATAAATATACCTGCCTAAGTATTTCTACTTCTTGACGAAAAGAATTGTATAATAACATTATACATAAATATAATTTCAGGACTTAGAGCTGTCTTATTTAATTGAGAATGTATATATTAAGTGGATAGAATAATGTTACGATAAAATTTCGACACTAACATTATCTTCTACTTTAACGCTACAGAACTTTATTAGCTCCAACGCTTAGATAACGCTAGAAAACGAACGACATTACTAACATTAACGTGTATCTTAACATCTTAGCGCAAATCTTTTCAAAGAGAATGAAAGTGTTGTTCATAATAGCCAATTAGCCAAAGAATAGACTCTACCACGAAAGTACAATGAGGTCATTAATCAGTTTCAGAGTCAGTAGTCCATAGTCCAGGTCAGTAGTCCATATTATACATAGATATTATATACATTGTTCACGTTATCTAGGCAGTGTACATAACTATTATTGTCGTAATAATGCTTGATATAACGGTAATTCTTTTCGTCACATTGTATTCGGACTCTTTTGTAGTTTATTCCACGGAAAATGGCCATTGACAAAAGATAGGTAGCACTGATATTATTGTGTTGAGTGGACTTGGCCGAAATGAGTTTTAATACGTTTATTATGTTGGGAAAACACTTGTACATAAGCTGTTTAATATTATCTTTCTCTCATCCTGGTGTCCAAGGGAGCTAATATAGACTCCACGATATAATATTGTCGTCGCATTATCTCTTCTTTAGCCATGTTTCAACACGACATCTTAGTCTATAACATTATGTCCTGGCGCCCATCTTAGCCTTTTTTCGGATGGGGAAATGCGCCTTATGCACTCCGCCCCGCTTCGGGGATGCGGGACGGTTGTGTCGGGCTCTCCGGCCAGGTGGCCAGCCTACCGACTAAAACCACCACCACTGCCACTTTCCGCATAGTAGTGGGATCACGGGAATCGCTCTTGCATGCTCCGCGATCACCCATCTTAGCCTGGTTGGATGTTGCTTATTAAACCCGTTCGGATTCTGACTCATACTCCTGGCCGGGCCAGGGGGGTGATACCACGGCCTCATAGAAAAGTGGCGTTAAACAACACTTACGTTGTGTTTCGCTGAGTGAGGTTACCGGAGGCCCAATCCCCTTTTAAAAGGTCGGCAACGCACTTGTGACTCCTCTGTTGTTGCAGGTTCCATGGGCCGCGGTAATCGCTTACCATCAGGCGATCCGTCAGCTCGCTTGCCCTCCTATTCCATAAAAAAAATGGTGAATTTTCATGAATCATAATATGATTCGCGGACACCTAGCTTTTGCGTTACATATTGTTAGTATAAGTTGACTTCTCATTGTACGAAATGCCAATATACAATGCGAAATGAAATGGAAATGTAGGTAGGTATGTATTCATGATGTGTAGCCCCGTGTTCATATCATGATTTAGTGAACATTTTATCCTCTAAGGCCAAGGGAAAGCATTGTTAATATTTGTAAATAGATTGTTTTGAATAGAATTTGCATATGACATGCCTTATTTTTTATTGAGTTTGTACATTTTAAGTAAAAGCGTAAGCCTATCACGAATAATAAAAAAAAATACCTATGTATCTAATTATTATACGTAAATGTAATAGTCGCCTAGCTCGACTATTTGTAATAGGGGACAAATAGTCTCATCCCATATTTCATGGGACCTAAACATACCGGCGTAATGTGGGTGTACATTAGTACGCCTCTGCCTAACGCTTCGGGAATAGGCGTGACGGTCGGTATATTATGCGTAAATGTAATAAGCGCAAAAAGATACATGGTTAGTTAGTGTTTAACAAGCGAGGTATTATTAATTGAAGCATGTAATTGCAGTGGCGCGCAATACCGTCATGTCGACGCTAACATTACATTAGATACTAATCGTTTTAAATTATACCAATGCTCGTTCCAATATTGTCACAAAATTTTACCCGTAGCGAACACAATGATGCAAATATGTGTAAAATACAGTATTTAAATATATTCTGATACTAATAAATATCTTTGCTTAAATAAATAGTCCATCCATTTTAACGTAAATTATGATTTATGAAAATATCATTAGTAATGTAAATAACAAATGCCGGTTAAAATAGCGTTGTCAAATTATTATATCGACAGTAAAATGCCACTTATGATGATGACACCATTTATGATAATTTGAACTAATATTGGCAAGTAGTAGATATTTTTTACATTTTTTTTATGTGATAGGAGGGCAAACTATCAGACGGATCACCTGATGGTAAGCGATTACCGCCGCCCATGGACACCCGCAACACCAGAGGCGTCACAAGTGCGTTGCCGACCTTTTAAAAGAGGATTGGGCTTCCGGTAGCCTCACTCACTCGGCGAAACACAACGTAAGTGTTGTTTAACGCCGGTTTTCTGTGAGGCCGTAGTATCACTCCGGTCGAGCCGGCCCATTCATGCCGAAGCATGGCGTGGCTCCCACGTGAAACTTAAACTTACCTTTATAGACAAATTTTTATTAAATGTTTTTATTTATTGAAATGAAAATGAAATGAAAAACGTAAACGTAATATCGACGATAAAATGCCACTTATGATGATGATACATACATTTATGATAATTTGAGCTAATATTGGCAAGTTGTAGGTATTTTTTACATAAACTTACATTTATAGACAAATTTTTATTAAATGTTTTTATTTATTGAAATGAAAAACGTTTATTTGTCACAATACAAGACGCATACGTTAGAGATAAATGGGCGAACGAGAATGAAAACAAAAAAAATGCCTAGAAAATAAATAAAATATAAACCCTTTCTACATTTTATTTACTTTAAGTGCGTCTCGGTGCATTAAATGGGTACCCACCTCAGCATCTGCCAGGCTGGCGCTGGTATTCTGCTGGATCCCGGTTGTGACATACCTACGGACGTCAAACAAAGCAGCTCTACAAATGAGCTTTAGTGTTAAAGGTCCGTGTGTGTATATGTGTGCGCGGATGTTTATTTTAAGCTATTTAATTACAATTATATTCAATAATTAAACTTTAACATTTAATTAAATTAAATTCAGTTACGAATATACGTTCTGGTGCTTATATTCTGTTGAATCGTTCTGTTGACATCCGTGTATCCAAGTACACGGATGTCAATTCAATGTACTTAACAACTCACATACAGCTTCAACGAGAAACCACATTACCCAACACAGTCACACAGAAGCATATCAATGCGCAAAAGCGTTGAGCTCATTTCTCGGCTTCATTTTCCGAATCCTCTTGATTCCGGTCAATGCGAACAAAGCTATGGACGGAGCCAGTTTATTCTATAAAAGCAATTGTACTGTCAAATCCAAAGCACTTTGAAGACGACGCGACCCCGAACGTTTTGATGACCACAAATACGTGTTTCGCGTTACAAGGGCATGGCGCCCTAACACCACAAAACAATGATAGCAATATAGCAAGTTCCAATACTTAGCCGGTGTTTGGCGTACCTTCGTCATGGGCTTTTAAAGTGTGCGGTTGTGATGCGGATGCGGCTCTTAGGACCTTTAATTGAGTCGAGAATTCTGTTGTTCCAATTCAATTGCTTTATTGTGGTAAGAGAGTGTAAGTAGGTGCTTCTTATGTTATAAGAAAGGAATTGCTTTTTGTTTTCTATAATTTAATTCGGAAGTCTATACCTATCATAAAACTTGTAAAATACACAGACTTTTGATCTATGTAATAATAATATAACATAACATACCATCACGCCTGTATTCTCTGAAGGGTTAAGCAGAGGCGTACTAAAGTACCCACAGTTCGCCAGTATGTTTAGGTCCCATGATGTTTAGGGGGCGAGCCTATTGCCATTAAACGAGCACAAATTCCAAACTCCGACCTGCTATTGAGAATTTCATAGAAAACTCCAATAAAATTTTGCTCGGCCTGGAAATCGAACCCAGGACCTCTAGCGTAGCAGTCGTGCTTGGAACCACTAGACTAACGAGGCAGTTAATAATAAATATTATTACTTAATAATAATAGGATTACTGTCTCAAAAACTACAACTCTGAGAAACTTATTACTGTAACATGGCACTGGCATTACAACTCTGCCACCGAACTAGGTTGGATTACCTGTATCTCAACAAGCAGCGCAAAATCTCACAAGTATTTTGTAAAAAACAAAACACGATCAAAAATCGCATAAAATAATTAGCTATTTACACCCGCCGAATAGTGTTGTACGTCGCAAATCATATATAAATAAATCATATAGGATTTTCATGACATATTTTACTTGCTACAATCCAACGCATTCAATTATATTAAACGCGTGATTCGCGACCGAATGTTGCTGATACCAACAATTTTCCGAACAGCACTCAACTGTTCGTAATTAGCTTATACATTGTATGTGAGGAAATTATAAATATGCACAAGCTGTGCCGTGGAAATTGTTATTGAGCAATTTGTCGCACTGGCCCATAAATGCACCGTTGATTAATTTATTAAAGGGACCACAGTTTTACATAAACGATGGCAGTAACACAACCGTTGCGTACTTCGAATTATGTTGCGGCTACCAATTTACTTAATAAATAACCTAATATAATCAACTCATTACATTGTCCCACTGTTAGGTACGGGTCTCCTCTCCTAGTGCGGGTTGGCAGACTTCACACGCCATCGAGAAAATCACTCAGGCATGTTTCCTCACGGTGTTTTCCTTCACCGTTTAAGCGCATGATAATTAACTATTTAATACGCACATGACTTCGAAAAGTCAAAGGTGTATGTGCCTTGGCTTCGAACTTGAGACTTTTGACTTGGCAGTCCAATGGTTATACCACTAGATTATCACTGCTTAATAAATAAATAAATAAAAATAATTTTTTTTTATGTCAGACACAAAGACCCATGGCAAGTTAGTAACAAAAATTACTTCAAACCTATGTCAGTGGATATAATTTAGTATTTTTTTTTTACAAAAACAAAAAAGCATCATTCACAGGTAGGTTTATCGAGCTGAATGTATATCATGCAGCTTGATAAATTTATTCAGTACAGGCTCATCCAGTCTATCCGCGAATACCCTAAGGATGCTGTTGGTGCTTTCCTTGACTCTGCGTAGTAGCAACGCAACTTTCTTACGCATTATCGTGAAGTAATCTTCTGTGTGCGTATCCGCTAACATGCCTGACGCACTACAATAACGTGGAAGCGTCAAAAACACCCTGAAAGTATTGTTGTATTGGATGCGCAGGACGTTGCCCGCTTTTTGGGTATGATTAGTCCAGAGGCTGCTGGTGGAAATTAATACTTTAAAAATTTATAAAACATACAAAAAAAAAACTTATGCCTCATTAGCTGACTCTGTCGTGTAGCGACTGCTACACGAGAGGTCCTGGGCTCAATTCCCAGGTCGCTCAAAGTGTTATTCGATAGTAGCAGCTCCTATTTTCGAATATAGTGCCCGTCAATGGCAATAAACTTGCCCCCTATTACATGGAACCTAAACATACTGCGAACTGTGGGTGTACTTTAGTACAACTCTGCATAATCCTTCGGGGAAATATAGGCGTGATAGTATGTTATGTTGATGGTATGTCATTCAGAAAACCGGTTCTTAAGAAACATTTCGGCGTGCAATATGAAAGCTTTATTCATTAGGCTCTGCTGTAAGGTTAGGTTAGGTTAGGCTGCATTAGGTGCCGTGTGATAAACGTCACAAAATCATCATCCCTGTATCCCTGAAGATTAGGCAGACATGTAATAATATGGTGTATATTACAGTACACCAGTTTCACTACTGTCAAAAATGTAATATACCTATAAGAAAGAAAGAGAGAATGTGGAATGCGCTTCCCGAGTGGCTCTTCCCCGATATAAAATCTGGATGTCTATAAATCACGAGTGAATCGGTTTCTTCTAGGCAAGCGCGCTCCATCCTAGATCGCGGTATCGCTTAGCATCAAGCAAACGGTCAAGCATAAGCCTAGCACGAATAAAAAAAGAGAGAAAATATATTTATTCAGTATTTATCAGGTCAGCACTGTAGGTATCTATTTTTCTTCTCTCTTTTTATTTTTCATTAAATTTCAATTTCCATTTCCAAAGATAATCAACTGACTAACTACACCTTTATACCTGACATTAGCGATTTAGTCGATTATAGACATTGTATAAAAAGGTGTGGGTGGGACCGGACCCGGTTTAAATTTTCACACCTTAATTGAAAAAAATGTTTAGGTACACAACGTCTAAATGAGTGTGACACAACCCCATGGAGGTTCGGCAAACTGATTCAATTTGCGAGCGACCACCTACACCCCTTGCACTAATTGATTTACTTTGCAACGAGATACTGGCTTCAATTAAAAATCGTTTCCTTTAATTGACAATAACTGAAGCCAATAAAGTGAGTAGGGCAATAAATAAACAATCCATCAGACCGGAGTTTAGGTTACGTTAAAAAATATTTGCGGTTTACGACTTTGTCTCTGGGTTTTAAATTGTATAGCTATTGTATTGCTCTTTTGCTTTAAATGTTACAAAAAACGTGTTTTCCCTACACTATATGTAGTGACTTCTGTTTGTTTACAAACTCTAATCCTCAGATACACAAATATAAAGTACTGAAAGAACTACCCGTACGCTATACATTTTTTTCTGTGCGGACGTTGATCCTCATCGTTTACTTACGTTGATCGCTCAACAGCTCTATGCCAGTCGTATCGTTCTGAATATGATATATAGAATTTATTAAGTTAATTTCAAGTATCTTATTAATTTTAATAAAATGCGATATAGTTCAACAGCCAATCAGTTAAACAAGCTCGTTAAAAATATTTATTTGTTTCTCTCTATGTACAAAATATATATTATTGTTAAAGAAATGAATTTATTCAAAGTAGCAGAATAAATCTCAGCTTCTATACAAGTTATATATACCTACATATTAGACAGAAGCATATATAATAAGGTCGTCCAAAAACAACCAAATCCTTAGTGAATATAACAGAACCATTGGTCACAAAAAGTGAGTCCGCGTTTTCAGAATAAAACAAAGAGAATTCTAGTTTTTATTTACAAGTTGCCGACTTATCAAATTGACAAAATATATTTTTTGTCCGAACCGAGTGCCATATTTCACAGCAACTGAAATAACGCTCAACTACCGACCCAAAATATAGAGTAGCGCTATATATTTTACGAGTAAACCGAGCTTTGATTTTCGCCAGCTCTCTTTCAAAGTCGGCGTGAAATTAGTCTCGCCACATTCGCTCCAAATCCACACGAAATAAACTGTGGCATAACGAATACAACTTTCAGATGGAAAGTCGTTGATTCTTATTATTCTGACATACAACAAAAGTACCTGTTCATTCATGCAATTAAAAAAGCATTCAAGAATGTAAAGAGAAATGACTGGAATGAAAAAGGGACCGCTCGAATAGCTCAAAAAGCATCTACTTATTTTACATCCTGCTGATTTGGTACTTTGTACCAGTGTTATATAATAGCAATATAGAGCCATGAAAAAATAAACGGAAAAGAGTACATGCAATCTCACTCTCCTTTTAGATAATCAAAGACAGAATAGTGGGAATAAGTACTGCGCGCGAAAAGTGTAATCGAGTAATATTTTAGAGGAACTTAGTTAAAACTGCAACTATCCAGCTCATTCCATTCTCCAAACCGTTATTTGTTGGAATGGAAGGCGTTTTAAGTAAAATAAATTACCTGTTACAAGATGAGAGTTTGTGACCGAGCGGGGATCAGCGGCGGGCGAACGTTACGGAAATGAGAAATGAATTGTGGGGAGATCGGGCCGTGTGTTCTTCGCCTTAACCGGTACCCGGTAAAACTATCATGTTTCTGAAAGTATGAACATTATCTGGGGTAGCTTGAATATTTTTAATGGCGCCGCATTATCTTTTAAATCGTTCATTACGGTCTCGGTAACGAGGGGAACACTTTTGCTATTACTCTAGACCAGAGAAATGTTTGTCTAATATTTTTTTTGTCTTATTACAACAATTTCATTTAAACTGTCGCGAATTTTCTATGCCTTCGTATGATAGTTTGCATCAACAATCTTTAAATATAAGTTTTAGACATTCAAAACGAATATCGATTGTTTTGGATTATAATTTATTTATAAAATTATACGGTTTGTATAATTTAAAGATTTATTATTAAAACTAGCTTTTGCCAGCGACTTCGTCCGCGTGGAATAGTTACTTTGTTCCCTAGTTCTTCGCCCGCGGTTTCACCTGCTTTGCCCCGTTCCTAAGGGTTGTAGCGTGATGTTTTATAGCTTGAAACCTTTCTCATGAATCACTCATTTTCCCAACATTTCCCTTCACTGCTCTGCTCCTATTGATCGTAGCGTGATGAAAAGTATACTATAACCTGTGGTTTGGGCTGTGCGTTGATAGATCACTATGTCAGTCAGTCAGTCACCTAACGTAAGAGTAGACAAATATAAATCAGAAAGCTCCGAACTGCTAAGCTATCGGGAGTTACACGTGTTATTGTGAGTCAACCATAAAAGATAGACATTTGCTGTCGTGGAATGTTTTTTATATAATTTTAAGGAGAACATTTCCGTCATACATGATTTCTGTGTAGCTTTAACCATTAAGGCTGCACACGCGACGGAAGCTTAAAAAATGGAGTAAGTTCTCCTGTTTTCCCAACATTTCCCTTCACTGCTCTGCTCCTATTGATCGTAGCGTGATGAAAAGTATACTATAACCTGCCCATGAGTATGAAGAACAATTGTACCAAGTTTCGTTAAAATCCGTCGAGTGGTTTTTGTTTCTATAACGCACATACAGATAGACAGACAAAAATTTTACTGATTGCATTTTTGGCGTCAGTATCGATCACTAATCACCCGCTGATAGTTATTTTGGAAATATATTTCATGTACAGAATTGACCTCTCTACAGATTTATTATAAGTATAGATAACACATCTGTATTTTGAACTATCGTGTGTATTACTTACTGCTTATATTTTCTCATCACTTAGTGTTAAAAGTTAGTGTCTTAACTTTTAACACTTCTTAGAGTTTGATTAAGGAAGGCAATAGATTCATTTAATCGATTAATTTAAAACACTTCAACAATATCGATTCATAATTTTGAAACATTCGTACTTAATACTTCAGCGTCTTTAGATTCACTTTGACTGAATGTTGACTTAAAGATACTTCGAAAGTCAGAAGAGTTGTGTTAAAAACTTAACAAACTCGGTCTCTGTTTGATGTGGGAACGACGTTGAAGTTCGCCTGAAAGTAGGGGCAAACTTCTGAACGAAAATAAGTATAAGTTACATTTCGTACACAAAACAAATAATGTTCGCAGTTTATTTGCTGCAAATGTTTTAGTATCTTGAAAGTTGTTTTCTAGTTGTTGATAGTGTCTTTTTATTTTAGTTGGTATGACACAAAAATGACAAATAATTATGAATAGGCATAATAATTAGACTTACTTAAAAAGTCTCTTGGTGACACAATTTATTCCCATAGGTATTTAATTGTCTTTCATGTTCTTTTATTTTATTAAACTTAAAATAAAACAATTGCCCAAATATTATAAGAGGACGCCTGCACAGGAGGAGTTACACTTATGTATGTACTTTATTACTTATTTTTATATCTTACTAGCTTCTGCCCGTGACTTTGTCTGCGTGGACTTCAGAATTGAGTCCGACCTGTATAAAAAGTCTGTGTTTTTTTTATGGGATAGGACGGCAAACGAGCAGACGGATCGCCTGATGGTAAGGGATTACCGCCGCCCATGGACACCCGCAACACAAGTGCGTTGCCGACCTTTTAAAAGGGGATTGGGCCTCCAGTAACCTCACTCACTCGGCGAAACACAACGTAAGCGTTGTTTAACGCCGGTTTTCTGTGAGGTCGTGGTATCACTTCGGTCGAGCCGGCCCATTCGAGCGGAAGCATGGCTCTCCTTCGTAAAAAATTGTGTTATTCCAAACTATAATCTGTGTGCCAAATTTTATCCAGATCCGTCCCACATGCATCCACACATCCATACTCATAAACTTTCACGTTTCTAATATTAGGAAGGATTAAAGTATAATAATAACTTAGCCATTAACAAGTAGGAATGATCAGGAAATATTTCTGAAATACGTCAGTAATTTATATTTCCCAGAGCGCACGTTTATTCTCTGTTGGCGAATGGAAGTCGAGTGTCTGGCTGCAGACATCCAACTAGCCTTATGTTATTGTTTAATTAGGTATACTTAACAACTGACTGGTCCAGTGGTCTCAAGTGCAGCTACTGTCATTCACTACTAAGTGTCAGATGCTGAACTCATGATCAGGAAAAGAAAACTTGTATTGTTATTTTCTAAGACATTCTCTGTAGTAGTTTAGAATTTGGTTTTGTACCCGATACATGGGAATCAATAGACCCGCTTTTTTCTAGCCTAAAATACCAGCGAACTGTCAGTGTACATCAGATTTTTTCTGTTTAAGCTCTCCAGATATTTAGGAAGGTATTATCTCCTCAACATATGTCTATAATAATTCATTTAAAATATTATTTGATAGTTTAATATTAACGTTGATTAAACAAACTTTACGCCCTAGAAAGACAAATATTGATATTACCGAGGTTCTTAAAAAAAAGGTCACGTGTGTAGTACTGGCAACTGGTGCATGTGTATGAGAAGATGTATGAATGTAGACGAAGCAAAAGAAGTATGCAAGAATCGTAGCTAGTGGTGTTCTGTGGTTTCTGCCTACCTGGCAGATATCTGGGAAAAAGGAGTGCAAGTCTAGCAACTAGATATAGTTTTTAATTTGATCTAAGTTGTGTATTATATATTACAATATTATAGATAAGTATTAGGAGAGCATAGATCGTACCTAAAATTCGGAGCTGGCTTGAATTTTTATTGAATTTGAGCTCGCTGGCATCAGCTCAAACACTACGTTAGCAGAATTAAATTATGGTAGCGCCAATTACAGGCGTTTTTGAACCGCACGATGGCTGATCGCCAATTTGTGCCCTTATAAAGCCTGTTTCAGTTATAACATGATTCTGGTACTACGTTATTGGGATTATGGGAAAATGGTGTTGCAATATTGGAACTGCCTCATTGGTCGTAAGCATAGCGGCCAAGTGTGAGATCCCGAGTTCGATTGCCAGGTCGAACAAAGCGTTATGATTTTTCTATATAATTCTTAAAAGCCGCTCGGTGTTTGGATTTGTGTCTGATTAATGGTTTGTTTGTTAATGGCAATAAGCTGGCAATCTTCTCAAGGGACCTAATGCGCTTCCCGAGTGGGTCTTCCCTGATGGATATAATCTGGGTGTCTTTAAATCACGAGTGAATCGGTTTCTTCTAAGCAAGCGCGCTCCATCGTAGATCGCAGTATCGCTTAACATCAGGCAAACTGGCGATCAAGCGTAAGCCTATCACGAATAAAAAAAATAAAACATAAATAAACCAGTGAAGTGAGTGTATATTAGTTAAGTATACTTCTGCCTTTCCCTCCGAGAAATACAGGCGTAATGTTTTCTTGTATTTGAATTATTTTAACTCGTCTAAAATCGATTGCTACTTTACAATCAGTTTACCTGAAAAAATATTTAAAACACTTCGAAAGACACGTTTTCTGGATCAGGGATTTAGGTCAGTTTGAAGATCTTTTGATGCGGCAAAGTCTTTGAGGCATTGAAGTTTTTCTAGGCGATCCGTTTAGCGAAGTTTGTTTTATAGATAAGAGGGGCTTCTATCCTGTCATGAATATCTGGGTTGAAATAAAAATAAATTACTCTAGAAACAACGAGACATGTCCAAAGCAATTTTAATTTGTGTGTAGTTGTCTATTGGTCTAGTGGTCACGTGGTGGCTGCTGAGTTGGCCTCAATTTTGATTCCCAGGTCGCGTAAAGTGTTATTGGTTTTTTCTATTAATTATAGATATTCTATCTGACGAAGCACATTAAATTATTGAAGTTTGAACTTCATGTCAATAACATACAATTCTTCGTGTAATATCATGACTATAGCAGGTTCTTAACAGTTTAGATTTGTGCCCGATTAATGGTAATAATTAGGTACATAGATATTACATATTACGCCCTCTACATGGGACCTAATATATAACTGTGGGTCTGAGGGTCTGGGGTATACTTTAGTACACCTCTGTTAACCTACAACCACTCATTAATGTATTAATGAGTGTAATAATGTAACTGGTATCAGTTACGAACTACGAATGTTAAGTGAAATAGTCCCTGAATGAACAGCAACGAAACGTAGAGTTCTAGTAACAGCCATAATCTTAATGAGAAAGTACTTCCGAGAAAATCTTAACAGAAAATCCTTATAAATACAGAATCATGCATTAAATGGGGAACCAAACTTACGACGAGTTCTAAGATAATTTACAGAAGAGAAGAGATTTAAACAAGAATCTCAATTTAAGAAGCTTTACATAGAATCCCTTAGTAGTCTAGGAAAATTATGGCAAAAGTGTACGACACCGGCACGGCTTTGTTGTGAAAGCAAAGACGCTTAGCACTCAACACAGAAAAGACAAGCAATATTTATAACTCTATGCAAGGAGGTACCTACATATTAATGTAGGTAGGAGCATACAAAGATCTGGAATTTACATGTAAAAATCTGAGTAATGGAAATAATGAACTTATTTCTTCTTGTGTAGGTGATAATTATGTGCACGATGATTAAAAGTTTGCAGGATCATCGTTCGGGCAGTCAGTCCAAAATCATTATAAACCTGCATGATCTTATTATTTTGCGTTAAAAATCATTGAATGAATTAACAAAATGTCAATAGTTTATCAGTTTAAAAAAAATTAAGTGGGTGTTAGTACTACGCTTGAGGGTTCGATTCCCAGGACCTCCAGCGAAGCAGTCTGGCTTACGACTATACTCGAGAATAGTGTTATTGTGTTTTTTAATGAAATTCTCAATAATGACTTGGCAGCTCGATGGGTTTACCTCCGCCTAACCTTTCGGGGAATACAGGTGGATTGGGTTGTAATAATTAAGGTTTTAATAATGTTTGTGCCTGTAAGAAGTCTTTTTATAACGGTTTTTACTTACGGACCAAAGACTGCTACTTTATGAGTCGCAAATCCTGCCCCATATGAAGTACTGCTCTCACCTATGGGCGACACTCAGGCTGTGGAATCAGCTCCCCGAAGGATGAGGTTTTCCCAAAGGGTTTACAGCATGGAGTTCTTCAAAAAGGGTGTGAGAAGACTTTTAAAGGGTTGGCCATGCGCGAGTGATACCCCTGGTGTTGCAAGCAGGCTACGGTAACCGCTTACCATCAAGCGGGCCGTATGCTTATTTGTAGTGGTATAAAAAAATGTTAAATAGGTGCTATATCTTTACACCGTTATTTTTTGTTAATTTAATAAATGAAACGCAAACGTTTCATCATCGTTATCCACATGCACCTTACCCCCAAACATTTATACATCGTTAATCAAATCAAGTGTTAAATGATCCGGTGAGTGGAAAGGCTCACCGAATGTAAGATATTTCCTGCTCCACCCAAACTTCCTGATGATTTTCCTGTGCGTTTTTTCTTTTAGAACCAATGGAGTTGCTAACAGGAACAATTTGTCAGAAGTCTGCTTTGTCTGTTAAGATTTGGCTTGTTTATCTTCCACTTTGAATTAGCTTTGAACTTGTCACTTATCATTTGCGAGTTCGTACGTTACGCGTGTTTTCTTGTTGGTACCAACGTTTATATTGAAATTTCAACGTAACCACCGACATCTATTTCCCTTATTCATAGCCAAACATAGCTATAAAAAGTTTATAAGACTTATATTTTTATAACTATGGGAGTATATCTATATGAATCAAAGTCTTGACTAACTGATTCACTCACTGGTGATAGACAACACACAGCCAAAAACCCCTGATCGTGGACTTGAAATTTAAATCGTGAATTTATCTCGATAAATAGAAAAATCAATACACCCTAACATTATTTTAAATTCAACTCCTACGGGATATAAAATAATCATGGACATATTATATAGAGTTACTTCCACGTTTATAATATTAATTTAGACAAGTTTCTTCTTAGAAGCACGGAGCGGCGATTACGTTCTCAATAACAAAGTTTATTCTGTCAGCTATATGATATGCAACTGTCCTCAAAAACAACTCGTCTGCTAAACAACATTCATTCCGTCAGCTCTTGGTGTACACACACTTCCATTAAAGTTAACACTTCCGCACGACAATAACATCAAAGCACAATATCCGCGATATTCAGGTAAATACGCAGCATGCCTCTCCAACAAACGCTTACATAAAGGTGGTAAATGCCAAGTGCCAGGCACGCTAGCTACAAATACTTGCATAGCCTATATACGTCGACACCGTAACCGCAACCTTCCAGTTGACAATGTTAGTCGTGCGGAGACATTCAGACTATGTGAGTTATCCTTTAACCGCTCCTATAGAGCATAAATTTATTGACACTGCTTGTACAAGAGGAATTCAATGGAACGTGTTGGATGAGCGAAACTATTTTGAATTTTGTGTTTACATAACAAATAAATAAGTTAGGTAGAACTGGTTATAGATGCCTTTATAGTTAACATGTAGGATATTTAATTTTGTTTAAATTTCAATGTGATGAAAATTTGAACTATAGCCTAACTTCTCTCATTTTGAGAGTAGTCCCGTGCCTAGTAGTGGGTCAGTATATGGGTTCATGATAATGATAACTTTATACTGCCTCATTGGTCTAGTACCTATTCTCGACACTGGTGCGCGTGAGGTCGTGAGTTCGATTCCCAGGTCGAGCTGAGCAGCTATGAAATTCTCAGTAGTCCTCAGGGCTTGTATTTGTACTCGGTTTTAATAACAATAGGCAATATTTACCCCTGTTATGTAGAATCTAAAGCATATTGGCAAAATTGGTGTAGGTACATCTGTACTCTTCTGCCTAACCCTTTGGGAGTAAAAAACGTTAAAAAGTTACAAAACAAATAGGTAACGAAAACATGTTAAAATGTGTTTTTGTATTCAAACTTCAGAAGAATAAAACAAAACAAATTCTTATGGGTCCAAAGCTTATGGGTTTATAAAGGCCTTTTAAAGAAAGGGTTGACCACGAAACAAATTTAAACGTCAAATTTCGCCGAAAAATCCCTAACCACTTAACGGTAAGCGCAGTCCTTATTTAAAGCCCTGTACAAGGTACATTAGTATTCCATCTATTGTCTTCCTTTTTTCGAATGGACAGATACTGTTGGTTTCTTCCGGTCCTTATAGCATCACTGGGCTTAAGCAGGCGAGCACTTAAGGCGCTCAGTCTGCAAAAAGCAAGGGGATACAAGATGTCTAATGGTACCTTAGGGAGAGACGTAGGCTCAGAATTTTCCGTTAAAAAAAGACAGTATGGCACTGAGACTGTCTTGTTTTTATTTTTTGACATGGACGGATATCGAAAATAGTACTGGATATTTTTGAGATACCTAAACAGAACTGCAAGATTTACGTAGCGTTTATGGTGGTTACCTCGCCATTACATTTGCGACGGCGTGTCGTGGGTTTGATCCCCCCACCTGAGGTAGGTACATATTTATGTGTTCCAAGGATATTTGTTTTGAGTTCGGACACAAAGTACAACCTACTTTGTATCCGGGAGTCTCGACATAGGCCTTGTAATATGCAATATTTTTTTATTTATACGTATTATGTTTTGCTCTTTCCTATTCTGTCATGATTTTAAGCACCATGATGATTTTAATGCCTAGTGTAACTTAGTAACATTGCCTATCTATAGCTGCTAAATATGAGGTTTGGATTCAGTCCAGTTCAGTTCAGTCTACTTACGTGGGAGAGCCATGCTTCGGTACGAATGGGCCGGCTCGACCGGAGTGACCGGCTTCACAGAAATCCGGCGTTAAACAACGCTTACGTTGTGTTTCGCCGAGTGAGTGAGGCTACCGGAGGCCCAATCCCCTTTAAAAAGGTCGGCAACGCACTTGTTACTCCTATGGTGTTGCAGGTGTGTATGGGCGGCGGTAATCGCTTACCATCAGGCGATCCGCTTGCTCGTATCCTATCCCATAAAAAAAAGTCCCAAAAATGGCTAAAACTCTACTACGAGTACCCAATCATAATACAATTTTTCTTCATACATCATTTTTAAAAGGCCTCGCACCAAGATATTCAAGATAATTATAAGACTAAACCTATCAGTGTCTAGGTAATGGAGCTCATGCATTATAAAAAGGAAGTTGATTTTAATAAAATTCCACTGTATCAAGCGTCGGCATCGTGCATTTATGCAGAATCATAAATATCGTCGCTCACAGTGGCCTTTAATAGCACGTATACAAACTTTTATTGAATTCGCTCAATATATTTTGGCATTGGCGCAAATACGATGGTTGTTGAATTAAATAATGAAAAGGCAGTTTCCCACAGGTTTTAAACGGCTGAATGGCAAAGAGCCAACGTTTGTGTTCCACCTACCTACCCATCTACAACTAATACACATATTTTCAGTCAGTACCAGATGGTGTAACTTTGGTTTAGATTGTGCAGTTACATTATCACTTCCAAAGATTTCCAATAAGAACGAGTAGCAGTGATTATTTTATTTTCAACTTAGGTATTTGTTGTTCAAACGGATAACGTTGGTTGATAAGTGTTTTATTTATAAAAAAAATAATAGTATTGTCCAATAGGAGCCGATATGTCGGGTTTTAAAAAATATAATTATAAAGGTACGACAGTAAAATTTGTAAGAAAGTAGTTTTAGAAAAAAATCAGTAAAAATATTAGGTACTAGCTGCAGCCCGCGGTTACACTCGCATCTCAAAACGACTTCTTGAGACAAAAGGTCCTATGTCCTTCCCCAAAATGCAAGCTTTCTCCTTGCCTGATTTTATCGAACTCTGTTTAGCGGTTAGGGCATTAAAAGGTGACAGAAAACAAATAAAAAAAGAGATAGTTTCGCATTTACAGGAGGATCCTTTCTTTTATTGAATATCAATACAACATTATTAGAATGGAATTAATTTAAATTATTTCGTTTCTAAATCAATCTAATGCTGTAAGCCTGTAACTAACTGTGATGTAGGTAGAATTAATGAACTTGGGTGTAATTTTATCAATAGGTACTGTTTCTACACACCGTGGAGGTTTCACGTATAAAATGACTCTGTCTACGTTCCTTCAAAGGAAGAAAACAACTGTCATGTCAACTTAAATGACACCTGTAATGTCAAATCATTATTAACTAATGACATCGTATTAGTTGTTAGAGAAAAAATTTACACCCTTCGTTACTTCTTTACTTTCCTCTAAAATTGGTTAAATCAGTAGGTATGTTAGCCATTTACTTTATCATATTCAGAATGGACCATTTATTAATTCTTTCGTTTGAGACGTAAACTTTAATTACTTTACTAAGTAGTAGTCATAAATACGTAATAAATTATAATTATTTGGACTGAACTCGATAAACACCATACGCGGTAATAAGTATCTATCTATCACCCAAAAATTCTACATTAATTTTTCACGTCCAACATTTTGACGGGGCGACCACATTCTAATATTATCCATTACAGCTAAACAAACAACTTGGCAAACTGTACACAACACACTACACTGTGCCATTTATTAGCTGTCATAAATTGCTTCTGCGGGTTTACTCGGTTTCAATTAACGTTACAGACTATTGAGGTTGTGCCCACATTAGCTTTGGTAATCATTGATAACTACTTTTCACGGATTTTATCGCGTTGTATTGATATTATTTGATTCCCGACGTTTCGGATCCTTTACAGCATCCATGGTCACGGGTAGACTAAGTTGTTGGACGTCTTAATGTTACAATTACTAACAGCTACCTTACATTTTTGTTAATTACTAACAGCTACCTTACATTTTTGTGACGACACGTTTGGCGTAGCGGCTGAGCGATCGGCTTCTGCGTCACGTGTTGTGGGTTCGATCCCCACACGGAGCAAATATTTGTATGATCTACAGGTAGTTGTTCCGGGTCTGGGCGTTTGTGTATGTGAGAATTTGTGTTTGTAAACGCACCCACGATACAGGAGAAAATCCTAGTGTGGGGCAACGTCTTTAAAAAAAAAAAAAATATTGGCGATCCGATTCACGCAGAACGAGCTCACCGTATCCTTCGGTCTTGCAAATAACAATATAGAGTTACAATCATATCTATTATAGATTTATAGAGTTGGACTAAGCTACACAATGTAACAAGTAGGTAAATAAGTACTACCTACTCTTAAAAACTACAACAGTGCAAGTACAACATACTTCAACGTCAGTTGACAAATTGCACCGGGCTGGAAACAGCTGATACCACTGTTTTTGCATTACTCCCTGACTGGGAATGGAAATGATATTGAATACTAAGTTACTTCCTAGAAACAAGGAATACGTATACCCAAAAAATTACGGTAATTACCAAATAAAACAATAGTGATATCATGCATATAGGTATATGAGTATGAGAAAAAAAGCCCTGTCCGATCCGAAATGGGCTTATAGGTATCCCAATCACATCTATACATATAATAAAATAGTAAAAAATATCTGTACGTTAAATATATTTACAAAAAAAAATTTGGGTGATGGAGACATAGTAATACGGTAAGAATTTAAAAGAAAAATTCTGTCTGTTTGTTTGTCTATTTGTACACGTTAATCTCCGGAAATATTGGACGGATTCGAATGAAACTTTTTTTGTTTTAAAGCAATTAAGCCTTGGCAACAAATAGGGTATAATTGATTTTAGAAGCTTTGAAAAGTATGTGTGGGGTAACCTTGAAAGATAGAGTGAGGAACAGCGTGATAAGGGAGCATGTGGTGTGAATGAAGATGTAGTAACAAAGATTGAGAAAGGTATGTTAAGGTGGTTTGGGCATGATGACAGGATGGATGAACGAAGATTGACGAAACGAGTATACATGGCTAGAACGGATGGAAGAGTTGGAAGGGGCCGACCTCGGCGGTATAATCAAATTGCGGACGTTCTCAAAAAAGGTCTTGTTAAAAGCACCCTAAACCGACGATCATTCATGAGGAGATTAATGAACGTAGAAGAAGCGAAAGTGGTGTGCTAGGATCGTAGCAAGTGGAAATTTATAGCCTCTGCCTACCTCAATGGGAGACAGGCGTGAAAATATGTATGTATGTATGATTTTGGAAACTGGAACACCTGATGCAGGACCATAATGGTCCAGCTAAACTATAAGAAATATAGAAATGACGCCTTAACGAAAGTTGTTCAGCCTGATGAGCATTTTCTGTTGAGGTATAAAAATCGAATATCTGAAACACTTGGTTGAAAACCATAATGGTCCAGCTAAACTATATGAAATATAAAAATGACGCCTTAACAAAAGTTGTTTAGCCTGATGAGCATTTTCTGTTGAGGTATAAAGATAAAGGAATATTATTTGATTATTTTGAGGGAAGTGACATGGGTCGTTGATAAAGACTTTAAGTAACAACGAACTCCACTCCACTCCAATAAAATCTTAAATATTCATGAAGTTTAAAATTAACGATTGCCGCAAGTAAACCAAAATCTAGCAAATTTTTAAAATGTGATGAATCCTTTTTGTTACATGTCTAGTGAAACCGCGGGCAGCACCTAGTTGAAAAAGAAACTACATAACATAACATACCATCACGCCTGTATTCCCCGAAGGGTTAGGCAGAGGCGTACTAATAGACACCCACAGTTCACCGGTATGTTTAAGTCCCATGTAATAGGGGGCGAGCCTATTGCCATTAACCGAGCACAAATCCAGACTCCGAGCTGCTACTGAGAATTTCATAGAAAAACCCAATAACACTTTGCTCGACCTGGGGATCGAACCCAGGATCTCTAGCGTAGCAGTCGCGCTTGGGACTACTAGACTAATGAGGCAGTCAAAATGAAAAAGAAACTACTTTTTACGAATTAGTAAAATAGGTAAAAGTAATAACATGGTAATGGTAGCGGTAGTAAAGTAATAAAATGGACTACCAGTGACCATAGATGTATTTACAAAACGTCGGTTTTAATAAATACATATATGTACATCGTTGTGTTTAAAACTGAAAATAAGGGTCTAAGGAAATTATATTTTTATGTTCTGATTAATAAAATACTAGCGTAACCTCTACAAAAAATACCTTCTTTGTGAACTAATGCCAGTGTAGCGCCTCCACTGAAGATTTTATGAGTTAATAACATGCTTTTTATACTGCCATAATTATAATTACGAGGCAGTTACACAATAAATGATTAACGAGCTCACAAAATATATAAGTTTTAAGCGTTCATTCTCTTTATGATTTATATTGAAGTACCTAAGACGGTTTATAGTAAGGATTCTAATCAAAAGTTTGAGGTGAATTGGGACGGAAAACTGTAGGCTAAGTCAGAATTGTCATTGCCTAGATGTTCAACACAAAATACACTTATAATATTAAAGTTTTCTTTAAAAAAAAATATATATTAAATATCACAATGTTAATACTGGTTGGAACTCGAAGATAGGAGCTACATTACCACTGGCTAGGATTATATACGAGTTTACGGATTATCTACGCCTGCCTACATTCAAAATCAACCAAAACCTCCAATCAACTGATCTTTTTCGCGAAATACATTCATTACCGAAAGGTTTTGTCAGATCATAAAAAATAGCTAGATATATACGTAAAAGGGCCACTGTATACCACAAATATGACGAAAATACTCATTATGTGCCTACTTACTTAAACTTTCTGGTTCTCACACTTCTCACGTTCCGTTGTCTGTTTCTGTAACTGATGCAGAATGCAATTTTTCAACCACACCTCTACCATAACAATCTCTTATTTTATTTACTTAATTAGTTATTAACTCAAAACACAAGAACTCACCAGTCACCTAGTTTGAGAGCGGAATTTGAAACCTGCTACATTATATACCTAGCCATAGTTTTGTAAGTTTTAATAATAATAGGTCTTTGTTAGGCTGAAATAAATTATTATTTATTTTCTTAGTGAGTTGTATTAAGGTGGTATGGCCTAGTGATATGACCATTGGCCTACCAAATCTCAAGTACTAATCCATGGTACGCACTTCCGGCTTTTTGAAATCAAATTGTTACTCGCAGAAACGGTAAAAGAAAACATTTTAGACACCTACATGCCTGAAAGTCTTTTTCGACCACGTGTGAAGTCTGCCAACCTGCATTAACCCCTCTTATACTAAGAAGAGACCCATGCCGAACGGTGGGACAGTAAATGGGTTGATGATGATTATGAATAATGATGTCTCGTGGCGTCTTCTTCGGTCTTGTATTTCTATATTCCGTGGGATTAAATCCTTTTTAGTGGATGCCTAATTGCCTACACCTATAAGAAACCTGTCTCCTCTAACTATACAATGTCTTCACTATCTGCCAAATTTAAAAAAAATACAGGCTTTATAATTTATGAGAATTCCTGATTAGTCAGGTAAAGGTAGATATATAATTCGCTATTATTATAAACTAGCGATCCATGCAAAGCTTTGCCAGCATAATTTTTACCACCCAAATCCGACATTTCCAGTGAATTTTTATTTCTTCATACAAAGCTTGTCCTAGTAATTACGAAAACAACCAAAAAATCAGTCAAAATAGATCGAGCCGTTCTCAAGCCTACGTAATTTTTTTTTTAATTTTTAACCTATCCAAAGCATGTTTAGGTACTCGTACATACCAGAAGCCGCATAAATAACAAAAACTGTGATTGTGTTCATATCAATAAATATCTACCTAACTAAGTAGGTACTTAACAATATCTACAAAGTCCATAAGATATTGGTGCTCACGCTTCGAGAACTCATGACAGGAGCTGTCAAGACACCACTGACGCGCGTGATTGACGAATGGCCTTGTGTGGATACCACCTCATATTAACACACAATATAATAACATTGAGCTATATCTATAGCCTATCAAAGTATCTAAAATTGCTCGGACGAAATAGAAACACATTTTACGAATGGAGTTTTCGGCCAAAGGGTAAATAATTTGGGCTGACACTCGCGTAAATACGATAAGAAAGAAAGAAAGGAAATTGTCTTATTTATGATTACAATCATTATGCAGGTATGGTAGATCACTTGATATTTATGTTAAGAAAATATAAATTGCGTAAAAATTATGAAATGAAATGAAAGATTTTTTTATATGAAAGGGACATTATTATTTTGATCCTCTAAAATCTTAATTGATCTGAATTGAATTGTAAATGAGTACTTTTTAAAATAAATGTAACATACCATTATGCCTGTATTCCCCGCAGGGTTAGGCAGAGGTGTACTAATGTACAGCCACAGTTCGCCGGTATGTTTTAGGTCCCATGTAATAGGGGGCGAGCTTATTGCCATTTATCGGGCACAAATCCAGACTCCGAGGTGCTACTGAGAATTTTATAGAAAAACCCAATAATACTTTGCTCGAACCAAGGACCTCTAGCGTATTAGTCGAGCTTGGGACCACTAGACTCATGAGGTAGTCAGTATTCTTTTCAAGTTTAATCTTTATATTAATTATTGCATCTATATCCGTAGATCTAGTTAATATAAATTGTAACTGAACTGCATTCAAGGTAACGAAAGAAATATAAACATCAGTTAGGTTAGGTTGGAACTGTGACCACACAATGAACAGAACCGAATTGTAGACATTGTATTAAAAAGATATTCTCTTAGTTTTGGGGCCCAACAAGTAACTATCAGACATCATTTAATACATCTCGAACATTTTTTGCGTAGTTCTAAACAGATTAAAATATCGAATTAATATTGAATTAATTTGTTTTATGTCTCAGAGAAAGAGGATCAACCATTAAAAAAGTTGATCGTTTAGATCTTTTTGCTTACTGTTTTTGCAAAATTAAAACGATCATTTAAATATGCCTAATAGAAATACTTACCTATTACTGAAAATGAAACTAAAATCTGTGGAAATCCAGACGATCACGCGAAAGTATGAAAAGACTACCAAAGTAAGAGTCTTCGAAGCTTCTTAAGTTCGTATGATAGGTGGGTACAGTAAACGCTCAAAAGTCCATAAGCACGCTAAGGATTACCACGTATGAACAGTACGAGCGAGCTCGATACAGCCAGTGCATGAGCGCGTGTGCGGACGAAAATAAAAAGTCGTAAGTCAAGCTATTGCGTTTTGAGATTGCCTATGGACTTTTGGTCGCCAATGTACCTACTTGTATTTCATAATGTGCCTGTCTAAGTCTAAAAACAATAGTAATCACCGGCAAAATAGATAACAATAAGGGATTTGTTTAAACTAAGAATCGTAGCACTATCCAATTAATAATAAGCTTATAAAATCACAAAAAAAATACAGAGTTGATCTATTTTCACGGCACTCGGCTAAGTAGAAGTTTCGTTTTTCAAATCACATTGTCACTCAGTAGAAAAGTTATAATTAAATCGAACGATATGAGTTGCGATACTGACTTATGTGAACTTTAGAAAGAAGTGAAAATTGAATGATATTCATTCCTACGCAGAACATCAGAATAGACAACCATATGATTTGTTTCTATTTAATTTCTGTTTTTATTTAAATTTATAAATACCGTAGGTACATAAATATGCTTATTATGCTTTACTGATTAGCTGATTGATTCTTTACTGATTGGCTGGTTGAGTCTCGATATGTGAGCACAACTTACAAACTTACAACAGTAGCGCTTACCATATCAATAATATACTTACCTACTTAGTACCATTGTTTCTATATGTCAAAATCCAAAGTATGATTAATATGAATAAGTCGCCTTGTAAATAAGTACAACATCAATGAAAACAGCTGTTATAGAAAACTAAACTCTTAAGTACCTAAGTACCTACCCATAAACACTTTTGCGTCTTTTCAAAATAAAGTTAAGTATTCCTCTGAAGCGCCATAATTAAATGATTCGTTGTAATTAAATTAGAAAGCTTCTCTCAACGTGAACCGAAGATAAAATAGTTAAGACCTACATGAAACGAATTTTCCTCGTGCTTTGGGCAAAAAAAACAAAGGTAGTGGAAACCGCTCAAGTCGAGATGTGAAGAACAAAAACAGAATTAAAGAAAAACCAAACACCAAGCAAACATCGACGAAGCATGTCCGGGGAAGCTAAGCTAATACTGGCCGGGTGGAGTTTAAAGCTACGCTGAATCTGTTTCTATCTAGGTATGTAGGTATTAGGTATATATTCAGCGAGTAGGTAGGTACTACCTAAAAAAACGTTGAAAGTTTTGAAAGAGTTCTGCATAACACCTAAAATACACACCATCATCACGCCTATAGTCCCGAAGAGCTAGGCAGAGGGGTACGAATGTACACCCACAGTTCGCCGGAAGGTCGTGTGTAGTGTTTAGGTCCTATGTACATATGAGACAAGTTTATTGCTACAAACCGGGTAAAAATCCAAATTATCCCTAGTGCTATTATGAATTTTATAGGAAACCTTTCTACTGTCGGACGATCAGAAGTACGAAAAAGCTACAGCGATTCATGGTGGACATTCCATAAACCCTTTTATCGTGCGTACCGCTGAAATGTGGAATGCGCTTCCCGAGTTGGTCGTCCCTGATAAATAAAATCTGGGTGTCTTTAGATCACGAGTGAATCGGTTTCTTCTAGGCAAGCGCGCTCCATCGTAGATCGCAGGCAATTTGGCGGTGAAGCGTGAGCCTATCATGAATAAAAAAAACTCCCAACCCAACCCTAACACTTAACTCGACCTGGAATCCCTCCACATAGATTCCTATACAAGAATATGAATAAGATTTATTGACCAAAAGTATTACATTTCCATACCATAATCATAATCAACCCATTACATTGTCCCACTGCTGGGCACGGGTCTCCTCTCGGAATGAGAGGGGTTAGGCTATAGTCCACCACGCTGGCCTAGTGCGGGTTGGCAGACGTCACACGCCGTCGATAAAATCTCTCAGGTGTGCAGGTTTCCTCACGATGTTTTCCTTCACCGTTTAAGCGCGTGATAATTACCTATTAATACGCACATGACTTCGAAAAGTCAGAGGTCCGTGCCTTGGATTCGAAATCGAGACCCTTGACTTGGCAGTCCTATGGTCATATCACTACGCTATTACTGCACTATACATACATATATATACTCGTATATTCCATATATCGCCGGTATGTTTAGGTCATATGGAGCTTTTTGCCTAAAATATATAAATAATCTACGTCATTTTGGTTTCCTTCCTAATGACTTTTTGACAGGTCAGTAGTATAGGATTCAGTTTTAATTAAATACAATTAAGTGTAACAATCCATTACCTATAATAATTGATATTATTAGATGTAGTTGAATAAATTCCCTCATTCTTTGTATGATAAGCGCTTAAACATGATAAAAATAATATAGGCAGGAATCTAACTTTAAAAAAATTTTAGAAATAGCATTTTCTACAGTATTTTGAGCGAACCTGAACAATATCAGTAACTTGTAGTATCTTAAGATAGAAACTTAATTGAATATAGATAAGTATGCGCCACTTAAACTAAAGCGGCTGACAGATCCGGAACAAAGTTAATATAAGCACGAAAAACTAGATCCGGCCACAGGGCGGCACATCCAACGCAAAAGTACCAGAAAAACAGGCAAAACCCGACATAACGAGTAACCGATGAGAAAAGCAAAACCCTGCACTGAGGCCGAAAGAAACTAACTGTGAATTAATAGTGCAGTTAGAAAGCCGTCGAAAACTACGGGCCAATGTTCGGCCGATTTAAATTCATACCTTATTATTCAGCGCAGTGAACATTTTGTTTTTATACGTAACACGTTTTTCATTTGTAAATCGGAGAATTCAATTCAAACTACTTTTTCCAGGCATTTACTTCCAGTAATTTCGACGATTCCGGAAATCGATTAATGTTGACGTGGCAAAATCGCAAATTCAAAAAGTTTAACGGGAATTTCGGATACCGGTAGATATTTCGCAATGTTTAGTGATTTCAATGGAATGGCAGTTTTTCCGTTAATCGGTTACCAGTGGCATCAAAATAATGGAGTAGAATATAGGCAAAGTTGTATGAATTAAATGTAGGTAGGTGGGTACCTACACACATAATATATATGATGAGGTTATATAGCCAATGAATAAACGTCCAGCGACGGACAACTATAACCTATAAAAAAAAATCATCAATGTAAGCGAAGAATGTTGAGATTATTACACTTTCCTATAAAAAAAAAACTTTTATTATGGAAGTAATTAATTTGAAAGAATGCTAATTTTTCTTTTAATCGCTTCTTTAGCGCCGCAACTTTTATCTACTTTGTTTGAATTACTTTCGGTCGAGCAGTTCGCGGCAAGTTTTGAAACATTTTTATACTAAGTTATAACACTTTTATTATAATACAAAGCCATTGTTCCAAAATAAATTTATAAATAAAGTTAGGAATATCGTAAATATTTTTTGTGGGCTTCGTGAGGTAAATTGTGCAAACTTCAGTTTTATTTATCTAAAAGGTAGGTATTTTGCCGTAATATTTTCTTTTTTTTTTAATATCTCTTAACTATTTAGTTTATTCTTCATCCTTACTAATATTATAAACGTGAAAGTTTGTGAGTATGGATGTTTGTTACTCTTTCACGCCAAAATGGCTGAACGGATCTGGATAAAATTTGAACACAGATAGATTATAGCCTGGAATAACACATAGGCTACTTTTTATCCAGGTCGGACCCAATCCTGAAGTCCACACAAACAAAGTCCCGGGTAGAAGCTAATTTTTTAATATAAACGAAATGATGGAAGAGTAAAAGCAACATAATAGGTATATGTATGAAGTTAATATAATGCTCAATCTGCTCATTAGTCTAGTGATCCCAAGCGCGACTGTTACACTAGAGGTCCTGGATTCGATCCCCAGGTCGAGCAAAGTGTTATTGAGTTTTCTATGAAATTCTCAGTAGCAGCTCGGAGTCTGGATTTGTGCCTGATTAATGGCTATAGGCTCGCCCCCTATAACATGGGACATAAACATACCGGCGAACTGTGGGTGTACATTAAGTACGCCTCTGCTAACCCTTCGGGGAATACAGGCGTGATGGTTTGCACGATAGACCAGTAGTATGCAGGTATGCCTCTTTATTTATGAATGCTATTCATAAAGCTATGACAGTGAAATAGGTACATAAAAAACATCCATAACAATTTCCATTTACTGACACCCATGTTTATTGTTTACATTCCCAAAAATAAACATTGGTACATTTCCCCTATAAAACATTGCAACGTTTCGACTCTGAAACAGAATCTGTAATGTATTCGATGGCCGAATTCGTGACTACTCAATGCAGATCAAATATGAGCCAAATTGGATCCGTACACCGAGGTATCCCGGAAAAAAAGGTTCGTAGCAACCGTTACTAGGTATTTCATTCGATACATTTGAAAAAAAAGAACGAGCCGGTGGAGACAAACCGTTTCTGCTCGATACCATGAAATTACCGAATCGTTTCTACCTACACCTACTTATAGGTAAACAAAGAAAACACTGTAGCCTGAATTCATCTGATTTTAGATTGTTTATTCTTTGTGGTTTCTACTGAGGTGGTCAGAAATTTCAACGATTTAAATATTAGATTGGTATGAGAAGACATCGCATTTTTACCCTGTATACCCGCTATAATCTCGTTTTTTCCAATCCTGTAGGAATTTCCCAAAATTTTGACTATAGTATACTTATCATGTTTTCCGCTTACATTTGAGACCTCGGTACAGAATTAAGCTCTACATTGTCTTTCCGTCAGCTTATGATTCAGTTAATAATATGTAAGCTAGGTAACTTATATTTTTCATGTCCGATACGAGCTTATTTACTTAAATAATCAATTTTTGTTCGTTGACTATAGGTACCTACTACACAGTATAGGTAGGTACTCTCGTAATTTAACGTAGGTACCTAGTCAAAAATTACAGTATCTAATCATAAATTAACCGTTGTTCCAGATATAATTGCTAAATCACACATTAGGTTGGTAGGTATAGATAGATACAATCATTATTACCTAGATAACCACTAGCTAATTAATGTATTATTTTATGCCCAGTGAATTTATTGATATCGATCAAACTGTGAAAATGTGGCAGCACTATAAATAATTGTCATTTTAGGTAGATATCCAATGTAAATCCATTAGAATATAAACGCTACATAGATTTAAACAGCTCATATACAAATTAACTAGGTAGGTACCTTTTTTATTAGCATGGAATAACCTCATGGATTGCCTGCAACCTTGCAGTGTAGGTATGTTGGACTCGTATCGACTTAAAACCTAGATATCCAATGTAAATCCATTCGAAGATAAACTGCTACTTAGGTACATACTTTTAAACAGCTGACATACATATTAACTTAGCAGGTGAATCGTTTGGCACCTTGCAGAGTATGTTGGACTCCTATCTACTAAAAAGGTTTTAGTTACGGTCATGAGATTTGTAACATTCGCCATGAGTGCACCATCGGTTACCTTGCGAGGAATGCAATTATTACAGATGTAAATGACTATTTTAGTATCGCTATCGCCTTAATGTAAGAGTCCGTTTAAGCTCAAGTTAAAAAAGAAATTAAACAAATGCTTGAAAAGCAATATGCGCGAGCACATTTTCTTAAATACAATTTTCACCTTTATAAACTTAAACACTCAAGGGTATAATTTCATACATCACTGTCTCCGAGTAGTCGGTAAAGCATCCGTGAAATTATTCTGTACTCGGCCTTACATCGCGCCGCCGCCGATGCCACGCCGACTCGACACTCGGCACCCGGTAGATACACACGCGAGACATTAAATCGTATGGAAACTAAAGTCGCTGTGAGGTTGAAAATAACATAACATTATCATACCATTACCCATGTATCCTAGAGGGCGAAGGTAGAGTTGTAAATACTGATATATGGTGTACACTTAAATTTTGCCAGTATGTTTTATTTAGATCCTATTTAGGTAATAGATATGTAATATTATTGAGCGGGCCTTTTGCCTTTTTACTTAAATAGACAAGTCCCGTACTAGGGAACTATCCCTGTGGTTTTCTTAGGGACTTCATAAACATACAATTAACTGAGACAAAACAAATATCTCTGGAAATTCCATCTTTGATCGGGTATAAAGCCAAACTCCGAGTTTCCACTGAGAATTTTAGAGCAAACCTTATGCCACGCTTGCTCAAAAATAAAATTGCAAAAATTTTCCATTTCAGCAATTGCAAGACAAAAGTTGAAATCCAGTTTATAGCCAGTCCCTATATTAAATCCGTCGATAGATTTGCTTACAAGAGATAGGATTTTCACATTACTTGTATGGACTTTATGTCAAAATCCTATCTCTAGTAAGCAAATCTATCGACAGATTTAATATAGGGACTGGCCGTTAGTGACGACCTTGGTGTAAAATGTTTAACCCTCATTCGATTACATACCTATTACAGTTTTATCTTGTTAAAAAATCCATCAAATCCATCATACACAGTCAATTTTATATAAAACCTGTACGAAACTTACTTACATAAGCAAGGCTCTTATAGCAGTGACTACTAACTCCATCTGGTACGTTGTTTATGAACGATCGAGATTGCAGTCAAGAGACCCAATGTCTTGGTGTAGGTACGTACCTACGTTATATTGATTGATTAGAAAGCTTATTAACAAATAAAATATATGGCGACCTGTTTTGGAACCCTGGCAGTTTCCTTATTAGATAGTAATAGTTACTATCAATTATGTAAGATCTTTTTTCATTATACAATATGTAAGTATGCACCGCTCATTCCTATATAAATACAGTTACCTACGTTATTATTATAATAACACTAATTATTATAATTGCCGAATAATAATTATTATGATTGATTTAATAATTATAAATCCTTACATATTATAAAAAGCCGCGTGTCTGTCTGTTCGCGATAAACTCAAAAACTACTGAACGGATTTCCATATGGTTTTCACAAATAGACAGTTATTCATGAGGAAAGTTACAAGCTATTAAACATCACGCCACGACCCATAAGAACGGGGCCATGCGGGTGAAGTCGCGGATGAAAAGTACCTACTAATAATATTATAATAATTGACGGCACGTCTGGTGCTAGTGGTGCAGGTCATCTCGCTACTACAGTTGCACCGGGTGTCCGCGGGTTCCATCCGAAACAAACATTTGTGTGGTCCACTAATATTTTGTTTCGTACGTCTGGTTGTTATTTGTGTCCATTAATTGTACGTTTATTAATTAACTTCAAATTAGATTTTCAGATGGTTCGCTATCTATTAACAGTTCATTGAGTTGGCAAATAAATTACTTCACGGGTAGCAATTGCCATATAAAATCTATGAGGCAACAGTTTTTTTAGCAGCTCATAAAAAATACCTATGTCAATTGATTGGTGGTGTCAACTACCTAATCCACGATGTGCAGCCCACGTTGCTACCTCACATTGTCCTATGTGGACCTTGACCAGAAAAGTGTGACAACCACTGGGCTAGAGCCATATTGGACAATACCTCTGGATTTGTTTTTAAGATAACGTTGCTCCACAGTAGTATTTTCTCCTGTACCTGACGTGGGTTTCGTGTGTGCGTTAAGCGTTTGCATCTCTAAAGTTCTTGTAGATCTTTTGCATTATCTTATCTTTTGCATCATTTAGACTTGCTGTTTCTCTGAAAGATGCCAATTTATGATTGCAATAAGTCGTTTTAAAAAACGAGTAACTACGCAAATACTAGATGCATTCGTATTTTAAAATTAAACACATAAGCAACGTAGGAAACTAAATTAACCTCCAACATCAACAACTGCATGAAACTGTTGGTTTAACATTAATAAATATATAAAGGTAAACTGTTAGCTAAGACCAAATTTCGAGACCCGATTGATGAATGTTGCCAAAACTTTTAATGGACTGCATTCAGTTAGCTCCATGCAAAACTGCGTCATTTCGTGCAGAAATACAATATTCAATCTTTGCACACATCGCATCGGCAGAGTTTGCGTTTATCTAGGGAATTGTGTGTAGTAATTCTGAAACGCTATAATTTAGGAAGTTAACGAAATGTTGTTAGTTAACATTGAGGGAATGTTAACTAACAACATTTTGTTAACTTCCGTTGCGATGTTGACAGTTTATTCCAGCACTGTCGTTGCATAAAAAAAAATTAATCACGAATCTGGCGACACTTAGGTGTACAGTTAGAGCTCGATCAATTAAATAAAGTAAGTTCGATTCCCGCACTAAATAAATAAGTCATTACTTATTTGTTTGAAATTGCGCTATTTCTATGTCGGTATGTAAATATAATGTTTTTATTGTCTTCCTAATTGATGAATAAAATGTCAAGAACAAGAGGAGAATGCGAAAAGTTTCTCTTTTCTTGTTATAAGGACCAATTAGACAGGGGACACACTTTTATGTGCATGTAAGATAAAATAGCCCCTCTTTCATTGTCCTAGAATCCAGAGTAACGATGTAAATCTACACTGCATTAGCAAAATTGTGTGAGAGTGTGTACAGTACAGGTTTAACTTAATCCTTGGTAATATTTATTATTTTAACGCTTCATTGAAACCGCAACAACATAATGTGTTCAACTAAACGTTTATTAAAACACAAAGCAAACGCATAATGCAGGTTAACGCCATTGTGAAACAGCAGAACGGGCTCTATTACTTTAAAGTACAGTAAAATTTAATCCCTACATCGCAGCCAACGTTATATCTAGTAACAATGCAAAAATTACACTAGAAACAAGGCAAAACTGCGAAATTAGAATTGGTTTTCTTAATCAGCTGAGGTGCGAGCGAGCCTCGCTTGGTTCAATTCTGTAGCTTCCGAGAGCCGAGTGTTTTCAATACACCTCCAAATTGCTCCATTAAAACTTTGCTAACTGCCTTCAAACCGAATTGTTAACGCTTCGAATACTTCTGAATGTTGGACAATGACAGGAATAGTCAATGAACTTCACGTTATTGTGTTTTAGAAAAAAAAGAAACGGTACCTACGCTCATTGCTCTTTCAATGTTATTGTTTTAAATTATGTTATTTTTGTATGCACCTGCCTAAGTACAACAGGAAAAAAATATTTTTAATCTATCATCAAAATAAAGTTATAACATTTTTCTCTGAGTACTTGAAAGACGTGTGTTTTTGAGAGTTATTAGTTAAACATAGTTACCATTTACCTACACCACTTCTTACAAATTGGCTTCTAATTTTCAGAGGAACCCCAGAAAACTTTTAAAGCAGTGTAATCATCCACTGAATACTTAGTAACAGCGGTAAATTTTAACTACTAGGTATTTGGCACACTTTCAAACTTCCACCGTGTCTACCACGGTGTATTTTTCTCTTTTTGTAGTTCGATTAAAACATGCAGTCGCTCTTTCCGTTCTATTCATGTATGCGATGCACTTGAATGAATTTCACAGAAAGGTGTGTAGCAAATAGCACCCGTGAGCGAGCGTCATCGGAAAAGTATCGTAAATACCAGAGCACCAAGGAGACTGTTCAATAAAAAAATGCAGCGAATACTTCGGAAGTAATGAAAGTAACATAACTTATATTCCCCGAAAGGTTACGCAAAGGTATAAATACCCTTAATTCGCCGGTATATTTAGGTCCCATATGATTGAGTTGCGACCCTATTTCCTTATTTTTTTTCTATTAAAAAACGTTGCCCCACACTAGGATTTTCTCCTGTATCGTATGGGTGCGTTTTCAAACACAAATTCTCATATACACAAACGCCCAGACCCGGAACAATATTACTCCTTGTAGATCATACAAATATTTGCTTCATGTGGGGATCGAACCCACAACACGTGGCGCAGAAGCCGATCGCTCAACCGCAACGCCAATCCTGTCGTCATATTTGCCATTAACCGGGCACAAATCCAAACTCTGAGCTGCTAGGTCCGGAAAAAATATCAATAACCAATAACAGTTTGTTCGACCGAAATCTGGTCTAGGTACTAGTCGCGCTTAGTACTACTAGACTAATGAGGTAGCTAATAATGAAAGTGTTAATTTTATTGCATGCATAATGTAGGTAACTTTGCTCTTCGAAAATGAAATTCTTTGAATGTACCATCCGCTATTCAAAAAGCATAAAAATTCTAAGAAAAGTTGGCTCTCGTATGAAAGGCTCGGCACTAATGTTTGTATAAATCGTACTTACCTGGCCTGCCTCGGCATCCAGTACGTTAGGTGTTTTGAATGCGAGGCCAAATTGACTCCATTAAAAGTTTTGAAAGCGCTCGTAGCTTAGATAATTTACTGAGAGAGTTATGCCGTCTATAAAAGCATACGTGGGTACTGAAAACTAATGAATTTATGTTTGTGTTTATATTTTCGTACTAACTTTGTTAAGTCGACGTTTAATGTTTTATCTGTTTGGAGCACCTACCTTCCTCTATATACTTACCTATTATTATTATTATTACTTAGCCTGGATTGTCCCAAAATTGAGCAACGGCCTCTTCCCGCTTTTTCCATGTCAGTCGGTTGCTCGCAACTGTAGACCAGTCTGGTTGGAACGCGTCCAAATCATCCCGTCACCGACGACGTGGTCGCCCTCGTCGTCACCCTGCAGTGGGATGCCATTTAATTGTTAGATTGGCCCAGTGCTGATCTGACATTCGGCTATCATGACCTGTCCAGTCCCACTTGAGCTTTGCAGCTTTCTAGTCGACGTCGGTGATGTTAGTTAGTTTTGGAGTGTAGTATACAGTTTCAGACCCGGTCGGTCAATTTAACTCCTAGAATACTACGCTTGCTTACTGAGCAGTTACTGAGCAATGTTTGTTTATAAGCAGTGATAGCCTAGTGGTATGATGACCGTTGGATTCCCAAGTCAAAGGTGTCGAGTTCGAACCCAAGGCACGCACCTCTGATTTTTCGAAGTCATGTGCGTATTAAATAGGTAATTATCACGCGCTTAAACGGTGAAGGAAAACATCGTGAGGAAACCTGCATGCCTGAGAGATTTTCTCAATGAAGTCTGCTGTGCGAAGTCGGCCAACCCGCACTAGGTCAGCGTGTCAGTGTGGCCGTGTGGTCAGCTTAATCCATCCCTCTCATTCTAGGAGGAGACCCGTGCCCAGCAGTGGGACAGTATAATGGTGTATTATGTAAACCTTTTTGAGTTTGAACTTTTGACTTTCTATCAAAGACCAAATTTGAGCACTGTATGTAAGTATGGGAAGAATGCACTACCTATACTAACTTATACTTATTTTAAAGAGGTGTCGGTAGGTAAGTGGTTGTACCTATCCCCCTTTTATACATCATCTACAAGGTGTTGAAGCAGGTGCACCCCGACACCGGTATCTCCAGCAAGGCGATGTCCATCATGAACTCTTTCGTGAACGACATCTTCGAGCGCATCGCCGCCGAAGCTTCCCGCCTCGATTGTCTATTATGATAATGTACCCTAACTCACTACCTAAACTATTGCGGTGAAGAAATCCGATGGGTAGGTACTAAAACTCTATATCGAATCATTTAAATGGGCCTTGTAATGCCGTTCATCGGCCATCATTTTAAAAGTAGATATTTCCCAGACACTATAAAAACGTAATGCTCTTGGAACAGTGACGTCACTTTAGAAGTAATTTTTTTCTGTTATCTTTTCACGCCTGAAGAGATTTCGTTATTTGGAGAGGCGATAGATTGCATCCTTGGAAGGACACAGGCTATCCCTGACTACGGAAAAGGAAGGGTAATGAATTTAAGTCTATGTATATATGTAGGTGTCTAGGTATTCAAATATGGAATCATGGATATCTATGAATTCCTAGCTCAAAAACTACTTATCCTATTTTGACAAATAAGGTGATGATTGATTCGTATTTGCACTAAGAGTCTATAATTTTAAAATGTAATATAGGTATCAAAGGCATCATAACAAGGGGACCGAAAATAAATTAGGTACCTATTTGATTTTAACAATTATTATTGTATGGTATATTGTGTTACACATACTCGTAATCCAACAAAGCAAGCCCTGAATGAATAGTGGTTTGTGAATTTCTTACTTCTAGCGCCATCTCTTGACGCCATCTAGCCATATAATTGACGAAGTACAATTTATGTTTTGTTCCCATTAAGAACCGATTGGCATAGACTGCAAAACTTGAATCGGATAATTAATTAAGTGAGCATACCCCAACCCGACCTATCCAAGCTTTTCAAATGAACTTTTTTGTAGTATTTTTGATTTTTTTATGTACCTAAGTACCTATCAAAAACTCTGTTGCAGTTAATATATCCTTAGTTAATTACAGGCAGATAGAGATTTCAGAGAGCAGAGATAACTTAGTGATAATAAGACCTTGGCAATCCAATAATTGCAATGTCAAAAAGACTGCCGGTCTCGAGTTCGAATTCAAGGCGCGCACCTCTGACTACGAAGTCATGTGCGTATTAATAGTTAATCATCATGCCCTTTAACGGTAAAGGAAAACATCGTGAGGAAACCTGCATGCCTGAGAGATTTTCTCAACCCGCATTAGTCTAGCGTGGTGGACTATAGCCTAATCCCTCTCATTCTGAGAGGAGACCCGTGCCCAGCAATAGGACAGTATAATGGGTTGATTATGATATGTTAGATAATTACATTGAAAGATTTAATTACATTGATGTTAGATAATTACATTTTTTCTTCAACATAAACTGCTGTGGAGCCATGAATTGAGTATTTTCTATACTTTTCTAATAAGAAAAGTATAGCCGATTTCGTGTCGTATGGGTTGTCGGCTGATAGGTTCATATTCCCTGTGACCTATCAGCCGATTTCGTATCACGAATCATGTGTACCTATCTATTTTATTATGTCTAAACTTTTCCTTTGAAATTGTGGTGATCTCACAGGGGACGGGACCCCATAATTGATAAGAGAGCACGGGGACACAGGACGCAGTAATTAGGGAACGGGGAAGCAATTACGACTTTAATAGGAGTAGGTAGAGTCCTAGCGGGCCGTTCGTTTGCTCCATAATAACATTATATTTCCTTTGTTATTCGCTAAAATTCGATATGGGCACTATTATCAACTAACAATCAACCTCAATGTTGGTTGATAAAGTACGGTAGATATCAGTAATTATGATGAGACTCTTCTAATATTATTAGAAGGATTTTTTTGTTAGTTTGTAAGTATGTAGGGCTTAGGTACCTACTAATTAATCTCCGAAACTTATTAGGTACTCGCCCGTAAAAGCAATAGACGCGACAATTTGAAATTACGAGATTAAGTATCTAGGTATCTACGAGTACCTACTTGTTATTTGAATATCTACTCCTTTCTAGCTAGCTAGGGATTGGAACTCTTTGCTTGAATCTGTATTACCGATTACATAATACTCGTTTAACTTGGCAGTCTTCAACTCACGGATGAATAGATTCCTTCTAGATAAGCGTGTTCTATCATCAGACAAGATAGTGGTCAAAAGCAAGCCTATCAAAATAATGGGCCTATCAATATATAGGTAGGTACCTATATTAAAAAAATACGACATTTCAATTATGTATTTATTATGTACCTAGGTTCTAATATTTATTTATTTATTTCGTCATGCGTATTTATATAGGTAGGTACCTCTTCATTCTCCCAGCAATGTTTTTACCTGCATGAAATCGGTTATCGTTTGCAGTTTCACTGGTAAAAGACAGTAGAATTTCCTTTATAAAGTAAATTTAATAATTAAAAGAAGCGATCACAAACACGAGCGCAATTAACTACTGTAATTGAACGCCGCACTCGATCGCAAGTGACATTTGAAAAGCTGTGGGTTAGCTCTGCTCGGTTAAGTTTGATATGAAATAGGTACCATTTCATTTTTCCTTAGTAGAGACTAAAATTCTTGTTTAGAACATTTTGTACTTAAGGGTAATTCAGTAGGTAGTACCTATAGGTATAAGATATCTATCTCATGTCCTGCCAAACTGATCAAACAGATTATTCATCATCATCTTAGCATAGGTACCAATCTACCGGCACTCGTTCACCGGTTTAGGTAACATGTAATAGTGGGCGAGCCAAATCCAGACTCCATGCTTCTTAGAATAGATAAACCCAACAAAACTTTGCTCGACCGGGGAATCGAATCCAAGAATTTTATGTAGTCATGCGTATTGGAAAAAATAAAATAAGTATGTAGATAAGTACGTAAGTCCTTTTGTGTATCTTTAAGTACCTACTGGGGACCAAAAACTGAGGTGTAGGATAGTACCTATCGTATTGTAGGTAAGTGTTACAGGAAATCCAACATAGCTAACTATGTAAGTAAACAATGAACGAAATAATAAATAAAATAGTCTGAGCTTTCTACCTACTAGCGCCATCTGTTATTTTGCCGAAGTGCTATCTATGTTTTGTTCAATGTCGAAGAATGAAAGTTAAAAAATGTACAACCCGACTAGGAAAAAAACCTAAACGCTTCGTGGAATACAGGCGTAATGGTATGTTATGTTACGTATATCTCATACGTAACATAACATACCATTACGTTAAGTTACATAATAATTACGTTAGGAGAAGAACTGTGTATTTTAAACTAAGTATGCGTAAAAAGACAGGTGTTAAAAGTAAGCTTCATGGTTAAATTTTTATCATCAACAAAAATTATGCTAAGAGAAAAACTGTGTTTTTAAACTAACGCAAAAAGACAGGTGTTTAAAAGTATGTTTCATGTTTTAATTTCTTTCGGTTCTTCTATCGGTTTCTTATATGCAAGCGCGCTCCATCGTAGATCGCAGTATCGCTTAACATCAGGCAAACTAGCGGTCAAGCGTAAGCCTATCAAGAATAAAAAAAAAATTTTGATTTGTTGTTTATGGTTGACAGTTTGGCAATTTGACGTTGACATCATGGTTGACAATTGATTGACAGAAGAAAGAAAACAAAATACAAAACGCCGCGTTACTGTTGGATTGCGGCAAATGATTTTCTAGCAGGAAAATAGAGACGAAAATGAGAAAATAGAATATTGGAGATTGGAGCACCTGTTCACCATGACGTATGGGAACGTCCACAGGTTCTTTCTCAGAACAATCGCCAGTCAAGGTGTTTTATCAATAGCAGACGCTGAAAAAGTTTTGAATAAGTTTAACGGTATGTACCGATTATTATTAGTCAAGAATCTTATTTGTGTATGATAATTGAGCTCCCAGATGTTACATCTCTCTCCATACGCTATATCGGTCTCCATACGTTTCAAGATCCATGTTGGTACGTGTTAAAATTTCGCATCTTTACTGGGTAATAGCCTGTATTAATACACTGGGAACTAGGCATAGCAGTCTTTATACTATTGTTCTACGCTTTGTTTGTTGATCATTCAAAACTATGCAGTAAGTTTATAATATATTCAGGCCTAAAGAACCTGCTGTAAATTTTTCAGAAGAAGAGCAAGTTCCAGTTCAGGACATAGTAAAAGCAATCAACGATCAAATACGTGCATATCAACAAGAAATTAAAATAACAAATGACGAGGTCACTAATGAAGAAGTGATTGTATTCTTGTCCCTTGGCCATGATGATGCTACAAAGTCACAACATTTATTCTCGCCTACTGAATTGGAATTCTTTAGGGTACTCATTGAGCAAATTATGACCACTGAATCCAGACAGATCACAGGAATACATGCAATTAATTTAGTTAGTACAATGAAATCCTCCTTTACTAAAACCGATGCCCAAGTGAGTATCTCTTTTACATTTACAATTTCCACATCTGGTCAAATTAAATATATTACCTATTTGTTTTTTGTAAATTACTTAGGTATGTCATTTGTAAAAAAACGAGCAGCTGTATTTTCTAGTCTGTCATAATACACATCTATACAAATATTATGAATGCAAAAGTACTGTCTGTCTGTCAGTTTGTTAAAGAGAAATAAACGTCTTAAAACATAAACTGCTGAACCAATTTTGATGAATATTGTTAGGTAAGTATAGATTGTACCTTTGATTATCTCAAAAAGTTCTTTGGGATGCAAGTGACACTACAGGCAACAGCTAGGCTGCTATAATCACAATTTGGTTGGCTTTTATTAAAAGAAAACAGAATAAATATTAACACAATACATTGATGATGATAATTTCACACTATTTTTATTCTACAATTTCAGAAACTGTTGAACACTTGGTGCAGGATGCGGTACTTGGATAAAGAGGAAAATAACTATGCCTTAGGAGTGCGAGCCATCCATGAGTTTGAGGGATATCTTCGTCAGAACATGCCTGACATTATTGATGAGTGTTGCCTTTGTAAACAGATTGTGTTCAGAGTATGTTGCATTCAATTATTACAATAATATGGTGCATACTTCAGTTTAGCTTGATTTAATTGGTTGATTAGACAATTCTGATTTGGCATAGAGACACTCATTTTAATGAAAATGCTTCTTATTTTACTTGAAATAAAAACACTTGTTGATAAGAATATAACTGTCGCAATTATATGTATGTACAAGCACAATGTGTTATATATCTTTATAAAATTGTTTTTGATTAGGTAAATCAAGTTATGTCACCTTGGTGATATTAGTATCAATAAGATTATAATGGTTTTGTATATATAATAGTTTTCTGTTGAATTGGATATGTTTGGGTAATAGAAAGCATAAACAGGGTCTAATATAAAGTACACAATTTAAGTAGGATTTACTTAAATTGTGTAAAGTACACAATTTAAGTAGGATTTACATAAATTGTGTACTTAGAACCTGTCATTCAAGCTCTGGCTATCATCACATTCATTATGACTAAACACAATAAAACTGATTGGAGCTGATTGACAAAGTGCTGGGTTTTATTGAATTTTATAACACATTTCTTGCAAGCTAGGGGAGAGATAGTTTTGTATTTATAGCTTCGTGGACAGAAGTTCGTTCATTAATGTGTTCTGAAGCTTAATTTTCATTTTAAACTGGTGTTATTTCAGGGCTACAACTGTCCAGCATGTGCTCTTGCTGTCCACACAAGATGTCTGACACGATATTTGGAGAAAGTAGCAAAATGGCCATGTTGTAAGGCTGATTTTGATCCAGAGCAGTTGGAGCATTTGAATAATGAAGGGTTAGTTTTGTGATGCAGTAATTTTGTGTAAGGAGACTTAGCACATAG
Organism: Acronicta aceris; assembly: GCA_910591435.1. Lineage (NCBI taxonomy): Eukaryota > Metazoa > Arthropoda > Insecta > Lepidoptera > Noctuidae > Acronicta > Acronicta aceris. Next base: position 6,953,766 of record OU342767.1, on the reverse strand, counting down.
TACTAATAAGAATAGTCCTCCTCCTAGTGGGTGTCAATGATAAGATGCATCATTGTGGATAAAGGGAAACTTGTATGTAAGAATCATAGTATAATGGTGTTATGTAGTTTTATTATGCATACATTGTGCAAAAAAAATATGTCAAAACTATAGTTTTACTTGTGGTATTACATTATTTTCCCCCCAACTCCACTTCTTATGGCATTGCTATTTTATTGTGGAATAAACAGTTATCTTTATTAGAATTGTCTTGAAGTGAATCTTGATCTGTAGTATCTACAGCCAAACATTGTCAATAACATCCTTACCATCACACGTGTTCCACGAAGGGTTTGGCAGAGGTGTACTAAGTGTTACTGTGGGTTGCACACAATTTTCAGGCTAGCCGTATAGTGTAGTCTGGCGGATTGGTACTTAGCACTTTTAAATTTCATCCTATTATTTAATGTTGACATTTTAAAATTACAGACACAATAGGTAATCTTGTTTTGATCATTGGGACCTGAATGTGAAGAGTATAATATTTTTAATAGCTATAAATCATTCCTCTACAAGTGGTTTTGACCCTTTTTTTAGACTGTTTTCACAAAATAATTTATGTTTAACCTTTGAACACCACATCAAAACAGAAAAAGGTGGTCCATAGCGCCAAGCTTCCGAATTTCCTATAGAAATCTGTCACCCAGTTGTGGATGTAGTGTACCTACTGGGCACATTTTGGTTTGTCGTCTATACATGACTGTTGCATTCAAAAGGTTAAAGGCCTTATGTCCTGCATTGGGAAAACAATATTTTTTTCTTGGATACTAATACAATTTATAAATCAGTTCCAGATTACCGCAGACACAAATGATGGAGACCACACGTCATTCAGATGAAAATAATGTAGCACTAGAGCCCACAGAAGTTCAAGAGTGCACCGAAGACATAGACTTGACCCAAGACATTATACCAGAGATCTCACAGAGAGTGACTAGGAAGAGAAAACGACAAAATTAATACATTTACTAACACCTTCACTTATTTTTGGTAAGATTATTAATTTGTTCCCTTAAGTAGCTTTTTTTAGTAATGTTTAGAATTTGATTTTAGTTTTTTTGATCTGTTGTAGTCTTTTATATATGCAAATCGGTAGAAATATCTGTGGACTTGATCTATCATTCCAGTTTTAATAGCACCCCTAGTTTGCAACAAAATTATTAGCCAGTCTAATGAAAGGTGGGATTTATTAGGGTTGTTACAGTACCTATCAATTTTCTATAGATATTTCTGCAGAGATTGACTTATAATTTTTTATGTAGATTATTTTAGTGGTGGTCTTATCTATCTTTGCAGTCTTTACGGTGATATTATAAGGTAAACACCTCAATAATATCAGACACCAGAAGAGAAACTTGTACTAACAAGTAAACAGTTTCAAGTTTCTCCTAATCGAGTTATATAGTGTGGTTTTATTTGTGTTGTATGAGGATAATTGCGTATTGTATTATGTTGATTGCTAAAGTGAAAAGTGCTAGATATTTTCTAAGTTCAAAGTGATTCTTAAGTAAGGTTACTTGAAAAGTTGAATAATACAAGAAATGTTACTTGTTGGATAATAATAAAAGCAAGATTTGAACGTAAAATTAATTTAATTATTTTAAATACCATTTGTACAACTAAAACAGTAATTATATCGCTAGATATACGTTCTCCACCTTCCTTTGAACGATTTTAGCGGATTTCGGGTAATAATCCAGTAGGTACTTCCATTGCTCTAACTTTAAATATACTATGTCAACCACAGTGCGAGCCCGGAATGAAAAGTGATGTACCACTCCTACAAATAAGCCCTAGAAAAGAATTAATGATTTTAAAAAACATAACGATAAGTTAGGCAGAGGTATACACTTAAAGTTTGCTGGTATGTTTAGGTTCCATGTGATAACGGGGGAACCTATCGCCATTAACCGGTTACAGATTCCAACTCCGAACTGTTGGCGAGTAATTCATAGAAAAACCCAATAACACTGCTCAACCTGGTAATCGAACCCAAAGACCTAGCATTGCCGTCGGGCTTAGGACCATTAGGCTTATATAAAAAACATTTACCCTGCTGTATTGTTTTAAATATACCCAGATTTTAATACAGAATTCTTGTTTTGCTTTAATAAACTAAGAGTATTTAATGTTTGTGCATGAACATAATAAAATTTATGAGAAGCAAATATAAAAGTGAGAAATTTTAAAACCTGCGCAATGCCAAAGCTATCTTCTGGTCCTAAAACATCGTAAATTGACTCAGTCAAGTTCGGATGTACTGTTAACACTTCAACCTGCAAATAACAATGTAAATAATTTCAATCATAAGTTAATCTGTCTGTTCATAAAATAGGTTCTATCCATGTATCATACAACATCTATTCACATAGCATAGATGTATAGTATTTGTACTATTTATATGAATGAAAAAAAAAGAGACAGGATTTTTAATTTGAAATCTATATTTTATTAAGAGCAGTGATAATCTAATGATATGAGCATTTGCTTTGACTTGGCAGTCGCAGTCAAAGGTTTTGCCGAATCCAAGGCAAGCATTTCGAACTTTTTGAAATCATGTGCTTGGCGACCATATTGTCATTAACCGGGCACAAATTCCAATCCAATTCCAATTTTACAGAAAATCCGAACAAAGCTTAGCTTGACTAACCTGGGAATCGAACCCAGGGACTGTAGCGTAACCTGCGTGCCTAAGAAATTTTCTTGACGTGTCAAGTCTGCTAACCTGCTAAGCGTAACGTGACGGACTATAAGTACTAGAACTTAATCGGGACAGTATAATAGATTAATTATTATTTTATTTATGTAATTTATCGGCAATGACAATAATTTTATCATTAAGTATGAAGTAAAGGTTATCTCATACTTACTTGTCCTCTATGTATGAAGTATATGCACTGGTCTGAGTCACCACACTGCACGATATAGTTGCCAGGGAAGAATACACAATGTTTCATCCACATAGCCAACATCCTTCGGAAATCTTCGTCAGTTTTGCTGAATATTACTGACTCTCGGATATGAGAACCATATACAGCTTGCATTACTTGGCATCGTAGGCGGAATGGCAGTTTGTATACGAGTGAAGGCATCTATTTGAAAGAGAAATTGGGCTGAGTACACTATATAGTAGGTATAGTGACGTAATACCGCAATACCATAAATTGCAATGCCTTTTTAATCTTAGTACTAAATAAACAAGATCTTATTTATAACTGCACTGGTAATATATGGATAAGTCGAGAACTTTCACTCAAAAAATGCACATCCCACCACTAAACCTGATTTAAATTTAATGTGTGAAAGGAACTCTATAGCTGTGTTCCAAGTTTTAATGCCTGCACCATACACCAGCATAAACTGAATGGTAGGTACCATGATAGTAATCGTAGCGACACTTGTAAGAAATTTCATATACATCACCAGACAATTTCGTCAACGCCTAAATGGGCATATCGTTTTCTTAGCATACTAATACACTCGGCTCTCCAGTTATGGCTTGATATTGCGATCAAAGGTATCCAAGTTAATACATCCATATTTTTTTAAAATCAAATATCAGCTATATTACCTGTTTCCCTTGTTGCCTATTCCATAGTTCACGCACATAATCCCACATTTTGCTCATTTGATGAAGACTTAGATCCATGTCACGGAGTCCATCTCTTAATTCGTTGATGTCGTAGTCGTAGGCTATACGGGACGATGAATGAGCGGTGATCATTGCTGACATTTCTGATATTAGAAGGCCTGAAAATTGCAATGGTCATATATGTCAACTAGCGGCCCGGTACGTGCTTCGCTACGTATAAAGCGAAATACAGCGGACAGCGGAGAAAACCGAACACACACAAAAAATTTCATCAAAATCGGTCCAGTCGTTTGATCTAAACCATTCCCAGATCCCCTTGAACACACACAAAAAATTTCATCAAAATCGGTCCAGTCGTTTGAGAGAAGTTCAGTGACCTACACACTCACAGAAGAATAAGATAAGCTGAGCCTATTGATATGACAATAATAATACTGGCAATGCAATGGTCTGGAGTTCGAAACCATGTCTAACTTTTCGAAATCACATTTATTTTACAAATAAATATATTTCTTTCTTTCTTTCTTTCAAATCACGTACGTCATCATCATCATATCAGCCAATTGCTTCAATGCTGAACAAATGCCTCCCGAAAAGCTTGCTTGCTTGCTGTTCCGGACGATGCTACAACTTCCACAAGAACCAGCCTCCTGCATCCAAAGATTCCCAGCGACTTTCACCAGGTCGTCCGTCCATCTCGTTCTCCCGGTCGTCCCACACTGCGTTTTCTGGTGCATCATGTGCGTAATATTTAACTATCACACGCTTAAACGGCGAAGGAAAACATTGTAAGGAAATTGGGAAGAAAGCCAGTGGTGGACTATATAGCCTATTCCATTATGAGAGGAGACTTAAGAGAGTTAAAAAAAACCTGTCAAGTGCGAGTCGAACTCGTGCGCCGAGGATTCCGTACCTACCAACCCATTATACCGCAATAATAACATTGGCTGTAAGACCTTGTTTTTTACAAAATTTCGTGATTCTAGGCCAACGGGAACTACCATATAGGTTTTCGGCCCAAAACCTATAGGGTACTTCCGATTGCCCTAGAATTGTCAATTTTGGTTAAAAGTAAGGTTTTACAGTACAAGTAAAGGGAAAATTCCGGGAAATAGTAAAGGGAAATGTTGAAAATTTAGGTAAATTTTAGTACCTACTTACAAGTTTTCGTTAAAATCTAAATTTATATCTTTGTATCGTGTTGACTCAGGATCTTGATTTTTATACACCTAATAGGTACTATAGACTTCAGTATCTGGTATAAATTTCAACTTGCTAGGTTCACCCGTTCCTGAGAGAAATCGGTGGTGACACACGGACGGACGGACGGACAAGAGAGTGATTTTTTAAGGGTTCCTTTTTTTACCTTTTGAGGTACGGAACCTTAAAAATAACAAACCTATTCTACTTACGAGCCCGCTTAGGCGAGTTTGACTGGTCAGCATAAGTCGAGCAACGTCATTATTTTTCTGTTTGGAAATTTTGAGTAGAAATCATTTCCAATTAAGTTACTGTCTCCAGAATGTGAGATCAAGGCCATTCATACAGACCAACAGGTCTGTAAGTATTACTCACCTGTACAAAACTTAATAACGATGATGATTATAATTGTTTCGATCACTTCGAAGCTATTCTGTGACGAGACATCTCCGGTTCCGGTTATTGTAAGCAAGTTGATCATGTACCACAGTGATGCCACATACAAGGCAAAGAAATTACCCTGGAAATAATCATGAGTCGTGTTTTAATAGGCGGTAATTGTATCACTGTTACTTTTTGATAACCCAGTTAGTTCAGTATTTCTAATTCCACTATTGTCTTTAGCTAGCAAGCTACATGACATAGCTTGTTGCTTATTAGTTGCCTTTATGATCATATTCCAACATTTATTCTGACCTGGTTCTAGGTTAAGGCTCAGTCCATTATTTCTGTAATTTATCTCAAGCAGAAATTTTTTCAGTGAATTCCGAAGATAAGGCCCACCTTTTGTTATTTTGGTCCTTTGGTACACACTTATCAAAATTATCAAAGTTAAACAAATGTACCAATAATTCAATATACCTCTGAATATTTGGCTCGCAAGTTAAGTGCTTCCTTCGACATCCAGTTAGCTGATGTGCAGTGCACAGGAGTCAAGCACGACAACTTGAAGAAAAGACAAGCGTTTACGTGGGACAGTATCGATGCCCATATAGCTATTGTCCTGTAAATAGTCCAATATTTGAGTACAACATATTAATGGTACAATATTTAATGGTCTCATTACTGGTATCCATGATAAAGGCTTGCCTAGTACAGTTAATGGGCTTATCCCCTATTATATAGGATCTAAAATATACTAACCAACTGAGGGTGGATATAAATATACGTCTGCCTAACCCTTCGGGGAAGAAGTCGTGATGATGTTATAAAGAATTATGTTTATATCTCCTTTGTATTACTTACGTCAGTTTAAACAATAAATTCGCAGAACCAATGCTTGATTTTCTATGTGTTCTGTACGTAAACAAATAAGAAATTCTAGTTAATTGGGGTGACCGCGAATAGCAGAAAAGAGCCATTTTCATAGGCCCTGACAGCGACAGGGCGAACACTAAGTAGCATATCAGAAAATTTGCTAAAAAGTCACGTCTCCGAAGATATACTTTTGAAAAGTACCTGGAAGGACAAAGTATCGTGTTATCTTATGGTGAAAGGACTGTATTTGGTTCATAAAAACTACCGTTCTTTTTAGGAGGGAAGTAAGTATAAGCATATATTATAATAGGGCTCAGCTAATGTGATATTATAGAGTGGACCATCCTATCTCAGGTTGTAATTAGGTTCTTTAACTAAAACAGCAAATCCTTTGCGTAGTTTACACCATTCAGTAATTATGATTTTCCTTTCATACATTAAAATAATCACGTTTATTGGAGGGGCTTGCATTTCTAGACAGTAAGATCTCTAACATTTTCCTTGAAAGTTACTCTTGCCAAAACTTTGATAATAATCTATTTAAATACTTGCATTAGTATTTAGTAGGATTAGTATTTTAAATTCTAAACGACATCCAAACCAAACGAGCAAAACAATGTGTAGCTAGTGCTACATATCTATCTAAAACTAGGTTTATGAGAACAACATCAGTGTACTGAAGTTGTAATTTTTAATGTAAACGAAGCACTTACATTTTTCTAACTTTCATTGGATTCAGAACATAATCTCCATATCTATTCATATATCCGCTATGCACGTCCAGAAATACTTTAAATAGGAACAATATATCGAATATGACGCAAACATGGAAAAAATAACCCACAGAGAGGAAAGCCATTTGGTACACAAGTAACATGAAATCCACGTATGATATAAAGAGAATGAGATATTCTGAAAAAAAAAATAGCATAAATTAATTACCGTATTTTTGTCGCATCGACAGTACCTAATTGAATTGAAAATTAATTAATAATAAACTGGATTGGTCCGCTACACTTACGACATTTTGTGTAGTAGCTATTAGGTCTTGAAGTCTTTCGGTGCACTCTGGACATGGCCTATCATATATGCCATATCTTTTACTGCACCACTCTTACAGAATAAGCTAGTCATCATCATAACAGCCAAAGGACGTCCACTGCTGAACGTCTCCCCCATATATTCCCACAAGGACCTTTATATTATGACCTTGTCATATGACTAGCTCGTTGAAGGTCGCCCTACAATGCTTTTTCCAGTACCTACATAGTCTCCACTCGAGAATCTTGCTCCACCGGCCATCTGTTCTACAAGCTATGTGGGTCGCCCAGTGGCGATTAAAGCTTGCTAAGCCTTTCAGTTATGTCTGCAACTTTTTTTCCTCTACGGATCTGCTCATTTCTGATTTGGTCGCGTAGAGAAATACTAAGCTGCGCTCTCTGCATGATTGTCATCTTGAGCTTGTGAGGGACCTTGAGCTTGTAAGGGCTATAGTGTCCTTAAGTGACAGTCTTTTAGGTTCAAATTAAGTCGTATGTGAGTATTACTGACATTATCTTACCCATGAAGGTGACTAATTTACTGTCCGGTATAATGCTGCTACGAAACCATCTGAAATAATTATGTAATTTCATTACTTACTCAAAACAATAAATGATCTACATGTAGGTATACCTACTATGTGTACTATAATAAGAGGCGAACCTACAGCCATTAACCGTTAATAAAGGTCACCTATTCAAACATTGTCTGGAGCAAACGCAATTTAACCTTGTAGATTGGGTGAGCAGCTTAGTTGTAACTTAGCCACGAGCTCCTAATTAATTAGTAATTATTAATTACCTATGTGGTTTAAAAATCAAAAGGGCTGCTGGTGTGTAATCGATATTTCCAGCTGACGTAATAGACTTTGAACCATGCGATTCTGCTAAACTTTTGTCTGGACTCTGAAATAAAAAAATAAATGTTTTGCTTTTACCAGCCAATGTATAAAATTTTTGGAACTAGGTAGCGTCTGAGAAGAAATTCAGTTTTAAGTAGACAGTGCCAACCCAACTGATGCTTTTATCAGTCAGCAGAACATAAGGACGTGTTTTTTTTATTTATTCCAAACTTCTTCACTCTGCTGTCTCAGAAATAAACGCGCGTATTACAATACAACGATATGGCAAAATTTCAAAGCAATCGATGAAGATGTTTCTGAGATTTAAGATTTTAAAGAATCAAACAAATTTATTACTCTTATCAGATAAGCACTCAATATGTATGATCCGATTGAAAATAGAATTAAATGTTATGGTTACCTCTATATAAATATTTGGGTCTATTTCACATTCATCTTCTTCCTCTTCTTCGCCAGTTTCGTATGAAAGCGGAAAGTTTGACGTTTGCTAAAAATATTCAAAAACGTGCATTAAATTACAAAGAAGCAGTAAAAATACTTCATAGTTGTTAAGTATAAGTATATAACTTACTTCAGTGCTATTTCTCTCAGATACAACTGTTGGTAGAACGAAATCTTTGGCTGCAGACTCAACCGATTGCTTTACTTTCCTTAAAACTGATGGATAGCTCTGAAAAAAAAAAAACAGATTTGCATTGATGTGGAACATAAATTCCATTGCCATTTTCGTCCCATTTTAAGACAAAAGCCTCTCCTCTTTTCACTTTCTCAGAGAGGCTCAAACGGCTACTTTTGATGAATCACAATATTCTTCACGGGAATATGATTTCACAACGTGCCATGTACCTACTGTCAAAATGCAGAGGTTAGAGGTCACCTTATACTGGAATTTTATAGCACGTTGTGTAGTTATGTGTGCTTGAATCTTGTTATTGTGTTGTGTCCGTGAGGAATAGTAGGGCTGGCAGCATAGGCGACTGCGTGATGTTTATCCTATCTGCCAACACAACGCTTCCTCGCGAAGCTCTGGCGACCTTGCTCACCGTTAGGACCACAACATAGCACGGAAACACATGTAGATAGCACATTTTGGGAGTAAACTGTTAGCTCATCTTGCCATCTTTCTTTTAACCTACTTTCTCTTATCTAAAATTATAGGCTACTGTATCCAAGACCTGGTACTGTTTACTACCTTCAAAAGTGCGTAGAAGTCCCGTCCTTGAATGCAAAGTAAATCAATGTTTCTGGACGCTATTACATTGGACATAGTTAAATACTTAGTGGCTCCTCTTATGTTCCCGAATATTCCTCCTGGCCCCATACACGCTTCGAGTTCATTTATATTTGACATTATATCCACCTGTAATGAGAATCCATAAATCGCATTCCAAACCAGTGTATTCCTATTCCATATACTTAATGATTTGTATGATATTCAGCTAAAAACTCAATAACACTGCTCGAATCGGGAATCGAACTCTCAAATTCTACCTCCTATCCTCGCTTAACTGCCGTTTTTGTGACGACTAGCCTAATGAAGAATTTTATAATACTTAATATGTTTGAAAAAATATTAGCTCTTTAAAATGCAAGATGCAAAAAGGTTCAAGGATGTAAAGTATCCTTTAATAGAACTTATGCACCATTCTATAATGAGGCCTTCAACTTGGTTGCTTACCTTTCCTCTATATATGATATACATAGTGTCTATCACCTCGTTTGCTCTCATAACCATATATCCTTTCTGGAAGTAGAGTTCTTTCAGTTTCTTAGCAAAAGCTCTGAAGAATGAATACTCAACGTCTTCAAACAGAGGTATTTCTCTTAACGTTTTCTCGTACATGTATAAAACAGCGTCTTCGTTGAGGTTGGCATGTAGTTTTCCCAGTATGGATTGGTGCTGAAGAGAAAATTAAAATCTATCACAGTAAGCAATACCTTGACGGCTGACCACTTTTCGACCTTAATTTGTTATAGTAAGCGTTACAATAACCAGTTCTGCAATATTGTCGATAGTCCCTACAATATAATTTGTTTTTGCGTCTTGGGTTTTGAGTTTTTAATGCCATATGACGTTATACTGCTCATAAAATAAGATTGCTAATATTAGATTTGCGATTAATACGATTTCAATTATGATTTTTTAGGTTTTATAATCATATCAATCTGCTAAATAATAATTTATCAAATCCTACTAGCTATGTTATTGAATTGCAATGCCTCTTATTTGACACTAATCAACTCACGACAATTTCATCACAAACGGATGAACTGTAGGTAGGTATAATAGAAACACATATGTACGTAGTATTAATATATACACATAGTAAAAAACGGTATGTACATAATATGTAAAAAAGGCTTCATGTTATGATATTAAAATAAAAGCTTATTACATACCGACCATCCACCCGTTCGCTTCCACTGGTACTTCCAATATTCAATTACCGTTTTCTTTAATGCAAAGGGTATCCTCTCTCTATTCAAAAACATTTCCAAATGTTTAAGATCCTCTTGAAACTTTGTCACTACTTGGTCAGCCATAGCTTTCAAAGATGCTATTCTCGCGTATACATATCTAAATTAAAACAAAAGGGTTTTGCAGTTTGTACCAAATTTGAATTTAATAAGCACTTTAATTTAAACCCATATTTATTGGATTGCTATGTGCGCACTGTTTACTAAACAGCCATGACTCCAATGATGCAGTATAACAAATTGCAATTGTTTTAGATTTACTGAGAAATTACATGATCGTACATTACTCATACTACTAGCAAACAAATATAAAATCTGCGATGAACTCACCCGAAAAATAGGACACCATGAATATTGACGCAAATACACAATATCATGTGGGTTATATTTTGAGGAGTGATATCGCCAAATCCAGCACCACCAAAGCTGGTCGCTGTCCAATAGTAAGCTAGTAAAAATACTTTAGTCGGTGACATGTAGTGACCCTTAATTATCATAACTCCATCTATCCAAGAACCTGTGTAATTTTATATAGATTTTCTTTACCATTGAAATGAAATGAAATGAAATTATTTATTCTGCAAGTAGATCTTTAGAGATACTTTTACATGTCAATAGTTTGGGGTTTTTTTTAGCTAGATGGCTTCGGCATTTCCTAACTGACGACCTCTGAGAAGAAACACCGAAACAAACTCAGAGAATCATGGTCACTTCAATCACAATATCATGTGGGTTATATTTTGAGGAGTGATATCGCCAAATCCAGCACCACCAAAGCTGGTCGCTGTCCAATAGTAAGCTAGTAAAAATACTTTAGTCGGTGACATGTAGTGACCCTTAATTATCATAACTCCATCTATCCAAGAACCTGTGTAATTTTATATAGATTTTCTTTACCATTGAAATGAAATGAAATGAAATTATTTATTCTGCAAGTAGATCTTTAGAGATACTTTTACATGTCAATAGTTTGGGGTTTTTTTTAGCTAGATGGCTTCGGCATTTCCTAACTGACGACCTCTGAGAAGAAACACCAGTTAAAGTCCAGACATGGAAGAACACTTATATGTGAGTGGTACGATGTAGGGTAATGTCTGAAATGGCCTTTTGAGGAAAGAACCATTGCAGCTTTGAGTAGACCAGTCCCAACTGACGGCACGCATGCATCAGTCATCGTGTAGCTCAACCATAACTCAACATTATCATTGACATTATCAATTGACAAATCAAGACGTCTAAATCTGAGTATAATTTTCATAATATACGTATTCTTTTGATTCATACTTGCCTTCAAGACAAACCATGTTTCCGTCAGGATGAAATTCTGTCTTCAAATAGGGTATTTTCTTCGTTAATTTTGATATTTTATATTCAAAATCTTCAGGGTCCTCGGCCTTTACATATCTACAGGATAATGTGATCAAAAGACAAGTATACAGGTTCAAGAAGAATAGGGTTAGAAGTAGAAAGTGTACCACACTCATGATGTATGCCTGAAAAAAAATATTTATTGTACACACATATCAAAACAAGACAAAACTTAATATAGCTATAAGAAGTTCATAAGACGTTTTATACTTTGATGAGTAAGGGGGATAGTAAGATTTCGTATCTTACTGACTGACTGACTGATTTCGATCAGTATGAATCTCATGCTCAACCCTAAGCGAAGTGTTATAACCATAGCTACCTGGGGGTTACAGTAGATATACCTAGAATTAATAAAAATGCTATTCGAACTCTCTTAGATGCGAATCCAGGGTCTACAAAAAAAGATAGACTAAGGTACACGTATAAAAAATTACCCATTGGTACCTGGGTTTGCTATATCACCCCTACTATTGCTCGGAAAATACCAACTACTCATGTCTGTATACGAGAGACGATATAAGTAGGTACTATAGATGATGTTTCGAACTGTTCATCAGAACAGATTGTAATTTATAGCAGTTTTTCCTCATGCATACATATTTGAGTAATCGCTATTTTAATAGTAGGGTGATATTACTAGTAAAGCTATAAAATCAAGCGAATTTATTTTCTTTAAATTTTTGCCTATTTTAGATGACCCCTCTTCTCAGACAAATATGATGGCATAACCATCCAAAGAAGATTATGTTCCTGATCACGAATTCACTGTGTTATTAGTGTTGCAATAGGTGTTTTTCTGTTTATGATCTGCATTATCCAGCTATAGCGCTCTGATGTCAAGCTATGGACTGTAATGACCTCAGTACTCAAGAACGCTTAAAACATAATTACCCGTCTCAAAGCACCTATAGACTCCGCCCACGATGCTGCGTAAAGTTTTATCACTTGCAAAACGTTACTCATTCTCAACGCGCAATGGAACATGTGGGAATTATATTCGTGATCTTCGTCGGTATGGTCTTCGTTGTGTTTCGGCACAAACAACTTCCATATTGCATACCAAGGGAAACATGTTATAAAGTCAATTACGAATTGCCCCTGAAAAAATTACATGATGTAATATTATTCTTGATCATCATCATCAGCCTATATTTGTCCACTGCTGGACGTAGGCCTCTCCTAGTGAACGCCACAGAGCCCCATCTTCGGCTTTCCTCATCCAGTCGCTGCCAGCTGTCTTCCGCAAGTCGTCACTCCACCTGACCGGCGGGCGCCCTACACCACGTTGTTCCTGATAGGCGATGAAAAAACACCTGTTCTTTCTTGTTTTTTTTTTTCATTTTATATGTAAGTATGTCTAATGTCATTTATGTTGTCGGTTTTATGGTTTATCTGTATCTACCTATTTTAGTCTTTTCTAAAGTCTGGGTACAATTCGTAGTTTGACCAAAGTGTTATAGGGTTTTTCTACTAAGTTCCAAACAATTACTTCTATCTGCTCACCTGAAGATAATGTCTTGCTGTCATATAAGGGTGGTATATCAATTGATTTTTAGAACCATAATATGCTACGTGGAGCATCAAATACATATCTATGTAGCAGATGGTTTCCAATATCATTAGGGTTACATTGAATGATCCGAACTGTGGCGCCATAGACACAATCACCTTGAAATAAGAAAAAATATATACTTATTAGTGTTAGTATGAGTTAAGTTTGACTGTGACGAAATTGACACCCACTTGTCTGTATAGATGTATCGATCTTAAGAATATGATATTTAGTATTTAGGTATGTATATTTCATTAGTGATAAAAACTGCTATTATATACCCGTGACCATGGATGCTGTAAACTAAAGGATCCGGAATGTCGGGAATTAAATGTTTTTTTTTTTTAAAACGTTGCCCCCCGTTGTGTCCGTGGGTGCGTTTACAAACACAAATTCTCACATACACAACCCGGACCCGGCACAACTACCTGTATATAATACAAATATTTGCTCCGTGTCGAACCCACAACACGTGGCGCAGAAGCCGATTGCTCAGTCGCTACGCCAAACGTGTCGTCAATAATATCAATACAACGCGATAAAATCTGTAAAAAATAGTTTTATTCAATGGTATTCTATAGCTTAATTAAGACCTGGTTCTTCAAGCATCAACAGTTGTTAGACTAAAGATACATGAAGTTGTTACAAAAAATATTCTGACTGTTTCTTCGTTCGACACAAGTTGAAGTTTTTGTTCACCTCCAATTATATGATAAAGAAATTTAAATGTATTCAACTATCTATGCAAATTGCAAAGGTTGCAGAAACATAGAATAGTAATAAAAGCTTACGGGCACTAGTAAACACAATAAAAATGCAGTGGTAATACGAATTAATGCCCAAGTTTTCAAGAATATACCATCTGGTCGTATTGCAATTGGCATCAGCAAATAAGGTGCAATGTTGTTCAGTATATGAAATTTTTTAAACGATTTCCAATATTTTTCCTTCGATTTCTTATATTCTGCTGAAAGGTCGATAAAAGAGTCTGAAAAGTGAAGAATGATATGACAATATGGTAAAATTTGAGGTATTCAATTACTGTTTTCAAATTCGATAGCAAGTTAGTGCTGTTATCATATAAGTTGCTTTAGTGAAGGCTACACTACTAGCTAACAATGAGTCATTACTGTGAGTAAGTCAAAATAACCAGGCAGAAATCCAAACTCAGAGCTGATAGTCAAAATTTCATAGAAAACAAACTGCAAACACTGCTCTACCTGGCATTCGAGCTAAGGACCAGCATGGTCGGCAGCCGCGTCTATGAGTGCCAGACCATTTAAGCAGGTTTATCTAATTCTGGAAACATATGAAAAAGTAGGAAAACAGTTTTTCTTTTGCAGGAAATAGCTCTTTTTAGGGACTAAACAAAACTTACTGTTAAAAAATTCTTGTAGAAGACTAGTAATTTTGACTTTTTGTTTTTTTTCCGTCAACCGATTGTAATGCTGCATATAAGAGTCGGTACTCTGCGTGTTGGCGTGCTCTTCTATAAGGCGTAATTCATCTGGCGTCACGAGACCTTCATGTTCTTTCATATCGGGGAATAGACTGAGTGCTGACGTGTATGCGTAGTGGCTTACACTTACGAGCTGGAAAAAAGAAGTGTAATTATTTGAAGCTAGCTGTTACCCGTGGTTTCACTCGCATCTGAAAGGACTTTCAGATAAAAGCCTATGTCCTTCCTGAGGACGCAATCTATCTCTCTACCAAATTTTATTGAAATCTGTTCAGCGGTTTAGGCGTGAAAACGTAACAAGCAGACAGGCAGATTACTTTGGTATTAATAATATTAGATTGTATTCATTTTGTTGCTTATAATTAATTCTCATCATAGGGATTTTATTAAAACTGCTCTTTTTTATACCAAATCAACAACTTCGCGTGGGAAGTCAATTTAATTTGATTAACTTGGTATTGATATTAATCAAGTAGTACTTCCTTCATTTCCATTTTGATATGGTCTACCACTATTTATTATTAGTGCAAGTTGTAAATGGCGATTCAGGAAAAATAAATGCTGTCTCGATCATTATATTTGAGTTATATTATACTCGAAGTGATACATAATCATGTTTATCTAGACACCACATACATATAGATAATTATTAAAAACTTCTGTAAGCACTCTATTAAGTACTTTAGTTGAGTCTTCTGGAAGTTCATACAATTAAAAAGGTAGCCGGGTCATACTTCAATGAGTTCAATCCTTCATCATCAACCCATTATTATGTCTCACCGCTGAGCACGGGTCTCCTCTCAGAATGAAAGGGATTAGGCTGTAGCCCACCACACTGGCCTAACGTGAGTTGGTACATTTCACACGCCGTCGAGAAAATCCCTCAGTCGTGCAGGTTTCTTTACGAAGTTTTCCTTCACCGTTTAAGCAGGTGATAATTAACTTTTAAGACGGAGATTACTTCGAAAGGTGCCTTTACGGAGATTACGTCGAGACCTTTGACTTGGCAGTTCAATGGCAGTCACACGACTATCCCTGCACTTAGCAGGATCCCTTCGTTGGAAACAATAACCCGATCGTGTAGGCTTACCTTGCAGTGGGTCAGTGTTACCACGGTACTGGGAGTGGGAACACCGTACAAAAGGACCAGTAACCCCACGTGATTCCCTGGTCCTATAATACGCTCACTTTTATTCTCTCTCATTTCGTTGGATGTTACTAAGCAATAGCCGCTCTCTATTATGTACAATTCTCTAGTTACAGTGCCCCCGTAGAATACTATTTCCCCAGGCGGTAAAATTATGTCTCTGGCTGCTGTAAAATTAAGAATTTTGTTTTGATGACAGTTAATTATGCAGCGTATCATCTAATAAACAGAGGGCCTCTTGGCTAAGCTAAAGCTAAATAATTAAGCTGAACAATCGATCTGCAATATTATGCCGCACTTGCCACGGTTGGCACGTAAAGCCGGCGGTCCCAGTTGTCATACGACCACCTATAATCATTGTTAGTGGAAGTCAAAAGCCCAGAACTCTAAATAACCAGTCTATATTTACGATATCGGTATTGTCCAGAAATTGGGTTGTGGTTGCCAATATTTACCCGCATCTGGTAAGACTAAAAGCCGACCAAAACATATTTGGGAAAACGTTAGAAGAATAGTGAGTGAGAACAATGGATGATGATTATATCATTCAGGAGCATTTTTTTTCTAAAATAGCCACAAGAATCAATTATTACGACCGATCGAAATGCAGTGTCGAAATAAAAACCTCTTAAATATATTTGTTGTTGGTAACTAATTATCCGCCTGGCTAGCTATTAGGCTCACAGATAAGACCGGCACCAACAGTTTTACTGCGTTCCGTCTTATGTATGTGATGTGTGATGTTTTGGTGATGTACCGTCTTATGTGTGAGTCCGAGCTTTTCATCAAGCACAACGGTAAAAATATGCATTGCAGAAAACAATATTTAACAAATTCTTATGAAATGTCGCAGGTCTCCTGCGTCGGATATGTAATGACTAAAACCACACTTGCATCTTCGCTGTCCTTTTGCTTTTATGAATTAGATAATAAATAATAATATTGAATTAAAAAATAACACTAAATTAAATAACCTTTAGCAAACAATAATCGTACATAACATTATTCATTTTCTAAAAAAACCGCTACTCTCTTCTACTAAACTGCATAAACTTTGTTGTGCCCGACAGCGTCCATAATTGATTCCTTAATTATACGCCATTTATCTGTTTACGTTATAGAATGCAATAAAGTATTGAGTATATTCACTACAGCCGATAATGGTGTCATAGTCTAGCAAAATCTCTGTAAGTAGTCCACCTAACCCGCAGGCGCGCATGGCAAAGACCTGCACCGCCAACTGTCAACTGGGCGGATCGAGTGATGAATTTTCCAAGTTAGTCGCTGACAGGGCCCAGCGCGAGGAAGAGGGGTCGTTCTATGCGTATAGACGACGACTTCCCACGTATGCCTACTCGCTGTCGACCATAGATTGGATTACGGATAAAAATGAGAAGTCACCAGTGTCATCAGTCATCACTCACCAGTTTTCTTAGTATCGACATGACTATACTACGAAAACACAATTATTAAACGAAACGAAATATTTGTCTAGCTAGAGCCGAAAGGTGTCTAGCAATCAGCAGAAACCATATGAAACGGAAGGCCATATAGCGGGGTAACGTCATAATTCATCATCTAATATTTGAAATTAACTGCTTGCGGGTCCAGCAATCCAGGTCCAGCAGGATCCGCATTGCTGGGCCGCCAGACCCAGCCAGGCGAAAAATGTGCTGTATCCAGCAATTGTAATCCCTAGGAAATACCTATGTATTACCTTTCTTATGTCTATTAGTTATCATCGCTCACTCAATAGTAATAATAGTTCATCTGAAACATATTTAGCCTTGACTTCTAAATTAGTTAATCTTATGTTACCCAGTTCCTTCCGAGCAAATTGTGTTTTAGATGATTGCTGCCAATTGACGATACTTTAATAGTTAGTATCTATTTGGTTTTTAACAACAGCTTGCGTTTCATTGATTGAATTTCAACGTCGCTTAGGATCACAAAACTTTTTTTGAAGAAGCAGTTTTCGACTTTGTAATATACTTACCCTCCGTCAATGTGTGAATATATGCTTTATTTTTCACTTGGAAAAACTTGATGGATGTAAGTGCTTTGAATCGTGCTTGGTGCAGCACTTTTTTCCTCAGTTCTGAAGGAACCACAGTCTTTTCCAACCAGTTGTCATCAGTCAGTTCCACACCCTGAAGAGAATATAATATTGCAGGATTTCTGCTGGGGTAGCAGATGAATGTCAAACATTATTGTCAGCACGTTGCTTTGACGCACCGAGTTGGTTTGCCATTGTCAGTAAGATTGTGATAGATCCCGTTCTCATTCCTAGGCGAGGGACATTCACAATTATTTCCAACGCGTAAAAAAGGATTGCAGCATTTATGAATATTTTTTTTACTCGTGACAGCTTCGTTTTCACGCTTCTTCAAGTATGGTACTACAACTATATCAGAATTATCGTACAATGACAAACACTGATAGATTTGATAGGCAAAAGTTGCAATGCGAGGCATTCTAGGTGTCAAAAAATGTAGACGTGTTGATGGTTTGATGGATTTTATATTACTGACCAAGCAAGCTTACTAAGTATGTACATAGAAGGTAAGTCAAGCTCAAGTGTAAGTAGAGTGTAGTGAGCTAAAGTGTCGACAAGTTACCAAATTCTAAAGTCGTTGAATATTAAATTCACAATTTTTATCTAAAACAATTGCTTAAAAATCATGATTGTAGCTAAAAGTAGTGTAAAATGTCAATTTTGACCAATTACACAGATTGCGCCAAGTTTTTGGCTTGATAAGGATTTATAAGTAAAGGTTTTAGTTCTCAGTTGTGAATGTTGTATAGTTAATGTCGCAATTACAACTGCCATGAATCTAAAACTTGTTATACACCTACAATTGCAAAAAATCACTTGAAATTTGAATTTCGCGGGCTCAGCTGAACGATCTGCCTTAACCACAGTATTAACTAGATTAATTAGTACCTACATATCTATATGTAACACACACCGGCGCGATGTGATAAGCTATTTCTATGTGAAGTAGTTTGAAATTGTCATACCGAATTATATTCCCACTGCAGTTCGTAGAAAGCCATTATTCTAGATTTGATGGCTGGATGCATATTATTTTCCTTCATAAATTTATCTATAGTTATGATCACTTCCAAAAATGCTGTTTTCGTTCTGCATCATTAAAGATTTTGGCAAATTCAGTAGTGCTGATACGTTTAAACTACATATAGATAAGAACTATAGTATACTATAGTTTAGAGCAATTTATTAATATTAAAAATACAAATCAGTTTTTTTGTAACGTGTTTGCAATGTTATGACAAGCACATGTGGGTAGTTACCTTGACCAATGTGTGACAACTGCGGAAAACTCGGACACACAATATCCGGTGAGTAGAACCCCATAAAGACTGAGAAACGCTACGAATGCCATGTCATAGATATCTCCGGGTGTGTAGTCGCCATATCCAACAGAAAGCAAGATAGTCGTGGCAAAGTATACAGAAGTAATTATCGGATATTTCGTTCTGAAACAAAATTAAACAATCACCTGAGTGTATAATCCTCGTCTATACAGACAAAAATTACACACAAAGTATTTCAAAGAATGAAAGAAATCTACGATAAAGTTAAACAGGTAAAACTAATGCAGCCCCTTTCCCTAATACAGGGTAACATTGGCAATTTCGTACATCCTTTCCTTACTAATATTATAAACGTGAAAGTGATGAGTGTGGATGTATGGATGTTTGTTACTCTTTCACGTCAGAACGGCTGAACGGATCTAGATGAAATTTGGCACAGAGATAGATTATAGCCTGGAATAACACATAGGCTACCTACTTTTTATCTAGGTCGGACCCAATTCTGAAGTCCACGCAGACAAAGTCGCGGGCAGAAGCTAGTTCATGATAAAATATGCGTAGATAATGAACATACAATTAGATTGGAAATAAAATGTTTTACCCAGTCTGGAACGCTATTTACTTGGAGACGAAGGTCATCGGAATTTATAATAACTGCTGTCTTCAAAATGACTCATAAAAATAAATCATTCAATGGAAAATTTTAAATAGAGAATTTATGCCAAATGAATCATGAACCCACGATCCAAAATAATGTGTTACGTAGCAGTATTTCATGCAATGTGGTGCATTTTGGCGATCGAAAGTTATGGGCGGCTTAAGTAATCGTTCTATTGAAAAGGCTAAAAACACATTAGTAGAAATCGTAAAAGCTCGATTTCACCATTACCAAGTACGTAATAAGTAGATCGCCCACACTAACTAGTTACTATCCGAATGCAAAATTAGCATGTGCTTATGACAAAAATCAAGATATTAAGAAAAGACTTACTTAGAGACTCTAAAAATGCGTTTCTGGTCTTCCCAAATCAATGCTCTACTGAACCATGAGTTTTCCGAACATCGGTTTACGAAACAAGACTCCATGAATAGAATAACGCCGGACCAATAGCATAGTAAACATATGTACACGCAATACTTTACAATCTGAAATTTAAGGCATAATTTTATATGAAAAATTAAATAATAATATATGTATATAAAAAGAAAATAGAAATATAAGAAAATTTTATTTCATTAGAAAATATGCAGTTACCTTAACAAGAAGTGAATTCAACAGCAACTTTCTTTCCAAATTCTCAAAGAAATTCGACAACCTCCACACTAAACAAAGCTTTATACCTTTACAAAGAAAAAATAGGTGATCTCTGTAGTTGTCGTGATATTTTACAGTTTGATGTATCGTAACAATGTATTCAAACGGTATTATTGCTACAACATCGAGGTAAAAGCCGAGTGTGTTCATTCTATAGCTCAAGATACTTTTGAAGTCCTTTATATATTTCTTTTTCGTTTTCACAGCGGTCACTGAGGTCATGAAAAGATTTAGTATCAGCGAAATTGTAATAATAATCTGGGCATAAAAGTAAATTCCACCAGGAAACTTTCTCTTAAATCCAATAAAATATGGATACACGATGCAGATGTAGAATGTAATACTAAGTAAATACAGTTCCCAATATTTAACAAGAGGACAATCCGCTTCTAATATCCAAGGAAATCTGGATTTGATACAAGTGAACATTGTCATTTTCTTCTTAATGTGCTCTGACATAATGTAGAGGTCCAAACAATTTTCATCCAGGTAATCTTCTTTTGTTAAAGCATCAACGTCTGTTGCACCTGTAGTTAAAGATATGGATTAATAAAAATAATGTTTTCTTGAATGTGCGAAAATAAAAAAATCACAGTCATCATAATTATCATCCGCAGCCTAAATTTTTTTTTATATCTGGTGGGTATAGGCCTTTCTTTTGTGGTTCCAGTCTCCACGGCCCTGTGTCTTATCCATATTCGGTTCTTTCAGTATCCACAGTACCTTGAATATATCTCAATTTATCTTTCAAACATTTGATACTGCTTTTTTTTCGATCCTTTGAAGCGTAGATATTTAACGAAAATTCCGCTCGTTTCCCTTGTTTTATTTTTATTAGTCGACTCCTGCTGATTCGCTCTTGAATTTCGTTACGTATTGCATCAACAAGGTCCGGATATGTTATCATCAGTTGTATGAATTTCGTTTTCTCTAGGACTTGGCATTCCACGTAAGTTGCTGCTTTTACGGTGCACCGCGCTGTAATCAGTTATATTTATAGATTAATAGTCGACATTTTTGTATTAAAGTGAATGGTAACTAAATTACAAGTAAGGTCAATTTTGAAGTACCTGGTATATTGTAGACTAAAGAAATTTCCCCAAAACACGTCCCTTTTGCAAACGAAATCATTGGACTTTCATCATCTTCATCTGACAGTAATTCTAATACACCGCTTGTGACACATACCTGGAACAGCAACGCAGTGCAAAGTGATGTTAATGACAAACAGCTAATTGATATTTTAAATAGATAATATACATGCATCTTTACCATAATAGTCTTGTTCTGGTTATGGCTGTATACTACGTCTCCTGGTAAATAAAATTGGTGACTCATATCTAAAGATAGTCTCCTAAGGAATGCTTCCGGTAGCTTTCTGAATATCAGCGAACTATAAAGTGGAACAGCATTTAGATCGTAACAGATCTCCATTTGTAAAGGATACGGCAGAAGTCTAAGAAGCTTTGGTTTAAATACTCCAGATTTTTGATACCAGAGATCTTCGTAATATCTGCAGAGGAAAAAGGCATAATTATTACCTAAGTATAAAGAACTTTATTCAAATTAATTCAGTGACATAATATGTGTACTTATGTTAAAGGCAGAACACTTTTGCTTACATTGCGTGCTCCATCTTACATCCTATTTGTTTTTTAAGACAAGGATCAAACACAACGTTATATAACAAAAACTATTCTACTTAAATTGTACCATAATTGCCTACCTGATAATTCGTTTTGTGGTGTCTGAATCCATTTTAATCAACCTGAGATGATTTTTTATTTTTGTCAGTTGTCTGACATATTTAGAACGTCGTGTTGTAATGGTTATAAATTGTGAAGTTAAAGACCCCACAAATACAACAGTTGTTAAAAGAAATCCTAGTAACGTTGCCAATATAGCTATGACTCTTTCAGCGGTAGTTACTGGATACAAATCCCCTAGAGCGTTCGTAGTAAGAAACATGACTGACCAATATGTACAAACGTAATACCAATCTAGAGTCACTTCTGTTGGTAAGTATATAGCTGCTAGTGACCACGAAGTGCGAATTTTATGTATGTTGAAGCTTCTGTTCGCGAACAAATACCACACGCATGCCCAAGTATGAACAGATAGAAAGAACAGGATTAGATACTGTGACAAAAATGTGGTCCACTGATTGCTGCCGGCTTGCGAAGATCTGTTATAGAAATATTCTATGATTCTGTAGACACGTATTGTTGCTATCAATGGAGCTATGGCATGGAAATTGAACTGTAACAACTTGTCATCCATCAAATACAAGAACGAGTATGGGATTGCTAATATAATATTGAGAACTACTTTTACTGTATCTGGTTCCACAAGGTTAAGAGTTTTTCTCCATTTTTTAAAGAATTTCAGTCCAACAATAATTACGACATCGAAGGTATATATGAAATTGAAACACAATAAAATTACAATGGCCCAAAACGGTCTTTCGACTGGTCTGTAGAATGTATAAATACAAGTGTCCAGGATATATGCGACGAAGAGTGTTGTAAGTATGAATATTTTCCAAGCAGGGTTAGAATATATGAGTAAAAGTGTTCGCAACTTGCTGTTCGTAGCAAATTCCGATCGTGCTTCTTGTAATATTGCGTAAGTTTTTTGGCGCTTGAATTCGTCAATTTCTAGACATACATTCGGAGCCATTTCTGGAGTCACATTTAGGGGACCTTGATGAGGTAAATTTAGTTCGGTTCTGGTTGCTCTGCGTCTGTACTTGTATATATCCAGATGTGGTTGTTTTACATTTTCATTTTCGGCTAACAAAAGTTTGAAGTAGATAAATATTCAATATTAAAAATATTCAAATAAACATTTCAAGAAATAGCAAAAAGAACAACTTACCCATCTTCTATCCAATGAATTCTCTGGCCAGTTGGAACTTTACGTTTAAGATTACATGAGACGACCAGTGTAGCAATCCAATATTTTGGAACCTGTCATAATAAAATATCATTATCGTCTAGATGGTTTCAAAAGTTTTAATAAACTAGTAGGCACATTTTGTCTCATAAAATTAAATGTGACGTTGATTTACGAATAAAACAGGAAACGGGGAAGAAAGTTTTGTTATTCAAGAGAATAAATATGACAAAGTTGATATTCCGGCGATCTTTGTATACAAGACATTTTTGTGTCATCGTTTGGTTTAGATCAAAGATGGGAAGCTTGTAGCAAATGGTCACACGATGGTTGGGTGACGCAATGTTTTCCTCACCGCACAAATCGTAGGCCGAAAGCCGGACATGTAGATATCCAAGACGCAAAGCTGTGCGCACGGCACTCCAACCTACATACATGAACATAAAAATTGTTGCGGACTTGACGTTATTTTAATTTCATATTGTGCACATGGTGTTTATTAGAAAAAACACAATGTAGGTAAATGGTCGTAATACCGCTGTTTTAACGATGCGTTGTCTATCAATTATTTATCTTTAAAAATATTTATTGCTTGTCTTTGTAACCGTTACTGCTATAGTCTATTGTTTACTGTTGTAAACTACTGTTTCGAAAATGATTTTTATGGATTGGTGAAAAAACAAACTACGATTATTTGGATACGTGAAAAAACAAACTACGTAAATTCTAATCCTCTCACGTGTGTGTGAAATTATGAATATTTGTTGTTCAAACAAAGCCATTTGCCATGATTCTATTAGAAGATGCAAGAACTTGGGAATTGCTCGTATCATTAGCAAACTAATGTTTTTATTATTGACGGAGTTAGATAGTGGCATTAAATCGTTACCATCTTCGTATATCCAAGTTCCATAGCGCCTAGATAATTAGAGTCCGAGCGACCTGCCATAGCCGGAGCGACCGCATAATCACGATGCTTTTATGGAAGTCAAGCCCGTGTATCGGTGAAAAATGTTGTCATATAACGATTTTAAATACATTTAGCATTTTGCAGCACATTTAACTCACTCCGACCTCCTTGTTAGTTTTTCTGCAGTCGGAATTAATTATTTAAGGAAAATTGTCTTTTATAAAAAGATGCATCTTCAGTAAGACGTAAACCGTGCTGCAATGAGTAAATCTTAATTAATCATAAATAGGTACCTAATAATAAACATGTGCATCTAACGGTCTTTGCTGGACGATTATATTGAAAAATATTAATACTCGTTGACGCTGTTTAATTGATGTTTTTATTGATTTTGCAGTTGTAGTCAATGTAATACCTATTACTGGAATCTTAGTCATAACAAAAATATATAGATGTGTGTCATCTTAGGGAATCTATGTCTATTCTATTTAAGATTTGTAATAAAGCTTTCAATTCAGAAATAATTGTGGAATATAGAGCGTGGAACTTGTGTGCTTAATCCGTTTAATTCGATAGATCCACAAGAGCATCGGATAGGGGTCAATTATCCATTTATCCTCTTAACAGAATTGATAAAACGTAACTAACTTGGGTGATGTTAATTGATTGAATGTGTTGGCTTTGTTAAAAACGAATTTCGACGGTGATATAAAGTTTAATTTTTATCAGACCAATTTATGTTTAAGGAGATAATTAGAGGTTTTCTTTAAATATTCTTCCAACTCGTTTGATTTTGAACCTAATTTTATATACAAAATTTTCTAACTTTAGTAGGTACCAAAATAAGTAAAACTTCTTGTGGTGCGTAATTCCTGTATAGTTTCATTCACATTCGACACAAAACAGTACAACCAAGTACTGTAAAGTCGTCATTAGTGACAAAGACTGCGTAAGGTAAATGGGTGCAGTTTGAATAGAATGGAATCTTACTCTATCTAATGTCTAGACACATCCAAAAAAAATATTTAGGACGCAACGATTTTTTGCGGTGAATAAGCACGGTAAATATGCCTATCTGCAAATTCAAACCTAACTGGTGTCCAAGTTAGGTTGTAATTTGATTGTTTTTTTCATTGATGCACCTGAAAATTGATTGGAATACAAATCGACCTACGCCTGTCGAATGAAGCGCAACGGCGCGATAGCCATTTGAAAAGCATTTGAAGCGGAATATAGGAAGTAACTAATCACAATTTTAGACACAATTGGAGTACCTTTTGAAAAATTGGCTGAACTGAACTTTCTTAAACTTGGCTACGAGTTATAGTTTAAAGCAACGGTTTATTGTGGATTTTTAGTATAATTGAATGATCATTGTTTAACGGTGTAAATAACTTTTTATTACATAAACATACCATCATGCCTGTATTTCCCGAACGGTTAGGCAGAGGTGTACTAATGTACACCCACAGTTCGCTGATATGTTTAGGTCCCATGTAATTGGGGGCAAGCCTATCACCATTAACCGGTAACAAATCTAGACTCCGAAGTGCTACTGAGAAGTTCATAGAAAAACCCAATAACACCTTGCTCGATCCGGAGATCGAACCCAGGACCTCCAGACCTGATGAAGTAACTTTAAAGTTGGCCTTGGTAAACTGCTTCTGTTTAGGAAAAAGTAACCGACTTCAGGCATTTTGTGGTGTATCTTCAGTCAGTTCACAATCGACGAAAATTTTGTAACATCAGACACTAATAACACAGTCGAATTGAGAACCTCTTTTTTGTGAAGTCATTTAAAACAAAATCGTATTATAGCTGATTAAAGGCTGTGGTTCACGTGTCTTTCAATAGTTTAGTCGATAAGTACGTGTCCACAATTGCCCATAAAAATTAAACATAATTATTCAGCAATAACTCTCCTGTTTATGTTCTCGACAAATTGCGTAATTTAACTTTTAATGTTATGAATAATAATTCTCCTCTCGCCCACTGCTTCCTTTTATGTAGAAGGAGAAATATAGCTCTTAACTTGACAAAATATTGTGTGTTGGCGTTATGAGAAGTAGTCAGAGTCATCATCATAATAATACGTATTTTATGTAGGTAAGGTGCAGTCTTGACTAAGTATATAATATACTTACACTAGCGACCCGCCCGCGGTTTCAGCCGCGTTACCCCATTCCTAAAAGTCATAGCGTAATGTTAAATAGCGTAAACCTTCCTCTTGAATCACTCTATCTATTAAAAAAAACCGCTTCAAAATCCGGTGCGTAGTTTTAAAGATTTTTAAGCATAGGGACGGATAAACGGCGACGGCGACGTTGTTTTATACTATGTAGTGATATAAAGTATCTAGTTTTGTTGGGTCCTCTGTATTTCGTCGGGTCATTCTGGAAGCTGACCTGAACAAAGGCCTAACGAAAGAGCCTAGGGAATACCTAATACACATTCACTTCAATGCTGCTTCTCTATAGATAGGTAAGTAGGTAGGTACTATTCCATAAATAAATGTATCTTTCGGTAACTTTTTTATGGTAGCTTATCTAATTAAAACTAAAATTGAGTATAAGAATAAAATCATCTATGGAACAAATTTTTTAGATATTATTTTTTATCTAAAAAGTCGTAGTAATATGGAAAATAATTCATCAGATTATTATGAAGAATTGATTTGATCTGTTTGTTATTAGTAAGTCCTTGGGCCTAATTACTCGTGAATATGGCGAATCTATGATGAAACTATCAAAGGTAGGTATAATACCAATGGTTATAATATTTGCACTAGTTACTACAGCAGGTCGTAGATCACCTCTACTGAGGATGCTGGGAGTGGTCGTCACTATAAGACTATTTAAAAAAATATAGTGTGCTTGAAATTTTACCGAAAACCGTGAACGTGTATTCAACGGAAACACAAAATCGCTTTGAAAACATTTTTACCCCGTGTGGGGACGGGTTAGAATACTATTCATCTTACTTTACAGATAGGCATCCCGTGAAAATATCTGACTTGCTCGGTGGTAAGACCTCTTGTTATGTCGGAGTCTGTCGTAAAGCAGTCTCTGGCAGTCTGCAGTCCGTAGGGGGTCTTAAGGGTCGGCAACTCATCAACAACTCCTCTGGTGTTGCAGGTGTCCATGGGCGACGATGACTACATACCACTAGCTAGCTCGTCAGCTTGTTTGCCGACTTAATCCATAAAAAAAGAAAAAAAAAACATACGTCACATTAGAAAGTAGTGTTGTGAATAGACACTGCAATGTATGTAAATATATTTTCTTATTTTAGTGTTTTAAATAAACAAACAACTTTATAATGTACGTGGTAATTACCATTAGGTCTTTCTGTGAAGTGGATTTTGTATATACCTAAGTGAATGCACTCTCATTAATTTTTAATTAGTGCATTTTGCTTGATCGTGTCTGCATCAATCAAAATTTGAAAATATGTAGGAGGTACCTAGGTACCTACATATTTAAAACCGCTGTCAGTCACAGTCGTGGCGAATGTTACAAATCCCATGGCCGTAACTATTGGACAAGGGAAAGAAAGTACGGTTTTTAGTTGGTACGACTTGTTACAGTCTTGTGTAGAATCAAGAAATACTTACATAGATGCAGTAGGTAGAATAATCAAAGGGATTTTTATAATATTTCTTAGCCGTTTCCAGAAAAATCCTTGGCAAATGCAGAAATTCTTAAGCGATCGGTGTCGAATGCGTACGTAGGTACTTATCCAAATCGATTCCAACTGACTGGTTTGTTGGTCCATGTATGGTATTCTAAAAGGACGCATTCTGTCACGCCCTCAGCCTTTATTTTTGGTCATCATCTGCTTACTTATAAAATTGTTTGTCCTGACTGACTGACTGATCTATCAACGCACAGCCAAACTACAAAGTCAAGATAGCTGAAATTTGGAACATAGGTTTATTTTATAACGTAAGTATTCGATAAGAAACGATTTTTGGAAATATCAACTTGAATAGGGGGAGGGGGGAATGGATATGTAAATTTTTGTTTGAGCTTTTAGTCGGGTTTGAATTGTATATATACTTATATACCTATAGGAAGGTTTAATAATAACGATAAGATTTGATCAAGCTACAGTTCATATAGCGGTTATCGGGGCCAAACTGCGGAAGGGCAACTATTCAAATACCTACTTTAAATCAGCGGGCGTTCCCGATTGTCGTACAAATTCCAAAAATATGCAATGCAGTATCTCGCTCTATCCAGCTACTGGGTTGGGTTTGTGAAAGTCCATTCATAGATGGTCCGCTTAATAATTCCATATCGAGCAACAATCTGATAAGACTGGAATTAACCAGACTAACCAACCTGTGGCCCGTCATCCGACGGGGTCAACCCAAAAGTTAAAACAAGGCTGATTGTAGGTACTCGATAAAAGTACTAAAACAATGCTTCTGTTGCTTCGTTAAACAAAGATGGAAATCGCATACTGAATAGTTACGGTCTTGACAATATAGTAGTAACTGGCTTGACTAGATGGCGACTGTTTCGCATTTATTTTCAGTGGTGGGGGAGCGAGACAAATACAAAGCTAACTGTGGTAAGTGCGAGCGAGAGCAATGTATGTTCTTATTACGCCTACACTGTGGACAGAAGTCGCACGCGCTCACAAAAAATCCATTCGACAAGAGCGCAGGCGCAGCGCTATATTCACCCACAACTTCACTTCGGTCAACTTCGTCATTTAGTGGTGATCGAAACTTCGATGTGTGTGGAAGTGAATTTAACTTTTCTAACATAATCTCACAAAAATAACAATAATCAGTAACTACAGTACAATTATCTTATTTGATCGTGTTGGAATAAACATTTTGACGTGTCATTAGTTGTATAAATAGTATTCATGATGTGTGATAATAACAGTCCTTCAACGCAAAGTATAGCGGACTACTTAGCTCAGTTGCTCAAAGACAGGAAGCAACTGGCTGCGTTCCCGAATGTTTTCATGCACATGGAGCGACTTCTGGATGAAGGTAGGTCAAAATCGTGTCGAACTATTTATAAAACATCGGCAGCCAAAAGTACTAGTTCCTATCGTCGATGCTTGTCACCGAGGCGATCATAAATCGGATGCGTCGACAAATGTTACAACGCAAACGATATTAAGTTTATTTTTGTCTTCGCCCCGCCGAGTTATGGTCCAGTGGTGTTTGTAATGTGATCCTTCATTTCGAAAAGCGAAGTAAAGCAGAACGTCGTTGCACCGATTTGCGGTCAGCGGTCGTTAGATTGTCGCCGACGAAAGAGATCGGTGAAATGTACATGTAGTAAACGAGTTTAGTGACTATGCTTGTGCCTCATTTCACTGTCCACGCAGCTGTTGTAAATAAATCTTTCATTAGTATGGATGTGATTTTGAGGTTATAATATACCTAAATGGGGACGCGCGAGATGAAGGATCACAAGTCCTGGGGGTAACCTGTTCGCTGAACCTTTACTTGCATTCCGCGCGAGTTGGTGGAATGTCGCCACTCTGTGTAGGTACCGTACGTCCACCATTCTGAGCCATACGAGATTTGTACGTAGCGCGGCGCAGGCGCACCACTCCTTGTGCGATGTATAGCCTCGTTTTTACCACACGTAACCAGTCCATGGATACTATGTAATGTAACCCTTATCTTTGCTACTGAGTGTCGACTGCTAGAATCGCCTGCCGTTTACAAATACAAATAAGTGCCGTAGTAATTTGAATAATAATAATTATTATAAATAAAGTAGGTAGGTACCTAGTTTATGGATGTAGGTATTCAGTGATTCATTAGAATACAGTATAAATACCTACAATAAATGATCTTAATAATTATTTTATTTTGGTAGATACCAAATTAACTAACGTATTAGTTATTTCTTTTTAGGTAAGGACTTGCCTAGGTATTTAATACGCGATTATTTGAAATTGTCGCATGAATAGCGAAGTTAATAATTTAATTTCAGTTAATAGGTAGGTACCTACCTACTAAAGATTTTGTTCTTAAGTGTGTATCTTTTATTCCCTTTTTTCTCTCGTCTGTTACAAGAAAAGTAGGTACATAAATGATAAATAAATGGATACCTTCATTTCCACCAATAGGTTTAATAATATGTTTTGCACCATATAAGTGAATGCCTGTAGGTGCCAACTTGTGCATTTCGCTAGTAGGTATAGTTCGCGTCTGATCAGTAAAACATGATAGGTAGGTACCTCCTAGTCTAGTACTGCACAAGATTGTTTTTACAAATCTACTGCATGTCAGGTTAGACCAAAAACAATGGCACAAAAAAAAGATGGCCGACCAATTAAAGTCACTTCTGTTATGAGAATTTGCCTCAACTCTATAGAAATGCAGTATATCCATACTATTAAAATACCTATTTCATATTAAAAATATTAAGCATTCTTAAAGAGTTTCAACAACAAATTTCATTGTAAAAGACGACGGGTTACTTTAAAGCACATTAACAACTCAAGTCACGTATCACTGCAAAGCAAGGTCTATTCGACCGATACTTCTACATGTCATAATGTCGCAGCCATAACGATTTACTGTTAAGCGTTGCCCTCTGGGATTAAAGGGTATACCTACTTACACTCTTATTAAGTTTAAACAATCCACAAATCATCTACCATAATACCATTATATATCTTTTGAATTTTATGTTGCATGACCCCTATTGGTTAAAGTGTACCACACCATATAGAGTTTTAATTAATAGATGGCGAAAATGTATCCTACTTCGCATGTAATCTACTACCTACATGGCACAAACTGACAGTTCTATGTCTAAGAGGTAATGTTCTGAATATAACCGCCAATATAAAGTAGATAAACAATTTGTTATATTGAATCGTCAGCAGATGTCCTCATGTTCTCGTTGGTCTCATATTGTCCAATGTTTACTCGCATTTAAATGAGCACTTACGAAATAATGTCAGTGGCGCACGAATCTAATGGGATTGGTCTCGGTATAGCCCAAGTGGATTGAAATGTTCCGTATCCAATGCTTTGTGGTAACATATTTTTAATAAAAGTGGCAACAACCCTACAGTACAGTACGCGCGACATAACTTGGCCGGATTGAAGTTAGCTGTTTGTCAGTTTTTGGTTGCGCAGTACACAATTTTTAACGTAAACAATCCACTGCGCATTAAAACGGCGAACTTCACTCCGGCCAACTTATGCCGCGCGTACTGTACTTCAATTGCGTAGATGTAATTTAAAACACGTGTCTCCTGTAAAATTCTGCTTACATCATTCTTGAAAACTCGTTGATTTAACATTTGCCATAAAAAGCAAGAGCTCTCGACTCAAGGACCGACTCCTTAATTTCGTTTTGATAAGATTGGCAAGGTTTGAGTCACCGCTGATTGGGAAATGTCGGGTTTTATTCGTTGATGCGCAAGTTTTATATTTTTTCATGTGGACACAAATCCAATAAAAGTTACAATCGACGGAGCTCGATGGTGTTGAAATTTTATGGTTTATTTGACATGTCAAGCTGGTCCTCAGTGGGCCTGGGCACCGACAACTTGACGAAAATATCGACGGCAAGCTGACAGCCGACAGGCGTGGCATATCGCGTTACGCCGGACTAAGAAATTACGACAGCTATTTTCGTTAGACGCTGGAATATTAGGCATAGATACGAGAAAAATATAACATAGTTTACATTTTCATGAAACAAACTGTAGTTATAAAGTAGATATTTAACGTGTGTGAAACCAGCGATAAGCACGACGAAGAAACCATTACGTATGTACCTACATGTAAGATGTACTCATCCAAAAGGGTAAAAACGAAATAATAGCATGTTCAGAATGGTAAATGCTATTAAAGACAATGTTTCGACGGATGTATTTTAAAGTTCACCTATAATAATAGACGTGAACTATCCAGATGTAATGACTGACATTTTATAACACGGAATATTTGATAGCCACAAACAATATCGATCAATCAATGTTTACATATTGAATCAACTATTTGGTTGTTTGCATTCCAAGAAGAACAGTAAGCATCGCTAGATAACAATACACTTACCAAAGTAAACATACAAAATCGTCAATCAAAACATTATATACCGATAAAACATAAGTATTTGGATATGGATTACAAGATAAAATTGACACCAAAGGAACATCGTTTCAAAATTTTATCCGTTCTGATATGAACAATGTGAGTGGATATTAAAAAACACCAGATTTATAGATAAGTTTTATCAAATATGTTACACACACTTGATTTGCAGATTAAAGTACGATAAGAGATAAAAATGAGTTTAATAGTCTTTAAGCATTGTTCTTATCGGAAAAATATCGGCGGAGATTGCTTTGTTAAAAAGATCATTTAATGCGTACTTAGATGTACGAGTACTTGTCACATGACAACCTTGCAAATTAACTGAATTTGTTGTTGCTGCTACATTGTGGAATACAAGTTCTAGTGACCCTGTTTAAATGAAATCGAATTACACTAAACGACTACTTAATAATGCAATAATTGCGTTTCGATGCGTAGGCGCCACCTACCTTTGATGCTTTGCTGGTTTCCGCAACCCTATAACAAAAGTGAGTCTTAGTTGGGTCATTATAAGGTTGCTTAGTGATTAGGCGGGTGCGCCTACGTCGATGACCAAATGAGGGTAGCCGTGGGTAGCGTGGAGGTGTAGAAGCCAAGGTTGTTCCAGTCGCTTTCCGACACGTTGTAACTTGCTGTGGGTTGCTTAATTGCAGATACAAAATAGTCTTTGATGTCATTATTATACAATAAATTCTGACTGTGAATTCAAAAGTCAGTGAGACCCAAGATAAATAACAAATTTTTAAATTAAAAAAAAACTAGCAGCATCGAGTCTTCATTACCGTGTTCTTGCAATTGGTATCATTGAAGTAACAGGATACCAAGTTTCACCTCTTTTTAACTATACAATGTCATTGAAGTTTCAAAGCGATCAGACCTTCTACAATTTAGGTTGGTACTGAGGCTATGTGACCCTTCATGAACTAAAAAGAGCTGATAATCTTCAAATGGCTGGCCCGATTTTCTTAAATCATAGCTAAGGACAGTCTCGATCAAGTCACCTCTCAAACTAAA
Source organism: Acronicta aceris (assembly GCA_910591435.1). NCBI lineage: Eukaryota > Metazoa > Arthropoda > Insecta > Lepidoptera > Noctuidae > Acronicta > Acronicta aceris. The sequence continues at coordinate 6,920,203 of OU342767.1, read as the reverse complement.
GACACGCAATCAAAAAGTCTATTCGTTTGGTAGCTACGATGCAACAGATAGACATAGATACACATCTCAAACTTATAAGACCGCTCTTTTTGGCGTCGGGCTTAAAAAATCGGTATTTTTGCGCGATCACCAACAATATCTTCATCTAAGGTTTTAAATTGAAAGTGTTAAGGTTCCCAGAATTAATGGCTACTTTAAAAAAATGTCATCTTTCTGTAATAAAGATGGAGGACCAAGGGTCACATGAAGTATCTAAATTATGTGTGCTTGAACAGAATCTCAAAAGAATTGAAGAATGTCATGTAACTCATGCAAGGCATTCAATGAGACATGCAAGAGAAGACTTAGATATTATTCTAAGTCGTTAGATATTATTCCCCAATATAAGTAGGTAGTATTCATACTTAAATCACGGAGCAGGGAAAGTCGACGGGAACACCACGTATTTAGGTGAATTGTGTGGAAACACTTGCTTTCTTACATCCTTTGTATATGAGCGGTATATTACTTCAGAAAATCTCACAGAAAGCAAATATTGACACGCGACTCATTAGTTATCGTACCGACCTCGATAAGGCTACACTGCATCTCTGTAGAAAACTGGATCATACGAGCGTCTATTCTTCGTTTGTTCCCACGACACTGCCGCTAGGTATCTACGCTTTATCTAAAGCAACGTGATCGTTCTGCTAATGAGAGATATTTTTCTAAGGCCGTGAAAATGTGTATACTGGTACTACATAACCGTTACCTACGTGCCGCATATATGCCATCATTTTTGTCGGAATTTCAGAATTAAATCTCAGAATTTCTTCACTTACCGCCTTGTTATACGTACTTAGGTACCTTGCGTTTGCAATAAAGGTCAACAAAAATGAACTGTCTCGACACCTTGGAATTAACTAATGTTATCAACGCTGAATTTGATGAAAACTGGATGGCCATCATACTAAGTGTACTTGAACGCACAAAGAACGCGTTCGAGAAGATTGTGTGGGTTGCGCGTGAGCACTGTAATTTGAAATGAAAATCGATCGCTTCAGAATGTCGAGGGAACCAGTCCCGTGGGTGGAACTTCTAAGCCTACGCGTAGAACCGAACAATCCTTCTCATATCGCTTTTACATTTCGGTACCATAATATTACCATCGTCGCACCATTTCGATTCTCCTACGCGGGTCACATGATTTATTGAAACTCCCTCCGTTTTTAAACGTAACATTTTAAGTAGAAAGCTGACATATAACTAGAAAACATGGACATAAATCACATTCGTTGATATCATTTCCCATAAATCAATAAGATCACCTACAAATACTAGTTTGCACGTTAAGATACGCACAAAGCTCGCTCACCTTCTAGGTAGCACGACAGCTCTATCTTAACATAATTTAAGTTTATGTGCTCTCTCTCTCTCTAAGCTACCACTTAGCATACGTGAATATTCAGCAACTTTGTAACACGAATAGAAATAAGACGGATTGCTAACTGGTACCTAAACAAAAAGGTCGGAGTCAAAGCGTGGGAGGTGACAGCCCACGAACAGAGGTAACTTGGGTGGACCTGCTTTGTTTAATTGTGGCCCTCACCGCCTACAGTATAGCTAGAAGCTTGACAATCAGGCGTAGGTCAACTTATTACTTATTTCGAAAGCGTGACATGATAGTCAATATTAGAAAAAAACCAAACTGAAATTGGAGGCAGGTTGCCATGATTTAAAATTATTTAAAGACATTCCGACTATTGAGCAAGGAACTTCCCTTTGCTGAACCTTCGCACAATCCGGCGGATGTCTTCTTTATCTCTTGTGTACACAATGTAGGTGTGTTGTGAGAACTGGACTTAAATGCTTGAAGCTTTGATATTTAGGACTCGTTCTGAAGCCATTGGAAGAATTTGTCAAGCAAAATATGCACACCGATGTGTATTATCTTTGGCGGGTCAAATATTGCAATAGTTACCTTTTGGGAGTAAAATATTGCCAATTATGTTTGCAACGTTTCTAGAGATAAGATACAACTAGGACAGGAGTTGTGTAATACTAAGTAGACAGAATTTCTTAAAGCATTCACTATTAATAAATAAGTTAATAAACTTCTCGATATAAAAGTAAGGTCTTTATCCATAGCCTGGGTTCCTTAAAATGATTACTTTTTATTGAGACGACACCATACCATTTGTAACTTGTTCAATAGCTGACTTGCTAGTTGCACGTGACGAACGAATACCGTACTGTGCAAGTTAAGAATTCCTTGAATATTTTAGGTACCACACACAAATTAAGTCATCAAATCTTACACCATGCTTAGCAAAGATATCTCAAAGTACACTTTCTTGTGTGAAAATAACCGAAACTGTCGGTTGTTTGATTAGACTTTAGAAGCTTTTACTGGTTTTATGCATTAGCAGTTACAACGGACTTACTTTGTTAGTGGGAAACGTAAATAGGTATCTACTGTATGGACAGATGGAAAATCGTTGACCCACATAGGACAATAGGCCAATAAATCTTCATGTTTTGACAAAAAAGGTTTTTGTTGTAGGTGAGCCGACTTGACTATTGATTCTCGGTTAAGTGCACCTTTGGTCCACATACAATTCCCATTGGTGTAACGTAAACAGTGGGTATTCAATTTTATTGAATATTTTACTAACATTATTTTATTTCTATTTGTGCTGCTATATTTTGTATTTAATGGATTCTATTTGACTTAAGTTATAAATACAGTGTCAGGTGCTTTTTGGTTTGCTAGGTTTTCGAGCTTTTGTTTCTCAGCAATCGCATCTAAATATATTCAGATCAGTATAAAACTATTTGGATCTAGGAAATGATCCCAAGATTGATCACATTCAACATAAACATACTCTTAAAAAACACAACACTTCCTATCTCTAAGAAATCTAAGAGATTAAAATTCAAGGTAAATGAAATAGAGAATAGTACACAGATAGTTTTGCATAATCTGGAAAATCCCATTAGATCGCTGGTCTATAGAATAAGATTGTTGTAAGAAATGTTGCTCGACCACCACCAGTCGCGTACTTAGTAATAACTACAGCCAACGAATGTAAATCTTATATAATGCTTATAAATCCTATTGAACAAGGCAATAAAAATAATATTCTTATTACAATAAATTATCTACTTCAGACAAAGTACAAAGACAAGGCAGTAGATGCTATTAATTTATAGATCTCTTGGCACACGTCAAATAATTTTACATTAGATCTGATCTGAGAAAAAGAGGACATAATAAAATTAATATACGATTCTATGCAGTTTCCAAGTGGTTTGAATAACTTAAAATACTAGGGATTATTTTCGTCGCCTGAAATTGTAAAATTTGGCACTATAGAGTTTAGTTACATAACTAATATGATATTGGTATCTGGACATATACTTAGAAAGGTTCATTCATAGTTTTGATACATATTTATTTTGTAAGTATAATAATCTCACAAATAAACAAACATCAAATCAATACTTTTTAACACCCGACACAAAAATCTTTAAAAAGGGGAAAAAAATAACATTACTTTAAGTAGAATAGTAGAATTTTAATACAAACGTTGTTGTTTCCGGGGGGGGGGGGGCTCATGTACAACAACGTTGACAACTACAACGTTACAATTTTTAAACAAAAAATTGACCTAAATTGGTTCACCCGATCAGGCGCTACGATGTAACAACAGACAGATAGACACACAGACCTCTTTTTTTCGTCGGGGGTTAAAAAAGGGCTGCTATAAGTTTAATGTGTGTATGTGTATGCCTGTCTGTTGCATCGTAGATCCCAAACGAATGGACCGATTTTGATTTCGTCTTTTTAATTTGAAAGGTGATTTAATCGATAGTGTTCTTATTATTATAAATTTTGGCCAGCCTCTTTTTTAGTTCATGAAGGGATGTGTGAAACTTCCACAGTTCTGTTCGATTTGAAATTTGGTATTCTGTTACTTCAATGATATTGCAAGAAAATGGTAACCATGACTTGATGCTGCGGGGATTTTACATTTAAATTGTATAATTACTAGCAGCTTTTGTTTGCGTTTGTTTCGCAGTACCTATGGTACCACTTATATTTAGATTGTAATTGGTCAGTTTCATTGAAAATGTGAAATTTTGCTTATCCTATTACTGACGTTACGATAACGCTTGCCCGGCCTTCACGGTCCACACTAATCATGATCCATGCCGCGCGGGCGCATGCTGTCTGACCTGTTATTTAATGTTTACATTGACAACGATTTCCAATTATAATTATGTAGCTGTTTTTATCAATGCTAGAGTTCATTTTTGTTGTAATTAATGCAAATAGTTACGAATAATGAGTGCGGATACCTGGTTCAAACAATATTAAACGTATTGTCAGTAAATTTCAGTACAAAAACCTCCATGTTTAGTAATTTGCAGTAAAACATCTAAACACTGCCTGTGATTTATTATATACTGCGTAACTCATCTAAACTAGGCCGGTCTAGTTCTTCAACTTTCTACAGAAGTAGGTACATAGGTGGCGTCTGGTAGTCGACGCATCGACTTGCCGAACGGCGACAGTTATGTCGAGTTACGAGCTCATGACTACCGCTTCCGATGCCTTGAAATGTACCTTTACGAATGTCTAGAACACAGAAACGTGCTCAAATCGCTGCTTATCAATATTTGTGAAATAAAACCTTAAATTACGTTATAACTTCTACGTCGTACATTGACCACGGTCATTTTTTTTCACATAGACTCCTGAGATTCGCTTTCTATAATCGATAGGCAAGGCGTTACTAACGAGTAACACAAACATGACGAAAGTGCCTCCGTTGCGCCACATGTGTGGGATGCGCAGGCGCCGCTCTGCCGTCGATTCTAGTGTAGACGGCTTAAGGGTCCCATTCATTTCGCATTAAGCAATTTGGTGAACGCATAGTGTTTACCGGTTCATTCATGCGATTGTGCATTTTGTTGATCTGTGGCTGTAAGCGCTCACATTAAACAATAATTACTGAATCAATATCTGATTACTTTTGTATATGCACTTATCTAATTGCTTCATTTTTATTTTAGCTTTGACGATATTATTTGATCCTGTTATATTCATACAAGGCCAAAGGAAATCCATATTGATTGATTTTATTAAGACACCTATTATTATGTTATAATTGTCAGGAAATATAGATATCAGTTGAATCGATTAAATGTCCTGTTCTAGATCGTATATAAAAAGGCCGTGATGCCATGACTCAGCGGCGAGAAGTCGTCTGCTTATGTCTTTACCTACTTTCAGATGCTGATAGTTTATTATGATCTCACTCCTTCTTGGCTATTACAGATATATCTGTCACTCTCTAGCTCGACTAACACTTCACGTGTTTGCTGGCTCGCCTACGCGACGTCATCTGTTAATTTAATTACTTCACTTCTACTTTATACCATTTGTAAAATGTTCTTGATTTTATAAATTAAGTACTTATGTATATCACTTTTGCTTTTCAAAATGATTTTAGCTTAAAATGTTTGTACAACAAGTAAATCGTCACTTAAAATGAAAACGAATTCCCCCGCAGAGGTAAATTTGTAAATTCCTAGAAACATGCTCATGTAGAAGAGCGTTTTACTCCTATTTATAGACTTACGTTGCGCGACGAAATGTTATCTTAATTAAATGTTTTAAATAACAGAACGCTGAATTCATAGATTATTTGCATTGAGGAATGTAGTAGGCACCTATACCCAAGTAACTAGGTACAATGAATTCCTTGAGCGACATTGGATGTAGGTTAGGATGATTGTACCTATACTTAGGTATTATGAATATAAAGTTACGGTTTATCTTATTAACGAACCTGCCTATAGATGAGAAGATTGTTGTGATAATCTAAGGTCAGTCGGCAGTGTTCGAGTATGTTTAATGGCAACTTTATTATTTGTCATTTACGTAATTCGCTACTAATGATGTTAATAGTCCTGTTTATTACGTCGCTTCTCTAAGTCCCGGACAACAAGTCTTTAAGACACAAAATGTGACTAAAGAACTGTGACTATGATTCAAAGCAAGAAATACAGAATGGCAATACCTAGGCATATTAGTTATGTAAGTAAACTGGTCATTTAAATAGAGGGAACTGCATCCAGTCTTGTTCGTTGGATGCTGGCCAACATCATCTAGTTGGGTCATTTGTATGCATTACAGAATTACTCAAATACTTTCTGTAGACTCCAACCCTAAATCAAGAGGAATTATCTGAAGTGAAATAGGTAATCCAGAATTATTTTGTTAAATCTCGATTCACAGCGTCGAAAAATTTTACTTTTCTGTTCAATTTTCAATTCAAATTCTTCAAGTGAGTTTTTAGGGTCTTTGATAGAATTTTTAAATTCCGTGGCTATAAACAGTTGAATGAAAGTGATTTCATTGGTTTGCTTCAAGGTACTCACATGTTCTAGATTTAGATTCTTTCTACGGTAGCAATAGACAATTCAAGTATTTAATACTGTCCTAGGTAGGTAATGTTTAGATATTCACATTGTAGCTCGTATCATATTGAATAACATTCACTGTTACAGTCATTAATTTTTGCTTCCAACCCGCATGCGTCCTCATCGATCTTTCCTGCATTTCATTATGTTTTAACGGTGACTTTATATTTGTTTCTTTGTGCGTGTGATAAAACTCTCCCCTTTAAATTATTAATAATATTTTGCTTGTTATTATTACTCACCACATCTATGTTATTTTAATGAAGCATACAAACTGTGCTGTTTTAATATTTTGCTCTAAGAAAATATTAATAATTTTGAACTACATACTTGCAAAATTTTCAGTCTACAATAATTAGGCTGTTGAATCATAAACTAAATTTTAGTTTCATGCTCTAAATAAAATATTCTTAGAGCAAAAATATCAAAAGCTAGCCGGAACTCCGTAAGAACTTACACAGCCGTCGTCTTGATATGCTCTGGAAAAAGCATCCCGGAATCGCGTGACTTATAAACCTTGTATATTTACTATTAAAGCCTAAATTCGCTTGAAAGTAGTCTTCAAATAGGACTTAATACGAATTAATTGGATATTTTTAATGTCATGGCGTTGTGTATTTATAAACCATCTGGAGGCGTTTCAGTATACGAATGCGTTATTCGGGTATCAATAAATTCTGTTGCGATATAGTTATATCATTTTACTTCTTTTTGTTTCAGGTATGAGGCCGTACAATTTTGCGATTATATTTACCACCCAGTTTCTACCACTGTAAGTCTTGATAAGATCGGAAGTGTGCTTATCATTTAAAAAGTTAAAAACTTATAAGATAAATAATAGTTTCTCATCTTCTCTAATAAATAATAATTAAAGACCATTAAATAGGAGAAAAGGTGAGAAAGTCAGGTTGAGTACCTATGTTGGTTTTATTTGTAAGTACCTACTAAATTTTATATCACGGAGTTTCTATCACTGCATATAAAAATACCTACTTACATAGTAGCACAGGTTGTCATTATTTAGGTCGCAAGTTGAAACTAGTTCCCAGAAAGCTTTTCAATTCCACGAGGAAGTTAGGTACCTACTACAATAGAAACGTAGCCATTATATTTCCTGAATTTCCATCCTGGAAAATCGGATTATTAAAAGAATTCCTTTCTGCCATATCCAATGTATTTTTATACTCCCTAACACACAACAGGAACAGAGTCGGCACGAGCGTGTACGCTCATTAAACCCCACAACAATGCAGGGTGGGGTTGCCTGCGTAATAAAAATTACAAGACGCTCAGGATGGGAGCGCCTAAATGGTTCCTTACTTGTCTCCAGTCACGATAAATCTACTCGACTCATTAAATCTAAAGCATTCCACAAAGGAATGGTATTCATTTAAGAAATCTTTTATTACCTTCCGATGCTCTTTATCTGAAAAGTTTGAGCAATTCTGACTGAACTAACTTGGTGTTTTTTCGCCTGAAATACTTATTTATAGCTAATTCCATTCTGATTGTTATCTTGGATATGACGTACGGTTAGCGGATAATGTTTGCCATGAATGAAGCGTGACATGGCGATGGTGGCCAAGTTTTGAGCCGTCAGACGCGAGCCAATGACGCGAGGTTCCGCCAAGCTTCCGCCGCGCCGCGCCCGTACCGTACCCGTCGCACTCGCGCGTAAACAATCGTCAAATTCGTTTGTTGTCCATCGCCCCCACTGATTTATATATTACTAGATACTAGAGCAAATATACACATAGTATTTCATGGTAAAATGGTACTACGACTTTTGATGAAAAGCTAGCTCTGAAAATGCAATTTAATCATATTTCAGTGTTTTGAGAATTGTCTTCCGTGTTGGTTGATGATACTACACAGGGTAGATTAAAAAAAGGGGAAATTGATTAATTTGATGTTAAAGGCTCGTGTGATGATGACTCAGTTTGCAGATAAAATATAATTATTTTGACCTTAAACAGTTTTCTCTTGCTCAGATCGCGTTTCAAGTTACGCAACGAGAATGCGTCGGCGCAGATTTCGTCACCGCGGAAAGCGCGCTGGCCCATTAAATTGTTTTATTATGAACCCGACGCCATCTTGTGTATTTTTGGCTGAGGTTTAGGTGTTTATCTGGTTGGGACTCTGTCCAAGCAGTAATTAGTCAGTGTAACTTTATTTTTGCTGTTCACGAATATGTTGGAAAAGAGAAATGTTTCTTTTTACCATCGTGAGCCAGTCATGTCACTTCTGTCAAGGTTTTGGTCATCAGTCGTTCAATTAAATGATGATAAGAAAACATTTAGACATTCAACCAATGTAGCCTTCCGTTTCAAGAATTTGATCTTTAACATGAACATTTATATATTATAAATCCAGCTGCCAGAAAATATATTCTTCAACTCCTGTAGAGTTGAACGACCGAAGTTTGTTTGTCATCCCACATCGTGTCTTCATATCTCCTCGCATCACCTGTTTCATTTTTCACTATCGTCGTAGACGTAAACGACCGCTATTTTAATCCTCGCTGTAAAAATATGAATGAGCCGCTAAAAATGACACTGAATCAGCATTTATATTGTTTCAAATTATTCATTTTAGAACGTGTCCCGAGGGTTATTGAAACATTCTTGAAATGTCTATGTAGTGTGTAAATTTTGACTGCACAAAATAGTTAAACATATTATTATTTAATTCGTTAGCACGTAAAGCGGTAAGGTTTGCGTGTTAAAATTATTCAGCACTCTTACGTGCCGCAATTTCATTATTCTTGCCATTTTGTAAACAGTACGCCGTCATTCCACCTATTCTACGTCTTCGAAAGATTGTAATTTGCATATTCAGTTTTTTATTACATGACTCAGTGTTCGGACGTCTATACTGATCTTACACATGATGTAATCTACATTTTGGGGCTATTGGACATAAGGACCATAAACTGCGTACACGTATTGGACGCCGTAATAGGCGAAGCACGAGCTGGGTAGTTACATTAACGAACCTACTTACCTTCTTTCGGCTTTCCAGTCAGGCACCATCAACATACTTTTTATTGTGTTTACTTGAATCAAATTGAACGCCGTGTGCCACTGCTGATTTATTTTACTTCTGTTGTGTGCTACCAATGTTTTCGCACTAAAATGGACTAGGATTAGCGGCGCGATGGAACTGTTGTTTAGCTTAAACTAACGGACATCATTAAAAAAGTTTAACGTGCTAGTTACAGTTTGTTTGTGAATCATGTGGGCCTTTTATCAATCTCCGCATATTGTTGCTATTATACAAAAAATCTTGTATGAATATTCTTTAGAATCTTCTAAAATGCCTCGTATTTAAGTCATTGGCTTCACATTTTAGCTGCTGTCAAACAAATTTTCTTGTTTACGATAGCAAATATCTTTTACTTTATTCTGACAGCTAAAAGTTATGTGCTCCACTTTGAACGCAACTGGTACCATAAACCCCTATGTCGAATAATTTTCATTTCTCGGAGTACGTAAACTAATAAGATATATCATTGTTCAACGAAATACCAAATAAGCTTTTATGTACCCAACCGACCTATTTGTTTTCGAAGCCATATTTAGCTATCGATCGGATCTGATTTATTTGGACAAATCTCGAGCTTAATTGTAATGACAAATTGGAATACAAATAAGCATAATTAATTGTGTGACCTTACGAATTCTGCCATTTAATATGAAAAGTAAGTAATATTGTAGTATATTTTTATTCATTCCATCATCGTTTTCAGTATTGACGTACTTACCTACTAGGATATAAATATTAGAAGAGCTAGCAGTACTAGTGTTATTTTTGATTTGCATGCGAATAGAGTGTTTTATCGTGTAACTGATTTGTAGATCCCATCGCACCGGCAAGCGCGGCGTGGGAGACGCGAGGAACGTCGACCCCGCATGCATCTATAAATATACAACACACTCCTTATCCATGCATCGGGATATCCTTGATACACCTCTTGAGATATGTTCAGTTTTCAGAAGTAATTTACTAAATCCGTTTCAATTCGCAATTAGAGATGATTGGACTATTACATTAGCTCCTTTCCTGACAATCAGAATGAAAGTTCCCAAACGACAAGTTCCTAGATGCTTGTCGATTTTCAACCTGTGCCTTTGGATAAGAAATACCTATCACTCCTGTAAGTTTTAGAATGCTATAAAATGTTCCGGTTTTAATAGTTTTCCGTTAGGTAGATATAGAGAACTCGCTGAACTCACCGTCTGAACATGCCATACAAGCCGGCTGATACAAATTATTTCGACAAAGTTCAATGCCACCTCTACATCGGTGATAGCAATTGAATCAGTTCCACTTGCAACGAATTAATGTTCATTAGCAGAGAATGATATGTCACAGTTGGTCATTTTATATCTAATAATGAAACTAGCGTCTTGGGTTGGTCTACTAAAATTACCATTAGAACGTCCTGTTGCATGACATCAGCGATTTGATTTCTGTAGATATTATCTCGAACTGATGACCCAGTGCTCCTTCCGAGAATTGTAAAAAAGTTGAGGTAATATATGTGGTCGTCTTGATTGATCTGAATGCTGGGTTTGACTTGGATCGTGAAACGGAACACGGTCGTCCCTGATAACTTTCCCGGCACTAGGTCAGTTTTGCGCGGCTCGCTTAACGGTACAATCAGGTTGTTGCCGTCCGTCGACACGTAACAATGTGATTGCAGTTTTGAAACGTTCATCGTAAGCGATTCGTTACGATCGTGACCGATGTAAACTCTATTGCATTGATATAAGAACTCTGTGGATACTGTGGATAGCTGTGTCCGCTTCCAAAAGCCTTGAACTTGGTGATTGCGGGGACTTTATTTGGATATATGGCCACAGTTAGTTAGAATATTTTTTTTTATGAAAACCAGTGCTATATGGAAATGAAGTTATATTCGTTTTCCTAAATACTCTTTTTCTAGTCAGGTACCGAAACCTTTGTTTAATTAATGTGTGTAAATTGGTGTCACCTAGCCATCTTGTTAACTCGGTTGTCACGTTTGATTGTCACATTGGTGGCTGCATTTTCTAAACGTGACGTTTGCATTGACGTTTAAGGATCTAGGTTTTAGTTTGCTGCACGAACACAGTTGACTTAATTGCCTATAGGTACTTATGTAATTATTTTGGTATGACAGAATGTCATATGCAATTTCATTATTTCACAAATTTCGAAGTTTGATTGATTATGCATGTTTGACCCAAAACAGACGATAAGACATTAATTGTTTAGTACCACATGTGATTTGTTTCCATCACTTAGGGAATCCGTAATAAATCTTGTAGAGGTACAATCTGTTCCACGTCTACCGCGCATAAATATAGTATTTTGTCTTCAAGCGACAGCTGTCGGTAGTTTTGCGGTTAGTAAGTATAACGCTTATTGAATGCTCAATTCTTGTAAAGTTTTTATTCTTCTACGCTATGTGACTGCTAAGTCTGCGATGGGTAGAAGCTTGAGTTAGTTGGAGCATGACATCACTTTTCGGAAGCTAAAAAGATTAGTAATAATGTAAACAAACATAGTGTGTCTTACGTTTTATAAGCAACATTAGAACTTGTTTATTCTGTTATATTGAAAGGAGATCCAAAATATCTACTGAGTAATAAATTTAAATAATCTACGACCGGAAACCAACACGAAGACTGTCTGGATAAACTATGAAACAGAGTGAACGCAGATAAGGTGCTTGAACTAATAAATGCTTTGCGCTTGCAAATAGCCATCTGACCTAACCATCAGTCGTTCAATATTTTACCATTTTAATATTAATGGAGTTCATTAACCCGAGATAAAGTAAGTTACCAATAATTACTTAAATAATTCTTAAAAATTCATGAAAGTTGTGCAAATACACCAAAGGCAATAAGATTTAATTTGATATTAGTAATAAAAAAGCGAGATCACGTTATACCTGTCTCTTATAACCATACCTGTGCACAGGTTCTCTTTTGTGTTGATCAAAGGGACCCCTATTATTCAATCGAAGTTCCTTTGTTGATGACGTCAGCTTTTTTCGAGGGACGCTCGCACCGCTGTATGAGGTAATCTTCAAACGTCCTTACAAAAAAGTGTTACATTGGTAACGTTATTTTTTGTCTTGTTAGATATAGGATTACGGAATCACATTGGTCATCGATTTTTTAGAATTCGGTTAACGTCTATCTTAAAGTAAGGTCTATTGATGTCACCGCTGTTTTACGACTAGCGACTCTGTAAACCCTAGCCGTGAATCTATTAATTAAAATTTTGATTAACGGTTTAGCCGAGGAGCAATTTGAGCTAAAATATTTAATGTCTGTGACATGACAGTATACTCAATACTCAATACTTTATTGCATTCCATAATGTCATCGCTACACTTATTTGTAACTCCACTTTAAACTAGGTGTAGGTTATTATTAACAGAATTAGTAATTTATTGAGACTTCTTGGTATTCAGGTATTCTTCTATGTTATCTTCAATCCCTTGAATTTCATCTTCATTTTCAGTTCAACTATTAAGCGTAGGTACGTTATTGTAGCCATTGTCGATTCGCTACAACTAACAAAACATACCATCACGCCTGTATTCCCCGAAGGGTTAGGCAAAGGCGTACTTAATGTACACCCACAGTTCGCCGGTATGTTTAGGTCCCATGTTATAGGGGGCGAGCCTAGAACCACTAGGTATTTAAAATGTCGTTGAGAGTGTCGCATATTCTTTTTATCATGAAATCTAGATCTTTCTCCTTTTTGGACGGAGCGTTTGATTTCATATCTTGAACTTTATTTTGATTTTGATTTTTCTTTGTAGATTTTCTGTTTATACACTGACTTAGTAACTTTTCATGACTATAAGGGAAACAAATTTTACTACTGTAAATGTTGACTTAAATGATTCATAACCAAAAAGCGGTCACAAAGTCTATCCATGTACAGTTTTAACAATACCCTGTTAATAAGATAATAACAATTTATGGCAATCCTTAAGGCTTGTCAAAATGAAAAAAATGTTAATTGCCTTGATGATGATTGGTACGTGGGTACTTACATATACATTTAAAAGCTAATCAGCTTATACATATATGTATATGTTTTGAAAAGCTTCCATTAAAACATAATTATTTTGAAGTTAGTATTAAGTGATACCTCATCTCCATGAGTCCAGGAAAATGTTCAGTAAACAGTAAGTGACCTAGAAACTGTTGATCACGAGAACTCGTTTTAATTAGGTTAACGTCGACCAGTTACTGTAAAAACCAGCAAAAGTGCAATTTTGCGCCTTCCATTGGCTTTTGAGATTTTTTATCATTTGCCCATCTGTAAAATAAACTTTTATACCTACCTTTTTGTAGGACGCGAAATGTTTGCGTGATATTTTGACATAACATTTTTAAAAGTATTTCTTGTTCATGTTTCTCTCTATTTTTTTACTTTTTTACTTTTTTATTTACTGTTTTCGCTTATTTCTCTATGTTATCACTAGGGTTTGGCATTGATTGAATTTAAATTAGTGATACCGACTCACTACAAATACACTGGTCATCAAAAAAATCGGCCCACCTGCAGTTTTTCCGCAAATCACATTTTTTCTTCAACTAAACTAATCAAAATGGTTTAGTACCGATATGTTTAAATTGTCTGGTTTATTTACACTAATTTTCACACGGAAAAAACCTGAAAAAGGTAAAAAAAACTGAAATTTTCACTATAAAGTTAAACACTATGGTTTTACACTGTTTTTAATTAATTTTAAACACGCTCTAATTTTTCAGTCTGAAGTGCTGTGATCACAATTGTTCCAGTTTAGTATTGAGTATTCCCCCCTCTTGCTCGAATGACGGCCTGCATTCGCCTTTTTAGTGACCTGATCAAGGTTTTGATGGTCTCCTGAGGGATTCGTGTCCATTCTTCCCTGATGGCGATTTCCAGGTCTTCCAACGTTATAGGGGCTGGATTTCGGGCTCTAACTTTTTGTTTTAGCGTGTCCCACATGTGCTCTATAGGGTTAAGATCAGGGCTTCTTGCTGGCCACGACATAACCCGAATGCCAACTTCTTCAAGATAATCGGTGACAATACGCGCTACGTGTGGTCGGGCATTATCATGCATTAACTCAAAGTTTTCTCCAATATAGCCGGCATATGGCACCACGTGGTCTTCCAATATCTCGGTGATGTAGCGTGCCGCGGTCAAAGCACCATTCCTTATAAAAACCAGCTCCGTACGTCCGGTTAAAGATATACCACCCCAAAACATCACAGAGCCCCCACCGTAACTCACTGTTTCTCTTATGCAACACTGGGCATAACGTTCACCTGGTCGTCGCATGAAATTACGACGGCCATCAGAACCATATAAAGTCGTCCGACTCTCATCACTAAAAAGAACTGACTCCCATTGGCCTATAGACCAGTTGACGTGATTTTGCGCAAATTGAAGTCTGGCTTGTCGATGAGCTGTGGTCAATTGTGGCCCCGTTGCTGGCTTGTGTGGTCTTAAATTCTGTTCACGAAGTCTCCTCCTTACAGTACTGTCACTTATAGCCACACCCCGATCTTCACGTAAGCGTCGCTGGAGATCAACGCCAGAAAGGTGTCGATTTCGTAAAGCTGACACCACTATATAGCGGTCATCCCTTTGAGTTGTCACCCTATGTCTTCCAGATCCAGATCTTCTTCGATACTGCCCAGTCTCCAGAAACCTTTGGTAAACTCGCCGAACTGCAGAACGGCTGAGATTTAACCTCCTGGCGACTACACGTTGACTTAAGCCTTGTTGCAGCAAAGCCACAACTTGGGCCGCCTCAGCTTCAGTGGTATCCATTATTTTTAGACAAAATTAGTCAAAACTACAGCCTCAACAATTAAACTTCACGATATTAACACCCAATCCCTAGAAAAGTCCGATTCTGACTGGAATAATGAGTCGATTCGTTCCCATGTAAAACCGTCAAATCAGCACTCAACAGTATTTCTGTGTAAAAAAATTGTTAAGTACCTTCAAGTGCAGTAAGATTTATGGCAAACAAGAACTCAATCATCATATCGACCCTCAAAACAAAAAATAAACATGTGAAACAGTTTATCTGTGAAAGAATCGGTTAATATTGAAAAAAAGAGGGTGGGTCGATTTTTTTGATGACCAGTGTATTTTAATAAAGCCCGCATCTTGCAATCTTAAATTATTTCCATTTATAGACAAACGTTCAATAGTAGGAGTATGGAACAAATATATATAACCAAGTACGTATTAACATACAAATAAGTATTTCTCATTGCATTATCTTAGTATCTTGCAAAACAATTGTCACGTTACTCAATGATTTCTTCTACTCGTGAAGACAAAGGGATGACCGTTAGTTGCTTTTTTCCCCTCTTTTTGTACGTCCCATGCGATGCGTAGTCTTAACAAACGTTTCTCTTGTTTCCTGTCGTTGTTCCACATTTGCTACTAATGTACAGCCTATTGTTGCTTGCCGAAGAATTTTAATGACAATGGCCCAACCTAAGAAACATGTTAAAACACAGCTTCTAAGCAACAAACGAATATTTATCAAGAATCTTCGCTATGACAGTGTATCGATCTGTTATTTAAATTGGCGGACCTTTGACATAGTCGGCGCGAATTAGAGGTTGTTGGTGGTATGGGACCTACTCATCTGGCCATTAGTTGAGTCAACGAAACATGCGTGCCACATGCATAGAAACATTATTTAAATGTTGAACAGCCCAATGCGTGACCTAAAATGACTAAATCACCGACAGTAAACTAACTGTTCCATTCTATTACGATTTAACCGCAAGTCCCGTATAAGTAGAATACAAACCCTTCGTTCTCACAGCGTATTATCAATCTACAATAAGCCTAAGGACGCTGATTTTAGAATCACATATGAAGTAAAACATTCCACAATGAACAGTGTAGTACCATTTGCACCGACATTGAATTCAATTGCGCTGGTAATAAAATCTATTTTAGGTATTCGATTGTTTATAGTACGTTAAGTGTGTCGGCAGTCAGAGTGGTTGCAGACGTCTTGTGTTTCAGAAGCGTGGTTGGTGTTAGCATCAATGATCCACCTCTTTGTGCAGAACAGCTGCAATTGGCCAGAGACGGCAACCATTGACCATTGTTGTTAACCCAATTTGTATACATAATTTTGAAATGTGGTGCGGTTTAAATTTTGCATGTTTGCTTAGGATCACGAACGCTGTTTGTAAATTTAAATTTGACAAACTGTGTTAACAGATTTGACAACCTAACTGTGTATCTTCTTCTTCTTTGTCATTACCTAATTTCCTAGCGTCAGTTTAATTCCTGTAGGTGATGTCAATCTTGTTGACTCATTCGTTCAAATCTATAAAAACATGCTT
This sequence comes from Acronicta aceris, assembly GCA_910591435.1. NCBI lineage: Eukaryota > Metazoa > Arthropoda > Insecta > Lepidoptera > Noctuidae > Acronicta > Acronicta aceris. Next base: position 6,903,347 of record OU342767.1, on the reverse strand, counting down.
ATTAAAAATTAATATTATCTACAGATCGTGAACTGTCGACCATTAGGATAAAATCAGTCCATAATTTCGTGACAAGTTCTGGGCGCGTTTGAGGTTACAGTTTACTTTCAACACTGTTCATACGCATGTTTTAAACATGAATGCTTACAAACAAGAAAGGTAAATAGTTATTGAAATTAAAAACATGTCTGGCTGTTTTGTGGCTAATATTGTGCGTAACGTTGACAATATGCGACCTTGTGTAGCTACTGATCCTTTTATCTTCATTATGATACTCGACTGTGACGCCATTTATTAAGTATTTTGTTTAGAGCACAATATAAAGCGTGTTACAAAGGTGGGTCTTAAGGTTAACGGGACCGTTAAGACAAGAATCATGGCGCCTGGTGATTAATACTGCAGTAGGAATATAATGTGACTTATCTGAAAGACCTATTTATTGTATTGACACTTCAATCAGTCTAATCTGATGAGCACAATGAAATAGAAAATTGTAAATCAAACAGTGATGGATAACAGTTCTTTACTATTTGTATTCAATATACGTATAATGGTTTAGCTTGGTGATATATTCATTATTGAATTTTTATTATCAGGCTACTTATGCTAATTAGAATTGTCTTTTTTCATAATTATTTATCCATATCTTAATCTAAATATGTTTTTAGTATCATCATCCTCATCCTCCTTGCTTTTCTTAACTATTGGGGCAGTTGGGGTCGGCTTCTAGTCTACGAGATGCTGCTGAACATCAGTATTTTACACAAAGGGATTACATACGTAACATAATTTCTGGTAATACCGATATATTTACGATGAACTGATTGTTTTACAATTTAAACCCGGGACCGACGTCGTTACGCTCTCTCTCGTGCATTTTTAATATGCTTCCGGATTTTGCATTTGCCTCAATTAAAAATCTCAAATTAGCATTTGATATTCAGTTATTTGCTATGACCTGAATACTACTAGTTCTATCGTGCAAATCCTGATTTCATTGCTATATTAGTACAATATTGTCATCGATGATAAACTCTATGCTGCTAGCAGTCATAATTTGTCATAGGACTAGACACAATGGGTCATACATTGCATGAAATATGGTCTTGTGGCAATAACCATCAGATCTGTTACTCGTACTCGCCATCGATATTTCATATAATCCAATCTAATATTTCAATGTTCATAATCGTACCAAATTGGGAATTTTAATGGAACTGTCATTTTGAGTAGAATGCTGAACTAAAACCTTTTAGTTTATTTTACATTACATTATTCGAAAATACGCTAAGTGTAACTTATTAAATTCATTAAAAGTTAGTTTTATAAATAATTAGCAGCCGTATTTTTAGAACCAAATACTCCAAAGAAGAGTGATTATAGCCTTGCTAGAATACAAAGTTCATGAAACCTCTAATGATATTTCTATAAACCCTGAAGCGGTATTTAATTGCTTTGTAACGGAAATTTTGGAACTGTTTTCGTACTACTCAAATGTACTAGCTCCCAATGAGGTTTGCTGCATCATTGCATTTAAACTGTTTACTTGCACCGACATTGTTTGCGTCGGCAATAGTCGAGCAAGCAATTGACTTGCTCAAACATCGCTCGGAGCATACTACTTGTATGTATACTATTTAAATGCGGTATCATTTCTATAAGTATAGACGTTTGTACATATGTAAGTACAAAAGCCTTCTACGGATGCTGATACAAACCGATTTGTTTTGCCTATTTACTCTTTACCTATTTAACCATTGGCAGCCTTTATCGAATGCCCGTTACACCATTATTCTCGGATTAAACCAACGCGACGCCAACATGAATTCTAATAACTGAACGCAGTTAATGCGATAGTGGTAGGCATTTTTTCCATTACCACGTCAATCTCAGCTTTTTTATTTACTTATCTAAAAATTCCCGCATATGGTGAGAAAGTTGCAAATAGAATTTAATTAAGTTACAATTTATGTTGTACCTATATGGTTACTTTAAACAATAATTCTTAAAACAGTTTATGATCTGACACTGAGGGAAATGTGTTTTTGGTTATTGTTAAAGAAATTTAATCAAGTGCTAATTCTTTTAACAGTTGCCTATCGTTAAATCTTAAATGTGTTCTTGTACAGCCACCTCTAGGTATATCGATAGAACTTTTCATAACGCCTTATAAGGGTAGGGGCCGGGTTCTAAGTGCCACCTACACAGTGCTGTACAAATGTCCATATTCGTCATTATGGGCGTTCTGACTAAGACGGCCAGCGAATCGGCTACCTTTGTTAGATGTAAGCTGATGACTGTAGTTTTTGCCGCTGCCGTGGGCGGCCGATTCACCTTCGATATAAAGATTATCTTATTCCATGTAGGTGGTTGGTACCTACATCTCATTCTCAAGAATACTTAGGAAGTGAGCGTTGTTTCGATTTCGTAATGATAGTTCCGATTCGATGTGGGCAGCTTAATGACACAGCGTAACCTAATCCAAAAATTACATATTTATTTAACCTTATAGCATAAGTTACAGTAGGCGCTTCTTGCGACATCTATGAGACCTTCATTTGGGCAGCGAATGAACGGTTCCAGTATAATAGGAAAATGCTTGAATTATACAAATGAAGGTATTAAAGATTCTAGGTTCGAAAGGAAGTGATGGAGTACCTAACGAAAGGAATACAGCTTTTCTTTTACAATTGTAATGACTCCAATGACGCATATTTAATATTATACAGATAAATAAATACCTAATCAATGGTTAATATTGATTTCTAGGTTATAGTATGCAATGTTTAATATTTAGGTATGGATATATTTTTTTAACTGTTTCGATTTAGGTAACAAATAATACGCAGTAACCAAATACCCCAAGTACTACTAAGCGCCTCAAAAATTTAGGAAAATCTGCTGAAGAAAATTATCTAAAGCTTTTGTACCTAAGTACAGATTGTTAATAATCAGTTTACAATAACCAAATTACTAGCTGGTTATATCAAAATGATAATTCATAGAATTAAGTTTTCATTGAATTTGTAACCTATCATTTAGATTCACCGCCGAACAATCTCTCGGATTGTTCCATGTCTGTTAGCGTCATGAGATAAAGATTCTTAAGTAATGGGTTTATTATTTTAGGGCTACCAAACAAATTATTTATAATATACTTACCGCATTTTTTACCGAATTTTAAATTTTTTAGAGGAAATATTTTGATAACGTTAACAAGTTTTACAAATATATCTGTCAAAACAACCCGATCGTTCTCTCAGCGTGAGTCACTGATAGCTTTTCATAAGTTTGCCTTTAAAATAGTTTACTTAACAATTACCAGATACCGAACCCTATTTTGAACATGCTGGGTACCGGTGCAGCTATTTTAACTATCATACATTTAGATTTAAAGTGCGTACTCGAGAGTTTTATGTCTACCTTTAAGAGTCATGGTCGAATCGTTCATAGTTATTTATAAATAGATGACATAATTGACTGCAACAAAAAGCCAAGCAATCAATCAATGTTTAAAAAATAATGCATTCGTTTTAACATAACACGCCCAAATTACTAAAACGTTTGTCAAAGAAAATATGGAAATTGTTAAAACTGTTTGGTCATATAACTTAAGAAAACATCAAACCATAACCAAACTTCAAAAACTTAACAAATAATTTTATGTGCGAAACAGTTTCGGAAGTCGGTGCATCTGATTTGATCGGATCTTTCGATTTCCCAACCGACTTCGAAACCTTTTCGTAAATAACATTATTTTTTTTATGTGTTTGAAGGTTTTACTTTTTTCTTAGAAGTTATTTTATTTCAACATTTTTAGTAGCGACCAAGACGACATTATCAATTACTCGGCCGTTACGTGTTATTGTCATTTTGTTCTAAATTTGTGATCAGATCTTGACCAAATTTTTATGGGACCTACCGATTAAAAAAAGAATCGTCAAAATTGGTTGTAAATATTTGTGGTCAAACCTAAAACGTGTAATTATGTATGTACTTTATTAACTTGACTGCTCAATATATTAGCAGCTAATGAATGTCCCTTTTATGTATATTTATTGTGCCTACGATTGTCTTATTATGATGAAGAGCTGTAGTCATAAGTCACTTTAAATTTAACTTGGCGCTGACTTGACTGTAAATATTTAACTTAACCTTTAAAGATTTGTACTCATCGCAGTGTCGAAAACAGAACTTAGAATTTTGCTTAGTTTTCGTTAATCTTTTTGAAATAATTGAAATTATCATCTAATAATGACTGTAATTTCCAAGGCTATTTCTCACTGTTCTTAAATTTAATGTAATGGATATTCGTAAAATGTAGTCAATAAAATCACAGTCCGTAACAAAGCATTCTTCCGACAAGAGATGATGAATTTTACAAAAAGCTCATTGATTGATACTTAATCTAGGGACCTTTGAACTTTCTGTCTTGTGGACAATGGGCTTGACACTCAATTAGGCGCTAAGCCTCCGTGGGTGGTCTGATGTATTCCTTTGCCTTTTAATCAATAAAAATGTGCCTTTAGTGTTCATGTCAGTTGAAGTGACGTTTTGACGGAGTCGGTGTTAGATGGTTCTGGTTTTGTAATGTATATCTTGTGAGTCTTGTAACCCGGTCCTAAACTCACATTGTATTCATTCTGTTATCCACAGACGTGATGTAAAGATCACATTCTCTCCTACATTTGAATTTTTACAAATGTATTGTTATCCCCATTTACGATTACCATTTCCAGAGTAAAATTTGAACGAATCTTGATAATCAGAGACATATTGTTTTTCCTTTACAAGTTATGATTCTTTACTGTACTACGGGACTATTCATCGTACAGTATCTTCACAAATCGTATTCGCATGTACCCCCTTCTAATAAGCGCCTTTCTTTAGTGCATAAAATCTTTAAATCCTTGGTTTTGTAAAAAGTTTCAATCAACATATCAGTGAGAAAAATTATGCATTGCTCGGTTTTATTTTTGTGTGCTCATCCGCAACGACCGCTGATTGTAAATCTACACCGTAGTTTAAGGTTTCTTAAATCAACATTAACTGGAATTTATAACAATATTTTAACGGTGTAGTCATAATTTTATTTAAAGTAGGTAAGCTCTGGTCGCCTACGATAACCGAACGAACTCGTTTCCCTAGATGGAAGCAGGGTTCCTTCCTACTTATTAATTTTCGTTTAACAAAATTTTTAAATGTCAAATTAAGAGGCCAAATTTCTGTTACAAACGTAATACCAAAATAAATCGTAATTCAAGTCAAATTGTGTTATTATTCGGATTCCGATACCGTTAATCTAGGTTCCTACGTTACCATTTTGTCCAAAATACTTCACTAAGTAAATCACAAATAGATGTAAGCCATTGCAATTTTTGATAAAATTACCAAGTTTTGAACGATTTTCCAATCTTTTATGTCCAGTGAAGTAGTAGTAGACGAAATAATATCGTAGGAACCTAGATTAACGGTAACCAAATCCAAAAAATAATATGATTTGATAGAATATTGTCTTGATTACGATTTATTTCGGTATTACGTTTTTGTGGGCAATTCAAGCTCCGCCGGACCCTTAAGTGGGGCTCGTTATTCTTCAACTAGTTTCGTATGGTACCTACGTTTGCAATTAATTTAAATATTAAACCATAATAAACGTTCATGTGGTGTTCACTAGGAGAGGCCTACGTACTGCAGTGGACGCTGAATAAAACTACATGTATATTTGGAACACCTTGTACGAAACTTTCAATTTCTCAAATAGTAAAAGTTAAGCTCCGATAAATTGTCTGCATCAATTTATTTCCATACTGGCGGAATTTTTCAACATGGCATCATTCTCAGCTTTTCCTTACATTACTCAGAGGATTTTTGTTTTTAGGGGTATGTCATGATTTTTATTTAAAAGAGTATCTATGGAGTTTCTTGCCGGTTCTTCTCCATAAGACTCCCGATATTTGGAACCGTGCACCTAGTTTTGACAATTTAAAAGTACCTGTACCATTGGTTTATTTGAAATAAAAGATTTGACTTTTGACTTTGACTTTGACTTAGGGTGTACCAATAAAACCTTGCGTTGTTTTTAAGCACATAGTCATAGGTATAAATAAGTATCTAAGCGCACTCTTCGCAGTTTTACAGTAATGTTCACTACGCGATGTTTTAGTACCGCATAATTGATATTCAATGAATATTAACCTGAAATCATCCGTGAACAAACTTTAATAACACACAAGTATTTAACGATATACAATTAAATGCAGTTTTGCGTCACATAAACATATAATTTGTGGCATTTGAGAAGTCACAGTCTTGTGATTTACTAAGCTAAAAGACCTCTAACAGTACAGTATTAAACAACAGTAGTGAACTTTGATGTTACCCATATATAATTTTATTGTCAATGATGTAAGCTTTGTCTTACCTGTACCTACATAAAAGGACAATCGAGGTAAAACCGGCGACGCATTATGTTTGATATATTGAGCTTAAACTATAACTTAACCCCCTTATTCATAAAAATATACATTAACATACCATCACGCCTGTACTCCCCGAAGGGTTAGGCAGAGGCGTACTAATGTACACCCACAGTTCGCCTGGTATGTTTAGGTCCCATGTAATAGGGGGCGAGCCTATTGCCATTAACCGGGCACAAATCCAGGCTCCGAGCTGCTACTGAGAATTTCATAGAAAAACTCAATAACACTGCTCGACCTGGGGATCGAACCCAGTCGCGCTTGGGACCACTAGACTAATGAGGCAGTCTTCATAAAACGTCTTCATAAAAATATAAAATGTTTTAAAGCTGTAATATTATGTTTGGTCTTCTTTTCCCTGGCAAAACAAGACAAAACATATTATAGCTAAAAGCATTTCAATAGACGTTTTATGAATAAGTGGGTAGTCTATAAGCGATATTTACCAGTACTGTTAGGCAAAGAGACTCAAATGGAATAATTTTTAATCATTAAGCTACGGATTGATTATTTAACCAAAGAAAAATTAGAAAGTTAAAGCAATTCACACTGTAAGAACTGCTACTTTTTATATTGCCTAATCAGATTTTAATTAATTGAATTGTTTACTTAATTCAATGGGAAATAAGCACTGCTTAGCTAATCCGATGTGTGTCACTGAATAAATCTAAATGCAAACACAAGTTAATTTAAATTGCCTCAAATTACACACCTGTTTAATTTAATGGCAACATTTGTGCATTTTGCATTAATAATATTAATTATATTAATAAATGCTGTGTAGCGATAATTATTTAATGAATTAAAATACAAAATTACACGATAGAAATGGCCACTAGAATGATAATAACGATCGGGATGTTGGCCAACTTTTAGAAGCGTTCATCTACCCCTGTTAACAGCCAAAATTAATAAAATTTTATACTCCACCAGTCACATTCGATTAACAAATATCTCGACAACGTGATCCAACTAGTACAGGTGGTGGCCCAACGTCTGACTGAAGCCAAAAGTTTAACGACTTGTTATTAATTTAGTAGGTGCTATAACAAAATTATATCCACAAACGCACATCGGACAGTCTACGTGGTATCATCGCTGAACTTAGAGATCATTTTTGTAGCTACCTGCCAATACGTAAACACGGCTTGAATTTGTAACACTACTTAAAAGAATATAGGGTGAATAAATCCATTTGGTAAGAATAATTCCACTTGTTATTCAGTGCAGTAAAATCAAAAAGCTATAATTATAAAATCGGAAGGTACCAACTGAAATACAGTTAGAACAGTTCCGTGCCAAGTTTTAAATTATGTTGTATTAGACAAGTGTATTCTAAGAATTTCGTCAAATACAACCAAACAATCACGTTTCTTGGCTATATTCAAAAAAATTCTTTAAATACATGCCCGTGTCATCGTCACTAACGCCGACAGATTTTTTCAAAACAAAGTGATTATCGAGATATTTTTTTCTTTTCTGTTTGAGAATTTTTTTTATTGCACTGTTTTCATTTTGCATGTGCGTGAACGCCGTGCCAAAAGTAACGCGCATGAACATCCACAGAGTAACAGAGGTGGTTATTTCTGACTATCACCTCTAGTTGCGTGTGACCGCTACACGAGTGTTGATGCTATGAATGAGTTCTCTATTAATGTATAAATGATATTATCTCATCTGTCATATCGTATAACATACGGTCTTTTAATAACTTTGAGTGCCGTTGTTTCACAAAGTCCTCTCAAACGTGCTCATGCTTAACAATGCTCGTTATTAGCCGTCTATTGGTATTAACATATTTTATTCTATGTGCAAATTATGTCATTGCTATTTTAGTACAAATATCTAATACATGCATATTGTCATGCGTCTTTCTATTCAACGGTATTTAGCTTCTCCAAAATATTAGATACTTACTGATATTTGTACAAATTATTAACAGACTAGGTTTTTTTTAAGAAGCTTACAAGCAATGTGATTCTCGCATTACTAGTATTCTTGTTAACCGCTCGTGTTAAGCTAATAGCTTGATTTACGAGTGGGTTCACGTCGGTAGTGCAATGGGTGGGTTTCAAACCGGCAACCACATGATGGCGAGTCTGACGCCCTAGCCATTATGCTGCCGCCGCTTCTGATGAATTTATACTAGCATTAAAATAAAGACATCGTAGATCCATGACTTTCCAGTTTCAGCACCTACCTATTTCAAGCTAGATAAATGCCAATTCTATAAATCGAGTATTTACCAAATCGTTTAACAGTCGCATCGAAATCGGCCACACCTAGTCTATAATGTCAAAGAAACACTTAACGATTTTAAAAGCTGAACGCGCACTTGCGTCAGCCAAGCTAAACCAATAGTTAATATTACACAACGCTCTGAAAATGTCCTAATATTTTTGACCATTGAATTTGTGATTGAGATGCTTATGAGTTCTTACTAACCGCACGTTAGTTTCTGATGCCTGAATTTCATTACACTAGGATTGTTAGGCCTGGTTAGCTTTATCGTAAGCATTAGTGGTGTTTTTATGTGCTTTTTTATATAAAACTTATTTTAACAATACTGATGTTTCTGTTTTGCATTAGCATGATTTGATCTTAGCATGATACTTTGCAAGACACTGCAATCTTCCAGATGACCGGTCTGACCCGCCAACTCGATATTCGCGCTTTTTATTTTATTTGAAGTTGATGATTTTTGTTTTTATTGACTTAATAAATGACAATTAAGAATAAAAACATGAGTCTACATAATATAGGTTACATCTATAAGACTCATTTAAAAACTGACCTCACATGTACGGTTAACAACAAAAGCAGTTGAACACAGTGAAATTACAAAAATACACTGAGTATACTGGTTTCTGACACTTACGCGAATATTAGACATTGAAATAAAACTACTTTTTACGGATTTTATCTAGTGTTGCAAAAAACTCGAGTTTTCGAGTCCTATATAAACAGACTCGGATGATGAATTACAAGACTCGACTCATTACAACAGGACTCCAAGACTAGAGAACTAAGTTCTCTACGAGCCCTTGTATGTGACATGAGAGCTCGAGTCTCTTTGTCCGCTCGAGTCCTTTTTATGCGGCGAGTCGTACTCAAGTTCTTATAGCGGACGATCAAATGCAATATGCTAACTGGTAAACACGTTTACTCAATTATCTAAAATATTAACAACTTAGAGTAGAGGTAGTATCTCAAAATATAAAGCCAGTTTACCTTCACATCTCTATTTTCATACAAGTGTATTTTTGGCTGATTTGTAATGATTTTGTCTTGTCAGTTTTTTTTAGTGCAGAATTACATAACCACTAATATAAACTTATCACCTATTCGAGTCTATTCGAATGATGAGTTGCAAGTCTCATCTTCATGCTTCGAGTTTTTCTTGAAGACTCGAGTTCATTTTAAGACTCGAGTCCTTTTGTAAGACCCAAGTGGTTGTTAAATGACTCGGACTCGGCTTGACTCTAGACTCCGAACCTTTTTAGCACACCGAGTCTTGCTTATTTGAGTCGAGTCTTTAAACTTACAACTCGAGGACTCGATTTTTTTGCAACACTAATTTTATCGCGTTGTATTGATATTATTCTTACCACCTGCTTGGAACCCCATTATAGATTCCATAAAATCAAAATCCAAGCCCAAAACTGCAAGACCGAAGGATACGGTGAGCTCGTTCTGCGTGAATCGGATCGCCAATAATTAACAAAAATTTAAGGTAGCTGTTAGTAATTGTAACATTAAGACGTCCAACAACTTAGTCTACCCGTGACCATGGATGCTGTAAAGGATCCGAAACGTCGGGAATCAAATAATATCAATACAACACGATAAAATCCGTAAAAAGTAGTTTTATTTCAATACACTGAGTATCAAAACGTTTCATTATATTATATTTAAGTTAAAGCATAATAATTGTCATACGAACTTCTATGCGTAGTAGTCAGAAGCCCAAAAATCCTGACCACCAGTCTTTCTAATGTAAAGCGGTGGTAGCTTAATGGCTAGGCCGTCGGACTTGCGATCTTGTGTGGTTGCCACCTATTGCACTACCGATGTGAACCCACTCGTATCACAAGCAGTTAGCTTAGCACGAGGGGTTAACAAGTATACTAGTAATGTGCGACCCACATTGCCAGTAAACTTTAAAAAAAAATATATATACTAATATTGGTATTGTCCAGAAATTGGTTAACGGAAGTCTGATGGCAGTCCCTTCGAGTAACATACCATTGTATATCAAGTCGAATCTGGTTAGACTGGAATCCGACCCCAACATATTTGGAAAAAGGCTAGGAGGATCAGTCATAATTCGTACTACGTTCTCGGGTCAATAAGTTCTGGATAATAAAGATTATGTTGAAGCGTTTTGAAGATTGCATCTTATTCAGTCATTTTCGTTGCTGACTGTACCAACACGCAAAAGTGATAACCACGGCATACGCAGTTTGTTTATCCAATTCCCTTGATGCGCATCATATAAGTAACAACGCGAACAATCTAAATTTAACATAATATACCATCACGACTGTATTCCGCGAAGGCTTAGGCAGATGTGTCCCAATGTACTGCCACAGTTCGTCGGTATGTTTTTAGATCCCATGTAATGGGGCGAGTCAATTGCCATTGACAGGGTACAAATCCGACTGAGCTGCTACTGAGAATTTCATCGAAACACTCAATAACACTTTGCTCGACTTGGGGATCGCACCCAGGACCTCTAGGGTAGCAGTCGCGCTCCGATGAGACAGTCAAATTCATACTATTACATAATATTTTCCTATATATCAAAACTAGCTTCAGTAATGTTATTGAATTCTACCCTGCATTATCTGTTATAGCAGATAGCAGTAATTAATTCGATTCACGATAGTTACAAAGTAGTCTGTATATTATTAACTAATACCACTCTAATAATGTTTATGTCTTATTTCAGGTAAGCCTCGCCAGTATTAAGACCACCATTATTAAGACGTGAGAAATTCTATATAACCCAGCGACTCGTAAGTCATAAAGATTTTCAACGAGTTTTTTTTATGTCGCCTTTATAGCGAAACGTAGCTTTCTTTAGCTGTTTTATTTATTGTTAAGACATTACTGTTTTACGCACATTAAGGTTTGTTGTAGTTCGGTTTCCCTAAAGTAACCGAACTCATATATGTAGTTCTCAACGATGTTCCGCACACTGATTGATTTTCGCTGTGAAAAACGATGACTTTACTGTATTTTCTGTAAACTTCAAGATGTATAAGTTAAACCTGTAAAAGAACCTAATTTAAAAAAAAAAACAACTTTCTAAATAAAAACTTTTTCGTCAAAAGTATCCTCACCTGATTGGGTGATAAATAAAATTATTATTTCCGATTGTATTGTATGAGAGAACTGTAAAATAATAGCCAAGAATTAATAAACACCTTAATTTTGTTGACGTCTTCTGAAAGTTGTATGCCTTTAAAACAAGTCTTAGCGAGCGTCTATTTTTACACCGACTACGGATCTTACGGATTGTCTCCGAGTTATGTCGCTTTGAATGCATCGCATCCCGTAGACGTAGTAACCATTTAAGGGCATTACATCGCTCAAATCCAAAAAACACCCTAGCTTTAAAGAAATTTCTAGTGGAATCCTTATGTGCGTTTGCCATATAAACAATATATGTTATACTTAAGGTCATCACAAACAAATTGTATTGTTTAAAATTTTTATAAATTTGCCCCAATTTTGCACAAAGACTAAACCCTCAAGGTCATTGGGCAATGTAATAATACCCTTAATCATAGTGTCTCCAATTTTTTGTTATTGCAATGTCTAATTATCACACACGGTTATTATTAAAAATTAATTTTAAGTGTTGACAATTATGATGTATGCATTTTATTATCTAGCAAAGGAGGTGCCTATGTAGTCATTTCGCTTTATATCAGGTTAGGGACACTGAATTAATTTGCAAAATTAGCTTCGCAAAGACAACACGAGCTTGGCCTTACGTGTATTTGATTACACCTACGATTATTACAAGAATTGCAATTGAATTGAATTCAATCATTGTGCATCTGTAATTGTTGATGTTTCCTTGAAAAAGTAATACATCATTCTTGACAGTCCATAAATGTTGGTAATAATAACCATGTTTTGTGGGCCATTAAATATTGACATCTATGTTAACTTGAAATATAGTTTGTGTTCGTGGCTTAGTACCGATATATGATACGGTGTCTTACGTGTGATTGAGTGAGACGGCTCATTACAATAGTTTTTCATAAGCGAATTTGACATATGTCTCTCAGTAGGCGTTGCTACTAGCTGTGTTAACAATATGTGATGAATGGCAAGGTTGAGTCGCCTTTGTCTGTCTAAGCCAAGTACCTACCTACTCCGCTGCTGGCTACTACATTGCTGACTTGCAATTGTTATTTATTTTCCACAAACAATCTGTCTCGTTTGCAGCTGAAGACCGTAATGTTAAACGCTCTCGTGTTCCTAAAGGCATCATTGACAAACATTATTCTCATATAAACATGAATTGAACGTTATTGTTGTTGTAAAATGAAATACACAATGTATCGCATCCAATGACGCCATTAAATCTGTTTAAAATTGTTGTTAAGGTGTTTATTCAATAGTTTGTCATTGGTATAATTCTGTCATTCAATGTTTATAAGCTACGCCCACAAGGCATCCATTGAATACGAAGCCATCCAGAATGGTAGGTGTCGACATTTGAAGCTCTTCGGTTTTATATTGGTAGGAAAAAAATACCTGTCAACTTTCAATATATTGAATATCAACACGTCACTATACAAGCTAACACTCCACCCAAACTGATTTATAGTGTTTCTAATTATTTTATTATATTCATGGACTATACTGTGAAGTTTTATGCCTTCCTCCTGACACAAATTTTTACTAGAACGGCTTTATAAAACGGCTACACCGGAAGTTATAAACTTCCTATTGAACTAGCATAATGTTGCATTACAGTCGCATACTGACACGACACACCGAAACATCCACAACTCGTTGTTTTATGATAATGTTCCATATTATATTAATGTCCGCGTGGCATCAAGTCACGTTGTTTGGCACCGACATAACACATAAAAAGGAAACCCCAGTTTCCCTACTGTAAACTCGTCCTATTTACAAACGGGCTTCGTAAGTAAACCGTGAAAAATAAATATTGGGCGGTAAATCAGCGAAAATCGTCGGTTTGCTCCAATGCTTTTATAGCTATAATAAAAGAACCGTCAACTGTGGATAGTGTTCGGAGAATAAATAGTATGGATCGCGGCTGGCCTGCGGCGTTCTGGAAACTCGTACGCATTACAGTGGCCATTGGTTCAGCTTTGACACATTTAGGCGATCTTAACTAGTGGGCTTATTTACACGTGTCGAACCTGCGTAAATCCTAACGAATAGAACCGTAAATCTGTAGTCGCTTTGTATGAAAACATGCGTATTGCGTGGCACTTAGACAATTTATAGAGATATAATTCTAGTTACGTTAGTAAGTATAATGTTCTATTCATACAGTAATAATTAACAGCATACTCTTGTACTCCTAGGGAGTACTTTAAAAATCATTATATTTTCGTGAAATTGCTAGTATTGATTTTTTCCTATCATAAATTTATTTTTGTTGTAGAAAATATATAGGTAATTTATAATAATGAGCTTTAACAAAATTATTTGTTTTGATTACTTACCCAATTCTGAAATATGTATATAGTGAATATATAAGCTAACGAAAGAAATATTTAAAACAGAACAAATTTGTCTGAAGCAAACGTATTGATTTCACTTCCGTGTGCTTGTTTATGCGACCACTGTATCGGCGATCGGCGCAGGCGTCAGCGTACAAACCTGCGTGTTTGGCAACATTTGCTTACGATTGACACACAACCAAGTTGGTAGTGGTCTTTACTTACCCTTGTAGAGTGGCATGCAAATAAGAATATTTTTTTCATTCACACCCGATGACGGCCAACTACCATTCATAAATATGAGTGTTATTTTTTCCTTTGGACCATTTACGCTTGGCCACCTGTTTATGTGCACGTTCTCTGAAATTAACATAACATGTTTTAGTGTCGATATTCATATTTCTCAGTCACACTGCATAATATTAGCTGCAGTCCAAACGCCGATCGGTATGCGCTACAAATATTTAAGGCTGCTTTTTGTTGTAACGGTATATCTCGCTTCGAATTTTCACTTACTTATCCAGTTGGGTGCTAGATTAGTGAATTTTTAAATGTCGTATCAGTGCGAAAGATATACCCTTTGATCGTGCAAAGATTAATATGATAATACCATTTCAATCACAATTGTCAAGACCCGCGGTTGCGTTGACATTTCCAACTGGTATCCATTTTGAATTTTTGAGTGCAATTCGTAAAGGCCAAGACAGTTCGCTCGCGCTGCGATTTGCATTTCGTGCACTTATTAACTTGTATTTTTACTAATAACTGTTTTCATTTACGAATGAATCATCTGAAATCTTATTTCGTCACTTTTCTAGGTATAATTATTGTCATCATCCCACGCGTTAGAGTTATGACTAATGAGGATCTTGGTAGAACCATCAATTATGTTAGCAGTATACGAGGCTAGTATAATTGTTCGTTTGACATACAAACAATTTTAACATTATCCATGTTTTGTTTGGTATCGCCTCTTTGGCTGCTTGCAATTCTTAAAACCTTAGCAAAAGTGACATTACTTATGATTTTCTTTCTCAAAACTCATAACTAAAATTAATCTGATTTAAATTTACATACACATTTCACCATCGGTAATGGCTACGTTGGCTGTACTTAAACGACCTCTGTGTCCCAATTATTACAGAGTCCCTGATCCAGCTTAAGGTAGACAGATTCTGCAGCTCATATAAAAGATAGTGGATCGTCTGGATGGACGATCCACTATCTAAGCTAAATGTGATTAATGATTCTAAGTCATCATTGCAGCAGAGGAAAAGAGAAAAAAGATAGGTAAAATATATATGAAAAACTTGGTTCAAATTATTCATATAAGTACTAAACTTTTCTACCAGTCAACAGCTGCAACTTTCATTGATTCTTTCTCGATGTTTGCATAATGCATGTGCATGACTAGACATTAGTCTATGGTACTTGACATCGAGGACAGGAAGTCGGATATTAGATAGCTACAGAAGGAACTGTGCTTTGTTAAATATATCTACCTATGTTATAAAATATCATTTAAATGTACTGTCACGCCTTCTGAAAAGCATTTTAACATCAAAATAGTATAATAAAATGCAGACACTTCAGTAGGAATTTTCAATTTACTAACAAAAGAAGTACCTATTTGAATATTGAGGTGTGCAGTTACTCGGCATATGGATTGAACGGCGTGAAGATGTCGGTGATTTTAGAAGGATTTCAGTAATTGAAAAATTCTGAGTCATCTACTACCTACTGACATTATTAAGGGTGTTATTTTGACTGAACACAATTAAATAGCATCTTTATCTATAGTAAAAGCTGATTTGATCATTAAGTCTTATCACGAGTTTAGCGCTTTTCGTTCAATAAGCAATAATTTCTTAAGTTCATCTCTGGAAATGTTTTATTCAGGAAGTACCTATAGACACCAATGCCCGTACCGCCATGATGTGCCAGAACATCTGTCCGACGCTTTATTGTATGTAGCTACCGTACCGGCAACTTAACTTACTACTGCCTTTTGATTATCTTGCTCCCATTCATCATTCTCAAGTGCTTCGCTTTCTATTAATATACACACTACATTATTGTTATATGATATATTATATATATCATATAACAATAATGTATAATATATATATTTGGACGACACGATTAGCGTAGCGGTTGAGCGATCGGCTTCTGCGCCACGTGTTGTGGGTTCGATCCCCACACGGAGCAAATATTTGTATGATCTACAGGTATTTGTTCCGGGTCTGGGCATTTGTGCATGTGAGAATTTGTGTTTGTAAACGCACCCACGACACAGGAGAAAATCCTAGTGTGGGGCAACGTTTTTTAAAAAAAAAAAAAAAAAATATTGAGCGGAATATCTTATTCATATCGAAACTTTAATATATTTTGATGACCAAAATCATTAGTTTTGTTACCTTATCCAAACAAGCAAATGGAATCCAGTTTGATTTCTTAATAATCTTATTTGTCAAGCTTGATTACAAATTACCTGTCCACTAACACTGTAGTACAATAGATCTCCTAGAACATACCGGATGTGTATGCTCTTTGTTCACCAATGTCACATTAACTTAATTTGGACAGCATTTGCTTTGCATCAGATGCATTTGTTCTGAGATTATTCATACATAAATGTGAAGAAGTTAAGTGTGTTATTATTTAAAATATATATTTTATTGGGCCAATACGAAAACATTATAATCATATCAATTTTTATTGTTGAGTTAGTTAATATGTGAATATAATTTAGGGATATATTATTTTCACTGTTATTATTGTTGTTAGCTTATCCGGCTCTTCTGGCCAAAGTTTTCCTTCTACTCCTTTAGTTTACCGAGTATTGTCTTAGTTTTCTGTAATACTAGCGAGCCCGGCAAACGTTGCCTTACCCTATGAATAAAAAAATCGTAGAACCCGGCTACCGGCTCATATTGTGAATTTAAACCACCTAGGGACCCACTTAATCACACAGAATAACAATCAAAATCACAGCAGCATGTTAGGGAGAGTTTGGACAATGAACACAACGCCATCTACAGGTCTTACCGAAACAGCATACAACGCCATATTCATTTGTGTCCTTGTTTCATTTCTGTCAAATCCGAATTTTTCCGATGTTTTAATAGTTATTCTGCTATGCGAGGAAGAGATAAATCCAACAAATCAAAGATCATAATAATTAGTCCAGCCGTTCTCCAGTTATAAGTGTTGTAACAAACCCGACTTTCTTATATATATACTTATTTTAATTGTGAGAGTTTAAATTACTTTACCGTTGAAACCTTTTTTGCGTTTTGACAGCTCAGTCAAATAATTATATAATGTGCTGAAAAGGTTTTAATTTCATTCAGAACTTCAGCTTCTAAAACAGACTTAAAGTTTTAAACAGTCAACTTTAGCAAAAGTGAATGTGAGGAAACTATAAGTAAGAAAACTGTATTTTATAAATAGAGTCAAACTTAGATTAGTAAATGTATTGAGAGTTATAAAACAGCTTTTTGTTACATGTTAGTTAATTATTCCCAGAGAGGTTTTGTTTGTATTATGTCACTTATGTACGGGGTAATTAAGCTCACATTGTAGTAAATCAACATGATTATTTGCGTGATTCAAGTCTTCGTGGTTGGTCGGCGCAAGTGAAGCCGGTCGCAACTGACCGTGGTGCTGCGTTTACGCATCGTCGCTCAACGTGAGAAAATTCCCCTTCAATCCAATTGTTCTGAATTCGCCCTCATATATATTATTCAGGGAGCATTAATCTCAACACTGGCAGAAAACAAAGCTATTAGATCCTATTCGTTTTCGAATACTTTATTTAAATTTGTACCTTGAAATTTTCTCATGAAGCTCCGAGTTACAACGCGTTTTTATGCGAAAATAAGATGGTAGTCCTTCACGAACGCAAAATGAATCTTTAGCATTTATGCTCCAGTTGTGACAGTTAGATATAATTAATGCAACACCTTGTAATTTCACTGTCTAGACCGTGCCTCTGTTTACCTAGTTTGCTATTATGACGGTCGTTGCATCGGCGTCATTAATTACGAAATACCACCACAGTTCTTGGTGATGAAAGAAATTAATTATTTCCGCCGAGTGACGCTGCTAACGAAAGTGATATTGTGACTTATGCCGTTTCTATGTCTAATAGTGTAACTAGTGTTCTTCTTACCAACCTTAGAGCTTAGTTATACCTGATAGTTCCTAAGACTGAATGAAATTTACATTTTAACGCCTTTCAATATAATTCTAACGTAAAGCTTTGAAAGGTTTCGAAATATGCGACGATACGAAAAAGCTTTATAGGGGAATCGGACTTACCTATTAAAAAAAGAGCGTTCTTAAAACCCATTTTTAAAAGTGTATTTTCTCGTAGTAAGTTTTAATTGGTATTCTAGATCCTAGAAGAAAAAAATCGAACTCTGCATCCTTCTTTTCTTTATTAAAAAATTATACATACATACTATTATTTTCACGCCTGTCTCTCATTGGGGGTGAGCAGAGACTATAGATTTGTATTTACTACGTTCCTGGCTCACCACTTTCGCTTTATCTACGTTCATTACATTTATCAATTATATTATAATATTTTTTCCATTTGAAGA
Source organism: Acronicta aceris (assembly GCA_910591435.1). Taxonomy (NCBI): domain Eukaryota; kingdom Metazoa; phylum Arthropoda; class Insecta; order Lepidoptera; family Noctuidae; genus Acronicta; species Acronicta aceris. Next base: position 6,884,543 of record OU342767.1, on the reverse strand, counting down.
TTTTACTTGACTAAACCTTGTGTCATTAGTTAGATAAATATCTATCCACATCACATAGTACAGTTATAACATGAAAAACAGTTGCTTAACTAGTCAAACGTAAGATTGACAAACGACTCTTCTATAATGTTAAATTCAATATTAATAACGTAGTATTGGAGATCTTTCCCAATACATAACATTTATCTTGAAATATTATGTCGAAAAACTATAAAATCACTGTCCATGGGTCGAGTTCAAGCCCGTCTCAACACCACGCGTGTTTATTTAATACATTATTTAAAAGATCACAACTCAAGCAATAAAATGGAGTACCTATAAGGTTTTTAATAGAAACTATTAAACCTTGTGGGTGGTGAGTCTTCGTGGTGGATTGTAAAAATCTAATCACGTACCAAGACGTCCAATTCCGTGTGATAATATCGTTCTTGTACAAACGACAACACGTCAAGCTTTACAGTTATACTACAAAAATCACCGCTATTGAGACGAAATACAGATGCTCCAAAGGGGAAACTGTATAGCTTGATGTATCTTCGTGTGTACTTGAAGTTACAGCTTATTAAATGCGCATTAGAATAGAATGAGGGAGAGGGATTACAGAGTGAATGCGCCGCGGTCCGCCATTGTGGACAGTGACAATGCAAGAGAGATTGCATTGCATTCTATGGAACCAGTGAATGTACGTGTGTGAGATTCAAGGTGGAAACAGACTTGTAATACCGTGCCACGCGTCACGAATGTAGCGTGTTCATTGGCCAGAATTCATGTTGTGCTTCTAGATTTCAATAATGGCTAATAAGCATGCGTGAGGGTACGTTGGATGTAATAAACAAGCCTAGCCCTATACTGTTGCATCGCAATACTTCGCAGACGAACTTTTACAATAGGTGTTATTTCATTATGATGATTTGTTTCACGTAATATATATTACCCACTTATACAGTCGATTCGGCACTTATTAAACTGTGAGCAAGGTAAACCTTTAAATTCATTTAGGTAGATAGAAAATTATATTAATACCTAAGAAAGACATCAACATTTCCACAGATGCTATTGAACTGTAACTAGGGCAAGAGAAATTACTATTTAAGACAGCGGATCAAGCTTTTAATAAAGTAGCAACCGTAATGATGCTTGTAAAACTTGTTTTCCTGTCGCGTTGTATTTACTGAATTAGTTTAAGAATTATGTTAAATTGAAAGTCTATAATTAATTTTGGTCAAAAATGAGGACTAATCTTCAACTGCGCTTGCTATAATACGGTCGAACTACACAATGACTGATGCATGCGTGACATTAACAGGGACTGGGTTATTGAAAGCCGCAGAGGATACTTCTTCAAAAGCCCATTTAAGACATTGCCCTGCATGGCTATGACTTGATAAGAGACCATCATTCTCTTGAGTTTGTTTCGGCGTTTCTTCTTAGAGGTCGTCAGTTAGAAATGGCGAAAATGGAGATGCCAGCTAGTACTTAAAATTTAAAACATTAACTATTAAAAGTGTCATTCCAAGATCTATTTACAAAATATATAAATATCATTTATCATATAGGTATTCCGTAGGTGGTCTCAAAGTTCGAAGCAGCGACTGACATTTGTCACACTGTCACTACACACAAGTTGCTTGCTCTGCTATTATAGTGAATGCTCTTCCTACGCGAACGTTCAAACCATCATCATGTTATAGAGTTATCTAATCTGGGCAACTTATTTTCAATCTTAACTGGGGGACCCAGAGACAGATTTCGCTTACTTCATCCCAAAGGGAGTCTTGAAAGGCTAGAATTACGTACATAGAATGATCGCGATTGCGGTTAGAGTAATCTGAGTAAATGGTAAAATTAAACCTTGTTAACAAATATTACTATATTGTGTGGCTTTGCAACCTGTTTGTGGACAGTTCTATATTGTTACAACTTAATTTTTTGAACATCTAATAAATTGATGGTGTTTAAGATTGATTACATGTTCCATTCACATTTGTGAGTTTCATCTCACTCATCGAGCTGTGAATAACATTAATAGTATGTACCGCCCTCTTTCCCGACAAAGTTGAAAGAATTAGCTTCAAGAAATGGGTTAATGTGGGGCTCGTAGGCGATGAGCATGCGAGCTGTCATTAAATGCTTTCTGTAACATCTGCAACTCCCATAAATTACTCCTCTATGTTACTTTAAACTATTCAATTAGATTTTATAATGATAGTGCTTGAAGCTGTTCATTTTTAGCGAGAGATAAAAATGAGTGTAATATGTAAAAAATCTGTAGAAACTTTAAAACTTTAAACTTTAATGTGCGTTTAACCATACATTACTATAATTTTAATAAATTTCATAGTTCACATAAAATCCAAGTAGGCGCACAAGAGCTATCTTGCGCAAGAGCGACCTCCTACAGACGACATATTCCGAAACTCGTTCACGTCAGATCCGAGTACATTTATCACACTCAAGCGTATAGTCGGAGTGACGGACAGACAGCCCCCAAAACCACCTGCGTCAAAGCACAGCCTCTATTATACCGCGATTGTTTTTGTATATAACTCTCATTTACCAGTACAAAGACTGCTGCATTGTTCAACGACCATTACAAGTGTTTCGACACCCGTCAACGTCCGTTGTGACATGTTACAAAAAGATTTTTAAGCGATCTGCTCTTGATACAGCCTTGTATTGACCATCAGACGATTCAACTTGTCAAATAGACATACGCTGTCGGAGAAGATTATTGTCCTATTAATCAACCTGTTCAATACACTTGGTCAATATCGAGGTTAGTGCGTAAATTAACTTTGTTTGATACTTATTATAATAACGGACATAGTGATTTTAAAAACGACAAATACAAGTACACAAAATTCAGTAGCAGGCATATATGCCACAGGGTACTAATTAAGTGGTTTGGAAAAAATAATTCGGCAAATATAAAACATAAACATAATATCATCCTTAGTGCGTCCGCCATCAATATGCAGGAAAAGGTGGCAATTAAATACATAATCCATCGGCTATCACACGAGTCCCGTGGCGGGTTAATGGCTTGTTTACTCGCTCTGGCGTCCTTATATGGCGTGAAAGCTCCTCCACATTGTCGCCAGCCCCTCAGCGTACTTGGTATGGTCAGGCGGATACGTGCGTCTGCGCATATGAGCCGTTTGATACCATGAGAGATTAACAAATTGAAGAGAACTCACATAACTGTACTTATCGTGAATATTTTACAAATAAAAGTATGGAGAACTTGAGAATTATATTTTTTAAGTTATTGAGTTTTTTATTAAGTACTAAGTCAGATAAGAAATATTTGCTTTAAAGTTTTGGGACCTACTTTTTAATGTTGGTAAGCAAATATCAGTAAGATAAGATAACCAACAACGGACTGCTTTTAGCTGAATTGATTGATTGCTTCATGATAATAAAGCTACTTTAAAAGAAAATGATCAGCACGTGCGATACGCAGATAAGTCACTTCGCATTATAAGTTGACATAATTTTAAATCGTATCGCAAAACAGATGGTCGTCTGATTGCGCAGTCCGGAAATTAGCCAATGACTCATCAACTCTTTATCTGGATAAGGAAGATAAAACGAGACCCTGTGTTTGCACAACGAATCTTCACATGCGGTGGGGAAATCGCGAGCTTATGTTATGATAATTTTGCACCAACCAACCATATGTTCTTTGAGCCGCATTTCATAGGTAAACAACTAATATATACGGATCCATAAGTAAATTGTTCAATTATCTTAGATATTAATGCGCAAATAAGATTAGTACATCAACCACTACCTAGGTACTTGGCCAGTATTGATACCGTCAATGTCTTGTTTAAAGTATTTGCTTGACCCATATGAAGAAGTAAGAAGGTAGGTACACCGAAATGTCCTAAACACATTAGTCATTTGGTAATATGTTCTGTAAATTAAGATATCATAACATAAATTACATCATTACCACTAGGGTGGCCTTTGTACTTTAAGCTAGCAAGCCACGTTATTAGAGGTGCAGCATAAGATCTATCAATATAACTGTCCAATGATGTCATAGCAGTCATCGACTATTGTTGTAGCCTTCAAACTTATTATAGATCGCGATGGTTACTAAAAATATTTATTACTTATCTACATGATGAATTTACCGAGTGATGACTCGGTAAGAGTCATCACATGATCAGTGATGAGTGATTTCCAGATATTTATTTTTTATTTTATTTTCTAGGAATAACAAACAATTACCTACATAATTTATGTTACAAATAATGAGACTTAAACCTATGTAATGTATGTATGCGTTATTCACAGCATACATGTAAAAAATTATTAAGCGCTGCAGAAAATGGTATCAAATAAAATAAGTGTCCAAAACAGTCTGTGAAAATATTTACATATTCTAGGGAAATAACTTATTTTAAACGATTTATTAAATAGAACTACTGCGAACGTCCACTGCACACTTTGACTCGCTAGATATTATTATTACTAATAAAACCATATGTTTCCTACAAATAAGACATAATTAAGTATTGTAAGATTTCTAAAACTAAATTAAGTACTCATAAAAGCAGGAATTTTCCACGGGACATAAAGTTTTATCTTTACCAGTAAATGTTTGGGACGGAATCCTAAAATTAACGAGTCAATATGACATGTTTCATCTCTAAAATTTATTGAAGCAGATGTTATGCTCGTAGATAACAAATGTATTATTTTCTTTTCAGAAATAGCAAAAGTTCGAGCAAGTTTATTCCAAATAAATGGAGTCAAGAAAGAACCACTCGTTCTACCAGAGCCAGAAGGCATGGTCACCACACTTACAGAAAAAGTATACGTGCCAGTAAAAGAACACCCAGATGTAAGTAATGATCTTATTAGATTAGTAATACGTTTGCGTAAGCGTCTAAGCTTATCTAAAACAGCAATCAGTCAGGGGGTCAAGGAAATGAAAATGATAATTGCATGATTATATTAAAAACATAAGATTACAAATCATGGAAGGAAAGTCAGAAATCTCAATATTTGTTGTTTGGTTTGTCGGTTATTTTATATTATTCACGAAAATTAAGCCGCCAATTTTCTCCGTTACTGCGTAAGACCAATCTGCTTTATTACTTACGAGCTCCGAGAAATTCTAATTAAAGCCGTATCGTTAGAAACTTTATGGATTTACAGAAAACACCCAAGTTGTTGAATGTGGATTACTTACGTAGCGGTATTAGGTCATGTGCAATGCAAATATCCTGTTGTTGTAGAAGGGAAGCAAAAACAATACAAACAATTTTATGTATTGTACCGTAATTGGAATGTTATTGGAAATATATAGAGGTTTGTAAAATTTCAACTCTGACATGTTTTGTATTTTTCGTTTTAAATAATTCTGCGGAAATATTTCTTATTAATTAAGACCGGTTGAATTATTTCTTGTCAATCCAGAGCATGGGTTATAGTTTTAATTGTATTTGTATGATATTTACGCACATCATTTAAAACATTCAAAATTCTCAGTAACAGCTTGGAGTTTGGAATTTGTGCCCGGTTAATGCCAATAGGCTCGCACCCTATTACATTACCTACGAGTAAACATACCGGCGAACTGAGTGTACATACGACGCCTCTGCCTAACCCTTCGGGGGATACAGGCGTGATGGTATGTTATGTTTAAAGCCCATATACGGATAAGACATAACAAACAATATATCCGCAGTGTCATTGTTTATACCTTAATTTTTTTAAACGTAGAACGTAAATGTTTCATTCATACACTATTCACCCAAATATGAATGAGAACTTTCTGTAAGTAAACAGTGAAGAAATTGTTCTCTCATTAATTATGCATCTGTCAAGAGTTAAATAGTCTTTTGGGTATTGTAAAGAGTAAGTGTAAACATTTCTGCCGCGACACGGATGAAACTTGTTTGTACACCATTTGTAAGATGTTCAAGCAATTATAATCATAATTAATTTATATTGCCTTGTAAACACCGAAGTTATTAATTCATATGGCTTTTAAAGGTTCATTAGTATCTACCATTTCTACATCATTGTATAAAAACACCAGTTAATAAATAATGATCTTTCTGTGAAGCTTTAGCATTAATTGAATTGCAAAAATGTAATAAAGGAAGAAGCTTGTCAATTAATTGAACAAGTAAAGCTATCTTAAGAAGCCGTCTCTCTTTCCTCAGGTTTTTAAAGATAAGAATTCTAATAATTTCTTCGACGACGGAGTTAATTGTCGCGAATAGCAAAGCTTACTGCAATAGTGTAGTTGCGTTAGTCATACAGATAGAAACACAAGGTTGGCAGGCTGCTACATTTGGTGACTTATGTCAGGGCTATCTCGTCTTTGGAACGATTGTTGTTGCTCGCTCGACCCTCAATGATACCGTCCATTCATTGTTGGTAACAGATTCGTAGTCATTTGCAAACGAACATGAATCCAATACCTTTTTAGGCAACGAGTTCAATGAACCGAATGAGTCATTATTAAAATCGGATAACACTAGTATTCATGTCCATGCCAAGTTTGACCGCAGCTGATGAAAGTACTGTCAATGCATCAGTTCACATGTCGTTCTATTTGGCTACTGATGTATATACATACCTATATTGAAGACAGACATTGTGTACCATACGAACTGAAATGTTTATCATACTTTATTTGAGTTTTTAACTTTCATCCTAAATTTGGCGCTATCTGCATAAATGTTTACTGCAACAACTTTTATCGCTGCTTCATCTATTTTCTTTTCTCATTTCTTATTTCGTTCTTCTATATAGGATAGAATATTTATGGTCTAACCGTGTCCTTATATGTGTGTTTAGAAACTAATCGACATTAGTAAGATGTGTGTTGACTCATAGAGATATTGTTGGCGCCATCAGCTCGTCTGAGAGTCCTTATATGGCGTGATCTAACGAACCTCTGCCACTGAATTAATTTAATTGAATTTTATTATAATTTTGAGCTGCTGAATAACAATTACTGAATTGATCACGTGGTAATGTGAGAAATAGGAACATTAAAGGCCTATGTCAAAATCTCCCAATAATTTAGGTTGATATCTTTCATATCAGATTCTTAGCTCCTCTTTGGCAATAATTAAATATGATACCTACTCAATATTTCCACGCTACTTTAATGATCAAGCCGATGGTATGAATATTCATGTTTCAATTAAAGTAGGTATTGGTACCTACTCATAGATCATCTGAATAATTGTGAGGAATCTAACAATGTGAACGTAAATCTTAAGATGAATTGATCGTTGAATGATATTGATTGTCGATCAAAAGAACCGTCTCGAGACATCGGTCACGTACCTAGACAGAAATAATGATAAAACCCTTTAAGATGCAGATAGATGTCATATGATTAAGTTCTTAGAAGCTATCTATAGTGTCTATCTATTATACCAACGACGAATAATTTTATTTTATAGCTTGTATTTCCCAAATCTTAAAATAATGTTTTTACATTGGTAATCGTATCATCAATGTTTTATTCGCTCGCAAAAACTAAACAGTAAAGTAAACGTTAACTATTCCAGAAATAGAGGTAACAGTAAGTACTTATACAATTCGTATGTTCAACAGATTGTCGAAATAATAGTTTTGGTACACCGGCTGCTGTGACTAACATCTTAAAATGTTTTATTTAACTATACCGTTCATCTTTATAGCTCAAACAAATAGGAACGTGTTAATGATTTGAATCATCATTGTGTTAACATTTTAAACGCGGTTTATATATTTTTAAAACCCTTATCACAGCAGTTTATTTTATTTACCTATCCCGCTGTGTTGCAATGATTTCATTAAATTTTTATATTTATTTGTATTCAGTATTCATGTGAATTTCTTGGAGTTGTCGCCACACATTAGCTCCTTAAAAACTGTAGGGAAAAATGCCACTAACCGCCTTTTTTCACAAAGATAATTATTCATTGAATCATAAACAAATCACGTATAGGTATTATATTCTATTTATAGTTATTCTCAAGATTGAGACGTTCTGCATATAGAAATGCAGGATAGATAACTACTAATTAATTCTTTTCCTAGTCCTTTATAGAAAAAACGCGTACCAAATGCGGAACATAATATTCTATTCCGCATTGTTGATGCTGCAAATGATATGCTGAGCACATACGAGTGCGCTCAAAGCTGCTCGATCATAGTCCACTAGATGGAGAGTTCGAGCCTCATTCTGGTCCCACAGGTTCCCGCTTGCGTTGCATAGTGATGTTAGTACATCGATAAGATTCACGTTTTCCCAAATGCAAATATTAATATCGATATTCCGCATGCATTTGAGATGTTATAAACACATTTGCAAACGTTCTATTTATATTATGCAAAATTATGAGTTTTTGATGTACAAATTGAAAACACGTTTGGTGTTTACAAGTAGTTCTATGTATTTGTTTTCATAAATCTAATATTATCTCTTTAAATTTAGGGATACATACATACTGAAATGCACCTTTGTGCATAATTGAAACTGCTAAGGTTTGAAAATACCTCTCATTCAAAACGGATCTCTCCCACGATTCAGGCTAGGTTATTAAAATAAGTATTGGATTCGAATAAAACAGATGCGCGTCCATACTTCAAAAGTTACGATCTTGATAAAGAATCGACATCGATACGGTCCGTCCGAGGCACTCCATGCCTCGAAATCTGCCTCTCTCCATTTAGGGCCGTAGGAGTTATTAAATCCTGCCATATCGGTTGGGTCCGTTACTTCGGCTTTTTGCTGATCAAGAAGTACTAGTTGATGCGTGTCTTAATGGAGGATATTAGAGCCGTAGTCATACTGAGAGAAAACATAGACATCTGTTACTTTGTTCGAGGAAATCTATGGTAACAGTTGAATAGACTATAGATATTAACCATAACTGCAATTTTAAATAGAAGCTTCATTACGTACGTAAAAGAGGAAAGCCTCACGATGCATTAAAATTCTGGAAAGCCTAGCTATTTATTATAAGCGCACTGAGAATACATAACAGTGTGATAACTCTCTGTATTGAATACTGCAATATCTGCAATACAATACTTAAATAAAAGTTCCTCAGAAAACTTGTTGCCCGGAAAGGTATTTACGTACCCATCTTTTGTTGTTTTGGTTGGTTTAATGGGTAATAAGAACGCTTTGAAAGGTACATTTGATGATCACCCGTTATAAAAGCCAATCGGATTCGGATATAAAATTCAGTATCTTCGTGGTTGTCTTGTCATTAACCCCCGTTCTTTTTGAAACCCAACAGTTCACAAGTCAAGCATTTAAGACGTAGTAATGGGACTTTTAACCTCATTTGTATACAAACTGTTAATTGCAAATGTAACCAATGTACTTACCTCACATGAACGATAATTAAAATTGCCTTCACTAATAATCAAGTAGTACAGTAGAATTACGCAAATATTATAATAAGTGTAATCTTATCGCGTGAGTTGTTACAACAATAATCTAGCTATTATAGGCAAGAACGTAAAACAGAATTATATTCGCCAACGTACTGGCTTGACGGCTGAATTGTTTTAGTGAAAACATGTCTGGCACAGCAGCGTGTGCTTTATCATTCGCGAGTGCAAACATCAGTAAAAGCTCGCGAATGTGTTTCAAAAAGATTAAACAATTCGCACTACTGCACCATCGAGAAACTTGTTTAGGTTACGATCAGACAGGAATTTCAGATCGAATTTTAGATAAACTATATCCCGATACATTTATCAATAATTCGAATTATATACTTAGATTTTATAGTGGAACCAGAAATTGAAAATGTCGATTGCAAATTTTCCAGCTGGGAACTTACGGCGTGTCGATTCTACGCAGCGATTTTTTGGCGAAAGCATCAAAGTGCGGGTGTAAATTTAAATCATGATTTTTACAAGTTGTCTGTATTTCGGGTGGCCTTGCATGCCACAGGAGGCTGTAATATCAGTACTCGTGATCATAATAACGACAAATTCGTGAGAAATTACGAGCCCATATAACTGTCCGTAAAAACTAATAAATTACCTACAACTTCAATTTATGTTTCTTTGACCGTTTTTAGGGTTTTACGTTCAAACATCTTTTTTACAAAAAAAAGCTAACCGGTTTTAGTTGTCTCTCTGTCTCTCAATTTCGCACGAGTAGTTACTTATCTAAATTTGTGGTGGTGCGTGGGCGCATACTGCCCTGTGTTTTTCTCTGACATCGTTGCTTTGTATAATTTAATGAACTTTTCTTATGGCTCGAAGGCCGTAATATTAAGCTATAACGTATGCAGTAAACGCATGTGTGGGTGTGCCGCTAATATCCGCTCCATTTATCTCTTACACTGTAAATCTGAACAAATGAAGAATGGATTCATTGAACTCTTTTATAGTCTCTATTTTCATCGAAGCATTTTAGTTCTTATTGTTTTTATGTGAATATACTGATATTTTTTAACTTTAATACGCAGTTTCATGTTTTAGTGGTTCTGAAACCTACATAGTTTTACCAGTCGATAACAAGCAGTGGTATATGTGTAATTAGGTTGATTGGATTGGTCTTAGGTACTGCACGTATGGGTCACAGTTCAGTCGCCTTCGACATTAGCTCATAACGGACGCTTTTGTCTAGCAAACTAGGAGTAGCTACTAATAGATTATCTTCTATCCTTATCGCTAAAATGCATAATCCTTGTGACCCTATACGAACGGTATGTGCTGCTAACAGGGGCTTTATTTTAAGCTTTTACATAACGTAATTTATTGTAAAATACAAGCAAATATTTAATATATATAATTGTTATGGCTAACCCTACTTCCTAATGATCGTTGCTCAATCACGTTTCAACAGAACAATGGATGACGATGAAATTTTACACAAAATACGCTTACGTCATATAACAAGCATGTGACTACACGGACGGTCAAGTAGTCCCCGTGGGATATAAAACAGTCTTAACATTAATACGAACTCATACAAAAATGATATAGAAAATCATTTGTATTCATGAGAAGAAAAAGACAAAACGACAACACCACATGCAACAAACAAGAAATTGTAAATTGCAATGTCTTGTAGCCTTACAATTGGTGACTCCCACAATATTTCGTACGCGTAAACAAACTCTTAAATGCAAATTGCGTGATAGGGATTAATGAGTTCAGCTGACATTCTCACACTATAAAGACAAGGAAAAATTCTTCTTTAAATGCTGGAGAACAGTTGAACATGTTTAATGAATGAACATTTTCCATTGTGAATGAAAGTACCGGAAAAGACGTCCGCAGCGAATAATGAAACCGCAATACTAGTAAGGTATAAGAAACATTTTGCTGTGACGTGTTGAATTTTATAGACATTTTTGCATTTCTGTTCTAAATTAAATAATGCAAGTTCAATTATTCCTTGCTACACTTTTTCTTTTGACTCTTTTCCAATAAACAACATAGGTCTAATAAACATAAATCACTTTCATGATAAACACTATAAAATATTTCATTTCTTTTCCAAAGTAATGTAGATTGAAGTTATAAAGATGTACTTTATCAAAGTTTAAAACACCTTAAAATTGTAATGGATCACGAAATCTTACATTCTTAAGAGTAAAACTGTTAATTTAATCTTTGAATTGTTTTATGTCTCTAGCCTCAGTTTTCATTCGTATCTTCATACGGGTACGGTTGGCTGCAGCGCTGCATTCGGTGCCATTAATGAGGTTGATCGGATTGGTCGCGGTCCGTCGACCACGGGTCACGGGTCGCAGCCCGCTCTAGACTTTGTCTAAGAGCGGTATCTATTAGTACATTGTCTTCCATATTGTTTTTAGAAGTAACTGCGCCTAATGCTTCCATGGTATATTTAAGTTTCACTCCTTTAACAGATTACGCGTTTAGCATTTTCCAATATTACTGTCGTTTCGATTAAGTAATTAATTTTTTGGTCTCCGTAAACTTGACTTCAGTTTTATATTTTACTGAAAGTGACATCGTTCCAGAAATTATTTCCATTACGATTGTCAGCATATTGATGCTACCAAAATCGTGTTCTTATTAACACATCTAGTTTTATTTTATTACTCATTATAAATAAATATTAATTCTGTTTAACATCTGTGGGTTCTTCGAAACATCTGAGAATATTGTTATGATTTACCCTTTACGTCACATTTATACATAAAATTGTATAAATTAATAGGTAAACACAGGGTCGTGACTAATCCCGGTTAAAGCTTGTTAAGTCATTAAAGTATGAAATGATTTAATAATCAATATTATTTTGCTATTGTATTTACACTAAGTTATTGTTAGTCCCGTAAATTTACTGCACTTATGGATTGATCAGTTTATCTTTCTACCATTATGATTTAAGTGTAGTTAAGGATTGTATAAAGGCATGGACAGACGATCAAATATAGGTACTATAAGTTTATTGAAAACAGATTTTACAATTTCTATTTACAACGATCCACTTATTGTGTAACTTCTTTTAGTGATGCAAACGTGATTCCTAAAAATGTAGCTGTTGTCTACATTTGAGCTAGATGTAATGAAACGATAAAGATTTTTGGTGCTTGCATGCAGTTTAAATATTTTTGCTTTAACCGAAACAACAATTAGTGTTCGCCAGTTGTCTGCCAACACATAGTGACTCAAAACAGTTTATGTTACATTTACGATTTGCGTGGGAGCACAGCGACTCGTACATGTAATGTATTTTCTTTAATTCCAGATTCTTCAAACACAATCAGGTTTATTTTAATACAAAACTTTATTAAAACTATGTTATGCAACCACCTTCCAGTCAATCCTCACAATGTGTCGAGATACTTGTAGGATAATTATAATTAAATATTAAAATAAAGTTAAAACTGTAATGGTTCTTTGGATTCTACATAAAATTTTAAGAGTCCAAATTCTCAGCCGATGTCATTACTCTATTCACAAAATTTAGAATATAAGGATAGATGAGATGCCAATTGAAGGGGACTGTGGACTTTACCCAATTTGGCACATACCACTTCCATAGTAGGTAGATGACGGCAATGATTTTATAAATAGGAGTCAAAATGTACTAGTGAAATTTAATAGAAAACATCAGAAGGGAACCGATAATAAGATCTGTACAGAACTTAACACACTACCAAGTATGGGAGAGGTTAAAAGGGTTACACGCAATTGTGAGTAGGATAGTTTTAGGATGCCAGTGTCCCCCATTGTTTTGGTTGCAGGGGGGTGTGAAATGCTGATATCCTATTTGGTCACACTGGTACGCAAGCATGGCGGTGACTCATAAATAATAAGTTCATGATCATGAGATTAATTATGTATATTAGGAGTAATATGAACTAAGCTTTACTGACAATCGTCGCAACAGCAGTCAGGCCCGAGGCGACTTCGTATCGCGTCGTGACCAATCGCTGTACGACAATTATGCTAGAATTATACCATCAATCAATTGCAATATGGTAGGTACACACCCACCTGTACTCATCCGGCATTATTCGAAGCCTCGCACTAATGATGGCCAATCACCGCCGGTCAATAGTTCAGTTGTTTTGTTATTGTTTCTTTATTGTACTTACTTTTCTTTGTTGAAGTTTATTAGGGCTAATGTTTATATTTATTTGTATACAATCAACTGTTGTCTTATCTTTTGTTCTTCTAAAGACTGCGTCTGGTATACATTGAGGTTTATTATTTGATAATAACATAAACAATAAATATAAACATTATACTAAATGTTATACAAATCCCATGTAGGTGCTTTTTATTCTCTTGGTGCTGTTTTTCGTCTTCATATGAGCCCATTAACTCTTACTGAAAGTAAACCTCCTTTATAAACACCAATGGCGATATTCATATCACTATGCTTTGCGAACAGGCAACTGCAGTTTTTGATTTATCGGACTGGAGGATGATACTGATTCAATCGACAACATTCTTAATATTATTTTCGGGGAGTTACATGAAAACCGTTAATACATTTTGATACCGATACCGATAACCGTTGATACGCTATTGTGATGACAAAGTGGACTAATCTGTAAATACATTGATTGCTTAATTATATTTGAATCTGTGTATCTAAATAAATATTTATTTTGTAAAGTTTAGATAATCTGATTTTACCTCCTTAGCCACAGGTAAAATCATAGTTGCTCATAACCAACACAGGTAATGAGTCAACGACCGATCATAGTTTATTGTACGATTTTTTGTATACGTTCAACTTTCTTGATTATGTTAAGCTTATCACCTAGCTGTACGAGCGTAAATCTAGCAGCTTTTCTACTTGTCATGTAATATCTAAGACTTGCAAGTATCATGTTGCGGTCCAAGATCATAATCTCCTTGTAGATTTGAGAATTTTAATTAAATATCAATAAAAGAACTTTACTCCTTTATTTACACTGATACGTTAGTAAGTTTTCGATAAATTCTCAATCTCACTTTATAACTGTATTATAGGAAACGTATCTAGTACATCTATTATCTCAACCCTAACATGTTTTACTAAAAATGTAATCTTGGTTAACAAAACAAATATTATTTATTTATTCATTTCAATTCTATTTGAATCCGATCTTTATGAGATTCCAGTAAACTTGGAAGCAAATCATTCATGATAATGAATAATTTAGGAGTACCCAGAGTTTTTGCTGAATTTTAGTTAGTCACTTGGTAATTAGTATTTCTCTAAAATGATAGATGACTTGTTTGAATTAAGTAATGTTGTCTTGCTTATGTTAGGAACATTCACAATCCATAAAAATATGTAAAGAAGAGAATATTTAGATTAATTTCAAGACAGTAGTAAGATGAGGGTCTAGAGATTTTTTCATAATTACCGTATGACTGCTGGCCATGAATCTCCTCTGAGGCATTCGGTTAGAGTTTATTCGTTAAGGAAAAAACAATGTTAGCCATTGTATATTTTACACAATATACCTACTTGTACCCTATATTTATGTGCATGTATTATGTGTTTAATATAAAGTCTTGTCACGCTCCTAATACTTGCGTAACAAGTGGGAGACTCATCGGGCCATCGTTCATCCTGCTAAGAAATAGCTCTTAGCATTCTACATGCATTCTGACGTGTGATACATATTCTGTGATTTACATTATATCTGAAGCAACACCTGCATGTCAAAACTCCAGCACTCTTCCCAGAATAGCCGAAATAGCATTCAGATTTTCTGAAGAATATGTTTGATGTGTCTATGATATACATGAAATAAGCAAGCAAGGCAGTGCCATTAACAGTGGGGTTCCTAAAACAATGACATAAAACAGTAAATGACGTACAGAAGTTGAAGTGATAATAATATTTAAAAACGATAACAAAGGCATTTTGCTCGTTATCGACGAACCGGGGTCCCCGTGCAAGCGAAAGGCGGGCAACACTATTTTCACAAAAAGTTAATTAATTTTAGTAAATTATTAAAATCGCATTATAACCTCATTATATTATTGAATGAATATCGAATCGATTAATTGCGTGATGTCATTAATTATTATTGAATCGAACTATCCACGAAGTCTATAAAAATATTACTTACCTATATAATTATAATTTATGCTTACTTAATATTATTAGTGAGATAGTAACTTAGTCTGTTTTTAAGTTACGTTTTCATATCTAATCAGACTGCTGAACCAATATAGGTAGAATTTTGGTATAAAGACACTGTAAGTGACTTTGGAGAACTACGTAAGTATGTAAATGACATTGCAGGCAACAGCTACTTAATGTAAAGACAATTTGAAACAATTAAATGACTTTAAATCAATCATTAAACCTTAAAATTAAGAAACAAACAGGAAGTGAGAAACAAGCAAGATAATAATATTGGTAGTATTATAGCAATCATTGTACACTATAAATCATTTATTGCATGGTGCAGTCACGTGTAGATACAAAACGAATCGTATAATTAATTACGGGAATATGAATAAAGCACACATGTAAGGTTATCATATTATTAATCATTAAGCTTGTTAGCTTGTACACAATATATTAATGACGAAATATAGTTGTTACATCTAATTCGTTTAAATAACGTGTATCGTAAAAACTATTGTTGAATTAATTTAAAAAAAATAAGGTTTTGACAGCATTAGGATTTTGTCTTCTGTGAAACATGTGTAATAAAACGCTTTTTTTTCTCGTATTATATGTGTATTCGTGGGTGTTTGTAAGTATTTATAATCTGCTAGTTGCCGTCCGCGACTTCGTCCAAGTCGAACACCCACACCCATGCTTGCGTACCTAAATATAATATTTTATACTTAGGAGTTTTGACTGCGTTAATATTTCCTGAGTAGGAATATTAACGCAGTCGAATTTTATTGTGTTTATGTTTGATATTTTATACATTGAGATTATACTAACGTAAATACTACTTTTAAAATATTATGAGTCATCCGCTCCCAAAGAGACTTTGTCCTCGCATTCGTGGCTCCCAGTCTCCCACTGCACGTGGTTTGCGGTAGGTACTATCCGAACGCTATCATTAGGGCACAAAACCACCGTCAATAACGAACGGAAAACTTGCTCATTACTACACACTATAAACACTATTGTGTGTCAGTTAGGGGGCAACGTCACTTCAATATAACCAATATATCTGTGTTACGCTGCGTTACGTCAATTGTACCGCTATCAATTATTTTAACCAGTAAATTATGCGCTGCAATCGCACAAAGTGTTCGTTACTAATGATTTATTATTAGTAACAACAGAACTTGCGATCCGATTTTTCCTTCCTACTTCAATATTTTATCTGTTAAGCAAGGAACTCATAACCTATATTTAATTAATGATGTTCGTCTTGTGATGATAGTGTAAATTAGACTCAATAATGCGATTCCGTCATTACAATCATGTAATCCAATTTTACAAGTAAATATATAAATCCTCGTGATCTGTCAGATTATATATAAAAACATAGATTAAAATTCCATAATAGTCGTATTGCAAAACCTACTAATCCAACTAATATCTTTATTATTAACTGCTATTTACAGGCCTTATAATACGTTAATACAAGTAGCGTTAACTGATTTATTGTTGCACAAACAAATAACTTTATTTGCATTAATTCCGATAACAGTCGATACTAACTAACAGATAGTATTGTTTGCATTAATTCTTCTAATAGTACTTGGTTTATGTATAGGTAAAGGGCGGTGTGCGCATGCGCCTCAGGTTGGAATGCAATTGGATAATGTTTATCGATTAGATGCGCCGGCGGCGGCGGCGTTCGTTTCCCATAGCTTTTGTTTACTGTTTTACTATCCGATTTCCTCGTATTATTTGAGCGGATTGATATGAATAATATTAACACGAATTAGATACCTATAGGTGTAATCTAGGTACTTATTTTAAAGTTCTGCCGTAAAGCAAAGGTAGCCAACGGGTGACAGACAGCCCGTTTAACGTGTGTTTAACCTTTTGAGTGCCGCAGTCATGTAAGTACAGGCGATAAACCAAAATGTGGCCAGCACGCGACGGTCACGACTGGGTGACAGATTTCTATGGGAAACTTGGTGCTGAGGACACGCTTTTTGTTTAAACATGGCGTTCAAGGGGTCAATATTTAAAAACAGTGAAAATAAATCAAGTGATACTAGCGAGGCCATGGATCCTCGCACGTGTAGATATTTCGGTACTATGGAAAATAAAATAATTACTTTTCTCATAAAAATATTACTAACAGTGAAAAAATGCAATAAAGTAAACACGGGCGCGTCGCCAACTATCGCGACGTTATTTCGACGCGGTCTGACGTCCGGCGACTGAACGCCTGCAAGAGCGAATCTGGGGACTACTACGAAAATTTAACGTCGAAGCTTCGGATCGGATCGAAACAACGCCGTGATCTTAAAATTGTATTAATTATGTTTTGACAAGCGTCCAAGTACTAAGTGTCAAATAATACTGCAAGACAAGTCAAATCGCGAAAATCGAAGCTGGGTCTGAAAAACTTTGGTTGTAGAAAAACGTGCCATCCGTCAGCCGAAACTTTGTAGACCGATTTTCGTAGTAGGCCCCCCTTGTTTCCCGTCATGTGGCCAAATTGTGACGTTTTCTCCGTATGAAAATGTTTTTGCAGACATACATATTCATTACACGTCTGAGTTAAGACTCCAATACCATTAGACTAGAAAAGTTTGTTAGCTAGGAATTTGTCTCTGATTTTTCAGTTATTAGATATTTCAGCTTACCTTGACATGCTATAGACTATAAGGTAGGTAATATAGACAACCACATTGGTCTATATGTGGCAAACATGGCTGCTAAGTGTGTGATTCTGTATTCGATTTCTAGTTCAAGCAGTATTGGTGAGTTTTCCAATTCGGAAATTCTTTTAGGAAGTTAGAGATTGATTTTTTGCCAAACTTATTGCCAATAACCAACAAACATAGTTCGCTGGTATGTTTTAGGTCCAATGATACTAAGTACCTATACCAATAAACAGTTTTAAGTGCTACTACATAATATTCATATTACTAGTGGGTCCGGCAAACGTTGTCTTGCCCTGTATCATCATCTTCCTGTCCTTGTCCCAATTTATTTGTGTAAACCCAAAACCCATTTCAACATACAAAAAAAATTATCAAAATCACACCAGCAGCTTATAAGGAGTTCAGACAATGCACAGAACGCCATCTACTGGCCTTACCGAAATAGAAAAGCTCACGGAAAACAACGCCATGTTCGTATGTTCCGTGTTTTATTTCTATCAAATCGAAAAAAAAATCAATGTTTTAATACTTATTTTGCTATTTGGGGAGGAGACAAATCCAAAAAACCAAAGATCATTAAAGTCGGTCCAGCCGTTCTCCAGTTATAAGTGTTGGAACAAACCCGATTTTGTTTTATATATATAGACTAGCTTTTTGCCCGCGACTTCGTCCGCGTGGAATAGTTACTTTGTTCCATATGAACTTTCATCCCCTATTTCACCCCTACATAGGTCGAAATTTATCAAAATCCTGTCTTAGGGGATGCCTACGTCATAGTAGCTATATGCATGCAAAGTCTCAGCCCGATCGGTTTAAAATTGACAAAGTTTCATACAAACTTTCATCCCCTATTTTATCCCCTTGGGGGTAGAATTTATCAAAATCCTTTCTTAGCGGATGCCTACGTCATAACATCTACTTGCATGCCAAATTTCAGCCCGATCCCTCCGGTGGTTTTCGTTGATTGATCACTATGTCAGTCAGTCAGTCACCTTTGAGTTTTATATATATTTAGATATTACGTGGCATTTATCAAACGTTGGCGTTTATACATGTTGGTTGTTTTGTGAATGTGATGCAATATAAAATTATATATACAGCATTGTGCAGGAACATAATAGGCGCTTAACCATAGACTATTTTCAAAATATATTGAGATTAATGTATGGATGAATCCCAATAAATATATTACTTAAGTTGCATCGAATCATGCAATATTTTATGAGGTCCTTGCTGTGGCTTACAATATTATATGGAAAATGTAATAATAGTTGACAAGCAAAGGAAGTGTTCTCAAGCGAGCAGTTTGTGGCCAACCACTAAACAACATCAGGACTGCCCTCCGCTTTGGAATTATGATCACTACGAGATTATGAGGTAGAATTTTATGTAGCTTAGAAACCACGCTCGTATAAACTGGATAGAAGAAAATTCTGCCCGCAGCCTACGTTCATACATCAAAGAAAATAAGCTTTCAAAACATGTGGTCGAGTGATATTTTCCATCATTTCAAATTGTGTGGTTACTCTGAAACGTTTTTGTTTTATTTTATTTACACTATTAAAGCTTTGGTAACCCTAATTTGCTTTAAAGAGAATCATCTAAACATTGCAGCATTGCATTGCTTCACGAATTAGGTGGCTATCACCAGTTTTATACATACGTCTACTTCACACAGTTGACTGATTTTAATAGATTTATGTCCACGATTAAGATATGTATCGGTATGCGAAACTTCGGCACGTTTGTTCTTGGAGTGATTTACAATTCGTCGTCTGTCACTGTAGTAGTCGCTAGACCGCGACGACTAACAAATGCTATCCCAACCGATGGGGGCGCCTATTTCCGCGTCTCATGTTTCGCTTAGAAATACATTGCTACAATGTCTAATGATCTATTGTAACACCAAAGAAACCAACTCAGATTTATCACTTAAGTTATCTACTTAGCATGCCTGTGTATCTTCGCTAAATGAATATTAGTTACTGACGATACTTAACTTTTCAGTCACATCTTATAACATCTTTGAGCAATTTGCACGCTGTCACGCAAAACAATTTAGCATGAGACATGTGACGAATTTCTAACCTCGATTTTTATTTACTACGCTTGTTTACTGCGTATTTTGAACCGTCGTTCGGCTCCCTGAAATATCCCTTTAGAAAAAAAAGCTAGTGTGAAACTCGGCGGTTGGCGGCGTGCCAATTGGTCCATTTCTCAGCTTTGCTCGTGGACGGCAGAATGATACTGGTTCACAGTTCATATAAATTGAGCTGACCGATGCTTTGAAGCTTACGTATTGAGGTTAAACGTATGTACAGCGTGCGTGTATATGCACAGGAAATATGGTTTATGTGTAACGAAGCGAGTAATTAATCCAACAGCTAATGGCATTAGATGTAGTCACACACTTGAATTAGGTATGTGGCGTCGTTGCGGCATTTCGTAATTTTCATTTTCATTTTGTATGAATTACCTAAGAAAAGTTGAATGAAAATATCAAACTCTGGCCGGAGTTCGGTTTCTATAATTAATGACAGACTTAAAATCCGTTTAGATTTTCCATTTTTATTTATACTTCTATACGTATACTACCTACTAGGACTATAGCTTAACCCCCTCATTCTTAGAGGAGACTAGTGCTGTGCTTTGATTTATACTTCATAAAGAAACCATTATTGTTTGTTTTAACGTAAAACTGACCAATATTTTTATCTTTTTTACAGTTCAACTTTGTTGGAAGGATTCTAGGGCCCAGAGGCATGACAGCCAAACAATTGGAACAGGAAACAGGATGCAAAATCATGGTCAGAGGAAAAGGATCAATGAGGGATAAGAAAAAGGTAAAAACCCAATTGAATATTACTTCTTACCTTTCCTATTACTGTCAACAACATTTCATAACTAACGGTTAGTATAATTATTGGTTTACTACTGTTCTTGTTTATAACTAACTTTTATATTTTCCATGCAGCTAAAGGATGGAAGTTAGATCAGGTTACAAGTTTTTTCAATAAGTATTCATTTTTTAAACCATTTACTTCATCAATATGTAGAAAATATGTCAATTTCTATGAGCGATACCTCTATTGTAAAACATGAGATAGAAACGAACTATTTAATAAATATGGACAATAAGAGTAGAAATCGCCACATTTTATGTATCAGCCTCTTGACTGAAACTTGACCAAATCTCTCCAAGTACAGTTTTCTATGCTAATCACTCGGAAACTAGGAGTGCCAAGCAGTTTTTAGCTTTTTTCGATATTTTTGTTCGGAAATCCTAAAGCTATAAGACGGAAATAAGTACTTTATCACAAAAAGTAAACTCAGAATATAAATATGTTTTTTTTTTTCATTACACTAGGTGTGTATATAAGAGTTACTGCAAAATGTTAGTATATTTTTATACGATGTTTGCACTAATCGCTTCTCTTGCGACGAGCGTCATTCATCTGTCGCTCTTTTCGTTATTTACACATTGTCAGACATTCATTGGCATTGCTGGCTTCAGCAATTAGAAGGCCATTGTCAACATCAAGAAAACGGATGAAGTACTTAAATGTATTATTTTTATTTTTATTTGCCTTATTAACTTCTTAAAGGGCATCTATATTTATTCCCGATCAGTGCAAATACTGTAACATAGAGGCATAACTTCATTAGGACAAATAAATCCATTACTGCGAATAGTAATACTTAAACATTGGGAAACGTATATGGATCTTCCGTTTGAATTTGTATGGGTTTGTTTGAAGTGGCCCTACCATGAACATTCAGTTACGTCCTTGAGAATATAGCAATGTACGTGGCTATTTATATTCACAACCATACACTGGCCTATCATTAGTAGAATTTAATAATGCATACTTGATTGAGCTGTGTGTAGGCTGCAGAGATGTTGAATATATGATCCCTTTTACCGTAGGGAAAACAAGTACTGTACAACAACTTCTCGGTAAAATAATACTAGCGTACTAAAAAATATTATGCCATGACTAAACCAAGAAATCCCCTATAACATAAATATTGGATCTTACCGTTTAGCAATACATCATTCCATTTTACCGCTATATTTGATTTCTCATAGCACTCGGCATAATTACTGTGCTAAACTGGGAACATCATAAACGTTCGAAAATGCTTCAATAGAAGGTTACTAAAACACTGGATGTTTACAATGTATTTCAGGAGGACGCAAACAGAGGAAAGCCAAATTGGGAGCATTTGGCTGATGACCTGCACGTCTTACTCACAGTTGAGGATACTGAGAACAGGGCGAAGATAAAGCTGGCTAGGGCTGTCGATGAAGTCAAACGCCTGCTTGTACCTGTAAGTTGATTTTGTATACAGTTTATTTTAAAACAATCACAAATAAGATGCTCTCACAACTAGGTATAAATTTAAAACATTACACATTATGTCAGTGATTGTAGATCGACATAATGAAGTCAATGGTTGTCATTCATCTTCTTCGTAATGATCGGAATCTGCTATCGCCAACTTGATTGAACAGCCAGAAAAAAACTTTGAAGAAGTTTGGTTGACGTCAGAGATCTTAAAATGTTTCATTTTAGAATATTCCAGTAGCTCACGATGATTTCCTTTAACGGTAATGAAAATATGATGCATTATGCATCATATTTTGGACAAGAATAAATTGGTGGTGGAAGGTTGACCTTGAATAACTTTCCTTAATCTGTTTTTGTTTTTACTTTTGGTTTGTGAAATTTCTCTGGGTAGGTAATCTTTTTAAATAAGTTGTCTACGCATCCGAATCCTTATGTAACGTTCGAACAGAATTACCAAGACGCGTTGTGTTACTAAAATGGAACAAATTACTGAAATACCTTACCCAAAGTAATCTCCAATCTTTCTTTTGTATAGTCTATAATATGCTATCGTAAAGGATGACTAACTTAACAGTCAGTTAATACAAAAAATAATTTATTAGTGCTGCTGTGAATATTAACTGTTTTAAGATAATCTCTCTAAGACACAGCCAGACGGTACTGCCAAATAGTACTTTTGGCACAAACTCCAGTATCCTCGAGTATAGTTCAGTCACTGCGGTATCGCTTTTAGGGATCCTTACTAAACATAGTCAAACAGTGTCGTCCTATATTCATTTCTGATTAGTCTTGACTTTATAGCTATTGTTTCCGATACATGATATGTCTATTTCTTCCATTTCTATTTGCAGCTAGTCGCTGACTGGCTGAGGAACCCTAATTTACGCATGGTCCGACACAAACTTGGCAGCATTTTACCTTTCCTACCTCGAAAGATTATTTTCTCGTCCAGTGAATATCAGTGAAATCTTCCTTGAGAAAAATGAAACATTGTGTTCAACTATCTTTGTACGGATCACATTCAGTGTTACGTTCATTACCGTGCATGTAAGGTGTGATGACGTCATCAGCAATTGTGTTGTACCGCTGCAAGGCTCGGTCTCATTACTATTAATTAACGAACACTGGTTACCTTCTACCTTAATAAATTTGTTTTGATACTATGTTCTACTTTTCGAAACGGTGAAGTTATTTTTGCTGTCAGGTTTCGTTCTTTCCCCGTCATTCAGCTTTCTATTCAAATTCTAAATTCTTCTGCATTCTGTAGTTATATGACGTTACTACATCAAATAAATCAATAAACGTTTCTTAAATAAGATACATATATAGATAAATCAGGTATATTTTCACTCAATGAGTTAAAATATAATTTCGTTTCGTTCAATGTGATATTTTTCAAAACACTCTTGCCAATATATTTTGTTGGCTACAAAATTGCTATTAAAGTCAAAACTGATTAACGAGATTCCTAAATAAATGCTATACCTAAGAGATATATACCTAAATAAATGCTAACGACAGCATAAATATAGTATGTATTTAACTGACACTGGCCTCATTTAGGTCGAGAATTATTTTTAATTCGCTTGACCTTTCAATTCTTCGCCATAAATCATATCATTGCTCGGTTTCAATTACGCTGATAGAGGTATAATTTGTGCATCAGAACTTCACGTGGCTTCTCAGTCACAATCTTTCATTTAAATCTGAAGCAATGCATGGGCAATTTCATAATCGAGATAACAACAAAATACATAAGAGCGTACATCGTTCTGCCTGGCTTTATTAATGGCCACTGAAATATTTTGTAAGTCTTACTCTTGTTTGTGTTTCACTTTGCACGATATTTACATTCATGACGGCGAAGTTAGTTCTTTCTTTACGACACCGTTCCAGCACCTTTTTAGGTGCTATGGAGCTTGTACCCCGAGTACAACCATGTCAAGGCATCTCTTATTGACACTCCCTTGGCCCACACATGCCAATCTATTTCAAGTTACATTCAAGTTAGTGCCTCTTTGGACACAGACGCTAGGAGACTTATATTATATAAGTCTCCTATTACCTCTATAACAAAATGATGATGTAATGGCACAGTTTTGGCTGTGGGATATCGTTTTGAGATCATACTTTTCAATAACTCCTCTTAGATACAATTTAAAGCACAAAAAGCTTCTACTATCAATACTATCTTTATATAGTCTTAAACAACAACTAATGGGAAGAGAGACAGAGGGCTATTCTTTGCCAGCTATCGTCTCATCGTATTGTGCATGAAAATATTAACAGAAAACATTTCATTGTTCTACAGCAAGCCGATGGCGAAGACGAACTGAAGAAGCGTCAATTGATGGAGTTGGCGATCATAAATGGCACATACCGTGACTCCAGCACGAAGGCGGTGGTACCCGTCAACGGTCAGTGCCTCATAAGTATGGTCGCATTCATGTTTTGTAACTAAACTACCCACTAAGATTTACTAATATTATAGTCAAGAAGTAGTAAGAAGTGGTCCCCCGAATTTGATACCAGCAATTTCTCTTATTCGATACCTAATCATCATTTTTGCGCCATTAAACGACTGTCACAGCTCTATATTATAATACAAGCGTCTTTATTTGAATTGCTTCTGTATTTCGTACTACTTCGTGACTGAAATCTATCTATACTTATCCAACTCCATGCAGTGGGCCAACGTGATCGTTTTAGTAAAGTAATCTTGTGGGGTAAAAGGAGCAAGCTTAATGTATCGGGCTGCCTTATTTATACGTGTCATTCCACGCTGTCAACATGTCGTAATGTACAAACAACCTTCAATATTAAAGACATGGACTCCACTGCATAGAGTTGATAAGTCAACATCAAATTGGCTTAAGGTTTTGAGTGAGATTTTCAATGGTGTTAACGGTGGAACGTTCAAAGCAAAAACCAAAATCAATCAAACCTACAAATTAAAGGAATTGCAATAATTTCAAAGAAATGTAGGAGGGTAAGGAGTTTTCAAAGTAATTGCGATTATTTCCTGGATAAAAACAATGGTGGTCACATTATTTTACATGACAAATTACATAATAATCGTGGGATAGTTTTTTCATTGAATTGTTTTCTGACAACTGTACATATTCTGCTCTGTTTTCATTACGTTTCCTATTGTTGAAATGAGCATTAAACTTGTGTCTTTTGTTTGCGGATGTGAGTCATCGAGGCGACTGCTAAGATGACTAACTTAATTGATTTGTGGCATGTTACGGTTGTTAACTATTAACATGGGTGATTTCACCGCACCAAGATCTCTTATCGTTAATTAAGGGCCATTGGAAACCGTTCGAGCCTCAGAGGAATTTGTTGCGGACGGCGAAATGAGTTTTTATCACGATTACTTTCCAATTTAATTTCTTATTTTATTGCGTGACATTTTATGTAGACATAATTTTAAATCATAGATGGATTGAAGAATACTTACCTATTCGATAAAATTGATTCGCCTGTCTATTCATTTATAGAATCTTAAAAGGCATGCTCGATATCTTGAGCTCCCGTTATGAATTTGACCGTTTTTCCTCATGCATATTTGTTGCTTGGATGAGTCCTTACGAGTTTCAAGTTATCGAGCATGTTGTACTGTACTAACAAATAGTGGTCCATTCAAAGCTAGAAATGTGTTTATGGGTTTGTATTTGATTGAGGCTTTTCACATCAAGGGTTTTGTGATGTTACATTCTTCTAAAAATGGTACGTGGAATAGAATTTGGCGTGTCACAAGATCGGGATCCGACTAACTGAATGCGGAGATGATATAACTACCATTGATACAATGCAGACGATCCCACAGCGGACGAGGAGTGGAGGCGCGTAGCGGCGGCGGCGGCGGAGACACAGCGGCTGCTGGCACCGGGAGGGGGGGTCGGCGGGGTGGGGGGCGTGGCTCTGCGCACGCAAGCGCCTCTAGGTGCGCCGCTGATCTTGTCGCCGCGCATGTCTGCGCAGGGCGCGCAGGCAGGCCTGCTCAACGGCTCGAGCGCGCAGGCCGCCGCCGGGCTGCTGTCCCCCGGCGAGCCCGCGCACCAGCTCATCTACGCGTCGCCTTACGACTACGCTAATTACGCGGCCCTCACCGCCGCCGCCAACCCGCTGCTGACTACGGAGTACGCCGCTGCCGACCATACGGGTGGGTTGTTCGCCCGTTGATCTATTCTGAACGATGTTTGATAACCTATGCCTGCCCCGGCTCAGTAGCTGGAGATAATAATGTAATTCATTACCATCATGGAAACAAACAGCAAATCAGCGGTACCTATCGAGTTTGAAATCATTTAGATTTTAGGGTCCTCTTACAATGTAGGTAAGTAACGTATGTGCCTTTTGCTGGACATGAGCTTAAACTGATGAAATTTTATTGTTCTGCCGATTAGAGTTGAAATTTCCAACATGCTATTTCATTTGCATTTCGAAGAAAATATTTTAAAAATGTTATCAAACATCGTTAATCAACTACTAACGCTACATACACACGGTACCGGGTTTTCAATCGTCCACTAGACTAGAACGTAATCAAAGAAAGTAGGGAAACGAAAGTAAGATCAAATTAGTATTTAAAATAAAAATAAAATTAGTAATATCGCAATTGATTACTGGTTTAGTTAATATCGAACAAAATAACCGCATGTACGAACATACACAGGTCGAGGCCTCGGATAGAGTAACAATAAAATGCTTTTGGAAATGTAGCTGTAAAAGCCAGTAACGGTATCGATTGATATCCAAGTCTGTATAAATCGTGACTTTGATAGGCCTTTTCTCATATAAAGCGACAAATAGAATCATACCTTCTTAAGTCTACTTTATTACAAAATATTTCAGGCCCAGCAATAACTCTCATTCGTATGTCGCATGTCTTATTTTCTCAAAAGCATTCAGTACAAGCTGCAGTTATACAGTAGCAGAATAATCTCGACAAATTGCTTCCCTAAATGGTCAATTCATGTGTTTTTGTAGCTACGGAGTACTTTTTAGCTGGGTCATCTAAGGGCCTTATAAAAATAATTGGCAACTAATTTCTAAATTAAAATGACATACATACTTCGTGCCGATAGAATAACAAATGTAGCACTTTTATATTATAGCCTTTTCATCACATATAATATTTCCATGTATTTATATTGACACAGCTATTTTATTATTATGGGGTTTTGTGATGGTACTGATTTTTAACAAGTGAAGAATACGGACAGAATTGTAACGACATTGTTTCTTGTCCATAGCACGTGATTTGACCGATTACATCTGGAGCCATTTTTGGAGGGATTATCCTGCTGCGCGATATTAGACTTTATAACTTCAATACAAAGTAAATGAGATGCAGGAAGTCGTAACGGTTGTAGATCTATGCTGCTAGAACTAAATACAGCTATTTACTTAAATAAGCTTAACATAAGAACAATCAGGCTCGTGATTACACAGCACTAACACACTAATGAACACAATTCTAACGTATGGTGTCGAGCTTATGTTGAACTGTGTGTGATATAAATATTTTTAATGGGGTTTGCAGCGTCGAGATATCTGCTAGCTGGCTTTTGACATTGGCCGCATCAACCCACAATAAGATACGGCAGACTGCAAGCGCCGTATCGCACTACGCATCATTATTGCCGTCCTTGATATTATAATCCTCCTTCTAAACGCCTCACAGGACGTCCTCTTTACAGTCATAATAAAACGCCATGATCAATTTATAGTATAAGATTTTATTGTTTTAAGTACGTTTAGCTTAACGACTCATTATTTTGTACCTACGATGTTAGCGTCTTTAATATTTACGAATATTGTTTTCTTCTAGCGCTGTTTTGTACAGTTTCATACAAATTATAATTTTTGTTTTACTTGACAGTCAAAGATATAATATTATTTATTATATAACAGAATAATTTTACTATTTATTCAAATTAATATAATTATCAGAATATTTATTGAAAATATATTTTCTTTTATAGCAGTTGTTTCGTGTTAGGGTTGATGGCAGTTGAATAATTATTTTAAATTAGATATTATTTTAGTTGAATTTAAACTGCCAATATAACTCTTTATAAGTTACCGATGTTTAGTATACAAAGAAGCTGAGTTTTTTTTAAATATTTACATATATTTATCTACTTGTCTCGTTAATGATACACTTCACTCGAATGACGATAGATATGAATAGAACCCGTCATTTATAGTTCTTGTGATAACCCTTGCTTGTAACACAACTAATTTATTAACAATATGTTAATGTAGATTCAAAGTTCATTGAGTTTTGGACTAAGTCCAGTTATTATCTTGCTACGAAGTATTATCATGTATTCTAATACTCCACCATTTGCATGTGGTTTTTATTTTTCATCCTTTCTGTATTTCCAGTTGAATACTTGTGAATAACAAAATGAAATTTTCGTATTAACAGTAGTTTATCTGAATGACTCAATGAGTTGCATAGACGATTCAGCAATTACAAGCAAAAGGGACCAAATACAAATTGATTTACGAAAACAACACATTTACACATTGTTTTAACTATTTTTTAACAAAACTGACAAAATTAATTACGCGATACACACTCACATTACGAACAAAACGTGGAACATTCTAGGCGGTTTTAAATGTTTATATACGTTTAACGTGTACCAATAACATTTGTATCTACCCGCATAGTGCACAATGTTATTGTTACAATTATTATATCGTAACTTATTAATTTATTAGCCATATTATTATATTTATAAACATACCATAGGCTAAGTATTATTATTATCTTTAAAAGATTTCTAGTTAGGTTAGAAAAGAGTGAGCTTTATGAAAATATTATACACCCGTATATTATTGTTTAGGTTTATTATATCGCAGTTAACACTGTAGTCAATTTTAATTAAAACATGAAATTATCGAAGCCAGCCATTACCTGTACCTTGACCGGGCGTGCGGGGACCCGTGCGTTGAAATGTTTTATTTTGTTATATTTTCCAAAGCAATAAAATAGATAATAGAGTAATCTATAGGCCTAAGCATAATAATAGAAGTTAGTGTTACTGCCAAATGAAGATTTAATAATAAAATTATATCTTAGTATTACCGAACGATAATGACGAGTGATTTGGCAGTGATATCTAGGTATTGCGAACTTTAGGTGTAGAAAACGATTTTTTTTCTATTTCTATTTTATAATGAGATTAGAGTTCTTTGCAGCATTTAGATGTAAAGCTACACCCAGTTCTATATAGTCTGTCAGCTTTAAATGTATTTCTATTCCAAATTTGTTTCTTTCCAGTAAATTTCTATACTCTATAGGTATTTATCATTAGCAAAGGTCTGGGTCCACGGATTCGGTGGAAGGTTTGACTGTTGAGCTAAGACGCAGATGTTAAATGTGTATATGCCGCTAGGTGTGGTGAGGAGGGCGCAACGGCTCGCGCAGGTCAGGGAGCACCCTTACCAGCGCACTGCCTTACCGGCGCCTTAATTCCCGCCAAAACGCTCTCACGCCGCCATTTTGTTCACAAGGTGAGAAGCGCGTGCGCGCGCATGCAGCTAGATGAATACGTTTGCTTGTGTCTTATCGGTGTCGCACAAATTGGAACTTGCATTTTAATATCGAATCTCAGTCGAATGCATCTCAATCTCAGTATACTTGCAAGTTTCAAGATTTTCGTATTATTTATATATTCACTCTCAATTTTATATTTCCGAGCAACCTTATTCGTCCTGAGTATGCGTGGGTACCTTTGCTTTACTGTCTCTCTGTGTCAATATGTTTTATTTATTATTATATTGTGTACTTATTAGTTACGTTCTTGAATAGTTTGTATGAGGATAAGATGCTATATCGCTCTTCATACCGGATCTAAGGTGACACTGCATAATTTGAAAACTGTGATTTTTATATTTCTTTTTTATAGATTTATTTGATCTGTTACATGTTGTGATGCGAGGCATTATTAGATACACTATCGTATTCAAAGTTGAACATCAGCGTTACCAAATTATTTGTTTGTAGTTATTTTTGATGCTGTTGTTGCAACAATTGAAATCACAACATGTCTTCGGACAGTCGTAATATTTTCAGGTATAAATTATATATTTGAGGGAAGAAGGATTGATGTTACACTATTCTTCTAGTACTTGACATAGTTGATGTTAGTAGATCGTAGTGTTCAATATTGCCAAATAGAATCCACGGAGGTGCTACAATCTGGTTGTGAGATCCTTCTTCCCCGAGTCTCGCCCAGTATTAGTCAAAGGAATGAGCATTCTCAGAATTTGTGCCATCAATCCAGTATTAAACGTAATGCTCCTCCTTTGACTTGATATGTTTTTCATAATCATCACAACTTTCTATTAGTCAATATAAGATTTTTATATGAAATTTTTAAGCTAGTTGTTTTTATTTTTGCCTTAGGTATTATTATATTTACTTTCTTATTTGAAAGTGGTTTATTATTAAGATTATTTGCACTTGTGTCCTTGTGGATTTAACGCCGACATCCATTATGTCGGCTACGTATTTTCACGCTTCTTTATATATGAAATGATTTTAAGTCGAAATGCTATTCGTAATTTTATAAAATGAATGATAATATGCGATAATGTTTTGTAAAGTATTGTTTCCGTTGTTGATTGTAAATAAATGCATTTTCTGAGAATATACACGCAATAAATTGTCTGAAATTTAAATTAAGCGTTTTCTTTCATTAGTCTCGCTAGGTTCGCGATATTAATAATTAAATATTTAAATGTTTATGTGTTACAAAAGTATATATGTCGATAAAGTTGATGACGTGCAGTCATTTTTGGTCAATTGTAGCCTCACACAACTAACATGCAACTCCACAAGGCCAAGTTCCCGTTTGTTTACATAATAATAATTATTAAGTGCACTATCATAACTGCTATTGTCACAACTTGCAGATTATCTGTAACTATGTATTTATATTATATGAGTCACTAACATGCAAATATGTAATGACATTGATTCGTTATCACAAACTTATTAACAACTTTTTTATGAGAATGCCGCCATTTATACAGTTGATTGAGATGTTGCAGCAATGTGTTGAATAACTTACATACTTGCATCTGGGTGCTATGGTTATACATAAGTGATAAATTTATTATGCTTGTTTGTCTGAGCAATGTTCGCTACATCACGGTACTGCCGGTTGTGTTTCAAGCATTGCTCGTTTGGGAACTATTGGGCATTTAATCCTATATTTGTAGATTTATCATTTACATACTAAATTGACTTAACATTTTTCAACCATTAACTGCGTAAACTAATGAAGTACCCGTATAGTATTAACTGGGCCACAAACAGAACAAGTGTCGCGGCGCGAATGCCTGATAGCCTCCCCTTCATTTTTTTATTCAAATTTCTATATTTATGAGAAATTCCGTACACTAGTCATGTCAATCCGAGACCACGGTTTATCGCTTTTGTTGAATAGCTGCATGTTGCCGGTCCCAACTGTCTGTCGCTCGTAAATCGACGTTCCATTGCGTACTGGCCGTACATTCTTGCAAGCTTGTCCCTCCTCACCTGCGTGACGTCACCAGGTCGGCCCGGCAGCGCAACGCAAGCGTTAAAGCGTGCCTACTCGCGATTGGGGGTACTCGTGTAGTCGGACCATGACATTTTGATCGATACTAACATTCTGTTTTTCTCTCTTCTCGTTAACCCGGCTAGGTGAGTGCTAACGGCGCCGAGGAACTAACAGGAGTCGCGGCCGGCCGCTCCACGCCGGCCCCCTATGTCGCCGCGTAACATACTCATCGGAACATCGACCACCATGTAGCTATTAGCTGTTGGGCCTTTCACGTTTAACATTATACTATGTATTATAATAGTCTAACTATTAACATTTATATGCCTGTTATGTTTATAACAAGATGAACTTTATTAACATTTTTATATAATTTTTTTTTATGAAATGGCACACGCCATCGACTATATTTACTATATTGTATCTTATTGTACTTCTGTTGTCGCTTGAACGTGTTGTTGTTGAAGCACGAGTGTTGTTAGGCTACCCGGACAAATCACGGCGTTAAAAGTGTCACGTTTAGGTATAATCTATAGATATTTATTTATAACTTTTTTCTTTAGCGTTATTTGCGTAGAGTAGGTATGTTTTTTACAAAATGCACATTTAGCGCCGTCACTTTTAAAAGATGGTTTGAGTGAAATATTGACTTCTAACTAAGGCTTAATTCATGCAGTAGCTAGGCCGTAAATTGATACTGTGACGTTTGCTTGCTCGATTCGCTTTTTCCCAAAAAACCTTAAGTAAAAGCATCAACCTGTGATGAATTAAGCTTTGTGATAGTCATTTTCTACTAAATTACAATCTTACCTAATGTTAGACGAAAATTCTATCCTTAAAAAAGTTAAAATGTACTACGTAAAGTACCTACTATGCACGCAATTCTTATAAGTATCAACATTGATCGTTCGGCGCTACATGGATAGTCCGTGGCGCGTCACACGTCACAAGAACAGGATGGCGTTATGCAAGAGGTCAAGTAAGTAGCTACGATGCTAAAAAATATTGCTTTTCATAAATAATTGGACTGACATTGGATTATAGTCTAATACTTATAGGTTGTTTCTTCATATACTCATGGACCTGTCAAAGTTTCGGCAATCATTTACATCACTTTAAAACCAAAGATTTTATAGCAATATTTGACTACTTTCTCTGATCAAATTTTTAAATCATCGATGTCTTCCTATTTAAACAAAAAAACATTTTATATTGGTCAATGAGTGTATGGATTCTCATTCGAAATAATATTTATAGCATTGTATTTTACTCTTAAGTGCTTAATAGTATTTATAGATAACATTGAATATTTGTACATCCCATGTGCCTTAATTAAATGTACAATGTTCTTACCTTTTTGGTTCTATAAAAATTGT
Organism: Acronicta aceris; assembly: GCA_910591435.1. NCBI lineage: Eukaryota > Metazoa > Arthropoda > Insecta > Lepidoptera > Noctuidae > Acronicta > Acronicta aceris. Next base: position 6,851,003 of record OU342767.1, on the reverse strand, counting down.
TATAATGCTAATGAATAGCTAAGTTAGAAGAGATTAAATTATTGTTAACTTTTCTAAATGTTAATTTTTATACATTTATCGTCGTCACTTTTGAAATATTAATTGTATAAGAATTTAAATAATAATACCCAAATGTTTTAGTGTCTAGTAGATTAACGTTAGGTGTGGCAACATTAACTTTATAAGTGCCTTAGTTACAATCTCTTCGGGAATCTCTAGATGTCGTTTTATCTTTTATCTCATATAAAAATATCAGAGATCTGCAGGTATGTTTGTTCAGTGAAAATTATTTACGCAATAACAATCTCAAAGATTACACAAAGTTTAATGTTTTATGTAACAAAGGCAATTATTCGTAATAACAAGTTTATCGTTATGTATAATAAAGCTTACATAATGTAATTAAAAGCAATATTATAACATTAACAGATCACGATTAGTGCAATAGAGATGTTAAAATACTAAGTAATATTTTATTATAAAATAATCTCGACTAAATTATGTTGAGAGAATATTTTTACAAGATTTTATAGAGATCTGATATTGAGATTAATGCGGTAGATAAAAAGTATATTATCACGATCGTTATCTGAAAAGATAAATATTTTCTTTAAAAATAATTGTTAATAAGTAGATTCTATAACTAGAGTAAAAAGCTAATTAGTAAGTAACAAATTTTTATCGTTTTTCATTAATTAGGTGCTTCTGTTGAGAGTTTGGAATCAATTTAAAACAAAAATTACTGCAAAATTGTATGCAATAAGTAATACTTTTTTATATTTCTAAATAAATATCGTTATATACCTACATAAATAAGTAGATATCCTCGTAAAACTAAATCAGTGAATACTATCATCGAAGTTGTTAACACTCCGTCCATGATTATTTCATAAAATAAGTAAGTACTTAATTTTGTTGGTCTCCCACTCATGCATAGCTAAGTACGATTTATTTGAGACTTGTTCTCATTCATAGCACGTGTTAACACTTGAAAATATCCATAAAAATGTTAGTACCCCATGAATATGTGAATATGTAAAAATAAAGAGCACTGAAAATTACCTTTACATAAATTACATTATTGCCTGGTTACGTCTCATATTTCACCATCCCATGTAACACCATTAAAATTTACTTTATTCAATTAAGTAGGTACTTTAAAGTCTAAAATTGCTAGTTAATCGAAAAATGCTGGGCAATATTTAGAATAAAATATGTTATTAGTTATTTCCCATAACATTCACAGATGAAACACATACATAATTAAGAAGAGAATTCTTATATGGAATCGGTCATAAGAAAGCGTATGAAACTTACGTTTGTTTACCTTTCATAATACATTTTACATAGTTCGTACAAATCATGCAAATACAAAAAAAGCATTTAAAGATTTAATCATAAAATGCAAATGCCATAACAACTCGAGGAATCCATTTCATGTTAACGTGAAAGTATGTGATGAAATAGATATGTTTAACGTACAAATAATTTTATTGTCTGCAAATAACTAGTAATACTGTGTTTCATAAGCAATAACAATTATTAATTTTGTTCTTGAAACATGCTTAGTGCCATCAGCAGACGGGCTTATTAAATGTCATTGTTTTTTAATATTAATTTGTACTTATTGTTAGGGCAAATATTAATCAAGAGCCTTAAATGAACTTGTACATATTTATTATATCTTTCATTAAAGTATTAAAATAGCGGAGAATAACAAAATCTAAAATTGTTTTCCAAAAACAATATAATAGAGAATAAATAATTTTAGTTAAGTGAGATTGTGCATATTATGTATGTTTTGATGTGTGTTTAAGATTGATTTGGTATTAGTAAATATTTAAAAAACGTAACTATGTGTTTCTTTTGTACTACCATTAACTGCTAAAGTAATACGTATAGTCATTCTATTTCACTGATTCTGTATTATGACATTTATCTCGTTTACATAAAGATCAGATTTTAATAATTTAACAGCCTTCGTGAGATAGAATATCTATAATGAATACACTCATTATGAACATAAAATATGTTCTGAGTACAAAGACTTTCTAAACAGCTTGAAATGCTAATCAACTTTGGTGTAGATACCAGAATTAGATAAGTACCTACCACTGTTTTTGCATGTGCTTTTAGGTATATTGTGGGTACATTCTTCTGTGAATTGAAATGTGTTAGGTTAGGTCTCCATCTAATACAATGTCAAGTTCTGTCATAATTTTTTATACTAATGTTTACTACGTTTAAACAAATTCCAGATTTTTTATTACATATTATAACATAAACCTATTAAATTTGAACTAACTATGTAGCAATCAAAGACATTTAAATATTACTCATTTAAATCTCATTAGTAGCAATTTATTGCGAAATTTTCCTTACAAAAATATGAAGAATATTAAAAATACTTAACACTTGAATAAGTACAAAATCTTTTTCATCAGCTGTTTATCATTTGATTGCGTACAGATGGTAGACGGTCCTGCGTGGTATTTTGCATTCAAATTAAATACCCTTTATTACCAGAAAATTATAAATCTAATTATTGGGACACGTCAAGCTGTCTGTAGGGAAAGCGCTTAGCGTCTTTCTGGCATTTAAAAGAAATCCCTCTACCGGTACTTCGGAGAACTAAAAGCGCCATCTAGCTAAAGTTGCCAACTACCGCGTGGCATCATTCTCTCACACAATACCATCTGAGCAAAAGCTTTTGTCGGTCTTTTATAGATGGCTTGACCATCTATAAAAGACAATAAAAATGTAAATATTTTATCGTTGCTAAAATTGGAAATTCTTCAGTGTTATCGGTATGAATGGTAATGAATATTGCTTGCTTACCAATCTAAATAAAAACTGAGCATTATTCTTCACAATATCTATATTTTTATTTTCTGTTTTTTATTCTTTTTTTTATTTTATTTAGTGCTGTTTTTAGTCGGCAAGAGAATGTCGACATTTCTTGCCGGAAGTGGCAAACGATTAATTATAGAAAAAAGGTATAGGTATTACAATATAAGGTATTATTATATTAGGTTATAAGACATAACAACTGCCATGAGTGTGATTGTCCTAACCAGGAACTGACTCCTTATTGCACAATATACATACTATAGTTGTCCATAATTAAGGGATTAATCTCTAGTGTTGTCTCACTTTGTTGACATCAAAATGATAAAGCCAGGTATAGTGTAAGATGATTTCGTTTCTTTATTGCTATCTTGTAGTTTTTACATGGTTCTTTTAATACATTCTTACTCACACTGCGTGAGTGTAAATGTATTAGAAACTGCAATTTACGGATAAAATCGCATTATATTGATATGATTTATGAAACCCCAAAATTTCAGGTCCTTTACAGCCATGGTCATGATAAATTGAGGTGTTGGGCGATTACTAAGTCTTTTGGAGTAACCCATAGGCACTAATAAAGCAAAATACCTAACTATAGGTACCAGTAGTTACACACCTATAGTTCTGTAAAGATAGATAGATGGATAGAATATTCTTTATTGCACACCAAAACTAATACTTATAGTACATAAATACCTACCTAAGTATGTAACATTAATAAATGGTTTAAATAAAGTAACATAATATTGACACTACCAAATCTCCGTATATTTTCAATAAGCGTCTACATACGTAGAATTTGAACTTTTCCTAGTGTCTGGAAATGGAATTTTAAATTCGCATTGCTTTCCGTTCCCATGGTGCTCGGGAATAAACGGCATACAGTTTGTCCGACTGCATTCGCTTCCATGCTTTTGCGAGGCTCCAAACATTGTTGACGCACGCCCGACTTGCCTTTGAACCCAGTGGATACTTTTGAACACGTAAATCTTTTAAATGGGCTGGATACGTTGGAAAAATGGCTTTGGAGCAAAATTAACCTGGGAAATACCCAGTAGTTTTGCAGCTATTGTATAATTGCGGCCGTAGTCAGTCCATTAAGGAATAGAAACGAGCAAATTCGAAGCTCTTAGTGTGAATTTGTAAAGCGTCATTTACGCGACTCGATAGAATATAAAAACCTGCTCTAGATAAGAATGAGATAGGATGGGATGGGATTGGGTAATCCCAACAATATTGCACGGATGATGAAAGAATTTTCAAGCTTGAACATCATCATCATTTATTTACCCATTTAACTACGATACGGTATTAGGGAAAATGTCTCTTCTCAGAGGGGGCTAGACTAAAATCCACAATGCTGGTCTAGTGCAGGATGACAGAATACGCCGTCGAGAAAGGCTCATAAATATGCAGATTTCCTCATGATGCTTTCCTTCATGATGATTCAAATGATCAGTCATATGAACTTATCAATTATTTTAAAAAGTCACAAGTTTCGGTCATGGTATTAGACAGTATAGTGGGCAGACTCCTTTATTCATTGGTGTTACAGACTTCAAAAGTAATCACAAGTAGCTTTTTTTAATAAATATCGTTTGACTAACTCCTACCTTCGCAAAGTAAAATAACCTAAAAAAAGGTAAGAGGTATACCTACATAGGTACAATACAGGAAATGGATATTTGACACAAAACCATTAAAGTTGTGTTTATCTGAATCTGGTTGAACATAGTAAAACATACTTTTTACACTTACTTGGTTGAACATTTGATTAAACATAAAATAATCATACATAATCAACCCATTATACTGTCCCACTGCTGGGCACGCGTCTCCTCTCAGAATGAGAGGGATTAGGCTATAGTCCACCACGCTGGCATAGTGCGCGTTGGCAGACTTCACACGCCATCGAGAAAATCTCTCCGGCATGCAGGTTTCCTCACGATGTTTTCCTTCACCGTATAAGCGCGTGATAATTAACTAATAATACGCACATGACCTCGAAAAGTCAGAGGTGCGTGCCTTGAGAACTCGAGACCTTAGACTTGGCAGTCCAACGGTCATACCACTAGGTATCACTGCTAGATTAAAGAACATGTTTGGAAAATTCTGATGAGGATAGTACTCTAGTGACAACATAATTACTTCCCAGTGCCTACCAATCTACATAAAGCAAGTAAGAAGACATCTGTGATCTGGATCCAGTTTTTCAATATGGGTAAGTTATTATGCTAGTGACATGGGTGACACGTTTACTAGCGCTGGCGCATAGTCGAGTCGGTTCGCGGCCTGTTATTATCCCCGCACCGTGATTACATTGATTTATATGCATGAGTTCTTATAAATGACGCATAATTGGGCCTATAGTTTCATTTTTATCGTTATTAAGTTGCCCGTAATAAATCATCGTCAAGATGCGACGGCGATTATACTGATCTTACACATCGATTGGGGATTGCTTGCGTCGATACATTGATGTTTAATGTTCGTACTTTTTTAATTACTTAGATAGGAAGTTGTGGTTTATTTTTCTTGCCACAGTCTGAAATACTGATGTTTTGAAAAAACTCTCTGGATGGATCTGTATCCAGTTTTTCTAATAAAACCTTTGTATTTATTTCCAATTCATTACTGCTTCATTAGTCTAGTGGTCTCAAGCGCGACTGCTATGCTAGGCGCGCTGAGTTCGATACCCAGGTCCAGCAAAGTGTTATTGGGTTTTTATGAAATTCTCAGTAGCAGCTCGGAGTCTGGATTTGTGCCCAGTTAATGGCAATAGGCTCGCCCCCTATTAGATGGGACCTAAACATACCGGCGAACTGTGGGCGTGCATTAGTACACCTCTGACTAACCCTTCGGGGTATACAGGCGTGACGGTATGTTAATATTTCCAAATTTGTAATTTGGAAATACTAACAAAGGTTTTATACTTAATGTAAATTATGTATAAAGACAATTCTATTTATAAGTTCCACAATTATATAGATTACTATATTTTACCTCAGCCACTGTGCAAGATATTAAAAAGTTCAATGCAAATTCTTTCCTCTACCCTCGAGCCTGCAGCAATTTTCCGTCTACGAAATATTTTTGTTTGTTTCCATTACTTTCCATCGAAGTCTGCGTGCAACGCAGGGAGGGGCTCCACCGGCTTGGGGCGGCCGCTCGTAAAATTGCAACTGACTTGGGGGAGACGTCTCAAGACGCTCGTGCATTCTTAGCTCTACAGTATACGTTAAATATTGAGAAGCAGAAGAAATCGAATTTTGAAAAATAACACAGTAAATTATAATATTGATTTTTATTAACGAATAATTAACGCCAGATTCTTAAAGCCTTTAGTCAATATAAGTAGTGTCCACTTAGAAATGACAAGAATATATGATATTACTAGCTTCTGCCCGCGACTTTGCTTGCTGGACTTCAGGATACTCACAAACTTTCACGTTTATAATATAAGTAAGGATATAGATACATATCAAATCGTTAAAATTACTCTTTTATGTAGTTACTAGTGGACCCAGCAGACGTTGTCCTGCCCTGAAAATAACCCAAAACTCGATTGCAGCGCCACCTACCGGGTCCAATTGTGAATCTAAACCATTCCCAGATCCCCTTGAACACACACAAAAAATTTCATCAAAATCGGTCCAGTCGTTTGAGAGAAGTTCAGTCACATACACACTCACAGAAGAATTATATATATAAAGATTTAAAAAAATACGTTGCCCCACTAGGATTATCTCCTATATCGGGGGCGCTTTTACAAACATACTCATACAAACGCCTGGACCCGGCAACTACCTGTAGATGTATTTGCATGATTATTAGATCTCCATCTAACCTACAACCAGTGGCTCAGAAGCCAATCGTTTAGCCGTTACACCAAACATGTCGTCCAAATTATGATATTTGAGAGAATATTTTATAAAACTTAAATTGTCAATCTGTATCAGATTATGTTTTCCTTGTATATTTATAAGTAACTAGTTACCCAAATAATTATATGTGTAATTCTATGTAAATAATACTTTAAAAAAATTAGTAAGAATCATTTTTATATTCTTTAAACTGAAGCCTTACGGTTCCTGCGTTCCTAATTTGAAATCAAAAGAATAAGGAGAGTGAGAAAGTGAAAACACTCTTTTAATCTGAATTCTTTACATTTACTATGTGATCAAGGAATCAACCCGGACTTAAGGCTCGCTGGGGTGCCAGGGTCATAAAACTACTTCCCCTAACATTGTGAGGTTGTATGCTGCGACACCATTCACTTTCTGCACACATACTTCAATTGAATAGGAAAATTTAAACTTCTACAACCTTTACTGAAACTAATATTTTTTGCCCATGACGGAACGAAGACGGTATATGCGTTTAGTGTTAGAGGGTGTTTCTTTGTTTTATTCCAAGCTTGTGTACCTAATACATAACACACACCAAGGCGCTTTATGTCAGACTCCGACGTAAGGATGGTCGCCAGCCAGACAGACCCCAAGAGGTCATACCACCGAGCAAGTTATAAATTTTCACGCCTTTTACGGGATGCCTATCTGAAAGGCAGTGATAAAAAAAATATTTCGTAAACTTACCAGTAACAATGTGTATTTTACTAAAGTTATCGTTTCGTAATTTGAAATGATGGTATCTACGGTTCCGCTTGTTAATAAAAAATTCCAACGACGCTCCACGGGTAGCTATCAAAAAATATCTAGCCACTAGCCACATAAAGGTGAGACTGATAAGTCTATTATATTAGGTACACAAGCTTGAAATAAACGAAAACACAGTAGTAGAAGTTTCTATCCTACCTATCTCTATAATACCTTTGCGACTACGCACAACATTCTGCACACTTTTTAAATGTAAATCTAAATATCATCACGCTATATTCCTTGAAGACACCCAAAGTTCGCCAGTATGTTTTAGGTCTAATGTAACAGGGGGCGACCCTATTGAAATAAACCGGGCATAAATTCGAGCTGTTACTGAGTTTTTCATAGAACAAACAAAATAATACAGCATAGCAGTAGCACTAAGGACCACTAGACTCACATATTAAGGCATTTTTTTCACGTTATAATAAATAAATGTGACATGATAACAGCGAAGCTTTTTATGCAATCTTGCATTGAAAAAGGGTTTTTTTTTACGAAAACCATAAAATAAAATTTTAAATACCCATGGTAGATTTTGATAGGCAGCATCGATTGACTATTCATTAGCCATTCCAGCGACAGTCCACGGACACACTATTGCTGGGACATTGAAGTTTTAGCAGAATACCCAATCTGTCAAAATTTCAATGGAAGGTCACCATTCTGTCGCTGGAATGGTCTGTCATGTTAACTTTAATAGTAGAATTAGGCCCCAGATACTTTGCATATCCATAATGACAGTAAGTTTACAGGTTTACGTGTAGATAGTTATACAATTAATTAACAAAGAGCTTGTCAAGTTTGAACGAGTAAATAAAATTTTTGTTTGATGGCAGAATTGTAGATCTAAAGATAATAATAATTCTTTATAACGAGTACCTACTCTATCCTCGTTTTTAATTAGCATACCATTTTAATAAACTCCGTATAAAATTAATTTGTATAGAAATAATTAGCTAATTGTATTGAAATTCACAGAATATTAGAACAGCACAATTTCTACAGCCTTAAAAAATATGAAAGGTATGAACAATTCATTTTTCCTCTTCCTTGATTAATGTCGTTCGGACTTTTTGCCTGCTCCTATTTCAATGAAAAATTTCCCCCGAGACCGGACTCGTAATTTTCAGGAAACTGAAATTACAGTTAATTGGCCAATGTTTACGCGAACAAAAGTGGCTAGATATTTTTTGATAGCTACTCGTGCAACGACGTTGGATTTTTTTATTAAAAAGTGGAACCGTAGCCGTAGATAACATCATTTTAAATTACTTTTTTTACCGCTGCCTTTCAGATAGGCATCCCATAAGAGGCGTAAAAATTTATAAGTTGCTCGGTGGTCCAGACTCCCAGAGGTCCTACCTCTTGGAGTCTGAGTGGCTGGCGACCACCGTTAACTCGGAGTCTGTCGTAAAGCACCTTGGTGTGTGTTTCGACATTTGCATGTAACAGCCAGTCTGCAACTCTGCAGCCCGTAGGAGCTCTTGATGGTCAGTAACGCATCAGCAAGTCCTCTGATGTTGCAGGTGTCCATGAGTGACGATGACTACTTGTTTGCCGACTTAATCCTTAAAAAAACACTTCAAAAATGGAGGGGTTAGTTTTAATGTCTTTACTACTTAAGATAACAATCTTCCTTCAGTCATTTGTGTGCCCGACTAAACTTTTTGACGGTCCTTCTCAGTTTGAGAGATGATCTTTGATCAGAGGAGCTAAAATTTTGATGAAACATAATAATAGGTACATTGACTCATTGTTACATTATCGTGCTATTACTTATATGCCATAAACTTCCGAAATCTATAAACATTGCGAGGTCACCTTATATTAGCATTGTATAGCACGCTGTGGACATAACTTTTTTCCACCAGTTATTGTGCACCTAAGATCTAGATGGCTACGTGTTGTTTTACTTGGCACGACCATCTTATAGAGCCACTTCCTCTAGGTCCCTTTCCGCCTATTTCGATGACCATTATAACACTACATAGATATAACGAGTGAATCTATTTCCTTTACGAAGCGAACTGGCGGTCAAGCGTAAGCTTAACAATAATAAAAAAAAAACAATCTTAGCCTTGTGATCTTGAGCGCGATTGCTACGCTAGAGGTCCTTGGTTCGGATCCCAAATCGAACAGGGTTATGCCATGAAATTGGCGAATTGTGGGTGTACGTTAGTACGCCCTGCCTAACCTTTCGGGGAATACAGGCGCGATGTTATGTTATGTAATTGTAATCGTAATATAGTGTTATCATAACATAATAATATTATCGCTATTAATTACAGCTAAACAGTGACATGACTTAGTTAATTGCTACGAAGCGTCATAGCAAGCTGTTTCCCTAGCTAATGGATATCACAATATCAAGATACTGTGCCTATGTTAATTAATATATTATTTCTGGGCTTAATTACCCATTAGCCACCGTTATTCTTGCTTTAAAGTTTAAATACAGATACCTGGGTGAATATTAGAAAGACATTAGAACGTCATTAACTTCATCCCAAAGTTAAGAATGCAGATGTTTAAAACTACAATTATGATAACGAAAACTTAAACTATACACACACTGCTGTCAAGCAATAAGACAAGAATAAAAACATTCTGAACTATGAAAGAGAGAACTACTATGATGAGAAGAATGATTTGTTAAATAATGTTCGAATATTCACACACCCACGATATCCGATACACCAAAGTGTTATTGGGTTTCTCTATGAAATTCTCAGTAGCAGCTCGGAGTTTGGATTTGTGCCCAGATAATGGCATTAGGCTCGATCCTCTTACATGAGACCATACCGCGCCTAACCCTTCGGATAATATAGGCATGATGGTATGTATGTGTCGACGATATGAAAACGATAAACATGGATAAAAATAGTAAGATGATAACATAAAACAGTCTGGACGTTTACAGATAACCCTGGTCTGGTTAAAAATAATTTGAAGCGTACAGTTATTAGCCTAGTAGTTTTGAGCACGGCTGCTATGCTAGAGATCCTAGGTTCGATTCCCAGATCGAGCAATGTGTTATTGGAGTTTTCTTTGAAATTCTCAGTAGCAGCTCGTAGTGTGCCTGGTTAATAGTAATAGGCTCGCCCCGCATTACATGGGACCTAAACATATCAGTGAACTGTGGGTGTACTTCAGTAAGCCTCTGCCTAACCCTTCGGGGAATACAGGCGTGATAGTATGAAGCGTACATATAAGCCTTAAACATGATATGGTCGGATGGCCATTGGCATTAAAGCTATTAGAAATGGTAAATTACACCATTCAAGTAACTAGTCATAAACGGAAGAAAAAATTCCTAAAGAGTCGTAAATGTCCTAAAAAGGAAAATTTTTGATAGAAGATTTGCCTTCACATTTTGAATTTAAAGTGACATACCTACATTCAGAATGTGAAGGCAAATTTCGACCTGGCGGGTGGGATTCGCGGTGGCTTAGTTTGTCATAGCGTCTGGTGTATCTAACCAGAAGATGCAGGTTCGAATCCTACCCGTAGTCGATTTTTTCCTTCATTAAAATAACTTTATGAAAATCTTATACAAAGGTAACATTTGGAATACTTAGATCGGAACAGCTATATTTAAATAACAAGATCATTAGTTTATTGACCCACTCAAAGATTAAAATAGACATGCTAAAGTATGAAGATGGTCTTTATTAGAACTTATGCAATAGTTCATTATTGTTATAAAATTTCGAGTCTATAAAGTAACTATCTAATAATGTACTAATTGAAGCCAACGAGTTCAACTCATTCAATTACTCTATCTACCAAGCAGTAGGTAGTAAACATTTCATTAATGGAGAAAATTAGACTCAACACCAAACTCATCACCGTCTAAACGGTAATTTTGGTTATAGCTGTGGCATGTAACTACTTTAATCAGGTTCAATAAGTGGACACCGTAATATCCGACCATTATAACGCAGAATAATCACATATATTCTACGTAAAGTAATTATATGGTAAGAATTATGGTATTTCTTATAATCGAGCTGCTAATGAAGTGGACAATCTTCTTGCTTCTCGGGTTCAAACGTGTACGGCAAGAGCCGATCGGAACGAGGCACCGTTGTTTAATTACATCGGCGCGATAATTAGCCAAGATTTGTATTTAATGATCACGTGTTAGTAAGTTTTCTAAAAGCTAATAAGACTTCAATTGGTAGTGAGATAAGATAACGTTTATGATGTGATAAATTTGATTTTTATGGTTGTAAGTTTTTAATAAACAGGCGTTTCATATGTGGTGATTGCGTCACGCGATTTTGATGGTGTGTAATGGAATGATAAGGTTATAATATAGTGTTATAGGCAATCCGATATTGATGAGAATAGTTATCCTTCAAAATAATCAGTTGTAGGTAAATTATGAAGGAAAGATAGTTTTATCAGAAACGTTAACTATTAGGTATGTTGTATGAAAGTACGAGTAATGGGAATCTTTTTTTTATGGTATAGGGGGCAAACGAGCAGATGGATCGCCTGATGGTTAGCGATTACCGCTGCCCATGGACACCCGCAACACCAGAGGAGACACAAGTGCGTTATCGGCCTTTTAAAAGGAGATTAGGCCTACGGTATCCTCACTCATGTGGCACACACACAACATAAGCGTTATTTTACGCTGATTTTCTGTGAGGCCGTGGTATCATTATAATTAGTCCAACACTATATTTTTAACATTGGCAGCTAGATTTATATTGGGCAGATAGAAATTCTAAACATTGACATATATTTGATTAAAAATGTTAATGTTCGATCTTTCACTAAATTCGAAAGGATTTTTATAAAATAGGCTTTCTTTTGGAAAATCCACGTCATTATAAATTAAGCTCAGTACATGTAGGAACTTATACGGAGGGCTATAATTCGGTATTTTCAGTTATCAGCTCAACCTCTAGGGTATATAAAAATAATTTGAATCGCTTGTTGTATTTTAATCTCCCCGGGGTGGTCAGTATAATATGGAGAGGGGCACCGTGTCCTTTTAAAAGGATACCCATGTGCTGTGCCTGTTAAGGCACGTCCTTGGGAAGGCTGCAAAAGTTTCTCACATGAAGCTCGTTTAGCACTGTAGATTTAACTTTTGTCTAATTCCTCCGATACTTCAATATATATAGCAGTGGGACAGAAATAGCTTAAATCATTATTGAAATTTTATCTAGTCCCGATTCACATATAGATAAATGTATACTTAAAGATAATTTATTGTAAATGGTCCAATCACAATATTATACAATTAATTGCTGTCATCAATATTGACCAACGAAAACGTAATACGTATAAAATTTCACAACCAGCAAGCTTAGCCCGGTGGGCGATATAAATAGTACCAATGTAGAATGAAAATCCACGAGATTTCCGTATTCTAAATAATTGTCGGCATAAATTAAAAGTTTATAACTATTCTGACAGATGTGGCCTCTTTCACGCTTGTTTTTTTTTTGGGCCTACATAGTTGAAAGACATAAAAAGTATTTAATAGGCCCGTAGCTACCTTCTTGCTCCAAAACTCCTCTATTCACATTCAAATAATTATAAAAGTGTCATTTTTAATTATGAACGCTTTTGTCGGACTGTCTGTCCTGTATGTGGGCCGCGTGTTTTGCTGTGAAATATACTTTTTGAAGAGACTTAATTTCCATATTTTTTACTTTTTGTGAGTGTAACAGTGTGTTTTTATCATATCACGTTCGTTATGAATAAAAAGGGATGTGTTATTTAATGATTACAATAACAATAGAGAAAACGTTACACAGAAGATAAAAAGATAATTTTAAAATATATCCGAACACACTAGCTTCTTCCCGCGAATTTGTCTGCGTGGACTTCAGGATTGTTATGCCTGTGTTGTTGTTGTGCCTGTGTGTTATTCCAGGCTATAATCTATTTGTGTTCCAAATTTTATCCAGATCCGTTTAGTCGTTCTGGCGTGAAAGAGTAACATACATACAAACTTTCGCGTTTATAATATTAGTAAAGACTTTTAATTCCAACAAACCGTCTAAAACGTGCGTAGAGTACGATAAGGAAATCATATCTGCAAAAAAATGTTCTATTGTCTAACAAGACGATTATAGTCGACCAAAAAATAAATAAACGCAACACCAGAAGAAAATAAAAGAAAACAAAACACAACCACAAAGTTTGGCACATAAACCAACTTTTTCTAAACCCATAAGTAGTTTATCATCAAGCAGCATCCGTACAAGGAAAACGCGAGAAAACGCTTCAGGAAAAAGACCGGTCGTTACAATGATTTATGTCCTCCCACAAAAAATATGGTACAGCGCGCTAAGTGTTAAGAAGGCTGTTTTAGTAGCCGTAGAACTACCCCCACTCTATGCGAACCTGGTACATGCTAGCATTTTTTACTACCTCACAAATTGTTGCAACGAAACACATAATTAGGACTACCAACAAAATAAAAAAAATAGAATATTGCTAAACCCGATAAAAAAAAAGAAACAATAAGAAAAAAATTGATTTAATGTTCACGACCACTTACGTCTAAAATACTCTTTGTTTTATAGGTACCATAGAGATCAGTGACGAGGACACACAAAAACGGACAATAAGCAACAAACAAAAAAAAAACACAGATAAAAAAAATGACACTGACATTGACAGTACAAGCAGTAAATCACAACATGAACACAACTTCACACGTTTCTCCATTCTACTTGTTATTGGCTGAATTTTCGTCATCGGCAAACATGACATAAAAAACCAAAGGTAATTATAAAAAGACGATTAAAATTGATAACATGTAAACTACATAAAATGGAGAAGTTGTGTGCCGTGGTGAAATAGGCCATCATATCAAAGTTAAAACAAACAAACAAACTCAAAATAAGAACAAGATTAGCACAGTACCGGATGATGATGATGATGATTGTGAAGGATTGATAGGAAAGATTGCTCGAAGTAAAGTATTATTTGCTTAATCAGCTTCTGCATAAGAAAACCGTTCATCTTTACAACTGGTGAGTATACCGAATCTGTTGTGAATTACCATACCATAGTTTAGTAGAAGTACCTAAATTCAGATGAAAAAAATAAGGTCTAACACGCAAGCCTAGAATAATGAACAAGAAATTAATACTGAATGCATTAATTTGTAACTTCCGCGTAAAATGTGGGCAACAGGTTTCTAAGAGCTGTGAAATGGGCTAGTAAAACCAACGGTACAGTCCAAACGTGAGCGATACCACAATTAAACCAACCACACCACTCTAAGCCATTGCTGTCTTGATTTCAAGTGGTTTCATTTCATTGTTGTATTGTGTCAGGACTCAGGACTCTGAAGATAGAAATAAGAGAATAAATGTCATAAGTTTATTTTGATGGCAATAAGCATATTTAAAGTCAAGTTTTTATTTCAATTAGACCGTTAATACAGGTACTTTTTGAATGCCAAAATCTAGTTATAGGTACAGTTTCTAAATATAACATATGGAGAGTAGCCGATAAGAAATTCTAGCACTTATTGTATTGATAAGTGCTGTATTATGCCAGGATTTGTCTTTCTAAATGCAGCCTCGATATGGAAAAACATTACAGCTCGGCATAAAAATGTGTTAGACATAATGACCCAATTAATTTAACCAGATACGAGGGATCCAATCTTAAATTGGAGGAAAGGAACCACCATCAATAATGCATTGGCTACTTCTTTCAACATTCCCGTTAGATTTATAATTCTCCCTTACATTTGCCACTCCATTTGCAGTCATTTGTATGGGCGGGACACAACGTCTCTAGGAAACTTTCCCTTACCAAAAAGCCTTCGTCAAGTTTCTCAAAGTGGTTCGTGATTGTGTTACCGATGCGAACGCAACCTCAAATATAGCCAAAGTTTCATTATATTACTCCACACAAAACTTCCTTAAGGACTTGTTCTGCTGAGGTACTGTTTTGAGAACAAAGAGAAACGGGAACTTTTGAAAAAGTTTTTCTTAATTTAAAAAAGGGAAGACTATCGTGTTCGTACTCTTCATTCTTAAAAACTTTGATGAACAATTTCTGGAAGATTTTTTTAGGGTCAGTAATTTATACGAAGACGATATCTGGTCTAATCAATAAAACGACTGACGGACTAATAAAATAATGACGTGGGCCATGGATGTGAGTTCAATACTAATAAAAATAAAATACCTTTCCTTAATCCTTTATTATATAATAATATATAATAAAGGATTAAGAGTATATTGAAATGATTTTCAGTGAGTAGGTATATGAATTATATTAAATATTTGTTTCCCTGAAAACATTTAATAAATCAAACACGAGTCAACTAACTTACGGGATAGTGCCTACATTTATAATCCTATGCTTTCAACTTCTCGATTTAAAATTGGAACGTTTTAATCTCGCATTTTCCGTTCAAATATTTCATATCGCAAATGTCCGTACTCGTACGTATCTCAATGAATACATCCCAGATTCCCTTTAGTCCCTATTCGGTTGTAACTATTTTATGGATGCCATTTCGGAGGCTGATGCCTGCCTGCCCCGGGGATACCCTGCAGTTATAAAGTTCCTCTTTGTTTCATTGTGTTTTAGTACGTGACGCCGGATAGGTGCAACGATACCGCTAACAACGGGTTTATGATAACGGAGATATAAACACAAGCCTTTGTGTTGCTTCTAATGTTTGTAGGGTGTGATTAGGATTTTAATGATGAATGGACTTTAATGACTGCCTCATTAGTCTAGTGGTCCCGAACGCGACTGCTACGCTAGAGGTCCTGGGTTCGATCCCCAGGTCGAGCAAAGTGTTATTGGGTTTTTCTATGAAATTCTCAGTAGCAGCTCGGAGTCTGGATTTGTGCCCGGTTAATGACAATAGGCTCGACCCCTATTACATGGGACCTAAACATACCGGCGAACTGTGAGTGTACATTATTACGCCTCTGCCTAATCCTTCGGGACTACAGGCGTGATGGTATTTATGTTATGATGAATGGATTGAAATTGCTTTGCCTATATCTAAGTTTACGTTTTATTGCGCAGAAATACGTAAAATTCTATTGTATTGTGATCCAGTTGTCTGTATGTTCACCTAGAAATAACACCTTAGGAATAAGTATGTAAAGTTTTATTTTTTTATGGGATAGGGGGAAAAGAGCAAAATGTTCGCCTGATGGTAAGCGATTACCGCCGCCCATGGTGTGTCCATGGACGGCGGTAATCGCCAGAGGAGCCAACAAGGAGTTACAAGTGCGTTGCCGGCCTTTTAAAAGGGAGTTGGGCCTCCGGTAACCTCACTCACTCGGCGAAACACAACGTAAGCGTTGTTTGACGCCGGTTTTCTGTGAGGCCATAGTATAAATCAAGACGAGCCGGCCCATTCGTGGTGAAGCATGGTTCTCCCACGTTTAGCTGCAATAAAGTTAGCTTAGTCTTCATAAGAAGGATTTTCATGCTTCTTAGGCCAGCTCTTCTGTGTGTATTTTTGTGAGAAAAAATCCTAAATTAATCTCTATAGGGACCCCTCTATATTTTAAATAGATAATAAACAAAATTTAAAAGAGATTGCCTTGTCCTTAGGCAAAAATATTCTTTATAGCACCTAAAGTCAGCCTGTAACAATTATCAAAAAAGCTCTAAATGCTTGCATCAATAAACGCAGCGTCACAATCACAATTCCATCTAATTAGGTACACCCACGAGCGATGCGCAAAGGTTCGTTGGTAATCAAACATCTATCAGTGAACGCGCAAGCCGCGAGCTTACGGGCAAAACAAACGGGCAAATTAGTCTCTACCCGGTGCCTGACAGATCTTGATTGATGGATGGCCTCCGAGCCTCATACAATTAGCTTCTCAACAAATCCCTCGCCTCTGTCAACGTTTTATAGGAAGATTAAAACCGTTTTGTTAAAGCTGAGATGGGAGTTTGATATGACCAAGTACTTGGTGGTTTCATAGGAAGTTTGTCGATGTATAAGTTATGGCTTTGTTATTTAGTTACTCGTGTGAGCTAAAGTTTTTGTTTATATATTCATTACTAGGACTTATTTAGTTGCGGTAGAATGTAAGAGGGATATGTTTGCAGCAAGTTTTGGTAGGCATAACATATAAAGGCTCAACATAATATGTTAGTATCTTTACTAGAACAGCAATACCTATTTCTGGATCAATTGCATCGAATTACGAGAAACTGTTTACATCCAGATCAACGAAAATGTGTGTTTACTATCTATCATCAATTACTTGTTACAGATTCTTTAGTTCCTCGAACATGACATAAAACTTTCCAATTGCAATACCGTCATTACTATTGCAGCAAAATCAACAAATCAAAGGACGCTATAAAGACCACTATTCATCTGTTACAAAGACTTGCAGCAGGAAGTTCAATGTTCTGATAGCACAGTTCAATAACAAAGCCGTGAATGGACTAAAAATATCCACAAAGAAATGGGTTAATGACTCCCTTTCAATACAATCAGCCCTCGTCTAAACGTCTTTATAAAAGTTGTAAGCCCCACAAACATAGGACGTGGATCGTGTAAACATTTTTTATGAACGACGTTGAAACGCTGACCTGGACGCTCCATACTTAAAATTTAGATCGACTTTTAACCCTATTTTGCTACATGACTCAGAAATGTTGCGATCTTACTTCCTTATTAGACGGAAGAAGTTGAGTTACATAGCTCCGAGTATAGTGGTTAAGGTTATCTGTTCTGGTCTGGTATACATTTTTTATTTAGCATTGCTTTCGCACATCACTCGGTAATATTATTATCATCATTTCTGTGATCACATTGATTTCAGTAATTTGAGATGTATTGCAAAATTCATAGCCATAATTAATTAAGAAGACTTAAAAAACAAACAAAAAGTGCCGTATTGATTACATAGGTATATTACACGATTTATATAAAAAAAAGTAACTTGTGTCAAAAGTTTATCTGTAGTATTTTTAATAAGAACTTGATACAATATTTACCTATAAAAGTCGTTAAGCCTGTACTGATCGAAGAAAAATGCGAAATTATTCGCGTTTCTTAGCATAATTTAATTTTTTACCGAGCGTCCTAAGAAAAATAATTCCATTACTGAAGCAATTTCCTTTTACTGCCAACGATTTAACCTTACCGTCGCGAAGTACCTAATGCTGGTAACAACATAGCTTTGAAAGATGGAAACTCTTTCGAATTTACCTTTAGTATCGCGAAAGTCTTTTTGCAAAATTATATTTGCTAGTCCGTTATTGTAACGCAAACAAATCTGAACTTTACCATATTATATTTAAGACTATTATTTGTAAGTTTGTATTATTTGGTGGAAAGTGTATGTTAGTAGAAAAGTGTTATTGGAAATTCCTGAACGTTTGAAACGTTCGGATGATATGGAACGTAGACGATAGTTGGACTGCGATTGGAGGAACTCCTGCCTCGTACGTGAAGGCTCCCGCTGCGTGACGTTGCATTCTGTTTTGTTTTACGAAAATAAATGTATCAAGAAAATCTTGAAGCTTTTCGTTCGTATGAAGTTCGATAAAACTAGGTACGAGTGGTTATGTTTAGAAAAGTTTGTAAATCTTGAAAAAAAAAATGATTATTTTCGAATCTTTATTACTAAAAAAATGGTGGTTGCTAAAAAGGTAACCAGTTTAGTTTATCACCATGGCATAGCTGGACAACCAATTCTCTTAGATTTGGCGTGAATTAGAACCTTCAAGACGTTAATGGAGATCTTATTTATATTTAGGTCCTATCATTTTTCATTCAACGTGAAGCAAATGATATTCATTTCTCTTTTACTATATTTTTTTTATAGGATAGGAGGGCAACCCAGTGCACGGATCGCCTGATACTAAGCGATTACCGCCGCCCATGGACACCCGCAACACCATAGGAGTCACAAGTGCGTTGCCGACCTTTTAAAAGGGGATTGGGGCTCCGGTAACCTCACTCACTCGGCGAAACACAACGTAAGCGTTGCTTTACGCCGGTTTTCTGTGAGGCCGTGATATCACTCGAGCCGGCCCAATATATAGTAATGTAATTGTTTTTCAAATAAATATACCTATTTAATAATTGGTAAATTATTATTATTCAAATTGATACTGTTCTGAATATCAGCGTAAAGATTTGAAAACTCATTACAAATACTCTTCAAAAAGTACAAAACTAGTAAGTCAATCAATCACGACTGTAATCCAAACGCAATAGGGTAGATCTTATCCTGATCTATCGACTGCATTACAATCGCAAGCTGAAAAATTCCCGATAGAACAGAAAGCCAATTAAGTTCGTGCCTGGGGTAGCATTAGTATTTATAAGGTTTATTTCAGTTAATTGTTCCGTCTTATTTAGTTATTTTTTTTTTAAATTACAACCAACTTCAAGCATTTTGAATTTTCAGAAGAGTAGCTGACTCTTAACTCTTTAACATCTCTGTAGGTAATATACATTATCAGATAAAAAAATAATGGTCAGAATCGGATCATATACAACAAAAAGTACAAATATATTTATTGCCTGCGGCTTAATCCTAAAGAACTTTTTGAGAGAAAAGGTAGTCTATGTCCTTTTCCAAAGTCCAACCTATCTTTATACCAAAATTCATTAAAATTAATTCAGCGTTTTAGGAGTGAAAACGTAACAAACGCACAGATAGAATTACTTTCATATTAGCTTCTTTTAATATTCGCTTGGTCACAGAACGAATAGATAATCTTCCTTTAAGTTGATTAAAAAGCGTTTTATATACAACAGTCATAATAAACTTCAACAGATCACTTAATAATTAAATGCGAGATAATTATACTTTACAAACTAATTTTCCGCACTTCACAATTACTTCAAATTAGCAATTTAAAATTCACAACGCGGCAAGCATCTCAGTAATCGCGGTCCACAAACGAACTATAGTTAAGTAGAAACTCGCGTAAAACAAAGTGTCAGTTATTACATTAATAACGGAGGGCGGCAAAAACCCTACCCTTTTTGTTTATCCCTCGCTCCGACTTCCTCTTTGTCTCTGATGAAATATATAAACGTAAATATCCGCGGCGTTGTCTATGCTTTTTATTTCGCGCCACGTTTGTCGTAATGCCTGTTTACAAATGTATGAATGTGGAACGCTGGTTCTTTTTTTGAATATGTGAGCATCGTGATGAAATTCCGACTGGAATTTCGTGGAGGTGGAGATACTAGGTAATGAGAGTCGTTAATAAAGTGGCTACTGTTTTGAAAGCGGAAGGATTTTCTTTGCGTTGGGGGGCTAAAGACGACGAGGGTTTGTTTTATTCTTTGTAATTTTTGGTTTTTGGGATTTTAGAAATAATAAAGTTACCCTGCTCTAATTTAAAGCACTTAATAATCAATTAATGAATCTGGAATTTAAATTAAACATTAAATTTGATATACCTACCTACATATACATTGAAACTGTCATTAAATGGTCAATTATAGGTTTGGTAAATAACGAGTTCTAAATGAGAATGTTTATGCGAATTCTAATTATTACATTGTTTTCCTACATCATTACATTAATTACCAATAACTAAACGTATATTATAATAAAAAAAATGTTTATTTACAGAAATACACTTCTTATTACTTTCTATTGATTCATCATAGAAACCGTGACCATTCCAGAGGGTCTAAATAATTATTTAGACACTCTGGAATGGTCACTTAATTTTGTAGGTAATTACCTACAAAGGTAGTCTTCATCAGACAGTCTACACTTAATTAGGTGTAGATTAAAGAGTTCTTAGAAGCACGATTTAAAATAATTAGGTAGGTATCTGAAACTATAATGATAATAACATTAAATTATAAAATAAACCAACTTGCCATTTTGACTACAACCAGCCTATTAATTCGTAACGCCCGTAATCAAGACAAAGGATTGTGCATTGTGTCTGTAATACGGGAATTGATGAGGTCATGAAGTATTTAACTGATACGGACTCTTAATAAAAGTGCGTTATCTGTCGATATCTTCCGTTAGTTGATAAAATGGGCATCGGGTGCGCTTCGAGGAATAAAATTAAAATATTTTTAATTTGATTTTCAAGCGCACCTAATGGGTGTGTTTCGAGGAATATTTTAGGTGCCCTTGATTAGGTGCGCTTCAAAATGGGTGCGCTTCGAGGAATTTTCTGATGGATGGGGTATTGGATTAAGTTGAATATATATATATATATATATATTTTTTTATGTATGTACTTACTTTTTGTAATAAACGAGTATGTTACGGTTACTCCAAAAGAGATTTTGCCATATTTATACGGGCCCCTAAAACTGAATTTTTCATGAAAATTTATAATATGAACTATTACTAAATAACTGCCTCATTAGTCTAGTCGTCCCAAGTGCGACTAGAGTTTCTGCATTTGATTCCTAGGTCGAGCAAAGTGTTTTTGGGTTTTTCTATGAAATTCTTAATAGCAGCTTGGAGTTTGGACTTGTGCCCGGTTAATGGCAACAAGCTCGCCCCCTATTACATGGGACCTAAACACACGGGCGAACTGTGGGTGTACATTAGTACACCTCTGCCTAAACCTTCAGGCGAATACAGGCGTGATGGTCCGTATGAACTATCTGTAATGACATGACCTACAACTGTATGTGGTCAATAAACTGGTATTATTTTTAAACCACAAACTAATTATAAAAAAATTACATCATTAATGAACCGGTTGGGTACAGATTAGACTTGTATTTCAGTAAAAAAAAAAAACAATATTGCAACGATTTTTTCGTCGGTGAAGAAAAACCTCACTTGAGAAAGGCTGGATCGTTTCGGCTAATGTATTTTTCGTAATATTTCGAATCATGTATGTTATGTAAAAAAAGGGAATAAAATGTTTCTAGGGAAAGAAAATTTAAAATCGTTGCCCGGAAAATTTTGATAGAACTCAAATTGCTTTTTTCTATGATTTTTTTTTATTATTTATTTAAATTTGGACAATCCTACAGGCTATTTGTAATGTATACTCATGTTTTTAAAATTAAAATCTCTCTCAGTGCATAAAAAATGATCTATCAAATTTATCGTCGGAGAACCATGCTTCGGCACGAATGGGCCGGCTCGACCGGAATGATACCACGGCCTCACAGAAAACCGGCGTAAAACATCGCTTACGTTGTGTTTCGCCGAGTGAGTGAGGTTACCGGAGGCCTAATCCTCTTTTAAAGGTCGGCAACGCACTTGTGACTCCTTTTTTGGTGTGGCGGGTGTCCATGGGCGGCGGTAATCGCTTACCAGCAGGTAATCCGTCTGCTTGTTTGCCCTGCTATCACATAAAAATAATATATCATTAAAAATTTCATTAAAGTGCCTCATTAGACTAAGGTCTAGAGACATCAAACATGTAAGTACATCTACCGTAGCCGCTTTCTTTCATGGATCATGGACCACGTTCACTGACCAGCGGCTACCCCTACCCTGATTTATTAGCGGGCCGGCACAAAACCCGAGGCGCCAGTCCTAAGCTTTTCCCTTTTAATAAGTCCTCGTGTATTTTCCACATGTTTTGTTGATATCAAATAGTTTTTATTGATGCTTGCGTGTTATGGCGGTATTATATTTATCGTGTAATTACCACTTCGATATTTCTTTGGAAGTAACGCGAAAGTTTTTATCATAATTAAATAATTATAATCGTAAAATAGATAGCTCAGTGTTAGAATTGCGGCTTGTTCCCTATTACATGGGACCTAACCCTACTTACCAGTGGACTGTGCATGTACAGAAGTACATTTCTGCTTAACCTTTTAGGGAATACAGGTGTGATGGTGTACAATAGAAAAAAAAATGGGTTTCTCAAGGGTCACGGTTTCTTTGTCCTATAATCTGACATTATTAACTTATGCAGACTTTTTTTTATAATTCCTTGGTGCATACCTTTTTTAAAAAAAAGCTTACTAGCATTGTGGGTCGCATATTATTAGTATTCTTGTTAACCCCTTAGGTGCTACACAAAAAATACTCAAAATAATATTGTATTAACGTTTCTAGAAAAAAACACTTTTAAGGGATAGTGGACCTATTCTTTCCTTGAATAAACCTGATATTACTATAATCTATACTTATAATAAATCTGTAGAGAGGTCAATTCTGTACATGAAATATATTTCCAAAATAACTATCAGCGGGTGATTAGTGATCGATACTGACGCCAAAAATGCAATCAGTAAAATTTTTGTCTGTCTGTCTGTATGTTCGTTATAGAAACAAAAACCACTCGACGGATTTCAACGAAACTTGGTACAATTGTTCTTCATACTCCTGGGCAGGTTATAGTATACTTTTCATCACGTTACGATCAATAGGAGCGGAGCACATTTAAAAAATGTTGCAATAACGGGAAAATTATTTGATTATTTTGTTTTGGGAAGTGACATGGGTCGTTGATAAAGCGGGCGTAGCCGCTGGCGGAAGCTAGTCATGAATAAAATTAATATATCTACTTCTTAATTATCTTCTTTAAAGTTTTTATCTTTTTTAATATTTCTGGCATATCAAAAACATAGCCTTCATTCCAAATCAAATTTTAACCAAAGCGAGAGTTTTATCTACATAATAAACCAAATTTCTGGTTTCCAATATACGACAATGTATTCCAGGATTGACGGGCGTGAAATTAACATCAACGAAAATCTGAGCGGAGCGAACGTGATGGGAATTCTATATCGCTTACCAAGATATTATGAGAAATATTCAGGGTGTATATATATATAGACATATTAATTAAGCCTCTTGCACACGCATCGTAAATTATAACTAACTTTGAAGATTGAGGAAATTAGGAGGTTCTCAAATATTTTGCTTCTTTTTATACCGAACCGATTTCGATTAGGTATGTAGTACGATGTCGAGTAGGTATTCAATTTAGTTTTTTTTTTATGGGATAGGGGGACAAACGAGAAGACGGATCGCCTGATTATAAGCGATTACCGCCGCCCATGGACACCCGCAACTCCGAAGGAGTCACAAGTGCTTTGCCCGCCTTTTAAAAGGGGATTGGGCCTCCGGTAACCTCACTCATTCGACGAAACACAACGTAAGCGTTGTTTGACGCCGGTTTTCTGTGAGGCCGTGGTATCACTCCAGTCAAGCCGGCCCATTCGTGCCGAAGCATGGCTCTCCCACGTTAAAGTTATTATCTGACCTAGGACTTCGAATATATGCCGGTTAATTTTACCGTTATAAGTAACGCCAGTAACCGGCCAAAAAATCCAAACGCTACTGAGAATTTCATAAAAAATCCCCAATAACACTTTGCTCGACCTGGGAAGCGAACCCATGACCTCAAGCGTAGCAGTCGCGTTCAGGACCACTAGGCTAATGAGGCAGTTTAATGACTAAAATGTAACTTATTTCTTATATACATAAGAAACAGAGACCATGATTCTCTGAGTTTGTTTCGGTGTTTCTTCTCAGAGGTCGTCGGATAGGAAATGCGGGCGCCATCTAGTTTAAAAAAAATGTAAAGCATTGACTTGTAAAAGTGTCTTTTTATGATCTATTTACAGAAATAAATATCATTTAATTATTTAATCATTTAATCATATATGTATATGCTTATTATATTGAATGTAAAAATTTGTATTTAGGTACCTACTATCTGCCACTGCCGAGGAACTCCCCATCCAATGTAACTGCGAAATCATATAAAATATTATGGTATACCTAATTATACTGTAATATAACTATATTGACTGCCTTATGAGTCTAGTGGTCCCAAGCGCGACTGCTACGCTAGAGGTCCTGAGTTCGATCCCCAGGTCGAGCAGTGTTATTGGGTTTTTCTATGAAATTTTCATAACAGCTCGGAGTCTGGATTTGTGCCTGGTTAATGGCAATAGGCTCGCACCCTATTACATGGGACCTAAACATACCGGCGAACTGTAGGTGTACATTAGTACGCCTCTGCCTAACCCTTCGGGGAATACAGGCGTGGTGGTATGTTATGTTATGTTATTTAATTAAATATCATATTATAAATCACTAATTCTCCGATCACGGTCAGCTTTTCGAATATTGATCAACATTTATATTCCGTAAATTTAAATTTTCAAAATCTGACCGGTCGAGGTGCAGCTCATGTCATCCTTTGCATATTGAAAGAGTCAGCGGCGGGAAATTGGTTATTAAATAACGTATTGGCAACGGGCCAGCTATCTGTCACTGCGATAGCATAATGGTTCATACGTCGACATTATAATGTCTCTTGAATACAATGCACTGTGTCGGTGAACTGGTATATTGATAGATAAGTTTGTAGGTACTGCAACACAATTGCAGCAAATTATAAACGATGACGTTTATACAGTTAGTTTTTAAATATGAGCATCAATAATAGCTTTTAATAATAGATTTATACGATATACCTACCATTCCAAAATAATATCACGGCACATATTTTTTTATTCGAAAATTTGCGTTTGAAAACGCTCCTGTATAGGAGCAAATCCTAGTGTGGCTACGTTTTTTATTTAAAAAATAAATGAAATTCTCAGAAGCAGCTCGGAGTCTGGATTAGTGCTCGGTTAATGGCAATAGGCTCGCCCCCTATAACATGGAACCTAAACATACCGGTGAACTGTGGGTGTATCTACATTAGTACGCCTCTGCCTAACCCTTCGGGGAATACGGGCGTTATGGTATGTTATGTTAAAAATAAATCACGGCACATATTTTTTTATTCGAACCAACCCTCGTGGTAGACATCCAAATTATGCGGCCACCTCTTTCTAAGCCGACCTCAACGGTGCCTTCAATCTTTAGGCCCCCATTGGGCGAAGACTTTTGCCCAATATAAATAAATAAAATAAATAAAAAGCCTTTTATTTCTTGCATAGAGATACAACTTAATAGAGTAAGAAAAGAATTAAACGTTGTTGGAAAAAAAATATATAAAAAATGAAAAAAAAAATAATACATACTAGTTTTTTTGCAATCTATAACTTTTTTTTTTTTGCCCAATATAAAACTAAATTTAAAAAAAACATTAGTAGGTATAATCCTGATAAGAACGACCTTGTACGTCTTCGTATTTAGGGTTTTTAAATATTTAAGCATGTAATAAAAATCCATTGATTTGCATTTATTAAACAAAATTCATATTTATACATAAATTTCGATAACGTTTTATATTTGTTTGACATAATAATAACTCAAGGAACCAATTATAATTCATTACCTACTTACGAAACATTCCTTTTGATTAAATCTTGGGTATTTTATTTTAGGCAATAGTATTCGTAAATTAAACAATATGTTATCTATTATAAAATTTCGATGGGTCATAGGTACGAAGTTCACAACATTTCAACAAAGCATTAATTTTCATGGAGCATCTAGCTCAATTTTTGAAACAAACTGTGTCCTTAACGTAAATTTTTCTTCACATAATTAAAAATGACGTATATTTACATTAACATGTCCTTACACTTTAAATTTACATTTTATATTTGAATGGGGCTATAGAAAACTGGGTTGAGCTGTCAAACAATTTAATTCTTTTTTTTTAAAAGTAGCTACTATTTAAATCTCAATTTTCTAAGTAAATAAAGGCCGAAAAGAAAATTTATCAATAAATAAATAATTAATTTCAACCAACCTCGTAGTTTTAAAATAGCTCCATTTAGTAGTACGTCTAGAAATACACAGAAATAACAATAAAAACAATTGACAATCGTTTGAGTCACGTTTCGCTAAACGCATCATAAACAGATAATATTTTGAACGCACATCAAATATTTGCCACAGTACCTTACACCAAACTATCGTCAAAGAATCCGCCATGTTATTGATTTGTTCTATTATTATTGCAAACGTGACTTTAAACGCATACGAGTACCTGCCTAACTTTATTTACTATCTCAGAGCATTTGCACAGTTAATTAGAACGACAAACATCCCAAATGTACTCTAATTAGTTAATTCATAAATTTACTTACATAAATAGGCATTGTTCCAGGTTTCTAGAAACTTCTATGACTGAAGCGTTCAACACGTAGATTGTTTTACAATTTATCGATAAAATTGTTTACTAGCACATTCCACTAACAATAATAACAATTATTGTCTGAATCGGATGCATACTATGTTGTTCAAATTTTATAAATCAGATCTTTATACAAACTAAACTATATCTGCTGTCTTTAAAATTTTGTTAGACTAAAATTTGGTGATATCTCTTAGTGTTAGAGGTATAAGCAAATTTTGTAACCAGACATATTCGTCACTGCACTCACATGCAATTAGTTCATGTATTGCAGTACAAATAAGGTAGGTATTAATTATAATAATAGTAGCAGCACTAGGTATAGATAACATTTCCGTATCCGGGTATAAGTGTTTGCCCTCGATACGGAAGAAATCCTGGGTTAAAGGAATTTTTGTAATACGGCATAAAATAATTCTATTTAAAACCGCTACCATGAATCATATCCCATTAAAATCCATTACTTATTGCATTTACACCATGGAAACAACTAATCGCCTTAACCTATAAACTAAATTACAATGACGTCAGTAGCACTAATTAAGACATTAGCCAGGACGATAATACTAATGGCTTAGTCATGCTGGTCCCCAAGACAGGGGATCCCCTGTCCTTTGGCATCATACCTCAATGGATTCAAAAGTGACAATGGCTGCTACGACATGTACGATTTTGGTATGAATTTCTGATTTTATAATAGAATTGCGATACAAGAGTTTCCTTTGTGTAAGAAAGAAGGAAAGAAATAGGTTATAATTTATTGCTTATGATATACCTCTGCCGAACTCGTTGAGAATACAGGCGTGATAAATGTTATGATAAGTTTATCGATAATGCAAAACATATCATAGGCACATTAGGTGTATTTCTATAATTTAAAAATTAAACCGGGAATTAACAATCACATTAAAATATCCGAAACTGTTTCAAAGGTTCAAAATTTCACTCATTTCAACATTTCACAATAACTAATTGGCAGTCCTTTACGCTGCATTTATTTACCGCCATTTTAGTTGACTAGACGTATACTTCCACTTCAAAGTTCAAGGGATGATGCCTCTGACTCTTCATGCGGACTGTGACGTGCGAGAATCCCACACCACCATCAGTAATATTGGCACTGGCGTGTGAGAAGTCATTGTCTATTGCCGCAACACCCTGTAATATAAAAAAAAAACATTAAGACAGAACAAAACAAGAAAATCCTAGTGAGTCATAAGGAATACAATAGTAGGAAATGAATAGTGGCTCCAATAATAAGAACTTGGCTACCCTCCTTATGAAAAATAATGGCTACAAAGCCATATGTAGATGTATCTTCATTGTACAACATATTATGGCTATAATCAAATACCTACTTATGGAAGATTTTCAAGAATCAAAGTCAACACCAAAACCGGTCAAGATGAGAAAACAAAAGAGCGAAAAATGTTTTTTTTTGTGCTGAACCAGTTATGGGTCATGCTCGTCTCTTTTGATAACATTTTCCGTTTATCTTGGTTCATATTACGCAGAATATCTGTAGGTCCTACATAAACAAAAACATGCTATCACGCCCGAAATGTATTCCCCGAAAAGATAGGAAGAGGCGTACTAATGTACACCCACAGTTCACCGGTATGTTTAGGTCCCATGAAATAGAGGCCGACCCTACTTCCATTAGTCTCACCCTATGGGCGAGCTTATTGACATTAACCGGGCACAAATTCCAAACGCCGAGCTGCAACTGAGAATTTCATAAAAAAAAACCAATAACATATTGATCGACATCAATATCATCGAATCTAGCGTAGCAGTCGCACTCAGGACTACTAGGCTAACGAGGCAGTTAGTAGGTCCTAAGCAAATTGGTAAATATTAAATACCCTCTTTTTCGTCATAATATATGTAGGTTTTAAAATGGTATTACTGCCATCTTATTATTATTTAAATGATTATATTTATTTCCAAAACAAAACCCTTGACCCGCTAATCTAATCTTACAGCCATTGAGAAACTTAATTCTGGCACAAATGTGAATAACATTAGCTAAATGATATTGATTAAAACAGGTTTCTTATGTTTGTAGGTATAATGATTCACGGGTACTCGTAACACAGTTTTTATACAATTTGCTTACGAATGTATAAACATTATTCTTTGTATAAGGTAAATTTGAGGTAACGTTGAGTGCTCAAGGTAGGTACATTATAAAAATAATTATTACGCCATCTCTAAGAAATGCTATGCATCCCGAACTAAATGTATACGTTAGATTGATCGAATTCATTAATATTAAAGTAAACTGTATTATTTGAAAGTGGTGTGCCAGGATCGTAGCAAGTGGAATCTATAGTCTCTGCCTACCCCAATGGGAGACAGGCGTGAAAATATGTATGTATGTATTATTTTCAATGTTTATTACCTATACAACATATTTCAATGTGAACACTACGTTTACATAAAAAAAGGATGAATAAAAATATGTTCATCCTTCTTTTAATAACAATGTTTGCTTTGTACAAATGTTTCTTTCTTTCTATAATTTATTTAATTTTATTGTTATTATTGTAATAATTACTCTCTCTAGTTTAAGAATTATGTAGGTAGGTATTAAAAAAATAGTTACAACAAACCTTAATTATTCTCTTTTCCGGATCAGTAAACGTCAAAGTTTTGATTCTCTTTTTGAAAGGTATCGCGAAGTCTTTGACCCTCTGGTGGAAGATCATCTTCCTGTGAACGGTATCGCCGATGATCATGTCGGAGCACACACACACGCACAACAAACACGACAGTACAAATAACAGGGACACAAGACGCATTTCGATTTTATTTCACATAGTTGCACAAGTATAGCGCATACGACTGTGCGGCGGCGAATGAGATAACCTCTCGTTCGATAAGCGACAGAACGACAATAACTTCACTCGGCTCCTAATTTACACGCTTTTGCTAAAATGACGTCGGCAACCAGCATTTTGATGAGTAAACTCGTCTCCAAATGATGTTTGACTGACGAACTATTAAGATAACTACCGCTGGGTCATTTGATGGTTTGTTTATTTAGCAATAGTTTTGAAACGAACACAATAGGTGATCGGTAATTGTTTATACCGTTTGGTATGTTAATATTGATGATTGTTATGATTTATTTTTAAACGCGTTCAGTTAAACATTTGGGGTCATTCAGTTGTTGATGAATGAAAAGAAGTAAAAGATGGTTGTAGTTAAAATCTTCTCTTAAATCTTATTTATGATCCTTATAAAATATTGAATTCAATGCTACTCGGATATAAGTTATTTTATAATTAAGAAGCGTTTTGATTTAAATAACAATATTAAATGATAAGTAAGTAGATAGGTAAACAAATATTATACCTACTGCTTGTTTTAACCTTATTAATTTTCCCTACAAGACTTGTACCTTTTTGTACATGTACATTACTTATTATTATAAACTCGCTAATTAAGTACCTATCTTTTGAAATATACTTCTTCTGTACCTACGTGTGTTTGTCACCTATCTCCTCCTAAACGGCTGCACTGATTTGGATGAAATTTTATGTGTATATTAGAGTGAGGCCCTGTATGTTTTTTTGGATTTTCGAATTGGATCCGGTAGCTGGCACTATAATGGGGTCTTAGGATCTTTTTCCGGGCAGGGCAAAGTCTGCTAGTAACTTATAGATTTGTCTTTTTAAATCATAAAAAATTAGGTGCAAGCGAATTAATAACATCGTCCTTTTTGATGTCGGTTAAATATAGAATAAACCGGACCATTTCCTAAATCATCTTGTTGAAAACTCGCCATAGCTATTTTTCTTCGCTGTCGACAGGGTGATCGATCTTGTCGTCTTTCGAAACTTTAATAAGAAAATTTCAGTAACTTTATGTCGTGATGGATGCAATTTTTAATATCTTCCCACTCATGTCGCAGTTAAAATAGCTTTTTGTAAGTTGTTTCATGGTTTGTTTAATGATTGCGTGTCAAGTCGAGGCTGGTTAAAATTGGTGGTTTGTGGTAAATGACTTCATTTATTTTTTTCATACCATCACATCTGTACCCTAAAGGCTTAAGCAGAGCTGCGCTGATGTAGGTACACCCAAAAATTCACCGGTTTGCGGCATGCCTAGGGTTCATGTAATAAAGCCGACCCTATTCCGTTAACCAGGCATAAATCCAATCCCAAAATACTTAATAATTATCCTATATTGTAAATTTCATAGAATTGCTCCTTGGTATGACCGTTAGACTGCTAAGTCAAAGATCTCGAGTTTGAACCATGTTCGAACAACCACCGAGTTGTCATATTAAATAGTTAATTATCACGCGCTTAAAACGGTGAAGGAAAACATCGTGAGGAAACCTGCATGCCTGAGAGATTTTCTCGACGGCGTGTGAAGTCTGCCAACCCGCACTAGGCCAGCGTGGTGGACTATAGCCTAATCCCTCTCATTCTGAGAGGAGACCCGTGCCCAGCAGTGGGACAGTATAATGGGTTGATTATGTGCACCTTTTCTGGCCGAACCTCATTCTTAGCAGCAACGCTTACGACCTCGACCACTAGACCAATGAGGATATTAATATTGAAAATATTCCAATATCGATATACGAATGAGCAGATAATATGGATTCCGCAATGAAGAATAATTGTTAATAATGTTATATTATTTTACACAGAGTCAATTACAACAAAAAAACAATTATTAAGTAGGTATTATGTTTTTCTAAATTCTAATTACTTCAATGAACTGATGGTCATGACTCGGCTGTTGAGCGTTTGAATGCCAACCAGCAAAGTGCCCCAAGTGAGTTAGAATTCGTTCTCATCAATGGTAATATAGGCAATTCGTGCAATATGGTCTTTTTGTTTCAGAGAGAAATTTACGACGTCAAACATGCTGTTCTCATATATATATATTGTTTGTACAGTTGTTAAAATACCTACTAAATAAATGACAGTGGAATTATAAAGACAAAACTATGTAAGGAAACATAAATTATATATTCAAACGTGAATTGATATCGGAGGAATTGATCAAAGTAAAAAAGTAATTCCTGATTAAAAAAATAACTTTTATTTTAGCCACGAACAAAACAAATTATAAATAATCAACCGTTTCCCGTTCCCTGAAGCGAGCAGAGCCGGCGGAGTAGAATTGATGCACGGTTCATTTTGAATAATAACCGGTAAGGGTTAAATAATCGCTCTAATTTAGATTAATTGTTCATCTATCCGCCCTTCCACGTGGGCGTATAATTTTGGTGCAAAACGTAATGGATTCTGACTACTACACCGTATAGATACTGCTTTGTGACCGCTTAGCTTAGAACACAGCGAGATATAACTTATTTGTACAGAAAACACTCATGGATCGTCTGTTACACTCTGTCATACTCATACCGACTAAAAGCCCTTCCTTTGCCCTATAGCCACGGCCTTGGGTTGTAGTTAGTGTTCGCTGGATTTCTTCAAAGGGCGCAGCCTCACCTAGCAATGTAAGTGAAGTAATGTAAATGAGCAAGACATACCTACTCCATTCATTTACAAGTTACACTTGCTTACAACTTCAGAGCGGTCATAAAACTTTATAATAACTATCAGACTGCCTATAAATCAAGAAGTTCAGTACAAAGACCAAATAATAATACAGAGATACAAATAATTTATATTACAGAACATAACATACCATCACGCCTGTATTCCCCGAAAGGTTAGGCAGAGGCGTACTTAATGTACACCCACAGTTCGCCGGTATGTTTAGGTCCCATGTTATAGGGGGCGAGCCTATAGCCATTAACCGGGCACAAATCCAGACTCCGAGCTGCTATTGAGAATTTAATAGAAAAACCCAATAACACTTTGCTCGACCTGGGGATCGAAACCAGAACCTCTAGTTTAGCAGTCACGCTTGGGACCGCTTGGGACTAATGAGGCAGTCCTAATTCATATATTCCATTTTCTATATATAGACTGGAATACCAGTCTCATCACTTCCCGCCATTTTTTTTATGGATTGAGTCGGAAAACGAGCTGACGAGTCACCTGGTAGTAAGTAGTCATCGTCGCCCAAGGACCAAACACCAGAGAGGTTTCTGATGCGTTGCCGACCCTTAAGAGCCCCTACGGACCGCAGACTGCCAGAGCTGCATTTGAGTCTGTCGTAAAGCAGGGGTGGTCGCCAGCCAGTCCTAACACCGAGCAACTGACAGTGAGGAATAGTATTCTAATCCATCCCAACACGGGGTAAAAAATTGATTTACTACGGCCATAGTAGATACATCTTGTTCTTCTATATCTATATCAGCCATAAATCCATGATCAAATAGGTTATTATTTCATTATTCATTGTAAACGTAAATCTCTTTCATAAAAGCCACTTTTCTTTAGTTTTCCTATTACGCTTTTTGGTAATGGTCTTGATTTCAGTGCATCCGATTTCTGTACAGTGAAAAACTGCTACTGCTACAACTGCTACTACTATAGTGCCACTGCTTCTTGAATAGATACGTATTCCAACTGTGTCCATTGTAGTAACCCACAAGTTTGTTTTAGTATTTTTATGCATTTATATATGCAGATGTCTGTGAACTGTCGCCAGAACTCCGCGAGGAAGCGTTGTGTTGGCAGTAGGGGAGACCGGTGGCAGCATGTTTCCTATGCTGCCAGCCCAACTATTCTATTTAATTTACAGGGTCGGCAATGCGCGAGTGATTCCCTTGGTGTTGCAAGCGTCTATAGGCTACGGTAACCGCTTACCATCAGGCGGGCCGTATGCTTGTTTGCCACCTTAGTGGTATAAAAAAACTGCCTTTAATTCCTTCCTTTCTAAGCCTAAGATACAGATCAAAGACGGTTATGGTTCTGTAGAGTTCCTCTTCTAATCTTGAGCATCTCGGAAGTTGTCTCCGTAAGCCGCTAACTTGCGGTTGACACTCCAGTCTAAAAAAAAAATTATTTTTCATACGTTAGAATGTTTGCTCCATGGCTTTCTGCTACGGTGTACTAGGCGGTCCCGTAAAGGTACTTAACTGTTTTCATCTATCAAATTAATTTACAATTTTATAGCGTATTGTGTATAAATGGAAATAGCGTTTTTTATTTGTGTGAGTGGGCGTATCAGGATATTACTTAGATAGATGATGTAATGTTTGAAAAGATTGAGTCGTTACTGTAGATATTATGTTGTACATACATGTATTGCACCTTTTCATTTGAGAAACATAATAGAATGTACATATAAAGGTATTTATATTCAGCATAAGTGGTTTACCTAATCAATTTAATATACTTTTTAGTCTTACGATCATTAATATTATATGAATGATATAATTCATCCAAGATGCTAATTATGATATTGGGTGATAATATTATCATAATTTCACGACATTTCACGACATTGGGTAATCATATAAAGCAATCCCAATATTGTGCAATGGACCTTCCATTTTCTGTCATCTGTCACAGGTTTAATTCCCACATCGAGACATATAAAAATATTTGTTTGGAAGTTTGTAAATGTAATGGAGCGTTCGAGATACGGCAGGAAATTCTGTAAGTGCAATGACTTTCATTACTCTTAAATATAATTATTTATTTTTGGTCTATGAATAATATGCTTTTTGTTTGTATTTTGCTTAGGTACCTAATATAAAAGCTTTTTTACGTTTATAAATCCCCGGCAACCCACTTGTGACTCCTTTGGTGTTGCCAGTGTCCATGAGTGGCAGTAATCGCTTACCATAAGGCGATTCATCTGCTCGTTTGCCCCCTATCCCATAAAAAATGCCCCTATTGTTATGTAATATGTTGGACATGATATTAGAAAGTTATTGATAAATCTTGCTACAACTGCGAGGACAAAAATAAACTTCGTTTATTATAAAATATACTCATAGAAAACTTAGATACAGTGGGTTGTTTATTCTATATTCATGTAGAAACTATTATCCGTTGTCTAGAACGATGCTGGCGGCTATTTCGTAAGCGGGGGTTTACCGGGGATTTCTACCCTCATAACTGATTCTATCGATATAGCTTCTGAGAATCGTGTGGTATTACTGGAATGTTTATGTGTATTGTTATGTCCAGTGGCTACGTTCTAGTGTGTCTGGAAATACTAAAACGTTTTGTCCATTATTTTTGGATATACAAAGACCGCCTCGTTAGTGGCCTTAAGCGCGACTGCTACGCTAAAAATCCTGGGTTCGACCAGAGTTTTTCTATAAGGTCTTATTAATAGCTTACCATCCATACTCCATGGATTTATGCAGAGTTAATAATATACTGAAG
The DNA here is from genome assembly GCA_910591435.1 of Acronicta aceris. Classification (NCBI taxonomy): domain Eukaryota; kingdom Metazoa; phylum Arthropoda; class Insecta; order Lepidoptera; family Noctuidae; genus Acronicta; species Acronicta aceris. The sequence goes on along the minus strand of OU342767.1, from coordinate 6,815,215 downwards.
CAGTGATAACCTATTGGTATGACCTTTGGACTGCCAAGTCAAAGGTCTCGAGTTCGAACCCAAGGCCTCTGACTTTTCGTAGTCATGTGCGTATTAAATAGTTAATTATCACGCGCTTAAACGGTGAAGGAAAACATCGTGAGGAAACCTACATGCCTGAGAGATTTTCTCGATGGCGTGTGAAGTCTGCCAACCCGCACTAGGCCAGCGTGGTGGACTATAGCCTAATCCCTCTCATTCTGAGAGGAGACCCATGCCCAGCAGTGTGACAGTATAATGGGTTGATTATGTTATGTTATGTTATGATATTATGATCGCTCCCTATCACATAGGACCTAAACCTGGCTAACCCATTTGGGAAACACCTACAGACGTGATGGTATATTAGCCATAGCTCCTTAATGTGTTTTTATTTTTAAATAATTATATATAAAGATATTCCAATAGCAACTGATTTTACTTGTGCAATATACTGGTTAAATACTCTCCCAAAACACCCTAAGAATTTGTCACAACAAAGTGATCCTAAAAGGGGTCCTATGTACGAAACTCTAAAAAGTTAATCAAATAACACCGTCCCACAGTTTTCAGTAAAGCAAAAGCAGACATAACAGCGTAAAACAACTAGTACGGGAAAACGATTCAGATAGTGTGGGGAAAATCCCAAATAAAATCAGAAAATCTCCACTGTAAATAAAAGGGGTGAATATACGAAGAGCCGACGCGACTAGTACCCGTGAACGACTCTTTTTTTCATTGCACTGTATGTGATATATTCCGACAATCCCGAAGATTTGAATCTCTTTTTTTAAATGAACTGTGGTGTTTGGTTTCTGTTTTTTGTATTGTTTGGTGACTGAAATAAAGAGAATGTACTTACATTATTTATTTAGATTTTTAATATAGTTTATATATTTAATATCTAAGCAATTAAGCAACATTACAAACATTACATGTTTATTTTTATTTCAAATTTTAACTATATTGTTTATGTTCAACTGCTCTTTGATTTGATTCAATAAACGTAATTTATTTATTCTATTTTGCTATGGTTAAATGCAATATATTTTTTTTTAAGAGTATACGTAAATATTACCTAAATGTATCGATATTATTATTGTAATCTAGAAGTATGTTATGTCTAATAAATAACCTGAAATAGAAAACCTAGTCTCAAGCACGACTGCTACGCTAGAGGTCCTGGGTTCAATCCCCAGGTCCAGCAAAGTGTTATTGGGTATTTCTATGAAATTCTCAGTAGCACCTCGGAGTCTGGATTTGTGCCTGGTTAATGGCAATAGGCTGCCCCCTATTACATGGGACCTAAACATACCGGCGAACTTCTGGGTGTACATTAGTACGCCTCTGCCTAACCTTTCGGGGAATACAGGCGTGATTGTATGTATGTATGGACTAATATATAATAAATCTCTCCAATTCTGAGAGAAATGTTGATAGATAAGTTCCCTGGGCAACATTGAAATAGTGCCCTATTCATTTCTCTGATTGTTATTAGTAAAGACGGGAGAGTATAATAAAATATATTTAAACATTTGTTTCCAGGTAGTTTTAGTCTCAAACAAAGTAAGAACAAATTTTTACGAACCAAGTCACTCTAATACACTCGCTGTAAAATTTTACGGAAAGCAATTCGTGGCCATGGGAGTTGTTCAAAATGCATATACTTGTTATAAAATTTTCCTTTTACCGCTCATAATCATGAATAGAATAAATGAATAATTTCATACAGAGCAGTCATTTTACATTTCATAGCTTTATTTCTGTTTGTATAAAAGAATTCTAATTCTATCTCACGACCTTCATGCTGATACATAATGTTCAAAATTCAATAAACATAATGTCTAAGTGTTCATGACGTGTGTGACATTATAGGTAGGCTTTGCTAAAAAATGAAGCTCCATTTTTTCGTCAACCATCATCGGCTTAGCGATTTAAAAAATATCTCTCAAGACGGAATTATGATAAGGCTTTCGATCCCGAGTTTGAATAGCTAATGGAATCTGCAAACAGGAACACGGTGGAATCGGCTAATGATATTCACCTTCTCGGAAAATTGCTTCCTTTATCCACACACGTCGTGCGTTTACTGGGAATTTAGGCGAGCAATCCGTACAAGGGAGTTGCCATGGCAACCAGACGAAGGCTCATGTGGGCTCCAAAACTTTAAATTGTATTACCATGCGCCAAACACAATATATTTGAGGGCATGTTCAGAAAGCATTAATCTTCTTAGGTAAGACTATTGGAAAACTTATAAGTAGATATTTTCTTACAATTTTTTTTAATACCTACATCATTTGTTGAACAAGGTTACTAAAATACAACCTCAAGAAAAATTTATAGAATTGGTAAATATAAAACTTCAGAAGATCATAAAAGTATGTATTCATTTATGAAATTATGGTGCGATTTTGTAGACAATATCTCTATCAATGAAATGCAATAGTTGAAATTGAAAAATGAAACATGTGTTCATATTTTGTTGTAATTCCAGAGTTCTGTAGGTATTCACTGTAGGCACACAACACACACATACACACACACACTTAGGTATAGTCAAGATTTAAAAACCTACATATAAACGTTCCAAAACGTTCCATCAAAAATTACAATAATTCGATCAATTTATGCAGCAAGACCCTTTTTAATCCGGACGAAATGGAATTACACTGGAATTGACTCCGACTCGAAAATCCCATACAACCGGGAACCTTCTACCAAAATGCGAAACGAGAAAATCTCTATTCCGTTTCACGTTCCATTGAGCTTTCGCAACAATTTTATCGTTAGTATTAGAATTGAAGTTGAGGAAATGATGTATTGGACTGTATAAAAAGATTTAATCTTTTACTTTTCTTGATGTTTGGAATCGGGTCAACAAAATACGAAGATACGTATTTTTCCATAATAGGATATCTTGAGTGGAGAGCGCTCGTTGTCCTTATAAACAAGGCCATTATTATCAGAACTACAGCTCGTAGATCGTGTTAATGTGCTTTTTGGAACATTCTTCGTAAATAAAAGGGCAAATATACTGACAATAAAGAAAAATCCCACTGTTTTCTCATTCCTCAATTTCGTAGACATAAGTATGTATCTGGCTAAGTAAATGTGTTGGAACGAATTCAACACTTAATCTTCTAGTTTCCGAAAGAGTATATCTAGATTACTTGGAGTAAACAAAGGCTCGTTCGCCGCGATTTACTTTATGTTATACAGAAATGTTCCAGTCAAAAGATAGCATTGCCAGCATGTCTCGAAACTTGGTGTGTTCAACTAACTTTGAATATGCCGTCAAATTCATTGAGTATGCAAACTTTATGGTGTTCATATGCTTTTAGTAGCAAGCTATATTTTATGATTAAGTTTTTGGTTCTACATAGTTTCAAGCAAAATGCAAGCAAATTTTGTTGATTCACTTAGCTCAATCGCAAATGGAGCCAAAACATTTTTATAACACATTTTTTTTTATTATACAATATTACATTCTGTACCTATAATTCTCAATATTTACTTCGATGTAGATATAAATTAGTATGGTAGTCATATTTATTAATATGTACATATATTGTAGCAACCGATCCTTATAAAATCCCTACCATACCTAGTTAAATAAAAACTGTAAAACTCGATAAAGTATTAATCGCTTCTTATGACCTACAGAACCTAGTAAGCTAATCCTCCTCACTAACTAACGGTAATCGATCCTTACGAATCGAAGCCGAGTATAGTTGGACGGACATAACGCAAGGATAATTGCTGCGTGCAAATCGATAGACGCTATGGAGTTATTAGCAAATGGAGTGCTTACATGCAGTCAATATTCCTTGTTTGGATAGGAGAAATAGGGAGAATAGGCGATTAAAAATTATTTTATATATGTAGGCGCACTGGCATCGGTTCGATAGTTATAGGGTATATTATCGCCGCTCTCCACTCCAATATCTATTCAGTATTCAGTGGCGACGTGCATGCAAATACAGTCAAATTTCATTTTTAAATGCGTGTCCGTTCAATCTTCGATGATTAGCTTAAAAAATTTCAGCACAGTAATTACACCTTAAATATTACACATCAAAATAAAAAAAGAATATTAAATGGGTACTTATTTTCACCGCGAGTTGTGAAAATAGAGATAGTCCATTTGCTTCTTAATCTGTGCTAGACGGATATCCGTGCGGGCTAGCACTAATTGCCTGTTGGCCACAGTTGAGGGGTGGCATTAGTTCCGACTATTGATTTGATGATGAAGGCATTGCCGGTACGTTTTGATTGTATATGCTCACAATATAGTTACTACTACATTATAGATAAGTATAACTTCATTGAAAATGAACGATATAACCGCTACGTACTCCTTTTTATTTTTATTTTTTGTTGTACCTACGCAAAATCCTTTGTTGTAATTACGGAATACGGATCCATAGATCATCTGTCACCTCGAGAGCCGGCAGGGTATTGTAGGACTCGTATCAACTAAAACAGTACTTTTATTAAAAACTATAATATAAAGTTAATTTTTTCATAGTCTGGATTGTCATAGTGTGTTTATATTTTTAAACAAATGTAAGCGATCAAATTTAAAAAAAGGAGGAGGTTCTCTGTTCGTCTTTATGTGATTTTTTAATAAAAAATGTTGAATATAATTAATTTTGACGACACGTTTGGCGTAGCGGCCGAGCGAGCGGCTTCTGCGTCACGTGTTGTGGGTTCGATCCCCACACGGAGCAAATATTTGTATGATCTACAGGTAGTTGTTCCGGGTCTGGGCGTTTGTGTATGTGAGAATTTGTGTTTGTAAACGCACCCACGATACAGGAGAAAATCCTAGTGTGGGGCAACGCTTTTTTAAATAAAAAAAAAAATGTATTCTACCTACCTAATGAAGTAAAATCGAATGAATCACATTTTTTATCATGTTCCGCTCCTAGAATGTGACTGCAGTTTATTTTTTACCAAGGCAATCACCACAGACTATAACAATCTCTCGTAGAAGAAATAAATTGAATATGCATGGATCGAGGGTCCTGTAAATTAAGGGTTACCGCGCAGGTCAATCGATCTACAGGGTTAACCTATAAAAGTGCAGTCCATCTTTGGGTGAGCGAGAGGACTTAAACATCATACATTGTGACCGGTATGTACGGTCAACAGCATCATGGTACCCAAAACTGCGTAATAAAAGGGTTTATTATCAATTGGGGAAATTTGTCAATTTTTGGTAACATGTTGTGCTGTTGACTGTACCTACGTATCTCAGTTTTTGGGTTGTAATAAGGCATCGTTCACACAAAGCGCACGTCATAATACTTGTTATCAGTTTGGTGTGAACGAAAACTTGATTAAGGAAACTTTAACCTCCGCTCACATTCAGTGGTTAACAATAGGTTTGGTGTGGATGACGCTTTAGAACTAATTAGCTATAAAAATTCGGCGTATGTTGTTGTTAGATAAAATAATGAAGTCATAGTTAAAGCATATATTATAAAAGAATCATCAAAATCGAACCACTTTGCTAAAGCTTAAGTTAAGTCGAGTATTTTTTTCCTAAGTTATGAATATTATTTATTTATTGTAAAATGTACACACATATAGGACTATAGACTATATCGCAAAAGAACAAGATAACATTTTAAAATCTAACTATTCTATTAGTAAGGGTGAAGAAGCAGTGACACCTACTAGTGGTAATTATAACCATGGGTTCCTTAGTCATAGACGTATGAGTTTTCGATATCATGTGCGAATTAATATCAGTTACCGCTCACTTAAACAGTGGAGAAAGAAACCATCGCAAGGAAACTTGCTAACTGAAAGATTTTGGACCAATGAAGAGCCAAGGCCAAAAGCCAAGGGTCATTACTTGATCTATGCTATACGACTGAGTTACAAACTCAGTCGTTAAGTTGTAGATTGTCAGAGTGAAAATACTTCTAGTAATTACTACAGAGGTAATACAAATATAATATGACCTCTTAAACTCAATAGGGTTGTGTTTATTGATAAATATATCAATAAGTAATAACTTATTATAATGTTGTGTTTTGTAGCTAGAAAAGTTCTAGAAAAAAGAAGTACCAACATAGTTACAATAATGTTTAACTAAGCAATACCTGAATAGACTGGGTTCATAATGAATTGATCGGCGGATATCGAACCGGACGAACTAACTCATGCTAATTGCTGAGTGCTTGTGTCAATACGATGACAAATGGTAGTGTCCGGTTGATAAGCGTTTTTTCCCGTTTCAATATTTGATCGAAATGCACTTATGTACTTGTGAAGTACTCAAATATCCTAATGTTACCTTAGCTGCTATAATGGATGTGTTTTGTTCAAGGGGAATTATGAAATTGGATTCAATGCATGCACCCTATTAATACATCTGTGGCCTAATGATGATAAAAACAGACGAAAGTTCAAGATTTGTATGAACATAGCATCACTCTTGTATGCCTTAACGGTTAGGCTGAGACATACTGTCATGATCGTAGTAAATGTCACAAATCCCATGGCTATAGGGCAACATAAGGCGAGTGTGATTCTTAATTTATAAGGCGAATGTCAGCGGCAGAGCCGGTAGAGGTCGCCTTAGAAGGACATACGCCGATCTTATTGGCGAAATTCTTCAAAAAGGTCAGGTGCGTAGCACTCGCAACCGGCGTGTATGTATTTGAAAATGTGGAAGAAGCAAAAGAAGTATGCAAGAATCGCAGTAAGTGGCAGTCTATAGTTTCTGTCTACCCCGGTGGGAGAAAGGCGTGAGTGTATGTATGTATGTATCTACATATGTGATTTTTAGTCGCTACGAGTCCAACATACCATGATGCCTTCCCAGAGTGTCAAAAAAGGCAGTGATATACCTAGTGATTTTCATGCACAGTTATTTATCGGTACCTACATTTTTTAGTTCATGTGAAACACATACAAATAAAAACTCCGATCTGCTAATCTGATCTGATAACTCCGATCTGTAGAAATTAATGGAAAAAACACAATAAAACTTTGTTCGGTCGGCGACCTCACACTCAGTAATCTGCGCTTGCGACCATTAGACCGTAGACGTATGAAAATTATAAAAACCCTTTAAAAAAATATCATTGCATAAGTATATTATGTCTTCCTCGCTTTAATATTAAGGTATGAATCCCACTTCTCGTCCTACAGCATAAGCTTACGAATTGTGACTAATTTTAAGAAATATAAGACATTTTTGCAAGATGAAATTTCAAGAATGCTCTTTCATGACGACAGCTGAAAGCGTTATGAGAGCCAGCGAACTTTCTTGCTTGCGACGTGTTAAAGTAGAGGCACCATGTTATGAGGAAAATAAATCATCCTTTATGGGTTTCTTTTTTTCGTTATGAGATGCAAAACTCTAAAACTTGTTGACTAGACTCCTGTTGGGGCTACTGAAGAGAGTACCTACATAGTTCTCTACTGACCTGATAATCGAAATAAGTAGCGCTGTGTATATTGTTTGCCGCAATAAAGCACTGACAGTCCGATTGCTCAGTAATATCAGTTCAACGCGGACGTAACGAGGTGGCGGTGATACCGTGATGGACGGGAGTATAAGAGCCTCTCGGCGCACGCGTTGAATTGCGCCTTGATCTGTTCCTGTATCTCCGTCGTGAATATTTAGAAATAGTTAATAATTTATATGTCATAGTTTCAGAAATCATTATTATACAAAAATATGACTTGATGATATTGTAAGCGGAACTGCGTGACATTATAAATTATCGTCCGGCGCACCTTGGCCAGTTAGGGTTGAAACTGTCTGTTACTCCTAGGTAGGTAAGATACTTCTCTCTCTTCTATAATGTTAAAAACCCAATTGAGGCTATCAAAAATAGTGTGTGATACACATAACATACCTGACCAATATAATTATATTTTACACCAGCTTATTCTCATCATCATCCTAACCTTTTCCTATGTTGGGGTCGGCTTCCAGTCTAACTAGGTGCCGTTAAATATAATTATTTTACACGAAGCGACTACCAGACCTCCGCATACCAATTTCTGGGCAATGCCGATATCGTAAGAATAAACTCACTTTAATTAAAGTAAGTAAAATATAACTAACAACAAAGATTAATTACTACAGGCAGTCACGAGCTGACTTTAATACCATTGTGCATAAATATTATAATCATAATTAAGGGCAGGATCATAAATAATTGCGATTACTTTTCTCTCCCGGTATTCTGTCGACGTTAAGTACTGTCTACATTATGCAAGGAAATTAATCCAGGATTTATATCAATCGATAATGAAATACGGATGCAAGCTGAAATGTACTTGGTTTTTGGAATAATCAGCATTACGATACAGTAAATCAAATTTATATTACTTTAATAATCTGAAGACGTATTATATGATCCGGTTTACACAGGTATTTATAATTAGTTCTTTGTAAATACTGAAATATAGTATTAGTTTCGTGCGAATAGCTCACTACTTAGTTATGAAGTGGTGCGAAACGCACTAATAAATAATCAATTTGAAAAGTGTCGTTTGACACGATTCGTGCGATCCAAATTCGGGCGACACAACTACTAAGCCAAAAAGTAACAGGTTTAATTTAATAATTATTGTATTATTTTTTTCTGTCTATTGTATTTAATTTTTTATCGTTTCCATTTGAACCACAGTTATCCTTAAGAGGAAAAACCTGTAACTGTCATTATTTCTAATAACCTTAACAATATTTAAGGAAAATCGGCGTTCACTAGTGAAATTTTTTTTCTCAACAAATAAATTTATCACATTCACAATTATTTTCATCTCGTCAAGGTTTTTTTAAATCAACCCACACGGATTGAACCCCTCAAGAAGCCGATCGCTCAGCCACTACACCAATGGTGCCGTCGAAGTATTTTTTTTTATCCTAAAACTTACAAATTCATGGATAACATAACGCAACCGGATTGTAGCATGCCCGAGATGGATATGTTTGTTCTTTGTGAAGAATAATGCCTTTGTACCCGACATCTAAAGTCACTTTCTTGAAATGACTACACAAATGTCTTTGCAGAAAGTAGACTTCTTTGAACAATCTTCTGCATGTCTAAGTTTTAACCCTTTGAATGCTTCGCTAAGCACGGAAGCTTTTCTCGGACGCTGAGCTTTAAATTGAAATATCTACTTTCACCGGTGCCACTGTAAATATCCGTTCACTTTTATATGAGAATTATCAACCAACCCTTTAAGTACCTGGATGTTTCATTTTGTTTTTTTTTTTTTACCGTGTAAAATTGTATCATCGACGGTTTCCTACGGGGGATTAATTCCAAAAAGTTTTAAAAAATTAAGGATGAAAAAAAAATGGTTAATTGTAATCGAATCTAATGACAGTAAAATATAATATTTGTAGAACGTACTAACATAAAAATAACTTCAAATTCTTTATGTTCTTTTCATTCTCTAAGAGAGCTTGGGGATAGTGGAATAGATAATTCCACTCACAATTGGAACTGCTCGACTGGAGAAGTACCTCCACCTTGCAGAAAATCGCCAAATAACATAGCTCCGTGCTATGTTGTGTTCCTAACAGTGAACAAGGTCGCCAGAGCTCCATGAGACAGCGTTGTGTTGGCAGTGTGGGGGACCGGTGATGATTTGTTACTGCCGCTGTCATGTATGGCAGCATGTCTCCTATGCTGCCGGCCCAACTATTTCTCCTTAATTTACAGGGTCGGCAACGCGCGACTGATACCCCTGGTGTTGCAAGCGTCCATAGGCTATGGTATCCGCTTACCATCAGGCGGGCCGTATGCTTGTCTGTCACCCTAGTGTTATAAAAAATAATATTCCAAAACATTTTCTCTACATCCATAAAGCCCGTAGTGTCCCACTACAGGGCAAAGGCCTCCCCACTCTCCTTCCACATCTCTCTGTCTATTGCTCTTAAGGACCAGTCTTTTTGAAAAGAGTCCAGCTCATCCCGCCATCTCCGTCTGGGCCTGCCGCGTTGGCGTCTGCTATTAAGTGGAATCCATTGGATTGTCAGTTTGGCCCATTGTTCTGGCATGCGGCAGATATGACCAGCCCAGTTCCATTTCAGCGTGGCAGCTTTCCGAGTGACGTCTATTCAATAAACTTTATTTATTTATCCAACTAGACTCATCCAATATAATTCATCCTCTGAGATTAAGCTACAGAGCAATATCTACATGGTTTATGACCGCCAGCCTTATTTGCGTATCTATTTATCGTACCGTAGTAATAGCAGTCAATTTTACAAGTCAATCCTACTTAATAGGCGGGCTGTATATGGGGATTGTAGACAAACCTAGCGATAGTGACTAAAACCAATTTGCATACAGATTTGCTGAGCTTAGATGTGCTCTACAATCGCTACAGTACTTGCGCTAATGAGAACGATATTTTGCTCTGGTGATACTTAGCAAAGCATGTAGAGCCCACACAAATTTACCCTATAAATGAAACATATCACTTACTTACTCACGATTGTATTCCCCAAACATTTGGGACAGAGGTGGACTGAATCAGTGAATTATATTTCTGTACTTACAGCCTAAAGATCGATTTTGTTTGAGTAAAGGATCGATTCCAATTCGATAAAAACAAACAACATTTTAGAAGAATATTAAAGAAAAATGTGAATTATGAAGAATTCACGGCTAAGTAATAACTATTACTCTGATTAAACCATATTCTGTTGCAGAGATGTCATGACAGTCGCTTCTTGAAAAATGTCAGTATACTGAAAAGGCTACGATGATGATACATACCGTGTGTGCTACAGTGGACTACCTCATTAGCCTAGTAGTCTAGGGTTCGATTCCCAGGTCGAGCAAAGTGTTTTGGATTTTTCCATGAAATTCACAGCAGCTCAGAGTTTAAGATCTTAATGGTCATAGACTCGCCCCCTATTACATGGAACCTAAAGATACAGGTGTACTAATATACGTACCTACGGTTCTGCCTAACCCTTCGGGGAATACAGACGTGATGGTATGTTATGTTCCTGCATTAGACTGAAAATTATGATAGATCTACTTACTCTATCAAACATACTGTGCTGTGTAGATTATAATTTAAATATCGTAAGTACAATATATTTAGAGGAAAAGACGTTAAAGATAACTTCTTAATTGTGTTAGATGCTTAAACTTTGGAAGTAACTCCTCGTAAACAAGATCCTTATAATAGTTTCTCGCGAAGTGGAAATGTTGCATGTTGCATGGTGTAAGCCAAAAGTTATTGTATCATTGAAATATCTGAGCACCGTTATACCGACGCAGTGTATTAGAAAAAGGATTTTATTTCTTACCCATCACGACTTGCCTTTCATTTCTTGTATTCACGGGGTGCCTTAAAAGAGTTCACATGCCACGCAGTAAGTAGGGGATTGATAATTTAATCACATATTGGACTATTTTTTTTATATTGTACTTTTGAAGATAATTTAACAAGTCGTTTTATAGTGCTGGATGGCGCCCTTATTTGCGAACTGACAAATAATAGTCTTCGTCAAATATCGATGATTAGTACAATATTATTATTGCAATAATAGTATATACATAATCAACCCATTATATTGTCCCACTACTGGGCACCGGTCACCTCTCAGAATGAGAGGGATTACGCTATAGTCCACCACGCTGGCCTAGTGCGGGTTGGCAGACTTCACACGCCATCGAGAAAATCTCTCAGGCATCCAGGTTCCTCACGATATTTTTCTTCACCGTTTACGCGCGTGATAATTAGCTAATAATACGTACATGACTTCGAAAAGTCAGAGGTGCGTGCCTTGGGGTCGAACTCTAGACCTTTGACTTGGCAGTTCAACGGTCATACCACTAGGCTATCACTGCTCATAGTACATACGAAGAATAATAAATAAAAATAGTTTATTGACACAATGAATACATAGTACGAATATGGAGCTCTTGACTTTCAAACTAAGGAAAAACTTGTAATATGGAAGCCAAGGAGTGTAGATTCATGACAACTTACTAGTTACTATGTGAATACTATACAAATAGGTAGACTTCTGTTCAATTAAAAATGTTGCATAATAAAAAGAGATTGGGAGTGATGTGTGTGAATGAGTTGTGGTGTTTGTGAGTGTAAGAGATGCGGATATTTGGAGTGTATAGAATAATTTATACGAATCGAAAATATCTTATGACTTACACCTCACCAAAGCTGTGATCCTATTGTACCACTATCCGCAGAGGTCTGAGGCTAAGACGAGACGCTAAAAGCATGTTGTCGCCTCCAATTTGGCTCCACTGTCACATTCCACTCCAGACGCCTCGGCGTTGATACAATTTGCCCTTTCGCCGTCCTATGAAATATTAGAAAGGCAACGAGTGACGTGACGCGAGTGTATATGTGGTCGATTGAGGAGTATGACGTCATAACTGTGTTCAGAATCAGGATTTTGTTTGTCTGAGTTTGAGTGGTATGTGAAATAACACCCTTACGAGAAGTGTATGATAGAAACAAGTGTTCTTGTTATCTTTATCTGTACCTATTACTAGAACATGTTCAATCTTTCGCATAATCAGATGTTGAACTATCATTTTATATATATATTTTTTATTTTTTTAAAAAATAAACGTTGCCCCACACTAGGATTTTCTCCTGTATCGTGGGTGCGTTTACAAACACAAATTCTCACAAACCCAAACATCCAGACCCGGAACAACTACCTGTAGAATATTTGCTCCGTGTGGGGATCGAACCCACAACACGTTGCGCAGAAGCCGATCGTTCAGCCGCTACGCCAAACTTGTCGTCAAGTATTTTGACAAGTACTATTAGAACTGAGAGTATAAATAGTGTAGTAGTACTATTAATTGCTGCCTATAGACATCTGCAACACCATTAAGGAGTTGTTGCAAAGTGTCCATGCATAGACGACCCTTAAGGCCGGTTAGCAAAACGTCAGCAGAAAGACATAGCTAACAAGTATTTTCTGTTTGTATAAATACTGAATACTTGAAGCATTTGCCCAAATTATTTAACTAGCAAATTTAGTTCTGTTAATTTACTCGCCTGGATATCTGGGTATGGACAGAAAGTGTCGCTCTCAACCTTCAGACTAGCTAGACTCTTTATAGGACTGCTGCCTACGCCTCAATCGTCACATACCATGCAGATTAACCCATTATCTATGTGCATGAAAAATTTAAATTTAAATCTAAAGCATTGTGAGTGTAGCTTTGCAATAAATAGTCGCTACGTAACATAATGTTCATACAACCGTTGCATATTTGCGGTTTCTGGGACATACTTGTATAAAACCACAGAAATGTTATTGCACATTAAATCATAGCATAAAGCTCTCATATATTTGACCTAATATATTATCCCGTCTTGTAAATGGCTCATATGTTATTATAATCCGTATGGCTTACAATAACAGTAAATTTCAATTGCGAATAAAATTAAACAACATATTTAGTTTTGTTTAAAAGAAGAAAAATGGCAGTGATAACCTAGTAATATGACCATTGGACTACCAAGTCTTGAGTTCAAATCCAGCCTTCTAACTTTTCGAGGAAAGACATTGTGTAAATCTGCAGGCCGTATGAAGTTTGAAGCTAGTTAGAGTGGTAGATTTAGGATGCCGCTGGCAGGAACTGAACTGAAACTGGACTGGATGAAAAAAGCTAAAGATTGGGATCTGGGCCATTCACTGAAAGAGAATAAAATCATGAAAAGAACAAACACATTTATTTTGTAAAATAAAGTGCTCAGCTGATAGTATCTTTTTTTAAATGCATATTTATAATAAGTGAAGACGTACATACATTTACTAGTAGATATAATATACGCTTCTATTCATCAAACAAAATTATTTCCTCGTTGTCTTATAAATTTTGCTGCAATAAACTTTATAGAAATAACAAATGATGAGATCCCGGTGTTAATGCTAAGTGACTTGGAACATAATGAACTGGCTGCGTTGAGAAGGGATAACAAGTTGAAGGATGATGGATGAGCCAGGTCAATAGGGGTTCCCGGTTGTAACTGCCACTGAAATAATTATACACCAGTAGATATGTGTGAAGAACAGGAAATTAACAATTTGTTAAATTAATACTCCGAAATTAACCAAAGATCCGAAATAAATTAAATTAGTTTAAATATATAATATATTATTATAAATTTGCTGTAAAGCCAAATAAAAAAAAAAACAAAATAATTTTATTCAAAGTTCAAGTTCAAATGTTTTTATTTCAAATAAGCTTTTACAAGCGTTTATGAAACGTTAATGAGCCTAGTTGCACGGTTCCAAAAATGTTGATCCTTTGGAGAAGAATCCTGCAAGAAAATCACACAATCCGGCAAGACACTCTTTTAAAATAATTTGTATTACAAAGTTAGGTCCTATACCAAAGAGTTAGTTCGCGGTGTTGGAGTATAAGTGACGTCTGTGTAATTAGTATTCTGATGAATTGACGATGATGTTGATAATAAGTAAATATGCAATTTAGGGGCTTTGCTCCGTTCCTAGTGAATATCTCGTTTTTGTGTAGGGATCAAATTGGTATTATCATAATGACCTGGAGAGACTGTTCTCGAGAATGGTGGACTTATTCAACTCAGATTTGTATTAGGGTGAAATCATCCCAACAAGTATGCACGTATATTTTCTAATAATTTCTTAAATCCAGTTTAAAGCAAATCAGTTCGGTACATAAAAACCTAGGGGCAACATAACGCCCTTTTTAAAGCCTAACCGTTCGGTTATATACAGGTGTATCTTTTGATATTCTCGTATTTACAATAGTGGTCATTATCAAAATTCCTCTGATAGAATTGTTCTGACTACTGAAAAATCGGTCTTATCCGATTTAAACTACAATTCTATTGTGAAACTACACCGTTTTATCTAACACAAACAATTTCCGCTGCAGCTTTTAGTCCGGTATAAAACATTCGAGCATAAATAAAGGCTCGTTCAACGGTTGCGGGTGACATTGCGGTTTTAGGGATAAACCCGCACGATCTATACCTAGGTGTGGTGTACATAAGAGAAATGTTAGTACACAAGACCTCTACATCGTTCGCTCGTACGTTTAGGAACCGCACTCTCGCCGCGTATGCCGCCGATGTGTTGCAAGCTTTATTATTTTAAATGTGGTCATAAAAAATAGGAACTAGTATGCTGCACTAGCAATTAAATTTAGTTAGATATTTGTTAATAATATTTGCCGTAAATGTTTTAAAATCACCGCCTCTAATATTTTAGTAGACTGCCTCATTACTCTAGTGGCTTCAAGCGTGACTGCTACGCTACAGGTCCTGGGTTCGACTTCCAGTTTGAGAAAAGTGTTCTCGAGTTTTTGTATGATATTCTCAGTAGCTTCTCGAGGTTTGCATTTGTGCCCCGTTAATGGAAATAAGCTCGCCCCATGTAATAACATGGAACCTATATATACCGACGAACTGTGGATGTACTATTGTACACCACTGCCTTACCCTTGGGGAATATAGGCGTGTTCTTTTCACTTATATCATATTCTCTGAGAATATTTCTGTAAAAATATCTTTCTTAAAAAAAAAGTAGGGACTGATACAAATAAAAAACTAAATCTGCAAAATAAATAACTTACATTTTAATTAAGTAATATTATAAAGCTTGATCTTATAACTATCAACAAATGAATAATAACAAAGTATAAGTAAATGTCTTAATGCCATGGAACTAGTACAATAAGGTACCTATCAGCTCAACGGCATAGTATGCGATTACATTAATGTTATTTTTGTTGAAAATGTGATTCATTTGAATGTCGTTCTTTTGTTAGAATTGGCAAAATCGTACAAGGAGATCTATCTGTATGGTTACCGTCATTCAAATTATTATGGAGGAAATCTCATAAAGGTAGAAGCAAACTTGTAACACTCCGTGCGACACGACCGCAGATTGCAGCATGGCCACATCATCCACGCAGCAGAGGATGCTCAGCTCGCAGCGGATGTTACAAATTGGTATGCAGCTACCTTAAATTTGTTGTCTATGAGTAGATGCCTATATCATAATCCAGTTCTTTCCCTCTTTCGCTCTTAAATCTCAGATTGACGTACGTGTATCCAATACCACCAGCAGTTACAGTGGCCGTTGCATTTGTGTGTTTATTGTCATACGCCATGATGCTCTGAAACAATTGGATGGAGTACTCATCAAGAATTCATACAAGATGGGAAGGAGCAGCCGTGTAAGACGTATTGCGTCTCAGGAATAGACATGGGATAATAAAATAAAACACTTCGTCTGTTTATGGCTTTCCTTGATTTCTTACGGTGGAAAAAGGAGAGCATTTGAAAAGGATGGTAGAATGACCTTTGAATTTTCTTTAACTAGTAGCGAAGAGTTTTTGCCAACTTTGACTTTGAATCAGTATAAGTTGAATAAAGCGGTGGTAGCCTAATTTAATTAAACCCACCCATTACACTTCCGACGTGAACCCACCCGTAACACAAGCATTTAGCTTATCATGAGGGGTTAACAAGAGTACTAGTAATGTGCGACCCATATTGCCAGTAAACTTTAAAAAAACGTCAAGGTAGGCTAGGGTAGGTTATAAAATACCATGTAATTTAAGTACAGACAAACCACTTTTTGGCTAAGATAATGGTTTTCCAAATCCAAAATGAATGAAACCAAAGTGAATTTGAATCTAAAACTAAAGCCCCACGTAAAATATGACTGTAAAATTACCTACCACTTACAGAGTTAGAATTATAGCTAACAAGCTATGTATAGTTTTCCTGTATCCTAAAAAATCATCCCACTGTATAGCATAAGCATCGATCTATCCATATTTACGCTTCCTGGACTTCAATACAGTTAATACCACATGAACCAATGTTTGTGATTATATAAAAAGTTATGAAAGTGAACGATATATTATTTATAATGATAAAATCAATAGTATACAGAATAGAACGAATAATTTACAAACACTGGCAGTCAGGTAATTGGTAACCCATACAATTGATAGTATGTTCGACTTCCTTGAAGCATCCTGAATATTTGATGGTCGGACAAATTGTATTGACTGAGCTGATAGGCAAGAAGCGATGAAAGAAAATTGAAGGAAATCCTTGGAATCAACAAACATTGTACGCATAATTTATTAAGGTTATACAGTGGAAAAGTTTGGGTAGGCTAGACAATGAGGCGCCAAAGCTACTAACATTTTTCTATAGACATTTCTGTGGAATACTGAATTTGATTGTTCCGATTTCAGTTATATACTTCAACGTGCAAGGGCACATTCGTATCGATTATCAATCGATTAGAAACATAACACAGCTGAGATTTCGAAATAGCGTTAATTATAATCAAAACATTATTTTTAATTATAAGAACTTGTCATTGAAAAAATGGAGGAAGAACCAAAATACCAAGGAGACAAAAGTTGTTTACTACTTCTACTTGTTCTGAATAAGAATTTGATCATTAAGGTGAACGTCATAATTTAAATACAAAAAGTATACTTACATTGATCATAGAGTGTCCACTGAAGAATACATTCTTTACACGTTTTATGAACGGAATTGCAGCATAACATGCTGTAGTATGATGTATCATGTGCCTATTATTATTTGTGTTACCTAATATTAAATGATCGCACGTTACTACCACAAACATACTGACTAAAGCTAAAGCCACAAGTACTTGAATCTTCATATTTTTTCACTTCTTAAAAATACAAAAAGACACGACGTCGATGCACAGTGAGTCAGAACGGAATGAATGAATTGAACTGATTAAATAACTGAGACAAGTATCAGCAACAGAGGTCGAGATGGGATTACAATTGAATCAGAGGTCAGTGGGAGTATTACATTATAGTTGTTGAAATAACATTATTATCTATCCTGCATAGTGATCAGTGAGATTGTTTTTACTTGGTCATTGATCGCGACTAAGTGTTTACTATACTTTGTCTAGGGGCAGGAAATTGATGAATTAAACTACGTGTGCTGATTGGACTGGACTTGTGTATTTTTTAGCGAGCGATATGTGAATCTTGATATGGGAATTTACATGTATTAACAATATTGAAGTATTACCTAAATTATTTGATTTAGTAATTTAGAGACTAAAATACTGAACGAAGTTTTAAAGTTAATTCTTGTCACCTACTTACAGTTTATAATTTAATTAATATATAATAATTATATGATAAGTTAAAAATATTATTTATGGAAATTGGCGCTCTTGTGGTGAAACCTGTTCTCATTTCCATTCTTGGCTATATTATATTGACAATTAATTTTTAATGATTATTGCTCAATTTTAGTATTAATGCTCAATTTCATCATTAAATCTTAATCTTCAAATTTTTATTGTAATTTTAATATTCTGCTTGACTAATTTCCAAAGTAACTAAGTAAATAAGACATTATGTTTGTAATACTCGTATTGAATAAGTCGTTGAAGTGCCGTAAACAAAAAAAAAATCTAATGATTTGTGAAACACACGTTGTTTGGGATCACTAATTTTTTTCCAGGCTTTCTTACAGATATATTTATAATGCTTAATTTTCTTTACAATAACATTTTTTCAGTAGATATCCTACTCCCTACTAATATTATAAACGTCAAAGTTCCTGAGGATGTATGTTACTCCTTCACGCAAAAACTACTGTATAGATTTTAATGAAACATTACAATAATATAGCTCATAAATCAGAATAGCACATAGGCTATTATTTATAAAGATATTGTTTGAATTATGCAGTCTACGAGGGAAAAGTCGCGGGCGGTTTGCTAGTGTTATAATATGGAAAGAGAATTTTGGTTTATTACGCATTTTACTCTTTTGGATAAAATCGTAAATATAGGTGGACTTTAAGTCTGCAAAGGTACTTGGAAAAACGTTAAAAAACCAGTATTGTACTAATTAGGTAGGTAATCTAATATTTTTCCAAAGCAAATAAATATTTAATCCAAATATCAAAATACAAATTGTAATGAAAGTAAACAAATTAAACACGAATTAAGCTCAACCAAACAAATTAACGAAGGCAAACGTTTTAGCTTGCCGTTAAAATATTGTGTTACGAACAAAATTTAATCAAACAAACCCACACCTATGGAATAAAACTTTCGTCCGTTTATTAAGGAAGGGTTGCACGCACCGACTCAGACAATAGGAATCGGACTGAAGGCATTCTCCATTTTATGCGAGGGTTGGTAGGAAGGGTACGTATTAGTCCGAACACCGAATCCATTCCCGGTCTTCCGGCAAAATGTTGGAAACAATCTATTCCCTGTTTTATAAAAGCCGTTGTCTGAGTTTCACGTGGAGTCTCCAATCGATATTTTAGTGAACAATGGGTGGAACGTCTCTATTACAAAGTTATATTTGTTGAAACGATTGGTGTTCATTTCTAAAATATTTACTAACTCAAAAATAGCAGCATGTACTTATTTATATACCTAGTTTGTTTGTGTCTGATTCAATAAATTGACTACAATAATCACAGAAGAGTTGATTCTAATACATGGTTTACCCGCAGTTAGAGATGGTTTTATGCTAGGGCATTTATTTTTTTCGTTCAAAATGTCTGGGCAGAAACCCATCTATACCCGCAGTTCAATTGCTGTACTTTTAGATCCTAGGACATTAATTAGCTCATTTAACATATTAATAGCCAAGTATTTATATAAATTATAAACGATTTTATTATTAGAAAATGTTCATTCTAGTTAATTTTACACACGTGAAAGTTTGTGAGGATGTATAGATATTTGTTACTCTAACACGTCAGAACGGCTGAATAGATCTGGATGAAATTTGATAGGTACAGAGATCGATTATAGTCTGGAATAATATATGCTACTTTTTGTTCAGGTCGGATACGAAGTCGCGGACAGAAGTTAGTATTCAATATTTCGTGAAATATTCTCGTAATAAATATTATAAATATTCTCTAAATTGTTTTTGTGCTACAAACAGTCCCATTCCGTTTTATAAGCTCAATTGTAACAAGCAATTCAACTCATATCATAAGATAAATCGTTGATTGTAACTAATGACACTAACATGTCGTATCGTTTCAACTCATTCTATTATTTTTTATTTGATATCCTGTTATTATATCTCAGTTGAAAATATAAAACTATATCTATAGGTCGCCTTCTGTATGTGTGCATGTATAAGAATGCATGGTGTATCTTTGTAATTGATGTATGTTTTCTGCATGTAGTTATTACAGAATTATTATGGGCCATGTGAAATTACTTAATTATTAAGAAAAGCCTAGTCTAGAAACCTCACTGAAGAGTTAAAACCCAAATTGCAGTGTAACACTTTCAAATAAAACAAGCCTGTTGAAGACTTTGTAGTATTTTTTCAAATTAGTGGATGTTTGAATATGAAAGTTTTGACAAAAACAAAACGTTTGTACAGATAAAAAATAAACCTAAAAGCATTAAGTAAAAATGTACCAGATCCCACGATGTCAAATAAATCCAAAGCAGAAAACTTTACTTACCGTCGTACAAACTTTATCAAACCGATCCAACCTCTAAAAAGAACGGAGCCGCCAATAAATACATACGTGTCCACACATACTTTTACGGGAAATGCAGAAGTTTCAAAAGTATTATCGCTGTGGCGTTTGATAAAAGACTGTCGTTCTTGTAACGACTGTAGGGGTGTAAAGGGTGGGATACATTTGGTGACGAGAGTCTCTAATGCGCTCATCTATCTGAAGTAATCCTATAAAATTTTGTGGCATGTTTGCATGACGTTGCAGAAGTGTCGAGTGTGAAAACTGCAATTTACATGCAAATACAGATGTCAAATTTTAGCTAGGTGCATTATCTTCCATTGTATGAGCATCAAATTTTAAATTCTATCCACCTTCTTTATTAAAATTAGACGTCTTATGAGTCCTATTTGAATCCTCCTAAGAAAGGCGGTATGGATCTACAGATTGAAAATCGTAAAATACCTAACTCTGAACTGCATCTAAACCTGTGACAATATGAAATCGGATTATAATATCTATAAAAATACATACCTATAAGAGAATCAATGGTAGTGTTTTAAAGTGTTTGCTTGTTTTGCTGCTGAGCTAAGCTTATTGTTATTGGAACGATTGTGCTGACTTTTGAACTGCATTGCTATTGCGCAGTGTAGCTGCAATGCATATTGATATCTCTCAGTAGGTATAATTATTCTGCCTCGAATCGAAATATGCATAAACAGTGTTGCATAAAATATATTTAGTGAAAATATTTTCTGGGTGTACCTAACGTCCGCAAAATTGCCAACCGCATTTTTTAAACTGTTTGTCACAGATAACGAGAGGACAAATGTTCCAGGAGTATGTGTTTAGGGGAGTCCGTTATCGTTTAGGGAATCAGCGGGGGTTATTACCTCTGGTTGTTCTGTTTCATGCTCGCCTTCATACAAATACCAAGTGGTTTGATTTGTGGCTATTGAGATATTAAAACAATGCTGTTAAACTGTAACAGTTCACATTATTGTTCTCAATTGTTTATTATCTTCATTTATTTGTATTTATTCGTGTATAAGTGTATAAGACTACAGTCACAAGGGATAAAGATACCGACGCAGACAGTTTTATTCATGCATATAATGCTTTATTCTTAATTATTCTTAATGCTTTATTCTTACTTAAGGCTTAAGTCTTTTGATTGAGTAAAAAATCAATAGTTTAAAATTATTCATCATTGCTTTGATAGTTTATAATAACAAGGTTGCATTACTTGTCAAGAAACATCTAACCGCACACGAGCACCTGAAAATAAAAAGTTAATTAACTTTTAAATGTATTGTGGAAGTCTGACTCGAGTTCCATCCATTGTTTTATTTGGAAACCCGATACACAATATCCCTGGTAACGTGAGAGCATCACGAACGCTACTGTAAAGATAAACGCACCGTGGTGTATCTCTAGTGCAATTTGTTACTCATTGTATCCACTGCTCGCCAACAAATCTTGCTATTTATCTTAAAACTGTTGTTTCATTTAAAACAGAATTTATGCTTGCCGTAAAATTGTAAAGAAACAGAACAAAGAATACGTTTAATAACATTTGAATTTATAATGCTTGTCCATATAATATTCTGACAACAGCAAGATTCACGCCAAATGAAATAGAGAAAATGAGAATTTTGTTGGTATATTTGCCAAAATTTGCATAGTGGATCTCATCGCGAAAGAAAGGGGAACTTTTTTCATATTTTTTATTAGACTGAACACAACTTACATAAAATTTCACAACTTGTTGAACAAAAGTTTTTGTAGGGTGTGAACACCATAAACTGGGTCGAGGGCCATAAAAATTATAGGCAGTATAAGTTAATGGTACTGGTGACCTATTTGCACCTGCGAGCTGGGTACTGTCTTCGTATCCCATACATCATAATGAACATTATGAAATTCTCCATAAAAAAAATTATAAATTAAATTTAACTCTCTTAAAAATAATTAGCTTAAAAAGTAGCGGGTTTAATATGAATATAACATATTCCCCAACGTTTAGTAAAATTTTTGCTGATTTTTATTTTCTAAAGTTCCCTGATACTCGTATTGATTAATGGAGATTAGTAAAGTACGACAGCTCCGTACTCTTATCGAAACACCATGTATTAAGCAAACGTCTAATGTCGAATCTCCCCAATAGAACTTAGATAAGCCAAGCCTCCAGCGCTGGGGAGACGCGGCAGGAGCGACGCATCGGCGCGAGATAACAACGCCCCGCGGTAGACCTCGTCTAATTTGTTACTCATTGTACGTCGCGATAACTCGTAATGTACCTATGAATTGATAGCAGTACGTGGAGGAGCATGTATTATATTACTGGATATGGCATCATCATCTATAATAGCATAAGAGAAGTAACTAGTAAATGTGTAATAAAAGAAACAGATATGGAAGGCGGTAGGGGTAATCTTTAGCTTACCGAAGAATAATAATCAATTTGTAACGAAAACACTTAAATAAACAACATTTCAAACTAATTTTGTTTAAAAGCATTTAAAACGAAATGACAATACAATGCAGTAAATAATTCATGTCATTACAATACGAATAATTAACTCTAATTTATAAACGCTTAACCAAAAGCCTAACCTTCCAACAGAACGAAGTAGAATGTCTAAATTATTATACTCAGTTACACACCAAATTATTTCCATCCATTTTAGATCAAGGAACTACCGTTCCGCTAAGCGTATCCTATCTATAGACACTTCACAATAAATTATACCGAAAGTTTATAGTGTGTTTACTGATCTCCCTTTGGCTTTAGCCCAATAGTGTCAACTGTTAATAGACAGCACACGTGGCACGATTTAGCGGCTGTTCCTTTTATCCCCGGCGTCCTCCTGCTTCAAGAGATTTTTCACGATTAATTTTCTAGTGTAGACACTGTCACTTCCATTTGTTGGCAGGGCACCCTTAACAAAAACAGGGATTATTCCATAAGCCCCTCCAGGCTTAGGTATCTAATTTCCTGTTTGTTTTTATTTGGATTTGTTTTGTTTATATACAACCAATGCTACTTTGCTAAGTGTAGATTGAACAGTAACTATACAAGTATGGGCGGACTATTAATTGCTAGTGGCAATTCTCGCGAAACCTGTAGATAATCGTGTTTCTAGCATTAGCGTTAACACAACATCATTTATTAAACAGTGCGCGGAATAAATGTCCGGAGTCCGACCACGTCTTAATCTTTATCGTAAAATTTACATTAGCGTATCCTGCAGACGTATCCGATGGGGTTTCATTTATTTCGAAATAAATTATTGATGCATCCTTTTTATCTTCTTCGAGCTTAATTGATTTGTCGCTTGAAGCCGTCTATATTCTTGCTTCTCAATTACGTGTGGAGCAGAATATCGCGAACTGTCGGCCGTTTTATTTATGGTAGGCCAATTGATTGAATTAGTGGACCCTGAGGCGCTCGCCCGATACTGACCTGTTTCATACCGATGAGAATTTATTTCTCTAGCGCCGCCACTTTATTTTGTAAACTTTACATTGCTGCTTCAATTTTATTGACATGAGGTTTTGTTTTTGTATTGTTATCTTTCTTATGCATCGAAATCAGATTATCATTCCATGTGTGGGCAGAATTTTATTGTGAGTCGATAATAGTCTTGTTTTATTCGTTGTTTATTTATCTCGCCATTTAAGCTCAACAACTTTCATGAATTTGATCTGATTTAATAAATTTGGTTTCTATATTTTAGTAAATGTTGTTGAATAGGGACACCATACAATACGTCCAAGCTAGTACAATATTTTGGGGATAGGAAATGCCACTTTGTAAAGTTTAGCAACTTGGCTTTTGTGAAACAGTAATAAACTAGATTTATAAAAATAACTATGTAGGTATATGAAAATGTAGTGGCCAAGATAGTTTAGCTTAGCGAGCACTAGCACGCAATATTAGTTTTTCGAAATGACGTGCGTATTATTAATAAATTTATCGCTCGCTAAACGGTCAAGATTTTCTTGATGGAATTTGCACTCTCGCTAAAGAAGCGTAATGGAATTATAGCTACCTCTCATTTCGAAAGGAGATCCTTGCTTTTAGCAGAAGGATGGTAAATGGGTTAATGATGATTTACGCTGTATTGATCAGGATCGCATCATGGATTCGATACAAGGCCAGCAAATATAGAATAGGCTACAAATACATTCCGGGCCAGCACTAGCTAGTTTTTTGCGTCCGCTCTTACAAACGATTGCTCACGAGGCACGTGCCTACGATCTGTATCGTGCCTCACCTGACACACTCGCAGCCTGCACTACGTGACCCGCATGTGCACCGCACGGAAGTAAATATCGCATCGAGGATTTATCTTTATGATATCCGGAAGGTAGAATATTGCGGCATTTTTGAAGTTCTTTTGATGGGGACAGGTTTTTTTGAGACTGCTGTATTTTTATAGGTAATTGATTTTATTGTGTAACTTTAAATAAACAGTCTTGCAAAACATATGACGAGTGGCACAGTATAAAGCTAACAGTGCTCAAAAGCAAGCTGTGAGTGATGCTGATTTTGAAAAAGCTCATCAAGCACATATTTCAAAGATTTTAATTAGTTCAACTTTATAATCCAATTGATTTCCAACTTCATTTAATTGTGGATTACCGGAAGATTTCTGGTAACTATGTTTTTTCCTTATTACCTACCTATTTCGTTATTTAGATAAACTTTTACGCTTTGTCTAAAAAAGGAGTAATTGAAACCACTCAATTATTTTTAGGTTCTTAATATTTGGAAATATCAATTATGTTACCTGTGTATTAAGTTGAAGTTAAATTTAGGTACCCAACTGTCAAAACGCTATCTCAAATAACAATTTAATTGAATCAAAACCGTTGAGTGACCTATCTCAATCTCCACGACATCTTAGCTTTGCCAACCTAATCCTATACTTACGAAACTCTGGCTAATGAATATTTTAGTAGGACGAAGTTAATGAAGGCCGCCTCCTTTGTCCCGACCGTAGCTTGATTACACCCAGACTGACGCAGGGAAACATTCGGATATAAAGCCAAACTGAATGAGCATATTGGAAAGTGATAATTTTTCCTATAATGAACTTAATTTAGGAGCCAATGAGCATTACAGCAGATTCAATTAATGGCATATTTTCGCTAGAGTGGTATTTTACCTAGAGGTAATTAAGGGCTTTTAATTACAATGTTTTCCGTTATCTTTTTGTGTTTTTTTTTGCATTTTCCATGCTATAATTATAAAGTTATTTTAGTAAAGGCAAAATTCAATCGCGGGCAGGATTCGAAAGTCTTCTGGTTGGATACACCAGAGTTAGTAATAGTTCGAATCCTGACCGCAATTGAATTTTTCCTTCACTAACGCACCTATGTTGATATTTACATGTATTTTTATTTTTTATATTATTTTTATGGGCTAGGAGGGCAAACGAGCAGACGGATCGCCTGATGGTAAGCGATCACCGCCGCCCATGGACACCCGAGGAGTCACGAGTGCGTTGCCGACCTTTTAAAAGGGGATTGGGCCTCCGGTAATCTCGCTCACTCGGCGAAACACAACGTAAGCGTTGTTTAACGCCGGTTTTCTGTGAGGCCGGTATCACTCCGGTCAAGCCGGCCCATTCGTGGCGAAGCATGGCTCTCCCACGTATAAACACGTACATTTTACAATTAGGTACTATTAGGCCATAAGGCAGACTAACAACTTCAAAAGTTTTCAATTTCGATGCGACATAAACCTTTTCTACAGTTTTACAGCAAAAAATAGCTACCTACTTCCCCATATCAGCGTAAATCGCAAAGTTAACTCTATAAAGTCTATAGACATAGATTCACCAACATTTACGTTAGATTTTTTTTATTAATAACAGTCGAACAGTTGTTAAAGACATAACAATTATTTACGCGGTAAAATCCGTAAAAAGTTGTTTTAATTAAACATCAGAATTATTGTTTTTTGTCAGTTTTGTCTACCAAATTTGACTCCAGCCGTTTAAAATTCCACAGTCCTGAACTTTGACCTAACACTGCTGATTTATTGACATTTCCAGATAAAACTTATCAATCTATCACTCAGACTTATTAAAAATTTTATTGAATTGCACGAGCGGCGCGCTCGGTGCTTTTCGCAGACATTTCCAATCGATCAACTCTGTCAAGATAACATCAATACTGTGTACATTTACAGACCGTATCTAGTTCATCTAATCTCTGTATATCCGTGACGTCACCGCCAAACAGTTGGGTAAGTACACGTGACTGGCATATGCTCAGGGTCCCAATTGACACGTTCAGACCGCCACGTGTGCAGAATCGACACCGGCAAGCTAATCCCGGGACTCGCTAGTTTGCTAATATTTTATTTGTTTTGGGATTCGGTGCTACGTTTGGGCAGCAGGTGAAGGAAATATTTTGTTGAAAAACTTTTGAAACCATATACAACATGCAGTTGCGGTACCTAATGTAACGTTGGGTTGTATTCTTTATCATTAGTAGGTATCTCAATTTGTTTACTTTCAAAAGATAAGCATGTGGAAGATTCTATCCATACTTCCATGAAATGTAAAACGTTTTCACGTCTAAACCGCTGTATCAATTTTTATGGATATTAGATATTTTATCGTATATTTTATTGGATATAGATATGATTGGACCTTGGAGAAAGATATAGGCTACATTTAGTCTCGAAAAATCCTTTGGGAAGCGAATGAAACTGCGGGTAAAACATAATTTGTAAGATTCCCCTGTTTGATTTTTGTTCATTCCCCTTCGATACCTAACAAATCTTCAATCTATACTATGATGATAAAAAATATACGTGTATTACACTACCACATTCAACTTAGGTGTTATCGCACGTGACATAATTTTACTTATCCAATTTGTTTATCCTCAGTTTAACAACAGTTGTTAATACTACTAATCACGCAGTTTATTTACATATCCTATAACTTTTTAATCTAAATCCTCAACTAATTAAAAGTAAATACTACGTGTTATCGGTATTTAAAGTCCATAATGTTCTATTATTGGGCTAAGCTTAGATGACTTTTAATTATGAAGCGGCGGTAGCCGGCCTTGCGATCATGTGGTTGCCGGTTCGAAACCCACCCATTGTACTACCACGAGGGGTTAACAAGAATACTAGTAATTTGTGACCCACAATACTAGTAAGTTTTAAAACAAAATCTATTCAGTATATTTGGCAAGGTATTGACCGGATATAAATTCAATAGTAGTGCTGGTATAAATCCAATAGTAGTGCTGGGTCTTGCAATCAAACTCAGTACCCTTAACTCAGCGTAGCAGTCGCACTTAGAACCACTAAACTAATGAGGCAGTTATGTACATTATGCACCTAAGAGTATCTGCTAAGATGTTTAAGAAAATGATTTCGAAAAACAATCATCGTTGTTATTTTTTCTGCCCACATGTTAATTAGTATGCACCGCGGTGAAACATAAAACACAATGATTGGGATTGAGATAAATATTGAATTTCCAAAATTAACGTGCCACTTAACGTCCCGAGAAAATTAAGACGAAATTAACAATACATAAAGCAATGTTCCACTTTCTGTATTTCGGTTCGTAAGTAATTATTAGTACATAAAATCCAAAATAATAACATAACTTTCGGAATTTATGTCAGCAGCTGCAATATATACCATCATAAATGCTTTAATAAGCTGTTATTTTTAATATTTTAATTATTGCAAGCGTGCACTCTGCGAAAATCATTATCATCAAGCTCTCCTCGTGCTTTCGACAGTATGCAAAAGCTGCACGTTACTGAGTCGGCGCGAAATGACAAACTAGAGTGGGGGGCAGTAACCCTAAGAACATCGAACGGGGAGGTTGTGTCGCCACGCGCCGTAAACACATCGCGATCTCCGCAAACTATAAACATTCACCGACGATGTTATGATTCGAGCCTAAACAAAAATGAACCAAGAAGTTTTTATCGGGTAAAATAATTGTAAGTGTATTTTCACGAGTAAAAAAAATAAACTATGTGGTGTAAAGTGCGAAGTGACGTTAATCAGTAGTGTCAAGTATGACCGCGGGTTCAATTAAAAGAGATAATCTCGGATGGAACCAGTTCAAGTGTGTAGTGCTTTTGCATCTTTTGTTCAGTTTTCCGTGCGCTACAAAAGGTAAGTGACAAAGATACAGAGATAAGAATATATTTAAGAGGAGTTTGGGATTTTTAAGCAAGATTGAAGTTTTTTCACTTCATTTTATATACAGAGTTCCGTTGTTATTTTTAATATATCGCCAAAGAAAAAAAATATTTAAGTAGGTAAGTATATTATCTTAGTATTGATAGAGAAGAGATATTAGAAGCCATATTTATTTTTAATTATGTTGTAGGCAAATGTAATAAAACACATTATGCAAAAAAAGCAAATAAAATTCAAACAAGTTTTTTTATTGAGATTGATGTCATAATATCAAATTAGCACAAATATTTAAATATATTTAAACGTTTCTAGTAAAAAAATGTATGTAGATAATATTTCTTCACGACTCATAAATAATTAATTGACACGAACATTAATTGAAATGTTCACACAAAAAATGAAAACCAGTTATATATTTTAGTAGGTAAGATTTTTTAAAATCCTATAAGAATATTTTTTTTAATATTTTTCTTAAGCTCAAAGTCGGGCGCCACGTATAAAAGAACATCCAGCTGACACAATAGTGGGCAGAAGCGAGCCTGCTACCCTGCGCTGCGTATCCGAAGGCAAGCCCAAGCCTTCGATCCTGTGGTACAAAGATGGCATCCCACTCGCGCCAACCGACCACCCCCACCGGGTACTGCTTGAAGATGGACTGTTGTTTCTTAGGTGAGTTTTCTTTCTTTTTCAGTCAGGATACGGGAAATAGCCATACAAACATAGTTACACACAGATTTGATGTCCTACCCATCAGCCCCTTTGTCTTCGGAGATGACTATATTTTCGCTCTACTGCCATACCTACCTTTTTTATGAGATAGGACAACAAACAAGCAGACGGATCGCCTGATGGTAAGCGATTACCGCCGCCCATGGACACCCGCAACACCAGAGGAGTCACAAGTGCGTTGCCGACCTTTTAAAAGGGGATTGGGCCTCCGGTAACCTCACTCATTTGGCGAAACACAACGTAAGCGTTGTTTAACGCCGGTTTTCTGCGAGGCCGTGGTATCACTCCGGTCGTGCCGGCCCATTCGTGCCGAAGCATGGCTCTCCCCGTTAAATAACAACCTACAATATCTACCTATCTCTTTATTTAGTTTAGGGGGGAAACCTTCTATCATCCTTCAGGGATAAGACAGGGTAGAGTGGGGTACCCATACCCACTTAAACCACTCTAGTTGCCACTATAAACAGATGAAAGGGAGCACTATCTCCTCTTATAAGACCACTCCAGAACCCCCACTGTGCAACTCCTGTTAGGCCACATTCTAGGATGACATCGAGGCTGCCCAGGGTGCATCGTCACTCTTCGAGGATGCACCATTCAGTGTGGATACGGATATTTCATATAATCAGACTACTTTTATAAATTGTCTATTTTTATCTTGTTTTGAACGTGCGTGTGTTCACTAAGACAATCTCTGCAGAAATAATCAGAATCGGAACTGCAACCACACACAATTTTAATCCGTACGGGGATCGAACCCGCGAACTCAAGCGCAACAGTCGATTGCTCGAATCACAGCAACAATAGAGCCGTAGTTATCAACTACGCATTTACTTAAACTGATTGGTATAATGTTGAAACTGTCAGAAATATTTAATTACTGCGTCTATATTGCGTAAAGCAGGCATTGGATTTGTCCGAATGCCTGTCGCAATAAATGTTTGAAATTAATAAGATAATTAATTCTTGTTGCGCTTGTAATTCGAATATAACATGACAGATGGCGCTACCTGCTGATGTAATGTCTGTTTGGCTTTATAAGTATGGCGGTTTGGATATTTAGTATTGCACAAGTTTAATATTTCAACTTAATTAGTATATGGTATCAAAGCTCTAAGTGAACTTATACTCGTAGTAGCTTAGGTACTATTGTAGCAGATATTCAGAATGTAGGTAATAATAAATAAAAGTCAGAATAAAAGAAAAAAGGTACAATGGACAAATTTTAATAATTAAGTAGGTACTGTAGGAGGGCGTTATTCCAGGTACGACGCTGGGATCACTCCTCCGAAGGAAAAATCCGTTTTATGTTTAAACTCGTCTCATTTATTCAGATAATACTCAAGGAATCCATTTATTTTACAAAATCATTTCTTCACGTCACTTTCAAAACAATTCTACTCAATATTTTTAAATCCATAGTTCTTATTCCTTTTCTAAAATTCTCAACCAACCTGCTGGATGAGACGTCACCTCTTTGTGGCAACCTCTACAGTACCTATCTAAAACATTTATCCAATTAATTTATAATATCAGCACATGCATAATTGTTATTTTTTTGTATAAAGACTTTAAAAAATACAGTCAAATTTCAACGCCTGCACGTTTGTGTTGCTACAACTAAAATAAATTTTATTAATCTTTGAAAGCAAAAAAAAAACAAATAATATGCCCCACATATAGTGGGCAATATAATGTTATAAAATGAAGTAGTATTAATATAACATACTTAGTATAATGACGGCCATATAAAAGCTACCAGTCTGGCGGCCGCTGCGCCTCGACATTACACGAAGTTTTCATAGTTATTGTGCTATTTATGCTTAAAGTTTATTGGATAAAGGTTAATGTTAATACATATATTTCAATGCTTATGTAGTTATTTTTAGATACAAAGGAAAAATAATGTGCTCGGTATAGTGCAATCACTTATACCTCATGTAATAATATGTATCTTCTTTTACAATATTATATTGTGAAAATGATTACTTTAGTTCAACAAACAATAGACCAACTCTGAAAGAATCATTTTAGTTTGTTTTTTTGTATAATACTGAAAATATACATTCCATAGAATCCAACCTCTACCGGTCAATAACTTCAGTACTTGTGCATATTTTATTATCCTAGATAATTATTATAACTTTAATAATGACATCAGGCTATATTATTAAAAAAAAATTAACACGCATTAAATTAAACTGCGTTTCATTTCCTGCCGAAATTAATAACCTGGGTATCTCTGGATTGTTTTCCCTACTGGAGATTGAAATTTGACATAAGATCCATAGAACTAATCTCAAATTTTGACAGTCGGGAAAATAATCCAGGGATAGGTTATTAATTTCGCCCGTTTATTGGCCACAATCGACAAGTCTAATTTGAAATGACGAAAAGTAGGTAGGTAACGTACAATACGTCGTCGGTAGGAAAATACTTCATAAAATATGGAGCAAATGAGTTAATGTCAAATCAAACCATCACGCCTGTATTCCCCGAAGGGTTAGGCAGAGGCGTACTTAATGTACACCCATAGTTCGCCTGGTATGTTTAGGTCCCATGTTATAGGGGGCGAGCCTATAGCCATTAACCGGGCACAAATCCAGACTTCGAGCTGCTACTGAGAATTTCATAGAAAACTCAATAACACTTTGCTCGACCTGGGGGTCGAACCCAGGACCTCCAGCATAGCAGTCGCGCTTGGGACCAATAGACTAATGAGGCAGTCATTTTTACTAGGCTGTTGTAAACCCAGGTCCTTGGCACTCGAATTTTTTTCTGTGTGTTTCGCGTGTTCCCTCATAAAAACCACCAGACTAATAACCGGAATGCTTATTGTTGTGCTAATTAGAGGCAGAAAAAACTAAAGTACATGGTATTTTATTATGGCATGTCTTGACACGGCATAAAAATGCAGCGCTAAAAGAACTTACGTGCTTTAGAAAGAAACCCGTTTCAAATTTATTCTTGTGCACGACATTTAGAGTAGAAGATATTGACACTCATTGTTCTTTTAACCCGTCGAGGAACAATTAGTAGACACAATAGTTTTACAATTCTTACGAGTGACGAAGCTTACGAATTTATTTGCTTTTACTATAGATTTACTAATGAGAGGTACTACTTACCAGCATTAACTTATCAATAGCCGCTTTATCGATACTAAAAATATGCTAAACTTTTGTTGATCGAAGCGTTGTGAAAGAGAGAGAAGATGATGCATATATTCTTTCTAATAAACTACATCTAAGACGAAATCGGAACATAATGCAACAACACATGAATATCCAGAACATACGACCCGGATCCGTAGATACCAAATTAGTCAAAATCGATCCAGTCTAGACAACATTAGTTGCTCATACATCTGTATATACAAGTGTATACAGATACTTGAACATAACTCTACGTATTTCACGGCAGATGAATTCGAACACAAATATTAAAGATTCTAAAACACCTGTGTATCCAACTACTGGAACCGCTTGCATCAAAAAAATCCGAATGAAACGATTCTTTAGTATCAAAGCCTATAATTTAGCCGCTCTATTTATAAGCACAACTCGTACATGACCGATATTGAGTTGATCGTTAAATTGTAGGGTTATGCGGGGCAAGAAGGAAAACGATGAGGGTGTGTATTGGTGCGTCGCACGCAACTCCGTCGGCGAGGCGGTCAGTAAGAACGCCACGCTGACTATTGCCGGTAAGTAGGTACTGATTCATTGCGTGTAAGTACTTCTAAATAGCGTGTAAGTACTGCACTTGCATGTATAGTTCGAATAATCCCTGGAAACGTGATTAAAGCAATTCTTTTTTATACCCGAATGTCGTACAAATTAATTCGTAAGTTTGAATCTACATTTGTCAGGCTAAGTAACGTATTACGGTAAGTAGCTGGTAGTATGTATTTTTTTTAATGACAGGATTTTGCCAAACAGTATTCGTGATAAATTTTGTTTATTCTAATTTCCGAAAGTAAAATATTTAATTATACCTAATTGGGTCACCAGCAGTCCGTCAAGAGTAAAGTTTCATAAATTATAAATAAATAAATGTAGTCTTAATGTAGACTGAAATTGTATACTTTTCGTTAAATGGGTCGATCCCACCAAAATATATTTACCTGATTTCAATGTTTGCAAATGTAACTAGATATGGTTATGCCGCTGCGGTGAACCACTAAAAGGTCAGGTGAAATCTTTATTTGCTTACTTACAATACTTGGTTTGTTCCGTTCATTCATTCATTTTTGTTAAATATTAACAAACTTACGAGTTTATAAACTTTAGTTGGTACTAACTAAAAGGTTTGAAAACATTTGTTGTAACTCATAATATTTTGGATAAAATAGATTTACTAAGATTCGTAAAATTCTGGTGTTGCTGCAAAAAAGTTTTTATTCTAGTTCTTCGTGACGACTTCAGAGTGGAACCTAGAGATGTGAAAGTAGCTAGTGGGGAGCCTGCCATTCTAGAATGCTCCGCTCCTAAAGGTGTTCCAGATCCTGGCGTGCACTGGACGAAAGACGGACAAAGTTTAGATGTAGAAGTTAACGGGAGGTAATTAATTCAGTTTTCGGACGTTTACTGCAGTTTCGGTATCACATAGTTCACATAACATAAATATTGTCTTGTTTAATGCACTCCATATTTTAATGCTGAGAGTAACCAAACCATGTAATTAATTTTGCGTGTGAATATTTATTAACACAACGAACTGCCTCAGGCATCTGTTTCCTTTTGAATTTAAGTTGCAATGACTTACAATTCTTGAAAATAGCTGGATAATTTCGATCTTGTTTAGGCAGGATAAACCAAAACAACCGTAATTTAAATTATGATATTCTTTCAGAATAATGATAGTAAATGGAGGTGATCTCAGAATATTAGAAAGTCTTCCAACGGATAGTGGTGTATATAGATGTGTGGCGTCAAATGTAGCCGGGGAAAGACAATCTCGTGCTGCGACTTTACTCGTATTACGCAGACCACATTTTCTTGTGAAACCTAATAACATAACAGCATTAATAGGCCAGAATGTGGAATTTCACTGTCAGGTAATAAAATGGAAAATGAATCTGTTTATCCATTGGACAATATTATAACCGCAATGTTGTTTTAGGGCTTTGGTATAACAATTGAATGGCAAGACGCATTAAATGTTCTGCTTTATAATTTAAATACATTGAAATATGCTTTTATGATGCCTATCTCAATTACATTGGCTTGCTTGTTGACTTCAAATGCTTTTAAAAGATTGTCAATTAAGATTTTGTCTTCTCAAAACTCCATATCATTTTAGGCATCACCAGAATCAGATGTGTCGGTGACGTGGTCTCGTGACAATGGTTCATTATCACCATACGCGATCATTCGTCGAGGATCTCTGAGAATAGATCGCGTTGTTGCTACCGACGCGGGAACTTATACTTGTAGAGCTGAGAGCCAAGCGGGAACTAGTAGTGCGGCAGCATCACTTACTGTAAATTGTAAGTATCAAATTATTGTTAAAATAATGACTAATTTTTTATAAGAAAAAATTTATTAAGAAACCTCAATATCGAATTGGATTTAGTATGTAAGGATACGAGTATTGTTTGGAATAAATAACACAAAATATCTGCTTTAGCTTTTTGCATCTCCAAGTAAAATACATTTTGCTTTATATTTTATGGAGACAATTGTAGCAATATAAACACCGTTAAAAGAAAATGATAATGTAATTTTGTTTTAGCACTACCTCATTTCACTCGAGTGCCTTCAGACCAAACTGCATGGGAAGGTGAGGCAGTTTCATTTCCGTGTGAAGCGGAAGGTATGCCACCGCCTGTAGTTTTTTGGACTATGGAAGGATCTCAGGTAAAGGCTTAAAGAACCTCTTGTTTTTCACTGAACTTAAAGTCAACTGTTCGTTTCAGCTTACCATGTCGACTTAGTTTCATTCTAGGATTCAATAGTACTCTGATGTCTCTTCTAGATAAGAAACGAAAATATTATTTTATGTGTCGATGGTTTATGGTATGATTATTTTTAATTTTTTTGCTGATTCTGAAGTATTTAAAAATCTGCTTAATGTTTTTGGAAGCGGAATAAATTTTACTGTTTTTTAGGAATTGGTGTTTCCAAAATCAACACATTACGGTACGGGGTCATTATACTTGGATAGGGTAAGGACGCAACATGCTGGCAGATTGACGTGTGTTGCTGTGAGTGCGGCAGGAAGTGCATCGCATACCGCGATTTTGCAGGTTTGACAATATTTACTTGTATAAATTATTTTTCTCGTGGAATTCTCTTGGATTCAAATTTTCATATTTATCAAATTAACTAACGATTGCTGTTTTAAAGGTATTAAGAAGAGAAGCTAATTCGTTCAACGGTGACCTAGATACATCATCTCCATATCCAGAACTAACAAAGCTACAGAATCAGCCACCGATGACACAATATGAATTAGTACAAGCTCGCCGTTACTTACAGCAAGACGTTTTAGCTTTGAGAAGAGTCGAAGGAATATCTGCCACAACAGTTAAAATTGTTTGGGATGTTAGTAAAAAATATTCATTCATTCTTCAGTAATCATTTCTTCATACATTATACCTATGATTATAAAACTAACAATTTTATTTCATTTTAGGTATTAACGGATTATAATGAATACTTAGAAGGAGTAAAAATATGGTTTAACGGTACTTCCCTTAATCGACAATACGTAATAGAAGAAGACTATGAGCATTCCAATATATCTTATAAACAAAGTTTAGCCGATTTTAGAAAGTATGAAAATTTTTCTATGACCACCGTTCACAATAGTGGATCATCTAGTCATATTTTAACTGGTTTATTGCCACATGCTCAATATGATGTATTTTTAATGCCATTTTATAAATTGTTATTGGGTAAACCTTCTAATATGAAGACTGGTTTTACTGAAGAGGATGGTAAGGGTTTTTATTATGATTAAAGTTTCATGTACCTAATTAAGGTATATCGTATCACTGTAGCGTATAATGAATGTATTGTAGTTCCAACGGAGCCACCGCAAAGCGTCACAGCGGGAGTGATAAATGCGACGTCCGCGTGGATTCGGTGGGATCCACCGCCCCCGCATACATGGAACGGCGAACTTTCCGGTTATTTGGTCAGTTGGAAGTATAAATAATTTTCTATTGACATTTATTTACCTACTTGATTATAATTTACTGAGGTACTTTTGTTTTAGATTGAGGTTCGTGTGGGTGGAAGTACTGGTGGTCGCGTAGTGGGTCAGATGTCATTGGGCGCTCGCACGCGTGCAGCAGCGGCGAGCTCCCTGCGCGCTGGAGGGCGGTACAGTGCGCGCGCTGCCGCAGTAACGCGTCGTGGACACGGCCCATTCAGTACTCCTGCACACATACATATGCTGCCCACGCAGACACAGAGACACTACGTACAGTAAGCACCAATGATAACTCAAGTTATTTTTATGACACTATTTACTCAGAAGCATAGTAATGAGATAGCATTCCCTAACATTTACTTAGTGTGATTGAAATCATCAAAGTGATTTCCCGGATCTAACAGCATTACTATCTCTTTTGTTATGACATGTTATTACGAATGTCTTTTACGTACAGTAGCTGTCTTCAGCTGTGATGGTTAAATTTTTAGTGTGAAAATAAACATTTTGTTTTAGAACCGAACCAGCGACAGACAAGGCGATAGTGACAATGTTCCAAGAAACTTGGCTGCTGGCATTATGTCTAACTTTGTTAGTATTAGTACTAGTCGGCACTGGAGTCATTGTTTATATAAGGCGAAAGCAGTCTAAGCAAAGGAAAAGTCAAAACACGACTGGTAAGTTTACGATAAATCATAGCGATAATTAGTATTGTGTGTGATGATAATGGAGTCGTACTCTAAAATACTCTTTGCAGGTACAGCAATTGTCAATGCTCAACAATGTCTTTTAGGCAAAGAAGCTGTTTGGCTAAGAGAAAGACCAATGTTCGAAGGTTCTAATGAACCTAGGATAGAAATTTTAAATTGCCACCAAAGCCTTTTACATGGTGAGAGCAAAGTTTGAGTAAATGTTAAGTTAATTTATGTTAACAATTAAGTGCATATTTTATAATCAATTATGTTCTCTGTAGGAGGTCACTCAATTGGTACAATGGCTATGGAAGCCGAATATAGTCTTCCACAGCATACAAATGTTATGAATCCAATACCAGAAGAAACACAAAGGAGACTTCAACCAGAGCCTTATGCATCTAGTGCTATTTATACCGAGTTAAACTATCAGGTTTGTAGCATGTAATATATCACTTCATCTCACTTCAACTGACATCTTGGTTCGTATTTTATTTATACTGCTACATTTTCAATTGAATTGGGTATATATTTTTAGTTAACTCCAAGTCTTCAAGATCTTAAGTAGTGAATTCGAATTTTAGGATCACACAGACGCAGAAGATTCATGCATGAAATGTGCTGTAAGTCCCGGATCATACGATAACAGCATGGTCAGATCCTACGGAGAAAGTAATCAGTACTCCAATGAAGAATGTTCCACATGCTGTAGAAGTAGCAGTTCCACTCTGACTAAAGATTACAGCGAAATGACAAAATGTGGAAACGATGACGAAATGCAAGACATGTCTATAGAAGAATGTCCGTCTTGCAAAACTAATCGTTCAAGGTCGTCAAGCCATCATGATGGTAACAAAGATTGGGCCATGGCTGAAGTAGAATATGATTACCCACAGTGGCATTGGTTAGGACGAGAAAATACTTTCAGACAGACCAATCAAGAATTGAGGTACGCAAGTCAAGGAAGGAACGATCAGGAGTGTAGGATGAATTTATGTGATATTTTGCCACCGCCACCTTATGAAAGGTAAGAATTGATGACGTAATATTTCGAACGAAAAAGGTCTATCCTTTCAAATAACATGATGACAAAATGAAGGATTTTAGTCCTATAATATTTTTCACAAAAGATTTCTAAATATTCGCAGCCCTAATTTTCTCATCAACTTTTCCTATTGAAAAAGTTATAAAGACAAAGGTATAGCATAAAAGAAAAATATAGCAAACCAGATTTCTATAAAACTTTCTCAACTATCCACAGGGAATCGCCATATCGAGAAATGCACGCATTCACAAATCACTCAGGGACATCAGGTTGTTCTGGACATACGTATAGAAGTTAATTAAATTGTAAATTAATATCACTAGGATGTAATACAAGCAATATTACTTGATAGTGAAACTGTACAAATGTATAAAGGTCTTTGCATATTATGATCGTTAAGGTAAAGTGGAATACCTGTTACACTGTCACGTAATACGACAAGAATTCACTACGAATACGATTAAGATGCACGCAATGCGTGACAATTTCGATTACATTAAATTGCTTTGTCAAATACTAATCGATTGAAACTTACATAAATTTATAAACTACGAGTATTGCTTCCTATAAAGATTTAGCAACTATGTTAGATTTAAATATGGATTTTAATAGAATTGTAATATCTTCAATAATTAAATTAGTGTGGTGATCGTTTCTCAAGACACTATGATCATTTTATTCAGAGTTTCGCTATTCGGTGTAGGTACGTGATGGTGTAACAGACGGCTTTCGAAGATTGTAGTTCTTGTGGATGTGTTTACAAATAGACTGCTATAATGTAATGTAGGCATTAGGATTTCATCTTTCTCTAGTGACTGTGATATAGTATAATTTCGTATTCAAATTTACGTTTTATGTAAATATTTTAAAATATTTGATATCTTTATACAATTTTATCATCAACATATTTATTGAGTGTAGCGAATTAGGATTTCGGATGAGAACCAAAATTTTAAGGATGAATATTTTAATCAATCACAGTTGTATATCATTTTGTACTGAGGCAGTATTCCTACACTGTATCGGAAGATAATTTGTACTTTGTAACACCAGCTTAATTAAAACTGGATGATTTTTATCGGTTTGTTTTACTTTTACTGTCCCATTGGTGTCGCTGTCATTAAATTCCTGATAAGTTGACCTCTTATTCCTAACGAGGGACTCCGTGAATCTTTGTACCTAATGATGGGCGGCTCGATTGGAAGTCATTAAAATTATTTTAATAAGATGAACGAAAGTTACCACACGCCAAAATATGAATTTTATTATTTGTAATATCATAAAACTATTTATTATGATAATAATTATTAGTATCTCGAAATTATTAACTGTGACACTTACGCAAGTGTCCAGTCAACAATTACAAAAAAAGGGAATGGTTCACCAAACTTAACGATACTTACCTTTTAAATTTTCAAAACAGCTGCGTAGCATAACTTTAACAGCCAATAAGCAAGGATGTAGACGCACAATTAAAAATACTTTAATAGTGTAATAAACTCGCAAATTGGTTGTAAATCGTCGCGAATGAATTGTAACGTTGGCATTCAAAGAACGGATACAGGGATTTAAAACCCCAATAAAAGTTTAATTAATTGATACCTTACAATTTCTTCCCTGTAATATAATCGGTGTATTCATTGTGCGTTGTATAAATTGATTTGTATGTAGGCTGAGGCTAATTATGACAGACCGGATTATCTGGGATAGGTACCACAAGATCTTCCTTTTTGCATAAAATCCCTACTGATTATTATTTTGTTCGTATAAAAAATAATGTTGCTCACATTCGTTTTTTCCTGTCATATCGTCATGTCACGTCGTACCTATCTACTCGTATATTTATTGCATAGATGCAGATTAACTTATTTCTTTTAACCCGTCAAGTAACAAATAACAGACACAATGCATAATCTATTGTTATTGTGCCCTAAGGCCCTAACGCAATTTAATTAAATAAAATACGTACATCAATGTGAATATAATTATATTATTTGAATAAGATCACCGTGGGAGAGCCATGCTTCGGCACGAATGGGCCGGCTCGACCGGAATAATACCACGGCCTCACAGAAAATCGGCATGAAATAAAACTTGCGTTGTGTTTCGCCGAGTGAGTGCGGATACCGGAAGCCCAATACTCTAACCCCCATACTCCCTTTTAAAAGGTCGGCAACGCACTTGTGACTCCTCTGGTGTTGCAGGTGTCCATGAGCGGTGGTAATCGCTTACCATCAGGTGATCCGTCTGCTCGTTTGCCTGTCTGTATCCCATAAAAAAATAGGTACATTTTGAAATTGAATAGCTTATCTTGCCTAAGATTTTTCAAGTATGAAAAAATATTTTTGGGTGTAAAATTGTCAAGGCTAAAGAAAACATTGTTATAAAACTTTAAATTGTGAATATTTTCGTACCCTCAAGCAACTCTAGCTAATTAAGTTGAGGGACATAGTTATAACCCCAAATATACACGATAAGGTTTTGATTACAGTGACTAAGCAAATTTTACCCCTAGCATTTTAATATTGAATACATTTTTATGAGTAACAAAATACCTGATTAAATTAATACCAGGTAAGGGTTAAGGCCTGCCTATGAAGTATTACAAATGTTTATCAAGGGATAATCTTTGTACGATTTTATCAAGAAAATAATACTCGGAAAACCCTGAATATAGGTAGGTACCTAATAATGGTCAACAGTAATAAACCCAACCATCTATGTATCGACTAAGTATGCAAGACTGCAAGCCATGATGATGGTTATTTATAAAAACCTAACAATATATTGATTGCTGTAACATAATAACGTGCATAATATATATTATAATTTTTGCTTAATTTTATTTAACATACATACCATTACGCATGTATTCCCTGAAAGGTTAGGCAGAAGCGTACTAATGTACACTCACGGTAGATATGTTGAGAATTAAACCACACATTGCTCGACCTGGGAATCGAACCCAGGACCTCTAGCGTAGCAGTTACGCTCAGGATCACTAGGCTAACGAGCCAGTTATTTAACAATGTAACTTATAGCTAATTGTACCTCCTCTAGATCTTTCCATTTGGTCTTATCCTTTGCAGTGCATGTCCATTCTAGACCTGCTATCGTTTTCATGTAGTCTTGCTAACGTTTAGTTTGTCTACCTTTGTTCTTTTTACTATCACGCGGGTACCATTCCATTAGTACCTACACTTCTCTTTCCTTCATGTGACCTTCCCTCCATATTGCCTAATTTATGCACCTATAAATATGAAGATAGTCTAATCTGTTCGTACTATTTACGATTCTATTTTGTTTTGTATCCATATTAGCTAACTCAGCAAGCTTCCACTTAACAATCTTGTCAAGAAAACCAATAAATTCTTAACGTCATCACCCAACCTCAGATATCCTAACCTTCATGCGAAAAGTGGCTTTAGAATTACACGAGTAATCAGCTTTTCTCGTAAATAACTAAGCATGTATTTGTGCGTGGCGGCAGTCGCAGGCTGTGTCCAAACGAAGGGCGTTGCCATGACAACAGGTTTCATACTCACCCTAGAGTGCACCCTTGTTATTAATACCCGTAATAATTAAACTTGATTGCATTTCACACCAGGTGTTGGATGACTCGCAAACTAATAACTGTTTGAATAGAGCCGAGGTATAATTTGGTTTGAAAGATTAAGACATTTGAGAACAACAATGAAATTAATTAAACTAATATAAATGGATATTTCACCCGTCATTAAGAAATATATGAAAAAAAATGTTTATTAATTTACTCCTGGCAGAGCAATGGTGTGTATTATGACATGTTTTGAATATAAATAATAAATATGAATTTTGAATATGAATAATTTATTTCTTTACCTCATGTCATGTCAAGGCTGTATATATGAGTATACTCAAATATTCATTTTCACTGACAAATTCAATCAGTACCTACACCACAAATTTTTCCGCATTCACTTCACGTTGCTATCAAAAATAATATACCAAATTTTCGTAATAAAATTCACTTGGAATAAAAATCAGAATTCAGTTCATACAAAACGGTACGTGCCGTCTCTAAATCATATCTCGTATGCGTCTTCTCGGTTTTTATTTTCTTTATTAATCAGCACTCCCCTACAGAGCAATTTTGAGAGTGGAGTGCTCTTCGCCATGCCCCGAAGTCAAGAGTCAGGGTGACAGAGAAAAATTGAGAGGGATACGCGTGGTGAAGTGACAAGGAAA
The DNA here is from genome assembly GCA_910591435.1 of Acronicta aceris. Classification (NCBI taxonomy): domain Eukaryota; kingdom Metazoa; phylum Arthropoda; class Insecta; order Lepidoptera; family Noctuidae; genus Acronicta; species Acronicta aceris. The sequence continues at coordinate 6,772,641 of OU342767.1, read as the reverse complement.
AAAAAACAAATGGATGTCGGCGTTTGACGTAAATGATCATGAGGAAGGAAACCATGATTAGTATCATTATTTATGCGCTAACACTTATTGAGCGTCTTGCAAATTAAAGTAGGTATTTACATGGATACTTGTGTCAAAAAGGATGTCATTACAAAAAGGATCTGTTTAGAACTTGGCTAAGTACCCAGATTTAGTAAATTACGTCAGAAAAATTTAGCTTAATTATTTTTTTTATTATAACTTTCATCGCTCTCAATACATCCCACATTTAAACATACTTGTGATTTAGTTATAAAATGGGGGTAAAGCCCAAGTTACTAAAGCTAGACATAGATATTTCAGGTTTATCAAGCACAGCGCGAATTAATTGACTTAGATAAAAGGTTGTCTAACAACGTTAAACATTTTACTCAGGAATATTATAATTAGTGACCACAGAATACTCAGCAAATGGAGTGTTAACTTTGCTTTAAAATTAGGTACGATTTAAATCTTATGAGCTATTTAGAGTCACGTCTAGAATAATACAATCAATGAACAATCTCAAACACTACACAGTAATATTTTGAACAATCATCCAGTTATATACATTAAATGTATATAGGAAAATTATGTATAGCAGTTTAGTATTAGCTGTATTACTTAGCAGTAGTTTAATCAGTAGCATTTAACATTATTTGTATTAGCATAATTACAGTTTTCTATGGCGATTCAGGCACACCGTTCGTCTACATAATTGACATCATTTCAAAATTATTAAGTCACCAAAACAAAAATAACGTTTCTTGGTTTTCCTGTCCTGAGTTACCACACTGATATAATACAATTTTTTTATGAGTCAGAAAAATTACTTCATGTCATCGTTTAACCCGTTTAACCGCACAAATGACGTAATTTCGCACTTACATCTGTTTAGAATAGAAGGTACTTCAAAGTCGAAAATAAATATGAAAATGATTGAATTTCGGGAAAATAAAAAATACGGGAATCCTATTTTTCGATTTAGTTTCAAATAAAATATAATTTAGGGGTTTTAAAAAAATGAAATGTCAGTTGTTATCATTCCATTTACTCATTACTTTTTGTTAACGACACAGCTGTCTCCTATAATTTGGTTAACATTTTCCTTGTGAGAGATCTTGAACATTATTGGAATTTTGATTTGATGAGACGCTGAATTTACATGATAATCATATTCAAGTGGATGAACAGTATAAATAATAAAAGTCATTAGAAACCATTTATTTCTGAGTATTTTTTTGAATGGTATGGCAGAATAATTGAGATTTTGATTAAAGTTGCATAACTATGAATCATCATCATCAACCCATCATAATTATTGTTCTACTGCTGGGCACAGTTCTCCTCACAGAATAGAGGGCTTAGGCTATATAATAGTCCACTATGCTGACCTAATGCGGGTTGGTAGAATTCATACACTATCGAGAAAATCTCTTAGGCTTACAGGTTTCCTCACAATATAAAGTTAATTTAGTAAAGGAAAAATTCAATCGCAATTCAGGTTCGAATCCTGCCCGCGATTGAATTTTTACTTTACTAAAATAATTTCCTCACAATGTTTTCTTTCGCCGTTTAAGCGAGTTATAATTAATTATTATTAACGATAAATCAAGTAACTTAAAAATGGAATCCAATTTTTCGTAATTTTATCTATTAATGTTTAGTAAGATAACATAAAGGCGAGCATTACACCACTATTTATTACGCGTGGGCACTACCGATGTTTTGTTCTGGTGCTAAAAGGTAATATTAAACAGGTTCCTACAATGCCTATTCGTTTAGCAAGACAATATCGGTATACGATCGTGTTCGAATTAGTATTCATTGGTTTTCTAAGTGAAAATCTTAAGTTTCTACGTAATATTTACCTTTACTATATTGAGTATGCTATGGACTGAGATCCAGAAAGAGGGAAGTTCAGTGATGATTTGGATGAAGCCGAAAAGAGGTGGAGGGATGATATGTATGCGTATCACGAAAGCTGTTTCAATAAGCATAGGAAAAACAGAGGCCTATAGTTTAAATCAATACCAGAGAATACCCAATACTGAGCAAGCGTTATTTTTAAAACATCACGGTATCAAAACATTCATCAGATTCTAATAAAAATTAAGCATAATTATAATTGTCCCATATACAGAGAAGTCGTACTACCTTCTCAGGTAGTCGGCGTTTTGAAGATTGCATCGTGTTCAGCGAATCCAGTCAACAACGAGATATCTATCGTAGATATCAAGGTATCCACATCGTAAATCCAGCTAGTCAAATGATTGAAAATAACCTACAGCCCATTATCGTCAGCTCCTGTAAGCAAAATTAATTACAGGAACGTGTAACCCAATCCATGAGGCATGTGATAGCCTAAATAATACTAACACAGATGTATTATGAATTTTCTGACACTAAAGTATATATTTTTATAAGTATATCAAAAGTGAAAATGTGAGTACTATGTAGGCTAGTTCAGATACGATTGAATTTAAATTAACGTGTTCTGACAGTTTTGAGTATTTTATATGAACTACGCAAATGTCTTGCTGATCTGGTGTCGTCGTGCGACGGGTCGTTCAGCTGCCTAAATAATGGTTGAGCTACACGATGACTGATGTATGCGTGCCGTCAGTTAGGACAGGTCAACTCAAAGCTGCTATGGCTCTTTCTTCGAAAGGCCTGTTCAGATATTGCCCTACATCGTGACACTCACATCAGATCTGATAATATTACTACTATCTGGACTTTAAAAGAGACCAAGATTCTCTGAGTTTGTTTCGGCATTTCTTTTCAGAGGTCGTCAGTTAGGAAATGCCGGCGCCATCTAGTTATAAAAATGTTAAACATCGATTTGTAAAAGTATTCTTAAAGGATCTATTTACAGAAATAAAATATCATTTATATATATTCTACTCTGTGCTATTTATGATGGTCATATCAATAAATAATTCCATCCAAAATTAGTCAGTCTATGGCTCCCATATCTTCACTAGCTGAAAGTCACGAACATCGGATAACAATTACAAAAAATGTTTAGAAAATTATGAAACAGCGGACGGCGGCGAAGGGTGCATGAATTATCCATAAGAACGCGGACTGAAGGTACCTTTGGAACCATAATTCGTGCTCGTTTCGTACGAAGTTCCGTACGATATTTATGGCAGGAGATAAGGCCTACAGATGGCGAGTCTACGGAGTTTTCCTCCCCTAATACTTGTTGAGTTACGATCCCAATTTTCCAGTTCTGGCACTTCAGGTGAAACTCCCCAATTGTTGGTTATCGGTATGGTAAGATATCTTACAAATTTACGGTGGAAGTGAAATTTCAAAAGGAGTTTCGTCACGAAAGCAGGCTTTATACGTTTAATCTTATCCAGTAACAAATTATTGAGAAATTGGAGACTACTTCGTTCATAAACTTGCCTCATAAAGGGGCAAACTCCTTAAGTTATTAGAGAAATAACGTTTAAATCATAAATGATTCTCATGACAAACGCTCGTAATTTTGATATCTACAATGTTTTTAGACAAGTGGGTCGTAGACCTTAATAGGGTTGCGACTGTTGCGAGTGCTTTCTAAATCAAACTGTAGAATTTGTATCGCCTAATTTCATATTCCGCAGATCCCTATCTTAGTTACTAATGATCCTTTATTCAAAATACAATACCCATCAAAACCAATACACTAGTCATAAAATATAATTACTATTGTCTATAAAGTTTAATTTAAAACCAATTAAGGTCCAGCATTAGTCACGGCGAAAGAAATGGAATACAGAATTATGACATCGTCGCACGTTCGTGACGTCACGCAACGCCGTAGGTGCCTGTTTTTCGGTGATTTATGGCACAATGAGAACCATGACTAATACTACGCTTAATAGGCGCTTTGTCTATGTAGGAGCATTGTTTGTATTTATTATTCTGAGGATTAGGTTAGGGAATTGAAACATACATGGCACAGATAGTGGAATTGTTTTTGGTCATGTTTATTTTACGCCAAGCGTTTCATATTGAAATTATTTCATGACTACCTACCTGATGTCAAGATAACATAATATACCTCGCCTGTATTCCCCGAAGGGTTAATAGGGGGCGAGCCTATTGCCATATATGCTCGGCACAAATCCAGACTCCGCGCTGCTACTGAGAATTTCATAGAAAAAACCAATAACACTTTGCTCGACCTGGGGATGAACTCAGGACCTCTAGCGTAGTAGCGTAGTCGCGCTTGGGACCAGTAGACTAATGAGGTATAACACAAATTGTCATGATTATACCTAAATGACAATGGGTCGGATATATCTGCCACAGGAACGGTGAAAGATGGAGTCATGGAGGTGGAGAAGGAAGTCGAAATCTAGACAGACCAGAGAGAGATGAGAGTTAGGTGGTCAGACAATATAAAAATGACAGCAGGGCCGACTCGGACCAAAATTATCGCATATAGATCCAATTGATGCGATAGTTCTGGTGATAATGCTGGATGTTGCATGACACAGAACGAGTTTTTATGTCCATCACTATTTTTTTTCTTTAACAAAAAGTTGCCACACACTAGGATTTTCTCCTGTATCGTGGGTACGGTAACAAACACAAATTCTTATATACACAAACGCTCAAGCCCGAAACAACTACTCACAACACGTGGCGCAGAAGCCGATAGCTCAGCCGCGATGCCAAACGTCTCGTCATTTTATAGATATTATATATATATATACATATAGGCTAGATGGGGATTTTCTCCACTAAAGTCCCTACCTAGTATATAGGTAAAATTAAAATTTCATACAGGTTTATCTATCTATAAGCATCATTATCTGTAACTAGACCACTAATAAAAAGAAATAACCTTACCTATACGGGATTTCGATTATATTTTATTATAGCGCACAACGGTTTTAACCTAAATCTTGTGACATTCTATAACATTATGAAATATGGTAGTTAAACTAATACAGCCGTTAAAATTAATCCCGGACACAATACGGTTGCAACCCAAAAGTTTTGAATGTTCGCGAAACTAATTTCAAGTTGGAACCATTTTAACCCTAGGGGGCAGCGAAGGACATATTTAGTTTTTACAGTGATAAATATTTATAAAAAGGTATCATTAACGAAGAAAATTGTGAATTTTATTAATATTTTTTTAATAATCAATATTAAAAATTTTATTAGACGGCTCATCCTGAAAACCGTTTTACATTGCAGTATTCGTTTCCAACGAACTCATTCGTGTAATATTCGACTCCAACGAACTCATTCGCGTAATATTCGACTCCAACGAACTCATTCGCGTAATATTCGACTCCAACGAATTCGTTTGCGCAGAGTTTTTAGAATTCTAAAAGAAAGAAAATATATTTATTTACATGGACAAGACGCACAAAATAGTCGTATTTAAACAAACAAAAAGCAAACTACTCGTAGATGTGAAGGTGGGTAAGTATGCGTCACATCCACGCAAAACGGCCATCGCTCAGCTTATTATATATTAAAACAAATATAAAAAGTGAACGCAGCTAGTACTTATTATCTAGCTGTTAGCAGTGACGTTTCCAATATGTCAAATCATTTTCTATAGAGTAACAAGGGTTGCCATTATTTAATGGGTGGGTGATACTTTGCAGGTATTAGGCAGGGTGGAAACCTAATTGTTTTCTGAAATCCGTCCATAAAATTACCATCAAATGTCACTTAAGGTAAGTTAGTCCAATTTCCCAATTTTGCAAATTTTGCTGTCGTTTTTTGTATCATGTTTTTGCCAGGAAAATGAAATAACACGTATAATAATAAATAATTTGAATGTAATTTAGATAATGTAGGTTATTAATTTCGTGACATTATTCTGCCTTCTAAAGACTTTCAGCTGTGAACCAAGGATAAATTACTTGTTTAACCACACATTAAGGTAACAATTCACTGAAAATGACGTATCTCACAAAGTGAATTTACAACCGACTTGAAAATAATAATTAATAAGGAAATACAATAAGTATGTATATCCCTACTACACACACGAAGAGATTTCAACGCGTGTAAGTGGAGATGTTTAATTTGCGCTTCCGTTCCTCGCTTTAATGCGACGACATCTTAAAATTTAGACAGGAGTTAATTAAGCGTATGACTAATTAAAGTAATGAATGCCCTTGTTCCTGTCATTGAGAAAGGCATGTTCTTAATACCGTAGGTAAAATATCATCCTCCGAGCCTTTTCCCAACTATTTTGGGGTCAGCTTCCAGTCTCACCAGGTGCAGCTGAATATCAATATTTTAAACGAAGTGACTGCCATCAGACCTCCGAAACACAATTTCTAGGCATCACCGATATCCGGAAGATAGACTGGTTTGCCAGGCTTTTTTAGGCTTCTGACTACCACTAATAATTTTTATAGATGTTCGTATGACAATCGGGCCCGACAGCTTTACGTGCTCTCCGAGGCACGGAGGGGTCTCGGGATTATTTATTCTTTACTAAATAATCCCAAAGCTACTTTAGATGTCACTTTTTTAGGTGTTTTCGTTAAATAGACGGCAAGACTATTCTTGCCGTCTATTTAAAAATCACAAGGATAATTAGAGTAAGTATCTTCAGTATATAGCTACTATACTTAATTCACTTAATTGACTCTTCATCTAAGTGAATTTCCGCCAGATTTCCAGTAACTGCCGTGTTCGTCTGTGGAAATTACCGTGCAGAGTCATTTTCTCTAATTCTTCTGCAGCGAATTTCTGTTTTACGCAAAACAGCCATCTAATACGCCTCCTTAGGGAAAAGTTACCGGGAAAATGTTACTTTGAATACTATTCTTTTAAATTGATGGCAAATTACCAGGCGTCCTGAAACAAAAAGCAGATTGCTAATCGGCGTAAACTCGCTTTGTTGTAGCCGATACGATCAGTTTGAGCGTTCAAGTCGAAGCCATGTAACAAATTCTCAACGCTTTAAACAGACACGTAACAAAACAGCGGAATTAGCCGCCAAGAACCCTCTGACTTTATCTATCGCCATATTTTTAAGTAAATTACAAATAGGTATAGGGTGCACCGTGCCATCAGTTGTGCCGTGCGTGTTATCGCGACGGGGGATCGCGAGCCGGGCACCTTACATATAGACGCTACTACTGGACGCCACAGTGTAGAAATTTAGATTATTTTATTTATTTTTGAAAAAAACGTTGCCCCACACTAGGATTTTCTCCTGTATCGTGGGTGCGTTTACAAACACAAATTCTGATATACACAAACGCCCAGACCCGGAACAACTACTTGTAAATCATACAAATATTTGCTCCGTGTGGGGATCGAACCCACAACATGTGGTGCAGAAGCCGATCGCTCAACCGACGCTCAAACGCCAAAGGCAAAGCCAATCGTGTCGTGGATTGGTTAGCTGGTTATTCCAACTGGGTTCATAATTTTTCCGACTTTTGTTGTATATTTTATAAATATACTGTATTATAGATTGAAGGTAGGGTAGGGATTTATTCTAGGACATGATTCCTTTAATTGCTTTCCGCAAGCTGGCTAACAAACTTGGATATTGGAATTTGATCCAGGATGAATGCCATAGGCAATGATGCTGATGATTCCTTTAAACAAAACTTATAACATTGAGCAAAGAGTTTCGGCATTTCGGTTCTCTAAAAATAATTTAACACTAGTTTCTCCTAAATATTTCTATGACACGCTAAAGATAATTATAAATTCCAAGTAAAAAACGATGAATTACCTGTGAATTATATTATAATAACATAATATATCATCATGCCTGTATTCCCCAAAGGGTTAGGCAGAGATGTACATGTAAACATAATAATGCATACGCATAATTATGTTTAGGATCCATGTAATAGAGGGGAAGAAAAATAGGACCTGGACCTGAAGACCAGGAAGAAGGAGTTTGGATTTGTGCCCGGTAAATTGCAATCCATTTACTAATTTAATGGTAATTCAAACTGATCTCCTACTGAGAATTTCATAGAAAAATCCAATCAACAATTTTCTCGTCTTAGGAATCGAACCAGTAACCGATAACAGTCACGTTTAGGACCCCTCGGTTAATGAGGCAGTTAATTCATTATTACTGAATTCTTCGTTGGAAAATAATTTAATTACGCTTATCACCTGTTGATGTAATTAAAAGTTTGTGTTCTTTTTCTTCTAAGTTAAGCAGTCCTGTGATACACTATAATCATCTACGCTGTTATATGCGTTTTTTTATTAAAAATATACAATAAAATTAAACAAAAAAAGATAACATTCTAACAAATTTTAGCAATTTTAACATATTGGTCGCTATATTAGATTTTATTTTAATAATAAAAATATCCTAATATCCCTATTAGACACAGTCCTTAGAATTATCCATTCGTTATTGTATGGTGGTTAATTGTCAATAATTATGGCAAAAAACGGAAACTTGTTTTTCTCGTTTCCACAATTAAATTCAAGGTTTGACCCTATAGTCGGCAAGTCTTTAGTAAAATAAACAAAACAACTTTAATTGGTTTATAGAACCTGTCTGTTTAATTGTCCAACTGTATTTTTTAGGCTGCGGCGTTTGTATTATGCATAGTAGAACTGTGGTTATAGTCTGTACGAGCAACGGTCGGAAACGATTTTTTTTCGTCTAGTCTCCCCGTCGCATTTTCTGGCTTTCCAAACTGACGATTTTTCCTTTCCGACAATGATAACGTCGTTAGTAGGGGACTTTGAGTTCTTAAAGACGTGATAGTTTGTTGATGGCAAAATAAACTTTCAATTATTTTCTCGTTTTAGTATTAAGGAAAAATACTATTTTTGTAAGATATACTTTTATGAATTCTTTTTAACGTCAAATTTGGTGTAATTTTAAAGTAGCTTGCAAGATTTGAACATAACAAACTGAAATAAATACATACATTTCAAGTTAAATAAAAGCTTGTAAAAATGGAAATCCGATATTATTATTTTTAAAGTTAAGAATAAAGAAATGCCTTGGAGAACCTCTTTGTCTTAAAACGTTATCTGCTGTTTCTCTATTGAGAGCAAAAGAAATAAAAATCAGATGCGACCGCTTTCCCCGATCGAGTGTTTGTTTGTCTTATTCTGTTTGCTCTGAGGCAAACCAACTGCTGTTGGCACAAAACGGATCCACAGAGTGTATGGGCTCATACAAAGCCGGGTGGTCTTTATCATTTTCAATGTAAACACTGTTCTCAAACACTATATAATATTATACTAAATTTAAAACCAACAGCGGCTCCTAAAATGTTGAAAGAAGATTTCAGTTGCCACTTAGCAGTTAATTGCTCGATAATTTTTGTCGACTATATAAATATTTTTCTGTTATTACGTTAAGAAATATAGAGAGTTCCAAAGCACACGAGTTGCATAACTTTATGTTATCTACTAATCGGTTTTCACTTGTTATTTTGCATAATGTTTTTTATCTACAAGTACTTGTTCGATCTGTCGATCAGGTACTTCAGCTGTGTGTAAGTCATGGCTTTGAAGTGGTATACAAAGCTAAGCTATCAAACGATTGCGCACACATCAGATCAAATAAATCACAAACTTAACGAGTTTCTGGCAAACATTTGTGGACGGAGCCAACATTTTGATTATTTTACAAATACTCCACGTGTAATGGTCCATGGGAGTTCTGTTTACTGTTTTACGGTACGTCAGAATAGATAGTCGATTGTTGGGCAACTATACAAGTATTTGTCTAGCGGTCGCATACGATGCCGTGACAGTATGGTAATACTCATCTAAAATATGCATATAAATATTTTAGTCTATAAAACTCGCGATCGAATACCGTAAAGTGTAGGTGGCAGTTCTTTTTGTTGTACAATACTTTATTGAACGATGACACGCAAAATGAATTGCTTTCACGGTTAAACACTACGCAATGAATCGGAGATTATGTTCTTTGGAGGCATAATTCAAAAGCTCGTACCTGTTTTGCTTCGGCGCGATTACGGCTGTGTTTCGTGTCAGCCACAATGAAGGGGGCAGGTTGTTTCACCAGGGGTCTGTCGGGACCTCAGAGACGATGGCGCCCCGCTGCGGCCGTGAAGCGAAAACCTGCGCGTCGATATTAACCGTCGCTATTACTCGATGATGTATTGATGTATTAACTCATTAAAATACAAACCTGTATTAGAGTTAAAGGTTAAAGACTTTATAAAAAACGTACTTACTTTCGTTCCCTGCTGCGTCAAAGAATTTAAAAGAAGCGTTAACGCCTAACAACAAAGGACTTAGGTTAACTATTGTATGAAGATTTCGAAGCGAAGTTTGTTTTGTACATACACGGCACGCTTAACGATTATCCGATTATATCTGGTATATTCTTGAAACAAGCACTGCTATACGATTGTATACAGTAGCACGGTTATCTTAGAATTAGTTAATTTAGTTACTAAAGCCAGCTTCTGCTCCAAGTTCATCTAAGCTTTTGAAGCAATAGAAACTAATTATGTATACAGTGAGCAGTAAAGTAAATTAAGTAGATTACATATTGTAATGTTAAATATATTTAAAATGTAACTTATCTATCTGCATACCATAACCTGTAGGTATATAAATAAGGAGATGAATGAATTCTAAAGGAGAATGTTACCATACGTCACTATATTTTTTAGTTTGATCTCTTGGATAACAAGGTATATTACTCCTTTTCTATCTATTTCCTGCATCATATTCAAATGCGAAGAAATTTTAATTTTACATTCCTATAACTACAATGACTTGATGCTTTTCGGAATGACTGGCCGAAAAAAGGATGGAACCTTTGCTTTGCTCAATAATGGGATTGTATGGCAAAAAAGCAGCATTGGCAAAACTGATAACATCACGGCTATATTATCTTAAGGGGGTAGGCAGAAGTGCACAGTTCGGAGGCAATTACAAATCCAAACTCCAGTCTGATACTGGGAATCTCATACAAAAGTACAATAACAAATCATACCCAAGACTAGTTAACCAACCGCACTTACGACTACTATACAAACGAAGCAATTTAAAAAGCTGCATTGGTAATACTCAAACCAATTAACGACGAAATAAAAATCATTACAAACTTTTGGTCGCGAGTTTATGCGCGACGACTCAACAAAATATGGCGGCGTTCCATAAAACTTTTCCTCACTGGTTTTGTAGTGTATAATGGATTGTCAACGCAGTACATAGGATGCCCATTAAAACTGAGTATCTGGAAAATCTGAGTATCTGAGTATGTGGAAAAGGCAAATTCTGATTCTGCAAGTATAATTCGGAAGGAAACATTAATATTTAGGTGAATAGATGACTAGAAGGCTAAAACTCACATGTAAAAAATAAGGAATATCTATATGAAACCTGAAATCTGACTAAACCTAAAAACAAAACTTAGCCAATCAAATAAAAAAGGGGATATATATATATAGATTTTATTGCCAGTACCTACATACTAGTTTGATTACAGAAACGGCAAAACTAGATCTTTTATGTCATATATTTTCTGTTGATCTTTTCTCCACTGTTAAACTTACCTGACCTGCAAATAAAGAAAAACAACAAACAACAGTTATGTAGTGTAAATAAGAGTTTTCTCCAAGATAATTATTATTATCGGGAACTTTAGTTCTACTGATTTCTGAATATTCGATGCTGAAATTAATTTTATTTTACTCCTTAACATAATATACCATCACACTTCTATTAGGCAGAAGTGCATTATTGTATACCCATATTAGGTCCCATTTAATAGAGGGCGAGTATATCGCCATTAACCGGGTACAAATCCTAAAAACACTTTACTAGACTTTTTTTTTAAGTTTACTTGCACTTTACTAGTGTTTTTGTTAATCCCTAATGCTAAGCTAAATGCTTGTGTTACGAGTGGGTTCACGTCGGTAGTGCTATGGGTAGGTTTCGAACCGGCAACCACATGATCGCAAGTCCGACGCCCTAGCCTACCGCAAACTTTGGCTACCGCCGCTTCTAAATTTGAACTTGGGACCTTATGCGTAGCAGTCGCGCTTAAAACCACAAGACTATGAGGCAGTTTTAGTCCTTTTACGTCACAAATAAATCTTAGGGCCAAGTTTTACGCATATACTGTACTATAACATAGAACCTTATTACTTTGTTTGTTTATAAAGCAACACAAAAATTGTCGCATAACCTCTTTTCGTGTACAAACTTTATATGTGACATTTTTCCTGGCATAAAAAAGCAACGCTCTATGCATAAGTAGGTAACTTATCACTGTTTTGTTAGCAAAATAGTGGCGCAAACAAGACTGTTAGCGTATAACTGCGTCGCCTTTGGCGTTAAGTAGTCTTTATGAGACTAAAGCCTCTGTCGGTGATAAACCCGGAGTAAAACGAGATGAGTGCATAAATAGCACCTTAGCACGAGATTGTGATCAGAGAATAGACTCCTTTTGTACTTACCAAGGTTTACGACATTACGCCTATAAAATCTGATATTTACTTTGCCGCTTGTAAAATGTCCTTCAGTTTTTATGTTAATACGTGCTGAGTATGGATAATTCTTTTGAAGATGGTGTTAATTGCGTGTTCAAGATGATTGAACTTAAGTGCTGTATGAATAGAGTATACGAAATATTAATGTGTTTGTTTTAGTATTATTAGTTCATAAGCGTTCGTAAATGAGTATCTAGAACCATAGAGGGCCCAGTTTTGATGGAATAGTATCTATAAGTTAACATATCTTCACGACATTAATCCCAAAAGGGTAAGGCAGAGGTGTGCTATTATGTGTGTGTAGGTACTATAATAGTACATCTACAATTTATCGATATGTTTAGAGGGCGAGTCTATTGCCATCAAGGGGACAGGAATCCAAACTCCCGAGTGGGAACTGGGAATCGTAACCAGGATCTTTAGCGTAGCAGTCGCCCTAAATAGTTCTAGACTAATGAGGTAGTTATAACCAAAGTTTATTAAAACAATGAATGTATTAAAAAAATCCATACCTACACCAACAGAACACTTATAGCCGAATAATTTAAGTTTTGATTTTCTTTTATACCCTTTCATTGCTATATCCATAATTTATGGCGGAACTAAAAAAGCACTCGAAGTCGTAATTAATTAAAATGTCCCAGAGCGAGCGGCCATTACCGGGGATGAAAAAGCGATTTCCCCAACAGTGGGTTTTAAAGGAATCGACGGGTCCTCAAGTCCATTTTAGTGAATAAGAGGGCGCCTCGACAGTGGCTTATAGACTTTTGAAAGGTTCTTTGAGAAACGCTTCAAAGATTTTATTGACGTATTCCGTCTAGTAATGCCTTTGTTTCCATTGTTGAGAAAACTTCGCGAAGTCCTTTTGGGAAATCTGTTGCAAAAGCGTCTTCATTTTCTGTGAAATCTGTTATTCTGCGCTGATTAAATTTTGGTGGAAGATGTGGAAGTAGGTAGTAAAAATGGAAAATGTATACACCGTTTACGTAAACACAACCTCATGTTTACGATCCCTGACGGGTTTAACCCTTCCTTGGGTAGACTTTACGATTTCTGTGGAGATTATAAGTGGCATAAATATATTGGGGTTTTGTGTTCTTTGAAATATGGTTAATATCATGACAGCTGACGAGGACCCTTTGAATATCTTCTGGGCATTTATTCTTTCATCTTGCTATCTTAATCTTCTCTTCTAATTGTAGATAGTAAATACAGTAAAGCTATGCGTTTTTTCTCTTTTTTCTTCATAAAACTCATAGAAGTCTAAATACTCACTAAGTACGGTTTTATCAAAATCACATCAGATTCCTCTAAAAGGTAAAACTAATTGGGTAAAAAAATATCGGCATTTTCTTAATTAGCGCCTATAACGAAATTTCCTTCATCAAGCCGGTATTAACAGGGAAACTTTAGGGCATTAATGCAAAATAACGAGCGGATCGACCCGAAAACCGGGACCCGAGGGATCCCGGATCCCAATAAGTCCGGGATAGGTCCTTGCGCTAATGGCATTTGTAGCCAGTTGCGAAATCGCCAGATTAATGTCACTATAGTTACCGTCACTTGGGCTCGCGCAAATGATCGATCAGGACTTCGTAGACAAGCCCAATACCTATTCTAACCACAGGGTCTTATAGAGAATAAGGTGCTTACAGAAATATATTCAAACAAATCAATAAATATAATTTCTTGTTTAGCATTTAGCCATGTGGTGGTTATTGTCCAATATAGATATTGGAGTCCCCCCCCATCCTGTGATTTGGAATCAGACGATAATTAATTTTTCCATCGACATCAACCATCTCATAACCGATCATATACCTACCGACTTGGGTAATAAGAGTAGCGACATAAAAATAACCTGCGATCACGGTGAGTGCTGTATGTAGCAATGTATTTTTTTTGTATGTGATAGGCTTACGCTTGACCGCCAGTTCACCTGATGTTAAGCGATAGGTACGGCGATCTACGATGGAGCGCGCTTGCCAATAAAAAACCGATTCATATGGACTGTATGGACAATTATGTAGAAACCTTATCGCCAATCTTAATATCTAATTTAAATTTAAAGGTTATAAAACACCAACGTTCATCGAACATTAGGTTGCGTATCAACTGCGCGCGGCTACCGTGCGTAATCATGTTCGAGCACGACAGATCTATTTATTTGCCTCGCGGAGTATAACCTCACCCGTGACCATCATTGTCCAATGCTGGACGTACGGCGCTTTCAGTAAACACCCAGAGCCCGATCGTCAGTCTCAATCTGACTGGCGAAATACCTACCTACAGGATTGTTTGGAAGTTCTTGATACAACTGTTTCGTTAATTTTTTTTTTTTATATGTGATAACAAACAGCAGTACAATTAAACGTCATACACACTCATTTTACTAATTAAAAAAATACTTATTATACTACTAGCAACATTATCCACTTATAATTAATCTTCTGAAGTCAAGGATGGCTCCTGAGTCAGATGATTTCTATAACATTCCTGACGAGCGCCACTACACTTGCCTAAACGTAGTTTCCACTCACGAACTTTAAGTCTAACGGTTGTCGCCTCTCCGAAAATAATGTTCGATTATTTTCTGCGCGTAGTTGATACGTAGGTTTAGTGATGTGCCAAAGCCCCTTACAGTTTACTAGTGGATATTGAGAAAGTGTATTTGCGTAGGCCTTTAACACCTAAATACAAGTTTATGTATATCGTAAAATAGGTTTATAGGGAAAAACGGTTATTAGTTGACATTTCATTACAATGTAGGAGGCTGTTTCTTCCTAATTGACTTACTTAGTAGAATTTCTTTACTTTATTTTGTATACAAGGCTGTTACTGCCTTAATTTATTGGCTTTAGGGAATGAAAATGAGTTTCCGGAGTATCATAGTACCTACTTACTATAGTTTAATAACTTACCCATCAAGATGCAATTCAAGTTTTTATTTATTTATTAGTTACCAATAAAATGTTAAACAATTCAAAGGAGCCCTCCCTCCTCCTACGTGTCATACCTGTATCCCAAGAGACAGTGCCTTCCCTAATACATGGTCAGGTGAGCAAAAGTTAAAATATAAATTATAAGTAAAATACTAAAATAATGATAATCAGTCAATCAAATTACTTATTAATTTTAACATAATTTAAATTTAAAATATTAAATAAAATTAATGTAATGATAAAATACTTAATTAATTTTTTCAAATTTGCAAGTGTCTTGTCAAATCTTAAGTTGCCCTTTATAATGATAATAAAACTTTATTCTGATTCGTTGACTTTGGCATAATTTTCTATAATTTCATATTTCTCATATCATATTTATATGTATATCATAATTTTAATCCCATTTCATATTTGATATATATAATTTTCACAATAGCTATTGGAATCTTTTTGTAGAACTCTATCCGTAGTTTTTTTTTCTGAAGTGAAAGAAAATTATTCCTGGCCACACGCAAAAATCAGGAGTTAGGACTACAAAAATTCCATATAGAACTTAAAATATTAGTAAATACAATATCATTGTAATCCAAAATAATATTTTGACTTGAATCCATAACGTAAGTTGCTAATCCTACAAAAAAAACCGTATCGCTACTGACACTGTTAGATCTTGGTGTGACAAGGAGCAAACCTTTGACATTTTGTCAGAGCCGATTCTGACTGTGACAAAAAATATATCTCAAAGAATTCCATAGTTATACTTGCCCGACTTGGGCATTAAGCCGGGATCTATTTCCAAATTGCCAACAAACCCAAGCAAGACTTGGAGAAAGCTCCATCGTTAAAATATTAAAGCATATTTTAATGTTTTCCATACAATTTAAATTATCTTGAAGAAAGACATTTTCTTTGATAAATACTACATCCAATTGTTTTCTGTAAAAAATTGCTTTTAGCGATAAGACCGCCAATTGTACTTTTTAAATACTACTTTTTTCTTTGTTTTCTGACATGTCCTTTTGGTGTACTTACAATAAAGAATACTCTATCTATCTATCTACTACTTATCAATATACGTACATAGACTTAGCAAGTATATAAACATTTTTCTTCGGTATTAAAAAAAAGCAAGCAGTGATAGCCTAGTGATATGACCATCGGACGGCCAAGTAAAAGGTCTCAAGTTTGAAATCAAGGCACGCACCTCTGACTTTTAGAAGTCATGTGCCTAGTTAATTATCACGCGCTTAAACCATGAAGGAAAACATCTTGAAGAAACCTAAGAGATTTTTTCTACGGCATTTGAAGTCTTCCAACCCATAGTCGGCCAGCGTGATGGACTATAGCCTAACCCCTCTCACTCTGAGAGGAGATATGTGCCCAGCAGTGGGACAATATAATGGATTGATTATTTAAAAAATCCTTTAAAATTTATATGGTGCTACTTCCTTCTCATAAATTTTAATAGGACTGTAAGAGGAGAGAAGTTTTATCAAATCATTAAGTTGATAGAAAATTTATCGTTTCCCTATCTATAAAATACTTCCTGAGATGTTGTGTGGTCTCAACTACATACATATATGAAATAGCACTGTCCTACACTTTTCGCATCACTCTTGTTTAATGTGTGAGTAAATAAACATTGAAAGGTATCATTCACTTCTATGATAACACAGTTTAAACACAATATCCTGTCTTACATATAATATCCTGTATTAATATCCTGTCAGCCAGTTTCTATATCAAATCTGTCTCTGTTTCTATATCAGAGATAGAATTATGACATAAGCTCCATACAGCTACTGTCAAAATCCTATCTCTAGTAAGCAAATCTACTGACAGATAGGATATAGAAACCGGCCGTATGCGAGTACAACTATAATGACCAAGTTCCTCTAAAATTATACACACAAAATGTAATTCATGATTGGAAATGTAAAAATACTAAAGCGTCACTTAGCCAACTTTACCTTTCTTTTAAATAAAACTCTATTAATTGATTTTGTAGCATTTTAACGTTAATAATAATGTTACGAATTGTTTTTAATTCCCGACGTTTCAGAACCCTTACATCTATGGTCAAGAGCTAACTGAAGTTCTTATTGATAAAAGTATATCAGAAATAATTTTCTGTGAGGACTGTTTCATTGAAACTACAAATAAATACATAAGTACATGATATTAAAATAAATCCATGCTGACAAAAAAAACCTTAAATTCTTGAACCTTGACCTGCAAAGCTTCCAAAGTGGTGGTTTAGCATTTTTACTTTTCTATTGTCAAATTATTCTTCTATCCAGACCGCCATTGAAAATACCAACAATGATTTTTTGTGTTTTTTTTTTGCATTTTTCATGCTAAGATTATAAAGTTATTTTAGTAAAGGAAAAATTCAATACAATTCTCCTGGTTGGATACAACAGACGCTCTGACCTCTAAGCCACCGCGAACCCCACCCGCCTGATTGAAATTTTGCCTTCACATTCTGAATTTACGTCATAAGGTGACGTTGCGTTGGCGACATCTATGAAAAGCAAGTTAACTTACTTCTCAATCGACACGACGACTTTACAGTTAGTTCAATTTCGTACGATGCCACCTTACCTTTTAACTATCTTTTTGTGATTTTTTGCATTTTCCATGCTAAGATTATAAAGTTATTTTAGTAAAGAAACATTCCATCATTCCTGCCCGCGATTGAATTTTCCCTTTACTAAAATAACCATACCAAGAGTGTTTCAGACTCACGCTTTGCTTTGCCTTTGCTCATTGACTAATGATAGAGCGTATAACCAAGCAACATTATTGCAATGACCTAAGCAGTTATCAGTCTCCGAATGGTCCCATTATTCCCTTCCGGAGATCTGCAGTGTGACACCGTCGCAATCAATTACATTCATTATGTCATCTCCTAGACGCACACAGTATCTATTGCGTACTAATTGTGTAATAATTATTCTATTTTAGTGGTTTTGTCGTAAATGTGAATTTATGATAATTTGAATTGACAGCGTCTGTGACTGGGCTTTGAAGTGAATTGTTTGGATATAAAGTTGAATTGTGACAACGGATTGAGTTATGTCTTCCTATAGATTCAAAGAATCAATCAACTAAGATCCAACTAAGATTCACGATTGCTAGAATACTTCTGAATAAACTTTTGCGACATCCAAGCAATATTTTAAATTTTATAGATAGATAGATAGAATATTCTATATTGCACACCAAACGCTAACACTAACTAGCTAGGTAACATGCTTCCAAATATAAGTTACTTAATGGTAGGTACAATGGGCAGTCTTATCGCTAAATGCGATCTCTTACAGACAACCTTTTATAAGTTTAAGTTGGTTTATTATCTATACGACAATTATGAAAGATAATGATTTAAAGAAAATTATCAATTTTTAAATTTACTTACTTACTTACTTACCTACTCATATACGGTCCATGTAGGTATATCTTGTGCACATACCTAGACTTAATTCAATCATCAATGTGATTAATTCTATTAGTACAAACTAATCAACATAGCAAACAATGTCTAATAGATTAAATTATTAAACTAACCTAAATATGTATTTTTTTTGTATAATCATAAATATAAGAGCAAGAACTGCCTCATTGGCCTAGTAATTCTAAGCGCGACTGGTACGCTAGAAGTCCTAGGTTTGATTCCTAGGTCGAGCAAAGTATTATTTGGGTTTTATATGAAATTCTCACTCGCAGCTCGGAGTTTGGATTTGTAACCGGTTAATGGCAATAAGCTCGCCGTACACCTTTGACTATCCCTTCGAGGAATACAGGTGTGAATGTTATGTTTATATTTTTTACAAGAGCATGATAACGTGCAAATTTAAATAGTCAACTATAACTAAAGGGCCAGAATAGTTTTACACTGATAATTGCCGTAGTATATCATTGTACTGATAGGTATATTTCTCTCTCTCTCTCTCTCTCCCACGCCATAGAATACAACATTCAAATAATCCAAAAAAAAAACAAAATACTTATCTATATTATAATATACGAACAAACTCGTATAAAAATACACTAAACAGCCGGAACCAGTTGTTTATCTCGCACAACCCAACATAAATCCAAAGTTGAAAGATAAAACATTCCAATCCAATCCAAATTTATTATAGGAGAGAAAAAAATCTGATGCGTTTCATCGAGTTTCCTTGTAGTGAAAAATCGGGCCATTACGCCAGAAGGAAGCTCGAACAACCGCTCGTATTTCAAAACAACACATTATTGTATCGCTTCCCTTTTGTTTCAGTAACCCATTATTATAAACTAGCTTTTGCCCGTTACTTCACTCGCGTGGTTCTCAGTAATTTCAAATGTCATTATTTGAAATTAGGTCTATGTACGTTTTTTTACCACTGCCAATTTGTTAAATCGACGTCGTTATTGTAAAACAGTCCAGGAACAATACTGGACTAAATGACATCAGGTCACCACGATGACCCGATGACCCGATGTCAGCACTAGATTGCAGTTGTTTTTCTAAAAAAATAATTTTATTACTGCTAATTTATTAAAATCGACGTTAGTACCTAATTGTAATAAATATGCTTAACTAAAAAAACGAAGTTACCTTAAGCGTAAAAGTATTATGCTTAGTGTATAGTAATATGCTTTTACTATGTTTAGAATTTAGTTGAAAAATAAGTTTCACGTTAATAAATTGATAAACAAACATAGAAACACAATCAGATTTATATCACCAGTTGTGGATTTAAAAGGAAAAGGCTCCATATTTTTCGCTTTATAGTTATTACCTGCTATCTTCGTTGTAGAAGCTTAAAATCAATAATGTGGACACGACAATGGCATTAAGTCCAGCGCTAAATTAATTGGCCCATGCTGTTAGCAATAATTTACTCGGAAAGCACAAAGGCGCGCACTAAGTGAGTTAACAAAGGAAATTATATTCATATCTATTAGTCGGATCATCTTTATATTCAGTTGCCTGCATTCCCCGCTGGTATGTTCAGGTCCTATGCTATAGGGGCCGAGCCTATTGGACCGGGCACAGATCCAAACTCCGACTGAGAATTTCATAGAAAATCTGAATATCACTTTGTTTGACCTGGGAGTTCCAAGACCTCTAGCGTAGTAGTCACGCTTGAGACCACTAGACTAGTAAGGCAGTTGTGATCTTTATACTTTAGTGAAAATATTATTAAAATTAATTCATCCCGTAGTGGAGTTAATACAAAACAAAATTAATCCAAAAGATTATTTTGATCTTTTGTCAGTGAAATTCGAACCAGATTAAAACGTTAACAAGCTATCGAGTAAACAACAATGTTTATTATTAAATTGACCTCGATATCAAGTAATTAAGTATTAATGCTTCCTCGACATTCACAAGCAAATATTCCCCACATAATTTAATTATAAGCAAAAAATCGGGTTAAAAGATTAAAATTATATAATTATCCTTCTCGCTGCACATACCAAAGAGTCCAGTTTAATTTTGTTTCAACGTTATCCGTCCTCTGTGCAAACTTTAACAAAGTTTTGTATCCGACGTCCGGCTCCGCTAATACTGAAAATGAACCTCTCGAGGGAAATTTACCATTAGCGGTCACATTAAATTCTGTTTCATTCTTTATTTACGTCAAAATGTGACGTAAAGCGGTGAAACTTTTCTTATTGTTGAGCTCATTTTTGGTTTTGATATTAGGAAAACGGCAAATAAAGTTAATATTTCAAACCTGCCAAAATTCAAAATTTGTTTAAGTAGTTCCATTATATTTTTTAAGATTTTGTCACTCGTCAATTAACTTTTATTAGGTAAATATTTTAGTCAAATTATTTCTTATGTGTTGAGACATTGTTTTGTAAAATTAATAAAGAATTCAATTCCAATGGCTATTGCTATATATTTCACCAGAATATACCTACGACATTATTATGAATTAAAATAAAAGCAGCACAATATTATGACACGAAAGTAACTACCTACAAATTATTAAATTAGAAAGAGCTTGCTCGAACTCCTTTAGAGATCCTACTACATTTTTCTTTTCCAGTAATTGACATTTTAATCATTCATAAGTGACACTACTACATTTAAATTTAGATTTGACTCTGAGTATTCTTGATGATATTTCCTCTTGACCATTAGTTTTAAAATACTGCATCTTACATCATCTATATGACGTTTAGTCACGTGATCATATAGAAAGAACCAGAAAATTCTTCTTAGATTTTTAGATATTTGATGAATAAAATATCCCTAGATTCTGTTGATGTGTGTACATAATTATGCTAACATAATTATGTACACACATCAAAAATCAAAGAAGAATTTTCTGGTTCTTTGTAGGAAGAAATGAAGTTTTTTATCATACTTTCTATAGCGATTAAAAAAAATATCATTTTTATTTAATTTTTGTTTAAATCACGAAATGTTTTTTATGTTTTTTTGTAAAGACCATAAAATAACCTATCATTCTTCCATTTACTATATCAGAAAATTCTTCATAGATATTTAGATATTTGATGAAATATAAAATATCCCAGGATTCTCTCGATGTGGGTATTTCTAAAAAAGAAGAAACACATTAATAAATTATTTCTCTACCATATTATATAACACAAAACCTCCAGCAAACCTCAACATGAACTAGACAGTACCGTTCAGCCACGCCGAGTAATAAACGTACCAACATCCATACATACTTATACCTCATTAACACTAAACTACCGTTGTAAATGAAAAATATCCTTTAGAATCTTTATTGTAATGCGCTTGACGTTGAAATAATGCATCCGTGTGGTCAAGCGTGCCGTGTTTTGATTTCCAAAGACCGTGAGTATGGTTGCTATGGGAGGCATCGTAATTACACCAATTAACTCGGTTTGTTAAGTCAACTTGAGGCCATAAGAGGGTGTACCTTTCAATACTTGATTAGAATGCTATTCAATTATGTGATTTGAATAACTAGAAGTACCGAGAATGTTTTTTTTATATCGATTAGAAAAAACAATTGTGATCTAAAATAAAATAAATATAATATTTAGCAGCAAAAGTTAGACATACACGAGATGTCTTATTCCTAATAATTAAAAAATATCATATCTATTAAATAGACACCTACTTTTTATCTGGATCAAACATTCAACTTCAACTCGTTCTCAAATGAAATGAGGTGTAAATTATAGGAATGAATACTCATAACAATACAATAACATAGTGCCAATAAATAATAGAAAGAGACATCGATAGTTCATGGTAGCATTGAACTTTAAACTCAATCTATCTAAATCAAAATTGATTTTATTACGCCTATTGGCCTACACGACTTTCGTAGATAAAGTAATACTTAATGACCAGAACTAAACTTATCATCTCCGATAACGCGCCAAAACATCCATAAAAAAGGTTTAATCTCATTCCCGCCAAGGAGATTTAAAGTAAGTTTCTCTCGTAAATTAAATTCTATACATATGTGGGCAGTTCAATCAGCCTACTAGCACTAAAAGAAAATAAAATAAAAAGTAAAGCGGTGTACAAATGAGGCGGGTAAAATTATTTTTACGATTCTCTCTCTCAATTAGGAGCAGCACCGACAGTAAAGTGTCAGTGTTATTTAAATTTACTGCACCAATTAGACTCGCTATCATCACAGGAGTGATGAAACCATACCGTGTCGTGAGTAGCTTCCCTTATTAAGAGTTCTATAATTAAAATTTACAGCGCCAAGCCGACGATTCGAATACCTAAGAGAATAGCTACAAATGTCCATTAGGTAGTTTAAACATGTCGAGTATGAAGATTACACACTTTATATTGTGAGTGGTGGCAAAGGAAAAATGCGGGTCAGTTTACATTTTGTTATTTTAAGATTATACGATCAAGCGAATTTGTAAACTGATGTCTGTGAATAACATAAAGCTTATAAACCACGAACGAGCGAATGTTGAGAAGTTAAACCAGTATAATTGCAATAATAATTGAACTATTTAAAATAAAATACTTTGTATCGAATGCAATTCTGTGACACTGAAGTTATCGAAATGCTTCACTTACGAGAATAATATATTAGAGGACCATAAACTACATTTCTGAAGCAAACGCTGCTTTGCAACAAAACAAAGCGGACAATTCCAGCGGAGCAGTAACAATGTGCCGTAACGACGCCAAAGAGACATGATGAAGGAAAATAAACAATAATTCACGCTAACAGATACCGCTGTATAAAAGGATTGCACCAAAACACATATCTCATAAAGTTAGTTGGCGCGCAAAACATGCTGGCATCTACTATGTAGCACATTTTGGCATCAGAGGCGAGAACAATCTGGATAATAGAATAAACTTGTTTCTTCGCTAACATGATTCGGGACTCTGGCGACACTGAGGCGGACGGCGGTTGCTCTCCTGAATATAGATAGGTCTTTACCTTTGTCCTAGTTGATAATTATAGGACAAACGTTTCTTCTTAGTTTATTGTCTGGGGGTCGGTTAGTTAGCTATTGGAGATTGTGTTTATTTGTAACGGTATTCTGCTATCCATGTGTGTAATTCAAACAATAATTGTTTAAATTGTTTGTTCTTAAGGTTCTTTTTATATAATTTGTGAAATCATGTGTTTACTGCAGTCATCGTTTCTTTTTCCAGTATAGTATGTATATTAATTTCAGTCTTCATATTTTCTTCTAATAATAGTTTTCCTTTACCTTTATCAACTTAGTATTATGATATTTGACCTCAGTACAAGATTAAGACATAAATATCAAGGCAAGATACATTTGCGATATTTCATCTCATTGCTAAAGTAAATCAAACATTAATAAAATGTTCTTGATTTATTACATCTATTAACATAAATACAACCGTAAAACTATTGCCTAATCGAAATCAATAACCTATAACTCAAGCAAATGCCAAGATGATGAGTATATATGTATTTGCGTAGGTATCACGTTATGTCTGTGTGTCATTTGTACAAATAAGATAGAAAGAAATTAATATAATAAATTATAGTTCTCATTTGTTTATTGTACACTCGAGCACAAACTGATTATGTACCTTTAAAGATTTTTTATTGAATAAAACTATGAGCTTTTATACTCGTAGGACATCAGAAAAATTAAAGTAAATGGCAATATGTTGAGGTCACGTGCTACTACAAACAAGTACTGGGAGAGTTTTGATAAATTAGAATATTCGTACTTACATAGATATATTTAGATTTCTCTAGAAATACAAAGACCTTACAAAGGTTTCCGGTACAATCTTAGAGTTGCTGCAAAACAAGAAAATCGTTCAATATCTTTCGCTAATGTCTGCTACTTCTTCCAAATCTTATATTTGTTTCTTCCTTCTAATATAATCCTCCTCTGAGAACTGTGTTTAACGCTTATATTTAGTTTTATTTATGTTGAAAAGACTAGCAGATTAAACTAAGCACGGCTTGGTCTTGTCGGCTTCCAGTCTACCCTGATACTGCTGAATTTATTTTA
Organism: Acronicta aceris; assembly: GCA_910591435.1. Taxonomy (NCBI): domain Eukaryota; kingdom Metazoa; phylum Arthropoda; class Insecta; order Lepidoptera; family Noctuidae; genus Acronicta; species Acronicta aceris. The sequence continues at coordinate 6,747,737 of OU342767.1, read as the reverse complement.
AACTAAGCGACGGCCATCAAACCTGCCTTCACCAACGGCTTAACTTGCTCTCCTCAACACAACTCAGCCAAATCATCCACCCAAAGACTGACTGCGGCGATAACAGTTTAAATTTGCAGATCGATTGACTAGCCTAATTATTACTTCCAGAAAACTAAAATTAGAGGATCCTATGTCCTCCTTGAGGTAAATTTTAGTAACATTGTTTGGTAAATATACCCATGTGATTTAGCTTCTAACGTTGAACTACCCACATTTGTGGTCAACAGTACGTTAATAGAACCCACTGAGTGCTATGGGGAAAGTTTGGAAAGCTCACAACTTGATGCTGTCAGTGTTGAAGTTGGAATTATGCCAAACGCGCAAAGACGCATTGCAGCGTAATATTCAGGATTTTTGTACTACTACGTAAGGTTGTTTGGACACGAAAATCTTGGTTGTGTCGCCGTTTATAATCTAGGCTAAATTTATTGTTAGAGGTACATCTCTAGCGATATTCAACTCCAAGTTATATGACGTCTATAAAATATAATACTCAACTAGGTTATGATTTCAGATGTTTATGGGAAACTTATACAATACGATGAATCGAGTTTTGTGGGTTCTAAACTTGGCCAATGTATTTTGTAAAATTGGCGTTTCAAAATTCAATAGCTGCTGTGTGGAAATCCAGAGCGTTTGAAAAACTCAAAAGTCTAGTACCACTTATAAAAAATTATAAAAGTATTCAGTGCCGGTTAATGTTTATCAATTATCTCTTTCTTTTTCTCTTCTCTTTCCGTTTACTGTCAATTTGATAAGAAAAAGTGCCGGTTGACAGATTATCACGAATAAAAGAAAGTCTCTCAGGCATGCATTATGTACCCTTAGATTAAAGCTGGGCTAGGCCCGTCTCTTAGACGGCGCCGGGGGATACGAAATAAGACTAAGTTTTTTATAGCATTCATATATAAAACGAAAGACTTACTTCAAGAATCGCATTGCTTAGAGGCCTCTACATGTCTTTAATCCGACTCTGCTTGAGACCCAAGTCTTGTCAATCCAAGGCTCTCCAATAATAGTAGTTTCTTATTTCTGACTCCAATTCACGTCACGTCACATTTACCTTAACTTCGCCTACCCTTAAGGTAAAGCTCTCGGCGCGTGCACACACACACTTAAGATCACACAGTCGTGATTTGCATACTCCGAGCTGACATACTTTATTCCTCACAGCTACATAACTCCACTTATCTACGGTAATAGATCGGTGTGAGCCGTTAAACTAGAATTGCAATAGTGTTTGCGTAGCACGTCATTAAATCTTATCATGCCCGTGTCTATTTCATCAGATTGACACGCGACTTTATTATCGTGGTACTACATATCTTGTAGTTTTCTAGACACGTAAGATCTCGGAAACCTTTTTGCTTTTATTTCTTCACTAAAGTCTTGTACACAATCGTTGGCTGGAAAAATGGGTTCAAAAAAGAAGTTCTCATTTCGACAGTTATTTTTTTTCTGTGTGTATGTTTCCCGACATATTCATAGATTGTGGACCGATTTCGATATTTGTTTTTGTCTAATAGAATATACTCGTACTTTCTAGTTAGTCCTATATAAATTTATTTTGCCTTTGAAAGTATATACCACAAACTAGCTTGAAGTCGTTCATATTAAAAAAAGGTAATTCTTTTAGTAACTCATTCTGCAGTGGGTAGGTACTATGTTTGTTACAATGAATTGAAGTTCAGTTGCGAGTAAGGTCAATTCTTAGGTTTATCCAAACGGCAATAGTACTGCTTCAGTACATACACATATTTCTCTAGAGATATAGGCGTGATGATGTCTCAGATTGGGCAATCAAAACCAGACTTTAATTGATAAATATTTATGTGGCTGTCACTGTTGCAACACTCGTAGTATTTTACTTATGCTAAACTTTTTCTAATGGTCCTATTAAAATACTCGGTAATTAAGTACTCGGAATACCGCGGCAAGATGAAAGACTTTACTACCGTATACGGCTTCTTTATGTATTTATTATATTTTCAGCATTCCATACAGACAATACGTTCATTAGCACTTTGATAAACTCAAACCCACAAAATATACCTACAGACAACAAATTGTACGGAAAATTAACGATTCTTTGTCTGTTCGACTCCGAAGCGATCGTCTTTTGTTCGCTTTTTGGTATTAAAAATCCGTGTTATAACAGTACTGTTCATTTGCGCCGCGGGTAATATCATTTTCCACGTTTTCCTTGCCTTTGTCGATGTAGACACAATAAAAGCAAGCCGGCTCGTTAATCGTGCAGAGTAGTCCTGGCGCGTAATTAACTTTGCAGCCAGAGAGAGTAGAGATTTACGTGGACCCCGGGTACAATTAAATTTGCATAGGAAATTGCACAGAATGAGCTAAGAATAAGTTACCCGAGTATGAAACTAAATTTTATGGCTGTCGTCGGCTAGAGGACTCTTATTTATTTACCTGGCTCTTAGCCTCGTAATTGTTAACTCGGGGTAATATGGCAAATTTTGATTCTACCACACAACAACAAAGTCAAAAGTACAATCGCCAACAAAAAGTTTATATGAAATATGATTGTAAATAATATTCCAACATGTATCGCATCCGTGATTTATTTGACAGCATTCTATTTTCACTATCTCCTGAAACTTATTAGTTTGTAGCCCACAATATCCAAAAGAAAATTTTGTCTTTTTACTAAACCCATTTAACAGAAAAGTAATGATTCGTAAAACTGTGGCTATTTGTAGCGCAGCGGTGTAATTGGCTATCAGGGCCGTTTGAAAAATGGACAGATGTTTATTTTAATGCACTCCATCCATCAAGAATAACTGCGGCGCTACCTTTAAGACAGGCCATGGCATAGTAATTAAGGACATTGAAATACAAATAATTATTTTCAAATCATGTTTCGTGTTCTAGTTAAGAGCCATATAATTATTTTGATAAATTACTGTTAAGTGCTTGTAAACATAATAAAATCATTCAATACAGTAATATGTCGGTGAGTCCATTTTCTTTTAGTGGTTAGTTTACTTTATAATTTTATTTGTGTTTTTTTTTGTTAAAGTACACTGTCCTACAGAAAAAAGCTGTGTGACAATTTTGGCCCATCCTTGACAATATCTTTTGATGAACCCTATTTATATTTTATTATGAAATAAAACCTGTCGTGTTAAAATGTTTGATTAAATATTATAAAACCCAAATTCTAATTAACACTTGTCTCGTTAACTGTACCTACACTTTTATTTGCGAGAATTAACATATTCGTTTGAGTAAAATAACAGTAAAATTAATAAATAAGCAAAAAGCTTAGTGTGATACTTATTTTTAGTATTACATGCTTGGTACATTTTATGCACAAATACTTTGCAGTTCGCCTCAAATTGTTCGCAGTATGAGTACGTTTTATTACTGCATCCGTCTGAACATTTCCACGATATTTTTCATATTTTACGACGTTTTGAATTTACGCCTCTTGTGAGTGAAGGCAGACAACTTGCCGCTTCCTGACTATTCTTGTATGCCTCGTTGGGTCTTCATAATATGTCCACCTCAAACGTGTTGTAAAAATTTTGTAGGAATGGCGAATTTTATATTTTTGTTCCGAACGTGTTAATATTACAGATAAATATTAGAAAAGTAGTCCCAGAAAATACGTTAAAATTTAAAAAATAAGCCATTTTATGTTCATCTAAACTCGGGATTACTTTAAACATAACACCCTATATAGCTTAGCCTGCCTAGCTAAATGTTTGTATCACATAATGTTTTAAAAATGCTTTATTCCCCGTAGTGCTTAAGATGATAAGGTGAACAAAATACGACACTTACTGACCCCCGTATTCATAAAAATATAAAACGTCTAATAAACTTTGTTTAACTATAATATTATTTTTTGTCTTGTTTTGACACGTGATATTCTGTGACAGGGAAAAGAAGAAAAACCACTTTATCCTTCCTATAGGTAGGTTTATAAGATATTATGAATAAGATGTTTTATATTATTATGAATAAAAGCGCTTTGTGTATATGTCACATTAGCATATTAGTTTTTTTTTATATTTTCAATTAAAACTATAGAATATTTTTTTATGGTGGAGCTGACTAGCCACTTGACGGTATGTATTCATCGTCGCCGGTGGAGACCTGCAACACCAGAAGAGTTGCTGATGCGTTGCCGACCCTAAAGAGCCCCTACGGACTGCAGACTGCCAGAGGCGCAGCAACGGGGGGAAACTGGCTCTTACATGCAAAGTGCTTTACGACAGACACCGACGTAAGGGTGGTCCAGCCAGTCAGACTCCAAGAGGTCCTACCACCGAGCGTTGTATAATTACGTATCTACGTAATTATACAACGCTCGGTGGTAGGACCTCGAATAACTTTTCCCTGTCCTTAAATAATTTCTCATTCATGCTCGTTCTCCAATAGTTTGCACACTCCGTTATATTATGCAGGTGTCGACTTTCACTTCATAAAGTTTACAGTACCTTACAATTTTATACCTTTACGGTTGTTTTATAGATTTCTGGCATACTTAACTTTGGTTTTGAAGCTTATGAAGTAACCTAAATACGGAAGAACATCATTAATCGTTGTAGGTGGTATTCAAATTACGGCCCTTTTTATGTTTATTACTGGAAATCGAACATTAAGTCGTGTGTCTATGTAACATTTTGAGAGTTCAAAATGTTACAGATACACATAAAAAAGCCTCTTTTAAAATCTTTTACTGCTATTTAACCCGTCAAGTAACAAATTACAGACACAATGCAAAATCTATTGTTCTTGTACCCCGAGGCCCTAACGAGCTTCGTTGAATTAAAATATTATTTTCTCAAGTATTACCGTAACGAATAGGCACATCACTATTCCTTAGCACTGTCCATTCTTCTTAGTTGCACCATGAATAATGGACAATGTGTTTGAAATCTAAGTGCCGTGTTTTTCTTTCACAATTAATTGTATTGGAAAAGTCGATGGACTTAAACAATTAGATTTAGGTTAAGTGTACACTCAATCTAATTTTCATATCCAAATAAAGATTATATCGCACATTAAAAAAAAAATAGATAGAATATTGATTAAATTTATGTAGATTTTTTTCTCAGTCTTTTTTATCGATATTTTGTCAGATATATTGTTCGAAGTAACAAATAAGTTATTGGAATTAAATTAAAAAAACGGGCTAAAGTTTTCATTCTATACTGGATATGAATCTAGATAGGTATTCAAGCTAAGTAATAGTATGAAAATTTCATATTTCATCTAGAAAGTTGTGCCTGTCAAATATTTAATGTGCTGCACTGGACATGTTATGACGAAAACACCATAAAAATGCTCACAGCGAGCTTCCCCCTTAAACGTAAAAATACGAATGTGCCGGACATGAAATTGGCAGACTTTAATGTATATACAATATTTATGAATGTGTATTTTGTGTATTAGTTACGGACAATTAACTCGGCTTGATTAAAAACCAGTTTCTCGACTGGGCGATAGAAGAAGTTTGTTCAATAAAGCTTAAAAAAAAAAACAACAATTATAGCGGCTGTGCAGGTGTTTTAAAATATTGACACATAATTATAACGATACTCCGTATGTTAAAATCCTCAAAATCTTTACTCGTGTTTGCCAGTGACTATAATATCTACGTATTATCTTAAGCAATAAGCAATTTTCCCATAAAAAAGAAAGAAAACTGACGATAATATAGGTACGTACCGAAAGTGATTTATTAAATAACTCACTTTCATAATATTGAAGGCATTGAAGCAGTATATAAAATACTCAATTAAGCGAACATATTCGAAATACTCGAACAAAAAGTACATAATTATTTTGGTGGCCAGTAAAATGTATTTTATAAACATTGTCAAGTAAATAGTAAGAACAAAGTAAATAAAGCCGTCATATTTCGAGGCCTTTAACCTCACGTCACGACACACCACAGCCCGTATATGACCAACATAGCCTGACCACACATTATCAGGGCAGTTTAAAGCGTATAATCAGTGCAAAATTTAAAACGGCTTTATTCCACCCATAAAAACGAAGTCCATTCAGTGAAGGAAGTGGCCTTATAGACCAGCTTATCAGTGGTTAAGGCAAACACTGCTTTTGTTATACAATTAACTTTTAATTTACAGCGTCGTCTTATCGTTTGTGGAACATTTTCTTCGTTATTTTCAGGAAGCGAGTCGTTAAATGGAAATTGTGGGGTTGTTAGATAGTTTCTGTGGTTAAATAGACATATAAATAATATCTTTTTACCCGTGCTGTTACCCTCGATGAACGTTTTTTTTACCCCGATCTCGTGGGAATTTCCCAAAATATTATATTAGTGCTTACCTATGTTATTTAACGGTCCGGCGGAGCTTGAATTGTCCACAAAAACGTAATCATTATTCGGATTTGGATACCGTTAATTTATAATATAAATAAATAGGTTCCTACCATACCAATTCGTCTACTCGTACTACTTCACTGGAAATAACCATCCGGAAATTCATTCCAAACTTGGTAAAGTTATCAATAATAATTAAATACGCTTACATTTATTTCCAGTGAAGTATTTTGGAAGAAATGGTAGAATAGGAACCTAGAGTAAAGGTATCTTAATCCGAATAATAATACAGTTTGAATAAATTCTATTTGAATTACGATTAATTTTGATATTATGTTCGTAATTTTGGAAAATTCGGTCCACCGGACGGCCGGTTTAAGCTGTCTATTATCTGTCAGACATAACACAGATTGTGATAAGTATATTAATTGAATAAAGCATCGTGACCATTTAGAGGGTCAAAACAATTGTGTCTGTTAATTGTTCCGCTAAGGAGATTAAATTTATATATAAAAAAATGAGTTAAATATAAAAAATACAATATTTAATGTATTTATTTTATTGTTACAAATTATTCGTCACAGACAAAAACAAAATATTTTTCGTTACAGACATATTACGGTAAATCTTTGTACGAGCAATATTGTGGAAATTTAAACCGCTGCGTGAAGCATTTTTAAAAGGGCTTTGTTTTTGTTTTGTTTTAATTACAGTCCCTAACGAGAGTTTAAGCCGTATTGCAGATTTTACGGTACAAACACTTTACCTAATTATAATTTTAATGTATGTAAACACTCGCCTTCTGTACATTTAACCGTGTGGGCGATATTAGAATAAGGAAATAAAACTAGATATAATTACTTGTGGTACCTACTTCCTAAACATTGTTAATTTTTTATTACTAAGAAATATATCATCGTTTTAATGTTGTACTAATATAGTTTGTATTTGAACAACAAGAATTTTTATGAGATTGAAGACGGGAGCGAATGTTGAGGTGACAGCTAACAGGGATGAATGAAAAAGGCCATGCTGCGCTGACCGCCAATAAATTAAGACCAGGCAAGAAGATATGGATTTTGCCATGATATTATCAAGCAACCATCATAATAAAAGGATCCCATGCGGTATTTTTTTAATAAAACCTAATGCCATAATATCTAGACTAAACAACGTAAGTCAAAACGCAAAATATGCCAATAACGCACCAAAGGGCCGCAATTACTGGGCTTAACGTCCAATGTGAAGATGTCATTCTACCCGTTGTACCAAATTGGAGGTCATTCAATTTGCATATAAAGCGTGCAGAGGCGTCAATAGGACGAGACTACGAGAGGGCTCGATATGAGTCCCATTTGGTTGAATTCGGCCCTGGATCGGCCATTGTCGCTCGCGGCCCTGGCTTGTTTACATTTTGTAAAATGAATTGTCGCGATTGGTACGTGTTTCATGTAATAAACCCGGTTGATAATGTTGTTCGGGACGGACTGAAAATTGAATTCGGAATGAATAAGAGCAGATCACAGTACAAATTGCTTGATGGAATATCACAATATTATTGATGGTACATTTATTATTAAGTGAGCCAAATCGGTTGATAATCTACATATTTAAAAATCAAAACAAAACACGACAAATTATTATAATCACTATTATTAAAACTGCGTAAATATTAGTCGGTGACGATGTTTCGGAACGACTTTCTATCCTTTGCTTATTCCCGACTACATCCTCGACTACCTGACTACCCAGATGGAGCTGAATATCAGTGTTTTTCGCAAAGCGACTGCACTCAGACCTCCGTAACACAATTGAGGGCAATATTGATATCTAAACATAAACTGATTGACGTGTTTATCGGGTTTCTGACTATCACTAACGATTTTCGTATTACCTAAGTTCGTAGAGGGGTTTAGGCGGGAAAATGTAATAAAGTGCACTTTGTCGGTTTTATATTATTTTCCAAAACTTGTGTTTCTGCGAAGTTTAATGTGTAATTATTGTGGATAGTTAACCATTAATTGTTCGTGAACGTGTGCGAGTGTAGGCAAATGACATAAAATTGAAAATCGTGACTTTTGTGTTCACTCCTAAACTCCATCGAAGCCTTAGTGAAGTTTCCACTGTTTTACTGGGGATTATTCTGTATACTTGACACTGGCAAACACAGAAAGTGTGGCGCCATATATTATAATCCCATGACGGGAATTAATAAATATTTCTCGTTTACTCCATATACTTGACCCTGGCAAATACACAAAAAGTGTGGCGCCATATCCCAAAACGAGATTTAAAAAAAATGTTCGTATTACTTACAACGACGTCTTAGCATAGGCAGGCACACTACCGTATCTTCAATTGTTTTTTTTTTCTAATGTAATTTTCTTTTAAGTACCTACATATTCGTTTTTACTTCAATAAAACTTTATTTTTTTCTTAAACCGAGGCACACGCTGCTCAAACATTCACATCTTGAAAACAATACAAGCGCAAATAGGTACTAAAGTTTAAAAATGAAGCCTTAATCGTGTTTAAACTACTAATAATCTTGATAGATATAAAATGATACAGGTATAAAGCGGTAGTCAAAGTTTTCGGTCATAGGTTTAGTTATACGTGAGGTTCCCAAAGAGCAAGTCATAAATCCTAGTGCAATAAAACAGGAACAAAGTAGCACGTGACTTCACTTCCACGTTAAGATGTAAATATTTACTGCTACATTTTATACCCAGGTTTAAACAGAATAATAAATCTATGTTATGATTTTGGAGGGTTTTGAGCGAAATGTTTTATTCTTCGGGGCAATAAAATCGATATTGGAAGCACTTAGAATTACGTTTACTGGGCTGGTAATAATTGTTACATTTTATACCCAGGGTTAGATGGAGCAATAAATCTACGAGTATGTTATAGTTTCAGAGGGCTTTGGGAAAATATTTCTTATTAAAGTTTTTTATTCTTTTCAATATATCAAAAGAAATAAAAACCCCTGAAAATGTAAGATACATTTACGATGTTATAATACAAACTTATCATAAAATACCGTCACGCTGGTATTCCCCGAAGGGTTAGGCAGAGGTGTACTAATGTACACCCAGTTTTTCTGTATGTTTTAGTCCCGTGTAAGTAACACGGGGCAAGCCTATTACCATTAACCGGGCACAAATCCCAAACTCCAAGCTGCTACTGGGAATTATAGAAAAACATATTGCTTGACCTAGGAATCGAAATCAAGAACTATAGCGTAGCAGTCGCGCTCACGACAGCTAGGCTAATGAGGCAGTTATAAAACTACTAGGTACTTTATATCCACGATAAAACTGAGCTGTCAGGATCGTAATGACTTTGTTGTACTATGGCAAATGAAATGAAGTTTTAGATCGATGATTCTAACCTGCCGCACGCCTCTCGTGTCGGCTGACGATTTTACAAGCCGTTCATGTACACAACTCACATTTTGTATATAATAATACTGATAATGCTTTTTTAAATAAATACCTACATAGTTAAAATTCAAATGCGCAGTAGTTTCACTTCTTTGTTTATAAAGCACATTACAGTTGTCTCTTTTTTTTATACCACTAAGGTGGCAAACTAGCATACGGCCCGCCTGATGGTAAGCGGTTATGGCCGCTTGCAACACCAGGGGTATCACTCGCGCGTTGCCGATCCTGTAAAATAGTTGGGCTGGCAGTATAGGAGACATTCTGCCATGCATGGCAGCGGCGGTAACAAAACACCACCGGTCCCCTCACACTGCCAACACAACACTTCCTCGCGGAACTCTGGCGACTTTGCTCACCGTTAGGAATATAACATAGCACGGAGCTATCTCTCTTCAAAATTAAGGCCAAAAACTTCATAATATACTCGAAAAGGGTGACAGAATATCATATTTATAAGTAATTATCCGTTAACAATTAAAAAAAATTCGCTTAAGCTTATTACTTGTTAAGTCTAGTGGCGGCTGTTGCAAGCATTTTTGTCATATCGTGAAATTATTAGTTTCAGCGCAGTGTTTCGATTTATGCACGCCCTCTATTACTTACATAGGAACTAACGTACTAGTGATCTGTGGATGCACCATTTCTGTACCAAACCCTTCGGGGACAAGCGTGATTGTATTTTAGTATAAGCCATTTATTTCCAGGATAATAATGTTGTAATATATCATAGCTGCAAAGCACAGTAGTTACAACAAATAAATCAAAGTTATATGGCCAGGCATTAGAGCAAATTACCGACCGACCAGTACATTCAGCTGATTCAGGTAGTTTAGATTTGTAGAACCTATTAGAGTGAACCTGCTCCCATTTAATCGTTGTTCGGCTTACTATGTAACTAGTAGGTATTCCATCTACTTTAAGGTAGGGTAAGTAAGCGCGTCAGCTACGCTAGAGGTACTGTTTTCGATTCTCAGCTCGAGTAGTGTTATTGGGTTTATTAAAAAAATTCTCAGCAGCGGCTCGGAGTTTGGATTTGTGCCGTGCAATAGGCTCGCCTCCTATTATATGAGAAAATAACATAATAAACATACCAGCGACCTATTTTACAGGATGGGTGTACATTAGTACATCTCTACCTAACCCTTCGGGGAATAAAGGCGTGTTGTTCTTTTTTCAATCTCCTTTTTTTTGTTAAAATAGTGTCATTATTCTGATTATTTGCTTAGGGATTAGTACCTATCTATCTACGGCTTTCAAAATGTTATCGGATATTGGAAGAAAGACTTTCTTGTAAAATTTTCCGCCTCAAAGCAACTTCCATAAAACACGTTAGTTACCGCCAACATTTTCACACCATATGACTCGCTATGGTGCCATTTCCTATAATCCACTCGGTATCAGCAGGAAGCGTCAAAAATATTACGTCTAGACTGCACCACGCTGACTACGCTACCGCCAAAAAGCATGTTCACATAATATGACACTCTTGAACTGCATCACACATCGATGGTTTTCGATAAAATTTATTTATTGGATAGGCTTTCGTTTGGCCACGATCTTAACTGATAGATTTCAGAGGTCAGAGAGCAAAAATTACCCAAGTAACGTAACATACCAACAAGATATTTATGGTTTAAGAACTTTATTTCTCAAAAATATTCAAATTCACTTACATGAGAAAAAACATTCCTAATAATATTATTTTAGTAAAGGAAAAATTCAATCGCGGGCAGGATTCGAACCTGCGTCTCCTGGTTAGATACACCAGAGATTTCGCGGTGGCTTAGAGGTCAGAGCTTCTGGTGTATCCAACCAGTAGACGCAGATTCGATTCCTGCCCGCGATTGAATTTTTCCTTTACTAAAATAACTTTATAATCTTAGCATGGAGCAGGAAAATGCAAAAAAATCACAAAAAGATATACATTCCTAATAATTTAAGTTAAACATTTTTTCTGTGTTTTCCTATAAGTATATAAAGACGTCTGATTTTTTACATTTCTAGGCAGTTTATTGTAAAGCTGTGTTTATTTATAATAATTTAATATTCATACTGAGAGGACTATTCCCAGCAGTGGTACAGTATATTGGTTGTTAGTGATAATCAGCTACAGTTTGTTTTCAACACCATGTAAATCGGACTAACTCAAAGACCAATAACAGTGTATCTTGCAGAACAAGCAAAGCAGCAACAATACATTCAACTAAGTAACAAGAGGGAAACTAGCAAGAAATCCCAAGTTAGACCAAAAAGTCTAACAAGAAAATACTTAATTGAATGGGACTTTATTTACTTAACTACGACTGTATACATTTTCGTTGTATAACAAGGAACAATAAATTTCCACGAAGCTTTGCAAAGCGACCTTATATTAACGGCCTGGTCTCCACCATGAAGTGGAAGTAAATGGAGTGCTCAAACGAATACCAATTCCATATTCAAAATTAAACGAATGAAACACATAGTAACACATTTGCAATGTATCTTTTTCACTGTCGTGTCAGTAGGTATGTAGTCATATTGGATAAATGATATTTATTTCTGTAAGGTATTAAGGCATTTACAAATCAATGTTTTACGTTTTATAAACTAGATGGCACAGGCATTTCTGAACTGATGACTTTTGAGAAGATAATACCGACATAAACTCCTAGAATCACGGTCTCTTTTAATGTCCAGACGTATTAGTAGCAAATATTGACTTGAAATCTTCTCTTTCTAGTGACAACGAGAATATACAACGAAAATAATAAAAAAAGAACCGAAGAAATAGATATCATCTGCTACAACACACTAGCATGACTAACATGCACGCCACGATATAATTTTGTCCACAATTATCTCGACGAGATAATGTAACGACAAGATTATGTCGTGGCATGCATGTTAACCTTCATCATAGACTTTCCAGCGCCGTATTCATTAGTTTTAGTTCTCCCATGCTTCTTTAATCCTTCTTTATTCCTCGGAAAGCACTGAAGTGCGTAAACAAACCGTGACAGCAGAAGAAATACGCAAAAATCGCAGCAAGTGGTATTCTGTAGATTCTGCCTTCTTCTTTGTTTCCTGCTATGGGAAAAAGACGTGAATGTATATGTGTGTAAACCATAACATTGCTTATGAAGTTAGCCGAAGCGTTCGTCGCACTCCATTTCCTATTTCATCATGGTACTAACTTTAAATAATTAGGCAATTAATTTTGTTTATAGTATGAAATTGTTATGTTAGTAATGGTTATGAAACACGTATTATGTTGATTATACTATTGAAATATTATTATTGTTGTGATGATTTATGTGACATGTTGTTAACAGATGAATGTTTGTTTTACTGTTTTTTAATAATTATGAATAATTGTCGAGGAAGCTTCGAATCACCTGTTGAACACATGTCGACAAGGAATAAAATAATTAAATTATATAGACTCACAATTATTTGCATGTCTCGTAATTCAGTAACAATTTGAACGTAGAGAAATAATTGCACGTGTCTGAAGTTGACCGTAAGTGATAAATTGCGCAGTTGTAAATTTTAATATAAAAATCCGCTGTAAAGATAGTCGTTAATAAAGTTATTTTAGTGAAGGAAAAATGGTTAGATACACCAGAAGACGCAGGCACCTAAATTCAGAATGTGAAGGCAAATTTCGATCAAGCGGGTGGGACTCGCGGTGTCTTACCGGTCAGAGCGTCTGGTGTATCTAACCAGAAGATGCAGGTCCGAATCCTGCTCGCGATTGAATTTTTCCTTCACTAAAATAACTGTATAATCATAGCATGGAAAATGCAAAAAAAAACAAAAAAAAACACAGTAGTAGTAGTTTAAAATATACATGAAATCAACCTAGTACCTATTTAAATGTCATTCTTTACTGTTACGAGCTCCTGATAGACTGCTTTGTCAATGTTATCACACAATTTTGTACGCACAGGTCGTAACCGTTTAACGTTTAATATAAAACCTAAAGTTGAGCTTTACGAGCTGAGCCTAGTAGTCACGAAACACATCAAATATTATTCGCCGCCGTATTTTTCTTCAACAAACAGTGGCATTCTAAAATTATTGTGGTTTTTCTTTAAGTTGACTCTATTTAACTTAACAATACGAATAAATAAGGGGAAAGCACGCGAAGGAAAATGAATAAGAAATACAGAACAGTTGCATACCGTTTCGCGGCTGAAAATTTATTCCGTGAGGCGAAATCGTGCGGAAAATTTGCAATTTAGAAGTAAAAGGGGGAATGCCAATAAGCCATCGATTATGTAGATGCAAGGCTTTTGTGCAGAGCTGCAGAGTTATCATTGCATTCAGTTCGCCGTTTCACAACGATTTGTCAGGATATTTTCAAAAGGAATTTCCTTTTACGGTATATTCACCGTTGAAAGTTGCGGGTTAGTTTGATTTTATGACGGTAGCAATGGAATTTATTGGGACTTTTGAAACTCTATCGTTCAGTCGGATGATGGGAGTTTAGCTTGAGGACTTCAAGCTAAGCTCAGATAGGCTGTTATAGTTTAATATTTTTGTCCAAAAATATTCTGTATAATAGGAATTTTTAATCCCTCCGATTATTAAGATAAAATAAAAGCTATATCAATAACTCACTTTGATGATAGAATCATAAACGTTTTCTGAAAAATCATTTTCAGGAATTTTTGCTATTACCAGTCTCGGTGTCTCGTTGGTCTTTACATAGTATTGCAATCAATTACTTTAAGTAGCATTCGCTGATAACACATTTTTTGGCTTTGAGGGGTGGACAAACTGCGAATTGCTACTGAGAATTTCATAGAAAACCCCAATAACACTTTGCTCAACCGGTGAATCGAAATCTGGACATCTAGAGTAGCAATCGCGCTTAAGACCTTTAGGTTAATAATATACGGCAATATTAATTTTACGTAATTTAATCAAACCAAACTAAAAAAATGATCAACATCTTTACGTAGGTATAAAGGTATATTCGTAAATACAGGAATAAGAGAGAATAGGTACAGCTTGCGGCATTGTGGGCTGAACGTCGTAGGCGTTGACTGACGAAGATGGATTACAGTAATATGTAAAGATTTATTGGTACTCCGGATTATTCTCCGAAAGTAAGATAAATAAAATGTAAGAAACGAGCAGGCCCATTTTATGTAATACATTTTCTTTGGTCGATACATACATACATATAAATTTATAACAATATTATTATTTATTGCCTTATTCGACTTGCACCATAAACGGTTCTTTACTAATCACGCTGCAATAAATTAGTTATTTATTTGTCTTACCAAACATTTTTTTGAGGATTCAGTCGGCAAACGAGCTGACGTAGTTTGTACGTCAGCTCATTTGACGTGGTCCTAGTGGTAAGTACTCAACGTCGCCCGACCGACCTTTAAGAGTCCCTACAGACTGCATACTGCCAGCGCCGTAACAGCCGAAGAGAACTGGTTCGTACGTGCAAATATCGAAACACACATCAAGGCACTTTACGACAAATTCCGACGTCGTCGTCGGTGGTCGCTAGCTAGTTAGACTCCAAGAGGTCCTACCACCGAGCAAGTCAGATATTTTCACGCCTCTTATGGGATGCCTATCTGAAAGGCAGTGAGGAACAGTATTCTAACCCGTCCCTACATTTATTTCGCTAGTTGATTATCCATCATAAATAGTATTATCATATTCCACCCTTGTTGAGATTTTGCTGTATATTTCGACCCTAGGAAAATAAATAAACGAAAGTTTTTTTTACAGCATGTAGTTATCGAGTTCCAATTAAATACTCCTCAAAGAAACTTAGTTATAAGTTTGTATTGTCCAAAAGAACTTGAAAAGCGGTGGGGATAATAAAATTATACACTATGTTAAAAAGACAAATGTGTTTGAGGTTTTTTACGTGGGAGAGCCATGCTTCGGCACGAATGGGCTGCTCTACAGGAGTGATACCACAGCCTCACAGATAATCGGCGTTAAACAATGCTTACGTTGTGTTTCGTCGAGTGAGTGAGGTTACCGGAGGTTACCCTTTTAAAAGGTCGGCAACGCACTTGTGACTCCTCTGGTGTTACGGGTGTCCATGGGCGGCGGTAATCGTTTACCATCAGGCGATCCGTCTGCTCGTTTGACCTCCTATACCATAAAAAAAGGTATGATCGGACAGGGTGTGATCGGATGTGTACCCATATAGGTATCTCAATCACATCTATACCTATAATAAAATTGTAACAGGCCGATGTCTGTACATTAATTAAATTCTCTAATTTAAAAATATTTTATGTTTAGAATTTTCGTCTGTCTGTCTGTATATTTGTTTGCACGCGCATCACGCAAAATTACTACATGGAACTGAATGCAGTTTTCACCGACGTATTTATGGAGGTCTAACTTAAAATCTGGTGCATGTTTCATCTTGATACGCCGCCTAGAATTGGACTTGTAGTATGTTAATCTTTTTGGGACGCGAGTGAAACTGCGGGCAACAGCAACTCGTCACCAAATAAGAATAAGAAAAACATATTTATGAAAGTAAACGTACAATTGAAGTTTAAAATTCAAGGAGATCGTGCCTAAATTGCCATAATTACCTCCAAAGTCCAGCAAAATATATAAAATCATCATGGGCTTTATTATGTTTGGCACCCAAGGACGGTGTCGCTGCCACCTCAAGTATTGCCATTTCAGTTTCCCCGTTATAATCTTTTCTTTAGAGGATTTTTTTCTTGTAAATTGAAAATTATTATATAAAGAACACCGAATCTCGATATCTAACAATACCTTCACGGGTCGGACAGGGTTTTCATAACATGTAATTCATAATATAAGTAGGTAGGTACTCGTGCAAATCGATTTCTAAATGAATGCCAAGTACGTGGAAATATGGTTTATACACCGACTGCGAAAACGGAAACGCGGATAACGGAGCAAAGGCAGGAAGCCTACATCGAAAAAGATAATAACAAAAAGGTTTTAAGGCACTTGCTATCTTTAAAACGGGCTGTCCTTTCCGAGTCCACTACGGCCACCGGCCTATCTAAATAGGCACATTTATGTAACAAATAAGACTGAAAACAAGTTGAATATCACATACGGCCTGACGGGGAATAACAAACGTGTTTCCGGTCACTGCGTCCCGTAATTACGGATGCGACGTCACGCAAGCTACTAACATATAAAAAACGATAGAATGACGAAAATATTAGCTGTAAATTACCACCGCGCTATCACGCCTAATTCCGTGAAGGATTAGTCAGAGGTGTACTGAAATCTACTGCTTGCAGATACGATTGAATAATGAGGTGGTTACTAGACTAAAATAAAGCAATATTTTAAAAGTAGGGTGAACAGGCATCTGCTGAGTATGCTCGCTCCACCGTGCACCGTCCACCTCATCTTTGCTCTGGAGGTAAGATTGAAGTCAATCACAAGCCCACCTATAAAAAAAAACTCCATTAAACAGCCCCTGGATCTACGATTATTTCAAAACGGGGCAGAAATTTGATGATTTTGGCGCCCTCTGAAACTGCTGCCTGTAGAATATGGCTGGCTGGCTGGCTGGCTTGCCCCCTTCCCCCAGATTCGGGGCTGTCCATTTATTAAAATATTAGGCAAATAACATTATATCGCCATAATTACTCCAATATAAACGTCAATACAAAGAAATCGATGTACTCTAGTATGCAATCTATTTACTATTTGAGACGACACGTTTGGCGTAGTGTCTGAGCGATCGGCTTCTGTGCCACGTGTTGTGCGTTCGATCCCCACACGGAGCAAATATTTATATGATCTACAAGTAGTTTTTCCGGGACTGGGCGTTTGTGTATGTGAGAATTTGTGTTTGTAAACGCACTATAATACAGGAGAAAGACCTGGTGTGAGGCAATATTTAATTAAAAAATAAATACAAATAAAAATATCTAAAATGCAGTCATTTCAACAATACATATATATGTGCCGGCCATTTCTGTGTTAATGTACAATGGCTACATTTCTTTTCTGGCATTGTGTGGTCACAGTTCTAACATAACCTAACCGATAGGTATTTATATTTCGTTTATCACGTAACGTGCCCAGACATATCTCGATCGGCCCATTTAAATGATCGGTCCACGACATATACAGATAAAAAAAATACATCAGATATACGGAACTCCAATGTTTTCATATCACGGTTGTCTGTCTGTACAAACACGGGACTATCTATTCATGACCTTTCGGCAGCATGTGTTCAGTAACTCGACACTAGGGCGCGCTGTTTGCTCAGCAACCCAATACGGCGCATTAAACTGGCTTGTTTTGTCTCCATTATCTCAGCTTTGATGCTGCCAACTAGCCACATGTGTTGGATTAAAGTGGGACGTTGTATTAACGTTTTTGTTAGATATATTTTTAAAGTATAGTTTTAATTACGGTTGTTTTTTTGTTTGTTTAAAAAAATAAAAGCGTTGCTAGGATTTTCTCCTGTATTGGGTGCGATTACAAATACAAATTCTCATATACACAAACGCCCAGACCCGGAACAACTACCTGTAGATCATATACCTAAATATTTGCTCCGTGTTGGGGATCGAATCCACATGTGACGCCGAAGCTGTTCGCTCAGTCGCTACCCCATACGTATCGTCAAATATCTAAGAGCGACATAACGATTAAATATAATCGGAAGGGCAATTCTGGGATAAACAGTTTAAAATAAATTTCCCCACTCTAATATCAAGTGACCCTAAATATCGAATAGAAGGCTGCTAAATTACCAATCAAAGTTACCAATTTATTACTTAATTTAGAGAAATCACAAAATTTAACTACCGCAAAGCACCCAATTTTGACATTATGATATTAAAATTAGATTGGAATACTAAATATATATATATTTTTTTTATTGCTCTTCTACAATAACGATAGAAAATGTTCGTCTAACGCTGCCTCTCCGTCAACCCAGGCATCAGCATCAACATCAGCTATATCATTATCAACCAATTTACTGTTCCACAACTGGCCAACGGTCTCTTCTTAGGATGAGAGAGGTTAGGCTGCCGTTCATATGCCGTCGAGAAAGTCTCTCAAGTATGCAGGCTTCTTAGATGTTTTGCAATTTACATACGATCACGCCTGTATTCCCCGAAGGGTTAGGCAGAGGTGTACTTATGTGTACCCACAGTTCACTGGCATGTTTAGGTTCGATGTAATACGGGGGAACCTATTGCCATTAACCGAGCAAAAGTCCAAATTCCGAGCTTCATATATTGATATGAATCATTTAATTTTCACACGTTTTATACGAACTTGTACCTAGTTGTAATAGATAAAATTTATCACGAAATGCTCATTGAAAACCGAAAATACGTGATCATTAAATAAAATATCATAATCATCATAATTATGAAACTTTATAACCTCAAAACCTATTAAAAAGGCCATTATATACGTGACACGTAACTTTTATGAGTGCATATCTAATATTAAAAAAAAAGCCCGCGACATTTTTTATGTCGAAGAAAATTGCGTTGTAAATCATTAATCATGGTACAATGCGTGTCAGGGAGCCGACGCATGGTTTAAGGGGGCCCGTCCGAGTTTCCCGTATAATGGGGAAATGAATGGAAAACCTTTTTCGAGCCCGACGCTGTCGCGACGAATACTTGGCTTTAGTAAACTTTGTGGTTTCTCTTTGGATCCTGTTTTATGGATATAAACCGATGAGTTGTGAACCTCCTTGCTAGAATCGTTATAGAGATGTAAAAGTAATGTATACCTGATTAATGGGACTACTTATATGGTCGCATATAATAAAAGTACTGGGATTTACGGTTTGGTTTTATATCTTAGAGAATGCGCATGCTATGGTCCTATTATCTACCATAACCTGTAAGTCGTTAATTAAACTTTTTTGTCAATCAAACTTTTTTTTAGATTGATCGAAATATTTACAACTAAATACGAATAGCTTCCGTTTGCAATTTCGTTGGCTTGAATGACCGCATAAAACAAAGCATAATATATCGCTCGGGAATAATGTAGCTTTCTATCAGTAAAAGAATTCTCAGTCTCAGATCAGTAGTTCCATAGATTATCTCCTGCACATACAAACAACTTTACCTCTTTAAAGTATTCGAAGAATATAATTATGAAATTTTATAAAGTCAACGAGAAATGTTTTACGCTCATTTAACCTGTGAAACTTATCTAGGTGTCTATTATAATAGACACAAATACATAGATGATAATTAATAGGTATATTACTTTATGCAAACAAGTGCCTATAACGTTATTAAGATAATTAACTAACAAAATTTTATGGGATCGCATTCAAAATGAGCATTTTGGGGAACATTCCCCTCAATATAGCGACATAATAAAAATAAATTACCAATATTCGCCAAAATGCAACAGAGCAGGGGACTGGTCTGGACATTGTCCGACAATTACTGGCTATTTCCCGATATAAGCTGGGTAATTGATATTTACGCTACGCTAAATTCGAGTATTGGTGCCGAGACCAGATTTATTTATCAGTCAGTTAATAAATTGGAGGAATAACTTGATTAATGAACGTAAATTGCTCTACTTTTTCGATGAAACGAATGAAGCAAAATGTAGAGCACAGGCAATCTATGAGAAGGTAGATATACAAAGAAGATTAAGAAATATATACAAATAAGTATATTATAATATATGTTCGTTTTATTAAAAAAAAGCTTACTTACAATGCGAGTTGCACATTACTAGTATTCTTGATAATTAACCCCTCATAAGCTAAATGCTCGTGTTACCAGTAGGTTCACGTCGGTAGTGCAATGGGTGGGTTTTGACGCCCTAGCCATTAGGCTACCGCCGCTTCTAATTGACATTATATATATGTTTTCAGACCCTTGTTAGAACTAAGTAAATTCAGTTATTTATGCTAAGCAATAGCTGTAACCAATTAGCAAGGATTAAAAGGTACGAAATTTCGGTTACTCTGTTTCTAACTTTCTCTAAATTGAAAATTATGTACAAACATAATATAGCTGTTGTGATCCACGAGTACTTAACATAACAAAGGATAAATTCCAAAAAATCTAGCTCATAGCTACCTACGTTACATTATATTATAGTGTACTGTATTAAAACCGTGAATGGTCCGGCTCGACCGGAGTGATACCACGGCCTCATAGAAAACCGGCGTCAAACAACGCTTACGTTGTGTTTCGCCGAGTGAGGTTACCGGAGGCCCAATCCCCATTTAAAAGGCGGGCAACTCACTTGTGACTCCTCTGGTGTTGTCATGGGCGCCGGTAATTGCTTACCATCAGGCGATCCGTCTGCTCGTTTGTCCCCCTATCCCATAAAAAAAACTACCTACTGCTCAAATCAGCATGATAGCTTCAACAACTTTTTGGAAATATAATAACTATCTTTCACGTTTACTTATAAAGCATTATAAGTATCTAGATCTGCAACATTTTTTCTAAAAGATTTTGATAAGAATTTGAAAATGAAGGTTTTGATAAAAAACATTATAAATAGGTAAATAACACAATAATGCTGGTAGGTAGGTAGTAAATTAATTCAGATTGCGTTACATTGGTTTAAATTCCGTCAAGTACAAATTACGTTGTTAAGAATTACAGAATCTTCGTCATTGAATAAAATCAAAAACCTGCACCTGCAGAACTGTTTCCCGTTACGCTTCACGATGAGGACAATTTTCTTCATTTGCATACGGATTGCTTCTTTAGCAATCGAGAATTCCAGATTAGAGCATTCGATGTCCGCGCTTAATCGACTTAGGGCAACACTTAGCCTTTATGTGAAACTTAAATGGCTAAATTATTAGTTGGACTAATGAGAAAGTCTTAATAAGTTGTTGTTGAAAATTGGATTAATCAAATGATAATGTAAGCTTGGCATTATATGAATCGAACTTACTTAGCCGTTGGTATTAAATATTATCTTATCATAGAGAGAATGAAGTAGATACATGAAGAAACTTTAATCAATAAAGAAATAAATTGTAGCTTTACAATTACATTTTTACTTGGAATATTATTTGAAATTCAATGAAATTCAGTTGTATATTGAAATGCAGTTCCAAATTAGAACGTGATCAATGTCACATTTTGATTTGAAACTACACACCAATTAACCATAGCTTCGAACCATAACGTAGCAAATAAACAAGGCCATAACAGCTGGACACTTAGTTACCGAAACAATAAATGTGCAATTTAAACAACATTACAATAGAATATTTGCAAAGTAGAGTAGTAAAGTTTCTCAAGCTGCGGTAGCCTTAATGGCTAGGACGTCGGACTTGCGATCATGTGGTTGTCGGTTCGAACTCCACCCATTGCACTACCGACGTAAACCCATTTGTAACACAAGCATTAAGCTTAGTACGAGGGGTTAACAAGAATACTAGTAATGTGCGACCCACGTTCCTTTTTTTTTATGGGATAGGAGGACAAACGGACAGACGGATCGCCTGATGGTAAGCAATAACCGCCGCCCATGGACACCCGCAACACCAGAGGAGTCACGAGTGCGTTGCCGACCTTTTAAAAGGGGATTGGGCCTCCGGTAACCTCACTCACTCGGCGAAACACAACGTAAGCGTTGTTTAACGCCGGATTTCTGTGAGGCCGTGGTATCATTCCGGTCGAGCCGGCCCATTCGTGCCGAAGCATGGCTCTCCCACGAAATAAAAGTAGCTAGTAAGCTTTTAAAAAAAAACTGAACAGTAACTTAGCAAATAAACAAGGGCATAACAGCTGGACACTTAGTTACCGAAACAATAAATGTGCAATTTAAACAACATTACAATAGAATGTTTGCAAAGTTAGCAATAATGCAAATAGTTGGCGATCCTCATTTGTTAGGCGTAACTATCTCGACAGTCACCGCTGACAAATCTGCGGCGCCCAAACGTTTTGTTCGAGATAGTTTAAGACAAGTTAGGCAACTGTGGGTATTATTCAACGATACCAGGCCCATTTAGCAGTGTCAACCGCACATTTGTACCTATCGGCCGACTGGGGAAATATGCACCCCCTATGTTGTGTGACGTCTATTGATTGGTTAAGGTTGTTTGACTTGAGAAAAGTATTTTAGGATGGAGTAAAATTTAAATTTTTGATTGAAAGTCAATTTGGAAGTGAAAATCACTTCTAAATTGCATTATTTAAAAAATAGCATGTTTTATTATATGGAACTTTTCATACATAGATGCCGTACCATACATGCCGCTAGCAACGGCTTTATTATTTATATTACGCTTACTGAGGAAAAACATACGACTATCTTTCAATAATTACTATCATGAAAGACAGACGAAAGAAGACGCTACGCGTTGTACTACTGAAAAGATTGAAATAAAACTACATTTTACGGATTTTATCGCGTTGTATTGATATTATTTGATTCCCGACGTTTCGGATCCTACTATCTTTACTAACAGCTACCTCATTATAGATTCCATAAAATCAAAATCCAAGCCCAAAACTGCAAGACCGAAGGATACGGTGAGCTCCTTCTGCGTGAATCGGATCGCCAATAATTAACAAAAATGTGACGTAGCTGTTAGTAATTGTAACATTAAGACGTCCAACAACTTAGTCTACCCGTGACCATGGATGCTGTAAAGGATCCGAAACGTCGGGAATCAAATAATATCAATACAACGCGATAAAATCCGTTCAAAGTAGTTTTATTTCAATGTCTAATATTCGCGTAAGTGTCAGAAACCAGTATAGTGAAAAGATGCTATGTCTCACTCAAAGAGTATTTTTTTTTACCATAGTACAGTAAGTAGATGTAGGGTTATTCTGTGGTTATTATTCAATCATATTATGAAAGCAATTTGCAGAAATATGCAAATAGTAAAACTTTGATATCAAATGGCCGCAACTTTTAGATAAACTTTATAGTCTGGTATGAACACGAAGCGTGTATTAGCGCTTATGATGACATAACTTTACTAGTCTTGCCCACTAACTGCACTATATAGCTATCCTCATGTTACGATAATTGTACG
This sequence comes from Acronicta aceris, assembly GCA_910591435.1. Taxonomy (NCBI): domain Eukaryota; kingdom Metazoa; phylum Arthropoda; class Insecta; order Lepidoptera; family Noctuidae; genus Acronicta; species Acronicta aceris. The sequence goes on along the minus strand of OU342767.1, from coordinate 6,723,925 downwards.
GTGTCGTATGTCTAATTCTCACAGATTGTACAAAAGTTCATCGCCCCCGTGACAGTCTGGGAACACTTTCTTCACAGCCATAATAAATTAAACAATGTTTAGGAAAGATTAATGATGGCACCGAATATTCGATTCCATTTCATTTGGACTCGATTCTAATAGTCGATAATCAATCAACAGTTCAATAGAAGTTCCAGCATTAAAGAAGGTTATTTAAATAAATAATGGTTACGAGTGAAGAGGCCTCGTTCCGTACAAAAAAAATTAACTTTCTTCATATTCATATACGTATATTCCACTAAAATAATAACATAACATACCATCACGCCTGTATTCCCCGAAGGGTTATGCAGAGGTGTACTAATGTACACACACAGTTAGCCGGTATGTTTAGGTCTCATGTACCTTAAAGGAGCCTATTCCCATTAACCGGGCATAAATCTAGACTCCGAGCTGCTTCTCAGAATTTCATTGAAAAACCCAATAACATTTTGCTCCACCTGATCGAACCAAGGAACGCGTAGCAGCACGCTTGCGCTCACTAGAGTAATGAGGCAATAAAATGATAATTAAAAAAATGTTAAATTTAAAATACAATTTGCCTTTTTTATAAAATGACTATAAAAATTAATTGGATAAATATTTGACTCTAGAAAATTTTAAAATAGGGATAAAAATATTTTTGGATAAATTTTAAAATACGTTTTGACATAGGAGGCTGGCTTAATTAAAAATGTAATTTATAAAAATAATGTTTAAAAATTCACGCCTCAACATCTTGTAAGTCAGACAGTTTCAAAGTTAACTACTTCCTTGTTGTTTTCATTCCGTTTAAGACGTCACACTATGTAAGCTACCGGCTAACCGTACAATGAGATGCAAACAACAGTATACCACTAACAGCGACACGTAAAACTTGGTAATTTCGCATGCAACCACAAAATGCTACTAGACGTCACGTGTGACTGTAAAGAGTTAAGTCAACTGTTAGTTAGCACAACTTTTCTTAATATTTGTGTTTTTTAATTAGTTTCTAGAAAAACACAAATTATTAATATTTTAAGATATTTAATTAAATGGATTGATTGAAGGAAAGAAATAATAAGTCTTTAACAATTGCTTCGTAGAATGCTCGTAATCATCGGGTTAATTTATTGTTTTAAAGTGTCATTATAACAAGGATTCTTTAGGGCTTTCAGTATAATTACGATGAATCGCTATATAAGTCAGCCAATTTTTTTCCACGTCTTGAACTATTATTCTTAGCTACTTCACAGTTATTCAAGCCGAGATGATAGAAAAAATCCTTTATTAAACCAAGTGCTATGTAACCATTGCTCCTGTCCATCTTTCTGCTGGAGAGGAACCGATGAATTTTTCATAAAAAAATCGTAATATACAATATAAAAAGTTAAATTATCAATTTCACTACGGAACCTTAAAAATTGTGTGTATTGAAGAGGCGGAAGGAACATGCACCTATTGTTGGATTGACACGTGCTCTACCATCCGGCACACCTGTCTAGTACTTCGTGACAAATGGACGCTAATCGGTACGTCTACCTTTGTCTGATACGTTTGATATAAAACTTTTCGTGTCGTATTTTTTGTGTTAGTACGTAGGTACCTAGTAAATTAATTATTTTCATTTAACGTAAAATGTTGCGCTGCACTGGTATTATCTCATATTATTATATCGTTTGTGTTTTACAAACATAAATTTTCACGTGTAGTACAAACACCCAAACCTGAGACTGCCTATTTGTAGCGTACAAATATTAGTTCGATATGGGGATCCCACAACCCGTGACGCGGAAGCCAATCGCTCAGCCACTACGCCTTCAAAGAATTTATTATCACCACTTTATATAAGATGTAAACAGCCTATCCACGTCGTCATTCTCATCTCACTAAGTAGTTAATTTTCAATTAAGATTTAAGACTGATATTTTTCCAACTTTATCTTTTTCTAACAAATCCTTAACTTCTATTTTAGTAATATAACCCTACCAAAGATTTTTCATTCTGACTGTACAAGATCTGCTTAAAAAAAAGTAGAGTCCGAAACACCACACAAATGAATAATAATGACATTCCTGTTTTGATCAGATCGGACGAAACTTAACGGCCGAAACGCGTACTAAGCCAGTTAGTTATTCCCAATATTTTCATGATTGGTTAAGCCAATCAAAATATGTAGTTTAAATTGTCTTGCGGTATAGTGGTCAGACACTTGATCCATATAAAGATAAGTAAAAATCTGCAAAGGTATTTTTTTCTGAACATCATTAATCAAAGCGCAAGAAAAGTCGATTTTGCATGGTGTCTGTAATTCTAATTAAATTACGGAGATAAATCTATTTTTTACTGGCTTTATCACTAAGATTAATGTGATGATAATGAAAACTGAACAATACAAAAAAGCTAGTTCCCAAACTTCGCTACAATTTCAAATTATTTTTACATTTTTATTATACAATAATATTATAATCTCTCGTCATCATCTACACTATATTCAACTAAATATAGACAACACATTAACAGAGAACGTACGGTCGTCCAACCTAATTTGATCCTTCATGGTGGCGTTGCTTGCTAAAGAAAATGTCAACGGTATGTCAAATACAATACACTTGACTATCATTTCCCGTTTCGACGCGTGCCAAGTTAAACTGGTCGTGCTGTAGAAAAGGCCAATATTAAACGAACAAAGCGTAATTACAGGCATCCATTATCATTAATGAACCCTTACGGGCCGTAGAAGAATACTTGTTTAGGCGTGTTTGTGTTTCATGATTCCGACCTTACCCACAGTAAACAAAAACCAGTTCTCTTTGAATAATCCTACTTTTTCTCCGTGGCTATGGATGTAGTTTGCATTTTAAGAATTATTAGGTACTATTTTTCCCCCTGAAACAGTTCTCAAGTTTTTTAATGACTTAAATAGCCGTTGTTTTAACCCGTTCCTATTAATTCAGTAGAAACGATTTATGTTAAGTCTTAAGTCGACAAAAATTACGTTTATTATGCAAAAAATATATAGTTTTATCGATTGAAATGTAGACAAAATAGTATGATGATACTGTATCAATCAAATGTGATCCGTGCGTGTTTTAGAAATGTAATTTTGTCAAGCTATCTGAAGTTTTTCCATGCGTATCTCAATTGGCGACTAAGGAAATGTTCCACCAGACAACCCATGGCAAGCAATGCTACAAATTTCAAAACCGAGACAGAAGAATCCTATGTTCATACAGAAATGCACGACATTGTACCAACTAATTAACTTTGTTGACTTTTTTAAGAACCTTCATCTGTCTGTCAGCGCAAGAGAGCGTTTAATTAAATCCCGTTTGATAATTAAGCTTTTTCAGTGTAACATTGTATCTCTTGCAGAGCAAAGAGAAAATACTTTGTATTTAGTCAAAAATCTCATTAAAGTACTTGAAGGAACAATGTGAATACAAAATTATTTAAATAAAGGTTCGTAATGTATTTTCTACAAAGTTTAAAGAGCGCAGCCTAAGAATCTGTTGATTAGGATTTATTTATGCATTAACACTTAATGAGAATATAAGTCTAGTAAGTAGTCTTGAATTATAAAATGTAAGTAGGCTTAAGATATAGTACCTAACTAATGAAAAAGTAAGTAATTATGATAACAATGACGGTGATTTTTTGATAAAGATGACTTGGACAAATTCTGATAGGTAGATAAAAGTTTAATAGTTTCTACATTACGCAATGGATCCAACTGACATGTATAGATATATTGTCAGTTTAGCCAGATATAAGTGCTTAAAGTCTGTTTCTTTCAAGAAGACAAATGTACGAGCTACCTGATATGCGGCAACTGCAGCCTATAGACACCGGCAACACTAGAAACTAGTATAATTTGCGCGTTGTCATCTTGAGATGTTAGTGCTGAAGTCTCATAAGCCCATTGCTCAGTATTTTCAAAAGCCTTTTCAACTAAAACCCTTTTCAACTTTAAAACACAAAAAAGCAGTAACACAACAAGTAGTAAGTACAGCAACAAAGTAAAAAAAAATGAAATTATTTTCGTAAAAATATTTTCCTCCTTTAAAGTGTTAATAATTTAAAAATAATGGCATAATCTTCCTGAAAACCGTGTCTTCAGGGTCGATAGCAAATTACCTACGTTAAGGCGGTATCGCTGCTTCTAGATAGTACCTTGGATTTAATTAGATCCTTAGCAAGAGCGGTGCAGTTTCATATTTGAATAAATTATGAAAATGTGAACAAATTTGAATAATTTGCAACCATACGAAATCATATTAAAATTCTCTTGTTTGTTTATCTTTTTATTCATCCATTGGATGAATGCATGAATGAACGAATGAATGGATGAATAAATAAATGAATGAATGGTAAAGTGTTAATTATCACAAGAGATCAGACGAATAAAAAAATGTTTAACTTGTGGTTTGGCAATAGTAGAGACAAATCGTGACAGTTAAATATGACTTTTTTAGACTTTGCTCCATCGAAGATCGCAGTGTCACTTAGCTTCAAGTAAACGGACAGTCAAGCGTAAGCCTATCTAGAATAAAAAAAATAGATGTTGGTAGGAATCAAGTTATATAGAGCCTTCCCCGCCAATCCATTGTCATGTAAAGCCTTTCACATATTATTATCGAGCCTACGGAATTAAAATGCTTTTACGGACTCGCAAATTAAAAAAGTTATCACAGTCGATAATCTTATCTTGCTCTTTTTGACGTCGCAACATCGCCCTCATTTACCGTGCATCTAAGGATTTCGGACGGGCCTCCATTAAGTAAAGAGGATCTCCGGCGAGCTTAATTAAGAATTCCCTGCGAAATCTCGTCTCAGTCGCCACCCTCGGACAGAATAGCAACGATTGATTTTAAATGAGCAGCTAACAAAGACCGGCTGAAGAGGGCACTGCTTTGAACTTGCCTATAAAAACTTTGTGGTGAAAAAAGTGTGCAACAACAGGGAATAAAGTTCAACGGCAACTACCCCAAACAAGCCGAATGGATATAGGAATTTAATTAAGGCCGCAGAACACCGCAATAAAAAAAGACGGTAACTTTTTAATTTGTAAAGCCATCAACTTTGATGTGGTTTTGACTGCGGATTTTGGCTGAGATTTGCATTCTCGTGAGTGTAGAATTTGTTTAATATAAGTATGAGAAATATCAGGCATCTGAAATTGTTATCCTTGTGAAGTTTTTCGAAGGAAATGCATTAACTTTCATGTTTGATAAGTGCTAAATATTTGTTATGTGAGAGAACCAAACCCACAACCCGTGGCGCAGAAACCGATCGTTCAACCACTACGCCAAATATGCCGCTAAACTTTATTCAGAAATTTTATTTAATAACTTATTGTATGGACAAGAATCCACATTAGCCCAAGGAACTACTGGATTGTTAACATAAATTGAGATTCGAATAATTAAAATTATAATAACGAGAATTGTAATAATGTGAATTAATACCAGATTAAGATGATAGTAAAATAAAGTCTGTCTCAATCTTATCTGAATATAATTAAATTGACTTCGGAAGGCTTCGAATTAATTAAGAGCTAAACAAAGTAAATGTAACCTGAGTATTTCTAGGGATACTAATTATACCTAGGCTTCATCCTCTTAAGATGTTTGTTAAAGATTAACATTATCTAGGTTATCTGCCGTTTACAATTTCTTGTTGGAACGTTAACCCGGACTTGCGCAGAAGCGGTTTTTACGAGCGTAGTTAAGCTAACTTTGTGATCGGACTTTATAATAAGAGCAATAGTATAATAATATTGACATCATTCTAGGACAGTGTTTTAGTGTAAAATTTCCACTTGTTGAAATATTTGAAATAATGGCCAGATTTCTCCTGAAGTTTTCCAATTGCGCTATGACATTGGGATTTTCAAACGGCGCGAATACAGGGCTCTTAAGGGCCGGCAACGCATCAGCAACTCTTCTGCTATTGTAGGTGTCCATGGGCAACGATGATTACTTACCATCATGTGGCTCATGTGCTTTGAAATGATTGACTGTCCTCCTTAATCTTTATGATTTTACCCGATATCGGGCATAGGCTTTCTAAATGATAATAATTAGCCATGGTCTATCCCGCAAATACGCACCATTAATCACTTTCCATAAACATTAAATAAAATCCGTTACCTTAAAAACGTAATTAGGTATCTACTCAAAGACATTATAACATTTAAAAGAGGTATCTATAATTATATTTTTTTTGTTATCAACAGTTTTAATACGAAAATTCTCGATTTAAAGTATACATTCATATTCTGTACGACATTTATTTTACTTTGAAATTTAGTACCTACATAGTTCAAAATGTAGAGCAGTAACTTAGTTGAAATTTATTCTAGTTTTTCACAAGTTTTCCTGCTACCTTATGCAAGGCTGGACCGGACGCGTCGGTCGCATATCAAACAAGTTCCGCATCAAGAATTGTACACTCAAACCAAGACGGTGAGAAATTTGTGTTGATTTTTAATCGCAGTTGAAGTTTTAGTGTAGAATACGGCTCAGAAAATAGACCAGAATTCTAGCAGAGGGTTGATCAGTAGATTAATTCAGAACATAAAGGAGATACAATAAATAGCCGTGAGTCCATAACCAATACGGCTGGCAGAATTATATATTTATACAAATGAATGAAACAATTAAAATATTTCTACTTGAAGTAGAAAGCTAAATTCTTATTAAACTATAAAATTTTATTAATACCTACTATCGACTTTTCTAGAAACGAACGCGATAGTATTCTTGTACATAGTATAACCATCTAAAAATATGGTAGTCTAACGGTTTACTATTTACAGAAACATTATAAATTCCCTCTTAACCGTCTAATGCCTAGACGCTTGAATTATCATACTCGAGAACATCCGTGTCTTTGAAATTTTGCTGGATATTACCTTGCAGCTTGAGACGACAGCCCGTTCTCCACTAAACTTGTCCTAACATAAATAAGAAGACTGAAAATTTTGTCGTAAGTGAGAAAATATTACAGAAGCTTAATGCTAGTAGGGAGCCCCACGGTGGGGCACCTCACGGAAGGCTGGCTCGTTATGCTGATTTATGGTGCACCCCTGAAAAGGTATTTCAAAGAAAGACCCACCTTATGAATTCCTTCAGTGGAATTTACGTGCAGCTTTTCATTGTCTGCACAGGTTATGCCTACAACGTTTAATATTTGAGTTGTTCTAATTTATCGGTGGAGTTTTTGGAACACGGTGGTCTTTTTGTACTTATACTTTCCACACTACTCGTGTCAAAGGTACACTAACGTATTCTATGAGGTATTCTAGTAGAATATATTAAAACTTCAGAAAAATTTCCTTTTCTTCAGTAGACATTGAAGGGTGACTTAAAGGTGTACTCGTCCCCTCGGTCCAGCGCTCAGAAACGATAGATTTCCTATTATATCTATATTATGATTTAATCCTTGGGAAAATCATAAAATGTTTAAGGTCTCTTGTATTACAATCTCCAATTCGTCTTTTCGGCTTAAATGTGGTTATTACCTCACTTTATTTAAGATAGAATATTTAGATAAACTCATCATGGTATCAATTTCTTCAAGCCAAGAGCGCTTCTCCCCAAATCCTTTGAATAGGTTTACTACTAAAATTGTGGTGAATTAAAATCAATTAGTCATTAATTACAACGACTGTGCGAATAAGTGTTGTTTTATATGGCTCTGTTACGGCGGGGAACAACACCCCTATGATCTCCCGCTGTTTAAGTTCGGAACTAGGGAAAATGGATGAGATACATGTGACTTTACAGAAATGATCGAGGGTTTTTTATGGATTAAGTTGGAAAACGAGTTGACGAGCCACCTGGTGTTCATCGTTGTCCACAAGTAGTCATCGTTGCCAATGGACACCTGCAACACCAGAGGAGTTGCTGATGCGTTGCCGATCTTTAAGAGCCCCTACGGACTGCAGACTGCCAGAGGCTTAGCAACTGAGGGGAACTGGCTCTTACGTACAAAAGTCGAAACACACACCATGGTGCTTTACGACAGACTCCGACGTAAGGGTGGTCGCCAGCCAGTCTGACCCCAAGAGGTCCTACCACCGAGCAAAAGAAGGACTCAGGTTCGATCCTGAGTCCCTCCGATTAAGGACACCGGACGCTTTAGTCAACCAAGCTACCGAGACCACTGCCTGCGAAGTCCAATTTCTCTTCCACTTACTACGTCTTAAGGTGACGTTAACGCCATCTATTGAAGAAACATATAACTATGTCTCTCAACCGACATGACTTACTTAAGTACTTTACTGAAGTAATGGTAGGCATTAGCCTTCACTTTAGTAAAGTACTAGTGAAAAGATAGGTACTAGTTATTTTACATACCATCACGCCTGTGTTCCCCGAAGGCTTAGATAGCGGCGTACTAATGTACATCCACAGTTCGCCGGTATGTTTAGATCCCATGTAATAGAGGGCGAGCCTATTGCAATTAACCGGGCACAAATTCCAAACTCCGAGCTGCTACTAAGAATTTCATAGAAAAACCAGAATCCAGGACCTCTAATGTAGCAGTCGCGCTCAGGACCACAAGGCACGAGGCACGAGTACCACTATGTGTTTTCGCCACGAAAACAAAAAGGCGGTTCGAAGGCAGTTTTTCTTTGTGTTAAAAGTTATTTTATAAGATCCACGGAAGGCATCTGTTATCATCGGTCAGAACGTGTTAATTTCTCCTCGGAGTAGGTATATCAAGCGTTAATCACTGCGGTGAAAGATTAGCTTTCAACGTGTCCATGTCCCGCTGACACTAAATATGCATATAGACAGGTTTATGAAACACCGTATGCCATATCCATAACTCGTTTATCCGTGTCATATCCATCAATAAGCTAAATTAATGATAACCACGGTTTATGGAAATTTCCCCCATGTCGTACACTGTACTCCTGGACTCGTACAAAAATAATAAACTTGTCACTGCTCCTAGCTGAATTAATTCCACTTGCAAATTACCGCGTAATGCTTGCTGTACAATATTATTAACTCTTTAATCCCCGCAGTCAGATAAAAACTTTACAAACAGATACGTGGTTACAGGTGGTTTTGTGTTAGACGTAATATTCCAGCATGTTATTGGTATTGGTATAGTCACAACTAGTGGTCTCAAAGTCCTACGTACTAGTATGATCCTGAGTCCGAATTCCCAATCGAGCAAAGTGTTGTTAGGTACATAATAATATCTTTAATAGCACCTCGAAATTTGGATGTGTGTTTGCATATTAAGTAATTTTTTACAACACAGAGGACACAAGTTTGAATTCGGACCGCAGTTAAACTTTTCTCTCACAAAATAACTACGGAATTTTAATTAACCGTGCAGTTCCTACTAAGACGTTTGCCGTGCTATTAAATGGGCCTTTCTAAAGAACAATAATGAAGTAAAAAATGTATCCAAACGAAAACGAATGCCACTATTTTGTCTTACAAATATGAGCAGTTTATATTCTGTTGAAATTAAAAATGCGTTCCGAGTATTAATGTCGTTTTAATATTTTATTGAGTTGACGCCGACAGCGCTCATGTTCATAATAAGCACCGCGTTGCATAAACCAGATGTTTTATGAGCAATGGTGCCAAATAAATATCATACGAGATTCATACGTAAGTAATTTTGCATCAGTGAAAGCACGCAATGATATTTAAACTTTTAATTCAGCAAGCTTATTTTTAATTCATCTGCAATTACTGAGTTTTTAAATGGAAAACTTCAGTGGCTCTGTAATTATAACTTGGTCCGATATGGAACCGGTCAAGACTGCAAACTTGTAAGTGGAAGAAAATACTTAATAACAGAAACGTTCCACGATTAAACTAATTAAAGAACGATATTTTTATGTGTCATTTTGCATTAACGACTTTTTAAGAATTCGTATTTTTAAATGTTATACTCGTAGTATAACAAAGAGGTAACGAACTTAACTATACTTAAATTATTAAAGCTGACAACTTTAGTATTATTTAACAAAATATTCAGAATCAATCCGTAGACTATACGGCACGATAGAAATAAATGTGCGTGTCCGACGAAGTTACCCTTTCCGAACGGCCGCGCTGGTAAAATTACATAAGTGTTTTCGTGCAAGATTATTGAAATCGGTAACGATAATCATGAATGTGAAATATTACGACTCCAATTGTCGTCACATCGAGTTTCTTTATTAAAAGAAACTACTGCAAAACCACGTGCAAACAACTTCAGATGCTCAAAGTTATTTCAAACGTAGTGCACTTACTAAGCCTAAAGTTATAAGCCTAAGTCGAGATAGCGAATTCCGCATTAAAAACCAGAAAGCATTTCGATGAGTAATCGAAAAAAATCGAGCTAGCATTCCCGATTTCCCTAAACGAATCATTACCAGTACCTATTCCGCAGCAATCGCAGCCCCTCGATAATAATTTGGCTTGATGTCATACTTTTTGCGGATGAGTGAAGCCGAATGGATTTTCCGATAGAATTGCTGTGTTCCATTCGGCATGTATTGTTATTAGAGTCGACCGAACAATCGAGAATCCACCCCATTTATTTCGTTTTTGTTAATATCTATGTGGAGTGCACCATGAATTTTGAAACGTTCATCAATTCACTTGGTAAATTGAGTTCGGTTATATCGGATGTAATTACCAATACTGTTAAAAGTAATGTACTGAAAGTAGCTAATATTATGCAATGGAACACAATGGAAGCTTTTAACAATAATTTTGCGCATAAATACATACTCTATTAGGAGTACCCAACGGAAGTGTTGCAGACGGATTTGTAAATGTTGATTTTGTGATAATTTCAAGTACGAATCTTGGAAAGTCAAACATACCCAAAAAACTGAGCAATAACGTTATTACATTATTGCTCAATTTATTAGGGACTTAAAGTTAGTTATTATATAGTTGGCATGGAAAAACTTTAATAAGTTTTTAAATGGAAGCATGAATAATGAAAAAACAATCACAAGAATGAGATATTGGACTATATTCATTAATACTATGGAATAAAGTCCATATTATAATTTAAAAAAACCACACACTTACATAATAACCCGATACATGACTTTAACAAAAATTACATTAAAAAACCTCATGTTCCAAAATACACACGTATTTAAAATAATATATCCCAAAATGGAGCCGTAATGGAGAGGTTAAAAGTGTCGACAATAAATTTTATCGAGTGACAAATGAGACAAACGTGTCATGACTACACAGGCTCACTGCTCTAGAGATATTAAAAATTGAATTAATTTTAATGAAGATAGCGGGTATCAGAGTCGCGCATAGAATCTTTTGTTGTGACTGCTGGGGGCGGGGTGAACGGGGGTGAATTCTTAATTAAGTGTTGGCGAAGCCCTCTTCGCTTAATGCAATGACTTCACGCCTCGTTTAACTTTCATAAAATTCTCTTAAACTCAGCGATTTTTCTTAACTAGCGGAATAAAATTTCCATGTGCAAGTGACTCTTTAGATTCGCGAAGTGAAATTTTTACCTGTTCTCGATTAATATGCATCTTCACAATGTTTATGCTTACGCTCGGAGATTTCAAGTGATTTATTTAGGATTGACTAGTTCCTGACTCAAAGATATTTGCATGAGCTACAGGAGCCTAACGGGAAGTTTAGTACGCGACGGACGTTAGTATCTCCGATATTTTTGTGTATAGAAGTGACCCTGCAGTGGTCACTTCAAGGAACTAAAATTTCTATACTAAAATTTGTCTAATTCGTCTTTTAAAATTGTATGTGTTTATCTCATTCTTATATTGATAAATAGTGTAAGCATACTCTTATTGGTAGATTTTTGACTTTGGATCATTGAGACCGATTTTAAGACAAAAAATCCGTTAGTGTGTTTTTAGCCAAATAGTGAATGTGAATATATTTACTTTGCTAGATACGGTAGCATCTGTCTCTTACTAAACTCCAGATAAGGCTACAAATAGATAATTTAAGTCTGGGTTTACCCAAGCACGAAACTGGACGAAAATCTTATGTGAGACAACATTCGATTTAAAAAAACTAGAGATTAACTACTTAATATAAGTTAAGAAACTTAGTGGCTTTCGTAATTTTTTAGTCATTCTCAAAGAAGCTTTGATATAAATATCATTAATGGTTGGTACTAGTCAACTAAATTACTGATCTTCTATTTTATGACACGTATTAATATTTCTTAACATAATTAATTTAAAATGTCAAGTCATTTTATATTATGAGTTTTATTAGATCTCTTTGAATATTTATAAGGGAATTAGGTAAATGTATTTTATCGATAGCCATTATTACCCCATAACTCTTCCGGGGTCTGCCCGTATTTCCATTATCGTTATGGCGGCCATAACAGAATTTCGTTGCATGAAAAATCAGTAAAAATAAACGTACGAGCTATCAATCAACATTATATAGCGATTACCGTCGTGCCCAGGGTTTTATAATCGCCGGAAATTAATACGAGCCAACGTGATGATGTAAATTATATGTATAATTAAAAAAATCACGATCATAATTGCGTAGAGCATAATAACTATACTATACATCAACAATAATAGCGACACTCTGCATTTTAATCTACTATGGAATCACATAATATTTTGATGTGACTTTGAGTGAAGTGATTTTTTTATAAATAAATTAATCAATATTTAATTGGACTTGCTGATTTTACATGATTAGAAAATAATTAAAAATCCAGTAGGTCTCCATTAAATTGGAAATATCATTAAAATTTGTTTAAATTTAATTAAGTATACGATCTCAACAATCTAAATGTAGTATTATTTCTGTAGCTGCATTCCTGATTGCTTGCGTTGTTTTTAGGGTTCCGTACCTCAAAAGCGGAAAAACGGAACCCTTATAGGAATACTTTGTTGTCCGTCCGTCCATCTGTCTGTCAAGACCCTTTATCTCGGGAACGCGTAGAGGTGTCGGATTAAAATTAAAACCATATACTTAGGTCTACAGTCTCTTGAAGCTGTGAAAAAAATCAAACTTCTAAGTTAACGTAAAAAAAAGAGACGGCCGATTATGCCAAAAAAAACGTATATTTCGACACTCTCAAGGGAATAAAAATTTACAGAGTATTTTCCGTTGACCTAGAACTAAGAAATTTGAAATACAAATAGTATCGTCTTACACTACAAGTATAGGGAAAAATCTGAAAACTATACATTTGTAATGAAATATAATATGTAGCTACAAATTTGTACGGAGCCCTCGGTGGGCGAGTCCGATTCGCACTTGTCCTTTTTTTAAATTATATTACTTTTATCATGATTTCTGCCTCATATGATATCATTAACTGTGTTATGTAATCTGCATGAGTACCTATATGAGAATCTTAGTATTTTACGAAATGCCTACTATTAGACCTTAAGAAAATTAGCTTATGTATGTGTCCCAAAATAATATTAAGGTTTCGTTATTATAATTATGACTCGATATTCGACGTATCTGAGGTCTTGCGCTTATTACACGTTGTATATTTAATAACTCAGTGATCCATCTAAATACCTATATTTTTTTATTGTTTACTGGAAATGTAGAATAACGACAGCCATACGAGGGTATCAATTTAGAAATTGCAGAGGTGCATGAGTAATGTGAGGTCGTTGGCCCCTTGTCGACCACCACCAGTGTATAGATTCCCACTATTAATTCCAACAAATGCCACTGGGAATGTTAACAGCCAATAATTCTTTATTTATATTTAGTGATCTATTTTATATAGGTATAGGTATATACTAGACTTCTCGTGTGTAGCTTTGCCTGCTTACCTAGATAAATTTCTTTTTAAAAATATACTGTGCCCGTGGCACCTACACCATGGAGGTTTCATATCATAAAATGTGTTAATTCTAATTAATATAAAAGCAAGAAAACAATTATCTTCATGTGATTTTTTTTTTGCATTTTCCATGCTAAGATTATTAAGTAATTTTTTAGTAAAGGAAAAACATCAATCGCGTGTGCGCGGACTTTCATACAAACTTTCACACCCCTTTTCACCACCGTAAGGGTTGAATTTTCAAAAATCCTTTCTTAGTGCTCGTCTACAGTGCAAAAGGAACCAGCATGCAAACGTTCAGTGATCTAGGTCCTGTAGTTTCGGCTGTGCGTTGATACGTCAGTCAGTCAGTAGGTCAGTCAGTCAGTCACTCAGGTTGTTCTTTTATATTTATATAGAATAATTTATACCATTACGCCTTTATTCCAAGAAGGACTAGGCAGAGGCGTACATCCACAGTTTGCCGGTATGTTTAGGGGGCGAGGGGCAGTAGGCACTTTGCTCGATCTGTGAATGGAGCCTAGAACCTCTAGCGTAGCAGTCGCGCTTTTAGATCACTAGTCTATTGGTCTGTTTTATTTGTGTTTACTTATAAATATTTTTAAACACATGTGTAAATAGACAGAAAAACGCGTTTCTTTTCAAAACATTAGAAGGTATTATAGATTACCTTTTAGCCTCAGAACGAATTTTTCAATATTCAGCCTGAAAATCAGTAGCCGGTAGTATGTTCTTGAGAATATAATTTTTGCCCACTAAAAATCTTCTTAAAATATCGGCAAAACCTTTTAAAGGAGCATTTAATGTAAGCATTAGCAGATAAAAGGCTTCATAATTTATTCGCTTTAACAACATAACGAAATCTATATCAAGAGGGAGATAGACTAAAAATTCATCTTCAATGCAACCCTCCTTTTCGGATCAATCACGATGATCTCCCTTCATAATTCACATAATCCCATAATTGATACATAAAAGCGCTGTTGGCTTTGTACAATTAGGCCCTCGCTCCCCAGATTTATTCGCATTTGTTAGATTTGTATGATGAATAATATGTACACGGTAAAATATTTTAAACCCCAAGCTGAGACGAAATAATCTTTATTAATTACTGTTGCAAAAATGTGTATAAATATGGTGTATTAAAAAAAATATTACCTTTTGTTGAGTACGTACTTAGCTTAACAAAAAAATAGAGATATCTGTTTGAGTCCACTTATTATCCTCTATCCTCTCTGAGAAATTAAAAAGGTGATGCCTATTTATCGTTCGTTGATTTGGAAGGGTAACAGACATAATATCCAGGTGTGCTACTGTACACCCACAGTTCGCCAGTCTATTTTAATTCCGATGGGACGAAGCAATTGCCATTAACCTAGCCGAAAAATAAAATCGCATTTTACCCAACTTAGGAATCGAACCTAACGATCGGCATTTGCCCTTACGACCATCAAACCAATGAGACTGTTTCGAAAATGTCTCCTTCAATATTGCAAAACCACTGCACTTTAGAGGATTCACTATTCCCTAGTGGGCCATTCTTGACAATTTAGCAGCTTTAATTCCACAACCGCACTTAATGTACCGTAAACTGATACAAGACAAACATACGCGAAGCACTCACAAGAATCCGTTTTATCTAACATGAAAGAACATGGAAGAAAGAGAGATATAAATCACACGTAGCGGTTTCTCTTTCTCGCATAGAACAATAATGTGTAATATAGCACGGAGTATAGGGTGTCGTCGTGTGAGGGTGGAGCGGGTCTAATCGACCCGCCGCGATAAACAGTGACGCGTGCACGCCGCTTTAGTTACGCACTGTAATGAATCTGCGCGGTTGCATTTTAGGGTTAACAGTAATATTCTCGCCATTAGTTAATAGTTCGTTTGTTGCAAAAGGAGAGGGATGCAAAATGGATGGCTCAACTGGTGTTTTAATTTTAAAGTAGTCAGTAGCTGCATTTTTATTCCTGATGTCTGATGAATTACTGATCACAATTATGGTACCTAACTACCTGACAATTATATAATCATAGATATTGAATGGTATCTCTAGATTTTCTTTTATATATAATCAGCTGCAATATACCTAAGAGTTGAATTCTTCTCTTTACCTTGTGGTGAGTCGATGGAGATTATTTTGCCAGTGTTAAGTTAATTATCAAACTGTAAATAATTATAAAAATTATTACAATGATAATTAATTTCTAAACACGTTGCAAGTTCATAGTTGACTTGCCTAATTGATAGCAATATACGGTGAGACAATAAACTAATAAACTCCTTGCTAAGATTGCAAGAAGAAATTTTATTGTTTATCACTGCATCACCGGTTGGCTGGCAGAAAATGTCTAATGGCAATAAGACCACCTTTGTACCAACGGTGCATAAAGTATCACTACATAGTATAAAACAAAGTCGCTGTTGCTGTCTGTCCGTCCCTATGTATGCTTAAATCTTATAAACTACGCAACGGATTTTGAAGCGGTTTTGAATAGATAGAGTGATTCAAGAGGAAGGTTTTAAGCTATTTAACATTACGCTACGACTCTTAGGAATGGGGCAATGCGGGTGAAACCGCGGGCGGGTCGCTAGTTAATAAATAAATAAGAAAAGTACAAGCGAGCGAATTGACAGTAAAGCATTTTAAACACTTCATCTAAATAAATGGTCAAAGGTACCAACTAAATACCATTCGTCAATACGTATGTAGGTCGCTAAATTACGTACTTCCTTCGAAAATGAGTGCAGCGTGGGTAAGGTGTTAATTAGCCCGGTATGTTATTGCACGTCGGAGTAAATAAAGAGATAGATGCCACGTGACCGGGACAAGCGTGCAGAGCAGCCATAACCTTAAATCAGGGATGGGGCACTAATTGCTTAGAAAACATTAGCGGAGCTGTAAGGAACTGTGGCGCAAGTTATAAGATTCGGGTTGAATCATTAAGTCATTAGTAAACAGGGATTACTTAGGTAATGCTTATGCACCAATAAATATGAAATTTCAAATTTAAGAACCCCCGCACCATCAAGTCTTTCTTACTTAATATTTTCTTGCAATATCATTGAAGTAACATCATACCAATTTTAAATTCGATTCAACATGTGGAAGTTGCTTACATCCCTTCATCAGCTAGAAAAGAGCTGATAATCTATATGTATTAAATAAGACTGCCTCATTAGTCTAGTGGGCCCAAGCGCGACTGCTACACTAGAGGTCCTGGGTTCGATCCCCAGGTCGAGCGAAGTGTTATTGGGTTTTTCTATGAATTTCTCAGTAACAGCTCGCAGTCTGGATTTGTGACCGGTTAATGGCTATAGGCTCGCCCCCTATAACATGGGACCTAAACATACCGGCGAACTATGAGTGTAAATTAAGTACGCCTCTGCCTAACCCTTCGGGGAATACATGCGTGATGGTATATTAAATAAGTTTAATAAGAGAGCATTTAATTTTTTAACTTTAGAAAGAAGAAAGAAAGAAACACGGTTTACATCATGACACAACTTTTATGACAGCACTGCTGACCCGAAAGCTCAAAATGATTTGGCACTCCCATAGATACTTTTTATTCCTTATTGCTCATGAGATAATATAGATGGATGTTTATAATATGATGCTGTAATCTGTGTTCAACACGTACTTTGTAATTTGATAATGTGCAAACGATATTCAACCTTCGAGCTGTAAATAAAATTCTTAGCCGTCTGTACAATGGAGCTGCGAAGCAACAAGCCCTTTAAAGTTTATTTCTTATTTCGCGAACAGTTCTAAACTTGAACCAACTTCTCACAGACTTGCATTTCACAGGACTGCGTTTATGGGAAGGCTCAGATAATTTTATTCCCCTCATGCATCCTACAGGGGTCGATGGTTCGTAGGGATGTTAGTGTCGTGTTTGTTGCGTAAACGATCTCTGCCCCGGACAATTTGATTCGTAATAAATTATGTTTCATTTCAACGTCACTGTATCAATGTTTGGCCTTTTGATGCCGCTAATTGAATTGGATTTGGGTAATACTTGGGAATATTAGAACGTTTAGAATAATTATACAGATGCTAATTAAAAGCAAATAGGTAGGACCATTTTATCGTAACGTCAAACAATACATACGGATTGCAATTTCCTAAACTTAACATAACATACCATCACGCCTGTATTCCCCGAAGGTTTAGGCAGAGGCGTACTAATGTACACCCACAGTTCGCCGGTATGTTTAGGTCCCATGTAATAGGGGGCGAGCCTGTTGCCATTAACCGGGCACAAATCCAGACTCCGAGCTGCTACTGAGAATTTCATAGAAAAAACCCAATAACACTTTGCTCGACCTGGGGATCGAACCCAGGACCTCTAGCGTAGCAGTCGCGCTTGGAACCACTAGACTAATGAGGCAGTCAACTCCTAAACTTAATAAAAATCAAAACTAATATCTAAATGTTATTTGTGCTTACTTAATGAATGTCATTGTTGCTTCAAAACTAGTGATTTTTAACACAAGCAGGAACAATCAAATTGATTACCTAGGTACCTATTTAGTAGAAATAAATACCTAGGTATAATAAAATCAATGCTGTACCATTTATAAAGTCATTCAAAGGATACAGATAATAAATTAGGATTGCTTGTCCACTGAGATATGCAAAACCATCTACAATCAGGTCGCAATAAATATAGTTGCATGGTACACCCCACTAACTCAGGGACCTGGCAAAAAACAATCGTCTAAATATTGCCATAAATCGCAATAGTAATGTGTTAACCGGTAGTAACAGTGACGCACCTAAAAATATTATTTATAGCCATGTAAATTCACCGAAAACAAGGTGTAGTTAAAACAATATTTATCTTAATAATTAGTTTAACCCGAGTAAGTCGCGGTTCATTTGATAAAGGTTCGTGTAAACGAGCGGCCAGTGGCCGTCGCGTGATAACGCGGTGTATATAAATTAAAACATAATTGTGTTATCGTGACCCCAAGGTTTTATATTCAGTTGACGAAACGAAAGGCTGTTGGGAAATTAAATTCGATTTTTTCGTGAATGTCTAAATTTTAACGTTATTTTTAGGGAAAACAAAGGGAATGGAATTTATGAACATGGTAACAAAAGGTACCTATAGTCATGAACATACTTGCGTTGTATATTTACACCTTAAATAATTTCAATAATCAGAAATTTTATTTCATGAAAATGCTTTACATATTGTGTTTGTTGTTAGAACATTTTTGTTTTTGATAATTAGGTATGTTTTTTTGCAGTGACTTAAATGTTGATATTCAGTAAATCATTTCACAAACTAATAAACGCTATATTGCTAATAGATAATAAACTCCTGTGATTGGCAACATTAGAATTATTTTAATTACAGCATTTTCAATATTAATTAACAGTATTCTGGTGTAACGACCTATAGAAAATTGCATAGAAATGTGGCCGTAGATTACCAGCATTACCTTATCTTAGATAATAGAAATCGGAACGGAAATCTACGAATAGCTAGGGCAGCGTGCTAGTCGCCGTGCAACAATTATAACATACCATTTATGAAAATTCCAAGCCCTATTTCGTACCTCATACAATACACTTATTCATAAGTCACGTTTGAAATTATAGGAGTAAGTAATATTTATGCGTTACCCGTATACCGATTTAGCAAATGACTCCTTTGAATTACTTGTAGACGCGAGTTTGATATTTGAGTCAGTTCTTACCATAATATTGTGAAATTATTACAGATAAATTATGATAAAATACAAAGTTAAATTGGTTCTCTCATTTATATTCAATATATCCAACGTTAGCAACAATTTTGTGAAATTCACAATTTTACTGTCCATGCACAATTTCTTAGCCAATCCTGTCATCATGAACCCATTATATTGATCCACTGCTGGGCAGTGCTGGGCACGGGGCTCCTTTCAGAATGAGAAGTAGTAGGCTATAGTCCACTGTCCATCCCACCACGCTGGCTTAGTGCGGGTTGGCCGACTTCACATGACCTCAAGAAAATACCTCAGGCATGCAGGTTTCCTCATGATGTTTTCCTTCACTGTTGGATGCCTTGGATTCGAACTCGAGACTTGGGACTTAGCAGTCCAATCGTTATATAACTAGGATATCATATTGATTATATTATACTGTCCTCTGCGAAGTGAATCCTGTACCCTTTATGACAGTTAACCAAAGGGAGTGAGAATCCGATATAACCATCTAACCGTATTCTTTGGCTGCGATATAATAATAAAGTATATAAGGAGTTATGGATAATAAAGGAATAAGGAGTTCAGCAAGGCAAAAACAACCAGCCAGATATCTAAAGAAATTCAATTCAATTGGCGAATGACTCAATGTTGATAAAAGTTTTACCCACGATCGATCACGACTGACAGTGTCGGCGCCACAACACTTGCGACAATTGCCTAAGGCAGCCAATCTGCACCTGTAAGAGCACGACACTTCATCGCCTAGAAGGAAATGCATTCACCTCTGTCCCATATTTCACGTGCAAAATCAATATGCAAATAAGTAGCGAACGGCATGTCAGACTATTGTGCGGCACGGTAACAACTTAGCCAACTTAAACCGGTCTAAACTGGTTAAGGCTAAATTTGTGGCTTTTGCATGCTATTGAAATTTACAGCTTAAACTTCCCCGCCGTTGTCTGCGCGCCTAGTTAGTTTTACAGACGTGTTCTTGAACCATGGAGAATTGAAAATGTAATTCCGAAGTTTCAAAGTTGCATGGAAATCATAATTTTGTGGCAGCCCGACATAGAATTTCGTAGCATTTTTATTGAAAATCGTGTTTTAAAAGTCTGCAAAAATATACTGTTCACAATCAGAATTAAATTAAAAGTGAAATTTCAGCAACATCTGATTTTAGCAATTCTACTCAAACAAGAAATCTAGTACATAGTTTTGTTTTGTGTTTGTGAAGGTCGGTAACATTATTTTAAAACAATATAAAATAAAAATATATCGTTGTCAAAAATAGTAACTGCATTAAAAGGGCATAAGGGAAGCAAGAAAAAATCCACCCTCAGCAATATTCCGTCTATTTTTGTGAGATACATCCCAAAAATATTAAAAACTACTTACAGTGCGGACGTCTCCATTAACGATGGTCTCCCCTCAGCTGCCATTGATTGTTTTTGATTGGTTACATGTTTGTTACATTGTTTTTATTGCTCCATTCCTAAAGCGTTTAAAATGAAATCAATACGGTGCTAAATGTTGTCTCTACTATCTATTTATGAACTAGCAATCCGTTAATTTCCTGCTATATTTGTAATGACTTTGTATTTGAGAAAGATAAGATTTTTAAGCAAAAGATTGAGTAACATTTTTTTATAAATCTAAATCACATATTGGGTACTCAAGGAGTCTTCTACTCGAATGCTATTGTATACCATGTGAACTTTTTAACTTATCTGGGTATTGAATAATAAATATGGGTATACCTATGGTCAATAATACTACTGACAACAAACAAGATATTTCAAGTTCCGAAACTTTAAGTTGACACATTCAGGTCTCGCTACATTCACGCGAGTGGTCATAATCCCAAGAGACCTACTACATTGTTATAACTCGCAATTTTTTCACGCCAACTTACCATGTACTTTACTTCCACAAGTTGTCACGTTATTCTTGGGTGCAGCAGCGGCGACAGAGCCAAAAATAGACACCCTAAACTTTTTAATAGGTGCAGCGACACTTTGAGGATGCCGAACCGGGCGGCACCTTTTCTGTCTCCGAGACAACTTTTATGGCTTTCAGCAAATTGCTGCCTTCTCATTTGAATATACTCTTGAATACGATATGGTGTTTTATTGGTCGTTTTAAATTATGTGGTTCAGTCAATGAGTCAAGGAACTGTACGGTTTTCATTGATGTTTCCATTCATTATTGTGTTGTAAGTAGGGACGTCACTCATTTGAAGTTGTGGAACGAGAATAGGATTTTCCTCACTATTTACAATGTTCTTGTGTTCATGCTCCACACAAACATTTTCTCGGTCCAATACCTATAAATCATATTGTCAAGATAATATTTCCCTAATGAATGAACAATGAGACATTCTATTATCTATCGTTAATTCTCTAATTTATATTCAATATGTTCGACGCTAGCAACAATTTTGAGAAATTCACAATTTTACTATCCATGCACAATTTATAAGCGAATCCTGTCATCATCAAACCATTATAATGATCCACAGCTGGGCATGGGGCTCCTCTCAGAATGAGAGGTATTAGGCTATAGTCCACTGTCCACCCCAACACGCTGGCTTAGTGCGGGTTGGCAGACTTTACATGACGTCCAGAAAATACCTCAGACATGCAGGTTTCCTCATGATGTTTTCCTTCACCGTTAGGTGTCTTGGATTCAAACTCAAGAACTTGGATATTGTATTCTTATTGGTTGGCTTATTACTTTAAAGGTTAGGTAAGACCAGGGCCGGCTATCAGAGAAAAAATATTGAAAGCGTAAAACTGGACCCAATATAATAAATTATCTGGATGTCTTAGACCTTTTAGCTCTCCTGTAGAACTGACGTGATGTGATTTTCATACGATTTCATGAATATTTCCAGACTAATGATCGATATGTACCTATTTACATTAAAAACTCAAAATATTGAAGCAAACTAATTTTGTTTGAATAAATTGATCACAGGATATTGAACTTGAACCTATAATACAGTGATGAGAGGTAACTCTATTAACCCTGGTTATGTGACATGTCTTCTATTTCTAGATTATTAGTAGTTCGTAGTGATTATGAAATCTTGACTACATCTTCGTTTATAAATGGCTGACATTCCTTAGTATTTCATTCTTAGCTCCAGCACCTCGTATGCACGCACATATTCTGTTGAAATTCATTCCCATTCAGTAAATTATATCTTAACGTTGCTAGAGAGTGGAGCGGTTTCGCTTAACTCGTTGTTTATAGGTAATAATCTTGCACGTTTTCAATGTATTAAATGTGTAGTCATTTTCTTTCTCACCAATAGTTCATTGGACTCTAACTTTGAGATAAATTGCAATATACTGGTTTCTGACACTTACGCGAATATTAGACATTGAAATAAAACTACTTTTTACGGATTTTATCGCATTTTTGTTAATTATTGGCGATCCGATTCACGCAGAACAAAAAAAATGTAAGGAAGCTGTTAGTAATTGTAACATTAAGACGTCCAACAACTTAGTCTACCCGTGACCATGGATGCTGTAAAGGATCCGAAACGTCGGGAATCAAATAATATCAATACAACGCGATAAAATCCGTAAAAAGTAGTTTTATTTAAATTGCAATAGTTTAAAATAAGTAAATATGAGAATCTATTCAATAAGTGTGAATCTGTCACGCATAGGACTTTCTTAATAGTTACTTAAATATAAAGGTAACTCACATGATTCACTGCAAGTACATCATATTTTATAGCAGGTAACATTAGTGTACTAACAAAGAACAGTGACATATTTAATTTAACATAACATAATATATCATCACGCCTGTATTCCCCAAAGGATTAGGCAGAAGCGTAGGTACTAATGTACACCCACAGTTCGCCGGTATGTTTAGGTCCCATGTAGGTAATAGGGGGCGAGCCTATTGCCATTAATCGGATACAAATCCAGACCCCGAGTTGCTACTGAGAATTTCATAGAAAAATCCAAAAACATTTTGCTCGACCTGGGGGTCGAACCCAGGACCTCAAGCGCAGCAGTCGCGCTTGGGACCACTAGACTAATGAGGCAGTCCATATTTAATTTAAATATCAATAAAGTGGATAGCATTTGGTATGTATTTTTTTACTCTAGACGACGTAAAATGGGAGAAAAGTTACTCTCCCGCACACGTCTCTCTCTAAGCAATGACGTCACCAAGATTTCCTCTTAAATGTGACCGCGTAGTACATAAATTTAAATTCTAGTAAGTGAATTCTACACACGAAAGTTTAAACTGCTACTCTGCTATCGGCAGCCTTCAGCGGTTGACATCATAATAATATACGGTTCAACTTAGCCCGCAAGTTAGCAGAAGCTAACTCGGATAACTTAGCCGGATATCGGGTGCTAAGTCAGACCAACTACCGAACCGAACGCTTTGCGGGCGGAAACTTTGTCCTCCAGTTAATCCGCCAGCGCTCTTCTGTGTACGTGTTTTGAGATCCTAAATATTTCGTAAAGCATGTTATGGACAGTTGTGAGTGAATTAATAATATTAAGTTTTATTACACGAAGATAACTTTACTTTTTATTAAAAGTGATCGGTGTATTTAACTTGTAGGAATCTGTTTCGAATCCTGCGTGAGGTCGAATTTTTCTTTCGCTAAAAGTTATATCTTTAAAATGTTTAGCATACCTATCATTAAAGTGTTTAGTTTAGGGTATAATTTAAGCCTTGTATATTCCAATCAGTATGGTATTGATACAGGAAATATGCTTAAATTGGTTCATTACAGGCTAGGTTATGAGACTGAATGTGTAACAGCATGTTATATCTACACTATATAATAATAATGTTATGCTGTAACTGTTGCTAAAATTTCATAACATAGCACACCTCTAATCCCTGAACGGTTAGGCAGAGATTCATTCAGGAATACCCATAGTCCGTCGATTTTTTTAAAGTTATATGTAATAATCTGGTAAAATGACAATTTTTTTTTTATTCTTGATAGACTTACGCTATTATAGTATTTTTCTCATATTAGAAAACATTAATTGTTATATAAAAAGTAAAACAGAGGAAACATAAAATAAATAATGCATTTTGTGGTTTGAAATAACGTAAAACAGTATTAAAATCCAAATAATACCACGGAAGCCTTATCAATACACGAATATAACAATCCATAAATAACAAACGCCAAATTATCATGAAACATTACCAATAACAATACCATTACTCACAATAATCCCAAAAATGATAATAGAAAACCCTTTATTGCCACACAAAATGATTCGGACAATATAAATCCTAACACACAAACAGATTATAGCAATATATCAGCTACTCGATACCTAATACCGTAATGCGATTCGGAACTAATGTCCACAAGGCTTACACAATTGTAATCCTCACTAATAGCAGTGGACACTGAACAGGTAGACATAATGCATATTGATGGTCCATTAAAACATTTCATCGATCGAATCATCTTTCATTAATTTATGAGCATGAAAGGGTTAAACGTTTTAAAATTTTCGATTTATTGGACCTGAAAGATTAATGGTGAGGTCTCCGATCTGTTTAACCATCGCGCTCTTTAAGGTAATAATTTTATTTATTCGCGTAACGTCGGGCTTTAAAATTCAAATCTATTATGTCGCCTAACCTGAGATACTTCTTGGCATTCTTTTTCCTTTCTTTTTCTTGAAATTTTGTTAACCGACTTTTTTAAAGAAGGTGGTCATTAAGATTTTTGTATGCTTGTGTAACGCTATTAAAGACCGATTCCGATATTTCTTTTTTTATCTGATAGAATATACTTCTTTGTTTGTCCCATGTATCAGGATATTAATATTGATCAATACGATATTATTTAGAGATACCAATGTATCAGACCATTAGTAGATAGTTATTAGTCATTTTTTTTAATAATAATTCATTGATTCAAAACATTTTTCTTAGATACTACTTTACAAGACGGAAGGCTAAATAATAGGTACAATCATAAATTCCCTGACTCCTAAACTAGGGGTAATTCCTGACCTGATGACATCTATGAATCCTTATGGCACCATAAGACGGTCAAGCATGTGAATTTTTTGTACTTTTCAACCATTTTTGACCGATGCTTAAAAAGCAAATTAAGTGCAATAATGCCTGACAAAAGTTTATATTTTTGCAATGTTTGTCAGAGAAAATTGACCGTCCAAAGCCCCATTAGATCTAATTTTAGTATCTGCACCGATATTTCTTCGACCAAACCCATTATTAACACGTTTAACAAAGCATAAACAGACGTAAACAACTTGTCAGCTAAGCAGATACAAATATTCAAGACATTATCAAAGGAAACTCGAGTGAACAATATGTAATTCTAAGCAGGAACTTCGTTATCCGACAACCAATGAACACAGCCTTGTAGAACTCAAATACATACTTACATGACTGGAATGGTACCGAACTTGCGCTCAAACTTCCACAACATAATATATTCAGGAAGAAGTAAATATAACTTAGCTCTTATTGAATAAACACTTCTCTTTCTATCTCTTGCTGTCTCGCTCGTGGCAGTGGTAACCTATAGGGCGCTTAGTTTTAATTACGCATACTGTAGGGAAATTACTTGTGCCGACCGAGTTACGTCAATGGCACACTGCATGCTATAAAATTATGCAGATATTAAGAAAGAGGTATGGTTTGCTTTTATTGGGGATTCAATAATGACGTTGGTAGTCGTCATTCTAGAGTTGTCAGAAACATCCAGGAGATCAGACCCGATTATTTTCAATATCATCGTCTACTAAAGTACGATAGGCTGTGCTTTAGAGATTAGGAACTATAGAATCAAATCAATGCTTAAAAGTTAAAATGAAAGAGCGGTCCAAGAAGCAAGAATCTTGTTCGCTAATTTTGTTTGATTTTTTCAATAGATCTCCAGGCAGAGGGGGGCTAAATTGAATTAAAACAATCAACCATTGACACGCGGCTACAAATCGTGCTATATACATTTCCAGTATAAGCCGACTTTATTTTGGCTCTTCGTACAATGAGAGATCAACTGGCAATGTATATACAGCTCGATATGTACTAATGTGTAGCCATATGACAGTGAATCATATTGTGGTTCATCATAAAGGAGTCTCACACAATGACCATCAGGTCAGGTACAGAAACGAGCACGTCACGAACTACAATGCCCATCAGAGTACGTACATCAAAGTATCATCAGCGTAACATCCACATGATATCCATAATGGTTCCCGTTCAAAAATATTATCTGTACTGTGGAGAAGTATGTATGAGACTGTGCTAGGCACGGAGCGTCAACAATTTTCGGCTAGAATATTTTACCGGTGCCGATACTATCCGAGCATAGTGCGCGATGGTGGCGGAACGGTCTAGCGGGCATAGTCTCATATTTCTCAATACAAAGAATATTTTTTGTCTGACATGTTCCTAAGATGGTCATGGTTACGATACAGTGTAGTGGACAGACTCCTTTAGTGGCCATTTTAGCCCCAAGACTGTAATAAAGCTATTTGCATCCAAAAACACACTCGCTTTCATTGTGATTCTATGTTTAGCAAAAAAAATAACACTTTTGTACAATAACATTATATCGTATGTAAGCATATAATATACCTCGCTGAATTTTCAACCAAAAACCGACTTGAATATTACAGTTTACGTAAAGTACCCTCATTATACCCATAAACGGTAACAATGAACTATAAAGGAGGCAATAACTGATTTTAGTGCACTTACGGAATTAATATTCCTTGTTAATATTAACGTTTTCGTAAAGTTATTAAACATTGTGTGGTTACACAGTTAGGTGCAAAGTTAGGAAAAGAAATTGCACCGCCGTTATTATTCGGATTCGGATACCGTTAATCTAGGATCTTGCCGTACTTACCATTTCGTCTACTACTTTAATGGAAATATACGAGCGAAATATCATTCCAAACTTGGTAAAGTTATCAAGAATTGTATTCGCTTACATTTATTTCTAGTGAAGTATTTTGGACCAAATAGTAGAGTAGGTACCTAGAGTAATGGTATCGATATCCAAATAATAACACAACTTGATTAAATTGTGTTTGAATTACGATTTATTGTGGTATTACGTTTGTGTGGGAAATTCGGTCGGATTCTAAAACTTAGGCGCTGCCATTAAAAAAAATTACGTTGCCTCGTGCCGAAACGTTGATAAGAACAAAGGATCCGATTCTGTAATATTAATTAATTACATACTATTTATTTATTTATTTATTTATTTACACAAGGCACATCAACAATATAAACACAAACATTGGTTAGTAGCAAAATACAGAGACAAAGACTAGTGTTTATATCAATTATAGATATGCACAACATTTAGGATAACATTTCACAGTAGTTATATATTATAATTATATTAAATAAGCTGTTGTTAATGTTAAATAATAATAACGTTAAAAATGAACTAAAATTGTATTATAATTTGTAAAAATAAGTAAGAATTAGTAGAAATTAATTAATATTAGTATTAGCTTCGAATTTATCATGCTTCTTCTTTATAATCTTTAACCTAAAACGCGTGGGGTGGTCATAGAATATATCTAAATCATACAAAACGCACCAACTATTGTATGTTGACATTAGTCTGGTTAACGGAGTATTCAAACCTAGATTTGTTCTGCATCGGGGAATGTTGAATAGGGAATTACTTTTTCTCCGAGCGTTTATATTGGGAACATTTATACCAACGCGTTCGAGAAGACCTTGAGTCATGGAAGATCCGGTAACAATGTTTTTTAAACATAGCAAGTCAAGCATACGTCGGCGAAGCTGCAAGCTGTACATTCGGAAGAAGTGCAGTCTTTCATCATACGAGCATTTAGTACTGATGCCAGATGCTCGGAACGCGAGGTATCGTGTGAAAGATCTTTGAATGGACTCAATACGGTCAGAGTGTACGACGTAATAAGGATTCCATATCACGGTACAAAATTCAAGCACACTCCGCACTAGTGCGTTATAAAGTAAAATCTTCGAGGAAGTGTGTCTGAAGTCCTTAGTGTTGCGTTTGATGAAACCTAACATCTTAGAAGCTTTTTGAACTATACTGTCATAGTGAGGAATAAAACTCAGCTTTGAATCGAGTATCACACCAAGGTCACGAACTTGTTCAACACCAGTGATTTTCTCGTAATTGATGTGATAACTTGATTGAATCACCTTTCTCTTCCTTGTGAAGCGAATGTAATAGCATTTCGAAGCATTAAGCATCATCTTGTTGGTACAACACCAATGGTAAATACTGTCTAGATTGGCTTGAATCAGTTTAACATCGGCTAGAGAATCGATCTGCCGCGTGATCTTCATATCATCAGCAAAAAGGAAGCACTGACAGTGATGAACACTGTATACTATATCATTAATAAATAGAAGGAATAAGATTGGCCCGAGATGTGAACCCTGCGGAACGCCAGACGACGCAATGTATTTATTTGATTCATAACCACCAAGTACAACCGTTTGCTCACGATTTTCCAAATATGACCTAAACCAATTCAACAATGTGCCACTAATTGCATATTGGTGTCGAAGCTTATCGATTAGTATTTTGTGATCAACGAGATCAAAAGCACTAGCGAAGTCTGTGTATATCGAATCAATCTGCTGACTTTTGTCTAATCCTTTCATTGTAGGTGTTATGTACGAAATAAGATTAGTTATGACAGATTTCTTTTCCTGAAAACCATGCTGCTCAGTCCGTATTTGAAACTTGGTATGATTCGTTAATACGGGACGAATAAGACTTTCAAAAATTTTTGATACGGAAGATAATATAGATATCGGTCTGTAATTTTTTACATTAGAATTATCACTTTTTTTTAAGATCGGGACAATGCGCGCA
Source organism: Acronicta aceris (assembly GCA_910591435.1). Lineage (NCBI taxonomy): Eukaryota > Metazoa > Arthropoda > Insecta > Lepidoptera > Noctuidae > Acronicta > Acronicta aceris. The sequence goes on along the minus strand of OU342767.1, from coordinate 6,694,500 downwards.
CGTTTCCAATCATTAGGAAAAACGCCACTTGAGAGTGATTTATTGAATATTAGCATTAATGGATACGATAGAACTGAAGCACACCTCTTAATGAACAGTGGCGGAATACCGTCTGGTCCGGCACCTTTGTTTGGATTCAGGCGTTTCAAGCATATGAGGACTTCATTCTCGGAAAAATTTAAGTCAGATAGTTTGCTACAGGTTGACTCTCCGAAATCGTAAGTTTTTATGCCGTATGATGAGGTAGCACTAGTAATTTTGGTGTAAACAAGACTAAATTGTGATGCGCATAAATTACCAATATCAGGACCACTCGATGAATAATTTTCATTATTACTGTGCATAACAGAAGGCAGAGCAATAGTTGGGGACTTTTTATGTTTAATAAAGTTCCAGAATGATTTTGGATTTTTTTTAAGGTTACTTTCTATTGTACTGATATAGTTTTTATGGCAGTTATGCAGAAGTTTGTCACATATTTTTCTCATGTCATGATATTCAAGTTTGTCTCTAGGATTATTAAATTTCCGACATTTGTGTCTTAATTTGTCCTTAACTTTCAAAAGATGAACCAGTTCCTGTGTAAACCAGATAGGATGGGATTGGCGTCTAGGCTTGCGTTTGGGAACATGTTCACCAATAATATGATTCATTCTATCATTAAATACAGTGACCATATCGTTGACATCCAAACAACAGTCAAAGCTGCTTAACCAATCAACGCCTTTGAGACTAAGGGTAATTTTATTATAATTAGCCTTGAAAAAATTATAGTCTGTACGTGGTATACAAGTTAATGTAGAAGTTATAGATAAGTCAAGTAATATTTCTAGAGGGGGGTGATATGGGTCGACTTTACTAATATAGTTAGCTGTTGATACACTGCAGTTGACGTTAGTCAGAACCAGATCCAGCAATTTGTTTTCATGGTTGAGAATAGAGTTTGTTTGTTGCAATCCTGTCACAGCAACAAAGTCAGTAAGTATATATGCTAAACGACAATTATAATTATTTGTATTCAGATTCGTGTTATTAATACTGGGAGTCATATATGGTATGTTACTATCCTTGGTCCAGTTAATGATACTTAAGTTAAAGTCACCGACGATACAGATGATATCTACCAAATCTACTATCTTATTTACATTATCAAAAAATGTTTTAAGTATATCTACTTTAACGGGTGGAGGCAAGTATACTATGCATAAAGCAACTTTCGTTCGTTTATTGTTGTAAACTACATCCAAAGTAATCCAGATATCCTCGCAGTCGCTCTCCCATTTATACATTCTACACGAAGGTATAAGTTTAGACACAGCAACCAAGACTCCTCCGCCATCTGTTTTGGAGGATCGAGAAAGATCGCGGTCCCTACGGTAAACTATATATCTGTTGTCCACAACTTCGCTATCCAGAATACTAGCATTTAGCCAAGTTTCACAAAACGTGATAATTTTGTAGTTGCATTGTAGTATATTATTATACACATCATTTGTTTTAGTGCGCATTCCTCTGACGTTTTGGTAGTAAATATCGATAGAATTGAATTTTATTATTATTTCCTGTGGTCATTGCACGTTAGTCCAGGCTAGTTTAGGACTACTGTGGCATCTTCTTAAGCAACGCTAGGCTATCGAAACTACGAATGTATATAGCTTGTCCAGTATCATTCTTTTTAGCGTAGATTCTACCATCGCGGACCCACACGAATTTAAATTCTGCTTCTTTAGCCTTCTGTCTCGTTGCCGCGTGCAGATGTTTGTTATGAGGACTTAAGTGTTCAGATACAAAGATGGGTTCACGCTTGCCGCCTATGCCGAGATGACGAGAAGACAACTTGTCATTGGCATGGTTTCTGTTGAACTTTGTGACGGCTACCAAAAGATTATCACGTGCCATTCGACTGCGAAGTTTTAACACCACCGCTCTTGGACGGTTACTATCTTTGTTAAGTTTAGCAACCCTAGTAACATGTTGAATATCTTCACTGGCAATTGAACATTCCACTGTCTTTCCAAGTTGCGAGATGACATTAGCAAGATTTTCGGTTTGATGTTCCGGTAATCCAGTTATCTCAATATTGCACTCGCGCATGTGTTGTTCTACCGAATTTAGCCTTGCTGAGAGATCGAAAACCTTTGAACGTAGCTCAATGTTATCCTTTTCTAAATTTTCTATGATAGATACTTTTTCATTGAGTTTCTTTTTCATTTCTTCCAGTATCGTATTATTAAAGGATAAGGCATCATCAAACCCCGCTATCTTCCTGTCAATATTGATAAGATGTTCAGTCACAAGCTCCTTAATAGTAGACTTGAGTGTATCGCCAATTTCCCCTCTAATTATATCCCGTAAAGCCTCTTGGGACAATAGGCCAACATCGGGTGCAACATTAGTGGGTTTATGCTTGGAACTGCCGCTACAACGAAATGTTATATTACCTTCATCGTGTCCCGAGGGCGAAAGAGATAGAGATGCGGTATTAGTTATTCTTGAAACTGAAAGACATGAGGAACATTTCCAAGCTAGTTTATGTTCTTTCATCATTAATTTATAACGTTGCTTAGATACCTTACAGCATTTAAGATCATACGTCGAGAAACAGAGAGAGCATTTCATCAGGTCGTTTCCATCTATAGTGTTCTGACAAGTAGCGCATTTTTGGCGTGTAGGTGATCGCAACATCTTATGGTATTATCAATGGGTAATATGATCAAAATCTCTAAAATGCAGAAATTTGAATGACAGAACGCTTATGTCAAAGATTTTCTCCCCAGAATCGTTATGGAATGATATTTATTTTTGGAGATCAAATAAGCTATCTATTTATTTCACTGAGTTTTCAACATACTATGCACTTATTTTAACTATATTTAGTATCTTTTAACACTGTAAAAATAATAATTTAGTTAAAGAATCGTGGACACTGACACTGACACAACTATGCTTTTTCTTTTCTTACTATCATGCATATATTCCCCGAAAGGTTAGGCAGAGGTGTACTAGGTCCTCTGTAACAGGAGCGAACCTATTGCCATTAACCGGGCTCAAATCCAAACTACGAGCTGCAACTGAATATTTCATATATAAACCTAATAACCCCGCGTCACGCTGATACTATTAATGTATAACTGGCTCCTGTAATACAGTGAATACTAGCGCAAGTCTCAGAGAATTCTTTATATGTATGTAGCTTAGAATTGTGTCAATAAAGATTACTTATTATTATTTATATCCAGTAGGAATTGCTTAGGTAATGACATGGGCGTGTGCTCTTTGTAGAACAATCATTTAGCTGAGCCCAAATTTCTTATTTTTTTTATGGTATACAAGGGCAAACTAGCAGACGGATCGCCTGATGGTAAGCGATTACCACCGCCCATGGACATCCCTAACACCAGAGGAGTCACGAGAGGGTTGCCGACCTTTTAATTGCGATTGGGCCTCCGGTAACCTCACTCACTCGGTGAAACACAACGTAAGCGTTGTTTAACGCCGGTTTTCTGTGAAGCCGTGGTATCACTCCGATCGAGCCGGCCCATTCGTGCCGAAGCATGGCTCTCCCACGTAAAAAACTATGATTACCAAATTACTCAAAAAATTAAGGTAATTCGGATACAATTTTATTATGTTCTAAAATCGAAAGTGGTGCTAGTAGTTGTCGCCCTACCCAGTTACAAAATCAATCAATCTTGTTTGAACAAAACTTCGATACAATACTGTCGCAATAAGCGCCTATCCAGACTCAATAAATATCGCATTGATATCTTGATGAATTTATTCATATCTCCGATTAGATATGCAATAAGAAATGCAGAAACTCATGATCTTACTGACGTAACCGACCTACGCCGAATATCTGCGGGAGTATTCTGTGATGATTCATTTTCATCTTCTCTGATCGATTTTGATATTCCAGAAACATCACGATATTTACTGTCAATAGACTCGTCTCCTATTATATAAGACTTAAGACCATACCAGCCGACGAACTGATAGTTATATCAATATTCTACCTAACTTTCATTGGCCCGTGTTGGTATAATAATTATCTACTTATTATTACCCAACGATGTCACTTATTACTGCGATGTATCTTCTGCGCTTTTGGTAGATTTATTTTTACAGTTACAGATTACAGTTATTTTAATTATTTTAAAAGCGTATTCGCGTACTCGTATTTCGAGAATAATTTTATTTTGCACTAAAATTTATATGAATAAAAACTATGATCCACAATCTTGCCAGTTGTCCAGTTATAGACCTTATACTTTTAATAATAAAGGTAAAAATTGGTAAAACGCCAAGTTTGACGATTGTATCTACCTAATTTGCAAAAGAGCAAAGTCCTGACATTAATATAACCACAGAATATAACCAGAATAACTGCTAGGCTTGGCTAGTGACTGAGCTGCTCCACCTACTTGTACCTCTGGGACGTTGCAAATCAGGTGCGTGGGTTCGACTCCCGGCTCAGACACTTGCGTTGAAGATTGTGTCGGAGACTTGCGAAATATATTAATGGTGTTATGTAGATTTGACAAATCGTAGCTTACGGCGACAATCAAAATATGATATTAATAAATAATTCATAGTTCTAATGAGGTTAATAAGATGATTCTATGAGGAAATTATTTGAGAAAACGAGATTTTCGTATAATAACTGTATTGTTGTAGGTCAAACGCTAACATAACAAACCTATATATTATAGAAAAAGGTTATAGAAAAAAATCGTGAGTGCCTCATTAGTGTAGTGGTCCCAAGCACGACTGCCACGCTAGAGGTCCTAGGTTCGATTGTCGGGTCGTTCAAAGTGCTTATCGGGGATTTTCTATGAAATTCTCATTAGCAGCTCAGAGTTTGGAATTTGTTAATAGCAATAAGCTCGCCAGCTATTACATGGAAACTAAACATACCAGCCAACTATCGGTGTACATTAGTAAACCTCTGCCTAAACCTTAGGGAAATATAGGCGTGACGGTATGTCATTTAAAAAAAACTTAAAATAATTGAGTCATTAAATAAATTTTATCTATCCACTTTAACATGTTTAGTATGTCAAAGTCTCGTACGCCCAGATTTATAATAACTACTGTAGGATCTAAAAGGGTTACTCTTTGTCATAAATCACAATCAACTATCATGGATGGACAAAGGCGGGCAGTATTTTGTTGAGACAACGAGCTCTAGAATATAAAGCTTTCTTAACACCATGCGATTTAGTACGCCAATTTGGACTGTTTTAAAAGCAATTTAGATGGAAATTAATTAATTTCAAGGATTTTTTGAGACATCCGTTGTATTCTTAATGATATATTACATAAGGCAATGAATACTATGAATACTAGTATCTGTTTTAGAATTTCTTTAGGAAACTTTCTAACTGAGAAATCAATTTTGACTACACTCGGGAAAGAAACACTTGTATTGCACCTCTGTTGCACACGCATAAACATTTTACAACTGACAGAAACGTTATCCCTTCTAATTTCTTCCAAAATTGTAAGTTTCGTTCTAACAAACCGAGAAGACGTTAGGTAACTATATTTTTTTTTAAATTGAATTTTTGGTTTTTCAGAATGACAGGTTTTGTTTCGCTTTATGGTTTAGTTACGGCATCTCACGCGATTTGATACGCTTGCTGCTGCAACCCAGGATGTCGCATTATTAAAACTTTGTTCTCATTTCTTGTTAGTTGGATAAAGAAAAATAAATAGATATACATAAATACCTTGCGGGTGAAGGCAAGTGCATAATGAGAATGAGAGTAATTAAATTCAGCAGAGGTCCGAGGACAATAATAAACTAAAGGAAGTTCATTTAACTTGGCAACATCTCCAAACTAGGTTCATTAGACATGTGTCCTTCAACGGCCAATATTGTCTGAAGTTAAATAGTTGGTCAATGAACCGAGGTCGGGGCCAAACTTAGTTACCTAAACAAACAAGGGACCCTCTGTCATAGTCAACAATGGTTTCTCGCTGTTTCGTTAATGTCAACGTATTCAAAGCTTTTGTATTTCTGGGATAACAAAAAACATTATAAATATTAAAATTCCGAGACGTAGTCCTATGTTTCCTTATTTGTTTGGGTCTTTCATTTGTTATTTTGATTCTCATTTAAATTCAAGGCCAGTACCTTTAAGTTTACGTAATCTTTAGTGTCTCATAAGTAATTATGCAAAAAAAGTATGAATAACGATAAATTGCTTGTAGAGTGTTAAAAATAAATCGCTTTCATTAAAATCTTATAACGTCTATCTAAAATGATAAATATTTTATATCTAAAATGATAAATATTTTCTATCTAAAATGATAAATATTTTCTTCCAAGATTTTCTATAATCTTATCACTGCACTTTATTATGACATGTTTGTACGGACAATTTTTCACTCGACAACAAGTTCCGGCTGACTTAAAATTGGATTTTAAAATTAACAGCTTGATAGACAGTTCTGCGGTGCAGTAGCAAACACTTTAAAATTCGATTGGACGTCGTGACAGTAACATGAGTGGGAACTTCTCCCCGACCCAGGGGCTGGCAGGCACGGAGGCTCATCAAATTTTATCATCCCTATTGACAATGTTTTGGCGAGCGAAGTCACTTTATATCAGTGAGAGCTAGCGAAAACTAGTTATTTTCAACGTTAAATATTTTGATTGCGCGATAAAATAATCATTAAAACATTTATTCGTGCAATAATACATTAAACCGCTGCTATTATCGGTCAAATGAATACTTTGTATGCTCATAATGTTTAAGCAATAACTTTACTTCTACAGTAAATGTTTTAATAGGTAGTTAATTGTTGGTCAAACGCATCGACCATAATAGGAAGAGCGGGTGTAATTATACAAATTGAAAATTAAGAATAATATGACTCATTTAAATACTTGTTCCACAATAGTAACTAATTGTATCCTGTGGGTTCAGTATCAACTGTGTAAATATTGGCTAGATAATAACCATAAACCAAGTTTATACGACGAATATATTCTATGAATTTTTTTTTGCTTTAAAGAGTTAGTTTGTGTTGCGTTTCCATAGCTTAACTGTATTAGAAGTCTATAATTATTTCGATTTTCGTTTTGATATAAAATCAGAATTTTGAGAGAAGCAAAATTCGGATCTGAAATAAAATAACACGCGACTCAAGTTTAGGGCTGTGATGAGTTTCAGATTATATGAACGAGATGACCTCAATAAACAGCACTCTTAATATTTTTTCATGTTATTCTAAAATCCATTCAGACGAAGACGATAGAATCCGTTTTTTATAGCACGGAAAATCCTCATCTTTCCTTGCTCTATGGGATTCCTGACATTCGCCACGACTTTGATAGGCTGTGTGTTAAGTTCTAGTAGGAAGAGACTATTATGCACACACCATACTAAATGATAAATTACCTTCCTAATAACATTTTGATTTTATGATTACCTATATATATTCGACGGAAACTTTATATATTAAATCATTTACAAATAGTAGCAACAATACCAACAGTTACAGTCTAAGATATACACAACCAGATAACTTAGAAACAACTGGTCACAGATCTAATCGTAAAGCTGCTTAATCAGTACAAAACTAACAATACTCCCAGAGATTAATTCTCAGATAATTTACTTCAACGCTATTAGTAAATATTTGTTATAATTTATGAATCAGATTAAATATTTTTCCATCTGCTCAAACAAATATTAGTCAGGTAATTGGATATGATTGCTTAATTAAGTAACGATATCTAATCAAAACATCGTTGTAACATCATTAACATTAAGAAATCAAAGCATTTTCCTCCTCCTCCTGGAGTCGTGTTTCTCATTGCTGAGGGTCGTGATTTTCCCACGGAATTTTGTTTTTGACAAAGTTGCGCCATCTGTGCCTGTCTTTGGCGACGTGAAGTGCCAAAGCATTTTCTGAAAGCATTTTGGGATGTACCAGATAAAAGAATCAGTCAAAAATATTATTAAAAAAATTTAGGGACGAGTTATTAATAACCTTTATCCTTCAATATTTTTAAATTGATCAAAAGATACTTAAATAAGCCCCAAATAAGTGTGAATTTTACTAAGGTTAGATATAAATTTAGAAATATTTTTTATCTCCTACTTCTTGTTGAATAAAGCTAGTAATAGAATTCCTATTACCAAGTTGACATTTCACTGAACGGGCAAATACCTCAGTGTTTTATTATACGCCACTAAGCTTTATGTTCACTACTTGATAGTTATTCAAGCAACTCCAATAACACTAGAGGTACCTTTATTTCCCCCTGCACCAGTCACAAATTCATAGCTGCTGTGGCTTCATATTAATTGTTACTTGCTTCACGAATATCCCTCGTAGCACAACAAAAATAGAGTTGGATTTCGATCAGTCTTATTAGTTTCCCAAATACAGTATCCTTATCGCAGGTGGCAATATAAGCGGTGAAGATTCTGTGAAATTCCCCACTATGAGTCGCATTCAAGATATGAACGCGTTTATTATACAGACAAGAAGTTGTGAATTCTTAAGTAAAAGCAAAATATGAATACCAAATAAGTACGTAATAGAGGATCTGAAACTGGTATCCTATTTACATCCTTCGGAAAAAAGGTTTACAAGCGCTGAACAGTAAAGGTAGGAATAATTCATTTTTTTGTTACTTCTGCGACAATTCATAAGTCGGGAATGTTTCATGCTTTGCGTATAAATTGTTCTCTAGTTTTATAATAACATAAATAAACAGATTACGTTGAAAAGCGATTCATCAAAGAGATTCTTTTATTTACGTACCTATCTTAAAATTAAATAAAACTTAGGCTAACTAATCTTTATTAAACTTCATTAATAAACAGACATGTCACAAAAAATTGTTTATAAGATGAAATATTGAAATGATAAAAATATTGTTCTATTTTGCCTTTACCAAAGTGTTTACCGTCCGGAAACTTTGTCACCGCGTCCCTCAGTCTCCCCAATTTCATCGCCTGTATATTGCCAACTTTTCGTATTAAATATATCCTTGGAAAACTTTGATCCCAAACACCTTTAAGAAACAAGGAAGTCTAATAACATTAGGGCGGATAGAGTTGGCAAACAAATGGGAAAGGATCGAACTACATTAATTTAGCCATATATCTTAGTGGGAGGTATTCTTTTCTCACAATGGAGCTATTTCAACCCTTACAAGGAAAGGTGGGGTCTACTTAGATTGGTTTTATCGAACATTCTCCAGTCACACCGACTTAGTTTAAAAAGGTTTTAATTCTGTGGACCAAGAAAATTAAGCAATAAATCAGCACATCATTATTTTAAATTTCTTATTCATTATTTTTAAAATTCGAAATGATTTCAAAAATTCAGGTATGAATAAAATAATTGAACTACTTGGATCAAAGTAATTTAAATAGAGATAGACACGAAGAAACAAATCCCTCTGTCTAGCTGACATAGAAAGAAATCAAATCAAATCGGGATCAACGTTTTTTTATGAAAATGTTTTCAATGTTCATTCTGTAACCCTTTTATATCCTCTCTGATTAAATACCTACGGAAAGCTAGAAATACAACTACTATTTTTAATTAAATATTAGGTAATAGTATGTACTATTGTCTCTTAATTTTTTTCTGTGTTAAAAAAGCTAGAAGCATTTCAACTATCTCAAAGCCAATCTTAGATTATAAGACGTTCAACCCCGCACCATTTCTTAGGAGATACCTAATAAAGTGAATTTACACCGAACCCTATGCTATGCTACCGCTACCGAGCTAAGGCGAGCTATAATCCCGCGTGAGTAACGGTGGCGGGTTCTACTCATTAATTTGGCCTCCCGCCTCCGCCCGGGGATTTGTACAATGACTATTGTTTATGCTATCGTCGACTTAAGTAATTATAGTTTTCTATATTCGTAAAGTTTGGTGCTTCAGAAGTTTGTTACGATTACTTGTGTGATTTATGTTTGTGTGTATTGCTGTATGATTTCTGGTGTAAAATGAACCAGTCCCTTATCTACTGTCTCTTCTTCTTAATGTAACCAGATCTGAGTAACTATCTAACTAATAACATGGAGCGCATGCGCATAGCCCAGTTGTTAGAATTTTGAAATTTTTGTGATTAGTTATTTTTTTAATTTGGCATTAACGCATATTAAACATTTATAAAGATATTGAAAAACACTTATTTGCTGACGCGATGTTAAGACTTAGAATGTGGAAGAAAATGCGACATCTTGGTACTTAGCTTAGTGGTATAAAGCATCTGCGGCGGTGTTCTTGAACGGAAGGACGCAAGTTCTTATCCACTAAAATTTATATCTTTTTGCGACAGTTGCATCTTATTCAATAGAGACAAAGTTATCACTGAAAAATAAAAAGATTATATATTGAAATCTACAGCGTGCAAATGCAGAATGGCTATTTATGATAACAATATTGTGTTATACTATAAAAATTTATTTGTCTATGAGTAAATCTTACCCACCATCAACATTGTTCGAAGTTATAATCAGCTTGCAAAATTACATGAAAAGATGCAGCTAGCAGTTTTATTACGAACTAAAAACTGAAGAGAGGGTTTCTCATCCAATTTGTATGACATTCAGCGTAGAGAAGTGTCAGCAATCCCAGTAATGAAATTGTGCAGCGCGACACGACGAATCGTCTGAGTACTTGACAGTGAAATAACAACGTATGTATGGAATCATGTACTTCATGAAGCTATGTTCATACTTTGTGTAGCAATACCTTATTTATAACTAGCTTTTGCCAGCGACTTCGTCCGCGTGGAATAGTTACTTTGTTCCCTAGTTCTTTGCCCGCGGTTTCACCTGCGTTGCCCCGTTCCTAAGGGTTGTAGCGTGATGTTTTATAGCTTGAAACCTTTCTCATGAATCACTCATTTTCCCAACATTTCCCTTCACTGCTCTGCTCCTATTGATCGTAGCGTGATGAAAAGTATACTATAACCTGCCCAGGAGTATGAAGAACAATTGTACCAAGTTTCGTTGAAATTCGTCGAGTGGTTTTTGTTTCTATAACGAACATACAGACAGACAGACAGACAGACAGACAAAAATTTTACTGATTGCATTTTTGGCGTCAGTATCGATCACTAATCACCCGCTGATAGTTATTTTGGAAATATATTTCATGTACAGAATTGACCTCTCTACAGATTTATTATAAGTATAGATGAATATTTTGTCGGGATCATTGACAGTTTAGAAAAAAAAAACACTTGTAATAAGACGTAATTTTTATTTCGGAAAATTATCAAATAGTAAAAGTGTTCTTAAAATTGATAATGGTTTCCCATATTAACAACTTGACATCAGTCCCTTCAAATCGACAATAAGTTTCAGGGTTCAAGTAAAAGATTTTTTAAATGAAATGCAAGAATTTGAGATGTTTTTAAAATGAAGAAACAATTTTATAATTTATACTTACAAATCAATCAATTATATTAATATCAGTCTTAAAGTGAGACCACTTTAAGACCATTTTGTTTGTATTGAACCGTGCCTGACAATTTTTTTTAGACATCCTCATATTTACCTAAATGTTTAATTATTTCCATACAATTGGCATGTTTTTGGTATACCTTTTAAATATTAAGAGGGTGCTGTATTAAAAAAATATACCATTATAGAGATTTTATTTCCATCCAAGTAAAAGTATTGCTTACAATATTCTGATGAAACTTAATAATCCTTTCAGGTAATTAACAAAATAATGTAGCAACAAGAATATGTTGGTACTTGCAAAATTTATGAAAATATATTCCACCCGCATTATGTTATCTAAGGAGACGCTTACAATGTCTCGCTGAAGCTTCTTTAGAACTTAAAAGGCCAACAAAACTAGAGCTTCCAACAACAAACAGAGATTGTTCGTAAAACAAGACCGCGCTACCGGCGTTATCACAGTAGCATAGTAAGACGCCCACCACAGCACTAGCCGGGCTACTAACCTATCTATTTCTACAAAAGATAACGAAACTTGTTCCCCAGATAGAAAAATGTACACAATATTGTAACGATACGTGTTTGACAGCACGATACGATAAAAAATATCACTTTATTACTCAAAGAAACTTTTTGTTTAAGCTCTTGTAAGTATAAACAAGGATCAACGATTGGACTTGTTCTTTTTTAATTAAAAGTGTCCGAGATATGTCAATAGTGATTGACAGTGTGATATGATTATGTCGATATAAATAAATTAGTTTCTTTTGGTTTGGTATTAGGAATGATATGAAGAAATGATTCATTGGCTCGTGTCACTAAATCCTAGTTTTTTTTCTTTACATTGGTTACAATAGTACACTTTTTGTTTTTAATTTAGGATGCATTATAATGATTTAATACAGCTTCCATAATTTTGCTCATCTTGGCCCCTTAGGCAAGATTTAAGTCCAGAGCAAGCCCAATTTTAATTAAAAAAAATTGTAAACAATATTCATTATTAGCTTAGTAGCTAAAGCATCCAGTATACTTAACCGCAGGGACAAAGGTTCGAATCCTGACGTTGATTTTTTTCTTTCACTAAATTTATATCTTTAAAAATATTTAGCTTGCGTTAATGCCAAATATAATAAAAATAAGTGAGTGAGTGATTTATTGAACCAAATCTTTTTTGAGACTTTAAAACGAGATGAACTAGACTAGTAGTCTTGGAGTTAGGTCATCACTCGGTAGTTACTATACTTTACGAGCCCCTAGTAATCCTGTTCCTCTCTACTGACTTTTACAGCTCATAAGACGGAAAAGCAGCTGCTATATTCATTTTCTTAGTTTTGTGAAGTTAGTGTGAAGATAAAACCTATAAATCCGTGGCTGATGACTATATAACATTCCTACTATCACGCCTGTATTCCCCGAAGGGTAAGGCAGAGGTGTACTGCTGTACACCAATACCTCGCCGGTATATTTTGATCCCATGTAGTAGGGGACAAACCTATTGCCATTAGCCGGGCTCAAATCAGTGATGTTATGTTATGTATGACACTAAAAGTAGAAAGCAGTCAGGACTGACACTCCTATTTTAGTAACTCACTTTCATTTCAGGAAGAAATCTCGGTGCAACAAAGGTAAGTCCAGCTCTAATCGCAGTAAGTAAACATCTGCTATTCCTCTAGTTTATTATTTACGTAGTTTGGTTCGTTAACCGTCCGAGCACTGTGTCCGCACCGAGCATTACGGGCGCTGTGACGACAATTGAGGCGGGTCCGTCGATACGCGACATCTCCGGGGAAATTACGTACTGCTTCCTTGCCGCGGTGCCGACCGTAACGTGGTTTGAGACGCCCAACATTTGTGTGCCGTGGTGTTAAAACCAAATTGTGGTGGGACGCAAAATTTTACGAGTGTGTGTTTTTACGTCATTTTGTAATGAAAGCTTTAAAGTTTTGGGTTAGTACATCTTCGTCAACACTCTGCTCTAAGGTTTAAAGCATGTTACTGATTTTCAGGTTTACATCTCTCTTGAGTAGTAAGATACAGAGACTGCAAGTGCGGCTACTGAGCGTGAAGTCCCGATTCCCAGATCGTGAGAAGTATAGTTGGATTTTCTAATAAGAAATTCTCAGTAGCAGTTGGACTTCAAATTTGAGTTTAGAATTCGTAATAGATTCGCCCCCAATGTTGGGTATCACACTGACAGGGTAATATCTGGGATATTGATTAAGCATTGACGTTACAGATAGCTCAGAAGTATAGACACAGACAGTATTAGAGACACTTCGATTTTTGTACATAATTATATGTACTGCATGTTATTTATTATTCAAATACATAAATAAATTAAATCCAAAAAAAAATACTGACGCGACTTTACTGTGTGAAGTCGTTTGTTCTGCGCTACGTTTCCCATAAAATGCTAAACACTATAACAGCGGCACTAAATTCCAATACACAACAAAATCGCTATTAATACGCATACAACAGCTATTACTGTGCGTACTAAACTAATAAATATTTCAGGCTGCGAGAGTGAAAATCCAGTGTACAGAATTGCAGCTAATTTTCAGGATTCCAATGAATTTATTCCGTCAGTCGCGTAGGGACGCGTTGTAAAAAATGCAGCCAGTCGCAATCCCGAGTTTATTCGAACGCAAATAAATCTGTCAATTTCACTCAGCCTCCCTTCCTATGTTGATCGTTTCTATATTCTTGTTATCAGATTGAGAGGGTTAGGTTTTCTATAGTGTATTGTTATGTAAACATTCTAGGCTTTTGAATATTGCGTAGAAATAGACCGTGAAAATTAGTTTAAAATTAATATATTTTTATAATAAATATATAGTGCAGTCATAGCCTAGTGGTGTGACCATTGGACTTTTGACTTTTCGAAGTCGTGCTGCGTATTAATAATAATAATTAATTATCAAGCGCTTAAACGGTGAAGAAAAACATCGTAAGGAAACCTGCAAGCCTGAGAGATTTTCTCAACGCACTATGCCAGTGAGGTAGACTATAGCCTAATCCCTCTCATTCTGAGAGGAGACACATGCCCAGCAGTGGGACAGTATGATGGGTTGATTTTCTTATGGATTTGGTCGGCAAACGAGCAGACGAATCACCTGATGGTAAGTAGTCATGGCCGCCCATGGACACTTGCAATACCAGAAGAATTGCTGATGCGTGGCTGAGCTTTAAGAGCTCTAAGAGATCTAAGGACTGCAGACTGACAGAGCCGCAGCAACCGAGGGGGAATTATAATTACGGATTGATTAAGTAATTCTTTAAAAAAAATGCCTGTATGGTATTTAAACTAACACAAATTTATATGACATACACCCAAACTCGGAACAACTAACTATCTATATATTAACCAAACATTTGTTTCGTATGGCAAATCGACCTGTCAAAATAATATATTATGGTCTAACCGATTAGGAATCTAACTTCGAAGCTAGCTCTGATATAAATCATTGTGACTCAATGTTACTCGGTATGCATCTTCAAGGATCTTACACATATAGTGTTGTAAAAAAAGCGATAACATCTTTATGTACTGTTATGCCATGACTGCTTTGCATACAAGCTTTGCCTCAAGTAACAATCTCTGTTGACACCACAAACAAAACACGCCACACAAAAAAAAACCAACAAAATGTTTTCCGCCGCTCTCGATGAAAAACATACAAACGTAGTCAATACAAGACAACATCTATTGTTCGATACAGATCAATAGATTGTATAGACATCCCCCTTACGATCGAGATCGAACTCATTCATCCGTCGGCTCAATCCGTGGAGCTGAATGTAGGTACCCGGCATTTGTTTTTGCGCTTCAATTGCAGTACACTGCGTCTACTGCAAGACTGCATCATGTTAGCATTATAAATGCTTCACTGGATTAATTGAATGTTATGTTTATGGTTTATTTTGATTTAATCATTTTTGTATTGTACTATCCCGCTTGTATTCCCCAAAGGGTTAGGCAGAGGTGTAGATATATACAATCACATTTTACCTGTATGTTTAGGACACATTTAATAGAGCCTATTACCGTGAACCGGGCACAAATCCAAACTGCGAGCTGCTACTAAAATTTTATAGAAAAACCCAATAACATTTTGTTCAATCTGCGAATCAAATCCATGACTTCTAGCGTACTTAGGACCAGTAGAGTAATAAGGCAGTTAATTACTTACGATTTTTAAAAATATTGGGATTTAATGATATGCTGACGTATTTTTCAAATGTAAGCTTATTATTTGCTTATGTTTTAAAAAGCAAATCAGGCTATGTGCATGTAAATACGATTGTGGGTCCTATGCTAAGAGGATGTTCTGTGCTATAGAAAGGTGAAGATAACTTAAACTGCATTTATATTGGTTTTCCCTTATTCTGGTTATTGATTAGATTAACTTACAGACTGAGACTACTTGTCCACTTGGAGTTGCTTACTTACTAAATCGGATTAATTATGGATTCTAATAGAATAGGTTGTTATGAAGCGATACATTTATAGTCGATAGACGAAATTGTATTTTCATAATTCTCGTCATTGAGATTATCTGTATATTGCCTCCCTGCAAATCCTATTAGGTATGGTCGGGCTGATGGATCTATTAAATGATATTTCGTAGTATAATGCAATTGTGTGGTTTCTGCCTTGACGAGATAGATATACAGAGCTTATGTGAGGGGTGTACCACACCCCTCCTACCTACTAACCTACCCATCGGGAGGCTGGATTTGTTAATTAAACCGCTAACCCTGAGTCAGATACAAACTCCGTGAACCAATAATTAACCTACTTAGTAAGTTATGCAATTTAACATTTTCAAAAGGAGAATAGAAAATCTATACCTAGGTACCTATAATAAAATTGTAACAGGCCGATGTGTACATTATAGATATTAAATAAAAACTAAACAAACTACTTAGAATTTTGTCTGTCTGTATGTTTGTACGCGTATCACGCAAAAACTACTGCATGGAATTGAATGCAGTTTTCACTGATGCACTGCTAGAGGTTTGACTTAAAATCTGGTGTATGTTTCATCTTGATACGCAGCCTAGGATTGGACTTATAGTATGTAAATCTTTTTGGTACGTGGGTGAAACTGCGGGTAACAGCAATTAGTATTAAATGAAACATAAGTAGATATAAAGTAGATTACCGGATTAAAATTCAAACTACTATCGACCTTAAGATAGTGGAACTAGAGTAATATTAGTCGCACTTCCTCTGGGTCAGGACCCAGAGGAAGTGCGACTAAATTTAATAATATTTTTCGCACAATATGTCGTCTGTCACCCTTATCTCAGCACGAAATATATAAATATAGAACCATTATTACCTACTACCACATTCTGCTTCCAACCTTGACAATTTTTTATCTTATATTCGTCTATTATCGATATTTTCCATAAAAATCAACGAATAAAATCAAAGAGAAAAGTATATTTTAGGTATATACAGTCTATTACATAAAAACATGACTATAAATTTCGGTAACTATTACGTATGCATTAACTTATAGCACTAAAGATTTATGTAGACATACCAATATTATCATAATGGTATTGAATATGGAAGGCAATTGGGATTGCTATCCGAATTCATATGAGTTTTTCCAACGATTGTCCGGGATTCCTGATGGTCCCGATTGCTTCCCTATTTCCTGTATCGATATTTTATTGCATGCCATATTTCTGCGAGATGACTCGACTGCCTCGCATACAATTGGATATCGGAATCCAGTATCGAATACATATATCGGTATTTGATTGGATCCCGATATTGTGTTTTTAACAAGATTTTTGCAGTCTCATCCCTATGATTGTACATTTATGACTTTTAATGTATAAATTCGAATTTCTTTGTTCATTTGTTTTTTAAGTTGCGAAAAATATTTTCTGCCTATGCCAATTATACCTGGTCTTAGTTTTGTGTTCATTGTGCTTTTCCTTAACACGTCTGAACATTCTTCTTCTCACTGTTTATACATTTTCCAACAACACCACCCACACCCAGACAAAATTCCCCATTCATCAATTTGGTAATCTGATATTCTTCCGAAGTAAACCTATAATCGAAACAGATCGTTTCGTAATTAATTTTATACATAAGTGACACATTCTCTAGCAAGTTGTTAAATATTTATGTCGCGTGTGACACCATAGTCTGATTTTATTACTTTCAACTATTATAAATAAATTATTAATCTGACTGACTGATTGATTAACAGAGAACGCACGGCTTAAACCGAGGAGTTTAAGAGTATGAAGGTTTGCAAAAGAGTTCTTTATTATTATAAAATATGTGAGCATCGTTTAAAAAAAAATACAGCTTAGGAACCAGTTCTGTGCCACGAGGGACTTCAGCATCATACAATTAACTGACACAAAGCATACATGAAAACCACATGAAAATTCGTACGGTAGTTTTTGAGTTTATTACGTTCAGACAGACAAACAAACGCGGCGGGGGACTTTGTTCTATAATAATATGTAAGGATGTATCTCTGCTAATACCTATATTTATATAGTTCTCTAACCAAGGGCTGGGTAATATTCTTCGCATAGTTTATACCTAGTAGGGATGATGACTGCATTAAAAAATATTACAATATTCGGTCCGTCAGTTAGATTATCCAAAAATATCGGATTATATATTATAATCCGATATTTATATCGGTATTATTTTTTGCTTTATAAAAATAATAAGAATTGACAAACATAAAGAGTATCAAAGTTCCGGAGTGGGAGGTTGTGACGTCACTATTTCGTAGAATTTTTACGAAACCGTGACGTCACGCTTCTCTTAAATGCACTATATCGCCGGAATTTTTTGTTTGTTAAAAATAAGGAAAAGTACGTGTACATTATTTTTTTTATAATCTAACTGAAATGTTTTAGTCATTTAGCTAGTATTATGTAGGTATCTAACATATATATATACTTTATATCACTTTGCAATAAGTAAACAAATCACTGACCTCAATATCATCAACTCCAGTACACAAAACCCTTTTCATAAAAAGTACAAATCACCCTTTTCCCTTTTTACACGAGTTAGCGAGAATAATGCAAAGTTTCCCGTATAGCCCAAAAAAGTTTACGTTTTTCGTGCAAAATTTATTGGCTATAAAGACTGACGTTCGAACCACAGTACTATAATAAAAGAAGCTCAAAGGGTCAGCCCACGACAACTTTATGGACTTAACTCGCAAACTGTGTTGCGCGTTCTAATAGTTTTGTTCGGTGTAATAAAAACTTTTCTTATTATTAGGTTATTATGATCTCCCTCTGTAGTAAAAGATTATTTAAGGTTATAACTTAGGAAAGTTTTGGTTGACGCTACCGTCTGGAAATGCGAAAAGCGACATGTAAATAATAATCAAAGTTCAACCGTCTCAGAATTAACTTGCTTCACTGAAGGATCAAAATTTAAACAAAAAGAACACTAGTATTCCCAAAAAATATAGCAGAAATGCCTGATATATACTCACACTCTACAATTTGCTGTTTGGTATATTTTACGATCCATGTATGGGGTGAGTTTATAGCCGTTAACTGGTCACAAATCTAGGATTGGAATTTCCTAATAAAAAATCCTTGACCATAGAATCGAAGACCTCACTCTTAGCAGCGACATTTGCAATCACTAGACTAAAGACAGTTAAATTTGTAATATTTTCTCCTAAAACCAACATTGTGTATACGCAACCTTATCTGTCGTAAACAGCGATCAGACTTTTCATCTATTAAATAATAATGTGGCTATAAGGTCCACTTTAAGTAGGTCGTAAGCGCAACTACCGGTACTTTAAAGGTCCTGCAGTTTTGGTTTGATTACCAAGTCGAGCAAAGTGTTATTGGGTTACTATAAAAAATTCTTATTCGCAGCTCAACGTTCGGAATTGTTTGGAATTGGTATGCCACCTATTACGTGGGACCTCAATATACTAGCAAACTGTAGGTGTATTAATGGTATATAATAAACATAATCAACGTATTAGGTATACTGTCTAATGTATGTGGGGTCTCCTCTCAAAATGAGAGGGATTAGGCTATAGTCCACCACGCTGGCCTAATGCGAGTTGGCAGACTTTACACGCCGTCAAGAAAATCTTCGTTTTCCTCACGTAACCGCGTAATGATATACGCACATGACTTTGAACAGTCAGAGGTGCGAACCTTGGATTCGAACTCGAGATCTTTGACTTGGCAGTCCAACGGTCATACCACTAGGCTAACACTGCACACATTAATAGGTACACTTCTACTAACACTTTCGAAATATAGGCGTGATGGAGTGTATGTGGTCCAAGCAAACAAGTAAAAAAATTCATCTATCCACATAATATAAATAATTTATCAACGAAATGCCATAACCAACTCGGAACCCCACGCAGTCCAATTAAGTTCACAATGTTATGCATTGTTGGAAACATTGCATATGTAATACATATTTACATTAAGTTTTCTGTTAACATGCAAACCAACGGTCGGTAAATAGAATTGGAAGCTTTTAATTCTGTGAGTATTATGGTTAAATCCACCACCAGTTGCGAGCCGAGCTGTTGGCGCAGATCCAAATTATTTTAAAAGAAACCCCGTAACGATCTCATTTCATGGGATCACGGTATATTACTTGTTGGCATTTTTAGAAATTCGCACTGGAAATTTGAAAATGGAGTCCTTTGTTCGTTTTGTCCATGAAGCAAAAAATTATATTAATAATGGGTACAAAGATTATTTCCATTACAAAATTGTGATGAGGTAAAAAAATTGAAGGGAAAGTTACGCTAAATTTTGTGCAGAAAATCCGGTAACTAAACATTCTTATGTTGGACACACAGAAAAACCTGTGTCCACTTACAAACACTCAGAACTGCCTCAAATGTCTCGAGGTAACTACTGCAGTTACTGAACGTATGGTCCTGAGTTCGATTCCTAGGTCAAGCAATATGATGATGGTGTATTTAATGAAATTCTCAGTACCAGGTCGGAGTTTGGTTTTGTGCGTAAACCTAAATAAACCTGACGGAAAACTTTCGGTAGGTAAGTATACCTCTTCCTAACACGTTCGAGGAGAGCCGTATGGTATATTACTGTAGACCCAGAAACATAACGTAAATATACGAATCGTTATTTTTATACCATTTCTTTATTAACTTCCTCCAATACAGTAGCGGTTAAAACATTAAATGCAGATGGTCCTTGCTTTAATAAACCCCTTGTTTTAATAAAATCAAATTATTACGCTTCTAATTACATTCATTTCCAACAAATATCTTTCGAAATAAACTTCCTTTCGTATTAACTCCAGAGCCGATTATTATCTCGGATGTTGTTTCGTTCGAGGATGAGTTGTCGATAATGGATTAAACACTTGGACGGAAGCCCTTCCGATAGTTCTCCGACTTCCGAAGTACACGATCATATCTAACAAGCCCAATTGATTCTTGTGAGTGATGTATCACTGTTTATTCCAATAAATTAACAGTCGTTAGTTACCTGACAAGTACAACGTTTATGACGCTCGCTTTAGAGAAAAAAAACACGCGAATGTTATTTGTTTATCTAGCAATTTTAGCAGCACCAAACGAGAACGCAGTACATGAAGATCGAATAGTTTAATTGGGAGGTTTTAAAGTACTAATCTACATATATTTTATTTTGAAATGATCTGCCTAATAATTTAGAAAACGATAATTATGTAGAATTCTGGATAAACAAAACAATGAAAGCAAGCAAGAAAAGCACTAACACTATAAGACTGATGTTTTATGTTTTGACTCAGTACATTTTTGCGTTAGAATTGCAATTCATGTCATACTAGAAATATAATCATACAAACATGTAATTTTATTTATTTCTTCACTAATTAAGTACTCAAGCTGAAAAAATATTTTGCATCAATGTTCAACTCGATCATTGATGCAAGTTTTTTATGATGCAAACTATCAAATTTTCTTTCCAATGACATTTTAATTGAAAGACGTCGTCTCTTTCTGTTGGAATCAACGTTTTTCTTTCTGTTATGGTTTCATTATTAATTAATGATATTAAAACATAGAGGAGAGGAAATAGTAGAAGAGATTCCAAAAACAATAGGTGTGTTCTCAAATGAACGGAATTGTATTTCCGTGTTCTTTTAATTCGAAACCTTTTATTACGTGCTTCGTTGTACATGAATAGTTAATTAAAGCGAACATGGTTTTAACAATATTGTAAGTGCCTGTGAACTGCGTTTGTTGAACCGTTTCCAGTGATAAATGAATATGGAATTTGCAAACTTGCTATGCATAAATCGTTGACATTATTTTTGCAATTTTTTTAATATACACCATTTTATCCACCTTATTCAAAAACTACATAAGTATATAATAATATTGCTATTATAATGAAGGGTTATAGAAACACAGCAGATATTTAATTTATTAGTCAAATCCCAAGCGTCGTATTGTAATTTTTTTTAAGAATCTTGCTTTTCGTTCACTTAGAAAGGTCTACGATCAGCAGTAAGCCAGAAATGATGGCTTTTATTTGGAGTTATTGTACGTCTATATTATTATTTCAACTACCAAAATAATTATTGTTGGACTTGTATAACTACGATGATGATTTTTATGTGAACATTTGAGCACAAAACTGTAAATACAAACAATATCAGTAGTCGCACTTATTGCATTACTTATTGCAATGTACATATAATGTATTCATTGCAATTTTACAATTTCAAAAAAAATGTAAAAAAAATACAGTTTTGATTTGTCCGGCTACTCGAACGCCTTGGCCCATTGTAAATAAAATAAAACACATACGTAACAGTAACTGTTGTAGAACAGATAGCGAGACACTAAATTAAGATTTAACATATATCCCTGTACTTATTCTATGCCATTATTAAGGTAAACGCTAGAGAAATTACTACGTCCCACATTATCTCGCTCATTATGGTAAACACGGTCTGAGCGATATAATTACGAAGTAATTTATTATTGTTGTATCACAAAACACGCCATCCATTACAATTAAGATATTTTTTATTAACAACTTTCACGCGAACAGTAATTTTGAAATATTGTTGGATCTTTCAAGCGGTTTGTTTTGTTACATTATTGGGGTTTTTTGACGAAGTAATTGGTTTTGTTTATTTTTCATTACAATTTTGTTTTTATCTTTTGTATTGGACCTGATGCCTTTTCCCGGACACGGGAGGAAAGCTTTGTAGATGTTATATGGTTAAATATGGTTCGATTTTGGCATGGAAAGCAAACAATGTGCATGCAACATTTTTTCGCATTTTATTTTCGCAATCTATGTAGAGGGAACTATAATAATATATACGTTCATTAGATCAGTTGGTTAGTTAAAAGGAACTGGGTTCATAAGTAGGCAACAATGCGTGCAAGACAAGTCAATAGGTAGCTAGAACGGTGAAGTGAACATTCATCATGATACCACGCCTCATTTTATGGGCCTCCCAGTTTCTCCCAAGTTTTTGAAGAATTGTGAAGTCTGACAATCTGCAAAGTTGACTACAAATCTTCGAGAAAGTTTGATATCCCAAATCGTCAGAAATATAGTATATATTCGACAAAGGCAATGTCTTATTATTCAATGCAGCGGAATGGGAAAGGAGTTGCAATAAAGAATAAAGAATATACCTACCTAAAAATGTACCTAACCAAATAATCTCTTAGTCACTTACGATATCACAACACTCACTAATGTTAGCTAGACCACACGGCAAGATCTGGCAAACAAACTGTATATTTAAGTAATTTGTTACGTGCCAGTGGTCAATCAAGAGCAATTATATATTGAAATAGATATTAATTAACTCGTTACAAATTAACCGTTTGCACATATTTAATTGTGGTATTGGCAACATCTACTCCTCCTATGTCTTGTTTGAGCTACGACTGTATTGGATGTAGGAGTACTTTACAATATTAGGTTCGGCTAGAAAATCAGCGGTTTTGTATACCAGAGGCCGTATTATGACGTGTTAACGCCATCATTGTTAGGTTGTAAGAAAGGGGTGAGGCTATTTCATATGTAGAGCGGCATCTCTTTCTCACAACGTAAAAATGATGGCGTTAACACGTCATAATACGGCCCCAGATCGCTTATGTTTTTATTATGCTATATATTATTGGTATATGTAGAAACAAAAAAAAATAAACTAAACATATTTATGTAATTTCAAAATCATAATAAATAGTCTGAGTAACATAAAATTACCTACCTATCAATTGCAATTTTGAGAACTCGTGACTGTGTGAAATACCAGCTTCACTGAGTGAAAGGGTTTGCTATCGCTGACCCGCTTGATTACGTAACAATTTTAGTCTTTTATTCCTGCAAAAATGTTAACCTTTGATGATCATTGGTAAGAGTTAGTCATTAGATCAATTATAATTATTATTTTAAGTAATCTTACTTGGTGATTGGTGCCTACAAACGCTTTGTCTATCATCAATGTTAGGACACATCAATCATTTTTTTTTTGGTAATAATTATGTATTGTTTTATATTTAGTATCACTGAGACCGTCGGTCTATTGTGACCGTCACTTGACGACTGAGATTTCACCAACAATTCAATAGTCAAACGTTTGTAAGAAAATAGGAAAACGTAGATAACAGAACTTGCAAGCCTGGTTTGCAGGTTATAACTCGCTCAATCTCTAGCCCAACAGGCAATGTAAACGAAGTGAAGCGAGCAAACTGCTTCGTTTGCGGATGTCACAAGATTGATTGACGGTGGCTCCAATATGTGATTAATACCCCGTCATATGAAGCTCTCGGTTTGAACCCAAAGCGTGTAGTTTTACGCCTAACATACTCCTACGCAGCTGATAGTATGAAGTAATTGACAGTCTGAGTAATAGAATTATCACGACACTAAAGAGAATAGAAGAAGACAACAAAATATTTCCGTCCATATTTAATAATGACGTAAAACTAGACCGTACTAGCTCTATACCTCGTTGTCGCTCGCTATGATCTATTTTTTTCAAAACCCGTGAGAAAATCATGCTTCTAGACACACCGGTTTAAACTATGCATTGTATGTCCGTCTGTTTTAAGATAATGTTTTTCAAAAAATAGTGTAGGCTTTAACTTTTTAGTAGACCGATGACGTCACAAGGTAATATGTATAGGTTTTAATGTGCAATGGTTAAAAATAAAGATGGAATGTCTAATGCTATTACTGATTTTTAAAAAAAGAAAGAAAGGAAAAGAATGCGTTACAATCAAATTAAGAGCTACTGACATGCCCATTGCTTGCAACAAAAATTGTAATTAACATTGTGTTTTAATTAATGTTCATTTTGCATAATTCTCACGCGGCATTCTCACAATAAAATTTTAGAAACACTAGCAGCAAAAACATTAAAGTACCTTAAAAATAATTATGTTACTTTTTTTATTGTTCATGTCGGTCACTATCATGCAGTGTTCAACTATCAGTGAGCCACCTCATGGTAAGTAGGTACTTAGTCATCGCCGCCCATGGCTGCTGCATTGTCGAGCCTTAAGAACTCTTTTCGACTGCAGACTGCCAGAACTGCAGCAACCGAGAGCAGGAACTGGCCCTCATGCGCAAAAGTCGAAAAACATACCAGGGTGCTTTACGACAGACTCCGACGTAAGGATGGTCGCCAGCCAGTCACATACTACGAGATCTTAGATATTTTTTTCCTCTTATGAGATGCCGATCTGAATGGCAGTGATGAATTGTATTCTAACCTGTATACCGCTATTCTATCGTCTCTAGATATTTAGATTTAAAATAATCTGGCTAATATTAGTTACTATATTTAGGCCAATAAATTAATCATTAAAATGTCTGCCTCATTAATCTATCATCACGACTCGGGACTGCTTTGCGACAGGTTCATAATTTTCAGGTAATTCCTCGAGCAATGATTCTTGGATATGGGGGTACTGAACTTCATATTGCTTAAACAAATATGGTAGGCCCTAACATCATAAAAAAAACCTATTCCAAAGTAGTTTGAAACCGTCGAATACATAAATGAAACCTTATTCCGGTCAATGAAAAAGTAAGTCCGTACCTGCACCAACTTTTAAATGAGATAGCACTTTAGCTGTTTTTACGCATAAAGTACACCGATCAAATATTTTCCTGGATTCCATAAGGTACGCGCCGAAGACGTAGCTTATAATATTATTCATATTTCACTGGTTCGTGTCTTTACGCAGTCAGATCACGGGTTGAACTTTTTCAATAAAACACCCCCCGAGATAGCACCGTTTGGAAGTGCGGTCACGCATCACGGCAAGCGATTTTATAACTTTATCACTGTTCACCGATACCTGTTCCGATGGCTTGAGGAACCCCGAAGATTTTTACATTGAAATTGCTTCATTACTCGTTATCTATTTCTTCGTTGAATTTCTTTTGATCTTTTACTGTACCTACTTGTTCAACAGATGAGCTGTATTAGCATACGTAGAATGATAACAGCTTTATTTTGGGGCTTCGGATGTTCATTTTGAATTGATATTCCATTTTGAAGATAGTGTTATCAAAGAAGGGTCAATTCCGAATACAATATCGTTTTGAAGAATTTGAACAAAAACAGATTACGGTTGGCTTAATTTGAATGTCAAATAAGCGCCAATTTCCATCGCCAATTATCTTTTAACTGAGGAATAAAATTGACGTTTGACAGATTTGTTATAGAAAAACTGTCAAAAAATCAAATTTATTCCTCCGGTGTAGTTATCTGGCGATGGAAAACCCAATTTTAAATATATTTGTGTATCATTTTTATGTATTTACGTGTGTTTGTCACTGAACCCCTCCTAAACTGCTGTATCTACCGATTTCGATGATTTTTTTATGTGTGATTGAGTCATCCAAGGACGCCTTGGATGATTTAGATTCACAATTGGATGTTGAAATATCCGGTGGCACTGTATTATGTAAGTGCTTATATTATTATAATACCGCACCACCGGGAAATCGGTAATATATATATGTTAGTCTGTAAGGTATGTATCCATGAGCCTAGGTAGTCATATAATAAACATTTGATTGATTGATTGAAATCGATTCAGTAGCCGATTCTGAACAAACTACTTTCAGGGTATGCTTTAAATATGTTACACGATGTATAATATATTATTTACCCACTGCGTACATATTTATGTAAGTACCTAATTATTTTAATATCTTTACTTAGAAAAGATACTTAATAACAACATTATTCGTGAATATTTCACCTAAATCTTTATAATATTTAAGTATTTTTAAATCATTGCTTCAGGGGGCAATATTGTTTTGTTTCGATTTACACCGCAAGTTGTCTTCATTTACCGATCTCCAACAACTCACGCTTAATAGACCCATTTGTACAACACAAAACGCTCATTAAAGCAGAATTATAACTATCATTCATCATGTATTACTTCCTAGAAGCAAAAGCATTCCGCCTGTCAGCGCGCTGACAAGAAAATCATCTTTAAAGACTGTAACCCCTCCCACTAGCTCGATTGAGATTAGCCTTTAATATTTATAAGTGCAATAACGCCTTAATATCTATTCATAAGTGAAAATTATTATGCTAATAGTGGCAAGAGGGCGGATAGTAAATTCAGCGGTGTCTAGCCGGAGTCTGCAAGTGCCTTAATTGCTAGTCCAAGTGCAATGTATCGCGCGTGATTTGTGATGAATGTTTTACACACAATTATTTACATAACCAGATAATCAGATGCCTGTGCTGATATCGATGGTTTCTTTAATTATTTATTTTATTCAACGCAAAAATCTCCCCCACAAATTAGAACGTATGTACGAAGGTAGGTCAAAATCATTTTAAATATTTTAAAGTTAGATACGTACCAGGTGTCTGGTAGATATCGCTATTACCGATAAGACCGCCATTGTACCCTTGGTTTTAAAAAAATCTTTAATTTGTTTTCTCATATGGTGTGCAATAAAGATTATTCTATTCTATTCTACCTATCTGCAAATTAATATAGCCTGTAAGACTTCAGATCGACAGAAAAAATCTACAGACTTAAAGACGGACAGAGAAGAACTGAGAACCTTCTTATTTTTTGTGAAGTCAAGAAGATAAATACATAAGGTAGGTACTGGATTTATTTTGAGGAAAATTTTCTTTTAGAAAACAAACATAATGGTGTTTTATTTAAGTACTATTTCGCACACAAGTAATTTCCAAGAAACTTAAGTTTGAAGTTCCGCTAACGACATCAGAGAAAGAGGCTTAACTTAAAACATATTTCATTCCCTGTATTCGATTTAAGCCAATGCGAAAATCCTTTAGCATTAACATTCAAACATACGTCATCATCAGACATGGTTATTAAGTATTCATTTTAATAACAGAACAAAAGGTAAATGTGTGAAATACGGCTGTCGACGTTTCAATGATTTGCAACGCTCGTTGGTTACTTTCATTAAGGCGTTTTATTTTGTTCGCCTAATGGAATACGGTCATTACTGTAGGTACCTTTCTAAATGCTATGACGAGTGCTTATGTTTGTAAACTATAAATCTCAGTTTCATACAAGGCATAAAAAATAGGTTTCGACTAAAATTACGTGACTATTTGACGCAAAGTGAAATATAGAATTGAGTTTTAGAATTGTGGTTCGTGCTTATTCCAATCTAATCGGGAGAAATACAAGATCACAGATTGTAATAAATTGGATATACATATTTTACAACTGGATTACCGTATTCGAAGGCAATTTGACATCAAAATATTCAACAGCAGCTTAATAAGGGGCCACTTAGCAAATAATGTCTGTCTAAACACTAGCTTTTGAGACTTATTTTATAGTTCTACTTTGTAAACGAAGGTTGGTTACGTTAGCTTAAAGTTGTAAAATCGAGGCTTTCGACTATTGGTCGGTTTAGTAATTATTTAAATTTGCAATATCGGCGCTACTAATCACTATTTCAAACTGATATCGGGTACAACACTAATACTAAGTTTGCGATATCAAAGTCGGCCGTGGCGCCACCGCCCA
Source organism: Acronicta aceris (assembly GCA_910591435.1). Classification (NCBI taxonomy): domain Eukaryota; kingdom Metazoa; phylum Arthropoda; class Insecta; order Lepidoptera; family Noctuidae; genus Acronicta; species Acronicta aceris. The sequence continues at coordinate 6,666,008 of OU342767.1, read as the reverse complement.
CGGTCGTGTCTCGACAGCCCGCGCAATTGCAGGCCCTGTTACCTTACCTACCACTTGTACCTATGTACTTTACAACGCCTGGGAACAAACCTCACAACCTGCCGCGGCGCGTGGGACGACACTTAATAGCCTTTTAATTTTCAACACGCGCCCATCAACACGCCCGATAGTAATAGCGTGTAATGCTATACTTAGAGCACGGCAGCTAATCATAAAGGAAATTATATGTATTAAAATTCATTAACATTTGCATGTTATGAGACAAAATGACATAAAATATACCGGTAAGTGTTACTCGCAGAATATTCTAACAGGTACATGAATACGCATGTATCCGGCGTTTATTTGCCACGTTGCCAATGAATTTACGCTGCACCTAAGTCTTCAAGTGTCGTAACTGGTAACGGTATTCCTACAATACAATATCTAATTATTCTCTCAAGTGCCATTTTATGGCGGCCATATAATAAATTATTACCTTGACGATTGGACATTTAACCGCTTAGTGGATCGTCTAAATATAAACAGGGATCGTATTCTATCTAAATAGCGCACATTAAATATCGGTTGCTCTGCTAAATCACGTTGACGTGAGTGATTAATCTTCGGAGTAGAATGCTTGTCGTTAGAAGGGCAATAAAGAGATAACAAAATAAATCAAACAGCTATAAATATGGGCGGGATGAGCGATCAGTCCCAGAACTGTCCGATTCGATAGAAATTTACGGAACATTTTATGGGACCTGCATGGAGTTAAACGCAGTATAAATAAATATAAAAACAACGTTTAGTTGTAAATTACGTTTATTGTTTTTACGGTAACCGGTTAGAGTAGTGCTTAACTGGGACTTAGGAGTATGCTTATAACGAACCCTATTATATTAACAATTCAATTCAATCTAAAGGTCAGGTGAAATGGAAACCGATCCGATTGTCGCTCGGATGCATAACAAAGCAATAGAAAGTTTATGGATGAATTAGCAAAATTTCTTCTGTGACCTCTTTGGTAACTTTTTGACTATTCAACTCTTTAAGTGTCATATTCAATGTGGAAGTCGTCTTCGGTTATTATAACCCATAATTCAGAAGTGGGAATGCGGTGCAAAAGTGCAATATCCGACTGGAGCTATAACTGTCAACAGTGAAATGAATCACTGGCATATAAATTGTAGCTAGGACAGCATCGTTCTCGGAACCGTGCAATCGCAGCGCGCTTTTATTTTATTACTATCACTGTGGGAGAAATGCAACTGTCGATTTGTTTAGATAAATTATTTTACGGTAACTATCACCTACCATTGTTTATAACAGGTACGTGATTTAGAACGCTGTAGGATTAAGGGCTTCGTTTGCGGCTCACTGGTATTTATATTGCGTTCAATACAGAGTGGTTCAGTTTCCTGTACCGTTTGGAGGCAATCATAGGCATATTTAGAGTTAGACCTACCTGTTGTGTAGTCAGTTATTTGATCAAATATAAATATTCGATTCTTGGATAGGTTTATATATTTTAAATAACTGCCTCATTGGTTTAGTATTTTTATTTATAAGTGCGGCTGGTAAGCTCAAGGATCTGGATTCATTTTCAGGTCAAGGATTTTTCTTATATATTGTCAGGGTTTGGATTTGTGCCCGGTTAAAAATTCGAACATTATTTAACAAATCATTCTTCTCATCACAGTAATTCTCTCTTTCATAGTTCAGATTGTTTTTATTCTTATCTTATTGCTTGACGTCATTGGTGTACTGGTTTCTGACACTTACGCGAATATTAGACATTGAAATAAAACTACTTTTTACGGATTTTATCGCGTTGTATTGATATTATTTGATTCCCGACGTTTCGGATCCTAAGACGTCCAACAACATAGTCTACCCATGACCATGGATGCTGTAAAAGATCCGAAACGTCGGGAATCAAATAATATCAATACAACGCGATAAAATCCGTAAAAAAATTGTTTTATTTCAGTGTCATTGGTGTAGTTTAAGTTTTCATTGTCATAATTGTAGTTTTAAATATCTGCATTCTTAACTTTGGGATGAAGGATGTACTTTCTAATGTTTTTCAAATATTCACCATTAACTGCTATAGACTAACCCCATGTTATTGTGGGACCTAATAACATAATGTACATTGTGTACACTTCTGCCCAGCCCTTTGGAGATAAAGCCATGATGGTTTAAATAACAAATATTTTCAAAATGAACCAAAAAACGTGCGTGACTTGCATCAATTTGCGCACCTATCTAAACTTTTTCAACTAAACAAACAGTTCGGAAATTAGAAAAACATAGTCCGACGACAGGAAGCGCATCTCAAACAAACGCGACGCTGTCATGCGCTCGCGCAGACGAGAAGATGGATGTAAAATGGCGCCCGGAGATTAGCCTGACAGGAGATCACTTTCTAATATTAACATTAGCAGTTAAGCATACAAAGATTAATTATGGTGTGTTAGGTCAGGTTCTGTCAAATTATTTCAAAGGAGTTTTTGTTTTCAATTATTCAGAGAAGTTAAAGACTGACACTACAACAATTACGGTAATACCAACACTAGTAAAAAGTAACAGTGACTATTAATCACAGTCCTTCTGACATTTTCATATTTCAAACCATCTCGTGTCGTAAGTTTTTCAACGAAACTACCAGGCTTCCATAAATCAAAAGATACAAAACTAAAACACGTCAATAATAAACAATCAGCTGGTACTTGCAGTATCAAAAAAAGAACATAAAACTGCGGAGATCCGCTTATTACAACCGTTTTGAATGTTCACTTGTCTATTCCGGGTGTTGGACCACCCACGGTATGGCGACTGTTATTTTAGGTGCGTAATTGAGTTGTTGCAACCGTGGCGAGCGACGACCCAGCCACGACACGCGTAATGCGATGTTTTACATGACTTCAATGCACCCTATACGGATTTAGAATGGAGACTAGAAAAACGATGCGTGAAGTCGAAATTAGCTGTGAAAGTAGCAAAGATTTTTTTCAGTTATAATGAGCATGACATAAGAATTTCAAAGAATCTACCATAAAAATTCGGATTTCCATATTTTTTTAAGAATACCTCAATGTGAGCAACTTTCGTTTTAGAGGTGGACAATGTGGACATTATCCCTAAATTCATCGTTTATCGTCTCGTCATCGTTCATCGAGCATGCTCTTTAAATACTACTTAAATTGAGTAACCCTCCTTTTTAGAATATATAAAACTGACTTGAATGTTTACATACTAATAATCAAGTTCTTTAAACAAGGTTCAAAAAAGGTATGCTAGATGTAACAAATATCATGTTATATGAAGATAATACCCATCGGCACGTTCATTCTCATCAAAGAAGAGTAACTAAAATTATGTATCTTCGAAGAATCTGAGATGTTTTTACCGTCGTCTTTAGCACATTTGGTGGAAATCGGTAATTTCTTCAACAGGGTTTTAGTGAATGATACCCTTCTAAACAAGGTTCGCCATATATGGGCACGAATTCCAAAAAAAATAGGTTACCATTTATCCTTTCGAATCGTCGAATCGAATACGTCCTTTAACGGCCATAAAACCAAACATTTTGCTGGTATAATAGCTCAAGCCTTCCTTTATTTTCTCCCCTAAACGAAACTGACGTGTATTGTGCGAAATGATTAATAACGCGTCATAATGATACGTCACTTTTTTGTTGTTGCGTGTGACGATTTATCCTGTGACATTCTTTTGATAGGATGTGGGTCGGTGCCATGAAATGCCTCTAGTTTTTGAGAATATCAACACTTTTGGGGCGAATATTTATGTTGGACCGAGAAATGATATTTGAGGGAAGGGTTTCTTGTTAGGTAATTCGATGTAATAGAAAATACACATACACAGGAAACCTTTAACCCTACACACACACATACACTAAGATACCGATTGACTTTGGAATATATGAATTAATTGATTGAAGTTGTCCTGCAGCCTTTTTTAATTATTGATCCTAAAATAAAACTGCAGGACTATGTTAAATTTTAGTGAATTTCAAAATTAAACGTCCAAAACCTCTTAACTTGGGTAACTTTGGAATTCGAAATATTGCAGTCTTAAGTCTGGTTTAAAAAAATAGTTTTTTGCCATATTTTCTGGTAGAAATTTAATATTTTAATATAGCTTTTTCTACATATTTTAAAACTACTTATAAAGTCTGCGCAGAAAATATTTGTTTTCGCTCGCAAAACCGCTCTCGAGTAACTTTGTAAGTACCGCTTGCATACTTCTAGAGATATTATGGTTCGCTTATACCCATAAAATATTTACACACTTCTAAGATTTTTATTTCCTGCTACAACTTTTACTTTGAACAATTGAATCCAAGCGCATATAAATTGTATTCTGTTTGCAAAACTGACTTTCTTTGCTCCGTACATTTCAGTAGAAAGGTTTTAACGCTTGATTCCCAATACGTGGTCTTCTTTAAAATGACGTTCAAACAGTCGTGGGTCGGTAACAGAGTGTAAAATATCCCCAACACATCTTAACTCACGTACCTCCCAACATTCAACTTTGAATACAAATGCCCTGATTTTTGTTTCCTGTAAATTTTTAGGCATACAAACGCTGTGCACTGGTTTATTAAACAAGCTGTCCGAATGTATGTCATGATAATAAAAAGAAATTATTTCCTTGCAGCTGTGTGGAAGAATCTACAGATAGTAAGGTGCAGAAACAAACATTTTGCTACATGGCAACACATTCACAAGGATTTACACGATCCTCTATATTGTTGTGTAAAAAATCTTATACGTAGAACGTAAGTATAATAGCCAAGCTGTTTCCTCATAAAAACATACGTTTTCCTGTTCCAACTTTTCTTCCTTTTGCCTATTCGCAAGTTCTCACAGAAGGAGTGTGTAATAAATTTCTTCCAGTGCTATGTTGTTTATATAGGTATCTACTTACTAAAACTAATACAAGCGGTTTACATATTCAACGATTACTTTTTCCTGGACATAGTTAAACATAAATTGCATAAGCATCTTCCGAGTACAGCAAAAATTAACGTTTATTGCACTGAAGGCAAGCGCTAAGCTTTTACGGATAAAACAAACTGCGTTGTTAAGGAGCTCGTTCGATTTTCATTGGCACTTTGCCCCAGAGGAAGAATATTCTCCACTAATGCAATCCTTTCGATAACCGTATTTTTATCTCGCTCGCTATTTCTAAATAAGAAAGTGACGGAGAATGTCGGAAGTCGAGTACTGTAAGGTATAGAATAGGTAGTTGCATTTAGCTCATGTGATGGCGTTGCTCCTCGGTGCCTCGATGTTTTATTGACTCAATCATGGTGATACTATGAGGTTGCGGCGACGGACCCAAGGGTAAAGTGCTACGGTTCTGTTAACGTACATGTATAATACATTTTTCTTCGTAGTAAGTAGAGCGTGGAACGATGTGCGAGCGATACTTCAGACTGGTTTTCTTACATAGAGGATCGTTGGTTATTTTTGTTGAAAAAAAAAATGCTTCGTGAGGTAAAAATACTTTTAAAAATCAAAAGAACGTATATATATATTATATAACGTATATATACGTCATATATATATTATATATTATATTAAACTATTGTTTCAATTGTTTATCACAATGATTCAGATATCTCAAAATAATGTTGTTGATAACAGGTACCTACATATCCGAACGAATGTAACAGAGATTAAAATATTTTAAATCAAATCAAGTCCCTTGTTGTCCGACCATGTTTACAATCGGAACAAGACAAGGCAAGATATTTCCGTCAACTTAATTGAAGTGACATGAGTTACTTTGTTGATATTATAATTTATTTATGGATATGGCGGCGAGTGATAAAACGACATTTCACCGCCGGTGTGTTTGTTTGTCGACAGATTTCTGCGAATGAGTGCAATTAATTATGACCGATGTCGGTCGTCCGCGGACGCGCTTGCGCTTGCCTTTTGTTTTTCCACACCATTTGTAGAACAATGCAGCGCGTGCAACTTTTATCTCGCTGCAAATAAACAAAAGCTCGTGTCGACTTTTTGCCGGTCTCGTTCGTGGCTCGCCATGTGACTCCACCACGAAATTTTATTAAGCCCGTACCGAAATGTTACTGAAGTTAAACGGATTTTACCAAGCGGAATATTTCGATCTGCGAATGCCAAAGTAACAAAGTCGAAAGTAAAGATGCCCGTCGTTCCGACATTCTAGTCTTATTGAGTTTGGGCGTGCAGCTTTTCTTCAGACTGTCCAGTCCCACAATAAAAGATAGGTAACCTACATTGTTTCAAATATCACGCCATTTAAAATGTAGGATTGACTCATTACTTTGTAGTCTTTTTATTAGTAGCTTTATTTATAGTGATGCTCTAATGGAAAGATCAAACGCACTCGGCAGTTAATTTTAATGTCTCGGTGTAAACGGGCACCGAGGCCCGTTAGATATAATTAGAGGGATCGGTAAAGCCTCGCTGTGCATTGCGCCGCCGCCAGTAGTATTTTGATCTCGTTGACATTTATTATGTCACCGACATCGGTACAAACGTACCTACTCGGTATGAATAAGTAACTATTTTCATCTTTAACGAGTGCGTTAACATTCACGCTAGAAGATGTGATGTGCGCACGTCAATATGATGAGACAACGTTGTAATAAAATGTAAATAATTATGATTGATTGAAATGCAGTTGAACGTTTTACTTTGAATTTATGTCAAAGCGATATCTTGGAGGGATATTGCGGGAAACGATGTCAAAGGCGGTATAGTGGAACCGCCAAACTTGTTTTATGTGTCAGGAAGGAAGGCGTGCTGTCAGCGGCGCCTCGCGAGGCGGCGAGGCAGCGAGGCGGGGCGAGGGCGCAAGCTCTCATCAACTTTAACGAGCCATTACCGCTGCGCCGCCGCCACGCTCGGCTCTACAAGGGGGGATTCGTGTAATTTTCGGAACTCGCATAACGTGTAATTATTTCTGGAGGGGGCGTCAATAACGTAACCGCAACACATTTAAATACGTCCAGACTCAAATTTTTGTTATGCTGTTAAAGCGTGTTTACGTATGATATCTATCTACCTCGAATTTTGATGAAACATAGATTTACATAAAGTCCAGCTATTAGCATAAAATGTGACTACAGGTCTCGAAGTGGATAATCTTGAACGACGAAGAATATGCAATTTTTTTGTTTTTCTGAAATCGTTAACGCAAAATATCGTCGCACACGACGTCGTTATGAATAAGAATGGTTACTAATGAACCAATTTATGGAGACAACTGGCTGTCCGGTGAGTTATTATCGACACAAAAGCGAAGGCAGCGTAAACGCTCACTGAAATGGAACGTAACAAGTCCACTGAAATAATTCACGGTGGATTCGACACGGACATTCACAGTTGCATCGCCGTGGGCGAGTGCAAGCTTGTCTTGAGACGTCGACAGCTCTTGTTGCGACTACTGTGGTTATTTCTAAACCGTATCACGTCTCCGTCGACCGGATCGCCTCAACGGCCAACGCTTTGATGTCGCATTCTCTTTTTGCAAACCACATTTCAGTATAGACCGAATGCTTTCGGGAAAGATGTCAGACGGCCAACGTTTCGATCGCTGCATTCTTCGTTTTGATATTTCGTTTTAGTTTCACTTCGGCTAATGTAATTGCCTCTTGATGCCAAGTTGGAGTTGGATGACTTCTCAGATTTATTGGACTTCTCAGCGATGTGCTAACAGCTTTTGTTTCTTAGATCTTGCTATTAAAATGTCAAATATGTGTTACTTCTGGATTACGGCTATAGTTCTTATCACTCCAACCATAGGCGATCTATAAGAACATTATAGAGAAAGTTCCATTTCACATCAATTTTTTTAATAATTATGTATAATCATCTAAATTGGGAATAGCAAATGGAGGCTATATAAATAATAATATTTTTTTAACAAAAAACTTGCGATTTTCAAACTGTAAGGTAACTTTCACCTGCTGCTTACTATCTATTTTCTATAAATATGTATATTTGAGACTGCCTCAATAGTCTAGTGGTCCCAAGTGCGACTGCTACACTAGAGGTCCTGGGTTCGATCCCCAGGTCGAGCAAAGTGGATTTGTGCCCGGTTAATGGCTATAGGCTCGCCCCCTATAACATGGGACTTAAACATACCGGCGAACTGTGGGTGTACATTAAGTACGCCTCTGCCTAACCCTTCGGGGAATACAGGCGTGATGGTATGTTATGTTATGTATATTTAATCATTAAATAGGTAAACTGTGTGAAACTGCATTATTCTTTAGTAGCTGCCTATATTGCGATAAGCTCTATGCGTAAGCATGCTTTTAATAATTTCAAATTAAGAGTTCATTTGACAACTTGAAACGTGGTACTGAGGGGTTGTCAATGCAGTTTATTTTCAGCATAGCCAGTGTGGTAACAGGTAATATAATGCAGTAAAACTTGGCCCTGTGTGGGCGAGACGAAGATAACGGGCGGCTGCTACGTATCTTTTAAAGCGGTAATTTGTTAGAGCTAGAGTACGACTCAGTGATAAGGAATAAAAAGATCCCTAGACTCGCCGAGTTCAAGGCAATGTGCTCCATACGTTAGATAGTGCTCCTTTTATAGTGTCTTTTCGTAAAGTAATTGGGATGATATTGCGCGTGCAGACACTGCCAGCTACAATGTAAAATAATGAATTACCACGAAAGTATACCTTGCAGGTTCAAAGTTGAACTCACAGTTTGTTTAGCAGATTTAACTAGTTTTGTCGATAGACATAAATGTAAAAAAAAAATCGTTTAAAAAAGTCCCACCTTTTTGTGATATTACGTTCTTTAATTTGTAACACAGAACAGTCTATAAGTCATAATATTTGTTCCGAGTGGAAATCGAGCCCGCGACACGTAAGCGCAGATGACAATTGGTCAGCCAATACGCCAGTCGCGCGATCAAGTTATTTTGATACTTCACAGGTTAATTCTAAAATTTTTAGAGACCTCATAAAAACAGTAGTACCTCATAAAACACTGTGTCACAGTCACTAGCGCTTACCAGAAAACGCTAAAAATAATATTAACAATATAAAGTCTAAATAAGGAGGAATCCTTGATTAGCTGCCAATTAAAAAGTAAAAGGTTCAAATTCAAACAAAGAAAACACGTTACGCGATGTGAGAACGAGTGACAGCTATAGACATCACTACCAATGTTTTATGACGTCGGATAGGAATAAATGGAAATAAAAGGGGAAAAAATACTTTTGAAGCATTAAACGTACGGCTATGAATGTCTTTAGACAAATTAAAAAGCTGTGATTTATGACAACAGCACTTTTATTGCATGCAGTAGCATTTTACAAGCTCTTCGTTAAAATGTTGTCAGCCCAAAATATACAATGTGACAAAGCTTTAAAAATTTTTCGTCAGTTTAAACATTATGACATAAATATTTGAATAAGACAAACTCATCGGAGTTTTTGTACCGGTTTAACAAGAATTCCTTTTTCCAAGTAAAATTAGTCAAGATTTTTTTTGAGAATATGATTCGTAGTTTCTATTTTCTTTAGGATATGTTTCACCTATTCATTTCATTATACTAATACTACGAATACTTTCTCTATGTCAACTGGCTGATTAAAATAAATACATGTAGCGGTTTTATAATTTACCAATTTTTTTAATCATAGATAATTTATCAAAAGTATGCCTACTAATTCTATGTAATACCTATTGATACAGTGGAAATTAAAAGTTACTCTTTAGAACTTTGATCGATAATGAGTTATTATTATTATTATTTTATATATACAAATCAATGCCACTTTTCGTTGTAATTTTATAACTCAAGAACGGGCTCACCTATCCAAACCAAATGTTTAGGCTTTGTTCGGACTATTTAGTAGATGGTTTATGTGAAGTTTGTACAAAATCGGTCGAGCGGTTCTTCATTTTATCACATTTTTTGTTACAAATGATGAATTTGATGTTCCAATTAATTTGTTTTATTATTTCACTTTATACGTAGCGAAGCACGTACTGGGCCGCTAGTATACTATATTAAAAAGTGCCAGCAAGACAAGAAAATGGAGAATATTGGTAAACCATTTAACCATGATCGTAAATCTCGAAAAAATGCGTCCATTATACAAAAATGCGTAGTTTTTACGTGTAATTTCACTAGATTATAATAACCGAATCGAGCTGTGTGCTGGGTAATCCACATAATGATGGCTTACCAACAATTTACTATCAGAGGGTATATTAAAAGGCAATTCAGTGTTTAATCTGTCATTAATTTTGTAGAATTACAGCCTTTTTCATTTATGAGCGAGCCTTGGGGAAATTACTCTATCGGGACAACACACAATTTAGTTAATATGACCTTTTGTGTGATTCTTCGGACATAAGTTGATGTGCCATCTGGATTAAGAATGGACAACCGATTCTCTGATGCTAAGCAAAAAGTAGAGCTTCTGAGCCCTTATTTAGACAAATTTATTTGGCCAGTATCAGCTAGACAAACCCACTAAAGCTGGTATTATATTATAACAGTGAGCCTAAGTGTTTCACTGTTATAGTCAATAATAACTAGGCTAATTTCGCTGACTTCTAAAATCATATTATGATTGAGTGATTCAAATATGTACCTAATTCTTCCGCGAAACTCACGCACGCCAAATATTTTTATAGGTTCCGTTCGCGATATTTCTTTATAAGCTTATACAACTGTATTATGATTATCCACTTAATCTAAACGTATCTGAGGCGTCAGACAGATACATATTTTGCTGTAGTAATGCAGCAACACAACAGCTTATTTAATATAATTATAATATATAACTACTGTGAAATGTTATCCTTAATGTTGTGCATATCTATAATTGATATAAACACTAGTCTTTGCCTCTGTATTTTGCTACTAACCAATTTTAGTGTTTATATTGTTGATGTGCCTTGTGTAAATAAATAAATAAATGCTAAAATCTTTTATCAAAGCTACATATTATGTTACGATATGGTATCTAATAATACTGCTAAGTCTGAAATTGTACCAGCAACTGGGTACTAGGAACTAGGTACTTATAACTGTAATGGTAAGCATACATTAAATATTTCACTTCACTAGGCAAACACGTTTCCATGTCTACAATTTCAATGTAACATGTTATTTGCCCACCCCTTATACCTGATAGTACTTAACCTCTGTCGTGTACACTAGAGCTCTCTACGTAACAATTTAGTTTGATGATAATACTACGATCGAGTTACGGACAACCCTAGCATCGGTTAGGCAGAGAATGTATTGGTTAAGCGAAAGCGGAATTATTTATATTTGTATTTTTTATTGTATTTTTTGCCATACTAAAATTTTCTCCTTTGTTCCTTTGCACAAATTCCCACCTATACTAAAACCCAGAATCGGAACAACACCTAGTTGTTCCGGGTCTGGGTTTTATAGTACTCGTGGTAATGGGTTTAATAGTACTCGTCACTAAATTATTGTGCTAAGTACCTATCTACGAAACCACCTCAACTTGTTCCAGACGTAGTCAAATTCCTTATTCATGTGCACTTTGCAGAGCAAGGTGGCTAGACGAACTGCGAACACGTATTGCATACACTTAATTTTAGTGAAGAATAAATTCGTAACACTTTGTTTGGAAACTCAGATATTTTTTTTTACCAGAAAGAGCTATTTAGAATATTCTAAGTAGCTCTTTCATGGACTCGCCCCTATGTCATAAGACCTAAAACATATTGAAACATTAGGGAATGTAGGTGTGGTGGTAATTGTGTTATTTTAACTAGTAACATCGTTGTACACGCTCTCCGCTATCTCTCATTAATATAACACGGTTCGTACAAAGGAATCCCGTGAAAGTCTAGGGGAGGTGAAGCCACGCTGTTACCGTGAATTTTGTAATTAAACGCCTCGTCTAATTGTGACCTTCGACCAGCGCGCTTCACACTCCGCTACACTTTCGGGATTAAGCTCTTTGTAACTAAATAGGATGGTTTAAGCCTAGGGCCAATTTACTGAAATAATGGACCTTATAATGAAAGCTGTAATCAACTCCGGCCAAAATAAACCGAACGGTGACTAAATTTAAATAAATATTTTTGTTAATTTATAACCAATTCTAAGAACTGCCTGAATAGTCTGGTCTAGTCTGGTTACAAGGACGGCCGTTGATCAGGTATTGGGTTCGATTCTCAGGTTGAGCAGTGTGATTTTGTTTTACTATGAAATTGTCAGTAATTAGCAGCTTAGAGTTAGGATTTGTGTCCGGTTAATATCAAAGCTCTCCTAGTATTAAGTACATACTTATTATTTTGGGCGGTGAAAATCCTGTGCGCATACGACACTTTCGGGGAAAGGCGTAGATATGTGGGGCTCACACCCACTAAAAACTGCATTTGTGCATAAGTCCGCTTTCATAAAGGGACCACGAGAACTGCTACGCATTACTTTTGCGACCCGCCTTCTGTTACGTACTAACCTAACCTAACCATACCAGAGAACTATGTAACTCTTCTGGAAATACAGACATGGTGTAGGTACCTATGCTATGTAAAATCTTACAACCGTCACTTCCCTCAAATAACTTAAAGCATCTTATAAGCATTTGTATAACGAACATTATTTAAAGCTTCCTCTTACTAAATAGAAAACTAGTTACATTTCTAAAGAACCGAATTCCTTACGTTCGCTACTAACACATAATTACCATACAACTGGCCACGATTAAAGGATAGTATCTATAGCTATGGAATGACGGCGTTTATGTAAATTGCTTCCGCTAGGATTTCACCAAGATTTATGTGTTACCGTCAAGAACAATTAAATTTAGACCGCGACTCGCGCTTCTGTATAAATTAACTCATTTTAGTCACGAGAGCGCAGACGTTCCTTTTCTGCTCCAGATTCTCGGAACACGTACTAATCGACATGTTTCGAATTATTTGTGCTTTTGATTCTTATGCGATATTTAGGACATATGTATAGGTTTACAAAGTAAATATAAATGCCGAGCTCATTTTGAGCACGACGTTCCTTAGGGCCGATTTTTTTAGTTACACTACCTTAAATATAAATAATTATTCTATAGTAATATTTATTTATTTATTTACCATTATACCTATCTTTACAGGTCTTAAACCTAATGCGATAGTGTGGCAACTTACCTATAATACTTATAATACTTAATATAATATTATTATATAATAATCTATAATAATATTAGTATAATAGTCTGCCTCATTAGTCTAGTGGTCCCAAGCGTGACTGCTACGCTAGAGGTCCTGGGTTCGATCCCCAGGTCGAGCAGTGTTATTGGCTTTTTCTATGAAATTCTCGGCAGCAGCTCGGAGTCTGGATTTGTGCCCGGTTAATGGCAATAGGCTCGCCCCCTATTACATGGGACCTAAACATACCGGCGAACTGTGGGTGTACTTTAGTACGCCTCTACCTAACCCTTCGGGGAATACAGGTGTGATGGTATGTTATGTTATGTTATATTAGTATAAATAATTTGTGCCAAAACATAGTTATTTTAAAACTTATGTGATGTACGGAAATACTCAGCCCTTAGTTACATCGAACTGTCGCCTTGCAATTTTGTCCAGTTTTAGACATTAATCTCTCTTGAAAAGCCATACAACCAAAATGCATTAAACGTTCATGTTCTCTTAATTAGATTACAAGTTCGCTTTGCCAAATCCTTAGTTTCCCAATCAGTATGCAATACTGTGCTTAAAACGAGCTTAACCTCCAATCGTAAAGACCTGACTTCCTCATTTACTTCATAGACATAATAGTTTAGTAAGATAGGTAGGACCTAGACCTAGAAAAGCAGTGATAGCCTAGTGGTATGACCGTTGGACTGCTAAGTCAAAGGTCTCGAGTTCGAACCCAAGGCACGCACCTCTGATTTTTCGAAGTCATGTGCGTGTTAAATAGTTAATTATGACGCGCTTAAACGGTGAAGGAAAACATCGTGAGGAAACCTGCATGCCTAAGAGATTTTCTCGATGGCGTGTGAAGTCTGCCAACCCGCACTAGGCCAGCGTGGTAGACTATAGCCAGATCCCTCTCATTTTTTCAGAGGAGACCCGTGCCCAGCAGTGGGAGAATATAATGGGTTGATTATTATGATGAGGTAGGACCTAATACACACACACTCGGATAGGAGTCCCCGAGGTCTGAGCTTGGCATGCTATTTAAAACAAAGCGTTAAAGATTATAATGTCTTTTTGTTAAAAATAGTATCACTTTTTGGAACCGTGCAAATAGTTTTAACTTTTCAAAAGTTCCTTTTTTAATGGTCCAATTAAAATAAAACATTTTGACTTTGACATTGACTTTGAGGAATCTAGTTCACGATACTGTGCGACGGTAGTGAGTGAATGGTAACCGCGACACCAAATAAGCAACGTTTAACGTTGATATCTTACTTGGTCGCAAGTAAAACCACGGGCAACAGCTAGTCAATAATAAAGTAGAAAACCAACGGAACATTTTCTATCAATAAAATAAATAATGACGTAAGCATTACAGTTCTCGCTGCAAAATTCAGTAGGACGTAGGGTAGGCGAGGTGCACCCTAGGGCTGCGAGAGTGCTCGGTATTACCTGTCCGACTGTTTTTATCGCCATTTTATATTAAGTTTTCATGTACAGCTAATGGATTAGTGCAGCTAGAAGGGGAGTGTAGTAATAACTGGTTTTTGTAGCCGCTACTGATGATCTAAGCTGTGATTGTTTTGATTGGGTAAACAGTCTTCACTGGTTGTATTACGTAAGATACTTTTGTTTTAATTATTTTTATTGTTTATGTCAGCAAACGAATAGACGATCCACATGATGGTAACCCTAAACTAATCATTACCGTCCATGGACATCTGTTACACCGGAGAAGTTGCTGGTGTATTGTAAAGCCTTAAGAGCGGTTACGGACTCTACACTGCCGGAGTCGAAGCAATCTAGAGAGGGAACTGACTCTCACGCGTAAAAGTCGAAATAAAGTCCTTTAAGACTCCGATGAAAAGGTGGTCGCCCCCAAGAGGTCTTCCCACCGAGCGATACGCAATTGTTAAAAGCCATAAAAAGTACTAACGTAAATCATTAATTTGCAACATAATTATAATTATTTGAAGGTATTTATTATTCTGAATGGTCCTCGAGTGGAGACCACCCACCAGAAAAGCAGTGTGGGACGACCTCCAACGAGATAGACAGGCGACCTGGTGAAAGTTGCTGGATGTTGCTGGAGTTGTTGGTTACGGCACATAACCACATAACCGGTACTTGTCGAAGTCTTTGGGGGAGGCCTTTGTTCAGCAGTGGACTTTTAATGGCTGATATGGAGATGATGATGATTTATTATTCATACATTAATTCGTTTTGAACACTCGATCAGTGCAGTAGTCACGCCATTGGCTGCTGAGTTGTGGTTATGGGTTCGAGTCTCGCAATAAGTCCGGGCATCAGGTCTGGGAGTTTCTAAACACAGTCTACAGTAAAAAAAAACAAGTGTTATGGAATGTTCTATTTATATAAATAAATATAGACACTAATTAATGTTAAATAATTTAGCTATTCGACCATTATCAATCACAAAAAAATTGATGCTTTTAAACTTGCATAGCATTATGGAAAATTTTGTTATCATTGTGTTTTGCCGTGCCTATATTTATGTGCAATACTATGCTTGTACGTAAATTCCGTGGCAATACTTAGAAACCTTATCTTTTTTAAGGAAGATATTATTATTTTTAACCGTTTGATTCCTGTAAGTGTCATGTAATATTATCGTGTGTACTTATGATAATATTATCGCAAGAATGACCAGCATAATCTTAAGCGCTCGATTTCACGTTTTGTGCGTATTTCAGGATCTACTATTGCGCATTATCTTGGATTCAAGTATGATCCACGGATATTTGTTTCAATTTCTGAGAGTACTTTGTAGTTGTAAATTTACTTTTATAGGTAAAAAAATAGAATATTAAAACAGTATCAGATATAGATAGCTTATAGCAACCGAGGGGAACTGGCTCTTACGTGCAGAAGTCGAAACACACATCAAGGTGCTTTACGATAGACTCCGACGTAAGGGTGGTCGCCAGCCAGCCAGACCCCAAAGATCCTACCGTGCAAGTCAGATATTTTCAAGCCTCTTATGGGATGCCTATCTGAAAGGCAGTGAGGAACAGTATTTTAACCCGTCCCCAGACGGGGTATCTAATACCTATTATTAATAGTTCGCTTTACATGGAATTAGGAAAAATATTTCTGCCCAAAATATAATAGCAAGATGTAGCCTGATACATATTTATAATTTTCTATCGAAATATATTCAAATCTGATGTAGACAGGGCAAGACTTCGTCGTGCAATTTGCAAGCTAAGCTTATATTCGATCACCATCTTATGATAAATGTTTCTCCCATGGAAATGTACCAGAAGCCGATATGTATTAACATAAATTATACTCACAGATTAATTTCAGCTCTTACCTTCCCTGTAATATTTGCATCCGTGATATATTAATAAGCAATGAGTTTGTTGGAAGCAACGCTATTTTGTGTATAATATTTTGGGTGGGTCAAGATGACGTCAGATCGCAGGTGCTGATTATCGTGGTTTGTTTAGAATTTGGGACAGGCGGTGGCGTTCAGGGTAAGGTACCTACAGGTTGAAATAAATTTTTTACTTACCTGCCTACTGATGAGCAACATTATACAAATTCGCCTACGTGGTTAGCCTTTTCAGTCATAATTATCTAACTCTTTGGAATTTAGCGGTAAAATTATTTATTTTATATTACCTATTTATTATTATATTTCTCAATAAATTATTATTATTATTATATAAAAAAACTTGTTTTAACGCATCAAGTAACAAATTACAGTTATAACCTGTCAATTAACAATTGTATAATGGAAAATATTATTATTGTTATTTGCTGGATCTATAAATGCCTGATGTTTAATGGTAATGAAGCCAGCATTCCGGTCAAATCATAAATTGTTGACTTGGGAAGATCTTCTATTTTTTGTACATAGACAACAGAAACCTAAAACAAAGAAAACCTAACTCAGTTGTGTCGCAATAACTTAAGTTCTAATGCCAATTATGTACTTATGATGTAAGATAATATTACCGTACCTAATACATTTCTGATGCATGAATTCGAACAGTCCGAGGCCCTGGCTATCACTGTTGCTAAACCTAATATAATTAACATGCTACTGTTCGGATCAACTGAACTGCATTGTATTCACAACAAAGTAATGTGCATTGTTATTCAAGCTCAAAATCAATGCGCACACATTATATCCAGATGAACTAAATCTAACGGCTTACACAAAGTGGATATTATGGATAAAGCCTGCCAGTATCCTCAATATCCTGCTGCCAACCCGTTGCTATCGGATGTCGAATTCGACAGCTCAGTAATATTCGTGTAGCCTAAACATTAACGAGCCATAGAAACTTTGGAATGGCGCGCAAGAGGTGAGCTAAATTTCAGTAGTTGTGCAATGTAAGTATTTAGAAGAAATGATGATATTCTTTATCAGGATTTTTGTTGTATAAATTTCGAGAATAAACACTTCATAAGTACCATTTTAGTGCTCGCTCTTGAGTTATATAATACTTATAATAAACTACCTATCTATTTACCTAGTTTTCTTTTTTATTCACTAGCTTACTACATTTTCTTAAGAGTCCCGCGGACCGAATGTCTCTTACAATCGTAATACCGAAATAAATGGTAATTAAAACACAATTCAATGAAATTTTGTAATTATTCGGATTCCGATACCGTTAATCTAGGTTCCTACTTTACCATTTCGTCTAAAATACTTCACTGGAAATAAATGCAATTTAATCGAATGTGAGCGAATTCAATGTAAGCGAATGCAATTTTTGATAACTTTACCAAGTTTGGAACGATTTTCCGGTCTTTTATTTCCAGTGAAGTAGTTGTAGACGAAATAGTACCGTAGCAACCTAGATTAACAGTATCCAAATCCGAATAATAACATAATTTGATTGAATTGTGTTTTAATTACGATTTATTTCGGTATTACGTTTTTGTAGGCAATTCAAGCTCCGCCGGACCCTTAATGACCTCAAGAATAACAAGGAAGATATGATACGCCTAATATCAGATTCTAGTTACTTAAATTGACTTTTATAATATACCTAACATTACATTACAACGCCATGCCAACGTCACTTTATGACGTAAATTCAGAATGTGAAGACAGATTTCGACCAAGCGGGTGGGACTCACGGTGGCTTAGCGGTCAGAGCGTCTGGTGTATCTAACCAGAAGACGCAGGTTCGAATCCTGCCCGCGATTTAATTTTTGCTTCACTAAAATAAAATAACATTACATTACATTTAAAATTGACCAACACTCAGTTTTTCTTTTTCGTGGAGATTCGGCTACAGACATTATACATACATACAACTCATCGCATCATTGAATTTAAGATTAGGTGATAAACTCTGTTCCTACTACTATGGCATTCAGTCTTATCTACTACCCCATAAAATAATGCAACCATGATGATATTTTACTATACAGATGTATAATTTTTAATATTCATGCGACATTTTCATACCCATGCACGCGTTTCTTTGAAACATAAAAATAACGACAATTTTATTGTGTGCTATGAACGAACAGACCATAAACCAACAAGCACATATTATAGCGTACTCCTATTTAAGCATTCTTATTCGATCTCTGGTTCTCAAACTTATGTTACCTATTGGGGTCGTGAGTTTCAATATTTGTTTTTCTAGAGCCCCAACATTTTATTATAACTTAGGTCCTTATATCGCTTATCTTAAAAAGATAAACCTAACTGTATTTTTTACACATAGCGCAAGACCTGAAATTATGATCAGAATCGACTACTGAATCGATTACAGTAGTTTTTAAAATGTGTTAATTTTTCTCGAAAAAATAATTACAATAACTGAAATATGGCCCCCTGATCCATCAGTGGGTATGGTATGGAAAACTGGAACCTATCTGCCCAAATTATTATTGTGTGCGTTCTCGCATCAATATCGTAGCCGTTGTGAGTACGACTATAGTACGGCCACAAGTTTTGCGTTTAGCTGATATAACTAATCTCTTGAAAAAATATGCTTACATGTCTCAAAATGACTTTGGGGTTTCGTTATTATAATTATGACTCAATAATCGACCTGTTTGAGGTCTTGCATTTATTTAGTTACACCTTGTATAAGCATCTACAAATATTTAAAAATAGTACATCGCCTATCGGTTGCGGGAACAGGGTGCAAGTTACTTGCAGGATAGGATATCTATTTCTGAGTTTAAAGTAAAATATTTAACTAAGAGCAATTAAAAACGTACTTAATCGAATCATATTTAGATATATTTATAATTGTTTTTTTGTCGTTCTCCGAGTCTTTTACTGAAAGTAGTTAGTAGCGTTATAGTCCACTTTGAGAAATACTGTTCAGATGCTTATCAAACATCAATCCCAACGTCAAAAAATCAATCACTACAAGATAACCTATCATTAGAGTAAATAATCGGACTGACCTATATACTCCAAATTTTATTTATTTAGTTTATCAGGTTGTATCGGCTGAATACAGTGACATTAACGAGAAGGATTTATTCAATATAGTGACTAGTTTGAGCCTTGGAACATCAGCATTCAGTTTTAATTCTATTTTTATATCGCTTATTTAGGTTCTCGTAATTTTACGACCATTAAAATTTTATTCGTCGTATTAAAAGTTATAGGCACCATACACAGACTATTTTCCAATAGAAATGGCGAAATATATAACATTTTAGGGTTATTTATTCAAGAGGATTAAGGATTTATGGTATATTTATTTTTTATTCTTCCTTTGATATTTATCGATGTGTCCAAAAAATATTATTATAGGAGGTTCCCTAGCTGTATCTTTCTAGTTATTATTTGCAATCTCAAAATGAATTATAATTCAGTAAACAGTCGATTGTAATGTCTCATTTACAATCCCTGTCTTATTACATAACATAATCTTGTGTACCTATTTATATCTTACTGATATCTTAGATCTTCAATTATACTTAGGTACTTACAGTTTAATTGAAACCTTTTATAATAATGGCTGTAACTGAAATGACATGCTTAGGCACTAACGTTATAAATCCAAAGAGTTTCTAAGCAACATTTTCTTTAAGTGGAACGAATATCATTTGAATCGAATAATCCTTTGTCCTTTCCAAAAATCTGCTGATAAAGGAAAGCTTTCGGCTCCAAAAAAGGTAGCTATAAACGTGGCCGATACGAAAGCAAGACAGGAATAAATTGGACTCAAAGATTTATTGCCAAATGCTCTTAACCCGAAACCTTTCGCCCGGAGAATAAGTCCACGGTATTCACTTTTTGGAGCTCCAAATGTATCGCATACGTTCCTCGATTGATTAATCGTACCAGCCCCGATATTGCGCCACTCGGCTGGGAAATCACGATAAGCGTGGATTATTAAATTTGTAATCAACAATATCATCATAAAATAAATCTCTGCACAGGCAAGTTGGTTTACAAGACTGGAGTTTATGACTCGGTTAAGGCTTGTAAGCCGCAGGTAACGACGTGCTTCATTACCTACTTGTGGATATTATTTATGTTACCTTTTAACTTGTTTTATATCTCTGTTAGTACTATAAAGTTTCTGTGTACACGAGAAACGAATATAGGACTTAAGTAAGAGATCTGGGCCCGTTCTAAATTTAAGTTTGTGGGAGAAATAGCGCTAAAAACCTACAAAGGCTTTCTCATTGATCTAATGCGTGCAAGAAAGGTTACTGAGAGTGAAATCTAGGGTGCGATTCCAAGGCCGAGCAGTGATATTGGATTTTTCTATGGACTTCTTAGTAACAACGTGGCGTTTGGATTTGTGTCCTGATAAGGGCAATTGGTTGGCTCCCTATTACATCAATCAATCAATCAATCAATCAATCAAATCAGCCTATTGCCGTCCACTGCTGAACGTAGGCCTCCCCCAAGGAGCGCCAACCATCCCGGTCTTGAGCAGCTCGCATCCATCCGCTGCCAGCCCTATTACATGGGACCAAATATATCAGCGAACTATGTATGTAGTTCACTATACCTCTGCATAATTCGTAAGTGATACAAGCACGATGGTATGTTATGTTAATCTGTACCTACCTCCTTACATAGGCCTCCATTAAAGCATACACTGAAAATCTGTGTCATGCTGTCAAGAAAATAAGAAATAAAATGCATTGTTTTTATAAAGTTTCTATATTTCAGATTTCTGTTTTGGGTACATCACAACTGTCTCTGAAAATATTTTGAGTACAGGTCAAAATTGTTAATAATCTCTTACTTAATGTGAAGAATTAGAAAATTTGAAAGTCGGCGGAAAGTTGGGTAATTACTCTAGGGTTACATTTATTTCTAATACACAAATTTAATATAAATATCACAGTCAAAGATTATATAACTAATATTCTAGAAATTCCTAAAGGTATATGGCAGTGAAATGCAGGGCTTTAATTTTAATATTATAAGGTTTACAGTCAAAATTGTAACAACCTCAAGTCGTAGAGTATACAAAAGATTAGCTTACAAGAAAATACAGTGTTTACCAATGGCAAAACTAGTCCTATGCACTGTGACTAGAATATAGATTAGGAATAAATTACGAGATACAAATATTCAAAAAGTTCGGTATCTACATTATAAGCACTACTATTGCTAATCTACAATGGTTATGATTTTTTCTGACGAATATTAAGTTAAACATTATCTACCTACATCTAATACCATTTGAATTTTTCAGTTCTATATGAACATCACTAATAACTGGCAAAACATTTTCTCACGTAACTTATCCTTAAAATTTGAAAAGATAATGTTGATTATTGCTTCGTTTTCTTCTTCCAACAGCATGTACAATGTACATGCTCAATTATTTTGAGTTCCATACACGGCCTTGCTCTCTGGACTCTGTAAAAATGCATTAAATCTTAATTGTCCATTGTCCATTATCATGAAAAATACTGATGGGTATAGGGGTGAAATTGTAAACAAGATCAATTTACCTCATACGGTGGCGGCGGCAGTATATCACACAGATTTATTTGACAGCCCTGCTCTGACCTCGCTACATTCGAATGTCTACTCGTCTGAATGGGAATTTTGAAACTGTTCTCCCTGCCCAGCCAGTGCCACTGCGGATAGTCGTACTCTAAATCACTCGCCGGACATACTTTGCTTTTGTCTTGTCGACTTCTTGATCCGGACCTATTTGTATGACAAGAGGCGCAGTCGTCCTCTAGGACATTAATGTCATTATGTGCGTTCTCATGTCTTGGCTCTCTATAGTCTTTAGTTGATCTGCTAGACGTGCTATGGCAACACGTCGAACATTCCCCATTCGAGTACTGAATGCTTCCATTACACGACCTAACAATGCTGTTGTTATGGGATCGTCTTTCTGGGCAATTTCTCATGTCTCCAATGTCGTTATTGTCCTGTGTGGAAATTGATATTTATTGTTACACTTATGAATATTTTTGTGGTATTTGATATATGATAGGATTAATGTATGCAAATTCTTGTAATCTTATCTTAAGTCAACAATGGAGTTCTCGAAAAGCTTATCAAAGCGTACCTTAAAATTGAGTTCTGTGTAAATGGCGCTGGACGCGTAAGGTTCCGGTGGTCCACGCCGCATTCTGTCGACACTCGACGCATCTAATCCTTGAATGGAATTCTGAGGCAGACTGTACTCTGGCTCAACACTTAGAATGCTCGTTGATTGCCCACCTAAAGACAGTGTTTATTTCTATATAAATGGCCCCATTCAAAATGTTTTGGACTTCTTAGAATTGAGTTAAGTAGAGATTTAACATGATTCCAATATCTCAAACACATGATAATCGCAGATATTGTGTTAGTATCTATTTCAATTGAATTATATCGTGAGAAATATGTCAGTGAAGTTCTAAAAAATAAACACTCGATTATCAGAATAGATAACAAGCGATACTCACCATGTAAAAGACTCTGGTGACAGCTGCTCACGTCTAAAGTAGGATCGTTTGGGGCAGCAAACACAGGCCGGTCTCTTAACCAAATAGTGTCTTTATTCAATAGACACTGTTGAGCCGTCACAATTGACTGACCTAGAATCGAGATCAATGTTTCAATTACATGTACTTAAGATATACCAATTGTTTGTATACAAGAATGACAATTACCAGTGGATTTTTTTCTCTGAATATTGTTTCGGCGCTTGATGTAATAGACGCTAAATACTCCAATCGCGATCACTGAGAATAAGGTCAGACCGAGAGCCAGGAGCCATGTTTCTTGAAATATGTGCGTTATATTTGAGTCCTTTGGTGGTTCAGTCCTATAGGACAAAAGACAGGCATAGGATCAATTTGCATGTTCTGTCACTTAGGGCTATAGTGTTTTGTGACGAAATTGAGCATTAACTTAGAAAACAATAAGGTTCATGTGACTAGGAAATCGTAAATGACATAAAATTGTTAAACGTTCAAACGTTAAACGTGCTAAAATGAGTACATTGTCAGATGAATCGTCGACCTGCAGGAGGTATCTGGGATAAACAACCTACATAATATCAATATGTATTGAGAGGATAACCGTGTATAGTAGGTATAGTAAATCTAAATGTCGAAGAGCCAGGAATTAAGGTGAGTTTTGGGAAATCCAATCCAGAAGTGTGAGGTAAGGTGACAAGTTTTAGATATTCTGAAAGTAGTACTTTACTTACTGTACGTAGTGTCTCTGTGACTGCGTGGGCAGCATATGTATTTGCGCGGGCACACTGAAAGGACCGTGTCCGCGGCGGGTGACGGCAGCGGCGCGCGCGCTGTATCGCCCACCGGCGCGCAACGAACTTGCTGCCGCCGCGCGCGTGCGAGGTCCCAGCGACATTTGACCCACCACGCGACCGCCAGTACTACCGCCGACTCTAATCTCGATCTACATTTAAAAGACCTACTTAAAATGGTATCAAAAAACGTAACTAGACGAACGAGAAAACCCTATAATATCGTGACACTACTACATAACACAGTCGGTAAAATTGGAAGATGTATTTTTATTAACAAGTACATCAACAACAATCAACCGGATAATAACATTGATTGCTAACATAAAACTTTATCGAACGAAACAATATGTAATCATAAGCAAATAATAATTGAATATCAAAACTTACCAAGTAACCGGTGAGTTCACCGTTCCACGTGCTCACAGGTGGCGGTTCCCATCGTATCCACGCCGAAGTGGCATTTATTACTCCCGCCGTAACGCTTTGGGGCGGCGCAGAAGGCACTAAAATATCACCAACACATAAAGAATGCAACCACATCCAATAAACAAACAAAACAAAAAGAATACTCACCATCCTCATCTGTATACCCCGTCATCAAATTGGAAGGTTTCCCCAACAAAATTTTATAAAATGGCATTAGAAATATATCATACTGTGTGTAAGCCACCAGTCCAGTTATGATGTAGCTCGATGATCCACTATTGTCAACATTCATTAAAGAGCCGTTTGAGCAAAGGACGTCTGCATTTGTCGGATTTAGTAACGTAATTTCTTCATCAGTTGCATTGCGCCAATTTATTGTTGTTCCGTTGTACCAAATTTTAACACCTTCCAAGTATTCATTGTAGTCGGTCAATACCTACAAGATCGGAGATGCAAATATATATTTTACAGAGAATAGAATGATAATAGAGTCATTGATAAACTACTTACATCCCAAACAACTTTTAAAGATGTAGCCGATAATGCCTCAACCCTTCTTAGAACTAACACATTTTGCTGCAAATATTTCCTAGCTTGAACTAGCTCGTATTGCGTCATGCGAGTATCACGTTCATAATCAACATTATATTCGCGATCCATAGAAGGCTCTTTTAGTTCATTGTTTCCTTTTTTTAGCACTTTGAGATAAGCCTCTTGCATAATACTGCCAG
Source organism: Acronicta aceris (assembly GCA_910591435.1). Classification (NCBI taxonomy): domain Eukaryota; kingdom Metazoa; phylum Arthropoda; class Insecta; order Lepidoptera; family Noctuidae; genus Acronicta; species Acronicta aceris. The sequence goes on along the minus strand of OU342767.1, from coordinate 6,640,987 downwards.
CTGCGTTGACAGCTGTGCAAATCACTCTCCCACTGTGTTCAAAACGCGCGCCGTCCAAATACAATAAGCTCGAATTACTTTTCGTACATTCCGGGAAAAGTAAAGAATCTTGAGTCCCCTCGAGAATCCAAAAAGTGGTCGGTGTAGGTAACCCTTTAGCTTCACATGGGATGGAAACCACATCGCCCTCCCATGCGGTCAGATTGGACGGTATTTGCGTGAAGTGCGGTAAGGCTGAAACAGATGGCCGTATTAAAATAGATCGGACAGTTGTTAGAATTATTGATGCAATAAAATCGGTCTAAATAGAGACAGAGCTTACAGTAAACTGTGAGTGTGGCGCTGGTGATACTCGTGCCGGCGTGGCTATCGGCCCGGCAGGAATAGACGCCAGCGTCCGTTGCAGACACGTGCTCTAACCTTAATAGCCCCCGGATTATTGTTGCATGGGAAGGCAAAGAACCATCTTCTTTGACCCATGTTATTTTTACAGTAGCATCATAACTCTAAAAGTAATTACGAAAGTGTAAAATATTATAATCAATCTGGTTACTGCTAAAATGATATTAATCGTTGAAAGTATTAAATATTACATTACCTGGCAGTTAAACTCAACAGTTTGCCCGACTAAGGCGGTTATGTTACTAGGTTTAACAACAAAGTGTGGTCGTCTTAAAACAATTAGTGCCGCGGCTCGCGACTGCCTTTCACCGGCTATGTTCGATGCTACACATCTAAACAGACCGCTGTCTGTCGGTAATGTTTCTAAGATCTTTAAGTTTCCTGTATCTGTTACTGTAACCCTGTAACGAAATATTCATTTTACTAAAAATCCCAACAACACGTAAATTTCTTATTCTAGAAATCTGGTATTGTTATCTTCAAAAACTATTGAAAAAAACTCATTTGCATTGCATATCTTTACCTGCCATTGACTTCGACATCATATAACTGTCCATCTTTGAGCCAGTGGACTGAAGGCTCGGGAACTCCTCGCGGAGGAGAGCATTCTAAGAGAGCTGGTTCTCCAGCTGCCACATGAACATCTCTTGGCTCGGCCCGAAACTCGTCACGTAATACTAAAAATATTGAGCTGATTTCAAGAAGAACTCTTTAGGATTTGCTAAGTTGTAAACCATCACGTGATTCAAGATATACCTAAAAATGCGTTTGAAACTTCATTTTTTATATACACTTTCGATGCTGTCTGTAACTGTACTTTGACAATTCAACTCTCCCTTTAAGAAATAAAGTGTAGGTAGATACTACTCAATATTGGAAACCTCAGTCGATTGATTTATAACTGTGTTTACGAAAGGCAGGTAAGTTTTCACTCAACCGATTGGACTAACTCAGGAACGGATTTGTTGATTCAACTAAGTACGCTCCAATAAATAAAATTTATATTTTCTAAGGTTGTTTACAAACGTTGTAATGCGTTATAATTTGGTGGATTTTGCTTTGATCTATCTTTTACATTACTTTCTTATAGAGGTATATACCACTTTAATTTCAAAGTTTTTTTTTATCTCTCAGTAATGAGCTTATAAACCATCATAGCTGCCATAGCATTTTCTATTAATGCAAACGTGTGTCCAGTTGGCGAAAACATGAATTTACGTCATAAGGTGACGTTGGTAACATCTATGAGAGGCAAGTTACCTTATGACGTAAATTCAGAATGTGAAGGCAAAATTTCAATCATGCGGGTAGGGTTCGCGGTGGCTTAGAGGTCAGAGCGTCTGGTATATCAAACCAGAAGACGCAGGTTCGAATCCTGCCCGCGATTGAATTTTTTCCTTTACTAAAAAATAACCTATATATTCTATTCATTACCATAAGTTGTACTAAATTGTATTGTGTAAGTTACGTACAAGCAAGTTATGTTATATTTTGCAAATCATGTTTTCCAAACGATAGAAATTTCGAAAAGATTTATCAAAGCATCGAATTTATACATATCAGTTATGACTGATATGTATAAATTCTATTTTAACATAATTCTAATGAAAATAGAATGGAATAAGATTAGCATACCTTCACGGTTAGGTACTCCTACTTATAAAGGGAGATATAACCGTAAGTCTACCCTAAATGCAAATACCATCTACATACGAAAAACTAGTTCCTAACACAAATATACTATCATTACCACACACATAAATCTGCCCAACAAAGGTTAAACGGTACTGAGTTGTACAAACATTTGTATGCAAATAGTCCTTCCTACATGGTCTAGGACTCACCGGCGACGTTTAGCGAGGCGTTGTGACTGACGGCCTCGCCTGCCAAGTTGCGTGCCACGCACCAGTATACACCCTCGTCGCTCTCCTTCTTGCCCCGGTTCACCCTGGGAACATGAATCTTATGAGCTGTCTTGATTGTACGCAAGTGGTGTTTGTTACGTCTAGATTTATTTGGGAGCAGTGGAATTGTGGATGGGGACCGCAAATGTGGTGCTTTATTTCCTGTTTGTTACTTTAAATATATTGTGTGCGGGTAATTCTGTGCTATTCTAGTTTTGTACTTTCTATTACATACTGAAATGTATGCGATTGGTATAAGACCTAGGACTGATTTTGCAGTAAAAGTAATTTTTAATATCCGTAAGAATTAACGGTATATTGATAATATTTAATTCCCGACGTCTACAGCATCCATGGCCACGGGTTAAAAATTTATTTTATTTGAATTTCTAATATTCGCGTTTCAGAAATCAGTATCCTAGGACTGATTGTTAAGTATTACATTCCATTTGATTAATAAAAAAACAAAGTTTTATTCAGGCCAAGAAAATATAATATGTACATTGATTTTTACCATTACAGGCACGTATTTCTTCAGATGCTGATTATACATAATATAATATTATGATGTGATTATAAAGTTCAATATCACCTATTTATGTAAAAGAATTATTCCACTTTGATCCAAAATCGTGTTTCTCGTGCAAAGAAAATTCAAATTCAGTCACGTTATTCAAATTAGGGTCGTTACAAAACATTTTTTGATCAGACACCGTCGCCTCAGAATGATATTACTGTGGAATTGGAACTGCGGAAGAAACTCTTTAAAATATGAGTTAGAGATAATTTGTATTAGAAAGTATCTACTGCCTCAATGGTTCAGTAGTCCCAAGTTTTTTTTTATTCTTGATAGGCTTACGCTTGACCGTCAGTTTGCCTGATGTTAAACGATACTGCGATCCACAATGGAGCGCGCTTGCCGGGAAGAAACCGATTCATTCGTGATTTAAAGACACCCAGATTATATCTATTAGGGAAGACCCAATCGGGAAGTGCATTCCATATTTCAGCAGTACGCATTATAAAAGTGGACTTAAAGCGTTTCGTTCGGGCTTTTGGAATGTCCACCGTGAATCGATGACGCTTTTTCGTGCTTCTGGTCGTCCGATAATGGAAAGGGCTAGGGAGGATAAGATCGTGGAGATCTGATGCATACTATAACTGGTCCTGGGTTCGAACCAAGTTACACTTACAACTATCAACACTAATATAATAAAATTCCCAGGTCGAGCAAAGTGTTATTGGGTTTTTCTATGAAATTCTCAGTAGCAGCTCGGAGTTTGGATTTAGGCCCGATGGCAATAAGCTCGCCCGCTATAACATTGGACCTAAACATAACTAGTGTTGTAAAAGACTCGAGTTCTAAGTCTCGAATAAATAGGACTTGAGTCTTTTTTTAAAGACTAGACTCAAAAATCACAGCTTAAGTCGTTTCTATTTTTGTATATTGTACAAGACTCAAGTCCTAAGCCTCGAATAAACAGGACTTGAGTCTTTTTTTAGACTACTAGACTCAAAAATCACTACACAGCTTAAGTCCTTTCTATTTCTGTGTCTTTTGCAAAGAGTAAATTTTTTTTAAAGTAGTAGTAAGATAGTTTCTGTCCCAAAAACTAATTAATATTACAAAATACTTGAGACTTCCAATAGTTTAGGACTTCAGACTTATCTACTCACATTAAAAGACTCGTATGCGAGTGCTTTTGATTTGACTCGAGTCCCTGCTATTAGAGCTCGTGACTTAGAGCGAACATTTTATGAGTCCTGACTCAATTTTAACAGATAAGTCTAAAGACTGCGACTTTTTAGTCTTGAGTTCTGAGAAACTGTGCTCACTCTCAAAATTAGGACTAAAAGACTTGAGTCTTTTACAACACTAAACATAACGGCGAACTGAGGCTGTAAATGTGTGCGCCTCTGCCTAACCCTTCGGGGCATACAGGATTGATGGTATGTAGGTATATTACTAACAACTGTAGTTCCCAGGTGGAGCAAAGTGTTATTGGGTTTTTCTATTAATGTCTCAGTAGCAGCTCGGAGTTTGGATTTGGAACTAGGGTTACCCGCTATAACATTGGACCTAAAAATTGCGAATTGTGGGTGTACATTTGTACGCCTCTACCTATCCTTTCGGGAAATACAGGTGTGACCGTATGTTATGTTGTGATATTCTAATATCTTTTAGCCAAATATTAAAAATTCTTACGTCTCTAATCTAATCGATTACATTAAACAGGAACAAGTTTTGATTTAAAGGTTATCTATATTTCTTCTGTATTATAGTTATGCTTGCCCGAGCAATCAGCTAATATTTGTTCCGTGCAAGAATAGAACAGAAATAAAGCGCTTTAGTGCTTACCTACTTTGCCAATGGAGGAGTTAATTGTTGGCCTACAATAGAGTAATCCTTACTAAAATTATAAAGCTGAAGAGTTTGTTTGTTTAAACGCGCTAATCTCAGGAACTACTGGTAAGAATTGAATAATTATTTTTGTGCTAGATAGTCCATTTATCGAGGAAGGTTATAGGCTATATAACATCACGCTACGACCAATAGGAGCAGAGCACCGCGGGTGAATCCGCAGGCGGGTCGCTATACTGTATAACGCAATAATATATACTATGAGTGCACTCTGTTTTTGTCTGTCTGTCTCACATTATTTTTGCAGTACATAGTTGTAGTTTGATGTTGATGGTTCGCCGGTATGTTTAGGTCCCACGCATTACGGGGCGACCCTATTGTAAATACTGATAATTTTATAAAAAATCGCAATAACACTGTTCGATCTAGGAATCGGACACAGGACCTCTGGTGAAGTAGACGCACTTAGGACACTAATGAGGCAAGTAGTAAATATTATAAAAGTTTATTCAAAAAAACATATCATCATTACCAACCTTAAAAACAACAGTCCATCTTCTAACAACACCCTATGTCCGTCCTCAGCTTGCGGTAAAGGAGACCCATCTTTGTACCACTGTACAAATGGTTTTGGTCTTCCTTCCACCACGCATCTTAGGGTTGCTGGCTCGCTGCGCCCTGATACTGTGTTGGATGGGTGTTCTTTGATACGGGGCGCTCTGTTTTGTGCTAGAAAGAAAGAGGAAATTGTAATATCGTAGAAGCAGTAATAATAGGTATGTTATTATAAATCTATTATTATTATTATTAATAAAAATAATAAAATCTTAGGATTTAATACCACAAAACGCCTAAACAGTTTCTTTATAAGACAAAAACTAGTAGCTTAAAAAGCTGATCATATGTGGATCATTTTGGAAACCATTGATAGTAAACCTATCTTAATGATATCAATATATATAAGATAAACATACCATCACGTCTACATTCCCCGAAGGGTTAGGCAGAGGCGTACTAATGTACACCCATAGTTCGCCGGTATTTTAATCCGGTGTATGGCGAACCTATTGCCATTAATCGGACACAAATCCAAACTCCGAGCCGCTACTGAGACTTTCACAGAAAAACCCAATAACACTTTTCTTGACCTGGGAATCGAACCCAGAACCTCTAGCGTAATAGTCGCGCTCAGGCTAATGAGGCAATCTTAATGATATTGTACAGTCAACAGCACATCAAGTTACCACACTCTGTCAAATTTCCTCAATAGTAAACTCTATTATTTAGAGATTAAATTGAAAATCGATTGAATAAATTTGACAGTTTTGGATATCATGATGCCGTACTAATAAAATTGCACTACTTAACTAACTGCTTACTACTTGCACTTGTACTTAACTATACTGAGATTGTACAGTAAATTCCATTTGATGACGTAAGTATGCATGTTTTGTGAAAACATCTGTCTGCTGAAGACCCTTGAACAAAATTCAAATAAACTTTTGTATCAATCAAACCAGCTGTCTACATAGCAGAGTACTTGCCAAACCTCAGTATTTCACTCTTATTGAATTGAATACAAGAATGCTTAGGGTAGCTTTAAAATAAAAGGAACTTTTTCGCAGTTAGACTTCCAAAATTTTTTTTTTATTCGTGATAGGCTTACGCTTGACCGCTAGTTTGCCCATAAAATGCTTGACCTTATGGCATTGCACGCCTGATATAAATACTTCTACAAAAATGTAAGCATAATTTTGCTTAGATTGATCGTGTTTCGTTTGTGTCTATAAGCGGAAACTATAGGCTTAAGTTTTAAATATTGTAATCTATTATTAAGAGTACTAAAAGCTGTTTGTTTCCCTAACATAAATAAATAAATAAATAATGTATATGTTACTGTAAAAGCCCGAATTACGGTAAATCCTAAGATTTACCAACTCTGACTGGTAAAAGTTCGAAATGTTCCACCATGGTTAGGTTAGGTTGTTAGGTATTTAAACCATGGTGGAACATTTGCATTGCGTTGTAAGCTTTTTTTTTAAAAAAAAACCTAACAACCTAACCTAACCATGGTGGAACATTTCGAACTTTTACCAGTCAGAGTTGACAAATCTTAGGATTTACCGTAGTTCGGGCTTTTACAGTAACATATATACACTCTATCTTTTAGTAATTATTATAATACTAAAGCATTAAAAGATGTATGTTAAGAAAATTCCATATGACAGGTATTTATAATAAAATAGAAGCCAAAACAATTTATCTTTAGAATTTTTGTTGTTCTGTCTCTATGTTTGTAGGCGCATCACGCAAATGCCTGTACGATATGGGATGCGGTTTTGAGTTATATTGCTGGAGGAACCTAGATTAATGGTATCCGAATCCGAATAATAACATACATATAATTTGATTAAATCCTATTTGAATTACAGATTATTTTGGCATTGCATTTATATGGGCAATTCAGTGGACTTGTTTTTATTGAACTGAAATCAAATGAAATGAAATTATTTATTCTGCAAGTAGATCTTTAGAGATACTTTTACATGTCATGGTTTGTTTTTTTTTAGCTAGATGGCTTCGGCATTTCCTAACTGACGACCTCTGAGAAGAAACACCGAAACAAACTCAGAGAATCATGGTCTCTTTTAAAGTCCAGACATGGAAGAACACTTATAAGTGAGTGGTACGATGTAGGGTAATGTCTGAAATGGCCTTTTGAGGAAAGAACCATAGCAGCTTTGAGTAGACCAGTCCCGACTGACGGCACGCATGCATCAGTCATCGTGTAGCTCAACCATAATTTAGGGAGCTCAACGACCTGTCGCACGACCATACCGGATCAGCAGGACATTTGTTAATACTCTTAGGTAATAGAACAATGTTGTCTATTCTTTGGACACAGTGAGTCGGCTTTTACAACACATGAGAGTGGAAAGAGTAAAGAGCGGTATACACAGGATAATTGTACCGGTCGACATCAGTCGCACTCTAAAACCATAATTCATTAATATTGTTCCACACATGTTTGGGGTTTTTAACCTTTTCAAATAAAATGGTTCTTGTGTATGAAATTTTATTGTTAATACATTATTAGTATTACGCAGATGATTCATTTTAAATTTTATGTCAGTGACTTTAATGTTTATGTGTAGGAACTAAAAATAAAATAATGAAGATGAATCATTATATATAACTGTAACATTGAAGATAGACGCGAAGATTTTGAGTTTAATTTTCTACTTCAACTGCCTCATTAGTCTAGTGGTGGGACCACTATACTTCTAGCGCGACTGCTGTGCTAGAAGTCCTGGCTTCGATTCCCAGGTTGAACAGTGTTATTGTGATTTTTCAATGAAATTCTCAGAATTTGTATTTGAGTAGTTGATGGCAATAAGCTCGGCCCCTATCACATGGGACCTAAACATGTAAACTGTGGATGCACATTAGTCCACCTCTGCCTAACCCTTTGGGGAACACAGGTGTGATGGTATATTAAACATGTCAAACATATTTTGGCATGTTTAATATAATATGATGATTACTGTATAAACTACCTCATTAGTCTAAAGTACTAGTATTATATTATCTGTTTCTGTAGTAACAAGCGTTACTTGCCGTAATTTATATATTATATTATTATTTTAGTAAAAAAAAAACAATCACGGGCAGGATTCGATGATTCGAACCTGCATCATCTGGTTAGATGATGCAGGTTCGGATCGTCTGGTGTATGTAACCACATACACCAGACGCTCTGACCTCTAAGCCACCGCTCGATCGATCGAATCCTGCCCGCGATTGAATTTTTCCGTCACTAAAATAACTTTATAATCTTAGCATGGAAAATGCAAAAAAACACAAAAAGATAGTCAAAAGTATATTTATATATTATGCTAGTTTCAGTTTAATGTTGACCTACATGGTGATCAGAAGTAACAAGTAAATACGTACCAAAAAACATTATCACTATTAATTGATATGACTTCGATGTCTGGTTTCAAACAGACCACTTCAATGGAGTGGTCCTTCATGGGAATCGTAACACAACTAAAGGAGCAAATGCGCCTCCGTGTCGCCACCATAACTTTTTAAATTAAATAAAGCGGACTCTCACAGTGCGTACAGAAAATTCTTGGTTACACGAGGCAAACTTTGATATTGTTAGACTTTTAGTGATGCAATTGTGAAGAAGCAAGTACTTATGCGAAGAAGATTATACATAGGAATTTACTCATTTCGTATGATTAGGAGAATTTTGATACCATAGGCAGTGATCTCAGTAGCTTAGTTGGCTAAAGCCACTGGTGTTTTATACAAGAGAGCGCAAGTTCTGAATACTTATTCTGTCTGAGTTTAATTTTTCTTACACAAAAATTTTATATCATGTCTTCAATTATATTTATTGCTATAGTTATGTCTTCTTTAGAAGTGAAGTACTTTTCTATTGAGTAGCTAGAAATCGGGGCTCCAGATATAGAAATATCAAAAGAAATGCCTTGTTGAGGAATTCTGTGTTTGTAACGAATTGAAATGTCTAACAGGAAATTTATAATGGCATTGCATGTGTACCAGTGTTTTTATTAACTTGTAAAAGTAATTAATATAATTTATCACCATTTATCATTTACCCCAAATTCCATGTCTGGACTTTAAAAGAGACCATGATTCTCTGAGTTTGTTTCGGTGTTTCTTCTCAGAGGTCGTCAGTTAGGATATGCCGAAGCCATCTAGCTAAAAAAAACCCAAACCATTGACATGTAAAAGTATCTCTAAAGATCTACTTGCAGAATAAATAATTTCATTTCATTTCATTTCAATGATTGATTTTTATCCAATCCTTTTAAATTTTCCCAGAATTCCATTTTACTTACAAAGAGGAAGGAAGGAATTTAAGGAACTTCTGTACAAAATTTCATGCTTCTAGTCCCACTGGTTCAAGCCGTTTTGTTCATCAGTCAGTCAGTACTAGTTAGTTTAGTTACAAGTAGATTACTATTAACGTAGTTTTCTCTTACAATTTGTTAAAAACCACATTATCACTGAATGCTGAATATACAAAAGTGAAACGCACAATTAAAGTGTCTCTGTTGACTGATTCCATCAATACGTGAAGAATGTGCATCACGCTCTAATTCTAGACTCAATTGAGGATCAATCATTGCAGTCATGACTCCATAATTCTACGTGTCAACGTACTGGGTGAAGCTGTCACCATTTTGTTAACAGAATGCATGCAATTCTATTCTTTGAATTTGTTGGATTAAGGATACATTTATTCACATTTGGGAAAGAATAGGGACGAATTAGAGCTAGTAGGACTTGGGATACCTTTGTATAGAAGCTGGTTGAGTTTTAGATATCAATTCATTTCTTTCTTCTCATATACTCGTAAAAGATCGGTTCAGTAGCAAAGTTTGGTTGGTGCCTAGTTAACAGGTTTGCTCCCTGTTACGTGGGAGCCTAAAACATATCGACGAACTGTGGATGTACAACAGTACTCTTCTACGGAAATACAAGCATAAGGGTATGTTAAGTTAGATTAGGTTGCTTGTATAATGACACCTTAATAGAAATAGACCTTACTTTAATCTAAATGTTTTTAAAAATCGCCAAATTATGATATCAGTTTGGTGATTTAGATAAATTGTATTAGTATTAATTCACAGGATATATGATTTAATGACGATTAAACTATACTATCTCATTACGAATTTAGTATCAATATAGATAGATAATAGTATAAATCAATAAATAAAAAAAGTAGAAATCACAAATCGTTCCACCTAGTATAGCAACAGTAGCTTGTACGTAAGTAGCAAAGTAGATAGACACAAATACTCTTTATGCAATTTATGTATAAAAAACCTTGTAGTCTGAGGAATAAACTAAATATATAAAATGCTTTGTCCTCAGTGACTGACTGACGGATTAACGCACCTGACGTAGAGACCTGAAACTTGGAGGGACTGTTCTTTGTATGACGTAGGCATCCGATAAGAAAGGATTTTTGGAAATTCAACTCCTAAGATGATGAAAAGGGGGGTGAAATTTTGTATGAAAGTCCGTCATTTTTTAGCAGGTGAAACTGCGGACAACTGCTTGTTGATATATAAAAAATAGCTAGAGACTCTAACGCCTATCGTTACTAAACTCCTGGTTGAGCTACAGCTATATTTCAATCACACCTAACATTGTACCTATTGTATAGAATCTGTATAAAGTTGTCCTTTAACAGCGTAGCATTAAATTTCGTTATTCATTCTGATAAGTCGAACGATTGACGCCTACTCCACCCGTAAAACATTCCTTTATACATAGGAGAGCCGCGTCTTTATAAAAAAAAATAACATATGGATCTCTCAATAACCGTCGCCGTTTGTCCGTATGTCCGTTCCACTGCATTTAGATAGACGTACAGATAAAACGACACTCGGGTATTGTAATAATTGTGATTTATTTTTTTGGTTTTGTTTCTTTTGTTAGGGCTGCGCGTAAAGAGTTTCTAAAAAAACATTTTATAAATTATCATCAAAGCAATGATTTTGACATACTTACATCAGTTTTTTTTTTGTTGGAAGTACTTGACCGCATACACTTAGTGATACAAAATAGAGGTATGCTTGATACGTTAAAAAAATTGCTAGCGCTTTATTGCAACAGATTTCATTTGTTCTTTTTTGGGATATGAGCAAAAACTATAATAAAAAGAATAAACTGTGACTGATATAATTATAAACGCGCAGTTTAGAAAGTTGACTGTTGATAGGTCATCTATGCCATGTAGAGATTTTTTTAATGGGATGGGGGGGCACACGAGCAGACGAATTGCCTGATGGTAAGCGATTACCGCCGCCCATGGACACCCGCAAAACCAGAGGAGTTACAAGTGCGTTGCCAGCCTTTTAAAAGGGGATTGGGCCTCCGGTAACGTCACTCACTCAGCGAAACACAACTGTGAGGCCGTGGTATCACTCCGGTTGAGCCGACCCATTCGTGCCGAAGTATGGCTCTTCCACGTAAAAAATAAATTAATAACGGCACAATAATTATAATATTTAACTAAAATACAGCACACAATCATATACTGAATAATTACAGAATTTTAGAAACTAGACATCTTAGAAAGAATTAAGGAAAATTACCAAGGGGCAAACAAGATCAACGTAAATGCGAAACAGTAATCAACAATGTAATAATTTATCAAATATTGGAAATGCAAAGTGCGTATTTTGCAGTTTTTGCTTTTGAATAAGCTGACCTGTCATTATATGAAAAGCTTTTACAATTCCAGGTCATCTTTTAATAGAAATATATAGCTTGATGTATAACCATGTGTGAGTGTACGAGTAGTTACATATATTTAAATAATTAAGTTTATATTAGACAGCATGATAGCAGAATATAGCTTACTAGCAATCTGGGCACATTACTAGTATTCTTGTTAACCACTCATACTAAGCTAAATGCTGGTGTTACGAGTGGGTTTACGTCGGCAGTGCAATGGGTGGGGTTCGAACCGGCAACCACATAATCGCAAGTCCGACGCGCTAGCCATTAGGCTACCGCCGCTCTAAATCTATACGACAAATATCAGAACAAAAAGTAAAAATTACTTAAAATTCTTTACACAACTTTCGTATACTTAAAACTCTATTTAATTTTACCAAGCTTTCAGAATCAGAATGAATTGTATAACTAAGTAATCACAAAATCTCACCATTCATTTTTTAAATCGCAGATTTTTAAACGCTATAAATAATATAGAGCGATCCACAGCTGCGCGATATAAATTCTATCTGAAATAATCACTACCTTTTCTATATTATTAAGTAGATAATTGCAGTGTTTAAATTAATTATAGGTCTTTTATGCGCACCCAAGCGAAACGGTGGGGGTTTTTAAGAAAAAAAGGGTTTTTTTATTTGTAATGGTACAAGCGGGGAAGTGTGTTATTACATTTTACTACGCCTTCTCTGAAATATTCGTATTTTGCCATTTAATAAATATTGGTATAATTTTCTCTATATAATGTTTCTCATAACATACCATCACGCCTGTATTCCCCGAAGGGTTAGGCAGAGGCGTACTAGCGTACACCCACAGTTTGCCGGTATGTTTAGGTCCCATGTTATAGGGGCGAGCCTATAGCCATTAACTGGGCACAAATCCAGACTCCGAGCTGCTACTGAGAATTGCATAGAAAAGCCCAATAACACTTTGCTCGACCTGGGGATCGAACCAGGCAGTCGCGCTTGGGACCACTAGACTAATGAGGCAGTCAGCTTGTTTGTCATCATGTTTCTCATATTCATCGAGTTTTTACGCTAACTAAAGGCTTACTTCTACTCTTCTTCTTCCACATAGTTAAAAATATTAAAATTATACATAATATTACATAGTAAAACTACTTTTTACGGATTTTATTGCGTTGTTATTTAATTCCTGATAATGAGTATTAAGTACAAATACTGAGCTTTTTTGAATCAACAGAAATTACTACTACTGAATTGTATTCAATTCAAGTAATTTCTTTTTTCATTCAAATTTCTTTATCCCATTTATAATTTTATATTGTAAAATTATAAATAACTTAATATTTTTACATCTCTATCGAACGATACCTATAGCATTGCGATTGAACACCATTTTTTTTTAGAAGCTTACTAGCAATGTGGGTCGCACATTACTGATATTCTTGTTAACCCCTCGTGCTAAGCTAAATGCTTGTGTTACGAGTGGGTTCACGTCGGTAGTGCAATGGGTGGGGTTCGAACCGGCAACCACATGATCGCAAGTCCGACGTCCGACTTATTGTATCTATAGGTATGCTATTTTGTGTCTTATAAAATCTGCGCCTATACATACGGTATGATGTAACTTATTGGACAATTTTATTTACTTATTTATGAAAAAATCCGGTGGCAGCCCTACGAGCATCGCAGGCGCAACATCGGTAGTTCTCCTTTATTAATACTTGTCGCTGTCAGTGATAACGCGACATAATATAGGTACCTATGATATGTTTGTCTTTTTGTTGCATACGTGCACTACGGAATGACAAGGATAAATCGATTAATATATTTATACTTTTTTATCATACTCTTTGATACAATGGACGCAGTGTGATTATTTTGAATGGCTTTATTAGAATGAAAAATAATGTTACCCTTAGTTATGTCACTACGTGCATTTAATTTGTGTAAAATATTATTTTAATAATGATGGATCATAATACCAAGCAGCTTGTATTATGAACTAAAATCTAAGAATTCCAAATAATACGTCAGAAAAATGCAAAGATTTGGCCCTCATAATTTTAATACCTACTTACCTAACCATAAGATACCTAAAGATAGATAGGTAGGTACCCCATAACTCGTAAAAAGTCACACGGTTGTCAATTCCTAATTTTATCGCATTCATATCGCTACATTCCTTTAAATATAGATATTTGATCCACAGTGATGCGAAATGTAGATACCTATGAAGGTATTTGTATAGTGTCTATAATAATTATATAAATATCTACACATGATACCTACCGATGATTCACAATTCTAAGGTTTGCATTTTCATAATAATTATTAAGTGTTAAAAATCCTTAGTGGATTTACCTACAAAACAACGTCACTGAAAGACAAAGGAAGCGCGCGAAAGGACCTATTTAAAACCCCGCCCAGTCAACAAGCATCCAAGCTAAATACCTACCTAACTTCATTTCTGCATAAATTTAACAAACAAAATACAAGCACAACTTAACATGTGAATTATTTTCTTATTCTAATTAAATCGAAAGTGTACAAAATGTTACTAAATTTTATTGCCAACATTATAGACGAAAATGTGAGAAAGTTAATTTAAAAACTAAAAAGTTCCAAATTTAAATTCTAATTTAAGAGTGAGGCGTCTCGCATTTTACTAGAGAAACTTTATGGTCACTCATTATTTTCCAATTTAACTTGTTGATCCATTTATCAATTTTAACTAATTAATTTTACCCAAGAAGGTATGTTTACTTTTTCATGAATATTTAATTGTCATTAACGGTGTTGCTAACTTAAATATTCTACTTTTAAATTGCATCTACCATGGCCATTAATCCAAAATGAGACTAAAAAGTTCCCACTACAAACTCGTAAAGGGCCAAAGCGTAGCTCACTTAACTGTCCGTTAACGTTAATTACGATAGAGGTTAAAAAAGAGAAAAAAAAGCGGTTACATTGTTTTGTATCGGCTACCGAACAGCGGAACTACATTTTATTAATTGGATACCGTCGTTTAATTACCTGATGGTGTACCGATCTGATAAAAATGTAAGTCCCGCTCAATTGAAAAAAGTTTCACGGTACAGCACTTAGGACCAATAAAGTCCAAAGTTTTTATGAGCATCATAGCCATTCGTTTATCAAGATCTATTGGAACTCAGTTTATTATAGTGATGGGCATTTATGTTTTCATTTCCAAAACGTTATGCTGAGTATTAATAAATATTATTTTTAGTAAATTGATTTTTTTTACTATTATTTTTGCTATAATTCATGATTCAGAATGTTTTTACATTACCGCCCGACAATCCTAAATTATTTCCCATTTAAAACCATCATTATAGACATTTAACTAATTTATGCTATTTTCATTAATTAATTAGTATAGTATAATTTGAAAACGACAAAGGTATTTTTTTTATTATTGTTAAATTAAAAATTCATGACTTAAACATTCTCAAGCTTGTGTTACTAGGCGCTTATTCATCCATGATGATCTTAAACAGAGTTTACATCTAAACAAATAAAAGAACAACAGTTACCATTAGTTCCATTCAGTCCAATGAGAAGTAAATGCACAAATACAAGAAACACAAATTGGTTCCTTCCATTTATGGTGTTATCGCACTCATTAACACCAGCATCCACCATACTGCCATCAAATTATACTTAATTTTCACACCATCGATAATTTACATGTTTACAATTTCACTATAGAGGTTCCACTATTTATTTTTATCACTAACATACTGTAATCTATGAGAGTTCGAAATTCAAAAATTTAAAATGTCATTTTATTTGAAATAAAAGTTCGGTAAACAAACTCGGCATCGCGTTCGGAGCTCCGTTCGGCCGCTTCGCACGACCATGCGGCTTCGAGTCTTGCGTTGTACTATCGCTTCTCCCTCCCTCATCTCTGTTTACTCTGTCCCAAATGGGGGGATAGGCGAGTGCTCCAAACTTTATGTAACTCTATTATGGTGTAAAGAACCATTATCACTTGATTTGGCTGTCACAGAAGTAAAAAGTATTGTCTTTTTAGCAAAGTAAGTTACGTAAACACATAAGCGAACACAAACCCAATTTGTTCTGAGTCAGTTGCGCGAGTACTTACCACTTGAGAAACTTTTTTTATGATCTGTTAAACAACTTTGCCTACTTGCTATTTCCCACAAACAGACTCTTATAGCTTTTATTTTCACCTTTCTAGTAGGTATTGCAAAAGATTCTTGCACTTCTTAACTATGGTGATAATTTTAAATTAATACTGTTTGCGTGTGCTTTCTCTATAAAATGGAGCATTCAAACGAATGCAATTATAAGGTTTATTTTCACACATTTTAAAGAATTAAATACTAATTAAATTAGGACTATTTATAGTTCAAAATTACGTTGCCTATAAATTGAATCCATCGTGAATATCAAAAAAGCTTTAGAGTAGGTATTAAATAGGGTATTAGGTAGAGTTGAGATTAAAAATAACAATGAAACCAGTTAGCCGTAGGGTTAGGAACTTAGGATTCACAAAATCAATGTGTGTCAAATCAATCACAAATCCTCTGATATTAAATTTCTATACATAACTTTAACAAAAGCGAACCCATAATCTTTACTAAGTTTTTGTCCAAACAAACCCCCACGATCGAAACTTTGAAGGCCCATTCAAAAAGGAAAAGGAATAAAATACGGCTTATTTCATTTGACGCATTTGTCGAGTTAGCGCATGCGCACCGGGCGGGCGCCGACAAAGCCAATGGGTTCGAATAAAAAACGTTCTAATTTCAAACCGGTCGCCCCTTCGCCGCACGCGCTCCTGCGCATCCCTTCGCCCATTATTATGCTGAAGAGGTCATTCACAGTTCGCACAATACAGGCCGTACATGGGTGAGTTGCTAATAGGTGAGGCTGGTCGCTCTTGAATCCTTTTTGAACTTTTTAATAATGAGTTATGTTGTGAACGGGGCGCTGACGCCTTGTAATGACTCGTCCAAGGTGAAATAACTATGTAGGACGTATGAAGTTGTGCCTACACAAGCTATATTAACGAAACCTGCAGTTTAGCAATAACAGTCATAATTAAGGTTAAATCTAGTACTGAATATAGGTCTGACTGGCAGATTTAGGTGTCAGTTTGCATCAAGTTATTCTTTTGGTTTAGAGTAAGTCTAGTGTCGGCAAGTGTTAACTAAAGAGGCAATTTTATATTGGATCCATATGGAATTTCTTAGTGCCTTAGTGCTTAGTAATGCAAAGCGCTCAAATTTGGCCTTATAAATCTTATTCACCTACACTATCATGGCATTGTCTCTCAAAATATATACTTATTTATATAAATTATAAAAATGATTTTGGCCAGAAATATTTATACGATAATATTGTCCCAACATTCGACATAAGCGATAACATGACGTCCGTAACTGCGCGCAGACTTGACAATCTCTTTAATTAAAGGGTAGCAGCTAATTGAACTGGTTCCGATACCAAAAGATATCGACAACGCCATGTGTTTTAAAAAGTTTACGTTATGTCCATGCAATATATGCTGAAGTAAATTTAACGAGTAATGATTAAATTCTTGATGACTGTCCATTTAAAGTAGGGTAACTGCTACCAAAAGTGCATTTAAACAGTAACTTGATAGGAATACGCAACGTATATGACATTTATTTTAGTGAAATAAACACAAAATTATTACAAGAGAGAAATAATGTCAGAAGTTTATTTTTATTTAAATCGAACCGTTCTATATTCAAACCCATCAACTTCCATTGCCTTATCCAACAAGCACCAATGATGCAACCCACTGTTTTAAAACTACAATAGAACATCATGTTATGACTTTTAAAACTGTTTTCATAGAAAAGAGAACACGTAAAAACTATAGTGGGCGTTAAAATATTGCAACAATAAACTAAACGCGTTTTTTTTTTATTTTAACATTGAAACTAGAAGTAAATTAAGTGCATTTGTAATCAGCGAGGAAAACAGTAGCCATACGGATGTCGCCTACGAAGTACGTGCGTGCACTGACAATTGGAGAAAATAGCCACGCGATATTGATCTCTCACACTAGAAGAAAACCTCAGTATTCCTCTAAAAATCTTAGCCAAAGAAGAGATTTCAGAGTTCATTTTACTCTGGCTACGATATTTTATTGTCAGCTAGTTCAAATCCATAAAAAGATACAACTTAGCATATAGAAGCAGTAACGCAATAAAAAGGAGATATTATTATTTATCTGGCCTAATTCCAGTGCTGTTGGCATATAAATTGCCTTTTTTATTAGGATGGACAGTTCATTTTCGGCTGCTAAATCATAATTCGCACGCACGGCCAATTAAGCCGAACATTTAAGTTAATAAAAAATAAATTTATTCAATTTCGACATAATAAAAATATTAACTTACACTTAGAAATACTGGAAAATAAAGCTTTCATAATATCGCATATGTTGAGGTTCAGTAGCCATTTATAAAATTATCTATTTAAATTTTATTTCATCAAATACCTACAATTATGCAAATTGAGATATATGAATAATCATTTGTAATTTGAATACATTTGATAAATGTGAAATTATGCCGAAATATTGACGCAAGTGTACAGGGAAGGTTAACTTATTTAGATGTAATACTTTGTGATACTCATAATAATACTATGAAGGTAGGTACGTCCATCTTTTTATTATAAAAAAATATAACAAAGAACCAACTACCTTTTTATTACTTTACTTTGTATATGGCTTGTTGGCAGTTCACCTATCATTGTATTACTTTGTAAACAGCAAAAAATATGTAGCGATAGAATTCCGAGAATGTCTAAAGGTGGCCATTTCGTCATATGTCAATCGACCGTGGTGTGAAGTTTGTGAACACTAAAATTACTGTTCCTAACACGACCGTTCATCACCGATGTGTATCTGTTAATATGATACCAAGAAAGATAAATGAGTCTTTCGCAGAATTAAAAATTCTTCAGGACAAGCTCTTGTGAGAATTATACCACCTACTTTGTGTTTGTAACATTGAAATACGATTTGGGAGACATAAATAATGTTAATGACAATAAATAAATGGTTTACGGAATAATTTAGCTACTTCTAGTGAGAGGGAATAAGACAAGAGTGGTCGCATTTTGCTGTATTTTGTATTACGATTTTACGGTTAAAACGACGCCGCGAACAGGAAACTAGTTGTTTTTATTTATGACAGCTCAATTAGCGCAGTTACTGCTCGGTCAGCTTCTGTACCACGAGTGGCGGGTTCGATTCCCGCACGAAACCATTATCGATGTCCTATAGAACCCTTATTCGGGGTTTGAGTAATTGTGAACGTGACAATTAGAGTTTCTAAACGCAACCCTGATACAGGAGAAAACCCTAGTGTAGGGCTAAAGGGGTAGGGTTTTAAAAGGAAATTATGAGCTTCAACAGAATACACCCACAGACTTTTTCCAATTACTAAATACGTTTAACCTAATTGAACGTGATTTTTTGTTTATTATTTAATCAGAAATCACAATATCCCGAATTTATTTGTGTAACCCTAGACATTTATGGAGCTGCTATTACTTTTAGACAGCCAGAATCTTTACATATAGGCATAAACAATTATCCCAAAAAAGCAAATAATTCCAAAGCTATATCTACTTATGGCATAATTCATATACGGTCCAATTTTTAACAGGATTATCCTGTGGTACCAAAAAACACGGATCATACGGGTCATGGATCATCACGGATCATGGGAATCATAAAACGCGGCGTTTCAAACGCTCAACTGCGACCGCCCCAGCTTTCCCGAACGACACCCATTGATTGATGAGCAGACAACTGCCGTGTTTTGCATTCAGCTATTTACGGGTATTTCCTCCGCTTAACCCGTCTGAAGGCTGATTAATGGCGACCACCGCTGTCTATTACGCGAGGTGACTGCCTGGATGTTTGCTTCACTGGATCTGAGTACCTTAAAGGAAGTCTATTTAGAGACATGTCAGGCCAATTTAGAGGTTAATTTCTTTTTAAATGTTAAGAGAATTATGTCATTTTTGTTAGATGGTGAAGAATGAACTCGTGCAAATATTGGCAATATTCTATGATGGTACGATTCAATTAATATTATTAACTTAACTTTATTGGAAATATTACTTGGCACTATTATTTCCGTTACACACAATCACTTGAAATGTTGTGTCCTACAAAAAAAATGCACTATAATTATCATTTGATATATGAAGAACTATATTTGATGAAATAGCAAATAAAATAGAATGGCTAAATTTTAAAGGATAAAGATAAATTATTTACATTGACACTAGAATATTTACTAAGATCCATATTATCTACGCTAATTGCTACTATTACAATTGGAGATCAAGTGAAAGAACCCATAAACATGTTCTAGAAAGTGAAACGTGACGATTAAGTTATACGAATTTACAATCATGACGATGTTCATGAATTAATGACTGGCCATCAATTCTGCTGTTATTAATTTCCAATTATGATTATAGTGAAGTATAGCGTAGATCTTGCCTCGGCGCCTGCGCCTACATAGAGTTGCGCCGACGCCGGCCCAACATAATTTGCAACCTGCTAATAGCTATCGTGAAACTGCACGCTCTAGGATTTGAGGTCTAAGAAGAAAACTGTAGCGTTTCTGTAGTTATAAAAGGAAATAATTTAGGCGTGGGAGAGACATGCTTCGGCACGAATGGGCCGGCTCGACCGGAGTGAGCCTCACAGAAAACAGGCGTGAAACTACGCTTACGTTGTGTTTCGCCGAGTGAGGTTACCGGAGGCCTAATCCCCTTTTAAAACGCCGGCAGCGCACTTGTGACTCCTGTGGTGTTGCGGGTGTCCATAGGCGGCGGTAATCGCTTACCAACGCTTACCAAACTGCAGAATTCTCAGCAACTAGTTGGAACAAAGTTGTAAAACATAATATTGTAATCAAGTTTTTTATTTTTTTAAAAGAGTGTCTATGGAGTTTCTTGCCGGCTCTTCTCCATACGACCCACTTTTTGGAACCGTGCAAATAGTTTTGACTTTTCAAAAGTACCTATTAAGTGGTCTAATTGAAATAAAACATTTTGACTTTGACTAGACTTTGACATCAGGCGATCCGTCCGCTCGTTTGCCTACCTATCCCATAAAAAAAATGTATGTCAAAAATAAAGAGCTTTATAACCTACCTTAGTGGTCTGTGATGCTTTGAAAACTGGAGCTGTCATTTTTTTTTCAATATATATATATAATAGGTATCCTTATAGGTAACCATCGTCCGATCAGAAATAACCATTATTCTATATTGGTTAACATAATCATATTCTATATAATATCTTGATCTGCCTCGTTAGTTTATTAGTGTATAGTGATCCTAAGCGCGACTGCTACGCTTGAGGTCCTGGGTTCGATTCCCAGATTGAGCAGTATTATTGGGTTTTTATGAAATTATCAGTAGCAGCTCAGAATTTGGATCTGTGCCTGGTTAATGGCAATAGCCTCTTACCATTGCATGGGATCTAAACATGCCAACGAACTGTAGGTGTACGTGGACCTACACCTCTGCCTTTACCTTAACCTTTCGGGGAAAACAGGCCTATATCAATGGCAAAGTTTAAAATGCTTTCATTAAATTTGACTAAAAGCTTGTATGTCAAACGCTAATCTTTTAAAACTTTGACCATTTTTCAAAACAGCGTGGGCCGCTCAAGAGCCGATACCAGCCTTTCGCATCGTAACTTAACACGATTGTAGGTACTTTAATTTTAGTTATTTAAGCGCCAACCATCTTGCTTTCGATGTAATTGATCATTAAACTTATTTACGACACATAATCATCTGCACTTTGACAATAATCATAAAGTGTGTGTTTGCTGTCTGAACTCCTTGTTTACGATTTGTCATTCGCACGTTTTATTGGCTCATTAATCATTATGACGGTTGGTGTTTTGTATTAGCATCTGCATTAAGGCCATGCATGTTAAAGACTACCTCTGTGATCAAATAAAAACTAACTAGAACAAATCACACCTGCGTTATAAAATAATTTACATATATTTTTTATTGGCATGTAATAAAAACAAAAACGCCAACCATGCTAGTACTATACAAAACATTTGAATGTTCTGCCAGCGCTAAATTGTATTTAAGCAGTGTACAAAAACATAACTCATTTTGTAAATTTAAAACAAAGCTCAATTTGTTTATATTCGAGCCAAAACAAAACCTCTACGTCAAACAATACAACATTAACAAAATGCAATTTATTTGAAAGGCACAGTACTTCAAAACTGCGATATACCAAATTCAATAATAACCGCGTCTCGCGCTAAGCAGAACAACTTCCAACTACCCTGCACTATAATGAAAAGAAACAAAGACTATTTCAAGTCCCCTCCGCTTCACTTTTTCGTTCTCGCGAATAAAAACGTCTAAAAATACGTCGACTTGTCGGAGGTACTTTTTATGAGACTCGAGTGTTAGCAGACGTACTAAAACTTGTTCACAAGTTTAAAGCTTTATTTTAATTTTCCTTGCACACGACGCCGGCGAGTTTCCCCAAGAAAAAATGTTTAACTACTTTGCACGTGCGCGAAATAAAGTGCGATGTTTTATATGTTCCTCCTACAAATGAGGTAGCTTAAGTCTTATCGTAATTGCAGATGTGCACAGCTGATTACGACGAAAAATTTAGGAACATTTTTGTCCCGCTTTTGTTTTGGGTTGCGACTTAAATACGTCGGTTAATGGTGAGTCTGTTCACTGTTGTGTACATGGGTTAAAAATAAATGTGATACGAGCTTGAAGACAGGCCTTTAATTACATGCAAAGGTTTTGGTGATCCACAGCTATTAGATTATTAAGACCATCCAGATTCACCCACTTCTGAGTCAAGATTCTTTTTCAGGTAAGGCTTCGATCGTTGATCTCAAGGAATCGCCTTTATCCAGTTGTGATCTCATGGTCTAAACACGAGTCCTATCCCACTCCACTTTAGGATCATATTATGAATCTGAAAAGTTAAGAGTCCGGCGGACCGATTTTCTAATACAAACGTAATACCAAAATAAATTGTAATTCGAACACAATTCAATCAAATTATGTTATTATTCGAATTCCGATACCGTTAATCTAGGTTCCTGCTCTATCATTTCGTCAAAAATACTTCACTGGAAATAAATGTAAGCGAATGCAATTATTGATAACTTTACCAAGTTCGGAACGATTTTCCGGTCGTTTATTCCCAGTGAAGTAGTAGTAGACGAAATGGTGCTGTAGGAACCCAAAACCGAATGATAATATAATGTGATGAAATATTTTTTGGATTACGATTTATTTTGGTATTACGTTTTTATGGATAGTAATATGTTTTTTTTAATACCTATTAAAAAAATAAAATCCTTTTTCGAAGCTTCATCCGGGTAGATGGCGCCAATGCAGCGTCCACCGGACCCTTAAAGCTTTACTTACCTATCTACAATTATGTTACTATTAACCTCAGTTTGTGCCATCCCTCAGGATCCCGTATCCAGTAAGCCGATAAGGCCAGAGAATAGAGCTACATCCGTTTGTGACTGTCATGGAGACACAGTATGGGACATGATACTTTGGATCCATATTTATTTCAGATTCGGGAAACCTGAGCCGTTAAACGTCTTCAGAATCGGATATTATTATTATTTAAGACACTGTCCCATACTCTTGGTACGATCGCTTAATTTTGCTTTATACTGTCATTATTAGACCATCTTGTACGCATGTAACATCTTGGTTTATTTTCAGCAATGGTACAGCACTTAATCTTCCCCCTGGGGTGTCGTAAGGTCAAAGAGATTACATTATGTGCATGAAGGGTATCAACATACTGTGGAAATTTGGTGTCCCTAAGGATTGCACAGGTCAGGCGGCCATCGATCGGATGGGCCAGATACCAACCTTATCATACGAAACAAGAGGTCACAGAAATCTGGTACTATACGTATAAATGATTGACATTAAAGTTTACTGTGCGATGACTGGCACTGACACCGCAATAAAAAAAAAGTTTTATGAAATTTATGATTTTCGGTCCATATTCACAAATACAAAACAAGTTCATAATATTGAACACACAATAACATAACGGTCTCTGAATGAAACCAGCACAATGATTAAATAACCTTTGATTATGGTAATGAGGTTTTATTCTTAAAGTCTTCGATAAGGTTTCAATAAAGATTGTCTAAAAATCCGCTTCCTTTAATTTAAAGCATCATGAGATTAAACTAAATGTCTTTTTTACGATTTCACTTATCTCGCAATGATGAATAGGAATTGCTTTCGAAATCCACGATAAAAGAAATGCCTAATTTTTATTTTATGGCTTCATTACAGAAGATTTGTACTCCAGAGACAATAAAAGCTCGATATTAATACTATTTTCGTTTGATTTTATCATAAAAAATAATTTATTAACTCTAGAGACTGATTCGTTTTTAACTTCTAAGTTTACTTTGACTTGTACGCTTATAATATTGGAATTTGCGGATGTTAGGATTCGCACTCTTAGGTCAAAACTAAGACAAATGGGAAAATGTGGCATAATATTTATATTTAGGTCAATTCCATTATTAATTTGTAAGGTGTTTTGATATTTAAGTTTTCGTTTTTTGTCTTAGTATTTTTTTCCAGAGGTGCGATATGTTAACTCAATATAATTTGTCTCTTACCTACCGATTAAATATCAACGTCAAGGAGTTATTTTATTGTTTTTTTTAAAGAAAGAACAAAACGAATCTGCGCTGTTATCAATGGTTGGATCAATAAACTGAATAAACTTAACAAAAATGGAACATAATCCAAACATACCAGCTATCATATAATACACAAAACATTCCAGCAAGCAATAGTGCGGTGTAAATCTAATACTAACGATGTGTGACTATTCTCTCCCTTTTGTTAAGGCAGACCCACTTGGTTACCTAAATACTTATCTATACACATGTCAGGCATTGTGCACCGTAGTTAGGAAACAATGGAGTTCCACGCGAGACAGAAAGAGTAAGCTGCTATTTATTAGCTCTGAATAAGGACTTGAATGTGGAACGACACCTCATACTTGAAATTGCAAAGTCTAACATACACCCTACGATTTATCGCTAAGATTATTGTAAATTCTATTAAACAAATTCCAATTCTAAAATAATTTATAACAACTATTTGATTCAGAATTTATGTTAAATATATAACGAATGAAAGTAACGGTAGCCTAATGGCTAGGGCGTCGAACTTCCGATCATGTGGTTGCCGGTTCGAACCCCACCCATTGCACTACCGACGTGAGCCCACGCGTAACACAAGCATTTAGCTTAGCACGAGGGGTTAATAAAATACTAGTATATATATGCGAACCACATTACTAGTAAGCTTTTTACAAAAAAAACCTAAATGTAAGCTGTGCTGTCCATGGACACTATTCTTAAAACACCAACGATACGAACACGTATGATGATTGTCATAGTTTTACGAGTAGTCAGAAGACTACTCTAATCAGGTATGTGGGTAATTGAATGGGTTGTTTGGGGGCAAATAGCAATCATGTATCATTTAGGAACACCAGAATCAAAATAAACACAAATCATTCATATGACGTATTATTAAGTGCGAGGTATTGGTAAGATGTTTTACGCTCCGTAGAATGCATAACTAATGGTGCACATTTGAACATAAATTAAATTAGCAGCACTTGAAATACACAGTTCTTAAAAAATTTGGATACAATAGAAAAAATGTGTTTAAGCAAAGTACCAAAACATCTTCTGAATAATATTTGAAAAAATAATTCTATATTGTTTAACGTAAAGACATTACTCACGATCGGTATAAAGGTGAATGGAGGATTCAATAGTGCAGACTTTAACGATTATTCACGGTAGTTAAAGAAAATTTGTATATCTTATCTAAATCTTACAATGTAGGAAGTAACCGTTAAAGTTAGCTCCTATAACATTTTATTACAGTTGAGAAGTTAGGCAGCGGTAAAAACCGTGATTGCTCGAAAACCCATAGATTGGTAACTTTGTCGAAAATTATTTGAAAAGTTCGTTCAGTTCGTTACGTTTAAACAGATAATTTCTCCTCTTATCCTTAACCCGTTTTACTAAATCAAAGTTTATTTACCGTTTTCCGACTATGTTCAGGATCAAGTTTGCTTAATCTAGAACCTACAAACAAAGCATTCAGTTTGCATCTTTATTACCTTTTACAAAAGTTTTCAAACTCTGAACCACTATGTCAATTGTAGAAATAGTATAATTTTCATTCCTTAGTTGATAAAATTTTATTTTATTTTGTTTCATCATCATCGTCTGTTACACTGCTGAGCACAGGTGTGCTGTCGCCCCTCAGAGTGAGAAGGGTTAGGTTATATTCCATCAGCTTCACCGCTTGACAGATTTTATATGCTGTCGAGAAATTCTTTTGAAAAACAGATTTCCTGACGATGTTCTCCTTCACCTTTTAAGCGAGTTACCTGTTAATACTATCTAATATTAGACGACACGTTTGGCGTAGCGGTTGAACGATCGGCTTCTACGCCACATGTTGTGGGTTCGATCCCCACAACATGTGGCGAATATTTTATATGATCTACAGGTAGTTGTTCCGGGTCTGGGCGTTTGTGTATATGGGAATTTGTGTTTGTAAACTCACCCACGATACAGGAGGAAATCTTAGTGTGGGTTAACGTTTGTTTTTTAATAAATAAAAATACTCACATGATTGCGTAACGTCAGAGTTCTTTAGATGTCCTATCGATGGGAACATGAAACCTATGACTTAAAAGTCCAATTAACATATCACTAAGCTATCTTTGCTTGCAATATTTTGGAGCATCAATGGATATTATAAAGCAAGCCACCAATTTAATTTGATCTCCTACTAATTTCGAAGATTTAACAATGCATGTCGACTTATCTAATATCCTTCTCTACTATCGACATCAAGTTTACGAATATAAAATGAAGAGCTGGATCCTACTTCACTAATAGTAAGACTTCCCCCAGAAGTAACATGAAAAACGGTTTTTACTAAGGAAAGTTTCCCCGCAATATCCCAGCTAAGCCGGATTTGCAACTCACTCCCGGCTTCTTCCTTTTCTTTTTAATTAAAACACTTTTATGGACACTGGAGAGATTTTTAAAATGCAAGTTAATTGAAGTGATACGTGACTTTAGACCCGCTTTGTTGCCTTCTGGATTAATTCAGGATTACATATTTCGCCATAAAAAATATCGTAAAGCGAGATTAAGTGCTGCGAAAATGTGGTATTATTTTCTCTTATATCTGGCTTATGAATCCGATCGGGATTTGCATGAGGTGGTTTGATTCGGGATAATTATGAGGACCTAAGCAAATCATTTATTTTTCAGTTCCACGGTTGAAAACAGCGATGTACGATGTAGTTATGTTAATGTAACTATACGAATTAATTATTATATAACTGCGGCCTTTAATTCACATCACTACCTTTACGTCAAACATCATTTACCACGGTTAAAGTTTAGCGTTACTATTAAGGTCTTGATTTTAAGGTAAGAACCAGCAACGTTAACCTCAAAACAAAAATGTCTTCTGTTTTCTTTTTATCTTTTATTTTTCCTTTTTTGTTTTCATCAGTCTCGCACGACACCTCTTTAGAGTGCTCTCCCTGACATGACACGTGTCTTGCAGGCTTTCGCGGGTTTTTCTTTAAACATACGAAAATATTACGAGTGGAGAGGGTTAGACAGGTTAAGTCGGGTTATATTCGCGATTAATCATAGAGCATTAACCCTTATTCGCCGTTTAAGGACATGCTTATAAACTGGTTTCTGACACTTACGCGAATATTAGACATTGAAATAAAACTACTTTTTACGGATTTTATCGCGTTGTATTGATATTATTTGATTCGTTTCACGAAGTCAGCAGTTTGTGAACATACTCTAGACAAGGCCCAGCACTACATCAGATTTGATAAACCACAAGTCCTCGCAAAAGAAAACCGATTCCTTCCCAGGATGATCCGTGAGGCTATTGAAATTAAAAAACATCCAAATTTCAATAGAGAAGATGGCTGGGTCTTACCACCTGCTTGGAACCCCATTATAGATTCCATAAAATCAAAATCCAAGCCCAATACTGCAAGACCGAAGGATACGGTGAGCTCGTTCTGCGTGAATCGGATCGCCAATAATTAACAAAAATGTAAGGTAGCTGTTAGTAATTGTAACATTAAGACGTCCAACAACTTAGTCTACCCGTGACCATGGATGCTGTAAAGGATCCGAAACGTCGGGAATCAAATAATATCAATACAACGCGATAAAATCCGTAAAAAGTAGTTTTATTTCAATGACATGCTTATAACTTTCTTTACCATAATGTTTGCTACCATAATCTTTGAAGAGTTATATTCAGAGCTCTATTTTTATTAGAAGTCAGAGGTAGGCCAAATATTGAATGTGCTTTAAATAGGAGTTTATTATTGTTGTACGTATCATCGACAGGGATCAGCCATATGTTAGGGCTCTTTGAAGATGGATTTAGAAGTGTGGATACATCTGTAGGTATATAATTTATGTTGATAAATGATTGTAAAAAGAACCATCATCTCTTGGTAACAAAATATGCAATAAAGTGTAATGAGTTTTTTAAACTAACATACCATCACGCCTGTATTCCCCGAAGGGTTAGGCAGAGGTATACTAATATACACCCACAGTTCACCGGTATGTTTAGGTCCCATGTAATAGGGGGCGAGCCTATTGCCATTAACCGGGCACAAATCCAAACTGAAAATTTCATAAAAAAATCCAATAATACTGCTCGACCTGGGGATCGAACCCAGGACCTCTAGCGTAGCAGTCACACTTGGGACCACTAGATTAATGAGGCAGTCTTAGCAGTTGCTTGAGTGCAGTAGTATTTTAAATTAATAAGTTGAAAAATGAAAATTTACTTTGATAGTTATCGTACCAAAATGTGTTCAGGTACCTATTATAAAAGGTAATATTTTATCAAATCTGGATCTGTCTAGGCGTTAAACAACGCTTACGTTGTGTTCCGAGTGAGTCAGGTTACCGGAGGCCCAATCCCCTTTTAAAAGGTCGGCAATGCACTTGTGACACCTATGGTGTTGTGGGTGTCCATGGGCGGCGGTAATCGCTTATGATCAGACGATCCGCTGCTCGTTTGCGCTCCTATCCCATAAAAAAATAGTAACAAATCAATGATGTTTCACGTGGGAGAGCCATGCTTCGGCACGAATGGGCCGGCTCGACCGGAGTGATACCACGGCCTCACAGAAAACCGGCGTCAAACAACGCTTACGTTGTGTTTCGCCGAGTGAGTGAGGTTACCGGAGGCCCAATCCTCGTTTAAAGGTCGGCAACGCACTTGTGACTCCTCTTTTGGTGTTGCGGGTGTCCATGGGCGGCGGTAATCGCTTACCATCAGGTGATCCGTCTGTTCGTTTGCCCTCCTATCCCATAAGAAAAATGAAAAAAAAAAAACAAAAAAATCTTTTTTTAGGGTTTAAGCCAAAAACCAGTATAACACTAATATTGAAAATAATCTGGACCAAACCAGAGATACGCATCATAAACACTCATACAACAAAATAGGAAATCTCGTCATTGTGCGGATATGAAACCGAACCCACTTCAAAATACATTTACTCAAGCAGAAATACATATCCCGATTCTAATTTAAAAAAGGCTCACATTTTTACAAAACCAATTTATTTCCTACAAAGACGTATTCAATAGCCCTTTGTTATTCCTCAGAATTGATTCGTGTTTTATTCGATTCGTGGATTCTATCACATTACCACGATAATATCTGAAATGGTTTGGCAGATGGGGACGTTAGCTGGTCCTCACTGGTCGTAGCTCGTAACTCGCCCTGGATAGTTCCACAACGAGGTTCCACATTTGTTGAAATGGTAATGGGTTACGGTTGGTAGTTTGAGTACGTCTGGAAAATATATCGCCGATTTGGCTAGGTAAGATATTTTTAGTACCACGATCCTTTGTGTTTGAAGTCTTTTTTCGTTTATGTGTTGAAATAAAAATTGTGGAAGCAAGGAATGTTTGCACTTCATTCCATTAAGTGTAATACACTTTACATTCCTTAAATTTTTATTCTTAACTTAATACGTACACTATTTTTTTTATGGGATAGGAGGGCAAACGAGCAGACGGATCGCCTGATGGTAAGCGATTACCGCCGTCCATTGAAACCCGCAACACCATAGGATTCACAAGTGCGTTGCCGACCTTTTCAAAGGGGAATGGGGCTCCGGTAACCTCACTCACTAGGTGAAACACAACGTAAGCGTTGTTTAACGCCGGTTTTCTGCCGTGTTATCACTCCGGTCGAGCCGGCCCATTCGTGCCGAAGCATGGCTCTCCCACGTCAAAAAAGCTATTTAGGTATAATACGGAAAATGTTGAATACTTTTAAAAAAAAATTTGAATCTTTCAATTAATTACTTTTGTATCAGCAAATACTACACTAGGTTCACTTATAATGAATAATATACCAAAAGATGTACTTAAGAATCTCGAAGAACAATTCACTAGCAACAACAAAGATAAAACAGAAACACCTTTTTCAACTCCGTTTAACAGATAACTTCTAGCCAAACTTATCTCCACTCTAAATCTAGCTTCCATCGACTTTATTAAGTAACGAAATAAGCATTTCTCGCACGTAGCACCAAAGTTAGGACAAGTAACAAATGAGACGTAGAAAAATCGTCCGAATATGTGATCCCCGAGTTGATTTTCCCCGAGAGCTTTCTTTCCTTCTTTCTTCCTTTTCGTACTTTATAACACATGTATGGCACTTGGTATTAATGGGGACGATTTATCCTCTTTTGAAATATCACCTGAAATATTGATGTGGCCTAAGGGAATGGTTATTTGTGTGTCGTTTGATCTGAAATGTTATGTAGATAGATACTTAATTTAATGTCAATGTATCAATCTTTACTATTGTTTGATGTTTTGAGCGAATATGGATGAGCTTTACAAAATATTTTTATTTGTTTATTTATTGTGACAACTTGAAACTATCATTACAGGGTTTATTCTAATGCGACGGTTAAGAATTGCAAATTTATAACATATGTACTTATTTATGCTATATATATTATATGATATTTACAAAAAGCTAAATTGTAAACTACAAATAAAAAACATTATTCAATTATCCACTTAAAATAGCATTATTACCTACATAAAATATACCTATTTATTACTTTTTTTCATGCTAGGCTTACGACTTACATCTAAGTATTATTTTCCTTATAGCATAATATAAATATTGCTGCTTCAATAGTCAAGTGGTCCCAAGCGCGACTGCAACGCTAGAAGTCCTGGGTTCGATACCCAGGTCAAGCAAAGTGTTATTGGGTTTTACTATGAAATTTTCAGTAGCAACTCGGAGTCTGGATTTGTGTCCAGTTAATGGCAATAGGCTTGCCCCCTATTACATGGGACCTAAACATACCAGCGAACTGTAAATGTACATTAGTACGTCCTGCCTAACCCTTCGAGGAATACAGGCGTGATGGTATGTTTATAAATATAAGGAATAAGATAATTTCATAGGTCTGGGCCTAGGACCAGTGAGTTGAACTATTTAGTCTAATCCATCTCATTCTAAGAAGACCTGTGTTGATAAAGAATACCCTGAAATTATCATTATCAATGATGATAGTTTCAAGGCTTTTTTTTACACTGTTAAAGCAAGACTATAAATGAATTACTAATAGGTACTTATGTGCCTACATTAGCCAAACACTGATTCAAAATGTCAGATGTTTACAATTTATCCCAGCACTATGTCAGATGTTTACAATTTATCCCAACACTATCTCTAAGCGATTATCGATAGATATTGTACCAAATTCGAAATTTTGAATACTTTTACCAAAGTACTGTAAAAGATCGTACTTATCAATACTAGTGCATGTAATTGATAGGTCAGTTTAATATACCCTAGGGTTGTATCAATTTACTGGTAGCAGTAGGAGCGAACCGCGATCCTCCCTCGGGCTTCGAACCATATTTATGGCACCCTAGCGACTTTAATTTCCAGCTCGATTTTCTAATCGAAGTTTACAGTTACTACTTCAAGACTTACGTATGTCTGTACTCATATTGATAGTACAGGAAAAGGTTTTACATTTTGATTAATTAGAGCTGATATTTGAACAACATTTAGATTTTTAACGTATTGTATTTTAGGATAATACCTACACCGTATATAAATTCTCATTGCGGATTTAATCTAAGTTCACATTGTGGAATGCAAATAAATAATTATGAATTATTAATTAAATGTCTTCAACAAAAAGGAGATGAACAAAGATTGGATAATATATTACAACAATTTTGCATTTTCAGATATCAAACTAATTTACAAAAAATATCTGGTAACATTATTCATGTAATTTTGGCTCATACCAACTCAATTTACCAGTTTGTTAAATTAGCTTTTTTATCATAATGCCGCTTTTTAAATCGGAATCTACTTTATTTTCCTTTTAAGACTTTTATATTTATGACTATTATTATTAGTTTATTATTTATATGACTGCCCCATTAGTCTATTGGTCCCAAGCTCGACTGCTACGCTAGAGGTCCTGAGTTCGATCCCCAGGTCGAGCAAAGTGTTCAATAACACTAGAGAGAGAATGAGAATTTCATAGGAAAAGGTTTTCATATTAGTAGCAGCAGCTCGGAGTCTGGATTTATGCCCGGTTAATGGCAATAGGCTCGCCCCTATTACATGGGACTTAAACATACCAGGCGAACTGTGGGTGTTCATTAACGGCCAGTCCCAATAACAATTTGTTGATAGATTTGCGTATTAGAGATAGGATTTTGACATTACTTGTATGGGCCTTATGTAACTCTTGTAAGCAAATCTAATAACAGATTTGTTATTGAGATTGGCCGTTAGTCGCCTCCGCCTAACCCTTCGGGGAATACAGGCGTGATGGTATGTTTAATATGTGTCAGAATACGTTGTTTTTTTTCAGCAGTCTCTATTTTTTTCACGTTCAGGCTTTAAATACTTACGCATGTATTCCCTAATAAGGCAGAGGCGTACTAATTACATACCGGCGAACTGTGGGTGCACATTAGTGCACCTCTGCCTAGCCTTTCGGAGAATGCAGGCGTGATGGTATGTTATGATGTTATGTTTTTCTTATAATTAATCGGCCAGACTCAACCTTACAGCTGAAAAACTTAATTTCTGGAACTGTTTCAAATTAGCCAAGAAAAATAGCAGAAGATCAGAATATCTATATTTTATGACATCAAATTAACAAACAAGGCTTGGCTTGGGATTGCAGTATGACGAGAGACTTTAATATATTTTTATGAAAGGCGTTTTGGCGCGAAACGTGAATGATTAATGACCCGACCCTTCACCCGGGATCCGCTTCCGTCCGAGCTAATTCCGGAAACTTTTCGCTGAAACGCTCCGTTTTTTTTATTAATTAAGTCGTCTGCGTTATATAAAACTGAGTAAAGACCGAGTAATATTTCCAAA
Source organism: Acronicta aceris (assembly GCA_910591435.1). NCBI lineage: Eukaryota > Metazoa > Arthropoda > Insecta > Lepidoptera > Noctuidae > Acronicta > Acronicta aceris. The sequence goes on along the minus strand of OU342767.1, from coordinate 6,607,459 downwards.
TTATTCTAATTAACTGTAATTTCATTTAAGCACTTTCCATTATCTTAGAATGAAAATGGAAAAGTTGTCTTATCTTAATCCGTGTTTCTTTCTTCTGGCGCTAGTAAATGTATCTCTTACTTATTTAATCAGACATACTTGCCATTTGCGATGGAAAAGATTCATAAATAAATGAATGTGTTGTGTAAATGAACAAACAGAAAATCTTGCGTACCACAACTTACATTATTTTTTTACAAAGGTCGGCAACGCACTTGTTACTCCTCTGGTGTTGCGGGTGTCCATGGGCGGCGGTAATTGCTTACCATCAGGTGATCCGTCTGCTCGTTTGCCCTCCTATCTCATAAAAGAAATATTATCATACATGCAAGTCTGATTTTCACTTCAAGCATCCGTAGTATAACTAAATGATCAAATATACGGAGATGCAGTTTGATTCAACTAAAATATTAATGGTTAATCATTGCATGCACATAACAGTCACATATAAATGATCGTAGAAGCGGTAGTCATGGAAACCAAATCATATTCATGTCGTTCTACATCCAGATACATTCATATACAAATTTTAATGGGTAGGTACACTCCCATACATAAATTTGTATCAACAAACACAACGTAACAAATGGGATATCCGATTTATTCCCATCGAAATCGAATCTAACACCAAATTGGATTTTGAATTACGGCAACGGATAAACAGAGATTTAATAATTTTGTATGTAGATATGCAGACATTGTACAAACATTGTTTGGTTTATGTTGAACAGAGTTGTTTTGTTTGGTCCTTTTACAAATCAATCAAGCGAGGGTTATTTATAGCGTTATGTACGTTTCACGGGTTGACTTTTCGTGGGATTTGTGACAACATTTATAAACATTTAGAGCTGAGAATTTATGGGTGCAAAAACATTGAGAGACCTCATTGATTCAGTTGTTTATTCAATGTTTTCATTTTTAAATACAACGGTCGCTACGATGTTTTACTCCAATATTTTAACTTTTTTTTTTTAATTATCAACATAAGTAACATTAAAGCAGCATCGTTATTTCGATATAACCGTTTACTAAGTCACGAGAAATACAACAGAATATAATATATTTACAAATAAATTGAATCACTAAAATCTATTAATTGCAACAATATAAAACAATAATATTATATTATTTAAGTATAATAATCAAATTAGGTTCGTACTTTTTACATATTTTAAAATCTTTTCTGTCTGCCCTCACGTATTTCAAGGTAGGCAATAATGTAAGAAAAAGCTAGAAATTGTTTAACAGAAAGAGTAAAATGTAAAAAGAATGTACTTCTCGTACTCGAATAGTGTTTTTTACATTTTGTATTATACGGCGTCTAGACGCCGCCGCCGCCCTGTTAGCTCTTCAACGCTAAGTTTCAACAAAATTAATATTTCTTTCGCACAAAGCCGCTGGCGAGCTGATAAATGAGCTGTTTATCAAACATCTCCTTCCGAGTAATCATGAGATCTGTGCATAATGGCCCACTGCCGCTACCCAGCTGCCGTTTTGCTGTGAAATCATCTAAATTGTATCCCACGGGCACAAATCTCATCTTGTCCTGAACTGGATCTTTCGAATTTCAATAAGGATAAAACGCGTTTAATAGCCTTATCTGGACTGCGCATAATTGAATAATGTCTGTTGTCTACACTTCAGATGGCTGGATATTAATCTGTAGCAAGTGTAGCAACCCTATTTTATGCACTGTTGATAGGCAAATTAGCATTCAAGTTTGAAATAATTATAGGGTATAAAAAATTAGGCCGCTTACATACACAAGTTTTAAATTTAAATTTTACTACCAAAGGTGTGCTCTGCACGCATGTATTCCTTTATTTCCTTTTCACGTTTACAATGACCAGTCTTTAAGGGAACCGTGAACGTGTGAAAACTGCCTATAGGTTTGATGTCAGACGCCAGATGGTCACTAAGAATTAGCTTTAACGATTTAGTCCTAAGTGTTCCTTAAGAAGTTTAGTTATAAATATGCGTTACAGTTTCTTGGTAACAAAGCAAGTTCACACATTTTACCGATCGTATTTCAACGATTGTTATGATTGTGGTAATGATTTTACGCAGAAAGTTTTATTTGCTTTTATTGGTCAAATTGGTTTAGTTAATTTGATGTGGTAGGGGTACCTAGTACCCCTATCACATCAAATTTTTAAGCTAGGTACCCCTATCACATCAAATTTTTGCTATTTTGATAATCTGTAACTTTTATTTTGTATGGATTAAGTCGGCAAACGAGCTGATGAGCCACCCGGTGGTAAGTAATCATCGTCGCCCATGGACACCTGCAAACCAGAGGAGTTGCTGATGCGTTACCGACCCTTAAGAGTCCCTACGGACTGCAGACTGCCAGAGCCGCAGCAACCTAACTGAAATAGAATTATATCTTTTATCTGTAACGCATCTCTAACCCTATTGTTTTGTGTGTAGTAAATAAATAGATAAACGTATTTTCTTTCGTTTTTGTCCTTCAAAATAATTATATTGTTCCCGCGGCCGCTATAAAAACACTTGCCAATTTCAGTAAAATCAAAGCAAGACATTTAAAGTTTCTTTCTTTTTTTGCAATGGCGTAATACTTGTTCAAAAGTAAATAATGGCTGCTAGTTATGATAATGTTTGCGCGGAAAGAAGGAGATCGGTCCGGGAAATGAACGCCATTCTTCAGGCGGTCGCAACGTTGATTGGAACCTCGAGTTTCCCTTCAAATATAAACGTATTGAATGTGAAAAATTGGCTATTTATCCAGCTGAGTTTACTGCAAAAATAATATATTATTGTAGGTTAAACATCGCGCTTGTACTCCTCGAGAGGTTAAATAGAGGTTAACTAATGCAGGTACACATACGGTTTGCCGGTATGTTTAGGTCCCATGTAGGATGCGATCTTGTAGCCATTGACTGGGTACTAAAGGTTCAAGTTGCTACTGAGCAAATTTCATAGAAATTCTAATAACACTACTCGACCTGGGAATAAAAACCCAGGACCTCTAGAGTAGCAGTCGCGCTTAGCGACCATTAGACTTATGGGATAAATTGATTACATATTGAATTTATTTGGTAATTTAGCATTTATGTAATAGACCTATATTGACTAATGTACATAGCTAGGTATATTAAATGCATGCATTTAAATGCTAAATTACCGAATAATGTTGTCCGAATTCACTAGCATATTGATAATTATTCGGACTCGATAAGAGCTGTATCTAGTATCAATATTATAGTGGAGTGCCACACTTATGCAAGGACTCTGCTCACTCAACTCCGATAAAACTAAATTTAAAATTTCAAGCCAAAGCTAAAATTCAGCAGAAATTTTACGACACGTCTTAAAATTCAGGACCGGTTTTTAAAACTAAAGTTTTACTCCTAGAAGGTATCATAAAAGTCAGCGTCGCACACAGGTGCAGCAAATATCAACGGTAAAGTACTCGTTGTCGACGCTATGACAGAATTGGAAATGTTATTATTCTTATAAAAAAAAACTAGACGCGCGGGAAAACGCTAAGGTACGCAGTTTTGGCACCCACTTGTGCTCGGTATTATCTTCGGTTGAAATCGCATGTAATAGACGATTTGCTTGCGAAAAAAGGCACTAGAGAGAGAGTAAAATAAAAAAAAGCACTAGGGAAGTCGATAAGACCACTGTGAGCCCTCGTTATCTTGGGTCATAAATTACCCCAACACCCTCGGGGGTTCAGGTAGGTGCCTCCCAAGCAGGATCCTTCGAAACGCTATGAGGATTCCGGGAAATGAAGTGACTACGTGATCCAATTGCGATTTTAGGTGCATTCGATTTATGTATGTTTTTAGTAGTCACGCAACATACTTCAGACATTGATAGGTCATTCTGGTTGACGATTCGATAATAGAACAATAAGTTGAATGAAACGCTTTTGCACAAATACAAATCGATATTAGTGGAAAGTTGGAGAACGTTAAAAAGAAAAGCTCGAACGAGTTAAAATCGATTAATCAGCGATTCAATTTTATACCATTCGATTCCTGAGTTAAAATGGTAATAGAGTTGGATTTTATAGGACGTATTCTCGTTGTCAAATGTCAAATTAAGTTCAAAATCTTAATCAACGATATACAGTGATTATATATTTATGGATTTCTCCATCCAAAAAACCTTTGAATTGAATATTCTGCGTTGTTTTTCGAACAAACTCGTGTCAACTTTAACATCTAATTTTTCACAGCACAAAACAATGTGCGGAAGTGGGATAACGATTAAAGTTAGACGATAAATCCAGCAGTTTCGACGTCCGTTCGCAACCACATCTGACAGGCTAATACATAGCTATTGATACAATATTGGTGGAAGCATTCCAAACACTTTCTATTTCAGCAACTTTAACACTCTACCCGTTACTCCTATTTTTTGGAGAGTAAGGTCTAATTTAGATCGGCAATAGGCTCGTCTCGCTGTAGCTGTAAGTTTGTTTAGTTTGAGTTTTGACAAATATCTGCAGGTGACGGGTGCGCGGTTTCCCGGCACGGATGTGTTTGACATATTGCTATGATAGCGGGTTTTGTACATATACTGACGTCATAAATCGTAGGCACTGGTATAAAGAAAAAGGTCAGCTATTTGTATCAGGGGTATTTTGTGATCGCAAACAAATTTGGAGAGGACCCTTTTTGATAACCTTAAGTTTCGGGTGGACCTCTGAGTTCGAAAAAAAATACATATGGTGAGTCCATTCAATAATTTTGTTTTCGAAAATATTACGGATTTATTTGAAGTACCTACCTATGAAAAAAATACTGTATCAACTATAAAATTCAACATCAACAAAGGTATATATATATACAACAAAATAATTACTCAAAGGATTATCTATGGAGTTTCCTGCGGGTTCTCAGACTATAGAACGGGGCTACAAGGGGCTACAATTTTTTTTACATTTCGTAAATAGCATGTAATAATGTTCTAAATGAAATAAAACATTTTACTTAAACTTTGAAACAAAATTCTATATTAGTCTGAATCAGACTAAAGCAAAACTGCAGTTTTTATAAATCTTTATTCTGATTTGTCCAAAAAAATGTCAAGCTAAAAATCTCAGACAAAAATAAAAAAAAATGCTTACAGATAGTATTCCCCGTCTCCGTCAATTCAGACAGTCATTAACATTAATAAGCCAATTACTGAAATGAGTGAAGCAAAAATTCCTACCTTTTTTCCCTCCCTGTGAGGGCTGTTCGCTGGGACACCATTTATTCTACACGCTTAATGAGAACTGACAATTCGCTTCAAAGGAATTTCTGATATCGATCCAATTTCACAATTAAGCAAAGAGCTGAAGAAACTATGAACTTTTTTTTTTCATCGAAAATTTTAACGTAATTATTTTTTAATATCAGAGAAGAGTTAAAGCTTTTGGCTAATTGAAATTTATACCTACTTGGAAGAGTCTAGACGCTTTGTCTATTTCAACTGGTTATGAGATAGATTGAGAACCCACAAAGTAATTAGGGAAGTTCAGAGGAACCTCTCTATCTACTAAATATAAAACATATAGGTAGCTATAGTCTGGGTGTCTTTAAATCATGAGTGAATCGTTTTCTTCTAGACAAGCGCGCTCCATCGTAGATCGCAGTCTCCTTAATATCAGTATCCATCACCACTATCTATCATCTATCACGAATAACAAAAAAAATATATGCACCTAGTGGACACATTTCATTTTAAAGATTTTCTCTATACTTAGACGAGACTTTTTATCTTTTTCATATTTTTTTTATTTTATTATGTAACTTTTTATTGGTCAACGTAAAGATTTTGTGATAAAAAAGCAATTTGTTATATTTTATGTAACAAATTGTATAGGTACAGTAATTGTTGGAGATTCTGAAATAAATTAATTAAAAAATCTATAACTATTGCTAAGTACCAAGAAACTACATAATACAATTATATTTTTAACGAAAGATGTACTATATAATACATAGAAAAAACAAATATACTTAATACAAACAACGCTAGTACGCTACGCGCAATGATTGCCCAATAACCCAATCTTCTCACAATATCATCGTACAGTATTCCAAGGAAAAAGCAATAAATAATTTGTCACAAAAATTGCTCAAATAACCCTTACGAGGGAACGTGTGACATAGGTTGAAACTGATTGGGTCACCGCACTGATCAAATTAGAAATGTCTTGTATTTTCCGCATCTCTGCGTACGTTACGTATCGGATATGACCGTAATTTCTGGTAAAACAATTTGTTATTGCAAAAAATATGGTAACATTCCGTACGCATACAAAAAAAATCTTAAACAAAGTTGTGTCGTTTAGTAACTATTTTATTGTTTTAATGATGTTCCGTTTTGTAAGATACTTAAATGTGGTCTAAAAAGGCTAAATTGAGCAAGTTTTCTTATTATTATTTAGCACACATAACATATCATAAGCAAACTTATGATAATTACAATTCATCGAACAGAATTCAAAACTCCTCTAAGAACAAAATAATTTCTGAGTATTTTTTGTGTCCTTGCTATATTTAAAACACAGAATAACTTACAACAATATTAACTATCAAACTGATGTAAGGAGAATAAACTGTTATAAATCTGCAATACCGAATTCCCTATTAAATAAACCAACCACAACAACAACATTTTGAAATATTGCCTCGAATCATAAGGCAGCTTACTTGTAATCAGAGTCAAAAAGGGCTTTAAAACGCATAAAATTAATACCTTATCGGCAACTTTAAGTCTTAAATAATTAAAGACACAAATAAAACTATTATTAATTCAAGGTAGCGTGCATAAGTCCTACTAGGCGTACCAGGATCTCGTACCCTCGATTTTAGTGCCGTGTAATATATGGGCCGTAAAACACACTTATCACAACGCACACAAATGCGTCCATAAAATCTGTACTATTACACTGATATCATTAAAGTTATGTGCATGGAAGTTTGTTCATACGTGTTGCAAGAAAAAGGACGGAAAACATGTAGAAGCTTATTTTTTACTTAATTATTTTACTCATAATAAATTTAATTATTTACTATGGAAATATTTATAAAAGCAATAAACTTTCTACATACACTAAATAATATGATAAGTATTTGATTACTTCCTAACAGTAAAGATTGCTTATTTTAATTTAATTACAACTTATTTTTTGTGATAGGCTAACGCTTGACCGCCAGTTCGCCTGATGTTAAGCAATATTGCGATCTACGATGGAGCGCACTTGCCTAGAAGAAACCGATTCACTCATGATTTAAAGACCCCCAGATTATACCTATCGGGGAAGACTAGATTATGAAAAAAACTCGAATGGAAGATCAATAAGATCTATCATCAAATTTTAATAACAAGAAACAACGAATATGTATATTAGTGTTTAAAAGCACGAACTAATCCAACAACAGTCTTCGGAACTACTTGAAACACTAGAACGTATATAGGCAAAATATCATAAGTGAACCCGACAGGCAAAGTTAGTGAGATAATAAACTCTTATTATAAAGAGCGTCTTCGACTAATTTACGATGCGGTCCCCACCCTTACTAATCCATACTTATTAAGGATAATGGGGAACCAATGAACAACTTTTCGTCCTTTATCTGGAGTCATAAATATCGGCTATCACGCGTCGCCGGTAGCCAGAGGTGTCGAAAGTGCAATTTAATGGTCCTTTTATTACATTTCGAGTAATAATTTTATAGTAATTTACAGTAAAATACTAAGTTCGAGTTTGCGAAATATTTAGGTTGTTGTGCGGGAATATTATGTTGATATTTTAATTAAACTATTTCTTGATAAAGGGTAATTTATTTATATCACGAGCTGAGAAGATCTCGTGCCTATCTATCTATAGATGTAAAAAAAATAACAGTCCATTTAGTAGCATTGATCCGATTATGACAAAACCTTATTAAGCTATTGTGTGCGCGTTATCTGAAAAAGAAACAAAGCATTGAAACTTAATGCACAGCTTCTAAATATATAGGATTTTTTTTTTCAAGAAAACCATAAGTTTGTATGTCAATCTGATGTGTAATCTGATGATGGTTGAAAAGCATAAGACGGATATAAACGGTTCCTGCTTTTTAAATACCTTCAATAACCAGAATTCATTTTTAATTTCGTTATTACAATTGTAAATCAATTTATATATTATATATTGACGACACGTTTGGCGTAGCGGCTGAGCGATCAGCTTCTGCGTCACGTGTTGTGGGTTCGATCCCCACATGGAGCAAATATTTGTATGATCTACAGGTAGTTGTTCCGGGTCTGGGCGTTTGTGTATGTGAGAATTTGTGTTTGTAAACGCACCCACGATACAAGAGAAACTCCTAGTGTGGGGCAATGTTTTTTAAATAAGAAAAAAATATATATCATCAATTTATTACTTATGTAAGCTAAATGTGTTTTAGTTTCAAACTGTTAGTTTTGGTAAATATTTTGTTTGATATTATCACAGTACAATTTATTGCTACCCATTCTCCCAACTATGATAGTCTCTTAATTATCCAAAAACTCGTTGGCCTTATAGCATAATTACCATATTTAATTACACTGGCTCATACTTAATTCAATCTTGACACATTACCAAAGCTAGTATACCTACGGAGCTTTTATCAGTAGAATATATTTATACGAAACTTCGTGCTTCTACTACTTATTATGGGTTCCGTATACTTGACAAAATTATTTTAAGGATCAGCATCAATTTCTTACAACCCTAAGTGCAATGTAATCGAATCAAAGATGGTCCTAATCTCTTAAGAAACGTCGAGGTCGGCCAAGATTACTTCAGTGTTATAGTATCTCAATGGCAGTATCCCCCAGGATCGTTAAGGCAATCTGTAAGTGAAGTCTATGTTCGACCACCAATAGCAATCCACTCCGTCTTAGTACAGCTTTAGTCCTGTTCATTACACAAGGGAGACCGTGGCTGCAACTAGGTACATAAAATATGTATAGTGCATTCGGAATTTAATAGAAAATTGTTCGAATATTTTGTACCTCTTTTTTAAAAAGAGTGTTATTGTCAAGGATGTAACAAACATATTAACGGAAAGAATTGAAGCAAAAGGACTTAACAAAGAATAACTAAAAAGAGAAAATAAATAATCCTTTTTAGTCTTAATTATAACTAACTTTAATCAGTCGGCGCAAGAACTAAGACCATGTTTTGCAGTTGAGTTTTTTGTTGCCGATTCCAAATAAGATATTAAGACTAAATTACACTGGGATTTATAAGATCTGTGAATCACACAAATATTTGTCACGGTCGGTCTTACACTTGGTAGACCAATTTACTTTAACTGATACTAGAAGACAGACAGAGATTATAAAAAATCAACGAAACACAACCAATGAAAAACAAACTATCATATCAATATTTAAATAAATAAAATAGGGTAATATTGAGGATAAAGTCAAAGAAAAGCATCACCGCAACTTACAAAGATTGACGAAGACTGTGACGCGTTTTTTAAAATAAGTTCTTTAATACTATAACAATTTATTATAAAAGAACTGTAAGAATTAAAAGAGCCAAAATAACCAAAAAGAACCATAGTATAAAATAACTTTTATTTGTGAACTCTGTTTTATTGTAATAAAATCTTAAGAGAAGTTCTTCTGGGAAATAAACCTTTTACAAACTGATACAATATCGGCTGATATATTATTTGATGGAAACAAAAAGGTTTATTATTACATTCCGTGTCCAATCCTCCCAACTATCCATCTAACATCATAAGCGAAAACATCGTCATAACACATAGGATGAATGCCCGACAATCTTTCACCGTATTCAGGCAGATATGAGGCTGTGCCACAACGAGGATACATGAGACATATTGTCACTCCCTCGCCCCATGAGGATTGGGCGGCTAATAGCGAAATAGTGTCGCCCCGAAGCTTGTCACTTATCATTTGCAACGCTAATGGAATATTTATAACTGGCTTATTATACTGATGTTTAGTATAATGTACGTTTTGGATAACACTGTCATTATCTAGAAGATTACGAGCTAGAAGAACATAATGCATTTGACTAAAACCACAATACAAGTAGTTCGTTCCTATATTTCTCTGTCCTAAATCGCTATATATATGTTTGCCTAAATTATTGTTTTTAAATAAAACTACTAAGGATCCAAAACATCGGGAATTAAATAATATTAATACAACGCGATAAAATCCGTAAAAAGTAGTTTTATTTCAATGTCTAATATTTGCGTAAGTATCAGAAACCAGTATTTTTTTTTTCATAAAAATTCATCGAGTAACTCTTGAGACATGAAAATTTCGACTTTATTGACTTCATTTTTGCAATGTTACTGCCACTTAGATGAAGCTGAAATTATAAACGTTATTTTCCACTTCAGTTCTTCCATAAGTAATTATCAACAGCTAATTAATATCTTCTACCATACACACGGACGCATGGAGACCGCCAATTTGCGGGCACAGCACATAACGTTTTATTTGATGCGAACAAGGGTTAGTATTTATTATTGTTTACGTAGCGCGATGGCCTCCGGGCACAATTCCGTTGAGTTATGGCCTGGTCACCCCGTGCGACCGAACGCAGGTGCCCCACCCGCAGAAGGTCTCAATTTATTGCTAATTTTATTTGTATGGTGGTTCCTGTAAATTTTATTGTTTTTGTTCATAAATATTCCGGTCTGGACATCGGTGCTAATCCAAATTTTATAGCGGCAGTTTATCCCGATATTTTCGATCCATCAAAATATAAAAAGAAATTCCCTTTTTCTTCAATATTGTGAGACTTTCCGAATATTCCGGTAATGTAAATGCAAAATGAGGAAGAAATTGACGCTACATCGTTTAAGGTCCCATAAGACGCATTCTTATGGACGGGAGAAATATCACTCCGAGCTTAAGTGCAGTCGTTTGCAATTTTGATAAATTTATAGGAGTGAATTTTGACATGGTTTACATACAGCAACCGACGCGTGTGTGTATATAACAAAACATATATGTATATATAAACGAGTAATGCAAGAACCGTAGCACATGGCGCTGTACTTTCTGTACAAAGATAGAGAAAAATACTTTCAACGTTTAATCTTTCCACAAATTAAATACACTTTAAATGAGCATAATCATAGCATTTTTCGGAATTTATCAATTCATATAAAAAAAACAATGCGACAAAGGTATTAGGTACGTAGAATATTCAACGATTTATAGTTATTCAACAGATAAACCGCACATAAAGAAAAGCTCACACAAATCCTACATTATTAACATAACCAATAACCATCAAAGCTAACGATGCCGAGATAACAGCCGTGTCTTCACAAACATCCGCACATTATCCCAAGTCATTTGCAAAACTCCTTTCTCCCATTTTCCTGAGACTATCCTACGAATACAGTTCACCTGAATCCCAACAAGAAATAAAACTACCAAAGAACGATTTTTCTCACAGACGTTATTCGAATGAAATTCGTTATTGGAAATACGCTGGAGTGCTATTAAAAGTACAATATTTCGTTTCATGTTCTCTCTAATTAATTTCCGTCTTGCTTTTGTTTTTGTCTCGCTCCAAGCTTTAACATTATTGTTACTATCAGGTAATTTATACACGAGTCTAATGAAAATATATCTCCGCTATTTATCAAACGGAGTGCTGGTAGACTTTGGGAACGTTATACCGATGGGAAAAGGTCTCATTTATGGTAACTGTTTCCAAGTTTTGCTGACAAAAGGAAAGTAGGGGTACTTTTTCTTTGTCGAAGGATTTGGGTCATTGGTTATTTCTATTGGGAAAAGATTCAGGTGGAACTTATGTATTGTTACGGAATAAGTTATATTTGTTATGCATGGGTTGTTTGTTTCAATAAAACTATTGTATTTCATTTCAGTAGAATACATCTATGTGGATTTTAAAAGCATATTTCATAGGTAGATGCAGAGATAGATCATTGTATGCATCTACAATTCCCATCTCTCATAATATACAACTGCTCAAATTAATTAATGGCATCGTTAATAACAGACAAACACAGGTAAAGCAAGAGATATTACTCTAATAACGTCTACAGTGGCTGCATGCTTATGCAGAGGTCGTAAACACAAAAGCCGTGCTTATAGAAGGCATTATTAACCCGACTTCCTCTAAGAGAAGACATGTTTGCGCGGATTATTACAAGTCTAGCAATAAAGGGGCGAAACGACACCTGGTAAATATTAAAAGGGGAAGAAATAAAGTGAGTGTTATGTTTGTCACCAAACGTGACCGCGGCTTTATGAATTTCTTTATAACCCCACCTTAAGGTGTAAACAGACAAGACGCTTAAGCCAAGTTAAACAGTCAAGTAAAGATTAAACACCTGATGCATTAAACTTTATTAAGCTAAATTAATGATGACAAAAAATCTCATTCCCGAAAGGGTAAGATTTTATTTCATTGGGTAGAAGGAGCCAAATTAATGAAGATCATTTATAACGTCCTATCTAGGGTAAGGACTAATATAAAATAGGAAGATTTTGTAGGATACAAAAAACTACGTAGTGTCTAAAAAAGTCTTCTCAATTCTTCCAAAATATATAAAATACAACGTCTAAATTTCTCTTGAAACGTTGGCAATCTGTAAAAATGAAGAACAATTTCATAATTATTTCAATTTTGATCTCGGGATTCATTGCGAGCTTCACATTTCTGTGTAAATTCCCTGAATGAAGCAAGGTGAACGAGACGATTACAGCTCACTTCCGAGCCCTCGGCTGCAGGATTAGATTGAAATTGAATGGTCTTCCAGAAAATGAGAAATGAAAAAGAAAAAGGCACGTACCTTCATAATGAGTAAGAAAGTGCTTTTGAAGAACTATTTTCAGTGAATGACGGAGATTAAGAAAATACAAACTCTTCGGAGTTTTATGAGAAAATGAAAGATGTCGAGTCGCAAAAGCTGTAATTTTTTAATAAAAAGAAGTGATTGCGCACTTTTGCAAATTTCTTTTTCATTTAGTCGTTCGTTAGAACTTTAGCTGCGATGGAAACGGCAAAAGTAATTGAAACAAATTAGGAATATTTTGCGTTAAGATAGAATATTACTTACCTAACGTTAATAAGTGTCTAAACCCACGGTCGTTCCCATTTATTAAAATCTTCGTGCTCTTTATACATTATAATTTTTGTGGATGAACCATAAACTGGTTGAAAAAAATCCAATTTAGTATGGTACTGGTACTGGCTACTGGTAAGTAGGTGTTTTGATATCGTATTATTCTCTCACGGAACAAAATATACCTTCATTTACCACTCTCTTACATCGGTGAATAAACACAGTTCTTGTGAGGTTTGCAAACCTGCAATAAACCATTATGGTGAAAGCCTCTCATTCTGAGAAGAAAGAGAGAGGACCCCTGTATAGTGTTGATCATGAAGTTTTCTTTTCATAGTTAAAACATTAGCTCCCTATAGTTCAATATCTGGAGTCCAATAGACATCCTTAGCTTCTTTTTTATACAACACATCATTCTGGTGATGGTGTATCTGTGTGTATAATACAGGTTAGCAAAAGTTTTAATCTGTTGCCTTTCGTATAAGCATGGTAAAGACTAAGTCAATTTTAATTAATAGAACTTTGAATATTGTAATATATGATATGGTAATACTGAAGTTTGAAGATTCCTTATTTAGGTGGAAAATTTGATCATTCCTGTATAGCACATTTTCAGCACTTTGGCGTAGTAGCTGAGCGATAGGTTTTTTTATACCTTAGTGGTATAAAAAAACCAAACAACAAGTGACAAACAAGCTTACGGCCCGCCTAGCTAAGCGGTTTCCGTAGCCTATGGACGCTTGCAACACCACTAGTATCACTCGAACGTTGCCGACCCTGTAAATCAAGGAGGAATAGTTGTGTTGGCAGCATAGGAGACAATAGCGTGATTCTTATCCTATCTGCTAACACAACGATCCTCAGGGAGCTCTGACGAACTTGCTTGCTAGTGAAAATTTTCTAGTGTTTAAAACAAAAACAAACAGAGCATCAATCTCAAATCCCCTTAACCCGACTCACCATAGACCATGAGAAACAAACACAGTTCTTGCATAATACGCGCATTCTCCGTAGCACGTCATAAACTGGAAATTGCCTTCCTAGTTGAATTCATCCGACGGGGACTGGGGCTCCTACCCTAATAACATTGCAGTTTCCTGGAAAATTTTAGTGTTGTGTGGACCAGCGGGGCGGAATAAAGGCGGGTGCTCGTTTCCGCGCCTCACATCCTACTTCGACAATCTAAGACCGACAATTTTGGCCTTTTCCCGAGTACATTGCGTAAAATGTTCAACAAATTTCGGAAAATTTCGTACAAAATGCGCAATGGACATGAAAAAAGAATTTGGATATCAAATTTTGGAAGTATTTAGTAGGTGATCGCAATGCTCTTACCGTGATAGAGGTGAAGTTTATCCGACAGACTAACAAAGCTGAGCATGAAAATGGTTGGATAAAGTAGTCTATACACCTTGGTAATTATGTTTTTGGAGATTTCTAGGTTTAAGTGGACTTTACTATTCTAACAAGGCTTTACTTAGTGCTTTCACACGGCCGGTTTCATGATTTTGGTAGCTAAAACAGAAAATATAGAGAACTTGATTTGATTTAATTTCATACATTTACATAATATATCGGAACTCACCTCACTCGCCTAACTTAGCCTAGTGGTTGCGCTACAGGTTCAATGCTCAGGTCGAGCAAAGTTTGAGTTTGAGTATTTCTCAGTATCAGCTCAGAGTTTGGATTTGAGCACGGTTAATAGCAATAGACTCGCCGCCTTTTACGTAGGATCTTAAGATACAGGCAAACTTTCTTCAGTTCACTTAAAGAAGGAATCGGGATGTATTTGAAATTCCTCTTCGAATATCAATCCATCTTCCGATCCGATTCTTCAAGATCCTCCTAATATTTTGTTTTGTGCTCTTTTACCAGCCACAAATCAAACCTCAAGGCAGCTATTGAAAATTTCCAAAATAAAATACCAATAACACTTAGTCACATTTGCGGTCAATACATCAATGAAGAGCAGACAGCGACAACAGGAGGCGCTCACTCATATAACCACACTCACTCACAGAATAATGACGTCACGAGTGTTATAAAGCCCAGAGTACTTACGAGTTCAAGTGTTCAGTGCCGCCGCCGGCAACATCATGAGATAATGAAACACTGTAATAGAGAAACAAACATGCTATTAATCTCAACAACAGAACAAAATTGTAAACTTAAGAGTAATATTTTAACAATGTTTTTTTTTCACAGTGTCTATATGGAGTTTCTTGTCGGCTCTTCTCCATAACACCCACTTTATGGAATCTTGCAACTAGTTTTTGACTTCTCAATAGTACCTAGTATTTTAGTTATCTAACTGATCTAAAACAGTTGGTAGAAAGCAGGCGCTTTGGGTGGGACCAAAGTCTTTGGGGTAATAGTCAGAGAGTAGGTACTCGCGACTAACGTATTTTTTTTTAAACTTACTATCTATGTGGGTCGGACATTACTAGTATTGTTGTTAACCCTTGGTGCTAAGCTAAATGCTTGTGTTACGAGTGGGTTCACGTCTGTATGCAATGGGTGAGTGCGTCGAAGTGGCAATCACATGATCGCACGTCCGACGCCCTTAGCCATTAGGCTACCGCTGCTTCAAAGGTTTGTAAAGAAACGTGTATGATTTGCCCCCCCTCACATCCAATGACCTCCATGACCAAACTATAAAAGCTATACTCAAAACAGGAGTTCTAACGATGACTTCAAGTCTTCATAAAGTCAAAAGCACGAGTTCAAGTGCCCCGCAGGGTGCCAGCGGCGACACGACACACGGAACCCTGCAGAGGCCGGATTAACTATACTTCACTAACGAATTAATTATAGCAAACAGCTGCTTCTTTATACAACGGTAAATCAACTTACAACATACCGACTAAGAATTAGATACTTATGTCACCACTGATTCGTGGTTATCATAATCAAGCTTACCTATATATTTCGAAAGCTTATACATTTATAACTTAATCCACACCCACACTTCTTCGGTAAGTTTAAGTCTCATATAGGTCCAAAGCAGACACGAATCTAAATTCCGAAATTGCTACCGATAATTTTCCTTATTTATAAGAAAATTTTGCCACTCACTAGGATTTTCTCTCGTATTGTGGGGAATTTACAACCACGAATTTGCACATACATAAACGGTCAGACCCGAAACATCTACCTGTAGGTCATACAAATATTTGTTCCGTGCGGGGATCGAACCTACAACCCCTGAGGCAAAAGGCGATCGCTCAGCCGCTATGCCCAACGAGTCGACAATTAAAAATATAAAACCCAATAACACTTTCCCCGATCTGGTAATCGAAACGTAAATTAATATCAGAAATTGGAGATGTGACGCAAGTTTGTTAAGAAAAATATTCTGCTCGTGAATGATTTCCTAGAGGACTTGGAGCTAAGATACTCGATACTTGATCTAAAGACAAGTTTTCACTAATCAAATATTCATTTTGGTAATAAACTTTATCGGATCTGCAAGCATCAATATCCTAACTAGGTAATTTTTTAGCAATGCATCTACGATATCCGATACCTAGACGAGAAGGTCACTGGGTAAATAGCTCCCTTCTTTTGTCTTCTTTCTAATAGATTCTTATGCGTATCAAAGGTAGGTTTTTTACAGAATTCGATTAGATTTTTTATCGACTCTACAGTCGACAAAATATATTTTATACAACTAAATTCAGTCGACAAAACCCCTTGTTGACGGTAGTCACGCTACTCATAATGTTGAGTAAATGTGAAAGCATTGACTGAATAGTAGAGGTTGCATTTCTTATCTATTTATTTTTGTTACAGTGATGATCAAGTAGGTAGTAAAGCTAACGAAAAAGGTTCAATATATCACCCACCCAAAGTTCTTAACCCTATAACCAAAGTAGAATATAATAAAAATTGAAATAATATTCTAAAAAGTTACGACTCCTATTGAATCAGGACTTATTCAATACTACTTTATAATAGCGCATAACTTTGACACGAACAAAAACTTGGAGTTTTCCATAAATTCTGTGAACTTTTTTAATACGGGGGCGAACAATAACATAAAATAGATTCAGACGGACAGTCCCGCCGTCCGATTTCATCGGTGAACATATAATTCAGTTAACCAATGAACCACATGTGGTGCACACGAACACACGGGATTGAATTTGGATCAGGAAACATATACAATGTCCGTGTAAACTCCCGCAGAGCTTTAGAAATTGTTATAGTGAAAAAAAATTGACGAACAGACACACAAAATTGAAAAAATAACGCACGTATGTAGACAGTTTCCGTTTCAATATATTTCTGATATTGTTTGGTTGTGGTCAGCACACCCCACACACGTGGGGTATACCTGTAAACATTCCTGACTGTAAATTTCGTCACTATATTCGATTATGCTAATAGAAACCAAACCTAACACTTATCTGAACCATCTGTTGAAAGATAACACCAATACTACCTAAGCAATAACGATTCCAATTTACTCTCAAAGACTAATTTCTAAATTTCCATCGCAATTACTAATCGATTTAGCGATAAAATAAGATTACTGTTAGCGCAGGTGCACATCTACATAATCGATACCCGATTAAGTATCGATTAGGATCTAGCGAAACTAACACTGCGATTATCATCTTTAGAGCTACGAAGACCAGTATCAACCCACTTATACATGCACATTACGGGATCAGGCACAATGATCATGTAGAATTAAAATTCAAATAGAAGACAAGATCTATAAAACTAGAACATTAAATAGAGAACAGCCGGGCCGACATGTCGGTGTTCGTACCACGAACATAAAGCCATTTTGTTGGGCATTTTACGACATTGAAGCGGGCTCTCGTCTCAACACAAGACTTCTAGACCGTGCAGACATGTTATAAGTTCGAACATCTATTGCGAGACACATGACTGCGTACTGCAGCTTGCAAAACGACTCAGCAAATTGTTGTTTCATGTTTCGTTTTCGCAGTGAACCCGGCTTTACGGCGGGAATCGGTGAATTTCCCTCGAGTGCAGTAAAAACCTCTCTGTCAGACGACACTCCATCGGCAGTTCGGTTCAGGGTTGATACCTCGCGTCAAATATCCACAAATCCGACGCTCCAATAACTTTTGTGCTTTATGCGAAGGGACCGGACTGAAGCAACAGTCCCGGTTTCAATGCCGGTATCCGTACTATTTGCTCCAGTTTTCCCTTACGTAAAGGGAAGTTCACTGAAATGATCTCATTCCGAAATATTCTCATTACTTGGGCGGAATCTTTTTTACTTTATGGCGAAATGCTCCCCTTTTCTTGTTCAGTCGACTACAAAGTTTTCCCGGCCCTCTCATCGGCTGCGAAAGAAAATGACTAATAAGAAACGCAAATGATAGCAATCTGGCCGCGCTTCTCGATCTAAATTAAACTGAAGATGAAAACTTATACCAAATAAAACTTCAGTGTCGGTATAGAGCGAACATTATGTAACGTGTTGCAATAGAATATTATGCGTTTCATTGACACTGGTACAAGAATTCTTTCAACGCAGCTATTCCAAATAAAACACCAACAAAGGAAATCGAATTAGAACTTTCAAATGACGTTAAAACTGCCTACAGTTTCTTTTTATCTCCCCAGCAATAAATATGTCTACCGCCCTCGCGCGCTTCTCTAGTTATTCCCAACCAACTACCAGTCTATAAATCCCAAAGATTGATGGCAGATACCAAATTTATTTTCTTAAGTACATTTGCCGTGAAACGTAATATGTCGTAATGCCTATTAATCTACAAAACACATTAAAATGTATCTTGAAAAAGTTAATGGTATCACTCGTGTCAACATGACAGATTAGTTAAAAACACACCAAGAATAAAAAAAAACGGGTCTGTTGAAATTACGAACACAAGTGGACTAATATGTCAACAGTTCCTAATTTCTTCCGAGAAATTATTTATATATCGTATATCTTTTATGTGATGTTTTAATATCGTATAACAACTTGTTTCCTAGATAAAAGGCGGCAGTCGTCATTCCGAAACTAACGGTGATTACCAGCAATAATTATTTAATACAGCTTCAACAAAAACACACAATTTGTTACTTGTAAGATATAGTAATCGACTTCGACTTTGCAACGTATGCGAGATAAGACATTCTGCAAGTTTTAGGGTTCCGTACCTCAAAAGGACAAAACCAGAACCCTTATAGGATCATTGTCCGTCCGTCCGTCTGTCTGTCAAGACCCTTTATCTCGGGAACGCGTAGAGGTATCGAGGTATGAAATTAAAACCATATACTCAAATCTACAGTCCTTTTGACGCTGTGAAAAAATCAAACTTCTAAGTTAACGTAAAAAAAGATACGGCCATATATGGCGCAAAAAACGTATATTTCGACACTCTCAAGCGAAAGAAAATTTATAGGGTATTTTCCATTAACCTAGAACTATGACATTTGGCAAGTAACACCGTCTTATACTTAGGAAACTATACATTCGTAATTAATTGTAATATTGTTACGAGCTGGGGTTCGGGATAAATTAAAAACCACTAATTTCACCGAAATAAACAGTCACTTTATTCACTGCACAAACACGCACAGAAATCACACGAACTGTCACGATACACTAGCACTTGTAACACTGCACTGATAATCACTTGTACTTCACTTCGATCTTCACTTGGATGCGTCCAAAACTGAACTGCCTTGCCGACGCTGTCGACCTTTATTTATATGAGCCACGAAGATTCTGGATTCGAAGAATCTCGATAAATCTCAATAATGCGACCCGCCCGCATTTTTGAGACAATAGGTGTTTACGTCCTTTATTCAACTTGCGAACAATAGATGTTTACGTCCTTTATTCAACTTGCGAACAATAGATGTTTACAATCGCCATTGTTAATCCTTCACCTTGAGCCCGGTCTCACGCTATTGTGTTTTGTTTGTTTCTCTTTTTGTTGCGGGTGCCGCATTCTAGCGTATTCCTCTTGTTTGTTTTCTACCTGCTTCATCGACTAATCCAGAATCTCCGTGACCCATCTCCGTCGTCTTAGTTACTCGGCGTAACACTGCCCCCTCCTAAGACATGCTCGTCCCGAGCATTATTCGATCCGTGATAACGTGCCAAACGATCCACATGAACGATCTTCGGAGCACCTCTTGGTCCTTTTTGTATCCGGTAGGTGACATCGTTGATCTTAGTCACGACTCGGTAGGGGCCGTCCCATTTTGCCTGTAACTTTGGTGATTTTCCTTTGCTGCGTACCGGGTTATGTAGCCACACTAGTGAGCCTTCATCGAAGCCTTTGTTGTTCATCTTACGGTCATAGCGGGTCTTCATCCTCTCAGATGTTTGTTGGCCTGATTGTCTGACATGCTCATATATGTCATTCATTCTGGTACGCAAGTCGTTTGCATAGTCAGTCACACATCGGGGGGTGTCAGGCGGAATACCGGTGATGAGATCTGCAGGCAACCGTAGTTCTCTTCCGAAGTTCGCGAAGGCTGGTGTTACCGACGTACTTTCGTGAACTGCACTCCGGTATGACAAAAGGAACGGCTGGATGTGCTTATCCCAATCTCTCTGCCTGTTCCCCACGACTTTTGCCAAATATCGTTCTAAGGTCTGATTGAATCTTTCAACCATTCCATCTGATTGTGGGTGGTAAGAGGTGGTCCTGGTTTTATGGGTACCCATTACCCGACACGTCTCCTGGAATATCAGAGACTCAAAATTCCTTCCTTGGTCGCTGTGAATCTCCAAGGGCACTCCAAATCGACAGAAGACTTCATGGACCAATTTATCTGCAACCGTCGAAGCTTCTTGGTTAGGAATGGCGAACACTTCCGGCCACTTTGTGAAATAATCCATCACAACCATAAAATACTTGTTTCCACTTTCACTTTCTGGAAATGGTCCCGCAACGTCTAGGGCTATTCGTTCCCAGGGCGCACCAACGTTGTAGACTTTCAATGCTCCTCTGCTGCGCGTGTGAGGCCCTTTTACAGCTGCGCAACTAGTGCATTTACGACACCAGTCTTCAACATCGTCCCGACAGTGGATCCAGTAGAATCGCTCTCGAATCTTCAATAAAGTTCTTTTTACTCCTAGATGACCCCCCGAACATCCGTCATGGTAAAGTTGCAGGACATCTGGCACCTTAGCTTTGGGGACTACCATCTGCAGATGACACTTGTCCCCTTTAACATTTTCCCATTTCCGGCATAAGACACCATTTTGTATCAGCAAACTGTCCCACTGTGCCCAGTAACTTTTTGTGACTGTGCTCAATGACGCAACATCACTCCATGTTGGTTTAGAGGCACCAGCTTTCATCCACTCGAGGATCGGTTTGATATCAGCGTCTTTTTCCTGAGCCTGCTGTAAGTTCTCTTTCCATTCGTCGCTAAGGTCAGTTTTCAGCATCCTCACGGGCACTGTTTCTTTAGCCTCTTGTCTGGAACAATGTTTGCACTTCTCTGGACAAGGTCTTCGTGACAACGCATCTGCGTTACCGTGGGATCTGCCACTGCGATGTTCAATTACGAAGTCGAATTCTTGTAGTAGCTCAATCCACCTGGCTACTTGTCCTTCCGGGTTCTTAAACTGCAATAGCCACTTTAGGGCAGCATGGTCCGTGCGCAGGTAAAATTTCCTTCCCAATAAATACTTGCTGAAATGTTGCAAGGTCTTGACTATTGCGAGCAGTTCTCTTCTCGTGACGCAGTAGTTTCTCTCTGGTTTTGACAATGATTTACTGAAGTAGGCTATCACAACCTCCTGATCTCCTTTTTTCTGTGACAACACTCCACCAATTCCAGTATTACTTGCGTCTGTGTCCACGATGAATTCATTTTCAGTGTCAGGGTAGCCCAATATAGGTGTATTGCACAGACGGTCCTTTAACTCTTGAAAAGCACTGTCACAGTTTGTGTCCCAGCAGAACTGCGCTTTTTCCTCGGTCAATTTGTGTAAAGGTTTCGCAATGTCCGAAAAATTCTTCACAAACCGTCGATAGTAGGAGCACAAGCCCAAAAATGCTCTGACTTGCGTCTTATCTTTCGGCACTGGCCACTCTTTGACAGCAACTATCTTCTCTGGATCCGTTTCAACACCCTTTTCCGAAACTACGTGTCCCAGAAAACTCACTTGTCGTTTGAATAATGAGCACTTTTTCGGACTCAACTTTAGATTGGCTCCTCGGATTTTTGATAACACACGTTCCAGGTTTTGTAGGTGGTCATCAAATGTACGGCCCACAATTATGATGTCATCCAAATAGACCAGACAGGCGTCTCCGATCAGGCCAGTGAGCACTAGTTCCATAAGTCTCTCGAACGTGGCAGGAGCATTACACAATCCAAACGGCATTACTTTAAACTGCCATAGACCCTTTCCCGTAGAGAATGCGGTCTTCTCCTTATCCTTTGGGTCTATTTCCACTTGCCAGTAGCCACTTTTGAGGTCTAAGGTGGTAAACCATTTCATGCCTGTCAGTGTATCCAGTGTGTCATCAATCCTTGGCAATGGGTAGCTGTCCTTCTTCGTAATGTCGTTCAGTCGTCGATAGTCCACGCAGAAGCGCATACTGCCATCTTTCTATGAGAACACATCGATTTTCCTGCCCAGCATTCTGTGGTAGAGCGACTGGGACGATTGTTTCCGACTTAGGAGGTAGAATTATTTTCTTCAGACAGAACACTTTTCCGGCGGTTGCACCTTCCATAAAGACTTCTTCTGTCCCGCACTTCAATACTCCTTGATTAACGTCGATCTCACAAGAATGCTCTCGCATAAAGTCCAATCCCAGTATGCAGTCGTCTACTATATCGGCTACGATGACATTATGCCGATATATTCTGTTACCAAGTTTCAATTCCACCTCCTTCTCGCCTCGGACGGATATGTGCTGACCAGTAGCTGTTACTAATTGTATACACTCACGGTCACTGATGCAGTCCCCAAGAACCCGACGTGCCAGCTGAGAATTCACGACCGTGCGAGAGGCTCCAGTATCTATTGTCAGCTTACAGGGTGTCCTGTTGACTTCACCTTTGATGATCAGGCTGTTTCCATCATGGGCTTGTGAGATCGAAATCCTTGGGGCTACTTCTGCACCAGCCAGCACCCGCCCCGCAGTCCTGGCTTTTATTCGTTTCCCTGCTGCTCCTCGGCGGTTGCATTCACCGCCCTTACTGTTTCACCATAGGTCTTCTGTCGCCACGTGGTTCCCTTTGGGCAATTAGCTCGGAGGTGGCCCTTTTCTCCGCATATGTAGCATCTTGGTGATGCTGCACCATCCTTTCGACCCTCGCTGCGCTTCGGGCAACCTGCCTGGAAATGGCCCTTTTCCCCGCAAAGGTGGCATGTTGGTAAAACGATTTCCCGGATACGGTGAGCCCGATGGTCCTGTCTCACTGCTTCTACTTCCAAGGCATGGGCTAAGGCGTCTCTTAAAGTCTTGTGGTGCCCAAGTCTCACAGCGGCTCTGACTTCTAGATCACGTATTCCATCGACGAACGCCTGAACAAGATTTCCGTCAATAAGCGCAGGTGTGGACTGGTAGGCTTTCCGGACCAACTTCTCAACTTCTAGAGCCCACTGCTGTAGGGTCTCTGCACCGCGCTGTACTCGGTCCTTCAGCTGGGCACGAAACACGTATTCTAGATGTGCGTCGCCGTATCTTGAGTCCAATGCTTCCAGTAGTTGGTTGTAGGTCATGTCCTTGTCGAGCGCCTCCAGTACAGTTAAAGCCTGGTCGCGGAGGCATAAGGTGAGTGCCGTCTTGGCCTGAGTTTTGTCCCATCCATTTGACTCCACATAAGCTTCAAACTGGCGTCTGTAAGCTGACCATGAAGAGGTTCCATCAAACGGTGGCACTTTAAATCCACGTACCGAAGGGGTCGTAGGAGTATCGACCATAGAGGCCACAAATCCCTTTCCTGCCTTCAGATCGCCTAACGCCTTTGTCACGTTAGCAATCTGTTCCTCGGCTTTGGCAAGTCGACTCTCGTGCTGTTCCACCTGCTCCTTCATAACACCCAGCTGTTTGCCAAGAGTCCCATGGAGGTCCTTTATGAGGTTCATCTGTTCCTCTTGGCGGCGGGATTGCTCCTCCTCTCGACGTGCCTGCTCCTCCTTGTCTTGCTGTATCTGTTCCCGTAGTAGGCGTGCCTGCTCCTCTTGACGGCGGGCTTGCTCCTCCTGACGGCGGGCTTGCTCCTCCTGACGGCGGGCTTGCTCCTGCATCAGTGCCATTAACGCTGCCAGGTCAACTGCAGGTGCTGGAGATACCCCGGATGGACCAGCGACTGGGTCATTAGGTGGTTGCTCATGACCCGAAGGTAGTGACGGCGAATCTGCAAATCGTCTCTGGTCCATCTCTTGCTGCCGCTGACTTCTTGTCCGGATACCCTCCGTATCTTCCTTTGGTAAAACCGGCATAATTTATCCCACCACTTCTGACACCAAATGTTACGAGCTGGGGTTCGGGATAAATTAAAAACCACTAATTTCACCGAAATAAACAGTCACTTTATTCACTGCACAAACACGCACAGAAATCACACGAACTGTCACGATACACTAGCACTTGTAACACTGCACTGATAATCACTTGTACTTCACTTCGATCTTCACTTGGATGCGTCCAAAACTGAACTGCCTTGCCGACGCTGTCGACCTTTATTTATATGAGCCACGAAGATTCTGGATTCGAAGAATCTCGATAAATCTCAATAATGCGACCCGCCCGCATTTTTGAGACAATAGGTGTTTACGTCCTTTATTCAACTTGCGAACAATAGATGTTTACGTCCTTTATTCAACTTGCGAACAATAGATGTTTACAATCGCCATTGTTAATCCTTCACCTTGAGCCCGGTCTCACGCTATTGTGTTTTGTTTGTTTCTCTTTTTGTTGCGGGTGCCGCATTCTAGCGTATTCCTCTTGTTTGTTTTCTACCTGCTTCATCGACTAATCCAGAATCTCCGTGACCCATCTCCGTCGTCTTAGTTACTCGGCGTAACAATATTATATACCTACAAATTTGTACGGATCCGTCGGTGGGTGAGTGCGACTCGCACTTGTCCGTTTTTTTTTGTATTGTGGAAGTCACATAATTATAACCCTAACTGTGCCGCAGCAAACAACACGAACCATAATTTCATTACTATCTAAAACCGCATACATATTCATCCCTTACTCATCGTATATCTTAATAAAAAACCCACCACGAGCGCACACAACACCAATAAAATCTGTTGCAAATAAAAACACCACCTTTTACCCCACTTATTGATTTAACTAGCGATCCATATGCAACTATAACTAGGCACCCTCTAAGCAAAGAGACACCATTAGATGCCACGTGGGACCTTGCCGACCCCATGGGGTCTCGTGGGGCTAGGTAATGCGTGGTTCCGCTGCACATTTTTACTTTTACCACTAATTGGGGCACCACGGGGATACAAGCGAAACCCCACTGTCCCTAGGGTGGCGACGATACAAACACGACTTTTCAATGTCACTTTATTTGTTTGTAATGAATACTTTTGACAGTATAAGATGGATTTGTATGATTTAATTTTGTTAGACGTGTTGGACCTTAAAGTCAAGTGAATATTTTATGACAATATAAAGTTTCGGAAATCAAACAATTTCTAATCTTTCTTCGATAAGGACTATTAAGTTACCATAACCAATATAAAATTTCGCGACGAGGCTACATTTTATAAAAATAAATACATTGAATAAAGTAAGCCTTCATTTTCTTAATAATGTTCAAACACTTGAAATTTTTTTCTACCTTAACTGTGTTATATCAACACCTTAGAAAGTTAGTTATAAAATTGGGGTTATTAGTGAGTTGAATTTTAGTGCAGTGTATTAGGTAGCTGTTTCCAATTCTAATAATTATTTTGGGAATCGATATATGGGTACCTACATCTCGTATTCATTCTTCACATTTACATAGAATTAGTATAAGATTCCAATTTTAGATATTCTACTAAAGCATAATACGTACCTAAGAAAAACATACATACAAACATACATATATCATATCAAAACCTCATTTTCGCAAAAATCCCTATATTAAAAAGCTCCGAACTTAAAAAACCGAAGAAATCCGCGGATCTAACAATGGGCCTTATTATCCCATGATCCTTGATCCGTACCGTAGCGTACATATCTGCAAAATTTCACGCACCCTTGCAATAATAATAAGGCCCTTATCTACCCTCGTCGCGATCAGACCAACACGAACCCAGAAAGCAGCGATAAAAGGGTCCCACTATATCATATTGGCACTTTCGACAGAGGATCTAGTAATATTTCGTACTCCTTAAAGGATAACGGAAACTCATCCCCTCTTGAGAAAGGAGATGATGCAAGGGTGCCAATGATCTATTTGTCAGGATCAAAAGTGCGAACCGATACTTGGATATTGAATAGTCATTATAGTTAGTTGGGATGTTTTTAAGATCGTGTAGTAGGTACTTAGTATAAAAAAGTAGAGTGCAGGTATCTTGTATTTAGTTTATTTGATGAAAACTACGCCTAAAAATGTTAATCGATTTAGTAACGTTTACGTTTTATTGACCATTTCCCGTGGAAAGGAATAAAGCCTATTATTTTTTTTACATTAACCACCTGTATAATATTAAAAACTTATAATATTTTTATACTTCTTTATTCAATAATTCTGCATTAACAATGAAACAACCTGTATAACTTCAGGTGAATCAGCCAACAATCGGCTTTGCAAAACGTCAGTCAGTCTTATTAAAGCTCATTATGAATCCGTGTAACCAGTTCCTCATCAAACTGCTGACGTGTAAATGTAAACAAAACAATGACTCGGTAATTCGCAGACGCGCCCCCTTGCGGTGAGGTCACGCCGAGGTGTGGCCTGCCAACTTGTATCCAGCGGTTAATGAAAGCAATATCGGAGGGAAATGACGCTTCTCCGTAATATATGATAGAATACCCGAATATGGGTGAGTTTACCTGGGTTGTGTTTGACCTACATATTTGGATATGTGGGTACAATTAATCTTGTAATATGACTGGCTACGGCGTAGCTAAAAATGATGACTACGAATATGATTTCAGCTTAAATGTATAAAATGTGGTAGCATTGTACTGAATTTTATTTCGACAAAACGGTTTTCTATTTTTTTTATTTTAATTTAATAAATACCATAATCATTCAATTCCATTTACTGTTCTACCGCTGCCGCTGGGCTCGGGTGTCCTCTCAGAATGGGTGGGATTAGGCTACCTATAGTCTACCATATTGACCTAATCCGGGTTAGCAGACTTATGCCTAAATAGTCAAATGCTGATTAGTATCGTGCTGTGACATCATTGTCATTTTAACTCAAAATGACAGTGATGTCACAGCACGAGACTTACAGATCGACACGAGACCTTAAAATTAAGCAGCATATGAGTATTTGGTTATTACCTGGTGCAAAAAAAAATTTAAGGTATACGGTACTTTCCATTTTCATTATGATTACCAGTATTATGAACATACCCTTAATTAAATGAATTATGTATGGATTATGCTGCTCAAGATTTTCCTTTATTTTTAATTTTATAATATTATTTACGTCATGTTTTGTTGCAGAGTTATGAGCAGTAGTTTAAATTTTAAATTACGTGAAAAATTACGTACGGTGTACACTGACGTGCATGAAAGTAATTGAAAATCTTTTATGTGATTTTTATTCAAATTTAACGAAATTATGAAATAAAAACAAGAATATCATGTTCGTGGCTATTAATATTTTACTACCATACAGAGTATGCTTTTAGCATAGCCAACTAAAACTAACTGGGTAACATGCTTAGCTTGCGTTTTGTCACGAACTAACCGCAATTTGGCTAGACATGTTTACTTACCGTAAAAACATGGACAATAGTACGATATCCTATAATACCGCAATAAAAAAGAATATGATATTGACTTTTACGAGGTCATTGCTCTCCAGTGGAGCCATTACGTGCTTATTACAATATACCCAATTATTGTAATAGAATCAATCTTTACGACTGCATATTTTATAAAATCACACAGATATCAACAATCATAATTATTTTTTCTCAAAGTCAAATGTTTTTAAAGTTAAGTGTTTTAAAATGGCATACCATCACGCTTGTATTCCCCAAAGGATAAGGCAGAGATGCTATCAATGTGATGTAACCCATAGTTCACCAGTATGTTTTAGGTCCTAGGCATAAGGGCGAGCCTATTGTCATTTAACAAGCACAAATTGAAACTCCGAGCTGCTACTGAGAATTCCACAGAAAAACTAATATTATAAGTCAATCTGAGAATCAAAACCAGGACCTTTCGCTCATCAGCTGCTTCTGTGAACACGATTGACGCCTCTAGCTGAGAGGCGTCAATCGTTTAAAAATAAACGTGTATAAAATCCCAAATCTATCGAAATTCGTTCAGAAAATGTACTTCATACTTTCCGATTACAAATATACTTTCATGACATACCATTATCTAACGTGGCGTAATATAAATATATTTCGCTTTATATTTTCTGAATCGCGTGTCGCGACGCTCGACAGCCACGCGGAGCTTTATGTCGTGTTTGAGGTATTATACCAATACTTCGCGTGTTGCTCTATTATAATACGATTTTAACAAAGCCGCTGTAATGCTCATACAATAGCCGCCTTTCAGACAAACTGGAACGATTCAGGATTACCAGCTTTGATATCGCAATCCACTTGTCTGGATATTGTAACTCTGATAATGTTATCACGGTTGTTTTTTTGGTTCATGTTACATTATTATCACAATGTATGCCTTATTACATAGACTAAATTATTATTTTTACCATTTGCCTTGTATATGATGAAAGCACTATAATCAATATTCATCATAAAATATTATATTAACAATTCAAGTTTCCCTTTTGTTCTTCAAGTAAGGGAATATTAATATTCAGCAATAATTATTGTTACCACGTCCAATAAAATTACCTACTGGCATCAAAGACAAAGAATGAAATATTGCTTCAGTTCCAACAAAAGAGGTTGGTATCTCTCGAATACCAATATTCCATTTGTTTGCCAAACAAAGGGAATAAGTATCGATTTCCTTTGTACACGAAATTAATCGTACCTACCTAGTCGTGAAATGAAATAGTGTTGTTGCAATATAATTAACATATAATTTACTTAAACTCATATCGTGAACACCGTGCTTAACTAAAACGATTTTTTTTAGTTTTGTGCCCATCACGCGACGTCGTAAATATACATTTTAATTGTTGTATTATTAAGCTATTTTTTGACAAGCTATATTTACATTAAAATGATACTACTTAGGATTTTAATTAATATTAATTATTTGGTCTAGTAGTTACAAGCACAGTTGCTGAGCTTGGATTTGGTCCCGGAAGAGAAGCGTATATTAATTACAATCTTCGTATATTTTATTTAATAAAATTGATAAATTTAACGATCGAACGATTGTCGGTTGCGTTTAATAAAAAAAAACTCGAATTTTATCACTGTTACGGCTCTCAGTCTCATTTATCTTGACACGTATGATATTCATTTACCTTTCAAACTGTCTGACCGCAAAAAGAAACGATTCGCAATACCGAATCGCGAATTACTTCCAACATTAAATAGAATATGATCTGAGTGCTAATTAACACCTGTCATTAATGATTGACGGCAGGCTCGCCAACTTTAATGATCTGTCAATGTTTTGACAGCACCATAAAATGATAATGACAGCCGATTAACATTCACAGAAAGTTCGGGCGTAAGTAATTATAGGGTAGTTTACGGCAACATTTTATTAAAAAGTAATAAGTATGGATTGGTTTGTATCGAATTTTATAGTAATGGAGCAGAAAATCTGTTTTGTAGTAATGTTGTCAAACTTAAACGTTGATGATAAACAAATAAATAGAATATCTTTTTGTGATTTTTTTTGCATCTTCCATGCTAAGATTATAAAGTTATTTTAGTGAAAGAAAAATTCGAACGCGGGCAGGACTCGAACCTGCGTCTTCTGGTTAGATATACTAGACGCTATGACCTCTAAGCCACCGCGACATTTGCCTTCATATTCTTAATTTACGCCTTAAGGTGACGTTGTGTCACAAAACAAATAGAACGCTTTATTTGTTGTAATTACCTAGAATCAAGCCTAGAATGCACACGTAATTTTCTTAAAAATCTGTGCTTCTCCGTAACGTGTTCGCCATAAGACACAAAATACAGTATGAAAAAAAGTACAGTTTGTTCATAGATGCAGCTAGCTCTTTATAAATAATTTAATTCTACACAAATAATGTATGAAATATATTTCTCTATTTCACACATAAGGAAGCAACAACGCGACTTAAATAGCTCCAGCAAAGTTTCAAAGCGACGTTGTCTATAGCTCTTGTGTACATATAATTTCTATCGTGAATAGGTACACACCTGTATGTGAGAACAAATTAATTATGGAGTCGCAATTAGTCGTCTACTGGAATAAATCAAAGTTAGTGGACTCGCGTGTGCCGGTGGGTGTCGCTGCCATAAAAATTCTTGCATTAAAATAGAACAAGAACCGTTATAAAAGAAACTCATTGTTTCTTTTAAAAACACTTTAGACGGACACTGCGAAGCATATTTATGGGAACTTAAAATATGAAAATCATAAAATGATTTCAAATGATGGCCGCTTTTAATGAATCATAAATATTTCATTCACGTTTGAATATTGTTAACTACGAATAAATGTAAATAGGAATTGCTTCCAAAGGAATTGCTCAATGTGGACTTTTTAGACTAAGGTATATTATTGTAAACTCTCAGTTCGCTGGTATTCCAATGTCAATGGGGAGAGAGCCAAGAGCAAATCCAAATTCTGATCTACTGCTGAGAATTTAACAGAGATACCTACTCCTTAAAACTTTAGGTTTTTAGTAGGTACAGAAAATCAGGATGAGGATGAGGCAGGATATAGCGGACTTCTGTGTTGATATGAGTAGAAAGTAAAAATCGTACTTGCCTTTCTTTTTTTATATTCATGGCCATTCCTGACATTCGCCACGATCATGACAGGAGGACCTTACGTTCTTGGAACCACTATTGAGGTAGTTTTTTTAATATACCTAGGTTTGAAGGGCATTGTAACCAGTGATTGGGCTAATGATGCCAAACAACTGACATCTTATACGTCGATACGCAGACATCTCTATATAATTACCATCTTCCACCTGAATGATAAATTATCAGAATTATGTCGGTGCCTGTTTAGCTTTGGTGAGATTTTCTGTGACCCGTTATTATTTTTATGCAATAGCTAGTTGACTTTAAGTTTTTAATATTTGTTGTGTTGTCCATCATACGGACGAAAATAAAAACTTTTTTTTTTAAAAAAAAAACGTTGCCCCACACTAGGATTTTCTACTGTATCGTGGGTGCGTTTACAAACACAAATTCTCACATACACAAACGCCCAGACCCGGAACAACTACCTGTAGATCTTACAAATATTTGCTCCGTGTGGGGATCGAACCCACAACACGTGACGCAGAAGCCGATCGCTCAACCGCTACGCCAAACGAGTCGTCGTTTTCTGTCTTTCTAATAACTGGTTCCACTATCCACTAACAAAAATGTTTAAATTGATGACTTCGACACAATATCAAGTTCATAACCCTTCATTTATCCTCACATAGTTGACCAAAAAACTATAGTTGGTAATGCATTACCATTAAATATATATATTGGCCCTCAAACAATGACTGACGTCCGGAAACGCAATTAACTATGTATTCGTTGGAAAGAGGAAATATCAATTCGCTTGTGCAGGGGTCGGCTGATGTGTATAGTCTAACAGAATGGTCAGTTGACTCAATTATGCTCATATTATATGAGCAGTGATATTTTGAGGATATGTGTAGAGTACCTACTATAGATTTTAAGCATGATTTCGCTTTGGAATATTTAACGCTTGAAACTTAATAAATTATAAAAAAAAATATGTACTTACATAATATGTACTTATTTCCGTATTGCTTCATTAGTCTAGTAGTGATTCCCAGGTCAAGCAATGTATTATTATTTTTTTCTAAGGAATTCTCAATATCAGCTCGGAGTTCGGACTTTATGCTCGGTTAATGGCAATAGGCTCCGAACTATGGGTGTAAATTAGTTCACCTCCGCAGAATCCTTCGCTGTTTGTATTAATCATCATCATCATATCAGCCAAAAGACGTCCACTGCTGAACAAATGTATGTATGCATAACATGTTATGTAAAACAATTAACTAAGTGAGCAAATTTTGAATATCAACAGTAAAAGATTATTTCTTCACCAATTCGATTATATGGTCAATCCTGATCATGTTTGCATATTGAGGAATCAACTTCAATGTACTACTTAACAAATATGGAATGTTTTATTTGAACAGGAGTCAAGTTTTGCTAGCTCACCCATCGAAAACCACAAGCACCATTAATCTAAGTTGACCCCTACGACATGCAAAATGTAAAACAGTTAATCAAAATTATTTTTTTACTTAATTTCCACCATGACCCTTCGTTTCGTAACGAATCCACGAAAATAGAAAGTTGAAAGAATGTTGTTCGGCGATTAATTATGCAATTTAAACCTTCAACCGTACTGTTGCTTTTTACATGTATGAATAAAAAAAAACCGCAGCTTTAGGAGCTCGTCGATTTGCGGATCGAAAGTATATCCGCCAATTTATCGGGAATCACCCGTCTCGCTGTGACGGCCAGCGCTCTATTGTCCTCGGTTCAATCATGCCAAATTGCAGCTCGACGTATGCATTTTGCCCGATTTTACATTCCAGTGCCGTTCCCACTGAGATACGACTATCGGAAATAGTGACGGAAGGTAATAGCCGTACCATGTACGCCTACCCACTTATAATTCTGTAACTATCGATTTTATGGAACTATCCGTGATGGATGGCTTGGTGCATTATGAATGTGTGAACGATTGAATCGATTTCACAATCGATTAAATTTAAATAGTAAAGGGCAATAACAATGTTGCATTTGAACTCAAACACCGTAACCGCAACAGTATCGATTCAACGGTTATCCGATGACGTGTCGATTATATGCCTATCCACCTTATTAATAACGTAGGTGTCCATTCAATTTGCATTTAAAAACTAAATTTCCATAGCATAGCTATTTAGACCGTTGCATGAATAATATTTTTAGTTCCTGCACGAGATGCTTATTTGTAGTAATTTGTAGGGTAAGCCGATCTATGAAACTTGATAGTATTTCGCATTAAATTAAACGACATAATCTTCTTAGGTGTGATATTGAAATTTATATAACGATAAATTGTAATGAAGCAGTTCAATAAATGCTCAATTTTTGGAATTAACATCAACATGTATATATAATATATTCATTTAAGTTAATTTCTATATCCGATAATCCGGCTAAATCTTCGACGAAAAATTTAACTGTAGGTAGGTGTTTGTATAGTGTGTATATATTACCCATATTATGGAACATACCAGATGTGAATGTCTCCGTAACTAATATCTTAAAAGTTCCCGGAGCTGATCCAAAGCAAACATTGAAATGCGAATCTCGAAGCTAAACAGAGAAAGGGTGATCTCACTAATGAAGTGTTTGCATTTAAAACTCGAGAACATCATGTGTACACTTTTGATAAAATCAAAAAGAGTGCCGCGTTCCTGTTTGAGTTATTTGTCGTCACATTAAACGAGTGTTCGGCAAAAAGTCGACTGAGATCAAAGCAGTGACGTGGCAGTCTGAAATAACGCCGAACCGCACGCACTTGTCAACGAACATGCGAAGCCAGGACTATGCGAGATTTACACTGTATATGTATGAATATAGCTGTGTATTAAATGAGAGGAAGTGTGCAGGAATGTTGCGTGATGAGTTTTGGTTTAAACTTTATTATGGTTTAAGAACTTTATTTCTCACAAGAATTTACAATAATTCACTTACTGAGAAACAAGATTTACAATTTATGTTTTAATAGCAAGCGTACAGAAAAAAATAAATTTTAGCGGGTAGGTGATGCACGTAACCAACCGAGCAAACACGGATACAAAAGTATAAGTTACAACATACTAGATGTGGCAGACGGTAGCGTACCAATTGACCAATTTGTTTGTTTTGTTTTTTTTTTGTAATTTATTTTGTATTGTATTTAAGTAATATAGATTTAAAATATTTATATATATAAATCTGTATTATTATTATTATTTTTTTTATTATTATTGGTTACTCATAATGTATGATTTTAATTGTTTTTTAAATGTTGACATACTTTTTTGTTCTTTAATATCCATTGGTATTTTATTGTATATGTTAACGCCCTCATATTCAATGTTTCTTTTTCCGTAATTAACTGTTCTGGGTGGGCGCGTTACTAAGTAGTTAGAATTCCGAAGTTTTATTTTTTGGACTTGATGTTTTTTAGTAAAATTAAGAGAAGTATGAATATCCTTATGAATTATTTTGCGAATTTTATTGCAATAAAAACAGCCACTCAGAAAAGTTATGATGCAAAAGTACGAAATTATCATCCAGTATTTCTTTGAATTTTAAATCTTAAGTCTAGATAAGTAAGGAATAAACAGAAAGACTGCATCTTGCTTTTATTATTGATACTAATTTATAGATGTGTATACGCCAACAAAAATATATTTTTGGAATGTTATTTTGATTAAAACCATTTTTATAACTTACGTAGGTATAAAATAAGCAGTGCAAATAATGATAAAAGAAAGCCAGCATGCAAATAACAAAAATATAGTGTCCAATTCTGGAAACGATGAAAACGGAAATATACAGAGCAATCAGTGCACGGCGTGTCATAATGAAAATTGTTTCCGAGTACGTGTAAAGCTTTCGTACTTCAGACGCATGAATAACGAGCGTACTGTTAGCATAAATATGGAGACAATGCCGCATTCCACTTTTAAATATCGCCTGGCGGCTTGTGTCACAAAGTGTCGAGTCATTTCGCATTCCTCCAAACATCCGTTAGATACGAGTACATACTTCCCTTCCTTTATTTAAATTCAAATATATTCAATTTAAATTAAACGCGTCAATCAATGTTCGATTTAATTGATAGCGTTTCAATTTCTGAATAACTCAATCTCGCTCAATTTAGCGGTATTATTTTGTTGGCAATCTATTGGCAATATTATATAGAAATCGATACGTATTGATATTTTTTCCGCCGTGTGTACTTTATTTACGCTCATTAACTGGTATTCAAATGTTTAACTTACTGTACCAATAGATATCAAAGAAATAATGTCTGTTAATTGATTAGGTATTAGAAATTATTATTCAATAAATCTAGGCACACGGAGTGTAGCTATAACTTATAGGCGCAATAATAAATCAAGAAAATTGCGTGACACGTTAGAAATATCATATCAAAGTATAAATCTTCACAATGAAATGAAATAAGAGACAGATAATACATTGGCATAGATAAGACTGTTCATTATAAGTTCTCATAAAGCAGTATTGATATTTATCTCTCTAATGCAGTAGCGCTCAGTAGCGCCATTGCTCGTCAGTGTTGCTTGCGGCTGTACTTTATTAATGCGGATAGGTCCTAACTCTGTGCTCAAGCCGACGTCTTGTAGGTGTACAACCAGTAATTATTTTAAACGCAAAGCTTGGAAATCGTCGTGTAGGCAGTTAATCTTTGGTCGCATGTGGCTGTAAAATAAACCAACTGTTTAAAACCTACGTATAATAGAATCAGGCAAGCTAAAAACCTTGGCTGGACTCGCCCTAAAATTGAATAAAGACACTTTTGCAGAACATACTGTTGTATTAATTAGTCTGTATCCATATTAAGCGGTTCCTTAGATTGCGATACTAATATCAATATTAATATTTCATGTCATGCTACAACATGGTGACCCCATTCTGTCTTTATGAATTCAAAATGGTTTTAATTAGTTCTTGTCGACTAATAAAGACTTTAGGCGACACTTTTTGCCATACAACAGGTACAGACATAGTTAGGTCATATTTAGATTTAGTCGGAGGCCGAGGCAAGGTCGAATGGCGTCAACACTGATAAATAATTTTCCTCATAATCAAAACAGTTCAGCTCCACAGACGCGAGAGCGCGCACATAACCTCAAAAATGTTACAATTTTAAAGAAAAACTCAAAATGAAGTGTGTATATATTTTAGTGTGTGTATTATTGCTGTGTGTATCCTTAAATGAAGGGAAAGACTTCACTGTGGGTACGAGAGCGAACAATCTTTTGATATCTACACAGAAAGTGAAATATCGAAGCTTACCGCTCATAAGGAGGGATAAAGACTACACTTATATCGATCCGAAGGAGAGAATAATTAAGGTAATAACTACAATTTTATCGTTTTAAGTGAAAGTGGACTTTAACTACATAACAATCAATTGGCTGCATGGATAAATTTGCGTAAATATAGACTGAAGTACAATCAGCAAAATGTTAAAATAGACGTAGAGGAATGTAGGATTTTAATATCAACGCAGTATCGTGACAATTGGACGAATTCCAAACTATTTTTATGAAATTATGAATTTCAAAAATACGTTTTATTATTGTTTTATTAAGCCCGACACCCGACAGTAACAACGATCAATATAATGTACAAATAATCTTGCTTATTAGACCGGAAATATTATATGAGAGATTGTACGTCTTGTTATAGATAATCCAGAAGTATATTGCTGTGATTTGAATAGGACAAATAATATTTCTGGAATATTATTCCTTTATGTATGTAAGATTTTACTGTTTATTACTTTGTTGTGATTTTGTTGTTATACAAATTAGGAAAACTGGTGAAAACCTAAGTGTTTTCCTGTCTGCAGGCGTTCCAAATAGTCCGGGAAAGCAAAATAGTCATACGAAATTTGAAATTTCAAAATCAGTTTTTATTTAAACCCTCTATAAATAAATATAGATTTAAAAATTTGTTCCAATGATTAGTATTGTATAATGTTTAAACAAATGAAATTCAACTTTAGCGAGGTTTTCTTGACTTTATTAGTTTTTTTAACTTACTCTCAGACCCTCGCCATTTTTTCCAATTCCTGTGAGAAAATTACCATTCTGTAGTAGTTTATTAATTATGCATGGCTACTGTTTTATCTCGTTTATATTCTCTCTAAAGGAATAAATGCGGTTATTTAGCCGAAATTCAGACTCAGTCATCGGGGTAATTGCTTGGCAATTGATTTATTTACATTACATCGATAGTTTATGCCTGACATGAAAGCCTCTGCTACCTACACTGGCATTTAGTCGATACGTTCTCACGATATTTAGTTGTTTTATATCTGTCTACATAGATATCTATTTATCTACGTTTTTTCTACGTTCAAAATGATTCGAGTAACTGAATCGACAGAATTTTTGACATTTTACAAAAATATAAAATACTTTTAACGGGTTTTCTAATGTTATCTTTCACATCATTCATAGTCTATGAGTGATTATAATATAATAAATACTTTTCAATAACTGAATGTAATATTAGTTGACAAGGATTTAAAAAAGCATCAACATATAAAAAGACCAGCAATCCATCACTTCATATTTTACCAATTTACAACTGTTCAACATACTACATCATCCACAAAAAAAAACATTAGTTTCGCCAATCAAAGAGCTGCCTTTAATCTAAAATTAAAACCTTTCACCACACTGTCCGAAATGCGTTAATAATCTCGGCCGGCAGAATAACATGCAAACACATCATCAAAGTAAACCAAACCACACAAAAAAAAACAGAATATTTTTTTCCCGTAAAGCCAGTCATATCCCACTATCCCACTTAGCTTTGATGAAACTTTGATGAACACAAACCGACAACACGGATCGCTAGCGTGTCGCAAATTGCTTCGGAAACGATGTCGCGTGTGAATATTGAATTGGCCCTTCGAAATGTTATTATATACGTATTATCGCCGAAAGAGATTGAGCTGAGGAAACAAAAATATACTCTATACTATGACTTATAGATTCTTTTAAATCTAAATCCAAGACCAAAGGACACGGTGAGCTCATTCTGCGTGAATCGTATCGCTAATAATGAACAAAAATGTAAGGTAACTGTTAGTAATTTTAACATTAAGATGTCCAACACCTCAGTCTACCCGTGACCATGGATTCGGTAAAGGATCCGAAACGTCGGATATCAATACCACACGATAAAATCCGTAAAAACCGTTTTTCTTCTTTTCTTTCTAAAAAGTAGTTAAATTTAACCTAATCACTTAATTTGTTTGTAGCGACATTTATCCTGCATCAAGTCTCCTGACCAGTTCACAAAGATTTTT
Organism: Acronicta aceris; assembly: GCA_910591435.1. Taxonomy (NCBI): domain Eukaryota; kingdom Metazoa; phylum Arthropoda; class Insecta; order Lepidoptera; family Noctuidae; genus Acronicta; species Acronicta aceris. The sequence goes on along the minus strand of OU342767.1, from coordinate 6,568,982 downwards.
ATTGGTACTCAATTTTACGCCAACCAACCTTCAGTCGCTGTAAGATATATTTACGTCTGTTCAACTCAGTTTGAACATCCATACTAATATTACAAATGCGAAAGTAATCCTGTCTGTGTGACGTTTGCCTTTTCACACCTAAACCTCCGGATTTCGATAGAATTGGTAAGGAGATAGATTATATCCTGAGGGAGGAGATAGGCACACAGACAGACACACAGGGTACTGTGTGTCAAAAAATCCTTTGGGATATGTTACGAGTGAAACCACGAGGATCAGGTAGTAATAGTTTCAGAGAGTCATAGAAAATAATCTACAATCCAATGTATGAAGTGTATTACTTCCAATGATATAAAAACTATATTAATACGTCATTGATTACTTCGTACATTGGATACATTCAGTTCACATTGGAACATGGATACATTCCAATTTATTTCCATACCTACCCTAATCTGGCAATGAGAAAAACTGACAGATGCTCAGATTCCCGCCGTCATAAAAATGGAAAAGGGTTCGTAACCCTTAGGCACTTCTGCAACTTTAGTCCTTTCACTGAAACATGTTAAACAAAGTTATAAACTGACACATAAAATTAAGCTTCCACGTCCATTTATTAAAAGGAGGTTGTATGATTTAAAATTATCACAAAAACTCATGCATTAAAAAAATTCGATACTAAGTAATGTCTGACACGCGTAAAAGGCACGCTTCTTATGTACGTACGTATCTTTCGACGTTACGGGGAATAACAAAATTTAAAAAAGGAATGACTCCTCATCATCTAACTAGTTTCATTGTTATGTTAAACTAGAGTTCCCGTGCGCAAGTTCGCTTGCGTACATATGTAATTTTTGTTTCTAAAATATACCTACTGTGCCCACTGTAACTACACCATGGAGTTTTCATATCATAAAATGTGTCTAATTCATATGCCTAAGTCAAAATGTCAACGTGCGTGTGTGTGTGGTGTGTGTGTGTGTGTGTGTGTGTGTGTGTGTCTGTGTGTGTGTGTGTGTGTGTGTGTGTGTGTGTGTGTGTGTGTGTGTGGTGTGTGGTGTGTGTGGTGTGTGTGTGTGTGAGTGTGTGTGTGTGAGTCAAACGCATGATAGTATCATCATCAAAGTCATCGTCTTATGTAATATACTTATACCCTTGTCTCAACTGATTTGGAATTTGGCTACTCGGTCCTAAGTTCCATTTCCAGGTTTTTTTTCCACTAAGGTGGCAAACAAGCATACGGCCCGCCTGATGGTAAGCGGTTACCATAGCCTATGGACGCTTGCAACACCAAGGGTATCACTCACGCGTTGCCGACCCTGTACATTAAGGAGGAATACTTGGGCTGGCAGCATAAGAGACAATAGCGTGATGCTTATCCTATCTATGAACACAGACCCAGCTTCTTCGCAGACGCTGGCGACCTTGCTCACCGTTAGGAACACAATATAGCACGGAGCTATGTTATTTGGCTACGATTTTCTGCAAGGTGGAGGTACTTCCCCAGTTAGTCAGCTCCAATTGTGAGTGGAATTATTCCATTCCACTATGCCCTACCGCTCTTAGGTCGAGCAGTGGTAGTGAGGTTTTCTATGAAACTCTCAGTAGTAGCTTGAAATTTAAAATTTGCCGATGTGGGTATACATTAGTAGTCCTTTGCTCTCTGCTCTATAACTTCAGTTATAATAAATAAAGGCGTGATGGTATGTTTTGTACCATAAAAATAAATGCCTCATTAGTCTAGTGGTCCCAAGCGCGACTGCTACGCTAGAGGTCTTAGGTTCGATCCCCAGGTCGAGCAAAGTGTTATTGAGTTTTCTATGATATTCTGAGTAGTACCTAGCTCGGAATCTGGATTTGTGCCCGGTTAATGGCTATGGGCTCGCCCCCTATAACATGGGACCTAAACATACCAGGCGAACTGTGGGTATACATTAACGGCCAGTCTCAATAACAAATCTGTTGATAGATTTGCTCACTAGAGATAGGATTTTGACATTACTTGTATGGACCTTATGTAAAAATACTAACTCTTGTTCTTCTTGTCTTACGCAATAGAGCTCGCCTCTTGCTTCTAACCGAGCAAAAATCCGAAGTCCGTGCTGAGAATTACCTACTTAACAGTAAAACATAAAACATTTTGCCGGACATGGAAATCTATTAAACATCGAAGTTTAGGCCAATGACTTAGTAATTTTTATATACAAACTAGTATAGGTATAATAATAATTATTATATATTATATAGATTTTCTATTCTTAAACAAAGTAGGTACCTCGTACACATAAGCTCTTGTTATTTATAGGGTAACGACCTGCCAGGCCACGGGTCAATTCTATTGTGTTCACACTACCGACTTAGCTATAGACATTATTACCGTAATGACATGATAATAGTCATGCTGACATTCATTTTCTTGATATACCATGAAGCTAATATTTGCTATGTAGGCACTGATCTCTATGCTACTAGACTATAAAGCATTATAGAGGTCAGTATGTAGGTAAAACTTTTTGCTTCATAGAATTTCAATCAAAACACTTATTTGTTAATTAACAGGCCTATATTCAAGGCAAAAGTTACAAAAAAGGTCCAAGAATGTAGCTTTCATCTTATTTCCCACTAGCGACCCGCTCCGGGTTTGCACGGTTTTTCGTAAATTGTAGCCTATAGAATAATGTTACAAATCCGTTTTTATATTCATCAGAACCGTATGAAAATCTATACAGTAGTTTCTGAGATTAGGCAGAACAAACATAGACTGTGTGCGCTTTAATCTATAATAATATGTAGTGTAGGTGTTTAAAAAAACTGATTAATTTGCAACACCAATGTCTTCACGCAAACAATAACCACTGTATAAAACTATACTACAAATATATTTATACTGTGCAACAACGCTCTCTTCGCAATTTTTTGATTTATGAGTTCATATACCTATGGACATTCGAAAGTGACGTCACATTTTAGTCGTGCTAGTCTTACTTTCCGGTTTATTTATGTTCTTACGTATTCAGCCCACTCCTACTAGCTAGCTAGCTAAACCCTAGATCAAATCAATTTGCATTATCGCATATGCAGAGTAGTCATTTGTATAATGTTTTTGTTTTAGGGTATCATCGCTCGAGATCTCTCGCGGACGGACACCGAAGTGACGGTGACGTCTGGCGGCGTGGGCGCAACAAACGTGACGCTGCATCTCCAGAGCGGGAGGGGGGAGGAACTAAATTATCTCATACTGATATTCAGCAACAATATTAAGTGAAATATACTTCTAACAAATTACACGTTGTTATAATTTATGTTGTGCTAAGTTTTAATTGACAATTTTGTCGTAAATTGCTTGATCGCAAACAAGTTTATAGCATGGCATTTAAGATAGTATCAAGTAGGTCACAATGAAACATTAATTCACACGATCAATATTAATATCGAAATAGTTCAGAATTGATTTATTAATGTTTGACTAGTTACTTAGTTATAAATACAAAACCAAAAGGCAAGCCTGAACATTTAAAAATAAAAATAAACAATGTTTACTGGTCTTAAAACCAAACAATGACAAAAACAGAGATAAAAATTAAATTGCAATCATAATTTACGAACTAATGGAAATATTCCATTTTGTTGTGTCAAGATAACTCGGAAGACTTGTAACAAAACAGAGGAGAGACAACGAGGAAACGCTTACAATTTCAGATATGATAAGAGCAACTTGACAATCAGAGAATACAATCTTTTAAGAGTAGCAGACTCCGAGGAATAATATTCAAACGACTTGTCCACAAACAAAACAAAGAAACAAATAGGTAGGTACTTTGGAACAAAATTTTAAACAATACAGATAACAGCGTTTGAATATTGTGTACCAAAATATTTTGTACAATAAATTCTCTTTAGCCAGCTTTATTCTTCAATCGCAGTACCTACGAACCAGTACCTAATCCTCGACAGGAAGAAGGTGGGGTAAAGTAGCTACTGATCCGCAATGTAACATTTTCTTAGGAACAATAACTATGTGAAAAATAGAATATAAATTGTCGAGGCAAATAATAATTTTATCTACATACGAATAATACCATACATTGAGTTACAGGACTCATAGGGTATTTAAATTACAGTATCCTATTAGGTACTTCGCCACAGTAGTAGAATTAAGATGGTATTTTAATGTCCTAAGAAAATTAATATGAGAATGGAATCTTTATCACACTAGTGAGTAAGTACATACCTGCAATGAAATTAAATATTTTTACCCGACTATTAAAAAAGGAAGGGTAATGAATTTAATAGTCTATGTATGTATCGTACCGATGTTCGATCCTAGCTCAAAAACTACTCATCAGATTTTAACAAACACATAACATAACATACCATCACGCCTGTATTCCCCGATGGGTTAGGCAGAGGTGTACTTAATGTACACCCACAGTTCGCCGGTATGTTTAGGTCCCATGTTATAGGGGGCGAGCCTATAGCCATTAACCGGGCACAAATCCAGACTCCGAGCTGCTAATGAGAATTTCATAGAAAAACCCAATAACACTGCTCGACCTGGGGATTGAACCCAGGATCTCTAGTATAGCAGTCGCACTTGGAACCACTAGACTAATGAGGCAGTCAGATTTTAACAAATGAGGTGTCAATTGATTTGTCTTAGCAATAACGGTGTCATGCGGATGCCGCATGCCGCCAAAATTATACTAAAGTTTGCACCTACAGATCATAATAGTTTGTGACCATGGCCATGAACTGGATACCACTGTTCGTGGACAAAGAATATTTTTCTTGTTTTATACTTTTCAGTTGATTTTTTTCGTAGTCGGTTTTAGGTTTTTATGCTTTCGTTTTTATGATGTTTAGTGACGGTAGGTACAAAAAAACTCTATGCCAGGAGAAATAAAAATAAATATTTACGTATGAAAGTTTACACACATAAAAAAATATTCCGTACCCTTGTTTGTGCTTGCAACAAGATAACAACATCAAACAGAGTAGCGAAGTTGTGCACATCTCCCCTACACACAAATCAATTTTAGCGAATTGTCAGTGCACACAGGGTGTTTAAACTTAGGGTGGGCTAATGGAGACACACGCATTAAACCGGGCCGCGTGCAACGACAACATTGACATAGACCAGGGGGCCTAATTAGTTTAAGCCTGTGGCCACCGCCGGGCGGCGCCCCGGAGATGGACGACAAAAATATAGAAACGCAAGAAGTGCTTCGTTTTGTAAGTTTTACATAGATTAGTTTTAAGTTTTTAGCTTGCAAGAGCTGTAAGATTACCTTAAAATAGTTTATTTCTAGAAAACACATTATTAGTAATAATAATAACATACCATTACGCCTGTATTCCCCGAAGGGTTAGGCAGAGACGTACTAATGTACACCCACAGTTCGCCGGTATGTTTAGGTCCCATGTAATAGGGGGCGAGCCTATTGCCGTTAACCGGGCACAAATCCAGACTCCGAGCTGCTACTGAGAATTTCATAGAAAAACCCAATAACACTTTGCTCGACCTGAGGATCGAACCCAGGAGCTCTAGTGTAACAGTCGCGCTTGGGACCACTAGACCAATGAAGTAGTAATATTAATAGCCATAGGAAATTAGTGGGGTACTCGTATATAATTGCCTATTATTAACCTTATCTTAGACTTTAAATTTAGCCTGTGTTAAGAAGAATCGTCAGTAACTACGTATTTAGAGATAAATTGCTAATCAGATTAGCAACATATTGTAGCTTTATTTCGATCTAAGTTTACCTTGCCGGACTACACATCACCAGTATTCCTACTGACTAATAATAATATTGGTATTATTTAAAAAGGTTATACGAAAAATAACTTCATAATATTTTAAGAGGAGAAAACAACTAGTATACTAACAAATTGGTCCATGGAAAGGACTTCAAACATGACAAGTATTTCACGTAACTAAGTAAGAAGACAGAGTTTATCGTTAGCATTGATTTATTAGTTTCGTACTTCTTCTACTAAAAGTAATAACAAACATTGACTACATAAATCAAGCATATCAATTAGGTACAATCATATTCATCAAATAACTTTGTTATCAGAAGTGTCCCGCAATAATTCATGAATATAATATAATGTATACAACAAAGAAATGTGAACAGAAATTTCACTCCGTGCAATTTCGACGTGGATATTGAGTCAATTTAAAAAAAAACATAATTTTAACAGAATTAACAAAGTGGTTTCTGACACTTACGCGAATATTAGACATTGAAATAAAACTACTTTTTACGGATTTTATCACGTTTATTGATCTTATTTGAGTCCCGACGTTTCGGATCCTTAGCCCAGGATGTTTCGTGAGGCTATTGAAATTAAAAATCACCCTAATTTCAATAGAGAAGATGGCTGGGTCTTACCATCTGCTTGGAACTTATAGATTCTATTAAATCTAAATCCAAGCCCAAAACTGCAAGACCAAAGGATACGATGAGCTCTTTCTGCGTGAATCGGATCGCCGGATATCTGTTAGTAATTTTAACATTAAGACGTCCAACACCTCAGTCTGCCCGTGACCATGGATGCTGTAAAGGATCCGAAATGTCGGGAATCAAATAATATCAATACAACGCGATAAAATCCGTAAAGATCCGTAGTTTTATTTCAAAGAATTAACAAAGAATTACAGAAAAACTTACTAAGTAAATACGATCAAAGAGTTATTTAAAAATTCAAGCCACTTCCATAAGGACTGCTTTATATCTACGTTCTGTCCAGCAGGGTGCCCACTAACCTTCGTATTTTTGTCTAGGGATCAAAAAGCGGCGAACATTACAATTTCAACGCATTACCGTAATACATAAGCAATTCAATTCCGTGTCTGTTGGTGGTTTTGACGTCCAATTCATTAGTGCGAGCTTAATTAATTCACAGCCACATTATACTATCGGTCCATATAAATTTAACGAATTAAGTACTATTGATAACTGAACTGGGACTTGATTATCGAGTTTCGAACAGGAACGCTAATTTTACGAGTTATGGACGTCCACAATGGGTTGGGTCTCCTGTGTTTTACCGTTAAATGAAATGGAGCATTAATGAGTTCACCTCTATTATCATAATTATAAGCATTAAAATTTCATTGGATCATAAATAGTACGCCGCAAAATGAGTACTTAACACGAAGATAGGTTATAAAACCTTGAATTATTATTGTAAGCTCTAAAGCAAATGCGCCAAACAAATTCAGGAACCTTATTGGCTATACCTACAAATTTGTAATTGCACTTAAATACCAGCATAGGCTGAATGTTTTGATCATGACTCACACCTTCATCTTTACCTACATCGACTTCCTGTGTAAAAAATATTAAAAGCTTAAAATATTAAGTACCCACATCAAAGTAAAAAGATGCAGGCTCCCGGTAATATTTTTACCAACAAATCGGTTTTAAAATGAGTCGTTTTTCCCTTTTTACGCGGGGCTAGCTCGGGAGCGAGAGATGAAAATTTGACAGTAATGTAGGCAACCACTTTCCTGTGGATAGACGCACTCGCATAAATAAAATATGGACACCAGTAATGCACTCTTTGCTTCCCTCGAATATTGCGCTACGGTATTCGCTAGCGTAAAATGTTATGTGTATCGTCGCTAGTAAAGCTGTTTCGAATTGATATTATAGAGATTGTGCTGAATAAAGCAGATATTTTTGTTAGATCGTTTTAGTGGAAAATATAAAATAGTACTTTTCTAGATTAAAATCGAAATGCCATTTTGATATTGTTCAATAAATGTTATTTGTCTTTGAACTGCGACTTATAAAATCAAAAATTACGTCGAAATGTGGCTAAGGTAGTCTATCATGTAGGTACAAACAAAATAGAAAAGAAACCACTTTACAAGAACAAATGAATAGCATTAACAAATGTAATTATTCGTGACGAACTTAATCTCGGATTGAGTAGAACAAAATATACATATTTGCGTATTTAATTCCACGAAGAATAGTGAGTCACAATGCGTGTCGTAGGCGACAGACCAACACCCTGTTTATGTACTATTAAAGCAATTTTATGCAATAATGCAGTATTACTTCACGTATCATTAAATGTTAAACTAGCGCAATCGTGTTGCTTGACCAACAACATAGCTTTAAAATCGTAATGATTTTTTTAATGTTCACTTGAATGCATTTCACCCTTACCTTGCCGGTTGGAAAGCACAAATAAGATCTAAGATATTTTTTAGTAAAGGAAAAAATTCAATCGCGGGCAGGATTCGAAACTGCGTCTTCTGGTTTGATATACCAGACGCTCTGACCTCTAAGCCACCGCGAACCGTACCCGCATGATTGAAATTTTGCCTTCACATTCTGAATTTAAGTCATAAGGTGACGTTGATTGAATTTACGTCATAAGGTGACGTTGCCCGTGATTGAATTTTTTCCTTTACTAAAAAATAACTTAATAATCTTAGCATGGAAAATGCAAAAAAATCACAAAAAGATAGGATCTAAGATGTTGCATGCAAATCAAGTAAATACCTTTTCGAACACAATTAAGCTAGGTATTTGGACCGGGTCTTATATATATGTGAGGGTATCCATCTAGCCACGCGTATCATTCCTACCACCAAGCGTTCTGGGTTTTGCAGTTTGACTTTTACAACACACGATTCTTCCCAGCTTGTGGAGAGACATTTTTATATACTTAGCCGGCCCCCATGAGCAAATCTGTAGTAATACTGTGGAAAAATAATATCGTAAGATAATAATATAGGTTAGGTTAATTATGTCTTACCACCTGTCTTGAACACCTTTTTAGATTCCATTAAATCTAAATAGAAGCAAAAAACTGCAAGACCAAAGAATACATGTGTAAATCGGATCACTAAGTTCCGGTTCGCGTTAGTAATTTTGACCTTGGACCCTGTAAAGGATCCGAAACGTCTGGTATTTTATAATATCAATACAACGCGACAAAATCCGTAAAAAAAATTTTATTTCTAAAATATACCTACTCAGGTTGTTCTGAACACGCTCCTAATGAAGAAAAGTAGGTATATCTAACAAAATGAGCAAATATTTTACATAAAGCGTTATGTATGACCCACATAATTTAATATTAAAACCAAAACAAACATAACCAGTTAAAATTTAATTATCGTAAATAATTACGAACATTAACGTTTTATTGTTAAATGTATCACCCTTTATGCGGTAAGCCCTCGACGGTGTTTTGTCACAATTCTAAACCTGTTAAATTTCCCGAGTACTTAACAATAACGATAACTTAGTGTTAATGTTATAATTTAAGCGTGACCAAATTTTCCCTAAAAGTAAAGTTTCCCCGCTTTGTTTTACCCGGTGTACTGAAGCGGTGAAACTCGACGAAATTTGATTTTGATGCGTCCCATCAAAAAGGAATTTTCCATGAAAACAAAAGCCGCCAAGAAAATTTCTAATTCGATCCAATCTAAATCCAATTACTTCCACCCTGTGTTAGTGTGCCCACAGATTTACTCAAGGCTATCGATCGACAACCCTACAGAGAACTAAAGCCGGCTAACTTTTTTTGTGTGAAGTAGGTACATGCGTAATATATCAACCGCAATTTTAATTATAGATATGTGTGACTTATTATTTAATAATTAATTATGTTCAAGTAATAATATATATTAATATAAGGTATTCGAGATTGTTGCAATGCGATAAAACATAGAGATGCAGTAAAATTATCTTTTAGAGAAAAAAATCAAAGCCTGTTCGGAAACAGGAAAGTTAAGCACCAACATGCATTGACAAGATATGTTATAAGAAGTATGACACCTGTTTTTCTCTGAAAAACATAATTAATAACAACAGTTTAATTCATGTAAAATAATTATCAAAGAAACGCAGATAGTAACAATCAAACTACTAAAATGTCAGTAAAGAGAGAAAAGATCTTCCTGGTTATGATTCTATTAGTAGAATCGACTGTTGTCTTACAATACAAGTCAGTGTTCCTAGCGTCTTAGATCATATTTTGTCATGCTTGTTTTCCTTTACAAGGTGGCCGAAACTTCAAAGAGCGCAAGAACAAATGCATTGGCACCACATTTCGTTTCTTCGTCTTAAAGGTTATAAACGCTAGGTCTGTATTTTAGGATAATTAACTGTTTCCTAATGACGTAGTGTTTCAGCAGTGCAATATACAGCCAGGCCACCAAAATTTAAACGTAAAAGTGATGTTTTGTGATGAAAAAGTTTTATACTTTTGGCAAGTTACGTCAGTAAACAAAAGTTGGTAGAACCTAGTCTATATTAAAAAAGGGGAAAAATCGAGAAGAAAAGTCTATAAATAATGTATTTCTTTTTATTGGGGACAAAAGTACATGTAATTCACGGCTCGACTGTATCCAAAAGGTTAGAAAAAGGTGAACTCCTGTACATTCACAAACTGATCCAAACTTGGGCTGCTCTTGAGAATTTCTTCTCGCATAAACCCAATCCTACTGGCGTCCTGTAATACAGGCCAAAAGCCTAGTTTGAGCACCCAGTCTCCCACAATACTCTTACTGTATCGATGGCTATTAAAATCCTTGTAATTAATGTAGTGGAGAAAAGGAATAACATAACATATCATACCATCACGCCTGTATTCCCCGAAGGGGTAGGCAGAGGCGTACTAATGTACACCCACAGTTCGCCGGTATGTTTAGGTCCCATGTAATAGGGGGCAAGCCTATATTACCATTAACCGGGCACAAATCCAGACTCCGAGCTGCTACTGAGAATTTCATAGAAAAACTCAATAAGACTTTGCTCGACCTGGGGATCGAACCCAGGACCTCTAACGTAGCAGTTGCGCTTGGGGCCACTAGACTAATGAGGCAGACAGTAAGAGAAATAAATAAAGCTTTATCTTATCCTCTTATCCTAATACCACACATTTTTAGTCCCCTGAAAATTGAATCCAGGACCGCTGCGGCCACTAGAATCTTGGACCAGTACTAGTAAAAGACTCAGTACTAAGTACATTATTAGTACGAAGTACATTAGTAAGGAAGCACACTTCCTTCATCGTCAAATAAATGGAAAACACTCTATCTATTAAAGAAACCGCTTCAAAATCCGTTGCGTAGTTTTAAAGATTTAAGCATACATAGGGACGGACAGACAGCGACAGCAACTTTGTTTTATACTATGTAGTGATATTACCTAGTTTAAATTATCTTAGAAAACAATGTTTACTCAATAAATAATTTCTATTCTACTCTATTCTATCTATACGTCGCGTAGGAGTGTTTTACAGGCCCATAGTAAAACTATCAGGTTCCGCCACCTCATTAAATAGGCAGTACCTAACAGACTATACTCGTAAATAATAAGGGGTTATAGCCATAGTTATCACACAACTTGTCGCTAAGCTCTTCTAGTTGTTATAAACCGCTTAAGCAAATTGTTAAAGTTTTGTACCCGATAACACGGTTTAATGTTTCCGTTAGGATACAGAATACTTGTATCAACAAAAAAGATCGTTATTTACATTCTGATCTTAGAATTAAAGGAGTTTTTAGTTTGTAATAAAAATATTTATAATATTAACAAATTAAAGGAAAAAATAGGTTACTTAAAACTTGGCAATAGGCTCGCCCCCTGTTACATGGGACATATACATGTCGGCAAACTGTGGGTGTCTGTACAGTCTCTTTTCGGGGAATACAGTCTTACGATAAATTAAAAGTAAATATAACTAATTCCACACCTGTCTTCGTCCAAGTAACAATTTTATTATTATTATTTTTGGTCGAATTTCAGAAGATCCTCAGACACATATTTAATACAAAGCGACTGTCATCACGCCTTTGCAACCCAATTTCTGGGTACCAAAAAACCCAAAATGGTAGGTAGATATTCCGTAGGGAATGTGAAATTGGTAAATCCTAAGACTGGATTATCGGGCTACTGACTACCACTGGCGATTGTCATAAGTGTGACAGGCAGGTTCTTATTGTGCTAGTATCGGTCACCCATCCATGAAATGGCAGCAATAAGCTCAGTGTAACCATGCAGAAATTTAGTTAAATATATATTTTAAATGTTGCCCCGCACTCCTCTCCTGTATCGTAGTAAATATTTGCTCCTTGTGGAATCGAACCCACAACACACGGCGCAGAAGCCGATCGTTCAGTCGCTACGCCAAACGTGTTATCATACCTACATTTCTATACTTACCATTAATTATTCAATCCCGGCGAAACTTTGGTAAGTTGTGTACATCACCACAAAGGTTTATGACAAAGAAAAATATGAATAATAAATTTAAAAAAATGCATCGCATGCCGAGCACATCTAGTTATAAATACAACAGAAAGTATGCTAGCAGAAATGTTGTTGACTGAATTTAATAGCGACACAAATCAAAATATTGGCATGTTATGATTTTCGTCCTAAATTAAATACTTATTTAGTAATTATTAAATACCAGAGAATAATAATAAATAACCAACTTGCTAGTTCATAATATATAGACTTGCCACTATTGCATTCAGTTAAAGCTGTGACCACTTGTGCAAAATCGTCACTCGTAAGACCTACGTGTAGTACGTATTGCTGATATTTATGAGCAGTTTGTGTACCATTGGTACCGATGCCAATAATGCAGTTAGAAATTTCACGCAATCGAAGGGATGCCAAAATAAATTTCGTATATAAATTTCTATTTCCAGTAACAAGGTCGAGTTTCTAGTGACGTCTACAAAGTTTTATTGTTGGTTGGACGATAAACATGGTGAGAAATTAAAACGATTGAATTATGTATTTACGTAATCTGGTAAGACGTAGGAAATCAAATATTTTAGTCACTCACAGATGAATTATAGATAACTCAAAGAGATTTATGGCTTCGCATAGATCACATTATTCGGCTTTATAATAATTTATTCGAGGTTTGGTATCTATGTGATTCGTGACTTTTTGTCTACTTTAACCACATTTTTTTTGAAGATGAAACTTGAGCATAATTAGACAAGTTTGTTTATGGTATATTATATATCTTACATGCCGCATTAGACTAATGCTTGTAAGGGTGTTTACCAGAATAATGTCAATAGGCTCGCCCCCTAGTAAACTGTGGTCCTTCAGGGAATACAGGTGTGATGGTATGATGATAAAGATTATATTTGCATGTATAATACATACAAAATGGATATACTGCGCCGACCCTAAATAATTTGGGATAAGGGCTTGAGGATGATGATAGCATGTAAGCTTAAGTTTTTGTGTTGGTTAAATTGGCAAAGGAGCTGACGAGCTACCCGGTGGTAAGTAGAAATCGTCGCACATAGACACCTGCAACACCAGAGATGTTGCTGATGCATGGCCGACACGACGACGATGCGTAGCCGAGTGGGAATTGGCTGTACGCGCAAAAGTCGAAACACACACCAAGGTGCTTTACGACAGAATCCGACGTAATGGTCGCGATTCAATCAGACCCATAGAAGTCCAACCACCGAGTAATTCACATACCTACCTATTTTTCGACTCTTACGAGATGCCTATTTGAATGGCAGTGCAGAACACTAGTAAACGGTATTCTGACCCGTCCCCCACACGGGGGCAAAAGATTTCCAACAATGAAATCATTTTTTTATCAATAAAACACCCAGGTATGTACAAATTATTACTCGCTCTCACATTTTCAACAAAACAAGGCAAAGGTTCCAGTAGTTGCATTCACTTGGAAGGTAACAAGCATGCAATTATTAGCGAATTACGAACTAACTTGGACAACGTTTTGTGTCAAGCGTAAATTTACTTAGTTACCAACGTTTAATTACTTGTTGCAGCAAAATTACGTGTTAGACTTGTTCTTGGAACGTAATTGCGATTATTAAGATTGATTTAAATCGTTTTTATTTAGTTTACAGCGTGAGACTGGACTGATGGTATCGAACTTACATGCCTATACATAAAGATGTATCTAAAAATAGAAATAACATTACGGGTATATTCTCAAGTTGTATAAACACTGGACATTGTATAAAAGCTCATACTAGGTAGACAAGTAGACTAGTAATAAAAACTTTTCGTGGCCGAGCTAAGCGTGAAGAGAAACCTCTTCTCTCGAGGAAAGAGATATCTCTCTCTCTATAATTATTTAGTTTCAAATTACTTGTTCAGATTTATATAAAAATAATGACGTAAATTTAGAAAATTGTAATGCGTGGAAGTTATCTAACGCTCTTACATGTAAATACTGTCTTACTGTTTAATTACTGCCTTATTAGTCTAGTGGTCGTCAGCGCGACTTCTACGCTACTTCTAGCGTATCGAACCTAGTACCAGATGAAGATGAAGCAGTGTGATTGGGGCTTTTTATGAAATTCTCAGTACCAGCTCGGAGTTTGGGATTTGTGCCTGGCAGTAGGCTCGCCCCCTATTACATGGGACTTAATCATACCTAACCCCTAGAGGAATACCAGGCCTGACGTTATGCTTATTACTGTATGATTGCTTGCAGATACAAATATATATTTTACTTTATAATGTGTTGGGAAAGCGATGTATTAATAAATTGTAACCTATTAGAATCTATTTTGATGTTGTTTATAAATTGCTTCACAAATCATTGATATGAAATATCTTACAAGATATTCTCTTGAATCATTATTAAATTAAAATGCTTGAATGAAACACAAAGCCGAACAAGAAAATTCTTGTTTTACATCTATCTTTAGCATTCCAACCGTAAATCACTGTCGATACATTTTTAATTGATAACTTTCTATACAAAAGATATTTTAATATCAAAGAGTTCATTATTTGGGCTCAACAAAACGTAAATGTCACTAATTCATTATGCTCTATCTCATTTTAATGGAATTCTATAAAAATAGTTGCCGCAATGATTTATGGTTTTTATCGTAACGTTGGCGTTTGTTTTTTTAACTCGCGATAAGGGAAGTAATAGAGGAAGCGGCCTGTGATTTATTGTATAGGTCAGTTAATATTTTTCAATAAACCACTGTTCATTGGAACAGCTTTTTTCATTATAAAATTAATATAAAAGTCATATTTATCGACTCCCACGGTGTACTGATTTTCTGTACCTATTATTATTTATTGCATCCGATAACATATCTATTACTTTATTCAAGTTTAATTTATTTCCAATCATCTCTTTAGAAAGCCACGCATATTGTTTTGGAATAACATTGTAAATGCGTGGGTTCTCAACATTTTGCGACGGATGTCTCGACATGCTAAAATGGCCGCACAAAAAGACGGATTATGATAATGTCCGACCAAATTGGGCACGTTGCAGTACAGAATGTAGCTAATATATACACAGCTGCGTTTAACTACAGGTAAACAATAGGTTCACGAAGCTGTACGGCAAGTATTGCAACTCCATGAATCATCGGAACACCCTCACACTTCCGCATGTTCATATTACTGCTAATTAAAACACGGAGAGAGAATCCCGAACTGTCGTCCCTAATAGGGTTACCAAAAGAAAAATCGAAATACCGGGAAAAGTATTAAGTAAATGTTTCACACTTTCAAATGTTTATCTGAGCAAAGTTAGAATAGTGCTAAGCAGATGTGAGTGCTTGTTTAAGTAGAAAATAGTGAAACTTTAAAATAATAGCTTTGTTTTGACAAACCCGAACATCTTACCTGTTGAAATCAGCTGTTTCGCGCGTACCCACTTACAAATTCTATCGCAAACATTTTGTTTCTTCAGGGAAGATCGAAGACCAATCTGTCGACCCTAGCTGGTAATTAAAATGCACTCCTTGGTAATGTATCGTCACTCGCGCCATAAAACTTGCTGGAACACGCCCGCGATGACGCACAGACAGCTTTATGGAGGCGAGAGAATTCGGTGACGATTCCGAACGAAACGATAAATAATACGAGCAAAAAAATTGAAACTGGCCTATATTTGTGTCTGACTGTGGTATTTATGGCCTACATTTTTTTTATTTTTAATCTCAGCCTAGTTACAGCCTGTTCTTTGTAAGTTTTTTTAAATAATACTGTAATTTAATGTAGGTATAAGTATCGTGCGCTAAATGCCGGAATTCAGCCAAACTTTGAGTTAAGCTTCATAATCTTTTTTCAGTAGTTTAGACGTGAATAAAAATAATGAATAGTTAAATTGTCTGAGAATTTTATTTAGCTTATAAATTGTGTATTTAGCTTAAAATTGTTATGTTTGAATAAAATTTTCCAATGTTTTAATTTTATTATTTTATGTGGGCGGCAAATCTTTGGTTTTATCTTTCTACTCTTCATGTTTAAAGTCCATTCATTGCGATGTTGCAAGTACTGCCAATTTGCAAACCAGTCTCTTGCCAGTATGTTAATTTGGAGCGGTTTCGAAAATAGAAGCATTCTGACGAAGTTCGGACGCCCAGGGAACGAACACATGGCGTCATTAGGCCGTCTGTCACACTGATACGAGGATACTATTACGTACATGCATATCCACCCTACTGTAACTAAATGTACACGAAACTCCTCTAGTAGGACCTCCATGTATAAGACCAACTTGGGACAAGAGCTTCGAAGTTATGAAGTTGGAATTGGTGATCAATTCGTATTTTGTGTGTTACTTACCTAATACCTAAATAAATGTCTGTCCAGTTTATTACTTTTTAATTTGAAGTAATAATCAGATAAAGAGAAAAACCAAAAAGCTTATCAGTGCCAAATTATAGGTATAAGTTTGGTTCTCATTGGACATATGGCAGCCACTGCACCTACTGTAGAAGAAACACTGCTTAAGAAAACGGCTAATCCCGTAGGCGGCCGCTACAGGCACCGCCTAAGTCACTAAGTGTTTCTCCAAACAACGACAAAAACACAAACGCGACGGTTTGCGTAACAGCTACGTGTGAAAGCCGAAATCAGTGTTACCGATAGCCTAACGTTACTTCACTTAAAAGGACTGGTGATAAATGGTGAGAACATATACTTAGACTAGATAAAGCCCTTTAAGTACTTACTTAACGCTTTCACAAAAGCATTTAGTTCCGAACTACTATAGCATAATAAATTCTTCGGAAATAAAAGATAAGTGTAATTCTTCAATATATCTTTTTTATTTATTTTTCTGAATTTTATGTCTCCTGTGTTTATTTTTCTATCTCCAACTAATTCGAGTAGAAGATTCAAAAGTCGTAAAAAGAGTAGTCAAGTTTAAGGCGTGTTTACTTTACAAGTTTTATGGCTGTTTGAATTTCAATGTAAGGAGCAGACTCACAATCAAATGGCTATAAGGAAATGCAGACGAATATTACATCGAGACGGCAAAGACAATGTAGAGTAGATCCACGAATAAATAAAGCACGATCGTTGTCTAGTAAACAAACAACTCATCGTAACCAAGTTAAGTCGGTCTGTCAATCGCTCCAATATATTTTATTCATAGAACTGATCCCGCTGAATTCACAATTCTTTGAATACGGTTATTCCGTCTCTGTATATTTTGTTTTCAAGACAGGACACTTATTCCGGAATAGATAGCAGTACATTTCCTTTTGTCTCCCAAACACAACGATTACAATAAAAGATACACCATACACCCTTTTGCTTATCGTGGGAAAAACACGCATTTGTCACGGCAAATATACTATGTTATACTTACACAACTTTTCATTTTGGACCCCTACACGAACAGACAAAACCCATTAGGTGTGTGATAATGCAAGTTCATCGTGGCACAGGTATTGTTTAGTGTTGCCAGCGGAACAAAGCCGTTGGGTTGCCGTCTCATCTACGGACCTATTACGATCCATTGTTGAGGAAGCATGTACAAAATTAAAATGCAGCATTGTCTGAGCTCGCACGCCAAGCTATCGGTGTTTTGTTTTAGTAAACAGTGATTTAAGTTGCTTAGTTATGAGAAGTTTGTTGGAACGACTTGTTGGTAAGTTATTGGTAAACGCTGTCTCTTATTTCAGAGTTCCAGCCGAGGAAATTTCACCATTAAATTACACTTAGTACTCACTCATGGGGTTATTGACATTCATGTCCAACAGCTTAAACAAACTCTGTACCTATCATCTTTGGATCCATAAATCATCCTGTGTTATTCGTTAATTTTACACGAAATCAATAATTTCTAATGCTTGTGCCAATAAATAAAAAAATGTAGCTGTCAAGTAGGATCTACTACATCTTCGGTTACAAACGTAATATATTTTTCTAATAAATTCAAGCTGTTGTTTTTACAAATATCATGAAAAACTTTATTCATAAAAATTCAGTAAAACCTTATGAGGTCTGTAAATACTTACGTACGTTATACTTACGTAATACGTAATTTCTTTTAACTCAAATATTTACGTACTTTCGTATATTTCAATAATAATTCATTCATATCTACAAGGTTAGCGTGCACGAACTGAACAATCAATACACAATTTAAATTTTAAGTGCGAAAAGTTACAAAGTTACGGCATCATGCAATTTTACTTCGGCCAACTTATAAAATGTGAACTCCCCTCGGCCGGCCGAGCAAGTTTAAATTGCCCTCTCCTTTTTTCACTATCTTTTCCTTCCACTCACTTTTTCCTATTTAAACTTTTCCGTTTTATTTTAAAACACCGGCCCGACTTGTTCAACGTACGATTTTTATCGCGTTTTGTGTTCGAAAACGAAACTGGGTATTCTAGAATATTCAATAGAATCGTTTGTTCCTATTATGGCGATAAGATAATGCTGGAGCCACACCTTAGGCATAAGTCAAGTAAGTCTACGTATATTAAATATCTCACATATTTGCTAGTCATATTTGAGCTGCTATTAAGGCAAATATTCGGTTGCTCAATGTAATGCTAGTAGCACACCTAACAAGAGTTTATCTAATGAGGTAAGCACCAAAAGTACTTAATATTAAAGACCTTGGTAAATTAGCTCGGTTAGTTACAAATGCTACCTCATTATTATCAGCCTATACTCGTCCACTGCTGGACGTAGGCCTCTCCTAGTGAACGCCACAGAGCCCAACCTTCAGCTTTCCTCATCCAATCACTGTCAGCTGTATTCCGCAAGTCGTCACTCCACCTGACCGGCGGGTGTCCTACACTACGTTTGCCTTGACGCGGTCTCCACTCGAGAACTCGTTTGCTCCAGCGTTTGTCAGATCTCCAACAGATGTGACCAGCCCATTGTCACTTCTGCTTGCTAATCCCTTGAACTATGTCGATAACTTTAGTTCTCTGAGACTCTTTGAGACAAAATGCTACCTGAATATTTTTTATACCCAAGTTGTTTTAAAGACAAAACTAGTCTTATAACTGCCTCATTGTGGTCTAGTGCTCAGAGGCGCAGATGCCGAGTGTAAGGTCCCGGACTCTGTGCGTAAATCAAGCAATGTTATTTAGTTTAGTATAAAATTCTTAACAGGATCTCGATCTCGAAAGCAGGCGTGATAGTATGTTTATGTTTCTATCTGTGTCTTATACTAACGTAAACCCAGCTGTTACTTAATTTTGGTTAATCTTTATGCAAGATATTATCTATTTTAAGTACATATTAGTACTCCCTTACCAGAAACCAAGCACTTATTAGCGAAGTAAAGTAAACATCTTTACAATTTCCACAGCCGCACTTGTCCCGTGTAGAATAGACGTTAGATTTCGATTGCTCTTTATTCAAGCACACTTGATTTAATCGTCGAGATTTGACCATTAACACCGGGTAAGGTGCTTGAAGAGCACTCGCGAATATGTTCCGTTATACTTTTTGTACGGAGCTCGATTCTAAGAAGTGCTTTAAATGAGACAAGTAAATTTCGTGTAAGATTCTGAGACAAATCATCATAATCATATTGTTGTGGGAATATTAGTGCGAAAAGATGTGTGGATGAGAGATTGTGGGTTCGATTCCCACACGGAATAAATATTTGTAACAACACGCCTACATTTTTTTTTATTCTTGATAAGCTTATGCTTGACCGCATTACGAGGGTATTCTCAGAAAGGTTAGATCTGTAGGGTACTTATGTTCAAAGTTTTCCGATACGTTTAGGTCCCATGTAATAGGTGGCCTATTGCCGGGCAAAAATCCGAACTCCGAGCTGCAACTGAGAATTTCATAGCAAAACTCAATAACATTTAGCTAATCCTGGGAATCGAACCCAGGCCCTCTAGCAATGGAAATGATAGTATGGAAACTTTTAAGTAATAAATAACAAAAGAGGGTACCTATGTTCTAGTTATCGAGTGTTCCAATTCCAATGTGAAGCTTAAAATAAGTACAAAATGATTCACTTCAAACAAAGGAAATTATCGTATAAAAATACTACGGCTATTATCAGCAGTGTAGGTATACTTTTGCAGAAACAACATGGGTAATTATTACAAGAAAATATGCAACACAAATTATTTGTTCAACATCCACTTAAAGCGGTTTAAGTTAAAATCAACAAGCTGTCAGTATCTACCCACACTCTCATAAACCCACTAAAGTAATGCTTTTCACTTAGTCAAAACAAAGATGAGTATAATTTGTTCGATGCATTTGCTAAATGGACGCAAACTGCCCAAGGCACAGTATATTTTAAGGGAGAAAATAAAATTTAAAACAAAGCCTCGTAATACCCTTTCGACCCCACACGGGTACAGTTTGGCACCATAACATAACAAGAGCTATAAACCGTGTGTATGAAATCAGTAGGTCGGGGTTACCCGTTCTAAAATGAACTCTCCCCTAATTCAGTAAATATATAATACTAGCTTCTGCCCGTGACTTTGTCTGCGTGGATTATGTGTTATTCCAAGCTATAACCTATCTGTGTGCCGTTCAGCTCAGTGTGATAGAGTAACAAACATCCATACATCCATACTCACAAACTTTCACGTTTATAATAGGATTCCTTAGAGGAGGAAGGATTTCTTAGAGAGATATCACCATTAGGTACTTCTGTCCCGGAAGGCAGAGGTGTACTAATTTGGGTACACCCACAGGTCGCTGGTATGTTTAAATCCTATGTATTATAATAAGGGGTGAGCCTATTGCCATTAATTGGGCACAAATTACATAGAAAAACTCCTAACTCGACCTTTGCATCAGACCCAAGACCTCCGAACGTAGCAGTCGCGCTGACGGCCACTAGACTAATAATAGAAAGAAAGGCGGTAAGACTATTGAGACAGTTCGTTTAGAGCTTTTAGAACTGTATTTAATTCCCCTGGGAATGTCTCAGTGGCCTCCACGAGACAGGCCTGACCTAATGTGGGGGTCACTGTGAACATATTTTCTCCATACAAGTTACACTACCTATGCTCTTACAATAAACATAATTATCATTTAAATGTATGGAAATGTAATACTTTTGGTCAATAAATCTTATTTTTATTCTTATTATTACATAACCACATTATAATATAAGCATACCGATCTGCTGTGCAAAATTTAATGCTTTCAGACCAACCGATCAACTCTGTCCATAAGCTCACATTACTTCTTTGGAATTCCAAATTCCAATTGTAAATTGGTACGTAAATATACGTGATCATAATGTTTACCAGAGATGTTCTGTACCTAGTGGCGTTAGCAAACTTTAAAACAATATTAGAAATACATACAATTTTAATAGATAAGTACTTGTTGACAGTCGATGTACCTACTTACGTACCTTACAACTTTGTTCCTCGATTCCGAGTAGAAGTGGTAGTTTTTTCTAGCTCTCTCTTTTAAGTACATGAAATTAGTTAAATCTTGGGAAAATTTCCTTAGTGGCAACTCAGTGTACATTTTACCGAGTGGCACCACAATTTGCGTATCCACCTTGCCGTCAAAACTCGCCGGTTACCATGGCAACCCCCTCTGCGGTCCGCGCCGTGCATTCAGCACTGTTTTGAAATTTTCCCCGAACTCGTTGTTTAATCCGTATTAAAATTATAAAACGGCCCAATGTTTTGCTTCTCTGTATACTGGGCGAAATTAAATTGTGAAAATATTTACCATATCTCGGGGTTGTCGCGTCAAAAATAGGGTTTATTGGTTTGCTATTTTTAAAATGAAACAACTACAATATTATCGCTTATTTCATTCGGAATTTGTTAGTCAGGAATAACAGAAAGCTGAACATTCTCTTTTCAATCCACGATTATTTTTGTAACACAAACCGAAGAATATAATAGAAATTCATTTGACTGGAAACGCGCTTTGATACCAAGATTTTAAACCCTTATCTGCTATTTGCCTGCAGAACTGCAGCTTAGACTCCAAAACTCAGATTGCTTAGGATAAAAGCGAAGTAATTTCGTCTACAACACATGGTGCATAACAATTGGTATTACAGAACAACATGAGCGCTAATACGACGGTACAGGATCGTAATAGACCGTTAAACTTCACGGCTCGAGACGAACACGACTGCTCCGAAATACGCCGGGCGGTAATAGAAACGGTACAAGTAAATTGTTATTGACGTGTATTCAGAAACGTGCAGGTGATTGCGAGAATTAGTGATGTATTATTCAAAATTCGAATTTGAAAAGTTATTCGAATAAGCTGGGGTTTGGTTTCTGGCTAGCCAATTTGGCTCGGTTTTGACGAAAAAGGTAACATGGCTAAAAGTTATTCGGTTGAGTATACCTATAATAAAGTAAAAATGATGATAGATGGGTATTTTAAGTATGTATGACGACGTATATTAAGGGTTTATCCTGATGCCATTTTATTATCATGTACGATTCCATAATCGCACTTTTAACTGTATCTATCTTACGTACCAAATCTTAAATCTTTTAGTTTGGAGCGCTATGGACAGCTTGGATTCATGGAAACACTTGATCCATATCGCCTGAAATATTTTGTTTATACTTGTTATTCTATAACTGTGTATGCATTGAATTTAGTTAATATTCTTTATTTAGATGCTATAATTTAGAATTCATTTAAAGTACTTATATAATGAAAATAAAATTAAAATTACATACCTATTGATAAATATTCACAATTTATTCTAATTACTTGTTATAAGTAATATTTAAATCTTAATTAGTTATTTATTATTTATTTATTAAATCCACTCGCATGACATATTGATAATAATGTATCTTTTATCAATATAATTATTTATTAATATACAGCAGCTTATTCATGTATTTGTTTCTGAATGTGTTCTTGTGGGTTATCGCCATCAATGGTGGCACGAGGGTGTCGCTGAAAATCAGCGTTGTTGGCATTCCCATGAGTGCTAATAACTTCAAAGCTGAGCGATAGCCTATTTCACCTCATACGAGTGACACACAACTGCTCCACATTACTAATCCAATCTTTATAATATTATCTTCCATTATAACCTAAATTTGAAATGGTTAGCTATGTTGACGTAATAATATTTTATTATTGTTGTTTAGGCATGTCTACAAGTGCATTTTGTTGTCACTGTCAGTGTCATAACGTTGTGTGACATTGGAACAGTGCTGCCAGGTTAAAATTGATATTTAAATAATAAATATATATAAATAAATCTTTTATTTCGGATAATTACCCATAAATTAGTGTACAGTAATAATAAAAGATGTAGTCACCACAGAAAAACATATGTAAACAATAAACAATAAAATAATTCAATTAAAGATAATTCAATAGAAAATAGAAACAGAAAACAGTAAATGGAATTCAATAAAATTATACTTAAATTAAAATTAAAAATCAGAGATATGTCCAAATTACAGTAATAATAATAATTCAATTTTAACAATTACGTCAGATTTGTCCTGTCAATAAACACATCCATTTATGTTGTATCGGACAATCAGCACGGGAAGCAATCATCCTGAGGATGCTATTGCTGCTGTCTCTCACTCGCGTTAATAAAGAAGCAACCTTTTTGCGGATTATAGCTTGATAGCCATCAGTCCGAGCTTCAGCGAACATTAGCGACGCACTGCAGTAGGGAGGCAGTCGCAACAGCATCCTAAAGATGTTATTATATTGAACCCGCAGGACACTGGCAGCCCGACGAGTATAATTCACCCTTAGACTGCTCGCGTAAAAAGATTGACAATATGCCTTAAACAAAGTGATTTTAACTGGAGAGGAGCAGCGAGCGAATCTACGGGCAATCATGTTTCCTCGGACCGCCAACGCCCTGCGCTCCCGCTCGAGATCCGCGTCATCAGACAAATCGTCCGTCACAATATGGCCCAAATACTTAAAATTGGTCACTCTCTGCAATTCCTCACTATACAATTTAATTGGAGGAAAAGAAACTGGCACGGGTACCCTCGACTCACCCTTGAAAAGCAAAACTTTGCTTTTACCTTTGCTATACGTCAGTCCATGTTCCCCAGCGTAAGTCTCGCACATTGCTAACATCTTGCGAATAGCACCCACCGATAGTCCCAGCAGCACCATATCGTCCGCATAGCTAATATTATTGACGCACACGTTATCAATATGACAACCGGTATGACTGCTGCTGAGATCACCGATAAGGTCATTTATGTATAGGTTAAATAACAAAGGAGAGGTCAGCCCACCCTGCCTCACGCCATACTCCATGCCATACGGCTCAGACAAGGCTCCCCGCCCATCTCACCTGGTTCCGCTGGCAGTGGTACCACTCTTGCAACATCGATACGACCTCTACCGGTACACCCGCTCTGCCCAGCTTGCCCCAAAGTTTATCGTATAGGACTGTGTCAAATGCTTTTGACAAGTCCAGGAAGCACGCGTATACCGGTGTTTTCCTGTCCGTATAGTACTGAACAGCCTGCTTAAGACATATTATGGCACTTTCAGTGGAAAGCCTACTTCTAAAACCGAACTGGGCATCGTGCAGTTTAATGTGTTTCATAAGAATGTTATTAAGCAGGCCGTCCAGCACCTTAGCCAATATGGTCGCAAGCGAGATGGGACGATAGTTCTTTATATCCGAGATGTCCCCAGTTCTGTTCTTAATAATTGGAACCACTATGGTTTTAGTAAGTTCCTCTGGCATGTAACTATGACAAAGGCAGAGGTTATAAAACATAGATAGGACGCGCGGCAGGTGGACCCCCGCATGTCTAAGATGCTCGATGCTAAGACCATCATATCCAGGGGATTTGCCTCTGTGCATGCTGTTAATCACTTTTCTGACATCGTTCGCTGTAAAATAAATAAAATGTAAATATTTAAGCAAAGTTTTTTTTTATTAATTTTATTGTGTGATACTTTATATCTGTCTCTGTGTGTCCTTGGTTGAGGGAATAAATATTTTTTCTTTCTTTTCTTTCTTCTTAGTTTTGCTTCAAAACTGGTGGATTTTTTTCTGTATACCTACCACAAATACTAGGTATGTGAGCTAAATTTCAAGAGACCAATCTCAAAGAAAATTGTATAGGTACCTCCCGACCTAAATATTTTAGCTAGGCAACCAGTACTTTTTCACAATTTATATTTATTTCGTCTCTTAGACACATAGGGGTTGTCCTTGATTCACGGCTAAAACATCCAACAGAAAATTTGAGATATATTATTTATGAACTTCAATACATAGGCCTGTAGATAGGTTCTACTATCAAGAGCAGTGGTTAACTATGGCACAGATAATGTAATACTAGTAACTATGGAATGAATATGCATTTACTATGTTGATTAACACATTAGATGAGGACAAATCTATTGAAATCGTCAAACGATAATATGGTTATGCCCATTGAACTACCCACCGTATTAGTCTAGTGGTCTGCGGCTGATGATCGTGAGGTCCTGGATTCTGTATACCTACTATAGACATTTTTAACAAGTCTCGACTCTTTAAGAAAAATCTTATTAGGTACTCGTAAGTACAGGTCTGTATTATACCTATGGCTTTTCTGTTAGAAAGCAACATATAGGAAGATTAGATTTACCTATATATAAATCCTGTATTACGCTTCTGCCAACCCCCTTGGTGTGGTATTAAGTCATATTGTTGAATGTGAATGAGCAGTGTCAATTTTATTTAGTCTAGCTTAGCTCAAGTTGTGACTCTTAATACAAATGGCGAGGAGATTACGTTGTCATTTTGTTTACAAGAAATCCAATTATTTTGTTAACCAGAGTGAATGTTTAATACGCTGGTATTCACGTGTCTATCAGCCCGTACAAAATAAAATGAACAGTCAATGAAAGTAAGTAGACATAATCCTTGACAGATGGATTGGTGATCACACATAACCATAATGTATTTAGAAGACAAGAGGACACTGCTGTCATCCTAAATGCTGATGAAAAGGATAATTATGTAGCGGTTTCCCAAGGATATTAATCATCGAAATGTCCTAATATGAACTTTACTTTAGATATTTATATTTCAACAAAGCCAACTCTTCTCTATAGACTGGGACTATAGGACTCCTCGACCTCTTCGAAATAAGTAACGTAAATTAAAACAAATGACCATCAATGTCTATGGCAGTAAAAAACGGAATGATTTCATGCAAGTTCTAAGCTGAAGGCATAATTAGTATCATTACAAAAGCAATGAACTTTGTTTCGTTTCTCTATGCCTTTAGAAGTAATCACACGCGATAGTGACTTTCACAGTAGGTGAGTACGTAGCACTAATGCATGTGCTTTCAAGTGGGTTTGACGCCCTTAGTATCAACTTATGGCGCAATACGTCATTAAGAAACACGCATGCAGATAAACAAAGTAAATAAATAGTGTAAAAGAAAGTCTTTTGACAGTACAGCCGCACCTACAGTAGTATATTATCTATTCTGTGGCGTTGCATAACAAAAGCCAATAAATACGAACGCATTGTTACCATTGCAGTGCAGTAGATACAATAACAAACATACCTGCACCAATATTTCCATTGGAGTATCGCTATGTATATTGATACCTACAGACATGTAATTAGGCAGACGCGACAGCCGGCGGCAAATGCCAAAACACTACGGTAAAATCGTCCATACAAAACTTTTCGTGGTTACATTTAGTTACTGAAATGTTGTTGATTTGTTACGTACTGAATTTTAACTGGGTTTAATCAAAGAAAATGGTTATGCTATTGTAGTCTATTTTTGAAAGCTGCTAAATTTACCTAGCTGAAAATTTCATAGAAAAACTTAGTAACACGCTTTTCCTGGGTATTGAACCCAAGACTCTAGCGTATCAGTCGCGCTTATGACCACAACACTAATGAGGCAGTTTTCTATATTCATTGCAATAATAATAATATTACGTCTGCCATCTGTCAACTGATAGAGACTGTTTGCAGAATAAAATCCACCTTTATGGGTTCTTTATTATTCTTTTTAAGTTTATGCATCCTTACTATCCTTACTAATATTATAAACTTGAAAGTTTGTGAGTATGGATGTTTGTTACTCTTTCAGGACAGAACGGCTGAACGGATCTGGATAGATTATAGCCTGGAATAACATATAGGCTACTTTTTATCCAGGTCGGACACAATCCTAAAGTCCACGCAGACAAAGTTGCGGGCAGAAGTTAGTCTAATGCTAATGCTGAGAACGTCTCGACCGAGATAGCTGTTTTTTTGTTGTTGTGTTCGTAATTCTCAGTGTATGATCTGTATCAAAGAATATGTTTACGCGGACAAAGCTACAAATACGGGTCGCTTGTTAAGAATAAATAAATAATCAAAGTCCGCAAGTTATGCAATGCATAGGTATTCCAGGAAATAACAGATGCGATAATATTATACAGTGACATTAAACCAATCCATGGGAACACAGCTATAAAGTTTGACATAACCTACCCTACAGTACACTGCAGTCAATCGACAAAGCTGTGATGGGTCATTAAACTTGATGAGGCTATCCGTGGTACAGCCGTCAATACGAAACTAGTCTAGCCGTGCATGCTATATAAATACATAGTTAATAAGGTTCATAATGTGTTACATTATTAGCTTGGTTTACCTACTTTATTTAATACTAGCTTCCGCCAGCGGCTACGCCCGCTTTATCAACGACCCATGTCACTTCCCAGAACAAAATAATCAAATAATTTTCCCGTTTTTGCAACATTTTTTAATTGTGCTCCGCTCCTATTGATCGTAGCGTGATGAAAAGTATACTATAACCTGCCCAGGAGTATGAAGAACAATTGTACCAAGTTTCGTTGAAATCCGTCGAGTGGTTTTTGTTTCTATAATGAACATACAGACAGACAGACAAAAATTTTACTGATTGCATTTTTGGCGTCAGTATCGATCACTAATCACTCGCTGATAGTTATTTTGGAAATATATTTCATGTACAGAATTGACCTCTCTACAGATTTATTATAAGTATAGATAGAAGATAAGAACTATTTTGATAAGAACAATTCTTGTATCATTATTTATTTCAAAATGTACCTGATCATTTATTTGGTACGAAAAAACACAAGCAATATGGAAATAATAATAATAAAAAGGTACCGTCTGTACTTACGTAAGTATATGTATATTGTGTCTACCTAAGTAAGTCATTGCAAAATGTATTTTCATAATTTTGATTTGTACTAAAAATAACAGAACATCATCCTGCAATCACTGTGACGTTTAAAATCGTAATAAAAACATAAACATCGTGTAACAAAACTTTAATCGAGACCTTGAAGTTCGCAAGAGGCAAGAGGCAGACTTCAACCGACCACTCGACGAGGCAGAGATCCTCAAGTGGTCTTCACATCGAGCAGCTGTTACGACCGGCTGCGCCCCATCACACGAAGAAAATATACGAACTGTTCAAACAAATGTCTCTAAAATATACGGCCGCACCGACCGATAGAAAAATAATATTGGCTGTTTACACTGCCTTGTACAAACATTTTTATAAGCGGTTTGTTAAATTAAAAACACATTTTTGGATGCGTTTCCAGATTTGAATTGCTGTGTGATTCTGGTACGTGGGAACGGTGATGTTTTGAAAATATTTAAACTACAAACAAAAATCATCATCCTCTTAAAAAAATATATAAGTAAACAGTATCTTTTTTATTTTCTGGTAAGTAAACATCATAATGGAATAAGTTCTACCTATCAATAAAATATTGTTAACGAAAAGCGAATACTTATATAATATCTTATCAATGATGATGATGGTGTTTAATGACGACTATTTGAATACGAAATTTTGAATGAATTATCAAGACCTTTGTGAATTACCTGCGATCATCATCATCAATAGAGAGTCCACAGATAAAAACGGACATGTAAGTGATAAAACAAATGAGAAACATTAAGTAATTACAACACTCGCGCAGTCACAAACAAGTGACACGAGTGACACAATGTCATTCTGAGGTGACTATGTAAACTTGTAAACAATGGATGGAATTTTGGACGAATGCCTGGTGAATGTTGATAGATTGAAATCAATGTTGTTTTGATGGGAATATAAATTAATGAAATTTAATATGAATGTTAGAGCTTTCGCTAAGAGCCCCAGCAGACCATACAGCGTACAATAGTTAGTTCGGGGTCGCTTTATTATTGGCTGGCACTACTACACTATCAAATATTCTGACGCTACGCAATAATTGCTAATATTATTGTGTTCCCGTTAGAAGGGAATATAATCAATGAAATTACTGGGAACCTACTACTTACTCAAAGTTTGTATTTTAAAGAAGGAAACATTAAAGCCAAAGAAACAGCGATAAGTACAAAAATAAAATTAAAATAAATGATGATTTTTCTATCGTAAATATCTTTTAACCGAAGAATAACATTGACGTTTGATAGGTTTTGTATAAACAAAAAACTGTAAGCAATTCGAATTTATTCTTCCCATAAAGTTATCTGGCGATGCAAAAATCGGCCCTCAATAAGAAGATACAGTAATGCATCTGCCTGCAGTAATGTTTGTCCTCTATGCATTGCTAAACCATTCATCCTATTGCGATAAAAATTTTGTGAGTTGTTGTGGGCATGCCTGGGAAAAAAAACTGAAAAGGCATTATAAAGCGTGCAGGGGGACAGCTAGTAAAAAAAAAACTTTTAAAAGAAATTTTCCAATTGATAATTCAAGACATTCATCTTTATCCTTAACACTATAAAGAAAAAAAATCGTACTTCGTAGTCAAGACAAAAACAACGTATTAGTGATCCTTGCATTACTAAACAGCTGTGTTCATACCACGTCCGCTTACAAACCATTGTTGATTGTCACCTGTTGGAATCGTAAACATTGTCTCAAGACGTTCAAACAAGCAATTTAAGCAAACAAGTAATGGCTACATGGTGCTGTACAAGGAATCTACTACAGGTCTCGAAAGTACGATACACCAAGTTTCAAGTTTCGTTTTGCAATCCTGCACATGTTTGGTATTTTACGTCAGTTTGAATGCGGTGCTTGCAATTGCTAGTTTTATTTCTTTTGGTTAAGGCTGTAAAGGAATCAATATTATGTAGTTGGAATGTATTTTTATCGAGTGTATTTTTTAATTCATCATCATCAACAGCCTTAAATTCGCCCGTCCTCGGATATTATAGGCCTCCCCCATCTCAATCCCCTTCTTTTTATCCCGGGCTACCATCATCCAGTTGACTTTTTGATCAATAATTTGGTTGATTGATTTTTTAATTATTCTGTATAGATATTTATAAAATATCATACTATCACGCCTGCATTCCAAGAAGTGATGTACCTACTCCCATTGCCACAGATTGCAGGTTTAACAATTGCACATGTTACACGTAGAATATACCTATTAGAATACGAGCCTACTGTCATTCAAACCTCGAGCTGCCACTGAGAATTATATAGAAAAAACCCAATAACACTGCTCGACCTGGGAATCGCACCCAAAACCTCTACTCTACGACTCTACAGAAATCCACAAGTAGTAGGTACTTTCACATTACATCTATATCACTGGTCTACGAAATTTAACATTTTTTTTCCACATGGGTGAGACATATTTCTTGTAGATTTTTTGACGCTAAATCAGCAGAATTGCCCTAGCACGTCAGAATTTGCCAAAAGTGCCAAAAACACTGCTTTTAGCGATATTTGAAGAATTTTTTAAGGACAGCAAATTTTTGACGGTAATTTTTAACTGTAGCATCGTTACAATTTTTATTTCTCAAGATATTAATTTTTAGCTGTGGTACATCGATATTCCCTATATTATTTTCTGCATTTTAATACTAACAAACTACATTATGAAAATAAAATGGTATATCCTAAGAAAAAAATCTCGTAGTGAAGCAAACTAAAATGGATTCGAAAGGAGAAGGGTAGTACAACGGAATGCCTCAGTTAGAAATGACTATCAAATATTTGCTGACCTCAAAAAAATACTTCAAAGATCGCCAAAAACGGTGTTTTTACCGCTTTGAGATTGATATATCTCCAAATCTATATGACGTGCTAGAACAATTCTGTTGCCGGATTTAGATTAATAGTAAACAAATCTACAAAAAATTATGTGTCACACCAATGTGGCAAAATTTCGTAGACCAGTGTATTTTGAGATCAAGAAACACACACGGTGAGAAATCGAGTGCATCACAGTACACAACCCCTATTGCAAACAATTTGACGAACCTCTTGTTTACCGATGTCGGAACTCGGGATGGACGCAAAATTGTGTCCAACAAGGACCTGAGTCATACCAGTTAAGTGGAACATGAGTATGTGGTTTGAGCAGGAAAATTGTGTTAGGTTGCAGGCCTTTATTTGATTAGTGTCGGTCGGTACTGACAGCATAGAATTTGATGTTATGGTACCGGCGGACGCTGAATTGCCCATACAATCGTAATACCAAAATGAATCGTAATATGCGGATTCGGATACCGTTAAATCTAGGTTCCTATGTACCCTACCATTTCGTCTACTACTACTTCACCGGAAATAAACGTCGAAACTTCGGATAGTTATCAAAAATTAAGTTATCAGTAATTACGATTTATTTTGGTACGTTTGTACAGGCAAGTCGCTCCGCTAGACCCTTAAATTACAGTTCACTTCAATTGCAAAACTTCGTACCGCATAAGACGTGTCCAATGCGTGTCATTGAATTGTATTTTCTACACCGTTAGCTACATTTAGACACGATGGGAAAGATTTTTTTTCTTTCATTATCTTAAATCAGAACATCACAATGGATTTTTTTGTCCTAATGAGATTACAATCGATGTTACGAGCCGTATCGTAACCGCAGCCTACTTAGACGCCAGCAACACTAGTGATATTACAAGCACGCGTATTAGTTACCAATTCTTTTCTGAGACCCAAATCTCGGTTCTTTCATACAGGACGTAAGCTTACGTTAAATAAAGAAGCAAATATTTTAACAAATAAGTAGTAGGCTAGCTGTAACCCGCGGTTTCACCCGCTAAAAATGACGTACTTCCATAAAAACTTTCACCCTTTTTCACCTCCTTAGAGGTAGAATTTCGGAAAATCCTTTCTTATCGGAAATCTACGTCATACAAAGAACACATCCTCCAAGTTTCAGGTCTCTACGATCAGCGGTTTAGGCTGTGCGTTGATCCGTCAGTCAGTCATTTAGGACAAAGCATTTTAAATGTAAATATAGATATAGGTTGTACCTGTTAAATTACAAAATATATCTGTATCGATAAATAAAAAGAAAAGGAAAGTACTGTTAACCTAAGTTTTTTTTTTTATTATATTCCTTATACTACAGTATGTAAATAACATGTTTCTCCTGCCAAACTGCTTAACAGTTTGTCGGCAGTATTCTCGTGGATACATTTAATACATATACAATACACAATAATATAACTTATGTTTAACCCGTCTTGCAGTAATACATAAATCAACATTTATTATTATATCAACGCCAATACAAGAATTTACCTACCTATTATTGTTGTTTTTCCGGCTCCGTTTTAAGTGAGTATTTATATTAAGATCAGACTTGCGCTCACTTGGTTTTTGGATTACACGAAAACATGACAGTGAAAACATCATTTACGTATGCACAGTATGACACATATTTATCATCAACGTTTATGACTACTGTTTTCTAGCGCCATCGAATCCATAACAATTTTAATGAAGGATTTCTGTTGAAAAGTTTAATGTGTCCCAACGCAAGCGATGCTATGAGAATATATTACCTTAAAATGCAAATGATATGAATGCTTAGTCGTAGGTACTTTGCTTACGACAAATCAGTAAAATACTTTAAATATATTAAATTAAATCGAAATTATCCACGCTGATCGTTTAAGTATGGAAAAACGGATATAGAACGTAATATATTAAAATAATAGTTCTAAGAGTATTTTCAACACTTCCAATAATAAAAACTATAAGATTAAGAATATTTTAAAATCCAAATCCGGTTTATGGATCATGTGCAACTCGTAAAAACCTTCATGAATTACATGGGATTAAGCCGAAAGTTATAGTTCTGCGGTAGGTCGTACACCCGGCCAATACGAATCAGTCAAAATTAAAAACATGCACGCAATTGTCTCCCTTACATGCTTAGAAATATCGTTCTAAATGTCATGAACTGCTTAGTTTTATGAGAATGTGTACGACAAATCGAAACAACGTTCCGTGAAGTGCTAATCCGAAACATATGTGACAAAAAAAATCACTCGAGATAAGGGTCAGTTTCAAGAACACGCCTTGCAACGTATACATCGCGCTATAAAAAGAACATCGGATCAACGGATTGACAATGACAAGCGTTTAAAGGCCGCGTTTATTTATTTCTACAAGTATTTCCTTTTAGCGACGCCGTAGAGACAAAACAAGGAACTTTTAGATAAGCATTGTACGTTTGACAAGACAAGCCAAGCTATATTATGGTAATAACTTTGGCTCTAAACGGGCGTCGAGACAGACAGTTAGTTACGACAAAACAGGATGTATTAAATTAGAAAATATATATCTTACACGAGCTTTCTTAAATTCAAAACGAAATGTATGAAAGCAGTAAAGTTATTCAATAAATTCAAGTCAATGTGTCGGGTTTGCGCTTGTAAAACTTGAGTTACTTGTAAAACATCATGTATTAACTAACATCTTGCTTGGTGCTGCTTTATTTTATGATACATACGAGTTTCTTATTTTATGGGAAAGAAGTTCGAGAAAACTACGAAAATTAATTTTAAAAGATAAACTATGTACTAACTACAGGCAAACTTTACCGTATGATACTTAAACAACAATGAGGAATGGTGGAAGGTTAATTCTAAATTACACAAAACGTGTATTCGGAATTATACAGTCAGATTTGTACGCACCAAATGTCTTAATCTGCCTTTATCAGCCGTTAAATTTAAATTAAAAACACACAGACATAGTTGAATGTCCTCATAAAGCCGCACTCATGTATCGAGAGTTGGGACAGAACACAAAAACTATCGAATGTGTAATTGAGTCGTCGTGAGTCACCCGGGGCGGGTACACATCTGCTGTGTTACGTGATGGCTGCAAAACGGTAAGTACCAGGGTAAGCTATTGAAAATTATAGACGAAATGTCCCAGGATATCGATGGTTTTACACACAGTTTTTTCACAGGTAGACTAGAGACAAATAATCAATATAGCCGTGGAGTAATGATTGTCTGCCGTCTGTCATCTCGGCTATGATGCCCACACGGTTCAAATATTTGTATGCCCAATACGTAGATGTTCCGTGTGGATGATCGATGTAAAAACACTATTATATGTTTGTAAACGTACCTACGAGAAACCTAGAACCTACCTACAGGGGAAACGCAACCTGGTGTGTTGTGTATATCCCAAATAAATATCTTAAATAAAAAATGCATACTTTAAACAGAATAATATATTTTTAAAGACATGCTTCTTTTATAAATGCTAAACAACTATTTCCCAAAATTTTCTGCTTCATTAACCAAAGTGTAGGCTCTAAAAATTAATAAAGAAAGCAGATGAATGATATGAAGGTTTTTCTCAATTAAAACTTGCAATGAGTTTTCAACTTATGAAAGAAAAAGTAATTTATAATGGTGCCAGTATACTACCATAGCCCCACCTCACCTATTCCCCGAGGTGCACTACCGTGGTTTAGTTCCGGTACTTGCGGAGTCTTTTGTTTTGCGCCCCAACCGCCCGCCGCGTATTATTTAGCTAAAACCAGGGGACCGTTTTAATGGACTACACAAAACTAGAAAACGAGGGGACCAAAAAGATTAGATTTCTTATCAACTAAAAAAATCTTGGCACAAAAGTGAACGTAATACAAATTGTATTGACTATTTGGGCACAAAATATTATTCAATAAACAGGGGAAGTTTTTGTGGTAGACCAATATTGTTGTAGTTTTTTGTGACAAATATAATTACTGAGCTTGATACTGGTTTCTGGTTTTATTTCAATACTGAGCTTGAGTATTAAATAGCTAAAGAAATGAATAAAGCCCACGTTAATTCTAGCGATGTTATTTATTACTGTAAACAATTGGTATATTAAAGTAATTAGACACTCTCCAATTGTTGTAAACTATTAAAGATTGCTTGACCTGTGGTTTTATGTAGCCCATTGTGTAGTGGCGCCATAAGCATTTTACTACTGGCAATATTGTATGCAAATAAATAATAAAATGAACGTACTGAGGCTGAATTCATAATACCATAAACTAATTACGATCAACATCACTACAATACTACATGCTACATAACTCATTTAATGTCTAACAAACTGGCATCAAGTTTCCAAAATAGCTAATAGAATTCAAAAATAGAACAAATTGTTTTACAGCCAGCCGTAAAATTGCGCCCACATAAATAAATTAACCACAGAATATAAAAATTAACGCAAACCGCGAGAATGTCATCCGTCGTAATATCATTGTACGTTATCCCATATGCGGGTAGGCAGGGGCGCGATAATTTATAATTAACACGATTATCGTACGCCCACCTCGCTATTGTTAAACTTTAATGTGATGAAACTAATCGATGCATTAAAGCGCAAAGTGTTAATTAAGTTATCGAGTATTACGGCTAGATAAAAATGAAGTGCCTTTAGGATGATGAGTCACTTTCTATTGAGCAAAAAGTGTACGTATACAATTTGCCAAACGAAGATTGATGGTTAATGTTTTACAGCATGTAAACGATAGCGTAGGACTTTTTTGACGTACGTTAAAATATGCTTATCTTTCGATACACAGATTTTTTCTTACGAAATGTCACGGAATAAATCGCGTTGATTGACACCAAGGCGATGACGTTAAGTTTTAAAGATAAATATTAAGAGGAAGCTTGACACTTAACTTTAAAAAGTTCACTATTTTATTGTACTTAGGTCCAAATGTTGGATGTAAATGCTGTTATTATTTTAACAATCGATCTGCTATAGGTATACGTAAAATTGTGGATCCAAATAATAATAGATAAGATGTTTCCAAAATCAACGAGATAAAATCCCCAAACGATTAATACCCAAATTGTTTATTAAAAATAGCAATATAAGGTAGCAGATAATAGAAATCCCGAAGGTATAAATTATATTCTGTGATAAACATCTTTGGCTCCCGCACATTCGGACCCGCAGATTGTCCCCCGAAATGTGACAAAATTAATTCATGGAGTCGCCCAGGCGAAATATTTAATTTAAGAATGCATCAATGCAACATTTTATGTTTTTCATATTTTGGGATCAGAATTTATCACGAAACTATTGTCTGAGAATTGAATGATGGAAGTTGTAAAATACAACGAATATTTTAAATAGTTTTTTAACCTGTCAATGCCCGTATTATTTAGACACACAATGCAATTACTATTGTCATACAGAAACGTCTATTTTTATTAGCTATTCGATAAGAAAAAAATATTCACATTAATTAGGTCCTTGCACTAAAACTTTAAGTACTCAAGCATCCATCCAATCAGTTAAAAGTCTGAACTAAGTAGTCATGCCATAAGTTTTCTAAAGACTTCGAAAAAGCGAAAAATAAACAAAACACCTTTAATAATATAGGTACTTACATAATAGCTTAAGAGTCATACACAATGCTTGTACCTATATTGAAACAGGATCATATACCCTACAAAATTATTCACAACGTTCCAAAAAACACCGATTCTCTAGTATAAGAGTCACTTAATAAAATTTAAGCGTTGAACAGTTTAGTCGCAGAGCCCATAAAGAAGTCGATGGGCCGGAGAAGCGCAACAATGACGGCGACCGTCCCAGGACATTGGGACCAAGTTTATTTTACTGTTCCCACTAAAATGTGCAGTAAAAACCCGCCCACGCGATGTTACACCCATGATATTCCTACTGACCTCTGCCCTCGTATAAAGAATATCCCAGACGCATAATCCCAAGGAGATTTTATTGTCACCCGATAATTTAATACCGATACGAGCGTAAAAATAAAATGTTCATGCTTTTCAAGTATAGAAAAGTCAATAACATGGATTTTAATGATCCCCGGCTTTTAATACAGTCTCCCTCGTATATCTTTCGCTTTATAATTGTGTATCCTTTTTCGCTTATGTCGTTTTAGAATTTCTTAGACTAGGTTCAATAAAAAAAGTTTTTATTAAGTATTATTCGTCCGCAATGCAACGGTTATAAGCTGGCCCGTCTCCAGTTTCCAGATTGTGTCGAAAATTATACAGGCATCTTTAAAACTTTTTCCATATTTTGTGAACCATACGGTCTAAAAACGATGTACAGTAGACGCCATTTTTGTCTACATAAAACAGCACTGGCTGGTCTGTTTTAAAATTGATTCCATTTTTAAATTAAAATTGTTTACATTTTTACGTTGGCAAGAACACAAAAGTTAATAACCCGAGCGCACAAGTAAGCGTCGCTGGCTGCATTTTAAAAGATAGTAGATAGTAGAAATAAATTACGATTCTTGACAATAATTCACAAAGAAAAAGATTTGATATCAATTTATTGCTCGCAACTTGTATTCTTACGTCAATTACTTGATACATCTGGCGCATTACTCATCGTAACATGACTGTCCTTTGACTGGCAAAGTAGGTAAGTCAGATATGGGTTGCTGCATCTTTAGGGCCGAAGCTTTATTGGACCGAGTCGTTTAACTTATTTAGTTCCATTGGCCTTACACCGTTTATCGTATTAAGACAAACCAGTTATGCCACGTCACATTCCGTGGGGTGTTTTGATAAACCGTTCAATTTACGAAAGGATGATACTTGTTTCTAAATGGATGCTATTTCCTCTAGATAATGATAGTGGGCGGTTCTATTGCGGTTAGATTGAAAGTTAGGTAATCCTTTAGCTTTCGCTTATTACAGCTGAGACTCGAGAAAGGCGTTGATCGCTATCGAACAGATATTGTTTTTGATTATGAATCAAAAGTCATATACCTAAATAGTTGTAAGCTTCAGTATTGTGCCTTGCGGTACTGTAGCCCTTTATCATAATTATTTGCGTGCGAGACTTTGTAAGTCTTGCGCCATAATTATGAGTAATGAATGTTCATTGCTCCTAAGGTACCTACTGAATCCCTAGCTATAGCTACATAAGTAGCATAAAACTAAGTAGGTAACGGTAACCTACATATGTATTTTATGAATTATTACTAGTAGAGTGCACATTAGGTACATAGTTACTTGTAGGTACCTAGTCCTACAATGGAGACCACGAATTGGCCATAGAACCATCAGTAGTCAAAAAATGAAATGGCATGACGATCTCGCCAAGGTGGCTGGGAAGAATTGGATGCGGAAGGCGCAAGATCGTTCGAAATGACCTACATCCAGCATTTTCCACACGCTTCGCCGAGCCATGAGAGAGCCATGCTTCGGCACGAATGGGCCGGCTCGACCGGAGTGATACCACGGCCTCACAGAAAAACGGCGTTAAACAACGCTTACGTTGTGTTTCGCCGAGTGAATGAGTTTACCGGAGGCCCAATCCTCTTTTAAAGGTCGGCAACGCACTTGTGACTCCTCTTTTGGTGTTGCGGGCGTCCATGGGCGGCGGTAATCGCTTACCATCAGGTGATCCGTCTGCTCGTTTGCCCTCGTATCCCATAAAAAAAAATTCGATGGCAGCAAATTGAAGAAGAAGAAGTACCTTGTTATCCCCCGAGTATTATCATAACATCTAAATGACTTTGTGTTTTAGGCACAAAAAAAATACTAAGTTAAAATAATTCAACCAATGGTGAGCATATGTAATAAAGGGACATTTTTTTTCTTCGTCTTTTTAGTCGGGCACTTGACAGAGTGGTCTTGGCTGTCGATGGACAGGGTTGCATCCCGGCATCCCGCTGGCTTCAAATGCTGCTGCACTTCACACAACAGAATTATAAATCAAAACAACAAAATATTTCTATAGCTAAAGCAACTCCATCTAAAATCCTTATTCCCGTCAAACGATCACGGCTAATTGATAACGGACGAACGCAGCAAATGCACGTGACACAAAATCAATATAGCGGTGATGGATGGTGCTGAATTTTAATTAAACTCACATCAACCTGTTAGCTCACAAAATGAGCTTATAATGGCAACGCAGTGTACACAGCACTATGTGTCTAGCTATTAATCTAGGCGGATATCTAAATATTAGACGACTTTTCTGGTTTATCTGTACAAATACTTATATATGTGGTGCTACTACTAGATGTGAAATATCACATCTTGTAGCAAAACAAGAAAAAAAAATAGCTTTAATCTCAAAAATGTAATTATATACATTAAAAATACGCCGTACGGACATTCTGCGTATGTTAGAAAATTAAATAAAATGCAGACGCAAAATGATATTATTTCTATTGTTTCCACATTAAAAACATGAATAAGGGTAGTAAAAATAGTCCTGTCAAATTAATTCACTTGTTTGTTTATCGACACGAATTTAGGTAGCCGCTATCTTCATAGGTTATGATATGACTATTTGCCCGAAAGTAAATGACCAAACTTAACTTAGACAACCTTAACAGCTCTCAATATTTTTTGTCCTTTTTCAATGATATTTGTAAGTAAGAGATATGGCCTGATTAAAATTAACCCAGAACGATTTCTAGAATCTACTACGACTAAAAATAAAGTTACTTGAAGAAAGAGAATAAGCAGTAGCATTGTTAATATACTACCAGCAACTATCACTAACTCTATCGTCAAGTAAATGTAATTATAAAAAAAATCTATTTGACCTTTCATCGTAGCAATAGCTGGTCGGTGTACAGCAGAAGACGTTAAAGGCATGATAAATGATGATGACGAATCAAAAGACAGTAAAGTATTCATTAAACTCACAATACGAGTACCGCTTCCAAAGTAGAGGCAGAGTGTCTCAACACTGACCGACAGCGGTGCCCCCTGCCGCGGTAAAATGAACAACCGTGAAATTACTCGTAAAACTTACATTAGTATAGCAGTTAATAAAGCCGATGAACCATGTGGTCCTCTCATAAACCCACACAAAAAGTATAAAATCTATAAAGACTTCTACGCAGTTATAAAAGTCTAAATTGAGATTATTAATAGCTTATACTTTAATAATGTCATTAAATTTTATGAAGCGAAGCTCTTGATGATTTGCATTCGTTGATCAGTAAAATATAAAATTAATATTACTAAAACGTCTATTAATCATACATTGTAAACAGGTATATACACAGCACGTTAGTATCGCCCGATCGGTTAGCAGTTGTAATAATTATTATAATGAGACGTGAAATATTTTAATGATGTATCAATTAATAAGGGATTTTAATAAGCATATAAATTTTATCAGCTATTTCAAAACTCTTAATTGCTTCTCGTTTGCCAGTGTAGATTAAATTAGCTAGAGTTTCAACCTTAGTTTCACTACTTTCTTTTTTATTAGGGGATCAGATAAATATAAGTACATAGGTAATTATATAAATGATAAATATACTTATTACAATATCATAAGCAATACTCAAGCTCAATAGAAAGTTGCCTCATCATATTAAAATAAAGGTACCGCAAACTCCAGCATGAAGGAATATCAGCAGGTTACCCGGTCCTCTAGTACAGGGAGTTGTTCTCCCTAGCCTAGAACTGAATGTATAAATTTTTAGTAAAAACTTAGTAACATTTATTAATAAAATGTTTTAAACTTTTCATAAAAAGGGTATTAACTATTATCTTTATCTTTTTAAGATAAAAGTAATAAAATATTTTTAGTTAATTTTAACAATCTGAGGTAATCGATTTTAAGGAAATATTAAAATTTTGTGTTTATTTCTTATATTTATTTTATTCATTGATTCTTATGTAAAACGTACTGGCGTTTCTTATAATAATTACAATGTCTACATCAGAAACTATATGATGCAATCGTATGGAGAACTACATACATAAAGAAACTTCATACTTACTTTCTACAAACTGACATCTCTATAATTGCGTCCTATTATTTCACAGAAGCCACAATTACATACTCCTTACTAGCTGCTAACCGTTTCACAGTCCAATAGCTCCACAAAGAGGGCCTGGACACCGTGACATGATGAAGTGTCACCTCTCCATGATAAACGATACTATACCTCGGGCATCAAATGAGAAATTCAATTTCTCGCTCCCGTTACTTCGCTTAGCTGCCGGCGTGATATTTAAGATCAATCAGAACTTACAGTGATTTTATTTATGTTGTTTTGTTACGTGAAAGGCGTGAATAAAGGGCTTAGAGCTTAGAAAGAGAATAATCTTGTAAGTGTTGCTGTTCTAGATTGATCCTACTTAGTAAATGGAATGCTAGGAAGTGTTCCTAAGAGATTCTTAAATCTTTACTGATAGTTTCTAGACGAATATATTAACGCTTACAGCTCGCTAGCATAATTTTCCAGAACAGTATGGAAGATTCTTTTAATGGAATGTACTATTTACCTTTTAAATAAAGATAAATCTTCCAAAAAAAAAGAGGCCATAAAACGTAATATCTAATGATGAAATTGCAACAGAAATGAGTAAGGTGACACGTACAGTCAATATTAAGATCGCATTTGATGAATGCTGCATTGCTACTCTCCAAATACATGACAATGTGTATAAACTGCAAACAACACCGAAATCCAATTAATTTGGTACCAAGTACATAATACAAGCAAAACCACATGCAACGTGTATTCAATCAGTCGGTCAGGCTGCAAATTAACTGGAAACTGAGGTGGAAATGTATTAACATTTTGTTATAATGCAGACAATAAACAGACATAAAATTCGAAGTACCTAACTCCTTACTGCAAAAGCTTCTTAGTTAGGACATGGTTAGAGCGTGTTCTTGTAATTTGTAACAAGATTGTGAACAAATCAGCAAGCCTCTTACACACGTGCTTCTTGAACTAATATTGAAAAATCCAGTAGAGAATTCAGTTATATTAATTAATGTTGATACTTTAACAGTCGGCTGTTTGGCTTAGGCGGTATATCTTGCGATTTCTAAATACCACCCAAGTCAAATGGACATAGTTGTATATATACATCACCAACAGTGAACTGATACGGCAGTTAGTGTTAGCCAAGCTCATCTAAGGAATAATCGATGACACATTCGAAATGAAGACATTTGGGAAATCTTGGATCTGATGTGTGTGATAGACAAGCTCCTGGATGTCCTGCTTGATAAGATGTAGTCATGGCTTGCGTAGCTCATACTCACATAGGTAATACTCACTCAAAACTGCTAGCTAGTAGTAATTAACTAGCTAGCTCTCCTAATACCAGTAGCAAGACATCGTGGCCATCCAAAAAATGTCTATCTGGATGTCGTAAGAGATGAATTGAGAGCCATATGAACTAACTGTTAAGATTTGTTGAAAACCGGGCACAGTGCAGGATTTCGAGTAGAAAGGTGAACTTAAGAAAATTAATACCGTTAGAAGAATAAACAGATGATCGTTGTTGCATAAATTGAAGTACCATACCATGGTTAGGTAAATTAAATTGTGAATAAATAATAATGAATAAAAATGTTTCAAATCAATCTATTAGGAAGTTATTTATCAATGCTAACTGGTAACCATTTATATAGTCGATCTTTTAAAGATACAAATTGAAAGTTGCTTACAGATTTAAGCAAAATAACATATCAAGCAGTCAATGTCTTAAAATGAAGGGATGGAAGACCCCACGGTTGAGTAGCGACGTTTATGTTTGTTAACATTATAACACCGAAACCCGAGTACCGATGTATT
Source organism: Acronicta aceris (assembly GCA_910591435.1). Taxonomy (NCBI): domain Eukaryota; kingdom Metazoa; phylum Arthropoda; class Insecta; order Lepidoptera; family Noctuidae; genus Acronicta; species Acronicta aceris. The sequence goes on along the minus strand of OU342767.1, from coordinate 6,525,936 downwards.
CATAACTTCCTTTGTGGACGCCATAAAGCATCGTAAACGCGTATTGTTCAAGAACGCGATTATATTAAAGAAACTTTATCGGGCTTGTGCTATAAAATGTGGAATGTAGGAGCCGCCTAGTAGTAAGAACTAAGAACCTAGGAACTGCAGCTATTGAGATAAAAAGTAAAACTGCACTTATTCCAAGTAAATGGTCATTCAATTTACTGGGAATAAGTGCAGTTGTTGTAAAGTTGAACGGTTACAAAAAATATATCGATCGAAGAATTCACAAGTCAACTTCTGTATCGAAGATTGTTTTCTGTCTGTAATTCTGTTAAATAAAAGATGTTCAAAATTATAATTCTAATTTAATCTCAATTCCAGAAATCTCAAATGGTAGGTATTTTATTAAACTAAAAACTACGAAAATTGATCCAAAGGTGACATTTGTGTTATTTGGGCCACTGAAACTGGACCGAAAGTAGGTACCAGAATTCGCCTTCAAATTTTAAACAGTTGGTCGTGCTAGAGTCAAACATGGCGTTACAGAAGGCATTACCTACCTCATTTTATGGACATAATAAATTAGTAGGTAACTACTAAAACAGACTCCAATAGTGGATGAGTTCATTAATACCGCTAATACGACTTGCTTTCAAATTAGCTGCTAGGAAGCAACTTTTAGTAGACGTGTCAACTAACCATAATAAAAAGGAACTCAAAGCCAGATCCGTCAGATGAAGTGACTGAATAGGTTATTAGTATCTGTGACAGGAGCTAGGAGCTAAAGTGCAACAAGAATTATGATTATGAACCACAATCGTGTGTGCAGTGACAACACAATTTATGCGATAACACTGTTTTGTCTTCACGATAAATTAATAGTCCACTTGTGACGCGACACCGCTTTTCCATCACCGGCCGTCAAAACGTAGGACAAAGCCATAAACTGTGTCAAATTAAAAAACCCTTTGAACTTGCCGTAAACATAATCGTATATATAGGTACAAAAAAAAGATTGTTCAGAATGCAAGACGTGTCCACATGTTGGTAAGACTAAGAGACAAACCGTGTATAATGTGATAAAGCGTTGTATAGCGTTCAGATGACGAACGCCTTAATAATTGTGTTGAAAGAAAAAGTTAGTTTTTTATTTTTAAATTCAGGGTGCCGCAGGGTGTTTCACTTTGGTCACAGTCGTGATTGGTTTTCTCATTAAATCTCCTTTCTTTTCGAGAGGGAAGTTTATTTTTGTTAGGTAGGTACTTTTTCGTTTATTATTATTTATTTTTGGTGATTACTATTTCTAGGATAGTGAAGATCTTTATTGAAAATAAATTAAAACTGCTACCTTTTCTAAACATGTTTGTTAGTTAGAATGCCACAATTCATAGGCCACCAAGACATTTAGGTATTATGAGAAACTTTTATTTACATAAATTTAAAAACTTTCTCCCTTCGCTATCCATGAAAATTAAGTAAGTAGGTACCTATATAATCTACTGGAGTTAGGTAGATGAACATAACTGAGTTATCCTTATCTACAGTTAAAACTGTTAAAAGGTGTTTAGTTAATGCCAAGGTAATGTAATGTTTAGTAAGATAGGTACCAAAGCTTTTATTTGTCAAAAATTAAGTTTAATATAATTATTTAATATACCTAGTGTTAACTATTTCAAACATTTAGGTAGGTAATGCATACGTAACTGAAACGCTTCATAGTAGATGACTATGGTGATCAACGCTTATGGGTCCGGTGGAGCTTAAATTACCCACAAAAACGTAATACCAAAATAAATCGTAATCCAAACACAATTTTATCAAATTTTGTCATTATTCGGATTTGGATACCGTTAATCTAGATTCCTACCGTACCAATTCGTCTACTACTACTTCACTGGAAATACATATACAGCCGGAAATTCGTTCCAAACTTGGTAAAGTTATAAAGAATTAAATTCGCTTAGATTTATTTCCAGTGAAGTAGTTTAGACGAAATGGTCAAGAAACTAGACTAAAGTTATCTGAATCCGAATAATACCTAATACAGTTTGATTAAATTGTATTTGAATTACAATTAATTTTGGTATTACGTTTGTATGGAAAAATCGGTCCACCGGACTCTTATCATCTTATCATTGGAATCATTAGCAAAATAGCGGGCCTCATAATATTTTAGAACTTTCAAATATGTATCTATCCCGATATCGTAATCACTTAAAGCTACTTAGACGTCGTCTTAGGCTATGAGATAACCGAAGGTCTAATCTTAACAATGCTTATCCTCGATCGTGCAAAATGTTAATGAAAAAGGCATTATCTTTCAGGTACACATGGCGAAACAACAAGCTATACAGTTTTAACAGTTTGCCCCTTGGGCTGAACGTATTCCGTCGCAATAGCGGTGATTTTTCAACTGTAACCTATTGTACCAACCGTGTGTACATTTTGTACAAGCGTGTTTACTTTGATGCGCCCCATCTACGGGCTCCATCGTCGCAGGGACGAGATAAATCAACGATGCATAAGTAGTTACTCGAAACTCGAGTCTCTCCCACAGAGTGACACGCGCACTCTGAGATCACAGTGTCAACATGGATACCATGTCTGTTTTCTTTGTCAGTTTCATGTTTTTTTTTTTCGGGACATTATAGCTTTAGAGGGTGAATAAATTATGAATTTTAATCATAATCATCTTTAAGGCGGATCGTGCAGCTGAGCCCGCGAAATTCAAATTTCAAGTGATTTTTCGCAGTTTGTAGGTCTATAATAAGTTCTGCATTCATGGTAATGGTAATTGCGACATTAACTATACAAAATTCAAAATTTTTATCTAAAACCATTGCTTAAAAATCATTAATGTAGTTAAAAGTAGTGTAAAATGTCAATTTTGACCAATTACACAGATTGCGCCAAGTTTTTGGCTTGATGAGGATTTATAAGTAAAGGTTTTAGTTCTCAGTTGTGAATGTTGTATAGTTAATGTCGCAATTACAACTGCCATGAATCTAGAACTTGTTATACACCTACAAACTGCGAAAAATCACATGAAATTTGAATTTCGCGGGCTCAGCTGAACGATCCGCCTTAAAGAGTATATTATATTGAGATTGTAAGCGGATAGAGCTTCAGCTTGACATACTTACTTACTTACCTACCTACCCTATTAGTTTTTAATAAGTAGGTATCTACCTGTCTCTCCCTACCCTACTTTATTCGAAAGAAGGTACCCTACCCACCTACAACGGTATCATGTTCCTACTGGCAGGCTGGAGAGCTTCTGCGCTAAAAATGAGATGCTAACGTCACATAACGAATAGCATTTGGAAAGGTACAGCAGGGCTGAATTACTTTTTTCCATAGTTAGTTCTGCTCATAGTGACGTCAAAGTTCAAACGTCTTATTTCAAACAACCCATTTTTAAATGTTGCATGGTTCTCGCCACGAATACCTAAAACATATTTTTAAATTGAAAGCTAAAAATTTTTAGTGTAGGTTTGATGTAAACCAAATGTTGTAAACAAACATACCTAACTGGGGGCTGTTTGCTCTCACAGCGGCTAATCTGTAAAGGACTTACCTATCGTCGACGAGCGCTGACGTTGTTATACTATCATTTATTTACATAATATTCAAGTTTATATAAATTACAGTCGATGATTGAAGTGCAGTGCAGTTTGTTTGTAGTGGTGTGTACGGTCAACAGCACAACAAATCTGTAAAATTTCTTCAATCCATTTTCAATTTAATGTCCAAATAATAGAGTTTATTATCCATTGGTGAAATTCGACAGTTTGTGGTACTATTGACTGTACATGCTTCAAGATTGATTGAAGTCCGGCAATCCATGTCGAAGTTTATGTACCTAAATATTTTATTGAACACTACTTTTTGAACGCAAACATTTTTATTTTTATTTGTTTCTGAACTAACAAAGCGTTCCAATATATGCAACTTTTAGCAAACCTTAACAAAATTGTATTATTAAATCACTTGAGGTATTTAAAGTTATTTTTAAAACATAAACTGTGAGTAAATCATTGCATCAGTGATAAAATATAACAATAAAATGCATGCACGGACACGGACTGATTTCATGAAATTTCGTCTATTAGTAATACTGTTATCAACAGTGACAGATGAGTACGTATAACGAAATGAGTTATTTTTTATTACATATCTACTTCTCTGAATGCTAACTTATCTAATTTTATCAGAGCTTAGTTACAATGAGTCTTCTGAGACGAATAACGAGTCCAATTCTTGTTAGCCGTGTGTTTCGCCAAGAAATAACCAAAGAGTTTATTCATAATTGTGTGTACAAAAATGTAAACATAACCTCAAAACTTGCAAATTTGTATCCAAATAACATTACATATAATGCAGTCCGTTGGAAATCAAAAAAGGTTTGTGACATTATATTGTCCACTCTTCGTTTTTAAGTGAGTCTGTTACGATATACAAAAGCATACTTAGTTCATTTTCACAACACTTAAATTTCTAAAAGACAACCTTTACATAAAGGTCATAACCATTTTCTAATTATTTCTAACATAAATACAGGACCAATATGATTCTGATGATGAAGAAGCTGACTATGGTGATGATTCGTCGCTTTCAAAAGACTCAAAAGTGGTGAAATTTTCCACAACATCTATGAGGACTGATGTAGTTTTAAAATCAGCCCTAAGTATATCAAGAAAGTGAGTAAGATTGGCTTAATTGAATTGAATTTGTATGATAAAAGAATCAGATGACATCGAAAATGAAGACAAAATTACCATCTGCCAATATCGAAACCATATTTTTTGTTCTCATGTTTCTGTGATCATGTGTCAACTGACACTCACCATATATTAGGAACAGAATAATTCTATGTACAAAGGACATATAAAAAAATTAAAAATATTAAAATATTGATCATTTCCTTTTCAGTAAAGTAGAACAAATGTTTTATGAAAGTAAAATAAGAGTAAATGGCAAGAAGATCATGAAGAAAAGTGCCTCTGTAAGTATTATAATTGTCACATAGATAAGATTTATATTAATTATTAATTATTCAGTATAAAATTTAAAAAGAATCTTCAATCACAGCACCACCTACTAGATCCAATTGTAAATCTAAACCACCCAGGAACCCACTTAAAACCCACATAAAACATTTTATCAATATTGGTCCATCAACAAGTTCAGTGACATGCCTACAAAAGAATTAAGTCTTTGCAGTGGCTTAGAGGTCAGAGCGTCTGGTGTATCCAACCAGAAGATGCAGGTTCGAATCCTGCCTGCGATTGAATTTTTTCTTCACTAATATAACTTTATAATCTTAGTATGGAAAATGCAAAAAAATCACAAAAAGATAGAACTAAGACTAATTGAACTTGACTTTACAGGTAAAATTAGGAGATGAAATAGATGTAATAAAAATGGTCAGCCCTAAGAATCCAGATCATATTTTTGTCTCTAGAGTAGAAATATTGAATGTGTCTCCCAAAGAAGAGAACATTCAAGTTACAGCAAGAAGGTTTAAACACTTACTGATAGACAACTATGAGGCAGATCCAGATAAGTCTGCAATGGAAAATGAATAAAAAAAATTGACTATTACAACAGATTTGACAATTACACTGAAAAAGTAGGTGAGTTTTGTGATGTAAACAACAAAGGTTCCTTTACTGGATTTTGTTGCATTACACACAAAAACACAAAAGATGTAAACTTTTTTTCAGTAGAGACCCAGTTTTATATTTCCTCCAATGCATTAATTTACTAGAATGTCAAGTTATTACATGTAACTCCTACTTCAACGCAGGTATGTATTTCAGCTTGCATAAATTAATCAGCCTTGTGTTATTGCAACTGTTACTTAGTGGCCAAGCGTAATATTGTTTTTATTTTGTAAATATTATAATTATTAGGTATTTATCAATAAAAGTTAAAATTAAAAACAATTGTACATATTGATTTATTTTAAAACCAACTATTCTCATACATGATTAAATATCTAAAATTCTAAATCCATATCACAATCTGAACTTTCAAACATTGATATTTGTGAACTTGGATTTGATACCTTTTGATTGGATGAATTGGCACTATTTTCCTTTCCTTTAACCTCAGCAAGAACTGTTACATGATTTGATACCAATGGCTTTTCTTCTAAACTTTCAAAAATTGATAACTGAGTTTTAGATGTAGAAGGCTTCTCTTTAGCAATAGTATTAACTTTTGTTAAATTATCAGATTTTGTGATGTCTAAATTAGTTGTATCTAAAGGCTTTCCTGGTGTTTCATTATATTTATCAAAATCGTGTTTACTGTCAAACTGGAACTGTTTTAATTTGTTAATTGTTTTTTCTTTAGGATTTGTGTTATTTTTAGATACACAGTCAATACTTATATCTAGTACACTATCATAATTTTCTTTAGATGTATTGAAAATATCCTTATTTGATGTATCTATATCCTTTGGTACTGGTTTTACATGACTTCTTGTAACATTTATTTCATTATTATCATTTTGGAATTTGAAATCAATGCCCAAATCAGCTAATGCATCATTTACACTGGGTATAGCATTTAAAACACTTCTATCCTCAATAAATTCTTTGTCACTATTAGATATGTGATCATCATCATCTTGAACATTTTCCTTTAACTTTTTACTTTTTTTAGGTAGTTTATTTTTAACTGCAGTTGTGTCAACAGTAACTTCTTTCCTTTTTCGTTTATTACCTCCTTTCTTTTTAACACTTGGTGGCTCCTTTTGTGCTTTATTAAGAGTCGCGTGTTTTTTTAATGTAACTGCAAACCTTTTATTTATATCACCATCTATAAAATCTTTATCCTTCTTTTTATCCGAAACATTGTCTACATCAACAATTTCAACATCAGCATTTTTCTTTGATGGTTTATTGTTGAAATAAGAACTTGTTATAAGAGACGCCGAAAGTTGAATATTATCATCAGTCACATCATCATGTTTCGCGAATAATTTACAATTCCCAGCTTCTAAATCACTTTCTAATGTTTTATGATCAACTTGTAGTAATTTGGCGTAGTATAAAAGTTCATTTCGCCACACATCGATTAAATTAAGTCGCGTTAGAAGTTTCTTAGCCGTACATAGGTAATCATAGTCCGAGTACCTGGGTACAGTTGAATGTAAGGCGTCCACAGTGTCGTCGAGTGTACAATCTTGCATGGACAAATCTACTAATGAGACTGCAATAACTGCATCCATAGGTAATATCGTTCTACGGTACATCAGCCGACAGTGTGCTTGAGATAATCTGCAATAATAATGATATGTAATAGATCAATTGTCTTTTTTTTATTCGATACACAAAGACAAAATAGGGTAGTTGTGGGTAGGGTAGTAGGTAGACTGGTTTTTTGACATAATTTTAATAATAATTTTACGTTAGTAGCAAATTACTCTATTATTATATTATATACAACATCAAACTGGAATCAAGAAACATTTTGTTTATTATAATAAAAATATTTTGTGTCATTGTACCTTACTAAACTGTCAAGCATTCTGACAGTGGTGCGTGAAGGATCTCTATGTTCCGACCTCCTTTGTGCCATATAATATTTTTGCAGTATCATATTTGCCGATTTCGTCATTTCTGTACACTTTGGCCCAACTAAACTGATATACATCTGAAACGAAATAGCATGTAAGTTATTATCTATTCATTTAATATCTCAACTTACTAAAAACGTAGGTACCTCTATTCTTAAAATAATTTACCTGTAGTTTCTCGAGGTTCCACTTTTTCTTACATTCTATTGCATTTGGATCTCCAAAAAGTATGTAAGATGACACAAGTTTATCCCAGGTTTTGTTTTTTGAGTCCAATAAAATAAATATAAGATCGAACCTGAAAACGATAACAATTTATACTTATTTTGACTGCAGAAGATAAATAATTAATGCTTACAATATTATTTACTCAATTTACAGTTTGATGTAAAAGATAAGAATACATGTACATATATGGGCCAACCATACAGGTACAGTTTAGGATATTAAAATGGATTGCAATATGACATCATAATTAAAGAGCAGAAGCATAGATGCAAATGCAGCTTAGAAAGTAAAAACTAAATAAAAATTAACTTTACCTACTTAGCAGAGGCGTGCCCAGTGAGACATTGACGCTGAGTGGTTGATCTGTGTCATAGTGTCCTTTGGGATTGCAAGCGGCAATTATTGCACATCGAGTGTTCAATTTACACACTATACCCGCCTGAGAAAATAAATAAAAATTAAACCTGTCAAGTATCCAACTATAAACACAATGCAAAATCTATAGATCTGATTATGTGAATTAACATTTATGATTTGTCATTGAGCTTGTCAGTCGCCCATTGCACTTGGCCCTTGGGGAAGGTCCAACATGGGACATCCACGATGGGATCGCGGACCATGCAGGAGCGATTTCCGTGATCGCACCACTATGCGGAAGCTGGCAGTGGTGATGGTTTTAGTCTGCCCGGAACGCTCGATATAACCGTCCCGCATTCCCGAAGCGGGGCGGCATACAAGGCGCGTTCTACCTAAAAAATGGGTCCTTGAGCTTCTCTGAATTAATTAAGTCTTCAAACAAAACTAGATATTATGTTTGCCTACTGTGAGAGTCTCTTATCCGGGTCACTCACCTATAGCTAAGTTTATACTAGCTCCCATAAAACATTTACATAGTCTTACTTACCTTGGCAACTGAGATGGTTTGCTGTTCCATCGCCTCGTGGATCGCGGTGCGGTCATGTTCGCGAAGTTGTGATATCTCGTCGATACAACACACACCTCCATCCGATAGGACGAGAGCACCAGCCTCCAACTGCCACTCACCATCTTCCTATGAAAAAGAAAATATTTTCTAATCCAAAATATTCTGAAATTGTTTGCCATGTGAAAAATAGAGTAACCGAGTCATTAGTTGAATATAACGAATTACTTAATAAGCAGTAGATAATAATCACAATCATTTATTGCAAATATATACTATACTCTGCCTAGGTTCGATTGTTCGATTTTTCGACGTTGACCATGGGTGGCGATGACTACTTACCATCAGGTGGCTCAGTACTCTTACCCGATAAAAATACTATACCGTACCCTGAGCGCCGCGCACGTAAGTCCAGCCCGTGTGCTGCCAGCTCCTGATGTGAAAACTGAACGCGCGGTCAGATCTGCACCAGTACGGAGCAACTGCGATTTACCAGTTCCTACAACATACAATGGAATGTTAACTAATTTCAATCGAGCATAATAATATGGCTCAAATCCAAAAAGGTCTGTGAGCAGTAGGAACTTTTTAGAAATCACTAGGAGGCATAGAGAACTAACTTTTAAATTAATTAGTTACATCATTATATTAGTGACTCCACTCTAGTTAGAAAGCAAAGCTTAATATTGAAGATTGCTGCTAAAATAAAGCTGTTATGTATAGTATCAACTTGGACTATGCTTTTTTTACTTAGCAATCAACATAATTCTGTGGCATAAACTGAGGCAACCACTCTACCCTCTTTTTATTGGTTAATGGTTTTGATATTTTAATCATCCAGCCCATATTCAATGACTGTTAGACATAGGCCTCTTTTAGTGAACTCCACAGAGCCCGATTTACTAGTAGTATCTAGAGCTCTAGATGATACTACTTGACTAAGATTTTTTCTGAATGTGAGCTAAATCTACTTTAGATTCCAGACTTTTTCTATTGAATTGTCAGGACTTCTCGCAAATTTAAGACAATTTGCAGTCTGGAGTGATAAGTGCTTTGATAAGTGGTAACTGGTGGACAGATACCTGGGTCACCAACTAAAAGTAAATGACACTGCCCTCGCACACGGGTTTCATGTTTTTCATCTGGTGCATTTTTCTTATTATCATTCTCCACAATATGATTTGAACCCGTAATTACTGTCAAAAGTACTGCTAGCTTCACCAAATGTAGGCCATAAACCTAGAATTTAAAAAAATATTTAAAATCTGCATTTGCATATAAAAGGCTTTGAACTTTTTTATCCACTGCTAGACATAGGCCACTTTTAGTATGCATCACTTAGAACCGAAGAAATATAGGCATATTTGGGTAAGTATAAATTAGCAGAATTAACATACCCTCAGAATCATGTGATTTTAAGTCCTGTTTGGTTTTAATCTTACCTGTGGACAGACAGAACTCAAAATTCGATCCCTGCCTTTTAAAGGACAAGCTTCATATTTGGACCAGAACTCGTCAAAGCAATCCTTAATATCAGGTGCTGTGGATATGACTTCTGATCTCTGTGCATTACAGACTTCTAAGTAATTAGCTTGCAAAACAAGTTCCACTTCAGATTTTTTATTATTGACAGATGGTCGCCAACGACGCCTAACTGTACCACTAAAATATTGAATAATCGTAATTAGTTAAAGTAATAGAATTGAATTGACAGGATTCAAAGAGTAATTAGTACTTTTATTATTATTTGAAATGATGTCGCTTTTTTAATGCTGACTTGAATCTGCTTGACCATAGTCTCACAGGGCCAACACAGAACAGAATGGAACTGGTGCCTGGTTACATTTGATCTGGTAACTAACTACCAGAGTGAATTTTTAGATTCTACCACCAAGTTAATAACACAATGGAAAGAATGATTGTTTTCAGGCTTCTCAGTATTTAAATCAGAACTATAAACATAAGTACCATATAATAACATCATCTCCAGGCTTGCAGCAGTCCACCAGATCATCCTCTAGTACAACCCACATGGACCCTGGTATTGTACCTATACTCAGTTTATTTACTTGCTCCTAGAATATAACATGTTCCTTTTTAGATATGATATTCATGTAAAAGCTACATCAATTTTGGTGTAATCGTTTTGTTATACCCCCCTGCTCGAAAACTAAGAACTTGTAATTAGAATATTCACAGAAATCTACCAATATATTTTGTATAGCCTATGTTATATACCTGTATTTTTATTTCCTGGTAATCTTTACAATGTTCTCTGGAAACGAGTTGTACTTGTGAGAAAGTAGAACTCCTACACGATTTCACATCATTGCCACATTTCGCGGGAGGTCTCAAAATGTACCTATTGTCAAATTCAGCTTCAATACAGTTCTCATATTTACATTTCATACAAACATATTTCCTCTGGTATTCCAACATTTTTGACTGTGTTACTCTTACAACTGTACCTGAAGATAATAATTATAGTTTAAAATGGGACTACCATTTTGAGTTCTCCAAGTACATTTTATTTTATTTATTTTGGACAAAGCAGTGATAGCCTAATGGTATAACCGTTGGACTGCCTAGTCGAAGATCTCAAGTTCGAACCCAAGGCATGCAGTGCTGACTTTTCAATTTCATGAGCATATTAATAGTTAATTATAACACACTTAAACGGTGAAGGAAAATAACCTGCATGCCTGAGAGATTTTCTCGACGGCTTGTGAAGTCTCCCAACCCTCACATTCCGAGAGGAGACCTATACCCAGCAGTGAGACAGTGTGGGGTTGATTATGTTATGTTGTTTATGTAGACAGGCGACCCTCTGACCGAGGCCTTTATTATAAGACAGCAAAGAATATTGAAAATAAATGGATTAGGAGAAATAATTTACTGACCAGTGACTTTCAAAAAACATCCCAGATCCACATTTTTTGGGAAAACCGTACGATGTAGTTCAGGGCAGACAGGCAGACCGAAAAATCGGGCGTGGATATTACGTTTTAAAAAATAATAATCCAACTTTGAAATTGTTGTTTTATATTCATCGCGTTCTAGGATTGTTTGCTGAGCTTTTATTAAATCTTTATCACAGGCTGGTAAACTTTCCACAGGACTACACAATACTTTATCTCCAACATCTGGATACGACTCGAAGAGTTTCAAAAAGCTGCAAGATACAAAAGCAAACAATCAAGTAAACAAACAATGAGTGACAAAACTAAACATATTATTTATACTGATATTTACTCGATTTTAATGCTATAGTAACCCAAGTTATCTCTTTCCGATAGAATATTTACACAATCTTCTAAATGGAACTTGATAACATATTCTAAAATCATTTTGAAAACATTATTTTATCTGGCTTCGCGCTCAGCAACTTTCCACTTTTGTTTACAAATCAGTCCCTTTGACACTTCCACCATTCCACGTGATGTGATGTGATCAGTCAAAAGTCATTATTTTGTCAATGTCAGTAGTTTCAGACTGCTATCTTTTTCAAATGGATTTCTGGGTGTTTTTATTAAGCCAAGAAAATCCTTAGTAGTGGTGGGCGATTATGAATGATTTGTATAATTGAATTACTTTGTGTTACTAATGTTGATAATCGATTATTAAATTAGTAACTAATATATTTTCATAATCGAATGAGGTTACTAATTAGTACTACTAATCCTGTTGTAAAAAGTCCAGAGCCTCGAGGATCGCTCGGAGGAAGGGGGAGGGTCAAACATTATTACTTACCTTTACGGCTGAAACTGTACATTTGTATCTTTTTGTGATTTTTTTGCATTTTCCATGCTAAGATTATTAAGTTATTTAATAGTAAAGGAAAAAATTCAATCGCGGGCAGGATTCGAACCCGCGTCTTCTGGTTTGATATACCAGACGCTCTGACCTCGAAGCTACCGCGAACCCTACCCGCATGATTGAAATTTTGCCTTCACATTCTGAATTTACGTCTTAAGGTGACGTTTGGTGACATCTATGAGAGGCAAGATATCTTACCTCTCAACCGACACGACTTACTTTACAGTCAGTTCAGTGTCGTACGATGCCACCCTACCTTTTAATTATCTTTTTGTGATTTTGACTTAATAATCTTAGCATGGAAAATGCCTTACCCCTCCCTACCTTTTAACTATCTTTTTGTGATTTTTTTACATTTGTATTCTAGAAAATAATAGTAGTAGTATTTATTATATGAATATTTTAATTAGAATATTTTTTCATCATAAAAAGAATTACCATATCTTATTTCATTACTTATTGAACGTAAAAAAAAGCTATTTACATAAATCTAAAAGACAGGCGTGACTAAGCGTCAAAGTATTCCTCGGTATTGCTGTCGTCCGGGAAGGTGCCCAGAAGACTGGCAGCATTACCACGCTGAATGGCAATGCTTATGCGCTGTCCTAGGACACTTGCTGTTACTTAACTGTTACTTACTTGTAAACAACATTTTTAATGTGATATTGACTAATCTGCTGCATCGACTTGCGACACGACTATTAACTAAATTAGTATTTACTAATCTGTGTAATCGAGATATCTTCATAATGGAATGATTTCATTAGTAAGTATATCTCTTAATCGCCCACCGCTAATCCTTACTAATATTATAAACGTGCAAGTTTGTGGGTATGGATGTTTGTTACTCGTTCACGCCAGAACGGCTGAACGGATCTGGATAAAATTTGGCAAAAAGACAGCATATAGTCTGGAATAACAGAAAGGCTACTTTTTATCCACAGACTACTAAGACTATTACTACTTTTTTATACAGGTTAGACTCAATCCTGAAATCCACACAGACAAAGACGCGGGCAGAAGTTAGTAATTCATAACGGAAGGCGGTATTTTTATTTTTACGCAGAGGTGTAGGTATGTACTACACTTTTTAATTCTTTTTTTGTTTAAGAGATGTATCTTAAACAAAAAAAATAATATTCGAATGAGTCGAAGAATTAATCATAGAGTCGCATAATTGAATCATTCATATTCTATAGTCGCACAACTTTCTTTACCTCAGCAGAGAAACGTCTTTCGATGCCTGCATATTTCTGTTATAGACTGTATTTACCAAGAAACCTAAATTAACTAGTACATATACATACCTAAAAAATAAATTAATATTGCCCGTAATTGCAAATGACATATTTTTTAAATTAAAAATTTGCTTGCTCTTGACCTCAATCTTGCCTCTGGGGCAAAGATCAGGTCTACGGTGGAGTGAGAAAACCCAGAAATAAGAACCCAGAAGCTTGTAGGTACTACCGAGCTTCTGATTTTAAAATAAAAGGCTTCTTCAATTCTCTTAACTTTTATTATCTAGTAGTAGTATATTCCACACATCTCGAAGGATCTGTAGGAAAGTATTCTTGGCATTTTGTCATCAATCTTTTCAATGCTTGGATGTATTTTCTTTGAGTTTCGTCGTTCATAACGTGAGCTACGTTCTTGGAGAAAATCTTTTCTCGACCGGTACGAGCGTGAATACCGACCATAGTTACACCAATAGGCCATGGAGCGTTACCAATAGCCATCTGCAGATATGCATCACTTGCCTGAAAGAAAAAATATATAAAATGATGCACAACTTATACAGTACTGGGACTAAACCATAATAATAATTGCTGGTGCAAACCAGTGGATCTAATTCAACATGACTTGAGCTACAAGGTTGTTGTGAATGTGACATTAGTGATTTCCTGGTCCTATATATTTTATAATGGGTACCTACCTTATAAATTATAACTTAATAAAAACACTGACTACCAACCATTATATAGTTTCTTTCCAACAAATGTTTTGTAATTTCACAAAGACTTTCACAGATATCATCTGGAAGATTTTTCTTTTTTAGTTTTCGGACCAGAGGCTTCAAATACACCTGAGTTTGAGTGAAGGTGGCCCTCGTCATTTTATGTTTTACAGCTGTTTTTTCAGCTCCAGTTGCAGAGTTGAGTTGTTGCCCCCATAGCTTTAATAGAAACTGTAAGAGATAATAATAATAAGTATACAAATTTTATAATGTTCTTTTGAGCTGTTATAAAGTCACTAGCTTGTTGTTGACTTTGGTTTCACTCACATACCAATGGACTTTTTGAGACAAAATACCTTATACTCCTAATTATATAGATGAATTTTGGTCCTATGATATACCTTTAGATCGCCATCCAAACTCGCCGACTCGAATAGGTCACCTATTAGTCCTATGTACTTCTCTAAGGTCTAATTTATCTCTATATCAAAATTCATCAAAATCGGTTCATACAGGCTTGAAAACGTAATAAACAAACAGATAGACAATCAGCTACTTTCACATTTGTAATATTAGTATTTAGCTTTTAATTTGTAAACTGTAGTTTGTTTTTGTAGCTTACTTGTAACAAAGTCATGATAACATTCATATCATGGTTTTTGTCACCCTGCCCCATGGTTTTGGCCATCTCTTGTATGTATTCATATGTGACGGAATCATCTAAAGCATCCTCCTTTAGCTGTTTATCATTGTCATTCTGGAAAAAGAATGAAAAAAATTAAATGATGTGCGGCATGGGGTAAAGTGCTACTTTTCTAGGGTGGCATGGCGGTAATGTACCGAAATTCTAATTTCGGCAATGAATGGGTGAAAGCTAAATTATAATAGAGATTTAACTCATAATGGAAAAATATATAAAAGAGATTTAATTCATGTTATAAATTAATATATACAGTGTAGGTAATATATGTACACTATAAATGACGCCTTCGCAATCTTAAAAGTTTGCATATTGAACAAGCCACAGCTATGACTTAGTGTTGTTATGAACAAAATACTTTTACAAATGACTTGGAAACAATGGTGTAGGTGTGTCTATTCTTATATTGTGTCAAAATCGTCATTCAATGACTGTAGAATTAATGATTTTTGACATTTTTACCCTCAAAACCTATTAGTTTTGATTTCATTTAGTTAGGCCCCAGGTGTTTGATGGGTTAAATAATATAACTCAAAAACAAAATAGTATACTTTACATGTGTTCCTAATGCTAATATTTCATTTAAATATGCTTCATCCACTTTTTCCATAGCTTCCTGGAAGTCATTTCTTAGACCCTGGAATAATAAGAACATTATTATTAAAAATCAAATCTATAATTTACACTAACACATAAACTGATATAATAAGATCTGATCATTCATTCCTGATCCTTGATTGCTTACCATAATAGAGATAAAAATTAGATTGGAATTCCATAGAAGTAATGTCAAAAGATAAGTTCCTAATTCTGGGCAAGAGTGATCACTACAGAGAATTCAAGATTCAAGATTTGTCTGCATCAGTTAGTAAAGTAAATTGGCAAAAATAGGAGGCATAGGATCTGCTCAATAGTCTAATAGTCCTAAGTATGACTATATGCTAGAGGTCCTGGATTCCCAGATCAAGCAGTGTTATATGTAACTTGGTTAGTATTTCATAGAAGTCTATGAAATTCTCAATAGCAGCTCACAGTTTGGATTTGTGCCCCGTTAATGGCAATAGGCTTACCCTCAATTACATGGGACTTAAACATACTGGCGAATTATAGTTGCATGTTTGTACACCTCTACCTAACTCTTTGGGGAATACATCTGTATTCCCCATACTATGACACCTGTCATAGTATGGTAGTTTTTGAAGTACTTACTCTGTTTGCTTCTGGTTCCTGAATTTCTATTCTTCTTAATCTTTTAAATGATTGCAATTCATTTTCACCAAACAACCAAATTGGATGGCCTCGCTCCCTCAATCTTTTGATGACTTCTGTTCTTGGTAGTCCCACAATTTCAGTGTTTTCTGCATCATTTGTAGCTTGCCTGTCACTTGCTAAAATTATAATTGTATTGTGATTAATATGTACCTACATATCAAAAAATATTTTCAAGTGGTGTCAGTGATGCTTAGGACGATGATTGTGGTGGAGAAGATATTGAAAAAAAGGAGACTGGCCAAATGAAACAAAATCAAATCAAACCTCTATCATTATTCACATCTTGCTTGTTATCCTCAGGTTCATGTTGGGGACCATATTTTTTAAAGTATTCCTCTTGTTCCTTAGCTAGAAGTTCTCCTCTCTTGAAATATTTTCTATTTTTGGTAGGGTCCTGTAATAATCCAATACGTATTTATTTGTTAGGGGAGAATATAAAAACGAATATAGTGAATAAGTTTCCATCTACTTACTAGTAAATTCTTTTCTTCAAGAAGCTTACGTTTCTTAGCAATTTCAGCTTTTAGTACATCCATTGCTATGCACAAATACTGATGTTTTATTTAATTGTTTTTGTTTGATTTAGAGACATATAAATATTAGAATGCAACGTTATACCTACTGCTTCTTGTCTTGAAATCTGTCAAAACAATTGTCATTGTCCGACGTCACTGTTACATTTGTCAAATAACCGTAGACAAGATTACGTTACTTTTTACTCTGAGGTTTATTTTTGTAGTTTATGCTGGGTACGAATGACTGATGTGTACTTAATCTACTCAGCACTTGCTAAGTAGGTATTTGAATTACCGATAGACAATGTTAAAATACCTACTATTAGATACGCCATACCTATAAAACTAAACATTTTAGGCTTTATATTTTATAATGAGCGCGCGCATAGATACAGCAAGCTTACTCTTGAAAACAATACAATACCAATCCAAACGTGATCCGATTCCAATGTTAACATTAACAAATCCGTTAACCTTGTATGGGCATCCCTGATTGGCCAATGGTTGGGTCGTTTCCCAATCCTATTTAGTTTACTCAATCACCGCGCAATATTGAAACAGTTTGGCGCTAGTCTCGGATTCAAGAGTACAAAACTTGACGAAACGGCACAATTCCAATGTCGATGTATCGGAATTGAGTTCAAGAGTAAGCCCCCAGGCAGCCTAAGATGAAAAGAAATAGCACTAAGGATTTGTCATTTATGATATGAATATGACACATTTGTTATGTCCATTAGGTCCGCTATAAAGCTCTGAGGTTTAAAGTGATGAGTGACATGAAAAGTATTGGGTCCCTTTCTCTCATACTAATAAGGCTGTAATGTGGCATCTTCATCTTAAATTTCATTATAAAACCGTCTATTATGCTTAAGTTCTGAGTTCTTCCCACAGGTGCTTCCGTTCGGCGAAAGTCAGGCCTTGTGACGAAATTGTTTACCTACCGCAACAATACGAGTTGCGTCTAAAAATGAAAAATAAAGATAAACTTGTTTATTTTTGAAAATAAATAGTGTTTTATGGTGTTACTTACCTTTAAAAGAAAAACATACACCCACCTTATCGGTGAAATCCTGCAACATGGTCAGGTGCATAGTACTCGCAACCGGCGCGTGTGTATGACAGGATGTATGAATGTGGATGAAACAGAAGAGGTCATGAAAGAATCGCAGCAAGTGGAGCTTTGTTCTTTCTGCCTACCCGGCTACCCTTATGGGAAAAAGGCGTCAGTGTATGTTTGTATGTATGTAAAATAATACTTAGTATATGTATAATACATTATGTAGATACCTGGTTTTATCCCTATTTATCAAATATATTTTTTAAATGATTCAAAGATAATCAACCGAGATTTTATCAATAAGATTATTAGTAAAGGGTTGATTATGTGTAACGATTGATATTGTAGATAACCGCCTAGATGCGTTGCAATTTTTTAATTTAGTTTCAGTAATTTGCTTGAGTAATGTAGGTTGTTACAATGACATATTATTTCATTAAATTAATCGTAGCTTTTAATTTCCTTGTGATTGGAAAAGGTTTGATTTTTTTTTAATGATTAATTAATTTGTTTTCCACTGTTGGGCATTGGGCTACCCTTTCATTTTTGAAACCAGTCATTTCTTAGCAAATTATTTCCTAAAACTGAGTGCTATAGTTATTTCGAGTACTTTCATCAATAGTGTGTAAACAGTTTCAGGAATAGGCTTGAGAATCGTAGGAGGTGACAAGGCACCTGAAGAATATGGAAAGTTTCACGCCTCCATACAAAATTTAACTGGACATCATGTCTGTGGGGGCGCTGTTGTCTCCAAGTGGTTTGTGGTTACAGCCGCTCATTGTGTGAATGGGTAAGTTTAGCGTACCTTTATAAATCCATTTTTGCAAAATAATTGACCTACTTCATTTACACTTCGTTACGCTCTTTCTTTCAGGGCTGACCCACAATACATGAAAATTGTAACAGGCACAAACAACTTAGATGTTGGTGGGAAGCAGTATAATGTGGACTCGATATTTATTTATGACAATTATAACAGTTCGAGCAAAGAGCATGATATTGCTATTTTGAAAACAAGATTTCCATTCGATTTACGTTACATTCAAATCTTGAAGTTGGGAAGGGAAGTTTTACGAGAAGGCGATACGGTCGTTTTGTTAGGATTTGGAGCACAAGAGGTTGGTACGTGAATTTAGGTGTAATAGGAAGTATTTCCTGTACTAGTACTAATAGTGCAGATACCTACGCCTATTATAGAAAATAAAAAATAAAAAGAAACGAATTATACCTATGAACATCAACCCACTACTTTTTATGACGATGAAGTTTGCATAGTACAATTAATATTTGTATAACGTGTATCTGATTAGTTGAACAAGTAGCTCTGCATAAGAAAGACAACAAATCGCCAGTGATCTTAATAAAAAGACAATAACATTAATAAACAATTGCATCTTTTGTACTTAGCCAAATGGATTATCAAGTCAGAAAATGTACGCGTTGGAATTACCTGTCTTCAGTCAGGAAATATGCAAGTATGCCATGAGAACGACGAGACCTGTGTATGACGAAATGTTTTGTACATTTACGCAGATCGGCCAAGGAACCTGTCACGTAAGTAATTTTTTGTAAACTCTTAGGACTTTTTTAATAATTTGTGATACCTACAGTTGAGTGATAAGTTAAATAATATTGCTTGGATTAAAATGAGGTCTAATCTCATTTTCACTAGCCATGGCTCAGTACCGTACGATGTTAACAAAATATCAATGATATTTAATGGCAGTTCAGATCCAACTATTTACGTTAATCATTATTGATATTGATATTTTGTGGTAGAAAATTCATGTTCACTGACCGACTGATTTGTTACAAATTCAATAATATGAATAGCGAAGGAAGTGAATAAAGTAGTGCTCCCAGATAAATAGAATAGCTATAAATTGCTTTTTAAATTATTAGCTATAAATATAAAAAATAGGTACATATAAATGTTAAATAATAATCAATCATATTTTACAGGGAGATTCCGGCAGTCCATTGATAAAGGATGGTCAGTTAGTTGGTTTGGTGTCATGGGGAATTCCTTGCGCTAGAGGTTTTCCAGATGTTCACACGAGAATAACTCCTTACATTAATTGGATTCAGAAATTTATTGGAAGAGGTCATTGCGCCTTAAGCAAAAGACGTGATTTGAAATAGGTAATAATAGTTTTCTTTCAAAGCATTTCGTGGTTAATATCTATGAATCAATGAAAATGCAAGTAAATCTTAAGAAATGCTATCATTAAAATTAAGAAAAATAGTTGTTATCTACGACAGTGTTCTTTGTATGTAATAGTTTTAGTAAATAAGATGTTTGTTGCAATAAAAAATCTATTATCACATTACGTATTTTATTTTTCTTAAGGAATTTCACTTATTCTAAGGATCCGTTGTATTTCTTGTTTTAAATCGATTTAAGTTTACCATGTTTATCTGAAAATTTTGACAATCATCAGCGTTTTTTATTTTCTAAATAATTCCGCAGATTGTTAAAGTTAGATTATTCGCGTTAAAATAGATTACAAAGTTTGAAAACAGTAATTAAACTGGTCGTTTAGATTCGTAACTTAATTTAACATTGTCTACCTATTTACCTTATATTCACGCTGAACATGTTTAATATCCATGAGAACCGCCATGACAGGTCTTCCATGAGCACATTGAAATGGTGTCTTGCAGTCTGACAATGCTTTTATCAATTCAACACAATCATTCTTAGAAAGTTGATCACCGAATTTAATTGCGAATCTGCAAGCCTGGTGAAATGAGTAAGAGTCAAAAATAAATTTATGTACCTATTGTGCAATTGATCAATCCGAGAAATTAAAGATTCCGAGACCTAAGGAAGTTCACAAAGCATAAAAACTTATATATTATATATAATTATCAAGAACCACATAATTAATAATTATGTTTATTCCGTCAGCTGTTATGAACCGATTTTAATTTTTTTTTATCGGTAGTTCATACTTTAGAGGTGGTCCCATAAAATTTGGTCAAGATCTGATCACAACATTTAGAACAAAATTACAATAACACGTAACGACCGAGTAAATGATAACGTCGTCTAGGTACACCTACGTAAAATTCTACTCACTACTCAGTTATATTATTTCTTTTGTGATTTTTTTTATTTTCCATGCTAAGATTGTGAAGTTACTTTAGTGAAAGAAAAATTCACTGAGATACACTGGTGTATCTAACCAGAAGACAGGTTCGAATCCTGCCCGCGATTGAACTTTTCCTTCACTAAAATAACTTCATAAAATACCTAATTAGAAAAAGTATGTAAAACCGCCTTCAAAAACATAAAAAATATTATTATGTGCGAAACAGTTTCGGAAGTCGGTGGCAAAATCAAAAGATCCGATCAAATCAAAGGCACCGACGTCCGAAACTGTTTCGTACATAAAATTTATAAGGCCGTTTTACTTTTTCTTGTTTTCATAATTTAGTCGTAGGTTACTTTATACTTACTTCACTAAAAACTAAATCCATTATTGATTTTGGATAAAGTGACACGCAGCCTTTCTGTGATTTTATAACATTGATTTCTTCTATTATCAGATTTTTCACAGATTTTATTACTTTTTCAACCTAACAAAATAACGTTTCTATTATATTAATACTAAGAACATAGATTAAATCTAAACTATTCAGCACGGTTCGTAAAAGTAAATTTTAGGCTACGATCTGCATCTTGACTACTACAATAATACTACTCGTACCGGAGTTCTTGACAGATTTCGTAATGAAAGAGGGCGTATGGAGGCGGTACCTAGGTAACGTAATGAATATTGCATTGATAGAATATCAATTATTACACTGTATACCTCTTTTTTGTCGAGAGTAGGTAGGTACAAGATAGATAGATATACTACAACACAAACCTCTCTCGGATTTTTACCGAGAATAGCCTCAGGTATAGAATTAACTGTTACTTCGGTATCGCTTAGAATAGTCCAGTTTAGACCAAGTTGGGCAAATTTGTCTTTATGATTGTGTAGGTAAAGTATTTCGTCTTTGGAAATCTTCAATATAATATTATCTAGAGGGACACTTGTCCATTTTTCGTCATTTATGTAATCTGCAAATATTTCCGAAGGAAATTTATATATCTAATAAGGTGCCTTATAAATTATTATTTAATGTTGATTGGCAAATCAATAATTTTATTTGATAATTACACCAATAATTAATTAGTCGATATAGGAATAAGATCTTAAAAAATACCTGCAAGATTCTTCTCAAGTCGTATCCTTTCGTGAACTGCGTGTTGATCAAACAATATCAGATACTCCATTTCGTCTTCCATTTCTCCACACTGTTTTTTCATAATTGCAGCAATGAATTTACAATCTGCTTGGCCAAGTACCTTGTAGGAATACATGTTTTTATGGTAAGAGTTTTAATACGGATGTAAGATAATAAATAATTACGGCATCTTTTAATCTACCTAACATTATTTTACATCATTATCTTACCTTAGCTTCTTTCAATGATTTTTGATCGAAAATCAGAGATGCATTGTCTTTTTTTATTTTATTTTGGAATTTATGAATATTTTTAGTTGTGAGATCTTCAAGGTTTTGTATTATCGGTTCGTATATTTCGGAATTAACTTGAACATCGTTGGCGAAATTATCGTAGATATCCTGTCATATAAATATTTATTGATTAATCTTACTTGGTAGTAGCACTAGATTATTTTCATATAGCGTTTCAGTAATAGAAAGAGGCACACTTACATCTTGATAATAATCAGCGACCAGATTATAGTCACACGTAGTTTTAGAGTGACAATTTTCAAAGATTTGAGACATGCCTAAAAAGAGTAAAAAATATATCTAAAATTTTAAAGAAATATCTATGTAAACATAAGTGTAATAATATCTATACCTTTGGGCACAAACCGTAGTCTATTCTTGAAATTAAAATTGTTTATTTCAATATTGCAGTCTGCATCATTAACATTGCAGTTGCTTTTGATGTCAGGATTAGGTAAATCTTCTATTAAAGTAACCTTATTTGTATGACTGTTTTCATCTTTTAGTATTGAAGTCGATTTTTTTATGTTGTCGTTAGAGTAAACAATTACGTTTTGTTTAGTTTTTACTAAATTGCTAAAGTGATGTGAAAAATTTTCAATGACATCATTGTTACTATGTGTTATTATTTTGGAAGGTTCATTTTCAGGAAGCTCATCATCATATCCATTAATTACATGATTATCGTATAAAGAGTCGTTTATAGGGTTGTTTCCATTAAAACTAAAAGCAAATTCATTTTCGACAGTGCCAAGTTCGTCATAAATAGTTTCGCACACATTTATGGGCTCTATGTTATTACTAAGAACAGACCCTGTTTCGGAAGGCTGCGGCTTAGAAACGAACACAATATTATAATCTTTATCACACGTATTGTCTTTTGTGATAGACTTAGATCGTATCATGTTTTCGCATAGCTCGGAACTAGAATAATGTATAGAATAAGTCTTAAATGGTTCGTACGATTCAATATGTTGCTTATTTGTTTGATATTGAGGTTCAATGTTCCTAACTGAGAAATTGGAAGCTTGTTTTGTGTAAGTGTTTCCAAAACCTGTGTTTGGGTCATTAACTGGCACTTCATACGTATTATTATCATTGTTTTGAAAATAATCAGTGTATTTATATATGTCATTATATGCAATACCGAAATTATTTTCATTATTTTTAGAATATTGAATTGAATATGATTCATCTATGGTTTGTCTCATACGTATATTATCATAGATATTTGCGTGCTTCCTAAAAGTAATTTTAGATGGTCTTTTTTTAATTTCATTTCTAAAGTCATTGGAAGTGCCAAAATTTTCAGTAGACTGTTTTGTAATAAATCTCATATTAAGCCTTCTATTAATAATATGGCTATTCGCACTATCGGTTTTCAGAAGAGCTTTGTTTCTTTTATTATTATTACATTGATGACTATCATATGTTGATAACCTATATGGATCATTCAATGTGTGATACGATGTTTCGTTTTGTCTGCGCTTAATACTTTGACTATAGATATCATTGCATATAGATCCAGATTGTTGTGGAATTGTATATTCGTATGTTTTATATGACATCGGAATACTAGCGGTATATTTTGTGATTTCTTGTTTGCCATCTGTTTTTGAGTAAGAATTAAAAATGTATTTATTTGTGCTAATATATTTTCTTGTGTTTCTTGGCATGTTATGTCGCAATCCATAACGTCTAATAGAATCCAAATCAGAAAATTCACCATAAGATTTTTCAAATATATTAATTTTCTCGGCATTAATTACTTGTTGACTTTTCAGTATCGTTTGAACAAGGTCATATGTTGTTTGGTAAGACTTCGCTTTTTTTTTGTTTATTATATATTTGTTAACAATGTATTTGTTGACTTTTGACGGCATGGATATATTATCGTTCTTTTTAGTATTACACATGTCTTGTACAAATCCGTTTTCTTTTACTTTTCTATTTGCATATTTCGTTTGAGTTACATTTGTCTTCCATTTCCTTAAGTGGTGCTGCAAAAACAATTCTGCCTTTTGAGCTACTACTTTACTTTTTTTACAGACTGAATCAGTTTCCTTGAAGTTGTGTAGCATTTTACTTACATCGCCGTTGATTTGTGGATTTTTGGGTTTATTTTGTGGATTTTTGGGTTTATTATGTGGATTTTTTAATTTATTTTGTGGATTTTTGGGTTTATTTTGTAGATTTGATGTTTTTCTTTTTGGTGACAACTTTTTGGCATTCCTTTCCTTTTTCTGTATCTCCTTTATTTTTAAGTTCTTGTTATCAACGATGTCTACTTTTTTATCTCTTGATTTTGAAATGTTTACTGCTATGCTATTTTTATTTATCATTTTTACTTGATTCTTGCCATTTTCTTCACAAATAGTTTCCGTTTTACATTTGGGTGAATTATTTGGTATATTTTCATTATAATTTTCCCGAAATAGTGCAGGTATACTAACGCCTTTTTTTAAAGGCCTTTTCTTTTTTCTTTTTATTAATTTGCCTATAATTTTAAGGGTAAAACATTATAATTATCAATTAAACAATGGTCAATGTGGTTTATTCCTTTTAACTCTCACCTGTCGGACTTTTAACAGTACTATGAAAGCATACAATTATGTGTATTTATTTGCGAAAATATTGTATTAATAATGCAAAAAACAAATTACCTTTAACTCCATTCTGTAATTGTGAAACTCTTATTTTTTTAGAGTTACTTCCTAATATTTTATCCATGATTTTCTTAACTTGATCCCTCGTATCTTGATTGCACTTGAAATTAGTTTGATCATTATTTATCTCTTCAGTTTCAGGTTTCTTTAACTCTTTCAAATTAACATCACCAACATAGAATTTTACTAATTTCTCCAGGAGTTTATTTATTTTTTCCCAGTTCTTGAATTCTACATCTGATTGTTTCAATGTAAAACTTATATCATAATCAATGTAAGGACATGTAATGAAAATAAAGTAATATGGAATACTTAGATTGAATAATTGTTCTTCATTATTATTTTTCTGCAAAATATAATTAATAATCAGTTAATTGCTACTATTACCTCAATAACATGAAAGGCATTAAAATCTCACCTTAGTTTTGAGTTTTATTTGTTCTTTAAAATTTAGAGATTTTTTTAAGTTCTCATTTAAAATCTTGTGTAATTTACAAGTATTCATAATTTTTCCATTTATATAAATCCAGTGTATTTTTAGGTCCTTATTTGCCTTCCCAATCAATCCTTTTACTCTGTACTCATGCTTTTCGACTTGAAGTTCTACAACTTCAGTTTTATCAATATCAAACAATGTTGACAATGTCTGATAAATATCCCTCTTCTTATGAATTTTAAATACAATTTCGTTTTTAGAATCGTCTCTTAAGCTAAATGATATGTTATTATGGGCTAAAGATAGTTGATTCAAAATCACTTTAATGTCTTGTAGTTCGTTTACAGGATGTATGCTTCGTTTTTGTATATTTTGATTGTAAAGAAATCCTTTGATGTCTACCTGTATATTGTAATGAGAATAAAATAATTGAAATCTTAACATTTTACTATTTTATAAGCTATAATTTTACTTACAGTGGTTCCTTTTGTGGGCCTTGTTGTCATTTTCGCAAGCTTTTTCTCTTTACCATTATAAAAAGTCTTGGCCCATGTTTCTTCTGTACTTTCATGTCTCGATGTAATTTTCACAAATTGTGAAACTGTTATTATGTTTGCTAGAAATTCACCCCGATACCCATAATATTTAGGTGCAGATTTTATTGCGAAAATACCATTAAATTTGCTCGTCATGTACCTTTGACCAACTGCATTAAAATCATGTTTTGTGACGCCATTTCCATTATCGATAACTTGAATCGCACTTTCTACAATATGAATTCTTATCGCAATCGATGTAGAGTCTGCGTCTAGTGAATTGTATACCTGGAATCAAGATTATACCTGAATCGTTGACAATGTTTGATATTAGAAGTGTTCAGTTTTCTATAGTATCTAAGTCATCTAAGTAAGCTTTATTGGTAATACTAGTTAATGCTATGGTAAGAAGATTAGCCAGTAATTACTGTCCAGGGTACACTGGATGATCACATTATATTGTCACTCGTGGAGGCTCTTTAATTATCAACTCCAATTAGAAGTAATATTATGTTAAGTTTCAAAATCAGGGTTGTTTCACTAGCATTAGATATACGAATACTTACGTTGGCATACCTACATGTAAATGTACTCGTATATAAGTAAAAGCTCGTCAATAGAATGTCTCTCAGTCAGAACAGATTATATTATGATTTCAGGAAGCTTCTATTTATTTGTTTTAATGAACCGTTAAGAGATATAAATAAGTTGGCTTAAAATATCGAATTTTTACTTTACCTTTCGGCTACACGAGTCACTATCACGCGTAACTTAGATTTTACCCACAATTTATAATAATAAATGCAAATTTAATTGGTAATATTTACTTACTAATTCTTCAACAGCTGTTTTAAAGCTGTTAACTTGAGCAGTCGCACATAACAACGATTGAACATTGTTAGGCAATCTTTTTAGAGCCATTTTCAGTTAGGAATAACAGTTGATTTGAGTTGATCTTATTTTGACATGTAGTTAGTAAAAATAAAATTATTTGAATTTCGATCATTCAAAATAATAATTTCGAGCAAAGAGTATTTAATTAATATACAATTAAAATTAAAATTTTACCATGTAGTTTATAAAACGTAGTATGTATATTAAATAAATTTTCATATTGGATTATATATCTGACCCAATTAAATTACTCGAAAGTTTTCAAAGTTTCCACTAATCAAATCATACCAGAGTATAAATACGATACTTTTACGTGTGCAGGTGAAATCAGCTACACACAATACCAGCTGAAAGAATTGATTTTATACATAGGTACGACTGAACCAATATTTACCCCCATTTCCAATAGTCCATTTATTTGAGGAGTAAAATTTCTAAACCACATTAATGAATGGGAATCGATTGGTATATAACCCTGAACTCTATTTGAAATATACCTACTACCTATCGGCTTTGAAGTGCCGATCGGTGAGTAGTCGTAGTACGGGCCCACATATGACTGATCGTGTAAAACGGTATTAATGACGCTTTAAATGTGACAATTAAAGTAACAATAACATTACAAACAATGAATTATTTTTATTCTAAAAGAAAGATATAATCATTTTTTTTTTCTTATTACCAATCATAGTGTTAGAGATTTTCGGTAGCTATAAAGTTAATCACCAAATTATTTTTTGTAAAAACAGATAAAATCTAAATCACCATCGTCATCATGTTTGTATGATAGTTATCAGTATATGTATAAGTTCGGTGTTCGTAAATTATGAGTGATTTTGTTGAAAAGGAGATATTATTGTTTTGGGAATACGTCAAACGGTAAGTAACGTTCCTCTTTCATAACATGAAAAAAAATCGCGAAGATCCATAGACTAGACCTGTTGTACCACAGAGTATTAATAACGAGCGTTAAGCTCGAGATATTTTGTGCAACCAAGTGTGCAACTCGTGTGCAATCTATGTGTTAGATGTAAGTTAATTATGTACAGAAAATTATTAATAAAATAGAAATACAAAATGAATACATACATTATAGTTAATCATTTATTATTGTCTAAGCTAGTGTCAAATTCTAAAGTTAAACTTCTGTCGAAAATCTTTCCGAAATATCTGTATTCTGAGCACTAAATGCAAATTCTGAGAACTGTATCACTGTATCAGTAAGAAAGTATTGTTTGACATGAGATCATGAGACATTGCAGTGACTAATGATTTATCCGAATGACTAATAGTTTACCTGCTTTAAGTATTTTTTACAAACTTCCTCGTGATAAAATACATTTTCGAATTCTTAGTCAGTATTTTTGGTACAGTCATATCTAAATGAATGCATCAATTTCTACAAGAAACATTATTCAGAAATTCAAAATAAATATTGGAGGTTTTTGACAAAGATCTCCATTACCCATCGTGGTAACGCTGAACTGTGGATTATGATTATGATGATGAAGGAAAATAATTATACATTCATACAACCTGCGATCACTAGTGTAGTTGCACGGCAAAATTACTCAATTTTATTTTATTTTCTTAAAAAAATTGATTAAATACTTAGCCATGACAATATATAGTTTATAAAGTTTAGACAACGAAATTATAATGCGAATATAGTAAAAATGGAACTGGCCGGCTATACGGAGGAGATATTTAAAATTGAGCAATAGAAGTCAAAAGAAATAATCTTTGTGTTTGTTTGTATGTTTATATGCGCATCATGAAAAAACTACTGCACGAAATTGGATGCGGTTTTCATAATTTAATTGCTGGAGGTCTAAAATGTTTGATCTTGATAAGGGCACCCCACCTAGAAGCCGAGTTCAAGTAAGTAAATTCATAAAGTAAAAAGTGTTGGCAACGACTCCCTTGTCCGGGCTAAACTCCAAAGTCTGGAATGTCGCCGCAAAGTTGCTAGCTTATCGGATACATTTCAGAGAGTGTGCATCAGATCTCCACGATCTTATTCCCCCTCATTTCTACTATCGGATGACCAGAAGCCCAAAAAAGCGTCATCGATTCATGGTGGACATTCCACAAACCCGAACGAAACGCTTTAAGTCAACTTTTATCATGCGTACCGCTGAAATATGGAATGGACTTCCCGAGTGGGTCTTTCCTGATAGATATAATCTGGGTGTCTCTAAATCACGAGTGAATTGGTTTATTCTAGGCAAGGGTGCTCCATAGTAGACCGCAGTTTCGCTTAACATCAGGCGAACTAGCGGTCAAGCGTAAACCTAAGTAAATATAATATTTCTGACATCAACCTATTTACTGACAACTCAATTAAAATGCAGTAATGATCCTTACACACGTCATGATATGGTTATATCACCATCAATGGAACAAGGAATCGATAAACGAAATGGGGTCAATAACGATGTTAAATTGCCATAGTATATCAATGTAGACTCATGAAAAGAATTGTTCGGTAGCCACGCGGCCTGTTCATTACTTATTCATAGACTGGCCAGTTACCCACATTTCTCTTGTGTGTTTTTCCATAACGAATAATCGATGACATCGATTCTAAGCAATTGACTGCCATTATATCGAAGAATATGTTTGGAATATATATTTTATATTATACTAGCTGTAGCTGTTTCACCCACTAAGAAATGACAGACTTTCATACAAACTTTCACCCCCCTTTGCACCACCTTAGGGGTTGAATTTCCGAAAATCATTTCTTATTGGATGCCTACGCCATACAAAGAACACATCCTCTTCGTTTCAGGTCTCTACAATCAGCGGATTAGGCTGAGCGTTGATCCGTCAGTCAGTCATTCAGGACAAAGCATTTTATATGTAAAGATTGTATGCATTTGGACAAAAATCGACACAAGTCTTCGATAGAGAACTCTAGACACTAAGATATCTTAAATATTAACTAAAGGGTTCGTACGTCATTTATTATCAAATTATTAACAATGTAATAACAATGCAAAATCTATTATTCCTGAGGCCCCGAGGCCCGAATAAAATTTAATAAATTAAGGATATGTAGGTGTATTACAGGAGCACCTTTTACCATAGTCTGGGCACAAATCCAATTTGTTTTGAGGTTGTGTTTGAATCACACTTATTTTTAACAGATATCTCAATAATACTTTGAACTGGACTCTCGATCTGGAAATTCAACCCAGGACGTCGTGTAAGCAAGCAGCTGGGCTTGCGGCCAGTAAACCAATAGGGCAGTTGATAAAAATAATTATTATTGTAGTAATGTACCTACACCCACAGTTCGCCGGTATGTTTAGGTCCCATGTAATAGGGGGCGAGCCTTTTGTCATTACCCGGGCACAAGACCAACCTACGAGCCGCTATTAAAAATTTCATAGAAAAATCCATTAACACTTTGCTGGACCTGAGAATCGAACCCAGGATCTCCATCGCAGCAGTCGCACTTGGGACCACTAGAATAACGAGACAATTGAGCCATGAAACTATATGTGCAATAATTGTATGCTTTTTAAATAGGATTGGGACAGAACTGTTAAAAAAGTTAAACTAATATTATAAAGTGATAAAGTTTGTGAGAGTGTAGAGGGTAATCTCTGGATCTACTAAACCGATTTTGAAAATTCTCTTTGTGTTGGATAGTCCATTTATCAAGAAAGGTTATAGGCTATATAACATCACGCTACGCCTCTTAGGAACGGAGCAGCGCGGGTGAAACTGTGAGCGGATCGCTAGTGTAAAATAAGAATAAAACAAAAGATCCAACTTTGTCAAAAATTTGTGGTTTTGAATCATAGGGCCTTCTACCGTTCTAACATTCCAATGGTTTGACAAATCCTTATCTTGGGGTCTATGAAATGCCATTATTGCAAAACAATACGCATAGATAACACCAGTCTGTAACTATATGGGATGAGTTATCCCTTGAATAGGTGATTCTTATAAATAGTGCAATTCGGGAACAAGGAGGCAACAGTTTACTCCAGAGCTTCGCTGGGACAGGATCAGAACAAACACAGCTTTGAGGTAAGCTTAAAATTATTATTAATTCAAAAAAAGATAGGTCAACGGTAAGATTGCCATATTCTTCTTTTTCAGCCTTTTGCGTTTTTAGCCAAAAATATTGTAATAATAAGCTTACACTAGAAGTGAGACTATTAAGTTTTGTATTTGTGAATAACTGAATATGAATCGCACCTGTTTTCGGGGGATATTATCACAATAAAACATGTCACCAGTAAATAAAGTAGATTAAGTATCAGTAAATTTTCAGAACATGATTATTAATTCTTGCGATTAACTTCTACAAAGAAATTCATAAACTAAGAAATGTTTGCTCTTTATAATATAAAAGTAGGTCTTGGTTGCCAGACATTCCTATACCCACAGTCTATATTCTATTAACGCAATGCAAGTAGATCATGTTATTTAATGAACTGACGATATTTTTCAGATGCACAAAGCAGTAGTTACAATTGTAGCTCTAGCTGCAGTATGTTCTGCAGAAATATCTTCTTCATATTCAATGTTAGAAAAACATGCGGCTTTCCAACCGGAATTGAAAACAGAACCGGTAGAAGCACACATGGTAAGGGAAGTGAAGCATGAGGCAGAACACCCTGTGTATAGAGCAGATGATTTCAAAAACCAAGGCAGAGCGAGAATTGAACCAGTAAGAGCTTTTGGGCCAGTGATCAAACATGATGCTATGTTAGCAGATCAACCCGCTGTTTCTACTGAGGTCAATAGAAATGTGAGTACAATCGCGTCTTTTACTTTTTTCTGCTTTACTGCTTGGCAAAGGCCTCCTCTAACTCCGTCCAGGATTTTCTATCTTGGGCTTCTTTTATTGTATTTATTTGGATAGCCTAACAGTTACAAATTAAATTTAAGTTAATATAATTACATACATTACGATTAATACAAAGAATACCTAAATGAATGATAAAAACTCACATTGTTCTCCACAATTTCGCATTATTCCTGTTTTCGACAAGTTAAAATTACGTCACATGATTGTGGTAAAGTACCCTAACAAACTAGATAAAACAGCCCTCGAAAGAGCTAAATAACAATTTTGAAAAACCAATCCATGTCATTGATTTCGCCATTAACGCAAGACATATTCCAGGACAAGTTCACTTAAATATTGCAGATGAACTGTTAAAACGTTATCTTACATATTTCAAACTTGTACTTCATTTTATTAATTTCTGTTCGTTCTGCTTTCAGGAAGAGGTTGGTATTCTTGGAAATGGATACATTCCAGGTACGGCGGATGTGGCATATCCTGACATCCCTTACGCTCCAGGCTACCTCTATGATACTGGGTACTCTTCGTCCAACAAGTAATTATTATTATCTATAATACTTTAATTTATTACTGTAGCTTAAAGATTTAGTAAACTCGTATCATGATCAGTTTTAATTTGTAGTGTTATTGCTATTTTTTTAATACGAGCGTGTTGTATGAGTAATTTATTCTAACTAATGTCTACACCAGGATGGTCAACTGGTAGATCGTGGTATGTAATTGGTAGATCGCACGGGGTTTCCTCAGTAAACAGTAGATCTTGGGTTTAATCAAGTTGGCCAACCCTGGTCTCCACAAATTGTTCGTTATTCATTATAAATGAATATTTGTTGCAGTTATGATATGTATGGTCCTAACAATTACCTGATGGAGCCTGATACATCGACTTTTGGTCTGTTGTGGAGCCAAGTGCCTGATGCCCGAGTAAGTGTCGCAATATTTTTAATACATTGCATTACATTAAATTAAAATGTACCTATTGGTCCTAGGTTCGACAAAAAATAGTTAAATTTTCTATGTAATACTCGAAGTATGGATTTGTAATGGTTAATGGCAATAGGCTCGCGCCCTAGTACATGGACCTAAATATACCGGATATCTGTGGTTGTACAGTGCTGTGCAGTTCTGTCAAACCCTTCGGGTCATACAGGCGTGCACATACAATGTTATATTTCTATTGTGTTTTTACAACTTTCATTGTATTTTTTCAGACCATGGTCGGTTTTGTCGGAAGTACGATTGCTTGGGTATTCAACAGCATCTTCCTTCTCGTCCTCGGATCTCTCTTGACAGTCGGCGTTTGTACTTACACAAACTTATGCAGCATTGCTTTCCATGGTGTTGGACCCATCCATGAAGAAATGAGAGCACTCATGACCTCAGACAGATTGGAGAAGATCAGTCATGCTGCGGATTTCGTGAAGACTGCTATAGACAAGTATCAGAAGATACAGAAAGTGGCTGACTCGACCGGCGCTAGACGACGTCGTCACATTTTCAATTACTGACATAGTTTATTTTTTATTTAATTTTGAATCATATTTTATACATATTTTTATTAAAGTCTTCATAAATATTAGCAGTTATTTGTTTTAACAAATGTTAGAAGTATTACTATAGAAAATTATGGCACTTTGAATAACATAAAGAAAAACACTAGAAGTAACAATAAATCGAATATAAAAAGGACTTATAGTGATCACTTATTTTTTTGGTAGTCGTAGCAACTGCGTATCAAGAACGTAGAGCCGTAGGCCCATAATATCCAAACACAAAAACACGTTTATAAATGTCATTTATAATTGAGTCGAGCTACATGTCCATACCTATAATCCTAAACATTTTAGGCTTTCCTAATGAGCGCGCGCATAGATACAGGCAGCCTAAGATGAAAAGAAATAGCACTAAGCAGTTGTCTTAAATGACACATTTGATATGTCCAGTATGTCCGTCTATAATTACGTGTAACATGAAAAGTATTAGGTCCCTTTCTTTCATACTAATAAGGCATGCGCTGACTCTTTCTTTCATTTTAAATTTTATTTGCAACGAAAAAAATGAAATAGATTGTACGGAA
Source organism: Acronicta aceris (assembly GCA_910591435.1). Classification (NCBI taxonomy): domain Eukaryota; kingdom Metazoa; phylum Arthropoda; class Insecta; order Lepidoptera; family Noctuidae; genus Acronicta; species Acronicta aceris. The sequence goes on along the minus strand of OU342767.1, from coordinate 6,491,927 downwards.
GCTAAGAATTTATTAACTTGCTTGTGATAAGATACTTAATGCTCTTTTCTTAATTTAGTATAATAATTTATGTAGTAACGCAGCACAAGACGGCACTTATAAATAAAATTCAAATTTATTGCTGTCAATAGCGCTGTCAAACACACTTCTGCGGCTTAGGTCGGTCAATCGCGGTGACACTACAAATAACATATTGCCCACGATACACTATTCGCATTTGAAGGATGATAACGTGTCTACCTCTATTTGACTATATAATGTCATTGTCAATCTCTGTCATGTATCATTTAAAATTACGCACATCGGGAATAATACAATATCCCTTGATTCGTTTTACTTTACCGTAAAATTAACTATTTTACAACAAAACCTAATGAAAGGTTAGGCGAACTGGCGGTCAAGCTTAAGCCTATTACGAATAAAAAAAATATAGTAATATTAGAGGTAAACAATACATTTCACAAATTAGGTGACATAAAAAAATATTTCGAGTTTTAGCTGAGCTGGCGTTGTATATGATAGACATTAAAACAAATATAACTTCATGTGTAACCGTGTGTCATAGCTAGTTAGTTTTGTTTTGGATCACCAATTAGGCGATTGTGAATAAATCATTATTCACAATCGCCTATGTACGTTATATTGCTATTAATATTTTATCATCATTCTATACATATAGACTCAGATAAATGATGATAATTATCTTAAAAGATGCAGTTCAAAAAGTGGATCTACTTGATTAAGTAAAAATCAAGAAGAAATTTATGATCGAAGATTTATGTTATTATGGGGTTATATTGAAATGGCAAGACTATTGACTACAATTGACTTGAATTGATTTAACCAATTTTAAAGTAAAGTAAAGAAGTAATTTTTTTCTCTAACAACTAATACGATGTCATTATTATCTCATTCAATATTTGATTTGACATTACAGGTGTCATTTAAGATGACATGAAAGTTATTTTCTTCCTTTGAAGGGGCGTGGACAAATTCATTTTATAACGTGAAACGTGAAACCTCCACGGTGTAGAACAGCATCTATACGAGTATTTATCAGTATCAGTATGTTTAGAAACGAAATAATTTCTATTAATTCCATTCTAATAACTATACTTGATATTCAAGAAAAAAAGGATCCTGCAAATGAGACCGAGAGCAACAGCTATACCCAATATTGTAAATGCGAAACTAACTCTCATTTTATTTGTTTTCTGTCACCTTAGGCTTGTAAAATCAGGCAAGGAGAAAGGTTGCATTTTAGGGAAGGACATAGAAGTCGTTTTGTGATGCGAGTGAAACCGCGGGCTGCAGCTAATTATCAATAATTTAATAATATTCCAGTACTGGGCAAAGGCTCCTCTTAGGATAAGAAGCATTAGGCTATAGTCCACCGTGTGAAGATTTCCAACAGTCGAGAAACTCTCTCAAGCACTGTAAGTTTTCTCACGAAGTTTTCCTTCACCGTTTTATGCGCGTATTAAATACGCACATGCGAGTCATATACTCGTAAAGGCAGAGGCGTGTACTTTGCATTCGAACCTTGATTTGACAGTCCAATGGTCATAGTACAAGGCTATCACTGCTGTCATCATTATGGCTAGCTAGCTATCACTCTCAGCTCTCGATGTAAATGAATCAGTTTTATGTCAAGCACATCTTACTTAAATATGCTTGACTACGAATACTGATCCTGGACACAGTTCTAGCCTATTTTGTCGTGCACTATACACGTCATGTATTTTTCGGAACATTGTTCAACATACCATCACTCCTGTATTCCCTGAAGGGTTAGGCAGAGGCATAACTATTTAATGTACACCCACAGTTCGCCTGGTATATTTAGGTCCTATGTTATAGGGGGCGAGCCTATAGCCATTAACCGGGCACAAATCCAGACTCCGAGCTGCTACTGAGAATTTCATAGAAAACTCAATAACACTTTGCTCGACCTGGGGATCGAACCCAGGACCTCTAGCGTAGCAGTCGCACTTGGGACCGCTAGACTAACGAGGCGATTATTCAACTAAAATATGTATTTTTCTCTTATACATATCTCGTCGATCAGATACCTCCGATAACATCTTTGAGGAATTTAATTTTGTTTACGTGGCTATATGAAATATCTACATTTCATATAAGTAAAAATATTTAACCTACTTATCTAAGGCACCTTCTACAAAAAATAATCGATAAATATTTTTATTTTTTACGATTGTTTTGTGAACAAAAGTTCACCTTCATTTGCGCCAGGCTGATCGCGTGACTAGTTAGAATATTGTTTATAAAAATGGAACAATTTACACTTTATCACACTGTTAATAACATAAGGTGATAAATTAATGTATCACGCGACTTTCTCTTTTCGAAGTATTCACTCAAGGACATCGACGAATGAAATTAACATACCGTCATGCCTGTATTCCCCGAAGGGTTAGGCAGAGGCGTACCTATTTAAATGTACACCCACAGTTCACCTTGTATGTTTAGGTCCAATGTTATGGAGGGCGAGCCTATAGTACATAATCGGGCACAAATCCAGCTCCGTGCTGCTACTGAGAATTTCATAAAAAACTCAATAACATTTTGCTCGACCTGATGATCGAACCCAGGACCTCTAGCGTAGCAGTCGCGCTTGGGATCACTAGACTAATGAGTCATTCGAATTAAATTATAACCGATATAATAATAACATAACATAACATAACATACCATCACGCCTGTATTCCCCGAAGGGTTAGGCAGAGGCGTACTTAATGTACACCCACAGTTCACCGGTGTGTTTAGGTCCCATGTTATAGGGAGCGAGCTTATAGCCATTAACCGGGCACAAATCCAGACTCCGAGCTGCTACTGAGAATTTCATAGAAAACTCAATAACACTTTGCTCGACCTGGGGATCGAACCCAGGACCTCTAGCGTAGCAGTCGCGCTTGGGACCTCTAGACTAATGAGACAGTCGATATTATAACACATATTTATTATAGTATATAATTTATTAAACTAAAACTATATAGTACATAATAACATATATTTATATGCACGCAAATATAATTAATATGAAAGCTTAAATTTTAATAGCTATACAAATTCGAAGTAGTGATGATACTTAGGATTATTGAAAACAATGAACACACAAAACCAGCGCCATCTAGTATCATACAAATATCATCATAATCATCCTGATATCGCAATATTGTACCAGTGAAGCTTGTAACACCATCACTACATAGTATTAAACAAAGCCGCTGTCGCTGTCTGGCCGTCCCTATGTATGCTTAAATCTTTAAAACTACGCAACGGATTTCGAAGCGGTTTTTTTAAAAGATAGAGTGATTCAAGAGCAAGGTTTTAAGCTATTTAACAGTACGGCTCTAAGGAATGGGGCAACGCGGGTGAAACCGCGGTTGGGCCGCTAGTATATTTTAAAAGAGTGTCCATGGAATTTTTTGCCGGATCCTTCTCCATAGGATCAACCTTATGGAACTGTGCAACTAGAATCAGAACGTTTCATAAACGCTTGTAAGTGCTTATTTGAAATAAATAAATTTGAACTAATCCGAGGTCCAAGGAACACAAGAATTCATTGAAGAAATAACTACTCTAAACCAGTAAAAAACATTATGATGATGATTATGATCCAAATTACAATTCCATCAGAAGCATTGAAAAATACTTGTTTGCAAAAATGGTGATACCTATCTACGAAATTATCAAAAAATGATAAGTTATCTCTATCGGCCACAATTTTCAGATTGTTATTGGTGAATGGAATCGCGCCTTTATTGATAGTGCAATCTTGTTAGCCTTTTGTAATATGTACTCTATTCCTAATTGTGAGTTTGTCTTGTAGTAGATGCCTCTGATGCGACTGCTACGTTAGAGGTCTTTGGTTCGAATTCCACGTCGCGCAGTGTTATTGGGCGTTTCTATGAAATTCTCATTAGCAGCTCGGACTCTAGATTTGTGCTCAGTTACTAGTTATTTGTGCTCGCCCCTATTACATGGGAAATGGGTGGGTGTATATTAATATGCCACGGCCTAACCTTTCGGGGAATACAGGCGTGATGGTATGTTAGATGCGTCTGTATGTCAGCCTAATTTACACAGAGGAGCAGCCATGTAACCTCATTTTTTTTTGTATTGTACTGAGCTGAAAAACAAGCATCTGATGGTAAATTGCAACCGCAGCAGAGTATCATTAATGCATTGTCATCTTGAGGGTTCAATTGTTAAGAGTCCGGCGGACCGAATTTCCCTTATAAACGTAATACCGAAATAAATCGTAATTCAAACTCAATTTAATCAAATTCTGTTATTATTCGGATTCCGATACCGGTAATCTAGGTTCCTACTCCACCATTTCGTCCAAAATACTTCATTGGGAAGAAATGTAAGCGAATACAATTTTTGATAATTTTACAAAGTTTGGAACTATTTTCCGGTGTTTTATTTCCAGTAAAGTAGTAGTAGACGAAATAGTAGCGGTAGAAACCTAGATTAACGGTATCCAAATCTGAATAATAACATAATTTGATAGAATATTGTTTAGATTACGATTTATTTCGGTATTACGTTTTTGTGGGCAATTCAAGCTCCGCCGGACCCTTAAGTTTCATATTTATTATAGTCATTTCACTGGCTATATTACCCTTCAAAGCCAAAGTCAAATTTTTTATTTCAATTAGACCAATATTACAGGTACTTTAAATTGTCAAAACTAGGTGCACGGTTCCAAATAGTGGGTCTTATGGAGAAACATCGGCAAGAAACTCCATAAATACTGCATTAAATAAAAATTATAACATTCTGATTTTTTACACTTTGTTATTATAATGTGAGAATCATGTCGAACTTCAAACCCAAACACAGTAATGTTAGCACAATAATATATAACGGAAAAATATTTGGCAACCGGGTGGTATAACCCCAGAACCCCCAAAACTGGGCAGCAGAGATCTTCACCTCAAAGAATGTACATAGATACAAAGAATTGGTAGAATCCGTAATTGAAAATCATGTTCTTGAAAAGACGTGACGTCACATCTAGGCTTGCCTGCATTTGATGGTTCCAAGACCACGGCCAGTCCAGGTCATAGTTGCACTCCGAATACGGAAAATGTTAGATGCTAGTTGAACTCCAAATGCAGAAATTGATGAAAAATTAAATACTGTAAAATCTTTAGTAGCTCAGCACCTGGTTTAACTCTCGTCCTAAAAAGATTTACTTACTATCATGAACTTGCTTTTAAACTCCGTATCAAGATGAAACCTGCACTATACATTTTCAGTTAGAACTTCAACAATACCTAAATTTGTGAAAAGCGCATACAATTTCTTATAGTAGTTCTTGCGTGATGCGCATACAAACATACAGACAGATAGACAGAAAATTAGAGATGTTCTAGATGACTGTTTTGGCTTCGTTTGCTCTTATAAAGACCTAAACATAAATATCTCCTATGTAGAGACATTGGCCAGTTACAATTTCATTATATGCGTATGATAGTTGTGTATTTTACTATGCATTCAGTATGACACAGCAATTCTTCGTGCAAAATTGCATACCATTTTTTGTACTCATAAATATGCACAGTTCTCCCTTCCAGATGTTCCGCTTACATTGTTTGCTTGGTGAAGTAATTTGCAGACACGTCGTCATTGAGAATTTAAATAAGCAAGATACGGATTACGAGTCTATGGTTATCTTGTTGACTCACACGACTCATTGTTCTTAATAATAGTTCATCAAGGAATGTCAGGACACGAAAAATAAACACTACAAGGTGATTCATTCAAATGTTATCGGTATCGTCTTCGAAAAATGCTCCAATAACATCGTTCTATTGCAAAACATTAAGTGATATCATAGAAAAGATTGTTTTGAAGTGCGAGATATAATTATTTGCTTTACAATAAACAGTAGTGGATTCTTCGTTTGATTTATTAGCGTGTCATGTTGGTACAAAATTCTTACTCATGCCTATTATCCTTTAAACACTGAAGGAGTACTTGAAACTACATTAACGGATTTTCCAAATTCTAACATCAACCAACATAATATTGAGTAAAATGTGTATTTTAATCTAAATATGTACCTAAATCACCTTAAGAGAATACTTACACTAATTTTTACAGAGTTAAAAGAACTGGCACAATGGCTGATGCATGCATGCCGTCGGATGGGACTTGTCTACTCAAAGCCGCTATGTATCGTCCTTCAAAAGGCCATTTCAGACACTGCCCTGCATTATATCACTCACATATTCTGATACTACTATGTCTGGACTTCAAAAGAGACCAAGATTCTCTGGAGCTAGGAAATGGCGACACCATCTAGTACTTAAAGAAAGGACATATAAAAGTATCTAAGAGACTTAATAACAGAAATAAATATAATTTCATTTCATTTCAGAAGTAAATAAAATAAACAAAACACTCAAGCGCAATATTTATTTAGAGCTCTAACAACAATAAAAACATAATTCTTTATTAACACGAAGATGCCATTTTATTGTTTGAAAGTGACTCCGATCCGGTCAACGGAACATGTGCACAAGCGATGTGTCATTGTCGCCTTATCATGTGTATTTATATATCAGTACTTGTATATGTTTTGACTACAGAAATATCTTTCACTAACATTGCTAACTGCAGTAACATTTTCACTTTATTTGGAAACAGACTTATCACGTAGAGTGTCAGTACATTTAATTACAGAGATTCCCTTATCAATATTTTTATCTTCGTTGAAGTGAGGATCATAATTTGATACCGTCATTCGTGCATGTGAGCCGGCAGATCTCAGACACAAAATGGGTAACTCAAAAAGTAAGAAAGTGAAAATAAGCGATGAACAAACGCAGAACGTTCCAAAGAATAATGAAGAAAGTCGTGAGAGAATTAATTCGTTGAAAACAGATATATCTGATGCTGGATCGAAGAATATCAATGAAGGATTTGATAATGGAGAGAGCAAAGATCGGGATAACGCTAGTAGTGCATCTACAGTAGAAGTGCTCGATGACAAGTGAATAGTTACAAACCATTATAGTTTTAAGAAAAAAAATCAAGTCATAATGTGCCGATTAAGTTAATGTTCAAGTATAAGTGATAAATAAAGCAGTTTTATATGGAATTGTTTATCTAATATTTTGTTTCATTTCAATTGAGGAATTTCTAGTGTTGTTTTACGGGCGTCGATAAACTTGTTGCTATATTTTATGTGAATTTTTGTGTTTTAAAACTGGTGACTTATTTGTTAACGCCTATAAAAAATGAACAATTTTGAGTTCTTATCTAGAGCGAATGTATTATCTTTATGCTACTGAGTACTCAAGTTTTGTTTAGTAATCCGCTATGTTAATGTCAATTGTTAATTACATTTTGAACACTTGTGACAAAAATAAACCGCGTGTATGAACAAGTCAGAAGCATCACAAGTGTGTTTAATACACGTGGGCAGACAACCTTGTAGCTGGAAGATCAAGACAATCATAGAACTTAATACGGAAGCTATTTATTCATATTTGTTAATGAAGTGCAAATAACAATGCGAAGTGTAATTCTGAAAAAAAAACAAAATAATGTATATAATGAAACCGAAATTTTTAGTAGATAAGATAACCTTGTTAAGTAATGGTCCAAACAATATTCGATGTGATGATAAAGGCTATATTTTACTTGCTATCTGGCTTGTTTTGCCCCATCACAAATTCTAGGAAGGAATTAATAAACCAATCCAAGACATGGTATTAATGCTGATTGACAATAAGCCCATTCAAAACGTGATCACAGGTAAATAAGGGGCTGAAGGGGCTGTAGGGCTATTCGTCTATTTATAGTTTATCTTTGTTATGATTACAGTAGAATAATTCTGCTACTTAGGAACTGTTCAAAATAATTCCACCCTAGTCTCAATGTATCCTAAATGTCGCATAGTAGCCATCTAGATTCCCAATCAATGTTTTACGTGAACCATTTAATATATTGTGCAAATCACAAAATTTAACCATAGAAAAATCATGAATGGCATCAAAGATACTGAGAATTATGTTTTAAACAGTTTTAAAGTAGGTACAAACATTAGGTACTTACTCTTCTGTCTGTACTTAGAATCTCATTATATGGCTAAAAGCTAATGCCAAATCGCTCACATACGATAGTACAACTTAGCAAGAACACGGTGGTGTTTAATTCACTGTTATCTTTCAGGGCATGAAAATATATTAGATTTAAACAAATTTCACGATGAAATAAAAAAGTTATCAGTAGTTTCATAAAAAAAACAATGATTTACCCGATCCAAATGAAAGCTTGGTGTGGAAATTGACATAGGATATATAAATAAGCCTGGAACAATGATTTTAATGATTTTTCGATTGTGATAGGGATTGGGTTGTCTAGTGCACGAAGCACCTCTTTCTATGTAGTAAATAATAGACCTACCGGCCACTAGAGGGCGTTGAAGGTCTGCTCGTGGTTTGTAGGGTACTCCCGCCAAACGCCATATCATGATTTTTGCAGGATAGGAATGTAGGCGTTAATTAAAGTAGATTAAAACTTGTGTGTACATTAGTACATTTCTGCCTAACCTTTCGGGGAATACATGTGTGATGCTTTATGTATGTATGCAGACGGTAAAATAGATCATAAGGTAGGCTTTATAAAATCAGAGTAATTCCTCTTTATCAGCCTTATTCATTACTGGCACAAATTGACCTCTAAAATTGCAGTAATGAATAGAACCGATTTGTTCTGTATTGTATGACAGTTATTATAGGATTGAGTCTATTAGACCTCAGATTACACAAATTAACCCTAATTACGGTAAATAAACTGTGAAAACGGCAATCAGTTTATTATTTCATTTGATTCCAGTATGATCTGAATGGCCTTGACAGTCGCGTGTAATAAATACGAACAATAATAACATGTTATAATGCTATCTGCTGGACAGAAATAACATGCAAGTACACGACACCCGGTTATCATGTTGTGGAATGTTTTCGAAACATGTGTGCAAGGGAGACTGGACACTCGAGTGCAACTGCAGATTCACCTCATTAAAAAACGTTTGTTACAAAGCACGTTACAACCTTCTCATGTGTGATTATCAACCCCTTACCACGAACATGAACAATTGAACACTGTGTTTTTGTAACTGCCTGTCCTTACAGAATTCAAGATGTCTGTGATTTATTATTATGTATATTATTCCTAACATTACTATATTATTCCTTCCGATTTATTATTAATATTTTTTATAAATCTCGCTTTCGTACGCTTTACGCTTAAGTTTAAAAAAAATATTTCATTCAAACCTTGCTCTGATAAATATGAATTCCAGTGTTCGTAATTGAAAATCGACACAGATAAACACAGACACACAGATGTGTGTCTGTTTGTTGCATCGTAGCTCCCACACGAATGGACCGATTTTGATTCCATTTTTTTCTATGATTTACGAAAATCTGGCCAACTTCCACAGGTTGAATCCATTTGGAACTTGGTATCCAGTTACTTTAATAATATTGCAAGAACATGGTAACAACGACATGATGCTGTAGGGGCTTTTAAATGTTAAATTTAACGTTGTTATTTATATTGATTTCTTATATCGTCGACCCATAAGCGTTGAGATACAAAGACCATGCCACAGTGTGGTATGGTAGACTGAATACGCCATGGAAAAAATCTCTCAGTCATGCAGCTATAAAGCTATCAGGATTTTATCTATCATTTGAAGTTCACAATAAACTATAGGTAACTGAGAGAGTTGTAGGTTTATATTTGTCTTTGTATTCTAGTAGACATGCTGCTGGCATTGCGCGGCTCGGTATACATAATATGTCATCGAGAAAATTTTACAGGCATGCAGGTTTCCTTACTATGTTAGAGCCTTGGATTCGAACTCCGTACTTGAACAGTTGAACACTGTAATCATATCACTAGGCTGCCATCCTAACAACTACTTGTCATAATTAAGGCATTCAATTCAATCAAATACCTATTCACTCTTACACTCAATAATTACTCAAACGAAAGTGTTTGTAGCAGGCAGGTCGAAGTTTTTTTAAATAACGTTGCCTCTCGGATTTCTTTCTGTATTGTAGATGCATACAACACAGAAATAAAATACACAGAATACACTCAAAATCATCATCGTTTTGTGTATTTTCTTAAATAATAGTTGCATTTTTCTGGATGGCGGATCAATTACCACGCCTCAACTGACAAGTTTCTTGTATAAGCCTGACTTTGACTTTGATTCGATATTACATCCATTGTTAATGAGTATGGTACCACAGGTCGCTGAAACAGATAAATTTGAAATTGACCTTATGATCTCAGTATCTATACTAATATTATAAAGCTGAAGTGTTTGTTTGTTTGTTTGTTTGAACGTGCTAATCTCAGGAACTACTGGTTGGAATTGAAAAATTATTTTTGTGTTGGATAGTCCATTTATCGAGGAAGGTTATAGGTCATATAACATCACGCTATGCCTCTTAGGAACGGAGTGAAACCGCGGGCTGGTCGCTAGTAAATCAATATAACGCGATAATATCGATAAAAAATATATTTAAATAGACCGACTGCGGTCGCAGTGATACTATAGCCGCAATATAATAATAAATAATAATATATTAAAAACTCTAACATTTTCGTGAGTATCAGAAATCAGTATCGCCCTTATAATTTTGATTAAGCCTATTTAATGCTTTGTAAAAATAACTTTATACGAATGTTTAATAACGTTGATGAGTAATGGGTGACAACACTTTACCACTATAAAGAGTCAGACAACAAGAGGACATGCCATATAATATATGGACTTTGTGCGTCACTGTTCCATGATGATTCAGAAATGAAAGATTAAAGGCTATTCACGATTATTAAGACAAATAGCTTTTGGTGCAAGTAGCCTTACATGAGCTCATTGTGTGTGTAATCAACGTCCAAAACTAGCATAAAAACATTAGATGCGTTCATAATTCGTTACTTCAATGTCGAATTTTAGCTAATTGATGGTAATCATAATTTTGCACTGATCTAATAATGTGGTTTAAGGTCAAATTGTAATGCCCTATCTTCATTAAAGCATCTATTTGTAATACTAAATGAGACAACGAGGGAGTGCCAAAACTTTGCGGCACCTATAATGGCATAAAAGATAATAGAAAATATGTTATGCACAATATTTTTTACAAAAAAATCAAGTTGTTCGTTTGCGTACTTACCTGTACTACCTACCTAGATATTTCTATGAAGACAGAGTGAATTTAAAATTACTGGTACCAAAATTATTGTAAACACATTAGCTTTTATGTCATTCTAAACTCTAGGACATTATAAGCAAATAGTGAATACAGACGCGCTAATATAAATCTAAATTATATAACAGTGAGGTTTGATTACGACATGACCTTAGTCAAGACTTTTATTAACTAACCTTTTGCATGTCTACGTACGTAAATCTTACGACTTACGTAAGTAAATAATTATCGTACATATCCGTCATTTCGATTCATGATTTGATGGTCACCGTGACTAGTCGTTCTAATGGCACCGCCCAACGTTGCTATGGTATCCATTGCCATAACAGCTTTTATTCACAATCATAACAGACTTGTTATAAATCAGTATTTCTGCGGACTTGTGTTTGACGCACCGACTTTCGATCGACGAACGTCCTGAAAGTACGAATTTTATTTTGTCAAACGTTAGGTTTATTAAACAACGAATTATTAAATTGTGCGAATAATTCAATTAATTATTCTGTGAAAGTATTCGAAAAATAATTGAAACTGGGCCAATGTATGGACAAAACTGTTCTCGAAAAGATAGAAAAAGCGAAGTGAGTTTGGAGTGAATTTGGATCCTAAAGTACTGCTATTCGGCACACATAATTATTTTGTTATCATTGGAGTTAGAAATTTTATTGTTATATAATTTATTATATGTCTTTTTTCGATAGTCACGATAACAGTCCGATTACTTCTATCTGAGGAAATTTGAGACTTTTGTATGGGTAAAATTGCTGTCAAAATTACCTACTCTGACAAAAGTTACATGACGATTGAAAAATCCATTCTTAGAAAATATTTTGTTTTGTATGACCTAAAATTTGTCAGGAAATATTTAGATATGCACATATTGTAGAACTAGAGGATTTGTCAACTGTGCAGCATTCTTTACTGATCAGAATCCTGCCTTGGATAAGCTAGAGGTGGATAGCCATATGTAATAAATAAAAATAGTAACTGCTTTTAAAATATAATTTATTTTGCTTCCTTTTTTAACGTATTCTTCTGACTTTAGGTACGGTAAATAAATATAGGTACGCTGCTATTAAGGAACTTCCAGATATTAATTTGCTTGATTAATTAACAATGAAAGGCTTAGCATGTGCAGTTGCTCTGTTTCTTGTCATAAATTTCGTTGGGTAAGTGACAATTTGTCCGAATTTGGTGGTGGTAGAGTGTGCAATAATAACGGTTTGTTATATCTACCTAATTAATTCTATCCATTAGGATTATACTGAGTGTCTAGCGACACTTATGGCATAGTGGATGGTTGATCGGTTTCGACGTGTCGTGAGTTCGATCCCCATTTGGACATGTTGTTCCGGGTCTGGGTGCTTTGTGTACGAGAATACCTATGGTATACACCTAGGATACGTATGTTGTAAAAGAAACCCACAAGGAATATTTGTTTCGTGCGTTTAACTACTGCACGTGTGAAATAATCGTCAGAAATTCATCTTGACAAATAACTGGTTTTCTAAATAATTGAGTGCAAATGCATTTTTAATTATTAGCAAAAAGGTTGAAGTTTAGTGTGCCTACCTTACCTTGCATGCAAAAACTTCAATAGACTGAAAGATCATAAAATTAGAATTTCTAGAATATTTAGGTATCCACACGCGATGCTAAAAACGGCACGATAGAACTTTATAATGGAATTTTCTTGGTTTGGGTCATTATTTAAGTAATCTTTTTCATCTATACATACATTATTATTACATTAAGTTACTATATTGTTAATGTGTGACTTTATTATGTGTTTTTTAGTTTATGTGAATACCGCTTAATATTTACTAGAATGAGAATATTTTTTATCATTTTTACTAGAATCGGTTTTCTGATATTCGAGAAAGCCGATTCTAGTAAAAATAACAAAGTTAGTGGTTAAATATTATCCCCTTATCGTATAAAGAGAAAGCAATATTAAAAAAAAAACAGCCCTAAGCGCGACTGCTATGCTAGAGAGGTCCTGGATTCGATTGCCAGGTCGAGTAATATGTTTTTCTATTAAATTGTCAGTGGCAGTTGGATTTGTACCCGGTTAATAGCAATAGGCTTGCCCACTATTACACCTAAACATACAAGCGAACTGTGGGTGGACATCACTCTTACGCCTGCATTTCCGGAAAGTTTAAACAGAGGTGTACATGTCTACCTACATGTCGCCAGTATGTTTAAGTCCCATGTAATAGAGGGCGAGTCCCACAAAAAAGTCTTTATTATCATGTACTAAGGGAGTAAAATGGTTATTACTTTTAAAACTTTGCTAAAATTATATGTTTATTTCGACAGCAACGCGGCAGCTCGTTCTAAAAGTAAAATGCCAAGTCAACCGATCAAGATCTATTATCTGCCGCCTTCCCCGCCATGTCGGTCCGTCCTCATGGTTGCTAGAGTGTTGGGACTAGAGCTGGAGCTGGTCCTGACCAACATCATGGAAGGGCAGCATATGACGCCGGAGTATCTTAAGGTAAACTTCTTCTACCTTGCACTGGGTGCATAATATAGTTGGACAAAACGTCCCAAATAAACGGCTTTTCTTTCTATCTCTCTTCTTCTTTCTTCTATCATTGATTGGCGATCATTTGATTATCCGGTAATCAAATGATCGCCAATCAATGATAGAAGAAAGAAGAAGAGAGATAGAAAGAAAAGCCGTTTATTTGGCTAATATATCTACGAGTAACATATTATAGAGAGAGAAACAAACATACAAAACGATCAAAATAAAAATTTACAAGTTAGGTATGTAAAGTAAGTGTTTCACGGCTAGATCAAATAAATAAATAAAATAAAATGCCTTTATTTCAGGTAATATTCGCCCATATTTTTTAATAATATTAAATGATTAATTCATTAATTGACGATCAAAATGGGTCTTCAAATCAGTAAAATGTCAAGAAAAATTAATAATACTTGTGATCGTGACTGGTTTTGATCTGACGCCGTTATGCTCCACGGATGTCAATCAGGGCTTTGATTCGAAGTATGATCGGTTATTATTTCCAAGAGTGACGATTTATAAAATAACTAACGGCCCGCCCGCGGTTTCACCCGCGTTTTCCCATTCCTAAGAGCTCTAGCGTAATGTTAAATAGCTTAAAACCTTCCTCTTGAATCACTCTATCTATTAAAAATAAAAAAAAACCGCTTCAAAATCCGTTGCGTAGTTTTAAAGATTTAAGCATACATAGGGACGGACAGACAGCGACAGCGACTTTGTTTTATACTATGTAAGGATTATAACATCGTCACTATTGCAGGATATATTACGAGTAGTACAACCCTTAAATTTGCAATCTTATTGTTATTTTTCACTACAGTTTTGTCAATCGATTGGGGCAACGGATAAGCGATTGGCTCTTGCACTAAGTACGTGTTACGGGTTCCCACACGGAAATAATATATCTATAATGCATTATATACTTGTGTAACATCGTCTTCTATCGATCCATTCACATGTTTTCATTGAAGTATGTAGTTCGCACTCCGTGAATGAAACATGACGTAGGTGTCTTCAACGTTTACAATCGCTATGTACAGAAATAAACCAAGTCGTTTCATTCATCGTGGGCGTTCTAACAAGCTGAATTAGGCTAATGGGAGATGGGATTCAACTGCTTTTATCCTACCATTCTTGATAATCATCTTTAAGAAGTATTTAGGAAGTTCATTGTCCTGTGAGGCTCCTAGATGGTGTCATCGATCTAAAGAACTGGATTCGATATCCAGGTCGATTTAAAGTGTTTTATAACTAATTCCAAATTGTAATGTTGGCTTCAAAGTTCTTCGAAATGGTATCCCCATAATTGTCCGATGACTAACAAAACGACGAAACAAATCCATCCACCAAGTTGCTACTGAGAATTTTTTAGAAAAACCAGCATCAGTTTGCTTATTCTGGGTGTTTGCTTACTCAGGACCTCTAGGAAAACAGTCGTGCTTGCGACCAATGAGGTAGTAAAATTAACAAAATTTCACTAATCGTAGGTATTACCATGTTCACCTAAACCGAGTTAGTAAAAATTGACGATCTCAAATTCCGACCGGTTGAAATCGCTAAATTGCAAATATACTGGTAGAAACTAGGTTGTCAACATCGCGTGCTAACATCACATTTTTATTTGGGCCAGTAACAAATCATTTTAGGGTTAACTTCTTCACGAAACCCGCAACTGAAATAGCTTTAATGTCTGTAGTTTGTTGCCAAGTATTGGATAGTTTATGACTGTTTGGTTAAACTTATAGGAAATGTTAAGTTACGTTTTGTGACAGGAAGTATGAACTACACGTGTATTTTTGATCCAGTTGAGTTATTCAAAAACAAAACGGATGGTTAACTAGCTGTTGCCCGCAGAAGGTCTTATTGAGATTAGATGTAGCGTATGTTCTTTTCCAACATCTAATCCATCTATATACAAAAAATATCAAAATCGACTTTGACTTGCGGTTTAGGTATTAAACAGCACAAATAAACAGACAAAGAATAGGGTATTACACCCATTTTTGAAAAGTGCCTCAATTAAATTCTATAGTGCTAAAAAAACACATATTTATTCCATCGATAAGTGCCATAAAATGCATTTAAAATTTATATTTTCAAATTTCGCGCATAATTTGACGAAAGCGCTGGACGCATTCGACACCATATTGCTCTGTGGTTATGACGTTAGTGGGCTGTGTAAACAAATTTATTCTTGGTAAATTTGTGTTGTCTCCTTTTACGAAACCGTCTTCCATGGTATTATTTCAATAAAAGTTACGTTGTTTACGAAAATAATAAAAGTACAAAGCCGCTGAAAAATATACGCTGAACAGTTGACACTTTTTAGTTTAGTTTACACAGCCGTATGACGTAATAACATGGCGTACGATTTCATGGTGTTCTAAAACAGATTAAAAAACTGGTAAAAATTTGATTGGATTTTAAAATTTATTTTTTATCATTTTATTATGAACTATATGGATTTTAAAGTTGATAAAGCAAGATTACAATATCTCATTGGTCTAATTGTTTTAAGCACTACTAAAACGTTCTGGGTTGATTTCCAGATCGAGCAAAGATCATTGGGTATATTTACTATAAAATTCTGAGTAGCAGCTCTCTTCGTTTGAAAGTTTGGATTTGAGTCCGGTTAACTAAATAGATTCGGCCCGTATTACATGGGACCTAAACATAATTATTTACACCTCTGTTTATGCCTTCGGGGAACATACGAGTAATGTTATGTTTTATACTATGTAAAACAAACACAATCATATGAATCCCAAGTGGGAATCGAATCACATTTTTTAAAGCTTACTAGCAATGTGGGTCGCACATTACTAGTATTCTTGTTAAACCCTCGTGCTAAGCTAATTGCTTGTGTTACGAGTGGTTTCACGTCGGTAGTGCAATGGGTGGGGTCCGAACTGGCAACCATATGACCGCAAGTCCGACGCCCTAGCCATTAGGCTACCGCCGCTTCTAAAGCAGTGAATAAGTATTGCGATTGCTTCAACGACAAGATCAAAGCGGAATTAAATGGAATGTTTTTCTTTCTTATAGATGAATCCACAACATACAATACCAACTATGGATGATAGCGGATTTATTCTATGGGAAAGGTAAGCTAGTCAAGTATATACAATGTAAACCTAAAGTACGAGGTGCTGTATGATTTGAACCTTTACCAGCGATTCCTAAAATAGGATCCGGAGAGGTTCCATAGAGAAGCCACCAGGGTTCCTCAGTTGGGATTGTTTTACTGTTACTTACCTTTTATTCATGATCACTAAGAGTGAAGTTCCGAAGACTGTTACTTGACAGTTTAGGAATTGCTGTAGGTACTATTCCTTGCTAAAATCACTGTATCTTTTTATATGGGGTGAATTATTTTTGTTTGCAGTCGCGCAATCCTGGCCTACTTGGTCAATGCGTATGGTCGTGACGACTCTCTGTACCCCAAGAACCCTCGACTACGAGCCATTGTTGATCAGCGGCTCAACTTTGACCTCGGCACACTATATACAAGATATTCTGGACTATATGTAAGTTGATTTCTTTATCTATTCTTTATTTTTTTATTGTAATAAGATGACAAACAAGCATAATTACCGCCTGATGATAAGCAGCCACCGCAATCTATAGACGCTAGGAACACCAGTAGACGCGCGCGTTGTCGTCTTGGAACCTCTGTTTCTGTTCCCAGTAAATTCACTGGCTACATTATTAGCCTTCAAACAATACACCACTAAGAAGATACCTCCAAATTTAATGCGGGGTATATTTATCAAGGGATGAAATAGGCATATCCTGTTACACATCTTCAAAGACCTTCGACATCGACTTTATTTAATCATTAACCCTCTAGCTACTAGGGTCATCGGTTTTTTGTAATAAATATTATATCTGAATAACCGGTTTTCAGGTCGACTCTTTATAACTGATATTGAATATTTCTTTAATCTTTAATTTCCATATGTTTCAGCTGCCAATGCTGTTCCGTGGAGAAGAATACAGTGAAGAGAACGCTCAGAAGCTCAACGAGGCTCTGGGCTGGCTCAACAGTTTTCTGGACGGACGAGCCTTCGTCGCTGGAGACAACCTCACAATCGCCGACATTTCTATCATCGTTACTATCACTAATATTGATGTAAGTTTATCTTACTTTTTATTGCTAAACTATTATCTATTTGAATTTAACTATGATCGAGACTACTACGAACTATGCCAGTGCGTGAGTGCGTATCTATGAAAATAGAAGGTCGTAAGTCAAACTAAACGTCAAGCTATAACGTTGTGTGATTGCCTGGACCTTTGGTCGTCACTATACTTGTCAGGAATTATGCAAAGAATGTATAGTTAAACCCTTATCCATTAAGATTCATCCATTATACCAAAGACGTCCTTAATTAACTAAATACTAAAAATGGTTAATAAACGATTTCAGCGTTTAAAAAACCTAAATCCTATGGAGTATAAGGATGGATTTATTAATTATTCCAGAACCATTATTTTTACTTGCATAAGTTATGTTATTGCACGTGTTAGAAAAAATTACCAAATAAGTCATCGATGGGTTGTGTAAATGATGAGTCACAGATGGGTGAATGAGTATGACCGATAGAATGAACGAATGAATGAAGGTGCTTCTTACATGCTACGCCGACCCCAAACCATTTGTATCAGAACAGGAAAATGATGATTATTTTATTAGTTACATACCTTGTAAGTGAATTCGTTCGTTCAGCGACTTCACTAGTATTATAAAATAATATTCTACCTCATTCATCTATTGGCCCTAAACGCGACTGCTACGGTAGAGGTCCTGGCTTCGATTCCCAGGTCAAGCAAAGTGTTAGATATTGAGTTTTGCTATGAAATTCTCAATAGCAGCTCAAAGTTTGGTTTTGTGCCCGATTAATGGCAATAGTCTCGCCGCCTATTATTTGAGACCTAAACTTACTGGCACAATGTGGGTGTACATTAGTACACCTCTGCCTAACTCTTCGGTGAATACAGGCGTGATGGTATGTTATGTTATGCTTCTTGAATAAGAATGACTCTTTCTTACCATTCATGTTGGGAAAGCCGATTGTTGATTTGTTTGAAAATTATTGGAAAGTTTGTATCATTTCAATGAAAAGATATTCAATAACATTAACCGCTTAGGTATACCTACTTTATTGTAGTTTGATGTAAAAACTGCAGAAACTGTGTAGCTGCAATTTTACTGAGAATTTAGAGACGATATTTGACATGAGACTTTCACGCATCATTTTCTAATTTTGTTGGCATAAGATCCTAGGTTCCACTTCCAGGTCAGATCAAAATAGAATTAGATTCTCCTTTAGAAGCTGATCGAAGTTTGAAATTGTGTTCGACTTCCAGTAATTTATGTTTACATGAAACTGACTTTGTCAACAGAGATATTAGGAATCTTTTACTTTAATGAAATTTCGTCATTGAATGACGAAGCCAACGAAATGGTTGCTTAAAGATTTTTACTCTCATTCAAGAGTTTCTAGCAAAAGATCTTTCTTTTGCTAGAAACTCTTGAATGATTCTTATAACGACGGTCAGGTAACCTGTTATTACAATACCTGTCGAGGTTTCTAAGAAGTAAAGTTAGTATTGATTGAATACCAAGAAACCTTAGTAGCTTCTATCACTTGTAACACCGTAATATAAAATTCAGAAATAGGTTATCTTGACCGTTCTAACACAACACACCATCACGCCTGTATTCCTCTGCCGGGTTAGGCAGAGGCGTACTTAATGTACACCCACAGTTCGGCTGGTATGTTTAGGTCCCATGTTATAAGGGGCGAGCCTATAGTCATTAACCGGGCACAAGTCCAGACTCCGTGCTGCTACTGAGAATTTCTTAGAAAACTCAATAACACTTTGCTCGACCTGGGGATCGAACCCAAGACCTCTAGCGTAGCAGTCGCGCTTGGGACCGCTAGACTAATGAGGCAGTCCGGTTGACCGTTCTACTTTATTTATTTATTTATGGGAAACAAACAGATACCTTAAAAGACAAAAATACATACAAAATAGCTTCCACATTAATACTTCTACTTTAGCGCCATACCAGAAACATAATTAAATAAGCTAAATTGAACATAAGTTAAAGTTTCGTGTAATAAACAATTTGCTCAAAACAGTTGAGATACTAATAATTTAATATTAATTACTTGAAGCAGGAACCAGATATTCGTGTGTAGTATTTTAAATTTGGGGAAAGTAAGGTGAAAAAGTAAGGCCTTACTAAGGTCTCGTGACTTTAGATGAAAGAAAAGTGTCTAATATGTCTTTTACTAGACAGATAGGTGACGAATGTAACAAAATCCCATGGCCTAGGATGAAGGAAGGCAAAAAAATAGTATTCTTAACTAAGACAATAATCTTAACATAATGACGTCGCTTCTTTGTTGGCAGGCTTTCGGCTTCGACTTCAGCGAACATGAAAATCTCACGAAATGGTTTGAGAGGACCAAGAAAGCTTTAGAACCTTACGGTTACAATGAAATTGACGTCGCTGGTGCACAAGTTCTGGTTTCTTTCTTGAAGAAAAATTGATAATTTGAATACTTGTCATAAAATTATTTTTAACGGCAACACAGGTTGAAATGTTATCTAAGTAAAGAATTATTATAAATTGTGTTTATTTGTTGTAAATGTTAAAGAAGATTATGAAAATCCTAGTGTGTTTTATTTCTTTGTCAAAAACAAAACTTTTTGAATACAATTTAAAAGTAAGTATAAGTAGGTCATCTCCAGATTATATTACCAATTATTAAAAATTATCCATTAGCTGAGAAACAGATAAAGTGGGTTTTCTTCTTTTTTAAATCGTTTATTTCGCGGCAATAGTATCACTGGGACGGTAGTCGGTTTACTGTGGTCGATTTTTCTCTCTTTATTGGCATATATAAAACCGAGCTAAGTATTTAATTCAGATTTTTTAAAGTCTCATTAGTAAATTGAGGTTTACTAAGGTTTTTGAAGTTTGTTGTCAGTTTGCCTATGGACAAACTACGGTGAAATTGTGTGAGTTTGAGTTCTTGTTTGGTACACGTTAAATACAAGCAATATTACTGGACTCGCTCGGAATCTTATACAATCAACATGTGTTCCAACATCATTATTAGTTTATGTATGTCATAATAATAACTAATCAGTGTGTTGACCATTCGATAAACAATAACAACGATATTAAGGTGTAAGTGCGGTTTGAGCGACGTCCGGTCGCACGAGAACGCACCGTCGAGCTATTGAATTGAGGTAGGCATTTCTATGCGGCATAACAATGCGCCAGCGCATGCAAGCGGGTCGCGCGTCGTGCTCCTACCGTTCTACGTTTTCAAAACAAAACAGCCGTTCGATTGTTCCAATTTGAAAAATCCACCACAAAACGATCAAACACATTGCAGTATTCACAAACAACGACTAACAAGTGAAACAGAGAGTGCTGTGTTTGCGTTGTCGTGTACTAGCGTTTGCTCGCGATACACGATAGCTACAATATTCTACAACATAGTCTTAAACTGAAAATGTGGTGGGTGCAGTGTTGCGGTTGATATGTGTTGTACAAGTTGACACAACTGTGGATTGTGCTACTGACACGATGACATTCACAGTGGGTATTTTTCTTTTTCATAATTTGCGTATTGTTATTTTAAACTTTGTTGATTTGAAAACATAACACTGGTTTTACAATTATGTTATGTTGTTAGTGTATTTCATACCGAGATAAGGCAGGTAGTCGGTTGCTATTAAAACTTCCGTTTATAATGGCCTACTCTTTTAAACTTACACACATGATAAGTAAGTATTCTTTAATTGTATGTGTTGACTTAGTATAACTTTAGCAGCATTCCTTTTCACACTATAATTTATGTAGAATTATTAATTACTTTACACGTAATACTTGTCAGTGATCTCAAGATCTCGTATCATGGTGAGATCATCTTTTCATGAGATAATACGGCCTGCCTACTGCACCATGTATGCTTAAATATTTAAAGTCTGTTTAGATAACGTAATAAATGCTCCTGATATAATTTAAAGGAAGCAAAAAAAAACTAATGGCCTGCATCAGCTTTAAAGTAATTTGATATCAAACATGATATAGATCGAATCACTAGACAAGATATGGCAGAGGATATGGTCATTATCTAACTACGCTACTGCACTTAGACTATTGTTGGATCGTTCTCACGCCATATCTGATACGGCTGTTACATCTAACATTGGCCTTAAGGTTTACCATTCAGTCGATCATTGATAGTATTATGTGAACCGTGCATCCTGTCTTCAACGAAGTGTTGTTCAATACAGACCATTCTGTTGATAAACAATGCACCGGTTAGAAGACACACAATAACCACGCGTTTGTTGTTACAGCGATTAATATGCATTCTATTAATAGCTTCAACGTCAATAGCGGTCCAATTTTCACCAAATCCAACGTCAGATATGTCTGCAGATGAGAAAACACAAAAGGCTAATAAAACGTTGGACCAGTCAGAAGAAAGCGGTCATGAAATAGAAACAGATATTGACGAAGTCAAAGAAAAAAAGTTCTTAGACGATGCAATGAAAACTGTCCTAGATCCTAATACTTTAATAATTAAGACTAATGATATTGTTGAGACGTTTAAATATCAGTTAGAAGAGTTAGATAAAGTTAATACGAGTCTCGATGTATTCATGGACGAAATGGACAAGCTCAGCTTGGATGTTTGCAAAACGTCTCAAGATGCACTTTGGTCGTACGTTACTGACATAAATAACGAAGTTAAGAAAAATAAAATGGTAAGATGACATCAAAATATAAATTAAAAAAACTTACTTAGTTATATTAGGAGTCTTACCAATATTGAGGTTTTCCATATTTTCGAAGTCAAATAAAAAAATTGGTTTCGCTAAAAATTCAACGGTAGTTTGGACACAGATTCGAAACCTGTCCGAAGTCGAATTTATCCTTCGCAAAAAGGTATAATATTTGAATATATTTAGCATGCGTTTATGGGAAATACAATAAAAAATATACTAGTAAAGATGTAAGGCAACATCCGTCGACAGTGAACTGACTGTAAAGTAAATCATGTTGGCTGAAGGACACAATAATGTATCATCATCAATAGTTATTGTTGACGTCACCTTATAACTAACAATGTGGAAGGTAAATTCGATATCATAGGGCTATGATATATTATAGGCATGAACCCGGTAGCTTCGTTGTCTAAAACGTTTGGTGAACTGAACCAAAGGATGCAGATTCTGAAACCCATCTGAGGACAAATTTTTCATTCGCTTAAATTTATATCTTTGAAAATATTCAGCATGCATCAATGCTAAATGCAATAAAAATACACATTTTTAAGTTATTTCACTAAAACATTTTATTGTTTTATGTAAATTTTCAGGTGCGCATCGCTGCCGAAGAAGACGAAATAAAGAAACAATATTGGAATATATTAAAAAAGAAATATTTAAATGACGATCAGCTTTTAAATGATCCAAAGATAAAAAGGAAAATAAGAATCATAAAGGAACGTGGAACAAATGTACAGATGCCACAAAGCAAGGTATTGTAAAGATCTTATAACTAATTGAAATTATAAATGCAACAATGGTTACGTTTGTATTCTGTATTGCTTGTTATTTTTATCATCTACATTCATGCGAATCTAAGACATGGTACTGACTATACTATGGTACATGGTAAATACATGTACATGGTAATTAAAAGAAACTGTAATTCAGAATCGTCTTTTCAATGTCTTCTCCCTATCTGTGTCTGAATTAGGAACTATGTAGTTTAATCAAAGGCCACTCAACAAAAACCATTATATCGATAACACTGTTAAAATAATGTTATAATTTTGTTATTCCAGCAAAGGGAAGAAATAGACACAATGCAGAGAATTTGGAGTCGCGTTACTGTTTGTGCTTACAATACAACTTGTAATACGGAAGATTCGGTACGAACGATGAGTGGTCAGTCAGTATTATTTACTTATTATCGACATTTAATTGGTTTTGTATTTGGATTTATGACTATTAATTTGTAAAAGATTTCATTAACTAATTCATTTTTATCGATTAAGGACTTATTACATTTTATTGATTCACTTCCACGTATAACTCATCGGTCCATGTTTTCCATGTAATACGTTTGTTACGTGTCATTAAGCTCACACATAAATCGTAATCGATCTTGCTGTTAACAAAAGAAACAATTTTTCCAGACGTAATATCGATCTTTAAAACAAGCAACGATACAAAAGAATTGGCTTATTATTGGAAACTTTATCGCGATACGACTGGCAAGAAAATACGGCCAATATTCAAAGATTATGTAGTGAGAATGAATAGAGTGGCTGAATCAGAAAATTTTACTGATGCTGGAGACATGTGGCGATATGCTTTTGAAGATGATGATTTTGTTGAAACTGTTGATAGAATTTGGCAGGAGATCAAACCCTTTTATGATTTACTTCATGACTACGTCAGAGCTAAACTGAAGATAGTTTACAAAGACCTTTTGAAGGGTAACGATAAGTTGATTCCTGCGCATATTTTAGGTGAGTTATATACACAAGACGCCTGACAAATATTGTCACGCAATGTATTTATCACGAAGTTTTTACTAAGTTTTCTTGCTAGTTACATTTTCATAAAATATTTTTAAAGTAAAAATAACTAGTATTTAATAAGTAGGTTACCATTTCTTTATAATATAGAAGATTTTTTATAGTAGGAGTATACATATTCTGTGCACATTACGCAAGTGGACCCACTCATAATGTAGATGGGTGCAGAAAGTCGCAATGCAATCTGAATTTTTAAAAGTCTTTATGTAATCAAATAAATAATAGTTAATAGTGACAGTATACAATTTTTAAGAAATAGATAGAATTGCTGATAAAATAAAAGGTAATTCATTATCTGAAATTATATACTTTCATTGAGCCTAGTATGATTGTACGAGCAAAGTACAAACCACTTACACAAATCTCAAACAAATTTCAGGAAATCTATGGGCTCAAGAATGGCAGGCCATCTATCCAAAAGTAGTAGCGTATGCTGACCATATGAGACCGAAGCTGCCGGCTAATGAGACTTTGCGGTCCAAGGACCTTTTTGATGCAGTTGATGAGTTCCATCAATCTCTTGGCTTTGAGAGTGCCAAGGATTCCTACCAAGATATAAAAGAGACGATGCCTACAGCCAACTGTTTGCCGTCTAGTCATGATATGTGTGATGGAGTTAATTACAAGTAAATTAATATATTTATATTACTTTTGAACCTGCTTCTTTTCCCTACGACACATTTCTGATACAACATACCAAGTAGAGGCTGCTCGGCTGTTTGTTGTATATATCAATACAACAAACAAATTTCGAAGCGGCGGTGGCCTATGGCTAGGGCATCGGACTGGTGATCATGTGGTTGTCGGTTTGAAACCCACCCATTACACTACCGACGTGAACCCACTCGTAACTCAAGCATTTAGCTTAGCACGGGGGGTTAATAAGAATACTAGTAATGTGGGACACACATAACCAGTAAGCCTTTTTTTTAAAAAAAAAACCTTGTCGTCTTTATCTAAAATATTTTAGAAATAGATTTTAGTTGTTAAAAAACATTGAGTAATAACGTGCACATTGCCCATAAGTAATGATTATTTGATGAAATGATCAATAGATGGCAGTACTAGTTACATTCATACCAAAATAATGATACGGGTAACAAAATATTAGTTCCGACATTACGTCTTCATTAGGATAGCAAAATACATTAGAAAAAAAAAATGGTTCAGTACGAATCGTTTGTAGGTAATTCCTTAACAACGATGGTAGCTCAACCACAGATGGTGATAACTTTACCACAAATTATGTTCAGCATGTCCAAGAGACTTTAACATTGTAAGTATTTAGAAATACTTTTTTTGCACCCAGTATCACGTGTATTCTTAAAAGAGTCGTGAATAGAAGGGTAAAAATGTGTCTTTAAATAAATACAACCTTCAGTAACATAATAGATTTTAGTTCTATAGTTAATTTTATCAATTTATAAGTGAGTACGTGACTTTGCTTACCAACACCACTACCTGTTTGTTTTGAGGTTTCTGCGGTTACGTTGTATTTATTAGCTACTTCATCACGTGTCGTATCTTTGTAATGACTAATGACAATGTTAACATTTGAGTTAAATTGAGCGAAATTTGCATCTTTCTTTTCAAATTTCGAAATCATGGAATATACTTAGGCCATTTGTGATTCAAATTATAAATATCATATCAGTTGATTCTGTAGTGAATGACCTGCATCCTACTGCTGGGCTCAGTCTGTAAAGTATTTTCAAGAAAGAAAAGAAGTCAGCCTGTAACCCAAAGCGTTCGGAAGGTGATAGGAGACTAAGATAGATCCAAAAAATCTTACAAAACAAAAGGAGGCCTTAATAAAATATTGAAATATAATTGTTGACGTTTTTGTTTTTTATTGCCAGAATAAAATGGTGTGGTGAAAAGGTGACCGACGTAGTTGTGGGGCTGTCACGAGCTGCAAGACTCTTGGGACATGTGCAATACTTCAAGCATTATAGAAATCTACCCCCTCTGTATAGAGATGGACCAAATCCAGGTATATTTCTGTATTATACTTTGTGAACTGCCTATTTGTTCTAGTAGTCACAAGCTCGAGTTTGGTCCGGTTTTTTGGCAACCCTAGTAACATCTGGGAGCTATGATTTTGTACTTGCGGATGTATAGTTTATGGGCAAGAATATGTTTGTGCCTACCAAGTGCTAACTCATTCTTTATCAAAGTACGTCTCATCAAAGCTCTTCCCAAATCCTTACATATGAATAACTAGCTTTTTGCCCGCGACTTCGTCCGCGTGGAATAGTTACTTTGTTCCATATGAACTTTCATTATCTATTTCACCCCTACATAGGTCCCTTAGGGGTGGAATTTATCAAAATCATTTCTTAGGGGATGCCTATGTCATAGTAGCTATATGCATGCAGTCTCAGCCCGATCGGTTTAAAATTGACAAAGTTTTATACAAACTTTCATCCCCTATTTTATCCCCTTGGGGGTAGAATTTATCAAAATTCTTTCTTAGCGGATGCCTACGTCATAACATCTACCTGCATGCCAAATTTCAGCCCGATCCCTCCAGTGGTTTGGGCTATGCGTTGATAGATCACTATGTCAGTCAGTCACCTTTGAGTTTTATATATATTAAGATTATATTAGATAGTATTGTTATCTCCGGCGTACATTCTTATTTTTGCGATCCTTATTATGTGGATAACTACTGTGAATTACGTTAACCTATTCCATATAGACCATAATCATATCTAGACCATATCTTTTTAAGAACTGCCAAGATTGTCGATTCATTTAAAAGCAGTTTTGTTTCCTTTTTAAGTTATTGTACAGAATATTACTTATAATTAGGTATGATGTATTTTGAGATCCTTACGGCATCAGAACTAACATTTGCAAAAAGGATGATATGAGAAAGAAAAGAGTGAATGCCTATATGACGAAAAGATGGAATGAAAGAAAACGATTTTAGAGGAAACATCACACGTCTCATCAAACCCAAATGATTGCGAACAAGGCAATGGATGGTGATGATGAATCAAAAATAATTTCAACCACTTCTTTTTAAAATTCTAAAGACAAAAATATTGACACGGATATTCAAACCGCAGTGAGCAGTAAACATCGCGGTTCCCGTCCGGCTGTCAAATTGGCGAATCCACATTACAGTGCTGACATTATCAGGTCGCAAGTAATAGGTCGCAAGCCTGTCGACATAATCCGGTCTCAATTCGGTATTAAAACCTTTTTTATTGTTTTAAATCAATCGTTTCCACTAAGACTTTTATTAACGTACCTACTTTCAATCTGATTTTCAATCGTAAAGGCATAAAATAGTCATATTAAAATTTAAGCAAGCATTTCAGGGCCGGCGGCGCACTAATAACAATTTCTATTATGTCTTTAATTAGTTGTTTAAAGAAATAAATAATTCTTCCGCGAAAACCTATCCACATAGCCGAGTCACAGATTCCAGTGACGAATTTCAATTTAAAAATCACTAAAGAGAGCGCTCATGCTTATTTACGAGACCAAACTTGACCTGAGACTCTCTGAACTTTTCGACGGTGTGATGCCTTAGCCCTTTCGTTTTGAGAAGAAATCCCGGTCAATAAATTGGTTGATTGGTGACGAAAAAAATTGCAACTGTAATAGCTACAGTAAAACAGTGAAAGTGGACTAGTGAAATAGATTAAGTACTTTACTGCAACTGGCTATATAAAACTGAGATATATTTTTTTTCTATTAAACATCATACCTATCCTTTTTGTGATTTTTTTGCATTTTCCAACGTCACCTTATGACGTAAACTCAGAATGTGAAGGCAAATTTCAATCAGGCGGGTGGGTTCGCGGTGGCTTAGCGGTCAGAGCGTCTGGTGTATCAAACCAGAAGACGCAGGTTCGAATCCTGCCCGCGATTGAATTTTTCCTTTACTAATATAACATCATACCTATCCCTTAAAATCTTTATTTCCTATGTTTCCTTATCTATTTCTTTACCTAAAGCCAAATATCACCTAAGTAGGTATTATTACCTTCGTGCACTTTGATTAAGTGAAGGTACTTAAGTTTTTCTAATACAGTCAAAACCGACAATCCAAAAATAATATGTGTAATGTGTATAGGATTACTAATTTAAATATGATATTGATTTATATAAAAAAATCTATAAAGATACTTTAGCTATTTAGTACTAGATGGCGCTATTCTTATGAATAAATATTGTAGAAGTTTTTACGTGGGAGTGCCATGCTTCGGCACGAATGGGCCGGCTCGACGGAGTGATACCACGGCCTCACAGAAGACCGACGTTAAACATCGCTTGCGTTGAGTGAGTGAGGTTACCGGAGGCCCAATCCCCTTTTAAAAGGTCGGCAACGCACTCGTGACTCCTCTGGTGTTGCGGGTGTCCATGGGCGGCGGTGATCGCTTACCATCAGGCGATCCGTCTGCTGGTTTGCCCTCCTATCCCATAAAAAAAAGTAGTTTTATTTCAACGTAGTCTTTTGCACTGACTGATTAATGAAGGATAATAGGAATTAATGAAGCTTCAGTGTATGTTATTTAACGAAATTGGTACAGGATCTCGGTGGAGTTAGTTCTATCAACCGATCGAACAAAAAACGTAATTGAGTTTTTGTCTGAAAAAGAAATACAATTTAGTCCTAGATTGGAATTTTATTTAAACTGACGCACTAACTTCTTACATTAGAATGGCACATGCTATATGACATTCCGTGATATGTTACCTTTGCTTGACCTTTCAAAGATCAGAAACGTGATGCAGAATAATTATAATTTAATTATGATCGTGTTCACCAGCGTTCCACGATGCAATCTCGGACATCGTTGCCGTTCAGTTGACCTCGCCAGAGCATTTGAAGACCCTGAACTTGGTGAAGGCTGAAACTGGCCCCGAGGTTACGCTGAACCATCTGCTGTGGGTCGCATTAGAGAAGTTTCCGTTGATGGCCTACGCTTACGTCCTTGATAAGTGGCGGTGGGATGTCTTTGGGAACAGCAGCTTGGAGAACTGGAATCAGCACTGGTGGGACCTCAGGTAATGTACTAATAAATAATATACCTCTAGTTACTAATATTCGAGCCTCTAGTTACTAGTTGATTCGTCGTAAGAAGTCCCAATTGACAACTGTCAAATATACTAACTAGCCTCGGAAATATTACATTTATCATAGACAGACTCGGGCGACCCTATTGCTATTAACCGGGTATAAAATCAAGTTCAGAGCTTCTACTAAGAATTTTATAGAAAAATTCAATTTTTCCATTGCAATTTTTGTAAGTCAAAATCAAAGTTAGAATGTTTTATTTCAATTAGACCACTGAAATAGGTACTATTGAAACTTGGGAAACGAATCTAGAATCTCTGGCGTAGCAGTCGCGTTTAGGATTGCCATGCCACTTATGTGGCAGTCAGGCAGTTTACTAAAATAGTTTATATTTGCGTAAGCACGATTTTGTACTTGACGCTGTTTTTATTGGAAATACAATTCTTTCTTTACTTCTACATTTTTTTATACCACTAAGGTGGCAAACAAGCATACGGCCCGCTTGATGGTAAGCTGTTACCGTAGCTTATGGACGCTTGCAACACTAGGGGTATCACACGCGCGTTGCCGACCCTGTAAATTAAGGAGTTGGGCTGGCAGCATAGGAGACATTCTACCATGCATGACAGCGGCGGTAACAAAACACCACCGGTCCCCCACACTGCCAACACAACGCTTCCTAGCGGAGCTCTGGCGACCTTGCTCACCGTTAGGAACACAACATAGCACGGAGCTATGTTATTTGGCTACGATTTTCTGCAAGGTGGAGTACTTCCCCAGTCGAGCAGCTCCAAGTGTGAATGGAATTATTCAATTCCACTATGCCCTACCTCTCTTAATTACCTTATTTTTTGCACGAACTAAATAAGTAATATGAAAATGCTGATGACAGAATGACGATTCAATTTCAATTTGCGGTTTCTTTATTTTAGGCGATATGTCTTGTTACCTAGCGCACTAACTCATGTTGTTTTAAAAAAAGAATTTTATAGTTGGACTATCATTTGGGATGCCGACAATACTTTGTACAGCATTTCTTTGCGTAAATCAATTATCAAAAATTTTTTTTTTTTTTTGCAAAATCAATTAATAGGAAGCTTCGTATTTCTTACTATTAAGATCCAATATGTAGGTGCTAATATTTTTTACCACTTACTTTATTCACCACTTCAACTTAATTTACTTTACAATTTACATTTACATTAAAACTAAATAATTTTTTTTACATTTACATTTTAGTTTCGTCCTTTTGCTACAATTATTACTGGGTTAATTAGCTTTATTTAGTGGTTTAATATTGTTCACGTAGACGGTGCAATCCGTCATAATTTCTAAATCTTAGTTTTCTCTCACGACTCCTACTACCACAGACGATGATATGATTTCGTTGTTGAGATCAAACCAATAATATATACTGCATAAATACGAAAGTAACTCGGTCTGTTTCTGACGTTTTCACAAGTAAACCTATGAACCAATTTTAGAAGCGGCGGTAGCCTAATGGCTAGGGCGTTGGACTTGCGATCATCTGGTTGCCGGTTTGAAACCCACCCATTGCACTACCGACGTGAACCCACTCGCATTTAGCTTCGCACAAGGGGTTAACAAGAATACTAGTAATGTGCGATCCTCATTGCTAGTAAGCCTCATTGCTAGGAATAGAGATAGATTGGATCATTTATTTCAAAAGTCTCTTGGAATGTAAGTAAACCGTGGCCAAGACGTAGTAATATAATAGTGACGTGATAGTGACGTGTACTTTATACTCGAAATCATTATCATCAGTCAACTGCTGGACGTAGATCTCCCCTAAAGTGCTCAATTTCACCCTTTCCTGGAATTGTCGAATTCAGCTTCCGCACTCTTATTCAAAGTACACTCCAATGTAGTAGATACAATGATATACTCGTAATACTATTTTTAACTATATAATGTCATTGAGTAGTTATATTATTAATGTCTACTTCAACAACAATTTTTTTTGTTTATTTGTAATATATTATCGAGCTTTTGATACAGTTTTTCCTGTTCCACTTTTAATTTTCTATCATAGCATAAGTTCATAATATTTAATTTTATCTACATAACATTATTTCGTTACGATTTCTTAATAGCTTGTTTGACAACTTCAACAACTGGTGGCAATTATAAAAGCAATAATATGTTTCTTTGGAATCGCATAAAATTTAGGTTATACATATTTTGCTAAAATTAATTTTGGCCTGCTTGATGTATGTTGCGTGATACTATCTTGAGATGTCAGTTGAAAAGTCCCATTGATCCAATTATTTGTTATATACCCTTATTATTTATATACCCTTCCCTTTAATATCGGAACACAACAATGTTAGCATACAATGTCTTCTCTGAATATTGACAAAACTGTGGAGTATTTACCCAAACGAACTTTTATGGTAAGCGATAAGCGTAAAAATGTGAAGCGTAGTTGCAAATTCACGTGGGGTCAGTTACGGAATCAATCTACAGATGACTGTTGACCGGTAGACGATATGTTTTTTCTAAATCAATTCCACAACAGCGTGAATCGTTTCAAACATACTCGATTTAAATTCGAAAAGATTCGATCAAACGAACGATTTAAAAAATGTGTGTAAATAACACCTTTCGACAGATCCAGACTTTTTGTCAAGTTTATGGAAATATCTTTTATGTTTATTTTTAGTTTCGATTTGTTCGTCGAATCAAAACGCTAGATTATTGTCTAGCCCTGTTTGAGTTAAAAGTCAGCTCAACAATGAATATTCAATTTCGATTAAAATAAAGCTGAGGTATATATAAGTTAGGCATTAAACTGTGTTTATTTTTTGCGCTTGCAAAAAAGCCGTGATTGCTTGCTGGTAATTGAATTCATGTGACTTTGGTCCTGTTGAAGGCACAAGCTAACTGTAAATAAACCTGTTTATTGATATCTCTCAGTGGCATCACCTAGTACTAGGTCGTCGGCTATAGTCTACGAACATTATAATCGTAAGGAAATATAGGTAGATAGGTACAATAATTATAAAGTTGAAACGTAGATTATTTTAGCATAATATTTTATCATCAACCTATTATACAAGAATATTTTTTTATCACGTTCCAAATTTTTTCTAGTAATTAGGTATTTTTCAAAGACTACATTTTTGAAAAAAAAAATAGATTGGTAAAATAAAATATTCTATCC
The DNA here is from genome assembly GCA_910591435.1 of Acronicta aceris. Classification (NCBI taxonomy): domain Eukaryota; kingdom Metazoa; phylum Arthropoda; class Insecta; order Lepidoptera; family Noctuidae; genus Acronicta; species Acronicta aceris. The sequence continues at coordinate 6,459,250 of OU342767.1, read as the reverse complement.
GCAATTTCAATCTTGCATGGCTACCTAGTAACGCGTAAATAAATGAGAGGGTAGTGCGGGACTGCGGGGCGGAAGGGGTGGCCTTAGTGGCGAACAACAAACGCTTAATTAATAAACAACACATAATGGTTAACAAACATTAACTCTTTTGGGACAACTTGTGATGCTATTATCTCAATATTTTCGTACTGAGTGATACTAAACCAAAAACACTTAACTAGGTATTTTATTATTTTCAATAAAGATCTGATAGAATGATAAAAAATTCTATATAATCCCACTGTTGGGCACGGGTCCCCACTCAGAATGAGAGGGATTAGGCGTCACGCTGGCCACGCTGGCCTAATGAGGATTGACTGACTTCACACGACGACGTGGAGAAAATCTCTCAGCCGTGCAATTTTTCTCACGATGTTTTCCTTCACGTTTAAACTCGTTCTACCTAATTAATTATTTATTAATGCGCACATGATATCGAAAAGTCATAGGTCATAGGATTGGATTTGATCCCGTGACATTTGACTTGGCATTTCCACGGTCATATCACTAGGCGATCACATGTAAACAATCTCCATGAACCATAATATGTGGTTTTACAGCATCGGATAAAAGTGAATACTTAGAAAGAAAGAAATAACATTCAAGATCTATGTCTTCTTGCAAGTTTAGCCTATGATGACAATGATTAGTTAGTGTTTATACACTCACTCACTTAACTCTTGCTTTTTTTTACTTAATTACATTGATATACCTACTCGTATATGTGTATCGTTACCCTAATATCATAACTGTCATAATGTGTATTTCTCATTAACATAATATGGTAATCTATATATCGATAAAAACATTTACTGATAAAACACAATGTGACGGCCTTATTGGTCTAGTGGTCCTAAGCGCAACTGCTACGCTAGACGTCCTGGATTCCATCCCCAGGTCGAGCAAGGTGTTATTGGGTTTTTCTATGAAATTCTCAGTAGTTGCTCGGAATCTGGTTTTGTGCCCGGTTAGTGGCAATAGGCTCGCCCCCTTACATGGAACCTAAACATACCGGCAAACTGTGGATGTACATTAGTACACCTCTGCCCTAACCTTCGGGGAATATAGGCGTGATGTTATACAATTTACACAGTGTAACAAAATTACATGAAATACGAAAAATGCTATGAAAACACTTACAGATAGCTAAAAAGTGCTAATATAATCAACAAAGCATTGTTTTTATAAAATATTCCCAAAAGTAGGAACGCAAGTGTAATTGTTTTTGTTCTAGGATTAAAGAGACAGGGGTGTCGCCTCCAGTACCCAGAAACGAAACAGATCTGGACCCAGCAGCGAAGTACCATGTGGTATCACACGTGCAATACATTACGTAAGTTCTAAGCACTTCTATGCACTTACCAGTGAAAGTGTTAATGAGTAGGATACCAAGCAGGAAGATAATGCCTGATTTAAATGTACAATATAATGTTACGATCGTTAACGAATGAGATTACAATAATAGATTTATATGGTCTATCCTAGAAGGCAAGTAATTATTTAATAAATCTTAAATGGTATTCTTCTAAATGAGAAACGAATGTCAAACGTAAAGAATAGAAGTCTTGTAATGCGATTGATTAATTTTCTACTTTGTAATATATTTTTTTTCTATTTTGTCAGGGCTTTCCTCAATCATTTAAACCTTAATGTAAACGGAAACTTTATAGCAATTAAAGTAAAATTATGTTAATAAAAATAGTGCGTAGCCTTCAAGACTCAGGCGCTTAAAAAGGCCCTAACGAAAAGAGTCCCTATCTGTCATTCTATGTGACCAAACCATGTGACTGTTTTGCAATCGCAGTATCTATGTGTACCCAGAGCCCAACAAGCTATTTTAGTCACTCTTGAGGAAACCTGTGTCTATTTTTCTTTGCAGATACTTGATATCACACGTTTTGGAATTCCAAATATTATTGTCACTTTGTAAGCGAGCAAATCATACGGGACCTTTACATGAATGTTCCATTTACGGCGTGAAAGAAGCGGGAAAACTTCTCAGGTAAATCGTATGCCTAATGAAATGTATCGGCAAATGTATCATCGATTATCCTCTGCCAAGGAGATCATCATCATCATCATCAGCCTATATTCGTCCATTGCTAGACGTAGGCCAAGGAGATGGATGGCTACATTCGTAGGTGTTAAAATAGATCGTATTGATACCCCTTACCTTGTTAATAGGATTTATTGCAAAACAATATCATACAATGTTCTCATGAACATTTTGTGCCACGCGTAATGAAGTATCAATGTGTATTAATACATTTTCTTTATCTTTTTACCTTTGTAAGATACCTAATACTTACTTCCTCTTACTGCTTATCATTCAATTTCGATTCCTGTATTTATGAACTTTATCTTATTGTAGATATAGGGATTCCCCGTCAGAAACGACAACCATGGAGCCTTTTGCGAATACATATATGATTCTGTGTTAATATGAAAAGACAACACAAAACTTAGGTTTATAATAGCATAGATTTCTTTACGTCACAATGTTTTGGAATCAGGGAAAACCTTTACAATATAAACTAGATATAAAACAAACATCCTTATTTTATAGGTATACCCTTTGAATTTGTACATCTTAATAAATTATTTGTATATTAAGTAGTCTTATCGGTATAAGTGATCTCTATCGGATGACCTGTGGATGAATTCGAAGAGTCCATGAGCTGTTTACTATGTACTCCCTAAAGTTAAGCACGTTTGATCTTTGAACCTTGTGCTGTTTGGCTTTGGCATATGCGAACCTGTCAATGCCATGATGTCTCAGAATTATGTTGAAGCTTATAGGAGAAGAACCAAGTAATTTAATTTAAAATTAAAGCTGGAGGCCTTTTTTTACGCGAAAGCAGATAGATAGTATATTGCGATGTATTGTATGGAACCCGTAAATCTTTCCATATATGGTAAGGATAGTTACAAATCTTGCGTAAAATCTCACTACGGAATTTAACATAACATTTTGTGCGCGGTATAATATCGTAGGCAACAGCATAAATACGTAGCATAAGTAATTTCATAATATTAATACTTGATCTTATTTCAGCGACGGCATGGCTCTTGGAGCAAGTGAGGACTGGAGAACAGTCCTTCAAGCCATTACTGGTGAGACAGAACTCTCAACTGACGGCATATTACAGTACTTTTCGGAGCTCCAAAAATTTCTCAAAGAAGAAAACGTCAAACTAAGCATCTTAGGTGAAGGTGATATGGACCAGAGCGCACCTATAATTGTAGGTGCAATAGTAGTGTTGTTGACAATTCTAATAATAGTACTATATTGTGTAAAGAAACACGATGTTGGCAGAAAAGTGTTTTCAGTTTGCGGTTTAAGTAAAAATGGTTCTTTGGACATAGTGACGAACGAACTCCCGCAAGGCAAAACAAACGATGGGGATGGTATAAGCGAAGACAAAGTTTAATTGTACCTATCTAGTATAGATCTGAATGTGATTACAGTAATTTCCAAGTGAAAGTACTGTGAAAAACTAGGACAGAATCAATAGAGATAAGACAAACAATTATGTAGCTATTATCGTGTTAGTGATTATCAACGAGTTACAGTTTGATTACATAATAAGATACATTTTAATTTTGTGTGAAAGATTTGGATTCTTGTTAATGAATAAGTTATATTGCCATGGCTATGTATTTACGAATAAATTTTATTGAATGACCGTCTATTTTTATTTGTCCTTGTTTTAATTCATGTCATACAATCATGCGCCAAAATGTCACGATTACGTTATATGGATAGTCAAAAAAACGCAGATTTCCGCCATTCGTAAATAAAATTCAATTGCCGTGTGCTTGTACGCAAAGATCATTACTTACTTGAAAACAGTCGACGCTTTTTTTTTTGTTGTGTTTCTAAAAATACAATCATGCTTGTACTCCCCGAAGGGTTTTTTTAAATATTTCAGTTGATTAATTTGGTCTTTGAACACCTACAGTTTGCCGGTATGTTTAGGTCCCTTAAACATTATTTTTTTCTAATTGTTAGGATAAATAGAAAAAACATAAACCATGTTTTTTTATTTCGGACAGTGGATAGAAAATTTTAGGAAGATAAAGCTGCGCACGAGTCCCTAAATTAGGTATAAAAACAATTCAGTGGAGACTTAAGAACCAGTAAAATTGCAACAGCAATCGGTCTAGCTGAGTGTAGCTGCCTAGATTATAGTGATAGTGCCGCTGTAGATATAATTCCGCTAAGGCATATTATGGGGCAATAGCAGTGATAGCCTAGTGGTATGACCGTTGGACTGCCAAGTCAAAGGTCTCGAGTTCGAACCCAAGGCACGCACCTCTGACTTTTCGAAATCATGTACGTATTAATAGTTAATTATCACGCGCTTAAACGGTGAAGGAAAACATCGTGAGGAAACCTGCATGCCTGAGAGATTTTCTCGATGGCGTGTGAAGTCTGCCAACCCGCACTAGGCCAGCGTGGTGGACTATAGCCTAATCCCTCTCATTCTGAGAGGAGACCCGTGCCCAGCAGTGGGACAATATAATGGGTTGATTATGTTATGTTATATTATGGGGTTAATGTAATGACGAAATAATGATAAAATTATTTCGGTGAATGGATTGTTATTATCGCTTATAAGTCAATGCTATATGTTATTTTTTTCAAATAGTAAGTATAGAATATTAGCTGATCTATGAACTTTTAAGGATAACTTCTGAGTTTAACTAGCCTGGTTCAACACTAAAGCAATTTAGGCTCGTCACGCAAGGCCTTTGTAAGTTATTGCTTGGTATAAACAACATGGCCTATGTTGTTCAAAACAACGTTTTGTGAAGGCAAAAACATAACGTTTTGTGAAGGCTTCGAAATGTGGTGCGACAAATTACAATTTAACCGAGTCTGGTTCCTTTGTGTCATAGTTTTAATTAAGGTTTTCGGGAAGGCCAGTGATACTGAATTGCCATAGAAAATCAGTTACTGTTGGCAGGCCACCCGGGAAATAAAAATTGATGACTGTGGCGTACTTTTTTGAGAATTCTTAACACCAATGACTAATTCCCTTATCACCTGAACTTCAAGTTGCCGTTCTTTGATTTTTATTCTAATATGGATGCAGGTGACTTCTGAAGTCTTTTCACTAAATACAAAAATATACCATTCATAAATATATAATGTAGTGATAAATACTATGATGTAGATAATATTGTAATTGTCAATGTCCAACACTAAATAGAGTGTAGCGATGGAGACCTGTTGTTATCAAATTACAATTTACTTAGCAGGGACACAGCGTAATAATATGTCATGGTCTAACAGTTACGACGTTTTAGGTTAGTCTAACAACAAATTAGAACTTGAAACGAGGAAACTTTATTCTATCACCAGTTCTAGAAGAATCTGTGTTATTACAAAACATAAACCTTACTTTACAGGCTCACAGCATATTGACGTAAGCTTCATTAGAGTATTAAAATAAAATTGATCCGAGCATGTCTATATTGTAGCTTCAAATCGAAGGTAATAACATATACGATTACGCGAATGTGAACGTAACTATGGGTCAGGGACGAATTTTATTTTTATTTGGAATTGCATTTAATTAATACCAACACTACAAGTTCGCGGTTTTTAACCTGTTTCCTTACCCGGAATCGGCAGTACTTTTCCGAATTTACTGAATGGAGTTATTGTTGTACGAATGGACATTAAACAATCGATCGTTCCTCGTGTTCGTACAAGCAATTGCTATTGACGGTCAATGATGTTCGCGACTGGCTGTGGACATCCGCTCGTAGACGACTTGTCGAAATGGTTAAGAATGTGAGCCGGTGTGAACTAACTGCATTCACCTAACCGTTACCGCTTGTGACCAACGCGCGCACCTAGGATCGCTGCGCAGGATTTCGCGCGCGATTTGCATATTCAAAAATCGAACACGAACTGTACGTTACTACTTTTTAAATATAAAATAAATATCTAATATAATTCTATTCTATTATTGAAGACGAAAAAAGTATTTGAAAGGAGTTTTTAGTCGATATAACAATATAGACCTAAACACGCAAGAGTCACAACAAATGAAGCCTAAGTGAAGTGATGATACATGGTTGTGAATAAGTTTTAATTAGAAGGTAAGTTACAAGGAAAAGATAACCCATAGGAATATATTATTATATAAATCGTAAATGTAAAAATAAAATATCTAAAGAATATAGATTATACCTAAAGGTTTGGAACATGAAAATAAAGATAATATCTGACATTGAATATTTAGGTACACGTATAGGCCAAAGGCCATTGCATAGGCATGCCAAACAAGTGGGCATCAAGAAAATTATATTGAATATAAAATTACTTCCTCGACAATTTGCGGCAATTGTCGTTATGTATTTTTTATTGTACAAGCAGTACACACAAATTGATCATAATTTTAAAAATATAAAAAAAAAACATTAATGATAGTTTTGTCAAGGTTTGTTATAATACTCAAATGTAAATTCGCTACCGACCTACTTAATACAATTTTAACACTGGCCACCTGAGAAAGCTTAGCTTAAATATCGGTGTCTAGAAGCATGATATTTTGCATAGATGGCTTCATTTATCTGACATTTAACTCGTAAATTGAATTTAAATTAAATTAAAGACTCGACAAGACATGGCAGCATTTTGGTAAATTTACGACGAGAACACAAATGTATCAAAACATTCCTACCTAAATTAAGTGTTTTATTAATTAGTTAATTAATAAATCACGTACTGCATGTTAATTTTAATGCAGAAATTTTCCTATTGACATTTCATCGCTTATATAATCCATTTATTCGACGGAAACAAAACACAGACAGTGAGTAAAAACCAGTCACTTTTAAACAATTCTTTTGATATAAAGTGTCAATTATATGAAACACAATAGCTATTTTTTAACTAGGTAGTATTTTTAGTTCCGTTACTTCCCCCAATGCGTTGGCCAATCCGAGGCCCTTATCAAGTTCTGTAACAGACATTTTCAGACTACCTACTTATTAGATATATTTTTATTCAAACATTTGATTGATTTCTTCACACTTAAAGAGTTGTGTAATGGAATACAGATTTGCGAAATAAAAGTTATATACAATTTTAGTATGCATCTTTATGTATCTATATTATCCTGTTTTTATTTTGTGTAAATTAGAAAAAAAAAAATTTCGTAATGACACCTACTTATACAGTGACTAAAATTTCGAGCTAAATACATTGAAGATAGTATTATTCCAAAATAAAAAAAAAAAATATCCAAGAAGTAGGTATATTAATTATTATTTTCATCGCCGCGCAGAAATATTTAGATTTAATAATGTAATTTATATGACTATGTTTTTATTCTTAACACTCATCCTCCATACTGGTTTGAAAAATATATCAAACCAGTATGGAGGATGAGTGTTGATTTGTTCGATGTGGCATGTGAGCTACATAAGAGCGACTTTCAATTTCAATATTATATGTCATTCTCGTCCTAACTTAACCTAATCTTTTCCCAAAAATATTAGGTTTAGCTTACAGTGTAATCAAATGGGGTTGAATATCGCTATTTTGTATGAAGCTATTGATACAAAAAAGGATAAGGAAAAACGAAAACTTTCTTCTGGGCAAAAACAATAAGGAAATTAAATATAGACAGGTTGTTGGGCTCTTTGGGTTTCTATTTTTTTGTCACTGCGGCAGTTATGGGGCCATTCTGATCGCCACTCGTTGAATATTCACCGCTGAAGCTTCTATGAACTCTAGGATTTTCTTAGGGGTGAGGTCCTTTATTTCATCTGGCTTTAAGTGTATTTCCTTAGATAAGCACTGCGCTTGTGTATTAGCGATCCGCATTCCCCAAGAAGGTGAAATAACGTTTCATCAACCTCCCCATAACATCAATTGGTTTGCGTATCTTTCAGATAGAACAGTGTCCTGTTAACTCTGACTACCATTAACGATTGTTTCTACTAAATCTTAAAACATTAACGTGCTAGCCATGTATGTACTATGGTTCGTCACAGATCGCACACATAGATATACCTAATCAAAACATTAACTGAAGCAGTATCATTGGAAAAGCACTAGATAAAGTTATTTAAATAATAATGGTTTGTTATATGGATAACAGCATATAAGTACTTATAGCTGTTAATACGTACATGCTGTAACGATATATGTATATGTAGGTATAACGGATAAAAGTAAGAAAAAAGTCCACTAATGTGACATATCAACAGTACCTACAGTCAACAGCGCATCAAATTACCACAATCTGGATATACCCAATGGATAATAAACTTATCATTTGGAGATTAAATTTAAAGCGGCGGCGGTAGCCGGCTAGGGCGTCGGATTGGCGATAATGTGATTGCCGGTTCGAACCCACCTATTGCACTACCGACGTGAACCCACTCGTAATACAAGCATTTAGCTTAGCACGAGGGGTTAACAAGAATACCAGTAATGTGCGACTCACATTACTAGTAAGCTTTAAAAAAAAGGATTGAATAATTTGTCAATTTTGGATACCATGTTGTGCTGTCGACCGTACCTTACAGCGGTATCGTTCCTAGCGGCAAACCATACACTTTCTTGACTTCTGGTAACACTTATGACAGCCGAGACCGATGGCTAACAATGTTTCACCCAGAGCAAACGCAGCTTAACCTTGTAAATTGATTAATTAGCGTATCAACCATCTCCTTTTTCATCTGTGCGTTTAAATTCTTTTCTATACCAATGTATTTTACCACTGGCAACAATACTATATACAAACTATATACTATGTACAAACATAAAATCACGCCTTTCTCCCTCTCTAAAAAAGTTCAGGTGGGTAGTAATCGCAATCAGCGCGAGTGTAGGAGAAGATGTATGAACGTGGAAGAAGCCAAAGAAGTATGCAAGAATCGTAGCAAGTGGCGGTCTATATAATACTTTAAATTATACATTATTATTCTAAACTTGTGTATTTTGTGATAGGTAGTAACAGTGAATGGCAATAGTGTACCTATTTATAACAAAATTGACCGTGACTGATTGCTGTACGTTGTTCACAGAACTATTAGAATTTATATTAAAATTTAGATAAAAATATATAATTATATTGCAGTAATACCTAGCAGTCTCCTTTTTGCGTTATTGATCAACGTCTTTTTGTCTATGATAGAAAAGACAGTTATTGTATATCACGTTTTCTGAACAATAGATCCCCTATCGTGTTCAACGTGTCCGCTGATACGTGAGGCTCTATCTTCACAATACAAAACAGCTAACTTCTCATGAGATAAAGCACGCGATTTGTTTATCGACTATTATAATTTATTTCGGGGTGAATAGCCTGTACTATTTGTATTAATCCATCTATCAAGTGCAGGATCAGGTTGCGGTTATTTTTTGGATTGGCGGCTCTGTATTTATTATTAATGCATTGAATTGCCTTAGGGCCTCTGGTCACAATAACAATAGCTTTTGCATTCCACCATGCTGGACTAATTGCCGCGCCGTCGAGAAAATCTGTCAGGCGTACAGGTTTCCTCAGGATGGTTTTCCTTCACCGTTTAAGTGCGTGATAATTGACTATGTTATAATAATATACATGACATCGAAAAGTTAGAGGTGCGTGCTTTGGATATGAAATCGTGACCTCTCACTTGGCAATGGTCACATCACTAGGCTATCACTGTTGATATTTAAGGGTATTGCCCATAAAAAGGTAACACCAAAATAAATCGTAATTCAAACAAAATTTAATCAAATTGTGTTATTATTCGGATTTGGATACGGTTAATCTAGGTTCCTGCCCTACCATTTCGTCTACTACAACTTTACTGGAAATAGACGACGGGAAAAGCGGTCAAAACTTGGTAAAGTTATCAAAAATTACATTCATTTACATAATAATACATATAATATTACAGAATAATAACACAATTTGATTAAATTCTGTTTTAATTACGATTTATTTTGGTATTACGTTTGTACGGGCAAATCGGTTTATTTATTTATTTATTTATTAAGGCAAACCAACTAAATACACACAAAAACATTAATAAATATCTTTTACAAATACAATAGCATTCCATGCATCTAAATTAAAGGTCAGCACAGCATTTTCTTTAGATCTCCCTACGTCTAATATATTATACAATATTAATTACTTTAAAGAAGGATAACAATGTCATGAACTTATGTTCTTCTCAAATTAGATAAGATGGAATTAAATTGAATAAGATTTAAATAATTATCAGACTGAAACATAATAAAAAAATAACAAATTAATGTTTTTGCGTAATCGGCAAAATGGTTTTAACTTTTTGTCGTACTTGCGTGATTAATATACAATTACCTGTTTTTTTTTTAATTTGATGGTACTTACCAACACAATACCATGCGTTCATGGGAACCCCGCTGAATAAAGACCTGACGTAAATTATTTCTTGATGTCAAAGAATTTTACAAATTACACAAAGTCGACAGACCAAAACGTTTTAATAAGATTCTTATGGTGTTTTTATAGGTTACTAGATCCCTGGTCGCAGCTTCGCCTGTGTAGGTAATTAAGCGGCGGTAGTGTAATGGCTAGGGCATCGGACTTGCGATCATGTGGTTGCCGGTGTGTGTGTGTGTGGTGTGTATGTGTGTGTGTGTGTGAGTGAGTGTGTGTGTGTGTCAATCGCATGGTAGTTTCACCCCCCTTTCACCACCTTAGGGGTTGAATTTCCAAAAATCCTTTAGTGCTCGTCAGTGCAAAAGGAACCAGCATGCCAACTTTCAGGGATCTAGCTCCTATAGTTTCGGCTGTGCGTTGATACGTCAGTCAGTCAGCCAGGTTCTTCTTTTATATTTAAAGATTTACAGACACAATGGATGTATTAGGTACCTACTTATAGATAGCTAGGTATTACACATAAATTTTCATCGTATTTCTCTCGACCGAATTTCTCTAACAAAAGTAATACCGAAATACACTGCAAGTCAAATACAATTTAAGCAAATTCTGTTAATATTCGAATACCGATACCGTTAATCTAGGTTCCTACTCTGCCATTTTGTCCAAAATACTTCACTGGAAATAAATGTAAGCGAATTCAATTTTTGATAACTTTACCAAGTTTAGAACGATTTTCCGGTCTTTTATTTCCAGTGAAGCAGTCGTAGACGAAATGGCATCGTAGGAACATAGAGAATATTATATGGATTACGATTTATTTCGGTATTACGTTTTTGTGGGCAATTCCGATTTATTTCGGTATTACGTTTTTGTGGGACCCTTAAGCAATATGTGATTCGTACGTGAAATCAAAACTTTAAAAAAGCGTGCGCGCTTTTTTTGCACGTGTATGTGGTGAACCAGCGTACAGGGTTCTAACTAGTAAGTAGGCTCTAGCATAATAACGTAATAAGCATCGTCAGCACTTACGTGGGAGAGCCATGCTTCGGCACGAATGGGCCGGCTAGACCGGAGTGATACCACGGCCTCACAGAAAACCGGTGTTAAATAACGCTTACGTTGTGTTTCGCCGAGTGAGTGAGGTTACTGGAGGCCCAATCCCCTTTTAAAAGGTCGGCAACGCACTCGTGATTTCACTGGTGTAGCGAGTGTCCATGGGTGGCGGTAATCGCTTACCATCAGGCGATCCGTCTGCTCGTTTGCCCTCCTATCCCATAAAAAAACGTTTATTTCATAATTTAATTGGTGATCAATTAAATTATGAAATAAACGTTTTTTTTTCGCCTATCCTTATTCAAGGGATCGTAGCCACAACCAAGGGCCAGACACGAAAAGTGTGGTCTGTGCCAAAATAACTGCCTGCCCTGACAGCAGGCCCATTTTCCGACGCAATTTTCCGCATAATAAAAAATGTTTTAAATACATTATTATTATTCACTGAAAAAAGGTTCCGATACTATAAAATTCATGTCCATAACGGATCAGGTATGTCAAATTTCAGATTTTAAACATTTTTGTGTAACAATAAGTACTTGTTTATAAAAAAAATTGCTACATTCATTTAAGTGACCATGTCCTTTAAAAATTATACCGTAAGATAAGACAATTATGTAAATTTTAAGGATCGGTCGATAACATCTGATAAAAGTAAATTAGTCATTAGTAAAGCAAACAATTCATTAATTTAAGTTTTAACTATGAAAGTATATCGCCTTACTCATGAATACATAAAACGACTTATAAACTTATTTTAGTTATAATATGTTTTGCCTTCCTTTGGCAAGTGATATTCGGAAAAGACTCGTCTTCTTTTCCGAAGTTTATAAGACATTTTATATTTTTAAGAATAAGGGTGTAAGTTTACGCTTCTTTTTTGCTTTTATTAAATTGGCCATTCGACATAGGGAGTCTGCCACTCTGCCGACAGGTAGATGGTAGGTATCTGAGATGAATGCGTGCATGTTTGCGTGCGTATCTACGTGTCATGTCATGCATGCCTTTCTTTAGTGGGACATTTTCTATTTCCACGAGCGGTAAACCCTTATATATTATCCGGTAGCAGGAGAGACAGCGGATAAGTTGGACTCGTACTGATTTTCCCTTGCGTTATGGTCATGGAATTTCGAACCCGAGAGTTTTGAAATGAATCTGATGCCCCACCAAATATAGACATCAACACAATTTATATTTCAGTTTTTTTAAAGACAGATTAAAAAAAACCACTGTCTTGTAATCACTTTTTTGTTTTTGACATAGCGGACAGAAAGTAGCTTGTCGGGATAGTTTTAGTCAGTATATATGCATAATAAACAATCTTTTTTCAACCTTATTAGCGACCTCCAAAAACGCCGAAAAATGTTGCGACCCCGCTCACTACAAATTAATTTGACATTTCTCATGATTCATGCAGAATCATTTTTATTTTTCAAGTCTTATTTTTCGAACATTGTGACACATAGTTGAGAAACCAAGTAGGTACATACATAGTAGAATTGCATTCTTTCAGAATGTGTACGTTACACCAAAGAATAATACTAGAAACAGACATGGACGAAGTAGATTCTGATGGTATCTTTATTAATGGTGACGACCTTGCGAGCTCTGTTATTCTATTGTTGCCCAACTTAACATACCATCAACTAATTACTGTGCAGAATAATTGCCTGCGCCCGGATGGTATAGATTCTTTTATGTTGATAAATACTCGTGAAGTATACTTGACGTACATACAATACTGGTATTCTTCTCCCGTCTTAAATTTCATCGTTATTATAAGCTTGTTTTTCCTTTTAATTGAAAGCTTTAAAGTTGGTTTACATTGGATATGATAGTATCTAAGATACAAGTCTATCTTCTTATAGGTTTATAAAAAATACTAACAAACATACACCTGTATTTTCCGAAGGGTTATGCAGAGGCATACTACTATGTAATTACACCCACAATTCGCCGGTATGTACCTAGTAAGTAAGTAAATACCTAATAGGGGCGAGTCTATTGCCATTAACCGGTCACAAATCCGAGAAACTCCGAGATGTTACTGAAAATTTCATAAAAAAAACCAGTAACACGTTGCACGACCCGAGAATCAAACCTACGGCTTCTTAGCGTAGCAGTCGCGCTATGGGACCACTAGACTAATGGGGCAGTTAATAAGAATTACTATTTCAAATTAATCGTTCGTCCTCTAAGAGTTTCTATACAACTCATCCGATTACGATGAAACTTTGTCGAGTTTTTGTATGCGCGAAGATATCTAGCAAAAAATACAGTTAGAAAAAGAGGCATTGTCACTCATGCCAGCTAGTTCAATGAATAAAAAAACATGCACAATTTAGTACTTAACTGTCGCTAGGAGATTATGTTTAAATGTTTTTATGTTGTTTAAAACGACGTCCAATGCTGATTGCTACTTGAGAATCCCTTAAATGAAGATATTATATTGGAATCACGCTAAGAATATTTTATTGGAATCACGACTTGAAATTCATACTCATATTTTTCAAATATTTGTATGATCTACAGGTAGTTGTTACGGGTCTGGGCGTTTATGTATGTGAGAATTTGTGTTTGTAAGCGCACCCACGATACAGGAGAAAATCCTAGTGTGGGGCAACGTTTCTTTTTTTTTAATATATATATAAATAAATCAATACACTACCTCAGTTGTGTCGTGCGACTGCTACACTAGAGGTCCTGGGTTTGATTTTCAGGTCGACCAAAGAGTTATTGGGTTATCTATCGTATTGTGTTTTTGTATTTGCCATGCTCTTTAACGTGCCTTACTTTTTTTTTGTAAAATATAACGTTTGCCACACTAGGATTTCCTCCTGTATCGATGGTTTACAAACACAAAATCTCTCATACATAAACACTCAGACCCGGAACAACTACCCGTATATAATACAAATATTTGCTCAGTGTGGCGATCAAACCCACAACACGTGGCGCAGAAGCCGACCCCTCAACCACTACGCAAAGTGTCACAGCTAAACTTTGCAATATATTCTCGAAAGTTCCTCTAGAAAATCTAGTCTTGTCTAATCATGCTTGGATTACTAAACATCATTCATGCCGTAATACCAAGATCTAATAGTTGTGAAATCTCGCATCAGTGGCATGTTATTATATACCATCTATACGCAATAACATAGGTGAGGCAAAACAAAATTATAATAACTAGTATTCTAATATTTTGAAAATAAAGATAGTTATGTCTTAATAAGCTTAAAATAATTTAAATAAAACCTGACTACTAAAAAAGATCGAAACAAGTTGACCAGTCTCATGCAGTCGGAGGCATTGCGCTAAATTTTCTCAAAAGACTTAATGCCTCCGACTGCAAAAGATTGGTCATCTTTTTTTTTTTTTTTTTTTAAAACGTTGCCCCACACTAGGATTTTCTCCTGTATCGTGGGTGCGTTTACAAACACAAATACTCACATACACAAACACCCAGACCCGGAACAACTACCTGTAGATCATACAAATATTTGCTCCGTGTGGGGATCGAACCCACAACACGTGACGCAGAAGCCGATCGCTCAGCCGCTACGCCAAACGTGTCGTCATCTTGTTTCCTTCCATAATTTTTGGCAGTCGGATTTTTTTATTTTTTACGTGGGAATGCCATGCTTCGGTACGATTGGGCCGGCTCGACCGAAGTGATACCACGGCCTCACAGAAAACCGGCGTGAAACAACGCTTACGTTGTGTTTCGCCGAGTGAGTGAGGTTACCGGAGGCCCAATCCCCGTTTAGACCTTTTAAAAGGGGATTGGGCCTCCGGTAACCTCACTTGGCAACGCACTTGTGACTCCTATGGTGTTGCCTGTGTCTATGGGCGGCGGTAATCACTTACCATCAGGCGATCCGTCTGCTCGTTTGCTCTCCTGTCCCATAAAAAAAAATAACTTCTTTATTTTACTATAGTTTTTGATATACCCAGTCAAGCCAAACCAGAAATATACATACATACACATTTTTCTAGCGCAATCGGGTAAAAATACTCTGGTCGAGGAGATTTCTCAAAGACATAACCTACCTCTAAATACGCTGATCAACCGATCTGCATGGTTAGCTTGGGTTGTCACGGTCAATCAGTGGATGGGTGACCATTCTTACCACATAAAGCCGTCGTTCATGGCTGTCAAACTGTGATAGGTGTCCATACCTATCACAATTTTTGATGGTAGACAGAAGCTAAAAAGCCTGACAACTCGTAGACTACCTATATCCTTCGAACATCGGTATTGCATTGAAATTCGATTGCAGAGGTCGGGTGACAGTCGTTTCAGGTAAAGTTTTTTGTGTATATATGTATATGTTAGCTTGTAAGGTATATATCTATGGGCCATAGATGCCTGAAATAAATGATTGAAATTAAATGATAAATAAATAAAAAAGTTCTAGTATTCAACGACATCTGGGCCGATCCCAACATAGTTGGCCATGTTGTTGTTGTCTTGTCCATAAGCTATGGAACACTGTATCTTTTCGACGTATTATTTTATATCTGTCTCAGACGGAAAGATACACATTCCAATAACTCATAAACATAATAAAGAAAAAATACACAATAGTTGTATAAGAACAATACAAACTATTTACTACTGTGCGTCTAATGTTCTATAAATAGTCATCAAGTACATTTTTTTCTATCGATGAACACAAGGAAAACATACTGTAAAAATTACACACTTCATGGTGTCTCATTTCAGCGGAATCGATACTGAAAACATCATTGTAAAATCGCATTGTTTTTATCTGATTTTCCGAGGAAAGCGACGGAAATATAACAATTCGTCATAAATATTGTCGACCCTTAGGGTTCATAAGGGCATAAAAGACATTGGGGCATAGAGGTAATTTGTTTTATGACTAATAGTGTATAAAATGCATTGTTGTTTCAATATCAATCACAGCCTTTGAAACACAAGGAGTCCATAAAACATCCTTTTCATCGAAAGATTTTGTCACGGAGACGAGATTTTGAGATGTTTTCGCGGGATTGGAGAAAACGAGATTATAGTAGGTATCATCAGGGCACATAGCTCGTCGGTTATAAACAGTATTTTTACAAGTATGTGTCTAATAGAACTCGGAAAATTCCATATAAATACAAGGAATTTTATAAAAATTCCAGTATCTAATTAATTCCGGGAGTAATTTATTGTAGCAAGTAATTCCATGATCTAGCCATTATTAAAATACTTATTGTTTTTTCTACAAGTTCGTATAAATTAGCAGTTGCTTGTTAGTGGCAAAAAACGTGTGTTTATATTCGCATTTTACTGCAAGACGTTATTGTAATTTTTTATTGCCTATTTTATCGTTTAACACTTACCACGATGGTTATTAAAAATTGGTCTTACGGTCCGAATTTCTATGATTTATAAAAAGCTTCATTTAAGAGTGCTTAATAAAAAGCTGGTTCGGTCAGACTAAATTCTGTATGACAATGTCTAAAATTACTCAATACTCCAAACTTAATAGGGAATATGCATAAGATTCAAATTTGAGCAAAATATTTTTATTTGTAATATTTATTGCTAAGGAATGATTTTCCATGCCATATTTTTTTACATAATAGCTTTACCAGCAATATTTTAATTATTTAAAAGTAGAAAAAGTGGGGGCAAATTTAACGGATCAAAACGGAACTTACGACAAAGTCTATGTTGTGACGCTCTTATGACGTCATCTGATTGCAGTTTTGAATATTTATTTTCATGTTAAATATTAATATTTTTGTCAAAGGAATATTTTTTACGGTGCTTTATTGATGTAAATATAGATTTAATCTATGTATTTAATCTAATTTAATCTATTTATCTATTATCTATTCTTTTATAGATTAGTAGTATGTAAAGTAAAAGAAACTATAGATTAAAAATATCTTTTTGTGATTTTTTTTGCATTTTCCATGCTAAGATTATTAAGTTATTTTTTAGTAAAGACTAAAACTTTGACTGCCTCATTAGTCTAGTGGTCCCAAGCCCGACTGCTACGCTAGAGGTCCTGGGTTCGATCCCCAGGTCGAGCAAAGTGTTATTGGGTTTTTCTATGAAATTCTCAGTAGCAGCTCGGAGTCTGGATTTGTGCCCGGTTAATGGCAATAGGCTCGCCCCCTATTACATGGGACCTAAACATACCGGCGAACTGTGGGTGTGCATAAGTACGCCTCTGCCTAACCCTTCGGGGAATACAGGCGTGATGGTATGTAAAAAATAACTATTGATTAAATTTTTTTAAAAATACATCAATATTCCCTATTATTACTAAATAAATAAATAAATGTTACATTTGCTGTACGTTGTGTTTGGCTGTACCTGGAGATATAAAATAATAATAAACATTTAGGTCAGGCAAATACACTCATAATTAAAAGTCATTGTAATAAAATAATACAACTAACATATACAGGTCAACGTTTTCTTTAATATATTAAAAGAATGAATAAATAAATGAAAGGGTTGATCTAAAATACGTTGTTGTTTGTTCAAAATTTTTATTTTAACTCTAAAAGGTCTGTACAATTATGTTTATTATAGGTATAATGGAGCTGCTGTTATTCTGCAGTCTGCAATGCATTGTGGGGAATCTCTTCCACCAAATGGCATCAAATCCATCCAAATTAGCTTGGTTAACTTTTTGTTATCGTACGCAAAATCACGGATTGCAATCCATGATTTTGCGTACGTATGTACATTGTGTTGTACATTGGTGGTCGAGGTGTGTCGGACTCAAATCGAATAACATCCATACTTTACCGCACGCACAAAATAAAATTGGACCTTCATTTTATGAAAGTCTTTTCAGATAGAACTCCTTTGTTACTCTTATAACCCATTTAATGCATCTGATTTTGTTACCGTCTTTACCGTCATTCAGTTGTAACTGTCTTTTAGCAATTACTTGTGACAAGGCTAGTTACCCCTGGGGGTCATTAGGTATATGAAGGTATTTGGTATTCCTTCGGTGTTAAGAATTTTAGTGAGTAAAACATTTTTTACCAGCTTTTAATTAAGTGAATATGTAATGTTATGATTCAAAGATGTTATGAAAACAACTTTTGAAAAATCATTTGAATTACGATAACAATTTTATTATTTTAAAGTTATAGTTAAATATGTTTTAATGTACCGATGTTGTAATACATTTCTTATCAGCTTATAAGTGTTGCTAGTTCGTTTTATTGCGAAGTCGTGAATTTTTTTTCCAATTAAATTAGTTTTTTTTTCTTATCAATAGTTCTTTGTACTGAATCAACAAGGATTCCACTTTGCATTTAATTAACGTAATGACACTTAAATGTTCCTGTACTAATTTGTGATGGATTTATGTTTATGTAAATTATAAAATGACTAAAGGTATAAACAAAGGTATCTTTAAATGTTTGCACACGGTAGATTGACGAAATCGACGTTCGTTTTCTTTCTGAGTAAACGTTTTACTTATAGGTATCTATTAAAATACATGATTATGAGGTTCACATAGATTAATTCCTCCAGTATTACAAGTGTCTCGGACCAAGATGCCCAAAGGGTAATGCGAAATAGCAAGTCATAATAATTATCTATTCAATAATAGGTATATCAATGGGCTATCATCAGTGGTATAGAGAAAATGGTGATAATTTCACCGTTTTTACAATTTTTCGTTTTAATGACAGTGAAGAGACTATTAAACACATTTTACAATTTGAATTAGACTTGAAAAATCTGAGAGGGAGTGATGATCATTTGTAATCAGTGTATTAAGACTCTCTTTATTGCTTATGATTTAGTATTTTTCCTATACATACATATAGATGCAATCAGTCATATAAAAATCGAGATAAAATTGTATGACATCCAAAATCTTACGATTAAAATTGTCTCTTCAAAAACATTGTTGTTGTTGATCGTACCATGATTTAAATAGCAATTATGGTGGTATAAATTATTATTAGTAGAAAAAAATGCTCAAAGAAAATATTAGTTCCATCAAATTCATCAGTTTATTACTCTGAGTAACGTCGGAAAAATACTGAATAGTTTATAAAATTTGAGGTCTTATGTCTAGTTTTCCTCTATTGCGTTACTCTTGAACAAATATGTAAGCTAACATAGTCCACTCAACCTTGGTAGTCAACACGGAATCAGCAGAGCAAGGTCAAAGTGATGACACTGTTGAGTTTTTGTTACGATTCCTTTGTATTGTCGAGTACACAACACAAACTCATGTCAACACATGACAGACAAGCTGCAATTACGTTAAACCATCCATGTCAGATAAAGAGGCAAAGGACCACTATGCTAAATCGTGGTCCTTCGAGACAGAAGAACGCATAATTGAATTTCTAGACGTCCGTCTTCTAGAATTATCCGCTGTTCTTGCGGACTAGTTTTTATATTACAAAGTCATTGTCCTCACAAAATTATTGAAAAAGATCAGGTTTTAATTTATTGGTGGAAACATAAAATTTAATGCTGAAAGTTTGCTGAAGCAAACCAATGCATTGTCGTTTTTTTGTGCTTATTGACGAACAAATAACAGAAAAAACCTAATGAAAAACCGTTTTGCATAAATCTCTAAGATATTTAAAATATAAGGTACTGCAAGAGTATTAAATAAAGGTGGTGTAGGTGTATTAAATAAAGGATTTTACAGCTATATAAAAATTTCATTTTTTGGAACAGACTACAGTTTCAATGAATAAAGCATCCCGTCTGTTCCCTATATCCATTGTAGATCTAACGGAATCACAGAACCAATTCATTTAGTTATGTATCACGGACTTCAAATTCACAATTGTGTAAGGTATTGTGCACAATGATCATGCCACAGACTAGTAGAATTGGATTTAAAAGCCTATAATTTACAATAATAAATACAGTTCACGAATCAATACAATAAAGATTCATACCTAGTTTATTGAATATGGTAAAAGCTATTATGAGAACACGAGTATGTTTTATATTGTAGAAAGGAATAGAAAGTATTGTTTTACATTCCTGCGGCCAGTAAACTTAAGGGAAATATTTTTATTGGAGGATCCAGAGACATTCATATCAATTGCGGCAATGTACGACATTCAACTTTATAAGTTGTCTTATTATTGTACTTTAAAATTTCTTACATATAAATGAAAATCAAGTAAGATTTGCAAAATTTACCACGCACCAGAAAGCGCAGTGTGGGACGACCTCCAAGGAGATGGACGGACGACCTGGTAAAGGTCGCTGGGAGCCGCTGGATGCAGGCGGCACATAACCGGTCCCTGTCTTTGGGAGAGGCCTTTGCTCAGCAGTGGACTTCTATTGGCTGATATGATGATGATGATGAAGATTTGCAATATAAAGTATCTGCAATAGGCTGGCTGACTGGTTATTTACCCTATAGTTACATAAAGCTTTAGTCAGTTAGGTTAGCTATAACCACCTAATTACTAACTGAATAAAGCCGAACGACAAAAACAAAATAAAAATTGTTCAAAAGGTATAAGCACTTTAATTTAATGCTACATAAAGACCTTACTATTACGACGTTGCGACGTCAAATTATGTCATTGTACACCACACAAATTCTATTCGTTTTGCGAGTGCCAAGGGACAGAACAACCACATTTTTTAAAAAGCTTACTAGCAATGTGGATCGCACATTACTAGTATTCTTGTTAACACCTCGTGCTAAGCTAAATGCTTGTGTTACGAGTGGGTTCACGTCGGTAGTGCAATGGATGGGTTTCGAACCGGCAACCACATGATCGCAAGTCCGACATCGTAGCCATTAGGCTACCGCCGCTTCAAATTGTTTCAGTAAGCGAATTATATTTATCAATAGCCCTATTATTTTAAATAAGCAAAAACCAAACAGTGCTAACAGTAAATTTTACAAAAGCTATTATCGTTGGGCTCGTATTAGGCTCCTATGTAAGGCCTCCTGACTCTTCTTAGATACCTCGCGGTGTCACTGTATTAGTAGTACAAGAAAAGAGTCGAATTTGTGATTATTTAAATTAAATTTGGGAAAGGTGATTCTAAAAATGTGTACTCTGTGTGAGATGATTTGCAAAAATTCGTTACGATAAAACCTCGAGCCGGAACACTTATTTCTGCAACAAAATCGATTGTACCCAAGCCGTAAAATTAAATTAATTCTGATGCAACATAAAACATTCAAGCAATATTAAAAACTGTGTTGTGTCACAGTTCGTGTCACTGCAACGTGCACCAAAGTGTAAATTGGATCCATAAACATACGGAAATAACTCCATAGAATAAAAAGTCCACAAAAAATATCCTTGACTTCTAACCGGGAGGATGCAACAGAATCATGATGCTATTGTTGTCTAGGTAAAGTTGATTCTGTACCATAAAATGATTACGTTAAACATGAAGGCAATCATGAAATCATTACAGTATCCGGTACTTCATTTGCCAACCCAATGTACAAAAGTCCATTGAGAAAAATGCGTCATTCGCAACTAAATAAATGTAAACGGGCAGAAACAAATTTACATCAAAATGCAAATGCCGTATAGCTATCTAATGTTACGGTTGTACAAGTAAAATAATAATAATTAATGTTTTTGTTTCAGATACGCGTGACATAGTCATGGCTGTGGATAGCAAAAATGCGGAGAATAATAAAACTACTGATAAAATTCTTAATGTTAATGGTGGTGACTTAAATGGAACTAATGTAATTAAGAATAGTTTTAGTAAAGTTAAAGACTACGACAACATGACAAACATAAAGCTGGATAAAGAGCATGATGCTACCAAAAATGAGAAAATTGAAGAAGAGAGTTGGGAAGGACTAAGCCATTTTCAAAAAATAAGACGCATGATTTCTCTAATTACGGTGGAGCCTATTCTAGCTTGTTACGTGATGCCTTCAGTGTTGTCTGTTTTAGCAACACAAAATCTTTACTTAGAAAAAGCCTGCCGAGTAAATCTCCAGTTTGATCATCATATTTGTGATGCTTTGACTCGAAGAGACACAACTAATTACACAGTAGAAGAAGAAGCGGTACAAACTTTGGTAGCGTCAGTGACTGCTTGGAAGACTGTACTACAATCATTCTTGCCGTGTGGTATATTAATATTTCTTGGAGCATATAGTGACAGAGTTGGACAGAGAAAAATTTGTATGCTTTTACCGATTGTTGGAGAATTTTTAACGAGTATAGGCCTGATTGTAAATACCTACTTTTTCTATGAATTACCAGTGGAAGCGGCAGCTGTGACGGAAGCTATATTTCCAGCCTTAACAGGTGGTTGGTTCACGATGTTTATGGGAGTGTTCAGTTATATAGCGGATATTACAACAGAGGAACAAAGGACGTTGAGGATAGGGATAGTGAATTTATTCCACTTTGTAGGAGTCCCCGTGGGGGCTGCTCTTAGTGGGATATTAGTGCGAAAGATAGGATTTTACGGTGTGTTCTCCGTTAGTGCAACATTGTACGTGTTAAGCTTTATCTATGGATTTATGCGCATCAAGGAAGTGAAGAAGTCTGATCCATCTATGGTAAGTATAAACCTTCTCTTTATTGTCATAATCGTGAGGTTGGTTATCAACGACTGTTATTTGATTAATATCAATCGTTATTTATTGTGTTCGATGACGTCTCCTTCAGTTTATATTAGACACCTTGGAAGTGAGCCCGGATTAAACGGTTCATTGAACGAAACAAGAGGCTTTGTTTATTTATCGTAATTATTGGATCGATAAGATAAGAGGTTTACGGTCCAATTGATATTTGCAACTAATTATAGATTACAGTGGCAGCTTAATTTGAATAATTTCATACATGGATAAAGTGTTCGCTATAAAATAAATAGAACATTGTTAAAGATCAATAGTCTTATTAATTGTATTAATTATTATAGCAAAACTTCCATTAATTATAAATAGTTAGCCTCTTTGGCCTTTACCGTTAAAAGCTATTATATAATTGAATAGCTTTAATGATTGCCTCATTAGTCTAGTGGTGGTCGCGACTGCTACGCTAGAGGTCCTGGATTCGATCCCCAGGTCGAGCAAAGTGTTATTGGGTTTTTCTATGAAATTCTCAGTAGCAGCTCGGAGTCTGGATTTGTGCCCGGTTAATGGCAATAGGCTCGCCCCCTATTACATGGGACCTAAACATACCGGCGAACTGTGGGTGTACATTAGAACGCCTCTGCCTAACGTTTCGGGGAATACAGGCGTGATGGTATGTTATGAATAGCTTTATTGGAAAAGTAATGTTATAATTTATTGTTTCGTGACGCATTGGCAATATAATAAAAAAATGTAAACTGAAGTAACTACTTTTAGTTTTGTAAAAGTTACCAATAAAGCCGCTGGGAATGTTTATTTATATAAAATTAGTACATTGAAATTTCGTGAAAAAGACTTTCTTCTAAATATACATATATAAAACTCAAAGGTGACTGATTGACTGACATACTGATCTATCAACGCACAGCCCAAACCACTGGAGGGATCCGGCTGAAATTTGGCATGCAGGTAGATGTTATGACGTAAGCATCCGCTAAGAAAGGATTTTGATAAATTCTACCCCCAAGGGGATAAAATAGGGGATGAAAGTTTGTATGAAACTTTGTCAATTTTAAACCGATCGGGCTGAGACTTTGCATGCATATAGCTACTATGACGTAGGCATCCCCTAAGAAAGGATTTTGATTTTCGACATATGTAGGGGTGAAATAGGGGATGAAAGTTCATATGGAACAAAGTAACTATTCCACGCGGACGAAGTCACGGGCAAAAAGCTAGTCTTTCTATATAAATGACCTAATACACGGACCTATTCTGGATACCTCCTTGCTTAAAGTATTTTAGTTTCTACCAAATAATCCCCTGAAACTCATTGCTGCTAGCACTTGCTACGGCAGTGATTTTTTTTATTGTAAAATGTTATACCGTAATAGGATGTCTATATCAGTCTGACGTCTGTAAGTACCTAGCAATTTATTCGATTGAGATTTTTATCGATTAGGTGTCATTGATACGCGTCCCAGACTTTTTGTATCTATTAATTTTTTTGTACCTTCAATGTTATGTTGGTTGATGGATGTCATTTATCATACATAAATATTCTAGTCCGTCATTTATGTAGTCATGAGTGGCTTAAAATATTGATGATCAAATTATATTCTTCAAATTAAAATAAGAATATTTCTATTATATTAGACTGCCTCATTAGTCTAGTGGTCTCTAGACTAGAGGTCCTGGGTTCGATCCCCAGGTCGAGCAAAGTGTTATTGGGTTTTTCTATGAAATTCTCAGTAACAGCTCGGAGTCTGGATTTGTCCCCGGTTAATGGCTATAGGCTTGCCCCCTATAACATTGGACGTAAACATACCGGCGAACTGCCTCTGCCTAACCCTTCGGGGAATACAGGCGTGATGGTATGTTATGTTAGTTATGTTCTATTATATTCATTATTATTCACGTTTTACATACAGTTGTAATCAGTCATGCCTAAAAAGGATTTAATTTACTAATTTTGATTGGTTATATTTGTTCCTTTTACGCTTTTTCGCTCACGTAGAATACCTACCTCAGAAAGTACCTGAGGGGTTAAAGCTATAAAAAGTACCTACCTACCCTAAATCTCTTAGTCTACGTGTAAACTAGGTTTCTTAAAAATCTCTCAAGTAGCTATTGAGTTATAAGCGGACATACACACAGAAAGATACAAAAATTCTAAAAATCATTAATTTGACCTTAGTATCATTCAACTAATCTCCTCCACTTATTCTTTCCAATTATTTTGCAATCACAGACACAACTTTGCTACAGACTGATTACATGTAGGTATATTAGGATTATAGATATTACATGTTACATGTACGAGTATAGATTGCGAAATATCGGGACATCTGACCTTTTAATCAAACAAGCAATCTAAGCAATAAAATCGAAGTATTTCCTGTATGAAAAACATCATCTTGATCATTTTTATTTTAGCAACACAATGCTGTTCAATTCAAGGATCACATCTACATATATCTATATCTCTAAACTTATAAAAAAATTGTAACAGACCATGTCTGTACATTATAAATGTCGTGGGCCGATCGTTTAAATGGGCCAATCGAGATTTGCAAGGGTAGTACGCCCGATGAAAAAATATAAATATCGGTTAGGGGCGTCTGAGAAGAGGGGGTCTGTGACCATTTAAGAAAGGGCCTACCTGTAGGGCTACCGCTGGAAGGGTCGCAAAAGTAATGCATAGCAGTTCTCGAGGCGCATCTACATTAGCGGACGTAGGCACAAACGGAGTTTTTAGTGGGTGCGAGCCCCACATAACTTCACCTTTCCCGAAGGTGTCGTATGCGCAAGATTATAGCCTAGTTTGAGTTTGTTAGTTTGGTTTCTTATAGGTAAGTAAATATGTGTAGGTAGTAATTTAGTCTGGGGTTTCGAAAATGTTATTTAATTCTTTTACGATAGCAATCGTCGTGGATTAAAAAAAAAAATTGAGATTTATATTAATGCATTCAGTTGACACGATAAAGTAGCTGACTGTTATTTTATTTCTTGCATCTGTATAATTGAAAATGCATTGTCGAAATGTATCTATGTACGCACATAACTTCCGAACGACTGCACCAAATTGGATAATTCTTTCATTATCTTGTTCGTTGTTGTCAGAACAAGGTTGTTGTTCGTTACGGAAAAGTCGGGAAAATTTACGCAGACAAAGCTGTGTACACATGACGCTATATATTTTTATATGCTACAAATGTTTCCATTACTGATTGAGAATAAAATTTAGCAACAATCTCACATCTACATTAAAGTATTTAAAAATTCTGTTAACATCTTTCCAGTTTACATCTGTTACAACATGCGCATTGAGTAATGTTTAATTTTAAAAGTACTATGTAATCACTTGTATACACATTTCTAACGTGGATACAAGACAGATGTTTTGCTCAAAGTGAAGCTAATAAAAATATTTTAGGAAATAAACCTACTTCAAGTGTTGAAAATCTAAGTATCGATTAATATAAAAAATATTCTCCTTCGGATTATCTCTAGTATCGTGGTTGTTTCTAAGTACCTTATGTGCTAAATTTAAAGTTAAGTACATATAAGAACCAGAATTTACGAATATTTTGTTCCGTTCCTAGCATCA
The DNA here is from genome assembly GCA_910591435.1 of Acronicta aceris. Classification (NCBI taxonomy): domain Eukaryota; kingdom Metazoa; phylum Arthropoda; class Insecta; order Lepidoptera; family Noctuidae; genus Acronicta; species Acronicta aceris. Next base: position 6,432,620 of record OU342767.1, on the reverse strand, counting down.
TTCAAGTCAAATAAAATTTTGAGAATTTCACCATTATTAGATTTGTCGAATTCCAAAGTATTAAATTTAATTTTCTTGGACTTTGATTTTGACGAATTAAATAGTTTTCTAAATCTAAGATTAAATTGGTATTGATGGTAGATAAGTGCAATGTCAGTGAAGATCTTATGCGTACGAGTTAGGTAATAACTTAACACGCACACATAGCTACCCATTAAGCTATACCAGTCACCAGTAAACTCTGTAAGATAATACCTGTCATTGTAAGAGTATATCTCACTTTTTAAAGAAAGCTTATATTATGCCAGGTTAGATTATACTGGGACATATAGCTTGATATACATTTGTGTGTACGTGAAGTGATTGTATCAAGACAGTCAAGATATTACACATGCAATCGGGCACGGGGCCACGGAGAACGGGCTAGTGAAGGGAAGATAGACGTCCGGTTTCATATGTGTATCTATACAGGCTGACTGGTGAGACACTAACTTTAGTGAAGGAGAGGATTTGGTACTCGATTTTTGTTATAATTAGGTAATAAAATTAGGTACTTAATTAATTTTTCCCTATTTTCCTATAGAAACTTACTTAAAAAGAGGCAGGGCATAGTGGAATTGAATAATTTCGCTGCCCGACTGAGGAAGTACCTCCACCTTGCAGAAAATCTTAGCCAAACAACATAGCTCCGTGCTATGTTGTGTTCCTAACGGTGGGCAAGATCGCCAGAGCTTCGCGAGGAAGCGTTGTGTTGGTAGTGGGGGGGGGGGGGGCGGTGGTGTTTTGTTACCGTCGCTGTCATGCATGGCAGCTCCTATGCTGTCAACTCAACTATTTTCTCCTTAATTTACAGGATCGGCAACGCGCAAGAGATACCTCTGGTGTTGCAAGCGTCCATAACCTACGGTAGCCGCTTACCATCAGGCGGGCTATATGCGTGTTTGCTATCTTAGTGGTATAAAAAAATCAAATGAAATGAGGATGCTTCTTTATCACAGGTAGTCTGCTAACCTAGCCGGCTAAGACTGTTAGCACGTGGCGAGGTCTTGGCGTCTGCGCTATGTCAATGCGGTGCGTAATTAATTATTCCCCATCTTCTTCTACTGATCTCTGTCAACTGCTATGTGACGCCAGTCCGTCTGGAAAGTGTCCAAGTCGTCACGCCAGCGGTTTCTAGGTCTACTTCCTCATCGACGGCCCTCTTCGGGCAGCCATTGGGTTATCTTATCTTATATGGGGCCGAGGCAGCAAGGCCTCAGTGCACTTCGACCCAATGGGATCTTTTGTGCTTCCCCTGGATACCTATTCCACATCCTCACCCAGATCTTCAAACAGCTCTTCCATGAGCTTTATAATGAGGCCTGGGGGAATGAGTCTGTAATCCTCTGGTCTTGGATAACCCTGCCCCAAGAGGCGCATTCGCTTTCTAGCCATTGCATCGCATGTACACAGAAGGTGTTCCATGCTCTCAATTTCCCTTTTGCAGGCCCTGCAGGCTGATGTCTCCGTCAGACCCATCTTTTGTAAGAGAGCGTTAGTCCCGAAATGTCCGGTCAGCGCCCCCATCAAGTGACGGGCCTGCCGCCTGCTTACGTTCCAAATGGCATTTTGCCATTTCGATGAGGAACCAATGAATTTCTTGGAGTGAGCAAGTCCTGTGAGGCTCAACCACTCATCCATGTGTCTCACCCTTGCGTACTCCCGAAAGGCCGTTTTGACTGTGCTCGAGGCCAGTCCTACAAATGGTTCTGGTCCAATTAGTGAGGTTCCAGAACCTTCCCTTGCCAGCTCATCAGCGTGCTCATTGCCCATAATCCCCCTGTGACCAGGGACCCATACAAGCCTGACTTTGTTTCGCTTTCCTAGCTCATTTAGAGTCCGGGCAGCGTCCATAACCAGTCTTGAGTCGATCCTGTAGGAGGTCAGGGCCTTGAGTGCCGCTTGGCTGTCACTAAGAATGTAGATGGACCTGCCTGCGGTACCGCTACTGGGTTACTAAGCTGGCCCATCGCTGCGGGTGCATGCGAGGCATATAGCCCGCCCAATCTCACTTCAGTCCAGCGTTCTTTTTTCCTACGTCAACGATACCAGTTTTTGAGCGCAGCTCAGTGTTAGGGACTCGATTGATCCTTTTAACGAATACCCTTTAAAAAATATCGCAAAGACTAATTAATAAACAGCTTTGCCTTTCAATTCTGTAAAAAGGATAACCTTGAGTGATATTAGGTATAAACTATCGTTAATTAAAATAATTATACCATAGTTAACGTTAATGCACTTTGATTGCTTTTGACTACACAGCAATCGAATAGATTATGATTGTTTTGACAGCCGAACCTTGTAGGTATATACCTAATGTACCTACCCACTTTCAGAATGATAAAATTTTAACTAGAATTCGTCCGCAACTTTATCCATGAGATATTTATGGAAATCTGCCTCATTAATCTAGATACACTAGAAGTCCTAAGTTTGATTCCCAGGTCGAAAAATTTGTTTATCTATGAAATTCTCAATTTAACCGGCGAACTGTGGTTGTACCTACAGCAGTACACTTCTGTCTCACCCTTCGGGTAATACAGAAGTATGAATCGTCAACATCATGGTATCCAAAACTGTCAAACTTTTTCAATCGATTTTCAATTTAATCTCCAAATAATAGAGTTTTTATCTATTGGGCAAATTTGCAGTTTGTGGTAACTTCGTGTGCTGTTCACTGTGCGTTTGTAAAAAAGCTAGTTTTTTATGATATCCCTGTTCCCAGTTGTGTGTAGTTTTATCAGTGCTAGTAGTATTAAGAAAGTATTAAAAAATGTTTATAAAAAAAAAATCATTTTCACATTCATAATATTAGGAGGTACATACGTATAGATGTCAATAGGGTTTTCCAAAATTTTGTTATTTCCAAACAACTGTGTCATTGTCATGCCAATTAACACCATCATAGAAACCTCCTGCAAAAAGACTTACGTCGATCTTATTGACAAGGTCGTTCAAAAAGGTAAGGTGCGTAGTATTCGCAACCGATGCGTTTGTATGAGAAGAATGTGGAAGAAGCAAAAGAAGTACCTAAGTATGCAAGAATCGTAACAAGTGGTGCTCTGTAGTTTCTGCCTATCCCTGTGGGAGAAAAGCGTGTGTGTATTTTTTATAATCAATGGTTACACACCAACCAAATTCAAACATAGGGCCATAGTGGAAGTCTTTCAAATAAAAAAGTTTACCAAATTTTCAATTCATAAACAGGAAAATTATGTGCGAGCTTTTATAATTATTCAGTTGATTAATTCATTGAAGTTCTTAAAATGTTAATAGGTAATATAATCTTATCAGAAAAACCTTCACGAAAGTCGAAAAAAATCTTCAGTATTTGTATAAGGCCATTGCATCTTTTTGTGGAAAAGAAAAAATAAAACTATCATTATCTTTAGTTAAATCATGTCATGTGTATTGACCCTTACTAAACTAAGTCTTCCGCAAGAGTGCCACAAAAAGTGGCAAACAAGAGGCCGAGTAGTTGTGTAAAAAATATATTTTAAAATAATCATCTGCAACGACAATTATGTTGCCTACCATTAATTCATCATCATTAATTACCGACCCTTCCACAATTCTTTTTTTTAATAAGTACAATGTTTCTTAACACAATTATGTACTTAATCACGCCTTATCCTGGTTCCTACTAAAAAAATTTTTAGATGTGGTAGGTACTATTTATTTAATCACCATAATTTACCAGTGTACCCAAACCTGGAGTAGGTTTGCGAACACTGGTAAATTATGGGAAAATAATTAACATTAACCGGGAAAATAATTGCTCGCTCACTACTCAACCTGAAAAACAAACCAGATGTCACGCTCAGCGCCTGCGCTTATGGCATCTATGTAAATCGATAAGGCAGTTCTAAAATAATAAATCCAAATAATCGATTAAGTGGCCATGAAATGAGCGTAACGTAATTATATAACAAGTTTGCAAGTTCAATGACTAAAATGGATTATTCGTGCGTAACAGTATAAAAAGTCCGTCAACTTGACCCAAATAAGTGTCACACTAGACTGCAAGGAAGGGCCTTGCTGTCTAGTATTTTCTACGCTAGAAAAAAATATTAGATAATTGAACGTGCCTAATTGAGTGAAAGTATAGCTTTAATTCAGACTAATTAGCAATTAGTTAACAATGTTTACTTTACCTGTTTCCTTGTAATGTTTTTTAAACGAGGTGGAAAATGTTCAATCTTCACGTTTGTCAGAGGTTCTGCTTATATTGTGTTACTATTGTGTCTGCTAGAGTGTCTGAATATAAATGTGGATAAACGGAGGAGTACAGGGTGACCAAAGAAATGATGGATGGATTGGGTTAAGGCCAATATGATGGAAGGAAGTGAATGATGAAGTGACGGCTGGCAGTACTGAATGGAAGAAAAAAATGGGACAAGGGCAAGAAGATGATGATGATAACTCTGCTGCTTCTAAAAGCAGTAAATTCAAAGACAACAATGTACAAGTCAATGATTTTGTTTATTTGTAAATTAGAAGGCAACGAGCGATATTTCCTTACATAACAATGAATAGAAATGCCGTAACCAACTTATAGAGTATGGTGTCTTATAAATATACATCATGTTACTCGTAGAGAGTAATTAACAGTCTAGTAGCAGTAGATGAATGTTGGAATGTGTCTGGAATAGCCGAAGCCAGGGCAACCAAGGCGTACATTACTCAAACTACATAAATTTAAGTTATTTCACCTTAAAAAGAAAATATAAATAAACTAGCTGTTGTCCACGATTTTTCAAGATTTTTTGCGATAATAGTCTATGTCATACCTCACCTACCTATCTCCTTGCCAAATAACAAAATTTGTTCAACGGTTTAGGTGTAAAAATGTAATAAACAAACAGACAGAGTTACTGTTTCATAGTACCCGCTCCAGTCTCCACAACAAGTCATTTGCTACCTAATGATAACATTCATGTACCTACTGTAACATATAAAAATGATTGTGGAGAAAATAAACGATATTTGTATTTTGTATTTGTATTTGTAAAGTTCGCCGGTGTTTAGGTTCCATAGGAGGCGAGTCTAAAATCCAGACTTCGAGCTGCTACTGAGAATTTCATAGGAAAACCCAATAAACACTGCTCGACCTGGGGATCGAACTCAGGACCACTAGCGTAGCAGTCGCGCTTGGAACCACTAGTCTAATGAGTCTACAACTTATGAAATGAAAAATACAATATTATTATTATTCAAACGAGGTTTAGTTTTCTTAAACAAGATTCGCACCGTCTGCGAATTTATTTTCATTGACACTAGTCATTCCTTAGCCGGTCTTTTTAATTAAGAGACCTCGATATAGATGATACCATCTTTATGAGAGCCGGGCAGGCGGTATACATTGATAGCTTGAAGTAATCATTCTGATAAATTGATTGACAGAAACCACGAACGTCCGTATAAACTACAGTCCGGTTGAAGTAACGGTGCATGTCTGAAGTTTAGATGTCAAAATGGTTCGTGCTACCAAAATTTGTTCCTTTTACGCACGATAGAGGCGCTGGTACAAATCCCATACAAATTGGTCTCGATGACGATATGAATACTTTTTCGCAAGTTGTTCGTGCTAAGGCTACAGGTTAAATCACGTAAAAAAGTGCGTTTGTACAGATTCAGGTGTTCTAATAATCCTGATCCGTAGCTTCGAGTTTGACAGAGTACTTTTTGCAAGTGGGGTTTTTTTATTACCCGGTTACGAAAAAAGGAAGGGTATTGAGTTTAAGAGTCTATGTATGTATATGTATATATGATATGGATGTTCGGCCCTAGCTTAAAAACTACTCATCAGATTTTAACAAATCAGGTGTCGATTGATTTTTCTTTGCAGTAAGAGTGTCATAGGTTAGTATTTTTTTAAAAAACATCAGAATATAGTCGGCAAACACACAAAAAAAGGGACCGAAGAAAATAAAATTTTACTCGATTTTAACAAAATTAAATGAGTCATCCTCAGATTGGTCTTGATCCTCAGAGTATCGTCCGGTACATGGTTATTACAGAAAATCCAATATAGTAAACACTGGACGAATGAAAATTGTACCCGCTGGGACTTTCTTACTACTAGCGCCATCTCTTTATAATAAAGAACAATTTATGTGTTTACCATGACCGATTGAAATGAAATAACTAGTGTGTGAAACTTGCATACTAATAGTGAATAAAGATAGCATGCGCCACTAAAAAGTGTCAAATAAAAACGAACGCTCAAATAACTAAAACTTAGTTTTTTAAGCTTTCGTTTTTATTTTATTCTTGATAGTCTAACGCTTGACCGCCATTTAGCTTCATGTTAAGCGATATTGCGATCTGCGATGGAGCGCACTTGCCTAGGGTGAGTGCTATCTCTCTTGTGACATAATTGGAATAGGTTAGCTAGGGTGATAATGATGATGTTCCCAATTGCTAAAAGGTAGTACTTGCAAGTTTTGCTGGAGAAAATGTTGACAATCTTATTTATAAAAATGTATATTATTATAAACCGGATACTAAAGTAACTATGCAGGCGTAAGAAACAGATATATATTGTTATGACGATTATAATATTATCTTTGTTTTTGCATAATCGTGTAAAAAGAATCAGATTCCCAGAGAAACTACGTCAGAAATTCATTATAGATAGTTAATGTGTAATGGGCGATCTTATCACTAAGAACAATCTCTTACAGATAACCTTTAGATGAATTTAAGAAAAAATAAAGGAGATAAATATAATATTACAATTTCATTACGCAGGTTTAATAAATTATCTACATTACATATTTTGATATAAATAAAACAATGTCAGGTTTGTTACACTTGTAACTCGAGAACGGCTTGACCGATTTTTATGATCTTTGTTTTGTTGGATTTGTCTCATCCCCGAATAGCAGAATAATTACTAAAACATCGAAAAAAATTCCCGTAAATATTTTGTATCGGGAATGGATTGACAGATTCGACAGAAATAAAACACAGACACAAATGAACATGGCGTTGCTTTCAGTGAGGTTTTCTGTTTCGGTAAGGTCAGGAGATGGTGTTCTGTGCATTGTCCGACAGTCTCCAAATCTACTGGTGTGATTTTGATTTATTTATTTGTGTATATTTATATGGTTCCCTGGATGGGTTACATTTACAATTTGAGCCGGTAGGTGACGGCTGATAGGGATGAATGAAAGAAAAGGACATGCCTGTGCCGACCACAAATAAGTTAGGACAAGGGCAGGGAGATGATGATACAGCAAGATAACGTTTGCCGGGCCCGCTAGTAGACAATAATGTATACAACATAACATAACATAACATCGATCACGCCTGTATTCCCCGAATCGGGAAGGCAGAGGCGTACTTAATGTACACCCACAGTTCGTCGGTATGTTTAAGTCCCATGTTATAGGGGGCGAGCCTATAGCCATTAACCGGGCACAAATCCAGACTCCGAACTGCTACTGAGAATTTCATAGATAAACCCAATAACACTTTGCTCGACCTGGGGATCGAACCCAGGACCTCTAGTGTAGCAGTCGCACTTGGGACCACTAGACTAATGAGGCAGTCGACTAAGAATTATATATAGGTATGTATACAACATACCTATATATAATTCTTTCGCAATCTCTTATTTTTCAATCTGTTAAAATTTATTTTCTAATCTGTTTAAAAAGAATACTTTGTCTCTGACAGACAGAAATAAATATTACATGCGTTTGATTTCATCCATACGAAGTTTTTCAAAGAAAAAACTACTTTAGTTGTTTTTATGAACGTAAAATAAAATTATAATGGGAGTTGACGATAAAAACTGCTGGCTGTGAAAACGATTTTTAATGTCTTTTGTACATTATCGCAGTTGGTTATACTGGTAAGGTGTAGGTGAAACACTTGGATAAATAAAGACAATAATCTCCACCTTCACAGCACACGCATATTAAATACATATTACTTAGAATTCCCGCATCGCTAGAATTTACGAATGGTATCGCATATCTTCTTTGTGATTTTTCCTGTCTTTTTTATCAAGAATAGTGTGCGATACTGTTTTCTGTAGACCCTTTCCGTACGTAGTTTAAAAAATACTTTCAGTACAGTTGACGATTGTTGAAGGATAACATAGATAGAATATCTATACAAATAAAAATTAATTGTCAAGATCATGACTTGAGGACAGCTTGACCGATTTGGCTGTTTTTTAGGTTGAGTTCTTAATTGTCAGGGACCACCAAGAAAGTCGGAAAAATGAAACTTCTTTAAAAAGAAACAGAATGTTTACCCGAATCGTTGAAGTGAGATGTCTTGCCCCACGAAATCGTATCGCAGCGTTTTGCATCGCAGTTTTCTGCGTTACAATTTGATTCGCGCCGATTCATAATTTCGTGTTTCGATCCTAATTACTCTTTATCTTTCCTGTCGGAGAGTGCTAATTAATATTTCTTTACTCTTAGTCAAGGAGAAGAAAACGAGGCTCTGAAAGTGACGTAACATATTTAATGATTCTTCGGTGGTGTTATGTTACTTTTAGAGCCTCGTGTTCTCCTCCTTCTTTTCAGTACTATCTGGGGAGGTAACAGAGTATGTCCGACTCATATCGATTAAACTACCGTTCTTGCGTACCCTTACTCTATCGTCAACGCTTGAAGGATTTCTGACTTTCGCAACAACCAATACAGGATGATTTTATATGCATTTTTATGTTTAACACTTTATTTATTCCGGCTATAAGTTAAAACGAATTTCAGAGCAAGCTCATTATATATAGATATATAGATATAGAGATATATAGATATAGATATATAGATATAGATATATAAGATTTTCTTCAGTGATCGCAATATAATCTAAATATATATAAAACTCAAAGGTGACTGACTGATTGACATAGTGATCTATCAACGCACAGCCCGAACCACTGGAGGGATCGGGCTGAAATTTGGCATGCAGGTAGATGTTATGACGTAGGCATCCGCTAAGAAAGGATTTTGATAAATTCCACCCCTAAAGGGATAAAATAGGGGATGAAAGTTTGTATGGAACAAAGTAACTATTCCACGCGGACGAAGTCGCGGGCAAAAAGCTAGTTCGCTGAACTGACATTTTTCATATATCAATGTAGTAACTGCTTCATTAGATTAGTGTTACTAACGCAACTAGTATGCTAGAAGTCCTGAGTTCGATTCCCAGGTCGAGCAAAGTGTTATTTTTCTGTGAAATTCTCAGTAGCAGCTCGGATTTTGGAATTTATGCCCGTTAATGAGAAGAGGCTTGCCTCTTATTACATGGGACCTAAACATACCGGCAAACTGTGGGTGTACATTAGTACGCTTCTGCTTAATCTTTCAGAGATTAAACTAAAACTCCTTACACTCATGATCTTGATTAACCTAAACTAGGTTACATGTCTATCTTTTTTAATGTTTAGGTAACCCCCGACACAAAGTTATATGTTATCAAAGTTGTATTATAAGTTTAACGTGTGTATCTGTCTGTTGCACCGTAGCGCCGAAACGAATGGACCGATTTTGATTCGTTTTTTTTTACCTGAAAGTTGACTCAATCGATAGTGTTTTAGCTATGATTTAAGATAATCTGGCCAGGGGTTGAAGATTATCAGCACTTTTCTGGTTCATGAAGGGATGTGAACCACTTTCTCAGGTCTGATCGATTTGAAATTTGGTATCCTGTTATTTCTATGACATTGCAAGAACATGGTGACCATTCCTTGATGCTGGTTTTTTAAATTTTAAATTTAATGTGATTCTCCAATAAATTTGCGTTACTTACTGACATTAACATGACCTAGCTAGAAAGGCTTTTATAGGAATAGAATAGATAACACATAAGCATATTAATTCGGTCGTGATGTTTACAAAAATAATTGTTAGTCGTGGTCATGACTTTATCGTATTTTATTATAAGTAAATAGTGTACTGCGTCAATTTTTAAACGATAAATTATAGTAACTATAACGTGAAGACATCCAGGATAAACATGCATATTTTTTGTCCCATTTTTGAGCAAGTTTGCGAGGGGTTAAGGCCACTATAGGTCATGAAGGCAATAATAGACCAATCGTGGACCAGCTAATATTAATAAATAGTTACATTATTGGAATTTAAAAATACTTCTGATAGATTATAAATGTAATTTAAATATTGCTTTCAGAAACCGCCAACTAACTGCATGGAATGGATGCGAACATTCTTTGACACTCGGTATGTTAAAGAGACTCTGATGGTGGCCTTCAAACGAGGACCCAACAACCGGAGATTGAGGGTCATCATGCTGGTAGTGGTGCTGTGCGTTATTATAGGACCTATTTATGGTGAGTGACTTATTTTTTTAGAGACTTGCAACTACGACTACTTCTTTACATCATCAACCCTATGCTATACCACTGCTGGGCACGGGTTTTCCCTCAGAATGCAGGTGGCAGTCTTCACATGCCGTCGAGAAAATCTTTCAGGTATGCAGGTTTCCCCACGATGTTTTCTTTCACTGTTTAAGCGAGTGATTTTAATTATTAAAACACACACATATTTCTTTTGAAGGGCAGAAGTGCGTGCCTTGGATTCGAACTTGAGACCTTTGATTTGATATTTAAATAATGGCAGAGGTGCATGCCTTGGATTCGGACTCGAGAATTTTTATTTGATTTTTAAATGACTAACAATAATGATTTAAAACGGACACAAAGTACTCCCAAACCCGTAAACAATAATAAATGATTTTTTTAAGTACTATCTTTAAGTCGTCAGCATTGCCTAACTGACGACCTCTGAGAAGAAACGTCGAAAGAAACTCAGATAATCATGGTCTCTTTAATGTCCAGTCATAATAGAGAGACAGACACGACAGCGAAGTGATTAGATACGGATTCTAATTTACCGTTTTGAGGTACGGAACCCTAAAATGAATAAAAATCGTATTAGCTTGTATGATAAAATAAGGTGTTACATAATCTTATCACATTTTAATTGTTCGTTATTATCTTTAATTAATCAGTACTTCAATTTATCTGATATCAATTTATTGATTGCAATTCAGTTGATTTGTTTCGACTACTCGAATTAACATTGACCCAAATAATTCAATAGTATTAAATCCAGATAAATTCAATTGAAATTGTAATTACTAGAGTAATTTAATGCCAAAAACTCTAACGTACTAAATCGTAAATTAACGTAGCAATCATTTAACACTTGGGTAGTATTGATTAAATCACTTCATTTTGAAATCAATTGAACTGCTAAATTCGTCTAGTGGTTGTACGCGCGATTGACAACCCAGAGCTCCTGGGTTCGATTCCCAGGTCGAGAAAAGTGTTACTGAGTATTTTTGCCCCGGTTAATGGCAATATGATCGCCCATTATTATATGGGACCTAAACATATTGGAAAACAGTGCCTGATCCATAGGGGAATGGGTGACGTGATGTATGTGATTCATTAAATCAAGAAGTGCTCGTTACTAAATTACTTTGAATAGGTTGAAGATAAATTAATGTCCAACACAACCACTTTTCTGATCTAATAAATAATAATTATTTTCTGATTAATTTTTGGTAATAATGATGGTAATACTTAAAATGACGTAAATGCGACTAAATTACAGTATTAGGTATCTAAGTATAAGCGAGAGGTACGAGTAAAAGACTCCCGCAACCCAATATCTGGATAGTCCCGATCTCGTTAGGATTTTTAAAAGATTACGGGACGTTATATTTTATTTACTTTGCAAACTATTTTGTTAATTTTATATCTATTTTGTTTAGATTTGTCCTCAACTAGTTTCTGATCCGCGAAAGTAACCCGAACAATATAACTCGAGACTGGATTTGTGAGACTTATCTCGTATAGTACTTTGCCCTTGGCAATGAACCGGCGCGGGCATTTCCATCGGTCGCAGTTACGCGTTAGTTACGCCACTACTTTCTCTTAGTTTCGCTTTCTATACAGCTGCTAGATCTAACGCTTAGTTAAAGCGTATATTTCCATTTTAGAACTGTGTCGAAAGGAGGAAACCTGAGCCTCAAATCTTTATAACAAGTGTAGGTATTGAATCGTGATATAATATATGTGTCGCGTGTTTCATTTAATAAATTAATTCTAGATTCGACATTTTTCGTGTCATGCCAGTAACCTTTAAGTTTGATTCTGGGAGTAAATAATATATTATACGTAGTTATTTTTTTATTCGTGATAGGCTTACGCTTGACCGTCAGTTTGCATGATATTAAGCGAAACTGCGATCTGCGATGGAGCGCTCGCCTAGAAGAGATTTCACTCGTGAATCATTCAATCAAAATCTTTTACTTGTCTAAATTGAGGATTCCCTATTTACTAAAGCATATTTCCAAGGCATTATTACAAAATGAGTTTTGGGATGTGCCAAATAATGTGCAAGCAAAATTTCGCATATCCATGTTAGGTAAGTATTGAAAATAAACTGAAGAAAATTTTAAAATTTTGACCAATGAAAATAAAGATCAGGGATCCAGTACCCTTATTCAGGTTATTCGCAAGTAAAAAACGTTTTAATAAAAATAATAATTACTCAATAAACACATTATCACGTTTCGTTATAGTGTCGAATCGTGCTTTAAAATAAACAGTAAAATTATTTTTATAAAAGTAAGAGCCCATCATTATAATCGAAATGCACGATTTAATCTTGTGGTTAAATGTAAAACGAATTAACGTGATTTGCTCATTGCAAATGTTTTCAAGTCATTATTACAGTCACATTAATTAAACTCAGTTGATTAAGCTCTCATATAACTACGCGGTATAGCAATCTTAAGAGTTATGCAATACACGGGAAGGTACTACATGTAACACAATACTGTGGATTTAAAACAATGACACATATCTCAATGTTTTTGTTTAGCAACAATTTTTGAAATTAATAAAACTATGAAGGAAAACATCGTGTACAAAACAACCTGCATGCCTGAGAGATTTTCTTGAAGGCGGGTGAAATCTGCAAACCCGCATTAGGCCAGCGTGGTGGATTATAGTCTAATCCGTAACAGGCCAGTATAATCGGTTGATTATAGGTAATAGGTATATATAGGACCAATTGACTTATCACTTTTTTACTCATACAAAGATAAATAGCCTAGTGGCCTAGTGGACCTGACATTAGCCTACTGGTCCTAACATTTGTCTAGTGGTCCTGACATTAGCGTAGTGATCTTGACATTAGCCTAGTGGTCGTGACATTAGCCCAGCAGTCCTGGAATTAACCTAGTGGTCTGGATATTAGCCTAGTAGTCCTGGCATTAGCCTAGTAGTCTTGACATTAGCATAGTGGTCTTGACATTAGCCTAGTGGTCCTGATATTAACCGAGTAATTCTGAGCGTGACTGCTACGCTAAAGATCCTGGGTTGATTCCATGTCGTGCAAAGTGTTATAGGGTTTTTCTGTGAAATTCTCAGTAGCAGCTCGGAGTTTAGAATTTATGCCCGGTTAATGGCAATAGGCAAGCCTAAACGGCAAGGACCTAAACATACCGGCGAACTGAGGGTGTACGTAGACGTACTAATGTATTATATATTAGTACCTACGGGAAACAGGCGTGATGGTATGTTATGTTACAAAGATAACTATAGATAGCATCATCGTTTATTTTCTAAGTTGGAATGAGAAATAATACAAAAAATATAATATGATATTTTTAGGTAGGTACGAGTACGAGAGGTAGCTTACTTACTTAGAGCAACAAAAAAGACAAATTTCGAGGCCACGAAGCTAAGTCAATGCCGTTTTTAGTCTACGTGTCTGACATTATACGACCTATGAGGATTCCATATTATAAAAACTAGTTAGTATGTTCGTCTGCTGCAGTTATACCTATTACATATATATACGACCCGCCCGCGGTTTCACCCGCGTTGCCCCATTCCTAAGAGTCGTAGCGTAATGTTAAATAGCTTAAAACGTTCGATATTATAAATAATAAATATTATAATATTATTATAATATATTTACCCCAAGATTGGGGTAAATATATTATAATAATATTAAATAATAAATAAATTAATAATAATTTAATAATTGAAGAAAATAGGACTTTTTTAACCTAATTTGTATTTTTTCTCTATAACGGCTTAATAGTTAGTCATGAATTTTATATCAAAAAAATTGTATCATGTTGTTGTTGTTGTTGTTTTATAACAACTTGTATTGTTTTTATTTTCTTATTTCTTTGAATATTTTGAAATAATAAAGAAATACCCGAAGCCTCACTAGCACTCCGCGTGAAGCACCCCGCAATGCCTGTGACTAACAAATACCTACTAGCACAAAGACTAAATCCATTCATCGGTTCCATTCGGTCATTGGGCAATGTAATACCCTTAAGAGCCCTTACATCCTTTAATGCCGGCGTCATCTATCTACAAAACTGTAACAGTTCACTTGTAAAAGTACCTATCTCAAAATATTTATTTACAGAAATGAGAATATTTTATTATATTTTATTAATCAAACATTTTTAATTTTATTTCAGGTGAAATGTCAGTGCTTTACCTCTTCACGAGGTACCGATTCAACTGGAACGAGGTGGATTATAGCATGTTTTCTACTTACGCCATGTGTACTTCATTAGTAGGTAATAATTTCTTAATTTAATTATATGGTATCTTGTTAGCAAATCACGAACGAGAGAAACAGATATGGAATCTCCTGAGCTAGCTCGGTCGCGGGAAATTTCTACGTTATTTACATTATGTCTATAAAAATCGGTGCAAATTTTAGACAACTTAAGGGTAAAAGAGAATGCTAGAGAATGAAATGTATTAGGGTTTGAATTATTAATATGTGCCTTATTAATCTAGTGTTCCTAAGTTATTGGGCAGGGGGGGGGGGTTTCTATGATTTTTTTTGCAGCATCTCGAATTTTGGGTTTATGCCCGGTTAGTGGCAATAGGCTCGCCCCCTATTACATGGGACCTAACTTGATGGTAGGTACATAATTGGTAATGTAACTTCATAAATAATTATTCACCTAAAAATAAAAACAAAATATCTTTTTCTTTCAATACGTGTATGAATTGAAACAAGTTTCGGTTCAAAAGTAGTTTTCATTATGGGACGTGACAAATCAGCAAGCAGATAGGTAATTTTTAAATTACATATGTACTTATGCAAATCGCGTAAGTACTCCGGGGTACAAAAATAATACATTTTGCATTCTGAGGTCTTAAGAATACTCAAAACGAGATGCGATCGTGACACTAGTGCTGCTGTCTATAGGCTGCGGTTGCCGCTTACCAAGAGACAGGCGCTCCATTTTCTTGTAATTTTTTATACATTTACATACATTGTTTCCAGGTACTCTATTCTCGGTAGGTGTATTTAATCATTTATTGAAGTTTGACGACGCGATAATTGGTGTCATATCGTGTACCAGCAAAATATTGGCTAGCTTTATGTATGCCTTTTCGACGAAGACGTGGCAAATATATATAGGTGCGTATTATTATATATATCATTAATTTCAATGCATCTAGGGGCACGGTAGAGCTCCCGCCAAAACAAAGAAATTGTTGAAACCATGCCGTATCCTTTTGGAAACTGAGCGTTTCAGCGTATGGTGGCTTTATCATTTTTTATGTGACCAACGCATATATTCCGCCGATGTGGTATCGTCGTGTGACGGATTGTTGACCCTATATGGTTGAGCTACACAATGACTGATCCATGCGTGCCGTCAGCTGGTCTACTCAAAGCCGCTATGGATATATCTTCAAAAGGCCATTTCAGACACTGTCCTGCATTGTATCACTCACATATTCTGATATTATTATGTCTGAATTTCAAAAGAGACTATGATTCTCTGAGTTTGATGCGGTGATTCTTCTCAGGAATTGTCAGCTAGAAAATGCGCCACCATCTAGTACCTACTTGAAAAATAGATGTAAAAGTGTTTTTAAAAGATCTATTTACAAAAATAAAAATGATTTAAGATGTTAGAAATGTATTTATGAAAAACTCAAATAAACATTTTAATGATACAGAACGTTATCTCCAGCATCATAAATAGCATAGAGTAAGGCTCAACTTACCGGGCAATATGGTTATTATGACTCGTATTGACCGTGTTGACGTTACTGGGCTTAGGTAAGGTATGGTAAGGGAAACCATGCCACACCATACATCTTCTGAAATTTGCCAGATTTTTTGGATTTTAGGTATTTGCTAAAACAACTTTCAGCACAATGATTCGTGTTCCACATCAAAACCTTCATTACGTCAAGTCCAGATTAGAGATTATTATCATCCAGACTTTCAACCTAGGTCTCGTTGATTTTTAGTATACGAGGTGATAGAATGATATTGTAATCTTATCTTTTTAAAATTGCAGCTCCACTGATTGAATTATTCAACGGAACATCATTTATAGCGATGAGGTCAATGGTCTCCAAATTGGTAGACAAACATGAATTGGGTAAGGATTTGTTGTACTCAGCGCCATCTATCGAACATTTGTAAAGTTAATTGGGGTATATGATTCAGTTGGATGGCAACTGGTGGTAACTGTGTCATTTGCTAGTGAGGTTGGTGTTTTGGTGGACAGATAGGTAGCCGCTGTTTGGCCAAGCGATGAATATGTAAAGAGCAAGATGACTTGAATGGTTTAAATGAGGATAGATGGTAGTTACAGACGTTGGAAATACAGACTAAAATTATGAAGTGAATATAATTAATTATTAACATAATACCTATTAGCGTGTGAGATTTGACAAGGTAGTAGGTACGTGCTGTGAGGTGGTTCCGCCATCATTTAATTAACACAAATTCTTTAGATATTCATTTAAAAATCATTATTATTATGATTTATCACTAGATTAATTTTATCATGCTTTAAAATATAGGTAATTTTGTATCAAATCATGAATGGCTGAGATACATCGTTTAGGTAGGTAGATACTTATCTATATGGATCTACATGGAAATGCATGCATGTTCATTTTATAAAGAAAGCTATAGATCATTTTCTTATTCAGGTAAAGTAAATTCGTTCTTCGGCGTGGCTGAAGCGATGATGCCCCTGATCTACGCTCCTATGTACACCACGCTGTATACAGCCACAATCAAAACGTTCCCTGGAGCATTCTTTCTTCTTGGAGGAGGTCTTACTATGCCCGCTGTTGTTATATTCTTGTAAGTACCATAATAAAAACTAAAAAAAAGTCTTCCTTGCCTGAATATTAAGTCGTGATCATATTTTGATCTTCATTAATAATTAATCAAGTAACTATCCTTAAGCCTATTTAGAATTAGGTTTTTAAGATCGTGATTAAGGACAACATGCAATATAGGCCCATCAATAAGTACCAGATACATAATATGCCAAGAGTATCATCAGGAGACACAATAATAAAACAATTGTATCAGACAGGTTACCCCTTACTAATAAGTTAATTACTTATAATAGAAAAGAAAATATACTTACTATAACAGTAATAGTAAGTCTGGAATTTGCATAATCAATATTTTTTTTTTGTTTTCAGATGGTTGTATCTGGCAAATAAAAAGCAAATTAAAGATACCTTAGACAAAGAAAACGAAAGAAAAGCCAATGAAATAGAGAAGACTGGCGTAGAAAACAAAGCGTATGAGACTGATGAAGTGGAGAAAAAACCACAAAATACAAATACAACAGAAGAGAAAAATGATATTGTAACACAATCACAAATAGAAATGGGAATAATAGAAAGTTTAGTAAATAATAGTAAGGTTCAACACTAACTTTAGAATAAGACAGATGCCTATATTGTAAATAATCTATGGGAAAAGATTTATATTTACAAAGATTAATAAAATTATTGTAACGTGGATAATTAAGGAAAAAAAAACCCAAAAGATACGTAGACTTGCAACAATCGTGCGTTTTGTCGACATAGGAATGTGATACGGTCGCATAAAATTTCCCTTATACCTATGTCGGTACAGGTGACAACTGACGTGGACCAATGTACCAGTCGCTTGGATTCACAAACCTTTATAGAGACTGGACCATCTAAGATCAGAGGAAACACCATATATTTATTATTATTTTATATTGCCGGGGCAGTCATCACCCGGGGGTATAAAAAGTTCGAGGTTGAGGTTCCCAAACGCGCAGTCCTAAGGAGCGCAAATAAATAAAAAGGCGCCATATACCGACGGGGCGTCAAATATACTTAAGACTACCCATTATAGCATCAGCTACAGCTCCTGCAGTGCCAATCCAAGGGATAGTATCAATTCTTTATACACCAACTTACCTGAATTTAATATACTTGATTGTGATAACCAAATACCTAGTATAATATCGAAGATTTTCGCAAAATTTAACTGTCAAGTGCTCCACTATGATGCGTGTAATGTAATGATGAATTCATTCAGTTCTTAGTGGCGTAAAGAGCACTTTTTAAGGAATGTAAATTTGTTTAGCGCTTATACATAAACATAACTACGTGCATATCCACCTCTTGCAAGCAATTTTTCTGTGCGGACATAAACGTCTGAGACAATATAACGTTAAAAAGTCTGATGATGTTCGGACATGGACGACATAAACGATTGCTTGTGATTGTTTGCCGTATTGGGTATCGGGTCTGACCGCATAATGCATTTTCTTCCTAATTGGTTTTTAATGTGACACAGGCGACAGAAAATTGAGTGCCAAACGTCTACCATAGTTACATGAAGGTATCGTAAATGTACAGAAGCCAAAATAATAAAATTAAACTTAACCTACAATATATAAACATGATCTAAATCAAATAGCCAAGTTTTGTAAGCTATATATTTGGCATTTTTATCAGAATCCTAGGGTAAGAATCAAAATTCATAATTTGAGCAGGACTCCTAAAATAATTCTATATCTATCAATAGACGCTAGCCAACGTTAATCGATATAAAATACTTTGTTTTAAAAAAACTTAATTATTTTACTTATGTACCAAGTAAAGAAATAATTGCTTCTTACGTGGCTGTTAGATGCATTACGTACTTGTTTCTTTATCGTATATGCTCCAGTGAATAGTAAGACTGTCAATTGATTAAATTTGCAAACATTTTTGGACATTCCTTCAGTGTCATTTGAATATTGTCTTTAACTAATTCAAATACAGCTAAAAATACAACTAGAAGAATACGTGTCGCTCTTCCTTGTATAAATGGTTATTTGTGTTCTATTTTTGATTCTAACTTAATCAGTTCAAGATGACTTTCAATTAAAATTATTGAAAAAAAAAGCATGAATGTTGCACAATGAAACTATTTTAGAGGAAATATAAATGTGATCATACTTATAAACTTAATAAAAATGTTTTAGTGATTTTTCTTGTGATATTTAAAGAGTTGACGGCCTAAAAATCAGTAGGATGGTAAAAAATAAATATAATAAATACTGCTAGTAACTCTCTAATGCCATAAAAGGGATTTAATAATATACCTATTAGAATTAATACAATATCTTATACAAAAATATAAAAGGCAAGTCTTTTTATAGATGATAAACATTACCATTCGCATATCGGGCCAAAATTAACTATTTAGAAAAAAATAACACCGACTTCAAACAATCTGTGGCGTGTCTTCAAAGCCGATGATCAGACATAAAACAAATGCCATATCGTGAGAATACTTTATCAAACAAAACAAGAACTTTCAAACGAAGAAGATATGTAACCAGGGGTATTATAAAGATGATAAAAAATAATCGCTCGTCTTGGCGGGGGCGCTCCCGTGCACCATTGATAATGTCTTTCTTGCTCGTATTGAAGTCAGGTAAAAAGCCCGTACCCAAATGCTTTTTAAATTATCGTTTTGTTCAAAACAAAAGTGTCAGATGGATGTTTAATGTTTTATCCTATTTTTCTACATTTTCATTCTATACATTTCAACGATAATATTAGTATCATTGACGTGGTTTCCATGCTTATAATATGGCGTGGTACCCAAATTTGAAGTATCGGTATCTTTAGAAGTATTGATACTTGTACAAACAAAATTTGCAAGACAAGGTTTTGCGTACCAAGTGATATGACTATGTATTAATTATAAGTTAATGTTATAATTTAAGAGATATCCTAATAAATATGTGTGAGTACTTATTTGAAGAAAATAAAGAAATATTTTTCAATTATACTATTAATTTTTAATACCACTTGTACTTACCTATATTTTCTAGAACATATACACGAATAATACTAAGCATATATCCCTTATAGGGACAAGAAGAAGTCGACAGTTACTGTATAGAAGCTATCTACTTCTTCTTGGGGGTAGGTAGGTGGCTTTTACATCTAATAAACTTCTTATAACTATAATATTATCTTTAGTCTTATATTCCCTGTCACAAAATATTACATGTCAAAACGCTACAAAACATAATTATAGCTTTATGAAGTATATTAGTCGTCTTATATTTCATGAATAAGGGGCTACAGTTCATGGGTATCTATGTTTTAGGTAGCAGGAAATAAGGACAGAGTTTATTACCATTAATCGGGCACAAATCCAAAATTCCGAGCTGCTACAGAGATTTTCATAACATTTTTTGGAACGAAGTTCGTTATCGCGCGTTGTGAAAGGGGGCTAGACGGAAAAAATTCTTACGAAAAGTTGTCACTTGACAACGTTGACACTTTCGTGTCGTGACACTTTTTGCTATAGTAAGCTATTGTATAATAAGATAATAAGATAGTAGTTCCTTTCGATTAATTTGCCATATGCTAGCATACGTTTATATTATGATTATGATTTTGATTATATGTATAAATACTCGCTCCGTGCTGATTTTGAACTTGCATCCTACTAATCGAGCCTTCAACTATTTATAAATTTAAACTTTGTTCCATCCGGGTGTCCCTTGACACCTCTCAAGTATTTTTTTTTAATATGTACGGTAAACATAAAGTTTAAATTTTTTTGTCGTTCAACAGTAAAATAACCGACTTTCTAAAAAATACGAATTTATTTCATAAAGATTTGGAATATATTTTTATTAAGAATAAAGACATTAGAAAAGTTACGTCAATAATAACATTTATCGCAAATAATAAACTACTCAATCGTATAAAAATATAACAATTAGACAATATTTGAGACTCCTTTACACAATCATAATAATAATTTTGGAAAATTCATGTAATCAAGATTATTATAATTCGTTTCTACTGAAACATCAGACATTTTTTATTGTCTTTCGACAAAACAGTCTTAACAATGTATGCTCATTATTTAAAATCCAGTACATACAAGTACAAACTTTCATAAAAGTAATAATAAATTCTTAGACATAGACGAATAGTGAAATAATACATTTTATACAGTACATAATATTTCGTACATTTTGTGGGGAACTTCTTTTCCTGCGAACGACATGTACATCGTTCTATGACTCGGTTGAACCTGAAAATTAAATAGATTACACAATAATTAAAAGGAAGGGGTACAGTATCTACAATCGAAATAACTGTGTGCTTCTGAAGTTATCCGCTAGTGATTTTGTAGTATTCAATTTTAATTTAAAAACTTGGTTATCTTTTTGTGATTTTTTTGCATTTCCCATGCTAAGATTATAAATTTATTTTATTGAAGGAAAATTCAATCGCGGGCAAGATTCGAACCTGCGACTTCTGGTTAGACATAGACGACTCGCGGTGGCTTAGCGGTCAGAACGTCTGGTGTATCTAACGAGAAGACGCAGGTTCGAATCCTGTCCGCGATTGAATTTTCCTTCAATAAAATAAATTTATAATCTTCGCATGGGAAATGCAAAAAAACACAAAAAGATAGTTAAAAGGTAAGGTGGCATCGTATGATATCGAACTAACTGTAAAGTAAGTCATGTCGGTTGAGGAGCAAGGTAACTTGCTTTTCAATAGATGTCGCCAACGTCACCTTATGACGTAAATTCAGAATGTGAAGGCAAATTTCGATCAAGCGAGTGGGACTCGCGGTGGCTTAGCGGTCAGACCGTCTGGTGTATCTAACCAGACGCAGGTCCGAATCCTGCCCGCGATTGAATTTTTCCTTCACTAAAATAAATTTAAAAACTTCGTGTTAAGACAGGGGTCGTAAATGTTTCAGATTCGTGAATATTGTCTTTACTAATTTATATATATTATTGCACAAAACCACTTACACCTGCGCGACCGTTCGGAACGGCTTACTTCAGACACTCACAGTCATTTTGACCGAGTTGGACCTAAGCTTATCTTAGGCGCTTTCATTAAAAAAACTTGCCCCCTTATTCATAAAAATATAAAACGTCTTATAGCAATGTTATGTTTTGCCTTGTTTTGATAGGTGATATTTCGTGCCAGAGAAAAGAAGACAAAACATATATATAGCTGTAAGAAGTTTAAGGAAAGTGAATAAGGGGCTTTAATTTTATCTTGTATCCGGATATAATATATCAAGTATGATGTCTATAATGCTTGGTTCGTTTTGGTATGAAGTTCATAGAAAAAAATATAGATGGATAGAAAATCTCTTTTTTGAAGTCCGTATTCGTCTTCTGTTTATTCTCTGAGGACAGGATAGAAAACACAGTCAAAAAGGATGTATTTTTAAAGTCATCGTTTTTTACCTTGCCGGGTGTCAATGATCCTTGTTCCTTAGCTCTGCCGACGTACAGAGGCTCGGCGTCTCGCGTATTGCCAGCGACCACAGCGTTCTGGGGAACTTGGCCGTCACGGGCCTCAACCCATCGGATCCTCTCGGGCCGAGCGCAGCATACCTGTAATAATAAATCAATCATAATTAACAGCAATATGGATGCCTCCAGCAAAAGACAGGACAGAATGGACATTTTTAGGCCCTCTAACGGACGGCCTTTTTATGTACCAGATTATTGACAATTTACGGAAATTTATTTTCTTAAAACAAAACAATTAGTCAGTTAAGTAACTTTTAGGTACAATTCTTCACTCATTTCATATTTTTATAGCATTTAAAACTAAGGACAGCAATATAGACTTTTTATTATTTTATTTATTAATTGACAACATAGATGACACTTGAGGGGTTAAAATTGTTACTTTTGATGAATCATAATGATACGGACACAAGTAATGTATAGCACATTACCAGCGAGGTGACGATTGTAAGGGCGAGGATTGATTTTTGTATGGAAAAATTTCATTCCACTATGTTAGTTGTAAAAGGTAGGCTACAAGAATAGATTATCTATTTATTATTTTGTCTAAGAGATACACTAATCTCGCCCAGTCTCTCCGCGTTACCTGTCAAAGGTAGCGAGCCGGCGCGAGATATCTTTCGATATAAAAGGGTCAACGAGATTTCAATTCACGTTCATTCCAGCCCATCCTCGCTGTCGCTGATTTAAAACCACCTTTAGTTATCTATATGATACAACAAGTGCATTACATTCTTTATACAAATAAAACAACGTACCTCAAAGTCCCTTACAGCATTTTCCTTTCCTCCCCACGGCACGTAAGCGGCCCTATGCTTGATGGCTAACTTGCCAGGAATGAGATCTCCTTCGAACCTGGCGCGGATGACCCAGAGGGGACTGTTGTCATAGCCTTCATAGCCGGCCACGACGACGCGGTCGCTGAGCATTTGAGCATCATTAGCATTTGTTGGGACCCATTCAATTGCAGCTGGAAAGAAGATAGTAAAAATAAAATGTCTGTTGTATTTATCGATATTTTTAACGCTATTTTAACGATATGGAACGCAAAAAGCTTCTATTAAAACAATGATGCCATTGAGGTTACAAAAAATATCGGATTTCTTAGAATTCAAGTTTAAAGTATTTTTTAAGGGTCCGACGGAGTTTTAATTGCTCTCAAAAACGTATTACCAAAGTAAATCGTAATCCAGACAATATTCTATCAAATTATGATATGTATTATTCGGATTTAGATACCACTAATCTACGTTCCTACCGGAACCTTCACTGGAAATAAAAGACCGGAAAATTGTTCCAAACTTGGTAAAGTTATAAAAAATTGCATTCGCTTAAATTTAATTGCAGTGAAGTATTTTGGACGAAATGGTAGAGTAGGAACCTAGATTAACGGTATAGGAATCCAAATAATAAGACGATTTGATTAAATTTTGTTTGAATTAAGATTAAATTTCGGCATTACGTTTGTAAGGGAAATTCGTTGTAGTCGCCGGACTCAGAAGCATTCAGTTTTTCGTTGCTCTTGGCAGACTATCAGTAGGTGTTAGTTTAGCTAACCATTTTACACGTGTTAGTTTCATCAAGAAACCTAATATAAAGGTTCTTTATTGGAATTTAAGTCTAGGAGATAATAACAATCAGAATGACGTCCTCATTACGCTTGTTGGTTAGAGTTCCATATGTCATAGGTCTTACGTCACGTGTAGATTATAGTAGCTGTAACAAGTTTTTATTTTTAACTCAATGTACAAGCAACTTACATCCATAAGCCGGAGTAGGAGACACATTAGGGTAACCAGGGTTATAAGCAAACCCTGGCCCGGCGGGTGCTGATGGAGCCATCGGTGTTACGTTTGCATACGACATCGCCGCCGGAGGTTGTCCAGGTTGTCCTGGCTGGCCAGGCTGGTACGGGTATCCGAAGCTCGGCTGAAACTGCTGTTGGTACTGCTGTGGGAAGCCAGGTTGGCCTGGTGGTGGAGCGCCAGCATTCACAGGGTTATATATCTGCGGGTATATTTGTTGGCCCTGAGGTGGCGGGTACTGTTGAGGGTTGCCGTAAGGATCTGAAATGTATAAAATCAGTTTTGAATACAAGATCTGCTTTATTGGTGTTATCAGATTGTCATTACAAGCAGTGATTATTTTTCAAAATTGTTTCGACAGGGCGAATTCGAATTGATCGTTTCTTCAATATAGGACGGTATGCCATGTCCTATCCAGCTGACACAAGATCCATGACAATTTTCTGCACTCAAAAAAAAAGGATGACGTTGTAAGTAAGAAGGCATATAAATTATTCAGCGTTATTTAGAAGGGGCTATTGCTGATTTCCGTATAGTTCGGAATAGAAATCACACTACGCTTTTTCACATTCTCTTTAAAATCTTTTTTTTGATCATTCTAGCAAGGAGTGTAATAATGTAAGCTTTAGTTTATTTTTCTACAGTGCGTGAACGAATAGAAGAACTGTAGGCATACGAGGTACATTGCGAGATAACTCGAGAGCATGAGTCATAAAAATTCCAAATATAAAATTGGGTTTACCAAAACAGGTCGGGAGTATAAATATTGTTACTTGCTGCCTATTCATGTAATGAATCAAATAAAAAGGAAAACATTAATATAATTATGCCGTATCTCCAAACTTAAAAATATTTAGATACCTATTAATTTAACTGAAACTTTCGTAATTTATTACAGAAGTAGGTAATTACATTAACTGGGGATACTTCCATATCCCAGGTAATACAACTGCCTTATTAGTCTAGTGGTCCCAAGCGCGACTGCTACGCTAGAGGTCCTGGGTTCAATCCCCAAGTCGAGCAAAGTATTATTGGGTTTTTTTGTGAAATTCTTAGTAGCAGCTCGGAGTCTAGATTTGTGCCCAGTTAATAGTAATAAGCTCGCCCCCTATTACATGGGACCTTAACAAACCGGCGACAAACCTCTTAGTAATAGTTAGTACACCTCTGCCTAACCCTTCGGGGAATACAGGTGAGATGGTATGTTATGGATACTTCTATATTCCATTGGGGTAGTTATTTACTATACATATAATTACGTAGTCAAAGTTAAAATAGTTTAACTCTATGCCTCATCTAGGGAGACATGACACACGACTCATCGGATTCGGCGTCGGTCGTCAAGGTATTTTTGATAATACCAATATCTAAAAACAAAACAATATGCTTGGACACTCAATTTTTTATGCCCTTAGAAACTGGAGGGTTGTAACGACATACCTAAGTTATAGTATAGTAGAATTTTACTATGAAGGTACCTAAATTAGCACGACAATGGTCCAACGGAAATCCCGTTTTTAAATAACTGCTCGAACAAAAAACGTCAATCTAATTTTTCCATTTATGCCAAATGAAGTGAGTCGACACCAAGCGACTCATAGTTATCCTGTCAAAGTTCATATATTATTCTCGTAATATAGTTGTACATTTAATAACGGATTACAAAAAGGGCTAAAATAGCGACGATTTTAATAAATCATAATATGATTCACTGCCTCGTTGGTCTGGTCTCAAGTGCGACTGCTACGCAAGAGATCCTGGGTTTGATTCCCAGGTCGAGCAATGCTGTTGGGTTTTTCTATGAATCTCTCAGTAGCAGCTCGGAGTCTGGATTTATGCAATAGGGTCACCCCCTATTACATAGGATCTAGTAAAACCGGTTAACCTCTTATACTTAATATCACGGACACACAGCTTCGTCTAGACACATCCGTCATAACTACTATCAATTTCCAGTAAAAGCCAATCTGTGTGTCGTCATAACAGAACTAGGAGATCGAACTTAAGATCACATCTCCATTGGCAAGAGGGAGGTAGAGACGTACACGATAAAAAATACTGGGATACAAATAGAAAAATACTTGGACTGAGATGGTACAAGTACATACAATCTGGGTGGGGCGAATTTGATTTGGAGTCGTAGGTATGGCCCGAGCCAAAAGGCAAAGGTAGAAAAGTTTTTAGTCGGTACGTTCCGACATACTAAGTCGCCCAGCCGAGGACAATTTACAGATATTCCGTGCAATGAAAAGAATTATTAGGTACTAGCTTTTGCCAGCGACTTCGTCCGCGTGGAATAGTTACTTTGTTCCCTAGTTCTTCGCCCGTGGTTTCACCTGCGTTGCCCCGTTCTTAAGGGTTGTAGCGTGATGATATATACATTGATAGCTTGAAACCTTTCCCATGAATCACTCATTTTCCCAACATTTCCCTTCACTGCTCTGCTCCTATTGATCGTAGCGTGATGAAAAGTATACTATAACCTGTGGTTTGGGCTGTGCGTTGATAGATCACTATGTCAGTCAGTCAGTCACCTAACGTAAGAGTAGACAAATATAATCAGAAAGCTCCGAACTGCTAAGCTATCGGGAGTTACACGTGTTATTGTGAGTCAACCATAAAAGATAGACATTTGCTGTCGTGGAATATTTTTTATATAATTTTAAGGAGAACATTTCCGTCATACATGATTTCTGTATAGCTTTAACCATTAAGGCTGCACACGCGACGGAAGCTTAAAAAATGGAGTAAGTTCTCCTGTTTTCCCAACATTTCCCTTCACTGCTCTGCTCCTATTGATCGTAGCGTGATGAAAAGTATACTATAACCTGCCCAGGAGTATGAAGAACAATTGTACCAAGTTTCGTTGAAATCCGTCGAGTGGTTTTTGTTTCTATAAAGAACATACAGACAGACAGACAGACAGACAGACAGACAGACAGACAGACAGACAGACAAAAATTTTACTGATTGCATTTTTGGCGTCAGTATCGATCACTAATCACCCGCTGATAGTTATTTTGGAAATATATTTCATGTACAGAATTGACCTCTCTACAGATTTATTATAAGTATAGATAGATAGATAATGTCTCTAACGCATTGGAGCTATCTAAAAAAACCCCAAGGTCACCGTACTCTATCCGAGTTTCTATACTTATAGCAATTTTACTAAGTATATTGGTAGATATACTGTGCTGTAACAGCGTTGATCGTTAGTCTATACAATATTGATATTGTACTCCTATTTATTTTTATCAGTTGAAGTTGAAGTAGTTTGTTCCTTTCAATATGCTAATGATTCTGACACAATTATCAGCTCAATTAGAAATAAGGTAGTTAAACAATCGTTAATCTAATGACATTTTAATATAAATAAATTATAACATACATACCATCACGCCTGTATTCCCCGAAGGGTTAGGCAGAGGCGTACTTAATGTACACCCACAGTTCGCCGGTATGTTTAGGTCCCATGTAATAGGGGGCGAGCCTATTGCCATTAACCGGGCACAAATCCAGACTCCGAGCTGCTACTGAGAATTTCATAGAAAAACCCAATAACACTTTGCTCGACCTGGGGATCGAACCCAGGACCTCTAGTGTAGCAGTCGCGCTTAGGACCACTAGACTAATGAGGCAGTCATAAATTATATTATTCCTAAATACACTAATATTGTTGTATTTCCTATTATTTTTCCAACAAGATAGGTTCCTATGATATTAGAGCGAGTATTCTAGTGATTCTTTCATAACATTCTCACAATAATACATTTGAGTATATAATTGAACCGTTAAAATAACAATTAAGAACTTAATAACGGTAAAATTGCGTAACCGGTTACCGGTATTTCGCTTCCATACAACGCCATCACATGGTGTTTGTTTTGCTTCTTTGACTTACAAACATAACCTCAATCGGCAAAAGTATGTTCATTTAGTATTCTTCTTTATAATAAAGTTAATACTTACATCCAGACATGATGAGAACGGTTTATTAGTCACAGAGCACAAAAATCAATGTTATACAGACAAACACTTTCACCGACTGGTCGAGTCAAAGTAAATATAGTGATACAGACAGACTATGAAGCGAAATGACGCGGAGTTTGTCGGAATGCCGACGATGAAATCAAAATGGCGGAGGGACTGGTAGGGAGGTGGATTACAGTGCCGGTAGATAACAATTCAACCTTATACCGTAAACAATAAGGTTGAAAACTGGTCAGTCGCCAAGTTGTCGATTATACGCAGACAACACATAAATGCTGCGTTGCAAGCAACCAGTATCAGTCATTTTAGAAAAGCTCCGGTTACATAAATAAAGCGTGGGTGCTATAAAAATATGTCAATTCCTTCTAATATTGTTAAGTGTGACAGTAACTCTGTCTGTTTACTAAGTTTTTACGCCTAAACCGCTCATCCAATTATGATGAATTTGGTATAAAGATAGAATGGACCTTGTAAAATGACATAGGCTACCTTTTAACTCAAAAAATCCTTTGGGATGTGAGATAAACCGCGGGCAAGTTAAAAATATGTTGAATGATATACCTTCATATTGAAATAAAACCACTATGGTTTTCATTCATTTTTATTCTAAGTACTTTTGGACGTCACAGGTATGGAGGGAAGCAGGATCTAATCCTGCCTGGGACTAATATTTTCTATCACTAAAATGTATATCTTTACAGATATTTAGCATGAGTTAATGCCTAATATTATAAAAAAAATAACATGACAAAATTATTGTAACTAGACTAGTTATTTTAGTATTTGACAATATTTTTCAAGGAACCGCAACATTTCCCCTGCATGGGTCTCTCTGCTATGACGTCACGATAACGTGGCTGTGCGATCTTTGAACACGAACAAAACAGAAAGCAACTACGTAGATAACTATGTATTTATTTATTCAGAAATTTCGTCATCTTTTCTGATTCATTAAAACCATTTACTATTCTACTACTGGGCACGGGTCCTTAGGCCAAGGCCATCACGCTGGTCTAGTGCGGGACTTTACAAACATGAGATGCCGCTGAGAAAATCTCTTCTGCAGGTTTCCTGAGTTACTTTTCCTTCACCACTTAAACCACCATTGATATATTTTTTCTTTAAAAACGATCCCGCTCACACAGCGATTTTCTCCTTTACTGGTATGTGTCAGAATTTGTGTTTTCATTGCCCATTCAAAATCAAAATCATTTATTTGCTCAAGTATGGTATTGTTACAGATGTTTGTGCTTACAATTAGGTACAACATATTCTACCCTATATTCTATATTTTTAGATTAGGATAAAAACAATGCGGGAATCAAACTCGAGCTTTTGTGCTACGGTCGCCGTGCCGTAACGCAAAAGCCATACGTTTAGCCACTGTAGCGACTATAGCATTCGCACCATCAGAAACATATATTTGTTCAAATTCGCGCATGATTTTGGAATGGTCACAGGCCTTTGTCTTGACAGTACTACTGTGTTACTCTTACTACAGTCTGAGACATTTCTGAGTAGGTATTATTATCAACAATACTACGGTTAGTCATTCTTATTTTGTCTGATTGTACAGTCAAGAGCGCAATAAGTTACGTCAAACTGTTAAATTTTCCCAATGGATAATAAACTCTATTATTTGGAGATTAAATTAAAAATCGATTGAAGAAATTTTACAGTTTTGGATACCAATAGACTACGTAGAGTCGAGATCAGCATATATGGAACTTAATAGCTTGATGTGTTACATTGCGGATTTACAATAGGTACTTATCTACGATTACTAATCGCTGTATTTTACGAAATTTATACCTACTGTTTATTAATATTTTAATGACTAATATTATTTGAGTCAGTGTTGAAAAAAAATGGTACATTTTGCGTAACATCTTGTAATCGAATGAAAATTTTGTATGTGTTATCCATAAATGCATGCTATAACATGCTATAATAACTGTATATATAAATATAACTGCCTCTTTAGCCTAGTCATCCTGAGCGCCACTGCTACTCTAGAGGTCCTGGGTTCGATTCCCAGGTCGAGCAAAGTTTTATTGGGTTTTTCTATGAAATTCTCAGTAGCAGCTCGGAGTTTGGAATTTGTGCCCGGTTCAGGGTCCGGCGGACGCTAAATTATCCATACAAACGTGATACCGAAATAAATCGTAATCCAAACAATATTTTATCAAATTGGGTTATTATTTGGATTGGGATACCGTTATTCTAGGTTCCTACAGAACCATTTCTTCTACTACTACTACTTCACTGGGAATAATTTCGTTCCAAACTTGGTAAAGTTATCAAGAATTGCATTCGCTCACATTTATTTCCAGTGAAGTATTTTGAACGAAATGGTAGAGCAGGAACCTAGATTATCGGTATTGGAATCCGAATAATAACAAAATTTGATTAAATTGTGTTTGATTAACGATTTATTTTGGTATTAAGATTGCATTGGTAAATCGGTCCACCGGACTATTAATGGCAATAGGCTCGCTCTCTATTATATAGGATCTAAACATACCGGCGAACCGTGGGCTGAGTGCACATTAGTACGCCTCTGCCTAACCTTTCGGGGAACACAGGCGTGGTGGTATGTTGTTGTTATGACTGTACGAGTATGTGTATAGAGATTTTAATCCACGCAGGATGAATGACATACAAAAATATGATTATTTAGGTAGGTAATTAGATATTAACAGTTTGATGATAGAAATATCTAGAAATAAAAATAATAAGAAAAACTTTGGTCAGAAATAAATCCATTGGCGTTTTTCCTGTGTCATACATGGCACCTATGAGAAGACTATAGAATTAATGATAGGTACTATAGTTTAGTATACATACCTACTAGGTACTGTACGCGTAGTAGGTAGGGACATATATGTATATAACAATACTGCGTTTGTGTAATTGCCACCTAACAAAGAAAACATTTCATTATATTTAATTATATGTTTGTTTACGATGACCGAGATCCCAGAATAAAGTATTGGTCCCAAAGGAGGTTCTAGAATGAGTTTGAAGTATTTGCGCTAATAAGACCGTCAGTGGCGCTATCTAGGTTAAATTTGTTGAACTACCTACGTATCAGACGTCGCACAGCTGATTGCAGCGACTGTAGTAAACTGGACGACAACCAACAGAATGTTGAGTTCTAACTTTTTACTATAGAGGGCGCTCTGGTGAATGTAATATGTATGTACCTATATTAATGTCTTATTGCAGAACCACAAGCTTTCTGCTTGAACCAAGTACTAATAATGATTCCCCGAAGGGTTAGACAGGTACTAATGTACACCCACAGTTTGCCGATTTGTTTAGTGTCGTCCGCATGCCAATTACATGGGGACAACACCTAAACAAATCAGCAGACTGTGGGTGGGCGAGCCTATTGCGGGCTATTGACAGACTCAAATTCAAACTCCAAGCTGTTACTGAGAATTTCATAGAATAAGCCCAATAACACTGCTCGACCTGGGAATCGAACCCAAGTGTAGCAGTCGCGCTTAGGATCACTACACTAATGAGGAAGTTTGCATAGAAGGTACCTACCATTGCATAATCCCCGGTCATGAGACCGGGGTTTATGAAATCGGAATCCTCGAAATCGGTCATAGCGAGTCGATGCATATGCGACTGACCTTGAGATGTGCAACGCGCTAATTTTATAAACTATAGATCTTTACCTGATGATTGAGCAAGTCCTCGAGTACAGACGTCAGACAAGTTGATGAAGTATTGCCTTGTTATGTGATGGGCTGATCAAAAGGGACGGTAGCATACAGAAGCAGAAGTGGAGGACCAGTGGATTGTGATAGGTTGACTTGATAGGACGATCTTCTTCTACTTCTTATCGTGTCAATGGTTAAATGATATTCGAGTAGTATGAGACCACCTCAATGGCGCTAGGTGTGGCTGCGTAGAGATTGTCCCTCGTGCAGGTGTACGGGCACAAAGGACACACCAATAGATGTGACATATATTGCTGTGGGTTGCCGCAGTCACATTGAGCAAGACTTACCTAGTTACCTACTCCTATTGGTTATTATATAATCTTTATGGAATTATAATTTGAAGCACTTTTAAGTGACTGGAAACTACGACTACTCCGGCTCTATAATCTAGACACGCAGTAAATTGCCCAGCCAAGTTCAAAGAAAAAGGTACTGGTGGGCGAGGCAGCAGCCGTGTGTAATTTACATGAAATTTGGCACATTTATTAAAGCCGCTTAGCTTGCCTAGAATCTAAGGTCGAAAATCAAAGGCAAAGTCGACAATCACGCCTATTCGTAACTTCGAACTTGGTTCCCATTTTCACATTTATGTTTTTGATGGAATATAAAATAATATAAGCAGGTCTTGTCGGTAAAAGCAAATAAGCAACACAATTTTAAAGTGCCTTGCAAGTCAAATGCACTAGTTTCACAATAAAAACATGACAAACAAAAGAGCAATCTCGTGTACATAGTTGGACAATGTTGCATTTATTTGTAGAGAATAGGGGACTTCATATTTTTGTCTGAGATTTCATATCTCCCCGAGGAAATACAGACGTACGATGCTTGGTACATTGACTTGAAAATAAATTTAAATACCGATGAAATTCTCATGTGTAGTTTATCTCTAGTGAGGTTTTAGATGGGATTTAGTTCTTAGTCATAAATTACTTCTATTTTATTAAAATACTTCTGTACTGTATGTACAGTACAGAAGTAAAACATAGTCGATAACTATGGTTTTTTAGCGATAAATTATAGACACGGGTTTGATGAATTAATCAATTATTATCCAACTTAGACAACTAAAAATGATGAGACTTTTATTGTTTGCGGTATTGTAGCTGCTAAACTGATAAACATAATATTTTATCAATGAGGCTTTTATCCTTTGAAAAATATTTCATTGGGGAGATTTTGGACTATTATGGATACATAATGGATATTGGTCCAGCCACTTTATGTGGTTTCAGTGATAAGTTAAAAGCAATATTCATAAGTAATTGGGTTCTTTTAATTGTAATTACATTTTCATTACATGGTCTAACCAAAACCTTAGTTTAAGAGAACATGACTATAGAAATACTGAATCATAAGCACGGTGTACGATATGATACGACCAGCGAAGTTCATGACAGTCGATATATTCACTGTGAACACGTTTGCTGATATCTCCAGCTTGCGCGACGCAACCAACATTATCATAGTTCGCACTTGACTGACGTACGCATCATCTGGAAAGGAGGATTGATAAGCTTTTACGAAGTTTTATGTAATAGAACAAGCTTAGTTAAAAAATTGTAAAAAATAATAAAGTGTGTAGAAGTAAAATCCACAGTTCGCCGGTATGTTTAGGTGCCATGTAATAGGGGGCGAGTCTATTGCTACTAACTGGGCATAAATACAAAAGTCCAAGCTGTTACTGAGTATTTCATAGAAAAACCCAATAACACCTTACTCAACCTGGTACTCGAACCAACCAACCATCAACCGTCCGCCTTGTAATTTTGGGCTCTTCAGAGAATCTGAACCTTTTAACATTTAACCTTTTTAACCTCAGAACTGAGAAAGAATTATTAAGTACTTGGCATAGGGCTTGTGCTTCTGTTACAAAAGATAAATGAGAAGAAATATTTAGTAATTGGTTTGTTTTTATGCAAAAGTATGTTAACTGTAATGACATGTATTTTGAAAAATTTTATTAAATAATTTTGTTATGCAAAACTTTTGAAGCTGCCTTCGTATTTACCAACAGGAGAGGCTCGACTTAAGGCTTAGTTTCACTTATATTAAATCAGTATTTAAAATGATGATATTTTAATGAATCTTACTTCTTCCGGATGCCAGCAGAATGTGCATAAGTAGAGCTAAAGTTTTCTTTCTTTCCTTCACAAACATCTCACACATGCTCGCCAAGAATAGAGGACGGCTGTTTATACATAAATACAAAAATATATCACTGATTAACACTTCCGAGTTCTGAAAAGAAAAGTATATAATTTAATAAAAAAAAAATCACTGTGTTGAAATTAGAGAATCTTGCAAGTCAAAAATAAAATAATTTAAATTTATAATCAATTTATGTGAAAGAATAACGGATAAGTTGAAAAACAAATGAGCTGATGAGCCACCTGGTGGTAAGTAGTCATCGTCGCCCATGGACACCTGCAATATCAGATAAATTACTGATGCGTTGCCGATGCATAAGAGCCACTACGGATTGCAGACTACCAGAGCCATAGAAACCGAGGGGGAACTGGCTCTTATGCGCAAAAGTCGAAACACAAACCAAGGTGCTTTACGACAGACTCCGAAGTAAGGTCGCCAGCCAGTCAGACTCCCAAGAGGTCCTACCACCGAGCAAGTCAGACATTTTCTCCCGTCTTACGAGATGCCTATCTGAATGGGAGTGAGAAACAGTATTCTGACCCGTCCCCACACGGGAAGTGCACTAGGTATACTTTAGTTTTCTTCTCTTTTGTCTTAAAAAACGTTACCCTACACTAGGATTTTCTTCTGTATCGTGGGTGCGTTAACAAACACAAATTCTCACATACACGCCCAGATCCGGAACAACTACCTACCTGTAGATCATACAAGTATTTGCGCCGTGTGAGGATCGAACCCACAACACGTGCCAAATAAGCCGATCGCTCAGGCGCTACACCAAAAGTGTCGTCATACTGGCACTAAAATCATTAACAGTAGGTAGTTTATAAGCTTAAATTTTCGATAAATGGTCGTAATATCTTATTGCATTGAGCGAATATAAGTTACAAGTTTCAGGTTAATTTACAGTTACCTTTATAGATGGTGATAAGGATCGACATATTATCAACAACGTGCACAGTAACCACGTATTGTACATAGTAAAAACCTGCAATAAATAGTATTATTTTTTTATTTCTGACTTTTAGATTTTTGGGATTTCAATGATATTCATGATAACCTACCTGTCCACAATATATTTCATTGAAAATATGGATACAGTCAGCCACTTCATCGTATATTTTCATGAGTTCAAACCAACAGTAGTTAATTATATCTTTATGTACAAGTAAAGGTTCACAGTAGATAATCTGCAATTAATATTTTACGTGATTAATATTGAAAAGCAAATTAAAAGAATACCTAAATCAATATTATTTGATTGATAAAAATAACTCAACAATAAAAAAAAATCACAACTAGTAAAACCGCCTTCAAAAACCAAAAAATATGTAGTATACTTACCTTGATAATATAGTTACAAAATGTATCCTGAAACACAATCTCCTTTGCATTTGATATTGTCTTTTTAACCTTCTTGACTAGCAAAACATTCAACACCAAAAGTTTTACATAAATAATAGAAACTACGAAGAATAGGATTGAACCATGTAGCATAATAAAAAAGAATGTTAAATGAACACCAATGTTTTGTATGTGAAATTTTCTCAAACAACACGTGCAAGCAGTTTGCACGACTGGCATTACGATCAACAATATTGAGATAAAGCGTCTTCTTCTAAAAACTTTTTTAGATATATCAAAATAATTATCAATATCATCAAGTTTATTAAAAAGTTTAATAATTTTTTTTGTGTTAAATACTGCAACGGAAATTTGAGAATATACAGCTTCTGCAATATTGATCACGCCATAAGTTTGTGTTAATATATTAAGAGGTATGTCTATTTTTGTGTCTTGCCAACTGCGTGGCCTAATAGTAATTGTCGTTATTAAGTAAACTATAATAACAACTAAACTGTAAAACTTATTTAGAAACATTCGTTTGACGTCATTTTTTGAATACGTAATGAATTTGGATCCAAACATTGACGCAAAATATATAAATGGTTTTGCAGCTACCACTATGGAATATTGCGGAACCTTTTTTTTTCTGTTCGCAATATCAGTAGATATGATTACACTGAATGACTTAGTATCTGGTATTATTTTATTCCTTTTCGTTTGGAAATCATTTGCGTAAAACATCGTCTTTACTTACTAGGTTTCTGTTAGATACTCATTGTAGTTTGATTTCATTCTATATCACTATCATATTATTGTCTATATTTTTAATGGGTTTTTAATGACTAATCCATTATTAATCAATTAGAATAGAGTGCAAACGTCTGTACTTAGATACTTGACATTTTTATGAATCCGATATCAGATTTTTATCGGATCTCTGCCCTTTCTTTGTAATGAAATAAATAAATTTATGATTAATTAATTAAGTAGGTATGGCGTGAAACTGAAAACACACTATTATGTATAAGTAGTAACATTTATTAAAATAAAAAAGATACTTAGAAACAATTAACTATGTTACATATTAGTTCGTCGAACAAAAATCAATAACTTTATCGTTTACAGTGTTTATTGTATATCCGAAAAGAGTCTGATTAAGTAATGTTACATCACTTCTGTGGATGATTATAATTGTAATTCTACCAAAATTATAAAAATTATCATGTATGCGTTAACAAATAGTTTTCCAGTCAGTGGATGAAAGTACTAAGATTATAAACAACTTTCACAATGAGATCAACCACGAATATCGAAATAATGAAAAATAAATGTTATTTTGTTGTTTATTAAGATTGTTCCAGTAGTTTATTGTTCACTAAAAAGGATTCTTAAAATGTACTTGATGATATATTTTAACCTGTGCCCCTACCGAGAAAAAATAAAACTTGAGATTGAGTTATTTTAAATATATATTTTTTTGCCAAATCTAACAATCTTTAATTCGTGAAATTGTGTTTATAAAATATGTATTGTTGTGTGTATTCATATTAATAGAATTAAAACCTAACAAATAGAGAAAATTAAATAAATAAACATATTTAATACAAACTATTTAGGGGCATAGATTATAATATATCATTTACAGATTAAATACAAATTTTATTAAATATGCCTACAGTGATTTGTCCTTCAAGGTCCAATGTTCAAAAAGGAATCAACCACCAACTACTGCACATATTACGAGTATACAAGCAGCCACAATGCTGATTACTTGGACAGTGAAGGTACTATAACAAAATCATTTAGCTTAAATCACATTATATTTATTGAGTTATACTTTTTTTTAATCACGTGATGGGATATGGCGCCACACTTTTTGTGTATTTGCCAGTGTGAAGTTTAAGAAGTAAACAAGTATTATTTATTAATTCCCATCATGGGATTATAATATATGGCGCCACACTTTTTGTGTTTACCAGTGTCAAGTATACAGAATAATCCCCAGTAAAACAGTGGAAACTTCACTAAGGCTTCGATGGAGTTTAGGAGTGAACACAAAGGTCACGATTTCTATTTTATATCATTTGCCTACACTAGCACACGTTCACGAACACTTAATGGTTAACTATCCACTATAATTATACATTAAACTTCGGAGAAACACAAGTTTTGGAAAATAATTTATTACCGACAAAGTGCACTTTACATTTTCCCCCCTAAACTCCTTCTGAATCTGACTTCATGGCTTCGTGTTGAAAAGTTTACAAAGTGGGATTTTTTTATCAGAAAACCTTTAGTTAATGAAGAGATGATTAAAGTATTACACTTATATAGATGATGCATAAATATATATTATATTATACTATTACATAACCACTACCTTATTACCTATTACTTATAGTGGACCCAAGAGCGAGTGAGCAATGATGTTGCATCAGTAAGATCATGTGACGGTATATATGTATTATACTATAATTATAACATATTATTATTATCCAGCAAGTATTTGCGCACTTTGCTTCTAAGATATAATACATATATGAACTTGACTATGACTTGGACTGTTCTGAAAAGTAAAGTATACGTCAACGATACAATTACAAAAGATGAGGTTTCAGTTTGAACAAAGTATGCGGCAACTTACTGTAGCTCTGACTTGAATTTTATTCCAATGAGATAAAGTTTAATTTCTTTAGTATTTTTGATCTATAACTATGACAGTCTATTTGACCAAATAGAGCAAGAGCTGCTAGACCTTCGTTATTTTATAAAAGCTGATGTTTTTCAGCGCATTTACCTCATCACTCGATCAGGCTCTTAGACCAAAATATATTTGATGCTG
This sequence comes from Acronicta aceris, assembly GCA_910591435.1. Classification (NCBI taxonomy): domain Eukaryota; kingdom Metazoa; phylum Arthropoda; class Insecta; order Lepidoptera; family Noctuidae; genus Acronicta; species Acronicta aceris. The sequence continues at coordinate 6,394,050 of OU342767.1, read as the reverse complement.
ACTGCACTATACCTAGGTATACCTTTAAAGAATACCAGCATTACTTTAGAAGTATACGGCATGATATAGATTAATTTGACAAGGTTAGTATATAAATAGTAATTTAATGAAGTAATACAGATTTTACTCAATAAGCTACTTATCTGATTATACTTTTTAATGGTTCCATTGTCAATTTATATTTTTTTTTATCCGAATTAAAAAAAGAGTTAATATTTTAGCAATTTATTTGTAATAAAATCTTTTATTCTATTCTTCCTCACTAGGGGCACAGATTGTACTTACTAACTATTAATTAAATATAAATGATTTAGTATAATAGCCGTATAACAAAATGCCCCCAGCTACTGCACATAATAAAAGAATAATGATAATAACCGCGATGCAGCTTACATGAAGAGAACAGGTGCTGTAACAATAATATTGGAAAAATAATTTTGTATTTAAATAATAATTATACTACATACTATCTTTTTGTGATTTTTTTGCATTTTCCATGCTAAGATTATTAAGTTATTTTTTAGTAAAGGAAAAAATATCCTACCAGAAGAAAAAAAATATAAATATATAAATATCAAACCAGAAGACGCAGGTTCGAATCCTGCCCGCGATTGAATTTTTTCATTTACTAAAAAAAACTTAACTGTACTACATTTAAAAAAAACCGCAGCATCAGGGTATGTTTATCATGTTCTTGCATTGAAGTAACAGGATTTCAAATCGACCTGTAGAAGTTGCTCACTGCTTCATGAACTAGAAAAGCTGATAATCTTCAAACGGATGTCCAGATTTTCTTAAATCATAGCTAAGAGCACGCTCGATCAAGTCACCTTTCTTTCAAACTAAAAAACCAGAACCAAATTCGGTCCATTGGTTTGGGAGATACGATGCAACAGACAGACACACAGATAAACACGTAAAACTTATAACACTCTTCTTTTTAAGTCGGGGGTTACAAATTAAATAATAAATACAGTGTTATTGGTAATCAATCGTAAAACGCGTATGGACTACTTCTCTACACCTTAACGAACAACTTTGGTTCTGTGACCTTTCTCAAAACCTAATATATTTATCAGAAAAAAATATTCAAGTTCTGGCAGTACTCTCTGATATTTCTTAGCTCTATAGACTCTTGCACTTCTCTCACTGCGCTTGGTTGAGACCTCCGTCTCAACCAAGCGCAGTCCGGGCTCCCCGCCCGGGCGGTTCGTGGCGCGCAGGCGTACCATAGATATTATAATATTAGAGTGTAGATTTTTAGTTTTTTATTTTTGTATAGGAAAAAATATTAATGAATCATCAAAAGTCGTAGAACAAAAGTTATTTAAAAAGTTGTAGAGAAGTAGCCAATTTGCGTTTTACGATTGATTACCAATAACCCTGTATAAGAATCATGCTTTTGCCATCACAATTGAATGACTAGTATAGGGAAGAATAGAGGACTAACATTCATTTTTATTTATATAATTATATTTAAATATAAATACATATATATTATAAAGCTGTATGAATAAAAAAAACATTCAAGTTGACTTACCACATTTGGAATGCTTCTGGTATATTTTTATATAAAAATAAACCTTCGTCTAGATGTGATTGTGCTTCGTAATGCTTGTGAACAAACACCTGCAGTTTTTAATATACATATTATCTTTACTTAGGTGGATAATAAATATAATAAGCAAATAATATCAAGGGCAGTGAAATGCTTTGCTCCAATAAAGCTAGCAATTACTATAATAAACCAGGCGATATCATAATGGTAGTTACATATTTATTGTTGCTACAATTCTTTACTTTAGTAGAATAGACAATCCTCATGAATTTTCACTAACAAGAGAAGACGTCACGGTATTTCGGATAAATTCCGATTCACCCTGAATCTATAGTCAGGGCCAGTGAGGTAAGTTCCGGATACCTATCACGAAAATCGCTGTAGGTACACGCCACTAAAGATAGGAACTTCAAGTTCAACTTCTGCATTGGTGAAGGTTTGCAGTACCATTGGTATGTTGTAGTCACCAATGTGCGGATCCAGTTCGGAAACTGCAGGATTTTATGCTCAATAGGATCAAGCTGCGATGTCTCCTTGTGTCTAAATGCACGTCAATTGCGTCCTTAATTATAAAACTGTTTAGTAGGAAGTTTACCTTATTGTTAGTTTATGAAACTTCGATACTTAATTGTATATTTCCTACATTTACTAAAACATGCCTATTTCTTTCAATAGACACAGCACAATACACACCATAGATTTAAAAGGATTAGCAGTAGTAGGTATTAGTATATTTAAATGTAGCTATTAGGCTTGAGAAAAACACCTTTACAAAATCTAAGTATTTCAGTGACTATGACAAAAAATATTGAAGTTTGATTTTTTTTAATAGACAAAGATAGAGCAAAGAGTATTCGAGTTTAAGAATAAACTTTTTGTAATTTTAATGTTGAGGCCTAGTATACTTCTTTACTATATATGAAAATTATAATATACAATAACTACGATATCGGTGTGCGTACGCACACAATACCAATTTGTGCAAATAGGTTTCAGTTTTCTTATATACAGTTTCTTTTATCTATCCCCGAAATTGAAATGAAAAAAGTAATCGTTTGCAATAAGTACCTAATTACAAATTTTATTCGAATTGTCTGCCACTATTGCGTGTGCACGCGCGACATCTTTGTCTTATCTCGACTGTAGTGGGGCGTATACGTATTTCTGCTTTAATAGTGATGAAAGCCGCCTCGATGCGTTACACTAAATCATCCCTAGTCTTAACTTCCGTGGCGTAAACAAGTTCTTTGGCCTCTCCTTTCGGCCAGTTCCATTTTGCAAACGATGCACCAATCACAGGGTATTTGGTGCTAATTATCTTGAAATAATATAATTATCTTTAAATAATAATTATCTTTTCGGGAAAAATTTACACATATTATAAACTACTGTAATCGATTCAGTAGTTCATTCTGAACAAACTACTTTCAGGTAGACTGACTCCTGGGTTCGATCCCCAGGTCGAGCAGTATTATTGGGTTTTTCTATGAAATACTCAATAGGAGCTTGGAGTCTGGATTTGTGCCCGGTTAATGACAATAGGCTTGCCCCCTATTACATGGGATCTAAATATACCCGCTAACTGTGGGTGCACATAAGAGCACCTCTGTCTAGCCCTTTGGGGAATACAGGCGTGATGGTATACTATATACTTTCAGGCCTTGCGCTTATTCTGTTACAGGTTGTAAACACATTGCAACTGTCCAGCATTATTTGTATACTGCTGCTTGTGCCTTGTAATTGTAGCAGCATTTTTTACGAAATGACAATCAAGCATGCAGGTTGTCTGATTATAAACTGCAATCGCACCCTAAAGCAAGCTGCAAAGGCACTCGATAATAATTTTATAGATTTCCTATTTATATACATTTTGTCGACATTATGACAATATTTAGGAATGCTACCAATGACATTACATATTACTCGTATATAATTTAAAATTATTAAATCATTATATGCTACAGCATCAATGCACATTATGTCTCTCATGCAGTGTTCCTTCACGACTCCTCGTATTAGAATAATATATAATACTAATGTTAAAATAAAAAAAAACCTTATATTTAGTACATAATATAATTAATACTTATTGTTTTTATTAATTGAATCCTCAAACAATAATACTGTTGTGTTATGAGTTTATGACACAATCATACTCGTATCTGTGACGTGCGTCACATTATGTGCGTCACAGATACGTACCTTATTAATTAAATAGCTAGGTACTCTAACAGTAATAAATTATTAAGGTAGCTAACACTGTCAAAGGAAGATATCAAGACTGACTGCAGATTTTTACAAGTATTACAGCACGGAGGAACATTTCTGGGAGTAAATGGAATATTCTGGTGGCACGGCAGTGGCTCCATCAAGTCCAAAACACGGGCCGAGCGTACCATCCTTTTCTCGAAGTTTTAATTTTCTTGCAATTAATTCACATTTCGACTTCGATTTGAATCAATTCTTACTTCATTCAAATAACTTAGACTTATAATCTAAATACAAATCCCGGGTCCTAGAAAGACAGAGTTATTTAATAACTAGTGCGATGCCACCTGATTATAGGTAGAATTAGTTTTTTTTTGTGAGAAAAAGATGACATTATTGTATTATTTCCTAAGAATTCTTAGCAAAATCTAGGATTTTGGAACAGTGGGAATCGGTTAGTCCAGTATATTTTATTATTCAGTACCCTAATTGGGAAAGTGCTATTGAGTTTTATGGAAGGGTATTTATAGAAGTAACTCGGCTCTCAGTTCGTGCTCGGCAAAATAAATGATAACAGGTTTACACCCACAGTTCCCCGGTTTCCAGGTCACAGATCCAAACTCCGTGCTGCTACTGAGAATTTCATAGAAAAAACCAATAATACTATGCTCACTAGCATAGCAGTCACGCTTACAACCACTACACCAACGAGGCAGTTCCTATTACATGGGATTAAAACAGCAAATTATAGTATATTATGTACGTAATGTTTCAGGTAAAAGCCTAGTGATATAATCGCTGGACTGGCAAGTCAACGGTCTTGAGATTGAATCCTTTTTACCCGACTACGAAAAAAGGAAGGGTAATGAGTATAACAGTCTATGTATCATATGGATGTTCGATCTTAGCTCAAAAATACCCACCAATCAGATTTTAACAAATGAGGTGTCGTTTGATTCGTCTTTGCAGTAAGAATGTCTTAAAATATGAATTTTTGAAAAAAAACATGACAATATAGCCGGCAAAATACAAAAGAAAGACACAAAAAAATAAAATTGTACTCGATTTTAACAAATGAGGTGTCTCAAGATATTTCTTGATCCCCAATTATACATACCTACTTAAATTTGCACCAACAGATCATAATAACGACATGCGATCACGGCTATAAACGGAATACCACTGTTTGTGGACATATAATTTTTTTCTTACATTTTTTTCTTATACTTTTCAGTTGATTGTTATTCGTAGTCGGGTTTTAGTTTTAAAAGTTTTTTTTTTCTTTTCGGAATCATGTGCGTAATTTTAATCACTCGTTTAAACGGTGAATGACGACATCGTGGGGTAACCTGCGTGCCCGAGAGATTGTGTCAACGATACGGACAGTATAAGGGTTGATGAAGATGGTGTAAAGTTACTACTAAATAAGGATATTCTAATACTTACAATCAAATATCCATCCGATAAACCAAAATACTCCAATTATGAGAAACACTACACATGCAATACCCATTGCTAAGCACATTAATTGGCAAATAAGGGTACAAACGCAGCTGTAAAAATAAAATGTTTACTTTTAATCCCCGACGCAAAAAGTCTGTCTATGGCATCGTACCTCCCAGACAAATGTACCGATTTTGATTCAGTTTTTTTTGTTTGAATGGTGACTTAATCGTGAATGTTCTTCGCTATAATTTAAGAAAATCTGGCCAGCCGATTGAAGATCTGATCGATATGAAATTTGGTATTATGTTAGTCAAAGTCAAAAGTCAATTTTTTTTATTTCAATTAGACCATTAAAAAGGTACTTTTGAAAAGTCAAACTAGTTGCACGGTTCCAAAAAGTGGGTCTTATGGAGAAGAGCCGGCAAGAAACTCCATAGATACTCTTTAAAAAAAAACATGATTACAATAATAATCTTTACAACTTTGTCATAATAGTTGACAATTATGCAGTTTGATGTGTAAGATTTATTCACTATAAGTAGGTGTTATATTTAGAAAGAAAGGGATTGCCACAGCAAGTAAGAACTGACCAGTCCCGACAGACAGCACCCGTTCACGAGCATGACGTGTGTATCGGTGTGGTTCGACTCAACCATATTGTAGGGGATAAAACGACCCGACACACAACGCCACCATCAGCAGGACATTTAAGTGAGCATTACTTCAATGATATTACAAGAACATGGTAACCGTGACTTGATACTGCGGGGGATTTTAAATTTTAAATTTAATGTTATTACATATTTGGTTTTGGGCTTTGTATAATTATTAGTAGTCCAAGTATCTGAAAAAAATAGTTACTTTAATGGATTAAAAAAAAATATGGTGTTAAATTCCTTATTTTCTGCAGCTAGGGGAAGCGATGCCATAAAAAATTGATCTAGGTTGACTACTCCTGGCTTCTGCTGTTCACATTTAAACCACGCAGCAAATAGAATGATTACCAACACATAAAAAATCGAAATAGAACCGTCCGTGAACAACTGCTATTGTTTACATAATTATTTATTTACAGACTCGCTGTGAACTTGTTCTAGTCGTATTTTATATTTCCAAGAATAAACTTTATGTTGTTTTATAATGCGTTGGAAAAATGTACCTAAGTAAACAATTAAACAATATTTGTTTTCGCTACAATCACGATGAACAAATAATCTTTCCATTATATGCGCCAATAATTGTAGGTGTTGAAATGTGTAAATAAGATAGGTAGTCAAGGCGTCGTAGTTATTAGGAGAAGGGCAGTGTTTTTTTTTGTTTTTGCAACAATCTCGATAAACCTACAATCTTTCCATAATATGCTGGCGCATATTAGACCATAATGACCTACAATCTTTCCATAATATGATGACGCAGTTGTAAAAGGTGTTGAAATTACACATTTTAGAAGTTTTAGCGCGATATTTACTCCTAATAAGCACGTAGTCAAGTCGTCGCAGTTATTAGGAGTAAAGCAGAGAGTGGGCATTCGCAAATTCGTATTTGCTGCTAAATTCACACCAAAATCCGGTATTTGGCGCGCTTTTGTTTCTTTCTCCAGTCATAGTATACCTATTTCGTTCTGGAATTTCTCCAGTATTCAGGATATCTAGCTAGCTGATATGATAATGATGACCAAATGTGTTGATAATAGCAATTTATTTCGTAAATACAAAGTGAGTCAGTTTAAAAATATGTTCAGGAGTGACCGAGTTTGTAATACCGTTAAATTAAATGCTTTGTGTTTTGTATACTGAATAACTCAAGCATTACTTACCACATTTTTATATGTATTCTATAAGAATTATTAAGAATATTTCCCACAATAATACGCTTATGTCTTAGCGTTTGTATTGTCTTATATTTACAATTGCTTTTATCTTCTCAATGTTACTGCAGTATTTCGTATTAATAAAGAATGAAATAAATCCATTCTGAATACTGACATTGACGCAAAACGTCTTTTGTAGAAATTATCTATGTCTAAAAGACTTTTTTTCTCTTCCTTGTGGCAGTGTGTTAGCCTTGATGTGAGCATAACAAGAAATTTTAGATTCTTTGAGCTTAAAAACGGAAGCCCATAAGGGCTACCGTTCAGCAGCTCAGCAGATGTCGCCACTGGCAAGTAAGGTCCTGAAGTTTAGCTTCTAAAGTTTGTTATTAAGTAGTCATTACATTAGTACTCACCCTATTGATCTCTATGCTACTAGACCTATAAAGTATTATAGAGTTCAGTGACTCACCCACAGTGTAATTTGACATTTCGATCTCACTCTACACTAGCACCTCTAGCGGCGAATTCACACGTGGTAGCCCGCATTGATTCTATAGCGCTGACCTCTTTATTAATAGATAGATTTCAGAAACTATACCTACACCAAAAACCTTAAAAAATTTATGCCAATTCATTTTTGGAACAATCATAGAATGTTACGATCGGCACTCATATAGCTCAAAGCGTTCTCTTACAGATTCCACGTATACCGACTTATTCTCTAGTAATATAGAGATCAGTGGTCGCCGGTATCTAGAAGGTAACTTTAATCACCTTGTACAATCATAATCATTCTCTAAGCCTTTTCCCAACTATGTTGGGAACGGCTTCCAATTTAAATGCAGCTAAATATCAGTATTTTAGATGAAGTGATTGCCATCAGATCCCCGTAACCCAATTTCTAGGAAATACCGATATCCGGAGGGTAGACTAGTTGTCAGGTTTTTTAGGCCTTCTGACTATCACTAACAATTGTCATAGATGGTCGTAACACAACCGGGACCGACGGCTTTACGTGTTCTCCAAGGTACTGAGGGGTCTCGATCTGTTGAGAATGGTCAGCCATCCACAGACTGACCGTAGCGAAAGAGCTTAACATTGCATATCAGATGATCAGCTTAGTTATTAATAATAAATAATAGACCAATACATGGTTTGTACTTTTTATTGGGTCATATTTTTTTTGACGTATAAAAGCACGTAATGATGCCCATTCATGTAACAGTGTGCTTAACTACAACCTATGGGATGCTTCCATACAAACATTTCCTTCGTAGTCTATAAACTTATCTGAGGAAGCAAGATATAAACGTAAACAAATTACTTAGTAAGTACGTAACACTGTCTAAGATTATGCTAAATTTAAAGTGTTACTTCATTGTAACACAACAATGATAATTTTGAACCTTTATTTGTTTAAGTTTTGTCTTATATTTCCTCTATTCGAATATAGGTACCTATTTAGACAGTAGACGGTCATGACTGGTGGTTTAGATAGTCTCTGTCGTGACTCCCAAATTATCCTGAATGCACTTAATTTCTATTAAAGCTGTGTAAATATAACACAGTAAAATTTAATTGTCAATGTCCCAGACCTATCCCACACACAGTCCCAAGAATGTTCACCTTAATTAACACGCATATATTTAAAATATTTTCAAAAGCTAGCTATGTATATACTTTATATATTCATATCTAGCTTTGAGGTCATAATAAAGATCATATATGTAGATCATAAGTATCTAGAGCTAATATAACGATTTATACTAACATTAATTAAAGCTAGATCAGTTGAGAAAGAATGAAAGACAAGAATAAAGGGTATAAAAATGTAATAACTTAAAAAATAAAATAAGTAACTATAAAGGATTCGAAACGATAATTAGATAAGAGAGAAATAGTTAGAAAGCCAGCACCAGTCTGAGCCATTACGTGAGATGGAACGTAAGCTTATCAGGAAATATTTAAATAATGTTTATCTGTTTCTAGTTGAGAAGGAGAAATGCAAGAGGTGTATAATCAAATTAATTTTGGATTGTTGTAAGTCATTTCACTGAAACGCGTTGACGTCGATTGGTTAGCTCCTTCGGCTGTAAAAGAAAAATAAATTGTATTATAATTGAAATAGCTGAAATAGTTTAGCGAGGCTGACAGTTTGTGACTTTCTGAGACCCATGCCATAAGTGCCCAAAGCAGTCGCAGTCGTAGTTAAAATACATTCTATCAACGCCAACTATCGACATTGAGTCAATTTACTTAATTAATGTATGATGTACTGCGTTAATTTGCTATTAATGATGGTCAGCACAAGGCCAATAGTGAGCCAAGTGTGAATCTCGCTTACAACATTTAAGGGACACGTTATTATTTACTGCTCTTGATTAGACCTCGATTCAACCCGAAAAACCGCGAACTCATGGACATTGTGTAGTTCAGGCGGCCAATTCCGCAAAGAATGTCGCCTGTCAAACTTTAACACAGCTAAACACCGATTCCATATTCTCATATTCTACTAAAACATATCAATTCACGTGTACTGTATATTTCTTTTTAACGTACGTGAATCGCCCTGTAACTTTATTATTATTTTATTTTATTATGTTGTATAATCTTATCAATGTATATCATGGATAAGATTAAACAACAAATAGTATCAATGTATGATAAATAGTACTTTTCAATGCTTTTGTATTCAGCAGTCGATGTAACATGTAACACCCCCAGTCCAAAGGATAATCAACTCAAATGATACTAATTAGTATGACATTGATAGTATATTACTGCTAATTTGATTAATTATATGTTGAAATGAGTTTATTTGTAAAAACGTGTACTTACGATTGAATATAATTCCGACTCCCCATAGAATGAGCAATATCACTGCTACTATGAACAGTATGGACACCGCTAAACTGATCAGCTTGCAGAGAAGATTACACACACAGCAACTGTAAAGTAATATAAATTACGTATGTTGAATGTTTAATGTTATTTTTTTTTTATTCGTGATAGGCCTACGCTTGACCGCCAGTTCGCGTGGTGTTAAGTGATCTACGATATTATACTAATATATTCAAGGATTTAATCGCGTTATATTGGTATTATTTAATTCTCGACGTTTCGGATCCTTCACAGCATTCATGGTCAGCTAGTCACAGTATATCCTAGTCATGGTCATAGGCTGGCCTATTGTCGGAAATTAAATAATAGGTATCCTAATATTTGCGTAAGTATCAGAAACTAGTATAAACTACTGTACTCGTAATAAAGCTGAAGAGTTAAACCATTTGGATTAAAAAATGTACATAATAGGCCAATTCTTGAGGCAGGTTATGGGCTATTTAATGAACTTTAGAAGCGGGCAAAGAGGTTGATTAAGTGTTCACACTGCGCGCCTGTTCGGATCAGCTGCTATTTTGACCAAACTAAACAGTAAAGTCGCCAGAAAACGTGAGAAAATCAGCATGCCTGAGAGATTTTCTCGACGGTGTGTGAAGTCTGCCAGCGAGGTGGGACCTACAGTCTAACCCCTCTCATTCTGAGACGAGATCCGTGCCTGTATGGACAGTAAATGAACAGGTGGATGATTATGAAACATTAGTGGAGAAAATCCTAGACACAAATCCTAAAGAGAAATAAATCAGTGTATGGTCTAATTATATGTATATAACATATGCATAACTAGTTAAACGTTCCAGTCTACCTCGTGTACTATTAAAGTTTTATGACAGTTGTAACTAGAACGAAATACTTCAAACTAAACAAGTGCCAACTCAATAACTATTAACTCAGTTGTTTCTTCATAATGGTATTAAGAAACCAATAAACTGTTATATTTATTAACCTCTGACGCTAAACGTATTGTATGGCTATTTTCAATAGTATTAGTATTGGAAATAGAATTCTTAGAAATAAAGTTTACTAAGTAAATTACCTACCTAGCTCTATGCAAGGATATAAAAGATATTCTTAGGTAAAAACTATGCTTTGGGTATAATTTTTGTTTTTAATATCCTTGGTATGTTAATACTCACACAAATTCTCTACTTATTTTACTTTTGAAATGTCACAAACTACAGGCATGGTTCCAAATAGTAGATAGGTCGTATGAAGAAGAGCTGGCAAGACAGTGGTTTTCTTCAGATCACAATTTTTTATTCTATCAATGTCATTATTGTGGAGTTGGAGAGTGCTATAAGTGAGAGTAAATTACCTTTCAAAAAGATAATTACTTTGCAATACCGATATTCTAGGGTAAACTGATTGCCAAACTTTCAGACTTCTAACTACCACTATCGATTGTTATAGGAGTCTCATTTTGACGTCTAATTGATTCCTTAAGCGACGCGGAGCCGATATTGTAGTGTCTAATTAGTAAAAAAACTGTCACCTCTCAGGAACGCGGGTGAAACCGCGGCCGGGTCGCTGGTATTGAATATAACAGTAAAGGACCTATTGTTATATTTAACCTTAGCACCATGATACATTGAAACATAGACGGAAATTTACGACTTAAAATCTACCCATCCAAAGAATAATCGAGACAAACACAACACGTAGCCACAATGTCGCTATCAGAGATTGTAGATTTCTACAGTTGCTCATAGTCATAGCTCTCATCGTTATCTTGGTAATTAATGATTAAAATCACGCAGCGGCCTAATCGGTCTCACGATAACGTGTCTAATAATGTATCTGTATACAATGGTAGTACAGTTCGTCAAAATGACTAGGCGTGTTTGAAGATAGCCGTTCCAAATGACCACACAGGCATACTACTTAAATAAGTAAGTTATATACAAAAATATCGGAATAAGCGAGAAAAATATTCACGAATGCAAAATATGTACGACCTCAGGACAGCATTTCAGTTTTTTAACACCCAACATATTATAATTATCTTTATGTGATTTTTTTGCATTTTCCATGCTAAGATTATAAAGTTATTTTAGTAAAGGAAAAATTCAATCGCGGTCAGGATTAAAACCTGCGTCTTCTGGTTTGATACACCAGACGCTCAGAGATTGAAATTTTGCCTTCACATTCTGAAGTTACGTCATATGGTGACGTATGTTATAATTTTATTTGAAACTAGATCGATGTCTGTGATCTTTATGCTGATGATCAGGTTCTACTTGCATCGTCAGCGGAAGAGTTGCAAGACATGGTAACTTTAACGAATGAAGCATACAAGATGAAGGGCATGAAAATAAATGTTAGTAAGACGAAAGTGATGGTTTTTGAAAGAGAAGAAGATGTATGTGTGTGTGATATAAAGATAGAGGGTAAGAGTGTGGAACAGGTGAATGAGTTTGTTTATTTGGGAAGTGTGTTTACTAGGGATGGTAAGATTGATGCAGATGTGGAAAGGAGAGTGAATGCAGGAAATAAAGTGAATGGTGCTATGCATGCAGTTGTGGTTAACCAGTCCGTGTCAAAAAAGGCACGGTTGGCTATCCACAATGGTGTGTTGGTACCTACACTTATGTATGGAAGTGAATGTTGGGTATGGCAGAAGAGACATGAAAGTAGAATAAATGCAGTTGAAATGCGTTCCTTGCGAAGTATGTGTGGTGTAACTCGGAATGATAGATTGAGGAACAGTGTGATAAGACATCGTTGCGGGCTGAAAGATGATGTAGTGACGCGTATTAAGAAGAATATGCTGAGATGGTTTGGACATGTTGAAAGAATGAATGAAAGACGATTAACGAAAGGAATTTATAAGGCGAATGTCAGCGGCAGCGCCGGTAGAGGTCGCCCAAGAAGGACATACGCCGATCTGATTGGCGAAATCCTTCAAAAAGGTCAGGTGCGTAGCACTCGCAACCGGCGTGTATGTATGAGAAGATGTATGAATGTGGCAGAAGCAAAAGAAGTATGCAAGAATCGTAGCAAGTGGCAGTCTATAGTTTCTGCCTACCCCTGTGGGAGAAAGGCGTGAGTGTATGTATGTAGATCGAAAAATAAGATACCCGTACACCAGAGGAGTCACGAGTCCGTTGCCGACCTTTTAAAAGGGGATTGGGCCTCCGGTAACCTCACTCACTCGGCGAAACACAACGTAAGCGTTGTTTAACTCTGGTTTTCTGTGAGGCCGTGGTATCACTCCGGTCGAGCCGGCCTATTCATGCCGAAGCATGGCTCTCCCACGTAAATAATAATAAGTAATAATTTTGAAACGTTGTCAATTGTCTTTACACTGAGTTTTTTTTTAAAACGTTGCCCCACACTAGGATTTTTGCAAACACAAATTCACACATACACAAACGCTCAGACCTGGAACAACTACCTGTAGATCGTACAAATGGATCAGAGCCCATTCGTCCCCTAAAATTCGTCCCCCACCATAAAAGTTGGGGATTCGGCCCCTATATAGGTGCCCATTGGTCTCCTGGTAGGGGACCAATTAATATTTTAATAAAAAATATTATTTTTAAGGTACCCATTCGTCCCCTCTAATATATATACAATATAAGTTAAAGATTCGGCACCTATTCAGGTGCCTATTGGTCCCCTGAGATAAAATTAGCTATATTTTACATAAGAAACGGTTAACATAGTACACTTGTGAACAGTTTATTAACGGAATTAATTTAATAAATCATAACAGATCATTGAAAAAAGAGCTATGATGAATGATAATCCGTCATGATAATAATATAACCTGTCGATAGGCTTACGATGTAATATTGTCTCTCTACGAATGGCTTGTTAAAAAAACGGGTTACAAAATAGATAAGGTGTTTTGTTTGTATGTTATGGCTGCCTCGGTGACATATTGGTCCTTGAAAGTGACTGCGAATACGAGACTGTTCAATGTGTCTTTGGTCTTTTATTAAATAAAGTTCGCCTAACGAAATAAACAACACTGTTAATATTATAATAATAATATTTTTAACATAATTGAATCGAATTATCTCATTTGTGATTTTGCATGTGTATTTGTAGTTAGTAAAAATGTTGGTTTTACATAGTTGATAAAGACTGATTTTACTTTTTATATTTCTTTTATACAAAGTTATTGTGATATTGCATTATTTTGTAGATCTCTTTGACTGTACAAAGTACTAACAATTAATTGTTATTTTTGTTATATTGGTATTGATATTTGGTTATTTGTTTGTACACTGGATGTAAATTAATCTAAAAATCAGTTTTTACTGGGATTTTATTTAAATAGTTACAGTTTTATTTTACTGCATAAAGATATTATAGTTATCATATATTTTGCTAAATATTTACAAATGTACAAGAAACCAAAAGTTGATTAATTATTTTGAAGACTGACTTAATGCCTAGAGCCTAGAGGCATTTTATTAAACTTAATCTTATTTGAAATAAACATGATATCTACCGAATTACTATATTTTTTGTTTTACCCTTTTCTGCGCGACTGTACCAGGACTACCAAGCTACAGTATACACATATACATGTACTTATATTAGAAGAATGAATAAAAATAAATATTCTTCAGGGGACGAATGGGCCCCTTCAAAAGTTCCAGGGGACGAGTGGGCACAGGGTGCGAATCTTAGGGGACGAATGGGCTCTGACCCGTACAAATATTTACACCGTGTGGAGATCGAACCCACAACACGCTGCGTAGAAGCCGATCGCTCAGCCGCTATGCCAAACGTGTCATCAAAGTTTTTATATTAAACTAGCTTCTGCTCGCGACTTCGTTTGCGTGGACTTCAGAATAATTGTGTTCTGGATAAAAGCCTATGTGCTATTCCTGACTATAATCTACCTCTGTGTACAATTTTCTTTAAGCTTTTAGCGTGATGGAGTAACAAACATCCATCCATTTCGCATTTATAATGACAGCAAGACAAGATTTTACTCATATAAAACCACTTGCAGACAACGTCAGACATGCACAGTTAATTCGTCCAAACCTTAGCTAGACTAGCAAGCGTTCTAAGGTTCGCTAGCAGAATATTTATTAGAAAGTCGAGGTCGTTGGCAGCGACGAATAAATTAAGTACTTGAAGTAATAGCAGCAAAATAACATGCAACGTAATGTGTGTTTAGGTGGTTTTTTCTTGTTCTTGTTAATGGTAATGATATGTCATTTCATTACCATGTTCTGCATTAAAATCTTCAGCACAAAAACAATATAATTATATCAATTGACTTCAGGAATATTGGCCTGTTATGTCATAACATAACATTGGTTTTATGCTGAACATTTTTGAAATATTATTTTTGTTGAAAGAAAATTTCGACCATAGGTAGAATTTGAACCCTTTTACTAGTGATTTTAATACAATAACTAGTAAAAAGGTTCGGCAACATTGTAGACATTGAAATAACTGTAGAGTAGGTAAGCCGCATCGATTGAAAGACATATTATATAATGTGTCATCAAGGGACGGTGTGCTTATGTCATGGACTGTGGTTAGTAGTAGAATTTGTTATCACAGGCAGTAATCTCGGTAAATTAGATTAAAACGTCCAGTGTACTAAACCAAAGGATGCTGATTATATATCTACCCAAGGTTATTTTACGCAGGAGAGCCATGCTTCGGCAATACCACAGAAAACCGGCGTGAAACAACGCTTACGTTGTGTTTCGCCGAATGACCGTTAATGGAAGCCTAATCCCCTTTTAAAAAGCCGGCAACGCACTTGTGACTCCTTTGGTGTTGCGGGAGTCCATGGGCGGCGGTAATCGCTTACCATCAGGCGACCCGTCTGCTCGTATACCATGCCCCCCTATACCATAAAAAAGTTCAGTTTTCACATTCATGAAACTCTTCTATTGTATAAACTTTGCTGTGCCCAACAGGTTCCATGATTGTTTCTTAATTTTTAGCCATGTACCTATACACATTATGGAATGCAATAAAGTATTGAGTATTGAAAAATCTACATATTAAATAGTAGTCTATAGAAAAGTTGTACATATCCTTCTTTGCAAAATAATTGAAAAAAAAAGGTAGAGGAAACTAATTGAAAGATACATAGGCCGAATTAATTTAAATTAACTCGGCCTAGGTATCTTTAAAATTTTTAGATTTGTTGTATGTCTGTATGACCGCTTATAACTCAAGATCTACTAGACGGATGTCTATGAAATCTGATGTACAGTTATGAGCTTGGTCAGTATTTAGGGTACTTTTTATCGTTTTAACCCCTAGGTACTTTCCTAGGTAGATACGCTCACGTAGGAGGTATCCTACCTGAGCGCGAAGCTGCTGGTAGAAGATAGTCCGCAGAAGGTAGTACTATAATTTCTTGAAATGAATTATGGCTTCATACCTACTTAATTCTTGACCATTCCATTGTTGTCTAAAATAAATTGTTTATAGCGATAAGACCGCCAATTGTACTCTTATAACGTTTGCGTGTATTTTTTTCGCATTGTCCTTTGATGTAGGTACAATAACAATACTCTAAGTCCGTCAACCAGCACAAGGCTAGCGTTGTGTTATACCATTTAATCAAAATAGTCTAAGACCAGATCTAGGCGTCTTGTGATTTTTACATAACATGTGAAGACACTGGGTAGACTATGAAGGTTAGAAAACTAATGTCCAGATTCTTGGTGTTAATTATTTGTTAATTGTTTGTGAAATAAAAAAGTTTACTCTAATGTATTGTATATACATTGTTGTTTTTCTATACAATTGCGGTGGCAAACAAGCATACAGCCCGCCTGATGGTAAGCGGTTACCGTAGCTTATGGACGCTAGCAACACCAGGGGTATCATTCGCGCGTTGCCGACCCTATAAATTAAGGAGGAATAGTTGGGCTGGCAGTATAAGAGACACGCTGCCATGCATGACAGCGACGGTAACAAAACGCCACCGGTCCCGCACACTGCCAACACAACGCTTCCTCGCGGAGTTCTGGCATTGTGACAGATTGAAAATATTTCACAAATGAAGACCAAAGTTCTTATCCGTTTCCTTATATATATCTTAGGTTATGGTAAGGTTAAGGTAATGGTGAGTATTTGGCGGACTATATACGTAAAACAGTAAACAAACTTAATTTTGGTTATCTGATAAATAGATAAGATTGATAAGTTTCGCAGGAAAGTTTGTTTTGTGATTTGTTATCGTTGTAACTGCGAGGTATTGCATATTTAAATACGATAGATCGATAGAATTCAAACATAACTTCAATTTTATAGGACAAATAAAATATGTGTTTATCAAAGCAGTATTCTTAGAAAACGAGTTATAAAGTGTTTAGTTTATAGGAAATAATGTTCAGTGAGAGATACCACGGAAACATAAAACATCTTGTTTAAGTTATTGCATTGAGTTTTCTTTTCATATAACGGTGTTGTTGCTGTCTGTACCGTCCGGTTGCATTATAAAACTGATTAGTCAATGCTATACGTCACGACTGTACCAACTGATGGAAAATAAACTATTACCAGTGCCGCGCTCCGGTGGGTCTTGCATGGACGAGTAATTATAGAACAACTGACGAAAACTGTTTATAATATCATAAAAATGATTTAAATCGTTCCTAATAATATTCTGTTATATACCACGAGTGTTTATTTATAACTAAAGTTTAGTCTAGACTTAAAACTTAGCTTTGGAGTTAGAAGGACTCGTGTCGAAGTGGTGTTTATTTACCAACAAGAAAATAATGTGTGCAAAACAAGAAAAAGTTGTAGTGAAAATTAATTCTCATTTCTATGCATATTCCAGACGGAAATATTCAATCAAAAGATTTAAAAAATTATCAAAATTGCAACCAACGATAGAAAAGAAAAATGCATGCGTCGCGTGTTATATTAAAAATGGTGCAGAATTATTAGTGCTTGAATTCCTAATCCAATTAATTTGTCAAGCTAAGCACACTGTTACAAAGAAAACAAAAATGACGTAATGCTTACTTACCACATTTTGTTGTTTTAAATCACGATGTTAATAATCATATAATCACTGATTGCGAGAGAGGCAGTTGTCCACGACTGAAGCGTATTGACCGAGGTTACTATTTAAAACTAGTAGAAACTTATCGGCGCTTATCGATATTTATCTCTACTGATCAATATATTTTTTGGTGTAATAGATAGCGTACCGGAAAACACCTGAGTATATGAGAGGTTATTATGGAATTTATATTTAGAATTCTGATTTATGGGTGTGTATTACGGGGCATGGGAGTAAGTAATTGGATATATATATATATACTTTTTTGGCTTCAGTCCTTTGTATTCTTTTGTACACTTGAACGATACTAGTGTCGTGCTCTGCAGCCTTGTGAATACTGAATCATACTTTGAGATATTTCGTTGAAAAAGATAAACATGTCGAGGCGCGTGAGTTTATCAGATTCTTAACAATTAACATATATCGAATGAGAGAAATTTTTACCTTTAATAAAATTATTCATATAATGAACTTGTCTTGTACTTAAAATGTCCTTGTCTTATCACAAGATACCTATCATAATTATACATAATAATATGTTGGTAATTTGTTATGAATCATAATACCCAGGTATATTTATTTGAATGAGTAAGATATCAAATGAGAGAAATTTTAGTTTATGTTACCAACAAAATAAGTCTTTAGTGTATTTAAAATGTAATACTTTGTCATACCACAAGATACCTAAGATAACTACTTATTATCATATAATTATACATAGGCATTTGTCGGTAATTTGTTATGAATCATAGGTAATACCTTTATTTATTGAAATAAGTCATACAGGTGAAATTTATTGTAAGTAATCAACTTTGTCCTGTGTCCACTTTGTCATACCTACATCTCTGTGATTTCTCTTGTTATTATTATTAAAAAACGAGATTGACTAGATACTCGTTTATTTCTGTATTACTTTTTTATATTACTCTGGACAATTGTCACATTTATCGTGAGTGTGTGTATAAATATCATTCTAATAACACTCAAACTTGAAATAATTAGATAGTTGTTGTATCAAAATATGAATTGTTATTAAGAGTCTGGTGGACCGTATTTCTCTTGCAAACGTAATACTGAAATAAATCGTAATTCAAACACAATTTAATCAAATTCTGTTATTATTCGGATACCGATACCATTAATCGAGGTTCCTACTGTATCTACCATTTTGTCCAAAATACTTCACTGGAAATAAATGTAGGATGCAATTTTTGATAACTTTTACAAGTTTGGAACGATTTTCCGGTCTTTTATTCGCATTGAAGTAGTAGATGAAATAGTACCGTAGGAATCTAGATTAACGGTATCTAAATCCAAATAATAACATAATTTGATAAAATATTGTCTGGATTACGATTTATTTCGGTATTACGTTTTTGTGAGCAATTCAAGCTCCGCCGGACCCTTATGTTTTTTTACAGGACTCGAACACTTAGTGGAGAATTATCAAATATCAGACTAACTTGCGTTTAAATCAAATTGTCTCGGTAAAATTCGGTACGGTGTGTGTTTACGAAGTTGTATGGTTAACACATTGTCTTTAAGCTCTAAGTGACGTGAAGACGATCGACTTAACTATTTAGTTTTGGGGAGATAAGGGGAAGGAGAAGGAGCACAGTTATCCACATTCAAATCTCAATTGATTTTGTAGTCAAAGTCAATATCATTTAGTTATTTTAGTCAAGGAAAAATTCAATCGCGGGCAATAACTAAATCTTAGCATGGAAAATGCAAATAAATCACAAAAAGATAGTCAATATAATTTATTCCAGATCAAATACTAGGTAGTACTTTTTGAACGTCATTTTATATTATAGACAGCCCTCAAAATGCCCGCCCTTCACCGCCTCCTAGTTATTTCGCTGGGAATTAGACACGTAATAATAGTTAATAATAATTCCTCTCTCTAGGGCCCTGACCACCGGTAGCTTGGACCCTGCTCCCGATGCCATTGGGCTAGTATTTTTTTATATTTTAAGGATTTATTTTTTATTTTTATAAAAATATTTAAAAATATATACAAAAAAGAAAATCGAATAAATAAATGGAATAATAATAGTACCTAATATATTTTTTTTGCTTCGTTAGTCTTAGTGGTCCCAAGCGCGACTGCTACGCTAGAGGTCCTGGGTTCGATTTCCAGGTCGAGCAGTGTTATTGGGTTTTATATGAAATTCTCAGTAGCAGCTCGGAATTTAGTATTTGTGTCCGGTTACTTGCAATATTACACGCCCCCTATTACATGGGACCGAAACATACCGGCGAACTGTGGATGTACATTAGTACGGCTCTGTCTAACCCTTCGGGAAATACAGGCGTGATGGTATGTTATATTCTTTTTTGTACACAAAAAAAAACCACACGATACCTATACTATGGCATTGAAGTTAATACTCAAGCATTATTTATAATATTAAAACGTTAACCTTACAGTCAATTTATATACACTAATCACTCATATCTATAAAAATATTAACAAACATCTCAATATTATAAATCTAAATTCACATGCACTAAAAACTAAAGTAACAGAGTGGCTGCTCCTAAAGGATTACTCTTACACGGAGTCTTTACTCACCTATCTTGTATAATACATTCACACACACACCTACACACACACATACACACACACCTACACACACACAACCCTACGAAAACACCACTCACACACACAAACACATAACATACAGCTCTACTCTTATACCATACAGTAGAATGACACAGTCCACTCGAGATGTAAGTTTTTGTTGATTACTGACCGTCAACTACCCCTTATAATACAGGTATACCCTAGCTTAAGAGGTAGTGTATTATTCTTGTACAGAAATTGCAACATAAAACATAAATCTATCAAACATAAATCTATCTATCATAAACTCTGTATGTTTTGGATGAATAAAAAAAGAAAAAAGATTTTATACATAAATCGTTAGGTTCCAATTTTTATTTCGATGTTAATAAAATGAGAAGGTTTACAACATTTGTTTTTACCTTACGTTACCGTACAGTTTACTCATTAAGGAATGAGTAAATTTGTTAAGGTAACTAATTAGCAGACAAATAGTAAAAAGATTGGCCGGAATGCCAGCAGCTCACTGATAATGACAAAGAAAATGTTCCTGGTGCAAAGCGGAAAGAAAATAATAGTGACTATCTACTAAAAATTGAATGGACTGAAATCCTCAACACCTGTCATAGTGCTATATGTGTACCTATGTGGTTCCGTTCATTTAAACAATCCCATTTCAGCCCATGATTGAACAAAAATCCCCGTTATCATTGATCAATAATGAATTCTTCGTAGTAAATATAAAATTTTCAAAGATATCGTTTTGGATTTTTTTTGCATTTTCCATGCTAATTGAATTGAATTGAATGATTTTTATTTCGGACAACAATACAGATCCATATTTTGTTAGTAAAGTGACTAATGCTAAAAACGACTAATGCTGATTATAAAGTTATTTTAGTGAAGGAACAATTCAATCGCGGGCAAATTTCGATCAACCGGGTGGGACTCGCGGTGGCTTAGCGCTCAGAGCGTCTGGTGTATCTAACCAGAAGACGCAGGTTCGAATCCTGCCCGCGATTGAATTTTTCCTTCACTAAAATAATTTTCAAAGATATTTCATTTATAGAATATTTTCCGTAGTTGTAATTGCTATAATTTTTGATAATAATACCTACTTATATACCTACTGACTTATATTTGTATTATTAAATAGTAGGTACGAATACTTATATCATTTCATCATAAGTACATAAAAGGTACGTAACCGGAAAGGTAGGAAGTTATAAGTATATTCCGGGAAAATTGCGCCGGCAAAGAAAATTTTGGCTGATAAGAATAATTTTTCCTTTTATGAATTTGCCCACAATCGGTCCAACGAATGAATTAAAAATTAGATTAAATATCGTTTATTATGATTTATTATGGAGTGATGATTTGCGAAAGGTTGCGGGCGGAAGCTGGATGCGACAAGCCGAGGACAGGGTGAAATGGCGCACATTGGGGGAGGCCTATGTCCAACAGTGGACTGCTATAGGCTGATGATGATGATGATGATGATGAGTTATTATGTCTTCACATTTTTAGATACGTTATGAATATGAATATCTTTTTAGTACTAGGTGGTACTGTTTGCACACTAAATAACAAGCTGAAGTTCA
Organism: Acronicta aceris; assembly: GCA_910591435.1. Taxonomy (NCBI): domain Eukaryota; kingdom Metazoa; phylum Arthropoda; class Insecta; order Lepidoptera; family Noctuidae; genus Acronicta; species Acronicta aceris. Next base: position 6,371,949 of record OU342767.1, on the reverse strand, counting down.
GACTTCGTGTAGCTCAACCATATTTTGGCACACAACACTGAATCAGTAAGGTTCCAAGTGTGTTAATTCCAAAGACATTTAATAGGTACATTATTTCTCTTTTAAATCTCTTTGGTTAATTCAATTATTGTATCAGTATAGTTGTCCAGTGACACTAAATGACATAACTACTGTCAAATTTCGTAGACAAAATCAATCATTCTGAAGCCATAAAATGACGTTTTTGAAACAAGAAATAGCAGACTTGGAGCCCAGGATATTTACGTAAGCCGAAAGAAATACCTATTCATACTGTCAAATAGTTATTGAGCTCGTGAGTATGTTGTCTATTAGATAATAATCATTTGGTATTATAAGCACTATTAAATAATTTATTGCTTCTTACCATTATTTCTTACTTTGGTTTTGTCCTAATACAATTAAAATATGGAGCGTTAACTGTATCTCAAAGTCTGGGCAATACCGACATCCTTAGGTTAGAATCATTATAAACAAAAAAAGACGTGTGGCACTCGGGAACTGCCGCGGTAAAGCTATTGCATAGCGTTTTTTATCAACTTATTGAATACAACCAATGCCACCTAAAGGCGGGTTGCTGAACTAAAGAGACAAGCATGTTTCTCTTTAGTTCAGCAACCCGCCTTTAGGTGGCATTGGTTTTTATCAACTTATGTAATACAACCAATGCCACCTAAAGGCGGGTTGCTGAACTAAAGAGACAAGCGTGTTGGGTTTTTTTCGTTACGGAATTTCTGGATTCGGTCCCCACGCTCAAGGCCCGCGATAGAAGCTATGCAATAGCTTAAAAATTCATTTTTGTATGTATGAAAAATCATCACTTGAGAACGGCTCGACTGTTTTTTTTCTTGTATTCGTAATTCGATTTTAATCTACTTGATATTTGGATTGAACAATTTACGCAAACGAAGCTGCGCATGGGTCACTAGTAGCAGACATGTAATTGTCAGGCGTTTAGTCTCGTGACTACTCATAAGTATTTTATTATGACAACTGGGAGTAAATGACTTATAATTCAAGGCTAGTAATATATTATAAGTTCTAGTGAATTAAAAATTTTCATCCATCCACGGAATAACCTTAGCATGTGCTGCGTAACCTCATTCTCTATTCGTTGACTATTTAGTCAGAAGCTCCTATCTCAGCTATTGGTCGTATTCGTATGTACTCGGTAAGTCCAACGAGGCGTTGTAATAAAAGTTTTGTATATTTTTTTAAACTTTTTCCATTAGAGCGGATTCCCCGGGGTGAGGCGGTGGCCGTTCGCGTGAGAATGAGCAATTTCCTCCCGACCGCCACGATTTCGATCTGACTTCCTGTCTGGGCAGCGATTTTAAAATTTATAGAATCGCTTTACATGAAATTGAAAATAAGAACAAACGTGCCGTGTATGTGGAAACAGCGATATTTTTAAGCTCTTCGATTTCCATAAGTTGAATATTCAGTATCCATTTGATATTTTCCAATTTAAAAACACAACACTTTATAATTTTTCTCGATGTGCCAGAAATATCGTGTAGAATAATTAACCTTTTAGAAAAAGAAAATATACTTCAAGCATTTTGTGGTTTTTGCAATTCGGATAAAAAAAGTTGAAATCAGTTTAGAGTCGGCAAAGATATTGCGTACTTAACTAAAATAGGTACACAAAAATACAGTCGACAAGAGACCCTGTCATCCTGTCAGTTAAAAAAAAAACTATTTAGAAAATTATGAGGAAACAATTTCTGGCAGACGAATTATTTTTGATCATTTTAAAAAATCGGAGCCAATATCCAACATTAAGTTATAGAAGTAATTTTGAAAGCAACAGTCGCCTTACTAGGTGCTTTCTAAAGACTATAAATCAGGTGATTGCAGATCGTAGCCGTAAGTCTCCATTGCCTGAACAATGCGCCTTTGGAATAACGAACTCAATTGTGTTAAGTCAGTTGCACCTGAGCGAACCCAGCTTTTTCGTAACGACGCTCCTTTAGTTTTATTGAATGACGAACCGGAGGTACTTTTGTTGGATGAATGGTTCGTTTTATTGATTGAGGAAATATTTCTTATCAATTTTGTTGATTAAAGAACAATTGATTTTAAAGGTTGATATTTTTACGTGTCTCACACCTAAATACCTAATATATAAAGTGATTATTAGGCTCATCCATAATATCCTCATGGGACCTGTGCATACTGGAGAACTATGGACGTACACAAGTACACCTCTTCCCGACCCTTCGGGGAATACAGCAGTGATAATGGTATAATATGGACAAGCCGAGGACAGGGTGTAATGGCGCACATTGGGGGAGGCCTACGTCCAGCAGAGGACTGCTTTAGGCTGATGATGATGATGATGATGAATTACCATTCATATTGCATATCTTTCCTAAATGATTTTAATGTATCGTATTTTAATGACACGATGGCATATCGGTGACCACAGATTATAATAACGTAGGTATGTGGAAAATATCCAAAATAAATAAAACATTATCTTAAACCTCACCTAAATCATGCCTTTATCTATAGTATCAGTCGGGATGACTATTTATGTCTCTAAAATTAAGAACGAAATATCAGCTTTTGTTCAGATCATTCTGGACAGTTTGTACGTCCTGATATTTCTGATGCTGACAGTACAAGATGTATTTTTACTCGTATCTTATGGTTCATAATGTAACCAAGAGATTATGAGTAAAAGACGCTAACAGCGTGGTTTCAGTTAAAAGTATCTATTAGGTTTTTACACTTTCACGCTTAAATAACTGTAAAGATTTCGATAAAATATGACTCGGACAATCATCAGACCAGACTCAAATCAGACTCAAATCAGACTGCCTCATTGGTCTAGTGGTCCCAAGCGCGACTGCTACACTAGAGGTCCTGGGTTCGATCCCCAGGTCGAGCAAAGTGTTATTGAGTTTTTCTATGAAATACTCAGTAGCAGCTCGGAGTCTGGATTTGTGCCCGGTGAATGGCTATAGGCTCGCCCCCTATAACATGGGACCTAAACATACCGGCGAACTGTGGGTGTACATTAAGTACGCCTCTGCCTAACCCTTCGGGGAATACAGGCGTGATGGTATGATGGTATGTTATGACTCGGACATGGATTGCATCTCGAGGAAGTACGTTTGTCTCAAAAAATATTTGCGAGGTGAGTGAAATTGTTGGACACAGCTAATACATAAAAAAATCATAATAAAATTAACAAGAGAGCCTTGCGTCTTTCACTTCATGTCCCTGTACTCCGAAATGAACTAGGTATTGTTTTCAGAAATATCTATTAAGAAAAAGATTTGCTAGGAGGTTTTTATGTAGGTACTACATAAAAGTAGAATGTACAAAATAAATATAAGATAACAAAACAAATAACTTTGAAGAATAGTCAATATTTTATTGGTGTAATTTATCTTGCTTATATAAATCTCGGTGTGGAAGTTATTCTGACAACTTCGTCAACTCTAACGCGATCTAAGATTGTTAGTAGTTTTTCTATTTTACAGATTTGTTATTCTTTTATTTATAAGTATGACAAAACAAAAAAAACTAGAACAAATAACATTTAGACATCGGAAGACGAATTAATAAGGATAACCTTATTTTTGTTCAGAATATTTAATTTTAGTTACAAAATACTTAAGCCATTCATACATTTCTTCACTAAGAATATTTTTGAATAAATCGAAGTTTAAATCAAAGTTCAAAACTGCAGAAAATTTCAATCCTTTAGAAACATCAGCAAATACTTTAAAATGAACCTCATTGGCGAGTTTTAAAATTTCATCAGAGTCCAGAAATGAAAAAGACTGAAACGTTGGTCACAAGTTCGATTCGAAAGTTGAACTGCTACGATCGAACCGTGCCGTGATTGCACTCCGTCTCGAAAATTTCGAACAAATACTTTGCAAGCTTTGGTGAAGTTTCGGGACGCACGATGAGACTTTAAATGAAATATTACTTGTGGGTCAGTTGCTCTGGTAGCTCGACTATTGTACTGAATTGTAAATGTACGTCATTCTGTATGAGAGTAGAGATACTTCTTTCAAATATGTTGCAATTGCAATTTGTGTGTAATTTATATACTTTAAGGACATATAGGGATTGTTACTAACTTTATTATATATAACATTGTCTTACATTGGAACTCACATATTTGCTACTAAGTATTATGTCTGGACTTTAAAAGAGACTATGATTCTCTGAGTTCGTTTCGGTGTTTCTGCTCAGAGGTCGTCAGTTAGGAAATGCCGGTGTCATCTAGTTTAAAAAAAAAAATGACTTGTAAAAGTGTCCTTAAAAGATCTATTTACAGAAATAAATATCATGTATCATTACTTTATTGCTGATCTAACTAGTTAACTGTAATTATAATAGATAACCTAGTTATTATTAATCCCGTGTAAATTACCAATTTCAATCTTCGTGCCTACATTATGTATAGAACTCCTGTGCAAATTAATAATGTAATAATTATTATTTTTATTAAAGGAGCAACTCTTGTGCAAAATTATTACAATATTAATTTTGGAGTTTTTTACTCTTCTCCATAAGACCCACTTTTTGGAACCCAGTAGTCTAATATTGAAATTAAACATTTTGAATTTCTTACTGATCTGGATTTGACCAACAGCTCACGCACACCTTAAGGCACATCTTAAGCATTATGGTGTACCTACATTGGTTGTTGGTCAGTGCTAGTTTTGCCATTTCGAAATATACGTGGGAGAGCCATGCTTCGGCACGAATGGGCCGGTAAAACAACGCTTACGTTGTGTTTCGCCGAATGAGTGAGGTTACCGGAGGCCCAATACCCTTTTAAAAGGTCGGCAACGCACTCGTGACTCCTCTGGTGTTGCGGGTGTCCATGGGCGGCGGTAATCGCTTACCATCAGGCGATGCGTCTGCTCGTTTGCCCTCCTATTCCATAAAAAAAAATACGAATAGGTATCAATATATTAGAATAAATACAGTGTACGTAATGTAATGATAATGTTTAGTGAAACGTCACAAATATTCTTTTAGATAAAGCGATAAGATGTTCCATTCCTGGAAGTCTACTTAGACTAAGTAGGTATCAATAAATGTATATGAATATACAACGTGTAATTGAATAAGGGCAAGACCTCAAACACTGCGATTAGAATATTGAGTTTTATTACACGGCTCATCCTGAAAACAAATTTACATGGTAGTATTCGTCTCCAATGAACTCGTTCGCGTAGTATTCGTCTCCAACGAACTCATTCGCGTAGCATTCGTCTCCAACGAACCCGTTTTCGTAGTTTTTTAGAGTCCTAAAACAAATATAAAAATTGAACACTGTTAGTACTTATTATTTATTATTATTATTATTATTTAGCTGCCAACAGTGACGTTTCCAATATGTCAAATCACTTTCTTTAGAGTAACAAGGGTTGCCATCATTAATTAATGGGTGGGTGATACTTTGCAGGTATCAGGCAGGGTGGGGACCTAATTGTTTTCAGGATGAGCCGTTCATAAAATTACCATCAGACGTCACTTAATGTAAATTAGTTATAATAACGACACGTATGCACGTTTTTATTAGTTATACCAGGGAAACAGCAGAACTTGTGGCCGTTATACAGTCGTACTCACAACGACTACGATATCAGTGCGCGCACGCACACAATAACAATTTGTGCAAATAGGTTTCAATTTTCCATACCTCGACCCACTGATGGATCATTGCCATAATTTCAGGTATTGTAATTATCTTTTCGAGAAAAATTAACACATATTAAAAACCACTGTAATCGATTCAGTAGTCGAACAAACTACTTCCAAAACATGCGCTCATTCTGTTATAGGTAATGTATATGTTTTGAATACCTTGATATAGAACAAAAATCTGACCTGGAATAATACATCCATAGATAAAATGTTATGATCCGAATCTTATTGGAAAAATATTAATTATATTCCTATTTAAATTATATTTATGTTTATAAGTCTTTAGCCTTTTTTTCAAACTATTTCGGAGATAAACTCCGACAAATTTGATGATTGCTTACTAGATTTGGAATACTTACCTACAACAGTTTCTGAAGAACAACGGTGCTTTTCAAAAGAAAAAAATATTTAGATATGGATAAAATTTATGACCGCAGAAAAGTGTACCTACTTTGTTTATTTTGCACTCGTCTGAACTTCATGGCGGTCATGAAAGTTAGTGGTCCTTAAAGCATAATAGGATATCCTACCTATTCGTTTGCTAATGAAAGCCTTGAGATTTCTTTGATTATTTATCAGACTTGGGTTATGATATATTATTTGATAAAAGTAGGTGGATCCTTCATGAGTCACATGTGTAATATTTATCAGCTTATTTATTATCAAGTAAATGATTCACTGGATTTATTTCTGTAAAATAATCAGGCAAATATCATAATTGTATTATGAGTTTAATTTGAAGGTCATTATGCGTCGCAATAACCTAAGTATCTTGTACATATCGTAAGAAGTAATAAAAAAATATTTTCAGTGATTTTATCTGTATGATCTTTTCGTAACTTATCATTCGCAGTGAATTTCCATTTAAGTATAGTGACTTAATGTAACACTTACTTTGATATTAATGGTGCTACAGGCACCTAAGCATTAACAGTGCTATTATTTTATTTATCTCATACTTGAACAGGCTTCATCAGGCTTTAGTAAAATAGCGAATTACTTTTATTCAATACGCCAGAAAAGATACCTATCTATTAGTAGCAAGTTAAATCGCAACACTGCGATACGAACTTCACGAAGTCTCTAATTCAAACACTCTGAAACTCAAACTATAAGTCATCCTTAATACCTAAGTAAGTAGGTATTTGTCTTTGAATAGAACTACGAGCATACTATAAAGTTTCCACCAATTAATATTTGCTAAAGGTACTTTGGTAGTTGTAGAACTTAGATGCAGTTCCAAGCTGCCGGGAGCCAAACACACACAGATCTCTAATTAAATGCGTTCACGATATATTGATGCTACGCTAGAGATGGGAGACGTGCCATCGAAACGTAATTTTAACAATAAACAAAACATTCTTGAGTTCTACTCGTTGTAAAAAGAAGTATTATATTTTTTATTTCTGATAGGCTTACGCCAGTTTGCCTGATGGTAAGCGAGAGGGTCTTTCATTTCTTTGTTTGTTTCATTTTAATAAGACCATTTTGACAGGTATTATCACTATTTGCAAAATAAGAAGGTTCTAAAATAATTCATTATCTAATATATTTTATAAATATTGTTTTTTTTTCGTTAGCCAACAATTGTCTACACCAGAATAATCACATATATAACAAACAATAAAATACTTATTTTTATAAGTGCGACAATTACTTATAGGATAACATAACATGCACAAATTCGGTAAACATAACAATATAATATCGATAATAATTAATAAAAAATAATTACAAACATAATTAATTAAAATAGAAATAATATTAGATAATATTAAAATAGAATTAATTATTGAGAATTAAAAATATACGCATAAATTATGCAATTATTTAAGTATTTTATCATTAAAAACTGAGCAGGTATTTAAATTTATATTTTTTGTCAATAACGTCACTTTATAAACAAAATATTTACCTACTAATTGTTATCGGTGTTGAGCAAAGTGACTGACAATTACTTTGTAAAATTATAGATTATTTGATAGATCATCATTACCTACATAGGTGCACACATTTATAAAATACCAAATTACAGCTACATAGCTGTGCTAAAATTATGATTATACGTTTTGAAAACCGTACAATTCTCTAAATGCACTCATATTCAGAGACCGTATCGTCAATACGGACATGTTGACAAAGTAAATAGGCAATGTTAACATACAACTAATTATGTGTCAAATTTCTAATTAGTATAATGAGCATTGAACTGAATAGATCTGATAAGCGTTAACCGACACTAATTGAGCAACCAGACACCATACAAAATTAGTGTTGTTACTACTTTACTATATAATATAAACTCCCGTTGCGTGGAATTTGTGTTTGTTCGGGTTAATCTGAAAAACTACTGTATTGATTTTGACACGGTTTTCATCAATATATAAGGGATTATCTAGGAAGCTTTTAGTTTATTAGAAGATAAACGTAAAAATATCAATTTACACACTATTAAATAATATTATAATTAATTTGATTGTATTAATTAACTAACCCTTTAGTCTAGTGGTTCTAAGCGCGATCGCTACGCTACATGGCCTAGGTTCAATTCTATCATCCCTTGTAATAGGGGGCGGGCCTATTGCTATTTATCGACCACAAATCCCAATTCCGAGAAATTCGACAAAATTCTCAGTAATAGTACTGAGAATTTCGTAGAAAGACTTAAACACAAACTCAAACCAAAAAAATGACCGTGGCAAATCCATCATAACCTTTCAGATTGGTTGATACTTGTCCACAAGCCCCTCAATTACAATCTACTCATAATTAAGTAATAAGCAGTATCGATAAATGCCCCATCCCTAATATGTTGAGGTCAGCTTCTAGTTCCGGATGCGGTTAAATATCAGTACACTTACTTATACAGGGCCACTGCAGTTAAACTTTGAAACCTGACTAGTGAGACTCTGATTCAATATGAGACTTCTTGAATACTATATTAAATTGCATTCAAGCATTTAATACATGAAAGTAATCAACCCTTTCTAATGCCCCACTGTTGGGCACGTTTGCCACGCTAGCCTAATGCGGGTTGACAGACTTTACACGTCGTCGAGAAAATCTCTCAGGTATGTAGGTATTTCCACGATGTTTTCCTTCACCGCTTAAAAGCAGTACGCACATGACTTCAAATCTTTATATATATAATTCTTCTGTGAGTGTGTATGTGACTGAACTTCTCTCAAACGACTGGACCGATTTTGATGAAATTTTTTGTGTGTGTTCAAGGGGATCTGGGAATGGTTTAGATCAAACGACTGGACCGATTTTGATGAAATTGGGGATCTGGGAATGGTTTTGTCCGTTGTCCGCTGTATTTCGCTTTATACGTAGCGAAGCACGTACCGGGCCGCTAGTAGTTCAATAAAAGTACTTGCTTTGGATTCGAACTCGAGACCTTTTACTTCGCAGTCCAATGGTCATATCAGTAGGCTATCACTGCTTTTAAGCAAGCTCGTAATGGGAGAGAAAAATCATAACTCAGAATTGCATTGAGAATTTCTTGGTAAAAACAAACAAAACTTTGCTCGACCTGAGGATCGAACCCAGGAGTTCAAGATTAGTAGCCCCACTAATAAAATCAATAAAGGAGGCAGTTTATTCTTGAGCTCTATTTTTAAAAAAGAGTATGGGACAATTTCAAGAATTTTATGAAGTATCCCATTTCAACCTCGAATAGAGTTCCACAATCGAGCTAGTTTTTAACTGTATTTACTTCGTATGCTCGTATGGCAATCTATTACATTATTATCGTATGTTGCTTAAGCCGCACCAATTCCCGCCGAGTACGCGCGTTTACGTTACGTTAACGTTAAACCCGCTAAGCCGTAAACGTTGACTGCGTCTTATGTAGATGAATAGTTAACATATTTGACTTTGCTATAACGTTTAAGAGAGGTAGGGCATAGTGGAATCGAATAATTCCACTCACAATTGGAGCTGGTGGAGAAGTACCTCCACCATACAGAAAATTGTAGCTAAATAACATAGCTCCGTGCTATGTTGGGTTCCTAACGGTGAGCAAGTTCGCCAGAGCTCCGCGAGGAAGCGTTGTGTTAGCAGTGGGGGGGATCGGTGGTGTTTTGTTACCGCCACTGTCATGTATGGCAGCATGTCTCCTGTGCTGCCAGCCCAACTATTCCTCCTTAATTTACAGGGTCGGCAACGCGTGAGTGATACCCCCGGCGTTGGTAGCTTCCATAGGCTACGGTAACCGCTTACCATCAGGCGGGCCGTATGCTTATTTGCCACCTTAGTGGTATAAAAAAAGGTTAAGTACTCATTTTCGCGAGTTTTGTGTGGGGAATAAAAGTGAAAAAGTTAATTAAAAAAATCAAAATACTCGCCAAAAATGATGGAAACAAGAGCATCAATTTTATGCAGGCGGAGGCAATATGTCTTTGGAATTAAATATAAGCATTGTAATTATTTTATTTATAAGCAAGCAATGTCACAACACTCGCAAGACAAATCGATCGACGTAAGGATCATTCAAACCGGCTCATGCGTTTTGTCTCTAGAGCGCCACAAAGGATCAAACATACATACATTCATACATGCAAACATAATAATAAAAAGGTTGATAAATACATTACCCTCCTTTGCGTCGCGCATTCGGGTAAAAAGAGGAAAGAGAGCTTAAATGGCCACGTTTGATGAATCAAAATACGATTCACAACGTGCCATGTAACTCCAGTATATTTAATAAGCTGACCTTTAAGTGTACGAAAAGACTAAACAATGCGAGCTCAGCTTATACTGGATATGAAGTCGGTGCCTTTGCTTTGATCGAATCTTTTGATTTCGCCAGCGACTTCCGAAGCAGTTTCGCACATAACATTATATTTTATGGTTTTGAAGGCGGTTTTACTTTTTCTTAAAGTTATTTTATTTCAACATTTTGAGTAGCGAGTATAAAACTAAACTAGACGACATTATCATTTACTTGGTCGTTACGTGTTATTGTACAGTACGCGCAGCATAAGTTGGCCGGAGTGAAGTTCGCCGTTTTAATGCGCAGTGGATTGTTTACGTTAAAAATTGTGTACTGCGCAACCAAACAGCTAACTTCAGTCCGGCCAACTTATGTCGCGCGTACTGTAATATTTTGTTCTAAATTTTGTGATCTAGACCAAATTTTTACGGGATCATCTTTGAATGACCTACCGATCAAAAAAAGAGTCATAAAATCGATTCATAATTGACGGAATAATCGCGTACCCATTGGATACCTTTTATAACCTCCTTCTTTTTGAAGTCGGTTAGAAAAGGTATCCAATGAACTAGTATTAATATTAGTCTTTAGTCTGAATGTTGTTAAATAAATACAATACTTACGTAATCGTACATAATACGTAAACTCAGGCAAGAAGCAAAGCAAAGCCTGAAGCGATAATTGCGAGCAGTTTACTACGACGACGTAGATATCAGATCCAGCTTAAACAGACGCTTCCGTCCCCGCCGCCGAAGGACCGTTTCCGGCGGAACCGGACACGGGGTGGTGGGGGGTGCACTAAGCGGATTCCAAACAGATCTTACTATAACATTTACGTGTTTCCTGTTACACATAATTATTCACCACCGACGTGAAGTGATTATGATTACACTTGGTACACGAACAGTGTGTGATCGCTTTAATATAATCAATATCGTTGCAAAATTCAGGATTTTAATGCGGTTGCCTGTATTTTCTGCCACATTTGAAATGGTTCTGGTTCTGTTCACTAAGATACGCTGCTTTAGGAAAAAGTAGATATTTCTTGTACCTTTATAAAAAAACATAGTTTCAAATTTATCGTAATATGTTGAAATCTTCTAATCAACGTGTAAAAAGAACAATATAGTAGCTACCTACCTATAAATTTACTGTTTTAATGAAATCAAAAAGTTGGACCACTGACAGTAATTAGACATTGAGATCATTTTGTTTAAGTACCAGAAAACTTCTGATTCTAAAGTAGAATATAGTATTCTTTTTTATAAATTGTATTATGGACCTGGTTGTTATGTCTATAAATCTTTCTTAAAACACGTTCTTGTGTGTGTGTTCTACGACATTTCTCTTTAGTGGCTTTAAGAATTCCTAGATAGTTATACCGATAAATTACAATTTCAGAGGCCCTTAGTTCTACTTATTCACGACGTCATCGTCTGTAATTTTCATAAAGCGTGGAAGGCAAGACAAACGATGGACATCTTTAATGCTCAAACCGCCATCATATGCGGTGGGCATCAGTGATGCAAAGAAGAATTTATGTTCTCCATCCATATTGCCCTGTGGGGCGCCCTGGGTCGCCGCATTTAACATTATATGCCAGATTTATTGTAAAATACAGGGACGTCGACCTCCCGCCATTTTTCTAGTGAGAATTGACGAGCGCCTTAGACTTGGTAACATTATTGGCGTTCTTACTACAGATTGCTCTGGTATAGTGTTAGGCGTTGAATCTTAGTACTTTTAAAATATCACAACTTGTATCCTGTGTGTTCAAAATGCAGTAAGCTTATATATAAAAATATATTTTCTTTTAGAACTGTATTATATACTTTGTAGAAAGTAACATTACAATTTAATTAGAATGACACACTAATAGGTATGTACAATATTCTAGAAATTTCATATAAATATTATAAAATTATTATTATATATCCTTACTAATATTATAAACGTGAAAGTTTGTGAGTATAGATGTATTGAATTTTGTTACTCATTCACGACAGAACGGGTGAACGGATCTGGATAAAATTTGGCACATAAATAGATTATAGCCTGGAATAACACATAGGCTATTTTTATCCAGGTTGGACCCAATATTGAAGTTCACGCAGACAAAGTCGCGGGCAGAAGCTAGTTAATTATAATTTTCATACCTATATATAGGTATTAATATTGTTCCAAGTTATTGTAGTACTGTAAAACTTGAAAATTACCTACAAATAAGGAGTCACAAAATGCCGTTCATTTAAATTTTAATTTCTTTATAATACCTACCCACAATCGTCATCCTTGTAAGCGCTTGGGCGTAAGCAAAATGTTGCAGATGAACTACTAGTTTTAATAAATTCGTCACCGAAGTTGCGGACTGAAAGCCTTAATTAAGATAACGTCCTTGGTGGTAGGAATCCAGTACCCTGCGGAGGGAACTCCAAGTTTTAGCAGTTTCGTGTTTGTCTTAGACAACTTGGACAGTGAAGTAACTAGTCAAACAAACTGGGCGGCCGGCGGCAGGCACCGATTTAAGCCGAGCTTAACATCAAAATTAAATGCCGGTACACGTACCGTTTTACAGATTGTGGAATGCTTTAGACACTCTCGCATACCCACAAAGTGTTATGAAACCAGACTATGTTTATACTTTCGCAGGAATTCTGTTGAATACTTACATTGTGGTTAAAAAACGCGAAAAACATTTTCATTCGCCGCGGGCTGTGGGAGCTGCATCAGCGGTTGCGAACAATAATACAAACAGAATTATAAAGACTATTTTATTCTGTGGTTTATGCATGGAGGGAGCGGTGTTTATTGTATTTTTCAGTGAAGCGTGTTACGTTTAACTGGGTAGTCGCAATGACTGTGCTGACTTCGATCTGGCAGCCAGAAACCTTTACATACCGACTTGAGTAGCCTTAAGTTTGAGAATGACACTTACTAGGAACAATAGGAGCTCTAATTATTTTGAGGTTTTTAGGCTAATCTTTATCTTCTTTACATAGTTTAAAACAAAGTCGCTGTCGCTGTCCGTCCGTCCCTATGTATGCTTAAATCTTTAAAACTACGCAACGGATTTTGAAGCGGTTTTTTTAATAAATAGAGTGATTCAAGAGGAAGGTTTTAAGCTATTTAACATTACGCTACGACTCTTAGGGATGGGGCAACGCGGGTGAAACCGCGGGCGGGTCGCTAGTTTGAAATATTTGGAAGTTTCGTTAAGCTAGTTACATCAAGTCTTTAAAGAAAGAAAAAAGTTAATTCTTCTGGTATAATATTGTTATTATGTTATATTTTTTGTATTGTATGTATATATTTTTTTTAACATTAATATAATTTGTTATAAGTATCTTGTTTCTTTATTTACGCCAGACTACCTTGTTTTTTTATTTTTTTCTCTGTAAGAGATCGCTTTTAGCGATAAGACCGTCCATTGTACCTTGTACATATTCTATAAAACGAATATTTGGATAGCATGTACTATTTAACATTAGTTTTTGGTGCAATAAAGATTATATATATATCTATGAGTATATTTGAATTAGATAATATAAAATATTATAGACCTTCAAAAAAACATCCCAAAAATATTTGATTGTGTACCATTCCTTTGGTCTGTTCCATTGTATTTATGGAAAATATTCGGATTCATCATTACTGAGAAACCCTCAAGTGATTAGGATATACAAGATCAACGCAGGTAAAACCAACGCAAGACGGCGACTGTTATGAATACACAGTGACAAGTTAAATTTAGTAGAAAGTAATTTTGTACCGTACAAGTTACACACATCCCGAGCGCAGGAAAGTTTGTAATAAATATGTAAGCAAGTGCGTATAGTACCGATCTAAGTTATATAACTTCCCAGTCCCAGTCCCAAGTTTCGTATTAACTGTGAAACTTAAACATCAAAGCAACAACGTGAACTTGCTCCAAGACCTCATACCTGCTGACAGTTTCAATAACTAACTTTGTCATATCGCTTTACTTAAACACTTGACGTAAATTTTACCTTTCGCCACCTGGTGATACAATTGCTTTGTTATTTTGCTTATATGTAATTGCTTCATTAAACTCTGTACAATTACTAGTATTGTCTTGACGAATGACTTTCTAATATAGTTAATAATGAATTAAACACAATAATAACGTAAGAAGACCACGGAATCATTTTGCGATTGAGAGAGAGAGAGAGAGAGAGGGATGCCGCTGTACATTTTAAATAGCGCCATCCCTTTTCACTACTTAAAACTGATTGAAAACATCATAGAATGAACAAGAGTAAGGGCTATGGTGAGACGGAGTTACGTTACATAAATCAAAGCGGTAAGGGGTGATAAGACAAAACTACGTTACACAGTTGAAAAGAGAAATAGGCGGTCGCGATGTACATGCCCGATTTAGTATAAGGAAGTTCAGGAATTACCTAGAATTTAGCAGAGAGCTGTGAAAGGTGCACTCATAACGAGCTTAGCTCTTGTATAGGAGAGAGATGTCTTCAAATACAACTAACGTTAATGTAGTAAGTAAACATGTAGAAAGTCTAGAATTATCTACAAAACCTACATTATTATATTGATAGGTACCTATTAACAAATCTACGTAAAAAGCTTTAAATTATTATTTACTGCTTTTTCTTTTAGTGTTCACAAACAAAGTTTTTACTTCAGTTGAAATGTAATGAATTTTACATGATGTGACTTCATACTGTATTCAGTCAGTCAGTTAGAGCTACACAAAGTAGATTCATGGAAATTCTAGGTTTCGATAGAAGAATAAAACGCTCCAAAATACTTTGATTTATGTGCCAACAAAGTTAATTCAATAAAACCATAAATCCTTATTCTTACTTAAAATTATAAACGTGAAAGTTTGTGAGTATGGATGTTTGTTACTCTTTCACGCCAGAACAGCTAAACGGATCTGGATGAAATTTGGCAAAGAGATAGATTATAGTCTGGAATAACACATAGCCTTGGTATCCAGGTCGGACCCAATTTTAAAGTTCACGCAGACAAAGTCGTGGGCAGAAGCTACTAAAATAATATAAGAATATGAATCCTTACGAATACTGGTAGACCCTTATGATTAGCAAAGCTATAGGCTTAAGAAGTAATATATCATTCATAAACCCAACACCAGAATGTAAAATTATTAATTAATTCATACATACGACACGATGTAGCTACGAGATGGCGAAAAACAAATTAGAAAGTGAGTGAAGCATTCTTATCCGACGGATTAAGCATTTCACTAAAGAGAGAAATAAGTAATGAACATTTTGCCCCGATCTCTTTGTTGGGAACACGTTCATTAATTTCAAAGCCTCAGGTCGTTGTCTTTAAGCCATCTCTTCATTCTAATAAGAATAGAACAAGCTTAAGCTTCGTGAGTCGGATTTGGAATTGATCTGCATTTGAACATTCAAAGTTGTTTCAATATTAGATGTCTGTTGTAAACATGTGTCCGAATGTATGTATGTAGTAATGGGTTTTTTGTTAATCTTGATAGGTTTACGTTTGACGGCCAGTTTGCAACACTGCGATCTAAGATGGAGCGCACTTGCCTAGAAAAAATTGATTCATTCGTGATTTAAAAATAGCCAGATTATATCTATCGGGGAAGACCCCGTCGGGAAGCGCATTCCACATTTCAGCGGTACGCATGATAAAAGTGGACTTAAAGCGTTTCGTTCGTGTTTCTGGCTGCCATGAGACGATGTTGCTTTTTCGTGCTTCTAGTCGTCCAATAGTAATAGGGGAAAGGGGGGATAAGATGAAGGTTTGATGGACACACATGTTTGATTTGATTCTGTCTTATTCTTCCTCTATCGTGAATGCTTGATGACGCATGAGCAACTTAATCCTATCGTTATTATGTTTTTGTTTTGTCTTAATGTCAATCCTTATATTAAGGCAATCAGCACATTTATAGCGTGGCCGACTTTTCAGGGCACAACGTCATCATTGAGGCCCTTTTAGCTTTTCCTTATTATTTATCCATATTGCTATAACTCACATCTAGTAAAAGTGAAGCATAACCTTAAATTTCGTTCCTAATTTATTGCATAGGTAGAGATGGCCATGCTTTAGTCAGTAGGAGTCCGACATACCCCGCCTCCTTTAATTTCGGAAGATAGAAGGGCATTGGAATATCCCCCTGATGGATTATTTAGTTACGGTTAGGTATAGGGCGATGTAGCCAGGTAAATTACTGGATACCTTTTTGATTACGGGGGGAAACCTTCCAAAAGGCGTACGGTCTTCGGAGATTAGACTGAGACCGGGGAGTGGCGGATTCTTATGCACTAAAATCACCCCGGTGGCCACCATCAGCACATGAAGGGGACACTGTGCCCTCTTAAAAGACCACCCCAGAGCCCCCTGTGCGACGCCTGTTTAGGCACATCCCTGGGGAGACTGTAAAGGGGTCTCCTTTTAACCTCACTGTACACGGTAACACGTGACCACTGTGCTACCGTTTTCTTTGGGGCCACATGATGGGCGAGCAGAGACACCTCTCTGCACGACCGTGACACCTAGAACCGCCTGCCATAAGTGACGCAGGCGGGGTTTCGTCGTGTTAGGCACTGAGGCGGTTGCCTCCCCGGCAGCGATACGATCAGCTCTCTTACGATCCCGCTCGGCAGCCACCTTCTGGAACACCACAGTTTCAAAAAAGGAGGCTATTTTAGCCCAGTTATCTGGTTCTGCCAGCATAGCTTTCACTACTGCTGGCAGGGACAGATCTTGCCCGATCCCGGCTGCCAAGATCCGCCGCTCGGAGGCCCACGCGGGGCATTCCTCGAGGGTGTGCTGTGCGGAATCTAGGCCCCTATCGCAGTGGTAAATTATTGGATCTGAATTAATGGACCTACCTAATTATATGACTTCACAACTGATGTCTCAAGATGACTAAGCGGTTGCAGCTTGTATGTGGTTTTATTAAAAATTTATAAATATATATGGTTAAAATATATAACCATATAAACTTAATTAAAATGCATATAAAAGTTAATAAAAATATCATCAAAAATAAACCGCTTCATTCGTGAATGTTAAAGCAACAACATTATATTATGCAAATCGTGGTGTTTCAGTGAAATATTGCTTTTAATAGTGCGCGGCCGTTGATGCGGACAGATGCTGATAACATTACAGTCATGTGGACGAATTCATCATGCCAGTAATCGATATGTAAGGCACTGAATATATTATGGTCTTTGTATTGTAAAGGACGTAAACAAAAAAATACCATATCGTACGTGACCATGGATGCTGTAAAGTATCCAAATCGTCGGGAATTAAATAATATCAACACAACGCAATAAATTCAGTAAAAAGTAGTTTTATTTCAATATATACTTAAAATAAAATTGTAATAGGGCGATGTCTGTACATTATAGATAAATACATAATACATAGTCAACCCATTATACTGGCCCACTGCTGGGCACGGGTCTCCTCTCAGAATGAGAGGGATTAGGCTATAGTCCACTACGCTGGCCTAGTGCGGGTTGGCAGACTTCACACACTGTCGAGAAAATCTCTCAGGCATGCAGGTTTCCTCACCATATTTACCTTCACCGTTTAAGCGCGTGATAATTAACTATTTAATACGCACATGACTTCGAAAAGTCAGAGGTGTGTGGGTTCGAAATCGAGACCTTTGACTTGGCAGTCCAACGGTCATACCACTAGGCTATCATAGCTTCTAACTTGTTAATTTCAGTACGAAACAAATGTTTGTAAGGCCTACATGACCTCTAGCATAGCAGTAGCAGTATTAGAAATTTATTTTAGTGAAGGAAAAACTCAACCGCGGGCAGGACTCCAACCTGCGTCTTCTGGTTAGATACACTAGACGCTATGACCTCTAAGCCTCCGCGAGTCCCACCCGCCTGATCGAAATTTGCCATTACATTCTGAATGTACGTCTTAAGATGACTTTCACTAAAATGACTCTATAATCTTAGTATGGAAAATGCAAAACAAAAACCCAAAAAGATACTATTAGAAATTATTACATAGTGAATGTTTACATTCTGCCGGTAAAAGAGAGAAATTCTCCTTTTGAAAATCCTTAGTCATGATCTCCGGACCTTTCGCGTAATGGAATGTTGCAGGTGGTATATGTTACAAAGGTATTGGTATCTGGAGCCCCGTCTGTCTTATCATAATGGAAAACGACACGTGATTTTGAATGTGCAGCACAAAATGTATTAAAATCTATTTGTTGTTTTAGTGTGTTGAATGTTTTTTCGTTTAATGTAAATATTGATTAAAAAACTGTTCAACCGTTTACTACCATTACAACCAGCTACTGACTAAATTTTCCAAGTCTGATCGTTTCGAAATTTGGTATCCATTTACTTTAAAGATATTGTAAGAGCATATTGACTAGTGCTAAGTGAAGTGTTTACTAACATAGGCTAAGTTTTTATTAAGTATACTAACGCAAATTATAATATTTTTAGTCTGTAAAGTATGTATCTATGGGCATAAGTAGCCCGATAATAAAGATTTAATTTAATAATAATAATAACCCTGACCTACAGCAGATCGTATTTATTTTTTATTTTAGTTTTATTTGTAGAGTAAATCCTTAATAATCAATTAAACAAATAAATTTTAACTTACAATTGTACCATCGTTTGAAGCACAGATCATCATTATCAACTTTTATACTTTCCCACTGCTGGGTACTAGTCTCCTCTCAAATTGAGAGGGGTTAGGCTATATTCTACTATGCTAGCTTTCTGCGGGTGGACTGGTTTCTGGGTAGACTTCACAGCATAAGCGCAGATTAAGAAAAATATCATTCTAAAGAGGATATCAGTTGGCATAACCTTTTTTTTTCTTTTAATTTAAGAGCTCAGCTCTTGTCTTCTGCTTTCCGTTTTACCTCTTGATAAGACTCGATCCCCACCCTTTCTTTCATTTGTTCCACAAAACTTCGTCTCGGTCTTTCTCGTTTTCCTTCAATTTAACCTTGGACATCGACGACGACGTCGATGTAACCTTATTCATATATATTTAGGAGCTTGTGTTGTACAAATTCAGCAGCCATTAAGCCGTTTCTTCGATGAAAGCACGTTTTATCTCTACTTTATACTACGAAACCTCTGTGCGATCAACAGATGATTGCATTACGTGACTCGATTGTTAATTTTATTGCCAATGCATTTCGTGTTCGTGTCTGTTGTTATTTCGATCGTGTTATGATCGGAAATTAGAGTAGATATATATAGACAATTGTTAGCAGAATAAATAATAGCTTACTAAAATTTAGGGCAACGTCTCTTTTCAGGTTCGAGGAAGAATCAATTCCTTTAGTGCTTCATGGCAGGGAACAAGTCTCCTCTCAAAAGGGCTTTTCTCAATAGTCTATAATGCATACCGAGAAAATCTCTCCGGTATGCATATTTCTTCACGAAGTTTCACGATATTTTGAAAATTCTTAGGTACTTTTGTGTAGGTACTTCGGATTCTGTCTCGAGACTTTTGACTTGGTAGACCAGCGGTCATGTTATCAAGCTACCTGCTTGTTTGCGGAAGAAATGTAACCAAAAGTACTCGAGAAAAGCCTACTTAAGGTCAGGAGGCAGTCATCAGTTGTCTAGTAATCGTGGGCAATGCTCATGAGCATTATACATCTTTTTGCGTAACAAGATAATATAGACATTGATGGTCAGCAGAATAGAGGATTGAATTTTTCTTCGGCAATATTGTTATCAGATACATAGTTTTTTAATTCTAACTTTTATCAGGAAGACAAAGAATTATAGTTTTATGAATTTGAATTCTGGAAAAGAATGGAATTCTATTGAAAGCACACGTGAAAACACATTGTTATTCAGGCGAGGTACGTCGAACACACACGTGAAGCATACACGACTTAAGTTTCCTCATCGCCATACTTTATAACCGATTTCAGCACTACGGAAACTCTCACCAAAGACCGAATAGATATTCAATTTCTTCGTTTTGTCAGCAATATTCAAATGGGGTCCGCCACGGAAATATTGCCCCGTAGCCTATATGCAAATTCTATTTGAAATGCGAAAGTTTCCACAAGACCGTCGAACCTTCAATCGTGAAGGCAAACAGTTTCTATAAGATTAGTCGTGAGATGCTCCTTCTGCAGTCAATATTGACTTAGGCGGCCGTTGCAGACGGCGACTCGCTCTTAACATGGAAAAATATACTCAGTAGTGTAACGTTGCCTGGCTTTTACGTTGATTGTGTTACTGGATTTTTATTTTCTGGAATGGAGTTGATACAATAGGGTTGAAATTCTGACGGCACAGCCATGTTTACGTTTTGTATTGTTAGCTGTGACCTGTGTGCAATGGTGTTTCTTGGCTGGTTATAAAATATAGTGCGATTTCAATGTAATGCTATTAGAATGGGAAAGAAATTGAATTCTACAATCAGCTGTTGTGTATAAAACATCAATACTAGACAAAATAATATTGCAATTTTAATTGCAATTTTTTCATAATGATAGCCAGTAATTTTGATTAAAAAGTACAGCTAGGGTACCTAATATGTAAGCATTTGTTTGGGTCGTTGTGAATGTGATCAATGTGAGCCCAATGACCCCAAATATATTCGTAAAAGTGGTAATCTCGCATACACACACACCCAGACCAGGAAAACTATCTGTGGGCCATACAAATATTTGTTCTGTGCGATCGCGTCCTCTAGCATAGCAGACGATTGTTCAATTACTGCGCCGATCAAGCGGCCACAGAATAAACAAATAGTTTATGTATCTTAGACAATACTCTTTGGTATTACTGCATATTTTTTTCTACGCAGCTTTCCAGACTGCATCTCTGCAGGGCTCGTTTTCTATTTTTTAATGTGTGCGTTTCCTTCGCTTACCGACTTATTGTCTAGTGGGCGGCCAGCTGTTTGCATTGCGGCTATTGCATTTCCGCATTACGGTACTCTAAACGTAAAAATGTATTGCTTTTTCATGTGATGGGAAGATAAAATTGTGGACTGTAAGCTTAGTTGGCTACAGCGCTTGAAGTACAGGAGGTCACAGGTACAAAACATGCCAGTGGTTTTAAAACTAAAAAAATTATCCTTGACTTTTAAACATTGATGTATTATTTCCTATAATTAATTTTATTTCGGCACTAATCATAATTAACCAGAGGTATTTGCTGAGAACTTGGCAATTGTCTACTGATATATAATGATAACAATACTGTGACAGCTTAAGAGTCCGGCGGACTAAATTTCTCTTACAAACGTAATACCGAAATAAATCGTAATTCAAACATAATTTAATCAAATTCTGTTATTATTCGGTTTCCGATACCATTCATCTAGGTTCCTACTGTACCATTTCGTCCGAAATACTTCACTGGAAATAAATGTAAGCGAATGCAATTTTTGATAACTTTACCAAGTTTGGATCCTTTTTCCGGTCTTTATTTGCAGTAAAGTAGTACTAGACCGTAATAAAATAGTACCGTAGGAATCTGGATTAACGGTATACAAATCCGAGTATAATGTGGCTAATGGTCGGCTTCTGTGCTATGGATTGCGGGTTCATACAAATATTTGTGTATGCTGCAGTAATTGTTTTGGGTCGGAGTATTTATGTCTATAGAATCTGTAGTTTTCCCATGGTTCATGAGAATTTATTACTGTAACAAAGTTTATTTATAAAAAAAGAAGAAGCTATAAAGAAAGCTATGTTAATAAATTATAGATAGAATAGACTTGTTCACCAGTTTCTGATTTCAGAGAAACTTACGTCACGATTCTACCTTCTGTATATTGGTAACTAAAATTATTTTAGGCCGCGTTATACAAGGCATAAGATGGAGTACCTCTAAACAATGTTACCTATACTCCTTTCATGAATCTGGCCAACAAACGTGGTTACTGTGGCCAGGTTCCCTTTTAGGACGGAGATATGTTATACTATTATGTAGGTTTACAAACTCAGTATGTTTGCCAGTCATTGTTTCCACACAAAAGGTTGTATTTCAATGTGAACACTTGAATAAGTGAATGATTGGATTTTGATTGCATTTATTTTTTGCAATAATGCTTGGAAATTACAAGGACAGCTAACGTCATCATCATCCCATTTATTGTCCCAGTGCTAAACACGGGTCTCAGAATGAGAGGGGTTAGGCTAGTCCACCACGCTGTCTTACTACGGGATTCGTAGACATCATACGCCGTCGAGAAAATCTCTCAGGCATGCAGGCCCCTAATGATGTCTTCCTTCGCAGTTTTCGCGAGTGACAATTAATTTGTATGATCTACAGGTAGTTGTTCCGGGTCTGGGCGTTTGTGTATGTGAGAATTTGTGTTTGTAAACGCACCCACAATACAGGAGGAAATCCCAGTGTGGGGCAACGTTTTTTAAAAAAAAAAATTAATACGCACATAACATACCATCACTCCTGTATTCCTCGAAAGGTTAGGCAGAGGTGTACTAATGCACACCCACAGTTCGCCGGTATATTTAGGTCCCATGTAATAGGAGGCGAGTTTATTGTCATTATGCGGGAACAAATTCAGACTCCGAGCTGCTACTGAGAATTTCATAGAAAAACACAGTAACATTTTGCTTGACCTGGGGATCGAACCCAGGACCACACCCAGGATCACTAGACTAATGAGGCACTATTAATACGCACATGATTCCTAAAAGTTGGTGCATGACTTGGATTCGAACTCGACATCTACGACTTACGACAATCCAATGATCATAATCACAAGGCTATCACTGTTAAAATAGTCACTTTTAGTGAATCACTATTGATTACACTACAAACTTTTTATTGTTCAAAGAAACTAATACTGAGCCTTTCCCATCAAAACATTCCCATGATATTATTACGTGTTTGCTAATTATCTCAAAAAACGTGTTATAATATTAGGCGATTAACGATATTTTAGTGCAGTAATATAACGGGATTTCATTAAAGCTACAAGAATTAATTGCAATCATGACGCTGTTAACCAATTTATATAAATTAAGCTTATTTTGATTTGAAATGTAACGCGCTAAAACCGTATTACATTTTTTTTATGGAATTGGGGGACAAACGAGCAGATGGATCGCCTGATGGTAAGCGATTACCGCCGCCCATGGACACCCGCAACACCATAGGAGTCACAAGTGCGTTGCCCGTCTTTTAAAAGGGGATTGGGCCTCCGGTAACCTCACTCACTCAACAAAACACAACGTAAGCGTTGTTTGACGCCGGTTTTCTGTGAGGCCGTGGTATTACTCCGGTCGAGCCGGCCCATTCGTACCGAAGCATGGCTCTCCCACGTAAACACCCCACACATTTGGTTTTATTTAGATACTTAATTATATTAGGTACATTGTTTTCGCAAGCGAGCGAGTTTTTCTTATAGTATGATTTGAAATAAGTCTACGGTTTCACTTATATAGACTTGTCTGACGTATTTGCATAAACTAAAACATTATCAGTACTTCAGTATCTCTGAAAATTGACGTAAATAGTATAAAAATAACATCATGCCTCTACTCCTAAAGGGATAAGAAGAGGTGACCCTTTTTGGTTACACCCAGAGTCGACCTTGTCTGAAAGTAATGTAGACTAAATTCTTGAAACAGTAATATTTATCACGAATTTATAAATTTTGTCTTATCTAAACCCTAGAGACAGACTTGAAAGTAAAATACCAATAACTTAAAAGTAAATACAACTTTGGTAACTTTCACAAGTTCTTTATATACTTGAGGCTCTTTGTATCAAAAAACATTTATTATATTTATTTAATATTGTTTTATTTTATTTGGCATTTAACGCATGCTTAACATTTTCGAGGTATACATCTTATCTAGGGATAAGTTCAGATGCTAGCAGGATCTTTCAGTCATTAAAAAAATATTCAAAAAATGACCGCGTTCTTGTTTTTCGCATTCTGAATTTCCCTAAACACTGTTTCAGAGGCTGTCAATGTCATATAAGGAAATAATATAAGCCTTGGGCTTTGCGTGGATAACATACCATCACGCCTGTATTCCTCGAAGGATTAGGCAGAGGTAGAGGTGCACTAATGTACGGTCTAGCGTAGCTGTCGTACATAGGACTAATGAGGCAGCGTTGATATGTCAGTTAGTATCTCCTAATAAAAATATGTTTGTATTTAAAATTTCCGGATTCCATAAAACTTAAAATAACAGTTCAGATTTGATAGAACAAACAACTATCTTAACTAAATACGAACTCTTTGTAACGACGAGTATACAATTAGCATGGTCCTGCCGTCGCAGTCGGATAACGAAGCGCGACGCCGCTCTTCACATGCAACTTGACTTCCAAAGTTTATTAGAAAATGACCCTTACTACATTTCCCGTCCAAGGAAATTACAATTTTAACCATTTACTGATAAGGTTAAATTTGGATAAGCAAACTTTGGTAGTTAAAGATGAATTTCGCAGAGACGAAAATTTGTAGATGTTGCACTTGCCTACCCCGCGATAGTGGATATAGTGAAGGGCTCTCATGCTCAAGTAGGTATACATCCCGCAACTTTCAGGCACCGCTGGAATTTCAGATTGGTTTGTAGATTGTTATAATGAAGATATATTATATATTCAGCCTCATTATTCTGGTGGTTCTAAATGCAGTTGGAACGCTAGATTTCTGGTTCCCAGGTCTAGAAGTGTTATTGAATTTTTCCAAGAAGTTCTCGGTAGCAGCTCGAGGTTTGGATTTGTGCCCGATTAGTAAAAATAGGTTCCTATTCCTATCCTATTATGGGACCTACACATACCGGCGAACTGTGGGTGTATATTAGAACACCTCAGCCTAATCCTTCGGGGAATACAGGCATGGTCGTATGAATTGCTTGTAGAATAATATAATTTCTGACGATATTAGACGAAGAATATTTAAAAAATAAAATAGGTACTTTTATGCATATATTTTGTCAATGACGCTTTTCCTTTGACGCAAAATGAAGCTAAGTCTATGTGACGTCATCGAGCTTAGTTCCGTAAACGCAAATGTGTATAAACATTGCGGTAATGACGTCTAACGATGTAAACAGAGACGATTGATGTCAAAGCAGGTAGAAATAGCATTCGATATAATACGGACAAATAATGATAGCTACTTTGTTATATTGTCAAAACTACTACATTGTACAGTTTGTTTGTAAATAGTAAGTACTTAGACTATATTCCTTTGTATTTGCGTAAAATAACAGAGCTTATTAGTTGCTTATATTGAAATAATGATGGTATACAACAATAGTAATGTTATGTTATATAATAGAAGGATTATTATATAAACTGTTAATATTTTCGTAAGATTTCAAACATAGACTCAGTCAAAGAATGATTGATGAATCAGATTAAAGATTTTTTTTAATATGCAATATTCACAGCTTTTCTCTCAACAGAAATAAATAACAAATAACATCAACTCAGTATGACTGAGACACCAATTTTCACCAAAAAATACCACTACACAA
The DNA here is from genome assembly GCA_910591435.1 of Acronicta aceris. Taxonomy (NCBI): domain Eukaryota; kingdom Metazoa; phylum Arthropoda; class Insecta; order Lepidoptera; family Noctuidae; genus Acronicta; species Acronicta aceris. The sequence continues at coordinate 6,346,042 of OU342767.1, read as the reverse complement.
GTACATCTTTTCCTTTTCAACTTTTTTGTAAACACGAACAGGAGCCAAGCGTTGCTAAAGGAAATCAAGTAGCTGCAATAAAAGAAAGCAATGGAGTCGCTTTTTGTGCCGCAGACAAAGTTGCAAGCGAGAACTGAGGTATCAAGTAACTTGCAAAGAATTTCACTTGTACATTCTTTCTTCAATCGGCTCCAATCGAAAGGAAATTTAATAACTATGGAAAATGAATAGTATTCAAGTTGAAAAAGATTTTATTTATTTCTGTTCAGAGAAAAATTATGAATATAATAAATTTAAAAACACTATTTTATTTTTTGATGAAGCAGATTGCTAGAGCAGAGCAATCTGTAGAGTAATTTTAGGTAATTAGATAATGAGCAAAATATTCTTTAATATGCCCTTTTAAATTAACAATTACCATTTATCGCGAATAATTTAAGATAATGTAATGAAACCACAATATTGTTTGTGATCAAAATCAAAGAATTTTGTCATTTACGACATTAAGATTCGACTGGCCTTATGTATATTTAGATCATTTTTAAATAAAGCACACATTGCCTTCCATGCAAGCGTAAGCACAAAGGTCGATAAATTATGGTCATCGCTTAAGCCTAACCTAACCTACATATTTAAAAGCAGACACAAATGTAAAATGAAAAATCTAAAAGACTATTAAGTATGTATGTATGCAGTTATTATTCACAACAAAATTAAAAGTTGGTCAACAATGTTGAGAATTCGTAAGAAGATTTTATACTTCGAAGTTTTGTTACCGCAAATGTAAAAGCTTCATTAGTAAGTTTATAAAGCAAATACAGAGCTTATGCATGAGAGTAAGTTCTCAGTGAAACATCAGAAAATTTATTCAGCTTTAAGCACAGGAAATAATGGCAAAGTATTGATAAGTAGTTTGTTTCTATGCTTTTTAATTTAATAGAAAAACGGATCAAACCTAATTTTTTAGAAAAACGTTGTCCCACATTAGGATAACTTCTGTATTGTTGGTGCCTTCACTTAAGTACACTACCGGTCAGACTCGGAATAACTACATGTAGTGCATACAAATTATTGTTCCGTGCGATACGGGGATCAAAACCAATCTCGATCCGTGCAGCAATTGAGTCGTCAAATTTACATAGTTACTAATAATATGGTTGTCAAAAGACATTTTTGAAGAAAAATTAATGAAAAGCCGAACTTATACAGATACTAGCGGCCCGCCCGCGGTTTCACCCGCGTTGCCCCATTCCTAAGAGCCGTAGCGTAATGTTAAATAGTTTAAAACCTTCCTCTTGAATCACTCTATCTATTAAAAAACCTGTTCAAAATCCGTTGCGTAGTTTTAAAGATTTAAGCATACATAGGGACGGACAGACAGCAACAGCGCACTTGTGTCTCCTCTGGTGTTGCGAGTGCCTATGGCCAGCGGTAATCGCTTACCATCAGGCGATCCGTCTACTCGTTTGCCCCTATCCAATATAGTCCTTCTCCTAATCCTACTGGATAGGAAATAGTATGTTACACGAGGCCATTCACGTTATTGATGCTACAATTTATTATGACTTCGATAAATAAATCTAAAATCTCTTTATGACTTTCATAATATCTTTCTTTTGCTCTAGAAATCGAAACCCGCAACTCATCGAGCGCCCATCGAGACGTCGTCCACTCAAAATTTAATTTTAATCGATAATAAAACAAATTGTAAACGGGTTTGTTTACAGAATAGGCACATTTTATCCCTTCACTTACTCGTAAAATGCACCAACATTATTCTGAATTTAAACAAGCTGTATTCGAGACATCAAATCACAAAACATTCTGTTCTCATGCAATATGCACCGCATTTTCGTACAACAGTGATACCAGTGTTGTCCGAGGAAACGCACATCTAAACGCCAGCTTACATACCTTCGTAGGGCTGCCAGGATACTGATATTTATCAGATCTTTATGCTGATATGAGAGGAAATCAGAGCCTAAGCTTTTTCATATAGGTACACATGCCATAACAGAACGCATATAACTATTTATTGTGCGGATTTATTCTCATACCAAAGGAATTTTTGACACCAAAGGTAGCTTATGTCCTTCTACAGGGTTCAATTTATCTTTAGACTAATGTTCATTAAAATAGTTTCAGCGGGGTGGGCGTCAAAATGTAATAAACAAATAAACAGTCAGAGTTGTTAGCATTTATAATAATTAAAATTGCATGAAGCTTGAACTTTGGTGAGTCATATGGTGAATCCTTAGATCTTTCTATCAAGCCAAGCAAGTACTCAAACGATACTCAATTTTAAGATGCCGCTAAGTCTCGACTTGTCACAGTTACTTTGTTGTAGATTAACGACATGGTGTCTTAAGATTGAGTAGCGTTTGTGTATTATACCATACAAATTTTAACGTAGAAAGTAAAGTTAAAATTAAGATGAATAACTTTATTTGACTTTATTTGTTTAGCAGCCCTGCACACCTACACACGTTACAATACAAACAGACGTTTTACAGAGCGAGTTGGTACAACATTATTCAGAACAGATAATACAATATTTACCGACCAAACCCGTATGAGCCAACATTTGTTTCTCATTACGTCGACTATTACAGCGCCTGCGTCGAATCACGAGGTAAATATTTTCATTGAAATTTCAATATTGACCCACTATCATTTTGAGCATTTAAAGATGTCAGTAATGTTAATTTATGATGTGCTAGCTTTCTGGCTGAGACTTTGTTTGCGTGGACTTCAGGATTGGGTTGGATCTGGATAAAAAAAGTAGCGTATATATTATCCCAGGCTATAATCTATCTGTGTGCCAAATTTTATCAAGATCCGTTCAGCCGTTCTGGCGTAAAAGAGTAACAAACATCCATACATACAAACTTTAGCGTTTATAACATTAGTAAAGGTAACACGTTATTCGGTGATGTATTCTAAAAATAATATAACTAATAATGTAACTACATTATTTTTCATTTTTGAACTCGCTTAACATCAGGGGTTCTGGCGGTCAATCGTAAGCCTATCAAGAATTTAAAAAAATACTCGTTCAAGTCCATATTTCTTGTAAAGTTACACGTCATCGGAAAAATTGATATTATCGTTAATTTATAATTAATACACCGGGATTGTAAACTGACTAAAATATTATGAACAGCAGTAAATTACAATTTGATGCATTACATTTTCGATAGGTTACAATTAACGGTGGCCGATTCGAATTTACAATTTTATACTTTTACCGAAACTGAGCCGAACTGTGGGTGTACTAACATTAGTACACCTCTAACCAACCCTATGGGGAATAAAGGCGTGATAATTTGTAATAACGAAGCAGTTTATGAATGACGGGAATTTTTAAAACTTTTTTCTTAAAATATTTTATAACAGCTTCTTGTTAAATTGGAACAAGATTGGCCATGCGGAAATTCACGACGATCGTCTCAAGTAGCCAGATGTCTCAGAAACTCCTAAGTGTCTGATGTGAGCTAACTTTCAACGTCTTCTTTGCCTTTTAATTGCTTGAAGCAATGTGTCGGCTGTATTTTGGAATTAATGACATTTATTTATTTTTATTCTTTATTGTACAAAGAAATATATTGTATACATAACGCCATTACGCCTTTATTACCCGAAGGGTTAGGCGGAGGCGTTTATCGCCATGAATCGGGCTCAAATCCCTGACTCCGAGCTGCTATTGTGTTTTTGGTTTGGGTTATTTGGTGGAAACCCAATAACACTTTGCTCGATCTGGGGATCGAACCCACGACCTCAAGCGTAGCAGTTGCACTTGGGCCCACTAGACTAATGAAGCAGTCATATCTATATAGTCAGTGACATTTTTATTTATTTTTAACCGACTTTCAATAAAAGGAGGAGGTCCTATGTTCGTCTCCATGTATTTATTTATTCTTTATTGTACACAGAAAACAATAAAATGATGTTTAAAAAAAAAGCCAAGCTTAACTCAAGATTGAGACAGACAGGATCCAGACATTTTATTACAAGCTTTTATTTAATTTGCAATGTTTGTTAGTTCGAATCTTGCAAGCTGTGAGAACCACTTCTTCTCAATTGACGATTTAATTTTTTCCATGTTTGTTTAATTCTGAAGACAAGACACCAAAGTGAGAGAAATAACCTGATGCTTCAGCCGGTATTGTCTCGTTTTTTTTCTATAGTCGAAAGTCAATCTTAACATATTTTGAGCGCGGTTCAAGTAGCTATTACGACTGTTTGGCAACATAACCTCTTTATTAAAAAGTTAATAATTGATAACTGGGTTAATATTCGAACATTATTTAACAAATCATTCTTCTCATGATAATAGTTCTCTCTGTCATAGTTCAGATTGATTTTATTCTTGTCTTATTGCTTGACAGCAGTGATGTATTTTAAGTTTTCAATATTATAATTGTGGTTTTAAACATCTGCATTCTTAACTTTGGGATGAAGAAAATGACGTCCAACATTTTTTCAAATATTCACCCAATTCACATCGAGTATTGTCTCTAGTACCATGGTACTAGAGGTAATGCTCAATGTAGTTCTATAAGTGACGTGTCACTTTATTGTCACGAAAATAAAAATGAAAAAGACAAGATGTATCTATAATTTTACTGTAATAGTTAGGAAAGGTTTAGTAGTAATTCTGGAATAAAGCCCTACCACTCGCGTAAGGTATTATATTTCGCGTTCATTAGTTTCCACTTTTAGTTTGCAATGTTCTAAAGGAATTGTTTATTCTGTTAACATTTCAACAATTCTCCGGTCTGTTTTTAAATGAGTACGAATTTAGTTTAGAGCTAAAGCAATTAAGTATATGTAATTGGAATTCCTGTACGAACGTCCATATTAATAATTAATTTATCACTCTCTTAAGTAACAACATGAATTCATCAATTTATTTTTATTATTTAAACGGTGAAAGTCGTGCCTAGCTGTGGGACAGTAAATATTAATGATGCGTAAATCAAGCATATTTTTTGTGACGGGTGTTATTATTTTTGTATTATCTGTATTTTGATATATTATTTATCAATTTATATTTTTGTGTTGCGTTTTAATCTGAGCATAATCGTGATGACTTTTTTTTTATATACCACAAAGGTGACAAACAAGCATACTGCCCGCCTGATGGTAAATAGTTACCGCAGCTAGACGCTTGCAACACCAGGGGTATCACTTGCGCGTTGCCAACCCTGTAAATTAAGGAGGAATAGTTGGCCTGGCAGAATAGGAGACATACTGCCATGCAGGGGCGGTAACAAAACACCACTGGTCCCCCCCACAACCAACACAACGCTTCCTCGCGGAGCTATGGCGACCTTGCTCACCATTAGGAACATATCATAGCTCGGAGCTATGTTACTTGGCTACGATTTTTTGTAAGACGGCTGGTGACAGGCCTTTAGTGTAAGTTAAACGTTGTAAAAAATATTAGGTTGGTTTCCACGTATTTTTAGACAGTTAATGTTTCGATATTGTGACTTGATTCTATTTTTCGTCAAATCTCGTACATTCAATTTTCCAAAACCGAATTGGAGTGTCCAGTGCAGCAAGCATCAGAACATGCATAACTACCATAACATGTAGCACCCAACTCAATAAAGCACTAATAAATAATGAAACTACGTCTTCATTAACCCTGCAAACATCTCACAATTTTCCCTTTCCAAATAACATTTTTAATAACATCGCAGAGTCGTATAAAAATGAACGCAGATGTGTGAGTACCAAGTTCTCCTAGGAGACTGGAAGTGATAACAATGGGAGGGCATTTCAATGAAATTTGCATTAGAATGCGTAGAGAGTGGTGCAACGAAGCTTTTGTGATGAGGCTCAGAACGTGCCCTGTAGAACGAATTTAGTTTTAAAAATGATAAAAAGGTTGCTTTTTGCAGAGAGCGTTACATTTTGATCTGAAAAAATCAAAATTTTCTCAAAGGAAAATTTACGTTTTTTGAATAACTTTAGCGCCCTTACAATAAGAAGGTTTTATGCACGTGCGTGGAGGGAAGGCTTGTGATATTCTATGTATCCACTTATTTTATATTCTCAGCCGATTCGCTCTTAGCAGAGCGGTCGTGGCCGTCATGTAGTAGTGGTGTCAGTTGGGCGCAGATGTAATTCGCCTCACGATGTTCCGTCATCTGTCTCTGTTGGCCGTCATCCTGGTACATTCACATAAGGGCCCACCCACTGCGTGCTTGATTTGGTCAGTCCATCGTATTGGTGACCGACCGCGAGATCTTGTACCGTCAACTCTGCCCTGCACAACCAGTCGCTGATAGATAGATAGATAGATAGATGCCTTATCTCTTCGCGACACGTGGCCAAATAATGTAAAAATATGCTTCTGTACGACTGCTGATAGACGCTCCTTGATGCTGAGTTCTTCAAGTATTGAGACGTTATTTCTGAACTCGGTCCATGATACACCTGACATTCGTCTCCAGCACCTCTTCAGAGCGTCTACCTTTTTCTTTTCGAATCCATTTAAGACATTTGAATTACACCAGGTGTTAATAAAGCCATATTGATTCACTTGAAATTATAGCCTCTCAGCGACTCTCTTATATGTACTTCTACCGTAGCAGTCGCGCTTAAACTAATGAGGTACATATTTAAATATAGAACTTCTACCCGAATTTTAGCGTTTACCTACATCCTTTGATGTGACTCGACAAAGCATAATGTAATAAATAATCAAAGCGTAACGTACTTAATATGTATAACTTAATACAGTATTATAATGTGTCATAGTGATAAAGAATGTACATTTATTTTATGTCGTGGATTTACGTCAAACGTGTGGCGGTTATCGGTGTTTTTAGAGCATTAAACACGTTACACTTTATTATGATAAACTGGATTTTGCTGCGCTATTCCAGATTTTATCCAAGAAGTAAATATCATATGTATATAACAGAAAAGTGGTCGTACCACAATATTTTAACGCGATAATTTTTAAGTTGTAAGAAAGGCAAGGTAATTATTACGTGGGAGAGCCATGCTTCGGCACGACTGGGCCGGCTTGACCGGAGTGATACCACGGCCTCACAGAAAACCGGCGTTAAACAACGCTTACGTTGTGTTTCGCCGAGTGAGTGAGGTTACCGGAGGCCCAATCCCCTTTTAAAAGGTCGGCAACGCACTCGTGACTCCTCTGGTGTTGTGAGTGTCTATGGGCGGCGGTAATCGCTTACCATCAGGCGATCCGTCTGCTCGTTTGCCCTCCTATCCTATAAAAAAGGCGTAGCGCTATTTAATGTGTGGAGCAGCATCTCTTTCTCACTCTCTCTCCCTCTCTCTCTCTCTCTCTCGCCCTTTGAGTATCTACAATATGTGACAAAAACCCGGCTGTTCTTACTGAGGAATCAAAAGCAATCCTGGGCTTGTCTTTGTGTCGTTAGGGTAAAATATGGCAAACTGATCATCACAATTATCATAACACCGAAAGGAGGACCTCTGCTGAACGAAGACCTCACTCATGGACTTCCATTGGGACCGGAAACTAGCAAAGCGGATAAAGGTATAAAACTGCTGACAAATACAAAAGTATGTCGTATTCGCCTCGAAACTACAAGTAGATTAGAGAGCGGAAGAGAGAAAGAGAAGGTTTCCATCACCAACATGTCGAGTGAGGCTCAATTTGATACCTTATGCCACTTTATAGTTGCCAGTAGTTGCCGTATTTATTTGAGGGTAGGTACTAAAACTCAATAACATTGCTCGATCTGGGAATCGATGCCCGGACTTTTAGCTAAGTACTCGTAGTTGCGTTTATGACTACTATACTAATAAAGCAGTTTAGACAGGCTTATTTAGACAAATAGTATATTAATTACGTTTTATTATGTCAATGGAATGCCTGTTAGATTAACTTAGTATTACAACATATCTATACTATCACACCTGTATTATCCGAAGGGTTAGGCAGAGGCGTACTAATGTACACCCATAGTTCGCCGGTATGTTTAAGTCCCATGTAATAGAGGACGAGCCTGTTGCCATTAACCGGGAACAAATCCAGACTCCGAGCTGCTACTGAGAATTTCATAGAAAATCCCAATAACATTTACACACGACCTGGGGATCGAACCTAGGACCTCTAGCGTAGCAGTCGCGCTTGGGACCACTAGACTAATGAGGCAGGCTAAGTATTTTAATTTCAACATTTACTTAATTTGTAAATGAGCGTTGCAACTAATGTTTTAAATTAAACAAATGTTTGAGCTCAAGTTTAAATAGCGCCCGTTTAAGTTTCTCATTTGGAACAAGTTGAGTACATACAGCGTAGTTATAAGTCGTATACATTGGGAAAACAAATAAACTTCGAGTCGGGAAGTACGTTTCGTGGAAGACCCGTAATTTTCTCTGTCTTTTTTCTTCATTTTGTTTCGTTTGGTAAATTAAATTCAGCTTATTTTTATTGCCGATAGTAAGTGTAGACAGGAGCTATTGTATCATAAAATACTATCACGCCTATATTATTATAAGAAAGGTTAGGCAATAGTGTAAGAACCCAATAAAACATTATTATAGGAATCGACCCCAACACCTCACGCCCAGCAAGTATTGTGCTGTAAAACTTTGAGAGTGATTTGATATTTGTCAAGAAAAGGTATCTTTATTTCCACAAAAAATTATAAACATGAAAAAAATTAAATACACGTAGATTATGGAAGAGAAAATCACAATTAAAGTTAATACGTTTGTATACAATTTTTATATGCGCAATTTCACTTTAAGATCTAAAAAAATATTATTTTCATTGTGACCTCCTTTTCTCTTTTACGTAATTATATTATTAAAATACTGTACATTCAACAGCACATCAAGTTACTACAAACTATCCATTTTCCCCAATCTATACTTATAATAAATCTGTAGAGAGGTCAATTCTGTACATGAAATATATTTCCAAAATAACTATCAGCGGGTGATTAGTGATCGATACTGACGCCAAAAATGCAATCAGTAAAATTTTTGTCTGTCTGTCTGTCTGTCTGTCTGTATGTTCGTTATAGAAACAAAAACCACTCGACGGATTTCAACTAAACTTGGTACAATTGTTCTTCATACTCCTGGGCAGGTTATAGTATACTTTTCATCACGCTACGATCAATAGGAGCAGAGCAGTGAAGGGAAATGTTGGGAAAATGAGTGATTCATGAGAAAGGTTTCAAGCTATAAAACATCACGCTACAACCCTTAGGAACGGGGCAACGCAGGTGAAACCGCGGGCGAAGAACTAGGGAACAAAGTAACTATTCCACGCGGACGAAGTCGCTGGCAAAAGCTAGTAGATAATAAACTTTATTATTTGGAGATTAAATTGCAAATCGATTGAAGAAATTAGACAGTTTTGTATACGCTGATGAGCCGTGACCGTACAGTCCACTTGATAGATATATTTATTAGATCATCTCAACAATGCATATTTGTATGTTTTTTTTTTATTCGTGATAGGCCTACGCTTGACCGCCAGTTCGCCTGATTTTAAGCGATACTGCGATCTACGATGGAGCGCGCTTGCCTAGAAGAAACCGATTCACTCGTGATCTAAAGACACCCAGATTATATCTATCAGGGAAGACCCACTCGGGAAGTCCATTCCATATTTCAGCAGTACGCATTATAAAAGTGGACTTAAAGCGTTTCGTTCGGGCTTTTGGAATGTCCTTCGTGAATCGATGAGGTTTTTTCGTGCTTCTGGTCGTCCGATAGTGGAAAGGACTGTATGATGTATGTATGATGTTTAGAAGCCTATAAACATTTACGAAAAAACCCTACATCATATAAATGTGATTTGAGATTTTTCACCGTAATACGACACAATAAATCAACAACTTCTTGGTAGACGAAACTCATTAATAATATTTCCACATACGCTCGTAAAAGTTATTAATAACTTTTTTTAAATTTCACGTAGGTACGACGTAAATATCGCTGGATCATTACGTCTACGTTACAAGAAATATGATAACGAAGGAAAAATTCCGAAATAAATGTTGCTATAAATGTGGATTTATTACGAGTTATCCAGGGTGGAATGCGTGACGAGATCTGGATTCTAGCACTGGAATTCGTATCGTGTATTTCAAATCCATTGCTTCGCATCGAGGGAATTTTATTGTAATACCAACTACAAACGCAATGGAAGCTGAAATAAAAAATCGAAATACTCACCTTCATTCGTTTCAGGCCTCGGCGGGAATTATTTCAATAACACTGACGAATGGGTTTTATAACGGAATTGATTACAGGCCAGATAACGAGATGTAATCGTACCAAGGGGAATAGAGACAAATGTCGTATTGGTTGCAGATTTACAGCGCGGCGCGCGCCATCTGGCGTGCCAATTTATGAGTTTAATCAGGGAGCCGGCATTGCCACCGGTTTGGGATCGCAGCGAGAATGGCGCCGGGTTTGTTCGCTGTTCGGCTTGCAAGCCGCACGTAGGCACACCCCTTTATATACTGCATTGGCTTTTAGCTGCTGCAAATTGATTTTAAGTGGTTTTGCTCGTTTTTATCCCTTAATACCTCTTTCAATTGCTGATTTAGATTCGGGCTTTTGAGGATTGATTACGTTCAATCTCCGCTTCGTGTAATTTTTGTGTGCGATAGCTTTTGATGCTTTATTTTAGTCTTATTCTTCGAGCATGAATTTCAGCTTCAAATACACCTTTAATGTCGGTCAAATACTGAGACCCTCCACCAGTCTTGGCAATACTATTACAAATACAAACTCGTACCACTTAAGTATCTACGGAGGATATTTAATTATATTTTGCAAAAAAGTTTTTAACCAATTTTAAATATGGTATAGAGTTAGATTGATAACATAACATACCATCACGCTTGTACACCCCGAAGGGTGAGATAGAGGCATACTAATTTACACCCAAATTTCGCCTGGTATGTTTAGGTCTCATGTAATAGGAGGCGAGCCTATTGCCATTAACAGGGCACAAATCCAGACCCCGAGTTGCTACTGAGAATTTCATAGAAAAACTCAATAACACTTTGTTCGACCTGGGGATCGAACCCAGGACCTATAGCGTAGCAGTCGCGCTTGGGATCACTAGACTAATGAGGCAGTCTGAGAGAGAGTTAGATTGGCCTTAAAGAAAGTAAATAGGCCTACCCCTTTCTCAAAGTCTTTTGCATTACAAGTGAAACAGTGCAGGGTAACAGCGTATAAGCGTATGAACGTATGAGCGTTAATTCTGAGCTCAATCAAGACAATATATCCTCTTTGTACATGCGATTAAGATCGCAATACTCTGTGATAGCAAATTGCGAGTGCATTGGTAACGATCTCTGGAATAGCCCATTTCGGTTGAGCCTTACAAATAGTTAGGGCGGGTCCACACTACGATTTCTCGAGCTGTGGTCGCAATTAAATACGCAAACATTCAGACTTCAACCGGGTACCTATCTGTATTTAATTTACAGCACGTGGTTTCTACTGCTGTGTATCCATGATAACATTACGTTATTCTAGAACTACACTACGAAAGTAAAATTACACACATACCATCACTCCTGTATTCCTTGAAAGGATAGACAGAGGTGTACTATTGCACACCTATAGTTCGTCGGTAAGTTTAAGTCCCATGTAATAGGGCACGACCCTGCCATTAACCGGGCACATATCCAAACTTCGAGCTGTTACTGAGAATTTCCTAGAAAATCCAATAACATATTGTCTAACCTGAGAATCGAACTCTTCTAGTGTGTAGCAGAACCACTCGATTAATTAGGCAGTTAAAATGATAGTATCACTTAAATTCACCACTAGTCACTCCGTTGCGGTTAAAGTATTTTTAACGGAGTTTCATTAAACGCGTTAGAGAATACCAACCGCACAAAAACCAATAAACAAGACTTGCTAAGTAAACAGAACTTTCATTAGTTTCTAGCTTCAGTTTACCCGAGCAATGTTATAATTTCGCAACTAACCAACTAGATATTAGCACATCTAACTTTTCTAATCAAAGTTACGTAGGCTGGTATAATAATAAAAATGTATGTGGGACATTGATATAGAGACGGAAAATCTAGAACCTACTGAACCACAATTTTAATAGTTGGCACCTTTTCATCTAATAGGTACTATACTCAGGGAAGTACTATGAAAAAAAAGTAAAATAATTAAATAAAAATGAATGTTTCTCCTTCATGCGTTATTAGGCTACATTACCTTCTACGCTGACATCGGTCGCTGACGTCGGTCGAGCGTATAGATAACACAATGTTCTATGAGACACTGCAAAGTGACGCTGACGTCCGCCGCATATTTTCTGTTACTTACACCACTGACGCTACGCTCGACTGGACGTCAGCGACCGATGTCAGCGTAGGAGGAAATCAAGCCTTAAACCATTCCATCCATTTGCGATGAAACTTTATGTCACTCAAACCACCAAAGTTTGGGAAGAATTTTGACAAAAAATCAACGCATACTGGGGTTACCGGTAATGATAATTAAAAAAAATAACTAATACGTATATCTATCTGGATATAAACAAGCAGTATGTTGAATATATGATGGTTGTATAAAACATATATTCCGTTTTATCATAATAATACAGTCAGTCATATCATAACCCCTTATAACTCCATCTATCTATTTTCGAAGTAACCTGTTAAGGGCGGGGCGTTTTGGAGGTTGCCTATAATCTAAAAATGACGTTGAAAAAGTAAATAGTCTATCATAAATAAATAAGCCTAATATGACTGCCTCATTAGTCTAGTGGTCCCAAGCGCGACTGCTACGCTAGAGGTCCTGGGTTCGATCCACAGGTCGAGCAAAGTGTTATTGAGTTTTCTATGAAATTCTCAGTAGCAGTTCGGAGTCTGGATTTGTGCCCGGTTAATGGCTATAGGCTCGCCCCCTATAACATGGGACCTAAACATATCAGGCGAACTGTGGGTGTACATTAAGTACGCCTCTGCCTAACCCTTCGGGGAATACAGGCGTGATGGTATGTTATGTTATGTTATAAATAAATAATTTTGACAATAACTTTGCAAGTGCCAAATATCACGCTCATTAATTCCATTAATATTTTTTTCGCGGTATCTAGCTACTTTTATATCTCTGATCCCCACACGAGGAAGAATGTTTTTTTCATTCACTTTATCGTATAGAGTATAAACGATAAACACACAAAGGCTGTGTTAGGCATAAATATTGCTTAAGTTATCGCCTTAAAGATCTATAGAGGCCGGGAGGCTGCGTATCGTTCTCCTGACAGTTATTGCGTTTTTTATGTGAGAAGTTCAGGAGAAATTCTATTTACTACCGCCTCCGTTGACGACAACATAAAGATATAGTAAGTGAAAACGATGGATGGATCGACAAAAACAATAGTAGGATGTCTTTCAATGTTCACATTCATGTTCACGTTGGGGTAAACAGTGTGGGAGCTTGAAATTGCATAACCAAATAATATTTGAGCTGTAGCTAGTCCTTTCCCAAGGTATATGGCTAGTTACTAGGATTGCATGATCACACACTTGAAACTTTTTTAATATCTTATATTCAAGATACTATTACTAGTTAGAACGGCAATAATTTTTATGATTAAACTTCTGAATTTGAAATTATTAAACTATAAAATGAACCTTTTAAGAGTCCGGCGGACCGTGCAAAATACTTCACTGGAAATAATTGTAAGCGAATGCCATTTTTGATAACTTTACCAAGTTTGGAACGATTTTCCGGCCTTTTAATTTCAGTGAAGTAGTAGCAGACGGAATAGGATTGTAGGAACGTAGATTAACAGTATCTAAATCCGAATGATAACATAATTTGATAGAATATTGTCTGGATTACGATTTATTTCGGTAATACGTTTTTGTGGGCAATTCACGCTCCGCCGGACCCTTAAAATGAACTGTTACATATAAATTGAGCTGCAATCGATTATTCTAAGATAATTTTTTGCGTTTGTAATCTTGCTTAGCAGCAAATACAAATTATCCACATCGGCTTTCGAATCGAATACAGTATTAAACCGCACTTCAAGTAAATCGAAAATCAATCCAAATCACTACCATTTACCACGCGCATGGAAACATAAATCCTCTCTGTATTTTATCTCTAAATGTTTAATACCAGTACGTAAGGGTTATACATAGATAAAACGATGCTATTAAAATGGACATTCTCGTAACTTATCTCAATAACACATTTGTAACATAACACTCTCTTGTTCTATTGCTTATATAACTATTTTGTGCGACTAATGGGTGCTTTGTACCCGTTCGTAATGCATAGTAGAAGATTAGAGTGAAATATTGTTTTATAACGATTATTATGGGCAAACGTTTTGTAGTTAGTTTGTTACTTTATTACTCGATAATATTTGAAGTTTGAAAATAGGTATATTTTTCTTTTTATGAATTTAAAAGTAAATTTATGTTGAGATTTTTGGGATTCTTTGTTTAATTTGAAAGTAGATTATATTAGATTAAATGTAATGTTAGATCAGATGGTTATAATAGTGAGCTTATTAATAAGGCATAATTTGTGTGTTTAGAAGAATGTAAAGATTCCGAAAGAGTAATATTTTGAGACGCATTTTTTCCTATAAAACTCTACGTTTCGCTTATTATTGTAATGACGAGAGTACTTAATAGTTTACAAATACAAAAAAATAATGTAAAGTTAATCTTTTACATCACGGTGACATTGATGTCCCTCGACGTGAATGTAAACTTGACGGTTGTATTAAAATACCAATACATTTAATTGAATAGGGGAACAAAACAAACTTTCAAACAGCTACACAGGAGGCAAACACGCATTACAGACCAATACATAACCATTTAATCGAAATACCAAACCGAAACATCGTCAAAGTTGGCTCGTAAACGTCAACATAAACTAAAGCCGTTAGCCGATCAGTGTTCATTGTGATCACGCGTCTGGCTAACTAATATTCAAATTAGTGACGTCATCGGATTAGGCTCAACGCCGCTCAATTTCCGTTGATTACTCTACCGCGGGTTATTATGCTGCAGAATGTGCGCGTTCATTAAAATTCGACATCTTGCGTCGTTGTAATTTTGTTAGGTTATAATAATAAAAGAGATTGGCTATGTATGTAACTGGAGGAGGTGTTAAATTATATTGAATTATTTCTTGTGTGACTGTTTATAGATGGAAGTCTCGTAGTATTTACAATAGAGTTAGTTTGGTTAGAACTCCGCTGCCGAGTTCGTTTGATGTGGTACCGCCACATTGCCAAATATTCTGCCACTAAGTAGTGTGATAATATTATTGAGTTCAAGTTTGAAGAATAATTTAACCAGTGAACTGACTTAGTAAATGAAACGCAAGTTCAACTGGCAATGCAAGAGAAGGTAATATAGTAAAAAAACATAGTCTCTCATAATCAATTCTTACAAAGTCGTTTTCTAACGTGTTTTGTATTCAGTAGTGTACATCAATAAATAATTGCTTGGAACAGTCGCAAACAGAATCTAGTCAAATATAAAAAAATGGTTATAATGTAATCAAAAGTAATAGAATAAATACTATAACTATTTTGCATACCATCATGCCTGTATTCCCCGAAGCGTTAGGCAGAGGCGTACTAATGTACACCCACAGTTCGCCAGTACGTTTAGGTCCCATGTAATAGGGGGCGAGCCTATTGCCATTAACCAGAGACAAATCCAAACTCCGAGCTGCTACTGAGAATTTCATAGGAAAACCCAATAACACTGCTCAACCTGGGGATCGAACCTAGGACCTCTAGCGTAGCAGTCGCGCTTGGGACCACTAGACTAATGAGGCAGTCATAACTATTTTGATAGACAGAAAAACAAGTACCAAACAACATTACCACAAGAAACTATTGTTAAAAAAAACATAGAACGGTACTCGCGTTCACAGAAAATCCTCATAATATCTCATACTAGCATTTTATATTGGCACAACACAACGGGACGAAAGTTTACTTTCTCCCCCCGTTTTCATAAAATTGAACCAGCAAATAAAGAAGCTTATAAATCAAACAAAAGCCAAGTAAATACACGAGACATCGAAACGCATTGTCTCGTAATACAAAACTATACGGCGCAGACGGCATCGCGAAGGATTCAATTTTCTTTTCATATTTCTTAGCTCTGTATTCAAATGTACTCGTTACAAAAGTTTTATGTAAAAATCTGTACCGTTCAAGTACAGATGCTGTATATAGAATCTTTTAATCTGATTACTGTCAGTCAGTGCGCAAAAATACGGACAAATACCTTTTAAGAGATTTATGATCGTTATTTTTTGTTGAGAAAAATAAAGCTTTTCAGCACGATATTAGTATTTATTATCTCTTTGTTTGTTCGTTTTTGTTTCGTATCATGGGGCCCGTTATCTCAGTAGGTAATTAATGCCAGCTTTATTATTTCTTTGCCCTTATTTTTTGTACTGTAAATGGGTCACTTTTAATAATTTGAATTATTTTTCACGTTAACAACTTTTCCGAACTTTTGAAGGTTAACAAACAACACCTTTCTAAAATGTATTTCAAACATAATCAAATAATTTTAAGTACATTTGAAATAAAGTATACCATTCCATTATTTTGTAAAAATCGAATATTTTATGTGGACTTATCATACATTTTTAAGCACTAAGTCAGCATTAAAAAAAAGTTACAAATGGATAGACATACCAACCCGCTTTTTCATTTTCTCTTTAAATTAAGATAAAGATGTCGTCGAATGCGCGGCAAATTGAAATGAAAATATCTCGCGGTGGCCGTTTTTATTCGCTGCGTGGCGCAGGTCGACGAATGCCCGTTATTTCACCTCAAGCAATTCTCCTGCAGATAGAAAAGTTTGAGTTATCAATTTCACCCGCTATTCTGTATGCAGTCTTTAATTTTTCCCGTTTCCCACTGAGTTTTTCATTATTTAAGCAAGATGCTCGTTATCTTCATTTAGTTCGTTGAAAAGAAAAGCCAACGAGCGGTTGTTTCAGTTGGAATGAAAATAATAAATCACTGGCTAGGTAGATCGTAGACGGCGCCTGGTCTATTTCATGCCCTCTGCATATATAATGGATCCTAGACTAAAGTGTTTGAGATTTATGTGCCAGTTTATTGTTTAAAACATTAATTTAATTTGTTTTGTACAAACACATGGGTGAATTGTAACTCTTTCTTTTGCTACTGTAATTTATTCAGTTGTCAGAGATGCCTAAAATGTTATCTCCTTTTTCGTTTTATTTGACTAAATGTTAGAAATATTATTCTTTTTTTTAGATACAGAATTTTACTATGAATTCTATAAATATAGCTCTATAGTTGCAAATATGATAACATAATTTTCTTTTCTTATATCACTCTCTTCAGTGATGTGAGTTGAGAATGTTACAGAAGAAGAATGAACTGGTGCGAAAATGAAATCTTTGGAATCTGAAATGGCATGGATGGATAAAGACGAGATATTCCATTCCATAAAGTTGAAATTAATAAATGTGAAGAACGTTAATTAATATTTATACTATTAATATATTTATATTATTAACATTTTCTAAATACGAGTATGTATTTGTCCGGCAGGGTCCATAATTGATTCTTAATTTTAAGCCGTAGATCTGTACACATTATAGAATGCAATAAGGTATTGAATATTGAGTATTAGACTACAATAATTTGGTTTATATATATAACTAGCTTTTTGCCCGCTACTTCGTCAATGTGGAATAGTTACTTTGCTCCATATGAACTTTCATCCCCTATTTCACCCCTACATAGGTCGAAAAATATTAATTATTTTCCCTGCGGCTTCGATCGCGTTAAGAAGTATTATTATTAATTAGGTATATTTTTTGAGGATTTAGTTTTGTTTAGCGTGTGTAAAAAATTAGGGCCTACAAAATTTCTTTGTACACAATCTATTGTCAACATTTAGAACTAAAAATTATTTTGTTCGTCTTAATTTATTCGTTCCATTAGGTACTGATAGTTCAAACTAATACATTTACATCCTCCATTTTACCTTATTTTATCCCCATGGGGGTTGAATTTATCAAAATCCTATTTAAGCGGACGTCTTCATCATAGTAGCTCCAATCTTTAATTTCAGTTCAATCAGTCGAAAATCTAAGAAGATTTATACAAACTTTCATCGCCTATTTTATCCCCTTAGGGGTGGAATTTATCAAAATCCTTTCTTAGGGGATGCTTACGTCATAGTCGCTATATGCATACAAAGTCTCAGCCCGATCTGTTTAAAATTGACAAAGTTTCATACAAACTTTCATCACCTATTTTATCCCCTTGGGGGTAGAATTTATCAAAATCCTTTCTTAGCGGATGCCTACGTCATAACATCTACCTGCATGACAAATTTCAGCCCGATCCCTCCAGTGGTTTGGGCTGTACGTTGATAGATCACTATGTCAGTCAGTCAGTCACCTTTGAGTTTTATATATATTTAGATTAGATTAACACTAACTTGAGTTTTTATTTAATACTTAAATATTATATCTGGTATCGCATTATTTATATATTAATAATAATATTATCGAACCATAGACTTGAAGATGTAGCAATATAGTTTTTATAATATTTGAAGCTGCTTTTGTTGTAGGTATATCAATAACGTAATATCAGATCAGGAGAGATGATCTCCAGATATTTTGCTCCGGAACAAAGTAACTCCTTTCTCTCCGACTCTTAGCATAATCCAATATTCAATTTCATATTATATCTTCTTTTTATTATTATGCAAAATTTCATACAATATTCGCTTATAAGTACGAAAAGAAACAAGGTTTTCCTTTTCATATTTCACAGATTGAGATTGACGTATGTAAGTCCTAACTGGTTTTGCCGAAATTTCGGCTTATTGGGTGCTCAAATTTGACGTGCAAAAGACAGAGGCCTATCCGCTGTCAGATTTGGCACTGAGTTTCAGGCTGTAGCTGACTCAGCATAATATAATATTAAAGCCAGAATCCACTGTGAAATAAAAAAGGTCTTTACGGTTTCAATTACGAAGGAAAAATGGGACAAAGAAGGTAATTGTTGTGGAGCAACTTCGTGGTGTAAATGAAAATTGATTGCCTGTTAATTACAGCGTTGAATAACGCTTTGAATGAGTATTTATTCTTTTGTAGGCTTTATAAATTTTCATTTCATTCTTGTAAATATTTTTTTTTCGTATTTTACAAGAAACAAAGGACGGTTGATTTGAGAGCTGACATCATTAGACATTCTATTTTTAAATAAATGCTAAACGGTATTTATACTCGTAAACTATGCCATTTTAAAATGTCTCTGCTTATTTGGTGAGCAAACTAAAAGAAGTAACGGTAGCCTATTGGTTAGGTTACGGCGTCGGACTTGCGATCATGTGGTGGCAAGTTCAAAACACAAACTTTTAGCTTAGCACGAGGGGTTAATTAGAATACTAAGTTCTTGTAAACATTGCTAGTAAGCTTTAAAATAAACTGTAGCTTTATACAAACACAAACATTAACAGTGCATAATAGTGCTGAGTATATACTACAGTATATACTCACAAGGTAGGCTCCTTTTTTGGAATGCGGAAAATTCTCATGACTTATCTGCCTCCTTAATATGTTCGATCTCGTTCCGAATAAAAGCGCTCTTGCCCTCTCTTGCCTTATAGTCACAGCCATGGGATTTAAAAAGTCACCACGACCATGAAAGAGTACAGAATAAGCCTTCTATATTTTTTATTTATATTTTTAAAAAAACGTTGCTCCACACTAGGATTTTCTCCTGTATTGTAAGTGCGTTTGCAAACACAAATTCTACCCGTAGATCGTACAAATATTTGCTCTGTGTGGAACCCACAACACGTGGCGCAAAAGCCGATCGCTCAGTCGCTACGCCAAACTTATCGTCCATTATTATTATTCTATAGCCTAACCAAAGTTATCATGACGAAACAATTCTAGTGGTTAGATAATAGTACAAATATAATTATAATTATGACATGCAAAGATGAATTAATGGGAAATTAATGGGAAATTAATGGGGCTATGAGACTACCTCAGTAGACTAGTGACCCCAAGCGTGATTGCTACGCTACAGGTCTTGGTTTCGATCCCCAGATCGAGCAGTGTTATTGGGTTTTTCTATGAAATTCTCAATAGCAGCTCGGAGTTTGGATTTGTGCCCGGTTAATAGCAATAGGCTCACCCCCTATTACATGGTACCTAAACATACGGGTGACCTGTGGTTTTAATTAGTACACCTCTGCCTAACAGTTCGGGGAATACAGGAGTGATGGTAGTTGTTATAAAAAAAATTGAAACAACCATTTACACAATACGAATCTATGTATAAGGAAACAGTACCTAGTGATACGTCATGATTGTGGCATCCCATAATGAGGCGCGAGCGTACAAGCCTCCAATGGTAACACACAAAGCCATGATTTATGACGTCATGTTCCATTGTTGGCTTAATGAGATTGCACCGTCAGCACAATCGCTTTATAGCTACGACTTCGACTGTACATCATGGTGAGAAAAATGGTTATTGAATGTAATTTCTGGGAACGAGATTTCTTTTGTACTTTGTTCGAAAGAAATTCGAATGATGCGTTGTTCTTCTTCTCTACATGTTATGATTTGAGGTCCCCGTCGCGCTAAACTTGTGTTTATTCGAGCTAAACTACTTTAGTGGAATCTATTTTGGATTATACTCTTGATTGTTATGGCCTCACATTTAAAACCTATATAGATAAACTGTAGAATATCCAAATAAGATTTATAAAACTGCTAGTAGATAAAAAAACTAAAAATTAATACAAAAATTATGACTACAAACTTTTTAAAATATGTACAATACTACCGGTCAGTCTAAAATACCTTCTAGCAACTTATAACCAGGCAAACAAGAGCATAATACTTCATTAAAAATGAAAATAAATAATAATAATAACACGGATGATAACTTCGGGTAAATTTATTTATTTATTTATTTATTTATACTTCTATGCACAAAAGTAGTACATAAGGCGGACTTAATGCCATATGGCATTCATTCTTCGTTGTTCCCAGAGTTACAAACGTGTATGGAGATAGAACTTTAAGAAAACGTATACGGTATATACGCAACAGCTTACCCGCCGACATCAGAATCGAACCTAATAAAAATAAATTTAATAGAAAGTTAAGAACAGACCTTATAGATACCCTATCATAAAACATTAAGTTTGTACACTCCATTATTTAAGTGCCTACCTACATGTTAGTAAGAGTACAATTGATCCCACAGTCAAACTGTTTGTACAGTTTTGTGGGGCTTTGTATTACTTCGTAGGACCTACTATGTACCTCATAAAAAATAAAATAAATTAATAATAAAATCAACACATGCAAAGATTTTCATACAGTTTTCACCAATATGTGAAAATACGGTGTGTGTTGATCATCTTTATTATTATTTGTTATTACTTTATTTTATTTTAAAACTAAACTAAACAATTACGCAGTTATATACACAAAGGCACACAATATTACACACACTGACACAATTTGGAACGACATTGCTGGAAGCACCAGGCGCGGGTTCCAGATGCAAACCAGCGTCAAGCACTCTGCTGTGTTTGACGTCATGCTGATCTGGAGACGCATTTGGTTCAGGCGTGAGGTACTTTTTTTTCTGTTTTGTTAATTTTGTACAACTTATTAACATTATTATTTTTTATGCTGTACCAAATACATCTCTTTTATTAGAATAACATAGAAAGGAATTATCTAGGAAGGTTAGAGACTAGATCACTGACCCAGTCAAATCGCTAAATATCATGTGATGATTTAAAGCTATTTGTGGGAATGTTTCATAACTTCTGACATGTTCTTGATGATGATGATTTCTAATTGTAATGTAATACATAATAAGTCCATAAAATAACCATATTACTAATATTTCGGTACCTATTAGATAAGGCCAAATCAAAAATTCGGAATGAGATTATAGATTCTTATTTTGGTCTTTATCATGTATCCTTTAAATTTAATTATAACTTTCTTGTGTGGGCAAATGTCTTTAAACATTTACGAGCCGGGCAATTCCGCTGAAAATGTTAGATTCCATGGCGAAACTTCAAACGCAAGGGAATAAGAACTGGGCAAGGCGAAAGAAAATTTAATTAAGCAACTAATGAAAACGCGGAACCGAAATTATGTGTCCGTAAGTCTGTTCCGCTAAGTTATATTTACTTATGTAGGAGATAATTATATTTTTGTTGGAAGTAAAAAATAAGCTACAAATTAATTATAGATTTAGAACATGTTTACCATAAATATTCTTAGATATTATTTATTTCCTATTAGGTGACATTATTATCTATTGCCTCGATAATCTAAATCGAGTAAAAATTTGGAATTCTTCTATGAAATCTTTAGTAGCAACTTGGAATGGTTTGATAAGCTCGCCCCTATTAGGTATATGGAATTTAAAAACATATCCATAACCTTTAGGTGTATTCTGAATATTTTTAATAGATCTTTCATATATATTCTGTAAAGAACACAGGTGTGTATTTTGTGTTATCTAATTAAAAATATATTCAAATAATTTTGGGAAGCGTGTATTTATTTCTTAATGCAGTTAAACCAAGTAGATAACAATGCTTTAAGCACTGAACTGGGGCCACATTGGTACATAAACTAAGTATCGCGTGTAGCATGAATTGGTGCAGTCGACTGGTTATTTGCTACGCCGTAGCAGGCTACGTCACTACGCCGTAGCAACAATGGAATCTATAGAGCAACTTTGAATTCGTTAGCATTTTAAAAAGTAAATAGTAGGTACTTTAAACCTACGAAAATGTGTTTCAAATCTCCCGTAAAATATTTATAACAGTGAAATATCACTTACCAACTGATTATTATATAGTCACTTAATCCCAGAAAAAAATAATTTAAATTTAGTCTTCTAAGAAATGATTTCGGGAATATCCTATAAGTTTGGGTAAAATAAAATCAACGTTAATGTTGATAACACAACAGATCATAGCGTTTACTTAATGCGCGGAACAAAATAATATTTGCATGACCTGTAGGTAGTTGTTCTAGGGCTGTGTGTTTAAGTATTTGAAAATACATAAACACACAGCAGAAAATCGTGTTAGTGGATATGTTTAAAAAAATAAAAGCCATGCCTGTGTCTCCCGATAACCAAATTATATTAAGTCGCTGTTTATCTCGAAAGGAAATATAAGTGAGAAAATACCTTCTGCATTGTTAAACAAACACAGCCTCCACTTATGCAAAAGCCACGGCTTTGTGAGTAAGACCTGTTTCAATTTCGTCACGTGTCGTTTGCTTTCATTTTACTTGTAATGGCGTCGTAAAAATACAACTTCGCTATCTTAAAGCTATTGTCACTAAGTTAAATTTTAAGACACTAACTGCCTCGTTAGCATAGTGGTCTTAAGCGCGACTGCTACGCTACAGGTCCTGGGTTCGAATCCCAGGTCGAGCAGTGTTATTGGATTTTTCTATTAACATCAGCAGCTCGGAGTTTGCGATTTTTGACCGATATTTCATGGTGTGGCTTTTTCTAGCTGGGCCTCTATCACCGATTTGAATTCTGATTGAACAGAGAATTAGTCGCTAATTAGTCGAAATAAGTCGTGACATACGGGAATTGATCGGTCCGTGGTTCGAAACTTAGAAGGGTAGTCCGGGGGCTTCATCCTTTTTGCCTGTGCAGAAAAGACTCTTTTTGTTTACAAGGGTCCAAACAAATTAGCGATCTATGGGTGTACGCCTTAGTACGCCTCTGCCAAACCATTCGGGTAATACAAACGTGATGGTATGCTATATTATGTTAAATTTTAAAACTAAACATCTTGATAACTACCTTCGTTACCGTTGTATAGTAATTGGTAGTGTTAGTCATATTTTGGTGGAGGTGAAAACAAAGTAAATAATCTAAGTTTCAACGAGCGTAAATGAAAACACAGAATGCCCATTAACTAGAATATTATTTCTAATTACAAAAGGTGTTGAAACAAAAAGTTCTTCGGATATTAAACTCAAGGAGAGTCGTCCTTGGGGGCACATTGTTGTAAGAGCATTATCAAAGCGCTTTCTAAGATATATGAGTGGTGGCTCCGCCCTCTAACTGTGCAATGAACTTTAAATCCCCTTTACACCTGGGCCCGCCCACCAAATACAGTTGTTGTGGAAATAAATGCGATAAAATCTAACTTTATAGGACATGCGAAGCTTAACATAGTTTGTTTGAGAGTGAATTTATTGTTGGAGCGTGTAGCTGACAATAGTGACGTTTTCAGAACAGTTTATGATCCTCTTTTGTTTTGTAAGACATTTTTTAAGTTCGTAAAGTGATATTGATGGCACTGAAGCTGGACTGGATCGGAATTTTATTTTTAACCCCCGATGAAAGGGAGGGGTGTTATAAGTTTGTAGTGTGTATCTGTGTGTCTGTGTATCTGTGTGTCTGTCTGAAATGAAATGATTTATTCTGCCAGTAGATCTTTAGAGATACTTTTACATGTCAATGGTTTGGTTGGTTGGTCTGTTTTATCGTAGCGCCTGATAGGGGCAAGCGATTTAGATCAATTTATT
The DNA here is from genome assembly GCA_910591435.1 of Acronicta aceris. Taxonomy (NCBI): domain Eukaryota; kingdom Metazoa; phylum Arthropoda; class Insecta; order Lepidoptera; family Noctuidae; genus Acronicta; species Acronicta aceris. The sequence goes on along the minus strand of OU342767.1, from coordinate 6,321,427 downwards.
TTTTTGTTTGCATGGTGTGTTAGTCTAGAGTGTTGTTAGCTATGTTTCAAAAAAATCTGCTCAGCCGTTTGAAGACCATCACCGCTTTTCTCGATGAAGAGATATAAACAACATCTATAGGTCTGATCGATTCGAAATTTGTAATCCTGTCACTTGTCAATGATATTACAAAATCCCGCAGCATACATAACCCGTCAGAAGAACTCCTCAACGGTGTACGGTATCTACGTTGTGTTTGGGCTCAAACGTTGAATTTTGACGAGCACATGAGCAGCCCTCCGACACAAGAACGAGAGTTCCTTTAAATGTATAATTTAATATCTTAAACATCTTTAATTGCAAAAAACAGACAAATCTGCATCTGGTCATGGGTTCAACAGATTAACAAACAAATTGTTATTTGGTTTTTCTATATATTTTTTTTATTAGCACCTTGGAGTTTGGATTTGTTCAGTTAATGAATATCAGCTCGCCCGCTATTAAATGTGACTTAAAACATACCGGGGAACTGTAATAAACCTCTGCCTATCCCTTGGCGTATACAGGCGTGATGGTATATTATATTGTTATGCTGCCCGTGCCAGGCTCTGCATTTGTATAACTTTTCCGTCACGATCACGAACAATAAAAAGAACTTTGAATCTATCTGGCTTCTCTGGTGGTAAGGAAACGTTAACGTTTACTTAACCCAATTAAGCTGAGGTTCGACTGTAAGCGATTTTTATCGGATTAAAAGATGATTTAGAAATATTAATGAACTACGTGACGTAGTTTATAATCTTATGGCACGATAAGATTTATGGCCTAATGCCATAAATCTTCATAATGATGATGAAGTTAACATTATTTGAAGTATTTTCCAAGCTATTTCTACACTAATATTATAAAGTCTGGATCTACTGAACTGATATTGAACATTCTTTTTGTGCTGGATAGTCTATTTATCAAGAATAGTAATAGGCTATATAACATTACGCTACGCTTCTTAGTAATGGAGCAGCGTGGGTGAAACCACGAGGTTTCTCAATAGCGGGCAGGCGCGCTCTGACCGCTAAGCCTACGATATCGTACGATATGGCATCATACGATATCGAACTAACTGTAAAGTAAGTCATGTCGGTTGAGAAACAAGTTAGCTTGCATTTCAATAGATGTCGCCAACGTCACCTTATGACGTAAACTCAGAATGTGAAGGCAAATTTCAATCAGGCGGGTGGGGTTCGCGGTGGCTTAGCGGTCAGAGCGTCTGGTGTATCAAACCAGAAGACGCAGGTTCGAATCCTGCTCGTGATTGAATTTTTCCTTTACTAAAATAACTTTATAATCTTAGCATGGCAAATGAAAAAAAAATCACAAAAAGATAGTTAAAAGATAAGGTGGCATCGTACGATATCGAACTAACAGTAAAGTAAGTCATGTAGGTTGAGAAACAAGGTAACTTGCTTTTCAATAGATGTCGCCAACGTCACCTTATGACGTAAACTCAGAATGTGAAGGCAAATTTCAATCAGGCGGGTGGGGTTCGCGGTTGCTTAGCGGTCAGAGCGTCTGGTGTATCAAAACAGAAGACGCAGGTTCAAATCCTGCCCGCGATTTAATTTTTCCTTTACTAAAATAACTTTATAATCTTAGCATGGAAAATGCAAAAAAATCACAAAAAGATAGTTAAAAGGTAAGGTGGCATCGTACGATATCGAACTAACTGTAAAGTAAGTCATGTAGGTTGAGAAACAAGGTAACTTGCTTTTCAATAGATGTCGCCAACGTCACCTTATGACGTAAACTCAGAATGTGAAGGCAAATATCAATCAGGCGGGTGGGGTTCGCGGTGGCTTAGCGGTCAGAACGTCTGGTGTATCAAACCAGAAGACGCAGTTTCGAATCCTGCCCGCGATTGAATTTTTCCTTTACTAAAATAACTGTATTTCTTTTTATTTTAAATAACTAGCTAAGTCCGGCTACGCTTTATTTTAGCTGTTTATCTTATACAGATTTTTTTTATTAACATCACGCGCGTATTCTAATGCAATCTTGTATCAAAATTTCAAGTACAACCTACCTAGAGTACCTTATGCCTCGGTTTTCGACTTTTGCTATCACAGACATACGCAATCTGAAATGGTATATACATACTATCCCTCCTGTATTCCTCAAAGGGTTAGGCAAGAGTGTACTAATGTACACCCATAGTTTGCCAGTATGTTTTTAATAGGGGGCAATCTATTGATATTAATCGGACATAAATTCGGACTCCGAGATTCTACTGAGAAACACAATACAGTTTCCTCGACCTGAAAAACAAACCCAGGACCTCTAACAAAGCAGTCGCGCTTGGGACCACTAAACTAACGAGGGAGTTAAGTAAAGATATATGATATATTTTAATTTGTTTTTCACTAAACGCTTCTAATCGGAACATTTCCTTCTTAGGAAACGTATTAGCATTCCCGTCGGATAGTGTCAGCGCGCAGGAGTTGAAACGAAACAGGGCTGACGCGGCCACGAATCGTTTCCTTTACATTCAAATGCCGGAACAACAGTTTCCGCTGCACAAATCACTCTGTCACTTGTGTTTTATTCCCACAGTTTTTATGTAAACCGTTTAGCTGTTAAACTGTATAATATATTTCCATACTGATATGGGAACATAGAACTATAGTTACAGGTAGGTTTTCATATTTAAAATAATGTTGAAAATTCTGTGAGTCTCATTAGTCTAGTGGTCTCAAGCCCGACTGCTACGCTAGAGGTCCTGGGCTCAATACCCTGGTTTTTTTTATGGGGTAGGAGGGCAAACGAGCAGACAGATCGCCTGATGGTAAGCGATTACCGCCGCCCATGGACACCCGCAACAACAGAGGAGTCACAAGAGCTTTGGCGACCTTGTAAAAGGGGATTGGGCCTCCTCGGAGAAACACAACGTAGGCGTTGTTTATCGCCGGTTTTCTGTGAGGCCGGCCGAGCCGGCCATTCGTGCCAAAGCATGGGTCTCCCACGTATAAAAAAGATGGAGCAAAGTGTTATTGGGTTGATCTATAAAATTCTTGGTAGCAGCTTGGAGTCTGGATTTGTGCCCAGTTAATGGCAATAGACTCGCCATATTACATGGGACCTAAACATACCGGCGAACTATGAGTGTACATTATTACACATCTGCCTAACTGTTCGGGGAATACAGGCGTGATGATATGTGTTTAAAATTCTGTCAAATCTCCTTCCAAGGCCTCACCCTCTGAAGTGGTTTTATGAACTCTGGATCATAGCCTGTCATGACACCCCAGGCGCCCGATGATCCATGAGGATTTTCCGTACACCACAAAAAGAAAGGTAGATTCCAAGGATGTGGGTACAGAAGGTAAGAAAGATTTCATATAATTTTCCTCGGGATTGAGAATTATGAAATCATGCTGGTAACATCACTGGACACAGTTGGTATTAAATGTCGTTGGGTTACAAAAAATAATTAGGTATATTAACCAATTTATATTATTATTTTTAGGAATACCAAACTCTTTTAGACCAGCGTAATAGAATAAAATCTGGATAATGAAAATATGAAAAACTAAAATTTTATTTCCAATTGTATTTTCTAGTGCCAAAGAGCCGCTTACTGGAGGTCCATCTTGGATCCCTGCCACCACATTACCGAACTTAAGATGGAAGATCAAATCGAATATTAAAATGTATCGAATGGTGGAACGAAATATTTCAGTGAAATTATGAGCGGGCGCATTGCCAAAGAGTTCACCACACTGATTGTAATCTTGTCCTAGATATAGCAGAATTTTTAAAGAACCCTGAATCAGCTACTTAACGAATGCTCAAGTAAAATTATGCAAAAATGAACGCTGAACATTTTCTATTCAAATACAAAAGAAGTTTGAGGTTCTCCCTTTGTATTGTAGCAGACAGACAAATTAAACAGTAGGATTCTAATAAATGTAAGAAGCAAGAAAAAAGACTAGTTGAAACTATGGCTACATTTTATTCACAAAGCTATAATATCCTGAACAAAAAAGCTACTGCAAATACAAATTAAACACTATCCGAGTCTCTTTCCAACAGAGATTAAGCACAATAATTTCTTTTTAAATGCAAAAAACTTAATAGAAGTAAGAGGGAAATTTCCACATGAAAGTGCATTAACATTTCTTGAACAAGACACCAGGAGAACAGATGTTAAAACCACAAGTCAAATAGACGCTGGAGAGAAACAAAGGCGATGGTCCGTAACACTGAAACTTGGCCGGATTATACGAGATTGAATATTACGCAGTACAATAGTTACGAAGTTGGTGTACATCAGTGTGATTTAACTTCATTTTACCTACAAACTTTGAGGCAAGAAGAGATTGTAGATGTAAAGCGTACAGAACTGAGGGACATGGGTAGTAACAGAGTCCGTTCCTAATTAGAGGTTTAATGTTTTGGTTTTGCCTAAGGATATGCAGAGGATGTTTCATGTAAATAAAAACTATGAGACAGAAATATTTAGACGATATAAAAACCTTTTAAATTGATCAAATTGTGTACAAAGCCTATTAAAGGTAAATTTAGGAGGTCAAAAATGTGCAAGACATAATATGTAGTTCCAATTCTGTCATAACACTGTTTTTCATTTACAAGTTATATTGTGACATTTTATATTGTGAACATTTTTTAATAACCCGAATTGGCCTAGTATTTTGAAATTTAATCAAACAGTACATAATAATATTAGACTTATAATTGTAGATATTGTTAGACTGTTTCATATTTTATATAGCAACACCTAAATTGCCTTTTATCGGTCCTTGTTGAGTAATTTTGTCCTTTTGGTTGGGTTTAGCATAAACTAAAAGCTTCTCAAAGTCAAAATACTTTGAAATTTAATAAAATCATATCTTATATCATTCTGGGTAGAACTCTGTTTCATCTGAGTAGGACAACATTTTCAAATATTCTGCCGCTAAGCAGTAATTACCGTGAAATTCGAAAGGTAATGTAGCCAGTGCAATTACCGAGCATTAGGCTGCGTTTCCACCAGAGATGTGCGAGGATGCGTGGCATAGGATGTGTTCGTTAAGAACCAAGAGAATCACTTCATTTACCTGGCCTCGCTCAGCGCAGCTCTAATGGAAACGGCTTAGCGGAGCGAGATTTTTGTACATACAAAACAAGTGAAGGGATGTGTGCAAGGGATGTGTTGCGCGCGCTCCGCTTCCACCACACCTCATCCCCCTCTCATCTCAAACGAGCCTGCTACACATCCTCGTACCGCTCATGTGCGCGCCGTTTCTCAGCGGCGCTACGTATTCTCGCACTGCTCAGCGACCTAGCACATCTCTGGTGGAAACGCAGTCTTAATATCTTGAGATGACAATGCGCGAGTCACACAAATTGTATTGCTAGCGGCCATAAGCTATGTTTACTAACTAGTACAGGCAGCTATATATGCTTGTTTGTACATAATCTGATTACTACCTATAAAAATATTAACGTTTTAAATTATGTTCGCTCTTACATTCGTTCTTAATCTCATTCATATTTCCGTACAGAAAACCGCAAGTATTAACATCTCAAAAGATTTTAGTCCAACAAAGTAACCATAACGATTCTCGAGTCTCAGGGATGTCTCATAAATAATACCTGAACAAGTAAGACGTAGGCCGTATACCGGGATTAATCTTATGTAATATGCCTGGCTCATGCTTGTGCGAAGTTGTATGCGAGTGTACTGGAGAATTCATAGCTCTTAGTTAATTATAACCGCGTTACGTACGATATTGTTCGTCGGCATTATCTTGGAACTGTGTGAGACAACGGCTATTACTAGGGTTGCTAGTAATACGGTCTTTAATAGAGACGAAGCATCTTATTTCCAAATGCTGAGAAAACTAATGAGAGTAGTGTCATTTATCGAGATTATTCAGAATATTTGGTCTTAAGACATAAAATTTGCGAAAGGGAAATTCGACAACTTAAACATTCCGGATCCTAATATTTAGTACTCACAAAGAGATTAAAAGGGTTCCTATAGAGCACATATTGGGAACATTTTTATATCAAAATTTTGATCCCGAATTTATTTGTTTTCTCTTTTTGTCAAACTGACATATGACAGAGACAGAGAGACTGACGAATAAATTTATTCCTTTTGAAAAAAGGAATAGATTAAAATTTGCTTTGTGATGTCCCATATACAAAAAATAAGTAAAATTAAAAAAATCTCAAGAAATCTTTTAAATAATTAAGAAAACAGTTTCATTCTTTGACTGTTTTTTTCTGTCGTAAACAGCAAATAATTACAAAAACACAGCGGTGGCCTAACCATTTATCTCTACGTGTTACTTACTACGTGGCAGGTGAAGTAAAGTGACTTAACCCGAAGTCGTTGTAGTAAGAAATTGGTGTGTGGACGTTGAAGAGGGTCGTTACGACCCACTGTTTTTAATAGATATATTTGCTTCTAAATACAAGTAATGTAGAAGAAACATGACTTGTGTCACTTTATAGATTCATTAAGATATTAATTTGGCATTATTATTTCGTTTTGTATTAGCATTTTATAATCTGTATCTGTTTAGCATGCCTTAATGACCAATAAAATACAATGAAAAATTATATTTTCTTCATTCGTTCATTAATCCAATCAATTATAGTATGATTTAACCACAACCAGGGTTTAAGATAGAGCACCCGGTTCAATTAAACACCCTTTAAGGCTTCGCCTTTGACATATAAACGATACAGTAAAACTGTATGGAGCCGGTCCTATATGGAGAGTGGTAGCTAGCTAGGCAAATCATAAGATCCTACCACTAAGTACCTATGCTGGGTTTTGTTGACTTTTACAATACACGGCTCTTTCCAGCGTGCAGAGGAAATTTTGTATTCTTAGCTACAATAGGGTTGTACCTATGTAATGCAATAACATTTTTATACTGATAGATGGCGAATATATGGACTCGCCTGATAATAAATGGTATTGGGGTATGACTATCGCAAGCTACCACTGAAAGATGCTACTCTTCACTTATTACTACACTTCAAACCAGAACACAACAATGTTGGCACAATATTATTTTATTTGCGGCACAATAGCTTACTAAATAGTGATATATGCACACAGATAAACTCCTGAAAAGGTGTCTTCCAGTTGATATAAGCTATTAGATAATGTTTTTGGAACGCAATAAAAATGGCGTTCAAGTAATTACATAAACTTGACGTACGGATTTATATTTAGGCCTTTTATAAGAATATTAAGTCACTTGAGAGACGTTACAATGTATACTTTTCAATCTCTGCGTTACTCAATTGCCATAGCAATTGAGTCCATTACTTAACCGACTAATAAATAAATAAAAACTGTATCAAACATTCAAGGACTGTGTGGAAATTATGTACGTAAATTACAATATGTTATTTTTTTAACACACGTTACTCCACGGAATTATACGTACAGAACTATCGATAATTCAATTCTATATTGTCCCGTAACTATGTGACAACCCTAGCTATTAAGGAGAAGATTGAGTGAAGTAGTATTTCAGGTAAACATTACCAGTGAAGATGGAAATAATAACAATAAGAGGGAATTAAGCGGTCCTAATAACGTGGTCCTGTCGTTCCTCTGAATGGCGTGATAAGTTTGTGTTGGCGCTCACTAATTGCTTAGGAGATTCTTACAAATAATGAACATCATTATTTATTTGTCTTAGGAAAACATACATAGTATCAATGTTATAATTATTTATATGACGTATAATTAATATTGCCAGCTGCCTCTAGTGGTCACAAATGCGACTGCAGTTGAGATCCTAGGCATAATAATATTAGGTTTTTTTACTAAATTCTAGCAAAAATAATAATTGCTTAGATGTTGAAATGTATGTCCTAATAATGACAATAGGTTCAGCCCCTATTCAATAGAATCTAAAACATACCGGCGCAATGTAAATGTAAATTAGTACACCTCTGCCTCACCCTTCGGGAAATACAGTCATGATGATGAGATATATTTTGGCGGCGTATCAAAAAAAAAATTGGTGCTCGATAAAAGTTCATCTGGAAATCGAACCCAAGACATTATCTTACGACCACTAAACAAGTAAGATAACTTCATAGTTAAAACTGCGAATGATGATTATACGTATAATCATACCATCACGCCTGTTTACCCCGAAGGGTTACGCAGCGGCGTACTAATTTACACGCACAGTTCGCCGGTATGTTTAGGTCCCATATAATAGGGGGCGAGCCTATTGCCATTAACCGGGCACATATCCAGACACCAAGCAGCTACTGAGAATTTTATTGGAAATCCCAATAACACTTTGCTCGACCTGGGGATCGAACCCAGGATCTCTGGCGTACCAGTCGCACTTGGGACCACTAGACTAATGAGGCATCCAATGAGTATAATCATAATCACCATAATCATTCGTAGTTTATATTATTATCCCACTGGTTGCTTTATTTTATGCCAACCATCTCAATATCTATTTCTTGTAAAGCAAGAAATGCATAAAAATAAACCATAGAAGTAACTCCAAATATAATATATCACAAGCTATAGGTACATAATATCGATATCGCTATCCCTCAAAATACTGTATAACCTTGTGGCTGATAAGTCCTAATAAACCTCTATCATCGAAAACCGCTGTCATCTATCCGCGAAACCGCACAGATTATTCCCGTAGATAAATCAAACCGTCCTAATTCGTCCTTTACAATTGGCGAACATGTCCCCGTAATCCATGATCACGACACCGGCTTCGGACTCCCGGGACCTGCGTAATAAAGCTTACCCCGGTTCGATTAAGCCAGTAAATCAGACTGTCTCGCATAGATATAGAGGGTTAACTTCTGATTTCACGTGTCCCTGACTCCTATCTCGCAGGACGGAAATTGCCAAGAAAAGATGGCGACCAACCGAGGCCTGCTGGTTCTTATTTATTTTTATTTCCTTAGGCTGCGCCGGTATCCGGACACAGCGGTCGGTAAATAAATTGTAGTTTTAGGACGCTTTATATTGCCATTAAAGACGAATAGGAACGTAAATCAATTTATTAGTGACGTAAATACGTTAGTGAATAGCCGCTTACCTGATTACATTGCCTGACTGCCGCTTAATATAAACTAGTATTATGTGGATTAAGGTAACATACCAATACAAAAATATAGTTTTTTTTAATTGATACTAAATTTACAGGACAATTTAACAAGACTGTCTGCCTCATTAGTTTAGTGGTCCCAAGCGTGACTGCTACAGTAGAGGTCCTGGATTTGATCCCCAGGTCGAGCCAAGTGTTATTGGGTTTTTCTCTGAAATTCTCGGTAGCAGCTCAGGGTCTGGATTTGTTCCCGGTTAATAGCAATAAGCTCACCCTCTATTACATGGGGCTTAAACATACCGCCGAACTGTGGGTATACATTAGTACGCCTCTGCCTAACCCTTCGGGTAATACAGGCGTGATGGTATGTATGTAAATTTAACAAGAACAAGCGACTATAAAAATCCTACTAATATTATAAACGTACCACACCACTTGACTGCCATCTGGTAACATATCCAGAATACTGGTAGCATTTGCCACGTTGAAGGGTAATGCTTATTCTTTGACACGAGATTAAACAAGCCCTCTGGTTACGCGAAGAGTCGACAGGTCTCTTAGAAACTTTATTACAGTTTGTCACACAATTGAACTAATTATAAAACATATCATAACATACCATCACGCCTGGATTTCTCGAAGGGTTAGGCAGAGGCGGTGTTTTTAGGTCTCATGTAAGGGGCGACTATCATTAACCGGGCATAAATCCCAAACTCCGAGTGTTACTGAGAATTTCATAGAAAAACCCTATAAACTCAGGACATTTAGCGTAGCATTCGCGCTTGGGACACAAATGAGGCAGTTGCAAATGAGCAGTAAAAAGTAGATAAAAAGTTTTAAAGAAATCAACGTAAGATTTATGGAATAATTAATTATATAATTACGAAATCTTTGAGAAACAAAGTAATTTATCGAGATAACGAAAAACGTAAGTATTACATTATATGACTGCCAACCTTTTAAAATAAAATTCATACATGAGTGTTAGTTTGAATACTTACTAGAAGAATACATTATGTAGGTATATGGTTATTGAAAATTGGAAACCATTTAAATTCAAAACAGATAAAATAATAAAACAGAGTGCTAGGTACTTGTATAATTTATTATGACCTCCACGTCTATCTAACCCTTTGGAAATAGAGGCGTAATGGCATATAATGCCAACGTAATACGGGAAGCAAGAAATCTGCTCATAATCTAATTCTTCTTTATACATGATGATAAAGGAGAATTTTAATGCCCTTTGATGGATTACTAACTACTTAAGCTTCCATGAGCCTCTTGTAGAGATTGGTCTAAAGACGTTTAAGGCTACCAACTTGAGTCCATTGTCAAACTGAGCAGGTATTAAGTAAAATGTTAATGAAATTTTCGCAATTTTCACGTCCGTATACTTACTTCTTTTTTTTTATTCCGTCATGGGATATGGCGCCACACTTTTTGTGTATTTGCCAGTGTCAACTTTAAGGAGTAAACCATTAATATTTATTAGTTCCCGTCATGGGATTATATGTATTATTATATGTGGCGCCACACTTTTTGTGTTTGGCAGTGTCAAGTATACAGAATAATCCCCAGTAAAACAGTGGAAACTTTACTAAGGCTTCGATGGAGTTTAGGAGTGAACAAAAGTCACGATTTTAAATTTTTCATCATTTGCCTACACTCGCACAGTAAAGTACAAAAGTCATTTAGAAGTGAAAAAATCTTTTAGCGTGTAGTAGCATTTGTCAATAACCATAATCTAAGTTGGGCTTTATAAGTTTAATGGTAATTTTCTAAGATTTTTGGGTATGTGATTGTAGGCTTTAATTGACATTAGGTAACTGTTTCTATAGTGAAAAGTGGTTCGACGCGGTACATTTCTCAATTTAGTAAGATCTCTTTCTCCAAATTTACAATCTTCGCTAAGATAATTTATGACATGTTGAGCTAAAAGAATCTAACATAACATAATATACCATCACGCCTGTATTCCCCGAACGGTTTGGCAGAGGTGTACTTAATGTTCGTCGGTATGTTTAGGTCCCATGTAAGGGCGAGTCAATTGCCATTAAACCAGGCACAAATCTAGACACAGAGCTGCTACTGAGAATTTCTTAGAAAAACCCAATAACACTTTGCTCGACCTGGTGATCGAACCCACGACCTTTAGCGTAGCAGTCGCTTTGGGACCACGAGACTAATGAGGCAGTCAACGAATCTTACCGATACTCTAGAAAATAATTGTTCTTGAATTTCGGAGAATATGTACGTTGTATTGAAGATACCCTAGAAGTCCAAGGCTGACAGCTATTCTTGAGACCGGACAAAACATGACGCTACGTCACGTAAAATATTCCACCGGAATTCTCCCTACAAAATTTGTTTGCAATTTCACAAAACGTTGTATAAAACGGGTAAGTATTACGTATATCAGGTGGTGATCTTCCCACGCAAGTCAAGCATCTTGCACGCGAAGCAAGGGTGACTCTTTGTTGTGTTATTGCCATCTTAAAGGGTCTCGAAAGAGATAAAAGGGAAAATATAGGAGTTCACATTTCCCCAACTGCGTTATGTAATTTTTTGGTTATTTTGATAATAAATACCAACATTAATATAACAGAAAAAATGTAATATGTTAAAATGTTGGTACTATTTCATTACATGGGATCTAAACATAACGGCGAATTGAGGGTGAACATCTCTGTCTAGCCTTCAGAGAATACAGACGTGATGGTTTTAATGTTTATGTTATGTTCTTATTGCTGAATGTCAGTATACCACACAAGTCATTTACATTTATAATATGCTAACTCTAAAATGAATATCTATCCTATGCTGATTCATGACAGTTAAAAAACATTAAAGAAATGTTTACTACCTGTTACTTATGAATCCATATTAGTGACACGACACACACACACACACACACACACACACACACACACACACACACACACACACACACACACACACACACACACACACACACACACACACACACACACACACACACACACACAACGCATGCAAGACAGCTCCATCACAAGTATATTTTATAACTTACTGGAGTTGACTTAATTAATGTTATGCATGTCAATTGTTTGAGAAAGAATAAACATTTATTTATTTCTAAGCGTATCTAGCGTAAATTTCATAGATTGTAAATAAAACTTAACTTGTTCAGAAATAGTTTAAAAATAAACAAATTTTGTTGAGAAATAAGAAAGAAGCATGTATTCCACTAACGCAACACCACAGTCGCAATTGCTTGGCAATCGACGTTTCCCCGTGTCGGCAGTAATTCAGTGTGACAAGTGCTTTTATACCTGTTCCCGTTTTCACAACAGTTTATTTTATTTATGTTGAACGAAGCATAGTAAAATATCGTCAATATAACTGTGCACTTACGTAATCTGTCATATCTTCCAACCTTTGAAATAAATAAATGTATGTATTTTTACATTAATGTATATGGTGAGGCGGTGTGGAAATGCAGTCTGCCCCAAATACTTAACAAATTGCCAAAATCCATAGTAGGTAAAACTGAAAATAAAAACTGTAAAGAAATTAAATATATACTCAAGAAGTATTTAATAAGCACGGTAGCAACTACTTAACTATAAAATCTTTTCAATAAAATATAAGATTATAAGTTAAGTTTTTTAATGTATTTGAAATCTGTTTTTTTTTTCTGAAATAAACATATTATTTATTGATTTAGGTCTGAAATCAGCCGGTTGAAATAGCCGCACAGGTGAAATTGCTTAGTGTATTTGTATCGAAATACCGAAATTAGTTACAGCTATTATTAAATATTCACGGCTCCCATTATTAACATAATCAACCGATTACATTGTTCTACTGCTGGGCACGGGTCTTCTCGCAGAAGCAGAGGCATTAGGCTATAGTCCACCACTCTAGCCTAATGCGGGTTGGCAGATTTCACACGCCGTCGAAATCTCTTAGGCATGCACGTTTCCTCACGATTTTTTCCTTCACCGTTTAAGCGCGTGATAATTAACTATTAATGTGCGTATTAATAGTTAATTATCTCGCGCTTAAAAACGCGCAGCCACGTAACTCTGACTTCGAAAAGTCAGAGTTACGTGCCTTGGATTCGAACTCGAGATCTTTGACTTGTCAGTCCTATGGTCATATCACTAGGCCAGTGGTAGCTTAGTGATATGACCATAGGACTTATTACTCCCAGAGTTTTTTATAAATTGAAATTTACTACTGCAAAACCACTCGCGGACAACTTCAGCATTTATGTCGACGCAACTCCGTAGTCTTTAGAATAATAAAAATTAGCGGTCAGAGCGTCTGGTGTATCTAACCAGAAGACGCAGGTGCGAATCCTGCCCGCGATGGAATTTTTCCTTCACTAAAATAACTTTATAATCTTAGCATGGAAAATGAAAAAAAATCACAAAAAGATAGTTAAAAGGTAAGTAAGGTGCATCGTACGATATCGAACTAACTGTAAAGTACGCCATGTCGGTTGAGAAGCGAGGTAACTTGCTTTTCAATAGATCGTCACCTTATGACGTACATTCAGAATGTGAAGGCAAATTTCGATAAAGCGGGTGGGACTCGCGGTGGCTTAGCGGTCAGAGCGTCTGGTGTATCTAACCAGAAGACGCAGGTTCGAATCCTGCCCGCGATTGAATTTTTCCTTCACTAAAATATTAATTGAGGTGTTTGTGGTCTTGCGCTAATTCTGTTACACATTACGTATTATATACGTCATTAACAGCAGACATGGTCAAGTCAAGATTTAATAATGACCTAAAGTAGTATTTTTCTTTTTTTTATGTTACGAAATAATAAAAAAAAACTCGTGCCAATTAATCACACTATGTTACTTAAATTTAGGCTTACAAAGTACTTACGTATTGCTTACGTATCTCTGAAATAAATGTTGGTATTCCACAAATGCCTTTTATTCGACCTAACGATTACACAAACGTTTAAGTTTCGCAAGTAATACCTTTAACAGCAGACGACTTTCAAACAAAGTACCTACAGCGCCTTAACAATATCAAGCTCAAAAGTTTTTGAAATCGATCCGTCTTAATTATAAACGTTCGTTCAATGTGATTAACAAATGGCTTTAATCCTGAGTTCGACAAGATAATTAATTTGAAACGTGAGTAGAGTCAAAGTTTAGGCGAACGAAACTTGACTGATTGTCTTTTGCAAATAAGAGAGCAATTTCGGGAATATTTTTTGCGTAACAATTTTCCGCGTAATATCTTAAATATTATCCGTTATCCAAAATTTGTCATATATTTATTTAATACATTGTTACTAGGTGTAATATTTGCTGCTAAATACTTTTAGATTATTTAATTATATTTGGAGGTCCTTCAAAAAAGATCGCGTGTGTTGTACTCTCAATCGGCGCGTGTTTATCACTACATAGTATAAAACAAAGTCGCTATCGCTGTCTGTCCGTCCCTATGTATGCTTATATCTTTAAAACTACGCAACGGATTTTGAAGCGGTTTTTTTTAATAGATAGAATGATTCAAGAGGAAGGTTTTAAGCTATTTAACATTACGCTACGGCTCTTAGGAATGGGGTAACGCGGGTGAAACCGCGGGCGAAAGTAGACGCAGCAAAAGAAGTACATATACAAAAATCTAAGTAAATATCATTCTGTAGTTTTTGCCTGCCCCTATGGGAAAATAATGTAAGTGTATGTATGGAAAGGAGGGTGATTTCTTTTGCTGTGTGTATTGCATTGTAATGCGATGAGGTCATCGCATTACAATGCAATACACACACAATTTTATATTTTATGTGATTTTAACCACCAGCCTGTTGTTAATTGTATGTACTACAACAATATACCATTGGGTGAATTTATAAAAACCAAGTACGTCCATGAGAGCATAGAATAGAATATTATGACATAACATACCATCACCCCTGTATTCCGCAAGAGGTTAGGCAGAGGTGTACTAATGTACACCCACAGTTCGCCGGTATGTTTAGGTCCCATGTAATAGGGGCGAGCCCATTAACCGGACACAAATTTCAAACTCCGAGCTGCTACTGAGAATTTCATAGCAAAACCCAATAATACTTCGGTTGACCTAGGAATCGAACCCAGGATCTCTAGCGTAGCAGTCGCGCTCAGGACCACTAGGCTAACGAGGCAATATTATGAGCTTTATTGAAAAAAAAAACATACATCTTCAATAAGGCTACCAATATTATTGTTGTGTAAAATATATAAATACGAACTTTTAGAATATCTTATTTCATTAAGAAAAACAGTTGATTTTTAATATTACCTGATGTAACGTTGGATGGATGGATTTTCAAGCTTTATTTTCTGTCAACAGTCAAAAAATAAACCTCGAAAATCCATTTCAACGTTACATCCGTGATTGTCGCGTCATGTCGCGATTCGCGTTTGTCTCTCGTTCAACATCAGCATCGCGTCGAATTATCGCGAAACAGCTCACTGGTTGCGTTAAATATAACATTAATTACTCGTTACACAGGTTTAAAGCGGAATTGGGGCTTTAATATGTCCCCGATAACTTTAATGGGTTGGTGATGCAAAATTCTCCTTTGTACTCCACGATAGCGGTAGTTTGTTTGACAGTTATAAAATTGTATCCATTTTGGTATGCAGCGATGTTTTGTTGATGTTGTTTATTGATACATCGTTGGTTATAATAATTACCTTTGCCATTGGATGCGAGTGGCAAACCAGCCAAAATGCAGCTTTAACAAAAGCATATACTCAGCGAACTGACTTCCCTAAGCTAATGATAATTATGTTCATTTTATATGACGTTCATGTAACTTATTACTGAAAAATTGTGGATTTATATCAGTAGGTACACCTCCGTCTAACCTTTCGGGATACGGGCGTGATGGAATGTTATTTTATAATATATTAGAGTTCCCGTGCGCAGCTTCGTCTGTGTACTTAGGTAATTTTCGTTTCCAAAATATACTGTACCCACTGTACCTACACCACGGAGGTTTCATATTTTAAAATGTATTAAGTCTGCCTCATTAGTCTAGTGGTCCCAAGCGCGACTGCTACCCTAGAGGTCATGGGTTCGATCCCCTGGTCGAGCAAAGTGTTATTGGGTTTTTCTATGAAATTCTCAGTAGCAGCTCGGAGTCTGGATTTGTGCCCGGTTAATGGCAATAGGCTCGCCCCCTATTACATGGGACCTAAACATACCGGCGAACTGTGGGTGTACATTAGTACGCCTCTGCCTAACCTTTCGGGGAATACAGGCGTGATGGTATGTTATGTTATGTTATAAATGTATTAAGTCTAATTTTTAAGTAGGAAAACAAATGTCAAAATGTCAACAGCATATGACAGCTGTATTATGGAATCATAATTATATATTGACGATGTCATCGTTTATTAAATATGTTTAAGTGTGTGTGTGTTTATGTGAACCGCATGGTAGAATGTGCGGACTTTCATACCAACTTTCACCTTCCTTTTCACCACCTTAGGGGTTGAATTTCCAAAAATCTTTTCTTCGTGCTCGTCTACAGTGCAAAAGGAACCAGCATGCAAACTTTCAGGGATCTAGCTCCTATAGTTTCGATGGTGCGTTGATACATCAGTCAGTCAGTCAGGTTCATCTTTTATACATATAGATATAACAATAAAATTTTATAACATAAGTCCTCCAAAATTGGACAAAACTACAAACGCATTGTTTTTATTCGGGTTAAGTGAAGGCTCGTATTTTAGGACCGGTCCTACAGACAGAGTAATAAAACCCGTAGGAGAAATTTCCGGGTTCCTACGTGTAGGGACTCTGCTTTAATATTTTATTCTTGTTCCTTGTAACTCGGCCGGAATTTCGTCTGTGATTAAATGTATATTGTAACATATATTACACGATGTCTTTACGAATTCTCTTAATGTTGAAACTTTGAGAGAGAGTAAGGGACAACAGGAAGTTATAAATTAAACCTTTATGTTTCGGCATGAAGATTTTATGTTAGGGTCGGGAATATTTAACTACTTTTTCCAACTTGTTTGTTGCCAAAGCCTTGTAGTTATGTTATAATATATCGCTTATGGACTAAGTCGAAATAAAAGAAGACTTCTTTTATGATAGCCTTACACTTACCTTATATTAAGAATAATACCTTGTTTTCACATAGCACTCAATACTCTTCAAGAATTCAATATAGAATGTGATAGTTTTGCTGTTGAATGGAAGAATCTGTCAATACGTATGTCTCACACAGGTTTCTCACAATATTGTAGTATAACACTTCAAGTATTGTAAGATATTTGTGTCTAATTAAAGTAAGTGGCCTGGAGCTATTCTAATCTTATTAATGGTTAGATGTTTGTTATTCAATCACGTAAAAACGGCTAAACGGATTACGATAGAAATTGGAAAAAAGATAGTTTATAACCTGTACCAACACATAACACATTTTTTATCCAGGTTGGACCCTTCTGAAATCCCCTCAGATGTAGTTGCGGGCATATTGTATATTCGATAGAGACATATTCAGTACATACCGACAAGTTATATAATTTTTACACGTGCAAAGCCGGGGCACGTCACTAAATATATATAAATACTAGCTTTTTCCAGCGACTTCGTCTGCGTGGAATAGTTACTTTGTTCCCTAGTTCTTCGCCCGCGGTTTCACCTGCGTTGCTCCGTTCCTAAGGGTTGTAGCGTGATGTTTTATAGCTTGAAACCTTTCTCATGAATCACTCATTTTCCCAACATTTCCCTTCACTGCTCTGCTCCTATTGATCGTAGCGTGATGAAAAGTATACTATAACCTGCCCAGGAGTATGAAGAACAATTGTACCAAGTTTCGTTGAAATCCGTCGAGTGGTTTTTGTTTCTATAACGAACATACAGAGAGACAGACAAAAATTTTACTGATTGCATTTTTGGCGTCAGTATCGGTCACTAATCACCCGCTGATAGTTATTTTGGAAATATATTTCATGTACAGAATTGACCTCTCTACAGATTTATTATAAGTATAGAAGAAGATATAGGTTTTATATGTGAGATACCAATGTGAATGTCGCGACGAAAATACAATAAAAATTTCAAACACACGTCTTCGCAATAAAAAAGTATAATACGTCTATGGTCCTTCGGTACTGTTGTAAACTTAATGACATGCTATTTTACGTGCCGCGTGGCTACGTGTCTAAGATAAATTTGTAAGTTAGCACATGGGAAGCGCCTTGTATGTTATTTTATTTATTATCTCGTGCGCTCAGTGGCCGCAACACAGTTTGGGAGCGCGACGTCGTGGCGTCTACTCTTAGGTTCAGGAAGTTATTATTGATGGCCATACTAGCAATGAGATAAAACAGATCTTTTTAATAAGTGTACGCAACAAAAAACACATATTGTATTCCAAGGCTAAATATTTTTGTCGATAAACCCAAACCCAATTCTTTGCATCTGAGGAACTTAGAAAACCATGTAACAACCGCCTATTATAACTCATCAAAACCATTGAGCGTATCCAATGCGATATTTCATAAATAGAATCAAGAAAAATATATCCAGTACGCGGTATCATTGTACCGTTAACATCGTTATCTACGCCGTCAAAGTATCCAGCCCTTCCGACTTGTTCACGGATCCGGTATAATGGAAACGCGACTGGTATTACATTTGATAACGCGTTTTTATCGTATAATGAAATGTCACCTGATTTAAATGATCGGGATATTTTGTTTACATTTTGCTTTGTGTAAAATTGTATGGTTATAACCTGTCATATCTGTGTTCTGAAAGGGTAGTTAGATATAGGATATGCTTTTCTGTATGTATAATTGTAATTCTTCTGTACGTGCGTATGTCACTGAACTCCTACGGCTGGCCCAATTTTGTATGTGTTTGAATGGGGCTGACTAACTAACCCGACTTTCGGTATCTCAGTTCATTTGTGCAAAGTGATGGCAAAATAATGCGGGACGTTACACGTGGAATCAACGAATCAGATTGGACGAAATAGCGACAAGTCAGGTCGACAGAAACAACTTGTGACAGACGGATGGCTCTCAAGCTGAAGGGCAAAATCTATAAATACATTATAAGACCTATAGTATTGTATGGATACTATGCTAGGCCGCTAAGAAGATGGATGAAAGAAGACTGCATACAGGAGATAGGATGTTAGTGACTGGAATGGACAAAATAAGGAACGAGTATAGTGGAGGAAGTATGAAAGTACCGCCAGTGACAGAAAAGTTGAAAGAGAATCAATAGCTTTTTTTATACCACTAAAGTGGCAAACAAGCTTACGTCCCGCCTGGTGGTAAGGGGTTACCGTAGCCTATAGACGCTTGCAACACAAGGGGTATCACTCGCGCGTTGCCGACCCAGTAAATTAAGGAGGAATAGTTAGACTGGCAGCATAGGAGACATGCTGCCATACATGACAGCGGCAGTAACAAAACACCACCGGTCTCCCACACTGCCAACACAACTCGTCCTCGCGGAGCTTTGGCGACCTTGCTCACGGTTAGGAGTTATTTGGCTACGATTTGTCTTAGTATGGGCATGTGATGTGGAAGGATGAAATGCATGTGACTAAAAAAGTGGTGAATATGAATAAGGAGGGAAGGAAGGGTAGAGAGAGAGACAAAAAAAGATGGATGGATTGTGTTATTATGGGGAAGGGAGTGAATGATGAGCTGACAGGTATGAACAGAAGAAAAGGAAATGCTGCACCGACTCCAAATAAATTGTGACATGGGCAGGAAGATGATAATGATAATAATGATGATCCTACTCTATCTATATATTGTAACGAACAACTTTTGTAAATACACAATATTTTTTTTATTTCCCCTGGCCTGGGTTCGATTCCAAGATCGAGCAAAGTGTCATTCGGTTTTTCTATAGAATTTTCAGTAAATTAGTACACGTCTGCCTTCGAGGAATACAGGCATGATGGTAAATGTAATAATCAATCCACAAGGTCATAAGCTCTTCCCTGTTTACTAATCAGATACACTTTTTCCTTCCCGTTTCAAGATACTTCATTCCTTACTTTATAAAGAGATGCTATGGAAAGAGAGGTACAAAAATAGCGAATTGTTAGTGTCTGTCGGCGACGTTCAATTTGTGCTAGCACTTCCCAGTCGATCGAACGATTTCTATAACGTGCCGCATAATGCATTCTAAGACAGGAATTGGAATTAGGTCAAGAGCCATAGACTAGGATCGAGCAAGTAGAGATAGTAGTGAGAAACTGATTGAAACAAGTGTAAAGTAATGCATTTAGGGTGTGGTCAAATAAAAATTACACCCAACAATTTCAACAATAATAATTTACATGCATAACTATATACCATCACGCCTGTATTCCTCGAAGGATTAGGCAGAGGCGTACTAATATAACATATTTTAATATAGTTTAAGTAATTCTTTGTGGGAAGAAATAAATATTAGTTTTATTAGTATAAGGTTAAGGCTAATATTAGGTTTATTAGCTTTATTTTATTTTATTAAATATTAGTAATTATTATTATCGGTATGTTTAAGTCCCATGGAATAGGGGCGAGCCTAATACCATTAACCGGGCAGAAATCCCAAACCCCGAGCTGCTACTGAGAATTTCATAGAAAATCCTAAGAACATTTTGCTCGATCTGGAAATCAAACCTAGGAACATAAGCATAGCAGTCGCTCTTGGGACCACTAGACTAATGAGGCAGTTTATATTCTCTAAATACTATAAAACAAAAAATAATCGATAGTTTGTGGTCCCTGGAGGCATCCCAAGTGGCTCGTGACGTCTTCAAGTGATTTAATATGACGACAACGCGGGATGCTTCAAGAACTTGTATTAGGTACGGTCAAAAAGCTTGTGGTCCACGGCATGACAGAAATGTTGATAAATGGTCCCTCATAATAAAAAGGTTAAAAACTACTGACTACTTAACTATAGGCCAGGTTTTTTTTTAAATCTGATTCACTTATTTGATTGCACTATAATAGTCCGTTATGAGAGCACAGGAGAATGTTAGTGCAGTATTCTGAGATCCCTTCTGTTGTAGTAGAGTAACAACCTGTACGTCGAGCTAGCCGGAAAATATTTTTGTATACAATAACTCGACTTCTACTGAGACTATCCCTGATGCCAATTCACAAAAAATATATATTAGATACTGGAACTTGTTTTTTTTTTTATTTTGCCAACGTCTGAGACTGCGAACCACGTTAAAAAATATCTTTTAATAAACTTTAAAAAAATTGTTTTTCAAATCAATTTTACTTTTTGTTAAAAGTTATTTTAATAAAAAAAATTGAGTGGCGGCCATTTCAAGAGTATCCTCTTTCAAATAAAAAATAAATATTTCGTTCTGTTAAAATAACAAATGAAGAATCAGTATATCATATTCGCAATATTATTTATTTAAACGTTATTGTTCTCAAAAAAAAATACAAAGGCTCGATACAATTGCAATTACAAATATACAACGGGTGGCTTTATCACGATCTGCAATCTGACAACCAAGATATAAAGTTGCTACATATTATGACCTCGTTCTTGTTTTTTAGAAGCTTGAAATTGTCATGGGACTGCCTGCATGGGACGACTGTCAACCCCATTCATAAGACAATCGGGATCAACGGTTGAGAAGGGTCTCAAAACGATCGATCTGTATGTGTGCTATTCTGTTACATACCCTTAAAAAATAAACGATGAAGAAATTTCGATAAACAAGTCTAAACCATTTCCGTATTCAAACTGAAAGCAATCTCGACATTTCACTTCGACAGACCCTTGTAACCAATGGCTATTCTAGTTGCATAAATAATGGTCTGCGAAAACCAACATGTTTGGAGTGTCGACCTGACACAGTCGGAATGGCCAATGAGACCAAATGGCCATCTGAATGCGACTGGATCCATTCCATTGTCACTCCTCCTTTTATATCCCGTTGATAGACGCTACAATTAACGTGCTCGTGACGTAATCGCAGCCATTTTGCATAGTCTTAAATTCAAAACAGAGTTGTCATTAAAGACAATTGTAGCAATGAGTATATTTAGTTTTTTTTTAAAGCAATACAATATAGGTAGATACATTTATAGCATCAGTATTGATGTATATGTATCAGTATAAATAAAATGTCCAGGAAAATTCCCACACTAGGAATTTTCCTGGACTTTAATGTATTGGTAGACAAAATCCCAGACTCAAAACATCATTTTGTACCTCTCTATGGAGTTTCTTTCTGTAAGTTCTACAAACAAAATGTTTACTATGTGCAAATAAATACAGTTTTCCATAAAACAAAAGCAAATCACTGACATAATGTGCCAAATAATTTATGACATAATTTTTTTATTGAATTACTAGCGGGCCCAGCAAACGTTGTCTTGCCTTGTATTATAATCTTCCTGCCCTTTTCTTCCATTCATCCCTATCAGCCGTCATCTCAATCATTCATTCAATTTCCCGTGTCTTACCCTGATAAAAAAAATTTTAGAACCCGATTACGGTGCCACCTACTGGCTCAAATTGTAAATCTAAATCATCCAGGGGGACCCATTTAAACATACACAAAAAAAAAATCAAAGTCACACCAGCAGCTTATGAGTAGGTCGGAAAATGCACAGAACGCCATCTACCGAAATAGAAACCTCACAGAAAACAACGCCATTTGTGTTCGTGTTTTAATTCTGTCAAATCTGTCAATCCGTTCCCGATACAAAATGTATGAGAAAATATTTTTCTGCATGTTCTTTTTCTTTAGCGAATGTTTAGATATGATTGAATTTGAACTTTGTAAAGCGGTAATAAAGTGCAAATTGACTCTTTGACGTTAGGAACACACCTACATTGCTTAGACAACAATGAGTGCTTGTAATTTAATATGAACTTTATGCAATTGTAATAAAGCTCAAATTTACTCTACGTTTTAGTTAGAAAACGTTTGTATGGGAAAAAGAAAAGGGCTGTTTTTAGGGTTTTTCCGGCAATTATTCGAATTTTTCTCGCCGTAAAAACCATCCTTGAACTTCAACGAACATTTAAAAAAAAGAATTGGCCAAATTGGTCCAGGCGTTGTTGAGTTATGCGCTTACCAACACATTTTGCGATTCATTTTTATATTATAGAAGATAGAAAAATATACTTTGATAGGTTATTTAAAAAGTTCATTGTCCATTAAAGTCTGCTTTGCTGGTGAAATGACGCTAGTCTTTTCTTTTCTGTGCCCTATACTATTGCCACCTCGAGCATCCCTGCAATGCGGACTATGTCATCAAGGCGCATCAGGTCCGCTGTAGACCGGCTACAACATACTTGACCTCATTTCGACAAACAAAGACCGACCTTCTTTACAAATACCTATCAGAACCGAAAACTGAGATGTTTCTATTGTAAAGTATTTTGAGAACAAACAAGAACACAAGAATATTATTGCAAGAAGTTTTTCAATGTTGGGGATAGGGATGAAGATGCTGCCAATGGACTAGTAGTTACAAACATTATCAATGTCTGCTAGGTTTGAGGTTCGATTCCCAGGTCGAACAGTGTTCTAGAATTTTTCTTTAATATTCTCAGAAGCAGCTGTGAGTTTAGATTTATGCTGATAGATTTGTGTGTTATTGATAATAGACTGACAATGCACCCTAAAATAACCCAGCGCATTCTACATGTATGTATATATACATACTAACTAACCCATAAAAATGGTGTTTTTTTTGTTTTAAAAGGATACTAAAAATGTTTATATTTGTGGTAAAAAAAAATATATTGCTTATCTGATGAATAAATGAATAATAATACTGTTATAGAATAAAAATAATTTATGAATAATTTTAAAACGAAATACCGAAAAAACAGGTTGGGCATTTTTATTTGTTTACTGTGTTTGAACTCAGTTAGTGTACTTACCTACATTATTCATACCGGAATAATGTTATAAATATTTTTAAATCATATTTTCATATCCATTTTTTGTCAGCTATCGTAAATAACATGTTTGTATTTGTTTTAAAAAAATATTTGACAATGCTCACAGTGTATACTTTTAATATTGCATTTTATAATATTTTGCAAAATAAAAGTGTCTAAACTTTATGTTAAGTAATTTTTATGTATGGTATTTTAATTTGAATCTATGAATCATTTTTTGTTTCTAATTTCTATTTTTAAAATCCAATTTCATTCTAAATACAAATCGTTTATATTTGCCAGTCGTGGGTCATTGTATAAATCTTAATTTTTATGGATTATGTCGGCAAACGAGCTGACGAGCCACCTGGAGGTAAATACCATGGACACCTACAATACCAGAGGAGTTGCGAATGCGTTGCCGACCCTTAGGAGCTCCTACGGACTGCAGCAACCGAGGGGAACTGCCTCGCAAAAGTCGAAATACACACATGGTGTTTTACGACAGGCTCCGACGTAAATGGTCGCCAGCGAGTCAGACCCAAAGAGGTCCTATCACCAAGCAAGTTAGATATTTTTACGCCTCCTACGGCATGCCGATCTGAATGGCAGTGAGGAACAGTAATCTCGTAGTATTCAAACCCGTCGCTACATGGGGTAATTGCCTTTTTTTCCATCATATACCATCATGCTTGTATTCTCCGAAAGGTAGAGATTATGTCATCTGGAAAGATTTGGTTCACGAGTATTCTTTTTATGATTTTGACAAAGAGATCTTTTGCCATCGAATAAAGGGACTTAATATTATTAATTTAAAGGTTATATTTATTTACCCAAGACCGATTCCGGTAGTCCACGTAGACTGTGCATTTGAAACTGCACTAACTTGTTTAGCACCCACATGTGCTAGTGAATTGTTAAATCGGACCGGACGCTGGTAGTTCGTATAAAGTATATACCTATTTCAGTTTAAAAAGAATTTTTTTATTATACAACTGTTTTTGTTGAGAGTATTATGGTGGTTATATTTTTTGATGACTTTATGTGTGGTTATTGAGTTGCGTGTTCAATATTCAAGGGTAACTGTGTGCGGGATGATAATTTAATTAATAATGATGTTAAAAGTCTAAAAGCCAAAATTTGAAATTCAATATTTGGTTTTGGTTTTGGCTTTGATTGACTCTAAATTGCTTTGCAAATCCCTAAAAAATACAAATTTCGTACACTGCGTGTCATCGGTAGTGCGGGTTTACGGAACAACTGAAGTTAAAGCTCAATACTTGAGTCCTCACTAGCCAAAAAATATGCATCAGCATTGACACTACAACTTAATTATCTCCTTTTTATTTGCGTTCTTCTTTTGGACTCGCCAGCAATCGGAAAGAGAAGAGCAAAATAAAAGAAATAATTGAAAAACATTAAACTAGATTTTCCTAGAATTTCGCTACGCGCGCTTGCGTTTTCTTTTTCACTTTGTACACATTTTGTTTATAATTACATAACATAACATCATAATGCTGTCTCAGCGACTAATACAAGTAACATAATGTTTATTCTAAGGGAATAAACATTATACATATTATACATATAAACATTATACATATATTATAAATATTAAACATCAATGTTTACACTATCCAAAGGGATAAGATATAAGGGAAAGCAAGGTAAAGTAATCCTTTAAAGTGAGTATCAAGTAACTTCCAATTAGCACCAATCAACGCTTTAATTATCAGACATAAATTGTACCATTGCTGTACTAGCGAAGTACGTAAGTACTAAAGAAATTTGAGTTTGAGAATTCTGTACAGTATGTAGTTACAACAATTGAAACGGTCTTTTTACTAGAATATACAGGCTGCCTGGTGAGACACTACCGATACTGAAGGAGAGTACTCGGTATTTGATTCTCGTTATGATCTTTAGGCGGACCGAATTTCTCTTATAAACGTAATACCGAAATAAATCGTAATTCAAACACAATTTAATCAAATTGTGTTATTATTCGGATGCCGATACCGTTAATTTAGGTTCCTACGCTGCCATTTCGTCCAAATTAAATATTATAAAATCTGGTGCATGTTTCATCTATTCATGTTTCATCAATACGCCGCCTAGAATCGGTTAATTAATCGCGTTTAATAGTATGTTAATCTTTTTGGGACGTGAGTGAAACTGCAGGAAACTAGTTATATTTTAAAAAGTTAGGTACTTAATTTTTGTCTAAATATCCCAATGCTTCTTTATCAAAAGTAGCCTGCTACCCCGTTAGCATATGGCGACGTATTGGGGTAAACTATTAGCTCAGTACCTAATCTGTGTTGATAGAAAAACACATGGTTCCGCGCTGTATTCATGCGTTGCGTAATTAATTACTTAACTTTCGGTTTAGTTTACTTAGTAGTCGTATAATTGGATGGGAAACTTTTTATTTCACCACAAACCAACGCTTAAACCTTGACTGAATCGTTTTATTTCACGGAAATTGTTTACACTCGCTTGAATCAGTGATATTAAATTTCTAAAAATATTGCCTTTGTGGACTAACGTTTCAGTTGTTGATATTAAAAATTCCAGCAGGACTGCACTTTGTGGTCGGGTTTCTACCCATGAAATTCTTAACATACGAAGCGTGACAACAAAATATGGAATTTGATTTCTCTCTTTCATTTGATTTCTTATTTAATCTACGTAAGAGGTAAACCGGGTCCATTATAGTGATATGGTGGTATTTACGTAATTTAAGATGTGAGAGGTTAAAATATTGAGGCTGGCACAGGAGTGTGGAGAATGGAATAACAAAAGAGAGGCTTATACCCAGCAGTGGGTAAAGTTGGGCTGCAAATGATGATCAAGGTGATTAATGGATGATTACAATATATATCGTTTATACGGCCTCACAGAAAACCAGCGTGAAACAACGCTTACGTTGTGTTTCGCCGAGTGAGATAGGTTACCGGAGGCTCAATCCCCTTTTAAATGGCTGGCAACGCACTTGTGACTCCTCTGGTGTTACGCGTGTTCATGGGCGGCGGTAATCGCTTACCATCAGGCGATCCGTCTGCTTGTTTGTCCCCCTAGCCCATAAAAAAATCTAAACGCACGTAATAGTTTTTATATGAAACTTTCAACAATTAATGTAATAAGATATTATAACATGTACAATTTTACTAACTCTTAAATTATCGGCTGCTCCATCTGCGACATATTTTTTTTATAAATCTAACTAGTGATTTACAAACTGCCTCATTAGTCTAGTGTTAGTATACCTCTGCCTAATTCTTCGAGGAATGCAGGCGTGATGGTATGTATATCTAACAACTTATTTCTTAATCCTTTCAAAAATAAGTTGTTACATCTATGAAATGATAATAATAACCTATTCGTAAAACTCCAAAATCCGCTCCAAATTTTAAAAGTATTCATAATAAAAAAAAATCTCTAGTATTTAAGCATATATAATTTCATGACAGAAAAGTAGCGTAATAGTAAAATAATTGCATTAATAAACACATTGCTATTGGTCGTACTAATAGTAATATTGTACAATGGGTTTTGGTCTCACGTAGCCGTAGCGTTCGTAGCAGCGCTACGCTCACGTAGCATATTCGCTACGAGACCGTAGCGTGCTGTATTTAGTTGTAGGTGTTAACAGACTACAGACACAATAGTTGGAATTAGTCTACTAATGCGTTTACCATGTTTAACAGAACGTGGTGACGCTGTTCAATGGACACACAGAAAATTATTATTAATAAATGTTGTTTGCAAGACCGACTCGTTAGTCTAGCTAGAGCTAGAGGTTCTGGGTTCGATTCCTAGGTCGAGCAAAGTTTTATTGGAATTTTCTATGAAATTCTCAGTAGCAACTCGAAGTTTGTAATTTGTGCTCGGTTAATGGCAATAATCTCGCCCCGTATTCCATGGAACCTAAACATACTGGGCGGTGCACTGAGGGCGTACATTAGTACGCCTCTGCCTAACTCTTCGGAGAATACAGGCATGATCGTTTACATTAATTACGGTTGACCAAGAAGGTATTAGTATTATTTGAACGGAACAACTGAGTAATACTATCGTTTAGTATAATAACACTACTAAATTTTCGACGGTTATAAATATTTCATTAATGATTTTGTAGAATTAACTTGTTTTCGGATCCAATTATCAATACATTCGTCGAAATACGAGGCTTTTTCTTTGTCAGTGAACCCTGTCAAAGGCTGGAGCGATACCTGGCGACTTAATTGTTTCTGTCGTACATCACTACGCGTAATGAACAGATGAATTTCGCATGCGGGTCGGTAAATACCATCACTGCCTGTTCTCCGAACCTGTTTGTCATTCTCTCTGTCGTGTTTACATTATACTTAACAATGGAATATCAAACACGCAGGTAGCTGATGCTAATGTTCTATTTCTAATTATATGAAAACAGCCAAAAATCTTGATCCATTTCACCATGGTAATTATCATGTAAATAATCACTGAATAAATAATCACATTGTAAATAATACGGCTTATAGACGTAATGGCATGTTATGAATGTTATCATAAAGGTCTCGAGAGAACGAGCTTTATCATCTAGAGCTCGGTCCCTGGAGTTGTCCTTTTAATTATTTTCAATTAAAAGGACAGCACCAGAGGACGAGCTCCGTGTCGTTGGGACCGCGTGTCGACGTCATAAACAAAAAGAATAAACTTGAAACAAATCTCTGTGGATCACATTTGTCTCTGGTGGGAATCGAAATCACAAAGTTAAGGGCAACGGTAGTGACAGGCAGTGTCGGGCATTATACAATTAAAATATCAATCCAAGATGTATGAATGTGGAAGAAGTATGTAAGAATTGTAGAATTGTTGTCTATAGTTTCTGCCTACCTCTGTGAGAACGAGAAAGGCGTGAGTGTATGTATGTATGTATATCGATCCATTCATATTTTAATCATGAAATTAGTTTAAATTGCAATTATATTTTTATATTAATAATCAATTGCAATAGTTCGAAACCCACCCATTGCACTACCGACGTGAACCCACTCGTACATAAGCATTTAGCGTAGCACGAGGGGTTAACATGAATATTAGTAACTAGCTTCTGCCCGCGACTTTATTTGCGTCGACTTCAGGATTAGGTCCGACCTGGATAAAAAGTAGCCTGTGTTATTCCAGGCTATAATCTACCTGTGTGCCAAATTTCATCCAAATCCGCTCAACCGTTCTGGCGTGAAAGAGTAACAAACATCTATCCATCCATAGTCACAAATTTTCACGTTTATAATATTAGAAAGGATGTGCGACCCACATTACTAGTAAGCTATAAAAGATACATTTAAATTTTAATTGTTCAGTGCCCAACACTGGTGACAAGGTGACTAACTCAACCAACCTACCAAATATTTAGAAGCAGTAATATAGCCAATATTATAAACAAACAATTTCTTAAATCTAAATCGGATAACCGGAAAAAATGTGATCTATGTAGAAGATAACAAAGTTTAATTTCGATATATCGATGGATGCTTAGCAAACTGACCTGTCCAATATTAATATGAACGCAAAATGGTACTGTGTCGTCCCGGATACTTACCGTGAACAACTTAATATGTAGCAAAAGGATTATGCAAGCACATGTGCAACAGAGTGCACCTGTGTTCCAATAACAAAATATAGTACTACTGGACATTTACGAGCTCATACTATAATGAACACAAAACTTTAGGCAGTAAGTTTAATTTTGCTCTGGCATTTGGTTCTTTCCTCAAAAGTCCATTTCAGATATTGCTCTAAATTGTGCCTTTCACGTAATTATGTTTGTTTTCTGAGTTTGTTTAGGTTTTCTTCTCAGGGTTGTCAATTAGAAAATGATGGCATTGTCAGCTATAAAATAAACCAAATCCATTGACTTTAAGATCTACAGAAATATATATAATTTCATCTCATAGAATTAATAGAACTACCTACCTACTTAATCGCCACCTCTTCCTAGCTTTCGGATTTCTTCGCACTTAGTTGTAATTTGTTAATAAAACTACTAACATTTGTCATTGTCTATAAAATAAGAGTCACGGACGAAATAATGCGAAGAAAGAAAACAAACAAAAACAAGTATGGACATAAAGACAACCCTATTTAGTTATACATACATAACATAACATAATATACCATCACACCTGTATTCCCCGAAGGGTTAGGCAGAGGTGTACTAATGTACACCCACAGTTCGCCGGTATGTTTAGGTCCCATATAATAGGGCGCGAGTCTATTTCCATTAAACCGAACACAAATCCAGACTCCGATCTGCTACTGAGAATTTCATAGAAAATCCCAATATCACTTTGCTCGACCTGGGGATCGAACCCAGGACCTCTAGCGTAGCAGTCACGCTTGGGACTACTAGACTAATGAAGCAGTCAACATACATTTGCGCATGTATAAAAGTTTTACTTAATGTCTACCCTAGTTTAAAAAAGTCTCCGGGTCGCTCATCTGTCCGTGGAAGCACAAAATGTAAAGCATTTTTCTGCAATCCGAAAGTACTGTCAGTCAAATAAATGACTCAATAGAAATGATTATATTGTTCATATTTTTTTGACGTGCAGCCCAGTGCACAGCAATGTCAATTTCAAAATTAAAAAGTTTTTAAAACGATACGTATTTCCCGGCAAAAATAATATAAACAGGCCATCTAGTCAAACGATGTCAAAAAGTTTCCTTCACAGCGTACAATTGGACTCGTTAATTCGAACTGTCGAATGAAAAAGTATAAATAGTGTTCGGGTTCCAACTCGCTAACTAGGATAGCCGAATAACTGAATATGTATCGAACTGCGAAAGCAAGTTCTGAATACAATTGCATCTACATACGAACGTTGTTTTTTCTTTCATATCGGGGATGATGCGGTGGGTATGCAAATATTTCTATCAATATTCATAGCTGGCGGCGTCATCGATAATTGAGTCTTACCTGACAACGGGGAGCCTTTGATATTTGTATTCGTTATCTCGCCTTTGGAATGAAAAACTCCAGCCCTATTATTCTAAACGCTTATTAAACGTCTGGAAACTAAATGGGTTTATCGACATTGTTGTTTCAATTTTTTGGAAAGAAAACTAAAATTTAAGTACCAACATTATGATAAATGTTAAGCCTACGTTTTAATAAAAATGTAATGTACATGTAGATTGATTGACATTTGTAATAGAAAGGCTTTTTTCTGAGTCTCAGTTATAAATAATGTACATTAAAAAAAAATGTTTGTATATTTATTATAATTTTTCTTGTACTTACAAAAATGTTCAATCTGAGTACATGCATTATTATTATTATTATTATTATTAAGCCTTTTTATTCCTTAATAAATTTCAATTTACAATGTTATTACAATTAAAGAGCATGCAATTTATGAATTTGTAAAATAGAATCACTTCACTTATTCGATTTATTTAATTATTATTATTTAAAGAGAATTTATTTAAAGAAATCTTCTTCTTCAATTATTATTTAAACAAATACTTTAAAGAAACCTATTAATAAACAAAATAATCTCTAAATAAAAAAATATTAAACTAACTTAAATATTATTATTATTTTATTTTTCTATCTTTTCTTCATTTGTTTATTAAGGACCTCTCTGTAGAGTAAAGGCCTCCTCCATTTTTCTCCACATGATTCTGTCACTCGCTTTTTCAGCCCAATCTTCTCCCGCTACTTTCAAAATTTCATCGAGCCATCTCTCTGCCGGTCTGCCTTTGGTTCTCTTGCCTACAGGTCCCTTCCATGAAGTTATCTTTTTGGCCCACCTGTCTTCATCCATACGAGCAATATGGCCGGCCCACTTCCATTTGAGTCTTTTGCAGTGTTTCAGAGCGTCAATCAACTTTGTTGTTTTTCTTATATCCGTGTTTCTCTGTTTGTGTCCCAATTTTAGATTTAGTATGCTCCGTTCCATGGCTCTTTGGGTTGTTATGATTTTGTTTCTGGTTTGTTTGTTGAAAATCCATGTTTGTGATGCATAGGTGAGGGAAGGTAAGATACAAGAGTCCAACACAATTTTTTTCAGCTTTATTGAGATATTTGACTTGAGTATTTCTTTTAGGCTCCAAAATTTATTCCAGGCTATGGTTACACGTTTTGTTAATTCATCTTGGTGTCTAGACTTCTTAAATGACACTTGTTTTCCCAGATATGTGTATTCTTGGACATATTCTAGTAAGACTCCGTTAATGTGAATCGGTGTCTTTAAGCTGTTTGTCATAATTTTTGTTTTCGTTGTGTTTAGTTCTAGACCAATTTCGTTACTGACGTAATTAATTTCATTTATCATTGACTCTAATTGCAATGAATTTTCTGCAAAGAGTATGATGTCATCGGCGAATCGGAGGTTACTTAGAAATTGACCGTTGATGTCTATACCTATGTTTTTCCACTTTAGGGTCTTCATTATATTTTGTAGAACGGTAATAAAAATTCTGGGAGAGAGGGGGTCCCCTTGACGAACGCCCCTACATACATCTATTTCCGTGCCTGTTTTGTCTAATATTACTCTACTTGTGCTTTTCTTATATATATCTTGTATGAGCTCTATAATTTCCGATGGTACATCACATTCCTGTAAGGCTCTCCATATGCTGATATGAGATATAGAGTCAAATGCTTTAGCATAGTCGATGAACGCTAGGTAGAGCGGGCGTTTCATTTCTTCGTATTTCTCTATAATTAGTTCTAATGAGTGAATGTGGTCTGTAGTTGAATACGTACTTCTAAATCCTGCTTGCTCCACTGGCTGGTGTTTTTCGGTGTACATAGCAAGTCGTTTCTCGAGGCATGACGCAAACAGCTTATAGAGATTTGATTGTAGGCTGATTGGTCGGTAGTTACTTATGTCAGCAGGGTTTCCTTTCTTGTAGAGCAGCATTATATCTGATTTCGCCCATTCAGTAGGAATTTTTCTGTTATCTAGTATTTTATTGAACAGGGTGGTTAAGGGTTGTACTAGGAGAATTTTTCCCGTTAAAATGGCTTCGTTTGATATGCTGTCTGGACCGCTGCTTTTTTCTTTCTTCAAAGTCTTTATTTTATTTAAAATTTCTATATCAGAGAATCTTTGTATTGTAGTATCATTTTTCTGTATAGGTAGAGTCTCTGTACTCGGCTGTATTTTGCAAGCGTAGAGATCTTTATAAAATTCTGTGGCAGCTTTTATTATTCCCGATCTAGAGAATGTTTCCTTGTTGCAGGTAGGATTTTGTTTCAAGCAAGGAATCCATTTTTTACATGTTGTTAATTCTTTCAAACCTTTTTTCAAACTTCCTGACTTCTTCAGATATTTTTCAATTTTTGTTAGTCTGTAGTCTTGATATTCTTTTCTGATAATTTTGTGAATGTTTTTATATAGATAACATTTCTCATTTTTCTCTTCTAATGTTAATTGTTTTTTATTTATTAATTCGTTTCTTCTGTTTATGAGGTTTTTTGTTCTGTTTGAGATAATGTAGTATAGTTTTGTGTTGCTGTTACTTATAGATTTTAA
Organism: Acronicta aceris; assembly: GCA_910591435.1. NCBI lineage: Eukaryota > Metazoa > Arthropoda > Insecta > Lepidoptera > Noctuidae > Acronicta > Acronicta aceris. The sequence continues at coordinate 6,287,896 of OU342767.1, read as the reverse complement.
ACTTTTATTGATTACTTGTTTAATTTTTTCGTAGCACATCTCTACATCATCATTTTCTTCTAGTATTATGTTTGAAATATTCAACTTTAAAGCTTTAATGTATTTTTCTTGTTCATCTTTAGTTTTTAGTGAAAATTTATTACTTTTATATGTGGCTCTAGATTTTTTGGTGTGGGTTAACAGTAGAGTACTTCTCACAAGTCGGTGGTCGCTCGGGAATGATAGATTGCTTATCACTTCGATGTTAGTAATTTTGTGTTTTAGGTTAGACAGTATATAATCTATCTGGCTTTTATTTTTATTTGGGGAAAGCCATGTCCACATCATCTTGCTTTTCTTTTTGAATAAGCTATTGATAACGAAAAAATTATTTTCCCAGCAGAACTGAAGTAAAGTTTCACCTCTCTTGTCTCTCTTTCCGAAGCATGAGTTTCCCAATATTCTATCTTCGCCATTAATTTTCTGACCAACGCGGGCATTAAAGTCACCCATGATTATAAGGTTTTTACTGCAATATTTAAGCGATTCCTGTATTTGATCATAGAATTCTTTTATTTCCAAATCGGTTGCATCGCAGGTCGGCGCATGAATCTGTACGATAGATAGATTTGTATTTTCAAAATTTAAGTGTAGTATACAGATTCGTTCGTTGATTGCAATAAAACTCTCTATGTTATTTTTTAAGTGTTTTTTTATGAGGAAACCTACTCCATATTGGCCTTTAGTCTCACCAAAATAGCAGAATATATGGTCTTCGCTTTCTTCTATATTATAACCTGTACGCCTGATTTCTGATAGACCAATGATGTCGTATTTAATTGTTGATACTGATTGCTTGAACTCTAGTAGCCTTTCATTCGATAGTAATGACCGAGCATTGTATGTACATATGTATATAGGGTGGAGTGGAGGGTTATGGTCTGTGACCCCCGCGGTGACCGGCCGTGGTGGGGGACATAGAGAGGTCGCTTCTTTATGTCATTTCTTGGATAATAGCTGATGCGATGGGGATTTAATATCTGTGTTTACGGGTTTATTTTTTACTAAATATAGATCTATTTTATTTTTCTTTATTGGATTTTTTGAAATACTTTCCTGTTCTCTTTCAACAACTGTCATTGCTTCCGGAGACTGGGATAAATTTCTTTTTTGACGTTCATTTTGAATGTTTACTTTTTCTGGTAGAATTACTAGTTTGTTATATTTTATATATGCCTTTCTTCCCTGTTCTCTTTCTTGTAGTAGCTGGGTACTTAGCTTCTTTCTCTCTTCAAGAACATCCGGGGGAAAGTCTTCTTTAATGTAAAAAGTACCGGATTTTTGCAGCATTTTCTTGTTTTTGAGTAATTCTATTTTTTTGCCCATAGTAGTAAAGGTAACAACTATGGGTCTTATCTTTTCAGATTTTTTCCCCATGCGCGAAACACACTCAATATCTCCTTTTTGGCAATCTACTTTCATAATATTATTTATTATATCTAAAATGTTATTTTGCAAGGTAAAGTAGCTATTTTCCGTTTCTTCAACTCCGAAAAAGATCAGGTTCTTTTTTCTTATTATTTTTTCAAATTTCTTAATTTTTTCTGTTTGTTCCTCTGTAGTTTTTTCTAACTGTTGCTGTCTGGTTTCAAGTATGATAAATTTTTCATCTATATTTTTATTTATACTATTTGGAATACTCTCTTTCATTTCTTTTAGCTCCCTTGATTGTTCATCGAACTTTGTTTGTAAAACTTTTAACATTTCTGTGATTTGTTCCATTTTTTTTTTCTTTTTTCTGCCCTCTAGCGAAATGTTATGGTACTAGCTTCGATGCTTGCACCTTTGCCAGATTGTTATTGTAGATCAGGGTCTTCGTATCTATGTAAGCTAAACAGTTCTTCTGGTTTGTTACAGATGTCGCTTTATCCAAAAAATGTACTTAAAACGAATCGATGATTGTGCGTATTTGCAATTCTTAGGTTATGTTGTTCACAGATTGATTTGTTCTTTATTTTATTACGATGTTATTGTTATTTTTACACATTTTATCACTCTTGATATTTATATAGTAACATGTTTGATCCTTTTAGTCCGATTTATTCGCACAATAAGTTGGTAATGTTTTTTCACTTATGCACTTTATCACTAACTTTTATAGGTCGACACATGTATTTATTTATTTATAATGTTATGTTTATTACTTTAGCTTACTTTTGATTGGGTTTTATCACTGTTTCACAAGGTTTGTTTAATTTTTTTTTACACGATAAACACAGAGCCGTTGTTTACTGTTGCGCTGCAGCGCCCTCTCTTTTCATGCATGCATGCATTAGATTTGATTAATATTTGTTGAGTTGTCTCATAGATTTAACTACTTTCAAATATTTGGCATGTGGTATTATCCAAAACAAACATATATTCTTAACAATAATCTGTATAATAAAGGATTAGAAAATTTTCTAGATCGGTATGAGTATACGTCAGTACGGTCTTAACTTCGAGCTTGTAATGAACTTTTACCAGCAAAATTATGACGCAAAAATAAGACTACTTATGTTAAAAGACACGCCAGCTGAAAAAGTAGAATACGTTCTAACTGCCAAGCACATACATTTTTTTCAGATCTCCGTTGAAATTCTACAGAATAAGGTCAACCGCTACCATACAATTTCAATAAAGGATAATCTTTCACAAAACATTTTCAATGCGAAGAACAACATTACATCAAGATGATTAATGTTTGCGAATCTGAATACCATCAAGTTAAATAATGGACCACAAAAGGTTGCATATTGTTCCCTTTATCCGGTTGCATTCAAGTAAAAGTTGCTAAGTAATAATTCATTTCCGACAATGATCCACTGTTATAGCAGGGACTGAATCCGTTTGCAACCATTTAGCTGTAGTGCTGCACAAAACATCGAGGTTTTTTTTTCAGTCTATGTACATTGCTGACACAACTTTATGGGACCGCAATCTTCATAAATCTCGACCAGGACGACCTTTTGTCTTTGTCCCATTCTCTTAGGGTTTAGGCAAATTCTGATCCCCGCAAATTGGCCACAGTTCGTCCCCAACTAAAACGTACATATTATATAGTTGAAAGACCATTGCCACACAGGTAAATAAAAGTGAGGAAAAGTTGGGAACTTATGTAAATCGCGTTATATGTGCCTTGAATAAGTAACACGGTACACAATAAGAACGCATTTTTCTTTTCTTTTAAAAGAAATGTCCTCAAGAGCCTTCATGAATATAAGTTGTTAGAAGAGTGTTAGGTGGAACTAGAAACACTTTTCCATAAGTTACTGTCTAACTTTATGAATAATCAAGTAAAGCTCCTTGCGAAACGTTCTCTCTTGGCAAAGTGCGCTATATCAGTAATAATCCTTACCGAGGAGGTGGGTGTATTTACTGAGCCTAATTCATTATGCAGGTTTCTTCGAATCGTCCATAAAGGAGTTCTTTGAATATCGCCATTACATTAAATTGTTATCTGCGACGACGCCCCCGGCGCACGGTTTTTTAATTAAAACAGGCAATTTGGCGCTGACTTAACCCAAGTTTTACAATTATGTTTTTGTCGTCGCGGTTACAAACTTTGTGTACTAAAGGAAATTTATTTTTAACGAAAAGTTTCGTGGACTCGAGATAAGGAATTTAATAATGAATTTAATTGTTGTTGAAGAATTTATACAAAATTAAATTGTTGATGGTTTATACAGTTTAGTGGTGTACCAAATTGTCTGGGGTGAACGTAGGTCTGGACATGATTCTCAATCGTTCGCTAGCCGGACGATTTATCGAGTGGCGCGTGCTACTGGCATGTTCCACTACTCTCGTCCGACGTTGCCGGCAAATGGAAAAGTTCCTCCAAAGTAACCCCCGGCTATCGAGGCCCCAATGTATTACAACAAATTTTATACCCGCTCCGGCAAACTTTCCGCGTACTGCTCAGCAATAAATAATAATGCCTGAATATTGGAAGCGATCGATACATAATATTTTAAAGTTCCTGTTTGTTGTTGAAGTGGACTCGCTGAGAGTCTCCGCAGTATATTTTAATCCTATATGCTTGACAGCAAACATTGTGCAGCTTTAATAAATATAATACAGCGTAGAATGAACAGCCAAAATAAGGGAGGAATATTCATGAAGGAAACTCAGTTGAAAGTTTTTGATAAGAAATTATGGTAATGATTTTAAATTGACCTAATCCATATTGCGGGGGCCCGAAATTTGGGCAACAAAACTTGTTACGGTGGCGGTCTGATGCCTCAACTGGAACTCAATTTCCTAATTAATTTATACCCGCTCTCAAAAGTTTGTTTGAAAGCGTTATAAAGATTTTATTGCGCTGTAAGATTTGTTAAAGATTTTAAGCGTCTCATTAAAGGAATGCGATGAATGTTTGTCTTTTTATACTCTACGTGACTGTGAGATCAATATCACTAGGTACATAGTATAAAACAAAGCCGCTTCCCGCTGTCTGTCCCTATGTATGATTAGATCTTTAAAACTACGCAACGGATTTTGATACGGTTTATTTTTAATAGATAAAATGATTCAAGAGGAAGGTTTTAAGCTATTTATCATTACGCTACAACTCTTAGGAATGGGGCAACCCGGGTGAAACCGCGAGCGGGTCGCTAATATTTGAAAATTGAACGTCTATGCTTTGGATCGCATCAAAATAGCGACACAATGATCTTAAAATTATTGTCAAATAGTCAAAAATATTTGAAAGTAACGTCAATTGCTAAGAGATTATTTTTTATAGTCTTATACAAATGTTTACTATATATAGAAAGAAGAAAGAAGAAGAAAGAAAAGAAATTTATTTAGCACAGCTTTACGCAGTTCACACAAGTACATAGTATAAGTGTATATAGAACCTATCAACGAAAACAAAATTAAATTCGGCTCAGAAATAAGGAAGTTGCAAGCACTTTAATTTTATGCTAGACAGAGAACGCACTATACTTGTTTATGATGTCACAAACCAATGCGCCATACAAATCCTATACTAACACTCATTTGGGGGAAAGGGACAAAGCATCCCCACCAAAAATTCTAAATGCTTTATATCTTTGAACTCTAATAACCAATTCAGATTATTTTTTCAGAATACGATTTGTATTTGATTTCATTTTTCACTCAGCTTGGTGTTTTTAATTTATTCAAACATTCGTCAAATACCCTATTGTCTGGTCAGAAACTCTTTCGTGGTAAAAATATGTGCGATACGTCTTGGCAGTATTAGATTTGCAATACGTTAGCTGAAGCTTTATAGTTTAATTTTTGTAGTGGGCAGTAATTACAACAGTTGGTAAAACATTACTTGGAATACGGAATACATTTAATTAAAATGTACTCAGCTACAGTCAACAATGTTTCCGATATTTTAAACGATACCAAATCATTAAATTACTGGCAGTTTAATTAAAAACATGCATTTTCAAAAGTAGATGGTGTACGTTAACGTGACGAATATTCATTGGTGTCGGGATAAAAATGGTCTGGTAACGTGTTTATATGTAGCGCGGTTCATTTTAATACGCCACGTTCGCGCTTAAAAGCTTTCATGATATCAAATTGACACATTCCACGTCTGTGCAAAAAATATGACGTGGAAACGCGTCTACATGAAAATGACGTCACGTCAGCTACCCAAAAGGTACTGGATTTTAGGCCTGAAACAGATTTTTATGTGATAGGATGGCAAACGAGCAGACGGATCGCCTGATGGTAAGCGATTACCGCCGCCCATGGACACCCGTAACACCAGAGGAGTCACGAGCGCGTTGCCGACCTTTTAAAAGGGAATTGGGCCTCCGTTAACCTCACTCACTCGGCGAAACACAACGTAAGCTTTGTTTAATGCCGGTTTTCTGTGAGGCCGTGGTATCACTCCGGTCGAGCCGGCCGTCTTCGTGCCGTAGCATGGCTCTCCCACGTAGAATCCAAAAGGATCGATGATAATGTTACAGGAGCTGTGTATTTCAATCCATTGAAGAAGAAGAAGTTGAAGCCCATCTAGTATTTATGTTGCGAATCAGGCTTAATTAACATACCATTACGGCTGTATTCCCCGAAGGGATAGGCAGAGGCGCACTAATGTACCTACACCCACATTTCGCTGGTATGTTTAGGACCCATATAATAGGGGGCGAGCCTATTGTCATTAACCGAGCACAAATCCAGACTCCGATTTGCTACTTAGAAATTCATAGAAAAACCCAATAACACTTTGCTCGACCTGGGGATCGAACCCAGGACCTCTAGCGTAGCAGTCGCGCCTGGGACCACTTGACTAATTATATGAATAAATGATTAAATCATCATAATAGGCTAGTTGACTTATATTTTTAATGGTCTCATAAAAAGTTGACCATAAACAGAGTCGAACAACACAAACAAAATAAAAACCGTTCAAAATTAAGGAAGATAAAAGCATTTTTATTTTATGGCAAGACAGAGAGCGTACTATATCACGTTGTGACGTCAAACCGTGGATGCGCCATAAAAATTCTATACTGACATTCGTTTTGCGGGAAAAGGACAGATCATTCCCACTCAATCCCCTACAAAAACGTCAAAAGCATAGAACTTTATGTTTATGTATTTTTTTGTACTGGCGGCTCGACCGCGATTTCACCCGCGTTACCCCATTCCTAAGAGCCATAGCGTAATGTTAAATAGCTTAAAATCTTCCTCTTGAATCACTCTATCTATTAAAAACCGCTTCAAAATCCGTTGCGTAGTTTTAAAGATTTAAGCATACATAAGGCGGACAGACAGCGACAGCGACATTGTTTTATACTATGTAGTGATAATATTTTTCATTAGTATCGTTATTTTTAATAAATCAGAGACCACTATCCTATCTCAAGTACCCTATTTAAAGTATTATAATGATGAGGCAGTTACGAATATTTGAAGTGTCAATCAATCATTGTCAATTACAATGGCACAGTCAATTAATGTTTATTTTCTGCGAAAACAGCAAAGAGCCGTCCATTTTGCATTATTATGTGAACGTCAACCTATTCAAATTTCTTGAAAACTCCGATACAATTAGAGAGGTAAAGGTTCAAAATAACAGCCTCCCCCGGTTGAAAGCTTATTTTTTAAAGACGGGGACAAATAAAAACATTTTCCTCAAAATATGGTTTTGTTTTTAGTTGACCAGCTGTGTTGCAGAAATTTTCTAGTAATTCAGTGAAATTGTGAGTGTATTTCGGCTTTATTGCTGCTTTCATTATGTTTCGTATTGAGTTCCTGTGGGAAAAAGAATATCTCAAACAATTAGAATTTTTAAATATTGTATCTAAATATTTGTGGTAGGATCTAATACGCCTACATTAACTATAATTTCATTTTACTGAGGATTAATTGCATTAAAATGATTTACTAATACGAGATTACTAAGCAAACCGAAAAGTTATTTCGTTTATTGATTTTTATTCGTGTAAAAACACGATATTCGCCAAGTGAAACGTGAAATTGATATCAAAGTATGGCGTTCGGGAGCAACGGACGTCAGGCCGTGATATGACAATGTTTCAAACCGAAAACACGGCTCCATTCATTTTTTAATTCTCACTACAAATTTTTGTACAGCACAGTAATAGCATCGCGTTCATATGAACAACTTAATATTTATGTCTCCATTTTAGTATCATGAATTTACGTCACACAGGTTATCCTATAACTGTGTCACCAGGTAAGAGAGACAATACATTTATCGAGTTCAATGCGTGTAATAACGACGTGAAGACATATCCGCATGAAGTTTAATCCGTGAAATTGATATAGGAGCGTGTCGCGGAGTCGTCGGTCCCGTCACGCGCCGTGACACGCCAATGTTTCACAGCGCGAAACGCGACTCCATTCCATTCTTTTACCCGCGCATCAAGCTTTTGTTCTGCAAACCTTTAGTTTTGATATTGGATTCGCACCATGTTCCATTCTTTTTCAAGATTTATTGGATTACGGATCGCCATGTTTCGTGTTAGTGGTAGTATGCAGTGGGTTATTAAGTAATTTGTTATGGTAAGGTAATTTCTTTTGTATTATTTTGTAGGTGTATTTTTTATACTAACTGCATTATTATTAAGCCCATAAACACATCATCCCCTAAGACTTCCACAAGGACCGGTTATATGCCACCTGCATTCAACTACTGCCAGGTCGTCCGTCCATGTCGTTGGAGGTCACACTGCGTCTTCCGGTGAATGTTCCTCCACTCGAGAACCTTTCTGCCATAGCAGCCCTCCATTTTACGAGCTATGTGTAGAATCAGATCCGGAATAATGAAGAAGTTCATATCAATAGGCATTATCATTATTATCAGCCATGATCGTCCCACTGTAAGGCAAAGGCCTCTGTTTCTTTCTTCCATTCTTCCCGGTTGAGAGCTTTCAGCATCCAACCCCCGCAGTACGAGTCAAGCTCATCCCGCCATGTCGTTCTGGGTCTTCTGAAATGTTGTGGCACATTATCGTGGTTTTTGTCCACAATTCATTAGACATGCTTTAAGGCTGGCGGCTTTTTGGCCAATATCAGCGATTTGTGTTATGGAACACAGTGTGGAATTCCGTATACGGTCCGAAAGTCGGACTCCTAGAATACTGAACTCCATAGCTCGCTGGCACACTCCAAGGTTGGACTTTTGCTGGACGGTCAAATGCCAAGTCGTAGCCGTAGGTGAGGATAGAGAGAATGCACATGTCTGTGAGCATAATAATACCTAAACACTAACTATATTAGTGTTGACACAACCATTACCTGTTCAGCGACCGTAAATCTAATATTGTAACATTGGCCGCATTCCCTTTGGTACCGCTTATATTAGCAATCCATAGATTGAGTACCAACGCTTGTCCCGGCCAATTATCGACTATTAATTATACCTAGAGTAAACACTAAGGCCATATTAGCTTTTGGGCGTACATAATATACATAGAGATTATGTTTACCCCAATAATTACGATATTGGATGTGATGTATTAGATGCCATAAATTATTTGTGGTTGCTTAGTATGCAGATTGGTTATTGTGGATTTGGTTGTTGTTGTTACTTAACAACTGCTTCATTAGTCTAGATATATTGAGTTCGATTCCCGGGTTGAGTAAAATGATTATGTTGGTTTTTTTTTAATTAATTGTTCTGGATAGTTATTACTTAGCCACTATCTGTAATCATACTAAATGTATGACTCCATTTATTTCTTTTCTTAAAAAACGTTGCCCAACACTAAGATTTCGTCCTGTATGGTGGGTGCGTTTACAAACACAAATTCTCATATACACAAATGCCTAGACCCGGAACAACTACCTGTAGATCATACAAATATTTGCTCCGTGTGGGGATCGAACCCACAACACCTGGCGCAGAAGCCGATCGCTCAACCGCTACGCCATACGTGTCGTCAAATAAGCTTCTGATGCGGCATGAACGCCAACAACATGTGGGCAGGTACTGAGAATTAATTATTAATGATTAAGGCTACTATAATTTTTTTATGGAATCGGAGGGCAAACGAGCAGACGGATCGCCTGATGGCAAGCGATTACCGCCGCCCATGGACACCCGCAACACCATATCACAAGTGCGTTGCCAACCTTTTAAAAGGAGATTTGGCTTCCGCTAACCTCCCTCTCTCGGCGAAACATAACGTAAGCGTTCTTTAACGTCGGTTTCTGTGGGGCCGTGGTATCACTCCGGTCGAGCCGGCCCATTCGTACTGAAGCATGGCTCTCCCACGTAAAAATTTACATTTAAGTTTCATTAAATAGAAAAGTGGCGACTTTATCGTCATTAAGCGGGCACCAATTCAAACTCCGGGCTATTGAGAATTTTATAAAAAACACAAAAGTCCACCTGTGAATCGTATCCAAGACTTCTAGATCAACAGTCGCGGTCACAACCACTAGAATTAAGAACCAATATTCGGACCTTTGTAAAAAGTAGTTGAAGTATATTTTAGCCATTATAGGTTTTCATGGATAAGTAAAGAGTAATTGCTTTTACTTATAAATTTAAAAATAAAAACAAAAGTTAATTACATGGAATCTTGTTTACTAATCTTACTCTTATTGTAAGGTCAACGACACCGTTGAAAGGAAAGAAATATAGTGCCGCAGTATTGTCATATATCAAGAAACAAACGACAACTTTCCCAATCTCGACAACAGAAACGTCTGTTTAAAACTAATTTATTAAGAAAACAAGCTTGTTTGTCCCTCTAAAATACTCCCACGCGCTCTAACAGCTCCGCAGAAAGATCTGCGGAAATAAAATTACCTTTTCAACAGTTAATTTGCGAAATGAATCACTTTCATTCGCAGGTTGGCCGTTGTTTTCACTGAAGGATCTCACCCGGAACCGAACCCTGTGCTTGTCAACTATGAGATGAATTATGGCCAGTATTTACCGGAAGATGACATTTCTCGAATCGGCCCATTAATTCCTAATGGAGCGTCGACAGGGCTACATTTCATCTGTTTGGCTACACCCCAGGCCTTCGCCGCAGAGCTATTTTCGGTAGCGTATCCCAAAATTTATAACTACGGGTTAGTTCTAAATCGTTGGGTAGCGGCAAAGTAAGTGGAATTTATGATATGACGTTTTACGCTCTATTTGTTGGCGGGTACCTTTTTTTTGAGAGCCTTTGCCAATTTTGAAGTGTTTCAAGATACAATGTATCCTTTTATATCAACTTAGATTAACATCAAATTTACGTAACAGGGTTAAATAAGTCGTACAGGGTTATAAAAGTCAATATACTACCTATATTATTATGAGTGTCTCGTTAGTCTAGAGATTTTAAATGAGGCTGCTGAGCTAGACGTCGGGGTTCAATTCCTATAATTCCGTATTATTCAATGTTATCGGACTTTTCTATGAAATATTCGGTAGTAGCATTGAGTTTGGATTTATGCCCGGTTAATGGCAATAGGCTCGCTCCCTATGACTTATACATACCGGCGAACTGTGAGTGGACAGCACTACACCTTTACATAATCCTTCATACAATATACATAATATATACCATTGCGCTTCGTATTCCTCACGACTAATGCATGTATATATTATTGTTATTATAGCGAATGGCAACTGTCCGACCTTCCACCACCCAATACCTCACCGTTTTATTAATCGTTGTCAATAAAAAAAGGGCCAGCACGCGAGGAAATGCGAAGCTCGATAAAAATGTATGCATACATGTGCAAATATGGAATCAATGGCAACTACCTGTTTACGCATAATTGGCGCATTAAAAAATTATATTGTTTTATATAACGCTAACAATGAAATTTTAATAAAAAGTCACAAGACAAATCGACAATCTAAGAGACATAGTTAGGGTTAGGCAAACAGGCACTATTTTAGAAGCACACACTTTTCCTGTGATGTATATTTTTTATGATGTTTGTATTATGATAGGTCTAGGATCTGCCTTAAAAAGTTTCTATAGACTTTGTACTTCGCAAGGGGTGTGCGAAAATTTGTGAAGGAAGGAGCTATGATGTCAGTTTTGTCTGTTTCACTTAATTACTTAGTTTCGTAACTTCAAAATGAAATAAAGTATTTACATAATCTGAACGCTACTGTATACAAACAATATAGATGACGTTTCAATTTAAAGTTTACCGTTCATGAGCGTCATTCCTTTGGGACGAAACATTTGGAACTCAATTTGAATTTGAAAACTAGATGTCAAAACTACTTCTGATTTTCATTTCATACGAAAGTATCGCGTTTAGGAATTTCGTTAGGAAGCATGTGATGATACCATTAATAAGTATACTATTTTAAAGAAGTTAATGTTGCTATCATTAAAATGGAACGACTGTATTTAAACATTGATTTATGAAAAGAACTTACGTTACAGTTCATTTGTTTTTTGTTCGTTTTTCAAATGACTAACTACCACACTCAGAGAAGTCAATTAACGTAAATAAATCGATAGCTCATAGTGACTACTATACCATTGATAATTTACTGCATTTGAGTTTGTTGTCAGTGTACTAAAGATTATGATATTATTTTGCTATTAGGTAATGTACGAGTTACGTACAGCCAGTTTACATTGCTGACAATGCGCCCTACTTTTAATGGCCGATACTTAAAATAATTAAATACACAGTTATTTTAGTGAAGGAAAATATCAATCACGGGCAGGATTCGAACGTGCGTCTTCTGGTTAGATACACTAGACGCTCTGACCGTAAAGCCACCGCGAGTCCCACCCGCTTAATCGAATTTTTCCTTCACTAAAATAACTTCATAATCTTAGCATGGAAAATGCAAAAAAATCACAAAAAGATTATTAAACACACAGTTATTTGACAAATGGTAACCATCGCGAACGCTACCGATAAGCATCCAACTTATACCTATTTTGTGACGTGTCGTAATAAACTTTAATATACTAGAACTTGTGGTTTACGTCAACTCACCCAAACTCTACCCAACTAGAACTATACCAAACTTACGAACTAACTACAACCTAGTGACGCTCTGAACCGTACAGCTAATGATAACATTCTTATTGACTTACACTAATGAATAAAGACTTATTATTATTATTATAATGATAACATACCATCACGCCTGTATTTCCCGAAGGGTTAGGCGGAGGCGTACTAGCGTACACCCACAGTTTGCCGGTATTTTTATGGCCCATGCAATAGGGTGCGAGCATATTGCCATTAACAAATCTCCGAGTTGCTACTGAGAACTAAATAGAAATATTTAATAATACTTTGCTTGACCTGGGCATCAAACCCAGGACCTTTAGCGTAGCAGTCGCGCATGGGACAACTACACAGTTATTAGCTACTGATTTATTGATCTCTCTGAGAGCAACAGTGATTATAAAATTCTTACTTGCAGAATTTATGCCTGGTAAAATCACGTCCGGACATTCCTTACAGAAACATCATCATTGCCGGTGCTTTTAACAACTACCGACACACAATTGACAAAAATGTGTGCGTGAACTGCTTCATGTGTGGAAGGTTTTTATCGTATCCACACGTGTACATAAAGGTGCATATGTACATAATGCATATATTTTGAAGACAATGAAGACAACAACAAAACCAAGAACCAGGAGGGTATCTAAAAATACGAATAGGCAGGAAATAAACATTATTTACCTAGTACTGTTATTAATTATTCTCTGGTAACGAATACCGCATTTACAATGGAAACAGACTTACAAATGATAGTAACTGATTAAACGGTCATGTTTAGTAAATGAAGGACCGTCACACTGAACTAAATTTCTCAAACTTTTATGGAATACTCTTAAGTCCATGCTTCCCTAAGTACTTAATACCTATTATAAATGGGAAAGTAATTCTGTTTGATTATCATTATCTATATGATTGTTCTGTTACCTTTTTATGCCTAAGCCGTTTAACAGATTTCGATAGAATATGATAAAGAGATCAATTCCATCTTAAGGAATCTTAGCCATAGGCTACATTTTGTCTCTGAAAGTCCTTTGGGAACAAAGGACTTTCGCGGTTGAAAGCACGTGCAATAGTTGTTCTATTATAATAAAGTAAATAGTATTGATGTATTCATTGTTGAGAGATTTTATTTATGCATGTGGTATAATCAATGAATCAATAAACCAGTTCAATCATTACATGGTTTATTCCATAATAGAATGATTGAACTGAAGCAAAAAATTAATAATAATTACTACAGTAAATATGATGGGCTTTAAATGATGGGCTTTATTATATTAATAACATGTAATGGAGAGATATTGGTTTATATTTCAGGCTTATAATTTTACTTCAGTTGAAATAATAATACTGTTGTAATGGAAATAACGTCATTTATATATCGAAATTTATTTTAAAAATGGCATCAGTATCAATGCAGAAGCTAATTATGCGTTAATGATGGTACTTAAAATAATATGCCTTTTATTTTATTTATTGATGCCACGGCCTCCCAGAAAACCGGCGTCAAACAACGCTTACGTTGTGTTTCGCCGAGTGAGTGAGGTTACCGGAGGCCCAATCCTCTTTTAAAGGTCGGCAACGCACTTGTGACTGCTCTTTTGGTGTTGCGGGCGGTGGTAATCGCTTACCATCAGGTGATCCGTCTGCTCGTTTGCCCTCCTATCCCATAAAAAAAACAATATAACTCGATAAACGGTTATTACGGTTAATAGGTTGCTTGATATTTTGAATCTATAAAATGAATTTATTTTACTCAAAATGATTTAGAAAAACTATACTCGTATTAATTTGGAAAAAATAGGTAAGTAAGTCAGTTAAAACCCTACAAATACCTAATAGTTTTGAAGTATCTGGATAATGAAGAGCCCATGTTTAATTAGCTTCTTTATTGACCATCTCCTGGGAGTAGTATTAACTTTGGGCATCACTGGATATAAGAGAAACGGGCAGTTTCAAAGAGATATCTCTTGAAACCGCCTTTATATTTCAACTTCACCTTACCGGACCGCACTCTAACCAATCTGCTGTAAAGGTTAATTGGTGGTTAAGTTTGTTTGTGCTTAAGTAAAGAGGATGCCCAAAATATTTGGTATGAAAGTTATATTATGTTTTCTAAATACAATGTGTTAACGTAATGAAACGTTTTGACACGTTTTGCGTAGCAGCAGAGAGATCGGCTTCTGCGCAACGTGTTGTGGGTTCGATCCCCACACGGAGCAAATATTTGTATTATCTACAGGTAGTTGTTCCGGGTCTGGGCGTTTGTGTATGTTAGAATTTGTGTTTGTAATCGCACCCACGATACAGGAGAAAATCCTAGTGTGGGGCAACGATTAAAAAAAACCTTTTCCGATCCGTCACGATATACATATTATAATAATTTTACAAATCCCCGAAAAACAATTATAAAACTAGGAAATTGAAATGGCAATACTTACGGTAGCAGCGACACCGCCCCGGGGTGCGAAACATACTTAGCCCATGATGGCTTTTACACATTTTAAAAAATTGCTAGATTTTGGGCTAATAGGGTAGTTGACTGGTGTTTGATTTATTAAAAATAACGCTGCTATTGAAAAATACTATTATATATAATTTGTCTACGGAAAGAATAATTTAAATCAGCTAACAAAGTATAATATAAGTGTTTCAAGTTTTTGGTGGGGATTGAAAGTGAAAGAGTTTTTTCTTTAATTATTACTTTTATCATTTTTTCGTTTGACTGTTTTTAGGTTGAAAAACAGATTTTTGTTGTTGTTTGAATATTAAAACTGACAACTGGGACCGCGGTTCGAGTTAATGGCGGTCCCAGTTGCCGGAAGCCTTCGGTAAATTGGGTACGACAATCGTGACAATTTTAAAATTCAATAATATGTTTACCTACGTTCATGAATATTTAATGTATGTAGTTTGGTGATGTGATTGGGATACCTATATGCCCCTATCAGATCGGATAGGGATTTTTTAACATAGTGTATAAGCAAAGAGAGCATCAGAACTCCACGATCTTATTCCCCCTAGTCCTTTCTACTATCGGATGACCAGAAGCATGAAAAAGCAACATCGATTCATGGTAAACATTCAGTAAACCCAAACGAAACGCTTTAAGTCCACTTTTATCATGCGTATCGCTGAAATGTTGAATGCACTTGTTTCCCGAGTGGGTCTTCCCCGATAGATATAATCTGGGTGTCTTTAAATCACGCGTGAATCGGTTTTTCTAGGCAAGCGCACTCTATCGTAAATCGCAGTGTCGCTTAACATCAGGGGAACTGGTGATTAAGCGTAAGTCTGTCATGAAAATAAAAAAAAGCAGATTTGTAAGGTGAAATTGCTCCCGTTGATTTTCTAAATTTCCTCCGTAACTCGGAAAGTTATCATATTATATGTATGACAATCGTCGCCAGCTATGGATATTTACAGTGCTCTTATTACTTACATTAAACTTCAATAAGAAAATAACATAGCTACAGACGTTTCAAGAAATATGACCTGTTTTTATACGAGTAAGACCTTTGCAATTTTACAGTAAAAACACATTTTGTTTTGTTATTCTGCATCTGTTTTATTCCGGTACTTGTCTTGTTTAACTACGAGCAGCTTTTTATGGAATGACTTGGAAAGTACGACGCCTTTCCTCCCGAGGAATAAACAGAGACACAAAGAAGTACTCGTAACTACGTAATTCCCGCTACCTTACGTTAATATATTTGCGCAGTTTGTTTATGATATGCAAGTGTGGATTGAATTTAACAACACGTCTGTACTCTCCAAAAAGTGATGCAGCAGTGTAATCTATATACATGAACACCTTGCCGAACTGTTTTAAGTTCCCTAACACTTTTTCAGTCTGGAATTAAAACCCTCAGCTCAGCGCTGTATACTGTTTGCAATTGCTAGACCAATAAGGTTTCACTGGGGAAAAGACCTCTCTAAACCTCCTACAGGGTTTTCTGATTGACACTATCTTAGATCAGTTTGTTCTAGAGAGTGGCCGTCGTGGACGTCATTAATCCATCAGCGGTGGTCAACTGTAGTTGATTAATTATAATGGCCTATTTAGGAGATCAGGTCCCATTTCGGAATATGGATGAGATAGCTAGTGTATAGCTGCCTCATTAGCCTGGTGGTCCGAAGCACGAATGCTACGCTGGCACATTTTATGATATGAAACCTCCATGGTGTACGTATAGTACGCAGGCGAAGCTGCGCACGGGAACTTTAATAATTTGTTATTAACTGGTTTCTAACACTTACGCGAATATTAGACATTGAAAAAACAAACTACTTTTTACGGATTATATCGCTTAATAATATTCATTATAGAAATTGACTGCCTCATTAGTCTAGTGATCCCAAGCACGACTGCTACGCTAGAGGTCCTGGGTTCGAACCCCAGGTCGAGCAACGTGTTATTGGGTTTTTCAATAAATTTCTCAGTAGCAGCTCGGAGTCTGGATTTGTGCCCGGTTAATGGCAAAATGTAGTAGGGGGCGACTATTACATAGGATCTAAACATACCGACAAACTGTGGGTGTACATAAGTACACCTCTGCCTAACGGTTCGGGGAATACAGGCGTGATGGTATATTATGTTATAGCTAGTGTATATTAAAATCGCACTTTTACAAATGCAAGCTGTCATAACCACTATTCTCCATAATATATATATTGCTATACCGTAGATAAAAAAGTTCAAAGAAATGAGTGTCATGTTCTGACTCTAACTTAATTTATTAAAACGGTAAAGTTGAGAATTCTATTACTGACATGATATATGCATTAAAAATATCATAGAAAGATAAAAAATATAATAAGAGGTTGAGAGTGAAGGCTTCTTTTCAGCAGTATTTTTGCAAATAAAAATATTTTACCAGAATTAACGTTAATTGAACTAGAATTTCTGGTACGCCACACCATAAATTCTAGTAAAATTTTAAGTAATGCCGTTCAAAATACTGTCATTGTAATTATTTCTAAATTCCAGTCTAAATAAATTTATTCTCTTAGAATGTTGTAATTTTAAATGAAATTCTGTTTCATCACCGGTCCAACAGATTTTATTATAAATAAAAACTACCAAAAATTTCTGCTTTATTTGGAGTGAATTTCTTCATTTTGAAGAAATTTCTTAATCATAAGTTCATTAAGACTGTGTCGTTGAAATCACACCAAGAAGATCCTTCAGTTTTAAACTTAACAGTGTTGTATTTTTTACCTTTGAATGTAAAATTATTTTGTTTAAAATTAATATTTTTTGCTTGTAATTAACACTCTGCTTGCTCGAGTGAACGAAATTAACTTAGTTAGAAGTTGATTTTAAAATTAAACTCGCTTCTTTTTGTATTTTAAAAAGCCCTAGTTAACGTATTTTTTTTCTAACTTTTATTATTTTCTATAAAGTAAAAAAATATATGACTGATTAAATATTATATATTAAAAATGTTATTATAGGTAATAGATATATACCTATCCATAATCTCCAACCTCAATTGCTCGCTAAAAATACCTAATATTAAACTTAAATGGTTTCATTTAAATCTAGTAGATCTGACAGAAACTTCATTAAAGATGCTGAGCTAGCACGTCAAGCGTACTTATCACAACTCTATCTTCTGAGTAAACTTTTAATCCAAAAACGCAAAGTGTTAAACTAACGCTTTCAAATCTGGTGAGAAATTACCGAGATTAATGTCATTCTAAAAGTTCCACAAACATCTCTTAAGTCCCCAGGGAAAAGTTTTGAAATTTTTCTGCAAGGTGCAATGAATCTAAAGAGCAGAGTGTTATTAGAAAGTTCTCCGAGTAGGATTATTCGTACTCTGTCTGGAAATTCTCGCAAAGAATATTATGGTTTCATAACGGAAAAGTTGTATACTGCTTGTTTTTATTGCACGTTGCCCGCCTACAGTTTATATATAGATAAAAATGTTTCGATTAAAGTTTGTGATCATGTGCTACAACATTACCCCTAGTCCTGCAATATTGAGAGACTGAGCCAGCACTACCCATAATCCACCTACAACACACACAAACCGAATAAATCTTACACATCAAACTGCATAATTCTCAGCAACTATTTAAAACAAAGTTGTAAGATTAATAATGTAATCATGTTTTTTTAAGAGTATCTACGGTGTTTCTTGCTGGCTCTTCTCTATAGGACCCACTTTTTGGAATCATCAACTAGTTCTGACTTTTCAACAGTACCTTTTATAATGATATAATTGAAATAAAACATTTTGAGTTTGACTTTGTTTTTGATACGTTTATTTTGACGCAGTGGAAGCGTGCTGGGCCCATATCCTAAAAAGAAACGACGCATATGGTGGCAAGGAACAACTGAATATATTTTGTTTGACACATTACAATAACACAATTACACCTTTTTACTATACTAGGTGGCAGCACATGTATGATATTTTGATATACTAATAACATTTATCTATGGAAGCATAAAGTGTTTCGGAGATTGGTTAAGTCGTTATTCGCAATTTGACATTCGAAACGACGATCCTTAGGATATCAGTTTCGTCCTTGAAATGTGGAGATTTCTTTGCAGTTACTGTACCACTGTACAGTTATTTACTATAAAAACTGATGTTTACTGGCAGAAAGTATGATGATGACAACAAATACACCATCACACCTGTATTCGCCGAAAGGGTTAAGCACAGGTGTATTGTTACAATATACGCACTGTTCGCCGGTATTTTTCATGTGTAATTTGATGATAACTACACGAAACAATATTAGATAGTTACTTGATAAAGAATGAACACATAAGAATACATAAAGCATGATTCTATATGTAAAAGCCAAATTGCTACATTCATGAAAAGACAACCAATGAAGATTTCAGTGTCGTTTCATCTCGCTGCTATCTAGCAAAATAAAGACAATATCCGAACCATATATCTTCTTGAGAAATGGATGTGAAAATTGTAGATGCTAACAGAAAGGCAACGTCAACGAGAATAGTTCCGTGTCTTGTATAATTTAGCAAATACAGGCAATATTTTGCAAACAAAATCACAGAATAACTGATAGTACCACGAACAAAATTTTGACGACACGTTTGGCGTAGCGGCTGAGCGATCGGCTTCTGCGCCGCGTGTTGTGGGTTCGATCCCCACACGGAGCAAATATTTGTATGATCTACAGGGTATGGGCGTTTCTGTATGTGAGAATTTGTGTTTGTAAACGCACCCACGACACAAGAGAAAATACTAGTGTGGGGCAACGTTTTTAAAAAAAAAATGGCCACTCTACATTAAACATTGCTCCCTGCATTTTGTAGTAGTGTTTGTTGTTTGCCAAACCAGTTTAGTACATATTACTTATACATAATCCTAGTTAGCCTATCCGTTAGCCTAGTGGTCCGGAGCGCGACTGTCTATAACTATACTCCATTTGGTTAGGTACTTAACTAAAGGTAAACAATAAAAATGGCGGCGTTCAGGGTTCTGTTTAACCTTTTATTACAATAATATCGTATGAATTGGGAGTGAAATGAATATAGGTACCTTTAATTGACTTTATAAGTTATTAATCTGAATCAGATTAATAACAATCACCAGCTTAATAATAAAACCATCACAGTCGTCACATATTACACGGCTCGGGATCATTTTTCATCAATTAAAATTAATAACAACACAACTAACAAACAATAAAAACAACGAACAAACAAAACAAATGGTAATTAACACAATTATTTATAATTTAGTTAAGTACCTAACCAAATGGAGTATAGGTACGCTATGTTTTTCATCGTCGCTGCCATAAAAAAAATAAGCTTTCAATCGGAGGAGGCTGTCATTTCGAACCTTTACCTCTCTAATTGTATCGGAGATTTCAAGAAATTTTAACAGGTCGACGTTGACATAATAATGCAAAACGGACTGCTCTTTACTATTTTCGCAGAAAATAAACGCGCGACTATTACACTCTAGGTCCTGAGTTCGATTCCCAAGTCGAGTAAAGTGTTATTGGGATTTTCTATTAAATTCTCAGTAACAACTCGGAGTCTGGATTTGTGCTCGGTTAATGGCAATAGGTTCGCCCCCTGTTACATGGGGCCTAAACATACCGGTGAAATGTGGGTGTAAATTAGTACGCCTCTGCCTACCATTTTGTGAAATACAGGCGTGATGGTATATTTATATTTATAATGGTATCTGCACGTGTATTTATGTAGTTATAGTAGGCATCGAAATCGGACAATTTCTATAGAGTTTCCGAAGTGTGACAAAGTCTCTAGAATCCACGCAGATACGAAAAATTAAACGACTGTTGTTTTATTGTTGTCAAAAAGTAAATTTTATTCAAGCTCTTGCTGTCCCTTATGTTTGAGGAGTTTGTTCTTCCCAGAGATAAATTATCGTATGAAAAGTTTACAGCAAAATGACACTAATTTATTCTCATTATTCTTTGAAACAAGGAAAAAATTCCGTGAATATTGCGCAATTTGTTTAAGTACAAACATTCCCTTTCTTTCCTTTCCCTTGAGGCTTTTTTGTAACCTCAATATGTTGGAAGTCATGAATCTGAGTACCAGAAGTTACGCCGTCCTTTTTTCTAAAGGCTGAGTGATTTAAACATTGGCTTCCCTAATTTAGAAGGCTGCCTGAAAAATTCTCGGAACGACAGCTTTGGATGAAAAAACACCAAATTGATTTTAGTACCTACTTTCGTTCGAAGAGAGCTAATTGTATAGTGCTTTTGCAGACTTTTTTACTTCTTATATAACTTTTTTATAACTGTCTCATTAGTCTAGTAATCTTGAGCGTGACTGCTATGCTACAGTTTTTTTTAAAGGTTGCTAGCAATGTGGGTCGCACATTACTAGTATTCTTGTTAACCCCTCGTGCTAAGCTAAATGCTTGTGTTACGAGTGGGTTCACGTCAGTAGTGCGATGGGTGGGGTTCAAACCGGCAACCACATGATCGCAAGTGCGACGCCCTAGCCGTTAGGCTACCGCCGCTTAGTTTCTGGGTTCGATTTCGAGGTCGAGCAGTAGGTATTATTGGGTTTTTCTAATAAAATCTAAGCCCCGTTAATATCAATAGGCTTGCCCCTTATTACGTGGGACCTAAACGTATCGATGAACTGTGGGGCTATATTAGTAATCTAACCCGCCTAACCCTTCAGGGAATACAGGCATGATGGTATGTTTTTTTTATATTGAAATAAAAGAAATTAAAGATCATAAAATTACATCTGCCAAACTGCAAGGCAGTTTGTCGGCAGCATGTATGTTGTATGTATAACTTTTTATATCTTAAATTATTCATTCATACATTAAAAAATTCTTCAGTGAGTCTTAATCAGAATAGACATTGATTTTTACGATTTCCATAAATTTGACAAGATAATAAATATTCAGTGTTAAATTTAGATTTAACGAGACAGGAAAAGAAGCATCATTAGTTACTGACAATATCGCTTCGTAAAAATCTCGGTTATCGATAATCCCGTCTACATATTCTGTGACACGGCGACGTTAATTGATTTAAAGCAGGTCACAATCTAATTTTCTGCTTAAATCGATACGGGTTCGTCGACGTAAAATTGTATTATTTTGTGCTGCAAATTGGATTCTGTGATCAGTAGGGACGTGACCGAAATAACCGATACGTTGCCGTTTATGAAGTCGCCAACTAGATATCTGGCGGCCTTCTATGAAATTCAAAGTTGAAGCTTCGAATCGATACTAACAACGATAACGAACCGAACGACAACGAAACGGACCAAGATCGAATGCTGAACCTTAAAAAAAACAACACTATGTACTGTCGAATAACGTAAATAGTAAAAAAAAGTAAAGGTCAAGTTGCATTGTGGATATCACCAACATTTGGTTTTTCATGCGTGTGAAAATGCGTATTCTGTTAGTATAATTATGTTAAATGAAATATTTCGATTTATGAATTGGAATCTAATTGGATTGGGCCTTTTTTTAGCCAAAAAAAAAAGGATTCGTTAGACGAATCTAAACTTTGTAGTTCAATTTCGAGTTTTAAAAAAGTTTGTATCAAGAGAACGGCACTGTATGCAAATATTATTTGATAACTATGCGTTTGAATGATAATTATGTTGTTAACATTTCCTTGCTACTACTTTTTTGACAAAGATTTAAGTAACCTATTTTCAAAGTATTTGAATGTAAAACTCATTATAATACACTGCACTGTCATACTAGATTCAAATATTCTGAAGATAGGTTACTTAAATCCTTGTTAAAAAAGAAGTAGCAAGGAAATGTTAACATAGTGAACAATGAAAGTAAGCCAAGACATGACTTCTGGCCTTGACATGATGTGAAAATATGTACTTCCCACAGGTGAGAAGTCATAAGCACTGAAGCAACTGAATACAGCGGAAGTCTTTTGGCAGTCGCTAACTAACTCAACTTCTGGGGAACACCGATATCCTGAGGATGAGCTGGTAGCTTGGCTTTTTGTATTAACGACTGTCACAGGTTTTGGTATGATTATCAGGACGGAGGAAATACATAAGTATTCACATAAGACCGTCCTGAAAAGAACATAAGGTGCACCTTATGTGCTTTTCGAAGCACGCGCCTCGATGTGTTAAAAAAGATCACCCATCCATAGACTGACTGTGGTAAATACGGCTTAACCTTCCATTCCGTCCATTGATCAGTGAGAAAATTAGTTACAAATCCCTCACACGAGCAAGAAAGTGTATAGTTATGTTCATATTATTATTATATTACATATTATTATAATATATTCATATTATTATTAGATACTTTTTAAAAGAAGAAAGAAAATGAAAGAATCTTGAAAGTTTCTTCATTATACTTATATGATTGACACGTTTAAAGTGAAAGTTCAAGCCGTTCAACACGTGTGAAAGTATACAAAGCCAGATATTCTTGTTCGACTACCTACACACTTGTTAAGTAAAAGTTGTGTGACCTAGCCTAGTATTCACAATTCCGACCTCTATTTAACACGTAAGCACGTGTAACACCCGTTATTTTCATTTCATTTAGAATATCATCGAAAAAATATTCCCTCATTTCAACGCGAATAGATTTTATTTCTATAAAAACTCATTTTTACAAACATCCGAAAATAAATTGGAAAAGATAAGATTAATCTAAAATAAATGTAAGTTTAATGTAGTTGATAAAGTTTTTTACTTTAGCAACTTATAATACAATTTCAAAACAGATTAGAGAACCAATAAAAGTAACTTTTTGTTTGTTTTTCTTAAGAATTTTGCTCATTAATCTGCCATCATGTAGTCGGATCGTAGAATTTATTGCTCAGATAACTGGGAACTCCGCGGACAGAAATTCTCAACTGCTAATAAATTTTTCTTTTTCATTAGATCCTAACATAATTAGTGTTGCTAATTAACAACGAGATGTTTCTCAAGTAAATTAAGAAAGAATATCAAGGAATGTTAATTATGAAAATGTCTAAAGGAATACCGCAGAAAAAGTTTTTTTATTACGTTTGTACAATGTACATCATTAAAATTTAAAAGTTAGAGTAATTATGTTTAATCGTAAAAGAATTTCGATTATACCAGGGTTAGGTACGAAGATCTGAATGATTAAAATAAGTTTCTAACAAAGCTATTAAGAAAACGACCGTAGGAAACTGGAGTTCAGTCGGGGATCTAATTACAAAGACGTTCGCCAAGACGTTCACAGTTCTACGAAAATTATTACTGCAATTTTTCACTCAAAACTTTCATGAGTACAACTTTGGGAGGGAACATGAGACTCGGGACTTTACTGAAGAAGATTTATTCTTAAATAAACAGAATTATAAACAAGGGTACCCCTGCTGCGTCATCTCTTTATTAGTTTTTGCATTATCTGCCTTATTTAATAGTTTATTATGGTTCTTACTTCAGCATTATTTTAGAGGTTTATTTTTAAACATCTACAGATAACGGAAGGTTTAGGTTGGTATGTTTAAAAAAATAATCATCACAATAAACCCATTTAATGTTTCATTTCCTCTGAGTGGCTAGATAGCCTGGCCCACCACGCTTACCTACTACAGGTGGGAGACTTCACTTCGAAATCTCTCAGTGATGCAGATTACTACGATGTTTTCCTTCAAATGATTACTAAAAATCAGAAATGCACGTCTTGGGTTCGAACTCAAGATTTACAAGTTTACAGTTTTAAGGTTTTGCTTTGGATTTCCAGCTTTTATTGGGTTTAATGGGCAGAGTTGTAAGTCTACTGTCTGCTGCACTCAAAACAGCAAATATCTATTCCTGAATTACCTTATTCCTATTTACCCAAAATTGCAACACGCACGCATCAACGTAGGATAAAATTGAGAACCAAAGCATCGTCACCCCATATCTGTATCGTATCTATTAATATGTTCATGAGCCTCTAAACATATATAGGCATGAGAAGGCATCGGAAGCTCCATGGAAATATTTCGGTCTTAAAGACAGGTGTTTATCTAATGTACACCCAAACATGGCAGTAATATTTTTGAATTCCATTATAAAGATAGCGAACCAATTACGAGTACCATTTGCTGGGCATATTAGGAACAGAAAGATTATGAGTTATGTAAACAAACCATTAAAGTTTGCACAATATAACTGTAATTTAGGACCATTACAATGTCGTTACATATAAATAAATGGTGAAATACTTGTCTAATCGTTTTCCATCGAGAATACTTCAGTCGAAAGGTTAAAACTCATAAAAACCTATTCATGTCTGCTAATAATAAATTAATATATAGGTACATAAGGTCAATTTTGATGATTGTATGGCGTTATAGAAAACTGTTTTTTTATATCACTAAGGTGGTAAACAAGTATACTGCCCGCCTGATGGTAAGCGGTTACCTTAGCCTATAGATGCTTGCAACACCAAGGGTATCACTCGGGCGACTCGCCGACCCTGTAAATTAAGGAGGAATAATCGGGCTGGAAGCATAGGAGACATGCTGCCAGGCATGATAGCTGCGGTAACAAAACACCACCGGTCACCGTCACAGCCAACACAATGCTTCCTGGCGGAGCTCTGGCGACCTTGCTCACCGTTAAGAATACAACATAGCATAGACCTATGTTATTTGTCTAAGATTTTCTGCAAGGTGGAGGTATTTCTCCAGTCGAGCAGCTCCAATTGTGAGTGGAATTATTAGATTCCACTATGCCCTACCTCTCTTGTCTAATGTCCCTTAACGCGACTACGCTAGAGGTCCCGGGTTCGATGCAGAAGTTGAGCAAAGTGTTATTAAGTTTTTCTATAAAATTCTTAGTAAGAGCTCGGAGTCTGGATTTGTACCAAGTTAATGGCAATAGTCTCGCCCCCTATTACATGGGACCTAAACATACCGGCGAACTATGAGTGTACGTTAGTACACCTCTGCCTGACCCTTCGAGGAATACAGGCGTGATGGTACGTATGTAAACCTTAGAAGTAGATAGCAGAGACCTGATATGATGATGATATCATAAGACAATATTTTTTTTTTACGTGGGAGAGCCATGTTCGGCACGAATGGGCCGGCTCGACCGGAGTGATACCACGGCCTCACAGAAAACCGGCGTCAAACAACGCTTACGTTGTGTTTCGCCGAGTGAGTGAGGTTACCGGAGGCCCAATCCCCTTTTAAAAGGTCGGCAACGCACTTGTGACTCTGGTGTTACGGGTGTCCATGGGCGGCGGTAATCGCTTACCATCAGGTGATCCGTCTGCTCGTTTGCCCTCCTATCACATAAAAAAAAATTCATTGCATCTTTTAAAAGAGTTCTTGAGTTAAAAGGTTAAAAGTCACGTGAATTTTTAACGATTATAGCCTCTTAAGCAAATGCAATAAATTGTTTCATAAAGAAAAGCATGAGCGTTTCATACTTCGTCTTTGCTTCATTTAGTTCTATACAGTTTCGTCACGGGAGCAAAGCACATAATTGTTAGTAGTAATGTATGGGACCGTTAAGAATTCAAACTGACGGCGAACCGCCATTTTGAACCACTGTAATGTATTTTACGATTGCTTTTATTGTTACAACCCTATAATATTCTAGCTCTATGTTCTCAAGAGCAATTTTTTTTGAAATAAAGTAATATTTTTCAATAATTTAAATGAGATATAAATTATTTAACGCCTGCATAATAATTATAGGGTTGGCCAAAACTACCTAATATTGTATACAATATTAACAAAGTATAATTTAGTTTTTATACACGTAGTTTAGGGCCGGTTTCTTTAACATCTGTCTATGGTTTTTTTTTTTAAAAGCATAATATCAATGTGGGTCGCACTTTACTATTATTCTTGTAACTTTTGACTAGGCTAAATGCTTGTGTTACGAATGGGTTCACGTAGTGCAATGGGTGGGTTTCGAACCGGCAACTACATAATCGCAAGTCCGACGCCCTAGCCATTAAGCTAGTATTATATTGACGATATTTGCTTACTAGAGATAGAATTTTGACATAAGTTCCATACAAATATAAGTTATACTTTCAGAGTTCTTATTTTAGTTAAACAATGCTGTAAATATTATGTTAATTAATTCCTTTTAATATAAACTAATATAGAATTTTCAATTAATGTCTAAATCCTTTAATAAGCAAATCTACGGATAAAAAAGCTATAGAAAGCAGCCGTTTGACACAAACAGACAAAAAAAATATATTTTGGAGTTTTATTTACATTGGTGGAAGCTTTATTCAGTTTAACTTCATAACAAGAAAGACAATTATCATATCTTGGCAAATTTTGCTGAAAGCAAGTACATCCGAAATCTTTGGAAGAACCTACTTATGCCAATCTATATTTATAGAAGAAGAACCAGACTGACTGACCTACTGACTGACCTACTGACTGACGTATCAACGCACAGCCAAAACTACAGGAGCTAGATGCCTGAATGTTTGCATGCTGGTTCCTTTTGCACTATAGACTAGCACTAAGAAAGGATTTTTGGAAATTCAACCCCTAAGGACTGCCGCATTAGTCTAGTGGTCCCAAGCGTGACTGCTACGCTAGAGGTCCTGGGTTGTGGGTTTTAAGCTATTGCATAGCTTCTATCGCGGGCCTTGAGCGTGGGGACCGAATCCAAAAATTCCGTAACGAAAAAAACCTAACACGCTTGTCTCTTTAGTTCAGCAACCCGCCTTTAGGTGGCATTGGTTGTATTACATAAGTTGATAAAAAACGCTATGCAATAGCTTTACCGCGGCAGTCCCCGAGTGCCACACGTCTTTTTTTCTATGAAATTCTCAGTAGTAGCTCGGAGGCTGGATTTGTGCTCGGTTAATGGCAATAGGCTCGCCCCCTATTACATGGGACTTCAACATACCGGTGAACTGTGGGTGAACATTAGTACGCCTCTGCCTAACCCTTCGGGGATTACAGGCGTGATGGTATGGTATGTTGTCAACCCCATAATGTGGTGAAAAGGGGGGTGAAAGTTGGTATGAAAGTCCGCTCACAATACCATGCGTTTGATATACGTACACACACTTAAACACATTTAATAAACGATGACATCGTCAAGATATGTACAGCTGTCATTCGCTGTTGACATTTTGACAATTATTGTTTTGTTCCTTATAAATTAGACTTAACGCATTTTATGATATGAAACCTCCATGATGTATGTACAGTTGGCTCAGTTTATTTAGAAACGAAAATTATCTAAGTACGTAGGCGAAACTGTGCACGGGAAATCTAGTTCAATTATATGACCATTATTTATGTCGCCTTTCATGATCACATAGAAAATGCCACAACACATAATATAAATTACGTAGTGAACGAGTATACCTATTTATCAAATATGCTCAACACTTGAGCGCCTCGCATCGAGTTTAATATCGTTAATTTAAATTACATTCCCATCAAATATAGCGGCAGCTAATTGTTAATAAAGCGATAATTAATCTTGGAATTATTAATACTGACGAAGATTAAAATTTGGGCGTGCAATATTAGATTTTGTTATAATAGGTAGATTATGAGTCAAAAGACATAAGGCCGGTATTAAAGTTATAATTAAAGCGTGTTTAGGTAAGTACGAGTATGTAAGTTGTATTTCAATTTTATTAAATTTGTCAACTGCTTCGTTAGCCTAGTGGTCCTGAGCGCGACTGCTGCGCTAGAGGTCCTGCGTTCGATTCCCAGGTCGAGCAAAGTGTTATTGGGTTTCTATAAGAAATTCTCAGTAGCATCTCGGAGTTTGGAATTTGTGCCCGGTATAATGGTAATAGGTGGTAATGGTAACTGTAGGTGTACAATAGTACGCCTCTGCCTAACCTCTCGGGACATACATGCGTAATGGTATGATAAATTCAGAGTCAGTCAATGACTTGGGAGGCAATCTATCTAATGTTTTTCTCGGTACAGTTTTTCCACAACCCGTTTTCCTAAATCTATTTTCAAGGAAAGAAAATTTATGTTAGTAGATTTTACACTTTCTTTCTATTTCATATACTGCCTCGTTGGGCTTATTGTTATTAAGCGCGACTGCTACGCTTGGAGTTCCGACGCCCAGGTCGAGCAGTGTTATTGGGATTTTTTATGAAATTTTCCTGCTACTGAAAATTTCGGGCATGTCTACGTGGTGTCTACAAAAAAATCTATCAAAGTGATGTAATTCGCACAACGTACCGAGTGTCAGTCAATCTTAATCATGTCTACGTACCATTTCATTGTATGAATAAAGACTTGACTGTTATGTATTCAAGTCCTGATACAGGATAAAAGCTTTTTCATATGATTTTTTTATGAGCTTGTGAAGTATTTCTTGTTGTGTTAGACATTTTGATAGGTACATTAATATTATTCAAGAAAACATGTTTGTCTGATCCACCAAATGCAATAGTCATCGCGACATCTTTTTTTTTAAAGCTTACTAGCAATGGTAGGGTCGCACATGACTAGTATCCTTGTTAATATTAAATCCTAGTGATAGCCTAGTGGTATGACCGTTGGACTGCCAAGTCAAAGGTCTCGAATTCGAACCCAAGGCACGCACCTCTGACTTTTCGATGACATGTACGTATTAATAGTTAATATCAATTTATCACGCGCTTAAACTGTAAAGGAAAACATCGTAAGGAAACCTGCATGCCTGAGAGATTTTCTCGATGGCGTGTGAAGTCTGCCAACCCGCACTAGACCAGCGTTGTGGACTATAGCCTAATCCCTCTCATTCTGAGAGGAGACCCGTGCCCAGCAGCAGTGGAACAGTATAATGGGTTGATTATGTTATGTTATTGTTAATCCCTCGTGCTAAGCTAAATGCTTGTGTTACGAGTGCGTTCACGTCGGTAGTGCAATGGGTGGGTGACGAACCCAGCAACCACATGATCGCCAGTCCGACGCCCTAGCCATTAGGCTACCGTCGCTTCTGCACCTACAAAATATATAATTAAGATCATCATCAACATGTCTAGATATTGACTGAATTTTCAATTTAAGCAATGACAGAAAGAAAGAAGAAATATAAACACATTTATTGAGACAAGGTCCGTACAACACACAGATAAAATGAAAAATTAAGAAAAACAAGGTGACTATGCTGACTAACTATTGATTTTTGCAAACGTTCGACATAGTTCTCAGTTTTGAATATTGTAAAGGTACTACCTAATAAACCTATATATATAATAACTACATTAAGTATATTTAATAGTAAAGGAAAAAAATCTATCGCGGGCAGGATTCGAACCTGCGTCTTCTGGTTTGATATACCAGACGCTCTGACCTCTAAGCCACCGCGAACCCTACCCGCATGATTGAAATTTTGCCTTCACATTCTGAATTTACGTCATAAGGTGACGTTTGGTGACATCTATGAGAAGAATTCAATCCCGCGATTGAATTTTTTCCTTTACTATTAAATAACTTAATAATCTTAGCATGGAAAATGCAAAAAATCACAAAAAGATACATTAAGTATATTAAAAATTTAAAGAAACCCTTGACACCGCCATTTTGTGGCGGCGGCCAGATTTTCATTAAACATGGCTAAGAACAATCCCGACTAATTCACCTTTCAAACAAAATCAAAATCAGTTCCTCCATTCGGGAGCTTCGATGTCACAGACACACACACACGGCAGACACGTCAAACTTATAACACCCCGTCGTTTTTGCGTCAGGGGTTAAAAATATTAATAGCCTATAAAAATAGCTCATAACAATATAGGATACGCATTACTAAAGCGAAAAAAAAACACGACTAAATTCCATCATAGAAATAAACGTATCTGCTTTTAGTATGCAGCTAAAAAAATTCCCATCGACGTAATTTATGGGCAAAGTCGAATGTATGTTTTATGAATACTTCACAGAGACTGGTCAATATTTTGAAACCCTAGAGCGCATTAATCAAGTGAGGTTTTAATTAAATCCATATAATATGAGCTACGATACGAGACTGGTCCGTTTTTCATCGCCCGTAAATAATATTCATGCATTACTCGTATATACACGTCACTTGATTGACGTAGTAACTCAATCATTTTTAATTAGCAAGGCAGATTATAATCCTTCTTTTGGTATTGAATTAGTGTGTATGAGAAGATGTATGTATGTGGAAGAAAAGACGTATGCAAGAAACGTAGCAAGTAGCGGTCTGTAGTTTCAGCCTACCCCTGTCGGAGAAAGGCGTGAGTGTATGTTTGTATGTATGAATTAATGGAGGGTAAGTTATTGCCCTGCGGTGGGATGACAACGGCTGAATAATAATAATATTGAATGAATAGATGGCGTACAAATCTCGGCTCAAATGTCATTGAACCTTCTCCGTGACAACAGTATTGCTATCAGATAACAACAGTATTATAACTGTGCTACATTTTTTTTCTGCAAAATTAAACCGTATGCTCTTTATAATAAGTTATATTTACTTACATGTAATAATCTTTGTAATCTCTGATCGATGACATCAGAAAATTCATTGTTGTTCACCGGAAAATGTGACGTATAAGTAATGTGGTGTCTTTAAATCACGAGTGAATCGGTATCTTCTAAGCAAGCGCGTTTCATCGTAGATCGCAGTGTCGCTTAACATCAACCAAGAATTTAAAAAAAATAAGCAAAGGGCCTCTCTTTGCTTATTTTTATCTTCTATTCAATGGGTATTCAATGGGCCCTTCAATGGGGAGATTCGAACAGTGGGTGATAATGAATAGTTCCGTGTAATACCCGACTAAAACCAGGTGCAACAGATTGTTGTAAATAAAGGTGGCTATATAAACATGCAGAATAAGAATTGCAAGCTTTAAAACTTTACTGGAATTTTTTAAACTTTAATTTTGGTCAGTAAATTGTGGCCATTTTGTAATTTGTATTGTGTTTTCTGCTTGACTACAACCGAAAGAAAATAAATCAAGAAACAGTAATTATGATACAAAAAGCATTGCAAAGTTCGTTAACTTTGAAAAGAATGAAAACTACATAATAATTGAAGACGTACTGAGACTAACGAGGGCATCCAAAAAGTACATCAAAATCCGCAAACAGGGCGCAAAAGTAGACACCAGCAAAGGTTTTCCCAAAATAGTTTCTATAGCAAAGGGGTAAAGTATAATTTAGCATAGAAACTAATGCACTTGTTTACGTGTACAAAGACGAAAAAGTTTCACAACGCTTCGTTAAACTAGACGCTAGGGATTACATGCCCGAGACACTCATTTAGACTGTGTGGCGAACTGAAATCTTCGAACGCGTTTAAGGAGAACATTTAAGAAAATTTACTTTGTTTACCGACTTCTTAAGTAAGAC
This sequence comes from Acronicta aceris, assembly GCA_910591435.1. Classification (NCBI taxonomy): domain Eukaryota; kingdom Metazoa; phylum Arthropoda; class Insecta; order Lepidoptera; family Noctuidae; genus Acronicta; species Acronicta aceris. Next base: position 6,255,655 of record OU342767.1, on the reverse strand, counting down.
GTAACATCTCACGTTTTCTTTTCATTCTTGAAGTTTTGGTAAAATATGTATCTAGTGACAAGGTGGATTTACTGTTTGCATTCGCATACTTTCGCACACAAGTTTTCTACTTACAATTAAAGTGTATTGTTTTAATATACATATCCTACGTAAAAGAAACACGAAATAAATGTACACACGTTACGAAATTGTCATGACATTAGGAATACTAAAAATCTATATGCCTAAACGTATAGCGATTCCTTTAGCGGTCCTGGAATTTTTAGTTTAAGTAATATTATTCGGATTTTGTATAAAATTCTCTGTAGCAGATCAGAATTTGGATTTGTGACGGCTAATGGCAATAGGTATTCCTCTATCACATGGAACGTAAACATACTGGCGAAATATGGTTGTAACTCTGCCTAACTCTTCGGGGAATAGAAACTTACTTTTGTTCTAAAACCTAAGTACCGTTTATCCAACTTAAAAAACAGTGTGTACTTACGTTTTATACTAAGTAAAGTCATTTAATTTAAATTTTGCCCTGTTTGATGAATATCCAGCGTTGCATAAAATAACGCCCACGTAAATTCCCTGAAGGTGGACAGTGGCTGGACTAATCTCAACCACGGCACAAATAAATAAATATTTATATATAGTCAGCAAAACGCTGCGGGATATGCATAACGTAATTTAGCTTTCGCGTGCACAGAAACCGTTAACTTTAAAAATATTCAAATCTAGATACGTTACAAAAGTTCATATAAGCGAGAGCCAATGAGTTTCTAAAGGCGCGGTCTTAAAAATGGCGTGTTGCAAATTGGAAATAACATAATAATATTTGTCAACAATTTTAGTTTTGAATAAATTGTCATCATTTAATATCGTCGCAAAAGGACAAAACATCTAAATATTTATGTTTAGTACTATGTGTGGTTTTAACTGCAATGTAATTAAAATTTCTTTAAAAACAATGTATTTACTTTTATTTTAAGTTAAGTGAACTTAATAATAATTTAATAGTTTTATAAATATGTATAATTAATATACATATGTGTAAATAATTTATATGTATAATAAACATCTTATTTAATAATAATTACACAGTTTTCTATTATTATTCTCATCCAAGGAAACATTTTTTTCGTCACCGTCCACCGCCTGAAGGGTAATTATGAGTATGGTACTTAAAAAAGGACCTTTCTCAATACATTTTATTGTCATAAACACTATGTGTCCTAATCTGAAACAATAGGAACCATTGAAATAAAACTACTTTTTACGGATTTTATCGCGTTGTATTGATATTATTTGATTCCCGACGTTTCGGATCCTTTACAGCATCCATGGTCACGGGTAGACTAAGTTGTTGGACGTCTTAATGTTACAATTACTAACAGCTACTTTACATTTTTGTTAATTATTGGCGATCCGATTCACGCAGAACGAGCTCACCGTATCCTTTGGTCTTGCAGTTTTGGGCTTGGATTTTGATTTTATGGAATCTATAATGGGGTTCCAAGCAGGTGGTAAGATCCAGCCATCTTCTCTATTGAAATTTGGATGTTTTTTAATTTCAATAGCCTCACGGATCATCCTGGGAAGGAATCGGTTTTCTTTTGCGAGGACTTGTGGTTTATCAAATCTGATGTAGTGCTGGGCCTTGTCTAGAGTATGTTCACAAACTGCTGACTTCTTGAAACGGCGGTGTTTGACATCAGCGATGTGTTCATTTACGCGGATCCCTATGCTTCTTTTAGTTTGGCCTATGTAAGAGAGACCGCAATCACAATCTAGCTTGTATACACCTGCATCTTGCAGAGGTATGTGGCACTTGACAGGTGGTAGGAACTGACTAATCTTCTTCAGCGGCTTGAAGTATGTTTTGATTGAAGCTCGCTTCAAGATATAGCCAATCTTGTCTGTGACTCCTCTAACATATGGTAATATAGCAGGTAGACGTTCGACTGTGGCACGTCGGGCAGCGGCACATTTTCGCGTAAGTGTCAGAAACCAATAGGAACCAGATAAATTAAATCAGCATTTAATAAATTTTCGAAACAAGCAACAACATTACCGTATTTTTATTACTTAAGCCTTACAATAAGCTTCCTTTCACCAAGATAACCTACGAATAAATCTTCAGAATTGACTTGCACCATTAAAATTAAAGAATTCATAAAGGAAAAAATGCTTCGTCAACAAAAAAAATGTATTAAAAAATTTGCGTTACAAGCGTCAACATAAAAATGCCGGAGTTTTCCACACAACCGCTGGATTTATGGCCGAACTATAAAGGACACTCAAGATGAGTTGGAAATTTGCATACAGTGCTCTTCGATCAGCAAAGCCGAGTCCAGCTGGCACGCGAACTTCATAAAGTTTCTTTACGAGACCGAAGCAGTCGCAAATATGAAATGCCCTTTATTCCTTTACTGTTTTCCCTACATATAAGTGTATGTAAACAATGTTTCTTTTATATTTTTATTAGCGAATTGCATTTGATTGTGGAATTGCTTTAGTCACGCGATTGTTCTGTAAGTAATGGATTTGATTATAATTATTCAAAAATGATTTTACCTTTGCGGTGGAATAAATGTCTGTAAGAGGTTCTATTTTCTAAAATTAATATTTATAAAACCCACCTAAAGATATTCTGTCTTATCCTTTTGACTAATTCAATTTCTATCAATAAATAAACTGTCAAAACTTTCTTCTTTATATATTTCACCGTATTACAGTGTTTCATGGTTACAATTTTACTAACTATATCTAAAGCTATATTTAACTACTGACGATTTTAATTACGTTTCTCAAATCAAAGTAAATTATATTTTGTGATAGGTACCAAAACAAATAAATTAACGCAATTAACAAAGCGCTAATTGCAACGCACCCAATCACAATGGAAAATCCGTGGCACACAAATACTACACCAACTTTATCAACGCTCAATAGACGAGTATCAAACTTTTGTTCAAACTGAGTTTTCATTGTGTCTTCCTTGGATTAATACGTGAACTTCTCAAAGGGTTATCTAAGTTTTGGGGACCACGTTTCTATTAATTACCCAAGTTTCTGCTCGATCGATATTAATTAATTAAGAAGCTGTGCCGGTCCCCAGTATCGCGAGAACATTCCCACGCAGTTTCATTTTGTTTTATGCTTTTAAGAATACGTTAAATAATGTGTGAGAGAATTTGTGAAACGTTACGTGTTTTCTTACTGATAAGTTTTGTTGGTCGAAGTCACGCTATTGTGACTGTCAGCGGGTTTATTTTATTTGTGACGGTACTGAATTGTGTTCACAAAATGTACTAGCTTTAATAATACATTTTCATAGTTGTAGCTACCTGTGGCATAAATTGTCATGGTTTATGTTCTGTTGTGATTCTATAAGATGCACTACAAAGGTTATTTATTCCGGGGCTTCAAAGGGAGTATTAGTGAGGGTTAAATTATATTTGGACAATTAAGGGCATGGAACAAATGAGCTCGACATTTATTGGTGGCGATTTATATCTGTAACAATTGACCTTAATTACAGGGGTTTGTCCTTAAAACACCTTCCTTTTCATTAATCACGTGTAATCGGGCTGTGAATTTAGAAAACACATAAACTCAAGGTTGTAGTCCTACAAAGCTAAAACCGCTCATTAGAGTAAGGATCTGATATGAATTCATCAAATGATATCAGAAGGATAATTCTCTGGTATTAAAATCATTTGTTTTTTGTAGTACTCCTCTTTTTTGCTAATCCATTGCCTTCCATTCTTTCTTACCTCATAATGTTTGATAATAGATATAGTGAAGTATAACCATTATGCCATTTCACATATGTGATCTCCAATAATTAAAGAAGCACATGGTCAAAAACTGAAATATAACTTCTATATCTGTAAGGTGTAAGTATTATTTGTTAGAGATTCTTATAAAATAAAATAAAATAAAAAATCAAAATATAATTTCGGTCATGTTTCCATGTTATAAATGTCTCAGTTCAATCTAACTTGTTCACGATTGACTTTGTCGTTTTAGTTTAGAAGAATACCATCTGACATTTAAGCAACCGAGACTAAATCAGAAATATATTTTGAATATTATTATATAACATCACGCCTGTATTCCCCGAAGGGTTAGGCAGAGGCGTACTTAATGTAATGTTTAGGTCCATGTTTATAGGGGACGACCAATACGTTATTAATTCATAATAAATTAGTTTATATTAGTTTCTATAACTAAGTATGTTAGTAAAACATTTTGCATGTTCCCATTTTAAAAATCATACTACCACGCTAGTATTTCCCGAAGGGTTTAGCAGAGGTATACTAAGGTAATGAATTTCATAGAAAAACCTAATAACACTTTACTCGACCTGGGGATCCAACCCAGGACCTCTAGCGTAGCAGTCGCGCTTGGGACCACTAGACTAATGAGGCAATTGTGAATATTACTAAATTACCAGGATTATCCTTTAGAGGAATTGCTCGGTGTGGCGTTTTAGCCCCTCAGTTTATTGTCATTATCAGTAACTGTAGTACACGGGCGCAATTAGTCATGCTTTGAAAAATCAAAGCTATTTTCCACGGGCGTAAAACACGGCGACACGCGAGAAAGCGTTCGGTTTGTGCCACTTTACAGCCACGAAAATTGACCGACTCAACGAAACTTTCCAATTAAGCCATTACTTAAATGACGGGTGACGTAACTTTGAATAAATATTGCTTAGAGTTGTTTTGTAGGCTGTAATGACTTGTACACTGCTGTGCAGAATAATGTAGTTGGGTCCTTAAAGTACGGAGTAATTTGAATTGGAATGTTGATAGTAATCTTGTAAAGTCTATTACAGAATCGAAGCAAGCTTATTGTTACAAAGTGTAACAAAACTACAATTGCCATTGGGTTATCGGTAGCGTCACACTAGAGTTTGTTTTTAAATGGTTACTTTAGGTTTGGCAGTGTTTGGATTTGAGGCGACAGGAGAATTCGATCTATGAGGACTTTCCACACCTTAAGAAAAAAAGAAAGATTATGGATAAAGTTATGATATACTTAATGTACACCCACAGTTTACCGATATGTTTAGTTCTTATGGAGAAGAGAGCGAGCCTATGCCACTAACCGAGCCCAAATTCAAACTCCGAGCTGCTACTGAAAATTTCATAGAAAATCCCAATAACGCTTTGGTCGACCTGGGAATCGATAACCCAGGATCTCTAGCGACGAGTAATTATCCCGCTGATAACTAAAACCTCCGTGCCATAACCGTAGCAGTGTGAAGTCGTGTGGTGGAGTAACTGCCGACCTTGACTGTCAGTTCCCCAACTTTAATGACATATCACTTGGTTGTTAACGTCCGAGGTACGTAATAAACAATGGTTTATGTCTTCCTCGATGTTTTTGTCGAATCCTGCACCCTGCTGTTTTGCACGACCTCTAGCGTAACAGTCGCGCTTAGTATCACGAAACGAATGATGTGGATTCTTCTTTACTGGCATTAAAATTGATCCCGAATTAAAAATACCCCGATAATATTTACCCTCAATTATGTAAGTTGTAAATAACCAATACGATGAATAATATTTTTTATCATCGATCTTCATTTAAACACCCATGATTTAATAAAATGTTCATAGACTGCCTTATTAGTCTAGTTATCCCAAGCGCAACTCGAGCAAAGTCAAAGTCAAAGTCAAAATTATTTATTTCAATTAGACCATTAAAAAGGTACTTTTGAAAAGTCAAACTAATTGCACGGTTCCAAAAAGTGGGTCTCATGGAGAAGGGCCGGCAAGAAACTCCATAGTCCTCCACTCCATTACAATATTAATCTTTACAACTTTGTTTTAAATAGTTTGACAATTATACAGTTTGATGTGTAAGATGATTTATTCAGTATAAGTAGGTGTTATATTAGTAGTTAGCGCAGTGTTTTGGGTTTTTCAATGGAATTCTCACTAGCAGCTCAGAGTCTGGATTTGTGCCCGGTTAATGGAAATAGGTTCGCCCCCTATTACATGGGACCTAAACATACCGGTGAACTGTGGGTGTAGATTAGTACCTAATCTCTGCCTAACCCTTCGGGGAATACAAGCGTGATGGTGTGTGTGTGTGATCTAATAAAAAAGTGATTATAAACAAATTATACCTCGCTGTCCTCCGCCACTGTCTCAAAAACAGAAATACTCCTTGCTGTCACGTATTACAATAATGATATCTAAAAAACTCTAAAGCAAAATAAAAATCCCAGAACATTTAAGCGCTCCAACTTTGTTTTCAAATCATTGGGAGCAGACGTTGCAAGTCCAATAAAGACCGTGTCACGCGTCAGTCCGTCTCTCGACCGACAAACGGACACGTAGGCAATAACATCGACAATTTCACAAATTTAAACATTGAATATCCATAAAATAACCACCCTTATAACGAAGACTTAAGAGCGGGAATGACAGCAAATAGAAATTTGTCCCAAAGTACCTGCGTTATGAGTTGGACACTTTGACGGCCGACGCAACTTTAAGTAGGCAACTAGAGTGGTGATATGGGTATCCGATATTTGTGTTTGTTTGTAAATGTCACCAGTACACTGAGGTCATCAGAATATAATAGAAAAACAGCTTGAATTAATTAAAATTAGAAATAGAGAAAATAATGTAAATAGTCTGTACAAATCTGAATATGAAAGATAAATTAAATGCTTGTACCAAAGAATCTTTATCAAACGTATTATTAATTGCAATCGAGTAAAAAGGAAATTAATAATTCGCAGAAAGCAGCTTTAATATCTTGATTACTTTTCTCCGAACCAAGGCTTACTCATAACAAGAGATTGTTATTCCACTATATAAAGTGAGATAACTGTAAAGTTTCATTTGAGTCAGCTGAATCGCGTTATATTTTGTAGCTCAATTAATTATCTAGCAACATAAATAAACGAGATAAAATCAATAGCATTTCAAGCAGTTTTCTGTTTGATTTGATCAAAGTCAAAGTTAGTTTTGATCGAAACATTCTTCAATCAATCGAACAAAATGTAGTTGTGAACTTTGGATTCAAACAAGAACCACACACCGCAAACGTATATATCGCCACCAAAAATGAAATATGACGGAAAAAATACACGTCCGGCCAAAACACTCACGTTGAAGCTTTAAAAATCGTCCTTTTGTTTACGGGGCAATGAATTTCGGAGCTCAGATGCCTGCCCGAAAAGGTGGGAGTTGCTTTGTTCCCTGTGAATAATTTCCTCGCGGTGGTGACGCTTTTATCGAAGTAATTCTTTCAAAACGAAACAGGTTAGGTGAAACTGATAAATGTTGTCAGTCAATGATAAATGCCATCCGTCAATGCTCCTCGAACACTGAACACTTAAACTATTATATAGTACATTATAATATATACAATACTAGACTTCCTATGCGCAGCTTCGCCTGCGTACTTTTACTAATTTTCGCTTCTAAAATATACTGTGCTCTTTCTACTGGTGTTTGGAGGATGGAGGTTTCATATCATAAAATGTTTTAAGTCCAATTTTTATGGAAGAAAACAATGTCAAAATGTCAACAGCGAATGACAGCTGTAGGTACATAATCTTGACGAAATCACCATTTAATATATATGTGTGTATGTATGTCAAACGCATGGTAGTGTGTGAGGACTTACACACAACTTTCGCCCCCCTTTTCACCACCTTAGGGGTTGAATTTCCAAAATCCCTTTCTTAGTGCTCGTCTACAGTGCAAAAGGAACCAGCATGCAAACATCCAGGGATCTAGCTCCTGTAGTTTCGGCAGTGCCATGATCCGTCAGTTCATCAGTCATTTCCTGTCATAAATCCTTCCTTACATAATTTTGTGAGTTGAATTTAAAAAATTGTTCCTTTAGAAGGTTTTTTGTTACTTTAGTATTAATGGACTGGTAGTGTTTAGTGGTACTGCCTCATTAGTCTAGTGGTCCCAAGCGCGACTGCTACGCTAGAAGTCCTGGGTTCGATCCCCAGGTCAGCCAAAGTGTTATTGGGTTACCGGTATACTGGCGAAATGTGGGCGTACATTAGTACACCTTTGCCTATCCCTTCGGGGAATACAGGCGTGATAGTATGTTATGGTACCTAGTGTTTTACAATGTTTGAATAAGAGTTAAGTATCTTTAGTATAACTATATAGAACTTTTATTTTAGAATAAACTATGGTCCTTGTCTCTCCTTACAGTCTCTCCAATAAATATAATCAAAATCAACGGAGTCCAGTAACAGTATTTATAAATGTAGGTACATACCTTAAATGTAAATACCTTTATTTAAAAGAGCGCGTCATACTAATTATTTCTTCTATGTACTACCTAAGTATTTGTTGTGTACAAAGTCTTACATTGCAGTCTAGTTAATAGTTTTTATTTCATGATATTATCTTTCGATGTTTCTTCTTAAAAAATGTATATTTTAACGGAAATTCTGAGACAGTGAAATTGGATCGCAATTGTAAATTAATTCTACGCACCCTTCTCAACATTCTTATTTTTTGCGGGTATCAAATAGTGGAATACTTCTGTTTGTAGAATATCAGCTTACGTCCGCCACTTCCCTACCGGATTCCGAACCCACGATGGGTTTCGGAATTTTGTAATAGAAGACGATTACATTGTTTTGTTTGTGTGATTTCTTTTATTGATATAGGTTAAAAAGGGCATATTTTGGAATCTGTTGAAATAAAAATGATTACTTTGTATAGAGAAGAGACTCATCATTCGATCCTCATATTTATCTTTTCCTAAATATTTTTATTTTTATTTTATTTTTTTAAAAAACGTTGCCCCACACTAGGAATTTCTCCTGTATCGTGGGTGCATTTCACAAACACAAATTATCACTTACACAAACACCCAGACCCGGAACAACTACCTGTAGATCATACAAATATTTGTTCCGTGTGGGGATCGAACCCACAACACGTAACATAGAAGCCGATCGCTAAGCCGCTACGCCAAACGTGCCGTCAAAATATGGGGGGATGGTTGGCAGCTTTTCTAGAGGCAGGTAATACTTTATAATAATTGAATTGGACATTGACTGAGAATAATATTATGAACAATAATAAGTATTATTTTTATTCATAAGAATTAAAAAGACTCCTACAAAAGTAGTAAATTTTCATAGCGAAATTTAAAAAATATAAATGTTGTATTTTTTAAATTACGTCATGAAAATGCATTTCACGTTTTTAGATTTTGTTTGAATAAAATATTTAACACATCATTAACCCACCTTTGATATTATATCAGTAACGCAATGCCATAGAAATACACATACTTGATAATTATTTATTTCGGTTTAATTGGCTAAGCGTAGTGTCGGTTATAACACACCTTTGATATTCATAAAATATTACAAAGCTAGGAAAAACTATAATCAAACAAATTTTTGACCAACTACAATACATAGAGTAGTTTCTCAGTACGTTTGTTGGTAAATTTTATTACGATTAGGCGCGCAAACTAATATGGCATATTGAACATTATCTTTTATCTGATAAAGTATACTTTAGAGATACTGCTATACACATTTTGGTTCGTTTTTGACCAACATTTTAACAGTTTCTCCGTTCCGTAATCAAACTACATACTTTTAATATCACCATGTCCAATCATTTACATGTCAATCACAGCCGTTTCAATCGCGTACTACGAATGCTATAATGCTTTTATACATTGTTTATGACCCTAAAAAAATATTTGAAATATATTTATTCCGGCTTAATGAAGATTGATGAAGGGCGGATATACTGAAATATTTACTATAGCACTATACAGAGTAATAGGTAAAAATGATAATACGACTATAAAATATCAAAGCCAATGATAATATTAGTGTTAAGAAAAAAAAATGATCTAAAAAGTACTACAAAATTCCTCGAAGGGTTAGGCAGAGGCGTACTATAATGTACACCCACAGTTCGCCTGGTATGTTTAGGTCCCATGTTATAGGGGGCGAGCTTATAGCCATTAACCGGGCACAAATCCAGACTTGGAGCTGCTCCTGAGAATTTCATAGAAAACTCAATAACACTTTGCTCGACCTGAGGATCGAACCCAGGACCTCTAGCGTAGCAGTCGCGCTTGGGACCACTAGACTAATGAGGCAGTCGAAAATAAGAAATAATTAGGTATAACAAAAAAAACAACTTTCCTTCTAAGTTTAATTAATAGCTGTTTATCTTTCTTCTGCTTCTGTATCGATTCTTTAACGCTAAGCATTACGCAGGTATACAAATGTCCGCTTATCAAAGTATTATCTTACGTATATAAAATAAATATAGCCTCTAATTTTATGAGAAGGATCTATTTATACGAGGACTTATAAAACAATATGTCCCAACATTTTCTCTGAAGCGTTATCCGACTTTAGGTAAGTCCGCTTTTTATAAGGATCCGGGTACGAATTATGATAAACGACCGCTTTTCGATGTCATCCTTAAATTATTTATCGTGGTTTTCATGTGGGCGGAATTTAATATTTATTCTTATGATTTAATGGTGTAGAAGTGAATGTAAAGATAATGTGATTCACTTAATACTGAACGTGAAAGAAGAGGTCCAAGAGAAGCTAGAAAATTTACCACATTTTTTTAGTCCTAATTGTAGATAATATATTATATATAAAGGGCAAAGGGAGGCAAGTACGGTTTTTTGTTGGTACGAATCCGACAAAGCCTGCCGCTTCCACAGATGGCAGACGATCCATGACGATTTTCCGTACTGTAAAAAAAAGAAGGAACCTATGGCTGATGCTTTAGCAGTGCTCGTCAGGTCTTGCTCAAGGCAAGTCAACAAGTACTCTATGCGTTCAGTCAACCATTCTTCTTCTGAAGTGTACCAGTCTGAAAAAAAAATTTGTCAAATAGTGTGTGAGCGTGGGAATCATTAGCGAATGACTCCGTTGAAAGAAGTAGCCCATCGTAATATGATTACCGCTACACCGTACAAGTGAAGAAACGCTTTGAAGATATTCCCATTTTGCTTAAGTAGTACAAAATATTACGTTGTACAAAACGAAAACATAAACTTGACCCAACCTTGAGCATGTCTCAAGGTTGGGTGAAGTTTATGTTTAAATTATACTTGTCTTTAAATTATACTTACTCCTTGACATTATTTCCGATATCTCTGTGTTTATTAAGGGTTAAATCAGATAGGTACGCCTTGCTTTTCATAAATATGTTGCAAATTCTTTCCAATTTACACTTAAACCTGTTTTGATAAAGTCAGCCATGGCATGTTTTGTTTAGAGTCGATATTATTATACGTTTGAAGTTTAATAAGGCCGTCTGTTTCTATTAAGATGTCGCTGTGAAGTGAGGTGTTATGTCATGATGTCACTTAGACTTATTTACAAGTGAATGATTTCAAGTATTACACTGACATATTTCATTAGTGGTGCTCCTAAAACCTCTTGGGGTTTCACTGCCTGGCGACTACCCTTACGTTTGAGTCTGTCGTAAAGCACCTTAGTATATGTTTTGACATTTGCGCGCCAAAGTCAGTTCCCCTCGATTGCTGCGGCTCTAGCGGGTTGGCTGTTAAGGCTTGGTAACAACTCTTCTGGTGTTGCAGGTGTTCATGAGCAGCGACAACTATTTATCATCAGTTGGGTCGTCTGCGCGTTTAAGGGTAAGCACTAAATGGTGTTAGGTACTTGTTAGGTTGGCCCGAGTGTTATTGATGATTTTGGTAAGAAAGCCTCTGAAACAGTATAACATTTGGTTATTTAAAAACTTTAGGGTTTCATCCTATTTTATATTATGGAAGAATATCTATATAATTTAACTTCAAAATGACATAATTCCTTCTCCTAGAAGGACTTATGTCACTTTAGTCACTTGTCTCCCGTCTTGAGAACTACAAACGTGATACAATATTTTAACAATAATGCTATTTTAAAAAGCAAACTAGAATTATTGAAAGCTTTCAATTTAAATTAGGAACTCGCGTTTTTCCTCACGACTTTTCACATTGAAGTTATTTTTTACTGATTCCACGGCACTGAAATCTCCGTCTGCATCTCGTCGGAAACAAGGAAAAGTACTCCGTTTTTATAAAATTCGAATAAGCAAACCGTCAGCCTAAAATTAAAAAGCGAAAGTTCTGTTTCTTTGAAAAGGATATTGCTTGGTAAAACAGTATAAAATCTCGGATTTGAATAAACCTTGTTCGTTCTTTCATAATGATATTTTGATGTCGGGTATCTGAGCTCAAATCCCTTAATCGCCTTACTTTTTAAGATCGCGTCGTTAAAGTCAAAAATATATTTATCTTACATTAAGCCGCAATCTGAAAGAAATTTTTATTTTTATTAAAGTCATAATAATTATGGAAATATATTTATTGAACGCATAGAGTACTATGAAAAACCGTTAGGTATTAAATGTAATAATGTTGAAGTAAAAAAAAAATATAAACAATTGTTGTTGAAATGATAAACATCAGGTAGTTAGGTGGATAATAACCATTCATAGTAACAAATTGCCGTGGCTCTACATCATTCCTTAATGTAGCGTAGGTTAAATATGTTTCCTGTTCCGACATGGGTAAGTACGATCTTCATTATCTTTATTAGATTTCCTTTTGTCGGTGAAAACATAAAAGAAACAAAAAGGATTTGTTTTCATTTCGTGAATAATATGTACGTAACAAAATGTGTTAAAAAATCGTTTGCCCGAAATCATATTTATTCAGATTTCAAATTTATATGAATTGATATTTGGTACTGTTGTTTTATTTAATAAAAGTTAATAAAGCGTACTGATGTTGGTAAAAAATTAGGCGTGACCCTATCAAATGTGAAAACCTAGTTTATCTACATTATTTTTGGATGGATAAAGGTAAACAATTTGCCGCTACATAAACTTCAAATCGAGTTCCACGAATGTTTATTTCATACGCTACGCCTGCGGAAATCTACCAAAATTACACATCACAAGAGCGAATACCGTACATCTTTAGTTGAGGAATTCATTATAAATTCAAAGTTTAAATTGCTGCCTCGAGCAACTCATCAGCATTAAAAAGTTTTTGAGAATAGCTCTCCGTTTTATGTGGCATACGTCTAACGTCACTGTAACGTCGTGTTTAGTTTAATTAGTACACCAAGCCTGATTCCCCCTACAGTGCATTTAATGACCTCAATGAAAAACTTAAAGAAGCAAAGCACAACAAGTCTGCCCTCAAACTCGAAGCCACTGTGAATTTTTCTTCAGTAAACGCTTAAGGAAGGTTGGAAGAAAATTGTGCAGTTTTCTAAGTTTTTTTGGTGAGGTCTTTCTAACAAGCGCACCACGTGACTTTCTTTTTGTTTTTATGAAGGGGATAGTAATCCATTTTACTAGTAGGGTAGTATTAGCATTATTTTCCCATTCTTTCTTTACCCATTCCCGACTCTATAGTCGGGAAAAAAGGGACTTTATAGTAGGGTCCCTTTTTTTGGAAAGTACAGTTTTTTGCCGTTTTGAGTCTGACATAACTGGGTTCGTTTCTCATATCCAGCAAAGTGTCATTCGGATTTTCTATGAAGTTCTTAGTAGCAGCTCGGAGTTTGGATTTTCGCCCAGTAAATAGCATAAGCCCACCCCTTATTAGGCTAAATATATCGGCAAACTATGGGTGTACATAAATACACCTCTACCTAATCCATAAATTATACCTATACAATGCGATAAAATCCTTAAAAAGCTGTTTTATTTCAATATACAGTTACTTGAAATCTATTTAAAATTCATAATTACAGTTAAACTGTGGAAAATAAAAATGCCATTACTTGCGGCGACAAGTTCTTCACCATGAGGTGGCATAAATAATTCATGGCATATTGCTTCCAGTCGTTTGCCGTTATTAAGGCATCTTAACTATTGGCGGTGCCCCATTGCCGTCTGTGTTTAACTTAATAGCTCTATTACTCAAATGAGCGACTGCATGCATGCGAATCCAACAACTTTATATTGCCTGTAAAAGTGACTTGAGCAATCAAAAGTTTACAGCAAGTTTTATAGCGGCTGTTGAAAAGGATTATAATTATAAGACATTTTAACGTAAAATGTCTTATAAGCCTAGAGGTCCTGGGTTCGATTCTCAGGTCGAGCAAAGGGAAATTGGGATTTGAAATACTCAGTAGCAGCTCGGCGTTTGGAATTTGTGCCCGGTTAACGGCAATAGGCTCGCCGGCTATTCCATGGGACCTAAATCATACCGGCGGACTGTAGCAAGCAGGCAGAGGTGTATTAATGTACACCACATTAATACACCTCTGCTTAATCTTTCGGGGAATACAGGCGTGATGGTCTGTTATGTTATGTTTATTGTAAAAGTAACAAAGACAAGCACGCTTGATGAGCGTAAGTAATGAGGTTCAATTCCCAAGCGTTATTCAGGTTTTCTATGATAAAATTGTTGCTCGCATTACAGTTTGGTGGTAGATATCCTATGTATTAAGTAAGTCCAATGATATACCAGTGAAATGTGGAAGACAGTCTAAAACTTCAGGAAATATACGAAATGGTATATTATATTGTAAGTAAATGTAAGTTCTAATGTCAACGCTCAATAAATTGTACTTTATATAAGCAAGGTGATTCGACACCGCTTCAAAAGTAAAACAGAAATAATTTTTTTATCAGACTTCCCCGTCAAACGCTTGTAAGATTAAAGTTAATGGTTATGAATGCAAAGGAAATTAAATTTTAAAGGGGTAAGAAAATAATCAAAAGGAATGGAAAAGGGGACCAAAATCACTTGAGAAATATTTTTAAGACATTTCACTTCAAAGTGCTCGTGTAATGGCAATAGATGGGTCTCCCTATTATATTGGACGTACACATACCGGCGAACTGTGGGGGCACATTAGTACACCTCTACCTAACCGTTCGGAGAATGAAGGCGTGATGGTATGTTATGTTATGACTAAACGATATGACAGTTTTCATTTAAAAGGAAAATGAAAATGCGAGTAATATGTAAGCTAGATAATTAGATATACACAGATTTAAGAGGACCGAAATTCTCTTGCAAACGTAATAAATCGTAATTCAACCGTAATTTAAACAAATTCTGTTATTATTCAGATTCCAATACCGTTAATATAGGTTCCTACTCTACCATTTCATCGAAAGTATTTCACTGGAAATAATTGTAAGCGAATAATTTTTGATAACTTTAGCAAGTTTGAAACGATTTTCTGGTCTTATATTTCCAGTGAAGTAGTAATAGATGAAATAGTACCATAAGAACCCAGATTAACGGTATCCAAATACGAATAATACCATAATTTGATAGAATATTTTCTGAATTACGATTTATTTCGGTATTACGTTTTTGTGAGCATTTCAAGCTCCGCCGGACCCTTAAGCGGTCTGGCAGCTTTGAGACTTTTATCTGGCCTACGCTAATTTTCCACTGATCTGGTATCGTCGTGCGACGGGTTGTTTATCTCCCTAGATTATGGTCGAGCTACCCAATGATGATGCATGCGTGCCGTCAGATGGGACTGGTCTACTTAAAGCCGCTATGGCTTTATCTCCAAAAGTCCATTTCAGACATTGTCTTACATTGGAACTTACCTATTTGTTACTAAGTAAGTACTATGTCTGGACTTTAAAAGATACTATGATTCTCTGAGTTTGTTAAGGTGTTTCTCCGCAGAGGTCGTCAGTTAGGAAATGCCGGTATCATATAGTTGTCAACATTGACTTGTAAAAGTGTCATTAAAAGATCTATATACATTAATAAATATCATTTAATCAGTACTTATATAAATTAGGGACTCATTCGAAGAAGTCCCTTGGCACGTATCGGTTAATTAGTTCGGATCTGCCACACAAAGTACGAAAAAGAGAGACCATACTTTAAAACTAATTAATTAATTAGTACTTTATTAACATTAAAACGTATCGTTATATAATATTGATATTTATTTATTTATTTATTTACACAAGGCACATCAACATTATAAACACAAACATTGGTTAGTAGCAAAATACAGAGGCAAAGACTAGTGTTTATATCAATTATAGATATGCACAACATTTAGGATAACATTTCACAGTAGTTATATAATATAATTATATTAAATAAGCTGCTGCAGCTGTAATATGATAGTAAATGTTCTCATTCACCAAGCCAACTATGTAGGTATATTGGGGTCGGGTTCCAGTCTAACCTGATGTGACTGAATATCAATATGTTACCAGAAGCGACTGCCATTAGACCTCCGAATCCCAATTTCTGGGCAATGTTGATATCTGGAGGGAAGACTGGTTGTCAGGCCTTTTTTTACCACTAACAATTGTTATAGATTTTCTTATGACAACCGGGACCGATGGCTTTACGTGCTCTGCGGGGCACGGAAGGGTCTCGATGTATTAAGAATGGTCACCCATCCTCAGACTGACTGTGGCGATCAATTGATCGGCTTAATTATTACTTAGTCCTCATCACAGCAATTATTGTTACCGTTTCATTTAAATGTATAGGTAATAAATGTTCTATTGGTTGGTTTTCAATTGATTATATTTTTAATTCATGTAGAAATAAATACAAAAAAGTTCAAAAATGTTAACCGTATGACAATATTTCTGTATCATTATTTCCCGATTCAACCACCAAGATTGCCTATAATAAGCAGTTATTTTGACATTATAATTATCGTTCTTTTAAAGTTTAAAGGAATTTGTACCTTATACATAAACATATAGGTACCTACTAAAAATTGGAGATGATGTCAGTAAATAAAACTGATTATACCGCATTTATTTTAAAAACTCTGCAACCTTGATCAGAGCACGCACTCTCTAAAGTCAATCTACTTTACCAGCGCCAGGTGAATGTAAGCGTAGGGGACTCCGCCGAAGAGCCGCTATAGATCAAAGTGCAAAAGTATCCAAGGAGCATTATTCTTCTCTGTCAGGCGCACCATTGGGATTCGCTCCACAATGCATGCCATCGCCGCCCGGGATCCACTCAATTTCAGTTTCTTTGTGACACACTTGCCCTTGTAGTGACAGTTCGCCATTTATTTTTATGTTTTGAAATAGGAATATATTTGTCGATTATGTTACTCGGGATATCTTTTTGTAGGGTTACATTAGTTTGTAGCAGTGTATACAAATAAATACCCTATTTCAAAACATATTTATTTTATAATCAAAACTTCGACTTGTGAGGAGTTGGTCGTTATATCGCAAGGACTGTTAGTTGAGTGTCGAACAAATTGTTATTGAATTTTTTCGTGAAGTTAATTCTAAATAAAACCTTAGAGTTTGGATTTGTGCCAGGTTAATGACAATAGGCTCGCCCCCTATTACATAGGACCTAAAAATACACGCGTAGGTACTGTGCGTATTTATCTAATATAGGTATATAGGTATATATATAGGTACCTCAGCCTAACCCTTCGGAGAATACGAGAGTGGTGATATCAATAGCATTGACTACACATATATTTTTCGGCAATGTCTCTTAGACTTTTTATATAATTTGTACACCACACGAAATAAAACAGTATTTTTGATTGAGTTTGTGGAAAAATTACCAATTTTTTTTTTTTTTTTTTAAAAAAACATTGCCCCACACTAGGATTTTCTCCTGTATCGTGGGTGCGTTTACAAACACAAATTCTCACATACACAAACGCCCAGACCCGGAACAACTACCTGTAGATCATACAAATATTTGTTCCGTGTGGGGATCGAACCCACAACACATGGCGTAGAAGCCGATCGCTCAACCGCT
This sequence comes from Acronicta aceris, assembly GCA_910591435.1. Classification (NCBI taxonomy): domain Eukaryota; kingdom Metazoa; phylum Arthropoda; class Insecta; order Lepidoptera; family Noctuidae; genus Acronicta; species Acronicta aceris. Next base: position 6,237,901 of record OU342767.1, on the reverse strand, counting down.
ACGCCAATCGTGTCGTCATTTATTCCACCTCAATTACTTTGATTCAGTAAAAAGAAAATGTTTAGATTATTCAAAGCTCCTAAACATTGTATAAGAAAACACAACATTTTAAAAGCAAAATACAGCCCTTGAAAGGTACAATATTAAATCGTATTACTTACGGTTCATATTAATGAATAAGTAATAAAAGGTTTTGATCGTTAACGAAGTTAGGGCTCGTGAAAAGCTTGATTACACATTTTACGAGACGAAATTCGAGTTAAAATATTCCATTAAAGCCATCTTAATACGTATGCAATAATAATAAATTGGCCAAATTTGTAAAAGGTTGTTAAAATAAATTACGCTTTCTTGCCTATTTTGAGAGAATTTTAATATATTTTTTCGTAATTTTATTTTAAATCTAACCTTTTATTTTAATGTCAGGGTTAATGTAAAAAAGATTCTCGTTTCTGATGTAAGGGTCATAGGAATGACACGGAAATTTTCTTTTGTTATCTCTTTTCTTTCAATTATAGTTCTTAATCCACAGGCAACAATATTTTTATGTTTCATCATACAAGCCATTTTCTAATTTTTTATTTTAAAGTTCTGCTCTGCAAGCTTTAGTTACAATCAAAGGATTTTTAATATAAATCGCTTTGAATAAATTCAATTCTGAGAGGAGACTAGTGCCCAGCAGCGGGACGATACAATGGGTTGATTATGAATTCAGTTATGACACAAGTCAAAATAATAATAAACAAGCCAATTGGTACTAAAACGTATAAAATTAAATACGTCATTTAGAACGTGAATATTTGACACTAATGAATCCAGCCAACCATTTTATCAGTAAGCATTGACAGCACGAAATAATATAGTTACCATTTTACATTGATTGAACTCTTATAATCTTTACTGTCATATTATGTTGCTGCCAAAATGCAGCAATACTTGACACAAACCAATATAGAATTAGATTGTGTCAGGCTTTGAACAAAAGACCCCAAAAGGCTTAAAGTCGTTTTTCTGTTTTTGAAAAGTTATACGTTACCTGCAAAATGAAATTTAAAAAAAACATGCAAGTACGTGCCATGTACCTGATTGATTGACTAGAAAATATGATATTTAAAAATCGCTTTACTTTTTCCAAGAAACTCTTCATGGCGACCTCTACCCAGATCTATATCACCTTTCAATAAATTGAAAGCTCTGAAAAGACTTTGAACATCGACGCGTCTTTCACTAAAATGTGTTAAAGCATTCAGGAAACCGAGTAAGCTAGGTTTAAATGAACATTTTGTTCGGAAACTTTAGGAAGAAAGGCTTAAAAGAACCTGTTTTGAAAATTCGTAGAATTATATTATGGTGTTCAAAATATAAGCAGACTGTGAACATCTATTACTTACATAAATATTTTTAAAGGATTTGTATTTGGTATCATAAATTAGTTTAGCAAGCAGTATGCACGAATGGATGGATACTATGCACATCATTCTTATAATTAAAACAAAATAAATAATTGTTTTATTTGTCAATACAAGAACACCAGCCATGAACATATTTAAAGTCCACTGTTGGACACTGGGAATTAAGAACAAAATTTTTAATGGCGGGGGCAAAATTTTTAATGCCGTGAGAAGTCTGTCAGTGGTAGACAATAGCGTCAACTGGATTATTCCACTGCCGGGACCCATGCCCAAGGTATGAAAACCTGCATAGATTTCTCACTATGTTTTCCTTCACCGTGTGAAAAAATATTATTATTACGAAATCTTCCAAAAACCAGATTGTTATTAGGTATTTAAAATATAAAACGTAAAAACTCAAAACAACCTTCGTCAATAGGGTTTAGAAAATCGGCTCTTTTCATTACTTTAGGCATAACAATGGCAACATTGTTACGAAAAAGTAATTAGCTCACGAAAGTTAATTAAAATGGTAATCAGAAATCTTAACACACGTATTAGCACCCTTATTCTTTTAATAACATTTTTAAATATGAAATACAAATGCAAATTACAGCGGCATTACAAGTATTCTGACAGGACTCATAAAAAAGTTGGCACACTGAACTTTCCCTTTGCATATTCATGGAGCAAACTCACTCGGAAGTTTTTGGTGAGAAATTATGATAATAATTTTATGCTAACTTCATCCGTCTTGGCGCTTTCATAAATTATGAGTTGTGTTGAGGTAGGTGCATGCGGTTTGTCGCGCTCCCGACCCCGAACGCTCTGAATTGAATTAAATTGTAATGAAAGATTAAGTCCATCGAAAATTCGAAATTAATTTCGGAAATTCCGCCGTTTGAACTCTTTGAATCATTCAGAATTACTGTTGAAATTAAAACGAGGTAGATTGTTACGATGGGCAAAGCTTAATTACTAACGCTTTCTTCGAATTGCTACAGACTACAAAATTAATATTCAAGAATGTCTTTTAATAAATTACTTTTCTGTCCCTTACGGTTGTAGACTAATTTCAATCAATCCTATGTTCATTTAGTGACGTAAAAATATTCGAGCAATAATTTAACTGCTTACTAAGCAGTGATAACTTTATAAAATTCTAATACAAAATGTTAACGTGTTTACTTAAACAGCGTAAATTCCGAAGTAATATGCTCAACAACGGTATCGGCACACAAAGTGTTAATCGCAGCAGCTAAGGCGTACCGTGTTCCCTTAACTATGTGCTTCTCTAAAGTGATTTCTGAACAGGGAATTTCTCGAACCACGTTAAACAATAAACTAAAGAGCGAATTCATTATCCGCTATCACGTGACGCTACACATTGTGCTACCATTCTGCCCAATTTCTGTAAAGGCGAACTCGAATTTGCCTAAGCCTCGTGGAGTATTCACGCCGGCGAGCTAAACAAAAGACGGCATATAGGAAGATTTATGAACAATTCACGACGCAATGATATGGGGTATCTATTCAAATCCTCCTCTGAATTCGGGGGCAGGTACTCGTATCAAGATGATGTATGCCCACGATACACGTACAAAACTCGTACATTAGTTCGCTCGTTTCCACTGAATTGAATTTTTATGGATGTACCAGGTACCTTATTGTGTATTTATTGCTTTATTATAGATTTTTATGAATTGTTGGATAAATTTTCATAGATTCTATTTTGTTTAGATACAATAGTGTCCCGATTTTACATGATAACTGACATTTTATGATGTCATAACAGTCGCTTTTGAAATTAGCTTTAGAATTTGTTCAATTTAACTACAGACTTTCTTGGCAATTTGTATAACCTTGGCTGGAACCTCAAAGGTTTCCAGTGAACAGACAATTTGTAATACCTTACACATCTATTAATAACACCCGCCAGTAATGTTTATTACACGGGGCACGCGATACAGTGATTCCACTAAAAGCATCTCGACATAGGCCTCTTACAAAACTCTCACTGGGAATGAAACACGCGTTTTCTATAGAGAACATTTTTATTCACTCAGCGTAGTACTGAATAGTGTTTCAGATGGCTCAAAGAAATATTTTTCGGGGAAGGTATTCGGTGCAGAGCATTAAATATTCACGGCAATATGCCGCGCTCGCGTTCCAAAATAACTTATGCAAATATAACGTAAGTTTCTGTATTTTAGAATGTGTATACTGTTTCCAGAGTCAAATAACTTGCAAGTAGGTGCGAAAAAACTCAAACGGGGTCGTTTCGTCAAGTCTCAGGTGTCCTTTTTGCGTCGCGTTAGACACATAATGTAATGAATACCTGTAGGCGGGTTTTCGGGTAACGCAAGCCCTATTTATAACCAAAGAGTGTGTCACCGTTACGTTTAATATTAACGGTACGCTCCGCAAGCTTGGACAGTTTCAGAATAGGTAAAAGGATAGTAAGGATAGGGTCGCTATGTTTTTATTTGTGTCTGGGACACAATGAAAAAGTTTTATTGGAAGTTAAGTTTGTTTCGGTGAGTTTCGTTCACCAGTTTTTCAATCGTGCACATACGAGTGTGTGGCCCACGGTGCCTATTTGTATAGATGTTTATTTTTAAATAAAACTGGATGTTGTCTCAGGAAAAAAGGGAGGTATGGCTATATGAGGTAGAAGGTTATTCGGTAAAAAGAATATTGGGTTCTCTCACGCTATTCAAGTGTCAATGAAAGGTCCTTTTTCAACCTAAGTACATTAGCGGGACCCTTTTAACTTGGGTGTTTGTTTGTCTAGTCACGTCGTCACTGTACATAAATACTCGCAAACAAAATTGATGTAGGCCCGAAGTGTAAAATCTAAGTAATTAATGAAATTACTATAAATCTAATTTATCTCGTGTAAATCTTTTAGTTCTTTTCAAACATGTACATAGTAACAAATCCAGCATTTCTGGAAGTGGCGGTAGCCTAATGACTAGGGTTTAGTCTGGTTATCATGTGGTTGCCGGTTTGAAACCCACCCATTGCATTACCGACGTGAACCCACTCGTAACACAAGCATGTAGCTTAGTACGAGGGGTTAACAAGAATACTAGTAAAGTGCGACTATTTACTAGTAATCTTTAAAAAAAAATGCAGTGTGAGATATTCAATTGTAAAAGAAAAGATTTTTGAAGGTCATACTATTATGATTTACTATAGGTAAGTTTAAATCAATTAAGTCGACTGCTACTAGATTTTCTGGGTTCGATCCCCAGGTCAAAGTGATATTGGGATTTTTTATGAAATTCTCAGTAGCAGCATAGAGTCCGGATTTGTGCCTGGTTAATGGCAATATGCTCGCCTATTACATAGGACCTAAAACATACCAGCAAACTGTGGGTGTACATTAGTACACCTCTGTCTAACTCTTCGGGGAAAAGAGGCGTGATGGTATTTTACGTTAAGATTATTTCAACGCACGAAAGATCTTATACGAGTATTACATGAAAATAGTTTAACCATTTAATTATTGACACGTTATGAGGAAGTTAATAATAATTATTAATTATTACTCTGTACATACTTGTTCAATATAAAAAAGCTCAACTCAAGATAAACAAAATGAAAATAGTTATTCTGTATAATTTCATTATAATTAGGTACTATGATTCTAAGAATTTAATTAACTTGAATAAGAAATAATTTCATTACAAAGAAGAAAATCTTCAGTAGATATTTATCTTTTAATTAGAGCAAATCTCTACTTTAATTAGTAATAGTAGGTACGTTGAGTATTAAATAAAGCAAAAAAAAAACTGTTCAATAAAAAAAACATTTGTTAGTTATTAAACTATTGCTAAGTTACATCGAGATTATAAGATACAATCACACCAGTATCCCAAACGGGTTAAGTAGAGGTATGTTTAAGGTAATACACTCACATTTAGGTTTCATGTATCAAATAGGGGGTAAGCCTTTTGCCGTTAGCAAATCAAAGCTACAAGTTGTCACTAAATTAAAACTTAAACACAGCTTGACCTAAGAATTAAATCCAGGACCTCGGGTTTGGCCTGGGTATCCCAATCATCAAACACCTTGTGGATTACCGTGTCCAAGTTATTCGCCACTGTTTGATGGGTACTTTAAAACAATGTATATTATATACTTTGAGAATCTTAACTATAACAGGTATCCCAAAAATAGTCGAAACAAATTTTTAAAACAATATAAATACATTCCCTTCTGATTATTAAGATTACACTAAATAGATACCTAACCAATACATTAGTAAAAACAACGTGAGAAAAATAATTAAACAGTTTTTGATGTATCGTAAAGTCCATTGTTCCATGGCAATAAATAATAATATTTTGAAAGAGAATTCCGTCTGAATTCTAAATTGCAACAATGATAAACCGTAGCGAGATATCCACATAAAACCGGAAAATATATGAAAATGATTTACAGTGGACCCGATCTGTTATCCGGATTGGCGGAGACAAAAACAGATTATCGAAATCCCATATATATCCAACAACCGGCTAAGTTTGTCGATGTATGATTCGTTTTTTTTATCTCTTAATAGGCCTACGCTTGATCGCTAGTTCGCCTGATGTTAAACGAAATTGCGATCTACGATGGAGCGCGCTTACCTAGAAGAAACCGATTCACTCGTGATTTATAGACCCCCAGATTATAGCGTAAGCGTATTCCATATTTTGCAGTACTGATGTAGGTACCATCGTGGCTGTATTCCCTGAAGGATTAAGCAAAGACGCACTGAAGATACCCATAAATATGCCAGTATGTTGAGTAATACAGTACTGAATTTGGCACATATTAAATACTAGCTGTTTCACGCAGTGTCATTCGCTTACCAAAAGATTTTATGAGATAAAAGGTACACTATTTCCTTTTCCAAGGTTAAATCTATTTCTAAACCAAAATTCATTAAAATCGGTGTAGCGGTTTAGGCGCGAAAACGTGATAAAACAAAACACTTTGCTCGACCGGGGAATATAACACAGAACCGCTATTGAGTCAGTTATATACAACAGCCAGACTTAAACTCTTCATAAACATATAAATAATAATGATAGGCAGGTACTGAGCAGGGCAGAAGTAGGATAATTATCGTAGAATGTACCTTAACTTTGCCACTCAGATGTTCAAAGCAGGTTAAGTGTGCAACTTCAGAGCGATTATGCGGCAAGCAAGCCAGCTCTTGTTGAGAATGAACTAGCTTCACTGTTAAGATTTTGTTCTGCGATATAATTATTAGTAGAATAGAAAGGCTTTCTTTACAAGTCTTTAAGAAGTCAGTCAAGTCTTTAGTTGCAACAATAGTGGTTTGAGAGTCTAATGGGTAAGTAATAACTAGGCTGATCAAGCGATCAACATGACTAAGCTGAGCTCGAGATCAGATAAGAGAGACATTTATTTATAATAGAAAAATAAGCTCAGATGTGTATTACTGTGAGTGTACATTATTACAACTTTGCCTAACCCTTCGGGGAATAAAGGTATGATAGTATGTTATTCATTAAAAGTGTTTTGAATACCTTTTTTGATACACCAGTTTTAAAATTATTTGGTATTTAATATTTATCATAATGAATAATGACTTTTCATTGTATACCTAAAATTAATTAGGTTAAAAATAAAAATAAATATTATTTTGTTTGATTTCTATGCATTTCTTTACTGTTTATATAATTTTCATCTTAATTATATAATTTGATGAATTGCTGTGGCAAAAAATAATATATAACGTCTTTTATTTTCAGTAAAACACCCTCGCTCATTTTCTTATATCATAGTAAAGTCGGATACACACTATGACATACAATAATCGTCTATCATAAAAATGGCTGGCCAAATCTAGCGAGAATAAAAAACATAACGTATTTAGCTGAGGTTTTATCATTGTGTAATCTTGTTATCTAATGGCGAGGACTGACGACGTGAGTTTTCACGCGGCTGCGCGAATTCCCGTATTTTCTAGGCAACAATGTTTAATGATAAATTAAAAAAAAACCGCACATCATCAAATCATGGTTACCATTTTCTTGCAATATCATTGAAGTACTTAACAGGATACCAAATTTCAAATCGATCTGTCCTGTAGTAGTTTCTCACATCCCTTTATGAATTAGGAAAGAGTTAATAATTTTCAAACGGCTGGCCAGATTTTCTTAAATCATAGCTAAGGACACGTTCGAAAGTCACCTTCCATACTAAAAAAACTTAAACAAAATCGGTCCATTCATTTATGAGTTACGATATAACAGACAGACACGCAGTTACACAGACACGCAGTTACACAGACACACATATTCACACGTTAACCTTTTGACCGCTACAGTCGTGTATAGTCGACAAACCAAAATGTGCCCAGCACGCCACCGACGCGACTGGACGGCAAATTTCTATAGAAAATTCGGAAGCTAGGGGCTGAGAGCACGCTTTTTCTGTTTTGACGTGGCGTTCAAAGGGTTAAACTTACATATAACACCGCTCTTTTTTGTCTCGGGTGTTAAAAACGCGACGATTGTACACATGCGTGGCTACCGCGAGTGGATGACGATTTTAAGAGTTATTATCTAGGTAATAAGGATAGTCACGCGTCCGCGACGCCATCGTCAATATACTTAACAAGTACAAACAGCACATCATGCTACCACTAACTGTCAAATTTTCCCAATGGATAATAAACTCTATTATTTGAAGATTAAATTGAAAAACGATTGTAGAAATTTGACAGTTTTGGATGCCATGGTGTGCTGTTGCCTGTAAATAACAAAGCTCGGTTTGTGTGCTGTTAAATATCATCTTATTTATAGTTTATTTTTTATTATTATTCATATTTAATTGTATGTTGACTGCCTCATTAGTCTAGCGCGACTGCTACACTAGAGGTCCTGGGTTCAATCTCCAGGTCGAGCAAAATGTTATCGGGTTTTTCTATGAGATTCTCAGTAGCAGCTCGGAGTCTGGATTTGTGCCCGGTGCTAAACATGCCGGCGACCTGTGGGTGTACATTAAGTACGCCTCTACCTAACCCTTCGGGGAATACAGGCGTGATGGTATGTTATGTTATGTTATTTAAATGTAGTTGCAATGTTATTGTATGTATTCGTAAACAGTAAAAACAATGTTATTTAATGATGTACTTTGTAATCAATTATTTCAATGTTTGTAACAAGAAATTTAACTGTAACTTCTATATCAAAATAATTTATGCATCTGAAAAATATTAATATAAATCTATGTACCTGTAAAAATTGTTACCTCACAGAAGACCGGCGTGAAACGACGCTTACGTTGTGTTTCGTCGAGTGAGTGACGATACCGGAGGCCCAATCCCCTTTTAAAATACCAGCAACGCACTTGTGACTCCTCTGGTATTGCGGGTGTCCATGGGCGGCGGTAATCGCTTACCATCAGGCGATCTGGCTGCATGTTTGCCCCCTATCCCATAAAAAATACCATTTTCACCGATTTCATCTCATTAACCCATTTTCTATCCCACTGCTGAGCACGGGTCTCCTCTGAAAATGAGAGGGGTTAGTCCGCTAGCCAAATGCGCTAAAATACCATATTATCACCTATTATTTTATTCAGTAGCCGAACTTTCAGTACACACTTCCCTCAATTGATTACATTACTGAAATACACCTGAATGATACATTTCCTTAAATTTTTGGTCCTTCGTGGTGCGCCTACTATAGCACCTCGCGACCCCTAGGGAATACAAATATCTATGTAAGTACGTACTATGTTGTTATCAGTGCACAGGTGGAGAATGCCCTCAGTCTTACGACACTCACGGGACGACACGGGGTTGTTTATTTTTAACTGGGGAATAAACTCGTGAACAGGGTAAAAGAAAAACAACATAGCAATAAACATTTTAACATCATGACAACAAGCGAATTGGCTTCAAGCTTTTATAGAAGAGATTTATAATTTTGAAAATATAGCTGTGATTAATGAACAAAGATCCCTTCTGAAATACTATAGGAAATGCTCCGCCACCTCATTTTTTATCTAGCTCAGTCATAACGTAATGATGATAATCTACGACTAAAATGAAGCTACTTTGTAAGCGCCCTTAAATAACTTTGTATATCGTGCTACGTTCGGCTGTTTCCGCCGATCGCCAAACGAATGGTGCCGTCTTTATTTGCAGTCGCTGTTCGTAGCCGTAGCTGTTGGCGGCGTAGCACGGCAGTCGCGTCGTAGCCCTCGTAGTGCCGTCTGGCCTACGCTCTCCTCTACACCAGTATCGACGTAGAGATTTTTCTCAATTACATTCAGAGATTGCAATTGGACGTTCGTTGTCTTTGATCATAGGATTATTAATATTGGTGTTACATTAATTACTAGTTACTAAGTGCTTGGAAAAAGACTCATCGCAACAGGTAAGTCATTAATTTTAAATACTAAAATTAGCAACGATAAATCACTGTTTTTATTTAATTTTGGTTTCGACGTGTTCATAATTTGATATAAATCAGAATCTCTTATTATTAACGTCACGCTCCTTTCGTTTCTATTATGGGCCGCGAGCTAATATTATGGTAATGAAACCTCACAGTATGGTGCGTAACATTAACATAAACAAAAATGGGGTTTATATCTGTATACGGTGCCAGCGCAGTGGTTCGGTGTGTATGTAAGTAATATTTCATCTCGCGATATGAGCTTAGCGCCGGCTACAATAACCGTACAAAAACACTCGCAATTGTTCTAGTTTCAAACTTCCACTTGGTGCCAGGAACAATACAGTTGCGGGAAAAAAAGGGCTCGAATAATTTGTGAAAAAAAATATGACGCGTATTTTTTAGCGTTCTTTTTTCAATTGCAGCTTTATCTTGCCGTCGAAGCTTTAGTCAGATTTTCGTGTGAATTTTATGAGACAATTTATTTTTATAACAACTACTCAGCTTCCGTCATTTGAACATGTTTTATATACATATACATACATATATTCACACCTGTCTCCGATTGGGGTAGGCAGAGCCTATAATAGCTTGAGTATTTACTGAGTCGTTAATTGCAAGTGGAATACGTACAATAGTCCACATTACGCTCCTTTTACGGAAACATAAGTGTCTATTTGGCGCTTACCCTCGCTTACACCCGGGGGTCATATTGTATAGCGTCACGAGCGCTCGAGTTAATTAATTAGCGCCTTTGATACCGACATAGGCAGCCGCTCCGTTCCTCATGAGATCTTTACTAAAGAAGAATACTTCGCTTTTTCTGCTACCTTGTTTTCTACTTTCAGTTTGTTTAAACAGTAGCAATGAATTATTTTTCTTTGCGTAAGTACTTTCATTTTTCTTAGGATTTTGTGGTGTTTTGCAGGGACCTGTTTTTTTTTTCAAGTTTTATTTTATAAATGTGGTCGTTGTTCTGGTTTTATTTTAAGTAGCTTTTAATATGCATCTAAATTATATTGTATTCAATAAAATGAAAGGGTAAATTTGTTTTCGTTGAACCGGAACATTGTAAGCTGACAAACCGTCCTTGACCGAACATTAATCAAAAATTTTTCAATATCAAAATTTTCTTCTTACTTATAAAAGCGGACTTTCCCCCTAATATTTTCTTCGATGTTTTTATGTTGGCATTGTTCCATTTCAGTGAAATTAAAATGGGGATTCGTCATCTGCATAGCGCTCAAATAATGCGGACGGCAGATGTTGATTTTGGAGCGAATATTTTTAAAATTAGTTCAACAATGGTTTCCAACTCGAGAGTTTTGGGATTTCCTGTTTGAAATTGTTCGTATTTATATCTGTAATAATTATAACAAGCAGTGATAGCCTAGTGGTATGACCGTTGTACTGCCAAGTCAAAGGTCTCGAGTTCGAACCCAAGGCACAAACCTCTGACTTTTCGAAGTCATGTACGTATTAATAGTTAATTATCACGCGCTTAAACGGTGAAGGAAAAACATCGTGAGGAAACCTGCATGCCTGAGAGATTTTCTCGATGGCGTGTGAAGTCTGCCAACCCGCACTAGGCCAGCGTGGTGGACTATAGCCTAATCCCTCTCATTCTGAGAGGAGACCCGTGCCCAGCAGTGGGACAATATAATGGGTTGATTATGTATGTATTTTGTAATTATAACAATTAATTATGCTTACATTATAGTATTAAATACATTCTATTAGGATTGTTTTAAGCGTAGTCCGGTCGGTTTGTTGGTCCAAGCGTACTTGAACATCTAGTTCAGTTTATTTTAACCTAGATTGAATTGTACAAATTGGATACTAACATAACATACCATCACGCTCGTATTCCCCGAAAGGTTAGGCAGAGGCGTATTAATGTACACCCATAGTTCGCCGGTATGTTTAGGTCCTATGTAACACTAATTCCAAACTCCGAGCTGCTACTGAGAGTTTCATAGGAAAAACCAATTACCCTGCTCGACCTGGGATTCTAACCCAGTACCTCTAGCGGAGCAGTCACACTCAGGATCACTAAGCTAACGAGGCAGTCTAATAGTCTACAAAATTTGATTCTAGTTTTTTATATCAAAAAATTACTGGAATATGGTGACGTTGCCTGTTTTGATGTGTACTCCTAAGTGCGAATACTGAGTCAGATGTCCTGGGTTCTATTAGACAATAATATTGAGATTCTCTGTGAAATTCTTAGTAGCACACCAGAGTGTGAATTTGTGCCCGGTTAATGATAATATCGGCTATGGTTAACATACTGGCGAGCTGTGGACATTAGTAGACCTCTGCCTAATCCTTCGGGGAATACAGGCGATATGGTATAATGTCGTTGTAGAGGTACTTAGTGTTCGTGACAAATAATAGGCTTAAATTCCTATAGGAACTACAAATAATAGCCTCAAACTTGGAGTGGTCACCCATTCAAAGGTTCCCAAAGGTCTCGGAGCGTGATCTATTGTATTGTTGTATAATAATACATTGCTCGCTGTCCCCTCGGTAATCAAGGATGGGTCAGTTGTATAGCCGCAGTGGATATACCGTATTGATGTTATTTGTTTTTACGTATTTAAAGAGAGTAAGTAGACTCTATTATCTGATTTGTATGTCCATTATTCATGTAGGTCAATACTCTATAGGTACCATAGAGAAATATAGAGACCAGTGATGGAGGTACAATTAATAATGATGTAGAATTCGATGACAAACTATAGAGATTAAAACCATATTACATGGATATTTTACTTTTCTGAGGTGATTTAATGCTAACAAATACATATTAACGCGCCTCTTTTAATAAAAAAAGTGAACTAATATTGAAAACGGGTAATTTTTCTGTAGCTACTTTAACGTTTTCTCCGAAACGCAAAGGTTAATATCAATTTTTTTTAAAGCTTACGAACAATGTGCACATTTCTAGTATTTCTGTTAACCCCTCATGCTAAGCTAAATGCTCGAGTGGGCTCACATCGGTAGTACCTACAATGGGTGGGTTTCTAACCGGCAACATGATCGCAAGTCCGACGCCCTAGCCATTGCGCTACCGCCGCTTCAATCATCTGATTTGGATGCCCATTATTTGTGTAGGTAAAACTATCGAGATTAAAACCATATAGCATAGATATTTTACTTTTCTGAGGTGATTTAATTATATCTAATACTTATTTAACTCACCGCTTTTAATAAAAACGTGAATTAATATTGAAAGCGGTAAATTTTTCTGTACCCCCTTTAACTTTTTCTCCCATACGCCAAAACATAATATCATTAAGTCCGCTTTATATGTTTTTATTTTGCATAGAAGTATAAATAAATAATTTGATAAAACTAAAAACTTACCACAGGTAGGCTTCCAGAATGTGGTCTCATCTGAAAAAAAGGAATTAAAATTTAATGAAACTGTGATTACGATAAGAATTTCAGTTACTTTACGTTTACCATAACGCTTATTTTACTTATAAATTTTCTGGTATGTTTTTTTAGGTACCTTGTAATAAGAGGCAAGCTTACTGAGAATAACCAACAGAAATCCAAACTCTGGGCTACTACTGATAATTATAGAGACATACCTTCCCACCTGGATTCCTCGAAGGGTTAGGCAGAGGTTGGGTGGCTGTGGGTGTACAGTTGTACGCCCGAGTATGGCTTATTTTACTTATAAATTTGCTGGTATGTTTTTTTAGGTCCCTTGTAATAAGAGACAAGCTTACTGAGAATAACCAACAGAAATCCAAACTCTGAGCTACTACTGATAATTATAGAGACATACTTTCCCACCTGAAGTCCTCGAAGGGTTAGGCAGAGGTTGGGTGGCTGTGGGTGTACAGTTGTACACCCGAGTATGTTTTTTTTTATTCGTGATAGGCTTACGCTTGACCGCCAGTTCGCCTGATGTTAAGCGATACTGCGATCTACGATGGAGCGCGCTTGCCTAGAAGAAACCGATTCACTCGTGATTTAAAGAGACCCACGTATGAGTACGAGTTTGCCGTCGATAAAACTCAGTAAACTCTCAGTCCTTACTCGTACAGACTATTGAGAGTTAATTTACTCTTTTACAATTATAATATTATCTTTCCTGTCTATTATTAACATAGTTTTATATTAATAACTTACTCTAAAAAAGGTCAGAACGATTGTTACAACTACATTCTAAGAATCTCACAACTATGAGCAGGCTTTTAATTACTTCAGGGAATAGCTTTCTTCGTATATTTTTTGTTATGTCATCTTGAGTCGGATATATCTTTATAAAAAGAGATGTCACGGCCGCGTATGACCTACTGCCCCGCGGGAATTTCCCGGGACGTATCGCATTAAGAACTCCGACTTCAAAGATGTTTTTATGTATCGCACATGTTATGCGAAGGATGTATGAAACATACATGTTATTTAGGGGCTCATGAATAATAACTGCTTACATAAATGTGTCTGGAAGATTAAGCTGCGCTTGCGGCGGTGAGAGTGAGTATGGATTGGTGACTATGATTAGCACATCCATACTCTTTAGACCCTTGGAGAGCATGCTTAGTCATTCGTCACCAATGTTTGCCATCAGGTGATCATCATACAAACACTTGTAACTTTCGTAAGTGGTAGTCAGAAACCCGAAAAGCCTGACAACTACCTACTTAATTTTACTAGTATAATTTTAAAACCTTTGAAGTTTTCCTAGAACTTCCAAGTTTTATATTGGTATTGCCCAATAACCGGTACACAGGAAACTTAGGGGGCACTGCTAGGACGTTATTGACGACCTTGAGATGAAGTTAGTTGGATCAAACATCCGGTCTAGAGAATACGGGCCCGAGTCTTTTTTTTTAATAAAAGTGTTGCCCCATTTTCTCCTGTATGGTGGGTGTGTGTAAAAAACAAATTTTCACGCATACACAAATGCCCAGACTCATAACAACTACTGATTCTATGTCATACAAATATTTGTTCCGTGCGGGGATCGAAACCCACAACCCGGGGCGCAGAAGCCGATCGCTCAACCGCTACGCCAAACGTGTCGTCTTTATAAAATCATACACTTCAAAAATGTAAAGTCTTGGCTTTTATAGTAGTATTTTCTGTAGTAGGTACCTATTAGATTTTATTTAATTTTCTCAATCTCCATACGTATTATCGTACGTATGGTAGATAGATTTCTTATGTCACATTATTACGTACAATCCACAAAAGAGTTAGGTATAAAGGCAGCTAAAGACGTCTGTGTTTTGACGAAGGTCGTTTTAATAATGTATTACAGAATATGTGTCAAAATGTAAGTATTGTTAGCTGCCTCTAGGCCCTGTGACAGATAATTATTTATAACGCGACCAACGTTAAGACCCAGATGTCATTTGCTGTCTGTATACTTAACTTTTTAGTCGATTGTACGTAGACTATTTTGGACATAACAAGGCCATATAAAATACTAACACCGCAATTAAAAACCATGACCTGTCAACTACCTCATTAGTCTAGTGGTCCCAAGTGCAACTGCTACCTACACTAAAAGTCTTAGGTTTGATTCACAGGTCAAGCAGTGTTATTGGGTTATTCTATGATATTCTCAGTAGCAGCTCGGAGTTTGGGATTTGTGCTCGTTTAATGGCAATAGACTCGCCCCTATTATATGTTACCTAAACATACCGGCAAAATGCGGGTGTGCATTAGTATGCCTCTGCCTAACCCTTCCGGGAATATAGGCGTGATAGTGTGATGAACATGCAGATGTATTAGCTGCATGTATAAAACTTTAGTCGACTGTACTAGACTGTTTTAGACATACCTAGGTCATATAAAATAAACCTTGATTTATGTTATTTAGTCATAGCACTAGTTTTCACAGAAGGCCGTATCTCCATTACTAGGTACGTCACTCGCTGCATCGATTAAAATCGTCGTGAGAATCTCAGAGATCCATTTCCGTCCAGTGACACTCACAATTCTCGAAGTGATAGACAGCTCAAACTTTTCTATCTCCATTTCAAATAGGATGAAGTATTTAATTGTTGGAGCTGTTAAGATTTTTAAAGCCTAAGTTAATTTTAGGTTTCATTTAATCATACGCAGTTACTTTTAACGACTATACATACGAGTATATGCAATATAAGTGATTTTAAGCACCTAATGCATGTTATATATATTTTAAAACCAAGTTTTACTAAGACCATTATTATTTTAATACCTAAAGGGCGATAAATTTAACTTGATATTCCTAGAAACAGTCGATAAACCACAATATCAACCTAGTTAATTTCAATGAAAACAGACAACAATATAATAACGCCAACTATTTAAATTGAGATAAGCAAACCAGTAGGGTTGGCCGCACTTTTGTCACTTTGCCGTCCCAAATGACAAATTAATTAAATGAATGACCCTGAAACAATAAAAGCCCGGATATCAACCCTAAACTCGTCCGGGCGTTCCATTGTTCCCTATTGTTATCACTCGAGTGATCTTACAAACAGAAAGAACAACAGGTATAGTGACGTCAGAAAGGCAAAGGAAATAAAATTATTACGACAGTTTTTTTGGAAACAATGCTGATGGGAATTTTACGTTCGTAATAGAATTATGTTATGTGCTATGCCGCTCTAGTTTTTATTGTTATCACGTAAGTAGATTTTTTATTGCTTTAGGATGTTTCTCTTTTCTTCCTCGGCGTTATCTTTCTTTAATGTCAGTGGGCTTTACACTAGCGTGGGAGGGTTACGATCAACGGTATTCTTTAGACGCCTTACCTCGTTCGAGTTTGTTGCGATATAAACGGGTGAAAAGTAACGTTCACGCCATTTTGAGTAAAAAAGCTTAGATATATTTTTAGCCTGAGCTTCTTGCAGTCTAGTGGAAGTTTCGTGATGCTTTTTTTTCGAACGAACTTTTAAAAATAGATACACTTTGTTTCTTTTAAGGGTATAATGTATTATCTATTTAGAGACACTGTTATACCCGTCGGGGCGTCCTAAATTAAGTTACAAGAATAACTTTATTCAGCTTTGATGTTTAAATAGTCTGTGAACAAAATTCATCCCAAATTATTATCTCGCTAAATCCAGAGTTTCAATGAAACTACGAACTGAAATGATAAATAGAAATGAGCAAATAATAAATTTTCTTTACGTCAGAACCAATTGTTTCATTGATTTATGTTCTACAATAGTAAACAAAATCTTATTTGTTACTTAATACAATTTGTGTCAACTGCACCTGACTGTGACGGGAAGGCAAAGGCAAATTGTTAAAATTGTTCAAAGGACTACTAAATAATATTATCCCAGAAGTCGTTTGCGAATTATTTGCTGGAAATAGTTTCGATACTACTACGATGATATTTGTTCACTGTCGAGAGATTTTATTGTTTACAACAACATAGCAACAATCATTTGTACATCAATTGATATCAGTTCATATGGATTCTGAAGCTGAACAGAGTATTCATAATGGGGTTACATTATTATTACATATATTATTGCATTTTATTTAACTAGGTACTAATTGAAATAAAACTACTTTTACGGATTTTATCGCGTTGTATTGATATTATTTGATTCCCGACGTTTCGGATCCATTACAGCATCCATGGTCACGGGTAGTCTAAGTTGTTGGACGTCTTAATGTTACAATTACTAACAGCTACCTTACATTTTTGTTAATTATATATACAACCCGATAAAATCCGTAAAAAGTAGTTTTATTTCAATGTCTAATATTCGCGTAAGTGTCAGAAACCAGTAGGTACTAATTTTTCATTTTCTATAAACAGGGTGAAGACAACAATTTACGATGCTTCTTTATACTAGACTGCGTTCATTTATTGTCGTGTTGACGTCTTCATCCGGTACCTATAATGTAAAATTATGACGTTCTACAATATTATAATATTAAAATGCAGACATGGTTAACTTGTACAATAAAGACTCAAAAACTACCAATAATACCAAGTAAAAATCATAATTTTTGTTCCAATTAACACGTATTAAATATTATCTGAAAGATGCACTAGTAACATTAAAATGGAATATATATTATCATATCATAGGGGACAAAAAATAAGGATTAACACATCAAAGGAAATAATGAATAGTTTGTTTTTTTTTTTTTAAAGAAAAGCTTACTAGCTCTCACACATTACTAGTATTCTTGTTAACCTGTCGTGCTAAACTAAATCGGTAATCGGTAGTGCAATGGGTGGATTTCGAACCGACAACCATATGATCGCAAGTCCGATGCCCTAGCCATTAGGCTACCGCCGCTTCTACTTGATGACACACTACTCGTCGAATTACGCCTTTTTCCTATGATGGAGAAAAACATGTACCTAAATATTTTGTCGCCTTGGCCAAACATCGTTTTATATCGAGGACATTTTTTTAGCGAATGGGTAGCGAAATACCCTGCTGTGCTTCAGTTTTAGTTGTTTTCTGTTTTAGGAAACCTGATGATCTGTCTGTGATACTTTAATAAACTGCTGTGAGCTTTTAATAAACTGTTTCAATATATGGTAAGTTTAATTATCTGATATACATCAAATGTCACAGATTTGCGTGTTAGTAATGTAGCGTGGTAAATAGTAATAGTAACGAAATAACGTTTAATTCCTTCGAGTTAAATTTCTTAATTATTCGTTATAATACAAAACAAGTAATAATTATAATAAGTTTCTTTATTAAGAAAATATTTTTCGTAACGACCAATTTCTGAAAGTTCTCAATATTTTTTTACACACATTATTTATTTATTTATTTAAACTTCATGCATCATAAATATTAATAATAATTAATTCATAATTCATAAACATTAGCGGACTTAATGCCTAAGGCATTTTCTACCAGTCAACCATAGGATGGTGCAGATATGATGAGGCAGGTACAAAGTTATACAAAAGGGAAACAAAGAAATAATAAGGCATTACTGTTTCACTACTGTTTAATAACTTCAGTAATAAGGCATTTAGCGTACCAATTTGAAGCGTATCAATCCGATGCACATAACAAATAATTATAATTAAGTTTAGAAATAAAAACAACATGTTTAGAAGTACATTTTATTGACAAGCACGTGATTTAAGGAAAAGCTTATGAGGTGCATACCTTGGATCACTATTTTTACAAAACAAAATTTAAAAATATATGTTCCTTAAAAAAGGGAATTTTAGGGATAATCTCTAACATCATAAACCCAATTTCCCTTGGGATACAAAAACCACATTACTTACCTACTGCTCCAATTTCAACTGACTGCTAAAAACCTCATTATAACAGAGTAACAGAGTGTTACCCAGTGCTATCCCGTGTCTCATAAACAACATCAATTTGCTGAACCCGTCTAATTGTGAGAGTATACCTCAGTAACGTAACACCTGGAATGCGAAGCCTTAAATCCGACGAGCTTACGACCTCACCGCACCTGATACCGGCAGTTTATTCCCAGGAATTTCTTTGTTATACGGAATTAGCTTTTATATGCTTGTAATAAAGTTGCCTTTGAATATCGATGGGAGAGTTACGTTGGTGGAAATAATGCAGCTATAAAGGTTTTATGAGTAGGTTGTACCTTAGCATCGCAGCATAATAAAATATTACTTTTAAAAAGTTTTATAGAATTTTTAAACTAAGTTAGGCGACAGAAACAGGAACAATTCAGTCAAGACTTTTTATTTATAATGCTACCATGAATCGTAAATATTGAAAAATATAAATATTAAAACATCACGCCTGTATATTCTGCAAGGTAGGTAAGGAGGCGGGCGTATTATATTGGGAGGTGATTATATTGCATATAAACAAGCACAGATCCAAGCTGTTGTAATACTGAGAATTACCCAATAACATTTAGCCCGACCTCGGAATCGAACCTAAAACCCAGCAGTTGCGCTTTCGTCTACTAGATCAAAGAGGCAGTAGCCTACCACATTTTCCTCTGACGTCATAACTTGGCCGTGCAACACCAGAGGACTTGCGGATGCGTTGTCGATCCTTAAGAGCCCCGGACTGCATACTGCCAGACTGCAAACTGCTCACTCGTAAAGTTCGAAACATACTCCAGGGTACTCTATGACAGACAGTCGGCCTCGAGAGATGCTCGTATGAGATGCCTATTTGAAAGGCAGTGAGGAACTGTATTCCAACCCGATCTCACACAGGATAAAACCAGATCGTCTGATTAGTGCAGTTATTACCCAGCCTCGAGCCCCTATATTTGTACAAGTAGTAACAATTATGTTTTGCTTTAGTTGCAGAGAGCTCCAACTAACTTCTTGAGCTCTCGCTTAACAGTTTGATTAAGGGCCTGACGGTTCCCAAGTGAGGCTTCCTTATTCTGAAACTTGAACCAACGTAGTTTGTGTTAAGTACATACTTGCATTGTGCTTGTATTATAAAGGGGAATTCGTGTTGGTTTGTCTATTAATTAGCACAGACGCGTGTGCAGTGAGGGTTTCTTAGAATACACACTTAGAAGTACATGCAGAGCATTTTTTACATTAAGAATGTAATGAATAGTTTAGCTACACAAGTAAGTTAAGTAAGTTTTGCTACACACAACTCTAATGAGTTGTGTGTAGCAAAACTTACAACGGTGAATGGTAAGCGTATACAGCGTCATATTTAAGTCGTTTTAATGCCGAAAGGACGGTATTATACTCATCACTAGGAACTAACTTTTACTATGGAACCAACCCTGAAATCACGAAAAAAAATAGCTGTTCCCATACATTTTGTGTATTGTGAACTCGTCAGAGTGTATGGAACAGCTGTTTTTTTTGGGTTGGTTCCATAGTAAAAGTTATTCCTAGTGATGAGTATAATACCGTCCTTTCGGCATTAAAACGACTTAAATGTAACGGTGTATAGGTAGGTGGTAATTTTTTTTTTTTTTTTAAATCATGTGTCTTAGTATTATTTGAGTAAAAGGATTTTACGTGCTAAATATATTAGTGTCTTGTTAGTCATACGGCCTTTTGTACTGTGTTTTCTGGTTCTTAGGTCGGTTCCCAGTTCGACTAATGTGTAATAGGGATTGTCCACGAAATTCTTAGTAGTAAGTAACTATAGGATATTGTCTATATGCCCAGTTAATGAAAATGGGCATATAAGTAAATTGAGGAACTTACTTACACCTCAGCTTAATAGAGACGTGATCTGCACTAAATAAGGTTGCAGGTTTATATTGAATCGATTGCGTAATGTTTTTCGGACAATCTTTAGTAGATTTTATTTATTACTAGCTTTTACCCCTGCGCGGACTTCAGAATTGGATCCGACCTGGATAGAAAACATCCTATGTGCTATTCCAGACTTTATTCTATTTCTGTATTAAACAAACTTTTACGTTTAGAATACAAAGGGATCTTCATAGTAACTTAAATTTTCTAACAAATTTATCAAAATGGCAGCGCACGGAAATAATGATTATATAGGCATATTTTTGATACCTTGGGTTACATTATTGTAATATTCGTAAGGATGTTAAATTTTTTAAATATAATAATATTGATAAAATAATTTTTTAAATCAGTTTAGTGGTTTACAACAAACAAACTCACTTTCGCATTTATCATATTACTTATGATGACCCCTCTTTCTAGGTACGCGTGCCACGAAATAATTTGTCGTCCCATATCTCGGGTCAAAAGTATGGCTAAAGACGAGAATGTGTCGACATAATTATGTCACAGGGTGCGTTTTTGCCTCATAGTGACTATTTTAATACACCTCTCGTGAGTAGTGTACCCAGTTATACATAGAAATACGTCTTCGGAACCGCACGTAAAACACGTTACGTTATTTATCCAAACGGTTAATCCGATTGGGTCGAAAAGTTCACTAACGAATAGCTTACAGTGTCCAGTTAGAATTTAAAATACACGTTTGCATTTTGAAAATTCATGCAGGAAGCCTGTATTTTCTAGTTTATTAGTCAAATATTACTCACTTAATAGTTTTTAGAAACGAAAGGGCTAGAACGACCATTCGGATCATTTTCTTGGAAAAGCTTTGATCCCGATTTGATTGATTTCGTTCTTTGTCAGATTGATGTAAGATACTAGATAATGCTTGTTACGAGTAACAAGTACGAGTATATAGTAGATTAGGTACAATTTCGTTCATGTTGTCCCGTCAAGCTGTTATAACATTTATGTGTAACACAATTTGAATGCCAATGCAGTATGTAATCTCTATAGCTAGTGATAGTTGAATTTTGAAAAGAAATAGGTAAAAATATAAATATTTTTTGTGTTACGAAAATGATTTTGTGCCATTTGGGTTTAGGTCGTTTTGATTGCTTGATAGTAAATTATGATGCCATTATTGCTAGCTAACAGATTATAGAGAAAAACCATTTGAAGATTTCACGTTTTTATATTTAAACTTATTCATAATTGTATGTACCTATGTATCTTTATTATTAAACTTTAACAATGACTTAGATATAACTGAAGTCCCACAAAATAGTTTTAACAGTGAGTATTAGGTATTAGTCTATTGCAGTAGTTACCACCTGTGGGTCGCGAGTGTCGCGACCCATAAGTTCGAGAAAGCTGATCTAAAGGTTAAGCACGATAATTGAACATGAGGGCCTAGGTTCGATTTTCAGATGATACCTATTCCATTTTTCTGTTACATTTCCAGCAATACAACACCTGACGTAATACACTATTATTTATTGCAATAACCTCAAGTTATTGCAATTGAAACACAAACATACCCACAAACTGTGAAAGTTACAGCGAGATACTTCTGTTTAACCTTTCGCATAATACAGGAGGTACTATACCTAACACAATAATATATTACAAGCAAACAAAAACTGTTGTTACGTTACTTAGTCACTTAGGAAGTTAGTTTCCGTGAAAAAGTTGTGTAATGCAGTGGTCATTTATCTCGAACGCCAGCCGCATATGCCGCGGCGTCTGCCCTCGTATATCGTATTTGTGCCATATCTATCCTGTGCCACTGTGATCATCGGCTTTATGCCTTTCCAAAGGTATATTATATACCATCACGCTTGTATTCCCCGAAGGGTTAGGCAAAAGTGTAGTAAGTAACGTGCATCCAGTATTTGCGTCGTGTTTAAGTCCCATGTTGATAGGGGGTGACATTATTGCCATTAACCGGGCACAAATCCAAATATCGAGTTACTGAAAATTTTATAGAGAAACCCAATAACACTTTGCTCGACCTGATAATGGAACCGAAGACACGTGGGACGACTAGCCTAATAAGGCAGTTAGAATTATATTAGAATTATCAAGAACAGTTACGTTAAATAGTAAGTTAATAAAGTGCAGAGGCCGAACTTTTGTGTTATCAAGAGAGAAAAAAACAAAGATATCAGAGGATAGTGATGATTTTTAAGTGACGAACGTTACGTGGGAGAACCATGCTTTGGCACGAATGGGCCGGCTCGACCGGAGTGATACCACAGCCTCACAGAAAACCGGCGTTAAATAACGCTTACGTTGTGTTTCGCCAAGTGAGTGAGGTTACCGGAGGCCCAATCCTCTTTTAAAGGGTCGGCAACGCACTTGTGACTCCTCTTTTGGTGTTGCGGGTGTCCATGGGCGGCGGTAATCGCTTACCATCAGGTGATCCGTCTGCTCGTTTGCCCTCCTATCCCTAAAAAAAAGAACGATGGTAATAATAACTTAATATTATAGTTGACATTTTAAATTTTGTTAGAGTTTACAGTTAGACAGGTTTTACATATAGTTTGAGTTTTAATATATAATTGGGCATTTTAAAAGTTTTTATGCTAGTTTATATCTCAATAAACAAAAAGTGTCTAGGCCTACATTTGTTATTTTATGATACTTTATTTGAATTATTTTATTTAAAATCCATTTGAAATTATTTGATTGTACTAAAATTATTTGATTTTACTATCAACATGCAAACCAACAAATAGTTCACAGACTATTTGTATGAACAAGTTTGGTTTGGTTCAGCAAAACTAGTTCAAAAGCATGCAAAACAAGTGATCAACATTCTACAGAGTCCCTTGTTTATGCAAACTAAATTTTCACCTCTCCCATGTTTCCAATCCCAAGAGAAACTAACAAAAGAACCTTGCATATTAAACGTCGCTTCGGTAAATTTGATTTACCTTTTTCTATCAATTGTTTGCCTTGATAAACAAGTTTCGTCTATCCCAAATTGCTCTGAGTAGACCCAAAATAATTTCATATTTTTATCTTGTTTGTGCTTTCTTTCTTTTATTTATAAAGTTACTTTTTATTCATTTACTAGACGAAAGGTTTAATGTAGATAGGCATAAATTTCTATTTTATTAGTATAAAAGGAAAGGTTACTAGGGTGCCTGTAGGCGGTGTCTGGCTTAATACAGTAAATTAATGTATATAGTACCTAATATTTAAATCCCAAACGTTGTTGTTAGGTACACAAATTGTGTGTTCATTAAGGAGGATTGAAGCTTGTGAAGGGAGCGCCTTTTGAGCATTAGTTTGGTCTGAGCAGTACGTTATGTAAGATTCTGTTTAGCTGAAATTAAAGGAGCACTATTCCTTTGAACTTTATGCGATCTATTAGGTACCTAGAATAAACAAGTCTGGTGATTCGGCAATTATGGTTTGTGATTTTTATTCTGCTCCATTATGGAATAAATGCAAGTTGATGAAATGAATATACAAGGCAAGTACGGGAGAGTTGGAAGGAGCCGACCTTACCACAACCAAATTGTGGACGTTCTCAAAAAAGGTCAGATTAAGAGCACCCTAAACCGACGATCATGCATAAGGAGGTTTATAAATGTAGATGAAGCGAAAGTGGTGGGCCAGAATCGTATCAAGTGGAAATTTATAGTCTCTGCCTACCCGAACGGGAGACAGGCGTGGAAAATATAGATGTATGGAATGATGCAGAACGGTCGTTGGTCTAGTAGTGAGGTTTTTGGTGGTTGGAGACTTGTCTCGTCTTAACGTATAACAAAAGCTGAACAAAATGGTTCGTTTTTGTTGAGTTAATTCGAAATTAAATTTGAGAATGGGTATTACCGAATATATATATAATTTTTAATTATTCCATTTAAAAAAAAAACAGGTAACTGGTACTTGATATTGATGAAAGTTTAGGTACCTGTATAATATTTAAACCTATAAAAAATATTATACCTATAAAAATATCTATCTTATATAATTTATGAAAAATGTTTGTATAACAAAATACTTGCCGGATGAAGTAATATGATAATAGGTCATGTATGTACGAAATACATAAGAGCCTGTATCCACTGGTCGTCTGTCGGGCCCGGATTTTAATCGGATGTTTCGGTGGCAGAGCATTTTATATGAAGCTATAGATTTTGTATCGACGCCAAGAAGAAATATCGGGCGTTTTGCGAGCCTAAGAAGTATCCAAGTAGATAAGATATCCATCAAAATAACTGTCAATATAGGCAATGGATATGATACCTATAAGCTAACAATGTAATATAGTAATACCGAAAATCGCTCGTATACGTCAAAAAGATAAAGAAAATATTTCCTTATTTCTTCTCACAAATAAATATCTAGCTATAATATCGATTGGGAACTTATCTAGACAGTAGAGCTGTGACAGAAGACACAATATATCCTCGATCCAATTTCGATTGTCTTCGAGAAGGTCTGGGAACGCCAGATATTTCCCTACTCCATAAATTCAAGTCGGAGTCTAACAACTGGACTGTCTCTTCGGATTATCTGATAGCTTGCTGCTTAACACTGAAAATTATTGGACAGCAAGTTTAGAGGCTAGTTTCGTTGCTTTGATTTGTGATTTGCAATAAGTTACTGTTTATTAACATAAAAGTGAAACAGGTATTGGAGTTTCTTTTTATGCCAACTAAAACTGTACTTGAAAGTTAGATTAAGCATAATTTTATAACGCAGAGATGGACGAAGTATGTACCTACTTAGTTATAATTTTAAGCATATTTATTGTACTATTGCCGGGCACGAGTTTCTTCTCAGACTGAGAGAGGGCTACAACGCACCATTCTGGCCTAGAGCAGGTTAAAGAAAATTTCTGCAGGTTTCGTTCCGACAAGTTCCTTCATCATTTAGCTAAAAACTCGGTGTCGTATGGAGTTAACAATTGGAGTTGTAAATGTTTCGCATTCGCAATTATAGTCCTTACTGATTTCAATATTTTTAGACTTTCTCTACTTCTTATTTGGTTGAAAATAACATACGAGTACTCAAGTACTACTTAGAGATACCGTTTTCTTTGGTTACATTTCAATTTAACTCGGCAATACCTATTCTTAAAATAATTTACCTTTAACCCTAAAATGCACACGCTTGTTTTTATTCCAAAATTCTAGATTTAAATATAACAAAAATGTACCTATCCATTATTTCCCGGAACTGTATTTCGATCCATCAGTTATTCAAAAATATCGGTCGCATAAAAACAAAAGAGATGTGTTATTCGTTGAAAAAATACGTCCAACCAAAAACGGTTCATTAAAACAAACCTAATCCTATTGCGGAAATTGTGATAACGGTCTGGTGGCGTGTCGAGTGGGGTCGTGCGGTGTCGGCTGAAGTCGGGCAATGTCGGACATGGCGGGGTGTAGCGGCGGTAGACCGTGCGGTTGCTGTACTCTCGTTTAAAGTCACAAACTTAACGTAGCAATTAATTATTAGGTGCACTGTTGAAGCGGACTCACAGAAGCCTCTAATTTGTGTTAATAAACAATACTACTTGTTAAAACTAATTCTAGATAGACCGTTGTCGAGGTTAATTATCTAGTTTTTTGTTTAATTTATTTGATTACTCCATCATTATATCTGTCTCATTAGTTTATATTCCGATTTCTCGATTGCCCGATTACTCAGCAATTAACTATTGATTGCTGAGTAATTGGGCAAAAATCTAAACTTCATGCTAGTACTGAGAATTTCATAGAAAAACCCAATAACACTTTGCTCGCCGTGGCGATGGACCTCACGACAAATGCGTAGCAATCGCACTTTGTACCACTGGGCTAATGAAACAGCTATTATATTTTCGTTAATCAATTTTCCGAATAATCCTTCAATCATTTTAGTTATCTTTTGTTCGGTTTTATTTAATGATAGAAAATATCCGTGTGCGCCGTGCCGAGATAACGCGTTACTGCCCCGACAGTTCCATTATATTTGCCACCCATCAATTTATCTCCACGCGCTTTTTGTTGGCGATGCTTGTAAACTATGAATAGCGAAATCAATTTCAGAGCTGGCACTCGAAACTAAATGATATCCAATAAAATTTATATGTGTGAAGCATTTTATATATCACAACAATCATATTGAGTTTCCAATTGTTCGCAGATCCGATGAGAAGACAAACATGGATCCGACGAGTATATACCAAACGATAAAGCTGCAGTATACAGGGAAACAGCGGATGAAGTAAATGTTTTTGGCGACAGCGTGGTTTTAGACATGTATCCTAAAGTAATGTATGCAGCGGTGGCCGCGCTGACACTGCAAATAATTGGTGCAGCGCGGCTGATGTGTCCGAGTGACCCTAACTGCGTTTGCGGTGGCACGCTCGCCGTTGAACTCAATTGCAACATCGATGGTGAGTGCACTTAAATGTTGACGCTCACGAATGCCCTTTAAAGCCGAATTCAGAATTTTGCATCGCGATACAAATTTTGTAGACACGAAACTCCTTTCCTGCCTTATTTAAGCCGATTACGTCATGTTCTCGTTCGGTTTAAAGTTCGCGTTTTAAGTGGTGCATATTTTTGTAATATTTTACTAACTTTACATAAACTTTTCAGGTCAAACAGTAAAAATAAATTTACTACCAAACATCTTTGTAAATATAAAATGCGAGAACGCATCGAGTCTCGACTATAGCAAATTACCAAAATGTGCCAACAGTTTGAGTTCATTTAAATCTGTCAGCTTTAAAGATTGCCCCTTGCCATCGTCCTCATTTAAAGATGTGTTGACAAACATGGGAATATCGAAAACCATGGCGCTGATATTCCAAAACGCAAAGAATTTGTCTGGATATTTTGACAGAAAACATTTCGCAGGATTACAAGACTTAACAAAGTTACTTTTGTCGATAAATGGGATCACTCATCTCCCAGACAATTTGTTCATGGATATCAATAAGTTAACGTGGCTTAACATAAGATCAAATACAATCAACCTCTCTGAAGAGTTGTTCAAGCCGTTAGAAAGGCTGGAAACTTTAGAAATTAGTCACAATCACATGACCAATATTTCCTCAAATATATTTTCCCATTTATCTTTCTTAAGAAAACTTTCTTTGTGGCAAAGTAACGTCACATGGTTTTCTAAAGATCTTTTCACGGGCGTCGATGTGCTCGAAGAGTTAGATCTCAGTTCTAATGGTCTGAATGAACTTCCTGCGTCAATATTTAAGCCCTTAAGGAAATTAAAGAAATTGACGTTATACTCCAACAAATTTTCATCGCTTCCACAGAATTTGTTCAAAAACAATGTGGAGCTTGAAACAGTGGTGATACTAAATAATGACGTCAAGCTGAAAGAGCTACCCAAATACCTTTTTGGGGATTTGCCAAATTTGAGGCAAATATATATTCAGAGAAGTGGTCTAGAAACTGTGCCATACGACGTTTTCGCCAATTCACCGCTAATTACGAACATATCATTAGCATATAATGACATCACAACACTACCCGAGGCCATATTTAACGATCAAATAAATCTTCTCGAATTGGACCTCAGTTACAATAAATTGAGCGAACTGAAGCCGAAACTGTTTTCGTCTCTAGTAAGATTAGAAAGGCTTAAATTATGCCATAACTCTTTGATAGAAATATCTGGGTGAGTAACATTTTATTCGTGTCTGTTCAATATCCATTCATTCGATTGGGGTATGTGACGTAATTTACTTTCTATTACAGCCAAACCTTTTCTTCTCTGCTTAGCCTAATATACTTAGAAATGGAGCACAATAATTTGAAAACGATTTCGTCGTATTTGTTCAGTAACAATAAGCAGCGAATGTCAATATCTTTGGCCTACAATAAGCTTGATTTTGAGGACAAAGAGTTGACAAACAATTCTTGGATGGTGAAAAGAGCATCGCCTTTTGCCCATACTTATAATTTGAAGCTATTGAATTTAAGCCACAATGAATTTAAAGTGGCTTTTGAGGACTGGTGGGTGAATGGCCATGAGAATTTAGATATAAGCCACAACCATATACAAAAGCTTTGGGTGAGTGTTCGCATCAGTTTATGTAGATAATTATATTGCCTAAAAACATTGAAGTGAGGCCTTTATAATAATTATGTTACGTTACAGATTGATGACAAGTCCTCCAAGAGTTACCAGAACGTGATAAAGAAAGGAATGAAGCATGCGTGGATTTCTAAAAATCCAATAAATTGTGTATGCGAGAATTATTTATTCATTGATTATATACAGGATTCTACCAAAACTAAGGTGGGTTACATTTTCTACGTAGTTGATCGATTATAATACATTATTTTAAAGAATGAATATGACCTAATATCTATTTAACTATTACAGATTGCCGACTTGAAAAATTTAAGATGTCCACTTTGGACTAAAGAAGTTTGTTACATGAGATTCACCATTCTAATCACGCTTATGACCATCGTTGTATCGCTCTACACGATAATTTTAATAGTATTCATAATCTACAGAAAACAAATAAATTCGCTCTTGAAGAAAAGATTCAGTTCTTTCCATCATCCAGTGGGAAAAAGAATACACAAAATAGTAATGAAATACTGCCACAAAGATGAAGAATTCGTTTTCAAAGAAATGTTGTCAGTTATGAAGTGCAACGAGACTTTGAAAATTCACATGAAACAGATAAAGAATATTAGCAACACGGAAAATGTAATGAAAAACTTCACGAGTTGCGTCAAAGATGGAAATGTGAACGCTACGATTGTCGTATTTTCTTCAAACTACTTAACAGCTGCATATGGTCACGTGGACATCAAGAAAATCCACAGCGAAATGTTAAAAGCGGAAAACACAATTTACGTTTTCGCCGACATCGGTCCTGAGAATTCAATATACGCGTTCCTTGAAGAACAGCGTGATGTTCGAACCTCTCTAATGTGGAATGAAGAAAATTTTTGGGAGAAGTTATTGGCAATGCTCAATGATCTTGGAAAGTATGATAATAATGAAATGAGCAAGTTGAAAAAAATATTCATCGCCACAGCGGTGTTGCCGTCTAATGGATCCTTGTCAAAACTCCCGGACTGGCCTAATTCATGCGATTTAAATACACTGACATACAGTCGAGTTTAGTTTCACTGTCTATACTTAATTTAGCGAGGTAAAGACTGACTTCTCCGCTACGATAACATCTGAAATCATAGTTTTTTCAAATCTTCATTTCTTTTATATCGTTATGTTAAGGTGAGGTAGAAATTAATACGAATACTGCTTGTATAAAATTTTTATAAAACTATTTTATCATGTAAAAAATTAGGGTGATAAATTTATTGTTTGTATGTAAACCGTAAATGTGAATAGTAAGTAAACCCACTCGTTGCGCTGCGGTTAAACCAAGTCATGCCTACTTCAAAGAAGTGTGTATCGTCAATAACAAAGGAAAAAATGTAATCGATTACATATGTAAGCATTTCTTTTAATTAATTGTAAATAAGTTTAATGATACAGTAATATAAACGAAAACATTAAAGTTTCATGGAAACTCCATGTTGTTAAGAGTTGTAAACAGCAGCTTATAATAAAACCTATACTTTAACAACATGCAGATTATTTTATTTACACCCTTTTCGAATTATACGATATTCGGAAATTCTGTTAATCATAATATTCGTACTCTTTTAATTAACTAAAGCTGTTGAACAACTTTAATTAATTATTAGGTGTAAGATCTACAAACTAGTAATAAAATAGTGCCCAGTCATCTAATATTAAAGTTCCGAAAAATTGACTTGTAAAAATGTATTTACATATTACATTTCCAGCATATAAATATCACTTATGTATATGCTGATAAAATAGATAAATAATGTAATATGATACATTATTAATTTCCTCTCAAAAGCCTTGTCAGTAACTAGATACCTTAATTGGAAGAGCACAAATAGCCCGTATTGATTGGACATTCGTACCGTTTCGACAATTTTTGAGAATTTAGGTGTTTCCGATTTCAAAAATTGTTGAATTTCTCTTACAAACGTAATACCGAAATAAATCGGAATTCAAACATAATTTAATCAAATTATATTAATAGCTTTCTTTTTATAATGTATATAGTTTATGATCGAATAAGGAATTCTTAAGTTATATGCAAGTTAGGTACTTGCATGGTACCAGGTTTTAAATGTAATGACGTTAATATAATTTTTTTAATTTTTCGCTTGAAATTAAGACCAATTTAATTATGAAAACAATGAAATAACTAATTTACGGATCTTATCGCGTTGTATCGATGAAAATAAACCAGCTCAAAATTGATTATAAATATTTTAATGTTCTAGATACCTTTTGATTTCAACCTGTAAAGAACAAAACAGACAAAATAAATATTAGATAAGACAATGTTATATGACCGCTACTTTAATTAATAACAACCTAAATAATAGATTCTCATATCTATAAAAAAAGATAGTAGGTAACACAAAAGTCAATATATAGCCAATAAAGCAATATCAATGTTACGTACGAATAAATCACGAAAAGCAGATGGCCGAGAATCTCCAATGGCGAACCAAAACCATGGCAACGGCCACCCTAGGCGAGTGGAGCCGACAGAGGCCGAAAAGACCCGAATGGCTTCCGAGCACCGGTGGAAATACGACACCACTTTTATATCGGTAATAAATTGTCAGTTATGAAACCTATGTATGTACAATGTGCTGGTAATGGTTGTGAATAAATAAGCATGTTCTTTTTGTTTTTGGTTCGAGTTTCATATACTTTTGATAAGTTATGATTGGTATATTATTAATCGGGGACACTTGGGCTTGCCCTAAATGAATTTTTATTTGCCGTTTCGGAAAACCATAGCCACCCGAACTAGGCAACTTTCACGAATAAATGGGTTGCATTAAGTAACCTATTTATTTTCCCGTACCTACTCTCAAGCTGGGGGTCAGGGGTTAAGTCCTCCATGCTGGTTTAGAGCATGTTCTTCACCGTCGAGAAAATTCCTCAGTCATACAGGTCTCCTTGCAATATTTTTCTTCACCGTGTAGGTGAGTGATAATTAATTACATAATAATAAGTACATACTTAGATGAAACTCGCAAACAGAAAAAAAATATTTTTCAATGTGTATAATATCAAGCTGCATAGCTGTGTTGTGATAAAATTTGACGGTTAGGTATAACTGCCGAGGGTATCAAAGGCACATAAATCATTTTGCCCTTGACCCTTGACCCAAGAGCATTTTTTAGAAGATAACCGCTGTGTAGTCAGTAGGAGTATGACTTGATCTTCAACATATTTTCATTGTTTTTTTTTTTTATTATTCGTGATAGGCTTACGCTTCATCGCCAGTTTGCCTGATGTTATTGTAACGCTCAATACAAAGCTAAGCGATGATTAAGGTAGGTACCTACTATGGGAGCTATTGAAGTCAGCGGTCAAGACCTAATTGCAGACATGCGCAACTAAGTAAGTAGCTCAAGAGTCCGGCGGACCGAATTTCTCTTACAAACGTATTACCAAAATAAATCGTAATTCAAACACAATTTAATCACATTCTGTTATTATTCGGATTCCGATACCGTTAATCTAGGTTCCTACGTTACCATTACATCCAAAATACTTCACTGGAAATAAATGTAAGCGAATGCAATTTTTGATAACTTTACCAAGTTTGGAACGATTTTCCGGTTTTTTATTTCCAGTGAAGTATTAATAGACGAAATAGTACCGTAGGAACCTAGATTAACGGTATCCAAATCCGAATAATAACATAATTTGATAGAATATTGTCTGGATTACGATTTATTTCGGTATTACGTTTTTGTTGGCAAATCCAGCTCCGCCGAACCCTTAAGTAAGGGCTCTTTTACTTCCTTATTTTCGAGAGCTTATTTTTTTTTGTTTTTGTACAGCTCTATTTTTGGGGAAAATTTTCATGAGGCAATATAAAACAGTAAGGTATACCTATATGTATAAGCTAGGTTGTTGACTGGTTATTTTTGAGTTGATTTTTGAATTCAATAATAAAATAGTAATAATATTATGAGAAGCGGCGGTAGCATAATGGCTAGGACGTCGGACTTGTGATCATGTGGTTGCTGGTTCGGAATCCACCCATTGCACTACCGACGTGAACCCGCTCGTAATACAAGCCTCACAGAAAACCGGCGTCAAACTACGCTTACGTTGTGTTTCGCCGAGTGAGTAAGGTTACCGGAGGCACAATCCCCTTTTAAAAGGCGGACAACGCACATGTGATTCCTCTCGTGTTGCGGGTATCCATGGGCGGTGGTAATCGCTTCCCATCAGGCGATCCGTCTGCTCGTTTGTCCCCCTATCCCATAAAAAAAAAACATTTAACTTAGCACAAGGTTAACAAGAATGTAGTAATATGTCAGACATTGCTAGTAAGCTATTAAAAATATATATTATATATTTATAAATTTTCAACTAGCTACTGTATACGTCGATAAACGTAGGAACTATTATATTGTAGATGTAGAGACAATAATTGTATTACGGTCTGACATCAGCTACACTGTAATAAGATGAATTGCGCCATCAGTCTCTTGGGCTTGAGCTGCCGCTACTTGTTACATTAGTTTGTATTCATCCCGGGAAAATTGACTTCTTTAGTCGTTCTTTCAAGCATAATCAGTATTCATAGACATGTTCTTGATATATTGATAGTCTTGCCCCTCGTAGAGTGGTAACTAAATATCAGTAGCAGTACACCTCTTTCTGACGTGCAAATACGAAATACAAGCGTGATGGTATTGTCCGTAAATTGACAAAGTAAGCACGTGGGTACTTAAACTGTCTTGGATAAACAAAACAAATATTGTTGCGTTGCTTTTCTCCTAGATTTTGTCTAGATTTATACGTAAACGAGAATTCAATTCATCTGTCCGATGCAATAACGTCAGATACTCAAGAATTTCATATGCCAACTTGGAAACGGAACCGCAATAAGCTGCTTATTCTTTCTAAAATCAGCATAAAAGTTTTCATATCGATATCAGTGCTCCGCAGTACAATACAGATGCATTATTGCAATGGGTGGTGGCGGCGGCGGCTGTATTCACGGCACGTCGGTCGTCGGCACGCCGACTCCCCCGAGGGGCACCAAACGAGATCCGTCCTCAAACCACGCAGATGTATGGTCTCCCTAGCGCCTGTACTTCTGGATTACAATATTTTCGTGTCTGTTTTGAATGCTGATTCAAATTAAAGGAATTACAATATGTACCTTTTTATTTTAGTATGAAAAATCCTCATAGATCGTCTGCCGTCTAGGGAAGCGGTAGGGTATGTCGGACTCGTACCGACTAAAAATCGTACTTGCTTCTACATTCATGGTCATGGGATTCGTGACATTCGCCACGACTATGACAGGCTGTGGTCCAGCGTTCGTTGGACCCGTTAGTAGGCAAATCTATCCATAGATTTGTTATTGGGACTGGCGATACCTGTGTAAGAAAATTCTTCTTCAAAGTAATGACGTGACGAGATATATCAAGATCTCATATTATTTCTCTTGCCAAAAGGTTAATCGATAAACGATACCATACAAAACACTTCATTTCTATAAGATTATTGGTGCTTTATACTTTCCAGAAAACTTGACAGCTTTAGCAGTACTCTTTATCCTTCTGAATAGGCATTTACAATATTAGAACTAACTAAGAGAATACTAACCTTAGTAAGACTCTTTGGCACTGACTACTTACTACATGTTATTTTAATAGTGTAAAGCTACACACGAATATAGTACCTACAAGGTTTTCATGAACTCCAAACTACAATAAGTCATTCATGTTCCCACACTATTACTAAAAGCATAAAAAAACTTCGTTAATAGGTCTGGCTGTATTATTGCAATGTTTCGCTATGAGGGAGGGCAATGCTCGCTGCGTGAGTATCCCTGAGAGGGCTGCGAAATGAGATTCGTCCCCATAATACGTAGATGTATGGCATCCCTAGCGGGCGCGGTATATTCAACATTAATTAGTTTCCAGTTAAAATAGAAAAATATCATTTATTAATTTTTTGCATACAAATGATTAAACGATTAAATGATATTTATTTCTGTAAATACAATGTATTTATTATACAATGCAAGACAATGTTTTTTTCAGGCATGCACCCAATACACCATGTAGTTATTAGACATTAAATTTAAATGAAAGAAAGATAATTATATTTATATTACCATGAATCCTCTTTTTAATGTAATCGGAATTCAAAAATTTTGTTTATAGGGATATGCATAACTACTTTCTGAGAAGATTTTAATAGGCCTTAAAAAATTTACGACCCTTTTGAAGTTCCATGCGAACGCGGTATTATAAAGGAATAAGGTATACTTTACTGTGGCGCAGCTTGATGTTTTTTTAATGAAAAATCACGACTTATTTTGTTATACAAGTTTTTCATTATTCTACACGAAATTTACGAAATAATTTTTGAAAGTCATTTTAATAATTGTTAGTATATTTTTTTGCTTTTGACACTCGACTAGAATAACATAGCGTCTGATGTCTGAGAGCAATTCCCTTAGAATTGAGTACTGTTAGTAAGTAAATAAGCTGCAGTAAAAGAGTCATAAATTACTTTGAATAATAATATTTTTTGCTTTAACAGTGATGATACGATACACAATTTATTTTATACTTTTATGGTATTCCTATTGTTATTTAGTACAAATAATTAATTACACAAATATTATTACCACGTAAATGCTCCACGTACTCTATAACGTGTGAATCACTGAACAAGACTGAAAATACTTACCTACAATTTTTTTCAAAATTTTTTAATTAATCATTACAAAATTGTAACTTATCAATGTATAGTTAAGTTATATTTTGTAATAACATTATTAAATAAAAGCTCAAGTCATTTCTTAGTCCACTTTCTCCTTACAAGAACTCATCATCACATAACACAAAACAAACAAACACTGCGACCTATGACGTCACAAGATTGAGCGCTCCACAAATTAAGTACAAAGTCTGTCACCGGTACGTCGCCGTCGGTGATCAGGGCTGTGCTCATGAAATATTCATGTGCACGATGTGGTTGAATGTACCGCCGCGATATATTTACCGCTGACCACGCCAGCCCTACGCCGAAATAATAACCGGGGATGTATTTTTGTACATTGTTCGACGTAGCGCTGCATTTGAGGGTTCCTTTGTTGTAATTATAGTGGGTAAGGGTTCTTTTGATACGGGAAAGGAAAATGGGTAGGCAACAAGGGAAAACCTTGTTAGTTAGTTGATAATAATTTGTTTGGACTGCATCGGTGTCCTTTTTTACCATCTCCGTGAATATTACTTAAAGAAATTGAAAATATAGGCAAAAAATGCATGCAAATGATAATTATGAACGCCCAATTTGACGAACCCTAAAGAGTTGAATATTAATGGAACGGATACTAAGAATATAAAATACTGGTTTCTGACACTTACGCGAATATTAGACATTGAAATAAAACTACTATTTACGGATTTTATCGCGTTGTATTGATATTATTTGATTCCCCCATTTGAATCAAATAATATCAATACAACGCGATAAAATCCGTAAAAAGTAGTTTTATTTCAAAATATAACATACTATTGTACAGCTACAGTTCTCCGGTATATTACATGTTACGTTTCATGAATTAGGGGGCGAGCCTATTGCTATAAACGGCGCACACATCCCAAATTCCGTCCTGCTAAATTTAATAGCAGATTGTATTGGGAACATTTTCAAATAAAAACATATTTAATTTGATATCTTTCTTTGTCGGACAATCGTTTGTATGCCTCTAGCCAAAGCAATTTACCACCTATAGGTAAAAACTAGTAGAATCACTCGTAATATTAAAGTATCTTTGTCAAAAACTTATACTATTAAAAAAAAAAACAAAATGTATGTTAATGACTAACATACATTTTGTTTTTTTTTTAAAAAAAAAAACGTTGCCCCACTCTAGGATTTTCTCCTGTGTAGTGGGTGCGTTTACAAACACAAATTCTCACATGCACAAACGCCCAGACCCGGAACAAATACCTGTAGATCATACAAATATTTGCTCCGTGTGGGGATGGAACCCACAACACGTGGCGCAGAAGCCGATCGCTCAACCGCTACGCCAATCGTGTCGTCAATTTATTCATTCGAACATTCGAATGTAGATTGGAAATTGTCTACAGACCTTGAATTAACATAAATAACTAACGTGGGAGAGCCATGCTTCGACACGAATGGGCTGGCTCGACCGGTGTGATACCACGGCCTCACAGAAAACAAACGGCGTCAAACAACGCTTACATTATGTTTCGCGGAGTAAGTGAGGTTACCGGAGGCCCAATTACCTTTTAAAAGACGGGCAACTCACTTGTGACTCCTCTGGTGTTAGGAGTGTCCATGGGCGGCGGTAATCGCTTACCATCAGGCAATCTATCCGCTCGTTTGTCCCCCTTTCCCATAAGAAAAAATAGAATCGAAATTAGCTTGAACATAATTTAAGGGAACTTTAAAGAGAACCGTGTCCGAATAAGTTGTTCGCGAAACCGCTATGTTGAGTTAACCAAATTAAGTTCTCTAGAGTAAGTATGAATAATCGGAGGTCTAAGTTAGCCGCAAGCCGTGATCTATTTATACACAAGTTAGTGGCAGATTAACAAAGAAGTTATAACTCGATGTTCCAGTGCCGCTATTGTCTAAACGGAGATTAGGCAGGCTTCTCTGGGGATTAGCCTAAACTCCAGATTGTTCGCGGGCTTCAAGTCTGATATTTGCCAGACAATACCGTGTATAATTCAATAAATTTAAGTATTAGGGTTGCGATATTCTGGTAAATGTTACCACAAAGTTAATTTGATACTAGGTACCTGAGATAAAAGAAACCTTAAGAAGGTATTTTGTATATATTTAAGTAGACGCAGAACAATCTAAATTTCTTATTACATACATAGCTATATAGGTACCTAAATTTGCTTAAACTCAAATGAATTTGTTTGTAAATAGCAAATGTTAGGGACCAATAACTATCAGAATAACGCAATAATTTTGTTCCTTATATTGTAACTAGCGGGCTCGACAAACGTTGTCTTACCCTGTAAATAAAAAACCCGATTGCGGTGCCACCTACTGGCTCATTTGTGGATTTAAACTACCCAGGGACCCACATAATCACACAGAAAAAAATAATTAAAATGTTCGTGAATTTTTTCGATGTTTTAATAGTTATTCTGCTATTTGGGGTGGCGACAAATCCAACAAATCAAAAAACATGAAAATTGGTCCAGCGGTTCTCCAGTTATAAGTATTGTAACAAACCCGAATATGTTTTTAGATAGTTTAGGATGTTCCTTAATTCATAAGTCGTTACAAAATTTGTTTGTATAAAATACATAGAAGTATAAAGTACATAATAGTAGAATCGGTCTTAAAGCGCGACTTTCTTTACGCTAAGGGTAAGGATAGCTTTACATTATTTTGCCATTTTATATTTTCTACCTTACTATATACTATTTTATATAGGTACATAGCGGGCCTCGGCACAACGACGCTTGGATTAAAATATTCTACTTATATTAAACGTAAAGGGACAATACTTAGTCTTTTTTAATTTTTAGAGATTTTTATGTCGGCGGTTTTTTTAAATTTTTAATTTAATTCCTATAGTTAATTATTATTAAGCGATATAATCCGTAAAAAGTAGTTTTATTTCAATGTCTAATATTCGCGTAAGTGTTAGAAACCAGTAAATAACAAATCATTAAACGACTTGCCCAGCGTAATTGCGTAGCTTTTACGAACTGATATAAATAACTAGAGTTCCCGTGTGCAACTTCGCCTGCGTACTTAGGTAGTTTTCGTTTCTGAAATATGTTGTGCCCACTGTACCTACACCATGAAGGTTTCTTATCATAAAATGTGTTAAGTCTAATTTATTAGGAAGAAAACAATTGTCAAAATGTCAACAGCGAATGACATATCTTGACCATGTCATCGTTTATTAAATATTACACTATGTATACGTGTGTGTGTATGTCAAACGCATGGTAGTGTGTGCGGATTTTCATACAAACTTTCACTCCCCTTTTCACCACCTTTAGGGTTGAATGTCCAAAACTCCTTTCTTAATGCTCGTCTACAGTGCAAAGGGAACCAGTATGCAAACTTTCAGGGCACTAGCTCCTGTAGTTTCGGCAGTGCATTGATACGTCAGTCAGCCAGGTTCTTCTTTTGTATATGTATATAGATTGATAGATAAAAAGGCTCAAGCCTTCGATTCTGTATCCAACATTATGGAACTAGGTCATCTTCACGGGCGGTCTAGACGTTCTTATTAGCAGATTGTGACCTAAAAACTGAGTGAAATAGACTTTGGACGCAGAAGGCTACGCTCCATTAATCAATATGTCGACAGTACATAAAATTACCTACCAATGTATTATTTATTGCGTTAGTTTAATTTACTTTATGTTATTACATCTTCGTTGTGGTAAAAACTGCTAGTAGAATTTCTACAAGCTTCTAGAAACTGTGAGAGAGAGGCAGATAGTTTTTTAAGACGTTGGTAACATTACTTCTCTCTCGCACTATCATTACTATCTACTTAATATAATATAAAATAAAATGTATTATAGTGTTTAACAATTCTCAATAGAAACAAATGATCTTCCATTTTGTATTAGGCAAAACGGATAAGATAAAACATTTTAGACTTACCTGCTATCATTTTTTAGCTCATCATCAAATCACTCTTTATAAAAGTTTCAGATCTTTGACCTCAATAAACTGTAGTTTGTAGACTCTTGACTTTTTTAATTCGTGATAAGCTCACGCTTGACCGCCAGTTCACCTGATGTTAAGCGACACTAAGATAGAGCGCGCTTGCCTAGAAGAAACCGATTCACTCGTAATTTAAAGACACCCAGATTATATTAGTATTTGACTTGACTCTCGACTCTTGGGGATTCCACCGCTTGACCAAAGAATGACCCCTAGAAGGTGGGGCTTGGTTTAAGAAGGAAACGAGGTAAAGCCGAGGTAAGATGGCGTCTGGTGAGTATACCAGAGCACGGCCTGTCAAGGTCTTAGCGAATTTCACGGCAGTGACAATAAAGTAAGAGAAAGCAAGTGCGGGCTTTTGTCAGAGTCCGACATACCCTGCCACTTCCCAAAGTGGGAGACAATGACGTGAAGGTTTTCCGTCCTATAAAAAGGTTTAACTTATCATATTATTAGTGTAAAATAGTACTTAGGTATACGTAATAATATTCCGCCAAGCGCAAATTGTGTGAAATGAAACTGCTGTTAAAGTGTATTCGTTTTACGATTCGCACATTTTAATCAATAGGACTTTAATATTTAATTGTGCGATGACATAAATATCAATGTACAGCGTATGTTATCGATTTCCAAGAACCCTTTCCAATGTAAAAGTAATCGGAGATGGGTACACCGTGCAGATAATTGAAGCAAATTGCTTCGTGGGTGACTAGCGTGAAAAATGTCGTGACGAACAGCGAATCCTTATCGAGTTATTTGACGTTGTATTGGTGTATGATTCTTTTTAAGTGAACTCTGATATTAAAATATTTCATTTGTCCACAAATATTTTAATTTCAGACAAATGGTATATTATACAACGTGTAATAAATGGTATTATACAACGTATAATATACCTCCCAAAGATATAAATACTTTTTTATGGGTTAAGTCAGCAAACAAGCTTACGAGCCACTTAGTGGTAAGTAGTCATCGTCACCCAGGGACACCTGCAACATCAGAGGAGTTGCTGATGCGTCGCCGACCCTTAAGTGCCCCTACGGACTGCAGAGCCGCAACTACTGAGTGGGAACTGGCTCTTACGCGCAAAGGTCGAAACACTCTCCAAGGTCTTTGGTGGAAATATTAAATATTTTTTTTGACACAATATTTTGTATCAGGAAAAATAAATTGCTAAAAAAGGAAAATAAACGTTGAAATTTATAGTTAAAGTAAATAGGTATAACTATTAATTTCAGCGCACAATAGGGCACGTGTTCACTTTGATACCTGACCGACGAGTGTTTTTTTTTTTAATAGAGTGATTCAAGAGGAAGTTTTTAAGCTATTTAACATTACGCTACAGCTCTTAGGAATGGGGCAACGCGGATGAAACCGCGGGCGGGCCGCTAGTGATTTTATATAGCTTAACTATCTTTTTGTGATTTTTTTTTTTTTGCATTTTCCATGCTAAGATTATTAAGTTATTTAATAGTAAAGGAAAAAATTCAATCGCGGGCAGGATTCGAACCTGCGTCTTCTGGTTTGATATACCAGACGCTCTGACCTCTAAGCCACCGCGAACCCTACCCGCATGATTGAAATTTTGCCTTCACATTCTGAATTTACGTCATAAGGTGACGTTTGGTGACATCTATGAGAGGCAAGTTACCTTACCTCTCAACCGACACGACTTACTTTACAGTCAGTTCAGTGTCGTACGATGCCACCCTACCTTTTAACTATCTTTTTGTGAATTTTTTTTTTGCATTTTCCATGCTAAGATTATTAAGTTATTTAATAGTAAAGGAAAAAATTCAATCGCGGGCAGGATTCGAACCTGCGTCTTCTGGTTTGATATACCAGACGCTCTGACCTCTAAGCCACCGCGAACCCTACCCGCATGATTGAAATTTTGCCTTCACATTCTGAATTTACGTCATAAGGTGACGTTTGGTGACATCTACCAGAAGACGCAGGTTCGAATCCTGCCCGCGATTGAATTTTTTTCTTTACTATTAAATAACTTAAAAATCTTAGCATGGAAAATGCAAAAAAAAAATCACAAAAAGATAGTTAAAAGGTAGGGTGGCATCGTACGACACTGAACTGACTGTAAAGTAAGTCGTGTCGGTTGAGAGGTAAGGTAACTTGCCTCTCATAGATGTCACCAAACGTCACCTTATGACGTAAATTCAGAATGTGAAGGCAAAATTTCAATCATGCGGGTAGGGTTCGCGGTGGCTTAGAGGTCAGAGCGTCTGGTATATCAAACCAGAAGACGCAGGTTCGAATCCTGCCCGCGATTGAATTTTTTCCTTTACTATTAAATAACTTAATAATCTTAGCATGGAAAATGCAAAAAAAAAAAAAATCACAAAAGATAGTTAAAAGGTAGGGTGGCATCGTAGGACACTGAACTGACTGTAAAGTAAGTCGTGTCGGTTGAGAGGTAAGGTAACTTGCCTCTCATAGATGTCACCAAACGTCACCTTATGACGTAAATTCAGAATGTGAAGGCAAAATTTCAATCATGCGGGTAGGGTTCGCGGTGGCTTAGAGGTCAGAGCGTCTGGTATATCAAACCAGAAGACGCAGGTTCAAATCCTGCCCGCGATTGAATTTTTTCCTTTACTATTAAATAGCTTAACTATATTTACATATTCGTTGAAGCGATGGTGATATGAGCTAGAGTTACGTGATTAATGTAAGTAGAGTTAGGGATACGTTGTGAGTCATTGATTTTTCACGAGATTATTGATTTCTCTGCATTATCTAGAAAACAAATTTCAAAACACAACAACAGATTTGTAAAACTTTAGATTTCAATAGAACAACAGCAATGACACAAAGCCATTTGGAAATGCATTCGTGATTGCAATATGACGTGACCAGTACAATGCAACAGAATGGTTTTATTGTTTACTGTATTGATAAGCTCGCTTACAAGAAAATAGAGACGAAAAAGTCTGAATTTAATGGTAAATGTGACATTTCTTTAAATTGACAACAAGTATGTGTTTTTTTAGCTTGAAAGTTAAAAGGCTAAGTAATAACTACACTGATTAAAGAAAGCTCAGCTTATGTCTACGTATGGGTGATCATCCTTAGCTCATCAAGGTCCCTCCGTGCCTAGGACAGCATGTAAAGCTATCGATATCGGTTGTCATGCAAATACCTATGATAACAATTGTTAGTGGTAGTCAACAGCACCAAATGACTTTCAATTCAACCAATTTATATTTAGTATATTAGTACTGTCCAGAAATTGGGATGCGGATGTGTGATGGCAGTCACTTCGTGTAATAAACGGATATATTTATACAGCCGCATTTGATTACACTAAAAGCCTATATATCGGTAAAAGGGTTGGACGATGATGAGTGACTTCAAATAATGTGATGAAGTTTGCTGCGTCACTGCCTAATGGTAGCCAGGACGTATATGAAATTATAACGGGATTGTTTCCGTTTAAAGTGTAAGAAAGAAAACTTAGACAATTACATGCCCACAAAAAATTAATTCAACAACGCCCGTAATGAACCCCAGATGCCAAAACAATATATTTGCATTGTGTCTATAAAATGGGACTTGATAGGTTAAAAATATTTGAAAAATAAAAAGAAATAGTAAGAGATCTGGTTTAGTATTACATGCTACACAGAAAGCCTGGCGTTGTGAAAGTGGGTCCCAAATGCAAAATCAGTCCTTATGTAAACTAAAAATGTTGAACTTGTTTGATTTACCAGGAATATAATTTATATTATGTAGGTACAGTGGCGACCAAAAGTCCATAGGCAATCTCACATCGCAATAGCTTGACGTTTAGTTTGACTTACGACCTTCTATTTATTGTCGTTAACAAATGACAGACACTGGCGGTATCAAGCTCACGCGTACTGTTCATAGCAATCCTTAGCGTGTTTATGGTCTTTGTTTTGGTGAGTGTTTACTGTACATACAACAGATTAGTTAGTTCAATCTACAATGGTATTAATGTCATGTCATCTTGATTGTCATCCAATATTGTTGACTATTATTTTTTTACTAATTATCACCGACTAATGAGAACCTGTCGACACTCGTAGCGTGACAAGAGTGATTGTCACGGAATATGACGTCATGAGGGTTCGTGGAAATAGATATGAATGTACTATAAATGTAATGTTTAGGAGAATATTATACACTTTCTAACCCACAAGGCAAAATAGAACTAAACCCGTTTTTTTAATCAATTTTATTTGATGACTTACCATTATATCGACATCTAGAAATGTCTGTTCTATGAATCTTTAACCCCCGACACAAAAAGAGGGGTGTTATAAGTTTAACGTGTGA
This sequence comes from Acronicta aceris, assembly GCA_910591435.1. Lineage (NCBI taxonomy): Eukaryota > Metazoa > Arthropoda > Insecta > Lepidoptera > Noctuidae > Acronicta > Acronicta aceris. Next base: position 6,193,787 of record OU342767.1, on the reverse strand, counting down.
TCTGTGTGTCTGTTGCATCGTAGCGCCCAAATGAATGGACCGATTTTGATTTAATATCTGGCCAGCCGTTTGAAGATTATTAGCTCTTCTCTGTTTCATGAAGGGATGTGAGCAACGTCTACAGGTCTAATTTTAAATTTGGTATTCTTTTACTTCAATGATATTGCAAGTATATAGTAACAACATCTCGATGCTGCGGGGATTTCATAAATTTTAAATTTTATTTTATTTAAATTTGAATTTTGTTATACTTATTACTTGTGATGTCGTTTGCACAGTCACATAATTATGTAATAATGACGAAGGATGACGTCAAATATACTAAAATAAATGTTGAGTTCTGTATGCCACATATTGTTGTTAAAAAAAACCAACTGGGTGTTATTAAAAGGTGTTGATATTTGCTCATTAGCTAATGCTAATCTCACGCACTCATAAGTGCGTATGACGTGATGTGCGTGACTGTACAGAGGTCAATATCACGCGGAATGTATTTTATAAGTGACCGAAATAAAAAATAATTGGTTCGACAAATATTCCTTATAATTTTTATTGGCTTAAAAGTTACAAGGAGATATTGCATATTACTTTGCAGATTCATAACTTGCAAACGGCGGATAATGTGATCCGCGTTTAAGGTTAAGGTTAAAATTGGTATACATTTTCAACGACATGTGAGAGGAAGTTTTATTTGCTTTTGCTCTCCATTTAAATGTTAGGCATAATTTCCTTAATTTTTTCCTTAAATTAATATCTTAGGGCATAAAATAATTTCATTAACGTTCTATTTTTAGCCATTCCATCATTTTTTCAAGACCTATTTGATATTTTACAAAAATAAACACCATTGTCCAAATAAGTCAATCAACTGATAACATTAAGCAAGCATCATAAAAAGGAGCTCAAGAAAACAAAGCGAAAAAATTAAAAGTGAACGAAGTTTAATTACGTCAACTTTGTAGAAGGCTGTAAATAAAAGGAACAGTGATGTTAAACAATAAAAGTGCGACCTTAAATTCGTTGGAACAGGCCTTAAATTTCGTTTACCCGCCCATCATCATTATCCGTATCTTAGAAAATTTGAAACGCACCCTTTTACGAGCCATCTGACGATACCCGCCTTGTTCTTGTCGCTCGGCTTTGTCGTATAGATAACTCGTATAAATTTAAATCTGTCCACTACAGAGGGTATTAAATTAAATTGTTCAACGCTTTAGTATAATTATTCAAATGCAAAAATTTTTTTCTGCTCAGAATAGATATGGAAATAATTGACACTAGTGCCTCTAGTATTTTTTTATTGCCTAGCTGTGCCTCGTGGTTTCACCTCCGTGCTTGACTCCTAAAGGTCATTTGCTATCAAATGCAAACATGAAACTGGTAGTTCATATATCAGAACAAATTCTTTAGTTTCATTTTAATAGTAGGTATATGTAGATATATGAAAAAAATTAACATTAATATGAAATCATCACGGCTAAACGTATATGTAGTAGGAAATCGAAAGAGCATGTAAATAATACCCATGGCTAATTTTAAGACTAGAAGTGAACTGTTTTGTCAACAGTACTGAGATTGTATAAGTGGGAATGATGAATCAGTTTCGAATGGGATGAAAAATACCGTTTTAAAGACCTGTTTTTGTAAACCTATTTTCAGCCAGGTCAGGGCTGTTTCCCAATAAGTCGAGCTTCAGTTTACTAGGTCACTAGTGCAACTGTTACAAGAAGGCAAATAGATGCTTTTTTCGTCCATGCGACCCTAAAAATCTTGCGATCTAAAGGCAAACTTTAAAGCTTTGCTGATATCTAACACATTTCACGACGATTTACTTACATTTACCGAAGATTCATTACAACAAATACGTATTGCTTTTCCTGAATTGTTTAGGTAACATCTTATACCGTCTTTTTGATCTTTTACTTTTTACCATTTACCTATTGATTTCGTAAAAACGTATCATATTGTAAAAGAATGATATCTATACTTACAGTATTTAATTGAATGAATACTGAAATGCGAAATTAACTGTGGAATGCAAATAAATAATAATTGAATATGAAATAATATGAATATTAATAACTCTATCTGTCTGTTTTCATGCCTAAACCGCTCAACCGATTTTGAAAAAAATTGACATGAAAATAGATTGCCACCTGGGATAGGCTACCTTTTGTTGGTAAAAATCCTTTTGGGGTACCAGTGAAACTGCAAACAACATCTAGTACCAACTGTTATAAACTTTAATGTTATTGATTCAGAACACATTATTGCATGAGACATTTTGGTAGACAGATCTAAACACGACTGTTATCTCGGTACGTAATTTCATTTGTTTGGAAAATTTTCTTCCCCTAACGTCATCAGTTTTCATTACTCGACCGTCCTACTTCATTGTTATTTCCAATATTGTTGTTTTACTTAAATACCATTATTTATCATAATTATAACTACGTGCAATATCAGTCTATATTTTGTTCGTTGAATATTTTTTATACTGAGGCGCAATATTTTACAAATGAATACATTTTTTTTGCATGTCAAAGAATATTACTACGTTTACATGGAACTGTATTTGTTTGCGTTATTACTATTTAATTGGGTCCTGGGATAGGGTATTAAGTATTTATGTAGGGTTGGGATTTTTGTATTTTTACCTCTCCTCCATAATTTTTAACTTTTACTTAGAACCTTAAATTAAAAGCTTCGCCAGAGTGAAGTTACATTTATTAGGCAAGTACTGATTTGAGATAGTACGCAAATATTCGACAATGAATTAAAATTATTTTTGACGGATTTTTTCACATTATATTCATATCATTAGATCCTGATGTTTCGGATCCTTTACAGCGTACATGGTTCGTCCATGGACAGCCATGGACGCTACGTCGTTTCCATCCATTGGGCTTAAAATATCGTATGTGAGTGAGACAGAATCACTGAGAACGGTCAATTTTTATCTATAAGGTTTTACTACAGTAAATCGACAGTGATTTTTCAGGCTGAAATATTAGCGGTTTCAGTCCCCATATCTCTAGGGCCGCGCAGCGACGAGACTGTTAATAAACACAATTTTTCCACGTCCAAAAAAACGCGGAAAATCGAAACACAACAGAAAAATACAGCCTCTTTTTCCTGGCCTGCTTTTTACGCAATGACATGTAGTGAAGTGACCGAATAATTTGCTCATTTGTCAATGTCTTCGCTTTGCCGAGGAGAAAAATGATTCAGTGAATCTGTCGGGGCGTCACGTCTCTGAATTAATTGAAATAAATTACCTACTTCGCGTCAACAGTTTAATCTTTAGCGGCTATAATCCGGTACCTGTCAAAATTACTCAATAAAGTAATCGCAGTTCGTTAAAGAATTTTAATTTGAAAAATTAGTTAATTTAGGTTTTATGTCTTGGTTAACATATATACATAATGTAGCTGTATGTATTATATTTCTTGGTGACCATATATTAGACGAATATTCTTTTTAACTACATAATGACATTGTTGGTAACTATAAAAAATATCATCACTTTCTTCTTACGGCAAACGTCATACAAATTTATAACAAAAAAAATTGACTGCTCCAAGTTTATTTATAAAAAATTCGTGGGTTTATGTTGTAATTTTTTTCGAACAGTAAATTTTGTAAATAATTACGGTTAACAGCCCTTAATAAATTATAACGGTCAAGAAAAAATATTATTACAAAACCCTGAATAACGACGACCTACAAGGAATTTTCTGGTCGAAAAAATTAGCTTACCTATCGACTTTTTGTAACACTGGCAATGTTGGCGCGTGTTCATCGTACTGTAAGTATGCTTTCCTGTTGCTCAACTTCAGTCAGGAGCCTTTCAACCTCAATAGAATATTCAAAGGTCGCCCTGTGAAAACATGGTTCAATTGGAGCTACGATCCACGCGGGATTTCCGATTTAATATTCCGGCGATGAAAAATATCCCGTCATAAAAAGCCGGACCATATGAGTTTTTAGAGGCCCCGTATTTGAATATTGATGTTTATGGAAAATATGGAACGAGTACCGCACCTTTGGTTATATAAAAGGTCCACATAGCGTCGAGTGTGTCATAAATTCAGTGTAATGGAACTATAGATTTCATCCGACGCGATATAACGCGTGCAAACTTCATAATGTCCATAATTTTTCATTATGGTTGCTTTTACGTATAAATATGTCACTGTTATGAATATAACGAAGAGTTTATTTGCTTAAAAAACTTGGTGCTTTTGGTTGCTGTGAAAAATTGTTACCATTAAGTCACCCCTACGGATGCAAGCTTTGAGCGATGTTGATATATTTACATTACGTATGTGTCATTCTGTATGATGACATAATTTCACGCTTCCTCTAAAAACATTTTCACTCTTATAATAATATCAATGTTATATTCAACATAACACCACGCCTGTATTCCCCGAAGGATTAGACAGAGGCGTACTAATGTACATCCACATTTCGCCGGTATGTTTAGGTCCCATGTAATAGGGGGCGAGCCTATTGCCAAATCCAGACTCCGAGCTACTGAGAATTTCATAGAAAAACCCAATAACACATTGCTCGATTGCTCTAGCGTAGCAGTCACGCTAAGGACCACTAGACTAATGACGCAGTCATACTCTTATACTTAAACATAAACTGAGAAAATGAAGAACATGGTCCCCCTAGCTATTCTAGCTATAAATTGTTTTTACTGTACTAAGATGACAAACCATCATACGGGCCGCCTGATTGTAAGCGGCAACTACAACCTTTCGTCGTCAGCAATACCCGTCATAACACTCATGCGTTGTCACCTTGAGCGCGCATCAAGTATAAGTCTCATATAGCTAGTAATTTGAGCCGCTACATTAACCTACAAACTGGAACACACTAATGTTGGCACAATATTTGGCACAGCTGCGGCGGTACGGTTAACAGCACATCATGTATCCAAAACTATCAAATTTCTTCAAACGATTTAATCCAATATAATCAATTGAATTCAAAAACGATAAATCCAAATAATAGGGTTTATTATCCATTGGGGTAACTTGATGTGCTGTTGATTGATGAAACCCTGGTTTGACATAACACAGACACTAAAACATTTAACACACATTTCTTTGTTTTGTAATTAATTAAGTTATTCAACTATAATCGACCCATTATACTGTCCCACTGCTAGGTACGGGTCTGCTCTCAGAATGAGAGGGATTAGGCTATAGTCTACCACGTTGGCCTAGTGCGGGTTGGCAGACTTTTCGCGCTATCGAGAAAATCTTTCAGGCATGCAGGTTTCCTCACGATGTTTTCCTGACTATTAATAATTAACTATTTAATACGCACATGACTTCGAAAAGTCAGAGGTGCGTGCTTTGGGTTCGAACTCGAGACCTTTGACTTGGCGGTCTAACGATCATACCACTAGGCTATCTTAAGCAAGTGATAGCCTATTATATAATATAGTCATAATATTATATAGTAATTAGGAAATCATAGTTATTAAACTGGAACGCTTACGCCTCAATTTTTTGGAGGTGGGCGTCAATCATTGTGACACAGTTATAAACTAATACAGTTGTTTAGCATACAGGGATTCTTGTAAATTGAGTTATTTGTTCCAATAAATATATTTCGTATTTGTATTTTGATTGAACCAACTCAGATAAATACAACAATAGAATTCGATTACCTCATTAACTGTACCTCCTTTCTTAATTAAATTCATAAACGCTCCCAAACAAACTCTGTCCTATAAACAACACCACTCACTCACTCACACTAACGAACGTTCATCCACATATTAAATTTTCAAAGAGAAGCTTTATAATTTTTTTTTAAACTTCAAGCGAGGCGTACGCATGCATTACCGACAATAAAACAAGGTCCACTTAGCGATAGGCCGCTCCGGAGAAAAAGAGCATTAAGGCGTAATTTATCACAGTTTCCACGCCATTAAACATGGAGACTGCAAAAACCGCGTACTATACGTGATAAGCTCCATGAGAACTGGATTGTCTGCGAACGTGAATTTTTTTAGCATATACGTTGGTAATCTTTGAATAGTTTATGTGGTGCTATAAGGATAGTATTTGAAAAAGGCGCTCAACTGCTTGAATACTTTTAGACTTATCAGTTTTTTTTAAGGGGAAAGTCAAATCTATGATCTATCTGTGTGCCGCGGTGCTGGCTGCGTTATTCCCAATCCTACGAATATTCATATCTGTTGTGTAACCCTGCAAGATATGACGATGACGACACGATTCGCGTACCGGATGAGCGATCGGCTTCTGCGACACGTGTTGTGGGTTTGATCCCCACACGGAGTAAATATTTGTATGATCTACAGGTAGTTATTCCGAGTCTGGGCGTTTGTGTATGTAAACGCACCCACGATACGGGAGCAAATCCTAGTGTGGGGCAACGTTTTTTTTTAAAGATTAAAGATATCAAATGGAAAATCACGAAATATAAGTGGAAATTTCTGATTTATATCCCTAAAACTTGGTTCAAATCTGTTTCTCTGTGCCTATCCGAGGCAAACTTCAGGAATAATATCTAAAATAATCAGGAATATTTTTGTCGTTTGTGTCACTTACATTAATTTCAAGTCACATACAGACAGTTTAGTTTTGTTCGTTATATCATAAGCTAAAGCGCGCTAAAGGCGCTAGCAACTCTATTCGTCTACCGCCAGATTGACCGCCAGAAAAAATAATAAAAACTAAATTCTCAAAAAAATCTCTTCCATGTCGTATGGAAGAGATTGTTTGACGTTCCATAAATTCAGCATGAAACCCAAACAACTTTACGATACACTTTTTTATGCATTATTCAGAAACACAATTCTCGATAAAATATGTATACTAGCAAAATATTGCTTCTCTAAATACCTAGAATGCCTTTAATCATCAAGATGAATACAGCTGGAAGCTTTGAGCGAAGAGTAAAAAAACTCAAACGCTCTTTAATTTCAGAAGAAAGCAAATTAATTTTTTCCAAGAATGGAAGGGAAAATAGCGGATGCAAATTCCGTAGTAAGCGAAGAAACATTTAATTTAATAAATATTTTAAACAAAATATCTAAAATTTTAAAGAGGTATGACATAGTGGAATCCAATAATTCCACTCACAATTGGAGCTGCTCGACTGGGGAAGTACCTCCACCTTGCAGAAAATCGTAGCCAAATAACATAACATAATAATTTGGTCGGCAAACGAGCAGACGAGTCACACGATGGCAAGTAGTCATAGCCGCCCATGGATACCCGCAACACCAGAGGAGTTGCTGATGCGTTGCCGAGCTTTAAGAGCCCCTACGGACTGCAGACTGACAGAGCCGCAACAACCGAGGCAAAACTGGCTCTTACGTGCAAAAGTCAAAACACGCACCAAAAAAAAAGCACTTTATAAATGAGCAGATATAAAAAAACACAGGTAGGTTAAACAACAATTTTTTACCTAAAAATATTAAAATACTGCTATAAAAGAAAAACCCTTTCAAGGGTTTGTTTTGATAAATTGAAAGAAATAAAAAAGACTTAAATCGAATGTACCAAATGGTTTTGTCATTCAGACGAAAGAAACATTTGAATATTTTTTTGAATACGTCTCGATAGATGATACGTCATAGAACTTTGTTTGAGGAAAAAGGCAGTCTCGCGATAAAGATTGTCCAACATTATACTCTCTGTAAGCTGTATATAATGTTTTGGTATTCTTATTACAGTTTTGTAGTTCTTCTTTCTTATTATAGTATATTATAGTTTTAAGAGCACAAAAACTAAACAAAAATTCCAGGTAAGAAATATTGAGACTATTAAAATGGTTAAAGAATTATCTAAAATCACGCGAAATCTAGGGCATATTATATCTTAGGGCATAGTGGAATCGGATCACTCACAATTGGAGCTGCCCCACTGGGGAACTACCTCCACCTTGCAGAAAATCGTAGCCAAATAACATAGCTCCGTGCTATGTTGTGTTCCTAACGGTGAGCAAGGTCGCCAGAGCTCCGCGAGGAAGCGTTGTGTTGGCACATAGGATAAGCATCACGCTAGTGTCTATTATGTTGCCAGCCCAACTATTCCTCCTTAATTTACAGGTTCGGCAATATTTGCAATTTACAGGTTCGGCGAGTGACATCCCTGCTGTTGCAAGCGTTTATGGGCTACAGTAACCGCTTACCATCAGGCGGGCCGTATGCTTGCTTGCCACCTCAGTGGTATAAAAAAAAATCTATGAATTTGATCAATATTCTTCTTACTCAGATGTGAGAGATGTATTTACATTTTGTAATCATTGATATTTTTTGTCCTCAAATTGTAACTTGTGTTTAAAATTATCTCCATTGCAAATGCAACATAACATAATTAACACCGTGTGACATTTTTATCCAAGCATTATTTTCATACGTAGTTGTAAGCGGTAGTGTTTTATTTCTAGTGCTAGCAAAATTTGGAGCACTGCCCATCACTAGCGAAAAACGAGATGGTATTGTATGAATAAACATAATGCCAGCGGTTAATATGATGCAAATTAATTTGGACTATGTCACCCGACCTCATCAAAAAACTAGGTCAACGACCTAATCATCATTGCTTATGAACTTTACATAATGGACATGCAGACATGGAGTCCGCTCTTCACCTAAAGCCATTGTTTCGTTTAAAGGCTAATGGGTCCGGGGCCGGCCGTGTTATTCAAGTGTCAAGAAGATGAATGCCATGTAATTTATGAGGTTGCGGTGAAAAACTGGCTTATTTTGATACCTGGCTTTCCAACTCCGTTGCATGACAACACATAATGCCGCTTTTCACGGTAATCCATGTTTTCATATTACGGTTTTGAATTTTTTCCGTGACACGAAGTGGCTATTAACATTGTTGATGGCTAGGTACGCAATCGTTTTGAATTATAAGCAATACTGAAAACGATTTATTGTCATATAAATAGTAATTTAGTGCTTGTAGTTACGTACAAGAGAATTTTATTTGTTCAGAATTTTGACGTTAAAATGGAGGAAAGGTAAAGAATTTAAAATATTGATAGTCTCAGCATTCGAGTCAAACTTTCAACTTCTTTATATTTTATTAGCTGTGCACCTGCTCAGTATTTTCTTTGAATTTATCACAAATATTTATTCCGCAAATGTTAAATGCACTGCAGGAAAACATTTTTCATAACACCTATTAGCGAGAAGAAACTTTTAATTACGTTGTTACAATAGCGTAGAAAATGTATGAGTTGAAGTTTGCCATGTCTGTAACAGTATCTTATGAAGAAACTATTACGTAAACTTTGGTATAACTTTTAGAGGTAAGTTAGGTAGACAACTGTAGTAGGGATATAAGATGTTTACGTAACAGCAGCATTTCAAATTACCCTTGAATTGAAGGAAAATAGCGAGTAGCCCTTGAACTTTTGTTATGGACATGAGCCAATAATTATAAAACCAAGCATGAATAGTTATATCACGAAAACTACACGTGGGAGAGCCATGCTTCGGCATGAATGGGCCGGCTCGACCAGAATGATATCACGGCCGGCGTGAAACAACGCTTACGTTGTGCTTCGCCGAGTGAGTGAGGTTACCAGAGGCCCAGTCCCCTTTTAAAAGGCTGGCAACTGGCAACGCACTTGTAACTCCTAAGTAAGGCGATCCGTCTGCTCGTTTGCCCCCCTATCCCATAAAAAAAGAATGATGTAGAAAAGATTTCTAAGCCAATTACGAAGTTTCATAACTGAGTAGTATTGGCCAGTGTCGCCAATTTTTATTATTGTTTATTTCAAAAATATGCATAACGTCCGTGATATCTTAATACCGTGTGTTGGTGATCATGGCTATTTAGAAGATATGAATATTATTTTTATATAAACTAAGTTAATTGTTGGGCAAGCGTTGTGTGGGACGTCCTACGACGCGATGGACCGACGATTTGAAGAAGGTTGGCAGCGGATGGATGCGAGCTGCTCAAGACCGGGATGGTTGGCGCTCCTTGAGGGAGGCCTACATTTAGCAGTGGACAATAGGCTGATATGAAGTTAAGTGTAAGAAGCAGTGATAGCTCAGTGATATTTTTTTTATTCTTGATAGTACCGATCGCTTAACATCAGGCGAGTTCGCCTGCGACACTGCGATCTACGATAGAGCGGGCTTGCCTAGAAAAAATCGATATGCCTAGTGATATAAACTTAAAGCATTTTTGTTAAATAAATGTTTATATTCTCTGTCTGAATTGGAGACAAATGATGGTAAATAGTTTTTATATTAGTAATTTACCTTTTTGTACCTACCATCTACTTGTGACTCATTAATAGGCTAAGACATGATAATAATTACAATAATTCCCATATTAACTATTTTCAATCTATTGACATAAAATTGATCATTATGTTATATGTTATTGACTACTTTTACTTTATTTGTTTGAAATTCACAATTTGTTATTTTTAGCTGTAATATTTTAATTAATGTACTATATAATTCAAACACAATGCGAATTGTTATATGAATAAATAAATATGACCATTGGATTGCCAAGTCAAAGGTTTTGAGTTCGAATCCAAGGCACGTCCTTCTGACTCTTCTAAATCATGTGCATTGCATACATATTATTAGTTTGTTAACACGCGCTTATACGGGGAAGGAAAACATCGTGAGGAAACCTGCATGCCTGAGATTTTTTTGACGGCGTGTAAGGTCTGCCAACCAGCATTAAGGATTAGACTATAGCTTACCCTCACGTCCGTGAAATCCAATGGCATGAAATCCAGAAATCCGTGGCCAGCAGTGGGACAGTATAATTTGTTGATAATGTATGTATTTATGTTAAAATGTATTCATCCAGTGACATATAACCCATTACAGTTAAACTTTGAGTTTTTACCGTAGGAGAGTGGCTCGACCGGAGTGATACCACGGCTTCACAGAAAACCGGCGTGAAACAACGTTTACCTACGTTGTGCCGAGTTTCGCCGAGTGAGTGAGGATTCCGGAGGCCAACTCCCCTTTTAAAAGGCCGGCAACGCACTTGTGACTCCTCTGGTATTGCGGGTGTCAATGGGCGGTGGTAATCGCTTTCCATCAGGTGATCCGTGTGCTCGTTTGCCCCCTATCATATCATATTATGATACGATACAAAAACGCAAATAGCAGCTCGGAGTTTGGGATGGCAATAGGCTCGCCCCCTATTTCATGGGACCTAAACATACCGGCGAACTGTGGGTGCACATTAGTACGCCTCTGCCTAACCTTTCGGGGAATACAGACGTGATGGTATTTTATGTTATAGTAGTAGTGTTAAAATGTAAATTGATGATTCCTGCAAGAACGTTGAATAGAAGACGAGCGCTGCACTACTTGTAAGTACATAACTTCAGCACTGAGTCATAAATTCGTGACACCAGCTGTTTATTATATTTTCGATTAACGGTTTACTAAATATAAAGATTTATGGTCGACTTTTTACAATCTAGCTATTTATTTGGGTTTCAATATCAACTTTAATCTCAACTGAATAAATAAACAGAGAGTTTTGTTACATGTACATGTTTGTTACAGGTACATACTTTGCATCTGACACTGTAGGGGTTAATTAATTACAGACCGAAATTAATTTGTTAATACTTTACTGGACAGTGACGTAATGAAACTAAATTCGACAATATTCTCTAGCATAAAATCGGTCTATCGGAGTACAAAACACTATAATTTATAGTCCCTATATCTAGGTCGAATTATGTTTTACAAATGACCTTAATATTGATAGTCATGTCCAGTGGAACGTTACTAAATAACAAATGAACATTAAGTATGCATGAATACCTTTCCAAAATTACAAAACGTTAGCACTGTGACAGATGTTCGTACCTCACCTTTACCCTTTCTAGACACCCTAACATTAAAGTAAAACAAACCCAATACACGTTAAATTGATACAGTTATCGGCAAAAGCGAAATTGGAAAGTATCTTCGTCATCGTCACAAAGCTTTTTCGCTTTTCGATCAGTATCGCCATGACGCAATTTATCTTTGTGACTGTACTTTATCGACAATAAGTATGTGCCTATACGAGATTGTATTAGGTTTTTTATGGTTCCGGCAGTATGGAAACCCTATTTGTGAAGCTTTTTGTCCATCTGACAAAGAAACATTTTTTCGAATGCCGAATTGGGTATCTTTGGATTTGATTGAGTTTCGTTTCATAGTTACTCGTATGCCCGTTTTTCAAGAGTTACGAGTAATGTATTCCTTGCTTTGAAGAAACCGCACTGACGTGTACTGACCAAGCTAATCAGGAGAGTGGAGTGCTTCACCAGTGTCGTCATTTTGTTTAATAAAAAAGTCACATTCCGAAAAATATTGGATGTCAGATTTATTCTAGAGTATAATGATCATCAATCAACACAGGATGAAAAAGTAAGGCATACACCATCAAGAAAATCTTGCAAGAATGCTGGTTGTTTTTAGGAGATCTTAAGGCCACGAATCGGCAGTCTATATCCAAATCACTAGCCTGTCACTTATTTATTAAAGATGAAAAGGACTGGTTATATACCTGTATCCTTTAATTTTACTTTTAGTCAAAAACTCATAGTGACACTACAAATTTTAAGCTACAACAAAAACAGCATCATAACATAATGTCATATAATAATCATAATTATTATTACCATATCATCGTATCAGCTAAATTAAATCTTACCAGCTCATATTCGGAAATTCCGAAGCATAGAAGCATACTCGAACGTCACAAGCTGAAATAAAAAGGCACTTTGCGTATCGTTCTTTTAACAATAAGTTAATTTTCAAGAGACTGACAGCCCTTTAAAGAGTGTATGATAGACAATATCGTTCAATAAACACGACAGCGTTAAATAATAATTTAAATTTAGTTTATCAATTTCCGCTACGCACCGTTTGTTTTGTTCAAAACTTAAATAGAAAACCATAACATTCATAACCAACTCGTTATTTTATTGCTTTTGATTGACTTTGCCATCCCCATTCTTGATTAAATAGGGATGCTGACGTTATTTGATTTAAATAAGTTAGAAATATAGGATAGGTACCAGTTTCTACCTGCGACTTCGTCTGCGTGAATTCAGAATTGGGTCCGCCTTGGATAAAAATCATATACCTATGTTTTTTTTTTAACGTGATAGGCTTACATGTCAGGTAACAATTTGTGTACCAATTTTCTTCCAAATCCGTGTTTTTATGGGATAGGAGGGCAAACGAGCAGACGGATCTCCTGATGGTAAGCGATTACTGCCGCCCATGGACACCCGCAACACCAGAGGAGTCACGAGTGCGTTGCCGACCTTTTAAAGGGGATTGGGCCTCCGGTAACATCACTCACTCGGCGAAACACAACGTAAGCGTTGTTTAACGCCGGTTTTCTGTGAGGCCGTGGTATCACTCCGTTCAGCCGCTTTTCGTGATTAATTAAACATCCCACCATCTAAACATCCAAACATCGTGTTTTCACATTTACCTATGATATTACTAGGATAAAAAGTGAAAAATACTGGAATTTTTAACGCATCACATTAAATTCAGCCTAAAGTACTTATTCATATATAAAAAGTACTTATTCATACTAATATTTGATCAAATATTTCTTGCTGTTTAACTTCCATCTTAAAAAAAGTATTTCCCCGCCATAGTGAAATTCATCCTTAAGACAAATAAAGAGAGACCCAGATGAAGCCGGATATCCGGGCTTAAGAGCCAAGGAAACATGGCCGGAGATGTGGAGAGGTTCAAGCACGTTAAGTAGATTTTCATTTATGTCCTTGTATTAAAGTACTTTAACATATTTTATGCGCTGGGAGAATTTTGAGGATTAAATATGATTTCATAAATTGGTTGAAACATCATAATGTGGTAGAGAATGTGGCGAAAAGGGTATAAATATTAGAATTGTGTTGTGTGAAATGCTACATGGGACATGTACCATTGAAAATATACCATTAACACACTATCACGCCTGTATTCTTCGAAGGGTTTGGCAGAGATACGAATGCACAAGCACAGATGGCCGCCGCAAATCCTATTACCACAAACTGGGAATAAATTCAAGCTTAGATCTGCTGAATCTTTTTTAGAAAAAATCAATAACAATGACTGAAGACTGCCTCATTAGTCTAGTGGTCCCAAGTGCGACTGCTACACTAGAGGTCCTGGGTTCGATCCCCAGGTCGAGCAAAGTGTTATTGGGTTTTTCTATGAAATTCTCAGTCAACAGCTCGGAGTCTGGATTTGTGCCCGGTTAATGGCTATAGGCTCGCCCCCTATAACATGAGACATAAACATACCGGCGAACTGTGGGTGTACATTAAGTACGCCTCTGCCTAACCCTTCGGGGAATACAGGCGTGATGGTATGTTATGTTATGTGGTATCAATAACAATTTGCTCGAATTGGGAATCGTACCCAGGACTTAGGACTACTAGACTAATGCGATCAGGCGTTTACATTGACTAAAATCCTCATCGGGTCGTCGACTGTCAGGGGAGGGAGGGGGTAAGTTGCACTTCTCGTCATCTGGAGACTCGTGACCACGTTCCCGAAGTGTGTGAAAATGTCTGTGAAGAAATACATATTTCAATAATAATAAAATGTGTTTTGATTTGACAATATCACTTAAGTAGTTTAGGCACAGTGTTGTGAATTAATTAGCTTGGGTGAACAAATTGCTCCAAATCTTTGCGGTTTACGTTGAATTCTGTTGTTAATTTGAATTGGCATTATTGGCTAATTTATTCTATCTATTCAAATCACGATTTTATATTTCCAATTATTTATTTCTATAATGGGATACATATTTTATAAAAAAAAAACTCAAGACAAGGGATTTTAAACATACAAGTAGGTATCGATAAACATGAGAACCACGACGTCCTTTTTTAGGTCACCTAGTTCTTACGCTATTAACTATGCTGATTAACCAATGTAGGGTTAACCTGCACTTACCGCGGCCAGCCTCTGGATGACATCGAGACCTCTCTGTGCCTCAGAGAGTATGTCAACCAGGTCCCGGTTGACATTAATTTTAATAAGAGACATTATTATTTGTATAACCAGATTCACAACGAGCCTATCCTGACATGAACTGTCATCCTAGCTCTACAGCTAGGATGACAGTGTTAGTCTGGAAGCCGATCGCAACATATTTGGAAAAAGGCTAGTACTATGCAGTCTAAACATACTGTTCATCAAAATTGTTTAAGGGAATTGTTTACATCACTCAAATCCAAAAAAACACCCTAGTTTTAAAGAAGTTTCTAGTGGAATCCTTATGTGCGTTTGCCATATAAAAAATATATGTTATACAAACAAATTGTATTGTTTAAAATTTTTATAAATTTACCCCAATTTTGGAAAATAATTAAAGTAAATAGGCCTTTTTTAACCTAATTTGTATTTTTTCTCTTTAACGGCTTAATAGTTAGTCATGAATTGTATACCAAAAAACATCGTAATGACGTAATTAACAATTTGTATTGTTTTTATTTTCTTATTTCTTTGAATATTTTTAAATAATAAAGAAATACTCGAAACCTCACTAGCACCCCGCGTGAAGCAACCCCGCAATGCCTGTGACTAAGAAATACTAGCACAAAGACTAAATTCTCAAGGTCATTGGGCAATGTTACCCTTAATATAGAATATTGGTGTAGATATCACTGCACCTATGTATATATAACTATAAAATATATAGAGTCAAAGTTAAATCCTGAAAATTGAAGAATTTGATTAAAATATCTTCTGCTTCAATTAAGAAGTTTTCAAAGTACGACTGTGTAACTTACAAAATATTCCAATTATCTGAGGCCTCCGCGATTCAATTTGTGTAAGTTTCTCTGAACGTACAGTATTAAAGCAAGATTCGCCCGGTCCCAACATAAAACCGGTTGTAATGTGAGTGAATTCGCTTCGCCCGGACCTCCGCAGCTGCTCCTTGTAATGTCCCTCACTAGCCAGTTTATTTGCAGACCTTCTGCGACACGCCTCGACCCTGATTTATATATGAAAAGTCTCAATTTATTGTATACCCAGTTTCTGTAGTTAATAGCTCAGGATATTCTGGGGTTAGCCGCGCGGTCAAATTAATGAGTGTGGGACAAACAGCCGAATGTGAGTGCTTTGTTTTTGTACATTTCGGATCAATTGTTATACAACATAATTTAGAACTTAATCTGTAGCGATAAGATTCGTTATCCTTTAAAGGCCTCAGAAAGGCAAAGTACTTGTCTAAAAAAGAGTTGATAAAATTTATTAAGCCCTGCTTATCTCTTTAACTTTTATCTCTTTATACACGACTTTTGAAATCCAATTAATACTTATTATTTTAAAAAGAAATTTTCTTACTTAAAACAGCTTTAAAAAAAACTTTGATGTTTTATTTCTCCCACAAAGTCGGGTTTGAACTAATGAACCTTAAAAATGTATCAATCATAACTTGATCTATTGACGTACATACAATTAGTATTTATTTTAACTTGCCAAATTGGACTTATGGTCGGAAACGCGGCCGCCGAATATGAGGTCACGAATTTGATTCGCAGATCGAAGTGCTATTTGTTTTTTTTTTATAATAATCTCAGTATGGCCGCTTGAAGTTGAGATTTGTGTCCAGTTAATAGGAAGAAACTCGGTCCCCGTTAGTTCGTGTTAGATAGGGTTGACATTCTAGGCTATTTTACAATTGAGAATTTAATTAGAAACATTTTTATAGAAAAGTTTTCTATTCGCATTCATGATGCTCTTCAAGAAATCTATGATACTCTACGTCATTCCACGTCTATGTAAACAAGTAAAACATATCACGTAATTATACGATCAATATTAATGTGATGCGAAGGTTAATATATATACAGACCAATAAGAAGTCCGTACGAAATTTCAATTTGCACCGCGGTTAGACTTGTGATTCGAGTCGGAAGGAATGAAATATTATACGGCTTGAGTCCGGGGCCCTGACCCATGTCAAATCAGCATTCGCAGGTATGCCACGAATTATTCACGGCCAACTCACTGCTATGAAAATTTTTATCGCAACGATAAATCTTTATTAGCTAAGTTAGAGGAATTTTTCCGGGCGTTGAACGAGCCTACACATTTTTGGCCTGAATTTTTTTCGGACCGTATTTGATATTTACTTGTCGAATATGGTAGGTGAAAGATTGAAATTATTAAAAATAACTGGCAGGTTTTCACGCCTGAACCGATCCGATGAATTTTGTGATAGAGTAAGATTGGACCTAGGAGACGGAAATACTTAGGGTACTAATCCTTAGCCTTCTGTCGCAAAAATCCTTCGGGATGCGGGTGAAATCGCGGGCAACAGCTAATTAATAGTTCGTTTACTTAATTACTAAAAAAATAATTAACTTATATTGACTAATAAGGTTCTAAGATTAAGGATTTAAAGTTTTTGTAGGGGATTTAGAGGGAATGTTCAAAATTACAGCGCATTTATGATTTGACATCATCTGCCGTATCTCTCACATCATGGTCTCTAAATGACTTAAAAATTAAATGCTAAAATCTCTCTTGTTTTTAAACCAATAGGTACCTACTGGTTTTTGTTGATCGGCTCATTTATGGTATAATCCTATAAGAAGCCTATAAGAAGTTATCTACCTTACTAAGCTTACCGGCTACAAGGTTTTGTTATCAACAATTATGTATAACCTTACCTTCTTAGAAGTGATATTGATTTTCTGTTGAAGTACGGTCGGCTGTCAAGGCCTCTTATCGAAGGGAAGGATCCACAAGAGGAAACGACATGGAGTATCATAAGAAGATAAATCAAAATACCATCATGTTGTTTTCTGCGGCAGAATTGAGGCATTTAATTGCGGGCTGAACATTAAATGACGTCCCATTATGTTCCTCTACCGTTGTGCTGAGTGTCATGGGTTCGATATACACCAGAGATAAATATTTTGTGTTCCACAAATATTTGTTAATAGTCTGTGTTGTGTCCGTTAATTATAAGTTCATGAAGATTCTCGCGACCTTAATATTATGCCTGCAGGAGCTATCTTAGCTGATATTGCCCTGGATAAATAAAATGCAGCATTTGCGACGTCTCTCCTATTTTAGGTCAGGTGTTGTAATAAATCATATACTACCTACAAACCCTAAGGTGCCAGAAGTACTATAAAATCTGTCTGCAAAATAAAATGTATGAGCGCAAGCGGACTGTAATAGTCTTGCCTGTCGCATTAGACACTATTATTTACGGCACTTCAGGGATTTTGATATAGTACTTACTTACTAGGATTTTTATGCCATAATTATAATAATGAAAATCTTAATGCTAATAATGCTAACGCTAGAGGTCCCAGGGTTAGATTTCCAGGTCGAGCAAAATGTTATTGGGGTTTTCTATGTAATTCTCAGTAGCAGATTGGAGTTTAGTATTTGTGCCCGGTTAATGGCAATAGGCTCGCCCCTTATTACATGGGAGCTAAACATACCGGCAAAATGTACATTAGTACGCCTCTGGCTAACACTTCGAGGACTACAGGCGTGATGGTGCGGTATATGAAAATCTTAATAGATTTATGATATGGTGTTTGTATATGAGAAAATATGTTTTTTGACGCTCTCAAAATACAGGAGAACATCCTTGTGTCGATCAATGCCTTACCGATTATTGAGAAAAAAATAAGGTGAACTGATGGTGGCTGCAAAAAGAGAAGGTAGACAAGGAGAGCCGACCTCAAATGATGGGATAAGGCTAAGGAAAAGAAAAATTCTAATAAAAGGATTGTATTTATGTGTATAAACTTAATTATAAAATAAAATAGTTTTCAGGTGTAAAAAGTACTCAATGACATCATATGTTCATACCGTCCTCAACCCAAAAATATACCAAACCCTATATAAAAAAGATTGGCATCTCGATTATGATAATGTTTGTAGATAAAATCCAATATCACTTTTCGTGTTCACCGTCCTTCAGTTAAGGGCGAACGGCCATCGTTATGCCGGCCCCTTAAACTTCACTCAAAAGGGACTTCGACAACGTCAGCGCTACCTAATAACACTTCTGTACACAACAGATCACTAACATGTTGTGACCCAACTTAAGATACATCTGTGCTGTTTGTTGAACATGTCGTCCAAATTGCCGCATTCTCCTCCATGAATATTGTATGAGTAGCCCGCACTATGCGATCACTTCATCATAACGCTTGAGGGATGGCCAACGCATGCTCCATCCTATTTATCTAGGAGAGCTTATTGACTGCCTGAATATGCATAGCAAGCCTTTCAGGTCCGGAGCGGATTAATCCTTGTCTCGGTTTTTGAACACTATAATCCCGATTTGTATTAATTTATGCGGTATTGTTATAGGTTACTCTGGCAAATTTACAAGCAAACGTAAATATATTATCAAAAGGGTTGGGCAGACGTGCCCCAACGCTCACTTACTCCAGGGCATGTTCTCAGGTCTCATGTAATAGGCAGTCATGGTCGTGGTGAATGTCATGTCAATGTGAATCTCATGGCTATAGGGCTAGAGAAGGTACACTTTTAATCGGCACGAGTCCGATATACCCTGTTGCCTCAGCTTTGGTAGAGGGTTTTTGAAGGTATTTCCGTATCCTCAATAAAAGTTATCGTGTAATAGGGGCCGAACCGAGTCTAACCGGGCTCATATTTTAATTCTGAGCTGCAACTGACAATTTTCCAAACCTAAAAACACATAACTCGAGCTAGGATTACGATAAATTATATAAATAGTCTTCCGGAGAACCCCAGACAGTCTATGCCGCTGTTATTAACGTGGTGGCTAGGTAATAGAGATGCAAGAAATTTGGGCCTTTTGAGACGTAAAGCAGCCCATGACTATACACACGATGCAATCTAACTCCTTGCTAAATTTTATCGAAATCTATTCACGCCTGGTTTCGATGAAAATTCGAGAGAAATATCTTTTAAATAATATGCTAATTGTTTTTAGTTATATTTAAAGAATCAGACTAACTTATTACAAATAAAATATAATCTGGACGCCCACTAGAAAAATAAGGTACCTAGTATGTATTTATTTGTACTAGCGTCCCAGACACAAAAAAAAACTAAGAAAAAAGAAAATGAATGAGTACATCAATAAACAACAGTAAAATCCTACCAGATGGAAATCTCTTAAATTATAAATCTACCCTGAATGGAATTGAAATCTACATAATGGTTTGCGCTGAGAAAAATGAGAGTACTGAACAGTACGACAATAATATGAAACATGGAGGAACAAAGGGTGGTTTAGATGAAGTACTAGAGTGGTTTTAATATGACTTTATATATTTTACAAAAGAACCATAGAGGTACAAGTATAAAAATATGCATACGTGACATACTATAATGCCTACTAAGGTGTACTACTGGGGGCCGAAATAGACAATGATGATGAATATGATTCATATTACAACATTTCTGGTGGATTAATACGGGTTTAATGTAGATATGACTTAGCAGACAAATTGCTGGATGTGGTCCTTAGGGCTTTATTTAGGCATTCCTCTAAATCAATTTGTATTTAAAACCCATATTAATTTCGAAGCAATTTTCTGCGGTATAAAATCAAGCAGCATTTTAAACTCTCGAGGTGCTTTATTTGATACTGTGAGCAATCCCTCTAAAATCAATTGTTATTATAAGTCTACAACATTTTTTCTAATGTGATATTATTTTCATTTTTCATAATATATGTACATCAAATGGCCTTTTTAGCCCAGCTGATCAACACCCACATTTCCCTCTTATGTTTTTAGATCTTACGTAATAGGGGACGAACCTATTGCCATTAATTAATCGGTAACTCCAAACCTCCTCGAACTCGTGATTTTGACAATAGAATGAATTCAACATTTTTAATTCTTAAACAACAACGTTGAGTCCATCAAATTTCCATAACTGTATTCACTAAATCAGTACCAACGTTGGTTAGAACAAAACCAAAAATCTGATGTTAGTTTAAAATGGATTCAGTGATCTTTTTTATGCCACGGAGTTAAAATAACAAAGGCAATTGTCATTTTGGCTGAATTTTAACCGCGTTTTTGTCGGGGATCACATATTTATTCGTGACTATAATATTAGCGACGACGCCCTCGACATAGATAAAAAAAATAGCAGAACATATTCCAATCAACAGTACGGTACGACGAAATGCAAAACTGAGGAAAACAATCCAATGAGGATGACATTATTTCCACAGAAATGTGGTGAATTTGATTTATCTTCGTACGTATTATTTTACTTAATTTTAGTTTTTTTTTATGTGATAGGAGGGCAAACGAGCAGAGGGATCACCTGATGGTAAGCGATTACCGCCGCCCATGGACACCCGCAACACCAGAGGAGTCACGAGTGCGTTGTCGACCTTTTAAAAGGGGATTGAGCCTCCGGTAACCTCACTCACTCGGCGAAACACAACGTAAGCTTATTTGACGCCGGTTTTCTGTGATGCCGTGGCATCACTCCGGTCGAGCCGGCCCATTCGTGCCGAAGTAAATTCTATGTCTATATATATATAATAATTTAATTAAGCCAGCCCGATTTTAACCCTATTACAGTGGTTGTTACCGAGGCGTATTCCATACCGAGATAAAACTAATTTATAATACTAATCAATATTCTTATTGCTAATGTTGGTTCACAAATAGAGACCAGCTTCCTTTGATCAGTAAAAAAATCAGTTTGAAAAAAATGATTCTAGTACATTCGTACTAGAATCATTTTTTTACTGATCTCTTAAATACACTTGATCCTATTTTACGCTTAAATATTTAATATATTTACCGCACGTACATACCTATACAGAATATTTTCTATTGCAATGGTGACCCAATATTTCATTTACGCCCTTCACGCTTTGTAATTTTATTACTAGGATCAATTTTACGACATTCTATACTTTTACGGTTGTTGAGCCTTAAACGTAAAAGGGTTACTGTTACGTCTCCTATTACTTTACCTCCTTTGTCCTTGTATGGAATTTTGAGAAGCAATTTTATGTTTTTAATAGATTCCCATTTTATTGTCGCACGATTCTAGGCGCGTGTACAAGATTTACGGAGGTTTAGATGGTAAATTTCAGTTTACGACGTAATCAGGAGTTGGTACAACGGTTTAATAAGAGGTGTTAGGATTTACTTCAAATCTCGTTAATACTCGTGCGATAAAACGAAACGAATATTCTGTGTAAATGTTGGATTTCGGTAAAGTGAGAGTAAGCTCTATTTCTGAGGTTATCAACAGATAACATAGCATAGATTCCACCATGCCTCTACTCCACAAAAGGTTAAGCTGATACTAATGCACACCTATATTTCGCCGCTATGTTAGGTCCCATGTAATAGGGGGCGAGCCTATTGCCATTAATAGGGCACAAATTCCAAACTTCGAAGTGCTACTGAGAAGTTTATAGAAAACCAAAAACAACCAACAAACACTTCGCTCAACCTGGGAATCGAACACAGGAGCTGTAGCGTAGCAGTCGCGCTCAGAACCACTAGGCTAATGAGACAGTTTATAAGAGATTGAATAATAATTACGAAAAAAAGAAACAGATATAGGTAGTTAGAGTTCTAATTACATGAGACAAAAGAATATTCAAACACTTGGTACCTTATTTAATACTCAATACTCAATTCGTTTATTGCACTCCACAATGTTAACAGGTGTAAAAAGGAGAGTAGGAGTAGGAGAGAGGAGTCTTTATTTAGTCTTAAGATCCTGCCGATTGATTCCCAAATCGGGTAAACTATACAGGTTTTAGGCTTTACACGTTAGGTGGGTCTAGCCACTAAATGCTACCAGAAAGCATGCTGGATTTAGTTGATTTTTGTTGATATCAATCAGGAGCTTGGTTTAATTGTGGGGCCGAAGACAGTGATTATCGAAATGTAAACATTCACAGAATTAATGAAACTTCTTCTGATATAACATTGTTCACGTATCAAAATTACACTTTTACCAGAAGTAGATCCAGCTTCTGCTTTTTATTGCATAAAGCGATTCCAAGGTAATAATATATTAAACTTTTCATAAAATTCAATAAAGAACGAACATGAGGAAACCGTTTGTAGGAGACAGTCTATATTTTACCCGTCCAGAAAGTCGGATTATCATCTAGTAAAGCGAATGTTGGCAAAAATGCAATGTTATGTGGCTGTGGCAGTACTTAATCACTAGATTTGCAGTGGTGGGGCACGACTTTGTGCAGTACAACGTGACACGATTGTAGAAGAGTTCTTTAATCTGAATAAGACGGTGAAATATTATTTGTGAATTTTTCTGGTGGCAGCGATGTTCTTTTGCGAATTTACGACGAATATTGTATAATTTCATCTAACTGGTAATTAATTGGAATATAATCAAACTAGTAATCAAAGAAGTATGCAAGAATCGTAGTAAGTGGTAGTCTATAGTTTCTGCCTACCCCTGTGGGAGAAAGGCGTGAGTGTATGTATGATGTATGTATGTAATCAAACTTTCTGTGCCTAAATTGCATGATAGATAATTATTACTCCTCGTATAATTAAAATAGAACGCGTACCTATTTGACATTTGGTTGTTGTTATAAAAACGATATGATCATATTTTACAAATAAATACGTCACTTTGAATTGTAAAACGAGCATTTGAACTCCTTGATTAGCTAAGTATGTCGTGAATAAGATGTTTGATACAAGTCACGTACCAGGAGTAAAACAGTCGCGAGGGACAGACGCCGTCCACCCCGAGTTATTCCACCTGTGTATATCAACCACGATACCGCTCCGTACTTCTAGTTTCCTGGTACTACAGAACAAAAGCTATAGTTTCTTAAATAAAACGATGCTAGAAGAAACCATAAAATATGTATTTAAGCCGTCTGTTGTGTGAAGCCAGTTGCTGTCAGAATGCGGTAATCTATAGATCTTCCTCAAAGGAAACTGCTACTTTATTCAAGACGTTACTAGTACAAAATAGGAAGTGGAATCTGCTGACCTAAGTGGGCTAAAGAAGTGAATAATGTGCAATAATCGAAAAGTACATAAATAGGTTGGTTGATTGATCATAATGACGATAATTTTGTAACAATCTATCCTTTCAAATGTTATAAGATCATATCAGATAACTAACTACACACGCAAGGCTGAAAACTTATTCATAATTAAATAGCTTGACTCTGTGCTTCACCAAACAAAAGTATAATTTGCTACCGTACTAAATCAGTTTCCTCGTTAAACATGAATACATTTTAGTATATTGAACTACTTGTTTACTACATAATTATACATTGTGTACATGCCGAATATTTAACGGCGACATTAACAACACCGAACTACAAATTAACAGCGACAATAGTAATTAATATAGAGAGGTATGGCCGACACTTAGCAGTCGTAAATTTGAATAACACTTAAATTTCTTACACCGTAGATTAAACTTGGACCATCTTGTGTTAAGCTCCGTTCCCGAGCCAAATTAAAAAGCTGAGTATGCACGAAATATTTTGGCAAATTCCCTCGAGTGCGGCTCGAGTGCAGGCCGAGTGTGGAGGCTCATTGCATTGCCTAGAATTCCCTACGGAGGAGAATGCGAATCACGTCCTACACCAAGAGAATTCCAGTGCTTTGGACGATCTCTCAAATTATCCGCTGGACATAGTGCTCTGGATGTAGTTCCAAGCATTAGTGGAATTGCTCTCAAGTGAAATCAATTGATCGGAAAAATATTTGGTACAGACTGTATTTGGAGTTGTTCAATTTTGTAAACTTTTCGTAAATCCGAATGTATTCCATTGCCAACCCAAATAGAAATGGTTCCGTTGATGCATCATGAAATTCTCGTTGAAAATGAAAAATCCACTCGTATATTTTTTCATTACATGTTGCGGACGTCACCATTATGATTAACAATTTAGTAACTTACAGCCCGATGTATCGAACCAGAGGACGCAGGTTCGAATCCTGCCGGAGACTTTTTTTATGGATTAAGTCGGCAAACGAGCTGACGAGCCACCTGATCTTTAAGAGCCCCGACGGACTGCAGGCTGCCAGAGCCATAGCAACCGACAGGATCTGGCTTTTACGTGCAAAAGTCAAAACACACCAACGTGCTTTACGATAGACTCCGACGTAAGGGTGGTCGCCAGCCAGTCAGACCCCAAGAGGTCCTACCATCGAGCAAGTCAGATATTTTCACGCCTCTTACGGGATGCCTATCTGAAAGGCAGTGAGGAACAGTATTCTATTCCGATTTCTTCTTCCACTAAAATTTATATCTAACTTTATTGTTTAAAAAATCGCATTAATACTTTTGGATACTATCCCAACACTAGGATCGCACACACAGCAATCAAAATGCAAATTAACATTTGTCAAAGCAAATATTGCACAGTAATATGCCTTTTAATGGCTATAAAGCTCGCAATTAACTCCAGACTGTTATTATGGACGGTTTGTGTATATTTTTAATAAACTAGCGATCGTTAACTGGATGCGGGTGAATTAAATCAGAGGTCATTTAGTTTTACTGACGTCGATAATTACAGCCGTGCTGCCTGCCGACCCGTTAATTCTACCACAAATAACTGTACCTACGCACACTTTGGCGTAGTTATAAAAACAATGTTTGTCGGAATTTAGACCTGTACCTATAAAGTAATACATGAATCCATTTGGAAAATATCAATGTCGAATTGTTAGGTTATAATCGAGATCATTTGGAGAGGGTTAAAATAAGAAAGATCATCTACACGAGTTAAGAAATATATTTTTTTATCTCCAGCAGGTTGGGTTATATAAGAGAATCTTGTGTGAAATTTATATGCAACTTTTTAAAATGTGTTTTTATAATAGGAGTAAACTAATAAATAATCAATCCATGTGACAAGTAGGTATGCCTCGACAATCTGACAAATCTTGGGAAGACGATTATGACTGCTACGGTGATGATAGCCCCAAACGACCTTATTTCCACATCAGTAAATCAACAAATCATTACAATGGAAAAAGGTCTTATTACATCGTTCAAAATGATAAGGGTATTACTCAGAAAATATGTAGCTACAGGAAAATGCTTTGTGAAAATAACGTATACACCCTCCCGCCCAAGTTTGTGTGCCATCATACACATAATGGCTAATAATCTAAAACATACACTAGCGTGTACTGTACATAGCCATGCGGCTTATCCCCAGGGGATATTGGAACTGTTATCGCGCTATGCAAATTCAATTGCGCAGTGCACTCTACGCGACAACTTCGGGACGATGCAATTGATCGTTAGTACCCAATAAGCTCTAAGAATTGTTTTGGGGTACAGTTGTTTATATGCATGTAATATGTTTTACATTTTCCATCACTCAATGTGATAGAAAATGTAAAACGCAGTACGGAAAAATGAGCATCGATGATCTGTCAGGATTTTTTTATTAAATAAATATTACCAAAAAATCTAGCGCGGGCATTATATTCGAACCAGCTTATTCCAGTTTAAACTAAGCTACTAAGACCACTGCTTGTGATGTCGAATTTCTCTACCACGATATACGTCTTATGGTAACGTAATTTTTTAAATATAATTCGATATATATATGGTCTATAGTTCTACCTACCCCTGTGGGAGAAAGGCGTGAGTGTATGTATGTAAGAAGAATATTTTAAGAGATTTAATTCACTCACTAGTCTACTTCAGTAGTATAGTGATTCCAAGCGCAATTGCTACGCTAGAGGTCCTGGGTCCGATCCCCAGGTCGAGCAAACTGTTATTGGGTTTTCTATGAAATTCTCAGTAGCAGCTCGGAGTCTGGAATTGTGCCCGGTTAATGACAATAGGCTCGCCCCCTATTACATGGGACCTAAAATCATACCGGCGAACTGTGGGTGTATAATTTAGTACACCTCTGCCTAACCCTTCGGGGAATAAAAGCGTGATGGTATGTATTTTCAGTCACTTACTGAGAGACTAATGGGCAGTCCGTTTCCTACCCATGGACTATCGCCCCAGTCATTACCCACAAGAAAAAAAAACTGAGAACTACTTTAGAATACATTTTTTTTGTATGGTATGTTATGTGTGTATCTGTGTGTGTTTGGGTGTGTGTGTGTGTGTGTGTGTAATGTGGTGTGGCACGCATGTGCATATAATGTACTCTATAACGAAAAGTGCACTCAAAACTAACCTAGCGGTCAACTAACTTATTTTCTACTTTCGAAACAAATTTCAACGCTCAATTACGTATCAAGAATTACCCAGTAAAATATTGCAATGGCGCTCACGGTTTTCTTAGCACGATTTTATGGAATAATCTCGCAAAATTATCCTGTTGGAGCTATTTATGAGACCCAACTTTAGCGGCAGATTCCTACTGTCTGATATAGTATACCGCAATATGCTGGAAAGGTCCCAGACAGTATGTTTAACCGTTCGTCTAGATTAATGTCACTACATATTGGATGCTACAGCCAAAATCTTTGCTGAAAATTGTAGTATTATGCTAATATAGCGTTTTATTCTTTTTGTGGCTAAAATATATGTTACTAGCGACCCGTGCCCAGCTTCGCTGTGTAAATTCTCACAACCAATTTGCGAAGTTTCTGGTGGATCTTCAAAAAATTTTTTTACCACATGAGTGCTGGTAAGACTCTGATGTTAGAGTTCTTCTGGAGTAGTACCGCATTACCAATATAATCTGCCGCTTAACAGTAATGTGCTAATATAAGTGTGTTTTGAAGGGCAATGTAGACAGTGAATTGCCTGGGCAAATATGGTTTAACAACTGCGTTCTCAACTGTTCGGTGCTATGTTGTGTTCCTAACGATGAGCAACGTCGCCAGAGCTCCGCGAGGAAGCAATGTGTTGGCAGTGTGGGGGACCGGTGGTGCTTTGTTACTGTCGCTGTCATGCATGGCAGAATGTCTCCTACGCTGCCAGCCCAGTCAGGATACCCCTGGTATTGCAAGCGTCCAAGCTACGGTAACCGCTTAACATCAGGCGGGCCGTATGCTTGTTTGCCACCTTAGTGGTATACAAAAAAAAGATAACAACGCCCTAGTGATATTACTGTTATTACCGTAGTACCTATGCCCGTATGATTGATTTTATCTTCTTACTCTTACAGTAAAATCTCAAAACATGATTGCTATTTCGTTTAAGAAACAAGCTGCTTTATGTCTTTTTGTAAAGTTAAGGGTGTCCACACTTGTAACTACTAGTTATATTCAAGTGTATTTTATCTGCTTCATAGCAACCTTTCACGTGTTCGTGAGATTGTACCGACACCGCTGTCGTCTCGATTTTATATGAATAACACATCAGCCAAAACTTCGACGAATCGAAAATTAAACCTTACAACTGATATCGCACGGTTTTATATACAAGGGAAAGTCACAACACAAATATGAGTGCTTCAAAACATAGTTTATAATATTCATGGCAACAACTGACTCGTATATTTGAATTACGACAGGAGCTTTCCACTCTACAATATTCGAATGAACATTGTATTCGCAATATATGACGTCATACAAATAAACACGTTTGAATAAAAACGCGCGTTGTGCGCGAACTACTTAAATGTTTTTACTTAGGTACGTCATGAAATAATAAAATAATTTAGAACGACGACGTCCTGACTACGATGTCCTCTGGAATCGTGCCAAGCACCGTGGGGTGCAACGTTATCCAAGCCTCGAGTACAAACTTTTAAGAAGCATACTCCTGTCTAACTTTGTCGTTATTATAAAATGTAAGAGGTGACGCAAATAGCGTAGTAGTAGGAGTTCGACGGATTTTTAGATATTTCGAACAACGATAGTGGGTGGACCGGAGTCGCGTCGAACGTTGGTTGCTCGCAAATTTTTATGAGCCAGTGTCGTGCACATCCGCACGCGCTATTGCTATCGATAATCCGTGCATAACCATTCCATTTGCACGTGACGTGTATCGTGCGAGTTATGAGTTTCCGCGTTAGTTGGCACATGTTGCAGCGTATTAAATTAGACGTATCAGCAGATAGCTTGATATTGGTACAGTTGGCACCGGCGCAGTGCGCGCACATGTGCGACATTGGCCGCGTCTCATGCATCATTCAGACGGAACCTGCATCCAATCGCTCTTACATTTAGGTTATAGCTCACCGTTTATAAGATAAATCGCTGTTCTGCAGGAAACTTGTAGTATCATCACGAGTGTTGCTTTTATCAGATTTTTCCAGCTGGTTACAAAAGCTCATGTAAAATGCATGCGGGAGTCGTGTTTGTAATTGTTATATCAGCTTTTACATTACACCCTAATATTAAAGGAATCTTGCTAGTGTTCAAAATACCTACCTATGCCTACATTATGAACGTAATTTAACGAGATCTATTTATTTAAAATTGTATAGAGTTTTGAATCAACTTTTATGAGGCATTTGAATTTTTGTACAATATAACTTTTTAAACTTTATTATTGAACCCAAACCCTACTCACAATATAAAACACTGCCATTACATTTGTAGCAGTTATCGAATCTTATGGTTTCTATACTTGATAAAGAACATCACCACCCTTATGATTTCAATAAAGTGCAAAGTCAATAACATCCAACGTAATATCACTTCGTCTCGAGTGTCATCAATAACTGTAGTGCAATACAAAATCTATGAGCATACTACAGTTAGCGATATTGCCATTCCATATTAAATGGAAGTAATTGGAATTCCTCTCAAGTATGAAATTGGCGTCTTCATTGAGCGACCAGAGACGAAATGTACGCCTCATACAATATGTATCTCTCAGAATATTATTATGTGTGTTTATTCGCTCTTATATTAATTCCAACCGCATTTATTGCTCGTTCAGAATTATTACTCGTGGGTAATTGTGTTAGTGGCTATAATTCATTAGACTGGGCGGAAGAGCCGAGCCAGTGATACTGATGTATAGATATGTAACTGTGGTTCGTATTACAATGTAGAATTTGCTGGTCAATAGAGGCTTTTCTGCTCTAGTTATGACATTTTTGAACAACTGATTTCCAAAATTTCCAAAGCTTTGAAGTTCATTCCATTTTGTTTCCTGATGGATGAACACTTCAAGTAACTATAGATACAATGCAAATCTATTATTCTTGTGCCTGGGTCTATTATGCAATATGCTGAATTAAAATAGGTATTATTTACCAGTTATTTAGGGCTTAGTTTTGAGCAAACTCAAGTCACTTGAAATCTATAATAAATTTTCTATATTTACGCATAACAAAGACTACATCTTTTTGTATATGTATACGCACATATGCTACCTTTGTTCGAAGGCTCGCTTTCAGTTGGAGTGATAGGGGTTGTTTTTGCAAATCATCTTATGAAGCCACGTGTAAGGCTTTAAAAGTGCCGCTTCATTCTCGAAATCTCCGGTTTCTATAGTCGTATGACGTTAAAGGGATATAATAACCAACGACATGTCGCGCGCTTTTGCATTTAATAGATTGAAAGAAAAAGCATTCTTAGCACATCCTAGTTTCTAGTGGATGTTGACAACGTAATAACTACCCCGATTATCGTCCTCAAAAGTTATGCTACATTTCTCGCATTTTGTCTAAGAATGGTGATCATTCCGCATATATATCCATCGATGCCTGTTGTCATTCGAATATCAATGATTGACTAGAATATACCTAAATGAAATGTGAATAATATTGAAATATATAATGACACCTACGAGTTCCTGTATGCTATATATGAAAGAAAAGAAAGAAAACATATTTATTCCCTAAACCAAGGTCACACAGAGACAGATATAAAGTATCACACAATAAAATTAATAAAATAAAACTTTGCTATATCAATTTTAACCTGGCAGCACTGTTCCAATGTCACACAACGTTATGACACTGACAGTGACAAAAGAATGCACTTGTAGACATGCTTAAAAATCATTATAATACACATAAATGACTACATATATGTAGTCATTTATGTGTGATACTGATAATGTAATTATTTTAAACTTTAAATATCTCACTGCGTACAAACGTGATAAAACGTGAGCTTATGTTCGAGATTTATAGTACATTAATTCAAGGCTGCAAATCCTCATATACGATATAAATGGGGCTGATATAATTTTCATTTAGAACCTGTAAATTGATAAAAGCTTATAATTTATTGATTATTATATTATGGAAATTGTTAAATTTTGCTACAGAAATACTTTGCGCTAGAAATAAATATATATATTTAACATCTTCCATTTCATATAAAACCTTATTCGAAATATGATTAATATTTCATAGAGTCAAATAAAGCCCGGAAAAAAATTAGTTACGAATGTGATTTGAATATGGAACATACAAAACATTATAGATATCAATTCGCAAATATTTAAATGGATATATCTTTATACGATATAGGTATTCTCATTTATTGAATAAATTCCACCAAACAGTGAACCTTGAACGATTACCGAAAAAAAGTTTGTAATGTTCTTACGAAAGTGGTTTTTGCCTGCTTCCTTTTAACTGTATTCAAAATATTACTTTACTTTGGTCTGAACGATATTAAGTTTCCCTCCATCTGTTTAATATCTCGCTATAGATTTCTCAATTTTACCTCATTATTAGTATTTTATAGGTAACTGAATGTTACAATATTAATTAAGTTAATGTTTATCCGCACTTCTCGTTTGAAATAAACTTTCGGTTCAGTGAAAGCGGTTACAGTATTGTTTGGCTTTATTTTGGCTGTTTTAACGTATTAACTGAGCTTTACATAATTTGATTTTGGAAATTCAGTGAAGCCATTTCCAGAACTATTATCGTACAAAGGGCCATAAACTGATCAAAAAGTAAGAAACTTAATATTTTTACCATTAAACCTTTAACATACAATATATTAAGGCATATTTTTTGAGATTGTAGAACTTTGCTGCTGAGGAGCTTTAGATCTGCAAGGTTAAGCTGCGCTCACTGCGGTCAGTCTGTGGATGGGTGACCATTCTTAACACACCGAGACCCCTCCGTGCCTCGGAGACTACGTAAAGCCGTCGGTCCCGGTTATCATACGTATTGTTGTATTGTTAGTGGTAGTGAGAAGCCCAAAATGCCTGCCACCCAGTCTACCCTCCGGATATCGGTAGAAATTGGGTTGCGGAAGTTCATCTGATTAGACTGGAAGCTGACCCTAACATAGTTGGGAAAAGGCTCGGGGGATGATAACTTTGCTGCTGAGTTCGCCTGGGTTGAGACCACCGCTTAGCCAAATAGGTACCCATCCTGTACTTAAAAAAGAATGTGCAAACAATATTATATGTTAGTTTAAAAGATAATACTAGTATGTCTAGTTGTCTTAGATGTGACTGCTACGCTGGTGGTATTATTGGATTTTTCTATGAAATTCTCAGCAACAGCTCGGAGTTTGGGATTGTGCCCGGTTAATGGTAATAAGCTCACCCTCTTTTATATGGGAATTAAATTACACCGATAAACTGTTGGTGTACAACAGTATACATCTGCTTAAACTTCCGGGAAATATAAAGGTATGGTTGGTTCCTATAGGGTACCTCATAAAAATACCTTCTCACGTAGGTCAAGTAGACGTAAGAACCAAAATCGCACAGTCTTTTATTAAAGGGAAACACTCAAAATACCTATCTACACCAAACTTTCCTTAACTCTACCTTACGTCACATATTTCCTAAATATAATTGAGGAAAAACGAAATCTTCCCCCTGGATACACCGACAAAGAAGTTTTCACAAAACGTTTGGAATAACGAAGGCAAATCAATTACTGGTACACTGCTTTTTAAGGCTAATAACTCTTTTACCTGTAAACCGAGTCGGTTGCGGTTTAAGGGGAAGTCGCTCTCCTTAATCACTATACCTCACGAACGAATCCGTACAAGTCGGTGGCTGGCACCCATTTTTTACATTCACGTTCCTCATAAATAAGAATAATGATGAAGCGCGTTCATTGGCTTTATAAAGCAGAATTAATTAGTTGTTATGAGATTTTATATTTATATTTAACATACCATCATGCCTGTATTCCTCGAGAAGTTAGGCAGAGTCGTACCTTCAATTCATCTTTATGTTTTGGATCTATTGTCATTCACCGGGCACAAATCCCAAAGCTGCTGAGAATTTCATAAAATAACTCCATATCAATTTTCTCGCAATGGGAATCGAACCCAGCACCACTAGACAAATAAGCTTTAAAAACGATTGTTCCAGACAAATATTATTATCGTTATTTCACAGCAACCCGTAGATACCTACTGCTGAAAACACGTTTAACGCTGAATGGTATCTACTCTGAGAATGCGTAGTGGTCCTGAGCGCGACTGCTACGCTAGAGGTCCTGGGTTCGATTCCCAGGTCGAGCAAAATGTTATTGGGTATTTCTGTGAAATTCTCAGCAGCAGCTTCGAGTTTGGAATTTGTGCAAGGTTAATCGCAATACACTCGCCCGCTATTACATGGGACTTAAACATACCGGGAAATTGTGGGTATATATTAGTACGTAGTAAAAGAAAAAGGAAAATGTAAATGTGAGTATTATGTAAGCTAGATAATTAGATATACACAGATTTAAGCGGTCTGGCGGCTTTGAGATTTTTATCTGGCCTACGCAAATGTTCCACTGATCTGGTATCGTCATGCGACGGGTTGTTTAGCTCCCTAGATTATGGTCGAGCTATCCAATGACTGATGCATGCGTGTCGTCTAATGGGACTGGTCTACTTAAAGCCGCAATAGCTCTTTCTTCTAAAGGCCATTTCAGACATTGTCTTACATTGGAACTCACATATTTGCTACTAAGTATTATGTCTGGACTATAAAAGAGACCATGATTCTCTGAGTTTGTTTCGGTGTTTCTTCTCAGAGGTCGTTAGTTAGTAAATGTCGGTGTCATCTAGTTAAAAAAAAAGTATCCTTCGAAGATCTATTTACAGAAATAAATATAATTTATCATTTACGCCTCTGTCTAGACCGTCGGGGAATACAGGCGTGATGGTATGGAATAAATAACCAATATTACTAATATTGTACCTGATTCATGTACTAACAATTGTCAGGATTATAATAATATGGATTTAATATAAAGTATTTAAAGAATACATTTCATTCATTCTGCTCAATAAATAATATCTACTTACCCTAATCATTTTTCCCCCGAACCCTTTCACGAAATGGAGAACGAACATCTCTAAAAGATGTAGAATTTTATCCGAACAACACAATTCTATAAACTGAATTATAACTGAGACCCAGTTGAAACTTGGATTTCACTTCAACTAGATATCTCAAACGAAACCCAAGTTAAAGGATTATTTCGAAATACTCGATAACGAGAAGTCGTGGCGGTTCGGAAACGGTCCTCGAATGAAATGGAGTTACAATGGATCTGACCGTTAGATATATAATATTATCTATGTGAGAATAATTCATTTATTTACTTACTTGGTAGAAATGTAATTATAATAATATAATTAATACATATAATGAGGGTATTTTATTGAATATTAAAATACATAAAATTATGTTGCAACAATGAAATACAAACTAATTTAAGGAAATAATATTGTTAATAAATAACTTACCAGTAACCTAAATAACTAACTAAATTAATAAATTAACTAAAATAAAACTAAATAATTTAACTAAAAAAACGCATCAAAGAACTTCTCCGCATCACTATCAGCCAGAAAGGTACCCAGAAGGCTGACCGCATTCTGTGTTAATACATATTATTAGATACTATGTTGATGGTGCTTCGATTATACACTTGCAAAATTTTCATTGTATTAACAAAACACGAGCACGGATCTCTTCTCAGGATGAGAGAGGGTATAGTTTACCACGCTGATAGCGGGTAGGCAAACTTCACATGCCGTCGAGAAAATCTCTCAGGCAGACTTCCTCACGATGTTTTCCTTCACCGTTTAAGCGAGTGATATTAATTTATTATTTATAAGCTCATGATTACTAAAAGTCAGAGGTGCGTGCATTACCGAACTCAAGACCTACAATTCGGCAGTACAATGGTTATAAAGGTACCATAAGAATCGCATCTTCTTGTATCAAATTGGAGAAAGCAGGTTAGAATCTTACTCACTTTTTTTCCTCTATTTAACCTTTCAGGTAATAAAGTCAGCTTTATTCTTTATTGCACACCAAAAATATATGAATAATTCATATATTTTTGGTGTGCAATAAAGAATATTCATATAGAGCTGTAGCTGTCGTAATATGTAGTACTCGTACACAGTTCGATACCAAGTAGATTAAGCATCCAATTACAGATTTCTTTTGATATATAGCTGGTATCTGTAAAGGAAACCCTAATTGCACTTGGTACTATTCCTATTCTCATTTATAGAACTTGCTATCTTAATTGTGCCCGAGAAATGACAAAAGTTTCATTGTGTTGGGACCGTATACAATCATTTAGTAGATCACGTGTGTGCTTTCCAGCAAGAAAGTTGGCTGGACTTTTTAATAATAATGTCTATTATTTTTTTTATTTAGTAATTACTTCCACGGAAAAAATGAAAATATTCAAAGAACAGGATAAAAATCTCTTCTATTTGGTAACATATAATGTAACATTTGGTAGTATATAACTTTATGCATATTTTAAGATTCTATGTATAAATACGGTATCCAATTTTGCTAAAAACCAAGGAAAAAGTATGGAAAATCCCAGAAAATCCCGAGGAAACCTCTTTTACCTGCTTTGATATTTATAAGAATTCATAGTTTATAATACATTTATGCATCTCTCATATCATAGTAGGTTTAACACAAACTCTTTGAGCAAATTTTGATGAGTTGGACCTTGGAAGCGGACATAGGCTACCATTTGTTTTGAAAAGTCCTTTAGGATGCGAGTGAAACCGCCGGCAATAACTAATAAACACCTTTTAGTGATGGGATCCAAATGCGGTGATAATTAAAATGAAATATCATTTGCGGTTGTGGGATTGAAGTTGCAATCTGATTCAACATATCAGTTTATTTAAAACTAGCGATCCGCGGTTTCACCCGCGTTGCCCCTCTTTTTCGTTTTTCCATGCAATTTTTCCAAAATTTCTGTCCATAAAAATCTTCCTCAAAGTTCAAAGAATAAATAAAAAAAATATATACAATTAAACTAATGGTTTTAGCAATGAGAAACCTGAGAATTATTTTTTATGATAAATGATTCAACAACTGCTTTTCAGGGTTCCGTATAAATCTAGACTTCACTCCAAACCTTACAGATAACAAACAGTACTGATTTAAAATCTACCTTAAGAGTCCAGCGGACCGAATTTCTCTTACAAAGGTAATACCGAAATAAATCGTAATTCAAATACAATTTAATAAAATTCTGTTATTATTGGGATTCCGATACTATTAATCTAGGTTCCTACCTTACCATTTTATCCAAAATACTTCA
This sequence comes from Acronicta aceris, assembly GCA_910591435.1. NCBI lineage: Eukaryota > Metazoa > Arthropoda > Insecta > Lepidoptera > Noctuidae > Acronicta > Acronicta aceris. The sequence goes on along the minus strand of OU342767.1, from coordinate 6,157,347 downwards.
CTGGAAATCAATGTAAGCGAATGCAATTTTTGTTTAAACGATTTTTCGATCTTTTATTTCCAGTGAAGTAGTAGTAGACGAAATAGTATCGTAGAAACCTAGATTAACGGTATCCAAATCCGAATAATAACATAATTTGATCGAATATTGTCTGGATTGCGATTTATTTCGGTATTACGTTTTTGTAATTCCCGCTCCGCCGGGCCCTTAAGCCAAAGTTTGCTCTTAATTCTTAACTCTAATACTTAGTTTTATTACTATAATTATTTTTGCGTGCTGTATTATTTTGTCTTGTAGCTGTGATAATAAACTTTTTCTTTTTTTAATATCAGAGTAATAAATCAAGATTTTAATAGTCGCAGGAGAGGAGCAGTGAAGATGCAGTACTTCCTTTTCTTCGATATCAGCCGCCATCAGATTATTCAATTCCTTGGTACCCATATCATCTCTTACTCAGTCCATCCATATTTTCTTTGGTCTCCGTTTTCCTTTATAATATCCATCGACACAACTAAAGATACTTTTAATAAATAAATATATTCCCGAAGTACTCATAAACGAAAATAGCCAAATAAAATTACCATCTTCCGTTGTCTACTACATAATTTCCACCAAACTTTACCAATAACTATCGATTATTTCGCCATCAACGAGACAGTTACGGCTGCAAATTATATACAGACTCTTGCAATAGCAATTTCCTAACAGAAATGTCTATAGGGAGGCGCAGGTGGTAAAAGAAATTGTCCCCTATTACGTACGGTTTGCTGAACCATTTTATGGCAACTGATGGCAAATTGTTTGGCACGTGAGATGAACAGAAACTCTCCGTTAATATTCATGTCTCGGTTGAACCATATGACAGCACGAAGCCTTCCCTACGAGATTATTGCAAAGGTTTTTCATAGTTTTTGTGTGATTTTCTTTATTCCATGTGCGTACTGTCTTGCCTAAAATATAAGTTAGGTATGAAGATTTTCGAGCAATACTGGACACAAAACAGTCTTGTTTCGGATAATATTCGCTCTGTGTAAATGTATGTATTGACCAGGTTCGTTTTGATATTACAAATTTATTTATAGTGCTGTCTATTCAGTGCAATAATTTTTTGATGTTACTATCTCAGAATATACAGACACTTAAAATCAGTGACGCTTCTAAGAAAGACGGAATAAAAAGCTAACGAATACTATAATACCACTACGTCAAATAGGGAATTATGTCATTTTAATTTCTTAAATAATATATTATACTATTACAGTAGGTAAGTATGCAAAGTGATGAGTATGTGCGACGAGTACGGTTACATATTATATATTATACATACATAGTATTTTAACTGCACCCGTAATTTACAAAGTTCTAATACATCCAAGAAGTAACAATGGATAAAAAATAATACACTACACAAAAGGAAATATAATTATATACCAGGAAAATTCTTTATAATTTTATAAACACGAACAGTGTTCCAAGTAATCTCGGTACATTTATAAAGGGTAGTTCCCACTAGCGTGTATATTATGCAATTACCAGCCCTCTCGTCAGCTTCGATGTGCAACGTGCACACGCCACGACACTGACGTCATAATTCCCAAGCCCGGAACTCATGAATCCAATCCCGTTTATCGTATGCAAAGTAAAACGTTACATGGTGTAATGGGTCGTGTACACGATGGTCGATGGTGGCCGCAGTTTAACGCCCTTTTGTCGTTTATTACTATTTTAAATATAAAAGCTTGCATTGTGGAACTATCGATCTGCGGGGAGACGATTTTTTTATTCCTGCTGACTTGAAAACGTGTAACCCAGAAAGTACAAAAATGGTCAAAAACACACACATGACTGAACACTTTTAAATTGTTTGAAATCAGTTTAATATATGGTGATGGTAGCCAGCTAAACGAATCACAAGATCATACCGCCAAGGTGCTGGTGCTGGGTGCTGTTTTTTAAATTTCACAACACGGGTTTCTTCCTAGGGTGCAGAGAGGATGGTGTACTCTTAACTCTCTTAAAAGGCTTCATCTTTAATGATTGAATCACGTAGACTGATGATAATCTATAATAAAACCAAAAGTGGTTCCATAGGATTTACAGTCTACCACTCTGAGTTGGGTTTAAATAATGACCCCCCTGACTCAAAGACTGGATCCACCCTTGAATAAGCCGTCAATGTGCATTGTGGCCGCGTGGAATACCGAAGTTGTCCTTTAACGCAGTGCTGGGAGACCATTCCTGATTCCATGAGTATTCAAGCCATGGAAAAAAGCCAGGCAGTAGACTATTAATGGGGATAGACCGCTAAGTGATCCATTAATAAATCAAAGCAAATTTTGATGAGTTGGACCTTGGAAGCGGACATAGGCTACCATTTGTTTTGAAAAGTCCTTTAGGATGCGAGTGAAACCGCCGGCAATAACTAATAAACACCTTTTAGTGATGGGATCCAAATGCGGTGATAATTAAAATGAAATATCATTTGCGGTTGTGGGATTGAAGTTGCAATCTGATTCAACATATCAGTTTATTTAAAACTAGCGATCCGCGGTTTCACCCGCGTTGCCCCTCTTTTTCGTTTTTCCATGCAATTTTTCCAAAATTTCTGTCCATAAAAATCTTCCTCAAAGTTCAAAGAATAAATAAAAAAAATATATACAATTAAACTAATGGTTTTAGCAATGAGAAACCTGAGAATTATTTTTTATGATAAATGATTCAACAACTGCTTTTCAGGGTTCCGTATAAATCTAGACTTCACTCCAAACCTTACAGATAACAAACAGTACTGATTTAAAATCTACCTTAAGAGTCCAGCGGACCGAATTTCTCTTACAAAGGTAATACCGAAATAAATCGTAATTCAAATACAATTTAATAAAATTCTGTTATTATTGGGATTCCGATACTATTAATCTAGGTTCCTACCTTACCATTTTATCCAAAATACTTCACTGGAAATCAATGTAAGCGAATGCAATTTTTGTTTAAACGATTTTTCGATCTTTTATTTCCAGTGAAGTAGTAGTAGACGAAATAGTATCGTAGAAACCTAGATTAACGGTATCCAAATCCGAATAATAACATAATTTGATCGAATATTGTCTGGATTGCGATTTATTTCGGTATTACGTTTTTGTAATTCCCGCTCCGCCGGGCCCTTAAGCCAAAGTTTGCTCTTAATTCTTAACTCTAATACTTAGTTTTATTACTATAATTATTTTTGCGTGCTGTATTATTTTGTCTTGTAGCTGTGATAATAAACTTTTTCTTTTTTTAATATCAGAGTAATAAATCAAGATTTTAATAGTCGCAGGAGAGGAGCAGTGAAGATGCAGTACTTCCTTTTCTTCGATATCAGCCGCCATCAGATTATTCAATTCCTTGGTACCCATATCATCTCTTACTCAGTCCATCCATATTTTCTTTGGTCTCCGTTTTCCTTTATAATATCCATCGACACAACTAAAGATACTTTTAATAAATAAATATATTCCCGAAGTACTCATAAACGAAAATAGCCAAATAAAATTACCATCTTCCGTTGTCTACTACATAATTTCCACCAAACTTTACCAATAACTATCGATTATTTCGCCATCAACGAGACAGTTACGGCTGCAAATTATATACAGACTCTTGCAATAGCAATTTCCTAACAGAAATGTCTATAGGGAGGCGCAGGTGGTAAAAGAAATTGTCCCCTATTACGTACGGTTTGCTGAACCATTTTATGGCAACTGATGGCAAATTGTTTGGCACGTGAGATGAACAGAAACTCTCCGTTAATATTCATGTCTCGGTTGAACCATATGACAGCACGAAGCCTTCCCTACGAGATTATTGCAAAGGTTTTTCATAGTTTTTGTGTGATTTTCTTTATTCCATGTGCGTACTGTCTTGCCTAAAATATAAGTTAGGTATGAAGATTTTCGAGCAATACTGGACACAAAACAGTCTTGTTTCGGATAATATTCGCTCTGTGTAAATGTATGTATTGACCAGGTTCGTTTTGATATTACAAATTTATTTATAGTGCTGTCTATTCAGTGCAATAATTTTTTGATGTTACTATCTCAGAATATACAGACACTTAAAATCAGTGACGCTTCTAAGAAAGACGGAATAAAAAGCTAACGAATACTATAATACCACTACGTCAAATAGGGAATTATGTCATTTTAATTTCTTAAATAATATATTATACTATTACAGTAGGTAAGTATGCAAAGTGATGAGTATGTGCGACGAGTACGGTTACATATTATATATTATACATACATAGTATTTTAACTGCACCCGTAATTTACAAAGTTCTAATACATCCAAGAAGTAACAATGGATAAAAAATAATACACTACACAAAAGGAAATATAATTATATACCAGGAAAATTCTTTATAATTTTATAAACACGAACAGTGTTCCAAGTAATCTCGGTACATTTATAAAGGGTAGTTCCCACTAGCGTGTATATTATGCAATTACCAGCCCTCTCGTCAGCTTCGATGTGCAACGTGCACACGCCACGACACTGACGTCATAATTCCCAAGCCCGGAACTCATGAATCCAATCCCGTTTATCGTATGCAAAGTAAAACGTTACATGGTGTAATGGGTCGTGTACACGATGGTCGATGGTGGCCGCAGTTTAACGCCCTTTTGTCGTTTATTACTATTTTAAATATAAAAGCTTGCATTGTGGAACTATCGATCTGCGGGGAGACGATTTTTTTATTCCTGCTGACTTGAAAACGTGTAACCCAGAAAGTACAAAAATGGTCAAAAACACACACATGACTGAACACTTTTAAATTGTTTGAAATCAGTTTAATATATGGTGATGGTAGCCAGCTAAACGAATCACAAGATCATACCGCCAAGGTGCTGGTGCTGGGTGCTGTTTTTTAAATTTCACAACACGGGTTTCTTCCTAGGGTGCAGAGAGGATGGTGTACTCTTAACTCTCTTAAAAGGCTTCATCTTTAATGATTGAATCACGTAGACTGATGATAATCTATAATAAAACCAAAAGTGGTTCCATAGGATTTACAGTCTACCACTCTGAGTTGGGTTTAAATAATGACCCCCCTGACTCAAAGACTGGATCCACCCTTGAATAAGCCGTCAATGTGCATTGTGGCCGCGTGGAATACCGAAGTTGTCCTTTAACGCAGTGCTGGGAGACCATTCCTGATTCCATGAGTATTCAAGCCATGGAAAAAAGCCAGGCAGTAGACTATTAATGGGGATAGACCGCTAAGTGATCCATTAATAAATCGTTAATCGGTTCCAAAAATTATTTTGAACAGCTATGTCGTCGTAAATACCTATCATATTACTTAGGTATATGAAAACCGGTACTATCCATAATAACTAGTAGTCAGAACTCAAATGCGAGAATCTGACAACCGGGCCAGAGGTAAAATTTATTACTGAATCCAATGCTTTGAGTATAGAATGACGCTACAGCGTTAGTGAATATTTTGATGTATGTGTATGAATAGTAGACATTACTATGCTTGCCCGTAATGCACGATGGGTGATGATTTCGTAGATAACCAATTTTTCAACGAACATTAATAGCTACTTACATAGATTTTAAATTGAATTACTTTGGATACAATTCATTTTGAATTGTCTTTAACTGGTTTGCCTATGTCTACCTGACTTTATTACTTACTACTTAATGTGTTATTACTATTAGCGAAAACTAGTAATTGGCCATCTTTTATTATATTTTTACGTTAGCTGTAAGTTTTCTAAAATAATAAAATAAAATAAAAGTTATAGATATTATGTTTTTGATAAGCAAAAAGGGTTGCATTATGTCATGGCTAATTTTGGTCTCTACCAAAATACAAATTAGCTTAGCTTATCATGGTATGAATTCTCCTCTGTGCTTATTGCATAATTACAGAATTCATACCATGCTGCATTCGTCCCTAGTAAAACAAAAAATATTATTATTTAGGTTTCATAACACATCTATCAACAGTTTTTCCACAGTTTGTCTTGATATTTTACGTTCCATGTAATAGGGGCCGACTCAGGTTACTTACGTTATTTCATTAAACTTTATATTATTAATTAACGAGTATAACATTAAAAATAATATTTACAATTATCTCAATAGTAGTGGGTGTTTTCATTATATTGTACATTAAAAGCAATTAATTCTAGTATTATAAAAGTATTAATTAAGTTTACGGTATTGAATTTCGAATTTAATTATAATACGATTTCATTAACGTTAATGAAATCGAAAATTTCATTTGGCAACTTACGTTATCTCTAAGATGTCTAACCTACAAATTATCCAGTCGGTATATCTGATACGAATAAAATTGAATTAAATTCCAATTAGGTGTTTTTAATTTGAAAGCACTTAGGTCAAACTAGCTTTTTCCCGCACCTTCACTCATGTACATTATTATCATTATATTTTTTTTAATTAGCGAATACAAACAGTTACACAATTTTCTTACTCTATGGTCTTAACATTAAATAATTATTTGATTGTGTAGCCCATAACGTTATCAAACGAAGTCTTAATTGGGAAAAATAGTTAAGCTTACCTGGCAGATATTTTACTTAATAATAATCATCGACATTAATCTATTCTTGTTAGCTATGTTGGGGTCGCCTTCTAGATAATTGCTTAATACAGGGTAAAATTTCGAAGGCCGGTCAAATTTTAAAATTAAGATGATAAGGTCAAACCCAAAGTTTATTGAAACATTATTGTCAAATGAATACAAAATATTGTAAAAATATTCATTTGAAAATTCATAAATTTTGCGGATTTGTGGTCGTGTGCGTGCGCTGTCAAACTTATGTATTAATGTTTGCCATCTAGTTTATTGAACTGAATAGTGTAGTGGTAACTATATCAACGCGTTCTGTAATTAAGAGGCGGACAGGAATAAAATCATGTTAAAAATAGATTAATTTTAAACTTTTTTATTTCGTAGATCAAAAATATTATCGATTCTGAACAGCCTCTGTAAATTTGACCGGTCATTGAAAAATAGCCCTGTATATGCCTAAGTAAGTTCATAATAATTTTACTGTATTTTTAGGTACTAACGGTTTTATAACAAAGATAGAACTAAATTAAAGACGAACCTTCATAAATCTTACAGAAAAGCTCAACTAACAAATTATATAGCGACGTGATATTAAAATTCAGAAACATTTCGCGGTTCGCGCATACTGGATAGACCCTTCAAAAATACAATCCCGCTGACAAATAGCCGCGAAACGTGATACCTAACAAAAAAGAATCATTATGAACAAAACAAGCCTTTGTACGAACGTGAATAGCTAAATACAGTAGCTAGTGAAAGTATGTGTACTGTGCTTACATTCATAGCTTGACATAATTGCGACCACCATCAACGGAGCTGAATGAATGGCGTCGTGACGAGCCGTGATGGCTGTGGAGCGCGCGCCAGTGTGCCGCTCTTTTGATGAAACCATGATTACACCATACATACTCATATGTACCACCGTGCATAAAAAAGTAACTGGAAAGGACACAGATTTACGATGGAAATACTACTCTATTATCAGTAAATAAACTACAAAATTGATTGTCACAAGAGATATTTGTATGTCCTATCTAAGTGCAATCTTTAATATTACTTACTTACTGAAAACCTGTAAATATTCCATGCTTTTAGCGCTACGGTTTTCTAATGTAATAAATGTTTTATCCATTAACAGAACATTAGGCTTATTTATAAGGTTTCGTAGAATAATAGAAGAAAATATCTAAAGAAATGTACAACTGCCATCAAAAAACATAGCGATAATATCGAGAAATTCACAATGGGAAAAAACGAGGGTCCTAGTCAAAAACAATATTCATTTAGAAATACAAATTATTACTAGATATTACTGTTTTTGTTAAGTAATCTGTTGTTATGTGTATTTGCTAATGGAATTCCTGCGGTGAGGCACTACAGAGAAAATTATGTTGCCTTGGTGTAGAAGATTGAACTGCTTCGTTAGTCTCATGGTGCTAAGCGCGCCTGCTGCGCTAAAGGTTCTGGGTTCGATTCCTAGGCCGAGCAAAGTATTATTGGGTTCATTGCTTTATGAAAATTAAAAGTTTACTTACCTATGTCTCAGCATAATTTTATCCTTTATTAAAATACAATACAATAGGTTCGCCTCCTTTTACATGGGACCTAAAACATACCGGCGAACTGTGAGTGTACATTAGTAGGTACAACTCTGCCTAACCCTTCGGGAAATACAGGCTTGGTATTTTGTTATTAAAATACAAACTTAACGTCTTATTAAAGTCTAATAATAGCTACAAATACGTTTAATTTAACAACAAAGCAAATTCATCATCATCAACTCATATACTCTCCCACTGTTGGGCACGAGTTTCCTCTCAGAATGAGAAGTGCTAGGCTATAGTCCACTACGATAACCTAATACGGGTTGGCAGACTTCACACGCCTTCGAAGAAATCCCTCAGACATGAAGGTTTCCTCACGATGTTTTCCTTCACCGTTTAAGCGAGTGATATTAATTAATACGTACAAGATTGTGAAAAGTTATAGGTACCTTGTATCCGAACTCAAGACCTACAACTTGGCAGACTAATAGTCATATAATTATAATATAACATACCATCATGCCTGTACTCCCCGAAAGGTTAGGCAGAGGCGTACTAATGTACACTCACAGTTCGCCTGGTATGTTTAGGTCCCATGTAATAGGGGGCGAGCCTGTTGCCATTAACCGGGCACAAATCCAGACTCCGAGCTGCTACTGAGAATTTCATAGAAAAACTCAATAACACTTTGCTCGAACTGGGGATCGAACCCTAGACCTCTAGCGTAGCAGTGGCGCTTGGGACCACTAGACTAATGAGTCATATCTATCATTATTATTGTTTTTTTCATCTAAAACAAAGCTAATCAAAATACCTCAAAAAATCAGTCTTTACTATAGAGGTACGCCGTATTCCAGTAAGGTCGTCAGCTCAAAACTTAAGGTCCCCCGACACAGTTTTGCTACAAAATTCTACCACCAACTTTATGAGCCTCCAGGCATTCGTGGTGCGAGTAGCTTTACAACTTACATCATACTGAGATGGACTAACTTTAAAATGTCAACCATTGTATGAATAGTGTGATGTGTCGAAAATTTCTACAGTTCTGAATATATTTTCTTAGAATGTTTAAGTTAGCTGCTTCTGTATCCGTATATATAACCTAGATTCGCGTCCAAGTTATACCTACATGTAAGTAGGTAGTAGTTTCTTCAGCTAGTTCTAATGCATTTTATAAGAGAAAACTAGAAACACTAAACATTTATTTCAGATAAACAGAGGTAAGATCCTTACTGGCTCACTTAATTCCAGGAAAACAATACGAATACTAAGCAAATCTTAATCCTGTTAGATACACAAAACAAAACTTAGAAGGATTCGATGCGCTCAAATGACAGTTAGATTCTTAGAATTAAATGAAAAGAACCGTACTAATGTATTTTTTTTTCTGTTCAGTAAAAATGTTTACGGGTAAAATATCAAGTGACAATCTAATTGGTATTGGCCATTTGTCTGATAAGGTTGGAAAACTTCAACAAGGGGAAGCAAACCTTTTTGGCAGCAGGACCAAATTTTTTATAAACAATCTCACGTCGGGCCTCTCTTCCTTTTTTGGAGGGCAGCAAACTTTCATGGATCGTCTGCCATCTGGGGAAGGTACTTATATCGAACACGTACCGACTAAAAACCGCTCTTACTTTCTCTTACTCTATAGTCCCGGCCTTGGGATTACCTACCAAATTTGTAGTTAATCAAAGCAATTATTATTAATAATGAAATAAATACTTATTGTATTTTTATGTGAAGAAAATAAATTAAAATTGAGTATCAAATATTAATGTAGGTATTCCAGTGCTCCGCTGGTAATTGAAGAGAGGCTCAAAAAGTCAACCCTCAAAGAGCTCTGTTTGATTTGTCAAAACTGTAAAATAACGGGAGCCTATCCGTCCATGTCTCATCCAGTGAAACGCCACGTCATAGATACGTAGTACGTATAAACACGCGGCTACGTTGACGCGCCTTTGTATTGCGCGCATTCAGCTATGGGTTAAATAAAAACTGAGCTCCACGAAATACGAAAAAAAAACTCAGGAGCTTCCCCGTTTTGGCGACAATCCGAGAATTTTCAGTTACAATTTATCCAGATATATTCAAATAGGGGCCTGAAAGTAGACTTGCGTCCCTACTTACGTAGATACTACGTAGATATAACATACAAATGATATTGATTAAATATTCATTCTCCCGCAGAACCATAGTAGAGTCAGATCTAATATTTATGAGTTGTATCTGCGTCTCGACTGTCTCATTGATCTAGCGGTTACAAGCGCGTCTGTCGAGTGTGACGTCCCGGATTCTATTCACCAGTAGGGCAGTCTTCCAGCAGTAGTTGCAGATCTAGACTACAGCCGGAAACTCTGTCCGAAAAATGACATAGGATGGTATACATGGAACTTCAAACATAGCGGCTAACTATTTGAGTTGGCCTTAGTTTTGCAGCAGTATATTTCCAGTTTTAGGAAATGCAGACATGTTTGTTTATTTTTTATGAACTCGCTTTTTGAAGCCTGATAAAATAATACCATTTTCTCCTATTTCTATTTCAAACAGCAGGTTTCATTCTAAATGCAATTTTCGGTAATATTATTCAAAGCCGGCATTATTCTAAGCTTAGATACAAGCTTGCCTCTTTGTATTCTAGCGTTACGTCGTTTTGCCGAGATGCATGCAGTACAAAGTCCGCATTTGTGACGTCACACAGGCCTTAAGGTAGGCCTCAAGTTATCGCAACACGCACCTTATTAACGTTAACAAGAGACCGTGCGCAACCTTAATCTGGGTAAAGTTATAATTTGAATATGAAACCTTAAACCGGCAGGTGTGTAGTAAAATAATCTACATTTGGGAATATCCTGGGAATCCGAAAATTAATGAAGACTTGTCTTATGATGTGTCTTTTTTATTTATTAGTAATTTTGAATTATTCATTAGTCTTTAAATATTAATCCTTACTACAACATATCAATGAAGTTGCATTAGGTGTCTTAAGTTACAGATTGTATTTTAATGTTGATTCAAAGTGTTGTTGAATTCTTATATGAAATCCTCAACAATATCTCGATGTTCGCATTTGTGGAAGATAATAATAGAACCCCATTACATACGTACAACTCCGCTTATCCCTTTTAATATAGTAGCGTGATGGTATTTTATGATATGTTGAACACATCAGAGTAATTCTCTAAGCAGCTTTTTACGATTTTCCGAATAACGAAATAGGTACAATAAAACGGATTTCATGCAGATTTTTCTGCTCCATATTTTGACAAAGGATATTTAAGCATGCAAAACCTTACCTTTTGCAGGATTACTTTTTGAAATCTGCCTCTTTTGAAACCTGAAACTTTTTTCCTTTCTTTACTGCCTTGTGCAAAGTTTTTAATGATATACGGAAAATAGAGCGTATTCAAAAAGTTTTTTATATTATTCATATAGCGTAGCGTCCCACTGCAGGGCAAAGGTCTTCCCAAGTCCCCACTCTTCTCCTACATATCTCTGTCTATTGCTATTATTATCATTATATTGTAAGACACACTAGCAGACTTGACTGCCTCATTAGTCTAGTGGTCCCAAGCGCGACTGCTACCCTAGAGGTCCTGGGTTCGATCCCCAGGTCGAGCAAAGTGTTATTGAGTTTTTCTATGAAATTCTCAGTAGCAGCTCGGAGTCTGTATTTGTGCCCGATTAATGGCAATAGGCTCGCCCCCTATTACATGGGACCTAAACATACCGGCGAACTGTGGGTGTACATTAGTACGCCTCTGCCTAACCCTTCGGGGAATAAAGGCGTGATGGTATGATGGTATGACTAGCAGATAATTAGCTGATACGTGTGTAGCTTGGAGATTGAGTTTATTTTTGAAGTAATTGAGTGTGGAAGCCATGGACGCCTTTCTGGACGCCTTTCTGGACGCCTGTTCCATGTCACGTCACAAATACGTAAATTCAGAATGTGAAAGCAAATTTCGCGTTGCGGGTGGGCCTTGCGATGGCTTAGTTGGTCAAAGCGTCTGGTATATTGAACCAAAAGACGCAGGTTCGAATCCTGCCCGCGATTGAATTTTTTCCTTTGCTAAAAAATAACTACACAAATATATTACCTACACCAGTCAACCACCCAATTCCAACATATGAAAATGCAAAAAAATCACAAAAAGATATTTGTGTAGTGTTTAATATGCTATAATATGTTTAGTGAAAATAACATAACATACCATCACGCCTGTATTCCCCGAAGGGTTAGGCAGAGGCGTACATAATGTACACCCACAGTTCGCCTGGTATGTTTAGGTCCCATGTTATAGGGGGCGAGCCTATAGCCATTAACCGGGCACTAATCCAGACTCCGAGCTGCTACTGAGAATTTTACAGAAAACTCAATAACACTGCTTGACCTGGGGATCGAACCCAGGACCTCTAACGTAGCAGTCGCGCTTGGGACCACTAAACTAATGAGGCAGTTTAGTGAAAATTTAAATTATTAACAATTCGTATTTTGTATAATAATAATTTAAATCGGGTAATGAAGTCCCAAGTTATAGGCATCTAAAGTTTTTAAAACTTTTCCCGCAGAACTAGTCTTTATATATATAATTCTTCTGTGAGTGTGTATGTGACTGAACTTCTCTCAAACGACTGGACCGATTTTGATGAAATTTTTTGTGTGTGTTCAAGGGGATCTGGGAATGGTTTAGATTCACAATTGGACCCGGTAGGTGGCGCTGCAATCGAGTTTTGGGTTATTTTCAGGGCAGGACAACGTCTGCTGGTAAAATTTGTATGGCGCAATGAGTGATGACGTCACAATTATATTTAGTAACTTATCATTCATCATTTGGTTAATGCATTTTCTTCAGACCACAAAAAATGATCAGTCATGTAGCCAATTCTCTAAGAATATAAAACCCCGGGAATCGTACCCAGCTCAGCCGCCACTTACTTGCAGCTTTAACTCAATGAAGCAGTAATGTATCTTTAGCAAGGAAAACGGATTACTTACCACTGCTCTCGTAGACGACAAGCAAGCCACTTATCGTTATTTACACACTATTCCCAGCTTAAAAACAAAGAGGGGAATCCTGTACACAATAGCTTAAAGGCGACACAGAGTGTTTAAGCCTTTTGGAACACTGTTATCTTACGCAATTTTAAATGAGTTGGCAATGTGTACATTACGTCTTTTTAGAATGTCGTAGCTAGTTGGTATTTGGTATAACATTACAACCAAAGGTCTTATCCTAAAGTTCTTTATTCTACACTATAGGAGTCACAAGTGCGTTGCCGACCTTTTAATAGGGGATTGGGCCTCCGGTAACCTCACTCACTCGGCGAAAAACAACGAAAGCGTTGTGTAACGCCGGTTTTCTGTGAGGCCGTGGTATCACTCCGGTTGAGCCGGCCCATTCATCATTAAATTTTAAAAAAGACCCCCGCACCACCAAGTCGTGGTAACTATTTTCTTGCAATATCATTGAAGTAAAAGGATACCTTTGAAATTGATCAGAACTGTGAAAACTCACATTCCTTCAAGAAGTAAAAAAGAGCTGATAATCTTCAAACGGCTGGACAGTTTTTTGTTAAATCATAGCTAGGAATACTTTCGGTCAAGTCACCTTTCAAATGTACAAAACAAAATCAAAATCGGTCCAATCGTTCGGTCCAATCGGGCCAATCGGTCCAATCGGGCGCTACGATGCAACGGCACACAGATACACAGATACTCGGACACACACGTTAAACTAAAATCCTACATTTTGTGTATTGGGTTAAAGAAACAGAGTTAATTAAACGACAACTAATGTTGAAATAAAACTACTTTTTACGGATTTTATCGCGTTGTATTGATATTATTTGATTCCCGACGTTTCGGACCCTTTACAGCATCCATGGTCACGGGTGGACTAAGCTGTTGGACGTCTTAATGTTACAATTACTAACAGCTACCTTACATTTTTGTTAATTATTGGCGATCCGATTCACGCAGAACGAGCTCACCGTATCCTTCGGTCTTGCAGTTTTGGACTTGGATTTTGATTTTATGGAATCTATAATGGGGTTCCAAGCAGGTGGTAAGACCCAGCCATCTTCTCTATTGAAATTTGGATGTTTTTTAATTTCAATAGCCTCACGGATCATCCTGGGAAGGAATCGGTTTTCTTTTGCGAGGACTTGTGGTTTATCAAATCTGATGTAGTGCTGGGCCTTGTCTAGAGTATGTTCACAAACTGCTGATTTCTTGAAACGGCGGTGTTTGACATCAGCGATGTGTTCTTTTACGCGGGTCCCTATACTTCTTTTAGTTTGGCCTATGTAAGAGAGACCGCAATCACAATCTAGCTTGTATACACCTGCATCTTGCAGAGGTATGTGGCACTTGACAGGTGGTAGAAACTGACTAATCTTCTTCAGCGGCTTGAAGTATGTTTTGATTGAAGCTCGCTTCAAGATATAGCCAATCTTGTCTGTGACTCCTCTAACATATGGTAATATAGCAGGTAGGCGTTCGACTGTGGCACGTTTCACGCGGTTTCTGTGACGAGGGCGCGGTATTCGGAGCTTGTTGTCATGTAGTACTTGTTTGACATGTTGAAGCTCTGCAGCCAGATGTTGCTCATCACAGATCCCACGCGCTCTCTGAAACAATGATTTACCGACGGTAGATAACTGTGTTGGGTGGTGGTACTACAAACCAACAAAACTAAACATACTTCAAGCCGCTGAAGAAGATTAGTCAGTTCCTACCACCTGTCAAGTGCCACATACCTCTGCAAGATGCAGGTGTATACAAGCTAGATTGTGATTGCGGTCTCTCTTACATAGGCCAAACTAAAAGAAGTATAGGGACCCGCGTAAAAGAACACATCGCTGATGTCAAACACCGCCGTTTCAAGAAATCAGCAGTTTGTGAACATACTCTAGACAAGGCCCAGCACTACATCAGATTTGATAAACCACAAGTCCTCGCAAAAGAAAACCGATTCCTTCCCAGGATGATCCGTGAGGCTATTGAAATTAAAAAACATCCAAATTTCAATAGAGAAGATGGCTGGGTCTTACCACCTGCTTGGAACCCCATTATAGATTCCATAAAATCAAAATCCAAGTCCAAAACTGCAAGACCGAAGGATACGGTGAGCTCGTTCTGCGTGAATCGGATCGCCAATAATTAACAAAAATGTAAGGTAGCTGTTAGTAATTGTAACATTAAGACGTCCAACAGCTTAGTCCACCCGTGACCATGGATGCTGTAAAGGGTCCGAAACGTCGGGAATCAAATAATATCAATACAACGCGATAAAATCCGTAAAAAGTAGTTTTATTTCAATGTCTAATATTCGCGTAAGTGTCAGAAACCAGTATGACAACTAATGTGTTAACATGAAAATTCTTAGATTGTAAGAAAGGGATGACGCTATTTAATGTCTAGAGCGGCATACCACCGTCCTTTTCAAACGCAAAAAAACGTAATAACACGTTGTCCTATCATTAGGATATGTACAACTCCACCAACATCGAGGACGTGACGTAGCTACCTAAATGTAAACAGACAATATTAAAATGTTTAATATTTTCCCAACTGCCCAATTGACTTTAGCCCCAGCATTTCGTTCGTTGAGTAATAAATTCACGCCAGTTTCAAAGGTGCGTAATTAGTGTTTTTGCTATGGTTTATTAATTATGGTCGTTAATGAAGTTCAATTAGTAAGTTGGGCCATCAATCTTCCACTCTCTTGGAGACAGAATGATGTATGACCTCTTATTGATGGGTCTCAGTCAACATTTTAGGATATATTTGCGAAAGTCATTAACTAGTACTAATTAGGACATAAAATTCTATCTGACAATAATGAATTCAATTTGCAAAATATCTTTTAAAAAATCATGTTGTATAAATTGAAATATTTCAATGATTAATGTATTTAAATATATGTTAATTGCAAATAAAAAAAAAATACAAAATCATGATGTTGTTACCGAAGCTGTCTAAATAAAAATAAAGCTTCTATTTACAATCCAATTACCTACGCAATGAACCACCATTACTACTAGGATTTCTCCTGTATCGTGGTTGCTTTTACAAACACAAATTCTCACGTACATCAATTCCCAGATCCGGAACTACCAGTAGGTCATACAAATTTCTGCTCCATATGGGGATCGAATGATCCCAAACATGTCTCACTTGTGCAACTGAATAAATGTTTCTTTCAAGCGGTGATTATTTCTTGCTATAAATAGGAATGCTCATATTTCCCTGCAATGCGGTTTTTATTTTTGTTGGGCATATATTAATATCATACTTGGTAATTAGGACGACATAGTAATACTTTCTATAACATAAAATCGCGCCGGGAAACTGGGTTATAAACTTGAATTGGTTAGTAAAACAATGTGTTGAACGCAACAATGTTCAGATTACCCTACACAGAATTCAAAACAATATTTGTTTACCCTACAAAATATTTTCATACAATGATGATATTCGTGCAAAGTGGGTGAACCACACAAAGACGCTGTCGATAAAGGTAATCCTACAGAAAACAAGGCAAAATATTTGTTTGGCGAGCTGTCGACTTGCGTAAAGAGACCAATATCGAATCTAGGTAAGTAAAAATAAAGCCTACATCCCCAGGATAGGATTTTAGATGTCTTTCAAATGGACATCGAACACGAAAACGATTACTATTCGATCTTGATAATACGAATTCCAAATCGATTCCTAGACCAAACAAAGGGTTCTGGGAATTGGTGAAGTAAATAATTAATCACTTAGTACCTGAAACTGATAGCTTTCGAGAACGTTGTAGTTCAAATGAAAATTAATGCGATCAAACTTAATCAATATTGAAATAATATTTATCCAATACTGAAATAAAGACATTAATCCAATAACTGCCTTATTAGCCTAGTGAAGCGCGACTGCTATGCTAGAAGTCCTAGGATCGATTTCCAGGTGGATCAAAGTATTATTGGGAATTCCTATGAAATCATATCAGCACTAAATCAGTATCAGCTTGGAGTTTGGATTTGTGTCCGGTACATAAACATACCGGTGAACTGTGGGTGTACATTAGTACGCCTCTACCTAACCCTTCGAGGAAAAAAGGCGAAATGGTATGTTATGTTATGTTGTCAGTATCACCTTGGACCTTGGATTTGTGCCCGGTTAATGGAAATAGGCTTGCTCCTTATTAGGTGGGACATAAACATACCAGCGGACTGAGGGTGTACATTAGTACACCTTTGCCTAACCTTTCGGGGAATACAGGCGTGACGGTAAGTTATTTTGTGTTATATAACATGCAAAACCTGGAAGCTGCTCATGAGAATTTTATAAAAAAAATAAAAAACAATAACCCTCAACCGGGGAATCAAACGCAGGACCTAAACTAATAACACAGTTTATAATATAATACACATTATATCTTACGAGAATTTTATCCGATAAATCCCAAACATCGTCTAACAAAACGTTCGTCTGTTTATTTAGCCGTTAAAATTTCACTTACTCAACCATTTTGCATGGTAACTGTTGTGATGTAAGCAAACATTAGCTTACTCGTTCAAGCTGTGGAAATGCGATATAAAAGGTACATCAGGAGAGTGGTTTTGTCAGCGGCTTTTAACATGCCGCCATGTTGATGAAAACGCAAAGGCGTAGTTATCGATACTAGTTATTTCAAAGTGCACTGACGTAGACTTAAAGCTTAAGAATCCTTTAACGTCTAGAAAACGTGTTCTCTCAATGTTATCTTCTGGCATGCAATACTGAGAAAATATGTAAAATAGAGACTTTTCAATGTCTCTCTGCAGTCTAGAGAAATTTTCAAAGTTTAGCTCCTTGTCACAGGAGATCAGGGTGTGAATATCTGGGGACTTAGTATTCCGTGGTAATAAAGAGGTCCTACTTGAAAACGAGAGCTGCCGCATTCAATTTTAAATGTTGCGTAAATATCCTGAGACGGGAGCTCTTGTTTGGTTTTGTGTAGGATCATATTATTTTCCCGAAAATTCCCCGAAGTGTGAGACAGAGGCGTTATAATGTATATCTACTCACAGTTCGCCGGTGTGTTTAGGTCCCATGTAATAGGGTGCGAGCCTATTGCCATTAAACGAGCACAAAGCCAGGTTCCGAGCTACTACTGAGAATTTCATAGATAAACCCAATAACATTTTGCTCAACCTGGGAATCGAACCCTGGACCACTAGAATACTCAATTTTACTTTTGTATTTAATAATTTATGATTATTTATGTATATAATAATCTTAAATTATTATGAGACTCACAAAACTTAAATTGTACAATTTTTATTATTGAATTTCCAGTGAAATATCCAAGACATTTTCTTTTCTAAAATATTGTAATAACGGGAACTCGGAATCTAGTATAATAAAAATATGTAGCAATCAAGTTAAGTGAATTACGATCCGTCTACCGAAGAAAAGACAATGATTGATAGCATCTTTTCCCTTAATGACTAATTCAATTTACTGTTCAACTAATATCCAAACTTAGTTTAAGTACATTGCATGGTGCAGCATGATTTACTGTGAGTTTAATAAGCATTGTTCGCAGCGATCTAGTTTAAGAGTCCGGAGCTTGAATTGCCCACAAAGACATAATACCAAAATAAATCGTATTCCGGACAATATTCTATCAAATTATGTTATTATCCGGAGCTGGATACCGTCAATCTAGGTTCCTACTGTACTATTTCGTCTAGTACTACTTCACTGGACATAAAAGATTGGAAAATCGTTCAAAACTTGGTAATTTTATCAAAAATAGCATTCACTTACATTTGTTTCCAGTGAATTTTGGACAAAATGGTAGCGTAGGAACCTAGATTAACGGTATTGGAATCCGAATAATAACACAATTTAACTAAATTGTAAGAGAAATTCGGTCCAGCGGTCGGCCTCTTAAGGAAGTCGGTTCTTAGTAGAGGCTTTTAAGTGAAGCGTTTGATTCATTCATTAATTTTTAGCTTACGAAAGAGAAAAGAAGTATACACGAGCACAGCTGTGTAGAGTGGTGTAGAGGGGTTTGCAGCGATGCGGAGCGCTGCAGTGCGGTGCGAACTTTTGGTCTTACCAGATGTGACTGGATATCTTATATCACGCCTGTATTATCCGAAGAATTAGGCAGAGGCGTACTAATGTACATCCACATTTTGGTTTAATTAGGTCCCATGCAATAGGGGGTGTCTGAATATCAGTCTTAGTATTTTACTCAAAGCGACTGACATCAGATCATTGTAACCCAATTTCTAGGGAATATCAATATGCTGAAGATGGACTAGTTATCAGGCTGTTTCGGCTTCTGACTACCACCAACAACAACCGGGACTGACGGCTTTACTTGCTTTCCGTACAGAGTGGTCTGTATGTGTTAAGAACGGTCATCCATCCATATTCTAACCGTGGCAAGTGCAGCATAACCACACAGATCGGTAGATTAGCTCCTTAGCTATGAATCTATCCTGTTTTGAGTATTTAAAATCCGTGGTTTATCTGAGGATTTAGGAACACTCATAGGTTTGCATTTACTTCATCTAGATTCTAGACGAAGTTCCACAGACTAAATATATACAAACCGTGAGGAAACACCGCAGTTGCTTGGAGTTTCAATAAATATTTTATTACCAGCCATAGAGAAGCGGTGAAACTTTTTCGATAAGTCCGCTGGCTAACAGCTTAACTCCTTGTTGAGCCTTGTTCCAGTTGTTCATGGTTAGAATCGTTTCGATAGCTTTTGTTTAGACATTATGAGAATGTACGAATTGTCGTGAACATGGGTTTTGGCTTCTAATATCGGGGCGACCATTTTCTGTTGTTATCGGAAAATACTTTAGTCGCCCGATTTCGCCCTTAATGGCTTTTGTTTTGTTTAATATAAGTGTACATTTTGTTACGTTGCGAAGATTTCCGTAAAAAAAAAAATATATTTTCAAATCCTGTGAAGCTTATTTAAAAGTCTGAATCCATATGTATAGTAACTAGATGATTAAAATATACCACAGTTACCTGCGTTTACAATTTCATATCGAAATAATATTTGAATAAAATCTGCCTACTTATATGTGTAAGTAAATAAATATAAATAGGATGTAAAAGTAAATAAGATATAAGAGAGGTAGTGAGATCGAATAATTCCACTCACAATTGGAGCTGCCCGACTAGGGAAGTACCTCAACTTTCCAGAAAATCGTAGCCAAATAACATAGCTCTGTGCTATATTGTATTCCTAACGGTGAGCAAGGTCGTCAGAGCTCCGCGAGAAAGCGTTGTGTTGGCAGATAGGAGAAGCATCACGCTATTGTCTCCTATGCTGCCAGCCCAACTATTTCTCCTTGATTTACAGGGTTGGCAACGCGCAACTGATACCCCCGGTGTTGCAAGCGTCCATAAGCTACGGTAGCCGCTTACCATCAGGTGGGCCGTATGCTTGTTTGCCAACTTAGTGTTATAAAAAAATATTAAAACTACCTCGTTTTTTTATGGGATAGGAGGGAAAACGAGCAGATGGATCGCCTGATGGTAAGCGACTACCGCCGTCCATGGACACCCGCAACACCATAGGAGTCACAAGTGCGTTGCCGACCTTTTAAAAGGGGATTGGGCCTCCAGTAACCTCACTCACTCAGTACGAAACACAACGTAAGCATTGTTTATCGCCGGTTTTCTGTGAGGCCGTGGTATCACTCCGGTCGAGCCGGCCCATTCGTGCCGAAGCATGGCTCTCCCGCGTAAAGAAGCAGTTTGGATTTGTGTCTAGTTAATGGCAAAAGGCTCGCCTCTTATTCATGGGATCTAACTATACGGGTGAACTGTGTACAATAGTAGACCTCTGCCTAACACTACGGGGAATACAGGCGTAATAGTATGTTGTGTTTTTATGTTCTTTTGTGAAAAATACAAATCTTTTCTCTTTGTACCGGGCGTTCTGCGCAACCCTGTTCAAAATCCTCTGTATTCAACTTTTTTAGGCTGTCAGTATATATTAGCAACAAAATGTCGAGGTTCATTTGAATGCATTCCTCACGAGACATCAAGCAAGTCCAATATAGAGATATCATCTGACTGCTGTCAAGTTGTAGCAATGCAGCGATTTACACGGGGAAGCTTATTGTGTAGGAAGGATCACGGAAAGCGTTTAGATACGTGTGTGTGTACTATCATGATGACTCGGGATTCATTTATGCAAGATGTCTTTGCATTGTAGGTTCGGTTCCGAGTAAAGTATTATTCGGTTTGAATACGGATTTCTGATATTTTGCGAATGGGGTATTAGCTAATTAGAGATATTTAAATAAATATAAATTTTACGAATTTTATTGTCAGACCATAGACGCTGTAAAGGTTCCGAAACATCGGGAATAAATAATGCGATTAAATTTGTAAATTGGTTTTATTTCATTAGGTACATTGTTCGGCTTTTAGAAAATCTTCAAAGTATGGATTTGTATCTAGTTCATTGCAATGGGCTCGCCTCCTATAATGGAACCTAAAATGTACCAGTAACCATAATTACACCTCTGATGGAATACAAACGTCATAACACCTGTATGTACAGTAAACGCTCAAAAGTCCATAAGCACGCTGAGGATTACATTGCTATGAACAGTACGAGTGAGCTCGATACAGCCAGTGCGTGTCACTTGTTATGACAATGATGATGCATGAAAAGAAGGTCGTAAGTCAAACTAAACGTCAAGCTATTGCGTTGTGAGATTGCCTATGGACTTTTGGTCGCCACTGTACCTAATATTTTTACTAATAGGTACTTGCGACGTCATAGTTACATTATTAACTTCTTCTAATATTATTTAAAGAAGGATTAGAAACAATATCAGGAAAAACTGATGGCTAATTACATCTCCAAGTACAATTATTGATCCATTGAAAATGTTACGAAATTATAAAAATAAAACAAGTTTTCCGATTAACTTTTTGTTAGTATAATATCTACGTTTTTTTTTATTAGAAAATATAGTGAACATCAGGGCGTTAGTTTTCCAACATACTGAAGGAGTCAGCTGATAGCAATATTCGATAAAGCGAGATGGCGATGGACCGGGTAGCGTTTGATTACGCAAATATCGGCTTTAAACGCAGCACTGCAGGTGCAAAAAGTAATAAAATGTAAACTAGGTTTATTAAATGCAAAACTTACATCCAGTCGCGTATTTTTGTTTGTAACCTTTCGATTTACCTCGTTCTAATACGTCATTTCCCTTTCGTATAATATACGTACCTATACCTAGCTATTTGAGTTTTTTGCTATTATTTCTAACAAGTAGACTATTCTATGTTTTATTTAGTATATACCTTAGTATCATATACATAATATATGTACTAATGACACATCACACACAACCGAATCATTAATGAAAACAGTTTCAACAGAAGTTTGACATTGAAGAAATAGACCATTTGACAGTAGTTCCTTCGAATGTAATAAGTCCGAAGCATCTAAATTCCTTCAATATAAGTTATAATAAATACACACTGATTGTGCATTCCTACTTACTTATTAAAATCACGACTACATTTTTTATATAAATCAGTAATGTTTCAGTATCACAGAAATACCATTTCATACCAATAAAATCTCAACATCACAGAAAATACTCTCAAAATATTGCTGAATAACCACAAGTCGCGAACGTGTTTCTTCCAGGTATCGATAGATCAGCGATTTTTCGAAAATAGCAACATTTCTCGGGAATAGCTTTTAACGATATTATTTTTTACCTCCGCTATTTATTATACCTGACTAAACAAAATTGGGTCTGCCACCCACTGATGCTTAAAATACATTTAGATATTAATAAAATATTTCAAGTATTCACCGGCCGACATCGAATAATATAAAATCAGGCGGGCTGTATGCTTGTTTATCACCTTAGTGGTATAAAAAAAACTCTATATGTCTTTACTTATTGCTCCGTGAGCATTATAATTACTAATTTACCATAAAATTATAATAAATATATAGTATTTAATCAGTGCCTTAACTTTTTAGAAAAAGAAAATCAACTTCAAGTATTGTTCAGAATCAATGTTCAAATCTCAATCAATATGTCTGATAAATTCAGATAAACCAATATATTGTTCAAAATCGGTTCATTATAAACAAAGTTAGTTATATGTGCGAGCATCCAAAAAATATGTATATAATTATATATTTTTCCATATATGTCGATAAATTTATAAGTCAAACTTGACATTCCTTTTTTAGAAATGGATATTATCTACCAAATCAAAACAAACAAAGTCATGATAATATTACTATGTACCTAGACAAAAACAGATCAATCAGAAATACGTACTCTAACGTTATTTTGATAACCCGATACTGGTATAGCTCGTCCAAATACAAGGAATTTATCACACACAGCCAACAAGCTAGCCACTGTACATATAACAGTGTTTGTAAACTGAACCAAATTCAGAGACCAATTTTAGCAAAGCTCGTTATTCAATTCGAATTCTAAAATTATTTGAAATATTGTTGATCGTATATAAACAGCCGGGTATGGCAATTTCATTTTAAAGATGAAATTGTCTATTCTGTTAGCTGGTCCTAGCATTACTCTCTCACCATAGAACAATTGAACGAGAACCACAAATATAACCCTCATGTCCTTTGGGTACGATACCTTCGCTCGACCATAAGGCATGCACGCCGCAAATATTCTATACGGGAGGCGGAAAATACACATCGCATCCATTACAGCGACAATAGAGAGTCCCAAAGCATACCCTTACCATGCCGTGTACACTCACCTTAATTATTTATATGAACGATGAGTGCCTACTTCTGTTTCAACCGACACTTGAATGACGCGACTCATTCAAATTATTGTCCGCTTCTGAATTTATAATATACCTAAAATTCCAGTGTATCCCAAATATGATGACGTAAGGATAATTACGTATCAGCTAGATATTGCAACAGTTAGGATCTGCTAAATTTAAGTGACAGTAAATTGTACTCGATTATTTTACTACTTATTTAATTAAGTATCAGAAAATTTCAAATTATAATAAGCAGGTACTAGGTGTGAGTACTTATTATTACTATGGTTAGGATGAAAGTTGTTATTATAATGAATTGCCTAGCTATTATATGATATTTCTAAGCATTCAAAATTCATGACAACCTTGGTAATACGTATTAAAATGCCATCGATATACAGTTTGACAACATCAAACAATACTACAATGATTGGTGTATCAGATAAAAACAACTTGCAGGTCATTAAAGACTAATTAGACCTCTCCAATTCACAATGCTTATGAAATTTAAACGTCGAAATTTCAGCGGATGAATCGCTGTTTTTCTACATTGTATGTGTATCAGACTCGACGATATATTCTTAATGTTCGTGTTTACTTTACTTCTTGTCTTGCGTTGACGCGACCTTTCCATATTAATTGACATTAAGTACTTCGTTATTTGACAATACTTCAATCATAAGATCACAGTACGTTCTTATTTTGATTGATTCGATGTTTCAACGTTCGATTTCATTTGTACATTTTTTCCTGTAATATTTTGCCTTGCAAATTTCTTAAATTCTTTTACACTTTTACATTATTTTTAATTTTTTTTCATTAATAACGAAAATAAATGTACAGTATATTATGAAATAAAGTTGAATGAAAATTAATCATGGAAGTTTTGTCATTAATTACTGCAGTTGATCCTAGACCGTTGTATTTAAAGTAAAATAAATTAAATTAAAAAGGTTTACGGAACAGGTTGACTTTAGACATATGAGCCTAAACTGAATTGTGTCAAAAAGTAAAATAGTCGACATGTTCCCGTACGACACGCCATTTATTGACGTTTTCCCCTTTGTGTCTGAATCTAATAATACGGTACTGCATTGGCCCACATTCAGGTTTCCTGTTGCAGACAGCTAAACGTCAGCTGAAGGGGGGTATATTTTGGCGTCAGTGTGAATTGTATGTTACTGTTAGGTACACAAATAGTCACACAGTCCGATTTTTCTTAATTTCTTCTTCATTCAGTTGCTTATTTATTTTTAAGCCACTTTTTGTTTCTTTTACATATTTATATTTATTGATTGTAATGTGGCATTGGTCTTATAATGTGGTTTTCCTTATAATAAACGTTTTTTTTTCTTTCTTCTTTATTTCTTTCTTATGGGTATTTCTATGAAATTATCATTTCTATGATTTTTTTTACCCGTTTTACATTCATAGGGACATTCCCTGTCATGTTATTATATTATATTAAAAAGATACTGCTAAACTGTGGGTAACCTCTCGGGGCAGTCAGGCAACATGGTTGGTTTGGACTTGTAAGAATTTTAACGTTACTTTTCAGCAATTATCTATAAGATACGGGAACATAAATTGTCTGCTGGATAATTTAATTAGTAATACTCGGGCTAAAAGGAATAAATGTATCCGAAATAACAAGAATATTGCTACTGAATACTGCTGACTAACTGGTTATATTACAAGCAGACCTCAGCATAGTTAAGGGAAGGCCAAATTTATTTTGTCATTAAAACATTGTAATAAGATACCGATTTATTAAACTGGCTTACCTTTTAAGAAAAATATGTATATACCTGTGCTTGGAGGCCCCCCGCCCTTCAATGACAAATTATAAAATGATAAAAGTGGTGTACAAAAAGAAAATAAAACATTTAAGTAAAATCTAAAATTAAACAAACCAAAACATCCAAATACATATCCTAAAATTCTGTGTGTGTGTTATGAATTAAAGTAGTGTGATTGTGTGTGCATGCGTGCTTGCGTGCGTGCATACGAGCGTGTGTATGTATGTGTGTGTGTGTCATTTCTACTCATATTGACGATGCTTGCAGCAATAATTCAATGTCATCATAGGTTTCAACTTTATAAAAGTAAACTTACAGCTAGATACAAAATAGTAATTTCTTGGATATATAAAATAAGGTCAATTAATTTAGATATTCTTATTCGTATCACTATATTATGTTGTGGTGTAACTCGGAATGATAGATTGAGGAACAGTGTGATAAGACAACGTTGCGGGCTGAAAGATGATGTAGTGACGCGTATTGAAAAGAATATGCTTAGATGGTTTGGACATGTTGAAAGAATGAATGAAAGACGATTAACGAAAGGAATTTATGAGGCGAATGTCAGCGGCAGCGCCGGTAGAGGTCGCCCTAGAAGGACATACGCCGATCTTATTGGCGAAATCCTTCAAAAAGGTCAAGTGCGTAGCTCTCGCAACCAGCGTGTATGTATGAGAAGATGTATGAATGTGGAAGAAGCAAAAGAAGTATGCAAGAATCGTAGCAAGTGACAGTCTATAGTTTCTGCCTACCCCTGTATATTATATGTATATTATGTTGAAATTATTGTTCTTTTCAACTCATTAATCTTAATGTAACTAAGCCCTAAAATTAATGAAAGCATTCATTTACAAAATTTTGCATAAAATTTAGACATACCTTACAACAAAATATGATCATGTTTTCAGAAACATCATTAGACAGGTCGCATCTATTAGCTCCGTAACTATAGTTGAATTAATGTTATCCCCGAGACGATACCTAGTAGAATTATCAACAACACCCACTAAAATTTGCAAATTTTGAGAAACAGTCGTTGACGCTACTATTGTTTAGATTATTAGGTTCAATTTTGGCTAATTCGTATGGGTTGTCATTTTGTGAATAACACGTCACACGTTCTGCTTGTTATCGTGTAAAGCCGTCGTGCCATAGAGGCGGATGGACACGCTACGCTTTAGCCGTGCCGAACAGCGTGGACCAGAGTTATGTAATTAACTCTACGACAATAGCTGCTGTATCACGCTTAGAGACTTGACTGGCATTATTGTGTTGGTGGACTCTCATGACAAAATAGGCTTAGTAAAGATTAATGTTTTTAAAAGCAGTCATATGACCACTGGACTGCCAAGTCTTTTTACGTGGGAGAGCCATGCTTCGGCACGAATGGGCCGGCTCGACCGGGGTGATACCCCGGCCTCACAGAAAACCGGCGTCAAACAACGCTTATGTTGTGTTTCGCCGAGTGAGTGAGGTTACCGGAGGCCCAATCCCCTTTTAAAAGGTCGGCAACGCACTTGTGACTCCTCTGGTGTTGCGGGTGTCCATGGGCGGCGGTAATCGCTTACCATCAGGCGATCCGTCTGCTCGTTTGCCTTCCTATCCCATAAAAACAAAGTCTCGGATCCGAAGATCGACTCTAAAGTTGGAATTATTATTGTGCGTATTAATAATTTTAATCATGTATTTAAGTCGTTTTGTCGGTGAAGGAAAATATCGTCAAGATAATTGCACGTCTGAGAGATTTATTCGATGGCGTGTGTATTTTACAATAGATTTAAGGTTAGCTTATAATATTGTATTGGGATATCCTGTAAATCTATTTTAATACATACATACCATCACGTCTGTATTCCCCGAAGGATTCGGCAGAGGCGTACTTAATGTACACCCACAGTTCGCCGGTATGTTTTAGGTTCCATGTAATAGGGGGCGAGCCTATAGCCATTCACTGGGCACAAATCCAGACTCCGAGCTGCTACTGAGAATTTCATACAGAAACTCAATAACACTAACATGCTCGACCTGAGGATCGAACCCAGGACTTCTAATGTAGCAGTCGCGCTTGGGACTACTATACTAATAAGGCAGTCATTATATTGTAAGTGGTATAAAAAAAAGACTTTATGACCACCATACAACCGTATACGTCAAATACGAGTATTTGACTAATTATTTTATAATTCTTGCATTCTATAACCAAATTAACTGCGTATGTGCCACGTTTATTAAAAAGATCCTAATAAATA
Organism: Acronicta aceris; assembly: GCA_910591435.1. NCBI lineage: Eukaryota > Metazoa > Arthropoda > Insecta > Lepidoptera > Noctuidae > Acronicta > Acronicta aceris. Next base: position 6,129,358 of record OU342767.1, on the reverse strand, counting down.
CCAAAATAAACTTTAATTCCACATACGACCCAAGCGATCACAATCGGCCCTCTTGCTCCCGGGCATCCGGTACATTCTCAAAGAAACAAAACGGCTCTGGAACCGGATGTGCCGTGATAAGGAAACCGGATGCCGATCCCTGGCTAACGAACAACTAGTAACGACCAACCAAAAATACTAGACCCCCAGCCGATGCTTCAAACATCCCATAATTTACCAACTTGCAAATGTCGAAGGAGGCAAAGAGTGTCTTCGTAAACTGGTTTGTCTGTCTACATGCTAATATAGTGAAGTTACGGGAAAGTGACGTGAAAGCAAACTTCCCTTGATACTTCACCCCTTAAGAGTACTCGCCTTTATAATGTAAAAGTTATACGAGGATAGAATATTTTAGGAGAAAGAAAGGCATATGTGGAAGAATTTTGTCCTTATTTAGTCGGTGGACTAGCAAAACCAAAATGGTGGCCTTTCACGATTTCAACGAAGCAATAGAAAATTGCTAACGATATTAACTGATATTATATTTCCGAAAAAAAATAAGTATTTTTTTCTATATACGTAAAAATATGCACCTGACCTTTTTGAAGGATTTCGCCAATAAGATCGGCGCATGTCCTTCTAGGGCGACCTCTAGCGACGCTGTCGCTAACATTCACCTTATAAATTCCTTTCGTTAATCGTCTTTCATTCATTCTTTCAACATGTCCAAACCATCTCAGCATATTCTTTTCAATACGCGTCACTACATCATCTTTCAGCCCGCAACGTTGTCTTATCACACTGTTCCTCAATCTATTATTCTCGCAACCGGCGTGTATATATGAGAAGAGAATGTATGAATGTGGATAAAGCAAAAGAAGTATGCAAGAATCGTAGTAAGTGGCAGTCTATAGTTTCTGCCTACCCCTGTGAGAGAAATGCGTGAGTGTATGCATGAATTGTATGTATGTAAAAATATACCTACAGATAAATAGCGCGATGTATAAGAAATAGAGTCACTATGACTCTCTTTATAGGTATTAGGTTTCACGTGTGTATTTTAGTATTTGTGTGTCTGTCTGTTGCATCGTAGCGCTCAAACGAATGGACCAATATTGATTCAGTTTTATTTTTGTTTAAAAATAAAAAAAAACATTAATTCGTCGTTCGAAAAATAAGAAGTAAAAATAAAATAAAAATTCGTAACTTGTTCGAGAGTATGACTTAAGAAAATCTGGCTAACCGCTTGAACACCAATTATTTTAATCCGTATAACTCCCACAATTAATTACTGAAACTTTCACAAACTAAGAGGACTTTAATACGTTTACACTTCGCTCTCATTTCAACAGGCTTAATAAAGTAACTAATCTTAATTTTAAAATCTAAAAAAAAACATTCTACTGAAGATTATCTTTAATCTCAGATAATAATAAATATTCATGTCCTAGTCAACCGTTTGCAGACTGAAATAAAGATCACAATGGATTATACGGCTTTAAAGGAAAAAAAACTCCAGTTACTCTTTTCAAATGAAAGTCACGAGGTAATTTCGCCTTTAGCTGGAATGTTTTAAGGTTTATTTTGAGAACAGCCGATCATTGAGTAGTTAGCATACGGATGCAGTTCATTACTTGTAAGTACTGTGTAATGAAAATGGAATCTCTGGAGGAAAAACTCTAAAATAGCGTTATAAATGTGTAATTACATGGTGTAAGGCAGTGTACCGTAAACTTGCCGATTATTATTTTTTGTGGACTGTATTTAACTATAGGGCCAGTAGGCCGGACCTATTCACCAAGATACACACGCACTCATCGGCATCAACCCAAACAAATCCACTTACCTTTGCCGCGGCTTCGGAGATGAGCGGGCACGCCGATGACAGGGAAACTTTAGGAGCCCAGGGTTCCGGACGAGGTTGCTAACACTTACAGCACACCGTTATAGCATAATCAAACTGTTTATATAAAGTTCATGCCGGCATTCACATTAGTTCCGTGATAATAAAGTTTTGTAGGGAGCCGCCGTCCGTTTACGCGACCGCCATGGCGAGGAAGGCAAAAAGGGGCCGGGAAGCGCTCCTGATTGGTCGGCGCGTTGACACGTCTTGCGCCGTATGTCACCGTGCCGTAGTTTCCGTACACCAACGACAGAAGGCGGCAGATTTGAATTGGGTGAGGCGAATTTGTGCGTGAACATACCCTCCCCCCCGAAAGAAATGAAATCTGTCTAAACTACATCGGCAGCCTGCACAATTTTGATACAGGCCGAAGTAATATATTGTTCCGCGTTCTAACTTCTGCGACGCGATTAACTGAATCCGAACCGGGTAATAACCGAATTATCCTACCACGTTTCCATTGCAATGAAGGATAATTATTTTCCTTTATTAAAACTAAGTCATCAACCTTAAGGGATTCTGACTGAGAAGTCCATTTATTCCGTTGTTGTAACGTATGTAAATATTCATTTCGCCATCTGGACCAGAAATGTTGCGTAAGCTTTTGAATTTGTTGAAACCGAGACAATCTATTTATATTGAAATCTTCAAAGGGATACTCAGGAAGTGCTACTAAAGGTTGACCGATTATAAAATGACCTGGTGTTAGAATTTCTAGATCAGCAGGGTCCGTACTCAAGGGGCAAAGTGGTCGAGAGTTCATGACAGCTTCGACCTTAGCAAAGAATGTCGTCAACTCCTCAAAGGTGAGCCGCCGGTCACCGAGTACCCGATACATGTGAGTCTTAGCAGACTTCACAGCCGCTTCGAAAAGTCCACCCATGTTGGGGCTACTTGGAGGGTTAAACAACCACGTTACATTTTTCTTAACTAATTCACGCTCCAAATCTGATCGATGGTCTCGTAGGTATACGAAAACATCCTTTAAATATTTATCCGTCCCGATATAATTTGTTCCGCAATCCGACCGCATTAAGGAAGGAAGACCTCTTCGCGAAACGAACCTTGTAAAGGCTGCGATAAAGGCTTCTACCGATAACTCCGATACAACTTCTAGATGTACCGCTTTTGTAGTGAGACATACAAAGATGCATAAATAACATTTTGAAATTTTAGCATTTTTTAAAGAACTACTCTTTATAGAAAAAGGTCCCGCGAAATCCGTACCGACGCCTTCAAATGCACGAGTTATCCGAACACGATCCGATGGCAAATCTGCCATAAACGGTTGATTTGTCCGAGGGTTCGCTCGAAAACACTGAACACATTTAAAAGTAACACTTCGGGTTAGTTTACGTACCGACGTTATCCAATAATTCCGTGACAGAATAGCTGCCAATGCATTTGCACCGACATGGCAATACGTTTTATGATAGTGTTCAACGAGAAGTGTTGAAAATTCACATTTACCTGGAAGAAAAATAGGATGCCGAGCGCAAAAAGGCAATTCCGAGTGCCGAATCCGTCCGCCTACGCGAATCACGCCTTCGTGATCCAAAAACAAGTTAAGCTTTCGTGCCGAATCACGAATAGGTTTAGCCGAGTTCAAAGCTGCAATATATGCACCGAAATGCAACCTTTGAACCATCCGAATTAAACACATTAACGCCTTACGACGTTCCGAAACCGAAATATAAATACCGTAAAACCGAGAAACCGAAACAGAGTTGGAAAAACCGAGAGCTGAAGCAGATTTATTTTTACCGGACACCGAAACCGGATTGGAAGAACCGTAAGCCGTAACCGAATTAGAAACCGAAACCGAGGCCGTATTATCTTTACCGAGATAAATTTTCCGCCGACAATTATTAACAAACCGTATAACAAAACCGAAAACGTTTACAAGAGTTTCAAACGAACTATACCGACCGAATAATTCTGAAATATTATCCGAGGTTTCCGAGACCGAAACATTGGAAACAAACTTAGACCGGAGACCTGGTAAGTCATTTGGCATCTCAGCTCGTTCGTCAGGCCAGGATTCACGAGGCCGACAAAGCCAATGTGGTCGCCACCACAAAGGATGTTCCAGTAGTTGCGCTGCCGAACAACCGCGAGAGGCAACATCCGCACAATTGAGAACACTTGGTACGTGTTTCCACCGAATTGGTAAGTTTGCATTATTTATTTGCGAAACCCGATTACCTTGAAATACCTCTAATTTGTATGGAGGTGTTTCTAGCCAAGCTAACACAATGGTGCTATCACACCAGCCGACAATTTCCGACAAATTTACCGAAAGTTCACGCAACGATGAAGAAACATGTTGCAGAAGATTAACAAGAAGTACAGCTCCACTGAGCTCTAACTGAGGTATAGTCATCTTTGTTTTCAAAGGGGCAACTCGAGACTTCCCCATCACAAGCCGAACCGAAGCTTCACCGTAAGTATTTTCCGTCCGTAAATATACAGCTGCAGCATAACCTGAAGAAGAACCATCGCAGAAACCGTGAAGAGAAAAGAGCACATCTCCGTGTGACTTCAAACAACGTGGAATAGAAATCTTTTGAATATTGGGTAAGTCCGAAATAAAATCATTCCATTTTTGCAACAGGTAGTCTGGAGCGGGCGTGTCCCAATCTACGCTTTTAGCTCCATCACTCAGTAACTCTTGCAGCAACAACTTAGCACGAAACACAATAGGTGAAATCCATCCTAAGGGGTCGAAAAGTTTTGCTAACGAAGAAAGTATGGATCGACGAGTAACCGTCTTCATTTCCGAAGGTAAGTTTAAAACTCGATATGTAAAATTGTCCGTTGATGGATTCCACTGAATACCTAAAACTTTAATAAAACCGAAACTATCATCATCATTAAAACAGCGTGGTGTTTCACAAAAATCCTCAGGAATGTCACTGAGAAGTTCAGGTTTATTAGTTGACCATTTACGCAACTCATAGCCGGCCGTACCCATGAGCTGTATTAATTCGTCACGAATTTCCCGAGCCTCCGTGACCGAATCAGCGCCACCGTTGATATCATCGACATACGAATTAGTCAGCAGCAACTTAGCTGCCCTGGGAAACCGCTCCAGTTCATCAGTAGCCAACTGATGTAGACAACGAATAGCAACAAAGGGACTAGACTTCAAACCGTAGGTATTAGTAGTGAGCTCATAAACACGTAAAGGTTCCGCCGGGCTCTCGCGCCATAAAATGAGTTGATACTTCCGATCATCTGGATGAATCCATGTCATTCTAAACATCATCCTAACATCCGTCGTAAATACAATGAAAGGGACCCGAAAATTTAATATTATTTGAGTTATGTCACTTTGCAATTTTTCACCAGAATATAAACAGTCATTTAGGCAGACGCCTGACGAAGTTTTACAACTACCATTAAAAACAACCCGTATTTTCCCGGTATCACCCGATGTCTTAAAGACGCCGTGATGTGGCAAGAAATAATGTTCTTGACCAGAATTGACATCAAAGTCCGAAAGCCGCATATGTCCTAAGTCTATATATTCAGTGATGAATTCTATATACTTAGCCTTAAAATTTGGGTGAGCCCTCATTCTACGTTCTAATGATAAAAATTGCCTAACCGCTTGTGTCTGAGAATCACCTAACTCCGCGTGATCAGGCACTAATGGTAACCGTACCATATATTTACCGTCCAAACAACGTTGCACCGAATTTGCAAACATTTGTTCACACTGAACATCAACCGGATCCTTTATTTTTAATTTTGGTGGCTCTTCCGATTTCCAAAATCGCTCAACAGCTTCTATTAAAGACACACCCGAAAAACATTCCATATTCGAACGATTAACAAAAATATTCATAGGTCCGAAAATAGCAAAATCAAAAATAGTGTCTAAGGCATAAGGTCCACCCGGCCGTAAGGTTACCTTCCTACCTTCCGTAATTTCACCCAGAACATCACAACCGAAAATAATATCTATTTGACATAAATACCCGTAACCGATATCCGAAATTTCCAAATTCTTCGATAAACTATAACGTTTTGTAACATAATTGGTTGGTGTCTTTAACACAACCGCATTCACTGATAACAGCATTTTACTATCCCGATCCGATGTAAATTGTAACTGAACAATATGTTTACTACTTTCTATTACTGACCCGCCGATACCCCCTAATCGTGTCACATAATTATATTTCTTTAAACCGAGTAAACCGACTAAATCACTACGTACAACCGTTATTTGTGAACCGAAATCTAATAAAGCCCTAGCCTTAACAATATCACCGTTAGCCGATAAAACATTTACAATAACCGTAGGCAAAACAATATCTTTATGTAATGTTGGTAAATGAGTCGGAGACATAACATTCATCTCCGACGTTAATTGCTATTGAGAATGAACGTCAGAGTGCGCGACCGATGCACGATCATTCACTCTCGAACCGCCTTGTTCCGGGCCGAATGAAACACTATGACTTTGACCCACGCGATCATTTGTGGTGCGCCTATTTTGATCGAAATGTGAATCTGGTGGTTTTTTAATATTTTGGGCTGGCTGAATGTAATTAGGTTTATACTGCACATTCATTCTGCACAACATGTTGTGATGACCTATATTACCGCACCGGTCACAAGGAACAGTTTTATTACATTGGGCTGCCGTATGCCCACCGAAACATTTAAAACATAACCCACTATTACGAACCCATAACCTACGTTCATCACTATTACCGTTTTTGAATTTATAACAATTGTCAATTTTATGACCCGGGGTATCACAAAAGGCGCATACTAAATTAGTGTGTGGACTATTCTTTACAACTGTTGAGTGAACTATTTTATTACGATTGAGTCCGTCAGACCGTATTGAAGCCGAACCACCGACCGCCCTCCGAGGTTCCGAATATGTCCGGGAAGTGTCCGAAGAGTTCGCAGTTTCAATCATACTGCACTCATTTTGCAAGAATTGCACAAGGTCATTGAACTTGGGTAAATCGCGTTTGAGACCGCCGTAATTTTGTTCAAAACGTGTTTTTATTTCTACAGGTAATTTAGTTAAGCTAATATGGACGAGTATGAAACTCCATTCGTCTACCGGTAAACCTAGACCTTTCAATGCTCGTGTGCATTCAAGCAGAGGGTTTAAAATAAGAGACCGCAACATGGATGACCTTTTCAAGGGCTGGATATTTAAGATACGTGAAATATAGGTATCCGCTAGTAACCTTTTGTTATCATATCTTGAATATAATAATTCTATTGCCGTGTCGAGTGACGCGTCGACCATAGGTAGGTGCTGTACTAATGACCTTGGTTCCTTTTGTAAGTGGGAAAACAAGTAATGATATTTTTCCGTTTTAGAAATATCTTTCCGTGATAAAACAAGTGAATTGTATAAACTAATGAAGCTACACCAATCGAATAATTCACCGTCGAAATTCGGTAGGTCTATCCGAGGGAGACGAGCCGAGGGCGCACTGGAAGTAGGTATGTGGATGCCCTGCGCGTTTGGGAACTCTGCTGACTTGGCCTCCAAAGTATCATACTGCAATGTAGCGTTAGCATAACGTTTATCATAAGTGGCTATAGTGTCGACATCGTCAGTAGCCCCGAGTATACCTTCATATGCCGACGTTAAGTTTTGAAAATGTGAATCTAACTTACGCAACCTTGCCGATAATACGCTGCTGCTATATTCAGGCGAATCTATTATATCAACGGAATATTGAAACCAATCACATTCTAATTTAAATTTTATGTCTAATGACTTCGCCATTGTGATTTTTCGAAAATGCGGGCGGCGTGCGTGCAACAAGTAGGTATATACCTACACTAACCGAGTACGAGTTTCCGAAGCAAGTGATGCGTAATTAACTCTAATAAAACACTAAATACTATTTAGTAGACCGAAATTATACTGAAAAAACTTCTATACCGCGAAGTAATGAGTATTTAACCGACCGAAAGTCCGACCATCCGGTTGCGGAGGACCAAATTATGTACCGTAAACTTGCCGATTATTATTTTTTGTGGACTGTATTTAACTATAGGGCCAGTAGGCCGGACCTATTCACCAAGATACACACGCACTCATCGGCATCAACCCAAACAAATCCACTTACCTTTGCCGCGGCTTCGGAGATGAGCGGGCACGCCGATGACAGGGAAACTTTAGGAGCCCAGGGTTCCGGACGAGGTTGCTAACACTTACAGCACACCGTTATAGCATAATCAAACTGTTTATATAAAGTTCATGCCGGCATTCACATTAGTTCCGTGATAATAAAGTTTTGTAGGGAGCCGCCGTCCGTTTACGCGACCGCCATGGCGAGGAAGGCAAAAAGGGGCCGGGAAGCGCTCCTGATTGGTCGGCGCGTTGACACGTCTTGCGCCGTATGTCACCGTGCCGTAGTTTCCGTACACCAACGACAGAAGGCGGCAGATTTGAATTGGGTGAGGCGAATTTGTGCGTGAACAGGCAGCTTTATAAAGCTTACTCAAGATTTTAAAGCAATCTACACTGATTGCTTACAAATTATTGCGGTAATTGTTGATCCTGTTAGGGATTACTGAATATAACATAACATGACATACCATCACGCCTGTATTCCCCGAAGGGTTAGGCAGAGGTGTACTTAATGAACACCCACAGTTCGCCGGTATGTTTAGGTCCCATGTTATAGGGGGCGAGCCTATAGCCATTAACCGGGCACAAATCCAGACTCCAAGCTGGTAATGAGAATTTCTAAGAAAAACCCAATAACACTGCTCGACCTGGGGATCGAACCCAGGACCTCTAGTGTAGCAGTCTCACTTGGGACCACTAGACTAATGAGGATTACTGAATATTTACTACATGTTTCTAATTAAAGTAGAGTACGAACATTTATTACGACAGAATTCAATTCTTTCAAGAATTTGTTAGATAGGTTTTTGGGATAATCGGTTAATTTTACTTTTGAACATCGAAACTAATTTATCAGTACTAACACGTAAAGGAAAGAATTTATACTATCACCAAGTTTCTGATTTTCAACCTCATATCATCCAATAGGTAGGTGGTAGGTGTAGGTAACTTCTATGGTATTTAAGATCTTGGACCTTCCACATCCAATCCTTTTCAGCCCGACGTTTCTGCGCCCATCTCTATTACCAAATTTAGAAATATGTAACTCTCTAATGAGCGGAGGCAATAAAAAATCGGACACAGCTGCTGGACCAGTAAAAATTGCGAAGGACACAGTACTCATAAAACGAAGGCTCTTGTGAAGTGAAGACTCAAAGATAAACGCTTGAGATATTTTTCGAAGATAATCCGAAAATTACAGTGAGGCACCACTTACAAGTTTCAACGGCTATTCGATATAAAGATTTTTGTAACAAGATTATTTCCGCTATATCAGGAAATTACGTTACAAAATATTGTTTTCTTTGTCATTATTCATGCTATAAAGAAAATTACTTTAGAGACTTTGTCTATCGTTTTTAATTAATTAACCCGTCCATTACATTAGATAAGTCTGCCGTTGTCGGGCGAAGGGATCCTAATGTGGTAAGAATTAAAATATAATGACCTTCTACAAACTGGCAATATTTTTAACAACGCAGGCGAAGTAATAAATGTACACATACGAGTACATAGTTACTTAGAAGCAATTCTGCAACAAATTGCTAGACACTCGACGCTCCGGAAAAATAGTGATTATGAAATTGGGATGAAATAAAAGACACATAAAAATATATAAGGACTATTGAACAGGAAATAATCAAAAGGTGGGTCCAAGCCTAACCCGTGGGAAATTACACATGAAAGGCAAACCAAAATGTCTTGCGATTAAATCTGTCTGTACCCGCATTTCTGTCCCATCGAGTCATTTAATTGAGTGGAAATACTGAACGTTTGGGGTCGTGTTCCAATTTAGTATAAATTCAGTGGACACGTGTTTATAAATCGTAGTCTATTTATTTATATGAGAAAACTAATGTCTCGGTAATGAAATATGTGCTTGATTTATTTTCACCATGCCACCGGTTAAAGGTTATATTGTTCAGGCTCGTAGAGAATACTGATGAATTCAACATCTATGTAGTTCATTCACAAACCTATACTTATAAATAAATAAATACTTATTAATAGCCTATGCTTGTTATGAGACTGCATCAGAAATCAATGCTTATTAAAAGACGGTACATATATATCGGATGGTACTAGTTGTAGGTGTTAGCTGCCTAAACTTTTTGGTATACGCAATCTATGTCAAGACCGGCTCGACCGGAGTGATACCACGGCCTCACAGAAAACCGGCGTTAAACAACGCTTACGTTGTGTTTCGGCGAGAGAGTGAGGTTACCGGAGGCCCAATCCCCTTTTAAAAGGTCGGCAACGCACTTGTGACTCCTCTGGTTTTGTGGGTGTCCATGGGCGGCGGTAATCGCTTACCATCACGCGATCCGTCTGCTCGTTTGCCCTCCTATCCCATAAAAAAAAGACGCAGAAGTCGTTAGCCGCCTGTATACTGACTTCACTGTACACCAATGTTTGGGGTTCTCCGATAATATATCAAAGTCCCCAGTCAGGTATGATTGCACGTTTGGTCTAACAATTAAGGTAGTACCTTTCTACTACCGTTACGCCTAATGTGGTGGGTTCTCACCCGAGACAAAATATTATGTATTTCTAGTCTTGTAGCCTCATAGTCGAGTATCTTGCGGCAAGGTCTTGCGTTGTTACGCGTGAAGCAAACACGTGCTCCAACTGCTGCGGGCATTGTCTACGCAGCGGACTCACCAAATCAGCTGCCGACAGCGGACATAAAGGTTAGAGATCTGCCTATAGCGGCTATTCCATGTCTGGTTATATATATTCCATATATATTTTGTGCTTAGAGGAAAAGTAAGATGCTTAGTTTTTCTACTAGATCAGTACAATAGGGAAGAAAAAATATTTACTTATTTTGCAAGCAGCGCAAAGTAAAAGCTTTCCGGGACGTATTGACAAACCACTCTAAGTGAACGTTTATTCGGTGGTAAGACTCCAGGTAACATGTATCTACGGAACACGTTTTCAATGTGCCCTTGGGATCTCTCCCAACAATTTGTACAGCGTTTTCAATATACAAGCACTTTTGTATTGAAAGGAAAAACATTTCCATCTTTGAAAAACCACCCCGAGGTAACATTTGGAAAAAACATTAAAGTAAACTTTATACCTGTAATATACAGCCATATTAAGGCAGTAAAAGCAAAAAAATATGGAGTAATGAGGTCGATCGGTAGACTACAAACATGTTCTTAGTAAAAAATATATTAAAAAGCAATCTGTTTTAATTTCCATGGACTATGTAACACGAAAAATAAAAATTAATGTTTTCCCTCGACCCTAATTGCTTCATCGTAGAAAAAACAGATGGAGTGCACCCAGTGGAACATTAAACGAATTTCAATATTATAAGCGAAATTGATTCAGAAATCGTTGTATATTCTAATTGGAGTTTTATTACTTTACAGGCGCTGAAATGCAAATAAATATTGCCTTGAAATCATATCTGAAATGAAATTATATTTATTTTCTCATCTTTTATAGACACTTTTACAAGTCAATGTATTTTTTTAAAACAGATGGCGCCGGTAATTCCTAACCGTCAGTTACCACTGAGAAGTAAAGTCCAGACATAATAGTAGCAATATGTGAGTGTTATAATGCAGGGCAATGTCTGAGATGGTCTTTTGAAGAAAGAGCCATAGCGGCTTTGAATAGACCAGTCCCTGCTGACGGCACGCATGCATCAGTATAACATATTTATTGTGATATATATTCAAATCTGGAAACAATGCTTGTATACGTATGTCCCGAAGGATTAGTCAGAAGTGTACTGATGTACATTCACTGTATGCTGGCATGTTTTAAGTCACATTTAATAAGTAATGAGCCTGATGTCATCCGATGCTGCTTTACTTCCATTTCTTCAGGGGAAGTTCTCCCGCTCTTCCTTAGCCTTTTCCGCGTTAATGACATTAAACAGGCATAAAATAATACAAACTCTGAGTTGCTACTAAGAAGTGTTTTTTAAACTATAGGATTTTGTCTTGTATTGTGAAAATCTGAAATTTTCCTACACAAACACTTGGACAACAACCACATTTCGTTAATAGAGGGATCGAACCTATGTACACAACACCACTGCCTTAATCAAGCCATCAAATACAAAGAGGAAAAAATGCAAAATGATAATCAAAAGATGGCGAGTGCCTTTTTAATTTTAAATAGATCTGTAATAGACGTGGCGCATAATACTTGGGGAGGGTGGAGCAGCGCTATTATAATGGGTCCCTTACAATATCCGCCGCACCGCCTTGTGTGCAGGCCTTTTAATGTTACTGAATGATTTAATAGCCTATTCATAATAATATTTATCGTAGATGGTATGGCGGTTGAAATTACTTTAGTGTCGTGTAATTTTTCTATGTGTTTCTTTTAAAGTTCAAGCTCAAGAAAATTGTTGCCACTAAATACAGCAGCAGCAGTGCTTTTTTTAAATTGTTACATGGATTGGAGATTTTTTTAACCTACGTGCAAAGTGAATCTCAATGACCTGACCTCAGAATTAGATCTCAGGATGACCTCATCATACATAAACATACCATCACATCTGTATTCCCCAAATTTCATACAAAATCCTAAAAGACACTTTGCTCGGCATGGGAATCGGATTCAGGACCAGTCAGCATTGCAGTCGCGCTTAAGATCACTACGCTAATTTTACTTTGTCACAGTTTGTACACAGTTTTTACTTTGATCAAAACATCGAGCAATTAATTTTGTATATATTTTATATATGTTAGCTTGTAAGGTATATAATTATAATTATAGGCCATAGATGCCTAAAAATAAATCATTAAATAATAAACCAGGTACTTAATAGGTACTAATTAAGATGATGAACATTTTAGATAAAAAAAACTAACCTTGACCTTTCCAATCTAGCTATATAAAAGCTAAATTAACTTAATTAAACATCACCCTTGATAATTGAATTCACCATTTCCCATATCCATTGGGTCAGTTATCTAAATCCTTATTTCCTCTGAACCGCGCCAACAATTGCGGTTCTAATTAGAAAGTCCTTACAGACGGACAGTTTACCTGGATTATCTTCCGCTCACAATGTTCAGTTTCATTTGGACCATTGTGTGAAACTCCTTAGAAATCCTGTCTTGGGAAATCGACGTTGGAAAATGAAAAATATTTTTGTCTTTATCTCGCTTGTATATGTAAAGTAGGATCCTTTATTTGCACTAGAAAAAAATACACACAAAAATAAATAGAATCTGGAGAAGTTTTTTTTTATTGTTGCTACTAGGAATGGATATTAATAATAATGGATATTAATGGATATTCATTTAAGAACACCAATCTCAGATTGCACCACTAGTAGTATAACTGATAATCTGAAGGCCAACAGATATAATAGATAACTATTTGCTTTGTGTGGGAATCAAACGCGCAACACTTATACTAAAAAATTAGTCACAACGCCAACCAAAAAAAAAACATGCAGGGATCGACCGAACGCGTGACACAGCAGCCAATTCATTTAAGTCTCTCGCTCTCTTACCAACTCACTCACTACGCCAACCATGATATCATTGTTCGACTATGGTTGTACTAGATCCTACATATAACATAGGCGTTACCATGAACAATAAGGGCATGGGTAGGGTAGGGCACAATTGATTGTAGTCAGAACTTTACAACGTACACAGCCCAAACTGTCAATTGAACCATGTTCAACGATCTTGTAACCATTCAAATTAAACTAATTCAAAAACATGACGCCTTTATTTCCCGAAGGATTAGACGGAAGAATACTAATCTACGCAGATATAGTTAGGTTCAATGTAGTAGGACGCGAGCGTATTGCCAGCTGCTACAGCGAATTTCATAGAAAAACATATATGTATATGGAGTTGTTTTTAGATTTTTCTAAGTCTTATAAATGGCAGCTTGGTGTTTGAATTTTTGTCCTCTTACAGGCTACAATTTTTTTTTCATTGGACTTAGACCTTATTTAATAGCAAACTGAATCGATATTAAACGTACCCCACAAGTGGAAAGTTTTATAATAACAGAAATTGCCAGGCTCCCAGCCGGAATGCAGACAAAGGCGAATTTAATCTCTTGTATTGATCAAAATTGTAAACAGATAGCAGCGTACATTCCACTATAACGTTGCCAGTGAAGCTCAACTAATATAACGAGTGGTGTGATACTCAATTTAAATCGATTTTTGCTTTAATCGATACCTACCCTGTATTTTTACTGTCTTTAATAACCATTTTTATACGCTTGTTGCTTTTGCTGAATTTTTAATGGAATTATTTATTTTTAAAGAAAATACCCTCTACTTCAACAATCAAACCCAAAAAAGCGTGTAAGGGTTCGATTTTCAGGTCGAGCAAAGTGATATTAATTTCTTTTTACGTGTAATAAAGGAAAGCTTCATTGATTTAATAGTCGCAAGGATGATTGCTAAGAGTGAGATCCTGGGTTAAATTCCAAGGTTGAACAAAGTGTGAATGGGCGTTCCTATGTAGGTAGGAGCTAGTATTTAGGAGTTTGGAGTTTAGATGCCGCTTTATAACATGGGACCTAACAATGAATGGAAATCAGTACCCTTCTGCTTAACCCTTGGGGGGTACAGGCATGATCATTATGTTATCATTGTAATCTAGCAGTAATTTCACAAGGGCGCTCCATCGTAGATATCATAATCGCTTAACATCAGGCGAACTGGCAGTCAAGAGTAAGCCTATCAAGGTTAATAAAAAAAATGTGATCACTGTACGTATAAAAGTCTCAGAATATGTAGCTTCACTACTACGAGTACAATAAGTACGTTCAACTGAACTACACAGATTAGCTGATCAGGAAGCTAATTCGATTGTAACGACAATCGACTCACATGGAATCGATTCAGCTCTCGGTAATTGCACATCACTCGGTTAGGACCTCGTTCCCGACGTGTAATACGATAAGCTGGCCCACGACCCAGCATTGCCCGCAAGTCTCGAAGCACATTTTCACATATATCTCGATAAACGATAACACAAATAACGAGATACTATACAATAGATAAACAAGACAAATAACCTTTTGCTGTCAACGACAATCGAATAACATTCTGTGAATTCATGTAGGTTCTTAAAACCTTATACTATCTTTTTGTGATTTTTTTGCATTTTCCATTCTAAGATTATTAAGTTATTTTTTAGTAAAGGAAAAAATTCAACCGCGAGCAGGATTCGAACCTGCGTCTTCTGGTTTGATATACCAGACGTTCTGACCTCTAAGCCACCGCGAACCCATTGATGCGACATTCTGAATTTACGCCACCTTATGACGTAAATTCAGAATGTGAAGGCAAAATTTCAATCATGCGGGTAGGGTTCGCGGTGGCTTAGAGGTCAGAGCGTCTGGTATATCAAACCAGAAGACGCAGGTTCGAATCCAGCCCGCGATTGAATTTTTTCCTTTACTAAAAAATAACCTTATACTATTCCAAATGTCTTTCAACTGAATTCAAAATAAGAGGTTGTTTTCAATTCGTAAGAATAATATAAGTACCTACTTACATAGTTATTTCCATAACTATATTTGCTGACAGATTAATGATAAATAAAAATGCCGAAAATATTACAGGTACATTAAGCAGATAAAGCCCTAGACCCCACACTAGGATTCCCTGGGTCAACGGGTCTAGTCTCTTTTAATCCTGTTGACATAGAACTTGGCAGCAGTATGTAGGTGCACAATAAGTTTGTCTACAGAGAGTTTAGTGAAATAAAATTAAAATAACAAAAAGTTATGGTATGTATGTTTAGGCGTGTGTGTAAGCGCGCGAACGTGCGTACGTGCGTGCGAGCGTGTGGTTTTGTGCACGTGTGCGTGTGTTTGATTTGTGTGTGCATGTGTGCATGCGTGTTTAATACATTTATTGAAGCTTACAACTGAGGTCTCAAGATGACAACGCCGGAGTGGCACCAGTCGTATTGCTGTCGTTTATAAGCTAACCGGTAGCCGCTTACCACCAGATGCTTGTTGTGTCACATAAGCAAGTAAAAGACGATAAGGTTTTCTTTTCAGATACTCTAAGTATATAAATTCAGTTGTTATCTGATCATCTACTTAAGGAAGGAAGATACGCCATTAATTACTGGCTTCTTTTTCTAAAAAGTTAATTACTTTAACAGTTAAGTGGTGCCCAGAAATAAAAATACGTAGCTAAACACTATTTATGCTTTTACGTGTAGATAAAGAGCTGACGTACTTGAGTTGTTTATTTAGTTTTTTTTGGCATGACTGAAAGAATACCACGAGGCACTGGCAGGGTTGAAAACTTAAAAGATCCTTTGAAATACCTACCCTCCTTAATTACTTTGAAATATGATGATGATTATGATCAAATCCATGCCCGTTTCAGCTACGGCGACCATTTTCGGTTGACTACTCTACTGACATAACATCACGCCGATATTCCCCAAAAAGGTAGACAGAAGCGTACTAATTTAGACCTACAGTTCGTCAGTATGTTTAGGTCTCCTATAATACGAAGCCAGCTTATTGCCATAACCCGGGTACAAATCCCAAAGTCCGAGCTGATACTGAAAATTTCATGGATAGGTAACCCCAATAATACTGCTCGACCTGGGAATCGACCCGAAGATCTCTAGCGTAGCAGTCGTGCTCAGAACCACTAGGTTATTGAGGCAGTTCTGTTACTGAAGGTTTACTAAGTAATGGATCCTCACATGGCTGATATAGGTACCCAATTTTAGAACATTCTAAAACAGTAAAAAAATGGAAACTCAATTAAATACGATTTACCAAGATAATATAAATGTTAGAAACAGTTACGTCGCCTACGTCTCAATTTCAACCTACGCAGCCAGACAAGTTTATTCCCTGCTGGGTAGCGAATATGGAGATATCTAATCTAGTGTCAGTCATCTTGATGAATGCCGAGTATTCGGTGTATCTCCGGTAGTTATTGCTCTACGTGACATATGGAGAGTCCTATCGCCGACTCTGGGTTACAGCTAGGGTTGCCGCGTGGGATTCGACTGACATTTACCTACGTATTTTGGAGGTGAAATTGAAATGCAAAGGTATATCGCCTCGGTCCTAACAGGTCCTAGAAATAAGTTCAAGTAACTTATTTCTACAACCTGTTTGGATCACTAAAGTTTTACGTATATACTTTTTTTTTAATAGAAGTGCCTATTATCAATTTTATCATTTAAACATCTACTTATTTAAACAAGGATAGCTATCATAATGTTTTTACTATCGTCTCTCTCTTCATCATCAAGACCGACGACATAACGTGCTCTCTGAGACACGAAGGATTTGACCGGAACAAGCACAGTGTAACCTTACAGTTTCATCGATAAGTTATTACACATACTACAGAATTCATCATCAACATGTATACTGTCCTACTGCTGGGAAGGGATCTTCTATCAGAGTGAGAAAGATTAGGATACAGTTACCATACGAGTAATGCGGGTGGGCGACACACGCCATCGAGAAAAGCTCTCAAGCGTGCACGTTTCCTCACGATGTTTTCCTTTAACGTTTTAAGTAAATGATAGTAATGTATTCCGAAAAGTGAGAGAAATGGATTACTCAATACCTCCAACTTGACCTATAACTGATTGAATATCACTACAGAATTTATTATACTTAAAATATGTCTACCTACTAATTAACATTTAAGTAAAAGTTAACGTTAAATAAAAATCCGCAATAAAAACGCCAGACATCAGTACAATAAGATAACAGACGATATTATTCCGCTGACTGATTCATACCTTCGCATCGAGAGCCGTGAACAGTTCAGAGCTAATTAGAATAATTTTCTGACTTGCAGAATTATTGATGAGAATATTTTATTACGCTTGAATGAATCCACGAATTGATTGAATGATTGTGTGAACGTATTATTTAAGCTATTATTTTATGCTCGAACATCTGTTTTAATTCGTGACATGAGACTGCTCCATCTATTTGGACTATGCAACTAGTGTTTAACAATTATAAAATATTTTAAGTAACGACAACATATCGTACCATTACGCTTGTATTTCCCGAAGGGTTAGGCAGTGGTGTAGTAATGTACACCTACAGTTCGACAGTATTTTTAGGTCCCATGTAATAGGGGTTGAGCTTATTGCCATTAACCGGGCTCAAGTCCAAACTCTGTGCTGCTTTAAGAATTTCATAGAAAATCCCAATAATGCTTTTTTTGACCTGGAAATCGAACCCAGGACCTTTAGCGTAGCAGTCGCACGTGGGACCACAACACTAACGAGGCGGTTAAGTTGAACTAATGAGCTAATGACCAAATAATCAAACGCTCAATATTAACATGCCGTTTGGTGCTGTCTCTTGTACTTTACGTCAAAAAATAACTGTAACAGCACGACCCTTAACAGCTTCTTAAATTGAGTATAATTTGAGTATAGGGCCATAATTGAAATAAAACATATGACTTTGACTTTGAAAACGAGACATGTCATAAGGGTACACAAACAGGGTATACGAATATTCTGCGTGCTTCATCGCTCTATTTATGCTTTACTAGTAAATAAACATCCTTACGAGGTCCGGCTCTCACAAACTGGTACTGGTATCTTACATGTGAGGCAGGCAGACAGTCAGGTAGATAATTTAATTGTAGGTACCACCAAAAGTGTTGGGAATGCCAAAATCGGATATCTTGAAATACAAATCCTGCTTCGATCAAAAAATATTTGAAAGAAATCTCCAAACAGCATTCTTGTTTTCTTGCTGGATGTTAAAAAACTATAACAGAGTATTTCAACAATTTATATTTTTTACAGTACCACGTACTAACGTGAATACAATCCTTTTGTAAAACAACGAGGATAATGGAAAGCAGATTAAATAAAAAAATAAACTTGATTTAGTTTCAGCTTTTATCAAACAAACTGAATAAAATACAGGGTTAGACTAGGTACTTTTGTATTATTTATTTTCAATAGGTAACGCCACTGGCATTTTACTCGTTGGTACATATTATTCATTCGATTTCTGAGAAAAAACTCATTAGTTACTTACTAATGAGTTCTTAGTCTCTTCGAAAGTCCAGATATTATAGTCATAACATTGGAAAAACTGTGAGAAAATTGTGTAACCTCCTATATGGCATCCTTCAACGAGATGGACGGATGGCATATGAGTTGGCCTTTGTTCAACAGTGAACGTCTTTTGGCAGATGATGAATAAAGAAATCTTAAATGACCTTTTGTAGCAAACGACAATGAAAAAGCTATAAATATCAGAACTGACAGCACGAACCTATCGCCTAGCTTAACAGAGTAAGCTTATTTTTAGTCTGTACAGTTCACGTCTGGAGGTGGAACTAATACTCTGTGGTGCGCAGGCAAAGACCTCACAATATTTTTCCACTTTCTTAATACTGTGGTATTTCTCCTCCTCCCTTCAGAATTTAATACCTTTTCTTCAACAGTAAGTACCAATAAGGTAAGGTTGTAGCAATAACACTTCAGGAACAAAGAAGTACGAACTTTGTTTCGCGTACAATTAACAATAATTCGTGGTAAACGACCACTTGCGAAACTTAATCCTTAGTGTAGTTCTAAATACGTACTGGCATTACTTTTACCGGATAATTTCTTTCGTATTACCTCCTAGCGTTATTAACTGTTGTAAATAACTTCCATTGTACCTTCTCGAATGATCGACGGTACTCAGGGAAAAAAATTGCTAAGTAGTATTAAAGTTACGTTATTACTTTTAAAATGTTCACTAAGCTGAGCGGCTGTAGACAGTTTACTATAATAAAAGAAGTTATTTTTTTATTTTTGAGAAAGAAAATTATTTAGAACTTTCGAAAATGCTCAGCATACTTAATAGTCATAATACAAGAAAAAGAAACTCGTCAACATCTAGTATTTTTATCAAAAGTAATCGTCTCAATTTGTATGTTTTATTTTGTTTCCTACAAATTACTTTATTTCGATTTTCCCTAAAACAATTATGTCACGTACACTTTGTCATAGTATACAAAATTTTCTTCTAATATCCCAAAAACAAGAAGATGATGAAATTACGTAAAAATCTTCAAATAAAGTTTAGGGCAATTTATATCAGACAGGGAGACGTCAGCCGTCAACTCGAATATTTTTATTAGGTTGGCACTGAAAATCAGCGCTGCGCTGTGTTGCAAGCATTTTTATAACACAACAGCATAAAGCTGAGCGAAACCACCCCTTTTCCTTGCAGAGATAAGACGCACTAATTATATCGCATTGTGATTTTGTGATTTTATTTGTGTTTAGGGTTACGTACCTCAAAAGGAAAAAACGGAACCCTTAAAAGATCACTTTGTTGTCCGTCCGTCTTTCTGATAAGACCTTTTATCTCGCGAACGCGTGGAGGTATCGAGTTGAAATTAAAACCATATACTCAGGTCTACAGTCCTTTGAAGCTATGAAAAAAACAACAAAAAACTCCTAAGTTAAGTAAAACAAAGATACGGCCAAAAAACGTGCATGTCGTTACTCTCAAGGGAATCAAAATTATAGGGTATTTTCCGTTGACCTAGAACTATAAAATTTGGCAAGTAATGCCGTCTTATACTACAAGTATCCCTATACTTGTAAATCTGAAAACTATGCATTTGTAATTAATTATAATAATATGTACCTACAAAGTACGGAACCCTCACTGGGCGAGTCCGACTCACGGTTTTCCGGTTTTTCTTTTGTTTTTAATATTTTATTTGTTATTTTATATGTTACGTACTTAGTCTCACTTTTTTTCGCAAGGAATAAATTGTTTTACTTTCTTTTCTTTCTATTTTTACATTTTTGGTTGTTATTATGATTATAATAGATATAAAAAGATCATTGTACTTAGATTTTCTCTGATAGTGGCTAAAACAGAAACTTTTTACAGATTATTTATTACAATGAGTATTTATTACAATGATTAGTAATTACAATGTGAAATTAACCTCATTTTATCATGTCGTTACCATTCCAAAGGAATATTCTATTTCCAAAACGTTACATCGTGAATATTACAAGAACAGCTTATCTCTAATGGCTGCTCCTTGTGCATCTGATAGGTTTATTATAAATGTAAGAGTGGTAGTACCTCCACAAAGCTTTTAGCTCTCCTAACGTTGCTAGAATATTGGGAATAATAAATCCTATAGCGGATTTCCAGAGCATTAGAATTATAAAGCTTCATCTAAATTCACTGGTCTTATCAAGTATGAACGCTGATAAAATATTCTAAAACAGTAGTTTATAAGTCCAATCTTGACTTGTATACTTTATCTATCTTTAGCATATACTTATCTTTGCTAGGCGTAAACCCCTACCTACCTCATAATAAATATAGGCTATTGTGTACGAAAATGACTGCCTTATTAGTCTAGTGGACCCAAGCGCGACTGCTACGCTAGAGATCCTGGGTTCGATCTCCAGTTCGAGCAAAGTGTTATTGGGTTTTTCTATGAAATTCTCAGTAGCAGCTCGGAGTCTAGACTTGTGCCTGGTTAATGGCAATGGGCTCGCCCCCTATTACATGGGACCTAAAGATACCGGCGAGTGGTGGGTGTACATTAGTACACCTCTGCCTAATCCTTCGGGGAATACCAGCGTGATGGTACGTAATGAATTTGTTACTATTTTGCCGCGATTTCATAAAAAAATATATATAATTTGTAAATGTGAGTACCATGTAGGCTTTTGATACATGATAATTAAACAAGCTTATTATAGTCTGGAGGCTTTGGGAACTTCATTAGACCTACACGAATGTCCTGCTGATCTGGTATGGTCGTGCGACAGGTCGTTGAGCTCCCTAAATTATGGTTGAGCTACACGATGACTGATGCATGCGTGCCGTCAGTTGGGACTGGTCTACTCAAAGCTGCAATGGTTCTTTCCTCAAAAGGCCATTTCAGACATTACCCTACATCGTACCACTCACATATAAGTGTTCTTCCATGTCTGGACTTTAAAAGAGACCATGATTCTCTGAGTTTGTTTCGGTGTTTCTTCTCAGAGGTCGTCAGTTAGGAAATGCCGAAGCCATCTAGCTAAAAAAAAAACCGCAAACCATTGACATGTAAAAGTATCTCTAAAGATCTACTTGCAGAATAAATAATTTCATTTCATTTCATTTCATTTCATTTCATTATGTTATGTTCACAAAAATCTACGAAAACTACATTATTTCTTTCTTTACATCATTATCATCAACATGTTTACCATCCTATTGCTGGACACGGGTATCCCTTCAGAATGCAAAGGGTTAGGCCATAGTCCAACACGTGGCCTAAGGTTTCCACGATGTTATCTTTCGCCGTTTCAGCTAGTGATCATTTATAATTAATATATAGATTTCCAAAAATCATAATAAGTAAGCAGTGGTGGTAAAAACGGCTACTTTTCGATAATGAATTATACTGTTATGTTATTTCCCAACAACTGTTATTGTATACTGTTGTTGTTATTCTGTTGGGTTGCGTCGAAACTACGACGTAAATATTCGGCGGTTAGTCAAAAGTTTTGTCTCAAAACACAACTTTGTTTACGACAAATGTTAGTGTTGATGACATTGACAAATGTCAACTGTCAAAACTAAAAAGCCCACGTTCCATTCCATCGGTTCCATAGATATTGACTTGATGACTTAGATTGACTACAGACAATTTAAGCGCTCTACACACGTGCCAAAGATTTTTAGTTGATTGATGTGACCACCATGACAAAGTTTTATTAAAGCGGATCGTTCAGCTGAGCCCGCGAAATTCAAATTTCAAGTGATTTTTCGCTGTTTGTAGGTCTATAACAAGTTCTAGATTCATGACAGTAGTAATCGCGACATTAAATAGACAAAATTCACAACTGAGAACTAAAACCACAAATAGACCTACAAATAGCGAAAAATCACTTGAAATTTGAATTTGGCGGGTTCGGGTGAACGATCCACCTTAAATATGAATATATTTTTAAGAGATGATAAAACATGAACATGTATTGAATGACGAAAAGAAATAAGTCAAATATGATATTGTTGCAAATAAGAATTTTCATTGACGCGTATTTTAAAGTTCATTGATTTGTACATGATTTAATTATTTACATTCTTTACTCTTTATACAAGCTGGTTATTTTACTATATACATTTTTGCATTGGGATTTAAGAACATGATTTGCTCAATATACCTACTTATATATTCTTAGAACTCAATATAGTTAGAAATAATATGAATAACTTTTCTACGAAAAAGTATTTTTATAATAGTTATACGTACCTTTTTAGTCTCACAATCAATTTTTTCAAAATAGTTCCAGCCCTAATTTTCGGCATATTTTTAAATGTTTTACTTATCCTAAAACTAAACTATACCTAAACTAAACCTATCTACACAAGTCACCAATAATACTTTATAAATATTTACATAACACGATTACACGACCGGTGACAATTTGACAATAACTATAATAGTCAAACAAAGTACGCAAATCGCGAGGAACAAAACAGCACTGAGCACGATGAATACCAATCTACTACTGACGACGTGATGACAACGACGACAACATGTGTTGTCCTGTAATTTAAATGTAACCCTGTTATTAAATAATGATAATTCGTAAAAAAAAATCGACCTTATTTCGATTTCGTAAAGCTTATATTCGTAAAACACATTTGACTGAATGACAACGAATAGCAATAGCGTTGGTCACTTCGAAAAGAAAATGAACCTTAACATCATGTTGCGTAAGGTCATTATCGTACGCGATGCGCGCGCAGCGCGATCTTGGAAATGGAATTGCATGGCGGCTCGTTTTTTGACAGCGCGTAATTGACGACGTTATGACAACGACAAGTTGTGTTGTCCTATATCCCTGTTATGAAATAATGATAGATCGTTAAAAAAAATCGACCTTATTTCGATGCCGTAAAGCTTATATTCGTAAAACACATTTGACTGAATGACAACGGATAGCAGTAGCGTTGGTCACTTCGAAAAGAAAATGAACCTTAACATCATGTTGCGTAAGGTCATTATCGTACGCGATGCGCGCGCAGCGCGATCGTGGAAATGGAATGGCATGGCGGCTCATTATTTGACAGCGCGTAATTGACTACGTAATGACAACGACAAGTTGTGTTGTCCTATAACCCTGCTATGAAATAATGATAGTTCGTTAAAAAAAAGTCGACTTTATTTCGATGCCCTAAAGCTTATATTCGTAAAACACATTTGACTGAATGACAACGGATAGCAATAGCGTTGGTCACTTCGAAAAGAAAATGAATCTTATCATGATGTACCGTAAGGACATTATCGTGCGCGACGCGAGCGCAGCGCGATCGTGGAAATGGAATGGCATGGCGGATTGTTATCTGACAGCGTGTTATTGATAATTTCAATAATGAATTATACATTACGGAAGAAAAGTGCAATGCGTAATTTGTTGTTGTAATAATGACCATCACTGTAAGTAAGTATGATTTGACAGTTAATGGTCATAAAACTAGTCTATCACTGCCCCTTCAGTTTATCGTGTCATTTTTTTAATAAAAATAATTAAAAGAAGAGTTATTTTTATATATCTATTAACAACAACCGAACCTAACTAGGTTATGTTAGTGCTTCTTCGGTTTATTACATCATTTATACTATACTGTAATAATTATTAATATTTCTTTTAATTCATTTACAAAAAAAAACGACTTCTAAAAGCAATAAAACTTTTGAAGTCGGTTGTCTTTTTTCCAGTAAAGAATTATTTTGATATTCAAAGATTTTATGGCCATAAAACTACGCTATCACTGCTTCTTCAGTTTATTGTGTCTTTTTTGTAATAAATTTACTTACTTCAAACGTTTTGTTCCTTTTAGAAGTCGGTAAAATATAACAAAATCAATAACATTATCTCGCTTTTAGAACGCAATGTCAAATCAGTCTTATGACCGCATGCAATGTTGCCCCTATTCATTTGTTTTACACTCAACTTTTCTGAGATTGCATGCAATTTTTTTCAACGTAATAGCTCTACGTAATATTCCCAACACCGATATTATCACATTAAGGTCGGCACGCCAAACTTACAGCATTTGCGGTTTTAATATCGTAATGGCGTCCGCACACCGCCCTTAATATAGTTTTACACCAGTACATTACTAAAGTAGCAAATTACACCAAGAATATCTGAATTAAACATTTTTAATTAGTCATTCATTTGCAAAGTAACTGTAGCCGTTCTTATTTATTGAAGAAGTAAGTGAGTAAAGAAATAGCAAAGCGTCGTTTTTAAAAAAAAATGTTTCGCCGACTTATTATTCACTGAAGAATTTATGCGAATTTTGTCTAAGTAACGTCTTTTAAAGTGAGATCATTTCCAAATTAACCTTAATTACACAACCCTAAGGCATTGTGCTGAGACAGATAAAAGAAATTTTGTTGTGTTTTCAAATATAAAATTATTTAACGTTAAAACATTGGACTTAAAAAGAATTTGGTTGACAATTAATCGTGGAGAGTTTCCCCTTTGAGATTGAGCTTTGTTATTTTATAAAACAAAACAAATTTAATTCTATAAGAACGTACATACACCCACCCTGCGCACATGCTCAAACTATTTCCAGACAAATCTTATAAATAGAAGGATAACTACTCATTACTATCTGATAAACTGTTTCCTAGTCCCTATTGTTCTAATAATTGCCAGCCGGCAGCCGCACGCAAACAATGCCACCGATTATTATCGCGATACTCGTGAAAATCTCATTATCTTCAGATCTGGCGTTATTCTTCGTACGCCCTTTGTCCGTACGGCCCGCAATCACGTTCGCATCACAAACAAACCGAGATAAATGGTAGGTGATGCCGTTTTTATTACTGATTGTGAACGATTGGGGTGTCGCAGAGATACGTCAGCACTTTCGGTAAACAGATGCGAGACAGATACGCGCTATTTTTTCCTTATATGTAGGGCGAAAGCATGTCACCGCTTTATTTGTGGTTATAGACAGAAGTAATTGTTATAATGACTATATTGCGGGACTAATATAGAAAAGAAGAAAATCTTGTTCATAAAGTTAACGATGAAGAAATAATAACCAAAGTACTGGAAAATGTAATATTCTCAAACAAATGCTTCATTTAAACTATCATTACCTCTATAGAAATAAAACTGGATGCAAATAAAACAGGGATGCACGATTCATTCAATAATTTTAAAAGCTAAAAAGAATAAATTAATATGTTAAACATTAACGAGCTTTAAATTTTTATGTACATGGGTTACCTACTACATTTCAATTAGTTATTTTGTATACTAATAAAATCGTTTCTCCTGAAAGACTGATCTATCAACGCACAGCCAAAACTACAAAGCATATAAAGCTGAAATTTGAATCATAGGCTTGTTTTATAACGTTTGATGCGTAAGTACTAAGAAAGGATTTTTGGAAATTTAAATTTTATGGTGGAGAAATTAGGGAGGTGAATATTTTCACATTTCAAGGATGGCAAGGGGAGGTGAACGTTTGTAAGAGATTACCGGTTTTTTTATAAGGCAGGAACTTGAGGATTGGATTTGATACTACTCATCATAAGTAATGACATGTTTCAATGGGTTTATGCAGTTACATATTTTAAGATTTGACAGTTTTTAGGTTTTGTTTAATAGGAACTTCATAAATGGTGTTATTTCGTTAAGTAGGTATTTATCATAAGGTTACTTTAGGTTGTGAGTGAAACCGCGGGAAACAGCTAGTGTATTTATAAAAGCCTGAAAACCTTCTATTTCAAAAATAATAATTTCCCGTTGAACAAGATACCTACTCTGTTCCCTCAAAGATGGCAATTTGAATTCCTAATGGATCAATAACTATTTCAGTTTTGTCTTTGTCCTACAGAGCAAGTCCCAAAGGAATCTGCTGTATTAGCCTTCATTTCCCGACAGAGAAAATGAGGAGAATTTCTAAGGAATTTTCAATTGAAATTGACAATTTAGATAAATGCCCCACCTTGCTTAATTGCGACTAAAATGGGGCGTTTGGGAAATAGAATTTATGGTGCCAACCAAGGTGATACGTTTTCTACGAAATAGAAATACCTCAGCGCTGTACATTTCTTTAGTAATTTTTTTTTTTTTTTTATACAAAACAACCAGTAAAAATGTCCTTAATTTATTTATAACCACACATACCAACTTCGTATTTTTTAATGTATTTTGTTGTTTTTAAAAACCTATTTGTTTTTAGCCTGTATCGTCCCACTGCTAGACAAAGCCCCCCCTTCCCTTTTTCCCAGCGTCTCTGCCTGCGGTTTTGGAAACCCAACCTCTCGTGTAAGAGTCATGTTCATTACGCCATCTCCATCTGGGGCGACCACGCAGTCGCTTCGTTTCATGTGGGATCCAATCTATGGTAGCTTTTTAGACAGTTGGTCTGACATGCAGCAGGCGAATGCCCTTTAATGCATTATTATTAATGCTAAAAATTATTAATACTAAACATTTTAGCAAATCCTGTATTTAGAAATTTTCCATGCTAAATAAACTCTTACGCTAGAGGTCCTGAGTTCGATTCCCAAGTCGGGCAAAGTGTTATTGAGTTTTTTCTATGAAATTATCAGTAGCAGCTCGGAGTTGAACCAAAATTATTTCAAATTCAAAATGTTATTTTTTTATAAAAGTATATTATATATTTTTGTGATTTTTTTGCATTTTCCATGCTAAGATTATTAAGTTATTTTTAGTAAAGGAAAAATTTCAATCATGCGGGTAGGGTTCGCGGTGGCTTAGAGGTCAGAGCGTCTGGTATATCAAACCAGAAGACGCAGGTTCGAATCCTGCCCGCGATTGAATTTTTTCCTTTACTAAAAAAAAAGTATATTATATGTTTATGGCAACAGGCTCACCCCCTATTAAATGGGACCAAAACATACCGGTAAACTGTAGGTGTAGATTAGTACGCCTCTGCCGAATCCTTCGGGGAATACAGGGGTGATGGTATGTTATGTAAAAAAGATGCCTTTTCTTACAAATTGCTGCCTAACGGCAAATCAAAAATTTGCCTTCCATTTCCGGCGGGATCCCAACACTAGCCCAGAGCAGTTATTGCATAAAATCGCTCCCAACTACTCTCTTATTCACTCATGCAAAAACGCTTTCAAATCGAGAACTTAGATATGACGAGAGCAATTTCCCTAGTGACATAAAACACAAGAATAGCTAGACTTTTTTCACGCTAAATTGAACTAAAAGGCTTTCAGTAGCAGACGGAGCAGGATGCGGCCGACGCCGGACATCCGGCTTTACGTGCTTCAGACTTTACATGCAGTAGTTTTTCTCTCGTTCTCTCTTATTTATGAATCCCCTTAATGTTTCATTGGGCGAACACATGAGTGGCGAATTTTGTTCAAATTTTGACAAGTTATTTTTGTGTGTAGGTAAAGTTAAGTGTTGCTCTACTTTTTTGTTCTGTATTCATACTGATATTTTGATTTGAAATGGGAATACAGCCAATATATAAGTAAATATTTTTGAAGTTGCCTTTATTTAGGTATAGGGTATGGTATTGTTTTATATCAAACTAATCCATTTCGCGTGAACGTGATGGAGACTTTTCCTAAATCCAATCAATGACATCCGTATTACAGAGACATACAAAATGACAATATTCTAAAGTTACCATTCCATAATAACACTGATGGTATCACCAAAACCATTTGCTGCTTCGTAATAACCAAACAAACTAACGTAAAACTAACCAAATGCAAAGTTATAATAATACAGTTTAGGTAGCATTAGTAACAAGTTCAAAAGTTCATATGAACGGTGAATGTTTAAGCCAAATTGATGTCGTTATGAAAATGTAGGCAATCTAACTATAGAAATAGCACAAACTCATAATTGGGCAGGAAGTTACTATAGGAAGGTACGCGGAACTTTCAAACGCGGAACTCTGTAGGTACTCCCAATTAAAAGTAATGATAGGAACTATTGCATTTTTTTTGGAACTTCAAAACAAATTTAGAAAAGCACACCACATAATAAGTTATGCAGAATTATCTTAATGAACAAGATAATTCTGCATAACTTATTATGTGGTGTTTTTGACATACTATCCTACACACTGTCCGTATCTGTATTTGGAGGGTAAGGTAGTGTACTGATTTTCATAATGTTTTAGGTCTCATGTCATTATGTAATTGGTGACGAGCTTGTTGTCTCTAACCCTCTATTACGAGTAATAGAATTTCATAGACTGTGCTTGGCTTTGAAATTAAACCTAGAGTCTGCCTCCGAGATAGCTGCTAGCTTGCGATCAATGGATCGTTAACTGATAATTATTTCAACCGTCTTTTACGTAAAACGGAAAACCCACCTTCCCGAATTAAAACACCTATAATAATCGAGTATTAACAGCATAATGTAGGTACCATTAATACTGACATTCAAAGCTAAACAATAACACATGTCTCCACCGAATACCTGTGTTTTTGCCAGCTTCGTATTTTCACCAGAACAATTAGTATTCTGTTACTGTGCCGGAGGCTAATTGGATTGTTAGTTAAATTGACGTACAAACACTGACAGTAGCGTCAGCATCCGCGTCATTGTGCCTCGCACATACTGCCCGCGGATGTAGTAAAATCATCAACATTGTTTAGTTTGTTCAGTTGAGTTCAATTAAGACGATGAATCCTCCACCTTCAAGCCTTCACTGGACCGGATTTCCAGAGGCTCTCGAGATTTTAAGAAGGACTTTTCTCCTAAAAACAAATTAAGTATCAGTCAGTCGGAAAGTCGCTAGGACAGATATCATATTGGATCTCAGGAAGTACTGGTTGGAATTAAAAAAATCTTTTTGTGTTGGATATTACATTTATTGAGGAAGGTTATAGGCTATATAATATCACGCTACGACCAATAGGAGCGGAGCAGGGGGGGGTGAAACCGCGGGCGGGTCGCTAGTAGGATATAAAATGATGAACATGGTCCCAAAAATCCCTTTGCAGTTCTTACTGCTAATAAAAACATAATTCAAATTACCAATCTGTTTATCTATGATTTTTATTATGTATGCTGATAAGTATTAATTATCTTTGACATCTTCTTCAGTGTAGGTTATGCTAATGCTAATGCCAAAGTTTGTTCATTCAATCGTTATTAAGGGTTGTCCGATTTCAAAATAGGTTCTGCTCCAAACATTATAATTTCCATGTGAATAACATACACCACTCAAGCATTAACAACTAAATGGGGACAGCGGTACCTTTGAAACTCTGTAGAATATTATTTCCTTCAGTTGGTTCACACATCCCACACAAACAATTTGTACCGTCATTTTAGTTAAGAGGCCTAGTTTAGTGAACTGGCAAATAATGGTGTTCTAGTTTACCAGCATACACTCCACTGAATATTGGACTTATATTATCCTATTGCGCAAGATTAAGGCATAATGTAAACTGTAATAATAATGCACATACATAGATACACTCACGCCTTTTCAGATAGAAGTAAGTAGAACCTACAGAATTCCACTTAGCACGATTCTTGCAGACTACTTTTGCTTCGTCTAGATTCATACATCTTGCTATACACTCGCTGGTGGCGCATACTACGCACCTGACTTTGTTTTTCAAAAAGTCTGGCGCCCTAGCCATTAGGCTACCACCGCATCTATTTTATTTAACATAACATAACAGTTAGACTCTAACTGGCTGTAAGCGTAACTACTGCGTAAAAGAGCTGGGTTCGATTCTCAGGTCAAGCAAAGGTAATGGATTTTGCTATGAAAATCTCAGTAGCACTTTGGAGTTAAAATTTACACCCGGTTAAAGGCAATAGGCCCACCCCTGATACAACACAATCCTCGATATAATCATACTGACAAACTAAGGTGTACCGTATTTGTTCACCTCTACGTAACCATTTGTGGAATACAGGCGTGATGGTGTTTTATTCAGCTAATCCTAGAAGATGTTGAATATAAATCACCCTGCGTCGCTGTAGCATAAGTTAGTAGAAGGCTACAAAAACATTAACTAATAACTTACAACAGTTACAAGCCCCAACCACCTTTCAGTTCAAACTGTAGACACAGCAGCGAAACAATGCCAATACAAAACACCTTCTCCCAACAAACTTGCCAGCTATAAATTATACTAAGCACTAATTTGCACAAAGACATTTATTTATACTAGTACTTTAAGGAAATTAATGATCACATTATATCTATCATCTGACACATCAAAATCTCAACTAAATCTCAACTTGAGATTCAAGCGCAGTTGCGCTTAGGACTATTAAGTCTTGGGTTGGATTCCCAGGTCGAGCGAAGTGTTATTGGATTTTTCTATAAATTACTATAGTTTATATTTCTATAGTTTAGATAAACTGTCCCGATGTGCCCGATTAATCGCAATAGGCTCGCTCCCTATTACATGGAACCTGAACATACTGGTGAACTATGGATGTATGACATTAGTACTTCTCTGCTCAAACCCAGCAATACAGGCGTGGTAGTATGTTATGCCATTAAAAGTCATAATAATAATAAGCTTGTTCTCTATTAATGTTGACTAAAACTAGTTTTATCGCGAATTCTTATCGCATTTAAATATACGTTTTACAAGAAGTTTTATTTAAATATATTAATATTCGCGTCGGTGTCATATCTCGTTTTTCAGCTGACATATACATGATCTTTCCAACCTTTAATTGTAGGAAACACCAATCAGTTTTATAAGGAGACTGAGGTACAGTGATCCGCTCACTCAATGGCTTTTGATTGGATTTGGATGTTTTGGCTTTAAATGGACTGGCTGCTGATTTGAGACTTAAAGTGGTTCGTGTGAATATATTTTTAAGTATTTGGTTTGTATGTCGCATCGTTCCAGTACGGTTACCTTGTAAAGGTTCCCTCGAACCAACAAATCACATCCATTATGAAAAAAATAAGCCGCATTTGATCACTAGGAGCCTGCGGTTACGCCCAATTGTAATTTATTTATTATTATGACTGCATTTAGTTGCTTGAAAGACCTAAATTAGGCCTAAGGTCTCTATTCTCACTTGGAGAAGTATGGATGAATCCATCTTTCTCATCCATACTTCTCTCAGTTTGTTCTCGTTAACCTCCTAGAAAAATCGATTCCTTCTAAACTTTCTTTAGTACCTAAATCTGTAAACATTGTAATATATAACAAATAAGACAACATTCAATTCAAGGCGGTTCACTTGGTTTTGTTTACTAACGCTGCGTGATATTTGCGTTTCAAATGTTCCTAAGCTTGACTCAGCTAAAATTATGTTGAACTACTTTTGTGTACGTAATGTATCAGAGCCTTTCTTTAGAAACTAAGGAGGCCTAAGTTTGTAGAATATTCTCCTTGGTAGACTGAAGCAACTTGAGCAAGATGATAAGCAGTATGCATATATTCTGGTAGTGTTTGACTTTGTAAGAAAAGAACTTCAAACTTTGCTTTAATTTTTATTAAAAGTGGATTTAAAATTAATAGTAACCAATTTTGATCATCATAATATGATTCATATAACAAAATCGTTAAGGAATTACTACAAGTTCTAAATAACCAAAATCAATCAATTCCAAATCCATTTCAAATCCATTTTAATCCACTGTTTAGCAATTCCTCTAAAGCAATTCATATTTAAAACCCATAGTAATTCCGTTTATCACATTCTTCGGTTTAACATATATTATTATGATCCACCAAAAGCGACCTTTTTAATCCCCCAGGAATCAAATGAGTGATAGTTTCTAGCGTCTCTGGCAAATTTTGAATGATAACTTTAATTCCTTAGATGATCATTACAAGACTTTCCATAGATAAAAAATATACGATACTTTATAGTATCGTACATTTTTGTAAATTACACTAGTTGTTATTATCTAGTGTAATTTACTTTTTTTAATCGTTTTGTTTTTTATTATAATGTACTGTAGTCAATTCCCAGTTAGAATACAGTATAAATTCTCATAAAAAAAATTATAAATAACAAATTATATCAACAAAACCAGTAGTAGGAACAAAGAAAACTTCCAGCATATTAAGTTTCCAATGAGCCACATATTTAAATATTTATAAAACCATAACACAAAACAAAAAAAAACCATAAAGAAACTTCCACTCAAATTGGCACCAGAGCAAAATAAATTCCCAACAGGAAGACGAAGGCACTAAACGTTTGAAAGTTTTTCTGTTGCCAACATCGGTGGCTCGGTAACAAAAGCAGATAAATCGGCCGAGAATACCATGCATTGTATTCGTATTAAGTGTGAATAGGCGACGCTATCCCTCGGCGCGACAAAAGCATCCTCACTGTTAGACGTCGACGTAGAAAACATAGATAGTGCACACAATGAAACGATAGACACCGCTGTGAATATTTTCGTTAGTTTTTATCTGATGCTGGCGTAAAAGCGAAATATAAAATGTATCAAGCTCTTATCAACGCGTCGTAGTCGTAAAGCCGGCTGAGAAAGGTATTCTTTATTTAAAGGATGTTTATTCTTTATCTTCGTAAACGCAGCTGTTGTACCATCTAAAGCAAGTATTAACATCTAAAAATCTATACTACAGGACATGTTCGATGAATTTGAAGTGTTTTTCAGTGATGTATTTTTCTGTATATGACAAATTCCTTATGGTAAGTATTCATCTGGGAGTCGTCATCTAGGAGTTGCTGATGCTGTGCTGAGACTCAAAAGCTCCTTCAGACTGCAGACTACCGCGATGGCAGAAACTGAGGGGGAACTGGCTCAATAGTAGATACGTTTTAAGAGTATCTTTTGAATAAATAAAGTTATGTTTTGACACTCATGTTTTATCCTTCGAGTGATAGGAAACAAAACAAACTACATATTAAACCTACTCCCAAAGTAATTGTCTTTACCATTACGAGTCACAAATTTTACATGCATTTTTAGCACGCGAAAACGAAATCAAAACTACACCAATGCAAGGCAAAATAATTTCAGATTGCTGAAATTATTGCACGGACTAGCAAAATTATCATAAAGTACGGTTGACTATTTTATTCAGGATAAAATGTTAAATACGTGCGTTTTAATTATTTAGTAAGCGCCTCACCAGTAACTTTTGTCATTATAATACGCAAATCCAACAAAACCCAAATGGTTACAAAGCAATAACATAATGAACAGCTTGTCCCGGTTCACTTCCTCTCTCTTTATTTTAATTTCCTAAAAGCCTTGCAGTTTTCAATAATCTCTCTCTCTTTTTGCCTTACGTGATTAATCCCAGCTTTTCCAGGATCCGCACCCCGGTTCAATCTTCTACACTTTGTTTGGCTTTCGGTCTCGAAGTTTTCAATATTAAAACCAACTATCTAATAATCTGCTGTTATGAATAAGCAGCTAACTTCGCTCAGCTCGTTAAAAGCCAGTAACTCAACAGCCAATCGTTTTGGAGTTGTTTCCGGATTGCTCATCGACTTAAATTGTACGATAATATAATTAAACTGGGAATGTCGATCGTTCGAGTGTTTTGACGTTTGAGTGGATCAAGTCACAAGTCATTTAGAATTAGTTAGCTTTTTATAGTTCCTTTGTATTGTGGTTTTGTTTTATGACCTCCCTACTTAACTCTAGTAGGTAATCTTTATAAATAAAAATAATAATAAAAGTAATTTATCTTTATAAATAAAAATGTATGTTTGTCCTATAAGAATTGCTAAACCATGAAACTTTGGTGAGTTGTTCTGTGCACGCCTAGGAAGGTTTACCATGAAAAAAAGAGGCATTGCAACGCATGCCCTGACCTGAAAAAGAGGCATTGCGTTGCAATGCCTCTTTTTCAGGTCAGCTAGTAATAAATATTAAATTAAGTATGAGATACTTATGTATTTATTGACGTCATTGGTCTAATGGTTGTAAGCGCAGTTGCTCAGGTTTAGGCCTTGACTTCGCATCTCACGTCAAGAAGATATTTCTGAATGAATATTGTAATTTAAAACAACAACAATAATACTTTATTAGGTATTTCTTTTCTCTCAAGTGCATCCAAAGGTTGTCTGTAAGAGATCACTTTTATCGCCCATTGTACCATTCTATAACTAACATATGGCATAAACCTAGCTTTAGTTTTTGTGCGTGGTGCATGGTGCGTGGTGTGTGGGGTGCAATGAATATTCTATCTATTTATCTATCTAACACAAAAGCAAACATATAATTATAAAAATAACGTATCCAGTTGCACTTTTTCCGTGTACTCACACTGTGAGGAACTCGGAGTCTAGAGGATTTGCAGTTAATGCAGCCGATGCTGGCCAGTGGGTATCACTAACTGGACAAAATCACCCCTTTCGCAGGCCGGGGCAAGTGGGGATCACGGCAAATCTCCAGCAGAGTGCTGGAGCGGTTTGACGGATTTGCTGAAACGTCGCTATGTATCTCCGATTTAATCTTAAGAGTTGGTACTTACTAGGATTTATTTTGTTTGCTAAGCTAAAATGAGGAGTTTTACTTAATATTTGATTGTTTTATTGGAAAAAACCTTTATCTGTCGGGTAAAATAAGTAGGGATAATTTATCTGTCTAGATAAATGAATTATAATATGTATTGGAATTCTAAAAGAAATGTTGAGTGTAACCTATTATTAAATCCTGATGCTAGATGATACTAAGATAAGCTTGATGCATCTGCTTATCTTCTTTATACTTATACGAAAATTCAGCAGTATTATATTTGTGTTCGTCCCAAAAGTCGAAAAATAGTTAATCGATTGACGAGAAATTTAGACCCAATGTTACATTGCTTGATTGACCAACAGTACATGGCCTAGTTTAAGTAGTGCCTGGCAAAATAAGGTCTTTATGACATCCTAGATCACATTACTAGAATCATCATAACCTAGCTAAAACTTATTTAAGCGACAAACAGGGTGCGAACCACTTAGAAACGGACTTACAAATCTATTACCACCAACACACAATGACTATCCAACTAGAATTACAATCTTAAGTTGCAGCTCTCACTTGGAGAGCATCTCGAAATGTCTTAAGTTGTCTTACGGCTTTAAGACGACAAACTGAAGCAAGACTGCGGACCTAAAGTGGTTCGCATCGACCGTTTTGCAAGTTGGTAACATGCCAGCTATTATTAATTGCTTTTAGAATTATTGTTTTGTTTATTGCCGTTGTGGGTAGTTAGTATATAACTGTAGTTTGATTAAACTCTGTGGCTTGTTTCAATGCTGTCTCCTTAGTGTAATGTAGTAAACGGATAGATAATGTTAGACTTCGGTGTAAACGTAGACG
The DNA here is from genome assembly GCA_910591435.1 of Acronicta aceris. Lineage (NCBI taxonomy): Eukaryota > Metazoa > Arthropoda > Insecta > Lepidoptera > Noctuidae > Acronicta > Acronicta aceris. The sequence continues at coordinate 6,093,092 of OU342767.1, read as the reverse complement.
TTATGTGCGATAAGATAATGTGTATAATTGGCATTGGCATCAACTCCCTTGTCCGGGCTATAACTCCAAAGTCAGAAACATCGCCACAAACTTGCTAGCTTTTCGGTTTTTTATCGAATACATTTCGGAGAGTGTCCATCAGAACTCCACAATCTTATTCCCCCTAGCCCTTTCTACTATCGGACGACCAGAAGCACAAAAAAGCAACATTGATTCACGGTGGACATTTCGAAAACCTGAACGAAACGCTTTAAGTCCACATTTATCAAGCGTACCGCAGAAATGTGGAACGCGCTTCCCCGATAGTTATAATCTGGGTGTCTTTAAATCACGAGTGAATCGGTTTCTTTTAGGCAAGCGCGCTCCATCGTAGATCGCAGTATCACTTAACATCAGGCGAAATGGCGGTCAAGCGTAAGCCTATCACATATAAAAATAATAAAAAAAATCTTTACCATCTGGTAAAACACTTTTGATTTTGTGTATAATAATAATATTAAAACGATGCCTTAATATCCCAATAAAATCAATTTTTAATATCAGAGAGGTCAAATGCTTGCACAGCAAACATTTTTCGTACATAAAAAGAAAATAAATTTACTTACTTATATTGAAGAGACCTGAAAAGAAAAAAAAAATACTCTAAAGTCAAAATATAAAATAAAGTTTCATATTTTCTTGATACAAATTCTAAAAAAAATGTATATTTTAACAACTTTTCTTCGAAGATGCCTATACAGTAACAAAAGCATTGAAGTTTTCCAATACCGAACTCTATTACCGAAGTAATAACATTTTATACTACTTTTTGTTTGTGAGTCTGTTTTGGTGAAATTAAGTTTAAAAGAAACTTATCAGAAGTAATCAAAAGAGGCTTTGTGTAAATAGGTAACATAACATAAGTACCATCATGCTTTGCTCAACTTGGAAATCGAAAGCAGGTCCTCTAGCGCAGCAGTCGCGCTTATGACGACTAAATTAATAAGCGATTTAGTTTTAATGATATTGTTACATAATTTTTTTATATAGATGGGTCTTAAAGGTATGATGTATCTAGGATTTTTTCAAGAATGATTTCAGCCAGGGCCCTAGCTTGTTATTATATTGTGTCGAAATCGAAATCGACTTCAGAATTATTGTTTTTTGAAAGTTACGTCTACGAAATATGTCAGTTCTTATGTCATTTACCCTCAAATTTACCATTGCACGATCATTCTAATACACGTGAAATTGCAGAAAACAATTATTAAAGGTCAATAAAGGATTACTATATTAAGGGTAAGTAGCTTTGATTTGTGACAATGGTGTAATAGAAATAGGCTTCCTCTCTGTTAGATGGAACCTAATAACGTACCGGCGTACTGTGGGTGTACATCAGTTACTGTACAGATCGCTACAAAAAATTCATATTGTTGTGGGTTGGCTAGTTGGGAAACATTAAAGAATAAACAAATAATTTAAATTTTTATACGAGTATATTGTAGAAGTGTCTAGTCCAAGAGTCTTGACAGACTTGTATAAGCTAGGGCTTCACCCCCTTAATAAATATCAAAGTCTAAAGATAAGCCTACGATCAATTAATAACTCCTTAGGAATCCTGTTACTCTACAGTACCTAGTGTTATGTTGAATTTCAATACTACAGACGATTATACAAACTTCAAACATAATTATCACTGTTTATACCGACATATATAATTATGTATAGACATTTAAAGCGGAAAACTCATCATGGCTGAACAAATTAAATTCAAAGCGGACTGTCGAGTTCACATTTGTACCGATTTGGAATCCCATCAAGTGCTTAAATTCATATCATGACGTATTACAACATTTTAACATTAATGAAGGGGATTAAATTTGTATACTATAGCCAAAATAAGTATAATTTCCCGATGTAATTATACTTATTTTTGTAGACTCGGTTGTTGCAATTCTAAAGCTTCTGTGCCGCTCGTCGGTGACTCTATTCCCGTAGTTGATCCGGGTCTGGTATGTGAGAATATTTGTTTGTAAACAAACCAATGATATAGGGGAAATGGTGGTATGACTTTAAAAAAATATATTAAATAGTGGCTGATTAGGTTTTTTTATATTTAGACGTCGACAAACGAGTAGACGAGCCACGGTAAGTAGTCATCATCGCCCATGGACACCAGAGGAGTTACTTATGCGTTACCAGCCCTTAAGAGCCCTGTATACGCGCCGATGGGGATGTCATAGCACAATGGGAAAACCTCAGGAGAAAGACCGAATCTAGGTACATTGAAACAAGAAAAAACATGACATGGTAAAGCTAAAACAAATACAAAATAAACTTGTCATGTAACATTGCGCTTGCTATAATCAGTAAACGGGATGGGTGACCCTTTTATATATCAAGAACAAGACTATTTTGGAGAACACGTCTTTTATTGTGTCGGTAGTAGACCTGTGAAAGAAGCCGAAGAAACAATTAAAATAATCAGGTAGTAAATTTTGAATGCTGCATTGTATAATCGATTCATTTTCAAATTCAACCGAAGTAATGTGATAGTCGTATGGTAGAATTAAAGCACGCAAAGTACATTAAACTAAATTAAACTACATTATACAAAACGTATTTACAAATAGCAGCAGTACTTTCGTAATAAAATCTCTAAAAAGGGGGCAAAACGTTCACCTTTTTCAATTACAAACGCTTTAGCGTACGCTCTGCGCGCTTAAAACGCAGACTAAAATTCACAATGCGTTTTGGAGCTTAAGCAATATGGAACTTTGAATAGGATTTTCTCTTAAAACACATTTAAGAGATAATAGCTACGATAGTGTCTATCCAAGTTATAGTCTAGTACTTACTTAATTTAATGTCTAGATTAAATTCTTATCATTTAACGTAGAAAAGAATTTGAGAAATTCAACATCGCGCAAACTCTTTTGATACTTCGTAAATCTGAGATTTTATTTAATGATTACACAGGTTTTATCAGATTCCCTGACTTTTGTGTTTTAGTCTAATGCTTCGAAACAGCTGGTTTTCGCGGCGTTAATGTAATTACTTCAAAACTAGGACAAGAACGAGATAAAAAATCTGTCACTGTTCCACAGATAGCTTCCAAAACTTCTGGTCTTCATTTAGACATAAATATTATAATAATTATGTAAACCAACCATTTCCAACATTATACTGGGTATTGAAAACCATAATTTGAAAATTAGAAGAAGATAATTAAAAGCTTAAACAATGACGATAAGTTATTGAAGTCGTATTATCATTGTGGCTCTGAGCGCGACCGCTATGTTAGAGGTCCTGGATTCGAACCCCACGTCAAACTAAGTGTTATTAGAATTTTCTATGAAATTGTCAGTAACAGCTCAGAGTTTGGGATTTATGCTCAGTTACATTATGCTTATGTTCGTATCTTATGTTCGCTTATGCTTAACCCTTTCGGGGAATACAGGCCTGATGGTATGTTATGCTACTTAAATTCATACATATAACATACATACATCTTACGTGCCGATATTTGTCAGAAGCACCCCTACGCAGAATAAAAAAGCACATATATTTGTGGAATGTCGAAAGCATTCCGTAATCTGTCATTCGGATCCTTTTATTTTTTAACTCGTAAATTCACAGAGCAATATTAAGCGGCCCTAAAATAAATGGTTCATATCGAAAACTGCAGTATTTTCTAGTTTATACGAATGCGTTTACATTTATAGAGTTTACTGACTGGAAGAGTAATTACTATGCAACTCATACTAGAAAAAGTTGATTTAGTTTATTTGATAGTTATGGGTTAGTTAAGAGTCCGGCGGACCGAATTTTTCTTACAAATGTAATACCGAAATACATCGTAATTCAAAGACAATTTAATCAAATTCTGTTATTATTCGGATTCCGATACCGTTAATCTAGGTTCTTACTTTACCGTTTCGTCCAAAATACTTCACTAACTAAATGTAAGCAAATGCAATTTATGATAACTTTACCAAGTTTGGAACGATTTTCCGGTCTTTTATTTCCAGTGAAGTAGACGAAATAGTACCGTAGGAACCTAGATTAAAGGTCGGAAAATCCGAATAATAACATAATTTGACAGAATATTGTCAGGATTACGATTTATTTCGGTATTACGTTTTTGTGAGCACTGGACGTACTTCACGCTCCACTGGACCCTTAACTGAATCTATTAGGTACTATTTTAAGATTTTATTTACAAAAATTAAACCTAATCTAAATGTCGGATCATTGGGTATTAATAACACCATGAAATCAATAAAAAGTAAACAGTTATATTTCGAAAATCAAGTATCTAGAATTTCGTAGTAGACTTGTATTTGTTCCTTTCGTGTGTATTTCTCAAAGGGTTAGGCAGAGGTGTAAAGATGATGTCAGGTTAAGAGCACTTTAAACCGACGATCATACATGAGTAGGTGATGAACATATATGAAGGGAAATTGATGTGTCAGGATTGTAAAAAGTGGAAATGTATAGTCTCTGCCTACCCCAATGAGAAACAGGCGTGAAAATATGTATGTATGTATGCATGCATAGAAGATATACACCCACATGTTTAGGTCCCATGTAACAGGGGGTGAGCCTATTGCTATTAACCTTGCACGAATTCAAACTGTGAGCTTTCGAAATGAAGACTTCGACTTCAGGCTCTTATTAGAAAAATATTATTACAGTGTTCAAGAATATTTAGAGGATAAGGCGTTAGTAAGGTAATATTTTAATCAGATAATTAATAGGCTAGTTAATATATGCTTTGTTTTTTATTTAGAAATATTTATACGTCATATTATGGCAGGATATGCTGGAACCAATATTATAACATCCATTGTACCATATTCTAGCAAATAAACATTTTTGAATTTGAATTTGAAATTTTAAAAAAATAACTCCACAACACTGCTCCACCTGGGACTTCAATTCAAGACCTCTAGCGTAACAGTCGCGCTAACTATCACTACACTTTTTGACGCAGTAGTTTCTTTGATGTTATTATAAAGAGTTGACATTAGAAATATCCACTTTAGTTGTATCTCATCAGATGGGTGAGTTTGGAAGAGTATCTTTCTGTGGATACAGTTATGTATCTAATAACTTCATTAAAAAGCAATTGCTTTAATTTAGCATACAGCCACCAAAGATTTTTTTTTTATTATATAATTTAATATAAATTTTCCTATGTAAACGCGCCTCTGTTTAAAACGCTGTAGGGTGGCCATTAGGAGATTAAAACAGAGACACACCTGTAGTGTGGTGCAGTGAAACCGCAGCACGACTGCGCATCCTGCCATAAAATATGCATACCCTACCGCTTACGTTTCGCTGGTAGGCTCAAATGTACCATATTATTTAGTGTTTGCTGCATATTTAGATAATCTTGTTTTTATAGTTCAATTCGTAACGGTACTCCAGGAATATGGACCTAACAACATAGCAACATAACATTTAGTTGTAGTTTTATGGTAACGCAAACAATAATGAAACAAGTTATTATGAAACAATTAATAGTTAGTTTACTTAGGTACATGAAATTAGTGACGGCAACAAACTATATGTAACGTTGCTGCATAAGACATTTCCTAAGACTGATGTCACCATCAAAATGCTATGCGTAAATAATAATAGGTATAACATATGATCACGCATGCATTCGAACCGCCAGATCGATTTTTTTCCGAAAGTTGTTCAACAAATCTTGTGTTTTATTATTTAAAAAAAATGGTAATACATTGCACCTATACATTACGACTCAAGCTGATAAACTGTCTCCAATGTTAGAAGGAAGAGTGAATTTCCTTCATATCATGGAAAAAAATATACACACTTAAGAAAACTCCTTAAAACTCTTAGAGGCGTATGAAATGTATCAACCCGCATTTTTGATCAGCGTGATGGTTGGATTAGGGCAGTTTTTAAACAATAACCTGCTGCGCCACGCACAACTCGTGGTGGTGGTTCGATCACTGCTTGAAACAGACTGTCATACTGAACTTCGAAGTTTAAAATATCGATGTACTGTATTTATAAAGTATAAAAGTACGATTTATGTGAGTTAGAAAGTACGCTATGACGAATTATGTAATTGAGAATATTCATCATTGCGATGTACGGAACTTCGAAAGCTTTCTCGAAGCTTTCTTGAAGGTTTTTAGAATGAAGAAGCACTTAGTTAATTAAGACGACACGTTTGGCGTAGCGGTTGAGCGATCGGCTTCTGCGTCACGTGTTGTGGGTTCGATCCCCACACGAAGCAAAGTTTTGTATGATCTACAGGTCGTTGCTTCGGGTCTGGGCGTTTGTGTATGTGAGAATTTGTGTTTGTAAACGCACCCACGACACAGGAGAAAATCCTAGTGTGGGGCAACGTTTTTAAAAAGAAAAACAAAACAACTTTGTAGGTACATTATGTAGACGGCATAACCGAACAAGACCACAGTACATATTTAACGAAGCCGTAAAGTTTACTACCTCAATAAAGTACGTTATCTGTCGCGAGTAAAATTGACTGCCACGTAAATTACATTGACTATAGATTACTCACGTGAATTTTTATTTAATAAAGTAATAAATCAATCACATTCCGTTCTGTAGGAAAATATTTGTAAATCACTCGCAAATTGCGATATCAAATTTTATTAGCTACATAGTGTTGTGTGTATGTTCTTTGAAATTGAGAATTTATTGAATTTTAATTTTATTACTATTATTTTAATTAATTTATAGAATCAAATGTCATGCTTTTTTTGTTGAATGCGTATTTTTTGCGTATATGGGATATTATTCCTGAATTAAAAGAAAGTTATTTTTATTTATTTATTATTAAGTGACCATTAAATCTTCAAAACGCACCTTTTTTTATTCGTGGTAGGCACCTAATAATGTCGCTCTTTGCCTATATCACCTTGCCTGTGAAAGATCCGTGAGAAACACTATGATTCTCATTAATAATAATTTTACACAAATTTATCAATTTAATTTCAACTAAAACAATTTCACTTTGAAATACAATCTATTCAATAAAACCGATAACTTTTTGTAACAATTCAACATTCCAAACACGTGCGTGATATGACATTCATTAAGCACGCATTCAAAATGGCGGTCACATCACGCCATTTCCATTAACATTGATAGTAACATTTACCACAAAATATTACGATACGTGAAAACAAAATGCATTTAGATAACTATTAATTTGTATTTTGGTGATTTCGACTGCGGTTGGCCGATAATCCGAGGCTATCGGTTTAGCTGGTTACCAAATTGTGTAACTTTATAAAACGAGAAGTCAAATCGTTATTTTATAAATCACGTAATTTAATGATTATTATTTGTGTATATCCATTATTTATCATCATATCAGCCAAGTTATTTTATATTATTTCTATAAATTCTCATATGTTCATATAATATATTTTAATAATTTATTTATTTATAATTAATATCTGATAATAGCAGACATCAATAGCAGACGAACAGACGATCGATGGAGCAGACAAGAGTAGAGTGGAGACCGCGTTTGGGCAAACGTAGTGTGGGACGCCCTGCGACACGATAGACCGACGATTGGATGTAGATGGTTGACTTGGCAGCGGATGGATGTGAGCTACCCATGGCCGAGATGGTTGGCGCTCCTTGGAGAAGGCCTGCATATTAAGATCTACATACATTTCCTACTATAAACTGTAATTGAATGGTATAAAAACACGTACATTTTATAAATATCATTGCACTAATTAAACGCAATGAATTCTATCTTTTTTTATTCGAAGGCTATGATGGATATAACGCTTTTGCGGGTATATTAATACCTATTGTATTATACTATTACTATAAACCTAAATATTATTTTTAAATTTATAATTTTAAAAAATGTATGGAAGATAATGAATAACACATAATAACAATGAATAACAAAATAGTCCCGAAAAGCATGATTCAAATTTAGAAGTAATTGCATTCACTTCAGCTCAATAATTTATCATGTTGGCAATGTTCTCTACAAAGGACAAGTGTGTAGTGCTACCAACATGCATGTTTAATAAGAAAATGTATGAATAACGAAACGTTTGTCTAAGGTTAGCGGCACAGCGTGAAATCTTGCATTATTCTATTTTCATAGGTATATCATAAATTAGTTTTCTTTATCACGCACCCACCATTTTTATTTGCATTATTTACAAGCTATACATAAAAAATGCGTAACTAATAAAATAAAAAATAATAATCATATATTCTAATTCGAAACTAGAATAAACCGAGACACAGACAGACGTCACAAACTTCCCCGCATGACAACACGCACTATATGTATATTATTATCTCATTGTTTGCAGTCAAAGTCTTTTTTTTTTTTCATTTCGTGCTTTGCTTTACAAGAAAATATATTCCTCAGTTTCTGGCCTACACAATGGAACACTTAACATATTTCTTTCAACCCCAAATTGCGTCAGAAAGTAGACATTTTCAATACACAGCACGTACCAACATAAAAATATTTAGGTCCAAATCTATACGACCTTTTCTTTAGGTTTTATGTAGTCACAAACCTTTAGGATTTATTTTTTCCTACGCAGTAAATTACAATCTGGAAGTAGGTACGGATTGGAAACCCCAATTTGGGTAAAAGTTTTTGCCTTGAACTTTTTGCGGCAGCCCTGTTGTCCTTTGGCCCAAACTTAAACACTCGTGTATTTTTTGCCCTCATCGTTATAACTGCTCCACAAGATGGGTATACTTGAGTACCACTGGTATTTCGCGACATTGTCATTTTTGATTAGTTACATAACATACCGAATTGAAATATTTGTCCCGTTTATATAGATTTTTTGGTGTACAATAAAAAATATATTATTATTATTAGGGCCTACTATTTTAGGGCCTAAAACATAACGGCAAGTTGTGACGGCCGTTAAGCGTGAGGTTCTAGATTCAATTATCAGGTCGAGATTTTGAATTTGGATTTGTACCCGATAAATAGCCTTATAAATAGCTCACAAAATAGCTTAAGCACAGTATACCACGGCTAACATCTGAAAATATTATAGAAGTGTTGCTATAAAAAGTAAATCTGAAAAAAATCCTGTTTGAAAAATAATGGCTTTTTTGCAATAGGGTAGAAACAACAACAACCTACTTTAAAACGTAATTTAGCCCGCCAATATTTCTTACGTAAATTAAAAAGAGAGAAACTGGCTGCCATCAATAACCATAAACAACGATCCCAGTGGCAAGTGACATAGGTTTTCCATTATGCCCTAGTCAGTGCCAACCACCACTTCATTTCAACCTTTTTAGATTCTTTTCTATTTAGAAAACTAAACCATCAGCGCACGCCTTCACGGCCACTGACTGAGTGACAGATCACGCAAGGTTTTAATCATTGTAAGCGTGTTTTTTTTTGGACAAGGCATTATTATATAGTATACGTGAGCACAAAGACAATATTTAAAAAAAAAACACAAGGAGTTAAATATTTTTCTTAAAAAGACATCCTCTAAAGTCTGCTTTCCCTATGTCGCGGAGGAATTGGAAATGGATGCCAAGTACACCTATATTCATACAAATACCTAACCAGGTACAACACACAGAAACAGGTACAAATATCTGCCTCGGGTGGAAATCGAACCCACGAGACGTGGTACAACAGTAGTGACGGGTGAGCAACTGAGCACCCATCTACACTAAATATGCAGTCAAAATGAATCATCATGCTGATCATAAATGTGATCATCGTAGGCATTCTATAAAAATAAATATTTTCAGTTCCTACCTACCCTAGTGAACTGAATCGCACTTAACTGCATGTAGAAAAGCGGTGATAAAAACCCCTACAGTTGCCTAGAGTGCGTATGATCAAAGTTTAAAAAATAGATAATATCTATATCATCGTTTGAAATATCATGTTACTTTAAAAAAAAATAAGTTCAAGATCTATGATGTTTCGTACTCAAACAAAATTTTATATCAAATATAGAGATTACTAGTCAATTCTTGCAATATCTCACACCATTAGTAGTTACTTATGGTGTGAGATGATGAGAGCTTGTATGTAGAAGGTAAAGATTAACCTTCTACATACAAGCACAATTAGTAATTAAGCCTAGACAACCTGCTAACGACCAACACAAACTGTATTTGTTTGCGTGATCATAACGTGATATACTGACAGGAAGAATGTACAACTGATTTTAAAAGACTAACCTTCTACCGTGAATACCGATGATCAGGAGCCGTATTATAATGAAAAGACTTTATAATTTGGTAACCCAAACCCAAGCAGGGGGATAATCAATTTGATGATGATGATGATATTTTATCATCATTTGGAAGACAATAGTCTTTGACTAGTTCTGGGGCCGTATTATAACATGTTAACGCGATCATTTTTAGGTTGTAAGAAAGAGATGAGGCTATTAAATATATAGAGCGGCATCTCTTTCTCACAACCTAAAATCTTCAATCTTTCCTAAAATCAAAACTCGGAGCTGCTACTGAGTATTTCATAGAAAAACATGCTCAAGCTAGGAATCGAAACCAGGAACTCTAGTGTAGCAGTTAGCAGACTAATGATCTAGTTCTACTAGAAAATATTGTTTCGATCTATTTTATTCCTCTTTTTTCCACAACGTATGGAATTGTCATGTTTCGTTATTTATTTAGAACCACCATGTACGTTCAAAACAATAACAAAATTACTTTTCCGTATTTCATTTTCCATTCAATGATGCCTACGTGCCTATTGACTTTAAACTTTTTTTGATCCGACTTATCATGTATAACAAACATTATGAAAACACAGAAAACCGGCATCAAACAACGCTTACGTTGTGTTTCGCCGAGTCAGTGAGGTTACCGGAGGCCCAACCCCCTTTTAAAAGGTCGGCAACGCACTTGTGACTCCTATGGTGTTGCAGGTGTACATGGGCGGCGGTAATCACTTACCATCAGGCGATTCGTCTACGCATTTGCTCTCCTACCCCATAAAAAAAAAGTATGTTTTCGTTTAAAATTATTTCGGTGCTATATTAATTTGTGACCAGTGTGTCAGTAAATAAGAACGTCAGGGATTACGTCCCAGTGTCAATCAGTGGTAGCTTTGGTAATCTTGCATCGTAATGGTATCAGAAATCCAATCACCATGCGATTCAGGATTATCGGATGCTGGTATTAATATGTCCGACATTCTGACCCCCTTTGAGCGTTTGACAGTACCACTGATACCTAATTTAAGTATGTCATAGAGTCGACTCAAAAGGAATAGAGCAGCTTTGATGATTGATTTTTATTTCGTTTGATATCACTATGATTTCTACACCTATGATAGGATTTTTTTAAAGGGGAAATGATTGCTATGGGTCATCCGCACGTAATGTTGGGTATTTCACGCCGAAAAACTGATTTTTCGTCAAGCCAAAACATGCGAAACGCCCCATTTTGTAACACGTTTTGCCTTAAAAACCTTATATCTTACAATTAACGAACACAAAGTAGACACATTCAGGCTTCGAACATATACAGAATGTTCCAGAAGTCGACGTCACGCCGGAATCGGGTAGCAGGCTAAGTCATAATAGTTATCAGAAAAAAAAACAATTGCCAACCTCATGCAGTCGGAAGCATCATTTTAAATTGAACTCGAAAGACCTATTTACCTCCGACTGCTTATGATTGATCATCTTGTTTCCATCTTTATTGGCAGTCGGATTTATTAAATTAACTTTTAAAAATACGTAACTTTTTTTTTCTATTTTTTTTAATAAACATACATAAAGGTACCTGAACACATCATATTGAATGTAATAGTAGTAGCGACTACAGCGAGATACCAACGAACCAAACGTGTATGGAACTAGGTATATTTGGGAGTACTTCCACGAAATATTTCCAACCCGTAGAGCTAGAGCAGACATGACAGCAAGAGGCATAAATGAAATTACAAAACATTGCTAAATTAAAATTTAAGCTGGGCATGAACCTAACCTATTGTAGTTAGTTGTAGTTTATCATTATTTTTCTAAAATCGCAGCCAGTGGCGGTTTGACCCCTGTGGGAGAAAGACGTAAGTGTAGGTATGTACATGTATGTATGTATGTTTTACAACAGTTTATTTAATGTAGAAGTACAACATGTCTAACTACTTCTAAGTTTTACGAAGATCGAATACTATTTTGTGTGTGTGTATGCCTTTACCATTAGAACCCATAAATCTATCACTATCTACCGTCTTTTCAAAGTCCCAAGTGTGTTCAGCTTAAGAAAAGCCACTTATTTTGCTTGAATAAACTGTAGATCTCATTACCTCGATACGCTTTGAACTAAATAAACACACTATTGACTAAAAATTTAGTCCACTAGTGTACTGCTTTAAAGGTACTAGACTTTGTGATTTATAATATCGATATATCCAAACTAATAACGATGTCTGTCTATTTGTTACGTTTTCACGCCCAAACCATTGAAACAAATTTGATGATTTTTATATAAATAGATTGGAGCAGAACATAGGGTATATTTTGTCTCAAAAAGTTAATTTTAGAATGTGATAAAACCGGGAGAAACAGCTGGCCATTTATATAAAAAAATCGTTTTATTTAAAGTAGAATCCGCAACTCTAAGAACACGCAAAATTCCTAACGATCGACCGGATCGTTCTGATCCACAAACATTATACCAAGGATACAATAAATGTATACCAATATTTCTCTTTCGTGACTTCTAAAAGGAACTTGCTCCAATTCTTCGCAAAGCAGTCATCTCATCAACGATTGTGAGGGGCAAATGAGAGCGAATTCAACGTGGATGTCAAACAAGCCGGCTCAAAGAGGCTCTAATGAGTCCCCAATTCAAGTGTTTCGGTATTCAACGTCTTTGTTGGCTCGGCAGAGTACCTGCGAAGCTTCCAATCAGTGCGATCGTCACCTAATTAGTGCTTTCAACTAGAAATGAGGCACTCAATGTACACAATTTCTGTTTTGTATCAAAATGAATCTGATAATCGTAACATTACGATAGTAGACAAAGCGATTGGGAAATGTTAACTGAAATCTTTTCAGTCCCAAGTTCAATTAACATACACAAAATGTAATGTATTATCACGAATATATTCCTCGAAGGGTTAGACAGGTGTGTTCGTCAGTATGTTTTATTTCCTATATAGTCTATGTAAAGTTATAACCATTTACCGAACACAAATCTAAGCTCCGAGCGCATTTTCTAATGGAATAACCCTATTCCTGAATGAAAGAAGAAATTATCCCATGTTTCAAATATCATTCTCATGGTGCATGTTACTCCCCAGAAAATATTAGCTTGAGGCTAAAATGAGGAACAAAAATGCTTCAAAAATTTTACAAGAAAATTATCCAATTTCCCGTAATTTATGATGTACAAGAGACATTTTATTACAGTAATAAGTCAACGTAACTCACGTAAGTACTTTAATCTAAACAATAAGGACCGCCTGTCGTTGTATTAAATAGAATTTGATCAAAAGCCGGGAATAAACAGGACACAAGTGCAGCCGGAAATTAAAGGGACCCGACCGTATCCGTTGTTTGGATATACACGAGTATATATTATATCGTTGCTATAGAAAAACAACAATATAAATATACCGACGGATCTAAACAACCCTCCTTGATTAATGTTTTTGTTGGCTGTACAATGAAAACATCAAGTAAATTATGATTTGTTAAAAAAACTATTGTTTCGAGATTAATTTTGGTTTCAATTTCGAAGGAAGGAAGTTTGTTCAGGCGTTTGGGCATACAAAGTTTAATTAATATTAACCTTCAATTTTATATGGCACGTGTATCGACGTAATTTCTAATTTAGTATGTAAACTTGCTCATTATTTCCATGTCATGTAGATCTTCCACACAACCCGAAACATAAGTAAATATCTACTTATGTTTCGGAATATATGACATGGAAAATGGTTTGGTTACTTACTTATTTTGAGGGTTTTTTTTAATAGTTAATTACATAGCGAAAGAAACTGCTACTCAATATAATAATAATTAATCATCAAATGTATTTATAAGAATCACGACTTTATTCCCCGGAGGTGTAAGCAGAGGTGTAATGAGGTTCACCCACAATTTGCTGAATGCAAATACAAAATTTGAACTGCTACTGACAATTTCATAAATAAATCAAATAACAGTTTGCTTTATCTGGAAATCAAACCCAAAACCTCTAGGTCTTTGATTAGTCATTTTTCAATTAATGAATGTAAAATCGGACAAGAGCGAGTCTGACGCGTGCACAGAGGTTTCTTAGAGCCTAAGGTTCAATTCATGCTAGCGCAGAGTTGAAGGGAATCGAAGCTAATAATCTAAAAATTGATATAGCAAATTGACCCTTATCTCAACAAAGTAATGCTCATATATGCTGAATTCTCATTCAGTCTCTCATGATACAAACTGATACCGAAAATATTTTACCGTACACCAAAAAATATTAACTTTATACCTCCATGCGTTCCTCAGTATATTGATAGACGCGGAACGGAACCCTAAAACCATCATAAAAATAACCTCAATAAATATTTCGCAGTTAATATGATTTTGCAGTATATTCCAAATAATATTCACACCCAATTAATTCAATTCAGAGTACACTCCACACATAATAATTCATATGTATAGATACAGCTGCTCATGAAATTGCGGGCGTAAGCGAGAAGTAAAGGGAAGCTTTTAAAAGGCACTTAATCATACGAACGCAAAGTACGTGTGCCACTAATCATGTGAAATGAATTACTCTCCCAGCCTCTCTCTTAAGTAGGAATAATTAATACCAAATTTTGAGAGAAATTGAAGAATGTCATGTGACATGGTTACTGACAGTAACCATGTTGAGATGAACTACGATAACATGGCCCGAGCCTCCAAAATTACTTTTTCAATGTAGTAGTCACATCCTTACGAAAGAGTTTGTATTTTTTTATGTGGTAGGGGACAAACGAGCAGACGGATCGCCTGATAGTAAGCGATTACCGCCGCCGATGGACACCCTCAACACCAGAGGAGTCACAAGTGCATTGCTGGCCTTGTGAAAGGGGTTTGAGCCTCCGGCATTCTCACCTGCAGGTCAACTCACAATGTTTTCATTGAAAGAAAGCATGCATAACAACTATGTGATAGTTAATTTTAATAATAAAAGATTTCGAAAAGTTGTGGGTTTGACGTGGACTCGAACTAGAAACCGTGGATTTGGTATCCCATTGGTTATTATAGTACTGTTTTCGTTCTTATAAACGAATATACCTAATAATTTTAAATAACACTTTTAAATGCTACATGATTGTAAAAAAATACAAACGTGATATTGTCCGTAAAATTGTTACGACTCAAAAGAATCAAATTATGATTCCCTCGCCATGGAATAGTGCCAAGACATTTAAAGATTAACAACACCACTATAAAGCTAGAGTTATTTTTTTACCCCTATTATATGGACGAATCCTTAATTTCTTAAAAGCTTTGTTTTACGTTTTAAAATAAGAGTTCTAAACTAACATTATATATATGACAGTAACTCTGTCTCTGACTACCTCGTTTGTCTAATGGTTCTAAACGCGACTGCTACGCTAGACCTAACCCGTCCTGGGGTCGATTTCGAGGTTTAGCAAAATGTTATTGGATTTGCTTAAAAAATTCTCAATAGCAGCTCGGAGTTTGGTTTTGTGCCCGGTTAAACCTAAACATACCTGTGAACTGTAGCCTTATAGTATTAGTACCTACTTAACTCTTCGGGGAATACATGCATGATGGTATATTCTGTAAAAATAGCTACGCCGTACTTTAGTAATAAAACAAAAATATGATCTTTTATAGGATCAAGTTCAATGCTAGAGAGAAAAACATCCATGAAATCGTCCAATTTCGGACGGCTCTTGATTTTTGTCATAGGGCAGGCACATCACTCCGCTATCATAGCCTGCAAAATTGAGCTGACGGTAAAAAAAAAGTTCCAGCTAGTGCTCTGGGCAATATTTTTCCGCTGCGTCGAGCTTTCCAGGAATTATTCGTGCGTCACCAAAAAACACGACCGACGTAGATTAGCTATAAAAATAGGCACTTTGAAAGCCTTTTAAAGGTTTATGAGCAGTTCGATAGCGTGAATCCTAATCAAATGGGAGGATACAATTTCATATGAGTCACATAATTTCTTGGTTTATCTTATTGAATACCTATTTAAGGTCTGTACAAAATTATATTCTTAGACTAGGTTTTCCTGTTGATACATTTTTACTTTATAAGCTTAACAATTTTTTTTTTAATCGGGGGGCAAATTAAAATATCTACTCAGTATGCTAACAACAATTTACAATTGAATTCACGTACATAAATAACGTCACAATAACCTATTTATTTTTATAGTACACAAATAATAATCCATTTGATAATACAATATTAAACAATGAATATCATTATATTCTGAATATTCTAATAAGTACCAAACGTTACTTGAAGACCAGCGGCTGCTACTTGTCCATCACTATTCCAAAAGCGATATTAAAATATCTCAATGCGATACGTTCGGTTGGCTGATCGGCTGCTTCATATTCAACGGCTGGGCTGCCAGCAATCACGGCTACTCGTAAAACCTAACGATATCAGATTTTATCCCTCCACAGAGCTTTAATAATAATCTCCAAAAATTTAGGGTAAACGCCCTTGATCTTGTCAAGTCTCAGCTTAGCGTCCTATTGAAGAGGATACTCCCGGATTTGGTGGTAATTTTCTGGTAACACGATTTCTGCAAATCGTTCACGTGTGTGTTGCTTTAAATTTGATTATTTACGTGTATGTATGTAATGTAATATTTTTTTTTATCAAATGCCATAAGAAAATAAACATTTACAACAATATGGAGAAAAAATATTATTATTGTAAAATACGCATTACGCTCAAAAACAACATATTATTTAGTAAGATGGTATTCTATAATACAAAATAAATTTTCAGGTAAAATTATATAATCGAATAAAATTACCATGCCGTTACCATAACAAATTA
Organism: Acronicta aceris; assembly: GCA_910591435.1. Taxonomy (NCBI): domain Eukaryota; kingdom Metazoa; phylum Arthropoda; class Insecta; order Lepidoptera; family Noctuidae; genus Acronicta; species Acronicta aceris. The sequence goes on along the minus strand of OU342767.1, from coordinate 6,076,065 downwards.
CTACATTCATTTTATCCTGTTTTTAAGCATAGTAAGTACTAAAAGCATTTCTTCTAGTTTAGAATATATACCTAGGCGTAATAGGTACTCATTATTCAACTTAGTACTCATCCCAGCTCCCATGCAAATAGAGCCATTGCCTAAATCTAGTTGATAACCTAAATATACACCCAAATAACAGCAAATCCTTTGGATCTGGATTAATCGGGGCTCCACTTTACATGTAAATACTCCACTGATATAACCTTTTTAGGGGCTTAATATATAAAGCCTAAACCCGATATATTTTTTTAAACGTCAATGTGAACAGAGCTGTAAACGTCCCGCTTTATTCCATAAATAGCTAGCTTATCACTCTCTCCACAAACGTGCGATTTTAATCCTCGGAAAACAAAAATCGGTTACGAGTGAGTAAAATAAAATTGTCGGAGAGCTCATTCCTCGAGATTCAACATTTCATTCGCAGGATATTCACTCGAGGGCCATCCTGATCTCTCTTGCCTGAAATAACTGTCGCATAATGTTGATATAAAGCGGGTCGTGGCTTGGTGGCAACTGACTGGAATTCTGCAACACCTCCGCTTTGATTTAACTAGCAGTTATGACACCTTGGATGCCTTTGCTGCGGGATTTAAGAGCACTGTTTATTTAAGTTCCCTCGTTCAGAAATCCTTTCGCAGTCGGGTGGTTTTGAGATATCGTGAGCATAGAAAATGAGAATATTTTGCTCGATACATGGATGAGGTTTTCAGGAAATATGAACACTTTTGTCTCCAACAGAGCGTCGTATTATGCACTTTTGTGCATGTCTGGGGTAGTCTAGACAGAGCCACTTTATTTCTTGCGAAGCTAGTGTGCCGTAAACGATACTCTTGAGAGAACTTTGTTTTAGTACTTTTCTTATCCAGCGGTTTGATATAATCTTCATTTGTAGTGATGAATATTTCCTATTTATTTAATTTTACTGTGATGTAAAAAGATACCTCACGTATCACTTTGGGTATTTTTTATAGAAAAAATAAAATTATTATCATTCTACCCTTTTCCCAAATATGTTGGCATCGGTGCCATTTGCAGCTAAATATCAGTATTTTAAACAATGTAACTACTGTATATCTTCGCGACCAAATTTTTGGGCAATACCAATATCCCAAGGATAAACTGATAATCAGGTTTTTCGAGCTTCTGGCTGCTACTAACGAACCATGTGTTCGTATGATAATCGGGACCGACGGCCCATAAGGTTTGATATGTTAATAATGGTCACATGATTCTCTGAATTTGTTTCGGTGTTTCTTCCCAGAGGTCGTCAGATAGGAATTGCCGGTGTCATCTAGTTAAAAAAAACACAAAATGTCCTTATAAGATCTATTTACAGAAATAAATATCTTTTTTTATCTATAAACTGACCGCGGCAAGCATAGATCGATTGACCAGCGCAGTTATTACTTAGCTGAACTTTAAAACCGTTCCCATAAAACACGAGTATCATAATAATTACTTCCAATAATATTACATTGATTCATTACGCTCCACCATCGGTAGCGCAGTAACACGAAAAAGCACTTACGTTTCAATTTTTATTACGAGAACAAAAACTTTTGTGAGCACTCAGAATTTATTTACAGTTTCTCAGTAATAATAAATATATCGGAACAGGTGTAGAATTGTACACAAGGTGGCCATTCACAAAATTACTTTCCCTCAATTTGCTTTAGTCCCACGTCTCATTAGGGGAAACGAAAATATTCTTCCTTCTTTAAACGCTTGTGTTATATCGTATGGCCAAGAAAAAAAACTCAATAGAAAAAACAAGTAAGGCTGCTTTTGATCAGAAATTCTTTTTTCCGTAAATAGATCCTTTGAAGACACTTTTACACTTTTAATTAATAAATATTTTAATAAATATGAGTCATAATAATGACTGTATATTTTACTGGTTGATCCTGGAGTCGATCCCCATATTCAGCAAAACGTTACTAGTTTTCAGGACCTGCCGGCAAAATGTGTAGTGTGCCTGCAGTACACCTCTGCCAAGCACAGCGGCGCAAGCGTGATGGTATATTTTATAGCTAAATGTCCCACCAATTTAGTTGATAACATTGAATTGAAATAATTGACTAAGTACTCGAATTAGCCAATGTTATGTTTGATTGATCGCAAGTTAGCCGATTTGGTTTGGAGGCAAATCATTTAATTAATTTCATAATGAGGAATAACTAATTAATCTTCGACGAGTATGTCTATACTAATAGTATCTATCGAGGATTGCCATTAATTACACTAGATAAACAATTTAATTACTAGATAAGTCTATACAAATACAACTTACAAGTAATGTGTGTAATGTGTTATATACCAACCATATTAAGTCCATTTATTTCTGCAATTAACATAACATACCATCACGCCTGTATTCCCCGGTATGTTTAGGTCCGATGTAATAGGGAGCGAGCCTATTGCTCAAACAGGGCACAAATCTAGACTCCGAGCTGCTACTGAGAATTTTATAAAAAAACCCAATAACACTTTGCTCGACCTGGGGATCGATCCCAGGGCTTCTAGTGTACCAGTCGCGCTTTGGGGCCGTAAAATATGTAATTGCAATCAATTACATATTTTTCTTTAGCGATTTCTATCCTATTGCTGGTTAAAGACATGCCCGGGTCCTCCCAAGCACTCCTTTCTTGCCATAAAATAAAATAACTTATAAAACTCGTATGTTTTAAAGACACTTGAAGGAATCCCTGTATCGCGGCAGATTTCACAAACATACAATTAACAGACCGAAAGTACACCCAGCCATGAACAAACATCGGTGGAATACATAAATATTTGCCTCGGGTGGGAATTAAACCCACAACATACGGTACACCGGTAGTGGACCTTAATCGCTATACCACACGAGCAGTTATAGTCTAGAAAACCGACTGGCTTATAAAATTTTTGCCTTTCCCCAGTTAGTCACTGATTAAAAAGGGGTTGTTTCGAAAAAAAACGTAGTGTCACATTGCTAAAAAATCGGCCGTCGTCCACGCACGAAACATGCCCGGAATTCCCATTTTAGGACGGAATTTTTAATTTCACATTTTGTCGGCAATGCTGCGAGCTACAGTTAGAAGGTTTTTTTTTTCAAGTGGAAATCCTTGTGTGAGCGTGACGTTATAATATTTTTATGCTCATCGGACAGAAGAGTTAAAAGACTGAAGTCTTAATAAAATTTAAGCCATGATAATTTTTCCACTAGTTATTAGACAATAGACACAGATTAAGATTACTCTGTGAACACTTGAACACTTATATTTTAAGACAGCAATACTTGACTACGATTCTTTAAAATTACGCTAAATATTAAGGTCTATTTTAGTCATTAACGGACAACATTTTTCTTTTTCACAGTTCAGTTAGCAAGCCTATATTTATCGCCAGGAATACATAAATCCAGGGGTTGTAAAGTTAAGGTAAACGGCCTGAACGATAATGAAGCTATCTATTGGCAAATGATATGGAAAAACGAGATTAGAATTCGCTTTCGATAGCAATAAAATATAAAGCTTTTCCTTCAGCATCTTCAGTCTCTCTAGTGATTAAATCCCAACATTACGGATCCTTTTCAGCATCCACAGTCTGGGATAAACTTTAGTTATGGGTATCTTGTGATAATGTTATAATTACTAACTGTTAAAAATTTTGTAATCCGACTCATGCATTAAAGTCATCTTATCTTGCAGTTTTGTGTTTGGATTTAAACTTATACAATATGGTTCTAAGCAGGTGGTAAAAAAACCATGGCACTTACGAAGTACAACGCGATTTAAACAGCTTAAAATAACTTGAAGCTCAACAAAGCTTCAACACTTTGTGGAAGCAGAGCTAACAGGCTACACCCTCTCAGGAATTACACCTGACGGAACTATTCAGAACTGGCCCCCAACATGCATAGTTTAGGGCACAACTTGTTCCAGCTCATGTCTGAATTTTGAAGTGCTAACTATCCGGGCGTGAATAGTAGGAGCGGTTATCCGCTTTTAGTTACTCCATTCTTATGGATCGTGTGGTCGCTCGTAAAGTTGTGAACCACTTTATTGCGGTAAACATAGCGCACGCAATCCCAGGAGGAGCAATGAGCAGGTAACTGCGCCAACCAACGTAAAAGCTAATATTAGTTCAGCCACGGCACCGGAAAATGACCAGCACAGTGATTGGCTGGCACAGACCGGACTTTGAAATGTCCAATTAAAGTGCAATGGCATTGACTACAATTAAATCCGATTGAATAGGAAAATTCTAGCGCTGTCAGCTATTGTATTATTTGTAAATTTATTGAATGACGTAATCAAAACCTTGTTGTGTTTGAAACCAAAACAAATCTGACAACCCTTGTAGAATTAACCGTTTCATTTTATTTATTTTTGCAATGTAAGCTTTCTCTCCGAATGAACATAAAAGTCCAATTAAATAACATTGCATTCAAATATTGCTGTAATATTGACACCAGGTGAAAAACTCAATATACAGATACAAATCACCCAATGAACTACATAATTACATCTTTGTTTAATGATATGACCAAGGTATAAAATAGTATGATAATATTAGAGTCCAGTAGACTAATAATATGTAATGTGTGTAACGCCACACATTGAATTCCAAAACTAATTCTCCCTCACCGACAAGGCGACAATTAACAATCCAAAAGCACCGAAACGTAACGTTTTTCAGTGTTCCAGTAATCGTTACATTTATTAGTGTGTGTGTCGGAGCGCTGGTATAATTACGCGACCACAATTGAGAGGGGGGCAACGCAATTAGCCATTTCACAGGAGGCGGGCCGTTGTCACTTCGACTCTAATGACTTCAACTAGTTCCATTGCACGCCCGCAAAGGCCGGAACGACTTTTTCAAGCTGCTCTTTAGTTACGCTACAGAAATGTAATTTAAAAATCTACGGGGTGGATTTTAACTCATTAAACTTTAGAAGTCTACTGGTAATTATGACAATTAACTGTTGAGATCTTTTTTACTGAATTTTGAATCATGAGGATTTTGAATAGCTGAATAGATATCTACATTTTATGGATTTCATTTTCACTTGCTATACATTATCCTAATCATTCCCAGCTATATAAGAATCAGTTTCCAGACGGACCAGATACGGCTGAATAAGTATTTTCCCACTGGATTTCCAGGCAATTCGAATATTTCAAGACTAGACTAGTTGTAAGGCCTTTTAGACTTTTTATCATGGGTGTTCATATGACGACCGGGACCCGACGCCTTAACGTGCTTTCTAAGGCATGAATGGATCTCGATACCTATGCTGAGCATAGTCGCCCATTCATAGATTTATCGCCTCAAGCGCAGATTAAGAACACTTATTCTAAGCTACAAACTAATAACGAGTAGTATTTATTTACAACATACGCCATAGGTACTTTTGGATAATGTTGTTATAACATAAACATAATCTTGTTGAGATATTATAGTAGGTACTTAGAAATAATAAATAATAAATAATATTCCTTTTTATTGAATTCAAAATCGTTTCAGATGAAAATAAAATAAATTGACCGATAACAAGCTCTCTTTACGAGATTTTGAATAAAAATTAAATATAAGGACCGATTTATTTTTGTTCGTTACGTAATACAACTCGTTAAACCTTCGAGCGATCATTAGTCTGTATCACGTTGCGTATGAACCACCTCGTTTAAAAAAAAATACGCTACATTGTTCCAACTGGAATGGGAATTGAACAAACGAGTTTGGAACTACCTTCACGGATGTTGGTGAACACAAATTAAGCAACGTTTCAGATGCCATTTTTGTCGAAAGTACAAACTAGGGGTGAGCTAACGTCTAAAAGTTAGTTTACGAGTGTTGAGTACAAAGGTGAAGTTTGTGCTATCTCGATTGTAGAGTTGTGTTCACTTTTTCTCTTCCAACACACGTAGAATTTGTATCGACCACAGGATGTAAAATAAACTTTTTATGTATCTATCTTCATTTTTGAGTTTATTTTATGTATTGACTGCTGTTACTCTATATAAAAGACGTTGTGTCTGTACCTATAGAGGTTGAGACAGGTTGTAAAATTTAATTCATTAAGGAACGGGGACCTCCAGGGGGTCATAACAATTGTTTTTCTATTGTGTCTGTTAGTTGTTCTTTGATAGGTTAAATTTAATATAGCTTCGTTTTATTCGTTATTACGATTATTTGAATTTATACAGTGGCTTAGAATTATCATCTATTAATATATGTGCAAGAAGCGTAGCGTAGCAGGTGGTGGTATACAGTTTCTACCTACCCCCGTGAGAAAAAGGCGTTTTTTCATATAATGCTACAACAACATTGTAATGAGTCTATTTCTAACCAAATTTAAATTTCTAACTTCTATATATTTCGGGCTGCAAAAACATTAAAAAGCGCTTTTTCCGCAAAGTGAAGGAAACTCGACGTAACACATACTACGTCACCACTTGAAACTTCAGGCAACTATAAAGTTTTGGGTCGCACAAATAACCTTCATTTCAGAGCACATTGGGTAAGTACTCTTAGTAGTGACAAATTGCTACCCCACAGTCTACGATCTCTATAACACTCCCTTATCCCCAGCTCAGTGTTTCTCAAAGTTCACGGTCCCCTTGGAGATCCGTGACATGAGTGCCAGGGTTTTTAATTATGAAATGAAAATTATGCAGTAAGTCACGCATCGATCGCGGAACCGAACATGAACACAATCACCAGGGGTCCGTGAAATTTTTGAAATTCTGTGTGTGACCTGTGGCTACAGCTTAAGAACCACTGCCCCAGATGATAAAGAGTAATAGTAAAATATGCTAAGACGTTGACATACGCTTTTTTTCTAAATTATAGTCTTACGAGCTTGAGAAATAAGTACATTTCTTCGTAATTTTCCTGTTAAAGAGACAAGAGTACAATTTGATATCTATTTCATCGTATGAGAACTCTTGGCAGCATAGAATTATTAAAATAAAACAAATTTCACAGTTAAATTTTACTAAAATACCAACTTTATATTTTCCGAAAAAACGTCAAAAACAATTAATATCATTCTTACACACCTGCGGTTTACTCTGGGGTGTAAATATTTATCTGAATACTAGGAACAATCAATGATATGGACAGTTTATCTGTTTAAATCCATTTCAATTCCCTGCTGAGCCGCTACAATGTGCGTTGCAATCCAATCCATTCAGCATTCGGGCCGGGAGTCTGGCCTGATTGCCAATTTATAGACTGGCACTACTCCGTTATCTTGGGATGTCCACAAGCTGGATCAAGTTGACACAAAGACAAATTGTGACCATTCGGTAATCCGAGCTTATGGGCTATTGATGACCCTCGCTAATGCCTCGGAAAAAGTAGGTTACGTGGAATTGGATTTGGCACAAAAATAGGTAAATGTTCTAAGCTAAATGAGGTTTTTGGGAGGTACTCTGTAGTATTTATATTTCATCAACATTACATAAGATACCATCACGCCTGTATCCCCGAAAGGTTAGGTAGTGTAGGTGTCTTGATGTACATACACAGTTCATAGGTGTATGTTAGGTCCCGTGTAAAAGTGAACGAGTCTATTGCCATCAACCGATGCTATGCGAATAACATTGCAAAACCCAATACCAATTTGCTTGACCTGGAAATTAAATCCAGGTACTCTAGCGTACCGTGGCGTACGGCCACTAGAGTTATGAGGCAATTTCTTGAAATAAATTATTACTGTGATAGGAGCTATTTAGGACATCATGTTTGTCATACAACAGAACCTTCTCTTTAAAATCAGAACCTTACATTTTAGTCAGGAATATGCAGTGTTCTAGAGTATTCATGTTCATAATACTGAGTACCTCAGTATCTCTCTATAAAAATTGAAATATTATTGCCATACAACCTACTTTACAAATAGATGTTTACATTATAACCTACTTTCTCGGTAGGAATAAACAGGAAGTATCTTCGTACGCAAATCGTTAGTGTAGGGAAGTCTAACGATTCGCGATAAGGTCGAAGCCTAGCGCGATAATCTAACAACATCGGAACTTATATACCTTTAGTCGGAAGCCACGCTGGCGCGACGCGTCTTGCGTCTGCTTTGAGCGAGAAAAATAAACAATACCGGACGGGCCGGGTATCCCAGCAGTCGTCATCTGCATTAGGCGACTGCGGCCAGCGGAAATTGGGTTGATTTTAATAGCCCGCCTAAATATTGTGTCACGCAACTACCTCAACATGGCATACTACAGCGGGAAGAACAGTGTCTTCACTCCTCACCTCCCCGCAGATTACCTCCGCTCGCTGCAGTCGCACCAGCGTGGACTTACCCTTAGCCTCATATCGCTAATGGCTAAGCTGTTGCTAAGCGAGCCCATGCATACCTATGTAATAAATATTTATTACTTGCACCGTATTTCGAAAAAGTGGGAAATAAAATACATACGATTCCATCATGGCTGTTGATGAGCGTGGATTTCCGTATTTTTTTGATTATGCAGAAAATTCTCATAAGTCGTTCGTTAGCGGGAGAGGTGCACGATATATCGGACTTGTATAAACTAAACCATCCACTTACCTTCACTTGCTCTGTGATTGGGGCCATAAGACTCATGATTCTATTCGCCACAACCTTGACATACCCAGAGAAATCGCTAGATCCATTCAAGGGACCTGTTTCCCTTAAGGATTAGGCAGAGGTGATGTGAACTCACAATTCTCTAGTCTGTTCAGTTCTCAGGCTGGCAACCATCATTACGTTGGAGTCTGTCATAAAGCACCTTGGTGTATGTTTCGACTTTTGAGCTAGTTCCCCCTCGGTTGCTGCAGCTCTGGCAGTCTGCAGTCCGTAGGGGCTCTTAAGGTTCGGCAACGCATCAGCAACTCCTCCTGTATTGCAGGTGTCCATGGGCGATGATCACTACTTACCACCAAGTGGCTCGCCAGATTGTTTGCCGACTTAACCATTATAAAAATATATGTATTTATTTTCCCCTCGGTGACCTCTTGGAGTGTAACCGGCTGGCGACCACCCTTACTTTGGAGTGTGTCGTAAAGCACCTTTGTGGTATGTCTCCACCTTTTCGCGGGAGAACCAGTTCTCCTTCACGGTTGCTGTGGCTCAGGCAGACTGCCGTCCGTAGGGTCACTTAAAGCACGGCGTGCACCAGCAACTTCTCTGGTGTTGCATGTGTCCATGGGCGATGATGAATACTTATCATCAGGTGGCTGGTTTGCTCGTTTGCTGACATATCCTGTAAAAAAGTTTTTTTTTATTCTATTTCAAAAAAATAGCGAATAGTAATAGTCCTATTTTGGTCAAAAAACACACGGTAGATGCGTTTAAAAATACCCGCAAGCAAAATCTTATGGGTGTCGTAAAATGCAACTTAAGACAAATTTATTGGAGGTGAGGCGGAAAAAGGGTTTACTGGAAGGGTGCGAAGTTCGGACGGTAGTCACGTCGCGTACGGTAAATGGATTAAGATCAGACCGCGTTTGTTGGAAAAGAAGCAATTCAGCAAAATGGCTTCTATGCTGTAATGCTTGCTCAGTGTTATTGATTATCATAGTGGTAGACTGAGCTTATTTTGTCTTGAAACATTACTGATGTAGTTTTAATATAGGTCACCTCAATCTTGAAAATTGCTTTTCGGCTAGATCCTCTGAAAACTATTTAATTACATACAGAAATAACAAGCTGTTGGTGTGAGATAGAGAGGGCTCTTTTTTGGGCTTGGCCTTGTCGCCTTTTGATTTAGTTTACTGTATTTAGTTATAGATGTACACTGCGCTACACGAGATAAAAACATTATTAGACTATGATAAGCTACATACCTACACGCCATTATTCGTAGTAATAGATACATACATACATACATACAGACTGCCTCATTAGTCTAGTGGTCCCAAGCGCGACTGCTACGCTAGAGGTCCTAGATTCGATCCCCAGGCCGAGCAACGTGTTATTGAGTTTTCTATGAAATTCTCAGTAGCAGCTCGGAGTCTGGATTTGTGCCCGGTTAATGGCTATAGGCTCGCCCCCTATAACATGGGACCTAAACATAACAGGCGAACTGTGGGTGTACATTAAGTACGCCTCTGCCTAAACCTTCGGGGAATACAGGCGTGATGGTATGTTAGATACATACACTAACTAAGCTTAGTACGAGTAAAACCATGTCACTCATAATATTATGTTTTACCTACATTAGAATAAGAACGACAAAGCTCACGAATAAGGTTTCAACATTACTAAGTGTTTATGTTACAATTTGCCTCGAGTATTAGAATTTAAGCATTTCAATCATGAATAAATTAGATTCGTAGAACGTCTGACTATTCAAACTAGGGCAGAAATAGGTAGGAGGGCGTACGTTTCTATCATTGTAGGTATATTATATAAACCTTAGTTCGTGAATTTCAACAATGTTCCAAGTAATAGCTTTATATTATTCTGTTAATCCGATTAAGTTTTGCTGTATAAGCATAGGGTAGGCTTAATTGGATTAACTGAACATTAAGTGCTAATGTAGGACGGTAAATTTTGGTCTTGAACCAAGATATATATTCGAAATATTACAACCATAATGACTCAACTTTGACTTAAATTTATTATAATTTTTAATGTCTTCTCTCTAATTCTTTTATAATTTTAATACATAACTGTCAAACATCAACAAATCCAAAGTTATTGAATAGAAGAAAAAAAGAAAGGGGTTTACTGAAACAGTCAAGAACACTGCATTTTTTTATACCACTAAGATGGCAAACTAGCATATGGCCCGCTTGATGGTAAGCGGTTACCCTAGTCCATAGACGCTCGCAACACCAAGGGTTATCACTCGCGCGTTGCCGACCCAGTCAATTAAGGAATATTTGGGCTGGCAGCATAGGAGTCATGATGCCATGCATGACAGCGGCGGTACCAAAACACCACCGGTCCCCCACTGCCAACATAACGCTTCCTCGCGGAGCTGTGGCGACCTTGCTCACCGTTAGGAACTCAACATAGCATGGAGCTATGTTATTTGGCTAAGATTTTCTGCAAAGTTCCACTAGAACACTTCAATTATTCGATTCCACTATGCCCTACCTCTCTTGAATATATTAACATAGCATACAGTAATATATGAAAAAAAGAATCAACTTATAAAATACACCAAAAATAAAATAAATATTGCGTTCCCCACGGCTCTGCCAAATAGTCCAATTCAGCTAAATGCCAAACCGCCCCGGTGAGCTGCCTGGCGGGTTCCAGCTGGTTCTCAACTCTTAAAAAGTGAGAATCACTGATGCAAACCAGTCTTTCAACAGAGAAATTGAATATAGGTAAGTGTAATATAAATTATAGGTAATAATGACAACATTTACTCAATAAAACAGCAGGTTTAAGGCCCACTAAAGAATATACAACATTTGTATCACAACCATTCCCATAGAAACAAACCGTTTTGTGGGGCTTTGTATTACTTCGTAAGACCTACTATGTACCTTAAAAAAAACAATTTCCTTAATAAATTTAGCTCCCTTAAGTTCCACAGTGGTAATAAAAATTAACACTCCAACAATATTCTCCCGATGAACTGAAACACATTTAAATTTCCCGTCTTTGTAAACAAACGAACTCAATTAGCGAAATGACTACCGAACCAAACAAACAACAGACGAAGAAGGAATCAAACGAGCCCTCAAACAACGTCTGTAGGTTATTATAACGTAATAATTGAAGCGTCTCGGTCCTCCATATCATTATAATGAGAACTAGTGTTGTGCTCGCTTCTAACGAACATCGTTAGCGCTATCGTGAACGAAATTAATGATGTAATGTGGTTGGTAGTAAATCGGTACGTTGTGGTCTAATTATGTACCTGTCACTGGTTTTGACTTCAAGTGCCTACGCTTATAATCCTTGTTTGCTCACATTGGTAAATTTAGTATAGATTGTTATCTTTGAATCACAATAAAAATCGCAAACCGAAGTATACAAAACTCGGTGCACCTACTTTTATATTCTTACCTTATGTTGGATAATCAATTAAAAATGTAATACTCAGCAATATTAACTTATTTAACATGTTATATTCAGGAAATTATACAAGATCTCATAAAATACGACTATTAGCAACGCATTACAATAATTCTTAGAATTAATAAATTTAATTTTATTTCTGTATTGCTGCAAAGGTTTATTATGTTTAATTATTTCGAATATATATATTATTATTTTTTACTTCCTTAATAACCTAAGGGTTTCTGAGTTTTAATAGTCAATTTAGTTAATTTATTAGTTCGGAGTTTGGATTTGTACCCGATTAATGGGAATAGTCTCGCCCTCTATTATATGGGACTTAAAACGTACCGATATTTTGAGAATGTGGTATGTTCCCAAAATACCGGTACGTTTCAAGATGTAGGTATAATGTACATTAGGACATCTTGATTACTCCTTCGAAGTATACAGTCGTGATGTTACATTATTATATGAATACTGATTACAGTATAAACAAAGAAGCCGTTTTTAAAATACAGAACTCATTACCAGTTATTATCATTCCTACAGCGACTCTAATCTTGTTACGACGGCCGAGCTCTGAGAAATTGATAAACTTATTCTTCTCCAAGTAAATCTCATTATATTTTACGGAAAGGTATTAGTTGTTTATATTCTTCTTTTTTTAGACACCTGCTGAATAAAAATGCTGTTTATTGATATTATTTTTTTTCCATATACCTACTTCTTATTATATTTTTTTAATATGCTCTGTTCCCATATCAAGGTAAATATTATTATATTTTTCATTAGGAAATTCTCAGTAACCGCTCCAAGTTTTTTTAGTAATTGGCTCGCGCCATACAAACATGGATCCTAAAAAAACATAACGACGAACTATAAATGAACTGGAGGGCTAACACAAGACCAAGACTTTTTTATTTAAAAACACTTTATTGTACACCAAAAACATTGATACAGACAGGACATAAATCGTATTTTCAAACATAAAATGGCCTTATTGACCGACCAGCGATTTCTTCCAGGCAACCTTAAAGAAGAATAAGTCTTCATAGAATACAGTACAGTATTAATAATATAGTCTACAATATACTTATGTATAGATATTTATCAATATAATTTGACATAATGTGTAAATGTGGACGAAGCAAGAGAGGTATGTCAGAATCGTAGCAAGTACCGTTCTGTAAAGTACTCGTATACCTATGTACACATTTTCCAGTAGGTCCTTTACCTACTTATAAGAACGCTGAGAAGAATTGAAGAATTGGATGCTGTTAAGGAATACTGTGTCAACGCACAAAATATTATTTTTGTCATTTTGTGGATTGATACAGTATTACTGAACAGCGTCCAATTTTCCTTTCGTCGTATTTGATCACAAATCGTTACTTTTTATCATTCGAAAAACATCTGCCCCTTGATCTTCCCAATTTCCGACTAAAGCTACTTTTTATTCCAAACTTTTCCTAACTTTTAGGAAATGTTCAATATTATTGCAATTTTTATGGCCCCATTCCTGTATTTACATAATGATTAGGTAGTATTTTATCTGGCAACATTTTTAGATATTCTTTTGAACTAAATTCTATAATAACAGAATTTCGTTTTAACAACAACAAAAAACAAGTACATACTGGATTTTCGTATACATTATACCTTTCAAGGATAGAAAGTAATCATGATAATTACCGATAGTACTAACATAAGGTAGATACGTAAGTACCTCTAGTACCTACGTATCTACCATATTTATTTATAGAAATATAGGCCTTATACCGTTGAAACATCTTTTTAAACAAATCGACGAGCCACCAGATGGTATAAGGATATTCTATTGTCACCATCTGCACCACTGTTGAAGCAGCTGATGCGTCACCGAGCCTTAAGACCCCTACAGACTGTAGCAATTAAGATGGGTAACTGGCTCGAATGTGCAACGTAAGAACGATCGCCAGCCAGTCAAACCCCAAGAGGTCTTACCACAGAGCAAGTCAGATATTATCTCATCTAAATGGCAGTGGGGAGTTGTATCTAACCCCACACAGGGGTATGAAAAAAGTCGATTAAAAGAAGATGTTCTCCAACTGAAATTGGTCAAGTATCTACAAAAATGCCTACTAGGGAAACCACTATAATATTGTTATAATAGATATACGATAGATAGATTATGATAATTACAGTAGGGAAAATCCCGTATGTTCGTATTGCAATACGTAACATGACAAACAAGCATTCGGGCAACCTGATGGTAAGCAGCAACTGCAGGTAATTATAATAGATGCCAGCGACGCATTGGAAGTTATTGGAAAAACTAAGTTCTTAACTAGACTAAATCAAAAACATTGAAGTTATAATTATATATGAGTTCTAACTACACATATATTCCCCTATAAAAGCAAAACGTTAACCGAGAATCTATGCTATGGATGCCTCTCTACCAGTAACAAATCCATGTCTTAGTAGTTCAACGTGATTGGGTCCGAGCTCAAGACCTTATTACGGATTACCCGTTCATTCGCTAGACCTAGCTTATATTTATTTCTTTGTTGTTCCCTTATATCTCATTGGCAGTGGATGTTGAGGAAAGCGAATGACGTATTTAGGCCGATATGAGGTTATTTGCCGTCAAAATTTACGTCACAATATATACGGACATAATCCGACATTATTTGACATGAATACGACATAGTACTTGATTGCGTATTGAGAATCTTAAGCAGTTTAACAAAAAGGATCTATAAAGTGAATATCAACGGAAGGAGACGCCCTTCCGTAGATATTCGTTTCGTCTTATTCGTGTGGGGGTTATAAGATGCGTAGTACTCGCTAGCGATGTGTGTGTATGCCAAGATGTGTGAATGTGGAAAAGCAACAGAAGTAGCACACACTAACAACACAGCAGCAGAAGCAGTACACTAACAACAAAACACATGTATAGCTATTTCTAAATAATATAATAGTCTTCATTTAGAGATATCAAGACGAAACTTTAAGCACTTTTACAATTGGAAAATAACCATTTACTATAGTAAAATATGGGACCTAATTAAAATGATGTGCTTTATTATTATCAACTATATTAAGCAAAGAAGTCTGATATTAAGCAAGGAAATTTTTAAATTGTTCACTTTCTGATTCGCTCAATAGAATTTTCGAACTGGCAACATTGTGATTATGAAGGTACGTCATAGTTCCATTGTGTTTCTAAGAGCATTATTTATGCGGAAGGGAAGCCCCTGCGACACGTACCCAGCTCTTGTATAAACAATTCAGAAACTTACTGCGATGATGCGACCAAGTTACGACTTTCTCAGCTAGTTCTAATATTTTCTGAGCCGCTTAAAAAGTTCGTGTTTTATCTTTTATCACCTTAATTGAATCCGTCTAAAAAGGTTTCCTTGGTACGATATTATTAGCATCGTTCTTTTCCTTGATAAATTTATATCTATAATAAGTAGCACTTTAAAGTAAGTATAACTTTACAGAATAATTTGTATGTTTACTAAGTATATGTTTTTAGATTTTAATATTCTATGCTATTCTCTTTCAATAATACTGTAGCACCTACCCATTTTTGTCCCTGCTCAAGGTCGACGAGGTCGATTGGTAGAAAACGCCATAGGCACTAAATCTGCCTCTGTACATTCACTGTGCTTATAGAATTAAATAAACAAATATATATAAATAGATAGGTGGATATTTGAAAAAATACAGATAATACAGGATTTTGTTAAGAATTCCCCTTCCTTTAACAGAATCAAATTTATTTTCTTTATTTTCCAAATTTCATAAAATTGGCTACATTTATCCGATTGAAATATTATAGTGGGTCTTATAAACGAGGAAAGGGTTGATATAATACAGTCACCAAAAAGTAAGACTACTTACTGTGTTTTGACAGAGATAATAATGTATCACGCATTATATGTGTCAAAACGCTGGTTTTTGTGTGACAAATATTTTTTTTGCGTAAAAATGTTTTCAGGTTGTTTTCTATTTGATGAGAAAACTTTACACGTGAACAGTAATAAAACTGAACGTTTTCTTTAGAAATAAATTCAGATATTGACCGAATAACTACCTATCTTTAATCGTTATACATCTTTATGCAAACTGAGCGGATTTTTATGGTAATTTATGGAACCGATTCGGTGCAAAACATTCACAAATGTAAAGTCATTCTGAAACGGATGGAGCAATCGCTATTTGTAAAGGAAATCATAATAATCTTACCATCAAAATCTGTTCATCAAAACCAATAAATACGATAGTAATTTTTGAAAGTTCTGGGACTTCACTCAAACAATCTACATACTTTCTTTTTGTGTTATTTTTGCATTTTCCATGCCAAGATTATAGAGTTATTTTAGTGAAGGAAAAATTCAATCACGGACAGGAATCGCGGTGGCTTAGCAGTCAGAGCGTCTGGTGTATCTAACCAGAAGACGTAGGTTCGAATCCTGCCCGCGATTGAATTTTTCTTTACTAAAATAACTTTATAATCTACATACTTTTTTTACTTTGAATCTATAATAATTGCCTTATGTAGGTACAGTCTATAAGAGAGTCAGGTATACAGGAAGCGGCCAACATCTGCGTTTTGATATAAATTGAGTTATAATAATTATCCGAGAAGAGTTCCAAAAGTGTTTGGTATGTAGGCAGCTAAAAACATCTACGTTTTGACACATATTACGTAATACATTACGTATAACACAATCTGTGTTTAAACACAGATTTCGACTGTTTGTCTCATTTAAATGCAACCAATGATAGGATTCTTAAAGAAATCAATTGCTACAAAATAATTATATTCTTGAATGAACTTCAAAAGTGCATATTCAATAATAATTGTATTTATGCTGCTCTCGATGATACAAAGTATCTTAATTCTCAATGTGCTTCAAAAAAGAAATAGTTATATCCTTAGAGACTTTATTCGGAAAGTAAGTACAAGAGATCAAGAATATTGCATTGAGACTGCGTTACTGGTATTTGTTTAATGTTATTGTGATGTGCGTTTCGCAATGGAGTTTCAAATTACTTATGTATTCATTGGAATTGAAGTCAGTTATTTAATAATGTTAGTTTTGTTTGAGTTCTTCGTCACTTTGACTTCAGTATTTTTTTTTATTAAAGCTTTCTAGCAATGTGGGTCGCACATTACTAATATTCTTGTTAACCCCCCCGTGCTAAGCTAAATGCTTGTGTTACAAGCGGGTTCACGTCGATAGTGCAATCACAAGTTAGTTAAATTAATAATGTAGGTAACCTTTGTTGCTGTTTTACGCACCCAACATTGAATGAAAAATTTCAAATTTGTAATGATGTTCTCTAAAAATACAGTTACAAAAGTTGAACAAAACAACACAACAGTAGAATGCACACAAAATAAATCTTGAAAATACAGAATCCCAATGCAATCGGTTAAAGTCAGCAATAATGGAGTTTTATCGATGTCAATACCTTTTCTACGATGGAAATCGTAACCGCCAGCCACCATTGTGTCAATAGTATCCAATGTCCAAACACAAACGAATTAAATCAACTCGTAACAAAGGGGAACCTTTTCCCATTAGGCGAAAGTAAACTCTAGTAATTGAGTTTGAATTGCTTTAAAGATTTATTCGCACTATGTTTGTGTACCGGCCTATATCGAAAAATTAAACGGTCCCCACATTTTAATTGAATTCTAATTGAAAAAGGGCGACCTGCCTGTGAAGAGTGAATTTAATTTAGAAATATAAAAGTGTAAAGAATAATGGGAAACCGTTGGAAGGTTACCGTTTACCGATAATCGATAACCGGCCTTTTATTTGTTTTTGTTTTTTTTTTTGTAGTCCAGACAGTAATTGACTGAATGTTATTCTAAGGGAATTTCGCTTGGATAGATCAATTACAATACGTAGAATAAATGTAATTCAGCAAGCCTTTGGATTTCTAGTAAATTTCGCACAAAAACATTAACGAAGGAGATTTTGAGAGATTTATTCAAATAACATCCAGTGAAAAATAATTAACAATTTTAATCAAAATTGAATTTAGGCAAAACAATCTTTTACCTCCAATATTATTTTGTAGTCAAAATTAATTTCTAAATACAATTACATGTAGTATTTTGTAGGTATTTTTCAAATCTATACTTATAATAAATCTGTAGAGAGGTCAATTCTGTACATGAAATATATTTCCAAAATAACTGTCAGCGGGTGATTAGTGATCGATACTGACGCCAAAAATGCAATCAGTAAAATTTTTGTCTGTCTGTCTGTATGTTCGTTATAGAAACAAAAACCACTCGACGGATTTCAACGAAACTTGGTACAATTGTTCTTCATACTCCTGGGCAGGTTATAGTATACTTTTCATCACGCTACGATCAATAGGAGCAGAGCAGTGAAGGGAAATGTTGGGAAAATGAGTGATTCATTAGAAAGGTTTCAAGCTATAAAACATCACACTACAACCCATAGGAACGGGGCAACGCAGGCGAAACCGCGGGCGAAGAACTAGGGAACAAAGTAACTATTCCACGCGGACGAAGTCACTGGCAAAAGCTAGTTTAAAATATAAGAGAAGATGGCTAGCTGCGGCATTGAACCGTAGAAATATTATTGCCCTCATACAGAAAATTAGGTAGGTACCTACTACTCGTAATTCCAACTTTCTTTATGTAATGTTATAATTAAACTAAAAACAGTTTTCTAACAATAACTCAGAGCAACATGACAGTATATACCTTTAAGTATAATAATTGGTTTACTAACCTTAATTTATTGGACAAAAACCTAACCACAGACGTGTACCTTATTCGCTTTTTTTCATTACAAAAACCCAATTATCGACTACGAAAGTCTATTACCAGATATACTAGACATAAAACGAATTCGAACACTGCACGTACATCTAATAAGGTGCCTTTATGTGGTTGTAAAGTCTGTCTGTTGCCATGGGATACATACAATTTCTCCCCGCTCCGTCTAACCTTACAATCAGTGTAAAAGCTTTTATCTCTTCTCTATAAAAATAAATCTCGCCAGTCTGTCTGACCTGCCTATTACTTTGAAACTTGCATCTACGTCATCTTTCAAATGACATCACATCTTTTATAAAGTTTAGACTTGACATATAATTCTGTGGCACTCTGGATTCTATAATAATGGTAATGCGTGTATTTTGTTCTCGTTTGACGCGTATTTGTTAAGTCCTCAGGGACAAAGTGCTTGATCCCTAATGCGGGAGCTGTCTTTGATAAAACACATATTTTCGTGAATACGATGACGTACAGAAAGTGTTGTAAGGAAGAAACTACTACGAGTACTTTTCCTTTACTTTTTAAGATGTTACTTCTTTTCTGTCTCATTACAGTAAGTGTTGCCTAAGCAATGTACCTATAACCCGCTTAGAATAGAAGTAAGACTTATATTTGACAGTTGAGGCAAAGGAAGTTGAGTTTAAACCATCTTACGGTTACGATCTTTTTACTCATTCATCTTAAACACATTCAAGTTCATTTACAAAATTTTACCCACATAAGTCTGGCTATCCAAAAACATATCAAAGATATTATATAACCTATATCTGTATATTCTGGTAAGCAGAAGTTAGAAAAAAGTACAATTCTTGTTTCCTTTACCTACATTCATAATATTATGTAAGAATATTATATTAAATAAGATCTAAACAGCCTTAATAGATGTTTACCGTACCTCTCAATTCTGAATTAATTGAAAGGGTCGATACAAGCCTTCGCGCCAGCGACCAACAGCAATCGTGCTGATTTATTATGTAAGCTAAGCTCTACGAAATTTGAACGAGATTTGCATATGTAACACGAATTTTGCGCGGAGTTTCGAACCTGCTATGTGGGTATTGGATTGAGTATATTTATTGCCTATTGCGCGAAGCTTCAATCATTTGAGTTTCCGGAAAGGTTAAAAACTTTGAAATCGCTTAGCTATTTTGATTTCGTGTTTATTTACAAGCTCAATCAAAAAATATGTTCTTGGAAAAATTACAAGGTTTACACGAAACAATTATACCAATTTTACCTCGTAGTGGAGACGGCTTAGAATAAAACTACTTTTTACGGATTTCATCGCGTTGTATTAATAGTATTTGATTCCCGACGTTTCGGCTCCTTTACAGCATCCATGGTCCGACGTAAAGAATCCGAAACGTTGGGAAAATCCAAATGATGTTTACAGAAAAAAAAAGATGGATGAAATATATTTCTGTTTATATATTGGCTCCTGTTTGCAGTTTCTGTCTACATACTAATACCAATTAATTAAGCTATAATTGATCAATTAATAATCGTGAACAGGGATGAATAAATTATGTAACAAGCCTTGATGTTGCCATAAACGTCTGATTAAATATTCAAGGCACTATATAATATAAGCAAACGGTGCAAACAAGAACATTTATTACGCTTTTGAGAATAAAAGATGTGAACTGAACCAGGAAGAAAATCATAAAAGTCAAACACCGCATTATGTGATTGTATAAATCTAGTAGAATTCCTAATAAAAAGTTATATCATGCGGAAATCCATAAAATTACTTAATACTTCAATAATCATGATTATATATTTTTATTATCTTGAAATTCTGGGTTTCTTGTATTATATTCTTATAACTGCCTGATTATTCTAGTGATCTTAAGCGCAACTGCTACGCGAGAGGTCATAGGTTTGATTTCCTGGTAGATCAAAGTGCAATTGCAAAGTGCGTGACGACACGATTGGCGTAGCGGTTGAGCGATCGGCTTCTGCGCCACGTGTTGTGGGTTCGATCCCCACACGGAGCAAATATTTGTATGATCTACAGATAGTTGTTCCGGGTCTGGGCGTTTGTGTATGTGAGAATTTGTGTTTGTAAACGCACCCACGATACAGGATAAAATGCTAGTGTGGGGCAATGTTTTTTTTTAAAGAAAAAAAAAACCTGTGGAGTTACCTGTGTTACTTACTATTCAGTATAAAAAATAAGCAAGTACGGTGAGTATGGTGAGTAATTTAGAATGATAACATTAATTTTTGATTTGTGCTACTATTGACTTCAGTCAAGTATTTTTACTATAATAAAATGATTTGATGTAAACAGTAGCAAAATGTTGCTCAATTAGGATAAAAATAAGGATTTGTTTGAATAATTTATTTTTATTGTTATATATCCATTTCCGTTGTCGTCTGGTTATTCATATGAGACTTGCACATATTAACAGAGAATAAGCATTAGCGGGTTTCAAATATTCACGAACGGAACCGAAACATGTGGGCAACATTTGCTATAACATGTTTATTCAAATCAGATCGCTCCGAATCGCATAAATCCTCATTGCTGTTTTGATAGAGCAAGCAAGCAATATTTTTCTTGTAGAATTTATTTATGGGCTTAGAGTATGATGAATTAGTTTGTTGTTTTCTTTTTTATTTGTTTACGGGTATAAGATACAACTGCAATACTTATCTTTCAAGTTTTGTATATATATTTGGACGAAGTCACTGCTTAATGTAATATTCAGTAGATTTATATATGTACTAGCTTTTGCCAGCGACTTCGTCCGCGTGGAATAGTTACTTTGTTCCCTAGTTCTTCGCCCGCGGTTTCACCTGCGTTCCTAAGGGTTGTAGCGTGATGTTTTATAGCTTGAAACCTTTCTCATGAATCACTCATTTTCCCAACATTTCCCTTCACTGCTCTGCTCCTATTGATCGTAGCGTGATGAAAAGTATACTATAACCTGCCCAGGAGTATGAAGAACAATTGTACCAAGTTTCGTTGAAATCCGTCGAGTGGTTTTTGTTTCTATAACGAACATACAGACAGACAAAAATTTTACTGATTCCATTTTTAGTGTCAGTATCGATCACTAATCACCCGCTGATAGTTATTTTGGAAATATATTTCCTCCTCCTATATTGACCTCTCTACAGATTTATTATCATATATAGATGAAAGAAAGAACGGAAATATATTTATTTGTAAAGGACACCTAAATACAGTAAGGAAAATAACAATAATTATCTACTTCTTAACTAAACTGTGGTACTTGGGTACCATAAAATCAATTATGTATACACAAAATTTATAATAACTTTCAATAACGATATATTATATTGTGTTACGCTATCCAACACGTAGCAATAACTCATTATTTAATCATTCTATGTAGATAAAATAAAAATATGTTTTGTATAAATTTGAACTTAGTAAATCAACAAAATGTATCTGGGGAGTTTGTTACACAGTATATTCGTTGCCAACAAACTATGAGAACCGTTGGTTAGTAAGAAAATTATCTATTAAAATCCCAATTTTTAAATTCGCATTCGAAGTTATATTAAGTAAACTTGCAACACATATACGTAATTTATATAGTCTCCCGAGTGAAATAAAGTGTACCAAGTTTTTAAGGTAACCTTAACAATATTTCACTGTCGCTAGAATACTTTCTTATAGATATGCATTTTGTAATTTTCATAGCAGTACTTGGCTCTCTAGTGTACCATAAAATAAAACCTGCAAAGATGAAAAGAAACTTATTCGTTTAAATAATATTCTCATGTAACACTTAAATACTTTTTGACAAAATATTTTATATTTAGCAAGCTTCTGCAACCATAAATCGAGAGTAGTAACTGCCGAATCATGCTTTTTTAATTGTAATCAATCAAACGTTGTTTTTCTTTCTTCTAATATTTACAAAGAAAATACTTATGTATCACTATTGTTCATAGAAGTATAAATAAATAAATACTAAAATGGCCATAAAATATTGTTGTAATAAAACATACTTTTGAGTGATCTAAATGAAATGGTAGCGTTGTACTATCGAATCCCCCGCCTTTTGCATCGCTCAGCGCGGCGTTTGATGAATGCGTCTCGCCGTCTATATTTAGCTGTGTATACTTAGTATGAATATTGCATAACAACAACATCGACATAAACATCCTCCCACCTATATTTTTCAAAGGTATACGCAGAGGTGTGCCGGTATGTTTTTGGTCCCATGTAATAGGCTAGCTAGCTACCACTATTATTTATTTATTATTATTAACTGTTAGCTAGCTAACAGTTAATGGCAATAACCATTAACTGTACACATGTCAATGTCCGAGCTGCTACAAAAAGTTTATTCACAAAAAAAACATCACACGTTATGCAACATGGGGAACGAATCTAAGATATCAAGCTCAAGAGCCAGACAATTAAGGCAGTCATGAGACAGGTATGAATATTGAATATCACATAATTGTTCATTATATCTGCTACATCAAACAGTAATTATGTATTATGCTAGAATAACAGAGCAGTTTTGAGTGTATACTCGTATACATTTTTTACGTGGGAGAGCCATGCTTCGGCACGAATGGGCCGGCTCGACCGGAGTGATACCACGGCCTCACAGAAAACCGGCGTTAAATAACGCTTACGTTGTGTTTCGTCGAGTGAGTGAGGTTACCGGAGGCCCAATCCCCTTTTAAAAGGTCGGCAACGCACTTGTGACTCCTCTGGTGTTGCGGGTGTCCATGGGCGACGGTAATCGCTTACCATCAGGCGATCGGTCTGGTCGTTTGCCCTCCTATTCCATAAAAAAAAAATACACCAGCTGACTAATTATCAACCCTTTTACGTACAGTAACGCACGTTTGAGCACGGGCACAATAGCGTTGTGAATATAGCCTTCTCAGGAAGGATCTGAATATGAAGTGTTAGCCTAGGCTAATGCGGGTTGTCTTAATATAAAAAATATTACTCCAAGTAGGAAACGTGGGAGAGCCATGCTTCGGCACGAATGGGCCGGCTCGACCGGAGTGATACCATGGCCTCACAGAAAACCGGCGTCAAGCAACGCTTACGTTGTGTTTCGCCGAATGAGTGAGGTTACTGAAGGCCAAATCTGGCCGTTTGCCCCCCAATCCCATAAAAACAAAAAAAGGAAAGTAATGCAAGGTACTGGAACCAGCTAAGTATAGACATTTTTGAATGCGTGTGTTCCCTACATATAAATATATACCGTATTCCCAAGTCACAAAATATAAAACACATTAATGAAATGAAGTCATGATAAAGCCTATTTTCACATGGCTGGACATGGATGACACAATATGATATGATTGATGGGGCGCTCAGCATTACAAACAGTATAATATACCGTACTTTAAAAAAATATACTGTGTATTATTTTTGGGACCCACTGCTAGGCATAACCACCCCATTCTCAGCATAGAAGGTAAGTGAAAAAAAAAACGTTTTAAAAGTTTGTTTTCAAGAATTTTGTCACGCATTTTGTTGACAATACACATTAACATACATAACATATCATCACGCCTGTATTCCCCGAAGGGTTAGGCAGAGGCGTATTAATGTACACCCACAGTTCGCCGGTATGTTTAGGTCCCATGTTATAGGGGGCGAGCCTATAGCCATTAACCGGGCACAAATCCAGACTCCGAGCTGCTACTGAGAATTTCATAGAAGAACCCAATCACACTTTGCTCGACCTGGGGATCGAACCCAGGACCTCTAGTGTAGCAGTCGCGCTTGAGACCACTAGACTAATGAGGCAGTCACATTATCTACCAGGTTGACAATACCTACCTATTATTTTTATTTCATCACTTGGATTCATGGTATAAGCTTGGATTTAAAAAATACACTTCAGAAACAGGGGATTGTAAGTATTAAAAAAAAATCAGAACACTCAGTAAAGTACTTTAGAGGAACAAATTTTAGGTCATAATTTTTTTCTCCGTTTATTGGACAAACAAACAATATCACAATAACAAAAGCTTAAGAGTCCGGCGGACTGATTTTCTCTTACAAACATAATACCGAAATAAACCGTAATCCAGACAATATTCTATCAAATTATGTTATCATTCGGATTTAGATACTGTTAATCTAGGTTCCTACAATCCTATTTCGTCCAAAATACTTCACTGGAAATAATTGTAAGCGAATGCAATTTTTGATAACTTTACTAAGTTTGGAACGATTTTCTGGTCTTTTAATTTCAGTGAAGTACTAGCAAACGAAATATGATCGTAGGAACCTAGATTAACATTGTCTCAATCCGAATGATAACATAATTTGATAGAATATTGTCTGGATTACGATTTATTTCGGTATTACGTTTTTGTGGGCAATTCACGCTCCGTCGGACCCTTCAATTAATATGATTAACAATATTATGAATAATTGTGACATCCACATCCTTTGTCACTATAGATGGGTTTCCGCCCAGGCATTTTGGGCAAAAAAAAATAAATGCTCTGGCAAAAATCCATCTATATAAATGGGTTTCTACCCAGGTATTTTGGGCGAAAAAAATAAATGCCCTGGCATAAACCCATCTATATTTGACACAGATAAGTACCTTTAGGTAATATAGGCTTTTACAAGTTGATAGAAGTAATACTTGTCTTTAGAGAAATTGTACAATATTTATACTTAGTAGTTTCGTAGGTAATCAAGGTATTCAAGTTATGTAGCTTTTGAATTATAAGTTTTCTATAGGCACTCACACTATTTGCATTAATATCCATCTGATTCTTTAGAAAATTATATGGATATTTGCATTAATATCCATCTAATTTTCTATCCTGAATGTTCTATGTAGAGTGATATTGTGAGATTGTATGGCGTCTAACAAAACGTTACACAGTACACTACACAACAGTAAAGATAAACATTCATGCAATTAATTTAATCGACGCGTTTGCGGTTTTAACACGATACCGAATATAATTAATATTAAATTTATTTTCAGGTGCTTAAATTACTGAACTGTTCCAATAGCTGTGTGAATTATTACTGGTAATACATTGCGGTTGTTTGTGGGGTTTCTCCTGTAGGTACGTGATCAAAATATAACCTTTTGTTTTGTTAGACTGTTTTTTATTTAAAATTGCGTTTTTTCCTAAAAGGAAAGGTTTACTGATGTAGGAATTAAAATTTATTTATTTGTAAAACATACGTAAATACAAGTATAGGTCTAACATGATTAATGAGTCCGCTATGTTTTGTCAATAAGACATACAAATATTAGAATCGTTAATAAAGTACATTCACATTTCTTCGGTATGTACTAACATACCAGTGAACTATAAGTGTATCTACATAATTTTTCTACTGCTACTATCTTTTTTTATTGATTAAGTCGGCAAACGAGCTGACGAGCCACATTAGCCTATATTATATATCCCACCGAGCAAGTCAGATATTTTCACGCCTCTTACGGGATGCCTACCTGAAAGGCCGATTCTAACCCGTGGACAACTACACTACTTTTACAGCACACTGCCAATCTTTCTATACTTGCAGTCTTTGGGTCAACAACACGCAGACGGCACACAGTGCTCTGCGCGTACTATACAATAACACATTTAGGGTGCTGATGGGGTTGCCACGCTACTGTAGTGCTTCCGCATGTTCGCAGAGGCTCGAGTAGATAGATTTTACGTTATCGTGCGCTAGCGATGTGCTAATGTCATGATCAGGGTACGCACCAGTCCCAACAGCATCCTAAAAACTATAGCAGAAAGGTGGGACAGTCTTATACTGGGACACTGGATACGCTTAAATGCCAATATAGCGTAGTTTTTAAAGAAATATTTACCTTGATTTCTGTTAGATCTAAGTACCTACTTACTAACATTTGTTATATTAAGTTGTTTGTATAATAACAAAATGGACTTATGGTCTGAAATAAAAGCATTATTATTATTATTACTATAACCCTTACTAAAATTATTCTCCTTTAATGTAACTCTTCAAACGAAAACACCAATCCTTTTTTTATGCATATTGGATAGGCTTGCGTTTGACCAGTATTTCACTTACTTTAAGCAACAATGCAGCCAACAATGGAGCACGCTTGCCTAGAAATAACCTAGGATACCTATCTCGGTGCAGTCAAGACAATTTCAAAGTCAATTTGACGAATGACGATTTTGAAACAATAAAATAACAGTCCGGGCCCTGGTCCCATATGTGTAGGGCAAGTAATATCCAACGCCGAATTCAACTTCAACACAGTACACAACATTATGGAATTACTTTTCTCAGTACTTCAACAAAAAGATAAATCCAATCCACTCGAGGCTCATAATGAAATCCATCGGAACGTATAAACGTACGCTTAATAATAAAAGTCTATTATCGGCTTCAATATAACTGAGAACAAAGCTTTTTTCGATGTAGAACAAAAGGCTCGTAATTATGATTTAACGGGAACATGTGCAAGAAGTACTTACGATACGTGATCATTATGTATTATTGCAGCTCGGAGTCTGGATTTGTGCCCGGTTAATGGCAATAGGCTCGCCCCCTACTAGATGGAATTTAAAACATACCGAACTTTGGATGTACAGTGGCACCAAAAGTCCATAGGCAATCTCACAACGCAATAGCTTGACGTTTAGTTTGACTTACGACCTTCTATTTTCATGCATTATCATTGTCGTTAACAAGTGACACGCACTGCGACACTGGCTCTGTCGGCTGGCTGATCGCTCGTACTGTTCATAACAATGTAATCCTTAGCGTGCTTATGGACTTTTGAGCGTTTGCTGTACAGTACATTAGTACACCTCTGCATAATCTTTCGCGGAATATGTACAGGCGTGATGGTATGCAGGTACTTGTATGTAAAATTTTACTGCTAATACTAAATGTGCAGACTCACACGTCAAACTATCAGTGCATTGAAACCATATGGTAATTCAGATGACGTATTCAATTCTTTGTGAGTGATGAACGATCTATACGGAGCTCACGATTCAACGGGCTAAATGAAACCGATTCATCTTCTAACAACACAAAGACTAACGTTTGTTTTGATAAAATAATTATAAAAGCCATTCTGTTTAAGAAATATACAATCAAATTCAATTTAAAGTTGTATATTGCGAATATAGGTTGATACCGTTGGTGTTTACATAGTTTTATCTGATACAGAACAGACATTTCGTTCGTTTGAATAAACAGGGTATTAACTCAAAACTTACGAATTAATAATACGAAATTTAAAAATACAGTCTTACTAAAATCCATGTGTCCTTTCTAATGAACGGGGTGGGCGGAAATTAAATTATCTTTGTTAACAATTATATATAGAAATGGTATATAATTATATTGATTGGAAATTGTCCTCCTGGAGGTTTTTTTGAGTTAATACCCTCTTCATATAGACCGAAGATTTAGTGCAGCTAATAGGTTTGTGGAAACTTGGTTCGAGTAGTGGATTGGGAGGTATTTTTAAAAATGTATTAAGTAGTTAACTTTTATGACTAGTTTTGTTTTAATTAGCTACCTCGTCAGTCTAGTAATCCTAAGCGCGAGCAGTCGCGCTTAGGATTACTACTACGCTCGAGGACTTAGGTTCGATGCCTAGGTCGAACAGTGTTATTGGGTTTTTCTATGCAATTCTCAGTAGCAACTCGGAGTTTTAATTTGTGCCCGGTTAATGGCAATAAGCTCGCCAATGGGACCTAAATATACGACGAACTGTGGGTGTACTTAAGTAAATCTCTGCCTAATCTTTCGGGGAATACAGGCGTGATGGTATGTTGTTTTAAAAATAAAACGCATATGTCATTCGACGTATTGGTATTTATTCAGAATATTTTCGTACTCTCCAAATAATAAAAATGTACATAAAATTGTATAAATGAATACTCATCAGATTGAACAAAAATTAATAACAGTTTTTGGCGTATAAAAATATACTGTACATATCGGACAACTGTTGCGATATTTTTTTAAATTACGTAAAATAAAATTTAAAAAAATCTCATTCAAATACTACTACAATATTTAAAGCTATCTTTATCCTTACATAACTATAAAAATTAAATATATACAATCGATTAACTCAAAAACTATCGAATAAATTTAATACGGTTTTCACTAATGAACGGAGTGATTCATGCAGAAGTTTTTAAGGTATTTAACACTATATTACCACCCATAAGAACGGGGTAAAGCGGGTGAAACCATAGGGTATGGCTAATATAAAGTAAAATTATATTTAAATAGTAATTTTTCGGCAAAAAGTTTTATTGTTTCTATAAAAATTGCATAAAGTCGCGTATTCAGTAGGGGACATTTGTGTCCCGCGCGATGTCACCGGACGTCGCTTGCGACATCTACGGGTCGCGGGTCTTGCTGCAGACCACGGACAAAGAACAAAGACATATCACGTGAATGTTGGGCGATATGTATCTGCGACATGTCCCCTAATGAAAACGCGGCTTTAAAATAATATTCGTAGCGTTGAAGTAGTTTGAGACGTAGTTAAGTGGATACTACGAGTCTACAACATGCTTGTAACACCAGAAAATTAATTTAAAATATAACATACCATCATCAGCCTTAACCCTGAGGGTTAGGCAGAATCATACTAATATATACCCACAGTTCGCCAGTACGTTAGGTCCCATGTAATAGGGGCAAACAAATTTTAATTGCGAGCTCCTGCTGAGAATTTTATAGAAAAACCCAATAACATATTGCTCGACCTTGAGAATCGAACCTACAAACTTTAGCGTAGCAGTCGCGCTTGAGACCGCTAAACTAATGAGGCAATTTAAATTAATTAAAGCATCATCATCATCAGATCAGTCAAAAGACGTCCAGGCCAAACAATGGCGTCCCCCAAAGGCGACAAGGACCGATTATATGCCGCCTGCATCCAACGACTCCCAACGACCTTCACCTGGTCGTCCGTCCATCTCGTTGGAATTAGAGCAGCAAAATAAATTGCCAAACGACAGCGATGTTGAGGAATACTTTGATGACTAGTCACGCATCAATCGTTTATAGATTTATATATTTATTTTTTTATGTTCATGTATTTTATGAAAATATGTATATTAAGAATTATTGTTGATATAAATAGCTCATACATATACCTAATGTATTTTAAAAAAATAATTTATTTTGTTGCTATAAAAATGAAAATACTACAGAATGAAAGGCAGGTAAGTGAATATGAGTAATGCTGGATGTGGGCGATGTTCGCGATCGCACGCTGTAGTGTATTAGAGCGATCCATCTTACTCCGGTGCGGATCCTGACACTGTGAGTTAGTGTTCCTGTATTTAATAGCCTGAATTTCGGGATATTTGGATTTTTCTTATATGTAATGTAGATTTTGAAGTAGCAACAGTAGACAAGGGGTTATGCCTATTCTCGTGGAAGTAAAATGACAATTTTGACAACTTTTTCGTCAACAAAGATCTTAAACACGGTGCTTGAGAGAGAAAATAAATAAAAACTTTTTCCGCGTGTGATATTACTATAATAATTTTGTTAGATTACATATCGCCAATGCTGGTTTCATAATTAAATCTTATATTCATAATGCGATATGTATAGTAATATAAATGCTTCATTACTCTTGTAGTCGTAAACGTCTGCTTCGCTACATACATATATATACAGGGTTCAATTCCCAAGTCAAGAGGAAGAGTGTTATTAGCTTTTTCTATGATATACCAGTAGCAGCTCGGCGTTTGCAATTGTGCCCGGCAGTAGGCTCGTCTATTACATGTGACCTAATACCGGCGAACTGTAGGTACATTAAAGGCGTAATTCAGGCGTAATGGTATTCTATGTTATCAACTATTCATAAATTATGTTTACGTTTTTAATAAGCTGCGTTTTTTTATCAAAGTATCTACAAACCTGTTTTTAAAATACAAAATTAGGCTAGCATTAACCGCCCAAACTTTTGGCCACACTAGTCATGAATGGATGCCTCCTCACCTGCCAACGTAAATGAATAGCCGGAGGGTCAGAGTTCGAGCCGTGATCGACATCAGCCGATGAATGGGCACTGAATTTTAACCCTTTCACTAAAAACGAGAAGCGATCCGCTTCAAAACGTTAGATAGAATGATGGAGAATATCTCCTCTCTTCGAATACATTTATCATGGTAGGTATGTGTTTTTGGCTCACACTTTCGAGAAAATTCTGACAGGGCAAGTCTACCGAAAGACTTCTTCGTACTCGATTTTATGTCAGAAATAAAATGTTTGATTATTTAAATTTTACTTTTTGTGTTTTCCGATTGGTTAAATTTTGTAGAAAATAAGCACAGACGTAGGTAAATTGAAAAATATTATTTTCTTATTAATTACCATACACAAAGTACTGTATCATAATATGGAAATGACACATTCCCCTTAAAAATCTATCTAAGAAACGTCTTTCCACTTGATATTCGGCTTAATACGTGATGTTTGTAACATAGCCTGTATGATTCAAAGGTATCCTGAAGAAATCAACTTGAGAGATTCCTGACAGCGCCCTTTGAGCCTTTTGATAACGTAAAAAGGAATAAATCAACAAACATCTGCTCCAAATAGATCAAATTTAATAAATTGTGATACAATACTTCAAAGAATTTCTCAACTTTCGCGTTTTCCC
The DNA here is from genome assembly GCA_910591435.1 of Acronicta aceris. NCBI lineage: Eukaryota > Metazoa > Arthropoda > Insecta > Lepidoptera > Noctuidae > Acronicta > Acronicta aceris. The sequence goes on along the minus strand of OU342767.1, from coordinate 6,044,588 downwards.
CGCGGCTTAGATGAATATTTTATTGAATTCTAATTTTATACACTTGCCGTCTTATTACAAAAAAATGCGTAAGTCTTGGCTTAAACCCGGACTTACTGATCTTGGATTGTTACGGTACTAATGTTAATACCAGGACCAATATGAGTGCTTATTACAAAACCCAGACTATCCGAGGATCAGTTAAACCGTAGTTCGTCCTATGGACTAAATAAAATCCACAGATAATATGTAAAAAATTACAATCTTTCATTCGTTCATTCAGGCTTCATTCCAAGCAACGTTCCGTTTTTCTAAATATTGATAGTATCTTAACATTTGAAATACTTTAATAATTATTTATTAATACAAATATATATCATAAATAGTTTTTGTTTATATTGCAATTTACTGAGCAAGCACAGTTTATATTGTTGCTGACCTTTTTATAATCAAGTTGTTATATTTTGCAACAACTCTGAGTGAAACGGAACGAAATTGAAATTTCATTCGCGCGCATTATTTGAAACGTCATTATTGTTGTTGCGTCCTTTAACATTAACTAAGTTCTTGATAATTATTCACCATTGTACATTGTCAGTAATTCAGTATAAATAATAGTGACAAATAAAATGGAACAACAAAAGAAAAAAAGGGGTGAAAATCCGAATCGCTTTGTAAAACTCTATTTATACCGAAAATCTTCGTCACTCAAATCAAAAGGATTTATACGATTACGACGTCTTACAGATCACCGAAACGTCTCTAACATATCTAAATCTTCTAAATCCACCATATCTATAATGTTAATATCCATTTACAAAAATTTTTACTTAGAAATACACAAGATACTAACTAAGCTAACCTCAAAAATAAAGTAATGTCAAAGTTAGTCCATACTTAAACTAGGGGTCTCAGTGGTTTAACTTTGGTAGAGATAGTCCATGCTTTGGTGTTAAACTGTGTTTTATAATAGAGTTTTATTTAGTCCAGGTTTAATCCTAGAACTAAAGTCAGTACTAAAGATAGTCTGTGTTTTGGAATAAGGCCGTTGGAGTTTTATATCTTATAGTTTTATTAATCTTGCAGTTCAAGGCTTCATCCAGACAGTAATAAAAGAAGATAAGTAATAAAATAGTGTTTACACGTAACATCAACATTGTAGTTACTTGAAATACACAGACAGCTAAAAGTATCCTTCCTTGGTAAGAATATTTTTCATAGATTGAATTTTACTAGCACATAAAAATAATGCTGTAATATTTCACTTTATCTCCAAAGCTAAGCTTCAGTTACCGCGGTCAATAAGTTGATGGGTAAATAGTTTTTACATTGTAACAATGTTTAATACAATATATATGCAGTAGGGCAGTACATATTGGACGTTGGGTGCTGTGGTAGTTCGGTCCTAGCACCATAAGTATGTCGAGCATATTGATTCAGGAATCGTCATGGAAGTGATTGCTGGTGAGAGGCTTCTACCTCCAAACACGTATCTTAAAACGCGCTGGTGATGCCTAGATACGCTATTTTCTAGCTAAGATCTAAGACGAGCTTAAGCAGAAATCGTGTTTATGTGTTTTTATTAGTCGGAGAAAATGTCTGTGTGCATACGACACCTTCGGGGAAAGGTGAAGTTATGTAGGGCTCGCACCCGTTAAAAACTCCGTTTGTGCCTACGTCTAATTTCATAGAAGAGCCACGACAACTGCCATGTTTCTTACAACACGCGTTACGAAAACGTGCGCTCGAAACGCGCGATAAGTACGAGCCCTAAAATATGTTCTGCAGTGGTCAAAAATAATAGCTCTTTCTAACAAAAAGACTAATCTCTATTTACACAAAGGAGTCATCAATGGAAGATGAAAATTTTCTTTTTAGCCTCAAAAGGCAATCAATCCAAATTAATTCAGTACGTGATTTGGTTGTCAAACAGAATTTCGTCCAATATGACTCCTCTCGACTTGCGGATTAATTGAAAGAGGGTGACCACAGATTTGATCCGTCTCCCTTGTATTGTCCAAGTGATGAGATTTTGCGATAAATTGAAAAATAATAAAAATTACAATGTTGTTTTTTAGAAACGTTTGTATAAATTTGGATTTAATTGAATGGTAGTCTAATTGGTTTAAAAAATTACAGTGTATGGTATCTATGACAATAATTTCGGTAAACTAAGATGAATCCTACTAAAATTTAAAATGTGGAAATTAAAATTAAAAGTGTGTCTGTATGTTTGTTACTCGATTACACCAACCGGCTGAACAGATTTAGATGAAATCTAGTTCACAAATAATTTATATACTGGTGGACTAACATATACCTACAGTGTAAAATATCAAAGACGCCCAAATTTTAAAATTAAGACATTAATATATACCATCATACTATCACGCCTGTATTCCCCGAAGGGTTAGGCAGAGGTGTACTAATGTATACCCACAGTTCGCCGGTATGTTTAGGTCCCATGTATTAGGGGGCGAGCCTATTGCCATTAACCGGGCACAAATCCAGACTCCGAGCTGCTACTGAGAAATTCATACAAAAACTCAATAACACTGCTCGACCTGGGGATCGAACCCAGGACCTCTAGCGTAGCAGTCGCGCTCGGGACTACTAGACTAATGCGGCAGTCAAGACATTAATGTCAAACCCAAAGTGCATTTTAAATATTATTGGCAAATTAACACAATATATTGTAAAAATATTCATTTTGAAATCTCCGAAAAATATCTAAATTCATTAATATTGCGGATTTGTGGTCGTGTGCGTGCGCTGTCAAACTAATGTAATTATATTGTCATAAACAATTAATGAAGAAGGACTCAAAAGTATACACCTATAAACATAATTTCTCTTCTTTTTTTTTTCTCTTGTTTTTTAAAAAGCTTACTAGCAATGTGGGTCGCACATTACTAGTATTCTTGTTAACCTTTTTATTATAACTGTCGTTACATCTGAGTGTACTACAGTTACTACCCCTTGAAAATCGTGACAGTAGTAATTTTTACATACCATCATACCATCACGCCTGTATTCCCCGAAGGGTTAGGCAGAGGCGTACTGAATGTACACCCACGGTTCGCCGGTATGTTTAAATCCCATGTTATAGGGGTCGAGCCTATAGCCATTAACCGGGCACAAATCCAGACTCCGAGCTGTTACTGAGAATTTCATAGAAAAACCCAATAACACTTTGCTCGACCTGGGGATCGAACCCAATAGTGTAGCAGTCGCACTTGGGACCACTAGACTAATGAGGCAGTAATTTTTCTCTGCTTATATCTACATAAATAAATTAATAATTGATATAATCAACTATGACTTTAGTTTAATGCCCGGTTAATGGCAATAGGCTCGTCGCCTGTTACATTGAGAGGATACACACCTAAAACATACCGGCGAACTGTGAGTGTTTAAGGAGTCTGCCCACTACACCGTCTAATATCATAACCGTACTAGGAACGTATCAGGTACGAAAACGAGCACGACACGAACCACTATGCCCACCAAAACGTATCAACATGTCAAACAGACTCTCAAGTCTGTACGATGTACTTACTGACTTGAGAGTCTTTCTCAATTATTTTTTATTACACGAACGCGCTTTCTACTCATCACTTAGCCTAAAGTACTGAAGTTCGTTTTCCCTTTCACGTGTGATTTCCCCGGACGCTCCTTATAGGCTGTTACCTGCTACAGGTAGAAGCGATTCCAACATCATAAATACTAAGGTGCCTCTTACATTATTCGATTACCTTTTGATCTGACCGTATTTTATGTTCGGTAAATTATGTATAGTGAACAAGTTCGGATCGCATTCAGTATTACAAGAAATTTAATGTGTACATACATAACATACCATCACGCCTTTAGTCCCTGAAAAGATAGGTAGAGGTGTACATATACATTCACAGTTCGGCGGATTTTTTAAGTCCCATGATATTAGGGGCGAGCCTATTGCCATTAACACAAATCCAAAACTCCGAGCTGCTACCGAGAATATCATAAAAAAACCTAATAACACTTTACTCGACCTGGGAATCGAACCCAGGACCTCTAGTGTAGTAGTCGCGAGTCGTCAGGACCAGTAGACTAATGAGGCACTTATTGTTTTCTAAGATAGGCATAATAATAACTTGCATAAAAATATTTATATGCTCAAAGTTTCGATTCTTTTTCTTTTCCTTCCAGCCATTCCTTGGCTTCTGGGTCAGTCTTACGGATTTACCTTTGACCACCACATCAAAACAGAAGCTACTTGGATATAATTATGTAAAACACTTTCACTGAAAAATTATTTATTTGAAAACAATATATAAACAGGCAGGGTTTCAGCTTGTTTTTGGCGAATCCAATCAAAATCACCTTAATAAGCATTGCGCCGGGTATTTATAACAAATACCCCCCTCCCATATTACCCATTCAATAATCGGGTGATGTCGCGTGACGTGCGTCGGAAGTGACGTCAGAAACGGTTAGATGCGAGCTTGAATAACAGCACAAGTATCCAATTTCGCAGCTAGGCTCGGCATGGTGTGGCGTGGCTTCACATGGCTTAGCTTGGCTTAGCTAGGCGTGGCTTGGCTTGGCTTGGCTTGGCTAGGCGTGGCTTGGCTTGGCTTGGCTTGGCTAGGCTTGGCGTGGCTTGGTTAGGCTGCAGAGTAGGCTTAGGATGTGATGTAGCGTTACATTTCTTAAAAAAAGTACAACAACAAGTAATTCAATACAAAGGTATGTCTAAATCATAATGTTTTTAAATTTTGGTATGTATGTAGATTAAACGAACGTGGTGTGCCAAGATCAGAACTCAACGGGAGACGTGCGTGGAAATAATATTATATATATAGGTAGGTATGTTATTGCATGTGTGTATAAAAAATAAAGTGTCATTTTACGTAAAATAATGTTTTTTTTTATTTTGAACATTTTATACTTGCAAGGAAATGAGAAAGTAATGAGTTTTTAAAGTTTACAGTGAACTAAAATAGCCTTTATAAAACTCGACTAACACGAACAATATGTAGTGTTTTTAGAATAATTTATTACTGTGTAGTTTTACTTTTACATAAGATGTAGTAGGTAGATATTAAGCTAGTTAGTCTGCTAGAAAATCAGATTTACTACCACTAATATATTGTTATAGGTATGTTGGTGATTATCATAGGCTCAAATGGGTAAGTAAGGAATTTTTGGGCAGCAACCAAGGGCCCCGTAGATATGAGGAGCCCCTAGTTCCCTACCAAATAGACAATATACTGCATTAAAAAAATATATTATAATGAAGCCTGTTCAAAATAGGTAGTCAGAGTCAAAGTGACATAATAATATTGGTTATAGTGTTACTATAGTGTTACTACCGTGATTAGGGTTTAGTTTACGTTTTTCATTTATTATGGGATACTGTGTAAGATTCCATTACATAATTCCGGCCTTTCTTTTAAAATTCCCAGATAATATCATATCTTCTTCTATACATATAAAAGAAGAACCTGACTGACTGACCTACTAACTGACTGACTGACGTATCAACGCACAGCCGAAACTACAGGAGCTAGTTTCATTCCCAGGTCGAGAAAAGTGTTATTGTGCTTTTCCATGAAATTCTCAGTGGCAGCTTGAGTTTCGATTTGTGCCCGGTTAATGACACCAATCGCCCCATGGGACCTAAACATATACCGAAATGTGAGTGTAAAAGTACGTTAGTATGTTTCTACCTAACCCTTCGGGGATTACAGGCGTGATAGAAAGGTAAAAGATACCAACATCATTATTTTTTCTAACACGCTCCCGCTTCGCCTATGGCGAAGCGATTTTACCGAAAGCAGTTGGGCTAAGATAATGATCTCTGGAATAGGGGAGGGTTGCGGATTACTTTTCTCAATCAGCGCATCGTAATAAATATTTGATGAGCTATAAGGACCAACATTTATTTATAACCAATAACAGCTCTTCGTTTTTATATTTTACTAGCTTTTTGCCCGCAACTGCGTCCGCGTGGAATAGTTACTTTGTTCCATATGAACTTTCATCCCCTATTTCACCCCTACATAGGTCGAAATTTATCAAAATTTAGTTAACCTTTCTTAGGGGATGCCTACGTCATAGTAGCTATATGCATGCAAAGTCTCATCCCGATCGGTTTAAAATTGACAAAGTTTCATACAAACGTTCATCCCCTATTTTATCCCCTTGGGGGTATAATTTATCAAAATCCTTTTTTTACCAAAATTCTTAGCGGATGCCTACGTCATAACATCTACCTGCATGCCAAATTTCAGCCCGATCCTTCCAGTGGTTTGGGCTGTGCGTTGATAGATCACTATGTCAGTCAGTCAGTCAGTCACCTTTGAGTTTCATATATTTAGAAGATTGGTTGATGAATTTTTTTTACGAAACATTTCTAAGGTAGGTAAGGTAGTTCATATTAAATGATCAATTATTAAATTTATTTCTGTAAATAGATATTCTAAAGATACTTTTTCTAGTAATTTTTAATGCTAGATGGTGCTGGAATTCTCAAGCTGGCGATGTTAAACTGTGCTATATAAATAATAAAATGGATAGACCATTTTATTTTTGTCATAGTAAAAAGACGTCGTGTACTTTTCAATTTTAAACACGCTTTTTTACCCGACTGCCAAGGAAGGGTTAAGTTTCTCACGAGTATTTTGTATGTCAATTTCTTTAATACCTCGTATCTTTCAAACGGCTGCTTTAATCTATGATGCCAATAAGCCAAGCCATAAAACGCCTTGATATGTTTTACTTGTACAACGCCCTAGGCACTACTTGAAAATTTGTGAAGTCACTGATCCACATATCAGCAAATTAGACACAAAGAAGAGTCCAGAGAATAACTAGAACAATGATCAATATATAACACCGCCTACCAAGCTTTAACAGTATACTTTCCTACTTATATTCAACTGGCATGTGTTGCAATACTTTATCAGCAATCTTTGCAATCATAAAGTTTGATGCGTTCGAGTTCCCCTGCGCAACTTCGCCTGCGTACTTAGGTAAATTTTGTTTCTAAAATATACTGTGCCCACTGTACCTATACCATGGAGGTTTCATATCATAAAATGTGTTGTTTAATTTGCTGCACATACAGCTGTACATATCTTGATGATGTCATCGTTTATTAAATACTAGCGACCCGCTCGCGGTTTCACCCGCGCTGCTCCGTTCCTAAGAGGCGTAGCATGATGTTATATAGCCTATTTTAAGCGATAATGTATCTTTCTAAAAGAATTTTTGAAATCGGTCCAGTACTTTTTGAGCCAATTCGTTACAAACATACTTACATACAATCTTTCCTCTTTATAATATTAGTATAGATGTGTATGTCAAACGCATGGTAGTGTGTGCAGACTTTCATACTCTTAGTGCTCGTCTACAGTGCAAAAGAAACCAGCATGCAAACTTTCAGGGATCTAACTCCTATAGCTTCGGCTTTGCGTTGATACGTCAGTCAATCAGAGTCTTCTTTTATATATATAGATAAGATTAATATGAACTGGACTGCCTCATTAGTCTAGTGGTCCCAAGCGCGACTGCTACGCTAGAGGTCCTGGGTTCGATCCCCAGGTCGAGCAAAGTGTTATTGAGTTTTTCTATAAAATTCTCAGTAGCAGCTCGGAGTCTGGATTTGTGCCCGGTTAATGGCAATAGGCTCGCCCCCTATTACATGAGACCTAAACATACCGGTGAACTGTGGGTGTACATTAGTACGCCTCTGCCTACCCCTTCGGGGAATACAGGCGTGATGGTGTGTTAATATGAAGTTAACATGGACAAAAATACATAGAAATATTAATTTTTATTTATTAGCAAACTCTCTGCAGAAGTCAGGTTACGGTTGCTCTTCCCGGTATTCGTATAGTCTCTCACTCATCGTCTAAACTATACAATGAAAATAGCTTCGGTAATTTCAATAACAATCTTCTTCAATTTAATGTATAAAATGAGTGTGTAAAAAAACAATAGAAAAAAAAAACAAAAGCCAAAATTTTCCCTCACCATGTCGCCGCGTGACGTCATTCGTGTGAATTCGTTGACACGAGGCGACGCGTCACAGGGACTGGCTGAAAACATGTAGTCGTCGACCACGTCTTGCCACCTTACCACCTTCTTGGTTCATCTGGTGACGTAGGCGACAACAATTAGATTAGAATATTAAATAAGTTACATAATTTACGTACATATTTATGTATCCGTTTTATCTACCAGCTTTCGGGCAATACCCGAGAAAATTTCTATTTTTGCGGAAATTGCTTTCCCCCCTAATTATCCTCTCAAACTTCAGAATTAACGAACTCGGAACGAGTGGTGGGGGTAAATTACATACGTCTAACTTCATTACTTAGAGTTCAGTCCCTCGCAGCGGCGTTACGTGCCGTCGACCCCAACTTATAAGGGTTTGTTAAAGGTACACAAATATATGTACTTCTTCTCGCCTCGTGTTTACCTATAATGTTGTTTTTTTAACTTAAGCACGGGAAGTGTTTGGCAATTTCAGATAAGTGTATTAGGTATATAATATAATAATAAATAAACATTTATTTCTTCGATAAATATTGACTGCCTCATTAGTCCAGTGGTCCCAAGCGCGACTGCTATGCTAGAGGTCCTGAGTTCGATCCCCAGGTCGAGCAGTGTTATTGGGTTTTTCTATGAAATTCTCAGTAGCAGCTCGAAGTCTGGATTTGTGCCCGGTTAATGGCAATAGGCTCGCCCCCTATTACATGGGACCTAAACATACGGGCGAACTGTGGGTATACATTAATTACGCGTCTGCCTAACCTTTCGGGGAATACAGGCGTTATGTTCTTCGACAAATAACTCTTCAAATACATAACTTACAAGATAAATTTTGCACGAAAATGTTTATTTGTGAGAGAGTGGTGCCTAAACTAAGCCGAGGCCTGTATTTTAGGCCACCAGGGACCCCCTTATATGATAGAAAGACATCAATTATTAATTGAGATTAGCTATGATTATCAAGGCAAACATTAATTTTTTTTTGGAATCAATTAGAAGAAAATTATGTTTATGATGTGTGTGAAATGAGGGTCTGGAGTTAATGAATGTATGGTGTGTACATGTGAAGACTACATGCAATATATGTAGAGTTATAGATGTTTGTTTGTTCGCAAATTATAAAACATATGAGTTAGCTTAGAAGCATTATAAAAGTTACGTAATTGTTACAAGTTTTATGTTGTTTTCAGCGATATGGGATTTTTTTTCTCAATTGAGTTGGATTTATTCTAGAAACAGGCAAAGAGAGAAAGGCAGTCTAATTAGTCTTTCATCTTTACCTGCATATTTCTCTGATTATTCAATTTTCATGACTGAATTTCCATAATTTTAATGAATATGGCCTAAGTAAGTTATTGCTACATAAATATCTTACTCATAAACCGCATATCTTACTGGCTACTAAAGATCGGAAAAAGGAAATAAAGACAACATGAAAATATTTAAAAGATTTATACACTTTGATAGGTATTTTACCCCGTAATTGTAAAAAATAAATGGCAGCTGCCCAAAAACATTGCGAATAAAATCCAATAAGAGTTGCATTCCATTGTCATCCCAATTACCGATAAAAAGTTAAAAGTATACAAACACAATTAAAATTCATTCGTATTGAAAAATTAAACTGATCGGTCCTCGCGATTTCCGACACTTGATATCGCACCGTCAACTTTGACTACTCTTATATTAATTTCGTTCTGCAAATTATTTTCGCACTACCCACATAAACCATGTATGCAGGTATGTAAATTTTTAATTAATTAAAATGTATTCACAGTATATTTTCGTTAAGGGGAGAACTGACGCTTAAAATTACTTGCGTCCTTTATTCCAGAGACAAACACTTATGGGAATTAAAAAAAAACACAGATCATTTTTGCGGCTAAATGTAGGTGGCGCGGGTGTTATAAGAAGGATTTCAGGGATCTGGTGCACTTATTGAAAATCTTGGAGCCCATTCCATAATTTACTATGAATATTTTTAGTTGGTACGATTCTGGCATAATCATTCATTCCTAGAGATTAAGGTCATCCATGCCTTTCACACGGATAAAAATACCACAGCCTGTCGGAGTCATTGCAAGTGAGATCACGTATTATCTCACACGTGTGTCTTTGAAAAGAAGCTGAGCACTACCTATTCTCGAAACTTTTCCTCTTATTTTTGAATTTCTTAAATCCATATCCGTTAAAAAAGGTTTTAAGGAGATTCAAAAATAAGATCAACACAGGTAACGACACAGGCCACAACTAGTTTAATTTGAAGGTACAAGTTTTGTTAAAAAAAAAAAAACATTTATTCTACCCTCATCCGTACAAAAACCAATCTACTCCTTCCTACAGAAAATTAAGTACGTTATCTAAACAAGGAGTTTGTTTAATTATTAGAAACTTCTGACAACCGTATCACAAGAGCCCATTCTCGGGCACTTTCCATATAATTCAATGCTAATTAAGTCTTCAGAGGCTGTTACGGGGACCAAGTGAGGAAGGTGGTAATTAGGGTTCCGTGCTCACTGTTTCATTAAAATTTCACCTTCACTGCCGACTTGCGAGTCATTAGCGCAACTCTTTGATGCATACTAATTGTATTCGCTTTGGATAGTAATTGTAATTAAAGATGGACTCAAGATGCAGGGCGCAAGAGAGAAAGAATTTTTAAAAAGATAATGCTCTTTTCGTCATGTTAAAGCAGGAAAGTATTTTTAAATATTCAATAATTTTCGATATATTGACAATTTGCCAATTCATTTAACTTTCGACGTTTCGGATCTTTTACAGCAATATCAATATAACGCGATAAAATCCATAAAATGCAGTTTAATTTCAATTCGCGTAAGTGTAAGAAACCAATTCCTGCCTATTTCAGACGTAAAATAGTAAAGCATATTGTATCGAAGGCTGTAAAAAACTAAATCAAAGTTAGTCCTTAATAATATTACTAATGTTTATAAATCATTCTGTTAGTTTGTTATATTTTCACGCCTAAACTGCTGATTAACTGCTAGTCTATACAAACCTATGTTTTGCGATAAAATATTCAAATAATTAATTCGTCAATTTAACACAATATTCTTTTCTGAGAAACGGACGACATCCATTATGATTTCATATATCATAAGGAAAAAGGTACGATCTTTTTTTGGTGTTTTTCTAGGTAAGCGCGCTCTATCATAGACCGCAGAGTCGCTTAGCAAGAATTAAAAAAAACTACATCTATACCTAAGATATTAGAAGAAAAAAAAACATTTATAACATTACGAGTATACCCCGCTGTGTTACCAACCATGGCTTGCTTCGGCACGAATGGGCCGGCTCGAACGGAGTGATACCACGGCCTCACAGAAATCCGGCAACTTCCGGAACAACGCTTACGTTGTGTTTCGCCAAGTGAATGAGATTACCGGAGGCCCAATCCCCTTTTCAAAGGCCGGCAACAGACTTGTGACTCCTTTGGGGTTGCGGGCGGCGGTAATTGCTTACCATCAGGCGATCCGTCTGCTCGATTCCCATAAAAAATAAGCGGACCTCACTTGTTCGGAAAGCCTATACAATTCAAGGTCAAATCAAACTGGAAATGTATAACTTAATGTCTTGCCGTGTGTACAAGCCTTAGATTCCATATTAAAGACCAATAAATTATGATTCGTTACACAGTAAAACATGCAGTTTTACCGTACTTCTAGCAGTCAAAACTATACTATTTTATTTCCTTGGATTCTTTTACTAGTTGCTTACATACTATTGCATACATTTTATTGGCGTCAACGCTTCGAAAACGTCTGCAATTAACTCTTACTCTTATCATGTCATAGAACAGATCATTAGCAAATGATATATATATGATATTTCGTGTAGTTATCGTGAACCGAAAGCGATAACAGAAAATGGTTTGAGGACTGTTCTTCCAATTAATCAAAACAGAACTCGCATGAAAATGGAACAGCCATATCCACCACGCATTCAATTACCCGTCAATATCAGTTTTGAATATGGGTAGGCATGGCAAAAAAACAACACAACCCTAACGCAAAAACAACGAGTTCGACCAAAATACGCGCCCAAAGCGATATTTTCAACTGATAAATCCCTAAGGGTGACTTGTTCATCTTCCGCTCGACTAGTAACAGAAAAAACAACTCGCAAAAAATATTTTCCAAAGCGCGATAAATCTGCCCCATCAAAGAATTATCTTCCTTCTACGAACCATATTTAAATATTCATTTAAACCTTTTTCTAGGGGCTGTCACGCATTTAACCCGAAATGTCACTCGGTTTTAATAACGCTCTTTATACTGTAATTTAAACGACAATTTTCAGAGCCCTTACCTGACTCCAAAGACCGCTAATTGCCCTTTTCCAACAAATTAATAATCACGACTAAACGATTTTTCTATGAAAGAGAAAATTATGCTGGATGTCCCTCTTGGCTTCATTACGCACAACTTGATGTAAAGAGAATATTAAACTATTCTTCATAGCAGCCCATAATTAAGTTACTCGAATGAAGAATGGAAATGACCGTAATACCCGGATTTCTTACAGGAATAAGCTGATGTGTACCTACTTTTCAAGTTAAATTTTGTGGGTATCTTGTTTTTTTTGTACTTTTTTTGTTTGCTATGCCTCCATGTGGGCTCAATAAACATTTTCTTTCCTTTTCGTTGGGGTTTGATTAAGTAGGGCAAAGTATTATTTGTTTTCATTTTTCAGTAAAGAAATCTCAATATTAGCCAGAGGCTCAATTCTGCTGTGTTATTGTGTCAATCAAGTGTCAATGTTATTTTATTGTTCATTTAACAGATCTTTGAATAGTATTTTTACGAGCAAATATCTTTAGCACTAGTAGCATTTTGTAACTATTTTGAAGACAAAAATTGATTTGAATATTGAACCAGCAGACTTGGGCAATTGAAGTTGAAACTAATACGCGATAAAATTGCAATAGCCTTGTCTATGGACGTGATAAACATACCGGCGAAATATCTATGATTGACATCCCGCTTAACCTCTCGGAAAATACTTTTTTTTTTACTTTTTTTTTAAACATTTTCCCACACTAGGATTCTCTCCTGTATCGTGGGTGCGTTTTACAAACACAAATTCTCACATACACAAACGCCCAGACCCGGAACAACTATCTGTAGATCATACAAATATTTGCCCCGTGTGGGGATCGAACCCACAACACGTGACACAATACTAGGTGTGATGGGCTTTTTTTGTTAATTCGTTCGATAAAAACAAAAAAAATATCGACAACAAAGCCGAAGTTTCCAAAGCCAAAACCTTTTAATATTTGATATTTTACACCTTCTTATATTTTTGGTTTCTTTCTGCAGTAATGCGAGATCAAGCAATTATGGGAATACATACAAACTGAAAACTTAGTTTGCGATGTAACAGTATACTGCTCTTTGTTCTCCCTAACCCGATATCCGTTTTCGTCGTCAAAGCACGCTATACTTCCGAGACACTTAGTCTCAGAAATGCTTATACCGAGTATTTCAGTAATGCGATTCACTTGCTTTTACTTTAAAAGCATTCAAATCGTCAAGCGAAGATAACTGAATTTCAAGGCTAGTAAAATATGAGCCAATATTGATACATATTGTTGGAAAATTTCAGAATCTTTTTTTTTACTTTTCTTCGTAAAAAATCACTGATATTTTTTTCTCAAATTTTTCTGTCTTCCTTTATATTCCTCAGTTTCGTTGCTCATTCTAATGGAAAATAATTCTATTATCAAGCAAAATATTATATTATTGAGGTATAAAACTTATTCTATTACCTATTTCGGACCTGTTCAATATTCGGGACATGTTCAAAAATGCCAAAAACTTTTACGTCGACTTAACTTACGAAATAATGGAGTTTCTACGACTACCTTTCAGAAAAGAAGAATCGCTGAATTTGGGCAACATTAGAGGCTCTTGCTCCATTAATTCGGAACAGAAGTTAACTTAGTTGGAGCGTACAAATTACATCAGTCTTAGTTTAGTAACACGGAAATGTTGGCGGAATTCTTTAAGAGGCGTAGGTACATCATTCTGACGTCGGAATCCGAGAATCCGGTGAATCGAGTCTGCAGATAATTCGTCTCGTAGGCCATTTGATCGACCTAATTCGGGAGATCTCATTCAGCTAATGGCCGTAATGTTTCACCTGAGTGCGTCTACAGCAGTAGATTGAAGTATTTGTTCAGCGAATGATGGCCTTTACTATTCACGTTAAGGAAAAGTAAGGAAGTCGGTAGCTGAATAATTTATACCGGTGTTCTTTGATAGCAGATGTACTTACTATGTTGCTTTAACTATGTAGCAAGAAATCTGATAAATGAATAATTCCAGTGGATAAAACATCTTTAACAATAGATAACTCTTAATAGGAGCTTGAAGTAACAAATTAAATAAACACAAATTACGATATATATGAAAACAAACCTTCACATTTATAGAAGAAAAACCAGAAAATATTTCAATCAGAAGAAGATTACAAAAATATTTATCTATTAATCTGTAGAATCGTGAATCTTTGAATGTAGGTACACATTGTACATGCACACACTGACATATACATATAACATACCATCACGCCTGTATTCCCCGAAGGGTTAGGCAGAGGCGTACTAATACGAGTATACACCCACAGTTCGCCGGTATGTTTAGGTCCATTGTAATAGGGGGCGCGCCTATTGCCATTAACCGGGCACAAATCCAGACTCCAACCTGCTACTGATGATTTCATGGAAAAACCCAATAACACTTTGCTCGACCTGGAGATTGAACCCAGGACCTCTAGCAGTCGCGTTTGGGATCAATGAGGCAGACATTGAATATTAATTATTGCACACCAAAAAACGAATCCAGCGTACATTTTTTTAATTACCAACCCAAAGAGGTTCAATAAAACCGACAGCTACAACGTAAAAAACGAACTAACTTATAAGCAAATCCCGTTTCGCTGAGGGCGGCAATAAACATTCTCCAGCAAACATAACCGATATGAAGGTATTGAACTTTCCCGTCTTGCTATAATAATTTACATGGTTTTATGTGTGTATACATGAAACAACGCCCCACGTCCGGTGTTCGACAGTAGCGAAATCAAACAAAGGAATATCCCTTCATACGATACTTTACTATGTTTGGGTTTCGACTTTATGCAATGTACCATGAATATTTTATTTTACGTGACCAACATCTCTATCGCTTGCTTAAGCTATCCAAGAATGCAAAAATATTTGGTGGAATAATATTTCTGGCTGATTTATGAATTTATTGAGATTCTATGACGGTAACCTCGGCGATATTGAGCTGGTATTTGGCTGTACACAGTTTCGTAAGAAATCAGTGTATTATATTTGACTGTATTTATTAAATAGTACAACCACATCATACATAAGTATTAATTCATCAAAAGTTTATATTACTGACTAGGTTTTTCATCTGATATTGTGACACTTGTGTACTTAACAATGACCAGTTACAATTACAGTATTGTGTTTAATATTCTATGTTATCATAATTATATATATGAGTATAATCACTATATCCAATTGTACGTTTGGCGTGCCAAGTGTAGTGGGTTCGATTCACTTCAGAGACAAATATCATTGTTATTCAAGTTTCAAATTCAAATATCGAAGCGGCAATGTAGTTGACGGCAAATCGTGGTAGTGATGTCTGCGACGCTCTCACGGGCAGAACTATGACAGCTCGTGCTCAGTCAATCCTAATCAGGCTTAGACGTTAAGTGGACGTGAACCATAATCATTGAACACTAGGTACACTAAGGTACACTAATTCGAAGTTTCGTGGATATTGAAATAAAAAGGGACTTCAGAATTGGGTTTGTCCTGGATAAAAAGTAGCCTTTGTGTTATTCCAGACTGTAGTCTATCTCTGTGCCAAATTATTCTGTGCAGTCGATCGCTCAACCAATACGCCAATCAAGCCGTCCAATATAAGATTGAAACTATTTATAAAAACTATATATAAACTGTAAATTAGATTTAATAATCTAATTAAAGTACCTATAACTATTTTTAGGTAGAAACTAAATCATCACAGAAAATATAATAACAGTCAAACAAGGCTTCCACTGATATTCAAAAACAACTAATTACTGCAATAAATTTCTACCAACACGCTAGTTTTAATTACAAGCTAAGCACACGTTAATTGTCGCGGATGTTAATACATATTCCGATAGCGTCGCGGCCGAATATGAATGTACGGATGTATAGAATGTACAAGCGTATAGAAATGTACGGTTGTATAGAAATTCCAGTGTCCGACAATAGTCGTAATTCCGCCGTCGCCCGGCCGCGGTCGCCTCCGGACGTGGCAGCGAATACGTAATGACATCCGATGGTCACATGTGTAATTTTATTACCCCAACCCCATTCTTGTTATGGTAATCCTAATGACCTAGAGGTTGTTATGACCGTGAAAATTGCTACAATATTGTAAAAAGCGCTTCAATACTCATTTAAGGCTGATCATTCACCTATTTCTTCATTTTTTTTTTGTGTTCCGCAAATGTAGATCTGTAACACATTTTAGGCACAGGATAGTAGTTAATCGTGATATAAAATATACAATATTCACAACTGAGCACTACTCGTAAAACCATTGCTTAAAATCCTAATCAAGCCATACAACACATACATACAAACATGGCCCATATTGTGTCACCTGCCAAAATTTTCGATTTAGGTAACTTCTAGCTACAATAAAAAAAAACAAATACTCATTGTTGAATAGTGTATAGCTAGCTATCTTAATTACAACTGCCTTGACTCTAGAATGTATAGAACTGCAAATTATACAAACCAATTGAAACTTTTTGGTGTTTTTTTCTCAAGTAGTTCGGCTACGGATGTTTGGGTGTTGAGTTGTTTTCCTCTGTACATTTTGTTTATATCCTTTTTGTATACTCAAGAGACTTAGTATCTACATATTTACAAAGTCTTATGTAAATAAATTCGTATATCAATTTGTAAGCAACAAACACGTGTATACACAAGCCGAATTGCTTTTGTATCTACAAAAACTCCATAAATATCTGACATAACAAACAACAAATACGTTACACTTATTGACATAACAACAATTGTTTCTTGGTAAAATAATTTCCGAGCAAATACAAAGGACCTAAAAAGCAAAAGTAAATATAATTACGATCATATTACGATACAATCTTTCACGAAACCAGTAATAAATTACACAGAGTAGGTAAACATCGTCACAGAGAATGCACGAACAAATAAACGAAATAAAGTCTAAGTAAAATCCAGATGGTAATGACACTACAAAAAACATTTTATTATTCACAAACAGTATCAAAGAAGGAAGTTCCGGCTCTCCTAAATTATTTGCATCAGAAAGAGGGTAGTGGGAACTACTTGTTTCCTTGCAAGTACTGTTGGACTCTCGGAAAAACATCCGAAAGGTATTTGAATGCAGATTGTTGAAGATTCTGTTCGTAATGTATGAAAGTTGGAAAGCTTACTTGCTCTTTGTCACAAATAATGTACCTAGTATACATAGAAACTTAATAATCTTGAAGTACATATCTACTCACATATACTTACCTATCCTTGATTAGGTCTTGACTAAAAACAAAACGCATAAGCAATGGTTCTTCGGCGATAAATTTAATAGATGTTCAAAGAAGGAATTTACAGGGAGGTAAACTATTTTTTGAACAATAGTGTTGTGGAATGTTTTTTATTACGATTTCCTAAAGCATTCGTTAGACAGCTGTCATGTATTGTCATGTAGCTGTCAAGAATTTGATATGAAAACAGTTTTAATGGGTTCAATGACATATTTTGGTTTAAAAATAGTCGAATCTCGTTACATCATTAGAATTGTGATTGAATGATTTAAAATAGTCTGGTAGTATCCCCAATAATTTTGGAATTCTTATCTTACTTATTTTTAATGAAAACTAGCTGAACCGGCAGACTTCGTACTGCCTCAATCGATAAATAAAATTTAATTCCGAGCATTTTCATACTTATTCACCTTTTAAACCTTCTCTGGACTTTCACAAATAATTCAAGATCAAAATTAGCCAAATCGGTCCAGCCGTTCTCGAGTTTTAGCGACACTAACGAACAGCAATTAATTTTTATATATATGTATAGATTACCAGGCAAACCACTACGACTGAGAAAGTTAGGGTGGACTAGATGTGCCTGTCACGAATCGTGGCAAATCCTGTCGAAATCGTGGCAAATGTCACGAATCTCATGGAAGTAACCGCCACCCAGTTTGAAATTTGAGTTTGTAAACGTAACCATGCTACTAAAGAATCCTAGTGTGGGGAAGCGCGGCTCTACAGAATTATAGGTTCCGCAAAAATCACAATCGATACATAACAGAATTTAACATTCGTACCATGTGCGCTCACAATTGCGGTATAACATTGCGTATTCCATCAAAGAACTGGCAACAACTCAAATCTGGCGTCGGTCCCAGGATAAATCTACAAATGTACAATATTAATATAGGAGTAAATGGGTAAATTTATTATGGATGAGCTGAACCTTTGCGGTGTTACCAGTGGTTCTTTTTATTACTAACTGTTTTAATTTTCAATGAGCAACATTTAAATTCCAATTGATAATGCTATTTCATATATGAGTTGATTCTGTATTCAGTTTACAACGCAAAGGCAACGCAAATATAGAATAAATCGAAATGAAGGTAAATAGATTTCGTTTCTATTTATAGTGCATACAATATATTCGATATAATTGTCACAGAGTTTTGTTTTAATTGTGTCCGCTGTTTCTTATTTTAATCATGGAAAATATTTTATGAAGTGAATCTGTAGGTTGGAAAGATATTTCTTATTAAAAAAGATGTTGACAGACAGGCAAAAAAGTACCCCTATAAAGGCGTCTTTATTCCATTTGGGGCACGGAACCCTAAAAATTATATCAACCTTTTTTTTCCTTTACTAAAATAACTTTATAATCTTAGCATGGAAAATGCAAAAAAATCACAAAAAGATAGTTAAAAGGTAATGTAGCATCGTACAATATCGAACTAACTGTAAAGTAAGTCATCTCGGTTGAGAAACAATGTAACTTGCTTTTCAATAGATGTCGCCAACGTCACCTTATGACGTAAACTCAGAATGTGAAGACAAATTTCAATCAGGCGGGTGGGGTTCGCGGTGGCTTAGCGGTCAGAGCGTCTGGTGTATCTAACCAGAAAACGCAGGTTCGAATCCTGCCCGCGATTGAATTTTTCCATTACTAAAATAACTTTATAATCTTAGCATAGAAAATGCAAAAAAATCTCAAAAAGATAATTATATCAACCTTTTTAAAAATACTTCAAATTTATTTAAATTGTAAATGTTTCCGTCTGTATATCATGAGTTCATAACCGTTGTGCTACTCATACTCATAGAGGAATACATGTCTAATGTTTGATTGAAAAAAAGATAGATATTATTTTTCTGTCTTTTACTCAAAACCATCTTTGCAACTATTGTGTGAATTCCCTTAGCTGTTGAGTGCTAATTGAGTTTAGCAGAATTATCATTTCAACTTTCAGTAGCGAACTGAATATTTTCACCATTATTGTCGAAATTTATTCAGTTCATTAAATAAATTCCTGTAGCTGAAGTTTTCAGCCATTAACTATTCTGTGCCATAGGTACATCAACTTTAACTTAACTTATCTTCGTAAGACTTGATCTTTTCATATCTGT
Source organism: Acronicta aceris (assembly GCA_910591435.1). Lineage (NCBI taxonomy): Eukaryota > Metazoa > Arthropoda > Insecta > Lepidoptera > Noctuidae > Acronicta > Acronicta aceris. The sequence goes on along the minus strand of OU342767.1, from coordinate 6,024,830 downwards.
GTCACTGACGTCACAAAAAATAGTGATAGTTTGTCGACAACTAACTCACCAACTTGAAAAGATTATCTCATGATAACCGATAGCGGAATCAAAGATGAAAGGTCGGCCGCTCATTCTCAAGGGATACATTGAGACGTTTCCAATTTGTAATAAACTTGATCGTAACAAATCTGAAATATTAGAAGGCATTGTAAATTGGATCACGTTTTACGTCTTAGAGGAAAAATCTTTAGGGATTTTTGTTCTATTCCTTGTATTAAAGCCGTATAACTTTTGACGACGGAAAATCAGAAAACTTTTTTTGAAAGGAAGTGTATACGTAAAAGCTTTAGAATAATTTAAGCACTCACCGTCCCGGCTGTAACTATCGATATTTGGCCAAAGTACCTCTGTGAACCCAAACAAATTCCGGCGCGACTTCTTATTGAGGGCTGAAACGACGATCGCTATCGTCTTATTATACAAATGGCCGATATCTGAGCTACAGTAACAATATCTTACCATGAAAAATTACGACTCAATAGTGTTGCGGTCTCTCTTGGCTCCGTTTTGCAATAAAATCGGTGCCTCATAGACCATTCCCTATATTTGTGATTCTCGACGTGAACTCACACTGATCTTTTACACACGAACCAATTTTGTTGAACGGGGAAGGGTGATGTATTGTGAGAATATTTGGGATATCCGCCAATATCAGATAGTTATTGTTCGTTATTGAGTAAAGTAAAGTAAATCACTGGTCTATAATACCATTGGTCGGGTTCGATTCCCTAGTAGAGGAAAGTATTATTAGATTCTTTTATGAAACAAAAAAACAGCATAGCATAGCAACTCGTAGATATTTTTGTCCAATTAATAGCAATTGGGCTCACCCCCTTTTTAGTGTTGAAGCGGCGGTAGCATAATGGCTAGGGCGTAGGACTTGCGATCATGTGGTTGCCGGTTAGAAACCCACCTATTGCACTACCGACGTGAACCCACTCGTAACACAAGCATTTAGGTTAGCACGAGGGGTTAACAAGAATACTAGTAATGTGCGACCCACATAGCTAGTAAGATTTTTTTTTTAAAGTGTAACCTAAAATATACCAGCAAAGTGTGACTGACTAAGTGTATATCACAGTACATCTCTGTCTAACTCTTAAGCAGAATACAGGCGTAATGTTATATAATATAATACTTTACAAAATATAATTACAAATTAATTTTCGTCTTGGATATCAATTCGAGTTAACTATGGTAGCACTAATATTCTTTTGCAGAAATTCTCGTATAAAATTTCTAATGCTGAGGTCTGTGTCCGTCGGTACAACGACCTATCCCAGTACAGTGTTTAACTACGTCATATCAATAAAGAGCATAATGGCACCTCGGTGGTAATAAAAAGATATGAACCATTGAACGAACCTACAATACATAAGGTGACTGCGACGTGAAAAAAACTTTCTGTAAAATTTAATTGGATCGGCTAATTGTGATAACGCAGAAGGAAAATTAACAAAATATTAATTTATTGTTTAGGTACTTAAAAATGTTAAGAGAGGTAGGGCATAGTGGAATTGAATAATTCCACTTACAGTTGGAGCTGCTCGACTCGGGAAGTACCTCCACCTTGCAGAAAATCGTAGCCAAATAACATAGCTCCGTGCTATGTTGTGTTCCAAACGGTGAGCAAGGTTTGCCAGAGCTCTACAAAGAAGCATTGTGTTGGCAGATAGGATGCTGCCAACCCAACTATTCCTCCTTAATTTACAGGGTCGGCAACACGCGAGTGATACCCCTGTGTTGCAAGCGTCCACAAGCTACGGTAACCGCTTACCATCAGGCGGGCCGTATGCTTGTTTGCCATTTTAGTGGTATAAAAAAAAAATACAAAATATAATATCAGATCAGTATTAGTGTCATATACGTCACAAATGTCATCTTTGGGTTAATTTTCAATATAATTTATTCGCGTTTAACTTTGTTTCAAGTTTTAGAATACCATTTACGAAAGTGAGACTAGGTTGAAATTATATTTTGATGTTTCTAGGAACCCGAAAGAACAAGTTTTTTAATTAAAACGAAGAAAACGGTTATTACTATTCTTGTAGACAGCTCACTGTGAGCTAACGAGTTATAATATAATCTTTAAGCTTGTCTTAACATAGTTAGCGGTCATTTTCAAATCAGTTCTATGGACAAAGTTGTGCTGTTACAAGGCACTTAAAATTTGCGCAAAACAAGTCGGTAAAAGAATATTATTCTTTACGTAAAACTGGAAACTAGTGCTATTATGGAAGAAGTTATCAATGTTTTAGAAATAAACTGAGCGTACACAAAATTCAAAATCAATATAAACGAAACCCCATAAGAACTTCGCCGAAAAAAGTTTCAAACTTCGTCCGTAACGAAACCCTTTCAATCAACCGAAAGTCTGTCGAAACACTTTTAAAAGTAATCTATTGAGAGCTCCCACTTATCAATTAATAGCAGTGGAAAGCGATGACTGAGCACAGCTTAATCTCTTTCTGCCGTCTCACTGCCCAGCTATTAGCCTAATGGAGCGATGAACCTCGACGTCGTAACGAATCCAATATAGTTCTGCTGAGTATTAAAACAAAAACAATCGTGTTAACTTTATATTCGCTCTTTGAAAACAGCCTTTACGGTCATTGGCTAGTGATCTTTTAAGGTACAAACGAATTGAATGACCAGCTTAATGTATCGTTTACATTAGTCGATTCCACGTTTATTGAAAAACGAATTTTTCTTTTTCGAACGATGTTTACGGTGTTTCTGTCGAAATCCGGATGTGTGTTTTTAGCCGATTTTCAAACGAATTTTTGTATTTCTTTTATGTTTGCTATAAAATGATGTTACGTGTTACCTTAAATGTATATTTTAGTTTACATACTTTAACGTAACGACAACACAATGATAAAATACTCGAGAAATAATACACAAAGATGAATGCACAGAATTAAAATTCTACTTCGTACAGTCATAATATTAGGTACTTCTGGACAAATAAAAATGTCGGTCAAAGTACCTAATTTTAAAAAGATTTGAAAATTATATGTTTTTAAAATAAAAACCTAACGATTATCATTTGACTTTCAAGTAATTAACAAACCTTCGATAGGACTTATCCAATAATCAATGCAAATATCCAGGTCTAGCGTATTGTACATGTTGATTTCAGTTTTATTCGTATTAAGAAATAAAATAAAATGATACAGTTCCAGCAACTAGCTGTAAAAGTTTTAGCTTTGAAACTTCGTGCGCAAGTTTTAGAAAGGAAGGAACTCACTTTAGTAATCTGTACACTTAAAAGAAGGAATGTAACTATTGTTAGCATATTAAGCGGATGTACCATCGATATTCTTAACTTATACATAATACCAGTTAGTTGTCAACTATTTAAATTATAATCGGTAAATGTACCCACACACATATAATAATCAGAAACGATCCTTCCTTCCGTTATTTACAATAATGGTTGAATATTTAGTGTTATATAGCTCAACAGATCATTATGTATTATTTTAAGTATTCTCATCACAATTATTTATTTTAATTGATCAACCAGGCATAAAAGTATACTTAATTTGTAATTGACATAACCTAATTTCCGTTCATAGAATTGTATAAAAGGGTACTTGGCTTAAATTTTGGCATTCGAGTAAAATAAATTGTGCAAGGCGAAGCTCTGTTCAAACTGTGTTTCCATAATCAAAAATAAAGTGATTAGATCCTATCGCAAGACTTCCATTTTTATTGTCCGTCACACTATTTTATGTAAATAATTTTAACTTAACCTACGTTATGTTATACTGGCATTTTAATATATATTTCTGAAACTGAATTGTACAGGGTTTAGGGGAATTCCCACGACATTGGAAAAAACGGTCATCGTTGATAACACGGCAGATACACGACAAGTGAAGATGAAGCCTATAAGAAACCTGGCTCTATTCTGCTGAATAAATGTTTCTTTGTTTCTATTGCCAATACAGATTGACGTGAAAGAGTCTATCATGCACATTACGCCTTTGTGAATTGGTTTTACATACAAATTCGTTGCCAATAATGTCAATAATACTTCCTACGCCATTGTCATATACGTGTAAAGTCCAATATCTTGTCAGTTATGGACGATGACACACAACAATGGAATAGCCACCTTACCACAGAGTAATAAACAAATGAAAATTTCAGTCAGGCGGGTGGGGTTCGCGGTGGCTTAGAGGTCAGAGCGTCATACATTAGGTTTAAATTTGGAATCGTAAAGTGGTGGAATCGTATTATATTAATTTACTTTCCCAATACTGGGAACGCTATCTTTTGTTTTGATAAAAATACCACACCTTTTTCCTCCACACACACACACGCGCCAGTTTTTGTTGCGCGCGTGTGTGTGTGTTTGTGTGAGTGTGTGTGTGGTGTGTGTACATGTGTTTAATAACTTAATTACTTGTAAATATTTGATGAATATTGATGATAAATGTTCAACCAAAAATGAGCATTCCATTTAGTTCACACTCCGCGCACGTAACGAAACAACAGCAGTGATTCCAGACAGGCCGTTCATACATCATCTCACTTCAACGGACCAATGATTGATGCTCGCTCACAAATCGCCGAGTCATTGTTATCATCGCGAGAACCTCCTCTAGTCACGATGTTTTCAGTTCTGCTTGATTTAACATTTGATACATTTAGTTTTTAGTGATGAATTTACAAGTATATGTGGTTGGATTAACTAACAAACAACACATCCATCTCGTATCATAATTAGGTAGCAGCAATATAATGAAAGTTACTATTTTCTTTGTAGCATTAATAATTCATATTCCCTTATTATTTAATTTTCACGCGAATCATTTGTATTTAAACTTTGTCATATCTTTATATGTATAAATAACGCAATCCCGTAAAATTTAACAAAAGTTGATGCTCTTAACCCACAATTGCAATATTATAATAATTAACAAGCCCACAAAAAAATCATTTATTTGAATACTTAGTTACATAACACCTTCAGAAAATTTACATACTCCGATCCTTGCTATTTTTTCATACTGTGGTCAAAAACTAAATAAAAAAAAGTTATATCAATTAATTAAAACCGTCTACGATTATCATACCAATTGCTACGATCGTCGTAGACAGTACGCTACGATCTTCGTAGCATTCGAACTTCCCCATCGTGCTAAGCTAAATGCTTGTGTTACGAGTGTCATGATGGGTGGGTTTCCAACCGGCAACCACATGATCGCAAGTCCGAAGCCCTTTTTTTTTTTTTTTTGTACGGAAAATCCTCATGGATCGTCTGCCACCCTGGGAGGCGGCAGGGTATGTCGGACTCGTACCGACTAAAAACCGTACATACCTTGCTTTGCCCTATAGTCATGGCCGTGGGAAAGTCCGAAGCCCTAGCCATTAAGCTACCGCCGCTTTTTAATTAGTAAAATCTCAGTTGATGGGCTAAGTTATGATGCAGTCGGCGATAAGAGCAGAAGATGTTGGCAACGATTTCTTATTTACCCATAATTTTATTTTTTTATAAAACACATCGTTTTATTATTAAAATAAAGGGACATTAAGTATACAAAAGGGGATAAACAGACGCATTTGTCTTCGTCATGTGCATACGTTTACACAAACACCTGGCGTCGTGAAGCACTCACTCGTTATCTCACTCGTTAGGTCAAGTCGTGTCCACGCATAATTATAAAAACACATGCAACGCGTTTGCGAAACACATTAGTGTAATGTTACTTTTTTTCGTGACGATGCTGCCTGACTACAGTATAAGTTTACGACCGTAAAATTGTGATATCTTTAGCAGGTCATTTAGAAAAGGTTAGATAAGGAAACTGTTGCATTTGACTAGTGGTCGTAAGCAGGACTGCTGAGTAAGGTCCTATGTTCGACTTCCGAGTTGACTAAAGCGTTATTTGGTTTTAAAAATTAGAAAAGAAATAAGTAAAGATAAGACTTTTTTTCATTTTGGAGTTTGTATTTATGCCCAATTAATGGCCTATTGCCATTAACCGCCAGGGACACGAGACCTCAAAGTACCGGTGAACTGAAGGTATACATACAGTATCTCTGTATAACCCGTCGGGGAAATCCGACGTAAGGTAGGTACGTTATATAAGGTAAAAAATGGGCATATAAGTATTCTTGTTTTCTACATCATGAACCAATTTGGATTTATTGCGTTTTCGGATATGTATTTTTAAAACCTAATAAATCAATCTGCTATTAAAAAGTCATCATTCCAGAATATAGCAACGTGTTACTGAAATTGCTTTTAATCTCATAAGGATGGCCGCTCGAGAAACCCCGCGCTGGCCACATATGGGATTAACGCCGAGCGTCCGGCCCGCCTGCCGTATTACCCGGCCAGTTTACGATTATTACGCTGCACTTACAACTCTTAGGGGCAGCCGGCCGACTATTCACGGCCGCTTAATAGCAATCATTAGGGCCCGATCAATGTTTGCCAAACTTATTGTTCTCTTTTTGAAAATAGAATCACAGGTCAAACGATGGCTTTAGTCTGCCTCAGTTGAGCGCTCATTAAAGAATTTTTAAAGTTGTTAATGCTGTATACCTTTACGAAGAGCTAATGAAGTTTAACTAATCTGTATTCTTACAAATCCGATGCAATTTTTAATCATATACTCATTTTTCTTGTCCGTTTATATTGAAAAAATTTATTAATAGACCATTCTAAATGGAAAATAGCAATGCTTTTTTAGCAAGAAGAACATAGCATTAGTACTTTGAATTAGGAACAACAAATAGTGAAAAGTAGGAGTTCTCTCTTAAAAAGTTGCTAGTGCCTTAAATATATTTTTTTTATGGGATAGGGGGCAAACGAGCAGACGGACCACCTATGGACACCCGCAACACCAGAGGAGTCAAAAGTGCGTTGCAGCCCTTTTAAAAGGGAATTGGACCCCTCGCTCACTCGGCGAAACACAACGTAAGCGTTGTTTCAAGTCGGTTTTCTGTGAGGCCGTGGTATTGGTTAAGCCGGCCCATTCGTGCCAAAGCATGACTCTCCCACGATAAAAAAATATTTCAAACCAATGTATTTTTCTTTTCCTTCAAATGCAAACGGAGCACTTTGAGAAGCACTGTAATGTTCAATAGGCCGTTTCGATTCGCAGTAGTTATCGCAACCGATGAAATACTTTGACCGTACTACGCAAGCATTGGACGTTAATAAAGTTATATCGCAAACATGAATAGGTGATTCTCCATATTTAATCAACCGACTTCAAATAAGGAGGAGGTTTTATGATCGTCTGTATGTTTTTTATGTCCACCGATATTGACGTCAATTGTGGATCGATTTAAATAACTTTTATTTTAAAGGGTTATACTCTTGAGGCGGTTCAATTTCATTTGATGAAGGTCTGATCACAAATTAGAACAAAAAAAATAAATTAAAAATAAATTAATAAATTATAATAATTAATAATTAAATAAATTTAGAACATAACAACAATGATACGTAATAAACAATGACATCATCAACATAAGTAAAACTATACTAGCCACTTAAAATTTTGGAATAAAATAACTTTTAAGAAATAGGAAAACCACCGTCAATACATAAACATAGATTCGACCAAACCAAAGGCACTGTTTTTTTTGGTTTGAAATCGGTAAATAACGATAAATAATGTATAATTAATAATAATCAATTAATATAACTAATAATTTAATTCAGTATTAATTAAGTAGGTACCTAATGATGTTTACGTAGCAGTACAATCCAACCACGAAGTGCCCTAAACTATAAGTTTGGTTTCAGGAACGATTTATAACTATTGTGGGGTTCTAATGCGTCAGAAGTGACCCTACAACTATCATAGTTGTAGGTAAAAAAAAAACATATCATAAAAAAATATATCATAGTATAGTTGTAAAAAAAATTAGTATTGATTGTTTTTACTGATTCGTGTTTAGTTTTTTTTTATAGAATTGTTTAAAATAAAAAAAACAATGGGTGTTCCTTCGAAGAGAAAAACGAGGACCTTGTAGTAATAAAATTTAATAAGAAAAGTTTTACTACCCATTAGGCTCTGGCAGATGTTTGGTAATTGAGGTCAACGTAAAACGAAACTTCTTGCCAAAAATAAGTTACAAAAAGTAAACAGAATTCTGAACAACTACGCTTACATTATGTCGTTACCTTTTATAATTGTTTTTGGTTATATTTTTTTATTTTATTTTATTATAGGATACGAGGGCAAACGAGCAAACGGATCGCGTAATGGTAAGCGATTACCGCCGCCCATGGACACCCGCAACACCATAAGAGTCACAAGTGCGTTGCCGAACTTTTAAAATGAATTGGACCTCCGGTAACATTACTCACTCGGCGAAACACAACGTAAGCGTTGTTTAACGCCGATCTGCTGTGTGGCCGTGGTATCATTCCGGTCGAGACGGCGCATTCGTACCGAAGCATGGCTCTTCCACGTAAAAAATTGTCAGTAACTCGTTAGAACGATAACAAGTATTATGAATCCCATAATACATAGACAATTTAAAATACAAAGGTCTCTACTATAATATATTTAACATGACTATTAAACTAACAGTTCAGAAAAATGTGAAAGTATTAGGTTTTCATAGAATGTAATCTAACTAATATTTAGCAGATCTGGAGAACCGTTTAGTCAGTAAATATTAGTTAATTAATACTAATATTCTAGTTAATAAATTAGGTGTTTATTTAGTTTAATCCTTTCGTTTGTTTGATAAAATTCTTTATTTGTGTCTCGATTGCGGGCAATTTTTTTTTTTCATTCTTCTTTCTAATACAACAGTAAAAGTAACCAATATTGTTATTACATCAAAGAATAACTAAAATACGTTACATAAAAATACAAAACAACAAACTACAGTAGCGTATATCCGAGTAGGGACGATTAATCATAACTAGGTAAACATGAAACGTCACAAGAACACATATTTATCACTATCAATCTGAAGGAATGGGTCCATAACAAACACCAGCATTTTGTTAGATACGGCATTGCATGAATATATAATTAAATGTGTGATTCACCCATTGACATATAACCCATTATATTGCCCCATTGCTGGGTATAGGACTTCTCTCAGAATGAGAGAGATTAGGCCATAGTTCACCACGCTGGCCTAGTGCGGGTTGGTATTTTCCTTCACCGTTTATGCACGTGATAATAACCTATTCGTAGCGAAGTAAGATAGCGAATTACTGGGCAAATAAGACCTCAGTTTGGTTGCGTTCGCTTAGGAGCTATTTTTTACAGTATCAAGGAACTGTTGAGGATACGTGAAAATAAAAATAACCTGATCTTTATAACAGACTACACCAAAATATGAAAATAGTTTAAAAGCTTGAATCAATAATCCCTTCCATTTAATTTCACAGATAAAATAAAATATTTTACCGCCTTTCTTCTTCAAACCCGAACTTTTCCAAGAATTTCCACAAAAAAGGGTTCAACTAATTGATATTCGAGAACTTTATCTACCTGAGAGTTTTATAACTATAAAACTTTATCCACAAGAATACCGAAAATTATGAAGACTAAGGTGATGTACTATTAATGGACTCTCTTGGATTATTCAGTGTTCATATAAAGATAAACTATCACCTGTGTTTTTCCGAAGGGTTAGGCAGAGATATATTGCTATACTCTAATGTACACTAAAAAAGGCCTATTTTCCAGGAAGATTTAGGGACATATTATGTTTGTATGCTAATGAGAAGGAGATTTTATTTGAAATTAAAATAATGCGAGAAGACTGATTGAAAGATTTCTATTTTTAGTAATTTAAACTGTATGTTGTGTAGTGTAATTTTTTTCTCATTGAATTCCGCCATTACTTGAATACTAGTGTTTTTATTGTTACATTAATTACTTTCTAATTGACATGTTTACCTATCTTTTCCTTTGAAAACTTAAGAGTCCCACTAAAAGTACCTACATCATAAATATTCCTGTGGCCGTAATTGGAACTAACGTTGCTTTGAACGCCGCCATTTTGATTTATGACAGCTGGGATCAGTATTTCCATTTAGTACGTGAATGTTTATTACTCAATCATGGTAAATTTTAGGATAAAGTAAGTAATTTTAGTATTGTCCTGGAATAACACGATCAATGTTTTTGTGCCTGGATTTTTTTCTTGATATTTCGTTTTAAACCTTGTCTAGTTAATTTCATTAGCTTTCGATAGATCATGTTCATTTAATATGTCATTTGTATACATTTTGTTTCGATTCGTTAATTGATCCGAACAGCATATTCTTGGAAGCATATCTTGTAAGCGTTTTGGATGTACATCTGTTAGCTTGTAAGATCAAATAAATAAAATAAAATTACAATTTATCTACGTGTCTTTAATTTGTTACTTGACAGAAGAAATAAGTTACCTACAATCAGATGTTCTAAAGCAATGAGGGTTTCTTTTTTTAATCTCACTAGATGTTGTCACTTACAAGTAAGTTCCCGAAGTATTACCTTTTTAAGTTTGTTATTACGCGTGTGAAAACAAAGTAATACATTAAATATAATTTCATACCTTTAAATCGTACCGTAAAAATATCTAGCATGCAACAGAGATACGTAGTACCATTTTATTCGGAAAAAGGAGGACATAAATTTCAGAAAGATAAAACTGTCACAAAACACTAACATTCATTGACTCGTAATGCATATTTGCCATATACTAAATAGTAATAAGCCCGCGTAACCCACCCACAGCGCAATTTGACATTTTGAAGACCTCACGCTACACTAGCACCTCTAGCGGCAAATTCACACGCGACAGCCCTCATTACCTTTTTATCGTTAACTGTCACAATAAATTAAAATTGTCCAATAAAAACAATCAATTTAAATATGGAATACCAATGTCAAAAAACATACAGCCAATTCACACATTTTTAACTATAACGTCATGCATTCGTTATTTAACCAATTCAAGTTGACCTGAAAATACCTACATTTACTTTTTACCATTCAAAAGTGCTGCGGAAACATTTTCGTTGGGCATTCAACGTGTATGGGGATCCACGGCTTTTTATCTTTCAAACTCCAAGCATTTTTGTTGCGTTGCCTCGCAGTCTGAAAATAACCAATGCATATAAAATGATTCATGTTCTCAACGTGGATGCATACCGCTGCATATCGTGCTCACACGGTCGCATTAATTACAAAATGTATCCTAGGTGTTGTGCTCGGCGCAAGGCTTTTGTTATTCCAATTTTGTTAAAAGGATACTTTTACCAAAATTGAAACAACGGACCGTATCAGCAACGTGTTGTGATCGTTTCGCGATTTAGAGAGAGGGATACCGCTTTATTTTGCCGCTTTGAAATTCATTTTTAGGTTAAGGGACAGCGCTATTTAATGTAACCTAACCATATTTCAATCATTTTTCCCGTATGAGGACGGGTTAGAATACAATTTCTCTGTACTATTCAAATATGCATCTCGTAAAAGGCGACAAAATAACTGACTTACTCGGTGGTAGGACCTCTAAGGGTTTGACTGACTGGCCACCTTTACATCGGAGTCTGTCGTGAAACACCTTGTTGTGTATTTCAACTTTTGCGCGATAGAGCCAGTTCCCCCTCGGTTACTACGGCTCGGGCAATCTGCAGATCATAGGGACTTTGAAATCTCGGTAACGCATCCGACACTCCTCTGGTGGTGCCAGTGTCTAGGGGCGGATGACTACTTACCACCAAGTGGCTCCTCGCCAGATCGTTTGCTGACTTAATAAAAAAAATTGCATTAACACGTTGTGGTACGGCTTCGGGAAACACACATGTGTAACGTCACCTCGAATTAAATCTCCTACTTAATAAAACGTTCACTAACTGACAGACATCGCATAGCTTAATCCAGTAGATCTGGAAACATTATGATTGTATTATACAGATGAGCACGAAGACGAAATTAAGAGAAATTCCCACATGACTTAAAAAACATAACACCACAGATACACGGCTAGTATATTTAAAACCTTAGAATATTACCATTATGATTACTTTAGATCACTTCTAATTGTTTATATGCGCAAAATTTAGGAATATTGTTATCAGTCTATTGATCAAGTTTACCCTAAAATATTTCGCTTAAAATTATTCTTCTTCAATGACCTGCTTTGCGCCTCAGTGTAATGTACATTATGTACACAATGTGATGCTAATTAATTTAATTAATAGCATAATAAATCAGTCATTATGAGCTCAGTAAACAGGCCCAAATATTATGTGCAATGTAAAGCCCTTTGATGTTATGTAAACGTGATGGCCATCAAGTTATTAAATTATTCTGTACAAAATACCAATATACACATAATGTAGGTAGTTTATTAATTCAATTTTGTTTTTAAAAGAAGCCAATAAAATAAAAAGCTTTCATGTTATTGTATTTAAAATCTGCTGCCACACCTAAGAGTGTGTTACACAAGGCTCAGCATTACATCAGATTTGATAAACCATAAGTCCTCCCAAAAGAAAAATGATTAAAAAACACCCAAGTTTCGCTACGATTAACCAGTATAACTACATAGTAACAGTCCAATCTATAGTTAGCTATTAGTAATTTTAACATTAAGACCTTCAACACCTCAGTCTACCCGTGACCATGGGATGCTGTAAAGGAACCAAACGTCGGGAATCAAATAACATTAATATAACGCGATAAAATCCGTAAAAAGTAGTTTTATTTCAATGTATAGTATAACTACTAGCAATCCAATCTATGTTATTTTTGGTCAAATTAATACATGGTAATTTGACGAAAAATATCATAGATTGGATCTTGTTGTTGGTATCGCTGTTTATAATAATAATACATCGAAACCTACGTAATATTTGTATTGAAATTAAACTGTTGGTTAATATGATCAATAGACAAATACTGGAAACTAGATTTGGGTTTCGGGATTGGTTTTGCAGAGAATAGCGTAGTGAGCTCATATTCGATGTCCAACCGCGGGCTTCAGGAAATAAAGCTGTTAGGGACAGTTTCTCATGCAATAGCTGTTTGACACAGTTTTCTAAATAGGCATCAATACTTAACATACCATCACGCCTGTATGCCCCGAAGAGTTAGGCAGAGGCGTACTAATTAATAATAATGTACACCCGCCGGTATATTTAGGTCTCATAGAGGGCGATCCTATTGCCATTAACTGGACACAAATTCCAAACTCCGAGCCGCTACTGAAAATGTCATAGAAAAATCCAATAACACTTTGCTCGACCTGGGAATCGAACCAAGGACGTCTAGCATAGCAGTAGCGGCTTGAAACACTAGACTAATGAGGCAGTTTGTAGTACATAAAATATTATGCATATAGGATTGATACAAGTGCTTTCTTACAAGCGTGCCCAACACTGAAAATGTGTGTCTATACAAGATTCTATAAACTTAAACGCCTCCAATTTTCCCCGTGTGTTCCCAATAAAAACATTTGTGATCGTCGGCGCGTGAAATTTCCTTTTTACTTGCGTGCCTATGTACCTAATAAATCTACGTTTATATTTAATGATATGGTTGTAAAATAAATGGGCTGTTCCCATTTCTTCAAATTGGTTTGTTTGAGTCACGCCCGTGATCTAGTCGCGGCAGTGGGTGGTGACCCCTTTTAGGCGATATTCTTATTAATACTAGGATTTAGTAGCAATCTACTGACTACCTGCATGCACACATGACAGTTACAGGTTACTAAACAAAATTACAGGTTATATCAGCTACTGCCAATGAAAGTCCCGTAAAAATCGGTCCAGCTGTTACGGAGATTAGCCGGAACAAATAGACAGATAGACGAAAATTGTTTGCTGTCACGCGATCGTTTTCAGGTTGTGAGAAAGAGATGGTGTTATTTAATGTGTAGAGCGACATCCCTCTGTCAATCGCAAAATTATCGCAATAAAACGTTATGGTACGGCCTCAGAACAGATCTATCTATTTATATAATGTGTTCTGAGGCTGTATGAGCCATAGCTTATGTCGACATTTAACAGCACGTCCCAATAAAATCCGTCGATAGATTTGCTTACTAGAGATAGTATTATGACATTACTTGTCAAACTTTATGTCAAAATCCTATCTAAATCTCTAATCTAAGATTTGATATTTGGACTGGCCGTTAGTCGTCATAGGTCCTAAAAAGATACTTTATTATGTTTTAACACATTAAAATATTATGTCTAATGGTGTGACATCAAGAATAATAAACACCTACGCCTCATGCGTACATAGTTAAGGAAACATATTTTAAAAATATAATGACATTTTCTTTATTATGTAACTTAATAATGCAAACCGAATGCCAAGCGACGCGTGGTGACGTCACCGCACCCTGTCACTTCTGTCAACCTACGAAGTGGCTACGAAGAGAAGGATGTCTACCCCTTCACTTATTGATGACTATATTAATAATAGGTACCTTTCAAAAGTAACATAATAATGTTACTCATAAAGAAATTTTCTATAAGAAATCATAAAATTACCAAAACTAGGTTATCGTTTTTATAAATATTTAGCGAATGACGTCAAAAATACTTGATGGACTACTAAATGACTGCAAAAATGTAATAAAACTGATTTAATCTGCAATTTCCCGAAACCTTATATAAAACAACAGTTGGCGACGCGAAGCACCTGTATATTGGTGTCGTGGCGCGTAGTATTTTTATGCTTTTTCTGTTATGTAAATATAGATGTTTTCGATGTTTTTTATTAATAAATCGTAGTAGGGGAGCGAGAGCCTGACGACAAAGAGTAGTAGGGTCTGCGGTCGCGAGGGGAGGTTCGCTCTTCAGTCACACTGGCAGACAATTGTCAGATAGTTTATTTTAGAATTTGGCGCGCGCACGATGTCAGTGCGTGCGACAGAACATTCTAGAATCTGAAAACAAAAGATTAAAATAAAACAACGGCTTGGAATAATTTTCAGTTGTTGTTCAGTTGAGCAGTGATAGCCTAGTGGTATGAACGTTGGACTGTCAAGTTAAAGGTCTCGAGTTCGTACCCAAGGCACGCACCTCTGACTTTTCGAAGTCATGTGCGTATTAAATAGTTATTTACCACGCGCTTAAACGGTGAAGGAAAACATCGTGAGGAAACCTGACTACACGCCTGAGAGCTTTTCTGGGCGGTGTGTGAAGTCTGCCAACCCGCACTAGGCCAGCGTGGTGGACTATAGTCTAATCCCTCTCATTCTGAGAGGAGACCCGTGCCCAGCAGTGGGACAGTATAATGGATTGATTATGTTATGTTGTTCAGTGCTTCACAAGGCTTTTACAGCGGACGGTCGGTCAACGCTCAACGGCTCGCAACTGTGTTTCTTTTGGGGTTCCCTTTCCCTTGGCACCAACAACAACTATTAACCAAATATCACCTAATTATTAAATTAGGTCTATAAAGAAAGGTCTCAAAAATGTCCTAGACTTATTCCTTTCATTTAACAAAGTGAAACTACAAGAAATAGTCCATAATATATTAGTAAACAAGTTCCACTTCCGCAATTAGTGTTTTGTACCGGGAAAGTTTACAAGAAAAACTATGTTATTTCATATTTAATTACATTTTTACTGCGGCAATCAACTCGACGCCCGTTTCCATGAATAAAACATATTTCTGTATGTAAGTATAGGTAAAATTTATAGACTCAATAAAATGAACGCTCTATTTCGTTAAATTTAAATCGATTTAAGTGCAAATTGGAATTTGATTGGATGTGCCGATCGTGGGCGGCTGGAAATGGAAATTTTTGGACTATTGGAAACCTTAATAGTGTCGTATTACTTTACAAGCAAATTGTTTGAAAAAAATGATCGTTTTAATATTCATAAGATATCATTTTATTTACTAACGGCCGAAATAAGTAACTTATCTCTGGATTGTTTTCCCTACTGGAGATTGAAATTTGACATAATATCCATAGAAGTAAAGTCAAATTTCGATCTCCAGTAGGAAAAACAATTCAGAGATAGGTTATTAATTTAGGCGGTTAATGACAGTGTATAGGTATTAGGTACTTACCTATATGATATAAAAATAATTGCGAAATTACCATGTGAATGTTCTCAAACTCACGAAAAATATGAAACGATGGGTTCAAATTTATCAACAGATTTCAATGGAGTAATATATATAATGATACTTTCTATTAAATATAAACAGAGCAAAGTTCGCTTTGAAACTCCGCGCTCCTTTGTATATATAAATCACGGTTGTCTTTGACTGTGATGAGTACAAAAACCTTTCAAGCAACAACACATTCTCCTCATGTCAGTTCCCCACAACTCTATAACGTTACCCTCAAACGTTGTATCGAGTTTTCCATTTCATTTAATATTCACAAAGTTTATCAACGTTAACGTTTCCACTCGAATGGCCTTGCTACACAAACTTTTCACATTAAGAAATGACAAACATAAAACATTTATTTAAATTCGTGGATTCACGTGAAGTTTCCACAAACAAAATGTCCACGTATTCCGAGGTTGATGGCAAACGAAAAGCGGCACTTCAAAGGATGTAATGCGGAGGCTCGTTTAGTGGGGGCAGTTGGGAGGCGGGTCGCGGTCAGCTTCATTTCCGAACACAAACCTAGATCAGTGGCTGTCCACAGGGTTGACCGACTCTCGGATTACTTACTTACGTTGGAGTCTATTTTGGGAGGTTTCAGCGATATGTGTAGGTGCAAAAACTATTAAATATTCGTAGATTTTTTATAAGAGTTTAGAGTGACGAGAAAAATAAAGAGCTATACTCAGCAGTCGGTAGAATAAATATATATTCTATATAATTGAATGTTTAATTTATCAGCTAGTTTCGGTGATGAAGCAGTTAATATTTATGTTATTGGAAACACTACACGTTATTAATATTGGACATCGTTTCTCACAGTCTGAAGTTTTTTCTATGAATTAATAATCAGCATTGTTAAAGTGGATTGATTGTACTATATATATGACTGATTCATTAATCTAATGGTCTAATAGGACTACTACTGCGAGTTCGATTCCCAAGTCGAGCAAAGTATCATTGGGTCTTTTGGTAGTAGGTGTACCTACTATTTTATGGGACCTAAAATATACCGACGAATAGTTAATGTGCATCAGCTCGAACTTACACGAAAGAACTTAGGGTCCATTTCCTATAAGTTTAGCAACCCTACATGCTAACACTCCAACCGATGTCACATTAAGGCCTAAACCTCTAACATATTGTAAGCTATCCACCGACAAATGAACCAGTTGCGGTAAATTTTCCCCTAAACGTCAATTTTTATAGACCTTTTGGAGGATTCAAGGATTTTTCCTTGTATAAAAATTATTAGCTTCACGTGGAGAGAAAATAAATGCTATTTTTTTTTCTAATTCAGATCTTCCTTTCTCTATTATAAGACCTCATATCCTAGTGAGAATGAGGTATTGCACGCCATTTAAGTGGACAAAATCTCTCAGAACACTTTAGTTTTTAAATTATACTACTATATAATTATTAAATTTATACGATAATTAATTATTTATTAAACTGTTAAGTAACAAAACATACACACAGTGCAAATCCATTATTCTTGTACCCGAGACCCACGCGAGTTGCAGAATTAACATGCACATGATTTCGAAAATTCGGAGACCTTAGATTTGATTTCGGAATCTATAAAAAAGACTGTAAGCCTTATGCCTTATATACTGACCACTACACTACACCTTAATTTTTACTTTTATACTCACTCGTGCCGATCAATATGGCATTAGGAGCTCAAAGACGACACAAATTAAACAACACAAGATATTGTGACATGAACGTAAACACAATGTAGTTGCTTTGCAAGTATATTCAAGAACTATGCACGATATCGTATTTCCGTTGTCACATAGGACAATTAATAGTTGTAGCATTTTCAAATGTTGACTTAAAGTCTGCATCATTAGAGCTTGAAAATGAAACAATTGAAACATAAATTTAAGACAAAATTTATCAATTTTATTATTTATAATCCTACTGTAAGATTGTTTTATTGAACATCAATAAAAAAGTGTGAATTTGAAGGTTATTTAGTTCATGATGTCAGCTGTACTATGTTAAAGACTTTTTTATGGGTAGCGACAAAACCCTCAGTGTACGTAAGTCTTATGTGGGTCAGTTAATTATTCCACTTGAGCAAAAAGCAAGAGTTAGCTGAGGGAAATGGGTTATTGTACTAACGTTGACAATAACCCATTTCCCTCGGCTAACTCCTTGGCTGTTGACGGTCAAAACTTACTGATTCACAACAGATATATTTCACAACTAAAATCAATGAGGCACGTAGAAATTATGATTTAAATTTGCTCCATGGATACAAATTCCTGTTAAACTTTCCTGAAAATTCCCAGTACCTAATCTTTTCTGTATATACCAAAAGAAACACGCGGGTTTTCGTATGCAACATTGTGTCAATATTTCAAAGCAATCAGTGAAGAAATTTAGGAGATTTAAGCTTTGAACGGACGAACATTTACATTACCTTTTTATTTAGACATGGTTACAAGTTAGTCACTTGCAGCCTGTATAAGTTTTTAATATGATGACAAAAGAATAAATCGTCGTCAGACTTCAGCCGCGACATCCACGCCACGGTAAAATATAATATGCATTTTTTTTCTTAAATTCTTTTTCGTAGTATCTTTTTACCACGAAAGGAAGAAATTGCATTTATCTGGTATGAACACACACACACAAATAGAAAGAATGAAATTCTTATTCAGGACGCAAAAGGAGAAATTAATACTCCAATCTGAATTTTCTTTCAAAGGGAACTATCAAAGTATCACTACAGTCATACGCGTTGTGAAAATATGTCTTAGGGTAAAATAATTTCAAGCGGCCGAGTCGCCTCTCTTGACCTAACTCAAGTCGATAGTGCTCGTTGACGGGCCCGCCCACGCGATGTATGCCATAAATAAATAAGTGTCTACACCACTGACACTCGACGAAATTGCTGCGCTTTATAACTAGCTTCTAGTCACTATAAAGTTGTGTATACTACTGTTGCATTACTTTAGTATTTGTAATGAAAGTAATCACATTTTTTACGAGGGGCGTTGTTAATGTCGTGTGCGAGGTCATGCGATATACTCGTACTTGTGTTTTATTAAATAGGATTTTACTGCCTACAATCCTTGACCCTTGGAAGAGGAATGCACTAGTTTTAGTGATGACAAATGAATTTGTAACTGTAGATTTTTCGATGTCTCACGCGTAGATCTCATATTCACTTTCAGCCAAAGAACGTGTTCTAATATTATTAACAATAGAAATGGTGTTTTCCGGTGTACACATCAGAAAAGGCAGTGTGTGAGGACCTCCAACGATAAAAACGAATGACCTGGTGAATGTAGCTGGAAGTCATTGGATGCAGGCGGCATATAACCGGTCCTTTTGGAAATCTTTGGGGGAGGCTTTTGTTTCAACAGTGAAATCTTTTGGTTGATGATAGTAAACTATAGAAAACTATTATTTTTAGTGAAGGAAAAATTCAATCGCGGGCAGGATTCGAACCTGCGTCTTCTGGTAAGATACACCAAACGACCACGACGATGCTGCTACTAGTTCGTAGTGAGATTATTACCGTACCTTACATTTATTATTTTGTTTGAATACTTTTTCATTTCTTTTTTCGTCCCATAATTCTTATAAAACTCGCATAGTTTGCAGGAGATTTAATATAAATTTTTCTTCATTTTATAAGTATTCTTACTTAATAAAATATGAAACAACATCAGCTCGTTTAAATGTAAATTTTATGAAAAGATATTAGACTGAAATTAGTGCTAACGTAAATTAAGCACATATTTTATGACAAAAACTAAATGATACGTAAGTAAAAAATTAAGAAAATGTTTATTCTAAGATTTAGAGGAGGAATGTGAACATGTAGAAAGATTTCATTTTTATTTAAACCTGCCAATGAAATATTAAGACACAAACCACGTACTAGGCAGACGTGGTCATGCCTATAGGTACTTAGTACGTATTTCGTACTATATGCACACACTATATTTATTTACTAAAATACTTACTCCGTAATGGGATTTTCTTCTCCATTATGAGTGCATTTAAAAACAAATTTTGAAATACAATTTGACCACACGTTTCGTCACTGACAGAAACAAATGATCATATTTATTCAATATATCTTATGACATACTTATTTTACTCGGCATAGTTGCTAAGCGTGAGGTTAAAGTTCGATTCCTAGATCTAGCAAAAAGTCTATTGGATCTTTTTATTGGAAAATTCTCGAGTTTGGATTTACATGTGACCTAAAACATACCAATGAAATCACATCATCTCTGCCTAATTCAGTAATACAGGCGTGATATTAAACATTACTAAATAGACATATATTTAAAAGATTCTGAAGTCTTAGACATTATCGATACTTTCAGTCTCTAAGGAGTTCAAAATACAAAAGTATATAGGCACAACACAGCCTTGTCAGAGCCTAACTCATCCAAAAGAAAACATAACGAAAGTAATTTTATAAAAACGTTCACCACGTTGAGGATGTGAACAGAATAAAAATGTTCATTTTTGCCGTTGAGTTATAAAAGACAACGCGTGATGAGAGAGCTTCTATACAAAACGAGTGCTTATCACCTCCACAGCCATCGTCTTATTGACAATTAGATGTACCCATATCAATTAGTTTTTTTAATGAATAGTTAATTACCAAAAATTAATATTAGGTACATTATCAACAAATATTATTTACAAATTGGTAATACATTGGAGGAAAAACATACAATAGTGTGGCTTTTCATAAAAGTAAAATATTAAGTTTGACATGACTACTCTAGTATGATAGTACTTAATATATCAATGACAATTCCCTCCTCACGAGTTCACAGCTTATCAAATTTGTTGGCCAGCCTTTATAAGTCTCTTGAGATTTTCATTAACTTTATATCTCTGAAAGCGCAAGAGTGCTACATTACATTTCAAGTAAAATGTAATTGTTTTGACAGAAAAATATTATAATACAAAAGATACAGGACCCTAGCGAACGTTAAATTTAAATTATTCGAGAGCCTATGAACGGCATCCAAAGCTATTTTACCAACACTATAGGGCTAATTTGGGGCATCATAATTATCCTTGGTTAAAGATTTAATTTTAAACATTCAGCTAAAATACTGTTTTCAAATATTTTACTGGATCTATCTAGTATAATTGATAACAGTATTTAACAGATTTCAGTGTCAAGGAGATGGAGTCTTCAGTTTGATTCCCGGGTAGAGCAAAGTATTATTAGGATTTTCAGTTCGGAGATTAGATTTATGGCCGATAGAAGCGCCAACTATTACATGGGTTCAAAACACATACTAGTGAAATATACGTGTACATCAGTTTACAACGCTGCCTAATCATTCGGAAAATGCAAGCATGATAATATTAGTATGACTACACAAATTAAATATGCCTCATTAGTCTAGTGGTCCCAAGCGCGACTGCTGCTCTAGAGGTCCTGGGTTCGATCCCCAGGTCGTCTCAGTAGCAACTCGGAGTCTGGATTTGTGCCCGGTTAATGGCAATAGGCTCGCCCCCTATTACATGGGACCTAAACATACCGGCGAACTGTGGGTGTACATTAGTACGCCTCTGCCTAACCCTTCGGGGAATACAGGCGTGATGGTATGTTAATGTTATGTGATAATATTAGTTATGTGACTACACAAATTAAACCCAGACAATCTTTACTAATAACACAGTTTTCAAATGAATTCTACATTAGTCACCTCAGAATCTACTTACGTTGTTGAATACAGTAATTAATTTTAAATATCTTTTTGTTATTGAATCAAACCACGCATAAAGCCAGTTCTTAAACGAATACTAATTTAATTAAATGTCTAGACATCTATTTTATACGTAAACAGAGAATAAAGTAAACAATAATAGGTATAAAATTGAAACGAACGCGAAGGTTAAACAGAGCTTCAGTAGAACCTCTTTAGATTTTAAGAAACATTTTAATTTGGAAGAAACCTAAGAAGAAAAAAAATTTAAAAATCAAGAATAAAAAATACAAAGTTTTTCGCCGTCATCGCCTGGACTGTCTACCCCTTTCGTATGCCACGTGTAAAGAAAGTATTTCCTAGTTAACTAGATGGCAATAGATAACAAAACAAAAACTACAATTTATAATCGCGTCATCATAGCCCTTGTTTACCAGATACGACTGAATATCACATTTTACACAAAGCGAATGCAATTTTAAGCAACGATATCCTAAAGTTGAACTAGTTGTAAGGCTTTCCGGGCTTCTGCCTACCACTTGTTGTGCTATGAATGGTCACCTCACCTATCCATAAAATGACCACGGCCAGCACAGCTTAACCTCACAGATCGATTGATCAACGTAGATAATAGAACTTTGCGTCGTGTATAACCGCACATCTGCCCTTAAATAATAAGTCAATTGTTACAAGGAATTTCTATGAAATAGAATGTATTTGTTCGCAGGCGATGAGCCAACAAATTGTCATTATTTATAGTTGTGTGCGTGCCAACGCCGTGTGAGGCCGCGTGGTCTGGCTCGCAGGAAAAACGAGAATAATTAAGGACGTGTCTTGTTTTCAAACAACCTAAGGGTCCAGAGGTAATGTAATGACAAAAGATGTCACGTTTGTGAAACACAGTTTGTGACACACACTGAGTACGTGAGTACAAACGATTTCCAAAAATGATTTGAAAATTTTAACAATTACCTACCATACTGGTTTCTACACTTACGCGAATATTAGACATTGAAATAAAACTACTTATTACGGATTTTAAAACGTAAAGGATCCGAAACGTCGGGAATTAAATAACATCAATACAATGCGATAAAATCCGTTATAAGTAGTTTTATTTCAATTACCAACCAGTTTATCCATAGGATAAAGAAATCGAGTTGCAGAAGTCTAAACGCAGTTGCTTCGTATAAAATATTGATAGTCAGCAGCATCAAGTTAGATTGGATCAACCTTTCTTCTTTTTATTTCAAACAACATACAGTACAAAGCATTATTAAGTCCATCCATCCATTTTAATTTCCTTCCAGCAATTCACTTATAATAGTATAAAATATGCAAAAGCATCAGCTTCGAGCTCCGGTTAATTATTCCCCACATGATTACCGGTTCCTGTTTGCCGATGGTATTACTCTGAATTTTTCACGAACCCCGCTATCTAATTATAGCAAGGCGTAGTTACAGGTATTTACGCCATAATTGCTAAATTGTTGTAAGTGTCCGAAACACATCAATGTTTTATATAGTGGGAATTTCCAATAATGTCCTGGTGGAGCTGCATTTAATTCATACCGACATTTTTAAAACGGAATGCCAGGACAATACTCATTTCATTTCCATATAGACGAAAATTCCATTACTTGAGCGATGACGGCCGCGCCTGGAGCAGTCAGAATTCTACACATAATTATTAGATATTTATTTTCTGATGTGCTCGTTTATTATTATTTAAATAGAATGTTTGGGATAAAAAAACCACAACACCAAATGATTGCTTTTAAAATGAGGAGACTCGTTGCGATAATAATATATTATCACTATCTAGATAGTGTCTAGATAGTGTATATACTCACACGAAATCACGAACACTCATACGCTCAAGCGCGTAAACGTAACCTTTAACTTGGTCACGAAATAGTATATTTTAAGTGCACTATTGTTATACTGGTTTCTGACACTTACGCGAATATTAGACATTGAAATAAAACTACTTTTTACGGATTTTATCGCGTTGTATTGATATTATTTGATTCCCGACGTTTCGGATCCTTTACAGCATCCATGGTCACGGGTAGACTAAGTTGTTGGACGTCTTAATGTTACAATTACTAACAGCTACCTTACATTTTTGTTAATTATTGGCGATCCGATTCACGCAGAACAAGCTCACCGTATCCTTCGGTCTTGCAGTTTTGGGCTTGGATTTTGATTTTATGGAATCTATAATGGGGTTCCAAGCAGGTGGTAAGATGCAGAGACAACAGCATCATTCCTACGTGTGCCAAAATTTCACCAAGAAAGGACATACGAGGAAGCGCCAAGATCTTATACCAGGCAAGCAAAAAACTATTACAACAGTTAATACAAAATACGCGATCCGATTTACATTATATTAATCAAGATATCGAGATTGCATCCAAGGATTTAAAGACAGAATTATCTACATTTGATTTTAATAATTGCATAAAAATACTAAATGAGCGTGAGTCATCAAAATATAACGAATGCAAGCACAGTAAAATTCAAAAATTCAATAAACTAATGTCAAAATCAAATGTCAACGTCACTAATATAGAAAACGGAACGCGCCCGTCACCTGCGAGCCAATCACGCGCAGTGTTTAATCTGTCAAAACATAACCTGGATGAAAACACGGTGGATGTACTATCAAAAGGCCTAAATTATGCTATAACACCTCGAAATATACCGGTAGAAAACATAATATGCAATGTAGAAGAGAGCCTTTATAAAAATAATATAAATAGGTAAACAAGATTTGGAGGCGATAACTACATCAAGACATTTCGTCAGTGTTACGTCGTAGCAGACCGCCCAAACTGAATCTTACAAAAAAACAATTTGCAGCGCTTAAAAACCTTCGCGACAGGCCCGAATTAACTATTCTACGTGCAGATAAAGGCAACGCCACGGTGGTTATGGATACGTCGGACTACAATAATAAAATACAAGACCTTTTATCGGATGTAAACACTTACAAACAATTGAAAACGGATCCTACTACAAAAACATTAAAATCAACTAGTGATCTAATAAAAAAGCACTCCGATACATTGAAGTTAGACGTAAAATACCTAATTCCCAGTTGTGCAAAACCACCAAAATTGTATGGGCTGCCTAAGATACACAAACCTAATGCTCCGCTAAGACCAATTGTTAGCCAAATCGACTCATCAACCTACAGATTGGCTCAACACCTAGCTAAAGTACTCTCACCACTAAGAGGAAACACGGCAGCATATGTTAAGGACTCATACCATTTTGTCAGTGAAATAAAACATTTACATCTCACCGACAATGAAACTATGGTCAGTTTTGATGTTCAGTCATTATTTACATGCTTACCAGTTGAAGACTGCATCAGAATTGTATCCAAGAAACTGGCACACATCTGGCTATATGTTATGGAATAATAAATTCTACACGCAAGTGGATGGTGTAGCAATGGGCTCTCCAGTATCTCCCATTGTTGCTGATATTTTCATGGAGGATTTCGAGGAGACTGCCCTGCAATCTGCACCTGTAACACCTTCTTCTACAAGCGGTACGTAGATGATACTTTTACCATACTACCATCTCATAAAGTAACAGCATTTTTAAACCACCTTAACTCCTTAAACTCCAAAATTCAATTTACTATGGAGGCAGAGGCCAATAACTCTTTAGCTTTCTTGGATGTTTTGGTCATTCGTAATCCCAATAACACTTTGAGTCACACAGTGTATCGAAAGAAAACCCATACAGACAAATACTTAAATGGTGAATCACACCACCACCAGAAATCATTTCATTGTTTCAGAGTGCGCGTGGGATCTGTGATGAGCAACATCGGGCTGCAGAGCTTCAACATGTCAAGCAAGTACTACATGACAACAAGCTCCGAATACCGCGCCCTCGTCACAGAAACCGCGTGAAACGTGCCACAGTCGAACGCCTACCTTCTATATTACCATATGTTAGAGGAGTCACAGACAAGATTGGCTATATCTTGAAGCGAGCTTCAATCAAAACATACTTCAAGCCGCTGAAGAAGATTAGTCAGTTCCTACCACCTGTCAAGTGCCACATACCTCTGCAAGATGCAGGTGTATACAAGCTAGATTGTGATTGTGGTCTCTCTTACATAGGCCAAACTAAAAGAAGCATAGGGATCGGCGGAAAAGAACATATCGCTGATGTCAAACACCGTCGTTTCAAGAAGTCAGCAGTTTGTGAACATACTCTAGACAAGGCCCAGCACTACATCACATTTGCACCGAGCAAACTGCAAGACCGAAGGATACGGTGAGCTCGTTCTGCATGAATCGGATCGCCAATAATTAACAAAAATGTAAGGTAGCTGTTAGTAATTGTAACATTAAGACGTCCAACAACTTAGTCTACCGTGACGTGATGCTGTAAAGGATCCGAAACGTCGGGAATCAAATAATATCAATACAACGCGATAAAATCCGTAAAATGTAGTTTTATTTCAATGCACTATTGTTATTAATAACTAAGTGTTAAATTATTTACTTGCATGCCTATCCTACTTACATGTCTTAAAACTTAAAAACTTAATATAGATAAATTGTAAACTGGAAGAGCGGGCTCTCCTACTACGAACAAATTACTTGCTTAAAGGAGAATCCAACACATGCTATGTATTTGTAAATATTAGTTGACGAAATAAATATTTTTATTATTATTTATTCGATAGATGACTATAATTACATTAAATCTGATTCAAGCAGGATCGAACTTACGAAGCCCTTTATTTGAATTGGTATTTGACACTTATGAACTTACAATGAAGACTTCGAACACTTACTTGACAAACTCCAATAAGATACTCCTACAAGATGCAGTAGTGTACAAGCTTGATTGTGATTGCGGTCTCTCATACATAGGCCAAACTAAAAGAAGCATAGGTACCCGCGTAAAAGAACACATCGCCGATGTCAAACACCGCCGTTCCAAAAAGTCAGCAGTTTGTGAACATACTCTTGACAAGGCCCAGCACTACTTCAAATTTGATAAACCACAAGTCCTCGCAAAAGAAAACCGATTCCTTCCCAGGATGATTCGCGAGGCTATTGAAATTAAAAAACACCCAAATTTCAATAGAGAAGATGGCTGGGGCTACCACCTGCTTGAAATACCATTATAGATTCCATTAAATCAAAATCCAAGCCCAAAACTGAAAGACCGAAGGATACGGTGAGCTCGTTCTGCGTGAATCGGATCGCCAATAAATAACAAAAATGTAAGGTAGCTGTTAGTAATTGTAACATTAAGACGTCCAACAACTTAGTCTACCCGTGACCATGGATGCTGTAAAGGATCCGAAACGTCGGGAATTAAATAATAATAATACAACGCGATAAAATCCGTAAAAAATAATTTTATTTCAAACTCCAATAATACATAAATCAACATTCTTATCATTTGACTTTTCGATAAAAATTAGAAGAAGAGCAGTTGCTACTACGTCATACAAAACTTGTAAAGTACAACATTACTGGTACACAGATATATATACACACTTACAAAACTCCGTAGCGATCAGTGCACAAAGATAGAAGTCTTAGGAGTTGCTTCCAACTTTAGTGCGTGACCGGCGTTTTACCACTTACAGTGTTCTTGGCTTGCGCCAGAGTTTCGATCAAATTTAACACGAAGCGCGCTCTTGCAGTTTCCCTATGCCGAATGAGAGCAAATTACTTTGGCATTATTTTGGACACGTCTGTAATATGTCTGCTTGCGGTTTTTGGAAGATGAAGTTAGTACTGTAGTAATTGGACAAAAGTATTTTCAAATTTTATAGCCTTTCCCTATATAAAAGTTATTTTACTTTGTTTATAACATTTATCTACAGTACTCATTTTCACTTATTTTACTTTCCTTGATATGACAATGTTTAACCTATTCATCAGAAATTTTGCTACATATACTACTCGACCTACTCCCAAACATCTCAATTCAGCAAGTCACAAAACCAATCGATTCTGCATTGTGTGCTGTAATTTGTTACTTCACCTAACAGGTTTGCTATATTAAATACCTATGACATCGACCTTTGACCATAAATCAATACTATACAAGTCTCATTTCAGTAAGGTATAAGACAAAACTGAACTTGATCAGGACCAAAACATGTAGGAATTACCGACGTAATTTGAAAAATTGACAAGGTACCAAGCTAACGTGCTCTAAACGGTCTAGGGATTAAGTACAAAAGAGAGCAATTGAGCACCTGAATGCGAGTGAATACGATTTGATTGCCTTTCGCCTTTTATCCATTCATTCGTTGATAGATCCCTGCATGTCCGACTGACTGTGACGTATGGCAGCCATTTTGTACGCCTATGTAATATCTGTGAAATCAAGATACTAGGTATAATCGATAAGAAAATAAAAGTACTTACGCGATTATGTATGATCGATCAACCCTGTATTATGTATGAGAAACTATTTTTTTATACATCCACCCGTATTTGTATTTCTGTAAAAACATTACGGTTTTCGTTCGCCAAAAAAATCCAATCAGTGTATAATCCTCCATCTTGAAATACAGCTTAAATATATAAATATGTAAGTAAAGCATAAAAGCCCCCAAGTCATGGCAATAGTAGTCTCGCCCCCTATTATATGGGACCCAAACATACCGGCGAATTACTGTGGGTGTACATTATAGGTACGCCTCTGCCTAACCTTTTGAGGAATACAGGCGTAATGGTATGGTATAAAAGCCGTCTGTATTTTATTTATAACCCTTTTTATATAGAAAACCCATTTATTTAACAGAGAAAAGAAATACCGGGCCCCAGAAAAATATTTCACACGTAAATATGGACTAAAATGTCTTGTTAACTGGAAGCAACATAAAAAAAGTCCATGCAGCTTAATCCGCGAATTGAAGCACGAAATGCGGTATGCTACTTTAATTACATTAAGAGCCTTATTTACTCATATTCAACGCTAACACGCCGTCATAATAAGATTATATTCATTTCATTACGCGTAGCCGTAACAGGGTAATCCCGTGGTATTAATTAAAACGGGCGAAAATTAATTTAATATTTCAAATACATCTGTTTACGCCGGACGATGGACTTTATACTTTGAATTTCGAACATAACTCTATGGTGCAATTTTTGTGTTCATTTAATTGTATCTGTTCATACTTACTCCAATAAAAGAGATGTTGTACCTGATTCAATTATAATAAAAAAATATTCTAAAGACAAATGTTTTTTACACTGACTATTTAGTCAGTAGATAAATAGGATAATTAATATGCTATCCCTTGCTCAAAATTACTTCTGTTATGATATATTGATTTCTTATGATCGATTTGCTTTAACATCCGAAAAAAAATTCTGAGATTATCTACAAAAGCCAAAAACTTTGCTAAATTCTCAAGTTACAATTACATTATCATAAAACAATAAAATCAACAGCTTTTACGAAATATATATTTACACCTAAACAGTTATCGTACACAATCACATAAAAAATTCAGTCCAAACTCCAAATGATTAATACTCTTTGATCTACAGAAATTCCAACCCTCTACTCAATACTGAAATGCGTATATTGATGAATTAAAGCAGTCCCAGATTTCAATGGGAAATCAAATACAGACTGATTTTCACTAAATAGTGGTTCGGTTATGCGTTTGACACAGTCACTGAATCAGCCAATACAGTCCTGCTGCGAATAAGATAATTGTTACATCCCTAGCTGATTCACTAACGTAAATTAATGTACGTATAACCAATTATATGAAATTAACAATTGATTATGAATATTCGTCCTTAGTCTACTACGATTTGGATTTTTTCGAACAGGTATTCAAGTGATTTTAGATCTTTTAAACGGAATTATTAAAGATTATTTTGGTTTGTTCATCTGATCGCCAATACCAAATGTTGAAACTAATATCAAATACCTACTTAATTCAACATCCCATTATATAAAAAGATATCAACATACTCATTACCCTAGTGGTCCTGAGCGCGACTGCTACGCTAGATGTTCGATTCCCAGGTCGAGCAAAGTGTTATTGGGTTTTTCTATGAAATACTCAGTAGCAGTCCGGAGTTTGGGATTTGTGCCCGGTTAATGGCAATAGGCTCGCCCCCTATTATATGGGACCTAAAAATACCGGCGAACTGTGGGTGTACATTAGTAGGTAAGGTAGGTATTAGTTGTAATACACCTTTTCCTAACTCACCGAGGAATACAGGCGTGATGGTAATGTTATGTTTATGATATCAACAAACTACATAATGAAATAAAATGATAATAACAACCTCTTAAGGCTAGTACTTATCAAAATCTAGAGTTTTAGGTAGTTTCTTCTTGTGGATCTAGAATTTAGAAATAAAATAAAATAAATTATCAATCTAAACCTTATTGAAAGCCAAAACAAGGCTAATACATTTTCCAAACAAAAGTATAATACTTTTATTTCCAATCCAATCACAATTAAGTAAGTAACCCATGTAATTACTTAAAGTCGTCAGATCTATTCGCCCCAACAAAAAGGACCTGGACATTTCAATGGCTACAAAGGGAATTTTGGCAAACTTCATCAAGGAGTCCCAAAGAAAAAGTCGGGTTCGGCAAAAAGAAAAAAAGATTTGACCCTCCGCATGTTGGGTACCTGACATACATTGGGGAAATGTCTTCTTATTTGCTGTTACTCAAACTTTATCTACATTTAAGTGAGGAATAGGAATGGTAATGTTTGTGATTAAAGAAAAAGTGGAGTGTCATGTGATATAAATTGTAAAAGTTAGACTATATAGTTTTTAACCTTACACAAAGGTGAGTGCAAGGTTAGAAACTCTTTTTACCTGAGAGTAATTTTGAACAATTGTTCATGCTATATTAAAATTATGGAAAAAACAGTGTCCCTCTTTTTTGCGCAGTTGTAGTCGGATAAAAACTACCCTAAAAATTGACCAGGCTCATAATCTACGTATACACCAGATTTCATAGAAATCTGTCAAGTAGATATTGAGTTATAAACGAACATACAGAAATACATACATACATATACACATACATACAGACAGTCATTTTTTCCGGCTTCAGTATCGCTTAATTAGTCTTTCCACTTATTTTTTCCTAAATATCTTGATTATCAATTACAGACACGACTTTTCTACAGACTTATTTATTATATGTATAGATATTCCAACTTACGTACTGGTACCCCCCACGTACCAGTACGTTGTTGGAATATATTTTAACACCCTTATCGTTTTTTAACAATAAATAAATAAATCTGCCCTATCTATACCCGAACCTCAGCTTTGAATGTTAAAATTATGATATAGTTTTACTGCTCTATGCACCTTTAACATCGTAACTTATAAATATTATCTAAACATAACATACCATCAAGATTGTATTCCCCGAAGAATTATGCAGAGGGTAAAAATCCACAGTATTTTCTATTACATCTTTAAACAACTCAAACGTTATTACACCGACTAAAAACATTGAATTTGTTTTTTATATAAATATTAATATTACGAGTATATATTTATCCATTTTGGATATTCTTGCCTCGATTTGCACTGGACTGGAAAAAGAAAAGTTTTAATGACAAATTATTTATTTAAATATGTATGTAGTATATGTAGGTATATGTTGTTAAAAACATACCATCACGCCTGTATTCCCCGAAGGGTTAGGCAGAGGTTGTACATAATGTACACCCACAGTTCGCCAGTATGTTTAGGTCCCATGTAATAGGGGGCGAGCCTATTGCCATTAACCGGGCACTAATCCAGACTCCGAGCTGTTATTGAGAATTTCATAGAAAAACCCATTAACACTGCTCGGCCTGGGGATCGAGCCCAGGACCTCTAGCGTAGCAGTCGCGCTTGGGATCACTAGACTAATGAGGCAGTCGTATATGTATGTTGTTGTATTTAAAAATTAGTGGGAAGTTGAAATAAAACTATTTTTACGGATTTTATCGCGTTGTATTGATATTATTTGATTCCCGACGTTTCGGATCCTTTACAGCATTCATGGTCACGGGTAGACTAAGTTGTTGGACGTCTTAATGTTACAATTACTAACAGCTACCTTACATTTTTGTTAATTATTGGCGATCCGATTCACGCAGAACGAGCTCACCGTATCCTTCGGTCTTGCAGTTTTAGACTTGGATTTTGATTTTATAGAATCTATAATGGGGTTCCAAGCAGGTGGTAAGACCCAGCCATCTTCTCTATTGAAATTTGGATGTTTTTTCATTTCAATAGCCTCACGGATCATCCTGGGAAGGAATCGGTTTTCTTTTGCGAGGACTTGTGGTTTATCAAATCTGATGTAGTGCTGGTGCTGGTGACCATGGATGCTGTAAAGGATCCGAAACGTCGGGAATCAAATAATATCAATACAACGCGATAAAATCCGTAAAAAGTAGTTTTATTTCAATGTCTAATATTCGCGTAAGTGTCAGAAACCAGTATGTTAGTGGGAATTGTTAATTTTATGATATTATGTTTCATTTAGTTTGGTATCATTATTTCAACAGTTGTACCAGTGATTTATTTTGTTCTGTACATACACAAAATAGAAATACCGAAAAATATTTGATATAGCAACCCTATTAAAACAAAACAGATAACAAGTTAATCTAATCTTTTCTTGTTATCGCTATATTATCTGTAATTATGAATTTACCAGAGGATAGTTCGGCTATGTTAATTGGGGGTGTTCGTGATTGCATTCCTACTAAGCCGCAATTTCTGGTGCACCCCTTATCTATCCATTTAGTTTAACTTTTGCAATTAACTTCAAAGTATAAATGAGTATTCGTGACCTTATTTCAAATGTAATATCGATGAAAGTTCAGTACTTTAGTTGGTATGCTTACTTTTAGGGTATCGTAGCAAAGTTATGGAATCGCACCATCTAGATATCATCACCAACCGATGCATCGTCCCACTATTATCACTGCTTCAATTAAAATTTAAAATATATGTACATATAACATACCATCACGCCTGTATTCCCCGAAGGGTTAGGCAGAGGCGTGCTTAATGTACACCCACAGTTCGCCGGTACGTTTAGGTCCCATGTTATAGGAGGCGAGCCTATAGCCATTCACCGGGCACAAATCCAGACTCGGAGCTGCTACTGAGAATTTCATAGAAAAACCCAATAACACTCTGCTCGACCTGGGGATCAAACCCAGGACCTCTAGTTTAGCAGTCGCGCTTGGGACCACTAGACTAATGAGTTACATATTTATGTATAAATAAAGCAAACGTTTCAATTTAAGGTAAAACTAACTATTTAGAGCTACTGGTCGCTGTAGCAATATTCCTAGAAAACCAATTGTGACCGTTATTTTAATTAGATACCAATTTCAAAGATAAAGATTTCGAAGAAACGTATTTGTTGTCAACGTAAAATAATTTCTGGGAAGTGACAATCATTGTAATTGAATTTTGATCCGCATCGTCGTGTTACAGCTAAAACAGGAGCAATTAATTTTCTACTGTGTCTGTAACTAATTAAAAATAATAAATATTATCCAACCATGGCAAAGGAAAGGTTATGTTTTAGCAGCATATTTATATATATTTACTTCACGTTTCTCTACATTATATATTTATCCGTATGAACTATATATAAAAATAAAGTACTAAGAGAATAAAATAAAATTTTACAACATTTGGTTCTTTATATTATGTCGTCTTAAAATTCAAATAAAATCGAATAAGATTCAAATGTTCTAATCATCGAGATAAAAATAAAATCTTTTAAAATTGGATTTAAGTACCTAAAATATGTAAAAATTATATTAAATATTCCTGTACCTTGGTCTACAACTTATTTACGGTTGGCTTAAAGTTATTAAATTATTATTTTTTTATTTAACAAAATATTATTACAAATGATAACAATTAAGAAATCTGCCAAACTGATATGCAGTTTGTCGGCAGCATATCTTGCTTTACAATAAGAAATACATATTTGTTATCCTGTTTTTTTAAGCTATTGCATAGCTTCTATCGCGGATCTTGAGCGTGGGGACCGAATCCAAAAATTCCGTAACGAAAAAAACCTAACACGCTTGTCTCTTTAGTTCAGCAACCCGCCTTTAGGTGGCATTGGTTGTATTACATAAGTTGATAAAAACCAATGCCACCTAAAGGCGGGTTGCTGAACTAAAGAGAAACACGCTTGTCTCTTTAGTTCAGCAACCCGCCTTTAGGTGGCATTGGTTGTATTACATAAGTTGATAAAAAACGCTATGCAATAGCTTTACCGCGGCAGTCCCCGAGTGCCACACGTCTTTTTTTTGTTCTTATTTTCTCTTCTTTTTCTTTTGTTTTTACTTACATGAAGTTATACTTTATACCGTTGACAAATTTTGACATTCGTCCTGGCAAACCACAACCTCAAATTAGGATAACATATCCTTAAAATTCGAACAATATTCAAAAGTGTCCATGAAAACAGTTTAAAAATGTATTAAAGGTCTATAAACACACAGTTCATCAAGTAAAGGGAAATAAGCATAAAGTTAAGGAAAACCAGTACAAAATACTTCCTAAGTGTGGCCATAATGTAATTTATTTTGTTTTGATGTTGTTGACCCGCCTTTAGGTGGCATTGGTTGTATTACATAAGTTGATAAAAACCAATGCCACCTAAAGGCGGGTTGCTGAACTAAAGAGAAACACGCTTGTCTCTTTAGTTCAGCAACCCGCCTTTAGGTGGCATTGGTTGTATTACATAAGTTAATAAAAAACGCTATGCAATAGCTTTACCGCGGCAGTCCCCGAGTGCCACACGTCTTTTTTTTGTTCTTATTTTCTCTTCTTTTTCTTTTGTTTTTACTTACATGAAATTATACTTTATACCGTTGACAAATTTTGACATTCGTCCTGGCAAACCACAACCTCAAATTAGGATAACATATCCTTAAAATTCGAACAATATTCAAAAGTGTCCATGAAAACAGTTTAAAAATGTATTAAAGGTCTATAAACACACAGTTCATCAAGTAAAGGGAAATAATCATAAAGTTAAGGAAAACCAGTACAAAATACTTCCTAAGTGTGGCCATAATGTAATTTATTTTGTTTTGATGTTGTTCGTCCTATACGGGCTTGAGATAAGGGAAACTTTCCCTCGGCAAAAGTAATGTGGTGTTATTAATGTCTTTTGTTGTACTCCATTGGTTACGCTACTTGTTTCGATTTCGAACATTCGAGTGAGACATTTTGTTATTTTTTGTTGTTTAATTTTCGTATTTAAAGTTTATTGTTTCACTTTAACCCTTCAAGTACTTAATTACATACAGTATGCAATATATATATGCAAATATATGCTTTGTTGAATTAAATACAAGCTGGTGTTGGTGTTTATTTTTATTTTTAAAAAACATGCTTTTAAAACTACTGTATTCTTTACGGACCAAACCTACTTATAAGTCTGATAGTGTCGTTCACCTGACCTTTACAATATGAACGCCATGAATTTATTCTAGGATTAATATAATAGGTGGTGTGTCCAGCACCTGCTTCAAAAACATTTTACTCGACCTGAGGATTGAGCCACGAGCACCTCACGCTCAATAGCCAAATTTGCGATCAAAGAGTCAGCCTAATCTAAATATACACAAAATATTAAAATTATTACCATTATATTAAACTCACTGTTATTTTTGCAAATAGGCACAAATTAGTCGAGCACACTAGGCTGCAATAAACAAATAGGCGAATGTGTATGCAAATTTAATTGATTTGCTTATAATGTAAATACTGAACCGGCTATGTGCATAATATGTTGTTTGCTAAATGCATTTGAATAATAGCGATGAAAACAATGACGTCATAATGCGGCATTAGCGAAGTGCCTGAGCTACGATTCGTAGGTTCAGCTTCTACATGGAACAAGATTTGTATAGTCTTACATAACAACAATATATCATCACGCCTGTATTCCCCGAAGGATTAGGCAGAGCTGCTCACAGTTCACCGGTATGTTTGGGTCCCTAATAGGGGGCAAGCCTATTGCCATTAATCAGCCACAGGTCCGAAACTCCGAGCTGCTGCTGAAATTTACCCAGGACGTCTAGCATAGCAGTCGCGCTCATGATCGCTAAACTAATAAGGCAGTTTTTAACAGCTAGAGTCTAAAAATGACAACGCGTGAGTGATACCACTAGTGAGGTGGTTGAAGACAACTATCAGAGAGAAAGAAAGAAAACATTTATTCACTGCAACATTATTAAAACTGTACATACAGAGGGAAACATACCTGAGAGATTTTCTCGACGGCTTGTGTAGTCTGCTAACCCGCACTAAACCAGCTTGATGGACTATAGCCTAATCCTTCTCAATCCGAGAGGAGATCCGTGCCCAACAGTGGGACAGTATAATG
The DNA here is from genome assembly GCA_910591435.1 of Acronicta aceris. Taxonomy (NCBI): domain Eukaryota; kingdom Metazoa; phylum Arthropoda; class Insecta; order Lepidoptera; family Noctuidae; genus Acronicta; species Acronicta aceris. The sequence goes on along the minus strand of OU342767.1, from coordinate 5,988,583 downwards.
GGTTGATCATTTTATGTTGATTATTTATAATATAGGTACTTTTTGTTACGTGGGAGGGCCATGCTACGGCACGAATGGGCCGGCTTGACCGGAGTGATCACGGCCTCACAGAAAACCGGCGTCAAACAACGCTTACGTTGTGTTTCGCCGAGTGAGTGAGGTTACCGGAGGCCCAATCCCCTTTCAAAAGGCCGGCAACGCACTTATGACTCCTCTGGTGCTGCGGGTGTACATGGGCGGCGGTAATCACTTACCATCAGGCGATCCGTCTGCTCTTTTGCCCTCCTATCCCATAAAAAAATGCTGCGGCAGTAAAAAGGCTACGAATCAGCATAAAAATGCCTCGCTTGGACAGCTGTCAGCTTTGTTTGTCATTTTTTTACCATCTCAATACACTACAGTCACTTTGCCACGAGCCCCACGATACGCTTATATCACAAGTAAAACTAGGCTTGCAATATTTGCATTGCATAGACATATTTTGCCTTCAACTTACATTTCATAACACATGCATAGTTTTTAACTTTCTCAATAGCTTTTCCTTTTGCGCAGATGCTACTGTAACGAACTGAACTTTAAGAATTTCGCTGTGATGCATACAAATGGTTCTTTGTTTTCTGATATTTTCTGCATATTATCGATATTTTAACATAGGTAGTTTTTCTACGAGTATCTAGGTATAAAGCTTCACTGTAGGTATCGATATTGTAATTAAAATAATTGTCATTACAATTGTCTTACATAGTGGTAGTTTTTCCAGAAAAATAAAACAAAACTGGTTTAGGAATAAATATTAAGCGAATGTAAGATTTTAATTTAAAATAAATTATATATATTCAATTTAGTGACAAGCATCCAGCATAAAAATACACGGAAAGTCATTACTTAACTTATTAAATAAATCACTAAAAATAGAACTGTAAAATACAAATAAACCTCAATCAAAACAAAATCCTTTACCTCTATTACAAGTACAAACATGGTTGCTTTAATTTACGTTTGAAGTGCTCACTCAAACTCGACTTAACACTAAAACGCCGACAGGCGATGACAACGTGTCAACGGGCCCCGTGACGCCCCCAGTCGTAAAGTGGCACGCAGTCACAGTTGAATTAACGTTCCCAGATTACGATTCCTGGGTCGCGACTTCGAGGTGGGTCACTAATAAATCTGCTGAAATAAACCCAGTCATAACCGCAGGGTTATAAAACTTTACAGGCCTGTGAAATACATTTCCATACATTGAGTGCAGACTACTGGGCTATATACGCATACAAATGTAACCATTACGAGGGATGATTTTGAATTAATAATGTTATTGCCTCCACTTTTGTGTTGCCTCATAAAATAATACTTATAAAGTAATGTAATCTATAGTCATACTATTCATATTTATTACCCAATGCGAAACTAAGTCTTATTTATTAAACTTTGAAGCGGCGGTAGCCTAATGGCTAGGGCGTCGAACTTGCAAACATGTGGTTGCCGGTTCAAACCATTGCACTACCGACGTAAACTCACTTGTAACACAAGCATTTAGCTTAGTATGAAGGGTTAACAAGAATACTAGAAATGTGCGACCCACATTGCTAGTAAGCTTTATTTATTTTTTAAATCATGTCTAAATAGCTTATCCAATTTTGGTGAATTATGGAATGGAACTTTGAAGAAGGATATAGGCTACTTTTTCTCAAAAAGAACTTTGGGATCCGAGTGTAACTGCAGACAACAGCTAGTAAACTAATGCGAAAGTAACTCTGTTGCTAACTCCGTTTGCCTGTTGCCTTTCCACGCCTAAATTTCTGACCAGATTTATATAAAATTTAACTAGCAAAATCATCACCTGCTAAGGAAGGACGTAGGATCCCTTATATCTCGAAATGTTATTTTTAAAACCGTAGGTAACAACTATACTGTATACATAATCAACCCATTATACTGTCCCACTGCTGGGCACGGGTCTGCAGAGCAGAGCTAACCTTTCAGAGATAGAGATAATAAATTTATGTTAGAAAACATTTATTTTCGTCGTCATTCGCTTTTGAATGCTATAGGTGAATTTCAAAACAAACACTTTTACAAATTTTTAATTTATTTTTTGCAATAATAATAATAAATGTTTATTTTATTTATGGCAACTCATGGCATTTATTTCATGTTAAAAAAAATAACCTAATTTTGATAAATTAAAATTGAAATCAAAATGAAATGTATTTCCATTAAATTAAATTATTGTAAATGAAATGAAATAAATAAATAAACGCAATGTATTTCAATTAAATTAAATTATTGTAAATGAAATGAAATATATATTAAAGTAAAAAAATCAAATAAATTAAATTACGCTTTTACTAATGCTTGCAATCTTTTATATGTGTACCTAATTAGTAAAATCCTACCTTCCAACATACCGGCAAAGTGTGGGTGGGTGTTACATTAAGTACACCTGTACCTAACTTTTTGTAGAATACAGGCGTGATGGTATGTTATGTACATAATTATATAGAAAACATCTCAAATTCGTTACTTCTCCTTTTAATAAATTTAAAGCACTAATTTAAATTACACTCAGAAAGTTGAATCATAAATCTCCCAGCCTCCGAGCTGACGCAAAAAGAAAATATATAAGAGTCTAAGAAACACGAGAACTTCGTACAGACAAGAACACGGCGTGAATATAAATTCAAATACGTATAAATTTATTCAACACTAACAACACACTTAAACCTAACGAATGATATAGGTAAAAAACTACCTAAGCAAAGTGCTATGAGGTTTTACTATGAAATTCTTAGCAGTAGCTCGCCCACTATTACATGGACCCCGAAAATATGCATGCTTTGCATAAAATACAAAAAAAAAATACTAATCCAAAGTTATATTTTGTTTATGAATTGCCTCATTAGCCTAGCGGTCACCAGCGCGACTGCAACGCGGGTAGAGGTTCTGGGTTCAATTCCTACGTCGAGCAAAGTGTTATGGGTTAAAGGTTTTTCTATGAAATTCTCAGTAGCAGCTCGGACTTTAGAATTTGTGCCTGATTAATGACAATAGGCTCGCAATATGTTGATACAGTTTAATGCCCATATATACGAGTATATGTTCGTGGGCCGATCGTTTAAAATGGGCCGATCGCGATTTGCCTTGGCAGATCACGATGTACCGGCCATTTTATGATATGACCGATTATTTCACGATGTGCCTAACTTAATTTCTTCTGTGTAAGTATGTAAATGGCTACAATTAGGTTCTAGCACTTGCCGGCCGCTGCCGCGGCCTCGCTCACGTTGATCGCTCGGCTCGTGCATTGTATGGTCAAAGTTCTAACCTGGCCATATCACGAAATGCCGGCACATCGTGATCTTCTCACTTAAACGATCGGCCCACGACATATATGTACAACAATACCTATAGTCAGTACCTATCTAAAATTCCGACGTGTATTAAACTGACTATATAAAACATAACATATATACCATCACGCCTGTATTCCCCGAAGGGGTAGGCAGAGGTGTACTAATGTACACCCACAGTTCGCCGGTATGTTTAGGTCCCATGTAATAGGGGGCGAGCCTATATGCCATTAACCGAGCACAAATCCAGACTCCGAGCTGCTACTGAGAATGTCATAGAAAAACTCAATAACACTTTGCTCGACCTGGGGATCGAACCCAGGACCTCTAGCGTAGCAGTCGCACTTAGGACCACTAGCCTAATGAGGCAGTGCCAGACTATATAAAATTCTAGTCAATCATTGGGAATAAACTTTTACTGTACTATAGACAAGAGAAAAAGCTCGCGTGCTTCGAAATTCAATTTTGTAAAAAAAACTTAGTAATTACGAGAGTTTTTCCATTAATCCACTTTCAAGTTTCTAAATGAAAATATTCAATTTAGGATATTGGATTCAAATGAATGATAATTACGTAGATAATGGAAAATGCTCATCAAAATGTTATTTTCCACTAGAAATAATATAAAATTATTCATTTATTTTAAATTGAAACTATTTTTTGGTATCTACCATTTCTTAAGTTTATTGGTTATATTCCTTTTTCTTGGCAAGTAAGCATAGGTCATTAACCTTTCGTTTTTACTGTTTCTATCTGAGCGTGATCTTGTTGAAACTACCGCTGGTAATAAAGTTTGGAGTTTAAAGACTTCATAAAACAAACTGCCAGTCTATCAACGTTACATGAACTTTATCTTGCTTTGTTTACTTTGAATAATACAACACAGAAAGTATTTACACATCCAAAATTTAAAAAAAAACTTTTTTACTCATTTCATAAACTTAGTAGGACTCTGACGCTGGTGTACGTCTGGATTACAGCATTGTCGCAGCAAAACCCATCAACAAATTATCTGACCTAGGAATCGAACCCAGCGTCACATTCACAATTACATTTCAAAGCCGCTTCACCGCTTTCTAGTGTTACGCACTAGGAAGAAGAAGAAAGACTCCCCATATAAGTTTTTCTTTAATATCTATAATATACAGACATCGGTAGGTAATAGATTATTTCTACAGTAGGCCCGTCAAATTTTTAGTTACACAAAGTAACCAAATTTTGCTCGTCATCTTATTGTTTAAAAGTACATAAATTTATTCGGCCCCCAAATTACTTCAATAATGAATTATTAAAACTAAGCCTTACAAGTCTGCTAAGGGTCAGTTGTCTGAACAAATTATCATAACCTCATTCTTGGAAATTCTAACTGAATTAAGCGCCCATTTACTCACTCGCCTATAACGAGCTGAAATATATTAACAGTAATTCTAAGTAAAAGGTAGAAAGAAAATACGCTAAAAGTACGTAATAAAAAGCCTATAAAACTTAAAGCACACGTTAGGAGTACATTCGATACAAAATGGCGTCGTTACCTGTTCTAAATTACCTACACTTAAGGGACAGGCCGATAAAGAAGCCTTCTTCATATCACTTTAAGCTGTATCACCCTATTTTGAACGTTCAATGATCTTTCAAAGGACATACTTGTAGAGAATAGTTTGTGACCCTTGGGACCTGCTATTTATAACTTTGGGTATTTTCGTTTAAGAATAACTTCGCTTTATTTGCTGTATGATACAAGATATATTTGCTGTACGATACAAACTATAGAAGATTTTTATCCAAGCTTTTAAAATATTTGAATCATAATCAGTATACAAGCCAAGAGACACTCACTGCTGAATCAAAGAAAACTCAGAAGCGGCGGCATCGGACTTGCGATCATGTCGTTGCCGGTTCGAAACCCACCCATTGTACTACCGATGTGAACCCAATCGTAACACAAGCATTTAGCTTAGTACGAGGGGTAACAAAAATACTAGTAATGTGCGACCCACATTACTAGTATGCTTAAAAAAAAGCCTCTTCCATAAGCTAGGGAGGTTATGGAAGAGGCTTTTTTTGGAGGCCCTACAGGACTTTACCAGATTGTCTGTCCATCACGACACGTAGTTATATCTACCGCGTAACATACACTATAACTCACTCGCTAACGTGGACTCGATTCCCACCCAAAACAAATATTTGTGTGTTCCACGGATATTTGTTTCATGATTTTATGCGGCCTTTGTGTCCGTAAATTGTATGTTTGTGAAATCCCTGCGAGACGACTTTGCAAATACATAAACTAAATCTTAAATTTTGTCTTTGAAATATTCGAATCAGAATAACTTCACTACGAGTATTATTTGCTTAGGTATCGAGTTAGTTCCCCAAACTGCTGCTACCGCCGTAATATTTATATGAGCGGAACCCAGCGGTGTCTGCGAGTTGTTATCGTAAACATTTCTATAACAAAAGTTGTGTTTAGTTGCAAATACAGGTAATGAGGGAAGTAACACGAACAAGCCAGCTTGTTTCCTACCGTTATTTAACTTTGTTAGTAGGTACCTATATTTCTTAAGTAAGGAGTACGGTCATATGGATTTCAGAAGTTGCAAAATTTGGAGTATAAAGTTATATTAAGAGAATAGAGACATGTACACTGCAATCACAACTGTATTCCTAAATACTAAGGGAATGGTGTACTCATGTATCTAGGAATCGAACCTATGGACCGATACAAACCAACCGATTTTTATTACGCGGCGTATTAAGTACATATTATTATGTAGATAAGCAGAATAATTTAGTATTCATACTCATATTATAAATGCGAAAGTAAATCTGTTTGTTAACTAATTTTGATGAATTTCGGTATAGAGATAGATTGGACCTTGGCATAGCTAGCTATTGTCTCAAAAAGTTCTTTTGGATCTCTGTGAAACCGCGCGCTAGTAATATATGTTTTTATAATCGTTTGCTGCCGGTCCACGAATTTTCGCCCGAAATTAATGATATTCCGTTACCTCTACCCTAAAATTCAACCCACGCAGAATCTAAATGAATTACAAGCTAATCAAAACTTTTCCCCAATGTATTCCGGCCACATTGAAAACTCAATTTAATTGTCGAACTCTTGATTGTTATTGCTGTAATCAAAAGTACGATAAGTATAGCAGTTATAAAACTAAAGAACTATTATATACCCTTCTTTTAATTACTTTCTTAGGTCAGTAAAGTTGGAATAATTACGTTTTTTAAATTCAAGCTCTCTTAAAACTATTAACATTATTATATGTATAATATTCTAGCATAATAGATGATGTAGTGACAGGTATTGAAAAGAATATGCTGAGATGGTTTAGACATGTTGATATAGACAACCAGATGTCAACGATACATGGTAACTAACAACGCAAGGAACCTGTTCATTGAATATTTTTGGAAAAACATTGCTATTTTTTAAAGACTGTTTGTTTCGTGGATACCAAAGTAATCACCTAAACACATTATGTTAGACAATTTTATTCATATAAAATATGAAAAAGGATTAGAAAAAATTACGACACCAGAATCTCAATGAAAGTTTTCTTTTCTTTGTCATTAAGCTATATTCAGAAACGCAGACTCACTCAGATTCCCTTCATTTTCAATCTGCATTTAAACTTTTTTAACCAAACCGAAATAATAAAAATATACAATTTCATGGCATAAAATATTGCAGAGTAGAAATTATTTTTAGTTTGTTAATTACGCGCGTTTCCAGTCACTGACTAACTAGATTATTTTTTAATTTCGTTTTAAAACTTATCACAAAAGCAACTTTGGATTAACTGTTTTGCCTCTAGCCTACACTGAAACAAGGATTTAATAAATTATTTTATGCGAGACCCGGATTTTCGTCATAACTTTTATTTATTAGCTTTTTATTATTATAGCCACTAAACTAAAGAGTTCATCATTAAAATTATCATTAATTTAGCCAAATTTCTATGTTTTATAAACAATCCGCTAAAAATAATCTAAAAAAGGTTATTTTTTTATTTACCTTCTTGTAAGACGGGGTTAACACAATCTTAAAAAGATTGTTATAAATAAAGAAAAAAAAACTAAATAGAGGGACAAAAACAGTTTCCATTTCAAAACATGTTTCTAAAAACACTATTTGTTGTGTCTACTGTTTCATGGGCGTAATATTCCTTTGGCCGCCCACCGACGTACCTACATAAATGTATCGAATGTTGATAAACTCCACTATTATGAAGTGCTGTATAAATAGACTTTGTATGCTTGATTGGATTCGGTATGATAAATTTGCCCTTCTAAGAAACGTATTTCTTAAATATTTTTTTTATTAAAGACACTGCCCATCCTCATTAGGGAACAAATTCTGTTTCGCGAGGGATTTCACAAACAATTAACAGACACAAAGTACCTACACCCAGACTCGAAAGTCGGTCTCGGGGGTCTTTATTAGAGCAACTGAAACCAAAATAACCATTTTTAGAATTTTTGTTTGTCTGTCTGTCTGCATGACGCAAAAACCACGGCATGGAATTGAATGCAGTTTTCACCGATGCATTGCTTGAGGTCTAGCTTAAAATCTTAACTTATACTATGTTAATCTTTTCGGGCCGTGAGTGAAACCGCTGGTAACAGCTAGTGTTACATATAATAGCGAACCAATGCAGAATACACACGTGCCATTGTTGGCCCGCGACAAAATATTTCAGACACGGGACGTAGGAATTTAGTATCCTAATATGGTTCCGTCGTAAGAAGTCCCTTTTGACACTTTACATAAATATATACTAACTACTCGACTTTATACCCACATCCCAGCAATTTCTAGACTTTAGAACAAGAACAAGAAGAACACTGTTATTAATCACTGACCCCTTTTTACAAATTAATTAATTTTGTAATAAATATTACAAAATTTGTTAAACTTGTTATTAGTGAAGGAAAATTTCAACCGCGGGCAGGAATCTAACCTGCGTCTTCGGGTTAGATACACCAGACGCTATGACCTCTAAGCTACCGCAAGTCCCACTACCAACAAAGGTTTCCACTATGCCCTAGTGGAATCGAATAATTCCCTCACAATTGGAGCTGCTCGACTGAGGAAGTACCTCCACCTTGTAATTTATAATATATATATACATATGTATATCATCATAATAATATTTCATCAGTTCAGAATCTTGCTGAGTTAAATATAAACTGACGATATATAAAATTTTCTGGTGACTTAAACACATATATTATCTTATATACCGTATTAGTTATTCTAAATATCTATTAAAAGCTAATCTTATAGTACCTACCTATTACGCACATAAAAGCTACACATAGACGAACTGTGACCATCAAAAGTCACAAACAGATATAGTAAATACAAATTCAGAGAGTGCAGTCTAGTCTGAAAACAGCGACCTTTCCAGAATCTAGGCACACAGCCTTTGCAAACAATGCGTTGTCACTCGATACCAAAGGCCTAATCTACTCAACCCCGCACTCACCCAGTACAATGAAACTAGTATTAATCAACGGTAGCAGATCTAAGCCTTCATTCGTATCTGACAGCTACTCGCTTTGATCCTCACAAGGTACTACCAATATACAGCTTCTTAGAGTGTACTATTAGAATGATGGGTCCCTCTGATGCCAAGAGAGATGGATATTTTAGGAATCGATTCGTATTATGTTTCTCATCCTTTCGATCAGATCCATCGATTAAACCAACAAAAGGTAGATGTGGCTTTCGTTTTTCGAGAGATAACAGCTCTCAACACAATTTAACAATTAAATTGAGTAGCGAGGATTTTCTTAAACGTGTTTTAATCTTATAACAATCCCTACATGATATTACATAAGAATTTACAGCTGCGGGTATGTACTTGATTAATTGTATTCACTACGAGACTTTCTTTATTATGCTAAAATAACAAACTAGTATAAGGTCAAGCAAAATCAAAATGGTTTTATCATACATTAGAACAGGGTTGCTATTGGCATGTCGTTTGCAAGTTAACGCTCTGAAGACAAGATATCTATTGACAAAGTAATAGGGATGTCTCCGATAGATTGTGTCGTCGACGTAATCATTGAACAGATTAATTGTTGACGGTTGACTTCACTGGGAGATATGGTTTAATGTGAAAATGGTACGACACGATAAGAGCTACTGTATAAGTTTGAGACTTTTGTTTTTATTTAAGAAAAAAGTTGATTGATTTCATGTAATTACCTCAGCCCACAAACACACTTAACATCACGAAGGGAAAGTTACGTTGATAACCTCTCAAAAAAAAATGGACAAGTTTTTGGAAGTTGTATCGGCCTGGAAATACTGCTATTAAAAATCACTCCATAAAGTAACTGTAATGTATTCCAATTTCAATATGAAATATTTAAAATAATCAAAACAAGCATGTAGGTAATAACACCGTAGGTCGCATGCAACAGTGAAGATTTGCATTGTTTCCTCCAAACTTGGCAGCTCAAGTTTATGGAACTTGGTAGCGTGCAAACTTCACTTCATAATTATTCAACAAAAATTTAGATATACATACCTTATTAGGTAAGTATACGATATTTTTTTCTGGCATGCGTTCAAGCGAAATGAGTACCAAAGTCGGTATTCTGAGGTTTTTAGACTATATATATATACGGTACCATCAGTCAAGCGAAAGAAAATAAACAAACAGACAATCAAAGAATTATGTTCTTACATTATGATATTTAAAATTCATTAAAGCTATGTCTACTGTTCGCATGCCAGAAAGCAGTATAATGTATTTTGCAACACATAAATAAATTAGCACATTACTAAGAACCAAAAAACATGTTTTTGAAATAATGTAAAATGCAGAGCGCTCTTGGAAAATGAAACAGTAATGTAATTAGAAACACCTGCAGAACTTAATACCGAGAAACACGTACTCTCCTTCTGACTAATCTGAAGTAGTGGTGAGGTCAGCCATCCTTAGTTTTACGGTTATACCCTACGGTTATCTTTGCTGAAATAATTAACACTAAGTTCACTCAGAATATAAGAAAAGATGGATTTGGTGATATTTAAATAGTTTTTAATACTATTTCGGGATTTCACAAGTAAATTAGGTGTGGAGTCGTTGAACGCTAGTTAATTTTTGGTGATGATTTTGTATTTGGGAGATTTGAGTATATGGTTCGATATTATTCAATATAATATGTGTCTTATTACTTAGATAATACGATTGATAAGCAAGCAAAGAGAAGTTGACTACCCTTTAATAGTAAGTACCTATAATACTCAATAGTTACCTAAATAATAGCTCACGCTATGCTAAAAAATGTCAGCAAAAGTGTGTACTGATAAGGGGCGAGCCTATTGCCATTAAACCAGCAACAAAGCTAAACTCAGAACTACTACCGAGAAGGTCATAGAATAACCCATTAAATACTTTGCTTGACCTGGCAATCTATAAGACCAATGAAGGAGTTATTAATAAATATATTATACAAGTTTTGCTATCTCATTAATGCTTCGAAACCAAAAAAAGAATGTTCCCAAAGAAAACAAATTGTAACAAGCATTCCGTATGTCGCGGTGGATATTAAATTCTTTCCCTTTGGTTACTGTCGCTCCGTTTATTTTGTTTACAATTTGCGGAAAATTTTAGACACAAGTCAACTTTTTGTCGAGTTTGTAGGGTTTTCAATTGTTATAATGCTTGCTTTGAATAAAATTAATTCCGGGAAAGTGCCTCCAACTTTCATAATGAGTCAGTTTAGCCGCAAAAATTTATAAGAACCTGCTTATTTCATTCCCTTATCGCGTCCATTTATTGTCTCGTTGGGACAATTTACATTGGCTTGAATTTTATATCGATGTTTTTATTGGGTACCTAGATAATTTGTGATGCTATTCTTCCCAAGTTTATGCAAAGGTGTGATGTAATAAATCCAAGTTTCGCCAATGATGTCGCCATCATTAGTCCCATGTAATAAGAGAGTGAAAGCAGTAATAGCCTAGTGGTATGACCGTTGGACTGCCAAGTCAAAGGTCTCGAGGTCGAACCCAAGGCCTCTGACTGTTAGAAGTCATGTGCGTATTAAATAGTTAATTATAACGTGCTTAAGCGGTGAAGGAAAACATCGTGAGGAAACCTGCATGCCTAAGAGATTTTCTCGAAAGCGTGTGAAGTGTGCCAACCCGCACTAGGCCAGAGTGGTGGACTATAGACTATAGCCTAATCCCTCTTACTCTGAGAGGAGACCCGTGCCCAGCAGTGGGACAGTATAATGGGTTGATTATGTTATGTTATGTAATATCTCCATATTACTTCTTTCAAAAGAATGGAGTAGCATTATATAGATGCATTAATTAGTTATACGAAAATTCACTAGCAGTTACATTTATCATATAGGTACCGAAATATCTTCTCATAATGGATCCTTCAACTAAGCCTGCCAAATTTTAGTTGCAAGTATTAGTTTTGTAGCAAATTCAAGGTACCTAGTTATAGTAATTTTATTGTGATATTAACTAGACAATATTCACAACTATGTACTATAAAAACATTTAAAACACTTTTAAACATACCATCACGCCTGTATTCCCCGATGGATTAGGCAGAGGTGCACTGGTGTATACCCATAGTTCGCCGGGTATGTTTTAGGTCCCATGTAATAGGAGCGAGCTTATGCCATTAATCGGTCACAAATCCAATCTCTGAGCTGCTACTGAGAATTTCATAGAAAATCCCAATAACACTTTGCTCGACCTGGGGATCGAACCCAAAACCTGTAGCGTAGCAATCGCGCTCGAGACCACCTGACTAATGAGGACGTTTAAAAGTACATTGTTAACTCCTAAAATTGTCAATTTAGGCAGAAAATAATGTAGTAAGAACTGGATGTGCTTTGCTTTTAAGCCAAGGTTTTAGGAAACAGTTGTGACGTACTTATTATTATCTGGATGAAATGTTAAATAGTTAAATGAAAAAAAAATAATGCCTAGATTTTATTGAATCGTACGTAACCGTTAGGTATAACTCAGTTGAGTATTTTAATAGAAAAAAGTCAATCTCGCCTGCACTATCGCGATTGCTGGGAGTCCTTTTAAATCGGCGCGACAGCTGCGTATGACGGCTATCAACTTAGGTACAGAGAGACCACTTTACATTTATTTTAAATGCAATCTGCAATCATGAAGCAATAGTATAGAGTTTATTTTTGTAGTTTCAGTAAGAAGAAATCCAATCTCGATTATATAAAAAATAGTCATTATTTTTTAAGTTTGAAACGATTTTCCGGTAGTTTATTTCCAGTGAAGTACTAATAGATGAAATGGTACGGTAGGAACCTTGATTAACGGTATCTGAACCCGAATAATAACACAATTTGATGAGATATTGTTTGGATTACGTTTTTGTGGGCAATACGGGCTCCACCGGAACACACACAAGGTGCTTTACGTCGGAGTACAGTCTAAGGGTACCTAGTCGTCAGCCTGGCAGATCCCATGAGGCATCTTACCACTTGGCAAATAAGGTATTTTCTCGCTTTTTAGAAGATACCTGTCTGGATGGTCTTATATGGGGCCGAGGCAGCAAGGCCTCGGTGCACTTCGACCCAATGGGATCTTTTGTGCTTAAATGTCTGGATGGTAGTAAGAATTATATTCTAATCCATCCCTACACAAACACTATGAAATTTGACTTTGATCACATCAGGTCAGGTTTAACTGGTAGGTCTGCGAATCATATGAATTTATGATGGCACGTTTGGCATAGTGGCTAAGCGATTGACTTCTACGCTACGTGTTGTGGGTACGATCCCCGCACGGAACAAATATTTTGTATGATCTACAGGTAGTTGTTCCGGGTCTAGCTGTTTGTGTGTGTGATAATGAATGTGTGTTTGTAAGCTCTTGCACGATACCGGAGAAATTTCTAGTGTGGGGCAACGTTTTTTTAATAAACTGAAACAGAAGCTACTTGGATATAATTATGTAAAACACCAAGAAAGAAAGACAAGAAAAGAAACAAAGAAAAGAAAGATAAATAGGAGAAGTTTCCACTGAACAATAATTTATTTGAAAACAATTTACAAACAGGCAGGGTTTCAGCTTGTTTTTGGCATACAATCAAAATTACCTTAATACGGATTGCGCCGGGTATTTATAACAAATACCCCCTCCCATATTACCCATTCCATAATCGGGTGACGTCGCGTCAGTCGCGTGACGTGCGTCGGAAGTGACGTCACCAAGAGGCGAGCTTGAATCACAGCAGAAGTATCTTATTTCGCAGCTAGGCTCGGCATGGTGTGGCGTGGCTTCACATGGCTTGGCTTGGCTTGGCTTGGCTTGGACTGGCTTGGCTTGGCTTGGCTTGGCTTGGCTTGGCTTGGCTGGGCTTGGCTTGGCTTGGCTAGGCTTGGCTTGGCTTGGCTTGGCTAGGCGTGGCTTGGCTAAGCTTGGCGTGGCGGGGCTGCAGAGTAGGCTTAGGATGTGACGTAGCGTTACAAAACAAAATATTGTGATTTACCAAAAGTGACCAATTTAGCCTCTGGAGGGGAAAATATCATTAATTTCCCAGGGGAAGCATTTTAATGCTAAACTGCTGATGTTATGCAAATTAATGATATTTTTAACGAAACTATATTACTTTGATTGACTAAAGGACAGCTTCAAAAGTGATTTTCACTGTCCCAAATAAATTGAAACAGATGAATCGCTTTGCAAAATGTAATATTGCTTTTTGATAAAATTTTAAAGAGAATCCTTCATCAAAACATTTATTACGCCGTGAAGGTTACTTGGGCCTAATTGGTTTTTGAGAACTTTTTAATTCTATTTAATTTCATTCTTAATCTAGAAATTTCCAAAAGAAATTAGCGTCTTAACGTAAAAAGTTTATATTATATAAGTTCAGAACCTCGCATCTGCGTGACTTTTTATTTTTGTGTAGAAATAAACGTAATATTTTTTTAATAGCTTTCCGTAAGCAATTATTATTTTAACACTCAACACTCACTTTTGTATCGCACTAGGACCCAAGTGAGCTATTTTAATTGCATTACAATTAAACTGAATAATAGAGAAATATATCTAAGTCAACAATTCCGAAGTCAAATGAATTGAATTGTAAAAGGATTAATATAAATTCAATTTTTTTGCTGCGTAAAACAGTACCGAATTTGTTCATTGTTAAATCAAATATTGATAATATTAACAAACCCAAATCTTAGAAAAAGAAAAACTTTTAACGATGAAAATATACATTTTATTTCGAAAAACATATATAAATTGGTTGATCCCAATGTTTGTTCGAAAGAGTAACTCAATAGCGACGACTCGGCGTCTCTTTGCTACAAACTGTCAATTGCCAATATAAACAGAACCTTTGTCCTGTATAAATACAATTTGATGGACATTTCCAGCTGTACTAGATATCTCTGTAATCCAAAAAGCTTCGAAGGGTACGAAAAGAGGTAATTTACCATCATGCCTGTATTCCTCGAAGCGTTAGTCAGATGTGTACTATTGTACACCTACAGTTTGCCGGTATATTTAGGTCCCACGTAATAGGTGCCGAGTGAAGAAATTTTAAAATTTTTTAACCGGGCACAAATCCAAAATTTTATTTGAGTTACTACTTAATGTTTTTATAGAATAACTTAATAACACTGCTCGAACCCAAGTTCTCTAGCGTTGCAGTCGCACTTACGACCACTAGACTAAATGACAATAATTTCTTACCATTCATAATTATAAATGTTGAGATATTAATTGAAAGAAAGTTTAACAAAGATGAGAAATTAAGCCAGAATTTATTATAGTCAAAGTCAACCTACTAACTATTTACTAAACACCAAAATTGTCATAAAATAAAGTTAGTACAGATATGGAAACTCATCTCACTGCCGGCTATTACATTCCATCAATTAACTTCAGACAGAGCGAGACAGAATCAGATTCAAATATACCGGAGGTCATCGGTCGTAACTGCTGGAGTCATCAATCACTGGCCGTCACAGACCAGATTTACGTAAAAATATAAAATTCAATTTTGGCTTGACAGCACGATCGAATAGCACACGAAGCTTAGAGCTCTTAGAGCAGATATTTTGATTGTCTGACGTCATCGAACACAATTATTAGTCTGTAACTCTTTCGACAGGCAAAGAAGTGAATAAATTTGGAAAAATTGAACGTCATTAACTTTATTCCAAAGTTAAGAATGCAGATGTTTAAAACTATAATTATGATAATGATAATTTAAATTACACCACTGCCGTCAAGCAATAATACACATTATATAAACAATCTGAACTATGAAAGAGAGAATTACTATGATGAGAAGAATGATTTGTTAAATTATATTCGAATATTCACCCCCTCATTTCATTACCGCAAATATAAGAACCTAATAAACATTGCAGCAAGATTTCATAGGTAGATAACATATATTCACCGCGATGAGACAATGAAATAACTCGACCCTTTGGGAAATTCCCGCTTGGTAATATCCATATATTATTCAGATAGTTTGATTAGCTACATGTGAGAAGTATGTATGAAATATAACAAGTAATGAAAACATTATTTCATTGGTTTCGTTATCATATAGATTTCCCTGAGGCGCCTGGTGACAAGCGACCAGTAATCCATGAGCTTACCCTTTCTTCGGCGCTAACAGATTTGTATGGTTTTGAAAAACCACTCAAACATATTAGGGGTCAGAATAAAATGGTATGTCATATTTTACGATCCCAAATATAGCTAGACCTTGTAACCCTTTCCATTGATAATTTCTGTAGTTCTCAAAGTTAATATAAATCGTTTCACCTTTGATATATTTCTGCATTTCGTGATGCAAAGATCTAAATATTTATGCCTGGATAAATGTTATGAAATTTTTACTATTCTTTCAAGTATTTTGTAATACAATTCCGATAAATATCAAGCACATATTATCAAGCAATACCTACTGAAAATTGCATCTCATATAAACTAAGTACACAATTTAAGTAAGAGCTTTTACTAGAAATAAGTTTTCAACGAATAATTAATAATCAGTTTTAAAAAATCTAGTTTATATTACGTCGTTTTTTAGCTTTAAATGACCAACTACAAGCGCTTCTGTTCATAATAATATCAAATTTTCTGTTACATATTTTTAAACACGTGTCGGTAGGAGAAGACATCCCTATTTTGCTGCACTACTTACTAATGAGTGAACAGGCTTCACGCATACCTACTAATAAAGACGACACGATTGGCGTAGCGGTTGAGCGATCGGCTTCTGCGCCACGTGTTGTGGGTTCGATCCCCACACGGAGCAAATATTTGTATGATCTATAGGTAGTTGTTCCGGGTCTGGGCGTTTGTGTATGTGAGAATTTGTGTTTGTAAACGCACCCACGACACAGGAGAAAATCCTATTGTGGGGCAACGCAAAAAAAAAAAAAAAAAAAATGGATCGTGAGTCCCTTTTATCATGTGGCATTGATACGCTTCGTAAGCTCAATAATTTTACGCGTAGAGCCCTATTAGGAGCTAAAAGGATTGCGTGCGTGAAATCATTCTAACCAGTCATTCATTTATTTTTGAAATAGGAGCAGTACTTTGAAAATAGGCAATTAGCGCTTTTTCATTTATTGAATACGGCCAATGCGGCGAACATAGTAATAAAAACAGGATAACAAATATGTAATTCTTATTGTAACGCGAGAACCGCTGCCGATAAATTGCATAACAGTTTGGCAGATTTCATAATTGTTATCATTGCTTATATAATACATTGTTAAATAAATAAAAAAAAAATCACTCGATAGTAGGTAAATCGAGCCACTGATGGTAGTCAGTTAATCCTTAGATTATGATAGATGCTGAACTGAACTGGCATAAGAATATTTTTAAAAGGTTCAAATTTACGTCATGTCCCCGTTTAATCTGTTTAAACGTACAAGTTATGTCATTTGGCACTTACGTCTGTGTAGAATAGAAAGACTTCAAAGTGGAAAAAATATGGAAATGACTGAATATCGGGAAAATAAAAGTTTCGGTAGTTTCAAATACAATTATAAAATAAGGGTGTTAAAAAAAAAAATTGTCAATTGAGTTCCAGAAGTCAGATGACAGTCGCTTTCTTGACATGCTAACATTCAGCCACAATCGAAGCGAACACTGACATAATTGGGAAAACTCGAAGATGGTGAATTATACCTTAGTTATCTCGTCCTCTTTATGTACTATGTAGTTTGCACCTTTGCACAATACGCCATCACAATTTTTAAAGATTAAATAAAAATATTGTTTCATCTGTGGTCCGTTCGACGTTCTCGGTGCTCTCTGCTGTCAACGTCAATGTCAACGTCATTGTACTTTTTTGTGCACTGCGCTATTCACGTAAATTATTCACTTATAACCAAAATCCTATTAAATAACGTTTTTAGTATCATAATTTTCATAGAAACATACTATGGAAAAAAGGAAACGCGAACTTCCCATGGAAAACAATCACATAGAGCTAACAAGACGAAATAAACATAGGATGAAGTCATAACGGCGGTAAGTTCATTTATCATTGTTAAAAGAGATGTATCTTGCCTAAATACGTTTAAGATCGAAATAACCGATTATCACGATACATTCTAACGTTGAGGAGTTAGCCATGAGGGTATTTTAAACCCTGAATAGTCCGAACACTGACAATTCCTAAAAAGAATGTTGATACTAGTAAAGTAGTCGACATCGACTTAATTTTCACAAATAATCAACAATATAGAAACAAAAATGTACCGATTTTACTTATGTACCTCATGACTACTCGAAAAGTTAGTCACAGGCAGCTATGATATCAGTACGTACCATGATTGAGCGCAATATTAGGTGTTCATACTTGGTGTACCTAGTTTTCACAGTAGGTTAACCGGTACAGCAACATCAAGCAATCATATCTGGTGTATTTAACTGGAGCTTTCACAAGAGGTCAGCCGTTAATGACAATATGAAACAATCATATTTGTTATACCTACCCGGAGCTTTCACAAGAGGTCAGCCGGTGGTAGTGACAATATTAAACAATCATACTTGGTGTATCTGGGTGTAACTAACCAGAGCTTTCACAAGAGGTCAGCCGTTAGTGACAAAATGAAACAACCATACTTGGCATACCTACCCGGAGCTTTCACGAGAGGTCAGCCGGTGGTAGTGACAATATCAAACAATCATACTTGGTGTATCCTGGTATAACTAACTAGAGCTTTCACGAGAGGTCAGCCGTTAGTGACAGTATGAAACAACCATACTTGGTATACCTACCCGGAGCTTTCACAAGAGGTCAGCCGGTGGTAGTGACAATATTAAACAATCATACTTGGTGTACCTAGAGCTATCACGAGAGGTTAGCCGTGGTCATTATACCATGTTTATAATGGAGACAGAAATGAAGCGGATAAGACAAAGTCAAGAGAGGGGGGGGGGAGATCAACTGGATGGATATCCCTGTTTGTAAGTTCCATCATGCTTACACATGTTAAAGATCGGAGTAACCAATCATCACATGTACATTAAAATATTGTAATCCAAAATGCATCTTTTGTCCTCTCCGGATAACTTATATCAATAACAATTAATAGCAGTTGTGCTATGCTTTGATTTATATAGCTACTTTACATGTGAATACATGTCAGTTCATAATGTTTTTCATCCTAATATAGGGTAACCCTTTGAACCAAGTGATTCAACTACATCAAGAAAACCTTAATATAATACTGCCTTTTATTAACAAAGAGGGTACGGTACCCGAGAAAGAAATTATGAACTTTGTAGAGGTTTAAATCCAAAAAGTAGAGAAAAACACTACACTGACTGCTGTTATTTCTGGGATAGGTCACATACAGAATCATAATTAGAATAATGGTATTTACTCAGCAGAATATGAGATACTAAATGACACTGCTTGGCAAGTGTGTGACACATACCTACTAGGTACATGGTACAACAGCTAGACAGATACATAGGGTAAAATTTTACAAACGGGATCCTATGTACCATGTGGACAATGATTTTTTCCAGTATTCTTTTTCATACAAAAACAGATGACACATGTTTATATGTGTCATATCTCAGAAACTTAAAGCCAAGTACACACATGGCACATATTTCAAATTGAAGGACCTCATGCCTCCCAAATGTTATAAGGCTGTCATAGACTTAAAGTACATACTATTTATGGATTATACACATGTAATAATTAAGATTTAAATCTTAAAATAATGATAACTAAGTATATAATGGCATATGAAAGTACATTCTAGGTATGTGTGTACCTATCAGTTATACTTTCAGGAATATTATAAAGCCAATTAGCTATTTTGCTAGCGTTTATTAGCAATTAGTTTATTGACCTCAGGTAATCTCTTACCTGAGAACAATAAGGTTTTTCCCAGTGATAAATTTAAATTATATTTATTCCTTGCCCCACAGATTCATAAGTTATGCATTTGTGTTTCATAATGTATTTTTTGATGTGTTCGTGAAATGTGTTAACTTTACTTGCAGAAAATACACATAAGTATATGGACAAAAGTGTCTCAGAACCTAGACAGACCAGTATAAAGGATTTATGTTAAATTCTATTTACCTTCCATCTCACTTCCACAGAAAAATATAGTTTTTATTTTATCATGACTTCAGACTGTCAAGTAAAAAGGAGATGTAATGAAAAATAATAGCTTGCTCAGCTGTTTGGTGACTTACTACATAGAAGTATAAAGCATGGTTAGCTACACATCAAAGCTATGTAAATACTACCCATAACTAAGGGACCAGAGCTAATCTCGATTTGTGGTTCATATCATATTGAAATTAATCACAATAACAATAAGCACTTTAACATTATTTCAGAAATTTTCTGATACTTTACAAAATGGCTACCTGGAGCTGCTACCAAGCAGCTTTTATAGTAAATAGGTATTCAAAACACTTGCATCTGGAATACTGTGAGGTTCCATTTAAAGTAGAAAACTGTTCTACCTAACCTACAACCAATAAGAGGCACTCACCTTTGCTACTTAAAAGACTTGGCTTGAAAGGTGACAATGGAGCAACAAAATAAATACATGAGTATTATGCATTAGTTTAAAAGGAAATATCATGGCAGAACTGCAACCTAAACCTCTTAAGGAGTGGAAGTAAAGAGATTATAACCTACAAGATAAGTCTTGCTTATCTTAGCAAGCGCCAAACTGATCTTTTATCAAATGTCTAGCCGATTCAGACACATACCCGATGCCTTCATAATATGTTATTTTATTTTATGATTTTCTCTCACATTGATGGAAAATATTACCTACAGAAAATAAAAAGGACAGGGGAGAATAGGCATTGTAGTAGTCCCTTAGTAACCCTTAAATCATGATATCCATTGCTATAAGAATGAACTTATTAGCGGAACGCTAATTTTCATCAATAGAATAGATTTTCTTAGAGGGTGAACATAGAAGCAATATTACTTCTTTTATACACTGCAATTATATATTTGAGGAAACTCTTATCTCGGAGCCAAATTGTGGATTCTTGGCTCAATCTAAATGACTCAACTAGAAGGTTTATCAGTCGGTTCACTGAAAATCACTAGGAAAGCCATGTTTTTAATTTTATTGCCCGTATTGGTTAATCAGCGGCAGAGTGACAGTGTTTTGAAGATAGAATATTTAAGAAATTGCATATACAAAATACCTAGTTGACATTGCTATGGGTTTCCTAACGTAGTCCCCAATGAAACCCATAGCTTAGATCTACGAACTTTTACGTAGAACGCTAGGACTTGCCTATGCTCCTATAACTGCAGACAGGGTTCTACCTAACCCAAAATTCGAAATCCTTAATCTCTCACTTGTATAGACATTTAAGGAGAGTCCGATTAATGGAGTTAACGTGGTATGGTAACTCCAGAAATAATTCAAGCCTGCCTTCGGCACCAGTTGCTTTGTTGTCAACAGAAATTGGTATTATTTTATTTTTTATGACTATAATAACTACTGTTTTAAGGAAATAATTATATTTGCCCTACAATAACTCTCACGTCTTATTTAGATGTTACTGGAAGTACCTACTTATAAGGCAAGGTTATTATAATTATATATAACATTAAGAGAACCCTTCCTTCATTCATTGTAATTATTATTAGGTACCTGACTAGTTTCAACAAATATAAACTAGGAATAATAGATACCACTAAGTAAATCCTGTAAGTATCAATATCCACAACACAGGAACAACTTACTGCAACTTAGACATAACATTGGCGGTCGAGACCAATAGTTATACGCTGGTGATCAAGCTATATTCCCTGTACCTACACAGAATATAAATGTTGTAATTCTATATATAGACCGGGTGTTCCTGGTAATACAGGTACATATAAATATTATTCATTCACGATGTTCATTTGGATTGTGGATAATAATAATAAAAAATTAACAGTTAACTGGAATAAGAACTTCCTGTTACTATAATAAGTAATTAACAGTTACCATGTGTGATATTACCTTTTTTCTAGCTGGTTCTAACTAGACTGATTCTAGATTAATAACCAAATTAACTAAAATTAACTGAGTAAGTTCTAGATTGTCTAACGATTAATTAGTGTCGATTATGAACACAACTTTCTTCTTTGAACATCTACATAGTACATAAAGAGGACGAGATAACTAAGGTATAATTATATAGATCGGACTAACTTACCTAGTGACGTCCGATCCTCAATTATATATTGGTTATCTCGTCCTCTTTACAGCCCAACCCAACTCATATATTCAAGCGATTTCATCACATTATTTTCGTTAGAATAATAATGATTCCCTTGTGGAAAGTTGTGCTGTCGCTTTGTGGCTAGGACTATACGACGCCTGTTTCAGCCTTCGAGAAGTCCTGGTCTTATTCTTTGAAAGAATGACGTTGACATTGACGTTGATAGCAGAGAGCACCGAGAACGTCGAACGGACCACAGATGAAACAATATTTTTATTTAATCTTTAAAAATTGTGATGGCGTATTGTGCAAAGGTGCAAACTACATAGTACATAAAGAGGACGAGATAACCAATGTATAATTGAGGATCGGACGTCACTAGGTAAGTTAGTCCGATCTATATAATTATACCACACAGAAAACCGGCGTCAAACAACGCTTACGTTGTGTTTCGTCGAGTGAGTGAGGTTACCGGAGGCCCAATCCCCTTTTAAAAGGTCGGCAACGGACATGTGACTCCTCTGGTGTTGCGGGTGTCCATGGGCGGCGGTAATCGCTTACCATCACGCGATCCGTCTGCTCGTTTGCCCTCCTATCGCATAAAAAAAACCTTCTAGAATGAATAAAAATATGTCTAGATATCACATATGTATGAAATTTGTTAGAAATTTAGCGAGATCCCCAAAGCATAGGTACAAATTTAATTAATACGATCTAATGTTACTCGTATAATTAACACAATTTCTTTACTCAATGTTTTATTTTGATGAAAGACATTGAGGCATACCTTTCTACTAATTAATCATGACGTACCGCTGAAAATATCCGATGTAAGGGAATATCTATTTACATATATAACTTATCATCACGATCATCACCGAAGGGTTGGGTAGAAGTGTACACACATAGTTCACCGATTAGAGAACCTAGGAACCTAATATAGGAGCTCCAGGAACTTCAACATTCGGGTTTGAGACCATTAGCGCAATGAGGTAGTAATATCAAGTAATTTTAGTGCTCTCTTTTATATTTCTTCTATGAAAACTGATTATACATAGATAGGCAGTTTATTTATTAAATTATCTGCACCTTCCTAAAAACAATCTTATGCGAGATAGAATATTGTATTGCAAACCGCAAAAGTCCAATGTAAACCCCTTACTTAACGATATATATAACATATGCAAATAAATAAGCAAACCCCACTTCGTACGTGTTGCAAAAAAGCCTTGAACGTATTACCATACAAATGTCTGAGTTTATACATTTTTTTGCCATTAAGTGTAAAAAATTGGACATTTTACCCTCTTAAATAAGATAACTGCGGTCAATGTTTGGCCCTCCTTTAAGGACTAATATTGCCTCCCAAAATAATAATAAACTTTACCCTAATGTTGTACTGACCTCTGACCCTTGCCAGAATGCCAATGAATAGAAATTACTGAAATATTTGGCAAAGTTATCTTATTAAAACGTATATCGAAATTTAAATATTAATATGAAAATATTTCGTATTCATAAGTTATTGCTGCCATAATATTCAACAACAAAGCCCTTGAGTAACTATTAAAAAAGTTTTAATGGGGCTCTAGACTAAATTTACAATTTAAGGCTTTAAATACTATATAAACCATCAAATTGTAAATACTTTGGGTTTAACACACATAACAATAATGCACAATAATCGGACTTAAAGTTGATTCGATCATCAAATGTTATTTACGTATTATATTTTTTAACTAAATGACACCGACATTTCCTAACTGATAATCTCTGCAATGAAACACCAAAATCTCAGAATCATGGTATTTTAAAGTCAAGACATAGTATTGTTCACATTTCTTCGTTGTTATTTGTTTTTTTTAAAGCTTACTAGCAGTGTGGGTCGCACATTACTAGTATTATTTGTTAACCTATCGTGCTAAGCTAAATACTTGTGTTACAAGTAGGTTCACGTCGGTAGTGCAATCGGTAGGTTTGGAACCGGCAACCACATCATCGCAACTCCGACGGCCTAGCCATTAGGCTACCGATACATGATTGATTAATCACGAAATCCCACACTAAAAGGGTTAGAAATTTAATTGTGTTGAGTAAGTTCCTTATAGGATGTAGACAGCAGCAATTTTTTGAATACCATATGAAATTATCCAGTAGTAATTATTTAGTATTACCAAAAACTAAACAATTTAAAACAGAACCATACCATCTTTATTGATAATTATATTTAATGAGCCTGTGGTGCGCTGCGTATCCCAGACCACACATTAACCAATCTCTCATATTTAGCGCGGATTATTTAATTAATTGAAAAACCAATTTCAGCTCGGAATAAACATGGAGAGAATATTTTTATATGGTTGATTTTTTAACCACCAAAATCTACTCACGTTCAGCATAGAAATAAGTTGGTATGGTATGGCGGAATGTAATCCGCATTATAGGAATTAATAGGTACCCATAATAAACACTTTAACTTAAATTAAGCAATTAAGGTATAAGTTAAGTAAAAATAAGAACAAATCGTGTCCTTAAACTCAACACAAACTTAGATAATTTCCAACACCCGCATCTTGAACAATTCTCACATATGTGAGTGCACAATAAACTCAAAAAGTCATGTCTCAAGCGCTGTCAACGAAAGAAAAGTTTAGATTTAGAGGGGTCTCTAAGTTTGGGTGTTTTCAACTCGCTCGCTACAGGAGTACTTGGGGAAGTTGGCCAACTTTTGACACCTCCGTCGAGGCCTCTAACGTTATTTACAAGACGACTCAAGCAACCTATTCAAAGGATATTCTATTAAGGAGTTCTTGGAACTTTATTTTATGTGCCGGAGAAGGTAATCAGTGAGATACGACGACGTTACGCCTGATCGCGTTATTCGCTGAATTTAGTTACGTTAAATGTTGGGAATTTACGTTTTTGATCTTATCTATGAGCAATTATAAGTTAGGACGATTAAGCGTCTCAAAGTTCTTAAGTATAAAGTTCGGTAATAGAATGTAATAGGCATTTATGGTCGGAACAGAGATTAGGATAATTATGTAAGGGAATCTATCGAAATAGATGTAAGGAACCTTCCCATTCTTACACGTAATCCTAGTGATATGACCACCATGGACTGCCAAATCTTAAGATATATGATTCCGCATTGATAGATACGCATTGAGGTTTCTGACACTAGCTTCATTGGTAAAAAAAAAACAGTGACGTGTAAAGCCCGCAGTAGGCAAGCGTGGGAGCTAATTACAGACTAACTATTGTCAATCTGAGAGTGAGACCCGTGCTCCTTGGGAAAAAAATGGGCTGATGATGATGCAGGAATCCTTCACAACTACGATATATTTGTAAATAATATTTCAGAATTAGAATATTCATTAGCATTACAAACAAGATATTGTGTAATCTAAACCTCATTCATCTTATATTCATTCATTTGTTTGTTGAGCACAAATGTTAATATTAACAGGAATGATACGAGTGACGGGCTTCTTTAATTAATTTTCATTAATTAATATTATGTCACAAAATTATTAATTAATAAAATCTCATGTAATAGGTTGCTTTGATTATATTCCGAAATTGAGAGACTTCTTAAAATTATTCATAAGAATAAATTATATTAAGATGAAAATAATTCTTGCTATCTTATGTATTGTTTAACGTTTTTTATTGTTTACTTGAATGCATTAGATTCAATTTTTACGTGAATTTGTACAAAATATCAAAATTAATGAGGATGATGACCACTGAATGTGTAACATATACGATGTGATATACATGATGATGTGTTTTTATCTTATTAAACATTGCGGACTTGCAATTTCTGATACGCACAGTTATTTCGACGAAAATGTAATACCCATTTTCTAGACAACGTCTTCCCAAAGTTGTAAAGTATGTTTCGTAATCAATGCTAAACAGTAACAGTAACTTAATTAATTTTCTTAGGTATAAGAAACTGTTACTGTTTAGCATTGATTTCGAAACATACTTTACAGAATGCATTAAAACCTCCACGGTATTAAACTCCTACTACTGTAAGCTCGTCTGCATACATCAAGTTCAGCAATTAATACAGGTTCGCAAGGTAGCAACGTAAGCAGTACTACAGCATCGTTTACTTGAACGCGTTATTATCATTTGCTAGTATTTAGCTGAAGCAGCATCCTCTACCAACTGCACTGAGTCCTTTAAGGCTGGGATATACGAGCGAGTAGAATTCAATTATTGAAAAAAAAATATTTTGTACCAATGCGGTTGCATTGCACAATAAAAATGCGGACAATCAATTAACTTCTCCTTAAATAAAAATTGACTTTACCTATATCGTACTTGTTTGCTCATTCGTGACCACAGCTGCTTAAAAAAACAATTTTTTTCTAACCTAATTTTGATAGTCAGTCGACTTGTGCATTTGTCATTTTAGGCACAAGCCTAAAGAACCACTTAGTAAATAAGTCCTACACGTTTTGGGTAAAATATGCAAACGTAACACGCATGGAAACCGCAGGTGCGAGCGGAATTTTATCAATTTTGTATGATTACGATACCTTTCTCCCCTCTCAAATGAGATGTAGTCTCATATTTTTATTGAATAAAAGTGTTTACGTTTAAAAAGCTTTTGGAAAAAAATTGTAGCACAAATTCAGACAATGCTATAACTGTGTACGAAAATTATGGAGACATTATTTGGCAATTTGTAATTATAACCAACAGTAATATATTTTTACTGTGGTACACTTACTAAGTAGCTCATACTTAAGAATTAAAATTTAAATGTTCGACTAAACATTTTTTCAAGAATTAGTTGCACTGTTCCAAAAAGTGGATTTTATGTAGATGAAACATCATGAAAGTCTGTAAACACTCTTATTTTTTGTATCTTTTTTTACGAAGCCTAGAACATTTAAATCTTTCCTCAAACAACCTCCTTACAATTTGAACTCATTAAAACATAAAAAAAGTGAAAAAAACCCACATTAAAAAAAAGGAACGGCTTTTCTCAGACATTTCTTTTTCCTTCGGCGGTACAAAGCGGAATGTGCGCACCGCCCTTTACAATGCGGAGGTAGCCGCTTGGCGTCTAGCCAGACCCTCAACCCATCTAGTGCCCACTTTACTGTGCAGGCGAAACTGTGTGACCGTAGTCATACGAACTGTGAGTTGTCGCCATTGCAACCTTACAAATCACTGGAAGATGGGGTTATATAAGATGAGAGCTAAATTTTCGTTGAAAGTTCACAGCTTTCTGAGAAGCTAGTCTGCTTTTAATCTTCATCCGCGCTTATTAATGTTTTATCGGCATCGAACAGACGAGCCACCTGACGTTAAATAGACATCGCCGCCCGTGGACACCTGCAACATCAGATAAGTAGTTGATGCGTAGCCCCTGGACTGCAGACTGCCAGAGACGTAGCAATCGAGATGGGGAACTGGCTCCGCAACCCTATTTCTGGCTAATACTGCTATCCTAGTTATAAACTAGTTGTCACGCTTTACATGTTAAACAATTCCCATTTTCCATAACTTCGTCACTCCTTTTTCAAATTACGTCACAAAATACATCATGCGTCCCTTGTGTAATGATAATTATGCATTCAAATGCAGTACTATGACGAGTACTTCAAATGTCCAATAAATTGGGTATTCCCGATGACTAATCGAGCTTGACGTGTTATAAATTCATTAAAATTGTACCCTTCAGACCGATTGTGGTGGTAATAGCCCCGAGGGAAAAAAAGGGAGAAAATCTGAACTGAAAGGGGTAAATTCGAAATTCAAATAATGATATAGAACGAGGCATAAATATCGTTTCCATACATATTCCCAAAAAGGTTTTAACTAATAAGAACATACTCCTTCCAAAATAGGACAAAAATAGTCTATAATATGCTTTTGATGTTGATGTTGCTGTTGAGAAATCATAATAATATTCACATTATATAATTACTAAGGATTTTGTATGATTCTAAATACGAATATGATTCGTGAGGAATTGCTCAATGGGAGCTTTTCGGTCCCCCTGGACAGAGTTCTATTCATCATCATCAGCACATTTAGTGTCCCATTGTTGGCACGGGTATCCTCTCAGAATGAGACGCTGGCTATAATCCACCATGCTGGCCTAGTGTGAGTTGGCAGACTTCATACGCCGCCCTCGAGATCTCGGGAAGATCTCTCGGATATGCAGGTGTCCTCAGTTTTCCTTCTTCGTTTTAAGGGCATGATAATAAAATTAATACGCACATAATTTCCAAAAGTCACAGTCAATGCTTGAACTTAAACTCGAGTACTGTGCTTTAGCAGTCCAATGATTATATTAGTAGGTAGATAGTATTACGTCTCTTATTGCTATCTCTATCTATATCTACCTAATATTTTAGTTATATTTATTTTATATGTTTTTTAAATGTTAACACTGTTTATTGACAATAAATATTAATTGGATAAACATTAACAATCTGTTCCCTGTAAGCATTTTCTGCGCCAGGGGACATTTTCATCACATTCTAAGAAGCTTATCTTCAGTAACAACGGCTTCCAAAGGGACCGGGTTTCAGACGAGATCACCAATTTCTTACTTGATTGGGCCGGTTGATGGCTTTTGGAACAAAAGACACGATCAGGCCGATGCATCAAAATATATATTACGATACACTTCATAAATTGTGCTTACTTTTAAACGTGACTTTCTTCGTAGTATTGGTATTAGTTTGAGTGGGGTTTGAGTGGATTAAGGTTCCGGCGGAGCGTGAATTGTCCACAAAAACGCAATACCGAAATAAATCGTAATCCAGACAATATTCTATCAAATTATGTTATTATTCAGATTTAGATACTATTAAGCTAGGTTCCTATTTCATCTGCTACTACTTCACTGAAAATAAAAGACCGGAAAATCGTTCCAAACTTGGTAAAGTTATCAAAAATTGCATTCGCTTATATATTATTCGCTTACATTTATTTCCATTGAACTATTTTGGACGAAATGGTACAGTAGGAACCTAGATTAACAGTATCGGAATCCGAATAATAACAGAATTTGATTCAATTGTGTCTGAATTACGATTTATTTCGGTATTATGTTTGTAAGAGAAATTTGGTCCTCTCG
Organism: Acronicta aceris; assembly: GCA_910591435.1. Taxonomy (NCBI): domain Eukaryota; kingdom Metazoa; phylum Arthropoda; class Insecta; order Lepidoptera; family Noctuidae; genus Acronicta; species Acronicta aceris. Next base: position 5,959,380 of record OU342767.1, on the reverse strand, counting down.
GACTCTTGACACATTCAAAGATAAGTCAATAACAGATCATATTAGATGCATAGGTACACTCACGCCTCAGATCATACTTAGTATTTAAATTATTTAATATAATTAATAAAATTGTAACAAGCCATTGTCTGTACATTAGAGATATTAAAGAAAAACTATTATGGGGGTCTTTATTAGAGCAACAGAAGCCAAAATAACAATTTTTAGAATATTTGTCTGTCTGTCTGTCTGTATGTTTGTGCGCGCATCACGCAAAAACTACTGCATGGAATTGAATGTAGTTTTCACCGATGTATTGCTAGAGGTCTAATTTAAAATCTGATGCATGTTTCATCTTGATACGCCGCCTAGAATCGGACTTATAGTATGTTAATCTTTTTGGGACGTGAGTGAAACTGCGAGCAAGAACTAGTATATCATAAAATTATAACTGACCGACGACGCCTATATATACCAAATATATATGAGATATTTCATGAGGGGTCTTTATAAAAGCAGAATACAACCGTGTTATATATAGGCAATACATGGAATTATTAATGGCAATAAATTATTTTGAAATATCTGGACAGGTAAACACTCGAATCATTAGAAAAATCTCTAGAGACTCACCAACTATCATAACTTACTGAACTTACCGGGAACAAGTGTATTTGACAGCTGTCAGCAATGCTAAACTACGTCACAACTAGTTCTAGTAGTTTCAGTTTGTACTAAAACTACGAAAAGTACTGTTTGTTTTCATAAGTACAGAAAGGTATGTTGGACCCAGCCAAAACACACCTGCCTTCCTTTTCCCCATAGAATCGGGACCATGGGACTCCTGATGACATCCACCTAGACGCTAATAAGCTATAGCTGGACCTCTTCAAATGTCGAAACTTGGTCTTGCATTAGGAATAAGGAACCTATACCTGTCAATCTTGTCAGCTTCCTTAATTACAACCTGCTAGTTTTGTATATACCACTAAAGTGGCAAACAAGCATACGGCCTGATGGTAAGCGAAAAAAAGAAAGTTTTCTAGAATTTAGTTACGCGTTTACATAATAAATATAAATAACATTAAATATAAAACTTAAAAATCCCCCGCAGCATCAAGTTTGGGTACTATGTTCTTTCAATATCATTGAAGTACAGGATACCAAATTTCAAATCGGTCAGAACTGTGGAAGTTGTTCACATCCTTTCATGAACTAAAAAAGAGCCGATATAATCTTCTAAAGGCTGGCCAGATTTTATTAAATCATAAGAACACTCTCGATCAAGTCACCTATCAAACTTAAAAAACGGAATCAAAATCGGTCCATTCGTTTGAGAGCTACGATGCAACAGACTGATACACAAGTTAAACTTATAACACCCCTCTTTTTTGTGTCGGGGGTTAAATAGATTGATTATGTTAATTCTTTAAGGGATTAAAAGTATCTCTATTAACATGAGGTCAGAGATAATAAATTATTATGCTTAGTACGGCGATCCGTTGTACAATGGCGTTCAAGATAAGGCGATTAAAACGGTGAGATATTACCCGACCCTACTTTAGTAGGGAATGCTATTAGTAGTCTAGTTTAATATATTGTTAATAAAATTATATAAACGTAACATACCATCACGCCTGTATTCCCCGAAGGGTTAGGCAGAGGTGTACTTAATGTACACCCACAGTTCGCCGGTATGTTTAGGTCCCATGTTATAGGGTGTTGATTGTTGTTATATTATATATAATTTAGAGATAAGGTTAGAACCACTAAAATATAAAAACAAAACAATAATAAAATGAATTAATTTTATAAATATGAAGTTGTTTTGGTTATTATTATACGTTATAATATAATTAAAAAATATTGATATTATTGTCTAAAATAAAAAAAAACTTTATTTTAACTAAGCGGCGTTAGTAAGACGATTACTATATGTATATATATTATAGGTATATAAAATTTACAGTAACGTGAACTAGTCGCATTAGCTTATAAATATTAAAAAGACGATGTAAATTCACGCATAATGTAGTCTCAAAAGATTGCGTAAAACGTATGTAAATTTTACTGTTTATGTATTTTATTACGAAAAAATCTTAAAAATAAAATTGAATGTACATACACCTAACATGACTGAACATACTTTTATACCAATATAAAATATAATAAACTTTTCTTTCTCTCTGCCAACCCTACAAAATTGCCTTTTAAATTTCCTATAAAAACATAACCCTGCAAAATTGTCGTTCCCCATCAAAAACACCCCGAGACATAGATGACGGTATATCTTTTAGTTCAATATGCACTTCATCTTATTTTATCTGCATACATAAAAAAGGTTCGGAGAATATAAACAAAAAAGTTTTTTTACGATTCTCAGGCGGAACTGCAGCTAACGGTTAGTTCAGTAGTCTGGTCCACTATATAGTTGGGAAGGTTTATGTGACCTGACGTTTTATTTTGTACCCGTTTCAAAACTTTTAGAGCATATTGTAGCATAGCGCGTGATTTCGTAGCATTTTTCAACATACACTTTTTTTTGTAAATATTTGATGTTTGTTTATCTTGTTTCTATGTTCGACATTCCGCATTCGGAATACAAGTATTTTGTAGCATTCGAAATAAAAGCTTTGTAGTAAATATTTGCTCTTTTGCCTTCCCATCTGTGGATATTGATTGTATACCCATTTCTACTAGAAGTATAAAATTTAGTCAATATTCGGTAGATATGAAATGTAAGAATACACGGAGCCAGAAAGGCGACTTATACCCAGCAGTAGAATAATACAAGCCTTGAATGATGATAATGATGAAATCGATGCGATAATGTTAATGTGGAAAGAGAAAGATGGCGCTATTTAAATTGTAGAGCAGCATCTGCATCCCTCTCTTACAACTTGTTGTACAGTCTCTGATATATTTTTATTGTAGTACCTACTTGAAATCAACCCACCAACGAGCCTTCGTAAAAATAACCCCATAATAAAAAGTAAAATGGAATAGGTAAGTATTACTTCTTGCCGTCTGCTCGTTTGTCCCCCTATCCCATACAAAAAAAAAACAGTTTCACGAGGTGTATAAACTTTTTTAGAACTAGTCCACCAAACTCTCATCGTATTATTTCTTATGGTCGACAAAACCGAGGGCTAACCACATTTTTTTTTTCTCCCCGTTTACAAACTCCTAATATTATACTTACAAAAATATTTCCCTTCTTAACATAAAATTAAGTATTCATTTTATCTCCGAACGTTACTTATTCTATAAATTAAAAGGGTCGACGCCATCTTTTTTCAAATGCTTTTGAACTGTTATTTTTCTTTCATTCCCTGATAAACGTGTCTATCTGTACTCTGGAAAATACATTACCATTTTATGATAAAAACCGTCCAATATATTTAAAAATAACTTTGTGTCCTAGATAACAAAATTACATTCTAGACGAACATAGGCATTAGGGTAATGGAAGACCATTCCTAGATAATTACCTAGATATGAGGGTAGTCAGACTTATCGCAACAACAATCTGCCAAGATATATTACATCTGTTGAAGAAGCAAGTTCTTAGAAGCAAGACTGCCATCTCCATTAGTAGAAAATTACATTACCTATCTAGAATTGGGAATTGAATTAGTTTTTGCATTTAATAAATCTATTAAGAATTATTTAAAAGTCTTCTCACTTGAACTTATCCCAGTAACAAAGTCCATGGGACTACTTAGTAAAAAAATATCACTAATTTAATTAAACAAATTAACCGTGGAAATAGAGACAATGATTCTTTAAATTAACCAAATACTTACATAAAAAATTGTTGAATCGAGAATCTCTTCATTTGTGTAGTCAATTTAAAAGTGTAGTAAATAGAAATTATACCACAACATACCATCACGACTGTATTCCCCGAAGAGGTAAGCAGAGGTGTACTGATTTAACAATCCGCTGATGTGATTTAAGTATATTACCATTACTTTGACACAAATCCAAACTCAGCGCTGCTACTGAGAATCAATAACACTTATCACAACTCGAAAATCGAACCCAGGATGTCACGCTCAGCAGTCGCACCTGGCTACCGATATAGCAATGCAGCAATGAAAATAAAAACATTAATAAAACAAAGTGCCGGCAACACTGTGAAAACAACATTCATTGCTTTAACCAAAACGAAATAAAACATCAATATTAAATAAACCACCAACCACTTTACCTCCACTCTGACGTATTTTACGCGGATCGCCGAAATAACATGAAGGCAGAGTCGATTTAAATTGAAATCAAACATGGAGTTGCTCCGACAGATCAAATCGATCTGCAGTCAGATGCCAATTAGCAGTGTTGACGTAGCACTGGCGCTTGATGCTCAGATGCTTGCTCTGTTAGTGCATAAAATCGGGATTGGCATTTATACGTAGCGATGTACAGGTATACTGAATTTATTTAAGTAGGTATTAGCGGACACTCCATAGAAACGTTCCGACTCCGATCCCTACTACAAAGCGACTTCCCCATATTTTACCCTATGTGGGGACAGGTTAGGATACAGCCATTCAGAGATAGTCATCTCGTAAGAGACGTGAAAATATCTGACTTGCTCGGTGTTAGGATCTCTTGGGGTCCGACAGGGTGGCAACCACCCTTACGTCGGATTCTGTCGTAAAGCACCTTAATGTGGGTTTTGACTTCTGCCCGTAAGAGCCATTTCCACCTCGGTTGCTGTGGCTCTGGCAGTCCGCAGTCCGTAGGTGCTGGACTCAACAACGTATAAGCAATTCCTTTGCTGTTGCAGGTGTCCATGAGTGACGATGACTACTTACTTTCAGGTGACTGGTTTGCTCGTTCGTCGACAAAATCAATTAAAAAAGCGATAAAAATTTGTATAAGTAGGTATAAGTGGACACTCCATCGAATCGCTCCGATTCCTATCCCAACAAAACGAGATGACGTTGGTTTCGCGCAACCGACCGCGGAATGTTCACTAAGCTTGTTTAGCAGACAACAAATGCTACAACACAATGCGGGGCAGTTAGGTGCCTTGCCTCGTATCCTGTTCGAAGACATGTGTGTGTGTGACAAAAACTTGCGTAGTTTACTGGAGCTCATAGATGAACCCTGACAATTTTGCTACTTATCACCATAAGGTATCCCGCAAAATTACCCAATGCAAGTTTACGCTTATTGCTTATACCCAAGCTATCAGGTGATCGCGTCTCTTGGCTTATGACGACATAAAACTAGTTCCGTTTACGACCCAACTTATTAAACTTATGTAGTTTCGGATCGCTGAATGGAATTCGAACATCACTATTTCGCTAAAAGCTGATAGCGATGAGACCCGTACAGATATTATCTGTTTAATCAACAAATGTGTTTCTATTTCTACTTTAGTATGAATAGATACTGAATGCCAATTTCGGGGTAAAAATAGCTGTTTTAGTTGGCGTCCCACAATCAGATTTTGCTTCAATCTGCAATCTACAGAATGTTCAGGCTTTAATTTTCAGGTATGTATTTCATTGAAATTGTATTCGGACTTTATATTATACCTAAAGAAAAAAAAATATTTTTATTAGTAGGTAAAGACCTACACCGAATTTCACAAAATGAAATAAAATACGTCTTAGATATATGGGATAGGGTAGCACATTTACAGGGGACCAAATTTCGTTTTTGTTTTGCATAGAGCATACGAGTATTACCTACAAGGATTTGACTTAAACAGAACTTAAGTTATACAAAAAGCAGTACTTTATTTAAATCTATAAACTTTTTTATGGGATAGGAGGGCAAACGATCTGACGGATCGCCTTATGGTAAGCGATTACCGCCGCCCAGGTATTTGCCACGCACGTGTTGCAGGTATCCATACCTGCAACACCATAAGAGTCACAAGTGCGTTGCCGACCTTTTAAAAGGGGATTGGACCTCCGGTAACCTCACTCACTCGGCGAAACACAACGTAAGCGTTTTTTAGCGCCGGTTTTCTGTGAGGCCGTGGTATCACTCCAGTCGAGCCTCCCCATTCGTGCCGAAGCATGGCTCTCGCACGTAATAAACTAAGAGTAACCTTAAAATAACTTATTAAGGGCGCGGACTGATTTTCCCTTACAAACGTAATACCAATATAAATCGTAGTTCAAACAGAATTTTATCAAATTGTCGTATTATTCGGATTTGGATATCGATACTAAAGATCCCTATCCTACCATTGCGTGTAAAATACTTCACTGGAAAGAATTATAAGTGAATGTATATTCTCGATAACTTACCGAAGTTTCAACCGGTTTTCCGGTCGTTTATTTCCAATGAAGTAGTAGCCGACGAATTCACCATGGTGTAGGAACTTAGATTAACGGTATCCGAATCTGAATAATTATAAAATTTAAAATTATAACTTAATTAAATTGTGTTTGAAATACAATTTATTTCGGTATTACGTTTGTATAGACAATGCAGCGTCCGACGGACCCTTAAGTTATTATACAATAGCTACGACAACAACTTTCATTTGCTTGATTTGCGATAAATATAGAGAAAATTCATACACGTTCAAAATCATAACGTAACATAACATACCATCACGCCTGTATTCCCCGAAGGGTTCGCCAGAGGCGTAGGTACTTAATGTACAGTTCGCCGGTATGTTTACGTTCTATACTATAGAGGTCGAGCCTATTGCCATTTACTGGGCACAAATCCAGACTCCGAGCTGCTACTGAGAATTTCATAGAAAAACCAATAACACTTTGCTCGAGTTGGGAATCGAACCCAGGACCTCTAGCGTAGCAGTCGCACTAGGGACCACTAGACTAATGAGGCAGCAAGAAAAATTATAAATTCAAAACTGTTGATTTTCGTGGAACATAAGTTTTAGGGGGCGGCCCTAATGCTATTATTATGAACCTACTTAGCACAGTCAAGTAAAAAACGACTCAATCGGCAATCTTTTTTTTCTTGAGCACAAAGAACTTCGATCTTACTAATTATTAACTACCTACTACAACCTTGCCGTTGTCTTAAACGTTCTTAATAATCAAGTGACACTAACTGTGAAAACGACCCAGTTAACGCGTCATTAAACTGGTATTAGAAGTCGATTAGCCTTCCCGAGACACTTCCTTAGTATTTTTATTACAGTACATTATCTAAGATTTTTACTTATTTTGTAACTTTTTTAAATAGTGGGCTTTACGGCTGTAGCATCTCTACGACTGTTATGAACTGCAAGATTTAGGATCCTGGGTATCGTTTATTGAAACACCATTGCTCTGTATTCTCAGATTTATTTTTTACCACATTAACAAGCTATCTCATCAAAAAAAAATTTAAACTGATCTGGTGTTGTTGTAAAAAAATCATTACCTTAAGTTTTGCTAATGACTACTGTACGAATGATAAGCTTACTGTATCTATACATAAATATATTATAATACCTAAACCTCATGTTAGATACATTAATATGTAAAATTAGGAATATAAAAAATATATTTTTAAATGTGTTGCGTCAAGTGATAAACGAAACAGAAACGAAAACAGAAATTGAAAGATGACGTCAAATCGCTGTTCAAATGACGTCAACAGATATTTTTTTGTTCATCCCTGACTAATAACAATCATCCCTTTACAGTTTACAAACAAATTTTTTGAAACACTAATTAAATGAAGGATAACGACACACCTCGAGAGGCCTCTCAAAAAAATTACGTTATAAATTCAAAGTAGGTTCCACGAACCAACGCCTACGATACTTGAACAGAAAAAACATCGTATAACAAAAAGAAAAATTATATTTAATGGGCACCAGCCGCTTTCCATGAGCTCCTTGAGCGCCAAAAAGCGTTAAGAGACCCTTTGTAAAAGGCTCCAATGTATTTTTTTTATTATTTTTCTTTGTCTCAAAACCTTCAAAAGTGCTCTCCGTCTGTTAAAATAAAATATTCGGCCCGTGAAATTATAACGGCAGTAATTTCTAGTCCTCATTTAGCAACGTTTTATTATTTCGGGAGATATAAAAAAATAAGTGTTTCTTCGTTAATTGTAGATAATTATTGTGGCTTTGTTGTTATCAAATGACACGAAAAATTGCAACTTGGGAAAATGTAAAAATATTTTTTGTTAAAAGTAAACAAACTTTATAAACATTCGTGTTTTATGACGACGCTATTAAATAAATTGGACCTTAAATATACCGGCAAACGATGTGTGTACAGCAGTCACCTCTGCCTAACCCTTCGGGAAATACAGCCTTGATGGCATATATCATGCATTTTTATTGCGTTAATTTTCCATTTTGACTACCTCATTAGTCTAGTGGTCCTAAGCGGGACTGCTACGCTAGAGGTCCTGGGTCCGATCCCCAGGTCGAGCAAAGTATTATTCGGTTTTTCTATGAAATTATCAGTAGCAGCTCGGAGTCTGGATATGTGCCAGGTTCATGTCAATAGGCTCGCCCCGTATTAGATGGGACCAAAACATACCGGTGAACTGTGATTTTACATTAGTCCACCTCTGCCTTACCTTTCGGGGAATACAGGCGTGATGGTATGTTATATAAATAGATAAGTATATTTAAATCACATAAAAATAATATTACGGCGGGCATTTCTTCGCTTGTGAAATAAAAAACAACACCTTACTGTTCAGAGAGCCATCTCACAGCCGATGAAGAAACTACAGTCGAGCTAGAACAAGGAAACATTTAACGACGGAACATTTACCTACCCCTCACTAGATGTCACTGATGATATCAGCCCTGCAAGCCTTTATACTACATCTAAAAATGCTCAACAGATGGCGCTCTATATTGCAAGAAGGTCAGCGTTTGTGATTGCGTGGAATGGCTGGATATTGCAAGCTGAAAAAGTAATTTTACATTTCATAGCATGTTTTGAAGTGAAGTTAGTGAAGTTTCCACTGTTTTACTGGGGATTATTCTGTATACTTAACACTGGCAAATACACAAAAAGTGTGGCGCCATATCCCATAACGAAACGAAAACGAAAAAAAAGTAGGTCTCCAGATTTCTGTTAAGATCGTGACTATACTGTAAACGCACCCACGAAACTGGAGAAAACCCTCATCTTAGTGTGAGGCTACGTTTTTTTTAAAGTGCTGATTTGATCACTTGGAAGACAAGATTGTTAATTAAAAAATAAATAAATAAAATTGCATGATTATGTAATCCATTATTCTGATTTAGCCCGCAATATACTTGGGTATAAGTTCACTCTTGAATGTCATTCACCAGTCCCGCAGCAATTGCATCAATCTTTGACCTGCTAATGTCAAAAGTTCATCGACCCGCCTCATAAATTAAATCTACAAAGACAAGGAGATATGCTTCATAATTATTGAAGTTATGCTCGTATCAACTTAACGCAGTATTCTCGTCCGTCGAAATGCATTGCTGCAAGTTATCATTGAAGTGTGGCTAGTCAGACTGGAGGGTATTTCAACTTTAATCGAGTTGTGGGGCGCATTATGCTTGCATTGCGAGGACTCCGGCCACTCCACAATTGGATCTTGATAGGATTACCTACTCCTCTTTGCTAAATCAAGGGCTTGGATGTAGAGTTATGTATTCTCGGTGAGTTAAGCACATCGATGATTGTGTCAATTCTCTTAGACCTTAGTTCCTAAAAGTCGTTTTAGTTGCCTAAAATGATCAAATATATAAGAGGGTTTTGTGATAAAAGTAGATAAAACAGTCTGAAATTCTAAAATTAGGAAAATGAGGTCCTTGAAGACGTGGGCTTGATTTTTTAAATAAAACTGAAATTGCATTTTTATTTTTAGAATCATTCCGAGAGTCAAATAGGACATTATATTTCAATACACTTATCGATAGTGTAGCTCACTATTTGGTTTGTAGAGCTTTGCAGCTGTAATATGTTGTAATGTGTTTAATTTTAACATTATGTTGTTACGATCGTATTCTTCGAATGAAGAACCTAAGTAGTTTATTGCCAAGTACCAATTTTATGGGCATTTATATTGTGTTACCCACGAGTGGCCACTTGGACAGTGAACTACTTTAGCCCCCCAGAGAATACCACAGCGGGTCAGGTCTACTTAAAAAGAGTAAAAGCTTTGTGAATTTTTACATACTACTTAATTCTGGAACATTTTCTCTTTGAGTGTGCGGCGAGGCGAGATCACCACTTGACATCGCTGGTTTATCTCTAAAATATGAATATTGTAGGTACTTACATTAATATTTAAATTAACAGCGTCACGACAGTTATTAAATGATAAAATGATTATTTATTTATATAAATAAATCAAGAAAATAAGCAAAAGGATTATGCAAGAAGCAAGCATATATCATATATATATCATAGCAAGTGGCGCTCTATAGTTTCTGCGTGTAGGTGTATGTACAAAAAAGGTTTTTATGAATTTTCTTTTTCAATAAATTACTGGTAACATAAGCACGAGTGCTGAGCAATAGGCTGTCCTGGCTTCGATTTATTGGGTTATTTTTTCTATAAAACGTCACAAATGTCATAGTTGAGTCGATTAATGGCCGGTTTCTATATCCTATCTGTCAGTAGATTTGCTTACTATAAAATTTTGACAGTAGCTGTATTGAGCTTACGTCAAAATTCTATCTCTATTATGCAAATCTACTTCCAGATAGGATAATTATATAAACTGGCCGTAAGATCGCAATTGATTCGCGTTAGATGTTTACAGTTTAGAAGAATAACATTTCACTTTACGAAGTTTATACTAAAAATAATGAAGTACAGAATTACCCTTAATATTATTATGAGTTGACATACCTACTTTTGTTTGGAAATCCTCATGTTCTTGGATATTTGCCGCTGGCGCGCCGGTTGGATAAACTTAAGAATCTTTGCCATCCCCAAAAAAGTGTATGTACTTACCTGTAATAAAAACAACGTATATGAGTACAAAAGTCTTTATTAAATATGTATCTGTAAATGGATATCGCTAATAGGACCGCCATAGTACCCTTACTTTTATTTCTATCAAAATTTTCCGTCTTAATATGATTACAATAAACAATATTCTATCCTATTGTAATTCCTTCCAGTTTACTCTTTCATTTATCAAAATAAAGTGCAAAGTATTTATATTTCAAGTTCCAATCCAACTCCGCTGAAACATAAACATTAACAGAACACATTTTGTGTTTCACTTCTCTCCGTAAGCGAGTACGTTGTGCACCATGTATTCAAGTAAAACCCACCATAAACCGGTAAGTATACATTGCTAAACCGAAAATGCGCTCAGCCCTCACGTGGTCCTACGCAAACAAATTGCAATGTACGTAAACATGGCCGGCAGTGCCGTGGGCACGCCACACCGCGCAACATAGCGATTTTCGTCAATCGCCGGAACAAAGAACCGGGGTGAATATTAAAGGGCTGTGACACTCGAGCCGGTTTTTCATCAGGCAACAGACACCAGTGTGCCTCTTTCAAACCCTCCTTTTGAGATCCCGCGCAAGATTAGGCACTAGTTCTTATGGTGTGACCATAGTGATGTAGTGGTGGTATTAAAATTATAAGTCTTAAATTGCATATCGATAGAATGGTTAATTTTAAGATTGGTATTTTGAATATGGGGTGCGTGGCTGCTGATCGCAATCGATCTGCAATGTCAATCTGCATTGGTTGCAATCATTGCGATGCGATTCTTAACACCTTGAGACTCCTCCGTTGCTTGGAGAGCATGTAAAACGGTGGGTTTCGGTTATCATACAAACAACTACAACCACCGCACTGTTAGAAGCCCAAAAACCCTAACAACCAGTTTATCCTTAGGATATCAATATTGCCCAGAAATTGGATCTGATGGCAGTGGTACCGTGTAAAATACTCATATTCAGACGCATCTGGAAGACTTCACACACCTAAAAAAGTTCCTAGGTATAGTCAAAGATTCCTAGAGTCAAACTCAGGAGCAATAACTAAGTAGTCATATGACTAGGTTGTCGCTACGTGTATAAAGAAAAAAATAATATCGATCTGATATTTGCAAATTACACCAGGAAAATATCGACATGTAACACATCACTAGCTCGTTATTGCACGTCATCACTAGTATAGAGCGGCGCGACGCCCGCCACTCGACACCGCGATGATTCAGCAGTCTCAATCCAAAAGCCTTTTACGATTCTACTTTCTACTCACCGAGTGAATTCGAATCTGCACTCCGTTTCCACGCAGTTTGCGCGCTGTGACGTCACAGGAAGCTATAGCATTTGCCGCTCATTTATTCATTGGCAGCCAGATTTTACTGGTGCTTTTTTACAAGTAGATTGAAGTATGTAGTATGTATGGGTAAAAGAAACTTAGCTTTAGCTGCAATGTTTGTTAAAAATACAAAACTTAAAACTATAACACTGTAGGTTTCTTTTTAATTCTTGATAGGCTTACGCTTGACCGCCAGTTCACCTGATGGAGCGCTCTTGTCTAGAAAGAAACCGATTCACTTGTGATTTAAAGACACCCAGGTTATATCTATCGGAGAAGGCCCAAAGAAGGCTCGGGAAGCGCATTAATTAAGGGCATTACATCGCTCAAATCCAAAAAACACCCTAGCTTTATAGAAGTTTCTAGTGGAATCCTTATGTGCGTTTGCCATATAAAAAATATATGTTATACTTAAGGTCACAATTCAATTGAATTCAATTCCTTATTATACAAATTTGCCCCAATTTTGTATAATAAGTAATTGAAGTAAATAGGCCTTTTTAAGCCTAATTTGTATTTTTTCTCTTAAACGGCTTAATAATTAGTCATGAATTTTATACCAAATAATTTTAATGACTTAATTAACAATTTGTATTGTTTGTTTATTTTAAAAAAAATTGCAGCCAATAAATAACAGTGGGTTTGATCAAAAGCAAATTGGCCCATTGTGCAGTGTTAACCGAACTTTGTTAAGTTACAAAGTTTTACACTGACCGACCAATTTAAGTTGGTCACTTATCTTGAATTGCCTTGAATTCAACCTAACTGGTCTAAAATCGTTCTAACGCTTCGTACAAATTTATTTCCCACATTTGCCATATTTGTAACCAGATGTTCGTATACATAATCTTTCCTTTATTTAAGGACCTTCAAATGATGACTGCACGTTTCACGTAACGGTTAAAATGGCCATACCGTTGCGCCGCATGTCATAGGTTGTTTCCCACTCAAGGCAAATATTTATGATTCCATTCTCAAGTCTTTGTGTCCGTTAATTTTTTGTTTGCGAAGTCCCCCGCGAGTAAAGCTTTGATCCCTAGTGCGAGAAGCGACCTGTCCAAATGAGAATATTTACGGATATCTAGAAACGCCTGTAATCCCCGAAGGGTTAGGCAGAGGTGTACTAATGTACACCCACAGTTAGCTGGTATGTTTAGGTCCCATGTAGTAGGGGGTGAGCCTATTGCCATTAGCCATTTAATAGAGAAACCCAATAACACTGGTCGTCCTGAGAATTAAACTCAGGACCTCTAGCGTAGCAGTCGCGCTTGGGACCACTAGCCTAACGAAGCAGTTGTAGAAACTTTTCTAAAGGCAAAAATTTCTAGAAACAACACCTAGAAATTTATAAGTGTAGAAGCCTAGGAACTTGATTGCACAAGTAAGTGTATAGTACAATAGTACGTGGACTCTATGGTATCTACCATCATTCTCAATACCGTATCGCGAAAAATCTTAATAAATATAAGCATCAATCAAGCGAGTGGTAGGAGGGCAATGAAAAATGGTGATTGCTATTAAAATGTTGGCACGCAACGCCAACGTAATTACAACGTTTAACTTGCATCAATCATCGGACGTATTTCTGTTCTGTTTTTAATATTTTTCGTATCTTTGTCTTTATGTGTTTATATTACAATCGATGATCTCGTTTTTAATAAGTTTGTCGCATCTGTGTGTGTGTGTGTGTATGTATGTGTCTGTGGCATCGTACCTAACGAACGGATGAACCGATTTTTATATTGTTTTTTTATTTTGTTTGAAAGGTGAATTAGTCGGGAGTGTTCTTAGCTATGTTTATAACATCAGCGTGTTAAGAGATGTGTTAAGAATGGTGCATAAACCTCTGTCATTTAATAGGTTAACTGAAATTTAGGTTGAGTTGTTCAACTCAAGCGCACAGGTGTAATCTCTAGAGGGTTCCCGTGAGTTATACGCCGCCGCACCGCCATGCCACCGCCCGCGTCACGTTCTGCGTCAAAGGGTGCTCTCGTTAACAAGTAATATGAACATTTATTAAAGATTCGAGTGTAGATAAACTTAAACATGAATTAATCAGTAAACACCATTGTTCTCCAGTAAGGGATATGAGATATTGAGAAACTAGTATCAAAGTTTATGTACCTAAAACACTGTTATTAATTACTATGAGGCTTGGTAATTCAAACTGCCTCAATAGTCTAGTGGACCTAAGGGCGAATGCTAAGCTAGCGGAGGACCTCTAGCACAGCATTCTCGGTAGCGGAATCGAACCAAGTAGGGTTCGATTTCAAGGTCGAGCAAAGTGTTATTGGGTTTTCCTATGAAATTCTCAGTAGCAGCTCGGAGTTTGGGATTTGTGCCTAGTTAATGGCAATAGGCTCGCCCCCTACATGGGACCTAAACATACCGAAGAACTGTAGGTAGGTGAATATTAACACCTCTGCCTAACTCTTCGAGGAATACAGGCGTGATAGTATGTTTATGTTATGTTATGATGGCAACTGAAAAAGGGGGTGGAAACGATATAACGATTATCGATTAATAGAACGAGAAGAAGATAGTATAGTTGGATAGTTGGATGGATAGTAGTATAGTTGAAGAGAGAAAGGATAAGTCTTGCACAGCAAACTCTCCTTCTAACAGTCACCTTTGCGATATCATTATCGTGTTTGAATGCGATAAAATCTACTAATAGTACCTACGTTTAATTTAAGGAAAGATTCAGAAAATATTAATTTAAGATCGATTGTCAACCGCAGCATCGGTAGAGGTCGCCCTAGAAGCACATACGCCGATCGTATTGGAGAAATCCTTCAAAAAGGTCAGGTGCGGTCGCAACCAGCGTTCGTATGAGAAATGTATGAATGTGGAAGAAGCAAAAGAAGTTTGCAAGAATCGGTCAAGTGGCGGTCTATAGTGTCTGCCTACCCCTGTGAGAGAAAGGAGTGAGTGTATACGTATATATGTAAGTATTTCAGAAAATATAAGTACTATCATAATTGTTACGAAAATACGATAAAAACTACAAGGGTTAATGACACTGTATCGAATTCGGAAATAAACAAGTATAGTATAATATACAAGGTGTGTTGATTTGTTTAAGTGCCATAGTTTTGAGGCAAATCCTAAAGTATGTGCTTAATACATACATACATAGATACACGAAAGATCATACATACAGAAAGTCGTGTGTGGTTAATAATAGTATAAAATTAGTTGAAAAACTCATTAGTTTAAAAAAATAAATAAAACGCTACTTCGAAACAATCGCGTATATTTCAGTATGAACCCCGAAAGGTCCAAAGGTAATGTGTGAGTAACCATCAAAATTGTCAAAGGGCGCGGTGTGATTTTGATGGAGGTATCACGGTTTTATTGTCTTTTTGTGTTTTTTTTTTGCATTTTCCATGCTAAGTTTATAAAGTTATTTAAGTAAAAAAAAAACAATCGCGGGCAGGAATGGTGTATCCAACTAGGAAACGCAGGTTCAGTTCCTGCCCGCTATTGAATTTTTCCATTACTAAAATAACGGTTTTATTGTGTATAGCACTCAATAAAAGAGATGAGGCTATTTAGTATGTAGAGCGGCACCTCTTTTTCACAACCTAAAAATAACGGCATTAACACGTTATAATACGGCCCCAATATTCTTAAGACGATGATAGTTTCATAAATAACTGTCAGCTTTTATTTTCCTCGAATGCATCAAATTTTCATTTCCATCGTACATACATTCCATGCGTTTGAGTCGAAGAACCCTTTTTATTTTGATACACCTCTTTGCTTATTGAATATTCATTCGCTGCTATGTTTGAAAATAATAAAACGAATGAAATGGAATTTTCTGGGGCTTGTACGCTATGTTATGGCTAAGAATAAGTCTATAACTACATTATAATAAATAGTAGTTGTATGGTATAATTATTTATTTTTTATTCTTGAGATAAATAAAAAACTTTTCTTATATCATACAAGAATAAAATTAACAACAATATCTACACGGTCAGCCGCAGTCAGAGACAATACAGTGCGAAATTAAATAGACGCGACAAATTAAAATATATAATTCTATCTGTAACATTTAGACAAAATTATTTAAAAAAATAACCATATCTTTTTATATTTTAATGGGTTTGGCAACGTCTCGTGCGCCTCTACTGCCACTTTTGTCGTGAATAGAAAAAAAAGACAAATTATCGTAAGTGCAAAGTATTGCCAGACTTTCACATAATAATTAACTGCGTAATGAATTGATCGGGCGAAGACAACAGCTAGTAGTAGTAGCACCATCAAAATGACAAATAATATATTTTTAATAATATATATATATATATTATTATTATTTTTTAATAATAATATAATGTACAATTTAGGTTATTGAAATTACATTTTAAAATAAATAAGTAACGTATGTTCTCCAACATGTTTAGGCCCCATGCATGGCCCATGCAGGCGCGCCTAATGTCAGCGTTTACCGTAGCTTATGGAAGATATAAATACCAGTGGTATCAGTTGCCAACTCTGCTTTTCATTTGTCAAGAATTTCTAAACACCTTCAAGTGGTAACATTGTACGCTCAAACAGTATCACACTTCGTATTAATGCACGCTCCTCCACAGTGAAACTTAAGTCTAAGTTATTCAGGAGTTCCACAGTCGAGACGTGTCTACAGTTCGTCGTCTGTGGGGACAGAACCGATTCACTCACTGTAAATTATGAACACGTCAACGCACGCCGTGTTTAGTTTGGATAGTCATTAATTATGGGCATATTCAATGAAGTACACGTGTAAGATACTTGTCAAACAGAATACTTTAAAACGCTATGCCAAATGAGGCATCTATTTGCGCATAGATAAATGATCAATGATTGCCTATGTGCAATTTTTTTTCTGAAAGGATCACTCTCAAGGTTTCTGAGGGTAACATAAGAACGGTAATTAACGATGACCAACCGTTATTTTTTTTTAATTTTCCACATTAGAGTTTCTGTGTTGCATAGACAAACAAATTTTCTCGTAGCGTTGATAAACAAAGACCCAGACACGAAACAACTATGTGTTAAATCATTTGTTAAATATTCAAAATAAAATATTTGTTCTGGCGAAGTCCTTCAAAAAGGTCAGGTGCGTAGTAATCGCAACCAGCATGTATGTTGTATGAGAAGATGTATGAATGTGGAAGCAAAAAAAGTATGCAAGAATCGTAGCAAGTGGCGATCTAGAGTTTCTGCCTACCCCAGTGGTATTTGTGTCACATTAAAAAGACACACCTTTTTAAATGTTTTTTTTTTTATCTAAATGGGGGGTTCAGTATCCGTTACTTATTCATTTTAAAATAGAATGTCAATACATAATCTAAATTGTTCAATAAATTATCTTATTTCTCATGTTAGATGGTGCAAACTAAGTTGTTGTGTCCAAGGAGGCATGAATTATCGGTTTTTATAAAAAAAAATACAACTCAAATTTATAATTTCAAGCAAGCATCAAAGAATCCGCACGGTGCGCCCGATCAATCCATTACGCAGATAGTTACTACGTGAAGTATGGCAACGCTTTTCACTTACGATCATACATACATATTATATTTATAATATTTTCTAATCACGAGAAAAGTAGCAATAGAGGAGAAGAAGAGGTTGCCAAACTTTTACATAATCATGTGCATATATTTTCATTTGTCGCATCTATTCTTTCTTCGTAACTTCACCCTGTATATCATAATAAACATCACACAACATTTGAATTGAAACTAAAAGCTACATCATTTCAAAACTGCTGATCGCGACCAAAATTGCGTCAATTTCAATGATAAAACGGGTATCTACATTGCATATGTATCTCAGCTATGTGTATTGAAACGAATCGCGCACACTCTCGTGTCAGCCAAGCGATTTGAGAACAAAGGAGCCGGTAGAACGCGGACTCTTTTCAAATATTCCTCCATTATACGATACACAGTGAATATAAGTATGTTTAGTGCTGTCCAGGGCCCCAATTCTGCTATTTTACTATGTCAAAATCGACAACGACATCAGAATTGCTGATTTTTTCTACGAAACTTGCCAGTTCTTGTTGTTGGATTTCGGTTGTTGGACGAAATAAAATCAGCAACCTATTTTATTGTTCCCTCACAGAATGAGAAGGCCGAGAAAAGTTCACCACTTCGAGCCGGCAGATTTCATATACCGTTTAAAATTAGCAACATGGAGTATATTAAAATATCTAAATCATTAATCATATCAGAAATTAAGCAGAGAGTAAGTTTTGGAACCCGATAAAAGGCAAACTGGTTGTACAAAGCACACTTTTGTCTTCAGAGAATACAGGCGTTATGTTTGTACTACGACAAGTACCTAATCCATCATAATAATTCAAGAACAGTACATTGTTTGTCCGTGTGTCCGCAATGGTCGAGCGTCCGCGTCTGCGTGCAAACTTCACCGCCAATTTGTTAGCACCTCACAAAGCAACCTCTTTTAATATTATTCTGCGCGGCAGGGCCCTCTCAAATTAAACGCTACAATATATTATTTGTGGCAATATGAAAAGCTTGCAGGGGATGCTAGCTTTCTCTCCAGTCTTTTATGCGAACCTCCAGAGCGTTGAAACCCGAAATAGATTCCTTTGTTTATGCATCTTTGGGTTTTGTGAACTTCTTTACTTAGTAAGGTACACTTGGATTTTCTTATGAACACAAATACCTAAACTCGGAACTACTACCAATAGTAACTGCGCATTTAATTTTTAAGTATTTCATTAATATTTGAGTATTTAATATTTTTATTCGGCAATGGAAATCACTATTTAACTTACTTATCATTATTTAACTAAAGACGCGGCAATTCGTTGTTAAAACGTAATAGCTGAAGCAGAAGTGATAACAAAAATGTCAATGATGATTAAGTACAAATTTCGTTATATATAATTAGGTACTTTGTCGTAAAGTCCTAAAGTCGTATTAACATCTGTTCTTTACGTCGATTGGTCTCTAACAAGGAGTATGCTGTTTAATATATATGTTAAAATCGTGTAGTAGTTTGTTAGTAGGTATGGTTGTGTATACATATATGTTATGAGGTAATTTCTCTAGAGCAACTGGAAGATTGGATTTGTGCCCAGTTAATGATAATAGGCTCGCCATGTAAGAGATGCATGGTACCTATACATACCAGCGAAATGTGAATGCAAGACCGAGAAACCACCTAATGTTGACATCTGTACGATTTAAATTACTATACATAATAATTTAGATTTAAATTACGTTTTGAACATTTTTTATGTAACAGAGTTCCTCTCCGTACTACATTAAAATAAATCGTAAGCTGATGTCTCAATCTTTGAATTTCCATTTCTGTTTTGAGATGAAAAAAACACAGGCTTTACAAGTGTACACCTCGTCTTTTGTTCAGGTAACAAGTGTCATCCGAAGTAGCTATTAACTACTCCAGTGAGTGAGGAAAGTCGACAATGAGTCCTCATTCCTAGTAGAGGGTCCACCCTGCTTCCAACACTCGTTTTCACAGAAATTACACGACTGAACAATGCATAAGTATTGTGGAATTTGATGCCAGTGCCTTCTATAAAGGGCAGGTCACACCGCAATGACGTGAGCTAAGCTAGCTTCGTTTGTCTTAAGTACACACGCTCATTCACGTAGCTGCGGCATTATTACATACATTACCGCACACTACGAGATACAATTCCGTCAAAATAACTGTACGTGTTAGCCGTTCCGAACCAGCGCGCAGGTAAAATCAATAAAATTTGTGTTACGACTGTTGCGCGTGAGAGCCAGTCCAGTTTACCATTTGCTGCGGCTCCAGCAGTCTCGTAGGGGTCTTAAGGGCTACACATCAGCAATTCCTTCAGCTTTGTGTCCAAAGGCGGCAATGACCACTTACCATCATGTCGTTCACCTACTCAATGGCCGGTAAGCGCCCGTTATCATGAGATTAATACTAGTGGCGTCTAGATAAAAATAGCGTGCTGTAATTAGGGGTAAGAATTACTGTCAGTTATGTTTCATTTCACGAAAGGAGCGGCTAACTTTGTGGCTACTGAAACAATGGAAACCCGCTAAGTGGACCATCTCGCTGACAAGCTTTCTGCTGTTCTGTCTCTTGTATAATAATAACTTGATATAAAGTTTGGTAAATTTAATATACATATACCTATTTAAATATAACACTATGTATAAGTATACTGCAAATCAAGTAAGCTCGATTAAAATAAATAAGTATCTATAAATATTTGTAATCTTCTTTTGTTTTTCGTGCACCTAATTTAGGTATTATTTGTAATTTTGTATACAGCAAATCAACAATGCATTGCATTGCATATAATTATACTGTCAAGATCTATATGTGTGCTATTTACCTAACATGTATAATATAACTCGAAACTTAAATGAAGTTTGTAATAGACAAGTTAAACGATAATGCGTAATTACAAAGTCCCATTGGACGCATAGAATATGAAAGTGGAAAACTTAAGTACAAAATGAATAATTATTACCAAATCCCGCATACCTACATCCCCCGATAATAATACGTCACGTCGTGACGCATTCCCAATTATATGCCCAGTTAATTATGTACGTTCAAATTCAGACAAACGATCCCGCAACAAATGACCTAACCGCAACACTGGACCTAATGTGTATACAATTCTAAATTTCAAGCTAATATCTGGCTTCAATAACACTTACGCCATTAACTCTCCGAAATATACATTGGCTTATACGCACCTACCGCAAACACAATACAATGCAATTCCTACCCTTACAACTTATCATACAGTCCAATTTTATTGAAACACGACCTTTTTGTATCAAATCCTCGTTGAAACAGAACCGTTGTAACGACCAATAATCCTACAACGTACAAAAACATGTATGCTCCAGACAATAAGGTCAAAATTCTTTTGCGGGACCTAAGTAATATACCAGACCGATTTGTTCTATTCCGTGCCGGCATAAATTGCCGACAGTTAGGTTAACTGTTGCTCGCAGTGGTTTCTATCTCTGCTATTGTGTGATTCTCTGGTGTATTGCAAAGCATATTAGAGCAAAAACCCGAATGTGTATTTTTTGTGTTACCGATATCCATTAACTGCGTTGATTGCACAAAACTAGGTCTTTTCTACCATAAGAGCCTATATAAAAAAAAATATGATTGTGAGAGAGGGATACCACTATACATGTTAATAGCGCCATTTCTATCTAACAACGTAAAAATAATAGATAAGTATTAACACGATGACGATAGTACGGTTATAGATCTCGTAAAGTAGGATTACGCAATACTCTACTGAATGGAAATACTTAGTTAATGGCGATCTTATAGAAAATCCAGTAATTTTAACAGCACGTGGTATTTTTTTAAATTAAGATACTTTAAAATTAACGATTTAAATTGACTTCTTCATTCGTCTAGTGTGGCTGCTGAGCAGTATAATCCTAATATACATAGTATATTAATTAAGGTCCCTACTTAAATTTTCTGATTAATAGCAGTAGGGTCGCAGGAGCAAATAATGCAACTAGTTAAACCCTCCTTTTGGGTTTTTTAAAAAACTATATTCAAATACCTTATCTCCATATTGAATTATATTTACAAAAACAATAAGCATTCATCTCCACTTGTAATAATTTACAACGAGAATCCGTCTTAAAAATAATTTTTCTATCGTACTCAACTTATTCATTCGAACTCTTACTTATGTGATAAGACCATTTTCCCTCTGTTTAACTCGGACAACGAGGCAAACGTATCTGCCCATCAAAAGGCAGTTTCACGACACCGTTCAGAAACAGTATCTATTCAAAAGTATCAATCCACATAAATATAATGACGCGATATCCTGTTTATTGCATCGCTGGCCGTTGTGAACCAATAAACCCGCCTTGTTTTATGTCAAAAGTTTATGAGCAATATTTTATAAAAATAAATAAAATACACAAGGGAGAAACGATTTTACACTCACATAAATCGCTGGCATACTTTATGTGTTTATTATAAAGCGCAGGAGTAAAACGGAAGTTAGCTAACTAGGCCATACGGGGAACCATATAGCAGGTATCAAATAGTTTTTAATGTACTTAAGTACATAAAATCATACTGAAGACAGCGATAATCGAGTGTCGATTATTGCTGTCTTCGAACGCTAGATTCACAGGTCGAGCAGAGTATTGTTGAATTTTTCTATGAAATTCTCAGTAAGAACTAAAAGATTAGGTTTCTGGAATCTAAAAATATGCTTACAGAACATACCAAAATATTTAACTCTGCAAGGATGTAGTATCTTCCATAAAATCATTATTCTCCGAACTGTAGGTATGTTTCCAAGAGTATCGTTCAATGCTTAATAGTTTAGCCAAAGTTTTTTTTAAAAAAAGCTTACTAGCAATATGGGTCAGATATTACTAGTATTCTTGTTAATCCCTTGTTCTAAGCTAAATGCTCGTGTTAAGAGTGCGTTCACGTCGGTAGTGTAATGGGTGGGTTCCGAACCGGCAACCACATGATTGCAACTCCGTCGCCCTAGCCATTAGGCTACCGCCGCTTCAAAGTAACTGAACTAATCTAATGGCTCATCAGTCTTTACTATATTTTACCTAGAAGTGATTGATCCAAGTCATAAAAGTGCTTCACGTAAATAGATAACATTTAGAACTTACTGGTTTCTGACACTTACGCGAATATTAGACATTGAAATAAAACTACTTTTTACGGATTTTATCGCGTTGTATTGATATTATTTCATTCCCGACGTTTCGGATCCTTTACAGCATCCATGGTCACGGGTAGACTGAAATGGTAGTCGGGAATCAAATAATATCAATAAAACGCGATAAAATCCGCAAAAAGTAGTTTTATTTCAACATTTAGAACTGTTCATTTCTTTTGGCTCTGGTTTGCAAAAATAAATCAAATTTCATAAAAACTACTATCTGTGCACATAACAAATCACCACGTTTGTTCCCCGAAGGGTTAGACCGAGGTGTACTAATGTACACCCACAGTTCGCCAGATTGTTTTGGTCCCATGTAATAGACGGCGAACATATTACCAGTCTATGAAATCATAAACTATTGAATCCTGAATTTTCTTTTTGATGATAAAGGTGAAGTAAATCATTTTAAACACATCTTAACTACCAATGCAATTTAAAAATCTTATTTCTATTCATATTTCAACTGTTAATACAATATTACTATTATACTATATATCTTTATATATATAATTCTTCTGTGAGTGTGTATGTCACTGAACTTCTCTCAAACGACTGGACCGATTTTGATGAAATTTTTTGTCTGTGTTCAAGGGGATCTGGGAATGGTTTAGATCAAACGACTGGACCGATTTTGATGAAATTTTTTGTGTGTGTTCAAGGGGATCTGGGAATGGTTTTGTCCGTTATACGTAGCGAAGCACGTACCGGGCCGCTAGTATATATATATATATATATATATATTTTCCAATTAACATCGGTGTAACGAATACCAAGATGATCCCAACTACAATATAAGAATACATACTAGTATACCGCTTGTATGCTAACGAAATATATTTTCTGTATCTGAAAGTACTGTTGCTCGTTAATCTAAGAGTGGTTTCAATAAAGCTGACTTTCTTTGTGTCGTGCGACAAAGGAATTCCTCTGTGTGCGCGACGATACAGCGTGGTGCAAGAAGGCTTTATACTGAGTGTTAATTTGATCACTGACAAGAACTATAGTGTCAACACTCGAGGACCTCGAGTGTTAACAAACCTCGAGTCGACGTTTGTTATAAACACGCTTGCTTCCCTGCTATTGTAATTAAAAAAAACAAAAAAATCTATAGATATAACATAACTTACCATGACGCCTGTATTTCTCGTAGGGATAGGCAAAGAAGTACACGCACAGTTCGCCGGTATTTTTAGGTCCCATGTAATAGGAGACAAGCCTATTTCCATTAATCGGGTACAAATCCAAGCTCCAAGCTTTTTTAGCCCAATCACACTGTTCGACCAGGGAATCGAACCCAGGACCTGTAGCAGTCTCGTTCAGGACCACTAGGCTAATGAGGCAGTCACAAAATACATGACTTATACCTCGTGTGGGGACGGGTTACAATACTATTCCTCATTGCCTTTCAGATAGGCATCCCGTAAGAGGCGTGAAAATATCTGACTTGCTCGGTGGTAGGACCACTTGGAGTCTGACTGGCTGGCAACCACCCTTACGTCGGAGTCTGTCGGAAAGCACCTTGGTATGTGTTTCGACTTTTGTACGTAAGAGCCAGTTCCCCTCGGTTCCCGCGGCTCTGGCAATTTGTAGTCCATAGGGGCTTTCAAGGTCGGCAACGCATCAGCAACTCCGCAGGTGTCCATGAGCGACGATGACTACTTACCACCAGGAGGCTTGTCAGCTCATTTGCCGACTTAATCAATAAAAAAAAACTTTTATGGTAAGGAAATAAATTAACCCTTCAAATCATTTACGCCCAAAATAAAAAATCTATTAATCTTGTACTCCTAAGCACAAGCGTGTAGAATAACATCTTACACGCTTTTTTGAGGATCTCAACAAGACTGCCATTTGAAATCCTGTATATTTCAATTTTATTTCTGTGTGTTACCTGTTGCGTCTCACTCGAGTCCGGCTGACAGGTATTACGCTACTCCTCATGGCTTCCCAAACTCGTAATTCTACCTGTTCTCAACTTTATTAAAAGTAAATAAAAGACAACACTAAAAGAAAGAAAAATTGATTTTACTCTTTTAGTCAATGTTTTTAGGGAACAACTATTGCTCTGATAATTAATATTGAATTGTAATCAACTGACTGTGGTTAAGGCCGTGTATTTTGTTCTCTCGATTATATTAGATCGTAATTGGGCTTTTCTATGAAATTCTCGGTAGCAGCTCAAAATTTGGATTTGTATCTGGCTAATGGCAATAGACACGCCCACTATTACATGAGGTCTAAACATACATGCGAACTGTGCATTACACCTCTGCCTAACTCTTCTGGGAATACAGGCGTGATGGTACGTTAAGTTTATTTATCTATATATTAATGATAGGAAAGGTTAGTTATAGTCTCATAAAATTTGTCATAACAAATGAAGCTATTAACAAGCTCTCAGAACTCGTGACAATTTTTTTTTATTATTTTGGATCTCCTACAAAGAATATACACAGCACACTCTTATAACTAGGATACATAACGACTTAGTATGTGTACTCCTTCAATTATAGGAGGGCACATCAAGCACAAAATTATTGAAAAGTAACTATTATACATAATTAAAACAACAGTACCAAAATATTAAGTTAAAATTAACTAAATAACATAAATAGATTACATTGAAAATACTTAATTGCTGTAAATTATTAATGAAAAAGAAGAAGAAGTTAGATGAGTAGTTTAAATTGTAATGAGGGAACCTCTGACGTTCGTGTATTCATATTTAATCACTTATCAACTCCACATTAATCATGTTCGCAAGTTAATGATAGAATCATGCGATATCAAATTCATATCGCAACACAGCTTAATAATGCGCCCTAACATTTTTAATAATGTAAATTGATTAAAACCTTTTCACGTAAACACGCTAAAAAAATAAAGCCGCCAAGCCGAGTTTTGGCGTAAATTAAATCGTGAATATCACAGGGGCCGCCATTTTGAATGGTGCTATGCAATTTACGGTGAGGTACCGCATAATAAGCTGTTTACGTAAATCTGGCTTCCGATGAATGTATAATGTAATCAGTGACTAATAACATAAACGTATGCGACCTTTATGCTGTCTGCAATGACAAAAGGCCAGGATTGATTGGATCTATTGTGAAAGTGACGTCACTGTTATGATTCCTGTAGTTAGGTCCTGGTTTGATTACGTAGCCTGCGCAAATGTTACGCTGATCTGGAATGATCGTGCGACGGCTTGTTGAGCTCCCTAAATTATGGTTGAGCTACACAATGACTGATGTATGCATGCCGTCAATTTGGACTGGTCCACTAAAACCCTGATTACGTTTGCCTTATACTATGACTACACTCACATATTTTGACTCACATTATTTGACTTACACATATTATTTACTACTCTGAACTTCAAAAGGTACAATGTAAGTTTGTTTCTGTGTTTTTCTCAAAAGCCGTCAGTTAGAAAATACCGGCGCCATCGTGAAGAAAAAAGTTTCTTTACAAATGATATTCACAGAAATAAATATAATTATCACAGCGTGGCTCAAATATCAATAAACATTTTCTTAAGTTAATTAAAAAATACTTTATTTTTTATTATAACAAACTTGAAAGTTAAAAAGTAATTTGAACGGTGTGGGCGTTGAAATCAAAATGTTGATACCTTTAATTGGGTAGCTTATTTATACATTTTTATTTATTGTGTGTGTTGTGTAACTAATACATTATTACTCCTTTATCTTAGGTATGTACTGCAAATTATTATTATCAACTGAACGATGAATAATTATGAATAATATTACCTACTCTTAATAACTCAACTGATTTTAACGCTGATCTTAATGCAGCGATATGGATGGATGATAAGAATATAATGTGTAGATATATTTTGGATTGTATCCGTATTTATATGAATAGTTCATGCTTATAAAGGTCTCGAGTTTCAACCAAAGACAAACCTCTGAGAGGAAACCGTGCCGTCATTTGTAATTAACTTGATACTTATCAATTTAAAAATCATTCATGATTACATATTTTCACGCCTATCTTGTATTGGGATAGGCAGAGATTTCCACCTTCATTTCATTAACCTCCTCATGCATCATAGTCGGTTTAGGGTGCCTTAACCTGACCTCGAACATCCGCGAGTTGTGATAATCTTCATTTATAAAGGAAATGATGTACCAGAGGATTGTAAAAAACTTTCAACAAAGGTCCGCAACTTTTGTCTAGTAAAAGGAGATTTAAAATAACAAAAATCCATAGCAATTTAAAAGTGCAGGCAGCATTAGTACCGAGACGGTTCAACTTGAATTTATTGGCGCCGGGAATTTCCTTTGAACTCTGTAACGATCTCTGCGGATATATTTTTGCATAATTTTGTTACATTTTATGTCACGGAGAAAATAAATATTGCCCCCGTCTTTATAATGTTCTCTATTATAGTTCTATTTGGTTTATTCGATGTACCTACTCTATATTCTATTTAATCGTTTTTAACTAGATACCTAAAAAAGTTAAAAAGATATTCAGTCCCTGTAATACAACATTATTTATAGAAAAAATAGTTTTCACCCAAAATAAAATCTCAAAATTAATTATTTCTGCAAAAGGTATACTTTATATAAATACATGAATGGACGTCTGAATTGGGTCCGACCTGGATAAAAAATAGCCTATGTATATTCCATACTATAATCTATCTCTGTGCCAAACTTTATCCAGATCCGTTCAGCTTTTTTGGCGTGAAAGAGTGACAAACATCCATACATACAAACTTTCGCGTTTATAATAGAAGTAAGATTTGTATAAACCCTTTCCGTTAGATGACGTACATTACGTACGTACATCGTATTTTATTTACCGTTGTATATATCATGCCGGCATCCATTTCGCTGCTATTAAAATAATAGATTACACCACTTTAATTGGCGATTAATTTTAATTACTCGTATTACAATGGTAATTTGGCGAACGCCATTACCTGCCCGAAGCTTTTTTAATTATGTTTATCCTGCGCTTTATTACTGGTATTTATATTTAATTCAATTACGAAAACAAAAATGAAAATATTGTTTTTATTAAATTATAATTTCAAAAATAAGTTTATGCCTCGGTTCAATTCTCAGTTCGAGCAGTTTTATTGGGTTTTTCTATGCAATTCCCAGTAGCAGCTCAGAGATTGGAATTTGTGCCTGGTTAATGGCAATAGGCGCACCCCCTGTTACTTGGGACCTTAACATAGCGGCGAACTGTGGGCGTACATTAGTACACCTCTACCTAACCCTACGGGGAATACAGGCGTGGAGGTATATAGATAGGTTTATATCTATATGTAGGCCATTTTTGTTATTAATGGAATTATTTAATTAAACTCTTTTTGCTACTATTAAAGTAATGAGAAATCTGGATATGATTTCATTGTATTTCCATTCCAATTTTACCTTGATAAAAAAATATTACCGCAAAATTGTTATTAGGTATTTATCATCCATATATGGGACTGCCTCATTAGTCTAGTGGTCCCAAGCGCGACTGCTACGCTAGAGGTCCTGGGTTCGATCCCCTGGTCGAGCAAAGTGTTATTGAGTTTTCTGTGAAATTCTCATGATGATGGCTATAGGCTCGCCCTCTATAACATGGGACCTAAACATACCGGCGAACTGTGGGTGTACGTACATTAATTACGCCTCTGCCTAACCCTTCGGGGAATACAAGCGTGATGGTATGTATGTATATGTATATATTTGATAAATTTACTTTAGCAACTGTTCTTAAAACTTTCAGGATTCTTTTTCAGAAAGTAAGTAAAGATCCGCTTTACTTTTTAATGTATAATCAATCATACAAAACAATTCAATAAAATTCAATTTGTTGATAAATAATTAAAAACATTTGCTCGGTGGTAGGACCTCTTGGGGTCTGACTGACTGGCGACCACCCTTACATCGGAGTCTGTCGTAAAGCACCTCGGTGTGTGTTTTGACTTTTGCACGGCTGCTGCGGTTGCTGCGGCTCTGGCAGTCTGCAGTCCGTAGGGGCTCTTAAGGGTCAGCAACGCATCAGCAATTTCTCTGGTGTTGCATTGGCGACGATAACTACTTACCACCAGGTGGCTTGTCAGCTCGTTTGCCGAAAAATCATTCACAAAAATGCATTTATCTGCACAAGGACATTATTCGATAAAAAATATTTTATCTTTTTGTGATTTGCATTTGCAATGCATTTGCATGCATTTTCCATGCTAAGATTATTAAGTTATTTTTTAGTAAAAAAAAAAAAATAACTTAAAAAATATTTTGTTTTAATGAGTAATCAATCCCAATTTTATTTAAATTTAGCATTGGATGAGAATTAGTACTTCTAAAAAAAATCATAGCCTATAATGATCTTACTGCAAAGACGAATCGATCGAACCTCATTTGCTAAAATCTGATGAGTAGTTTTTGGGCTAGGATCGAACATCCATAGGTACGATACATACATAAACTCATAACCCTTCCTTTTTTCGTAGTTCTGTAAAAAGGCGTCTGACTAATGAGTGTTTATTCGTATAACAACCGCGCATGACTCTCCGATGCACGGAGGGTCATCCATCTATAGAGTAACCGTAGTAAGCGTAACAGTTTAACTTTTCAGATCGGTTAATCAGCATGTTTAATTTCTGTTAATGTAAATCCGTAGCGGTGTTATTGCAATACAAACACACATTAGCAGTGATAGCCTAGTGGTATGACCGTTGTACTGCCAAGTCAAAGGTCTCGAGTTCGAACCCAAGGCACACACCTTTGACTTTTCGAAGTCATGTGCATATTAAATAGTTAATTATGTCGCGCTTAAACGGTGAAGGAAAACATCGTGAGGAAACCTGCATGCCTGAGAGATTTTCTCGATGGCATGTGAAGTCTGCCAACCCGCACTAAGCCAGCGTGGTGGACTATTGCTTAATCCCCCTCATTCTGAGAGGCGACCCGTGCCCAGCAGTGGGACAGTATAATGGGTTGATTATTATTATTATTACACATTTACAAACAGAATACCTACTCCTAAAACTAGACCCTACTTATGTTCCCATTATATATTTCCCAAGCATAAGCAAGTACATTATTTATTATTATATCTATTATATAGTTACGAGAGTATAAAGCCACTATTCATTCCGTAATAAACTCTAGCAAGCACTAAGTACCCCATAAAGCAAGGAGCTCTGTAGGTACTCTTAGTTATTTATGTGACTAGATATACTAAGGTGTTTCATGGAGAAATCTATATAAACATAACATAACATACCATCACGCCTGTATTCCCCGAAGGGTTAGGCAGAGGCGTACTAATGTACCACCCACATAACCCACATTTCGCCGGTATGTTTAGGCCCCATGTATTAGGGGGCGAGCCTATTGCCAGTAACCGTAGTACCAACCGTAAACATTTTAGAAGTAGCTCTTGCATTCCAACAAAAAAAATGCTATCACAGGCAAAATACATCGTTCTGGTTTATTCCAGAAATGTAGCTAAAACCCTTGAATGATGGCCCATGGTTATCATTTAAAAAGCCATTATTACGCATTCAATTTATTATAAGCTGAAATTTACTACAGAACATATTAATTTCGAGTTTCAGTGCCGTATTAAAACAGTATATATTCATATAATATTATACTATCCTTTTCCCCCTCAAAGCTTCATTATAACACTAAAGGTCCCGCGAAAATTGTTTAACAGAAACCACCCGGTTCAAATTATTTCGTGTGCTACAACCGTAGCGCTACGAATCGGACTCGTAGCGTCTCGCGCGTCGTAGCAACAGTTGCAATCGCTACGTGCTACGAAACGGGCGCACTCTACGAGATATCAAATTCTGCAGCGCTTCAAAAGTTGTGTATTACAATGTGACCTACTTTCAATTGGAGTTCATATTACTTTTACATTATGAAAAAAATTAACCAGTGTTTATTGTGACAATTAAGTGAAAATGGGAAGTTTGCCTCTGTTTTGTTACTTTATATTCACATACATTAAAGGTAAAAGAATATAAGTAAATCTATAAGAAAGTTTTTACTTTGAAACTTTACTATTCTCTTATTTAGTTTCGTCGTTTCCTAGATTTAAAATAAATCTAAGAAACGACGAAATTTTAATCATTTGCATGAATAAATCGCGACGGGTTACTCTTATTATCATTTGCATAGACTTTAATTTTTACCATAAATATTAATCATAATAAAAATCATTCAGTTGAAAATGTTATTGTAATGATTCGTGTGTGTAATTATAGTGTTTTGATTCGTTACATAGTGCTTCTGTGAATATATTTTATTAACCCCCTGATATTTGTTACATACAAGGAAACTTAATTCTAAAATACGCGATCGTTCTAGTTTATACGTTTGGTACTATTCACTGTTTGAAATATTTAATTTGTATCTAGATTTATTTACATCGACGTTATTCAGTTCTAGTAGATACATAAAGGAATATTTAATTATTAAAGAAAATAGTCAAGATTTTCAAAATGCAATAACTTTATAACACAGAATAGTTTTTTATTTCCAAGATTTAATTATTAAAAAGCTGTTATAATACATACCATCACGCCTGTATTCTCCGAAGGGTTGGGCAGAGTCGCCGTATATCCACAGTTCGCCTGTATGTTTTAGGTCCCATATACTTAATAGAGGGTGAGCCTATTGCGATTAACCGGGCACAAATCCAGACTCCAAGCTGCTACTGAGAATTTCATAGAAAAAACAATAACACTGCTCGATCTGGGGATTGAACCAACTACCTCTAGCGGTTGACACCACTAGACAAATGAGGCAATCTGTTATATTTTAACAACAGATTTATAGTTTTTTTTATTATATTTAATAACATATTTTTTTTCTGCTATTTTGTTGATATTCTAGTTTCATATAATACAGTTATGTTATAAAATAAAAATAACGCATCTACAAAACACACAAATGAAAAAAAAAAGTTATGAAAACGCATTCAACTTTTCCGTTCACAATTCTCACTCAATCAAACTTTCCATTCACAAACATTTACTTGTGAAACAATTGAACGGTTCCGTTCAGTTTCGCATCATAGTGTGGACTTTATCTAACAAACATAGGTATGTACATTATATTCGAGATGCATTGTTGCATTGATGTATGTACCTATGCATGAAATTCATTTCAAATTAAATTTGTTTAAGAGTCCGGCGGACCGAATTTCTCTTACAAACGTAATACCGAAATAAATCGTAATTCACACACAATTAAATTAAATTCTGGTATTATTCGTATTCCGATACCCATAATCTAGGTTCCTATTGTAGATACCATTTCGTCCAAAATACTTCACTGGAAATAAATGTAAGCGAATGCAATTTTTGATAACTTTACCAAGTTTGGAACGATATTCCGGTCTTTTATTTCCAGTGAAGTCGTAGCAGACGAAATAAGATCGCAGGAAACTAGATTAACAGTATCTAAATCCGAATAATAACATAATTTGATAGGATATTGTCTGTATTACGATTTATTTCGGTATTACGCTTTTTTGGGAAATTCACGCCCCGCCGGACCCTTAAGGTAACTTTAATTCAAGCGCAAGGTACATAGTAATAATGGTCATAATATAAAAATATTTGAAAATGTATTGAATTAAGTAAAAATATTGAATAAAGGTCATAATAAAAAAATATATTTCTGGGTAACTAGTATTTAATCAACCTATTACATTGTTTCACTGCTGGGCACGGGTCTCCTCTTTGAATGAGAGGGATTAGGCTATAATCCACTACCCTACCCTAATGCGGGTTGGCAGACTTTACACGCCGCCGTCGAGAAAATCTCTCAGGCATGCCGGTTTCCTCACGATGTTTTCCTGCACCGTTCACCACGTGATAATTAACTAATGACTTCAAAATATCAGAGGTTACCTTGGATTCGAACTCGAGACCTTTGACTTGGCAGTCCTATGGTCATATTATCCTATGGTTATCACTGCTCCCCGTGACAACTAATAATTTATGTTTAAAAATAATTTTACATAATTTATAAAAATATTATTCCTACATTAACATAACATACATACCATCACGCCTGTATTCCCCGAAGGGTTAGGCAGAGGCGTACTAAAGTACACCCACAGTTCGCCGGTATGTTTAGGTCCCATGTAATAGGGGGCGAGCCTATTGCCATTAACCGGGCACAAATCCAGACTCCGAGCTGCTACCGAGAATTTCATAGAAAAACCCAATAACACTGCTCGACCTGGGGATCGAACCCAGGACCTCTAGCGTAGCAGTCACGCTTGGGACCACTAGACTAATGAGGCAGTCCTCAGGTATTCCTACAAATGTTTATTATTTACGTTTGGTATACCGATATATTTTTAAAACAAGTTGACTATGCCTAATTAGTCTAACGGTCGAAAGTGCGACTGCTTAGCCAGAGGTTCTGTTGCATTCAATTCCCTGGATTGGTGAAATTCTCAGTAGCAGAGCGCAATTTGAATTTGTGCCCGGTTGTGTTTGAATAGCAATGGGCTCGTCCCCTATTACATGGGACCTCAATACACAATATAAGATTATCGCATATTTGTAAGTTCTTTTCTGTATTCTACATTATTTACTAATTCTCCCCAGTTTGCATATGCCTCCGCATAGTGGGTATATCAGTTCCTACGTTAAAGCAGCGAGGAGAATCCTCGACACTGACGTGTGACTACGACCTGGAAGGGGGACGGCTGTACTCCGTCAAGTGGTACCGAGACAACGAGGAGTTCTACCGGTACATGCCGCGGCTGAGGCCGCCGCAACACGCACATAAGCTGGATGGAGTCAAAGTCGATGTAAGGGACCTTTATCTATGGGCGCGACCACGGCCAATAATAATAATAATATTTACTTCAAAAAGTACAAACAATAATAAACATAGGTAACAACAGTTCAACATTAACATGATTGTACACCTGGATTATACAAATAAACACACTGACTGACCCTCAAACTGAGACATGCTCGTATTTTGAGAGTCGGGAAACGGGAAGTTAGCCGATGCCGATTATTTATCTTGAAGAATTTATACTGTACACCTCTCTCTAACGCTTCGGGGAATGCAGGCTTGATGGTATGGCATATTATAAATATTATTTTTCTTCAGTTGGAGAAATCGACAGCGCGTCGCGTCCACCTTAGAGAATTGACTCTCAAATCTCGAGGGTTGTACAGATGCGAAGTTTCAGAGGAAGCGCCATCCTTCCACTCCGCACAGGCTGAAGCTTTCATGGAAGTATATTGTAAGTAGATCCAAAACCCGATTTCTTGTTTCGACAGCAAAGACAACTACATTTATGCTGAGAATAAACTCAAAAATATATATAATAATAATTGTACTATGCCCTCATTTGCGCCGAAAAGGATCTGGTTCAGCATATGCGAGACAGATTTGCCCGAAGCTGGTTTTCAACCACTCTGGTTTTCAACCAGACCCCTTAATTTTGACATAAGCTTCATAAAGCTATACTGTCCTAAATCCTATCTCTAGTAAGCAAATCTACCGATAGATTGGATATAGAAACTGGCCGTTAATGATACAATATACCTAATATAGAACTAAATAACTATACCCGATCCTCTCCACAGTGCTTAATAAAAAGAGGACCGCGAAATATCGAATGCAACGTCGTCGTATCAAAATTTTAAGTCAATTTACTATTATGTATTTTCTGGTTTTGCAAGCACAAACTTACCTACGATTTTAGTATGTACTATTTTTATTGGGTAAATGAATGTATTCTTAATTACCAATCCGCATCGCATAAAATGACATAGCAATGGTACGGGATATGAAAATTTAGAAGTATAGATAAAGCTACAAATAAACAAAATCTTATGACCTTCGGGCATGAAATGGACGAAAATTAAAACTCCAACAAAACGGCCAATTAATTTCCTATTGCATTTAATATAATATCAAGGAATATGTAATTCTATAGCATAACTACATATATTTTAAATTTCCCATACCTAATAAGATTTTCTCCTGTATCATGGGGGCATTTTAAAAATACAAATGATCACTCAGCCGCTACGCCAAACGTGTCTTCAATATTGTATGAAGCAATGTTGCCGTGAAAAAATATTCTCAACTAAAATTACCTAACATATTACTGTGATCTAAACTTTCCCCAATTAAAAACACTAACTGCATCATTACCGAGAACTGGGGGCTTACTCTTGAACTCAATTCCGATACATCGACATTGGTACTGTGCCGTTTCGTCAAGTTTCGTACTCTTGAATTCGCGACTAACGCCAAATTGTTTCAATATTGCGCGGTGATTGAGTTAACTAAATAGGATTGGGAAACGACCCAACCATTGGTCAATCAGGATACCGATACAAGGTTAACGGATTTGTACTCAAGAGTACGTAATGGCCCGACAGCCAAATTGACATTGGAATCGGATCACGTTTGGATTGGTATTGTATTGTTTTCAAGAGTAAGCCTGCTGTGGGTGTAGGTACTCATTACATCTCTACCTAAGACCTATGGAAATGTAAGCGTGATGGTATATTTAAAAAAATACACCTTTAGCACATCAAATGGGATCCTATCAATTTTACACCGAAACACATTTCGGTTACCTACACGTCTTTAACCGTCAACGACCCAATTCAATTCGAATTGAATTGAAACAACAATAACGACTTTTGGATCACATTATCCACCTTCCAATAAAGTTATTCATGTAAAATAACCATTTGTGTTTCGTGGTAAAATGTTTCCATTAAACGCTTAACACCCCATAAATACAATTGTCCTCCTAAAAAAGCAAGGGTTTTCGAATTTAGGTGAATTTCTTAGTTTTTGGTATTTCCTCGTTCTTGGTATTTCTTCAGCCTTTACCCAACTTTGTTAAGATTGGCGTCCATTCTAACCAGTTGTATTTGCAGTGCCGTAACTAGGGCGGTGCCTAGGCACAGGGTGCAGACAAAAGGGCACATGGTAGCGTTCCGTTTGGAAATCTCGGAGCCCCTTCTCATAATGTGCGGGAAATAGCCACCGTGTGGTTTTACTTGGGTATCCATGAGGATTTCCACACGGGATAAAAAAGGGCACAGGGCGCAGATCCTAGAGGAGCACATAAAAGGCTGGTTACGGCACTGTGTTTAAATACCTTTTTTTCTGACTACCACTAAAGATCTCTTATTTAGCTCTTATTTTATGACGAACTGGACCGGCACTATAAATCGTATAAGTATGACATAGGTGTGTAAGAAAGTGCAAAAAACTCAACTAATGTTGCGAATTGCAATGTAATTTTGTATTATAATGCAATTTTGTTATAGAGGTAGATTGGACTTTAGAGAAGGACAGGACAGAACAACAGGACCTGTTCAAGATGCGAGTGAAGCCATAGGGAAACAGCTACCTACATATATCTACTTATATACCTATTGCGTTACATTTTTATCATTTCAGATTTCCCCCGAGAGACCCCACGAATAACAGGTCATGAACGCGCGTATAAATTGAAGGAGCCCTTAGACGTCAACTGCTCTTCAGCCAAATCGTTCCCTGCACCGGACCTCCAGTGGCTTATTGATGGGCAAAAGGTAATTACGTCATGTAATCCATGTTGGACGAAGCCCTCGGTATTGGAAAGCTTAAATGCTTAAATGGCATTTTTTATAAATCGCAATAAGTACCTAATTCTTAGACACGGGACTACATAAGCAACGTCGCATAATTTTCTAGCATAAGCTGATCTCCAAGTATATGTAATACCGGTTCAATGTGACGTCCGCTTACACTGGGGATGGTATGTGACCCGTCGTGGAGTCTTGAATTCGTGAATCTTATAAAAAGTGTCGATTTTAGGTCCCTTGAACGTCACAGAATGCGATATTTGATGTTGATCGTGTTTTGTTATTGACATAAAACAATACCTAGGTACCTAGTTATTAGTAGGTAGGTACATACGAAAAATATTATTTTTATTTTTTTGAGTGCCTAGGTAGGTAGGTAATAAGTATCTTAATACTTACCTAAATTCTATCTACCTACTAACAAAACAACTTACCAATTCGCGTACAGGAGGACCAGACAATGAATCACACACAAGTCACATAATCACTCAGGTACTGCACATAATACAAATTCACTTTACGTACCGATTAATTACCGCGGGCTACATACCTACCTACACACAACCGAAACTTCGCGCCAGACTATTAAAACTTAGTTATCTGCGAAATTAGAACAGAAAATCACTCGATCAATTCACTTTCGCGACTCACACAAGACAAAATATGTACAGACGTCTCAGCGTACCTAATTAGTAGTAAGAAAAACACCTCGGAACTGTTTATTTCCCAACGTTTCGGCCAAATTCGGCCGTGGTCACACCTCGACTGCCAGTGACGTAACGCTTCGTAAAGCTTTTGTATGTCCTACCCTCATTACTGCTGATACTATTTTTGACTCTCATTGTTTGACTCTATAGTCATATATTTAGGTATACTGTATGTACACACCGAAAAAAAACCTTTTTTTATAGTAGTTAGTTACGCAGCAGAGTATATCAGACTCGTAAAGACTTCATCGGTACTTGCGATATGGCGATGGGATTCATAACTTTCGCCACGACCATGACAGACGCCCTAAAATAGGGAATATGCATAAGATTCAAATTTGAGTAAAATATTTTTATTTGTAGGTCATCTTTATTGCTAAAGAATGATGTCCATGCCATAATTTATTTACATAAGCGCTTTTCCAGCAAGATTTTAATTATTTAAAAGTAGAAAAAGTGCGCGGCAAATTTAACAGATCAAACCGGAACTTACGACAAAGTTTACCTTGTGACGCTCTCATGACGTCACTGTAAATATTTAGGTTTGTAATTAATATAGTTAAAATTGATTTCAGTTCTCTCCCACGTTCGAATTAGTAGGTAAACTTAATTTTTTTTTGCGTAAACTGACGTCACAGTACACGCGGCTAATATGGCGGCGTTTAAATATCCCGTATCTGATTGTAGTTTTTAATATTTATTTTTATGATGAAATTTTAATATTTTTGTCAATGAAATATTTTTTACGATGCTTTAATAAACTATTGATTATAAAAATATTAAAAAAAGACATCCCTATTACCTACCTACAATGAACTTTCTAACGAATCAATTTGTCTACACTATCATGTTTATTTGTGTTTTTATTGGTGTACATTAAAGTATATACCTAAGTATAAATAAATAGGTACATAGAAAGAAATTTTAATTATAGGTTGGTAATGTAACTTTTTCCAGATTACAGACAGATCGTGGCTAATCGCATTCGGTGCTAAGCCTGTAACACAAGGGTTACTGGTGTCTACTCTTGGGTTGAGAGCGCCTACCAGGCCACGAATGAAACTCAAATGTGTTGCCACTATAGGCACACATAGAAGGGAGCGCACTGTTGTTATAGGTAAGTTTTGTTCAAATATAATACCTAATAAACAATAGTACAATGCCGGCCGCAAAATGTATGCTATGGTTTAAATATAAAGCTGGGAGCCAATCCTATTGCATGTGAACAAATTTATTATGACTTATCCTGGTAGATAATAATATTATCTGGATATATATAAGAAAGAGCAGTGTGATAGCTTAGTGATATGACCACTGGACTGCAAAGTCAAAGAATTCGAATCCTTGGCACGCACTTCTGACTTTTAGAAGTCATGTGTAGTATTAAATACTTAGTACCATCTACCTGCATGCCAACCCGCATTAAGCTAGCGTGGTGGACTATAGCCTAATCCCACTCATTCTGAGAAGACCCATGCAGTGCTGTATACTGGGTTGATCATGTAGGTATATAAAAATCAGTAAGTATATAAAAATCGGTAAGTTGTATATAAAAATCTGTTAGGACTTGACTGGACGCTATCAACCAAAAGCCAAAAAATTAAGTCGATTCTTCCAGTATCATCAAACGCAATCTCCTTTAAATGGGAAACATTGATGGAGCACTCTTAAAAATCCATAAACAATTGACTAATTTAGTATTTATCTTGTTTTACAGAAATAAATTCTTCAAGATGGAACAAACCATTTAGTTTGTTAATAATGATAACGCTCACCATTGTTTGTGTTAAGATATCGTGATAGTTTTAATGCCAAATGTAACCTTATGGAAATGTAAATAAAGATTCATTTATAATACGTTGTTATATTATTTTCCCAACAGTTCGAATAATAAACACAATATTTTAGAACATTATAATCGTGTAATCACTTATTATTTAACAATATACGAAAAAGAACGAACATAACTTTTACACTAAGATCGAAATTAAAGTACATTATAATAGTTTGCGAACTCATAATATCTAGATAAGATAATAATATAAATGTTCAAAAATATTTTATAGCTTTTTTACGTAATGAATGTTATTTATGTACAGAATACGAAAAAGTAAACTTTATAAAAATAAAATGTGGGCCAATATCACTATACCTGCTTATAAAATTTGATACATTTAAAAAAAAAATCTTTTGTAATGTTCATTATCATTCGCTTTACAAATTATTTCGAACCAGCATTGTCTAATAAATACATTATTATTACATTTAAATGTATGTAAGTAATTATTACTTATTTCGAATTTAGAAGGCGTTTATTTGATACAAAAAAAAAGTATTGCCATGCTTGGCAATTACAGTAATGAAGTGGGGATCGTACCTTTAATGTATTAATAAAGTAAACCGTAATTGTACACTAACAGATGAATTGATAATTTTACTAGTTGTGATAATGAAATTAATTTACATTATCTTACCATGTTGGACTAAAAATAAAAGAAGTCCGTCACAACCCTTAGGGGGTTTAATACATACATAGTTTTAATACGACAACAAAGATCTTAGATCATTCCAAAATATTTTCAAGCCAGTCCATGCCCAATAATGTACTGTCCATGTGAAAATCTGTAAAAGCTTATAATTGCTTCATTTGGCGTGACTAACCAATGGATGAATGCTAAAAACGGATCCCACACGATCACATTATTTTAATATAAACGTGTAGGTATACGCATCGCCATGAACGAAAATAGATTGAGGTTAGCCATTCATGGACTGTCTGGCGGATGCAATATAGCGTGACGTCAGAGAATAAGGCTACTTGCCTAACATCACTGTTCAGCTCTACATTTTGGATATTTGGGGCGATGGAGCGACCATTCGAACTTTTACATAACAATCACTGCAATATAATTTTAAACATGATACTGTAGAATAATTTCCTATATTTTTACTATCTCATGGACCACATTTATCTTATTAATTAAAGAAACTTATACTACTTTATAGCGTGAACGAAGGTGAAAGTATCATTATTTAAATATTTAACACTATCGCGATTGTTAGCATAAAGTTTTGAAGCTGAAACATTTTTTTTTAAATATGGTAACAACAATTTGGTGGTAGGAAAAATGAAGCTCATATTGTTGTGATACAATCAAACACCAATCATTAACAATAATCGTGAAATGTGTATAATTGTAATAATACACATCTAGATTGAAAAATTTATAAAAATAAAAAGACTACTCTTGCAACACATTAGGCACTGTGAGTAAACTCTAGGACAATACAGCCAATAAAATCTTATATCTTCAAATAAGTAAAATGCATAACATTTATCCTTCCTGACCAAAATCTTCCATGAACTTGGTAAGCTTGGTCATATCTTCATCATTTACAGTAGGTTTCGATATTGCTAGAGACCGGCGCATATCAGACATGGTAACTGGAGGTTCATTCAATTTATCGCTGGGAACATCCATCCAAGTCATCTCCATAGCACCTGGGTCGCCAGGAGAACATGGAGTTAAGAGATCATTGACAATAAGATCAGGGTCTGTTGGACTGGGCCCGGACACTCTCTTGAAGTGTGTAGCTGACTGGACTTTACGTACAGGCTGCATCAACGCATCCCGCACAACAATACATATATCAGCACCTGAATATCCTTCAGTTTTAGCAGCTAGTACCTTTAAGTCCTGTTCAGTGAGTTGATGTCTTGTATTTCCCAGATGCAATTTGAACATGTCCAAACGTGCGTGTTCCTCTGGTAGGGCGATGTAAATACGCTTCTCAAAACGCCTTCTAATAGCAGCATCAAGTACCCACGGGATATTTGTAGCGCCAAGAACTAGAATACCATCCATATCATTGCCAACACCTTGCATCTGTACCAAAAATTCAGTTTTAATTCGTCGTGCCGATTCAGACTCATTATCTGAACGAGATGAACACAGAGAATCAATTTCATCAATAAATATGATGCTCGGTTTGTGTTGCCGCGCCAGTTCAAACAGATTCTTCACCAACTTTTCAGATTCACCGAGCCACTTAGAAACAAGATCAGAAGATGAGACAGAGAAAAATGTTGAGTTGTTTGCTTCAGTGGCCACTGCTTTTGCTAAGTAAGATTTACCAGTACCAGGGGGTCCGAAAAGTAAGATTCCTTTCCATGGTATTCTCTTGCCTGTGAACAGATGAGGAAATTTAATGGGAAGGATAACAGCTTCCTTCAGGGCTTCTTTAGCTGCTTCTAAACCAGCAACATCACTCCACTTAACATGTGGTTTTTCTACTACAATTGCTCCTTCAAGTTTTCCTTGAAGTTTTTTCTTCTCAGGATTATCAGAATCACTGTCACTGTCACTCTTTTTATCTTCACTTTTGGAGTTAGACTCTCCATCCTTGACTGGTTTCTTCTTACTACCCTTTTTTAGGTACTCCTTAAGTTTTTCAGCCCTATCTAGATATTGTAGACACTTTGCTCTTATACTTTCTTTTGCCCGTTCACCTTGAGCTTCATATTTAACAGCATGGAGAAAGTATTCTACACCATGTTCATAGAGACGCAAAGCTTCTTCATAATTCTTATTCTTGTCCTCTTCAGTAGCTTTGGTAACAAGGTCAATAGCCTTTTGCAAAGTATTGGATGATGACATTCTCCTCTACAAAACCTTTACCTGAAAACCAATACAAATGTTGATGAAACATCCAGTGTAGCAAATAATTACCTATACCCACCTACATACGTGGAAGTTTATTATTACATTCAGCCGTTGTCACCCCACTGCAGAGCAAAGGCCTCCCTACCGTCTTTCCACTCCTCACAACTCAAGGCTATTTTGGGCCAATGCTTTCTGAAGAAGTCAAGCTCATCCCGCCATCTCCGTCTAGGTCTGCCGCGTTATCGTCTACCATTATGTGAGAGCCACTCGGTAGTTTTTTAGCCCACAACTCGTTTGACATGCGTCAGACGTGATAGGCCAGTTCCATTTTAAGCTGGCAGCTGTAGCGCAGTATGCTATTTTTGAAGTGGTCTGTTAATTTGACTCTTATCATACTGCGCTCCATGGCTTGCTGGCAAACCCCAAGTGCACATGAAGTTATTAAATAAAAATAATATTATAGAAATATCTGTAAATAATACAGATATGATTTTATTATTTACAGATATGAGACCTTTATATGACTTTCAGTGCATGAGCATACCAGCTACTCTTTACTTACAAAACTTTAGTAATGGTTAGTGACTATAGATGGGTTTCTGCCCAGGCATTTTGGGCAAAAAAAAATAAATGCCCTGGCATAAACCCATCTATATAGATGGGTTTCCGTCCAGGCATTTTGGGCGACAAAAAAAATGCCCTGGCATAAACCCATCTCTAGTAGTGACCCATTACTAAAGTTTAAAAGAAACACAAGAAGTGTCTTGTGTTTCTGATGGTTGGGCTACTGCAATGGGGGCACTTTTTAGTAAGATAAATAATTAAATAATTTCATATAATTATACAGGTTGATAATCTATTTCATAAGTTACTGATGAAAAACGATTGAGTCATGCAAATTCTTAAATTGAATATAACTAATAAAATTAAAAATAGTTAAAGTCACAACTAAGTATATCATTAAGTCACTTTTAGATAGGTATTTGAAAACACTTAGATGAGATAGCTATTCATGCAACTCAGTAGGTATTTTTCAAATGTCTTATCAGCCTGTGATTACTGTTATTAATTTTTTTATGATTTTGGTCAACAAATCACATCTATTGATCATGTCAATTATTATTAGACTACACATTCACTACCTTCCTATTATGGGATAAACAAAGCCTTTAATAATGTTTATAGGTTGGTGGTCAAGGGTAAGCCTATAATGAATAATAATAAAATAATGTAGTATATTAAACAACCAGGCCTCATTATACTAATAAATGGGCCACTGATTGCCCATAAAAGATATTTAAGTAAAAAATATATAAAGTTTTTATAAGAGCAGAAGAAGCCAAAACAATATTAAGATTATTTTTGTGTGTCTATATGTTTACTGACTGGATGTTTTTACTCTTGCATGCCAGAACCAGTAAGAAACATTCATACATCCATACTCACAAACTTTCATGTTTTTATTATTAGTAAGGATACTGTATAAAGATTCAGTTGTTTGAAAAAAATACTTAGGATTAGGTCTATTAGAACAAATTTCTAAGTGATATTGTGACATCTGGGTCAATATCATTAGGTGATATTGACTTGATTTTTTTTTTTTTTTTTAAAAACGTTGCCCCACACTAGGATTTTCTCCTGTGTCGTGGGTGCGTTTACAAACACAAATTCTCACATGCACAAACGCCCAGACCCGGAACAAATACCTGTAGATCATACAAATATTTGCTCCGTGTGGGGATCGAACCCACAACACGTGGCGCAGAAGCCGATCGCTCAACCGCTACGCCAATCGTGTCGTCTACTAAATTGTGTTACTAAATTGAATAAATTTATTAAGTAATCAAACCAAGAGAGAGGAGTTTGTTGTTATTTGCTATGCTATTATTTAATTTATTTT
This sequence comes from Acronicta aceris, assembly GCA_910591435.1. Taxonomy (NCBI): domain Eukaryota; kingdom Metazoa; phylum Arthropoda; class Insecta; order Lepidoptera; family Noctuidae; genus Acronicta; species Acronicta aceris. Next base: position 5,915,568 of record OU342767.1, on the reverse strand, counting down.
TATTTTCACAAGGAAAACTTACAACTATAATTCGTCTTTTAATTGTATTCCTACCAGTTTTTGACAAAAAAAAAACAATTTTGACAAAAAAAAAGATAATGAGGCGAATGAAAGAATGAATTAAATTGAATGAACCTAAGTAATGTACTTATATGCAAACTTTTATTTTAAATTTATTTGCTTTATTTGCTTGTCTAAAAACATGAATATACACTATTAAACATAGTAGAACTTTGTCAGAGGAAATAAAATGACAAGTAAAAAATACATACAGCAATATTATATTGCATAATTTTTATTTCTATTAGAAGAAAATAAAAACGGAAATAGCTTTTATTAATAATTACGATTATCGCTGCCCATGGACACCCGCAACACAATAGGGTCACAAGTGCGTTGTCGACTTTTTAAAAGGGGATTGGGCCTTCGGTAACCTCACTGACTTGGCGAAACACAATGTGAGTGTTGTTTAAGGTCAGTTTTCTGTGAGGCCGTGGTATCACAGCTGAGCCAGCCCATTCATGCCAAAGCATGGCTCTCATGGCTAACTTAAGAAAGCTTGTTTTTCATTCAATCAAAGTGAGTTAATTTTCCTATGATGTTTGTATTTTGTGAATGTAAGAGAATGACATAAAAATTATAACAATCATGTTATAAATTTGTCTTCATTCATCAGATTCAGAGACCTGCAATCAACATGTAACTAAGAAATATTGTAAGTATTCAATTTTATTTCAGAATGAGGTAGACAAGATAATTAAAAAAAAGCTTTATATTAGGTATACTTAGAAATAAGGTCCAACACCACCTTTAAAATGACGCTGACCTGTTCTATTGTATTCTATTAAGTAGACACCTTAGTATGTGATCATAAATAATTACAATTATGGAGGAAAAACACAATTTGTGCATAACATAACAATCTTTAGAAAGATATTAAGGTCAGAGGGTCGTTTAAACGACAGTCATTCCATTTCGCTAATATTAAATCTATAGAATTAAACTAATTAGGCCCCAAAAGAATAATTGATACGCATATTTCATGTTGATATGCTGTTGTCCAATGACAAATTGGGTAAGTGAGATCATCTGCTAAAGAATGTATGTGTTTTATCCAAAGTTATATACGTGACTATGTGAACTTACCATTCACGGAAGTTTAATAATGCTTAATTTAAAGCAATACTGATGTTTATCTTCCTAAAATCACATAAATTGCGGCGAAAACCAACAAAAACGCCAATAAAATGGAAACTTGATAGAAACGTTGTTAGTCACATTAATGACTTACGACAATAAATTGCCAAATCTAAAAAAAAAGGTATTATTTATTTTCCTTTTGGTACAATAATTTTGATCAATTTCAATTTCAAATGATACTCACAAAATAATAAAAATCTATTTTATTATTAGGTATGTAATTACATTATCTACGTCCTAAGTTCATTACAATAACAAAACAAATCTAAAATAAAATGTTAAACAACAAAATGCAATTATTTGCAGTCTTTCTTTTTTAAAACTGGCAAGTTTGAAGTTGAACACACCAACTTTTTAATGTACTTTGGAGCAACGGCTTTCTGCCTTCAGATAGAAATTCCTAGACGAGGTACTTAGATAAAAAAATGTGATTATTAGCTGTTAGCTGTGATATAGCTGTGAGACTCAAAGGAAAGCTTTCCTCTGAGCTGTGATAGCTGTAATTATTGGGGTAAAAGCGCTAGCTTATATCCATCAAGATGGTCCGAATTCGTTAGTTAGGCTCATCTTTGGTGAGGCTAGCGCATATGTATCTAATTATGCACATACGCTAGAGGACCATTTTACTCAGTTGCTGTTGTAGGTAGGTCTAAGTACTGGTTAATCTTAATACAAAAGCGAAGATCAGATTCGATCGCTTCCTCCACAGTGTGTAGGCTCATTCATTGCCATTCATATTTTAAAATCGCAAGAACAGGTTTTTGTTCATAACACACTACCTATATTTTTTCGACATACCTACCTACATACTTGAACCAACTTTTGTCGATTGAGTGAATAGTTACAACTTGGCCTGTAGATTATCTCATTATTAATGAGACTGCCTCATTAGTCTAGTAGTCTCAAGCGCGACTGCTACGCTAGAGGTCCTGGGTTCGATCCCCAGGTCGAGCAGTGTTATTGGGTTTTTTTATGAAATTCTCAGTAGCAGCTCGGAGTCTGGATTTGTGCCCGGTTAATGGCAATAGGCTCGCCCCCTATTACATGGGACCTAAACATACCGGCGAACTGTGGGTGTACATTAGTACGCCTCTGCCTAACCCTTCGGGGAATACAGGCGTGATGGTATGTTATGTTATGTTAATCTCATTATTAAATTTTACACATACCTATGTAGACGACATTATCATTTTATCACTTAAGTGTTATTGTCATTTTGTTCTAAATTTTGTAATCAGATCATGACCAAATTTTTCACCTCTGAAGTACGAGCTATCGGTCAAAAAAAGAATCCTCAAAATCGGTTGGCGTGATATTGAATTATTCGTCCATTTGTCGCGCACATACATAATGCAAATAAAAGACTTAAGGTTTTCTCATGGATACCATTGTCAGAACTGGACCAACTGGGACCATACGGCCCTCGGGAAGCATTCGCTTTCAAATAAAAAAGGAATCATCAAAATCGAAATCGTTCACCCAGTCGAAAGTTCTGAGGTATCAAACATAAAAAAATACAGTCCAATTGAGAACATCCTACTTTTCAACCGACTTCAAAAAGGAGGAGGTTCTCAATTCGACTGTATTTTTTTTGTTTTTTTAAAGTCCGTTGAAAACACGTGCTTCTTTCTTTATTCTTTATTGTACACAGAAAGTTTAATAACATAATATTTACAAAACAAACAATGTACAAAGGCGAGCTTAACTCAAAATTGAGTTTTCTACCAGCAAACCTTTGAGTGATCGTTGCTAAGTAGTGATGGACAGGGTATGCGTCAAGTGTAGCACAATGGACATTTAAAAGATAAAATAAAATAATAAACAAAAAATTGCATATAACTTCGTATAATAGGATATAAAATAACCTTAACTACATACATAGATAAATACAATATACAAATATCAATAAATGTTCTTAATTATTATATGGTTTGGAGAGAAAGTGCTCCTTTATTCTCCTCTTAAAAACGGACAGAGAAAGGCTGTCACGTAGCGAGTGCGGAAGAGAGTTTCAAAGACGTACTGCGTGTACAGTGAATGATCCGTCATATCGGCTCGAGCTGTGACGAGGAGTACGCAAAAGAAGGGATGAATTTGAGCGACATGGTTTCCCCCTCGGGACAAGATACTCGAAGCGTTCCCGAAGATAAATAGGAGAGTTAGGATTATGCAAGATGGAAAATAGAAAAAAAAGGATGTGAGTATCTCGACGCTGTCGAATAGGCAGCCACTTCAATCGTGCCCGGAACTCCGACACATGGTCGTATTTCCGTAGTCCGAAAATGAAGCGTATGCACAAATTTTGCAGACGTTCAAGTTTATTAAGCAGTTCTTCCGTTGCGTCGAGAAAACAGACATCGGCATAGTCTAAAATAGGAAGAAGGAGAGATTGAGCTAGATTTAATTTAGTTTGAAAGGGCAGGAACTTCTGGAGACCTTTGAGAGAATGAAACGAACAATACACCCTCCTACTTACTTCTGCAATGTGATCATTCCAAGAAAGATGCGAGTCTATTAGGCCACCTAGGTTTTTAACATTTTTGGAGTAGGCTACTGCGACAGAGTCATAAATAATTGGTGGGAGAGAGTCGTAGTCCAAAAGATTGTATATACCACGCCAAAAGCTTTAGCCCACTGACTAATGTTCTCAAGATCATTATTGACGGCAGTAATGTCTTCAGGCAGATCCTCGACTTTATAGTGACGATAAAGCTGCAAATCGTCTGCATAGAGGTGATAATGCGAAGATAAAACCTTGGTGATAGCGTTTATAAACACGGAAAGGAGAAGGGGAGAAAGTACGCCACCGCCGCTGCTTATGAGTGTTACAAAGCGTTCAAAAGCGGTCGAGATGTGATGAAAGATTTGCCTCACTCTTACAGTAGGCCATCAACGTCTTCAACTGAAGTTAACATTATCTTTTTGTGATTTTTTGCATTTCCCATGCTAAGATTATAAAGTTATTTTAGTGAAGGAAAAATTCAATCCTGCCCACGATTGAATTTTTCCTTCACTAAAATAACTTTATGATTGAAGTTAACATCGCAAAAGTGAAGGAAATAGTGACTGAAAATCCTCATTCAAGTTTGATAGAGTTAGCCGCTGATTGCTGCTTTCTGTGTCTCATGAGTTGATCCGTACCATTTCAAAAAATCACTAGGGTGTGAAATATGTTGCCGCTCGGCTAGTCCCAAAAGACCTGAATTTTCTCAGAAAAAGCAATCAATCGCATAAGAGTCGCTGAGGGCATGCTAGAACTCGTTCAACGAGTCAATTCGGACCCAACATTCATAAAACACATTGTTACTGGTGACGAGACGTCGGTTTTCGAGTTTGACATGCAAACTACTCAACAAGCTTCAGAGTGGCGCCTTCATGTGACCGACTATTTCATGATGTGGATTACCACTTTTACCTAATTTTTTAAGTAAATATGTACAATGGCTACAATTCGATTCTGGTCATTTTGTGCTATGTGGTCAGTGTGGTCACATTTCTATCCTAACCGATGTTTATATTTCTTTCATCTAGCGTATCGCGATGTGATGTGCCCAAGTAGATCTCGATGGGCGACGACGGTCCTAAAATAACCTGTGAAATACGTTCTGAACCACATAGTTATTTTTTACGTATAACGTTATTTTTGAGTGGCTTTCGTAAAATTTAAGTGGTTTTGGGTTTTGTCGTAACGACATTTCACTTCACTTTTATCTTCGTAGCAAGTGGGAGTCTATAGTTTCTGCCTACCCGTATGGGAGAAAGGATTGAGTGTATGTATGTATACTTTAGATGAAGAACAAGAAGGTTCGAGTTTTACAAATACATTTATATCAAAAAAGCAACATACACCACTTGTAACAAGAAATGAGACAGGAACTCGAAACTGAAAACGAAAAAATTATGCACGCTCATTGCAACAAATTATTTGCAAGTGAAATGAATCACTACGGCCAAGAGCGCTTTGAGTTAATGGCCGAAATAATAAATCTCATTCGAAAGGAGCAAATTAGTAAATAGTTGTACCCAAGGCAGTTGTCCCACGCGAGGAAACGACTAACTATCGGCTAATTTCACGCTCAAGAAACGTACAATAGATATACACTGTTAATCGCTGACTGTTATTACACTGCCGGCGACTGTTATTAGCTCTTGTCGCTGAGCGACAAGAGCTATCAAAGATAATACTCGCTCAGCGATGTGAACTCACGCCGAGAGTTATATTTGTTTTCAGTTTTGTGTCCCAAAGACAGGGCTATTGTCGGACATTTTCACATGTCTCACCGCCGACGATGAACGAGAAGCGAGTAGAGCTATAAACTAGAAACAAGCTGGCGAGCAGCGGGAAGCGAGTGTGTAGTTCCGATAGTATTATCACTGAGCTATAGGCAGTAAAAGCTCTAGTTTCTAGCTCTACTCGCTTCTCGTTCATCGTCGGCGGTGGGACAAGTGCCTTATACATTTTGTTAAATACTAAATATTATTGAGTAATAAATCTTCCTTTTATTTTTGTAGTATTTATTACATTAAAATATTCTATGCCTATGTAATACGATCACCGGAGGTTAACTGGTTAATAGCCGGTTGATTAAATCAAGTACTTTTACTGGTGATCCACTGATTATTCTCTGGTCCTCAGTGCTCCGGTGCAAACCTCTATCACTAATGTTTGACCATAACATGAAGTAGCCATGCGTTTAGCTGTTCATATTGATATGCGCTGATTATTCATTGATCTGGCCAGACCAAATCATGATATGGGCAGCGGGTATTTTTTATTTCATGACATAGAACAATTTCATAAACATTTCATCATTCAAGTCATCAATTTTAAGTTATGGCATACATATACATATATGTAGAGTAATATGTATTTATATTATATTTATATTAAAAATAAATTTCCTTATAGAATAATGTAGTAAATATTTATTAAGTCTTATGTACTTAAATACATAATTATATTATTCTTATGAATTAATTTGTAGTTTTAATAATTTATATTTTCCTACAAATTTTTTAACCTCATCCTTTGGATAAGGTTTGATAGCTAAACATGTGGGAATATTTTCTGGTTGTTCAATCCATAGTTTGTGTGCTATTGAATTTTCTTTTAATTTTTCTGCTACTTTCCTCAGTGACTCTTCATTTGGTACCTGAGAATGATATTATAATGACACTAAACATAAATAGGTTTTATGATAAATTTTGGCTTATTGTTGTAATTATTTTTTCCTTTATTTTAATTTTTTTTTTAAATTGGGAAAATTAAAAGCAGTGGTGTTTCATCATTTCAGCCAGTGCTAGATTAATTCTAAAATTTACTGAAAACCAAGCTTGGTTTTTTAGTTTAAATTAAATTAACTATTAATACTACCAGATATAGAGGTGATGATTGTTTTATGTTTATTGAGGTCGGTTTTTGATGGGACTAGGCCTAGGATTCAGAGAAAAATCTAAGGGTAAATATGCTTCCATAATTGTTTCAAATTTCTACTGAACCATAAGGCAAATCTCTGACCGAATTTTGACACATGAAAGCATAAGTATGTTTATATTATGCTCAGGCTGCTTTAAACTCAGTCTAAAGTTGGTTCACACCAACTTCAATACTCCACCCCTAAAGTGAGTCTCTGTTTTAGTAAATGCAGCTAAAAGAGTGAGCCAAGCCGAGGTGTGGAAAGATAATAAGATGCTTTTGCCCAACAAAGGTCTAAGAAAGCAAGAGAAAAAAATAATATTCGCCGCATACTACATAAATCATTTTATCATTTTAATAGTTTCAAGGATAGTCATACCTCTAGCACAACTTTGTGCATATTATCCATATCACTGAGGTACTGTACAGTGGTTTCATCATCTTTATACAAGTGGAGAACAGCCGTAGATGCATGACATGCCTGCGCCACAACGGATCCTATCGACCATCCTAGTTCCTTGAGTAAATCGGTACGTAATAAAATATACTGAACTATCGTGTTAGACATATTGCCTACCTACGTATAATAATAATATAATAACAAAAAAACCGCAGCCGACCAGTTTTATAAAATTAATAATACTGGATTTAACATAGCGCAATTGCATAAATTATTGTGTACTAAATTTTGACTATATGACAATTTGACATTGATGATTGTCGTTTGGCTGTCACGGTCGATTCTCATTCTGCAAATGCCAACTGCCAACTATTGCTCAACAATCGGCAGGTTGCCAAAGTAAAAAAAAAAACTATTGCTGAATGCTCAGTTTTTTTAATGTTTAATAGCATGGGTCGCACATCACCTACTTTATTCACTTTATTAAATAATATCACACATTATTATAGTATTCTTGTTAACCCCTCGTGAGAAAATCCTGCAGTTCATAATAGCTGCAGGATTCAGCGGTGAACTCTAACTCAACCAGTGGCGATCACAATAGACCGACAGCGGTCGCAGTGATACTATGCAATGCAATGCAAGCCGCAATGTAATATAAAAAAAAATTAAACCCTCGTGCTAACTAAATTGCTTGTATTACGAGTGGGTTCACGACTAGTGATGAATCGAGGGTTTAAACCCAAAGGGCAAAAACTGGGTGAATAAGGCAATCAAGTCGGGCAGCGAATCGATGAATAGGTGACCTGGAGTGTGCAACAGTACGGCAAGTTGGAACAGCCAATAAGCGGTGTTTCCTGTTACGACAGTAATTGTCTGGGACAAATACATAGTTTGCAATTTCATTTTTCAATTTTTGGAATTTTCAAAATCGTTTCAGTAGATCCAGAGTTTACCCCCTACAAGCTCACAAACTTTAACTCTTTTTAATATTAGTATAGATTATTTTATAAATATTTGTTTCAATTTCAGTTGAAATTACCTTAAATACTTAAAAAAAAATTCTTCAAGTGCCCTGACATTTGGGCATTTACTGGGCACAAACGGGCGGATATTGGGCGTAAATTCAATCTGGCCAAAATGCCGCGGCGTAAACCATCAGTAACTAATAATAGCTACCTTGAGTTTTAAAGTGATGTGTTATAAACTGCAAAAAAGACATGACCTAAAGGTCTAAGTTACCAGGTCATAAAATCCCTTAAAAAAAGTTACTCTGAGTGACATTGAGTCATTGACACTGACAGTGACATTTCTAATTCAGTTTTGTTTGAAGCGTGTGATCGTGATCCCAATTTTTCTATTTTTCATTCAACATTGCATTTAATTTCTCTTGTTTTTATCATCTCAAAATTGCGAAGCAATGGCTTCGGGGCTAGAAAATTATGTGAATCAAACAGTGTCAGTGATAACTTCAGACGGCCGAAACTTTATTGGAACTTTGAAAGGGTTTGATCAAACTATAAACATAATACTGGATGAATCACATGAACGAGTATTCTCTTCTTCTACTGGTGTGGCGCAGGTGGTTCTTGGACTGCATATAATCCGAGGAGACAATGTAGCAATCGTCGGCCAAATAGACGAGTCCATTGATAGTAGATTAGACCTTGGCAATATAAAAGCAGAGCCATTGGGATCAATTGTTCATTAATACTTTTAAGAATATGTAAGAATAAATAAGTTTCTATCACTAATATGTGGTTTGTTTTTCTTTTTTCATTATAATAAGTTATACCTAAGATAACTGACAGAACTGTCTGATCTTCCTCAGCAGCAAGAAGTTTATATGGATAAATCCTTTTGTGACCCTTTATAGGGCCATAGACCCCATAAATTTACATGTAGTGTTTGTACCGCAGAAAGGTTAAAATAGGTACTTTAAAAATTGTCTCCAAATGTCACTGTTTATGTCAATATATATATTTATAAACAGTTATAAACTAACTGTGCTCCATGGTGCTACTGGCTATTGATCCTAATTTGCTAATCTCATATACTGCAGAGACAATGCAAAATCTATTCATAAGGCCCTAACACAATTTGATGAAATAATTTCATAAACTATAAAGCCTAGAAACTTGTAATATAGTGTAATAAGCAACCTGCTTGCTATTAATAATATATATATTATACACGTCTATAGATTTATAACACTTTATACATCAACAATACACACCTAGATAAAAACAATAAAATTTGTTTTCATAATAATATTTTCTATACAATTAAACAACTAAAATGTAACATATTCTTTTTATTTTTATACTATATATTTACAAATGAATTGGGAAATTATTTACAAACAGGAACATCTAGTCATATTTACACACTTCCCAATTGTAAAATAACTTAAAACAGTATATAAAAAATAAAGAAAACGAAAATACATAGTCAAAAAATAATGAAACAGAAATATTAGTTGGACTATTATTCTATTTGAGGATTGTCATATTAAGTGTTATCCACTTTCATTATTTATTGAAATATTATGTATGTAATGTATTCATTACATAATAATTATATATTAGTTTGCAATATTGTGTACACTATAAGTGCATTATAACATAATTTTAATAATAACATAATAATGTTAATGTAATACATAAACATTAGCCAATAGGTCAAATTTTTAGGTGTCTGGCACAACTTGGTGTGTTATTTTTACTATAATTTTGATGTTCAAACACACCACGACATTAGTGATGTTGGCAACACCAACATACCCAGAGGCGTGGCTATCGCCGTATCAATGATACAGGGCCTTGGGCAACAAGGGCCCCTAAGTGTGTAAGCAAAAATTTGTAGTCTGTAAAATCCAGAGCTGGGACACAATATCCCGAAATAAATCCCGGGTGTTCATGTCGGGTAAAACAAACTATATTATTGATACAGAGCCCTTGTAGAGCAAGTTACGCTACTGTAACCACCTATTTAAAAGCCTAAGTTTTGATTGACTTACTAAGATTTAACCAAAACTATTTTATGTCAAGTATGAGTTACCACTGATATGGGTTTCTCATTAGGACTCATTTAGGTAACTACAAATAATATGAACAGCCATAAAATACTTATTAAACTCACATTCCCTCTATTGTTCTAAACTATGATAATAGGTTTCATTCGACATTTTATGAGTAATCTTTCTTGCTTGATGGTTGGCCCATCAACACAATCTCTTGATGCCTGAAATAAAAAAAATATTAGAAATAAAAAATCAATACTGATATTTGTAACTAGTGAAATCATTAAAAGCTACATAATTATTTTTTCTACTAGTTAGGTACTAAGTATATCAATATCTGTAAGAAAATACCCTAAATACAGCCTACCCTAAATAATCCTTAAGTACCTTAAACATAGTTCCATCTATTAATCAATCTTCAGCTTTAATTATTTTCACTTCTATCCCTTTACTGAAAAAAAACTAAGAAATTTGTAGACAGAAAAAACTAGTATACTTAGTTTACAACAATATGTTCATTCACTCTCAGGTCAAAACTTCCATGGACTAATAACATAAATGTAGAAATCTCTTAAAACATAGGCTCTGTATGAATGTCAATGTTATAAGCATTTTGTACAGACCTATATCCAGCTTATTTAACATCGGGAGGTATCAGTATTATTACAATCCCATTGCACTGGTACTTAGATGTACAAAAATATGTGGAAAATCACGTAGGATTTGGGGTAAAAATATATATATATTAAAAGACATGTAAACTACCTCTGCATTTTCTCCTTATATTTTTGTGTGTTATATTTCTGGAAAAACTGTTTTCCATATTCGAATGTCGCAATCATGATGGCGCATGCTGGTGCCACTTTAAATATTCGAGGCAAAAGACCCGTGAATAAGCCTTTGAATCCATGGTTTTTGTAAATATTCTGCGCGATATCCTTCATATTTGAAGCTCTCTGTTGGACTTTACCATCTGAAACAGTAACCAAATCAACAAAAACAGAGATAATTACAATCTACAGGAAAAAAGTAGCTGCCTGCGTCGACGGTTTAGTGGTTTAAGCATGGATACTGAGATTGCGGTCCTCGCTGCCATTCCTAGACTGAGCAAAATGTTATTAGGTTTTTCTACAAAATGTTTAATAGTAACTCTCCAGTTTGCATTGCACCTTCCTATTAAAGTGTACCTAAACATATTGGGGTGTTGTATGGTAGGTGTTGCAGCCTACGTCACCAGGAGAGATGTGGCAAGACGTGGTTGACAACTACATGTTTTTCAACCAGTCCCTGTGACGCGTGGCCGCATGTCAACGAATACCTACATACGAATGACGTCACGCGCCGACATTGTGGTGGATATTATGGCTTTTGTTTTATTCTATGCTAACAAAACATACTTATAAAATTCATTCATTGAACCCTATACCTACGATTATACGAGTACCGGGAGGAGCACCCGTAACCTGAATTCTGCAGCAGTGGTGGGTTAAATTTGAGTAGTTTGTGAAAAGCCCCAGTCACAACAACACCAACCTGTGTGTATACATTTATAAAAGCATATCAGGATGTCTGTAACTTGAGAGACAAGATCATTGATGAAAAGATGATCATTATACCAAAGAACATCCACATTTCAACCAAGGCTTCATTCACAGACTTCCACAAGGACATATGCCTCCTGCTTCCAAGGACTCCCAACAAACTTTACCATATTTTCTATTTAGAACTAGCTGTCCCTCGGCATGTGTTGCATTGCCTTCTTTTTATCTTTTTTTTCGTAATAAACCTCCGTAGGCAGGCTCACTACAACTGACCAAAGTTTTTATCGCAATAGGATGACCATTCATCCTATTCCTCCTCGATGCATTGCTAAACCATTTTAACAATGCATCGAGGACAAACATACAAACATTCATTTTTATTTTTATTTAATTTAATATACAATGTTGCCAACCTGTGTAAATTTCTTTTTCTCCTAATTCTATTTGTTGGTGAGTTTTCACCACGTCAAAAGGAAGTGTTACAAATGCAGCAATCTGAAAACAAAAAAGATAAGTAATGTAATCTTTTTGTTATCACCCCACGCAAGGCAATCTATTTACATAGATATTACCTACTTTTAGTAGTACAATGGATCAATGAAAATGCCAGACTGAAATATGAATATAAACTTACGCTGCCTGCAACTGATCCGCAGAAGAAATTAAATAAAAATGTATTCTTTTCCGAATCAGGTTTGTTGAATGCCCTCTTTGTTGATTCAAATGTTGTCCAATATATACCTGTAATTAAGTATTTTAATGATAAAATTATTACTCATGAGGTCTTAAAATACACTCATGAATAATTAATATGAATATTTCATAAAAGGCATGTTTTGCATTTTTAATACAAATTATTATGATGTTAAGAAAATGTAATTAGGTACATTCTAGTTTTTAGCTATTTGTAAACTTACATTATAGAGGCTGTACTATGACGTGTGATTACGATCATTTTTAGGCTGTGAGACAGGGGTGGCACTATTTAATGTGTAGAATGGCATCCCTCTCTCTCTCAATCGCAAAACGATTGCAATTACATGTCATGGTACGACCTCAGGAGTGGATAACTGATAGCCCAATAGGCCAATACATACTTTTAGGGAAGATGGTTAAATTATAAGTCTAGTGAAATAAAACTGTACAATAAGTACCTACAGTAAAATATTTACCTGAAAAAGGCACATCTCTCAATAAAGTGGAACCAAGGCCTCGGAAGAGTCCCCTTAGGCCTTCATATTTTATTACCTGTCGTAAAGCTAACATAATATCTGAAAGGGAAAATAACCTGTTTTAACCACACATACAGGTCTCCCAAGATACAGGCTTTTGGCCTAGTTTGGGAATCAGTATCAGTACATATTGTAATAAATACTCAACTTTTGTGCCTATTTGTATACAAATGTCTGTAATGTATGTAATGTATGTGTATATTTACATAAAGGTAAAATCTGAATGTTTTCTTCTTAGCAATTAATATTTATTAATATAATATCTTTGAATATTAATCTTTGGTCCATACTAGAATCTTCTGGTTTTAGACAGAAGTTGCAGCATGGTTGCATGGGTGTACACAACTACAAAAGCCTAATATTTTGCAGATACAGGCAATATGGTATGTACGAGTATGTTATGCAAGCTAGTTAGATAAATCTCAAAATATATAATAATATAATAAAACATGTAATTACTGCTACCTACTTAAAACTGTATAATTTTAAATTTTAATAATATAGCAGTTTAAATTTTGCTGTAGCAGTGAAAAGGCTATGACTCATAATAAATTCCTCTCTTGGACACTGGTGCTGATTTTCAGTTGCACCTGATGCAAACTTGCGAGACACATGAAAAGATATAATTATATAATATTGCTTCCAAAGGTACATACAATTTTGAGTCACAAGTTATTAGTAATTTTTTTGTCTTGTTGAAATTCTAATATTTACGGGTAGTTTAAACTAGTTGTCTATAATAATAATACTATGTTTTAATTCATTAGAAGCAGCGGTACCCTAATGGCTAGGGCATCGGAATTGCGATCATGTGGTTGCCGGTTCGAAACCCACCCATTCCACTACCGACGTGAACCCACTCATAACACAAGCATTTAGCTTAGCACAAGGGGTTAACAAGAATACTAGTAATGTGCAATCCACATTGCTAGTAAGCTATATAAAAAAAAGAAATTGTGTATACTTAATTGAAATTTGCATGCCATTTTATCATGGCAAAATGTGACTGACATTTTATAATATATATTTTTTTTAAATGCAAATAAATAAATAAACATTAAACAGAGAGACAATGAGGAAGTGAGACAATGAGTCTCACTTCCCATATTTCTTGCTGTATAATGTTTTGTGCTAGCTATTAACAACCTAGTGTTTTAATTAGTATAATCGTGTAATGGCTGTTTTATTACAACTCAATATCTGTTAACTAATTGGGATTCCTAGACTTAATTTTGTCATCCATCATGGGTTATAGGTATAATTGTATTTACACACCACAAAACAAATATAAACAAGTCAATAAGTTTAATTGAAATGCTTTTGTTTAAAATCTAAACTATAAAGCGCCATGGTATGGTATGGTATAGTGGACTATTTTGAGCAACTCCATAACAAGGCGCGTATTTTGCGTGCAAGTGGGAAAGATTTGTTACTAGAGCCATCCAGACTACTCAAGAAAGGCCAGGAAGTGGGTGATGTCACTGACAATCTCTCGGAGAGTATTCGGTTTACCAAGGCACAAAGCACCATGCAGTATGTATAAACAAGTTTACCTGAATAAGTCAACTTTTTGGACTGCATTTTTGTTCTAATAAGTTCTAGAGGGCTAACAATAGTTACTGCTGTCATTCTTGCTGTCGCTCCTGCTATCAATGGTATCCACATTGGTTGTCCCGCTAAAATGATAATACAACTTTAGTAGCAATTAAATACATATTAATAATTAGTACCAATTAATTATGTTACTTATGATGAAATGTTGGCAATATTGGCCATTGATCCAGTAGATCTTGTACCACATAATACAGGTATTATCAAAAAATCTAAGCTATTACTAGTTTTCACTAGTGAATGATGTATGTGAGTCTATAAAACCATGATGATTATGTATGTATGTAAAATTAATCATGTAACAAAACATTGAAAGGTTATACATAAACATTGATAAGTTGTTGTAACCTTGATGTCAAGGTAAAGAAACTAAACAAGTTTATAACTGTTAGATTATGTATGTATTGTTATGTGCTAATAAATACACTTGTTTATCTCCTATCATTTACCATCCATCATCTTTATAACACAGAAACAGTGTTTTATCTACATGAGCCCCCTATGTTTGATTCGTCAACTGCCACTCAAGAGCTTAAGAGTCCGGTGGACCGATTTTTTCTCACAAATGTAATACCGAAATAAATCATAATCCAGACAATATTCTATCAAATTATGTTATCATTCGGATTTAGATACTGTTAATCTAGGTTCCTACGATCATATTTCGTCCAAATAATTGTAAGTGAATGCAATTTTTGATAACTTTACCAAGTCTGGAACGATTTTCTGGTCTTTTAATTTCAGTGAAGTAGTAGCAGACAAAATAGGATCGTGTGGGCAATTCACACTCCACCGGACCCTTAAGTACTTATTCATCACTAGGTATCCTCTAGAATATGAGCATCATGAAGGCCATTACTTTATTTTTGTAGTACTAATGGCCTAGTAGGACAATTTATATTATTACTTAAGTCTGGTTGTTAATAATGGTAAGAGATCATGAATTACTTACTGCTAAAGGTCAGATTGTTGTAATATGTTTTCATCCTATATCTCAGTTGTTCATAGGACACGAAATAAATAACTGTACACGGAAGAGCTAGAACTAGAGTAGGGCTCAACCCTGACCATAGCGCAGGAACTCCTTCTAATTTGGCTATTTTATAAAACGCATCCTGGAACCACAAAAACATACATTTACAAGATTATATGCTGGGATATAATTGTATATTATTGTATCATAATATAATCACGTTTACCATCGTGCCGTGGAAATGTACTCGTCTGGGTATCCATGCGCTGTCCCCACAGGGGCATAAATGTTCCATGAGACCGTTGCAATACAAGTAACATTTATTAGAGAGCAGCGCCTTCTGCTGTGCTTGTAATCTTATTTTGACAACATCAAGAGGAGTCACTGTAAATAAATGCGCAAAACGGCATAATAAATAAAGAGTTTACCTCTAGCCCAAGCAAACCCAAGCAAACTGCCCAAGCAGACTTACTGAATAACGAGGTTATAAGAGCTCCAGAACATGCCGATGCCATTTGTTGGAATGGGGTAATCCGGAACCGGGGGTCATCTTCACGAATCATGGCATCGGCTTTCTTCACAATTAAATATGACAGTGCTTTGCAATAAAACTCATTCGGATCTTTCCTGTGTGTATTTACACTTGGGGGCCGGAACGTATTTTTTTCGATTGATCGATTCTCTAAACTGTCAATGTCAAAATTACAATCTCGATTCATAGACCACATAGAGGAACATACAATGTACCATAGATACTATAGATAGATTAAGCAAAAGACTAGCTTGGGTTGTATTGAATGAAATCGCCTAAATTTATATATAACTAATAATAATTCGATTAATATATATCAATGCAATGGTATTTTAGCTGTTGACGAGCAGTCAGGCACACTGAGAACGGGAATTCCCTCCTGTCTTCGTGTGAGCAAGTGGAGCTCCCTCTGAGGCTGACTTCCGTCACCAATCATTTCTAGACTTGAGTTTATTGTTCTACGTCTTTGATCAAGAATATGGATTGAAAAGTGAAATTTTACGTGGGAGAGCCTTGCTTCGGCACGAGTGGGCCGGCTTGACCGGAGTGATACCACGGCCTCACAGAAAATCGGCGTTAAACAACGCTTACGTTGTGTTTCGCCGAGTGAGTGAGGTTACCGGAGGCCCAATCCTCTTTTAAAAGGTCGGTAACGCACTCGTGACTCCTCTGGTGTTGCGGGTGTCCATGGGCGGCGGTAATCGCTTACCATCATGGCCCTCCTATTCCATAAAAAAAACACACACACATTTAGAAGTTGTTTAAATCATGTACTTAGCGTTAACTTTTGGTGTGCAATATAGAATATTCTATCTATCTATCTATCATTTAATCAGACTTCTGGGGATATATTAATATACTTTTTGATAACTCGAGTCAGTGGATGTCAATGACTTGTAAGTTGTAATAATCGACTTTTGTCTGTGACGCAGGAAGTAGTAATCATTTAGTAATACACGCACATCTCTAGTTTGTTCAGTCAAAATCACTGCCACATGGATGGAGGGCGTTACTATAATTGTTTCGTAAATTAAAATAAATTCAGTAACTTTAATATACGAAAGCGGTGCGGTTTCCTGAGGGTTCAATTGTGTAGATGAAAAATACTTTTTGAAATGTTTTCCACAGCGTCTAAATCTATATTGTGAGTACCTTTTCATTTATTTTTGGAGTTTACATAACGTGACAGCTGTTTTTTATAACGGATCTATAAACAAATTGTGACTACAATATTTGGTAATGAATCGGTCACACAATGGTCGTTCGTGAAATCGTAATAAAGAAAGTGAGACAATATTCGCTTATGGACAATCAATAGACACCTTACGAAATTTATTCGTGTGTAATTGATTTAAATCGGTTATCCATTCATTCTTCATTTCCAGTTTCTGCAATTCTATAACCCGGGAAGGGTCTAGGTGTTTCGCTGTCGCTTTTATCTCAAGGTCTGGTTCCTATTGTGCCATGTAGACCCTTTTATGGTTATAAATTACGCTTTTTTATTCATCGTTTATTGTTTCATTATTTTATTTCTGGTGATTTGAGGAGTAATTTTTGATCTGTAGAACGCAATCGATAGGTACAGTGTTTCAACAGTAGGTAGCTAGAGCTATATAAGGTCGCAGTGTCAACTTTGGAGTGAAGGTACATTATTCTTTACAATAAGTTTTAAGTAAAAAATCTTGAAAATTTATTATAACACCTAACCTAACTATGCTCATGGGCACAATGGGCAATTTTTCGTAGAATAAAACTGTATCCAACTATAATTTATTTTTCGATATAGATATAAACTCCCACAAAAATTTAAACCAACTCATTTGAAAGGAAAAATAAATATACTTACTTAAATGTATTTTTTTTAATACCATGCTGTACTGTCAAATAAATATGTACTACACTAGCCCTCGCATATCTCATACCATGACCATACTAGGAACATATAAAAAAGTAACACAGGTCAACTTATTATGAGACCATTAAAAATATTGTTCAACTAAATTCATGTAATTTAGCTACATAAGCTTTACATTGCAGGTAAAAAATTCAATGAAAGTCTTAATATAGATATACTTCAGAATACTGTGATTGTCTGCATCAGATTGCTGTAATATTTTCATTGATAAGGGCAACACAACCGTGACATCTTATCTCAAGTCCTTACTTCACATGATACTTTTTGACAGGTTAAAATCTAAATATAAATATTTTTATCAGATTTTCAGGTGTTAATGTTGTATGATATTTTCTAGTAAATGAAACCTTGTATTTCCAATACAACAATAAAATTAATAAACAATACTCTTTTACACCCCCTCACACAGCATCAGTATTGTAACTTTAAACATTTTTAAATAATCTTATGTTATTATTCTGCACAAATTTGTTATTCAGAAATCTTCACAACAAAAACTAAAAGTATGTACTTTCTATTTTTAGTTTGTCCTATTATATTTGGAGTTGGCACGATTATGATGTGACTGAGAATACTGTAAGTGGCTTGCCAGCATAACAAAATGTTTTACTGTTGTTATTTACAACAAAAATCTTTATCTACAGTACAGTAACACATAGTTAGTTGATTAGCAACAAGATTGTGTCTCTTATTTTCCAGACACTCGGTAAAAAAGTGCATTTATCAAAAATTAAGATCTTATTTATTCCAAGAACTTGGGTTTTTTGCGGAAGTTTTCTAGTCAAAAGTTGAGCTGATACTTTTTGTCGTAAAAAATCTATCTATACTTCTATTGGTTCCTATTTTACGTCACAGTAGGCGTGGTAATTACGTTAGTTACCTCATACTTCATAGATAATTATAACTGGAGTGATCCATGCCAATACAATGGTGTATATTTGGTACTGTAGAGTCTGTATATTTTTTAAGTACAAACTTTTCATCGCGGGGGAATTCGCAAACAGAAGTTAACGGACACAAAGTACATCCAAACTCGAATTTGAATCTGTGTAACACACAAATGTGTCTCAGATGGGGATCGAATCCACGATACTCGGCGCAATGGTAGTGGCGAGTAGACCTTAACCGCTGCATCAAAGGTACATTCAAAGTATAGCTATTGCATTCATTTGTGTAGTGGTCGAGCAGTTGATAGAGGATGTATGGATTCACATCCTTGCACACCTATAAATCGCTATCAATCTCTCGACGCTTGCGCAGTCCCGTTACTCACGCAGTCACGCTCTTATTGATAGTCATGGTAGTCCATGATCTCATTTCAGGTATTCACCGGTTAAATACCACTTACGGCCGAATATTAACCGCCAGGTAATTGTCGAGGGTGTCTAGTGAGAGATTTTTGCTATTCTATCATCGACGAAATATAATTGTGTTGTGATATCATGACTTGAAATTTTACGCGCCTTCAACAATGAGGATTCGGCCATTGAACCAAGGAAACAAGGTCTCTTTTGGGTGGACTACCTCAACAATTCCAACAAAGAACGGTCGACCCGTTTAATTATGAATCTAAAATACCTACATAGGTACTTGTTAAGTATTTAAGTCTAGTTTTATCAATAAATTTTTATAGCTTACAAATGTTTCAGTACCTAAATAAACGATCTGTATCAGGATTTGAATCTGTAGCTAGCCTAGTGATTGGCTTGTTATTACTTGGGCTTTGTTATTTATCACACCATTTAACGTTTCTATGGCTATTAGGAATGAAAACAAAGCGTATCGCTGGTTATGAGAGACTGAGTTGAAGAAATGACGTTTATCCAAACTGGATTATCGTACTTTTTCCAATTTAGTTATTATCTGATAAGAAGTCTTAGAGAACTCGAGTATTCAGTTTTAGAGGAATTGAACTTAAAAGCAGTCATTTAACGATGTAGCGAAGAAAAGGAAATAGGAATAGATACCTACCTACAAAATGCTACCGAGATCGATGCAAGAAGCTCATTCCTCCTCCAAGATCTAGTTTTTTTTTTTCTTTAAAATAAACGTTGCCCCACACTAATATTTTCTCCTGTATCGTGGGTGCGTTTACAAACACAATTCTCACATACACAAATGTCCAGACCCGGAACAACTACCTGTAGATCATACAAATATTTGCTCCGTGTGGGGATCGAACCCACAACACGTGACGCAGAAGCCGATCGCTCAGCCGCTACGCCAAACGTGTCTTCAAAAAGTTTATCGGCAATATAACCATTCTAAACACCTATATAATTGTTCCCTACATTTATAACAACGTAATAACATCTTGCAAGGGCTGAGCGAGCACCACGGATGACGCCCCTCGCATCCGTCCGTGTAGATCTACCTAGCTCTAATCCAATGATCAGTCTAAAAACGTGCCAATTACGTAACGCGGTCATCATAAAAACGAGCCGCGGAAAAAGTTAATAAACATGTGTTATAATTTGCGCTGCTACTTAATTGTACAAGGCTCGTTCAATGAAATGGTAAACTTGAACGCTGCGGCTGACATTGAATATGTGCCTTCCTCAAGTATCGATTACCATTGTTGTATTTTGATATCTATGTAGGATTACGATGTATTATCGATGTTACGGTTCGTATGAAATAAATTATAAGTCTAGGAGTAGAAAAGTGAAATATGGAGTTCCACAGGGTAGTGTTTTGGGCCCATTACTTTTTATTATCTATATCAATGACCTGCCAAAATCTACTACAGACCGTATGGTTCTATTTGCTGACGACTGCACTGTTGTATACAATGACGAAAATATAATAAATAATAGTTTAAATTTAATAATTCAATGGTTAGAAAATAATAATCTATTAATTAATATTGATAAAACTAAATTAATGCAATTTAAACAGAAAACAAAAAACATTTTACATACTAGAATAGAATATAACGGTGACAAAGTTGAATTGACGACTACAACAAAATTCCTTGGCGTACACATAGATGACAATTTGAAATGGCAAAGTCATATAGAGTTTGTTTGCAAAAAAGTGTCACAGTCATCTTATAGTTTATATATGCTAGCGAAAAAGGTCAATCTTAACACATTACTCGTAGCTTATCATAGTTATGTTGCGTCTAGACTTAGATATGCTATCATATTCTGGGGAAATGCTACCAACTGGGATAAAGTTTTTAAATGTCAAAAAAGGTGCGTGCGAGCTATGTGTGGTCTCAAAAGAACTGACAGCTGTAAGGAATATTTTAAAAAATTAAAATTACTTACCGTGCCATCTTTATATATTATGGAAATGGCTTTGTTTATCAGACATCATCCATCACTATTTACATTAGAGCTTAAATCACGAAATAGAAGCCACATGCATAATAATCTTACCAGGCAGTACAGAACTACTCTCTTTGGTAAAAGTGTGTTTGTTATGGCCACAAAGATTTACAATATGATTCCCAATAATATAAAAGAATGTAGCAGTATTCACGTCTTTAAAAATAAACTATTCCAACTTCTTGTAGAAAATTGTTATTATTCAATTGATGATTTTCTATCGCCTAGACTCTTTTAATGTCTCATGTTTGCTTGACGATAATTTATTTGATGTTGATTGTCTTGTATACGTCCTGCATGACTAACAGTAATAATAAAATTCATAAGTATTTAATCTTCAATGGAATTAAAATTTTACAATCATTTTTGCAATATAATAATTAATAATTTGTGTGCCCTAGTGGCTGATCATGGTATGAACATAATAATTAAATATATAATTATATTATAATGAACACCTTTATGTAACCCATGTATCACAAATAAACGATTTGATTTGATTTGATTTGATTTGATTTGTATGTATAAAGTCGTTAGTTACCGTTGATTTTAATGAGTCAATGCGACGTTGGTGTGTAATATTATAATACATTTTATTTTACTTATGCTTACAACAATAGCCCTTACAAAGGCTTAAACCCTTACGTCGCAGTCTGTCGTAAAGCACCTCGGTGTTTGTATGACTTGCACGTAAGAGCCAGTTTCCCCTCGGTTGCTGCGGCTCTGGCAGTTTGCACTGCGTAGGGACTCTTACGGGTCGACAACGGATCAGCAACTCCTCTGGTGTTGCAGGTATCCGGCGATGATGACTACTTACAAACAAGTGGCTCGTCAGCTCGTTTATCGACTTAATCCATAAAAAAACTGTTCTAGTGCTAACGTAGGGCCTACTATGTCAACTTAAAAATACCCTTGTATTATAAATAAAAGTTCAGGTTTTATAAAAAAATTAGCGAGCAGTCACATGCAACTGACTTGTGTCCTTAATTTCCCGTGAAAGGAAAATTTTCAATACCATGATACTTTTGCCGTCTCGTGTATCACAATGTTGGGCTATAAAGGGAGACAGAATAGTAATTGCTGCATATAATTGAACATTGTAACATGTTTAGTATAACAGGAATGAAAGGGATTAGGAATCTGTTAGTGAGCATGACATGACATTTGCGTAAAAAAGTTACCTATGTAGTAACCTGTAACCATTTATCATAGCACGACAGATCCCGACCAGAGAACGACCAGAAAGTTGCATTAAGCATAAAAAAGGCAGACCAAAGAAAATATCAATATTATGGACTTGTGTAAAACAGAAAGGAAGTCAGTAAATAATAATAATTACTAATGAAAACGACCGGAAAAAAGACTACGTTTATCAGCTTCGGATTACTTCGGAATTTCTGCAGACTGCGATCCCAGCATAGTTTGAATAAGGCTAGGAGGAGTGATCTTTACATCTTATGGGTCGCCAGAAGTGGTGAACCTTGGTTGTATTAGAGATGAATATGTTCAGCCCATCCCAACCAATCAACACTAGTTTTGGTTGCCAAATTTTGTTGATTATTTATTCGATGTCATGCTTGGGATCGTTTAAAAATTGCAGAAATATCTAGTGTTAATCGTTTACGCATGGGGTCAAGAACCCTGCATTTCATTCGAGGATTTTTGTTGGCACGTTCGAGTTGCGTAGTTTATGAATTTTTGGCACGCGGTTTGCTAAAATTCTAGCTAGGTCGATAATGTTAGATGTAAATTTTCTTTTGCAAGCAGTATCAAATTGTCAAATTATTCAGTGAGTCTACAAATAGAGTTACCGAAATAGATTTTCCAAATTTCGCTTTCATGCAAATTATTATGGTTCTGCTTTTTTGTCTTATAAAACTTCTGCGAAATTCTTTCGGCTCCTACATAAATAATAAATGATATTTATTTCTGTAAATAGTAATATAATACACTTTTACAAATCAATCTTTTTTTACCTAGACACCGGCATTTCCTAACTGACGACCTCTGAGAAGAAACACCGACACAAACTCAGAGAATCATGGTCTCTTTTAAAGTCCAGACATAATACTTATTAGCAAATATGTGAGTTCCAATGTAAGAAAATGTCTGAAATGGCCATTAGAAGAAAGAGCCATTGCGGCTTTAAGTAGACCAGTCCCAACTGACGGCACGCACACATCCGTCATTGAATAGCTCGACAATAATCTAGGAAGCTAAACAACCCGTCGCACTATGATACCAGATCAGGCCAGATACAAGTCTCAAAGCCGCCAGACCCCTTAAATCTATCCGCTTAATCTAGCTTACATAATACGCTTCCCGAGTGGGTCTTCCCTGATAGATATAATCTGGGTGTCTTTAAATCCCGAGTGAATCGATTTCTTCTAGGGAAGCGCGCTCCATCGTAGATCGCATTATCGCTTAACATCAGGCGAACTGGCGGTCAAGCGTAAGCCTATCACGAATAAAAAAAAGAAATAGGAAAATTTCCAACAAATCAAATCTCTTCCATCTGACATCAGAGGTGCTTGTACTGCATTGGGGTTTTTTTATCTTTTGTTATCGTTAGCTAAAGCGCAAATGACGTACTCGATCGACAGTAACTGACACTATTATCAGTAATCTTTAAGTTTTAATGTCTATTGTCATATGATCGACACATAGCAACATGAATCATGCACCGTTTTAATTGAAAACGAGAAAGGTATTAGTGGACATAATGATTAGTATAGCTTTCACCGTCCACAGTACTTGGTGCATATTTTCAAGTGCAAGACTGACAAACATGGCGCAAGTTCCTGATATAACGCATTGTGATTCTTGTTCCGATGTGAACGAGCTTTATAAAACCAGGTTCTTACAGTATTATCACTTCTATACTATATTTTTTCTTTTAAAAAGCTTACTAGCAATGTGGGTCGCTCATTACTAGTATTCTTGTTAACCCCTCGTGCTAAGCTAAATGCTTGTGTTACAAGTGGGTTCACGTCGGTAGTGCATTGGGTGGGTTTCGAACCGGCAACCACATGATCGCAAGTCCGACGCCCTAGCCATTAGGCTACCGCCGCTTCCAAATTTTACTTATCTATTGCTATAAATCTCATACAGTAGTATTTACTACTTATTTTCTTTATGGTGGTCTTTAGTCTGGAACTATGTAGGAGGTACAATTTACAGTATCTGCCCAGCTGTAGGTACCATTGACTACCCGCCTGCTTCACCTAAGGCAGGCGGGTCTTTGGGCGCGCAGAGAGGCAACTCTGTTCGTCCATCATGTGATCCCAGAGAAAACGGTAGCACAGTGGTTACGTGTTGCCGTGTAAAGTGAGGTTGTGGGGAGACCCCTTTACAGTCACCCCAGGTATGTGCCTAAACAGGCGTCGCACAGGGGGGTTCTGGTGGTCTTTTAAGAGGGCACAGTGCCCCCCTTCATGTCCTGTTATGGCCACCGGGGTGGATTTTGTGGGTAAAAATCCCACACTCCCCGGTCTAATCCCCGAAGACCAGGCGCCTTTTGGAAGGTTTCCCCTTCGTAAACAAAAAAAAAGGTAGATACCATTGACTAATTGACTTAATTAATAGATCTCGTTTGACTGTTTAGTCTGGGGTATTGTAACTGCATCTTAAAATCCTTTTGTTAAACTGCAATGAAACATAATTGTCTTTGCGCTAGTGCGGTGTCTTTCTGTCCAATTTACTAAATTGGCAAATATTGGTTTATGCTTTTAGAATAGCAACATCAAGGTCAATCAAAATGGATGAGATACTTCAGTTTTAACTGGCTATTATACTAGTTATAGGAAGTCCATTTTCCTAGTCCATTCTCCTAGGTAATTCATTAGTTTCTTAATAAGTTGGTTTATAAGTTTATTTTACATGTTCATCTAGTTATTAATGAACGTTTAGCAAATATGGTTCACTTTAAACATTTCCCATGCGCATATATTTATGGCAATATCGGACGTTTTCAAGGTTATCAACATAAATGAATGTAGGTGCGATAAATAAATCCTGACTTAAAATAAAAATCCGTTCTACTTTCAAGAAATGTTATTTCTTTGAGCTTTAAGAAGTCAAAACCTGGTTGATTCGTTCAATTGGATTTTGTCAATTTGAATGTATCATAATAATGTTATATGTTACGTTGTTGCTAATTTCCTCAACGTACGTCACAGAAAACGCCAATATTGTAAGAGTAAAATGTTCTTATATTCAATCCCGTCAGTACTTCTGAGGTACAAATTTGTTACACACTTAATGTACGTAAAGTAACAATCGTGTTTTTCCTTGAGTATACGCATAGTGTCATAGGTTATCCCTGACTTCCCTCTTATTGCCTTGTTATTGTTATGTATAAGCTATTTTTCAAATCAATTTGCGAGTCGTGTTTTTTAAAATTTAATTTGTCTTGCCCTTTAAGAATTCACGATGACACAAAATTAGTTTCGTTATAATCCTTAGTAGATATTAGCGTATTACTTCATCAATAGGGAACATACATGTCTTTTTTTGTTTTTAATCAATAGTTTATATAATTAAAGCACCGTAAAAATATTTCTTTGACAAAAATATTAATATATAATCATAAAAATAAATATCCATAACTGCAATCAGATACGGGAGATTTAAACGCCGCCATATTGGCTGCGTGTACTGTGACGTCAGATTCCGCAAAAACAGTCAGTTTTATCGTTTTTAAAATTTATTGTTTTATTCAATCATTTTTATCTATATTTTTAAGTTTACTAATTCGAACGTGGGAGAGGACTGAAATCAATTACATACCTAGTTTACAAACCCAAATGTCCCAACGACATGAGAACGTCACGATATAGACTTTTTCGTATGTTCCGTTTTGATCTGTTTTTGCCGCGCACTTTTCTACTTTATAATAATTAAAATCTTGCTGGAAAAGCGATTAAGTAAAAAATTATGGACATCATTCTTAATCGATAAAGAATACAAATAAAAATATTTTACTCAAATTTGAATCGTATGCATAGTTCCTATTGTATTATTCTTGTAATTTGTGTCTTAAATGGCTACGGGACGGCAAATGTTCGATGTGTATTGATCATAAAATTAAATGATGTGACATCAAACAGATTTATTGTTTGAACAACTTTGTTGGACTAACTGTGACAATATATAATCAATATTCATGATTGATGTATGTAATGACTTTCAGTTTTAATTCGAGTTTTTAATTAATGGTCGGGTATCTCGAAATGTAGAAAAGGAAAGATTTAGAAGGAAATAAAACTGAAAAATATATGTAGCAGGTACAGACAGGTATCCAAACCGTACCACGTTGTGAAGACGCAAATTCTCCAAATTTCTTGTTGATTCGGAATTCAAAAGTTTATAAACAAAATCCAAAATCAAGGACATTTCTGCGATTGAAGAATCAAAACGATCGTCAGTAGTATCAGGTTTAAATGAAAATTTATCTTGTCGTCGATTTGACTCACTCAATGAACAAATTTTCCTCAGTAACACGACGACTTCAGACTATTTATAACCTTTTACGTGAAGTCTGACGACGTGAATAAATATTCATGCAGAGCAGAGCTTTGTTGTTTCACTCCACCTAGTTATTGTAGGATTATGAGTCCATGTAAACAATAGACAGATACTCTTCCTGACGATGTTTTTTTCCCAATGTTAGTGTATATGTTTACCTGCCTAGCCAGTGCAATATAATAGATTAAACTGTCATGTGTAACGACAAGTAACGCACCCTTTGCAGTAATGGGATTGCATGACGAACTCTGCGCCATGAGTTCGTCATGCAATCTCAAACTCTATTTTTTCTTCTAAAATGTTTATCGTATCGTAGCGTAACTTAGCTCATTTCTTCGTAATCTTAACTTTAAGTCAGTTGACTTAAAGTTAAGATTACAAAGAAAAGAAAGTCATGATATTAGCTCGTAACGAGACTGATAAATAAAATAGACTAGCTTAGAACTTAAAAAAAAATTAAAACCATATTAGTGTGAATTTTCAAACATTGATCATTGTTGCAGATGTTGCACACACGCTATAGGCGGCCCACACAGGGCGCTGGCGTCAATACTTGCAAAGAGCCCATTCCTCGGACCGCAGCCGATTCAAAGCCGGGACTACCACGAGGTCACTGGCAACATAATCTGCCCCAATGTAGTCAGAGGTATTGACCACTTGAGAGATCCCCGTCTCAATAAGGTAAGAAGGAAGATTTATTGTAATATTTTACTTACAAAGTTATGAGTTATAAGTCGCATGATTTTATTATTGTTATAGTTTTAAAACCGTCAAATTTATCTCATAGAGTTACGGCGGGTTTCTATGAGTAGATATCCTCAC
Organism: Acronicta aceris; assembly: GCA_910591435.1. Taxonomy (NCBI): domain Eukaryota; kingdom Metazoa; phylum Arthropoda; class Insecta; order Lepidoptera; family Noctuidae; genus Acronicta; species Acronicta aceris. Next base: position 5,888,046 of record OU342767.1, on the reverse strand, counting down.
TAGAGATAGGATTTTGACGTTACTGGTATCGACACTATGTCAAAATTCCATCTCTAGTGAGCAAATCCACTGACAGTCATGATTTTGATTTCGGCTGCAGTTACCGTATATAGTTTTCTGACAAACCGGCCGAAATCAGACTGAGTCGAAGCTAAGCAGCTGTAGTCGAAATTACGATTGCTGGTAAACACGTGGCAGTTTTGTACCAACTCTACAGATTGAGTGGGATGAAAAGTTTCCATTAACCTTCTGTTCTTACTAGATCATACTAGAAATAAAACATTCGTCATGGTAATACGGTTTTTGTTTAGTACCTATTTCTTCGTTCACCTCAATGACAGTATTGAGCTTAGCGTGAGGGAAAACGACTGACATTGATAAATTGGCTACAATAGCACAATAGTTTATTCTTATTGGCTTTACACTTGAGAAACCAATTACAATAAAATGACCGTACATAATAATTATATTGCTGTTGTGGTCTATATTGTTGGTAAATACGAGTATATTAATTTTGGTTGGAGTTGACTTTTGTCTGTATACTGGTGGCTACGCTTACTTGTATTGAAGAAACAGAATCATTAGGCGCCTCAGCACAGCGTCAGCCACTATTATAAAGGTTTTTTAAAAGAAATCTTATATCAGGGATTCAGACATCTAATTATTATTAATGAAGGTATGATCACACCTCTGACTTTGGTTCGGCGTGACATCTCAGGGTTGAGTTAGGATAGAAAACGCCCTAAACGCAATATTGGAGAGTACTTATATTGTTTAAACTTACTTTTCTCTGCCTCTCAAAATTTGAAGGTCATAGTTAATTCCGCCGTCACCGCTAGCCTCATACAACCGGGCACACTTCTTACACCTATAAGAACTCTATGGAGTCTTTTTAGTATTCAAATAATTATTACGACGATGTTTTCCTTCATTATAAAATGAAGTGAAGTTGTGCTGACGACGCAGCACGACAGTATTTTAGCAGAGCATAACAATGAAGATAACCTCTATACTAACAGCCGGTTTCTGTCAGTAGATTTACTTACTAGTGTTGGATTTTGACATAACGTCCATACAAGTTACGTCAAAATTATATCTCTTTGTTATAGGAATCGACCGTAAATGATTATCTTGATTCACTAATAGATTACCATTTACATCCTATTTTTGTTTTAGGGTCTCGCTTTTACACTGGAAGAGCGCCAGGCGCTCGGCATTCATGGCCTTTTGGCAGCCAAGTTCAAAACCCAAGAGGAACAGCTGGATATTTGTAGAATATCCATTGACAGATATGAGGACAACCTAAACAAATATCTCTACCTCGTCGAGTTACAGGTGACTAAACATGATAAAGGTACCGTTTATTCTGTGAATCTATTTATAGATACTGGGTTTTGGATACGGGGTTGTTTGGTATGGGATGTTTATCATACAAAAACTGTTTATGAATGGAATTCTAGGTATGAGTTGAATGCTTACCCACATTGTTCGATCAGTGCACTAAAAATATGAAATCTCGATTCTTGTGAGGTTTGTGGCTGGAATACAAAATAATGTGGATTGCTTTGACTCGGTGGGCAAAGGAAATTGATTTTTAATTATAATCTATATAAGGGCTTAACATAGTTATGGAGGAAAAACGTAACTAACAATGTTTTTTATTACTGCTTATATTACCGGAAAAGCTGCTTTTGTGAATACAAAGGAATTGCCGTATTGGTCGCATAATAAATAGATGTAATGGTTACAAATCTTCTCGTGGGCTAAATAACCGTGATTTCTGCTTTATCTCGAACGTCACAGTTGTGCGTTAACGACATTCTGCAAACGACATTGGCATGTGCAGCAAAGTGCAAAACATAGCTACGTTTGTGCTAAGTTTAGAATTATTTCGTGGAAATTCTGTGGCGTGTCTAAATTATATAGCGACCCGCTCGCGGTTTCACCCGCGCTGCTCTGTACCTAAGAGGCGTAGCGTAATGTTATATAGCATATGTTATTCAGTGATAATGTAGCTTTCTAACGGCAAAATAATTCTTTAAATCGGTCCAGTAGTTTTTAAGTTTATTCGTTACGTACATAAATACAAATCTTTCCTCTTTATAATATTAGTATAGATGAGTGATCATATTCATATTACAGAGTTAGATTAACCATAATTATGCATGTTTCATGCGAAAAATACATCGAAATAGGCATGAGCAGTTAACTACTTACATAATTTGTACAATTACGCACAAAGGATTGTTGTGAAGTTTGTATAGAGTATAATTTTGTAAATGGGCAACATTATTTCTGAAGCTATTGGCGTAATCTCGTTCCATTTAAAATTTGTCGTTTGTTTACCTTTCTTGTGACACTAATTTACTTATTTATTTTAGTCCAAGCATACAAGATAGGGTCTTGATATGAGTAGGTACCTAAGTACAAAACTAAATTTAGGTTTTTCATAACAGCTATCGATGATTCATTTTGAAGTAGGTACTATCAGCCAACTCCATATCTAGCCAATTTGAAATCAAAATCCCGTGCACACAGTGATGTTGGCTTTTAGGAATTGGATAATATAAATATGACGGGATAAAATCCATAAAAAGTAGTTTAATTTCAATATTTTTCTTTTTTTTATACGATTAGCTACGATTTCGACTTCATAAAAAGGACGATGGTATTGGTTAATATGCGTAGGTAAGGACTGGTATAGCAGCCGAGGCTGCAAGCAAATATAGCCCTTACGGTGGCTAGATATGGCGTTGGCCGATAGTACCTAGCTAGTACCTATAGACGGACCGATTTCGTTTTTATTTTGCAATATAAATACAATATTTACTCAGAAAGTTTGCTTTAAACACAAACAATCATACGAGTATCGTTAGATCTGCATCGTAAAACCACAGAAAAATACGATATAAATAAATAAATAAAATTTATTTATTATAATTTTTGTTTTTTTAAAACAGCACAATATATTTAGAGTTACACACGGAAAATCTTATAAATAGTTTTACTGAAGGCTAACCAAATATTGTAACATAATATACCATCACGCCTGTCTTCCCGGAAGGGTTAGGCAGAGGCGTACTTAATGTAGACCCACACTTCGCCGGTATGTTTAGGTCCCATGTTGTAGAGGGCGAGCCTATAGCCATTCACCGGGCACAAATCCAGACTCCGAGCTGCTACTGAGAATTTCATAGAAAAACCCAATAACACTGCTCGACCTGGGGATCGAACCCAGGACCTCTAGCGTAGCAGTCGCGCTTGGGCCTACTAGACTAATGAGGCAGTCATATATTGTATTTAATAAATAGTAAAATTAACGTTGCACGGGAAATTGATTCAACTTAAATTTTAAGATGCGATTGAAATGTTATTGATAGTGGATTCTTTTTTGAAGGACGTTGGTCCTTATAAATTATCGCATTGCAAATCACTTCCATGACTGTTGGAAGAAATATATGTGTATCTACATAATGTATGTCCAAATAGTCCAGCAGCAACGATGACGCGATGAAATGTGGAACGAAACGTGGCCAAAGACTGAGAGTAGTGGAAAAAGGGATGGAGGCCTATGGCTCATAATAAATAAGCGAGCATCTAAAATACGGGCGCCCAGACATAAGTAGTACTTACTAGCGACCCGCTAGCGGTTTCACCCTGTTTCGTTCCTAAGAGGCGTAGCGTAATAGTAATACCTTCCTCGATAAACTGGCTATCCAACACAAAAAGAATTAAGTTATTTTTTAGTAAAGGAAAAAATTCAATCGCGGGCAGGATTCGAACCTGCGTCTTCTGGTTTGATATGCCGAAGTAAATTCAGAATGTGAAGGCAAAATTTCAATCATGCGGGTAGGGTTCGCGGTGGCTTAGAGGTCAGAGCGTCTGGCATATCAAACCAGAAGACGCAGGTTCGAATCCTGCCCGCGATTGAATTTTTTCCTTTACTAAAAAATAACTTAATAATCTTAGCATGGAAAATGCAAAAAAAATCACAAAAAGATAAACAAAAAGAATTTTTAAAATCGGTTCAGTAGATCCAGAGATTACCCCCTACAACTCACTACCTGCCTCTTTATAATATTAGTATAGATAAGTAGGGCGAAGGCATCCCTCCCTTTTTTCCACAACTCTCACTAAAAGAGTGAGAGTACAGCTACAGTGGACCAGTTGGGTTAATAGGTAGGTTTAGACCTAGACTGCCCATATTCAACTCGTCGCGTCATCGCTGAGATCTCAGGGCCTTGTTACTAACGGAAGATGACGGACTCATTTCACCAACTCGGTTTTACGCATAGACCGCGTTCAGCGTGCTGATTGGCCTGATCCGAGACCTTTACCAATCTCCACCAATCAGAGAGCCGAATGCTGTCGAAGCGTAAAATCGTGATGTTGAAAAAACTTACATTAGGCCCTCTGCCATGTTGTCTTCTTCTGTTAGTAATAAACTTGACTGACTAACGACTAAAATAAATGTTTGTTGTAAATGCCGACTCAAAAAGGGACTGATAATATTTTTTAAAGCAATGTTTTTAATAATGTTATTGAATTATTGCAGGATAGAAATGAGAAGTTGTTCTTCCGGCTGCTAGCAGAGAACATCGAGAAGTACTTACCGATTGTTTACACCCCAACCGTCGGCTTGGCGTGTCAGAGGTTTGGCCTCATCTACAGAAGACCCAGGGGTCTCTTTATCACCATCAACGATAAGGGGCATATATTCAACATTCTTAAAAATTGGTAAGTTCCTGGGATCTTACTAAAGATTTGTGGTAATTTTTTTACGCGGTAATTAGGAGTATTTGCATTCCTCGTGCTTACTAATATGTATTGAATTTTTGTCAGCTTGTAGGGGCAAGGGGCAGAATAAGAATAGATTTTACATTCTGTCTGTAATTTGTTGCTTGAAGAGCTAACGTACTACTTACTATAATAATACCTCTTCAAATGTCAACAGCCATTCAAGATAATAGTCCATAAATATTTAATTTCCGTGTTATAATAATATTTAATGAATACCTTTCTTATATTAGATTAAAATTATTTAAGGTGTATTATATGCACGGTTTGCTAGAATAGTCCATCCCCAAAAAAAGTCCATACGCTCTAAAAGCATAACGCTGTACTGACATGAAAGGTCAAACTAGGTCAATCTTAGTCTGGTGAAGGCTAGAGGTAATCGATAGTGAGAGTGTATACTAGAGGACTGTATCATTGCTTCATAGTGTCCAACAAGATCTACGTATATTCGGTTTTTAGTTTAAGAGCATAAATAAACTTAAACTTAAAAATAGCACTAATAGAAATGTCAATTTTAACGATATGAAATTCAAAGTCGGTTTTGAAATGATAAATATGTAAATATTACGATGAGTTGTAGTATCTTTTATGTCAGCTCTGGGGTAAAATTATTAACCGTGTAAGGAGTCTGCATTGAAATGGCATAAAGGTCTGTCGTACTCATAAGTCATAACACATCTTTAGAAAATATACCATGTTATTTAAATAACGTGGTATTATATAACAGGCACTATCATAATTCATTCCTTATCCTCGATCAACGAAGCAACAACATCTATTCATTGCGAATTATTCAAAACAGTTCAAAGCGATATTTCAACACATCTATCGTAAGGAAACAATGTGTACGAGTAATGACCGTAATATTTTGGTTTTACGACAAACTTCGCGTTTTAAACGGTGTTTGATGTTGTGATTTGGGTTTTGTTTATATTCCAAGAAAGGAGAGCGCGAAGTTAGTGTAATAATAATTACTCATACAAAAATTGTATGATTTTTTTCTACTGACATAAAAGCACGTGCACCACACACTATTTATGAATGAATTGAAGAATTAAATGAAATGAAATTATGATAAAGTAGAAAAAAAAATGCTGTAGGAATATCTGCTTTATTAAAACCTTTTTTAAAGACTATCTGCTTATAAAATTAATTAGCCAAACGTTGCTAAAACGTTATACGAGCTGAGCGTTATTTAATACCGATTATAACGTATTATACATTTTTGAATAATTCATTTCATACTAGCCTTTTACTATTTTGTAAGCTTCTAATAAATCCGGTTTGTTAAAAAGGTAACAAATCTTTTTAGGCCCGAGCCCGACGTCCGAGCGATAGTTTTCACCGACGGTGAGAGAATCTTAGGTCTTGGGGATCTCGGTGCATATGGCATGGGTATTCCTGTGGGGAAACTGTCCTTGTACACTGCCCTGGCCGGTATTAAGCCCCACCAGTGCCTCCCCATCACTTTGGACGTGGGCACCGATAATCAGGTACCGTAACGTATAAATTATGCAAACGTTTGAATGTCAAGGCTAAAACTAATATCTATTCTAACTTTTGAAGTAGTTTCCTTATTGCAATTATTTGCATAATAAATTGAACATTTCGGAGAATTATATAATCAATAAATAGTTTGTATTATTTTATATTTTGACAAATAATAATACCAAAGCTTACTAAAATAATTGTTGTTGATATTAATTCGAGTCACAAGATATTTAAGTAAGTATGTTGGATAGAAGCAAATATTTTTGTTGAATACAATTTTATACATACGTCGGTGATAGTTCAAAATCGCTTAACAAAAACTTGCCTATAAGGCCTAGCTTTGAATTAAATAACATTAAAATAATTTAAAAATAGGCCCTACAGCAAAGTGTTCGTTACGCGGTATTGAACTATCCCCGACCATATATATGTTTATCCAGCCTGTATTTTCCAACTGCAGAGCAAATGCCTCCCTCCCTTTTCCGCACACCTCTGATCTCTGCTAATGAGGGCCAGTCCTTTCAGTAGGAATCAAACATTAAATAGTTACCTACTCGGTGGTTCTTTTAGCCCATGACAATATTATGTCAGATGATAATTGTGTATTTACTTTATATAAATCCTTATTTCTTACGTGTATTTTACACAAATACTCCTACTGAATAAATATAATTCTGCTATCCCGACAAATAAACTACTAAAGCAAAAAATACGGAGGCATTAGGGTGGAAATATCAAGATTGCAAACAATTATCGTAAATAATCGACAGATGTTATAATAGTTTCAGGAAGTAGATGTTTTAGTTTCAGGAAGTAGATGTTTATGAATAACTTTTTATTAGGTTATGATCTCTACGTCGCATTACAATAAGATTGACTTTTCAGGATCTTCTAGAAGACCCGCTGTACATTGGTTTACGACAGAAACGAGTACGAGGCAAGGAATACGATGAGTTTATGGATGAATTTATGGAATCTTGCGTCCAGAGATATGGTCAGAATACTTTACTACAGGTAAGTCCAAAAATTACCTAAGAAAGAAAATAACAACTAGCGTTTCTATCGATTGCTATACACAATTGACGTGGTAAATAATTAGTCAAAACAGTTCTAAGAATCATTGCAGAATTTAAGTGGTAAACAGGGAAAAGTTCGTGAAATGAGGATAACTCGAGAGTAAGTAGGTAGTGCACTTCGCAAAGACTCATAATTACACACTTTTTAATGCAAAACTTGTTATACTGTATCTTTTTTTTTATATTACCATTAAAGTGGCAAACAAGCATACGGCCCGCCTGATGGTAAGCGGTTACTCTAGCCTATGGATGCTTGCAATATACCATTGGTATCGCGCGGTGCCGACCCTGTAATTAGGAGGAGGAATAGTTGGGCTGTGGCACGGAGCTATGTTATTTGGCTACGATTTCCCACTGGGGAAGTACCTCCATACTTCCCCAGTCGGCAGCTCCAATTCTGAGTGGAATTATTCAATTTCACTATGCCTCTCTTACAATCTACTGTCAAAATAATAAAGGATTGATGAATATGTTTATCCTATAAAAACATTTCATGTAAAAATATAGCCAAGTCTTGGCTTTTCTTATAAAATATCTCAAATAGAGCCAGACTGACGCTCGTCTATGGACATTCGATGTTGGTAGCTGTTTAAAGATTATTGTTATTTACATACATCGGAGCATTTATTGTATTACATAAGATACATTATAGTCTTTATCATTGTTATCTTTGGAGTAGATAGATACAGAAATGCGCAAAAAATGCGCCAAAGATTTAAAATAAATCAATATTACAGATATTTATATTATGTACCTACGTAATTCATTATTATTTTTAGTTGTAGATATGGAGATAAGATAAAAAAGCGTAAGAAATAAAGTACCGTGCGTGATTTGCACACTTTAGCATGATTGTGTTTTGTGTATGTTCTATAACGTTTATCTTATCCGATCTACATTATTTAATCGCTGTAGACTCGCTGAATTGTTGTGATTGAAGGCTTTGGTAGATTTCCGATTAGAATTGATAAGGAAACGATACGTCTCGATTTATAGACTTGAATTATTATGTTATGAAAATACTGATAATAGTGGATTTATTTTAATATTTAGGATTAACGACCGCGTAGATAATAATATAATTTTTAAAATTATTATGTTAAGTGAATTTTGGGACTCTCTTATTTTTTGACCTATGAACATTCGATCAAATGATAATTATAATAACATTTGAATATAACATTCGTTCGAATGATAGAAGTATAATAATGCAATTGGCGAATATATAAACTACTGGAGAGTATTCTTTCCGACATCGTTGAAAGAATAAAGAAAGAAACTATATTTATTAGTAAATGGTCGTTTTGTTGTTGATGCAGGTATCTTATAAAAACTAACCAAAATGTTATTGTTATGCAAAGACATACGGATTCTGGCTAGAGAGGTAAAAACATACCAATAATGCTATAATACACTGTCTAGACGACTTCAATGCAATGCGTCATTTTGCCGGTGTGTTTTTCCTTTATGACGATATGGCGTAGAATAGAGATAAATCTTTTTCCCAAACTAGATAAACTTGCAATAGATCGAACAACTTCAATCTTATTCTTTGATGAATGCAGATGATTATTCCGGAGTAAATAGAATAGCCAGTATTCTGATAATAGACAAGTTGTTTGCCAGATTATCATTTATACATACTTAGTGGTGGTTCAAGGAATACTTGTTTATTCTAGGCCCTAATTTCTATAATAAAAAAATTACAACGGTACTTCGAATTATAATACTAGTTTTAGGTACTCCAAATCATTTACACCAAGGACATATTTTTTTTGTGGCGGGTGTTTTTATCGACGTAGGTAAGTAAGGATTGTAAGGAAAATCAAAGGAAATTATTCTTATGATTGAAAACGATAACATTACCTGAAAATGAACCGTATAGTGTAATGACGCATTTGTCACCTAAGCGGAAAGGAATTACATGATCACGATATCGTATAGCTAAATGAAGGTGTGTGATTGGTGACGTAACAGACCAGGCACTGATGTCATTGCTATTTTGTTGACTTATTAACAACTTCTCACGTTACAAATCAGCCAAATCCATTTTTGTAAAATGGAGTACGCACGGCTATACATCAAACTATACATTTTCAGTAAAAAATGCCACTGTACAGAATAAGATTGCCAATACAATAAAACCTAAATAGAAATGTACTGTTTTAAAGATTGCGTAATCTATGTATATTGCTGAATTAGTACGCAGACATACTTATATTTCAGTTGGATAGATCAACATCAAAAGTAATTCTCCACTCCTGTTACAACTCCACGGCAGCTTATTGTAAATGTTTAAAGATTTATTTATTTATTTTTAAATACTATGAAATAAGCTATGGATGACTTACGTGTGTATGAACTTTAGCTGCGGTGTGTTTTAAATGTTCGTAACGATTAGGATTTCCGTATCTGAACTCGCTCACCGAGGGTTTCGTGCAAATTTGATTACGTACTTTAAATAAAGGTTATATTTTTTATGATTTATTTACAAATGTATAGTTTTCAAATTTTACCCTATACTTGTAGTAAGAGACGGTATTACTTGCCAAATTTCCTAGTTCTAGATCAACTGAAAATACCCTATAAATTTTGATTCCCTTGAGAGTGTCCAAATAAACGTTTTTTGTGGCATATACGGTCGTATTTTTTTTTACGTTAACTTAGAAGTTTGATTTTTCACAGGTTCTAGGAACCATAGACCTGATTAGGTATTGGCTTAATTCCAACTCGATACCTCTACGCGTTCCCACGATATAATGATCATGACAGACAGACGGATAGACAGCAAAGTGATCCTATAAGGGTACGGAACCCTAAAAATCATGTATATTTGTAGATGCTGACCATGTCCAATAGTTTTCCAACATTTAAAGGATAAATTTTGTAAAAACATATTCAGTTATGTAAGATCATTGCGATAAGTATATTATTTCACGACGATCGGTGTCTGTCGTACCTCGAACCTGATAAGGAAATAAAAATGCGCCGGCGGCGGCGGTGACAGTTAGCTCTGCTAATGGATTGAATGCCGCGTCTGTTATAATAATTGTAATGTTTGACTTAACTACGCCTGTTGTAAATAAAATAGTAAATACTTATATAAGAATTTAATAAAAAATTTAATGAAGCCTCCGACACAAAAATATTTTAAAAGGAAAACAAATGTAAATATTGTTCCTTTACGTTTAATATAAGAAGAATATTTTAATCCAAATGTCGTTGTGGCGAGGGTTCTTTAAACTGCTGAGCAGATTTTCTTGAAATATAGCTAAGAACACTCGATTAACACACCATTCAAACAAAAAAAATTAATTTCGAAATCGGTTCACCCGATCAGGCGCTACGATGCAACAGACAGACACAGACATACAGATACTACCTATAATTTTATGAATGCTGCAGCTGATTCTGAGGGCAACGCCCTGCATCAGCTGTATGATAAAGTAGAGCTTAATTATTTTTTTCTCATATTGCCTAAAAATTTGGCAAGAAATTGAAAATTAATATAAGTACATATATTATAATGTATATCTAATTTCCATTTCAATACAATATGACGAAAAGTGCTTCTCTAACCGTCAAAATGATATTATGTTTTATTACTCAGAACGATAATATTTTACATCATCAGGTGATTCATTTTTATATAAGTACATAAATAACGTTTGGTGATTCCCAGAACTACGCTATTTATAAAACATGCGTAAACGTCATATTAACGCCTGGATTATGTAATGTTACAATTTCATGAATCCAAATCTAGGTCGATTATATCTTAGAGTCAAATATTTGTATAATTAGACCAATGTCTAGGTAAAAAAGTTACCTAGACATTGGTCTCATTCATTTTTAAAATATGATTCTATGTAAAAATTTAATTCTATGTTTTTATGAATAGGTAAGTACTATAAATTGATAAATACGGTTATTTGCAAAAGTTTTGGGAATTTGAAGGTTAATTATTATAAGACAATTAATAATTTAGGTCATTTAGTATCCAGGTGATTATTTGTGAGTATTTTTTATTATTTGTTTACGTTTAATTCTAAGTAGCGGCTCGCCCGCGGTTTCACCCGCGTTGCCCCATTCCTAAGAGCCGTAGCGTAATGTTAAATACCTTAAAGACTTCCTCTTAAATTACTCTATCTATTAAAAAAAACCGCTTCAACATCCGTTGCATAGTTTTAAAGATTTAATAGTATATAATAGTAATTTTATAATTAATATATTGATACATACATAGGGACGGACAGACAGCGACAGCGACTTTGTTTTATACTATGTAGTGATAATAGGCCGCAATTTTTGAGATACAAGAAATATGAAGTACAAATGAATTTATTTTATAAAAATTACCTAAATGAACTTGAATATTAATTTTATTTAACATCAGGTACATAAACATTACATTCTTTTTATAAAAATAAATTCATTTGTACTTCAAAATCTTTAGTTGACTGTACTTTTAGAAGACATAACTTTGTTTATTTTATTTGTGGTCCCAAAATGATTGATATTAAAAGACCGTAGTGTCCCAAAATGCTACTCAAAAAATATTATTTTATTTATAATTGTAATTTGGGACCGCGGTCCCGGTCCTAAAAGCCGACCCAGACGACTGACGACTGACGACCCTGTTTGCTGACTTAACCAATAAAAATAATAATAATGAATAGAATTTTGTATAAGTACCTACTTACATAAAAAAATCATTTCAATTTGCTAATTTCTCGCAATAATAGTTTATTTCCATTTAAATAAGCGTTGCATATGATGCGATGAGCGTGGCGGATTTTACTGGTTTTAAATGGCTCGCACGCTTGGTTTGTTCATTTGATTAAGTACCCTGTAAATTACTAGGTGTGACTAAACGGGTATTGTGACCTGGGTATTGATCTAAGCATAGGCTGTAGCTGTAGGTTTAACTCATCAAGTTCGGTGTTAGAGATACAATGCAAAACCTATTATCTTGGCAGCCGGGGGTCATTATAGACATTGCTGAATTAATCTCATGAAACGTCATCATGTCGTCAGTTATTGTGCAAGTGAAATTTTATAAAACCGTTCATATTTTCATATCTCTAATATTTCCTCTTTTCTGTGGATAAATTTTTTAGCTAATGTTTTGTTATAACTTTGTTCATCGCTGTCAAATTTATCGTATTGCTGGATAAATTTTTTAGCTAATGTTTTGTTATAACTTTGTTCATCGCTGTAAAATTTATTGTATTGCTGATTTAATCAATTTAGCTTTCGTTTTATTATTTATCTAAATAGTTTACATATTTGAAAACACCTAATTACTGTTCTAAAATAATCAGAATAGGAAATGATTGATTACATTGTTTGCACCTCATTTTGGTTTGTTGTATTTGACAAGTTTTGTATTTATAATACGTCGATTGAAATGACTTCGCTACTTATTATCTACTAATAATACCAGGAAAATGATAAGTCTGCAATCAGTGCTTAGTATAAATTGTGTTTCCCCTTAGCTAATACGATTCCGTCATTCTACATAATATAATTTAAATTTTATCTGTCTCTTAAAGCGACACTCATAATGTACACTACTTGAAATTCAACACGCAAACATGTAGGTTACACCTATTTTTACCATATTCAATAACATGAAACAAAAGTAGAATAATTTAAAATCATTTTGTTTAAAGTAGAGGGACATGTTTTATTCATCCACTAACGAGTATCAATATATAAAATGTACTGTAATGTAATGTAACCAGAGGCCTGAATCGTCTCTTAGGTGGAAACATAACAAACATAATTAAATCAAATGAATTAAAATATCGTTCATCGTCCTCCAAGTCAAGATTATAAAACATAACATACCATCACGCCAGTATTTCCCGAAGGGTTAGGCAGAGGCGTACTAATATACACTCGCAGTTCGCCGGTATGTTTAGGTCGCATGGTATAGGGGGCGAGTCTTGCCATTAATCGGGCACAAATCCATACCCCGAGCTGCTACTGAGAATTTCATCGAAAAATCAAATAAGACTTCGCTCGACCTGGGTATCGAACCAATCAAGATTACAAAGTCTACAAAAAAATGCATTTTTTGTCCCCAGTTCGAAGATTTCGCCCTCTTAAACGCGGGTCGCTTATTAAAGAAGTACCGCAACAAATACTGCACGTTCAACGACGATATCCAGGGAACTGCTAGTGTCGCCGTCGCTGGTCTTATGACTGCAGTGAGGGTTACCAAAAGGAAGCTTAGCGAAAATATCTACATGTTTCTCGGTGCTGGTTCTGTGAGTATACTGCTTTTTCTTAATATTCTAGTCATTTTTATAAAAACGCGGGACTCTAATGTTTTTCTCCTGTTGAGTTGAAAAGTTGATCAAGAACACTGGGTCTGTCATGTCGGTTCGCACTCAACGAATTTCTCATTAAATATATAATAATTTTACTGACTCAGACAAGTAATAACTATAATATTCTGATAAAAAAATAGGTCCCGATTAAAAAAAAAAATAAAGTGCAAATGCCAATAATGTTTTAAGAAGTTTTGGAAAGTATTTTTTTGTTTATTATGTCTCACTCCTCAGCAAAGGTCCCCCATTTCCTCCACTTTTCTCGCTACTATTTCCTACAAATTCTCTAGAAAGACATCAACCAAAAATATTTTTATCAAATCAGGCAGCCAATGGCATTGCCAGTCTGACGGTAGCTGCTATGGTCGCCGAGGGCCTGACAGAGAAGCAAGCTCAGGAGAGAGTGTACATGTTTGATGTGGACGGTCTGCTGTCCACGCGCCGTGAGGGTGGGGTTCCGGAACATGCAAAAGTATTTGGGAAGGACATTGAACCTGAGAAGGACTTCGAAGCCTGCGTTGCTAAAATTAAACCAAGCTGTCTTATTGGTAAGTTATGAAAAAACGACATAGCTATCTTAAATATCGCATTAACATTTATAAAGTAATTGGCCAGAACTATTAAAGATTTTTGAATGATTAATGATAATTAAATAACTGCGTTATTCTGTGGTCACTAGCGCAATTGCTCAGAGTGTCATTGGATTTTTCTATTGAATTCTTATTAGTATTTATTTATGGCGGATAATACTTCAACAGCAACAACAGCAACAACTTACTTGTTTTAACAGTATATGTGGCAACCCTAACTATAGCCTAACCTGTCTCACTCTAAAAGGAGACCCGCTTCTAGCAGTGGAACATTATATAGGCTAATGATGATAATATAGTCACTAGAAGAACCTACGTGCTATGTAAAGTATTATAATGATATATTCACTAGAATCTAGTGAATATATTATCATCATTAGCCTATATAATGTTCCACTGCTAGAAGCGGGTCTCCTTTTAGAGTGAGACAGGTTAGGCTATAGTTAGGGTTGCCACATATACTGTTAAAACGGTATTATACTTTTTACAGTTGAACAAAAATAAAATATACAAAATACTGTTTTCAGCATCAAAATATGTAATACTTAGCATACATTACGTCAGTGCAGCGTATTCACAATAGTGGTGTGTAAAACACTATTAATTTTTCTAAAATACTGTTTATTTTCCTTCTCAGACCTCTAAATATACTTTATTTCTTGTAAAAAAAGTTGGCAACCCTAGCAATAGTCCATCACGCTAGTGTTACTGCTACTGCGGGTTGACAGACTTCACACGCCTTTGAGAAAATCTCTCAAGCGTGCAGGTTTCCTCACGTTGAATATAGCTGGATAAAAAATGTTTCGTCACTGTCCAGGATGCTCGACGGTCGGCGGTGCGTTTACAACGAACGTCCTGAAACAGATGGCTAAAAATACTGATCGGCCGGTGATCTTCGCGCTTTCCAATCCTACTAGTAAAGCTGAGTGTACCGCTCAAGCTGCCTACGACAATACAGAGGTATGTTTTATACAAAAGCTATAGATTTATATTACTTTTACAAGCTTTTTATTTAATTTGCAAAGTATATACGACATGTACCGTCAACAGCACATCATGGTATCCTATAACTGTCAAATTTCTTCAAACAATTTTGAATTTAATATCCAAAAGATAGAGTTTATTATGAAATTTGAATGTTTGTGGTAATTGATTTGCTGTTCACTGTACGTAAGTTATCAAAGATTTTAATAAATAATATGATAATCAAGTGTATAATGAGGCCCATGTTAAATAGTGAACTTTTATGATCCAACATTATTGTGTTGTTATGTGTTTATATAACAACACAATATATGATAGTTGTTGTATGTTTTATGCAAAGACATCGCACGCTTAATATTGAACTGACCTATTAGGAGATAGACAAGAATCACGTTATACTTATGCATAGCCTTTTATTAAGCCATTTATGGTTTTATCTTAGAACTATAGATTTCTTTTAGTTTTACAGATTTAGATAATAAAACTTGATATAATAATAGCCAAAACCTAGAGTTTTGACTATTATATCGAGTTTTATTGAGGCTGTAATAAAGATCACTTTATCACGGTCTCCCGAAAATCTTATGTTTTTAGTTAAGCTCGTAAGCATGTGATATTACTAGCGATAGACAGGACATCACGAACGAAAACGAATCGAAACTTTTTATAGGGTGCAATAAATCGCAGTCTGTGTCATACATCAGCATGACAAAAGAGAAAACAATTAAATTCTTTCCTCAAAAGGCCATTTTAGACATTGCCCTACATCGTATCACTCATATAATTATGTTCTTCCATGTCTGGACTTTTAAAGAGACCATGTTGATTTATTTCGGTGTTTCTTTTCAGAGGTCATCAGTTAGGAAATGCCGAAGCCACCTAGCTATACAAAAAAAAAACAAAAATTTGTAAAAGTGTCTCTAAAGTTCTACTTTCTAATTAATATAATTTTATTAATATCAATTCATTTGGGATCAAAATTTTTATATGAAAATATTTCAAATAGTCGCTCTAGAACCCTTTTAAGTCTCTTTGGTTTTTTTTTTTCTAGGGTCGTTGTATTTTCGCGTCCGGTTCTCCGTTCCCGCCTGTGCAGTACAACGGCAAGGAGTACCACCCGGGCCAAGGCAACAACTCGTACATCTTCCCCGGAATAGCCCTCGGCGTCATCGCAACCGCTACCCATCATATTCCCGAGACCATGTTCCTGACTGCAGCCAGGGTACGTAACGTTTTAACATACCATCACGCTTTTATTGTATTGTGTTAGGCAGAAGTTAATTAATGTGCAACCACAGTGTACAATAATAGGGCGAGCCTATTGCCATTTAGATTTCACATACTGTTGGATATTTTAATTCTATAATTACAACACCAACATGAACTAAATGTAAATCATTATATTTCTGTGGCAACACTCCAACTGTGACAGTGGTCCAATACACAAGAAAATTTACTTCTCTGCCGTTTCATTTAATCTTCCCCGGCACCACGTACCTGCACCTCATCAGCACCCACCATCACACTATTACACCGCTGCACACATACAAGCAATACTTATCAGCAGAGCTCCTACCTCCATTTATAGTGACCGGGCTATGTGAGTGGTTGTAGTTCCAACGATGTGATCTGAGTACAGTACGCGCGACATAAGTTGGCCGGACTGAAGTTAGCTGTTTGGTTGCGCAGTACACAATTTTTAACGTAAACAATCCACTGCGCATTAAAACGGCGAACTTCACTCCGGCCAACTTATGCTGCGCGTACTGTACCTGTAATCTAAAAAGTACATAAGGGTCCTGCGGATGCTGAATTGCCCATACAAACGTAATATGAAAATAAAACGTAATTCAAACACAATTTAATCTAATTCTGTTATTATAGGATTCGGATACGAATCTAGGTTTCTACCCTACCATTTCGTCTACTATTACTTCACTGTAAATGAACCATCGGAAAGCGGTAAAAAATTCGTAAAGATAATTTGATTAAATTCTGTTTGAATTACGGTTTATTTTGCCCTGTGTTACCCCGCGGTTTCACCCGCTTATAAATGACGGACTTTCATACAAACTCACCCCTCTTTTCACCACTTTAGGAGTTAAATTTCCAAAAATCCATTCTGATCGGATGCCTGCATCATACAAAGAACACGCTCTCCAAGTTTCAGGTCTCTACGATCAGCGGTTTAGGCTGTGCGTTGATCTGTCAGTCATTCATTCAGGACAACCATTTTACATGTATAGATATCATTCCAATATACTCGTAATGTTTGCTCATATTTTCCATTCATTGCAATATTATTTATCTATACCTGGTGTTGCGCGCTTTTTCTATACTCGTACTTATTTTCTAATTGCATCTTTGTATTATTACAGACATTATCCCACTGCGTTAGTGAAGCAGACCTTGCCATCGGTCGTATTTACCCCTCGCTGGCCGAGGTCAAAGAAGTTTCTGTTGCTATCGCTATTGAGGTCGCCAAGATGGCCTACGATGAAGGTATGTCATGCTTTTTCAATTATACAAATTTGAGCCTTATTTTAGTTGACGTTAGAATGAATGAATGAAAAAATAAATAAAAAATGACAATACTAGAATGAATACTAAGCTTAAGAGTCCGGCGGACCGAATTTCTCTTACAAACGTAATACCGAAATAAATCGTAATTCAAACACAATTTAATCAAATTGTGTTATTATTCAGATTTCGATACGGTTACTCTAGGTTCCTACGTTACCATTTCGTCCAAAATACTGCACTAGAAATAAATGTAAGCAAATGTAATTTTTGATAGCTTTACCAAGTTTGGAACGATTTTCCGGTTTTTTATTTCCAGTGAAGTAGTAGTAGACGAAATAGTACCGTAGGAACCTAGATTAACGGTATCCAAATCCGAATAATAAAACAATTTGATAGAATATTGTCTAGATTACGATTTATTTCGGTATTACGTTTTTGTGGCCAATTTAAGCTCCGTCGGACCCTTAAAGTACCATTTTAATAGATGTTGCGGACGTTACTTTAAGACGCATGATGTGGAAGAGAAATTTGACATACTGGGTAGACACCTTGATAACTAACTGATTAACAGCCACCGCTGTAACAAATCGGACGATGCAGGTTCGAATTACATCTGCGGTCGACTTTGTCTATCACGAAATTATAATTTTAGAAGTTCTTATCATGTCAATGATCAAACAGTTTTCACTTTAGATTAGAACATGCGCAACTGCGCAAAACAATTAAACATCCTTACTAATATAAACGTAAAAGTTAGTGAATATGGATGTGTGGATGTTTGTTACTCTTTCACGCCAGAACGGTTGAACAGATCTGGATGAAATTTGGCACATAGATAGATTATAGTCTGGAATAACACATAGGCTACTTTTTATCCAGGTCGGACCCAATTCTGAAGTCCATGCAGACAAAGTCGCGAGCAGAAGCTAGTTTATTATAAAGGATACATTTTCTTTCTGTTCACGCACAATAACTAACTAATATACAATCTTATTTTTTTATTTACTAAAAACAATTAAGGGGCCCATACTGCATAAATTATTGAACAAGTAATTTCTTTTTAACCCCCGACACAAAAGTGGGGTTTTATAAGTTTTACTTGAGAATCTGTGTGTCCCTGGAAGTTCATCGAAATTCGTAACTCGCTGATGTTCGCGCGCTTGTTACATGCTTACTACGAGGTACGCTGCGTACAGTTGGTTACACGAAATCCATAAACGTACCTATTTAATACATTTTATTTTATGACTGGGTATATAGGTAGGTAGGTAATATTATAATTAATAAATCTTGATTTAACACCACGTATTCAACGATAATGTCGATCTGAAAGTATGTAAAAACAATTTCACACTAAGTAGGTATTTAGTATGCAATTAAACATATTATGTAACTGCGAATAATGCTCAATTCGCGGAATGAGAACCCTTGTTAGCAGTCAGGCAAACGCTTCTGCCAAACCTGGGGGGCCTGCGGTATCTGACGTTGGGAGGGGCGGTGATTGGCCATTCTGTATAATTATTATTTATTCTGTGACCTAGGTACCTATCTCATATTAGGTGTAAGTCGCTAAGTATGTGTTGTCTTATCAGACCATTGTATCTATAATTAGCCTATGGTACAAAAAAATAATTATTATAAAAACTTCTCGTCTGAAATAAAGATTTATGATTATTACTAATTTATTTTATAAAAAACGTGGAAATTCCACATTCGCATAATTTAATACTCAGAAACTGCAATCAGTGCCATCTATTTTTAAAACAAGCCAAAACTATACACAGTGCCATCTATTTTCACAAAGAAAGCCAGAATTACGAGGACAATATTAAATATCGTATTATTGCGGAAATTTGATTCAAATCTAATCTTCTCATGCTTAGGGGTTTGTTTTAATTAGTACATATTTTTTTCAGGGTCTTTTTTTTATAGAATTTGCATGTTAAACACACTCCATTTGCAAATCGATACATGAGACGCCATCTAGTTATATTTTATTTGAACTATATTTACTTTGTTCGGCTTGAGACCCCATGACCTGGAGTACGACCTGGTTTGTTTTTTTTATAATTTAATGTAGTATCTTATTCATTAGTTTCGAACTTATGTAAGATTTACACCGACCGGCGCGCGTCGGAGCTCACTTTCTACGAGGTAAAGGAAATTGGAGTGTCTTTACAGCATTAAAGTCTATATTTGCATGCAGCTTATACATCGGCTCAGCGCGCATTTCTTGACGGCTGGGCGTCCATTGCTTTTGAAATATAAACTTTATTTTTACTGTATTAACACTTCAATTTCCTTTACCGTGTAGAAAGTGCGCTTCGTCGCGCGTCGGTCAGTGTAAATCGTACTTAAAGCTATTAAACTTCTCTAGGTCTCGGATCTGTTTACCCAACGCCAAGAAATTTTAATAAGCACATCAGAAGGTGTCAGTATAACTTCAATTACGAGACTGATTTACCGGACCTATATGTTTGGCCGAAGAGCCCGAAAGTCGATTACACAAGTTCCAAAGGCGTACTTCACCCTAGTAACACGTGACGTTTATATATTTTTTTGTAATGTTATTATATACTTTAATGTAATTTTGTTAATAAAATCATTTTTTATTACAAATGTTTACATGTGTTACGGTAGTTTCAATTTAAAAGAAGAACAAATCGTTAGTTCGAGTAAGAAGATTTATTTAATATCTAGTTGATACTTTGAATACCTCGCTTAACATGGAAGAGCGGTTTGCTTTAATTTTAGAACGTAATTTTCTGTTAAAATTCGCCTATAAATTGATGATACATATTATTTACATAACGTCTCGCCTACTGTTTGGTTTTTGAGATATGCATAACAAATAGAATGATTTGATGACGTAGAATTATTTCTACGTGTTTGATGTTACTTGAATGTTTATAATTTTCTATAGCTTCGATGAAAATGTTAGTAGAATAGTGTTAATTGATAAGCGGGGTATTCGTCTTTATAAAGATTAGATTACGATCATTATTTTCATTTCTTCTTAGATCAAAATCATAGTCTTAATAAATGTAAACTATTGAACAGGGTCATAATATTAGATTAGACTAGATAGAATAGATCATAGTAAAACCGAATTATGTAGTGTAGTAAGTAATATTCGATGTTAAATGTAATATTGAGTAATCGTCGATTATGATGACTGTAGTATTATAAAGTGTTAACGCCATAATTTTTAAGTTGTGAGAAAGAGATGCCGCTCTACATGTTAAATAGCCTCATCTCTTTCTTACAACCTAAAAATGATAGCGTTAACTCGTTATAATACGGTCCCTGAAGTTAGTAAGCTCTTCAATTAAAGCCTCTTTTCTCACATATTTATAATTCGGCGTAAACGTACTCCGTTGACTCCGAGCGGCCATCTTTTATGCGAGAATCATCACAAAGCACCAATTAGTTTAGTATTATTTAGTGTATATGAATCCTATGACTGTGGACTAAAGTTCTTTTTCCATTACAGGTCTAGCTTCAGTATACCCTGAACCGAAGGACTTGGAGAAGCATGTACTTAACCAGATGTACAGTTTCCACTACGAGAGCGCTATGCCGGTAGTCTGGGATTGGAAACCTGAAGAGAAATTTAACGTAAGACCCATACAACCTGTACCGAAAAACATCTAAATCAGTATTAGTTTTATTGTTTCTGTTATGTGTCAAATGTAAT
Organism: Acronicta aceris; assembly: GCA_910591435.1. Lineage (NCBI taxonomy): Eukaryota > Metazoa > Arthropoda > Insecta > Lepidoptera > Noctuidae > Acronicta > Acronicta aceris. The sequence goes on along the minus strand of OU342767.1, from coordinate 5,866,550 downwards.
AGGAAATTGGAAGAGTTTCAATCGTAAAAATCGATAAAGTTATTACTGAAAAATGTAGTTGTCGTGGCTAAGGTTGATTGTCATATTCAAATCCAGAACAGGCAAATAGGCAAAGGTGTAATTATGTACAGTGGCGACCAAAAGTCTATAGGCAATCTCACAACGCAATAGCTTGACGTTTAGTTTGACTTACGACCTTCTATTCATTGTTGTTAACAAGTGACACGCACTGGCTGTATCGAGCTCGCTCAGACTGTTCATAGCAATGTAATCCTGAGCGTGCTTATGAACTTTTGAGCGTTTACTGTACAGTCAGCGTCAAATAGTTCGTGTCAACTAAAAAGTTCGCAGTTCAAAAAAGGAGTGATAGCCTAGTGGTATGACCGTTGGACTGCCAAGTCAAAGGTCTCGAGTTTGAACCCAAGGCACGCACCTCTGACTTTTCGAAGTCATGTGCGTATTAAATAGGTAATTACGACGCGCTTAAACGGTGAAGGAAAATATCGTGAGAATGCCTGACCTGCATGCCTGAGAGATTTTCTCGATGGCGTGTGAAGTCTGCCAACCCGCACTAGGCCAGCGTGGTGGACTATAGCCTAATCCCTCTCACTCTGAGAGGAGACCCGTGCCCAGCAGTGCGACAGTATAATAGGTTGATTATGTAAAAAGTTCTCAACACATCTTAGTTGGAATAAGGTCGTGATGCAAACTTTTTGGCAACTTTGGTTGTCACGAACTATTTGACGCCGACTGTACATAAAATTTTTCCCCATAACGGAATCATTTATAGCAAATATTTTTTCCTCCTATCGTGTTTTCATGACCATATAGCACGCCGTGTTGAAAATATTTAATAAACTTATTTTCCTTTTTGGATATTTTTTAAGTTCACAGCTGTGTTCTTTTGTATGACGTCATATTAGCCTTTCAATTTTATTTTAATAAGTAAGTATAGTAAGAAAAACGATTTTTACGATTGATTAGACATTCGCAGTTTAAGTTATAACTCATTTTGAATGTGGAACGCTTGTTTTGGAATGTTGGTAGAAAATGCAATAATGACGCGTTTAGTGCACAACGCCTTTTATGGGAGTGTTCAAGTTGACCATGTATTACTGTTACAATAATTAATTTACACAAAGTATTTTATACCTCCGTAATATACCTATATTTAATGTTCAAATTAGTGAAATTATATATTATGACAGGTATAACGTCCAGTTACTCGAATCTCGTGCTAGTATTTAATTTAGTATTTTCTCTCTATAGGGTTATTTATCTAATGTATTATTTCGAAAGTATTATCTGTAAGATTTTTTATCTAAAGGAATGTTCTAGATGTATTTCAAAATGTATTTATTGTGAAACGTCTTTCGTTAAACACATTTCTGGGTAACTGGACTTATTCCGTATTTCATGTAGTGTTTAACTGTCACGTCATTGTGTATGTGCAAGTAGCATGTAGTAGAGCATTTTAAGATAATATAACCTTTTATCGTCTTCAGTGTGAAAATAATAATCACGGTGGCCTTTTAAAGTTATTTTTTAAGCTTTGATCACTAAAAAATACTTTGATTCCCGAATATTAGATGTTTCAAAGTGGTAAACACGATTGAAAATATGGTTTCGGAATCGGAAATGTATGTAACAATAGTTTCTTTATTGCATCTTTTTTGTCGTCATATTCAACTTATCACAGGATCACAAGTATTTTTCTAACATTATTTTTAAGTTGTAAATGAATTGTTTAGCAAAATGAAATGTACCTACTTAAACGTTGTGAGTATTATTTTGAAATGATTTCGCATAAACACTATACGGGATGGAAGTTAAGGAAAAGTCTAGTCACCGCAGCATTGAAAATAAATGCAGTTCATTTATTTAATATGCATTTCAGATCATCATACTATGTTAAGCATTATAAAAGGAAATACGAACGTGAATAATTATAAAGACATTTAGAAAGTAATCGGTTAGAATGTCTAGAATTTCGTGGAAATGTAATTAGTGCCGCCATTTTGAAAATGTTGAATTTCTTAAGTCTTTTAAATCAATTCTGATATTAAATAATGACCGCGAGTCGTTTTAAAAGCATTTATTTTATATTTTACATTACTTGTATTGTTTTTGATCTATTGGATATCCATTTTATAGAAAATCTATATTTAAGAGCATCGTGGTCATAATCGTGAAAACAAAACTAATTATTATAACAAATAGTTCCAAATATAACGTATGACTAAAACTAACAATAACGCATTATTTTTGCCGTTGTACATTTGACTAAGTATTATTATTTCTGAGTTCAGTATTTTAATAATAATGAGACGAATTTTTCGCAGAGCGAAATAGATGCAATGGTTTTATTTTAAGTAGTGTTATTTATGTTACATTACGTATCAGGTGATATTATGTGATTTAACTTGCTGTGACGATGTATACAATTGAAACACCAAATTCACGGTAAAGAAGCATGTTTTGTGTGTTGGTCAATTATCAGGCATTCAGTTTATAATCAGGGTTTTTATTTATATTTACACTGATTTCATTGCAGTTAATTAATTGGGTTCACATCTCTTATGTAACACGAGTCAAAATTACATTACTGTGTATTGGTTAATGCGATTGTTAACATAAAAGTTATAGATGTTTCTAATTAAACATGTTCCAAAGATTATTGTTGTTTTAATTATAACTTCTAATAACATACAGTAACGTTAGAGTAACTTCAGAATTGTAGATCTCAAAAATAGTTTCTGAACCCTTTATCGCGATTGAAGCGTACACAACTGATATGAAAAGAATGAAAATTTTCTGCACTTATATGTTCTCATTTTAGAACATTAAGGTTAATTAATGTCATAGAAGTATTTTTTTTTATGTATGACAATAGCTGTTGATTCAGGGAATCTTTACAGAGTAACCTAACCGGACATGGTGGCGAGGCACCGAATGCCTACAGTCAGGGGCAACTTATAACTAAGCAACAGCAGCTAAGGGCGGTCCCTATCGTTTCTCGAACCTCGGCTTAGGGCGTCGCTGGGGGAACAGCTAGGGACGGTTGGATCTGGGTTAAATTATTTAGGGGCGAATTTAAAGCTACTGTCTCGGCGCGGGCTGGCTCGAGCAAGGGACGGGTATGTAAAATGATTTCAGTTTTTGTTTCCTTTTATAAGAGATGTGATACCTCCTCCGCACCTTTGGTGATTGGTCGGTTGTTGAGATTTATCTGACCAATAAAAACGCTAGGTAATTATGAGATGCACGCGTCATTCAAAATTATAAATTAGTTTTCGTGAGGGGAAGTTGTACTGACACTATTATTTGGTTTGAATCACTCGGTTACGCCATAAAGTCTTAAACTGACGACGCGAAAGTTTTACCGGCGATCGCGATTTCGTGTCGTATAACGTTCTACTTATAGCTGTATATTCACTCGTTTACCTACATGTACCTTCTTAATTGGCTAACGTACGTGGCTCGAAATAATTTTTGTCCCAAGACAATGGCCGAGGCGAGATAATGGTAACCTCTCATAGTGCGAAGGAGATCTCGGTCTAAGATGGCCACCGCTACAAAATGGCGGTGTCGGGTTTAATTTAATGTAGTTATCACGGACCGCTGAGAATGCTAGCTTCACCATCGTAGGTCTGCTCTGCGTTGAAATCGAGCACGTTTATTGTGAGTTAACGCCCATTTGCAATGGACCGACAATTAGTGGATATGTTTTCTGTTTTCCGAACAGAGAGATACGAGTTCATGTTTGGCGATTTCCTGGTCGTAAGAGTCGACTCCAGAATCCTCAAGCAATTCATCTTTGCCAAGGTGGAACGACTATGTTTTGGGCTGGAATTTGACTGGGTAGAAAAACAGATCTCGTTTTGAAACGAGGCAATTTCAATGAGCAGTATTGTGCCGAGGTTGTGCACGCTATAGTCGACAAAAAATGATACTTAGGTATTGCTGGTAATAGTCTATGTCTGAGTTTGAGTACCTACTTTATTGCCTATTGAGGCTATTGTGGTTACTGAGGTTTTACCTACCAATTGGATAATAATGTAAAACACAACAGGCTACTGAACGTTATAATACTAGTATCCTTTATTAGTGTATCAAGCAGATCAGTGCATTAAAGTCTCGGAGGATTAAAGTTTTAATTTAGTTTTAAGTCTAAGCCGTGGGAAAAAGTCTAAGAAGATTGCAATCTGATACTTACAAAATTAAGCAAGGAGTAATAACGACCCATCAAAAACATTCTGGGTTTTCTTTTGTCTATGGTTTAAATATGGTTCCAAGATATTGAAATCGTTTTTGCCGTCAATTATTTTGATCTTTTGTATTTTTTGAGATGATTATTATTTTCTGTAGAAATATCTTGTAAGTACAAAATTGTTTATTAGTAAAATAATATTGTATACACTTTATACCTACTAAGTAGATGGCAATGGCAGTACATCTTCGTTTATGTGGATACCTAAACTCGTTTTTTTATCAGTTTTGAATAAGCAAATCTAGAATATAGTGTGTTTTAGGTACAAACACATTAATAAGAGCGTGTGCATGAATTACTTGGCTTTCACGAAGCAACGGCAAGATGCACATTTCTCACAGACTGTCCCAAGACTTTCTGTGCCTGGTGACGTCATTACTATAAATTTGACCAAAGGCATCGACCACATAAGGAATCCTCGTCTTAATAAGGTTCGTGAGCCACATTTTTTATACACGGTTTTCGAACCAACCCTGAGCCGCGGACTACACTCAGAACCGAAATAAATATCCGCAGAACTCACAATTAAATATTTGCCTCGTTTGGGTATTGATAAAGATATTATTATATTACAAAAAAAATATATATAATAAAAAATGACGTGTGGCACTCGGGGACTGCCGCGGTAAAGCTATTGCATAGCGTTTTTTATCAACTTAAGTAATACAACCAATGCCACCTAAAGGCGGGTTGCTGAACTAAAGAGAAACACGCTTGTCTCTACGACATGTGGCATTGGTTTTTATCAACTTATGTAATACAACCAATGCCACCTAAAGGCGGGTTGCTGAACTAAAGAGACAAGCGTGTTAGGTTTTTTTCGTTACGGAATTTCTGGATTCGGTCCCCACGCTCAAGGCCCGCGATAGAAGCTATGCAATAGCTTAAAATATTGATGTGCTCTGTAATGGATGGTACCGGGAAGTTTTCAAGTGCAAGTTGCGAGTTTGCGACTCACTAAAAGCATAATATTTGCGCACGAGTACCAATTATTGCGGTCTTTTGTCCGTTATTAAGCCACTCCGTTCAATGATGATGGATTTTACTGTCGAGGGTATTATCTTCCGCCAACACTAACACAGTAAAGTTTACTGTACGCGTAAGTAGTGTACTGAGTACACTACTTACACGTATTAGAAACTGGTGTATTCTATACGTATTTCTATGCTAATATTATAAAAATGTATACCTAGTTGTAAAAGTATTTGTTTCTTTTATTGATATCTACACTATCCTTGTATCCGTGGGTACATATATCTGCGTAACTTGGATATTCATAGGTTACTCATATGTAGTTAGGTAATTTATTTTTGTATCGTGGATGCCTTTGCAGAAGCTTTTAACATACATAAAATCTCAGACCCGGTACTTATGTAGATACCTAATTATTATGACTGTTATTTTTAGGGATTTGCATTTACTTTAGCGGAGCGTCAAGCGTTTGGCATACAGGGACTTCTATCAAGCGAATTTCGAACACTTGAGCAGCAAGTGGCAATATGTAAAATATCTGTTGATAGATATCGCAGCTTTTTTAACAAATATATTTATTTATCCGACCTACAGGTAAATAACGGGAATTATTTTTTATATTTTCAATTATTTTAAATAACGGTCATCACCTTTTGGTCTCTTAAATGCAGCAATTATTGTTCTTCTCGAGTTTACTTACATTTTCAAAACCCGCAGACTGCCTCATCAGTGGTCTTAAGAGAGAATATAATGAGTCCATAAAATAAGAAACATTAAATATTAATAAAAGTAAACATTTATGAAGTTAAAACTTCACGATTGTCGTGCCTGCAAATTGCCGCAATTACCACAAAATTTTAAAATGTGATAAAATTATCGTAGGTCTTAGTAGATATGTTTGGCAGCCAGGGACGGTGTCGCCGACACCGTAAGTAATGCGAATTCAGTTGGTTCGTTTTATAATATAAAAATCGGGTATTTTGTTTCTTGTAAAGTGAAAATTATTATAGAAATAGAACAGAAACTCGACACTTAATTACCTTCATGGGACGGACGGGGTTTTCTTAACATTGTAGGTACAGTCAACAGCACATGATGGTATCCAAAACGGTCAATTTTCAATTTTATCTCCAAATAATAGAGTTTATCATCCATTGGAACAATTTGACAGTTTGTGGTAACTTGATGTCCTGTTGACTGACTGTACGTGTACCTATATAATATAGGTTAATCGATGATTGCTTGCAGGACACGAATGAAACGCTATTCTATACCTTAATCAGTAATAATATTGATAAATATATGCCGCTGATCAATTCTCCAACTGTGGGACTTGCATGCATGAGATTTGGTCTTGTTTATAAAAAAACTAAAGGTCTGTTTATATCCATACATGATAGAGGACACGTCATTGATGTATTAAAGAATTGGTAAGTCTTTAGTTTGTGTGGTTTGAATTTTGGATTTTATAATTGCCTCATTTGTCTAGTGGTTGTAAGCCCGACTGCTTAAAGGTCCCGGGTTTTTGGTTTTACGGGTAGATTAGCTTTTAGACTAATCCTGACAAAATAATGTCTTATATCTTTTTAACCACAGACCGATCAATTTTGTAATTTAGCGAGTAATTTCGACTAATTAAGGACCAATTGTCAGTTAAGGACTTTAGTTTTCGTGATACCGTGGTAGTCCAGCCAGTAAGGACTCTTTTTGGCTGGGCTCCCGGACCACCCTTATAACTTTTGAACCACGGACCGACCAATTCCCATATTTCACGACTAATTTCGAGTAATTAGCGACTAATTCTCGTTGATATCTTAGGCGTTCGTATGAATCAATTTTAATCACACAAACGTCACTGTATACCCATCGACACTGTTCACGCGATTACCTTAGTCTCATTATATTATTGCAACTTCAAACTAATTTAATGGCGGAGAAACTGCAGAGCAAAGAAACGAGATGTTGCTCTGTTTATGCTTTTTGCAGACTTTGAGCAAGGTGCAAATTCTTTTTAATAATTATAGTATTAAGAGTCCGGCGGACCGAATTTCTCTTACAAACGTAATACCGAAATAAATCGTAATTCAAACACAATTTATTTCAATTGTGTTCTTATTCGGATTCCAATACCGTTAATCTAGGTTCCTACGCTACCATTTTGTCCAAAATACTTCACTAATAATAATATAATAGGAAAATAATATAGGAAATAAATGTAAGTGAATGCAACTTTTGATAAAATTACCAAGTTTGGAACGATTTTCCAATCTTTTATTTTCACTGAAGTAGTGGTAGACGAAAGAGTACAGTAGGAACCTAGATTGACGGTATCCAAATTCGAATAATAACATAATATGAAAGATAGAATATTGTAGGATTAATTTCGGTATTACGTTTTTGTGGGCAGTTCAAGCTCCGCCGGACCCTTAAGCATTTATTTCAGGGAACCTATATAGTGGGAGTAATAGTTTTAACTTAATATCTAAATTCTATCATAATATTAAAAAAAAAATACCAGCTCTGGGTTTGGATTTGTGACGACTAGACAACAGGTTAGCGCATTAGGTGTGAATTGTGAATTTTATTTATGAAAAAAATCTAAACAGAAGAAGCTACAATTTTGAAGATTTGCGTATTGTAGTCATTTCATTGTCAGTCGAGTCTTTTCTTTTATTATATACATCGACACATAGTTAGGTATCTATTATTATTTATGGAAGAAGTAAGTAATTATGTATTATTATAATTATTAATGTAAGAAGTTATGAACATTTTTTTTCATTACAGGCCAGAACGAGACGTTAGGGTTATTGTTGTAACTGATGGAGAAAGAATTCTAGGTCTTGGCGACCTTGGTGCCCACGGTATGGGCATACTTCACGGCAAGATTATACTGCTAACAGCTCTTGCTGGGATCAAACCACATCAGTGCCTGCCAGTCTGTTTGGACATTGGAACTAATAATCTGGTTTGCAAGCACATTATAATTGCCTCATGGCTGGCTCTTTCTTCACAAGACCATTTTAGACATTCTTTTACAAGTGTGGACTTTAAAAGAGAGTTTCTGCAAGTCTGAGGTCATCAGTTAGGAAATCGGTGTTATCTAGTTAAAAAATATAAAACACTGACTTGTAATCTATCTATGTACTTATATAAAACAAAGTCGGGTTTGTTCAAACACATAACTCGAGAACGGGTGGACCGATTTGTATGATCTTTGGTTTGTCGGATTTGTCTCTTCCCTAAATAGTAGACTAACTATTAAAATAAAAAAAAATCACGTAACAGAACTTTAGAAAGAAAAATTATTTTCTCATTCATTTTGTATCGGGAACGGATTGACAGATTTGACAGAAATAAAACACGACCACAGATGAACATGGCATTGTTTTCTCCTCATCAGCTGCTGGCGTGATTTTGATAATTTTTTGTTAAATGGGTCCCTGGATGGTTTACATTCACAATTTGAGCCGGTAGGTGACTATGATTCTTTTTTATATACAGGGCAAGCTATGGGAAAGGAGATGAATGATTGAGCCATCAAACCATTCATCCCACTGCGATGAATGGTTTGGCTTACCTGTAGAAAGCAAATCTATCGATGGATTAGTTTTTTTTTTAAAAAGCTTACTACGTCTTTTTGTTAACCCCTCGTACTAAGCTAAATGCTTGTGTTACGAGTGGGTTCAGTCAGTTCAGTAGTGCGTTAGTCAAAATACAATAAATTTATAGAGACTCGTTTGAATGGTGTATTAATAGGTAGAGCTGTACTAAGAAAATATTTTTTGAAGATAATTAAAGTAAGCTAAGGGGGAAAATTGGGTGATAACGTTTGTATCGACTTATCCTTTGTTTTTAAATCGTTTTCCGTTTGATCGATATTGATGTTTTTTTTTCTAATTACTTATGAGTACGTCTAATTTATAGGTCGTTTTTTAGCTATAGTTGGACTCAGTAGGTGGCGCTGTTGTCGACATTTATTGAGATACAAGTGAAACCGCAGGCAACATTTAGTGATCAAAGCAATATAAGTTGGTAATGATGAATATTGATCATTACTCTTCATTTTTCAGTCGCTTTTAGAAGATCCTTTGTACATTGGTATCAGAGAAAAGCGCTACTCTCGAAATGATTACGACGAGCTGATAGGCGAGTTCATGTATGCCTCCAAGAAATTATACGGACCTCAAACGCTTGTGATGGTAATTGTTATATATTTCTTTACTTTGCGTGATAGAAGTTAATGTTGGCATTTTTAACCACCAAGATTAGAGAAGGGTTAGTTAGTTAGGTAGATACAATAATACATAATTGTATAAATACGTATGAACAAGAATGTAGAAATGTTTGCAATCCTTACTAACATTCTAAACGTGAAAGTTTGTGAGTATGGATGTCTGGATGTTTGTTACTCTTTCACGCCAGAACGGCTGAACGGATCTGGATAAAATTTGGCACAGAGATAGTTTGGAATAACACATAGGCTACTTTTTATCCAAGTCGGACCCAATTCTGAAGTCCACGCAGATAAAGTCTCGGGCAGAAGCTAGTAATTTAATAAATAAAGCCATAAAATAAAGCTAGGCAAAGATAAGTCTTATGTACAGCGTCGTACCTTTAACTCGATTTAAGATTTTATAAATGCATACCTAGACAGTAGATAATAATTATTTATTTTAGTTGTATTGTACATTGAACCATGTGTAATTGATATAAATAAAGTCACAGAATCACTAATATTATAACGTAAGTACAGGGGCCGTATTATAACGTGTTAACGCCATCATTTTTACGTTGTGAGAAAGAGATGCCGCTCTACACATTAAATAGCCTCATCTCCTTCTTACAACCTAAAAATGATGATGATAATACGGCCCCAGAACGGTCACTCTCCGGCCTTTCTATACCTACTTCATCGTCTCACGTACTTCATTATACCTACCTAGCGTTTTTGTCTGCTAAACAAGCTTAACGGACATTACATTACGTTAACATTTGCACGTGAACGATCGACATCTTGTATCTATGGCATCGAAGTAGGAGGGTTTCTATGGTGTGTCTGAGGTGTGACAATATCTATTTATTAAATTTGTTTGTTCTTTGGGCGCCCACTGATGGCGTGGCCTCCGGGACGCTGCATGATTATTACATGGGAGAGCCATGCTTCGGCAAGAATGGGCCGGTTCGACCGGAGTGATACCACGGCCTCACAGAAGACCGTTAACGCCGGTCTTCTGTGAGGCCGTGGTATCACTCACACGGCTCACATCGCTTGCGTTGTGTTTCGCCGAGTGAGTGAGGTTACCGGAGGCCCAATCCCCTTTTAAAAGGTCGGCAATGCACTCGTGACTCCTCTGGTGTTGCGGGTGTCCATGGGCGGCGGTGATCGCTTACCATCAGGTGATCCGTCTGCTCGTTTGCCCTCCTATCCCATAAAAAAAAAACTTTTCACGTTATTAAACGTTGCTGTATAGGTAATGATAATTAGAAAACATTCGCATCGTAAGTTGGCGACCTATAGCTTACCATTTCTAAATCAAACGTGGACCGTGGTTGAAGTGTGTTTATTTATTATTCATTGGTACCTTTATTTACAGATGGAAGATTTCGCCATACACAATGCTTACAGACTTCTGAACAAATATCGAGACGATTATTGTGTATTTAATGACGATATTCAGGCTACCGCTGCTACAGTGATTGCTGGCCTAATGGTTGCATGTCAGAACATTACTAAACAAAAACTGAAGGATAACACTTATTTGTTCTACGGTGCAGGCTCTGTGAGTTTTGTGGCTAAGCTAAGTAGTACCTTTGTGGTTAGAAGTTTTTTTTTCGAAAAAATCGATCCTGCAAGATACTGACGTCTCAAGGTGACGTCAGTATCTTTGTTGGTTCCGGGTCAGGGTGTTTTGCATCTGATTCGTCTAGAATTTGTAGGTATGGCACACCTGTATCCTGACGTCACATTTTGTTATAATACGTGCTTTGTTTATCATGAAATTAAAAATCATTTTTTTCGTTGCCCCACACTAGGATTTTCTCCTGTATCGTGGGTGCGTTGAGAAACACAAATGCTCACATACACAAACGCCCAGACCCGGAACGACTACCTCTAGATCATACATATATTTGCTCCGTGTGGGGATCGAACCCACAACACGTGGCGCAAAAGCCGATCGCTCAACCGCTACGCCAATCGTGTCGTCAAATAGATATAATTTCCGTATTATTGAACTATTTTTTTTTGTTGATCTGCTCGATCTGTATAAGTATGCTTAATGTTTAAGCCATACAAAATAATCAGTCAAGTCTTCTATTGTGTGTAGATATGTACAGTTCCGTGGCATAGGGCTGGTTCCTTAGTGCTGTAGCTGTTTTTTATTAATGCACCCCGGATACCGGAAAGTTCTAGTGTAGGTTGTCCCACTACAAAATTTAAAATAAATAAAAACAATGATTTTCACATTCAGACTGGAGTCGGGATCGCAAATTTATTATGCGATGCCATGATGGAAGAAGGGTTATCGAGTGAAGCGGCCAGAACCAGGTGCTACATGTTCGATATCGATGGCCTGCTGTCTAGGAAGCGAACCAAACCCATACCTAAGCACGCTACAGATTATGCGAAAGATCTAGAACCTGAAATGGATTTCGAGAAATGTATCAAGAAGTTTAAAGCGACGTGTTTGATCGGTAATCGTTTTGTTTCCCTAACCTTATATTCTACTGATTAATATTTTGCGAAAGCTGCGCTAATACATAGTTTTGATGGATGGATGTAGTAGGCTTGTACCGTGATGGTATCTGATCTGCGTTTTTTCCACTCACGGTATAAATAAAATGACCACCAGTAGCTTTAGACCACTTTTTGACCAGCTTTTACTTTAGCTCCCCTTGTGGTACCCAGAGACTATCTATAGATTTCCACTTGCTACGATCTTGGCACACTACTTTCCCTTCATTTTCGTTCTTTAACCTTCTCATGGAAGGTCGATTGGATAACAAATACACCAGAGGATTTCCCACTGATTTCCAGGTACGTCAACGTGTGGCAGCTCGTTTACACCAATAATGCTGAAAGAACTGTCTAAAAATACAGAGCGACCCCTGATTTTTGCACTGTCGAACCCAACAAATCATTCCGAATGTACTCCTCAGGAAGCCTATGATAACACAGATGTATGTTAAGTATATTGTTTTTTTATTTAGCCCCGCATTAGGCTTTTCCTCTGTATCGTGGGTGCGTTTACAAACGAGAATTTACGCATACATCCTGATCCTGGGCAATAGAAATATAAGTTTTTTGCAGGGAATCGACCAGTAGTTCAACCAGTACGTCATTTTTTTTGGTCGTTCCGGGTTTTTGTGCATGAGACATTAATGTTTGAAAATGTTTTTTAAACCTGTTTTTTTGGAACGAAGTTCCTTATCGCGCGTTGTGAAAGGGGGCTAGACGGAAAAAATTCTTACGAAAAGTTGTCACGACACGAAAAAGGGACACGAAAGTGTCGTGACACTTTTTGCTATAGTAAGCTATTGTATAATAATAAGATAATAAGATAGTAGTTCCTTTCGATTAATTTGCCATATGCTAGCATACGTTTATATTATGATTATGATTATGATTATGATTATGATTATGATTATGATTATGATTATAAATACTCGCTCCGTGCTGATTTTGACCTTGCATCCTATGGCACTGCTCTAATCAAGCCTTCAACTATTTATAAATTTAAACTTCGTTCCATCCGGGTGTCCCTTGACACCTCTCAAGTTTTTATTTTTGTTTTACTTAGGGTCGTTGTATTTTCGCTTCGGGGTCCCCCTTCCGCCCCGTGACGTACAAGGACCAGATGTACACGACTGGTCAGGCTAACAACTACTACGTGTACCCTGGAGTAGCACTTGGAGTGATCGCTGCAAATGCTTTTCGCGTTACCGACGCCATGTTTCTTACGGCTGCCAAGGTGATTTATGTATTGTAGGTAGTACATTAATAAACACAACTTTTCAATCATTTCTATTGAAGGGATATCGGAGAGTTAACGCGATAATTTTTAGGTTATAAGAAAGGGAAGGTGTAGAGCGTCATCTATCTCAATCGCAAAACAGTTAAATATTATCTGGTGCTATGGCCTCAGGGGTTCTAGGCTGCTAGATTATTGTGTCAAAATGGTAACTGAATTTATCATCGAGGACTCTGATACATTTGAAATATCAGGGTTGGACCCCAGGTGCTATATTATTACACCTGAATAATAATAATCAACTTAATATACGGTCCCATTGTTGGCACGGGTCTCACTACGTTGCTGTGGCAGGTCGCTACATACCTCTCCAGAGTTTCAAATATTTTTATCTGCACCTATTATACTCGTAAATATATTTTAGTTTTAGTTATTATTAAGGCGGATCGTTCACCTGAGCCCGCGAAATTCAAATTTCAAGTGATTATTCGCAGTTTGTAGGTCTATAACAAGTTCTAGATTCATGGCAGTTGTATTTGCGAGATTAACTATACAACGTTCACCACTGAGAACTAAAACCTTTACTTATAAATCCTTAGCCAGTGAAAAACATGCCGAAAACTGTGTAATTGGTCAAAATTGAAATTTTACACTACTTTTAGCTACAATAATGATTTTTAGGCAATGGATTTAGTTAAACATTGTGAATTTTGTATAGTTAATGTCGCAATTACCATTTCCATGAATTTAGAACTTATTATAGACCTAAAAACTGCGAAAAACCACTCGAAATTTGAATTTGGCGGGCTCAGGTGAACGATCCGCCTTAAGACACTAGAATATATACCATGCCTTACTGTAATGTGGGTTGTCAAATTTCATACACCGTCGAGAAAATCTCTCTGTGCAGGTTTCCGTACGATATTTTCCACCACGGTGACTTTGAAAAGTCAGAGGTGCATCCGATCTTATCAATATATGTGTTATATTATTACAGACACTAGCAAAACATGTTAACGAAGTTGACCTAAAAGTTGGTCGCATCTACCCACACATCAGTAATATGAGAAATATATCCTTAGCCATTGCTGCTGAGATTGTTTCATTGGCGTATGATCAACGTATGTACATTGTTTATTATTTTTTTGTTAGAAACTTTCGCGGTCGCAAACACGGCAATTCACCAAAGTTTCATCATACTTCGCAACAACGTGTGCTACTTTATGATAAAATCTAGATAGTTACCTAAAATAATAAAAAAATAATAAAATTGTAAGTCGCCGATGTCGGTAGGTACATAGGAGATATTAAAAGAGAAAATACATACATAATCAACCCATTTATTGTCCCACTGCTGGGCACGGGTCTCCTCTCAAAATGAGAGGGATTAGGCTATAGTCCACCATGCTGGCCTAGTGCGGGTTGGCAGACTTAATTCCCACGTCGCCGGGAAAATCTCTCAGGCATGCAGGTTTCCTCACGATGTTTTCCTTCACCGTTCAAGCGCGTGATAATTAACTATTAATACGCACATGACGGGATGGTTGGCGCTCCTTGGGGGAGGCCTACGTTCAGCAGTGGACGGCAATAGGTTGATTTGATTGATTGATTGACGCACATGACTTCGAAAAGAGGTTGTGAGAGAAAATAATAATATGAAAATTGATTATAAAAACAATATTCATGTCAAAACAATTATCTTTAGATTTTTTATTTATTTGTGTTTGTCTGTATGTTTGCACGTGCATCACGGAAAAACTATTCTGCAAAATTATATGCGGTTTTCACAGATGTATTGCCGTAGGTATAATTTAAACTCAGGTGCATGTTTCATCTTTATATGACTCCTAGAAGTCGATTTACAGTAAGTAAGTAAATCCTATTGGGCAGGAGTGAAACGGGCAAAAGTAAGTTAAGTTTCTAATTATATCACGTTTTTGTTGTTTTACAGAATTAACATATCTATGCCCAAAACCAAAAGATTTACTAGCCCATGTGCAAGATTGTCTTTATGAATTCAAATATCCTTCAAACCTACCAAAATTCTATACATACCCTGATAGCACTAAAATTGTAAAACTCAAGAACATTGAAGTACTTCACAGGGGGCTTCTGTAAGTAGAAATTATTATT
Source organism: Acronicta aceris (assembly GCA_910591435.1). Lineage (NCBI taxonomy): Eukaryota > Metazoa > Arthropoda > Insecta > Lepidoptera > Noctuidae > Acronicta > Acronicta aceris. Next base: position 5,851,202 of record OU342767.1, on the reverse strand, counting down.
TTTTAACCCCTGACACAAAAAGAGTGGTGGTATAAGTTTAACATGTGTATCTCTGTGTCTGTCTGTTCCATCGTAGCGCCCAAACGAATAAACCGATTTTGATTCAGTTTTTTTTACAAGGGAACTAACTCTTGAACAGCTAATCGTAAAGGCAGAAATGTTCTATGCACATTTAATTATGATAGATGGTTTTAAGTTTTACCATAACTTCTTTACTGTACTTAGGATTGTCTGCTAACAAGGGAACTCCTCAGCGGTTAACACCACAAAAGCTGAGATATACATATGGTATACGCATTTAATTTTAATTGCCGGTTTTATTTTATGGTGACATCTCACTGTTACTGCACTCAAGTTTGGCTCTTGAAAAGGAACCTCCTCAACCGTTAACGGCGCAATGATGCATCAAATGAAACGAACAAACATGTCCAGCGAATCCTAAAAAATAAATTATCAGGAAAAAAATAATAAAAACAAGCTTTTATTTAAATGTCCTAAAAAGAAGAAAATAAGCATTAAATTACATTAAACCCATCCATTTTTACGAACAGGCACAAAACGTAACAATTCTAGGAATCAAGTATGTATTTAATAAAATAAAACACATGTATATCTCAGCTTTTGTATTATTTAAATTGTATAATGTAGGTATGTGGATGGGTTTAATGTAATTAAGAGTTTATTTTCTTCTTTTTAGTAAATAAAAGCTTGTTTTTAAATATGTTTTTTTACTAACAAGTCAGTTAAAAAAAGAGAGTCAGAAGCATGACATTACTCTTCCACAAAAAAATTAACAACCACTTCTGGTTCTCTCCGACGAAAATCTCCATTTCGTGTCATGTTATTGAAGACTTATTACATAAGTAGTTATTGCTCATGAACTAATGACTTATGAGGGAACATGACCAACAATATCTTTAAGTTATTTAAATCAGTGCAGTGAAAGAAAATTATTTGTAAAAAAATACAATGCATTTTTCTGTTACAGTCCAAATAAAAGGAGACCACGCCCCGAGTACGACAACCCACTAACATTATAAATGTACTCATATTTTGTGATTACTTAGCTTATGTACATGTCGATTAAAATATAATACTTATAACATTAAAGCGTTCAGAAAAGTCCTTATACGCTGTAAGTACAAGTGTAGTTCTTATTTTTCTGTAACGAAGCAATATTTTTTAACGACATACCCTGAAACCTAGCGAACCTACCTTCTCCTCAGTGTCCGGGGAATAACTGTGTCCTACATCTATTTTATGGTGACGTTACTATACTAAAAAATAAATAAAAAGATGTTTTAAAGAATTTCGATGATACGAGCAAACTAGTTTAGCAAATCTTTATGTATACGTATATTATTGTCACCAATTTAATAATTTGCATTAATTTACCTGTCAAGGGGCATGAAGTCAAACCTTAATTATACCATGCCAGAACAAGATTTTCTTATGCACCAGGTGACGCAGGTGACCCACAGTGACGTCACGAAAGTCACGAATTTCACGATCACGGTTGCCGTTGATTGACAGCTTTGATACCAATAAGGAAATTTTTAATTCATGAATAATCCTTACTAATATTATAAACGTGAAAGTTTCTTAGTATGGATGTGTGGATGTATGATGTTTACTCTTTCACGCTAGAACGGCTGATTGGATCGGGATGAATTTCAAAAAAAAACTTACTAGCAATGTAGCTGACACAGTACTAGTATTCTTGTTAACCCCTCGTACTAAGCTAAATGCTTGTGTTACGAGTGGGTTCACGTCGGTAGTGCAATGGGTGGGGTTTGAACCGGCAATCACATGATCGCAAGTCCGGCGCCCTAGCCATTAGGCTACCGACGCTTCAGACCGACGCTAGCCAAATTATATATTAAAATAAATTTTGTACACAGATAGGTTAAAGCCTGGAATATTATCCAGGTCGGACCCAATCCTGAAGTCCACGCAGGCAAAGTCGCGAGCAGAAGCTAGTTCAAAATAAATTGCTTACTAGCCCCATAAAAAATTAAAAATAAAAAGAAATTTATTGACGCAAGTTATTACAGGTACAATTAGTAGACACAGTTTGAATGTAATGTACGATAGGTACTTATGCTGATTCTCAAACTAAGCATTGGCCTGTATTTTGGGAAAAAAGCGTTAAGTCGTAGAAAATGAAGCGATGTTACATTTTACACCATATTTGTGAAGCAGACAGCGTCGAAGGAAGGAATACATTTTAATCGTAGTATAGCTATACCAAATTATTTTTGTTGCGTGTTATTCGTCTATTTAGTTAAAAAAGTAAACTGTATATAATTACTAATTGAAAATTCCACTAACCAAGAAGCAAGAAAATGAAAAGATCCATCTTGCTCGGCTAATTTATTTACACAAAGTGGTATCATTTCAAACGATGACGTCACTGCGTTCCATCCACGTGACCTAGCTGTCACCGGAATGCGATACCTGCTTTTCTTCTACTATGATTTATACGAAGTTTTTTTCCAGATGTAAGTACAGTCAGCGCCAAAAGTCGCTGAACACGTTGCAATCTTCAAAACGTTTTTACATCATTACTAACCAAAAAATTCTGACCTGAGAAGTTAGTACCAGTTTTCTGCAAATTGGCGCTGACTGTACCTGTCAATAAAATATATTAGACAAAATAATAAACTGCCGCATTAGTCTAGTGGTCCCAAGCGCGCTACACTAGAGGTCTTGGGTTCGATCCCCAGGTCGAGCAAAGCGTTATTGGGTTTTTCTATGAAATTCTCAGTAGCAGCTCGGGGTCTGGATTTGTGCCCGGTTAATGGCTATAGGCTCGCCCCCTATAACATGGGACCTAAACATGCCGGCGAACTGTAGGTGTACATTATGTACGCCTCTGCCTAACCCTTCGGGGAATACAGGCGTGATAGTATGTTATGTTAAAATAATAAATAACAACATACCTGATGCAGTTCTTGCGATAAATGCAATGGGCAACTTCGACGTCGCGTCCTACTGTCAGTCAGGATTCAGGAGTCTTCATTTTGTTGGATTTCTATAATTATGTCATATTTTTACTGGAACACCGTTTATTTATAATTTTATGAAATGATTTCCACTGTTCTTAATAAAAATTAATAGATTTAACTACTTCGTTCTTTTTCTTAATAAAAGAAAATCCAGTCAGCAGCACATCAATATTTCAAATATTTTTTTTTATCTTATCTTATCTTATCAGTGTATGTAACAAGTGATATTATTACATGTCTTAATATTACGATTTACGGTGTTCAAACTTATGTAATATTAAGTTACAAAACTATGGTTTTTAACATGAAATTGCTTAAAATATAATAGAGACCGCCAATCGCGAGTGATAGCACTCGAAACGAATAGATTTTCTATTGAGTCTATTGATTATTTTTATACCACTAAGTTGGCTAACAAGCATATGGCCCGCCTGATAGTAAGCGGTTACCGTAGCCTATGGGCGCTTGCAACACCAGGGGTATCACTCGCGCGTTGCCGACCCTGTAAGTTACGGAGGAATAGTTGGGCTGGCAGCATAGAAGACAATAGCGTGATGCTTATCCTATCTGCCAATACAACGCGTCCTCGCGGAGCTCTGACAACCTTGCTCACCGTTAGGAACACACCAAAGCGCGGAGCTATGTTATTTGGCTTCGATTTTCTCCAAGGTAGAGGTACTTCCCCAGTCGGGCAGCTACTCTACCTCTCCTAGCCGTAGAAACTAAAAATAAATGCGGTCTTATTCTTGCAAGAATAAACATGGTTACTGTTTCATTGTACGATGGTGTAAAATTGTTGCGTTGCCTCATTGAATTCTGATGCATCTTCCCAGAATTTTTTACCTAAAGGTTTGTGTGAGTATATCGTCGATGCCAATGACATTATATAGTTAGAGGGTCGATGCAATCTGATTGGTCCAACCGAATAAAATAGTACAATATTATATACACTCATACATGCAAAGCTCATGTCTTGATACGAATGCTGTAGATACTTGACGAATTATTCCATAAAAATCAATTGCTGATTCTGACCACAGATCAGAACATTATACATTATTACAGCAATACGTTATTGTGAAGTTACAGTTATTTTAGTGAAGCAAAATCTTAATCACGGGCAGGAAGTGTCGGTTGAGAAGCAAGGTAACTTGCTTTTCATAGATGTCGCCAACGTCACCTTAAGACGTAAATTCAGAATGTGAAAGCAAATTTCAATCAGGCGGGTGGGGTTCGCGGTTGCTTAAAGGTAAGAGCGTCTGGTGTAACTAACCAGAAGACGCAGGATCGAATCCTGCCCGCGATTGAATTTTTCCTTCACTAAAATAACTTTTATCGCGTTGATTTTATCGCGTTGTATTGATATTATTTGATTCCCGACGTTTCGGATCCTTTACAGCATCCATGGTCACGGGTAGACTAAGTTGTTGGACGTCTTAATGTTACAATTACTAACAGCTACCTTACATTTTTGTTAATTATTGGCGATCCGATTCACGCAGAACGAGCTCACCGTATCCTTCCGCCTTGCAGTTTTGGACTTGGATTTTGATTTTATGGAATCTATAATGGGGTTCCAAGCAGGTGGTAAGACCCAGCCATCTTCTCTATTGAAATTTGGATGTTTTTTAATTTCAATAGCCTCACGGATCATCCTGGGAAGGAATCGGTTTTCTTTTGCGAGGACTTGTGGTTTATCAAATCTGATGTAGTGCTGGGCCTTGTCTAGAGTATGTTCACAAACTGCTGACTTCTTGAAACGGCGGTGTTTGACATCAGCGATGTGTTCTTTTACGCGGGTCCCTATACTTCTTTTAGTTTGGCCTATGTAAGAGAGACCGCAATCACAATCTAGCTTGTATACACCTGCATCTTGCAGAGGTATGTGGCTAAAATAACTTTATAATCTTAGCATGGAAAATGCAAAAAAAGTTACCGTTACAGAAATAAGTGATAGAAGACAATCTTCTTTTATTTTATAGCAAAATTCACACACTGCACAGGCTTTTCCATTTGTTTCCAATTCACATATTTAATTTTCTCTGTTATTAATTGCCTCCGTCCAAAACTGGTGATTGGGTGACATTTTCTAAGAACACTGCCCTGAGTAGTTTTCTACTGACTGCTCTTCCGTCTGCATGCACTAATAACTTATAAAAAGGAAATATAGTTGAATAAATTAAGATTTTTTCATACATATTAAAAAGTATATTGTGAACCCAATGGCAATTATATTAATATTTTTTGTTCTTAGAACATAAGCAAAAGTGAATAGAAAACGCAATATCCTGGAGATGCTTCGTATGAATTTTATTGATTATAAACTTATCTCAGTCAAAAAATTAACTTATAATCTGGGACTAAACCATTGACATAATCAATGGACTAGACAGGTTAATTTGAAAATCAGTAACAACTAGCAAAGGCAGTAACATTAATTAGATATCATAATAATATTTTCCGGCATTGTGTTGAGATTCTATTCCACTCAAAAACATATTTCACTCTCGTCTTCAGATGGAGGTTTAGAAATTTTCTTTATCAATAAGTAAAATGATTGTCGTATCGCTTTATCCTACATTTAACATATCAAACAGTACCTCATAAAATTTTGCAAGTATCAAAGTAATTGCAAGAAACTAGGTTTAACTAAAGATATACTTGACATTAATCAGTAACTGTAAATAATGTGAAAATTCACACTAAGCAATGTGGGGCATAATTACTCGTAGAGAAATATAGAGAGAGCCACTTATTACTCTATGCTAGAGTAATGGGTGGTCCCACCGCACTGATCTCTATATTTCTCTATGCTGTTATAGAGTATTATAGACTCAGAGGAAAGACACGCACATTCCTCTGAGATTATAGAGGTCAGTGTACCATCGGCATCTGCGACAACCAATTACAGCAAAGCAGGAACGTCAAACAACATTAAAGCAATATGGCATCTATGTCCTTTGATTCTTTGTGGAGGGCGTTACTAAAATTGTTTTGTAAAATTTATTAAATTCAGTATTCAGTACTACACGAAAGCGGTGCGGTTTCTTAGGGGTTCAATAATTGTGTAGATGAAATATAATTTTTGAAATGTTTTCCACAGCGCCTAAATCTTTATTGTGAGTACATTTTCATTTATTTTTTACCCACGACCGAACGGAGATGGTATAATGCGTTTAGGGAGAGAGTGTGTTTGTTTGTGTGTGTGCCAACGAATGTTGCCATTTATCTCCAGAACGATTTGACCGATTGGGACGCGGTTTTCTGTAAAGGGTTCGTAATTTATCAGCGATTGTTCGTAGATAGGTACAATAAGCGTTTACAACCAAAATATCATATTACAATTTTAACCTCAAAAATTTTACATTGACAACGAAGAATTTGATAAAGTAACCATTGGAGTAAATTTCCTATTCATGTACTAGACTAGCATCAGTCAAAAAATATAAATAAGTCAAGTATTCAGATTTAAAAATATAATCACAGGTACTAAGTAAATAAGACAAAATAAGTAAAAAAAATGATAAATAAAAAAACATTGTTGTGACAAAGAATATACATACATATAATAAATCTATATTCGTACTTACTTTACTTATTTGGCGGGCCCCGGCTGAGTAAACACGAAATTTTTGATTGGGGTACAGCTTTTACTCTAGCGACTAATACATCGTTTTTATTACCTCAATGAAAATTGTCATTCATGTCAATCATTGATTGATTAGTTGCCAATTTTGACAATTTTCATCTTCTTTATGAAGAAAAATACTGAACTCGATTTGAGATGTAAAACCTTAAACTGTACAGTGCGTACAGTTTATTTTGGATCCTAAATAATTTCAAAAAAAAAAACTGTTAAAACATCCAATACATTACAATTTCAACTTTGTTAGAAGTAACTTACTTAAGAGTGGAGTTTTAAAGGAATTCTCTAAAAAGTTAAAAATAAAATTTAAAAGAAAGCCCACGACGATTGTTATCGTATAAGGATTAAATAACATTTTCGAAACCCCCGATGAAATGACTACCTACACCATTATTTTCACTCACCTACAAGAAAATCCAGCGGTGGCTGCATTTAGTTATAGCTGTAGGCACACCGTAGCATTTTTATACTGAATTTTAATTGAAAATTGAGTTGAGACTTTACGTTTAATTATGAAACTAAAATACCTACCTACTTGTTACTTAAGTCTAGTTATACCAATACTTACACTTTTATAGCGTACAAATATTTCAGTACCTAAATAAACGATGTCTGGATTTTAATCTGTAGCTAGCCTAGTGATTGCCTTATGTTATTACTTGGGCTTTGTTTTTATTAAATTTGAAAAAAAAAATTTAGGTACAGTTAGGTGTCGAAACCGTATCACGTTGCGACGACGTAAATTCTCTGATTCTCTGTAATGAGGATGATAAATGAAATAAACTAACATAGAAATAAAAAAAAAAACATATTAGTGTGAAATTTTAAACATTGATTATTATTGTAGATGTTGCACTCACGCTATAGGCGGCCCACAAAGGGCGATGTCGTTAATACTTGGAAAGAACCCATCTCTCGGAACGCAGCCGATTCAAAGCCGGGACTTCCACGAGGTCACTGGCAACGTAATCTGCCCCAATTCAGTCAAAGGTATCGATCACTTGAAAGATCCCCGTCTCTATAAGGTAAGAAAGAAGGAAGATTTATCGTAATATTTGGTGCTAGTAGAAGTGAATTGTATTACACATTTTACTTAACATGAAATAAGTCGAATGATTATCTTTTTGTGATTTTTTTGCATTTTCCATGCTAAGATTATTAAGTTATTTTTTAGTAAAGGAAAAAATTCAATCGCGGGCAGGATTCGAACCTGCGTCTTCTGGTTTGATATACCAGACGCTCTGACCTCTAAGCCACCACGAGCCCTACCCGCATGATTGAAATTTTGCCTTCACATTCTGAATTTACGTCATAAGGTGACGTTGGTGACATCTATGAGAAGAATCCAACTCCGAGCTGCTACTGAGCATTTCATAGAAAAACCCAATAACACTTAGCGCAGCAGTCGCGCTTGGGACCATTAAACATTTTTTTTATCATTTATTTTCAGGCATCTATGGTCCATAGATAGAGATATATCTTACAAGCTTAAATATAAAATATATAAATAAATAAAATAAAAATAAAAAACCCTTTTAATTCCATTTGTAACCCAATTTGATACATTAAATAATTTCTAGTTAAAAAATACATAATAAATAAATTAGTGGATTTGTAATTCAATAATCATTCTATAATTAACATTATTAATCATTATATTGGGCTACATGGACCCCTCTTCGGGTAAAGGCCTCCTCCAAAGAATGCCATTTATCGCGATCTTTTGCGATATCTGTCCAGTTCCTGCCTGCGATAGCCTGTAGCCTGTATCCTCGTCCTTCCATCTCGCTTTTGGTCTACCTCTGCGTCTATACCCCTGAGGGCCTCTCCACAATGTCGCGGTTTTCGTCCATATTTCTTCGGTATAGCGGGCCGGACAGAGTACGGCACAATATAATAAGGAAACGCACTAAAATTATAGACGCTCTATCTTTCGCCCAAAGTTGGAAATGGAGATGGACAGGACACGTGGCCCGGTATAAAATATATACATAATATATACAAAAGTAAAAAAAATAGTGTTAGCAAATAGGAAGTAAGACTAGATGTTAGTAGCACTTCACTTTGCACTTATTGTCTTTGTGCTATCCGTAGAAGAGACGGAACACCACGTCCTGCGGCCAAAAGTCCTCTTCCATGACGAGGGGCAGAAAACAATTCGGTACTCGCACCACGAACACCTTAAAGTTGACGACGAAAGTTGACCACGAACGTTTTAATGAAATTTTGAGAGGAAGAGGAGACTCTCCTGGGCACAAATCCAGACTCCGAGCTGCTACTGAGAATTTCATAGAAAAACCCAATAACACTTTGCTCGACCTGGGGATTGAACCCAGGACCTCTAGCGTAGCAGTCGCGCTTGGGACCACTAGACTAATGAGGCAGTCCTTTTAGTCTTGAAATAATTATTACGATGTTTACCTTCAATAAAAAATATTGATATGCTGACTTCGAGCATGCATTCAGAGCACTTTGCAAGCACTCTAACCGCTAGCAACACTGCCCAAAACAACCTCTTTTATCTTGATTCACTAAAGCGCTTCACACACGGCAGTTATAATGTATATTAATGTACATTACATCCCGGGATGAATATACGTATGATGATACATGTATTTTTATGGAAAGATGTAATGATGTATTGTGTTATAATATACATCTTTAGGTACATTTCTTTTATATGTGATAGGCTTAGATACGTTCGCCTGATGTTAAGCGATACTGCGAACTACGTTGGAGCGCGCTTGCTTAAAAGAAACCGATTCAGTCGTGATTTAAAGACACCCAGATTATAACTATCGGTGAAGACCCACTTGGGAAGCGCATTACACATGATAAATGTGGACTTAAAGCGTTTCGTTCGGGTTTTCGGAAATATAGCTGCCGTGTGTGAAGTGCTTAATAGATTAATATTTACATCGTATTTTTGTTTTAGGGTCTCGGTTTTTCAATAGAAGAGCGCCAAGTGCTCGGCATTCATGGCCTTTTGCCAGGCAAGTTCAGAACCCAAGAGGAACAGCTCAATCTTTGTAGACTTTCCATTGACCGGTATAAGAACAACTTAAACAAATATCTATACCTCGTAGAGTTACAGGTGACTAAATATGATAAAGGTACCGTTTATTCTGTGAATCTATTTATAGATACTGGGTTGTTTGGTGTGTAAGAAAGAAGGCATGCGATTCAGAGACTGATCCGTGACTTCTCTTCAACTGCCTCGCGCTCCGTGGGCTCGGCGGCGTGGCCAATCAGCTAAATTGGCGAGTTTCTCTAAAAATTGTATTCCATAGGCACTAACTAGGCTCAATCTTCGTATAGTTGCTTATTAAAATGGGCATGGACTTACATTAGGCCCTCTGCTGTGTTGTCTTCTTCGGTTAGTAATAAATTAGACTAACAGCTAAAATAAGTGTTTGTTGAAGGGACTGACAAAATTTGTTAAATGAAATTAAGCAATATTTTTAATCATGTTCTTGAATTATTGCAGGACAGAAATGAGAAGTTGTTCTTCCGGCTGCTAGCAGAGAACGTTGAGAAGTACTTGCCGATTGTTTACACCCCAACTGTCGGCTTGGCGTGTCAGAAGTTTGGCCTCATATTCAGAAGACCCAGGGGTCTCTTTATCACCATCAACGATAAGGGGCATATATTCAACATTCTTAAAAATTGGTAAGCTCCTGTGATATTACTGTAGATTTCTGGTAATTTTTTACACGGTAATTATTTTCATTGCTAGTATACTATATTTATTTAATTGTTGTCAGCTTGTAAGGGCCTGGGGCACAAAAATAATAAATTTGTTACTTCGTACTATTCACTATAATAATACCTCTTCAAAGGCATTTGAAGAGCATAATGGCAATTAAATAAGCTAATAGTCGATAAATAGTTAATTTCCGTGTTGGTGTAGATTATGAGCCTGGTCAACATTTAGGTTACTTTTTATCCGATTACAACTGCGCAAAAAAGAGGGATACTGTACGGTTTGTACAGCTTATTTGATAGGGTTGATAGAAAATACTATGATATGGTGAAAAAAAATGTTAAATTGCTAATTGATACTTACCATACTTTTTTTATAAAATCCTTAAACATTCAGAGAAATTCGAAAGAAATGTTAAATATTAATTGGCACTATCTTAAGCAACTTTTGAGCTTTATTTTATTAAAATCTTTGAAATTGAAAACGAACATGAAAAATGAACATTAAAGTTAATTTCATATTTAAGTATGTACTAGACTTGCACAGCTTTAAAATATAACAAAATAAAGCATTCCTATTTAAAATAAAAATGTTCGGAGCAACGCACTGCTCAGCATTTTACCTTTGCGCATTTTTATCAATCAAATGACTTATAAGTAATGACTTATAGTAGTCAGTACGCTTACAGCGGGCAATCAAATCCGATTAAATCATCTTTAGTTTAAATAACCATTTTACCATTATTATTGTAGTATCTAAATATGACTCCAAAACCATATCTTTGCTAATTTTCCATATCTTACCTAGCGTCATCGCAACTATCAAATCATATAACTACTCAAAAAGGGGGTTCGCAACGTACGCGGCTACAGACTCCTTTTTACATGGTCCTTCGAGCCTAAGGGCCGGGACCTTTCAACCAGTGTTTTGTGTTAACATACATATATAGATTGTAGGGAAAGTAGGCCGTGTTACTGATAGGAGTGAGCTGTAACTGCGAGAAGCTGCATCGTAAGGAGATTATAAGATCAGACCGAACCATTTTATTATATTTACGTTTATTTGTACAAAATGGAAAACATAGCTATCAATCACACTGAGATTTACGATTCTCTTGTGAAGCTTTTGACCAACTTCAAGAAAGATGGAGCTGATCGGAAAACCATGGATTGTTGCAAGCCGAAGTTGGATATATTAGACACTTACTGGAAAGACTATCAACGGAACCATAGGAATTGAACTTGCTGAATTTGACCACATGTATTTTACCAAAAAATGCTTTGATAAGGCAGAGGATGTTGATCTGGCTACCAAGGAAATAATTAATAAAACCATTGAGCAACTGTTGTCAAAATGGCTAGGTGTTAGCCACCCTCCGTCGGAGTCGGGGGTATCAAATCAGGCGAGGCCGTGCAATACCAATCCAGCAGCAACAACGCGATGCAAGTGTTTCACGAGCTGGTAGTAAATTAGAAGGAATGACTAAAAAGCAAACCATTCATTTTAGAGCTTTTCTAAGAACAGTGGCTAGCATATAAATTGAGCAGCTACAGAACAAATGGGAGTTCGAAGATGCACTTAAATCTCTTCAAAATCGTTGGACTACCATTGACAGTCTTCACTGGGGGATAGAAATTGAAAGTGGCAATGAAGACATGTGGTACCACACATACACACACGTACATGTGGTGGTAGGGCAACTACCACCATTGGACTTCTTTTAAAGATTTATTTACAGAAGCCATCGACAAGAACCCTTCTTTATCGAATGCACACAAGGGGAAGCTGAACATTTTAACGCTAGAGGCGGCAGACGGAGAAAGTAATAGATATGATGTCCTTACAACAAGTCTTCACTTTTGTATCTATCGCCACGAATAATTTGATGCAAAATTTGAAACAACTGCAATAGCATAAAATAAACAACTGAAATAGCATAAAATATAAGTATTTCAAGAAAAAGATATTAATTGACTGCTTCATTAGTCTAGTGGTCCCAAGCGCGACTACTACACAAGAGGTCCTGGGTTCAATCCCCAGGTCGAGCAAAGTGTTATTGGGTTTTTCTATGAAATACTCAGTAGCAGCTCGGAGTCTGGATTTGTGCCCGGTGAATGGCTATAGGCTCGCCCCCTATAACATGGGACCTAAACATACCGGCGAACTGTGGGTGTACATTAAGTACGCCTCTGCCTAACCCTTCGGGGAATACAGGCGTGATGGTATGGTATGTTAAATATTAATTAACTTCAACTAATTAATCTTCTATTGTGAAAACACGTCCCATTCGAGGAGCAGGCAACGTAGCCCTGTCGTTTTTCTCGGTGCCACGTAACCTATGTGGTCACTTTCACTAGGCTGACGGTCAGCTATACTCTGGTCTTGTGGTTGCACTTCACTGAACACGTCTCTGGTTGATGTTGACATAGGTGCAACTGACTCCTGTCTGTGGCAGGTCTCCCCGCGGCCCAAAAAAGGGGTATCGTAACATACGCGGCGACAGACTGCTTTTTACAAAAAATATACTTAGAGATACTGTATAAGATATTTTATATTCCTTTTTTATGGAAATATTAAAGAAATATGTACAAAAATAAATAAAGGAATAAATACTTATATAATATCAACACAACGCGATAAAATCTGTAAAAAGTAGTTTTATTTCAGATTTTTACTATTTTGTAAGCTTTATGTTTTATTTTATTTTTTTGTTTTTATGGGATAGCAGGGCAAACGAGCAGACGGATCGCCTGATGGTAAGCGATTACCGCCGCCCATGGACACCCGCAACACCAGAGGAGCAACGAGTGCGTAACTACAACATAACCTACCCTAGAAATAAAACGGCAATGTTGAACAAAAGTATATTTTGCATGGCCCCGCGTATCTACAATCAGTTGCCTAAACCAATACTAGAGATGACAAATATTAACGCATTCAAAAATAAAATAAAATCAATATTAATTAAAAAATGTTATTACTCTATTAGTGAATATTTAAATGATGGAAGATGGCATATTGTAGTTTGAATATTGACATTTAATATAAAATTGACATTTCTATTAATATTATTGTTTATTAAACGGGTTATTGATGGGCCATCTATTGCTTTACATATAATGGATATACCTACTATTAAAAATACAATATAATATTTTGTTCTAATTTTGCATGCCGTTTAATGGTCGAATATGGTGATACTCTGTATTTATACTTAAGAACTATGTCTACAATACCCATATGTCGCAGAACAAATGATTTGATTTGATTTGATTTGCGTTGCCGACCTTTTAAAAGGGGATTGGGCCTCCGGTAACCCCACTCATACGGAGAAACATCTCCGTATGAGTGGGGGTAACGTAAGCGTTGTTTATCGCCGGTTTTCTGTGAGGCCGTGGTATCACTCCGGTCGAGCCGGCCCATCCGTGCCGAAGCATGGCTCTCCCACGAAAAGATCAAGCTTTTAATAAATCCGGTTTATTATAAGGTAATAAATCTTTTTAGGCCCGAACCCAACATTCGAGCGATAGTTTTCACCGACGGTGAGAGAATCTTAGGTCTTGGGGATCTCGGTGCATATGGCATGGGTATTCCTGTGGGGAAACTGGCCTTGTACACTGCCCTGGCCAGGATTAAGCCCCACCAGTGCCTCCCCGTCACTTTGGACGTAGGCACCGATAATCAGGTACTGTAACTTAAAAATTATGGAAACGTTTGAATGTCAAGGCTAGAACTAATATCTATTCTAACTTTTGAAGTAGTTTTTTATTGCTATTTATTTGCGTAATATATTAAACATATCGGAGAATTATATACCTAATCAAAAAATAGGTTGTATTATTTTATATTTTGGCAAAGAATAATAACGAAACTTAGTATAATAATTGTTGTTGATGTTGATTCGAGTCACAAGATATATATTAAGTATCCGACATACTTGATATATATCTAATAGAAGCAAATATTTTTATATAGGCTGCATTCTCCAGCTGCAGGCCAAATGTCTCCCCTGCTTTCTCCCTTTTCCACACACCTCTGGTCTCTGCTGATGAGGGCCAGTCGTTACGGTAGGAATCAAACATCAATCCCATCTTTGTCTTGGCGGCCGCGTTGTCGCCTAGCGTGGACTCACTATGTGGTTCTTTTAACCCATGACATTATTATGTCTGATGAAAATTGTGTACTTACCTATAAATAAATCCTTCTTTCTAAATTTGTCTACTAAGCTATAATTCTGATATCACGACAAATAAACTACTAAAGTCAAAAAAACGGAGGCATTAGGGTGGAAATACCAAGATTGCAAACAATCATCGTAAATAATTGACAGACACAGGAAGTACATATTTATGAATAACTTTTTATTATATTATGACCTCTACGTCTTAATACAATAAGATAGATTTTTCAGAACCTTCTAAAAGACCCGCTGTACATTGGTTTACCACAGAAACGGGCACGAGGTAAGGAATACGATGACTTTATTGATGAATTTATGGAATCTTGCGTCCAGAGATATGGTCAGAATGTATTACTACAGGTAAGTCCAAAAATTACATTAGAAAGTAAATAATAGTGTTTGTAATGATTGCTATACATACACAATTGACGTGTTATAAGTTTGTAGTATGTAGATAATTACTACAAACACAGACAACTGTGGCATTGTAGCGCCTGATCGGAGGAACCGATTTTGATAAAAAAAATTTAAAGGTGTGATCTAGTATCTCTTGTTTAAACAACTTCCACAGGTCTGATCGATTCGAAATTAGAAATCCTGTGACTTGTCAATGATATTACAAAATCCTACAGCATACTAAAAATAATAATAATAATAATGCATAGAATGTTGTATAAGTACATACGTAAAAAATAATTTCAATTCGCTAATTTCTCGCAAAAATGTAAAAGACGATAATAGTTTATTTCCATTTAAATAAGTGTTGCTTATTACCAGTGATCGGAATAGGTAGAGCTATTTTGGTTCATTGACAGCAAACATATGTTAATATGGACATACCCCGGGATTAAGACTACAATCCCGGGACTTTAAAAATAAATGAATATAGGAAACAGAAAAATGTAATAGTTTGTTTTAAGTAAACCATTGCACACGCGACGTTGCCAAACTTACATCTCACAACATCGGATGTACGAAGTTGCAAAAGTTCAATGCGCACACGCGCGTTGTTGTCGTCCTTGCAGGATGCAAAACACAGCTTGTGGAAACAAAAGAGAACAATAGCGGGAATGCGGGACACTCTTTATCTAACGACAAGTATGTCTCGTCTCTTTCTAACGTATTACAATTTCCTATTAGCAATTAATTCCGGGACGTAGGGCATGTCCATATTATTACATCATACCACAAGTACGAAAAATAGTTCTACCTATTCCGATCTGTGCTTATCTCTGCATCATAAGCAACACTTATTTAAAATCTGATTTTTCTAGCTTTAAATGGCTCGCACGCTAGGTTTAGGTTATTTGATTAAGTACCTCGTAAATTACTAGGTGTGACTAAACGGGTACCTATTGCGACCTGGGTATTCATCAAAATATAGGCTGTAGCTGTAGGTTCAACCCATCAAGTTCATCTTGGCAGCCGGGGGTCATTATAGACGTGGCTGAATTATTGTCATGAAATGTCATCATGTCATATGTTGTCAATTATTGTGCAACTGAAATTTTATAAAACCGTTTCATATTTTCATAGCTCTAATATTTTCATCAGATTAAGATTACAACTACAAAAAAAAAATGTCCTTAGTTCGAAGATTTCGCTCTCCACAACGCGAGTCGCTTATTAAACAAGTACCGCGAGAAATACTGCACGTTCAACGACGATATCCAGGGAACTGCTGGAGTCGCCGTCGCTGGTCTTATGACTGCAGTCAGGGTTACCAAAAGGAAGCTTAGCGAAAATATCTACTTGTTTCTCGGTGCTGGTTCTGTGAGTATACTGCTTTTGTTATTATCTGAGTAATTTTTATAAAAAAACACGAGTCTTTAATGTCGTTCTCCCGTTCAGTTAAAAAGTTGATCAAGAACACTAGGTCTGTCATGTCGGTTCGAACTCAACGAAATGAAAATATTTCATTACAGAAAAAATTGACTGAGCCGCCGATATATATATTAAAAAATATTTTTGATCTTAACTCTTACTTATGATCTGAAACTTAACTGCAATTGCCAATAATGTTTTAAGAAGTTTTGGAAAGTTAACGGTATTTTTTTGTTTATTACGTCTCACTCCTCAGCAAAGATCCCCCATTTTCTCCACTGTTCTCGCTATTGTGATACTACTTCCTTCGAATTCTCTAGAAAGACATCAACGAAAAATATTTTTATCAAATCAGGCATCTACTGGTATCGCGAGTCTGGCGGTAGCTGCCATGGTCACCGAGGGTCTGACAGAGAAGCAAGGTCAGGAGAGAGTGTACATGTTTGATGTGGACGGACTGCTGTCCACGCGCCGTAAGGGTGGGGTTCCGGAACATGCAAAAGAATTCGGGAAGGACATGGAACCTGAGAAGGACTTCGAAGCCTGCGTTACTAAAATTAAACCAACCTGTCTTATTGGTTAGTTATCAAAAAAGACATAACAAGGTATCTTAAATATCGCATTACGATAACATTTAAATTTAAAGTAGTTATTTTTAGTAAACGAAAAATTCTATCCCGGGCAGGATTCGAACCGGTCTCGATTCGAAAGCGTCTCCTGGTTAGATACACCAGAGACGACCAGGAGACGCAGGTTCGAATCCTGCCCGCGATTGAATTTTTCCTTTACTAAAAATAACTTTATAAACTTAGCAATAAAAAAAACATAAAAAGATAATTTATTAAGTAAGTAGCCAGAACCATTAAAGATATTTAAATGATTAATGATAATTAAATAACTGCCTTATTCTGTGGTCACTAGTGCGACTGTTGAGCGTTGGGTTCGATTTCCAGAGCAGTGTTATTGGATTATCTATGAAATTCTTATTAGTATACATGGTGGAGAATACTGTACATAGCATGTAGGTATCTTCTGGTAAATATACCATCTTTATCAGCCCATATACTGTCCCACTGCAAGAATCGGGTCTCCTTTTAAAGTGAGAGGGGTTAGGCTATAGTCCACTACGCTAGTGTTACTGCTACTGCGGGTTGGCAGACTTCACACACCTTTGAGAAAATCTCTCAAGCGTGCAGGTTTCATCACATTGAAGAATAGCTGGTTAAAAAAATTACACCAGTGTATTGTCACTGACCAGGATGCTCGACGGCTGGCGGTGCGTTTACAGCGAACATTCTGAAACAGATGGCCAAAAATACTGATCGGCCGGTGATCTTCGCGCTTTCCAATCCTACTAGTCAAGCTGAGTGTACTGCTCAAGCTGCCTATGACAATACAGAGGTAACAATATCCTATAAATTTACTAAAGATCTTTTGTTACTGTTTTGTTGTTGGTTTTTTTTATGCAATTAAGTCGGCAAACGACTTGATGAGCCACCTGGTGGTAAGAAGTCATCGTCGCCCATGGACACCTGCAACAGCAGAGGAGTTGCTGAAGCGTTGCCGACCTTTAAGAGCCCCTTCGGACTGCAGACTGCCAGAGCTGCTGCAACCGAGGGGAACTGGCTCTTACGCGAAAATGTCGAAACACACACCAAGGACACACACTGCTTTACGACAGACTCCGACGTAAGGGTGGTCGCCAGCCAGTCATATCCCAAGAGGTCCTACCACCGAGCAAGTCAGATATTTGCACGACTCTTACGGAATGCCTATCTGAAAGGAAGGAACAGTATTCTAACCTGTTTATCTATCTATTGTTTCTAAAGATACACCACAAAGTACGAACACCAGCACATCAAGTTACCACAAACTGTCAAATTTCCCCAATGGATAAGGAACTCTTATTGTAAGGAGATTAAATGGAAAATTGATTGAAGGAAGCTAATAGTTTTGAATTCCATAATGTGCTGTTGAATGTACTTGATGTGGGTTTCAACTGATTATCGGGACTTTGAAAAAAAAAATATCAAAAAATCAATATGGGATTTTTGTATGAAAATATTCCTAATGATCGGTCTAGAACTCTTTTCAATCTCTTTGGATTTATATTTTTCCTAGGGTCGTTGTATTTTCGCGTCCGGTTCTCCGTTCCCGCCTGTGAAGTACAACGGCAAGGAGTACCACACGGGCCAAGGCAACAACTCGTACATCTTCCCCGGAATAGCCCTCGGCGTCATCGCAACCTCAAGCTATCATATGCCCGAGACCATGTTCCTGACTGCAGCCAGGGTACGTAACGATTTAACACACCATCACGCTTGTATTCCTCGAAGGGTTAGGCAGAAGTGAATTAATGTACAACCACAGTGTACAATAATAGGGCGAGCCTATTGCCATTAACCGGGCACAAAACCAAACTCCGAGCTGATACTGAAAAACGTATATATATTCTATAATATACTCACATAACTCGGTCACTATGAATGGAGGTAGGAGTTCTGCTGATAAGTACTGCTGATAAGTTCAAGTTAGGTTGCCATAGCAACGCCGAAGAAATGCATAATTCCTATGTAATATTTGCTCAAATTTTCCATTCATTGTAATATTATTTATTTAATTGGTGTTTTACTCTTCGCGCTTTTCAGTCTTCAATATTTGCTCATGAATTTTCTATATTCGTACTTACTTTCAAAGAACATCTTTGTATTATAACAGACTTTAGCCGGCTACGTTAGCGAAGCAGACCTTGCCATCGGTCGTATTTACCCCCCGCTGACCGAGATCAGTAAAGTTTCTATTGCTATCGCTACTGAGGTCGCCAAGATGGCCTACAAACTAGGTATGTAATGCTTTTTTGAATCATACAAATTTGAGCTTTATTGCAGTATAAAGTACCATATTAATGGAAGTTGCGGACGTCACTTTAAGACGCATTATGTGGAAAAGAAATTCAACATAATGGGAAACCTTGATAGCTAACTGATTAACAGCGACCAGCGTAACAAATCGGACGACGCAGGTTCGAGTTCCATCTGCCGTCAAGTTTGTCCTTCACAAAATTATAATTTTAGAACTTCTTCTTATAAAGGAAACATTTTCTTTGTTTCCATGCACAATAACTACAAATATAGAATCTTATTTTATTATTTACTGAAAAAAAAATTATGGGGCCCATACCATTAATTATGGAACAACTGGTTTGTTTTTAACCCCCGACGCAAAAAAAGTGGTCTGTTATAAGTTTAACTTGTGTATCTGTGTGTCTGTCTGTTGTATAATAGCTCCCAAAAGAAAGGATCGATTTTAATTCAGTTTTTTAGTTTGACAGGTGACTTGATCGAAAGTGTTCTGAACTATTTAAGAAAATCGGGCCGGCCGTTTGAAGATTACTAGCTTATTGCAGGTCTGATCGATTTGAAACTTGGTATCCTGTTACTTCAATGATATTGCAAGAATATGGCAACCATGAGTTGATGCTGTGGGGTTTTTTAAATTTTAAAATTTAAGTTATTGATATAGTTGTTGGTAATGATAAGTACTACATACATACATCACACCTTTTTCTCACAGGGGTAGGCAGAAACTATAGACCGCCACTTGCTACGATTCTTGCATACTTCTTTTGCTTTTTCCACATTCATACATCTTCTCATACATACACGCCGGTTGCGAGTGCTATGCATCTGACCTTTTTGAAGGACTTCGCCTATAAGATCGGCGTATGCTCTTCTGTCTTCTAATCGTAGCCAAATAATATAACTCCGTGCTATGCTGTGACCCTAACGGTGAGCAAGGCCAGAACTCCGCAAGGAAGCGTTGTGTTGGGGGTTTGTGACCGGTGGTGTTTTGTTACCGCCGCTGTCATGCATGACAGAATGTCTCCTATGCTGCCAGCCCAAATATCCTTAATTTACAGGGTCTGCAACATGCGAGTATACCCCTGGTGTTGCAAGCGTCCATAGGCCGTATGATGGTTTGTCATCTTAGTGGTATAAAAAAAAATATACAATAAATTTAATAAAATTCTTAATACTCGTATATAGGTAAATCAAAATCTAGCTGTGTCAAAATATTAAAAATATATTTAAAAATGCTTGACTACGAAGAAACTGAGAATCTTTTATCAATCCTCTCATAAACGAATGTGTCAATACCTTGTTATCAGTCTAGTCACAACCGTCTCACCGCATCATACTCGCATCCATCATTGCACTCTCACATTCACTATCATCCATTCATAAACACTTATCAAATTATAATCAACATTCTGATTCTGCTTTAATTTTAACTTTGCATCTCCCTTTTTGTTTTTTAAATTAATTCATTCTTTTCTTTCTTTTTCTCCTCTCATAGTCTGGTAATAATTAAGGTTGTACATACTTAATTCTAACCGAGGGTGAGGCACTGGTGACCTGTAACACAGGTTTTTTTATTATATGTATATTAAAAACCTACATCAGGCACCAGTCTCTCACATATATGAAATTTAAGAGAATGACATAGATTAATCATTAATCATCATCATCAATCATCAATATATATAAAAATCAATGCCACTTTTCGTTGTAATTTTATAACTCAAGAACGGGCTCACCTATCCAAACCAAATGTTTAGGCTTTGTTCGGACTATTTAGAAGGTTTATGTGAAGTTTGCACAAATTCGGTCGAGCGGTTCTACATTTATCAGATTTTTTGTAACAAATGATGAATTTGATGTTCCGTTTTTTTTTTCGCTTTATAGGTAGAGAAGCTCGTACTGGGCAGCTAGTTAATTATAAGATCTATACCTATTGTGAAGAGAAAATATAATTATACATTTATTATTATATTCATTATAGTTACCATGTCTTGCAATACTACAACGGCCTTTTTATATTTTTACGGAAAATAAATAAGGTTGTATACATGTACTTAAGCTAAGTGGTATGGGTCCATAATCGTGGTCCACAGTCCCTATAAAAGTCCACATAAAGCCCGATTTCGTACAAATTTTAAGGGAGATTTAAAAGATAAAATAATTTTTTCTTTAACAATACTTAGGTTGGGAATTATAGAAACATTATATCTGGAGTACGATCGGTATTTTAAAATAATTTAATGTAGTATCGTATCATTAGCTTCGAATTAAAGCTATTAAACTTCCGTAGGTATCGGATCTGTTTACCCAGTACCAAAAAATTTGGAGGAGCATATCAGAAGTTGTCAGTATAACTTCATTTACGAGAGTTATTTGCCGAAGCAATATGTTTGGCCGAAGAGCAATGTACCCAGTTAACACGTAACGTTTATATATTTTATGGAATGTTATTATATACTTTTATGTAATTGGTAATAAAATCAATTTTATTAAAAATGTTTACACGAGTTACGGTAGTTTCAATTTAAACGAAGAACAAATGGTTTGTTCGAGTAAGAATATTTATTTAATTTCTGATTGATAATTTGAATACCTCGCTTAACGGCTTAGTAGTCGTTTCGCACGAATTCGGTTCGCACGAATCGGGCGAAACGACACATTTCAAAATTGATTATTTAGTAGGAGGCTTTTCGCACGGAGCTTTTTTATTTTCGTGCCAATCGACCAATTCATAAATAAGTAGTGGGCTATTTAAAATAAAAGAAAAATACAGTGGCGTATACAGTGCCCGTATGTATTATTTCGCCTGTATTCCCCGAAGGGTGTGTATGTATACCCATAGTTTGGCGGTATGTTTAGGGCCCATGTAATAGGGGGCGAGCCTATTCCGATTAATCGATTTTCAATTTAATCTCCAAAAAATAAAGTTTATCATCTATTGAAAACATTAACATTGCAGTTGCAACAAAAGTTTCCTTATTTATATTTAATTTACACAAAGATGTATCAGAGCAAGATATTACTGATTACATTCACAAATAGACTGGAGAGGTTGTTATTTTAGTGAAAATGAAAATGAAAAGAA
Source organism: Acronicta aceris (assembly GCA_910591435.1). Taxonomy (NCBI): domain Eukaryota; kingdom Metazoa; phylum Arthropoda; class Insecta; order Lepidoptera; family Noctuidae; genus Acronicta; species Acronicta aceris. The sequence goes on along the minus strand of OU342767.1, from coordinate 5,828,895 downwards.
AAGGATTAAATGCAATGATATAATACTATTAGATACGCCATGTTCATAGTAAATGTCATTTAAAGTAGAGTCGCGCTACATGTCCATACCTATAACTAAACATTTTAGGCTTTACTAATGAGCACGAGCATAGATACATGTAGCATAAGATGAAAAGAAATAGCACTAAGAAGTTGTCTTACATGACACATTTGAAAGGTGTCGTTTAAAACAAAGATTAAGATTTTTTCATTGTTGAACAGAATGGAAATTAGGTACTTAACCTACAAATAAAAAAAGTAGAATATAATTTTATATACTAGATAGTTTAATAAAAAATTATATTAGAAGTAACAAAAAGAAAATGAAACACAAACTGTAACCGATAAAATGACTAGGTACTTAGGTACCGTCCATACTATCTATTAATGCGAAAATAAGTCTGTCCGTTTAAATAAATAAGGAAAGAAGCTAGATTGCATCTTGAGAAAGGACAAAGGCTAACTTTTGCCTAAAATACCCTTTCCGGCCGCAAGTGAAACCGCAGGAAACACTTAGTAGGTAATATTTGTAACTAGCTTTTTGCAGTTTCACTCACGAGAATGATTTATGAAAATAATTATGACTTTGTATATTAACGACAAATAATAGAAAAAGAGGCAAAAATACACACACTCACATGAAAGCAAGTTGAAGCGATGAATATTAATCAATATCTGATGTACTTCACAAGCTCCGGTTTACGGTAACGAATAATTATAATACATACATATACGGTTTAAAGTGATTAGTATTAGTAAGTGATTAGTATATATCTTAGCCTGTATTGTCCCACTCCTGAGTAAAGGCCTCAACTTTTTCCCTAATAATCTTTGTACCACGGCAAGGAGGAAGTGTTCGTGGACAGCGTGCGCCTCTGCGGAGACTTCAGCTCGCGCCCGCTCAAGCGCGCCTTTAATGAAATTAAACAAAATAAATAAAATACGACTGCTATGCTACAGGTTTTGGGTGGGTCCAGGTCGAGAAAGTGATAGTGGTTTTTCTATGCAATTCGCAGTGCAGTTTGAATTTGTGCCTGGTGAATGGAAATAGGCTCGCACCCTATTTTATGTCATGACATGGATGGCTCCTAAACACACTGGCGAACTATGGATGTACATCGGTATACCTCTGCCTAATCCTTGGAGGATTATAGGCGTGATGGTATGTTATGTAATAAGAACATCAGTAATATTGTCAATAAAATGCATTACAATGAAAAATAAAGTCCCGCAACTTTTCAGATAATAGGTACATTTAAGTATCCATAAAATCGTCGCTTCTGATTTTGATCTATGAGTCCTGTCAATGCATTCCATACTTAATATGCCTGTATGTAGCGACGTGTGACATGAAAAGTATTGAGTCCCTTTCTCTCATACCATAATAAGGCATGTGCCGACACTTTCTTTATTTTACATATTATTTGCAACGAAGAAAATAAAATAAATTGTACAGAAGCTAAGAATTTATTTACTTACTTGTGAAAAGATACTCCATGCTCTTTCCTTACTTTCCTACGATAATTTGTACAGTATCGCACAGCACAGGATATTTAAATAAAATTACAAATTACTGCTGTCAATAGCGCTGTCAAACATACTTCTGCACCTTAGGTCGGTCAACCACTGTTAACGACTAACGCCATCTAGGGGCCATCGCAACGAATGAGCGGACAGAACGGTGGAAGGGCGAGCATTGCGCTGTGTCATTCCACTGAATATCTTTTTTACGACGATCAAGTGTCATCCTTACAACTGGTTATAATTTATATTATTTTGTTCTGTACAAATATACGCAATTTTAAAATCAAAGCAAATACACGAGTCATTTGTCTATCTCCATTTCTTCATCATACGAACGAGGAAAGAAATCGCACTTCACAAGCCAGCCTGACAAAATCACCTAACATATTTTGGTCCTTCGAGCCGGATCTTCATCGAGAAGCAGCACCACCAGGAATTAACGGTCAGGCCATTCAATCTTTCCTTCCTAAATCCTGTGCTCAATTTGTGCTTACGTTGTTTCTTTATGCAAAATTACAGTGTTCTTGACCGGTGAATTAGTGCGCCTACCTACATCGCGTGCAAGTGAAAATCATCTACGAAACTGTAAGTGCTTAATTCCTGTTTTTCACATACACCGAAATGACAAAAAAGAGGCATTCGCTTATAGATGTTGAAAGTACAGATGATATTATCCGGGATTTAGTTAAGAAACGGGGTTCTGTTAAAGGGAAATTTACTTTATTCGTTAAATTTGTCGAGTCATTAGATGAGTCGAATATAACTGAAACACAAAAAGCAGAGTTACAAGAGCGTTTTCAAAGGACAAAATTGTTATTTGATCAATTTTCGAATTTTCAAGACGAATTAGACTTGATAGTTTCGGGGAGTCAAGTAGACAAAGAATTACAAGAGAGAGAAAGTTTTGAAAATCAGTTCTATGCTATTGTGGCCAAATGTAAGTGTATTTTAAAGGAAAACCCGCAATCTGACATTCAAAATCGTAACTCGAACGGTATCAAACTACCTACAATTTCTTTGCCCAACTTCGACGGTAGCTACGATCAATGGCTCGAGTTTCGCGATACATTTTTATCAATTATTCACAATAGTAATAATCTCGATAACGTTCAAAAATTTCATTACTTGCGATCAGTTCTCACAGGTAATGCACTACAAGTGATTAAGGCGCTAGAATTTTCTTCGGACAATTATTTAATTGCTTGGGATTTGTTAGAGAACAGATATAATAATAACCGTTTGCTTGTTCACAACCATGTTAAGGCTTTATTTTCTGCTCAGTCATTAAATAAAGAGTCAGCTTCGCAAATTCGTAAACTAATTGACAACATAATGAGAAATATTCGTGCATTAAAATCCTTAGGGGAACCTACTGACACATGGGATACATTAATTATCCACATAACAGTCTCAAAATTAGATTCGTCGACGGAACGCGAATGGGAACTTCATAAAAGTACCCACACGAATACGTCCTCAAATAAAAAAATGTCGTTGTCTGATTTAATGACTTTTCTTAAGGATCGAGCAGATTTTCTAGAAACTGTTAAGCCTTCTCAATGCAAACCAACAGGGGACACACATACTCAAAACACACACATTAAAAAAACGTCGTCGATAAAATCACATAGTCATGTAGTCACACATAAAAATAGTAAGCCTTCAAACTCATCACATTCGCAACGTTACAAATGCAATATGTGCGATTCGAACCATCCTTTATATTCTTGTGAAAAGTTCCTTAACTTATCACTTAACGAAAAAATAAAACACATAGAGGATAAAGGGATGTGTCGTAATTGTTTACGTGTCGGCCACGTAGTCGCGGAATGTTGGTTCGGGCCGTGCAAGCATTGTAACAAAAAACACAACACTTTAATTCACGACTTTAGTGACGCTGGTATGTCATCAGCAGTTGCAAACGCATCACAAACATCACCTCAGTCCGTTGCTGATATCACGCACACACATGTATCCCAAACGGCATCTCACACATTTCACACGCTTTATAAAGACGATAATATTACTTACAATCATTTTCACAATCAAGTATTATTATCGACTGCATTAGTGGAGATAGCTGATAAATATAACAAATTTCACACCACTCGAGCTCTCCTAGACAACGGGAGCCAACATTGTTTCATATCTGAAACATTATGCAATACCCTTAACATTCCATTGATACAGTCCACTGTTCAGGTAATAGGAGTAGGTAATTCCATCACGAAGTCTACACAATCATGTAACATTAAAATGCGGTCAAAAATAAACTCATATACCACACGCTTAAATTGTTTACTTTTGTCCCGCATTACGTCACAATTACCTTCACTGGGTGTCAATCATAAGATTGAAATACCAGATAACCTGCAACTTGCTGATCCCGACTTTTATTTAACAAACGAAATACATCTATTAATTGGTGCAGACAAGTTTTGGGAACTGCTAAACGAGGGTTTAATTCGTTTACCTAAAGGTCCTTATTTGCAGAACACAAAACTTGGCTGGATTATATCTGGGTCAGTTCACAGACAAGTTTCACACAGTAATCGAACTCAATGTAATCTCACACAAACATGGGATACCGAACTTAAACGTTTTTGGGAACTAGAAGAAATAGCTTCATGTTCCAGTTCCAAGAAATACACAAAAAATGAAATTGCATGCGAAGATTTATTTAAAAGTACTACCTTACGCGACGATAAGGGCCGTTTTTCTGTACGCATTCCGTTGAGTGAATCAGCTGATGCACTACACGATACATTTTCTATGGCACAGAACCGGTTTCTTGCACTCGAACGCAAATTACTTCGCAGCTCACCTCATTATAGACAAATGTATAATGAATTCATGAGTGAATATTTGCGCTTAGGTCACATGAGTCGCATTTATGAATATTCGTCGCCTTGTTTTTTCTTACCACACCATGGCATCTATAGGGAGCACAGTTCTACTACTAAACTTAGGGTGGTATTTGACGCGAGTGCAAAATCAACGTCAGGCAAGTCTTTAAACGATATACAACACATTGGGCCGTCGTTACAGAATGACATTTTCTCCATACTACTCAGATTTCGACAATATAAATATGTTGCATGTGCTGATATTGAGAAAATGTATCGCCAAATCTTAATCCAACCTGATCAGAGAAACTTGCAGCTAGTTATTTGGAGAGACAATCCATCTGAACCCCTCGGTATATACCAGCTTAATACCGTCACATACGGGACGGCATCCGCGCCTTATCTAAGTATAAGATGCTTAAAACAACTCGCTTTAGAATGCAATGATGACGTCATTGGACGGATCATTAATGAAGATTTTTATGTCGATGACTTGATAACGGGTCATCAAGATCAACAAAAATTATTAGAAATATGTTGTAACATTTCTAAAATACTAGATTCCGGTTGTTTTCCATTAAGAAAATGGATATTTAATTTTGCTACTATACAGTCACAATCTTCATTTACGTATAAGGAATTGTCATTAGGGGACAACTGTCACACAAAAACTCTGGGTATGGGTTGGTCTTGTTCTCCGGACGAACTGCATTTTAGCACAAAATGCGATTATGAGTTAGGGACTAGTACTACTAAGCGCAGTATCGCTTCAACTATTGCACAAATATACGACCCCTTAGGTCTTCTTACTCCTACAATTATTGTTGCTAAGATCATGTTGCAAAGATTATGGTTATCAAAAATAGGCTGGGATGATCCAGTCACTAGCCCTATTTTATCAGATTGGAACAAATTCATAAATAAATTACAGTATTTACAAGATATACGGATTCCGCGCTATGTGCTACAAGATATTAACGCAGGTAGTAATACAAACAAAATAGAATTGCACATTTTTTGTGACGCATCACAAGACGCATATGGCGCCTGCGCGTACGTACGTAGCTATACAGGTACATTGATAACAGTTAACTTATTATGTGCGAAGAGCAAGGTGGCTCCCGTAAAACCGGTTAGCATACCGCGCTTAGAACTTTGTGGCGCTGTAATAGGTGCGAGACTGTACGCAAAAATAATAAGTTCATTAAGATTAACAATCGATAACGTGTATTTTTGGTCAGACTCGACAATTGTTTTAGCATGGCTTAAAATGTCACCTAATTTACTAAAGCAATTCGTACAAAATCGTATTATAGAAATTAATGAGATAACAGGTGATATGCCGTGGCTTCATGTCGCCGGTAAACAAAATCCGGCTGATTTATTATCACGTGGAATGCATTTAGACACACTTAAGTCATCTGATATGTGGTGGTGCGGACCTCAATTCTTACATGTTCCACATAAGGATTGGGCACAAGATATGCATAATTATGATGTTAATCCTGATGAATTACCCGAATTAAAAGCTAATAAAATTTCATTGTTAAGTCAAACACAACCAATTTTTCCATTCGAACTTTTTTCTTGTTTTAACCGTATGAGACGTGTTGTGGCATACGTGATACGCTTCATTAATAACTGTCGCAACAAAGTTAAGACACATCGCGTCACAGGTTGCCTCTTAGTAGACGAAGTATGTAATTCAACCAGGATTTTAACACGTATTGCACAGCAACAATCATTTTCAGATATTTATGATGGATTAAAATGTAATCGATTGTTAAAATATCCTCGTCATTTATCCAGTTTAAATATATTTTTAGATAAGCATAATTTAATTAGAGTAGGAGGTAGACTCACGCATTCGAAATCATTTTCGTATGATAAAAAACATCCATTGTTGTTATGTTCTAAGCATATATTTACACGACTCCTCTTTCAGTATCAGCATAAAGTCTTATTACACGCAGGGCCTCAGTTGTTATTAGCTTCAATACGAGAAACCTGGTGGCCTATCAGAGGACGCAACTTAGCAAAACAAGTGGTGCATACTTGTGTGAAATGCGTACGTATGAAAGCTAAACCTTTAACCATGCAAATGGGTAACTTACCTTCTGAAAGACTGGAACCAGGATATCCATTTATTCGATGCGGTGTCGATTATGCTGGGCCAATTTTTATGTTAAACCGTGCAGGAAGGGGGGCAAGATTAATTAAATGTTATATTTGTCTTTTTATATGTTTTACAACGCGCGCTATACACTTAGAATTGGTCACAAGTCTCACGAGCGAAGCATACATATTGGCATTTAAACGTTTTATCTCTCGGCGTGGTAAACCCATGCAAGTGTATTCAGATAATGGTAAAACATTCGTAGGAGCTTTAAAGGAATTTTCTAAATTTTTAGAGGACACTGAATGTGATATTGTTAACTTCGCTACTAATAATTTAATCAAATTCACATTTATACCACCATATTCGCCTCATTTCGGTGGTTTGTGGGAGGCAGGGGTTAAGTCCTGCAAATTTCATTTGTGCCGCGTAGTGGGCAATGCACACTTAACTTATGAGGAATTAAGTACGGTGTTAGCACAAATTGAAGCCGTCCTAAATTCCAGACCTATGTTTCCAATGTCCACAGACCCTAACGATTTGCTCCCTCTTGCTCCCGCTCATTTCCTGATCGGCCGACCGCTCACAGCACCTGCGAGCCAGGACCTCACTACGATGACTACGCAGAGCCTTTCTCGATATGATCGGGTGGAACAAATGCGGCAGAATTTTTGGACAAGATGGTCTAAAGAATATGTCTCCGAGCTTCAGAAAAAGAACAAAATGGCAAATGAATCAAGACAGCCTTACTCCTAACACATTGGTTTTAGTGAAAGAGGATAACCTCCCTCCCCTGAAGTGGCGTCTCGGACGTGTGCTCCAAACATTTCCTGGCAAGGACAACATTGCACGAGTTGCCAGCATCAAAACTGCCACAGGCATTGTTCGACGATCCTTTTCGAAGATATGCCCGCTCCTGTACCCGCACGAAGATCAAAAGCCGGTGACGTCTATCTCGTTGGAACCTGGCACGTCCAAGGCCGGGGGCATGTTAACGACTAACGCCATCTAGGGGCCATCGCAACGAATGAGCGGACAGAACGGTGGAAGGGCGAGCATTGCGCTGTGTCATTCCACTGAATATCTTTTTTACGACGATCAAGTGTCATCCTTACAACTGGTTATAATTTATATTATTTTGTTCTGTACAAATATACGCAATTTTAAAATCAAAGCAAATACACGAGTCATTTGTCTATCTCCATTTCTTCATCATACGAACGAGGAAAGAAATCGCACTTCACAAGCCAGCCTGACAAAATCACCTAACAACCACGTATGTCACACTACTTAAGACACATTGCCCACAAAAAAAAATGCCTATAAAGTATTCATGTAGTCACAAAACGTAGATTGGACACATTTCTAGATGATTGTGATTTATTAATTTATAGTGTATTTTAATATTAAGTTAACGAATATGGACTGATATGGTCTGAAATAAAGATTTATTATTATTTATAATTGGGGAAATTTGACAGTTGTTTATAGTTCTACATCGAAATGTAGAAAAATATGTGTTTATTTGAATAGATAATATAATTCACTATAGACAATAGACAATAAATAATAAAATATAGTTTTAATTACTTTTTTTCTTATTACAACGGTCTCCACTTCGCAAAACATGTCTTGTAATGGTAATACAGTCATCCCAAAATATATTATATTATCCCTCGAAAATCTACCTTGCTCGAAGTCAAAAGGTTCTAATATTAGGCCTATGTTTTGCTCATAATCCCAAGGCCGGTGATCGATCTGATCGATCGACTTTGCGATTGTAAAGGGGTATGAGCTTTTTTAACAGACATCCCACTGTGAAGACTTAGGAATGGAATCAGCAAGACTCGATTTTTAGAAAAAAATCGGTGTTAAGGCATGATATGGCTTTCATCTTACTATTAGCTTAATCTTATGCTATTTGGATCCAATATGCGTCAGAGAACTAAAGTTACCGACATAGTTCAAAGGATTAGCAAGCTGAATTAGTAATGGGCCTCACAGAAAACCGGCGTTAAACAATGCTTACGTTGTGTTTCGCCGAGTGAGTGAGGTTACCGGAGGCCCAATCCTCTTTTAAAAGGTCGGCAACGCACTTGTGACTCCTCTTCTGGTGTTGCGGTGTCCATGGGCGGCGGTAATCGCTTACCATCAGGTGATCCGTTTGCTCGTTTGCCCTCTATTCCATAAAAAAAATGGGCCGGTTTCTTCTGTCGGAGAACCGATAAACGCTGAAGCAAACGAGTTCTCGAGAGGATACAGCGTCTAGGCAAACGTAGGGCGCCCGTCGGCCAGGTGGACGACTTGCGGAAGACAGCTGGCAGAGACTGGATGAGGAAACACGAAGATCAGGCTGATGATGATGCGTCAGAGCAGTAGTACTCATTTTTACTATATCGATAAAAGTTAAAAATAAAATTGGGACAGACTTCGCGTCGTGTATCGTCCGGTCGAAGTCGGTCGTCTAACTGGCACAATATCCGGGGTTATCACACGACACGCCAGCTGCTACGGCGTCGATTACACTGGACCGTTGCCACCGAAACCGTTTGATATACACACACCACAGCATAATCGTGTCATATGTAGCCTGTTCATACAAATTGGTGCTACAAAGTTTGGGTTGTTCGATTATGGAACCCGACTGTTGGCATTCTCAAAGGTTTCTAATTAACTTAGGCACTGGTACTTGAAAATAATATTTCTTCTCAAAAGCCTATTATTGACATATTTTCTGCCATAATTCGTTCATCTTGAGAGTGTAAATTTCCGACTCTTCGATACTTACAAATGCTTTTTTTTTTTCATGTTTTTATACTTGGCTTTTCTTTTTATAGTTTTACTATTAGCTAGTGATATCTTCAGAATTAATGACCAGACTCTTAACTAATTTTGGTACAATTTCTGAAGTATACTCGTATTCTATAAGTAGGTACGTTGCCTACGCCGATTGTGAACCGATTTCGGCGAACCGACTTTGTAAGTATCTGACTTACATAGAAACCTAGAGTACCTACTTACATAGAAAAAATAAAGGTAATCTGGGAAGACATAATTAAGTTTTAACGATGTAAAAAAACCACATTGATTCTGTACCATTTTACAACATGAAGTAATTCTCATGTTAGCCACGTGTTCTTCGAAACTCAAGGATTTGTTACAACTACAAAAAATTGAATTTACGAATTCGCGAATGTAGAACAAAGAACATGTAAAATAGTCATACATCACTTCCTACCTGTCTCTCTGTACACGTTACGAACGTTTATTTTACTGCATGAATACAAAACCCCTTTTTGGCCGATACACCGAAACAGTGTGCATTGTAACACAAATTTGCTAACTTAGTTTAAGTTATCTAGTTCAGGAGTCCAGTATATTTTGGTGAACCTATTATCATACGCGGTAACTAATGGAGTGACAATGTAATTTTTTTCTTTTTATAACATACCATCACGCCTAAATTCCCCGAATAGTTAGACAGAGGCATACTAATGTTGTGATTGCTTTGATTTAATAGAAATATTTTAATCGTCGGAATAGAAAATAATAATTAATTTAGAAGTGTTTATATTATTGCACCGCAACACTTTCAAATGACGGATGTGATGTAACGCTGTCATTTCTGGATGTGGTGGGGCGAATAACCCTCAGAGGAATGTCTGTCTTTCCTCTGAGGAATAACCATAATTATAGATAATATAAGGTTCTTGGGTGGGGAGAATGCACAGACCTCTATAATACTCTAGCATAGAGAAATATAGAGATCAGTGGGCGAATGTCAGTTGATTTAAAATAGTTTATTGGAGAGTCAGTAGTTGTTCGGCCGTCAAGATGAAAAGCTGTGAGAGTGATTATTGTTGTATATTTGTGGACAAGTGTACTAGGGTATTTAACTAATGTCTAAATAATTAAAAAATACCAAGCTGAGTGAAAAATGGAATTAAATACAAATCGTATTCTGAAAAATAAATTTAAATTGGTTAATAAAGTTCAAAGATATAAGCATTTAAATTTTTTGGTGGGGATTGAGAGGGGATGCTTTATCCCTTTCCCCCAAATCAGTGTTAGTATAGGATTTGTATGGCGCATTGGTTTGTGACGTCAAAAACAAGTATAGTGCGTTCTCTGTATAGCATAAAATTAAAATGCTTGTAACTTCCTTATTTTTGAACTAATTTTAATTTTAATCTCGTTGATGGGTGCTATTCATGGTAAAAATTTGCATAAGACTATAAAAAATAATCAGTCAAATAGCCTATTGTTTATATAATATTATTATCAAGTAGGAAAAGCTTCTCTTTAATAGTAATGTACCTACATCTACAGTGCGCCCTGCCGGTACGTTTCGGTCCCATGTAATAGTGCGCGAGCCTATTGCAATCAATTTGAGACACATTCCAAACTTCAAACTGCTACTGAGAATTTCATAGAAAACCCAATAACACTTTTGTCGATCTGGGAATCGAACCCAGGACCTTTAGCGTAGCAATCGCGCTTGGGACTACTAGACTAATGAGGAGTAATTATGGTTGTCGGTTTTTAAAACATTATATTTCCTTATCGACGTCCATCGATAAGTCATCATATGACATATGAAGTTCCTCGATATAAGACATAGTTACAATTGACTCAGAGCGATCGATAATATGAAAAGCTTGTGGTCTTTAATATTGTTGCGGATTATATAAGTCAACAGCAAAAAGATGCAATTTTGCCATGTACGGGTATCTTTGTAAAGAGATGAAAGAAAAACCTATCGTACCTAATTATTTACAATCTGATTAATTTATTGTGAATACCTTACCCACATTTTAAAGTGATTTAATTACATGTATTTTTACCGTTTCTCTTAATTATTCATGGAATTATGGCGGACCTTTCTACGAAAATAAAAGGTTTTGTTGAAGATAAAAACTATTTCATTATGAAATAGTTGATTATGAAATTTTCATAATCAGCTTATTCCAGTATTCAGAAATAATAAAACCGCGAGGTATGGTCCTTGCACCGTACATTTGTAATTCCCAGGCCAAAAGAGTTGTATCTACTTAATACTTTAAAAAATGTACACAGACTAGCGTTTATTTTTTAACTTTTCTCTGTCACGCACCTACCCTGCGGAATAATTAAAAGGTGTCTATGCCAGTCCTCGTGCAACCATATTAAACTTTAAAATTAATGCTGTGGTCTCCAGTGTAGTGTATCAACACGGGATTCCACTTAAACTGTCGAAAACCAGGTGTATCGTTGTTTTCGCCGCAGTGAAGTACACCACAATCGAGCCATGGTAAGTAATATTTAAGCTCTTTTGCGTAAAAATAATTCGTGTTTCGAAAGTTTCCTGTATACACTAGGTGTTCCGTGACAGTACAGAGTAAAAAGTGCAGTGGGCGAATGATTGAATTTGCTGTGGTTTTGTAGAAAGTACCAGATATCACTAGGTTTTTTTTATTCGTGATAGGCTTACGCTTGACCACTATTTCGCCTGATGTTAAGGGATACTGCTATATACGATGGAGCGCGCTTGCCTAGAAGAAACTGATTCAATCGTGATTTAAAGACACCCAGATTATATATTCCAACAATAGTTAAAATATTTGATAAATTTATGAACGAAACCTTGAAAAGTCAAAGTTAATTCAATAATTATACATATTATTGAATTAACTTTGACTACTAGCGATAAAATCTGTAAAAAGGTATAAACGTATTTCAATAATAAATAATAAAAAAAAGATAAATAATATTGACTGCCTCATTAGTCTAGTGGTCCCAAGTGCGACTGCTACACTAGAGGTCCTGGGTTCGATCCCCAGGTCGAGCAAAGTGTTATTGGGTTTTTCTATGAAATTCTCATTAGCAGCTCGGAGTCTGGATTTGTGCCCGGTTAATGGCTATAGTCTCGCCCCCTATAACATGGGACCTAAACATACCGGCGAACTATGGGTGTACATTAAGTACACCTCTGCCTAACCCTTCGGGGAATACAGGCGTGATGGTATGATGATGATAACATAATATCTAAAGATTTTAGGAGAAATGTTTAGAAGTGATTTAACAGTGAGATTTTAAAAGTAATTTATGAAGTTATTAAACAAACAAAAACGACTTCCTAATTAGTCCCAAACGCGACTGCTACGCTAGAGGTCCTGGGTTCGATCCCCAGGTCGAGCAGTGTTATTGGTTTTTTCTACGAAATTCTCAGTAGCAGTTCGGAGTCTGGATTTGTGCCCGGTTAATGGCAATAGGCTCGTTCCCTATTACATGGGACCTAAACATACCGGCAAACTGTGGGTGTATATTAGTACGCCTCTAACGCCTAACCCTTCGGGGAATACAGGCGTGATGGTATGTATGTTATGTTAAACAAAGAAAAAAGATCTTTAAAATGTATTCTGATTGACTGACACGTTTTCATCTACTGCTATGTTTTTGCTAGTTACAAACTAGATATTACTGGATAGCGTAGTAGAACAGCAGCGTGAAGCATGAAATTATGTAATAGAAACACTGCAGATGGGGAGTATTTTCACTAAAATAAGGATGTATATAAACTAACTAGGCTGAAGGCAACACAGAGTTGGGTAGAAACAAATAGCTAAAATACCTTATTAATTGATAAACTTATAAATAACTTACAAATACTTTAATAATTTAATCTAATTTCAATACAATCTAACAGAGCAACTATTTCACACGAAATCCGAAGTAAAAAGAGGGCGAGCCGTTGGTGTCCAGTCTTTTTATCTTCTCGTACTGACAGTAGCTAGGTAAGTGATCACGGTCGTCCGGTAGGAGGCGCTGGGGTGGCTGCTACCGGTCACTGGGTTGCCAACACGGCCATGCTGCACCGTGCCAGCCCCGGGCACGCTCACTCCACCTGGATAATTATTTTTGTAGCAGTCGAGTAGGTTCGATTCTGTAAACATATACATATATCACTTGTACAATTATGCTCATAGTTTAACAATAACCCGAGTCGGTCATCAACGTCAAACAAGGCACGATTCATAATTAGCAAGTCTACTCGGCCCCAACGTGAAAATTTCCTTTAGACTTAGGTAATTTCACTGTTTAGGGAAAAGCAGATTCTCCCAGCTCCAAGACCCTCATCGTCAGGACGCACCTTTAGGCTTAGGCTACGTCCATCTATCTTTTCCAGATGCACCTTTAGGCTTAGGCTACGTCCATCTATCTTTTCCAGATGCACCTTTAGGCTTAGGAAACACCTTTGATAAATTTCAATTGACATGAGTATCAAGTACTGTCGAGTGCTATTAATGTCACAAAAGCTATAATGTGCCAGAAACAAGTACAATTTATGTCATAATAATAATAAACTTGATAAATATTTGTAGCAAAAATATTAGAATGCAGTAAACCTAAACGCTGAATGGAGCAGAATAATTAGAAAAAATAAAAGCATTATTACAAAAATAAATATTTTGTGATCCACTCGCGAGTACATTATGTCATGTCGTTCCGTTATATTTCCGTCTAATAATATTATATCACAATCCGACAGTTCGTTCAAAACATAAAACTCCATATTTTCTAAGTTGACCGAATCGTAATTTAATATTTACTTGAACTTTTGTAGATATTTACAGTTTGTATGCTATCGTTTGAAAACTCTTGCAAGATCACAGGGGCGCTAGGGTAGCTATTGGTATCAATGACTGTTTTACACAGATTTTCCCTAATGATGGAACAGCTACTACCAGTGTCAATAAATGCGGAACACATACGTGTTTGGACAGAGGCATTATCAAACAACATTGACTTTTACATAACTTGTGCAGTTATTAACAATAACAATATGATGGTTAGGTACATTGGTTACATTTTGCAATAAAAACCAATACCGTTCGGCCATCCCAATTTCAATTGTAAATCTCAATGATTTTAGCCATGATCACCTTTATCACTTGCATCAACATCATCATCATCATTATCATCAAACAAATTTAAACATAAGCAAATTGGTCACCGATTTCACCAAGATACAACATCACGGCAGCATTCCTGCCTCGATTCTCCAGCAGCTACTGAAGCTACGGGTTGACCTCCGAAGCTAGCTCAGTAGTTGCACTCACACGTAATCACTGCTCAGTAATCTGTAATTTCACATTAGTAGGGACCCGCCAATGGCGGTAGTTTTACTTTATACCAAGAAATTATTGCATAACTCTTTCCAATCAGAGACTTCAGTATTCCAATATTGTGATTTCACAAGTATCATTAAGAAATAACGATATAAAAATCAGTAACAAATTACCTTTTGGTGGGTACGATAAAATATTTAAACCGGGACATATTTAGTACACAATTATATCCGTTAACTTTTTTCGAAGATGAACATTGTGCGACATGTGCGATTACCCTCATTCTCTCATAATGACCATAGCAACAGAAATCTTAATGCAATTTAGCAACGATAAAATATAACATTTCTACCGATTAGTACTCAAGTGTAGTCACTCGATTTTATATATTTTAAATCGAAGAGTCAACACAAAGATATGTTTTTCATTAAACTTTACCAATGAACATTCGATACCAGAATATTGTCAAAATTAAAACACTCACCAGATTTTGGTGTTTACCGTTTCAATAATCGATCACAAAATTTGGTAGACTGTGCTCACCAATGCCATATAATGTTTGAACCAACGCTAATCCCGCTTCTGATATAAACTAACTAGGCTGAAGGCAACACAGAGTTGGGTAGAAACAAATAGCTAAAATACCTTATTAATTGATAAACCTATAAATAACTTACAAATACTTTAATAATTTAATCTAATTTCAATACAATCTAACAGAGCAACTATTTCACACGAAATCCGAAGTAAAAAGAGGGCGAGCCGTTGGTGTCCAGTCTTTTTATCTTCTCGTACTGACAGTAGCTAGGTAAGTGATCACGGTCGTCCGGTAGGAGGCGCTGGGGTGGCTGCTACCGGTCACTGGGTTGCCAACATGTACTGTAGCCTTAGCACGAACAACTTGCGAAAAAGTATTCGTATCGTCACGATAGAGGCGCTGGTCCAAATCTCATACAAATTGGTCTCCATGACGATACGAATACTTTTTCGCAAGTTGTTCGTGCTAAGGCTACTGAACTAAAACTCGAAGCTCATGACGGCACTGTAATTATTTCACACTAATTTTATCGCTCACGCCATTCCAAATATAGGGACTTCCAACTTGTTTTTGCATTTCGTTAGCACTTGATGCTCGTATTCTTTCATTTGTTTGCACTTTTTTATAGTATCTCAATAGTATAGCCCCCACAGACAACGGACATTTTATCGGCGTTAACTCGTCATGTATAGATGTACGAGTATGAGATTGACGCGTGATCGAATATCTATATATATAAAAAATAGTCGGGTTTGTTACAGCACATATAAATGGAGAACTGCTGGAGCGATTTCCATGATTTTTGAGTTATTGGATTTGTTTTCACCCCGAATAGCAGAATAACTATTAAAACATCGAAAAAATTCACGAAAAAGTACATTATGAAGAAAAATTATTTTCTAATACCTATATTTTGTATCGGGAACAGATTGACAGATTTGACGTTCTCTCTCCTCCTCCTCCTCATAAGCTGCTATATCGTGTATATTTACAAATATACATTTTCACATATTGAAACACCCAGACTCGGCGCAACTAGTATAGGTCTACAAATATTTGTTCCGTGCAGCCGAACCTACGACCGGTAGCGCACAAGCCAATCACTGAGCCAATATTACAAAGGTACAGATACAGGTATAGGTGTGGTTTTACTTGTGAGATCGGTTTGCATCAATGCATCAGAAGAGCCTTCACGCGATAAATATATGATCATCCGGCGCGCCCAAGCAAACAGTGAATTTATTTAAGTACACCTCTGCCTAAACCTTTGGAGAATACAAGCGTAATATTCATGGGTATAATGGTATATGTCGGAGTACCTCTAGGATATTTTTTTAAAAGACTTCATTTCTTTGTCAAAGGTTCAGATAAAAGTCAGCTTTAGTAAAGGGACTCGGTCCTAAATGAGACGGATTTTTAGTTTTAGGCACTAAGCGGATAATCTCGAAAGAGTTCACAAAGCGGATTTTGAAATCAACTTTTAAATGAACGAAAATATTAGCTTCACTTTTTTCTTATCAAAGTGAAGCTAATATTACAGACTAAGACTTTAAAAATGCAATGTAAACTCGTGTTTTTGCAATTTTATGAAGCTTCTGGCTAATTTACACATCGAGACCTCTCCGTGTCTCGGAAAGCACGTTAAGCTGTCTATTCCGGTTGTGACACGAACATTACAGCCACCTATGACTGGTAATTAGAAGCCCAAAAATCCTGACAATCGGAATGCCGTATAAGTGTAGGATGTCGGAATTTCCCAGTAATTGGATTGCAGCGGTCTTATGGCAGTTACTTCATTTATAGACTGATTTTCTGGTTAGACTGGAAACCTTCTCGGACGAAGGTGGGTAAATGCTAAGTTTTTTTATGGTATAGGGATGCGAACGAATAGACAGGCCGCGATTACCGTCGCCCATGGACACCCGCAACACCAGAGGAGTCACAAGTACGTTGCCGACCTTTTAAAAGGGCATTGGGCCCAGCGTGAAACAATTTTCACGCTGGTTTTCTGTGAGACCGTGATATCACTCTAGGCAGAGTGTGGTGTGGTGTAGTAGTCGTGGGTCTAGCCAGTCCATTCGTGCCGAAGCATGGCTCTCCCACGTGAAAAAGATGATATTGATTTACTTAAAAAAATATTTAATAATTACATCAGAATACTTCAGCAATTGTTAAAATTGCATTGTGGCCTGTGATTATTAATAATGCATAGTACATTTCAGGAAAATAAATGGTTGCTAGTAATAATGAAAACAGGAAATTCAAGCATGTCGGTGAATGAACTACTTATGCATGACGAAGGGTGTTTAATATTTGATTAATTTTTTGTGTTTCTTGCAAATAACTTAAAAGCATAACGCCTGTATTCCCCGAAGGATTGGGCTGCGGTAAATTAATTGTACACCCGCAGTTCGCCGGTATGTTTAGAACCCATATAATAGGAGGCGGGCCTATTGCCATTAACCGTGCATGAATCCATGGAGTATGGATTTGATAGAAAAAATTGAGTCTGAAAATTTCATAGAAAAACCAATAATTCTGCTCGAGCTGGGAATTGGACCAAGTCCGTTTAGGACTACTGGACTAATTATGCAGTCAATTCAAAGTAATAGTTAATTAAATAGACGGCTCTACTTTCCATCAAGTTACATTGACGTAAGGAATATCCTGGCATTTAGCTGAACTGGACCTATTTAGCACAGTCGTGGGGCATGCAATATTTTATTTTAAAACATGTTATGTTTTACCATCACGCCTGTATTCCCCGAACGGTTAGGCAGAGACGTACTAATGTACACCCACAGTTCGCCGGTATGTTTAGGTCCCATGTAATAGGGGGCGAGCCTATTGCCATTAACCGGGCACAAATCCAGACTCCGAACTGCTACTGAGAATTTCATAGAAAAACCCAATAACACTTTGCTCGACCTGGGGATCGAACCCAGGACCTCTAGCGTAGCAGGCGCGCTTTTAGGACCACTAGACTAATGAGCAGATATTTTATATATTTATTTGGATATCTTCCTTCCT
This sequence comes from Acronicta aceris, assembly GCA_910591435.1. NCBI lineage: Eukaryota > Metazoa > Arthropoda > Insecta > Lepidoptera > Noctuidae > Acronicta > Acronicta aceris. The sequence goes on along the minus strand of OU342767.1, from coordinate 5,810,713 downwards.
ATCCTTTCCTTCCTAATTGGAAAGAAGTAGCGCACAATCGCGACCATTGGACGGAATGGAGGCCTTTGCCCAGCAGTGGGACAGCGCGGGCTAATAATAATAATATTTTATTTTTGGTTTATTTCATAAGTTGAATTGTTTTTTTCTTATGTTATTGTCTGCAGTGTCCTTGACTATGTCAATAAACCCATTTCTTTCTTGAATAGATCCATTTTGTTGTTGTACCCTGACCTCTATAAGATAATATTGTTGAGCAAAAGTCTCTCCCATCTCCTTCCATTGATCTTTGTTCGTGGTTATCCGAAGTCAGTACCGCAAAACGCTCAATTATTACCTCCAAAACTCCCATAAAAAACAAGACTATTGTATTAACCTTAGAAGCGAATGGTAATGATTTCTAATAAGTTAGAAGTGCGTGCTTTGGATTAAAACTTGAGACCTCGAGACAAGACTTGGTTCATGGACATAACGTCAAGGCTGTCTAGTTACTTTTAAATTATTTAGCTATATCGATGCTGTAGAAAGCGAAATTGTGAGCAGTATCGTACTCTGCGATACTATCTCGTTGGTGAGAACAGCGGCCTCGCGCTTGGTCCTGGGTTTGATTCCTAGGTCGAGCAGTGTTAGAATACCATTGAAAACCCAAAAATAGGTTTTCTATGGTACCTAATGGTACTACGAAGATGTAACGCGAAGACTGGTTTAATGCTCACAAGAAAAGTGTATCTGGAAGCATCTGGGAGAGGCTTGTGCTCAGCAGTGGGATAGCAATGACGATAAAACCATAGTTCGGATTTATGACTATTTTTGATGGCAAAAGGGGTCGCTTACTTTCATATGTATAATTAATATATCGGCAAACTGTGACTGTACATCAATATACCTCTGTCTAAGTCGTCCGGAATAGAGGCATGATAGTATGTAATAGGTATGTAGTTTCACAATACTCAATACTTTATTGCATTCCATAATGTGAGGGTACAGATCTATGGCTATGGCTTAAAATTGAGTCCGGCGGACCGAATTTCTATTACAAACGTAAACCGTGATTCAAACACAATTTAATCAAATTCTGTTATTATTCGGATTCCGATACCGTTAATCTAGGTTCCTACTATACCATTTCGTCCAAAATACTTCACTGGAAATAAATGTAAGCGAAGGTAATTTTTGATAACTTCACCAAATTTGGAATGATTTTCCGGTCTTTTATTTCCAGTGAAGTAGTAGTAGACGAAATAGTACCGTAGGAACCTAGATTAACGGTATCCAAATCCGAATAATAACATAATTTGATATAATATTATCTGGATTACGATTTATTTCGGTCTTACGTTTTTGTGAGCAATTCAAGCTCCGCCGGACCCTTAAGAAACAATTGTGGCCTCTGTCGAGCACAGCAAAGTTTCTACATTAGAAGAGAGGAGTGTTTTTTTAAAAGAAAATTGTTAATAATATGTGTAGTTCGATAAAGGATTTAATTTAGTAATTATAATAAGATTTATTTTGTAATTATTCTTCATTAATTTATTATTTTCTATTATAATTTAATGGTAAAAATTGTAATTAATTAAATGTTAACTTGTTAATCTTCCTTAAATGTATATATTAGTAAATCCATTATAAGTATTATAAGTATTCTAAAAGTGCAAAGTTTTCCTTTCTTACATTGTTGTGTTCCATATAATTCTGCCAGCGTTCTCTCTAGCGTGTTGTGGAAACGGCTAAATGGCTAAGAACTGCCAGTGACAGTACAGGGGTACACCCACAGGACAAGGAGGGAACACGGTGTACGTATGGCCTCTACTATTTTGCTAGAAAGCTTAGAATAAGTTTTACAGTTGCTTACAAAGTAATTTAGGTTCTTCGTGAGAATTTGTTATAATGGGTGTTTGAATTTATTTCTGATTGCACTCTGAACAGTGAATTATCGGATAGTCCATATACTTTTACCGTGCGTGTGATGTCTACGTTTTACCTAAAATAAGCGAAAAATATATAAATGACATCCTCGTTTGTCAACTGGCCCCAAAGGCGACTGCTACAGTAGAGGTCCTAGGTTCGATTCCAAGATCGCACAGTGTTATTGGGTTCATCTATGAAATTCTCAATAGCAGCTCGGAATCTGGATTTTTGCCCGGTCAATGGCACTAAGCTCGGCCCGCTATTACATGGAACTTAAAAATACCGGCCAATTGTGGGTGTACATTAGTACACCTCTGCCTAACCCTTCGGGGCATACAGGCGTGATGGTATGTGAATAAATAAATAAAAGAATTACTTGAGCATCAATGAAAGAGATAGCTAGGGTAGCGTAGTAAATACTATCACACTATTTTTCTAGCTATCCTCTTTATTCTTTGTTCAAGATGTTTGTCTATACCTACCACGAAAGTGATAAAACGATTTATTAGATTTTTGCGTTTTGTTTTCTAGTCTTGCATCGATGTTACGTCTCGATCCAAAGATTACCATGATGATATAAGAGAATTTGAATTGTAATTACATAGTTTGTCTGGAACAAATGGTAAGGTTTAAGGCTATAAACTAGACCGACAAAGCACGAGCTCTTGAAAGTGTAAATTCTTGTATTCAGTCTTGGAATATATGGGTATCTGTTAAAGAAAATAATTAAACGGTCCTGGTTTCGTTTTAAACTTGTATTAACTATAATAGTTAACGGCGTATTTAACAATTATTAACATAACCATACCATCACGCCCGTATTTCTCGACGGGTTAGGCAAATATGTACTGATGTGTATCCATAGTTTGTTGAATATTTTAGGTCTCATTTGAGGTGCTTCTGAGAATTTAATAGCGCACTACTACCTTAACTTCGCTCGACTTGGGAATCGAACCCAGGATCTTACGCTCATCAGGCATCGTGGCAGCAACAAGACTAATGAGGCAAGTAAAAAAAAATCTAATCAATGACTTAATAATTATTCTTAGGCATTACTTATTGTAATCAGCGCTGCGCTGTCTTGCAAGCATTTTGTAACGCAGTGCAGCATAAAGCCGAGCGTTACCCCCTTTCCTTGCGGAGATCAGACTCACTATTTGTATTGTTTAATTTGTTTGTTTTCGTTTATTATTTTAATGTTTTTTTTTTGTTAAGACAACGTTGCGGGCTGAAAGATGATGTAGTGACGCGTATTGAAAAGAATATGCTGAGATGGTTTGGACATGTTGAAAGAATGAATGAAAGACGATTAACGAAAGGAATTTATAAGGCAAATGTCAGCGGCAGCGCCGGTAGAGGTCGCCCTAGAAGGACATACGCCGATCTTATTGACGAAATCCTTCAAAAAGGTCAGGTGCGTAGCACTCGCAACCGGCGTGTATGTATAAGAAGATGTATGAATGTGGAAGAAGCAAAAGAAGTATGCGAGAATCGTAGCAAGTGGCGGTCTATAATTACTGCCTACCCCTGTGGGAGAAAGACGTGAATGTATGTATGTTTTTTTAATCTTCATCAATTTTTAATCTTTTATTTTATTCTTCTTAAGGAATAAATCGTTTTTCTTTCTTTCTAATAAACCATAGGCTAGTCTTTAGGGAATATTTATGAAAATAAAACCATCCAATTAGGGCCTTATTAGTGTTTTGATATTTTGTCACGAACGGCCGGTTGAAACACGAGTTCTACCGTAATTATGATAAAATATTCGTGACTGTACCACATAATAATAATATTCGTGGTTCAAAGGGAATATCTAAACATAACTTTTCTGATAATTATTTAGGGGTAGAAGGTTTTGTATTGGTTGTTTTAATCTCAAATTTTTGGCTCAATTTCGTTTTTCATTATACATTTGCTAATGCTTTGGCTATTGATGTAATTATATTTTTGGATAACTTTTATAATTACAGATTTCGTGAAAATATTTCTTGAAGTTCTTGCGTGGGAGTGTGGTCTAGCGCTCTCCCCCAACGTTTTCTTTCAGATCCCAACGCCATGTTTTTTTTAATGGTTATGTCGGCAAACGAGCTGACGAGCCATGTGGTGGTAATTAGACACCAGAGGAGACGCTGTTGCGTCGCCGACCCATAAGAGCGCCTACGGACTGCAGACTGACAGAGCCGCAGCAACCGAGGGGGAACAGGTTGAGCCAGCTGGTTCTCGTACATCGCAGTGTTGTTTAACATCAGGCGAACTGGCAGACAAGATTTCATTAAGTATGACTTAACATTTGTCATTGTTCATTTCTATGTTAATATCTGAAAATAATGATCTGTAATGTTGGGTTCTTAAGTGATTATTATTATTTAATAACTGCCCCACTCAAAGAGTATAATTAACGTTTACATGAATTGTTTAGCTTACAGTGGTACATATATCTTGGAATATTTTAAAAGGACCAATATATCTTGGTAATAATTATAATTAACGGTTACGGCTTCTGTATCTGGCTTCCATATATAATTGAACTGTTAAATTTCTACTCTGAAAATCTATGATATTCTATACGTCAAACGTTGTTTATAAAATAAACAAGTACAAAACGATTTATCTAAACATTTATTGTTTAATTTCTAAACGTTTTGTTAATTAAAATAATAATGTAGGCAATTTAAAGCATTGCAATTATTAACATCATTCGAATGAAACATAATATTTTGGATTTATTTAATGTGAGAACGTTATTAACTTAAAATTGTTTGTGAAGTAAATTAACTGTAGGAGATTTTTAATAGTATTAATGTTTGTCTAATAATTATTTTAGATTCGTATATCTAAAAGAGGTACATACATCTACTGTTTATATATATTTACTTTATACATTATTTAGATATCATCTGTGCTTATACGGTGTTCTCATAAGGCCGCTATCGATAATCTATTTCCCAAAAAATTGGGGCATCGAAAATATTAAGGATATAAATATAATGAACAACAAAATTTAGCAAATTGATCACCAAAATGCTTACCAAAATAGATAAATGGTCACCAAATTTGGTTTAGGTTAGGTTAGAACTTATTTTGGTGATTATTTACTATTTTTGGCAATATAAAGTGATTTTTTGCCATAAAATTTTAATAAATCTGGTGATTAGTTAAACATAAGCCAAATATTAACAATTTTACTGCACGACGTAGTAAAAAAAAATATTTAGATCTTTGAAAAATTCAATGATAAACCAATTTATGTTTCGCACATATGAAACTGAATACAAGGAGGTGGGCGTTTCAATACCATATCTGACAATGCGCACGGCGAGCCATTTACTAGGCAATCACAGCTGGACACCAACAAAAAAAGACAAAAGTTAATAAAAAAATACCCCTCACATTGGCTTTTTTTATGAAACGACATACAGACGAGTCGTTTCCCTGTTCTCCTTTCTATGTAATTATGTATAAATGCCAATCAAACGTCAGTAATACCAATGTTGGATTGCGCAGAATTGTTGGACTCAATCATAAACAAAAAAAATCTGATTCGGATGCAACGTACAATAATTGTCAGAAATACATACATACCATCATGACTGTATTCCCCGAAGGGTTAGGTTAGGAGGCGTACTAATGTACACCCACAGTTCGCCGGTATGTTTAGGTCCCATGTAATAGGGGGGAGCCTATTGCCATTAACCGGGCACAAATCCAGACTCCGAGCTGCTACTGAGAATTTCATAGAAAAACCCAATAACACTTTGCTCGACCTGGGCATCGAACCCAGGACCTCTAGCGTAGCAGTCGCACTTGGGACCACTAGACTAATGAGACAGTCAGAAATAAAATGATAATAAATGTCATACTCATTTACACTTATTGCATAATCCAGCATTTGAGTGATCCATTTATGTTTAGACATAATAATATCTAAACTATTTTTATAATAAAAAGGAAAGATTTGTTTGTTTCTTTGTGTCTTATATTGACGTCACCTTTGGTGTAGTGACTGTGCGAACGGCTTCTGTTCCAGGGATTGTGGGCACGCAACACTTACGTACTAGAACTATGACCTACTGATGGTTTTTTCAAGGCGGGGTGTTTGTGTTTGTGAAAATATGTGTGTTAAATGCAATCAACTCACGACGTGATACGCAAGGTTCATGTAGGAATATACGCTTGCAATTTTTTTTTTTTACAAACGTTGCCCCACACTAGGATTTTCTCCTGTATCGTGGGTGCGTTTACAAACACAAATTCTCACATACACAAACTACCTGTAGATCATACAAATATTTGCTCCGTGTGGGGATCGAACCCACAACACGTGGCGCAGAAGCCGATCGCTCAACCGCTACGCCAATCGTGTCGTCAAATGCTAGAAGAGTTTGTAATAGCCTGCCATTTTGCTCGTGAATCATTGGGAGGTACATACATTACTCTAGGAGATGCATCGAGTGCCAAGTATTCATCGCGATCGACGACGTTCGATTGGAAATAAAATATGTTCGAGTGGATAAAATTTGCTTTAGTACATTACCCATGTTATAACATCCAAACATGCGATGTGCAAGAATGCACGTTTATTACATACATTTCGGTGAGTGTGCATCAGATCTCCATGTTCTTACTCTATTCCTTTCTACTATCGGACGATCAGAAGAACGAAAAAGTGACATCGATTCATGGTGGACATTCCAAAATCCCGAACAAACGCTTTAAGTCCACTTTTATCATGCGTACCGCTGAATTGTGGAATGTGCTTCGCGAGTGGATCTTTCTCGATAGATATAATCTAGGTGTTTTTAAATCACGTGTGAATCGGACTATTTTAAGCAAGCGCGCTTCATAGTAGATCGCAGTGTCGCTTAACATCAGGTGAACGCCCTGGTCAAGCGTAAACCTATCTTGAATAACAAAAAGGTTTGGAGTAGCAGTTAAGGGGTTCATGGGTTCGATTTCCATCCGAGGCAAATAATTGTGTTTTCCGCGGATTTGTTTCGAGTCACGATAAAAGTATGTTTGTGAAGTCTTGCACCACCAAGGTCATGTTTCCTAGTGCGGGAGATAGGTGTCTTTTTAACCCCCTTTAACGTCTCCCCAGGGAAGTGCCTAAACAGACGTAGGGGTTCATGGGAACAGGGGTTCTGGGGTCACAGTGCCACCTTTCGTATATTGATGGTAACCACCGGGGTGGTTTTAGTCGGTAACAATTTTACAACCTGTCTCATTAGTCCAGTGGTCACAAGCGCGACTGCTACGCTAGAGTTCCCGGGTTCGATTCCCAAGTCGGGCAAAGTATTATTCTCTGAAATTCTCAGTAGCAATAGGGTGGCCCCCTATTTCTCGGACTCAACATACCGGCGAGCTGTGGATGTACATTAGTAATAATCCCTGAAGGTCTAATCCCTGAAGACCGACTTCATTTTAAAGGTTTCCCCCCGTAAAAAAAAGGTGTCTTTTCTTAACAAACTAAAAAACATAATATCACTCTTCTATTCTCAGAATGGTTAGACGAGCATAGTTCGCCGGTATGTGTTAGGTCCCATTGGTCAGCTTTTTACAATTAATCGGACAGAAATTCCACGCTCCGAGTTGTTACTCATGTATTCTTTGAACAAATTGACCTCCATCCTTTTAGCTATTTGATTTTCTCCGTTTATCCTTAATCACTCAACGTAATAATAATTTAGAATGTAATTAAGCACTTGAGTTCGAGCTGGGTCAGCTCATATTATATTAATTAGAGAGAACGCGGTCACTGACCATGCATACTTAGTGCGTGACGGGCATGGGCTATATTGCACGAAAACCAGCAAAAGTTAAAAATATACCTACCTATTTTCAAGTTTATTATGTGGCACAATATACGCCGTTAGTAACGTAACGTACCAGTAAAGTAGATAGTAATGATCTATGGGTTTAAAAGACTTTTTTGATAGTTTTCTTAATTTATCTTTACAAGTCTTAAGGGTCCGGCGGAGCTTTAATTGCCCACAAAAACGCAATACCGAAATAAATCGTAATCCAGACGATATTCTATCAAGTTATGATATTATTCGGATTTGGATACCGTTAATCTAGGTTCCTACGTTACTAATTCGTCCACTACTACTTCACTGGAAATAAAAGACCGGAAAATCGTTCCAAACTTGGTAAAGTTATCAAAAATTGCATTTATTTCCCGTGAAGTATTTTGGACAAAATGGTACAGTAGGAATCTTATTAAATAAATAATCTAGATTAACGGTATCGGAATTTGAATAATAACAGAATTTGATTAAATTGTGTCTTAATTCAGACACAATTTAATCAAATTCTGTTTGACGATTTATTTCGGTATACACACTACAAACTTATTACATCCCTCTTTTTCGTCGGGGGTTAACAATAAATATTTTATTTTTTTTTAATTTAAAAAATATTTAGTTTTAATTTTAAATTAAAGATGTGTTATGTTCATGTGACTTATACAATTTATGTTCAGATTTTTTTATATGCCTCATTAGTGTATTGGTCCCAAGCGCGACTGCTGCACTAGAGGTCCTGGGTTCGATCCCCAGGTCGAGCAAAGTGTTATTGGGTTTTTATATGAAATTCTCAGTAGCAGCTCAGAGTCTGGATTTGTGCCCGGTTAATGGCAATAGGCTCGCCCCGTATGACATGGGACCTAAACATACCGGCGAACTGTGGGTGTACATTAGTACGCCTCTGCCTAACACTTCGGGGAATACAGGCGTGATGGTATGTTATGTTATGTTTTTTATATGGTGGAGTTTTACATAATAGTGGGTATTTTTAGGCCTAGCATAAAAACGCATAATTGCAGCGTTTCTTATAGCTTATAAACGAAATTACAGGAGTTTAAAGTTTCAGTATTAAAACTCATGTGAACGATAAGGCACAGGCACTTTTTTATAGTCTATAATTTAATGCTAATGTTTCCAATAATATTATTATGCTTTACTTTTATTGTATAAAATGTTTTTCTTGTATAAATTTCTCATGTAACTCTCAGTGCAGTCATTAGTTAATTGTATGCTAGCTACCTCATTAGTGTAGTGGCCCTAAGCGCGCCTGCTACTCTAGAGGTCTTGGGTTGGATTCCCAGGTCGAGCGAAATGTTATTGAATTTTTCTATAAAATCCTCAGTAGCAGCTCGGAGTTTGGGTTTGTGCCCGTTTAGCAATAGGCTCGCCTCTATTGTATGGGACCTAAACATACCGGTAATCTGTGACTGTACACTGTAGTATAAGTACACCTCTACCTAACCCTTTGGGAAATATAGGCGTGATGGTATGTTATTTTGTGTATACTAGTTACCACAAGCTTCACATGACCGGCAAAATGTGTAATAATTATTATTAAGTACCCAATCATTATTATGTGTAGTTAACTTTACTTTTACCTAGAGTACAGTTCTGCTAGAGTACAGTTCCTTACTGCAATTCAGAAAGGCATCTCGTAACAGCCGAGAAAATATCTGACTTGCTCGGTGGTAGGACTGGGCTGGCGACCAACCTTACGTGAGAAGGAAAGAATCTTGGTGTGTTGTGACTTTAGCACGTGAAAGTCAGTTCCCTCTCGGTTGCGACGTCTGCAGTCCGTAAGGACCCTTAAGGCTCGGCAATGTATCAGCACTCCTGTGATGATACAGGTGCTTATGAGTGCAATGACGACATACCTTTAAGTCACTCGCCCTTTATCACATGGAACCTAAATATACAGGCAAACTGTGGGTGTAGTCAAGTACAACTCTGCCTAACCCTTCGGGGAATATAGGCGTGATGGTATGTTAAATCCATCAACTGGTATTCATCTGGTAGATGTAGTTGACAAAACAGGTTTAATATCCTTACTAATATTATAAATGTGAAAGTTTGTGAGTATGGATCTATGGATGTATGGATGTTTGTTACTCTTTCACGCCAGAACCGCTGAACAGATCTGGATGAAATTTGGCATACGGACAGATTATAATAATAATATAATAATAAGATAATAAGTCCACGCAGACAAAGTCGCGAGCAGAACCTAGTTGATTCATAAAATGTAGGAAGTTTTTCTGAGGAACATTTAGCATAGAACTGAAATCTCATGTAAGCTGTCATTCCCTAAAGTAATGTACACAATATAAGTACCTTAAATAAAGGATCACTCAACTTTGAATTTGTATATAGCGTTTGAATCCATGATATATTTGAGTCTTAAAACGCTACAAATAGGGCACAAAATGCATTGATTACATGTATGATGAATCGGGCCGGTTCAAAAATTTATCACGTTTACTCAAGGATAACGTACGTCCTGTGTGTGTATTCTCAAAATTTCATTGAAAAGAACATTGGATAAGCTGTAGATAAAAAATCATCATTTGAAGGAATTATTGTCTCCCTTATATTCTTTTTATTGTGTCCTCAAAGTAACCAATTTATAGAAGGCGTGTTTCCTTTATCGACCTGTCAAATACAGATTACTTATTTTCAAATTTCGATTTGTAACCATCATTACTGAGTTAATATAGAAAATACTTACTTAAAACCCTACTAAAAGCAATGATCGCGGTAACTCATTCAGTTCGACGCGGTCGTTGTCAGCGTACAGACGCCTACGCCGTAGCCGTGCTACGCCGTAGCCCACTCTACGTATCGCGTGATAACTTCATGCGTTTGTTAAAAATAATCGTAGTTTAATTGTAATTGTTCTGCATTTATCTGTAGTGATGTAAAAATATAGAGTATTAGATTTAAGTGTTTTTTTTTTATAAAACAATGTGCAGTGACATTAGGGGAGGGCAGTGACTGAATAGTGCACACGGTAACCTACTTATATGCTTCGTCATAAAGGGGAGGTAAGTAATGACTTCTATATTTAGTTCCGAAGTTATATTAACATTTATAACCGTAAAATATAAAGTTGGGGACAGGCCAGAGTTTTGTTCCCTACATAAACGTGCGAGTGAAACCTGATTTTTGATTACATGATGAAAAAAAATATTCCAAAATTACATACATTATGTAAAAAAGTTGTAGTAAGTATATTAGCATCACGGCCAAGGCAATAATTGCTCGGTGGCAGTAATTATGTGAGTATGTAACGTGTAATTATGTGGATGGAGTGGATGAGTGACATTGAAAACAAGTCCTGTACCTAATCAAAAAGTTTGATGTTAATGTAGTTTTAGCCTTCTTTTATGGACATTGTAATTTATTGATGAAGTAATGGATAATTAATTTTACATATGAGAAAGAAAAGTGCTTACGTAGAATCAATGTATATAATTGCTCTTATGAGTAGCAAGACCGAAATATTAAGGGGTAAAATCTTTTACCCCTTAATATAAAACATACCATCACACTCGTATTGCCAGACGGGATAGGCGGAGGTGTACTAATGTACACCCACGGTTCGCTGGTATATTTAGGTACCTACCATGGGAGTGAGCCTATTGTTATTAACTAGACACTAAAAATTCAAACTGTTATCTTTTACGTCTCAATAATTATAGTTTAGCAGATTTCGTCACGATAAAATTGTTTATTTTTTAATTTAATCAAATATAATAATAAACTTTTAGTTGGAGAAGTTAACCGTAATGATTCGTGTTTTAGTACTTTATAATAATACTGTCTTCACGTGGTCAAAAAAAAAGGTTTTTACTTATTTTTTTAACAACACTTACATTTCAAAGGTAATATTGGTCCATAGTTCGCCAGTGATATATTTTCACTTTTATTTTATACTAGCTTTTGCCAGCGACTTCGTCCACGTGGAATAGTTACTTTATTCCCTAGTTCTTCGCCCGCGGTTTCACCTGCGTTGCCCCGTTCCTAAGGGTTGTAGCGTGATGTTTTATAGCTTGAAGCCTTTCTCATGAATCACTCATTTTCCCAACATTTCCCTTCACTGCTCTGCTCCTATTAATCGTAGCGTGATGAAAAGTATACTATAACCTGCCCAGGAGTATGAAGAACAATTGTACCAAGTTTCGTTGAAATCCGTCGAGTGGTTTTCGTTTCTATAACGAACATACAGACAGACAGACAGACAGACAGCCAGCAGACAAAAATTTTACTGATTGCATTTTTGGCGTCAGTATCGATCACTAATCACCCGCTGATAGTTATTTTGGAAATATATTTCATGTACAGAATTGACCTCTCTACAGATTTATTACAAGTATAGATAGAAGATATATTTTCATTTTAATATACCTACACTATGTTAAAAACCCTGTCCGATTCGAAAGGGGCATATAGGTATCCCAAAAATATTAAATCTTCATAAAAGTAAACATATTCATTAAGTTTAAAATTCAAGGTCGTGGTGCTCAAATTGCCACAATTACCCCAAAGTCCAGCAATTTTTAAAAACGTTATGAAACCACCAACCTTATTATGTTTAGCACCCAGGGACGGTGTCGCTGCCACCGTAAGTGTTGCCATTTCAGTTTCCACGTTTTATAAATATTTATTATCGGGGATTTTTTTTCTTGTAAATTGAAAATAATTATATAAATTGAATCGGATTTCAATACCTTCATGGAAAACCATTGAAAATATAATTGAAGGTGGTTCCTTTGGCTATGTAATTGACTAAAGTAGCCAAGTTCTTGGTAGCTGTCACAAAAAACAGATCAAAGACAAATTCATCATCAACCCATAAATTGTCCTACTACTAGGCACGGATCTTTTCTCAGAATGTGAAGGTTTCCATAATCCAGCACTCTAGCATATTGCAAGTTGGCAGACTTCACATGCCATCGCGAATATTTCTGAGGTATGCAGGTTTCACGACGTTCTCGTTTGCCGTTTAAGTGGCTGATAATTTGGAAAAGTCAGAGAGGTGCATGTCCTAGATTCTAAATCGAGACCTACAAATTGGCAGTGTAGTAGTCATATCAATTAGCTATTACTTTAAACGCTAACTAACGCTTTTAAAATAAATGAAGACAGGAAAATTTCCTATACGTCAATTAACCGACAACGTTTGATCGTCAATCTGTTTATTCAGCGTAGTAACATAACATACCATCACGCCTGTATTTCCCGAAGCGATAGGCAGAGGCGTACTCCTACGGCTCGCCGGTACGTTTAAGTCTCGTGTAATAGGGGCGAGCCTGCCATTAGCCGGACACAACTCCCAAACTCAGAGCTCCTACTGAGAATTTCAAAGAAAAACCTAATTAATTACCTTGCTCGACCTGGAAATTGAACTCAGGAACTCTAGGGTAGCAGTTACGCTCAGGACCACTAGGCTAATGAGGCAGTTCATTAAGCGAAGTGATTATATAATTAATCTAATCTATTCAGTCTATATTTGTACTTGCATCCATTAGTGCATAACATAAAGGTAGGTACATATTGCTTTCTGGTTACCATCTTTCACAATATCATCTGACTATTGGGCAGATAGTCTGTGATTCTGCAGCCCGATCAGGCAACGGACCCAGTTGTCGGCGGGCGTGTTTATGATTCACGCGTACTTCTGAGTACGATGTAGGACAAGGCTTCCTTTGAAGGAGTTTAGAGAAAGAACCATTCACATACACGAGGATTTTCTGAACTTTATTAAAAAATATGGTTGGCCACTCTCATATACAGGAAAAAAAATATATATCCTGTCTATATAGGATTATCATATCATGAGTGCCTTTATACTAATATTTTTTTATGTAGACTTTACAATCTAGTATTTTGTGGGAAACCAAATCGGTAACGTGATGTACAACCCAATTACCGAGTATCCGCCGTAATGATCCGTCTGAAACAAATATCGAACTTCCAAATTAAATTCCGAAGATTTTTCATTGTTTAGATTAACTAATTAACAAATACTTAAAGTTAAAAAGAAAAAGTTCTTAATTAGATGTATTGAAATATTTATCGTGAATATAACATTTACCCAAGTTGTTTGATCAAAACACTGCGTTTAGATATTTAATACTAAAAAAGATCTGGGGGATTGAAAATAACCATTTTTGGTTAATCTTAATGTGTTCTTATCTTAATGTGATTTACCATAGCAGTGATAGCCTAGTGGTATGACTGTTGGACTGCCAAGTCAAAGGTCTCGAGGTGGAATCCAAGGGACGCACGGCGCACCTCTGAGTTTTCGGAATCATGTGCTTATAAACTCGCTTAAACGGTGAAGGAAAAGACCGTGAAGAAACCTGAACATCTGAGAGTTTTTCTTTATACTGATAGACTTACGCTTGACCGCCAGTTCGCCTGATGCTAAGTGATACTGCGAGATATGATGGAGCGCGCTTGCCTAGAAAAAACCGATTCACTCGTCATTTAAAGACACAGATTACCTATACCTATCGGTTATACTTCCCGAGTGGGTAGCGCATTCCACATTTCAGCAGTACCCATGATAAAAGTGGACTAAAAGCGTTTCGTTCGGGTTTTTGGAATGTCAACCATGAATCGATGTTGCTTTTTCGTAAATCGACGGACGATCAGTCCGATAGTAGAAAGGGCAAGGGGGAATAAGATCGTGGAGATCTGATGCACACTCTTCGAAATGTATCGGAATTTTCTCAAAAGCGTGTGGAGTCTGCCAACCCGCAGTAGGTTAGACCCGTGTCCAGCAATGGGACAGTACATGGGTTTATGATGATAATGAATGTGATCTGCGGACATGTGGGTGCACATCGTGTTGTAGTATAAGCGGCATATTATTATACGGGCGCGAGGGCTACTAACTTATTAACCTAGTGGTTCTGAGTGCGACTGCTAGAGCTCTTGGGTTCGATTCCCAAGTGTTATTGGGTTTTTGCATGATTTTCTCAGTAGCAGCTTGGAGATTGGGATATGTATCCGGTTAATAGCAATAGGCCCTATTAAGCGATTAGGTACATGAAACCTGAACATATCGGCGAATTGTGGATGTACATTAGAATGTTTCCGCCTAACCTTTCGGGAATTGGTATGTTATGTTTTATATTTTATTACCTTGTAGTTGTGTCGATTGCTATATGTTCAACAATAGGTACCTACTAAAATATTAGTAAAAGTATCGATTTCCTATAGTCAATAATGAAACGCTAGCGCCATCTAGTTGAAAAAGAAAAACTAAAAACATTGACTTGTAAAAGTGTCACTTAGACAAAAAAGGTACTTACAGAAATATATATTATCATTTAAGGATTTTTTTAAAGACTTCTGGTATCCACAATGGAGCGAAAAAAATACTTAGATATAAAAGAGGAAAACCTTTTAGAAGCGAATGTATAATTAGAGCAATTGTAGGTTGGGAGTTCTATAATTAAGGCGTCCCCCGCCCTACTTACTTAATGTGAAAAAAAATTAACATAAAATATAAATATAGGTACAAATTGCAGAGCATCGCTGAGCATTTATTTTTCCTTAATAATTCATTTTTAAGTTGCCAGGTAGTTCTATTTTTTTGCATCAGTTTGTAGGTGCGGTTATATGCAACTACCCGCATTTTTTTTTCTGTTTGGTACATTTATCCTTGTCTGCCGTTGCCACATCGTTCGATTTTGGAATAGTTGACGTTTGATTCTCGACAAGGGCGGTTTCGGAGATTCTGTTGCTCAGTGGTTGGTATTACAAATAAAGAACGCTCATTGTAATGATCTTTACTGTTTATGGCTAGAAACTACCAGTTTTTCTCATGACCTTTGATGAACTTTCGTAGATATTTGAAGTGCGGTGTTCACCGCTGATCTCTGTGAGTCAAGGACGTGTTTTGTTTTAACAGCCTGTATTTCTGACTCATTGTGATAATTACTAGTGAATTAGTAAATAAAGGGGTAAAGAAGCGCTGTTAAGAATGACTGTGATGAATCAATGCGCCAGGTCAGTCATTTTGTGCAGATTTCTTATTGTACTGTTTCCGTACAATCGTTTCTTCGTATAGTTTACGTAGTAGTGTTATGTTGTTCACACCAAACGTGTCACGTAACTTATATCGCGATATTTTGAAAAGGGATGCATGTTAAAATCTGTTGTAATACAAGTGTTTAAGTGTCAATGTCAAACAATCACAGCCTCAAAGTCAAAGTCAAAATGTTTTATTTCAATTAGACCACTAATTAAGTACTTTTGAAAAGTCAAAACTAGTTGCACGGTTCCAAAAAGTGGGTCATATGGAGAAGAGCCGACAAGAAACTTCCTTTAAAAAACTTGATTATAAAATAATATAATATTATTTTATATCAGTTTCTATACTAAATGTAGTAATCCCAGAATAGATGAACAAACAAAAATGTACTCGAAGATAACGTCCACCCGCATAGTAGCAGGATACACCGATTTTTAATATAATGCTCTGGACACATCCCCTTGCTTGCCAGATTTAATGACGTTATGTTATGGATGTATAGACTCTTGCTGCTTTGGTGAATTAAAGAAGATGTTACCAGGAATCATGAATGATAATTGGACACAACCAATAAGTTCATTAAAAACATTATCACCCAAAGTAAGAGAATCCAAAGTCCTTTAGTATACATACAACTTTCAGAGCGTTGGAAGGCAGTGATGGATAGCGAGGGAGATTATATATGAGTAAATTATTGTTATAATTAAATAAAATAAATTTAAAATAAGTCTTTTGTGTGTGATATAAATGCTTTTTTTCTTACTACATGTTTAGTGTGAACAACTTAATATTTTCTTTTTTATATAAGTATATATAACGTTTACGGTAATATGCAGATTGCAAAAGACCAGGGCATCGCTTGTGTTCTGTTATGTAAGTTCAATGAGCTCTGGCGATGTTGCTCACGGTTAAGAACACATCATAGCACGGAGCTATGGCTATAATTTGGCTACAATTTTCTTTCAATGTGGAGGTACTTCCCCAGACGGACAGCTCCAATTGTGAGTGTTTTTATACGATTCCACTATCTCTACTCTACTTCTCCCTTCTCTTGACAAATAGTGTTCATATCAATTTTATTTTGAAAGCAATTAGTAGATATAATTTTATATGTTTTCTTACCGAATATGAACGTTAAAACGACCTTGTTTTTAGAGTAAGTTTCACTTCCATACTCGTACAGGGACGTCACCAAAGGATAACGAGGTAACTTTTTAGTATGTACTTAAATCACGCATCACGCCATTGGACACGTGTAACGCGGTGCCAGCGACCATTAACAATAGTTTCTATTGTCAGATTATAAGTCCTTATTTGTTTGTACTGTCGTAATGCTTTTTGTTTGATAAGGTCATAGGTTGAAGGTAAATGGCGACAGTAAACAGCCGAAGGTTTTAATACGAATCAAAGTTAAAGTACTGTCGAGATATTTCTTATTTACGACGGAAACCTAAATCCAAGTGCCTATTTCTAGACTACTAATTTTGAATTTTAAAATCACGTCTAGACGCGTATTCTCATTTTTTTTTCGCTCCCTATTACATGGGACCTAAACATACTGGCGAATTGTGGGTGTTACATTAGTACACCTCTGACTAACCCTTCGGGGATTACAGGCGTGATGGTATGTTATGTTATTTTCGCGATTCTATGATTGGAATTAACCATTGCTATTTTGGGACTTGAGCTTTCCTTATGCTTAGGGTTCCCTTCGACAAAATCGTTGATTATGTTCAAAGTCCAAATGTTTTAATTTCAAAAATGCTTTTAGAAGCGTTTATGAAGCGTTATTGTATCTGGTTGTACGGTTTCAAAAAAGTTGATCCTATGGAGAAGAATTCAAATTACATTCTGATAAAAAAAATATGTAAAATGATATGATATTACATACAATTTTGAATAGGTATTTATTTTTTTGTAGACTCTGTCTCTGCACAATTATTAAATTAGTTCGTATGCTGTAATAGCATAAAACCCAGCATCTTGATGGTGTGATTTGCTTGGCTAGCTAAGTATAGCTACCAGTCTCTCATGTAAGAATGGCGCAAAACAGTTTTACAGTGTTACCTCGTGTGTAAGTATGTCCTTTTTGTTAGGCAAAAAGGGGTCAAAGGGTTCCAATTCAATATTTGATATAACATCGACCGAGAACCATTTAAAATATTGGCTATACAACAGTCGATGAGTGTTCGAACGGGTGTGCTACATTCCCCGTTCATTCACAGTAAGTGCATGTAGCGACACACTTTTATCACAAATCAAGTGAGACGTCGCGACAATGTTGTGTGCTGTGAAACATAACCGGAGAACACAATGGAGTTATGAACAACGCGCGTCTGTTACACCGAGGTGATACTTGAATCCGGAAAGTGATATTGTGTCACTGGATTTATAATGTTGTGGTGCTCTATAATATTTATTCCAATTAGGCTAGGTGTACAATGTAGTTAAAGTTTGTAAGTAATAAAGTTCTTTTTGTTTGTTTTTGTCTCGTTCTGTCAATTCGGTGATTAGCCTACTGATTTGACCGTTGGACTGCTAAGTCATAAGCTTCGAGTTCACTTACTCAATACATTTGCATTTCATAATGTTTATACAGATGTTTTAAATATAAAAGGTGCAATTATTAAATTATTATTATAATGCAATATAACAAATCTGTCGATAGATTTGCTTACTGGAGATAGAATTTTGACATTACTTGTCACATTTGGACCTTATCTCTAGTAAGCAAATCTACTGACTGATTTGATATTGGGACTGACCATAGGGTGTTGGACTTGCGATCATGTAGTTGCCGGTTCGAATACCAACCAATGCACTACCGACATGAATCCACTCATAACGCAAGCAATTTAGCTTAGCACGAGGGGTTAACAAGAAAACTAGTAATGTGCTACCCACATCGCTAGTAAACTTTCTGAAAAAATAAACAAATTATGGACCCTGTCAGGCACATCTAAAAATACACAATTCTTGTCAGCGTTACGTGTCGGTGTCATAGGCAGCATTCTCTTGAACTCTCGTGTTCTCTTATTAGATCTAAGTATTGCTATGCTTTCGTTGCATTGTTGATTGTTCCGCATTAAACTGTAATATCGGCGTGAAATGAATTGTTGAATAAAATAAATAAATAAATAAAAAATTTATTTTACGGAAATTTAAGCAGTGATAGATTAGATCAGCAGAGAGCAGCAGATATAGCACGATGTGTACAATTATTTTATTACTGCTTTTAACTCTGAAAGGCTCACTCTCGTTTTTGTTGTGTAATAGAAAATATTCCATCTATCTATGTACATGGGACACAAAAATACACCGGCAAAATTGTAGGTGTACATTAATACCTACATCTCTACTTAACCCTTCTGGTATACAAGCGTGATCGTATGTTCTGTAAGATAATCGTTATTCAGCGGGATTTTTTGATAAATAAGCATTCTACATACAAGATAGGAAATACATAGGGGCACAATTTTCAAGTAAGCCGTGGCTTAAGTTTTCCCTACATTGCCGTTCGTAATACAAAATGCTTCAAACTAACGTGCTTAGTCTCACGTAATGGAAGACTATATATTTTTAAAATTCGATGAACTAGATACGCGCGCGCGTACTTGGTTTCATAGAAAAGATGTTTTTATAAGCTCACCAGATGTCATCACTGGCGAGTAAGGTCTTAAAGTATAGCTTTTAAAGTTTGTTATTACGCACGTGAAAACAAAGTAATAAATTAAATTATATTAAATACCTTAAAACCGTACCAGAGATACATAGTCCCGTTTTGTTCGGAAAAATACACATACCTACGATTCCGAAATATAAAACAAAAAAAAACTCATATTTGCCATAATTAATCTCAGATATTACAAAATATTCACTTAATTATTGTAATTAGTATCTATTAAACCTGCTTAGCCCACCCACAAACAGTGTATTTTTTTATACCCATGTTGATAGGCTTACGTTTGACCGCCAGTTCGCCTTATGTCAAGCAATACTGCGAACTATGCACTTGACATTTCGCTCCTCGATACCTCACGCTACACTAGCGCCTCTAGCCGTGAGTTCACTGTAATAAGATGATAAACATGCATACGGGCCGCCTGATGGTACTTCAAGGCAGTCTTCGTTTGTTACGTTTTCACGCCTCAACCGCTGAATCAATTTTTGATGAATTCTGCGAAAGATATATTTGACCATAGAGAAGGACATAGGTTACCTTTTGTCGCAAAAAAAAACCTTTGACTTGCTAGTGTTAGAGACATTATAATAATGTCTCCAGCTTAAATGTATGTATGTATGTATCTTTATTAAAACTTTCAAAAATTACAAGGTTATGCAAAGCCCCACAAAACCGTCTTTACGGTTTGTCTGTGGGTACAGAAAACAACTTACGCACTAATAATATAAACTTATTTAGCTTATTGCACTAAACATAAATACTTAGTAGTAATTCTACAATTACACAATTTCTGCAAAGGTAACAACAATGTATCAGAAAGTATGATGGTAGGTGGGTAGTATGTATAAAGTGGGTAGTATGTATAAAGTAAGTGTACTGTTAAAGGCAAGTTAATAGGAATTCTTTAAGCAATTTTGCAAATTTACTTTTTTTAGGCTCATTTCGTATACTAGAAGGCAATCTATTGAGCAGGTAAGGTATTCGTTTGTCCAGCGTTCTGTCACCGTAGTAGTTCCCTACTCTGGGGACTTCAAATTTAGCCTGTGTTACCGATCTGGTGCCGTGTTTATGTGAAACTAATGAGTAACGCTCCCAACTGCCATGACTGTTTACAAGTAGAAGATATTTATGTTTTAAACTCACAGGTAGAATTTTACATATTTTAAACAACTTTTTATAGTCGCCTTTACAGAGCTTTCGCGTTTTTTTATTTACTAAAAATTTTAAAAATCGTATTTGTTGTGCTTCTAGTTTGTCTAAGTTAGTTTTGAAAGTAAGTCCATAACAGTCGAGTGCGTAACCTAGTATAGGGTCTACCAAGGCTGTATAAAGGCATTTAAGGGTACTACTAGGAACTCTAAAGCTTAGGTGGTAAAATTTACCAATTAGCGTTCTAAGTTTATTACAAAGGTAATCTATATGGTATGACCAAGATAAGTTCTCATCGACTTTTACCCCTAGGTAAGTAATACATTTAACTCGTTCTATTGGTTTACAGTTACATTTTTGATCCTTATGAATGCATGAGAAACTATGTGTATAAATAGGTGGGGAAACTTCGGGTGGACATAAATACGGAGAATGGATTATGATTAATTTAGTCTTATCTGTATTTAATATAATGCCATTGTCGTGAGACCATTTCACTACTCCGTCCACATCATGTTGGACGAGACGACAGGTATCG
The DNA here is from genome assembly GCA_910591435.1 of Acronicta aceris. NCBI lineage: Eukaryota > Metazoa > Arthropoda > Insecta > Lepidoptera > Noctuidae > Acronicta > Acronicta aceris. Next base: position 5,789,591 of record OU342767.1, on the reverse strand, counting down.
TCAAGGTCGGTGCCCGCGCGTAGTGCGCACAGGTCGTCCGCAAACATGTACGCTGTACAGTGGCGTAGTACGCCACACAGACTGTTTACGTGCATGAGATAACATACAGGGCCGCATCCTGCGCCTTGAGGCACCCCGCACCTCACCTCCCTTGCGTCACCATATGATTCGCCCACTTTTACACGATAACGCGATATTCCGATTCTACACTACGTGTTGTGGGATCGATCCCTGCACGGAACAAATCATTTGTATGATCTACAGGTAGTTGTTCTGGTCTGTTTGTGTGTGATAATTTGTGTTTGTAAACGCACCCACGATACTGGAGAACTTCCTAGTGTTGGGCAACTTTTTTTTTAAACAAAAAACGAGTAGTTGCAGCCGACAGCACATCAAGTTATCATAAACTGTCAAATTTCCCCAATGGATAATATACTCTATTATTTAGAGATTAAATTGAAAATCGATTGAAGAAATTTGACAATTTTGGATACCATGATGTGCCTTAAGTATCACAATTACATACTGCCATATTAACAATAGAAGTGTTCTTTAAGGGCCCGGCGGAGCCTGAATTGCCCACAAAAACATCATACCAAAATAAATCTCATTCCAAACAATATTTTATCACATTGTGTTATTCTTCGGATTAGGATACCGTTAATCTAGGTCCCTACCGTACCATTTTGTCTAGTACTACTTCACAAGAAATACACGACCCGAAAATAGTTCCAAACTTGGAAAACTTATCAAAAATTACATTCGCTTACATTTATTTCCAGTGAAGTATTTTGGACAAAATATATTAATGTTACCTGAATCCGAATAATAACACAATTTGATTAAATTGTGTTTGAATTAGGATTTACTTTAGATTACGTTTGTATGGGAAATTCAGTCCGCCGGACTCTTAAGTGTAGCTTACCACCCGTGCCTAATTCTTCCTAAGAACACCTTTATGGGTCATGTTCATATGTATCCATAAACACCATTACTTCCGCTTGAAAACTCAAACGCTTTCCCTTAACTATCTCGTTAAGGGAAACCCTTAAGTAAGCTATTAGTTTCTTTGAAGTAGTTGAAGATTTTGACACGCAACATGCACTGCGCGCGCACTGAATTGCTTCGTATAAAAACTTTGAGATCTACTGCCTTATTATGGTAGTAAAGGGCGTAACACGTCGTTTACTTTTATTTTTCATGAAGAATAATGAATATTTGTATGATTTTTGTCTTATAATGTTTTAAATGCATTTCTTTATTATTCATTAGCGACCCACCCGCGGATTCACTCCTGTTGCCCTATTCCTAAGAGTCGTAGCGTAATGTTAAATAGCTTAAAACGTTTCTCTTGAATCATTCTTTCTATTAAAAAAATCCCATCAAAATCCGTTGTGTAGTTTTAAAGATATTACATACATAGGGACAGGCGGGAAGCGACTTTGTTTTATACTGTGTAATGTAGTATATATATGATATGAAATTACTTTTAAAACTTTTGTGAGTTGTGTGTGCGCGCGAGAAATCAAAACAGTTTGCAGGTTCCATGCTAAGATTATAAAACAATTTTCAGTGAAGAAAAAATATCAATCGCGGACAGGATGCGCATTCTAATTGAATACGCCAGATGCTATAACTACTAAGCTACCGCGAGACCCATCCGCCAGAACGATATCGCCACATCGAATGTCAAGGAAAATTTTGATCTGGTGGGTGAGATTTATCCTTCACAAAAAATAACGAAATTATATTGCCAGTTAAATGCTATATGGCCATAATTATGATTCTTGATGTTTGCAATTTTTTGTCACATTGTGGGATTTTGTCCTATATCATGGATGTATTTACAAACAGTCGGAAAAGTACAGATTAAAACGAGGCGTTAAAACCTTACGCTGAACGTGCCTTCAAAATAGGTACCTATGTCATAGAATTAGAGTGCCTTATTATAAAATTTGTTTATTCCCGTTCTAAAGTACAGTATGTATGAATATAGTTTCTTCAAGTAGGTAGTTGAAAATGTTGACACGTAACGTACGCGCGAACTAAATTTACCTCGTATAAAAGGTTTGGAGCTTGCTGGCTTATTATGAAAGTTTGTGAAACTCTTGCAGTGCGCCGCATCTGTTACCTGCCAATTATTCTAGGGCGTTGCAGACTAAACCATAAAGAGAGCAACAATAGTGTTCAAGAAAGCTTGATAGGAAACCGACAGTGTATTGTTTTTAAGAAATTTTCAAAGTACTTTATTTTATCCTCAAGTCGAGTTTTCTGATACCCTTTTAAAGAGTGTTTATGACTTTTCGTACGGCGTGCAAAAAAATTAAAACTTGGTAAAAAATTGTGTTTTTGGATAGGTCATCTGGTTTCGTTTGGTTGTCTTCATCTCATAGGTCTAGTGGTTGCAAGTGATCCTCTGAGGGCTTGGGCTCCATTTCCAGGTCGTTTTTTTATATAACCATGATCTAACTGTTGGGCAAAGTTCTCCCTCATTTCCTTCCACTCATTTCTGTCAACTGCTATACGAGGCCAGTCCATCAGGAAAGTGTCCAAGTCGTCACGTCAGTGCTTTCTGGTTCTTCCTCGGCGTTGACGGCCTTCTTCGGGCAGCCATTGGGTTAGGTACTAAGGTCGAACATATGTAATTGTTTTTTCTTAGAAATTCTCAGTCGCAGCTCGAGTTTTGATTTGTACCCAGTTAGTATACATAAAACAGCGAACTGTTGGCCCAACCTAGGAATTGAAGTCAGGACCTCTAGCGTAGCAGTCGCGCTTAAGAACACTTCACATAATAATGACTTATAATACAGAAAAACATTATTTGTTTTGGTAATGCGAAGAAGAAAAGACAATTTTCTTCGTATAGTAATGATAGTGTCCTTTTATTTATCACCATAAAGTGGATCAAGCAACCCATCCATTCTAAAGTTAACCGTCCTCACGACGGCTACTTAGTAATAAAAAGGGTAGCCTCATCGCAGAGGATTGCTAACCCTCCAACGCAAATTGTTAGTTAACTGTTCAACAAAGAGTCGCTGATAGTTTAATAACCTATAATTGTTGCATTATTAAGATCCCGACTTGGTGAGATACTCAAGTGCTTTGTAGCCAGTAATCTTAATCTTGTTTTTATTGTTGTTGTTAGAGTTGATTCTCTGTTGTGTTACAAATATAATATAGATTTAACTTTTCATGCCAAAAATAAAAAAAAACTATATAATATATTGAATGACTGCCTCATTAGAGTTTAGGTTTTATGGAATTCTCAGTAGCACTGCAGCTCGGAGTTTGGATTCGTGGCAATAGGCTTACTTTAACGTGGATCTTAAACAGACCAGCGTACTGTAGGTTAGTATACCTCTGCCTATCCCTTCGGGGAATACAGGCGTGATGGAATGATTGTATATAACTAATATAACAGCTATTGCCCGCAGTTTTACTTGCATCCCAAGGACTATTTGAGAGAAAAGGTAGTCTATACTTCACCAATTCGAATGAAAAACTCAATGAAAACCGGCGTCAAACAACGCTTACGTTGTATTTCGCCGAGGGAGTGAGGTTACCGAAGGCCCAATCCACTAAAGGCCAGCAACGCACTTGTGACTCCTCTGGTGTTGCGGGTGTCCATGGGCGGCAGTAATCGCTTACCATCAGGTGATCCGTCTGCTCGATTGCCCCTCCTATCCCATGTAAAAAAAACAATGTTGCTTGAGATTCTTTTGTTTTAATTTCAAAATAAATAAACCATACAACTGGCCCGGTACAACTTCGAGAAGGAGGCGACCAGAAGGATTCGCTTGGGCTGGGCGGCATTCGTGAAGCTGCGTGATATCTTTGAATCGTCGATCCCTCAATCCCTAAAGACCAGGGTCTATAACCAGAACGTCCTACCTGTGATGACTTACGGAGCCGAAACGTAGACACTCACCTTGGGACTGGTCCACAAATTCAAGGTTTCACAGCGTGCAATGGAAAGAGCAATGCTTGGAGTTTCTTTGGTGGATAGAATTCGCAACGAAGTCATTCGCCAAAGAACTAAAGTCACCGACAGTGCTCGAAGAATAAGCACGCCGAAGTGGAAGTGGGCCGGCCATGTCTGCAGACGGACAGACGACCAATGGAGCCGACAACTGTTAGAGTGGAAACCGCGTTTGGGCAAGCGTAGTGTTGGACGCCCTGCGACGCGATGGACCGACGATTTGAAGAGGGTGGCTGGCAGCGGATGGATGCCAGCTGCCCAAACCGGGATGGTTGGCGCTCCTTGGAGGAGGCCTACGTTCAGCAGTGGACGGCAATAGGCTGATATGATGATGGTATGATGAATTTGAAAATACTAAAACGACTATACTCTTAGACCTGTTGTATGGAAACCATTAATTTGCAGCTATAGCAGCTATAAAACTTTGTCAGCCACTAGATAATTGTTTAAAATTGTCCGTGCATTTGTTTAATAGTAAGAACCTCGGCGGTGGCAGCTTTAATGGCGTGTTTCCGACGATAAAATTATGTTCCTGCCTACGTTATAGCTGGAATAAACCTTCGAGCAGAGTTAGCAATGTAAAACTTACCCGTGACTTACCTGTTTATAGACCGAAATATCTTTTCCTTCTATTATTTATATACCGTCTATTCTTGGATGGAAAGTCCAAAGGCTGCACGTTCCACTGAGCGAGCGAGATGTCGTTAGGTTTAATACTACATCATACATTATTAGATTTTTTTTAATCTAAGTTTTTAGTGTATTTCGCTACGTCTATAGATATCTGATCACACCTCATGTCGAACGCGTATGCCGACTAAAAACCGTGTTAAAGCCTCCCTGAATGCTGCGAAATATTACTTATCTCGGGGGCAGTTCTGATATCTCTGTCTGTGCAACCAGACAATACACCTTTAAAAATGTATGTCAGTATCGAATTCGTCTTTTTTTTCATATGGCGACTTCGTCTTAATTTTTTAAAGCAAGAAAAGATAAACGCAGAGGTTTCGCTCGCATCCCAAACGGGCTTTTTCAGACAAAACATATTATTATGTCTTTCTGTCCTTCTCCATGGTCCAATCTAATCTATCATAATTCAAAATCGAATCAGCGGTTTCGGCGTGGCAACAAACTGTCGGAAAGAGTTACTTTCACATTTATAATACGTATAAGTATGGATATAATACAGGACAGGATGAAATGGCGCACGTTGGTAGATGTCTACGTCCAGTACAGGACTAATATAGGCTAATGGTGATCATTATATATTATCGGGTCAGGCTATTAACTTGCTGACTAGCTTAACTTTTTACACCTGCATGCAAAAAATCGGAGACTACAGACTGCCACTTGCTACGATTCTTGCATACATCTTCTGCTTTTCCCACATTAATACATTTTCTGCTTCTCCTACGTTCATACACCTTCTCATACACACACGCTGGTTGCGAGTACTACGCACCTGACCTTTTTGATGTATCTCGGCAATAAGATCGGCGTACATTCTTCTAAGGTGACTTCTTCCGACACTGATGCTGACTTCGCCTTATAAATTCCTTTCGTTAATTGTCTTAAATTCATTTTCAATATGTCCAAACCATCTCAGCATATTCTTTTCAATACGTGTCACTACATTATCTTTCAGTGTCAATCATTCATTAAGTATTTTTATTCAATTCCAATCCACAGTAAAAAAAATATTAGCATTATAAAAGAATGCTACCGGCTACGTTATTTCAATTATTTGACTATATTGTAGTGTTTACTTTGGCTCCGTTCTCGACTGAGTCACTTGAGACCAGGTTGGCATACTTCTTTTGTTTATTCTACTAGCTCAATATTCCAACTTGTTTTATGCATTAATAGTTGAGGGAAGCTAGGAATTTTCATTGTAACTTTAATATAATAAGCGTTTAGCTTGGGAGCAGACTAATTTATTTATGTAGATTGAAGATTTTTGTCCATCTGAACTATTTTTTGAAACAGTTAGGAATATAACTACGTTAATGGGAACTAAGGTTTCATGTAATTAAAGTAAAAATATTAGTTAGCTTTTCATTATATCATGTAAATGGAATAACCAAAACCTATACTCGTATATAATATACTCGTTTCGTTCCAGAAAGAGAATTTAATTGGTTTGGTGTGGCTTTTAATATTTTAACTTTAAAAAATAGACATAACTAAACACTATTACGCCAGTATTCCCCGAAGAGTTAGGCAGAGATGTCATGTTGTACATCCACAGTTCACGATGCTCCGGGCACAAACCCAAACTTCGAGCTACTGAGTATTTCATAAAAAAACTTGAATAACACTTTGCTCCACTTGAGAATCAAACCCTGGACGCCTCGCACAGACTACTGATACAGGTAACCAAAATAACAATTATATGTAAATAATTTTTTTTTATGGGATAGTAGGGCAAACGAGTAGATGGATCACCTGATGGTAAGCGATTACCGCCGCCCATGGACACCCGCAACACCAGAGGAGTCACAAGTGCGGTAACCTCAATCACTCGGCGAAACACAACGTAAGCGTTGTTTAATGCCGGTTTTCTGTGAGGCCGTGGTATCTCTCCGGTAGAGCCGGTCCATTCGTGCCGAAGCATGGCTCTCCCACGTAAGAAAGAAATAGAAAGAAAATTTCGGACGCTGTCATTATAAAAAATAAATGGACATATAAATCTTAGTGACTAAGAAATAGAGATCATAACCAACTTTCTTCTGCAAATTAAAGGCTACGAACTAACACGTCGTATTTACGTATCTACCTTACCGTGTTCGGCCGTCATCTGAAGCCGTTGGATAAACTTTGCAGACACTTCGCGCGTTATCGGGACTAGGGAGGCAGTTTGCGTTTCGAATTGGGACAAACATTGCAGTTTTGTTACGAACGTGTGTATCAGGTAAATCGTTTTAATGTTTTGTAAAGCTGCAGTAGATAAGATTTTTGTCAACTCTGTATGCGACAAAATATTTTTTAAATTTTGTCGAAACAATCCTAGCTATGGTTTGTGATACATCTAACAAGAAGGTAATTTTAAAGGTTTATTCTAGAAAATACTTAGAGAATTATTTTGCATGTCTATCTATCATAGCAGTTTGACTGGCACCACCAACTTCTAGAAGTGGTACTAGTTGAAGTCATATGTCGGACAAGCCTTATTGTACCACAGTATTTCCTCACGCTTCTACCTTCCGCATGAAGTCTTCCGTCTAGTGTCTTTTATTCTTAGTGCTCATAGCTTAGTGTTTATCGCAATTTACTTAGTGTCACTGTAGTCGTTTTTCAACATGTTTCTTTTTTTGTATGTATATTTGTTTGTTTGACAAAATTTAGAACAAACTGTCAATAACACGTAACGTCCGAGTAAATGATAAAATGATAACGTCGTCTAGGTATACGTAAAGTTTTACTGACTACTAAAAACGTTAAGAATATAATAATAGGCAATATGCTGATAACATGATGATGAAAAATTTTGAAATAAGAACTTTTTAAGAAAAAGTAAAACGGCCTTCAGAAATATATAAAATAATGTTATGTGCGAAACAGTTTCGGAAGTCGGTGGCGAAATCAAAAGGTCCGATCAAACCAATGGCACCGACTTCCGAAACTGTTTTCTGCCATACATCTCGCCATATCATCATTCCCTTTCTTCGCAGTTATATCATTTCTCATACTTTCAAACATATATTCTTTGGTCTCCCTTCGTATATATCTATATAAATTAATGTTTAAAACCATTTTGGTAACATTCTCTTTACTTTACATAGAAAATTACTTTAAAAAATTAATGTTATCACAGGGGATGATTATCGACCCACTGCACCCTTGCGGTGTGGCGTGTCTGCGAATATTATTAATGGATTCTAAATTGTCGTTAAAGCATACTTCCGCGACGAACCGTACGTGTCAACGAGCTTACTCGCAAATGGATTAAATTAATATTTGTACACAAGCATCGTACGCAAGGTTGCGTGCGGTATTTTTGTGAGATAGAAGATTGGACCTGTTTGGTTTTGTATTGGAACATGGAACATTGAAACTTCACATTTAGGGTTATATTTTAAAATTGCAAAAATAATGCCAATATATACTTGGTGTGTCTGGTACAAATTGGAATGTTGCCCTTTCATAAAATATAAGTTGTGAGCGCCTGTATGTGTTAATGCCCTAGCTAACCAGGGTCCGAGACCCGTTAGGGGACGTCCTTAGCTGTGGTTGCTTATCTTGGTGCCTCGCCACTTAGTCCAGTTATTGTCCAATTAATGTCAACGTCCCCTCGAACCAATAACAGAGTTCCGATAAAAAAAGCCGGTAGGTATGTTTTGTCTAGTGGTTACTCTTGTCTAGGGGTTAGTCTTGTCTAGTGGTTAGTCTTGTCTAGTGGTTAGTCTTGTCTCGTGGTTAGTCTTGTCTAGTGGTTAGTCTTGTCTAGTGGTTAGTCTTATCTAGTGGAGTGGTTAGTATTGTCACTAGATAAGACTAACCACTAGGTTAATCTTGTTTAGTGGTTAGTCTTGTCTAGAGGTTAGTCTTGTCTAGTGGTTAGTCTTTTCTAGTGGTTAGTCTTGTCTAGTGTTTAGTCTTGTCTCGTGGTTAGTCTAGTCTAGTGGTTAGTCTTGTCTAGTGGTTAGTCTTTTGTAGTGGTTAGTCGTTTCTAGTGGTTAGTCTTGTCTAGTGTTTAGTCTTGTCTAGTGGTCGTAAGTGCAACTGCTACGTTAGAGATCCTGGTTTGGCCGTTATTAGGTATACTAAACATACCGGTGAAATGTGAGCTTACTTTAGTACGCTGCTGTACAGCCGTAACGGTATAGTATGTTATATTTTATCACACTCACCAACCTTAATAATAGTACCAAAATAATAGTTGGGTTTACAATAAGCCTAGCTATACAATTTATTAACCTAATGTATACGTGACAGTAATTGAAGCAATCAGATATGAATATATCATGCGCACAACATAATAACAGCGGGTCGTGTGTAAAGTAATTACACATGGTTTGGTTTAGCTGATGAGGGTGGCTACAGGCGGTCGTACTACAAACAAATCTCTAAATTCATGTGAGCCCGTTGATTGTTCATAATCCTAATGTGTTTAATAGCCATTATAATTCGTTCGTTACATATTACAATGGTGTTATGAATGTGACACGTGAACAGTTTGTGGTCGAATGAATTCGGATCTAGGTTTGAAAATCATCGATAAGACCCTAATGTGTTAGATAGCGACTATAATTCTAAATATATGACAGACGAATGAGTGATGACGAATTATAGTGGCTGTTTGTATCACATATAATTTGTACATCACTAGTTTTTGGTCCAATTAATTCGGATTTAGGTTTGAAAATTATCCACAGGACTCAGCTCTGTTGTGGGTCTGTGTCACCAAAAGGGTAATTTTGTTCATGAAGGTGATACAATGCTTAAAGAAACAAAGCAAAAGACAAACCTTGAGGTTTTTCGCACTCTAAAAAAAGGTGCATGTATGTCATTGTGGACAGGTCACGAGTCCCATGGCATACATTTGTGAATCGTAATCCAATTAAATAATGGTATCGATGACACAAATCAATACACTAAATAGAGTATATACGGTTCGTATAATAATTGGACTGTGTATGGAATTAACCAAAGCATTGATCCATTGGCAGGCAATTGTTTGAGCAAGGCAAGCAAGCGCAATAGCATTTAAAATCATAAAACTTTTGATATTATAAAGCCTGTTAAAACCATAGAATCACTTCAATAGTAATCAAATTCTATTTAGCAAAATTACTATTAGGAGATAATAAATGCAAATATTCAACAAAATTCAAACCAATGTTTTCACAAATAACAAACAGTCGAGTGTTAAATTCAATTGAAATCAAACCACGAATTCAATTTAGTTTCAAGTATTGACGACAATACATTAGAATCTTTCGAATAAACAATTAAATCGGAATTCGGGTTGGTTTTGATAGAATTAACTTTGAAACAAATTTTCGTTTATTCAGCTAACTAAACTTGGAGTATGAATTATTGGATATTTAAATTTTGTTTGAATAAATTAAGGAAGTTTCTAACTTGATAATATAAGTATTTATCTACTAAAGGGTTTCTAAGTGATAATATTACAAATTTGACCTTTTAATTTTAAACCGAATCCATTTTTAACCCTCGACGCAAAGAGAGCGGTGTTATTAGTTTAACGTGTATCCGTCTGTTGCATTGTAGCGCCCAAACGAATGAACCGATTTTGATACAGTTTTTTTTTGTTTGAAAGGTGACTTAACCTGGAGTGTTCTTAGCTATGCTTTAGGGAAATCTGGCGAGCCGTTTTTTTATTGATTAGGTCGGTAAACGAGCAGACGAGCTACCTGATGGTAAGTAGTCATCGCCGCCCATGGACACCTGCAACACAGAGGAGTTGCTGATGCGTTGCCGAGCTTTAAGAGCCCCTACTGACTGCAGACTGCCAGAGCCGCAGCAACCGAGGGGGAACTGGCTCTTACGCGCAATGTTTTACGACAGACTCCGACGTAAGGGTGGTCGCCAGTCATTCAGACCCCGAGAGAACCCCGAAACCACCGAACATGACAGATATTTTCTCGGCTCTTACGAGATGCCTATCTGAATGGCAGTGAGGAACTGTATTCTAACCCGTCCCGACACGGGAAACATGATCCGTTTGGTGATTATCTCTTTTCTGGATCATGAAGGGATGTGAGCAACTTCCACAGGTTTGATCGATTTGAAATTTGGTATCCTGTTACTTCAATGATATTGTAAAAACATGGTAACCATGTCTCGATGCTGCGGGGGGTTTTTTAATTTTAAAAAGAATTTTTTCGTTGCTAGGTACTAGCTATTTCAAAATACTTACTATTAATATGTATAAAAAAATCGTGAAGTGATATAATGATTCATCTGAAACTGACCGGATACAAAAATAAGCAGTAAATAAAATTTGTTCATAAGCATAATCCTGTTCATAATTACGATGCTCCTAATTTAGCGGCGACCTAAATGGCGTATAAGGGAATGCGGCTTAAGCTTTTCCGCGTGACTGCTTTGATTTCAACATAAGGATAAAATTCTGTATACCGTATAAAATTGTTTTTGAAGTTAATGGGGAGCTCACAACATTTGCTGCTACGAAACTCAAACAAGTGTTGGTAGAACAGGGTTACTTTGATCAATTTTGAACTGTGACGGTCTAATAGATCAATTGTTAATAAAATTAAAACGGGACGATGAAAGCCAAAAACGTTTTAGGGTTACTTTGATACCCCTATTTTTTGTTGTAATATTGAATAAGCACTCCTAATATAATACGATGAATATTATCCAGTTACATACATAATTATGCAATTGATAACCTTATTTTTTAAAGTCGGTGGGTATACTCGTATGTGACCTTAAAAGTTAAATACGGTTGTAACAAAGATACTAAGTTCGAGCACTCGAATAGTGCAGGAAAATATTTCACATCTTTCATCTTCCATTGTCCATAGCGCAGCGGAGACATGACCCTATGCCCTCGCAGGCACTCTGCCAAATGCACTAAAGACACCGCCGGCGATTCTGCCCCGTCTAAATAAATTAATGTTATGTGATAATGTTAGGGTTGTCTCAGATTTCAAGTCTCAAAAAGATAAGACTAAGTGACGTGGTTCCTTTTTAGAAAACTCAAACCGACTTTGACCAATTTGTATTGTATTATAGAATGGATCGGTTGATAGCAAATTTATATTTTAGCCTGTGCTAAAATCTCCGTTTTAAATAGTCAATAAGTCGATCAACTAAGGGCGTATCCATATTATTAATAGTGAAGACGATGATCATAAATGAAATACACCTCTTCTTGGATATTAAGAATTATAATTTTAACAGCAGGGCTTTTATAAAATAGTGTGTGTCGTCGTCTATATTTTATTCTTCTCCACCATCGAGCGAAAGAGCTTTATATCCCACGCCTTTCCGTCTTCCGGCCGGCCAAGGAAGGATCTTTTTTCGCCGGATCCCCCATATCCACAGAGTATAAAAGGCACGACAGATAGCTTGGGCAATCAAGAAATATTTCTTGATTCAAATCATTGCTCATCACATTATTTTTTACTGTGTTTATGATTTATGTGCCATGTTGATTTTAAAAGGCACTAGATTTATATAATGAATTTATTATTTACGGGTTTTTCATTACCTCAATTTTGCTGTTTAAAATTGTTAAGATACATTTGAATACAATAAAGAATTATTATAAGCAAATGACAGTGAATTGAATTTAAATATCTATTCAGTTTTCTAAGGAAATAATATGTTTAATCTATAATTATGTACCTATAATGTATCCATATGTATCTTCTCACGGTAGTTTAGTAATAAATGAGGACAATTGTTCTAGTAAAGAGGTACCTACGGATATTAAAAAATTATATGGTTTAAGTTTTACAAACCTACGTAATGGAACCAGTAGTCACAAGCGGGAATGGTGGGCACGAGGTTCCTGAGAAGTCGCGCCCTTTATTACAACTAAAACATACCCGAGAAGTGTGGGTATACTATACCTAATACTATACATAACTGTATATATTGTTACGAGCTGGGGTTTGGGATAAATTTAATTAACACCAATTTCACCGAAACAACAAATAATTTAATTAACTTAACGAACACACAACATAAATTACAGAGAAAGTCACTACACTATCACTTGTCGCACTATAATGTCACACTTGTAATCGCTTAACATCGTTTCGATATTCACTTCACCTTTTCTAGAACTAAACTGCACTAGCCGACCCTCACGACCAATATTTTATATGAGTCACGAAGATTCTAGAATCGAACAATCTCAAGAGGTCTACAAAATGCGAGTAGGTACTTGCTCGTCTATTGTTTGCGGTCATTGACCTTCAACCCGACCTTGAGCTATTGTTATCACGCGAGTGTCGTATTCGAGGGCTTTCTTTCGAATGTTCTACGTGTTTCTGCAACTTATCTAGAATCTTCGTGACCCATCTCCGTCGTTCCAATAGTTACCCGGCGTAACATATTTACTGAAACCCAAGAAGTACCTAACTCGGTCAAGTCAAAAGAAGAGTCTCATGTACCGATGATTGCAATGCAGGAACACCAAAACTATCTTCAGCTAGGGTAAATTAATTCTACGAAGTAGGTAAATAACATTACCTACTTCATAGAATTAATTTAAATTTCTTTACCCTAAAATAATAGACGAACTGAGTAGCTTCCTGGATTTCATTACGCGAACAGAAATTGCAAAATTTCAAATCTAAATCCATTCCCGCAGGTAAATGCTACTTTCAAATAAACGAACATAAAATCTTCACATCCTTTGTGTAATGCAATCATTTCCCCTTTGTTTCCAGATTATGCAAATTATTTTTATTCAACAGAGCTAACAGAACGTACCTTTCAAACATTCATTTGTGTTCCATTAATCAAAGACGAAATTCGATGGAATTGGATTTCAGACCGCGTATTTCTTTATTTTACTTATCGTATTCGTTTCGTGGTATAAACTCATAATTACGAGTTGCGTACCAAAATAATAGACTTCGTATCGAGTTACGCGTTCTTTTTAAGGTGAAGGTGTTTTCAAGGTATTCCGATGTGTACCTACTAAGGCGTTATTTTCCAATGAGATGGTATTAGGAATTATTTGATTTTATTTTATTCTGATTTGATTCTTAGTTTAATTTTATTTTTCCTTTAATTTCTCTTTTATTTATTTAGTGCAGATTGGCTGTACATTATAGATATCGAAGACTAATATCGTCTTTATTAGAGCAACAGAATTAGAGCATTAAGAAGAGCAAGAATTTTTATCTGTCTGTCTGTATGTTTGTACGCGCATCACGCAAAAACTACTACATAAAATTAGATGCAGTTTTCACTATTGTATTGTTGGGGGTCTAACTTAAAACCTGGTGCATGTGTTATCTTAATAAGCCAACCAGAAGCCAAGTTATCTCGGTTCATTCTATCAAAATGTTATTACCATTTCAGCCATTGAATTTGAAAATAATTATTGAAGTACTCGTAAATTTTTTATATAAATAATATTTTAACACTAAGCACTATGTAAAATGAAGAAAAATATCCATTCAAATGTGGTTATATCCAAAGGTACCTACTGTTTGTTCGTTATTTCCTCAGGTTCCAATTGTTTTCTGATCTAACGCGGTTCCTTAAACACACACATAATTATTTTACACTGATTAATGGAATTCTTCGAAACACGCTAATAATTATCAATTCATTATTATTTTTTACAATGGTCACGGTATTACTAAATATTAATAAAAATATCGACTAGGAACATTTATGTTCAATATTGATTGCACTTCGTCTTCATTCGAAACTTTTTCTACCACAGTATGAATTGAACGGCAGAACCACAAAGCAAATGAACGCAGCGCTCGTGAAGCAAATTGAAAGAAAAAAATGTTACGATATTGAAACTTGAAACAGTATAGATCGCAGATTACGAAGGAAGAAATATTTTGACAGTCCTTTTTGTTGAAATGTGAAGTCTATATAAATAAAAATGAATGTTTGTTTATTGCCTCATTAGTCTAGTGGTCCCAAGCGCTACTGCTACACTAGAGGTTCTGGATTCAATCCCCAAGTCGAGCAAAGTGTTATTGGGTTTTTCTATGAAATTCTCAGTAGCAGCTCGGAGTCTGGATTTGTGCCCGGTGAATGGCTATAGGTTCACCCCCATAACATGGGACCTAAACATCGAACTGTGGGTGTACATCAAGTACGCCTCTGCCTAATCCTTCGGGGAATACAGGCGTGATGGTATGTATGAATGTTTGTTTATCCTCTATGCATTGCTAAACCGTTCATCCTATAGCGATAAAACTTTGGCGAGTTGAGAAAAAAAGAGACATTGCAACGCATGCCGGAGGACTGCTAGTACTTCATATATTTTTTAAATTTTAATGAATCCCACATTTAATCACTCATTGGACGAGATCAATGATTTTAAACAGTGCAATATATTTTTGATTGAATTACATTTTTCCTTTACTTAAATAACTTTATAATCCTAGCGTGGAAAATGCAAAAAAAGCACAAAAAGATAGTGCATTATATATTATAAACATATATTATATATCACCAAAATGCTAGGCAGAGTTAATTGTTATTTTTTAATATGCTTCACACGTCTGTATCTGATTTAGGCTAGTAATAATTAACCATTTAAGCTACATAACATGATAATCTAGATTCTTATATCAAAGAATGGAGCGTAGTCGTGCTAAGATTTACATAGCTTACGCACACAGAAATATTTCCATAACAACATGAAAGTCGTTGCATTTGCCAAACGCAATGAACGTTTCCCCTTTGATACTTATTCGAAGACTACGAATATGGAGTGCATTTTGCCTCACAAGTCGACGCAAATAAATTTTCAAAGCGGCACTTGACATCGTCGATGCTATGCTAAATGTTGCCAGTACTTTAATTAAATAAAAATGTATTGGTCGGTTCCGGTCGTTTTGTAAGGTTATACTCGCGGAGAGTAGAAATTTAACCAGATAATTATTATGTTTATTATCTTTTAACTGAATTAAAAAACGGAGGTTCTCGATTTGTCTATATTCTTTATTTAATAGTTTTCCTTAGAATAATTTTATTTGAAAGTATTCTTTGACACAATACCTATTTTAAGGAAGATTTTAATTATAACGGGAAGCATCTACTTGTAACCATTACTTGTCATTAACAATTTTCGCTATTCACCATTCACCAACCCAACTTACATTTTGTCAAATCCCCAATACTTAAACAATAAAACTTAGAACTAAACCGATGCATTCTTTTTTGGGGCTTTTACCATTTAAATTTTTACATAAATATTTTTATAGAATTATTTTTGGTTCACTCTCGAATAACAACTAAAGTAACGTCGTCTTTGCTACTAGTGACAATAAGGTGTTTTGCAAGAAGTTGACGTACCTAGGTATTTAAGTTGTTGAAGACACGTGTCTTCTTCTTCTTGATGAATTTTAAGCATGTTACAAATGTTACGGATTCAAGGAAAGATGTTAATGGATTTTGAGTGATATGTTTTATTATGACGTAGGTATGTATATTGCTAGCAAAGAGAGAGAGAGAGAGAGAGAGAGAGAGAGAGAGAGTGAAGAGAGTAGTGAAGATTGAGTTTATATGATACTAACCGACAAATAGCCAACTTTTTTTATTTAGTGAAGTGATTACAAAACCAAAATGAGCATTTCTATTCAGAACAATACGAAAATTTCAACGGAGGATCTTATCGAATGGTATTCTCGTAGAAATTGATATGTAATATTGTTGTGAGAGGCTCTCGTAAACAAGATTAGAGTCGGGACGTGCCTTGAGCCGATAGTAAATCTAATTGTGTCTCCTCGTGTAGGGCGTCGATCGACGAATGAATTCACCATCACCAATATACGCGTATTATTATTTACATTTTATTTTTGATTGGAGCCCTTTCAATGGCTCAATTTGGCAACGAAAAAGGTCGTTCTACCGACATTGTGTTGACCCGTGAGTGTCACCGAAGCATTCGCAAATAAAGTTAGTTTTGTGTCTCTACATGTTATTGGTTGTAAATATGAGATTTTCGATTTCATTTCTAATAGAAAAAAGTATGGATACTGTTATTGATTTTAATAAATTTTTGCATGATATCTTGAGTGTATTTCAAGATATTTGATAGATTCTATGTAAAAGTAATTTAAAGGTTTTTTTATACGTTTAAAAACTTCAAGTAATTTATTACCTTGTTGTCGTAACCATTATGACTCCTAGACTAGTACAATATTTTCTGAAGACTAACCACACCCATACAATTCAATATTTAAGTCAAATATAGAAATATGTATAAACGATTGCGGTGACTCGAAGTCATGTCTAAAGAGACAGCAATCCTAAACAAACATACTTGTGGTGAGTCCCTTATGACGTATAGATTTCCTTGGTACTGAAGTTTCGCGGACCACGTCGAGGTCACACGTGACGGGGATGTGAACGAACCGATGCCAAAACGTTGGAATAAGCCTTTAGGTACCGAACACGGCTAAAACTAGGGCTAACTGGATTAGAACTTGGTTAGGACCAAGAATTGTACGTATTAGTCTATTGAAGTAGTCGAAACTGCTTAGTTTTAAAGGACCACAGGTCTTTATGCAAGGTCTGTGTTCTTTTGATGTGTTTCCATTATTTTGAGATCAATTTCGTTTATTACAAACCATCATGCCTGTTTTCCGCGAAAGGTTAGGCAGAGATATACGGATGGACACGCCGTACATTTTAAAATCCCTTGAAATAGAGGGCGAGTGCACGCTACAAATAATAATATAAACTCTAAGCTGTTACTGATAAATAATTTCATAGAAAAACCCAATAATACATGATCTGGAAATTTAACCTAATAATGGATAATTGAGGCAGCTCTAATGGGTTCAATTTCGGGGTATTCCGTGAATTGTTGAGAATGAAGGGAAACTAAATACAAAGTAAATAAAAGTTTAATACGTGTATTGAAATTATCCGCTCATGTTATATAAACCGATCCCATGCAAAATATTATGTTGTCCAGTGAACTAGTTGGAGCCAGTGAATTGGAAATTTAGAAAATCAACAATAAAGCTCAGAGGGTTTTAGTTTGCAATGTTTAATACAATAAAAATAAACAAAAACTTGTTATCTTTGTCTAACATAACATTTTTATGAACTTATTTAATATCTCAGAAAAAAATCTTTAAAACTTCTGAGTTCTGAATGGAAGATAACAAGAAAAAATATCCCTTTGTGGTCAGCCCTCGGGGCAAACGTTTACAGGGCTGGCCCTTTCAGAGAAAAAGTCCCAAGGGGAAAGTTCAAATGAGTGATTTTAGTACTTCTCAAGGCAGGATTTCGAGGGGAGGAATATTTAAAATATAATAAAAATAATCCGCGGAAGTAACAAGGTCGGAAAGGAATAAATTTATGGCTTCCAATCGGCTGCTATGACGCTTACCCCTGTTTTTTATATATATAATCTTTTATAAGGTATAACATGGACTGTTTCACTTTGAAATTGAAGCAGCTCATTGTAATAAAATTCACACAATACCTCATATCAGATAATTCATATCTATCTCTTAAATGTTGATTTTAATTGTTTACGTTTAATACGAATATACGATATGGACCAATACTATAATCATATTGGGGTTATCTCAAAGATGCAATACTAGCTTTTTTTTTAAAAAAAAAAACGTTGCCCCACACTAGGATTTTCTCCTGTATCGTGGGTACAAACACAAATTCTCACAAACACAAACACCCAGACCCAGAACAACTACCTGCAGATCATACAAATATTTGCTCCGTGTGGGGATCGAACCCACAACACGTTGCGCAGAAGCGGATTGCTCAGCCACTACGCCAAACGTGTCGTTAAGAAAATATTAGTGTTAGTAGATATATTAGTCTTAGTCATGTGAAGAAAATATCTCTTTCATAATTTAGTAAGTGTTTACATATTTTTGCCCCTAACTGTATCTACTATTCGTTAGTCTTTGGTAGTGCCTAGTGTAGCGCGGTTTTTAAATAGCATGGTATATATAATCATTATAACGATGACAAGGTTTTATTCAAATTGCTATCTACTACATAAAAAGCCATGATGACGGGTTATACAATAAGAGAATGTATATAATGTATTCCTTTGTTCGCCCCTTCTTTTGTTTTGCTAGTTCTTTTGAGACCTCATTAGTGATTCTTTATGATAGTTTGATCTTTCACAAGAAATGTGGGTGTGATATTATGGCGTCATATTTCATATTATGTTAAACTTATTATATATTATATTTTACGTAACAAAATATAAATGTTATTATTATTCATAGAATGGTACAATAGGCAATCTTGGATGGAGAAAAAATAAAGTCGATAACTGTGAGTCTGGCGTATAAAAAAAGGAACTAGATAAAAATGAAACATAATTATACAAATTACAATATTGTCTAAAAATACATAGATAGATACATATAGGTAAAAATATAAATAATGATCCTTAACCATTTATTATTTAAGAATAAACTTTTTTAACAATGCTTTGTCAAGTGCTTAAATAGAGAAGATGCCTGAAGATATATAGTGGGAACGTGTTAAGAGACACGCGAGAACATTCTCTTACGAAAATGATTAATCTTAACAGTTAGCGCCAGAACTGACATACTTAGCTGCAGTAAGAAACTTAGTTCAAAAGTTTTAGTACTTTGTAGAAATGTCTAAGTTTAAATGCGAGTTATTTTACAATACATTAATACATACTAAACATTAACATTTTAGTGAAAGACAAATACAATCTCAGGCTGGATTTGAAACTGCGCCTCGGAGACCACGTAAAGCCGTTGGCCCGATAGTCATTCGAACATCTATGACAATCGTTGGTGGTAGTCAGAAGCCCAAAAATCTGACAACCAATTTACCCTTAGATCCTTGGTAAGGCCAAGAAATTTTGGTAGTGTAGGTGTGTGCAGTAGTTTTGTAAATAACAAAAAGTAAAACCTCTTTTAGAATCATAAAAAAATATGTTAATTATTTAAAACATAAAAAATAATCTTATGTGCAAAACAGTTTCGGAAGTCGGTGCCTTCAATTTGGTTGGATCTTCTGTTTTCGCTACCGACTTCCGAAACTGTTTTGCACATAAGATTATTTTTTATGTTTTTGAAGGCAACCAACGTTCTTATGTATTTATTCGGTCGGTACGTGATATTGTCATTTTGTTCTAAATGTTGTGATCTGATCTTGACCCAATTTATATGTGGCCAACTCTGAAGTATGACCTACCAACCTAAAGAAGAATCATTAGAATCGATTTATAATTGGTGGAATAATCCCATACAAAAAAATACCGTCGAATATTTTTACAACACTAAGGTGGCAAACGAAAAGGTAAGGTGACAAATTAAAGAGAAAAAGTTGGGGAGGCTGCATAAGAGACATGTTGGTGTTTTGTTACCACCGGACCCCCCACTGCCAATACAACGCTTCCTCGCGGAGCTCTGGCGACCTTGCTCACCGTTCGGAACACAACGTAGCACGGAACTATGTTATTTGTCTCTGTGTGTGAGTGGAATTATTCGATTCCACTATGTCCTACCTCTCTTGAGTAGAGAATTCTTGAATGGAGAACCTCCTTCTTTTTGATGTCTGTTAAAAATATTGATATTATGGTATGTCGCGTTTATTAAACTGAAAGCTAATCCCAATATAGTTGGGAAAAGGCAGGTAATGTACCTATTATTATCGTATCTTAAATAACCAATTCATAGACTCAATTTCGTATTGGACAAGAAGGTTGATAAGTATTCTACGTATCTCAAAGGACGCAAAATACATTGAATCAGCGGTAAAGTCGCTTACGACTCTTTCAGGCTCTGAGCCCAAGGTATGTCAATCAGCTCGTGAAGTCTCTCGTAAGAAGGATAATCCTGTCATTTCTTTACCTGACATTGGACAGGTATTATTAACTTACGCTACAACCAAGTAATACCTACTTACATGATTTGGGAGACGGAACAAATACAGTTATGGTCACAAAAAAATACTCTGGTTCTGTTTTATTGCGATATGACATTAAAAAGTCATGGGAATAATTACCCGACTGCGACAGAAGGAGGGTTATGTTTTTAAGGCTGATCGTTCACCTAAGCCAGCTAAATTTAAATTTCATTTAGTTTTTCACAGTGTGATATTTAATTTACCAAAGACTATGTTGATTATTCTTTATAAAACGAGTTCTTTCTACAGGTTTAAGGGCCAAAAAAATCATAATAAACATTTATATTCACGAATGATACTTTAAAATGTATCCTTGTCTTTGTCTTTCTTATGTCAGTTAAGTGAGACGGCGTTACTTAGTAAGAGTGTACCCAATTCAGCTGTCTCTTAGACTATGAGAATTTTGGAATAAGACGGAAAAGCATTATTTTTCATCGCGGTTTTGAAGCACTTTATAAAGTGCTTAGTGTATTTTTCTTTTCCGTATGACAGTGTCGGGGGCTTCGGAAATTTTCTTCTCATTGACTACTCATGGAAGCATGCACCATAAAGTAACCTGTTTTTCCTCTGAAAATAATGGTAATATCCTACTTATCAGTTGTTTAAGCTTGTTCTGTTTTTTTTTTTGTAAACCTTTGCTATAAACAATCACGATTGTATTCCTCAAAGAATTAGGCAGAGGTGTACTAATATTAGCCGGTATGTTTAGGTACTATGTAATAGGGGGCGAGTCTATTCTCAGTAACCGAGCCACAAATTGCCACAAATCCAAACTCCGAGATGCTATTGAGAATTTTGATCGATCAGGAAATTGAATCCAGGATCTCTAGCGTATCGCGATAATAGTTGCGCTCAGGACCACTAGACTAATGAGGCAGTCGAAAAAAACCTTTGCTACATAATATAACCATTACCAGTGATGACTTATGGCACAGAATCGTGGTCGCTCACTATTGGTCTCATAAGAAATCTCAAGGTCACTCAGCGAGCTATGGAGCGAGCTCTGCTCTGCTCTGAGGAGATCTATAGAACCAAAGTTGCCAACATAGCTCAAAGGATTAGCAAACTTAAGTGGCAGTGGGTGGGGCACATAGCTCGTAGAACTGACGGCCGCTGGGGCAGAAAGGTTCTCGAGTGGAGACCATGCACCGGAAAGCGCAGTGTGAGACGACCTCCAACAAGATGGACGGACGACCTGATAAAGGTCGCTGGGAGTCGTTGGAAGCAGGCGGTATGTGATCGGTCCCTGTAGAGGCCTTTGGGGGAGGCCTTTGTTCAGCAGTGGACTTCTGTTGGCTGATATGATGATGATGATGATGTTGACATAATATAATATATCCGTATTGGTAATTTTTCAATTAGGTTTTAATCAAAACCTCTCAGACAATATGGCATATTATGAATACCAAGAGAATAGGATGGATACTAGATTGTACATTTTGAGAAAATTTGAATAGACGAGTATGATATACGAGTACGGATAAACTACTCGAATCAATTCTCATGGGGGTCGTTCGAAGCGACAAATAGTTGGACGTCAGAGAACGGATAGATAGTAAGCTATTCGTGAACTAATAACCGTATACACTCTATTGATTTGTATCTGTGCCATATTTAAAAAAATAATATAAACAAAGACTACGTTTACAAAGAATATTTAAAATTAAAAAATCATATTATAGCGCGTATCCACTTTAAATATGGCACGGATACATCGTATACTTAGAACAGTCACCGCAGCCTTCACAGGTCATAGTTCCTTTCACAAACATCTCTCTGTTATAGGTGTTACAGACAGCACCTTACAATACCTGCATGGAGAACGACGAGACAGCGGCCGATGTGCTTCTGCGCTGTCCGATGGTCGCCGCATATAGGGCAAAATACCTCGGAACACCAAGTACTCTCTAAGAGATCGCCAGCAACATTGATGGCTTGCTTGGTTTTCTGGAGGAGTTGGGATAGTACGATTAACCAAATCTTCCCACCCGCACGCAAAATACGCGCGTTGGCGTGGTTTTGCGGAAAATAGCCAATAGCTATACCAATACCAATGCATCGTATACGCATATTAGACTAATATTATAATATTAATTTAAAACATTTTTCATAACGGTAGAATTTTCTATACCATAATGTATAAATGTATACACAGATAAAATTGTGTGTGTATACAATGCGCTATATTTTATAGCGCATTGTATAAGTACCACACAACTTTTTCCAACACCTTGTATTGTTGCATGGATTAGTTCACAATTTTCCACTGTTGTCTATGAGGCGTATAATCATATATAGTACCTATGTAGATTTCACGGGATTGGTACATCGGTCAGAGATAGGTTATAGGTAGGTACGGGATTCAGTTGTCTAATTATAACTTTAATTCTCTAACCACCCAAGTTGACAAAATAGTTTATGTAAACGCCTGAGTCGTATTTATCTATGTCTATTGTTTGTAAAATGTTTTTTTTTATCAGATCTATTAATTGAATACGATTTTTTATTTTCTTTTAAATTATACACAACATACTAATTTGAAAGAATATGAGTATGACTTTGAAAACTGTAAAAATATGGTGCCGATTGTAATTTTTTTTTAAATACTACTTATAGTGTATAGTTACTACTAGTAAATTGTATTTTATAAAGTTTTTTACGGTAAACATAATTTATTTATATATTACGGATAATACGGTAAACATAATTTATTCATATATTACGGATAATACGGTAAAAATGATTTATTTATATATTACGGATAATACGGTAAACAAAATTTATTTATATATTACGGATAATACGGTAAACATAATTTATTTATATATTACGGATAATACGGTAAACATAATTTATTTATATATTACGGATAATACGGTAAATATAATTCCCCACTTGATTCACAACATCGTTCGACCATCGGGCTAGTGGTTTGCCCTGAAAGCTGATATCATCTTTGGTCCATTGCCCATCAAACAAGACTTTGTCAATCTCCACAAACAACGATAACCTAATATGTATTTCTTACGTGGGAGAGCCATGCTTCAGCACGAATGGGCCGGCTCGACCGGAGTGATACCACGGCCTCACAGAAAACCGACCGTTAAACATCGCTTGCGTTGTGTTTCGCCGAGTGAGTGAGGTTACCGGAGGCCCAATCCCCTTTTAAAAGGTCGGCAAAGCACTCGTGACTATAGTTGGGTTTCCGCCCAGGCATTTTGGGCAAAAAAATGAATGCTCTGGCAAAAATCCATCTACATAGATGGGTTTCCGCCCAGGCATTTTGGGCAAAAAAATGAATGCTCTGGCAAAAATCCATCTATATAGATGGGTTTCTGCCCAGGCATTTTGGGCGAAATAAATAAATGCCCGGGCATAAACCCATCTATACTCGTGACTCCTCTGGTGTTGCGGGTGTCCATGGGCGGCGGTGATCGCTTACCATCAGGCGATCCGTCTGCTCGTTTGCCCTCCTATCCCATAAAAAATAAAATAAAATAAAATTCGTTCCATGCTAGTATCGCGCCTCGTAGTACGGGAAGTTGATCGATCCGCCAATTTTAGTCAGCAACCACGTGAAATACGCACATATTTACATAGCAATACATGTCAGGCAAGCTCGATAACCAACTGTTAGCGCCGTAGTTAATCTTCTTAATGAATTTTCATAGACAATTCCAGTTCATGCACAATCCATTCGCGACGCGTTCACTGTCACTGAACAATGGGAACGCGTATTTCAACGATGTGGGAAACCCTATTCTGGATTTTGAAATACATATTTTGTTTTCCTCATATTAGGTATCATGCCTGTACTCCCTGAAGTGTTAGGCAGAAATGTTCTGCTATAAACTCACTTTTCGCTGATATGTTTAGCTCCCATGTAATAGGGTACGAGCCTATTGCCGTTAATCGGAGACAACTCCAAACTCTGTACTGCTACTGGGAATTTAATAGAAAACCGAGTAAAACTGCCCGTTACACGGGAATCGAACCCAGAAACTCTTATTCAGCAGTGGCGCTTATTCAACACTAATACACATTCACCGTCGTTTGAAACATGTATTAAATAAACAATAATAAAAAGAAAGATAGAAATAATTTTTATTTTAGGAAAATACATAGTACACATAGCAGTTAAATTTTTTATAATTTATAATTTAATTAAATAAAAAATCATAAAACATAATTTAATTAAATCTAAAAATACGAGTTTATTAGTATAAGACATATCGAAATATTAATAAGAATGTGCATAAAATTTGAGTAATTTATTTGTCATTATTTAAATGAATATATTAAATGAATAAGATTTGCATTATTTATAATTATCTACCACAAAAAAATGCATAACACATGTAACGCTTTATTTGCCTCTAGGTGGCTGTAACGAAGTTTTTCCCAGAGGGCCACTAACGAACTAACTTAAACTTAATTAACTCAACTATTATATATATTATATATTATATTATATATATTATATATTATACTATTATATATTATATATATATATTTTACCGTGTTTTTAGATTAAGTAATAAAATATGATGTTGCAACTTTGAGTGCTGTGTATACCTATAATTGGCATATGCATTAGATCCTGTACCTATGTTCATTATTATGTTAAATGTGTGATGTATATGCTGTTGGCGTACCTAATATAAATAAATAAATAAATAACTACATTTTACATATTATTATAGCTGTCTTTGTCAGTTATATGGCAATAAAGTGAGACGCACCAGAGATAGGACTCATTTTGATATAAAGGGAAAGGCTCCCAAGGCTCGGCAGCGCGTCAGCAATTCCTGTGTTGCAAGTGTCCATGGGTGGCTTACCATCAGGTGGCTCGTCTATTCGTTTTCGGAAATAATTAATCTTTATATATATAATTCTTCTGTGAGTGTGTATGTGACTGAACTTCTCTCAAACGACTGGACCGATTTTGATGAAATTTTTTGTGTGTGTTCAAGGGGATCTGGGAATGGTTTAGATTCACAATTGGACCCGGTAGGTGGCTCTGCAATCGAGTTTTGGGTTATTTTCAGGGCAGGACAACGTCTGCTGGGTCCACTAGTAAGAATATAAAGAGCATTAGTTACACATCCTTAAATGGTAGGTATTATAGGAATATATTCTTGTATTCTAGAAAATAATAGATACAAAGTAGTATAATTATTTTATTCCCATTTTCTTATCTTCCTTTTATTTTAATAAGATATTGCAGTTTTCTTTCTAAAAGTAACTTATAATCTTTGATGTTTTTCCTTTGTTAAGAAGAAAGAAAATTCACATGTGATGTTTTGATATAGTATAAGGATTAACTTAAAAGGTCTACATTGAGAAAAATCCCACGATACTTACGCTGTCGGAACCCTAATCTTTTATAAGACTCGGAAACGATTTATCGTGGAGAATTCTCTCCAAATATTTCCCTTTCAACATTCCACTACCGAAGAAGGTCTAGTAAAAACTGTATACACATACAATTTACGTTCATTTATAATCCATTGCTGTATTTATGCGACAATTTCACGAAGGATTGTTGTAAAAACAAAATTGGATTTGATGCAATACTAAATAATGTTTTTCTTATTTTTGTGGCGCTCAGAATAGTACCTCGCGTTGATGTTTACGTATTCATACACAACTAGACACATGATGTAAATTATGTGGCCAGGCAAAATTTAGTCTTATAACAAAGAGCATAAGGGTGTTTTAGAAATAGGGTAAGATTAATATGCGAGACAAGGTATGTAGACCTATAAGTGTAAAGCTTTTGTTATTTTAGTTGGCCTGTAGGTATTTCCGGGTGACATTAGAGACGTTATAGTCTTCAATGTTTTACAATATGATGCTAGCATGAGGGGCTCGTGGCTAAATAATAACTACGCAGTTCAACCGTTCTGCAAGGTTAAGCTGCGTCTGCCGCGGTCAGTTTGTGCATGAGTGACCTTTCGTAACACATCAAGACTCTGTCGTACCTCGGAGAACACATAAAGCCATCGATTCCAGTTGTCATAAGAATATCTATGACAGTCTGCAGTAGTAGTCAGAAGCCCAAAAAACCCGACAAATAGTCTAATCCTTAGGAATCGAAATTGTGAACTTTGCATTGGGAATTCAATGGTTATAATATTACTAGGCGATATATGCTCAATGAGATACATTAATTTTGGGATAATACATTACTACCATGGATTTTCACGAAAGTATTGAATTTGAATAGAGCATACAATACTTATATATATAAAACTGACTCATTAACACCCAGTGGTCCTGAACGCGACTGCTACGCTAGAGATCCTGGGTTCGATCACAAGGTCGAGCCCAAATTCTCAGTAGTAGCTCGGAGCTCTAATTTGTGGCAATAGGCTCGCCCACTACATGGGACTTATACATACCGGCGAACTGTGGGTGTACTTCTTTGCCTATCCCTTCGGGGAATACAGGCGTGATGGTATGCATATAATACAGGATTCTCTTATTGCTTTCTATGTACATAGACATAAAACCGATGCATCGACAATGAACTGTGAGCTGTTATGTTTTTGACAAGGGAATATTTATGCGCTGCTGATAAATGAGTGATGCACGGAGAGAATTGTTTGCGGTGTCATTCCATGTTGTATCACTACCACACGTGGTTTTCGCCAATATATGGGACAGTTCCATGAAATATATTCACGCAAAACTTTGATATTTTTAACTCCCGACGCAAAAAGAGGGGTGTTAAACTTATGTAAAGTGTGTATCTGTGTCTGTTGCATCGTAGCGCCTAAATGAATGGACCGATTTTGCTTCAGTTTTTTTTTTGTCTGAAAGGTGAGTTGATCGAGCGTGTTATTAGTTATGATTTAAGAAAATCTGGCCAGATGTTTGAAGATTATCAGTTCTTTTCTGGATCAGAAGGGATGTGACCAACTTCCACAGGTTTGATCGACCATACATAATTTTTGGCATGGTTTGATCGATTTGTTTGGTATCCTGTTATTTCAATGATAATGGTAGTGATGTCATGACACAGATTTTTTAAAATTATTATTATATATTAGTATTAGTAACAGTATTATTACATACCATCACGCATGTGTTTCTTGCTGGGTAAGGCAGAGCTTTATTGATACAAACACATGGTTTGCTTGCATATTACTGTCTATTGTCATTAATCGGGGAAAAATTCAAAGTGCGATTTGCTTTGGAATTAATTAACTAGGTAATTATAGACTCAACGAGGAATTCTTCTGAGTTAAAATATAACTGCGCTCTTCTATTTGTGCAAAGAAGTAACTTAGTAAGTTTTATTTGTACTTGGCTATACGTATTTGTACGGTGGTACTCAGCATTGCTATGCCCGATTCGTAGGAAATTTACAGGGTTTCTGTCCTGAACTACCTCATGCCGTTATAGTGTAATTAATGTATTTGTGGTAATTTTCATTTTAATATTAAAAAGATAAGATTATTAATGATAGTACATGATTAGGAAAAATCACAACCACTTACCGGAAGAGCCAGGATCAGGTTCTTGGATGTCTGGAGATCAGCAGGATGACAGGGGCACACAATTCACAGTTTTTTACGTAAGTTTGTAAGAGAGACGCGCGTCAGAAATTCATAGTTTTTGTGTGTGTGGATTTTTAAGGGAGGGAAGAGAATATGGCGGGCGGCTGCAATCTACCAATCAAAATGGTCCAATTTAAAAACGCGTAATGAGCGTTCCGTTTTATGCATTATCTTTACTAAACAGTACATATATTAAGTTTTTAATTTTTCACTAAAATACATCAATTTATCTTACTTGCTGTTGCCCACAGTTTCCTTCACACCTTAAAGGACTTTTCTAGACATAAGATAACCTATATTTCCCAGGATTCAATCAATACCTATAACAAAATTCATCAAAATTGGTCCAGCGGTTCAGGCATGAAAAAGGTAAGAGACAGACAGACAGACTGGGATACTTTCGCATTTATAGTATTATATTAGTTTAGATATATAAAACAGGGGCAATCAAAAGAATCCGAATTTTTATGTCAATTTACTTCCGCATAATTTAATCATAGAATGAATAATGTTTACCTCTGACATGTTAATATTTGATTACAAAATCACCCAAAATATGTTGACATTTCGATAATGCTATATGTTAAAAATAGAAATCAGCTAAATATAAGCTTCAATGTATTGAAACATTGACTACATTTGGGCAGGAAACGATTTCAGCGGTTGGAATATTCATGAGTGTTGGTTTGTTTAGAATTGAATACAGATTTATGTTATTGATCGTATACCTATGTACAGGAATTTATTATACATGGATATATAATCTTGTATTTTACATTAATGTGAATTATTCAAATTTGTAGAACAAAATTTGTTAGTTACAGTACCTATCCCTAGCCCTTTCTACTATCTGACTACCAGAAGCACGAAAAAGCGACATCTATTTATAGTGGATATTTGAAGAACCCGAACGAAATGCTTAAGTCCACTTTTGTCATGCGTACTCCTGAAATGTGGAATGCGCTTCTCGAGTGGGTTTTCCACGATAGATATAATCTGGGTGTCTTTAAATCACGAGTGAATCGGTTTTTTCTAGACAAGCGCGCACCATCGTAGATCGCAGTATCGCTTAACATCAGGCGATCTGGTGGATAAACTAAAACCTATCACGAATAAAAAAAACCTACCTATCATAGCGCATTAAAAGCGGAGATAGTCTGATGGCTAGGGCGTCGGACTTGCGATCATGTGGTTGCCGGTTTTTAACCCACCCATTGCACTACCGACGTGAACCCACTCGTAACACAAGCATTTAGCTTAGCACGAGGGGTTAACAAGAATACTAGTAATGTGCGACCCACATTGCTAGTAAGCTTTAAACAAAATCATACCTATTTATAGTTAAATTATAGAAAGTAAGCACTAAATTATTTGTATCCCAAAGACAAAAGCGCAAATTATCCGCTAACAGGTTTATAGGAAGCTAACAACCCTGCATTTCTACACAATACTACGTGATACATTATTACACAATATTTTTCGAAACACAGATGACTGTATGCCTAGCTGTTTTGTCGATTGTACATACTTTTTGTATTGCTAGCGCAGTAGCAAATTACCCCAGCATTAGCTCTCTTACTAGCCAACATACAAGGCTATGTACTAAGAAAATGCATCAGAACTTTCTTAGCATATACAGCAAGAGCATTTTCTTCTTAATTAGCGTCGGCGAGTCCATTGTTTTAACGTTCGAGCTACTTTCCATTCGCATTCTCCCCTGTTCGCTGCCAAATGGTTTTAATTTTTTGTTTTTATTGCTGTTCAGCTAATTTCTCGTTCTCAAGTTTTATGATATTATAATATTTTAAGTTTTTGTTAGCTCTATTAAAATTATGAGGGTATTACGGCTTGAAACGTTGTTTTCTTTTACGAGCTTTATAGTATGTTTGGAAAAACGATTATTGTTTATTTTACTGCGTGTTCAATCGATGTTTTATCGGTTTACATCTATACTTATAATAAATCTGTAGAGAGGTCAATTCTGTACATGAAATATATTTCCAAAATAACTATCAGCGGGTGATCGATACTGACGCCAAAAATTCAATCAGTAAATTTTTTGTCTGTCTGTCTGTCTGTCTGTATGTTCGTTATAGAAACAAAAACCACTCGACGGATTTCAACGAAACTTGGTACAATTGTTCTTCATACTCCTGGGCAGGTTATAGTATACTTTTCATCACGCTACGATCAATAGGAGCAGAGCAGTGAAGGGAAATGTTGGGAAAACAGGAGAACTTACTCAATTTTTTAAGCTTCCGTCGCGTGTGCAGCCTTAATGGTTAAAGCTACACAGAAATCATGTATGACGGAAATGTTCTCCTTAAAATTATATAAAAAATATTCCACGACAGCAAATGTCTATCTTTTATGGTTGACTCACAATAACACGTGTAACTCCCGATAGCTTAGCAGTTCGGAGCTTTCTGATTATATTTGTCTACTCTTACGTTAGGTGACTGACTGACTGACATAGTGATCTATCAACGAACAGCCCAAACCACAGGTTATAGTATACTTTTCATCACGCTACGATCAATAGGAGCAGAGCAGTGAAGGGAAATGTTGGGAAAATGAGTGATTCATGGGAAAGGTTTCAAGCTATCAATGTATATATCATCACGCTGCAACCCTTAGGAACGGGGCAACGCAAGTGAAACCACGGGCGAAGAACTAGGGAACAAAGTAACTTTTCCACGCGGACGAAGTCGCTGGCAAAAGCTAGTATACAATAAAATCAATAATTATTATTTTTTAGTAATAATAGGTATTACTTTAGAATTAATTAATTATGTCATTTTGTTTATCACATTGGCGAGGTCTGTTACGTAATATTTGCAACCGGCGAGTGTCTATAACAAGATATACAAACGTGGATTAAATAAAAGAAATACGCAAGAATCGTAACAAGCAAGGAAAAAGGTATTCTTGTTTGCCAACTTAGTTGTATAAAAAAAGGATGTGTGGGAGTTTGTATCTATTGTAGAAAACAATTGATATATATATTTTTAAAGCTTACTAGTAATGTAGGTCTCACATTACTAGTATTCTTGTTAACCCCTCGTTCTAAGCTAAATGCTTGTGTGCGAGAGGGTTCACGTCGGTACCCACCCAGTTCGATACCCACCCATTGCACGGGTGGGTTTCGAACCGGCAACCACGTGATCGCTAGTCAGACGGTCTAACCATTAGGCTTCCGCCGCTTCTGAATTTTATATACATAAAGAAAACACATTAACAAGATAATTATCGTATTTTCATTTCTTACTAACTTTTACATAAGACAACTTCGTAAACAACCTTCGAATCCTCGCTACAGTTCCTACAAAAAACTTGGCCACAATAAATAGTACATAGCGACGAGTTCGTTTCTAGGTCGCAGGCATAGTATGTCAACAATAGGGGATGGCTGGAGATTAAGAACGAATGCAAGTGTAGCGAGAATAAGGAGTGGGCCATGCAAGGCATGTTCGCGTAAACTTGTGTGATGTCTTAGGATTGTGATATGTCTTAATGAAAGTAGTTTTTGGAAATAGGTTTTATTAAAAAAGGTACATGATGAAATCGTGAAGTATTTAGAAGTCAATTTGCTACTCCATTGCTGCGCATAGCCCTGCTCTTGAATGTATTAAGCTATAGTCTATATTCACACAGTTACAGACGTTAAACTTATAGCACCCTCTTTTTTTGCATTCAAAATCAAATAACTCTTCCAAAAATGACTGTGTTACATTAGTGTTCTGATGGTTTTATTAAGAAGAAGAACATTACGACAGTCGTATGACGCGAGATTTTTTTATAACACCCCTTTTTTTGCATCGGCGGTTAAAATTCAAATAACTCTTTCAAAATTACTTTGTTACATTGGTGTTCTAGTGGTTTCATTAAGAAGAAGAAGAACATTACGGCAGTCGTATGATGTGAGGTTTTTTATAACACCCCCTTTTTTGCATCGGGGGTTAAAATTCAAATAACTCTTTCAAAAATGACTGTGTAACATTGGTGTTCTGGTGGTTTCATTAAGAAGAAGAAGAACATTATGGCAGTCGTATGATGTGAGGTTTTTTTAGAACACCCCCTTTTTGCATCGGGGGTTAAAAATCAAATAACTCTTTCAAAAATGACCGTGTTACATTGGTGTTCTGGTGGTATTAATAAGAAAAACTTTACGGGAGTCGTATGACGTGAGTATTTTTTGTGATTCACCGTGGGAACATAGTATTTTCTTCTTGTTACAGTAGATGAAGGATATCTCCTAACACCACACAAACATTCTGCCAGTAGGTATGCCATTATTATATTTCATATTTTTTCTATAGACAGTGTGATATGATAATAAAAACAGATTTTCAAATTATAGAAAACTGTGATCCATTTTATCAGGGATTACCAAAAAACGTTGCCAGTTGCAACCAATCAAAACACACCACAGCAACATTAACACAGGAAACAATATCAAACTTGTTTATTTAATTCGTACAACAAAACGACACAAAATAAATAAAGGAAACAAATAAAGTGGTTTGGCAACTCTGCTAAGCTCACAGTGGATGGAGTAATAAAATGTAAATAGCTACAGAAGTGTTAAAAGGAGCCGCGGTAAAAGTTTAGCTCACGCGAACTTAGCACTCGATGGCGTCCCTCTGAGTTGGTGGACGGCCCAAGTGATCGGCGACAACGGAGCTCTCAGATAGAGCGACTAGTAAAAAATCCATTTAAATTATAGTACGGCTGTTCCATTTCAAAAATCCAGTTTGTAAAAATCTGCAAACCTAGTCTAGGTTACTAAGATTTGTTTTGAAATGGAATAGGCAAATAGTGGTCTTATATTTACATTGTAACGACAAAATATAAGTTGTTTGTGCATGGTAACATTAGACGGCGTGACAAAACAACTGCAAGTAAGACTTTGTCGAGTATCTGTTTTTTTTTCATAACATACCATCACGCTTGTATTCCTCGAAGGGTTAGGCAGAAGTGTACTACCCACCCACAGTTCGCCGGTATGTTTAAGTCCCATGTAATAGGGGGCGAGCCTATTGCCATGTTACTGAGCATTTCATAGAAAAACCCAATAACACTTTGCTCGACCTGGGGTTCAAATCCAGGACCTCTAGCGTAGCAGTCGCGCTTGGGACCACTAGACTAATGAGGCAGTCAGTTTATTTTTTCATTTTATTTACAAATCTAATACTTCATTATTAAAATGGCATATCAATAATGCAAATACGCTCAGACACGGATTTGATTATAATATTGTTCTCATCATGAACATGCCATAGCCATGACGTCACTACTACACATTTATTTTGTTCTCACAACACTTATGAAACACTTAAAAAAATACTTATTGAAATAAAACTACTTTTTACGGATTTTATCGCGTTGTATTGATATTATTTGATTCCCGACGTTTCGGACCCTTTACAGCATCCATGGTCACGGGTAGACTAAGTTGTTGGACGTCTTAATGTTACAATTACTAACAGCTACCTTACATTTTTGTTAATTATTGGCGATCCGATTCACGCAGAACGAGCTCACCGTATCCTTCGGTCTTGCAGTTTTGGACTTGGATTTTGATTTTATGGAATCTATAATGGGGTTCCAAGCAGGTGGTAAGACCCAGCCATCTTCTCTATTGAAATTTGGATGTTTTTTAATTTCAATAGCCTCACGGATCATCCTGGGAAGGAATCGGTTTTCTTTTGCGAGGACTTGTGGTTTATCAAATCTGATGTAGTGCTGGGCCTTGTCTAGAGTATGTTCACAAACTGCTGACTTCTTGAAACGGCGGTGTTTGACATCAGCGATGTGTTCTTTTACGCGGGTCCCTATACTTCTTTTAGTTTGGCCTATGTAAGAGAGACCGCAATCACAATCTAGCTTGTATACACCTGCATCTTGCAGAGGTATGTGGCACTTGACAGGTGGTAGGAACTGACTAATCTTCTTCAGCGGCTTGAAGTATGTTTTGATTGAAGCTCGCTTCAAGATATAGCCAATCTTGTCTGTGACTCCTCTAACATATGGTAATATAGCAGGTAGGCGTTCGACTGTGGCACGTTTCACGCGGTTTCTGTGACGAGGGCGCGGTATTCGGAGCTTGTTGTCATGTAGTACTTGTTTGACATGTTGAAGCTCTGCAGCCAGATGTTGCTCATCACAGATCCCACGCGCTCTCTGAAACAATGATTTACCGACGGTAGATAACTGTGTTGGGTGGTGGTGTGATTCACCATTTAAGTATTTGTCTGTATGGGTTTTCTATCGATACACTGTGTGACTCAAATGTAAGGTAGCTGTTAGTAATTGTAACATTAAGACGTCCAACAACTTAGTCTACCCGTGACCATGGATGCTGTAAAGGGTCCGAAACGTCGGGAATCAAATAATATCAATACAACGCGATAAAATCCGTAAAAAGTAGTTTTATTTCAATGTCTAATATTCGCGTAAGTGTCAGAAACCAAAAATACTTATGTAAAGAAAAACACAATATAAAAAATAAAAATATGAAATAGAAAAGTAAAATTATGAATATGCTGATTCGTAAGAACAAAAAAAGGACCCTAATTCAACATATTACGCCACTTCACTTCCCCCTTTAAAAAATAAATATATGAAGATTAAGATTTGGCTAAAAGGACTTAATAGCCATGATTATAAAGCCTTGTTTTATGTATTCAAAGAAAAGGGCTGACGTTACATGTGTAACTTTGGTTTTAAACATACACATTCATTAAGTGTTTAAGAAGTTCCCAATTATAACTTGGACCAAGACATAAACGCTTTCCCCTTACTTGTGAAATACGCCACAAATGGTTTCAAAGAGAAATATAAGTATTGGAGTTGTATCGAATCAGAAATAATGACGTATTAATAAAATCTTATCACGCTTTCGTGCTTTTGTATTTTTGTTTGAAAAGGTGGATCTGACTTTGCGACTTTAAATGAAAACCACAGCTGGCTATACCAGTCACTTAGAATAGTAATTAGGTATACATAAATAACGAAAAACATAACGTAATATAATTAACCCATTATACTGTAGTAAAATCTCTCTTTCTCTCTTTTTGAAAAAAAAAACGTTGACGTTAATTTTTCCGAGCATGGGAAATGCAAAAAAAATTACAAAAAGATGTTTTTAACATTATTAATTTTCAATCGGCCTTGCACATTCTAATTCTTAATATTATCACACTCATTATGAATTGTGAATAGATTGAAATACATTACGTAGAACAATGCGTAAAATTATTTTTCTGACAAGATGAATCAGTTCAATTAAATATGGGATTAAAAATACATTCTGTACAAATAGCGTTTCTGATGCTGTAATGGAATAATTTCAGATACATTATTTCAGACTTTTGTTATCATACACAATACCATTCTTTTTAACGTTTTATTTTTTTTAAAAGCTTACTAGCAATGTGGGGCGCATATTACTAGTACTCTTGTTAACCCTTCGTGCTAAGGTAAAAGCTTGTGTTACGAGTGGGTTTATGTCGGTAGTGCAATAGGTGGGTTTCGAACCGGCAACCACAAAATTGCAAGTCCGACGCCGTAGCCATTAGGCTACCGCCACTTCAAAATTCAATACCATTACGCCTGTATAGTCCGAAAGGTTAAGCAGAGGTGTACTTATATTCACCAACAGTTCATGGGGGCGAGCCTATTGCCACTAACTGGCCCCAAATCCAAACTCCGAGCTGCTACTGAGAATTTTATAGAATAACATTGCTCCACCTGGGATTCGAACTTAGGACCGCTGGCATAGCAGTACAAGTCTACCTAACCCTTCAAATAATACAAGTGTGACGGTATGTCATCCACAATAATTTTATTGTCTGTCAATAATAATCAACATAATCAATTAATCAGTAATAATAGATTATATATAACAATAATATATTCAAAGCTGTGTAAAATTATTAGTATCTAACATTAACAATAACAACCGTATGTAAATTGCTTGATATAATGACGTCATTGAATATATATGATGCAGTAAATAATTGAAAGTTTCACTGTCACCACGGAAGAAGTTTGGCCAGACGGCCCCCATGAATCGATTATTGGCTAACTACAATAAAATAAACATTATAAAGTTATTTTAGTAAAGGAAAAATTCAATCGCGGGCAGGATTCGAACCTGCGTCTTCTGGTTAGATACACCAGACGCTCTGATTGAAACTGAAACTTAGAATGTGAAGGCAAATTTCAATCAGGCGGGTGGGGTTCGCGGTGGCTTAGTGGTCAGAGCGTCTGGTGTATCTAACCAGAAGACGCAGGTTCGAATCCTGCCCGCGATTGAATTTTTCCTTTACTAAAATAACTTTATAATCATGGCATGGAAAATGCAAAAAAATCACAAAAAAACATAGTTAAAATAAACATCTCCAAGAATATCGATATCTTTTCAGACTCATTTCCCCAATTCTGAAAAGGATTGTGTTTCCTGTCTTCGACGAATTACCTACGTAACCAAACCGATTTTACGAGTATATCATGCCTTTCTACTCTATCTTCCAGAACGTACTACTTATTGCACTCGCTAACAAGTTCTTCACCCATCATTCATTAAGCAAATATGTAAATAGTATTTAATGACTGCCTCATTAGTCTAGTGGTCCCAAGCCTGACTGCTACGCTAGAGATCCTGGGTTCGATCCCCAGGTCGAACAAAGTGTTATTGGGTTTTTCTATGAAATTCTCAGTAGCAGCTCGGAGTCTGGATTTGTGCCCGATTAATGGCAATAGGCTCGCCCCCTATTACATGGGACCTAAACATACCGGCGAACTGTGGGTGTACGTTAGTACGCCTCTGCTTAACCCTTCGGGGAATACAGGCGTGATGGTATGTTTTATTTAATGTTAATTTTGATTGTGATTTTAATTTTTAATTTGTACAATCTGATATTTTTGTGTAAGTGCTGTGTACTTGTATAAGTGACAACTTCACTCATATTAGCATACAAGTTTAGCTTTTAACTTCGCGAAACAGATTTCATATTTGAATTCCAAGAACTACTACTTAACAAAAAGTGTTCATGATCTCGAGTTTTAAGGGGAAGAAAGTATAATAGATACATATAGAATAGTATATTACGCAAATGTTAACAAGGAACCAAACTACAGCGTGCATTTTTTAGTCAAAAAAATTCGTCGATGCTTTATAATATATGTAATGAAAATGCTAACTAAGTGAAATGTCAAGAGCATGACAAATTGACGTCCAGTCGTTGTGCATCGGGTCCTCACTATTGTCCTAAATTTTACAACGTTGCCGCGTTAAAATTGCGAACAAAATGTTCCTACATATTTTGTTTTCAATTTTCTATCGGATAAAAATCGCTGTTATTGATTTCGTGCCATTGAGCGTCCGTATTTTACGATTATGTTGTCGTGCTAAACATTTTATTTGTGTCTTAATATATACCTTAATCCTACCATCGAATCCTGCTCCCAATTGAATTTTTCCTTTACTAAAATAACTTTATAATCTTAGCATGAAAAATATGTAATATAATATCAATGTGAAGGGAAAATTTCAATCAGGCGGGTGGGGTTCGCGGCGGCTTAGAGGTCAGAGCGTCTGGTGTATCCCTCCAGGAGACGCAGGTTCGGATCCCGTCCGCGATTGAATTTTTCCTTTACTGAAATTAATCTACCTTAAGATATTTGGTCATATTATCATCAGCACACTTTTAGATTGTGAGAAAGGGATGGTTTTAAAGGTTCAATGCACCTATTACGAAAAAAAAACTTATAAAAGTTTTAAATTTTGATCAAATATCATATTCTCAAAATCCAGCAAGAAGAAAAATTGAATGGATAAAAATATCCCCTCAAGTTTCACCTGTATCTCTCAGACTATGCAAAAATATTGAACTTAAATATGTAAATCCTGAAAAATACAAATTAAACAGTTGAATAGAAACAAAAGCCAGATATTGAAATTACCAACGAACCCATAAGCAGAGTTTTCTCATTTCCCCCGAAATAATAACTGGATTATACGTCGAAAATTACACCAACTCTGTTCTCTATAATGATAATCTGATAAAACTGGATTCGTTTGTAACATTAATTTTCTGTTAAATATTATACGTGCCTACACACACAAATATTTTGATTCAACCCTCCCTTCCCTATCTTGTTCATCTATTAGATTACACGTTTACACATTTTTCTTATTGAATACAGGGGATATATTCTTAACGTTGGTTCACGATTTGTAGGTAATTATAGTTTACAAAGCAAAGAATATTTTATTCAGAATTAGAAATGTATTGCATAGAAATGAGAAGTGCCTTATTTACTATAGTCAACAAGTGTACCTAATGGAATTCAGAGGGTTCTGTTTTATTACTGGAGGTTTATTTATAAACAAATAACAACTCCTATAAATAACAGGTAAATAAATAATTCACGGGAACTTACACCTGAAAATGAAATAATAACGCCCCTACATTTGTCTTAGAAATTAACACGAGCTTAATCTCACAAAGGCATTTTATTTGCATTACTGCATGAATGTAGATCGCTTTAGCGCGAGGGTTACATGGTAGGCTTTGAGCGTTAATAATAAAGGCGTTGTTAATAAAGCGTTATTAATAAATATTGACTGCCTTATTAGTCTAGTGGTCCCAAGTGTGAGGTACTGTGTTCGATCCTCAGGTCGATTATAGTGTTATAGGGTTTTCTATTGAGTGGCAGCTCGGCGTCTGGATTTGTGCCCGGTTAATGGCAATAGCAGTGATAGCCTAGTGGTATGGCCGTTGAACTGCCTAGTCAAAGGCCTCGAGTTCGAACCCAAGGCGCGTACCTCTGACTTTTCGAAGTCATGTGTATATTAAATAGTTAATTACCACGTGCTTAAACGGTGAAGGAAAACATCGTGAGGAAACCTGCATGCTTATGAGATTTTCTCTATGGCGTGTGAAGTCTGCCAACCCGCACTAGGCCAACGTGGTGGATTATAGCCTAATCTCTCTCATTCCGAAAGGAGACCCGTTCCCAGCAGTGGGACAGTATAATGGGTTGCTTATGTTAATGGCAATAGGCTCGCCCCCTACTACATGGGACTTAAACATACAAGCGAACTGTGGGTGTACATTAATACACCTCTGCCTAACCCTTCAAGGAATACAGGCGTGATGGTACTTATGATATGTCATGTTAATAAAGGCATAAGCAAACACCTGAGTCGTTTCAAAACCTATAAATAAGTCGGTAACTTAGATCGTTTATGTTTAGATGACGGTTAACGAACGGCGGTTTTGGTTGCGTCAATAGAGACTTTTATAGGCAAAACTGCAGTTTACCGAGTCGTTTCTGTGTTCTGTGTAACAGAAGTCTGTGTACATTTTTAGCTTTCCAACAAAGTACAGTTGAATTCTTTATTCCAACTCCGATACTAGAATAGAACCGTCATTGTAGGGAAAGGTCTCGTGGTTATAGTTAACCCACCGAACAATCGATCTGAATGGTAAACCAAAACTAAAACTGCGCTTGCCGCGGACTAATGGATGACTATTCTTACTTAGCACTCTAAACTATCGCGACTTTCACGCCTCGGAAGGCACGTTAAACGGTCAATCCCGGTTGTTATATGAACAAAAAAACAAGGGTGAAAATCTCCAATACAGTAGGTATTGGAGATTTTCGCTCTTGTTTTTTTTAATAATATATTGGCTTAGATACTACATATATAGAGAAACATCTATGTACGATTTGCATAGTTAAATTAAACCTGTAAAAGAAATTGTGACAAACAGTACATAGCAAAGTAAAGTCACAAATTTTTGTGATATTCTAAGCCTTGAAATTATAAAGAAAATTGAAATAAAACTACTTTTTACGGATTTTATCGCGTTGTATTGATATTATTTGATTCCGATAAAATCCGTAAAAAGTAGTTTTATTTCAATGTCTAATATTCGCGTAAGTGTCAGAAACCAGTATTATAAAGAAAATTTAATTTTATTCTACATAAAACCTTACTATCCTTACTAATAATATTATAAACGCGAAAGTTTGTACGTATGGATGTTTGTTTTTTAATCTTTCACGCCAAAACAGCTGAACGGATCTAGATAAAATTTGGCACGGGGATAGATTATAGTCTGGATAACATATAGGCTTTTTATCCAGGTCGGACCCAATTCGGAAGTCCACGTAGAGAAAGTCGCAGGCAGAAGCTAGTAATAAATATTCTTCTATTAAATATACAGGGATTCTTCACGAAGAAAATAGCCTGTGTAACAATGTAATGGCGAGCGTGAACACCTGAGGTGTTCCAGAACTAT
The DNA here is from genome assembly GCA_910591435.1 of Acronicta aceris. Lineage (NCBI taxonomy): Eukaryota > Metazoa > Arthropoda > Insecta > Lepidoptera > Noctuidae > Acronicta > Acronicta aceris. The sequence goes on along the minus strand of OU342767.1, from coordinate 5,749,149 downwards.
AAATAAGTCTACTATGTCCATTTCTGTGGAAACGTGGCGGTGAAACGGCTAGGCCGCAATCGGAAGGTCGCAATTATATCCACTCGTTGACTACCCGAGCTGTTACTATTGGTTCTGTTTTAAGAATTTGCATACAATATTGTTGGCTCAAAAAAGTCGCCAGTATTCCCAACCATATACCATCACGCTTATATTTCCGGGATAAGGCAGAGATTTACTTATGTGCACCTCCAGTTCACCGGTCTGTTCAGGTCGCGTATAAGGGCGAGCCTATTGTCATAAAGCGGGCATAAATCCGAACTCCGAGCTGCTACTGAGAATTTTATATAAAATCACAATAACACTTTGCTCGACCTGGGAATTGAACGCAGGACCTTTAGATAGCTACCAATTAACGAATACGAAGACTCGCAACAATTGTCTCGAGAGGGAATCGAACACGCAACACGGTGTAACGGCAGTAGCGAGGAAACCTCCGGCCAACGGCTGCTTGAACACTACACCAACATGCAGCAATTAATAATTATTAAGTTTTTCTTGAAAGAAACCCATGTAAAAGTCGAAGTAGGTAACTATAAACAATATTATTTTATCTTACACCAAAAGACCACGAATGTCAGACATTCCCATTTTCCTAAAGCAATATTATTGTATAGCCAAAGAAACTCTAAAGTTCAAACAATTTCGTGTTGACTTTACAAGTTATTTAAAAATTCGAGGTACGCCTCTATTATTCTATTGAACATAATAAAACCTCTGGAGAGTTCTGACGGAAAGTCTAAAATTCAAATTATGGAAAGAATACCTTGTCCAGTCCTCGCTTCATTCTCACACAAACTAATTCAAATCGAAAAGTTCATATTATCGACTTTATAGTAGGGGTATTGTTATGCCTGAATGAACTTTCGCACCCTCAGTATAGACCGTCCGAAATAATTATGCACATAGAAAATAGGTACTTGGAATTTGTGCTCTATACCTTTGGCTTAGATTTCTATTTCATTCGCAGTATGAGAATATACTTTTATCTAAGTATAAAACCAACTGGCTGACCTTAATGGTTTCACATTATAGTGGTATTTCTTTTGATTCAAAACGGTTCTGCTTTGTTTCTGTTACTTAATTGTTTTTCTTCGATTTCAGGTCTTGTTGTTGTTGTTTTAGACGCCATTTTAAGTCATGAAATTATCATCAATTTCAGCTTTTGTTAGATTCAGCAAAGATTCGAATGCTTCATATTTAAAGATTTTCCTTGGAAAGGATGCTACTAAATATTAATTTATTACTAGCGGGCCCGGCAAACGTTATCTTGCCCTGTATCATCATCTTCCTGCCCTTGTTCAAATTTATTTTTGGTCGACGCAGCATGTCCTTTTCTTCCATTCATCCCTATCAGCCTTCACCTAAATCACTCACTCCCTTTCCCATGTCTAAAAATTAATCAAAATCACACCAGCAGCTTATGAAGAGTTCTGAAAATGCACAGAACGCCATCTACCGGCCTTACCGAAACAAAAAAAACCCACAGAAAATAACACCATGTTCATCTGTGTCCGTGTTTATTTCTGTCAAATCTGTCAATCAGTTCCCAATATACCTAAAATGTATGAGAAAATAAATTTTCTTCATAATGTTTCTTTTTTCGTGAAATTTTCGATGTTTTCATAGTTATTCTGCTATTAGAGGAGGAGACGAATCCAACAAACTAAAGATCATAACAATCGGTCCAGCCGTCCTCGAGTTATAAGTGTTGGAACAAACCCGACTATGTTTTATATATATATATAGATACAAAACAAAGCATATAACATATAGCTACCTATATGCTTTTTACACTGGAATACTTAAGATTTTTTTGTTGGTAGACAGTTATTTTTGTGTACTTAGGAACATGTATTATATTCTGGATGACTTCTCTTACATAGAGTTAAAGGACACAAAGTACACTCATGCTCGAAATCAACATCTGTGAAATACACAAACGAAAAATGCAAAACACAAATTCCTCAGATTCGTATCGAATCCACGACATTCAATGTAATAATAGTGGTGGTGACGACACAAACGTCGAACTAAATTGTATTGTCAACAGCTTGAAGAAATTTGACAGTTTTGGATACCATGATGTCTTATCCAAAACGTAAAATGTAAGAAATGTAAAATTTCTTCAATCGACTTTCAATTTAGTCTCCAAATAATAGAGCTTATTATCCATTGGGGAAATTTTATAGTTTGTGGTAACTTGATATGCTGTTGACTGTACATACATTACCAAAACATTTCAGCTAATTGTAAGCAAATCTCACGATGAATGAGTGTGTTTACTCACGAAACCTTAAATTATCTGAGGACCAGCTGAACATTTTATATGGAAATTGAAATCACTTTTAGACGGCGAAGGCACATAAAAATGGTTGTAAAACTTGACTGAAATTATTTGCGAGACATTAAAGCTACACGGTTTTACAAAGCTAGGTATACGTTTGGTGTTTGTTATCAAAAGCGGAAGCAATATCGAAGTAATTTAAGTAGATATCGTTGTATGAAAACTTGTTGTCAAGTTTATTTTAGTATTTGATTAAAGTCGGAAAACGAGCAAACGAGCATCCCAGTGTTAAGTATTCATCGCCGCTCATGGACATCTACACTATCAGAGAAGTTGCTAAAGCGTTGCAGACTGCCAGAGTCACAGCAACCGAGGTGGAACTGGTTCTCAACCGCAAAACACACACCAAGGTGCTTTGCGGCAGATTCCGACGTAAGGGTGGTCGCCATTCAGTCAAACCGCAAGAGGTTCTATTACCGAGCAAGTCAGATATTTTCTTGCCTCTTACGAGATGCCTATCTGGATAGCAGTGAGGAATCTTATACGTGGGAGAGCCATGCTTCGACACGAATGGGCCGGCTCGACCGGAGTGATACCATGGCCTCACAGAAAACGTTAAACAACGCTTATGTTGTGTTTCGCCGAGTGAGTGAGGTTACCGATAGGCCTAATCCCGGCAAAGCACTTTTAAAAGGCCGGCAACGCACTTGTGACTCCTCTGGTGTTGCAGGTGTCTATGGGTAGCGGTAATCGCTTATTCGTGTTGCCTTTACTGTACTACTAAAAATGACAATAACTGTCTATAAAAAGCTAGCAAATAAGTACATTGAGATACTAGGAACCTTATAAACGTAATAAAAGCCTTCAAAATAACAAACACGCATGAATGTAATGCTATTAGCGCATATGTAGTTACTTTTGCTACAAAATGTTAATATAAGAACGTTATGTAAACCGAAACACTGGCTAATAGGGTTTTCTTCTAGCAATACCAATCCTATTAACATGTTTAGTTGTTTAAACAATGCAGAGTAGTTATGCAATCTGCTAAGTATCTAATACAGAATACATTACACGGCTTACAGCTCGCAAAAGCGATTTCGTTACCAACAAGCACGAATATCACCTATTCAAACCACTTATTCTTTTCTTAATGAACAAGACCTAGTTAATTGGTTTCAAGATATAAAAAAGAGTAATATAAAAGCTTTATGTAATAACATAGTTTCATTAGCTGTGTAGGAGCGCACGCGATCGACGCCCAACACTTTGGCCAAAGTGCGTGCTTATTATAAGAAAATGGGTGCAGACGACCAAGTGAATTTCCACGTATACTGGTATAATGAAACTTATCACGCAACGATTCATCGACATTAGTGAGCCCAGCCTTTAGGGAACGTTCGCCGATGACTATAATGCTTTAAATTGCTCTATTCTGAACCTAATGTGAGGAATCATAAAGGTCGTAGAATGATTAATAGATATTTCTTCAAGTGCTCTTCACAGTCACGAACAATTTTCTGAATGTCATTTCGTTCATATTTTTCGTACACAACTTTCTTATAATCATTTATCCGACTTTCGTACCTGCCGAAACCTTTGTTGTGGACTCTTTTGTACGTAATTTAATTTGTTTTTCGGCTCATTTATGAAGTATTTCAAATCTTAAGCAGACCTCTGGCAACTCAAATACGTCACGTTTAAACGAAATAATAAATTAGAATATTTAAACCTTAATTTGCAGGTAAAGTGAAAAATAAACGAAATTAGCTTTACGTTAAGTTTGCGCAAAGTCGACCCTGTTAGAAGCGGACGCGAAAGGACGGGTGTTTAAAGGTTGGAGCACAAGTCTCGCGACATGACGACGGTGCGCAATGGTTTAAAATGGCGCACAACACGCGTGCCACGTTTTGCATAGATTTAAACCAGCAGAATACGAGAAAAGCATGTAAATTACGTCTGCCGCGTCATACAAAAACATTTTTGCTGTTTGACGCCATTATCGGAGTAACTTCAACATTTGCATGCCCATTTTCGTTCCTAACGCGACTCCGATTTTACATAAAAATGTGTCTTTTCAAAATGAGCTGATTTTACTTTCATATTCTTTAGTTTTTAGCTTATGTTTGTATAAATTGCAGTACGCAACACATTGGTTTCCGAGTTTACGACATAGTTACCCCGTAGTCGTGTAAGTTCAGTGTGTAACATACCTAAGTTGTAAAGGAAAATCTACTAGCAACACACTAATTGGGTGCTAAAGTAAATATTTAAAAAGGTGAGCGGGAAAACGTGAGGTTTTAACTTTTCAATTACGTCAATTAAGAGTGCCGTGCGCAGCTGTGAACAGAATTATTAGGTGTAACCATTTTTATGAAAACAATTCATTCGATATAAATAACTGCGGGTCGTTTAATTAAGTAGCTGTTCTCAAATGAACTAATAATTTACGTAAAATGGCCACTAACGTTTTTATAGCTTAATCTAAACGATAAATATTTTATTTATTAAAGACATGACGCAGGAAACGGCCACTTTGGTGAACTAGTCGCAACCGCGTTTGCTAAGCATGGGGACGTGCATGACCTGTTGAAACATGCATGATGGTATGTTACGCGACGCAATATATTTGTATAAATCAATGCGACCGTAAATTTATGTCGCGGATCGAAATTTGCGTATTAATAATTAACTATCTCTTAAAGCAAACATCGTGAGGAAACATGCATGTCTGAAAGATTTTCTCGACAACAGGTGTATGAAGTCTTCCAACCGCATTAGTGTAGTCGACTATAGATCAATGTCGACCGTACGTCTGTCTAAGCCTTAAGGGTCCGGCGGAGCTTGAATTGCCCACAAAAACGAAATACCGAAATAAATCGTAATACGAAAATTTTCTATCAAATTATGTTATTATTCGGATTTGGATACCGTTAATTTAGGTTCCTAGGAAACTATTTCGTCTACTACTACTTCACTGGAAATAAAAGACCGAAAAATCGTTCCAAACTTGGTAAAGTTATAAAAAATTGCATTCGCTTTTTATTTATATTTATTTCCAGTTTATTTTGGACGAAATGGTACTAGATTAACGGTATCGGAATCCTAATAATAACGGAATTTGATTAAATTGTGTTTGGATTACGATTTATTTCGGTATTAAGTTTGTTAAAGAAATTCGGTCCGCCGGACTCTTAAAATGCCTGTGAAATGTCTGTTATATAGCAGGATATATGGGTACCCTAGCTGGTAATTAATTTAATACTTTCACTGCTAATAAACGCTGACAAGCGAGCATCGGCTACGTACTACGAAGTACCACGCGACATTACAAGCGAAAACCTTTTACACCAAACGATATATTCAACTGACTCATTGTCGGTGTCGTGTCGTACACGTGAACCAACCAATTGATTTCCATTTACATACAAAACGTTTCACCGTGATTACTTTGTATACGCGACTTTTATTACTTCCACAAATGAACTGTGAAAATAACGCTGTTCAAATTACTTACACTTTTATTTGTATTCGATATTGTGTGTGAAAATCACATTTTAATTTAGAATGCCAAGGTGAACCGATTCGTGTGGCTGTGAATTTGGAACAGATATAAAAACTAGGTTTTTTGTCCAAGTGAACCGGTAGAGCATTATAGCAGGAGTATTCTCAACCCTTGCTGAGCTTAAGCTCCTGTGTTCGATTCCCAGATCAAGCAAAGCGTTATTGGAATTAATTACAATTTCAATGACATTCGCTTAGAACGAAATTTGAAATTCACCTAATTATTATCGACATAATCGTAACTTCAAAAAGGTCAGGTGCGTAGCACTCGCAACCGGCGTGTATGTATCAGAAGATGTATGAATGTGGAAGAAGCAAAAGAAGTATGCAAGAATCGTAGCAGTCTATAGTTTCTGCCTACTCCTGTGGGAGAAAGGCGTGAGTGTATGTATGTATGTAATCGTAACTTGTGGTACCTAACATTTGCATGGCATGCTGTGGTTGAATATAATGGAACTAATAATGTACTTTAAACCATAATGGCTTATATTCAGCAAATAAATGCTAATTTGATTTGATTTGGATTTGGGTTTTTTCCCCAGTAGCTGGTCAGAATGTGGATTTATGCCCGGTAAATGCAATTAACTCGCTTAATGGGCGTGTTCATCAGATTTATGAAATACTCAATAGGTAGGTAGCCGAATTTAAGATTTTAAGTATGTGCTTGGTTAATGGTAAAAAGCTCGTCTTATAATGTTCACCAGTATTTTTTATGGAGCTGACGAGCCACCTGATGGTAAGTAGTCATCGTCACCCATGGATACCTGCAACATCAGATTGCTGATGCATTGCCGACCCTTAAGAGCCTCTACGGACTGCAGACTGCCGGAGCCGCAGCAGCCTAGGACAAGTAGCTCTTACGCTCAAAAGTCTAAACACACACCAAGGTGCTTTACGACCGACTCCGACGTGAGGGTGGTCACCAGCCAGTCAGACCCCGAGAGGTGCTACCACCGAGCAAGTCACATATTTTCACGCACCTTACGAGATGGTTATCGGAAAGGCAGTAAGGAACAGTATTCTAACCCGGGGATGGGATACACGGGGAAAAAAGTATACCATGCTAATCCAAATAAATTAATATGGACAGGCATTCGTGTTTGACAGTTGGTACTAACAAAATTAAATGCAACAAACCTCACATTTGTTCACCCCAACATGGTATTTCCCGTTGTTACCCATAAAGAAAATACGATGGATTGCAATTTGTTCCTTGTTCGTCTGTGTATCGATACCTGATAGGATTGCTATGTGCACGTGCCTGTCAGCATCGCTCACGGAAGCAATTTGTCAGATTTACACGCGCACGGGAATACGTACTAGCAACACACCATTTCTCTTGTATGGATGCGCAGATATTGATTATGTTTTTACATGATGTAACTTAGTCAAAGAACGTCATTAAGCTGGAATACTTAGCTTTTTTTATTGAATTTAAAGAGCGGGTTATTTAAGAGTCCGGCGGACGCTGAATTGCCCATAGAAACGTAATACAACAAAATATATCGTTATTCAAACACAATTTAATTTAATTGTATTATTTTTCGTATTTGAATACCGTTGATCTAGGTTAGATAACACAATTTTATTAAATTCTGTTTGAATAAGGATTTATTTTGTTGTATTACGTTTCTATGGGCAATTCAGTCTGTCGGAAACTTAAGTAAGATTCACACTTAACTGTAGGTATGTGTTTTTTGCCCTATATATACATATCCACTATGTTAAAAAACCCACTCTGATCCTAAAGGGGTATATATGTAGGTATCCAAATCACATCAAGTAAAATAAGAAACATTAAATATTCATGACAGTAAACATTAATGAAGTTTAAAATTCACGATTGTAGTGCCTAAATTACCGCAATTTCTCCACAATTTAGCAAAATGTTAAAATATAAAAAAATAACAATCGTCGGTAGTATATTTGGCACCCAGTGACGATGTAACTTCATGTAATGCCTTTAAAGATTCCTCGTCTTGTAAAAAAATATTCGGTATTTTTTTTACTTGTGAAAAGTGTCCACAAATGTGAAAAGGATTACTTAAATAGAACCGGATCACGATATCTAACAATATCTTCACGGGTCGGATAGGGTTTTCTTAATATATTGTATGAGTATAAGGAATGCGCTACCAGAAAAAAAAACTTCCTAAGGATGAACGAAAACTGTAACCTATCTTCTTGATTTATTCTCTGGTAATTCTCTCTACTCCATAACTTGCCTTATTGTTTCTCTAAACCATTACATCTTTCCTATATACCATAATACACAGTCTTGGTAAGAAGGATTGGTGTAATCATCATCAAGGGATCTCACCCTGGTCGTAAACGTTGACAAAGGAGTTGCCTTTTATGACAAAGCCATGAAAGCATTCGTGATTCAAAATGGCACCGCAGGCGCCGTAGTTAATCTTGTATTTTAACTCTTTTAAGTATATTTTCACGCCTCTCTTCGATTGAGGTAGGTAGGGTCTATAGATTTGCACCTGCACCGGACTTAGTAAACCATTTTATTGCTAATACAGCCTACCTTAGACATTTTATAATTTTATTAAATTATGAATATTTATTATTACTATTATAATTATGACGTAAGTTATTTTATGTGTCGCTTTAAATGCAAACATAACTTTTTAATCCATCATAGTGACAATTGCTAGAAATAACAATAAAACAGTTATACATTAATTATAGGTACTGATCTCCTTAAGCAAAGAACGTAACTACATAAATCATATATTTTTGCAGTAGTGTCATATCCAATGTAGTAGCAGCAAGAATTTATATTTTGTTTGTTCTAATTAAAAGTAGATATCTAAGTAGATAGAACAATTACGTTAACCATTAATTCGATATTTGAATTTTTAAATCTCTTTGTTTTCATTTATTGACGTTTCCGAACGCACTTATTATCGATAGATTGAGGGTAGTTTCAATATTCCAGACCAATAATAAATCGAATATAGGGTTTTCGATTAATTTAGTATAGTGTTGAGTGTGCAACTGGACGGCCATTTGCGTAGACCTATCTTGTAATTCGTATTTACATTATTTTTGATGTGCAATAAAGAATATTCTATATATATAGCGGGAACAATCTCGGTATCCTCTGTTTCTCGAGGGACAAGGAGCTCTCTCTTTCTCTCCAAGGACCTTTGCGAACTTAACTACGCGTGATTGTGAAACATTTATGAAGACTTTCGCCTAGTCAGCGCTTATGTCTCGAGCCACTTTTCGGTGAGTTAGTGCCTTTTTGCCCTATAATAGCATGGCTTTTCTCACTCATACCTTCCAAAAACCACAGAGCATTTGGGATAATTGAATTATTTTTCTAAACATTAAAATCATTGACATGATATTTAATTTAGTTCTTTGTTACATAGGAAGCGATTAAATAGAAGAAGGGACATTGACCCTTGTAATATTTTTTAATTCCCTTTTGATGAAAATGTTCGTCTTATATGAAGTAATTTATAAAATTTCCTCAATCGTTGGAGCTTTCATGTCGATGGCAATTTGTGTATTGTTTGACTCGGCACGCGATACATAACCAACGCTTTATTATTTCTTAAGCATACTTTTTGTTATGAGTCACTGTGAACTACTTTTTTACAAGTTCAAGTGTATCGTGTTTATGATCTAGATAACATCTTTTTGTATATAACAAGTAGGGCTGAGTGTGAGGTTCTGGATTTGATATGATTTTTCTGTTACAAAATTCTCAATAGCAGCACGGAGTTTGGATTTGTTCTATTTTAAGGGTAAAACATTGCCTAACTATAGTGCACGTATGTTTAAATTTTCTATGAAAATTTCAGAAGCAGCATAGTTTTAATTCGTACCCGATCAATAGGCACACCTTATATTAAGGTTTTCTATTTCCGTTTCCTTAATGCAGCTATCGATAGTTTAACTGAGTTGCAAGTTCATCTATCGATACTGGAACTATCGACATTCCTGCAACACTTAAAACATAATTATCTGGTGAGTAAAATCTCGTACGTGCTTTTGTTTGAAGGCTTTCTCATTTTGTATAATTAGGAAGTTAGTACCTCCTCTCTCTGCTTCCTGTACACAAGAATACATGCCTTTTAGCTAACATGCTTGTACTGTTCAAGGAAACCAGCCTTGGAAAATAATCCTGCTAATAGCAGCTAGACACCGTTTATAAGACTAGTGAAGCAAATTAGGTATCAGAATAGAAACAAGGAAAGGAAATTATAATTCTTTACATAAATAAAGCTGTGAGAAAATATGACTGAAGGGATAGTGTACGAGTGTGAGAGTGAGTGTAGAAGCCAGAGAGAAAAAACGACAAAGAGAGTGAGTTTCAGTGGAAAATATAGAAAGAGAACGAAATATTCGTGCCCATGTGTTTGATTTGTCCATATAACATGACATAGCATTTAGTTGAAGAAGTTTTACCGTGGGAGAGCTATGCTTTGGCACGAACGGGCTGGCTCGACCGGAACGATACCACCAGAAAACTGTCACGCCGGTTTCACAACGCTTACGTTGTTTCACCGAATGAGTGAGGCTTTTTTGAAAGGCCGGCAACGCACGTGTGACTCCTTTAGTGTTGCGGGTGTCCATGGGTGGCGGTAATCGATTCGTCTGCTCGTTTGCCCCCTATTCCATAAAAAAAGAATATTATGTAATTTGAAAACAAAGCGGAGATCTGTCCAGTTAAGCTACATGAGACAATGCGATCTGAAATAATTTTGCCGATACGTATGTTTATCTTATTTGCTTAGTTTCTAGGAATCACACGATATGATAGTTCCAAGCGTGTTTTTTGTTTGTTTCAAATTGTGATCAAACTGGCTACAAGGGGTGCATCAAAAGCGATAAGCTTTACGCTACAGACGTCTGATTGCACAAAGAGAGGGAAATAAGTCGATAAAACTTACAACCATGTCAATTGGCACTATATTTTATAACAACTCTTTAAAGGACAGTTTATATTCTGTATCTATCCGGTCGCTTTCGAATTTGTTATTATATTTTATAAATGAACTGTCTCATTTGTCTAGTGGTTCTAAGCGCGACAGTTACGCTAAAGTTTCTGGGTTCGATTTCCAGGTCAAATAAAGTGTTCCTAAGTAGTTTAGTAGTTCAATAGGTAGTTTGATGGTACGTTTAGATCTAGACCTGAACAATCCGTTATACTTCGGGTGTACATTAGTATACCTTCGCTTAACCGTTCGGGGAATACAAGCGTGATTGTATTTTATGTTATGTTTTTTATTTAAATAAAGATGCTCTGTTAGTAATATCTCATGTTTCTAAAATCAATTTTGCCGTTTCAGTCCATTAGCGACTCCGCTTATTCTAGAATTTGAGGATGTTTCCTTTGGTGAAGGGACTACATACCTCGCTTTGACGTGATTTATTTGTGCTAAGAAAGAATTTTTGGAAATTCAACCACTATGGTGGTGAAAAGGGGAGTGAAAGTTTGTATGAGAGTCCGCACACACTACCATGCATTTGACATACATGCACACACATAAACATATATAATAAACGATGACATCGTCAAGATAGACAGCTATCGCATTCGTTGTTGATATTTTGACAATTATCTTCTTTCATAAAAATTAGACTTAACATATTTTATGATATAAAACCTCCATGGTGTAGGCACAGTGGGCACAGTATATCTTAGAAACGAAAATTAACTAATTACACAGGCGAAGTTGCGCATGGGATCTTTAGTGTTTACATAAAAACAAAAGAAAAAAATCGATGGGCTGACGATTTGAAGAAGGTGGCTGGCAGCGGATTGGAGTTGCCCAAGACCGGGATGGTTGGCGCTCTTTAGGGTAGACCTATTTTCAACAGTGGACGGCAATAGGCTGATATGATGATGATGATGAAAAACAAAGGAGAAAAAAGAGAGAAAAAATAGAAGTAAATTTTTGACAGTTTCTAGATTTAAAATACTGTTAAAAAACAAAAAAACTGGAGGGTTGAAATACTACTGGAGGGTTGAATCCGTAATCCCTGGTTTATTCCTAATGAAATAAAAATTGTATAATAACCTAGCACTTCACCCATTTTTATTTCACTAGGGATCGACCCGGACTCAATGCTCGTTTGATTAATCATCTCCTTGTTATCTGTTATAAATTGTTCAAACACAAATTAATACAGTAACAATGTTCCAGACCAAATGAAAATCATCGATACATGGCAACATATGGTAAACAAAATAATACGAAATAATTGTGTCGTATCTGTTTGCCTGATCGCAAATAATGTCCCTCGTTTGTCATTTTTCCATTAAAATAAACGCTTTACGGTTATAAACTCTGAACATTTATTGATCGTAATTTACAGCTGTTTGTAATACTGACAGAATATTATGTTACTGTCCGGTCACCGATGTGGTGTGTTGAATTCCTAATGTGAACTCATATTTTGTTTTGTCGTGTTTACGATTATAAGAAAAATTATCTGGTTGAATGAATGTTGTTGTTTATATTTATACTAAGTAACCCAATGTGAAGTAAACAAACGAGCTTGTGGTCTTACTTTGAAGAGGGAATATGAATGTGTGTAAATGATTAAATAATATATATTTATAATATATATATAATATGTAACGGTAGCGAAAATTGTGTAAAATCTTCTTATTTACATCAAATCTACGCTTTATTACCTTTGTCTATAGGCAAAATGAAATCATTTCAATCATCAATTTTTTACTTTATTTAAAAAAAAAAACAATATTATAATTGCGAAAGTAACTCTGTCCGTCTATTTGTTTGTCTGTTGCTTTTTCACTCCTACACCGCTGATCAGATTACGATACAATTTGCCAAGGAAATGATTGCATTCTGGGAATGGACATACTACCTGGCTACCCTTTGTTTAACAAAAGTAAATACTGCTTTTTGGGTTCCGACTGTTGCGACCAAAACCAGGTAAGGAAGAAGGGGGTAAATATTATATATTGCCAAATTACGTGGGAGAGCCATGCTTCGGCACGAATGGGCCGGCTCGACCGGAGTGATACCACGGCCTCACAGAAATCAGGCGTTAAACAACGCTTACGTTGTGTTTCGCCGAGTGAGTGAGGTTACGGGAGGCCCAATCCCCTTTTAGAAGGTCGGCAACGCACTCGTGACTCCTCTGGTGTTGCGGGTGTCCATGGACGGCGGTTATCGCTTACCATCAGGCGATCCGTCTGGTCGTTTGTCCTCGTATCCCATAAAAAAAAATCTGGTTTTATACATTATATCTACCGTCAATAAGGAATTTCATAAACTTTATTCGATACGTTTTTGAGTTGGTCGTCACATATCTAACTTTAAATCTATACTGAACAGAATCGCGTGCAGGGTGCAGCAGGCGTGGCTACAAACTCGCGCCACATCACAAAGCTTGTGCTGTAGCGAGCTCCTAAACTATATTAATTGCTAGGTCATTCACTCCACGGATTATTTCGTTTGTATACCATACATTTTTGTTTTTTGTTGGCAAAAACTGAACAAGAATTTAGAGAAGCTTTAATTTTTTTATGCGAATAAATAACTGCCTCATTGGGCTAAGAGAGATGCTACGCTAGAGGTCCTGGGTTCGATTTTCAGTTTAAGCAAAGTGTTATTGGGAGTTTCTATGAAATTTCCATGTAGGATTTGTGCCCGATTAATGACAAAAGACTTGCCCCCTATTAAGTTGGACTTAAATTATACCAGCGAAGTGTTGATGTACATTAGTACGTAATCAACCCATTATACTGTCCCATTGCCCGGGCACGGGTCTCCTCTCAGAATGAGAGGGATTAGGCTGTAGTAAACCACGCTGACCTGGTTGGCAGACTGCACACGCCATTGAGAAAATCTCTCAGGCATGCAGGTTTCCTCACAATGTTAGCCTTCACAGTTTAAGCGCGTGATAATTAACTATTCAAACACGCACATGGCTTCGAAATGTCAGAGGTGGTGTGCCTTGGGTTCGAACTCGAGACCTTTGACTTAGCAGTCCAACGGTCATACCACTAGGCTATCACTGCTAGCTATAGGCTATATATATAATATATACGTATATTAGTACGTCTCTGCCTATTGCCCAGGGTTGGGGTCGCTTTCAATTTAACCAGATGCGGTTCAATATATCTGTATTTTAGGCAAAGTATTTTCCAAAAATTTAAATAAAGTGGTCTAATTTTAATTCAACCAAATTATTACGTTATATATATATATATATATATATATATATATATATATATATATATATATATATATATATATATACGTTATATATATATAACATACCATCACGCCTGTATTCCCCGAAGGGTTAGGCAGAGGCGTATTTAATGTACACCCACAGTTCGCCTGGTATGTTTAGGTCCCATGTTATAGGGGGCGAGCCTATAGCCATTAACCGGGCACAAATCCAGACTCCGAGCTGCTACTGATAATTTCATAGAAAAGTCAGTAACACTTTGCTCGACCTGGGGATCGAACCCAGGACCTCTAGCTTAGCAGTCGCGCTTCGGACCACTAGACCAATGAGGCAGTCAACGTTATATAACGTTATATATAATATATATAATTATACGAAAACTTTAAACCTTTTATGTTTAATAGAATATCTTTATTGAATACGTTGTTTTGTTACAGGATTAGACTGTTTGAGGCCATGTCGGGTCGCCATGGGGCGAAGTGGTAGTGCGATGGAGGTACGTACTATTTGTACATATTATACATAATATTAACTAGTGTTTATGTTAGGGGTGTCAATTAACTGGGGTCTAACAACCGAAATTAATAAGTTATCTCTAGATTTAAGTTATTTTAGTGAAGGAATAATTCAATCGCGGGCAGGATTCGAACCTGCGTCTTCAGGTTAGATACACCAGATGCTCTGACCGCTAAGCCACCGCGAGTCCCACCCGCTTGATCGAAATTTGCCTTCACATTCTGAATTTACGTCATAAGGTGACGTTTATGTTTACGTAGTGTTTATGTTAAGGGTGTCAATTAACTGGGGTCTAACAACCGAAATTAATAATTTATCTCTGGATTGTTTTTCTTACTGGAGATCGAAAGTTGCCATTATTTCTATGGATCTTAAGACAAATTTCAATCTCCAGTAGGTAGGGAAAACAATTTAGAGATACCTTATTAATTATGGGTGTCAGACTTCTATTTCAATTGTAAGAATTACACTAAATGACATATGAACGAACAGATTTCGTAGACAAATCTGTAAAAATACAATAATTCGGCAAACTTAAAGCCCTGTTAAGGCTGCATAGACATCCAGTTAAAAATGTACTTAATAGGTAGATATATTATTACCGGGACAGCTAGGTGACGTGGTTGGCTCACGTTGACGTCATTATTTGAAATAATACCACTAAGATTGCTTTTGCACTGTATTGCTTAATATGTAGTGGAATTTTCAATTAGTAATTTTATACAGTTTACTTTTTTAACTAAATATACAAAGAACACGAGACAAAAATAGCTGGGCTAACATACCATCACGCCTGTATTCCCCGAAGGGTTAGGCAGAGGTGTACTTAATGTACACCCACAGTTCGCCGGTATGTTTAGGTCCCATGTTATAGGGGGCGAGCCTATAGCTATTAACCGGGCACAAATCCAGACTCCGAGCTGCTAATGACAATTTCATAGAAAAACCCAATAACACTTTGCTCGACCTGGGGATCGAACCCAGGACCTCTAGTGTAGCAGTCGCACTTGGGACCACTAGACTAATGAGGCAGTTATAGCTGGGCTAATAAGAAATTTATTTTATATTCATCATGAATTTAAAAAAAATCCACTGGTATCGAAGTTGTCAGTCAACGGCAACACTGATAGTGAAATTCGTCAGTTTCGTGACGTCTCTGAGAGCCATTTTCGGGAATAGAATACCTGGGGCGTAACTAATTCTTATTCCACCATGAGTACGGTGAACTACGTTGGTTGTTGGTTGAATAATATACGACTTAATGTTATTATTAATAAGTATTAGATTACCACGACTGTCCATTGTTATAATTATGAGGTTGTTCTGGTTTACTTGTTACTCCGCCTTTCGTTTGTTTATTAACAAACATTTTAATGGACGCACATAAACATTTATGACCCAAAATTACCCATTATCAACAACAGTATCCTCGCAGGATTGTCTCACCCGTTCATTAATTTCCTTCAACATTTTACTTCACTATTATTTCCCGACGAATACGAGTGACATAAAAGTGGCCGTTATGACCCTATTAAATGCATAACATTGTCCGGCACACTATTCTCATAGATAGGACCACCATTATACTTTTATGGTATAATCAACGATTTGAACAAAGACGGGTTTGACATGCAGAATGTGGACATCTGTTTTTGTATAGAAGTAAAGTGTAAAATAAATATTGTATTTTTTAGTCATCACACATTCACAGCGACGTAAAACAATACTGAACAATTGATCGGAATTACCGCTGTCTATGGAAAAGTCCATTATTAATATCGCGACTCCTCTTTGTTAGATTGGGTTGTCACACATATACTGATAAAACTGGTCTTTTGCTGTAGTGAGAAACCTGGAAGACCTAACCACTTCAGTAGATATTAATTTTTATTGATTAAGTCGGCAAACGAGCTGACGACCCACCTGGTGGTAAGTAGTCATCGTCGCCCATGGACACTTGCAACACCAGAGGACTTGCTGATGTGTTGCCGACCCTTGAGAGCCCCTACGGACCACTGACTGCCAGAGCCGCTGCAACCAAGGGGATCTGGCTCTTACAAGCAAAATCCGACGTAAGGGTGATCGCCAGCCAGTCAAACCCCAAGAGGTCCCACCACCCAGCAAATTTATCAATTTATCCGCAAAAGAAAACCCGCAAAAACACTTAAATTCCAAAAATAAAACATTACCGAAATAAACGAAACGTTCCAAGTTGTAACGTTTTATTTCTCACGGAAATATGGTTGGATATAATGTATCATTATTAAAATGTCTCTGCACATTGAAATGAAAAAATAACACAACTGAACTTATTCCAACTGCATGTTTGCTGGAATGACGCCAGTTACTTATAACCAGTTTAAATGCAGTCCTGATGGGCCCCGACTCGGGTCGCGACTTGGCGCTATCTCGCTCTTTTTACTTGCGAATCGAGTAGAATTCCAAACGGAATCGACAGTAACTGGATATTCTTGATTCGTTCAAACCAATTTAAGTAAGGCGTTTATTTGGAAATATCAATTTTATTGACTACTAGCTTTTGCCAGCGACTTCGTCCGCGTGGAATAGTTACTTTGTTCCCTAGTTCTTCGCCCGTGCGTTGCCCCGTTCCTAAGGGTTGTAGCATGATGATATATACATTGATAGTTTGAAACCTTTCCCATGAATCACTCATTTTCCCAACATTTCCCTTCACTGCTCTGCTCCTATTGATCATAGCGTGATGAAAAGTATACTATAACCTGTGGTTTGGGCTGTGCGTTGATAGATCAATATGTCAGTCAGTCAGTCACCTAACGTAAGAGTAGACAAATATAATCAGAAAGCTCCGAACTGCTAAGCTATCGGGAGTTACACGTGTTATTGTGAGTCAACCATAAAAGATAGACATTTGCTGTCGTGGAATATTTTTTATATAATTTTAAGGAGAACATTTCCGTCATACATGATTTCTGTGTAGCGTTAACCATTAAGGCTGCACACGCGACGGAAGCTTAAAAAATGGAGTAAGTTCTCCTGTTTTCCCAACATTTCCCTTCACTGCTCTGCTCCTATTGATCGTAGCGTGATGAAAAGTATACTATAACCTGCCCAGGAGTATGAAGAACAATTGTTCCAAGTTTCGTTGAAATCCGTCGAGTGGTTTTTGTTTCTATAACGAACATACAGACAGACAGACAGACAGACAGACAGACAAAAATTTTACTGATTGCATTTTTGGCATCAGTATCGATCACTAATCACCCGCTGATAGTTATTTTGGAAATATATATTTCATGTACAGAATTCACCTCTCTACAGATTTATTATAAGTATAGACTAGCTTCTGTCCGCGACTTTGTCTGTGTGGACTTCAGGATTGGGTCCGACCTGGATAAAAAGTATCTGTCCGTATGCCAAATTTCATCTAAATCCGTTCAGCCGTTCTGGCGTGAAAGGGTAACGAACATCCATACATCCATAATTTCACGTTTATAATATTAGTAAGGAAGTAACGACTATTTAGAGGAAATTTAGACTGACTTATTTTTATTGAGTAGTAATGATTAATGATAGAGATATTGTAAGTATACGCATAGAAAATATTCCCTTGGTTGGCCCCGACTTTAGTAAGTACATGGTGGGTACATAATATGTGTATTAGATTGTCATAGGTATCATTACGTCTATGATTAGGCGGCGAGCCTATTATCAAATCCATTGAAGAAAACATTGGGTCCAGCATGGAGGCTATAAAAAGAGCCTCCACTATGGATGTAAAGTTGTATTAAGTTTTTTTTATGAAATTTCCACCTCAGCAAAGATGAGGGTTTTCTGCTCTTCAAAAAAGGCCTGGTTCATTGGAACAATACAAAAAATCTTAACAAATAAATAGAGAGTTGAATAAACTTGGTAGAATATAAAAATGTTTAGGGAACATTCTACAGATAAGCGTACTGCCTTGAAACTTTCGATTGGACCGAAAACTTTTTTAATATTAACTTTAATGATCACGATTTCAGTAGAGTTTTAATGGGACTGTATTTCAGTCCCTAAATATTGATTGATATTATGATAAGTGTTTACTTATTTTAATGAATTTCAATAGTATTAATATAAAACCTTTATATAAACCGGCGTTAAACAACGCTTACGTTATGTTTCGCCGAGTGAGTGAGGTTATCGGAGGCCCAATCTCCTTTTAAAAGATCGGCAACGCACTCGTGCCTCCTCTGGTGTTGCGGGTGTCCATGGGCGGCGGTAATCGCTTACCATCAGGTGATCCGTCTGCTCGTTTGCCCTCCTATCACATTCAAGGACAAATACCTCGTACGAAAAATACAAAGTCGTTGCTGAAACGAAACCAAATGCACCGTGCAGCGAAATAATAGCGAACTGTAAAAACATGAAACTTACTTCTGACGATAAACTTGTTATATGCGTAGGCGAAAATGACAAGAACTCAAACTTTATCTTGTCGCAATTGCAATCCATATTAGATACTTGCATTAATAACACTATTATTGTATTAAATGTAGTAAAAAACGTTTATCTCAATGTAAATAAATTAAATATCTCTATAAAAAAAATATGTAATAAGTATAAAAAATGTTACTTTTTGGACAACACAAATATATTTGATATGTGCAAGTCAATTAATTACCTCATTGATTGTAGTGATTATAATGATAAGTATTTGAACGCCACCGCAATCCGAAAAGTAATAACGAGTAACAAGCCAAGCTCTAAATCAAACACTAACATAAAAAAACCTAAAAAAGGTACAATTCCATTTTACTTTAATAGTCTTAATAGCACAAAGCCCCCCGAATCCACTAATTTTATGCAACCCATTGAAAAAGTCCAGAAAGGGACTATACCCTTTTATTTTCGTCCTATAAACAACAACAGCTCGTTTTTTCGAACCCGAAGCCAATAAAAAGCACTGTTTAAGAATACTTCATCAAAATATTGCTAGCATATTATCAAAACAAGAACTATTAATAATTACGATACAGGAATTAAAAGAAATAAATAAGGAACCAGATGTAATATGTCTTTCTGAAACTTTTCTAAAAAAAGGCTATGAAAAATATGTCAAAATATTTAACTACGATTTGGCTACTAACTTCTGTAGAGAAAAGCAGAGAGGTGGTACCTGCATATTAGTTAAAAAAGGAGTTGGTTTCAAAGAGTTATCGTTTGTAAAAAACTATGCAACACAAAACACGTTTGAAGCCTGCGGTTTAGAGATAACTTGTAACAAATTAGTAATTATATGTGTATATAGGACACACCAATCAGATCCTAACCAGTTTATAACAAAATTGAATAGTCTTTTACACTATATGCTTAAAAAATATAAATGTAAAATTAATATAGTTATAGCCGGTGATTTCAACATAAACACTCTACGAAAAGGAAACATTACAAATGAACTGCAAGACTTGTGCAACAATTATAATTTAAAGATACATATTAATGTTCCTACTCGTAAATTGTCTTGTATTGACCATATCCTAAGTAACATCGTTAACGCAACAGCAACTGTTCTGCCTCTTCATCTTTCAGATCATGACACAGCACAAATGTTAAGTTATCCCATTAAATATAAATTACAAAAACCAGCAATATACTACACTTCTAAAAGAGATTTCAACTTGGACAACATAAAAAAATTTAAAGAATGCCTACAAAGTCTTTCATGGTCCGACGTGTACTCGAAAACTGATGTAAATTCCGCGTTCAATGAATTTCATGAGTTACTATGCTTATTTTATAATCTCTGTTTTCCGAAAGTAAGGGTCAAGATAAATAATAAAAGCAAACAAAATTGGATAACGAAAGGATTAAGACAAAGTTGCGCAACTAAGCGGCTACTACGTTATCAGTACTACAAAAATAAAAATGTATTTAATAAAACAAAATATAATACTTATTCCAACCTTCTGAAGAAATGCATTTATCTTTCAAAAAAGAATTCAAACATCAAATATATTAACAAATATGACAACAAATGCAAAGCTACGTGGACTGTCATTAAAAACGAAATAAATAATACTACAGCTAAAGAGAACATAGACATTATAAAGGTTAATGATACTGTTATTACAGATCCTATAGAAATGGCTTCTGTATTCAATGATCTTTATGTAAATTCAACTTATCAATCTAAAAATGCTCACCCTAACTTAAAAAATAACCAATTTGTAAATTCCATGTTCCTCAAACCAATGTTGGAAAAAGAAGTGCGGCAGGAAATATTGGGTCTGAGCAACACTAGATCTGAGGGCTATGATGAAATCAACACAACAATCATAAAGGCTTGCTGCGACGAATTGACTGTAATCTTAACTCACTTAATTAATATGTCATTTTTACTTGGAACCTTTCCTGAAACATTAAAATTATCCATAATAAAGCCCTTATTTAAAAAAGGAGATAAATGTGACATTGATAATTACCGCCCTATAACTTTAATACCTATTATATCAAAAGTATATGAAAAATGCATGTATAAAAGACTTATTAATTTCTGTAAACATTTTAAAATTATAAATAAAGAACAATTTGGATTCCAAAAGCATAAATCTACAACATTAGCTAGTTTCTCCCTAATAAAAGAAATACTTATAAATATTAATAATAATTATCTCACTACAGGTCTTTTTTTCGATTTATCAAAAGCTTTCGATCTGGTTTCACACAACATATTGCTAGAAAAGTTAGAGTCAATCGGGATTAGGGGACCAACACTTCAATGGATATCATCATACTTAAGCAACAGACAGCAATGTGTAATTATCAATAAAGTAAATAAAAACAAAGACTTAATACCTTACTCATCAGAATACAGACACAATAAATATGGCGTTCCACAAGGGAGCATACTAGGCCCAATACTGTTTCTTTTGTACATAAATGATATCACGAAAATAACCAACCATAAATGCATACTATATGCCGATGATATATCCATTATAGTAACATCTAATAAAAAAAGCAATTCAATTACAGATCATGAATCTGACATTAATAATACTATAGACACGTTACTGCATTGGCTTGACATAAACCATTTAAAAATAAATTTAGAGAAATCCGTTTTTATTCAATTTAACAAATCTTATAACCATAAAAACAAGGTCAATCTTAATATAAATAAAATCAAGAAAGTAACACATACTAAATTTTTAGGAGTAATTATAGATGAAGATATTAATTGGAAAGCGCACGTAGATAATGTAAATACTAAAATTAATAAATTTGTGTACGCACTAAAACAAATTAAAAATGTAACTAATATGAAAACTGCTATCATATCGTACCGAGCTTATGTGGAATCTTTACCACGCTACGGTCTGATTATGTGGGGTAATAGTACCGACGTAAAGAGAGCCTTTATTGCCCAAAAAAAATGTATTAGGTCAATGTATGGCCTTGACCCTGATGACTCTTGTCAACCGATATTTAAAAGACTTGGTTTGTTACCGTTACCATCTCTATATATTTATGAAATATGTATGTTTGTATGTAAGAATAAAGAACTATTTAAGACAGCAGACTCTGTAAACCCTCGTAACAGACGAGACCCTTATAGATTAGTTTTAAATGATGTACCAAGATTAACCAAATATAATAAGAGCTGCTTAGCAATGTGCGTGCGTATCTACAATAAGATACCTCGCTATTTAAAAATATTAAATACAAGACAACTTAAGATTAAACTGTACAAATGGTTAAATGAATGCAATTTCTACAGCATAAAGGAATTCATGGATAAAAAATGTTGATATGTTGCTGTAATATTCACTAACCCCTGTAATTTTTGCATGCTATGTATTATTCTAGCAAAACATGTATGTGCCAATTTATAATATATTTAACACCTTGTATACCATGTTTTATGCAAATAAATGATATTATTATTATTATTATTCCATTTATTTATTATTTTAACTTATTTGTATATATTTTTAAATATTTTTATAAAAATAAGAAAAACATTTAAAAATATAAAAAATAGTAGCCCATCGGCATCGGGAGCAGGGTCCAAGCCACCGATGGTCAGGGTCCCAGAGAGAGAAACCTCCTAACAATGCGGGCCGTGTCCAGAAGTACTACTTTCTGTATCAAACCCTTGATCCAACCACCTAATGAGAGCCTCTTAAGGTGTCGGTCGAGGCTCTTAGCTATTAAACCATTGGCAGACACAACGATTGGTACTATGATCGCCGCATCCACCCCCCACATGTCGACAACCTCGTGTGCCAAATCAAGATACTTTATTTCTTTTTCTTTTTCGGCTTTGAAGAGGTTCTCGTCATGCGGGACGGTGATGTCAACAATCATTGCACGACGCTCTAATCGATCTATCACCACAATATCAGGCTTATTGGCAATAATAGTCCTGTCAGTGATGATAGACCGGTCCCAATACAATGTAGCATGACCATTTTCAAGAACTGGGTCGGGCACATACTTGTAGTACGGTACCTCCGATTCCACAAGATTGTATTTCAAGGCAAGTTGCTGATGGATAATCCTGGCTACCAGGTTATGTCTGTGCAAGTATTCGCCGTTAGCTAGACGCGAACACCCAGAGATAATATGTCGGATAGACTCTCCCGGCCGGTGGCATGCCCGACATATGTCAACCGTACCATCCTTCACGATAAATTTCCGGTAGTTGTTCGTCATCATAACTTCGTCCATAATTGCACAAACAAACCCTTCAGTTTCTCCAAACAGATCTCCGAAGCGTAACCAGGAAACGGACGCTAAGGTGTCTACACCAGGTTCATGAAGAGCCCTGTAATAGCGTCCGTGTAGCTCTTTGCCTTGCCACACATTCCTACGATCGTTCGTACTAAGTACTACAGGTTTGCGCCAGTTCTCTTTAGCCATGGAGAGAGGGGTAAGTCCATTGTCCACTGCAACCACATCTCGGTGCATCCCCATTTCAGTTTTTAAGAAATGTTCTCTGAGACTACACACCTCGCGGTTGTGAAGGTTTTTGGCATTTAAAAATCCTCGACCCCCACATTTCCGCGGGATGTATAGTCTCATTACCGAGGAGCGTGGATGATGCATTCGATATGCCGTCAGCAGTGTACGGACCTTCCTATCCAGGGTTTCAAGTTCAGTCTGAGTCCACTTGAGTACGCCGAAGGAGTACATCAAGACTGGCATGACCCAACCATTGAAAGCACGCACCTTGTTTCCGCCTGACAGAAGACTTTTTAAAACTTTGGTCAGGCGCCCAAAGAAGCGCACTTGCAACGATTGTTTCATGTCAGCCACGTTGATGCCTAGAGCCTCCGCCATACCCAAGTATTTGTAAGTCTCCGTTGCGGCAAGAGATCTAAGTTGAGTGGAATCTGAGAGTTGAATTCCCACAGATTCCACAATCCCACCTCGTTTTACATGCATGACTGCACATTTCTCCACACCGAATTCCATTCTGATGGAGTTACTAAAGTTTTCCGTTATTTTTAGTAACTCCATCAGATGTAAATCAGATGAAGCAAAGAGCTTTAGGTCATCCATGTAAAGTAGATGGGATATCACTTGACCTCCCCGCCTCAATCGGTATCCTAGCCTTGATTCCTCTAGTAATGTACTGAGAGGATTCAAGGCTAAGCAGAACCACAAAGGACTCAAGCTGTCACCCTGGAATATACCACGCTCAATCCTAATTGGTTCACTGATTCTTTGAATTTGTCGACATCCTGGATAATGAAGCACTGTCCTCCACTGCCCCATACACGACCGCAGGAAGGTGCGTAGAGAAACATCTACCTTATATAGCTCTAGCACCCTCATGAGCCATGTATGTGGCACAGAGTCATAGGCCTTCTTGTAATCTATCCAGCATGTCGACAGATTCTTTCGGAGTCGGCGAACCTGTTGGCTGATGGTCATATCTATGAGAAGCAACTCCTTAGTACCGCGAGACCCGTTCCTACATCCATTCTGAGACGCAGACATAATTGAACTTTCATCAATATGATAACAAATTTTTGCTCTCAAAATGGATGTAAGAAGTTTATAAACCGTCGGCAAACAAGTTATGGGCCTATAATTTTTAGGGTCCGCAGTATCACCAGATTTATGGAGCAGATGGGTGATTCCAGTGGTTAAAAACTGGGGTAGCGTCCCACTTTCTAATGATGACTGGAATTGAGACGCCAAGCGAGCGTGAGAGCTACGTAGCCATTTTATCCAAAAATTGTGCAGTCCATCCGGCCCCGGGGCTTTCCAGTTCGGCACAGAATGGACTGCACAGGCCACGTCTTGGGGGCTAATATTAATTTCATCCATGGCTGGTAGAGACTCACACGCCCGCTCAACGTCACATATCCAATCATCTTCGGTATGATTAACGGGTACCGACCAAATGTTGCGCCAGAACGAATTCATGGCGTCATCATTCGGCCTGCACACGTCACTCACACCGTTATCGGGACGATCCCAAGTTCTGTACACCCACCTTTGGTCACCTTGGAACGTGCGATTTAGGGAATACCGCTCCGCGCGACGTTTATACCTGCGAATACGGTTTGCCCATGCATAAACCTTCTGCTTCAGGAAGTCTATGCGCTCGGTGACACAGGATGCATAATCTCGGGGATCAATATTAGTCCCCGAGAATGCCCGCCTCACAAAGCGCATCACTCTTGGGCGGGTATTACCCTCCCTAAAGCAGATTAGCTTGCCAATGAGCGCTCTGGCCTCGCCGATACGCTGCTCAATCCTGGACTGCCAAGCCGGTATCATAGGCTTCGGTCGTGTAGCTCTATCAGATTCTGGAAACTTCACATGAGCTACACGACACGCAGCAACAGCCGCACAGTACAGGATCGAATGGGTATCGGCAAGATCTTCACTGCTGTCAAAATAATCTGACAACAGTGAATCCAGAGCACACACAAGCGCTAAATTCTTGTTATTCATGGGCAAACGAGGTAAACGCGGTCTAAGTTCAGGTGGTGAAGAGCGATATTCCCGAAACGCACCCTCCAAAGCGCTCCTCAGCTTCTCATTGTACTGGGTACTTACATTTGTAACCCTGTCATCACTCCCTACTTCTGCAAGATTTGTTTGTGGCAGCGTCGCTGATGGTGCCACAGATTGCGATGGGTGAGCAATGGCACGGCTACTTTGCACTTCCGAGCGTAACTGATCAAGCACGGAATCATCCAACATATGGTTACGTTGGATAACCCGTACTTGATCCGACAATCGCTGGGTCGATACGTCAATGGTTGGTTCAAGCGCCTGAAACAGAGAGAGCATCCGACCACGGTACGCAGTCAGGTTAGTTCCCCCCTCTGTAGCCCCATAGTATGCGCGCATGACATTTTCATTCAACGATCGTGTCCATCTCATGCGCTGCACACTTCCACCGGAAGCGGGGATCCCTCCAGAGGCCAGTGGGCCTCGTGGTCCCAAGCGGTCCGGTGGCCGGCGACCTCCCCGCCGGCGTACAGGTGGTGGCGACGTCGGCGGAGAGTAGTACTCGTCGCTGGAGCTCGACGCTGTTGCAGCAGCATTCGGTGATGTTCTTCCATGTTGCGGCTGCTGCAAGGCGGAGCTTGGCGACGAGTCCGGAGTTGTTAGGCGTGTGTGGTGTTCAATATATCGGGCTCGTGCTCTTGTCAACATTCAAATCTTCTCATACAAAATAAAATTATTTAATGCATATGACATCTGTTTTGAAGTTGTCATTTTTATTCTATTGGTTTAATGCATTGTTCAAAATTTGGCCAGTTTGGAGTCGAAATAATTTATTGAATTCACTGATTTTACTATTGTTTATAACGGTATTGTGTTTATTTGGTAATAGGCTTGTAAATATTTATGTTTGGTTTTTATAAAAGGTTGATGTTAAAATTTGATGTTGACGTGGCTAGTGTTGCCAGATTATTGTGGAATCTGTGGGAATTCAACTCTCGGATTCCACTCAACTTAGATCTCTTGCCTCAACGGAGACTTACAAATACTTGGGTATGGCGGAGGCTCTAGGCATCAACGTGGCTGACATGAAACAATCATACATATTATTATTATTATTATCCCATGAAAAAAGTATAGTATATATATTTTTTTCATATTGTGTTATTGGACTAGCGCCGCGCTTACAACCACTTCTGCTGAATCTGAGGCCTGGGTTCGATCCTCAAGACAAGTTACAGATAATTCAATTGTGTACGAATTAAAGTACTATACGAATTTTGTGGTGAGTGCTTGGATTCGAAAAAGAGACCTATGGCTGGCAGTCCATGGTCAATATCACTAGAATATAATTTTTTCAAGGTTCTTATAGCTCAATTAAGATGCTTTTTACCAGATAATATTTTGTATCCTAGTGTATGGGTAAAATACATCATACACAACATATTACAGCATTACCGAGAGTCGGTAAATAAATGAAAGTTGTCAAACGTAGCTGGATAAAAAAACATACGAAAAACTACTTGCAAACTAAATATAATGTAGCTAACAGATGCAGACAAAGTTCATAATTGAATTGTGTATTATTTGGCAAAAACAAAGCGTCAGAGGAAGTTGTAAGCTTGGACATGGCGCTTCAGAATTCACGGAGTTTGTATAAAAAGTGCTATAAAATAATGGCGTCGAGCGGCGCTTGTCAGCGGTACATCCTCGGGTTCCAGTTATGAAACTGTACCGAGACAAGGAACATAGATACTGTGCTGTTTGTGGCGCAAGTGTATAAACGATAGCGGAGTCAGTCTGCAAACAGGAACAAAATTGCGCTTTGGAATAAAAAAACCTATTTCAATATGACTACACGTTTGGCGTAGCGGCTGAGCGATCGGCTTCTGCGTCACGTGTTGTGGGTTCGATCCCCACACGGAGCAAATATTTGTATGATCTACAGGTAGTTGTTCCGGGTCTGGGCGTTTGTGTATGTGAGAATTTGTGTTTGTAAACGCACCCACGATACAGGAGAAAATCCTAGTGTGGGGCAACGTTTAAAAAAAAAAAAAAACTGATATTCGCTTAAATTAGTATTCGCCTTTACTTTTCTCACAAGTCCACTTTACATTAGTTTTTTCACTTTACATTAGTTTTTCACTTTTCTTCACTTTTTTTCACTTTTCACTTTACATTTCCACTTTACATTAGTTTTTTGGTGTGCAATAAAGAATACTCTACATATCAGGAATTAGTATCTTTATTGCATCTTGTATTGTGTTCCGATTTCTAGGATCTCAAGATAACAATGCACCAATGATATCACTAGTGTTGGAAAAAACAAGCATTTGTTTATTTGTAATAACTAATAGTATTTAAAGTTTTAAGAAGTGTGGAGAACATACCTACCAACTGTAGCTTTATCACAAGTTAAGTAGACTCATACACAATATCTTCTTTGTATTAGTACCTATGTCGTATTTTTTATGCCGGTTTTAGTTAATGAACGCCAAAGATCTTTCAATAAAAAAACAGCAATTTTTATTGTAACTCCCGGTTAAGCTAATGTTGATAAAGTTAAAGTAATTTTTTTTTTTTGATAGTGATTGATTTTTCATAATATTGCAATATCCGAAAGGCTAGTACATACTGAAATATCGTGACGTCACATGATACAATAAAATGGCTTTTGTGCTAGAGAAATTAAAGAAGCAAGCTTGTCTTAAGAGTCCAGCTGACCGAATTTCTCTTACAAACGTAATTCCGAAATAAATCGTAATTTAAACACAATTTAATCAAATTATGTTATTATTCTGATACCGATACCGTTATTCTTGGTTCCTACTTGACCATTTCGTACAAAATAAATGTAAGCGAATGCAATTTTTGATAACTTTACCAAGTTTGGAACGATTTTCCGGTCTTTTATTTCCAGTGAAGTAGTAGTAGGTGAAATAGTATCGTAGGAACAAATATTGATAGAATATTGTCTGAATTACGATTTATTTCGGTATTACGTTTTTGTCGGCAATTCAAGCTCCGCGCGATCCTTAAACCACAAAACCGCTACATCCTATGAAATGTATCACTCCCGCGGTACGGCGGCACAGTTCAACGTTCGACAAACGATACTCCAAGTTCCAAACTCAGTCTCGTCCCGTTTTGTTTGCCGTAAAAAAACGACAAGACCAGATGAAATTGTCGCAAAAACATTTAAGACTTTTAATAATTTTCATTCTTACTACTACTTTTGTTTTTAATTTTATTATTAGACTAGCGGCTCGCCCGCGGTTTCACTCGCATTGCCACATTCCTAAGAGCCGTAGCGTAATGTTAAATAGCTTAAAACCTTCCTCTTGAATCACTCTATCTATTAAAAAAAACCGCTTCAAATCCGTTGCGTAGTCTTGAAGATTTAAGCATACATAGGGACGGACAGACAGCCACAGCGACTTTGTTTTATACTATGTAGTGATAGCTATATATATACACATGTTACTCTCATTTGTTTCACCCAATTCCACGTGTTATAGAGAAAGGTCTCTACTGGTAATCCATTGAAATGTTTTTAGTTGTTCTACTTCAAAAATATTTTAAACATACCTAGTTCAAAATTCAGGAAAAGGAACATACTTTTGTAGTTAAGCTCAAACCCCAATCACTCGAAATTCTATGGGTTCTATGTCCCTTTGTTTGTTGATTAATTTAATTAGTCGTTACATATAAGGACATAAATTTTAAAATCTATCATCTTATTCGTGTATTCATTTTTTTTTATGTAGGTACAGCAGGCTGTACAAAATTATAGACATGACCCAGGTTCATGTCTATAATTTTATCGGTCCAATCTTTCTCATTAGAGTTGAGCCAACCTTGCCGTCACCGTTTCCGATTTACAAAATTGCATGGTAATCAAGTGTAAATAATACAGATTGGCTTCGCCATCATTGATATTTTACCCAGTCACGTTTTTGACTTTTAAATTTTACTTGTTTTGTTATCTTTACCTCGTTGCAATACAAACATGAAAGGGTTAATAAAATCCATTCACAAAAAACGTCCACATGGGATTTTTGCGATAGATTTTTTCCGTGACTCCTTTGTTATCCCCAATAATTGATCAAAGCGGATTCTGTGTTGTGTTTAATTGATTTTGCTATGTGTCTGTTGTTTGGCGTCGAAAACGGGTTAGGTTTTTATTGAGTTTATGGGTACCAATTAATACTGGTACTGATAACTAATGGTGTTTAAACCTGGGTGCTTAAAAAATCACTAGTATCTATTAATTTATAAAGATTCTTCTTAAGACTTCAAATTAAAATAAAATAAATATTTATCCAATCCTTAAAATTTAAATATGAACGATTCCATACCTACCTAAATGCCTGTTAACTTTATAAGCAAAAATAAACATTACTTTTATAAATAGAAGGAATTCCAATAATCGTATTATTTATTTTTTAAACTAACTTTTTCTTAGACTATAAACAAATAAAAAGCTATGAAAAGAGAACTTACGCTATATTACGTACCGACTCTGAATGAATATAAACAGAAAAAAAAACATTTATGAACTTCAAAACAGCTAATTATGATAAAAATTTCACCCAAACATATTCACATCTACATTAAAATTAACATGTAACATGGGTACTCATTCAAACCGCAACCCTACGATTGTAGCAACAAAGGAAAAAGTTTGACCACTGAGGGATTGCCAGCCGAGACAATTCGTTCCAATTTAGAATTCAACAGAATTACCACACTTACACAGTTTATCACGAAGTTCTATGTGTAGGCGCTTTAAGGGGAAACACACGCTTTTTATTTTTTACAGCCGTTGGAATTTAAATTGTGCTGCTATTTTGTGAAAAGTGCTAATAGCGCAGAGAATTGAAATTTTTAGATATTGTATTACCTACTTCGAAATTTTACAAAATTTAAACGTTCGCGCGAATGTCACTGAAAACAATTAAAATTAAAATTGGTTAATTCAGTCATTCACTATGCCTGTATTCCTTAATCCCTGTATACTATTAACACCCACAGTTTGCCGGTAAGTTTAGGTCCCATGTAATAGGGGGAAGCCTATTGTTTTTAAACGGGCATGAATCCAAACCCTGAGTTTCGACTGAGAATTTCATTGAAAACTCAATATCATTGTGCTCAATTTGACTAGAATCAGTGCAAAAATAGCCTTGTAAAACTTAAGCCACAAAGTGTATGTTCTCCCTTAAATGTGCGGATTTCACGATGAGCGCAGAACATTCAAAACTTCATGTTCACGTAAGTAACTTAGTCAATTTTCGTGTTCTGTTTATGAAAATGTTGGGTTATTAGAGTACGGGATGATATCGTAATGTGGAATGAGCTGTTTGCTGTTTTCGAGTCGCTTCGCTTCGGTAATAGTTCGTAAAACTTTGCCCTGGCGAGTTTAGCGAGGCGGGTGAAGTCATCTGTGTGTTTTTTATTTCTTTTATCATTTCAATTGAAAACTACTTCTGATAGATTTTAATGTACACTATAGTGGATACATCCTCATGGTATGTAGGCACTCAAAAAACAGAACTGTCATTTTTTGGACATTTCACTATTAAGGTGAGACGACACGTTTGGCGTGGCGGCTGAGCGATCGGCTTCTGCGCCGCGTGTTGTGGGTTCGATTCCTACACGGAGTAAATATTTGTATGATCTACAGATAGTTATTCTGGGTCTGGCTGTTTGTGTATGTGAGAAACAAATTCTGGACTAAAGTCCTAGTGTCGGGCAACGTTTTATAAAAAAAAGGTCAGTTTTGGATGGCACTTTAGATAAATCATAGTAAGATTCACATTAGAAATTTGCTCATTGTGGACTTTTAATCCCTTTTTTCTTACTCTTGAATAGAGAACTAGGTAAATATTATTTATAAACATGACTTTATCTATTACCGGGTGAGAGTTCAATTTCAATATTGATAAATCTGCAACAGCACATCATGGGTGCGAAAACTGTCAAATTTCTTTAATCGATTTTCAATTTAATTTCGAAATAATAGAGTTTATTATCCATTGGGGAATTATGACAGTTTATGATAAGTTGATGTGTTGTTGGCTGTACAAATTAGCAGAAGCAATAGTATATATTATAAGGTTGCAAGATAATACTATAAATATATACGAATAAAAAAACACCTTTTTTATTCGTGATGGGCTTACACTTGACCACCAGTTCGCTTGATGTCAAGAGACACTGCGATCTACGATGAATTAATGGATGGATTTACGTATTGCTGGCGTATACCTATAGGCTGCGGTTACCGCTTACCATCAGGCGGCCCGTATGCTTGTTTTTCATTCGGCTGCAAAAAAAAACAGCGAGTCACGCACCGGTGATAAGTACCTAACTAAAAAGTTATGAATAAGATAACTCAAAATCGACCTCTACCGGATTTTATTTTTATTTTGTGTTTGACGTCACCTTAAAGACGTAAATTCAGAATGTGAAGACAAATTTCGACCTGGCGGGTGAGACTCGCGGTGGCTTAGTTGGTCATAGCGTCTGGTGTATTGAATAAGGAGACGCGGGTTCGAATCCTGCCCGCAGTAGAAATTTTTCTTCACTAAAATAAAAGTGGGCATCCTAAACAAGGTGAAGCGGTACTTTTCCGGCATTTTCTGGGTGTGCTCGCTCCACCGTAGACCTCATCTTTGCTTCGGAGGCAAGATTGAGATCAAGAGCAAGCTCATTTTTAATAAATAAAATTCGGCGAAACACAACGCTTTCATTGTATTTCGCCGAGTGAGTGAGGTTACCGGAGGCCCAATCCCCTTATAATAGGTCGGCAACGCACTTGTGACTCCTATGGTGTTGCGGCATTGCGTAATCGTTTACCATCAGGCGATCCGTCTACCCATTTGCCCTCCTATCCCATAAAGAAAAGGTACGTAAGGTAAGTACTACTAAGTCATTCGTCAAAATATTAAAAAGAAAAACATGGTATATAAATAAAACTATTGCCCAACTTCAAACATCAATATTCACTATCCAGTTAATCTTTTAGGGCTTTTAAAAATATCAGTATAAAAGGAGCGGTTACAGCTAAAGTTTCCTCACAAAAATAAATTCTATGTAATTTACTGTCTGACATATAACTACCTGGAATTTA
Source organism: Acronicta aceris (assembly GCA_910591435.1). Lineage (NCBI taxonomy): Eukaryota > Metazoa > Arthropoda > Insecta > Lepidoptera > Noctuidae > Acronicta > Acronicta aceris. Next base: position 5,716,480 of record OU342767.1, on the reverse strand, counting down.
TTCCAATGAATATTCATGTCGACTGATTCAGGACCAGCTGAATCAGTGTTACCTATAAAATATGGGATTTCTACGAACAAAAATGTGAGTTAGTGGTGCAATCAATTTTTTTTCACCCGATCATTTCTGATGAATTAAAAGTGCTAATGCAGATTTATGAACTTTACATTGCGATATAATAAAGATGTCAGCTACCTTTAGAGTCCAGCGGACCGAATTTCTTATACAAACGTAATACGTAATAAAAAAAATCGTAATTTCATCGCAATTTAATCAAATTGTGTTATTATTCGGATTCTGATAACGTAAATCTAGGTTTCTACTCTACCATTTCGTCCAAAATACTTCATTGGAAATAAATGTAAGCGAATGTAATTTTTGAGATCTTTGCCTAGTTTGGAAAATTCGGGTCGCTTATTTCCAGTGAAGTAGTAGTAGACGAAATGAATGACGAATGGGACCTATATTAACAGTATCCGAATCCAATTAATAACACAATTTGATAAAATACTGTTTGGATTTGGATTGAAATACGATTTATTTGAGTAAATTCTTAGGGCGAGAGTTATTGGGTTTTCTATGAAATTCTTAGTTGCAGTTCAATTTGGAATTTTGCCCAGTTAATGGCAATAGACTCGCCCCCTATAACATGGAACCTAACCATACCGGCGAACTATGGGTGTTCATTAGTACACCTCTGCCTAAGCCATCGGGGAATACAGGCGTGGTGGCATGTTATGTTATATTATCGGGGAACTTTACCTATGTGTGCATTCTTGGAATGTGTTTGTGCATTTAAGGTGTAGCTAAAAATAATGAAAATCATACATTAGACTGCGTCGCCTTAAAGAAAAAGCCTGACTCATTTTAGCTCTAAGCATAACTCTTCAATACTTACCCTTAAATGTTAAGCTAATGTAACGATGATGTGGAAATTTGATTTACAATAAGATTCGCAACAGGAATATTTTATACCTTATTACCTCTTAATAGGACTTAGAATCTGTTTAATTCAAATAAATTAGATTAATAAATTACATTATCAGAGTTCACAATATATGTCACGAACGTTTTTGAAGTAGGCAACTTTTGGAACAAATAAATGGATCTTGAAATAATTATCTAAAGTAGCATTGTAACTCAACACTGTCTCTAATTTGGAGAGTGATCGGCTGTCACAAAGAGAATAATTGGTATTGGGTATAATTAACTTAAACTTTTTCCTGCTGACTTTTATTTGGGTCATTAAATACTCGTCTTTCTTTTATTGTTCGGTCCCATTTTGTTGAAACAAATAAACTAGGTAGCTTAACATAAAATAAAAGTAAGTAAACGAAAAACTTTGATTAGAAACATTCGTTATGAAAAAGTATTTTATATTTGGGCCGTACACATTTACTTTCATAGTCTTTTTAGATGCTGATTCTTGGTTAGGATATTAATTCACAATATATTAATAACTATTATCATCATAATTAGATTAAGGAAATCCTGTTGTGCACTGCTAAACTAGGCTTGCTAGTTGCCCATAAGACGTAATACTAAAATAAATCGTAATCCAAACAATTCTTTATCAAATCGTTTTATTATTCGGATTCGGATACCGTTAATCCAGGTTCCTATTGTACCATTTCGTCTACTAGTACTTCACTGGAATTAAATGACCCGAAAATCATTTCAAACTGGGCAATGTTATCAAGAATTGGGCACATTCACTCACATTTATTCTGGTATTACCTTTGTGTGGGAAATTTGGTCCGCCGGACTCTTAAGTAACTAGCTACTGATTTTCTCACAGATTTTCATAAGGACCAGAACGTTTGTCCTAGCATAACTTTACGTACCAACAAAGAACACGCATATCATCGAAAGGTTACGCAAACGTGTTCTGTACCAATTTTTGGCTAATATGTTTTAAGGTCCTATGTAATAAGAGGCGAGTCTATTGCCATTAATTGGCATAAATCTGAACTCTCAGCTACTGTTGAGAATTTCCTAATGGTTCTTTCTTTCTATTTTATTCCTAAGAAAAACGTTGCCCCATGCTAGAATTTTCTGCTGTATCGCGGGTGCGTTTACAATCACAAATTCTCACGTATACGAACACCCAGACCCGGAACAATTATCTCAAATCATACAAATATTTGCTCCGTGTGGAGATCGCTCAGCCGCTATGCCAAAAGTGTTGTCATTTAACCCAGTTACACTTTGCTCGACCTGGGACTCGAATCCCAGCACTCTAATTCTGCTGTCGATCTTATGACCACTAGACTAATGCAGATCTGATATATGTTAGGTATGTTAAACCAATATCTTTGACGACGTATTTAAATGGAACATGGTTAATATATTCATCTAGTTTTCATGTATGTATAGATAATTATATATGCTTTATTAAACAAGATACTATCCATAATTTTACGACTACGTATCAAACAGCGTTTGCAAGATGGAGTGATGTTTTGCGAAAGGTTGCCGGCGGCGGCAGCATATAACTACTGTCAAACAAAGAGCGTAATGAAATTCAGCGTATACAAAACCTTGCTCACTTCCTGAAAATGCCAAGATTCCGAATGGTAACGCAAGTATTAAACATTAGGGGAACCAATTTAACACTCGTTATTAATAAAGGGTGTTGTTCACATCGTATAGATATCCCATTTAATTTAGTTGCGAACAAAATACGCTAATACTTTACGGGAAAAGTCCAGAACATAACTCTAAGGTCCCTTACGGACTTGTTACAGCGCTATAATATTTTATGTCTGTATTCAATACGGTTGCTTCAGGTTGTAATGATGCTACATGGCTTAATCAATAAAATAAATTTGACTGCATTGACTTAAGTAACAAACTATGCTAAAAAGTACCCAGAACTGTAATCCAGCGCGGAGTGCGCTCAACGACTATTCCACACAGATATATGTGAGACTAATGCCGGGGTGCGTCCGCCTCTTCGTCGCCTTGTTGAAACATATAACACACATTTCATGGACCTGGATATATTCTTCCTATAGAAACAACAATTTAAAATAATGCTACACAAATATTATGTAAGAAACTTTAAATTATTCACATACTGATCATTTTAGGCTTTCTCTTCTTTCCTTTTACTATTTTAAATAATATCTCGTCGACAATGGTGTGGGTTATATGTTAGTTACTTTAATGTTTATATTACTTACTTGTTACTCTGTGATGTATAACTGTTGTCCCAAATGAACAAATAAAAATAAAATAAATAGACTTTATTCACTACGCTGTTACGTACCATGACATTGATGGGTATGTCAAGCTTTACAAAAATGTTCTAAATCATTTTTGTGAAGTGAACTTTTTAGATTTTGAGTTCAACATAATAATTTATTTGATTTCACTACACGTTTGAGTGATTACGGGTTCCAGGTATGATTCCCACATCGACAAAAATACGATCTAAACTTGCTTCAACTATCTGTATATTTGCGGTTACAAAGATTTTTTGTCCTACAACCAAGCTTACACTAATAAGACCTGAAAAGTAATGTAGCAACCAACGAAAATATTCTTACAATAAAAATACACTCACGTACCAAAATAATGGGAAACATCAACACATAAAAAACGTCCAAAAACGGGAGCTCCATACAAACTTAACATACGGTGTACAGAAGAAAAAAACATTTGCAATCTGCGCTATTCCCGTCCACATTCAGAAAACAGCACATAAGTTTAAGATAGGAACGCCATCGTTGGTGCAAAGTTGGGGACGCCTCGAGCCGTTAGCATTTAGTTTGTATGTACGCCTAAATATTTTGCTGTGTGCATCGAGTATTGGGTTTGTCTTGTGTTCGAGGGTATCGTCACGCCTGTCTCTCTATAAGGTTAGGCAGAGAAGTATTTACGGACTCCTACAATTTGCACAATAAATGTTTTAGGTCCCATGTTCGTGTAAACAAAACCAAACTCCAAGCTACTACTGAGAATTTCATAGAAAAACGAAATAGCACTTTGCTCGATCTGGGAATTATGTTCTTGATAGGCCTACGCTTGACCGCCAGTTCGCCTGATGCTAAGCGACACTGCGATCTAAGATGGAGCGCGCTTGCCTTGAAACTGATTTCGTCGTGATTTAAAGCCCAGATTATATCTATTGGGGAAAACCCACTCGGGAAGCGCATTCCACATTTCAGCGGTACTCATGATAAAAGTGGACTTAAGGCATAGCGTTGTAGTGATGTCCAGTAGTTAGTAGACTAGAGTAATGGTTTAGTTAAACCAAAAACGCAAAATAATATATACTTTTAAACAGATATGACTATAGGTACTATCTTTAAACTAACACGGATACAGATTCAAATTTTTTCATTTCAAATCAAATTTACGTGGGAGACCCATGCTTCGGCACGAATGGGCCAGCTCGACCGGAGTGATACCACGGCCTCACAGAAGACCAGCGTTAAACATCGCTTGCGTTGTGTTTCGCCGAGTGAGTGAGATTACCGGAGGCCCAATTCCCTTTTAAAAGGTCGGCAACGCACTCGTGACTCCGCTGGTGTTGCGGGTGTCGATGGGCGGCGGTGATCGCTTACCATCAGATCGATCCGTCTGCGCGTTTGCCCTCAGTTCCCATAAAAAAAATACATTAGGTACAAACTACATACAACATGTACACAACTACACACCACAGATATTATTTTTCTGTGGGTAGTACAATAGTCGTTGCAATTTTCTTCTCCGTAGTTAAATAACAGACAAAAGAGATTGTATTGTGTGAGGTTTTATGAGAGCGATATTTGAGGATCACCTTTTATTTGCGACAAAGATATGATATTAAAGCCTCGAGTTTTGTATTAAGTCAAAAAATGGATTTAACGTAGGTACCAGAAGGTATGTAGATACTTTGGGACTATAATTCTAATGCTTAGTTGCTAAACGAGAAAATCTGCGTTCATAGAAATTTCAGTCGATTTCGTGCGATGCGTCTTGTATTTTGTTTTTTTTTATTTTTTTTTATTCGTAATAGGTTTACGCTTGACCGCCAGTTCGCCTGATGTTATACATAAATGCCTTTAAACATATAAGAATAAGGATACTTACGTGTAATCTGTTATGGATTCTATGTTTATTGTTTCTATGTTCCATTCGTTTGGGCGCTACGATCCAACAGACAAACATACAGATACACACAGATCAGATACACACTACAAACTTATAACACTCCTCTTTTTCCTCGGGTGTTAAAAATACAAAACTGCGGTAGGCAAAAAGGTTTATTATTCAATATAATTCTTCTAGATCGATACTACATGTCATACTAACCTCCTTGGCAATCTAGATTGGCGTCATAGATTGCACTAAATATCGCCATCGATCCCCAACTCGGGGCAAGATCAACCCTCTAGATTCGACGACGTCCGAGCTCGGCAAATGGAACGGCAATTAATTTGTTGAATGCAGTATTGCTTGCGCCACGATTTAAACTTAGTTCATATTTCTGCTTGAGAACTTTAAGGGAATCTGTTTATTACTTTGAAGAGCAAATTTTAATCAAGTTGTGGGTAAAATGAATTTGTATTTATTTGTTGCTATCAAGACATCATCTTTCTGAAAGGTAATAGATAGCTTGTAGACGATCCATAATTAATAGTCAAATATCAAAGTATCAAATGATCGCACTAATTCGTAATTTTGTTGTTTTAATTTTTTTTCTAGCTATAGCAATCTGCAGCAAGCTATCTGTTTTTGTATTTAATTCTAATTTCTGTATTAATATTTAATAATCTGCATGGTCTCCCTGTTTATAATAATGTATCGTAAGCTGTCGTTACCTTGGACTAATGAACACAAAGCTTGTAACAGTGTGTTTGTATAATTTTGTTTTTAATGTGCGTCATTTAATGACATATTTGACATATTTGACAATGACTAGCTGTTTGCCTAGCCTGAGGTATTTCGTGGTTTTTTTTAAGACAAACGTTAGCCTGCGTCCAATATATTTCTTCGCAATCGCAACTTCCACAGGTCTGATCGATTTTTAATGATCTCCAAACGGCTGGCCAGATTTATTAAAATCATTGCTACGAACAATCTCCATCAAATCTCCCTTCAAACAAAAAAAAACGGCCATTCATTTGGAAGCTTCAATGTAACAGACAGACACACAGATACACACGTTTAAACACACGGTACACGGGGTTAAAAAATAGTATCAATGCTATTTGGGAGTTCAATTGTCAAGTTATGGAGCCACAATATTAAGTTTAGGAATCGAAGGGACAACCATTACAGCTGGCCACAGATTGACCCATTAACAACTGAACTGGAGCTTAACATTACCAATTTGTAGTACGTTCGACTCTCGAAACGATGAGACTAATCCGCTCTTACAGTGAGTACCATGTTTACCGCATAGATACCAGCTGTAGTATTGATCGTTTAAGATGAGGATCTAGTTTTAGAGTGGGAACTAAATTGTTAAGCATTAGAAAATGAATAATATAGTGTGTAATTTTTAAACTGTTTTTTTTTTTATTAAAGAATAAAAAGCAAGGGCAATAGAGACATTGTGACACCCGGTGCCCTCACGGGGTTTTCTTCGAAAATGTATGCATTATAATAATTATTTTCAGTAATAAGTAGGTTGGAATAAAACTACTTTTTACGGATTTTATCATGTTGTCTTGATTGTAACATTAAGACGTCCAACAACTTAGTTTACCCGTGACCATGGATGCTGTAAAGGATCCGAAACGTCGGGAATCAAATAATATCAATACAACGTGATAAAATCCGTAAAAAGTAGTTTTATTTCAATGTCTAATATTCACGTAAGTGTCAGAAAACAGTAAGTAGTAAGTACGATTTTGTGAATTTGAACCTAGTATTTATAAAGTACCGTCGTGTTCTGTCGGTGTACTAATGTACACACATAGTCCCCAGTAATGTTTTAGGTCCTTTACAATAGGAAACAAGCCTTAATGGCCACACACACACCTAATAACACTTTCCTTGATAAATCATTCGAAGCCAGGACCTCGTGCTCATGACCACTAGGCACATGAGATAAACAATAACGTTCTATAGAGAATAAGTAACGCATACGAGTAACATTTCACGCTATTAACACCCCCAATGTAGGACATTAACCAAAATTAATAGCAAACGTAGGTAACTACCGAACATAAAATACACAGTTACATTTTATTACGTCTCCTACAGTTTGTTCGTTCGTCCTTTAGTCCCGTTTACGTGTATAATTTCACAGGCTCCAATAGCTGTAAACAGTGTTGGTCGACGCGATAAATCCGCATACGTGGTTATGTCGTTATGTCCATACACGGAGCGATAGTTTGTCATGCGTAGTGAGCTTTTATCGTGTGATATGTATACTACTTCTTAAATAACAATAGAGGCATTTGTTATAAAGTGTTTTTTTTAAATTTCGCCTTCTTTGAGCACAGAAATATAATTCATTAACCGATTTCATAAAGAGAAGAGATATTTTTATGTTTATGGATCGATATGAATTCGCAATTGATTTTAATCGATTGAAAATACTTTAAATGCAGATTGGATGAATTCAATTAACACAACATTGAGATAGATGCAGACATAAGGGGACGCCTTTCGACAAAGGCGATAAGATTACGATTGCGTAATCGTAGGAAATTAAATAGTTCCATATAATGTTATGTAGTTACTGATTGACCGTTCACCTCGTAAATATCTATTCGAAGTCGGTTTCCTAATAATTATTCTACATAACATATCTTCACGCCGATATTCCCTGAAGGGTTAGGCAGAGGTATACCTATTAATTATGTTATAAGTTACCTATTGCTATTATCCAGCACAATCCAAACTTCAAGCGTTACAAAAATGAATTTCATTCAATTCATAAGAAAACCTAATAACCTCATGCTCGGCTTGGGTATTGAATTTAGGATCTCACGATCTGCAGCCGCGCTGGTGAACACAAGATTGTTGAGGAAGGTCTTTTTCTTACAAGTTTATTAATTTTTCGCGAAGCTCGAAAACTAGTTAGCTTCAGCAAACGTTAAGTTAACGAGATGGTAACGTTAGATTAAATATATTGTGCTAAACAGACGTTTATCAGACAAGCTTAGTGAGTAAAAAGTAAATATACTCGTAGTCAGTGGACCTCAACAGATAATGTAAAAGATAATAGACAGCGCGAGCTATGTGAGGATTCGTAGGCTTAAAAATATAAGTAATTCAGTTTACGCTCACGCCTTTTGCCACAGCATAACATAACATAACATAATCAACCCATTATACTGTCTCACTGCTGGGCACGGGTCTCCTCTCAGAATGAGAGGGATTGGGCTATAGTTCACCACGCTGGCCTAGTGCGGGTTGGCAGACTTCACACGCCATCGAGAAAATCTCTCAGGCATGCAGGTTTCGTCACGATGTTTTCCTTCACCGTTTAAGCGCGTGATAATTAACTATTTAATACGCACATGACTTCGAAAAGTCAGAGGTGCGTGCCTAGGTTCGAACACGAGACCTTTGACTTGGCAGTCCAACGGTCATACCACTAGGCTATCACTTCTCACCACTTACTACAGCGGTAGGCATTAAATACAAAACATCACTTGCTACGATTCTTCCATATACAAGCGCCGGATTGGAGGGTATACAAAACTCCTGATCTTTTTGAATTCAGTTTTCGCAGACAATGATTGAAATAAGCCAAATAGCTAAGTTTTATAATTCAGTGTCTTATACGTACCTGTTCAAATACAAATTAAGAATCATAGTAAATATTGTAATTTTAAATTGAATTTGAAAACATTGTTGTTATTTTAGTAAAAAGTGGGCAAAGATTTTAATTTTTTCTTCCCATTAAATATAATACGGAGCAACGTTTACTTTTTCACACTCCGTTTTCTCTTAGAAGGTGAAAATATCTGTGTGACGTCACCGCTAAGTATGTTAAGGCTTTTTAAAGCCACGTGCCGTCGTAACACGTTTAAGTGATAACTCAAATGGAAGAATGAGTAAATGATGTCTACTACGTTAGGTAGACCATGATTCTCCGAGATTTTTTTGGCGTTTTTTCTCAGAAATTGCTATTTAGGAAATGCTGATGGCACCTAGCACTAAAAACATAAAACGCTAACTAGTAAAAGTATCTTTAAAAGAACTATTTCCAAAAAGAATATCATTTACCTACTATGGTATCTGTTAATTTCTTTTAATTACAAAGAAAATAAAGTATGAATAAATCAAATTCTAACCTTAGGTAGGTAAGAATTTGCGATTTTTAATTCTCATCTCAACGGAAAAATGTTTGAGTAAAAAATCCCAATCAAATAAATTGCAGCGTCCATTTAGAGGGTCCTTCTTACATTTCCTGCTGCAAATGGAGACGTAATAAATTGTGGTCCACTTTGAGCGCTGTCTTTGCTAAGAATCGAAGCTTAAAAGGACTTTTAATGTTACTATATGTATTATGCAAAATAGAATGAAGCGAAATTCATTTTTTTATGGAATTAAGTCGGCAAACGAGCTGACGAGCCACCTAGTGGTAAATAGTCATCGTCGGCCATGGACACCTGCTACACCAGAGAAGTTGCTGATGCTTTGCCGACCCTTAAGAGCCCCTACGAACAGCAGACTGCCAGAGCCGCTGCAACCGGGGGGCAACTGGCTCTTACGCGCACAAGTTGAAACACACACCAAGGTGTTTTACGACAGAGTCCAACGAAGGGAGGTTGCCAGCCGGTCAAACCCCAAGAGGTCCTACCACCGAGCAAGTCAGGTATTTTTACGCCTCTTACGGGATGCCTATGTGATAGGCAGTGAGGAACAGTATTCTAACCCGTCCCCAAACGGTTCATTAAGTAAGTAGGTACCTACCCAATAAGCAACGGCTTTTAAAGTTACCTTATCGAAACTAATGTACTCCCTATAAGTTTTACCTCTGCCCAACCCTTCGGGGATAGAGGTATGATTGTATATTATGTAATATATGTCTATTTGTGTATAAAAAACCTAAGAATACAAACAAACAGACAAGCAGCCTCTTAAACTAAATGCACGATATCTTCTCTGTTTCGTTGCAGACAATAAGTCGAAATAAGAACATAAAAAACAAAACACTACTTCATCATCATCATCATCAGTCTATAACAGTCCACACTTAGGTCTCCTCCAATGTCCATTTCACCTCGTCCTCGCCTTGTCGCATCCAGCTTCCGCCAGCAACCTTCGCAAATCATCACTCCATCTCCACTCCACACTACTTACTAACGCTTAAAACCTTAATTGTACAGTTTCCTTCAAATAAAATACCTAGTTGAATCCCTGTGGTTAGTACAATAGTACCAGTATGTTACCTGGCACCGTTAAATCTCCGGTTTACAACACGATAATGTCTCCTCACGGCTAATGTTGGCCATCATGTCGGCTTTAAACTCGGTACGGACGCGTCAAGAATACACAGAGCCTTATTGTAGAGAAGTTCGTACGGTTCCCTCGAGTTGGATAACATTGTAGTTTCAACTATGTACCTATATTTGTATGTAACTATGTATGTATGAATTTGAACTGTCCTGGAACTGTGCTTTAAAAAGATGGTACCTATCATTACGATTATATTCCCCGAAGGCTTAGGTAGAGGTGTGCGTACACTAACAGATACCGGGACCTAAACATAGCAGCGATCAGTAATCAGTACCAGATACTAGTAATTCTAAAAGTCATTAGGTACATTCCACTGTACAAATAAGAATCGTTTTTTTTAACGTTGCCCCACACTAGGATTTTCTCTTGTATCGTGGATGCATTTACAAACACAAATTATTACATACACAAACACCCAGACCCGAAACAATTACCTGTAGATCATGCAAATATTTGCTCCGTGTGGGGATTGAACTCACAACACGTTGCGCAGAAGCCAATCGCTCAGCCGGTACGCCGAACGTGCGTCTATTCAAAGTTAATATCTATGTCAATATTATTCTGTCTAGACGCAATCTACGGTAAGCAGGGATTATTACTAGCCTCATTATTCAATCACGTTTCGTCCAGCTAAACCTATTACTTAGACAAAAATTAAATCTAGTTACGCACTCAATAAATTCTTTGAAAAAATATCGCTTTAATTTAGATTCAATCTTAACTGTTCGTGGTAAAAAATAACACTTAAATTCAATTTGGCAATCACATTGAATATTTTTAGAAAATAATTTTGTAACTTGAATTATTTTAAATTTATTTACTTAGTTGACATAGTACAGGTTGTTTACTTCTAAGTTATATTTTCGAATATTGCGTAACAATATTAGTGTTATTTTTATTTAAAATCTTATTTAATCAGCTTATTTCTTTATATACCTTTGGTACCTAATCCATAATATTTGATTACTTTATATTATATCTTTATATTTTATTAATCTTACATGTACATAACATACATAACCAACCCATTATATTGTTCCACTACTGGGCACGGGTCTCCTCTCAAATGAGAGAGATTAGGATTTAGTCCGCCACGCTAGCCTAGTGCGGGTTGGCAGACTTCACACCGCCGTCGAGAAAATCTCTCAGGCATGCAGGTTTCCTTACGATCTTTTCCTTTACCGTTTAAGCGCGTGATAATTAACTCATGACTACGAAAAGTCAGAGGTGCATGCCTTGAATTCGAACTCGAGACCTTTGACTTGGCAGTCCAACGGTCATATAGACTAGACTATCACTGCTCTCAATCTTTCATATGTAGATTTATTTAATAGGATTTTTGTATAAACAAAACTATGTTTATGTGTTTACTACTTACATATTATAGATTTTGATAGTCTTAACTTTGTTGGTTTTTATACTATAAAAATGATATTTATTGATATAAACAGGTACCTTAAAAATACCTAAATTTTTACAAGTCGATGTTTTAAAGGAAGGTTTATTTATTCGTCAATAATGGAAAGGGTGGTCTATTGCAAGAAATGAAAGGCTCTTAAGAGGGCAAGAGGTCGTCCTATTTTTTACCCTAAAATCTAAATTGTATCATTTTTACCTCGGGAAGGTTGCCTTTGAGTGACACCCTCTTCTACTTTCACGGGGGTTAAAAATACTAATATTACACTGCACTGTTGGTTAAATTGGAACCCGACTAACGACCGGTGCAATAACAAATCAGTCAGTAGATTTGCTTTACTAGAGATAGGATTTTGACATAAGATCCATACAAGTAATGTCAGCATCCTATCTCTGGTAAGCAAATATATCGACGGATTTATTATTGTTATATATTGGTCCTCCCATAATATCGTCGAGAAAAGGTTAGAATGATCAGGTTGTATTTAGGAAGAATATATTCACTAAAATACTAACACTGTTCATTTTCTCATATTTCAACCATCTTACATACCGCTGCTGTCTTGTTTTACATTATCTAGGTGAGTAATATTAGGCCTACCTACATGTTACGTTTAGGAAACTTCTGTAAATTATTTAGTACTAAGCCCTGCCCGTGAGTCACGAATGAGTTATGAGAATAAATTTCCAGCTATAGATTATTTAGGCTGCGGTATTTTGATATGACTTATGGTACACGTCAAATGTAAACAAGTAAACGAGTTACGTGTGTATACAGCGTGGAATTATTTGGATGAATCCTTTTAAAAACATGCTTCAAAGTATATTGAGTCCCGGCAAATGGTATTTTTATCATTGACGTAGAGACAGATGGAAAAAATCGATTTATATACATACACACACGCACACTTAGAAATATTGATGTCTCCCGATTTCTTCCGATTTAAAAAAACTTTCTTAAGGTACGACGGAGGTGATCCGTTTAGAAACAACACAAACCTATATTCGCACCATCATATGATGGTGCGAATATCCTACAACACAAACGTTACTGTGCATAATAACCTGTCTGAAAACCAGCGCTGCGGCATTATGCTTTATTTTTAATGGCGCAGCATTATGCTGAAATGGTGACCTTTTTTGGCCTCGCGCAGGTTCGCTGTAGTTTCTTATAATTGTTGAAAAGTGATGTCCCTACTTACCTATATGTGCGAGTTCAAAATAAAAAGATTTCTTTCTTTCATAATAAAACGCATATTTACACGATATTCAAAAAGAACACGTAGTTAAGTAAGAAAAATGCGATATGTTCTGCTTGTATTATGAAATAATTTTTACATTTTTCTACCTTGACAAAAACCGGAATCCCTATAGGAATATTGTCTGTCTATCTTCAGAAGTGGTTTTACTTAGCTGTTAAAATTACATCGAAAATTTATCTATTTGTAATATGTGTGAATTGTTTTGATAAGTAAATCCGATATGTTTACTTTTTCGTTTGGAGTGTATTTGCTAGTGACGGGGGACTATGGCCCCAATTTTCCGCTGGTGTGCACATTACTTGTCTTTCATTGTGAAGAAGGTTTGTCTGCAGTTGAAACAAGGGTCGAATTACAGTGATTACAATTTTAGCCTTAACTGAGTCAGTAGCAATTAAATCACTCAATGAATTATAATAATATGATTATTTAGTTATAAAATTATTTAGTTTTGACGACACAATTGGCGCAGCGGTTGAACGATCGACTTCTGCGCCACTTGTTGCGGGTTCGATCTCTACACAGAGCAAATATTTGTATGATCTACAGGTAGTTGTTCCAGGTTTGGGCGTTTGTGTATGTGAGAATTTGTGTTTGTAATCGCACTCACAATACAGGAGATTTTTTTTTTTTAAAAAGAAAAAAATAATGTAATCTTTATATCCAAAATTGACAATTTCTTCAATAAATTTTCAATTTAATCTCCAAACAATAGAGTTTATTATCCATTGGGGAAATATGACAGTCTGTGGGAACTTGATGTGCTGTACCTACACGTCTCACTCTCTCAGTCACTCACATTTTAATATATTTTTTTGTTCAGAGCTCTGAAATCCGCGTTAGTACTCCGAAAAACTAGTTTGCATAACCAACAAAAATATTGGTGATAGTTCAATTCTCCATAAAACCAGCAGCAAAATTGAGTGGCGGTAACGGGAATTGTATTGCATTTTAGCCACATGCGTATAAGAAGAAAGCTTGTATTTATTTAGTTTCTGTTTAACATCGGAACTTCCGAACGGTTGAATGAAAATGAATATTTTTGTTTACATAAATGATTTCTGATTGTTTCGCAAAAATATTTATTTAATTATTTTTATAGTTTTTCATCGACTTTTTAAGTTGACAATAAATCAAATTACTTTTCTTTTCAAACTAATTTTTTTTTAATCTCAATTTTGCTGTCTATTCATGCTCTTACTACACTTCGTAACTTACAAATAACTATTAAGAGTTTAGTGTGTTAAATCTAATGACAATCGTTCATACTTCATAACCATAAACTGTTGTGTTGTTTCGAAGGTGGTTCTAACTGTTGTTAGAAGCTTAAAAGGTAATAAATTTACTTGAAACTGCAACAAAGTAGCATGGAACGCAGTCATATTGTTCCAAGATCGTATAAGTATAAACAAAAGAAAATCGATGACGCAACGCTGAATCTGAGCTAAGTTCATCACCCAGCTTTTGTTTTATACAGATAATCTGACTAAAGTCTTTATTGTACTCTTTGTTGCCATGCAGAGCTAAGAAGCCACCCAGTTTGAACCCCGCTTTCATACGTATTTAAATTGGGTGGCTTTTATTTAAATAGATTGGGTGCTGGGAGCTTTTAAAATAATCTTCTTTGGAGTCTCTAGAAGAATTTCTTATTCCCTAAAAGTTCAGTGAATGTGGAAGAAATTCGACCATATGGTCACTTTTTCTATTGACTATAATTAGACTAAACATGCTTTGTTCTGATTTTAAAGTTATAACAAATAGCTAATTTCATCACCATCATCATCAGCCTGATGCTATCCACTGCTGGACCAAGGCCTCTTCATGCATCTTCCATTTGTTTCGGCCATGGGCTAGTCTCGTCCATTTCTTCCCCGCCACCTTCATTATGTCTTCGCTCCATCGAGCCGGGGGTCGACCAACACTTCTACGACCAGTCCTCGGTTGCCACTCAAGGATCTTGCGACTCCACCTTCCATCCTCTCTACGACATACGTGACCTGCCCATCTCCACTTCAGGGAAGCAATCCTATGTGTAATGTCGGTTACTTTAGTTCACCTTCTGATTTCCGCATTTCCATAGCTAATTTGACATACGAGTATTCAACAGTTTGATTTGGGCGTGGCCGCTTTTAAAATATTTTTTCTTGTGAATCTGTAGCTAGAAGAACTTATCCACTAAAAGTTCTGTGAATGTGGAAGAAATTTAAACATGTGGCAACATTTTTGTATATAGCCTGAAAAACTACTGCTCTATTTTGTTATGATTTTTAAGTAACAACAAATAACCAATTGGACGTACGAGTATTCTCTGTGTATTCAACAGTTATTTATTTGGAACACTGATCCTCTATTTTCTGTACGTGTCACGTATATTTTTTTAATTGGAATTCTATTTTAGCTTGGCAGGAATTTGCTATCTAGTCTTGTCTAGGTGAATACAAAAAATATTCAGCTGTTTCAGAATTTTGCCATACAGATTGCCTGGCGCTTAATAAAAATATTAATTATAAAATGCCTCTTTAGTTTAGTGGTCCCAAACGCAATTGCTACGCTAGAGGTCATGCGTCATTGACCTTTTCTATGAAATTCTTAGTATCACTTCGGATTAGATAAACAACAGGAACAAAACAATAGCAGTTTGGATTTGTGACCCGTTAAAGATAAAAATATACCGGTGAATTGTGTGGTACATTAGTACAAAGCTGCTTCACATTACAGAAGTGTTAGTGTTATGTCTGCATATTATAGATTGATAGCACATTGAAATAAAACTACTTTATACGGATTTTATCGCGTATTATTTAATTCCCGACGTTTCGGATCCTTTACAGCATCCATGGTCACGGGTAGACTAAGTTGTTGGATATCTTAAAGTTGCAATTACTAACAGCTACCTTACATTTTTGTTATTTATTGGCGATAGGATTCACGCAGAACGAGCTCACCGTATCCTTCGGTCTTGCAGTTTTGGGCTTGGATTTTGATTTAATGGAATCTATAATTGGGTTCCAAGCAGGTGGTAAGCAGGTGGTAAGAAACGTCGGGAATTAAATAATATTAATATAATGCGATAAAATCCGTAAAAAGTAGTTTTATTTCAATGTCTAATATTCGCGTAAGTGTCAGAAACCAGTACATTATGATAGCACAGTTTATAATAACTCAATGTAAGGTCTAGGTTCTTATATCACAACCTTTCAACGCTTACGCCTGAGAAACGAGCTAGGGTAGACCGAGGTTGAGGTTTTAATTACTAACAATTAATCCTTATTTCCAACCTTTTAGTTCGCTTTTAACAGGCAATTAGTTTTTATATTTAAACAGAAGTATTTTATTCAATTGATATTTTATAGTCAACACAAAAAGTTTGCTCCGACAGTAAAAACAGTGCTTCTTTTAATATTCTGAGGAGTATTTTTTTTAAAAGCCTACTAGCAATGTGGGTCGCGCATTACTAGTATTCTTGTTAACACCTCGTGCTAAGCTAAATGCTTGTGTTACGAGTGGGTTCACGTTTGTAGTGCAATGGGTGGGTTTCGAACCGGCAACCACACGATAGCAAGTCCGACGCACTAGCCATTAGGCTACCGCCGCTAAAATTTTACGTTTATTGAGGAGAGTTCTCAATGTATGTACATGTAGGTCTCAATATATGTAGGTAGGTATATTTATACCTTATTGATCGCGGCTGTCCAGCGCGGGGTCTATAGATTTCTAGATCGAGCCAAGTGAAAATAGGATCTTCTATGAAATTTTGAGTAACAAATTTAAGAATTTGTCTTTATGCCCGACTAGTTAGTTAGGTTATGTTATGCAGTAGGCCTGCCCCCGTATATGAAACCTAAATACATAGGGCAAACTGAGGGTCAGGGATGCAAGCACGATAATATATTTATGTTTCTAGACCTAAAGGTGATATTTATCATACTTGGCATGAACCACCGAACTGTTATGCTCAATTACATTTGCTCATCTCCTATTCGATAACATGTGATAATAATAAACGTTTCCTTATAGCTCTTCCGTAGCTTCTGATGTGTTTAACACATAACTCATACGCGTAAACATCCGGAGTGTTAACAGTTCGATGCTCTCAGGCTCAAGAGATGCAAGGGACACTATGCTCAATATTTTTTGCGCTATCTGAGCTCTCTCAAATTTAATGTAGTGTTCGGAACGCCACAAATTTATATTAATTAAATATTTTTAAAGTAAGCAGTGATAGCCAAGTGATATGACTAGCGAACTGCTAAGTCAAAGCTCTCAAGTACGAATCAAAGGAGCGCACCATGACTTTTCAAAGACGCGTATAACCAGAGAATAAATAATAGTACAGGTAGCGTTATATTAACGTTACATTGAAGCGTGCTTCCAAGGAAAACATCGTGAGAAAAAATGCAAACCTGCATTAATCCAGCGTAGTAGACTATATCATTATCCCTCTCATCCTAAGAAACCCGTACCCAGCTATAGGACAATAAGTAATGATTAGATGATGACAATTCTTTTTAAATTAAATCATTATTTTTATTAGCCTTCATTAATTTCATTTCATTTCTTTCTTTCTTTATCCCATGTCTCTTTTACAAAATGTGATACTAAGTGCCTATAAAATCTGACTCCACTTACATATTATCCAACACAATCATAATAATAATAATCTCTACACATAACTCATGAAGCACTCATTATTAAGTGAGCAGAGAATGTGTGTAACACAGAAGGTACTGAGTGCTGTAACTGGGGTAAGTGTGGACTCATTAACTCATGCCTAATGATGTGCCCTGTCTTAACTTACCCCTTCGCTTTAGTATTCTATTAAATCACGTCTGCGCGGGTTTCGACGGAAAAATGTGGCTTATTTTTTATCATTTGAATGGAGGCGTGCTTAAAATAAAATAATTAACGTATTTTTGTGTAGCTCTGTGATTTTTTATGTTTTATGAAATCATAAAAAAACTGTCTGTACCATTTAAGATGTTAAAAAAATTGTATATCTTCGAATCCAAAAAAACTGATTTTTGGAATAATTTATGTCTGTTTGTTAGGGGTTAGCGCAAAAACTACTGAAATAAAATTTAATTTTATTATTATTAATAGAAAGCATACGCTCCCAATAAAAAATGGTGTATATCTTATCTTTAAAAATCTAACAGATCGTAAGATAGAGCTCAACCTCTTTTGTATACAAAGAAGAAATTATCACTGTTGGTTTTTGTTGAACTTCTTTTTATTTGAAAGACTGTTCCAACTAATAAACTGATATAAGTCTCATAAATATATACCTAATTATATAAGTAGGTAGATTGTATTTTTGAGCACTTCAAGGATTCCCAGAAAGACCCAATCCTTGATTAACTTATTACTTCTGTTAGTTTTGTTAGTCCCGTTTTTCTTTTTGAAAAAAAAAAACTCAAGAATAATTCTGTAAGACGGTCAAAGCGGATCAAATCTCTGCCGAGCTATCTGTCTCTTACAGTAGAGAGAAGTATGTTACGCGAATAAAAGAAAATATCAACCAATAGGTCCACAACAAACCAAAGATGTTTCGCTATATATTGCTAGTATAAGCTCAGCTGTTATTGTATTATAAGCCTATACTATGCAAAGTCAGCTTATACCCGATGTTATAGCATGATGTATAGTGCGCTCCATCGTAGATCGCAGTAATTCTTAACATCTGGCGAACTGGCGGTCAAGTGTAAGCCTATCAAGAATAAAAAAGGAATCATAATATCTATGATTAATCAAATGAGGTAATTTCAGCCCCTTAGTTCTGACGATATAATTGTGACTGTTTGAAGCTGTTAAGGTATAATGACATAAAATATATTATCGTTTTCCAGGAAAATAATCGAATCGAAAGAGAATTTTAAACATACCTCTAAATCTCAATGCCTTTTTTCCCATTTTAATCGTTTAATTGAACGCTGCGCATCTACTTAGATACAAATTTAGAGAAGCATAGTTATATCGTCGTAACTGTATTTTACTAGCTCCGCTCCGCTCGGCGCCACTATGCACCGCGCCACCCCGCTCCGCACCGCTCTATTCCTGTCCGCTTAGCCAGGCAAATAGTGTCAGGGGTTGCCTAAAATTTGTAGTAAAATAAAATTATAAATTAAATGAATTAAAAGAAAAACAGATTTCTATAATATAACTATAAAATTAAGCTATCCAAAGGTTTTGTAATTCACGAATTAATAGTAAAATGTACGCGCACCCTGAAGCTTTTCAAATTTCAGTTATTACGTATTTAACATTACATATTAACGAGTCGATGTATCTACCGGCAAGGGACTGAGATGCAGAGTCAAAATGAGCGAATTGCACAGTATTATGACCATGATTACGTGAGATATTTTATTAAACTTATAATTTTTTTAAGTAAATGGAATTAATGTTAACTAAGCAATGATAGTGCAGTAATGAGACCATGTTATGAACCTCTCGAGTTGATAAGAATGTCTGATTTTTCTAAAGTAAACCATGTGCGTAATTATACACGCATATATAATCACACGCTTAAAACTGAAACAAAATTTTGAGATCCGTTATGGTATAATAAAGATACGTAAAAATTACACATACTTCAGTGATCTGTTTTAATGTACTTACGTGTATAGGTATGTAACACCAGAAAACAATAGGTACATCCAATAAAATAGATAACCTCAAACTTTACTATGGACGACCTCAATTCCTATCAAAAACATGATCCATGGGAATAATGTGCTTAAAATTAAATTACGCAATGCAATAATAATCCGGATCACACTTTGCATCCATGAGCCGAAATGATCCATTTATTACGACCATTAACAACCCTATATCTGAGGATGGTAGTGACGGTAGTTGCCATCACACGTATTTATGAACGCGACTGTACCGTAGAGGCCAGTCAATGAAGATTGAATTTTGGAATTCTCTTTGTATTTCGAATGGCCATTTCATTATCCGCAAATTGAATAAAAATATGGTTGGTATTCATTCATCGATACACGAAATTTCCTAGACTACGTAATATTATTACAAATGCTCGAAAATATATTGTTAAGTAGAAGAACATTTGATGATATTTTTTTACTAACATAGAACTCTTTAATTTAAATACATTTTGCAACAGTATGCTATATTTTATCGTCTGTATATTAGAGCTACATATTGAAAGAGTATTTTCTTAAATTGCGTGCATCTGTCTTTCATAGATCCGCCAGCTGTTGGTCAGGCAGAATTAGTGTTTTTTTTTCATGGGATAACGGGGTAAAGGAGCATACGGATCGCCTGATGGTAAGCGATTACCTCCGCCCATGGACACCCGCAACATCAGAAGAATCACAAGTGCGATGCCGGCCTTTGAAAAGGGGTTTAGGCCTCCGGTAACCTCACTCACTCGGCGAAACATAACGTAAGCATTGTTTCATGCCGGTTTTCTGAGAGGCCATGGTATCACTCTGGTCAAGCCGGCCCATTCATGCATTCGAAGCATGGATCTTCTACGTAGAAAAAGTAGTGTCAAAAAAGTATATTTATTTATGTCTATAATTCTATTGATATATTGCAGATGATTATTATTATGTTAGCCCAAGCTAATTACTAATCCTGACAATAAGGAGCCACAAAATTCGATCCCTTTCTAAGACAATCACATACAAACATGTAGTGAGACATCCTTGGAATGAAATACGAGTATTTTCATAAAATAAAAGGTGAAAACTTTTGCGTAAGATACAAAGGATTTGTATCGGGTCAATCAGGCTTATGTTCCTAACTAGCTGTTGCTAATAAATCTTTTCACAGACTGTAATGTTGCTGTGTGAGTCATTAAAGTATTTGTTAGAACTGAGAAATCGTGTTTTTACAATATCTATATTACCCATCAAGTAAGAAATTAGAGACACAATGAAAAATGAATTATTTTTGTGCCTCGGAACCTACACACTAACGTATAATAATTAATGTTAACCACATAGAAATAATAATTATATTTATGCAATGATTCACAACTACCAATTCTTAACGGCGTACGCTTCACTAGAAGTTTGCTGAGTAGCCTAACAAACTTCATGGAAATCATAATTTGGCAAGATTTCTACCAAAATAATTATATCTATCAGACGCGGCAATACAGCAACGACAAAATGACATATAAAATTAAGTGAAACAGAAAAGCGCTCCAAGAAAATTTAAAACTATGTCACACTAAAAAGCTAGGAAGTAAAATCGTCACCTCATAAAGTACGCGAGAGGTTAATAGAATGGAAGAGTAGATATAAAGTCCCGACCTCTACTCTGAAGACTGACCCACATACATTATTCACGTTGATGACTGTACACGGTCTAATTCAAACCAATCCCGTACGAGAGAATAGTTAAGCTTGGTGTAAATGGCCATTTTGATATTTCAAACCGGCTAGACTCATTGGCGCTGCATAGAGTTGTGGCCTTGCTATGCATCTTCTATCGACTATAGGTACTATGGGGAGTGCTCCAAGGAACTGTTCGGATTGATCCCTGCTGCCTCTTTCCGCCATCGTTCTACACGACTGCAGTTCCATGCCCAGCATCTTGATGGTTGACAGTCCACAACTGTGGGTTTCTCAAGAAACATTTTGCTTCGCACAGCAAAACTGTGAAATGAACTATCGTCTGCAGTATTTCCGGACCAATACGACCTTCAAACCTTCCAGAAAAGACCATACTCCCTTATTAAAAGGCCCCTATCCCATTGCACACAGCATGACTCATCGACGAACGGCAATACAACGTGCTAAATAATCCTAGATACTCGGATCTCGCACTGTAGTGGGCTTGCGTTACACTTACGGGTCAGCTTCTGCACTGAGAGTTCTCTTCAGCAGCCTGCCCGTGACTATCAATGCTGTAAAATGTTCGAAACTATCGGAAATTGGTCTAGAAGCATTTTTTACACGTTATTTATATGGTGAGCATTACGACGGATTTTGGGAAATTCCCCCAGAATTAAGAAGAAATACACCATTGAGGATAATATCACTAGTAGGAACCTAAGGTTGAAATTTACCATTTCCCAGTAAAGTACCAATGACTTCCATAATAGAGTTACATGGAGATCGGTGTTACTTAAGTACACAAAATTGCGAGTTATAGTTATAAGCTGTATGTGGTATAGTTATTTATGTAATTTCTATTGCTACTAACTCACACCGTGTAATAGCTCAATAGTTTGTGAAAACCCAAATCAAATTTGAATTTGGTAGACTAAGAGCCTCTTAGCCTTAAGCTGGGATTCCGCGTCCAATACACGAACATTACGGGCGCTTAATACCCCAAAGTATTTGCTGCTGTTTGGGCCAGTTTACTTACTGCAAGTTGTCTCATTAACTTGGATTTAGTTACTTGAAACACAATTAACTTCACTAAGAACACTGAACAGTTCTTGGTTCTCGTTTTGTAGATGTTGGGTTTAATACATTGTATGTACTTCGAGGTGGTTCGGGCTACTTTTGTTTCTTTGCTAAACTTTTGATAATGTTTGTTGTTGCTCAGAAATTGATTTAGGAAGTTATGCAGTCGCTTCGTGTTAAATACTGATATGCAGTGGCATCTGGGTAGACAGAACCAACCTCAACATAGGTGGAAAAAGTCGGGTTAGAATACAATTCCTCACTTCTGTTCATATAGACATTTCGTAAGAGGCGAGGAAATGTCAGACTTGCTCAGTGGAAGTCTCTAGGGCTATGACTGGCTGGCGACCACCCTCACAGTCCGTAGGAGTTTTAAGGCTGGGCAATGCATCGGCAACTCTTTCGGTGTTGCATGCCCATGGGCGGCAATGATTACTTGCCATCAGGTCCCCGAGACTGCTATTTTGAATATCGGGATTCAATAGCTTCACAATTGTAGAGTTTTGTCTACGAAATCTGGCAATTATTATGTCATTAATTGACATTGGCAGACTATCCTGGCACAATAAAGATAGTAGAATAGTCCTCAGGTGGCTTGTCTACTTATTTATTGCCATAAACAGAATAAAAAAGGTACTCATGAACTTAATTTTCCACGACAATGTTTTCACCTCGTTTTAAAACTAGCGCAAAAAAGTACAAAATCACAAACGATTCCGCCCATTTCCGTGCTCTTAGATACACCGGCCGCATTAAGAAGCATTAGTTCAGTAACAAAGGGTGGTATGACAAAGTGCCTTCCCTTTCTGGGCGGGTGACAATGGAGGTGTCGCTTGTACCTCCAAGTAGTCGCACGCGACCGTAGCCGACACTGAACAACCTTAACGACTTAATGCATCGCCTCGTTATTTCTAGAAATGAAAGTATTTGAGACTGTACTCATTTAATTTGTTTTTTTTTTGGGGTGACATTGAGGTTTTATGTTCGCTGTTGCTTACCCCCTATCACACCTGTAGTCCCCGAAGAGTTTAGCAGATAAGATAGATAAGATAAGATAACTTTATTTGCAATAAATATGGGATATAAATACACGTATATCCACAGTTCGTCGGTATGATTAGGTCCTATGTAATATGGGGCGAGCCTATTGCTGGGCACAAATCCAAAGTCCGAGCTGCTTATTTCATAGAAAAACTATTTTGCTCAACAGGCAAAATGAACCCACGACGAATTTGACGAATGAATTAAGTCAAGTGATAGGGTTGCCGAAAATATTTTTTACTCTATTTTATTTGTATCTGTTCTTACTGGAAAGCTTCCTCTTTCCCTTCAAATAAATCAGCTTACAGTAAGTGTTCCCCTTAAATTATTCAGATCACTACAAAAACAACTTCGGCAACCCTACTTACATACATATAGAACACAATTTTTTACATTTGTTTTGGCAAAAACGTTTACTTTCTAGAGAACAGGATGGACAGGGAATACTAATCTGTTCCTCTGTGGGTATCGGAAGGGGTGCCCAGTTACCTTTTGCGACGATCCTTGATCAGAATTCCGGTTTCCGTGCTATGTTATTTGAATATTCTAGATGTCCGAATTTCCGTCATTCCGTTAGGCACGTTCCGCTAAATTCATACTATCACGCCTGTATTCCCCGAGGATTAGGCAGAATAGTACTAATGTATATTTAACGGATTTTTTAAAGCTTACTAGCAATATGGGTCGTACATTACTAGTTCTCTGGTATGGCCCCACGTAATAGGAGGTGAGCTTATTGCCATTAATTGGGCACAAATTCCAAACTTCGAGGTGCTACTAAGAATTTCATAGTAAAATCCCATAACGCTTTGCGTGACCTTGGAATCGAACGCAGGACCTCTAGTGTAGCAGTCGCGCTTTCGACCACTTAGACGAATGAGGCAGTTATATTACCTTGATACTAATAATATTATAAATGGAAAGAAACTCTGTCTGTTTGTCTGTTGACTTTCAGGCCTAAACCACTGAACAGATATTGATAAAAATTTGGTAAGGACATGACTTTCTCAGGCATCCTGAGAAAGGACATAGACATACCTTTTGTCTGAAAGAGTCCTTTAAGTTTCAAGTGATATCACGGGCAACAGCTATAATATTTATGTTTTTCCATGATTATATCGCGTATACTTTCTATATATATAATGCTGTAAACTTCAAAATGAAAACCGCTAATACAAGGCTATAAAATTCCATAATATCGCTGACACAATCCCACAATCTACAAAACTTTTTTAAACCATGCGAACAAGCGTCGAAAATATTTCGCGAGTCATAAACAAATACTTCGGTTTATTTTGTTCCGTTCGCAATTTAAAAATCAAAACCTCTTCTGAATTTTGGTCCACTTAAAACACCTTAGCCTAATAAATCATGTTTGAAAAAAAAAAATTCTCGCTCGCCACTGTTTTTGTTTTGTTCTCTATAACACACGAGCGAAACAGACGGGCTGAAAACAAAGATTTACTGGCTTTCACCTACATACACCGAAGTTTCTAGATTCACCCAGTTTTGGACGGCTGTATGTCAAAAGTTCTTTGCTGTATTTTACAATTGGATATTTCTCGAGTTGAAATTATTTTCCTTTGTTTTCATACTTTACACTTTTTGCCTCTGTACTTGGTCAGATAGGTACGCGCCTGTGTACGCTTTCTGTGAACTTACTAACTTTAGAAAGTATAATTAATTAAACTGACTGCCTCATTAGTCTAGTTGTCCCAAGCGCGACTGCTACGCTAGAGGTCCTGGGTTCGATCCCCAGGTCGAGCAGTGTTATTGAGTTTTCTATGAAATTCTCAGTATCAACTCGGAGTATGGGTTTGTGCCCGGTTAATGGCAATAGGCTCGCCCCCTATTACATGGGGCGTAAAGATCGGCGGCGAAGTGTGGTTGTACATTAGTACACATCTGCCAAACCGATGCAGAGGGCACGCGTGATGGTATGAATTAATTAAAAAGGGTATTAATTTATTTAGATACTTCATATATGGCACCGTGTAAGCTGTCGAGTTTTGAGTTCGAAACCAACCCTTGGTTTCGACTTTTGGCTTTTTGTAATCATGTGCGTGAAAAAAAAAGAATTTATCAAATCTGACTGGTAGTTCCAGTGATTAGCATGAAAATAAATTTTCAGTTTTATTGTATTAATAGTATACAGCGACTTGTAAGTATTTATATTTTATTTGGAAATCCTGATGTCTTTATATTTATATAATAATATAATTATTATCACAGCGCATTTATGTTAATTGTTTGTCCTGATTGTGAATCTTTGTAGAGTCTTACAATAATAGTTTGAATCATTGAATTTAAATGAAAGCCATTAAAGTAAAACTAATTTGTGTGGCCTCAGCGGCTAATATGTTAGTCTTAATAAATAGTACAAGTTCCTCTATTCCTTTCAGCGGAACTCTTGGGGAGGCAAAGGGGGGGGGGGGGGAATTATTCAGAAAGTTAGCTCGTTAAACCTCGTGAGACACGGTTAACTTTCTAAAAGTGAAACACGAGGAAACGTTGAGACGAATGTAGTAGTACTTATATTGTTCTCGACTTAGAATTCATTGTTTACTATTTTTTTAATAAGATGTAGGTACGAATGCTCTAGAGTAGGTAGGGCATTGTGGAATTGAATAATTCCACTCACAATTGGAGCTGCTCGACTGGGGAAGTACCTCAACCTTGCAGAATATCGTAGCCAAATAACATAGTTCCGTGCTATGTTGTGTTCCTTAAGGTGAGCAAGGTCGCCAGAGCTCTGCGAGGATGCGTTGTGTTGGCAGTGTCGGGGACCGGTGGTGTTTTTTACCGCCGCTGTCATGCATGGGAGCATGTCTCCTATGCTGCCAGCCCAACTATTCCTCCTTAATTTACAGGGTCGGCAACGCGCGAGTGATAACTCCGGGAGTTGCAAGCGTCCATAGGCTACGGTTACGCTTACCATCAGGCGGGCCGTATGCATTTTTGCCACCTTAGCGGTATAAAAAAAAATGTAGGACTATCTCTCTAGTGGGTGCGAAAGGGTTTGGGGTGTGTGTCCATTGTTGATACAATTTGTCATTACGATATTATGATATACGATTGGAAATGTATTTAATTGAATGTGACATTGATATTATATAGTTGCTCAAGATAAGGTGCATTAAATAATAAAATCAAATTTACATAATAACAATCAATCTATTGGTTTGATATCAACTCATCATATTTGATGTGATCAAAAAAGTATGTTTACCTATTGGTAAACATACTTTTTTGATTCGAAAGAGATTCAAGTTTCATTCCCTAACACAAATAATCATTTTCACGAATATTCGTCGAAAGCAGGTTGTCAAAATATTGTTAACAATTACGCGAAACAGTGTAAACATTCAATAGGGCGAAAATGGATTGCAAAGGCAATAACAAAATTGATTTTTGATATTATGACAGGCCATAATCAACGTTTAGTCGAGCGCGATAGCGAACCCCTTTTATTTAAAAAACAATAACACTTTTATCCGATTTAACAAGCAATTCAGGTTTGGATGCTTTCTACGAAAATCTAAGAATGAAAATTGAGAATAAATCAAAAACAATGCTTAATAAAGTTGGAGTTTGGAGTTTGTGCCCCATTAATGGCAATAGGGTAGTGCGGATTATCCGCAGCATGTCTTGGTTTCGATTCCATTTTTTTATTAATATCTACCTACCCAGCAGACTATCAGAAATTTGCCAAATCGATTGCCAATACGTTTCGCAGCCACATGGGTTTAAACGGAAAACCATTCTGCTATAAAATACAGCAATTAATTTGGACAAAGTTGTCAACAATATAACACAATTATTGTCCTTTTAAGGTCCATAAAACGTTCGTAATACATTTTCATTTAGAGTGAAAAATTTCATTTGTTCATTGTGAAGATATGATATAAAGGCTTTTTGTTGGACAATATAAAAAGAATGGTGTCAGTGGAACGAGAAATATATAATACCGTCGCCATAAAAATCCTATGTCTATACAAAATCCTTTAATTATTTCATACGAGACTGCATATGGCTTTGTTGTATGGAATTTTATTGTAGACGAAATGTATGCAGGGCTGGCTGTCCCTATTTCGTAATGATATTTATGTGAATTAACAAATGAAACTCAGGCTCAAATTTGAATAAATTGAAAACATTGTTTTCTGTCATTGTTAGTTAATGAAAAATGTTTATTTGTTATAAGTAATTTTTATTACATAATTTAGGGATATTGTTATCAAGACGTATATATTGAATAGTTAAGTAAAAAAAAGTATTATTTGCATAATGATATGATCTTGTTCGATTATTTCATGAATGATTACATATAACTTATGAAAATATAATGATAAAATATTTTATCTTTCCATCAAATGCAACATGAACGGTTGATTAACCGTGTGTGTTTTTTATATTTTCAAAATTCTTTATACCTATTATGTTAAAAGTAATAAAATCGTAAAGTCATAAAGAATTATAAAAGACAAATTGAGACATCGCGGACCTTTGTAGCTTAATCGTTAAAAGGTGAATATACCGTACCAGAAACACAATTTATGACCTTAGAAAATCCTTACCTTGCGTAACACAATAAAAATTGAAGTATTATTCTTAGTTATGAATTAAAAATAACTATCAATAGATTACTTAAAATAATATTTTTCACTTGTTAAAATGTTTACAGAGAACAAATTGCTCTTGCGACATCTGGGCCGAACCTTGTTGACGTCATCGTGGTTACGTCCTATCCCTTTTACCCTCTTACGAGTTGATTTTGATCTTAACAATACACAAAAGAAAGAAGAAATAAACGTTATTTACTCATATTTATTTTAGGGCGACCTTTGCGTTGGAAAAACGAGATTTGTTAAAGCCCCTATGTTTTTTTTTAAATCTTACGGCCAAGAATAACTCTCTATTGAGACATTATGAACTATTATTCTTTTGTTACATAAAATAAATCTGTTTACCTGTCTATTTGTCACATTTTCACGCCTAAACCGTTGGACCAATCCTGATGAAATTCGATATATAAATAGGTTGAACTTTAAACAAGGACTACCTGTTATCTTAAATAAGCCCTTTGGGATATGAGTGAGACCCCGGGCCACAGCTAGTGTTCATAGACAACCTCGCCTATACCTAATTTAAAATTTGAATAACTTGATAAGTGCAGTGCATTTGGCAGCTGCGCTTGCGCATAGAACAAAGTATATTGGTTACAGCCGACATATATATAACTGTCTGGATGTTTCTTCATGTAACTTTTGTGATGGTATGCTCGGCTATACGTCAAGCCATACATACTTAGTATAAGCTGACCTTTTATCGGTCGCCAGGTTGAAATTTGCCTACATCTGAATTTACGTTTTTATGTGAATATGTTTGAAATCTAAAAAAGCAATACCATACAGCATGGTTAATAAAAAAAACAGTACTTAAAACAAAAAAGCTACTTTCGGAGACAAACTGAATTCACGGCGACCAAGATAAAAGCGAAAGACTTGTATTGTCCAAGAGCTTTTAGTTCCTAAAGTTTCTCCCGAAAAGATTTCCGAGTAAAAGATTAGATTAAAACTGGAACACTGGGCGAGCTCCTCGACTATAGTCACGTTTGAATAAATATATATGTCGCTTGGGGCATAAAGTGCCATGATCACTATCTTACCGAAATATAAAGGAGAATTTGCTGCTTGACGTTGCAGATATACTTTTTTTTTACTTGTTAGTATTCAAACTTGTTAGTGGGTTAGTTAATCAAGAGACGTGTGAATTGAGGTACTCAGAATTTTTAGGACAGTTAAAAGACGGATAAAATTAAAAACAGTGATAGCCTAGTGATATGGCAGTCTTGGCAGTCCGGACTGCCAAGACATAGGTCTTCAGTTCGAATCCAAACCACCTCTGACTTTTCGCAATCATCTGCTTATTATTATTAAGTTATCACTTGCATTTAAAACGGCGAAGAAAAACATTGTGAGGAAACCTGCACGCCTGAGAGATTTTCTCGAAATCTCGAAAACTATGTGTTGACGATAATGATGACTGTTTGGATGATACTACACTTGCTTCCGCCCGCAACTTCGCTTGCGTTGATGTCGTGTCAATAAAATCACTCAGGGATAGTTTATCTTTCTATTAGTATAAGGATATTCTGAACCAGTAGTTATATTTTATTATATTTGATTTTAACGCATGCATCTCTCCGGATACTTAAGTACTTACACCGGACACTTTAGCCAACTAAGTCGTCAAGACCGCTGCCTGCGATGCAGAATTTTTCCCTTGCTACATCTTAAGGTGACGTTAGTGCCATTTAAATTGTTCTTCCACTAAAATGTATACATTTAGAAATGTTTAGAGGGTTAGTAACCCTAATGATGGCGGCTGGCGGCTTAAATTCTGAGCCAATCATATCGTCTATATCACATATCTATAGGTTCTTAGAAAGCACTAACTATACAATTTTATATGAGCTGATATTGATAAAAAATTTATTAATGCCAAAATGGATCCGAATTTCGAATGCAAAGTCAATTCCATTTATGTCAAACATGTTTTTTTTTCAAAGCTCGGTCATTGCCCGGACCTTGAAAAAGTATAGCACAAACTCCAACTTAGTGGAGTTTTATTAAAACTGTCACGTAGTTTAATTCAATATAACCATCGTGCATCGTCCACATATATAATATTAGTGTGTGGTTTACGCGACTTGGGTTCGCACCATCTGTCGTCCCTCGCCTAACGAAGATTTAGTGATCTAACACGTGGTGTATAGTATACATCTATCTGTGGTAAGTTTAACCCAACTGCTGCGAAGGGAAAAGGAAGGGTTATGTGTTTAACCTTCCTTGTATTAAGTTATTTTAGACATTTGGTCCTAGTATTGCTTGATAGAGAGCGCAATAATATTTTTTTTATTCTTGATAGGTTTTTCATCTATATGTTTTAGGTCCCATGTTATATTAATCTCAATATTGTATAAGTTAATCGTGGGAGAGCCATGCTTTGGCACGAATGGGCCGGCTCGACCGGAGTGATACCACAGACTCACAGAAAACCGGCGTTAAACAACGCTTACGTTGTGTTTCGCCGAGTGAGTGAGGTTACCGGATGCCCAACCCCTTTTAAAAGGTCGGCAACGCACTCGTGACTCCTCTGATGTTACGGGTGTCCATGCGCGGTGGTAATCGCTTACCATCAGGCGATCCGTCTGCTCGTTTGCCCTCCTATCCAATAAAAAAAAAGTTATTTTTCTTATATATTTTATAATTAGATTACGCATTAAATGCGTTCAAATTGATGTTTAAACATATAAAATAACGTATTTTAATCATTGAGTTGATATATTATATTTTGCATAACTAAATACTTATTTATAAGTACCAACAAATATCAAATCAAACGGTTTTCAGCACCATAAAAGCAAATCAAAACACAAATGTAATTATGAAAATATTCATGCAAAACCAATTAAATGTACGCGAATCTCATGATCACTGTTTGTTTTCAATTATTTTATTCATACAATTCATTCAAAGCTAAATGGGACTCGTAATATACTAGCAATGTGTAATTGTGTATAGGGTTGTCACTTGTGATATGTACAAGTTTTTTTTTGGTCTCACATTATGTGATCGTATATGCGTATCATTTTCATTTGTCATATTGCTCGATTACTCAGTTTCCTCATAATTTTTATGTATGCAAAGAATATTTTATAACAGAGATAAAAAAATCTTAAATTGAAAGTCAGTAACTACTGATTTTTTTGAAAAGTTTTGAAAAAGTACACTCAAATATAAAATAAAAACATAAAATAATTATTATTCCTATAATTTATTGCAATTAAAGTTCTAAATACGTACGTTTAAACGTGTACGTTAAATTTAAAATATGTAGGTTTTAGTTTTTTAAAGCAGAAAGTCAACCACGTCCGACTAAAGTTTGGCAACCCTAAATATAAACGTCACAGTACACCGTAGGGATATTATAATAACATGTAATGTAAATTGAACCCTATGATGATGAATCAAAGGAGAATTTCTACACAAATTGTTGGTTTCGCATATTACATCTTTGTTATAAGTTCTCAGTACTATTACTAATTATAGTTAGGTATCGTGATGGTATTTCTAAATTGAGGTTTAAGATATGTTTGTAGTTGGTACGAAAGTACAATATAATTTGTCTTAAGTTACAGCTGTATTCAGTCAGGAATTGTTATTATTATATCATCATTTGTTATAGACTGCCTCATTAGTCTAGTGGTCCCAAGCGCGACTGCTACCCTAGAGGTCCTGGGTTCGATCCACAGGTCGAGCAAAGTGTTATTGAGTTTTTCTATGAAATTCTCAGTAGCAGCTCGGAGTCTGGATTTCTGCCCGATTAATGGCAATAGGCTCGCCCCCTATTACATGGGACCTAAACATACCGGCGAACTGTGGGTGTATATTAGTACGCCTCTGCCTAACCCTTCGGGGAATAAAGGCGTGATGGTATGTTATGTATGTCATTTGTTATACCATAAGTTAAGGTCACCACAAAATACGCTTATTGAATGTGTAATAAAATGTAAATAATGAGAAATATAATACTACAATTATTATACTTCTTTACTAACTTATTTACTGATTAATCTATACTTATAATAAATCTGTAGAGAGGTCAATTCTGTACATGAAATATATTTCCAAAATAACTATCAGCGGGTGATTAGTGATCGATACTGACGCCTAAAATGCAATCAGTAAAATTTTTGTCTGTCTGTCTGTCTGTCTGTCTGTATGTTCGTTATAGAAACAAAAACCACTCGACGGATTTCAACGAAACTTGGTACAATTGTTCTTCATACTCCTGGGCAGGTTATAGTATACTTTTCATCACGCTACGATCAATAGGAGCAGAGCAGTGAAGGGAAATGTTGGGAAAATGAGTGATTCATGAGAAAGGTTTCAAGCTATAAAACATCACGCTACAACCCTTAGGAACGGGGCAGCGCAGGTGAAACCGCGGGCGAAGAACTAGGGAACAAAGTAACTATTCCACGCGGACGAAGTCGCTGGCAAAAGCTAGTTCTGAATATGATAGATTTATTCAATTATTTAATATGACTCAAGAAGATATTTCTATTCTTATAAAAAACCCCACTGTCATAATATGAGAAATTTTGTCGATATTCGAATTGGAAAGGTATGCTACACCTCCATAGTAAACATAGTAATGCCTATCCTGGGGCCGTATTGTAACGTGTTAACGCCATCATTTTTACGTTGTGAGAAAGAGATGCCACTCTACTTATAAAATAGCCTCATCTCTTTCTTACAACCTAAAAATGATGGCGATAATACGTCGTAATACTGCACCTGATCAAACCAAAGCCTCGGTTACCGGTACCTCGGTTCTTTTTGTTTATATATTTCCGAACTGTTTTACTTTAAAGTTGTTCTTTAACATAAATCATGATTTCGGAACGAAAGTTATGATCTATGGTACTATTTATATAATACGAAGTACATATTTATTGTCATAAATATGTTTAATTACTATAAATTAATTAATGATATTTAGAATTATTTGGCTAAAATGTACGACGATCTGTGAATGGTAGAATATGGCGCCTTATTGCTAATATGGTGATATTCTTTGGATAAAGTATAAAAAAGGAGGTATTCCGTATTCCTCAAAATCAATTAGTTGCAGTTAGTAGTTAGAGTTACAGTTACTCAAGGATCGGCTGCTGGATGTTAAAGTTAAGTATTCTGAATGTTACTATGCTGTGTTATTATGCCACTGTTACTATGCTGTGTTATGTTCCTGTGTGATACAAATTATATAATAGTTGTTTTAAGTTGTTTTATGTTGGCCTGTACTTTAAATATCAAATGAATATGGGTATGGAGTTTCTTGCCGGTTCTTCTCCATAGTAAACCATTTGGAACCGAGCATTAATGATCAGATTGAAATACATTACTCTTTCCATTGAGAAATATATTACGTAAAAATCAATTTATGCATTGTTTCATTCCTTATAATTATCCATACCAAATATTTCCATTATTTATTTCATTTATTAGCAGATTAGCAATAACTGGGTCACATAGTTATAACTTGATAATATTATATATAGGTAATATATATAGCCCCTCATTAATCTAGTGGTCCCAAGCGCGACTGCTACGCTAGAGGTCCTGGGTTCGATCCCCAGGTCGAGCAAAGTGTTATTGAGTTTTCTATGAAATTCTCAGTAGCAGCTCTGAGTTGGATTTGTGCCCGGTTAATGGCTATAGGCTCGCCTCCTATAACATGGGACCTAAACATACCAGGCGAACTGTGGGTGTATATTAAGTACGCCTCTGCCTAACCCTTCGGGGAATACAGGTGTGATGGTATGTTATGTTATATTATATATAGCCCCTTCCTGACACACTTAACTACTACGGCGTAGTGCGAACTACGTAGGCTGCTACGGCGTAGCGCCTAATTCGTAGACTTTACAATGGACGAGTTTTTCGCTTACCCAGTAAATAATTTTCATTCGATTCTAATTTGTTAATGTGATGATTAAGCACAATCTATTGGAGCGAATATATATGTCGATCGTATAAATTGTTGTTCGACCTAGTTGAAGCTGAGCTCAGCCTTTAGCTACATTGTTACTAGGATGCTTGGGTACGCAAATCTTCACTTTGAAGGCGCTGTAGCGGTGCGCTTATCAAAAAGCTGCGGATAGCGCTACGAGGCGAGGCGAGGCGAGGCGAGGCAAGACAAGGCAGGGTAGGATGAGGCAACGCAAGGCTTCGTATTTGGCGCAGCGTTCCCTTTGTCGCTCTCTAAAGATAAGCTGTAAAGTTGATACAATTTCTATACAAGCGTCGGCAATATAGTTTATAGTTCTGAGTACTTTGTTGATATATTTTGAGTCGTGAGCTTTCGGAATGTATTGTCGCTGTAACAATGCAAATGATTAAATGTGACAATGTTTGGCAGTTATATTAAAAACTGGGAATTTTCAAAGTAACTATACCGAACGATTTTATCACTCTAGAAGTCTAGACTGTCATACTGTGGTTTGGCTTTTAGAGTATTTAGTTTGGAGATATATTTTGTAATACCTATATATATACCTATGACTCTATTTTTGCTGTAAGACCGTAAGTGCAACTACTACGCTAGAAGTCTTGCGTGCAATTGCTAAGTCGAGCAATATGTCATAGGTTTTTTTTTAATTCTCAGTATTCGTTCGGAATTTGGATTTGTACAGGGTGATTAATGACAATAGGCTTACCCACTGTTATATGAGACCTTAACATACTCACACCTTTGCTAACCTCTTTGAGGAATCCAAACGTAACAGTATGTTATGATAAAGTTAGAAAATTCTTCATGACACTCCTAAACCTAACTCTATTCTGTCTCGCTTATAGACTACTTTCGGATGGATTGAAAATATAAGAAATATGATACTTAAATGATAAAACCGATAATCTGTACTTACGTCTACAATCAGTAAATAATTGCAATTGCCTTGAGGAAAACCAAACTGGTACTCATGAGTGAGGCCTGATTTTGTCAGTGAAATAGGTACCGTAAAACTAAGCTGCCCCCGATAATAACAAGGACATATATATTTTTTTTCCAAATGGTGTTATATAAAAATAAATTTACTTTTGGATTTACGACAGTGAATAAAAGTTCATCTCCATTATCATTTTATAGTTTAACTAAGATGAAAAGTATTTTTCTCCGTATTTAGTTTTTGTTAGATACGTCTTTCTTATTATCGGGGCAGTAATACAAATCCACTTACGAAACTCTACCCGCTGGTTATTCTTCAAACTTTATATCTCAGAGGGAAAACACTAGGCTACTAAAAAGGTTACTGCTTAGGCTTTTCGTGAGGCCTATAAATTCCACTTTGTATGTTCTTAAAAGTACCCTCCGTTTATTATGTTTTGGTCACTGGCTTTCAGGTGTATTATTAAGGTTTTTATTGGTGACCTGCTTGTAAAACCTCTTTGCACTTTGGTAAAAAACTTCGTGTAAAGTACAATTATTAGTTACGTGACAATTGGAAAAAGATAAGCCAAGTTGATTTCTAAAAGTGCAAAGGACCATAATTTATATAATAAAAATTAGCTCTACCCCGCGGTTTCACCCGCTAAAAATTACAGACTTTCATACAAATTTTGACGCCCCTTTTCACCATCTTAGGGATTGAATTTCCAAAAATCCTTTTTTATCAGATGCCTACGTCATACAAAGAATACACCCTCCAAGTTTAAAGTCTCTACGATCAGCGGTTTAGGCTGTGCGTTGATCCGTCCGTCAGTCATTCAGGACAAAGCATTTTATATGTATAGACTACAGGCAATAACAAAAGACGGTTTTACTTTTTGTTAAAAGTTTTTTTTAGAGATCTTATCAAGACAAAAAAAGACTAAGTTTAGCAACCTATTATATCAACCATCTTGCCATAAAGAAATGTATAAATATATGATATAAAAATATATAATATGTGTGTATTAATTTATAATAAAATACCAAATGGACTAAAACTATTACATGGTAATTGTGTTTAAAACAAAACTGACGGAATGGCTTCACAAATGTGGTTTCTACAGTATTAAGGAATTTATGGGACATAGAAATTAGTATTCAAACACAAAATCAGTAACTTTAATATTATAATAATCAGTAATTTATGAATAATAATATGATAATACCTAAATGTTACAATATAATGGAAAAACGTAGTTTGCAATGTAAAATAATTTTTTTTTGGTCAATAAACATTTTTATCTTTTTTTTTTTATAATGTGCCTACCAGTGTATTATAAATAAAAATTGCACGCTTCTTGCAGGCAGAATACAATGACATCTAGGACTTTCCTACTCCCACCTTGCCTTTGTGATAATTTATGTATTTCTAGCAAATAAATATTTGATTGATTGATTTGATTTAGTAAAAGTAAAACCGCCGTCAAAAACATAAAAAAATATGTTATGTGCGAAACAGTTTCGGAAGTTGGTGGCGAAATCAAAAGATCCGATCAAATCAAAGGCACCGACTTCCGAAATAATTTCGCACATGACATAATTTTTGATTGTTTTTGAATGCCGTTTTTATTTTTCTTAATTTGGGCTTCTGATCACCATTTTTCACCTCTTCAAGTTATTACATGAATATGAATATGATTTTATTTATGATCTGTGAATACATTACTTACACTGTAATATTTTATTTAGATGACGCGTTATTATAATTTAAACGACATCATATATCAAAAATATGATGTTTACGTAGACTAAAAACTTTTTATAGCATATTATTCGACGATTTTAAATCCTTGCTGGCGCTCTCAGACACAACAATTAACGTAAATGGATCCTTAGCTAATAGTGATTAGTATAATAATGGTACGCTGACAGATTAAAAAAATACTAACGTAAATTGACGCCTCTTACTGCAGTAGTAAGTCCACATGCCCAGATTTTACTTTTGTGTCCAATTAACGGCAATGCTAAATAAATAAAAATACAATAATTTTATTCAAATCACTTGTTACAATTGTAACAAATCGCGCAGATAAATTTCGAACCAGTTCCCGTTATTTTTAAGCCTATATTGCTTTGTAACCTGTACTATAAATGGCCTCATTTATTTTATCTGATCGCAACCTTATTTAATCACCATTACGGTTACCCCACGTTGACGGGTATTAGTCCTAGCCACTCTTGCATTCAGTATGTGGGCACATGAGTCGAAAGTAACGAAGATTTACAGCTGTTGTGTTCGTGACTTATAATATAAAGGAAAAGGGAAAATGAGATAAATATTAACCTTCTTATTCTAAAACTTATTAGGGAAGTGACCGTTAAAATTGTTATTATTTCTAGTGTCGTGTTACTATATTTACTTGTAGCTTCTTTGGTCTAGGTTGCAAGCATGGCTGTTGAGCGAAAGGTCCTGCGTTTGATTGAGTGTTGTAAAAATGACCATTGAGCGCTGAGTCGACGCTCATGAGCCTTGAAGACTCTCACGAGCTATAACGCTCGAGTTACATGCTCAAGAGTTATAGACGAAACTTTCAACGCTCGTGAGACTTGAGCGCTTGAGCCTTGAATGCTCGGGTCTTCGAGGCCGTGACTGTCGACTCAATGCTCAACGCTGGGCGCTCAGCGCTTATTTTAACAACAATAGTTTCATTCCTAGGTCAAGCCAAATGTTACTGGGTTTTTCTATGAAACTCTAGCAGTTTTGAGTTCGCATTCGTATCCGGTAAATCGTACCTACTAGTAAACTGAGGGTGTACGTCAATACACTTCTACACAACCCCATGAGGAAGGCAGGCGTGATGAAATGTTTTGATTTGTATTTTGAATTCCGGACAATGATAGGCAACGAACAAATTTTTCATTGCGCTTTCATACTCTTGATTTTCACACCGACACATAAAGTTATACAACTAAACACGCATGCTGGCGGCATTTCCTAGTAAAGCCAAACTATGACATAGGCTTTATGGTAAGCGCAAGACACGTTTAACTTAACCCAACGTAGTTTAAGTTAGCTAACGTAGTTAACTTAGCGTTAACTCGGCGGTTTAGTGCTATTTCTCTAGTGACTAAGTTGTATACATACTAGAAAATAATTTTGTTTCTTTTAAGAATACAATATCATTATAATTTTACTTACATACTAGCTACGTACTAGCACTATTTTACTTTTCAAATCCGTTTATAAGTTACAAAATTAATGGAAACTTCGTTTTGGCATTAATCATGATCCCTGATCTATAATTTTGAAATCAACTAATATTAAAAATATATCCAAAAAAA
Source organism: Acronicta aceris (assembly GCA_910591435.1). NCBI lineage: Eukaryota > Metazoa > Arthropoda > Insecta > Lepidoptera > Noctuidae > Acronicta > Acronicta aceris. The sequence continues at coordinate 5,678,124 of OU342767.1, read as the reverse complement.
TCAACGATATCAATTTTTGGCTAATATGAAAAATCAGAATAGTCGAAAATATCATACCACAAAATATCTAATTTCTTTCACTTGGAAGCCTAAACGATTTCTCAACGCTAAGCGGTAAAATTATTAGATTTGTCTTTCATAGCACGTTACGTCACCAGACAACGCAATAATAAATCTTAATATCCATATAAAGGAATGACGCTATGGAGTTCACGTACTGTCGGCACAAGTGTGAGTGGTATACAGGCGGTGAACAACATTTTTGCGTCTTGACATAAACTGCGTTATAAATAATTATATCTGCCTATGGATTTATATAGCAAACTAATACAATTTTGTCTTAATATTATGTGATACAATCATTATAATCTTTGTTAAAAGTCATGTCATTAGCTGCCTGTATATATATCTCTTTTGTTGATTGTACTAACGGGTTTCAAGGTCTGAATGTCAAAGAAGTAATAAAGCCTGTGAATCAGCATTTTTGCTTTTTTTTTGTCTGAAATATTTCATCAAGGTTATAATTTTAACTCAGCGTAATTAGGGTTGCAGGTAGCAGTTGCAAAAAGAGATAAGGTTTCTACAATGTTATTATGACTGACGATTTTCTTTCGTAAAATGAACTTTATTGTGAAAATGAAACTTTTAATATTTAATTTACGATGCTTGACTTTGGAATCTTAATTCCTATGAGTTTGTGAATATCTTTACCTAATAAACAAAATTGGAAAAATGAATAAAATTTTGGAATTTTCTTTAGAAAATTATCCATCATACTGATTTTCCTGGAGAAGTCTTTTTTGTAATTTGCTTATTAGGAACATTTATTCAGAATATTTCCAGAATAAGTACACTAATATTTATGCCTGGTTAGTGGTTAATAGTCTCGCTTCTTATTACAAAAGTTACACTAGCAAAGCATGGCTGTACAATTTCTGGAAACCGAAATTTATCGAAATTCTGGCTCCAAGAAGCGCATATTTCTAGCTTTTCCCAACTTTGTTTGTGTCGGCTTTCGTCGGCTCCGCGAAGAATTTCTGGGCAATACCGATAATTATACTAAGGATAGCCCAAATTACTACCATTAATGAGTTTCAAGGTGTCCCTATAACAACCGAGTTCGACGGCTTTCGATGTGTTAAGAATGATCACCCATCCACACACTGAACGCGGCAATAGCAGCTTAACCACGCAAATCCGTTGATCGGCTTAGTTATCATTACTTACCTTTCTAGATTTAGCTACAGAAACAGAGTTACATTTAGCTACAAAAAATACTAATAATAATAGTAGGTATTAATGCGTAGCAAACCATTTGGGGGTCACCTAACTAATCTGTTCATACGTTATCATCATTCGGCCATTTGTTGTGCGCCATATTGTGCCCGTTTTATTGTCCAAGTTAGCTCCTTTACCGAGCACATGATTTGTGCGAGTTTACCATATAACGCCATGATTTGTACCTATATATCGTGCAGCGGTTAGTTCGAAGCGTTTTCGATTAGGTCATAAATATACCGCAGACTTGAATTTATTGAGGAAACCGAATTATGTCTGATAAATACGATGTTTATATAACAAAAAGAAAAACCTCCTTCAAAAACATAAAAATAATGTTAGGTGCACAAGTTTCGGATGTCGCTGCCTTTGATTTGTTTTTTTTTTTTTTTAACGTTGCCCCACACTCGGATTTTCTCCTGTATCGTGGGTGCGTTTACAAACACAAATTCTCACATACACAAATGCCCAGACCCGGAACAACTATCTGTAGATCATACAAATATTTGCTCCGTGTGGGGATCGACAACACGTGGCGCAGAAGCCGATCGCTCAACCGCTACGCCAATCGTGTCGTCAATCGGTTTGAACTTTTGTTTTCGCCACCGACTTCCGAAACTGTTGTTATTTAAGTTATTTTATTTCAACATTTTGAGTAGGTACCGAGTAAAATTTTACCTATATCTAGACGACGTTATCATTTCATCATTTACGTGTTATTATCATTTTGTTCCAAATTTTGTGATCAGATCTTGACAAAAATTTTATGGGACTACTTCTGAAATATGACCTACCGATCAAAAAATCATCAAAATCTATTCATAATTGACGGAATAATCGCGTAACATCTCTGACTGCCTCATTAGTCTAGTGGTCCCAAGTGCGACTGCTACACTAGAGGTCCTGGGTTCGATCCCCAGGTCGAGCAAAGTGTTATTGGGTTTTTCTATGAAATTCTCAGTAGCAGTTCGGAGTCTGGATTTGTGCCCGGTTAATGGCTATAGGCTCGCCCCCTATAACATGGGACTTAAACATACCGGCGAACTGTGGGTGTACATTAAGTACGCCTCTGCCTAACCCTTCGGGGAATACAGGCGTGATGGTATGTTGTTATGTTAATCGCGTAACAAACAACATACAGTCGAATTGAGAACCTCTTCCTTTTTGAAGTCGATTGAAAAATGTGGATATACCTTTTAAGGAATTACAGAATTTCATTTTGAGACCTATACTCCTTATTGGTGTAATGGTCACAAGTAGTGAAGCCATTAATTTGTCTATACTCTTCTTACTAAAGTAAGACACTCATGAAACTACTTATTTCGGTCTACAAAAAAGTGAAGTACAGACTTCAGAATTTCATTTCTGAATTTTCTAAGACAGTTCTCGTATCCATTGACCTGATTTAGACTTATTGCCACTTACCATATTGAAGGTGATGGACCGTATAACCGTATGAGCTCGGAGCAAGGCGCTGATCTGTTGAATTTAATAAATGGCAGCCATCTTTCCACGGCGCCACCAATTTACGAAGATGGCGCGTGAGCAGCTATTTAAATATAGGAACAACTCACGCGTACATATTCTGAGGGTTTGTCTCGTTACTTACTCATGAACTGATTTGTGTGTTGAATTTTAAGGTGGATTTAGAGAATTCTATATTTTATCGTAAAGTTAATAGTATTTAATATATATTTTTTTTTTATGGAATAGGAGGGCAAAGGAGCAGACAGATCGCCTGATGGAAAGCAACACCATAGGAGTAACAAGTGCGTTGCCGACCTTTTAAAAGGGGATTGGGCCTCCGGTAACCTCAGTCACTCGGCGAAACACAACGTAAGCGTTGTTTAACGCCGGTTTTCTGTGAAGCCGTGGTATCACTCCGGTCGAGCCGGCCTATTCGTGCCGAAGCATGGCTCTCCCACGTAAAAACAACGTTCAGCGTTTTCTTTCAACGTTCTTTCGTAAAATGTCTTAAGTGTAGTGAATGCACTTAGACTTATTTGTAAACAACAATAAAATGCAGTAGGTACTTTCTATGAGAAGTTCAGTAGGGAATTCTTCAGGTTGGCTCTAGTTCTTCAGGTAACCGCTACATGTCCTCCAAGCAAATTATGAGAAGGATATGCTAGCTTCTTATTTTCTTGGGATTGGCTTTCAGTCAAATCAGATACGACTGAATATCAGTATTTAATCTGTAATTACTCCTTTCAGACCTCCGCAAATCAATTACAGAGCAATATCTATATTCTAAAAATAAAATTGTTGTCAGGATTTTTGGACTTCATCTACCACTAAAGGTTGGTTACAGCATGTTCGTATATCCTGGTTGGACGGATATACATGCTCTCCAAGGCACGGGTCCGTCTTGACTGGTCAAGTGGTCACCCATCCATAGTTTTACTGCAGCAAGCGTTGTTTAGAGTCACGAGCCATGAGCCCTTGCATTATTCATTAATCTTCTGCCAAAACTTTAATAATATGTTTCGCAAGGGAACCAAACCAAGTCAATCGCTCTACTGCACTAACCAGTTGGACAAATAAGATGAGCCCTGAAGATTTTAAATTTGCCTAAAAATCTCTTCAAAGATTCACATTAAAAAATCAACAATGTTTAATTTGGCTTCATATACAATCCATAAAAATATTGAAAAAAAAAATACTAGGATTCCCTCCTGTATCGTGGGTAAGTTTACAAACACAAATTCTCACGTACACAATGCCCAGACCCGGAGCAACTACCTGTAGATCGTACAAATATTTGCTTATCGTGGGGATCGAACCCACAACACGTGCCACGGAAGCCAATCGCTCAGCCGCTACGCCAAACGTGACGATATTCCAGCGCTCACAACAAGGTCATCTAGGTTTGATAAAATTGCTCCCTTGAACAACATATTTCAAAAAAAGTACAGTCTCGCGTCAAATACCCAGGAGACGGCCTCTATTCGCGCCAATCGTTGGAATGAAACCTTCAAGAACTTTGTGAAAAAAAAAAAAACTTTTATTCTACGATATTGTGGAACTAGGTACCTAAGTAGTAGATTGTGTGTCATGGCCGATTGCCGATATCTGATCTTATTTCAATGTCAAAGTCAGCTGGTCTGATCTGATCTTGGCGTTTAATTAAAATTTTCTTTTGTAACAGTTAATACCTACCAATGCAACGTTTGTAATATTGGTTTTAGATTATTTTGAAATCGAAATGAAAGTACGTCCATTAGTTTTTTTTGTGTTTGTGATTTTATATTTAACGAGTAGGTATATATGTATTTTATAAACCTTTTTAGGGTAGTTTAGTTTAACAAATAAAAAAAAAATAACACAATTTGTGCCTTTCCGCTAGTAAATAATGACAAATTCAATACACATCTCCTCGTGTACCTACATATTGTTTTTTTTTAAATCCAGATCGAAAGTGTTCTCACTACGTCGTATAAAATTTCTCTAAATCAATTTGTAAACAGCAAAGTAAAGAACACATACCTGAAATTACATAACAATGCATAGAGGAATTGACAACCATCTTCTTTATCGAAGTTGTTCATAAAACTAACAAAAATATATTCACTCAAATCGTGTTAAAAACTTCGCCGGCTCGTACTGAGTAGGTGCAGTACAAAGCTTTTGATGTAATTTTAACGTGAACACGCTTTAGGAAATTATTTACACTGACGTAACCCAGTTTGTGTCTAGTTTGGTTAAAATACTTTTTAGCTGGGTGTAGGATTAAAATAGGCAAATTGCTATTATGAAAAGTGGTTCGCGTAAAACTAGCATGTACGTTATAAGAGTTTGTAATAATACTTACGTGGGAGAGCCATGCTTCGGCACGAATGGGCCAGCTCGATCGGAGCGATACCACGGCCTCACAGAAAACCGGCGTCAAACAACGCTTACGTTGTGTTTCGCCGAGTGAGTGAGGTTACCGGAGGCCCAAGGCCCTTTTAAAAGGTCGGCAACGCACTCATGACTCCTCTGGTGTTGCGGGTGTCCATGGGCGGCGGTAGTCGCTTAGCATCAGGCGATCCGTCTGCTCGTATGCCCATACCCATAAAAAAAAATAACATGCTTCGAACTCTTTTAGAAAATCTACTTTAAGTCACGTTCGTCTTTGTAGTATTGAAATGATAGCGAGGGTTTAAAATGAAGAACGCAATTCTAGTACCGTTTCGGACTTTCCCATCATTTGAAATTTCAAATATTTGCGTAATATAAAAAAATAGTAGGTTGTTACTTATTTGTAAGCCTTATTAGTGTTACACCAAAAATGGCGTGTTTGAGTCTGTCAAAGGAAATGACAAGTTGTTGTAGTAAATTAGCAACCTGTCACTACCATGATGTATTATTTGCGTGACGGTGGGCCCAGTGTTTGCTTATTTCACGGTAGTTATAGAAACTTTAATCGTCTTGGAGGGTTTTATGAAATACTTACGAAAACAAAGTAGTCTTGTGATTACCGCGTCAATTTTGATGATAAATTTGAAATGCCTTGTTGATCTGGTATCATGGAGACGCGTCATTGAGCGCCGAAAATAATGTTAGAGCTAATATAAACTAACTAGGCTGAAGGCAACACAGAGAGAGTTGAGTAGAAACAAATAGCTAAAATACCTTATTAATTGATAAACTGATAACCTATAAATAACTTACATATACTTCAATAATTTAATCTAATTTCAATACAATCTAACAGAGCAACTATTTCACACGAAATCCGAAGTAAAAGAGAGCGAGCCGTTGGTGTCCAGTCTTTTTATCTTCTCGTATTGACAGTAGCTAGGCAAGTGATCACGGTCGTCCGGTAGGAGGCGCTGGGGTGGCTTCTACCGGTCATTGGGTTGCCAACACTAAATAATATCTGGTGTATACGTCCCGCCAGTTAGGAGAAGTCAATTCAAAGCTGCAGAGATCTGATGACCCTATATTGTAAAACTTATCTACACATAATACAGATAGTAATCTGGAGTTTAAAAGAGATCATAATTCTGTGAATTTGTTTCGGCAATTCTACTCAGTTGTCGTCAGCTAAGAGATACTGACACCATCTATTTTTAAATAAAAAATCACTTATAAAAGTGTCTTTATCACACGCCGTTGCGACATTCTCTCATCATGCAGATTTTGTCGCATTTTTTTTCCTTACATAAATATAACATACCATCACGATTGTATTCCCCGAAGGGTTAGGCAGAGGTGTACTAATTGGCTTGTTTAGGTCCCATGTAATAGGGTCGAGCCTATTGCCATTAACTGGGCACAAATCCAGACTCCGAGCTGCTACTTCGAATTTCATAAAAAAACCCAATAAAACTTTGCTCGACCTGGGAATCGAACCCAGGACCTCTATCGTAGCAGTCGCGCTCGAGACCACTAGACTAATGAGGCAGTTTTTTCCCTTACCTATGATATTTAGCTATTACTTTATTGATTTATTAGATTAAATCACAGAATAATATACTGAATTCCATACAGCGTCAAGTTTTGTCTCAATTAAGTGAAAGATTGACGTGTTTGTCTCGAGTGTATCGAAACCATTATTCATCACGCTAGACACATTCATCTCCACAGGGATGTATGCTAATATTGTCATGATTAATTAATCTCACTAACCTTGCACCCAATTGAATATTTATAATTAGGGAACCATTTAGTGTGTAGCACCAACATATAGGCGCTTCCTGTGAAATTAAAATTAAAGAGATACAAGATGTTACTTAAAAACAATATCTTTGCAGTGTACTGCTGTATACGATTAGATCCCATATAATAAGGGGCGAGTATTTCGCCCGTGACCGGTAATAAATCCAATCAGCAAATACAAAACACTTTGCTTGATTTGGAATCGAACTCAGCATCTCTCGCGCAGTCGCAGTTTCAGCCTGTGTTTATTAGGTAATTGTGCGTAAAGTTACACAAAAAATATCTAAACACACAAAAAAAAACAACTAAATAAAATAAGCCGTCCAAAAATCTTATCTTCATTTTACTAATTATAGTTACTAAGTGAAAGGGTTGTAAGGGAAGCTCGCAGCTCGTAAATAATTACAACTTAGTGTTAGGTACGTTCTTAAGCCTAGCTTTACCGCCGCCAATACGCACTGGAATTCTCTTGTGGCTACATTGATCTTATATTAATATTAGGCAGCTTGAGTAAACGTTTTGTAGGAACACCGTATATAGGTATGACTAAAGGCATGTTTCGGAATTGTTGAAATATTTGCATTTAGCTTTTTGCCCGCGACTTCATTGGAATAGTTACTTTGTTCCATATGAACTTTCACCCCCTATTTTATCCCCTTGGGGGTAGAATTTATCAAAATCCTTTTTTAGCGGATGCCTGCGTCATAACATCTACCTGCATGCCAAATTTCAGAACGATCCCTCCAGTGGTTTGGGCTGTGCGTTGATAGATCACTATGTCAGTCAGTCAGTCACCTTTGAGTTTTATATATTAGATTATGATTATTAAGCCGAGATAACGGAATCAATCATATGTTTTTTATATAGAGGAAAATTCTTTTGGATCGTAGGCAGCATGGTAGGTATGTAGGTATGCAATGAAAACCAAGATAAAAATCCCTAAAGATGAAAGTCGTGGTGTTATTTTATTTAAGTAAAACAATTTTCATCATTTATTTTATAATAGTACATGTCTAGTTATAGTTGCCTTCAAGATAAAAGCGGTAACGCCTTCAAAGTTTAATAAAGCTCTTTGTACTTAAATCCCCCATTTAACTTTGTCCTGACATAAGTCCCACGATTAATACCAAGACATTGTCAGTACTACTAATTTCTCGGCGTTTTTAATCGCTCTTACTTTGCATTTGCCTTTAATTAAAATAATACTGGCAATTCTTGTCTTTTCATTGTGTATTTTTTTTTCATTGGGTATTCAAACTCCAAAAAAAAGTGTATAATAAGTATAATAAGTGTGTATAATAAAATACCTAAGGAATTAAAAAATACTCTAAATGACGAAATATTTAAAAAGAAACTAAACAATTACCTATTACAAAAATGCTACTACACGGTAAAATAATTCTTAGAAGATAAAAATGAAAATACAATGAATAGCTTTAATAATACGTTGTGCAATAAAATACCTAAATGAAAATGTTATTTACCTCCCTTTTAATTTTAAATGTAAGTATAAAATGGACATAACTAAGTTTAAATAATAATGTATAACTTGGCAATTTGAACAATAATGTATAATTTCAATAAAATTTTATTTCTTATTAATTCTCTCTAATTTTATTTTATTTAAATATAACTAAGTATAAAATATGATTTGAATATGTAATATGTATGTGTAGAACTTAATATAACTGTATTTAATTTTGCCTCTTCGATGCTGTGCCCAACGAGGTTTCATGTTCAATCTCCTTAACTGTAAGACCTAATTATGTACACATGAAGCAATAAAGAACTTTGACTATTATGCTTTTTATCTCTATAGCTGATTATATTCAGAGTGATATTAAGCACTTTTGACACTTTCAAAGATGGATGGATTTCATGAGCTGTTGGTCATTAACCATGGAACTGGGAATAAAATGCATGATGATTGCTTCTAATATACTGCGCGTTAGGCGTAGCGATTACACATGGGTATAACCCATCATTTTTTGGAGATTTTTGACGATTAATCTAAATCCGGCAACAGAATTACTCTAACATGTCAGAATTTGGAGATACTTCTCACCCATGTGAAAAAAATATTAAATTTTGTAGACCAGTGATTATTTGTGTACCTATTTTACGGATATTCTTTTCGAGTCTGGATGTATTTTGTATCCGTTGATTGTATGTTTGTGAAGTCCCCCCCGTACAAGCTTGTTCCTAGGTATATTTTTAAAGAAAGGGAAAAAAGATACTACCTTATTTTAAGCAGCATTTCTACTTCCAACATCATCAGCCATTCCTGCTCTCGTTTGGCCGTGAATCGTGAATGCCACAGAGTCCGATCTTTGGCACTTCTCATCCAGTCACTGCCACTCCACCTGGCCGACGTAGTTTAAGCGCAGTCAGAATTTGAAAACTCTTTTGCTTCAACGATTGTTTTTCGAAAGATGTGATTCAGCTTGCTTGACCGACATAAATTCACTTTATTGGCTATCCCATTTTAAAACCCAGTAAAGGAAACAAAAATCAATTCAAACATTTTTTTCATGGGATAGGGAGACAAACGAGCAGACGGATCGCCTAATGGTAAGCGTAACACCAGAGGAGACACAAGTGCGTTGCCCGCCTTTTAAAAGGGGATTGGGCCTCCGTTAACCTCACTCACTCGGCGAAACACAACATAAGCGTTATTTGACGCCCGTTTTCTGTGAGGCCGTGGTATCACTCCGGGCGGGCTGGCCCATTCATGCCGAAGCATGGCTCTCCCACGGTAGAAAATCACATGATTCCAAATTCGGTGTCCCTTATGTACTGCCGTTGATTTTCTGTCGGTAGGTATTATTTCCATGAACACATTACAGAAGTAGAAGAATGATAATGATACATGGCTGCTGCAATTTGATTGAATGATAAAAAATAATTACGAAAATAACGCATTTCTACAGGATATCTATTCCCTGTAGGCTGAAATAACAACCTAAATATCTAAAGTTTCATTTTCACTGTTGATTTATTACTAATTTAAACTTAAAACAAAACGAAGAGTTCACTAAACTTTGGCTTGAAAAATTAAAATATTAGCCGAAATTTTAAATTAATTAGTACGTACCTAATTAGATTATGTTCGGAACTCGGAATCTTAAGGGGTGTGTAAACACATTTTGCGATGTTAAAATCTGTTCTTCTTGTACATTATTATCAAGTTTTATCGTAAGCTAAACATCTTTGCCCCTAAGGAATTTAATTTCTAAATAAAACTTTGTTTATCCAGTTATTATTTCTGGGCATCCTTGGAAAATATTCGCTGAACCAATCTTGATACTTTGTTAACGAAAAATTTAAAAACTCGATTTATGTTTCGGTTTCGCTTGAGCCGTCAATACCTTTGATAAAAATGCTTTTGTACTTTGTTTACAATTAATTTGATTCCTTTGAAATCAGTTGTTAAATAATCAGTTTTGAAATTAACGTTATTGATTTTACATAGGTATTTAAATTAGATAATTTTTAAATTACATCCAAAGTAAATCTTTTGATGAACAATATGTTCAAGGTAATTATCTATATATGAAAATAAAATTTACTTTTAACATTTTTCTGTGTGTTTTCAGAACTTTACGTAAATAAGGTTATTTATATCGAATCAGTATCATGTCATGGTATCTAAATTTGTCAAACTTCTTCAATCGATTTTCAATTTAATCTCCAAATAATAGAGTTTATTATTCATTGGGGAAATTTGACAGTTTGTGGAAACTTGCGAACTGTGGGTGTGCATTAGTAGTGACACATCACACTAGAGCCTTAACCTTCGGAAAAATAAAGGCCTTTTTTAATAGTACGTAAAATCCTCATTTTTTTATACTACTAAGGTGACAAACAAGCATACGGCCCGCCTGATGGTAAGCGGCTACGGTACGCAAGCGTCCCCTTCTTTTTTTTATTAAATCGGTTAAAAAGAAAACTGGGTAAAGTTTACCAGGTACCGAAAGAACCAATGATCCCCATCGGTTCCAATAACCCCATGGAACCAACAACAACAACAACCATGGAAAAAACAACAAATATCGGAACATATCATGTTACCGTATTAGAAAACCTCTCCTAGTTCTCGTATTAATACGAGACTTGTCCCGTATCCAACTGTTACCCGAAACTTCGTATTTTGTCTCCGATTCCCGAAATTGAAATCCATTTAAGTCATGGACGGGCATTTGTCGTGTGGCAGTGGTTAGACTTTTTCTTTTCGTTAATATGTCCGAGTGTGAGTTCTGGCAATATATATACATTTTTAGGCGTATGTTTAACCAGATATTGGTTGTTGAAAATACCATAAATCAACTGAGTTGAATGCATAAATGTTAATAAATCGACCGCAACATTAATTAATTTGAACTACCTCATTAGTCTTGCGGTTCGTATCTAGGGTTTCTGGGTTCAATTTCCAGAGGAATATTTTCGAAATGTGGATGTACATTTTAGTATACCTCTGCCTAACCCTTCGAGAAATGCAGGCGTGATGTTATATACATCAAACTGACCTTCCTATACTACAAACATTTAATCTTTTAAACGAATAAATTTATTTCTTATTTTTTTATCTTCTGAATATAAAAATGGACTTGTTTTTAAATGCACATCAAAAAACTTATTATCCTTCAATTTTTTTTATATAAAAAAGTTTTATTTTATTATTTACCGTCTGTTAAATACTTGCCAAAATAATTGAAATTTAGTATCCGCACTGCAGAAATATAAACCTAAAGGATTTGAATCAACACTCGTTTTTCCTTCCAAAATCAAATCCAGCTCTATAGCGAACGATTGAATTTATCTAGGATAATTCTTTCCCGCATCTCTTCGCACTCTACAGTAATTGTTTGCTGTAAAAACCAGGAGCTGCACTTTGTAAAAGTACTTTTCTGGATGATTTTAAGTACCTTTACTTAATCTCTTACACTATAATTGCATCGCTCCTTCAATTTATATTTTTGACGTCTTTCAAAGTCGATTTACAAAACACTTAAAATTAACAGCTTATTTTGTGACCTTTCAGACCCCAATAACAAAAACCCCAATACAAAAAGACCCGGTCGAGAGGCGAGAGTTTTGGTTTAGAGGATTTATAAAAGTGATCAATAAATTAGTAGGTAAAACTATGTTATATAATATTATACGTAAGTCTAACACACACAAAGATCCTTTATGATAGACTCCGGACCATCTTAGCCAGTCAGATGCTATGAAGTCGGATTTGGGTATTTACTTCTGAACACGTCAGATATTTTCTCAACTCTTACGAGATACCCATCAACCGGGCAGTGAAGTACCATTGTATTTACATGCAGATATTATAATAGGTACAGCAGTCATAAATTATACGGCGGAAATTATAGATAAGTTAAATTGGAAAAGTACTTCAAACGTCCGAGCCTACGGACGCGTCCGAGTTATGATAAATGACATATTTAACATAAAATTAATTTCATACATAATTATTTGGATGTACGTGAAAGAAAAAAAGTTTATAACTTTAATTTTTACTGCCTCATTAGTCTAGTGGTCCCAAGTGAGACTGCTACACGAGAGGTCCTGGGTTCGATCCCCAGGTCGAGCAAAGTGTTATTGGGTTTTTCTATGAAATTCTCATTAGCAGCTCGGAGTCTGGTTTTGTGCCCGGTTAATGGCTATAGGCTCGCCCCCTATAACATGGAACCTAAACATACCGGCGAACTGTGGGTGTACATTAAGTACACCTCTGCCTAATCCTTCGGGGAATACAGGCGTGATGATGATATATTATATGTTATGTTATAACTTTAATTTGTAATTTTTGACATTAATAATTTTTGACAATGGAAAGGTTAATTATAGTAATAACATTGCAATCTTAATAAAAGTAATGCAATGATGCCGATAAGTTAATATTATTGAATTCTGGTTTGAAGGGTAACATAGCCAGTGAAATTACTAATAAGTATGAAATATGGATTTGAGGTTTACCAATTTAAATCTCAATACTCAAACTCAAACTCAAATTTTTTATTTCAATTAGACCATATTATACAGGTAGTTTTGAAATGTCAAAACTACATGCACGGTTCCAAATAGTAGGTCTTATGGAGAAGAGCCGGCAATAAACTCCATAGATACTCTTTTAAATAAATAATTGATGTTTACATATTTTTTATTCTATCAGTGTGAGTATTGTGAAGTTTGATGTGAGTGATAAAAGTAGGTTACCCTCCTAAAGATAACATAACTGAATCCGGATTGACATGGCATGTAAGAGTTGACCAGTCCCGACAGACAGCACCCGTTCACGAGCATGACGTGTCGTGACTCAATACTCAATTCGTTTATTGCACTCCACAATGTTAACAGGTGTTAAAAAATAAATATAAAAGTATCAATCATGGACCCTGTCGGGCACGGCAATGTAGGAGAGAGTAGGAAGGCTTATGCTCTCAAGATGGCAACACGGTTACTCCTTACCATGGCGGCCCGTATGATTATCTGTCATTTAAAAATTATATAACATAGTTATTATATTTATTATTCCTTTACTAAAAAAAAACTTAACATAGTTATTGAAATATGAATAAATTATTATTTTATTAAGAATGGATGGATAAGGAAGGGTGTAGTTGACGATGATGGTGATCATTAACATAACAACATATTTTTTTAGTAAAGGAAAAAATTCAATCGCGGGCAAGATTCGAACCCGCGTCTTCTAGTAAATTCAGAATGTGAAGGCAAAATTTCAATCATGCGGGTAGGATTCGCGGTGGCTTAGAGGTCAGAGCATCTGGTATATCAAACCAGAAGACGCAGGTTCGAATCCTGCCCGCAATTGAATTTTTTCCTTTACTAAAAAAATAGCTTAATAATCTTACCATGGAAAATGCAAAAAAATCACAAAAAGATAGTTTAAAGGTAAGGTGGCATCGTACGACACTGAACTAACTGTAAAGTAAGTCGTGTCGGTTGAGAAGGAAGGTAACTTGCCTCTCATAGATGTCACCAACGTCACCTTATAAAAAAAATAATAAAAAATAGCTTAATAATCTTAGCATGGAAAATGCAAAAAAATCACAAAAAGATAACATAACATACCATCACGCCTGTATTCCCCGAAGGGTTAGGCAGAGGCGTACTAATGGACACCCACAGTTCGCCGGTATGTTTAGGTCTCATGTAATAGGGGGCGAGCCTATTGCCATTAACCGGGCACAAAGCCAGACTCCGAGCTGCTACTGAGAATTTCATAGAAAAACCCAATAACACTTTGCTCGACCTGGGGATCGAACCCAGGACCTCTAGCGTAGCAGTCGCGTTTGGGACCACTAGACTAATGAGGCAGTCTGGTGATCATTAAATTAAATAAATTTGTTTAGTAAGATTTTATAAGTTGAAATGTTTGACAAAACCTATCCGTGACTTTGTGATGTTCTTAGGAATTGCACAAAATTCTCTATAACCAATGACATAATATAATTTAATTGTTACCATAACGCCTATAAAACGAAAAATGCAGAATGAGAGATTCAAATAATCCTGCACGGAATACTAATGTAAACATGAAGTTTCCGTAACAAATTCAACCCCAAACTTTATACAGCGCTTCTAAAAAGCATAAACTTTAACAGAATTTTAGTTTAAAATAAAATAAAACTAAAATTTTAGACGGCATCTGTTCCGTGTTGAATTTTAAGCGCAACGGCCACACATTCTAGAAGTTTGTTTAGAACTAACTCGCAGTAAAAACGGGGAGGATAAAATATTACTACTATCGCATGTTTTATGGGTTTTTCTGCAAGTGCATGTTTTTTTTCTTCAATATTTACACAGCTGATCACACTGTGAAGTTCGATGCGGGATCTAAAAGATCGACCACATTGTTTATAATTTTGTGTTTGCAATCTTCTAATCGAAATGACGAACAAATCGAAATAGAATGTATGGACATTACATAAGTACGTTTTCGACAAATCAAAAATCAGGGATTCAAATGTCATTATTTCTGTATCAGCTGTTCGCGCATTCGGTTGTTAAATAGCAACATTTACGTATTTCTATTGTAGTTATTTTATTGCTGTATATTTATAATGTAGTGTGTTATTATTTAGTTATTCTGTGGTCAAACTTTGTTCGTTGCTGTTCAACTACAGGATATTTAGTGCAGTAATTTGTGGTATTTGGATATTTTAATATAGAACTTTTGTTTATTATTACTCGCAAAATATAACAAACGATGCAGCTGGCTTGGTTTCTATAGTTTATAGCGCTGCTATAATTTGAATAGTGATAAAAATCGCTATAATCATAGCTATAACTATGAGTATGGTATGATTGATTGATTGACTGCCTCATTAGTCTAGTTGTCCCAAGCGCGACTGCTATGCTAGAGGTCCTGGCTTCGATCCCCAGGTCGAGCAAAGTGTTATTCAGTTTTTCTATGAAATTCTCAGTAGCAGCTCAGAGTCTGGATTTGTGCCCTGTTAATGGCAATTGGCTCGCCCCCTATTACATGGGACTTAAAATATACCGGCGAACTGTGGGTGTACATTAAGTACGCCTCTGCCTACCCCTTTGGGCAATACAGGCGTAGGGTATATACGTTATATTATTAATTTGCAACTATATAAATTGGTTTATAATCGTTAAAGTTGGATCTTCTACAAGATGTGAATCAAATCAAATCATTTATTCAAATACTACATGACTAAAATTGGTTACAAAGTCTGAATGTAGAACATCTATAGTTTATTTACCTCAATGATTGCTTAACCACAAACATGGCTACCTTGGGAATCTAATAAATAATTATAAGTAATATAACATCTTGCCAGTGCGGTCGAACGTCGCAATCATCAATACCCCTAACACAAGTTAAATTTTAGAATGGAGCTAGTTTTTCTCTGTTCCCTATACCATTTATGATTTTGGTAGATAAGTATGTCCTTTCCCACGTCCAGTCTATCTCTATATCAAAATTAATCACAATGAGCCATGCTTTAGGCTTGAAACACATCAAGAGACGAAGTTTCTTTTTTTTTAACGTTGCTCCGCGCTAAGAGTTTCTCCTGTATCGTGGGTGCATTTCACAAACACAAATTATCACTTACACAAACACCCAGACCCGGAACAACTACCTGTAGATCATACAAATATTTGTTCCGTGCGGGGATCGAACCCACAACACGTAACGTAGAAGCCGATCGCTCAGCCGCTACGCCGAACGTGCCGTCAAAATAAGAGACGAGACTTTTCGAGACTTTTGCATGGATAAGAGTAAGTTTGGATATTACATATATATACAGGACAAACGATTAACAAAAACATATATTTTTTCATACCATCCTACAAATTCCTCTTTTTTCTCAAGGCCCTGTCATCTCAATTTACTATTATGACGGACATTAAGGTTTGACAGCTTGACGACAAGCCTCCATCAATAATCCTTCCCCCCATCGCTCCACCTGGCAATATAAATGAGAAAAAGATTAATGTGAACTGTTGATATCAATAAATCATTAGATCTTATACCGCTTACCTTATAAACGATGCTTAGGTATAAGTTTGTTACAGGATGTTGCCGTTCAGTTTTGATCGGCGACTCTGTTAGTTTTATTAAGTAGATAGATACTGCTAAATTAATGTCTAGCGCTAACTAACAGATTAATGTTTATAGAAATCTAAACAACGACCTAGTCTGTTTTTTTAATATTAACATACATAAGATACCGTCACGCCTGTATTCCCCGAAGGGTTAGGCAGAGGCGTACTTAATGTACACCCACAGTTCGCCGGAATGTTTAGGTTCCATGTTATAGGGGGCGAGCCTATTGCCACTAACAGGGCACAAATCCAGACTCCGAGCAGCTACTGAGAATTTCATAGAAAAACCCAATAACACTTTGCTCAAACTGGGGACCGAATCCATGATCTCTAATGTAGCAGTCCCGCTAGGGATTACTAGACTAATGAGGCAATCAAATTATTTTTTCAATATTATCTCCAAATTTCAGGGTTCATTATGTCTAATCAATCAGAGCGTAAATTAAGTTGGTTAATTTTGACAAAATCATTATGAACACAAACTATTTGAAGTATTTAAGTAATTCCAATATGTATTTGTAAAATATTTTTGTGACATTTCAGTCCGTCAAAAGTATCACGCACGTTATCGTTAAAAACATTAAGACATTTATAGGCTTGCCCAGTAATATATATTTTTTTACTTAGTCCAAAATTTTGCTAAGCCTTCCTCATTGGTCTAGTGTTTGATACTGGGTTCGATCCCCACGTCAAACAAACTATTATTGGGCAATTCTCTGTTTCTTTGTCAGTAACAGCGCAGTTTGGATTTTTAGCCGGTTAACAGCGTCAGGACGAAGGAGGAAGGACTTAGGCCTAGACTTAAGGATAGAAATAAGTTTACTAAGGGTATGTCATAAATAACCTATGTATAAATTACGATTGTAAAAAGAACATTGAATAGAAAAGACGCGACCTTTTTAACAATACCTAGACAGAAATCTAAATACTGCTTTTGGTAATTAGAATTTCGACCCACTCTTTTTTATCTGATTTCATCTATATCTTGCGTCCACAACGCAAACATCCAGAATAGGAACAACGACTTATAAGCCATATAGATATTTGTGCCCAAAATTCGCTGAATGTAATCTTTCAGTATCAACATAGAAGTAACAGCTTCAAAATATGACATTGTGTTATGTAAAGTTTAAATAGAGCTCAAACACAAACCACATTTAACTTTCACGTGGTTAAACCGTCGCACAAACACAGAAAATTAAGATACTTCTCACCATTTCCTGGTAAACGTTGAAAGCAGTAAGATCAAAAGGGAGTTATGAAAGTACCTATAGTAATTAAAAGCAAATAATTTCTACGTGAGCCAACTCAAGGCTGAAGTCGGAAATTACAGCAATTAACGTTGTTTGCGACTTGCTACAAATTGATAAATGACTCTTATATAGTTTGTCTACTGCTATGACAACTTCTGGTTAACTAATATTAAAAGTACTAACAGCAATCGTATTTTTATCTCGACATTAATATTGACTCATTAAAGGTCCGGACCGAATTGTCAGTACAAACGGAATACCAAAATAAATCGTAATTCAAACAGAATTTAATCAAATTCTATTATTATTCAGATTCGGATATCATTTACAATTTAATTCAGACATGTATCAAATCGCATGTCTGCCTAACAATCAAAATAAATGACAATTAAATCAACTGAAATATATTAAAAAAAAAACACAATTTAATCAAATTGTAATATTATTCGCATTCGGATAACTTAAAACTAGGTTCCTATCCTAACATTTCGTGCTAAATACTTCGCTGGAAATAATTGTAAGTGAATGTAATTCCTGATATTTCATTTTGGACCGGCTTTCCAGTTTTTTATTTCCAGTGAAGTAGTAGTAGACGAAATGGTAGGGTAGGAACCTACCTAGTTTTAAGTTATCCGAATGCGAATAATATTACAATTTGATTAAATTGTATTTTTTAAATATATTTCAGTTGATTTATTTGTCATTTATTTTGATTGTTAGGCAGACATGCGATTTGATACATGTCTGAATTAAATTGTGTTTGAATTAAGATTTATTTTGTTATTACTTTTGTATGGGCAATTCAGCGCGTTGTGCCCGGAAGGAGGTGGGTGGGGACTGGGGGAGTCGTGCTGACTAAAAACCACATTGTTTTCCCTTGCTCTATGGCTGGGCTCTGAGATTTATGGTTACAGTCATTCAACCACGAGTCTAGTAATCTGTCTAGAACCGAAATTTTCCACGAATTTGAGATTTCGGGACAGAGTCGTGGCAGATATGTCGTGCATTAATTAGAGTCATCGGTTCAATTAGTTCAGAAGGGGATGGACGGACTTGCTTGGCTAAGGCCAAGCACAATTACCAGTCTGTTTTCATCATAAATGCACGTTCGTGTATTGTTTTTGTAAATACTTAAAATGAATTAAGAAATGCTATGACTTTATGCTTTAGGTAGACTTACACACATACACACAGACACACACACACTTCTCTACACACACACTCTAGCACACCCTAAACACATCGTTCCGTTTAAATAATGAATAGATTACCTTCTACCTTATACTTTCCTAATATTATCGTACACTTTTCATTATTGTAAACTTTGGTTATTAGGTAAATTGTTCTAGGTTTAAAAGTATAGCTATATAATATGTAGATGTATACTTTAACAATATCGCATTAGTCACTCCTAAACACGAATACTAATTCTCCCTCACGCGACCATTGATATTGTAATAAGCCTGTCGTGTCCCGTTTTAATTACTCATAAGTGAAAAATTTTACAACACAAACTGACATTGATATAGCACCTTTTGTTTATTATTTAAGATTTTATGTGTATTACTGTGAAGAGTTACGATTTATAGAGCTTTAAATAAAATAAAAAACTTCGTTACATTGACTCGTTACAATACCAAAATAAATCGTAATTCAAACAGAATTTACTCAAATTCTATTATTATTCAGATTCGGATATCATTAGATATTATTATATATTATTATATTATTATAATCGTTACATATTATTCAGTTTTTCTCATAATTCTAGATCACACTATAAGGATGTCTCATTAATGTAGTCGTTGTATGTGTGACTTTAGTAAATCACTAAAGGTCCTTGGTCCGATTTCTAGCATAGTGTTATTGGGTTTTTTCTATGAAGTTCTCAATAGCAGTTCGAAGATTGGATTTGGGCCCGATTAATACCAATAGGCTCAGACGAATTACGGATGCGTATTAAGGCGTGGTAATACAGGTATAGTATGCTTACATTATAAGACATAGTCTACAAAACCGTGTCTTTGCCAATTCCAGTAAATTTAATACCTACAAGCCTTTTATATAGTGATCCTAATGGATCATCTACTTAAAAGACTTTCGCCACGACCCCACAGATTACCTACAAGCCTACAGCTATTTAAACATAAAAGTCCGGACCGACTTTCGCTTACAAACGTAATACCGAAATAAATCATAATTCAAACACAATTTAATCAAAGTCTGTTATTATTCGGATTTGGAAACCGTTAATCTAGGTTCCTACTCTACCATTTCGTCCAAAATATTTCACTGGAAATAAATGTAAGCGAATGCAATTTTTGATAACTTTGCCAAGTTTGGAATGATTTTCCGGTCTTTTATTTTCAGTGAAGTAGTAGTAGACGAATAATAACATAATTTTATAGAATATTGTCTGGATTACGATTTATTTCTGTATTACGTTTTTGTACAAAATTATGTCTGCAGAATTATTCTGAAAAGATAAATATTAAATATCAGCGGTAGCTCATGATAAACTTGCAGCATTATTTACAAAAAGCTCAGAGGTGTATCCAAGACCGGGTTTACATGGTATAAAACACAATTTTTCATTTTACTCCGGACTCCAGGACAAAGAGGAATTTTAATGCAATTTAGTAGTCGCATTGTGCCTTGAGTTGTTGGCATTTTTACTGTACACGGCTTACGAAAGGTGTCATGAGGAGAATGGACCGAAAAAAATAATTACTCACCCGTGCCAGCGATATTATAAGCAAGGGTTGCATTTTTAAAATGGTGAAAATAAAACCTGGAGCACAGATGACGCGTGAAATGTTTATATCGCCTTGTGAGGTGAAACTTAAGGGTTCTAAAAGGAATAACACGTAGGTAAATAGCGATATCATGTTTATAGGTCCATAATGGAACGAAAGTACCATCACGGCTGTAAACCCCGAAGGGTTAAGCAGAGGTTTACTTCTTTACACCAACTATCTTTATAAAAATAATAATTTTCAAAATAATAATTTAGTTCTTGTTTGTTTCAGTTGTCAGCAACGTTGCTGGTGTTCCTTCACCTTTCGATGCACGTAGTCGACGAGGGGCATGCTGTCAATCCTAGTGAGTACTTATTTAATTTTTTGCGTAAGTATATATTTTTTTCTCAATACGGCCTTTAGGTCGTTGTGATATGTGAAAGAAAGATATTATTCCTAAACTCTGTCTATTTTTAAGCTCTTTTAGGTCAATTCAGAAGTTTCATATTAAAATGTATGCGTAGCGTTTTAGTATTTGGCCATAAGTATATGATTTAAATTTATCCAAGGTATAATTCTATTAAACAAATTCTTTATTGTTTTCATTTATGTAATTAGGATGTTACAAGTTACAATAATTTTAAGTGTCAATATAAAACCCTGCAAAATCGCTGCAAATTTAATATTCTATTGTAATTAGGTATGATTAACAATATATTATTATTAACAAAGTATTTATAATTACAATTTAAAAAAGAAAAAATCTTTATGCCATTATTTATGCTATTATTATTATTAATATACAGTTATTATTTAATTTATAATTATTTATTATATTATTTTTTATATTTATATAATGTCACTTATTATGTTGTGATGGTACCTAATTAGTTGTACTTTTACTTGTCATCGAAATTACGAAATTTCTATTAAAAATTATATTCGACGATTTTTATGGAAAAAAACCTTTTTTTATTAATTGCCATACAGAAATCTACCATTACAGGAAATTTCTAATACGATACAGTAGATTAATATGGTATAATTATTCATGCAATTGCTACTACCATTAATCAGCAATGTATGACTTACAATTTACAGAAAACAACATAAAAATCGACTGACAAACCAAGCTAGTGGCACGACCTTGAAAGTAATTTGTTTCTTCATCCAGTACGGATCACAAAACAGCGAAAATAGCTGAATTACCTTCCGTTTAATCCAATTACCCGGTCTTTGTAAGCCATTAAATAGGGAAGTTAGGAACTCTTTCCCTGCTCTGCATTTTATCGTCTGATTAATTTCATTGTGGTTAGTGCGGACAGTAACTTGGTGAAGGAAACCTGACAACGGACACTTGTTTTTAATGATCTCTTCGTACTTGGACTTCGCTTTAATAACTTTTAATATTATATAGAGCGGGAGCATAGAAACGTGTTTTTTTTTTTATTTTTGAAATTTCTCGCTACACTAAGATGATTCTTGCAGCTTTGGTTGTCATACATATATATTTTACTAGCACAAACTGACTTAAGAGTCCGGCGGAGCGAATTTCTCTTACAAACGTAATTCCGAAATAAATCGTAATTCAAACGCAATTTAATCAAATTCTGTTATTATTCGGATTCGGATACCGTTAATCTAGGTTCCTACGTTACCATTTTGTCCGAAATACTTCACTGAAAATAAATGTAAGCGAATGCAATTTTTGATAACTTTACCAAGTTTGGAACTATTTTTCGGTCTTTTATATCCAGTGAACTAGTAGTAGACGAAATCGTACCGTAAGAACCTAGATTAATGGTATCCGAATCCGAATAATAACATAATTTGATAGAATATTGTCTGAGTTACGATTTATTTCGGAATTACGTTTTTGTGGGCAATTCAAGCTCCGTCGGACCCTTAAAATGATTAAGTAGGCTAACTTTAGAGTTTGTGATGGATCATTTTCATTGGATGAACCTCCGATACCTATTAAAAGTCTCATGAAAATCCATTTATAAACTCATGAAAACATATTTATTTGACCTTGATTAGTTTGAGAACATATTCTAATATTTGTTATATAACTCGGCGGTGGCCTAATAGCTTGGGCGTCAGACTTGCGATCATGTGGTTGCCGGTTCGAATCTCACCCATTGGACTACCGACGTGAACCCACTCGTAACACAAGTATTTAGCTTAGTATGACGGGTTAACAAGAATACTAGTAATGTGTGGCCCACATTGCTAGTAAGCTTTTTAAAATATATATTAAAAAAAAACTTGAAATTCATCAATCTTAACTATACCCCTCTAACTTTGAAATTTATTAAGCTTAAGCACTCAAATGTCGTTTTAAGTGTTTATATCGGCTTATTCAAAACTTTATTCAGCTTGAGCCTTCACTTATCTTGGCCTTTTTATGACTATGCTCATAATCCTTCTAGATAGGATCTAGGTTTCTTTATACATTGGAATAGTCGTGGTCTTTAAATGGAGTTACTTTCGGTTTCAAGAATTTATTTCTCTAAGAGAATTTACATATTCTTAAACTAAAACAGAATACCTAATACTACAATGAACAGACCACTGTGCGCTGATCTCTATGTTCGTAGTAGTGCTCATTGTCTGCTGGTATAGCATCGTACGTCATATCATGCAGTAGTAGTAGGCATCGAAATCGGGGTTTTTCTATGGAGTTCCCGAGGTTCGATAACTGCCTCATTAGACTAGTGGTCCCGAGCGCGAATGCTACGCTAGAGGTCGGATTCCCAGGTCGAGCAAAGTTTTATTGGGCTTTTCCATGAAATCCTCAGTAGCAACTCGGAGTCATACATAATCCTCCGTATGTAATTGTAGTAGGCATCGGAATCAGGGGGTTCTATGGAGTTCCTGAGGTGTAACTAAAGTACAACTCCGGGAACAGTTATACAAGTCTAATTATCATGCAAGAAAGTTATACAATACGGTACCTATATTATACAATTATTATTAGATTTCGAATCTCTTGATGAAATACCGGCGGAACTGTGGGTGTACACCTCTACCTAATCCGTTGGGGAATACAGGCGTGATTGTATGTTATGTTTTGTACTGTAGATAAGTACTCTTGACAAAAATAATTGCTATGCTGGCGCTTACACCCTACGTGCATGACATTGCAATGCGACAAAAAACAGTTAATAGGTACACACGAGTGGGCAATGAAGCGAGCAGCGACCCTAATAGCTACATGTTTTTTACCAAATATCATTTTTTTATTCATATGTATTTTCATTGTTATCGATTAACATTTATTTAACTTGCAACATTTTGTGTATATTCTGTTGAAATTGTCAGATACCTACATGAAACAAGATCACCCTTAACGTTTTAAACAGGTATGTAGATGAGTATGTCCATTCCTTTGTTGAGTAAACATTTACAATGTAAAAAATACCTACTTACTAAAAACCCATGTATCTTTTACTACCACTACTACCACCGACTACTAAGTATAATACTGACATAACATAACATACCATCACACCTATATTCTCCGACGGGTTAAGCAGAGGTGTGAAGATAATAGAGACCGAGTGTATTAGCGAGCGAGTCAAACTCAGTGCTGCTACTGAGAGTTTCACAGAAAACCTCTATAACACTTTGTTTGACCTGGAAATCGACCTGGCCAGGACTTCTAGCGTAGCATGCAAACATACCACTAGACCAATAAGGCAGCTTATTATTAAGTATGAGTAAATAAAGAATGTTTCCGGTAAAAGATAACAACACTCATAAGTGCTTTTGTCTGTTGGCTTTCTGACATGTGAACCAATATTATCATATTCAGTTTCGTTTATTTTTGAAAAATCGTTCAATTTATGGCTATAACCACTTTTAGCAAGCGGCTTTATTTAATCATTTCCTCTCGCATGAAATTAAGGAAATGGTGATGAAAGCAATATCGTCTGTGGGGGAGGAGGGTCAACAGAATCCAGTACCGGAACCAAGTGGTAGGATAGGAAGAGGCCTGGCTGGCTACGTTCCTCAAATGTAAAGACTCCAAAGAGTTTTATACAATATTCCGCCGTGACTATAGGATAACCAGAGACCGGTATTTGTATTTAAATTCTTCACCATCATCATGTCAGCCTATTGCCGTCCACTGCTGAACGTAGGCCTCCCCCAAAGAGCGCCAACCATCCTAGTCTTGGGCAGCTCGTATCCATCCGCTACCAGCCACCTTCAAATCTTCGGTTCATAGTGTTGCATGAGACCCCACACTACGCCTACCCAAAGGCGGTCACCACTCTAACACTTGTCTGCTCCATTGATCGTCTGTCCGTCTGCAGACATGGCCGGCTCACTTCCACTTCAGCGTGCGTATTCTTGTATGTATTTAAATTGCGTGCTCTTATTCTCTAATATATTAGCCTTAATGCAACTATAATGCTATGTACAGTCAACAAACGAGTTAGGTAGGTATACAGGGAGCTAACGACATCTGAGTTTTGACAGGATTGTGCCATATATAGTGTGTCAGGGCAACATGTGGGCACGGGTTAGAATACTGTTCCTCACTGCCTTTCAGTTAGGCATCTCGTAAGAGGCAAGAAAATATCTGACTGGCTCGGTGGTAGGCTCTGACTAGCTTGCGACCACCCTTACGTCGGAGTCTGTATGTGCTTCAACTTTAGCTCTTGAGAGCCAGTTTCCCCTCAATTGCGTTGCGTTGATTTGGCAGTTTGCAGTTTGTAGGGGCTGAATGGTTAAAAAAATGTGTCAAAACGCAGATATGTGCCTATATACCCAACACTTATCGGTCGGCTGTATCAGTTTTTCCTAGTCGTATTTTTTTATATTATTAATTTGTTTGTATTACGTAGGCATGTGCTAACAGCAATATAGTTTTGTGTTTCGAACTATAAAATGAAATGTTTTCCGTTACAACAATAGCTAGTTTGTGCCATTACGTTTTATGTCCGTGATAGGATACAGTCATATTCAAAACAAACTATTGACACTCAGTAAATGTACACGTCATAAATAGGTATATTTTTATATAGAAATCTAGTTAAATTTTATGAATAATTTTTCTGTATTTTATGTGCCTACCTAGCAATTCCAACACCAGGAATGTTATAGAAAAATCTGGTGGAGTTACAACATAGTTGACTATATTATACGTACATTGTTATACTATTAATAGATAAAGTCTATTCCAATCAAAACTGAAAACTTTGTAAACAAACCATCACTCAACATAAAATCGTCGATTTAATACTGATGTCGTTATCACTTCATTACATTCTGATGTCGGAATCTTCGTAAATACTGTCACTTTCATATTTAACTCGTTTTTTATTGCAATTTCTACTGAAATATGTAAAAATCATCGAATTTAGAAAATTTGTATTAGTTTGACAGTTTTTTTTTTCTAAAGCTTTAGTGACGTGCTGATCTGTACGATATTGAATGAATGAAAAACAGATTCAAAAACGTGAAGAGGGCAAGCTATTATGGCATTATGCCAATTGACATTTCATTTTTGTGACACGCTTATTGTATTATAATTTATTTGAAACTAGATCGAATAAAATGGTATACAGTAAACGTAAATGGACATTATATAGATTTTTTTCGGTTGTGAGATTTTTATTTGGGGGTTTCTTTTAATTTTTTTCAATAATATTATGCAATGTACACATTCTCAATGATGCAGTTGGCTTAATTCCTTTATCTCCCAACTCAAAATACTTATTTGAAAGCATAACAGTAGTAAAAATCTAAGTAAAGCAGTATACTAATATTATATTTATAATAAGTGTTATTATACATAGGTACTAATGTCGATGTCGATGTAAAGAAACCAACATCTTCTAATCAAGTTTATTCCATACAAAGAAAAAATCCATTCACTCATTCGTTCATATACATTATGTTTTGCAATAGGCACATCACTAAAACTATTTAAGTTCATTGACTTTTCTTTGTTTACAAAGTTTTCAGTTTTGATTGGAATAGACTATAGATAGAAATAATAGCAATATTATACCACCCTCAGCATAGATTAAAACGAGTATACAATAATTGCACATGTAGATAGGTACTTAGTCTGTGAACTCCTCTGAATCTGAAGTGTACGAAAAATATTGCACTTCTGTCGGTGTCGTAAACAATGAATTAAGCCGTAGTTTAGGATTACCTCCATTAATCAAGTTGCCATTGCAAACACTTATCTAACTGGAAACTTACTGATGTAAACTAACTAGGCTGAAGGCAACACTGAGAGTTGGGTAGAAACAAATAGCTAAAATACCTTATTAATTGATAAACTGATAACCTATAACTTACATATACTTTAATAATTTAATCTAATTTCAATACAATCTAACAGAGCAACTATTGCACACGAAATCCGAAGTAAAAACAGAGCGAGCCGTTGGTGTCCAGTCTTTTTATCTTCTCGTACTGACAGTAGCTAGGTAAGTGATCACGGTCGTCCGGTAGGAGGCGCTGGGGTGGCTGCTACCGGTCATTGGGTTGCCAACACTGACTAGACCAGTTCCGTCTGTTCCATAGGGGTACAGGACCAGCCCCCTCGGTGGGCTTTAAAATAATCATAAAGTTATTCAATATTTTTTCTTTGTAAAAGGGGTCCCTTTGAAAAAGTTTTGTTTTGCCCAAGGGTCCCTGAATATAGGATACGTATGTAAATCATAATCCCGTTTTCACTTTATCATGAGAACCCATACACAATAGATAGGATTACGATAAATGCCTACATAGTTTGTCACACGAAATTTGACATAACTCCACTAACAATATCAACCGTTATTGTGAATTAATCAGTGCTCAGATACAATCCCTATTATAACCAAGTAAGCATACCCGTATTATCATAGAGTATGAATAGGACAAGCTATAGAATTGCACTTATTAACGTTGCGTGCTGGTCAGGCCAGACTATCTGGGTTAACTATCGTGACCGCTCATTAATACCTTGCCGGGTTAAGCCAAAGAATTAGTAATGATTTTGTGAAAATCTTTTAATATGACTGCAAGGTTGAAGAACAAAAAATATTTAATATCATGGGTACTTTGTATTCTTACAGCGTAATAATTCATATCAGCGTATTTATTATACACACAATCATGCGTTCTGTGACACGCAAGTACATCTCCAAAATACACACATATTTAGACATTCATTAGTAGATTTTATGTTCATCATAAAAGCTTTAAAAAGGATATTTTTAGTAGGATATTTTTGTAATCTTTATCGTTCTTTAGATCTAAAATATAGGGATACTCTTGAATTAGCGAGGCGGCTGGCATGGTAGTTTGTTTAGGGTTATCTCATACATACTTTAATCTCCAACCCGGGTCCCGACATTTCCATACAGATTTAATCTTAAACACCTATCCTTGTTTGACTACTATACACTTGAACGATTTTAGCGCCAAAACACACAAGCTAATGGATAAATTCGATAAACCTTTATCGATACGCAACACCACTACTCTATGTTTACTTTCTCGATGGCAGTGTTGGGCCCGTAAATATAGCAGCGGGCGACCCTTGTTCTCAAATTCGCAACAGCACTTCACACAAAATTCCACCTTAAACTCAAAGTGTTAGAGTACAAGATACCCTGTAGCGTAGTAATAATTCGACTATCATTGGTTATTACGATACCACGTACAGAGTAAAGAAACTCTACGCAGCGTCGCGTTTGCTCTGCGGTTAATTTGAGGACTACGTTTAGTGAATTATCATGTTGGCATGACCGCGTGTGAATGATGGTCAGGGAAATTGAGGTAGAAAGTGGCTTGTCAATTTTTTTTATTAATTGCGATGCTAGCTGAAGGCCTCAGAATCTTCTTGGAAGAAGGTCCTGACTTCGATTTTTATTTTGCATAGTGTTATTACTTTTTTTCTATTAGAAAATTCTTTTTATTTATAATAATAATATGATGAATCATAATATGTGTCCTTGTTTATGCTTTAAAAATTCTTAAATTTTCGTTGAGAAAAGCTTGGCTAAGGAGAGGCAGAATCTCCGTAATTATTTTTGACCCTGACACATATAACACAAGTTCTGGTGTTGCTGGTGTCCATGGGCGGCGGTAATCTCTTACCATCAGATCCGTCTGCCTGTTTGTCCCCCTATCCCATAAAAAAAAAGTTTAATCATAGCTTGGGTTTCAGAGGTACCTATATAACTGTAAATCTTCAAAAAATTGTGTATTCTACAAAGTAAAATTGTGTGATTAAACATATTATTTTTTATTATTACGGCTTTAATAGGACCCTAGAACATATTCAATCTTCAACCCAGCATACCCAATACTTAAAACCGAAAATATAAATAGGACGTGTATAATTGCACTCGTTGCGTTGAAATGGGTCGGGAATAACAAAAGTTTTATTGGAGTGGAGCGTTCAGCGTTCTGCGCTGGGGAGCCGTTTCAGCTTTTGAGCAGGTTAATGTTCATCACAGGAAACAAGGGAAGCGAAAATACACTGCACTTGGTAAATATACCGGCGTTTTCCACAACGGGATCACCGCTTTGAGCATTTTTTGTGTGAAACTAGGCATTTTGGAAACTTACCGGTGTTATCGACTAAATCCTTAGGTTGAGTGCGACTTTATCTTCTGAATTGGAAAATATGTAAGATTTATGGTTTAGCTATGTTTACTACATTTTTTATAGAATCAGGTACTTAGATTAAGGACAAAAAGTATATTAATGATCAGTAAAAGTAAGAGGTTTACCGCCGTGTACTCATAGTCAAGAGCAGTGATGGCCGAATCCAAGGCACCTCTGACTTTTCGAAGTCATGTGCGTAAATTATCACGCGCATAAACGGTGAAAGAAAACATCGTGAGGAAACCTGCATGCCTGAGAGATTTTCTCGACGGAGTGTGAAGTCCGCCAAGCCGCATTAGGCTAGCGACCAAGCTAACCTGTGCCCAGCAGTGGGACAATGTAAGGGTTGATTATGTTATGTACTCACAGTTCGATGTTATGTTTAGATCCTGAGATCCTGTTAAAAAGGACAGTTATACAAATACAACAAAAGATACTAATTTATTATGAAGATTTTTCACAGTGTTCCAACCGGTTTTTCTTCGTTTTGACTTCATAAAGCAGGTGCATTCATCTCGCAACAACAACAAAATTGTCTTCTTAAAAATCGAAGAAAAATAAAAATACAAAGTGCACTTTGTAAACAAACCACGGATTTAGCACAACTGGACGGCGGGCGCCAGCGGTGGCACGGCGTGGCGCTTCGGAGCGGTTTTTGTGAATCTGCGAACTGACCGGTATTGCCCGATAGTTATGGCTTTTATTGGTTTCGTTCTAAGCGGGGCAAATGGATTGTCTGCAGTGTTGCGGTGGTCATTTTTTAAATTGGAAATGTGAACCTTTTTGGATGTCACGATTTGTTTCGCGCGAATGTTATTTGTCAGAGTGGCTTAGCTTTACGTGATTTCTGCGGACTACAATTAATAAGTATGCTGTTACGTAGTTACACTGGCTTCAATGAAAATATAATTGTTTTTGGACTATTAATTTATGTATATGAAATGTCGAGCGAATCCTGTACTTAATACTGCCTGGAGGGGTTAGGCAGAGGTGTACAAGTACAATCCACAGTTCGCCGGTATGTCTAGGGACCATGTAACAGCCGAGCTGTTACTAAAAAATTCACAGAAAATCCTAATAATACTTTGCTGGAACTGGGAATCGAACCCAAAACCGTAGCAGTCGTGCTTAGGGCCACTAGACTACTGAGGCAATTAGTCAATATTAAAGCTGTTAAAATATTCTCCATAAAAGAAAGGCTCTTTACATTTTCAATACTTTTATAATAATCAAAATCTTCTAAACGCAACGAGCATTAATAACCTAAAGTTATGCGTCAGAGTGTATCATTATATAATATTTAGTAGAGAAAAATAAGCAATAAAGTGTAGGTTACATCGACCGATATGGGCGTATGATGAGCGGGCATTGCTGAATAATGTATGAAGGGCCGGATCTACTCGTTGTCAGATAGCCGCACGGCCAATAAACAGAGCCCCAGTAAAAGTAAAAGAGATATAATAGAAATTTATCTATCAGAACTGTTTTATTTTTTGTGGAGAAGGTGCCTGATTTATTCAAAATAACAGGCTTAGTGAAAAATATGATTAATTATAATTTGTATACTGAAAAAGTTTTAGTAAAATAGTCCTTTGCTAAAATACTAAAAATATCCACCACATTTTTACTATATAGGTATAAATTAAAAAGTGTTATGAGACTTTAATGTTGATCATAAACATTAACTTTTTTTTTTCATTCTGGAGAGGGATCAAGTATAAAAAAAATATCGAAATAATACACCAATACCATCATTATCATCAGGTGGTCTCAAAGTAACCGATTCACTCGTGATTCAAAGACACCCAGTAGTAGTAGTAGTATATGTATATCTATCGGGGACCGACTCGGGAAGCGCATTCCACACTTCGGCGGCATGATAAAAGTGGACTTACAGCGTTTCGTTCAGGTTTTTGGAATGTCCACCATGAATCGATGACGCAACAATAGCTGTAACCTAGTCTAACCTGTAAAAATGATAAAAATTAACTTTCCAACGAAGTCATGAAAAATTAATGCTCTTAAATATAGGGTCGTTTAGTTTAAAATATTGGACTTGTGAGAGTAACACAGCATGTCACACCACACTATTAATTTTCTGCACACGACAGGAGTGAAAAGGCTTTGATAAATTAGTTTATTTTGAAATTATGTGTGTAGTGTACTTGAAACATAGCACAACAACAAGAACAAAGTTATACAATAAGATTCTTCTTCTTAATCGGGCACTCTTGACAGAGTGGTTGTGGCTTTCGATGGACAGGGTTGTGTCCCGGCATCACCGCTGGCTTCAAAGGCTGCTGCAAGTTGCGCGATCTCTTTCTACTTCTGGCAACTTTCAGCATTGCGAGCACACTGTACTGCGGTGGACTGCGTAGCTTTGGTGAATAAGATACATACCTATAAATATAATTGCCATAAAAATTGCTTAATTAACGGACGTTTCACGATGACAACGCACAAGTAATAGGTACTTATATCACTGGTGTTACTGGTATCTTTAGGCTGTGGTTGCAACTTACCATCAGGTAGCCCGATTGTATAAAAAATCTGACCAGAAGACAATGACACTGACATTCACTTCAACCTAGTCCAATCTTCAGCTTTTCTAAAAAGTCTTTATTTAATACAATGTTTGGTCTCAAATTCATTTAAATAAAAAAAAACACACTGAACATCAATTAATTTTAGTTGTCTGGGCCTCAGTGCACCACGACCCAATGGGATCTTGTGTGCTTCCCCTAGATACCTATTCCTCATCCTCTCCCAGTTCTTCAAACAGCTCTTTCATGAGCTTTATAATGCTTGAGGCTTGAGGGTATGACTCTGTAGTCCTCTGGTCTTGGATGATCCTGCCCCAAGAGGCACATTCGCTTTCAAGCCATTGCATTGTACACAGAAGGTGTTCCATACTCTGGTAGTTCTTATCACTGCCACCAGGCATTATGCTGAGTTGTGGCCCTTTTGGCACAATTATTAAGTACCTACCTTACTCTTTACTTATCGTAGGAATACTGTAATACCGCTAAACTATATATAACCTATAAGACCTAACTTTGAATTAAATAATATTGAAAATTAGGCCTTACAAAAAAGTGCTATTTACACGGTATTGCAGTATCCTCGCCGTTATATTGTTATTTTTTATATAATCATGTTGTATAAATATTTTTTTGTGATAATATTTTTTTTTTTACTTTTTTTAGGAGTATCTATGGAATTGCTTACCGGTTCTTCTCTATAAGACCCACTATTTGGAACCGTGCACCTAGTTTTGACAATTCAAAACTACCTGTAATGTTAGTTGAAATAAAACATTTGACCTTGACTTTTTTAAACCAAGTTTTTGTATATTGTGGCTTAAATTGCGTGGTGTTAGCACAGTCAGTCTTCCAAAGCTACGTCATTCATTTTCACGCGACCTTCAAGAATAGATGGTGTAAAGATAAAACTTTGTACATAAATTATCATGCTCATTTCCTTTGCGGGATAAACAGGGACACTCAATCAAGTGGTAGTGATCACGGTGAGCGTTTAGCCCTCAATGTATCAGCGTCGGGGTAGTCTTTAGTTAGCGAGATAGGTGGCTGCTGCTTCCACTCTTAGAGAATTACATCCGCTTAGTTACTGTGAAGAGTGTCATTATTGTACTTTCATTATTGTGTTTTCTGATTAGCCTAGTGGTCCTGAGCGCGACTGCTACGCTAGAGGTCTTGAGTTCGAGCAAAGTGTTTTTGGGGTTTTCTATGAAATTCTAACCTAACCTAACCCTTCGGGGAATACTGACATGTATGTATGTAATAAAAATCTTTTTCAACTGTCAACGATTTTTTCTTCGTCTCTCATTATTCCAAAAGGGGTTTATCTGAATCAAGATAATAATTATTTGGTCCCTTGAACCGCCGGCCTGGATGTCTTAAGGCGACATGGTTTTGTGAGCTCAACAATTAATCAGGCCACAAGGAAGTAATGGTATTGTTACGCGCTCAATTTATTATCGCTTTAAAGTATCTCCAGAGTAATTCAACTTCCCTTTGTTGAATATTATAAAAGGGTTAAACATTTTTTTCTTTTGGATCTTGGTTTCATTGTTTTTTTTTATCATTCCTTTTTTGGAAATTTTGTTTCATAAACGAGTACTACTTTCTATCGTTTTACTTTATATTTACTTTAAGTTACGGCTTAAGTTATGTAAATAGTTTAATGTTTACATCATGTATTTTTAGAATAAATGAAATCATATAATGAGATCAGAATAATTAGAATATCAAGTCTTGTTTTAAAATACTTTATTAAAAATGCCCGTATATAAAATGCACAGGATATCAATTTCAATCAATGAAATTGATATCCTGTGCATTTTTATTGAATATTCAAATCAAAACCAAAAATCAATTGCTATAGGTAAAATTACCCATTCATTAGAGATAGGTAAACAACAAACGCTACAACCATACAAAATTTAGCAAATTCGTTTTTAAATCGCTACAAAATCAAGCTAGTGTTGTGAAAACGGATAATTAGAAATCTGGACTTTATTCCTGGTATTAATAACTCGCTAACTGTAATGTGCCGAAGGCGTAGTGTGATAACCATTAAGCTAAAAGCCTGCGGTACTTCGCCTAATGTGTCTTCAATTTAGAATAAAGTAATCTTTATCACGTCGTTACATTGTATTTTACACTTCAACTTTTAGTGCCGGGGTTCGAGGTTTCTTTTATGACCACCCTTATGTTTGTTGTAGTGACAAATTTAGTTTTGTAAGCACTCGAATTGTCCTAGTTTTATTTTTTATTCCTTTAATTTTCGAGAGTAAATTTAGATGTTGTAAGTGTTGGGGCATTTTAGATTTTTTTATGGAATTAAGTCGGCAAACGAGCTGACGAGCCACCTGGTCGTAAGTAGTCATCGTCGCCCATGGACACCTGCAACACCAGAGGGATAGCTGATGCATTGCCGACCATTAAAAGCCCCTACGAACTGCGGACTGCCCGCGCCGCAGAATCCGAGGGGAACTGGCTGTTACAGTCGAAAATTGGGAAAAAATTGGGAAATTAAAATACTTAGAAGCACATAATTTCTCACCCGAAGAATGTGAAAATAATTTACTGTCTGAGATTAAATCTTCAAAATAGTGATTTCGAACTAACAACTACATCGAAGAACGGTTAGGCAGTTAGGCGAAGAACGTGATCAAAATATTTGTGCAACACTTGGGTCAATGTTAACTAGCTCCAATTTCCACAATCTGAATGGAACAGTTAATTGGATTACCAGTTTCAACACAAAATGTGATGAATTCTGTTATTGGCGAATTGTTATTCGTTGCGCTAGGGCAAAGGGTTAATCAGTAACAGAATTTGTTTCTGTTTTGCTTACTGTCAACTCGCAATTCATCAAATTTTTCAGAATGTACTTTCAACCGATTTAAAACAAATAAAAAAAAATATAAATGATATTTCACAATTTTAATAAAATAGTAGATATTAATATTATGCATTGACCCCGTCTGTTGGAGTACGTGGGGTGTTACTACCGCATAGCCAAATAATTATAGTGTCGCTAAACAAAATGTACAATTTTTTTTTATACCACTAAGGTGGCAAACAAGCATACGCCCCGCCTGATGGTAAGCGGTTACCGCAGCCTATGAATGCTTGCAGCACCAGGGGTATCAATCGCGCGTTGCCAACCCTTTATATAAAGGAGGAAAAGTTGGACTGGCAGCATAGAAGACAATAGCGTGATGCTTATCCTATCTGCCAACACAACGCTTCCTCACGGAGCTCTGGCGACCTTGCTCACCCTTAGGAACACAACATAGCACCGACGTATGTTATTTCGCTACGATTTTCTGCAAGGTGGAGGTACTTCCCCAGTGGGGCAGCTCCAATTGTGAGTGGAATGTTTCGATTCCACTATACCCTACCTCTCTCAAAATTATTGTGTTCCAGTTTGAAGAGCAATTTAGCCTGTGAAATTACTGGACATATAAGCCCTAAAAAGAGAGGTTTCAAGATAACAACGCGCGAGTGATACCATTTGTGTTGCTGTCGTCTATAGGCTGCGATTACCAGTTATCATCAGGCGGCCCGTATGCTTGTTTGTCGTCATAATACAATGAAAAAATTAATCACTATAAAATAGACTGGCCCTGGCCTCCTGTCCGTACCGTTTGAACTTATACTCTATCTTAAAAGAAATAGCCATTGTTTTTCTACAGCTACCTTAGGTAATACAAAAGCAACGAAGATTAATTGTCAGTAGAAGTAGAAAAATAGAACGCTTTTTACAACCTGATTCAAGAAAATCCTAAAACGGCTGACACACAGTTTAGCAACGATTTTAATTACACCTCCCTTTATTTCATTGTTGATTACAACAGCAATCCTTGTGAACTCGTTAGCCCTAATTACGTTTTCGAGTAACAAATTACTGTGGCAATTGAATATGCCGATTTCCCGGGGGTGGCTAAAAACCGCTGAAAAATGCCGCTTGTTACAATTCAAAATGTGAAGAGTTGGATAATGGGCTCAACTTTTTTTAATTAGGTGCTTGACATCGTTAGGAGTAATCCAAAGAGATAAAGTTAAGTATTAACTATGTCATTTAGATGTAAATTAATTAGAATCTTCAACAGCTTTCATTTTAATCGTACGTTTTGTCAAGAAGTATTCTTAAGTCTTGAAAAAATCGTCAGCAATCTTCGATCACGCAACCGAACTCGCTAGAAAATATTTTAAAGTTTTAGGACTTTGCGGAGTTCGGAAGCGGATGGATGAGAGCGGGTAAAGTACGTTCTGCATGTTAGAATCATCCGTTACGCACATTTGCAAGGCCACGTTATAAATCCTAATAGTTAACCAATTATAACATTATCATGACATATCATCACGCCTGTATTCCCACAAAGGTTAAGCACGATATACTGGTTAACACACTTTTCACTGATAGGTTTTTAAGTCCAATGTATTAAGGCCAATTCCAAATTCCGAGCTGATTGTATCTACCTACATAGAAAAATCCAATAATACTGCTCAAACTGACAATCAAAGACTTCACGCATAGCACTAGGCCAATAAGAATTTATCCCCTAAGTTTACTTACTTTAGGTCACCAAGAAATCTCATTACGGCATTCGTTAGACAAAATAAGATAATATTATATTTTTCCTAACGTTTGTTAAGAGTTTTATTTAGTGCTAGAATTGGACGCTAGTATTGTTTTCGTTACAATTGTAATGACAGAAATGTATATATTTCCAGCTTTGAGACAGCAACGTGAGGGGCAGAGGTAGAGAAAAATAGGTCTTCTTCGTTTTGTTAGACGATAATTTACTAAGAAAGAAACTAAAATTCTTCACATAGGCACAGAATAACTAACAGAGGCCGTACCATAACTTGTTATTGTGATCCGTTTGCAATTGAGAGAGAGGGATGCTACTATGCACATTCGATAGCGTCATCCAGGTATTGGAATCAGATCGGTCAATTATCGACAGAGTGTTTCTATGGAGTTTCCGAGGTGTTCCTTGCGTGATCTATACTTATAATAAATCCGTAGAGAGGTCAATTCTGTACATGAAATATATTTCCAAAATAACTATCAGCGGGTGATTAGTGATCGATACTGACGCCAAAAATGCAATCAGTAAAATTTTTGTCAAACAAAACAAAAACCACTCGACGGATTTCAACGGAACTTGGTACAATTGTTCTTCATACTCCTGGGCAGGTTATAGTATACTTTTCATCACGCTACGATCAATAGGAGCAGAGCAGTGAAGGGAAATGTTGGGAAAATGAGTGATTCATGAGAAAGGTTTCAAGCTATAAAACATCACGCTACAACCCTTAGGAACGGGGCAACGCAGGTGAAACCGCGGGCGAAGAACTAGGGAACAAAGTAACTATTCCACGCGGACGAAGTCGCTGGCAAAAGCTAGTCTTACATATAACTAAAAATTGTTTTACAACTGACAACAATAACAACCACACGGCATCAATTTAACATGCTATATTAACATCCGTATTCCCCGTAAGGTTAGGCAGAGGTTTACGTAGGTACAGTAAACGCTCAAAATTCCTTAAGCACGCTAAGGATTACATTGCTATGAACAGTACGAGCGCGCTCGATACAGCCAGTACGTGTCACTTGTTAACGACAATAGGTCGTAAGTCAAACTAAACGTCAAGCTATTGCGTTGTGAGATTGCTTATGAACTTTTGGTCGCCACTGTACACCCACAGTTCGCCAATATGTTTATATCCCATGTAATAGGTGGCAGTGTATTGCCAGTAACCGTGTAGGTATAAATCTAAACTCCGAACTGCTACTGAGAATTTTATAAAAAACCCAATGACACTTTGCTCGACCTGAGAATCAAACCCAAGAACTCTAGCGTAGCAGTCGCATTTAGAACCAATAGGCTAATGAGGCAATTACAGTTCGATGACACGTCTGGCGTATCGGCTGAGCGATTGACTTCTGCGCCACGTGTTGTGGGTTTGATCCCCACACGGAGCAAATATTTGTATGACCTACAGGTAGTTTTTCCGGGTCTGGGCGTTTGTGTATGTGAGAATTTGTGTTTGTAAACGCACTCACGACACAGGAGAAATCTTAGAGTGTGGCAACGTTTATCTTAAAGACAAAGACAGTTTAAAATGTTATGTAAGTAGTTGTAATATTTTCAAGGTTACCGCAAAACTTAGCTCGTTTGAAGGCAATGAACCCAATTAGGAACTTAAAGGGTCGCTTTTACATCCCTTGAGTCAATGAGACGTAAAATGTATGGGTCGCGACTTAGCCGAGCTTGTTATTATACATCAATGGATTACTTAAGTAAAACGCGATGAGTGTTTTAAGCATGCGATAGTCTATTAGATATTACATGTGTACCTACAAGTGTAATAGGATATCCTAGATTTATATACATAAAGCTTTTGAGATGGACTATAATCATATTTAAACTTACCATCACGCCTGTATTCCCCGAAGGGTAGGGCAGAGGTGTACTAATGTACACCCACAGTTCGCCGGTATGTACTCGTATAGGTCCCATGTAATAGGCCTATTGTCATTAACCGGGCACAAATCCAGACTCCGAGCTGCTACTGAGAATTTCATAGAAAAACCCAATAACACTTTGCTCGACCTGGGGATCGAACCCAGGACCTCTAGGGTAGCAGTCGCGCTTGGGACCACTAGGCTAATGAGGCAGCCTGTCATCATAATTAGACTCAATTCAATTTGACAAATAGGTACATAAACTCACGCCCATTTTCAAGGGGTCAGGTAATTCATAAACTTTTAACAGCTAATAATATTTGTAACTTAACACTTAAGTATAAATATGAGGAAACCTGCATACCTGAGAGATTTTTTCGATGGCGTGTGAAGTCTACTAACCCGCACTAGGCCAGCGTGGTAGACTATAGCCTAATCCCTCTCATTCTGACAGGAGACCCGTGCCCACCAGTGGGACAGTTTATTGGGTTGATTATGTTATGTTAAGTATAAATAGAGGAATTTACTTCGATTTATATTGCTGCATATCACATAATAATTATATCTATATATGACAATCAACAAATAAAGAAATCGAGCATTCATAGTCGATCGATTTGTCGATTCGAACGTTAAACTGCATACTGATTTGTGAGACTAACGCAAACATTAGACATATTGAAATATACCAACGTATGGTATCGCGTAAAAAACCCTAAATTGCAGCTTGTCTAAAGGATTAGGAATTTTGTGAGTGAATAATCCAATAAAAAATAACCAGTGTATCTGGCAATAATAATTTCTATGGAAAACTTTGTA
Source organism: Acronicta aceris (assembly GCA_910591435.1). NCBI lineage: Eukaryota > Metazoa > Arthropoda > Insecta > Lepidoptera > Noctuidae > Acronicta > Acronicta aceris. Next base: position 5,639,153 of record OU342767.1, on the reverse strand, counting down.
TAAAGGCAGAAGCACACTACTGTGTCGTGGCGGGTCGTGGCGCGTCAGAATCATATCGGTTTCATATATTTGGTATAGTTAGAAACAAATTATTACAGACTGTTGTGTCGACATAACACACTGTGGTAATTAGTTTCATACAAAATGTATGAAACCGATATGATTCTGACGCACCACGACATGCCACGACACAGTAGTGTAGTTTGCCCGAGGAAAGATTTCCGGTACTGCACCACAAAAATCCACAGATTATACTATAACTTTTGAATAAAATGTTAAAAACCTTCATACACTCGACCACATTTTTTTTTACTGTACAACATAAACGTCATTCTGCGATAAACGCGACCGGACAGTGAGTGGCTCCAATGATAAATGACCCGCTCCGTCCCGAATGCGTGTCAGTCCATGTCTGGCTTCAAGTTTTCAAATTACCCTACACCAGATTTCGATAGGGTAGTGATGATACTTTTAGTTTGGACTACTGATTACCGTTTGGTTTAATTAGAATTTTATTGGCTAGGATTACGTGGACATGTTTTTTGCATTTAAGTAAATGCAGATCATATAAAACAGGAGTTTGGATGCTGTTAGCACTGGACTACTGCTTAGTGTTCTGGAATTTGAACTAATGTACAATCAACAGCAGATCAAGTTACAACTGACTGACAAATTTCTCCAATGGATAATAAACTCTATTCTTTGGAGATAAAATTGAAAATTGATTGAAAAATAGTTGACCGTATTGGATACCAGCAAAAAAAAAATCAACCCATTAATTGTCCCATGGCGGGCACTAGTCTCCTTTCATAATACGAGAGGTTAGGCTGTACTTCAGCCCTGGCCTAGTGAAGGTTGGCAGACCAGACCACACACAACCGCCCCGAGACTGTTTGTATTTAGACATGAAGGTCAGCCCACCCTCACGGTGATGTCCTTAACCGTTTTAGCGCTAGAATTATAGGTACCTTTCAATTGTAACTATAGGTTTTTAATTTATTTAAATAAACCGTTGCCCCAAACTAGGCTTTTCTCCTGTATAATATTATGTATAATAGTGGGTGCGTGTACAAATACAAATTCTCACATACACAAACCCAGAACCCGGTGGGTCAAACAAATATTTGCTCTGTGTGAGGAGCGAACCCATAACACGCGACGCAGAAGCCTATCGCTCACTAGGCCATTACCGTCGAAGAATATCTCTAGGTAGGCCCTAATATATAGACTTAGGTTGATTCATTGAAATTGTACGATTTGTTTCAGTATCAAAAATTTTGTCGTTTTCAGTATATTATATAATACTTTGAGAGCACTTTATTCATCTTCTTACTTAGTGTACAAACTACGTGGGTTAATAGAGAAAAGTGGTTGGTTCAATGTTCGAGTACTGTTTGTGCAGTATGGGCACATAAATAAAATAGGCGACTCACACGATAGACAGATTGTATATTAAAATTATAAAAGAAATACAATGATTTGGTGGCGATCGGTTCGCGAGCTATCGGCAAGTGCCTAACACCGGCACGGTGAGTGCTGTCGACCGTTGGAAAAGATGGACCCCCCGCGTTCCTCGCACTCCCCCCGAATACCGTCGGTGCTGTTATATCGGCGCCGACATACTCCCGGCGCTGGAAAGCTTAACAGCTTTCAAGTTTTTCCAACTCTTCGGGTTTTGGTAGCAGGACGATTCTATTTAGAGCGCGTCGCACAGTTCCTCTTGCAGTAACTATATCTGCGACACGCGTTACTCCGTCATTTCCAGGGAACAGTCTCCTTACACGTCCAAGACGCCAATAGAGTGGTGGAGAATTTTCCTCTTTCAAGAGGACTAGGTCGTCTATTTGAAGACTCTCCTTGGACTTCGTGCGCCACTTCGTCCTCAGCTGCAGCTCCGCGATGTACTCGTGGCTCCAGCGTTGCCAAAAATGTTGTTTAATCTGCTCGATGCGCTGGAATCTGTCGAGACGATTGGGATTAGTAACTTCTAGACATGGAGATGGCAGCGAGCTTAGTGGTCTACCAATCAAAAAGTGGCCCGGGGTCAAGGGATAATAATCTGTGGGAGAGGAGCTTAATGGACATAGGGGGCGGCTATTAAGGATGCATTCTATTTGCGTGAACAGAGATGACAATTCCTCATAAGTTAGATGGGTAGTCCCTAATATCCTAGCCAGGTGAAATTTAGCTGATTTTACACCGGCCTCCATCAAGCCGTTGAAGTGAGGGGCGTACGCAGGCGAAAAACAAAATTCGACGCCTTCGCTAGCGGCAAAATCAGCGATTGGGGTGGCGTTTGCTTTAAAAAACTCTTTAATCTCCTTAGAAGCAGCAACAAAGTTTCCACCATTGTCGCAAAATATCTGCCTTGGTAGTCCTCTCCGAGAAACAAAGCGTTTTAACGTTAAAATAAAAGCGTCCTTTGACAGCTCACTGACTGCCTCTAAATGGATGCATTTATATCTAAAACATATAAATATACATAAATAACATTTTGTTATTTTACAACCACGACCCTTGCGATCCGTAATCATAAATGGCCCAGCGAAATCAGTCCCTACTGTGATAAAAGGAAAATCTGGCATTAGTCTCTGAGCAGGTAAGTTGCCCATTATGTTTTTCATAGACAAACCCTTAAACCGCCTACACACGGTGCAATTATGCACAGTGCGTCTAGCTAGGTTTCTTCCACCGATAGGCCAAAAACGCGTTCTAATGGAAGCTAATATAGCCTGTGGCCCTAGGTGTAGAAGCCGTAGGTGTTCTTGTTTGAATAATAGTTGGGTGAAATGGTGTTTAGGGCTTAACAACATGGGGTGTTTCATGTCGAAACTGTATTCAGAAGCCTGAATTCGACCACCTACTCTAATGATTCCTTCATGTAGAAAAGGATTAAGTGCCGAAATATGCGACTTAGGATTTAATGAGTTTCCTTTTGATAATAAATTATATTCTTTAGGGAATGACTCTAATTGGCAAATATAAATTAATGATTTGAGAGCTTTATTAAGTTCGAAAGTAGTCAAGGACCCTGTAGTTTTAGTTTTAGAATTTTTACAATTATTTATAAATCTGTGTACATAGGCTAAAATGTGTTGTAATAGTATTAATTTAGAATATTTGTTGAATTGTATTATTGATTCATTTGAATTGGAGATAGCAACGGGATACACTTTAACTTCTGGCAAATCCTTCGTCTCAATATTAGTCTGTGACTGTATAGCAGGCCATTCGGACTCGGGCAATAATAAAAACTTGGGTCCATGCCACCACCTATCGCATGCAGCGACCTGTTGTGGGTTCACTCCACGAGATAGCAGGTCAGCTGGGTTGTGTGCCGTGGGAACATGGTGCCATGAATTGGTGTCGGTTAACTCCCTAATGGCGGCGACTCTGTTGGCAACAAATACCTTTAAATTAGATGAACTGCTACGTAACCAACTGAGTACCACACTGGAATCAGTCCAATAGACGTGACGCGATATTTCACGTCGCAGAGCTTGGGTCACAGATGCGCTCATTTCAGCTGCAAGAAGAGCCCCTGAGAGCTCGAGACGAGGAATTGTGATAGGGCTAGATGCTGGGGCAACGCGAGATTTCGCACACAACAGATTGACATGTACTTGTCCTTCTTTATTTATGGAGCGAAGATACAAACATGCACCATAGGCGCGTTGTGATGCATCACAAAAACAATGGATCTCAACAGAGACTGGATTTGCTATAGATACCCATCTAGGTACACTTAGCGAAGAAATACATTTAAGTCCTTCAACAAAAGGTTTCCAGACATCAACGATTTCCTTTGGAGCGGGATCATCCCAGTCCAATTTGAGGGACCATAAGGTCTGAATTAAAATTTTGGGAACGATAGTGGACAAGGATAGGAGCCCCAAGGGATCGAAGATCTTGAAAGTAGAAGAAAGGATAGTGCGCTTAGTGATGACCTCAGACTGATCTACTGCAATCGGGAAATGAAGACTGTCGGACGTAGGAATCCAATCTAGGCCCAGCGTATTCGTAGACTGACTCAACGTCAAGTTGCCGGATGACTGGATAGCGTCTGAAGACAGTAAAGAAGGTAAGTTAGATCGGTACTTACGTAGATTAAAACCAGCCTTAGAGAGAGCCACATATGTCGATTTCTGTATGATACGTATTTGATCTTCATCATCGCAGGAAGTGAGTAGGTCATCAACATATATGTCTCTCTGCACGACTGTTCTAATCACGTCATCGTCACACTCCTCGACTGCTTGCCAGAGACACCTGGTGGCAAGAAAGCTAGCGCTGGCAAATCCGTAGGTGACTGTATTAAGCCTGAGTGTTTGTAATGGTTTATCCTCCGCATCACGCCATAAAATCAGCTGTAAGTTTCGATCAGACTCATCTATTAAAACCTGCCGGTACATTTTTTCAATATCAGCCGACAATACATAGCGATATTGCCGGAACCTTAGGAGGATATTGAAAAGAGAGTCTTGAACTGTAGGGCCTATCATTTGAATGTCGTTTATAGACAAACCAGATGTAGAGCGAGCTGATGCATCAAAGACGACGCGAACACGTGTCGACTCGCTGTTTTCACGAATGACAGGGTGATGCGGAACAAAATAGGCAAGCTCAGGTTGATCTACCTCGGATATTGCTAGATGTCCTAGTTTGCGATACTCCTCAATGAAGTCTACATAGGCGGACTTAAGTTCTGGTTGCTTGCGAAAGCGCCGTTCCAGGTTTATAAACCGCCGCCTGGCTATAAAATAGGAATTGCCTAGGCAGTCTGGTTCGTCGATCAGTGGCAGCTTGACACAAAAACGACCCTCCTGAGTGCGTTTTGTGTGCTGTAAAAAATGGAGTTCGCAAGCTTTCTCTTGGTCTGTAAGAAGGGGTTTTTGTGGCAAGCTTTCAAGCTCCCAAAACCTCTTCAAATCATTATGAAGCTCAACTAAATCATTGTTGCCTTCAATACTTGCAAAATTACATTTTACTTGAGAATTTGAATCAAAATTATCATTTCGATTATAGTGCATGGGACCTGCGATGAGCCATCCTAATTTGGAATCATGTAAAATAGGATTTCCTTTGCCTAAAAAGTGCTGTTTGGTTCCAATAATGGACCAAAATAGGTCAGCACCGATAAGCAGTCCAATGTCAGACGGCTCATAAAAGCTGGGGTCTGCTAGCTCGAAAGATTTTAGGTTAAGATGTGTAATATTCACATTAGATTTGGGTATCTTACCTGTTAATTGGGGTATAACTAAACATGACGTCATAACGCTGAAAGAACCTACTTTCGATTGTATTCGAACATTGCAACGTTCAGCATTAAGCTTGACAATAGTGTTGCATATGCCAACAACATTCCTAACATCTGACTTTGAAGAAGTTAGATTTAATTTTTGTTTTAGCGCCTCAGTAATAAAGCTAGATTGACTTCCGTTGTCTAAAAGAGCTTTAGTAGTAACACAAATATTTGTGGTGGGATTAAAAATGTCAACCAAAGCAGTACATAATAGTGTCTCAGAAGTAGAAACCGCTGACATCGTAACGGGCTCAGAGACTGCAACATTAGTGTCAGTATCTGTAGGTTTGTGTAAAAAGGTGTTATGACGCTTTTTGCATATTTTACACGTACCGGGAAGCCTACATGCGCGCTTATTGTGACCTTTACGCAAACAATTTTGACATAAATTTAAATCGGACACTAAAGAAAGCCTATCCTCAATAGATTTCAATTGAAACTGTGAGCATTCATAATTACGATGATTTTGACCACAGAAAATACACTTATAAGACGCTGTTGCTGATGAGTCACCCTGCTCAGCGCTAACCAATACCTTAGTGTGAGAAGCGGGATTTATTCTGGTGGCTTGATAATGATTTGGATTTAATCTCGCACTTTTGTCTTGTTTACTGCGGTAAATAGACTCCAAAACTTCAGCACGACCTTTAACAAAGGTCATAAACTCTTCTAAGCTAGGCATATCCGAAGCTTTAATATTAGCTTGAATATACTCCTCCCATTTGACGCGTGTATTACTGTCTAATTTCGCTGAGACCATGAATACAATCAGGGTGTCCCAGTGATCAGTTGGCTGCTTTAAAGTGTTCAAAGCACGTAGGTTTTTCGTGACGTGATCCACAAGAAATCTTAAGGACTTGTCAGACTCACGCAATGGCTCAATATTAAACAAAGATTTCAAATGATTATTTATTAATTGACGCACATTGTTATAGCGCTCGCAAAGAAGACACCACGCCTCAGGATAATTATTGTCGGAAACCTCCAAGTTTAAGATAACACGAGCAGCTTCACCCTCTAAATAGGAATTTAAATAATGAAATTTATGTATATTTTTTATTTTAGAATTGTTATGTATTAGAGAACTGAAGGTATCACGAAATTCCAACCACTTATTGAATGTTCCGTCAAACTTATTGATCTTAATGACTGGTAAACGAAAACCGATAACTTCGTGATCATCTTCATCAGCTGTGGTAAAACTGCTGTGCTCAAGCGACCTTTTGGTCGTACTGTTGACGGAAATAACTTCCTGAGCCTTTGCGATCGAATTGTGGAAAGCTTGTTCGATAACTTCTCGGGTATCTAACTCCGAGCTTAAATTCTTTTCATCCAAGGTTTCAATGTGATTCTGCACGCTATCGAACTCGCCAAATAAAGCCTCAATTTTAACTAATCGTTGTGACAGTACGTTAACTTCCGTAGGAGTAAGCTTTTTACCTTTTAATTCTTCTAATTGATTACTAAATTTCGTAACACGGCCTTTAATAGACGCGCGTTTTAAATTTAACGTCTTATACGTTGCCTCCATCCTAGCAAAGTTAACGCTCAAACAATTAAATACAAACGATTAGTTATGTTAAGTTGTTAATTGAATACTTAAGAATTGCATACGATACGCTCCTCGCTTCGTAGTCGCTGTGATGGTAACCGGTTTGAATCAGCTGATGTGCGATAAAGGTGGGATGGACACCGCCCTTCACCCGCGGCCGCACCACTCGACGTGAGTCAACAGTGCTGGCAGCGACACGGCATACGACGATAGTCCACGCACGGGTGATCGCCGCCCGTTAGCTGCAATAGATTTTTGGAATGTCTTGTAGATATCTACGTAAACAAAATGACGGAAAGCAAGGGCGATAGTGATTATAGTGAATTTATGCAGAATAATAGTTTAATGAACGCAATATGGGTTTAGCGAGTGATTTTGCTTTAGTAAATTAGCTATGCAGGGATAACTAATTTATTTACGTGCGTAAAAACTAAGTAGTGGATAGAAAGAAGTGATTTCTTGAATAATTATTGCGTAGGTACAATGTCTGTATAACCGTACAAGAAGTTATATTTAAAATAGGCACAAGTATGCAAAGAAATAGGTTCAGCTATTTAAATTACAACTGTTAAATAGTGGGTGGTAACTAATTAAATGCTTATGAAGACTTTCAAGTCGTAAAATAGGCGCAATGAATGCAAATGATAGGCAGCTTGAAAATTAGCACTGATTAACTAGCAATAAATAGATAAAACAGTGAAATAATAGTAGAAATAATGGATAGCTGATAGGTAAGCGGATAATTGTAAAATAACTCGTTAGGTATGTAGGTAGGTTTAACTAGGTAAGCTTATTTTAGGATTTTATTAGGATTAATGGGTAGGATTAGTTTATTAAGATTGGAAGTTGTGTATATATGTGAAGGGGATAGGATAGACAAGGAATTTTTAAGATGTTGCCTTCTGAATCGGTAGGTAGGGTAAGGCAACAAAAAATAGGGTAAGATTCCTCGCTTCCCTGTTCACACAAACAAAAATTTAAGGAATAGTGGGACACTAAGGGGTAAAATAAAAGGAACGGGCTCACTTTTGGCTGGCAAAACTGCTGCTGTGGCGCGTTGGACTTCAGCTTGGCTGCTTCGCGATGGCTGCAAAAGTGATTTTCTCTCCGCTTCGAGACGAAATCTTGACCGTTTCTTGGTTCACGGGAATCAGGATGCTACGCCGTGGTAGATGATGATACAGGTCAGCCGCTTTCTTTGTTCTCGTAGGTCGTAGTACCTGCGTTCTCGAACTTACAAAGCGGGTAAGCGCTACGACGACCTTTGGACCGAGCTGCGCGGTGAAACCGGAATTCGTCCGTTGATTTTACTGAATTTACACGGTCGCCACTTTATGTGCAGTATGGGCACATAAATAAAATAGGCGACTCACACGATAGACAGATTGTATATTAAAATTATAAAAGAAATACAATGATTTGGTGGCGATCGGTTCGCGAGCTATCGGCAAGTGCCTAACACCGGCACGGTGAGTGCTGTCGACCGTTGGAAAAGATGGACCCCCCGCGTTCCTCGCACTCCCCCCGAATACCGTCGGTGCTGTTATATCGGCGCCGACACTGTTGAAGAATGATTGTTAAATATAGAGAATTTCTGGATTTGATTCACTAACGCTTTACTACTTTATTGGAAAAGAGAGTTTACATATATCTAATCTCTCTAGGCTAAACCTAAACTAAAAATATATCTACCGCTCTGTAATGTGTATCTATTACAAAAAAGGGACGAGGCAATTTTAGAATTTGGGTTTCTCTTTTTTACTTATTATATTTTATAGAAACAGTTTGAGATTTAATGTTATAAAATATTATCATCCTCAGATAAGGTTTCTGACATGTTTAGGGCTACATTTTAATCTAGCTTTTGTCTTACATTTGACCTACATTCAGCATCTGCAAAAGTGCCTAAAATATGCAAAAACAAAATCTAAAAAAAATAACGACCAACACAAACTCATAAATATTTTATCTAAAACAAAGCCCGCAAAATCCTAAAACCAAACAATTCGTGCTCGTAATACTTGGCCGCAAAATTAACCGTGTGGCCGCCGCGTTCTTTTAATTCCGGCCGCAAAACATTCCTCAACAAAAAAACAGGCCAAATACTTCGTGAAAACAACGACACAGAAATCCTGTGCCTACAGGTAATAAGTGAAAGTGCCTCGGCACCGCCAAATTAAATATGAATGCCGTTGTAACAGCGCTATTTCGTAGTTGAAATATAATCCCCAACCTTTTTCAGTTCATGTTGGTTTTATTGTAGTTTTTACGAGCGACGCGACAGCGATAGTGATGCGGTCGTAGGGTTAAATATATAAATATTGTATTAACATGTAAGTATAGGTTTGTTGGTATTTTGGTTGTGGCTCGTGATATTTTTTGTGTTTTTAAGGCCTGAAATGCATTTGGAATGGAAAATAAATATGATTTAAATTCTATACCTAAATGTTAAATATGGTAAAAATTGTAACTCGTCATATAATAACAAATTTATTTATCGAATTCCCAAAATAATGCAAGTACTTAATACATTACGTTAGTAGTACATTAGTTTAACACAGTCATGGCTTCTTTTACGGCGTAGGAACCGTAATATGAAAGTCATCTTTGTCAAAAAGGGGATATGTCCTAATGGATATTGTCCCGTGCAGTTTCTTTTTCACATTTTACGAGTACAGTACGGTCGACATAAATCTGCGCATCTGAAGTTGTCCGCAAGTAATTTTGCAGTGGTAAATTTTAATATAACTATAGTTTTGTAATATTATATAAACTTTTTGTGATTTTTTTGCATTTTTTTACGTGGGAGAGCCATGCTTCGGCACGAATGGGCCGGCTCGACCGGAGTGATAGCACGGCCTCACAGAAAACCGGCGTCAAATAACGCTTACGTTGTGTTTCGCCGAGTGAGTGAGGTTACCGGAGGCCCAATCCCCTTTTAAAAGGTCGGCAACGCACTCGTGACTCCTCTTGTGTTGTGGGTGTCCATGGGCGGCGGTAATCGCTTACCATCAGGTGATCCGTCTGCTCGTTTGCCCTCCTATCACATAAAAAAAACCATGCTAAGATTATAAAATTAAATAAATAAAAAAATAATATTATAAAATTAAAGACAATATTGGGGTCATAAATGTTTCACATTCGTAATTATTTCCCATACTTCCATACGCGCCCATCCATAGCCCGTGTGGGGCAGGTTAAAATACAGTTCATCCCTGATGTTCCCCAGTTAGATAGGCATCTCGTACGAGCCGAGAAAATATCTGACTTGCTGGCGACCACCCTTACGTCGGAGACTATCGTAATGCACCTTTGTAACTTTTGCGCGTAAGAGCCAGTTCCCCCTCGGTTGCTGTGGCTCTGGCAGTCTGTAGTCCGTAAGGGCTCTTAAGACTCGGTAACGCATCAGCAACTCCTCTGGTGTTGCAGACGTCCATGGACGGCGATGACTGCTTACCATCGGGGGGATAGTCTGCTTGTTGGGCGACTCAATAAAAAAAAAAATTCAATATTTCGCACAATATTACGCGCGATACGTCCGAATGGCTAACTTCAGACGCTCACAGACGGTAACACAGGAAAAAGATATTATGTATGTTACAATACATAGTAGATTATGATTACAATCCAGAAGCAATAAAAAAACACTGTTCAGAAATAAGCAGAATGCATCGATCGTTAGCCTCTACGATTTGTAATCTCTCTGGCTTCCTCCACTTCCATATTTCATCCACATAACTTTCATTCACTTGAACTGGATTCGACGCGATCATTTTTCATTGCTGCGACTGGTTCTTGCAATTCATGCTCTGAACGTGCCATAAGTGGAGTTTCTGTGGGTATATAACCAAAAAACATAATACATATTTTTATTGTTGACTTGAAGGCTTCTGACTCCTGTTTTAGTAGTATGAAGCACAGACGATGTAAACAGGGTTTTAAATGGAGCAAAAAATAATAATAAATATAAATAAATGTACATTGTGTTAAGAAAACCCTGCCAGAAATTTCGGTAAATTAGGCACGACAAAAGTGAATTTTAATGTAAAGTTCCTTATTTTATTTGGTAATTTGATTGGGATACCTATATACCCCTTTGGATCGAACAGGATTCTTATAACATAGTGTAATAATACATAAGGGTCTGCGGTTTCTCTAGAACTTAAAGGACTTATTGAGACAAAAGGTAGCCTATATCCTACTCCAAGGTCAAATCTATCTCCATATCATAACATAACATAATCAACCCCATACTGTCCCACTGCTGGGCACGGGTCTTCTCTCGGAATGAGAGGGATCTGGCTATATCCACCAAGCGGGCCTAGTGCGGGTTGGGAGACTTCACACGCCGTCGAGAAAATCTCTCAGGCATGTAGGTGTTCTCATGATGTTTTCTTTCACCGTTTAAGCGCGTGATAAATAACTATTAATACGCACATGACTTCAAAAAGTCAGAGGTGTGTGCCTCGAGTTCGAACTCGAGACCTTTGGCTAGGCAGTCCAACGGTCGTACCACTAGGCTATCACTGCTTTACTCTCCATACCATAATTCATTTAAATTGATTCACCAGTTTCGGCTTGAAAACATTACAAACAAATAGAGTCAATTTCCTGATCTACCTATAGTCTTACCTAGGTATTGATAAGCAGTTGAGAAAAGACTAGAATGATGATGAAATTGCTTAATATAAACGGTCATGCTTACAGGCATGGAAGTATAACATAACATACCATCACGCCTGTATTCCCCGAAGGGTTAAGCAGAGGCGTACTAATGTGCGAGGTACCTGATTAACTGCTGTCTTTAAACTAACGACTAGTGATGAATTTGTTAATATTTCTGCCTTATTACTCTAGTGGTCCCAAGCACGACTGCTACGCTAGAAGTCCTGATTCAATTCCCGAGCAAAGTGTGTTGGGTTTTTCTATGAAAACCTCAGTAGCCGCTCGGAATTTGGAATTTATGCCCGGTTAATGGCATTACATGAGACCTAAACATACCGGCGAACTGTGGGTGTACATTACAACACCTCTGCCTGACCCTTCAGGGAATACAGGCGTGATGGTGTGTACCTTTAAATAACATCTTTTGGTATACACTTCGGGGCCATTACGCATCACAATTATATGGTTTCCCATAATTGTGTGGGGAGCCGTTCAGCCACGTTCCGTATCGCAACTAATATATAATACCTAACTATGTAGAAAATTGTACATTATACAGTAGAGATAAGGGTTAATATGCTATGTAAAATGATTCCATTTCGCTTCGATGTTCCTATGCGTTAGTATGAATTGAACCGTAATTTTTAAATTTTTAAACAAATCTGAGATTATAAACTTCATTTCCATGCACAGAGTAAGTAGCTATGTCTGACTTTGAAATAGTCAGATACTTTGAAGTAGCTATCTGCTGCATAATTGTCTAAAATAAATCTTATTAAGCACAAACATTCAAACCTAAAATAGATCACTTGACAAGCTGACCACTACTTTTGTAAATACTAACCTAAAATTTAGCGCTATAAGGGAAGCTCAATTCCGGATCCCTTAAAACAAATTGTTGCAATATTTTGTTGCTTCCCCTACAAACAGCATAAATAATGCATATGTTGTACGTAACATACTTTATCTCAGAGATAGGTATCACAGACATATATAAGCTAGATGAATGCAAAACGATCTAATAATTGAATTAATGATAACTGGTTATGAAAGAGATGAAATATAATTATGTAGTTTTTTCTGGCGTGTGAATTCCGCCAACATACTCTAAGCCCGCGTGGTGGTCTACAGATTAACTCCAGTGATAGGCACTGAAGACACTCATGCCTAGTAGTGGGTCTGTAAACTAAAATGTATAGACTACCAAAGATAACATACTGTATTACACGAAGGGTTAAGCAGGGGCGTCCTAATGTACACCCACAGTTAAAGATATACAACTAAAATTCGGTATGTATCGTCACATTTTTCAACTGCGCTCCAAGTCTCATCCAGTGACATATTCTCATCTATCCGTCCAACCTGATGAATGGCCAAATGGTCCCTAATTGAATATTAAATGTGTCCGTTCACGGACCGCATGACAGCTGGCCTCGGGTCACGGGTGGGGTTACCCTACTCACGGATTACTGCAGCTTACTGTTTAATCATTGATTTACCCAAAAACTCCTCGATGCGATGATTATTATAATAAAAAGATTGTACATAAGAGTAGAATTCTTCTGACTACGATACGATAGTACCTAGTAACTGTGTTGCAGAAACCAAGGTCATCCTGTTACATTTATTTAATTGTTTTATTATATGCCAAAAAGAACAAATTACAAAAACACCACGAAAAACAGTTAAAGAAATATAAAAAGTTTCGCCCCTTATTACATGGGGTCGAAATGTACCGGCGAACTGTGCAAATTACAATACGACCTTCAAACCTTCAAGAAAAGAGCGTACTCCCTTCAAAAGGCCGGCAACGCACTTGTGACTCCACTGGTGTTGCGGGTGTCCATGGGCGGCGGTAATCGCTTACCATCAGGCGATCCGTCTGCTCGTTTGCCCCCTATTCCATAATAAAATCGTACGCTTTGCTTAACCCTTCAAGGAATACAGGCATGATGGTATATTTAGGGTACTTATAAAAAAAATTATAGAGAATCTGGCGCATATTGACGACACGTTTGGCGTAGCGGCTGAGCGATCGGCTTCTGCGTCACGTGTTGTGGGTTCGATCCCCACACGGAGCAAATATTTGTATGATCTACAGGTAGTTGTTCCGGGTCTGGACGTTTGTGTATGTGAGAATTTGTGTTTGTAAACGCACCCACGATACAGGAGAAAATCCTAGTGTGGGGCAACGTTTCTTAAAAAAAAAAAAATATGTGTGAGTGTGTGTGTCTGCGTGTGTGCGTTTTGCTTTTTATTATTGCAATTCATTGACCCTACACTCTCTATCAACAAACAGCGTTAGAAGGACACACACCAACGCCGATATGGACGTTTCCGAACGCTTCAAGTAAATAGGGAATTACTCATGTTTACTTTGTTTTTTCCAAAGGTGTGCTCTATATTTATGTCTTATAAAAACCCCCTTACTCACAAGTGCCGGTTACCATTATGAAAAATAATATTACATCGTATATTTTGAGCATAACTTAACGATCACGACTGTTTTTTTTCTCTGAAAGTTGAGGCAGTAATGTGTATATTCATAGTTACTTTCATAGTTTTTCATTATTGTATGATAATTTTATTGTAATAAGATGACAAACAAGCTTACCTACTGGGAGCATGATTGTAAGTGGCAACTGTAGCTTATATAGACGACAGCAACACCAGTCGTATCATTAATGCGCATCAGACCTCATATCAGTTCTTAATCCTAATATGCTTAGAGATTTCCTTGGCCACAGTACCAAAACTTCAAACTAAAACGCAATCATATTAGACACACATTATTGCTTCCCCGCAGAATATTTGAAAAAACTGTAGTATCAACGTAGACAAACTCAGAATACATATTTGGTGAAAAAGTTTGTATGAAAGTCCTTTGGTTTTTAATGACTTTTTCGCACTGAAAGAGTCTAGTAATAATAGAACATAATCAACCCATTATACTGTCCCACTGCTGGGTATGGTTCTCCTCTCAGAATGAGAGGGATTAGGCTATAGTCCACCACGATGGCCTAGTGCGGGTTGGCAGCCTTCACACGCCATCGAGAAAATTTCCCAGGCAGACAGGTTTCCTCACGATGTTTTCCTTCACCGTTTAAGGGTGTGATAATTAACTATTTAATACGCACATGACTTCGAAGAGTCAGAGGTGCGTGCCTTGGGTTCGAACTCGAGACCTTTGACTTGGCAGTCCAACGGTCATACCACTATCACTATCGCTATCACTGCTTATAATAATAATAGAAACTAGGTAGATAATAATAATAGGTATTTCCTAGCTACAGTTGGACCCAGTAGGTGGCGCTGTTGTCGACATCCTTTGGGAATGAATCTGCGGACAACAGCTAGTAGGTATGTTATAATAAGGTTAGCGTCCCAGTTCTTATAAAGTACATCGTTTTAGTTTTGGCGGCACATTGTATCGGACTGTCGCGTTCCAAATTGATCGTAAACATAAAGAGAACAATAGGAATGGAATTTACGGTTATGTTTGTTACCTTATGAAACTAATAGGTAATGGTATTGGTATCTGAAACGATGACATCATTATTTTGTTTTTTCGTATACGTAACATGACTTACCAACATGTATTCCCCTAAAGGTTAGGCTGGCGAGTAACTGTTGTGCACTCAGTTTGCCGATATCTAGGTCCCATGTAATAGGGGGTGAGCCCATTGCCATTAATCGGGAACAATTCCGCGCTCCAAACTGCTACTGAGAATTTTATAGAGAAAAAGTAATGTTTTTTTTATAAAACATTGGCCGAGCAATGTTACCTACATTGCTTGGCCTGCAAATCTAACCTGGGACGTCTATCGTAGCAGTTTTGCTTACGGGCAATGAGATAGTTAATTTTTTTTATAGAGAGGAAAATAACTCTGACAGTATAGAGAGAGGTAATGTAAAACCTTGGGATTTACACGAAGGTTTCTTATATCCTATCGTAGATGACCACTAAGACGGGATTTTGGGAAAATTGCGACAAGATTGGAAAAAACGGAATCATCACGGGTAACAAAACTTTGTTACACTTCATAACATACCATCACGCATTTATTCCCCGAAGGGATAGCAGAGGCGTACTAATGTACACCCACAGTTCGCCGGTATGTTAATGTCCCATGTAATATCGGGCGAGCCTATTGCCATTAACCGGGCACAAATCCAGACTCCGAGCTGCTACTGAGAATTTCGTAGAAAATCTCAATGACACTTTGCTCGACCTGGGGATCGAACACAGGACCTCTAGCGTAGCAGTCGGACCATTAGACTAATGAGGCAGTCACTTCATAATTATCACATCATTATAATTATCACCAAATACCGTATTATATTTGCAAATAAACATGACCATTCGTTAACAACTATTCCAGTTACATAATAATCTCAATCCTATTTCTAAAGCTAATAAGCTTTTAATACAACTTGTTTAGGATTGCGGTAAAGTTATTTACTTCATATTACTTTACTATACACAAAATCGTTTCGGCACACAAGTTTCTCTATATTTGTTATCATATTACGCAGCATCAAAATTCCTAACTTGTTGGGAGATTTGTAGAAGTTGCTTAATGACTTCGTTAATCTGGCATTTCGCTTTGAAACGACGGCGACGAAGTGGATTACGGATATTATTTTTGGATATTATAATTTGTGCTATTTCTGATCTGGGAGATTTGTTATAGCCTAATGGTTTTCTTTAAGTTTACTTAAGCCAGGTTTTAACTTTTCTGCTGTATCTAAAAATTATCCATTTTCTTTCGTCTGTATAGTTATCAAGGTTTTCTTATGTCAAGATTGTCTATTAAAGATTGCTGTAAGTTATATCGTTTTAGATTTGTATCACAGCTTTAGACAGATTATTTTGTCCAAAACTGAGATACAAATCTAAAACGATTTTTTATCCATATACAGATAGATGAGATCTTTCAATAGGATGTAGGCTTTTGATCTCAAATAGTCCTTTGGTTTGCGAGGCAAACTGCCGGCAAACGAGCTGACGAGCCACCTGGTGGTAAGTAGTCATCTTCGCCCATTGACACCTGCAACAACAGAGGAGTTGCTGATGTGTTGCCCATCCTTAAGACCCCTACGGACTGCAGACTGCCAGATCCGTAGCAACCGAAGGGAACTCTCTTAACGGCTCTTACGTGCAAAAGTCGAAATACCTACCAAGGTACTTTACGACGGACTCCGACGTAAGGGTAGTCGTCAGCCAATCAAAACCCAAGAGGTCCTACCACCGAGCAAGTCAGATATTTTCACGCCTCTTACGGGATGCCTATTTGAAAGGCAGTGAAGAACAGTATTCTAACCCGTCCCTACGCGGGATAACAAAGAATATTGAAAAACTATTTCGAAAACATCCACATTTTGCGGTTACGTTTCGTTTTTTCCCTGTGGGAGAAAGGCGTGAGTGTATGTATGTATGTATGTATGTATGTATGTATGTTTAGTTTTTGCACGTTTGGAGTAGCGGTTATGTTGGCATTTTGTTACTATTGCCCCGCGTATCGTGGGTTCGAGTCCATCCAAGGAAAAAATTAGTGTGTTTCACAGATATTTGTTTCGAGTCTGAGTGTATTTTGTGTGAGTTGATTGAATCTTTGTGAAGTCCACCGCGACACAGCTTATTCCCCAATGCTAGATGTCTTTCTTAGAAAAAATGGGAAATAAAATCTTGTAATAGGTTTTCAAAGTCTCACTCAATAACGTTTATTGGAGGGGCATATATTTTTATACTGTGACCTCAAAACATTCTCCGAGTCTCCGAGTTTAATTTTTAGATCATCCTTACCTTAGCTCGTACACTTTCAAATTGATATACGAGGTCGCTAACTTTAGCATTACCAAGTTTTAAACATTTTCTCTTTCACTCGCTCCGAGTTAACTTGGTAGATTCATCACGACTATCTATTTAAGTCGAAATCACTAAGTCCAAGATCTAAATCACGGGGTACATTTATGACCAAAGTTTTGGTGTTTGTGCACCACAATGTGACCTTAAGGACGCGGTATCTGACCCTTAGTGACAATAAAACAATATGGGTCTTCTGTAATGTTAATTATTTACGTGACAGCCCTAGAAGTTTCCTAAACTATGTAGTTCACGTATTAATTACAGAGTTTCGATAATATTATGATATTAAATTGCTTAAGCAATTAAATTATATTAAGGCGTCTGGCAACAAATTGGGATTACAAAGTTTGACAAATGTGGTGATAGATAATAATCTTGTGACTGGTATTAT
Organism: Acronicta aceris; assembly: GCA_910591435.1. Lineage (NCBI taxonomy): Eukaryota > Metazoa > Arthropoda > Insecta > Lepidoptera > Noctuidae > Acronicta > Acronicta aceris. Next base: position 5,621,374 of record OU342767.1, on the reverse strand, counting down.
TGTAGTGGTTAACCAAATTTCGACCACAGTGATAAGCGGAGCGAGAGCGATGGCGGTGGCGACAGCGGATAATGAACCGATATGCATGCATTTATTGTAGCCGTCGAATGTTGACACTTTTTTGGTAGTCAATTCCTAACCCAAACGACTGCAGCGCGTACTACAATACATTTTCTATTATCTGTAATTAGTTGCTTCATGCGTCGTGAGATAATAATATCCGCCATCCCTACTGGTCGCTCTCGCCTCGCTCAACATTGTGATCAAGAACTCGGCCTTTGAGTATATTATTATATGCGCTGATGTAGCATGAATATTCTTTGTTTATTATGTATATTTTTTATTACATTTTAACGCCAACACACTCTCAGGTAATAATCATAGAATGTAACCTACAATGGGCCGTCTTATCGCTAAAAGCTATCTGTTACAAACAAGTAGAAATCGATAATTAGTTGGTCTAGATATTATGTTCAAAATCAACCTCTTCTTTTCCGCACTTGGCCGGACTCACTGACGTGTATCTAAATAAGGATGCATTTACAAATGAATTGGCATTCATTGCTGTTGACTTAGTAGTGCCTAAAAGGAGGCAAGCAAAACGTCGTGTGACATCAGATGGGTTTAATATGATGACAAAATTCACGAGTTCAACCTAGATGCGGTCGGTCCAGGACCGAAACAAATGGCATAGTAGCGAAATGTGAAGTCGGCAAATAAATAAATCAATAAAATCTTTTGCGATAATCCAACAGTCTAATATAAGTAATATAAGATAATTTCATTAAAATGGTTTTGTAATGTCAGTTTTCCTTATTAATTTCCTTTACATATTCAAAGCTCGAAGTATTCTACAATTTCAAAAGCTCTCACCATTTAATCAAGTTTTCTTTGAAATGTACTGATTAATTTAGGCGTATAAATAGGCGATTTAATAATAAGCCCGACTTAGTTTACTCCAAACTGAATTTGTGTTTGGAAACTAGCTAAAATAGAGATTTGGGGTAGCACTCCCTCTAACTAAAGTGGCTTTATAGGAAGATTAGTGTAGTAACTTAGTTTTATACATAACCCACCTATTGTATCGAACAAAGGTCGCCTAATCCGATAATTGTTTGATAAAAGTTATTTTGTTAATGTGTTCAATTTGCATGTAATAACATCCTATAATAACCTATAGTTTAAAAAAATATTAATATTGAAATTACATTTGCTTTCAAGAAGCAAGGACATTATTCTGTGCGACAGTGAAAGCGTTGAACGTTGTTAATTAAATTTTGGGTAAAAAAATGACTTCAAGCAGTTTTGAGTGCATTCGTCAAATTCAAAAACGGTTTATAAATAAGAAGACTCGATTTTAGTTGCGGGTTGTCAGTTTGTAACCACATGATTCACGGAAAAAACTCAGAACTGCAGCATAATAATAAGTCATACAAATAATTGAATAATTATAATACCTATTAGATCCGGCTTCGGAAATCATACTCAGTAGTACAGTATCTACTCGTTCATATAACGAACCAACCCACCTTTCAAATTTCTTTATAAGTAGGTATAGAGGCAATAAAACAAAAATTCAGGAAGAGACACTTTAATATTTTAATCACACATGTAACACAATATTTAGTACGGCCGAATGCAATCACGACTGAACCACGTTACTATATCACTAAACGCGTAATCATCGGGCACCACCGGAGCATCGGAGAACGGGTCTGATGGCGCTGACCCTGAGTCTCCCGAGAGACCACCCGATGGGTAGGAATGTGACACGGTTGGATGTTTGTAATTCTCCTCATACGTCACATCTCCTGCCGAATTCCACGTCATCCTCTGTATCTGTCCATGCCAACGTACCACTACTGATGGATACGCATCTCCTCCTTGCAATGTCCGAAACTTACAAGGGAAATTTAATGGAGCTCTTTCTTTCGCGTCACTTTTTTCTGGAACCGTAATTGTATCGCTCTCACTTGACGCCACTCTCCCTTCACATAATTTAAACGTGAATAAAAACAACAGCAGTAAATATTTCATCTTGTCCATCTAAAATGACACCGGGGAATGAAGCAAATTTAATACTGACCGTTCCATTTCACTACATCATTAGATAAGGGGGCCAAGAGTCACGTTAATGTGTTTGTGTAAGATAAAACTATCGCTTTATATTTCTGCCAAATGTCGACTTTAATGTTTTTGCTCGCGGTAGTAAAACTGTTGACATTTTAACTTGAACCGTTCTTTCTACTGTAGGTACGGGTAAAGGTGTAATAAATCCTCACTGTGTGACGTCATACGTGTAATAATAACTGATACGGTGCAAATGTGCAATCTATAGTGGTAAAAACTAAATAGCCCTCACCGTCTAATCTCAGAAATTACAAAACTTATAAATTTTAAAGTTAGTAAAATACCATCGCGCCTGTATTCCCCGAAAGGTAATACAGAGGTGTACTAATGTACACCCATAGTTCGCCGGTATGTTGAGATCCCATTTAGTAGGGGTCGATGTTACATCATTGAGTAAAAATTCAAGCTCCGAGCTGCTACTGAGAATTTTAAAATAGAAAAACCCAACAACACTTCGCTCCACTTTGATCTATAATAGACTAATGAGGCATATAGGTATAAAAGATCCTTATTTCTAATTTAAACAATTAAAGTTACGTGAAGCAGCGCACAAAACCTTCGGCTCTGGAGATTAACGCAACGAGGCTGTGCCAATGGCGCGCGACAACCAAGGAAACTTTAGATCGTGACTTAGTGTAGTTCGGCCCATAAAGCATCGTGGTTCCGCGGCTAAGTTCACCGGGCGAGAGATCAAAAGGAAGCCGCCGAACGTTCGGGAAACAGTTTTAATTAGCCACACTTTGTGCACAATGTAAAACGCAAGATTTGGTTCGTGGTTTATCTATAGGCTAGGCTAGACTAGATGCTTTTCTTGCCTGAGATAAGCTAGACAAATAGAGCTGAGACATATACAGAACCCATAGGTGTGTATCATGGTCATAAACGATGCCATGTTCATTTATGTACACTCTTCATTATAGAAATTCGTGATGGCGTTACTGACTTAAACTTTACGTTAGGGATGTTGCGGATATACGATTGTTTTACTGGTACCAGTTATAAATATATATTTTTATGAGTGGATGCGAGGAGATGACTGCTGTGCCACGCTAATACAAAGTAGGTGTAACTTGAAGCCGAAATGTGTAAAACAGTAACAAATCTGTCAGCAGTCTGTTTTGAAGTGCATGGAAATGACTGCTACTTTTCATTCATTTTCATTATTTTAATGAAATTATGATTATTTTTCGAAATATATAATTACGAAATTTCGCAGCCTGCTACTTTTCGTCCGCAATGAATTTTCATTCAAAATAGTTTATCGCCACACTTGCTATTTTGCTGCTTACAATGAAATCGCTAACAATACGCAAAATGCTGTGTGAAAAAAAGTCGCAGGTATGAAAAATTATTTCATTTGATTTTTCACATGTTATCTGCGAAATGTTCCATGCCTACTATTTTGCCACTACACTCTATACATTTAATGTAACCAACAATAGGACTAAATGTCAGTATTATCAAGAAGTGAATGGTGTCAGCAACCGAATTCTGAGCCATAGCGATATTCTAAGGAGAAACTCTGTCAGTTTTTTCTGCTCCTACTACCAAGTAAGGTTGTAGGTGCATAGGACTTGATTTGCTAAGAATGCATGGTCACTCATGTGAAGACCGACCGCATCATGCACAGCTTAACTGATTCTGATGCGATTGATTAATTAGCGCAGTGAGACCTTCAAGACTCATAGTAATGAAGTAAAATAACAAAGATTAAAAGTAAATTCCTATATTATAAAATAAAAACTGGAGACTTTGTTTACCTACTGCTTCTATCAAATCTATAAATATATTTTATACCATTAAAGCTTTCATCAACATGTATGGTTTGCTACCTATTTGTATTTAACCTTATTCTCTTGAAAATAAAGGTGAAAAGTGATCAACCCACATTATTATTACCTTATGCTGACAGTATTACGGTTAGTCTTGCTACTATAAAACCTGTAAGTAGACGATATAAAGTCGTCCATTCATTGCAAACCTATTTCTGGTCAAGAAGACACTAAACATAAAGAAATCACACACATCCAATCCGAATACGATAGGGCAATATAACCGAACCGAATCCACAGGGATTAAGAATCCGGAAAGCAAATAATATTTTATCTTATTTTCTTAACATTTGTCCGCTTTATACGTCATTCATTTATCGAGAAACTTTTGCAGACAACGCTTAGGAAAACTGTACGCATTGTGCGGATCAGATTTTCTCCCTTGTTTGTTCCGACGATGTCCTTGATATTTAATTGGTCCAACGTTCGATCTTGATTAAACACTAGAGTTTGTTTGTAAGCGCGCCCCTGAATTATTAAAGACAAAATGCCTTAGTAACACTCCAAAAAGTACTCTCTCACTATTATTACATAGTATAAAATGAATTGTTCCAATTTATCAAAACTTAATTCAATTTTTAATTAATATTTATGGTTATTGGATATTCCTTTGTTAAAATTCAATTCTGCTGAATATTCACGTATAATAATTTACCTCAATTATAAAGGCCACAATTACTACCAATCCTAGTCTTGCTAAAACATCAGATACCCTTTCATGAATACACTAATTGATCGTAATTTGAAACATTCAGGGTAATGCAGTTAATCGTTATACAGCCATAGAATGTACTATATATTTTAGTTAAAATACATACATCCTTTTTCACCGAACAGTAATTAATTGAATAGGCAAGTTCGATTTCTAAAAGAATTTAAATTGTTCATTCCATAAATCTATAAACACTATTTCTATTCAATATTCAACCTGTGTATAGCGTTGCAAGTATCTTATTCATATAAAAATATGAAACCTCTAGTAAAGTTTTAGCTATAAAGCACTATGATTTCAGAAAATCCGTGTCACAAAAATATCACTTTCAACAAAAAAGGAAGAAAACATAATTTTCTTTTACACCATGCTAAGATTATAAATTTATTTTAGTGAAAAATAAAATCGACTGCGGACAGGATTCGAATCTGTGTCTTCTGGTTAGATACACCAGACGCTATGACCAGTAAGCCACCGCGAGTCCCACCTGCCAGATTGAAATTTGCCTTCACATTCCGAATTTACGTCTTTAAGGTGACGTCAATGACATCTATTGAAAACAAGTTACTTTGCGTATCTACGTAAATTGGTAAAACAACATAAATAGTCATAGCAAGCTGAGCAACCAACATAGCTTCACATTTCTATAAAGGTATAATTGTCATAATTTTCGATTGTGCGCCGTGTCTATTAACAATTCAGTAAGGTTCTAATTCAAATGATTCTCTTGCACTCCCAAAATATTGCAACTGTGTCCCAACCCTGTTTCGCTCCGTGTTTCTAAGGTACGAGTGCCGCTCGCGCACCGCAATCAGGCTGACAAAGGGTTATTGTAGGAGCTACCGAAAACACTACGGATGTTACCTAAGAACGCTTTAGATGTAATTAAGGTAAATTATATCCACACGAGTACATGTTATGTGCAGTGTTAATGCAATTCAGGTGTACGAATTAAAATTTTGAGCAAAATAAATTGGTTTGTTATTTTTACATTGACTTTCATGCATGGATGTCTTAAGGGTCCGGCGGAGCTTGAATTGCCCACGAAAACGTAATACCGAAATAAATCGTAATCTAGACAATATTCTATCAAATTATGTTATTATTCGGATTTGGATACCGTTAATCTAGGTTTCTACGATACTATTTTGTCTACTACTACTTCACTGGGAATAAAAGACCAAAAATTCATTCCAAACTTGGTAAAGTTAACAAAAATTGCATTCGCTTACTTTTGGATGAAATGGTAACGTAGGAACCTAGATGAACGATATCGGAATCCGAGTAATAACAGAATTTGATTAAATTGTGTTTGAATTACGATTTATTTCGGTATTACGTTTGTAAGAGAAATTCGGTCCGCCGGACTCTTAACACTACTTTGTTGGGTCCATTTTAAACCATAGGTATGTATGAAAACTTTAATAAGTTATTTCTTGCCCAAATAGACGGAAGCTGATGGTCTAAACCATTTAACTTGAAAAGAAATAACTACATAGCCTTATAAGAAAAATATTTAATTCATAGTTTGAAGCAGTTTAGCTTATTTCAGTATACTGATACTTATCCTCTTTTGTAACAGTGTAATTCAACAGCTAAAAAAGGCTGACACCTTTCTTATAAAGCTGACTATTTTTCTAATTCAATTATTAAAAATAGGCTAAGGATTTCTCAACTTATCTCTCTCTATCGATTCTGTTATAATCAGCTTTTAAATAAAAAGTTTCATCTCAACAATAAATTCAACTAACATTATAATTTAAATGCTATTCACGAAATAGGAAAACGCTAACTAGATACATTTATCTCACTAAAACAGGCCAGTCAGGAATTGCCGCAATTCGGTAGATGGATGGAAATTCTTAATTGAACCAGTTAACTAATTGAACTAATTATGACGAGACATTCGGATAAATAATGGATAAGGCCACTTCAATCTTCTTGAGGCCAGACCCCGTCTCTATTATAAGCTGACTGTTTTACGTAATTATGATTTCATGATAATTAGGGATTTGGGTCTCTGTTCTATTTGGATTTAAGCGGAAACGATATATCTCAAAATAATTCTTTGATTGTATTACGCATGGACCTAGACGTTGTCTAAAATTGTAAATTTTATGACAGTAAAAAAATGCCTCAGACAGGATTCGAATCGTATCCTTAAGTCTCGTACGAGATCTTTGCATGAAGATGAAATTATTCTTGCATTAAAATCATAAGTTTATCAATATCAAACTTATAGCGTTTGTATTAATATACTTAACAAGTTGTCTTGCCCTGTAAATAAAAAAATCGTAGAACCCGATTGCGGTGCCACCTACCGACACAATTTGTGAATCTAAACCACCCACATCACACCTAAAAAAACTATCTAATCGTGAAAAACAAGGACACACGGTATAATTGAATTCTCGAACCCTATCTACCTTATTTTGACTCTTTCAACATTTCTATTCACGGTAACAGTCTTCATTATTGAAGTCTTTCATAGCAAACGATTATAAGTCTCTAGTTTATGTCTCTAAGTACGACAAAATGATTGATGACCTCTGTCATCAGTCAGTAACGAGTCCAGTAGCTCACTCATCGCTCGAAATTCACAACAACCTTTTCTCTCGGTTAATTACTAAGTATTTACATTCAAACAATTCAGTCTATCAAGGATAATTGATGATTTTGGGCAGGTCTCATCGTCCTAGTATTTTCCCCAACTTAGGGTCGGCTTGCAGTCCATTCAGATGTGACTGAATATCAGTATTTTACACAAAGCAACTGCTATCAGACTTCCACAACCCAATTACTTACCAATAGAAGGATAAACTGGCTGTCAGACTTTTTGGCTTTCTACTAAAGATTGTGATAGGTGTTTTTATGATAACCAAGACGGCTTAACTTGCCGTTCAAGGCACGGAGGGGTCTCGATGATGGCCACCACCAAGAATCACCACCCGTCAACATACTGGCCATAGCAAGCGCAGATTATCTCTGCAGGAAGGATTATCAGCGTAGTTATTACTTAATCATGATCTTCTCTACTGTCGTAAGAAAGAGCCACTCTCCGTAACGTACTAACTTTTAGTAGGTACTCCATCTAGAATTATACCCAGTTGCACCCATCGACGCCATGTATCTACACATGATTTTATTCCTTGTCACTAAAAAAGACACGTGCGTTTAAAAAAGTTATCTGACCTTAGTAGTAGTGCTAGGTAATGTTTTTATGATGACAATGTGTCATGACAAAGGAAACATAAAATTGAAGATTTACCTACTGAGACCACTATTTAATCTCAATGCGATTTCGATTGAGTTCAATGCCAAGAGAATACTGTCTCTTAAAGAATAACTTTACAACGCGCGACGCGGTATTGAATTTGACTCGTGATATGACGCTTCCATTGCGCACAGGCAAAATATCACATGGTTCTATTTTTGACTCTTAAGGTAAAGGTAAATAATGTTAATAATAAGGTTTCTTTATGAGATGATTAACTAAAACAAACTTGAAATGTTTAAGTAAGCTCATAACGACCAATAAATAATCCGAGGAAATATAGATGGAGAAGTTGGAACGGGCCGGCTTCAGCGAAAGTAATCTCAGATCAATTGCAGACGTTCTAAGAAATGGCACGTTTAGAGCAGCATGAAATGACGATCATGCGTGAGGAGGTAAATAACGGAACTTAGATGAAGCGAAAGTGAAGTATAATTACATTGGCCTCTGCCTACCTCACAGTGAGACAGGCTTGATAATAATTAAGCTTCCAATATTTAACTCACTATTGGTTTAGTGAGTGTCAACTAATATTATTTCAATCGAAATTATTCCAGTGACGATAGATAGAGATTGCTAACGGAAGGTAATGAAGGTAATAGATCAAATATTGTAATAACAGATCCCAGGAGAGAACTCGGCTGGTATAAATGTTTTGCTTCAATTATTCCGCTAAGCAATTCTGTTGAACACAAATACTGCAAATGTCAATTAAATAGATCCAAGTGAAAGGTCAATGCGTTTTAACAAGAAAGTCCCGATCCTTCTGTTCATTGTAATGTAATAATGTTCCGTACGTGCGGCAGAAAGGAAATTGTTTCATTTTCTGATGTAACAAAATGAAGCTCGACAAAGATACAGATTTGAAGTTCAAGATTGTATGTCACTACTGAGATTTTTGTAGAAGCAAATACGTAGGCTGAAGTTATAATATTACCGAAATAATATTACCTATGTTTTCTAAAAATTCACGAATCGTATAGGTATGTTGAGGGTCGGGAGCTGAACGGAGGCTGAATTGCCCACAAAAACGGAATACCAAGATAACTCGTAATTCAAATACAATTTAATCAAATTGTGTTAAGATTTGGATTCGGACACTGTTAATCTAGGTTCCTACAGCATTTCGTCTACTACTTTACTGGAAAAGAACGAGTGTAAACCAGTCGAAACTTCGTAAAATTTTCAATAATTACATTTATTTCTACTGAAGCATTTCTGAATGGTAGTATATGAATCTAGATTATTGGTATTCGAATCCCCATAATAAAATAGTTTGATTAAATTCTGTTTGAATTACGATTTATTTTAGTACTACGTTTCTACAGGGAATTAGGTCCCTTAAACCTGAACCTGAACCTTAAGGGTAACATAATGGTTTTTAATCAATCTATGCGGAATAATTATGTTATTTGATTTAATTGTTATTTATTCAAATTTTATCGTGTTGTAAGCAAAATATTTACTTATCACTCATATTCCCTTGAATTCCACAGTTGCATCCCGTGATACCTCTCGTCGAACATAATCAAAGCTAGATGCCACTATTAATTTCTAACCAAATTATTACAACCGCTATCTTCTCAGTGTGAGCAACTTCGTCCGGGTGGACAGTCCGGCGTCCGGCCAAGCGGTGCCAATTTCCGGACACTCACACACCAATGATTGCGGACACTCCGATCCGAATCACGTAGAAATAGATGTAATATCTAGCTAAGTTCGTCCGGTAATGGAGGATATTTTGCAGCATCTGGAATTTGTAGGTAAAAATTATTATTGTTTTTATTTCTATTAAACCCTGAAGTATCAAACTAGACACACAACATACAGCCTATTGTTTTTGTACCATTTTCTGCTTTGCTGAATTAGCTATAAAGTTTAATTTTATCAAGCATTCTTCTGTTTTCCGAGTTTCAAACTGAAAAATTGAGACTTTTTCTCAAGCAACAAAATTTTTAAGAATCAATATTGATTATAAACAGTAAAGATATTTTTGAACAATATCATCAAAATTATTATTAGCTAAAAGATTTCAGAAGGAGGCGGTCACCATCATACCATCGCAAAAAAAAATATCCTTAGTATCTTATATCACCATCACAGGTACAGGTGATATATCTTTGAGTTATCAAGTTATATTGAAGTAGTATATAGTTTTAAGTATTTTGTTGAGTTTCCTTTCGTTAGTATGGAGCATAAAGTAATGAAACTTCTTCGAGAATCCAAACAATGAAAGAAATCACAAAACTTTTCCAATAGATCTCTTGATTGAGCAGAGTTTTATTTACTTTAATGAATAAGACATTAGGCGAAAAAGAAGTTGTTTAGTTTAATGTTTTGTCTTTTGGCCCTTTGTCTGTTTTTTGAGGTGGAAGATCTCTGCTGGTGAGTTCGTTTGGGGCGGTATCAACGCACTGCCAAATCTTATTGTTCTTGAGTTTGTTACGGTGTTTCTTCTCAGGTCGTCAGTTAGGAAATGCCGGTGCCATCTAGTTAAAATCATCCCTAAAAGATCTTTATACTTACAGAAATAAATATTATTTAATTTAATCATTTATTCTGCCGTTGATGAGCAATAGTGTTTTTTTATGGGATAGGAGGGCAAACGAGCAGGCGGATTGCCCCGCAACACCAGAAGAGTCTCGAGTGCGTTGTCGACCTTTTAAAAGGGGATTGGGCCTCCGGTAACCTTACTCACTCGGCGAAACACAACGTAAGCGTTGTTTAACGCCGGTTTTCTGTGAGGTGCCACTAAGAAGAAGGAAATCTCAAGATTTAATACATACCATCACGCCTGTATTCTCCGAAGGGTTAGGCAGAGGCGTAATGTACACCCAAAGTTCGCGGGTATGTTTAGGTCCCATGTAATAGGGGGCGAGCCTTTTGCCATTAATCGAGCACAAATCCCAAACTCCAAACTGCTACTGAAAATTTCGTAGAAAGAAAAACCCAATAACACTTTGCTCGAACTAGGAACCCATGGCGTTTAGCGTAGCAGAGGACCACTAGGTTAATGAGGTAGTTATGACAAATAAGACTTAACGACTGAAATCTTTTTGTATTAATTTTTATTGCTTAAGTTTAAGATAGCAAGTCAAGAGTCATACCATTGCTCTATAGGCAATTGCCGATTACCTACAGGAGGCCTGAATCTATGCTTCCTTATCATACAATGAAAAGACACGTTCTTAGATTAATTTGTATCTTTGGAGACCCTGTAAGTCATCTACACTTTGTGCGCTGTAGCATCATTCGTTTCTGGAAGGTTGCCGTGATTTACAAATTCTGACTTAGTATTTTAGCTGTACCACATTCGTAATATATTAAATTATTAGTAACTGAAGTAAATAGTAATAGTAATAGTTGACGACACGATTGGCGTAGCGGTTGAGCGATCGGCTTCTGCGCCACGTGTTGTAGGTTCGATCCCCACACAGAGCAATTATTTGTATGATCTACAGGTAGTTGTTCCGGGTCTGGGCGTTTGTGTATGTGAGAATTTGTGTTTGTAAACGCACCCACGACACAGGAGAAAATCCTAGTGTGGGGCAACGTTTTTTTTTAAAAGAAAATAAAAGAAAGAAATTAAATTAAATCAACGTCATACAAAGAGTGTAGGCAAGTATGTTAGGTAGGTAGGTAATTATATAAATAACAGATACACGCAAGCACAACTCATACGAAACAAAACATAACATTATGTACCTACATATAGCGATTAAGACAGTGTAGTTTCTAGACAAACAAAATAATTCTCATTAAGTATATTATGACAACATACTCTCTAGGTATATCTATTAATTACGTAGTTAAGGTTTATCCTCGGATATGTTTTTACATCGTTACGAAATCATTTATTTATACATCAACAAAATTATCTTTGATCATTAATGTAGAATCATAATTTGTGTATGATTATTGACTAATTTTAAGTGTTTAGTTTCTTTTGTGTACGCCAGACTACCTATTTATTATATTTCCTCTCTTTTGAGTCCATCCAAAGGTTGTCTGTAAGAGATCGCTTTTAGCGATAAGACCGCCCATTGTACCATTAAGATTCATAAAATTGTACTTGATATTTTAGTTTTTGGTGTGCAATAAAGAATATTCTATCTATCTATCTAGAATCATTCAACAGTGTATGAGTGGTCATTGTTAATCCAGGAATAAGCCATTTGATATTTTTTTGATATATTTAGTTCACCAATATCTGTGCTCTGAGGGCATTATACGAATCCCTCGTGAAGAGTTATTTAGAATGCAATGCAATAGTCTGGACACCACATGAAATTAAGTACAAATTAATGCTGGAACGGATACAAAACAAGTTTCTAAGATTCATGTATTTTAAACAGTATGGTGTATATCCTAAGAGCATATTACTAAGATACCAATACACCAAAAAACACATACACACACACACATACACACCATGACACCCTCACACATACACACCATGACACCCACACACACACACACCATGACACCAAATGTATACCAAACATCAAATTCTTAATTTAAGACTTTCTCATTAATGTAACTATATTAACAAAATTGTAGCAATAATAGCACAAGCACTATAATTTGCATTGTATTATTTTTGGATAGGGGATCGAACCTGCTTCTCCTTAACACAGGTTAACCCATAACCTAGCTAGGAGATCAGTGCTTCACCCACGTGATTGTAGATAGTACTTCATATTTTGTGAAATTATATATTTACCATGTACTACAATTGTTTTTAAGTCAATAAATTATATTATTATTATTATTATCCTGGATTTCCACTGCTGTATCCTACATTGTTTCTACTAGGTATTATTGGCTATTTTAAACTTGAGATGAGAAGGGAGGTAGCTCTTGCCACTTATGTATTTAAGGATATGCGTGGTAAGATACACAATCCAGCCGTCCTAGGTACAATTAGGTGGTGTGTTCCGGATCAGTACGTGTCGCACCAACTGGCTGCAGCAGGCGCCCCTCTCGCGCGCTTTGCGGGCGCTCAACGCGATGTCACAGCAGGTTGACTTATTTATCTGCACACTAAGTGAATTTACACGAACCGCTTATTGAATAATATCCCATACCTAGTCAATAAAAGTAACACGGTCAGCAGGCTTACTCTTGAAAGCAATACAATACCAATCCAAACGTGATCCGATTCCAATGTCAATTTGGTTGTTGGGCGATTTCGTACTCTTGAGCACAAATCCTTTAACCTTTGGGGGGTCGTTTCCCAATCTTATTTAGTTCACTCAATCACCGCGCAATATTGAAACAGTTTGACGCTAGTCTCGGATTCAAGAGTACGAAACTTGACGAAACGACACAATTCCAATGTCGATGTATCGGAATTGAGTTCAAGAGTAAGCCTACTGTACGTTACTATTAATAGATATAAGAATAATAAAAAATGTGTGCTGTTATACATATATTAAGTAGATATAAGTACTTCAACTACGCTATTGAATTAGGTGTGAACCCGTAGTAATAGTTGTATGTGTGAAATAAATAAATAATTTTATGTAAATCTTAATTAGGATGCACTCAATAAGAAGAACAATCTGCAGAAGGTTTTTCAAACGAATACAGTAGACGTAAATCTATGTGTCGAAATTAAAACATTATTCAATATCAACTTTATAAATCGCATAACACATATCATCATACCTGTATTCCCCGAAGGGTAAGGCAGAAGTATATTAATGTACAGTGGCGACCAAAAGTCCATAGGCAATCTCACAACGTAATAGCTTGACGTTTAGTTTGACTTACCACCACCTATCCATTGTCATTAACAAGTGACACGCACTGGATGTATCGAGCTCGCTCGTACTGTTCATAGCAATGCAATCCTTAGCGTGCTTATGGACTTTTGAGCGTTGACTGTACACCCACAATTCGCCAGTACGTTTAGGTCCCATGTAATAGGGGACGCGCCTGTTGCTATTAACCGGGAACTAATTTAAACTCCGAGCTGCTACTGTATTTCTCATTTCATAGAAAAACTCAATAACACTTTCCTCGATCTGACAATCAAATACTGGACCTCTATCGTATAAATCGCCCTTAGGATCAATAGACAAATAAGACAATTTATAAATAGCTACTTTTAGAAAATAGATTATTTTATATTCCTTATATTATTTCATTTTCCAATATATAAATGTATCTAAAATCGCGTCCTGCTTTGACAGCCACTGTTGTTACTTTATGCAGTTCATCATCAATCGTTCGAAGTAACGTCAAAAGAGCTTGTGTTCATTGAATTTCAACCAACATTACTGTTACCAATAACGAGTGAACTTCGTCTCGTCTACGCACAATAATATCCCATCAATTCCAAAATACTCTGTAATCAAGAAAGGAAACATTCAAACTAAATTGAAATAGTTCACTGAAACTGTTCGAGGGGTTAGTAATTCACTAACTGAAGGAGTTAACCATGTTAATGAAAATTGCTTTCGATAAGATCTGGATGCCTGAGTTATTGAATATGAGGTCTCAGATGAGGACGAAAGATAGGAAGTCGAAGGGATAACTTATGGGGGACACTTTATGGATGATATCAAATTTTATAGTCACTTGTGTGGAATTCTGGGTGTTGTGCACACTTTAACATCTTCGGAAGTGATCAAAAGAATAAAATTCTGATTTTTAACACCGTATTTGATAAATGTTAAATGCATAAAATACTTTTTGAGGTAGGTATCTATAAGTATGAGAATTCGAAATTAAATCGAAGTACAATACATTACTTAATTCCAAATATATAAAGATTGGATAAGTAATATACTTTTAAATAGCGCATAATGAAGAAATTATTCTCACTACAAACCTATTACTTATTCATGCACAGCACTAATAATTTTATGAGCGTCGAAACTAGAAATAATATAATTTATAAGAATCGTGACATTTTCGTGAACGTAATAATATTTTAAATTTTATCTCAGCATTTTTTAAAAATCTTACTAGCAATGTGGGTTGCATATTACCTACTAGTATTCTTGTTAACCCCTCGTGCTAAGCTAAATGCTTGTGTTACAATTGGATTCACGTCACTAGTGCAATGGGTGGTGTTCGAACCGGCAACCACATGATCACAAGTCCGACGCCCTAGCCATTAGGCTACCGCCGCTTCATTTATATTCTATCTAATAAAACCATATAAAAGAACAACAAAAGCCCCAATGCTACAAAATCTTTTTTTAACCCACACTCTTCTAGAGCCTATAATATAAAACTTACGGATTTAACGCAAACCACTTCACACCTGTAGGTACCTCACGTACTAAAGCTAATAGAACCAACTAAAGATGTAGACTTTCACACATACGAGTAGAAACGTGAACGTAGTTTCTTACATAATTACTTTTGCCGTCTCAAGAGTAATCTAATGTGGGCAAATAATTTACTTCTACCTTCGTGAATTAGTGCCTCAATATACGGCGACCAATTTGCGGCTTAAGATCTATTCAGTACCTGGAATGGTTAAGTTATATAGGGAACACGGCCTTCTAATTATCATCTGACATCTACAAGTATCCAATCAACCCGGGGATCTTAATTTTGCTTCTTTTACACCAGGAATTTTTAGTCTAAGATCTGAAGCTAGGTTTCGTATTGGTTACAAGTTCATTTACAGTTAAAATTATATAATTTCAGTTGCTGTTTTATTGGCATTAGGCGAAATATTGTATGGGTTTGTATTTCATCGAGTAAAGATTTTCGATTAATTTGTTGTTAGAAGTCGATTCCTTGAGAATCCTAATACGTATTTGCCATTTTGAAGATACTTAATATTATAAAGTAGAAGAGTTTGTTCGTTGGTTTGAACGCGCTAATCTCAGTGACTACTGGTTGGAATTGACAAATTATTTTTGTGTTGGATAGTCCATTTAACGAGGAAGTAAGGCTTTATAATATCATGCTACGACCAATAGGAGCAGAGCAACGCGGTTGAAACCGCGGGTCGCAAGTATTTAAATAAAACTACTTTTTACGCATTTTATCGTGTTGTATTGATATTATTTAAAACAACGCGATAAAATCCGTAAACAGAAGTTTTATTTCAATGTCCACTCTCGCGCTGACACACACACACACACACACACACACATCTCACCCATCACTCACACACTACAAATACTCACATCCATCACTCATACTGACACATATTCACATCACATTTACATGAAAAATAGACAAATCTCAGAGTGACTATTTGTTAAATACCTACTTTCTTTGATAGTATGTATTAGATACCTATATTCTTACTTTTCTTCTTATTATAAAAAAAAAAACCTGTAGCGAACTATGTTATAATTAAATTTAATTTAATTAAATAATTATATAATACTATCTACAATAAGTCAAATACTGTAAACGGTACACAGAGCCTAGATTCCACAACACAGGGAATCCTAGTGTGGGATCTAGGGCCTCAACCAATAGTGTAAAACTTTCTTAGAAAATAAATATTTTTCATTTTTCATTTTGTCTCATATTCGTGTAAGTGTCAGAAACCAGTATGTCATCTTATATATATTTTTATTTTATCATTCTAGTCTTTAAACATTTTAAAAATAAGTACCAAAAGCGTTTAGTTAAACAAAACGCCAGCAAGAGCACAAAACGATTAATTCACAGCTAAAATTCCCCTCGGCCCGTTGACAACGGTGTTCGTTAAAATAATCCTATTCAGTGCTCAGTGTTACATTTTACACATTTAGTTACATTTAACGCTAGTGATTGTGAGTAGAGTGAAGTAAATATTTAGTAATGTAAATTATTTTGGTTGCTTTGATTGCCACGAAATGTTTTGAATTGTAGCTACAATACAATTAAAACTACTAACGAGGAGACAAATCAAAACCCTGAATAAAGAAATCATTTATTCTATTCTGCTTCTGAAGATATTTGCAAAAGACGATGACATAGTTGAAGTCTTGGCTGTAGGATAGTATAGCATACTGTCACCATCACGCCTGTATTCCCCGAAGGGTTAGGCAGAGGCGTACTAATGTACACCCACAGTCCGCCGTTGTGTTTAGGTCCCATGTAATAAGGAGCGAGCCTATTGCCATTAAACGGGCACTAATTCCAAACTCCGAGCTGCTACTGAGAATTTCATAAAAAAAAAACAATAACACATTGCTCGACCTGGGAATCGAACCCAGGACCTCAAGTGTAGCAATCGCGCTCAAGACCACTAAGCTAATGAGGCAGTTATTTATTTACATATATTTATTGAAGCACTCATAAACAAAAAAAAGCTAAACACTATTTTTTCAAATCATGTGCGTATTAATAAATTAAACCTCAAAAATTCCAAAAAACTGCCTCATTACCCTGGTGGTCCTAAGGGCCTGGGTACGATTCCCTGGTCGAGCAAAATGTTATTGGGGTTTTTTATAAAATTCTCAGTACCAGCATGGACTTCGGAATTTATGCCTGGTTAATGGCATTAGGATCACCCTCTATTATCCGAGACCTAAACATACCCATAAACTGTGGGTGTAATTTATTAGTACGCCTCTGCCTAGCCTTACAGAGAATATAGACGGAATGATTTTAAAAATAGTTTCCAAGATTCATAGGCCAAATTTTTTATTTCCTCAATTTTAATGACTGATGTATGACCCTTCGGCAGATACAGGCGTGAAATTACAAGAAATGTTATGAAAAATCCTGCGTTGCTGAGAGATTTTTCAACGATAGGTTTGGTACAAACATCCTTACAAACGTAATACCGAAATACATCGTAATTCAAACACATTTTAATCCAATTCTGATAATATTCAGATTCCGATACCGCTAATCTAGGTTCCTACTCCAACATTTCGTCCAAAATACTTCACTGGATATAAATGTAAGCGAATGCAATTTTTGATAACTTTACAAAGTTTGGAAAGATTTTCCGGTCTTTTATTTCCAGTGAAGTAGTTGTAGACGAAATAGTGCAGTAGTAACCTAGATTACCGGTATTCAAATCTGAATAATAACATAATTTGATAGAATACTGTCTAGATTACGATTTATTTCGATATTACGTTTTTGTGGGAAATTCAAGCTCCGCCGGACTCTTAACCTTCTCTGAAAGCCATTCATTTTGACAGATAGATAGTAGATAGGTTGGCGATGATGCCAATTTGAACCTAAAAATTGGCAATACTTTTTTCACAGGTTGTACGTGCATCCGCTTCACGTCGACGTACGGCAAGGAGCGCGGCACGTTCAGCAGCCCCGACTACCCGCGCCCCTACCCACCGCACATCGACTGCCTCCTCTACACCTTCATCGCGGCACCGCACGAGATCGTCGAGCTCGTCTTCACTGATTTCGACATTCATAAAGAACACCTCGAGTAAGTAATAGCAATAGACTTTATTTTCTTTGTCTGAGAAGGGTACTAGGTATGTTGATTTGTCACGTCTTTTGTTTCAATTTAATTGAACTTTCTCGTAAGATAGAAATTATATTAAAGAAGAATATGCTAGGTTTTCAGAATATTCTAAACTATAGGATCTATAAGATAAATAAGTATGATAGAAGAAAGTTTCTTTAACATTACCTACGTTTTAAATATTTCATTCAACAAATTTCAAATAATAACATGAAGCAGTCACTTAAAATTAAAATCAACTTAAGTTTCGTTTCAAAATCTTATTTATAATCTTATTAAAACCTGATAATTAATTTATCTAACCTAACCTAACCTAACAATTATTACATCTTAATTAAAGTTTATAAAATGAAAGTGTTTTAGAGGAAAACAAACGGTTGTGACTAAGAGTTTGTCTCAATATTGATGTATGACAAATTTGAATTCTCTACTTGCCAAAGTTTACAAAGTTCAATTCGACACTCTGTTCAAACTTCGCTATTTAGAGAAATCCCATTTGAAATTGGTCTATTAAGAAGTAGTTTATCTTTGCTTTCAAAACTTTAAATTGTACTTAGATAATTCCTTCGTACCACACAATTTATTAATTGAAATTCTGGTGACGTAAATCATTTGTGTAAATAGCGTAAATGTAAAAAAAATTGTGCATATTATTGTAAATCTGAATAATATTTTACTTATAGCACTCGCAAAATAGGTAAAATAACGACTCTTCCTTCTTCCGTCTTAGTTATTGTGGATGCTAAATAACAAACTATGGAATCATTCTTGACCACACTAGACGTGATAGTTTTTGGATTTTTACGCAAATGGATAAAAAACAGTTTTTAGCTCTTGAAATCGATTTCACAATACATTTTTAAAAATCGATATCAGGATCTGGCTTGCAGTTTCGATCGTAGTGTCATAATAGTTTTTTTTTGTGCTTATCTGCAATCAGTCCCAAACCATAAACAGATTTGTTCCGTGTCGTTCTGATCGTATCCAAGGAGCTCCTCAATAGGAGACAGCTCATCCTTCACCCTCCGTCACCAAGTTTTTGTATATCATGGCGTTTCAGTCGTTTAGTGTAGCTTAGTAATAATCTAAATTAAATCTTATTAGTTCCCAGTTTAGTTTTATTTTCTAAAGTGATATTAAAACCATATTAACTTTACTGAAAGGACTTTATTACTCACATCATGCTTAATTAAGATGATATGAACTTCAATAGCAATTTCTCCTCTTCATTTGACTTCAATTTTGGCAGGTTTTCTCAATCCGGCAAGCTTTCTGCAAAACTTGACGTAATCAATCATAGTTGAGCCATCATCCTGGACTATCAGTGGTGCTTCATCTAAGGCATAATCTGCTTCTTTCGCTGTGAACTTATCTCCGAAGGTCATGAGGTCATGTCTGATCCTGTAATCAAAATTATTTCAATGAGTATTACGGTCATTTTAATAACTTACACGCCTCACGCCTTTTTCCCATAGATGTAGGCAGAAAATAAAGAACATTACTACGATTTTAGCATACACTTTTCGCTACGTTCATGAAACAAAACAACATAATTTTTTTTAGCCATAAAATGATATTGTATTTATTGAAAATGATATTTATTTTTATCATATAACTAACTTCATAACAACTCAACAATACAACTCAACTATCATAACTATCTTTTTTAGATAAAATAAGTATTTAAAAAAGTAATGACTGATACAGATTCACAGCTGGTTACATGCCGCCTGCATCTAACAACTATACTATGGAGATTAGAAGCTAAGGTAACAAATCGATTCAGTATGAAAAAAGCACAAGACTGAAAGTTAGAATTGAAGTCCATGTCGAATCGCTCGAAATTCCCGAGTAACCAACAATAAATCGACCAAACAAGTGCTAATTGTGCTCATAAAATTAAAAAAAATATTCATGTACAAAGATGCAAGCCTCCCATTGACATGACAGAGTTCAGTTGAGCTGTAAAGACAAACACGTACAGATTACGGAATACCATAATGCTTTTACTTTAATTTAAAGAAGTGTTAACCCTTAAATAATAAAGCGCTCTATACACATTTCACAAACGCACACTTAGAAATACATAGGGTTGGTTTTAGTAGAACTTTCACCGTAAGAATGTTTCAGACCATAGCAACAAAATAAAATATTAAACCAACGCTTAAACGTGACTCGGCAATAAACTTTTTTTTTTCAAGTCTCGAAGGTCGCGGGTACGAAACCGTGGGAAACAGTTAATAAGCAATAAATTTTATTAGCGATTCACATTATCTTATACAGACCGAAATAAAAGAACGTCGGCTGAATATAGAAAAAAATTAAGCCATCTGGGGTTACAAGCAAGTCTACTGTAGTCTGTACCTACTATTTTATTGTGTTACATAACATAATCAACCCATTACGTTAGAGGAACCCGTTACGCTATAGTCCATCTCGCTAGCCTAATGCAGGTTGTCTGACTTCACACGCCGTCGAGAAAATCTCTCAGGCATGCAGGTTTCCTCGCGATGTTTTTCCTTCAACTGCCGGGAAGTTAAACATGCAATAAATGAACATCCTGTACTATCCATTCTAATATTAAAAAGTAGACTTCCCGTGCGCAGCTTCGCCTGCGTAAGTACGCAGACAAAGCTGCGTAAGTACGCAGACAAAGCTGCGCAAGGGTTAGTCTAATTTTTTTAGAAAATTAACAAAGCAGCTAATTTTCATTTATAAAATATACTGTGCCCATTGTACCTACACCATGGAGGTTTCATATCACAAAATGTGTTAAGTCTAATTTACAAGAAAGAAAACGATTGTCAAAATGTCAACAGCGAATGACAGCGGTAGATAATCTTGACGATGTCATCGTTTTTTAAATTTAAACAAACTTTCACCCCCTTTTCACCACCTTAGAGTTTGAATTTCCAAAAATCATTTTTAGTGCTCGTCTACAGTGCAAAAGGAACCAGCATACAAACCTTCAGAGATCTAGCTCCTGTAGTTTCGGCTGTGCGTTGATACGTCAGTTAGTTAGTAGGTCAGTCAGTCAGATTCTTCTTTTATATATAGATAAAAAAGTAACTGAGTCTGTTATCTTTTCACACCTAGCCCGCACTAAAGAGATTTCAATAAAAGGCAAGGAGATACTTCGATTGTTACCGAGAAAGGACATTTTATAAGAAAGATATAGGCGATATACTTTGGGTCTCTTTGGGACACGAGTGGAACCGCGGATAATAGCTAGTAACTTATAAATTCAGATTTTTTGGTTTACTACTATTTGAATCTCACCTGCATATTAATTAAACTTTACCGTTTTGGTAATATATTTTACGCCAATACGTTTGACTCATTAATGTGAAACTTTGCTTAGTAATATGAAATTATAGCTCAATTTTAAAACCATGAATAGTCATAAAAACCTGAAAGTATAATTTGAAAAAGTTCAAATAAAGTTTTTAGTGGTTTAGAATTTAGTTGATCAATTCTAATGAAGTTTGAACATTTAAATTCGGCATAGTAATCCAAAATCCAAAACATTTCTAATAAAATTAAACTTTTAC
Organism: Acronicta aceris; assembly: GCA_910591435.1. Classification (NCBI taxonomy): domain Eukaryota; kingdom Metazoa; phylum Arthropoda; class Insecta; order Lepidoptera; family Noctuidae; genus Acronicta; species Acronicta aceris. Next base: position 5,599,467 of record OU342767.1, on the reverse strand, counting down.
CATTTGCATTTCTAATAAATTTGTAATGTATTTAAATAGCTATATATTTATTTGAAAACTTCATTCACTTACTTTAAGAAACAAGTTCCATTTCTGGAATGTTTATAGCAACTTTAAAAATATTCAATAAATAAATAAATGATATTTATTTCTGTAAATAGATCTTATAAGGACACTTTTAAACTAGATGACACCGGCATTTCGTAACTGACGACCTCTGAAAAGAAACACCGAAACAAACTCAGAGAATCATGGTCTCTTTTAAAGTCCAGACATAATACTTAGTAGCAAATATGAGTTCCAATGTAAGACAATGTCTGATATGGCCTTTAGAAGAAAGAGCCATTGCAGCTTTAAGTAGACCAATCCCATCTGACGGCACGCATGCATCAGTCATTGGATAGCTCGACCATAATGTAGGGAGCTAAACAACCCGTCGCACGACGATACCAGATCAGTGGAACATTTGCGTAGGCCAGATATCAACAATCCAAATTAATTTGTAAAATCACTATTAATAAATTTATAGACCAATAAAGTATCTTAAGTGGTATTCACAAAACATTACAGAATTTCAATATTTTCCAGGATGAAAATTACTTGAATAGAATGGTTTAATACGAAATATTCGGACATAATAAACGTATTTTACGATCGATAGGACGCCTGTACAAATGCTTTCGGATTTTCTTGTCGTCAAAATTTTCCCTAATAATTATTACAAAACGGCGGGGATTGTCGGAAAGTACAAATTGTACCAAGAATTTTAATGCCACCACGGTATTACCGCGTCAGTATAAATTCTTTTTTTTTGTAGAGAGCATGGCATTAATTATTTTTAATCACTAAATCAAAGTAAAAAGGATAATTTAAAATGTACATTGCTAGAATATAATAACATAACGCCATGACATCAAGCCTTTATTTCCCGAAGGGTGAGATAGAGGTGTACTAATGTACACCCATAGTTTGCCAGTATGTTTTAGGGTGCACGTAACATGGGGGCGAGCTTGTACAAATCAAAAGTGCTACTGTCCATTTCATAAAAAAACCCAATAACACATCGATGGTGATGTACTCGCGCTTAGGACCACTACATTAATATGGAATTAATTTAATGAGACTAAATATTAGATAACATATCATACCATCACGCCTGTATTCCCCGAAGGGTTAGGCAGAGGCGTACTAATGTACACCCACAGTTCGCCGGTATGTTTCGGTCATGTAATAGGGGGCGAGCCTATTGCCAGTAACCGCATAAATCCAGACTCCGAGCTGCTACTGAGAATAGAAAAACCCAATAACACTGTGCTCGACCTGGAGATCGAACCCAGGACCTCTAGCGTAGCAGTCACGCTTGGGACCACTAGACTAATGAGGCAGTAAATATTAGATACCGATTAAAATTATACCAAGTTACCCAGGTATTCGGTATCAGAACCCAAGGACCGGTTTTAATCATAGTCTGACAGCTACCCCGAGAATACATCACGTAAGTATCTGAAAATGTAATTTAAATCTTGATTCGCAATATTTACCGGTCCCACAGGTAATGTAAAATTTAAATAGCAACCTTTTTGTAGCTATTAAGATATAATTGCGTAATTCATTTGGGTTTAATTAAAATTATTTTGTTGCTGATAGGAACATGTTGCCCGCTTTAGGGATAAATTACAAATGGAAAATATTGATCGATTTGCAGTGTAGATAGGGAAACAGTTGGTCGCGCCTGCGGGTCACACATTACGGAAGAATGTTTTGCAAAAAATAAACTTGTTTAAACTTCTTTACAACATTGAAATAAAACTACTTTGTATGTATTTATTTATTATGTTTATATTTAAGTATTTTATTATGTAGTGTTTTTATTTTTTATTATTATTATTTATGGAATTTTATATAAACAGTACACCACCGGCTACCCTCCCCCCTTAATTTATTCTACTATTTAAAATCCATCCTAAGGTTGTCTGGAAGATATCACTTTTAGCGATAAGACCGCCATTGTACCTATTAAAATGAATATGTTTTAGTAACTATTTAACAATAATAATAATAGTTTACAATAAAGAATATTCTATCTATCTATCTATCTATCTACTTTTTACGTAAACTTGGTTTTAAAATGTATTGTAAATAATTTTTTTTATATAAAAATGCCTGCATGTCTTTTAAGCCAAAAACCCATGTCCTTTCCTAGAATACAATCTATTTCTTTGCCAAATTTTGTCGGAAGTTCTTCAGCGGTTTAGGCATGAAAGCATAACAAACAGGTAGAGTTGTATTCGCATTTATAATGTTAGTTTGGATGATAAGTATTCGTGAGAATTTCTATTGAACATTCTATTGAACACAAATGGAACACAAGCAATTGTTTTTTTATTGCTTCTATTAGTTGTTCAAAGATTCTAAGATCAATACTGATATTGCCGAAATTGTTTCAACAATCTGAAGTTTCCTTAGTAAGTGATACGTTTGTCTTTTGTTTGATGTTTTTCCTTGACGCCAAACTTCCGAAAGTATGTTGGCATTTCATACATATTTACGTAGTCCTCAGCAAACACACAACTACATAAAAATGTCAATGCAGTCTCGTACAAACATCCTAAAATATTGTTTTAAGAGAGATAGGGCATAGTGGAAACGAATAATTCCACTCACAATTGGAGCCGCCCGACTGCAATAATATAGCTCCGTGTTATGTTGTGTTCTTAATGGTGAGCAAGGCTCAAAAGCTCCGCGAGGAAGCGTTGTGTATATAGGATAAGCATCACGCATTGTCTCCTGCTGCCAGCCCAACTTTTCCTTGATTTACAGGGTCGGAAACGCGCGAGTGATACCCCTGATGTTGCAAGCGTCCTTAGGCTACGGTAACCGCTATCAGTACGGATGGTAACATCAGGGTCGTATGCTTGTTTGCCACCTTAGTGGTATAAAAAAAAATTGTACCTATACAGAAATAACTACAATACTTACGAACGTAGTTACTGTAGTTGAATGTTTGTAATAGTGTTACGTTTCACGGAAAAATATGTTATACTTAGCATAACATACCATCACACCTGTATTTCCCGAAGGGTAAGGCAGAGGTGTACATATACGTACACCCACAGTTCGCCAGTATGTTCAGATCCCGCTTAATAGGGGGCGAGCCCTTTGCCAATCGGGCACAAATTCCAAATTCTGAGCTGCTACTGAGAATTCCTTAAAATAAAAACCCAGTAACACTTTGCTCGACTTGGAAATTGAACCCGGAACCTCAAATGTAAGAGTCTAATTATAACAGTCGGCTAAACACGGTTATTGATCTAACCCATTGATATATATAATATTATATTGATGCAGCAGATTATATCCTTAGTTTCAAGTCGAACTTTATCAGCGCCCTTAATACGTTGGGGATTACACAAGTTAGCCCATTCTCGTAGTTGCTGCTAACTTAAGTTATGCGACGATGTAAATTCATTATAGATTGCCCTATATATAAATTCTTAACGGACTATAAACTTTAAGATTTACGGACGTTATAAAATTGGAATAAAACCGCTTTGGATATTTTGAAATGCAAGTATAAGGATATGCATGGAAGTACATATTAATATAATTCTGCCGGATTAGATCCCTACATAGAACAAATATTTGTATTACTACAATATACATATTTGTACACATTGTTAAAAAAAAACTTATCCGACCCGAAAGGGGCATATAGGTCCCAATCGCATATGCCAATAATATTTAAATTAAAGAAAGAAAGAAAAATAAATTTATTGAGACAAGTTCCCGTACAAAACACACATATAAAATGAGCAAATAAAACACAATCAACATGAAATGCTGTAGGTATGCTTGCCTCTAATGGGTTCCCAGCTCAGCATTATGCTGGGCATATTTAATACCCAGCGCTGGTTTTCAGTTGGCACCCTAAAGAAACTCCCGACACAAAAATATCTAAAAAGGAGAAAAAAACTAAATATTGTCCCTTTACGTTTTATAAGTAAAATATTTTAATTCAGTTGTCATTGTGTTAGGAGGCCGCTCATGTGCTCGTCAAAACTCATCGTTTGAGCCCAAACACAACATAGATGCCGCACACCGATAAGGAGTTCTTTTGACGGCTTGTATATGCTGTAGAATTTTGTAATATCATTGACATGTGTCAGGAATTCAAATTTAGAATCGATGAGACCTTGGAAGTTGTTTATATCTCTTTATCAAGAAAAGAGGTGATGATCTTCAAGCGGCTGAGCAGATGTTTTTGAAACATAGCTCGAATCACGATCGCTAAATCGGTTCACCAGATCAGGCGCTTCGATGCAATAGACAGACACACAGATACACAGACACACAGATACATACTACAAACTTATATCACCCCTCTTTTTCAGGGGTTAATAAAATAAGAAACATTAAATATTCATGAAAGTAAACATATAATTGAAGTTTCAAATTCAAGGTCATCATACCCGAATTACCACAATTACCTCAAAATCCAGCAAATTTTTGAAATGATATAAAACCAAAGTTTAGCACTCAAAGACAGTATCGCAGCCACCGTAAGTATTGCCATTTCAGTTTCCTCGTTTTATAGTATATTAAAATTATAGGACTTGATTATATAAATAGAATCAGATCTCGATACCTAACAATACCTTCACGGGTCGGAAAGGGTTCTTAACACATTGTATAAAAGGCATAATTAAAACAATGTTGGTAACATGAGAATTGATAAACATAGTTACAATACCTGTCTTCCGAGATCAGTCCACTATTGTTCTTGTCCCAGCGAGACAAAGCTGACAGTAAGGTTTCTTCCGAATCCAACTCTAGAGTCCGGTATCCAAGGAGGTTTACAAAGCCATCGAAATCCAGCGGGTTTGGGGCCTAGAAAAGAAAAGAGGATTTAATCACTGCCGAATAAATTGATTGATTTAGTGGAACTGTATGACCGATTGAACTACCCATATCAAGATCTATATTATTCGTACGACGTATGCGACCGACGCTTAACATACCCTCCAAAGTACAGATAGGTTACGGTGTGATAATAATGGCCACCCGTCCATCGTCTGACCGCGGCAAGCGCAGTTTAACCTTTCATATCGATGAATCAACTAGACCACTAGCTCCTATTTTGAAATATCTTCTAAATTCAAATGTTATTATTTAGAAGATTGTTGTTATAATATATATATAGATCATTTATTTAATTACTCCTGATTATTGCGATCGCCTGTCAAAGCGCACCTATTCGTAAAGGCTAATTAGTGCATGGACAGCTATTGATTAAATGCGGTTAGGGTTAAACGTGTCGGAATTAAAGATCGCTGTAGTACTAATTGCTAAACTGTCGCATTTATAGGAATATTCATTCTATCACGAAATCCCGTATGATGACCTTATATCATTGATATAAAGTTCAAATTTAAATAGTTTGACTGCTTACGTGAGATAGGATACTTAAATATTTTTGCACTACTTATGGTTTTTTTTTTACTGTAATAAGATGACAAGAGGGAGCGGTAACTGGAGCATGTAGTTGCCCTAGAACAGTGTCAATCTCGAAATTTCATTTGTTTAGTGAAATTATTGGGCATATGAGCCCAATAATTTACTCTTCAAATCGGAACACAGTAATGATAACACATTATTGCTTAAAAATGCTATAATAAGTATTAAATTGGTTGGTATTGAACGTCTCGCATATCAGGCAATAGGATTTAAGAAAATTAAGAAAGACTAATATAAAGGATAGGAAACCAAACCCAGAAAAGTCAAAATTGCTACGTCTAGATCTTTATCTAGATTGTAGGTCCATTTGTACGGCGGACAGGGATAGCCGAATATTAATAAGCCTTTATCAGACCAAACTACAGTAAAAATAAATTGGATCACCTTATCTGGCGCCTAACTAAGGCGTATTTTAATTTGAAAATATTTAAACATGCTAAACAGTAAAAAAAGAGATTACTTTTAACATGGAATACGGTAATGGATACGCACAAAGTAATAGAGCTTGAGACGTGAAAATAATTAAAATGTCAGAAATATCATTGGATCTTGTACAAAATAATGCTTTCTCCGAGATTCTCGCAATTTTAATCTTAAGGTAAAAAAGTGCGAATTTAACTTGATCTCCTTCGTATCATGCCAGCAATGCCCGTGTTTTCCTTAAAAGATAATTATGAAACTGATACACCAAGGAAGCTTATTAAAAAAGCAAACAAACAAACAAATTCTCTCCCTCAGATCAAACACACCTAAGTCGATCAAAATGTCATTTCCCAAGATTATAACCGAAATTTAATTTCAGATCCCAAAAACGAAAGAGAGAAATACGAATAAATCCCCGTAATCTTTGGAATACAGGAAAAATATACGGTAACGCCGAGGAATGTACAGACGGTTTCCTAGACAACAAAATTTAAATTTGATCCGCAAGAACGGTGAGGGCAAATCCCTATGACCTCGTCAGCGCGGTGGATTGACATGGGCTTAAGTCCCTCTTTCGTCAGGTCCCACAAACTTTCCTAACAATACTTAAGCAGAATTAAAAGAAAAGCAAAGTTTCCTATCTGTTTTAGGACTGCTTTCAGCGAATAGACTGTTGTTTTATTCTTATTGGATGAATTATTTTGGTGTTTGCGTTTTGAGTTTCTGTTGTTTTGGTAAATTATTCGATTGTAAATTGTGTTTTAGGTATTAAGTTTTGTTCCTGTTGAAATGGATATGAAGATTTTAATATCTTAAATCTTGCACTTTAAATAAACAGAATATCTACTGTTATTCTATTAAGAAACCTATACTTAAATACATTTCGGTTTGATTTCACAAACTTTAAAATCAGTTCAACAGACGCTACACGTGAACGCACTACGAAATTAAATCTTAGTCCACTTCAGTCCATTTGACTTCGAACAACTTCTGCTGGAGTTTGGTCACCTGAAGACTATATATAATGTACTTCTACATCCAAGTATCTCCAACAATTGTATACTGACGCAGATGCCAGCTGGCTAATTGGCTATGCGCTTGCAATTTATGGATAGTTTGTGTATATTCGAAGTACTGGTAGCTACTTATGACCCCAGATGTTGATATTACTGACTGCGCTATACATAGTTACTTCCTGTAGTAGCATGGGTTAATTTCGTTGCACTGAAATTACCAGAGGTTATTGCTGTACGTGGTTCCTAGCTACAGTAATGAAACTCGGGTGATATTGCTTTAAGTTTTGCTAATATTGTAAGTGCAACAACACCAAGATTATTATAGATTATTATTTTCAATTAAACAAAATTATTTCAAAATAAGAACTAACGTTACCACCTTTTTTAACGCAAATATTTCTTTGAACATATGTAAATATACAACATGTAATTACTTAGAAATAGCTTCTATAGGTAATGACATTATCGATGTTCTTGAGATCTTTTTGCTAATAAGATGTAACTTTTCCTTAATTACATAAAAAAATGTGTATTTACCTCTGAAAGCATATTGCGGATAGCGTTTTCGTCAATCTTGTCTCCAAGACTAACCAAGGTAGCACGAAGATCACTGAAGTCGATACACCCATCTCCATCCATATCAAATAATAAGAATGCCTGAAAGCAAATCAAACAATGATGATTGCAGATGTAATACGTCTTCAATTAGAGCGAAATTGAAGAAAAACATCGATCCTATCAATCCTGTCTACATTTCAAATTGTATCAATTATCTGAGTTAATTTATCAGACAAATGAAAATTCTATGAAAGCAATGTGAGCTCCACACAATTTAATTGACTGATTTGAAAACTTGAAGGATGATTAAAGATGAATATGTTATCTAAAATCAATTCCATGGTTAAATTTTTAAGGGCTTGAAGATCAATTCTGGTAATTAAAAAGTGCTCGAAAAATTGTTTTGGTTTATTTTTATGTTTTAAGACGTTTATTTCTCTTTAAGAATAACATTTCATTTATCAGAGAAATACAAGGATATCTTATTCTATGGTTCGGTCATATTTACAGGTACCGGAACACGTACGTAGGTATCTGTATTACACTAAGAAATATAATAATAGATAGGTAATTAAGTAATCTTAACATATCTCAAATATAAACAGTTTAGTAGGAAGATGTTATCACTACGCAAAAAATAAAAATAACAGAAAGAACAAAAAAAAAATTTTAGTGTCATAAATGTCATCTTTGAATAAATTTTCTATTATTTGCTTATTATTATTAACTAGTTCTTCTTGGACTTTTTAGATCTAAATCATCTTATTTGTCATTTACGATACTGAGACTAAATAAAAATTATATCCGAAATTATTTTTTAATTATTTTACATTTTTAATTAGCTGAATTGGCCTTCTGACCAGATCAAAGAACAATAAAATAGTATTATACAGTTCACTAAAATATTTGAAATCACAAGCGGAAATGGAATTCCGTACCTCTTTCAGTTCAAAAATTTTATTATCGTCGAGTTCTGCTAAAACGTTTGGCGGTATACAAAGAGCTTCTCTCGCTCTGGAAGCTGAACGGGATCTTGATTGCTGTGGGACAGATATCTCGTTTCCACTTTCCGATATAATAGAGCTGTTGGAAAACAAAATGTTAACTTAAAGTTAGTCGTGTCCAGTTCGATTCTGTGCAATATAAAAGATAGTAAAAAGAAATGAGAATAGACGATTGTTGCTTTTGTGTTGTTACCTAATATTTATTTTTTTAAATAAGTTTTAATAAAAAAATTAAATCAAATATAATTGGATAAAGTTTTATTATCATGGTACACTAAAATATCTAGCTATATAAATATACAATTGAACCTTATTAATATAAAAATAGAAAGTCAATTTATACGTTTTAGTAAAAAATATGCGTGCCTAATCTACGTCACTTATCTAGAACAACAATTGGCACAGTAACATTTCCAAAACTTCGGAAAAGGATATATATATTTTTTATACCTTTCCAAAAGTTTCCCAAAGTTATGTCAAAATTGTTACTACAAACTCACATAACATACCGTTGCGCCTGTATTCCCCGAAGGGTTAGGCAGTTCGCCGGTATATTTAAGTCCCATGTAATAAGAGGCGAGCTTATTGATATCGGGAATAAATCCGAACTCGAGCTGCTACTGAGAATTTCATAGAAAATCCCAATAACTGCTCTACATGGAGATCGAAATTAGGACCTCTAGCGTAGCAGTCATGCTACACTGCTACGCTGACTGCCTTATTAGGTAATTACACGTAAAGTGATATAAATTAAATTAAATTGAAATCATGTAATGTATCTGGATGAAATTATATGTTTTCTGGTACGACGTTACAAATATTCATTTCACAAAATAAAAAAGTAAAGAAATATAAAAAGCATTTCTAAATTTTAAATTAATAGGATTTTTCAATCACTTTTTAATAAAGTCTAGCTTTTTGATTGAACTTGTGAGCTTAAAGCGGACATTATAATTTACGAATAATGAGGTTTTTATGGTCGCAGAATAAAATGAAATAACCTTTCCCAGTTTTGTACAATTAATTAAATTCATTAATATTTATTTTTTTTAAATTACGTTAGTTAAATAACTGTATAAAACTGGTTTAAGTAGTTATTAATAATAATAATAATAATAATAATACGTTTATTTTCGGACAACAATGATCCATAGTGTTAGTAAACAATATTTGAGCTTATTACTAGTGTTAGTATCTACTAAAAAATAATTAAAATACAAAAATAAAAAGGAGAACAAACAGATTACATGGAATTGTGGAAAAGACAATCACCATTTAATTTATTATGTTACTACAAAAGTTGGTGTAAAAACACAGATTTTAATGTTTTTAAAACATCAATACCTAATAATGTATATCGTTAATATTATACATATTTTTGTTGTATTACATAATTATATCGTTTAATATGTTGTGTAATAATTTAGAGTTGTTAGCAAAAATCTTAATACCAACTTGTCTCCAAAACTTTGTCATTATAAAGTTAAATTTTAATGATTCTATCAAAACTCTTTGAAATTAATATTTAAATCCGGCTTAACTTACTCCCCCGGAGATAAAGATTGTAGAAGAGTTTCTTTGAATTTCTTTATTTCTTCCTTAGCGTCATCAGGTCGACTGCGGCGACGCTCCCCTTTCGATCCCCTCTGTAAAATAGAATATAATATTAAAAAAAATATATTTTAAAATATGCTGATTATAAAGTTATGTCAGTGAAGGAAAAATTCGACCCTGGAAAATGCAACAAATAATAACAAATATTTTTATGATGATATTACCATCATAGATCAGAAAACTCTTTTTTTAATAATATATGTACTTTTTTATTATTTTATTTTAATATATCCTTGATTATATTATACCATTATCACTCATCAGCTTATATCAGTCCACTGTTAGTCTCTTGAATATAAGATATATTGACTATAATGTATAAAACGTCCATAAGAAATGTCAAATGGTAAGAAACAATATTTATGTCCAAAAAATTCTGTTTTTTGGACGTTTAAGTAAAAAATGTTTGAAATAAAATTCTGCCTTTGAAGTGATCGGAAAAGATAACACTGGCGATTTCACAAACTCTCAAGTCAAGTCTCAAATTTTGGAAGAGAAATTACTTGCCTGTCAGAACTTTGTTCACAGTTTATATCAAAAGGGTCTACAACCTTGTATTCACTTAACTTACAATGTTATCAAAAACGTATTATATTTCAGTTACCAATAAAATGATTTTTGTAAAACTTACTCTTTTTGCAGCACCATTAGTATCTTGTTCAGCCATGTTAAGAAAAGTTTTCTATACAATTTTTTTTCTTCGAGTGTCCTGCGTGTTTCCACGACCGTACGGACTAAAGCAAGAAGTGTAACTACACATCAAGAATATTAAATCTACATTGCGTTTTCCGTCAGTCGAGATAATTATTTATTTCGGACGGATGCACGCAGATTTCGAGATTAGCCGCGATGTTTGCCGCAACTAATTAATCTTTGGGGCAAAACTGCTTTAAGATTTCCAGGTCAACGGATTGTTTGTGCAGCGTTTACATGTTTCTACTTGTTCACAACTGAGAAGGGTTGAACGCTTAGTAATGTTTGTGTTTATTTTGGTAAATGTGTTTGTTGAATATTCGAAATTTAGCGCTATTCGTGCGAATTTCGCGATTCAACGCAAGGCTATTGATTCACCAGATTAACCAGTATAATTTGCTGTTTGTGTTGTTCATGTTACTAGTTCGCTTCAATTTTCATAATGTATAGGAAAACTGTTGTAAGGAAAAACTCATACAGCATTAATATTAAATCTTGTGCTGTTGGTGTTTATCTAATCGCATCTAATCTTGATGGATACAAATGTTGGCAGGAGATCAAAAATGAATGGCGTCTATTAATCTCCGTGATATGACCAGGATAGTCAATTAAATAATATTTTACGATCCAGGAGGAACGGTAATGATGTCAAAAATAAATTAAATGTGTCAACATACACACTAAGCCCACAGACATGTAATAAACTTGGGGATTTTAGACATTTCGCTAAATATCTTGTTCTAAATTTAAAAGACCCAAAGAGATGTGGCCGATTATAAGTTATATTTCTGTGGAATGTTACAAATTCATAATTTATGCAGAATATTTTTATAAACTTCAAAGAAATTTATAATTTAAGAAGCTGACAGGAATGATGTCGACCTGTTTGCGTGTGGGCCGAATAAGAAATGATTGGTCGATCGCTCCATGACGTTTTGTTAAACTGTGAGATAGAAAGAGATGGCGCTCTACACATTAAGTAATGCCATCCCTTTCTCACAACCAATCGCTATAACACGATGTGATTATTTTATAAAGTTATTTTAATGAGGGAAAAATTCAATCGCGGGCAGGATTCGAACCTGCGTCTTCTGGTTAGATACACCAGACTCCAGACCAGGGACTCGCGGTAGCTTAATGGTCAGAGCGTCTGGTGTATCTAACCAGAAGACGCAGGTTCGAATCCTGCCCGCGATTGAATTTTTCCGTCATTAAAATAACTTTATAAAGATTTCATTGTTAAATGATAAATGATATTTATTTCTGTAAATGGATCTATTAAAGATACGTTTACAAGTCAATTGGTTATTATTATTTTGTTAACTAGATGGTGCCGGATGTTATTGCTTATCTAGAATTAAATCACATGTTTTACTAGGAGATGAGAGAGAGAGAGAGAAAGTTTAATGAATATTGTAATTGCATTCACAGCAATTTTGAAATGTCAATTGAGCGTGCACATATTAGATCAATTAAACGAAATGTTATATAGAACAAAGTAAGTGACAATGAAACAATTGTAATGAAATAAGCAAAAACGTAGTATGTGTCGGAAAGACGAGGCATTTCCATAAAAATAAATGACTTGAATAACACGTCCTATAATCTTGGTAGCGCTTTCTGCCTTCGACGTTGGAAGATGAAATTCCTCAATATTTACGATCTCGTTTTATTTGTATATTGTGTAAATATATTGTGTAATATATTATATTTCGTATATATAATATTATATTTTACTAACTAATGCAGGTTTTTTCTATTTAAGTAGGCTGTGATGAAAATTCTTCATCTATTTCTTGAAATTGTGCTATAGGGTTCCGGCGGACCGAATTGCCCACACAAAAATAATAATAAAATAAATCGTAATTCAAACATAATTTCGTCCAAATTACTTCGCCAAAAATAAATGTGTTCATCATTGATATGATAGGTGAAACTATATACTATGAAAATCTTGTACATTTTGCGAAAAAATTAATATAGGTACCCTTATTAGAAATTGGATATTGGTGCAATCATACAAATTATTCATTTTACTCAGTTTTCATACATCGTGCTTAATTCAAATCAGTTCGCGTTCGGTCTTCGCGACGTGTACTCACTATCATTTTGTATCACCCCAATTCAGTATCAAATTATCATAAATAATGAAATGTATCGTCAGCAAGTAATGAAATCAATAAACTATAATTATCATTTACTTAATCAATTTATCATTTAAAGTTGTCCCGTACAGATACTTCTTTTTCACGTCAAGTAAAAGTAAGATTTTTTAATTTCGTGTTTTTGTGTCTCACTTTAGGGCAAAAGCCTCCACAACTCAGTCCAGAAAATTCAAGTTTCTCCAAAAAAGTTCATCTTTTAGAAGTAATTAGGTACTTACGTAACATTTTTTTACGTCTTTCGAGTTGCATCTCAACTAAATGCGATCATGCAAATAGGGTAAACGTCTCAAGTAAATCAACTGCCGCAAGGTAATCCGTCCGCGAACAGGTGTAAGTGGGTTTTTAATCAACTACAAATGCAACGGTTTAGGAGAGTCCAAATGAGATTCTTGTAGGGCTGTCTACATTCCGTTTATGGAGCAACTCTTTATTTTACAGAAGCACGTAAATGCACAACATATTTTTGGATCATTCGTTTTGTCGTCGTATTCAATTACTTTCTTTTATTAAAAAAATCTTGCCTCGCATACGATTTTGTTTTTGTATCGTGAATATAATATGGGGTCGTGTAGGGTGCGAAATCGATTTACAAATGTTCACATACACAAACACTCGGATTCGGATCATTTTTGTTTATTCGTGATAAGCCTAATCTTGATCGCCCGTTCGCCTGATGTTAAGTGATACTGCGGTCTACGATGGAGTGCGCTTGCCTAGAAGAAACTGATTCACTCGTGATTTCGTGATCATGTGTAAGTTGAGTTGACTTGATAGGTGGTGCCAAAGCCGCTCAAAGCTACTGCTCTAAACATGCCATCAAAATCACATTTATTTTATTTGAAACATTGGTCTTTGGTCCAAATGTCATACGTTGTTGTTAGAGCGAAAATAAATACTTCTTCTTTCTTATAATATATAACATAGCATACCATCATGTCTGTATTCCCCGAAAAGTTACGCAGAAGCGTACTTATGTACAGTCACAGTTCCAAATTCCAAACTCCTGCTTTACCAGGGTCGATTCCCTGGTCGAGCAAAGTGTAAAAGCTCGGAGTTTGGAATTTCTGCCCGGTTAATGGCAATAGGCTTGCCCCCTATTATATGGAACCTAAACATACCGGCGACCTGTAAGTATACATTAGGATCTCTAGACTAGCATTCGCTACAATATAATAAATGCTTGTATAAATGTTACAGACTTTAACAACGCACAAAGCAAAAGGAAACGTCAGTTATGACTGATGAATCGGCTTTAATATATACTCGTAAAAGTAAGCTTTCAAAGGGTTATGTGTGCTTCTCATATATAACGTACAAACGAGTAGATGAAGAACGTAATGTTCAGAATATTATGAATCGCAAATACATATATATTTTTTTGCTTTATGACTCCAAATATGAGAAAAAATACAATGTTTAAATTGATACGGTATTTTTCTATGTTTTTTTTATTTATTTGTGATAGACTTACGCCTGACTGCCAGTTCATTGATGTTAAGCGATACTGCGATCTACGATGGAGCGTGCTTACCTAGAAGAAACTGATTCACTCTTGATTTGAAGACACCTAGATTATATCTATCGGGGAAGACCGATATATATAATCTGTTTAAGAGAGCAGTCAGCTAGTAGACACACACAAAAACACATAATTCGTGATCCGACATTAAATCAAAATTTCTCGTTGCAAGAGTACTTATCCTTTGTTTTTCAAAAAAGCTTACTAGTAATGTGGGTAGCACATCACTAGTATTCCTTTTAACCATTCGTGCTAAGTCAAATGCTTGTGGTACGAGTGGGTTTACGTCGGTAGTGCAATCGGTGGGGTTCGAACCGGCAACCACATAATCGCAAGTCCGACGCCCTAATAGCTACTTCTCATTCCACAATTTATGCCTTGATTATAAATAACATATAAATTCTATAAATACAATTATATAATACAATTCTATAAATACATTAAATTAAATAAAATATTATAAATACTTGAATACCTTTCTTTAAGTGACAACCCTGAACACGAAGGTGATCCAGAACGGAGGCAAGGAATTGGGATTGCACTTAAGTTTCTTTGGCGTTCGAACACCGCAATTTATTTTTGCAGGGCGATCGAGGGTTTTCGATGTTTGCCTTCTTAAGTATCGAGATGGGTCATAATTACACTTTCTTGAGTTAATTTATTAATTGCAATTGGGAAGTTTAAAGTAAGCTACTTACAAGTAGCTCTATCTCTCTCCCTTGCGTTGATTAGAACACCGATGATATCAATTTTATGTTTCAAAATTGTAGCAGCAGATGGCACTGTCATAACGTTTTAAAGTTACGCGGATATTGAAGTTGCGATAACTTTCTGGTATATGAAACAAAATTCAGTTATATCAAGTTCCTTTAACAAAGTTAAGAGCTATCATTATTTTCAACTTTATCCAACTAATCTACCGAAGTCTTTCGACCACGGACAGTCTTTACTGGGCTAAAGAGTCAAGTAGGTACCAAATCGTAGGACATCGGTTTGATTCCTCCACGCAGTAGTTTTTTTTTTTCATTTACAAAATTATTACTTTATATGAAACTAATTGTTGTCCGTGGTGTCACTTCCATCCAAAAGAGATATAAAGTAGTTTTTTGAGATAAAAAGTAGCATCTGGCCTCCAAGAACCAATCTATCTCTGTACCAAAATTTATTAAAATTGGTTCAGTGGTGCAGACGTGAAAATGTTATCAGATAAGAGTTACTTTTATTTAGTTATATTATTATAGTATAAATGATTAGGTAGGATGCGTATGTAAGCAATATTATGCGTAAAATGCATTATATAAAAACAAGACATGATTATTGTATTTTAGATAGTCTCAAAAAAGGATATTAAGCGAATTCGAACCTTAAAGAACCTTAATATTGAAGAACTTCATAAAAAATAAATTGTCCTGCTGATTGTACATATATTTATGAACGTTAAATTACATATCAATAAAAATTAGTTATTGAAATCATTTAACGAAATAACAGCTTTCGTAAGACTATTTTTTTTTTGTTAAAAAAAGATTACTAGCAATGTGGATCGCACATTATCTACTAGTATTCCTGTTAACTCCTCATGCTAAATAGTTGTGAGCACAACGCAAGTCCGACGCCCTAGCCATTAGGCTACCGCCGCTTCGAAGATATGAGGAGGCGCGATTTATGGAAAAAAAATATTTTAATGGAAAATAAACTAATTTTCTACGAAAAATAATACTCAAGAGCTTTTTAGAATAAGTCCAACACGCTACTACATACGATGAGCGCTATTTCAACTCCACTGGATACACGTTAGACAGTAACAGATCGAAAGTACCTAGCATCCAGCTAGAAATAGCACATTTAAAATAAATTCTGATGTAACTCTACTTAATGAAAACCAAAAATAGAAATGATGCATTTTAATTACTGCTGATGACTAATGATGATAATATATTCGTGCCGATTAATTTGACATAATTATGTAGGTATGCTGTAATTTTGCCCAAAGATTTATTCACAATTATGAATGTACTAATTATTTATAGAGTAGGATCATAAATAGAACAGTAAACGGTTGAGTAAGAGCACGTTAATGTATATCTTGAACATCACTACATAGTATAAAACAAAGTCACTGTCGCTGTCTGTCCGTCCCTATAAATGCTTAAATCTTTAAAACTACGCAACGGATTTTGAAGCGGTTTTTTTTAATAGATAGAGTGATTCAAGAGGAATGTTTTAAGCTATTTAACATTATGCTACGAGTCATAGGAATGGGGCCACGCGGGTGAAACCGCGGGCGGTTCGCTAGTATTACATAATATGTGTGTTAAACAACGCATTTACAAAAAAAAATCCAGTGCTAATTTTCATTATGTTACATTATACATACATAATTAACCCATTATATTGTCCCACTGCTGGGCACGGGTCTCCTCTCAGAATGAGAGGGATTAGGCTATAGTCCACCACGCTGGGCTAGTGCGGGTTGACAGACTTCACACGCCATCGAGAAAATCTCTCAGGCATGCAGGTTTTCTCACGATGTTTTCCTTCACTGTTTAAGCGCGTGATGATTAACTATTTAATATGCACATGACTTCGAAAGGTCAGAGGTGCGTACGAACCTCTCTACGGTTCGAACTCGAGACCTTTGACTTGGCAGTCCAACGTTCATACCAGTAGGCTATCACTGCTTAGTGTTAGCCTAGCCATTATGTTATGTATGTATGTATGTTATGGTCATTTCGTATCATCCAAAATGTGTTACATAACATATCATCACGCCTGTATTCCCCTAGTAAATAGTGATAGTATATTATGTTATGTTAAAAAATAAATGACAACAAGTGTAATGCAACATAATTATTATGTTTTAGGTTATATACGCAACTAGGAGCGACTTTGTCTGTCGTTTGACAACTTAGTTACTAAGCCAAATAGACGCGGCCAGTTGGTGGAATATGCTACAATATTGTAGTATACAGCTGTTCCTGTTTATATGAAGTTTAGTTTACCAGTTCTAGCAGTGATAGCCTAGTGATATGACCATAGGACTACCAAGTCAAATCTAGAGTTCGAATCCAAGAGACGCACCTCTGATTTTTCGAAGTCGTGTGCGTTTTTATGTTACTTATCACGCGCTTAAACGGTGAAGGAAAAAAATCGTGAGGAAACCTGCATGCCTGAGAGATTTTCTCGTCGGCGTGTGAAGTCTGCCAACCCGCATTAGGCTAGTGTGGTGGACTATAGCCGAATCCCTCTCATACTGAGAGGAGACCCGAACCCAGCAGTGGGACGATGTAATGGGTTGATTATGTTACCAGTTCTAGTGACGATATTTCTGTATCTTTGTTTAGTAATTTGACCTCAGACTTTTCGTAATCATTTGCGCATTAATAATTCATTATCACTCGCTTAAACGGCGAAGAAAAACATCGTGTGGAAACCTGCATGTCTGAGAGAGTTTCTTGAAGGCGTGTAAAGTTGATCAACCAGCACTAGACCAACGTGGACTCCTCTTATTCTGAAAAGAATGATGATGAAACGGTGGTCAGATTTCTGTTAATAATTTGCACGTCTTTCTCTCTCTTTGAATACATTATTTTTAGCAGATTGTGCAAAAACTGGGTCATCTTTTCCCATTAATTAGGATACTATTGTCTATTGCTTACATTGAATTGATCCTATTTATTGGCATATCCACGCCTGTATTCCCCGAAGGGGACATGTAGACATTATTTAATTGTTACATGTCGGACGTAAAAAGTGGTTAGGTCAGTGTCCGATATTCGCGAATGTCAGAAATAATAAATATCAATCTTCTTTAACAAGAATCAAACAAATTGGTGAACCCAAACTCAATTTAGTACGAATATTTAAGGCTGTCGCGTTCCTTTATCGTTTTTTTAAATGTATCTAATAAATATAACATGTCAAAATTCTAATATTCGTACTAACACCAGCATCTTTGCGTGTAATACAAAGTAATCCGCTAAGTACATGAGAGATTACATGACATTAATTCCTCTTAGTACAACAGATTGTTTCTAAAATGGCAGGCTTAAGATGTCGAACTAAAAGCAATTGCGTAACATGGAGTGTTTTCAGAGATTAAATAATTCTCTTGTTTAACATGACGGAGGGAGAGAGAAGAGAATATTGTTTTATGTAGCTGGATTATTGATAAGCATGCAAGAGGTTAATAATACAGTACATAGTACATAGTACACACTGTCTATATTCTTTATATAGATTCAAATCTATATATAGAATATAGACAGTGGTCCTGAGCACGACTGGTACGCTAGGTCCTATGTTCAATCCCCAGGTCGAGTAAAGTATTATTAGGTTTTTTTTATAAAATTCTCAGTATCAGCTCGGAGTTTGGGAATTGTGCCCGGTTAATGGCAATAGACTCGCCCCTTATTACATGGGACCTAAATATACCGGCGAGCTGTGGATGTACGTTAATACACCTCTGCCTTTCCCTTTTGGGAATACACGCATAATGGTACATATGTACTAACCTAATAATAGTGACAGGACTTCGCTCTAAACTAAGGAATGTTCCAACATTATTGTCTTCCGGTTTGAAGTACAATGTAGCTAGTGAAATGACCATATACTTACTATATATGAAATTATATATAGCACATAAGAGTTAACAATTAAGGTTTGAAGATGACAACGCCGACGCGTTACTGATACTACTGGTGTTGCTGACATACTTAGGTTACATTTACCGCTTACTTTATTTCGCCTAGATTCGGACCATCGAGAAAAAACAGGCGGGATAGTGTCGGGGTGATGAGCCTGCCGCCGAAACCACAAGTGCGATTTTTAAGTACAATTCGGACACACCACTTCGCCTCCTCTGTTGATTATCTATCTCCGTCCATAGGGATTTTCCGTATAAGGTATAGGGAAAATTATAATTATACAGCACTGGAAAATGTAAATTTTAGTGGGAGAACATTTTTCGATCTCAGGTAGGGTTTGAACCTGCGTCTGGGAAAAAATCTCATAACTTTAAAAATGTTTAGCAAGCGTTAATGCAAAGTGTAATCAACCCATTATAATGTCCCACTGCTGGGTACGGATCTCCTCTAAGAATGGCAATCGCCACCACGCTAGCCTAGTGCGAGTTAGCAGACTTCACACGCTGTCGAGAAAATCTCTCAGGCATGCAGGTTTCCTCACGATGTTTTCCGTTTAAGCGCGTGATAATTAACTTTAATACGCAAATGACTTCGAAAGGTCAGAGGTCCACCAGAAGTCAAAGGCCCTTGGATTCGAACTCGAGGCCTTTGACTTGGCAGTCCAACGGTCATACCACTAGGCTATCATTGCTTCGAAATTACCAATTACCTGCTAAATAATGTATAAAATTAAAACACCCTTAAATTACCGCCAACTTAATAAAACATTCTCCTCAATGTAAGGGCAAGGTATCGGTTCCAACGATAGCCATGTATTCTTATCGTTTTTGGCAGATCTTTCTACCCCATTGGGCAGACAATTTTGCATCAAATATTCAATACATCCGTAAAAGGGCGGCACAGTATCTCATGTAAAAGCGGTTTTGTAAATAAGTGAAACACGTTTTATGCAAACACAATCTGCTTTTAGAGGTACCGGCCTGATGACAAAGATGAAAGAGTTGACGTAAAAATATTTACGTATTTAGATTTCCGTATTTTTATTTATAGCCATAAAGCTTTAGAGATGTTATTATACTAATTATAATTTTAACAAAATGGGAAATGCCAATAGGATCGTCAAGTTTTGAACTGTTTCTGAAACATTAATTACAAATACTACATTAGCTGAGTGCTAATGTAGTATTTGTAATTAATCACACTATAGAAGATATATAGGTAACTCAAATCAAGATACAATTGCTTGAGACAGCAATAATAAAATCATACTAAAATTGGTGTACAAATAAACAAATGCACAAAAAAAAAATCGGGGCAGTCTTTGAGGACTGCCAATAGAAGTAAAAACTAAGTAGCTGTGAATTGTATCGTCGATAAGTGGGAAGCGTGCGGTGACGATGACGCGAGTTTCCCGCTTTTTGTTCACCCAAAAAGTAGACATATATACACAGTATACATATAGCTCATGGAAAGCGTTCGGTGACGATGACGCGAGTTCCATGATATTTATTCATCCAATAAGTACACATATATACACAGTATACACATAGCGTACGTTTGAACAATGTGTCCAATATGGCGCGGTGACCTGGACGCTCACTAGACAGCTCATAAATAGGCTACAGGTCACTCAGAGAGTCACGGAGCGGGCTATGTTAGGTTAGGTTAGCAGGTTCTACGCTCTATTCGTGGTCTCCATTGAGACCACGAATAGAGCGTAGAAACATCGGTAGGCAAAAAATGAGATGGCATGACGATCTGGCCAAGGTGGCTGGGAAGAATTAGATGCGGAAAGCCCGCGATAGTTCGAAATGGCGTGCATACGAAGAGACCTACATCCAGCATTGGATGGCAGCAGGTTGAAGAAGAAGAAGAAGATACATATAGCTCATGGAAAGCGTTCGGTGACGATGACGTGAGTTCCATGATTTTTGTTCACCTAAAAAGTGCTCAACGCGCCTATAGAAGTGTTCACTTCAAAAACATGCAAATAAAAGAGCAGCTTCGATTGCTGGTTTGATTACACTGAAGGCGCGGACTGGAATCACCAACAATTAAATACAATTACAAACACTAACAGCCGCCGTAAACTGTACAGATGTATGACACAGACGAAATTGTCCCATTTGCACTTTAGTACCGCTTAAACTTTTGTTAAAGTACACGCTCGCTCCAAACTAAATGTGTTTTCCAATATTCGTTCGTGGTGTTCGGAAAGGCGCTGCCGTGTCATTTGCCGTAATTGTACTAGTAACAAGCGCTTGGAGGCCTAACATTTCGCTTGCAACTGCCGCCCATTTATGTTAGATCCGCAACATCGGTACAATATTTTCCTACCTACACTCATTTGCTTCAACAGCGACAATAGTATGGAGATCTTACAATGCTGGTGCAATGACATTCCGTTTCGTGGCGAAACCGTTTCCCTGCTCATTATCGTTAATAAAAGGATTGTACCCAATTTACATTTCATCGCCGTATTTTCCTGACTATCGTGTCGTTTTAGCCTTGATTTCAGCGTATCATGTATATATTCTAACTAGACTTCTAAATAAACTGAGCCCACTGTACCTACAACGTGGAGGTTTCATATGATAAAATGTGTTAAGTCTAATTTATAAGGAAGAAAACAACTGTCAAAATGTCAACAGCGAATGACAGCTGTACATAATCTTGACGATGTCATAATTTTTTAAAATATATAGATGTGTGTGTGTGTATGTCAAACGCATGGTAGTGTGTACGGACTTACATATAAACTTTCTTCCACCTTTTTCACCACCTTAGGGGTTGAATTTCCAAAGAGCCTTTCTTAGTGCTCGTCTGCAGTGCAAAAGGAACCAACATGAAAACTTTTAGTGATCTAGCTCATGTAGTTTCAGCTGTGCGTTGATACGTCAGTCAGTCAGTAGGTCAGTCAGTCAGGTTCTTCTTTTATATATATATATATATATATATATATATAGATAGATTGATTATCTAGCATTTTTATTATTGTCAAAATTACCGCAACTAATAGGGTTGGTTTCAATAAGCTTCATTCATATCGCTTTTGTGGGCGTATCCCTGGAATTTAATATTAGATTCGGGTACGGATACTGTTGTTCGAAAGGCAAACATCCATCCGTATAACAATCAATGTTTTATTCTGCCTCATGCAATATCTGAGGGCTTATATATATTGAGGGAGAAGATGTATTACATTTATCCAATTATGCGGAAAGTCGTTCAGTGACGAGCGAAGAACCAATCGCACAATGATATTTCGACGGCTCCGTGATCTTGAATATGAAATGCTATTTTTCATTTCCATCTGACCGGAATACAACAACCCGTCTCAAGTTTTGCATAAAGTACTCTATACTTGTGAAGACTTTTGTTCAAGACACTTTATATATATATATTTCAATATAAGTACAGAAAATATATCGTACTGTTATTTATTTACTTTTGCCGTAACATTCACATTTTTATATGAATCATTCAGCAAGTTGATATTGTAAGCATTTTTATTTACTCAAAACATTAATATCTGAGCGTTTTTTTTCTTTTGGATAATTTTCAATTTCACATTTGAAGCTCATTTTTTGTACGACTATGCTATAATTTTTTAATCGTCAGAGTCTCCAATCTGGAATTTTGCTCGTCCTATCCACTGCAGTTCCAAGAGATATATCACGGCATTTAACGCTGGCGCTCCCTCGTGTGTCCTCCATAAACGCGCACACAGCTAGATGCGCCACTACAGCAGGCTGCATAAAGCTTACCTGTGCCTTTGGACCCGGTGTAAAATATTTGACGCTAGGAGCTCCAAATATCATAAATGAAAATAGAAAAATGTTCGTGCTTGAGAGTCAAATTGTTTTGCTGTGAAATGTGAAAACAGGTTTGATGTATTGAGTTTATGGAAAACTCTAAATTTATACTGGGTTGGATATATTTCCTCAAATGGTCAAATTTAATGACCTCGAATACTAAAGCTATCAGTATTTCTTTAAATAATTTTTGCAAACCACATTTCTAAAGTGACGCTCCATACTTACTATTACCTCACTGAATATAAATTTAATGTCCCTCCAATTCTAGTTCACAGTTTACAACAAACAAAAGGTTTTAATGTAGGTTTGTCCGTAGTCAGCCTCTTGGGCGCAATTTTTCCTGACCCGCCAACATGAGACTGCAATTACTTGAGTTTAGTAATCCCTATACACGAATTTAATCTTTGTTCTTTCCACTCCGACATTGTTCACAATTCATTAATTTAATCTAGAGCTACAACACATAATTTTGTTCAACTTAACTACAGTCATGTAGTTTATAGTTAAATGCCTACATTGGACCTTAAATTCTTTGTACGTAAAGTTTACTGTGATAGCTTAAATATAAATTCCCTGCGCTCCATGGTCTTTCGTAGCTGAGCTAAGAGAAATAATATAAAAAACCCGCCTTGGCAGCGCCATTTTTCTTTGGCGTGCTTATTTAGCTTTAATATGTTCCTTTCTAGCTGAACCTAAAAGTTTATGAAGCTTCGTGTTTGATTCTTAAGCGGTATCATGATGAAACTTTTGAGATAACCTGTTCCGCTCAGAATATTTTCGTGAATATTTTCGCGTATATTTTGTCACTGCTTTGAGGCATGTTTCTCATTTAGCTATCAACTCTGCACCTGTGTTTTACCAAGCTTAAAAGCTGATGAAACTTTTACTGGTGCTTACAAATTATATTCTAACTGTTTTTTTTTACATTCTGTACGTTTCCTCTTTTAAGGACTAAATTAAAAATAAACTAAACAAATTCCTTGCCATTTTACAAATATTTTCTGAAGCTATCCAACTAAGCTGTGTGTTTAAATGTGCTGGCCCCAGCCATTTTTCCAAAGTAATAGCTCGACTGGGTAACATTAGGTGCACTTCTTATCTCTGAGCAAACGACGCGATCCCAAATGGTGTCAATTAATTAAATAAAAAAATTAATCCGACTTTGCAAATATGACGCACAAACTCCTCTCATTGGACAACAATGGTAGGTCCATTAATATTGTGACGATGCCCGTCCGCCTCATCTGACCTCGTTAATCAAAACTAATGACAGAGATAAAGATATTTCCAGCGTTTGTTGGAGCTGATAAATTATTAGTAATAGTTTTTCTGCTTTGTTTTGATACCTGGATTAAGTAGTTGCAGCTTTACGTTGAGTACGAGTATGTGTGCGATCGTATTCAATAAAGTGTTTATTTTAGACACGCAGAGACATTATTAATTTATTACTTGAATAGAGAAAAAATTGTTGTTTCGAATCACCAAAATAATTTGTTTTGGATAAGACGACCCTAATTATAGCATTCATATTTATTTTTTACTATTAATCATCCAATATCTTAAATCTTAACTTAATATCCTTTCAAAGTCAAACAATCAACTTCGACTTCTATTTTATTAATGTTAAAAAACACTGAATTTAAAAAAGAATCAGAGCTCTCGTAGATGAATTTAGGCAAAGTGTCGGACAATAAATTTAGGTGAACAGCCAGATTATTGCAATATTTAGCTTCAATCTACCCTCGAGTACCCTTGCTTCTAGCGGAAGGACGTGATAAAGGTTTGACAACCACCCTCGTGCCTTTTTTGCAAGTATTTCGCAAAAAGTCTCATAAAAAAGGCTATCTATCTTCTCAAAAAAGTAAAAAAACTATCGAAAGTCTATGGCAAAAACTAGGAGAACCAAAATAGATGGAACTTTTCAAAGGTTTTTATTATCACTATTTCAAGTAGATAAACTGACATGTTGATAATGGTCAGGTTAGAAACGCTAGTCTTAGTTTAAATCCAGGGCTGACATTCCAATTTCCAAATTAATTAGAAATTCGTGATGAAACTAACGTGCACAAATTAAACTTCAGAAAGTTTTTAAGTACATAGAAGTCTGCATTATACTGGTGTACTGAATTAAAGCTTACCTTCTAATGCGAAAAAAATCTGTTATTTTTTTATATATATTTTTTGCATTTTCCATGCTAAGATTATAAAGTTATTTTATTGAAGGAAACACACCAAGGTCACTGACAAAATATGTATTTATATTTATACTAGCTGTATCCCGCGGTTTCACCCGCTAAAAAACAACAGACTTTCACACAAATTTTCACCCCCCTTTTCACCACCTTAGGGGTAGGATGTCGAAAAATCCTTTCTTTTCGGATTCCTACGTCATACAAAGAGCACACCCTTCAAGTTGCAGGTCTCTACGATCAGCGGTTTAGGCTGTGCGTTGATCCGTCAGTCAAAGTCAGATTTATACTCGTATCACTGGCATTTGGTAACTTGGGAGTTTGAGATTTGTGTCCGGTTAAAGGCTGTCCACTAATACATGAGGCCTAAACATACCGATGTATGCTTCTACCTAACCCTTCGTGGAATACAGGCGTAATAGTATGTGTATGTATAACAAAGCACATTGTCAAAATTAATATTATAATATTAAGTAGCTATCATTTTAAATTATTATCGAATGTGTAAAATTATTTCTAAGTTTCAATCAAACTAATATTATGAAGCAGACACTAATTAATATAGATGACCTATGACCTATGATATAAACACTTCGACTAAGATATTATCTATATTTCTAATTAGTTATAACAATGAAAGCTACCTTCGATATAGCTTATAATTAACTAATACTTGATAATGGAATTATTGTATAAATTGTGTCTAGAATCTAGATAGAATTTATTAAGTCTTATAAGACTCTGCGTTAATTAAATAACAAAAACAAGAGCTCCAATTAAAGCTCTAGAATTAGGTAAAATATTATATAAAAAAAATCACCACAAAATGTCAATTGTATCGTGGATGTGTTTACGTAAACACATCCACAATACATGTACATGTACATGTATATACATGTTACATGCATTTTTACCCGATTGTGGTGCAACCCAAAACGAAGGTAAGGGTTTTTGTTTATACAATATAGCTTCTGCCCGCGACTTCGTCTGCGTGGACGTCACCTATGTGGTAGGTATTCCAGACTATAATTTTTTTAAGTTACTTAATAGTAAAGGAAAAAATTCAATCGCGGGCAGGATTCGAACCTGCGTCTTCTGGTTTGATATACCAGACGCTCTGACCTCTAAGCCACCGCGAACCCTACCCGCATGATTGAAATTTTGCCTTCACATTCTGAATTTACGTCATAAGGTGACGTTTGGTGACATCTATGAGAGGCAAGTTACCTTACCTCTCAACCGACACGACTTACTTTACAGTTAGTTCAGTGTCGTACGATGCCACCTTACCTTTTAACTATCTTTTTGTGATTTTTTTGCATTTTCCATGCTAAGATTATAAAGTTATTTAATAGTAAAGGAATGACGTAAATTCAGAATGTGAAGGCAAAATTTCAATCATGCGGGTAGGGTTCGCGGTGGCTTAGAGGTCAGAGCGTCTGGTATATCAAACCAGAAGACGCAGGTTCGAATCCTGCCCGCGATTGAATTTTTTCCTTTACTATTAAATAACTTAATAATCTTAGCATGGAAAATGCAAAAAAATCACAAAAAGATAGTATAATTTTTTTGTTTGTTTTGTTTTAAAAAAAGCTTACTAGCATTGTGGATCGCACATTACTAGTATTCTTGTTAACCCCTCCTGTTAAGCTAAATGCGTGTGTTACGAGCGGGTTCACGTCTGTAGTGCAATGTAGGGTTCGAACCGGCAACCACATGCTCGCAAGTATGACGCCCTAGCCATTAGGCCGCTTCGATATTCGATACTCTATCTCTGTACCAAATTTCATCCAGTAACAAACATCCATACATATTAATAGAATAACGTTAATATTTCTTTACTGAAATAATAATCAACCCATTATACTTTCTCACTGCTGGGCACGGGACTCATCTCAAAATGAGAGGGTTTGGGCAATAGTCGGCCACGCTGGCCTAATGGGTTGGTATACTTTACCCGTCATCGAAATAATCGCTCAGACATGCAGATTGTTTCCTCACGATGTTTTTTTGACCTATTAATCGCGTCATCAATATTACTTTGAAATGTCAGAGAGAGCCTTGGTTTCGATGTCGAGACCTTTGATTTGACAGTCCTAGGGTCATATTACTATGGCCTATTACTGAAATGTTCCTGTTAATATGACGTATGAGAGAGATATAGTGCTTTATTGGATCTGAATCCTTAATCAAGCTCTATTATATACTAAGCTTCTTTAATAAACTTAATTTCTCAAATCGATAGAATCGAGAGGTACAATAATTGAAAAGATAAATAAAAAGCCATACAAACTTGTCTGAAAACTAGATTTAACTGATACTGATAGAGAATCTAATACAATTCCTATAAATAAAACAAATACACATACGAAACGTACTAGTTTAAAACTACAAAGCTCGAGAAACCTTCTTTGTAATTTACGTAAACAGATGTTCCATACTTACTCGTACGGATATTAAGCCGGTTCGGATCTCGACTCGGTTGAACACTGTCCAAGTAATATATGTACAAGCCCCTTTTTGTCTGTTTTGATTCCGCGATACCCTGATCGTGTTTGTTGATCCGTATTTATCCGGACTTAATTAAATTTTGTTAAATTGTTTGTGCATAGCCATATTACATACGTATTATGATATTTATCGCCCATCATTAGTCTAGTGGTCTTGACTGTGACTGCTTAAGGTCCAATTCCCAGGTCCAGCAGTACTATAGGGATTTTCTATAAATTATTCAGTAGCATCCCGTTTAATTGAAATAGGGTCACCGTCTAATACATGGGAACTAGAACGTACCTAAGGAATTATGAGTGTACATAGGTACTCCACTACCTAACCCTTCGAGCAATTGTAAAGAGTCAGAAGCCAAAATTAGCACATCGTGTAATTTTGCAACTTAAGAATATCTAGCTTACTTATGTTGTATTTAAATTATTTATTTTAAGCTCCATTTCGTTCAAAATCATCATGCTCCTGTTTTATTTTACCATAACGTATACGAGTATGCCTATACATTTCGAGGCGACATACTCAGCTAAATAAATGTTCCATCTTCAAAGTAAATGTAGGGTTAAACAAAGTATCTTTTTCGTCTAGGTAAACTATAGTAAACAAGATGAGTGTTCTTTATATTCCA
Organism: Acronicta aceris; assembly: GCA_910591435.1. Lineage (NCBI taxonomy): Eukaryota > Metazoa > Arthropoda > Insecta > Lepidoptera > Noctuidae > Acronicta > Acronicta aceris. The sequence goes on along the minus strand of OU342767.1, from coordinate 5,571,175 downwards.
GTTCCAAAGTTTTAAAAGGAATATACCTACAACCTTTTTATATGGTAATGTTCGAAAATTTTACTACTTTCGTGTTCTTCTTTCTATTACATTCTTTGCTATCGAAAAGTTGTAAGAAATAATTAATAACCCAGTGCAGTGGTATACTTAAACAAAATCTGCTTCTGTGTTGTGTTATTTTCCTAAGTTCCTATAAGTTTCTCTACTTTTCCCGATATCATCTTCTCGACGTTCAAGTTTTTGGGCAACTACGAGCAATATAATACGACCATGATTAAATTTTCCATTCTCAATGCGCCATTAAAACCTACAAAAAGACGTCTCTGAATTAAAACCTGTTAATAGTAATCATTTTTGCAATATTCGCTTAAATCCAGAGCAAGCCCAAAATAATAATTATCCTTCAAATACTGTAATTGTTTTACATTAATAATGTAATAAAATATCTTTGCCGATTTAAAATTCTATCCACCTCGAGCAGATATAAAAAAACAATGCATATACGAGAAAAGTAATTGCTAGCTGCTTGTCTGACTTCGCGAGAAATATCAAGTGAAAATTGAGTTCATTCTTACCGCCAGTGTTTATGGCTCTCGCGGGATATACATCGCGAAATATTACCTATTTTAATACATAACTGTGTACGGCTATTATATTTCGTTGGCACCATCTGCGAGATAAGGTAAGAGTTAAATGTTTATACAATTATACTTGCTGGGGATTACCGGCAGTTTATCTGACACACAGAATGCGCAGGAGTGAAGTGCGTGTTATCAGAAAAAAATTGAGCATGAATGTGAATGGATGGATAGATATGGGGGAGACTAAAAAAAAGATGGATGGACTGTGTAAGAGATGATATGGTTAGTAAAAAAGCGAATGAGATGACAGCTGATAGAGATATGGAAGAAAAGATATACTGCGCCGACCTCAAGCAACTTGGGATGAGTGCAGGAGGATAACCATCTAAACTACAAAACGGCACTACTAAACTGCACTAGCCGGCCAGTCATCGCATACCAGCTTAACCTTGAAGATCTTTTTTTAAAAAAAAAGCTTACTAGCAATGTGGGCCGCACATTACTAGTATTCTTGTTAACCCCCCGTGCTAAGCTAAATGCTTGGGTTACGAGTGGGTCCACGTCGGTAGTGCAATGGGTGGGTTTCGAACCGGCAACCACATGATCGCAAGTCCGACGCCCTAGCCATTAGGCTACCGTCAGATCTATCAAGGTAAACGGCCTTTATGGGGTAGGCACCAGACCAGTCTAGGGAAGTGTCGATCACAATAGACTCATTGCGGTCAGTGCTACTGTAGCAACAAGCAAAGAATAAAAAAATACTCTAGGGAAGGCAAGGAATGTGGCCTGGGAGCGGCCGATTTGGAGAGTCCGCAGCCTGAACAGACAATGGCTCCGAAGGTGGCATGCGTGTTTGCCACATGCGCACCTTCAAGTAGGATGCGAGGCCCTTTAAAGGGGTCCGGCGAACGCTGAATCATAGCCAGTCATGGTCGTGGTTGAATGGTCGAAAGTCACAAATCCCATGATGTGTCGTGATAACTATAGGGCAAGGGAAGGCAAATCCGACATACCCTGCCATCTCTTCATGCGGCAGACGATCTATAAGATTTTCCGTACTATAAAAAAAGGGTGGGCAAGTTGTTCCTTGGCTAGAGGGTACCCTAGCCATGGCAATGATTTTACTTCCATAGTATTACGTTATTACATAGTTATGACTGCCTCATTAGTCTAGACTAATGAGACCACTAGTGGTCCCAAGCGTGACTGCTGCGCTAGAGGTCCTGGGTTCGATCTCCAGGTCGAGCGAAGTGTCATTGGGTTTTTCTATGAAATTCTCAGTAGCAGCTTGGAGTTTGGATTTGTGCGCGGTTAATGGCTATAGGCTCGCCCCCCTTAACATGGGACCTAAAACATACCGGCAAACTGTGGGTGTATATTAAGTACGCCTCTGCGTACCCCTTCGGGGAATACAGACGTGATGGTATGTGTATTAACCGCTAATACATTTTCTAGAACAAAATTACCTACTGGTTATTTTGTAGTCTACTAAGCGAATTTTGATGCGGTTTCAACACCATTAAGAACGAGTTTCCAAGGTTGTCGTGTAGGTATTAATTTTATGTACCTAAAACCACTAGCGGGCCACTAGTGTGCCAACTTTATCACATTTTTACACGGTAAAAGCATTTCCATTTTTCGTGTACAAGGAAGGGTAATGCTAGCACGAACATAATATATCATTATTTCCACTTACTTGAAGAATAATGTTGACTAAGATGAATAATATTACGTCCATGTCCTCAAACTACTGATATCATAAGTTGGTTGAATGCCTTGAATTCGGTTTCCATGGCAGATAAAGAGAACTTAATTTTTCTTATCATCGTCATTTTCTTCATATCGGTCGAAAGCCGTCCATGTTCTATTTCGCCTGTCGGTATTACATCAAATGTAATAAAAGATTTCATTTATAAGGTGTTGTTGCAGGCTTATAAAAATACTTATTCGTAAGACTTTTAAAAGAATAAGTAGATAACAAGCAAGACCTCACGAGAAATCAATATTATTTTTAAATATGTTCACACATAGTACAGTGTCTTTAAGAATATTTTTTTTAAGCTATTGCATAGCTTCTATCGCGGGCCTTGAGCGTGGGGACCGAATCCAGAAATTCCGTAACGAAAAAAACCTAACACGCTTGTCTCTTTAGTTCAGCAACCCGCCTTTAGGTGGCATTGGTTGTATTACATAAGTTGATAAAAACCAATGCCACCTAAAGGCGGGTTGCTGAACTAAAGAGAAACACGCTTGTCTCTTTAGTTCAGCAACCCGCCTTTAGGTGGCATTGGTTGTATTACATAAGTTGATAAAAAACGCTATGCAATAGCTTTACCGCGGCAGTCCCCGAGTGCCAAACGTCTTTTTTTTTAATTAGAAGTTCAGTCAGTTCTATATGCAGGCTGCTTTTAGTACGATTTAATTAATTAGAAGGATAAAACGTAATCCCGTTACGTTATGTTACGAATATGTTCTATGTCTATTAAGACTTTTTTCGTCATATTAATCTAACATTTCAAGTAAGCAATAGCGATTTAAATTTTGGTATGGTTTTAAGCCTTTCTTCAGCAGTTCGTTACTATATTTATAAAAAGTTACTTTAGTTAACCCTCTTTTGCGACATAAATATTCCCTCACTCAAGGGATATTTTTAGTTTATGTTCCATCAAAAGAAGCTGTTACTGTATATTACGTCTTGCTGCGTTAAGCCAAGTAATCACCAGGCGACTTACTGCCTTTTTCATGTACGAATTTATCGTTTAGTATTCTTATAACTCAGTAACAGGAATGGTTCTAGAAAAGCTTGAGATAATACAAAGTTTTCTAAACCGGCGGAAATTGCTTTTATAGTAGCAACAATATGATTTTACTTAGCATCCGATTTTCTGAAATAACTTGATTATGTGCTTAAATTTTGTTCTCTTGTAGGATGTTTTAATATGTACTGTAGATAAACGTGATTTTTACCCTTCAGAAATCAAACAAGGGAGAAATGATATTTATATTTTTTAGGGTTGCGTAACTCAAAAGGGATAAACGGAACCCTTATAGGATCACTTTGTTGTCCGTCCGGCCGTCCGTCTGTCTATCAAGACACTATCTCGGGAACGCGTGAAGGTATAGAGTTGAAATTAATACTAATAGAGTTGAATTTTATACTCAGGTCTACAGAGACCTGAGTATATGGTTTTATTTTCCTATGAAGATGTGAAAAAATCAAACTTCTAAGTTAACGTAAGAAAAAATTAATTATAATATGTACCTATAAATTTGTACGGAACCCTTAGTGGGCGAGTCCGACTTGCACTTGTCCAGTTTTTTTAAGTACTAGAATTCCGGCAGCAAACGAAGAAAAACAGTAAACTGACACCAATTTTACCACATATATATATCGTAGGGTCGATCTTTATATTTTAAGGGTAGAAGTCCTACGTAAAACCAGAAGGAGTGTGTACTATTAAGTTGAGATTTCAAAACAAAAACAAAAATCGAAAAATCATCATCATCAATCCATACTACTGTCCTGCTGATGGACACCGGTTTCCTTACAGAATGAGAGGGATTATTAGGCTATAGTCCACCATGCGGCATGCAGGTTTTCTAAAAAAATATTTCCACGATCTAACTTATTTAACACAAGTAGAGCAACTACGTACAAATAAATTTAACTAAACATTTTTGTATCTGAAGTTACCAAAGTGCCACATTTCAAAGTAATCGGTCATTCCTCGCTCAGCTGTCACAAGGAGGTATCTATCCCAATTTCTTGACCTCCCTATCCACGATTTGCTACAGAAAAATACACCTTATTACTTTGCAATACTGATTTTGCATGCAACTTCAGAGCGTTCACAAAGTTTTGGTGAGATCTATGCCAACTTTACAGGACTCACACGGGGGACTCCGTGACGGTTGACTGATTCTTGTTGAGAACTGCGACATTCCGGGTTTGTGTACAGGAATATGAATTGGAACAAATATTTTGTGTATTTACTTTTGGGGTAGCTCCTTTGAGACAAAGTAAATGTAGTAAAGAGGGACATAAAAGTATTTGTTGTAGTCCTTAAGAAAATGTTTGGGATTTATACGCTTTTTGATATCGAAAAAATAACTCAAGTCAACAGCATCAAAATGATCTAGATTTCCAATTTTCTACTTTTAATTTAACATCGAAGTTTCAAATACCAAATTCAGTATGTAAAGTAAATAATAACGTGTTGATTCCTAAACCAATTCTAGATTTTAGCTTTTCTAAAAACTGATACTTAGGATTTTTTTTTTAACATTAGGTAAAAGTGCAGATCTTTCAGATCGCAATTCAATTTTTTTATTGATTAGGTCGGCACACGAGCAGACGACCCTCCTGATGGCAAGTAGTCATCGCCACCCAGGAATTGCTGATGCGTTGCTGAGGTTTAAGAGCCCCTACGGAGTACAGACTGCCAGAGCCGCAGTAACGGAGGGTAACTGGCTCTTACGCGCAAAAGTCGAAATACACACCAAGGTACGACAAACTCCGACGTAAGGGTAGTCGCCAGCCAGTCAAACCCCGAGACGTCCTACCACCGAGCAAGTCAGATATTTTCTCGGCTCTTACGAAATGCCTATCTGAATGGAAGTGAGGAACTGTATTCTAACTCGTCCCCACGTTAGAATTGGGTTTTTTTAAAGCTTACTAGTAATGTGGGTCGCATATTACTAGTATTCTTGTTAACCCCTCGTACTAAGCTAAATGCTTGTGTTACGAGTGGGTTCACGTCGGTAGTGCAATGGTTGGGTTTTGAACCGGTAGTCACATGATCGCGAGTCCGTCGCCCTAGCCATTAGACTACCGACGCTTATTGCTTAAATTGCTTTAATAACCATTATCGTAATCGTAAAGTTTAAAACAATGTAAAAGTATTAATCATAAAACATAATCTATCTCTTCCTCCCTCCAATCTACCACGGTCTACAGCACAACAACAAATCCGTGCACCAATTTCCTTCAAACAAAAACAAGCCAACAATAACATTCAGTTTATGTAAATCACAGAGCGAGTGACTGCTAATATCCGGGCATAAATAATGTTTCAGCGGTTCCCACAAATCCTTTCCTACTACGTAATGGTGTAATTTTGGGAGTGGGCAAAAGAGAAGGCATTTCTTTTGCCCGCGATGTGGGATATTGATTCAACGTATCACCATTGTTTATTGCTTTCGAGCTGATTGTTATTTATAATATCGCCGTATCACCCTTTACATTTATATAAATAATATGTATATTCTGTGATAAAAAAACGATATTGTGTGGTAGATACGTTTTTTTTCGTGAAATCTGTAATTCTTTTGTTTGTGTGACGAATGATTACGTTGAATATAGACTTTTTGTTTGCGATTTCATTCATCAAACTGAAATTATGAAATTACTGTTGTTTCGATTTCTATTTGGTAGTGGTTTTTGGAATATGATCTGTTGATTACGTGTAAAGTATCGTATTTTGTAGATTGTAGACCATTGCTATTGCTATTATGTGTAAATTATGTAGCCGCATCTAGTTATGTCTATTAAAAGTCCAATCCAACATAGTTGGACCAAATTTAATCACATTCTTTGCCTTCGATTTCACTAGTCAACAAAATTTAAGATTTCTTTTGCACCTAGGTGAAACATATCATTTCTTGTAGATTGGTTGACGTTTGATTTAAAGCCGGCAACAGAATTGCTCCCACGCGTCAGAATTTGGAGATATACCGATGTAAAATTGCTAAAAACAATGTTTTTAGCGATATTTGAAGTATTTTTTTGAAGACAGCAAAATTTTGACGGTCGTTCCTTATTAATTTATTTTATCTATCATTTTAGTGAGTTTTTTTTCTCAAGATAAGTAAATATACCATTTTATTTCCATAGAATTACACTATACTATAATTATACTATACGTTAGTACCTAAATCTATATATATATATATATATATATATATATAAAACGAAGTTGGGTTTGTTACAACACTTATAACTGGAGAACTGCTGGACCAATTTTCATGGCTTTTGATTTATTGAATTTGTCTCCACCCCGACTAGGTATCAAAATAACTATTAAAACATCGAACAAAATCACGAAAAGGAAAATTATGAAGAAAATTGTTTTCACATACATTCTGGATCGGGAACTGATTGACAGATTTGACAGAAATAAAACACAGACACAAATGAATATGGTATTGTATGCTGTTTCTGTAAGGCCAGTAGATGGCGTTGTGTGCATTGTCCGAACTCATAAGCTACTAGTGTGATTTTGATTATGTTGTCTGTGTGTGATTAAGTAGGTCCCTGGGTGGTTTAGATTCACAATTTGACTGGTAAGTGGCACCGCAATCGGGTTCTACAATTTTTTTATTTACAGGGCAAGACAACATTTGCCGGACCGGATAGTACAAAATATAACATAGTTAATATCTAAGTACCGTAGCTAAAAATTTAGATTAAGCGTCAACAAATCTACAAAAAATGATGTGTCTCACCCATGTGCAAAAATCGTCTTTACTACTATTTCTATTGTTATCAGTTGAAAATCAAATGCGGAATTCGTATTAGAGCCTAATCAACGAGCTTTGTAAATTATACGTATCAATTGACGTTCAATACAATTCGCTCAAATGTATGTGTATGTTCATTATGATTAATGCGTGGAGCGCTCACTAATTATTGTCAGGTTATTGTTCAAGAATCATTGAACAAAACTGTGACCCGCGGTACGGTCTGCGTTGATCTTGTAATTCTCAATCCCGTGGGCAAGTTCCCAAAATATTTATCTGATGTCTACATTCTATAATGGGACTCCCAAATTTCAAGTCTGGGATTTCGTGAATAATCTTTATCTAAGTCTTTTTTTATTTTATTTCTCATTGTTTTAGGGCCGACCCCTAAACTATAAAACAAATTAAGCATCAGGTTGAAGCCTGCTGATGCTTCTACTGAGAAATTTATAGAAAAACCCAACAACACATTACTCGATCTGGGATTCTAACCCAGGACCTCTAGCGTAGCAGTCGCGGTCAGAACCACTAGACTAATGAGGCAGTTAAATAAATTATATTAAATTAAAAGTTGAAATAAATAGTAAGATTTCTTCTTTTGTTTGTACTTAACGTCTTTTAATTTCTTTGAAAGAAGAGCGGCGACTATTATGATCGCTTTCTACATCACAGGTCACAATTACTTTCACGACAAAGTTTTAATTATTTAATTATACATTTTCATTATATTACAGCGTAATTTAAAGTTTGTTTCTTTTAAATTAGAAATTTTTACAATGCTTTTTAATGGAAAACTGAATAGATAATGGAATTACTAAAACACATTAATTTTTATTTTCAATTTCATTATTCAATTTATTTCATGAAGTACTCTTGTTTACTTTTATAAAAAAAAAACGAAAGCTTAAAAAATTACAACCCGACTACTTGCGAACTTTTTATTTGACACTTTTTGGTAGCTCATGCTAACTTTATTCCCCATTAGGACGTAAGGATAACACACTATTTCATTTCAATCGGTCAGGAAAAAAACATAAACTGTTTGAACAAAAGAATGTTCCAGGAGGTACACTTTTCATTCGTCCAGAGTTTTCGTAGTCGGGTAAAAATATCAGAAAAATATAATTATAATCAAGAAAGTAACAAGCAAAAAGACAAACTGCAATGAGCTTGACCCACATACAAGGTTACATGTTGCCTCTAATTGTCGCACCGCGTCACATAGAGGCGACATAGCCAAATCCCTCCGCCGCAGGTAAGATCCTCCTGTAATATGCATGAGTGTAATTTCACTTACAATCCCCAGTCAGTTGCATTTGATTAATGTTTCATTAGTGTTTGTGCTAACATTGGCTTCAGCATGTGAAGGATTTTACACATTGCAACTTTTTGCAGCGATACAAAGTCGAAGGAATATTTAAGCAAGAACAAGAAAATGGGAATGCTATTTAATAACGATGAATCTTTCCACCTTCCCTTGGCAAATAATAATAATATAGATAAATTTTTGGCTTAATAATCTAATAGGTAGCCAACTTTCCTACGAAATTTCTTTCATTAGTGCAATGCTAGTATAGCGCCCAAAAAAGTTGCCATTTCTCAGTTGCATATCCAATTTCCTTTCTTTAAAACACAAAGATAAGTTATTTGGATTCCTATAATCTAGTCGATATCGAAAACTACACGGTGTTACTAAATAGCAATGTAAGTATGGTCAGAGAGACCACACTTCATCAGTAGCGCAACTGTGTTGCGATTGTATCCCAACTGTATCGCTGCTAAAGTTGCCACGTGTGTCGGCCCTATACGAATTGAGCATGCAAAGCGATATTTTGTGTTGATTTGTGTTTAGTTCGGTTGCACACTAAATTAAGTACGTCTACAGTGGTACTTTGAGTTTGCATGTGTGTGTACCATTCGTGTTTGATTGTAGAGTGAAACTTATTATCGCTGGCGTTTCTCCTACTAAACGTACCTAAGTTTATTCGACTGCGTTTGAATTGGGTAAAATAGGGTTATTGTGTTTAAAGTTCTATAAATTAAAGAAACGAAGCAATATGTGTGTGTTTACTGTTAATCGTGAAAATATATGACATAGATTATTAAGTAAGTAGGTACCTACGTCATAATGATAACAATATTATAATTATTTATTTATTTTTTACTAGCTAATGCCCGCGACTTCGTTCGGATGGACTTTATGACTTCAGTTTACTTAACTTTTGTTAAGGCATCATTTCTAAATTTATTATACCCATTATATATTGCCCAGGCTTAATAGCTTTAAAACAAAAAAGTTTCATTCAAATCCGTCCAGTATTTTCGGAGATTAGCGTGTAGCGTGACAAACAAATAGACGGTCATTTTTTTTTAATTCTTATTCTATTTTTATGTCTCCACATTTTTTTGTTGTAAATATATTCAATGTGCAGACACCATTTTTCTACTGTTATATGTATAGATATATGAATAGGATATTCTTTACTGCACAGCTTAAACTAATAATGCAAATTTGAATTCTATCATAAAGGTCTTATCGCTAGGAACGGTCTCTTACAGACAAACTATGGATGGACTCAAGAGAAAAAGAAAGGAAATACTCATGTAATCTGGTTAGGCGTATATAAAAAGAAGAATTTAAATTGGAGGATTAGATAGTTTATGGTTATCATAACAAATCCTCTTGCGATATTTTTGGAAGGTAATATTCTAGATTTTTTACAGCTAGAGAGATTTCGTTACGTGAAAAATGCGCAGTGTTATTTATTTATTTATTTATTTACACAAGGCACATCAACAATATAAACACAAACATTGGTTAGTAGCAAAATACAGAGACAAAGACTAGTGTTTATATCAATTATAGATAAGAAAACGTAGGTACCTTAAACTCAGATGAAATAAAGGTCCTCACTCTTAATCCTACAGCTTATGACAGCCCTATGTACAGCGTAGATTCTAACAGCGAGTCTCAATATCAAAACAGTCAGTAGTTTTCCTTACTAGAGATAGGATTTTGACATAAGGTCCATACAAGTAATGTCAAAATCCTCCAGTAAGCAAATCTATCGACAGATTTGACATTGGGACTTCCGGTCGCGATGATACTATAGCCGCAAAACAAACCTTACATTGGGTTCACGTATAAAAATATGTATGTAAAGATGAATCTGTTGATGTCCGACTTTTATGTTCCTAATTCTTTCGTGATATATGCAAGCAATTTGGTTCTAAACCGAGGCGACATTAATAATACAATAAGGCTGCGCACAATTCAGCCCAAGACGGTCGACGGTTGTGGCACAGTAGCGCCATCTAACAGATTTACTATGCAGTACATTGGACAAGAAATATAAAAATATGAATTTCTCATTCTATACCAATTTAATTCAATTTCATTTGTTTTTTTTTTTTCAAAATTATCTCAATCCCGTGGAAATTTCTCTAAATCTTTCCTTCGCACCTGCCAAATATACGGGTTTGAAGGCTATCTTATTATATTTCATGATAATCTAGTGAGTAATATTTAGTTTTTATCTAACAGCTTTTACATAACCTACTCAAATTAATGGTTAGGGTTAAACGAGTTATTCTGAAATTTTATTTCACCAAACATTTTCATTACACGTTTCGTCATAATAACATTTCACATTTCTCTAGGGATCGTCTCGGTTTTCTACGAAAGCTGAGTTGTTCATGCACTGAATTTCAGATGCAGATTCGAAGAAAGTAAGATAATACTTTGGTCATGAATTTTGCAAAATCAATCAGCCTAGTGACTAGTAGACCAGACTAATATGACCGTTTGACTGCCAAGTCAAAGGTCTCGAGTTCGAACCCAAGGCACAGGAACGCACCTCTGACTTTTCGAAGTCATGTGCGTATTAAATAGTTAATTATCACGCGCTTAAAACGGTGAAGGAAAACATCGTGAAGAAACCTGCATGCCTGAGAGATTTTCTCGATGGCGTATGAAGTCTGCCAACCCGCACTAGGCCAGCGTAGTGGTACTATAGCCTTATCCCTCTCATTCTGAGAGGAGATCCGTGTCCAGCAGTGGGACAGTATAATGGGTTGATTATGTTATGTTATGTTCTGTAATCGCCGTATACGTCTTAGTAACATTTTGCGGGCTAAGAAATACCATGTTAAAATAATTATATTTCTGTAGGAAAGATTTTGATTTGCAGTAAAGATTTAAAATCAGTTTTATATAAGAATAGGTTTATATTAAGTGCTTCTCTATTCCAACTAGAAGAATCTATGTATTAAATGATAACATGCCATCAGGGCTGTAGTCCCTGAAGGGTTAGGTTTCTTGCCGGATAATATATATACTACGGATAAATACGGAGGGATCCTATTGCCATTAACCGGGCACAAATCCAGACTACTACCGTAACCGTACCGTACTAGTACAGCAACGAGTCCTATAAAAGTCACTGCAGATACGTAATACACGTTGAATCGAAACAAATTAATCTTTAACTGGTTCGCTTCGGTAGCAAACACATACAATCTAATACAAAATCCGTAACATTCCCTTAGGGGTGTAACCGCGATGTTTTCATTCCACCCACATCACATTTTCAGATCAGAAAATTAATCCTCTAGGATTCTCTGAATTTCATATTTATTGCTACTTCATCTTCCCGACCGTAAGTTCAAGGCGGTAATATTTTCGGAGTGTTAGAAAAATGGCCGAAATTTTTCTATGTATTCGTACAAATTAGTTTATTTTTTTGTACCAGCAAAAACAAGATATTTCAGGCTATTTATTGAAAGGTAAAGCTTAGCTAGCATCAGCTTTTTTCAGGGATTAATCTCAGCCCTAACCTACCTAGTCTAAAGCATGCCTGTAATTACGAGACACTAGAGAAAGAACGTACAGTTTTGTAGGCACGAATCCGACATTCACGATGACTATATTCTATACTTTCATAAGAATGGTAAAAAAGTATTATTTCAAAAGAATTGAGGCTGATAAACAAAAATAAGATTTGGGAAACAGCGATTCTATTTACAATATAATCCATTCGAGTATCAAACATGTAACGGTCCTTCAAAAATCTAATTTGACAATAAAAGTTTATTTGATCACAACCGAGTTATTTGGTTAATTTGGAGTTGTTTTTCCCAAAATATAACGGATATTTTAAACAAGTTTGAATTTACGAGTATTATTCAATAATACTTAATTTCTACCACAATAAAATGTTGAATGTTTACATAAACATAACATAATCAACCCATTATACTGTCCCACTGCTGGGCACGGGTCTCCTCTCAGAATGAGAGGGATTAGACTATAGTCCACCACGCTGGCCTAGTGCGGGTTGGCAGACTTCACACGCCATCGAGAAAATCTCTCAGGCATGCAGGTTTCCTCACGATGTTTTCCTTCACCGTTTAAACGCGTGATAATCAACTATTTAATACGCACATGACTTCGAAAAGTCAGAGGTGCGTGCCTTGGGTTCGAACTCGAGACCTTTGACTTGGCAGTCCAACGGTCATACGACTAGGCTATCACGGCTTTGTTGAATATTTATTGTTATAAAAACCAAATGGATGTTTTTGTATTTAACACATATGTGTTGTAACTAAATAAGCCGTTGAAATATTTTTTGTGTGGAATTTTTAAGAGACATGTGAAAAGTTTTAGGTAAAAAGCGATTATTTTTACAACAGGCAAACACCAACTATTTTAATAACCTCCACTATGTAAAAAATATGTTGAGATGGTTTGGGCTTGTCTAAAGATTGGATGAAAAGCGATTAACGAAAGGGTTTATAAAGCGAATGTTAGTGGAGCCGCCGGGAGAGGACGCCCTAGAAAGACATACAGCCCAGCACAAATCTGTTTGCAGGATTTGCGTGACTTGCGCTCCATCGTAGATCGCAGTATCGCTTAACATCAGGCGTAAGCCTATCACGAATAAAAAAAGCATCTGAGATCCTGCAAAAAGATCAGGTGCGTAGTACTCGCAACCGCGCCGGTGTATGAAACGTTGTATGAATATAGATGCAGCAAAAGAGGTGTGCAAGAATCGTAGCAAGTGGCGTTCTGTTTTTTCTGCCTACCTCTATGGGAAAAAGGCGTGAGTGTATCTATGTAAAATAGTCTCATTTTACGGGGAATCCTAATTCATTGTCGGAAATTGTGGCCCAAAAATATTTTAATATTTTAATGCAGTAAGATTTATAGATCGTTTAAGGGTTACTTCCTGGACTGGCGTAGTAAAATTGCACCATAAAACATATCTTGTACGCAATCTATCATTGTTAAGTTACCGCGGAGACCCAAAAAAGGTCTCAATTTAGTGAAGTTTCAATAAAGATCTCATTGATTTCAATAGACCATGATGCCCATCCCTAATATCTATGACTTTATCGGGGCCCTCTCTAATATTTTCCCCAAGTTATACGGGTTCGCCTTTTGCGGTTTCCTGACAGTTCTTTCGCATATTCGAATTGGATTGAATTTATTTGGCTCAACCTGCACCGATATTGGATCGGTTTACCTGTAAATCAATTTCAAATAGGTATACAGGATTATATTTTCTTTCTTGTAAATATTATAACAATTTTCAGATTCGAGCAGCGATATAATGATAATTTTATCATAAACGGTAAAATGTTCAGAATTTAACAATCGATAAACTTGTCGGCAAAATCTAAGTTCCGTGCAAAATTGAGAAAATTGTCTGGAGGATAAGATAATACGAGTATCAAGCTGTCAAATGCTTTATCGATCGATAAATTACGATATTATATCGATGTCGATGGTCCCATGCTCGCACCACTGTAACACCACACTATATTACTAGATTAAAGCACACACAATCTGCCTCTCAAATCCAGCGCTACACACACAGGTACAAGCATTTCTCTACCGCAGAAGCCATGATTCGTGGAATGCAGCAGCAAGGGAATGCACGCTTTGCGTCAATGGGTGCAGACAATTGGAATGTTTGTGCCAACAAGCTGAGATTCAAGCTGAAACTGGAATACTCCGTGATTTTTAGTGTTCCGAACCAGTAAGTATGGATCAATTCGGAACCGAAACAATTGCAGTCGGTTCTTGCAGCCGGGATTAGTTTGCAATATGTTTTGCTTTGTAAAGTTTTCAGATATACAAAATTAAGATTCATTTTATTTATGTATTTGTTTGTACATAGGTAGATTACAGTGATATTAAGAATAAACAAAAGATGCCTTGGTTGGTATACAAATGATCGTGAATTTTTAGAGTAAAAATAAATTAACCAATAATAACATAACATGTACAGAGTACCTACAGTATAATTTATTTATCTTAAATTTCAAACAATTCGATGTCAAAGCTTCAAACCATAATGTCAAATAATTGACAATGTCTAGGTAGTTATTTGACAACCTAAAGACTATTTCTTGATACATTTTCTAGAGAATCGTTCACATTGGCTACAGATGGGTAGTATTCCATTTACTTTTAAAGTGAATAAAGATTTTGTTGTCTGATGTATGATTTGTTTCGACGCTACGATAAAATTTCCGTTCATTTTATTCCACTTCATCTAGCTAAAGCTTTATCCAGGTTTTTTGGTACGTTCCAGAGATGAAATGGATATGCTCTAGAGGAAATTTTGTCGTAGTGATGTATTTCCTTACCTATCAGAAAATATGTTTTTTTTTCATTCCTGCTTACAAAGAGGATGAGTTTACCGAATCTTTTTTTGGGTCAGGTACACAACTCTATTTGTTCACGGTGTGTCTATAATTGTAACTCATCAAAGTTTAACCGATATATTTTGGTAAATGAGTAAGTAAGCTTTGAAACCAGTTTAGTTAACTATATTACTTACTAGCTTCTGCCCGCGACTTTGTCTGCGTGGACAACAGAATTGGGTGCGATCTGGATAAAAAGCCTATATTCCAGACTATAATCTATCTCTGTGTCAAATTTCATCCAGATCCGTACAACCGTTCTGGCGTGAAAGAGTAACAAACATCCATACATCCAGACATCCATACTCACAAACTTTCACGTCTATAATATTAGTAAGGATTCTTATTCGTTACATTACGAATTGTATATAAGGCAGGCTCTGTTACGTACATATTCCAATTTGTACGCTGCGAACGCATTTTTGCTACCCGCATGTCCAAATTAATCGTCACTGATTCAGCTCTGAGCATTCAACGCTGTGTTCGAGCAAACATAAATTGAATTACAAGTGTTACGAATCATGTAACACTTGCTCACGAAATGTCTGGAACACGTCGCCTCACAGATACTCCCAGTTATTTGACGAATGTCTTGGAGAGCAACCAAATGGATGCGGCATGGCGAATGCACTATCTACGGCTATTCGATAGCAATTCGATCGTGCACGGAACATCAAGTATCGAGTTCTGTGGCGGTGTGGAGTTTTGTCTTTTGTTGGACTCGCTTGTTGCGAAGTGAGATAGATTGTTGAGTGTGAATGTCGTCCAACTGAAGCTCGAATACTCTTTTGTAGTTCGTCCTAGCTACCAACTACAATATTTAAGTCTGAGAATTTCTGAACATTTCTCCGAAACCTGTGATAATCAAGTAAAACGGGATTACAAATGATACTGGATTTTTTTTATGGGATAGGAGAGGAAAACGAGCAGATGGATCGCCTGATGGTAAGCGATTACCGCCGCCCATGGACACCCACAACACCAGAGGAGTCATAAGTGCGTTGCTGACCTTTTAAAACTTATTTTTCTTTCAAAGGACTTTTCCTTTATTTAATATTTTTTTCTCCATCGGTTCTACTGCTTAATATCAATTTTACTACCAAGAGATGCCAAGACGTTTTACCTCGTATAGGATTGCGTTTGACCACTATCTCACAATGATGCATAGCATAGAAGTTCACTGGTAACTAATGTCACTTTATAAGCATCGTTCAGTAATTTTAGGCAAAATAATTTATACTGTGACATTATTCTTCATAACTTCCATCCCCTTATATATCTCACAATTTGTCTTTTTGCGCCAAATTAATATTGTATTAGCGTTCTGATCCCATTTCTTCCAGTAAGGACCCCAATCAGCCAAAATTGTTCGGCATTAATGAAAGTGACGTCTCTTCCATTATATTTCCAATACATCCCTTTGTCTCTGTTACGGAAACTGAATTTGGATTAACACGGACTTTGGAGACGTCTTCACGTTTCCCGGTATCCAAGATCGTAAATTGCATTATTAATATTCGGATGGAATCGTGAAATTCTAACATCGCCCTATGATTGATACGCGCTAAAATTAGGCATTAATCTTCCATCTCTGGGGGTGAAATTTATAACTAAAATCATTTTGCTTTCCAGATTATTATCTTATGTAAATACTTTGGATTCAGCCTTATATATACAGTTATAAATTTGTATTTGCAGTATTTTTCTCTACCCGTGTTTATAAATTAGTTGCGGAATCTTTTATCGCTTGACAAGAATATCTTCTTTTAAACTAATGAGTTGATTGACTTGAAATTTAGTTAAATTTTCATTACCACTAAAACTTCTAGAATCTAACGATCAGAATTCCGGTACTTTATCAGCCTAGGGATAAACTTCGGAATAGGGTTCTGTCGGCAAACACGGCACTGCGGAACCGTGATAGCAACGTGGATGACGTATGACCGCGTTAGCGAGGTCCTACCGTCTAGTTATTACCTGCCTCCATTTCTGTGGAATGATTTGAATTTCTGGCGCAGGGTAATCCAAATTGTCGTAGTTACACTCTAGTGCATTGCTCAATTTATGCCTCCCCTTTGTACATGAATTTGTTTATGACAGTCACATTGTCCTGCCGTGCTGTATATTCAACGAGGAAGGGGATCTGGCCGAATATTGTCAAGTTTGTTGTTTCTTGGTTGAATCGAATACGTGTAGAATTACTTTTACATTGTTTAAGAGGCAGATTTAACTATCTCTCTTGCTCACACTATTACTCTTTGTATAAATAAACTAATTTATAATTTATATTTAGACTGCTCCCTGATTTGCCGTTGCGGTATTTTTTTTAGTTTGCCCAATTCAGCAACAAAAACGTGCAGAACTTGTTATTCATAACGACAAAATCGTTTTGCACCGATAAACAAAGAGCGGCTTTTGTTTCGTATACTTACTACAAACTTTTATTTCAAGTTATTAAATTATTGTATCAACAGAACGAAAAATAAAAAATCACTTCAGTATGAAACATACGTCTTAAATCTTACTTTACAAACTTCCAAATTGAAAACATCTGGAAATGTTCCAAGTAAAAAAAGAAAAGTGGCCGTTCTCTAGATTGTAATTTAATCATTTTGCCAAGAACTCTTCATGCGTACCAAAATGGCCGACATATGTGAAATTAATTCAGTTCCCGTTATTAATACTTACCTGCGCTTGCGTTGGCGAATTTATGTGTAATAGATTCCTTGTTTACTGATTTATAGAGGTAAATCCATTTGTAGGGGCTACTTATGTCTAGAAAGATCTTGTTGTCAAGGATAACTACGTATGGCAAATTTTGTGGCGTGTTGTTAAAAGGAAATAAGTGCGTAGTCAAACAATTGCGAAATCCGGTATAAAAAAGAGACAAAAATACAGTTAAAGAAAGAAAAAACATGTTGTGGCTTTGCTTTCACAATTCGCAAAACGCTTCTCATGATTTTGTACACTTTTGCGAATACATGTCAAAATTTGCAAAATCAGTCAGCACCTGATGGAGGATCCTGTAGGAATAATTACTAAATAGAGCCTATTTCATAGGTAATTGCCAATCTTCATTTATTTTAACCATTAACGAAAAACCAAAATCAGTGGCATAGGTAGATAAATGAGCATTAAGCTAACATTTTTCTATATTTCTCTCGTCGTTTCAGATTTTTCAATTAGATCGCTTTTATCAGGAAATTAAGTCTTTCATGCTTGAACGGATCCTTGATATTAAATTCTATTATTAGCTAGTAATATTCTTGTAGCTATGGTTTAATATTAAGTTTGAAATTATTTTTTAATAAAAACACTATAGCCGTATCAAGCCACGTGTTTCTATTATTCTTTAAGCAAACGATAAAAAACTTTCGGAAATTTCATTTTTTTACAAACCACCATTAATTTATTTTATACTGATTTTTGACACTTTCGCGAATATTAATAATTGCAATAAACGTACTTTTTACGGATTTATCGCGTTATATTTAAATTATTAAATCCAAGTCTCACGTGACGCTGATAAGGGTAGGATTCACTAATATTAATATTTGTTTGTCGTACACCACTGTAACCCTCAAAGAGAAAACGCGTGATGATGTGACGTGTCAATATTATTTTATATTAAAAAAATATAACCACAGGCAAGACTCGAGCCAGCTATTAACCGGATTAATACTTACACCAGTGATTTTACCAATTAAGCTGCCGAGGTCTCTTCGCATAGCAACGAATTTCTCTTCCACATTATTCGTCTACCTATTACAATATAAAATAATTATAAATATTATCTTTATAAATACCAAAAATTATGATTAGATATTATTTTATTTTAAACTCTATGCAATAAACGTTGCTGTGTAGCCAGCATTTCCATTACAAAGTGTGTTTAAAAAAGAAATACTGATGAATATTAATTTAATAGATCGATGTTAGTCTATCGTGAACAGTATTGTTCTGATATTTTACGCTTAGAAACCGAAGCCTTTGAAACATTGATTAATATTAATGATTTCCTTTGGAAACTAATTTGAGTGGATAATGGATCTTTTGTATTTTATGAAAAAGTAATTTGTTGGGTTCCTCGCCGACCGACCAATTAGAATACAGAAAGCACGCGCCGGTTTTTCGATTAATCATCACGTTCGGAACGAGGCTGTGTATTGAGATATCGCGTGCTATACTGCAATTTGAGTACAATACTTATAGAAATAAATCGACCTACTTTGTTCAATATATTCGCAATTATTGTGATGAAACGCGTGTATTAGTAATTACTAAACAACAGTGGTATATAGGTTTTTCATGGCTACCACCGCTTCAATAATATCGATTGACTTAAAAATTTCTAATTATAATTAATACAAAAGCAAAGAATATTATTATATTTTCTCGGTGCTAGGGAACTGCTGCCGAGTTAGTCAGAAGCCACTGCTTTTCCAAATGTTCTGCTGCTAAGCATAATATTATTGTGTTCTGGTTTGAAGGGTAGGTAGGTAGCCAGTGAATTCTCACTGGCTATACAACACCGACAAGCACTAAGTAGTCATCGTCGCCCATGAACGCTCCAGAGGAGTTACTGATGCGTTGCCGACTGCAGACTGCCAGAGCCGCAGCAATCGAGGGTGAACTGGCTCTTACAGTCGAAACACACACCAAAATACTTTGCGACAGACTCCGACGTAAAGGTGAACGCCAGCTAATCAGACCCCGGGAGGTCCTTCCTACCACCGAGCAAGTCAGATATTTTCACGCCTCTTACGGGATGCCTATCTGGAAGGCAGTGAGGAGCAGTATTCTAACCCGTCCCCACACGGGGGAAATTACTGGGCATATCAACTGAGACTTTACGACACGCTAGTGATATTACCGATGTTGCTGGCATATACATACTGCGGTACATTTTCTTATCAATTTACTTGTGTCCAAAATGCACTTTCTTACATTATATGATATCATAAAGTAACAATAATTATAAAAGTATAAATCATAAAGTTATTTCATAACAGAGGAGGCTGTCATCTGGAATTTATTGTCATCCCTTGTTAGACAAAAAGAATAAACGTTGAAAGAGCTCGGAATTTAACAACTTTTCCGACTTATAAATCGACTTCTGATTAATGGGCTTCGACGATTCAGGGAAAAATGGACAACAGAAAAAAGATGGCAGAAACAAGCTCAATTTATATTTATTTTTATTTGAGCAAAAAATACTTCCCTTTTTAGCTTATCACTTAAGAGGACAAGGCAAAGATTTTGTGGTACTACTTTTAAATATCGATAAAATTCAGCATTGTAATGGAAATATCAATAACCTCTCAGAATGAGAGGGGTTAAGAAGGTATAGTCCAGTCTACTAACCTGATAAGGAAAACATCGTGAGATATTTTCTTGACGTTATGTGACCGCTGCCAACCCACACTGGCCAGCGTGTTGGACTATAACCTCATTCCGAGAAGAGACCGGTGTTCAGCGGTGACACATAGACATTGGGTTGATAATAGGTAGACTTCGGCGTTTATCAGAGTTAAGTTGTTCAGTTCTCAGTGAGTTCGGTCTTCGACTAATCTTCTCCAGCTTTTCAGAAGACAGTTAGTTCTCCCTTCGTTTCACCTGATTATTTCTACTTCGAGCTATCTCGAGAGTGTCACTCTGTTGTGCCTCCAGTCTAATTTCCCTTTTAGATCGCATCATAATCAATGTAAACTCGTTACAATGTAAACATTAAATATCGCCATAACAACTAGAAGAGAGCATAGGTACCTACTACGAGTATATTAATAGAATTTCCAAATTTCTATATGCACACATAAACTTTCTTATTACAACCTTCGTTTTACTTAAAGTCTACATATAAAAACCATGTTCACTAAGCTGATTTATATCTAGATTAGTATTAAAGTAGAAACTAAACCGACATACGTTAGTAAATCAAACTAAATCCACTTTCGGTTGCGTAGGATAAAGTCGAAATCTTCAGACCGTTCTATAAGACTTCAAAGGATTTTCTTCGAAATAAATAGAAATGATTTCGTGGAAGACAAACATGTTTGTGCTTATAAAAGAAATGTATTATAGTGATGAGACGGTTCTTTGTTATTATTTAGACATTGTGTTTTTGGTCTAGCTTATAATATACATAAATATAACATATACTCATCAAAGTGTTATTCATTTTTTTCTATGAAATTGGTATATTTCTACCAATTTCATAGAAAAAAATGAATAACACTTTGCTACGATATTACTGAAAATAATGTAAGAGATAGTGTAATGTAGGGCATAGTGGAAGCAAATAATTCCACTCACAATTGGAGCTGCTCGACTGGGGAAGTACCTCCACCTTGCAGAAAATCGTAGCCAAATAACAGAGCTCCGCGAGGAAGCGTTGCGTTGGCAGTGTGGGGGACCGGTGGTGTTTTGTTACCGCGGCTGCTATGTTAGGCAGCATGTCTCCTATGCTGCCGGCCCAACTATTCCTGCTTAATTTATCGGGTCGGCAACGCGCGAGTGATACCTCTGGTGTTGCAAGCGTTAGTGGTAATAAAAAAGAGAAAGTTGTTAAGTGATGAATTGATAATATACCTAAATAGATTTATGAACGCACTAATGTAAAAAATACGTCTTAGTGAAGAACGAGTAAGCGAAATTTGTGAGTGTTGCAATTTAGGATGAATTTATCTGGCGTGGCCTTTTGAAGCAAAGCAGCTTTGAATTAACTCTTTGGATCTCTTTGACTTCACGAAAATAATACAGGAATTGTGCTAAACGATAATTGAGTAGCTTTCAAGTGACCCGGACAAAATAATATCTATTGTCACTTCTTGAAAGAATTAACTGTCTACAATATTGTAATTCATAGATAACATAGTTATGTTGAAATAAAACTACTTTTTTATGGGATAGGAGGGCTAACGAGCAGATGGATCGCCTGATGGTAAGCGATCACCGCCGCCCATAGACACCCGCAACACAAGAGGAGTCACGAGTGCGTTGCCGACCTTTTAAAAGGGGATTGGGCCTCCGGTAACCTCACTCACTCAGCGAAAAACAACGCAAGCGATTTTAACGCCGGTCTTCTGTGGGGCCGTGGTATCACTCCGTTCGAGCCGGCTCATTCATGCCGAAGCATGGCTATCTCCCACGTAGAAACGAAGTTTTACGAATTTTATTGAGTTGTATTGATATTATATAATTCCAGACTGCGTGAATCGGATCCCCGATAATTAACAAAAATGTAAGGTAAGAAGCTGTTAGTAATCCAACAACTTAGTCTACCTGAGTCCATGAATGCTGTAAAGGATCCGTATCGTCGGGAATTAAATACATAATATCAATACAACGCGATGAAATCCGTAAAAAGTAGTTTTATTTCAATGTCTAATATTCGCGTAAGTGTTAGAAACCAGTTTATTTTAATTATGTTTATTAATTAATCATGTTTAAAATAATTGATGTTTCGTCAATAAGCTTTATTCAATTGACCGCTATTTACATCATACGTGGTCAAGAATCTGTAAAGTGTAGAAACTCCAGCTAACAATCAAACTTTACGAGACTTTATTGAAAGTGATTTAAGTTAGAAGAATCCTTAAGAAAGCCGGTAGCCCGTCCACGGTCCAAAGATCCCTCTCAGCGTTAATGAAGGAATTCCGTTTTTATTATACTCGAGTCCTCCCTGTCACATCCATCTTGCCTTTTAAAAGTCTTCACCGGAATAGGAAAGACAAAAAGGTAAATGTACAATAGATTTCTATAAATAGATAAAAACCTCATTGAATTTTATAGGATTTTTTTTTTATTGTGAGTGACGAAAAAGGCACGTAGCTTAATTTTAATCGCATCGGATGTTGTGAAACGTTAAGATACACTTGCTTTCTTTTGCTGGGGTCGCGAAGGAATGAAACCTCGCTCCCGTAACCCCAGCAAAAAGTTGTGAAGCGAAACACCCGTGTGGTGTTAGTCGGTAGGTCACCCACTCTGGCTGGAGTCCGACACGTCCCGTCGCCTTGCCCGGCGGTGGAAGTCCATGAGGATTTCCACCTGCAAAAAAAACACTTGCTTTCTCTGTTCTCTATCTCTGCTCTCGATTGATACCTTTGAGAGTACGATAAGGTATGGGTAGGTATTAACCCATGGAATTAGTGTAGGTTCTCAGAAACTTAGGATAGCGGTATTAGCCAATAATGGGATAGCTCTTAGAAATTAGGGTGGTCACTCACTCAATATGAAATAAGGTTCAATATCCAACAGGATCGGATTAGAACGAAAGATGACACTGTATTGTGTGCTTATATAAGGCAAACTGACTCATTAGTCTTGTGGTTCTAAGCGCGACTGCTACACTAGGGGTCCTGATTTCTATTTCTAGGTCGAGCAAAGTGAAATAGAGTTTTTCTATTAAATTCTCAATAGCAGTTTAGAGTTTGGATTTGTGTTGTTCGGTTAATGGCAATAAGACCCTATTACATGGGACCTAAACATACCGGCAAAGTATGGGTATATAAGTACACCACTGTTATATCCTTCGGGGAATACAGGCTAATTTTAAAGAATTCCCGCCTATAATTTGTACATTTAGCAATAATGTCACAAGCACAACAGAGCTTAGTCGGTTGACAACCTGAAAACAGATTGGCCAAATTAGATAATTGAATTGAAATTACAAAGCCTGCCGTGCGTGCTACATGTTGGCACGCAGATACATATATAAATGCTGGGTAAGGTAAATCAATACTGTAAGCTACGTAAGGGTTCTTGTATGTTTTCGGATTCGCAATTAAATACAAATTTAATAAATAAACTTTAATGAAATAACTATGTCTATCTAAAACGAATACAGAAACCTCATTTGAATTCTGTGATTTTAACATCCATACTAATTTTATAAATGCGAGAGTGACTATCTGTATTTTCCCCTTTCACCATTAAACTGCAGAACAAATTTGGACAAAATTTATCCAAAAGGGTAGAACCCTACAGCTTGCAGCAGCTAGTATAAATATAGATTTCCTAAGAGCCCTCAAAAAATGTTTATTTTTGCCTGACATGAGTAAAGTCGACGCGTCCTTCTCAACCCTTCAACCTCGGAGGGTTAAATCTATCTCAATCCCTCCCCTCCGATGCGCTGGGAGTAGACCAAACTAAATTAATAATAAAGTTTTCTAACTCTTAGAAAAGACGGACGAGACTAGAGGGAAATATCTCCAGAGTAACCTCAACTACAGCGGATTATAAAATACCTGACAGAATTGAAAATTGTGTTTCATTTTGCAGCGAAACTCTGAAACTGAAAATCTGAAGAAAACTGGAAATGCTTCTTCAAGACTTCCAAGTCGAACGCGCTGTAATTGAATGAAAATAAAATGTCGATTCATATCACAGAGTTCGATGTCGATAGAGTAAAATATTTGAAAATAGAAAAGTACTAGTTACTAGATGATTTCACACTGGCCGACACCGTTGCAGGTAGGGACCACGTGCATTTAAAATCATCAAAGAAAGTGCTAATCTCGCTTTTTATTTCGTAAAGATAATTAAGACTCATATACCACTTTTTCTTCTTTCACATTCATACATATTGTTTTTTTTATTCGTGATGGGCTTTCTCTATACCGCCAATTTGCCTGAAGTTAAGCGATACTGCGTTCTACGACGCGAGGGAGCGCGCTTACCTAGAAGAAACCGATTCACTCGTGATTTAAAGACACCACATTTCAGCGGTACGCATGATAAAAGTTAACTTAAAGCGTTTCATTCGAGTTTTCGGAATGTCCACCATGAATCGATGTCGCTTTTTCGTGCTTCTGGTCGTCCGATTGTAGAAAGGGCTAGGGGGAATAACATTATGGAGATCTGATGCACACTCTCCGAAATGTATGTATTGTCATTGTCATACACACTCGCCGATTGGGATTACTACGCACCTGACCTTTTTGAAGGACTTCACCAATAAGGTCAATATATGTCCCTTCTAACTGATAAAGTACATGAAAATTCAGTACGTTAATACTCGTAGTGCGATATCTTGTCAACAAACTCCAATTAATTGTTTCAACACTAAACAATTTACTTTTAAATTGATAGCAATCCAGTGCCAACGGAGTGCTGATTAGAAATCCGTACGGTTAACCAAGCTCTTATTAGAATCGGCCACAAATTTCGGAGCTTCGCCTGACTCACTGCTATAGCGTCTGCAAATAACTATTAGTAACTAGGTACCTGATATGTGCGGCTTATTTGTGATTCGCTCGTACTGCGGTTTACGTCAAATCTGGTGATAATAATCGTAATGAAGTAGAGTCGTCGTCGTCGCGTCGAAGTAATCGAAGTAGTAGAGTCTTTTTTTTTAACAAATAAAAAATACATACTTATATAGGTACCATTACGCCTGTATTCTCAGAATGTTTAGGCAGAGGCGTACTAATGTAAACCCACAGATTGGCGTTCTTTATATGACCCATGTAGGAAACGAGCCTATTGCCATTAACCTGGTTCAAATTCTAAACTCTGATCTGCTACTGAGAATTTCATAGAAAACCCCAACAGCAATTTGCTCGACCTGGAAATCGAACCCGGGACCTCTAGCGTAGCAGTCGCGTTCCAGACCACTAGGCTAACAAAGCAATTCATTTTACAATTACTTTAGTTGCAAAATGACATTAAACTATCATCAATATTTTGCAATTCGGTACCATCCCGACGAACTTCACCAGCAGTCATGTCACCTTAAAATACACCTTCTAACTCTGATAGACACCGCACAGCTTAAACTTATGGAAGTAGGAGCATAAACTTTTATATATAGATTCCTTATATAATTTTTTATATTTACACTATTGGTGTAAACAATTGTTGGTGAACCAATTATATAATATATAAAATATAACGAAAATGAGCACTAATACAGGGTTTTGCGAAATTCCTATCAAATTATCAGGGGTGCATAGCTAGTACCTGCAAAAAGAAATTATTTAAGTTTAAAACCATTATTGCAGTATTAATCTTAGGAGCGAGGAGTGATATTTCTACCGCCAAGCGGAACCTCCTCTTTGTAGGGAGCTCTAAAAGCTGGAACATTGTTTCACAGTAGCTCACTTTCAACTTTATTTCTCGTTAAAATGTTACTCCTTTGCTGTGCATTCAAGGATGTTTTTCCTGTTTGAATTCTACATATTTTTACAAAACATACACCAAAAATGTGAGATTATTATTTTATAACAACTCTATTTCTCATAATTTTTATAGTTAGTTTGTGTATGTGAGAACTATTCAACCACTATGTATGTGTGCTAATCCGTACCCAAGAAAAAAGAAAATAATAAAACAATTGATCTGAGGACTTGATTTGTCTATCAACTTGTCTAACAGAGCTACAGCGGTGTGCAACACAGAGAGGGGTTTCGTCGCTTATAACTAAGCTGATCAATCTATCTGCAAGGTTAAGCTGCGCTTATCACGGACAATCTCCGGCACTTTTGGCCTAGCAGCTAAGCGTTTGGCTTCTGCGCCACGTGTTGTGGGTTCGATCCCCACACGGAGCAAATATTTGTATAACTTACAGGTAGTTGTTCCGGGTCTGGGCGTTTGTGTATGTGAGAATTTGTGCTGTAAATACACCCGCGATACAGGAGAAAATCCTAGAGTGGGGTAAAGTTTTTCTTTAAAAAATATCTGTGTGGTTATTCTTATGACACGGAAACACGTTAAGCCATCGATTTCGGTTGGCAAACGCATATGGCAATCATTTGTCAGAGGTCCAAAACGCCGAATAAGTAATCAGTTTATCTTTGGAATATTAGTATTGCTAGAAATTGTTGCAATCTCCTTGTGCACCCATATACTTGCTAACAAAATTAAACTTGAATCCTTGAACAGATAATTGCTTATTGAATAAATTTAATAAATTGAATAAATTTAAACATAAAATAACAGTACACAGTGAGTTCTATCATTGTACAGAGAAGTCCAATTAACGTGTAAATTGCTGCCTCACTGATAATTTCTTGTAGTTAAGTTGAATACTGTCTAGAAATCGTGAGGAATTGAAACTACTAGGTAAATAATATACAAGAAATACTCCTTTGCATCTACCGGTGAAGCTTAAACGTCCGTCAGTTACTGTGAAAGCGTGGCATTTCATATATTCATGTAGTAATATTTTATTCCTAACATGACAGGTTACCTCACCTAGGGCATTTATATAAACGTGACATTTAAAACACACAAAGCTAGTGATAAATTGTTGGGATGTGTTTATGAAGTGTTTTAATGTTTTCTCAAACGATCTATGTTGTCATGGGCTGTAGGGTTGTCACCACTTTATACATTGTTAAAATACTAAGTATTGTTTTAGTATCCTGATATCCTGATAACTTATCATGATTATAATATACCGTCTCGCGTGTATTTTGTAATGAAGTGAACCCATAGTTTGTCGGTATGTTTTAAGATCCCATGCAATAGGAGCGAGCCTATTGCCATTAACCAAAAACAAGAATTAGATAGAAATACCCAATTACAATTTGCTTTACTTGATAACCGAGCCGAGTACTTCGAGCTACCCTGAGACTGAGCAGTCAAACTAGTCAGGGTAACTATGTAAATTATTCTGTAAGGGATTTTTCAATGTGATAGGAAAGCAAATGAGCAGACGGATCATCTGATGGTAAGCGATTACCGCCGCCCATGGACACCCACTACACCATAGGAGTCACAAGTGCGTTGCCGACCTTTTAAAAGGGTATTCGGCCTCCGGTAACCTCACTCAGCGAAACACAACGTAAGCGTTGTTTGACGCCGGTTTTCTGTGAGGCCGTGGTATCACTGCGGTCGAGCTGGCCCATTCGTGCCGAAGCATGGCTCTCCCACGTAAAAACAACATTTGTTCTACCACTTCTTTGTGTACAAATTGTCCTAATATACATGGTCTATATGACTCCAGCAATGGTGTATGTACATACCTGACATATAATGGATTTCAAAATCGATACAGAAATCTGTAAAAAAACTAAATAGATGTGAATATACAAGTGACTAAACAATATATATAACAGATAAGTAAATATCTAGTAAATCTAAGATTATCTAATCTAGTATTCGGTTTCAGTATTTATTGCATGCACGTAGTACCTAACATACACATAGCTTCTAATAGATAACTACATCGATACACAGACCTGTAGTGCAACACATTAATATTCGGCATTCGACTCAATGCTATGTTGTGCAAATACACCACGGCCTGAATTAGTGTTTGCCACCGCCCTTCATACTACATACGTACCTATGTCTGTTAGTTATATCATGAATGGAATACTCACCAAACTGCTAATTATTGACGCGGATTGGTAGGATGAAGTCCTGGATTCCCCTGATTTTATCTTAATCCGTAGGCACCTAAATAGGAACCAATTTAATTATTCTCACCAATTAAAACCGCGCACTCCAGTCATCACAGAACTTTTCTGTACGTACCTATGTCAGTTATAATTATGAATTAAATTTTAAAAACAATAATCATCAAAATACCGTAGTGTTGACATGCACTGGCAGCATTAACTCCTAGGCTCGATACTCCAAATTTTACCATAAATTCGTAGGCTCCTAAATATGAACCAATTTAATCACTCATGCCAAATAAAACCGCGAACTCAAGATATCAGAGAACTAACTACTGAATGTTTATCGCAGTATATTTCCACGTCAATCGAGTCCTCATTAAGAGGTAGACACATTAATATTCACTTGCGCCGGAACGATGTCAATGCAGACACAGAACGGAACCCGACTTTGATTTAATGTTTTGTATTACCGGCAGTAAATTATGCTGTGTCCCTTTTTATAGAGATTTGGTTTGGTACGCAGGAATATGTTAGTAATTAAAGACTAGCAAAAAAGGGCTTGACTTCAAATACAAGGACATATGGAAGTTTTTGAAATCATGTGCCTAATAATTAGATAATAATTGTAAAAAATACTACAGCGTGGTAGAACCAGCCAGTGGTGTGACGGTAAATAATTTGATGTTGATGAGTTGATTTCTAAATTGCAAAGTCAAAGATGATGATGACTATGAAGACAGAAAAGAGGACAAAGATATTGTGACTAAATACAGATTAAAAAATAAATGTCGTGGAGCGTAGCTACGATGCGAACGGATCCATAATGTTGTTGATAAAAATCAAGTTCTGTATAGAAATGCAGCACCTAAATCTGCTACAAACTTAACAGTGTTCAGTTATTCTTGTGGGGACTAATAGATATAATTAGGTATAAGGGCAACCGATGTGTATATCGTCAGCGGTTACGGGCAGTCACTCGCTAACTGCCACATGTATTGGTCGCACAATAAACGTGGTTAAGTGGACTTATCATATTTCATTTACCTGACCAACAGAGTATAACAATAGTTCCTAAACTACGACATACAACGCGCACACTGTACTGTAGAGTGTCGCCGCCGTGTCCCTGGTCCTCCATCGGAGTGTGCCGCGCATGACCGCGTACACCTCCACAACTGATGCCAACTGCAGAGCGTCCTTCTGATTTCTTCCTTCGCGTTCCTTCCATAACTGTACCCGTGCCTGTGTTCACCTTGAACGTTTGATGCTGCAGTTAGGTCCTCAGCTCTTTTGGCTCCCGTGCGAAAAGAGCGAGTCGCCTCCCATATTGCGTGTTCCGGTTACCTCATTGAGCGTCCTCTGTTACAACGCTGCCCATGCGCGTTCTTGCCACGCTGTCCATGCGCACGTGTGTCGACGCGTCGTTGTCCGCGTGCTCGTACTCTGATGTCCGGTTTTTTCGCCGAAGTTGCGTGTTCAATGTCGGAAGGTCACCAGTTTAGGAACTATTGATATACTCTGTAGGTCAGGTAAATGAAATATGATAAGTCCACTTAACCACGTTTATTGTGCGACCAATACATGTGGCAGTTAGCGAGCGACTGCCCGTAACCGCTGACGACATACACATCGGTTACCCTTATACCTAATTATATCTATTAGTCCCCACATTCTTATTAAATTTCATCAAGCCTTGAAAAACACCCAATAATTCTCACATCAATCTCACATCAATAATCCTCACAGAAAACTGGCGTTAAACAACGCTTACGTTGTGTTTCGCCGAGTTAGTGAGGTTACCGGAGGCCCAATTCCCTTTTAAATGGTCGGCAACGCGCTCGTGACTCCTCTGGTGTTGCTGGTGTCCATGGGCGGCGATAATCGCTTACCATCACGCGATCCGCCGGATCGTCTGCCCTCGTATCACATAAAAAAAAATTAATCAATATTTTTATTATGTCTCAAAGATTAAAGCTAAAAAGTGTTCCTCGTCATAAAACCCTTTCACTGCAATATGATTTATAGCTTCCAGTAGACGACCACAAAGAATGACAGAAAATATTTGTTAATACAACCACCATTTCTTGTTGTTTTGTTTAGTACTTCAGTAATCAAATTACCATGAAGCAATGATAATTGAAAAGAGGAATCATAGAGTTTTTTGCCGGTTCTTCTGCTAGACTCGACATTTTATAAGTATATTGTATATGGTTTATATGATTTTGAAATTTTCTAGAAGAAGAATAGTTAGCATATACTGGCCAAGACAAATTACAGGAGAAAATAACCTTTTTTAATGTTTGCTACGTTAACAAAAAAGTACATTCAGTAATGGGTTGTTGTTCCAACTACGAACATTAAACGCATCCGACTCAAAGCCACTTGAGTTTTGGCTCGGCTTTCAGTCGGTTGCACTCAGTGTTGATTCTGATTTCCAGTTTCCCTTTCTCAGTGATGTTCGTCTATACAAATGCGTTGGTACTCGAAACAGCAGTGGAATACAAACATTGTTTGAGATGTTAGCAGATAACAATACAATTCTCGGTTTGTTTGAGCTTAGTCATCTATTATTTGGAAAGTGGTAGAAATTTTTGAGTTTTAAATAGGATTTACTATAACGTACTTACACATAATTATTTTATTATATTCTAATAGTTTTGTGAGAAGATTTGGAATGTAAAAATAAGATGGATTTATTATTTTACTAACTTAACTGCAAATTTCTTATTTATTTTATACTAGCTGTGGTTTTACTCATATCCCAAAGAACTTTTTAAGGTTTGTGGAAATTTTGAGTAAAACAGACAAAGTTCCTTACGCATTAATATTATTTAGGAGGATGCATACAACATAGTAGATACTTAGTATCAGTTCTATTACAGTCCAAGTAAGTACAGTATTTATCTTGATGTAAAAGCTCGTATTTAGTCAGATACGTTACGCAAACTAAAGCAGTTCCAAGTAATATCCACTAGCTTTACGGAAATCACTAGTAATTGTAAGACAGCCTAGCCATTAAACGCTTCATGTTTCATAGTATTCTTGGAAGCCATAGAGCTCAATATGAATATCGAAATGGCTCACGTTTGACTGAATATTGAACGAGATAATTATGTAAAAGAAAGATCAGGTAATAAGGGTTGACTCTTCAAAATTCTCGGGAGCCTCCAATGTTGAGCTACATTTTTACTAACGTACCTACTTACACCTGCCATGCTAATTGGTCAAGTAACAAGGGTAAACTGCTCTCGTCACAACACATTAGGCCGGTCCCAATAAAAAATCCGTCGATGGATTGGCTTAGTACCGATAAGAATTTGACATTACATGTATGGACCTTATATCAAAACTTTATCTTTAGTAAGCAAATCTACTGACTGATATTTTATTAGGACTAGCCGTAAGTGGTGTCGAAACCATAAATAATAAATCATTTATAATATCTTCGAGGTAAGCAGACCGCCTTGTTCAAATGGTAATCGTATAACGTTTTGTTTTACGATAAAAAAGATAGTTACTATTTTACCAAATAAGTAATCTTTCACGCATATGGAAAAACTGCCGAACTGTCACAAGAAGACAGCTTACTAGATCGGTGACAGATGATTGATGAAACGTATCCCTCGCAGTGGACAGTCCCGATTCGAACACTGATCAATCACAATCGAATATATCCAGTTATTCTTATCTTCTATCTTTGTTATTCTGTACGTGAGTGAGAGTGACGCATTAATCTTGTTATATAAAAGTTTAGATGTGACACTTATCTGTAGAAATACATGAGAAATACCTATTATTACATAACATACCATCACGCCTGTATTCTCCGAAGAGTTAGGCAGAGGCGTACTAATGTACACCCACAGTTCGCCAGTATGGGGGGCGAGCCTATTGCCATTAACCGGGCACAAATCCAGACTCCGAGCTGCTACTGAGAATTTCATAGAAAAACCCAATAACACTTTGCTCGCCTTGGGGATCGAACCCTGGACCTCTGGCGTAGCAGTCGCACTTGGGACCACTAGACTAATGAGGCAGTCTTAGACCTATTATTAAAAATCAAAAATAGAAGATTTCAAACTTAGTAGATGAATAGTACCAGTATTTTCTGCTACAACTTTTGTTTGAACTAAGTAGATACACATCTCAACTTGTTACGCGCAAATTATGACGTGAAACTAACAAGTACTTCCTGGAACGTATCTTTGTAATATCAATTTTATTTAGAATCAATTTGAAGATAAATATCGACCTTTCAATCTATACTTATAATAAATCTGCAGAGAGGTCAATTCTGTACATGAAATATATTCCCAAAATAACTATCAGCGGGTGATTAGTGATCGATACTGACGCCAAAAATGCAATCAGTAAAATTTTTGTTTGTCTGTCTGTCTGTCTGTATGTTCGTTATAGAAACAAAAACCACTCGACGGATTTCAGCGAAACTTGGTACAATTGTTCTTCATACTCCTGGGCAGGTTATAGTATACTTTTCATCACACTACGATCAATAGGAGCAGAGCAGTGAAGGGAAATGTTGGGAAAATGAGTGATTCATGAGAAAGGTTTCAAGCTATAAAACATCACGCTACCACCCTTAGGAACGGGGCAACGCAGGTGAAACCGCGGGCGAAGAACTAGGGAACAAAGTAACTATTCCACGCGGACGAAGTCGCTGGCAAAAGCTAGTATAAAATAAATACGTATTCAGATTTTTTCGTGAGCCTTAAAAGGCACAGATAAATATTATATGATTATAATAAATAGAAATAATGTTTTGTATTTACAAGATCAGGTCAATACTTACTGTTACCTAATAGTTTTGTTCTCCCTGAAAGTTGTAGCTAGGTTCCAGATTCAGTTTGCAAACGCTTGTTTATCAAGCGTTGATGGTAAACTTGCTTTGCAAATCTCTTGCGTGCACGATACTGAACTCGCTTTCCATTCTGTTCTCAGCACTAAAGATTTCCCAGTTGCATCGTTTGTCCCCAGTACTTATTGTCGTAACGTATAGACGACACTTAGAAGTCTTTTGTGGATCTTGTGGATTTTCAACATTGAAAATGTTTATTCTTGAGGTTTGTTGTCAACCCTAACTGCATCTATCCGCCAGTTATGTTCAGGGTTAAAACTGATGGATATTATATACTTCGTATATATCTAGACTTATTTTCTCTAGATATAAGCTAGAACTATCCCCTTTCACCCTCCAGTTAAATATGGCTTCTGGTTATGGTCTTGAGTTCAGTTATTAAGAAAACCATCTTTGGTCATTCTAAGCTTCATAGAAACAAAAAGATTCGATTCGAACGACATCGATTCATGGTGAACATTCCGAAAACCCAAACGAAACGCTTTAAGTCCAGTTTTATCATGCGTACCGCTGAAAAGTGGAATGCACTTCCCGAGTGGGTCTTGCCTGATAGGTATAATCTGGGTGTCTTTAAATCACGAGTGAAACGGTTTCTCCAAGGCAAGCGCGCTCCATCGTAGATCGCAGTATCGCTTAACATCAGGCGAACTGGCGGTCAAGCGTTAGTCTATCACAAATAAAAAAAAGTAGTTGTTCCATCAGTTAGTTTATAAAATATTAAACAAGATATTCTGTTCTGAATAATTTATGCTGTGATTATACCGTTATGGGTATGGCTTAACATGGAAGGCGTATTCCCAATTGGTATGTTTGTCATAGCATGATTTATAATGTGACCATTTTGGCATATTATTCCGAGTTGATGAATGTTCCAATGCAATTTATGTATTATGATTAGGTACTTAAGCAGTATCTGCAACACCAGAGTAGAAGCCGAAGTCTCAATGGAAACTTGCATAGACTGGTTAGATTTTGCAAGAATAATTATATCATGAAGAAAAATAAGGAATAGGCCACCAATTCTTCTCCTAGAACCCTCTTTCAGACGCGATTAGAGCAGATTGCATATACCACGCCTATATTCCCCGAAATATTAGGCTTCATGTATTACGGGGTGAGCCCTTTATCATTAACTGGGCACAAGTCTAAACTCCGAGCTGCTACTGAGAATTTCATAATAACACTTAAGTTGACCTGGGAACCGAACCCTGAACCTCTAGCGGAGCAGTAGCGCTTAGGACCAATATACTGATGGAACAGCTAATTGCTAATTTTTCTTTTTATTGAATTCTCTTGACGTAATCTTAAAATGAGCTAAGTTTGAAGGGCCCTCATTTTCTATCAAACAATAAGTTTCAAATTACAAAACTTAGATAGGTTTGCTCACTAGACTGTGCTCACAATCGAAAGACAATATTGTCAATTTTGCATTCTTTTGAAGCCTGTATTTGTTATGTGTATGGATTACAGCTTTTTAACTCTAGTAAGTATGTTAGGTATAAGTTTACGTCATTAATTTTGCTCGCTTCTTTGATATTCAGGTATCAACTAATACTGGGCACAAAATACATTATCTACTGATAATATGGAATAATATCTACTGAGAAACACTGAAACAAACTCAAATAATCAAAGCGGCGGTAATCTAACGGCTAGGGCGTCGGACTTGCGAGCATGTGGTTGCCGGTTCGAAACCCAACCATTGCACTACCGACGTGAACCCACTCGTAACACAAGCATTTAGCTTAGCATGAGGGGTTAACAAGAATACTAGTAATATGCGACCCACATTGCTAGAAAGCTTATAAATAAAGTATGGTCTCTTATATATTACAGACATCATAGGTATTAATTATGATGAAAGTGTTACAATAAATGGAGAATCTAGTCGAAGAAGGGAAGTCTAGTATAGCCTTTTAGAGGATCAGCAGCTTTGACTAACCCATCCCGATAAATAGAGTAAGAAACTAAACGACCCGAAGAAGAACAATACCAATCAACTGGATATTTGCCGTTCATAATACATAAAAGAACTTCGACTTTATTTATATATCGTATATAGTGACGGCTGACATGAAAAGTATTGGTTCCCTTTCTCTCATACTAATAAGGCATGGCCTGACTCTTTCTTTCATTTTAAATTTTATTTGCAACGAAAAAAATGAAATAAATTGTACGGAAGCTAAGAATTTATTATTTTACTTGTGATAAGATACTACATGCTCTTTTCTTACTTTAATATAATAATTTATGTAGCATCGCAGCACAAGACAGCACATATAAATAAAATTAAAATTTATTGCTGTCAATAGCGCTGTCAAACACACTTCTGCGCCTTAGGTCGGTCTACCGCATAAGTGACACTACAAATTACACGTTGCCCGCGAAGCAATATTCGCATTTGAAGGATGATAACGTGTCTACCTCTATTTAACTATATAATGTCATTGCCTACACATAAATATTATGATCGATTCTCTTTCTCCATCTTTTTACAGTACAATAAAGCTACTGACTTCAGTAGAAATAGTCCAGTTTATGTTCTCTTAAGAATTTTCCTTTATGATATCACAATAGGTACTTACTCAAATATTTCTGCTCCCGTAGATTTATTAAAATATTTATGAGCCAAGCTTTCCGTCTCTTTCATTTGCTCCTACATTTTTAGTGAATCTCTTTAGTGATGTTAGCAGAATCATAAACTAGATTATTTAATACCCTGTCTCATTTAGATTATAATTTCAAGTACCTTTAGCATAGTGTTTTTTTTTAATTTTTATTACTTTTATCCATAGAACAATCTGGAATAATTTCTACTCTAACGAGATTTCCTTATGTTATTTGGATGGTGGGTTCGACAGTTATATATTTCGATATTTTTTTGTTTTAATAACTTCTGTTCAACAGCCAGTACCAATTTTTTATTTTCCATGATTTCATTTTCAGTTGTACAGTACACACGAGCCGTTGAATATTGAAATTCAATCAAAATAATATTATGCGATATGATCGAAACAAAGCCGATCCTATTCTCGATATAATACAAACTGTGAACGGTGCTGTGGGACGGTACATTAATATGCATCAAGTGCAAACTATCGTCGACCGCGATCGCAGTGCAGACGGCAAACACGAACACAGCTACAACAGTAGCTTTCCATTTAGAAACACAGAAGCACTGTGTTACCGTAGCTACCCTGCCCCAGTCATTGATGTTATATGCACTACGTCATAGAGTAACGATAGCAAAGGAGTCGATATAATTATGAATATTACGAAACTGTGATGTGAACACCATGTGTTTGCTATACGTTTTTGTTATTAACTAAGAAAAACACTCATATTCTGTATTCATGAAAAATGTATTAAGGCAATTTTTTTAAAGTAAAGTACTGCTAATATCTTTATCTATAATAAAAAAACATTATTCATCAATAAATAAAATATTTTACAGCACACAAACTGACATGGCGACTCTACTACGAAAATTTAATACCTCAATGTATTAAGTAGTGAATTATTTTGTAGGGGGTTTTGGATTGAGGAAACAGCGTGTCGGCTACTTATCTTCTTGCCGAGACAAGTGACGGAAATGAGTGACTTAATGGCACTGCAAGCGATAGGCACATAGCTTGTTAGCACTTGTACGACGGACGGTAGGAATTCAAACAATTTGTAGTGAATTACTTATGTAAAGTCAAGGTGTAAAGACTTAATTAACTATGTAGATACGATGAGAAACTTTGCAGTCCATATTATGGTCATATTACTAAGCTATCACTGCAGATATCATTTTGTTAGAAACATTTATTTATTGGTATACCAATAGCAATACTTAATAAGTTATTATAAAAAATAATAATAATACAGGTACGTAAGTTTATGTTTTAAGACGTTTTTATCTCATAAAGAATGACACTTATATTATATGAGAAAGAAAATAATATCTCATTCTATGGTTAGGTCATATTAACAGGTGCCGAAACACGTATCTATATTAGACTTAAAAACATAAATAACAGATAAGTAATGTTAACATATTTGACAAACTTAACGAGCTTCGTAGGTACTATGCTATAATTACGCAAATTATAATTTACAGCATGAAACACAAAAATAATAAAATTGTGGGTAATCTTGAAACAAATTTTCAACATTGAGATTCAAGACAAGTTTAACGCGATGCATCGAGTGACGATTACAACGACGGCTCCTATTGAAGTATCGGAACTCACTTGCTAGCGCCGCAGTTTATACTCACTGGTATGTATGCCATATGAAAGTAACATGCATATATTGTATTAGTTTTATTGAGAAATCCAAATTAAGGTATATTTTTAGGTTTCATTTTAGTTTTTTCTGCTGGCGTGAGAATTTTATGAAAGTCATACCTACATGTATGTTCAAATTCAATCCTGCGTGTTTCAGGGAAATCTAAAAATCAAATGCACTCCACTTTTATATTCGGACCCAACAATTTTCTGCTTCCATAAATACATATTGGGTGTTGGCTTAATTACTTTTTGTTTAGATTTGAGTCAGATATTGAGTTTAAGCTTGGGAAAAAAATGTTCTTTTTTCCTAGATTAATTAGGCTTTTGTTGTATCAAGGCTTTAACCCTCGTTAAAATGGTACATAAACATATTTTTAAACCTTGTGGTACAGAAGATACCTACAGAATTTAGTTTTGTTTTATATTGATTCCGTACGAAATCAATTCGCTTCAATTATTCATCTTACAAAGACACTGCTTAGAATATTCAAAGGAGAACACAGTTTCACTCGCTCTTACTATTCGTTTAAGTCTAGATAACGTTAGTAGATATTCTTATTAATATGCAACAGCTGGCGACACTGAACTACAGCATCGTGAAGAAAAACTGATAAACTAACAGTTTCTTGTAACTGATTGAGTTTGGTTATGGAAAACAGCTGTGATGTTTTGTATAAAACCAAAGTATACTTCTTTGGAACCCTTTAGAAGACTTGGCAAGTATAGATAAGATAAGTATTGTAAATGGTCGTTGAGACAAAAAGTAGGTAGAAGAGGTTTAAACTGAATACAATAATTTATTTTTAATTTTAGATCAGATGAACCTAACGTACAAGTTACTTCTTCTCTTATGATTTCCCGATATTCGCCAAGAATAATTTAAAACTGTTTTTCTGAAAGGACAAAATAATCTTATAGTTTATAATAAAAATAAATATCAATCTCAGCATTATTTATTTATAGAATTTTATGGAACACTTCGCGTATGATCCGCTGCCGCTATCAGCCAAAACGGAAATAGATATGACATTTTATCCACCAAATAATTCGCGTAGGATGTGATTTTTGTGTAGGTGGATCAAAATACAAAATCATTTCCGAAACTGCAATGGATCATAAGATATCCGATAAATGGTAATAATTACTATTAAAACAGTTTGAATATCTGTTTATAGATACTATAACTGTAGCACTGTATCATATACTGTTCATAACTGTGCACTTATAGAGATATAACCTATAAACTGGCTGATGGGCCAGTTTTATGATCCTAAACATGGGAAACTCCCATCAGGTGAGGAAAAAGAAATCGACAACTGACGTCGCTTTATATAATATTGAAGCTGAGCGATGACATAGCTGATAGGATTAGCAAACGTATGTGTCCGTGGAGATACATTGCTATTTATTATATTAAAAAAAGGATTGCCACACCAAGTAAGAGCTGACCAGGCGCGACAGACGGCACCCGTTCACATGGCGAGGTTCGACTCAACCATATTCTTCTGAAACTAGTACTAGTATTTTATTAAAAGAAGCTACATATTATTCTATCGCAAAACCTACACAATTTAACGAATAAAGGTCGTTCTATCCCAATTTGCAATCGATACCATTTGAACAAGCCGTTTGAAATTTCATATCGAGCCGTTATACCGAAAAGGAATTGTAAATTTCGTATTATGGTAATTCACATGTGCTAGTATTAAATAAGCCGGGTTAGGCTACATTGTGCAAAAAGTGAAGCCAGACTGAAGACCATATGTTATAAACGGCTCGCCTGTCGTCAACATGTTTATAAACTGTCCCCTTATCATGATTTCATTTTTGTTAGTATGATTTTTGGATAGCATTTTTTTTTGTGATTTCAAATAATATGGAGTGGTTGATCCCGCCTGATGGTAAAAGATTACGGCCGCCCATGGACACCCGCAACAGAGGAGTCACGAGTGCGTTGCCGACCTTTTAAAAGGGGATTGGG
This sequence comes from Acronicta aceris, assembly GCA_910591435.1. Classification (NCBI taxonomy): domain Eukaryota; kingdom Metazoa; phylum Arthropoda; class Insecta; order Lepidoptera; family Noctuidae; genus Acronicta; species Acronicta aceris. The sequence goes on along the minus strand of OU342767.1, from coordinate 5,531,888 downwards.
CCTCCGGTAACCTCACTCACTCGGCGAAACACAACGTAAGCGTTGTTTAGCGCCGGTTTTCTGTGAGGCCGTGGTATCACTCCGGTCGAGCCGGCCCATTCATGCCGAAGCATGGCTCTCCCACGTAAAAAGACTGTACCTACATATATATTTTCATGCCTGTTTACTATTAGGGTCATCTGATACTATATATAGCCTCTTGCTACAATTCTTGCACACAACTTTCACTTTATCTACGTTGAATCTATTTGGTTGTTTACATGTTCACACAACTTTGTTGTTTATGAACTGACAATAGACTTTGAAAATACGCCATTCATGCCTTAATTTCATCTGTCTCTTCATAACTAATGCTATTTTTGTTGAGACATATTAAGTAGCTTTTTTTCCAATCTATTAATAGATTTAGACTTCTTCATTGCCATTGGTATGACTCTAAAAATGATAATAGAATAAACATAATAATATACATAAAATACGTGTGGCACTCGGACTGCCGCGGTAAAGCTATTGCATAGCGTTTTTTATCAACTTATGTAATACAACCAATGCCACCTAAAGGCGGGTTGCTGAACTAAAGAGACAAGCGTGTTTCTCTTTAGTTCAGCAACCCGCCTTTAGGTGGCATTGGTTTTTATCAACTTATGTAATACAACCAATGCCACCTAAAAGCGGGTTGCTGAACTAAAGAGACAAGCGTGTTAGGTTTTTTTCGTTACGGAATTTCTGGATTCGGTCCCCACGCTCAAGGCCCGCGATAGAAGCTATGCAATAGCTTAAAAACTCACGGTTTCCTAACAATAATACTACCAATAAATTATTTATCGAACGATACTAAATTAATGTCCATTCTTTAGCGATTCTTATCCACAATGTGAAGTATAGGTAGATCAATCATAGCATCGGCACCAGGGGCACAACGGTAAGACAAATCTTTCCCCAAGCTCTTAGTAAAGTTTCTCTGACTTTACTGGATCGCATATGTTACAATATTGTATATGTATTTCTTTATTTTCGAGACTTAAGTTTGTCTTATAATAATATCGATGCTAAATGATCGATAGATATAGTTTCAGAGTAACATATTGTATTTAAAAAATATATAAATACCAATTCGGCAAAATAGCAAGACATTTCTAATGATCGAAATATAAAAATCATCATCATTGTACTACCTTAGGTTCCATTTATAATTTTAATTCAGCTAAAAATGTAACAAATTCCATTTTCAGTTAAAACCCTTAAATAAAACAAAATCAAACCAGGCCCCAATTTCATTACGGTTTTCATTCCACACATTCCAAACAAAACGCATTTCATTTCAAATAACATTAAAATAGCGGTTCGTGACGTCATTAAAATGCGGACAACAAAAACATGACTAAACACATGTATTGTGATGAAAATTGAGGTGGTCAAGCAAGCCAGCGCAACCAGTCACCAGATTTGCAATTCACAGTGCGTCGTGCTGGCAAATAGCCGAACGTTTGACGACTAGTGTTTGTAATCGAAGGCTTAACATGTTGTTCGGCACATCGATTAGTGTTGACGATGGTTTCCAATACAGTTGGCGCGGGGGAATGCTCGAACTGCTCGAAATTGTCGAAATTGTGACCGCTTATGTCACTTTTAGGATAAACAATTTGACGAACTCGTTGGGTGTTGTTGTTTTAGAATTTTTACTCCAATTTTAGACTATAGATATGAATTTAGAATAATAAATAGAATAGAATATTTAAGCATAGTTTAACATCTTAAAAATAGGCAAAGATTTTTCAGAAAGCTTCTAGTCCCAAACAAGACGATATCGTCTTTTAACAGCTAGCTATTTTGTAAAGTAATTTGTGGATAACGTCGTTAGTAGTGTATATGCTACTCCTATTGACTAAGTCTTGTGAGTATTGTATTGTATACTGCTGTTTGTTGTCTCTAATAAAATAAAATAAAAAATAAATAAATAAAATAAGACGATGCGTTTACTGTCACTAAAAATATTTTTACAAATAATCTCAACCACATTTTCCCCATGGTATTATTTTTCCTTCTCGAGGCATAAATCTAAAAAAAATTACCAACTTTTTAGAAGGGAATACTGGGGAATGAAATTTTCGGTAATTATTCCGGGGAAATGCCGAGTTGTTGGCAATAATTCTTGGACAGTAAGTCAGAAGTAAACTTGCCTATCTACAAATGTCAAATTGTGGAGGAGGTTGGCGTTAATATAAAAAAATGCTGCGAATCAGGGTTTTAATGAAATCTATTCAAGTTATTAAACTATCAAAATTTCAGATTAACGAGTTTACTATTGTACAGACGAGTACCTACCTAATACGTTAAATATGTTTACAGTAATTCATATAAATACATCCTTTTTTGTGGTACGGAAACCTTCATCGATCTGACACCCGGGAAGGTGACAGGGTATATCGGTTTCGTACTGACTTAAAACCGTACTTGTCTTACTTTGCCCACTCCAGGGGATTCGTGACATTCGCCATTACCGTGATAGGATACAAATCCACCTAGGCATTTGCATCTGCGAATAACATCACGTATAGTAACAGTTTGTCGTGTTGTATTCCACTACTAGCTGTTGTCCGCAGGTTCACTCATAACATAACGTACCATCACGCCTGTATTCCCTGAAGGGGTAGGCAAAGGCGTACTAATGTACACCCACAGTTCGCGGGTATGTTTAGGTCCTATGTCCTATTGCCATTAACCGGGCACAAATCCAGACTCTAAGCTGTTACTGAAAATTTCATAGAAAAACCCAATAACACTTTGCTCGACCTGGGGATCGAACCCAGGACCTCTAGCGTAGCAGTCGCGCTTGGGACCACTAGACTAATGAGGCAGTCCAGTGCAGGTACATTCGCGATGTTAATTTTTGTTTCTGTGAAATCTGTCAATCCGTTCTCGATACAAAATATATGAGAAAATTAATTTTCTAATTATTATTTTTTTTTCTGGTTCTTTCCGACGCTTTTTTAGTTATTCTGCTTTTTGGGGCGGAGACAAAAAGATGACGACTGAAACAAGAAGAAATAGATTATAAAATCGATCCGGCCGTTCTTGAGTTATACCTAAATGGTGTAACATAACCGAATTTTTTTTATACATAAAGATGTAGGACAGAAAACATGCATCTAATTAACTAAGTAAGAGATTCAGCTTCGTAACTTTCCAGACGGAAAACAGACTTAACGAGTACAAGTTGAGAAATAATTTAATTTCCTCTGACTAACTTACGCAGTTCATCATAATACATATCTTATGTCCTGAAAATTCTCCAGGTCTTGTAAATACAAGTTTGGCCTTTAATGAATGTTTCCTTATGTTAGTATATCATAAGACCGCATAATTATTTTTATTAGTTGGGCAGAGGCCTAACCGGTATGTTTACGTCCCATGTAATAGGGGGCGAGCCTGTTGCCATTATCCGGGTATAAATCCAGCCTCCGAGCTGCTACTGAGAATTTCATAGGAAAGCCCATTAACACTGCTCGACCTGGAGATTGAACCCTGGACCTCTAGCTTAACAGTCGCGCTTGGAACCCCTAATGTAATGAGGCAGTCAGTATATTTATTAGTATAGCTGCAATATTGCTAGAAATCAAAACAAATTATATAACACACTAGCGGACCCAGCAGACGTTGCCCTGACCTGAAAAAAAAACCAAAACCCGATTGCAGTGCCACCTACCGGGTCCAATTGTATTTCCAAACCATCCAAGAACCCACTCAAATATGCACACAAAATATAATGCAAATCGGTGCAACCGTTTAATAGGAATTAGGTGACAAAGTCACGTAGGTACAGAAGAATTATATATAAGATAATATAAAACATCAGGCCTGTATTCTCCCAAGGATTGGGCAGAGATATACTGATGTGCACATAATATAAAAAGAAATTCGATCTATTAATGCTATAGTAGATACTATTAATTCGAATGTTTGGTACGCGTTGCCAACTCTATCTAGGTCAGAAGGATACATTTCTACTGAAACCAAGCTGTTTTTGCTTTTAGTTTACCCTTTCTTTGCATTCAACTGATATCGACACGAATGATTTATTGTGTAGCGTTCAAATGGTAATGAGTGATGAAGAATAGCTTGCAACTGAAGTTAGTAAAAAATATTTATGATCCATCGGACTCAGGAATAAAGTAGGAAATAATGGAAATGAAAAATTACGGGATAAGTAAATTTATGATTTAAAATATTATCTACTTTTTGATTTTTGTATCTGACATGGTTTGTGGAATTACAATATTTTCCTTTGATTTCAAAAGTAAAGAATGATAATTAGGTAATTTGATTCTATCTATTCTTTTCTATAATTTAATCAATCGGAGAAATGTATATTAATAGGGATAACCGTTTTCTTAAAGAAAAAAAAAATACCTGAAGCAGCAACGCATTTCCTCCTTTTGGAAAAAAAACTTTCAAACAAATCGCATTTAGTGAACATTACAAGAAAAGGGATTATGAACAGTTGCCGTTGACGTAAAATCTAAGAAGCAAGGAAAAATTCTCACCTCAAAATCGGTAGGAAACATGTCATTTCTATCCAATTGAGTTAGAGAAGGGGTACCCCAAAAACGTCAACTTCAATTCTATCGAAAGCATAAAGCTATCGTACATTTACCAGGTAAAGCCTGTTTATTTTTAGACTCGAATCGATTTTACGTTAATACTGAATTGTTTTACGGTGAACCCGTAAGGCTCGTAATTGGAGGAAATCAAACTGTCCATTGTTAAATCTAATTTGGCTGAAGGAGCAAGCGATGTGCTTATAACACAAATCCATGCGTCGCTATAATATCTTCCCTGAAACTGTTTAAAAGTGAAAGTGTGTGTATTTCTTACATGTATTTTTAATTGGTGACTGGTAATTTAGTGTAAAATAAAACGGGTGATTGTATCTACATGAGTACCATCGTGTGTAAAAAGTTTTAATCAAGTGGTATATAAAAGTTTTTTTATGGGATAGAAGGGCAAACCAGCAGACGGATCGCCTAATGGTAAGCGATTACCGCCGCCCATGGACACTCGCAGCACCAGAGGAGTCACAAGTGCGTTGCCGCCCTTTTATAACGGGATTGGGCCTCCGATATCCTCACTCACTCGGCGGCGGAAACACAAAGTAAGCGTTGTTTCACGCCGGTTTTCTGTGAGGCAGTGGTATCACTCCGGTCGAGCCGGACCATTCGTGCCGAAGCATGGCTCTCCCACGGTTTTAAAACTATTATAACTAAAGTTGAACTAATCATGATGCCATGATTAACAACATTTCCAAAAACACCATACATTTACTACTGCCTCATTAGTCTAGTGGTCCCAAGCGCGACTGCTACGCTAGAGGTCCTGGGTTCGATCCCCAGGTCGCACAAAGTGTTATTGGGTTTTTCTATGAAATTCTCAGTAGCAGTTCGGAGTCTGGATTTGTGCCCGTTTAATGGCAATAGGCTCGCCCCCTATTACATGGGACCTAAACATACCGGCGAACTGTGGGTGCACATTAGTACGCCTCTGCCTAACCCTTCGGGAAATACAGGCGTGATGATATGTTATGTTACCATACATTTACTTTTTTACTTCAATTTCAATATTTGTTACTAAACCGCTACAGTAATAACACAGATCGGTTGAACCGCGTACCGATATCCCTACTAAATTGTGTTTTTTGTGTTCTTCAACTAAAACGGCTTTATTCTACTATATTCCATCAATGTTATAAAACTATATTATTATAATGTCAATGTCATTGTTTCCCACTCTTAAGTTTTCTATTTACATTTATTTTTTTATTGACAATACTTCTTAAATATTAAAAATACAAACCTCCATTATCTCCATATTTTTTTATTTGCAGCCATTTGACCAGTTAAACGTCAATCAGTTCGTTCTGTATAATTTGTTTCGCCCCAGGTCGTTAAGGAAATTCAAAATACGAATAACTATGCATTCTCAATTTAAAATTCAAAGTTTCGAATCTCCCATAAACCGTACCGATGAAATGTGCCAACCTTATTAAGCTGCATGCATAAAATGCATGCGCCATTTTGTATTCAACATTTGGTTATGAATTATAGATGGTAATGAGAAATTAATTTTGAAATGATCGTTACGATTTACTGGTTTGTAGTGGATATGTGGATTAAATGGGTGTTAATTGTTATGGCTGTCATTTTGTAGGAGCTGGTCTATAAAATGTTTTTGTTTGTTTACTTTATGCAATGATATAATACTATTCGATACGCGTTCACAGCAAATGTCTTTTAAAATTGAGTCGCGCTACATGTACATATCTACATACTAAACATTTTAGGCTCCCCTAATGAGCGCGAGCAAGAACTAGCGTTAAGCAGTTATCTTTCATTTCTCTACTAAGCCACGTCTACAAGTTGTTTTCTAGAGTCATCACGAATCGTCTCGCCAGAATACTTGACGAGTTTTAGCCTCCAGAACAGGCCGGGTTTCGTACGGGATATGGCACCATAGACCACATTCACACAGTAAGGCAGATTATACAGAAGTCTGATGAGTATAATCAGCCCCTGTGCCTAGCGTTTGTGGACTATGAACAAGCCTTTGACTTTGTGAAAACCTGGGCTATTCTGGAATCCTTACAGCAATGCCAAGTGGAATATCGCGCTGTCGAGGTGCTGATATCTCTTTATAAATCTGCTTTTATGAATGTCCAAGTACAGGAACAGCTTACGATGAGGAGCTCCAAGAGCTCTTCATCCAAAAGTGATAATATAAAATTAATGTGCCGTTATAAGTAATAATTTAGTAATTAATGAATAAATAAATCTATAAATACAAGACTACAATAAAGGAGTATGTAACACACATTTAAAATTTTTTTTTTGTACAAAATGAAAGCTGATCTTATCGAGTTTGTACGATAAGTTGTTTTTATTTTGATATTTTCAAAAGTTGTTCATCAAAGTGGGTGACATAAGTTCTTTACAAAACTTTGCTATACCTATTTTGTAATGAATGACTTTATTTATTAAATCTCCATCGACAAGAAAAGAGTGTGATATAGCTTTAGAAAACCTACGTTTCTATAAAACCAACAATATATTTTGTTCACGTGTACAAAACCACATAATTTTCCCGATAAAACTAGATGACATCATAATAAAGGCTTTCTTTGGAAAATGGATGGCTTTAAAACTTTTTAAAGACATTGAGGTTTTATCTAAAAAGTACTCTCGTACGTACTACATCAACCAGTTTACATATAAAAGAAATAATTTATTTATACAGACGAATTAGTTTGGCGTCCAACGACTTATAAATTGTCAACTTGGTCCGGTTAGTTATTCAATACTGACTTGAAAGGAACTATGGTTTCTAAATGGTGGAAAACTTATTTTGTGGAAAGTCACTCACGTCAATTGACATTCTTTAAGAGCTATCTTTATCAAAGTGCATACTAAAACATTTATGTTATTCTCGCATTTATTTCAGCAAAGCTCATTCGTAAGTTGTGGCGCTTTCTCTACGACTCCTGGAGCAACAAGTGATTTTCAATACGTCATACCTCAATGGTAGAGAAACATTTATTTCATAAAATTGAGACACTAAAACCCAGCACTTAACTCTCTATAAGCGATCGTTGGCCGATAGTATTGGTTGCTCTCTTAAAATATTGCCGCCCCATAGTGGTTTTCAGTTTTCCAACCTCGTAGGTAGTTTTAAAACGGTGTATTTTATAGCGTGTTTCATTTTTATTAGGGTGCTGCAGTTTTAAAGTGTGCTTTCTGGATTTTTATTAGAAAGATACGGTGGTGAAAATTATGTCGCCTTGTTGGATAAAAATCATACTAATATAATAAAATGTTATCAGGAAAATGTCTGTGTTACATCATAATAATATTATTGTTGCAGTTGCACCCGAGGAGACTACCTTAAGGTGTACTGGGAGGTCCAAGGTCCAGGACCGCCTGGGGCCGTCAGCGAGCGCTCGGCGTGGGCCCGAGAGCTTTGCGGCAATAGAGCTGAAGCCCCAGCGGCACTGTACTCCCCAGGACCTTCGCTGGTCTTGGAGTTCCATAGCGGAGCGAAGCAGAACAACGCTACTGGATTTGTTGGCACATACCACTTTATTGATAGACGTGAGTACCATTAAATGTTACGTTGATACTGAATAAAAACTACTTGTTAATAATTCTAGAATAGACTCCAAAATTAATTTAAAAATTGGAACGAAGAATGGCGCCAAAATCGAGCGATTCGTAATTTAAAAACCCTATACAAAATTTGATTTGATTATACATTCTTTAGATAGGTATCGTAACAAAAACGTACCTAACTATATTTTGTCATTTAACATTTTATTAACAATTCTTCCAGTTCCTATGTCATCATTGGACAACTACAGGCTTTAGCATCTGATATGTACTTACGTGGCATGTATACTTGTGCGGTAATTGAACAATAATAATTTACCATTAAATATGAACTCTTTATGACAAGAACTGGATCACAAAAAAATATATATTTAGTTCATTAGTCTATGATTTATAAAATCTACGCTGGGTATCAAACTCTTATTTTTTCTAAAATAGCGTTCGCATACGCTATTAAAAAAAAAGAATTATGATGTCTTTTTGGTTTAAGTCTATTTAATTAAATTATTAATAAAAATGTTGAAAGCGAAACATTGAAAGCGAATAATTCAATTAATTCCTCTAAAATTACAATTCATTTTATTGAAGAGGTTTTATTGTCTTTCAGAATACTTAAAATACCACAAATATATTACAAAAGAGAGCAAAAAAATTTAAGCAAATGGGGAAGTGTAAAATTTACTTAGATATTGCAGTTATTTCTGAAATGTGCATCACGCGGACACGATATTTATGAAGACAGTAATTAATATAATGCTTAAACAGGTCAAATAAACAGGTTATTTAGTGAAATATCTAGTTACATTTTTTTTAACGTCTAAGGTGGCAAACAATCATTCGGCCCACCTGATGGTAAGCGGTTACCGTAGCCTATGGACGCCTGCAATACCAAGGGTGTCACTCACGCGTTGCCGACCCTGTAAATCAAGGAGGAATAGCTCGGCTGGGATAATCCTATCTGCCAACACAATGCTACCTTACGGATCGCTGGCGACTTTGCTCACCGTTAGGAACACTACATAGCACTGAGCTATGTTGTTTGGCTACGATTTGCAAGGTTGATGTACTTCCCCTGTCGGGCAGCTCCAATTATGAGTGGAATTATTCGATCACACTATGCCCTATAGTATATATAAGAGAGCTTATAGGTAGCTAGCTCTCTTACTCACGCACTTACGGTCATTAGACTAATTAAGAATTTAAATATTCGTTCGCAATCCATAAAAATCTATTCGTCATCGTTTTATTCTGTACAAACAAACAAAAAATCACCTCTATCCAGCTAAAAGTGCTCTATCCCAAACTAATCTTTGCAAAATACTGACTGCCACGCTAACTAACTGACTCGCTAATCGGATAATGAAGATTTTCGCTTAACCAATCACCTAACCCGTTACACGTTTCAACGCACGGCCATTTTGCCCCCAGCCCTTGTCCAAAATGCACTAAGCGGATATATTGTTCAAAGCCGGTACAGTCCGGTATTAAACCCAATATTTATGCAAAGCGTTTGAATAATTTGTGGAGGTTTTTTTGCTTGTGGACCCCGTTAATTGATGATATGCCTCTAAAGGTAACTTTTTCAACCTTTATGAAAAGGTTGAAAAAGTTACAAGAATTTCAGTTTGCTTTTAAGTTCAATGTAAGATTGTTTCCACTTTTTCTTTGTAAAAAAATGTTTACTATGTCCACGACAGAGGTTGCAGTAGGATCTTGTCCCAATCCTATAGAAACCTGTTTACCTTATTTTTTTACTCTATATATACTTTTTTGAGGAACTGTACCAAGATTGTAGACTTTTTAAAGTACAGTAAGTGACCGATATTTTGCTTTTATACCTAAGTATAGATTGTTAAATAATACGTGGAAAATTAGGTCCATATTTATTTACACAAATAACACACGCTAGAATTCAGTCGAATAGCTTTACTTTACTTCTAAAGCAACTAAGAAATTTCGTGTAGGGTTATCCTAATTTATGTTTCATTTCTGTTTCGATATTCCCTCGGGGTCGTACCCTCTAATTTGGAATTTCTATAATCTGTTGCGCAAACCTGAGAGTTGTTGAACTGATTTTAACACGGTTTTCACAGTTGAAAGCTTGCATTTGAGTGTGGTAGTGATGTGTGAAATTTCACCCTTTGTTCTTGGAGTGAATTGTGTTAATGTTAAAGCAACAACTGCTTTTATTATAAGATAATGAGAGATACCGCGGGTGAATTCGCCGCTAGAGGCGCTAGTGTAGAGTGAGGTCTCCAAACTATTAAATTACACTGTTTGTGAGTGGACTACGAGAGGGTTTTTACTGATTAGAATAATGTAGTGAACATTTTGCAATATTTGAGATAAATTCAATGAATGTTAGTGTATTGTGACAGTTTTATCTTTCGAAAACTTATAACTTAACCTCTTTTTTTCCGAACAAAACGGGAAAGATATGTTTACGGTACGACTTATAGGTATTATGTATGATTTAATTTATTAATTTGTTTTCACGCGCGTAATAACAAATTTTAAAAGCTATACTTACTTCAGGACTTTACTCGCCTGTGGCGACATCTGGTGGGCTTAAAAATGATAGCTCGCTCGATTATACAGTACAGGTGGTTTAAGGTAAATAAATCTGCCCGAGTTAAATTTTCTTTAACTCTCGGGAAAAACAAACTTCGACACTGCTAACTGACCGAAGGGTCGAAACAGGAGGCTCGATTCCCAGGTCGAGCAAAGTGTAATTGGGTCATTAATGCAACTCTCAGTAGCGGGTCGGAGTTTGTATTTGTGCCCAGTTAATAGTCTCAAAATCTAACAAAACATCAAACATACGCTTTGGGTATGTTTGATGTTTTGTTAGATTTTGAGACTAACTTGGTAAGTTACCTAAACATACCGGCTATCTGTAGTTGTTTAGTACACCTATGTCTAATCATTCCAGTAAAACGGGGGTGATGGTACATTTATGTCTCAGTATTTCAACACCCTAAAGATTGGCAACCGATTTGATTCCATTGAGATATTAAAATTAAAGTATATAGGTATTAAACAAGAATAAATACGAAAATAAGTACCACACACACACAGACTTCATATTTATCATAAGTGTCCTTCGGTATTCTAGTGTTATCCTTTTAATCATTTTATTCAAAGACGTTTTACTAATCATAATATAGATAATATTTCATAAATATCATAAATTGTATTCAAACAACTTCAAGACGAGTTTTGATAGTGATGGTGATTGATGAATATTATTCAATTTATTACCAAAGACTAAACTATACTTAGTTTAGTCTTTGGTAATAAATTGAACCATTGAATAAGTTTGTTTCGTCGAGTTTCTATACAATAATGAACTAATTGAATTTGAACCACTAAAGTATATCAGATTGTGATGTTTGATCAGATAAGGTAAGGGTACATTTTGTTCGTAATATTAATTGCCTAATGCCTCAATAGTGTCGGAATCGTTGGCGCGACTGTTAGAGGTCTTGGTCGAGCGAAGTGTTATTGTCTTTTGTATCTAATTCTCATTAGCTGCTCGGAGTTTACATTTGTGTCCGGTTAATGGCAATAGACTTGCTATTATATGGGACCAAAATATACCGGCAAACTGTATAACTAGCTGTGGTGAGTATACAGTACATTAGTACATTACAGAAATGTATACCTTTGCCTAACCTTGCGGAGAATATCAGCGTTATGCTTTACCTCTCAAGCGTAATGTTTAGTATTTTTTTTATGGAGTAAGTCGGCAAACGAGCTGACGAGCCACCTGGTGGTAAGTAGTCATCGTCGCCCATGGACAACTGCAACACCAGAGGAGTTGCTGATGCGTCGTCGACCCTGTGCCCCTACGGACTGCAGACTGCCAAAGCCGCTGCAACCAAGGGGATATTATATTTTAATACATTCAATTTGCAATAAAAAAGTATACTAAACGAATCGCTCATTATTCTACGCTAACATTTACATACAAATCTGACCAATCGTTAAGACTAAACGGAATTTATTCACTGAATTAACCGCTGAGTTTTAATTACATTTGACTGGAATGAATGTCCGAAGAAAGGAAAGGGAATCAACTGATTCGGTAACATAAAGCCAATTGGAATCTAAAGAAAATCTTTAATGCATTGGAAGTTTTAGATTTCATCATATTTTATCTAGCGGCTGGGTCGGGTTAATCTTATTTTTCCTAACGACTTGAGAATTTCCCATGTGTAAAAAATAAAATTTGTGCTTCCTGTCATTTTTTTTTCGTAGTAGACTTTAATATAATCCAAAGTATATAGATAAATCGAGTTCGAATAAATATACAATAATAATAATGGAAAAAATATTAATTAATAATCTATGATAAGAACATTAAGAAAGAAAAGAAAGAAAGAAAAATAAATTTATTGAGACAAGTTTCGGTACATACACACGTAAACACACATATAAAATGAGCAAATAAAACACGATCAACCGATTAAAAATGTTTTAGGTCCCTCGTAGATAATATAATATTATTCTGATATTGCCCATCTTGGAAAAACCCAATAATAATTTATTTTACCCGGGAACCCAACCCAGAACCTCGCGCTTAACCAAGCACGGGGTGCTTGTGATTACTGAGGTTAATAAACGATGTTTATTCACTATTATTATTTATTCGAATTGCAATCTTTTGTTTAATTGCAACATTGCATTTTGTTGTCTATAGGAGTTTCGTACAGAGGTGAATTATTTCCTAGAACTTGTGATAAATATTCAATTTTCTGTGTTAATAAATGGCCCACTATAGTTCCAAAACATTTATTCCAGTCTGCAGAACTCTATCGAACAATGAAGCTTCAATTTTTCGCCGTTTTGCGATTCAATGGTGAAAACAATAGGCAAAAAGAAACGTCTGAAATCCTTGCATTGTTTCAGAAGCAAGTCCTCCGCCCTGAATAAAATAGGTGATTTGTGAATAATAAATATTGCTAGGTCTAGGCAAGTAACCTGAAAAGAGCTATTATGTGCTTGATTTTACATTATTTTTAATCGAGGACAATCGGTTAAATTTTCCTAAAAGTTAAGACTTTTATAGATATATTTTATAAAGAGGATAGTGAAGATTGAAAACATGTTTCATTCTCTTTTTAATAAAAACTATCCCACAATAGAATTTCCTCTTGTTAACGTGATTTCTCCCAGGCATGAACTTTTTAGAAAGAAAACATTATCTCAGACTCGCATAGACAGAGACTATTACAATAAATAGAAATAAATATAAGTACATATAGAAATTATTTTGGTGAACCCTGCGCGAGGCCGAAAAAGGACCCTAACTCAACTTAATGCTGTGGCATTAAAAAGCATAACGCCATAGCAGTGGTTTTCAGTTGTCCTAACTGAAAACCACTGCCACTGCAAAGGAATTTTTCATAGGGGTTCCTTATACAGCGTAGGTGAGAATGAAGATGGGAAGTTGAGAATTTCCCACAGGATTAGGAGAAACACGATCATGACAGGTAAAACCGCGGGTACTATTTACTAGCACTATTTATCTTTAATTTATCACAACGTAACGTAAGACGTTGACGATTCACAAAGGTATGTAATTGGTGGCGTCAAAATGTTCAAAGCTCACAAAGCCTGAATTTATGAGCGTTCTAAGTTTCAAGTTACGCCGTATACATTCGTAGGTACCATATACATCACCACTGTTTAATCACTCGGTTTTATATGGATTTCCTATCTGAAGCTCATAAATACGAAGGAGTTTTGATACTAAAAGCTTAAATGACGTCTTACAGTTGAAACAGTGTTTGTTTGCAGAAGTACATCAATTTTGTTATGTAGAACGAAGTTTCATTATTTAACTTTGAGACTACCTTCGGAGAATAAAGAACTGAGGCTTTCATGAAAACGTTATTTGGGTGGAAAGCTATTTAGATTAACAAATATCTACTTAAAATGAAAGGTATAAACAATTTCAAATTACAAACAATGGTTACAGAGAAGACATTTTAAAAATGCCTATCCCTATTTTTGACATATACCGGAGACATAGACACGAGTTTAAGGACAGGTCGGAATGCACGTTAAAATGACCTCTCTATGGAGCCACTTGGGTACATGGTCCCGTGGTCCTACTTCTCATGGGGGTACATAGTCTACTTAAACCACGTTGAATGAACTAGTCACGCGGTTTTCCGTCACCCGGAGCGGTCTTACGTTTTAAATTAATTTATTAATAATTTATGTCATTATTATTACTATTTACTTTAATTATTTAATTTTAGTCCATAACGCGTACCGTTCACATAACAGTATAGAATAGTTCTAATAGATGGCGTTAGTGTTTCATGTTTAGAAAACACGGCCGTATCATCAATGGATCATTAGAAAGTGGTGGACATAATTTTATCCTGGGTTTACCTTCGTCATAGATTAAACTATGTTTTATATTTAGGGAAGGACAGTATGACGAACCTACAGATGAATGGATAATAATTTTTATTTGATTCCAAACAATAAAAAATGTAAATAACTTTACTTGTGTTAGCAAAAAACTGCCCCATAACAATGCGTTTGTCACTTCATGCTTTGTTGAAAGCATTCATTTTCCTGAATTACGCGAAAAACTTTGATGAACTTCTGTAATTAAAGCAAAAATTCCAAACAATCAAAAGATTCGTAGATAACGTTATCAGACCCGCAAATCTTCACGGGCCTTTTGCAAGTGATTGCGTAAAATACGCCGTCATTCCTGGAATCCTTTATCTTAAACGAGCTCAATGTACCCGCATCCTTACGGGCCCTACATCGCCAGCACTTTTGTTGGCTTATTCCACAACTCTGAACTTCTTTACTCTTCAATTCCTCGTTAATAAGTTTGTTTCATCTGACTGAAGTAGTCTGCTTCCTACTTTATGTAGTTCGGTTGATAAGGTTTGAAATTACAGTAACGTTAGTTAAGTGTGGAATATTTTTTTTACTTCAGATTCCGTAGGTCATTTTACTCCGTCATTACTATGATTTATGGGATTTTTAAATACCTATTTATTTCGTAACTTCTCGGCGGTCTAAACAAAAGGAAATCATTTTTTTATTCTAAGTTTAAACCAGTATAAACACACAAAATCGTGAAGACACGATAAGATATTTTTACTTTAAAAAAAGAGGCAGGTCTCCAATTGACATTTATATGTGTCGATATCTTTGAAAATTGTGAACCGATTTTGAGTTTTCCGTCTGATAGTCACTGATCTCTATGCTAGTGCACTTATAGAGTATTATAGAGATCAGTGGATAGAGTACACTTCAAGATTGGTCTAATGTAAATTTGATCAGTGTCTGATCATTGTAAGTTGGTTATGTTTTCCTAAAAAGTTAGGTAATCTTATATACAATTATAAAAATGAATCGCAAAATGTGTTAGTAAGCGCATAACTCAACAACGCCTGGACCAATTTGGCCAATTCTTTTTTTAAATGTTCGTTGAATTTCTAGGATCGTTTTTACGGCGAGAAAAGAAATTCGAATAATTGTAGAGTCAATTTAGGCTTTATTGTTATTGCATAAAGTTCATATTAAATTACAAGCACTCATTGTTGTCTAAGCAATGTAGGTGTGTTCCTAACGTCAAAGAGTCAATTTGCACTTTATTACCGCTTTAACAAGTTCAAATTCAATCATATCTATCAAAACAGTGTGCGTGTGTGCGTTGGAGCACAGAATACTATAAAATAGGTAGGAGCAAAAAACTGCCACATTACAAATCTTTTTGACAGGACGAAGTCTGTCAGGTCCGCTAGTTTTTTTATAAAACAATGACGAGTCAAGACATTCAACTATTAGAATTTCCAGTCGAAAGATAGTCTAATATAACTTTGCACCTAAAGCATATGCAAATAAAGACCAGCATCATATAATTTAAATATTAACTTACTTAAAACTTTATTATTCGCGTTTTACGTGAATACATGCATGTTGCCAATTAAGCTAAAATTATTCATCTCTATGGTAACCTAACAGTCTCTAGAAACTACTTATAAGAAAAGGAACGTACGCGGGTCTTATAACTTATTCAAAATAATACCTACATTTATAAACAGAAATACGGGGTTATGAATCTCCCTATGTTAAAACACAACAGTCCCATGTTTATATATAGAAAGTAGGTACATATAAATAGGACATTTCCTTAACCTACGCAAAGGTAAAATTGTCGATTTTGGTATTTACATAATATTTGGAGTTATGTAGCTACATATAAAGCAATCATAATATTATTTCATCAAAATCTAAACTATTAAAAAACTTCCAAATCATTAACCATACTTTACATGTTACATTAAAATGACTAAGACCGCCTCATTAGTTTAGTGGTCCCAGGAGCGACTGCTACGCTAGAGGTCCTGGGTTCGATCCCCAGGTCGAGCAAAGTGTTATTCGGTTATTCTATGAAATTCTCAGTAGCAGTTCGGTGTCTGGATTTGTGCCCGGTTCATGGCAATAGGCTCGCCCCCTATTACATGGGATCTAAAACTGAAAAACCTAAAACCGGAAAACTGTGGGTGTATAGTGGTACGCCTCTACCTAACCCTTCAGGGCATACAGGCGTGATGTTATTAAAATGACTAGATTTTGAAGGCATATCATAAATTAACTACTCGTTCACCATCTGCGTGCTGTATTTGTTTTAATAAGCAAGGTAACATATAACTTATCTCAGTATGGCCTAGAATAATTTCTTCAAGCATGGAACTATGCGTCTGACTTTTAGGCAAAGTTATTAATGCGTTCGAGAATCTAATATTATATCTTGTTGCGTAGAGATATGGCGTATTGTTGTATTTGCGAGAGGCAAACTTGGCTGGTCTTGAGTCAACTTAGACAAATGTTTGTCGAGGAGTTTCCGCACCTGGTGCCCGCGTGATATGTCTCTGTCGCGAAATCTCTGGGAGCTACTCTGACAATGATCGAAAATAACGTAGATTTGCCCCGAAGTCCCTACACACTGAATAAGTTATGCTTGTTGGAGATACCTACTTGTTAAGACCCCGGCGGAGCTTCAATTGCCTACAAAAACGTAATACCGAAATAAATCGTAATCCAGTCAATATTCTATCAAATTATGTTATTATTCGGATTTAGATACCGTTAATCTAGGTTCCTACCGTACTATTTCATCTACTACTTCTTCACTGGAAGTAAAAAACCGGAAAATCTTTCCAAACTTGGTAAAGTTATCAAAAATTGCATTCGGTTACATTTATTTCCAGTGAAGTATTTTGGACGAAATGGAAGAGTAGGAACCTAGAATACCGGTATCTGGATCCGAATAATAACAGAATTTGATTAAATTGTGTTTGAATTACGATTTATTTCGGTATTACGATTGTAAGAGAAATTCGATCCAAGACCATTGAACAACAACACTGCTTGAGCTAGAAATCGAATCGAACCTCCTTTTTAGTTTGTGTACATTTAATAGCAATTGATTCGCCCAAACTGTTAGTATACATTAAATCACCTCTGCTTAACCTTCTAAGGAATACAGCAGTGATGGTAGCTGTCTTCAATTTTCGGATATAATAGGTGCTCATAAAGATATAAAAGTACAAACCGATTCGAAATCGATCACCAAGTACCGTATAAGTGTCATCGAATCTTCTTAAATCTAATAAGTATGCATTTTTACTGATATTCAATTACAGAAGTAAATAACTAAGGTTTTATTGGATGAGGTTTCAATGTAAAACAGTAGATCTAGGAAAATAATTTGAACGTTATCTTTATCGTATTCGGAACCCAGATACGTATAATAAATTAAGCAAAAAACCCTGTTCTACTTTAATATTGAATCGGCGGTAGCCTAATGGCTAGGGCGTTGGACTTGGGATCATGTGGTTGCCGGTTCGAAACCCACCCATTGCACTGCATTTAGCTTAGCACGAGGGGTTAACAAGAATACTAATAATGTGTGACCCACATTTCTAGTAAGCTATATATATAAAAAAGAAATTATATATATATATATATTAATACCTGAATATTTATATTTTTTACATAAGTGAAAAATAATTCTTCGTGTGACTGCTATAATTATCATGTTTTACTTAATTAACTTTTGCAAGTTTTTACTAAAATTTCTCGAAGTGCCTAGAGACATTTAAAAATCATGGACCTAGGTACATTTTTGACTGTTGCATGAAGGAAAATCCAAGTCGTTAATTTTCATTCAGATAGCTAAGAAATCATCATCATTTTATTTTGCTTACTCTCTATACAAAATTATGTAAATTTATTTATGAAATCCCGAAGGTTTAATGTATCACTAGAAAGACATACATCGACCTTACCATCGTCATTTTGGCACGGTTTATGACTACTAAAACCCACGATCTTCTGCGATATTGAAATGTTATAATAATGACTTAACAGTAAGCTATATAAAAGTATGCAAACACTATATTTCGAAGCATTTACACAGGGAAAATCTAGTGTAAATCTGAGAAAATCCTTCGGGGAGACGGCCCAAGACGCTCAAATAGGATCAGGTCAGGCTTTGTAAGGACGGCTTATCGGCAGCTGGGCTCCATGCATATTAAAACCACCTGCAGAACCCGCAAGCTGAACCAGAGAGAATATTCTATTAGTTTGGAAAGAATCACAGGGCGACGAATGGAACGGACGAATTATTTTATTTCGTAGTAACCGAGGCATCCAGTCCAAAGTAAAATAAATCTAGTATAATAATAATATTTCTTTTTTTTCTGATAGGCTTACGCTTGACCCCAGTTCGCCTCATTTTGAGCGACAATTTATTGACAAAAATTATTACAAATATGATATGATTAAGCCCTGACTCCAGAGCTAGGTTAGGATACGTATGTTTCAGGAGTCAGTGACTTCCAGTACCTATTGTTACAATTTTACAAATTTATACACCAAAGATTTTAAAATATTTGTATGCTTATAAGCTTTCAAATGAAGTATTTAATTTTACTCATTTTTATTATCTCGATTTCGCCTCTTTTGCGAGGAAATTTACAGAGTACATCCAGGATTGGATCAAACAATTATTTCTCTCGAGTAAGAATCAAACCCACGACATGACACTCGTCTACACCATATATGCCTTAGTGCAGTCCTATTTGTAGATTTCAAAAGTAAAGGTCAGGTCATCTTAGAAAATATTCTCCTGTCACATTACTATCTTGTTTTTTTTTTGTTAACGTCAAAAACTTGGCATTCGCTTTCGTTTTACAAACTTTTTCATTGATCATTTTAAAGCGAATTCCAACAAAATGTTTTTATACAAAAATGTTTGAAATTTTCTCAGCAAATTTAAAATTTTCCGGATCGCTCCCTTTACAAAGAGGAATCCAGAAAGTGGCTCTTTATATGCTAAGTGATGGAACTCAGCGGCAATAGGAATGCACTTTTATATACATTCCATACTTACATTATATGTATTCGTACGTGTGTCGTCGAGGGTAGTGTGAAATAGCTAAATATAATTATCAGTTAGCTACTGATAATACAAAAAGGTCAGGGTCCAGGGTTCTCGCAACCGGCGCGTATGTATGACAAGATGTATGAATGTGGAGTTGTGGATGAAACAAAAGACTTATGCAGGAATCGTATCAAGGTACATGCTACCCCTAGATAGGCAAAAGTCTGCGTACCCCTAGTGTTGTAATATATGTATGTTTTTTTTTTATTATCAGGACCTAGGTATAGCTTTTTACTTGAAAGGAAAACTTTGCGAAAGTAGAAAATAAAAGCTATCCGAAGCTGGCACAGCCAAAATTTTGAATTATTTTTACTGCAAGCAAGTAGCAGAGTGGCGGTAGCCTAATGGCTAGGGTGTCGGACTTGCGATCGTGTGGTTGCCGGTTCGAAACCCACCCATTGCACTACCGACGTCAACCCACTCGTAACACAAGCATTTAGCTTAGCACGAGGGGTTAACAAGAACGCTAGTAATGTGCTACCCACATTGCTAGTACGCTTTTTATAAAAAAAAAATTTAACGATTTACTAATATGTTTACCGCTATTCACACACGCCGTCAGCGTGGAGTTCATCCGCATACCTTAGAACTCTGCTCCCTGTGGAATCATCTCCCCGCCGAGGATTTCCCAAACGACTATGGGGTTCTTCAAAAAGAATAGTGTGTGAAAAGATTTTTACAGGGTCAGCAACGCGCGAATGATACCCCTGGTGTGGCAAGCGTCCATAGGCTACGGTAACCGCTTACCATTAGGCGGGCCGTATGCTTGTTTGCCACCTTAGTGTTATAAAAAAGGTAGTAAGGGCTAAAGGACACAATATACCAACACTCATGTATTCCCTAAAAGGTGAGGTAGAGTTCACAGTTCGCTGGTATGTTGAAGTCTCAAGTAATAGGGGACAAACTTATTGCCAAATCCAAACTCCGAGCTGCTAATGAGAATTTCTTAAAATAATATATCTGGATATCGAACTCAGGTCATCTAATGTAGCAGTCAACGACCACTAGACTAATGAGATGGTAAAATTCACACAAAAGATAAAATATATATTTTTTTACCTACATTGATGGAATCATTCAGTACCTACTCGTGGTCAACACGAGTAGAACTACAGGAATTAATGAATAATTTTCTGTTAATTGTTATCTAAAATGACTCTGACCTTAAATTCGCTTATCAGTATAATGATAAAAGGTTAGTGCGGTTATCAAATTGGCAAATGTAGTTTCGCATAGGCTTTTTAGATACCAATACAATATAATATACCATCATGCCTGTATTTCCGGGGGGTTAGGCAGAGGTGTACTAATTTTACACCCACAGTTTGCTTAAATGTTTTTAAGTACCATTGTGACAATTTGAAATTTCGAACTGCTGCTCAGGATTTAATAGTTTTTTTATACCACTAAGGTGGTAAAAAAGCCTGATGGTAAGCGGTTACCGTAGCCTATGGGCGCTTGCAACACCACGGGAGACATTCTGCCATGCTTGACAGCGGCGGTAACAAAACACCACCGGTCTCCCACACTGCCAACACAACGATTCTTCGCGGAGCTCTGGCGACCTTGCTTACCGTTAGGAATACAATATAGCACAGAGCTATGTTATTTGGCTACGATTTTCTGCAAGGTCGAGCAGCTCCAATTGTGAGTGGAATCATTCAATTCCACTATGCCCTACCTCTCTTAAAATTCTGCCCAAACTGAGTAAAGCCTCTTGAATTGATAGCAGACCTCAAGCTGACGTTTTCTAAAAGTGACACTACAGGTGTATGCGTACCTCGAATTCAAACTTGAGACATGCTCACATGGCTGAAGGCATTCTGAAGGATTCGAACACTGAAAATGCTTAGTAGTAAATTCCTGACGCCGGTTTGCCTTGAGACTTTAAAATATTGCAGTACCTATACGGTAACTAAAGCTAGGCTGTCACTAAAGTCATCAACAAGCAATAAATAAAAAAAAAGCTTTATAAAAAATCTATTACATTTATTTTGTAAATAAAAATTAATACATGTTTATGGTTTTTCAGCCTTAATGTCTGGCCAAAAGGTGTTTTTCTTATGATTCTAGATTGGACAATACATAAAACAATTTAATTGTGTCATTAGAATCAGTCCTGTTTAGGAAGCAGAAGGTTTTGCTTTGAATTCGTCCACCTGAAAAAAGAAAAAAAAATCAATTAGTGAAAAAAAGAACATCCTAAGGGTTAATTTATATTGCCGCGAAATTTTGAACTTTATCTCCATTGAGTAATTTCCAAAATAGATGTCACGAAAAACGAGTCATGTGTTGTCGGCGGCATCCGGTGAATTCGCCCGCAATCCACGAGTGTTGTCGGCGAACGTCGAGGGAATCCAAGAACGTCATGCAATGGTGATAAAGTTTAAAATGCTGCAATATGCGCATTACGTGATAATACAAATTGACCCTAAGTTTAAAAATAGCCTTAGGCTTAGTAGTAATTTCACACAAATTCGGTTCGGACGAATCGTGCCAAACGACACTCTTCAAAATTGATTATTAAGTAGGTGGCCTTTCGCATGAAGCGTTTTTATTTTCGTGCCAATCGACCACTTCATAAATAAGTAGTGGACTTTTCGCACGAATTCGTGAAACTACAAAGCCGACTAAGCTATCACTGCTCTTTTTAAATGTTTGTTATTATTATTGAAAATTAGTTGGGATCTAAACTCACCTTCTTAGAAACATTATCAACAAATTCATTAAAGTTTTGCTTCATTGTATCAGGGTTAAACACTTTGCCTAATTCTTGAGAAATTGTTTGACCAAAGTTATTCATGGTTTCGCCGAACTTCTTTATCGGATTATCATTTTCAGCAGGCGCGGGCGCATCACGTCTCACAAAAGCGTGAGTCTGTAAATGAAAATTAAAAAATATGACTTCGTTAAACATAACATACCATCACCCCTATATTCCCCGAAAGGATAGGCAGAGGGGTACTAATGTACCCACAGTTCGCCGGTATGTTTATGTAGAGGTATCTACATAAACATACCGGCGAACTGTAACCGGGCACAAATCCAGACTCCAAGCTGCTACTGAGAATTTCATGGAAAAATTCAACACTTTGCTCGACCTGGGGATCGAACCCAGGACCTCTAGCGTAGCAGCCGCGTTTGGGACTAGACTAAATTTTTATTGTTTAATTCCCAATTAATGCCCATCACTGATAGGTACCAAGTAATGCTTATCATGGATGAGATCAGACGAGGAGACGCTGGCGAGATGATTTCATTCGACTTTTTTCCAAACGTTATGAAGAAGCCCAGGTTAGATCCTGGACTGAGTTAGGGAACGCCTTTGCCTATCCCTGGTACACAAAAAGGCTACATAAAAAAACTATGCACTAGTATTTATAACCAATTGATGGTATCAAATTTTAGTGCCGTATCAAATCGCGGAGAATATAGGAAATAACAAATTTATTTATGTACATAATTATCATTAGTAATTTAAGTATTTACTGTTACAGCCCGATGACTAAGGTTAGTAAATTATTCTTTTAATATCTGATGAAATTAGAGCAACATCAGTAAAAATTCTACGTTAAAATTTTACAATAAAAGTAAAATTAATTTTTCAACTTATTTGACCAAACCCGGTAGTGCCATAATTTTGATGATAATGATGGCATAATTTAGCCAAATTGAATGCAACTTGGCTCTATTTTATAATTTGAACGATCGAACTTTAAAGTGGTCCCGATTTAAATTGTGCACATATTTACATGAAATAAAACTGCGTTTTACGGATTTTATTGCGTTGTATTGATATTATTTGATTCCCGACGTTTCGGATCCTTTACAGCATCCATGGTTACGAGTAGACTAAGTTGTTTGACTTCTTAATGTTGCAATTACTAACAGCTACCTTAAATTTTTGTTAATTATATAAAGGATCCGAAATGTCGGGAATCAAATAATGTCAATGTCACGCGATAAAATCCGTAAAAAATAGTTTTATTTCAATGTCTAATATTCACGTAAGTGTCAGAAACCAGCACATACATTTAAAAAATCTAGATCTCATACTTACGCTGACAAGGCACACGGCCAAAAGCACAATCAATAACTTGTTCATGTTTAAAAAGTTTTTGGTACGTCTTCACTGCTCAATAGCACAATGCTTACTGAGGTCTCCACGCCGACTATCCCCTTTATCATGATGTTGACCGGGAACCGATGTTTATCCAACTTATCGTAATGACCCCGGGTCGTTTGTTCTAGCAAGCTAATTAATAAATGAGTTTGTAACTAACACTAATTGCCTAAGACTTCGGACCTACATGTACCATGTTTTGTCATCCCGTGTAACATTCCAGAATCAAAAAACGTGCAAGCGCGATCCATCGTAGATCGCAGTGTCGCTTAACATCAGGCGAACTGGCGGTCAAGCGTAAACGTATCAAGAATTTAAAAAATACATAGAATCATCTGATCCTTGTTGTTAATAAATCTTTTGTTAACGTCATCATCACCACGGGTGGGACGGCCAGGATCTTTTTTATGTCATACTGTTTCCCGCGGTTTTACTCACCTCCCGAAAGGGTTTACTTAGTTACTTTAAATAGATATATAGGTTGTTGTGAAGAAATTAGTTTTGCATTTTACATAACAAAAAAATAGTTTCAAAATCTAGAAATACATAATTATGCATGAAGTAGAATAGTGTAGCGATTTAGCGATAAAGGGTTAAGCCATCCTTTTTTTATAGTGCGGAATATTCTAATGGACAGACTTTACAGTGGACTGTATTATGTTGGTCTCATACTAACTAGAAATTTTAAATTTTACGTGAGAGAGCCATGCTTTGTCACGAATGGGCCGGCTCGAACGGAGTGATACCACGACCTCACAGAAAACCGGCGTTAAATAACGCTTAAGTTGTGTTTCACCGAGTGAGTGAGTTTACTGGAGGCCCAATCCCCTTTTAAAAGGCGCGCAACGCACCTTTCCTATGGTGTTGCGGGTGTCCATGGGCGGCGGTAATCGCTTACCATCAGGCGATCCGTCTGCTCGTTTGCGCTACTATCCCATAAAAAAATAGCACTTGGGATTTATAACATTTGTCCAACAATGACCGGCTGTGGTCCGGCATGTGGTGCCGCCAAACCAATGAGATTATATAGTTAAAAGGAGGTAGACACGTTATCATCCTTCAATCGCGAATATTGTTTTTTGGTCAATGTGTAATTTGTAGTGTGACTTATGCGTATAACCGACCTGAGGTGCAGAAGTGTGTTTGACAGTGAATTTAAATTTAATATAAATGTGCCGTCTTGTGCAGCGATACTGCACAAATTATTATAATAAAGTAAGAAAAGAGCATGGAGTACCTTATCACAAGTAAGATATTAAATTCTTAACTTCTGTACAATTTATTTTATTTTCTTCGTTGCAAATAAAATTTAAAATGAAAGAAAGAGTCAGCGCATGCCTTATTAGTATGAGAGAAAAGGACTCAATACTTTTCATGTCACACGTCACTAAATACGGACAAACTAGGACATATTAAATGTGTCATATAAGACAACTGCTTAGTGCTATTTCTTTTCATCATAAGCTGCATGTATCTATGCTCGCGCTCATTAGGAAAGCGTGAAATGTTTAGTTTTATAGGTATGGACATATAGCGCGACTCAATTTTAAATGACATTTACTGAACATGTTCAGTAAATGTCATCTAAAATTGAGTCGCGCGTGGCGTATCTAATAGTATTATATCATTGGGCCAAACCTATTAATCAGAATTGAATGGTGTGCTTATATTAAAATAAGTATATTGAAATAATACTATTTTTAAAGGATTTATCGCGCTTTATTCATATTCTTATGTAAGTGTTAGAAATGAGTACATATATTAAATGTTTTCTTTTAATTCTTTGCTCTTGGCGTTAATTCAATGTATTAATGTAATGTCTTATCAACGTATGATTAATTTAGCATTAATTTATTTGACCAATGGGTCATCGAAGATCACGCATCCTGAAGACGCTGCAGCTTCAAGCCAAAACAGGTTTACCTATAGGTATTTTATTATTTTTTCCGGAAAATGTCTATTAGAAATACAAAGCTAATATAAGTAGGAATACGAATAATCTCCATTGTTATACAAATGAGTCTTGCTTACTTCGGTGCAGGTTTTCCTTTCAACTCCTCCATCTGTAAAAAAAACATTAATAACATTAAATTTAAAATTAAAAAAAACCGCAGCATCAAAACATGGTTACCATGTTCTTTCAATATCGGTGAAGTAGGTAACAGTATAACAAATTTCAAATCGACCTGTGGAAGTTGCTCACGTCCCTTCATGAACCAGAAAAGAGCTGATTATCTTCAAACGACTAGCCAGATTATTTCTTTATTATTTCTTAGCTATGATTTATTAAATCATAATCATAGTTAAGAACACTCTTGATTAAGTAACCTCTCAAACAATCCCCTTTTAAAAGGCGGGCAACGCACTTGTGACTCCTCTGGTATTGCAGGTGACCTGTAGATCATATATCATCATCATCAAATATTCTCTAGGTGTGAGGATCGAACCCATAACACGCGGTGCAGAAGCCGATTACACAGTCGCTACGCCAAACGTCTTCAATTGGATTACCCTACCTACATTAAGATACCATTACGCCTGTATTCCCCGATGGGTTACAAGATTTTTACCGTCAGTGTATATTATACACTGACAGTTCGCTGGTATGTTTAGTTAGGTACATATTTAGATCTGCTACTGATAAGATTACAAATATATTTTTTTAACTAGTCATATTTATTCCAGAAAATATACTCTTAGTTATTTTAATGCGTAAATTATTATAACATACTACCTCTATTCCCCGAGCGGTTAAGCAGAGGCGTACTAAGGTACACACACATTTCGCCGGTATGCTTAGTTCCCATGTAATAAGGGGGCGAGCCTATTGCTAGTAACCGGGGACAAACCCCAACTCCGAGCTGCTGTTGAGAATTGCATAGAAAAACTCAAAATTTCTTTACTCGACTTGGTTAACGAACCCAGGATCTCTAGACTAAGGACTGAGGCTGTACTAGGTACATAATAAAATTCTGTTTTCTGATTTCTGGCGTGATGACTCACCGCTTTATTGACACTTTCAGCAAGTGAGTTCAAGTTTTTCTTGATGGCTTCAGGATCAAAAGTACTCGTCAGCTGAGTGTTGAAATCCTTGGAGAACTCTGTCAACTTTTTCTGAATAGTCTCCAGATAGTTGACATTGGTGGCAGCCTCGGGCGCATCGCGTTTGACGAATGCGTGAGTCTGTACGATAATATAATTTGGTCATATAGTGGCAAAATACCCTATACGAAAGTTTGTTCATAGATGTTTGTTACTTAGTCACGCAAAATCAGCTGCACGAACTTGGATACAATGTGGCACACAGATAGTTTATTGCCTAAATTAACACAGGATACTTTTTATAAGAAATTTGGACGGAGGAATCCGGAAAAACCTGAACCTTACCATAGTGCTTTTATTGCACGTAAGAGAAAAAATCGCCCTCCTAAGCTGATTAATTATTTTTATGGTCTCATACAACCGTTTAACAAAAATAGTATCAGAATCGGTTCAAAACAGAAAGTTATGAAGGCACTATAGAAAATGTGACGTCAAGTTTTTCGTACGCCATACAACTTCTACGCTCCGTACAAATTCTATAACTAAGTATTCATTTTGCGGACAGAGCATCTCCTCACGAAAATCTTTAAGCGCTTATATCTTAGCATTTTATTAGTCCATTTAAATTATTTTTTCAATATACAAATTACAATTAATAATATTTTTCACTAACCCTGATATTTTGAATAAATCAAAGACCAATCCTCCCACTACCAAAACTCTATACCCAATAAGCTAGAGTTTGTTTGAAAATAATAATGTAATATAATATACTCACACTGGCAAGGCACACAGCCAGAAGGACAATCAACAACTTATTCATATTAGATAGTTTGTTTGTACAAGTTCGCGACTCAATTGCTAAATGCACACTGCAGTCTTGAAGGCAGCAATGCCCTTTATCTTGATATTCATCGAGAGGCAATCCGGTTCACGACAATGACCCTAGATGCTAGTATTCTACTAGCTGCTTCTCGCGGTCTTACCTGCACTGATCCAGTTTTTTCAAAATCTGTAAGAAATTCCTCATTTCCTATCCGTTCGAACCGAATCAGAGCATTTTATTTAGTGTGAAATTACGTCATAGAGCGCCCTACGCTACATCATTAGTTTATTGAGCGCAAGTACAACTGCTACGTTAAAGATCTTGGGTTCGATATCCAGGTCGAATAAAGTGTTATTGGTTTTTTTATTAAAATTCTCAGTAGCAGCTCGGTGTTTGAATATGTATCTAATTAATAGCCTACCTTTTACATGGGAGCTTAGTATACCGGTGAACTGATGGTGTAGATTAGTACATCTTTGTCTAACCCTTCGGGGAATACAGACGTGATTGCTTGTATGTATGGCCCATTGTAAAGTCCGTGAATTATATTATGAACTAGCTTTTGCCAGCGACTTCGTCCGCGTGGAATAGTTACTTTGTTCCCTAGTTCTTCGTCCGCGGTTTCACCTGCGTTGCCCCGTTCCTATGTGTTGTAGCGTGATGTTTTATAGCTTGAAACCTTTCTCATGAATCACTCATTTTCCCAACATTTCCCTTCACTGCTCTGCTCCTATTGATCGTAGCGTGATGAAAAGTATACTATAACCTGTGGTTTGGGCTGTGCGTTGATAGATCACTATGTCAGTCAGTCAGTCACCTAACGTAAGAGTAGACAAATATAATCAGAACGCTCCGAACTGCTAAGCTATCGGGAGTTACACGTGTTATTGTGAGTCAACCATAAAAGATAGACATTTGCTGTCGTGGAATATTTTTTATATAATTTTAAGGAGAACATTTCCGTCATACATGATTTCTATGTAGCTTTAACCATTAAGGCTGCACACGCGACGGAAGCTTAAAAAATGGAGTAAGTTCTCCTGTTTTCCCAACATTTCCCTTCACTGCTCTGCTCCTATTGATCGTAGCGTGATGAAAAGTATAAGAATACTATAACCTGCCCAGGAGTATGAAGAACAATTGTACCAAGTTTCGTTGAAATTCGTCGCGTGGTTTTTGTTTCTATAACGAACATACAGACAGACAGACAGACAAAAATTTTACTGATTGCATTTTTGGCGTCAGTATCGATCACTAATCACCCGCTGATAGTTATTTTGGAAATATATTTCATGTACAGAATTGACCTCTCTACAGATTTATTATAAGTATAGATTATGATTCATCAAAAGTAGTCATTTCATTCTAGATCGTGAAGAAAAATCGACCTTAGGCATGATTCCTAAGGTAGAATTTTTCTTCAGAAAGTCAACTAAGTATCTACCTATCTACGGATATTTTCCATTACTCTTCCCGACTGTTGCATGAATGAAATTCAGAGATTAGAAAAATTTACCGAATGAAATATTCATCGTTACCATGATGTAAGTACATACTTTCAAATCAGCAGTAGGTATATTTTGTTTGTGCATAATACGCATAATTATCGCTTTGTATCTTATGTCCAAGGTTCATTTTGCGATATAGTATTGCATCTGTCAGCTGCTAATCAATGATGCAACTGTTCATAAGCTCGAAGTTCATGTATTGCATAAAATAGGTATAATACAGTATAATAATTATTGTAATAAAACGCGTGTAGACAAGATGTATGAATGTGGATGAAGTATGCAAGAATCGTAGCAAGTGGGGTTCTGTTTCTGCCTAAGTACCCCTATGGGAAAAGGGCGTGTGTATGTGTGAGAGTATGTATGTGTATTTGCTAGTAAATGACAAGACAGTACGCCCAATTGTTAGTAACTTAAAACTATTTAACATAGTGCGAATCCTTGATGCGTAGGGAGAGGGGCAGCGCCAACAGTATCCTGACGATGATAAGTAGAAGACTTGACTGCTCATTTATGAACCGCTTCTCCAGGGTCTCTGCTGCACTAGTAGTGGCTCTGCAGTGGTGAATTTAAGTATGTAGGGGATCGGTGTGCAATAAAAATTTTGCCTTTATAGTTCTATGAGCTATATGCTTCGCAATATAGATTTAACACACTTCCCGACTTACCCACTTTTTTTTTCAAATTAATTATTTTGATGACACGCTTGCCGTAGCGGCTGAGCGATCGGCTTCTGCCCCACGTGTTATGGGTTCGATCCCCATGCGGAGCAAATATTTGAATGATTATAATAAACGCACCCACGATTCAGGAGAAAATCCTAGTGTGGGGCAACGTTTTTTTTAAAGTAAAGATTTAAGTCTACCAGTAGCATCTAAAATAATTGAATTTCTAAAGTTTAAGAACATGATAATATAAAAAGAGATATTTTAATTACTCATTCATATTTAATTACTAGTTTGTGCTAACATCCGACAAGATACGTTATCTCTACAACATATCATTAGAATGTAAACAATTTTACTGTACAAAATAACAACATTATACCTCATTGTGATAATTGTCGGATGACAAATGGATTCTTGTAATTATGAGATAATTATTAAACGATTATTTAAAATAAAGTTGTGTTTATTAATTCACTTAAAACTTGAGAACGAGTGGACCGATTTTTATGATCTTTGGTTTGTATCCCCCCCCCCCCCCCGAATAGCAGAATAACTATTAAAACATCGAAAAAGAACATTAAGAAGAGAATTTATTTTCTCATAAGTAGGTACTTATATTTTACGTGGAAGTGCCATGCTTCGGCACGAATGAGCCGGCTCGATCGGAGTGATACCACGGCCTCATAGAAAACCGGCGTTAAACAACGCTTACGTTGTGTTTCGCCGAGTGAGTGAGGTTACCGGAGGCCCAATCCCCTTTTAAAAGGTCGGCAACGCACTTGTGTATCCTATGGTGTTGCGGGTGTCCATGGGCGGTGGTAATCGCTTACCATCAGGCGATCCGTCTGCTCGTTTGCCTTCCAATCCCATAAAAAAGACACAATTTTATATAGGTATTATTTAAGTAGGCAAATCCTTAAAAGTAGTTTTATTTCCAGCATTTAAAAAAATGATAACTATAAACGTTTTCGATCAGACAGACCCATTATATTATAATTGCGTAGGTGTGGATCAACTTAAAAAAAACCGGACAAGTGCGAGTCGGACTCGCCCGCTTAGGGTTTCGTACAAATTTGTAGGTACATATTATAATTAACATACATAACATATACCATCACGCCTGTATTCCCCGAAGGGGTAGGCAGAGGCGTACTAATGTACACCCACAGTTCGCCGCTATGTTTAGGTCCCATGTATTGGGGACGAGCCTATTGCCATTAACCGGGCACAAATCCAAACTCCGAGCTGCTACTGAGAATTTCATAGAAAAACCGAATAACACTTTGCTCGACCTGGGGATCGAACCCAAGACCTCTAGCGTAGCAGTCGCGCTTGGGACCATTAGACTAATGAGGATTAATGCATAATTAATCACAAATGTATAGTTTCACATTTTTCCCCATACCTACTTGTAGTATATGACGGTATTACTTGCAAAATTTCATAGTTCTTGGTCAATGGAAAATAGCCTATAAATTTATATTCCATTAAAAATGTCGAAATATACGTTATTTGCGGCATAAACGGCCGTATCTTTTTTTACGTTAACTTAGAAGTTAGATTTATTCACAGGTTCAATGGATTGTAGACCTGAGTATATGGTATAAATTTCAACTCGATACCTCCTCGATAACTCGTTCCCGAGATAAAGGGTCTTGACAGACAGATGGACGGACGGACGGACAGACGGACAACAAAGTGATCCTATAAGGCTTCCAATTTTTCCTTTTGAGTACGGAATCCTAAAAATTACTTGTGGAAGCATTTTGCTTACACCCTCATTCAGGAAGTTTCTGGAAAAAATGGAATCGAATGGGCTCTTCTTTTTTTAATAATCTGTTTACGAGTCATTGAGTTTAAGTAAACGGTTCGCCTTTCTTTATAGGTTGCCTTAGTACTCTAGTTCATTGACCGATTGTGTTTTTTTAGCATATAAAGTATTGTGCAGAATTTATTTTATTGTCATGCCGCCCGAGGTCAGTACCTAGATGTGAAAAAAGAGTTTTGTTAAGTCGCGTTTCAATGACTTCCTAACCGTTTCCTACAAGGTGACTTTAAATTTAGAGTTATTTTTATGTGTTCAATGTTATCTATACTTATAATAAATCTGTAGAGAGGTCAATTCTGTACATGAAATATATTTCCAAAATAACTATCAGCGGGTGATTAGTGATCGATACTGACGCCAAAAATGCAATCAGTAAAATTTTTGTCTGTCTGTCTGTATGTATGTTCGTTATAGAAACAAAAACCACTCGACGGATTTCAACGAAACTTGGTACAATTGTTCTTCATACTCCTGGGCAGGTTATAGTATACTTTTCATCACGCTACGATCAATAGGAGCAGAGCAGTGAAGGGAAATGTTGGGAAAATGAGTGGTTCATGAGAAAGGTTTCAAGCTATAAAACATCACGCTACAACCCTTAGGAACGGGGCAACGCAGGTGAAACCGCGGGCGAAGAACTAGGGAACAAAGTAACTATTCCACGTGGACGAAGTCGCTGGCAAAAGCTAGTTTGTAATATAGTAATTCGTATTTGTGAGAATTTAAAGTCGAAAATTGATCAGACTCAAATGACACTGGTCTTGTTTACTTTGATGTTGTCTTGTTCTTTTAGATACTTACTTAGGTTAAAAAAGTGCTAGGAAACTCAAACACTTCTTATAGATGGTTCGAAATAGTATTTCCTGCATAAGTAATTTTATTGGTAAAAACACTTTAGCTTAAAAACAATTGTTGACTTTTTTACAAACGTTAGTCACAATACCTTCCGAGTACAGACGGCCTTCTCTTTTGCGTTTACCTATATTTTCCATCAGGTAGATATCCAGGTACTCTCAAAGAAATCTTTAAAAAAATGTGTACAATATAGGTACCATACAGTAAAATTTAAAAAAAATGTATAATCATTATTACTGGGCAAATCGTAGTTTCAAAGCATATTTTGTTAATATCTTCGTACACAGTTTTGTAAACAAAAAATATGTTAAAAATATAAATGCATACATACATACACTCACGCCTTTCCCACAGGAGAAGGCCGAAACTATAGACAAAAAAA
Source organism: Acronicta aceris (assembly GCA_910591435.1). Taxonomy (NCBI): domain Eukaryota; kingdom Metazoa; phylum Arthropoda; class Insecta; order Lepidoptera; family Noctuidae; genus Acronicta; species Acronicta aceris. The sequence goes on along the minus strand of OU342767.1, from coordinate 5,499,012 downwards.
ATATCATATTTTTATAATAAAAAATAGCCAAGTGTTGACAACATTTATTGTGACTATATTGAAAATTAATTTATAACGTCTCTTATGTACTATTATAGGCCAAAATAAAACAGTCCTTTCTGGGACGCGAAGAGAACCGCGTGCGAGAGCTAAAATTTTAATAATAGGTATTTAAACAGTACATTACTGTTCCGTTTATCATTTCTTTTTAATCCGACGTGGTACTTGATTTTGGTGCTGTTATCTCCTCAAACTGCAAAAGAAAAACAACATCATTAATCATTCATCGTCATTAACACATTTCTTTTAAAGACAGCTCCTGCTTTTCTTAACAAACTCTGTGTCGCATACAAATATCCATATAATTAGACCGAAAACACAGTCACATATCTGGATCACACAAAAAATTATTATCTTTTTGTGTTTTTTTTTTGCATTTTCCATGCTAAGATTATAAAGTTATTTTAGTAAAGGAAAACTTCAATCGCGGGCAGGATTCGAACCTGCGTCTTCTGGTTTGATACACCAGACCGCTAAGCCACCGCGAACACCACGATTTAATTGAAATTCACAACAGAAATGGGAATGGCAGCCCCGAAAGATTTTCTTGTAGGTAAGTGAATATGTGTAGGTAGTAGTTTAGTCAGGGATTTCGAAAATATTATTTAATCCTTTTACGATTACGAGTACAAACGACTGGGTTTTTTCAAAAATTTTAATTTCGCGTTTTATGATAGAATATTTACTTACCGCTCTGGAAAACCTGTTCAAGTGATCTCCAATAACATTGAATAAAGGCTGCAATTGTTTCTCGTTCACTTCTCCCACGACACTCGACAGGCTCTGGTCAATGCAGTTCTTGAACTGGTCCATATTCTTCTTCAAGGATTCGATGTTCAAAGATGGTGGCGACGAGGAGTTGACCTCTCTTTTGACTACTAAAGCTTCGGACTGTGAAAGCATGACAGCTACATTAATTGGGTAAATTTCATGAATAAAATGGAATAGAACTGAATGCAATAAAAAAAAATACTTAGTTTGATAGTACATAAAATTAATACTATTAATTTCCATCATTTTTGTAATTATAAGTATTTGTATGTAAGCGGCGGTAGCCTAATGGCTAGGGCGTCGGACTTGCAATCATGTGGTTACCGGTTCGAAACCCACCCATTGAACTACCGATGTGAACCCACTCGTAACACAAGCATTTTAGCTTTAGCATGAGGGGTTAACAAGAATACTAGTAATATGCGACTCACATAAGTAGTAAGCCTTATTAAAAAGTTATTGTGCATCAAATTATAACATTGAGTTGATACAGAAAAACTGGAATGGAAATCATAGTCTGCATCTTAAAACCACGTTTATATTATATTTAATTAAAATTGATTCACTCTATCATAGGTTATTAAAATTTTAACTATTGACAACATAGAAGTAGAGTAACCATTGAAGCAAATTTCCTATTTCAATACTTCGGTACTAGACCAGCATAAGGCAAAAATATAACAAAACCAAGTAAGTATGAAAAGATTAGTAAAAGGAAAAAAATGAATAACCATTGTGTAAATAACAGTTGGTACATTTTATTTTATCAAGTGAATAATGTCTAAAATTCTATTAATAATAATAAATAATTCGTATAAGAAAGAATATTGATGCTAAAACAGTTATTTTAGACTTTTTATCTTTGAATTTTGCCGTACTATCTATTACGTCAAAGAGCGGGTTAACAATATTTTGTTAAGTTCTTTAATACTGTGTTCTGAGTAATAAATCATGACTAAATTTCCATGGTAAAAATTAGACCATCACGGGTTATATCGCTAGTATAAGTTACTATTAAATAATTGTGAATGATACATGATTAATTTGTTTTCGAACATATGTATAACACTATTAAGTAGTAGATGGATTGAATACTGGAATGAAAATTACCACAACAAACGAACGCAAATGGTGGCCAGATAATCCGATTGGTCGCGTTTATTAACCCGGAGTGGAACCACTTTAAGCCCTGTGGTACCGAATGCTATACGATTTTCCACTGTTACATTTACTCATATTACATTCTGTCTCATTTTTCTAGTATTCGTTATCGCGGTTGCTACGCTAGAGGTCCTGGGCTTGATAGTTAGGTCGAGCAATATGTTATTGGGTTTTCTATGAAATTCTCAAGAGTGGGGCGATGCATAGACAATAATAAAACACTAGATTAAGTGTAAATACTTTGTAAAAATTAAACACGGCGCTCAAGAATAATAAATATTATATTGTGTCTGTAATTTTTTACTTTTAGTTTTAAAATCCAACCTCGCGTTTCTTAAATAATAAGTTGTTCAATACAAGAGATTCCGAATTCCAATTGACTTTTGTCTAAAACGAACTAATAGATAGATAGATAGATAGAATATTCTTTATTGCACACCAAAAATTAATGTAAAATACAATTTTATAAATCACATAATGGTACAATGGGCGGTCTTATCGCTAAAAGCGATCTCTTACAGACAACCTTTGGATGGACTCGTGAGAAAAAGGAAAGGTGATATTTAGGTAGTCTGGCGTACTTAAAAAGAAACAGGTTTCTCAAATTATTAGTTACACAAATTAACTAAAACTAACTAAATTTACAATATAAATAAAAATAAATAAACAAATACATATAAATAAATATTGCATATATACTCGTAAAAATACATAGATACTATCTGATACCAATATGGTCAATATTTATTAATAATTTATATTTATATCTACTTATAGATAGCACACCTTTTAGAGTTCTATAGTCCCTTGCCAATCCTATCCCAAGCCTAGGTTGCTTCCTTAACATATAGCTATCATATAGAATTAATTCGTGTAATGAAACTGTGTTAATTTTTTATAATTATTATGTAATCAATATAATTTACATAATATTAAATGGGAAAATTGTAAATTGGTATGATAAAACTGCTAAATGTTATCAAAAGACGTGCATAACGAAATGATTTTATCTACAAGTATCCGTGACTCTCATGATTATTTTATCCTACCTAAATAAAATGTTTATGGATTCGCCAACTTTATTTTTAACCGTCGAAATTACATTTTAAACAATATTTATCTTATCGAAGTAACGATTACTTATATTAATAATGTTCCTCAGTAATACTCACATCAACAAAAAATAAGACGACACAGAAAAAAATAGCGTATTTGAAAATCATTTTTGCGAAAAACCCGCCTTGTCGACTAAATATGAAAACACACTGAATTGACCGCAAGGAAACGATACGTTTATGTACAAACGTTAATAATGCTTATTTACATAGGTACAGTCATACGCAAATTGCAGGTAAACTATAAAAGTATAATCTTCCGTCACTACCATATATGTATACGACCTTTGTTTCGCGTGTATCCATGAATGTCTGAGTCTATAATTCCCTTTTTTTATTTATTTTTTTGGCAAACGAGCCATGGAGCCACCTGATGGTAAATAGGTAGTCATCGCTGGCCCTGGATATTTGCAACACAAGCATAAGTCGTAACACATACCAAGGTGCCTTGTGACAGACTCCGACGTAAGGGAGGTCGCCAGCCAGTCAGACCCGAAGAGGTCTTACCTCCGAGAAAGTCAAATATCTTCTCTCACGAGATGCCTATCTAAATGGCAGGTAGAATATGCAGGCAGTAAAGAATCTTGGTGTGTTTTTCGACTTTTGTGCGTGAGAGTTAGTTCCATCTCCGTTACGGCTTCAACAATCTGCTGTCCGTAGGGGTTCTTAACCCTAGAACTTCAAAACATAGAATTTTAAAATGGAACAAGCTAACTTAGAGCTTCAAAACAGAAAAAGCGTGGCCTTTGACGCCGAGGGCACGCCTTTTTTTAAGCTCAGAATTTCCTTTATAACTATGTCACTCACTCGCAACCATGGCTGGCACATTTTATTGTTTATACATGACTGAAGCGGACAAAAGGAACGCATCAGCAACTCCTCTGGTGTTGCAGGTGTGTGCAGAACGGCGATGACTACTTACTGACAGTTGCCTCGTCTGTTGCTGGCTATTTAAAGTAGTCTGTTAAATAGAAGTAGGTACTATATTTAAGGTCAATAACCCTACAGTTGTAGGTCTTACCATTTAGACCGTTGAACTATGACGAAACTAGAAGGTATATTAGAATGCGACTCCAGCTTATCATGTCTAAAAATAAAGATAAGTCCGTCGGTCGGTTAACTTCCCAACGTTTATTATTTTATAATTCATTCACAAGAATCAATAAAAAGAGAGGTTATCAACTGGGGTTTGTGTTTTTTTTTATTCGTGATAGGCTTACGCTTGACCGCCAGTTCGCCTAATGTAAGCGCGTTTCGTTCGGGTTTTTCCGCTTTTCCATAGACTATGATTGATCTACATGATGAGTGATTCAAGCTCACCACCTCTTGGATGGATCAAGAAAGATACTAAGGCTCTTTCTTCATAAGGTCGTTCCAGACATTGCCCTACATTATGAAACTCACAAAAGACCATAATTCTCAGTTTGTTTCGGTACTTATTCCCAGTCGAGGTCAGTCAGCGACCTCATGTAATGTTAAAAAATCACAGTAAAAAGTGTTTTTAAATCATCTGTTTATAGAAACGTACAGGTAAATTTTATTCCAGTTATGCCACAATTCTTCTACATAACAATAATGAATACGTACGAACGATAAAAATATATAATTGATTATGGAAATATTGACCATTCCTAACAAATCGAGACCCCTCTGTCCTTCGGAGAGGACGTAAAGCCATACGAAGACAGAAGGATTTATCAGTACTGCCCAGAAACTGGGTTGAAGAAATCTGATGACAGTCGCTTTGTGTAGAATACTGATGTTCAGCTGCACATAAGTAAAAGCCGACCTCAACATAATTGAGTAGGAGGATGATAAAATAGTAGATAAAGTTTACATAACAACCAATAGTATAAATCCGTAAAAATAGTTTTATTTCAATGTCTAATATTCGCGTAAGTGTCAGAAACCAGTATGTTAACCAATAGTAGTTTGATCTAATCATTCAGTATTATTGATTTTTACGACCTATTAGTGTATACCTATATAATTAGTTTCGAGCAATTGGTGCTTAATTAAGCGTTAAATGAAGGTCCGATTGGATTACATATGATTATGAAGCACTAAGCAGCAATAGCCTTGTGTTATGGCCACGGACTTCTGAGTCATAAGTCTTATTTCGAATCCAAATTTAACTTTTTTAAATTGTTCATATCTGTTCGTTCGTATCAATCATATCTGACTTTGTCAAAACGTTTGTGCCACACGCCTTTCTCCCCGCAGAGTAAGGCAGAGCTGCCATAACATAATCCATAGTTGAAGGGTATGGCTTAGGCCCCATGTAATGTGGGGCGAGCCTATTGTCATTCTCGGCTCAGATCGAAACTCCAAGCTGCGATCTACTATGTTTACGAGAATTTTCGAATATCCCTAATACGTTTTTCGATCTGGGAAACGTATCAGGAATACATTCACTACATTTTTCTTGGAATTCCAAGAAGAATGGAAATTATTCAATTTTTCATTAATGGGAATCATTTCCATTAATCATCAGATTATATGTTTTACATACATATATACACTCACGCCTTTTTCCCATAGGGGTAGGCAGAAACAACAGAATGCCACTTGCTACGCTTTTACATAATATACATTCTATATTCCCATTTTTATATTTAAATAGACGTTATGTCCCCGACTGTTCGGTATCAATTGCACTAATCGCTAAAGTGCTCCGTCCCAATTATGAAGAGATCAAACTGCTTGCTTCATATCGATACCTGGAATTTCATCTTAGGTATCGATACCGAGTGGGTAATACGTAGAAGTCAATCCAAGCAGGAATCAGGTTATATGCTATTATTGTTATTAGTAACATAATATACCAAACCATCACGCCTGTATTTCCTTAAGGGTTAACTAGTGGATCAAATAAGTAAATACTAATATAACTACACCAACAGATCGCTGGTAGATAATATTTTGGACCCATATGATAGAACCTATTGTTAGTTATTATTCGGGCACAAATCCAAACTCTGAATTGCAACTGAGAATTTCAAAGAACAGTAAGGCCTTGCTTAACCTGGGTCCTAATGAACTCGGGTTTCTAATGACCACTAGCCGAATAGGGCAGTTTTAGAGATGTATCGGTATCAAGTGAAAATAAATAACATACCATCATGCCTCTATCCCCGAACGGTTAGGCAGAGATTTAGGTACTATCGTACATCCACCATTCCGGTATGTGAAAATAAATAAAACAATAATTTAATTATTCAAATTCTAATCAAACTATTTTTTAATCGATTGAAGATATTAATATTTATTTCTTTCTAAGCTACTTTAAAATATTTCATGGTCACATTTCTTTTTGAGTAAACAAAGCGGAAGAATAAGAAAAGTTAAATCTTTTAAATGTAAATACTACACATTAAATAAATATTGTGTTTATCTTTACAATGGACAATCTGTGATATACGTAGGTTTCTGTACGTCGCATATAAAGTAGGTACTTCGAATATTTTATCGTCCTCCATACTGAAAAGAAAATAACAACTTTATTGAATCGGTTTGTAAAAATAGTTCTATTAATATCGACTATCTGAATTCCAAGAATTGTAATAATATATGTATTTAATTAATGTAAGTAAAAGTTAGTTTTCTTTGAACACAAAAGTAATAGCAGAACATTATGTAGTGTATGGGTTATTCCTGAAGCTAGTAATAATTTAATAATAATGTTGTATGTATATTAATTATTTTATCGAGGAACTTGGCATGTTTTTCACATTTAAGTTTTTGATAAAATTATCTTATTGATTTGTTTCCTATTCACCTAACAAATCAGCCAGTAGATTTGCTTGCTATAGATAGAATTTTGAGTAACGTAAGGTCAATAGAAGCAGTAGCTAATCCTACCTCCAATAAGCATGTATCTGCTGACAGATTTGTTATAGAAACCAGCCGTAAGACGTGGCCAGCCAGACATTTTATTCTTATCCCTCCAGTGATTTACAATAACCAACTATACTTGATCATATTCTCATAAATGAAACAAAATTAATTTAATATAGGCAAACTGTTTATTTAAATTTAGGTATTAAGCATGACATAATACAATCGCATTTTTCCAAGTTTTTTTTAATGCAACTATTCATTAGGAGAGATCATAGCAATGAATGGTGAGTTTCCATCTGAAGGGTATGGTGTTTCGTATTCAATGGCCTCTTCTTCAAAATCTTCTCTTGGTGGAAAACCTCCGTAATCTTCATCATCAACGCGTCTAGCATTTTCGTTTGCTTGCTCTTGAATTAGGAGGAGCTGGAAATTCAGATTTTATTATTATAGTTATATTATTTGACTGCATTTATTAAATAACATTTCTTATTTTTTTATATTTAGAAAAATAAGTATACCCGATTGCAAAAAAGATGGAAACGAGATGACCAATCTCATGCAGTCGGAGGCATTGCGGTAAATTTAACTCCAGAAACCCCCCTAATGCCCCCGACAGTTCCGAATACATGAGATTGTTTACAGTCGGAATTTATCTTATTTTTTAACATAACATAACATAACATTCCATCACGCCTGTATTCCCCGAAGGGTTAGGCAGAGGCGTACTGAATGTACACCCACGGTTCGCCGGTATGTTTAAGTCCCATGTTATAGGGGGCGAGCCTATAGCCATTAACCGGGCACAAATCCAGACTCCGAGCTGTTACTGAGAATTTCATAGAAAAACCCAATAACACTTTGCTCGACCTGGGGATCGAACCCAGGACCTCTAGTGTAGCAGTCGCACTTGGGACCACTAGACTAATGAGTTTATTTTTTAAATTACATTTTTTATTTTACACTTTTTGGTTTTTGATATACCCACTGTCACTCTCACAATTAACATGAATCTAACGACATCTCTCAAGTTAAAATCCATCAATCCGTTTAGGCTACAGAGCATAACAAAGAAATATACATTATACATAGGTACATACATACACTCGGAAAACATAACACTCCTTCTGGCGCAGTCGGGTAAAAAGTAGTTTCTATTTATATTTATAGTTATATAGAAACTTCTTCTTCTTACAACTTCATGTGGAAGATTTATGTTTATTTGTTTAGATATGTAAGTAGGTATCTCTTCCTCATATTTACAGATGTCATTAATTATAATAATTAGAAGTAACGTTACACTTTTTGTTTATCTAGTTACTCTAATATCGTTCAATAATTAACTTTTACGTGCGTCTTATTATTTTAAGTACTTACTTACTTTATGAATCAAATAACAATGTATCTTATCACAATTTTTCAGTACATCAAGCAACTTAAGCATTAGTCATAAAATAATAATTAATTAGGATGTGAATTAATTAGGACTGCTATAGCAAAAATTCGAACTCCGAGTATACTTCTTTAAATAAAATTACAACAATGTTTTTTTTTCATTCTATTACAATTTTGTTGAATCTCCTCTCTCTCTCCTCCTCTCTCCACGCATCTCTATTCGTCCATCTCCAATGAGATGGACGGACGACCTGGTATAGGTCGCTGGGAGTCGTTGGATGCAGGCGCCATATACCCGGTCAGCAGTGAACTTCCAACCCTACCCGCATGATTGAAATTTAGCCTTCACATTCTGAATTTACGTCATAAGGTGACGTTGGCGTTGGTTCGCGGTGGCTTAGAGCTCAGAGCGTCTGGTATATCAAACCAGAAGACGCAGGTTCGAAACCTGCCCGCGATTGAATTTTTCCTTTACTAAAATAACTTTATAATCTTAGCATGGAAAATGCAAAAAGAAAGCTTTTACTTATTTGAATCCTTATCATTCCAACAATTCTTTAAATTCATTTTGATAATAATTTATAATGTTAATAATATAATTATTATACAACGATTTCATTATAATTTAAATAATACTCGTATTAGTTAGATTTTTATAATACCATTTTTTTTTACACTTATATAGGTAACTATAGGTATAGGTAACATCATTCCTGAAACAATGTGAAGGCTGAAAACCAGGGCTTTAGTACCGGTAGTAGAGAAATAATTAAACACAGTTTCGGTGACAGGGGTTTATAAATGTTAACTAGTAACTTAGTAGTAAAATGGACGGAATTTACTACAGAAGGCCGAAATTATTACCTTAAGTAATATAAATTTATTTGATAGGTAAGCTTTTAGGTAGATACTAGTGTATTCTTGGTATAAGTATTGGAGGATAGTTATCTTGTCGTTATTTTTTTATGTTGGCACTATATTGAAGCATAGAAACTGTCTCATTAGTCTAATAGTCCCAAGCGCTTCTGTTACGTTAGAGGTCCTAGGTTTGATTCCCAGGTGAGCGGTGTTATTGGGTTTTTCTGTGAAATTCTCAATAGCAGTATTGAGAATTTCCCAATAACAATCCATACGGGATGGGAATCGAACCCGTGTTCTGTAGCGTAGCAGTTGCGCTGACGACTAATAAAATCAGCCAGGCAATGTACCGATAAAGCAATAAAGGCATATTTAAAAAAATATGTTTCAATAAACATGACAAGACGTACCTACTACGTAAATGACGAATAGAATTTGTGATCAGATTATAAAGCATGTAACCCTTTTAATAACCAATACGTAGTAGATTTACTCACACTACAAAACATATAAAAAGACAACATTTACAATGACGTATTCATGCTAATATAATAAATGCATACGGAATTCTGTCTGTTTGTCTTTTACCTTTTCACGTCTAAACCGCTGTACAGATTTTGGTACATTTATTTTTTTATTCTAACATCAATTTGGTCAGGTGATAGATTGTTTCCTTGAAAGCAAATATGCGTGCTTTTGTCTTAACTGCCTCATTAGCCTAGTGGTCCTAAGCGCTACTGCTACGCTAGGGGTCCTATGTTAGATTCCCAGATCGAGCAGTGTTATTGGCTTTTTCTATGAAATTCTCAGTAGCATCTCAGAGTTTGGAATTTGTGCCCTGATAATGGCAACAGGCTCGCCCCCTATGACATATGATCTAAACATATCGGCGAACTGTGGATGTATATTAATGTGTCTCTAGGGACCTAACGCTATGTGCTGTCTTAACAAAACAAATAGGAATTGGTCCTTTTGGGACACGATTGAAACCGCAGCTCAGGCAATTGCCTAGTAACTATTATAATTCTAAAAGGATAAACATAAATCGCTTTGAATAAGTACATTTGGGGAGCAAACAGACCTTCGGTCCGTAAGTAAATGATCAAACACAGTAGTTTGTGTTACGTTATGCATTGTCTACATTATAACAGTGGCGTTTACATAAAGCCTTATTCGTATAGATCAAGTTTATGTTTGTGAGTAAACATAAAATTATATTGCACTAATCTTTTTATGGAATGTGTCGTAAGACGATTCCATTTACAAATGAACGATACTTTGTCAAAGTGTTAAAGAAGTGTCCATTGAATTATAACTTCGTTAGGGCTTGATTTCCTCCTACGCTGACATCGGTCGGTGTGTCGGTAATATGTAACACAACATCTGCGGCGGACGTCAGCGTCGCTTTGCGGTGTCTCATAGAACATTGTGTTGTAACTATGCGCTCGACTGACGTCAGCGACCGATGTTAGCGTAGGAAATCAAGCCGTAGTTGTCTTAAGGGTTGCCATACTATCTGCTTCTACATTTCTTTTCTTTTTTTTAAACCGTTGCCGTTTTGTTTTCTCCTGTCTGGAGAATTTATAAACAAAAATTCTATCTTATTTTGTTATTTTTTTTGCATTTTCCATGCTAAGATTATTAAGTTATTTAATAGTAAAGGAAAATTTTGAATTTGAATTTGAATTTTTTCCTTTACTATTAAATAACTTAACAAAAATTCTCTCATACACAAACGCCCAAACCCGGAATAACAACAATGTATGGGGATCAAACACACAATTCGTGGTATTCCGCATTTAATCATCATTGTTTTGTTCAAACACTTATTAAGAAGTAATCAAGGGGCCCGTGGCTAAGTAAAAACTAAGCTAATTAACCAATCTGAAAGGTTACGCTGCGCTTGCCGCGATCATTATATGGAGATATAATGATCCGTCCCGAGACCTGAGACCCGTCTGTTCATCGCGGAGAGAACGTAACGCTTTCCGTCCCAGTTGTCGTACGAACACCTAGGATCGATAATCTGTAATAGTGAGAAGCCCAATAAATTTAACAACCCGTCATTATATTGTCAGGATATCAGTATTGCCCTGAATTGGAATGCGGAGGTCTGACGGCAGTCACTAAGTGTAAAATTTTAAGCGGCGGTAGCCTAATGGCCCGGGCTTCGCATTTGCGATTATGTGGTTGCCGGTTCGGAAACCATTGCACTACCAACGTGAACCCACTCGTAACACAAGCATTTAACTTAGCACGAGGGGTTAACAACCCACATTACTAGTAAGCATTAATAAAAAACACTGATATTCAGCCGTATCTGGTAAGACTGGAAGTCAACCCTAACGCAGTTGGGAAAATGCAAGGAAGATGGTGATATGACCGAATATAAATACTACCTCTTTTATTTGGCTCTTTTACTATGATACGATCTCTATGTCTGCGTGAATTTCAGAATCGGATCCGACCTGGATTGAAGCCTATGCGATATTCCGGACTATAATCTATCTCTGTACCAAATTTCATCCAGATCCGTTCAACAGTTTTGACGTGATTGAGTAACAAACATCCATATATGCTCACAAATTTTCAGGTTTATAATATTAGTAGAATGTACATGGCATCTGATGGTAAGTGATTCCCGCAGATAACGCCAGCAATGCCAGTAGCCACGTGTCCTTGAACTTTGCAGCCAGTCTACTTTAGGACACAGATTTCGGTCTAAAAACGATACATACCTACTGAGCAGCACAATTTATAAATAAATACACGTACTCGGTCATAAAGAAAAAAACAAGAGTATTCATGTTACCAATTATGATTAAATAGCCGTATTTCAATTTTGCTACAGAAAATATATATATATGTATCTACGTAACACTAATTATCGCAGACGGATTATCCCGTTGTTATTCCAATTCCGTTTTTGCCATATTTTAATACGCATGCCATGTCATCAATAAAATCCGCTTATGGAGACCTATTTTATTTAACATACCATCACGCCTGTATTCCGCGAAGGGTTAGGCACAGGCATTCTAATATACACCCACAGATCGCCGGTGTTTTTAGGTCCCATGTAATAGGGGGCAAGCCTATTGCCATAAACCGGGCACAAATTCAGACTCTGAGTTGCTATTGAGAATTTCATAGAAAACCCAATAACACTTTGCTCGACCTGGAGATCGAACCCAGCACCTCTAGAGAGTCATTAGCGCTTGGGACCACTAGACTAATGAGGCACCTATTTTATTTTTGTTTTAATATTTTCACAAACTTTAAAATGGTCGAAAATCCCAATGTCAATTATGAATGATTAGTAAAACTACATGAATAACCGTGAAAAGGAAACAACAAGCTCTGGATTTCAGAAATATCATTTTATCAAGAAACCCATAGCATGCCGGGACGAATACCATAACATGTTGGATACCAATAGCATGTCGTATACCTATAACATGCCGGATACCCATAGCATGTTGGATACCCATAACATGTCTGATGCCTATATCATGCCGGATACCCAAAGCATGTCGGATACCCATAGCATATCGGATGCCTATAGCATATCGGATGCCTATAGCATGTCAGACTATACCCATGCAATGTATGTAGGGTGCATGGTATACCGTACGTTGTACAGTTGTTTCAGCGTTGTTAACAGCAAATTATGCAATCCGACTGCAACATTAATTCAAGTCAGTAAAAAAGGACACTTACAAAATAATTGACGAAACTTGCGAATCCGTTCATGCCCATAGTCTTCAGTCTATCTTGCTTGGATAAATCTAGTTGTGTCATCAACGGCGTCATGTACTCATCGACTGCTTCACTCATCTTTACCATGAACCCGCCCAATTGCTCCTGGTATGCTGAAGACTCCATGATTGGGACTGAAGGTGCTGCTAGCATGTTGGGCCACTCTGGTCTTGCATGTGCCTAAAATGAATAGTTTCAGTTTATATCTGACCAGGATAACAGTAGTAAACAGGAGCTGAATATTTGAATCGCTTGGTTAATATAAAAAATCTGAAAGTGGCATCAGTGACAGAAATGTTGAAAGGGAATTGTTTGTCTTAGTACGAGAAGGGGTAAATAGCATGTGACTAAGAGTGGTGAATATGAACGAAGAAAGATGGAGAGGTAGAGGGAGACCAAAGAAAGATGGATAGATTATATTAAGGCCGATAAGATGGAAAAGGGAGTAAATGATGAGGAGATCACTGAAAAGGATGAATACAAGGAAAAAACTGCAAAAGAAATCATAAGAAGAAGAGTAAGCCGACTTGTAATAAATTGTGATAAGAGCAACAAGACGATGATGATGTTTGATATGAAAAGCTATATACTTTTAATTGGTCTGGTAATTATATCAATATTTGTAAATACTAGGTTTCACTGATAACATTATTCTACATTAACTTTTTAGTTACATTTATAAGCCTTAAGTTATATATAGTATTGTCTGTATGTTACCTAATAACATACAGACAGAAAATCGAGTGAAAATTATAGCCACACAAAATTTGAAACAACCGCGGGCCTCAAACTAGGCACAGCCTGTATCTTGGTGGCCCAATATTAACAGTAAAAACAAATTGAGTTACCAAATGTTCATTGTGGCACAGCACAGCTGGACAAGTACATACATACACTCACGCCTTTCTCACATAGGGGTAGGCAGAAACTATAGACTGCCACTTGCTACGATTATTGCATACTTCTTTTGCTTCTTCCACATTCATACATCTTCTCATACATAAACGCCGGTTGCAAGTGCTACGCACCTGACCTTTTTGAAGGATTTCGCCAATAAGATCGGCGTATGTCCTTCTAGGGCAACCTTTACCTCTGGACAAGTAATAGTGTTATAATAATGGCAGTAGTGATTAAAATGTTATATTTATAAACTTCAAAATAAGAATAATAAAATAAAGATAATAATGAAAGCATAGTAACATGAAATAAGAACTTTCCTAGTTTAAGGTTTAAATATCTTATCTATTTCCTCAATTAAAGACCTGATGAAGAGAAAATTCTTAGCATGTTTAAACGAACTAGAAAGATAAAAGGAAAAGTTGATTGAAAGTTTCAAAGATTGTTTTGCCTAACACAAGAGATTCAAATATTTCACTCCTTAGCTATTATAATTAACATACCTCTTGATGCCAAGAAGTAACATGTAGAACTTATGGTACCTATTTAACACTTTCTATTACCTATTATAGTTTGAAACAATAACACTCTAATGATACGCCACATTATGTATTCATTCGGATGCCGTTATTCTATTTAATGGCCTGATTATCATATAAATGGAACATCGTATTAATCTATGCTATCCTAAAATTTAATTTATTCGTAAATAGTTTTAGATCCGCTGAAAGGGCAGTGCCTTCAACACACGCTAAAAATTCAATAGGTAGGGATATTTTTATTCACACCTAAAATTATAATTATATAAACAGAAAAAAGTTAGCTTGTAATATGTATTTTGTTCTATTGTAAGGCTGTCTGTGCCCTTTATTGAGGGAGGGATTGCCTTTACTATATTGTTTATAAGAATAATGGAATTAATTACGAACTTTTTCAATATATCCGAACAGAAGAAAAAGAAACAACTGTATTTGGTGAAGTTAAAAACGAATACGATAACACACTTAATATACTCACAAAGTAAAATGCGGACGCAAATAACAATATTGAAAGGAACGACATCTTTGACTAACAAAGATTTAAAATAAGAAGAGGGAACCTTGTAACCTTTTATAAACAGAACGGTTCCTTTATTACCTTTGTGTGAATAGGAAATGTCACGTCTGAATGATAAGGCTAATCTTCAAGTATGGGTCACCCATTGTATGGTAAAACTGGTGCACATTATCGGGAAATGCTTTGAAAATAATATCCGAAGTGTATTCTTTGTTTCAATGTTCTTGTTTCTTTGTCTGTTCTTTCGAAGCCTAATGGCTGGGGCGTCGGACTTGCGATCATGTGGTTGCCGGTTCGAAACCCACCCATTGCACTACCGACGTGACCCCGTAACACAAGCATTTAGCTTAGCAAGAGGGGTTAATAAGAATACTAGTAATGTGCGACCCACATTGATAGTAAGCTTTTTAAAAAGAAATGATTCGTTACGACTATGCAATAAAATAATTTAGAGCATTGCTATTTTACACTGGTTACAGGATGAACATACGAGGTCTTTGTGAACATCTTCCCTTAAATAGGTCAGCTGGTATGGCTTGTAAAGGACTACTACCAGGGTCATGGTGAAGCTATGTGCTACCGCGCGTCCATGGTAGAAAAGATATACCTGGATATACCTAAGGCATTGTCTACCAACCAACCTTCGAGTTAAAACAGTTCGACGACACGTTTGGCGTAGCGGCTGAGCGATCGGCTTCTGCGTCACGTGTCGTGGTTCGATCCCCACACGGAGCAAATATTTGTATGATCTACAGGTAGTTGTTCCGGGTCTGGGCGTTTGTGTATGTGAGAATTTGTGTTTGTAAACGCACCCACGATACAGGAGAAAATCCTAGTGTGGGGCAACGTTTTTAAAGAAAAATAAAAAGAAACATAACAAAATTATATATTCGACAAAATATATCCGCCTCGTATGACTGTCCCGTAATCAAATATCTCCCTTACTACTAATGTACACCCACAGTCTGCCGTCATATTTGGGTTTCATGTAATACGGGGCGAGTTTAAAGATATTAACCAGATGTATAAACCTCTAGCTGCTACTGAGAATTTCATAGAAAAACATAGGCCCCTGGTTTCACATCTCATTTACCCATTTACTCTCCAATAGTGATTCATCCGTTGTCTCGTAAAAATATCACAAAACAATAAGTACATTACACTGACTGCATCATTAACCTATTGGTTCTGAACGCAACTGCTACGCTAGAGGTCCTGGGCTCAATTCCCGAGTTTGGGATTTGTGCCTGGTTAATAGCAATAGGCTCGCCCATTATTGCATGGTACCTAAACATAATATTGAACTATGAACATTAGTACGCCTCTGCCTGACCCTTCTGCGAATACAGGCGTGATGGTTTGGTATATATTTACACTGAATGCCCAAAGTTAGTAAAAACAATAACTCATCAAGCAAAACCAGTTTGTTCCGCAACACAAATGGAAAAATATTTGTCACGCTCCATATTACGAAAGTTGGTTTGAATTTGTCACAACTGTGGTGTTTTATTATAATTAAGACTGCCTTCGGTTTTGTGGTTGCCTGACTGCGCTGCGTAAGGTCCTGGGGTCGATTGCCACGTGGAGAAAAGATTTGTATATGTAGGATAGAATTTCAATTCCAAGTAGCAATTTGAAATTTGTTATTGTGCCCTGTACTGACAATCGAAGAAGCGGACCCACATTGCTAGTACTAGTCTAAAACATACATACTATTGCACCTGTATTGGGGGAAGGGTTAAGCAGAGGTGTATTAATGTAGACCCACAGTTCGTTGGTATGTTTAGGTAGGTCCTATGTAATAAATAGGGCCGAGGGGCGAGCCTATTACCGCTCACCGGACACAAATTCAAATTCCGAGCTACTACTGAGGAGTTTACAGAAAACTCAATAACCAGGAAGGTTAGAAACTACTAAACTAATTACCTCCTTAGTTATTCACGTTATTCACAGCATTTGCATGGCAATTATGTTTTAGGTAGAGACCTAAAACATAATTGCCATGAAAATTATTTTTTCTGTAAATATATTAACCAGGCATTCTAGCTTATAACATAACATAACAGAATGAGAGGGACCACGCTGGCCTAGTGCAGGGTTGGCAGACTTCACACGCCATCGAGAAAATCTCTCAGGCATGCAGGTTTCCTCACGATGTTTTCCTTCACCGTTTAAGCGCGTGATAATTAACTATTTAATACGTACATGACTCGACAAGTCAGAGGTGCGTGCCTTGGGTTCGAACTCGAGACCTTTGACTTGGCAGTCCGACGGTCATACCACTAGGCTATCATTGCTTATAACATGCCTACTTCATATAGATACCCTACATTCTATTCCTACACTAGAACATACACCCCTGGAATTTTAATGAGACTCTATAAATTTACTAAAATTGTCGACACCCAATTCCTCTTAGAACGTTCAATTTGACGATCCATTAACATACGCGTTGTTAATCCTTTTAGTTGCTAATCGGCTTTTCTCTAAAATGTCTAGGTAGCCCAATAAATGTTATTTATTGGGCTTCTCTATGAAATTCTCAGTGGCAGCTCGAAGTTTGGGATTTGTGCCCGATTATTGGAAATAGGCTCGCCCAATTTCCATGAGATCTAAACATACCGGCGAACTGTGGGTGTACATCAGTACACCTCTGCCTAATCCTTCGGGGAATACAAGCGTAATGGTAATATTAATTTATAGCTGTTATGTAAGTAAGAGGTGCATAGATTGAAACTTTAGACTTTATAACTCAGCAATCCAATCCAAAACATGCATCCTGTTGTAGAATATTCATAAAGGATCCGAAACGTCGGGAAATAAATAATATCAATGTAACGCGATAAAATTTGTTAAAAGTAGTTATATTTCAATTACACGCTTACCTTTAGTGTCAGAAACAAGTATTGCATATTACCTAAATAGTTTGATTCATTACCAAACAATGTTTGAATCTCATTTTCCGTCTCTGCGTTGTAAACGTGACTAGAGGACATTTTCTAAGCACTCGCCGCGATAGTGTGCCACGTGATTTAGATAAACACTACATTATTTGTTATTACTTTATTTATCTCTACACATAAGTGCTATTATTTTATGTGTATTCTTAATAATAATGTAGTTTCTGGAACTTAAGAGAACATTAGACATTAAAATAAAATTAATTTTGGGTCTACATATGACCTTGAATGCTGCAAACGTCAAAACGGATCGAACGAAACGTCGAACGGATCGGAAAGGTCAAGATTAAATAATATAACATAAATAGGTATACCTTTAATAAAATTGTAACAGGCCGATGTCTGTACATTATAGATATTAAAGAAATCTAATATGGGGGTCTTTATTAGAGCAATAGAAGGCAAAATAACAATTTTTAGAATTTTTGTCTGTCTGCCTGTATGTTTGTACGCGCATCACGCAAAAACGACTACATGGAAATGAATGTAGTTTTCACCGATGTATTGCTAGAGGTCTAACTTAAAATCTGGTGTATGTTTCATCGTGATACGCCGCCTAGAATCGGAATGCAATAAAATCTGTAACAAGTAGTTCATTTATTTATAATATTTTATTAACGCAAGAATTTCTAAACATCCTTTAATTTTTTCCGATGCCGACGATCTTCAACCAATTATTGTTTAGTATCGATCAATTTGATAATCGATAAAAATCAATATCATCTTTTTTTAGTTATGTTAAGGTAGGAGTTAGGACGTAGACATCGAAACAGGGTTAAGATACGCTAGCTGGACAAGACAACGATATGGGAGATATTATAATGTAAGACTATCTCATTAGTCTAGTGATCCCAAACGCGACTGCTACACTAGAGGTTCTGGGTTCGATCCCCAGGTCGAGCAGTGTTATTGGGTTTTTCTATGAAATTCTCAATAGCAGCTCGGAGTCTGGATTTGTGCCCGGTTAATGGCTATAGACTTGCCCCCTATAACATGGGACCTAAATATACCGGCGAACTGTGGGTGTACATTAAGTACGCCTCTGCATAACCGTTCGGAGAATACAGGCGTGATGGTATGTTATGTTATAATGTAAGAGTATGAGGAGACCTTTGACCAGTGCATCAGTATACTTAGGTTTAGAGATAAGTTGTGATCAAAATCAATACTATCATTTTACTATATCACTTTTAAATATTAATTACTATGATAATCACGTCAACAATATAACAGGTAATTTATACACTTATACTGAATTTATGAAAGCAAAAGACTATAAGTTTTCATAAAATTTCATTGTTTGTTTTGTGATGTACCTACATCTGAGTTTTACTCTGACTTTTATGTGAGTGTTAACAAGAAATAAAGGTGTCGCTGCAATCAGCTCATAATGATATATAAGTTATAGTTCAATTTACAATCACCAAGAATTTTATTTCGGTTTTCTAAGTATTCTTGTTAATTTAATAAAGAAAATAATAATAACTGTAAGAATATAAGAAAATATTAATTTTCAACAAAAATTAATTGAAATGGTAAATAAAAGAAAAACAATCATGTTTGAATAGACCATTCAGAGACTTAAGTAGGTACTAGAAAATTGCTTGCCTTTTTTGGATATTAGGTAGGTACTTCAAACCGCAATATAATTGAACCTTTTTTTTATTAATTTGTCGCTGGTTTTATTGCTTTTTTCATAAGTTTTGTAGGACTCAATTAATTTCAATTTCTTCATACCTGCTGACCTATATTTTTTGCACATCTAGAGAGGAAAGGTAAGCTTTCTCCACTGGGGGTGGGTTCAAAAAACCTCCAATAACACATAAAATACCATCATGCCTGTATGTTGTAAAGCACCTTAGTGTGGGTTGCAACTTTGGTTCATGAGAGTCAGTTCCCCTCTCATAGCTTCAGTAGTCTACAAACCGAGAGCTCCTACTCTTAAGGGTCGGCAACGCATCAGCAACTAGTCAGGTGGTCTAGATATTCTTGAGCGGCGATGACTACTTACCATCAGAAGGCTCATCTGCTCGTTGCCGACATGTATTATAAAAAAAAACACGAAACTAACACGTAAATATGTAAGCTTTTTTATTCGTCATAGGCTTACGCTTGACCGCCATTTCCTGCGATCTACGATGGAACGCGCTTGCCTAGAGAAACCGATTCAGACGTGATTTAAAAAACACCCAGATTATATTTATCGGGAAAGACCCACTCGGGAAGCTCAACAATAACAACCTCTTTTAATAATATTTGATACCTCCACCACAAAACCCTAATCTAAAACAGAAAATATGACCTAACATAAATCCACTAACTAGTGACGTCAACGCTGATAGGCCACGTACAGTTTATTAAATGAAACCCTCTTAATATTTCAGCCCGCTCTCTATTTACTTAGGATGCCAAGTCCTTATCTTTTAGTATATAATGTGGCGACTGAGATTATGAAAGCACTTTACCGGGGGCGGGGAGTTTTGGCGAAACTCTAGTTAGCTCGGATTTCTTTACTGACCTTATATTCAAGTTACAGTTATCACAATCTAATAGGTCGGATGAAACGTTTATCATTTTATATGCCGTACCGACACAAGAAATTGAAAAAAACAACTAGAGAAAATAACCTGGTTAGGTTAGGTGAGTTAGTGACTAGACTAGACCAAATGTGTCTATCACTCATTCCTGTTTTTTCTTAAAAGATTTACATTTTTATACGTCCAAAACAATCAAGTACATATACGACTTATCTCAAGTAAAATGGATGCTATTGCATTCAAAGTCTCCCTGAAGTGTGTATTAGTCAAAAACTACTTGTCGACTGTAAGCTTACGAATATATCGTACAGTTAATTCTATCCAAAGCTTACCCTAAGTTCGAACAACCCTAATAAAACCTTCATAAATTCCTTCCTTGTTATAATACGCAATATCAAAATGTACCAACAAAGCTGCCCGTATCAATTTACCTTTACAACGCACCGACAATATCGTAGGGTTGTCCCGATTGAAATAATAGCAACACGCCACGTATTCAATATGGAGGCGTTACTTGCAAAAGCATCATGAAAGGCGCATTATTTGACATTACCAAACCTGGAATAGGTAACGAAGGAATACGTGTTATCTTAACGTTCATCGACGTGTTTAACTCGCATGGAAACTGATGTTATTTAATAATAGTAATAAATAACTTTAAAGAAAAAGTAAAACCTTCAAAGATATAAAAAATAATGTTAGGTATGTGGGAAGCAATGATTGCCTAGTGGTATGACCGTTGGACTGCCAGGTCAAAGGTCTCGAGTTCGAACCCAAGTCACGCACCTCTGACTTTTCTAAGTCATGTGCGTATTAAATAGTTAATTATCACTCGTTTAAACGGTGAAGGAAAACATCGTGAGGAAACCTGCAGGCCTGAGAGATTTTCTCGAAGACGTGTGATGTCTGCCAACCCGCACTAGGCCAGCGTGGTGGACTAAAGCCTAATCCCTCTCATTCTGAGAGGAGACACGTGCCCAGCAGTGGGACAGAATAATGGGTTGGTTATAATGTGCGAAACAGTTTCTGAAATAAGTGCCTTCGATTTGATCGGAAATTTAGATTTCGCCACCGACTTCTGAAACTGTCTTAAAAGTTATATTATTGCAACATTTAGAGTAGCGAGTAGAATTTTACGTACCTACTTACTTTACTCGGTCGTTACGTGTTATATCATTTTGTTTTAAATTTTATAATCAGATCGTGACCATATTTTTATGGGACCTCATCTAAAGAATGACTTACCAATCAAAAATCAGAATAATCAAAATCGATTCATAATTGACGGAATAATCGCGTAATAATCATAATTATTAAAAAAAAGAACATGAAGTCAAATTGGGAACTCCTCCTTTTTGAAGTTGGTTAAAATAGAGACCAGTGTTTCAATTGCGTTGTTAGGATATTTAAATAGATTTAAAAAAAAATGTTCGAATGAAATGTTTGTCTGTTTAGATTTACTTACGCTTATAAATAACCTAGTATCACTACATAGTATAAAACAAAGTCGCTGTCGCTGTCTGTCCGTCCCTATGTATGCTTAAATCTTTAAAACTACGCAACGCATTGTGAAGCGGTTTTTTGTAATAGATAGAGTTATTCAAGAGGAAGGTTTTAAGCTATTTAACATTACGCTACGTCTCTGAGGAATGGGGTAATGCGGGTAAAACCGCGGGCGGGTCGCTAGTATAATAATATAATAATGGACAGTCATAGGTTTCACCCGAAGAAAGACATCGCGAGGAAACCTGCATGCCTGATACATTATCTCGAAGAAGTATAAAGTGTGTCAACCATCACTAACATAACTGATACCATATTCAAGAACAAAATATGTTAAAATAACTGTACCTATATATTAGATATAAGCGTACCGTGGTACGCTTCAGACGTTATGAGACACAATTTCAACAGAGCTTTCTTTCAAATTTTAATATTCATGCATGAAGGAACTATTTCTTATACAGACGCCCGTTTAATATCATTATGTAATACTATTGAAGCCATTACGTAACAAGTCTAGTAGAGAATTTTACACCAAAAATTGGGTTTAAATTAGATTTGTGTGACAGAACAGATTTCTGTTCTGTCGTTAACACATTTACAAAACTAACCACGACGACGCAGCTTTATCAATTTGAGAAATATAGTATAATACATAGTTACTTGATCACGTTGCCCAAGACTAGGATTCTCTTCTGCATTTTAGGGGAATTTACATACACAAATTTTCACATAGGTAAACAAAAAACCTTAACCCAAAACCTGTAAGGTCATACAAATATTTGTTCCATGCGGGGATCAAACCCACAACTCGAGGCGCCGAAGTCAATCGAAGCCATTACGCCAAACGTGTCATCGAAATGTGTACTATCGTTGTAAGATAAATATCAAAATTTTACCGGCTTACTTTAAATAGTTTCTGTGATGTATAAAAAAATAGATAGGTAAGTACTAATTGCCATGGTGCAGTGACATATTTCAGTTTCAACGCCGCCATGTTACGTTTTAAGCGGTCAAAGTTTATTGACGTGGATACTCCCGTACGAAGCACCTATACCTCAATGATAACATACAATGCCATCACGCCTGTATTCCCCGAAGGGTTAGGCAGAGGCGTACTGCGGCGTACACAGTTCGCTGGTATGTTCAGGTTCTATGTTATAGGGGGCGAGCCGAGTAAAACTCAGATGTAGGTACATCACAAAACAAATAATGAAATTTTACGAAAACTTATACTCGTAGTCTTTTGCTTTCATAAATTCAGTATAAGTGTATAAATTACTTGTTATATTGTTGACGCCATTGTCATTGTAATTAAAAACTGACATAATAAAATGATAAGTAAAATGATAGCATTGATGTTGATCACAACTTATCTCTAAACCTAAGTAGGTATACTGCTGCACTGGTCAAAGGTGTCCTCACAGTCTTGCATTATAACATAACATACCATCATGGCTGTATTCCCCGAATTTATTTTAGGTCCCATGTTATAGGGGGCAAGCCTATAACATGGGACCGGGGATAACCGGTCACAAATCCAGACTCCAAGCTGCTACTGAGATTTTCATAGAAAAACCCAATAACACTTCGCTCGAACTGGGGATCGAACCCAGGACCTCTAGTGTAGCAGTCGCGCTTGGGACCACTAGACTAATGAGGCAGTCCTACTCGTATACCTCAATGATATAGTTTAAATGTTCTGTATTTAAAATCTTCTGCTGTACTAAGTTATTTAGAAGGCCTTAAAATAAATTTAGATACATTAATAAGTTCTGATTTAAGCCCAGAATATTGATAGGACTAGTTAGACTTTATAATCTGTTTAAGCAAGATTAAACAATAGTAATTATTTATTTACAAACGCTTGCCCAGGTTTGGAACGCGATTTCAAAAACAAATGAATGTTCTTAATTTAAAACTTTAATGTAAGTAAAAGGCCAGAAAATTTTGGCCAGTGTTAAATTAAATCTTTTTTTTTTATAGCAAGCATGCGGAGTACGAGAAGATTAATTATGAAATAGAAAACGAAACGTCATAACAGATCACTGTTATCACATTCATCATCAAATATTAGTTTATTCGTTTATAAATAATAAGCCTAATGCCATGCAACGAGAGCAAATCCAAACTCCGAGCGGCTACTGATGACCCCATTAACACTTCGCTTAACCTGGGAATGGAACCCAGGACGTCCAGCGTAGCAGTCGTTTAAGACCATTAGACTGATGAGGCAATTAATAGACAAAATTAATCGTTAAATCAATACAATTACTTACAGGCGGAAAATTTTTCGAGGCAATGCAATTAGTGTTGCGCAACGATATGAAAGTGGCTCTACTTGAACAAACTGTCGATACGAACGGTTCCCAATTAACTCCAAGTCATACACAGTTGTTTGATTTTAAAACTGGAAGCAAATTTGATATTTTCATTAATAGTTTCATTTTTCTCTCGGGAAATTACGGTGTAAGTGTTTTGAGGCTAAAGAGAAAGAATGTAGTTCTTAACAGAAATCTAATGGTCGTCAAAACAGTTTCAGTTTTTGTGTTGTAGCAAAAGATTACCTAATGCCTTGTTGAGAAATATTTACAATAATTCATTATAGTTACCTATAGAAGTCGTATTTGGTCGTGTAATGTTTCTTCAAACAGAAAAATTCTTCTTTCTCAATCTTTGTTCATGCGCAGTTACTTACAGTTTTTCTCAAAAAAATTCTTCGCCCGGTCCTGGGTCTGATAAAATTGAGTTCTTCATAATGTTAGTAAAAGTTGATCCAAATATGCATCATGTTAGGAATTTCTCTTCATCGTTGATGCAAACACTGTCGCATACAAAAAACACTAAGCATTTAGTTGCTTGTAGTAATCGATGTAATGATGATACACCGAGTGCAAACATCGAGCTGTGTTGATGATTTCAAAAACTCGAGTTCTTATTTCAAATTAAACCAGTATGACGTCGTAAATCTCGGTGCACTCAAGTTTATCACGGAAACGGCGACGTGTCACAGTCCGGAGACCATCGTGTAACGGTGTAAACACGTCGAAGTGTCTCGAACGCGTGGCATAGGTGCGATTGCTTACATTATTATATCTAAACAACTTTCAAAAATGTAGAACTCAGTCAGTTATCCTTTTCTAAAAATGGCTTTCTTATTTATATCATGGTCATCAACCCATTTACTGCTCTTATAGTGAGAGAGATTAGGCCATAGTCCACTTATTCATATGTATACCTACTACCTACTACGTAATGCCATAATTATCACTTTTCACATACTGAGGACCAATTCTGGTTATTCAAAATGTTAAAAATTATAGTTGCGATGGGTAGGGGTTAAAAAGACTGGTTGCTGTGAATCATAATAATATGATTCACCGTAAAAAATTACTAAGGGTTACAAATATTATATGAATTTAGAGTAATTACTATATGTGGCTAAAATGGCCACATTCAGCTGTTGCTGTAAATCAATTCATGTTTAGAACCGATAGTAATTCCTTAGCAATTTTGTAATGTCAATCATAAAATTACTCACTAGAAGTGGCCACTTTGTCAACAATATCTGCCTAATGTTATTTCTTTTGAATCATTAGGTAAACAACGTAAATCGTTAAAGTTTATATTCTTAAGTCACTTTGAAATAATCCTACTAAAGGCAAGTAAAAGAATATTTTTCCAAGAGTTTAAAGTCAAACACAGCACATTTCCTAGTAAATCTCCTAAGATCGAACACTATTATGTCATGATCCCCGAGAGCATCGGTGCAAACAAGTCGAAGTGCCGCGACACAGGTGTGTTTGTGTTTCATTACGTCACACCAGATGCTTCGGTGAAGTTCTGTGGAAATCCACCCAGATGTTTCATAGCGGCGAACTTTTTAAAATGACGTCAATTTTTTTACTTGATGAATTATTTTTTTACAAATTCAAAAAGGGTGTTCTCATTTAATTTTTTGTATGTAGGTATATTATGATGACATGTTCTCCAATTGTGAACACATTTCAATTTTTTCTTTGTATCTGATAGAATATATTTCCGAGATGGTATTGTAATTTAAAGAATAGATTATATTATTATTTTATATTAAAATAACTTTAGTTGGTATCTTACTATTGGTTTTGAAGATCATCACAAAACCTTGAAGTCGGTTTTCTAAAAAGCTTAAAGTTAATTTATTTATCTATTACATCGAGAGTTTCTAACCTTAGATTTTATTTTTCCGATTTCCATAAGAATTTTCCAAAACCTTAGTGACATCTAGATTATATAACGATCTATCCAAAATTGCATCCTTTTATCACTAGAAACTCCTATATACAAAGATAGCAAAGGTAAAAGAAAAAACAAGACAAAAAGATGGCGTTAATTTAACAAATTTTCTCCAATTTATTTATCTTATTAATTATCGCTTTTTAGGACGCCCTTCAAAGGTCACAAGTCACAAAACAAAAAAAAAAACAAAGTGTAGGTACTATAAAATTAAATTAGTAGGTCCCAAATGGAATTCAATATACTTAACTGAATTGATTAACTATCGATGAAGATTTAGCATTATCTTATTAATCAACGAACCGAATTCATTTAAAAGCCGAATGCTAGTTAAAATAAAACAAAACCAAAACATGTTGGAACTCAATTTATTAGGTCCACTCTACTTTTCCTCTTATTCCAAAACGCTCGTTAGCCAAGAGACAGCTTAGGGTGGAGTTATTTCCACTGTCTTCACGTAAGATGGAATTATTTAGATTGTATGGTATTGTCTATCAAAACAACAAAGGTTAATTATATTTTAATGTGGCATTGCGTCGGTACAGTACAATACTGCGTAACACTTTGCTGTAAGGTCTAACTTTGATTGAATAACATTGAAAATTAGGCCTTACAGCAAAGTGTTAGTTACGCGGTATTCTATTCTAACCGACGATTGGTTAATAGAAGTTTACTAGGCGTTTTGGAAACAGAGCCTTAAAGATTAATGTAATTATGCTGATTTCATATATTTTTGTCAATACATACATACATACATACACTCACGCCTTTCTCCCACAGGGGTAGGCAGAAACTATAGACTGCCACTTGCTACGATTCTTGCATACTTCCCTAGCTAATCGTAGGAACAGAATGAGGCCTTATAAATGTACTCGGAGGCGGCGGTGATGCTCGCCACACACCACGTCAGCGGTTCACACGGGGCGAAAAGCAAACTGCAGGATGTCGCTTAGCTACGTTGAATTTTTGTCAATAATATCAACGAAAACTCATATATAATACCAGTTTCCATTTTAATTGGTAAGTCATGAAGATTTACTTCATGATTGATTCTGCAACACTAATATACTTACTTTTATGCATTGCTCATAGTTATTTCTGAAATGTGCATCACGCGGACACGATATTTATGAAGACAGTAATTATTATAATGCTTAAATAGCTGAAACAGGTTAATTAGCAAAATATCTAGTTACATTTTTTTTCACTACTAAGGTGGCAAACAAGCATACGGTCCGCCTGATTGCAAGCGGTTACAGTAGCATAGGCTACTGTAACCGCTTGCAACAAACAACAAGGGTAACTCGCACGTTGCCGACCTTGTAAATCAAGGAAAATTTGGGCAGCACGCAGTAACAAGCGTAAGCCTATCACGAATAATAAAAAAAAAATAGGAGACAATGCGTGATGCTTATCCTATCTGCCGACACAACGCTTCCTCGCGGGGCTCTGACGCCCTTGCTGACCGTTAGGAACACAACATAACACGGAGCTATGTTATTTGGCTACGATTTTCTGCAAGGTGGAGGTACTTACCCAGTTGGACAGCTCCAATTGAGCGGAATTATTTTATTTCAATTAGCCATACGCCCCTAGCTCTCTTAAAGCTACTCTTATTACTATTATTGGAATTGATTTTTTACATTTCCTTTATTATTCCTTGTTTTAATTTATCTACACTGCTAAAAGTAGTTATAACTTACCTGTAGCCTGACCAGCAGTTTAGTAACCAATATAAATGTTTCAAATTTACAAAGTTTGAAAACCATTTGTCGATTCCGTTTGAATCCAGCCGATGCCGCTGCGACCTAAAATAAATTATTTCGCCACTGCAGCGGCTGTCAAACTTTTGCATAACATTTAATTTTGCACAGTATTTTCCTTTAGTTCACAGATAGTGATGCCGTCAACGTTTGCTTGCCATATTGAAAAAGTAATGAAAAACTCTCTCAACTCAACTCAAAACTGGGCGTTATTGAAAAACTATTTTTATTTGAAGCGAGAGAAATTTCTAGAAACTTTCAATGTCTCTTTAGTCGCTAAAATTTCCTGTTTCAGTTCCAATATTATTTTTTACACCCACATGACAGTTGTCAAACACGAAAAGCTAATAAATAGACTTCGATTATATTAAGACAGAGATGTTACCTATATCATAATTTGACGACACTTTTGGGGTAGCGGCTGAACGATCGGCTTCAGTGCCATGTGTTGTTGGTTCCATCCCCACATGGAGCAAATATTTGTATTATCTACAGGTAATTATGTAAGTGTGTTCATTTGTGGCACTCTAGAAACCAAACAGCAATAGGTCTTCATAGTTAAATTTAAGGCGATGCCGACTCAGATTGTTCGATTCGATGAGATTTTGGCTTAGAGATATTACGGGGAGCAGAATTTGAGACAGAAATAGGTAATAATTTCCATGTATTTTTTATCATTTTAGACAGTTGAGGTTTTTTATTAAAATTAACTTTTTTAAACTTAATTATAACATTATTTTTTTCATTACTTCTAGGGTGATAAAATCGCCACTTTTGATGAATGTATGATTCTAGTGATCATTACGAGTAATATTAATACACGCATTACGAAGTCAGAGGAGCATACCTTGGATTTGAACTTGAAATTTACGACTTAGTATTCCAATAATCATATAACTAGGCTATTACTGTTTCCTAAAATATAACATACCATCACGCCTGTATTCCCCGAAGGGTTACGCAGAGGTGTACTTATATACGCCGACAGTTCACCGGTATGTTTAGGTCCCATGTAACAGGGGGCGAGTTCATTGCTGTTAACCGGGCACAGACTCCGAGCAGAATATGACTGGGAATAGAACCCAGGCCCTCTAGCATAGCATTCGCGTGGGACAATTAGAAAATTAATCCTAATAATTAAAAATTATCATAGTTATATTTACAGGGACACTAGCCTACATTTAATACATCAATTGTGAAGGGATTCACAATATTTCAATCAATTATTTTGTTTAAACAATCGAGTTACAAATTGCATCAATTTAATTTAAATGACGATCGTCAACTATCCTAAAAATATCACCATTTCTGTGCACTTCAAAAACACTTATTTTAAACATCTTGAACAAATATCAATGCTTAACCCGTGTACCGAGTTCGACTCTTTCGAGGCTTTATTTGTTCTTCGTGTAGGAATCGTACAAAGCGATGCACCAAGAGGCACTTATGACTCGTGAGACTCTCTCGATAGAGGGCGCTAGACCTCTCAATTTTACATGCGCGAGGTGACGTCAATTGCCGGAAAACTATTATGTTTTATAGTGCTTGAGTTTCTATGAGTTTTTTGTGAGATGTGATTGTTACCTTCCTACTACATACATACTATTACACCTGTCTCCCCTGAAGGGTTATGCAGAAGTGTACTAATGTACACCCACAGTTCGCCGGTATGTTTAGGTCCCAAATAGGCACAAATCTAAAATCCGAGCTGCTGCTGAAAATTTCATAGAACAATCTAGTATCACTTTGCTCGAATATCACTTTGAATCGAACCCAGAACGGGTAGCGTAGCAGTCGCGTTTAGAACCACTAGACTAATGAGGAGATCTACCTACTATGTAGTACTTATGAAACTTCTCTTTTTTTACAAGGGAGAGCCATGCCTCGGCACGAATGGGCCGGCTCGACCAGAGTGCTACCAAGGGCTCACAGAAAACCGGCGTCAAACAACGCTTACGTTGTGTTTCGCCAAGGGAATGAGGTTTCTAGAGGCCCAACCCCTTTTTAAAAGGCCGGCAACGCACTTGTGACTCCTCTGGTGTTGTGGGTGTCCATGGGCGGCGGTAATCGCTTACCATCAGGCGATCCGTCTGCGTCCTATAAATAAAAGAAAACAGAGTACTTTACAATGCAAAATGTATTGATATTTATTATTAAGATGTGGCTGAAGAGTTACAATATTATGACATACATCCTTCACAAGGTATTAGGATCGGAAACAAATAGCTTAACTTACTTTAAATCCAAAAAAAATACGAATCCAACTGAATGAAATGTAGGTTATTCTTAGAAATGGACCAATCAGTGCGGTTGTAATTAAGGCCTCCCTCAAAATTGGTAAGAACAATTTTGACCAAAAATCATTAAGTATTCCTCAATTCGTACTTCGAATTGAAGGCGGATTTTCGTGAATATTTTTTTCGGGTAGCAACTAAAACTCAATTCGTCTACATCAGTCATTTGTCAAAGTGAGTTATTTCACGCCTAGAGTTACAAATCCGAGGATATCTAGACATCTGCTTGATGGGGTTCGTTTCGGTTGGTGATAATGTTTTATGTGGAAGTATTCGATTTTACTTATTTTCTTCTTATTTTTAGCTATTGCCTTTATTTTGTTATAGAGCTGGCCGTAAATTTTATAAGCCGAATGAACCTAATATTTTTGGTTTTTACGCGGTATTGGGTTCGATCGCCACACGGAACTTATGATCGGAGGTAGTTGTTCCGGGGCTGGGTGTTTATGTATGTGGCTCGTTTATGAGTTTGTAAACGAGCTAATGTTACAGGAGAAAATCGGCGGTTAAGGGCATTACATCGCTCAAATCCAAAAAACACCCTAGCTTTAAAGAAGTTTCTAGTGGAATCCTTACGTGCGTTTGCCATATAAAAAATATATGTTATACATAAGGTCATCTCAAACAATTTGTATTATTTAAATTTTTTATAAATTTGCCCCAATTTTGGATAATAATTGAAGTAAATAGGCCTTTTTTAACCTAATTTGTATTTTTTCTCTTTAACAGCTTCATAGTTAGTCATAAATTTTATACCAAAAAAATTTTAATGACGTAATTAACAATTTGTATTGTTTTTATTTTCTTATTTCTTTGAATATTTTGAAATAATAAAGAAATACCCGAAACCTCACTAGCACCCTGCGTGAAGCACCCCCGCAATGCCTGTGACTGACAAATACTAGCACAAAGACTAAATCCTCAAGGTCATTGTGCAATGTAATACCCTTAAATTAGTTTTGTTCCATCGCAAACAATAACAACGCATGATTAGCCTAAGTACGAGTACAGCTCCGTTTTATTCAGAAACTTGTCGAGCAATCCAGGAATTGCAACCACATTTTTCAGTTACATTTAATGGCAATGGGATAGTCTTTGAATTTTTCCGCTATCCATGCATTTCTTTCATACTAAATTGTGTTTCAATCTATTTACGCAACCGCTTTCAATCGCATCCGATTTTCAATTAAATCCTGCTTGTTACATCACACCAATGGCTTCCAAGACACACACATAAACAGACGAGGCGTTCACCCCTAGAGTACGAACATAGCAGGTCTGGCAAAGCGCGAATTCTGGTTGTTATTAAAATTTTCATGAATTTCACTCAGACTGTGACAAATAATGCCGCTTTGGGGACGTTACAGGGAAGGTAAAGTTATGCGGGATGACTCGGGTTCCGTGACTGTGAAACTTGATCGTTTTAAAAAATAATATCCGCTACGTTCTGGTTTCACGCGCGTAAACCCCAAATAAAGAGAGACTTACGCTTTTTGAAGCCTTTACGTATTATTTGAGAAGATTTAAATTCGACTATTCGAGTCTATTGATTCGTGGCATTTTATTTTTATTTGAGTATAAATTCTGTTTATTGCAATCTATTAGACAGTCACCATTTTTATTATAGGTAAAATACTTAATTAAACACAGAAATTACATTAACAACCCTACACCTTTAGTCACAACTAGCGATTGCCCGCGATTTCAATCGCATCCCAAAGTCTTTCTGAGACAGAAGGTTTATGATCTCCAAGGTCCCATATTATATCCGTACCCTTTAGGCTCGAAACTGTAACAAACAGAAACACGGTCAGACTGACAGATAGAGTTAATTTCCCATTTTATAATAATAGTATGATACTTTTTATGTAGAATGAACAGATTCAAAGGCTTTCGCACAAAATGAAACAGTTTTTACGAAAAATCTTTATATATATAATTCTTCTGTGAGTGTGTATGTGACTGAACTTCTCTCAAACGACTGGACCGATTTTGATGAAATTTTTTGTGTGTGTTCAAGGGGATCTGGGAATGGTTTAGATTCACAATTGGACCCGGTAGGTGGCGCTGCAATCGAGTTTTGGGTTATTTTCAGGGCAGGACAACGTCTGCTGGGTCCACTAGTCGTATATAAATATCAAAATATTTTACATTCGAAACTTTTCAATCGCCGCAATCGTAAATTGTAATTCCACTCTTTGTTCAGAGACGTAATAAATGAAGTAAGTTTACACATCCGAACTCAATATTCGATAAGGCGTGGTAGCTGAGTGAATAAGCCTCACTGCGTGACATGCCTAATCCGCGCTTGTGTAAATACCCTATATTGAAAGGTATTTTTGAAGTATAAAGTGTTTTGCTAAGGATAAATATTTTTTTAGAAACATCATTATAAATTATATTATAAATTATTCCTGTTAGTGGTCCCAAGCTCCGACTGCTCCGCTAGAGAAGCAGTTTCTGGTCCAGCAGTCCTGGATTTTATCACTATACGGATACCATCAGGCCTGTATTCCGCAAAGGGTTAGGCAGAGGCATGTACACCCACAATTCACCGGTATGTTTAGGTCACACGTAATAGGAGGCGAGTCTATTGCCATTAACATATTTCATAGAAAAACATAACAACACTTTGTTCGCCAGAGCGTAGCAGTCAGGCTCAGGACTACGAAGCTAATAAGCGTTCCTAACTAATCCGGGGAAAACAGATCGGATGGCAACCCTGATGATGATTGGTATTGTTTTTGTTTGTAGGTAAATTTGACACGGACGGCGTCCAGCTGCCGGGAACAGAATGCGACTACCAGTTTAGCCGGGCCGGCAGCCGACCGACGCACGGCCACCTGTACAGTCCCCGCTACCCGTCCATCTACCCCAGCAATGTGCGCTGCTCCTACCATTTTCATGCCAGGTAAGACTTAAACGAAGGCTAACGATAACTACCTACAGTCAAGAGCAGATCATGGTATCCCTGACAAATTTCTTCAATCAATTTTCAATGTTATCTCCAAATAATAGAGTTTAATATCCATTGGAGAAAGGAGATGTTTGATTTTGGGCCAGCACCATGTACACTACATAGATGAATAGAAAAAATAGGGGATTTTTATACAAATACAAACAAATCCATTTAAAGAAGTGTAGACTTTTGCAAAAATGTTTATTCGGGAGAGCTGTTGGCATGACGTTTGTCTGAGTCAACAGTTGTCCGAGTCGTTGACTCGTTGCATTGAGTTCTGTGATCCTATTTTTTCGTATTGCATTTTAGATCACTGACAGATAATGTCAATGTCATTTTGATAACTTCACATCAAAATTATTGATTACGAATACGATCCACCATAATATTTTTAATGTGTTGTGTTGCTCTTCTTGACCAAGATATTTTGCATGTACAAGAAAAGGAAGAAGAAGAAGGAACTATTACATAAACATTATAAAAGCTAACATTACAAATATTATACATGGTACTAGCCCAGGCTCCATACATTTCTAGAACATCTCATTTGACAGTTTGCTGTAACTTGGTGTGCTGTTGACAATACATTTTTTTTATTATCCAAGACAATTACTAAATATTATTTCGTAAACTGCTTTTGGAAACCGTTTTGGTTTATCTAAAGCAGCATCTTACGTTATAATTACTACAAAACATTCAGCTGTATTGTTGTACTTATTTCAAAAAACACCTCTATTGCACCTGAATATGGGCGGGCCAGTACAACTTAAAGTTCCGTCATATGTATTTATCTAAATATCCAAATTTATATTATACTAGCAATACTTTAGTATGTAGATACTACTTTACTATAAGATGACGAACATTCATACAAACTTTTTGAATTTCCAAAAATCCTTTCTTATCGATTGCCTACGTCATACAAAGAACACACCGTCCACGTTTCAGGTCTCTACGATCAGCGGTTAAGGCTGTGCGTTGATCCGTCAGTCAATCATTCAGGACAAAGCATTTTATATGTATAGATAATGCGAAAGTAACTCTGTTTGTTTGCTACGTTTTCACGCCTAAACCGCAGAACCAATTAGTTATTATAAATGTTGGCATAAAGATAGACTGGGCCTTGGAGAAGAATAAAGGCCATCTTTTATCTTCTGTGAAACGGCAGGCATCATATAGTATACATATACATTTTTTATTTTTCATTGCTCTTTAAAAAGAGACTTTCTTTTTCAGACCAAAGGAACGCGTAAAAATTGTGTTCAAGGAGGTTGCCCTACAGAAAGGTGACATCAGGTTGGTATTCTTTAATATTTTGTTATTACCGTCATCATCATCAGCATATCAGCCGGAAACCTTCCACTTTTGTACCTTACTTTCATTCTCCCCCTGTATCATAAAGTAGGTATTATTATTATAGTGGGGTAGATATTTGATAGCTTTAATTTGTTAGAGGGTGCTTCTTTTACTATTGGATTCTTGTCTCGTAAAAAAATACTAACCCTTTTATTAATAAAAACATAAAACGTCTTATAAACTTCATATTGCTATAATATGTTTTGTCTTCTTTTCCCCATCACAGAATATTGCGTGTCAAAACAAGACAAAACTTTTGAATAATTTTAAGTATCAAAATTCCCCTGTTCATAAAAAACACACACAGAATTTCAAAAAACTATTGGTTTGCATTCTTAATATACCTCAGTAGCCAGGTTTACACGAGACCAGGACACTAGCAAAAATTGATGCAAGTCTCGGAAAATTGTCATAAATAAATCCAGCTAGGTGCTAACTGGCCATTTTATGGAGTAAATTACATAACGCTATAAGGCACATGAACGTTAACTTTCATAAAAAAACGTACAAAAAAAACCAGACACTTAACAAAATTAAAGTCCAGTAAAAAATATGTCACAGAAAAGTAAAACTACCCCTAAAACACTTCGCCAGCCGTAATTCTCAAGCTAAAAATCCACGTATAAAAATAAAATTGCACGTAAAATTATTCCATAAAGTCACCGACAATATCCGTAGATGATAAAACTGGAGAGGTGGGCGTCATAATCGAATTTCTGATCGAAAATATTGAATGTGATGACGAGCGTGCAACGTCAAACCAACGCCAGATGCTAGCGTATTTTAAGGATATCATGATATCAGTTTCGGCGATCCGATGTTCTATGCTACTAAGAATTTAAAAAGACTTCAAAAAAGGAGGAGTTTCTCAGTTCGGATGATTATATAATTATGTTTTTTTTTATGTATGTTCGGGCATAACTCGGTCTAAACGATATAAACGGATTTGGATGATTCTTTTTTTGATTGAAAGTGGACCATTCCGAATTTAGATTGGAATTTACATCTGATAATGACCTTCGGAGATAGACAACGGAACTCTTCAATAACTAAAAGCAAATGACCCGCAATTGCGGCAGTCGCATATGCATTGTTTTTACCATTCCATAACATAACATCAATCCATTGAAGGGTTAAGCAGATGTATAGAGTAGAATTCTAGTAACCACTCAAAATGTTGAAATAAAATAACTTTTAACAAAAAAAGAGTAAAATAATCTATCTGATAGAAGACACTACAGTTACGGTTACTTTTTTTGTAATACCATTCATTAAACATACTACTTTACATTGCATCGTTGGAAAATTGAATAAAATCTACAATACAATGTTGCAATAATGTACAAAGGAGTAAATTATGCAATGCTGACCGCCAAGCGATTTCGGTTTTCGGTTTTTGGCCTGCTTCGTTACGTCCCTGTTTTATTTTTACGAAATTGCGGACTTAAAATGAAAATGTATGAGATTTTTCGAGGATAATTTTCGGTTCATTTTGTTTTGCCGTCTATATCTGAGCATAATTAAGAGCTTTGTGTTAACGTACTCATAAGTAGAAAGACTGCGTTAGAATTTTAATATTACATACACAAACATACCATCACGCCTGTATTCCCCGAAAGGTAAGGCAGAGGCGTTGTGGGGTGTAGGACATCTACAATCCGTTGATATGTGAGACCTAAAGTCTCATATAAGAATGAGCGAGCCCATTGTTATTAACAGGTCACACATCCAATTACCAAGCTCGTACTGAGAATTTCATAAAAACAGTATCACTTCTTCTTATGATCGTGAGAGAGCCATGCTTCGACACGAATGCCGAAGGCCGTCTTGACCGCAGTGATACCATGGCCTCACAGAAAACCGGCGTTAAACAACGCTTACGTTGTGTTTCGCCGAGTGAGTGAGGATACCGGAGGCCCAAACCCCTTTTTAAAAGACTAGCAATGCACTTTCTGACTTCTCTGACGATGCGAGAGTCCATGAGTGGCGGTAATCGCTACAATCAAGCGAAGCGTCTGCTCGATGGCCCCTATCCCATAAAAAAACCTGGGAATTGAACCTAGGACTTCTCGCTCAGCAGCGCTTGCATCACTAATACCACAATTCCTCTCCTCCATGAATTCGGTTTTTGCATAAAACCAGTTATCAAAAGCACCCGAACCGTGACAAATCCCTATAGCGCGTAGGAGAGTTGGCATAATTAAATTATGGGTTGTAACGGTCGACTAGCGCTCACGTTAATGAGCTCAGCTCATAAACTATACGTACTTGTTTAATTAAGCGGATAATGCCTGAATGGGCCGCTTTAGATGCCTACGTCATAATGCAGCCTCGAGGTACTTTTGCATAATAGTTACGGTCAAGTTCCATGAAGAGGAATTAAGTGGTAGCCGCTGTTTGTTATTGTTTTCTCTTGCGTTTCGAGTATGATATGTTGTCTATAATTATGTTGTCTATAAATATGTTGTCTATAATTATGTTGCATATTATCCGCCTCATCATCAACCAATTTACTGTCTCACTGCAGGGCTTAGGTCTCTTCTCAGAATTAGAGGGGTGTTGCTATACCACGCTGGCCTAATGTGTGTTGGCAGACTTCATACGCCGCCGCCGTCGAGAAAATCTTACAATTAAATATACCACCACGTCTGTATTCTCGGAAGGTATAAGCAGAGACCCACAATTCGCCGCTATGTTTAGATCTCGTGTAACAGGGGGCGAGCCTATTGCCATTAACTAGGCACAAATTCCAAACTCCGAGCTGCTACTGAGAATTTAGTAGCATTCGCGCTCGAGACTACTAGACTAATGAGCCACAATCTCGTCCCTAGGCATTGATCGGGACGAAATTTGGGACAACAGAATGGTTGATTAAATTAAATAGTGGCCAAATTAAAAAAAAACATACCACCAAGTTGGTATTTAATGCCTAAAATTAAGTAAGTTAAGTTAAAATATGTTGAGTTATTTAAATTCCATTATTACTTACTCAAAATTCCTTGTGCCGATTAGTTACATGACAAACATACATACATATTTTCACGCCTGTCTCGCATTGGGGTAGGCAGAGAATATAGCTTTTACTTGCTACGATTCTGGCGCTACATATATGTACGTTCATCAACTTTCGCTTCATCTACTTTCTAGCTACAGGTTGTTGTTATTACCCACTGCAGAAGTAAACAAAGTGTACATTATTTGGGTTGACCCAGTTATAAAGAGCGTCCGGGATGTAGGTTATGTTATGCGCATATCTAGTTTCTGACGGTCAGGTAGATTGTGTAGACCTGCCCGTTATCTAGACATAAACACAGGTATTCTGACACATATCACGTTAAACTTTTGCTCTATACAACGGGACGAACACACAAAATAATTTAAACGTACCTAATATCTAGTACTACTAAGATTGCTGTATATATGACGTAACATAAATTGTAACCAACCTGGTCCATGTAATCATGGGATCGAAAACATACCGGTGAACTCACGGTGTACACTAGTACACCACTAACTAACCTTTTGGGAATATCGGCATGATATTGTAGGCATAGTAATATATTTTTTTTATGGAATTAAGTCGGCAAACGAGCCGACAAGCCACCTGGTGGTAAGTTGTTATCGTCGCCCATGGCCACCTGCAACACCAGAGGAGTTGCTGATGCGCTGGAGCCCCTACGGATTTTAGACTGCCAAAGCCGCAGCTACCGAGGCGAACTGGCTTTTACGCGCAAAAGTCGAAACACACACCAAGGTGCTTTACGACAGATTTCGAAGTAAGGGTGGTTGCCAGTCAGTCAGACCCCAAGAGATCCTACCACCGGGCGAAATCTATACAAAAAAGTTATTTTTAAATAAAAAAGGAACCATTACGTAGGTCGTATATATTTCCAGTTATACAGTATTGGTATCTATATGCACAATGTGTGGACTACGCAAATGTTCCGCTGATCTGGTAGCGTCGTGCGACGGGTTGTCGAGCTAGATTATGACCTACCTTTAAGACCCATTACACATACATAGATTAAGGCCAAGCTACACACTAAAAAATAAGAAATTTAAAACTTTTACTTTTTAAAGTGCCTTTAAAAGATTTATTTACAGAAGTAAGTAATATACCATCATCACGCCTGTATTCCCCGAAGGATTAGGCATAGGCGTACTAATGTACACCCACAGTTCACCAATAAGTTTAGTACCCATGGTATATAGTATAGTAATAGGGGGCGAGCCTATTGCTACTAACCGGGCACAAATACTAAACTCGCGAGCTGCAACTGAGAATTTCATAGGAAATCCCAATAAAACTTTGCTCGACCTGACCACTGGACTAATGCGGCAGTAAATATCTGACAACACGTTTGGCGTAACGGCTGAGCGATCGGCTTCTGCGTCACGTGTTGAGGGTTCGATCCCCACACGGAGCAAATATTTGTATGATCTACAGGTAGTTGTTTCGGGTCTGGGCGTTTGTGTATGTGAGAATTTGTGTTTGTAAACGCACCCACGATACAGGAGAAAATCCTAGTGTGGGGCAACGTTTTAAAAAAAAAAACATTTATAAATGAATCCCTTTCACCTAATATTTTATAACCACCCTAGCCGTTGTCATCGGCAAACCGGTACAGTTTGTAAAGGAATTTTCTCAACCTAATCCGTTTATAGGCGGAACGGTAACTATGTTTTGTGGAACACTAGTTAAAGGTAGATTTACCCAAGCTGCTTGTTAAAAATATATGTAGATAACACGAGATGAGCTCATTGTGTGTGTTAAAACGTGTGTGTACATAAGTACTTAAGGGCATTACATCGCTCAAATCCAAAAAACACCCTAGCTTTAACGAAGTTTCTAGTGGAATGCTTATGTCCGTTTGCGATATAAAAAATATAGACTAACAAATACTAGCACAAAGACTAAATCCTCAAGGTCATTGGGCAATGTAAACCTTAGTGGTAATGCTACAAAATTCACTAACTATTGAATTTGTACATTAACCGTTCTACAGAAAAACCTAAACTCTTCATTTCTGACGTGCGATTTTTTCACATAGAAAAATTACAACGTTTCGGATCCTTTCACTCATGTTTAAATCCATGCATGCTGTGAATCCGAAACGTTAGGATTTCATAATGTCGACACCAGCTAGGTACACTCAACAGCACATCAAGTTACCACCAACTTTCCTCAGTGGATAATACACTGTATTATTTGGAGATTAAATTGAAAATCCATTGAAGAAATTTGTCAGTTTTGGATTGATGTGCTATTGATAGTACATAAGATATAACGCGATTACAATCCGAATAGAACAGGTTTTATTTCAAATTATTTAAGGTCATTGAACTCTGCTGCTGAGTTCGTACGGTACGGGACGGTGAATCCTATCACCGTCTTGCCCAAATATTTCGCTGGTAAGCAATAGTGTGCTGTAATAATAATAATTACACTAGTTTAAAAAGAAAAAAACCCAAGGGTGAGGCATATGATTTCTTGTACATTTTTTGATGCTAAATCTAACGGCATCAGAATAAATCAAGGACGTCAGAATTTGGAGAGATACAAATCTCAAAATGCTAAAAACACTGTTTTTGGCAATATTATAAAGTAATTTTTCGAGGAGAATAAATTTTTATGGTCATTTCTAACTAAAGCATCCTCTAGTATTACTTTTCTCCTTTCAAATCCATTTTAGTTTGCTTCGCTACTAGTTTTTTTCAGGTGTCTCGATCCTGGGGCAAAAAAAATCCAAATTTTGTAAACTAGTGATTATAGTTTCCCTTAGACATAATAATCTGAAGTTTCTAAAAAACGTGCGAGTGAGACCACTGATGCTGCAGGCGTCTATAGGCTGAAGTTCCCGCTTATCATCACACCGTCCGTATGCGATTTTGTCATCTTATGACAATAAAAAATCAAGATTGGCGCCTGACAAATAGAATAGCATTCTGATACAATTGGAATTGATGCAGACTTGGGCTTCTGGCATAAAACATTTGTACTTCAACCAGGCAATTTTCAGCTTCATAATTCTATCCACCAACCAGGAGTCATCATTAACCCATTAACCGTACCTCAGCTGGCTACGGCTATCCTGTGAGACCAAAATCAAAATGAACGTGGGCGTGGGGTTATTTCACGCTGGTCTAGTGCGGGTTAGCAGATTTTAAAAGCTATTATATCTGGACTTCAAAAGAGACCATTCTCTGAGTTTATTTCGGTGTTTCTTCTCAGACATCGTCAGCTAGAAAATGCCACCACCTAATGCTTAAAAATTGACATGTTAAAGTATCTTTAAAAGATCTATTTAAAGAAATAAATATCATTTTATTATTTCTTTTCACAAGCCGTCGATAAAATGAGACATGTACGTTTCCTCACGATGTTTCCCTTCGCTGTTTCAGCCAGTGGTAATTACTTTATTAATATGCACTTGATTTATAAAAGTCCTGGAGACGAATTCAACACCTTTGACTCCGCAGTCCAATGACCAATCATTAGGTTACCACTGTTTTTTTCTAACCACCAACCACTAAGGACTGACTAACTGTAATTCAAACAGCATAAACCATACTTTACTATTTTATTATATATTCTGACTGCCGTCCATAACTCGACTAAACACAGGACATTCCTGCAAAGGAATTTAGCAAGTCCGGCCACTGAAACTTGCTCAACTAAATTAACTCAACCAAATTATTCGTGCAGTTGTAGCGTTGTGTGGACTGTACTAATTAACTGTGAAATTTTTGGTATCATAATGTTAGAATGCTAACATAACATAAAAGCGCGCCTGTATTCTCCGAAAGGGGTAGAGGAAATTGATTTACACCCGCAATTCGTCGCTTTCTTTGAAATCTTATGTGACTTATTGCGATTAACAGGTATAAAAGAAAATATAATAAGGAAATAAAATAAATTTTATCAAAAACTAAAACTGCCTTCAAAAATATTAAAAATAATATTAGGTGCACAACAGTTCGGGATGTCGATGTCTTCGATTTGGTTTGATCTTTTGTTTTCGCCACGGACTTTCGAAACTGTTGTGCACATTATTTTTAATATTTGTGAAGGCGGTTTACGACGTTTTGCGGTAGGTACTTGTACGGTTTGCGCGGCGGTGGCGAAAACTAAAGGATTTATGAAAGTTTTCTTTGAATTTAA
The DNA here is from genome assembly GCA_910591435.1 of Acronicta aceris. Lineage (NCBI taxonomy): Eukaryota > Metazoa > Arthropoda > Insecta > Lepidoptera > Noctuidae > Acronicta > Acronicta aceris. The sequence goes on along the minus strand of OU342767.1, from coordinate 5,457,294 downwards.
TAAATCGAACATCTCAATTTTCTGTAACGAGAGTGTTCCATAAAATATATGAAGGTACGACATCATGTACGTCAAAACCAGAGACAGACGATAAATTGTGAAGGGCCCCCGACTTTACAGGAAAAGTTCCCCGCGGAAAAAAAATGGTAATTGCTTCTAAGTGAGACAGGAAGAAATATTTTACAAATCGACAAGTATTTTGATCTTTATATTTATGGTTTTATGGAGATATTTTCCTAATCGGACATAACATCATCACGACTGTATTCCCCTAAGGTTTAAGCAGAGGTGTAGGTACTAATAATATTCACCTACAATCCATGTTTAGGTCCCATTTAATAGGGAGCGAGCCTATTGGCATTAACCGAGCACAAAACAAACTTAATGACACTTTTCTCGACCTTGGAATTGAACCCAGAACCTCTAACGTAGCAGCCTCGGTTTATAACGGTCTTGACAGCTGTCTCCAAGCATGAACGACTAACTAAGCAACAGCAGCTAAGGGCATCCCCTTACGGGACTAGGTACCTCGGATTAGGGCGTTGCTGGGGGGATGACAGCTAGGGATGGCTGTATTTGAATTTTGATTACTTATGGGCGATTTTAAAGCTACTGCGCGTTGATGGTGCGTTTTGATGTTGTATTTATTCATTTTTAACAGCAGCCTCCACTAACGCTGAAAAGGCTCGTTCGGATTAACATTAGAATATTTTTATTGCTCACCAAACACTATGTAATGTAAAGTAATTGTTTAAATCATAGAACTGCACAATGGGCGGTCGGATTCAATTATATAAATAGGTATAAAGAGTAAATAATAAGACCCTTATAACGAGTGATAAGCACCTCTCCCAATTAAACCATAAAATGTCGTGTTAATTATACAGCAACGAGGGATACCTTTTAACCACATTCACCACTGTACCACTGACCGCAACCCTGTACTATTTGTGGTCACATTTAGACCTGTGACACCTAGGACACTCCATGGAAACTCTCGGATCTCTGCTATAAACAATGAAACGAATTTCGCGTAATCATTGCAAACTTATTATAATTATACTCATTACTTTTCATTATAATAACACAGAATTTATTTTATTATTTAAAAAAAAATATTGGTCCTTTGTTACAGTTACAGTACCTTAACGTTCTTTGAACATCATGTCCGCTCTGTAACTCGTAAATATTTAAATCGATTAAGACAATGATCCCCGAACTAGGCAATGCCTGTCTGTTGGCCTGAGTTGTGGTACATATTTATAAATTCCTGTATAAAACTTAGATAGTTTCGGAGACATTTGTTATCAACGATATTGATTGATAATAATTATGATTGTTTTCTCATTCCAGCTGCCTGCGACGCACTGACATCATCAAAGTCTTCGATGGCAGAGACACAAACGCGCCAACCATAGCCATGCTGTGTAACGAACTTACAGGTAAATACAATATACGTAAATATATGAAGATAAATTATTACATATTAAGTATTCACACACATATTTTAGCTGTAAATATGTATGAGTAGGCTTGTTTAGATTTATAACGTTTTACAGCTTTGAGCATTTTATTTGACCTACGCAAATCTTGGTGTGATCTGGTGCACCGCCGTATCATTGAATTCCCCAAATAATTGTTAAGCTTCTCGAGGACTGATGTATGTACACCATTAGTTAGGGCCGGTCAACTCAAAGCTTTTGAGTATGAGCTTGCCAGTTCAGATTTTGCACTACCTTGTAAAACTCACATAAGTATGTCTAGATTTTAAAAGAGACCATGATTCTCCGAGTTTGTTTCGGCATGTCTTCTCAAATGTCTTCAACTAGGAAATACCGATACAATCTAGGATAAAACACTTCAAATACTTGTAACAGTGTTTTTAAAAGATCTGTTTACAGAAATCATTATATCATTTATCCCTACAAAAATCTGTCTAAAGAACTGAGTTATGAATACACGTCATCTCACGGGAAAAATAAAGTACTACGTAGCTAAGGACCACAAAATATTAATCACGTTTAAAGAAACTATCAAGTATTTCCTCGAACATCATAACAAGATTTTATTTCTCGACTTCCCGACACACAATACTAATATAAGTGACGTTGAGAAATCGGTTTCGAGATCTAATTCCACAGAATGCGACGATGCGCGACATTGCATTGCGCTTGTCGGCAGATGCGCGTCTGTATAGCTTTACACTCTTTTGCACAGAAAGGAGTAAACAAAAGGTAGATGTGGTTGCTGGTCCTGCAACGCATTTACTGTCTCAGTGTTGGATGCTGGTCTTCTCCCATAATGAGATGGGTTTGTAGTCCACCACGCTAGTCTAATGCACCTTGATAGATTTGAAACGCCGTGATAATATGATGTGTAGTGTGAAAAAGGAATATTTAATATTTATTTAAAAAATCACAGTAACGTAGTGAAAGAAGTAGAGTAGAAAATATAATACACAAATATATTTCAATAGGTTTAATTCTGGCCTTCCTCCTCTGGAAGGAGACGGGCCTAATTCCTCTGATAGGGAACTCGAGCATGCAGTAGGACATTTAATTGGTTAGTGATGAGGTCTAATTTAGGTTTTAAAAGAATTTAAATAATTAATTAAGATTCGTACATACAGCTAAAGATTTCACAGTAACTTCTGTTCAATATTCCTTCTGCCGTTCAGTTTCCCTTTAGTCAAAAAATAATTCCTTTGGCTGTTATATTGTAATCTTTCATGATAGAAGAAGGGTACCTTACCTTAAAGGGTAAGGTAACCTCAAATAGGGTAAACCTTGGCTCCTAAACTAGGATTTATTGTGACTTAGGAGTCAGTGTTTTACTGTCACAGTGATACCAAAAAACCTTTTCAAGGGTGTGTTCTATCAGTAAATAGAATATTTCACGTCATATAATAAACAATAGCATGTATCCTGCCTTATTCCTCAGATAGAAGTTATTTTAGTATGTATTCGTCACATTCGTATCGGCTGTCACCTGGCATTTCCGACGTCCAACAGCTACCTACCTTTTTGAATGAATAATGCCGTGTCAAAGCAGCAATGACAGGGCTGGCACTTTTCTATTTCTTGTCACATTAGTTTCTTAACAATTAATATAAACATAATAAAATGTAGATTAAGAAAAATCCAGGTACTTAAAATATCCTATTATATTTTTGTCACATTAGAAAGTCAGGGATTTATTTTTATTCCATCATCAGAAAGAAACCTCTAAATACATCCCTGCAATTAATGTTTCTAACTACCGCTGACATATTCATTGAACAACCCAGAAACCCTAGTTTAACGTCTCTCCATTTCAAAAAGGAGACTCTATCCACAAAAATATAACGTATTCTGATTTGCTCCTGCAAATCTATTTGCGTGATTGATAACAACAAACGGATGTGAACGAGATAAAAATACAATGTTGATTTATGCTTACAGTACCTAGCAGATAAGAAAAGGCTGTATACTCGTACATACGTATAAGTATACCAACTATTTTATGAAATTAACACAAATTATCTAAATATATATAAAACTCAAAGGTGACTGACTGACTGACATAGTGATCTATCAACGCACAGCCCAAATCACTGGAGGGATCGGGCTGAAATTTGGCATGCAGGTAGATGTTATGACGTAGGCATCCGCTAAGAAAGGATTTTGATAAATTCTACCCCCAAGGGGATAAAATAGGGGATGAAAGTTCATATGGAACAAAGTAACTATTCCACGCGGACGAAGTCGCGGGCAAAAAGCTAGTGTATAGATATAATTTAAATTATACTTGACATCCCTACTAGTAGTAGTAACCCACTCGCTCGCTCGCCCTACTCCAGTTGCGCAGCGCTGTGATTGCAAGCCCCACTCTCTATACCTAATTTTCAGGTTTTACGTATTCAAACAATGCCTTCTGTTCCTCCAGACTATATTCAAGACATCTGTGATGAAGCATGAGCCTTTCCATTAAATTTTGCAAACATAATTAATCTTGTCAGACCCCCTTTCAGTAGAGGTTTCAATAGTAAATTCTAGTCGCCAATATTCAGCAGTTTCTGAAACAATAACATCGTAGCAACTGAAAATCTAGGCGATGTAGGCTTTAATTAAAACTATTAAAGGATTTACGTTCAAGTAGGAAAACTTTTAACGTAGTGAAACTTAGTAACTAAATTCGAGTTTACTGGTTCTTGACACTTCTATTAATTGATATTTGGGTTACAAATCCCTTATCTGTAGGTATCGATAAATCATATTTTCAAACTTTCGACCACTGTCCCAATTGATAAGCATTTCATCACATCCAAATCGATTTACGAGTATATCCAGAGACATTATTAAGTTTAATAAATCAACCTTTTAAATTCTTCCCAAAGTTTAGTCGTACGCACGTTAGTGTCTTTTTTTTTATTCATATATTCATGCTTACGCTTGACCGCCAGATTGCATAATGTTAAGCGATACTGCGATCTACGATAGAGCGCGCTTGCCTAGAAGTGTTATTTATTAGTAAATATACATATGGGTTTAGAATTATATTACTTTGGATCAATTATTCATTTAAATTGTCTTTTACTGGTTTACCTATGTCTACCTAACATTATTGTTACATAATGTGTTATTAGCGAAAACTTGTAATTGGCCCTATTTTACTATTTTTTATTATATTTGTACGTTAGCTGTAAGGTTTCCAAAGTAATAAAATAAAATAAAAATAAATATTTGCAGATATTGATTTAGATAGGTACCTACTTATATAAAATTAAACATATCACCATTTAGAAATATCTAAGTAGTGATAAGCTATCAGCGACATTTACACTTGACATTAACGGAATGTAAACTGAACCTTGAACCTTTGTCAGTAGGTACGTGTTAGTCACGCAAAATCTTACCGTTGATTCAGACGCGCCACTGTCAAGCTACACTTCGGCGACTAATATGTCGGTGAGCAGTGGCCGTGTGAGAATAGTTTCGTAGGTTTTTAAAGTTTTTTTTTATGTTTGATACTGAACTTCCCGTATTAGGCAACAAGCCCTGTGTCGCGGGAGAGTTCAGAAATATTAAATTAACGGACACAAATTGCAAAAAAATATCCGTGTGTTGTGTAAGAAGTCTCAAAATTTTCCTCGGGTGAGAATCGGACCATCGTGACCACCTTAACCACTACGTCAAAGTAGTGCAATAAATGCAGTTGCGTTTTAGCAGCCACACAAAACAAATATCTTTACTTGGCAATAACGCCATGGAGCTGGATACTTCCAATGATTTCAAGCACGTGTGGAAGTGTCAAGTCCGTAGCCAGGAATTCAGTTGGGGAGAAAGGGGATGGGATGGAACTGGATGGAACTCTGGACCAGTGACAAAAATTAGTTTCAGTATTTATTTCTGGACCATAGAAAATAACTAACAACTTTATGGTGTCAACCCCCCCCCCCCTTGCCTTAATTTTAGTTAGGTAGTTAATCAAACTATAACTATTATTCTGTTTTCGACTACATTTTTATCGCTGACCGTGGCAAATCTGAACAAACCCTTAGGACTTGTTTGCTCTTATTGCCGCAACAATTACACACAAAGGCAGTTTTGACATGATGTTTCTTTGTCAATTGTATTTACGAAATTAAATAGGTACCTACATACTTTTTACGGTTGACAGGTCTTTATTATCATATCTTTTAACACCTTTAACGGATAAACGTCTGATTGCGTCAGTAAGAAATACTTGTGTTCTATTGCTAGCTTTGCGCAGCTGCTGAGCGTTTGGCTTCTGTGCTTTTAAGTGCGGGTTCGGGTCTCGCACGGGCCAATTATATGTATGGCCTATAGGTAATTTTTCCATTTGTACACTTCAAATACACCCACGATGTAGTAATTCTGTATGTGGCAGCATAAAAAAACATCTAGACATACATTATAAACTATTTAAAATGACTTATAACCTAACGGAATAAAGTTTATCTCTATTAAAACACCAGAGACCTACAACGCCATCTATTTTATCCCATTGCGGTATAGTTCAATTTCTTTAATAGCGTAGATAATTATGAACAGTTAACGTCACCTTATGACGAATGATAAATTCAGAATGTGAAGGCAAAATTTCAATCAGGCGGGTAGGGTTCGCGGTGGCTTAGAGGTCAGTGCGTCTGGTGTATCCAACCAGGAGACGCAGGTTCGAATCCTTCGAACGAATTTCGAATTCGTTATACAAAAGTAGGTTATACCTACTTTTGTATAAGACCCACTTATCTTTTAATGTACTTATCTTATATCGTAACTTATCTATTAATGTATCTCTATAGAGTAGGTATAGATCCTAATCAAATCCTCTTATTCCCCTTCATTAAGCTATTTCTGTAAGAAATCTACTGAACCCAAAAGTCGGCAACAATGAGGATATTTCTATCTCCACCTCCCAAAAGCCCTCCTCAAAACCCTATATAACAATGGAGGCCCCGCGATGTTATTCAGAACATGTTACCTACATCTGTTTCCGTGCAATATACAAATACTCGTATATCACGGAAGTGACGTGTTTTAAGAGAATTCCGTGCCTCATATTTTGAATATGCCAGGAGTTCCTTTGATGCCAAATCAGAAATTTCGTGACATTTCGAAAAACAGTGTAACACCCATTCTTTTCGTGCAGTCTTTGCGAAATGGAAATTTTATTTTAGCCGCGCACCAAAAGATTTGTGTTGAATCGCAGCAAATGGTATTGGGGATTTGCCTCGTGATAGATTTTCAGTTTAACTTTTCATGGCTCGGAAGTGTAAGCCGTTAATACATATTAGACTGCACTATCAGAGATTCGTCGAAATTTTAATGTCGTTCACAGTTATTTAGTAGCTAAAACTGGAGCTTATTTACTTAAAAAGCCCCAAAGGGCTATCCTAATCTTATTTCTAGGTTTTAGCGAGTGCGCTAACCCAATTAAAGTTAAATTAAGACACTTCGAATTCGGTCAATAAAGTGGAAGTGAATTTAAGAGAAATAGGTAGGTACTGCCGAATGTTATATTGATTACATAACATAAACATACATAATCAACCCATTATATTGTCCCACTGCTGGGCACGGGTCTCCTCTTAGAATGAGAGGGATTAGGCTATAGTCCAGTATATTGATTAGCTGCCGATCAATACATTTGTTTTTTTTGTTACAATACTTATAACTCGAGAACGGCTGTACCGATTTTGGTTTGTTGGATTTGTCTCCTCCCCGAATAGCAGAATAACTATTTAAACATCAAAACAATTCACAATGTTTTTATTAATAATTAACAATGTTTTCATCTACTCTGTGTTCCAGGCTACGAGATCCTGTCGACGGGTCCAGCGCTGCTCATCCAGTTCACCGCTAACTCAGCTACACCAGGCCGGGGCTTCCAGGCCAGTTTCCTGTTCCAACCACCATTAGATTCTACTGCTGCTGGTTTGTATTATTGGGACCCCAGGAAGACCGCGATAGCTTTTTTGACGTTTTTTACTATTGACGTTAGTCAATAGTAAAAAAAGCTGCCGTAGATTGAGATCTTTTTCACTCATTCTCAAAATTCAAACTCAAACTTTTTGAGTTTTATGATATACTGAGATAAACGGGCAAATAGTAAAAAATACAAAGATATGTGATATAACAAACAACTTTCCCCAAGTAAGATTGGATATAAAAAAAACAGAGCTATATCGGCACGCAGTTTGACCGGGCTGCGATAATACAGTAGCAACTTAGGAGAAAAATAGAAATAAATTTTGGGAAAGTTGTAAGTAGGAGTAGCATATAGCTAATAGTAGTAAGTAGTATTGATAATGAGTACCTGTAATACCACAGTACTTACATACTTTTTACCACCATGTATAATATATGATTATGTTTCATCGTGGTTTCAAGTTACATTTAAAAGTAAGACTTGTCATAATTATCGTTCTAAAACTTAGCAGATTTTACACAAAGCTGTGAAAAATAAATAATAGTTGGTTAGAGTTTGGACAAAGAAAACATTTTTATTCACGCTGTTGAATGTCACGAATCCCATGGTCTTTACTATAGAGCCGGAGAAGGCAAGACGGCTTTAATTTACCCTGGCACCTTCCCAGGTAGCAGATGATCGGTGAGTGTTTTTTGCACGCCGAAAAATAGGTAGCTACTGAACCAAGCAGTCGAATAAATTAAAAGAAAGCAATGGACATCATTTCAGAATTATTAAGCCACCAAATCAAAAATACTGTTTCTTTGTTTTCCTATCCCGAATTGCAAAACATTTATATTTATTTTTTATATTTCTTTATTTCGGAGAAAAAATAAAAATCAAAATACATGAGATGACGTCACTTATACGGCAGAAACTGAGAAAATTTAAGTTTTGTCGAAATAATAATAAATCAACAACAAAATAGGTAACGTAAGGTTACGAATAATTTTGATAGATGCCAGACTGAAATAAGACAATTTTTAGAAGGATCAGAAAAATGACGACATTCCACCGTTTGACACAATAAATGACCTCATTTGGCACTTAAGTACCTAATTAAACACTTCTTCAAAGTCGATAATAAATATGAAAATGATTGAATAAGTATCGGGAAAATTAAAAATACGGGTAGGTACTTATCCTATTTTTAAGGTATCTAGTTTAAAAAAAAATACATTATATTTTTTTCCCGATACTTATTCAATCATTTTCATATTTAGGTACTTACTTCTAAACAGAAGTGATAAAGATACTTACCTACCTACCCATATCGTAACCCAAAGTCAGATAACACCACGAAACTCAAATCAATACACTAATACGCTCTAACTATAATAACTTAGGTATATTAAGTCCAAGATATACATCCATCTCAGTTATGGACAATGTTAATATTGTGGTACAATTCCGTGCCGTCATTGTGTTCACTAATGAACGGGTACAGTTCAAATTATATTGGTTAGTATCAACCTCAAGTTATTCTACCCAAGAAACTAACTTAGATCCTCAGTTTGGCCACTTAATATTGATCTCTGTTCTATTATCTAGCTAGTAATATCAGTAGAACTGTGGCCAGTGTGATTTTAACAATTGGACTGTGCTGTTACTTGGTATGTGTCTTAAGACTAGTTTTAATAATGTCGGTAGATCTAATCTTAATTTGATCTTATTCATATCCTGCTAGTTAACTATGATTTGTTTAGTGTACCTGTTATAAGACCTGTTTTGTAATTCTGGTAGATAAGTACCTAGGTACTGTCGGGACCGAAACTAATGGAAGGCGCAGCTAATCAAACTTTATATTTTTAATCAACTCTGTTATCTATTTATTATGAGGCGAAGCCCTATCTCTTATACAAGTCTGTCAAGACTCTTCTCTGACTGGACAGTTTTCTACGTCATTATAAAAATTCAAAATGGTTGTTTATTCTGTTATGATTTCAAACCAGCAATCCCCACAATGAGACGTCACCTCTTTGAGGTAACCTCTACATCAGCTACGCCCACCAGTATGGATAAGACTCTTAGTTTTTAGCAATGTTCAAAATATAATTTAGGTCCAGTTTCAATGTTTCATTAGTCTAGTGGTCCCAAGCGCGACTGCTACGCTAGAGGTCCTGGGTTCGATCCCCAGGTCGAGCAAAGTGTTATTGAGTTTTCTATGAAATTCTCAGTAGCAGCTCGGAGTCTGGATTTGTGCCCGGTTAATGGCTATAGGCTCGCCCCCTATAACATGGGACCTAAACATACCAGGCGAACTGTGGGTGTACATTAAGTACGCCTCTGCCTAATCCTTCGGGGAATACAGGCGTGATGGTATGTTGTTATGTTTCAATGAATCAGGTACTAAGTTTGACAAAAATCCTTACTAATAATATAAACGTGAAGTTTGTGAGTATGGATTTATGGATGTATGGATGTTTGTTACTCTCTCTCGCCAGAATGGCTGAACGGATCTGGATAAAATTTGGCACACAGATTATATCCCGGAATAACCCATAGGCTACTTTTTATCCAGGTCGGACAAAGTCTCGGGTGAAACTAGTGTGATATATTTTTTTAGAATAATCTTAGTAGTTAGGTTGTTTTTTGCTCTTCAATATAACCGAGGACGTAGTACTACACTACTAGAATGTTTTGCAATTTAAAGTGAATTTGTAACGAGTGTCTCGTAAATGCGTCGTCTGACCTGTTAAATTTGTGAATGCCAACATACCTACCTACGAACTGGAATTTTGGCGGATGTCCAGCCGACCTCTTGGTACCGCTTATTTAGATTGGAATCGAAACTCTCACCTGATACTGTTACCTAAGAAATTGTATACTTCCGTACCTCTTAAAGCTGCCCATTTGGAGAATATTTATATAATATAAAACGGTTTAAATAAAATAAGTAAAGTAGAACGACCAAGGATTTAAAATAGGTGGGTAATTTATATGTCTTCCTATCTCTACCTATGTCTCTTTCTGTTTTTGTTGGAAAGCATGGTAGGTAAGGATTGATGTAAAGGCTAGAAAAAATTCAAAGTTGTAAAAAGACTAGTAATTTTTTTTTGTTATAACTGCTAAAAGCGCCATCTAGCAAAACCTCCCAACTACGCGTACTGTTATCGCGCCTTATCGTCGCAAGTGAATTTCATTCGCTATGATTCAACAACCATCACAACTTATGAAGTAGCTCTGCAGTACATAGATGGCGCTGTTCTCAAGATGGAATTTTAAAACCAAGTTATTTGTTTCAGATTCCGATCGCCTACTGAAGCTAAGTTTTGGCAAAGCTTTCGAGTCTCTGGGGCCTGAAGTAAGCGCCACAAGTAAGTAAAACCTTCTTTAGCCATTATTTATTCAGTACTGTTCAATATTATATAGGCAAGTGCGTGTAAACAGCAGGTAGGTAAGTAGATACCAATACTACGTAAAATCTACTGTTTAATCTGAACCTCTGAGAGTTTTATGTTTAAGAGGTGCTACAATTTTATGTTGATATTATTAATTAGTTTACGAGTGAAACGGGATTAAAGCAGAAATAAAAATCGTAGTCCGTACGAGCTCTTAAAGATCGGCAACGCAATCTAATGTTGCAGGTGTCCATGGGCGACGATGACTACTTACCACCAGGTGGCTCGTCTGCTCGTTTAGCGACTTAATCCATAAAAAACTTCCTCCTCCTCAAGTCGTGTTCCTCATTGCTGAGGGTTGTGATTTTCGCATGGAATCTTGTTTTTGACAATGTTGCGCCACCTGTCTTAGGCGACATGAAGTGCCTCATGAAATTTGGTATTCAGAGATGTGGGGATCTGGTCCGCCTGGATCTGCCAGCCACCAGTAATCATCAGCTGTTCAAGGTTTTAACCATCTTTTTTAGCAATGTGACCGAAGAACTCTAATATTCTATGAAGGCAAATAGGTAGATAGTCGTTTTTTAATATTTAATTAGAAAAAAACTTACACAGCATATTTTAAAAGCATTATTATCAAATAACCCGTGGAGCACTTCGTAAATAACTAGATTCTAGATAAATAAGCTATTTAATTGAGTTTTATAATTATCTTGATGTCAGTAACAACGCAGTATACCAAAGTTACGACTAAACTTCATTACAAGAAACTGCAAGACACTTGTAACTTACGAGTCTGTTGCAAAATTTTGTTTTTGAGTGAATTTGCTTCTTTCATACATATCATCACGCCTGTATACCTCGAAGGACTAGGCAGAGGTGTACTATTAGTACACCCACATGTTTGCGCCGTTTATGCAGTATAACTATGTATGTTTAGGTCCAATGTCGTAGTCAGTCGCTTCTTGTAAAATACTGATAAATCAACTGCATCTGAAACCGAGCATAGGACCTCCAAGTAATGGAGAGGCACCCGAATAAGAAGAAGAATTTCGTACCATCATCACGCCTTTATTCCCCGAAGGGTTAGGCAGAGGTGTACAAATGTACACCCACAGTTCGCCTGGTATTTTTAAGTCCCATGTAAGGGTGAACCTATTGCCATTAACCGGGCACAAATTCAGACTCCAAGCTGCTACTGAGAATTTCATAGAAAAACTCAATAACACTTTTCTCGGTCTGGGGATCGAACCCAGGACCGCGCTTGGTACCACTAGACTAATAAGGCAGAAGAAGAATTTCAGCTCGCTAATAACTGTTTAATTGTAAACGATACATCCAATCCAATGTGATACCAATCTGAAAGGGATAATGTCACTTAACTACCCGATCCACCAAGGACACTAACTATGTTCTGTAATATTCCTTTGTCCAATTAAGACGCTAATTACATGTAGTCTGCCATTAATGAGTCTCTGTGTAATATAATAATTACAATATCTTTGCCTACGGTGCAGTATCACACAGAGTTTAACATTCTCTGATGGCATAATTATCGCAGTGGTTCAGTAATCAATTTGTCCACGTGGGTCGCGTGGTCGCAAATCTCGCACGGAACTAATATTTAAGTGCCTACATACATAAATTACGGGTAACTGATACTTAGATGTCTGGGAGACCTGTGTCTTCCTTTTGTTCGTGTGAAAATCCTCATGGATGCCCACGGTCTGTCAGAAAGAAAGGCGGAGGGTTATGTCGGACTCCTACCGACTATAAACACACGTATATTCATAGCACATTGTGGAGGGGGCTCAGAATCTTGAATGAACGCACTGGTTGCAAGACCTCTGTTTTCCTAGTAGATAGACATAATCCTTGAGTAGATTACAGTTAAAAGTGCATTTAAGACCTTGGGGATTTTGGAGAATTCCCACAGGATTGGGGAAAGCGAGATCATCGCGCATCCATGATTGGCAAAAATTAAATCGCCTCACATGACTACTAGTCTTACCATAGTTAACAAATACATTCCCACACTTCCTCATAGTCAAACATCTTTAGAATCTCAAAGATGGGACCAACTTAAAACTTTTCCGAATAAACAACCAACGGAGGTCACAGTACCCGTTGCAAATGCATCTCTGTGCAAGTAACTGCGGCGTATAAAGTATACAGAGGACGGTTAAATAAATAATCAAACAAGCTGCAGTGGCCAGCGTTACTCACACCGAAAATGGAGGCCAAGGATTTGTGGCACAACAACAGACTGAATGTTTTATAACAACTCTTGTAGTTTTAAAAGAATATTGCTTGAATTGTGTGAAGCGAGGTTGATGGACTGAATATTTAATATTACATACCACGCCTGTATCTCCGGAGTAGTTATTGCCTACAACATGGTTGAGTCGAACCACGCCTATACACACGTCATGCACGTGAAGGACTGCTGTCTGTCGGGGTTGGCCAGCTCTTACTCGCTGTGGCAATCCCTTTCTTTTTAATAGAGACAAACACAAAACATAATGTCCTCTTAAAAGTCACTAGCGTTTGAATATTTGTCCATAATTCCCTTGTATTAAGGGGCGAGCCAATTGACGGTGACTGGACACATTGGCCATGATTCTGTCGGTGACTTTCGGCGTTTCGTCTCAGAGGCCAATTAGGAAATGTAAACGCCTCTAATTTAAAAATGCAAAATATTAAGTTGTAGTGTAATGCATTTTAAATAATCTAACCCATTCTCATGTGGAGATGGGTTAGAACACAATTCCCTACTGCCATTCAGATAGACATCTCTCATCTCGTAAGAGGCGAGAAAATGTCTGACCGGCTGACGACCACCCATACGTCGGAGTCTGTTGTGAGTGTTTCAACTTTTGCACGTGAGAGCCTGTTCCCCTTCTCCGTTGCTGCGGTTCGGGCAGTGTGCAGCTCTTAGGGGTACTAAGGCTTGACAACGCGTCAATAACAGAATCTTATGGTATTATTGAACGTCTCCATGCTAATTTACCAACATAATCGATAAAAAACTATTTCAGCCAGTCCAATGGAAATCCAATAGAAATAAAACAGATGTTATATTTCTGTTCTATTGTCTTTACATAATAGTGTCATCAGTCATCCTCTTTTCCATTCTTCTTATAGGTACTTAAATTGAACTAGTGTTTTATTCTCGGACGTTGCATTTGACTTTAATAAATAAGTAGATACCAACAGCTAAAACCGTACTCTTTTGGGAGATGAGAACTTTAATCTGCAAGTGGTGTTAAATATTACAATGAGGGTTGTACCAGCAGACAGGTGGAATGCCAACGCCTCGATAAAACCAAAGCTATTCAGCCACTATAGGACTTTATTTTAAGTTGCTTCATATTTTTAAAGAGACTCGTAGTTTAGTTGACTACTAGACAGAACAATCGATAGGCATCACGCCTATATGCCCCGAAGGTTTAGGCAAAAGCGTACTAATCTATACGTAGTTATGTAGTTCGTCATATGTAATTCGCCGGTATGTTTAGGTTACGTAATAGGGGGTGAGCCTATTGCTATTAACCGGGCACAAATCCTAAACTCCGAGCTGCTGCTGAGAATTTCATAGCAAAACCCAATAACACTGCTCGACTAAACCCAGGACCTCTAGCGTAGCAGTCAGGACCACAGGACTCTAGCGCTCAGGACCACTCGGCTAATGAGGCCTCACTAGCCTTCACTTTCTTACATTAGTGGAACCCTGGTGATAATATTTGACTTTTACACAGAACCCTTAAAGTGCCCGTGATTCCATATTTAAATGAGTGTTGTTACAATTAAAATACAATGTCGCTCCAGCGTGTCCTAAAGTTTAAGGTTAAAATAAAATATTATTTACAGACGTATTATTCCGTCTTGCTGTCATTTTGAAAATGTTTCTTTGTCAAGAATTAATTAGCAATATGGCTATAAGCAAATTCTTGTTGTGAATGAAGAATCGAGTTGGACGTTTAATTATAGTTAGTTGTTTTGTAGAAACAGTGCTGTCTCGGTAGGGGGTTCGGAAAATTTCGGGATATTACGGTTAAACCTGAAAATATAGTGTCACCATCATAGTTACCTTGACGATTTAATCGGAGTTTAGTCACTGAGAAGAACCTGACTAACTGACCTATCAACGCACAGCCGAAACTACGGGAGCTAGATCCCTGAAAGTTTGCATGCTGGTTCCTTTTACACGGTAGACGAGCACTAAGAAAGGATTTTTGGAAATTGAACCCCTAAGGTGGTGAACGGACGAAAATGACAATGAATGTTTATTTGAAAGTCCGTCATTTTTTAGCGAGTGAACCCGCGGGTTACGGCTAGTATATTATATGAGATGAGTTCTCAAAATGACAATACAGCAAGAGAAAGAAAAGGGATTATTGACATAGTCATAGACACTGCACACTGTAACATAATATATAAAACTAATTAACTTAAGCAATAAAACGAAAAAAACATATCGTTTGGCTGTGTCTAAATCCCAGACTACCGGTGAGCTGCCTGGCGCTGGTTTTGAACTGGACCTTAAAAAAGTAAGAATCGGTAGTGACACTACTGGTGTTGCTGGCGTCTATTGGTTGCGGTTGCCTCTTACTATCAGGCGACCCGTATCCTTGGTCGTCATCTTATTATAATAAAAAGACTAGTAAAAGCCCTAGCTTCAGAATCCAATCTATTAGATTGGATAAATCATATAAAAGCGAAAGTAATTCTTCCGTCTGTTTATTAAGTTATCACACCAGAACCGCTGAACCAATTTTATTAAATTTGAGTATAGGAATGGATTGGAATGCAATTGAAATCGTAGGTAACAGCTAATAAAATAATAAAAGATGAAAAGAAAGAAAAAAAAATTTATTTCATGTTCACGAGGATACACAAAAACGGACAAAAAGCAACAAAAAAATATATAGTAACATTGATAAAAATAATGAAACTGACATTGACAGTAGGTACAAGCGGTAAATTGGTAAATCACAACATGAACACAGAACAACAAAATTGGCATACACAATGTTTAATATCCCTTGTTGAATGTAAGTATGCACCTACAGAAAGTCAAAGAACAAGCAGGAATACAAATAGTACAAAAAGGCATAGTAATATGAAAGAATAAGTAGGTAATTGATATGAACAAATGCAGAAGTGAATACTTACTCATCTTCATTTGCGATATCCGCCCACTGATTAATAATATGTTTCTTGCGCTGATCCACTGTGTGCATAGTGATGTACTGCATATTGGACTGCGGATATAGCTCTAATAATACGGATACAGCCGAATTATTAGAGCTATATCCGCAGTTACCATGAAAGTTCGTGCGCTTACTTTGAACGGAAAAATCAATCAGACTATTTATTTTCTGGAAAGAACACAGGTCTGTATTGTGACGTGTAATTGTTATAGTATTGCTGTTGAGAAAGAGGAATGCCGCTCAACATATTATATGGCGTCATGCCTTTCTCATAACCCAAAAATGATCGTGTTAACACGTAGTGGTTACGGTTTCCTGACATGATTGGCACAAAACAGGGACGAGTGGTGTAAAAGGGAGGAAACCTTTCAAATTTTACGGAAAGTAAATCAGAAATCAAATAATGTGTGTTATGCTATATGTAAATCAGAAATCAGAATATTTATTTGCAAAAATACTGTGACAAATGGTGTTACAAAAAAAATATAAGATACAAGTATTTTGACCAGATTATAGCGGCATGCAAAACATCAACCATACAAAATCATTAATTTAGACGTCATAAACGAGATGATAACAAGTCAAAATATTCGTTAGTATTTTAAAATGAAAATAAATTATTAAATTAATTATCATTACAGTTAAATAGTAGTTAAATTTACAGTTACATTAGTAATAGAATGAAGAGCGATATAATGTATGATTTAATTTAATGTACGAGTATGTCAAAACATTAGAAATAAATTAAAAAATTAGAAGTAAAAATCTATTTTAATTTTAATAATCAGGGGCACATCAATTGTGTACGTAGGTACCTATAATATGTTCAAAAGTTTGATAAGATATTTATCCGTAGTTATCCGCAATTCATTGCCAGTTGTGTACCGTAGTATATCCGGGCCTCAATAACTCTACATCACTACGTACGCTACTCTCTACAACAGACCTCTCGTCCACACTTTACTTTTGTTCTATTTACCATTTCGTACATAAAACGAAACATGTGACTGTCCGTTTGTTTACGACCTACGGATCTCGATTTTATTTGAATTCTTATGCGAAACCCACTATTGTAGGTATAAAGTTAGGTTTGAATCTTTACATTCCTTTCTCAAAAGTCTAGAAAAAGTATGTAATACCATCATTATCAATTCTTATTCTGTCCCACTGCTGAGCACAGGTCTCCTCTCAAAGTGAGAGAGGTTAGACTATGGCTCACCACGCTAATCTACTGCAGGTTGGCAATCTTTCTTTACACGCCTTTGAGAAAAGCAGGTTTCCTTAATATTTTCCTGCACTTTTTAAGCGGGAATAATTATTTTTTTTTTGTAAAAAGGGGTTAACAAGAATACTATCTAGTAATGTGCAATCCACACATTACTAGTATTCGTGTTAGTTAACCCCTCGTGCTAAGCTAAATGCTTGTGTTACGAATGGGTAACCACATGATCGCAAGTCCGAAGCCCTAGCCATCAGGCTACCGCCCGCTTAATGTGCACATGATTCCGAAAAGTCAGAGGTGCGTGCCTTGGATTTGCACTCGAGACCTTTGACTTGGCAGTCCAACAGTCCTATCACTAAACTATTACTACTCTACAACAAATTAGTGTTGTAGTCAACAAATTAGTGAGTATAGTAAAGTTTATATGGAAGAGTCGGGAATGTGGCATAAGTACCTATACCTAAGTATTTCTGCCTTGAGTCTTTGAAAAGTCTTTGGGAAGAAATGTAAGCGTAACTATCTTATTGTATTTTTTTGCATTTTCCATGCCAAGATTATAAAGTTATTTTAGTGAAGGAAAAATTCGATATTTTTCTTCACTAAATTATCTAAGTGTAAGCGTAAGTTTACTTGAAGTAGAGCTGTAATGTAAAATAAACTAATATTATTAAATCATCGCAGACGACGGCGTAGAGGCATAATGTACTATAAATGCACACCAATCCAAAAACTGACCGCAGCATACGTAGCTATGACTAGCAAATCGGTTGATCAGCGTAGTATTTACTAAACCACGAGTCATCTCTCTACAATGAAATCAACCAACAATTCTGCACATATAAAAATTTTACAACTCAACTTGTAATTATAAACTGACTAGTTTCAACAGTTAACAACAATCACAACGCTATGTGGGCTTTCGTTTACGTTGTTAACTAGCAAAAACTAACCGCAGAGCAATCGCGTACCCTCAATGTGGGCAAAAGTTGTGTCGAGGTGAAGTAAAGGCACGTATACGAGTACTAGATATTGTAAAACAACAACTTCTATTGAATAGGGTATTTTACTATAAATAAGAAAAAATCTAAAAATATATTACTGAGACAGCTTAGGCAAAAAGCAGACGGAAAATGTTATTTTTTGTTCATAAAATAACAAAATAAATTTTATAATTCGATTTAAAGTTTCCAGTTTTATAAATCGGTTTTTAAACATCATGAAATAGTAGCCGCCATGTTATTACGTCATACGGCTGTGTAAACTAAACTAAAAAGTGTCAATATCAACTGATCTGCCTTTGTACTTTGATTGTTTACCTAACCAACTGACGTCATAATCACAGATCAATATGACGTCCACTGCGTCCAGCGTTTTCATCAACTTAAGCGCGAAATGCATATTTATGGCACTTATCGATGAAATTAAAAATATTGATTATTTAGTGCTTTATTAGCACGTACTTTTCAAAAATTGTTGTTATATTATGTTATGTGCCATATTATTGCGACGGTGTAACCATAACGAAATTTTAAAAGCGATGAGTGATATATCTAATTTTTATGCTGGCACTTTAGATCATGTACAGTGGCGACCAAAAGTTCATAGGCAAACTCACAACGCAATAGCTTGACGTTTAGTTTGACTTACGACCTTCTATTCATTGTCGTTAACAAGTGACACGCACTGGCTGTACTGAGCTCGCTCGTACTCGTACTGTTCATAGCAATGTAATACTTAGCGTGCTTATGGACTTTTGAGCGTTTACTATACACTATTTTACATAAATATTTGCGTTGCCAAAGGAAAATAGACCATAAGGTTGAATTTTCATTTAATACGTTATAAATGTAATATATTGAGCTATTGTGATATGTTACCATTGGACTGCCAAGTCAAAGGTCTCAAGTTCGAATCCAAGGTACGCACCTCTGAATTTACGAAGTCATGTGCGTATTCATAGTTAATTAGCACGTGCTTAAACGGTGAAGGTTTTCTCGACGGTCTGTCTGAAGCCTGCCAACCCGCATTAGGCTAGCGTGGTAGTCTGCCTAATCCTAATCCATCTCATTCTGCGAAGAGACCCGTGACTAGCAGTGGGACAATGTAATGGGTTGATTATGTATATTATGTAAATGATATGATGTAATGAAATAATATAATATGAAATGTTATGATAAATTATTTCAATAAGAATGTCACACTTGTGAATTATATCACAAATAACATACCATCACGCCTGTACTCCCCGAAAGGTTAGGCAGAGGCGTACCAATGTACACCCACAGTTCGCCGGTATGTTTAGGTCCCATGTAATAGTGGGCGAGCCTATTGCCATTAACCGGACACAAATCCAAACTCCGAGCTGCTACTGAGAATTTCATAGAAATACCCAATAACACTTTGCTCGAGCTAGGGATCGAACCCAGGATCTCTAGCGTAGCAGTCGCGCTTGGGACCACTAGACTTATGAGGCAATATCACAATTTAATTATTACTTATTCCATGATTTCTCTTAGCTTGAATTATTTTTATTATAAGTAGCATTACGTTTTGAGGACGCCAGACTTTCCATATCAATAAGGTATTTCAGACCTAAATTGAATACTAAGAAATATTTGCTCAGACCATTTTAACCACTCTGCAAATGAAGTAACTTTTTAAGTATACTAACTTAGTACTTAACTTGAGTAATATTAGACTGTTACTTAGCCTTAGATATTAGTTCAACTCTTGATCATAAACTATTGTTTTGAAGTTGGTTGCCAAAATTGCCTTAAGTCTTGCTCCACACATTTCTCGCTTATTTTTGTAGAATATGGTTACGTAATTATTTTTTTATAGGATAGGGGGACCAACGACCAGATGGATCGTCTGATGGTAAGCGATTACCACCGCCCATGGACACCCGCAACACCAGAGGAGTCACAAGTGCGTTGCCCGCCTTTTGAAAGGGGATTGTGCCTTCGGTAACCTTACTCACTCGGCGAAACACAACGTAAGCGTTGTTTGACGCCGGTTTTCTGTGAGGCCGTAGTATCACTCCGGTCGAGCCGGTCTATTCGTGCCGAAGCATGGCTCTCCCACGTTAAAAAGAACTAGAACATAATACTACAGAGATAGCGTAATCTAGAAGAGTAACGAGAATTTTTTTTTTTTCATAATTTGAATAAGTATATTTATGGAAAACGGGCATGGCCTTTTTATTCTAGAAGTCTAGAATAAACACAAAAAATCAAATCGGTATTGTGCCTACCGATTATGCCTACCATGTCCGTTCTGTACTTTTAATCTTTGATTTACAAGACGACGTACCTACGTAGTTAGTACAAATACTTAAAATACTGCAAGCTGTAACTAATGACCACGAAGATTACCTGAACCACAAAACAGTTGAACGAAGATCTAAGAACTAAACATAACTGAACCAACTATGCAACATGTCTTAGGAAGAAAATACCTACATTATATATTAAAGTTATTTTAGTAAAGGAAAAATTCTATCTGGTCATACATAATCATAGCATTGAAAATGCAAAAAAAAATCACAAAAAGATAGTTAAAAGGTGTGGCATCGTACGACATTGAACCAACTGTAAAGTAAGTCGTGTCGGTTGAGAAGCAAGGTAACTTGCTTTTCATTGATGTCGCCAACGTCACCTTATGACGTAAATTCAGAATGTGAAGGCAAAATTTCAATCAGGCGGGTGGGGTTCGCGGTGGCTTAGAGGTTAGAGGGTCTAGTGTATCTAACCAGGAGACGCAGTTTCGAATACTGCCCGCGATTGAATTTTTCCTTTACTAAAATAACTAGATCTTTTAGAGTCACATTTAAAAGTCATTTTTTAAGTAATAAATGGCGCCGGCATTTCTTCACTGACGACCTCTGAGAAGAAACTTTTTTGAAGTCCAGACATAATAATATCAGAATAAATATGTGAGTGATGTGATACAATGCAGGGCAATGTCTAAAATGGCCTTTTGAAGAAAGATCCATAGCGGCTTTGAGTAGACCAGTCCCAGACGACGGTACGCATACATCAATCATCGTGTAGCTTAACCATATTGTACGGAGCTCAAGTTGCTACGAATAACGCGGCAAAAAATTTCTGCTCAACTATTTAAAAATAATCGACATTCCAATTTCGAATAAAATTAAATGTTTAAAAAGACTAACAGTTCCATTTAGGATTCATAACAGAATGTATTTGAATTAGGAATTATCTTTTTCCATCTATTTGTAGAATGTACTAAAACTTTATTTATTTTAATGGTTTCTCATCACTAGGATTTCGTTCGTATCATGGAATACTCTGTACAAATGATCTTCTAGATTCTAGCCAAAGATAAATCAACCTTAAATAGACGGCATTACTTTCAGTATTGCATGCATTAGTTTCACTAACGAAGTAAATATAACTTGAAGCATTTCTGACGGGAACACATGGATATCGCTTGGAGGCAATTAGGCAAGACAACATATTGGATTTGAACTAAGTGTTGCGGAAACACAGGTTGAAGCCAAGTGCTTAAGAGGTAGGTAAGGCTGTTTACTCACTAACTAGTATATGTAATAACATACCATTGCGGTTCTATTCCCCAAAAGGTTAGACAAAGATGAACTGATGTCATATATATCCATATTTCATTATTTTTTTTCGTTTTTTAGACCGGGCAATAATTGAAGCTCCAAACTTGCTCTGAAAAATTCTTCATAGAAACAACATACAAAAATTTTGACCCGGGAATCGAACTCTGGTCAGACAAGACGAAACTCATGCTCACACTTAGCACTCACACCACGCTTGCCTCTACTGGATCATTGCTGAAAAATAACATAATCTCTAAATTTATTTTTTTGTCGAAAAAAAGTAAACAAACTACTTCTACCGCTTCATTCTCTATCATACAATCAGAAAACAATAAAACATCTATTGTTTAATTCCTAGTAATTTTCTTGTATATAAATTTGGGTATTTCAGTGATCACTAGAATGGTTTCCATACAAGAAAATTACCAGAAACAATAATTTACAGACCAAATCTGCTTAACTACAAAATAAACAATGCTAAATACATCAAAAATACATTATTTAATCTAATGAAATCCGTTTATGACATAATGATATATAATATAATATTGTGCTTAATGATATTTATATGACGTAATGAAATAATGATGTATAATATAAAATTTCAAATAAGCTTTTACAAGCGTTTATGAAACGTTAAGATTCTAGTTGCACGGTTCCAAAAAGTTGATCCTATGGAGAATCCGACAAGAAACTCCATGGACACTCTTTTAAAATATTTGGTGTTACAATATTCACTGGTACAATATTGCGATATCAGAATGTGTGAACATTAAATGTCACAGTTGGACCAAAGTCGAAAATATTAAAAGAACCTTCTTTCTTCCTTCTTTTAATTACATCGATAATTAACCTTCTTATAATTACATCGATAATTACCTAATTATCGATGTAATTATAAGAAAATAAATGAACTATGTGGCAAAAAACACACATCATCAAAGCAAGATACAGATAAGGTGTCCACTCAGATATGCCACAATGTACACACATTTACAGCTTCAGTAAGATCTACGATAAGAATCATAGTAAATACGACACGAAAAAATGCTACTATTGGGTATACTAGAATGTTAAAAATGTTAGTATGTAACATCAGTTTGCAAACTTCAGACCTGCAAACAACAGCCAAAACTACCAACTTTAAAATTAAATCCGACCACTTTTATTAAATGAGCTCAAATCTGCGGCAACCCTAGCTTTGTAAACGCGAGGAATCGTTGCAAACTTCACTGTTAATGCCTAGTTTGTTTATGAATACATGCCTAGTTTGTTTTAAAGTATATAAGTCTCAAGTACGCGAACATGCTAGTACAGTTTATTTGCAGCCATTGAATATGAATGGTTAATATTATGAATAATGCTAGCTTCGTGTGAGCTAGGGTTGGCTTTGAAGGAGTTTGCAAATTATAGTAAATGTATGGCCGATAAGTGACAGTGTTGGAGACTGGAGTCAAGCTTGAAGGTCATAACATATAATCACACCTATATTCCCTAAAGGGTTAGGCAGGCTGGTATGTTTAGGTCCCGTGTAATTGGGGACGAGCTTATTGCGATTAACCATTGGGCATAAATCCCAAACTCTGTATTGATGCTGAGAATTCCATAGAAAAACCCAAAATCACTTTGCTCGACCGAGGCTACGAACCCAGGACCGCTAGCGTAGCTGTCGCGCTCACGACCACTAGTCTAATGATGCAGGTAGCAGCAGCATCTTGAATGGCGATGTGGGAAATATAATTATGTAGAAAAATTCAAGAATGTGAGATATGTGGTACGGAACGCAAGATGAACGAGTAAAGATAACAGATGTGAAAGAGAAGATAGATAAAATGATAGAGAAAGACGTGAAAGAAGTTTAAGTCGCTTTCTACAATAAAAATAGATATTATAAAGAGAAAAAAATATATTTTTTTAAGTTCGTAACGAATAAACTCAAAAACTACTGGACCGATTACAAAAATTCTTTCACCATTAGAATGCTACATTATCCCTGAGTAACAAAAAAAAAGAAAAAAATTAAGGATCCCTACTAAAAATTTAATAATTTCCACCCGTGCCAAGCCGGGACGGGTCGCTAGTATTATACTAAAAAAAGTTCTATAGAAGATAATGTTCAAATCTCTCAATTGCACATAGATCCCTTACATATATGACTTGTAAATTTTTCGTATTTTCGGGACGCGGTGACAGTACTGTAGATAGGGGATAGGGGGGGAAGCGCGATAGTGAAATGAGGGTTTGATTCCAAAGGAAACGGGAACTTGGACGTACCTTTTTTATAAATGAAATAAGACTTATTACTCTAAATATCATATTGTAAATCAAACCTCGAAAGAGTACCTATTACCAAAGAAATTCACACCCAATGTTTGTATTTGTATACAATAATGAGTTTTTTTATTTACGAATACTTATGTATGTACTGCTAGGAAATCAAATGATTATGTCTGACTTACATAATCAACACTTTATACTGTCCCCCTGCTGGGCACGGGTCTCCTCTCAGAATGAGAGGAATTAGGCTATAGTCTACCACGCTAGCCTAATGCGGGTTAGCAGACTTCACACGACGTCGAGAAAATCTCTCAAGCATGTAGGTTTCCTGCCGATGTTTTCCTTCACCGATTATAACTATTAATGCGCACATGACTTCGAAAAGTCAGAGGATTCAACTTCAAACCTTCGACTAAGCAGTTCAGTGGCAATATGTCTTAAGAGTCCGGCGGACCGAATTTCTGTTACAAACGTAATACCGAAATAAATCGTAATTCAAACACAATTTAATAAAATTGTGTTATTATTCGGATTCCGATACCGTTAATCTAGGTTCCTACGGTACCATTTTGTCCAAAATACTTCACTGGAAATAAATATAAGCGAATGCAATTTTTGATAAAATTACCAAGTTTGGAACGATTTTCCGGTCTATTATTTCCAGTGAAGTAGTAATAGACAAAATAGTATTGTAGGAACCTAGATTAATGGTATTTAAATCCGAATAATAATATAATTTGATAGAATATTGTTTGAATTACGGGTTATTTCGGTATTACGTTTTTGTGGGCAATTCAAGCTCCGCCGGACCCTTAACATACCTACATTTATCTAACAAAATGCGATTTTTCTAGACCATTTCCAAATAAAATCTTTAGTGACATGGAGTAACTGATTCAGGTCGGTACCGCGACAGGTTTGCGTAGACTGCCTGATCTGTCAGCGAATCAGCTATCTAGGTCAAACTGCCGCGAACAAGTTAAATAATTGAAATCACTTTGACCGGATATCGAAAAACTATTGTATATTAAACTGTGGCCTGCATTGTGTTCCAAATGACTGGCATTTTAACTATTAATACGAAAATTAATTTTGGGGTTAATTAATTTAATTTGTGACGTAAATTGAAGGGTAGGCTCACACTTTATTAAAGGTACTGTAATTTCTGGTGATTCTTTTTCACTACATTATCAGAAAGTAACATCTGTATAATTCATCAAGGAACTCGTCTAAGAAACTACGAACCAGATTTGTGAATATCAACTTAGGTATGTTTATGTGGGGCGAGCCTATTAACCGAGTTCAAATCCCAAACTGAGTTCCTATTGAGAATTTAATAGAAAAACGCAATGACACTGCTCGAACTGGGAATCTAACCGAGGACCTCTAACGTAGCAGTCACAACCACTAGACTAATGAAGCAATGAACGAAATCAGTTTCAATACAACTTTGGGAGAGCCATGTTTCCGCACGAATGGGTCGGCTCAACCGGAGTGATACCACGGCCTCACAAAAACACGCCTTGAAACAACGCTTACGTCGTGTTTCACCAAATGAGTGAGGATACCGGAGGCCCAATCCCCTTTTAAAAAGCCGGCAAGGCACTTGTGACTCCTCTGGTATTGCGGAGTCCTTGAGCGGCGGTAATCGCTTACCATCAGACGATCCGTCTGCTCATTTAGCCCTTATATCATAAAAAACGATTCCCAACGAGTAAATTAATCGCGTAACATATACAAAACAAAAACAGTCGAATTGGTAACTTCCTTCTTTCTTGAAATCATTTAAAATGTCGTAAATGCATTTACTTCCATGATTCCTTCTTCCATACGAGTGCGTTACAGGTATGCAAAGTAAAATGTGTCCTGAACCACATGTCTAGGTGAACAAATAATGGCCGAAACTTGGAATGCAGGCTCCCATCGCCGCATTCCACAGAACATAAGTGCTCTTATATTTTCTGTAGTAAATTCTCAGAATCTAACCTGTTGGTCTTTTGTGGTAAGACTTATATATAAAACCTGCATAAATGAGTGTTTCGTATTTTGCTATACGCTTTTGGAATTACGTTTGTTCCACGCGTTGAATTGAATCTGCATTTGGAATTTATGGCCATGTACGAATAAATAATGTAAACTTGGTTAAGTGGCCTATAGACGCTAGAAATACCAGGTACCTATGTATATTCATTACTCGTTGCTACGTCGAGACGGCAGTTGTTAATTTAATCAAATTTGCTACAGCAAATTTACCAGCTATACCTACGGTAATATTATCCTTCAAACTATTAATGTCAACATACTCCTGTTTACGGGTAGGATATTACTAATCTATACCTATAATAAAATTGTAACAGGTCGATGGCTATATATTATAAATATTAAAGAAAAACTAATATGGTGATCTTTATTAGAGCAACAGAAGCCAAAATATCATTTTTTTGAATTTTTGTCTGTCTCTATGTTTGTACGCGCATCCCATGAAAACTACTGTATGGAATTGAATGCAGTTTTCGCCGATGTATTGCCAGAGGTCTAATTTAAAATCTGGTGCATCTTTTATCTTGATACCCCGCCTAGAATTGAACTTATAGTATGTTAATCTTTTTGGGACGTGAGTGAAACTGCGGGTAACAGCAACTAGTCAGATAGACTAGTTGCTGTTACCCGCAGTTCTCTCATCTATCTAGCCTGTATTGTCCCACTGCAGGGCAAAGGCCTCCATCTCCCTTTTCCACACAACTCTGTTATCTGCTAGTAAGGGCCAGTCCTTTCGGTAGGAGTCAAGTTCGTCTCTCCATTCATCTCTCTCTCTCTCCAACTAGTACCTACTACTATAAAATTACTAATCACCTGCCCACAGGCAAATTTTTCTCAAAATCTTAGTATGGAAATTGCAAAAAAAAAAACATAAAAAATAGGTAGTTAAAAGGTAAGGTGGCATCATACGACATCACACTAAGCGTACCTAAATTAAGTCATGTCGATTGAGAAGCAAAGTAACTTGCTTTTTAATAGATGTCATTGAGCCGCACTCGTAAATTCCGAATGTGAAGGCAAATTTGGATCAGGCGATTGGGAGTCGCGGTGGCTTGGTGGTCATACCATCTGGTATATCTAACCAGAAGACGCAGGTTCGAATCCGGCCCGCAGTCGATTTTTTCCTTCAGTAACATAACTTTATAGGTACCTACTTTGTAATCTTTTTGGTGGCATAATTAACACAGCAATAAAGCAGCTTGTTAAATTATCCAGTAATTTAACAAGCTGCTTTATTATACCAAAGTGTGCCCCGTGAGTGACGTCAAATGTTCAAAACTAAGCTAACATGAATTTTCCGTGGTAGTAAAGTAAATCAAAACATGGCCGACGTCCAACTTACAATGTTAACTTCAATTAGGAAAGAAAAATATGTGTTAGATTATAAACGCGTGGAAACTACTTTATACGTGGGAGAGCCATGCTTCGGCACGAATGGGCCGGCTCCAACGGAGTAATACCACAGCCTCACAGAAAACCGGCGTTAAACAACGCTTACGTTGTGTTTCGCCGAGTGAGTGAGGTTGCCGGAGGCCCAATCCCCTTTTAAAAGGCTAGCAACTGGCAACGCACTTGTAACTCCTAAGTAAGACCGACGCCGCAGGTGCAGGAGGGAACACCGTGTGGTTTTTAGTCGGTAGGTCACCCACTCTGGGTGGAGTCCGACACGCCCCATCGCCTCCCCGGGCGGCGGATGTCCATGAGGATTTTCCACACGAAACCAAAAAAAAAAAAAAAGGCCCAATCCCTCCCACTTGTAACTCCTCTGGTGTTGCGGGTGTCCATGGTAATCGCTTACCATCAGGCGATCCGTCTGCTCGTTTGCCCTCCTATCCCATAAAAAATACTAAAGTTGTAATTGAATATCTTTTTTACGATGACAACCACTAAAAATTCTAAAACTAAACAAAACTTTTTCATTTGAATAATAAATGTCCTTTTTTTAAGCTCTCATCCATTACTGCTACTGCTAAATATTTTACTGTAAAAGGAAGGCACAGAATTTGACGATTTTTATATGTAGTTTACGGCTGTTGCCCGCAGTTTCATTCACGCTTCAAAAGATTAACTTATGTCCGACTCTAGGCGGTGGCGTATCAAAATGAAACATGCACCAGATTTTAAGTTAGACCTCTAACAATACATTGATGAAAACTGCATTCAATTTCATGTAACAATACCAAAGCAATAGTAGTGTTTGTGCGATGCGCGGACAAACATACAGACAGACAAAAAATGATATTTTGGCTTTTGTTGCTCTAATAAATACCGCCATATTAGTTTTTGTTTAATATCTATAATATACAGATATCGGCCTGTTACAATTTTATTATAGGTACATAGATTTCAACGTTGCCGGTCACTAGGATTTTCTCCTGTATCAGCAGGTACATTTACAAACAAAAATGTTGTCAAGACAAACACACAGACCAAACTACTTGTTATATAAATATTTTGTTACGTACAGGCACTACAAATATAATTAAGTGACGTCACAGCCATAATAATGCAGCGGAGTTAAGCTCATTACACACACACATCGAAGCACAACCACGTAGACTGAAACACACATAATTTACAACAGATAACACGCTAACCTAGTATAATTCCCTATTTCTATAAGCCATGCAAATCAAAATACATAACATGACATAGCATCACGTCTGTATTCCCAGAAGGGTCAATCAGAGATCATAAGATCCCTTTTAATAGGGGGCGAGCCTACTGTCATTAACTGGCCACAAATCCTAAACTCCAAGCTGCTACTGAGAATTTCATAGAAAAACCGAATGACACTGCTCGATCTGAGAATCGAACTCAGGACCTGTAGCGTAGCAGTCGCGCTTACCACCAGTTCACTAATGAGTAATATCCAGTATTGAAATAATAAAGTGGTGGAAATATGCTGCTGAGTTGGTCTGGGTTGGTACCATGGTGAATATTTGAAAAACATTAGAAAATAACTAACTTCGTTGTAGTTACTGTCAGCGGTTGATTAACATCAATCAATTCATCAATCAAATATCATCAATGAACAACATGTTTGGCGTATCGGCTGAGCGACCAGCTTCTGCGCCACGTGTTGTGGGTTCGATCCCCACACGGAGCAAATATTTGTATGATCTACAGATAGTTGTTCCGGGTCTGGGCGTTTGTGTTTGTGAGAATTTATTTTTGTAAATACATCCACGATACAGGAGAAAATCTTAGTGTGGGGCAACATTTAAAAAAAATATCAGCCCATATACTTGTTTGTAATCTTAGTGCTTTACAAAAATACAATTAAATCATACATACAAGGCTCTAAACCTTCTAGTATTATCAGTTGAATTTATAAACTAAGTCTCTATTCACTTAAGACTAGAATATTTACATATGTACGGTGGCGACCAAAAGTCCATAGGCAATCTCACAACGCAATAGCTTGACGTTTTGTCTTACGACCTTTTATTCATTGTCGTTAACAAGTGACACGCACTGGCTGTATCGAGCTCGCTCGTACTGTTCATAGCCATGTAATCCTTAGCGTGCTTATAGACTTTTGAGCGTGTACTGTACCTGTATGTGAAATAATTCAAAAGAAGATTTTTTATAAGTAGGTAAGTAGTTAACGGCCAGTTTCTATATCCTATCTGTCAGTAGATTTGCTTACTAGAGTAGTAGTAGTGACAGTAGCTGTATGGTGCTTATGTCAAAATTCTATCTCTAGTAAGCAAATCTACCGACAGATAGGATATAGACACTGGCCGTTAGACGCATGACTGAAGCAACCACAGGCCTGATTTTGGGCATTCTCCTTTATTACTTATGGTACCAAAATACGACGTAATTGTGCACACACTATGGAAATGGGCTCTTTTAAAAAAAGAACTTGCCAACCAACCAATAATAGTCGAGGAAATTAAAATGTATGAGGCAACTCCGGCATAATTTAATGTGCAAACTTTTATTTGTCCCGAAATCCGCATATGACATAACACTGGGCTGCAAGACCTTTACGTAACCCTGCACCGTTCTAGTGCCTACCTAGCTTTTGGCTGGATCGCTTAGAAATATTATGCGGCAAACGGAGGGTTAGATGGAAAATTCTCCGAGTTAATTAATCTTTGAGTTTGTTTCAGCGTTCCCTCTCAGATGTTGTCAAAAGACGCTATGGCCACCTAAGTTGTACTTAAAATGTATTATAACGTAAGATTTTAGGTATACACTTGAAAGAAGAAAATTTCTGAAATAAACATTATTTATAAATTACCTACGTATTTAGAAGATTACTTGTCAAGTTCCTATATTCTGTTTATTTGAATTCTGCAAAGCCCAATTAGCTCTGGCGCTCATTAAGCATTTTCTATTGTACAAAACATACGTCATGTTTCTACAAAGAGCAGCCAAGGCCAAGATTTTTGTCAAAAACATATACGACAAGTGGTCTAGCACATTCATACTTATTTTTATAGAAATCTAAACTAATATTATAAAGAGGAAAGATTTGTATTTTTGTATTTCACGAATAAACTTAAAAACAACTGGACTGATTTAAAAAAAAACCGTTACCGTTAGAAAGCTACATTATCACTGAGTATCATTGCTATATTTATTAGATACTAGAAACATTTAGAGATCCTGACTAAAACTTCAATAATGTCCACCGGTGCAAAGCCAGGTCATAGTCTTAAAGTTTTTTTTATTTATTTTTTTAAAAAAGGTTGCCCCACACTATGATTTTCTCCTGTAACGTGGGTGCGTTTACAAACACAAATTCTCACATACACAAACGCCCAGACCCGGAACAACTACCTGTAGATCATACAAATATTTGCTCCGTGTGGGATTCGAACCCACAACACGTGACGCAGAAGCCGATCGCTCAGCCGCTACGCCAAACGTGTCGTCAAAATTAATAATCAATATTGTGTTAACATGAACTTTCTAGAACGACACTGGAGATTAAAAAAATATATTATTATTTTCCAAATCAACGAGTTACCCACTGTTAGTTCGTTCGTTGGGATGTCCACAAGTTTCTCTTCTTCCTGAGCGATTCTTCCTGACGAGCAATGTGTTATTGGGTTTTTTGAAATTATCAGTAGCAGCTCGGAGTTTGTTATTTCGACCTGGGACCTAAACATACTAACGATCTGTGGGTGTACAGTAGTACACCTCTGCCTAACCCTCCGGGGAGTATAGGCGTGATGGTATAATATGTCTATGTTGTAGATATTATTCTGCAAACATCGAGCAAAAATAATATTAAACCGCAACCACATGCTTCCTTTAAAAAAGCGTAACGTATTAATAAAAATAAACTGAAAAAAGTATTTATTCCACCATTAAGAGCAAGCATGTGTGAACATTGCTCTCCCAAACAGTTGTTTGTGGGTATACATTATATACACGTGTATATACAGTGTTTTACACAAATGACTTTAGCCTGCGGCAGGGTTGAATTTCAGTGTAGTTCCTCTCAACAACACACAAACGTATCGCAGAGTTTTAAGTAATTAACATTCCGTTAACATTTTACTCAAATATTCTTGTAAATGTCGGGTTACAGAACCAATGTATTTTATTTTAATGTACTGTGTGACTTCTTGATAATTGCTTTACACCAGTTTTATCGCTAATTGATTCTCTATTACTCTACTACTTTTTGTTTTCTCATTCGACTGCCTCATGTGGTCCCTCCTCCTCATGCGCGACTGCTACGCTAGTCTTGGGTTCGATCCCCAGGTTCTTTTTTATTCATGATAGGCTTACGCTGTATCGCCAGTTCACCTGGTATATTAAGTGACACTGCGATCTACGATGGAGCGCGCTTGCCTAGAAGAAACCGATTCACTCGTGATTTAAAGACACCCAGATCATATCTATCGGGGAAGACCCAGTCGGGAAGCGCATTCCACATGTCAGCGATACGCATGATAAAAGTGGACTTAAAGCGTTTCGTTCGGGTTTTCTGAATGTCCACCATGAATCGATATCGCTTTTTCGTGCTTCTGGTCGTCCGATAGTAGAAAGGGCTATGGGGAATAAGATCGTGGAGTTCTTATGCACACTCTCCGAAATGTATCCGATAAAGATCGAGCAAAATATTATTGGGTTTTTATATGACATTCTCAGTAACAGAGTCTGGATTTGTGCGCGGTTAATGGCAACAGGCTCGCCCTCTATTACATGGGACCTAAACATACCGGCGAACTGTGGGTGTACTTAGTACGCCTCTGACTATACCTTCGAGGAATACAGGCGTGATGGTATATGATGTTCTTTTTTCCATGAAGTAGAAAAGATTATTTTCTATTATATCTGTTCAATAGTGATCATGTTATAATAAAAACACTCGTCTCAGCGTTAACCCATTATATTGTCCCACTACTGATCACGTGTCTCCTCTCAGAATGAGAGGCATTAGGTTAATAGTCGACTATGCTAGCCTAGTGCGGGTTAGCAGAGTTCATTGGAAAAAAAAATCTCAGGCTCGCAGATTTCTTCACGATCTTTTCTTCGCCGTTTAAGCAATTAACAATTAAAAATATTATTTGTAGCCTGGTTATTCGAAGTCATGTGCATAACATAATTATGAATATAATGACCCCTTTAAGAGTAGGTATATAATAAAAATGATACAGATGTCCTTATTGCAGGGATTCCTTTAAAAGCTACGCAGACAGGGTGGAACATATCAGTGTACCTAGGTACAAGATATATTTACAGTTGTGCTCTAACAGTCGTGTCTGTCCAGGTCAGGGAAGAGCACTTGGACCGTTTCTAATCAGTAAATAGTCTAACTTAACCCCAACATCTGACCCACCAGAGAGTATCTATCAGAAATCTTATTTGTGTCACATCATAATATCAGAAAAAGCAACGGAATTGTTAAGCCGCAAATGTAGAAAAAAAGGTTTCCAATACATTTTCGCAACCTTAATCACAAAATATGAATCACATCTTGTTCCCTAATACGAACAAGGCTTTGGATGGAACCTAAAGTAACCTCAATATGTCGAGAATCTTATAAAGAAGTGTCAAAAATATTCTGCCATTCCAATAGACCGCGAATCTATTTCAGTCAATCGCGCGAGAAAATAAAATGAATAGAACATTTTCATTTTAGCATACCTGACTATTATACTTTATAAAGATGAAGTTTGTTTTGTATACCTATTACTGCATTAGCCTTTTTTATAGTACGGAAAAGTGCAGTACCAAGCACGACTGCTACGCTAAAGGTCCTGGGTTCGATTACTAGGTCGTGTGTTTTTGGGCTTTTCTATGAAATTCTCAGTAACAGCTCGGAGTTTGGAATTTGTGCCCGGTTAATAATATTTATGGCAATAGCATCGCCCCCTATTACATGGGGCCTAAATATACCGGCGAACTGTGGGTGTACGTTAGTACGCCTCTGACTAACCTTTCGGAGAATACAGGCATGATGATACCTACCAACTAAAAACAATACTTGCCTTCCTATAATGACGGTTATGGGATTCCTAACATTCGCTACGATCATGACAGGATTACTGCATTAGTCTGTGTGCTTCTAGTATCTGAAAAGCTATAATTAGTTTTGCGAAAACGATGTTAGGTTTTTAAATTAAAAAAGAAACAATTTTTGAATGATCGGCTCAAATAAATTGGCGTTTTACTGGCGACAAACAAAATCGAACAGTTTAGCCAATCGGGCTATCAAAGCTTAGAGAATATAACGAAATCGTGTCCGCATCAAAATCCTATAACAATTTTATAGATCCGACACTCTATTATTTTTACTCACATTGTATGGCGGTACAATAAATCGGCTGAAGTGGATGCTTCGATCCTTCTTCGTTAGTTTAGAATTTGTGTGGCTCCTAAATCTTGACGTCACAACTTGCTTTAGTCCGCTTTCTGCCTAGCATTAAATTAAAATGCTTAAGGGTCCGGCGGAACTTGAATTGCCCACAAAAACGTAATACCAAAATATATCGTAATCCAGGCAATATTATATCAAATTATGTTGTTATTCGGATTTGAAGACAGTTAATCTAAATTTCTACGGTACTATTTCGTCTACTACTAC
Source organism: Acronicta aceris (assembly GCA_910591435.1). NCBI lineage: Eukaryota > Metazoa > Arthropoda > Insecta > Lepidoptera > Noctuidae > Acronicta > Acronicta aceris. The sequence continues at coordinate 5,423,087 of OU342767.1, read as the reverse complement.
TTCACTGGAAATAAAATACCGAAAAATCGTTCCAAACTTGGTAAAGTTATCAAAAATTGCATTCACTTATATATTTATTTCCAGTGAAGTATTTTGAACGAAATAGTAACGTAGGAACCTAGATTAACGGTATTGGAATCCGTTTAATAACAGAATTTGATTAAATTGCGTTTGAATTACGATTTATTTCGGTATTTCGTTTGTTATAGGAATTCGGTCCGCCGGACTCTTAATAAACCTTCTTCTTATAGAACCGATTATAAATATTATTTTATTTTATTCTTCATATAGTAGCAAAAGGCCAATTACAAGTTTTCACATACGAATAGTATTATAATAATTGACAACACGTACATAAACCTCGAAGATTACACGACGCTATTATTTAGGTATCAGTTAAACAATATATATGTATATAAAACATGTTTTTTTATGGTCTCATTTTTATTTTCATTATTCTTATTTTTATTCAGCTCTATTTATTTATGGACAACTTTTACATTAGCCTATTCTATACATCAGTCTAATATGCTTAACGTGCCTAGGTATAACTTCGTTTCAAACTTCTACATACAACTAAGTCAGCGTAGTTAGACGCTGGATATCTCTGAAGCGTAGCATCGTTATCAATTTGTACGATCAAATGCGAAGTCATGCCTTCAAAGTAAACTAAATGCATCAATTCAAAGTACTGAAGTTATTACTTTGGAATCGAAGTTAGGCCAGTCCCATCTGGGCGCCACTAAATTATATGGTGACAATCGTATCTATGACCTACACATTCGAAATATATTATTTTAACATAACATACCATCACGCCTGTATTCCCCGAAGGGTTAGGCAGAGGCGTACTTAATGTACACCCACAGTTCGCCGGTATGTTTAAGTCCCATGTTATAGGGGGCGAGCCTATAGCCATCAACCGGGCACAAATCCAGACTCCGAACTGCTACTGAGAATTTCATAGAAAAACCCAATAACACTTTGCTCGACCTGGGGATCGAACCCAGGACCTCTAGTGTAGCAGTCGCACTGGGGACCACTAGACTAATGAGGCAGTCTATATTTTATTTTATTTGGGAAAATAAACAGTTATACATTCAGTATTATACACTAATTAAGATAAATGAATTATAAATGTCTAACCCACAACATTTTCCACAGATTATTCCAAATATTGTCTAAATAAGATGATTCAGCAGAATTGTAAATATGAGTAAACCAACTTTTTAATTTACAACCACTCAGAGAATTTTATGCAAATAAAAAGCCACGTCAACTAACGAAATTCCTGCACCAACCTTGTTTGCAATAAAAAATACACAGCTCGACCCTAAGCCTGTACTGCGCAGTGGTCCATTTCTCCCGTTCTAGTTAGAGGGACCTTGCTCAGTCGGTGCTCACGTGTCGAGAGCTCTCGACCTTTACGGAGCTACCAATCGACACGATTCCAAAAGCGCCTCTGAAAGTGCAATACACAAATAAATAATAATACAACCGTGCTATAAAAATATAATGTGAACAGTGCAGTTTAAAAAAATATTTTAAAAATAAAAATGCAAGAGTTTACAAATTAGTTTTCGGGCGCCAAAAGTGAGGAGCAATGATCAAGAAAAGTTACCAAGGAGTATTTTTGAGCTTAATTTCCATATCCTTCTGCTGTCAAATTACTGAAACTATAGCGAAGAGTGCAAGTAGATTTATTGGTGAGTTTCCACATAAACTTTGTATTTTTTAGTTTTTCACGGAATTCTAAATGAGTGATTACGTCGCGAAAACTAACATAAATCGCGACAATACATGAATAATAAATTGTCAGGTGTTTTATACTAAGGCGTGAAAATTGTAAATTATTTATTTGCAAACTTCGCACGGCAACTAAACCTTGAATCTCGTACTTAAGTGAAGATTTAACTACTAAGTCCTCGGAGAGTTTGTTTTATACTAGTTTTATTTATGTAACACTTGAAAACGTTAGTACGGTAAAAAAAACGATAAAACGCCTTTGCCAAGCCCGCATGGCAGTTTGAATGCGTTATTTCTCTGTCCAATGTAATAGTGGAAATAATTTTATCTTGGAAAGCCGACAACGCTGCAGTTCAATTATTTTGCGTTCCTGCCGGAGCAATATTTTCATAATGCATCTCCAGCGAAATTGTCCAATATGACGCTTAAGCTCTTATCCTTTAAGCCTTGCACTGGCTTAGATCATGTTGAATATTGTACGGTAACACGTTATCTCTTTAGGAAATTGGTATCTCTTGGGTCATAGACGCGACTTGGTGCTTTCAAAAGAATAATTTATCAAGTTTAATGAATCGCGTATAAAAGTGATGGATTATGCCTTTCTTAAAATCGACTTTGATTTTCATGAAGACGAAAGTTAAGAATGAAGTTCTGATTTGATTCCTCTCTTGGGTCAATCCCTCATGTCTGAGAATCGTAATCCCAGTATCTTAAAAATTACAAATGCTGTTTTCGAGTCAATTTTCGATCTATTTAAATACAACTTGCATACCTAGGTTTTTTTTCGTTTAGGAATTGATATTTTCGACACTCAGACTAGAACCGCATATTCTGTAAGATATAAACCATACCGTTGTAGTGATAGTATTATACAAAAGTAAAGACAACGGCTCATTTGTAATAATCTTTGTCAAAATCACTTGACATTACCTTGGCTTTCGCTTGATCTCTACACTCGATAAAAGCTAATGTAAACGTAATTGCTCATCAAAATAGTACTTTAAATGCTACGATGACATCAAAGGCCTACATAAGGTCATTAATATTTCAAATACTCGGCAGCTCGGCGATTTTCATGACGGTTTAATTACCCCGGCGCAGAAAGCATCTCGCTTCATCTAATATGTATACTTTTGCATAACATGCATATACTGTTAGGTGTCTGTGATGTCATCGGGCTGTGTTCTACGCTGGGAATTAGCAATTTTTTTAATAGATACAAAGGTCTGCTGGGCCCGTGGCTAGGTGCTTTGCTAGGCTAGTTGCGACGGTGAATGACCATCGAGACCCCTTCGTGCCTCGGAGAGCAAGTAAAGTCATCGGTCCTAGGTATCAACACAAACACCTATGACAATCGTCGGATTAACAGCTTGACAAAATAGCCTGACAACTATTTTATCCTTAGGATACAAATTAATATTACCTAGAAAGTTGGTTCCGGAAGTATGATGGCAGTCGCTTCGTCTAAAATGATTATATTCAGCCTGATGTGATTATACTGGAAGCTGACCCCCTGAATTTAGTTGGAAAAAGACCAGGAGGATGAGACTGATGACAAAAGTCTGTTATCTCGACATAAGTAGTGTTTTATATTAGGTGCGCCTCTTTTGTGTGGTCTAAATGAGAAAATAGTTCCATTATATGTTAGTCTATCGACAAAAAGGTTTTGTCTACTATTTTTGTGTATCACTTATCGATTATCGATACCGCTGTGCTTTCGATAGGTATTTACTTACAACACTTAACAATACCTAGCCGATACTTTTTGAAAAGGTTTGATGTCGGTGTACCTATATCAAAAGAAATTTAGTGTAGGTAGCCTAAATAGCCTTCACTGTTCGGTAATATATATTTTACTAACATACTATCATGTTCCTCGAAGGATTAGGTAGAGGTGTACTATGGCGAGCCATTCATCATATCAGCCTTTTGCCGTCCACTGCTGATCGTGGGCCTCTCTCAAAGAGCGCCAACCATCCTGGTCTTGGGCAGCTCGTATCTATCCATGGATGGAGACATTAACCGACAAATCCAAAATTCGAGCTTATTGAGAATGACTGAGAATTTCATAGAAAAATGCAATACCTATGTGGATGTAATGAAAGCTCACCCACATTTAGCCAGTGTCGTCGAGTATAGTCTAACTGCTCTCACTCTGAAAGGAAACCCGTGCCAGTTATGACATGGTGATGATAAGTTACTTAAAGCTCATCTGCGAAGTCTTCTATTTAAAAAAAATAGCATAGAAAAGAGCTACTAAATGATAAATATCCATAACGACCAATAATTTCTTAGACTTCAAACATTACCTTAAATTTCGACTTCTTGGAAAATGTCCAGCAATTTTTTTTCTAAATGTATCTTCGACATTGGCTGGTTTACTTTGCTCGACTTCCCTCTGTGCACACTATCCTAGTTACACATTTCCAGTATAACCTGACCTGGCATTGTATAGGCTTTCCGTATAAAGAGAGGGCTGATTATTATGGCTTGTTATGTAGTCGTGCGTACCTAAGTTACTCATAGGAAGCCACCCTAACGGTCAACTAAGTGAAACACATCGCTTGTAATTGTCGAGCTGACAACTTATCACTACATTGCACTAATGCAGGCGACACTTAGCTCAAAATAAGGTGTCGTGTACACAGGACGTGCTAATTCGTACTTGGGCTTTTGTAGTGTAACGTTTAGTTAAGGTTGATCATGGTGATAATTGATAATAAATTAGTAATATCACGATAATTTATAATTCATTTCGGATTACAAGTGCAAAAGGATGCAGTCCTTTAAAATTAAGAACTAGCAATACTCTTACCAAATACATATATTGATGGACAAACCATTTTGTAAATCGTACTAATTTTTCTATCATTGACGAATATAAGCTGAAAATGATACTGATACATAATAAAAATCCTCCAGAGGGTCGTAATAATATTTTTTTCTATTATATCTCTTAAGCTAAGCGGCTTGTTTATTAACAAGATAAGATCTGCCTTACTAGTTTAGTGCTGTGGCCTCTAGTACATCTCTGCCTAACCTTTGGAGAATACAGGCGTGATGGTGTTACAAATTAAGATAGCAAATGGCCTTTCCCACGATTGAAACCTAATTATATGCACTTTACTTCGTGTTGCATGATTTCGATCGAATTATCAGCACTATCAGTCCTTAACGCAACTCTAGTTGGCAAAGCGGCGATACGATCGGAATCCTGTTCATATTTACCATTGACGGATCTATTGTCTGATCTGACATATATCGGATTCCAACAGCCTCTATTTCGTACTGGTGGTGTAATAGACAATGGACTACTTTAATTATTGGATTTTTGTTCTTGGGACCAATACAAGTACGGTGATTGCAAAACTGATTATTTTTTATGATCTAGTAAATAAATTTATAATAAGTAGAGCTGAACAACAACATCACAAAAATCAGGAAGTTATGAGCATTTTATTTTACCGCGCGTACACTATACAAGTTTTATTATTGACTTTGGTTTTGCGGGAAAGGAAGAGAACATCTCTGCCTCCCGACCAAAACATTTAACGGTTTCTAATATCTTTGAAATTTAGGGGCGATTTCAATATTTTTTTCAGTAGAACTGTGTCATGAGGCTATTGTTCCTGCTACGCTAGAGGTCTTAGCTTCAAAATCCGGGTCGAGCAATAAGTTATTGGCTTTTCCTATTAAATTCTCAGTAGGTAGTAGCAGCTCGGAGTTTGGAAATTTGCCCCGATAATTGCAAGATGCTCGCCCCTGTTACATGGGACCTAAACATACCAGCGAACAGTGCTTGTATTTTAGTACGCCTCTGCCTAAACCTTCGGGGAATAAAGGCGTGAGGGTAAATTATATGATGATACTTCTATAATCAGTAGTATTGTCAGATCCCTAACAAAATTAGTTATTCAGCCTTATTTGTATAAATTTATTTCCCTTATAAACAGTTCTACAAACACCAAAACCGAACTGGCGGAAAACCATTGAAGAACAAAAACAGCTCATCAAAATATTCACGACTGTTTACCTTTGTTCATTAACTTCGGTACCTCAACAAGTTTTAAAAGCATAAATAATGGACATGAATTAATCGCTTCAGAGACCAAAGTTGACTTAATTACCACTAGGAAGTTACGGAGAATCGATAAAGTTTCCCAAGATAGATATAAAGTAGCTACTGGCTATACAAGATTAAATTGTCTGTAGAATGTTTGTAGGGTTTTAGTACAAGGGTAAATAAGCAAATAAATATGCTTATGTATGCTGGATACTAATCTGAGTAATAAAATGGAGCATTTTTTCATTATCGCGTTTTTTAGCTTCCCAAAACGTTATTATTAATTACTAGCTTCTGCCAGCGGCTTCACTCACGTAGAATACCTACCTAATAAAGAAGGTACCTAAGGTATAAAATAATAAAAAGTACCCTATATTTTGAGCAGGCTTATAATGTCCACCACATTTCATCGAAATACTTCCAGTAGATCTTGAGTTATGAGCGGACATACAGGCTGACAACAATTCTAACAACAATGAATACGGCTTCAGTATTGCTCAAGTAGTGTCCTTTAATTATGTTTTTCCAATTATTGTGTAATTATAAATAGGTACTACTTGTCTACAGACTCATTATATGTATAGATTTAGGTAATAACTACGTGAGCTTTGCTATTAAGTTCCTGCAGGTAATTTATATTTTCAACACTGCCTGATTCGCATAGCCTCGGTGCGATTCCCAAGTCGGGCAAAGTATTATTGGGTTTTTCGATCAGGAAAGTCTCAGTGGATTTGTGTCCGGTTAATGACAATAGGCTCTCCTCGATTATATAGGATCTAAAATATACGGAAGAACTTTAGCTGTGTACATGATTAAGTACCTATACTTCTGACTATCTTTTCGGGGATACAGGCGTGTGTTATGAATATGTTTTTAAACATTTTAGCTACAATCTTCTCTTCTTCTCCGAGAATTTCCAAACAAAAAACCCAGACAGCACTTTTGCTACACTTACTTACGACATCGTTCACTCTAAACGCCTCGACAAAATACTCACACTTTACATCCAAAACATCAAATGGCACAAGTGCCAATCTTGCGCGCCAATAAGTAATTTCACATCTGCGACGTCAATATGGAGTTTCCTCCCCGTGACGTCACTCGAATGAAAGTCACATTCGGCGTCGTGATTGATTGAGCTGTGAACTTATCTTTGGTATGGGAATATCGAGAAAACCGTATCTCATATGAATTAGATAAATGAAATAGCGTTGAATCTTACATAGTACGAATTTAGTTGCTTATTCAGCACTCTGATTCAAATTTTTTACAAGGTACGCATTAAGTAACATCAGAAACATACCATCAAGCCTGTATTCCCGGAAGGGTTAGGCAGAGGTGTACTAATGTACACCCATACTTAGTGTGTTTAGGTCCCATCCCATGTAAGGTAGGTCTCATGTAGGCGAGCCTATTGCCATTAACTGGGCACAAATCCAAACTCTGAGCTGCTACTGAGAACTTCATAGAAAAACTCAATAACAATGCTCGATCTGCGAATCGACAGAGATTCTAGCCACGCTTAGGACCACTGAACTATTGAGGCAGTTTTTTAGGTACTTTATATGATTGACAACTCGACTATCTTTAGTTTTTGGGAAAGGGATGGCACCATTTAACCTACAGCTCTCTGTATACTTTTTAACCCCTAACGCAAAAAAGAGGGGTGTTATAAATAAGTTTAACGTGTGTATCTGTGTATGTCTGTTGCATCGTAGCTCCCAAATGAATGGACCCATTTCATTAATTTTTTTTAGTTTGAAAGGTAACTTGATCGAGTGTTCTTAGCTTCTTTCATGATTTAAGAAAATCTGTCAGTCTTTTGAAAATTATCAGCTTTTGTCTAGTTCATGAAGGGATATGAACAACTTCCACAGGTCTATTGGATTTGAAACTTGGTATCTTCTTACTTCAATAATATTACAAAAATATGAACATGACTTTAATACTGCGGTGAATTTTAAATTTTGAATCCAATGTTATCATAAAACGATACGGCCACCTAAACAAATAATCCTAGTGATGTAAAAGCTTAAACTGACATTTCATTAAGTTATTAATTTCCCATTTGATTACTGTTAATGATTATTGGATTACAAAATATATCGGTCAATTAGTGCACATTTGCACAATGATCGCGCAAATATCGACAATGATGACGATTAACGACGATGGGGAATTGTGCAAAATATAATCTGTTGTAATTTCAAACTATAAATATAAGTTTATATAAATACACACCTTAGACTTATAACACTTGTTATAAGTTTTCGTTTTTTTATGGGATAGGAGGGCAAACGAGCAGACGGATCGCCTGATGGTAAGCGATCACCGCCGCCCATGGACACCCGCATCACCAGAGGAGTCACGAGTGCGTTGCCGACCTTTTAAAAGGGGATTGGGCCTCCGGTAACCTCACTCACTCGGCGAAACACAACGTAAGCGTTGTTTAATACCGGTTTTCTCTGAGGTCGTGGTATCACTCCGGTCGAGCCGGCCCATTCGTGCCGAAGCATGGCTCTCCCACGTAAAATTATTCGGATTTTTTTCATCCTGGTAAAGACGGGATGTTATGAGTTCTCCTCTGCTCTGTGGTTAATTCATACATTTAAGATCATCAGCTCAACTAAAGTCCTGAATACAAATACCTACATTGAATCCGAGGATCAAGTACTATGCTTGTTTGTTTGGTTAAATTTACTTGATGCGTTCGGAACGTACCTACATAATTATTATATACGGGAATGTCTTATAGAACTCAAAAGTTTAAATGAATAAATAAACGCTGGTAGGTACTATACTCAATGTAATTGTGTTCTAACGAGGTCTCATACTACTTAGTACTTGCGACATTTGCATGTTTGCGAAGTGATGGAACACACTCAGTCTGTAATAAATTTCAGAAACTGAATTCAATAGCGGCTCAAGTCAAAATATTAAGAACCAACAAGTTAGTTCTTTATTGTCTAGCATTAAACGAGTAATTTAAAACGAGAATCTATTACTAGATACTCTAAATTTAAAATGCAAATATTTAATAGTGACATATGCCACTATTGAATTCAGTCAACGTTGTAGAGTATTGTAAGAGGAATATTGGCTTGCAGCCGTATTTTTTTAAGAAAAAATTATTTAGTAAAAAGTAAAACCGCATTCATAAACGTGAATAATAATAGTATGTGTATACCTATATGTATGTCTAACAGTTTCGGAAGTCGGTACCTTCGATTCAATCGGAACTATTGTTTTCCTAATATACAGTGACGATGTCATTACTTAAAAAAACGGTTCAAATTTGACAAACAAAATCGGTGAACAAAAAAAAATACATATAGACAAACATAGAACCCTAATCGTAATCAATCTAAAAGCCTAATCCCTCTCATTCCGAGAGAAGACCCGTGCCCAGCAGTGGGACAGTATAAAGGGTTTATTATGTATACATAGAACCTCCTCTTTTTTGAATTTGAAGTCGGTTAAAAAGAAGGCAGTGACTTTAACCCTGAGAACATAAAAAAAATAGACTACAGAAAGTTCTATCACGAGAAGTGTATCGACAGAAACGATCTGCGGTGTTCATCCACGATCAGGATGCAATTTGTTACCTAGCACGCACTATTAATCTCCAGCAACGTAATAAATTGCTCCTATGCTCCGAGCAGCACAATCCCAGTGCACTAACACAATTCCTGATATTATGTTTAGATATGCTTTGCTTTAGCCTAATGTTCCTGCGCGGTTGCTATGCTTGAGGTCCTACGATCGATCCCCGTCGGTGGAGCAAAGTGTTATTTGGTTTTTCTATCAAATTCTCAGTAGCAGCTCGGGATTCGTACCCGGTTAATTGCAATAAGCTCGCCTCCTATTACATGGCAGTGGACCTAAACATACCTGTGAACGGTGACTGTAATTTAGTACGCCTCTGTCTAACCTTTCGGGAAATAAAGGCGTATATACATGTTTAGATATTAGAGAAGACCTACCATTCTTTTAGCCTTTCTCCAACTACGTTCTAGTCAGCTTCTAGTTTAACCAGATGCGGCTGAATATAGGTTTTTTACACGAAGCGATGACCTCCGCAATCCAATTTTGGGCAGTATCGAATCCTTATCCTTAGAATAACCTGTTTGTCAGATTTTTTGGCGACTACTAACGATCTTCATGGGCATTTTAATGACAGACGGACACTCGGACAGCTTTACGTATTTGTCGAGACACGATGCGGTCTGAGGTGACTATTCTTATAACATTGTTAAGAATAGTCCATGCATGGACTGATCTCGGCAAGCACAGCTTAACGTTGCGGGTCGATTGATGATGGTAATTATTACATAGCTTGACAACTTTGTTAGTTTGAGCAACTCGTCCTTCGGCTTTAATGGCATAACTTTGGTTATGACACTTACGTTTTTGAAGCAGTAAATTACTGACACAACAGATTAAAAATATCAACGCCAACCTAAATGCTACACTCAAAATGCAAATAAATATTTGAGCTTATCTTAAGGGTCCGGCGGCACAAAAACGTAATACCGAAATAAGTCGTAATCCAGACAATATTCTATCAAATTATGTTATTATTCGGAATTGGATATCGTTAATCTAGATTCCTACAGTACTATTTCGTCTACTAATACTTCACTGGAAATAAAAGACCTAAAATTGTTCCAAACTTGGTAAGGTTATCAAAAATTGCATTCGCTTACATTTATTACCAGTGAAGTATTTTGGAGGAAATGATAGAATAGGAACCTAGATTAACGGTATCGAAATTGGAATAATAACAGAATTTGATTACACTGTATTTGAATTACGATTTATTTCGGTATTACGTTTGTAAGAGAAATTCGGTCATAGGGCTCTCAATTGACTATCACGCTGCTGATAATAGTAGGTATAGAATTGTGGGTAGGTAAGTAGATACATTAATAACACGCTGCTTCTACTAATCCACCTCTTACTGTAGGAAGTACGGCAGGGTCCCCTAAGATCGTTAATAGCGGTCTATAGTCCACGGTAAACAGGGCCCATAGGATGAGTGCACTAACGCAGTGGATTAATAGCAGTGGCATATAATTCGTACCTACACAAAAATCCTGCACTATTGAAAATGATTGTATAGTTGGTAAGAAAAGTGATTCATCAGTTTTAATAAGAGCACGTAAAAAAAAATTAAGTAGTAGTAGTAAGCAAAAAAAAATGGAAAAATCAAAATAAATAAAAAAATGTTTATCCAGTTTTCAAAATTCACTTGCCTCTCACCATGAAGTGGATTTTCTTGTCCACACTAGATGTCCCAAAGTGTTATTTTTTTTAATTTACGTTAGAAAATGCTAAACATGCGCATTTCAATTAAATATCATCAAAAAATTGCCTAACCGTTTCATTCTAAAAGGACACCCGTGCCCAGCGTAATACAATTAAAAATAATTATGTGTGAGTTCCATGAGTGTCTCATGTAATTATTTTTGTCGTGAATGCTAAAGTCTAGACTAAAAGATAATTTAGCTCAGTAACATCAAAAGAATTATCTGATTCGCAATTTCCTCTTCATTTTATGCTATCCATTAGCTGATTATAAAGGGCCGTTTTCTTAAAACTAGAAAGAATGAAGATAAATGCAGAGGGATTTGCACTTTTATGTCAAATGAGCGAACGATATTTTTCAGTTTTCGGGAAATCTTACTTTGGATATTTTGCACCGACAAATTTTTGTGCGAGGGCGAAGAATATTATTTGGAAACAGTTTATGAAAAAAGGAGGAATAGATAGGTTAAAATACTTATAAATGAAAGGTGTTTAGTCTTAGAAATACATTTACTTAGAAATATTTTTTTTTTATTTGAATCGGTTTATGTGACTGATTTCTTTGCAAATAAGGAATTATTAAATTCTATTCTACCACAATACTATCTTACCACAACACTATCTTGCGTTATTTTAAAACCAGAAAATTAAATACAAACAAATGAACAGAACAACTTTCCAAGTAATTAATTTGTTAACTGTTCAATTCAATTGTAGAAAATACAATATCCAGCAATAATTATAGTGTATTATATCTATCTAACTATTCACCTACTTCTATTTATTAAATATAATAATATTTAAATTTATTTACAGAATTGCCAATCGCCTGACGTTTTATAATACCTACGTAATAAATAATGTATTTTGTTAATTTTCCGAGTAAAAGTTGATAGTCTTTTTTTTAACGTGGGCAACGTTAAAAAAAAACTGAGATTTTCTCCTGTATCGTGGCTACGTTTACAAACACAAATTCTCACATACACAAACGCCCAGACTCGGAATAACCTGTACCTGTAGCCTACCTGTAGATCATAAAAATATTTGCTCCGTGTGGGGAACGAACCCACAACACGTGACGCAGAAGCCGATCGTTCAGCCGCTACGCCAAACGTGTCGTTTTAATTTAGCAATGATGCCCTATATGTATGTAGCTCCTTCACCGTCATCCAATAGGTTCCTTCCTAATCTAGAATCATTGATCCAAATTGCTCCATTTAACCTCCACTTCTTTTGACAACTTTGATTTCGTATATCTAACATTTAATAGCAATCCCGCATTATATCGATACCTACTGACTGACCCCTTCTCTATCTGTGTATTTCAATCCTGAAATTGTCAGGTATGCCAACACAAAGCAACATATAGGGGTGTTACACTTTACTATTTGCGAGCCGCGGAGTGCTGTAGCAAAGCATCGTTTGGACCGCCACAAATCCTTCCCTTGTCTTCTGCATCGACGTGCCAAACAAAAGGAATTATGTTAGTTGGGTTACTGGAAGCGACGGAACCAACTATTGCCGTTTTTACTTGATCTCGGGGAGATGTAATTCTGAATTAAATAATTAATTATATTAGGTAGTAGCCAGAATAAAATGTCGTGTCCTCTATCAATATAACTACTGCATACGTTTTAACACTAGTTGAGAAAGATATATAATTCTTTGTTACTAAAATGAGACAGGTTTTTATAAATTGATTTCATGTCAGCTGTGTTTGTTATTAACGTTTAATTATTAAAAATAAAATTATGAGTCTACGCATTGTACCTGAATATTTCTTGGTGGTCAAATTTTTTTTTTTATTCTATTTTCATAATGTTATTCCGATTTGTGTGTAAGTCATTTTCTAATGCAATTAACATAACACCCGATTTTTGTTTGAATATCGGTATGCCCAGCGCTTAAGATTAACATATTAAGGTTGGTTGGCTTCATTGTACTGGTAGAACCCAAAACGAGAAAATATTGAGCAAAGTAATTTTATATTAAAATGCTAATTACTTTGTTATTAGTTCGAAATACTTTTCAATGCTCATTTTTGTTAAAACTTCCGGAACATAACGAAAACAAAATGCTCCAAATGACTTGAAAAATTATAAAGTACTTATAACCGTTGAAATGGGATCAATTTTCACAGCTATTGCTACTAGGGATAGGTAGCACAATGCGCTGCTAATAGTTAAATCAAATCTAATGGAACTAGGTCGGCTAGTTAATGATTTATTAATTAATATCTCGTTTCGTGGAAGTGTAGGCAGTTTCTGTTAGGACACTATCACATCTATTAGTTTATTGCTCTGTGTTATCCCTGTATGCCAATATCTATACTGGCAGACAATCTGGACCCGTGGCAGGGTTTATCGTTTTTGTCACAGGTTTCCCCACACTTGTGTTTCTCATGTTAAGCAGAACTCACATTCGAATAACGCGCTGTATCGTGATGCATCTGAAGGATAAAATCAACATATTTCGATTTAATCTCAACTTCGTAAATACCAAATGGTACAACGTCAAATGCGAACCAATTAGATTGAATTAAGATCGAAAATTGACCCAAAAGTGATATTTGTGACATCAAAGACACTGAAACTGTAACGAAATTATATTTTGGACATTTTTTAAGAACCAAAGTTCTCCTTCATGGCCCTTTGTAAAATGGTGTCACTTGGATGTGTTTACAGTATAGATAGATGTACAAGCCTAAGAGGTCAAAAGTATGGCTGCTGGTCGTGATGCTGTAGCTTCGATTAGCAGGTCAAAGTGTTATTGGATTTTTCTATTAAGAAATTCTCAATAGTACCTCGGGAGTGTGGATTTGTGCCTGGTAAATGGCAATAGGCTTGCAGCCACTTATATAGGACCTAAAATATACCTACAAACTGTAGATGCTCTCGAATACCTCTGCCTCTGCCTGCCAAAGGCATGTTCGTAAAATCAAATAGGTACATGTTGTGTTGGATTTTTTTATGAGATTAGTTTCTTAGAACTTTATTAAACCTTCGATTTAGATGAAGTTATTTATAGTGATAGACGACCCCAAAACACTTGGGAATAAACTAGAATGATAAGGAAGAAAGTTCGATGAGTCTATGAAATACGTGCTCGATAGTACTTGAACACCTATTTATCTTAAGAAGACAAGAGATATCTACTACTATAATGTTATCTTCTAATTTAGAACACTGCCCCAATCTAGGGTAATCTTTTGTAACGTAGGATGCGTTTATTAACACAAATTTTCTCCACTCCACGCTCAGACCTGTATCAATTTACTTTAGACTATAAGATTAGTTGGTCCGTGCGGGAAAAAACCGGAGGCCATTGCTGACCGCCCTACACAACCGCTGCACTAACTTTGTTAAAATTTTTACTACAATATTGAAAGAATTACTTATTGCATTTTGAAATTTCAGTATTGAAGATATAATTCCAAAACATAAGATACTTGGTCAAGTATCCTTTTCTTTCTAGCTTTCTCAATATACTCTTTATTCGAAACGGGCTTTCTTTCTTTCATAAATATAACTGAAAACGGGTCTGTATTTTGAAACACTCTTCTACTAGACATGCTTACGTATGCGACCAGGCTATTTGCAGAATTCTGTATCGACGTATGAATACTTCACTACAAATGTGGTTTATATCTTCTTCGGGTGCCGTTTTTCCTTATTTAAAGTGCCTACATTCTTTGAAGTGTATTTCAGCTTTCAATAATCTTGTAAAATATCGATAAGTATTACTCAGACGCTCTCAATACGTTTTCGCCTCGTTACATTGCAAGAAAGTATTCTCCTTTATTCCGGTTAAGATAGAGGTAAATTCCTTAACTCACCTAATAATGAGAACCCCGTTATATAAAATTGAATGCACTATTTCTTCTTTGAAAGATGTTATAGCAAGAACGGGGTAACGTGCTACTGATTAATAGACTCTCATTAAAATTTGCAAAAAGAAGTTGGATACAAACGACTTTCATAAGCTACGAATATAAAGAAACATATTGTGATATTAGCTATGCGTTGTGTGAATGATGATAAATGTGTATAAACTGATGATAATAGTAGGTAATTGAAGACTAATCGAGATGTATAGATCTTGCGGTTAAAAGCAGTTTCCATTGTTAATAAGAACCCGCAAAAACTATATTAAACCTTAATACAATGGAATAGTGCAAAGAATCCCACTACAATTTTAAATTAAGTCTGTAAATGCATGCTACAAATTCCCTGGAGAATCAATCAGAAGCTAAAATGTTACTAACACTTGATGTCTAGATATTTACATGTTTAAAAAGCATGGCTATTTTTATAAAGTATTGAGAATCTATACTTCGATAAACTATAGTTACGTTAAACTTTTTTGAGCATTCAAGAATATTATCTATAGTATTTGAAAGGTAACATTTACTGAAGGTTTTGTTTGATTGGAATGCTTTGTGCATTATTGGATATGTAAACAAATAGCCAATAGGAAGCTAGCTGGTGCAATAATCTGTAAAACATATAAATATTTATTCAGAGCGCTAATTAAATCTTCCAGCGTATAGCTGCCACTGTGCAAAATATACTCTGCAGCTCAAAGATAACAACACAAACTTTGAAAGAGCCGATACACTATTTGTAATAAAGTACGATATCGTGTTTGGTATTGACATATTTATGTCTCTAGTCCTATTTCTAGAGAAGCCTTAGATATCAATGTATCACTGGGAGCTCCAGATTCCAAAGGTCTTGCTTAGGCGTACAATACAATGTGATAGAATATCGCCGAAATATGTCATTCGGAAAATGGAGCATCTGTTATCTACCCATATTCTATTATTCCTGTATACAATAGCTACAATGAATCTGTTAATTGATTCACTAGGTATTTTACTATAGGTACTATACTGTAATTAGTTTAATTATCATTGTTGTAATTTATTTAACTTGCATGGACTAGTGTATGTTGTAGAAATTTTTCTTAATTCTTTGTTTCATTTGCGTTATCGTATCTAACATTTTTTTCGAATTTTGTTATAATATTATGGTGACGAGTTGTAAGTGTAACTGAATCAGCTCCATTTTGTTAGACATGAAAGATATTCAATTGATAGTAAACAGTAAATAAAACGAATGTATTAAACACTACTTGATCAGCGTTAGCCACAATTCCATGCGGCTACGGTTTATCCAAAAAAGCCTATACTATATATTCATGGCAATTAGGGCGTTTGATTGTTCAGGTATAAACTTGTTTGTTGTAGGCTAAGTCACATAAATCCTCATATCCTACAACCAATCTTC
Organism: Acronicta aceris; assembly: GCA_910591435.1. Lineage (NCBI taxonomy): Eukaryota > Metazoa > Arthropoda > Insecta > Lepidoptera > Noctuidae > Acronicta > Acronicta aceris. The sequence goes on along the minus strand of OU342767.1, from coordinate 5,406,683 downwards.
TTTCGCTTTTAGAACAAAATCATTATAAAGACTGATCGTTGTGCGATCATCTGTGTTTGATTCTATAATTTGGAGCTACTACTGAACGGTAAAAGACCAATCCAGTACGTACAATAGTGTGAAATTTCCAGACAATTGTATATCAATGTATCATTGTAGAGGCCATAGTTTACAGAGGTCTATAGGGGTGGCAGGCTTTAGTTATGCATGGCCCGGTGTCCCAGCCCTCGGTTAATTATGACGTGGCTCGCACTCCACTTGAAAATTGGATATTTAGACGTGAATAACAGATTTCGTGTTATTTTATAGGATTTGGTTATATTGTTCAGTTTTATTGGACACAGAATTTGCGTTTTTATACGTTACGTGTTGTTTTGTGTCAGTTAAATAAAATTGCAGAGTTGCTGCATGTTTAACAGCAGCTTGGACAGTTTGTTTAGTTACTCAATTAATTTAATTTTCTCTATCATTTCATTTCACGATTCGTTTAGAACAAGAAAGTTTTTGACTAGTGATTAACATAGCTAATTGCTTTATTGGTATCTTGCCTAATTAGTTTTAGACTTAAGACCGCGAATTGTATATCAGTAAGGTTTGATTGGTTTATAGTTTAAAAAACTATTTGTGTACGGAATATTATTAATATAATAAGGAATATTCTATCTATCTAGCGTTCTCAAGGAGATTAAATGTTGTCACAAAATTTGTGGGTGGAGCGTGATTGTTATTTTCCTGCCCAATAGTTGCATTGCTGAGATTATGTGGCAGTCCTTTCTTCCAAATGACTATTTTTAATATAGTGTATTGTCACGCTGCAGAACAAAGTCCTCCCCAGTCTTCTAATACTACTCTCCGTCTTTCTGGAAGGAGACTCTCTCATTCAGGTATCTTCAAAAAGGCCTGTCGCGTTGGCGTTTGCCATTAAGTACAACCCATGATGATCTAACATCATCAGTTTGGCCTATTTGATCGTGTAAATTGCCGATATTTCATATTGTGTTATTGTAACAATTGGTACCTAGGTATACAGTTACTCAACTAACAATAGTAGCAATTTGCTAATTTGCCCCACACCATTACCGCACGAACTAACAACCTAAATTTTCTAATCTGCGTTCCATTTCACTGTCATAGCTTATAATTTTATGCAGTTTGCAATTAGTCGTACAAAGAGATTAATTAACAGCGTTTGCAATTAATTATCTAACTGTCACTACTTCGTCATTATAATCTGTAACATAAACGTCAAACAAATTCAGTCCATTAAGTACTTACAAAAGGCTCAGCAGAATTGACTTCGATTCAAGCACAGCAGTAAGCTATCGAAGTACCTATGTCGCATAAACTGTCTGTTACTTGAGACTGCCGCAAAATGGAAGCTCCCCAGTTGACACCTCCAAGGATAGAATTTGGAAAGATCCTTTCTTAGCGGGTTCTTACGTCGAATAAAGAATATACTCGCGAAATCTCAACTTACTTCAACAAAAGGATTTACAGTTTCGGATCAGAATTCTTGATGGTTTAAGCGTATATCTTCTATGGTGTCAGCTACAGAATCCCCAACATGCTAAGGTAAATCATTACCCTTCCTTTTTTCGTAGTCGGGTAAAAAGATTGAGAACAAAGCTGACCTGGATTCGCCGATAATTACTATAATAACGCCGACAATAATTAATATAATATTAACACTCGTAACGTTTCTTTTAATATTTACACTTATGGTCACATAGAGAATCTACTTTCCATATTTCAGTTTTATGGCCTTTATATCTTTCTGTGTAGAATAATTGAGCATCGCTTTCACATCTGCACTTATAAAACTCGAACGATATGCCGAATAGCTTACTGGACACTATTTCCTTCGAACCGTTTAAAATCGACCATTATTCGAACCGTTCATGTATGAATCACGACTTAGAAGCCCTTATTCTAGAGGAGACTATCATACGTTATGCATATCGTAGGTGCATTAGACGTTAGACTATACCAATGACAAACGAGCATATATTATTAAGAACTCAACTCAGCCTATATAGTCCACTCCTGCATGCTGGACATAACGCCTCTCCCCAAGCTACGTCATAACACTCAGTGTTCTATATTCCACGTCCAGACAACTCCTGCTACGTTCTCAGGTAGCCACAGTCCAGCTGAACGAAGGGCGTCCTACACTACATTTGCTTATCCGAGGCACTCCGAGGGCGTATTAAAAAATCAATTAATAGATTGAAGATTTTACTTTTATAAAAACACCTAGTATTGTCCATTACTAGGATAAAGGGTCCCTCATTCTTCTTCGTAGGTACACTCTTGGCAGAGTGGTCGTGTTTGTCATTCATTAGATGACGACCACACAATTGGGATTCAATTTGGGGTCTCTTTTGGTACTTAGATTTTTTGCAAAAGCTATTTACCATTCTTTACGAAAGAATAGCCAGTCAGTCTCACCCCGAGACCAGAACTTACATTTACTACAACAAGAGCACTAAGGTAAGATTAATCTAAAGGTTCATTTACGTCGGCTATAAGCCTGAGTAATATATTCTGAGCTAGAAAAATGTCTCTAAAACGGCTACATTTTACTTTACAGTCTGGCTGAAGGTGCTAGAGAAATGCTTGATTTACGTATAAATCGGTACCTAGTCTTTGTAGGCGACTATCTAAGTTTTGGAGGCGTATCAAAGATTTTTGAGTAAATTATTAGGGTACTGTTGGAATTGAATTCATATAAACAAGTGCCTTATGGAAATAAGGTTCAACCGTTATTATGGATATTATTTCTTCAATGTATATCCATATTTTTCAATTATTATTGTTCTTAACAACTATGTGCAAGTCATCGGTTAGATCGTTTTGATTCATAGGTACGAGTACCTATGTATGTCTATAAATGCTGATTAAATTGCGTGTCTGTTAAAATGTCTATGTAGTTTAGCTTCCTATTCATTGTTATGGACAAAATTGAACTTTTAAGTTATACTGGTTTCTGACACTTACGCGAATATGAGACATTGAATTAAACTACTTTTTTACGGATTTTATCGCGTTGTATTGATATTAATTAACAAAAATGTAAGGTAGCTGTTAGTAATTGTAACATTAAGACGTCCAACAACTTAGTCTACCCGTGACCATGGATGCTGTAAAGGATCCGAAACGTCGGGAATCAAATAATATCAATACAACGCGATAAAATCCGTAAAAAAGTAGTCTTTTAAGTTATGATAAGTTCTTATTATAATACATATATGTATATCTTTCTCTCAACAAAGTTAAGGAAGCGATGGATAGATATCAGGAACAATTGTTATTAACAGCCAGTGACTTGAGTTTCTTAGGAAAGATACGACATTAAAAACCATAAAAGTAATTCTAAAAGCCTAAACAAACTAAATCCTAAATAAACTCTCCTAAACTTTGGAAAACAGACTTTTAAACTGACAAAACCGAACACCTTTTAAGTAAGCGTCGTATATAAATGAAATTGCTCTTTGTTTAGCCACCTATTGAATGGCTTCAGGGAAATTAGGCTCTTTTATAAAGCTGTAAGCAGCAAAAAGCCGCTGGCTGGTGCGACGTGACTGTGCAACTTTGAGAATTTTATATTAAACTAGCTGCTACACTTGCGGATTTTTCTCATTTCTTTACCAACTTTGCCATTGTTTACCCACTGTTTTTCTATTGCCATGGATTATTAAACTTTGCCAGATGGTAAATGAAACTTGTGAATCAAAGGGTTTCTTTGCCCGTTCGTTTCGAGAGCTCAAGTAAAGTTTGTCTTTAGGTTTCGGTTGAAAATAATTCTGTTTGTATTTTTAATTAGAGTTGGGATTACGAATGCGTTTTACAGGCGTTGCATATTATTTTACTTAATTAAATTTAATTTCGCTTCGTGTTGTAGATAGGAATATGTGAAATTACGAATGCTCGCATTTATATTGCAAATTGCTAAGTCATGTGTATGTTGTGTTGGATGTTTTAAATTTTTAGTAATATTTCAACTATTATATAATCAGTGATATTACTATTTCATAACGTTATAATCCTCATGATCATTTATTTTAAAAATTCAATTGAAGAACAATACTCTCAAGGCACGTTGCTTATTTTTGGATGGCACAAAAGATTAGCAAACTACAGTACGTCCTTTGCAAGACATATTTGAAACAGGTGTCGCATTCTTTAGTTTTATTGTATCTTTATTATACGCCGCATATTCATCTACAGCCCCACAGATGAGAAGAGTAAGACAGAGAAATTTCAATAAACAATAGTTATTAGTTCTACAGATCTTATAAGAACTACTCATCCATCGTTTTACGTTCCACTACGTTGTTTTCATCACGACATTTATATACGACCCTGTCCTGCCATACAAACAAACCTTCCAGTTCAATACGTACCTCAGTTCAATAGGGTGGGCTTATAGATTGTAATAACAGAGGTGACAGGTTGCTAGCCCATCGCTTCCGATCTCGAGATTACCTTGTTTCCCTTTAGCAATCGCTCTTACTTAAACTACTGACCTATATCTAAGTTATTCTGGGATTCGTCGTGGAAATATTTTTTTAACAAATACAATATCATTTATGAACGTAACATAAATAACATCGGACCCATACATCCATACTTTTTCGGGCATGTGTAATTGGAGAGCCTTTTGCCATTATTCGGGCACAAACCCAAAATCAGACCTGTGATAATTTCGCAGAAAAGCCCAATAGCATTTTGTTCGATTTTAGAATCGAACCGAGAATTTTGAAACTAGAAGTGAAATATTTTATAGAGGATGATGCATATTTGATGCATATTTGATGCATAATAGGCTCGCCCCCTATTAGATGGGAACTAAACATACCGGCGAACTATGGGGGTACATTAGTACGCCTCTGCCTACCCCTTCGGGGAATACAGGTGTGATGGTATGTTATGTTATGATTCATATTTGATCTTTCTGACCTTATACCATTGGGGTCGACGCAATACATCTTAGCCGGGATATTAATTGAATGACATTAAAGCTACTAAGATCATCATAGCCTCCTTCCAAACTAAATACAGTTTTGAACAAGTACTTACAGCCGACACTGTCATTATTAAAAACATAATTATTAAAGTCATAGTCATAAATTAATCTAAGGTACGTTACGCTATGCTCTCATACGCGCAGAGAGTTTGTAATGAAAAACAAAATGCGTCTGAACTGATTTTCACTATCATTTAATCTCAGGATAATTTATAGTAAGGATAATATAGAGATAGTCTATTATATTATCTAATCTCTAATATTATCAATTTACGTCCATCAGTTTTAAAGATAATCGTAAAATTCCTAAAGTAAGTTTTAATTTTTTTCCCCGTGTGGGAACAGGTTAGAATATTGTTCCTCACTGCCTTTCAGATAGGCATTCCGTAAGAGGCGCGAAAATATCTGACTTCCTCGGTGGTAGGACCTCTTGGGGCTGACTGTTTTGCGACCACACTTAGTACGTCGGAGTCTGTCGTAAAGCACCTTGGTGTGTGTTTCTACTTTTGCACGTTAGCGTCAGTTCTCCTCGGTTGCTGCGGCTCTGGTAGTTTGCAGTCCTTAGGGGCTCTTAAAGATCGACAATGCTTCAGCAACTCCTCTGGTGTTGCAGGTGTCCATGAGCGACGATGACTACTTACCACCAGGTGGCTCGTCAGCTCGTTTGCCGACTTGATCCATAAAAAAAATATCTAAAAAGTTACCAAAGCTTTAAAAGTGCAAAACACACAGTGACGTCACCGACACCTAAACATTTTGGAACAAATTATGTTAAGTGCACATTAAACTTTCAAAACACACGTAGAATATATGAACCTTGCTGAAGATATTCCTAGCGTTTGTAATATGAATTCAAAAGCTAAGGATAAGAGCAGACCGATAAATTATTAACTAACGCGACACAGATCGTGTTAATTCAATTTATTTGTATCGTCCACACGTAGGTGTATGAGAGAAAGACTCCATCATGTTAGCAGTGAAACACACTGAGTGGTCCTTCATTTAATTAGCTCTAGGAAAAGTAACGTGTAGGAGCGTAGCGTTGGTTTGTCGAAACAGTCTGCGTTTTTTTAAACGTGGAAGTTTGTATAAACTCAATCATACTTCTATGCAACGTGTTTATTTTCGTGCATATGAAAATCTTATAAAATAGAACCTTATTGATTACCTGCAAATACCGTATTTCGCATAACGATACGTGTTACTGATTAACCAAACCAAACTCATTTAACCAGAAAGGCATCTTCATCTTATAAAATATTAATTTTAAGAGTCCGGCGGACCGAATTTCTCCGAAATACCGAAATAAATCATAATTCAAACACAATTTAATCAAATTCTGTCATTATTCGGATTCCGATACCGTTAATCTAGGTTCCTACGTTACCATTTCGTCCAAAATGGTAACGTAATTTATGTTACCATTTATGACACGTTTGGCGTAGCGGCTGAGCGATCGGCTTCTGCGTCACGTGTTGTGGGTTCGATCCCCACACGGAGCAAATATTTGTATGATCTACAGGTAGTTATTCCGGGTCTGCGCGTTTGTGTATGTGAGAATTTGTGTTTGAGAACGCACTCACGATACAGGTGAAAATCCTAGTGTGGGGCAACGTTTTTTTTAAAAAAAAATACTTCACTGGAAATAACTGTAAGCGAATGCAATTTTTGATAACTTTACCAAGTTTGGAACGATTTTTCGGCCTTTTATCTCCAGTGAAGTAGTATTAGCCGAAATAGTACCGTAAAAACCTAGATTAATGGTATCCAAATCCGAATAATAACTTATTTTGATAGATTATTCTATCTGGATTACAATTTATTTGGGTATTACTTTTTTGTGGCCAATTCAAGTTCCGCCGGACCCTTAACCTGTCATGAAATAAGAAGATTTTATAATAAGAACATTATTTTGATGTATGTATGATGAATGTATCCCTGGATCTTAAAATCCTCATTTTGCACTAATTTACTTTTCCCATTTCTGAACTAATTCTCCTTCTCTTTGATACTTTATAACAAGCAGAAATACCAACGTTGTGTATGATTATGGTTTAGGCACTGTTCCAACCACTGCTGCCCTGTTTAATTGCGAAATTCTTAACGCGACAAGTTACACAACACCTAAAACCTCGAAGGGTAATTTTTGCTTATTTTGTAAGCCATCTTCTCCATTGCAATTGCCTCACAAGTGGGTACTGAGAGATCCTGTGTTTTTCTATAAAATTTTGAATAGCAGCTCGAAGTTTGAAATCGACCCCGTTTAATAGCAATAGGTTTGCCTCATCCATATGACCAAAATATACATAGTTGTATATATATGTACGTATACATTATATATTAGTACCTTATCCTTTGGCGAATACGTAATGGTATGCCTACTAAACCGTTTATTTCTATAGAATATTATCCCATTCAAATTTCCACTTTAATAATATAAATATAGAAAATATAATATAGCAGAAAACACTTTATTGTAAAGCAGATAGTTTGTTCAAACGGATTTTAAAAGCGATTGTGGAGCGCGCCACCGGTTTTATCGCCGACGACAATCTCGTACAGGCAAACTTAGGATGAACCGGAATTGTTCAGATAAGACAAAGGCCGTTGTCATACCAAGAATGGTATATTGAAAATCTGTGGTGATATCAACGAAAGCGAACGACTTGATTGACTAACCTACATGGTCCAAAATATTCCTAGATGCATATTGTGAACAGCCGGATAGATACTGAATTGTTTTAGATTTGAAAATTTATACCTTGTTTGTCAATTTCTTTTCTTTTTACTTAAATTCTTTGATTTACTCCTGTCAAATTCCCATATGCTTTCACGAACACAAATTCTACATTCCACGCACTTTTTTTAATCTATCGGGGAAGGTCGTCGCTTCATACAAGTAAAATGTAATAGAAAATGATGATATAAAAAAAATGATGGTACTTATTTAAGTTATAAAAAGTAGATATAAAAACTAAAAAAACATCTGCAAATAACATTACAGAAGAAAGAAGTAAGGAAAGTGTAAATGGAACGATAGCAATGATTATTTAAAGGAAAAGAACATAACAACGGCAAAAGTTTTAATTTAATTCGGCACTAATTGGACATTTGGCACAGATTATCATAGAGACTTCAACGCTTAGAGAATTCAAACTAAATATGAACACTTACTTAACAAGATAATATGATGCTGCCAACCTAATATCTAAAAAGTAACCTGCATCATTCAATGTATTCTGTACCTGAATCTGAGTTCCCGTGTCAAATTTATCTTTGCTCAAATTTTGAAATTGCAAGCCAAAATTTTACTGGATAATAATTTCATCGTACAAAATGTTTTCCAAACAACCTTTCATGTTTGAGGTCATAAATTAATTAAAGATATATTTTTCAACGAAATTAACTTACTAAATAAAAGTAATATTATCTCAGATCTACTAATATCCCAAAGTACCTAATCCCTAATTCATCAATTAGTTATTCCAACAGTCCGAAGTTCTTTCGACATCACAAAGTTTATCAAGATAATTTCTACAAGAAATTACATCGTCTCAAAGCCATATTATATGCGCTACACAATCATAAGTTACAATAAGAACGTAACTAAACACTGCAGATGTAGCCCGAAAACCGCATTCACCTAACTTTGGTCCTGAATTGTCACACAGAATTCCAACGCTCGGGGAAAAGTCCAAAACTTGTGCCAAAGTTGAGTTTTCTAGCTCGTTTGTGCCAATTGTAGAAACGGTGAGGCCGGGAAATTACGTTTTGTTGAGATACGACCCAGACGTGAGCCTATTAGGGTATTGAAGGATTCATTGGAGAATTAAGTTGGATATAATTTAGGAAAGCTCTTTTGGTAGTGATTTGAGTATGAGTAGAAAATAAAGAAAGAAATGATAGTCCCTCTACAAGTTGTAGCTTGGTATGGTATAGTTCTTTCTGGTTGTATTAATGAGCATATACATTGATGACTTCCATTGATAAAATCCTATCAATGTCTTTTTGTCCACTTGTTTGTATATTGGGCACCTGAGTTGGGCACCTATTTTACAGTTTCTCTTCTGTCACCAGCGATAAATTTTCATTTGTAGGTAATAATAATAATAATAAATTCTTTATTGAACAAAAACATACTATAACTATAACATTGGTTGCGGTAATACCTACATTAGTAATAATACTGTGTCGTAGGAATTAACGCCCACCTCAGGAAAGGACAATCGCGTTCTAGAATTTATACTAAACACAGGTTAATAAATAATGTGTGCGTGTGTGTATGCGTGCGTGCGTGTGTGTGTGTGTGTGTGTGTGTGTGTGTGTGTGTGTGTGTGTGTGTGTGTGTGTGTGTGTGTGTGTGTGTGTGTGTGTGTGTGTGTGTGTGTGTGACGTGGAGAGGTCGATATTGGAAAACAATTAAATTAGGTTTTGACTAAGCTCTCCATGTCCTCATAGGTGAGGGTTTGAAGCCAATCGTCAGTGAGTTTCTTACAATCCCTATAACGGATAGGTTGACTAACTGTTCATCTACCAATGTTACATAGAACTTAATTATGGTATTCATTTCTTATTTGTTACTTACTTTTTGAGGTATACGTGATACATCAATTTCATCAAGCAGCCACTTGAAAACGGGCACGTAGGTATGTACTCGCACCGATTTTGTATAATGAGAGTAAAATAACCTCATTTATTATATTTAATTACGAGTATCTATAAACAGAGCAGGGATGTTCATTATTAATATCTCTAAATAGGTCGTGGGAACCGCCACAGTGAACGCCACCTGCCATGTTAATCAGAAACTACAGCAAAATAATTGCGGGAAAAATCTGAGCAGAAAATGATCTGTAATATAAGATACATGTTTGTCTGCAAATTATCACGTGGTCAACTCGTATGACTAAGAAAATATTTGCATTGATATTTAGGAATCCGGTCATTTTGATTTCGAAAGATAAAAGACCAAACCACTAGATTATGAGTAAGGAGAAGCCCTATTTAATGTGTAGAGCGGCATTCCTTCCTCTCAACCGCAAAAGGATCGCGAAAAAAAAACATTGTCTGAACTAAGTAAGCATCTTCGACTTTTTAGAAACTTAAATGTCTTTCAAACAACACATTAATAGTCACAGTGAAAGGTCCATAATTTGATACTAAACAATGGGACTTGAAGGAACATCTGTCGCATGCCAGACTTTGAATCAGGTTACATTAATAATAATTCGATAATGAACACAAACATAGGTTACTTACCAATAGAAAAGATTCTCCTAATCCCTGCATTAGTAAGTACTGCGTTGCAGAAGCTAGTCTTCGTCTCTTTATCGATAATTACATTAAAATAATACATCGGCAATGCATCAGCAACTTTGATTGTTTATCAAAAGCTATCGGGAAACGGCAGTTGACCTAATTTCTTGTCTACCTTCCTAAAAGTTACTTTCAAAACGAAATCATGAGATGACAAGTATTTCTTGGAGCAACAATATATCACAATGCACAATGGTCTGCCACGAAGCTTTTAAAATCTGAATTCATCATTTACGTAGCTTCCTGCCTAAAAATCAAACAGCACCGTCGAAATTTAGCACGAATGATGTGTATTCAATATTCTGACTGCGTATCCCTATTGATATAGGATGATATTTACTGTAGCGTTTGCGAACGAAAAACCACGCTTTAATTTTCTAAATGTTGCAACACAGTCAGCGTATACGTTTCCATTTTTGGAAAAAAAGTTGGTAATAAAAAAGAAACGCTTGGGTGCAGACGTAGCTGATGAGCTTGAGGTTTTATAATAAATCCCCTGATTGACCAGTGTTATTGGTCTTTTCGATCAGGGAATTCTCAGTGATAGGATCACCTCTCATTACATAGGACTTAAAATCTACGGGCAAGCCCTGGGTGTATAAATGTTTACCTACAGTTAAGCCATTTTTCTGGTGTGGAATTCCTCATGGATCGTCTGCTACTTGGGGAGGTGCCTAAGTACGTCGGACTTGTTGTGCCGACTATAAACCGTCATGGGATTTGCGACATTGCTACGACACGTGAAGTTAACTCTAACTTACTGAGATCTCGGCCCATGCTGACGAACTTTTCTTCCACGTTGTGACGTCAGCAATTATTTTATTGAAGATACGTTACCATAAATTACAAAAATAAATAATAATAATAATCCTTACTAATATTATAATTGCAAAAGTTTGTATATATGGTTATGGATGTATAGATGTTTGTTACTCTTTCACGCCAGAACGGCTGAACACACGAACAGATAGATTATAGCCTGGAATAACACATAGGCTACTTTTTGTCCAGGTCGGACCCAATCCTGAAGTCCACGCAGAAGACATAGGTATATCATTACACAGAATTTATACATGAACCAAAGTAAAAAAAAGGGTGTGTGGAGTGTTAACCTCTCGGTTAGTAAGGTATGAAAGAGTTTGAGAGGGTGAGAGAGATTTACTATTTAAGTATTTTGAATAAGTTTTCTGTCTCTTCAAAAAAAACATACCTACTAATGTTGAAGTGAATATTATACTTTATGTCATAAAAGTACCTAAATAAATCCAAAGCATTCGATGCTCATTTTCCTCTCCTTTAGTTCTACCATTCATTTCAATTAAAATTTTCTCCTTCAGTTCTTAACAAAAAGTAGTGGGTGCAAGCGAAAGGGGTGTTGGAACTCAAAACTTTTAAAATCCTGTTTAAAATTTGAAACAACTTAAATATCAGCTCCATCTAGTTGGCAGAAGTTTTCCTCACTGCTTCAGCTCTGGAATTATTTTAATAAAAATTAAATAGAAGTACAGGTAATTAATTAATTGAAGTTCTTATTGATACTGCGATTTTTAAAGCCTATAATGAAGTTAGTTAAACTGCCAGTCTTATATATATACAGATCATTTCATAATTGATGATTCATAAGATTAAGATGTACGATAAAATGAAATATAAGAAAGATTACGATTAGATAAAAGGTAAGCAGCTATGCTGGGGTTGACTTCCAGTCTAACAAGAAGCAGCGGATTATCAGTATTTTAAGCCAAATGACTGCCATCAGACCTTGGTGACCCAATTTCTGGACATTACCGAATTACCGATACTCTAAGGATAATCTGATCTGATCACAATGGACCGACTGCGCAGTGATACTATAGCCGCAAGCAAATAATAAAAAAATATTGTCGGCTATTTGTACCTACGTGCAAACCGAGGCACGGGGTTTACTTTACGAATCGATAAGTCAGCGTAGTTAGTAATAAAAGAAAATATTAAATGAAAAATTTAAAGTAATCCCCGACACAAAAATCCAAAAGAAAAAATATCTAAATATTGTCCCTAACTTTAAATATAAGTGTCATTGTGTCGGGGGACCTTTCATGTGCTCGTCAAAACGCATCGTTTGCAATATTAAGACGTCCAACAACTTAGTCTACCCGTGACCATGGATGCTGTAAAGGATCCGAATCGTCGGGAATCAAATAATATCAATACAACGCGATAAAATCCGTAAAAAGTATAGTTTTATTTCAATTATAACACCCCTCTTTTTCTTCGGAAATTAAAAACAGTCAAGCAAGTATAGGTACTTGCTTTGTACCTCACGATGCCTACATCTTGAGGTAACTCACAACAAATAACTTGTCACTGTCAGTGATACACTGGCACTAAAGAAACCACATTTTAACCCCCGACGAAAAAGAGGGATCTTATAAATTTGTAGTAAGTGTATCTGTGTATCTTTAGTTTCTTTGTTTGAACCTGAAGATTGTTACTTGATCGAGAGTGTCCTTAGCTATAATTTAAAAAATAATTGGCCAACCGTTTGAAAAGATGTGCGCAACTTCCACAGGTCTGATCGATTTAAAATTTAATATCCTGTTACTTCAATATTTCAATATTGCAAGAACATGGTAACCATGTCGTGATACTGCGGGGGTTATTTAAATTTTATGTTATAAAACATCGTTATTATCTAAGAATACTTATTGATCGACAGAAGAGCCATCCCTATCATCTATTTATACAACCCGCCCTTCCGCTAAACCACTACAAAAGCGCGTGCGACTTAAAAATAAAGCGGCCATCTCTCGGTCTATTAGTTGTCAACTAGCTAGCCAGGGAGAGTGATGGTGCGGGTAACTCAATTTGAAAGTTGTGCCCACCGAACCGCGCCACGTCATAATTAACTAGCAGGGGACGTCATGAATAAGTAAACTCACTCTATCGCGCGAAACAACTGGCCATTTTGCGTGTATGTTTGTGATCTCTGGCAGAATTAAAGAAAAATATACATAGTTGAAACGAGGTTGTTTCCTGCTGATGAAAGGAAAATAGCTTGTGATTCTGTGGGGTTGAAAAATATCACTTAACAAGCCTTAGTTTCTATATTATATTTTGATGAACTTATGAATGAATCAATTAGAAATGTTGCAGTCGAAGATTGAAAGCCTCAGGATTGGGAATATAAATGAACTTTATTAAACTCAGAATGCTCAAAAACAAAAGAAAATCTCACTCAAAGTACGTACAGAATCAGAATGTACTGCTGTACAAAAATCGTGTGTACAATTCAAATTTTCATGTATCATATTCTTCTCACAGTATCGACAATAATAGAAGCTTTAACTGTATCTCCGTTTTATAGTACCACACTAACCTACAAACACCCCATACTGTGTACAAAGTTGTTACTTTGCAATAATATTGCAGTAAAGTTAAGCTGCATTGTTGGCACTTATATGAACATCAATGTATTCATACTATTGTTAGTAATAGAACCTATTAATACTTAACACACTAATAACAAAACTAGCAAACCGCTTCAAGCTATTCAAGCACCGCTTTCCCATCAAAATATCAATGAGAGATGTTATTATTCCAAGTCCTACTAAACGTAGACTTGCATTTCAGAATATAATACTCCCAAATGACTATTAGCACTGTCTGCAATGGAGTTATTATCTATGCAGGTTAGACCACGAATGCATTAAAATTCTGCTCCAATAAATATACAGAGTTGTACCATGTTACACAGTGTTATAATTTCATAGCCACTTTACTGCTGTATAGAATTAATTCGGTATACGAAACAAAATGTTAGAAGGAATTGTTTCGCGACAGATAAAGGATATGAACTCTCAAATGTTTTCATTTTATTTTGTATTCAATGTACTTAATGTTTTCATTTTCCTTCTGGGAATTGAAAAGGATCATACAATGTATCGGATGACTATTGTCTCGTGAAACTCAAAAGCGTTTAATCCTTTGTGCAAGGAGTTTGGCTGATGTACTCGAAGTTGATTGTAGTTCCGAATTTGAACAAATGCTTTCTTTCCTTTTAATCTCAATGTCTATCAAACTTCATTCCCTATTGTAATTGCCAAAATGTTAATGTAAGCAATACCCGATCATAATTATGACATCTTGCTTACATTTTGATGCTCACATATTTGATACTGCTTTAAAAGAGACCATGATTCTCTGTGTTTCTTTCGGCATATTTTCTTATTCTTGTAACATTAGTTCGTGAACGACGGCACCTACTAAATTGTATTTCCGAAATAACCATAACCAATAATTAATGATTGTAATTATGTATTAATCTAGTATGTATTGATGGATAACAAGCTATTACCGAGTAAGTAAATTATTTATACTAAGTTTAATTACTCTTGCTGGGAGTTGTTGGATGCGGGTGGCATATAACCGGTCCTTGTGGAAGTCTTAGGGGAAGGCCTTTGTTCAGCAATGGACTTCTATTGGCTGATATGATGATAATGATGATGAAATTACTCTCTGTTTTAGATTTTCACTGCAAATTAATCCTCGAGTAGGTAACATTTTTCCCTATTCCTACATTAAAGAAGTCTCATGCAGAACGATATTTTAAATTTTACCTTACAAACGTACTTTATTATGCCTTTGATGAAGTAGCCTGTTTAGATGTCTCCGCTAAAAATTATGTAAACTCCTTCAAGAAAGTAGTTACACTGATATTAGAAGTTTCATCGCCTGCTACACTTAGTTACTTGAACGTCATCTTGGAGCAGTTTTAGTTTTCTTATCCACAAAGAGAAAGTTTTTCTTTGCAGTTATATGGATGTCCGCTTTTAGTCATTTTGCAAACTATATAATTGCATTTTGCTGTCAAGTTTCATATTATTGGCTTTCCCTGGCTATGGTAAAGCAGAATATAAAATTTTACCTATCTACTTACTAAACTAACGATAACCTCAACAGTTGTTATATAATTGTAAAAGATACCTCGTGTTCTTGGGAAATAGTTACCTGAAATTCTTAGACGAAAACTAATTGATAACGTGCTTATTACCATTAATCAGGCAAAAATTCAAATTCCAAGCTATTACTGAAGATTTCATGGCAAAATTCAATGAGACTACTTGACGTGGAAATCAAACCCAGGACCTCGAAGTTAGCAGCCGCAATTGCAACCTTTAAACTAATGAGGTAATTTAGTGAAAACAATGTATGTAATTTTTTTTGTTCGTGATAGGCTTACGCTTGACCGCCAGTTCGCCTGATGTTAAGCGACACTGCGATTTTACAATGGAGCGTGCTTGCCTAGAAGAAACCGATTCACACGTGATTTAAAAACACCCAGCCCGCTTTCCACATTTCAGCGGTACGCATGATAAAACTGGACTTAAAGCGTTTCGTTCGGTAAATATAAATACCTGTTAGGGTACTTTAATTCCAGGAACATACTTGTATTATGTATATCGTCAGTATTTAGATTAATCATTACAATCAGCCTGATTATATTAATGGTTGGTGGTTGAACTGATCACTATGTGCAGCCCACATTCATCAACGGATATTTACATAATGTTTCTATTTCCATTATACACGTGCAGTTAGCTGCAGCGGCACCACTCTAATCCGTACTAACCGATAGGGTTGGGATTAAAGTTCACGATTTATGTGACAACGTAGCCAGTATAAGCAATTTAATACAAAACGTTGTGTTCGGAAAATTGATTACTTCTTCTGTACTACAACTGCATTACTTTATCCAAAATTGTTGCCTAATAGCATTAGATTCAGGCGACGGTAATCGCTCGGCCTATCAAATACAAATTTGAACGGGTTATTCGTAATTAATATTAAGAGACATTAGATATACTTATAATTTGCTTTTTAACTTTTTTTTTTACTTATAATTTGCGGAAATTTAATCTGCCTCATTAGTCTAGTGGTCCCAAGTGCGACTACTACACCAGAGATTCTGCTTTCGATCCCCAGGTCGAACAAAGTGTTATTGGGTTTTTCTATGAAATTCTCAGTAGCAGCTCGGAGTCTGGATTTGTGCCCGTTTAATGGTTATAGGTTCGCCCCCTATAACATGGGACCTAAACATACCGGCGAACTGTGGGTGTGTAGCGACATCTACCGCGCTACATCACTCCCTACATTTAACACACCTCTGCCTAACCCTTCGGGGAATACAGGCGTGATGGTAGATTATGTTTAATCTGGCATTAGATTTTTTTATAGAACGAAACTGAACTTATCTATAATAAATTAGTTTACTGAATATAACAATTCGTAAAATGCACCATAAAAAGGGTTTGCATTATCAATAGCAATACGCACTCCCATACAGGCATTCGCTGCCTTTATTATAAAGAGCATATGAGCTCTCCAAAAAGTCTCGAATCTCGTGGATCCATAAGAATATTGCATCCGCGTATTTTAGAACACGTTCGGCAATTTAAAATAATGTTATTCCACTATGTGTATCGTATGCAGACGTGAACGGGAATCTCTTATAAATATTTGAATACAGCTGAGCCGGGATATTTGCTTGCCTTCGCCAACCAACACCAGTTCGAGCAATAACGTAGAAATTTCAGAGCCTACCTACGGCTAATAGAATTTTCATTTCAATAGCAAATCGTTGAAGAGGGGACGGTCAGGTAGGTACAAATGGTAGACAAAAGTGTTGGGAACAATGTAAGAAAGGTAAAGGCGATAAGATTGTTCCCTCACTTATTTTACTACTCACGTATAATGTATGAATATGTTTCAAAGAACACATAGACAGTGATAAGCTACGTTACCAGTTCGTTTTTACGGTAATGTATCCAAAGAAAACAAATACTGAAGAACTACGCTGATTAGAGGAAAGTTGAATTACCCTTCAATGCAGGGAAAGATTCGCTTCACAGCATTCGTCCTCTATCTTTGCTTAGTTAAGCTTTTACAGACGAAAATAAAACACGACATCAATTAATTAAACATCAAGCTTTAGCGTAGAAGCAAACGTAGGTGCGTAATTAATATTTAAAGTTGTCACCAAGTTGTGCAAACATGAGGAAAGCCACGATTAATAATGTAGTCTCAACGGCCCTATGCGAATGCTTTAGGCCCTAGCGCCCTTTCGCGCTGAAACAAACATTATATTATGACGGGAATTACTGAAATCAAGGGCCTTGTTAGCGCATTGATAATGAACTAAGCCCTTATTTCTGTAGTCGAATACAATTTAGACATCGTCATTTGTAACTGTATTATTTTTAATAAGTTACTACATTACGAGACTTTTAGAGTGTATCGTAATGGAGTAGTATTTTTTTTTATGGGGTAGGAGGGCAAATGATCAAACGGATCGCCTGATGGTAAGCGATTACCGCCGCCCATGGACACCCGCAGCACCATAGGAGTCACAAGTGAGTTACCGACCTTTTAAAAGGGGATTGGGCCTCCGGTAAGCTCACTCACTCGGCGAAACACAACGTAAGCGTTGTTTACCGCCGGTTTTCTGTGAGGCCGTGGTATCACTCCGGTCGAGCCGGCCCATTCGTGCTGAAGTATGGCTCTCCACGTAAAGTAGCCTCTTTTGATAAAAAGATTTAATCAATATCAGTTGTGATGGTTAATTATGATTCCTACCTACAAGTAAGGAACAATATACAATTTTCTTACTTAAATAACAATAATACTGTGGGTAAGTATCACATCAAAGTGATCCCTAACGGCTAAACTAGGCCGAGCCTGAATATTAGACGTTAGTTTCTTCGCATGATAATACAAACCAGATACTTAATATGTGTACTTACAGTTAAAAACAAGTCGCAGGTAAGTTTGAAATCGCGGTTGATATAGTCATTTTCTAGGTTTGCTCACTCCATCGTAGACCTCATCTTTACCCCTGAGACAAGATTGAAGCAATCCCATTTTTAATAAAAAATATACATTAAGATGACAAATTGATTTATATAAGTATATTGTAAAATCCACGACGCATGATGCTAAATCATCATGCGTCGGCTCGGTTAGAGATTGCGGTTTAGTTTCTGCTCAAATATAGGTACAAAGAATAAGGTACTATAGAATCATGACCCACGCGTACCCATACATATGTTACGTACTCATCAATACGAGGTTTGTCTTTTCATTCCTGATTATCTATTGGTTTTAATGAAATTTATGCTCATACTTGGAAAGCAGAAACACTTAAACTACCTCTTGAAATCTTTGTAGAAACAATAGTAGTAAAGAAATCACTCTCTAGTCTGACCTTTTTATGTTTACCTATGAATAGTAAAGCCAAGTGTCGCGTTGGGGCCGAATAAAGTGTGCGAAAGAAAGTGCCCATTGGATCCTATCACCCATCCCACGACGTCAAAATTTCCGCATCCATTGGATAAAAATTAGCATTTATTTATCAAAACAGACAGGGAATTATTGTTTTAGGGGACGTTCGTATATCCTTTGCCGCTTATATTTTTTATATCTTGATTGTACAAAGTCGAATTAGGATTTGCAGCCTGCGCTCCCCTTAGATGCAGTGTAATACTTAGGCTAAGCTAAGCTAAGCTGCTACATCAAATAGGTATCATAGAAAAAAGTCAAATTTGAAAGTCTTAGTAACAGCTCGGAGTATGAATTTGTTTAGCTCTGCCTCATCTTTCGGGGAATACAGGCGTGATGTTATTTTTACATAAGTAATTCTAGTAATAGTACCTACCTATTATGTTATTGAAATTTTGTATAACTTAAAACTACTTAAATAGAGGAAACTATTGTTTGCAGTAGGTAGTGTAATAAATAATAATGAAGTTACATTACCTAAAGTTCGGGCATTTGCTCACATTATTTCAGTTTTAACCAAAACTTAGCTGTGTCTAAACTCTGAATCCGTACGATTAACCTTAATTATTTAACTGCAATCGATGAATGTCTTAAGCTCTTTGTATTCCGAACTGTACGAGATGGTTAGAAGCAGGGATTTAATACACGGATTTTGATGGCACAATAAATGGCGTTTGCCAACTTTCGCTTTGCGGTAGTGATTTTTTTTTATACGCATTCAATCAGGTAGTTCGCAAATTCTACGTAAGCAGCACGTGTTTTTTGTAATCATATCATCATAATGTAAGTAGTTTGGCTATAGTCCACTACGCCAGCCTAGAGCGGGTTAGCAGACTTCACACACCGTCGAGAAAATCCCTAAAGCATGCAGGATTGTTCAAAATGTTTTCACGTCATCATTAGATACTTTATTAATACGAGATCTATGTTAATGTTAATATCACTATGCTATCACTAATTTTTGTCCTCATATACACTAGCCTTTATGGAAAGACAAAATCCAGCACTTACATTATATACTGCCTCATTAGTCTAGTGGTCCCAAGCGCGACTGCTACGCTAGAGGTCCTGGGTTCGATCCCCAGGTCGAGCAAAGTGTTATTGGGTTTTTCTATGAAATTCTCAGTAGCAGCTCGGAGTCTGGATTTGTACCCGGTTAATGGCTATAGGCTCGCCCCCTATAACATGGTACCTAAACATACCGGCGAACTGTGGGTGTACCTCTGCCTAACCCTTCGGGGAATACAGGCGTGATGGTATGTTATATTTATGTTATGTTATATATTTATAATAAACATTATGTGACATTCGTTTGACTAGATATTTGGCACCAAGTACACCTACTATATTATTGTTTAATTCTTTAGAGATTGTTAAATATTTTAGCTTGTGGAATTGGAAAAGTTTTAGCACACTGCGGTCCTGAAAAAAGGTACAAAGTTTACCTATCTTCCACTTTATTTTTTCTTAGAAAAACTAAGCTTACCTAAGTGTTTGTTGGGAAGTGGCAGGTTTTTCCCTCCCGTGTCAATGTAGACAATTGATTTTTATAGTTTTAACGTTGTTGGAAAAGGTAAAGGTGAAACGGGGCAAAGAATTTATTTTATTTTATTTCCTTTATAGATAAATCAAATATTATTTTAGTTAAACCTAGCATATGAAATGAAATGAAATTATTTATTCTGCAAGTAGATCTTTAGAGATACTTTTACATGTCATGGTTTGGGTTTTTTTTTAGCTAGATGGCTTCGGCATTTCCTAACTGACGACCTCTGAGAAGAAACACCGAAACAAACTCAGAGAATCATGGTCTCTTTTAAAGTCCAGACATGGAAGAACACTTATAAGTGAGTGGTACGATGTAGGGTAATATCTGAAATGGCCTTTTGAGGAAAGAACCATAGCAGCTTTGAGTACACGGAACACTGGTACACTGGAACACGATGACTGATGCATGCGTGCCGTCAGGCACGCATGCATCAGTCATCGTGTAGCTCAACCATAATTTAGGGAGCTCAACGACCTGTCGCACGACCATACCAGATCAGCAGACCATAGTACCTTCTATATACTTTTATAACATAACTAGCGGCCCGCCCGCGGTTTCACCCACGTTGCCCCATTCCTAAGAGCCGTAGCGTAATGTTAAGTAGCTTAAAAACTTCCTCTTGAATCACTCTATCTATAAAAAAAAACCGCTTCAAAATCCGCTGCGTAGTTTTAAAGATTTAAGCATATATAGGGACGGACAGACAGCGACAGCGGCTTTGTTTTATACTATGTAGTGAATTACCATTACGTCTGTTTTCCCCGAAGGGTGCATTCGGGGAATATAGGCGTGTTGAAGCGTAAGCAGAGACGTTCTGGTGTACACTGTCAGTTCGCCGTTATGTTTATGTAAGTCCCATATAATAGAGGGCGAGCCTATTGCTATTAATCGGGTACAAATCCCAAATTCCGAGCTGCTGAGAATTTCATAATAAAACCCAATAACACATTGCCCGACCTGGAAATCGCACCTAGGAACTCTAGCGTAGCAGTCGCGCTTAAGACCAATAGACTAATGAGGCAGTTATATAGCTTAGTTCCCAAAGAAAAAATACTTTCTACTAAACGGCTACGTATTTAAGGAAAATATCAGAACTAAACGCTTGTAATAAATTCTACCGTAAATAATGTTCCGAAACTGCGATAAAAAGCTCTCTTGTCACTTTAAGTATGAAATATAATGTTATAGTGGAAGTCCGTAGCTAAGGCACTCTTATAATTGACTAGTCTGACGTCAGGTGTAACAAGACGGGAATATATTAGGAGATGTCTGATTCAACTGGTTTGTTTTTCGGAATATGTATTAAAAATGTAATATAATATTTTAAAAGAACTATTTGTAGGTTAATGTTTCGGTTTTCGGCTTCGGCAGTTCGGCTAACTCGTTCTTGACATAATTATGAAATCCCACGTGCGAAGAGAAGAGAAATCCCAGAGAAATTCTTGTACAATTTCTTGTGTTATCGACAATAATGATACCTACTAATACCTTTTCCCGGGCGGATTTTTAAAGTTTTTTACTACTATGTAAAATCTCCAAAACCCTTACCGGTAAGGATTTATAACAATCAGCTTAGAATTTGTGGTGTTTGGAACCAATAAATATAATTTTTAATGTCTACCTATGGTCGTGACTCTACGTTTCGCATGGAGACTTTGACGAAAACTAGTACAACTGTGAAGCGCCAAATTAAAACATTTACTGTAACACAAGTTTCATCAACGTGATACTTGGCACTCGATAGGCAATGTAAATACGTACATTTGCCAAGCTTTTTTTTATTTCCGACCGTCCCAAGCCTGATGAAGCAACATTTTATGATTTTTATGCTCAGTCTGACTTAGTTATTGAAGGTCGTGCGTTTATTAGGAAGCACTGTTCTCGACTACGGTGGTGAATAAATTATTCATTATTCAAAACAAAAAAATAATTTTAATATCATCGATTTTATTTCCCTTTGTTGACAATGAAGAACATCACACACAAACATACACACAACATACAACATGTATACCTGAGATCTATTAGGGATTTATACAAAATACAAGATTAACATTAATCATCACGCCTGTATTTATTGAAGACTTAAGTCAGAGGTGTGGTGCCAATGGACTGTTGTACCTACTGTTTACCAATGAGATTTAAATGGCTTAAAACTCATTGGTCATTTACCGGATACAAATCCAAACTTCGAGCTCAAGATTTTTAAATAGATATTTCCAAAAACATTACTCGATCTATGAACCCATGATCGCGCTTTATTTTAAAATACTAGTTGTGACACTCCAGAAAATAAAATCCGATAAACATTAGTCACTCCTTTTCACAACACAAGCAATGAACAATAAACAGATCTTATATTTTCTGTTTTACGACGCGGATGCGTGGAAAATGTGGGAATCGTTTATTGGGACATAAATCATAAATAGGAATACGACTAGAAAACAAAAAAGAAAGGATTTTGGAAAAGGTACATTCAGAAATCCATATCTATTCTATTATCGTGCAGAATACATGATTTTTTTAATACATTGGTTCTTTAGTGCAAGTTTTCGCACTTTTTACTTGTGGGTCTTCAAATTAATCCCCTCATTTCTCTTTATCCTCTTTAAACAGAATGAATCTTCTTCTCTCTGCTTCTTTTCTTTTTTGTCTGTTGAATAAAACATACTTTAATTCGGTTTTTTCTGTCTCAATTTACAAGGTTTTTTTAGTTTGGATAAAAATGATATAATGCTGCTTCATTAGCCTAGCGGTCCTGAGTGCGACTGCGACGCTAGCGGTCCTGGGTTCGATTCCCCCCGGTCGAGCAGTGTTATTGGGTTTATCTTTGATATTCTTGGTAGCAGCTCGGAGTTTGAGATTTGTGCCCGGTTAATGGCAATAAGCTCGCCCCCTGTAAGATGGGACCTAAACATACCGGCGAACTGTGGGTATACATCAATACACTTCTGCTAACCCTTCGGGGAATATGATGGTGTGGTATGATTTTTTTTTAAATCATAGCCGTGCCAACGTGTAATGAATAAAGATTTGACAAGAAAGATCTTACATTTAAACTTCTAATATCAGGTTTGTCGGTTGCCGTACTAAAATTCAATCAATTGGGCTTAGAACAGTACCTAGAGCGTGTACCTTATCGTTTTCCAATTTACCAATGGACGTCACGTGTTGCAGGTGTCAGGTCAACCATACAGATTGGTTTCAAATTGGATCGATTGTTCTAACTATTACTATAAAGAGGGTTTTGGAAAAAACTCCAGCAATTTTTTTAATTTCAGTGAAACTATAAACAGGTTCTTTTGAGATGTCAAAAACGACATGCACGGTTGCAATATAAGTATTGATTACAATCTAAAATATTAACATTTGTTATACAATTCTAAATAGGTACCTACTTTAGTTACTTAGTAATGCTATAAATTAGATGTGGTGACAAAAACGTTCCTAATTAAGTAGTTGCTTTAATAAATTAATTAAGACCTAAACAGGCTTTTATAAATATGGGTTGGAAATATCAAAATTATAATTATACTTAAACCTTGACTTAAAAATAACGGACTGAAAACACAATTGTTTTAAAAAAAACTTTTTTATTTTCTCCAAAACACATCTGAATCTCTGGAAATCTGTATTTGTCTTCATGAATATACATTCTAGTTTCTGACTATTCTTTTGTATAAGCAAGCTGAAGGTCGTGATAAATTATATGAAATCTTATTCATAAATTATCCTTAACATTTCACCTAAATATTTAGACCCAATTAGCTTGTTAGTGAAATCACTCATCTATATCAAGCACTGACGACTTCAGTATAAATTAAGATACTTACATTTTAGTTTTATAATTTTCCAGAGTTTCGAGCACTTTACAGCTAGTCCTTTAAAACCACGAGCGCTGTAAAGTGCTGAAAACGTTGGCTAGTTGAAATGTAAATGAGAAGAGTGGAACTTTAAAAAAATACGTTAAAAATATCTAAAAGAATTTTCATTCAATTCTACAAATATGACGCGTGAGCACCAGCTGTTATTCTGCACTTGTTTTCAAAGATTATGATGGTCCATTCTCGTTCGATGTTTGCCATATTGCAGCAGTAAAATATTAACGACTTTTCGCACTAGTAGCTAAATGGCTGGCTAGCCACTTTAGTAAAAGCCATATTCCCGAGCGCTAGATAGCTTGCGGCCAATTGTTGTTCGTACCATGACGCTTGTATTCGCCGAAGGGTTAGGCAGTGGCGTATTAATATACACCCACAGTTCACCGGTACTTTTGGTCTCATGTTATAAGGGGCAAGCCTATTGCCATTAACCGGGCACAAGTCAAGTCAAAGTCAAAGTCAAAATTATTTAGTTCAATTAGACCATTAAAAAGATACTTTTGAAAAGTCAAACTAATTGCACAGTTCCAAAAAGTGGGTCTTATGGAGAAGAGGCGGCAAGAAACTCCATAGATACTCTCTTAAAAAAGAAACATGATTACAATATAAATCTTTACAACTTTGTTTTAAATAGTTTGACAATTATGCTGTCTGATGTGTAAGATTTATTCAGTATAAGTAGGTGTTATATTTTGAAAGAAAGGGATTGCCACAGGAAGTAAGAGCCGACCAGTCCCGACAGACAGCACCCGTTCACGAGCATGACGTGTGTATCGGCGCAGTTCGACTCAACCATATTGTAGGGAATAAAACGACCCGAACAAGTTCCAAACTTCGAGCTGCTAGTGATAATTACCTTCATTGAAACCCAATAACACAATGCTCGACCTGAGAATATAACCCAAGACCGTTAGACTAATGAGGATAAACACTTTGATGATTTGTATAATATATACGTTTGAAAGAAAATTTATTTTGAATTTCAGTGAATGTGTACCTATATTATAGCAAACTCTACATACCTATGTACCCTCTGTCCAAGTACAATGGGACATTGTATTCGGAGCCTACAATTACTGTAGTTAGGCAGCACATGTTCCTTTTAGATATTATCGCTGGTTCAACAATAGACGCCTCCCCTTTGGTGACACGTCCGCCGTCTATCGAATATCAAGCCATACCAGGCCCCTTGGTCTATTAACAACAATATGAAGACACGTTTTGGGAAGAGTACCTATCTTAGTAATGTGTAGTGAATAAATACATCGCAAGTAATCTATGGAAAATGCAGTATCTATTTATTTAGTTATTTACTTGTCTTACGTGCATAACTCGCTTTTAGACGATGTATTAAGATACAACGCATCAGATGTCAACCTAGCCGTTCAGGAATAATGAGTGCAGTGATAGCAGTAGATAAGTCAATGGTTTCGAGTTCGAATCCAAGGCACGCACCTCTTACTTTTCGAATTCATGTGTGTATTAATAGTTTATTATCACGCGCTTAAACGGTGGAAAACATAGTGAGAAAACTTGCATGCCTGAGAGGTTTTCTCGAAGGCATTTGAAGTCTGCCAACCCGCACTAGGCCAGCGTGGTGGACTATAACCTAATCCCTCTGAAAAGAAACCCGTATTCTGTAGTGGGACATTCAAATGGGTTGATCATGTTCAGGAATATGACTGTGAACACCGCATCCAATGCACGTACAAACATAGTATATAACACAGAGAATTGCACTGCTCGATCTGGGGATCGAACCCAGGACCTCGAGCGTAGCAGTCACGCTTACGACCACTAGGCTAACGAGCCAGTCAAAGTATTAAAATGTATTACTTATAGGTAAGTAGTACTCGTATATTTTTGTGGGTATTATTCCTTTGTGGGTAGCTTGATTTTCTATCAATAAAATAAGAAGACAAGAAGAAAGAAAATATATTTATTTACATGGACAAGACGCACACAATAGTCGTATTTAAACAAACAAAAAGCAAACTACTCGAAGATGTGAAGTTGGGTAAGTATGCGTCACATCCACGCAAAACGGCCATCGCTCAGCTTATTGCTATGACTCGTGCCCGGGACAGAGTCACAACGCTGGTTTTCAGCGACAGCCGGTGTCGACATATTGACGTCGGACGGTGCATCTACAAACAAGAATACTTATATATCTTGAATTAAATAAATAGATTAAAAAAATATATACATATTATGTAATATTAATGTATGCTACAAATAACAACCATGATAATATAGATTCAAAATTATTTGTTGCACGCAATACCTCACTAATATTATACAAGTAAGTAGGTAGGTATCCTTACTAATATTATAAACGTGAAAGTTTGTGAGTATTGATGTATTATACTCTTTCACGCCAGAACGGCTGAACGGTTTGGATGAAATTTGGTAGGGAGATAGAATAAAGTCTGGAATAACACATAGGCTACTTTTTATCCAAGTCGGACCCAATTCTGAAGTCCACGCAGGCAAATTCGCGGGCAGAAGCTAGTTATAAATAAAATGCTCCGGTTATTGTAACGGAATTGTATCTCCACCATTTAATTTTCATTTCAATCTGCCAACGAATAAACTAGTTGGAACATAATATCTTTTTCAACTGCTTTTCATTCCGTGCAGGCTTTTAAAGTCGGTATTTGAAAGCGGATACTTGAAGTCTTGAACAGTATGCTTATTACATTTATTATGACTGTGAAAGCTGAGATGCTTTAGTATGAAATCGAGTCTTACATTCTTCACGCGATTTTGTTAAAACAGTTTTAGTGTGGTAGTTCAATGTCATATATATTTTTTTTTTGTGATATGCTTACGCTTGACCGCCTGTTCACCTGATGTAAGCGATACTTCGATCTACGATGGAGCGCGTTTGCCGAGAAACCGATTCACTCTTGATTTGAAGACACCCAGATTGTACATATACATCGGGGAAGACCCACTCGGGAAGCGTATTCCACATTTCAGCGGTACGCATGATAAAAATGGACTTAAATCGTACGGGTTTTCGGAATGTCCACCATGAATCGATGTCGCTTTTTCGTGCTTCTGGTCGTCTGATAGTAGAAAGTTTATTAAATGTTTTATTTGAATTATATAATTATTACAGGCTTCTGAATTCCCAAAAATGTACGGTTCCAATCAATGGGGCACATGAAAGAAACCTCCTTGAAACTGCATACATATATACATTTATATATATTATATACATTTAACAAGACATACCATAACGCCCGTATTCCCCGAAGGGTTAGGCATAGGCGTACTTAATGTACACCCACAATTCGCCGGTATGTTTAGGTCCCATGTTATAGGCGGCGAGCCGATAGCCATTAACTGGGCACAAATCCAGACTTCGAGCTGTTACTGAGAATTTCATAAAAAAGCCGACCTGGGGATCGAACCCAGGACCTCTAGCGTAGCAGTCGCACTTGGGACAGGCAGTCATCATTTACTCCTTTAAATATAATAATGATAATAATATTTTTGTAATCCTCGTAAATCGATCTTCGCACGAGTAAGGGGAGGCCTATATTAGATACCCAAAACTCAACATAGCGCACAAAAATGCATATCCCACCAAAATCCAATGTGTTTTGTGCATTTAAACGTATAAGAATCCAACGTGGAACCTTCCTGTCAAAAGCTAGAAATAAAAATCCAATTGCCACAAGTGGAAAGTTACTTAGCTGAAGGGAATTACAATGTTCAGCTAAAAGCGTTATTGTATTAAAACTTT
This sequence comes from Acronicta aceris, assembly GCA_910591435.1. NCBI lineage: Eukaryota > Metazoa > Arthropoda > Insecta > Lepidoptera > Noctuidae > Acronicta > Acronicta aceris. The sequence continues at coordinate 5,378,841 of OU342767.1, read as the reverse complement.
TGTCCACCATTCCCATAACTTTATACCAAAATCCAATTTCTAAGCTCTCCTTATTTCATACGATCTTGCAATGACCATATTTTTCATTTTTAATACAATATTCCCAACATCAAAGCAACATTAAGTGTTTTCTTGTGCTCTCTATTTTTGTATGCTTTTACATAAAAATAACGCTTTAAGTATTTTGTTGGTTTTACTACCATGAAACTAGGTTCAACGTGCATGCAAAATGAAATTAAGAATTAAGTAACTGTTTACATTGTGGGCCCCAATAGAATTACCAATTTGCAATGTGAGCCCCAATATAAATGTAGGTTTTGTATGGTGTCCCTTGACTGTTCCGTTATGGTAATATCAGGGGTACCCAATCTTTTTCAGTCCGCGGCGCACAAACATGTTTATTATTTTTTCTCGGCGCTTCACCAATTTAGCTGGTCGAAATAGATAGGTACAATGATACTGGTTATATAGGCACAAAAATGAATGAGGAGAATGGTAAAGAGAATCGCTTCACGGCGTCCTTCGTGCTTCGTCCTTCGTGCGTGCGTGCGTGCTCCTAAATCCGGGGCTTTCACGCTTCTTGTCTTAGTTACCTACCAGATTTAAAAGGTAGCAACCCTTTCAATAATGGATGGCACTTTCTTGATTACCTGCTTATAACTTTTGTGATGTGTTCAAAAACCAATAGGGCGTACCCAGGAATTTGTAGCTGTATCGGAGAGGTTTTCAAAGTCTCCGAGAGAGGGAACAACGCGCTGGATGCTAGGCGCTTTGTGAATCATATTTTTTAAACGCTGTTGCCCGCAACGACCGATCCCCATACGGAACAAATTTTACTGTGGTCTACAGGTTCCTAGTTGACGTTTGTTTAAGTATGTGGGAATTTGTGTTTGTAAGCACACCCACGATACAGGAGAAAATCCTAGTGTGAGGCAACGATTTTTTATAGTGCCCCCCTACCCCTAGAAAGAAGGGCCTGAAAAAGACATAGACTAAGTACCTTTTGTATCAAAAAGTTATTTGGGATGCGAGTCAAACGCTAGTATGTTACTAAATTATTCTTGTAAATCGATCGTCGCGTTCTTCAACTAAGGCATAAATATATTTGTTATCAAAGCTTGCTCGCATCGTAAGTACTTATACCTATCTTTAGTAAGTGGTAGATTTACGGTCAAATGATTTACAAGAATGTTTGGCAATGTACCTAATTGAGCTATAAAAATTCTTTACGGTAAACCGGCTGTAAGTGGGTAGACACTAGGCATGATACGCAAAAGCTACATTACATAGATACTTGTTATTTTTATTGAAACGTTAGATTTTATGTTGCGAACGTTGTAAATATTTTTGGTAGTAGTAGGTACCCACTTAGATTATAAAAATATGTGAAGCACTTTCAGCATCTTATCTCAAAAATATAATACGAAAAGATATTATGTACCTACCTACCTATACTATGAAATACCTATTAAAAAAAATGCATCTGAATGCAGATGTTTGTTCAGATTTTTTATAGCCTATATTTTAAGTTACACGTCTAGCTATACATCGGAGAAAATTGCATTCATACCATGCAGTAGTTTTTGCGTGATGCGTGTACAAACATACAGAGGGACAAAAATTTTAAAAAAAAATTTGGCTTCTATTGCTATAATAAAGAGCCCTCATATTAGTTTTTTTTTTTCGATATATATAATGTACAGACATCGACCTTTTACAATTTTATTATTTGTATGGTATGTACCTTGTTATAGACTAGCTGGTTCCGGGGACTTTTAAAACTCTTGCCTACGGCCATGGTGACAGGCATTGCAATTAGTCGTTAGTTGCTACACACAGGTCACACAGCATTCTAACTCATATCAGACACGGCTACTAAAGGTTGTGCACAAATGAGGCGACTGTCAGAGTTTCAATGGTTATAGTTTCAGCCCCGTATTTCATAAACGCGCTTAAAACTTTGTCTGCATTTACGTACAAAGAACGCTAAAGAAAATAACAGTTTATTAATGTTATTATATTGAAAGGAATATATAAGGTTTCTTGTGAGAACATTGGAAATATATTCCTTGAACCGCACATCTTTAATTTGTTCGTAATTTTGGTCTTCTTTCGTTCCTTTACCAAGAATATCCGTTTCACTACTTTTAACTCTGCCATGTTTTTCATCTCGACTTATTTTAGATTCGTTGTTGCTTGCTATTCCTTATATTACAATTCTTTCATAAAATATATGAGAAAATATTTCAATGGCTTCCTCCAAAATGATTCATTATTTTTGTGACACAACATTTTATTTAGATAGATAGGTAATTAGGTGATTTTACCTCCCCTGATAACACCGAGAGTTGTCGGAAAATTCGAATGGCGAATTTGCGAGCCTATTGCTATTAATTGGGCAAAGATCCAACCTCTAAACTACTAGGAATTTGATAGAAAAACCCAATAAATAACACTGCTCCCGGAAACGAACTTAGGACTTCACACTCAGCAGCCTCACTCGCAACCACGAGGCCAATGACGTAGACTGTGCAACGACCTCGAAATAAAAGAAACGTTGCCAACGTGAAAATGTCAAACGAAATAAATATCTAATCAGGACCACACAGCAAATTAGCTCTTATCGGCTCTATCGGGTTGCAATTGGCTATTAATTGAATGAAACAGATTAGGTGGGTACCTATCTTAATTGTCTAAAGATTAAATGTATCACGGATCAGCGTTATTGTGTGAAATGGAGCGGCGAATGATACGAATCGATACCGGGAACTAAGCACACCCCTAGGCAATATAATTATATCGGTACACTAGCTTCGATAGGTGAATTTCGGACACATCCAATTTTGTTTATCATGTAGGTACTAATAAAACGTAGTTTTTTAGAACTAAGTAGGTGCTTATAAGTGTATCAAAGTACTTCGTAAAAATTCGTCTAACATGATTGATAATGATAAAAGACATTTTAGAAATAAAGGGCAAGGTTGGAATTTGTCGTTTTATTTCAAGATTCAAAAGCTTAGAAGTCACAATCATGGCTACTGATCGTGGGTTTGAATCCCAATTCGATGAGTTTGGATTTGTGCCCGAATAATATTGCAAAAGGCTCGCTTAGTCGGTCCCCCTGTGACAGGATCTAAAACAACTGCAACTGTGTGTTAGGTAAACTTCTGCCTAACCCTCTAACCTGTGTAGGCATACAAGATTACGGTTTAGATTAGAGAATTCCAAGTGCCTACACTAAAATATCGTCTCAAAATCTAATCAACTTGTTAATGGTCCTTAATCTATCTTTAAATATATATAATTTAAAGAAATGAATCCCTCTTTCCCTTGGTCACGGCATCACGCGACCGGCTGGACCGATTTCGTTAATTCTTTTGTTTTGTATATTATTATGTTATTGTCAGTACAAGGTTCGTTTATTATTATTATTATTAAAAGCCCGTAGTGTCCCACTGCAGGGCAAAGGCCTCCCCACTCTCCTTCCAAGGTTCTTTTGAAAGAAAAAAATAAGAAATTTGCGCGGAAAATTAGAAAATTAAAAAAAACTTAACGTCCAACCTTCGCGCGTTTGTCGTATGGGATGTGAGTGAAACCGCGGGTAATAGCTAGTTAATGATAATTATCAGTGACTGTTACTGCTAATAATAATAATAAATAATAATAATGCGTGTAATATTGAAAGTGAAACTTGGCTCGCTACATAATCTAAGTACAGTCAACAACACATCAAGTTACTACAAACTGTCTTTCCCCAATGGATATTAAACTCTAAGTAATGCATAATTATTTGAAAATCGATTGAAGAAACGACAGAAAGTCTGTTCAGTTGAAAGACTGTACCTAGGTATCGTAAAACAAATAAATTTTGCTGCCTAACGATTTCCCATGTGAGATATCTAACAAACTTGATACGTAAGTAATACTTACTACGAGAGACATAATTGAATTAGGTTTTGAGCTCCCGAACACATTAATCACTTTTACGACAGTGGAGTAAGTAGGTATCCAACACTGACCCCCCGAAGCTAGGTACCTGTTTGATCCCTTAAATGAGTTTCCCCAAGGCTAGACTAAAACAGAACTAAATAACTTTCTACCTCACTTAATTATGTAGGATTAATTTGTTATGAAAGCTCCCGGCCTAAAATAATATTGAATATTCAATTTGTTTTAGAGAAATATCCACGTAGACAGAGTCAGCATCAAATATATCAGAACTAGGGATGTTAACTGTAACCGAAATTATCGGATACCCGAAACAAAAATCTATCCGAAATCGTAACAAAATGAATGGCGTACTGCTATATATCCACAGTTCGCCAGTATGTTTCGCTCCCATGTAATAGGGGCGAGACTATTGCCATTAACCGGCCACAAATCCAAACCCCGAGCTCCTATTGAGGATTTCATAGAAAAACACAATAGTATTGCTCGACTTGGGAATCGAACCCAGAACCAGCGTAGTAGTCGCGGCCACTAGACTAATGTGGCAGTTACAGTAGCCCTGATATAACGCGCGTCAGAAGATATCCGCAACTGGTTTTGCCGTAGTAAATTTTAATATAAAAACTCGGTGTTACGACAGCTGTTGTGGTAATTGTTTCGCATTCCTGAATGTCCTTACGTACTGATTTTGATATTTTTGCAAAAGAACACGTTATTTGAACTGTGCGGCTGTTCGCAATGGCTAACTTCAGACACGCATTTCGAGGGTACTGTACTATATCTCCTGCTGTATATACCTACAACTATTTTCGAATCTTCGTCTCTATTCATTGTCAATTTACAATGACCACCATACATTCCCTACATACTGATTTGTCAATCGTTAGATATCTTTTAAACTGAGGAATAAAATTGACGTTACGACAGATTTTGCATAGAAAAACTGTCAAAAATTCGACAAACCGGCCCTAAATGTTTATAGAAAAGTCGCTGTTTTGGTATGTCTCTTTCTCCGCTAATTTCTAAACCACGCAAAGGATTTTGATACGGTTTTCACTATCATTTAGGTTCTTTCGGAAGATTTATAATGTAGGTAACGTGCGAAGCCGGGTCGCTAGTTATAAATAAAATACACAACGCAGTAAAAACAGTGGATTTGATCTCATTTATTCTTAAATACGGATTACAATCAAATGTAAATAGACAATATCACAATATTATGTCACAATACGAACAGGAAATTTTTTAGTATCACACAATTTCACATCATTGATACATAGCATTAACCAATCTTTGTAAACATGCCTCACGTTTGGAGGTACTTTCTTTTTTAATTTTTGAAAACTTTGAAAGTCTATAGTCTTATTATTATGGAGAACATAGTCTACATCCATGGATCTTATTGCCTTAACCACTATACCTCCATACGCGATCCAGTGCCTCTCAAAATGCCTTCGTTCTTCTTCAGAGAAGCTAATAAAATCAGGGTAAAAACCTAACCATTTGTCTTTGAAAACGTCTGGTAGTGGTGTCTCTGGTATAAATAGAAACTCTTTGCTGTCTTCTTCATCTACACTCATATTTTCTTCCTTATTATTATCTGTTGACATGGAACTGTTACTTTTGTCCGAAGAACTAGAGTGATTTAGTTTCATTTTTGGCTGTGGTTCCTTTTTCGTCAAGAAGGCATCCATTGTGTTTTTAAGTTTGGCAGGCTTTGGACTGACTTTTGTTTTAGTGGGACTAGCTTTGATTTTCTTTGCAGGGGGTTCATCAGATGCTGTTGCCGCTAATTTGTTTAATAGAGACACATCAGTTTTTTCTTTTGAAGTTTTGTATAGATGCTTCAGTTCTTCAAGGTTGGTGGCAGTTTGCCAGTCCTTGTCTGTCCTTATCCTGGTTACTCTAGGAAACCTTACTGAAATACCATCAGCTGTGTGTAAATTTGCTTTTGTTAGTTCCGTACCTGAAATAAATATATGCATAATAAATAAATATACGGTGCACCAAAAATATTTGCTTCATTTTAAAATAAATTGTGTTTTCATTATTGAACTGCATTAAATATTAATACCATGATTGGTTCCATTCACATGTGGATTATTACAAAACATTTGCTTTGAATAAATAAAATCAAATAGCCAGTTGCCTATGTTTATAAGTGAAAAAGATGGAAATAGTGTCTAGGGGTCGTAAGCGCAACTGCTAAGCTAATGATTTTATGTTTGATTACCAGGTCGAGCAATGTGTTATAGGGTTTTTCTATAAAGTTCTCAGTAGTATCTTCAGCTCTGCCTTACCTCTCGGGGAATACAGGCGTGATAACGTTACATTATAATTTTTTTGTCATAGTTATGAAAGAAGTAGGCTGAGTAACAATGTATTAGCAACAGTCAAGAGTAAAAGTTCTCTATTCCTAAAATAGGCCAAAAAAAAAAATCGTAACATACCAGTAATCTCCCAAACAGGTTGATTTTTAGGATCCGAAGCGACAAAGTCAGGCACCATTCCTTTATTGCAATCCAACCATGATGGTACTTTATTGCTGTCTTGCGATATCTTCACCATGAGTGGTCCTAATTCTTTCTGCAGCCTCTCCAACGTGCTGTCGTCGTGACCCGTGTGGACTTTAGTGACGGTAACCCAGCGGTTGCGGCGGGTATCATGACAACCCATTAGGAATACAGACATCATACCACCTTTTTTTCCTGTACCTGTACATGACATAGGTATTAATTTATAAAAAAAATCCCTTTTTATGTAGTCTAATTAATTGTGTCCTTTGTGTGTTCTTTTGTATCCCACTACTGAGCAAATACTTCCCCTAACTCAGTCCAGTGCTTCTATATCGCGATGGTCTCCACAGACAAAATCGGCGGAAATTGTTCTATGTAGCATTACTGCTCAGAGCGGCTATTATGCCTACAATGTATGAAATAAACAAACTTTTACCCAAAGTATAACTGATGTGATATGAAGGCCCATCAATAACGTGATGGAGAGCAGTTAACCTACCACTGGTTAACACTTTACAACATTAGTTTGAAGCCCTCCTATAATGTAACTGCAGGTCAGGTATATTTTGGAATATGCAATGTGAAATTTCGCTAGCAATTGCAAACCCTTTACACTGGATCAGGCCAAAGTTTACATAGTATTATAGATATAACCACAGAAATAGAGGCAGGTGATCCTTTGATTAATTTTATTCTAGGATATTAAGTTAAAAAATAACTTTGTGTAAGACTAAGATTGAGTCCTACAATTCTGATATCTGTCATTGTGATTTACAATTATCATAATACTATATCTTGTACATACCAAACCAAGCTCCTAAAACAACGAGGTCAGCAGTGTCGGCCATTGCTCCGTCAAACAGATAGTCTTTCTTCACTTTCAGCCAGTGCCGTTTGCCTGGCTCATATGTAGACTCCAAGTCTTTCAGTACTAACCCTTCTAAACCCAGTTGTAGTACCTGGAATTTATAGAGCAGATTATTATACTATGGTATTTTACATTATTTTTTTAATTTAGGTAAATGAGATAAAAATATAAGGAACTGTTGTATGTTCTAACAGAAATCACTACCACTAGGTAAAGTCTAGCTGATAGCTAGACCCATCACCATAGATATTTTCACGCCTGTCACCCATTGGGGTAGACAGAATACATAGATATATTAATAACCTGACAAAATTATGAGCAGTCATTGAATAAATAATTTTATCATATTTAATTTCATTTATTATATATTTTTTTTAATATCATCATAAGTATCACAATAAGTTGTAAAGTTTGAATGTTAACATACCTCAGCAATCATTTTAGCTAAATCTGATGGCTTCTCAATCAATTTTTGTTCAGAAAACATGACATGATTTGTAACTTCCACCATATTCTCATGTAATATCTGTCTTCTCTTTCTTATTGGTAGATCTATGAGAACTTCACCGTTGTAGTACAAACAATCAAACACAAATAGACAGACTTGCGCATCTTTGAACTCTGACTGCTTATGTATACCTAATGTACCGAATGGTAGCGGCTTCCCTGTATTAACATCTACCATCAGCACTTCGGCATCCAGGATCAAATCTGTACCCTTTGGGAATGCTTGTGGCAAATATTCCTTAAAATGACTGACTTTGTGTGCCATAACCGGTTTTAATGCTCTAGAAAAATATTTAAACTCATTCCCTTTTTTATGGACTTGAACTCGTTCTCCGTCATACTTGATTTCTGAGAACATTCCATTCGGACATTTCTTCATTGCCATTTCTACTGATTTGCATGCCTCAGCTAACATTGGTAATACGGGAGTCATAAGTGTCAGTTTAGCATCAAAACCTTTTTGGATTGCATCTTTATGTTTTACGGTACTGCTTTCTGACATAATTCTGTCTAGCACCATGTTTAAGTCTCTGGATGTTTGGAAGACACTGTAAGCATCTGGATGCACACCTTCTAATATGTGTTTTGGTCCAGCATTTATCCGCAAATCACCCTTTATTAGCCTGATGAGCATTTTCAAGTCATTGGCCGTACATTTCTTTACATTTTTTTTAAAATGGTATATTTGTTCCTCCTCTTTGGTTAATTTAGAGAGGTCTTCTAAAAAGTCTTCTACTTTTTGTATAGTGAGGGTGCTATCTGATGCTGGTTGAACAACTTTTGATTTTAAAAAGAAACACTGTATTGTATCAGCAACATCACCCTGTTCTAAATGTGTCAACATGTCATCATGATCTGTATTAAATATTCTAGAAAATAATTTCACCAATTGTTTACTTTTTAAATTATACACTCTTTTAGTCACTTGTGGTAGTAATAACTTGCACCACAATGTTAAATTTCCTCTGAAAGAGATGTCATCAGTGCCTTTTCTAAAAAAATTATTGACTACTGCAGTTTTTTCAGTATAAGCATCTACTTTTGATATTCTTTTACATAATTTGAAGAATGTCACAAACTTATCATCATCAGTCTCGACTTCCTCCTTTTTAAGACTATCTGTGCTGTCTATAATTTCAGTTTTCGTGGGGCTATTTTTTAAGGATGGACTTGAAACATTTTTTATAACCTTTGCTGTGTATTTGCCACTATTTTTGTCAGCATAAAGCTTTTCCATTTCATTCAGCTTCTTTAAAATTAATTCCTGGTCCTCCTTGTTTATGCTGTCCCAATTACCGACGTCGTCTATTGAGTCTACTCGTTTGGTAGCTGGTCGTTGCTTCAGTAAGACGTTCATGAAGCAGTCTACATGATACCATGATTTCATCTGTTGGCCGTCTCCATATGGACTTGCAACAAGCTTTGCGATACGCAGCTCGCCGCTAGGACAATTTGTTTTACAGCCCTTACATGAAGCTCGTCCACCTTTAGCTCGATCTACGAAAAACGGCGTGGATTCTGCCATTGCTAAAATAACACTTGATTTTTAGACATCCAGACAACAAAAATAGTTACACAATGACCGTGCACGTTTTTTACATAAAAATTTAACCATATGGGAACTTTATATCAATGATTACGTTTTATTTACTTTAAAAACTCGACAACTAATGGGAAATACGTAATAGAAACAAAAATGACAGTTTCATGACGTTGTGTCAAAATGACAGTTATAGAGATGTAGTGTAAGTTGGTACTCTATACCGTGTAATCACGTTTACCTACCTAATACTTCAAGTAACGTGATAAATAACATCATAATCATAAATACCGCACGTACCTAAATCTAAAGATTACTGATTGATCTAACGTAATTTAGTTTAGTATTTATATTTTATTATTGCCCTTGCTCCTACAATAAAATTCACCACTGTTTCCTACGCGATCACAGTTCAGTTTCATTTATAGAAAGGTTAGTCGGCCCGCCTCTATTGACGTTTAAATTCACGCATGCGTAGTTCTATACAAGATTTAGCAACTAATGAACCAACTAATTGTAATTATAATCTTGTAAGCGTTTTGGATGTGACATCTGTTAGCTTGTAAGATCAAATGAATAAATAAAATAATATAACATACCATCACGTCTGTATTCCCTGAATGGTTAGGCAGAGGCGTACTTAATGTACACCCACAGTTCGCCGGTATGTTAAGGTCCCTTGTTATAGGGGGCGAGCCTATAGCCATTAACCGGGCACAAACCCAGACTCCGAGCTGCTACTGAGAATTTCATAGAAAAACCCAATAACACTGCTCGACCGGAGATCGAACCGACGACCTCTAGTGTAGCAGTTGCGCTTGAGTCCATTAAACTAATGAGGAAGTTAGAATAAATAAATAAAAATAACTAAACTACGTTTCATAGCTAATAGCTTTGAATTGCAATAATGCTATGCCTTTCCTATGTATTACTATACTCTTTGGCTATACTTATGCTAGATACACTGCGATAAAAGCAACGTTGTCAATCGTTTTGATTAATATTTAGGTAGTACTGAGCATAATTCAATACCTTGGAAAGGCACATGCACAGACACAATAGAAAAGCAACCATTTGCCCCTCATAACCAGTCACAGTACTTTGATGAGATTTACATTTGTGAACTTGCAAGTAAAATGATCATTTAGCATTCATTGATTTATTGGGGCAGTTGAGTAGATGTCAATAAATATTTACTGGAGTCAGGAGTGGCATCAACTTGAACCTCCATAAAAAGTCATTGAAATCCTTCTTTCCTTCCTTTTTAATCTGTTTTAAAGGCACAGAGTAGGTACTTTTTAAAAATTTAAAATAGTAAAAGTTAAAGATAACGAAGTACTTCGAATAAATACTTTCATAATTGTATATTTTGTCTCATTACAGCGTCATCATGTCATCAAGAATTCAGCAGCGATGGCACGAAACACGGTACGCTAACATCGCCGCACTATCCATCTCCATACCCGCCGAACACTCACTGCCACTACGAATTTTTTGGGAGAGGCAAGGAGCGAGTTAGATTAATATTTCAAGACTTCTATTTACATAAATCTGCTGATGGATCTGTTGAGTAAGTTACTTATTTCTTTATAATAAATGTAGTAGGTACCTATCTAACCAATAAATATTTCCATATTTTTGGCGAAGATGCACTCAAATTTTAAATAATAGGTAATAAGAAATGTATGTAGAGAACGATTATCTAAGTACCCGCACTAGCGGTAGATCTTAGTTTTTATTCTGTGAAATGTAAGTGAGCAAAAATAATTATGTTTTAATATAATTATTTTAGTGATGTTTAGTTTCTTAATCCCATAACATTTACTATCGTTTCTTAAATACTTCGATAAAAATGCAACATTAATGCGGCCTTTTACGTATTTTACAGTTGTGCCAACGTGGATTCGTTGCAAGCGTTTATCAATGTGGATGGGCGTTTAGAAAAAGTGGAGACGTTCTGTGGAATCGACCTCCCCAAGCCTATTATGTCGAATGGGCCAAAGCTAATGTTGGAATTTCGTGGAACGCAATCATCGAGGTACTCAAGAGGATTCAAAATATCTTATTCATTTGTAGAAAGTAAGTACGAATTTATTACGATATTATTCCTATGCGATTTCGTTAAATGTACAGTCAGCGCCAAAAGTCGCTGAACGCAATGCAATCTTCAAAACGTTTTTACATCAAAAACGTTTTGAAGATTGCATCGTGTTCAGCGACTTTTGGCGCTGACTGTACTTACGTATCGAATAGAATTTACTGATTTTTTTTTTTATGGGATAGGAGGGCAAACGAGCAGACGGATCGCCTGATGGTAAATGATTACCGCCGCCCATGGACACCCGCAACACCAGAGGAGTCACAAGTGCATTGCCGGCCTTTTAAAAGGGGATTAGGCCTCCGGTAACGGTAACCTCACTCACTCGGCGAAACACAACGTAAGCGTTGTTTCACGCCGGTTTTCTGTGAGGCCGTGGTATCACTCCGGTCGAGCCGGCCCATTCGTGCCGAAGAATGGCTCTCCCACGTAAAAAATTAAAAAACATGTTTTTTTTTTCTTTAAAGCTTACTAGCAATGTGGGTCGCACATTACTAGTATTCTTGTTAAACCCTCGTGCTAAGCTAAATGCTTGTGTTACGAGTGGGTTCACGTCGGTAGTGCAATGGGTGAGTTTCGAACCGGCAACCACATGATCGCCAGTCCGACGCCCTAGCCATTAGGCTACTGCCGCATTAATTTAATAAGAAGAGGCCTAATAAAAACATGCTAATTTTTATCTATATCTAGGATAATACTTTGACTTCTTGTCTCTTCTTTCGTCCTCCTTTCGTTCCTTCGTCTTGCATTTTTCGTGTTTCTGAAGATTATATTTTTTTAATGTACCTTTTGTAATTTTCGTTTCTAAAATATACTGTGCCCACTGTACCTACATCATGGAGGTTTCATATCATGAAATGTGTTAAGTCTAATTTATAAGGACGAAAACAATTATCAAAATGTCAACAGCGAATCTTCCCTCTGAGGACGATGTCATCGTTTATTAAATACGTAAGTATAATTGTGTGTGTGTATGTCAAACACATGGTAATGTGTGCGGACCTCAGTGCGGACTTTCATACAAACTTTCACCCTCTTTTTCACCACCTTAGGGGTTGAATTTCCAAGAATCCTTTCTTAGTGCTCGTCTACAGTGTAAAAGGAACCAGCATGGAAACTTTCAGGGATCTAGCTCCTGTAGTTTCGTCTGTGCGTTGATACGTCAGTCAGTCAGCAGGTCAGGCACTCAATCAGGTTCTTTTATTTATATAGATTATAATTTTGCCATCTTTGGGTTTTATTGCCTCATTAGTTTATTTCTACCTCATTAGGTTTTAAGCTCGATTGCTACGCAAGATATGTTGGTTTCGATTCCCAATAAGAGATGCATGATTCTCGATTTTAATATTTTTCTAAAAAAATAGATTGTTGAAAAACGCAAATAAAAAATGAAGCTGTAGCGACATTTACCATGCTACATATTTAAACTAGACGGACAAGTCCTGAATTACGCAAGTGAAGTTTGCAACGCACCTTGGATATATACAACCGCCTGACATCAACCGTCGGGCCGTGGCCCGCCAGGCAAAATACCCGCCTGGTCGGAGGATCCTCCTTTTGGTTGGAGGTGCAATACATCTCACCTCTCCACAAAGCAGTTTTTAAAAAAAATCTCAGATCAATAAAACAAAACCGGGCGCAGACCCGATTAGGTTGCTAAAGCGCGTTTTGTACCCCAACAGTGAATATACATAAAAAAATACTATTTTTATTACATAAATTAATAATTTAAGACAACATATTACGTATAGCATATAACAGACAATAACAACGGTTTCATAATGTTTTCAGATTTCGGAATAAACACAGGGAGGCAGCTGAAGGAGTTTCCGTGCGCGTTCGTGTACAATAGTAGTGAGGCGCGCAATGGTACATTTGCGTCACCAAACTCGCCAGGACCATATCCAAGGGATACTGAATGTACATACTTCTTCCATGGCGGCGAGACTGAGAAAGTGCATCTGCATTTCACGAATTTTGACGTTGAAGGAGTTTTGCCGTGAGTATATGTATTTGCAATACATTTTTACAAGCAAATTAAATTTTACGTCGGAACTAGATTCACAGTACCAACCTAATAATAAGTGAACATGTTTTAATAACCAGTACTAGAAAGAACAGGTTCATACTCTGAATAACACAAATATTTTTTTGTATATCTGTTACAGATGCGAAGCAGTATCGGCGAGTGATTATGTTGAATTTTCAAATTATATGACTGAAGACAATAGATTTGGTAGATATTGTGGACAAATGAAAGAGTTTCACGTAGAGTCTGACAGGAATTTCTTCAAAGTAACATTTAGGTCGAACGACCGCTTAGATGGTACAGGTTTTAAAGCAATATATCAGTTTTTAGAAGCTACTGACGAGTATCGAGCGCCACCGGTACAAGATAAGGCTTCACATTCTTTGTGTAAGTTTTTATGTGCACACAGAATTGCTATTATGTTAACAATTCAAAATTGAGAGAATTTACCGTGATAACTGGACAGGATACGTGTGAAAACCGTGAAAAGCTTACGGAAAAAATGTAGGGAACAGTTTAGAAATGGCAAAACGTTTAGTCTATTTATCACTATAAGCACGAATAGATAATTCATGATTCTGCAAATAGACGCTTCGTTTTTGGACGTCGGACGAATTCTGGCCTCTTGGGTTGGATTCCCAGTCGAAGCGGGTGCACAAAATTATTTGTAGAGATAGGTCATCGCTGAGTTCTACCTTTGTTCCAATTTGCGGTGAACTAAGGATCCTACAAATATTATAAATACGAATGTTTTTATGTTTGGTGTATGAAAGTTTGTATATCTGGACTAATACATTGGATACTTTTATCCCTGTTGGACCCGATTCTAAAGTTCACACAGAAGTAGGTGCGGGAAGAAGCTAGTAAAATTATACTTCAGTTTCCTACGTAAGTTTTGTAACTACTACAAATATTAAAAATAATAGGAAGGTTATGGGACTGTTAGCACAGTTTAGGTAATAGTTACTACGCTTTTAGGTCCGTACTTAATAACAATAGCGATCACCATTGATCACTGCTCAGGTACTAACATTTTTAAATTGATTATTCTTTTCCAGGTATATTTGAACATTTTCTCATGCTGATCATCCTTGCAATGCCGCAACTGCATCATCAACTATAGATATCATTAAAATAAAGTGATATTAGATTATACTAAATATTAAATATTATTATAAATTAGTCTAATCCTGTATATTTTGTATAATAGTATGTGCCATACACCTGTAATTACGTAGATATGCAATATTTTCTATAAAGTCGCATTTTATGTTTTCTTCTACCTACTTACCAACTAAAAGCAATACCATGCGAGACACAATAAAGATTTATTCATAAAGGCACGTCGTAAAACGAAATAAATTATTTGAATTAATAGAGACCATTTTATTTACTTACCCCTTTGACCGCCACGTCAAAACAGCGTCAGCGTCAACATGTCAAAAAGCGTGCCCTCGGCGCCAAGCTCAGAATTTCCTTTAGAAATCTGTCACCCAGTACAGTAGTTGTGTCCGTGATGGGCACATTTTGGTTTGACATAAATGATTGTGGCGGTCAAGTTTGCTGTACCTATAGTATGAGAAATAAGTTTTGTGAGCGTCCACTATGCGATTCTGTCGGATCAATTTCTAAAATGAGAATCCATACTGTGCGTCTAATGGTCCACGTCAAGTTTTTCGAAGTTTCCTGACAAATCTGATCGGATTTGACTTGAAGAACAGAGTTTATTACTGCAATTAGCGTTATTTCTTCTTCTTGGTCGAATTTAAGGGGAAGTAAAACGAAGTTTTCCCAAATGAGCATTTGGGATAACTCCCACCCCAAATAGGTACCTTACATTTGCTATTATCACCTTCAGTAAAATAATAGACTGCCTCATTAGTCTAATGGTCCTAAGTGCGACTGCTATGGTCTTGGGTTCGATCCCCAGGTCGCGCAAATTACTATGACTGGCTAACATAGGTACCATCACATTTTAAAATGATATAAAAAATAAACAGGAATTTTAGGATCTCAGGTGTAGGTAGATAAATGAACCAAGTTAAATAATAAAATACCTTTAGCTCCATTACCTACTCATGTAGGTACCTACTTAATGTAGGTACGCAGTTGAACCTAAGTACTTACCCAGTATGTACAATAATAACAAATTGGCTTTACAAAGTTTACGGCATCCCACAATCACATCCATTAGTTACATGGATTGTCAAACAGTGAATCTCGTGCTATTGCTAGTCGCTGTCGTCGTAACGCAGAATTTCAATTAGTAACGTATTGTGGTGCATATTTCTCAAAGACATTTACTTCCTGCCCCTGCAACCGATATACTTTACCTCTGTCTGCTAATGAAAAGCTCGTTCCATAATCGAAGAAATGAATAGACGCTGTTCGTTCGTGTATTGATGCGACGAGAAGGTAGGTAAATATACTTTCCATTAAGTACCTACCCAGGTATTAGGTTTAAAGGTACTACTTTAGTCTGGTATTTATATGATTACCTGCTTTCTTAGAGGTACCTTGAGTGTTAAGGGTTTTACTGTAGGTATCTATACTAAGTAGACATATACTAAGTAGACAAATTTATTAATTTAAGTAATTATCAAGACAATAAATAACATGCATGAAACAATGAAATAGAATTGAATAAATTTCGAACGTCAATTTTCATTCAAAGGATTCTTCCGTATTTCGTTTTCTTCCGTTTAGTAAGTATTTAACATGGAGAAATTCATGGTGGTGGGGAAGGTTGAGGGCACAAGACCTATAGGACGCTCTCCAACTCGCTGATCTGGTCTGACCAGCGCTGCAGCGCTACGACGTGCCCAGGACCGTACAGAGTGGAAGGGAATGGTGAAAGTCCTATAATAACTTAGTCTCCATAACAGACACGACGTTCAGTAATGAACTAACGACTCAGAAGAAAACTGACATACCTATCTACGTTTTATTTAACAAAACCTTTTTAATAACAACTAGGTAGGTACCCACATATAACGTTTTAAGTAATACTAGCGACCCACATTACAAGTAAGCTGTTTTTTTTTTTTTAATATGATTTCTGACACTCACCTAAATGTTAGACAAATGAGTAAAAATTAAATAATTATTCGATAATTTCGTTTCGGATTTTTACAGCACCCATGGTCACCCTATAAAGCATCGGAAAGCTTGGGATTAAAATTTATCAACAAAGGTACCGCGTTACAATATGTATCTGTAAAAAGTAGTTTTATCACTATGGTGAAATTCTTAAATATTAGGTTCTTTGCTAAAATATTTGAATCAATTTATAAGCTTGCACAAAAAAAAAATAGATTGCACCTCTACTTTCGCTGCGGTTCATTGCTATTGCTTGTCTGTCGCCGAGTTGTAGGCCGCGCGTTGACAGGTGTGGTGGCGCCACTGTCGCGTCGTTTAGTTACGTTAGCTATTCACGCGCGACCCCCACTCCGCTTTACGTCAATTCGAGTTCGTTCGCCGTTCTCTTCGGTGCCGGTTGGTAGGCTGTACGTGGTTGTTTCCTAAGTCCGCGAAACTTTTTCCCGAAGTAAAGGGATGTGACAGTTATCTCCGTCGGTTTCGTATTTCTGTGTGTAAATATTGTGTGAAAACGTTGTTTTTACTTGTGACTAAGTAGTGTTAGGTCGGAGTGGTACTGTGAGTGTGATTGTGGTCACAGGTGTCGCATTCCAGGGGGGACGCCGACGCAGCCTCTGTACCCGATACAGTAGGCAGGTGGACCGCTAGACAACCCTATTTATTTGTAAGTATTCCACGCGGCTGACGCCGATCTACTAAAGCTACTTACCAAATTTTTAGTTTACAAATAATAACATATTAGTGATGTAGGTAATTAAATTAATATTATAATAAGTAGGTACAAAAACAAACGTCTCTCTGTTCCGCTGCTAAAGCGACTCTGACCCAAATTTTCTGGAATAAGAAATAAGCCAGTTAATATGTAACTACTTCATTCAATTATTCCATGTAAAAAATCTATTTTCTAAATTATATTCTATTTATCTGCCTAGATCGTTCTTTCTCAAACTGGGGTCGTAATGTGTCCAATAAATAAAACCTACCTTTACCTTTACTTTACATTTAAGAACAAATCTTTTATACGTCTTTTATTAGGTAAGATGATAACATCGACATGAACGAATTTTTCGATAGTGAACAATAGAAACAAAATGATTACCTATAATGTTTTTGAGATAAAAAAAAATCTCCATTCTTAAAGTTAAATGTCTCTTTTACGCCAAAACTGTTGACGTAAAGCGTTCGTTAGGCTGATTCAAAGTCGGCACCCCGGTAAAGTTTAAGTCGTTGAAGCACAATATGCCTAAATAATGATTAGGCGTAACGATTAGGCTTAACGATATACGAAATGTCTGACCGTAGATAGGTAAATTATAAATGCATCACCCGGCGCTATCAAGCTGCTCCTCGCTGGCTAATCTTTTAGGTGTCTACGGCATAAACTACTCATCCCAATCTTGACTTCTCGACACGAACAAGCAGAAGAATAAAGTGTAGTGTCAAAGTTGAAGCTTTCTATCCATATGGGCAACAGTCCTATTCTACAAACATTGTTAGGTACCTGGGTAGGCACCTATTAAGTAGGTA
The DNA here is from genome assembly GCA_910591435.1 of Acronicta aceris. Taxonomy (NCBI): domain Eukaryota; kingdom Metazoa; phylum Arthropoda; class Insecta; order Lepidoptera; family Noctuidae; genus Acronicta; species Acronicta aceris. The sequence goes on along the minus strand of OU342767.1, from coordinate 5,360,709 downwards.
TTAACTTTAACAAGTAGGTACCTACACCTTTGCAAAGGTCCGCATTGTGAAATGATAGAACAAAGCCCCGCGCGCTCGTAAAGGTTAGAAGAGCCATGTTTAATTTTAATTTACACGTGCAGCAAATCAATATGATTACTACCTACCTACCCCAATAAAATAATATAGAAAGTTCACACTTAGGTACCTATTACCTATTATTCATGACGAAAATTAGACAATCATGCGCCTTGCGTTATGTAGGTAGGTACCTACATATTTATCATTCGTGTCCTTTCTCGACAGAGGTCCATGAATGACGGATATTTTTTAAATTTTGATAGCACTGTGGTAGGTACCTACAATGTTTGAGAAACACTGCCTTCGAAAACCTGTGAGTTTAAAATTTCAGATTTGTACAACACATTAATTTTAAAATATCACGTAGGTAGTAGTAGGTACCTAATTTTTACAAACGTAAATGTAAATAATGTAAACTAAACCGAGTTGAAGTTAAGGTTCTATTCGTAAAACATGCCTAGATGTTCTAGCTTAACCCTTTGGTTGCATTAGCCATTTATTGTACAAACCTAATTGATTCTGGAATTGTAACACGAAAGGCTTTTTAGCTTTTATTACGGAGTTCCTATCTGTACAACACTTGGATCTTTTGTAGATCCCATTTTGAATATTTGAGACTTTCTTTCATAAAGTTTTGATGCACGTGATCACTGAGCGTCACCAAAGAATAATTGAGGTAAAACTCTTGTGCAGAACAGGTAAATGTTTCGATCACGGGGAGATTCGTTAAAGCCGGGGGCACTACGTAGAAAAAAAATAGTTACCTACGCCCATAATTTATGGTTGAAAATTTTAAATATCGGCAACTACAGTGTACCTATCTTACTAGACTAACGGCCAGTTTCAATAACAAATCCGTCGATAGATTTGCTTACCAGAGATAGGATTTTGACATTACTTGTATGGACCTTATGTCAAAATCCTATCTGTAGTAGACAAATCTACTGTCTGATTTGATATTGGGACTGACCGTAAATCACAATGAGATTTGTTTCTAACAGGCTTAAAATCTATAAGTACTATAGAAAGCTGAAGAGTTTGTTTGTTTGAACGCGCTAATCTCAGGAACTACCGATTGAAATTGAAAAATTCTTTTTGTGTTGGATAGTTCATTTATTGAGGAAGATATATAACATCACACTATGCCTCTTAGGAACGGAGCAACGCAGGTGAAACCGAGGGCGGGCCGCTAGTATTAGATAAAAGCCGAAAAAGGTTCAATTTGTCCAATTTTAATATATAATAGGTACTCACCTAGTAGTAACTAACAGGTTTACTCCCAAAAAAAATTTAGGTTAAATTTCACGATTAGCTTCTAAGGTGAACCCTACTCAGTCGTACTACAAAGAAAATGACGCAATAAATTAAACTCATTGTCATTACCCTTCCTTTGTCGTAGTCGGGTAAAAAATACATAGTACCAAATAGCCTTTAATCATCAATACTATTATACAAGAAGGTACTTACAATCCTTATCCTTACTAATATTATAAACGTGGAAGTTTGTGAGTATGAATGTCTGGATGTATGGATGTTTGTTACTCTTTCACACCAGAACGGCTGAACGGATCTGGATGAAATTTGGCACAGAGATAGATTATGGTCTGGAATAACACATAGGCTTTTATTTAACTTTTTATCCAGTTCGGACCCCATTCTGAAGTCCACACAGACAAAGTCGTGGGCAGAAGCTAGTACGTAATATTTCAAATATTTTTTAATTAAACTTGACTCTATTGGTCCCAAGCGCTGGACTGCTACGCTAAAGGTCCCGGGTTCGATCCCCAGGTCGAGCAAAGTGTTATTGGGTTTTTATATGAAATTCTCAGTAGCAGCTCGGAGTCTGGATTTGTGCCCGGTTAATAGCAAAAGGCTCGCCCCCTATTACATGGGACCTAAACATACCGGCGAACTGTGGGTGTACATTAGTACGCCTCTGCCTAACCCTTCGGGGAATACAGGCGTGATGGTATGTTATGTTTAATTAAACTTAATTAGGTACCAAACCTAAATTTCTTCCTCGTCATAAATCTAAACACACTGTCATCGCTTCTGTATTGCTGATGTCACGTTTCAAAACAAAAATAGGCAATTAAATGATACAATCATATTAATAATTAACGTCGTCAATATCATGCCATTGTTTTATGTTACAGTACTTCCTAACAATGCCTATCTATTTAGCACTATTGTGTAATGACTAATGATAATAAGAATTGTACACGATTTTATCATAAGGTACCGTTGCGGTATTTTGTCACTTGTGAAGGCTCAATGTTAATGGTACTTATGGGTCAGGGAAGTAGATTTACAAAGGCCTATTCCTGCGTCGGAGGTCGAAACTCCAGTTTCAACTCTCTGCATAAGAAATCCTTCATCGATGAAAGATCTTTTTATCACTAAGCTCTTACAGGTGTATTCAGCAACTTTTTTATCTTATCTCGCATAATAATTTTAATCAATACTTCATCATACCATCACCCCTGTATTCCTCGAAGGGTTAGGCAGAGGTTTACTTATTACACCCACAGTTCGCCGGTATGTCCCATATAACAGGGGGCGATCCTATTGCCATTAACCGGCCACAAATTCCAAACTCCGAGCTGCTACTGAGAATTCTATAGAAAATCCCAATAATACCTTGCTTCGACTTGGGAACCCAAGACGCTGAATCTTCTAGGCAATCGCGCTCCACCATAGATCGTAGTGTTGCTTAACATCAGACGAACTGGCGGTCACGCGTAAGCCTATCAAGATTAAAAAATAAAAAATAAACACCTAGCGTAACAGTCGCTCGGGACCACTAGGCTAACGAGGCAGTCAATACTTGGTACGAAATCTACTTGCTAAAAATAATAATAGCTGAAATTAAAGCATAGTTAGGCGGAAAACGGTGACGCTTTCTATTTAGCTTCATCGTCGACCAAAATCAGGTAGGTGTAGCTGACAGGTGCGGTAGGATTAGTTTTTAGTCGGTACAAATCCGACATACCCTGGCGCCTCCCCGGGTGGTACACGATCTGTAAGGATATTCAGGAAACAAAAAAAATAATTGACCTTCATATTTTTTTCGGTGACAGGTGCGACCAATATTTCTCTATTACTTCAATTGAATTACTCTCTTGTAATCGAAATAATTCGAACAATATTTCTTTTTTTTATGGGATAGGGGGGCAAACGAGCATACGGATCGCCTGATGGTAAGCGATTACCGCCGCCCATGGACACCCGCAACACCAAAGGAGTTACAAGTGCGTTGCCAGCCTTTTATAAGGGGATTGGGCCTTCGGTAACCTCACTCACTCGGCGAAACACAACGTAAGCGTTGTTTGACGCCGGTTTTCTGTGAGGCCGTGGTATCAATCCGGTCGAGCCGGCCCATTTGTGCCAAAGCATGGCTCTCCCACGTATAAATTGAATTACTCTCTTGTAATTGGAAGTTTTCCAACAATATTTCTCTATGAAATTGAATTACTCTCTTGTTAAGATTATTGACATGTTAACTATTTACTAGTCCCTTATCGGATGTATGGCATCGCTGATTTTGTTAAATATTTGAGTCGGGCAACATTTTATATCGTTTGAAATGAAATGAAATGGAAATATTGCGACCGGAGCCGTTTGCCCTCGATTCTTACGGGTTGACCCTAAGACACCTGCCCCCAGATAAGATAGATTCAAATTTCGCAAGCTTTTGTTGTAATTTTCTTGCATAAACTTACTTATATCTTATTGTCAGAAACCGTTAGATTTAACTATTAAAGATAACACTTGGAATTGGCTTTTATTGATTGTTGTTAGAGTGCGGTTAGCTACAGTTTCAAATGACCGGAAGAAAATTTTAATCTTTCCGGAGGCTAGTTTACTACTTTATTTTAACCGCTACTAATGTGGAGTAGGCAGATTTGGATTTCAAATGCATGACAAAATTAAAAGGAACAGTATTGCATGTCCCAATCGTAACTTTCAACCTGTAATAACGAATTTGAATCAAATAAGAATCAAACATACTCTATTGATAAAATTTAAAACGTTAAATTTCTAAGCGTTATACCTCAGAGGATACGATGGCCCGATGTCAGGTAACTAATCAGTATGACATAGACTTACAAATTCAACAAAAAATAGGTCGGTAGAAGAGGTTATAAACAGCAGAAGTTCACTTAAGAAAAGTCAAATATAATATTCCCACGAGAATTCCGCGGCTAAATACTGGCAATTGTGCAAACAAGACATTCCTGCCTGCCTGATAAATATTTAATTCGAATTTCGAACTGAGTAGGTACCCGTTTAGGTTATGCTCTATCAGTATACAAGTTCTATTTTACAGCGTTTAAAACAAGGCCTTGGTTACCGATCTTTTGTAAACATTTTTCTTTACCCAAGTGCGACGATCAATTAGATATATTTGACTTCTCGAATGGTATCATTAGGTCACATCACATATTTGTATCTAATATTTATGTTTGCTATGTGAAATTGAGAAGCTATTTACTTACTCAAGTAAAAGCTTATTGGTCTCATCAGTCTCAAGATCTAATTTGATATTGTATACCTAGTCTTCTGAGTTGAATGAGTGGAGTGGCGACTGCGACTCAGCAAACATAGTGTGGGACGCCCTCCGGCAAGATGGAATGATTTGCAAAAGATTGCTGGCAGCAGCTGGATGCGACAAGCCGAAGAGACAGGGTTCAGCAGTGGACTGATATAGGGTGTTGATGACCCAGGTCATCTAAATAAAACACAATATAGGTCTAAATACGGTTTAGCTGGCTTTATATGGCACAGCTGTTTGACTCTGTTCCGTCATGGAGATCCATAACGTACATTTATCAGGCACCATTAGGCGTGAAGCCATAGAACATAAATGTTCTGTTAGTGAAGCCATATTTTAGGCAATATTTTTTTTGTCAACAAAATTTGGTTGACTCCCTCGTTTCAAATGATTAAAGCGGTGTAAAGATGAGAATTGACACTAGAAGTCACGGTAGCTGAATCGGAATGAAAAGGTTTGTTGGAAAATATTTTACATAACCTATCACCTGTATTCTCCGAAGGGTTAGGCAGAGGTGTACTAATGTACACTCACAGTTCGCCAGTATGTTTAGATCCCATGTAATAAGGGGCGGGCCTTTGGCATTGGCGATTAATCAGGCACAATTCCAAACTCCGAGCAGCTAGTGAGAATTTAGATTAGAATATTTTATTCCTTTGAATTTAGCCGATGCAGACTTCATAGGTAAGATCAAAAGTAGCTAAGAAGCTGCTCATGATAAAATAATTATATCTATGCATGCATCGAAGCATCTAACAGGGGATGAGTTGTTCCCATAATATCGAGTTATGATTCGATCTGTAACTTGTGATTACGTATCCTGCCTAGTAAAGATTACGGCTATCGTTACAATTAACCGGCGGAAGCACCTAACAAGAACTCAAGCAATAAATATTGAAACTACTTGTATTGCATACTTATAATGTTCAGTACACAGATATAAACAGGAGTGACCTGAAGGTTTTATGTTAAGAAAAAAAATTGCAAGATGGAAATACTTTTGCGAATTATGATTTTTGCGATCATAGAAATAGGGTTGTTGTAAACTGCCATCAGCAAAATATACTACATGATGTGTCTATACGCTAACGAGGTATGAAATAAAGACTCTCATTGGGTGAAAATTTGAAAAACTGAAGTAAAGAATGCAGATGTTTAAAACAATGATGAGAATGAAAACTTAAACTACACTACTGTCAAGCAATAAGACAAGAATAAAAACAATCGAACTATGAAAGAGAGAACTACTTATTATGAAGAGAAAAATTATTTGTTTAATAATCGAATATTCACCCAATTGACGTTCTCTGTACTTTTTACACAGAGATCAAAATTTGATTGTTTAAGACCTTGGTCAATATTTAGAGACGAAGTCGCTAATATTTTAACATTTGAAATCATAAGTTTACGTTTAGTTTTGTGTGTGACTCTGGAAGCATGATTAAGTTTTTTTTTATACCACTAAGGTGGCAAACAAGCATACGGCCCGCCTGATAGCAAGCGGTTATCGTAGCCTATGGACACTTGCAACACCAGGGGTATCACTCGCGTGTTGCCGACCCTGTAAATTAAGGAGGAATAGTTGGGCTGGCAGCATAGGAGACATTCTGCCATGCATGACAGCGGCGGTAACAAAACACCACGGTCCCCCACACTGCCAACAGAACGCTTCCTCGCAAGCTCTGGCGACCTTGCTCACCCTTAGTAACACAACATAACACGGAGCTATGTTATTTGGCTACGATTTTCTGCAAGGTACTTCCTAAGTCGAGCAGCTCCAATTGTGAGTGGAATTATTCAATTCCACTACTGCCTACTGCCTACTGCACTACTGCCCTACGTCTCTTAATGGTATGTTAAGTTTAAACTTAGAATCATCTCTGAATCGAAAGCTTATCCTTAATGCCATCATCATGTCTGTATTTCCCAAAGAGTTAGGCAGAGGCATATTAATGTACACCCACAGGTCGCCGGTATGTTCAGGTCCCATGTAGGTGGTAACAAGGGGCGACCCTATTGCCACAAATTCCAAACTGGTCGGTCGGTCGGACGAATGCTACTGAGAACTCTATTAATACTTTGCTCGACCTGGGAATCGAACCCAAGACCTCTACCGTAGCAGTCGCGCTCAGGACCACTAAGGTAATGAGGCAGTAATCCTCAATGTTAATTATTTCTAAATTTTGCTACATTAATAAAATGCAACAGTCTTATTATGAAAGAGCATTCGTATACTCAATTATAAGTAGTACTAACCATTTTTTTCTGGCCATGATTGCTCTGCTATCGTAGTTTCATTTGCCCTACAGCGTCAAAATTCCAATTGCGCCGCTACTTTTCTCTAATAAGATTGGCAAAGTGTATGACTGGTTCTGGGCTGCGAAAAAAATACTCGTAATAAGACATTATAGGTTAGCTTTTGTAGCTGGCCGTTGGCCCCAAGCAAGAAATCGGTCGCCACTTATTTTTTTGTTGAAACAACTGTGTTTGCCAACCGGCCACGGAAATATTGGAGTTAAAAGTCAATATTGTGGACACCATGTCCAAATCGTTTTTTGTCGAAAGCTTGATTTTGTACCTTCAGATTAGTTTATGTGGGGAAGTAAGTTATGCGTGGCCAATGCATTTCACACGGGGCTTGGAGGCAAAGAAATCTCGGTATGGTTCGCGGTTTTTATCCATATAACCTTGAATTTTTCTATGTTAGTGTCACTACGTGTTTATAATGCAGATGTAGTTGCTATCTGAGAAAAAGCCTCTTTAAGACAAGACACTCGGACCGTCGTTGTCTGTCCTCTGTTGACCTTTGATGTTATGCTCAGGTGTAGTTTGGCGCCAGGCCCAACTTAGTTTCCGGAGTTTCCATTTGGACCTTAACAACTTTATTTCGGTAAGTGCTATGGTTATTTTTAAGTAAGGTTATAATCATTGAAATAGGATTCTGGTCCCTACACCTGCGTCTACACTACATTTAGCCTGCATCGTGTAATTGATAACCTTGCATCATACCAACAGTTTTGTGCAACATTCAAAATTTCACATATTCGCCTAAGAAGCTACATTCTCTTTAGCGGTCCTAATGATGCGTGTATTACTGTTGACGATAATGACGAGTGTACGCCATTTTGATATACAGTTTCTCCACATAATGACAATCGTATACCTCGCACATTATCTTCAAACCACGAAATCTTCGACAGACGAACAGAAAATTAGGTACATTGACATCATAATTACAGTGATAAATTGTAGCAATCAATCGATACTTGCTATTACATGATCAATTATACCTGAGTGTTCCACGTCTTCTCAGTTCTTGTATTGTTCTGTCAAGTTAAGGTCGGCACAAACTTAGTCGTCGCCGCCCTTGCACTATATTCGTCGCTTCGCAACAAGTTTCGATATTAACAATGCCGATTATGAATTCGTTACTAACATTTACGTATTGGATACGCGTAGTTCGTTGAGTGGATGTTTGATTCGCATTACTTGGTACGTCGTAAGAAAGCTTTTTGCTCACGGTCAAAGCAAAGGTAGAAATTGTTTTGTATTTAGTTTCATAGAAAGTTCTTGTGCTGTTAGCTGAAGTAGGTACATTATAATATTTTGTCGCTAAGCTTTATTAGATCCTTTTAGGACTGGCCTCAAGCGCAGTCAAAACGGCATTTCGGGAGTACGCAATGGCGAGGCACATGGATGAGTGGTTGAGCCTCACAGGACTTGCTCACTCCAAGAAATTGATAGGTTCCTCATCGAAATAGCAAAATGCCATTTGGAACTCAAGCAGGCGGCAGGCCCGTCACTTGTTGGGAGGGCTAACTGGACATTTCGGGACTAACGCTCTCCTGCAAAAGATGGGCCTGACAGAGACATCAGCCTGCAGGGCCTGCAAAAGGGAAATTGAGAGCATGGAACACTTTCTGTGTACGTGCGATGCAATGGCTAGAAAGCGCATGCGCCTCTTGGGGCAGGGTTATCCAAGACTACAGACTTATACCCCCGGGCCTCATTACAAAGCTCATGGAAGAGCTGTTTGAAGAACTGGGCGGGGATGAGTCATAGGAATCTATGTGAAGCACAAAAGATCCCATTGGATCGAAGTGCACTGCGGCCTTGCTGCCGCGGCCGTATATAAGATAAGATTTATTAGATCCTTCTCAGACGGTATGTAATCAGTTATAAAATACTAATAAATAGGTAAACAATGCACTGCTCCCTGTAAAATTAATCTAACACACTGGTTGCAGATGGCATGCTATTTTGTCATGGAATAACTTTACCTAATTAAATTATTTTGTAATGTTGCTAGAATATTGTCTAATAAACTTTAATAAGTATTATAAAAATGCTTAGCGATCGCAATTATACACCACGATGACTAAAATCTGATATCAAACGATCACGTCATACATTACAGAAATTACGCGGCTAAGTAATAAGTTTTCCGATATTATCGAAGGATATGGACTCCACAAATCTCCATTTACGTCGACTATCTCACATAATGCGTCGAAGCCGAAGAAATATGATACAACCTTTATGATAATCAGCAAATTCGATCATAAAACATATATTTATAATTATATTAGGTACCTACTTTGTAGCGAGATGTCGGCATAGAGACTTAGAAAAAATCATGCGTAAGCACACGTCAATCGAATGTCATGAACATGACTGTGACGTGACGTAAGATAATGTTAGAATCGAATTCCTGTTCAAATATTTTTTAAATGGCAACGGTACCTAGACCTACTTTATTCTCTTTAACTACTCCTTTTGAATAGGCAAATGTAGATAGAACCATGGGCTTTTTTGTCTCCGTTAATGCTACTAGTGTAGGTAACGTGTGGCATTTCAAAAGATACTTTAAATGTTGAAGTAAAAGCAAATATCAATAAAAGTTCTTCACTTCTACGGAAATAATTTTTATTACAACAAAAATCCGTAAAATATTATTTAGTAATACTTATTATAAAAGGATGGGGTAATCTGTCCGTTCGTATTATGATTTATTGAGTTTTATTATAAGGAGACTGTATAGGATTTGCATGAAGACAGATAATAGGAAATTCTTTTTAAATATTTTTATTTGATAAAGTATTTTAAAACATGCAGAACGAGATTAAGGAAAAAATATCTCTAATGATTCATCTTGAAGATGCAAATAATTCGCAGAAGCCACGTCCGTCTCAAATATTTAAGTATTAAGTAACAATGTATTATCTCTTCGATGCAAACATCATGGAATGTCGCAATTGCATTGTATTATCTGAGCTTGAAATACACTAATCTAACCTGTTGAGGAATGTAAGGCCGTGTCTAACCGCCTTTTGTGAGGCACGTAGGACCTCATTTATCTGATGTGACAGGTATGAGAATACAGCATGACTGTGAGCATGTTTGGACACGCAAATCATGGGTACAGGGTGACAAATAAGGTAATTAGTGTGAAACCACGATCTAGTAGCTGTTCGTTTTGTTGCTAAATTCTTAAGACATTACAATAAAGCTACGATTTTAATCCCCATTATCGTATTCTAATCCTTTAGGGTCCGGCGGACGCAGAATTATTCATACAAACGTAATTCCAAAATAAATCATAATGCAATCAATATTTTATCAAATTGTGTTATTATTCGGATTCGAATACCGTTAACCTTGGTTCCTACAGCACCATTTCGTCTACTACTTTACTGGGAATAAACGACCGGAAAATCTTTGCAAACTTGGTAAAGTTATCAAGACTTGCATTCGCTTACATTTAACAATTTTGGTATTACGTTTGTTTACGAAAATCGGTCCGCCGGACTCTTAACCTTTATTTCCCGTATGCGACTTTATTGAATATTCTAAATTCTAACCACCGTTCCTCCTAATCTTAATATATCGATTAAAATATGATTCATAGAGAACGCTTAACTGAATAATGCCTTTACAGCAACAAGACACGACTTCTGATTTCAACTGTAAGTATAAATCTAATACTTAGAACACGGCGTGTGTTGGGAGCGGCTTACCTTTGCCTGACGAGGTCGTATAATGTTAATACCTCTACAACAGACACTGTATCAGCATTATTTATGTCTACACATACACTTGCTGAAGTGCATACGGCATTTAACAGTTTGTCAGGGTTAAGAACTCTGTGAAACTAAACACAAAACTTATTGTAGATTTTAGAAAGCATATTAAAAGTAAATTGTGAGTCGATAGTATCTTCTGTAGAGTCAGATTCTTGATTGGCGTCAGTCATGGTGAATGATGTGCACGTTTACCGGCAGTCAGTACATTCATGCTAAAGTATCAGGTTGTAATAGTAGCAGAGTAGCTCAATGAAGAGATTTTTGAAATTGTTAGCTAGTTAAAAAAGATCCCTGCGTAAAATTATTGACAATCAAAATTGCTGTTAGTAGCTTTATAGTTCTGTATAAAGTTATCAACCGGTTTATTTCTAGGGCACGAGTCACGAGCAGTGTCTTCCATCATGATGTAGCGGCGGTCTGCTTTAAAGAACTCCGATGTTATCAGTGCCCAAATCTTTATCTGATCCTACTTAGTCGCCTCTGCCGTACAACTTGCAACTCCTTTATACTTTAACTTTTTTGACTTTTTATTATTTATCAGAGGCTACCACTTTTTCCATCATTCTTGATGCGATCATATGTCGCATTTCCAGATCCTATGTTGCATATTTTTTTTTGTCAAACCCTGAATATTTGTTACCCTGCTTCTTGTTATAATATAGCACACGTGTAAATTCTAACGGTGTTGGAATCGGTGTTAGCAATTTGCATCAAACTATGCCGCAGTGTCAACATAAGCGCGAAATCTGTCACTTCTGTCACAATACGGCTCTCGTGACTCTGGCTAGAATATTTTACGTAAGTTTAACCTAATATAGAGACAATGGCTACCAAGTTTTGCTGATAAATTATTTTCAACTTATAGGGTCGTAATGGTCATAATCGACTAACCGACTTTGTAGGTGGCGGTGGATATCGTTATGTCAACTAACTAGTGTTATGAAATGCACTATACGTTGTGTTTTCTTAACTTTCTCATAGTGTACCAGTTAAATAAGCTTTCGCAGTTCCTTGATGCATAATTCATTAATCAGATTAATATGTACTTTGAAGGAATGTTATGCTTTGTCAGTAAGACACTATTTTAGATAACACTTTTAATTCATTCGATCTAGGACAGCATTCATGTTGGGATGGTTGTCACTTACTCTGATAAATAATGAACCATATGTTTCTTGATTGATTACACAAGCATCGATATTTATGCATTCGCTTCAATGAACCCGCTATTATAATTTTTTTTTGATAGTACCCAAGTGTTAAATATCACATCATGAATCAGAAAATTGTCTTAAGAAGTTTAAGTTCATTTTATTTCTCATGCATGAAACAACCAGTTTCTTCGTTGCTTTTTTTATACCACTATTAATTATCTCAAAACATAAAGTATTTAGAGGCTCTAATGATCTGATAAATAATATTAGATTAATAAAGGGAGCTTGTCTGGGCGGAATGTACTCTAGATAGTAGTCGACCTCAACACCAAGCGAGGACATCAAGCGGTGACGACCGCACTTTTACATGTAAATTATTTTATTATTTCGTTTTTAATGTGTTGCCATTTTGACATTGAATAAAAATTATTTTTCGATATCCATATGGATATTTTGTCTTATGCGTTTGCCCTCTAGCATTTATTAAATCTGAAAAGATGTTATATAAACATCTTTTCAGTTCATGAATTGGTATCGCTAGATCAATAAATTATTAGTAGCTTTAGAAGCTAGTAGCTCATTGAATGATTCTGACAGCTGGCAAAAATAGATTGTAGTGTTAAGAAATTCTTAGATTTTTGAAGTTGTAAATTTCTCCGAGTTAAGTCTTAATATCCAGCCGTATTTGGATAGAGGGAAGCCAACATCCAATTAATTCGTGTAAGGGTAAAATAAACTTACGTGCTACTTTAATAAGCTATTTACTTATTGGGAGGATTAAATATGGTATTAATGAACATCTCTATTATAGCACAAAATAACTAAAAACCGGTACTTGTTGTGACTTTGAAAACAAGTCACGGCGGTTCCTAAAAAAAATACCTATGTTCAAAAGAAGGAAAACAATAAAATTAGCTTCAATTTCTGACCTTTATCAAAACTAATGTCATATTGATTCGTTGAAAAAAAAATTGTATTCGTGACTATTCTGACCTTGTCCCCACACACATGTAGCCTGCAAGTGTTTATAAATTGTAAGACACTATTGAATTTAAAACTATAAATAAAGACAAACAACTTTTTTGTAGCTCAGGACCAGTCATTATAGTTCATTGTCTATCTATGGTTTTAAGACTATTATTTAAATACTAAATACCTGATAAGGTTAAAGAGTTTCTATGTTTGAAAAAATATTTTTGTATTTGATAACCCAATTTTTGAGGTACTTAGTATAGACCACCGTTACGGCCCTTGATACGAGCAAAAAAAATCAGGGATGGGTGAAACCTCGTATAGCTATTTCAATAAAAATCCGGATTTGAATGATTTCCAAAATGTTCATATAAGAACTTCTGCATAATTTTATTTATAAAGTTTACAGAAGAATTAAAATCAGTAGGTATACTTTGTGCTGTTTTATAAATTTTAAGTACATAATTAATTACGTCGATATGCCTAAATATACATAATATAATATTATCGTCAAAGATAATTTGTAACAAAAAGAAATGGAGATGTCAATTCCCTTCGCGTTTTTATATCAGATATTTCAAGCAGCTCTATTGTATGCTTCGGTTTTATTTTTTTTTATCAAGAAAGAACCTTTTTGCACAAACGAATCTTACAAAATCTTCAGTACTGGCTAAAAAGTAATTACTAGTACGGTACCACAATAGATTTATGTAAGAAAAACTCGAGTCTGAGGACATTAAACCATACCGGGCGCTTATTTTCTATCGAGTAATAAAAAAACTTGATCTGTCAATTTGGATCGTAATGCAACGGATGGTCATTGCAGCTTCAGCAACATTTGCCATCTCTTTCCTTATTACTGAATCCTATTATAGCTATCGCCTTTTCACATCTAAGCATAACATGTCTCTTGATTGAACATCAACCTGTTTATGTGGTGTTCCGCCAAGAGATGGAATCGACTTAGGGTATCCTGTGGACATTTTTTAAAGTCCATAATAAAGAAGACTGTCTGAGGCAATAGAAAAATAAGGATGATACAAATGACACGGTCTTTTGAACGTAACTATTTGAAAGTCTTTGTTAAAATGTTTGTGTGAGAATCCAGTGGTCATAATGACATTTTTGTGGCTTAATTAATGTCTCGAGCTCACAGTGTGTTGCGCCCCTTTGTTCCCATACTAAGGGAGCCTATTATTCAACTTTCAAAGGCCTTTAAGAACCATTGCATGTGGTTATCACCTTTACATGTGTTACTAAGTTATTAAATAAGCATTTTATGTTTTTGGCGTATACCTGTTTCTTATAGACTACTTGTCGACTTCTTATAGAATCGAATATTTTCCACGGGGTCTTCTCGAGTTCTAAGATCTTAAAAATATATGTGAGAATCTTATGAGGGGTACATAAATCTATACATATACAATGCTTTGTCCTGAATGACTGACTGACGGACGTAGGCATCCGATAAGAAAGGATTTTCCGAAATTCTACACCTAAGAGAGTGAAAAATGGGGGCACATTTTGTATGAAAGTCCGTCACTGTTTAGCGGGTGAAACCGCGGGGTACAGCAATTTAATCTATAAAATAATACATTAATTGTATGACAAGGTATAAGCCGTTATATTAATAATATCATAAAGCGTATCATCGATAGACTTATATTTCCCAATTCGGACCCAAAGGTTCTAATTAGGTTGCTCTAACTGTTCCGCTCGATCAGTCTTTGTTTTGGGATTCCAACCTTTTTGTATTATCATTGAACGTCTTTATTACGTGTCATTAGAGTTCACAAAATGGATTAAAACAACGGGAATCTTTCAATTAACGCCTCACGACAAATGACGTTCGCGGCTCATCGGACAGAAACGATCGCCGGACATGGCCACGCTCAGCTTGCGTCTACAGAATTAAGAAACTTTACCAGATAAATCTGTGAGATAATGTTTTTATTACATGATATAACATTTTATCTTCTGTATTAGATATATTAGTTTTACCAGTTTTTGAATTTAGCAATGTAGCACTGATACATATCTATTTTGAAAATATAAAAGCTTGTGTTGATTAACCGGATAGCCTACTTCCATGAGTCAATGATTTCGTAAGTTGTAAAATTTAAGATGATTCACGTAAGATCCTTAAAGTTAAGTCACGTTTTATTGAATATTGTACTGGGCACTGTATTTATTCTCTGTTGATCATGATTCCATTGAATTATAAAAAGCGTTCCGTATTTTTTGTGCCGTGAGACGAAATCAAGTTTCCTCGCCTCGTCTAACCACACAGGGTCTATCCTGCGGCTTCTTTGAATGTGCCCGTACACCGTGTCGTTTCCCCTCCCACCTCACCAACCTGACCACCGACCACCGAATCCTCGGAACCACGGTCAGTCGTCTTTTGTTTGTTTAATGCGATATAAAACCAACACGTACACGGAATAAAGCACTGTCATACCTATTTAATCTTTTTCTATGTTCAACTGTTGCTTTATCTCTAACTTACAATAAAAAAAGTGGATCAGAACGATATTTGGTGTATGAACTACGATTACTGCTTCTATATTGCTATTGTAACTTCGACGAAGTGTTGTAATAGCTAAAACTTGGCGAATATAACATTGAACGTTTAAGTCCAAGCCTAAATGGGATCTTACTTTATCAGTGTTTAATGTCAATGGTGGAGTAACAAGTTTATGTGCAAAATATTTCTTTATTGCAAATCATTCAATTATATCTGACTTTAAATTACCACTAGCTGTAGCAATAGTAACAGTAGTTTTTTTTTTATAAATTCGGCCATTTACCGGTGTACTCATTAACTGGCTTCGGTCGACAGGCGTTGGACCGAATAATCGATCCGAAATGAAATAACAGCAATTGAATGCACTTAACAATATCTATCTCATTTTTGGAGCTGAATCTTGAACCAATTCTTGATTGCAGCAATGAGAGAGAGACCTTATTAGAAATTGGTCACTTTAGACTTATTAGACTGGTTTTAAGATCGATAAGACAAGCGATTTTGTCAGGTGGGTGTATTTAAGCTTTAAACTGGAATCGGAAATGGTTATCTCTAAATCACTTGTCTAAATACCTGAAGGAAGATCTACTTGTAATGTTGGCGGGACATGGTTCTATTATCTCCGTCTAGAAAATAACAATAGAGCTACTTAATATTTTCTATTTTTCATTTCAAAAGTGACCACTATTTAAAACTCCATTAAAATTGATAGGTTTCATTTAGACTTCTTTTAGCATATTCAAAGTGCAATTTGAAAACCAGTAAAATTGGCTAACTGTTCTCTGATGAAACGATCGAATGACATCACTTTTAGATACTTCCGCTGATTTCTTAAATTCTTCTCTTTTTGTCTAAAGTTCATTCGCCGAGCTTTAGTCTTTGCTGGGTGCAAAAAGTAACAACAACGGTTACTCAAGCATGAACCCAGATTCCTTGTGTTACTGGTTTTAAAGCCTCCATAAATTTGGCCGTGCCCAAAAGAGCTCTTTAAAGTGGGGATCGCTAATGTATTGCATAGACAAGCAGGAAACTTGACATCATTTAAAATATTTTACCTGTGTCTATGCACCAAGCCTCTATAAACGTGTTGTTTCATACTAAACGTAATTGCTTAGATCCCTATCATTATTGTGAGCTCGGCGGGATGGCTCCCGGCGAGGGAACGAATCTTGCCTTGACTTTTGGTCGCATAAAAAATCTCGGGTCTTTCTAATCGTGGGAAGTCCACCGTCCATTATAATTCAAATAACTCTATTTTAAGAAAGTGTTTCAATCTTTTCATTTTGTAGCTACTGTTTACTTTTCGTTCATGCAATTTGTTTGGCAATTCTTATTTGTACTATCTCGTTGAAAACGTGACTGTTTACCGAAGTTTCTTTTTTCTTTCTTTTCGCAAATATTTTCGATAAAATCAGTAGGTATGTTTTATTTTCAAAGGACTAGTGTTGTTCTCTATACGATAACTATATCGAAAAGAACAACTTTGGTTTAAATAACCGGACGGGTACCTACATACTACATAAAATTCGATACGTGCTTTTATTTACCCATCGCTCGTCACACCAGGTACGCACAAACCTACAGACACCCGATACATGCGTCATACCTCCGGATGTAGTACCCTTACATCTGTAGAACCTGTTTGAGACCACGAACTTTTTGTCCCACTATCTTGCCGTCGCGGTTGGCCATTAGCCGACTGTTTGATGTAAGATCATGTGATAGAGGAATGGGTGCGGCTTAATACCATACGGGGCCTTGCAATTTCGGGGAAGGTTGGTAAAAACTAAGATTCGCAACATTTTTAAAGATTTTAATGAGGTACCTAAGTAAGTATATATAATGTTGTTTTTAGGATTCGGTAGCTCATGGTGTGTTCTTTTGTAAAAAATAAATTTCACTATTTCAAGCAGGTACATCTAAAGTTTAAAAACAACCCCGACCCTTTCTGTGATCGATATGAAATAGAAAGTGATGAACATATTTTAAATAACCTTTTTATGTAAAAGTAGGTATTTAATTTCATTGAACATCTTTAAATTTTCACAATCCAACGCATGATGATTAAGTAGTACACATCTTACTAAACATCTTTACACTGTATTCACTACGATGTGAACACAACGATACTATAAACTTAAATTGCATTTAAAGCATGGTTCACATGTTCCATATTCCCGTTCTCCCACGTAGGCTCCCATTGAATAGGTACTACACGCGATCATCAATCTACGGCCGGAACAATAGGCTAGGTGTTTAGCGTCGCGAATTTTTCGAACCGAATCGCGAGACATGTGTGTGAAATGGCGTTTGGGATCGCTGATGTGTGCATGACTTTCGATTTTCGTGTGCGAAAGCTTCATGTTGTATCGATAATGTTTGAAAAAACGATTGAATTATTTATAGTTTTTACTTTTGTTTTGATTAATACTATTAATAGCTTTAAGTCAATTATTGTTAATGCTAGCGAATATAGGTTGAATTATTCGTTTGAAATATTCTGTTGGAAATAAAATCTAAGGTTAAATTAATGACTTGATTTTTATCAACTAAATGTTTTGGGTTGTGTGTTTCTGCACATTATTCTTTATTTTTTGTTCCTTGTGTTTAATTTGCAGACTGCTATTATTAAATGTATAACATATTATAATCTGACAGTGGCATTACGAAAACCTGTTGGCTGATGTCATTCCCCAAAAAACCTTTACCGCAGGTCGTAGAGAAATACTAATTCTCTCGACGGGTGGTTGCTGTTTATTCGTTGACTGAATGTTGATTTGCATTAACAGTGAGACTCACCATTGAATAAAATAAGATGCATCTAAAAGAGTTCACTCTGAGAGTAGGTTTTCGCCTTTTCCATTTAAAACGTGAATGAATGACACAAATGATTTAAATCCCACATGATGTGCTTATGCCAACAAGTTCCATCATTTGAATAGATTACCTTTGTTGAGTTCTCCCACGAATTACTATAACGGAACATCACTAAATGGTAGTTAGGTATCACTACTCTACTACGTGCGAAAACTCGATGCATTTTTGTTCGTGAGAGAGTAAATTGAAATTTATGTCAAGCTGTGACAGTTCAATGAGCAATAGTTTATGCGAAACAATGTCATTGGCAGAAGCTGTACTTGATTGGTTTATCGACAGTTTTTGTCTTTTTAGCATATTTATTTAATCTAATGGGGCCCATTAGATTAAATAAATATGCTAAAAAGTATTGGAGATGGCATCTTAAATTGATAAATCATCCATCTCAACTTTCAGCAAAAAATATTTTGTCTCATTCTCTTCGTTTAGAATCCTTGACATATTATTTTATAACTTTGCCTATTATGAAAAGTTTTTTAATAATACAAGAATCCACAAAAACGTCAGTCATTTTGTTTAATTAATCATCGATAAGATCTTTGAGAAGCCGAGCTTTTCTATTAACTAAACAATAAAATCAGTTCGACTCGCGACACCACCGCCGCCGCGTCAGCTCATGATTAAGAAGTCCTATTGAGTCTGAAACTAGTCGGGCGATCCCGAGAATGCGCGTGAGTAAACCGTGTAGTCTTTAAATAATTATGAATACGCCTCACGAAAGTTATTATACAAATATTATACAAATAAAATGCAGAATAATTATTTTGAAAGGCTTTTATGCGAGTCGCATAATCGATTAAAATAAATAAAGTAGTGATTTCACATCCCATAATATGGTCCGTCGTAAATTAAATAAAGGTTGTATAAAATGTTTCTTCGACCTTTTTTTACCATTCTCTGTCTCTTTTCACTTTTCATAATTCGAATGGCATTTACCGTTGAGTAATTTGGTCGGTTACTTTTTTATTAACCCATTTTAGTATGCATGCGCATGCGGCACGTACACGTATTTTATTATTGAAGGTGTAGAATGATATAATGTATATTTAAGTAATAAAATGTAGGTACTCAATTAATTTTTCTAGAAATCAAATAAGTAGTAAAGTAAAAAAAATCGCTCTGCGCTATGAAACCTACTAAAAAAGCGTCAAGCGTCGTGTCTTAGATCTAGCAGTAAATACTATAAACGACTGTAAGGTTGTTAACCCCGAGCTTAACTTATTTTCCTATGGACTCGACTTTTTATACTATCAACTTATAAACCATGAATGAATGATATACCTATCTATTTATTTACAAGAACATAGGGAGCCTAAGTTCCTAAGCTTAAGGGTCCGGAGAGTATGAATTCCCCACAAAAACGTAATAGCGAAATACTTAAATCGTAATACAGACAATATTCTATCAAATTATGTTATTATTGGGATTTGGATTCCGTTAATCTAGGTTTCTACAATACTATTTCGTCTAAGTACTACTTCACTGGAAATAAAAGACCGAAAAATCGTTCCAAACCTGCTAAAGTTATAAAAAAATTGCATTCGGTTACATTTATTTCCAGTGAAGTATTTTAATAAAATGGTAACGTAGGAACTTAGATTAACGACACCGGAATCCGATTAATAATAGAAGTTGATTAAATTGTGTTTGAATTACGATTTATTTCGGTAATACGTTTGTAAGAGAAATTCGGTCCGCCTGAAGTCCATCTAAGATTTATGCTTGCTATGAAAAAAACAATGTGGTATGGAAAAACCGTATCAAAGTACACACTTTCCGTCGCCAACACGTATCTAATAAAGATATTATTAAACGTCATTTACGTGGGTACAATGTTGCACACATGTAATGAACTAATGAATGGTTCGATCGATCTATCATTCGTTCATTCCATTAAAATTATTGTTTCCATCGATCTTACATTACTCACTTCTCTTGCTCATTTCGTAAAATCTCAGTCGGTGTGTCATTTCGTTCGAACGCACACTGTTAATTAATTTCCTTGAAAGCTCAGATTTAATTTGTGCTTTATACCTTTTAGTTTCCTGTCCGGATTTTCAGAATGAAAAAGGAAACCGGTAACCGGAATGAATTCAGATCGGTAATAAATGTTTAGAATAGCTATAGCTTTTAGATATTTTATTCACATTAATTGATAAATAAAAATTATAATAGCTTTCATAGCTTCAAGATTTCAGGATTGCAATTGAATTGTTGGGAGTGTTTAAAATTGACATGTATTTTATACCTACGTAACGCCTACAAGTCTTAATGTCTTGACACTGGTTTTTTCTATCATTTTAATCCGATAAGATCAGTGCCTACTGCCAAATTAATTAATAACACCGTTATTGCATTACTTTTACACCACATTTTACATAAAATAAATAATATTACTTCGAATTCATATCCTATTCCATAGGAAAATCCTACATGGCATGCAGTCAACCAGTCAATCAACCAATAATATGCACGCCATTATTGCTCTATTCTCGTGCCAATAGATGAGGTGACGCCACCAATCTGATTCCCTCACGGCTGGCAACTTTATCGCTTCCGCCTGCAACGGCGCGGGCGCCACGAACGCGAGTAATAGCAGACCTTATCTGAGACAAAAGGGCCGACGCCACTATACCATGTTTTGGTGCGTTTACCTATTTATAGGATGTTGTCTTTGAATGGTCCTTAGTTCCGATAACAATATCCATATTTATTTAACGCCCATGACTGTAGAAGTAGTTTTCGTTTCCTATAAAAGCTATCTCATATAGCCATGGTATTGTTTCACGTAGTGTACATCATTGACAGTTATTACAACATTTTAACATATGAAAGTCCAAGTTGTATTTGTTTTGTTATATAAATTAATTGTTATATTATCTTTTGTTTCAGGTGAGTATTTCATTTACTAGTCCCAGTAATACTTAGTCAACGTTTGGTAAGCTACTACATTTACAATCTTTCTATACCTGTACAACTGTTTAACCTTTTGAGCGCCACAGTCATGTTTAGACGACAAACCAAAACGTGCCCAGCTCGCCACGCGACTGGGTGACAGATTTCTATAGGAAATTTGGAAGCTTGCTGCTGAGGGCACCCTTTTTCTGTTTTGACGTGGCGGTCAAAGGGTTAATATTATCATTTTCCCAACAAATTGCTAGTATCCGCGTTCTTAAAGGAAACTGATCCTTGCTCTCTTTAACAGCCGCAAGACTTGTTTGTGAATTGATCATTTGCTTGAAACAAATGCAGTTGTTTCAAGCGCTAGAGACTCCTCTACCATTAGATGCATTAATATTTCTGTGACTGTATTCTGAAAAATCGCCCAAGTGGTAATTTCTAGTTTAGTACCATTTAAGAGACAGTTGAATAGTTGAGTTCAGTTAGTTCTTAACCCTATACCTATCTTATACATAATTCCATATTCAAAAGTTCAAAGGACCATTCTTGAATCGGTTTTCATGACATCACTTATCGGTACTCCGCTCAAGTTCAGATTCTCAGGCTGCTCACCATGGTTTTATTCACAGCTATAACGAGCATTGCGAGCTATTATACAAGCAGACTCCAAGTCGGTCACATCATCTAAGTTCGAACAATGTCAAGTGTTCACTTACATGCATTTTCCCGTTGCTATAACGATCAGTGATACACCTATTTCTTCTAATGTTTTTATGCAACGCGATTGGTGCATAAACTTCCATTTATTATTGCTACTTTGGTATTCCTAACGTGATTTTTAAATCGTTTCTGATTATATCTAGGTAATTTAAATTGCTGATTTGTGGATTTGATATAATTTTATTTGTTACGCTTTAAAGTAATGCGATATATCTGAATAATCGAAATTCCTTCAGAACATGACAAATTTTTTGCTGAAGATTGATTCTTCAGCGTAAATTTTATAAGTAACATTTCGTCAATAGTGTTAGCATAAAAACTGTTAATTGTTTGTTTACAGAATCTTCAATACTTACCTTCATAAGCATGGTTTATAATAACTGCGCATCTGATGTGATTCGTGAGTGGTTTTGCAGTGGTAAATTTCGTCATTTTTGACAAAAACAGAGTTATTTCGACCGTATCGTTACATTACAACTCAATGTTATCATCTTGTCATATTTTTGTGAACGTTATTATTAGATATTTATAAAAAATGGGAGGCTACTCTCTAAAACTTATACACTAGCACACTACACTTTCTCTCAATGCCAACAAATCATGTTCACAAATTGACCTACACACTATTGCATCGAACAGTTTGTCACATAACATAATCTCGTATATCTGGCAGTCGGCGCACGCGCATGTTGACATGCATGCCACGCACGCATTGGATAGCATCGCGAACATTGGTCCCTTGTGTTTACACGGATTAGGGTTTATCAATATTATATTGAAATAAAACTACTTTTTACGGATTTTATCGCGTTGTATTGATATTATTTGAATTATAATATTATATTGTTTTTTTTTGTTGTTTTGAAATGTTAATGTGCGTATCGTCCACAGCTTTATTGGACTAGCCATTATATTTTCTTGTCTTGTCTTTAGCATAAAAACATCACTTGCGTTAGTTTTTTTTTGTCCCAGAGTATGAAGGCCATTCAACGGCCATTCTGTGTGAAAGGAACTTGACACAAGTTTTATTTAAAAAGTAATCTTTAAGAGGTATATCAGAGTAGAACTAATTCTTTGCTGCATAATTGCACAGTCCTACAATATAAATCTGGACTCTGCCGTTTATAATGGGATGTCCAAGCGTAGACCACACACTAAGACACTTTCCCCTAAGCTTTTTAATAATCTTGATACGAGCCTGGTCAGCAATTTAATTTTACTTTCCAAACCAATTCTTTTGTTCAACTATAGATTTCTTGATATCTTTGTCAAATTCATGTCAGTCATTACAGTCAATCGCCAATTTTAGTTGAAAACAAATTAGGAAATAAATTTGTCGTGACTAAGCATGTCAATCTTCTACAAGATTGATATATGATACGTTATCGAATGAAAAGTCACTTCACTTTTCAAGTTCCAAGTTCCTAATCTATGATTGAAATAATGTTAAATTAACTTTCATCGTTTCCTCACATTGGGCATTCATCATCATCATCATCAGCCTATAGCAGTCCACTGCTGGACATTAAAAATTTGTAATTACTACTGAAACTCAGATAGCGGATAGGCCAGTAATTTTGCTAGTAATTAAGGTTTACAATATGTCCAAAATGAAGAACGCCCGTGAAATGTCAATTGTTTCGTTAACTAAGCAAATTATAATAATATACCAGCAATTACAGATTTTTAGAATTCTTAATAACAAAAAGACGTTTAAATATTCATGAAGGTTTGTTAACTTCAAATCAAGGTTTATCATCGTAAATTGCTATAGTCAAATCTGTCGAATTACATTCATAATTATTTATACCTTCCACAGTCTAATAAAAAAAAGCAATTAAGGTACCTACATATAGTACCTTGCTTCTTTTGTGATGAACTTTCAAATATTTTAGGCACGATTTTGTTTTCATTTCATTGCCATTTTATGTCCTTTTACTACCAAATGACGTATTTCAAAAGCAGTTTAGATGAAATCGTCTGGCGCTCGTACGTCACGGTGCCTGACGGTTGCTCGGGTCACTGCCCCTGAACTCGTCTGCATTTCCTCTATTTACTGGTTTACTGGTGTACTAACCTCATGTTTGGGCTTATTTAGGGCGTGAATTGAATGAATATGCATTGTTTAAGTAGCTGCGTTACAAAAAGTAGGATCTTTGAAGTGAAGAATATGTATTTATGCTGATGGCTAGTTTAATAGTAGGTGACGTTGGCGTCATCTTTCATAGCAGAAATAGGTTAAATGCTTTGAACTTTTAGTGCACTTGATACAATGCCAATCTTCAAACCCGGAAGAAAATTTGCTGAAATATTAAATGATGATTTACGATGATTCATGTTGGCCTAATGTTACAGGGTAAGTAGGTTGTATTATGTTAAAGATAGTTGCAGTTTACAGCAATTTTTGTTCTATTATTTAATCAAGTCATTTGAAACGTAACCTGTGAAATGTCATCACGAACTGTTCTTTGAGCACATTATCTTATTAACCAGTTCTAGCGTCTAACGATCGTGTGCGAAATAACCCATCTGCTTGTTGCAGTGAAACCGCGCGCTGACCTTTGACACAAAATCCAACATGGCTGCGAGCTGTCAAATTAATACTCTTACTTTCCTTATCGGCTCATATTTTACAGTTTTCTAGCCCCTTTAGAAGATTCTTTGCGTCTTTGATTCACAGATACAATTGTGAAATCTTTTAAAGAATTAGCGCTTTTTGTTGAGAGTTAAATTACTGACTACCGGATACTGAATATACTATATTGATTGTGTAATTCACACTCGATATGCCTTCCTTTTTTATGGTATTGTCTATAAAAGAGATGAAACGACGTGAATGAACCATCCAAATATATCGGTTATACTGTATAAGCATTTCTAATTTGCAAATAATAGTGAATCAACTCCGGATAATGTCTGTGAAGATATGGTGCGTTATTTGAGCTCATAAACGTTAAGTAGCCATGCAAATCTTATTTCGCATTCATAGTTGAATTATTCGGAGTTTGAAATTTCACTGAGATGTAATTTATTGTTGAAACATGACATTGGGAGGAAATTATAATGAAAAGTTGCTGATTTTATTGTATTCCTTGCATTCGCTACAATACGATTCATTTTATCATGCATGGACAAAGCAATAAA
Organism: Acronicta aceris; assembly: GCA_910591435.1. Lineage (NCBI taxonomy): Eukaryota > Metazoa > Arthropoda > Insecta > Lepidoptera > Noctuidae > Acronicta > Acronicta aceris. The sequence goes on along the minus strand of OU342767.1, from coordinate 5,335,719 downwards.
GGTCTAGTTTTATTTCAATGTCTAATATTCGCGTAAGTGTCAGAAACCAAAGGTCTAGAAGTTTAACATTACAGTTTCCTTATGTGTTCGTTCGTCTCATATGATTGATCGCTGTAATTTTTCCGTTGAGTTTTTGTTGATTCAAGTTGTCTGTTTAAGTTATGGCTTAAGTTAGGTGTTTCTTATGAATCAGTGAAGAACTTGTTTATTGTTTTTATGGATTTGTTTTATTCATTAGTTGCTGTTCACCGAACATACCTGTTCGATATTTTTAGACGACACGTCATTCGTGTGCATTTTAAAATGTTGTATTGGACTTTGCTATAAAGCTAGTGAGTTCCCTAGGTTCCTAGGTACTCGTGTATTTAATACTGAAAATAAGTTTAACGCGTTGGAATAAAGGTAATGGGGTTCGTAAGATCATGAATTTAATGAGACTGACTTTATGGTTTGGTGTATCTGGCCCTAAACGTCCATTACATTTACGGCTTGAACTAGGCCTCCCCTGTAGGCTGTTACTAGCTATAAACGTTTATTGTTTAGAAACTAGCTTTCCCGTGACTTTGTTTTCATTGTTGTCGATTCGTAGTTTTATCACCTTCAAATATATTGTTTTAAAGAGCCATTTACTACAGTATTACTCGTTTTACTAGCATAAACTGCTTCATCATTATCTTTTGTCTTATTTTTGTATGTCCCAAGATTATCCTGTTTATTTTCACGCCAAATTAGAATGGAATAAATAGTTCCTGTTGAAACTATTCTTTGAATTCTTAACTTTGTCTTTGAATAATATAGGTACATATCATTGCTATTTTAGATCACGTTGCAGAATTGCCTTTTTCTAAAGCACTTTAGATTTCTGATAACGACAAATTGAGTTTAAGTAAGTTGATAATCTCAAACCTACGTAAAGCTAAGTGAATGAATGAAAAACGTAGAATAGCATCCCACGCGGTTGTAAGAGTAATGAGGTAACGGTGTTTGTAAACAATGGTCCAGAAACTTGTCACTGTTGGTTCTGTGTTTGAACTTAGATTGCAAGCTTGGTCTCATTTGCAGCAGCCAGTGCTACTTTGTCGTGGAGGAATGAAACCTCTGTCCCATAACCCCAGCAAAAAGTGGTGAGGTTACGCCACCCGTGTGGTTTTGGTCGGTAGGTCACCCACTCTACGGAAGTCCGACATACTCCGTCGCCTTCCCCGGGCGGCGGAAGTCCATGAGGATTTCCACGCGCACAAAAAAAAGCCCGTGCTACTTTGCATCTTCTTTTTTTCAACTGGTAAAAGACCTGCTAACATTAAAGATTTCTCTGAATCTCACAGTATGATAATACGTTCAACAAATTTATCTTGCACGTGCGTCCATCTTCCGATACAACGGTTCGTTTCTCAATCCCATGTAATATGACGTGATGCATTGCTCATACATGCTAGAAAATAACACGTTGACATTCTGCAAGTCTAGACACATACGCTGGTAATTGCATTAACCAATACGACAACTCCTACAGCTTGTGTTGACCAATCCAAGATGCAATCTCAGAGTGTCTCATTATCTGCTACCCGAGTTGTGTAGTATGATGTGTACTTCAATATAACTATGGCAACTCATCACATTCCGTGGCGTATTCTAACGATTATAATTGCTTCAATAATCTCTTTACTTATGTTATTTATCCCTGGTTTTTGTACTTCACCCAGAATTTTGAACCGTTTACAAGAATACTCCCGCTCGCAACATCGAAGAAGATTAAAAAAAATTAGTTTTATTAAAGTCATTTTTAAAAATTTCAATTAGACCATATACAGGTAGGTACCTACTCTTGAAACGTCAAAAACTACATACACGATTCCAAATAGTAAGTAGGTTTTATGAAGAGTTTGATGTGAGTGTTGGTTCCGTAGCCGAAGTGTCCAAACGGAATCCTCAGTGTACGACTCCGAGTCGCACTTGACCGGTTCTTTTCAATAACGCTACGTTTGTAATGATATTCATCGTATTTGACCAGTCGATTCATCACTGCTACTTTCGCACTTGTAAAATAATATACCTACTTATTATATGTATGAGTTAAAATCCTCGTATAATTTTACAAGACAGACGGAAGAAAACTTTCAGTATCGGATAGATTGTTAAAGAAGTGGGACTCACTTTCTATATTGCATTAGCGGTAGTCTTGCCTGAAAACTTCGCAGGTTGTTTATCATATACGCAACATTATACGTACGTACAGTATAGATACGTGTATTGAACAATCGATGTCCCACTTGCGATGTGAGTACGAGTACCTATGTCAATTGACTTTGACATTTCGAAACATCTAAAGGTCTCTGATATTCTTGAAGAGTTTTCCCAACGCAGCGCAGTACTTGCAAAGAAGAATTTTTATTAATGTCATTTATCCAGCTCGGCTAAAATGAACGCCACGAAATCGCGTATCTTGTGCAAAATAATGGCTGAAGATGAGATTGTCCGACGATAACATTATCAAAATCAAAATCATTTATTGTCAGGCATCTATAGCCCATAGATATATACCGATATTATGTCGCTAGAGACAGAAGTACGAGTATAAGACTCCCAGGGTAGCAAAAGACTTAGTTAACTTATTACATGAATCGTAATAGCGTGGTAATTGTCAACATTTAAATGTCACTGATTTTTTTTTATCTCTGAACTTTATGTAAATATATAGATTTACCATAAATGTTGACAATTAAATTGGCAATCTTATCGCTAAAGCAATTTCTTACATGGCAGACTAACTTTTAATATTAATGTTTCTTATTAAAAACTTACATGTCAAAATAAAAGCCTTATTGACATGATGAGCATTTCTGAATCATCTTGTGGGTGCCAAAATTGGCAAAGTGGCGGAACGTTTTATTTATTATTTGAAGCACCATAACAGTGTTTGATGTTTACCACTTTACCGTTTTAATGTAGGCGGACAGTTCTGGCAGCAGTTATTATAGCGGTAAGAAATTTAAATAAAATTACGCAAAAGATGTCCTAGACTAAGAATAAGAAAATCGAATAATCGCTTAAATAAAGCTGCATTTTTCAGTTTTTAGGTCATGATCTCTAGTACATTACATAGATAAATGGTCATGGTCAAATTTTGATGTAGGTAGGTACTTAGATATTTGGGTAAATATCACTTGATAGTCTCCAAATGGCATCAAATTAATAGGGAAACCATTTGTTATTGTAAAACTTCGTAGGCCGAGTTTACTCCCAGAAATATTTATCTATTATACAGCAGAACATCTAAAATGATAACAATATATCATCAATCTTAGCCCTATCCCAACTTTTTTTGGGGTCAGCGTTTAGGCTAACTAGCAGCTGAATATTCGTATTTTACACGAAATGGCTGCCATCAGTAACTGATACGAAAATATCAGCCATCCACCACAGTCCGGATCAGCCGACTCAAAAAACGATATGCTTTAAGTTATCTTATGTGTTAATCAATATGCGTATCGATTTGTCATACTTCCTTTGTTTGCTACGCACCAAAAGCTTCCAGTCTAAAGCCGGACAACTTATAATCGCCGTTTGTTATCATGGGGTATTGTACGAATATAAACAACTTTAACAAGCACTGTACGTTCACATACACGACACTTGACCGGCAAACCCTGTAGTCTCGTGCTATTGTGAACTATCGGTAAGTAGGCCTCGCTTTCTATCTTGTATTAATATATTTTCGCCTGATAATGGTTTGTGATCCTTGTCTAGATATTTTTGGTTTAGCAATGTTGAAGGGGATTCCGCAATATACATACCTAAATGTTAATTTTATTTGAAATAATTTCGTTCACAGATTGTTCACCCTGTTTTTACTAAAACATTTTTTAATTAAACGTTTAACCATCTAACTATAACATACATTGCTTTCAGTACCATTCTTCGGATTAGAATGTACTTTCCTATGACAAATAATAAAATAAATGTCGTACTCTAGTAAAGTAATAAACTAATATTAATATAATTATTACTCCCTACATCTGAATTTATGACAAAACCATATTGACATTGCGAAACTCTGTTGATTTAGTTACCATGCTTCATTGGTTACAAAACTGACTATCAGGTAGCTTAGAAATGCTCTAAAACAATAAACAAGCAGTAAAATCTATGGAATAATGGTTGTTGTCGTTTCCTAAACGATACATTATTAATATTTCTTGCATATACTTAATCTTGCTGATAAGTAGCTTAACATACCTAATACGGACTTAATAGGAAGCTGGTTGATAGTAGATAGATAAACATTGGACCAAATGGTTAACATACGGCTATAAATTTTATTGTTCAGTATTGTTGTAAAATCGTGCATAAATGTTGTAGACTCCTGTAAAGACAGGGTTTCTTCACATTAGGATTATGACATTATTTTTTATCTCTTTGAAGCAGTTAATATATAATTATGTCAATATTAATTATGTCTGTTTGCACGTCTGATGACAAATAAATGTTTTTCTTTCTTTCAGTTGGTTTAAGGGTCGTCAAAAACAAAAAGTTGTGTATATATCACGTCAGCTTCAGACAAGGACTTAGGTACTTACTTTTTACCGGACGACTACTCTGTGGAGACAATTACCAGTGGAGGTATTTCCGATCCGGTACGACATGGTAATCTTCAAGAAGCGAGCCTATTCTTTTCATAAAGGCCGGCAATGTACTTGCAACCCCTCCGGTGTAGTAGGTGTCAATGGGCGGCGGAGATCACTTACCATCAGGTGACCCGCTTGCTCGCTTACCTCCCTCTTTATTTCTATTACCGGAAAACTTAGCTCCTTTTGCAGGAATGGTTCTGATATATGACTATATGTAAAATAAAGAGATAACGTGCCCGGTGAATGGCTATAGGCTCGCCCCCTATAACATGGGACCTAAACATACCGGCGAACTGTGGGTGTACATTAAGTACGCCTCTGCCTAACCCTTCGGGGAATACAGGCGTGATGGTATGTTATGTTAAAGACATAACGTACCTATTTAATATTCAATTTATCTCATGAAGACCCTCTATGATGATAACTTTTATATCACTGATATTAAGTTCAAATTTAGATTGACGAACATTCATAAATAAACAGAATAATCTTAATTCACACAACCAATTTGCCTATTTATTGCTTTAGTCGGCCACAGAAATTATTAATTTAATATTAACTACTTCGAATTCTAATTTCAGTCCACTTGCACTAATTAAAGTGTAAACACAGTGTACAAGGTACAGTGGAGCAATTTATTATCGCTTTGACAAGAACTAGGTTAGGTCTTGATTTTCTACGTAGGTATAAAAAGCCAGCCTGAGGCGAAGCTGCCGGGGATACACGCAATTAAAAGGACCATAGTATGTGCAGATTACGTAAAAGGAAAACTTATAAACCTGAAAAAAGTCTATCAGGCTTTAATCAGAATGCTGTTAAGTGTGAAACTTTTTATGTTTAGATGGCTGAACAGTTTTGGATAAAATTTGGCACACAGGTAGTTTATAACCTAGCCTAACACATAGAATCCAAGAATCCAATCCAATTTATCCAAGTTAGACTCAATTCTGAAGTCCACGCAGAGGAAGTCGAGAGCTAGGACAGTTAGGAAACCTTCTTGTAGTGTTTTCACTTGTACTAGAAATGTGATTATTTAACCTTAAGTAAGTATCCAATTTCCAAATTTATACTAACAGTAATCGCATATTAAAGACAACGCAGAGCTTTTTATATCATTAATCCTTATTAATATTATAAAGTGAAAGTGTTTGAGTATGGATGTATGAATGTTTGTTACTCTTTCACGCCAGAACGGCTTTATGGATCTCGATAAAATTTGGCACGCAAATAGATTGTAGCCTGGAATAACACATAGGCTACTTTTTATCCAGGTCGGACCCAATCCTGAAGTCCACGCAGACAAAATCGCGGACAGAAGCTATTATGTTATAAAGGGCAATAATGTTAAGCGATAACCGTAGCATATATGTCTAACTAGTTTTTGACTTTTACGACACTAGGGGTATTACTCACTCTGCCACATAGAGACAACAGTTATTACTTCTAACTTGTATTTTTTTAGTGGCAACATTGCCATTTAAATCGTGAAATGTGCAACCCTTGTAGGGATATATTAACATGTTCATAAATTTCATAATCAAGAGTAATTCAATGAAGACGTTCATGACACTCGACTCTTATAAAATTGCATCAACATTAAGGTGAATTTCTGTTGAAATTCGATGGCTTCTTCGAACAGATTTGATAATTTATACTAACAAACTTCATAAGCACGCAGTTCCATATAATATACCTTATTTTGCAATTATATTCAAGTTTAAAATTAACAAGGGTAAAACTACAGGTTTAGTTAAAAAAAAAATTAACTAACTTAAGTATATGTAAAACTTACTTAACGTAGCCTGTTATGCTTCATGTTAGGTGTAAAACAAGAGACTCGCTCAAGGCAAACACTTCAATAGATTACAGATTTACTGCAATGTTTAAATTGTACTGTAGGGGTGTGTGCAATATAGGTATTGTTCTTTTAAAGTCAGTTGGAACTAGAAAACTGAACAGTGACCGACAGCAATAAACACTCAGATATGAAAAAAAAACGCCAAGAAAAACGATACATACGATCTTCTTAGATCACAGCTTCAAGTAAGTTTGGATAAAATCGATTAAGTATTTTGCTCAACACGCACGCAAGCTTCAATGTCCAGAATCTTCTCAGTAACACGTTACTGAGAAGATTCTGGACATTGAAGCTTAACGGATCACGTAATAGGACAAAGTCTGGTCCCGGATAGTTGCGATGAGACATAAATGTGATGCATTTATAAACACAAATATCATGTACTTACTGGTTTCTGACACTTACGCGAATATACGGATATACGGATATATTTACGGATTTTATCGAGGATCTGAAACGTCGGGAATCAAATAATATCAATATAACGCGATAAAGTCCGTAAAAAGTAGTTTTATTTCAACAAATATCATGTTTTCAAAATGTATGGAATAATATATCAGTTTTCGAAATACGCGATAATGTAATCAAACACATCATTTTACAAATTTCCGGTCATCAAAATACAAAAAAGTCACGCAATAAAAACATTAGGTGCGCAATCGCGTCGTTAGCGTATTTGTAAAACTATTGCAACTGCACTTGCTTCACGGTTTAACATCATCAAGTAAACCTCTATATATTAGTCGTATTATTGGGTAATACATTGAAGTGTTACTTTATACCTATGTTATTCTAGGTACATTTTTTGTGAAGAGTTTCAAGACCGGAACGAAACACATTGCATCTAATATTCCCCTTCCTTATTGGCTATGGCATGCATGCCATGCGACATGATTTAGTCGTTATTTTGAGTAGCCCACTATAATAATAGTTTAGTTGGACACAGTCCTCCCTAAGATCACTCACGTGAATTGTGTTTAATGAAATACATAATCAACCCATTATACTGTCCCACTGCTGGGCACGGGTCTCCTCTCAGAATGAGAGGGATTAGGCTATAGTCAGTTCATTAGTTAATGAAATACGTGAATACAAATTACACTCTTGTTTGCCGAAGGTTACCAAACGTAGGTTTTGTAAAAGTCTTAAATAAATTATTGCTCAATAACCCGTATATAGGCATGACATCAAATGCATTGACGATTAGGAGTCTGTGGTGCAAGCCAGCTAGAAGAAAAAGTTGTAGCAAATTGTAGCGTGTTGTAACTAATTTGTTGCCATCCTTAAATAAAAACTAGCAACCCTAAATTGGTGCAAGAAGCGTGTGATTTACAACAAGACACGCCGCAGGCGACAGTGTTTCTAAGAAGATCTACAGATTGCGCCTGCGCCGTAATACACAATACATTTAGTTCTACGTTTATTTACCTAATACAGCATGAGAACCGTGCTAAAGTCGAAATTTTGAACAGTAATTGGCAATTGTTTAGTTCATTCACTTCATTCCAATTCAATTTCGTGATATTTAAGTGACTATACAACGGTCAGAAGTCAGTTGCTCGGATACCAATAATGTGTATCTCGTTATTTCGAAACGTTTGCACAATTTGCTTTATTATTCGACACTCGGACTCTTTCGTCTATGCATAAATAAATGCCTTAGCTAATATGTTCCGGTTCAAACTTACCATGCATAGTTTAACGTCCCATTGTCATGTCAGGTACGTCGGACTTAGGTATTGTGCGTTTAGGATAGGTACTACGTATTTATGAACAAGTTGCTAACAGCATTCTTTACTTTTTAATAGAAAACTACTAAACTTATTGCTATCAAATAATAAAAAAGGCGTCAAATATATAAAAAAAAAATCTATATATATTTAAGCTCTTACAAACACGGTTCATTTCAAACTGGAAAGTTCACCTAAGCATGAACGAAGTAAACTTTAACGCAACATCAAAATCGTACATCTATAATATTTCTCAGCTATCTTTGTGCAACGGACGGTCTATGTGTCAGCTACTTAAGTACTTACCCCGTGCACTTTGTGAAAGTAACGTAAGGTAAATAGGTTACCATGGTTTTGTAGGTCGACCAATTGTCACTTACAAGCTTATTATTCTAGTCTTCATTTTAATGCGACTTTACAACATTGCCAGATATTTGTTATATATCTTCTCCCTCTTGTGAAAAATACGCCTTTTCCCAACTAAGTTGGGGTCGGCTTCCAGTCTAACAGTATGTCCCTGAATTATAAGAAGCAACTGCCATCAGAACCCCGCAACCAAATTTCTTTGTAACACTGGGGCTTTTTGGACTTATGACTAACACCTGCCGTTAGGTTTTTGTATGACAATACGGACCGACGGCTTAACATGCTTTTTCCCAGGTAAGGAGGGGTCCCAGTGTGCTCAGAACGGTCACTAACTTATAAGAAATATATGAGATAAATTAAAATGCATGTTCATTGTACACTTAACACTTCATTATCCGACCAAAGGATGGTGTCGGCACTAACATTTACATATTCAGTGAATTTTCTTCACTTAAAAAGAACAAACTGTGGGAATGTTGTGCTTGGCTTATAAAATGCTTAAAATATGACATCATTTATTACTTGTTAACAAGTATTGCGACTTAGCTTGGCATATCATTATTGTTCAAAGGAAAAATAAAGGTTTTTAAAACACTTTGAACGGAAATATTGCGTCTAATAGCTATATCTATATATATTTATATATTAAAGAAGAACCTGACTGACTCACCTACTGACTGACTGACATCAAGTCAAACCAGAAATCAAGTCAAGAGGAGTTCAAAAGCAAAATATTATTCCTTATGTCGTTTATGTACTTTTTTAAACCAAAGTAATGATAATTATCTTATGAAAATGTAAAACACTTTTTGGCAAAAATAAATGATTGATTATTAGATTGATACAACTATGCCTAACCCTTCGGGGAATAAAGCCGTGATGGTAAAAAAAAAGAAAAAAAAAAGTGGATCTTATGGAGAAGAGCCGGCAAAAAACTCCATAGATATCATTTAAAAAAAAAAAAAGATTACAATATTAAAAAGAAAAATTTCCATTTTTAACTAATCAAATCCTCGATGTCATCCATATGACTGAGACTTAACTCATCATAATTTTATTATTATGATGGATTTTCTGTAAGGAAACGGATACATAGGTATAAATTGCTTTTCCAATATTCTGTAGTGGCAAGTGCTATAAAGACGAATTGGCAATATCCTTTACCGAAAACCAGTATAACTGGACTAGTCATGGAGGAGGCTTAGGGTACCGTTAGGGGAGTAAATCACATTAATGCTTTCCTACGCGCTGTACCCGTCATAGTGTGGCAGAGTTACATGTGGATAATTATGTGTATAATCCATTTCCGATGGTTTACTAGTGCATTCCACTCCAACGAGCGCTTGGTGAACTGCAAATATTTAGCCTGTATTTCTAAAGTAATGTACCATAGAACTTCTTTTTTCCTAGAATAGACAAAATACTGAATGATGAATTTTAAAAATAATATATATAATAATATATCCATGTAAGTACTTAAAAGGATATTAGACGATTTCAAAAATGTTCAACAAATAAATCGTAAAAGATTCACAGAATTCATTCGACGCGACGACTCGGAAATCTAGCCACAATACTATAAGATACGACGAACAAAATTCCTATCGTACAAGCAATAAAGAATCCTAATCTCCAAATGAAATACGCGAGTAAATCAAAAGGTATCAGCTCAAGACAAAGTCACAGCAGGTGAACATTGCTGACGACAACAGAGGTAGAACACAATATTCTTTGAGCATCGTTGGTTCTATCACATAAATTATCCGTGTGCTCCCATACGGTGCGGGTTGCGCTCGCGCTGCAGCCACAAGGTATGAGGAAAAAGCGATAAGAGATGTGATACCATATGTTTTGAAATGATTCTAACAGCCAGTTAGGTTAAATAGTTGTGTATAGAAATCTGACAGTTGCGACGAATGCACTTTCGCTTAGTCATATTTCATAAGAGGATATGGGATAGCATGTTTAATAGTCTTATCAACTGTGAAATTAGTTTTACACAAGAAGCTGGCATTTCTACTTTATCATAAATTCACTTCAGTATAGTTACTCAAAGACTGCTCATTAGAATCAGTTCCGTCCGATCAGCCATTTCTGTTTACCACGAATATGTATTTGCGAAATGATATCATCCTTATGTTTAGGGACTATTCCAAGTCATTGCATACGGGCGCGATTTTACGTTTTAACAAGTACAGTCACGAAATATATAGATAAAAAAGTGATTACCTGTTATAAAGTTGTTAAGTTTACATGAATGGCTACTTCATTCATGTTTTTCTTAATCAATGAATTCATTTGCTTCATTGGGTATGTATTACGTGTCGTTGAAGGCGTAAATAACGCTTACTCTCCATATTAAACGATTGAGTAACACTTAATATTCCATTCAGCCATGGCAGATAAATGACTCATCCGCGATAAAATCGCAATTGATCCCCAATTAATTCTCGTCTCACGTACAAAACAAAATATATTGATCACTAATAACAGTAATTGTGTCCTAGTTAATTACATTTTTCGCCTCCCACTTGTAACTTGGGCCATAAATATTGTAACTAATGCACGCCCATTCGCTGTCAAGCGGTACTGGCGGTATATCGGAAGAGGTGTGCAGATACGAACTGGTTGACGTATGTGCTACGTTATTAATTATAGCCAGACTGTAGAAGTATTTTCATATGTGCCTGGGAATTTAATCGTAAAGTCTGTTAGGAAAAGCTCATCGCTTAACGAGACGTGTGAATTAACTGTTAGGTAATTTCAGTTAGACATTTCCTAGAGTGAACTGAAATAGCAAGGCGATTATTATTTAATGCTTTGAACAGAAAGTTCCTTACTGTCGATTAAACCCTCTCTTGTGGATCGATCTTATCCACGTCACTTTAAAAGCAACGTATTAATACACATTTAATGTAATGAAACATTGTATGTTGTTTCATCGTATAGGTACACTTACTTGAGGTTATTGGGGTCGAACAAGTTTGATCGATAGTTTAGAATAAGCACCATCGACAACTGTTCCCGTTTTGCATTACAAACACTTGTCGATCATCGTGGGCCCTTATTCTAATGAGTGCAAGTCATCCGATATAATCATAAGTTACGACAGCAGTTCGTTCGCAATTTGTAATGTGGCTTATTTAGAACGCACTGTCTCACTGTAAAGCTCAAAGGAGTTCGAGTCTTTGAGGTTTCCGCCGGTCTCCATTATTGTGGTTATTGCCTCATTGAACGCCTCGTTCACATTACCATCTACTGCACTGTCTACCTCATTCCCGTTAACTATACCTTCTACTCGAATATCTTGGGACTAATGCCATTGCGTAGACTGTTACTAATATTCCTATTAATCTTACAAAACTACGCAGAATGGTGGTTCCGTGAATGGGTTCACAATGATTGCCCAATTTGAACTGGTGACCTTTCGATCGTAAATCCACACCTTATCTCTGGGCTATGTATCTATCGGTTAAATGTAAATATCTTGGAGGTATTTTAACCTGGCTGATATGCACGACAGATTTGTAAAATGGTACGGAAAATGGTCCCAAATAATACGCACTTATTTGTAACCGAGACAATGGTTCAAAGGCGCAAAGATAATGTTGACTACAAAGCTGAATACTAGCTAAAATGGTTAGGTCAACGTATCAATTCTCCTATATGTCAAGAGAATAAGCAGATACTGAAAAGATGTACATTAAAATAAAAATAAAACAAATAGTCTTTACAAACATAACCTTTCTGATTTCATTTGAATATATCTCCGTGAAACAAAGGAAACGTAAATTTTAACACCTGTCCGAATAGTTTGCTTATTCGTTTTGTGAAGTTAAACTTGGCATCACGGGTAAACGAACTCATTATCTTAATGCAAAGATGTATGGCACGTTGCCAATATTCGCTGCAGACTTGAACTTTATTTATTTGGTATACCAGAAATGTGATAGAATATCATTCTTAGTTTCTATTGCTATTGGGCATACTTTACCCCGACAATAATTTATTTATTTATTGTAAATATACTATCTGACAACAATAAAAGTATCTCATTCATTCTTTTTCTTTGTATTATTGTACCTACTTGATGATTGTAATACAAATTATTTTAAAAAGAGTGTCCATAAAGTTTCTTACCGGATTCTTCTCCATAGGATCAACTTTTTTGGAATCGTGCACCTACACGCATTAACGTTTCATAAACGCTTGTAAAAGCTTATTTGAAATAAAAACATTTGAACTTGAATTTGAACTATCAAAGACATCTAAACAGTATTGAAAAGAAAAGAAAGACTGCGATAACGACCATTTTAGGTACCTTAATTTGTCTATTGGGACGAGCTTCCAAGCTACCAGGTTTTATTTCTTAAAGCTATGGAACTTGTCGTAGAACACGTCGGAGTCAAGGATATGTGATATTCACCTAACCTCTAAAAACTTTAATACATGTCACCAGTACCACAGAATAAATAAATAATAGTACTCCAATACCTATTTAAGCTTTTCCCGTCCAAAAAAGAGACTGAGACTATTACCACAAATATTTCTACCGACAAACAATATTGTTGGAATCAAGTTAACTACTTACTACTACAATTGTTTGGGTTTCTTTCAGTAATTGTAGTTATGGAACTTGGGTAAGTTGAAGATATAGAATTTGATTACCAATGCATATGGAGGCCTTGGTAATCAAATCATTATCCATTCGCTGTTGTATTAGGCAGTTTGCCAAACTAACGAAAACCGAAAAGGAATTCAAACATTGGTATTACCAAGTCATACTATAATAGTGTGAATAACTTACGGCTACAATAAATACTTGCGGTATTATTTGATAGGATTCTTAAAGAACTGCGAATGGCCAACAGTGGAGCGCATGCGTTAAAAGCTCTATTATGTATGCATTGTCACGCACTTCCCTTACAAAATGTACAAGAATCAAAGTGACTATTGAAGATGCCGCTTCAATAAATCATAATAATATTATGAAAGGAAATGTTTTGTTTAATAGCTAAGGTTACATGGAAATCAGTTTGTTCCGTTGATACTATAGGAAAGATACAATGCAAACTTGACAACTACGCTTGTAATTAATTTTCTGAGTAATTGAATACTTTTTCTTTGCCAACGAAAATTATAATATTTGTAATCTAGTGACTAAGCAGTCTCGAGTTTTAATTTATTGGAGTCATGTTTTTATTGGAAGTATTGCATTTTGTTGAAGGCTGTGTGTATGTGTCTTGCTGACTGTTAACTGTTTGATATTAATCTGTCACATTTGACACAATATTAATAGTTTGTGGGGTCCCAATAAATCCATCTGCGACGAAGGTGATTGTTAGTTAGTTTTAACTAAATTACTTTTATAATCAGGCAACTGCAACTCTGCTACCGCTACTACAGTTTCGACATATTTGTGTGCTTCGTTAACTTTTATCTCATTTGTTATTTTTGATTAGGCTACTTTAATATGAGTTAATACAGCAACATTTGAAATAAAAATATATGCAGATATATTTAAACTTAATTTAATTCAGTAATTAATATAGTCATTAATGTGGCCACATGGACCGTCTAAGGTTGCATTCGATACCATAAAATAAATAACACGGTAATTAAATCGTGATAGTAAGTTCAATACGACTTTTATAGCTGTACAAAATGCATGTATCTCAATGGCAGAAGACACCGTGTTTATGACCATTTTATGGCCGATCACGTAATATAAAGTACTGTTATATAGAATAATACGGCCATTTGTAATGGAATGCGTGTTGGTTGTTCTAAACCCGTTGTAATTGATAATCGAAGACTGTGCTTAGGGTTAGAATTTAAACTAATATTTATAATGTAAGTATGGTAGTAAACTGTCTGAAACAAGTGCCGTTGATAGAAGGTTTTAAAGTCTGTTTCTCGACCTTGATTTAATCTGTTACTGTGTAGTTGTAATACATATAATTACAATAATACAATACATGATAATTTTGTCGAGATTTCATACAAAACAAAACAAGTATCGCCTCATTCAGCACTACAGCAGAAAGACATTATTCGGTATGCAATTTGCTCAAGAACTGTTTAAATTTCACACATAATAAAGTTGTTATTGAAAAGTATAATCGCCTTACTGTTAGAGCAAAGAGCTCTTTTCATACATTGAAGGACTTGTACACTACTTTGCAATTTGAGACGATACAAGTCTTCTTTCCTTAACATGTTTTCCTCAACTCTCTTAAATTGACAAAGGAAATTAAAATGGTCCGTAAGATCTAGCCTAGATCTGGTGTTTAGAAAAACCTGATCCAAAAATTATCCAAGTTTCAGACTTAGTACGAAAATAAAAATATGAACAATAAAACCATATATTTAATCCACAACCATATCAGTATTAATATCATATATCTAGATTAAATTGAGCAGTAAACCTACTTTACTTACCCAATCTCGTTATAACTGTAAATCTAAAATGGCGGGCGAAATTCAATAAGCTATAAACACTTAAGGTTCCATTATTATGCTACAATATACAAACCAAGGTGTTGTTCGAGGGTCATAATTTTACGAAAGAAAAACAACATCAGCTTCTTCATCACACCCTCAAGTCGTAAATGGTGATTAAAGGTCAATGTAATCAATTCATTGCGTCTTACCTTTGCTACCAACTTTTCCATTGAAAACTAAAGCTAGTTACAGCTGTTGGTATTTATTTAAACTCAATTTGCTTTTCAATTAATGGACAATTCAATGGGTCCAATTTGTCATCAATGTGTTATTATTTTAGTGGAAGGTGTGTTTGCCCCAATTTATACTATGGCCGAAGACATAGATAAATGGATAACTACGCTACAATAACTATTCGTAAATCAAATTTTAGATAGTACCTACTTCTAGCGACGTGTGAATTAGTTTTCTGACTTCTTTAAAATAGTAACTTTCAAATGAATGGACAAATGTTTATTAAATTTTTGATGTATCATCGATATCGTTATCCAATGCGGTTCCAATACCATTTATTTTATTTTTTCTTGTAAAAAAGAGGCCCAGTCCGAAACTTTGAAATTCATCCATGAATTTACTACAATTTTACCTCTGCTTGACCCGCCGCGTACCATAAGTTTGACGGCCTCTCGTATTTCTATGCCATTTTCTGGTGCAGATTCGACACAGTCCAATATAATACGTTTTGCTTCAGAACATTGCTCACGCCGGCTATACTTCAAACTCGATTGGTACGTGAGTAACAAATATTGCTGCGTTCTTGAAATTACTCGCTCGTGACAACGTGTTTCTTGTAATATGTGTCGTTCATGAATGTCATGGAGCAAATAATATCTGGGGATGATAGATTTATATGCACTGGATACAGTACTTAGCAATTACACAAGTTATTGGGTATTGAAGAAAGAAATCATCACTGCTTCCTAGTTGAGATGAGATTGATATAGACTGATTCAACCTTCGTCTCTAATAGATTAACGTCGCCCCAATCTTTATTACATATTTGTATTGCTTCACGAAACGGATATTGTATTATATCTTGTGCAGCTATATAATATCAGATTGAAATTCTCATGTAAATAATATGAAGGCTTCTTTAACTTGACTTAGTTGAACGGAGAGGTATTTACCTTGGCCCCGATGCCATCGTATGTTTGCATCGATACTGTGTTGAGTCGATTCAGACCAAATCGATTCGTCACAGGTTAGGAAGTTGCAAGATCGACCTACTACCTAAAAAGGTATCTGGTAAAGTATATGTTATACAGAAGAGGGAATGTCAAAAACGTGTTTGTGATTTAAGATAATTTAAAAAGATCATCGTTCATTATAGCGAGATCTCGTCAAAGCAAAATTAGACGCTGTATAGAGCTTTAAGAGCTCATTAAAATTGCCGTCGGAGGATTTCAGCCTGACGTCCAAAAATCTATAAATGAAGCTCTCAATAACAAATGGAAAGCATATTCCGCTAGGTAGTCCTATAGATGTTTACGATATTGTAACACTTCTCACGATGGGATATATAATTCGTTTTATAGCAGTTTTACGACTTGAATTTAAATCCATCGCCAATGCCCATTTATACGAATAAGGGAATTTAATTAAGAACGAACCTTAACTACATATTATACTTTAGGTACAGGTTTTGCAACTGGGAACAACAAAGACCTTCGTAAAGAAAACAATATCGTAGTCACTTGTGTGTTGTGTGTTATTATTATCCTAGCAGGTATAATGAATGAGATGTATGTTCTTTATTTGTTTGTCAATCCGCCTGCAGTCTGATTATAAATCCACGCCAAATGTATGAAATAGAAACAGTAGCCTTAGCACGAACAACTTGCGAAAAAGTATTCGTATCGTCACGATAGAGGCGCTGGTCCATATCTCATACAAATTGGTCTCCATGACGATGCTAAGGCTACTGTTCAGTAGCCTTAGCACGAACAACTTGCGAAAAAGTATTCGTATCGTCATGGAGACCAATTTGTATGAGATATGGACCAGCGCCTCTATCGTGACGATACGAATACTTTTTCGCAAGTTGTTCGTGCTAAGGCTACAGTAGTGCTGACGTGTTGTGATTGTGACATAATTTAATATTTTGTTGAGACACCTTTTGCACCTGTGAAAGCCTTGATACTGCGCGGCATGCTGTTGATGCAGAACTGTAATGTATCTTGTATTTGTGGATGATAATTCCACACATGGATGGTCTTCTCTAAGAGCTGGGTTTTTGATGTAATGACATTTTTTAGCTAAGTACCTCTATCTCCCGTTCACACAGTCAGGTCAGTGAAAACCTTTCTCCGGAAACAAAATATTCCTCTATTCGATTTTGCGAGATAATAGTCCCGACATGGATCCTATAGAAAATGGATGAGATCTCATCTGAAATGAAATGGGATGTGGCTAAAGATGTCATCACAACAAAAAGGCAGCTCTTAGAGAAGATCATCCATGTGTGGAATCATCTACAAACACGAGGGACGGTCAGTCTCTAAGCCTCTCATATAGGTGTAAAAGGTGGCTCAACAAAATGTTAAAATTTACGTATTTAGCAAAGGATGTAATGAGGTATACTTAGTTACTTACACATAACCTTACGATAACCCATTGGATCGCGATTGTAAACATAATTAATTACACCGACATAAAACAGTTACATAAAATCAAAAACGCAATAGCATTTCAATAAGCCTAGTTACCATAACCGTCCGTTCATTCCGTAATAGGTCTAAACGTATGCATTAAGTCACGGAGATATACGCCTCGTAAGAAACGTTTCGCTTTCAGAATCACGAGTTTTGCTCTCGAAACGACGTTTAAGATACATTATGTATGGTCTACTAACACGCTTGGCTTGTGAATTAGAGTGTAAATATGTAAACAAACATTTCTTGCTTGGAATAGGAACAAAAATATTTACGTTTTCTTCGGCGTCCTCTCGGGTGCCATATCGGGACCAGTCAATTTAGTTAAAATGGATATACATATATTGATCTTAAATATGTGTTCTCAAAACGAGTAATAACTTCTACAAGCAATGTTCAATGACCGTTAAATATAGTTAGTACGTTGATATACATTATATGTATATATATACATTATATATTATACTGATTTGGTAATTTTCTTTTTTCAAAGTTTATTACACGATCGTCGTAAAATAGTTTATAGATATAGTTCAGTCCTAACACTTACATACTCGTATATAATCAGAATGCAGTTTCCATACATCTTGTTTGTACCTTTCATTTCATCAATAAAATAAATCACACTATAAGCAAGCTATGCAAAGACACCGCAAAACTTTTTACTATGTCAGTTGTAAAGGCTATAACCATACAATACACTGTGATGCGCTAATCTGTTTGACACAGCCCCGAGCGTTGTCTCTTGGATTTGTAGACTAAACTCAGCAATAAATTAAAATGACTTCAAACTTAATTTTATCAATCCAATATAGATTTTAAGACAATACGAACAAAGTTGAATTTGAATAGTTACATAAGTAATAGATGCCCCGTTGATATGCTCATGCGGTGTTCCGTTAGCCGCTCACCTGCGCCCGCGCTTCTCTAGTTATGCTAATGGTTGTGCGCGGCTCGCTCTCAGACGCTCAATACTAAGTACTGAGAAACATGGAAATAAGTTCACTGGAAGATTTAGTAGTCGTATTCCCTTGTATGTAGATGTGCACTCGTAATATTTTCCTACGAAAATGGTGCTTGCACACCCAATAGAAGCCTAGAATCATTACCTAGTCATACGTATTCAAATGAGACAGTACTTTAGATAAGGATTTCGCTCGAAACAGTATATTACGGGCATAGTGTTGATAACGTTCTATTCAAAATCGATTGCAGTATAACATCAAATTTATTAAAAACATATACTGATAGACTACGATAACTAGATAATCCGGTTTATTTGGTGATGTTCCTTATCTAGTACGCACCATTTATATCGGGGTATGGAGATATTCTGTTCGGTGAACGAGTCGTGGGTGGACGCGAAACTGTAAAGGAAATCGATTCCACTGTACGTACTTGAATCGATTTCTCGACACCGAGGTTAAGTGTGCAGGTATCGAGTAAGATGTTCCCTAGTTTCATTTACGGGCAAGCGAGACCACTTCATCTAAATAGGAATACTGAGTCAATGCGCATACCTAATTGTACTTACTAAGTGTAATGTTACAGGTGCATTTAAATGGCTTAAGTTATGCATGTCATAAACGCTTCACGCTAAAAAGGTTTTAGAGTTTGAATAATGTTTTCTTTTGCGTTGATTTAAAGCATTTTATACACGGTACATATTGATATTGACAGAAAGTAGACATTAATTGCACGACTTGTCACTCACTATTTCACGGTTTTAATGCATTGAACGCTATGCACAATAGAAAATCTATTGTACTCATCATGGTTTAATATATTTATTTATTAAACCAGAATGACAGCTTCACTAATATTACACTTTGATGAATTGTGATTACGGTTGATTTCACGAAACACAATTGACTCTACATGACGCCCAATTGCTTACTATGAGTAGTAAGTTCGACAGTACCTACAGTTCATTACGATTCACAAAGCTTGCCATTGTATGAGATGGCCCAACAGAAGCCTTCGGTGCGTGAGACATCTTAATGGTTCAACTCGGCACGCATCGCTTTGTCGCCTCATATCGTGTCGTGAAATCGATAACAACTACACAATCGATTGGTGACGTAAGTTTTTACACTCGAGTTTCGTTAGTATCATTATTGAATTAGCGTGTTACAAACGGTACCGTTACAGGGTTATTATTACAGAAAACTATCACGTAGCCAATAATTTGCTATCCGTCAATAATTTTGACAATGCAGCAATGCTTACATGTTGCGTTAGACGATTGCTGTTAGCTGACAGATTTCGAATCACCGAATATGGGCCACAAAGAAAATCACCGAACCGAATCGTTTGAACCGAAATTAATACTAGACCTATATACACCAGTCAAATCTTATTGAGCGCGTTGTGAGTTCTTCACCGACCAGCGTAATTCTATTTTAACAGCTTTTAATTTGTCAGTTTTCATAATCGAATGTTAAGATTTCCTAAGTGTAACTAAATTTTTTATCTAATTTCGTGCAGTTTTTGTGAAAGGGCCCAATACAGTTACGGTTGTCATCATCAAAGACTACAGTTAAATGGTTGTCACCGGCTGTCCCACTTTCTGTCACCTATTTTTCATTCAGACATTTTCGTTTGTAATTCGACTAATCGAATAAATCGTGAATTTATACGGTTCGAATTCCGCTATTTCACAAGCAATGGGTGAATTCGTGAATTTTGTTGGCGCGTGTACGCATTCGATGATCGAGAATCGGTTGTAATGCGTGCGTTTGCTGAGTACACGTTTTAAAAAAAAAACTCATCATAACAATCGTAGCCGGTACGAGGTTATTGACTTAGATGACCTAAGCGACGTGATCAACATTTTTACGATTAAAAATTGAAATACTGCTGTAGAAAAAATGTGCAACTAGGCGTTAAATGTATATTCTGAATTACCTTATCGTTGTTGGAATTATGTATGAAATGAGGGTGATATCTGTGATTTATCGATCACAGATCAATTATAGTTTTCTGAATAAGTATCATTATGGAACATGTGTTACAAGGAAGGTTGTTGACTCATTACCAATCAAGGGCTTTACTTTACAGAACTACTTATCATTTTGTGGAACATAATAAATATTTTTTCTTGGTCCCGTTTTCAGCAATAGTTTTCTTATATCTGATTTGATATCAAGCTGCTAGATATCGTGTGAGACTTTTTGCTGTTCTAACTGGAAGCTATTAGCGATATCTACCTTAGTTTTTACTACAGCTAATCTATTATGAAGGTTTGTATAGTGGGCGTAAGTATATAGTTTTTGTACATACTATAAACCTAGTGGTTGCGATAGATTGCCTGGAATTCTTGCAAATAGTTTTCTAAGAAAACATTACTTACATAGTTTCTCTAGCTATGTCGATTTACAAGTCAGATTAGATCATGTAGTACTTTGTAACGGTGACATGACATGACTGACAAAGAGAAATGCGTTATAGTTTTCTTTATTTGCTTTTTATAAAAACGAAAGTTATTTTCGAATACACGATTTCTGGACTAAGATTTGTGTTCTCGTAAAAAATCAATTAATTGCCATTTGTAGCTGCTTCTGAATGTTCACTTACCGTTCATACATAAATAAATCAACGTTGGCAACCAAATGTCCATCATCGCCGGCTAAACAAGAAACCTCCAGTTTGGATAATTTGCACGATATGATTTTGGAGACCTTATTATCTTAAAAGGTTTATTGTAAAATGTTTACGTTATCTCATATTTAGACAGACAATATAAATACCAGAATATTACATCCAACACAACATTGCTGACATAATTACTACTCACAGTACTGACTGATAGAATCATCATAACATCTAATCATTTACCTTCCTAGTTCATGAATACCCCCGGGAGCCCTTCGGCTATGTCCATCAGGTAGTCGTCAATCATCGTGACTCGTTCGGGACGTCGTGTCGTGATCGCGGCCCACCCAACCCGCGCGCGCGCATAACTGTTACACCGTTGGGTACAAGCTGTACAAATAAGTATAAAGTAAATGTGATCAGAAGACCCATCATTATTCCATGTGATTCAGAATTAAGGCTTTTTTAGTAAATACAATATTTGCCACACAATATTCAATAAATATCTACACGTTAACTGCTTTCTTTCCGAAACGTGTTTAGTAGTGTCGAAGGCTCCCTATAACTCGATTCCTACAGGCTTTCCTTTTGAACAGTTAAGGTGCTTACCTTAACTCACTAAAAGTAACTGTTTTTTATTTTTTGCATCGGTTTTCCAAGGGTTTCCAGCAATTTTGGGAGGGCAACAAAATTTACCTTGCCGCTGCAGCTATTAAGAACTATTTTTATACTTTCTCAAGACTCCAATTCCTTAAAGATTATCAACGCCAGAGAAATTGTGCTCTGTAAAAGTTTATGCGTAAACATTTTATATCTGGAGATAACCTTCTGCCTATCTATTGATTGTATTACAAAGCGTACATACCGACTATGAATAATCCTCATCTCCGCTTTATAGTTTTAATTATCGTGGAACTAATTACATATGAATATGTATTAATTCCATATTGCTGGAGGAAGTTGTGGAGTAAGGAAGTATTCGTTTATGGAGTATTATGTAGTCGTCCTGATACCATTGGCTGTAAGGCAGATTAAATTTATATCGTATACAGTAATTTGTTTCCAGTTTTATTGATGGCAAAGAATTTATCGCTTTTTAGGAGCAGTTTAACTCGGATAATATTAAGTTTTGCATAAAAATCTTGTTGGTACAGCGATAACGTATCGGTTATGGTGACTGGACAAGTGACCCACATATAGGACCTGTTTTCTTGCTTGACGCTCACACTTGCGTGGGAATCAATGTATGGCGTTGTTCATGTGTAAGTGTCAACTGCGGTGTTCAAGTGTATCTATTCTTCACGCTTGTTTGTTCTAAGTAGAGTTGTAAGCGATACCTAGACAATGAATAAGCAACCACCGAAGGTGGTCTACTATTTATTAAAACGCTTATAAAGATAGACTTCCTGTATCATGACGGAGTTTACACCATTCGAAGTGTTTAAAAGTTGGAAAAATCTTTATTTCAAACTTTTATTTCACGTGAAATTCAAGCAACGCGTCTTCTATTATCTATATTGTTATTAACTGGGCTTCTATAATTCTTGTTAAGTGTGATGACTTCAGCTTTTAATCCAAAAACAGTAACCATACGAAGACTGTTCCAACAGGCATTAAGGAGTAGTATCTTATTTAAGTATATACAGGATTTTATTGATCAGCTTGCTCACAAATTTACGATTCTCCATTTCCTAATGACACACCCAACTTCTGTCATTAATCATAGTAACTTATACTATTTTGTATTTATCTTTCACGTACAGACGGACAGATTTACACTAGTTCATAATAGACCGGTCGTACGACTATGTCAGATTTATTTGCAATGTGAGTAAGAACTTGAGGTTCAGCTCAGACGGATTTGTTGCAAATAAAAACATTAGTTTATTACTCCAAGTTTGTTTCTTAGTTTTGAATTATAGCTACAGAGTAAGTTATTGGACTGGAGATTTTTCATGTACTAGCTTCACAACGACTTTTTGTTAAGTTTCTATAGATTATTTCAGGAGAAGATCTGGGATGAAAAGTCGCTGATATGCATGAAGGTGCAAACAGTCGCACTATTAGGCACATCTGACTTATTAAAGGAATGCTTGTGTGTTATTTCGTTTTTCTTATAGTTTTCCGTCACCTTTGAACCAGGCATGATCGTTAATGATAGTAGTCTTTCCTGCAGCTAATTATTGTCTCTAAATGTCAGCAACTAATCTGAGTACATGACTGACAAGTTCTTACTGATATAACATGGAATTGCAAAGGCACGGGTAAGATATAAAAGGCTTTTGTGAAAACTTTAGAGGAAATATTTGTACCTTGATTGGAGATACTAAAATTTCCTTTTAGTAATTGGTGATAATAAACTAAATAATACGATGTGGGAATTGAGCACCTATTAAACAAACACAATAGATGTAACAGTACATGATACAAGACCACACACGACTTCAATATTCTTAGATCGTAAATATAAAATAGAATAATTGTCAGCACACTAATAAAAATGATCATCATCGATCATTCAAAACATTTTCTTTTGTTGGAACGCAAAAGTTCTTCGTATGTAAGTATTGTTGATTTTCTTTATGATCTTTAAGAATAGACCACCACTAAGCTTCCTTTTAAGTAATCTCTGCACAAGTTTTACTTACTTTACTTGGGTATTCCCAAGAGGGTACCTAGTCTCAGATTCCAGGTCTTCTGACAAGCTTCAGGAACTGTATTTAGAAATCCAAAGTAGTTAAGTTATTTCAAGTAGAGTTTCCATTGAGCTCCGTGTCTAAAACAAACGACTTTGTAGTTGTCAACCATCTTCGATATAGACCTCGTTTAGGTGATTATGCTACGCGTGTTGTTCACGGAACTGTGGTCAGAATTTGGCTATATCGATTAATCGCGTGTTTCAATGGTTAAAAATTTAACAAAGATATTCAAGGTTCGCTCAGGACACTGTCACCAAAATAGTCACTATTTATTATGTAACCAGTGTTTTAACTGACCCAACTAACAAACAGTGTGTATCATAATAAAACAAACAGATGCAGGAATGTAGTCCATTCATTGTCCTCATCATCACTATTCATAAATACTCGACATAGTTTTAATGTTTACAAATAATATAGTAATCGTAGTCACTGTGTGATTTTATTTTTAAATGTAAATAGCCATATTGTATTGAGTTCATTCGCCTTATTATAATATAAGACTTGACGTTTTGTTGTTTCACTTAAGTATTCTAGTCGGGTTTTGCGATGGATTTACATTTAAATCTCTCGGATCGATGAGTAACAACGGTATTTTTGACACTTGAAGCCTTCTTAAGGTTTATTTTTATGGTTTTAGTGAGTGTTATCTGATCTTGAGTATGTTCTTAGAATTCGGCTCTTAGCTTTATGTCTTTGCGTGTTCCTAATGAATTGTGTAAACGTTCCGATTTTTATATAAATATTTTTTCATCGTTTTCTTTTATGATCGGAAAAATACTGTTGGCAAATGCAAATGTTTTTATTAAACATTATTACAATTTGTGGTAATAAACAGCTTTGGGACGGAACGTGGAGACATTACTCCACTTGCGGCATCTTTCCACACAAAGGTTAAAAAGGAATCCTAAATCTCTCCTTAATTTTGGTCTCCTTATGATTTGCGACTCGATATAAGAATGTACAATGGCAAGTAAGTAATCAACATTTTACTACTTTTATTTTCTTTGGCATTTTGATAATTATTTAACGCTCATTGGCTTGCTTCCTAACATTTCCCCAAATCACGATATGACAGTACCCAAACAAAAAACCAATAAAGTATTTGATCATCAACAAATACCTTCCATCGCACCGTATCGCAATCGATTCGAAATTTGTACAAAAAATTTAAGTACAGTCGTCGTACGAAGAACCAAGCGCGCTTCGGCTTCGCGCGCTGACTCGCTGTGCCATTGACCTACTACAGGTTTTTGTACGTATAACGGACCGACACACTTCATCTCTATTGATTATAAAACTAATGATTTAAAACTATACGCACATTTTATTTTGAATACCATTGCGTAATGAAGATTTTTACGCTTGTTCAACATCTTTGTCAATATTCGATTGTTTTAAGACTTATGCTTCGTCGAAATACCGATATAATGATGGTCCAATCTTCAATGGAAGTTATCGCCGTTAATGTCTTCTGCAATTATGATAGATAACATGTGATTAAGTGCCAGTGCTAGTGACAGAAGCTTTTATCATAATGTTTTTGTGTCTGGTATGAAGACATAATTATTTATAAATATAAACACAGTGGACTTATTCAACACTCACGGAGATTTCAGAACTATTAACATTGATGTAGTGGGCTGTTTAATATTCTCAGTATTTCTCATCCTTTACTAGTTCTATCTAGGTTTTCAGTTGTTTGTTTTGTGTGAAAAATGGAAATTCTTACATTGGACCAACCATAGCTACGTTGATGTTCCACCCTGCTGACTCACACCGAACATTCAGTGGGAACTTTTTAGAAAGGGGCAGTCTCTGTCCCTTTTGCGTAAAACAAGTGCTAATATAGATGGAATTTGTATGGCGCACGTAGGAACGGTTTGATGTTACAACGAGCTAAATTGCTCTCCTCTCTCTGTTAAGCAGAAAATTTAAATGCTTAAAACTTCCTTATTATGAACCGGTTTTAACTTAATTTTTGTTTCTCTACTCTATTTATAGTCAACTTTTTATAACGCTTTAAGTTATAATCAGTCACTAGCCAATTAAGTACACAGTTCTAAGACCGTCCATTTCTTCGTGACTCTGTCAAGTAGCCCTATTGCGTAAGCTATTATTCTGATAGTCCTCATCTGATGAGGCTCTTAATTAGTACCACATTGCATAAGGGATGCGCATTTCATGCTAATTATCACCTTATTTGCATTAACGTTTTGCGTATTCCGTTTTAAGCAACACGATTTGCATCATTTGGGACACAGTTAAGTTTATAAGGCATAAAACCATTTCTGTCCTGTATCACATTAAATTCAATGGCAAATTCTTCCAATAGTGATGAAAATACAATGAAATCTTTCTGTTTATTATTATTACACACTCCATATTGGTTTTTATTACGTGTTGGTGTGAAAGGCAGCCGTTGCCAAATCTGTCATTCAATAAATGCGGCGTTTCCTCCTAATGATTGGTAACTTCCTCTTGTATTACTTAGTGGAAATTATCATTTAACTGTCACTTTGTATATACAATTAATACGACTTATACTATCAATTTAGATTTCCCAATCACATAGTTTAAGACTCTTCACCTCGATTAAATGTTTGTTTGATAAATGAGAAGTTGATTGTGGTGTTCCGGTGCTATGTAATATTGGGGTATAAAGTTTTGCTCATTGAATGGATAAAGTATTGTAAGAAATTTGAATTGGGGAAGCTTCTTTTGCCCGTACTGTAAATGGTACAAGGAATTAGTACACCGAATTCTTGTAAATACGACGACATACCAAGGACCATTTTTATAGGTATATATGGCCGTTATACGGCCCTCAGGACCGTATAACGGTGCTTTTTCTATTGCAACTATCACTGATTCAGTTTGTATGATTACCTATTTTTTGTGTTTTTGTTGTGTAGGTACTGTGTCAGAGAAAAATAGCTATTCTACTAGTTTACAGCGTGAAACGATCTACTTACTCGATTTTGATAGCGTAACGAAAATTGACTAGACCGTCGTCGCTCGTGGGGGCTTATAACAAAATTGCCTTGTCAGCATACTATTGGTGTAAACTTGTGTCGCCACCCCGCACTTGTAAGGTAATATAGAGGGTAGATTATATCGGCTATCTCTGTGACGTCACTAAAAAGCCCCTCAAGGCAGGATTTACAAAAGGAGGATTGGAGTGTTCCGTGGATGGTTTTACAAACTAAGTCAGTACTAATAAACACTTAACCGAGTAGTCCTTACTTGTTATGAAAAAATGGTGTAATCTGCGGTTTCACTCGTATCTCAAAGGATGTCGACAAACCAAAATGTGCCCAGCACGCCACGGTCACGATTAGGTGACAGATTTCATTAGGAAATTCGGAAGCTTGGCGCTGAGGGCACGCTTTTTCTGTTTTGACGTGGTGGTCAAAGGGTTAAAGTTAACCCTTTAGGAAAATCGATCAAAGCGTTATAAAACCAAGGACTTTAAAAATGTTTCAACATTATTAACCTCAAATTTTAAATTCCATTCTTAGTACACTATGTGTATCGATAAACACATATCAAATAATCATAATAGATGTTAGCTCCTTTGGCAGAACTCGATACGTTTCACATTGCTTTAACTTCTTCCGAAACCTTTACCCGGTTTCGGAAGAAGTGGAAGGTGTGTCGTTTGTTCTAACAGTTAAGTATTAATATATTTTTTAGTAAAGGAAAAAATTCAATCGCGGGCAGGATTCGAACCTGCGTCTTCTGGTTTGATATACCTCTGACCTCTAAGCCACCGCGAACCCTACCCGCATGATTGAAATTTTGCCTTCACATTCTGAATTTACGTCATAAGGTGACGTAAATAATCTTAGCATGGCAAATGCAAAAAAATCACAAAAAGTTAAGTATTAATATTCCAATGTATCATGTTGCTTATTCAAATGAAGCGGTTCTAGGACTGTGCACGTTGCCGCCTTGTTTATGTTAATGATTTGCGTTTAATTAATGTTTATTTCTTTCTCTGTAATGAATGGTTTAGTATTGGTTGATTGAGAGATGGAATAGTGAGTAATATGTTTTGTTATTTAAGCGTTATCTATACTTTCTGAGTTTACAGCGTAAGTTATTGGCAAACAAAAGGTACGTACTACACAGAAAAAGGAAAATAACATAATCATCATACCATCAAGCCTGTATTCCCCGACGGGTTAGGCAGAGGCGTACTAATGTACACCCACATTTCGCCGGTATGTAATAGGGGGCGAGCCTATTGCCATTAACCGGGCACAAATCCAGACTCCGAGCTGCTTCTGAGAATTTTAGAGAAAATTCCAATAACACTTTTCTCAACCCGGGGATCGCACCCAGGACCTCTAGCGTACCAGTCGCGCTTTGAACCACTAGACTAATGACGCAGTGAAAGGGGAAAATGTTTATATAAATTATTTGGAAGTAGCTTTTGCTCGCGATTTTATTCGCGTGGATTTTATCACAATAAAATATAGTAATGTCACTAGACGAGAATATGGCATCTGATAAAACTTGAAGAACTTATAACTGTTTACATTTGTACATATGTACTTTTACTTCTTTTTTATATTTGATAGGCTTACCGCCAGTTCACCGGATGTTAAGCGATACTGCGATCTACGATGGAGCACGCTTGCCTAAAAGAAACAGATTCACTTGTCCCAGATTATAACTATCGGGGAAGACCCACTAGTATAGATTGCTAAAAGTAAAGTATTTTTTTTCTTTCATATCTTCATCTAGTCTTTGTTTCCTAAGTAATTCTCACTTTTGTCGCAATCTGTAAACAAAATGTTCCCCAGCAAGTCAGTTGCGCAGTCGGGAAACCTGACCACGACAATCGTGTCTACTCTATTAAGGCTTATACCAGCACACAGTGACATTCAAAAACGCATTTTACTTATAAAAGTTAAAGTCCATTTTTCATTGACATAATAACCTTTTACAATTAATTCGAATGCAATCAAAATTACCCGTTATTGCAGAGTAGGAAGGACTACTTTAGGTTGTAGATGACTAGTCATGATAATAGAACTCTGAGAAAGAGTCGCTCTAAAAACCTACAGTGGATTTACTTACAGTGCACAATTGTATAGGAAAAATCTTGGGTATGTAATAACAGACTACTTTGTAAGGTCGTTTTATGAAAATTAAAACCTTTAGTAATGGGCATTGTTATCGATTATTGCGAAATATAATACTGAAAAAAGGTTTCTCTTGTGAAATAACTTTTTGCCAGCTAATTGTATATCGATACTCGAGTAGGTACTATTTAAACGGAACACATAAAACAATCTGACTGCGTATTTATGTCTAGAAATACAGAGAATAATGCCAGTAGGTTTCAATTATTTCTCGATAATCAAAGGTTGGGAATTACTGTATGGGAACAACACTGCTCCAAAGAGTGGCCATTCGTCTGGGGCCCCCGCAATATTGGTACCTCAACAAAACCTCCCACAAGACCACTAGGCAAAATTGCCACCACACCTTAAGAGAAAACCCATAAATAAGTAGTACTTGTATATTGGTAACTCTCGAAACATATTACTGAAGCAGCTTTATTTATAGTATTGACGTCTTCTCTGTTTTTTTATTATTATTTTTTATAATAAAGAAGAGAGAAATGCCGAAGGAATTGGACAAATTTTCTTTGTGTCTAGTCTTTGCTTTATGCCTCATTAAACTAGTGATCCGAAGCGCGACTGCTACTCTTTAGATCCCGTGTTCAATTTATAGGTCGAGCAAAGTGTTATTGGATTTTTCTATGAGATTCTCAGTAGCAGCTCGGAGTTTGGATTTGTGCCTGGTTAATGGCAATAGACTTTTCACCGCTGAAACACGTGATGGTATGTTACTTTACGTTTGTGCTTTATGTTATTGATTTTTTAATTGTTTATTGCCTAAACGAGCAACTATATACGATGGCAGGCAATTCTTTAAACTTAACAGAAATTACCATATTCGTCTCATCATCATCATCCTCCTACTGGCCTTATGCCGATTGACTTGTGCAGTAGATACGACTTTTTTCCATACAGTTAACTTTCTATGAGCATTCAGCTGTCGGCTCAGCATTCAACTTATTTGGTGGCCATATCATTTCTCGCACATTTCATCCATCTGGTTTTTGTCTCTTTCTTTTTTATAGTCATCCACATTCATGCTCCTTCCTGAGTATTTAATGCATGTCACTTCTACTTTAGATACTATTTTTTCTGTATATCTTTAAATATATATAATATCAATAGGCAGTTTGAATGTGTAATTTATTTTACAACAAAAACAATATTGGTAGACAAATTGGCATTTACAAATGGATCTTACAGTGCCATTGGGCATAACTATAGGAGGCATTTAAAATTCATTGCATAATTTTTTCTATCCATATGTAATTACGAGTCAATTTTCAAGATGTATGCTCTACATTGCAAAGTGTTATTTAAATGGAGATTGGTCCTCATTGCAGTCATTAACACGTTCATCTCGGTAGATAAATGTCTTCCATATTTAAAACACATCTCATTAAGCCCATTGCGTTACACATTGACCTCTTTAAGCAAAAATGTAATTATTTTTGTTAGCATAGACCACTCCCGTATGATTCTTTAGTTCGTTTGTTATTATGGTTGAGAAGGTAACAAAGAGTATTGTTTACAACTTTTGTTTATGTATTTTTAAAATAGTTATTATCTCAATCAAGGATGAGACGGACGTGACAAGCTGAGCGATCGGGATCTATGCTACGTGCTGTACGGCTCGATCCCAGCATGGAACAAATATTTGTAACACCTACAGGTGTAATATCCACGATACAGAAGAAAAATCCTAGTAATAGGGCTACGTTTTTTTTAAACTAAACTAATACGAAAATAACATAACATAAGGGAGTGGCAAATAACTTGAACAATGAACGAAAGGGATGGCTAGTACGGGCGGCCTAGTAAGAGCACTGTAATAGCTCTTTCTTCTATGCTCAAGATGATTGGTGGGCTCTATATTATCACGTCTGTATTTCCAGAAATAGTAGGTATCTAGTCTTAATCTTCATCTATTCACATCTTTTTTTCTCGTTTATTTAGGTACAAGAGGGTGTGAAACTACGGTTCGGTACCGTAACGTAACATAACATACCATCACGTCTGTATTCCCCGAAGTGTTAGGCAGAGGCGTACAAACTTACACCCACAATTCGCTGGTATGTCTTAGTAATGAGCCTACTAGGGCTTAGTAGGCTCGTTTGGGATATGGCACAGATCTTAAACTCCGAGCTGCTACTGAGAATTTCATAGAAAAACGCAATAACACTTTACTCGACCTGAAAATCGAACCCAGGACCTCTAGGCTAATGAGGCAGGTTTTAATACATATTTATGAGTCCAAAAAGGTTAATATTTAAAGGAAATTAATATTTTGAAATGAATATTCATTAATTAAGTATCTCATAATGGCCTCGAATCCTTAACGGTTGAATATCTTAAAGTAGATATTAGATTTGATGTTTAATTAAATGACATGGGATGCATCCGGTCGTAAAATTACTAATTAAGTTCTTCTTGACTAACCTTTTGTCGTGGAATTCGCACCAAAAGGATAATCGAGCTTATGGTAGATTCAGTATGTGTTAACGGTTCGATCGAATGGTTCTGCATTCTTTAGTGCATATTTATAAGTTTCTCTTCAGTATTAAATATTGTTAACTGTATTTTTTTCCAAAACTATGTACTTTAACAAAATTATGACAAAAACAAACTGAATCTAATGAACCAAAATTCCTTGATGCCTCATTTATTCCCGATGGAGTAAAATTAGGCATTGAAAATTACAAGGATTTTTTTATCAGTTATTTCTGATATAAAAATCGTACATAGAACCAACCCTACAACATTTTAATAGTACAGTTATGGAAACAACTACGTCACGAAGTAGCGTCACGTCAAACATTCATCAACGCTAAGTCTAATTTCTTCCTGGACCAAGTTTTATTAAGGTTATAAACGGAATTCAGAAAACGTGCTCTCATATTTATAAGCACAAGTATAATCGGCGCAAGATAATTTTGCAAACAATTTTAACAATTCCGACTTCAGACGCGGTAAACATTTTGTTGTAATTAAGATTGAAATATTAAAGAAACTAAATTATTAGAATGAACTTGAAATTAACAATAAATTACCGTTGTTCCAGAGAAAATATATATAATAGGTAACAATTTTACATTTATTTCTTTTTATAAAAAACGTTGTCCCGCACTAGGATTTTCTCCTGTATCGTGGGTGCGTTTACAAACACAAATTCTCACATACACAAACGCCCAGACCCGGAACAACTACCTGTAGATCATACAAATATTAGCTCCGCGTGAGGATCGAACCCGTTGACACGTTGCGCAGAAGCCGATCGCTCAGCTGCTAAGCCAAACGTGTCGTCAAATTCAGCCTTTAGTGTCGGAAATATAGTTTTTAACAACAGAATTCCACGACATAAGACGAGAAAATCTATAACCAAACTATTATTTTTATGACTATAATTACCGTTAAGTAAAGTCTACAGAAAGATTATGTAGGTACCGTACTGTGTAATTTTAGTAAAATTATACCCTAAATTCGTCGCAGTGTAATTGTTGACAATCGTTTTGGAGTCACGTAATTGCTATTACGAGCACACGAGACTACCATTATGTGGTAACGCAGACAACGCCGCAATATGCAATTAATGCATACGTTTGAGGCAGGAGAATATTGGAAATGTGTGGAAGAACTGAATTGCATATAAACAAACTTTGTTTAGTAATTAGTGCTAATTCGTGTCTGAATCGCGTTTTTAAATTAGATAGTATTTTCTTAAATATTCATAAACAAATCATGAAACTAAGTTCTCGGTCTACATTTTTTAAATTAATTATATTTAAATTAATCACATACACAATCAACCCATTAAACTCTCCCAGTGCTGGGCACGGGTCTCCTCTCAGAATGAGAGGGATTATGCTATAGTCCACCACGCTGGCCTAGTGCGAGTTGGCAAACTTCACACGCCATCGAGAAAATCTCTCAGGCATGCAGGTTTCCTCACGATGTTTTCCTTCACCGTTTAAACGCGTGATAATTGTCTATTTAATACGCACATGATTTCAAAAAGTCAAGGTGCTTCGAAAAGTCAAGTCAAACGTGCGTGCCGTGGGTTCGAACTCGAGACCTTTGACTTGGCAGTCCGACGGTCATACCACTAGGCTATCACTGCTTAAATTAAAATTAATCACATCTTTTAAAATAATTATTTCCTTATAATTATTACGATGTTTGTAATTGTAGAAACAACCAGAAGCAAAGCAAGAATGATGACATTAACAAAAACATGGGTCTCCTCTCAAAACGAGGAGAATTAAGCTATAGTCCACTGCCTAATGCGGGTTGTCAGACTTTAAGCGCAATAGTTCAGAAATTAAATCTGGTTTTAAATATTTCGATAAATCATGCCTGGAAACGCTTCTATTTAATACCGTTCTGCAGATGAAAATTGTAGACGGTATTAGTTGGTTTGATATCCAGGGCCTACATGCCCTAAATCCTTATCGACGTAAAGCTACGGGTCACCATGGGTACTCCTGTACTATCGAGATCGTCATTCCAACATATTTATAGCTGGAAGCCCCGCGAACGAATAACCATTATTGTCAAGTTTTATGATTATCAATTCAGAATAGTTATAAAGGAAAACTGTGCTCGGATCTTAGACCTTAGATACGGGAATGGTATAAGTGTCTAGTTATTGGATTTTATCTGAAAATGTACAATAATTGTAATTTTAAAAGTTTCAAATAGCAATGTTTGATCGTCGATGTGCGAAAGTTCTGGCGCCTTTGAGCGCCGCCGATTTTTTGTGCAAAGAGAGCAGTCTTTTATCAACCGGTAGATATATTGCGGCTGATATAGGCATTCATTCTCGAACTTCGTATTTTAATAACCCTTTCGATGCAAATTATACCTCTATTGCAATTATTTAGGACTGAAAATTGCATGGGATTACATTAACTATGAAATACCCTTTGGACATTTAAAAACGAACTCACGTGTCGACGCCAAAGACGTGATCGGCAAATAAAAGAGACATCCTTATATTCTGAATATATTTCTTAGAAATCGTTCTTCGTTTCTCAATAGGAAAGAAAAAACAGTATTTTGCGATGGCAGTGATTATATTAAGTCTATTACCGCCATTACTCAGAATAAATAGAATTATTATATTTCCAAGATGGGTTATGAAAGGAAGGCAAAAACACCTCCAAGAATGGAATGAAAGGAAGATTGATTTATATTAAGTCTTCTAAAGCTTGGACGTGTATTCTCACTAATTTTAACTCCGTTTATGGTGCGCTGCTGAGTAGAGCAGGAATTTTATGGCTAATTCCTTATTACTGCTACCGTAAAACATCCTAAGGGAAACCTAATGTGCCAATGTTTTAATAAATATTAATCAATGCTTACCTATACTTAAGTTACCCTACAATTGATGCTTTTAGCAAAGTCTGCGCAACGACCCATCGTCGACGTATGAAAAAGGAATCCATTCAGGTCGTTAAATATAGAGGATATTTCGAAACACTGTCAAAATATTGTGTCTTTAGCAGCTTTTTCGTTCCGAACTATACCTTACTTAGGTAAGGTATAGTTCGAACGTAAAGAAATATAATTAAAGTTTAGTCTTTAATTATATTTCTTTTCTCTCTACTGTATTATTTTTCATTTTTATAAGATGAAAAAGCAGTATGGTAAACGGCAACTACAGCTAGACGCTAGCAAAACCAGTCTGCCTGATTTTCCCAGTGATTTCAGTGGCTACAATTAAACAGGAGCACAATAATGTGTAATTTGGCAATGTGGTGGCCAAGGGAAACTCGGCAACAGAATAAAGTTCTACAATTCCAAAAAAATAATATTTAGCTTTGCAAAGATACGTTGCAGAGCCGTTAGTGTTCATGCAATAATTATACATATCCATTATAAATCTGTGCAATAAGATTAAAAGCTTAATCTTAATATATATTTATTTATTGTTCTCAGATTCAAAGATGGCAGAGCGATTATGAGGTCGTACGGCGAACGGCTTTTAGGTGAGTCCAGAATGTAAATTGTATTATGCAAAGAAACATGTTGTGCCATAAGCACATAATGGGCCCATTCTGGCAGTTAATCGACAATCTATATGGATAAATGCCCTCTCGGCAAAGTGAAGGGTGTGGCATGAGGAATTGGACTACAACCCACGCTTCTCTGTTGACAAAATAAAGTCATTCAATTTATTTTGACAAGACTGAACCGTTCTGATGATTTAGGGTCGCTCCATATTCTGAAGGCAACAGGTTACTGCGTTTACGACACTGCTCACGTCGTGATATGTGGCGTGTATGCGATCCTAACTCACGTCAATCGCGAAATTGCGAGTAGTTCTCGTCGTAAATCCATCGAGCTGTACTATTCTCATGGAGGTCGATGAGATTGAGTAACTATCTCCGTTAAAATGCTCTGAACTTTAATATAGCAGGTTGCTCATGTATAATCAAAAGTAATAATCGTTAAACTTCTAGTATCTCAGATTTTACACAGATAAGACAACTCATTTCAGTCGCTACCGTGCTGTGAGCTATGTATATTTTGAGTAATACTGTGAGTTCAGTAACAATTCAATTATCTGTAGTAATGTTTTCTTGGTAATGGTAGCTGCTTGGAACTGGTATTGTGTTTTGAAGTGGAATAAACATATTGCAGAAGCCGTTCACAATTTTCGAATCAAGAAAGCCCCGCAAGCTATTTTGTACTTTAATAAATTTCTAACTTTACTTGATCGTCCAAACGTTTTAGATTCCAAGCACCAGCTATTGTCGGAATAAACATGATTGTCATGTTGTATATGTCATAAACTTGTCCAAAATTACAATATTAGGCTAGTTTATGATATTTGCATAGCATCTTACCTAACATTCTTAACAAGTTTTACAGGTTTCCATTACTTACAACTAAAATTCTTGGGCCCTTTAAATAGGTAAATGTCCATCTACAACATGCGCTACTTAATTTTTTGCTTACTTACTTACTTAATTTTAAGTCGTATCTTTACCTTTAAATCTTTGGAAAACTGAACCAAATAACTCTCCCTTATTTGCAAACTCACTTGTTTACTATACAAACGAGCGTCAGATTCTGTTGCTATTTTCTTTCTACCACGTATTTTGTGCGAGGTGTTACAAATTCTGCCTGCAGGCTGGCTAACAATACAGCATGTTCAACTTGTACTGTGTGTACGGTATAAATTGGTTACGCCAGTTAACTTACGTCCACTGAATAAGTAAGCGTCAATGTTCTATTACAGAATACTCAAATGACGCCGATTTTAAAGTTAACTTAGTCATGGCGGAAG
Organism: Acronicta aceris; assembly: GCA_910591435.1. NCBI lineage: Eukaryota > Metazoa > Arthropoda > Insecta > Lepidoptera > Noctuidae > Acronicta > Acronicta aceris. The sequence goes on along the minus strand of OU342767.1, from coordinate 5,299,263 downwards.
AATTTGTGTTTAGTATTGCATTGTAGGTGTATTGTTTCATTCGGTTGCAGTTTTAAAAGTGTGGGAATAAAATTAGCTTAAGTATCGTTATTTAAACGTGTCAAGTTCGCAACGTCTTACACAAGATCTTTTGTTAGCAATCCTCTATCTTGTTATTTTAATAACATACCATCACGTCTCTAATGTTAATGGCTATAGGCTCGCCCCCTATAACATGGGACCTAAACATACCAGGCGAACTGTGGGTGTACATTGAGTACGCCTCTGCCTAACCCTTTGGGGAATACAGGCGTGATGGTATGTTATGTTATCACGTCTGTATTCCCCGAAGGGTTAGGCAGAGGCGTACTAATGTAAACCCACAGTTCGCCGATATGTTTAGGTCTCATGTAATAGGGGGCGAGCCTATTGCCATTAACCGGACACAAATCCAGATTCCAAGCTGCTACTGAGAATTTCATAGAAAAACCCAATAACACTTTGTTCGACCTCTAGCGTAGCAGTCGCGCTTGGGACCACTAGACTAATAAGTCAATTTTGTTTTTATAATGAAAATATTTTACTGATGATCAAATATTTCTGGTACTTGATTACCTCTTTTATTTCAACTTAATAATTTATAATTTAATTGATATGATACTGTCATCCATCAGTCAATCAGTTAAACTTGTGTCTTTAAGATAGCGGTACGAATAAACACTAGACACTCATGTTTATAGAAGTGAACAGAAACATTTCATAACAACACAGATTCTCGAAAACATCACGATATTTACGATAGCATACAATTAAACGTTCCCATCACAATGCCATTAATGAACCCGTTCCGTTACTTTGAACAAATTCCCAAAGAAAACCACTAAGTCTCAGGTCAAAGTTCACGGAACCTACAACATACGTTCGTGATATGAGTTTGCTTAATTTAATGTAATCAACATCATTAGAACGTGAGGGGAATGAATGATTGAACATTTTGAAGCCATTAGTATTGAAGTGGCATAATATGATGTCATTCTGAACGTGAATGCCGTTGCTATGGTATAAGGAGTCTAGACTACTTTGTGTTTCTTAATCTTAGACTTAGACTAATTTTTAAGAATATTAAATAGGTGCCTAGAATCTACTAATTCTTTGACACATTAGTATTTTTTTTACAAATGTATTTTTCTTTGCTGCTGCAATGATTTCGCTTCCTTTTACAAATACAATTACAGAGAGAGAAAAAAATACAAACTCGAATACCATTTAGATTATAGATGTTAATAATGATTTGCGAGTATAAGAGCGTTTATTGAAAGCTGCACATTCACGAACGTGCAATTACAACCACTTGGCAATAACAACAACTTCAAACTCCCTTACTACGGTACATTATCTACAGCTCTTAATTTCACCCGCCTTCTAAATCGGCTCATTGAATACCAAATAGCAGTAGACCACACGTACTTCTGCACGCTACTCCGAAATCGCATTAAGTAAATCTTTCACAGGAACACGGACCTTTAAAGCTAATAAGGTCTTTACAATGGCGGTACGGGCTTTTCAAAGTCTCGACTTTCGAAATATATGGATTGAATTTACGGGCGCTAAGGATAAATTGAAAGGTAATAAGGTTACTATATTAGTGACCTGTGTAGCTTTATGTGTGTGGAATGATTGTCATTAAGATCGTTAGAGCAATAAATGTTGTCCAATAATTTAATGATCGGCGTTCTATATTTTGAACAGACATGGTTGCACATTACTTTTGCTGTGATTAAAAATAAAATTAAACAGCTTAGGTATACATTTTTTATTTAGACTCAACAGACCATAAAATTATCATAATACATGAGGTATATCGACACTGTTATCTCTAATAACACTTTAAAAGATTAAAACTAATAAGCATCAATTAAAAGACAGTATTGTACATCAACCTTAACTCTCTTTATCTCTTCAAAGTCTCATATAAATATTAATAAGGGAAACACTCATTATGCGCTTCTAAGTAAACACGTACCGTTAACGCCAGCAATACGTATCCGTGTGTTTCCCCTTCCAGTTCTCGCCATAACGGTACGGGGCTGGCGCCCTCATTTCGAGGTGATAATGCTTCTGAAACAGATACCTGATTGGCCCTAGGAGCAAAAGGACATAAATGGTTAGATAAAGTGTACCGCGAAAATTCATCGTACAAAACTATAATAAAATTTCTACTCACGTAACTGTTACACTATCGATTGCAATTCTTAATTGAATTCCGAAGTATTGAAAGAGCTATTCAAGAGTTACAAAATTTCCTTTGTCGCTCATAAATAGGCTTTCTGGGAATTATTTTCTCAAAATAAAGTGCACTTGATTGCTAAGTTGCTATTACGAAGAACATTAGGGATATTAATCTTAATTACAGTTCTTTACGCCATTTTATCCCAAGGCCTCACCAGCCAACTTACAAGAATGTTGCTGCTCAACTAATATTCTCAAATGCAATTTATTTCGCTATTTCAATAGATTGTTACAGAAACCTTAAAGTTTTTATTGATCAAGTTCAGTGTCGAACTAAAGAAACGAGTGCATTAAAGTCTATAATTAGATTGCTAGTTTCAAATGCCGGTCTACTTTTACATCAAGCTTCAAGCACTGTTAATCCACCATAAAATGTATTGTTCGTTAACGTACGCTGATAGAGATTTATTTACCAAGCTTCTTGATGCTGTTTTGTCTTAGAATTCTCATTCCCAGGGTTCATTACAATATTCTAATTGAATGTATCTACAGTGTACATATGCGCTGTATATTATATTTTAGTGTATGTGTCTGTTTTGTAATTCACAATCGTATCTTTTGTCTCATTTAAATCTTATTTCTGTTGTAACGGTCCCTTTATCCTCTTATTCATCTTTATTTGTTTCCCAGACATTCACAGGATATTTCCTTTTCTACTTAATGAATTTATCTGTTAAGTGCTATTCCATTGTGCATGTATGAAATTAGGATACGGCGTTTTATAAGTACTACTGCCTGAGTTTCTAAAAAAATTGATTATGTTATTATAAACAATTAAGATGCTGCTGTTGCTAGCTAAATTTTCTCAGCGTTCAATATTTTCAAAATTGCGTAGTGGTTTGGTCCCCAATTTCTAAATTGCTGTGAAAATAAAATATGTATAGTCGTTTTTATGAGACATAGGTTATTTAAAATTCTAATCTGTGGACTTGTTTTTGTTACTCTGTTTAAAAGTTGTGGTGAATCATTAGCGTCACGAAGTAATGGTGTTATTATACGATCACTGTAATTTGTCAGTATGTGGTCCATAGGTGTTTCTCAACCCACTTTCATGTTTTTACATATTTAAAGAAGCTTCACATTAGTCGTCACTGCTTACTCAATCAGAACCTTGATAACTCCGTCACGAATGAGGCAAGTTTTATTGTTTAATTTTATAGATTGCAATTAAAATGGCCGAATGTTTCTACCGTTACTGCGATCACTGTTATAATTTTGTGGGCTTGTCTACCAGTTTTTAATTCAATCAATTCGATAGTTTTTTCAAAATCAGCTCTAACAGCTATGAGTTAAGATTCAGCGAATCGAATTCGAATATCCTGTAATCTGGTCATTCATAACATTTTATTATTGGTGTGCATGATCTAAGCTTATATTTTTCCGGTGTTATCGAGTCCATTGCTGAACATGGGTTTCTCAGTAATGGCTGCTTTATCAAAGAGGAATTATTATAGTTTGCAGTCTAATCCTCGAATCGACAAGAACAGGAAGGTGGTTTTCTTATGTAAATTGATAATAGATACCGAATTTACAAAAACTACTTTAGCTGTGTCATGTTTATCAACAGTAATGTATTGTTTATGAATACCATATTATTGCTCATCGATAATCGAATCATATTCAACTGTAGCATCACCAAAGATTACAATATGATATCTTTGAATACGATTATTTATTCAAAACATTTGTTCAAACAAACAATCTACTTCTACTTTCTCTGTATTGTCACTCTCAACACCCACATGAAATAATTTATTTATTTATTTACATAAGGCACATCAACAATATAAACACAAACATTGGGTAGTAGCAAAATACAGAGGTAAGACTAGTGTTTATGTCAATTATTGATATGCACAACACTTAAGGATAAAATTAATATAACAGCACAGTAGGTAAGTATTATATTATATATTAAATAAGCTGTTAATGTCAAATAATAATAACGTTAAAAACTAACTAAATTGTATTACTTATAATTTGTAAAACTAACTTAGAATTAATTAATATTAGTTTGAACTAATCACGCTTCTTCTTTATAATCTTTAACCAAATAATAAATGATTCAAAATTCAATGTTTTGCTGTGTGAATAAAAAACATCGAAACGTCATTTATTTTATTCGTGGGCAGATAATTACAAATCTTGGTTAACAGTTGACGAGGAAATCTAAATTAATCATAGCCATTAAGTGGGTGTCATTGCGCAAGGCCTGGACCATACTGAGCATAAAATTTGCGTCTTCTAATTACATAATTCCTGAAGCGATTGGACTTGTATTTTATTAAACTTTCACTCGTCTGATTAATTTTAAACTGATTGGAACTGTAAAGTAGAGATTCTGTAACGATGCTAATTTGTGATACGGTTTCTTGCTTACATAAAAATCAGTGAAGTGGCCATAATCACTCATGTAATATTTTTCATGTAAGCTCTTACAGAAATTCATTGTTATGGTAATTCGATTGGATATTGGGTAAGGAAATATACTTTGTAGACTTTCTAGTTATTAGAATTATGAACAACGATAATAATTCCAAGTCCACTAAGGTAACCCACTTGACTCCTACGATTTGCGAAAAGCGAGAGTTAGCTGATAAATAATGCTGCGTCGCAGACTAGATACGGCGATGACTCCTGTCTTTGATAAAAGTTAGTTCGTAGTAAAAGTAGTATCGCAACCAGATTTATGTTTAGAAAAATATACGAAGTCAGGGAAGCTGTAAAGTTACTTGATGGTATTCTGTCACTTATAACGTGTGGCATATTTTCTCTAAACCTCTTTCAAACCGCAATGCAATGCCGAATATGAATCACAACCTTTAAATGTAGGTTCTTCAAATTATAATAATTGATGTCTGCGAACTGGTTGTACTCTGTCCCAAATTTGGCCCAACCTGTTCGCGTCTCGGCACAAACTTCACCGCTACTTGCGCCAGCGCCATTTTTGGTACCTTACACGTGTTACCATCATATACCTTTTGAATTATGAATGAAATTTTGTGTCGGGAATTTTATTATGATGAAAATATTAAGACGTGGTTTGAATTTATGTTTGGTTAGTCTGAGTTCAAAGTGTTTTATAGACGTTAATTGTTTTTGTATTAAGTCATTATAATGAAGAATCTGTCATTCTTAGTTGATTTCTGACGCAACATCCGAATGACGCGATGAGTTCGTTATGAAAATATTAATGTCTAGAAAGTGGTAAATAAATTAATATTAATTTCCATAAAAACTTGTGGAAACGAATTAATAGCTTAACCTTATTAACTCTCGGAAAAGCAATTATATTTAATGTTGATTAACCTAGAATAGGTTACCTTATAAAACTGTAGTTTCTAGTAAAACGAAGAACCAATTGGTGTAGTCATTATAAATAAAATAACCCAAGAAAACAGTACTAAATAGTACTTACTACTACTATCTTACCACCAAGGTAAGTTTCATAACGTTAATGTTTTTTATTCAATCTCTACCTCATCAATTCTTTCTTTCGTTCCGACAGACAGGGATCTCTAAGCGATTGATACTCGACAAAGTAAATATCTCTATCAACACGATGCGCTGCATAGATTGCATTGCAATCGCCAATCGCCGACCCTAAATTCCGATCGTGGCGATTCTGGATAAGCGATACGTAAACGTTCTCGATTGTCTAGTACCGTTTGATGGGGACTATCGTTAAATTATCGCTCACGTTTCGCTACCGAGCCGGCGCCCTAGTATTACGGTACTGGTAAGTTTGTAGGGACACTGCTGACGCATTAGATTTTGATTGTATTAACTTGTGACTTAGCGCGGCGCGGTAGTCGTCTCCCCGCACCCAAGCAGTTAGGTCGTTCATAGTTAATAAGTATAAATATGTATTTCAACTGGTAAAGTTTATATATATCACGTGCCGACGTACCTTCATTTAACCAACCACATCACTTAATCAACCCCACAAGTTCTAGCGATAGTTTTAATCCAGTGACGTAGCCGCGAATGTGATGAGTCAGTGGCTCACCTGTTGTGTCCCTCCAAAACATCGTAACTTAAAGAACTTTAATGTAGTTTAATCGACATGGCATAGGAAATGGCCCAAATAACGTTTTCAGGCGTAGAAACTAACCCATCCTCTGTTCGTTCCACTCAATATGGCTTTACTTTCTACCAATCCTTTCAATATATGTATTAATATATATACTTTCGTTTCCATGCGCACAAATATCTACAGTCAAAAAAGGAGATCATTTGTAAAACAGCTTTCGCTAGCAACTTCAATTGCGTTGATTTATTTACTTGATTCAGTAGTGTTTCAGTGTGTGGACTGCTTACCTGGTTAATTAATGGTCTATTTCGATTTATATTTGCCTTTATCCCATATTTATCGTTGAGCAGGTTTTTATTAAGCCATGCAATGATGGTTTGTGCCTTTCGTCTTCTAGGATTGGTGCAAAGTTAATTATCTAATTGGGAATTCAACTACACCAGAATTATGAATCTTTATGCTCGTGACTGGATTGTAATCATTGTTACTTTAGCAATATCCACCTAAATTATTTCACGGTTCCACTAATTTTCAGAGTAGACTGCTACCGGTCAGGTTTTTACTATTTATTTATTCATTTATATATACTTTATTGTACACCAAATACAACATTGGACAGGACATAGTGAGTGATATAATGTGGGTGACGGAATGTTTTGACAGAATTATTTAAAATAGATATGCTTTAAGTACTTGCCTATTTACGATTATGAACGCTTTAACCAATGTGCAATTATGCATGTTTCGGCATTGCCTGGTTAGTTTCACACTTAAACGAGCCCTTAATCATAGGCTGATCACGCGACGAGGTCGCGAATCGAGCTTTCATAATCATAAACATTTATGTCACACGCAAGCTGTAAAGATTTCCTATATTTGTATAAATTTTGTTACAGTTTCTGACATAATAGGTTTTGAAAGTCTCGTAAACAGATAACGAATGGTCATTTTACTGCTCTCAGTCTTTAGGTATCTCTTTCTAGGCAAAGTGGAGAAGAGAAAAAAGTTTATGTATTGAAATAAAACTACTTTTTACGGGTTTTATCGCGTTATATTAATATTATTTGATTCCCGACGTTTCGGATCCCTTACAACATCCATGGTCACGGGTAGACAGATAAAATCCGTAAAAAGTAGTTTTAGTTCAATGTCTAATATTCGCGTAATTGTCAGAAACCAGCGTTTATGTATTTATCATGATTTTAATTTAATATTAAGTTCTATACTCGTATAAATATCGTTTCGAATTAAATAAGATACCTAATATTCATTCAATTGACATTATTACAGAATGAAGTCATTAATTTTACTTAATGTTTGAATTATGTAAAGTATCAAATGTACGCCATGTCTAATGGTTGAACTATGATAAACTTATGATTTTATCTAAAATATAAAAGTGAAATTATTAATGATTTAAGTAATTAATAATTTAAACCCAAAAAACTATATTATTATTAAATATTTCAAAAATGTTAATATTTTTATCATATTTAAAGGAATCTTTATCTATATGTAGATAAATATTAGTCAGGCCTAGAACTTAGGATTTGCCATCGTCCGAGATTTCCAGAAATATAATACACCGTTACATTTATTGAAGCTACGATGGTTCCGTACAAGAATTTTATTATGTGGGCGAAGGCAATTTGTGTGACGGTCTGCGAGATTGAAAATTGTTTGAATTAATCATTGTTATTACCGGCGATGTGGTCAGGTGGGACACAATACAGGTTGGGTAACCTGAGCGTACAATATGCAGACATTTAGAACGATAAAGCAATTACTAATCCCAATTTAAATGCATTGAAATCCCTCGAGAGACTTCGAGTGGGTGACAATGAGTAAAGTTTCTTGAATCATAGAATTTTAAGTATTTGTGATTTTGATAGTCAGTTTTTTTTTATTTGCATAAAATTCTATAATGCTATTTATAAAAATATCCTAATCAATTACCTATATTTTTTGTAAATAACTGAGTTTTAACGGTTGGTTAACTTAATAATAACGCGTTTGTTATTTTTTTGTTATCATTACTCAGTTAATATTGATCTTTAATAAAAGTTATACCAAATAATTAACTTTACAAATATTGTTTGGACATAGGCTTGTGTACGGCCCTAGGGTTGTCATAAGTAAAATGTCAAACGAAACACAATTCAGTCTAAACTCCCAAAAGACTTTAAAAATATTAAGTCCTTTACTTTCAGTAGCTAAAGCTAAAAGCAATTATACAACGTCATACGCAATTTTTGTCAACCACAGTTCACAGTACTAATTTCTTACGCTTACAATGTATGTACGCACATTGTAAGTAGGTACCACTAATATTGTCTGACCCACTTCTTACAACGTCATTAAATATATCTATAATTACATAGATCTATCGAATTCTATTACAAAATTAACAATTCAATTGTGTCTCAACATTTCAATACGTAGGTACTAATAAAAACTTATTGATCTAGATATTGTGAGGAATAAAAAAAGCATTTTAATTCCATTTTGAATCGAGTCGGACAGGTATTGATAAAAATCGATTGGTGATGTACGATGCAGTTTTCAAGTCGCGGTTGATCACTTGTTTAGACTACATTTTTATTATGTAAGCAATGTAATGCTTTTTTAATTAAACCACGCTTGTTCGCGAATTCAATAAATTACGTGTTTTTAGTTAGTTACCCGTGAAATTTGTGGAAAACAATTGATTTGCTCTCGACTTTTTGTGTGATTAGTATGATTTCTTATTCATATGTATTACATAACTATTTCTATGAATGATGTAAATCATTTATTTTTGTTTTTCTGAGCGTTATTAAACTTTTTTCATAACACATAGGCTACTTTTATCCAGTTTTTATATTTAATTTTTGTCGGACCCAATCCTGAAATCCACGCAGACAAAGACGCGGGCAGAAAATAGTATGCTTCATACTTTGAAGTAACATATCTTTAAAAATTTAGGCGTAATTTGCAATCATAATTTTATATATATTGACTAAAATTGCACATCACGAAAACATTATATAACCGTCCCCAAACTAATTCCACGTATCGAGGCTAACTGTAAAGGGTTTAAAACCTTAGCATTTATGCGGTAAGCTTACATCGTATAAAGCAGACGAGTTTGTCACGAACGCACCATCAAATCATAAGCATGACTCGTAAACGCAAGTGGGTCAGCTATCCGCAACTTTGCTCTCAAGCTTATGTGTTGTACTGAATGGTTTATAGATTACTAAGCAAGGTAAGGATGGATGGAAGCCTAATAATAATATATGAATTCCAAATTCAAGAATCCTGTGAAAAAAAAGCAAAGAATTACATTTACTTGAATGTCTTCAAAACACTAAATACATTTTTCTGCTGACTAAACTCTCTCACAGTAGATTTTAACTCGTACATTATGTACTGTGTTAAGGACGCAGTTTACCGGAATTTACAATAAAAAAATTGTACGAACAGTAATTAAAATCGAGAAGAACTCTCGAATAATTAATCCATGAAAACATAACCCTGCCACTTCGCGTGGTTGGCGAAAGAATCAAACCTAACCTATGTGACAAGAAATGCACATTCCTGACTTCGAACTTATTGGAACCACAAGGAACAAACCGTTTTCTCATAGTATGCGGTCGACATGTACATGTAAATACGCGCCTTGTCCGTACTACGATATTGTAACTTTGAATATTGCGAAACAAGGACAGAAGGCTTACTCTTAAGGCACGGTAATTAACTCACACATAAGGAGTTGGTACGTTGGAGATGCAGCGGAACGGTCCAAAGGTGTCTTGAGTAATTAGCAAGTTGGGTATGATTATTTCGATCATTCTGTACTTTGGGCTAAGTTAATTTCCATTTAGTTCCAAAAGCGGACGGATTTTCTTTTCCAGAGAGGTCTCCCTTAAATTTGGTCTGCCTTTTTTAGTGTCTGTAGTGTTAATCCTATAGTTTTAGTAAATGCTTTTAGAGTTCCAATACGGTAAGTATTGTTTCTGAATTCATTTTGAAACGCCACCTTTTACTTGTTTCATTTACTGTATCTATTTAGTCCGTACCTTATCCCTTTCCCGATATCGCAGCTAACTTAGCATATCGAACAGGAATATCGGAGTACGGGGTTAATCAAATATCTAATGAATCAATTTGCGATCTCAAATGTTCCAACCGGCCTTTTACGTTGCACAGTAGCGAGATAGGAACATTGTTAGAACATTTTGTTTGTAACTGTATTGAATGATAAAATGAGATGTGTGATAAGCGTAATTGATTCTTTTAGTAGAATATTGTATAACAATTGCAAATCAAATGGCGTCGTCTCAATAGCTCGTGGTTTTGTAGTGTTGTCGGCTGAAATAAATTGGTATGATAAAATGTATTGTTAACACCTAATTGGATGTGAGATTGTAGTGTTTGGTCGTCGGCTTTTTGTGTGATGAATGTTAAACGTTAATTAAGATCACCGATAGCATAATGGTAAACATGTATTTAAGACCCAGTAAAACATATCCGGTTCGCAAGCTGACATTTTAGTTCGAACTCTACACTCGATACAGCATGTAGCTGGATTGCTATAAAAATACATCTCTAGCTGGAAATGGTTTTCCTACAAAATAGAGTTTATTATAAAATTCTTTTGTTATAGCTACCGTTTCCATTGTTGTATCAAATCTGTATTCAAATAACGATATTACCATGGTTTAAGATAAAACCGTTAGCTAGTTCAAAATATAATGAATCAGGCCTCATCAAGAAATGCAGTAAATCTAATCCAACAATATCATCTTCGTCATAAATCGTTCGATACAAGATAACCCGTGTACTAGCTACGGATGTCGATTATGTCAAATGAATCATGACATAAATGCACAGGCGACTTCTATATTCTCGGCTTGTTGTACAAAATATTCCCGATTCCCGGGAATATGACAGTGGGTGCACAATAGTTTATTTATCCCTAGGAGGTTTTGTGTTGTCCTTTTTGGACTATATTTTCTTTAAGCGTTGACAGGTGTCGGTATAAAGTTTACGTAAATACTGTTGGTTGGGAATTGTTGCTTCAGCTGAATTTAAAGTAGTTACTACTAATACATACTTAGTTAGTATACATATACTAAGTAACTAACTAAGTATGTATATACTTAGTTTCTGATCATCGGTTCTTATGACAGAATATGCTTCAAGTTATTTTTTTATAGTAAATTATAAATACCTATTATTGTTCTTAGGAGTACCAAATGTCATACCTAGACTGTAAGAAACTGTCACAATCAGTTCGAAAAAAAAAATGTATAAAAATGATCAACAATGCAACATCTTGCCATAACAGTACATCTAGTTGCGGCGTTTGCAATAAAACTATATGTATACTTTTCCCCGTAATGTCCGCGTCCATTCCGGAATAGCTTTTATAGTCAACTTATAGTGAACTAAACGCCGCCTACGTAGTTAGTAATGCAGTTCTATAAATTGCACTTCGTTATGCTAAGTCGATTGGCAGGTGGTCTGCCTGTTTACCTGCGACCAGTGATGAATGCGTGATAGGTGGGGCTGGGAACTCTTTGAGACTCATTGGAATGAAGAACAGTTCGAATATTATCTCTTTGAGAAAATAAATTAGTCCCTACCGCCTTGCGCCTTTGACTACCTTTTTCTTTAAAAAAATGTATTTAAATCGTAACAGAGTACTAAGAACTTTGTAGTGAAGCAAGCTCGCTATGATTTAGTAATTTCGCTAACTCTATAAACACATAAGTTTTATTATGTATCTGTGTCAACAATGGTCTCAAATTATATTTTAATAATTCTTCTAAAAGATTCTTAATCTTAACACAAATGTTAGTCAAAACTGCGCTTCTTCTAAAACCCATCATATCTAAAAAGGTTTTTGTTAGTTACAGTTTTAGTCATTTTACCTATTTCAAGTTACGCCCATGTATTTGATTAAAGCATTATAGATTCTAACTTACATATTCATAGCATGATTTATATTTTCCATCTACCTACCCATTCTGCTATATCTAACAGTTGGTAAGCCTAAACAGGTAGGTAATTACTTCAAAACAACGAATATTTACTCCAAGAATTCCAATAACGTAATGCCAAAGCAAATTCAATCCGTGCAACTGCAACTCAATCGACGATCAACGTTGAAAACAACGCAATCGATTTTTCTATTTTAAATTTAATCGATTCCATATTTTCAATCGTTGAGTAACTTGGTAAATATCTCCTAGAACAATTAATAGAGAAGATATAAATCCTGTCCAAGAACGGGTAACTTACAGAATGGTCTATTAAAATTGTCAACCAACGTTTTTCACTTAGACCCATATTTATCGATGTTACCCAAGCAATCAGTATGTTTTATAGGCCTGTTTATCTCATGACAGTGGTTCGGCCCGCATCGGTAAACGCACAATGGGCTGTGGCTAAGTAATATCGATAATTTATTGTATATTTCCTAGTTTATTTGCGAGTACCGTTTCATAATTAATTCTCACGGGATGCGTTGAATTGTGGATGTTATTTTCAGATGTTTTGTGATGCTCTTGTAGATTTGTAGTATTGAATTATGGTAAAGCGTGTGCAGCTCTTTCCTGTACAGTGATGCAGTCTAAGTCATAAATAATGGGGGAATGCTACATAAAATCTGGATTTATAGATTTATATACAAGCATGGAGTTAACACTTGTTCTTTAAAAGGATTGTTTATTTTTATTTTTTTATAAATGTATTTCTACGTTTAAGTGTATAAAGAAATGAAGCAGATGACGCTTTACGACTGCTAAAAATTTAACAAATTGGGATCGGTTATCAAAATATTTTTTATGATCGTCGATAACAAAACCATATTTCGATAGCCCCTTTGAATCTATTGCGAAACCCTGCACTTAGGCAAGTCCGCAAAAGACCAAGTGATACCATACAAAAACATTATGCAACCATCGGGACGCAGCTGTCATTTTTACATAAGCGTTAGTTTAATTGAATATTCAATTCCGCGAGTCACTTCCAGTCTTCTTCTTATGATTTATAACGTCCAAGTAACCATGTTTGGTCATCGTTCTCGATTCTTAATCAAATGATTTAGTGCTATTGTATGTTTCTTCGCCTATAACTGTGTTCTCTTCATGAACAATGCCATGAAACTGTGAAGCATATGCGTTTCTTTGCTTAGATGCATCTTACGTAACGTGTTGTCGTCTTCGACCATTGGTCAAGTAACTTAATACTTTTATTGTATTGGTTGTGGTGGTTTATCGTTTGATAAGGTGTTCCCATTTCAATATTTTAATGACCTTCTTTGCATCGGTCGATCTTCTAACTATATGTAACCTACGGACGAGTTTTTATATATGTAATAGTCTGAGGCTACCGGATCATATACCGGTTGTCCCTGATACATTATACTACCACTTACATAAATCCCTCTGTAATTTCTAGTACTACATTTAATTCCAGCGTAATGAATGTAGTTTATATTCACGACACGATTCTTATTTAAAGGAATATGCATTAAAATTGATTTAGGTACCTATTATATGATTCTTAGCCTCATCTTTCATGTTTGATACATCCTCGTGTCGGATATTCTCATACTAACTAGGTACATATTTATTTTATCATACCTATAAAATTGCTTAACTTTTTCTAAGGATAGGATAGAGGTATTTTAAGTGGTATATCATCTTCGATCAGAAAGGAGAAAATATTGGCTTAATAGCTTTAGCTTTTCTTTTCTTTGTCCAATAACACTGACAACGGATACCGCATAAGAAACATCCTAGTATGACGTAATATTTTAAGAAAAACAAACAATTACGGGTTACCACAACAGCTTATCGCCAATAATTTTGAAAGTATATTACCAGATAATAAACTACACATCTCATTGTAGGTACCTTCTGTGATTTTCTCAATTGCTTTCGAAAGGAAAAGTTACGAAATCAGCTGTAAGCAAATTTTTTAGTGCATTTCATAAGAATCGATTAGACTTAGCAATATCGCTGAGGAATATTTAGTTTTTATTTGCCATTGTGCTGAAGTAATTTCTGGTTTGAGTGATTCCGTAGTTTGCGGTTTGTATCCCCGTTCAAAGCGCTATTCGATCGATACAGTCTCATGTTGTCTGAGGTTAGTTTTCATTTTGCGTAAGAATATTGAGACCTGCCTGAATACTCTAATGGTCAAGCGCGACTGCTACGCTAGAGTTCCTGGGCTCGAATCCTGGATCGAACAGTGTTATTGGGTTTTTCTATGAAATTCTCGTTAGCAGCTCAAAGTTTAGATTTGTCTCCGGTTAATGGCAATAGGATCGCCCCCAATTACACGGGACTTAAACATATCGGCGAACTCTCCGGCACCTCGATCTCAAAGCTTTTTAGTGGGATCAATTATTATCTCGTTAACTTAATGGGATCCCTTAACGGCAAGCTTATAAACTGTAAGAACCAGATATGGCCTCCTGTTAAATGATTTTAAGCGGTCCAGGTATCGCAATACTATTAATTAAGACATCGTTAAATTACTCAGACTGGATTGGTTATTTCCTATTTGAATTCGAAATCCAATTTATAAGTTGCAGGAAGAGGCCTGCAATAAAATTTTGCAGACAGGTGGCAATTATAGGGTTGTTACTGTTATCAAAGTTATATTTGAATTGTTTCTAATTTACACTGTCTCATAGGTCCAGTTGTCTCAAGTACGGGTGACAGCTAAGGGTGATGTCCTGAATTCCCAGGTCAAGCTATTATGTTATTGTGATTTCCTAAGAAAATCTCAGTATGAGCTTGGATATATATTTGGTTAATAGTAAGTAATACGCGCACCTTTTAATCCTAATTTTGAGCCCCAAGATACAAGCTACGCTTAGTTTGAGGCTCACCATAACTCGTGTTCTGTGATTGTTACTTTTCTGACAATTAAAGATTATATTTGTAATGGGACCTAAACACATAATTATTTATTTATTATCTGCGATATCTTGGTGAATGTTAATACAAATCTATTAACCTTTTGCAGACTGATGGTATAATATGCTAAGTAACTTACAACTTCTGCACGCAAAACATTTCAACGGAATTTAAAGATTTTCCTTTGAATGGTTTTACTACGCTCACATAGAATTATTGTTTTCTACTGAAAAGCAAGACATCAGTCATAAACTTAACAAGGTACTTAGTTCCAGGTTAATATTAGTACCATAGGTAGTCGTAACTAGGAAATGTTACTAGGCATGCCGTGTCGTTTATGGAGGTGCAAATGCTCGCTTGATTTTTCTCTCATTCATGGAAGTCTCGGAAGAAATAACCCTATGCACTGAAACGAACACAGCGGGTGGCAGTCTAAAATTGCCTGCAGTTAAGCTTCTTTCACAATTATAAAATGGATCCCGTGTTACGATTAGATACTCGATATCGTAAGCCCACGTTTCGGGTACTAATTATAGCTATCGGTTTATACACTTGAGGCGAAACGAGGGCTATGAAAACTGCAATAGATAACCGATTGTTACGACCAATTGTCGCTTTATGTTTGCTGGTTCTGCTACTGTTGCAAATATTGTTAAGAATGTTGTTCCTGAGCTTTCAAAATCATGCCAATATTCTAGATTAACGAAACGAATTATTGAATTCTTGAAAATTGCGTTCACGAGCTGTAAATTTACTCCAGTTTAAAATTTCTAAGCATTGGAGCTTATTTTCACCTTTACTTACCATTTTGTAAATGCTACTTTAAACCAAGCAGTTCGAATGCAGTGTGTTTCTTGATCTAATTTAAATTCAATTTATCGGCACATCTTTCTCTTGTTAGAGTGGCAATACACGGGACAGCCAGACATCAGGCGGGATGCGAACACGGACGACTGGGACTGTTAATGATCCACACATCAATCTCAGGCAGTCGCAGACAGCTGAATCCGCGCAGTTGTGAAATGGATTCTGAAGAAGAAACATTATTGCTCGATTTCCTGGCTAGACGTAGTGGACTTTCGGATTGATACGGAAACGTTCAATCACGGCCACGCAACAGTCGTTTAGACGATAGATGTTGACTTTGCAGATTTCAATAGACATATACTAAAATATTTATTGCACCCATATGTGGAAAATATCACAAAGATTTCTTGTTATTACAGTCAGATATCTCTGGACATAGAAACTGTTCAAAATGGTCGAAAATCTATGAAAATTAAAATATAATATTAATGACATAAGGGACGTTTTAAAATAAACTAACACTGTACGTGGCAGGTGTTATTTATTAATTTATGAGTGTGCATCAGATCTCCCCGATTTTATTCCCCGTAGCCCTTTCTATTACCGGACGACCAAAAGCACGAAAAAGCGAGATCGATTCATATTGGACATTCCAAAAACCTGAACGAAACGCTTGTAAGTCCACTTGTATCATGCGTACCGCTGAAATGTGTAATACGCTTCCCGAGTGGGTCTCAGTAAATCACAAGTGAATCCGTAAAAGAAAAAAAAAATATTGTGCATAATAAGCATTCCCTACTGTTATTTTGACTCTTTTTTTATCCCATTGAGATACAGTTTAATTTCTTTCACATATATTCGATACTGACTGCCAATACTATCTCACATACACCTGTGGTATGGAGTTATTGAAATATTTTTTGGGATCTGGTCTTTTTTCTACTACGTCCTTTTGATCGTGTATTGGTGCTTTAGGATTTTTAATTCGTAAATTCGTATCCACTGGATTGGTAACCGAATTTTTTATGGCAATCTCTAATTTAAAGTGAACATTATTTTTTTAATTAGAATCAGACTTTATTTAGCAATCTAATTTATTTGTTTTTTATTGTTCACAGTTAAGAGTCATTTTATTTGACCTCTTTTCTTAATCACAAGGCTTAAATGTTGATTGCTTAAATCTTTGAAGTAATTTTATTGTTCAGATTTTTTGGGAGTAAATGATATAGTTCTTAAATATACTTAACTAGGTAGGTATTGCAAAATGATTTTCCCTTGATATGCCATTCATGGACGCAGGCGCAACATTTATTCATTTTAGAAGAAATATCAATACACTAAGAAAATATAAGTAAATGTATTACTTGGATTTATGGAGATAGTAATTATACTTCACTTAAAATAATTATGGGTACTACTAGAACTAAAAGATAAATTGCCCTAGCATTGTGGGTATTGTTCATCATACCACATTTAAGTGCGTTTGCGCAAAACAAAATGTACCTATGTAACATAATTTTTTATCACTTTGTGAAGTACATACTAATGTTCTTTAATTTATGGCAATAGCACATTGGTCATAGAAATTTAGTCGAAATGAATATAATTAGCAGTGATACCTTTATTTATGCTTATATGGTACCAGGTATTCTCAACGGAATTATTTAATTATAATTCTTAAAATGAAGTGCGCAGAATATAATTATTATGACACGCTTATTTCATGCTTGATAAGCACCCAATATATTTTGATTCATAATAAAACAAGCTATGCATCTATGGTGGGACTATGAAAGCGTAAACTCGAAAGCTACACATTATCGAATCATTAATTAGTTCCGGTGACATCAAAAAGTAATATCGACTTTCCGACACAGAGCAGCCAATCTAGCGGGAAATTATGATGACCGATGACGCTAGTAAAAACTTTCAAAGAGCAGTTGTATGGGTGTATGGGCACCATTAAAACATGTGATTCATAGTTGTATGAATGGACAGTCGTCGTCGGCTTCGGTTCATCGGTCGTATGCCTTGTTTTCTTTATGCCTAGTTCTATTGTCAGAGACTGACAACTCTGACATTAGAACTAGGCGAAAAATGAAGTCGAAAAATGCTAAAAATCATATTCACTACATTTTTAATTCATAATCAATCAGTTAAGTACAAACTTAAAAAATATATATATAAATTTCATAAAGATCCGATTGGCATCTCGTAAAAAAATCAGGAAGAAAATTTCTGACACGGTCGGTCTCACCTCTTGGCGTCTAACTGGTGGATCAGCAATTGCTCTGGTGTTGCAGGCGTCCATGGGTGGCAATGAGTACTGACCATCGAGTGGCTTTGTCTGCTCGTTAGGCGCCATAAACAATAAAAGAAAATGTTCTCCAACGCACTCTGACCCCAATGCAGCGTAGCCGCGTAACAGCGAAATTGTAGCAAAAAATCACGAGTTTCCGAATTTCACCATCGAGTAATTGTTACAAATCAAATTATCCGCCCGATTTCGGTTGGCTTTGGTCGCTTGTGTGTTTGTGTTTGCGCGTGACTTTCGCAATCGGTGACATTATCGTGTCGTGTCTGGCCAAAAGTTAAACGCCTTACTGACCTCACAGTTTTGGCTGCCCGACAAACTAGACAGTTTTTGTCGAAAAGAAACTAAATTGGCTAATGCAGCTCGAAATAGATTTCTGTTTATTATTGCAGACTAAAGTCCTTGTACATTTTAATTTATATTATAATAAGTAGTTACAAGTGAATCACTTTGGAACCCAGTTAACAATTGTTTGTGCGAATCTTTTGAAGTAGCTCGAACTAGATCTGTAGTATGTCACATCTTAAAAGATACTCTGTGCTACTTGCTAGATATAATTCAATTCAACTGTAGAAATAGGGAATAGATTCTATGCCGTTTTTATTAACATACATTCTTCAACACCAATAACTTCTTGTTACTATACGCAGTATCGTCCATCTATTTGTTTCCCCACAGTCATCACTAGGCTATTCAATCAATGAAAATAATATCATTGAAGATAATAACATAATACAATGTTCGGCACAACTGCCAGTATCTAATCGTCACAGCCCAATATGGAAACGACCACTCTGTCCATTACTTACGATTTCATTCGAAAAAGATCTTAATCTGTGGCCATTATCGTCTGTATACTTACGTGAAAGGCTATCCGATCTGTGTTGGCTTTATTTGGCTAGTAAAATCGAAATTAACTAGGTGGGCTAGAGTTTTGAGATGTTTGGGATAGTTAACATACTTGTACGGTTTATACAAAGGGAATAACTGTTCTTTTTTATTTATTCCAAGATTGAAGTTACGATAATAGTGGAGTATATACGTTCCTAAAATATGTAATCAATTGATTCTAGTAGTACTTAGGTACTTATTTAATCATCTTTGTTTCTCAAAGAAATGTCTCAATCTGAAGCAACACCATGTCGTCGATATCTTCTCTCAACTCGATTCATTGGTCATTACTGGAAGTATATTTCTCTCATTAGTTGCAACTACCTAGTTCGTTTATCCGAGAAATGTCGCTTGAAAGACGAGAGATTGTAGTTTTTAGTCTTACTTACCTCTATAATCACATAAACGCTTTTAATTTCGTCCGCCATATACGGTAGACAATTACCTATCTGAGCGTTCCGATCCGAATTTATTTTGCCGTGGTGCCACTCTACTGGTTAGAGTCTAGACAATCAACGGACTTCTTAAGCTCGGTAATAAGTAAATGCCGCTCGTGACGATACCAGTACTTGTTTCCATTTATGCACGAACATTGACGTGTTGAGACAACATTTTGATGTCTTTACCTTTTAAAATTATTACGTCATTGCCCTTGTTTTGTATATGTCATAACTTGTATTTTTAGAGTCCAGTCAGTCAAACAAATGAAAAGTTATCACTCCAAGTTCCACGATTCCCGGTACATTTAAAATTTATTTGCAGTCAAAGTTCATAGTAAGGAATTTGTGCACCGATCGAACTGTCATTACTTCTACCGACCTTTATGTAACTCCATTGCGATGCTATTCCTTGCGATGTAACAGCATACTTTATCTAACCAGTATCATTGACAATTGAAGAAAAAGCAATTACCGTGCTTTCACAGACGACATCCTATATCAAGTCTCGACCTTACAATGGAAACTCATTGGGCGTGCATCCGAGGTATTTCAAAGTGCAGAAAGCACCGCTCGTCTCGTGACGTCGGTGTTCCGATAACGGCATCATCGGGACCTTGAATGGTCGAAGCTTGAACTTTTATAGAACTGACGATCATTTGCCACGCTTTTAACCTGCGACGGGATACTATTCTCTTAGAATTTATATTTAATGAGGCGTTTGTTTCTTTTTGTCTGATAAAATATACATTACTGAAAATTTATAAGTTGTGAGATCCGTGGTATTGTTTGGTTTTGCTTTTTTAATACCAATAAATCATTAAAAATGTTGACTTTTATAATTATGATCAATCAAATAGTTGTTTTTCCAAAACTTGTCAGCATTCTTATAAATCAGGAACACCAAATAAAAATGAACGAAATGAGTATATGGTAATCATATAATTTTATTAAGATTAGATTCACCAACTCGACTTACGCCAACAATTCAACGGGTTTCTGAACAATAATTCCTCATAATTACATGCCTTAGTTTTCATATTTAACTTAAGATTTTCTTGAGATTATGTGAAATTGTCGTTTACTTTTTTCATTATTTCAATATCCTATTGCGCTTTACGTTGTTACGTAATATCTTAGGAACATGCAATTAAACTGGTGAGTAGTGGTGTCCCTATTCGCTGTGAAAGATGTTTGACTTGAGGTCTCAAATGTCATTGCGAAGCGTCGAACGTGGGAGATTCACATTTTACAGCAAATCACGTTCCCTGTATAACGTGATTTCTATTGTAAAACAACAATTTCTTGTTTTATTTATTGCGCCTTGTTGCTAGTACTTATTCAGACACTTGATTCTAATCGCTGCTTAAGGTGCTAACTAGTCTGTTACGTTACTGCTATCCATATCGAATAATATTATAACTTAGCAGTTTGTTACCTAACCTAACTTCGGTTAATCGTCACACTTGTTAATCTCCAAAAGAATCTGTGCCACTGTAAAACTGTATCACTATTTAAATGGAGGCGAACATTAGATTATATTTCTCTAATTGGTACTTATATTATTTGCAAAAGTAAGTATAATTGTCTGTTTATTGCGTTTTCATGTCTAACCGCTGATTAGCTGCTTGGAGAGGGATATAGGCTACCTTTTGTCTTAAAAAGTCCTTTTAGATACGAGTAAAACTGCGGGAAACAGTCTAATATAAAAACATAAGTTTTCTTTACCAAAGCTCTATATATAATAGGTATTCTAAGCAATGCAATGAATGATAGCGGAAGCAAGACAAGTTTTGCCGTTAGAAGCTGAAACAGGGAATTCTGTACGGTTGTATTCTCCTGGGCCAAGGGTATCAATAACTGATGATTGTTGATTAATTCACCTATCGCTACTATCAGTTGCATTCTTAATTCCCGATAACAAGCGATTTTTCTATCGTGTTTCCTAATTGGTTACTTGACCGGTTAAAGATTAGATACAGATCTATTGATTTCTGACAAAATTATACCATGTCTCTTTGGTATTATGTGGGACTTATTTTCCTTTGCATTTCTTAAATTCTGCTTTGCAATATTTTTGGGCGAGACTACATTAAACCTATTAAAATTATTCAACTCGCAAATCCTCCCACAGATCCTACCCAAATTAGCTCAGTGGAGTGATGGAAGCGTGTCTACATTATTCAGTGACTGATAGATTAGACCAACGTCTAGTCACGGTAGCTTTGCTGTCCACTCAGTGCCCACCTTTATTCCAGTTCCTCACGATAAACTTATCTAGCTGAGTTAGGTGCCGCCAATTAGCTTCGTGCAGTTAACAAACTTGATTGATTTTGATTAATATTCATAAAGAGAATTTCGAAAGTGGTTTATGGAAATAGTGCTTAATCAACGAATAGGCGATATTTGTAGTGATTATATGTGAATTTATTTTTAGTTAGACACTGTTATTTTTAATTGTTTCTATCAATACAAATTGCATCCGCATATTTATTAATATAACTTCACGTATGTGTCATACGAAGTCAAGAAAAAATCAGATTTGCAGATTTTCTCTTGACTTCTTTTACGGTTTTAGCGAATGATATTTAATTATGAATACGCACATTATTACAAAATGACAGAACTATGAATTGGCAGTTCAATGGTCGTATCAATAGGCAATCGCTGCTTTTGTAACCAGTACCCACGAGAAATTATTTCTTAATATTTTTCTTTAATAAAAAAGAATCGTCAAGACTTTATCCTTATTAATCCAATTCGGAATCAATGAAAGGTGGTGTTACAAGTGAGTGGATATTGGCCATTCGGGCCAAAAGTGAGCGTTGCCGGCCGATCGAGTTTATATTGATATGTATTCTTATTCGGTGATTTTTTGCCTTTATCAACTGGCTACGACGGTCTTTACGCAATTCAAACAGGTTACTGTTACGTGCTTTTAACGATGTATGACATAGGGACTCTGTGGCTCGTCAATTAAGCTGGATTGTGGTAAAAACTGCCAAGTGCCGGTTAAAGTTTTTGTTATGAAGTGTAAATTGTCTTCAATTGAGTTGATTGATGAGGAAGATGAAGTTTAAGTGAGTTATTTTTACTTAATATTATTATTACCTATAAATCCAGATGGTTTGCTTCATCAAAAAGTGGCATAAATATTCTAGTATTTAAAGAGCCGATAACACAATTTTAATGAAACAGCGAATGTCATATCTGAAATACAGTTGAAGAAAACATACCTACATACGTCATTCCTGTATTTCTCGCTAAGTTAGGATGTCGCCATTTTAGGCCCCATGTTATAAGGAGTCCAGATACATATACAATCTCCGAGCTGCTACTGAGAATGTCAAAGAAACCACTAATGATACTGCCCGACATGGTGATTTCACCCCGAACGCATACTGGGCAATTGCACTCACGACCGCTAGATCAATGAAGCAATTGAAAGAAACATTGACGATTTTACCGAGTAACAAAATAAAAACGTTGTATATTCATGTTGACACACCTATGTAACCGTATGTCTCAGTATTGTCTGTGCTTGTTAAAAAACTACGAGCCATGTAAGACCAACTAAAGGACAAGAGAATGGCTCGATAAAATTCCATTTGAAGGAAATGTCAATTGGCCACTTGCTGTATTCAGTTTGCCGACATTGGTTTTTTTATTGTTTTATTTTATTTGCTCATGTATCTATGATTTGCGGTATTTCAAAGCCGGATTAGGAAATTGTAAAAGGAATTGGAATAAGGGCTACTTTTTATTATTGTTTGTTAGTTAGTTAGGACTTCTTCTGTTTGGTGTTATAGAACACTAGCTCTTAGAACTGTTTCACAATTGATATACAACATGTAGTGATGAAAAATATGGAACGACAATATTATCATTAAGCAAAGAACTGTTTGAAAACTGGATGGTTGTTTGCTTCAATTTTATCATTCACTACTATAAATAAGATTCGCTCTACTGAATATACTGCCACATTTTGTCACTTCAAACGATTCCGAAAGTTGTATGATATATTACAAATATCAGATGATCTTACAGCATATTTTGAGCATCAATAGTTACCAGATTTTGCCTTCTGAATTTTTTACAGATTCTATCTAAAGTTCGGTTAGTGTTTATTGATGTCCTTCAATAAAAAGATTGTAAACTTAACTGTTTATATAAAAATAAAACAATAACTTCGTCTATCGTAAATTTAATCTTTAGTGCATTTAAAACAATTCTATTGCCAAAATGAAACTATTATTTAATCTGTGGTATGGTATTACTGTAACAAGGTGTGCACCTTACTACTTTATGAGCAGGATGCAGTTTTAGTATCGACAAGCTAAATTGAATCGTGCCCGTGTAGTGGTTTCCTAACATCTTAAGGGTTTAGTCGTAAAACTGGCGAGCGATCGACCTGCCTCGCTGTGATATTAAAAAGATTGTCTCATTGCATGGGAAATGGAACGCGTTACTACTATAGTGATGGGTGGGATAAATGCCTCATCGGAAATGTCGTCTTAGCGGTACCCCAGGCAAATAGTTAGCTTCATTATTCAATACGGTATATTATAACTTAATAAAACAAAATACGAGGCAAATTCGTTTGTCATAATAATTTTGTCAAGAAAAATAATATCATAATTTCAGTTTTTATTAATCTTTAGTAAACGTCAGATGTCTGTTCTTATTATATTCATACTCGTAAATATAGAGAAATCAATTGAAATAGAACTACAACAAAAACTCTAAACTAAAACTTCGAAAGCGAATAATGGAAAGCGTTATACAAATTTTGCGCACGTCCTTCGGAGGTAAAACTTCTTACAACCTTCATTTGCTTAAAACTTCATCTTTGTTTACCTACGCTAGTAGCTGAACCAGCTTTCTTCCATCTTTTGTGCATGTTAATTGCTTTTTCAATCGGTTTTGGGGTTAAAATTCATGAAAACTGCATTCCGAATTAGCCTTTCTGTTAAGGCCAGAACATGGTTCATTTTAAGTGGGCTGTTTGGCAATACTGAAATAGTTTCGGAGACAATCATGAGAAAATTATGATAATAGTAGCAACTAGTTCACGTAATAACGGTGTTTGTATTTATGTAAAGTTTTTGACTGCTTTTGAAAGTATTACATTACGGAGTCAGGTTGTTCAAGAAGTAAAGTGTAGACAGTCTGTAACACTTTTTAAAATGTAAAATTTAAGCAAACATTTTAAAAGATATTTAGAATAAACTTCAAAACTAAAATAGAATATTATCTATTTGTTCTCCTCAGAACTATCCTCCATAGTAGATAGTTTTATGAATTGATGATAAATATTTATTTTAAATAGTTTTTGGAGCTGCTTTTCGAAACCATTATCTTGAGAAGAAAGTAATAATTAAGTTCTTTGTAATTTTCACAATACGAACAAAGCTGCCGATTTGATATGAAGTAAGCATTGATCATATACCTTTCCATATTATTGTTTTATAAAAAATATTATATTCGTTTTACATATTATATGTTCAAATTGCTACAGTTAATGTAATGTATACATCACCCACTCCATAATTTATTACCTTTTATCACAATAATCGAAAATAGATTTCGTAATCTTATACTACTTCAAAGCTTTTAATGCATTAATATCGTATATCTGTCTTATCTTATAAAACCTCAAATTCCATCAAGACGTTATCGTCATTAAATGACTATTTCCGATAAATAAGACGTAAAGGCATAACACATTATTTATTTGTATCTAAAGATCTTTCGGCCAGTATTGAGACCTCAGCGTGCTTACTAAATATGTCGTTAGTACAGCCTACCACTGTGGCATGTATAAATCTTGTTTTGAGAATTCCTATTATATTCAATAGTTATTTATTCAACCTGTTCATGTTTGTTCGAATGATTTAATTCCGAGTTACTCCCAACTGCCCACGCGCAGCGAAAGCCGAAAAAGAAACTGCTATTCTTTTATTTTTTGTTCTGTGTTCCCCGTCCCCTACATAACACCAATCGATGTACACATAAATCGATTTAGTATACAGTTACATCGATTACGAAAGATTGTATCGAGTTGCGATTCTGATATTCGGGTGGTCGCAATTTTCTATAAGTGTGTAACTAGGTATGGATTTAGCGTGAGTAATTGCTATTGTTTTCGGTAACACGTAGACTTCATTTTTATGAATGATTTTAGAGATATATCATTATATTGATTTGAGAGAAGATTTCACGATATTATATTGAACATTAAATGGCTCAGCTATGGTTGGTACACTATGTTATCGGCACGACTATTCCGTTTCATTGTGAGATGTGTGAGAATCGTCTGAAGTTACGATCAGAAAAATGTAAATGTACTGTACGAATCTAAAAGTTTGTGCTTATTCACTGATTTAAATGAACTTAAACAATGGACTTTTGAAATGTTTACAGAAAAACGGAGTCACAAATAACGTATTGGGAGAGAGTCCTCCTTTAGGGAAAGGGTCTATGTCGTGATAATAACAGTGTGTTCTAGAAACTAGATCGTCTGGATTTTGGACTAAAAAAAGCATAACGATACAGTTCTCGTTTCTAGTAGATATATTAATGATCGATCGGGTTTGATGCCTAGTCAAACCAGTCATAAGCGACTTTATAGAGAAATGTCGTAACACACGGAAACCAGACTGTTGGAGATAAAGATGATGGATATCGTTACTAATCATTGGTGATCAAAAAACAGTCATAAAATTGTGACTTCCATCTATAAATTTGTAAGTGTAAGTTTAGCTCTGGCAGTGTAATTTCCAATTTGTTTGGTTTTAAAAACTTCCATTAAAACATTTTGCAATTGTATCTTTGTTAATTGTAATCGAGGATATAGAGGAGATACAGTCATATAATGGCTATGTCGCATTTAAGGAATCAATCAATTAAACTTATTCTGTAGAAAACAACATGGTTTCAATATTTTGTCTTCCGAAAAATTAAGTAGGGATAGCTGTATGAAGAATCATTTCCCAATTTGATACCAAAGAGAAAGGAGGTTTTATATCACTTGCAACTAATATGAGCCAATAGAATTAAGTTATTATACTACTTGTAGGCTAGCTGCCACCTGGTGTAAGTTTAGTGGTACTAAAATCCATTTATTACACATGGCTTTGTTGCCAACGCAGTTAATGTTCATATTGATCTAATTTATATTGGAAGTACGTGTAACTATATTGTTGATTACAAATACAACTGAGTTATTATCTAATATATGTATATAAAAATGAATCCCTATTTACCTTGGTCAAGGCATCACGCGTGAACGGCTGGACCAATATAGCTAATTCTTGTTGTTTGTTATTGAAAGGAGAAGGATCATATGAAAGAAAAAACTAAGAAAGTTCCGCGGAACATTAGAAAATATTCAATTTCAGATTCAGCTAGTTATGGTATAAAGTAGAAGATGTAAATTAAATAATACAATTTCACTCAAATATTACGTCGTCTCTATCGATACACTCAAAAAACACGATTCGTGTTTAAAAAAAATGGCGATTGAATATTTAATATATCGCGTATTTCATTACTTACAGTATCATTTCATTCACCTATATAAATAGAAGAAATGTTATGGCCAGCCCTGAGTTTCCTTACACTATACAACTTTATGCACACTTGCTAGGTTTTACTGCTTTGACGTCAACTAGGAGTTTACGACCGGCGTCTTGAACAATTCAACCCTATTCCTATTAATTTAATGACGTAACTGTCTTTCCACCAAAATTATTGTCCAATAAGTGAGTCACGTGGACCGGTTCCCACGCCCACAGTGCGCCTACGCAGCGCACCGAAACGTTGACATCACTTATGCAAGGGTTGTTATGTTACTTTTATTATTTTAGCGATTTTTTGTGCTTCATACACACGGTTTCGTTGAAACAAGGTGTTCAGAGAATAATTCGAACTTATTTTAAACCTACTAAACTTATAGTATTAGACTCGTAAACTCACCTGTAAACTCTAAATGCGGTTAACTTACTTATTTAAATAGTCAAAGGTCCCGTTACTTTTTCATTGTTTTAATATTTTCAAATTAGGTTTATATCAATAAATAATAATCCAAAAATAATTTTCTTTTCTTTCCTAATACTTAAGTGTACTCTGTCAAAATTTGCAACAGGAAAATTGGTTGCGTTTTATACTATAAGATATCAAAAGTTGGAAGGCGAACATAATGCAATTTTTATTGTAAGTTCTGTTTTCATGTAATCAATTCATGACAACCCATGGTTACACTCATTGAACTGGACATTACACATTGCTAATGTAATAGTGCATGCTATAATTTAATACTTGGCATTTTTAATTTCTCTATTATAAAGAAACAATTGGCCTATGGGTCTGTCATCTACATGAGTCCGTTCTTACTTATTAACTTTGATTTTATGCTTGTATTTTTTCTTCAGTTTCTGTTCAGCATACGAGATTACATTTTCGACTTATGCATTCGATTATTTCTTTTTTGAAATCTCTTACGTTTTTTTGCGATCCACCCTTTAATATGTCAAATTGCTGCATTATCATGAGAGGTATATCAGCTAATACAAATGCTGGCTGCAATACAAACTAAGTTACAAAGACCCTTTAATCAGAGAAATGCATTACAAGTGTCGTTAATCAAATTATGGACCACATACAATTGATTTCAATTGCACTGTCCATCTTTGTTTAGCTTCAACAGATCACAACAATATGCTATCTAAACAAATATTTAATTGGTGTTGCTAATTGCTGACTCGATTCTATTGTTTCCTTGGCGATTCTTTCTCACAATTGCCATTGTAGTTAGACAATGTTGGGAGTTGACCTTAAGGATCATGATGCAACGACTTTTTGTTGCTGTAGGAAGCGATGGGTTCTTAGAACGTTGACTCTCGAATTAGGCATTGGTTATTGGACAACTCCTATCGTTAATTAGTGTTGTTTTTTCTGCGTAAGTTCTCGATTTATAACACCGACTAATTAATAAGTAATCATTAACGTCTTCAAATCTAAAATTTGTGTCTATAATCTAAGATGTGTCCTCTACTTAACTTCGTAGGTATGAGTATCACTGTTGCCATCAGCTATAAAAACTTTTTAATGTGTTAAACTGTCAGTTATTAAACTAGTCAGTACTACTTTACTGGTTATTTTAATTTTAATGGTTATTTAATGGTTCTATCTATGACACGTTTATTTCTTGTTTCAGATGTACGAGAAGGAAGCATAATTTGAGTAATGCGAACACTCCGGTGTCATAATTTCTGCGTAAGTACAATTTTGTGTAACGACCATTATGTGCGGTTGTCGATTCGTTTTCGATTCGATACGCGTAGTTAACGGACTTTAAACTAGTTGTTATTGCTTGATCTATGTTGATGTTAGCAAAAAGATGGGCTAGAAATAGAATTTGTAAAAAATGTACCTCGTTTATTTTTTGCATAAGCAGTGTTTGGTTAATTCCATAGATTTGATTAGTAGTTTCAACTATTATGGTTTCTGGTACATAGACTAAATGAGATTTTAGATATAGATCATGTACTTTGATGGTTCATCATCTTCATCAGTCTGATTTTACCTACTATTGGGTATAAGCCTCCCTCAGCTTGTGCCACTGATGGTTCAGCGGTTTGGAAAACTGTAGTTTTTTCATTACATTAGGTATATTAAAGTAAAAGCAGTGATAGCCTAGTGGTATGACCGTTGGGCTTTTCGGAAAAGACTTTTCGGAATCATGTGCGTATTAATAATTAATCATCACTCGCCTAAACGGTGAAGGATAGATCGTGAGGAAACCTTCACGCCTTTCTCAAAAACGTGTGAAGTCTGTCAATCCGTAGTGGACTACAGCTCCTGTCACTCTTAAGAGGAGACCAACAGTAGGACAGTTGGTATAGGGGTTGATGATGATGATGATATTTGGAAGTGGATATTGGTTAGAGATGAAATCTAATATTTATCATTTCCTTTGCTTAGAAAATCGAAAACAGATTAGAATTATATTCATTGTGAATTCAGATGCGTAGCACTCGCAATCGGCGCGTATGTATGCGAAGATGAAGGTATGAATGTGGAAGAAGCAAAAGATAGTATGCAGAATCGTAGCAAGTGGCGGTCCATTTATGCCTACCCCTGTGGGAGCAGTGCGTGAGTGTATGAATGAATTGTCATATTTGAATGTTATCGAAACAAAATTAATAGTCATATCTGTCGTATCGTAACGTTTTTTATAAAGATTTTTTGGAATGTTATCGTTTCAAATACTACCACTAGATAAGAACGGTTTGATAGAATATTCTACGATAATTTCTTTAAAAGTAAAGTGGTATTCTTGGTTATGACCATGAAATTTGATGAACCAAGATCTATAAAGATTATTCGTCATTAAGATGTAAAAGTACGACATTGATTTTGACTTTTATGATCATATTTAATTTTCTTGATATAATCGCCTTTATAGGTTGTTCAAGGCGGCTTTCGCCACACATACTTACCTATTATTTTGGTTTGTATTTTTTTTGTCCTCGTCCCTTCATGGCCTTTGCCCAGCCCAGGATACATCTGGCTACTTGCTATCGATCTTTTTCATTATCCGCGATAGGTATAGCATTTTTTATCATGTAAGTAGCAAACCATCTTCACGCTTGATTTAGATTACCCTAAAATGTACTTCCGCAAAATAGAACGCAACTTTTTAATTTACATTTATACCATAAATATTTTTACTACATTTATTTTAACCGGCATCTCACTCCCCGTTCAGGCTCCCGTTTATCTCCACATAAATAATTCGTTTTGATCGTTCAAGTAGTTGAGTACAAGTTGCTTATTGTTAGGTTTAACTATAGACCTTCTAATATAATGTCACGATATCGTGACGATCTCGTAAGCGTGTAGATAAATTGTTCCGTAATATATTGCTATGATTTATTTCGAAAGTAAGCATACCTAAGGTAATAATTGCCAGGTTTACAAGTAAATTGATAATTATTTCAAAATGACCGTTAAAACATGCTGCCAAGCCTTTCTTCACCTGTTCTAGGGGTCGTTCACATGCTCAAACGAAAATTTGAACACAGTACCCAAAGACATTTAATACACTCTTTTAAATCTCTTTGACAGTACCTTATTACATATTTTTTATATTTGTAGGTATGAGGAAATAAAAATCAAACTTGAGACGTAAAATAATTACCCTAAGCAAATGTGTAATGGATAATTTAAATCGCGACAAGGACACATTTTGGACAGCCAATCGGCGTATGGCAATTTGACATTGCGCATACGCTTTGAATGTGCTAAGAACATACGCAGCAAATTTGGTTGGCTAACGCGCTATCTATTTCCTTATCTGTCTCAGCTTCTTCGTAATCAGATAAAAATTCAATGCAATTAAATGTGATTAGAATTCTTTTATGTAATAAAAATGCAACAGAAGTACAGTTACGCAAGAATTGTTTGCAAAACTTGTTAACCAGAGAATTCCGCTCCAGTTTAAGATTAATCTATGGCAATAAAACTGCAAGTTTTATTGATCAGTTGGTTTGCAAGTGAAAACATTATCAGGGTACTTAAACAACTTGACTGGAAACGACGATACGTTTTTATTTATGATGTTTTGTAACTAAACGTTAACTTGCGGTTTCACTTGACTTCAATTGCCTACTTAGTTTTAATTCCTTTCGCACACAGCTGGGTTGATTAAAAGAATAGGTACTTACAGCCTTTAGGATCTATTAAGAAGTCCGGAGTGGAAGAAAGTCTGTTATGTATAACAATAGGTACTTACTTAACTTAATAGTAATCTTAATTGCTGATTCTATAATGAGATATCTATATCAGCTCATTGAAATTTCGGTTATTACCAACACTGTCATCGTATAACGGTTGTTTCTTCATCATCATAACTCCTTGATACAATTTCTGGGCACTACCGATATCCTAAAGATAAATTTGGTCCGTCCTGATAGGGGTTCCTATAATGAATTTAATTTAACTAATTGTTCTGTCTTCTCTTACATCAAACCTTCGAAAAGCGAGCCTATTATTTTCTTAAAGGCCGGCAACGCACTTGCAATCCCTCCGATGTTGTGGGTGTCAATGGGCGGCGGTGATTACTTACCATCAGGTGACACGCTTGCTCGTTTGCCTTCCACTTTTATAAAAAAATTAAACAAATCGAAATAAAACAATGGACATATTAGTGAAATTTTATTGAATATAATATCAACGATGTATTTAACAATCTTTATCGATATCCATATTCGATTTGACTGCAATCGCGTAATGAAATCGATTTATTAGAACGACGGTGACGCCCACTTACATTGATCGGCAAAATCGGTTATTGTGTCGTCATATCATAATTATGCTAACAATTTGTTAAGTTAACTGTATTTTGCATCAATTTAGATAATTTGCCTGACCATGTACGAAATTCATTATTATTTAGCCAATCGCTTGCTTCGAGCGATCGATAAAACTTTATAATTTTATATCGTTTAAGTATATCAAATAATAGTGATTTCTAAATGTAATGAGACAGTCCTATTAAAACTCATACATATTTTCACGCCTGTCTCTCATTGGGGTAGGTAGAGACTATAGATTTCCACTTGCTACGATTATGGCACACCATTTTCGCTTCATCTACGTTCATTAATCTCCTCTAAATGATCGTCGGTTTAAGGTGCTTTTAAACCTTTTAAAACTATTCAAATGTTAACTTACTATGTTACTTCAATTCATTCAGAATCTAACTAGAATTTGAGTAAGTAACTGCATCCTATATTTTTTTATTTTATATTAACAGTCATCAACCTACTAGGTTTAGGAGTTTCCTTTGTGAGTTCTAATATTTTATCTTTTTGGATCTATGTTTAAGGTAAGTCATTGTTAACTCTTTGGCAGATAATCCAAAATGTCAAAAGACAATTATTTTGGTTCCCGTTGGTCTTAAAGACCCCTCCTGTAGACATCGACCAAATCTATACCTACTAATATTATAAAGCTGAAGAGTTTGTTTGTTTGACGGCGCTAATCTCAGGAACTACTGGTTGGAATTGAAAATTTCTTTTTGTGTCGGATAGTCCATTTATCGAGGAAGGTTATAGGCTAGTATCACGCTACGACCAATAGGAGCGGAGCAACGCGGGTGAAACCGCGGGCAGGTCGCTAGTTTATTATATTAGCGTTACATATCATCAAAGCTTCATCAGCATCATAAAAAAATAACGAATCACATTCACTAGTTACTGTTCTATGTCGTGACCTACGACCGTTGTTTCAAAAACATATTCGCATCAGAGGTGATTGATCAACAGACAGACAGACACATTAAACCTTTCCTATTTCATCTGAATGCTCAATTAAAAGCAGTAGATTGATGGGTGGTTTACTTTACAAATTAATTTCGCAATTATTTTCGAAACGGTTAAATGAAGAGGCGTAATGTTTTATGCGTTGTACATAATTAGAAGTTCGTTTATGCAGTGTTGCAATCTCTGTAATTAAGTTTGTATTTGATACACATTAAAATATATGCACTGTTTATAAAACACTAGCACTGGACTGATTTTTGCAGTGCTCACTAAATATTTCGTATTTTTTGACCTCATCTGTAATAAAAACATTTGTAGTAGTTATGTTATAGGTACTATTTTTGTCTTTAACAAACATTATTTTTAACTAATTGACACTGAAGACAAACCATACGAAAACCGCGTAGAGTTTAAAGTAAGTTTACCGAATTTTGTTCTACTGAGCTTAAGACGATAATAATTATCAACATTGAGGAAAATAATTAAGATAGCTTCTAATTATAGCCTTCCCATATTTTACAAAAAGCAATAAAGTGAAACTGCTCATTTAAAATAATTTTATAGACATAATATACACAGTTATAAACAAAGGGAGCGCACGCACCTGTCTTCCGTAAGCGGTGCGTTTGCGCACGCCAGCTGTTTGATGGCCTGCGTAAAAAATAAAGGGTTGCATTGAGAAAATATTATGGATAAAGCCGGTTAAGTGCCGAGATAAAGTTGTTATAAATTACGTCAATTCCTGCTGACCTTAAATACGTGTTTTTTATGCCGTTCTGGTTAGCTATCATTGCCCCACGCATACCCCGAAGGGAAAGGCAGAGTTGTACTTATGTTCACTTACAGTTCACCCATGTTTAGGTCTCATGGAATAGCGGGAGAGCCTATTGCCAAATTTAAATTCCGAGTTGATACTGAAAATTTTACAGATAAACCCAATAACTCGACCTGGGAATCGAACCCAGGCCCTCGGCGTAGCAGTCGCATTTACGACCACTAGATTAACGAGACAGTAATTTATATTATGTGAGTTTATTGCAATAACTGTGCCGTTTCTGTACACTGTTGATCAAATATTCAATCCGTTTTCATTTGAGCAAGTTCCCTTGTTATATTTACATAAGCTTTGATCTTTAGCTTACCTCCCACACACGGTTGAAATCCAGGTACAATAAAGCTGTATCCGCAGAGGTGAATAAAATTAGGCAATGGTTATACTAAACACAGGTCAGTGTAGACTGGATTGATTGACAATCCACGGAACAAATATTTTATGGCCTGCAGTAGTCTTAAACAATTTTCTATCTAACTTTCATATTGACGAACGAATAGACACAAAAGGACAGTGGCATTTTTTAATTTTTTAACAGTATGCACTTAAGTATAGCTTGTTTTTATGCATTTAATTGAGTTTCGATGAACTTGTAGCGACATCTACCGCGCTATATACAAACTATACGGGCAAGTCCTGAATCGCGCACGTGAAATTTGCAACGCAACTTGGATATATAAAAACGCCCAACATTACGCGTCGTCGGGCCCGTCAGGCAAAACACTCGCCTGGTCGGAGGATCCTCCCTTTGGGATGTCGCTACAAACTCGTAGAAAATTTATTATAGATTTTTTAAATCAACAGTATTTAGACTTTTCCAGTGTCGATGGAAATTAAATTGAATGTTGAAATTGAAAAAAGGACCAAGTCTTGAACAATGCATACTTTTAGAGTGGTTGAAGAACAATAAATAATAATAATATACATGATATACCTATGTATATAAGATGGTTTTGCTTCCTAGGTTTTAGTGTAGGCATAAAATGTGTTGCAATATAGTCCTGTCTCCTACCAAGCAAGCTGAATATGCAGAATCTATTGTGTTCGGAGATGCTTCTACAAAATCTATTGTGGGAATATTTACCGTAAGTATCTACACAATAGGGAAAAGCTGTGACAGTACCGATAATCCTATATTTTATAAAACTTTGTTACAACATTGAATGGAATGATATGATTCAGTTCAATAACTTTAATATACAGACATATGTATGCCCTATTGAATCTCAAACGTTTCCGAACGGATTACGATATAGAGCACAGTGAACTTTATTGCCTTTAATTTCATAGTAGGTACTTCAAATAAGCAAGTACCGCTCGCACCCAACATGGCCTTTGCGTTTCGTCACAGCCACATTCCTCGGCCACGGATCTAACGCAGGGCTGACTGTGAGGAAAACGTAATTTCTTGACATGTTGAAATGTCTGCTTGTCTTGGAGTAACATAAGACAAATGATAACGGAACACGTAGAAGTGGCCTTTAAAATTCTGATGTTCTGCAAGAAAAACATTGTGTAGTGAGTGGCAAATAACTTTAACAATGATTGAAAAGAGTCTCACATCATTGTTTTAGCCATTTCTTTTTTCTCTGCTCAAGATTTGTGTTGTGATTGTGATCAGTTGCCGGGCTCTTTTCCTACGTTTTGTAAATTGATGCTTACCGATGATGTTAATAAAAGTTTAACTTATCGCGTTAAGTAACAAATTACAGAATATTATAAATAATATAATCTACTGATCTTGAGCCAGGGTTACTCGCTTTGCTAAATTAAATAATAACTCACAGTATTGACTGACATTGAGAAGTAATACAGACCATATAAAGAAGCTCAGTTTGGGATCAGCATTTTACAAATACCTTAGTACGGTTGAAGTCAAGTTCAAGGAAATAGTTCATTATTAGATTCATATCCGATCTCAGTCGTATTCTAGTCAGCAGTAAGACTAGACAATGTAAGAGACATGTGGCAACCCTAATCTAGCGTCGACTTGTCTCAGCATGCCGACAAACATGTTGATTTATGTGCCGTGTTATTCTAGTTTCGGGAACTTCCAATTAAAGCAAGACGAATTAGTATTAGTACAAAAGATTTAAGGTTCGCATTGACTGTAAATAAAATTCTGCTTGTTACGAAGAATGTTTCGACTTCGACGATACTCCACTGGGAGTATATGTATTTAAGCGGATTCCCAAGTCACTTTTACTGTCGCCCCTACTGGATACAAAGAACATACGTAAAATATAGTATGTAGGAAGTCGTTATTAAGTGATTAGAGATTATAATCAAACGTTTTATGTCCAATTAGGTAACGCTGAATTATTATCTCGTAATTAAATTTTATTAGGAATCTCTAAATCTCTAGTTGGTCTGAAAGCTACTATGCTTCAGTCCACTGGGTTTAGGATGCTTTTGATTTTTACATTAATCGAAAGTACCTTTTTTCTACCAAACACGGATATTCTATACGATCTGGAGTTAAGTTTCATTAGCCTTTGCTAGTCTACTAGCTTCAGGGCACAGACCTCCCTTTCGTTGATAATTAAGTAAGTGCCTAATAATAATTACATTCTGTCTCTAGGATGACTCATTACAGACAGCTGGTCAGATTAATTGACTTTAGTGACCCACGCCGTTCGCAGCGTGGAGCTTCGACCTACGTACGCCCTTATGCATTTCTAAAGCTCCGCACCACTGACCATATTTTTTACAAATTAAGATTTTTATAAGTAGAATATTATAATCGTCACTAAAAAGACCATGATTATCTATTACACTAAATTCTACAAAAAATGTATGGCAACAAGCACGATTACGGTCACTTTTTGCGTACAAAAAGTGTATCGAAGTCGGTCCGCTCTGTTTCATGCAAGTCCAAAATGGGACGAAAGCGAAACTCTACGGAAGCGTAGGGTCTTCACTTACCATAAAGATTGTATTTAATTAATTATAATAACACTCCTTTTTACGGATTTTATCGGCCCCTTTACAATACCCATTGGAACGGGTAGACTTGTAATTCTTAAAATGATAAAGGAGTCGGATTATATCATTCAAACAAACCGGCTAAATGATTTTAATATTCGCGTAAGGATCATAAATAATATGACTTATTTCGTATCAAAATCAAAACAGACATCAAATCAAACAGTATCTAAGATGTTGTCACCATTTTCATGAAGCAAATCAAACACACATTCCTGTAGAATAATCTTTAAGCCCCCTTGTAAACACAGAGACGAGCATATCATTTCCAACTTGGTAGAATTATACTCAAGCTACGTCTTTACTTGATGTTATCATTGATGCAACTAATGATATCAACCCGTTATACTGTACCTACCAATGCTGGGTACGGGTGTCCGCTCTGGATAAGAGGGATTAGGCTATGGTCGACTATGCTGGTCATTAGGCAGGTTTCAAATACTACTTGCAAATAAAGAACTCTGGTGTTGCGGGTGTCCATGGGCGGCGGTAATCGCTTACCATCAGGCGATCCGTCTGCTCGTTTGCCCCCTATCCCATAAAAAAGGGATGTTGTAAAGTTTAGAGAGGGCTCTAATAACCTAAAAATTATCGCATACAACATCGCATCGCCTGATAGTAAGCGAATACCGCCGCCCATGGACACCCGCAACACCAGAGGAGTCACAAGTGCGTTGCCCGCCTTTTAAAAGGGGATTGGGCCTCCGGTAACCTCATTCACTCGGCGAAACACAACGTAAGCGTTGTTTGACGCCGGTTTTCTGTGTAAAGTCCCTATGTTGCAAAGTCCCTTCACAACCTAAAAATGAGCTACACGTTGCGATACGGCCTCTGAGACCACAGATCACAATGTGACATAAATAAGGTTCGTATTTGAATGAACTTACACAGGAATTGCTAGATTAGGTTTCGCGGTCTCGTGAAAGGTAATCTCGCCTACCGCTAAATGTAATTATGTTATGACGTTAATATTCTATGTTGAATTCATTTCCTTTTCAAATTGTACATGGCGACATCGAAGTGGTAAGGAATATTGTTTTGTGAGATAACGATATTTATTTATCTATTATTAAATTATTATTTTTTTCGTCTGGTTATTTTTTCACAGTTCTTGGTAGAGGCAATAGCCTAGATTTGCCAGTAGTACAGTAAGTAGTATTAGCGATTTTGTCTTGAGTCTTCACTTGTTAAATCTTATGACTAGTACCTACAGTACCCCAATGAAATAACGCGTGTCTGAAATTAGCCCTTGTGAACAGCCGCACAGGTCAAATAACTTAATTAATTGTTCTTATGCAAATATGTCAGTAAGGACAATATTCACGAATGTGAAGCAATTCGACCGCAACTGTCTTCACACCGAGTTTTTATATTAAAATTTACCACGACAAAACCACTTGCGGATAACTTCAGACGTGTGTTGTTATTTCGGGGGTATTGTAATTTCACCTTCGAACCAATAACGATGATGTTAGCACATTTCGCCGGTATGTTTAGGTCCCATGTTATAGGGGGCGAGCCTATAGCCATTAATCGGGCACAAATCCAGACTCCGAGCTGCTACTGAGAATTTCATAGAAAAACCCAGGATCGAACCCAGGACTTCTAGTGTAGCAGTCGCTCTTGGGAACACTACACTAATGAGGCAGTAATATTTTTTTTTTTTGAATGGTGGTACTGTTGATTCAGGGAATCTTTACAGCGTAACCGGATTTGGTGGCGAGGCACTGAATGCCTCCAGCCAGGCAGTCATAGCTATGACAGTCATATTTATATATATATATATAGAAATGAAATATGACAGTAATATAATTATGTGATGACTTGCTTTGTAAACGCCAGGTTTCGGGTACGTGCCAAAGCTTATTGGTAGTTATTAGGACTATAGATTTGGTTTCTATAGAGTTCGTGTTGTAAATAAATTTACATTTCATTTTCGGAACCAACCTTTCCCGCTTAATTGCCAATTGAATGAACAAATATGAGACACTTTTTGATTTATTGCATTAGTAAGGTTTCAATTAAATTAAATTATTAATCAACGAAAATGACTGTAGGCGGCTACAGATTTGGGATAGCTTGGAGCAACAACGTGAGTTTAAATAATTAGTTACACCGATTGTAAATGTAAACAAATCCTATTCGATTGTTCTACTTTACTGATTCGATTGTTATAAGTGTTGTCAAGTAAATGAAACAATAATACTTAATTGTTGTTGTTTGTTAAACTAAAACAATCAACGACGTGTCATCTTTCGTGGAATAAAATAAACCTTATCGAAATCGCATTACTTTGAATTAATTCAATTATTGTTACAGCAATTGAATTGTTTGTTATTTCGGATGATAAACGCTTCAATCACTCGAGTAAGAATTTGGATAGAAAAAAATATTTGCAGTTTTGAGTAATATTAATTTGATTGAATACTTCTTATTCTTGGATTCTTTAGATTGGATGAAGTCTGAGCAGATATGTGAGCACGTTAGAAATTTAGTTAATCGTAAGAAGAGGTATTTTGCTCCGTATTCATAGCTGAAACTTTGCCGATTTTAGAACATCATATTCCCCGACGCGATTCGACGTATCATTGCAAGATACCTAAATCGGTAATCAAACACGGGCAAAGCCGCGGGCAACATTTATCTCTTTATTTATGTACCGTTCCATCAGTATTGCCTACATTATTAGCAGTGCACAATGCAATGCTAATTGTAATCTAAAGCCTGATCTATCGTCTATGAAATTTTACGCTAATCTGTTCTCTCGTTTACAACTTACGAGTATTCCAGTAAGCTTTAGGTACGCATAATTATCTAGATATAGAGTTTATTTAGATTATTTAGGTTTAATATTATCGATTAGCAAGCGCTTATTGAATAATTCATCGATTTTATATATTTATTCTGTGACTGTCTCTTGCTGGGTAATCATTATAAAGTTTAGAATTAATTTAAGGTGCTCAAAACATCCAACAAATATTCCGTAAATAAACTAACAGTAGAATCGTAACGTATCAACTACAGTCACGCATGTTACGTAATAAAGACAACATTATAGAAAATAATTATAATTCGCATACACAGCGTGAGATAAAGACAGTCTGGAAGTATGTCTTGCGTGCGAGGTCACAGAATTGCTTTCTCATGGAACGAACAGCAATGTCTAATAACTAAACGAATTTGCAGTACTTACACCATCCACAAAATAATCATTCATTCTTACATTAAAAACAAACAAGGGTGCTGTATGGAGAGATGATAAACATACGAGTAAGTGACCGTCTGCTGCACCCTGGCCGAACCCTCTCGCTATCAACTTTCTAATTGGTTAACCTTTTTGCTGCGACATCCATTCTCCATATTATCAATATTATAAATGGGAAAGTCTGTTCGTTACATTTTCACCCCTTAATAGCTAAATTAATTTTAATGAATTTTGTTAGAGATATTCGGCCTTCGAGAAGGTTATATTTTGTCTCGAAAATTCTTTTGGGATGCGAGTGAAATCGCAGGCAATAGCTGGTAAGCTATAATTGTGTTTGCCGCTACACCAAATCAAGACGACTAATTCACAAGTCAAGCTTTATGATCTCGTCATTTCTCTTCACGTTTTAAAAAGGAATGGATCACCAATTGTTTACCGGGAGCCACCAATCTTAATTAGTATATTTAACAATTATTGTTGATTTCAATTTTTCAGTAGAGTTTTTCAACAATTCCTACACTAAGTTGAAGAAATTAACCATCATTACGGTTAATTTTGGTCTGTATCTGTCTGAAAGTTCAAATAATTGTTTCTAACGACTGCCGTTTAAATCTTACAACATTCTCAAGTTAAATAATTACGGTGATTTTCTCTTATGATGTAAGAACACATGCAAATATCTTCCTGCCGCTTCTACATAACTGTTTAGGCGAGTATGTGTGATAAAATTTTACCGTTAAGCGTGATTCATCCTTATGCGAAATTTTAGATGCTTTAGCATATTTAAATGAGATTTTAAAATTATAAGCATACATATAGAATGTCTGTCTTCTGAGATACAGGCTAACAACGTAGTTCTGGAGGCAGTGCTTTTATGTAACTGTATATTAACTTAGTTCTTAATAAAGCATTGTTCCATTCAATTATTAATTTTACTTATTTGTATATGTACATATTTAAATATTTTTTATAAAAATAAGAAAAACATTTATTAACATGTAGGTATTTATTTTTTCATGGAATTTGCATATAAGATTAGCTATGATTTACTCTACATATAGATACCAAGTACTACTAAGATACTCGAACTCCAGATGGACACATACATGGGAGCCTCGTTTTATAACAAGTAGTGATTACTATTTCGTCGCTTATCATTATTATTATAGACGTTAATTTAAATAATTAAGTTGAATCCTTTAATTACCTGATGATGAAGCCGGGTTTTAGATAAGTAAAGTTTGCCGTATCGTAACATAGTTTCATTCAGTTTGAATGGACCAACGATACTTGGAGAATAAGTTGCCATTAAAATACCATTCTCACGTTCAGGATGTATAAAAACAAACGCCCAATATTTATAGATATTGTTGATTATAAAATATTTCCAAAGGATTTAGTTTTAGCCAACTTTAAGGTTAACACAGCAATCTAAATTACATAATGTCGATTCGATATACTTTCGTATAGTCTTAGTAGATTAATAGTTTCAATGAGACACTAAACTACACCATTGAAATAGTGCGTATTAAAAAAAAAACAGGAGAAAACATTATGTTTATGTCCCATGTAAGGGCGGGTTTCCACCACAAATCAGGGCTCCGAATGCTGCTATTGAGAATTTCATAGAAAAAAATGATTTCACTGTTCCACTTAGGAATCGAAGTAATTACATCTAACGTAACAGTCAAAGTCAAAATGTTTTATTTCAATTAGACCATTAAAATGGGTACTTTTGAAAAGTCAAACTAGTTGTACGGTTCCAAAAAGTGGGTCTTATGGAGAAGAGCCGGGAAAAAACTCCATAGATAGATAGATAGATTAAAAAAAAACATGATTACATTATTAATGGCGCCATAAGTCGCGCTCGATCACTAGACCAATGAGGCAAAATAAAAATAATATCGAAGAAAAGTGACACTACTAGATACATGCCTCCGCTTTACCTTACGTGCTAATAGTGTGGCCCAACTCGAGTATCGATATCGAGGTCAGAAGTATTAGCACTTATTATCAACAAACACGCCCACCCAACTTCCTATAGAAAGCTTAAACAAATACATGAAAGAGAACCTCTAATGAAGCTATTGACGATTAATGATACGTTTATGAGCCACATATATTATAACAACAGGTTTTAATCGGTGTGTCGTAAGTGGCTCTATCAATATTTTTTAAATAGCTTTAAAAAAAACTAATTGTCTCTCATTTAGAAAAAAATAATAGTTAATACCTAATCTATTTGGTCGTGTTGAGTCTAGATATGGATTCTGAATTTTGGCAAGACCTAAAAGGTTTGAAATCATCACGAATTAGGAAGAAAAACTATACTAAATTTTGTAAAATCATTTTTCTTTATGGGATAGGAGGACAAACGAGCAGACGGATCGCCTGATGGTAAGCGATAACCGCCACCCATGGACACCCGCAACACCAGAGGAGTCACGAGTGCGTTGCCGACCTTTTAAAAGGGGATTGGGCCTCCGATAACCTCACTCACTCGGCGAAAAACAACGTAAGCGTTGTTTAACGCCGGGTTTCTGTGAGGCCCTGGTATCACTCCGGTCGAGCCGGCCTATTCGAAATCGATCGACCATAACTAATTTCACGCTACATATAGCCTAAACGTAATAATCATGGAATTTGCATATAAGATTAGCTAAGCTTTACTCTATAGATACCAAGATCAAACTCGACATCCAGATGGACACATACATGGGTGCCTCGTTTTATAACAAGTAGTGATTACTCCGTCGCTTATCTCTATGGTCACCAAATCAAATGAAAACGGCACATTAAAGTATATTAACTGTTTATTGCCGCGTTAAAGTAGCTGGAATCAACTTGAAACTGGTTAATGTTTCCGTGGCCGACGGGCCCACAATTTGTCACTACTCCTATGCTATTGCAATCATTAATCCCCAACATATTATTGCAGCAGTTTCAGACAGGACTGTACTTCATGTTGACGCTGATTGGAGTTCCTTTCACGCGCACAACGAAAAGAACATGACAACGCTAACATCAAAGCCGGTGGCTACTTGATAAACAAATATACAAACTATTCAAAAGGGAGTGAGACTGCTAGATTGCATCACGTAAGTTATTAGACACTATGATGAGGGGATATCGACTCTTACATAGCTCGACATGCACGCAGTAATACCTGTTTCCAACAGACATAAATCATAAAGCAAACACGGAAAACAATTAACAGAAAATAACGAACAATTTCACCCGACACGAGTTCAAAGATACCGATCTTCCAATCAACTGTCAATATGAAAAAAGTGTTGGCCCCAATTGCATTATATCGATACTATTACGCAAATGGAGGTGCATGGTCAACTGACCATATTTAAAGTAATTAAGATTGCGATTGCATTAAATGATTATGATAATTGCATCCAATCGCTTAAGATTAGTTTACATTAAATTTGCTGTTTCAGCTAGAAACTCCAGATAATTAAAATCGCGAAGCGAATATTACACGCTTCAGAAAGCTTATTAATTTAACACACATAAGTTCTTTTCGATTACGTCATAATCACCACGCATTTCGATTATGCCTTTGTAAAAGTGTTAATAACAATGTGTAGGCAAATTTATTATGTGTTATAAAATGGGCTCATCTATTTATTGTTTGGTACTATAATAAAAGCTATTACGTTATAGTTATGCCATCCGCTTTGTAATTAACATTCGTCGTTAACATGTTCACTTGCTTTAGTTCTTTTATTTGCATGAGAGCCATAATTTAAATAGTAACAACAACTTAATTAAAGTTTTCTTTCTATCATGAATGCTCGAGTCGGCATCGATTTGCTGTGTAACTACAAACGACAATCT
This sequence comes from Acronicta aceris, assembly GCA_910591435.1. Taxonomy (NCBI): domain Eukaryota; kingdom Metazoa; phylum Arthropoda; class Insecta; order Lepidoptera; family Noctuidae; genus Acronicta; species Acronicta aceris. The sequence continues at coordinate 5,255,396 of OU342767.1, read as the reverse complement.
ATAAAATGCGCTGTGAAATAAATCTTATACAGTTTGTCTTGCTTGATGTTCGATTGATAAAATCGTTAAAGTTATTTAAAACACTTTCAACGCGTAGGTGAATGCCTCGGAATAGTGAAACAATAAATCGTCTGTCAGGTAGCCGCGACGAGACAAGATTATCGATAATTTTGACATACAGCACTAGGCCGTCAATGCTCGGCTCGTGGTGTTTCTAAAAACCAGATATATTTTTACAAAATGCTAAGAAATTTGAAACTGTTTAATATTAATGTTCGCGAAACATCTGGCCACACTATCATTCTATTCTAAAAACTCATAAATAAAAACTTATATGATATTTTATAACTGGATAGTAACACTATATTTTACTGGTTCGATGCTCGGTCTATGTAGGAACTGGTTCTAGCAAATTATACATGTCGCTTTGTATCCGGTGCCTCTTCTTTGCTATAATTTATGGCATTGGCTTTCTAAACCCTACGGTTAGCTACGTAGACGCTTATATGCTTTAATTCAGTGCTAGCTGAATGCATCTTTATAAATTTTAAAGAGCTGCATTGTGATTTTATTTGTTAGATGTTATCGTAAATTGGATTGAATAAAAGACCTTCTGCATTCTGAAACAGGACATGCTAGACTGTTACAAAATTCTAGGAAGATATGATAAAAATCGCGTTTTATAATACACTTATCGATTTTACTTACCAGAGAATTTCAATAGAATGAATGTAATAGAAGTGATACACGCGATTTGGTTTTAAATCGGCTTTCCAGAACACTTAGACAGGAGGATTATATTAGGATTACAGACTAAAGTCGCACTGTGTTCATTTTCTTCTCTGTGCAAAGAGCCTGGGTCTACTTTATAAAATCTTAGTAGCGAACAGAATAATAAGATGCAATTAAAAATAAAACCTTGGCGGATATTTCACTAAATTAAATGACATAAATAATTTATTATTCTCATATTATTATGTTATAACAAAGAGTTGCGCCAGTTTTACAAAATTGCTTAATGGTTGGTAAATGGTAAGGCAACTCAAAACTGTTACAGACCCAATAAATCAGTTATTAACTACTTTAGAGAGAGATTGATCAAGAAATATAATAGACATATTTAATATGTAGTTTTTACCGATGCGAAACGTAATTGTATACTAAGCAGCTTCTACTATGAGTCCGTCCACAGCATTACTACGATCATTATTAGGGTGTAAGAAAGAGATGGCGGTACTTAATGTGTAGAGCGACATCCCTCTCTCTCAATCGCATAACGATCGCAATAACACGTCATGGTACAGCCTCTAGTAATAAATATAAGAATACAGAGTTGTTAAAAAACTAATTCTTTTTAAAGCCTCAGGCTACCGAGAAGCTACTATTTTAGCAATAAAAAGTCGCACAGCCGTTTTATCACAAGACCTATCTTGTACCGAAAAATATTATTTCTTTTTTACACTTTTATCATATCTTTGTGTTGTCTGGTGTTAGTCTGGAGACGACTAACGTACGTGTGAGATTGTGCGTGTGATGAGTACTAAGCCATGGAACTCGTATGAAAACTAGTGTGTATTACTTATAGTTAAGTATCTAGTACGGCAGCCGTCACGAACAAAACTACAGGTGGTAGATAGTGATATTTTAAACTAAATCCCGTGCTAGCTCGTAGGTACTTACAGAGGATATTTCCTCACGATACCGATACTAATAAAGAATTAGCGACCCGACCGCGCTTTCATCAGTGTTGCTCTGCTCCTATTGGTCATAGCGTGATATTATATAATAATGAAAATAAATGTTTAAAAAATAATGTTCTGTTAAATATAGCCTATAATGGCTATAACCTTCCTGAATAAATGGACACTATTATAACACATAATTTCTTTTTTCGATTCGAACCAGTAATTTCTGAGATTATCGCGTTCAACCAAACAAATAAACACACTTTTTAATACCAGTATATATATTATATATATATATATATATATATCCAGACCCGGAAAAACTATGCAACACGTGGCGCAGAACCGCAACGCCAATCGTGTAGTATTTAAAAAACATTACTTACGTATGTGTTTGAAGATAGCCATTCCAAACGGCCGCGCAAATAATGATTTTGTCCAAAAATATCTAAATTAGTAGGTATCAGGATTCACGAATGCGAATGTTCACCTCAACCCCAAATGTCTTTACACCGAATTCTTTACCACTAACAAATTCAGACACTCTCAGTTATTTTGACCGAACGGTATGTAATAGGTCTTTATTTTAGTATGAATCTGGGTAAAAACAAAATTTAACAGTAAGTCGCTTCATTGTAATGGAGATCTAAAAAAATATTCTAGGCAAAAATATTCGGTTTCTTCTAGGCAAGCGCGCTCCATCGTAGATCGCAGCATCGCTTAACATCAGGTAAACTGGCGGTCAAGCGTAAGCCTATCACGAATAAAAAAATCCTTTTTTTAAAGTAAGTATTTACTTAAGAGGCCGGCCGGCGGACCGAATTTCTCTTACAAACGTAATACCGAAATAAATCGTAATTTAGTCAAATTGTGTACAATTTAGTCAAATTGTGTTATTATTCGGATACCGTTAATCTAGGTTCCTACGCTACCCTTTTGTCCAAAATACTGGAAATAAATATACACGAATGCAATTTTTATTAAAATTACCAAGTTTTGAACGATTTTCCAAACTTTTATCTCCAGTGAAGTAGTAGTAGACGAAATAGTATCGTAGGAACCTAGATTAACGGTATCCAAATCCGAATAATAATATGATTTGATAGAATATTGTCTGGATTACGATTTATTTCGGTATTACCTTTTTCTGGGCAATTCAAGCTCCGCCGGACCCTTAACTATAGTCAAATTCAGAAAAATACTCAAATCCTTTCTAATGTTTTACGAAAGAAGGGAAATAAATCATTGAGTTAATGTGCTGATTTTATATTACACACAACAAAGATTTGAATGTTAAATATCCATAATTCAAACATAATACGATAAATTAATTTTATTGGAGCAGTTCTAACATTAACATTAATTTTAAAGAAAATTTACATAATGCATTATGCTAAAAACGAAATTAGCATAGTATATGTATCACTCGCATAGCAATATATATCTTCACTGAAATAATACATAATATAAAATTTATTAGATAAAGTTATGTAAATAATAGCGTTTTTGTAAGATTTATGACTTCGCTAATTCGGGTAACCATTCGAAACGTAGAAATTTTGTTTATAAATAAAATAGATTGACGTTGACATGTTACGTCAGTTAATTATTATATGTGCATAGTAATTCAATTAAGTCTTAATCACAAGTATTCGGATGTAAGCGACTTGTTTAAAATTCTGATTTCTTTTTGATGGCTTGACATTAATTGAACTATAATGATTTTGTTATGTTAACACTAGTTTTCACCAAATACGAACATAAATGAAAAAACAAGTACCTATTTATAACAAATTGAACATTTTATTCCTCAATTTACATAATATAGTTACCTACAATTAAGTAGTAGCAAAAAATAGCAATTAAAATATTAAAAAAACACTAACTAAACCAACTAAAATAGTGTTAGATAAAACTACCAACAACACGAAAATTTTCAAGTCAATAAAATGTAAAAATATATAGTACCTTTAATTATTATTGGTGCAATAAAGACTAGCTGTCTAACGCGCAAAGCTCGAATTCTTTGCAACAGAATTACAAGAGCGTCCAGTAATGGCGTATCCGTACCACAGACTACTAGTTTCTTAGCCTAATGACTGGCTCTACTGCGGCTTTGTGTGGAGGAATGTTTAGGAATCCCTTGTACTGTGTACCTTGAGCAAATGGCTTCTTGTAACATTTAAAGTTGTGATCGAATCGTAATTGATTAGTTTTGTTCTGTTTGGAGGAACTTTAGATTTTCTTGTCCGCTGTAAATACGAAGTGGTTTTATGGGTAGTGAAACTTAGAAGGTAACGCAATGCCATTTTTAATGGATCTACGGGAGATAAATGTGACTGATAAAGTTTTAATAGCGGAGATAACAGTATCAACTCTACCTTGTTATATTCATGCCAAATATGGACTTGTAATACACATGTAGGATGGAGCTAATCGTGATTATGCTTTTTGTTTTGGGATGCTAAACGATATTTTGCATAATAGTCACTCTCTATTCTCGAGAAACAACACCGTATCCAATTTCTAGACACCCTCAATTTCCTTACAACAATTTCTTTAAAGCGAAACAAAATACTTTAGCTATCTATACATAGATATTATAAACACAGCTTACACTTCAGCGCAAATCCCGTTTCTATCTTCACGTAATAACACTAATCCTGGCGACTAGAAAATACTCGAGCCGCACCCAACTATACATTGGCCACGAATTAAACTCTTAATTGCATGTACATTGCTGCTTTACAGTCGCGCATTGATATGTAGTTAGAGGTAAAAAGTTAATGGATTGTTGCCATAAGAGGAAACTTTACAGTCGTGGTTCGCTTGTATCCTGGGAAAACGGGGCTGCCGTACCAGAATCCGTTTGACAGAACAATTGGGTTCAATTAATATTCATGGGATCTGTCAATTATTTTCTCAACGGTTCACCATATCGCTATCTATATTAGAGGTTTTTGGATGTTAATAGTAGAATTATTCCGTTCTGACTGGGTGACGATAAATTGTCCTTGTGTTCACAGATATTGTGCTGCAATTAATAGATTTTTTGAAAAATATTGTGAAACTCGGATGTGTTTAAAGAAACTGATCGATCTTCTATAAGTGCTCGCACACACGATCAGACCCTTAATCAATGCTCAAAGTTTTTATTTTGCAACGCAGAATCACTTGTGCCGGAGCTCGCAACTCTTAATGGCCGGGCTTTTGCAGTATAACAATTTACGGGTAGATGCGACTGCCCATTCACTGGATTTTATGTCTTCTGTTGTCGTTTACGACACCAGCGAGAAGGTGAGCTATTCTTAGTCTGAGACCTCACAAAGTAGGTAACATTACAATGTAAAAATACCACCATAATGCATGAAGCTTTTTACTCAAGCACCCTTTTCTTTATTAAAACCGCAAATCCTTCATATCTATAAAACACTGTACTTACGTTAATTTACAAGACAGTAATTCCGCATAACCTGTTGATTGCTTTTGAGAAGTTTTTTTTTTACCACACTAGGATTTTCTCCTGTATCGTATGCGTGGGCATACACAAACTCCCAGACCCAGAACAACTACCTGTAGATCATACAAATATTTGCTCCGTGTGGGGATCGAACCCACAACACGTGGCGCAGAAGCCGATCGCACAACCGCTACGATAATCGTGTCGTAAAAGAACTGACTGTATACTTGCTTAATTATTAAGAATTTATCGCCACGGCGATAAATTCTTCATATTTTATGTCAACTTGCTTCCTCTTGCATAAATTGCGGATTACCGGGCTTGGATAAAAGGCTTACTACTACCTATTTACGACGTTCGGTCATTACTTCCCCTTTGACATTCAGTATCGTTTAGGACACTGATGCCAACTCTGTACTATCATCCTTTTCGAATAGTTGCATTCTAAAATGTACTTTAAGACTATACGATAAGGTTTTACCAGATTCGTGTTACACGTTAAAGTTGATTGTTAGATCTATCTAAAGACGCGTCGCCTGACTGATGGTTATCCGATATCCATAAGATGGCATGCTAAATCGCCTGTGATGGTCAGATGTGTTATTCAGCGTACATTATGAGGATATTATTATTGCCTGTACTGTTACTTTGATGACATGATTGTTAGTCCTTGTAGAGATTTCTATACAATGGATATGCATTATAATGCTGTTGCTATACGGATAATGTTATAACCGAGTAAAATGTGTCCAGAATTGAAATTTTGTCGTCTCTAGTAACCGAAATTTTACTGCACGTTGACAAAGATATAAATGAACCACAAATCGTTATCAATATAAAAAAGGCAAAAAAATCATCCGTCACCATAGCACATCATGTCCCAACAAATCCGTGCAGATGCATTTAAAAGCTAAAAGTGTTACAGCCCAATACGTCTATTAAAATGAAAAACTTGGCAACAAAAGTAAAGTCAGCACTGGATTTATTCTTAGAGGTTTCGGTGGCGATGTCGCGTTGATAACATCTAGATCGCATCTCTTTGCGTGCCGATCCGATCTTCAAGCTCCTGCTTTAATGAGGCCTGGTGATTCAGTCTCGTGGGAGTGGTTAGGAATTGTCCGTTTTTATTATACGTACGACGTCACTTATGTAATAGTTGCTTATTATGCACATACATCAGCATCGCTTTATCTTTGTTTAGAATTTTGTTTCCTGGTAGTGTAGGTCTGATGTGTCCGGTGTCTAGAAAATACCTTACAGTGTCTAGAATATACTTAAAAGTCGATTGCAAATTTTAACCTGTGTGGTAACTAATAAAATTCTTGCTTTGTGTTGAATCACGTGTCAATCATAATAATTAATAGTCAAACATTGATGATGATTGATGTAAATAAATTCAATGTTTGAATACTTTTGCTCGGCTAGGTTTCACTCACAAGGAGTTTTTGCGACAAACGTTAGTTTATGTCCTTCCTCAAGATGCAATATATCTCCTTACCAAATTCTATCGAAATCAGTTCTGTGGTTTAGGTGTGAAAAGGTAACAGATAAACAGACAGAGTTACTTTGGTATTTATTATAATTTATAGTGTATGGATTAGTGAAACTGCCTCATTAGTCTAGTGTTCGTATGAGTTACTACGCAGGTCTTGGGTTTGATTTCTAGGTCGAGCAGTGTAATTGGGGTAAAATCTTCCGGAGCAGCTCGGAATTTATATTTGTGCCCGGTTAACGCTAAAACGCTCGCCATTTATGCAGAAATTAAATAAGGTGCAGCTAATATGGTCAATTCAGTGACGGACTAAGAAATAGTATCTACATTTGTAACTACACTACCCAAGATAGAATGAAAATAATAGATTCATCTTAGTATTCCATCTGCTGATTATAGTTTTACAACTAGAGCTTTAAGCAACGATGGACAGTGAACAGCAGCATTTTTCTAAGTAACTTCATACCGCGATCACGAATTCGCTCGACAAGATTGGTGGTTATAGTAAGCCTTCAAGATAATTTATTGTAACGGTTTATGAAAGTCTATGTTTAGTAAATAGTGGCCTTCTGTCAGTGACTTCTTCTCCTACAGATATTATGATGTCAAGTACTTACAATATTGTAGGTTCTCAATTTATCATTGAAACTAATAGTATAATATCTGAGCAAAATCATTATCAACTTAATCCATGAAATTGGTTTATTTCGTTTCAATAACTTCGCTACTTGCTTGATCATTGTAAGCAAGTTATTTCAGTACACAATTTGTGTCATTCTCCAGACAAGTAGCCTTGTAGTTTCTACTTTAGAGATACATAATATTTCATTTTGTTACGCCTTGAGTGTATTGTTTTTGATATTTTTGATTTACAGCACTTCAATTTAAGATAAGTATTGTAGAGTTTCTACTAAGACAGATCATATCGATAATAGATAAGGACGTACCTATAGTCGTCGGCTTCTAACGACCTCTGAAGTTCTGTCTTTATAACTAGTATAACCAAAAGTGACAGGTAATATGCTAGATAATGGTATCAATGAGACGTTACAACATCCATGATTGATATTAGTGTTACATTTCCTTGCATAATTACAACCTAAAACTAGATTGGATCATTTAAATCTAAATTTAATTATAACAAGCATTTACTTTGTATTCTTTATCCGGCATTGCAATCGCTTGAATATCTATCTCGTTATATTAATCACATCTGCATCTTATTAGCTAACCGTCGTATAATGAAATAATATTCAAATGAGAAATTAAACATGCAAGATCTTGTCGATGTTTCTCTTGTGTTATTCAAAAATGTTGACCTTACTAGAATATACAATGTTACTAAAATAGTTTTATTTATAAGTGATAAATTAGAAATGAATGTTGATTAAACGGTTTGTGTAATACTTTTTGTGTGGTGCCACCGAAATGCAAAAGTTAAGTTATGATACGTTTTCTTTTTAATAAAGACTTGACACTTACTGTATCAGGGATCGTATGACTAATCAATAAAATTCTCTACGTGCGTTGATGTAAATGAATTTAGTAAGCATTATGTTATTTGCTAAATATTAATCGTGATTTATTTTCCTCTTAACCAGGATTAATATTTTTATCTTTTTAATCAATATTTTATCATCTACCCATAGATTGCCCCCACTACTCGGGACGAGCCTTCTCTGAAACACCTATGTTGCTTATATTAGGCCTACACATGCTGTTGAGTAAATATCCAAGATATGGATTTGTTCAGAAGTTAAGCGTGTGGTATTTCATTCATTAATATGCACTTGATTTGAAAAAAAAAAAAGCCTATGCTTATATGCCATTCTTCGAAAGCGATGCGCTTCCCTCCGGCACAGAATAAACATCAACTCCCACAGCATGTTAAGGGGATTGAGTGACCGGTCGGAATGCTCGATGCTTGGCCGATGGGAAAGCTATCTGTGATTGTATGTGTTACTAATAATAGTTATTTAAGGTATTCATGTAACTAACACTATGGACTTCAAGGTCTGCAAATAAATTATATTATTATTATTATATTACTAGGTTGGTAATTTACCTGATTTATATCGCAGCTTGATCACAGTTTACAATACATTGCCAGTTTAATTGCTACTTTTGTGTACCTTTTGTATGAATGCACCAGTGGGCGTTGAATTGGAGCATAGTGGGTGTACAGGAGCTACAACAATAACATTCTCAGCTACAACTCTCAATAGAGCCAGTTATAACAGGCCCGTTAGCTTGTTAGAACTGACTTCCCTAAACCAGTCTTAATCTTATAAAACCTTAAAATGATAAATTATGTTTCACCAGTAACGATCACAACACTAATTATCTAAGACTGGAGTTGCCCTTTACACTTTGCAATTGGTTCATTAGCAACATGGTCATTAAGTCTGCAAGCAATTGATCATACGTTACAACTCTATTTCACAAATTGGATATAATATTGCCACTCTGTGTAGGGTTATCATTCGTCAAAATTTCACAAGACATGAACCAAACCGAAAACCAAAATTACATAGATCTTCTAAGTATATAATTGCATTGTCATGGACCCCTCCATTACGGTCGATATTGGCGGAATATGGATTCAACTACTACTAGACTTTTTCATAACTTGGTTGATAACTTCTGAGATGTGTTTTGTAACTGTAAATACATACATTCAGACATTTTCGTGCTGAAAAGATAAAGATTTAACTTTTAATGTTGTATCCAATAAAAGTAATGACTCAAAACCCTTACATGTTAACCCTATCGTGTACATCAAGAAGACGCTGACACGAAGAAACTGCAGCGCTGTTAATTTACATCAGTCACGAGCACTATGCTGCGACCCAATGAACTTTAGATGAAGATGTTACGTAAAGCTATGCAAATCATGAGGATGCACCAAACACTGGCTTTATGTAAACACTTTCACGAACTAATAGTGGCTATGTACGTAATGGCAAGGTAATATAAGGGAATGACTCGTGAGGATTTTGATTTGTTGCTTTATCTTCCCTATCTTTGTTGTTGTAAGGAATTTATGTAATAAACATGTCATTATAACACTTCTAAGCTACTTTGTTCAAGCTCTGGCTTTCAGCATACGAATTTTGCACAACGTTTGTTGTATGCTTGTTAATAGTCAATTTTTTTTTTCAAAATCTAAGCAGATTGTACTGTCACGTTAAATTATGTCTTAGTTCTTGTCACTTCCAATACCGGGAAAAGCTAGAAAATTGTATTTACCCACCAAAGATACTGCAAAATGTTATTTTAAGGGAATTCACACTTCAATATTGTTAATATAATTCCATGAACTGTTTAGTTTAGTCTTTCCCGGTCTATAGGACAATTCACTTTAACAACAGTGAAATTTCGCGTTTGTCCGTAAACGAGCCTTTTATTGAATACGTGTAGGAATTTATGTTGTTTGTCGTATGTAGAGATAGTATCTGCGATAGGAGATAGGACCAACAAGTTCAAATAACCCGACCCGTGGCAGACCCCGTATTTATTGGTGTCCTTTCTTATTGTGTGGCCTTTTCTGTAAGGCAATTGTACTTGCATTCTTCATTATTACACCCTTGTCGTTTATTTGTGTTTCTATTGTGCATAAAGACAATATTGAATAGTACCTTATTTGTGAATATCGTTTCTGTCGGCAACATTAAATGATTCCGCAATTGATTATGTAGCTAGTGTAATTTCTCTAATTCTGAGAGGAGACACATTCTCAGCTAAAGTAAAAAATAGACTTACGTATATACATATTATTTACCTGATTACGCTAAACTTTACTTAGGACAAATTTTTAAGCACTGTACAAATTAGTAAAAGGCATTTTTACATTTTTATTCGAAAACAACATTCACTCTTGAAGTAAACTGCTGACGACATCGCACGGGAATTTCCTTATAAAAGGGAACCTAAATCATGTCAAGATATATCGGTACATTATCAACCTTATTCCCACGTTGTAAACCACGATTTTCAATGCAATAATCCGAGCGTGTTCTACACCTGTCTCGCGAAGGATCAAGAAACTTTAATCTAGCTCATTACAGCTCGGTTCTAAAACGGCGTACTTACCTTTAAAAGCGAATCTACTTAAGGCCTTGTTCTTGTAATTTAATTAGATTGTCGAGATAAAAGTAAATGCCACGTTACACGAGACTCGTTTTTGCGTTCGACACTTCTACTCCCAATAGCACGACTTTATTATAAGTTCAGTTTGCTCTTTACTTTTACACGTGTTTTTCCTTAAAAAAAAACAGATAACATGATATTTATACACAATTAAATACTACTTTATTAATAAGTGCTATATTTTTACGGACTTTTTGGTTCGATGAAGTTGTTGCGAAACTGGTTTGAGCTTTTATTTCAATGTTAATGGTTGCGATATGTGAGCCACTTGGTTTCAATGCGATTATTTGGTAAATGAAAAAGTGTTGTAATTTTTTGTCCTGCTAGCCTGAATAGCTGCATTGGCAAATTAAAATATTTCAGTACGTCATACCTACACCAGAGAAACTGCTATAAGCATCTGCCACCTGCCAACTGTTCTGCCATTATCAGTGATTCTCTATCGTAATCCCTTTTGCTATCAAACAAAACGTTTTGCAGACGTCAAGCGTTCAGTTTCCACTTGTGTGTAGAGGGCTATGTGGGAGGAATTCGATATCCGTTCAGTCTAGTCTGAACCTAAGGAAATATCGTTTTGATATTTTCTTAGGTTATAAGTTTAACTTGTGTATTTGTATGTCTGTCTGTTGTATACCGCCTGATTGGGTGAACCGATTTTGATAATTTTTTTTTGAAAGGTGTGTTAATCGAGACTGTTCTTAGCTATATTTTAAGAAAATCTGCTCAGCCGTTTGAAGATTATCACTTCTTTTCTTGATGAAGAAATATAAACAACTTCCACAGATCTGATCGATTCGAAATTTGAAATCCTGTCACTTGTCAATGAAATTACAAAATCCTGCAGCATATCCAACCCGCCATTCATATTCGCACACACTCCGCTTATTGTGAACGTTAATAGATTCTCCCGCGTGTGGGCCATTACAATAAAGCATCGATCATTTGGCTGCGCCAGCGCACAATCGCTGCCGTTAGCAAAGTAAATCGAGGGGAGGATGCGGAAACAGATGGAACGATCCGTGATATTGCGGATCTAGCTGTGCGGTTAATAGAAGAGAGCCTTTGCTTGTAACGGAATATCATGGAAATTAATGAATGAGTTGTGAATTTGGCAGTTGGCATTACGAAGCATTATAATATATGTATTAAGTGTCAGAATACCTAAGATTGCCTTCTTTTCAAGTAAGTTTTGTAAACCTATAATACACGTTAATACGTGTATGCAAGACAAGGCAAGTGCGATTTTTAGTCGATACAAATCCGACGTATTTTGGTGATCATTTACTATTTTTTGGTGATCATTTACTATTTTTGGCAATATAAAGTGATTTTTTTGCCGTTACATTTTAATAAATCTGGTGATTAGTTAAACATAAGCCAAACTTTTTTATATAAATAGTACGCAAATCCTCATGATCGTCTGCCCACCTGTGGTGATAGCACGGTACGTTCTAACCTAACCTAAACCAAATTTGGTGACCATTTATCTATTTTGGTAAGCATTTTTGGTGATCAATTTACTAAATTTGGTGGTCATTATATTTATATCCATAAAGTTTCTATCTACAGATAATCAAATAGTTATACAACTATATTATATAGTCATAAAACTTATTGAAACAGTACCTATTCTTTTCAATTTCTTTATCGTAATCGACACTGGAATAAAACTGAAGTTGCATGACCAGTATCACTAGTATTTCAGGAAATGAGAAATATGACGGATTACATAAAAAAAAATGTCTTTTACTTCTGTTAATTTAAAATTAATGTAATTAATGTTTGTCTTTTGATCCTATCTTGTTCTAACAGTCTGTGACGTAACAGCACATTGATCTTAGTTAAGTCCATACCGCCGGCATAAACACTGACAGGTTACAAACGCCCACCATCTGCAAAAAAGAACGGAGAGTTAATTTATTGAAAGTATAAAGTAAGTCGACAAACGATCCATCACTACGGTGTCAAAATGTTTATAATGATAGAATTTATCGACCGTTATCTCCGACAATTTGACGTCTGCTTTTTATGCTTTCATCTTCGACAGTAGTAGTTATTAAGTAGTTACCTAGTTAGTATTTTTTGTAGGACACTGTTTTTACTTTTGGAAGATAAATAATGTCTTTCTTCTTTCCTTTGTACCAGCACAATACCACGAATTTTAACAATAGGTTCTAGAAAAACAAAATGTGCTCAAAAAGTTTTTAGCTTGCTAAATTATACTCGGAATTGTTTATTTCCGATTTATTCTGCTAAATATTCTAAGCTTATTCCAAAGTACCTAACAGTAATTCTGAACGAATATCTATAGAAATGCTGCAGAGAGTAACTATCAACAATCATCGGTGTTAGTCTGCCTCCAAACGTGCGCAGGAGTGCACCGCAATCCGTTAAGACAATGGCGATGGGTTACTGTTGTATTACAATACAAATTCCTAACACAAATTACATGTGTGTAGATTTCCGTGGCCGCCTCTCATATGCTTTCATTGTTTTGTGTGCATTGCCGATAGGCTGTTGAACGATTCCAGTTAGCTTTGAAAATATTACCTGTACGACTTTTTTTTCAGCTTTGTCGGTCTGGCGTATCGACTAAATTACTGGTATGAGAAAAAATTGGCGTGGTTTGTTCTTAGGTACCCCTAAAGTCAACTGAAGACGCTTAATAGCCATACACCACTTGCACCATCACCCATTCAAGGATACGATGTCTTATAACAAATGTAGTATCTTATTTTATAGCTTTGTTCTATAACAAGCATGGACTTGTTATGATAAACAATAAAACATTTCTTGATTAATATATGTTACCGTTACTTTATATTGTGCGGTCTATCTTGCGTCCGGACCACCTATAAATTCTGTTGGATTGTAAAGACGAGAGACTGAAGGAAGTTCGATACTATAACTACTTACTAACTTCCATCATTAAGCCACTTACCGAAGCGATGTAGCGATTTCGTCATAGGTCATTGATCCTTTTTTCTTTTTTTAAAAACGTTGCCCCACACTAGGATTTTCTCCTGTATCGTGGATTCGTGGGTGCGTTTACAAACACAAATTCTCACATACACAAAGGCCCAGACCCGGAACAACTATCTGTAGATCCCACAACACGTGGCGCAGATGCCGATCGCTCAACCGCTACGCCAATCGTGTCGTCAAAATGTTTTGCCAATAATTAAGCGCTACCTAATTATATTCTCTATCAATTTAATTTTTATTAGTCTAGTACCTATTTGTGTGCAATATTTCAATACCTCAATCATGAAAGTTTAAAGTTCAGTTAATTTTTGTTTATGTCGACAAATATTTTAAGTACCTACTCATAATTCAGAAAGATAATTTATAAAAATAATTTGAATTAATTATCAATATTTTCGATAATTTATAACGTAAAATTACCGTGACGATGGGGACCAACTTTGAAAGCCACTTAGTTAACTTCAACATGACACATAATTTTATGACTTTTGTTTCTGTTTATAAGAACCGTATCGATGCATCAGTAATTTAGATACTGATATTACATCGATAACTATTTTGTAAGGCGGAAAGCCTCCGTTCTAATGAAAACCAATTTCAAAATTACATTAAAGTACGTGACACGATTCTGGCGGTGCTAATAGGATTACTAGGGACGTGTCAAAGCGCCCTACTATTCGTAATTCATTGTAATGCTGTTAACGGATTATACGATCCGTAATCAAGGCTAACTGTAATCGCATATCCGAATAAAGGTGCTGATTTATTTGGCCTTTTAAGGGTTTTGATTCGAAGGTTTATTTTTGTTCAATCTTCATAGCCAGTTCTCGGAAGTAACAGTAATTAGGCAGGTATATTATCTTTTTTAGTTTTTTGTATGGGTGTATTTTACGATTTCTCATGTTTTTCATTTAACAATATGATGGAATCGTTGAGCAACCAATTCTCTACTATACAGGGTGTTTAGTAGAACGTTGAACATACGAAAATGGTGGTTAGTTGGGGTCATCTGCTACCCACTTGGCCCAAATTATTTGACCTTGGCCGCACCGTTTTTTTTTACTTTTTTTAATTTCACAGAAAATTACCAGTTTTTTTTACTTTAAATTCGAATATCTTTACTTGTGACGGGTAAAACAGGCAGGATGTTGTTTTGTATTAATGTCTAATTGTAGCAGACTCTCATAAAATTATTTTTTGGTACAGATTTGAATGGGAAAAAAAGTTATGAGTCTTTAAAGATACAAAAAGATGTAAAAAAATTACATAGATGCATAACTTTGACTTTAAATTGATAAAAAACTGATAATTTTCTGTGAAATTAAAAAAAAGTAAAAAAAAACGGTGCGGCCAAGGTTAAATAATTTGGGTCCAGTGGCACGTTCTAATAAACACCCTGTATATTATGCTATTTTTCTGGAATTTTAAATATAATAATGATTAAAAAATATGTATGTATTCAGTCCAATGTTTCTTAAATTGTATTGTGTCAAATTGTTTTGTCTCTTTCGTTTGAGTATCATTAACATTATGAACGAAATTAAACAAAGCTCATGTTAAAAGCCTTACCTTTACCTTAGCCTTACCTTTTTTTACCTTAGCCCAAAGATACTAAACATAATTTCATATTTTGACTTGAGTGCATTAGTTATTTTATTGTAGACACTGTAATATATACAAATCGATGCCTTATTAAAATTCCATGTACGGTACATCTCTGGCGTGTTTTACAAATGGTAATTCATAGGTCCCGTCAAATTTTATGTCTCTTAGCCAGGGGGCCAGCTTGACACATCCCTTTAGCATGCAAATACAAGGCGTGACAAATTAAAGCTACGTGCAACGTTTGCAATCCGATGTCTGACCTGGCAATAATGCTAAATGCTAATTGTGCGATGATATATGATAAAAGTCTAGAATATTTTGCACTCCTCCATGGCTAGTCGAAATAATTATCCTTAGTAAAGCTAAACGACAGTTTATCCTTACTCAGTCTATTATCTTTATGAATTAACTTTTTGAAAAACTACCATTATGTTTTTATACAATTATATTTCATATGTGGATGAAGTTAAATATTAGTTTGACCCACAATATGAATTACGACCTTCATCTAGGTTTAGATTTACTATTACACAATATGTTTAGCTGGTCTTTTCCTTGGTTTCTCAGTATAAAAGATCAGTGCTTATAAAGTTAAGTTCATCCGTTAGCTGTATCATTGCATTATATTATTATTTATTGTCGACTCCGCCCACAAACTTAGATGTTGCGTTAGAGTTTTAACGATTTCTCATGATTTACCCTGTCTTCTGAATAGCCTGTTAATACTGGGTCCACTTTTTGCATCGACTTGCAACCGGTCAGGACCGCTTCGCTTGTTTTATTGCACCTATAAACCACCATAAATAATTTCACTTAGAACAAGCGCGCATTACAGACAACGCCTTAAGACTTTTTGTATAAAATCAAATAGCCGCATTTTAATACATGAAAAGGTTTCGCTTCTCTGTTTGCGTACAATCGCGTGGGAGTATAAGCAGGTGATGCATTCATTTGCGGATTTGCATAAAGCATGCTGAGCGCATCTGTATTAATATTAATAATACGAGTATGTTTATGAGGGGGAACTCCAGAACATAGCCGGTATTATGGCAATTTAATATTTTTTTAAAGGTTAGTATTCTGCGAGAAATATTCTTGCGTCAAATATTTCAGTCTTAACATATTGACGCATTTTTGAAGTCATATGTATGGAATAAAATTATCTTAGCATGAAAGTATGTTTAGTACAGCCCTCATTTCAAAAGGCCTTACATGTCAGTGTTCACGATGACTATATACTTGTTACTTTGTTTCATTGACATACAATATGCGCTTGACCTTAATCGTAATGAGAATTTACTGTGCTTGCAAGCAAAGTAGTATTGTCCTTTGTTACGTTTTCAAACTTGTGTAGGATTTAGGAAGTGCAGTAAACCTTTTACTTTGAAAGACTTATGAAACATTGCACGTAGTTTATGTGTGGCCTAATTTCTGTTGAACGGGATTTGATTAAATTATGAAATGTCTCTACATTGTGTGCAAGAACTAGTAGTAATTGAAAATACGCATTCAGGCATAAAACCAGAAATTCACAATACTGCGGATGAAGTATTACTTCATACGATTGCTAATGAGTGCCTTAGTGTTCACGAGAAAATTGGAATAGCGAGCAAACTGCTTAGGTTCTAAAATAACGTAGGTATAAAATTACCTATGTATAATTTGTAAAGCTGGGTACCAAGTTTCATATTAGCAAATGAAAAAGGTTAATGAATCCATAAATTTGCTGAATATCACCAACAAGGTGTCTGCCCATAAATTCTACTATAATGTCGACCCTAAGGCTTCTTAGGTCTAAAGCTTCGAAGCGATATATTGATCGGGGTATCAATACAAATAATTTATACGACACCATCTATTTTTCTGCCTTAGCTTGTGGGATTTCAATGATTGTAAATTGCATTAAGATATAAATGGATTTGTAAAGCGTTCCCAAGGCTGTGCCTGTTTGCTTAATCATGAGAATTGGTGGTGCGATAACTATGTAGTCTGTAATCCGATTAATGTTATCTACTTCTGTAGCAGAATGTCCAACATTGGAAGTTTGTTTGTAGACCACAATGTCGACTGATAAAATTATTGTTGAAACAATGACAGTTGTAGCTACCTTAAAATTACATGGGAATAATATGGACTATTTTACGTTTAATTCTGCTTCAAAACTACACAGTATTATTTTTTTAATCAGAGTGAAATAATTTCAGCTATATTGTATAATTGAACATTTAAATCTCATGTTAATGTTACACGTTTTACATACACAGTACGAATTTAAAACACGAACGCCCGTAAAGGCTAAAATGTTTCTTCAGTATAATTTACCAGAGTATCCACTGCGAATATCTGTCTACTCCGCACAATTTATCAGTGACCGATTCTTCTCAAGTTTTACTATTATTGGTGCGATAAATAGCAGCCTTTAATGCATTTCTGATATTTCTAGTGGTTTTGAACTCACGTGTGCTGTGAATATCTTGTTTATTATTAGATATTTAAATCCCCTGATCGGAAATATTCGCATTACCATGAATAAGGTCGGAATTATTTGCGTTAATCCCAGCTGTAATTGTGCTTCGGTCACATTTATAAGCAACTTACCTATGTGATGTTCTTAAATTGTAGCATAGTTTCATTGAGATAAGGGTAATCTGGTTATGATATCATCAAATTAGAATACCTACATTATATAAAATTGAATCCTCGCTGGTAAAGATGCGGACGAAAGATTCATCATCATAATTAATCTCATAGCCTATCGCTGTTAAAATCTGGTTTATTATACATAAAGCCATCCTTTACACGCTTTCCCATTACCATCAATAAGATCATAGATATAAGCGTTAATTTGTAATAAACTTAATGTTACTTTTTTATCGCGATCCGGATTATCAGTTCAGTGCCAGCTTTGATATTCCTTGGGAATACTGCTAATGACATTTTCCTATTCAAGTTACGTTTAGTTGCAGTTTTATTATCTTCATTGTTATTATTTTGTTCTTCTATTACGCTTGGTGTTATTGATGCATTAGTAGTACGGCTATTATTTCATTTGTCTAGTTAACCGAGTGAGTGAAAACACGTTTATTTTATTGTTCGTCTATACTGCCATAGAAGCAATTGTTTTCTTTTGTGTTCAAGCTTTTCGTCTTTTAGTATTCAAATTGTAGTAGAAGTGAAATTATTCAGTGCATATTTTATGTGGAGTCCTGTGTAAAGATATTTGTGAGCGTGGTTGCTAGTTATTTCAATAGTAAATAGTGAGGTCCATTTCAAGACACGGTAGGATCAAAAGCTTTGCATACATGTATTTAGATTAAAATTTTAATATCGGACTGTGAACGTTAATTTTGATGCTTGTAGGCGTTCAGGCGGCAGGTTGTCTCAGATTATCTACAAGTTTAAATCTTGGAAAATAATAATAGAGGTAGAAGTTTTAATGTAAGAGGAAAATCTTTTATGCGAGTTTTAAAAATCGGGAAAGTATTTCGTTTCTTTTGATTAAGAAAAATACTAACTTAATTTGGGGGGAAATAATGTGGGAAACACTAACTTTTCACTCTATCATCTCGATATTGTGTCAATAATCGAGTCTGTCTCTTTTGTTACAGTGAGATGGCGCGGTGGAGTGCGCTCCAGCATGGACGATCAACGGCTTGGCTTGTTTTATTCTGCCTACTGCAAGTGGCGAGGGCAACGCCCGGTAAGTGCCTTCTACTAAAACTGACAATTGCGTAGTACTGTGTCGAGGTAGGTTTAAGTAATGGTAAATAATAGTCTCTATAACAGCTCTTTGAGGGATGAAAATATTATCAATGGCAGCATTAGATAGTGTAGTAAGCAGATTTTAAGATTTATAAACTTGAACTAAGACCTAATAAAGTATGAAATTTCAACTTTAATTATTCGTTTCTTATCATACATGACATAGGGTCTCCTATTTATTATTAAGGTAAACAGGATTTGACTCATCCCATTACGCTACATGTTTTTAGGAATAGTAATTGATACTATTGCAGTATCAATTACTATTCCTAAAAACATGTAGCCTACCTACATAAAATTCTGGAAAAGCGAAAAATCCCAATGCAAAAACGATTAAGTTGCTGAATTTGGACGGGAAGATGTTTTTTTTTTGCATGATATATCATCACGAAACTGTATTATAACATGCTTTAAAGTATTGTGTTTACGTTATAGAGCTTATAAATCAATAGACGCGGCAAAGAAACGTTAGTTACCTACCCTATTTTTTTTTGTCCGTCGACGAGTAAATACCGACTTGTTGCTAACAAGATCAAATCATTAATTGTGTTTGTGCACAAACAGATCAATACTCCATTGTACAATATTTACAAATAATGTCAGTTGAATGAGCCCAGTAATAAAATAACGTCATGGTTTCATTCATCGAAACTAATCACATTCAGTCAAGCCTGTAATACCTCAATGGAATTTTATTGAATCGGAAAAGTAATAATCTTTTTCACATCATTACAGGTGATTGTCAAAAGGTTAACCATGTTCAATATAATGTATCTATCAAACAATAAAAAAATATATTTCAAATAATTTGACATTCAATCAAATCGACAAAGTTCTTTTTTAAACTAAAAGCTGATACCTATAGTGCTGGTATTTTTTGACTAAGTTTTAGAAACAAAGAAAGAATTTTAAATATTGCACGTAATGTAACGTCGGTAGATCCTCGTATTTATCTACATTAGATAGATCAGTTAATCATCATAGATAGACAGAGTTCATCCAAGAAAGTCTAGTCAATTCTTATCATATGCGGCTCTACATCAGCATATCAAGTAACATCTTCAAGTCGCGAGTGAATATGTTAGGCAAGCTACTGCTATGTCTTCGTTTTACATCATGCGATAGTGGTCAAACGCAAGACAACACAATGCAAAATAACTGTGTACACAACCGCAGTACATGCCACGTACTGACAAGTTTAGTAACAACAACAAAATTAATTGCCTAAAAACCACAAGGAACGATTTACAAGAATCCGAAGTTGTAGGAAAACAAGCTACGATCAATATTTTCTAATTGGAACAAATACGTATATGGACAGCCCACGGTTGCCTTTACGGGAACTAAAATATATGTGGTTATTAAGACCACGTGTACTAATTAACACTGTCTTTTATGGTTCTTATTTATGTTTTAAAGAATGTCCAATGACATGACAAACTATTTGTCATGTCATTGGACATTACTGATTGATTAGTTACATAATTAAATGAATTTTATACTAGAGTGTTAAACGTGTTCATGAGTGGCTTCGATTTCCCTTTTACCAAATTGAACCCTTCGTCAATGGTGTTGACAGAATTTTTCTAAAAGAAATGGGTTGGAATGTACATACATGTATGTCTTGTTGTTTGTCTAACTATGGTCTACTTATGGTCGAGCCACAAAATGCGCGCAGTCTGCCTTTCGTTCCGACTGGTTGTCTTTTTTCAAAAGACCATTTTTGATATTGTCACACCACAATATCTGCAGCTAAAAGGAGACTATGATACTTTTAAGTTTTCGGGGTTAAAAGTGTAGGATCATATTTTACGAGAGTGAAGGGCCTTTTCACATTTATTTCACAGCAAACAGAAATAAATTTTAATATTAGTTGCGTTAATCCTTTTTGTAATACTTAAGTACTGTAGTTAAAGTGAGAGTCGTAGTCATATTAACGATAGATGCTAACTTTACGACCCATCCTAAATTATTATTCTCAGTCCAAGTTATAAAATAAATAATTATCGTTACATAAGATACAGCTATATTGTAAGGGATTTTATTGTATTAGCTAGCATAATAAGGCTCATAAACTATCTAATTGGTGTTGATCCGTTATGAGTAAGATCTGACATCGATTAACGACTTCTAACTGTTGTGTTTCTTCATTTCGTTACACGAATACCTAGACACTACCGACTCATTGATTTCAGAATAAAACCGTAGTGTTCGTAATTATTATTTTTAATTGAATTTTCCTATTGACTGTGTTGACGCCTGCGTTAAGCGTGACTCCTTAAAGCTAATTAATTATGTTGTGTTGATCTTCAAAACGACAACGTCGTTTTGAACAATTTTCCCATGTAGGTAGGTACCGGCACATTTCCGATCACCTTCACTTGTTTTTATCCATACCTAGTCGCGACCCTCTGCTCCAAATGTTAAAAATCAATTCCATTATTAAACCAAAGTAATCGCAGAACGGGAGTTTCATTGGAGAAATCTAAAGCCTCAATAGACTGTAGATAACCCTTTTCAGTTAAAAATTTTTTTTTTACCGTTTCTTAAAAATAAAATCTCTTTTTGTTACATTATTTGTTATCTAGATATAGAATCAACCCATGTGGGTATTTTAACTAAAACTAGTGCATTAATTTATAACTCATACAAAGCCGGTGCGCTCTTGAAATCCATCAAGTCCAAATAATCTAGGTATTCTGGCACGTCTATCCATTCTCGTATCTATGGCAGGCGCACCTCAATATACAGTTAACATTATCTTTAAACAATTTAATGGGAATAGGAAAGGCAACGTTTGCAAAACCTTAATTAATTGTTCAAAGGCCTAACGAAGCTAAGGTCTCGTGTGCACCTGTCGATTCAGTTATTTATTACTGTTTGTTTCATGTGAGAGTATTTGCTTATTCTATCTCTGGTCTTGCATGCTTTGTATTCGCCCTTATCTTAATGCATTGTGTTCGGTTTCCATGGTGATTAATGTGGGATTAATGGTTCATGGATTTGTTTTACGATGCGCTCGGAATTCAAGACAAAGTTTCGTTTGAAAATCCATGATGAATCCAATTAAGTAAAAGAAATATAGATATTGATAAAATTAATTATTCATATTAGTCGTATAGATTAAGTTAGTACAGTTTTTTTTGTTTTCAGGTCCATGTGAAGTGGAAACGGGCCAGTCTAGTATCATAGTTGATATAGAAGAAAGTAGAGGAGATCGTAAGTATCAATCTTCTAGCAGATTTTTGGGTAACCAAAACATTGTATCACTGACTTAAGGTTTGGTGTGGTTCAATTAATTATTAAGTTGTTACTGTAGGTATCTGTCTCACTCATTATGAGTTGGTAACCAACAATTTTTCTATCATTAACTAGTTTGAAGAACATAAGCAAGAAATAATCACTAAATATTTCCAACTTCTTAAAGGGTGCTTCGTCGTTTCGCATCACTACGTCAAATAAGTACCTACTAACTACTAAGTACCTACTTAGTTAATAATTTTCTTACGATATTCAGGTGCCTTTTGCAAATAAATATATTGCTTTCTTTCAAAATAAATATATTTCTTTCAAAGTTACCAAATCCTGATTTTTTTGTAGCCTTTACCACACTTTTCCAACCCTATCAATCTCGTATTACAGAAGTGAACCAAAGCACAGTACCGGCGGAGCTGCCGATAGTAGGGGAGCCTGATGTGGACGTGGTGCTGTCCACGGTGTTTCCAAAGGGACCCACGCTGTTCCAACTCGATGGCAAGCGGCTGCAGCTCTTACAACCGCTCGACAGGGATGCGGACAACCTGTCGCATATGGTGTTTCAGGTATTATTTTTATACTTGCTTCTGCCCGTGACTTTGTCCGCGTGGACTTCAGAATTGGGTCCGACCTGGATAAAAAGCCTGTGTGTTATTCCAGGCTATAATCTATCTCCGTGCCAAATTTTAGCCAGATCAGTTTAGACGTTCGCGTTCTGGCGTGAACGAGTAACAAACAAACATCCATACATACATCCTCACAAATTTTCACATTTATAATATTAGTAAAGTACGGTGGGATTATTTTTGTGCGTAGTAGGTACTACTTAATTGAATCCTAGCTCCTGAATCCTGTGCTTATACCTATGTTTCATTTTAAAATCATAACCTATGTTATGATTTAATGATAACTGTATACTCAAAAACTGTATAATCCTCTATTTTCTAGCAGAGGTGTACATCGACGTTTCGTTATGTTTAGGTCCCACGTAATAGGAATTAGAACTAAAGGATTAGAAATAAAATCGACATCCTGAATCGGATCATGTCAAAAAGACACACGGCAAGCTTTTCTAGCTTATATGTATATAATATACGAATGCTTATATATGAACGTAATAAAGTGCACATAATCATATTAAATAAGTCAATGAAACGTGTAGACGGATTATGGAATCAACCATAACTATAGGTCAAGCAACCATTACACAACGTTTAGCATTTCTTATATACAGTTCCCACGATCAAAATAGCATTGTCATTAACAATTCATCCAAATATATATAAGAAGCCATTATTTATATCAGTTTTAAAATAAATTATCAATCATAATCATCTTATGATAATTTGTCATTAATTTATAAAGATCACCAGACACTTCATAGGTAGCTACTTAACATTTTCTCCCATTGATTTCCAACTTTATCTCTCGTAACTTAAGGTTCAACATAAGTTCGTTTAAGTATATTTCATCTTAACCGAATTATGTCTATTAATATATCCCCTGAAGGTAATATGGTAGTCATTAATCGATGCCAAAAGTAATTGGACTTGAATAAATGGGTGTGTTTGCAGCTGGTGTGTCAGGTGAAAGCGACGAAGAAGCGGCGGACTATACCAGTGATAGTGAGAGTCTCAGACATCAACGACAATGCGCCGGTTTTCCAAGGGACGCCGTATGAATGCGCTGTTTCTGAGGTAAGATTATTGATCAATCGCTATTTTGAAACGTATTCAGTCGCGATAGCAATGGTTTTATAGTGTAGGTTATACCAGCTCTATGCTTATGGCGTTTTTACGTTAAATACATCGGGAAATAGTTGGACACTTATGACTTAGCTATGCATATTTTAATATGTATTTTTAGGTAGGTACTTAGGTTTTAAGAGACGTTTGGCATAGTGGAATCAAATAATTCCACTCATGATTGGAACTGGGCAAGTACCTCCACCTTGCAGAAAATCGTAGCCAAATCACATAGCTCCGTGCTTTGTTGTTTGTGTTCCCAACGGTGAGCGAAGTCGCCAGAGCTTCCACGAGGAAGCGTCGTGTTGGCAGATAGGATAAGCATCATGCTGTTGTCTCCTATGATGCCAGCACTACTATTCCTCCTAGATTTACAGGGTCGGGAACGCGCGAGTGATACCCTTGGTGTTGCAAGCGTCCATTGGCTATGGTAACCGCGGGCTGTATTCTTGTTTACCATCTTAGTGGTATAAAAAAAATAGTTACTAATTAACATGATAAATGCATCGGAAACGCAGCATTAGACAGACTCCAATGAGATGCATAGTCAATCTGATAAAGGTCGTCGGGAGTCCCGGTACATAATCGGTTCTTGTGGAAATCTAAGGCCTTATTCAGCAGTGGACAATTTTATTTAACAATTTTATCTTTATAACAAAAACTGTAATTTTGTATCAAAATCCAATGTCGTCTTCACATTTCAGCTGGTAACAATCGGCACAACGATATTCGACGGAATCAAAGCGCTGGACATCGACGCGGGCGTCAACGGTCTAGCGGAATACTTCATAATACCAGGAGACAATAAAACAATAGAGGAGGCGAACGCTGTGGACGGCTATGGGCACTTCGCTATACCCCTGCCTCATCAGGGACAGGTTACAGTCAACCGGAGTTTGGACTACGAGCGCACGCAGAAGTATCTAGTCACTATCCTTGCTTCTGTAAGTACCTACAGCAATATATGTATAAAACCTCTTAGGTTGGTAACTCTCAGCTGGCTGACAATACACGAAGATATTCCGCAACTTGAAAAAAAAAAATAGGTTAAGCAGGTCTAAACTTTTGCACTACAAATCATTAGCGAATGCTGGTATGCAATACAGCTACTAAGGATATTTAGACCCTAGAAAGGTAAATTGAGATCTACATTGTCCTGTTCCTGTGGATTCAAGCAATTTCTTATTCAAATGTACCAAAAAATATAATATTCACCTATTTATTGATTTTTCGATTAATTGCTTGCATCTTGCCTGTTGTCCCCACAGGTATCTTAAATGTTTTAAAAGACTTAGACAAGGGAAGATGACGTCATATTAATTTCCTTTAAGAAAATATCTTTAATACCATTACAGGACCGTGCTCGTGATACGAAGAGACGCCTATCGAGCACCACGACGTTGACGGTGAACGTACAAGACGATGACGATCAGGATCCTTCGTTTATATACAAAGGATGTACGCTGCATGAAGGGGCTTGCTTCAACCCTGAGTATACGAGTTTTGTAAGTATTCTTATTTTTTGTATAATTGCAATATAGTGCTTTATAGCTTAATGTCGGTATGGTTGAATGTCATGAGTACTCATGACTATTAGTCATCTATATAGAAACTCCTAAATCCAGTCCGAGATCATAGGTTCAAATTAAATTACCTACATACTAGCTGTCGCCCGCAGTTTCACTCGCGTCAATTTTTGTTGCTTGAATTTTTCTGTAGTATTAATAGTTATTTAATAGCTATTCGAGGCGGAGACAAATCAAAGATTAAAAAAATTGCTCCAGCAGTTCTTTATTTGTATGTCTTGAAATTTCTTTAGGGTACCTATTTTTACATTAAATATATCGTGAAATAGTTTCAAGTGGTGACAAAAGGTGTAGATTCTTGTTCACGCTTAAAATATATTTTGGAACAACAATGGCGATTCTTACACAGATTCCCTTTCATAACAATGAACCATCAATTCTTCTCTATTACTAAGCCTACCATCCAATTTTCAGGTGAATAGCAGCGTCCTTGCAGGGATTCTAACCATTGAACCGGAGAAGATTCAAGCAGTAGACATGGACACTTTGGATGCTCGAATCAAGTATACCATCGAGAGTGGAGAGCCTGACTCCTGGGCCACATACTTCGCAATAGACCCAAACACCGGCGGTGTGAGGCAACTGGTGCCCGTTGATACGACCATTGCCAAGAAGTTTCAGCTGGTTATAAAAGTAAGTCAGAAATTATTGACTGTCATCATCACATCACTCATAGCTAGACTACAGAGTGTTACAATTAGGGCATTATTATACTGGTAATAGACGAAACTTATTATTAATAACCGTATTGTACCTGCTTGCCATCAGGTGGCTCGTCAGCTCGTTTCCCGACATAAAGAATAGATCAAGTTCACATGTTTTTATTTCAAGTAAGCTTTTACAAGCGTATATGATACGTTATGATTCTAGTTGCACGATTCCAAAAGGTTGATCCTATGGAGAAGAATCCGGCAAGAAACTCCATGGACACTCTTTTAAAATATATGGTGTTACCATCTTCACTGGTGTACAATACTGCGATATCAGGATGTGTGAACATTTAATGTCAAAGTTGGACCAAAGTCGATAATTACAAGAAGGGGTATCAGTACTTGAGAACTCGGTGTCATTTTATGAGAATAAATGAACTATGTGGTAAAATAAACACATTATCAAATGTACACACATTTACATGTTCAGTAAACTCAACAAAAAAATTGTTTATTTGTGTTTTGTTTATTTATTGCCGCCCTAGAAATTCAGTACATTACCGCCATGCCACCCTAGAAAAGTAAGCACCTTATCCCATGCCACACATCATTAACAAAATTTTTTTTGTCTTCGCTAAAGTAACTTTTTAATCTTAGCATGAAAAATGCAAAAAAAAACATAAAAATATTATGTTTTATTGTCTTTTGGCAAGATATTAAGTTTGAAATCGAAGCGCCGATAGGCGGCCTCGGCATTTGAATAAAGATATTTCGGACACCGCCGATGGGCGGCCTCAGCATTGAATGGGTTAAAAACATACGCTTAACGACTTATTGTTTATTCCAGGCAGAAGAAGTCACCGAAGCGCGCCGGTTCACGACAGCTAAACTAACGATAACAGTACGGCCGGTAGACGCGAGCCCGCCCGTCGTGGAGGCGTCGTCTGATGAAGGACAGGTTGAAGAAAACTCGCCCAAAGGGACTAAAGTACTGGATGATGATGGGAAGCCGATTAGACTGACTGTGTCGGACCCAGACTTGGTATGTTTCAGTATTACTTCATTACATTCATACATTACTAAATTAAAACATCTTTCACCAAGTTTTCGCCCCTGTGTTTCAAATACATAGTGTTAAGATATTTTTGTGCCGTATTGGCGTGACGTATTATTATGTGCAAAAATGAGCTTTATTTCACTAAAGAAAAATCTACATTTTGGTGCAAAAGTATTTTATAGCCAAATAATTCATAATTTAATAAGACTGCGTCCCAAGTGGTCCCAAGCGCGACTGCTACACTAGGGTTCGATCCCCAGGTCGGGCAGTGTAGTGTCGGAGTCTAGATTTGTGCCTGTGAATGGCTATAGGCTCGCCCCCTATAACATGGGACCTAAACATACTGGCGAACTGTGGGTGAACATTACCTTAACCTCTGCCTAACCCTTCGGGGAATACAGGCGTGATGGTATGTTATGTATGTAATTCATAATTTTTTTTGTGTGAACAGGGCCCCGGTGATCCAATACCAAAATACACGTTTGAACTGACAACGAACTTCTTCGACATCGACAAAGATGGACATTTGGTTGTCAGCAATGAAAAACTTGACCGAGATCCACCAAATCCTGGCAAATTTAGGTTCCAGGTAAGATGAGATTTACCTTAATTGCCTTTAGACTGTAGACTACGGAAGACTGATCGTCTCTTAGATTATTTTTGTTGTCAAAAGTGCTAACCTAACCTAACCTCTCTTATTCTGATAAATGATCCATGCCCAACAGTTGGACAGTAATTTTTTAAATTATGAAAACCACTGTAACTGCATGTTTTCAAGTTAATTCAGCACTCTTAAGAAGAAATGTTTTTTGTGAATTCTTTTGGTCTTGCTCTCACATATTTTTCTTTATTTTCACAATACCACCTTTATATTTCTTAAGTTAGTCTAATGAAGATTGCTTTAGGAGAAAAAAAAATAACAGAATACTTAATTAATAAATACTTAGTAAATTTTTATTTGAAACCATGTTACTGGCATTCAAACAAAATAAAAAAAAATCAGATAAGTATTTATTTCATTATTTATTTATTTATTTACACAAGGCACATCAACAATATAAACACAAACATTGGTTAGTAGCAAAATACAGAGACAAAGACTAGTGTTTATATCAATTATAGATATGATTATATAAAATGTGTATTTTCTTAATCTCTATTTTTTCAGGTGGTTGCCCGGGAAGCGAACGGCGGAGCGGCATCGGCACCATACTCGTTAGCTGTGCAGCTATTAGACCAGAACGATAACGCCCCTGTGATACCCAAGACCCAGCCCATCACAGTACCTGCTAGCTTAGAGCCCGCTGCTGTCCATAAGGTTAGTTTTCAATATTGGTATGAACAAAATAACTGTGAGAAGTTTGCCTTTCCGGACAGCCGCGCAGGTCAAATCACTTAATCAAGTTTACTGGTTTATGACACTTACGCGAATATTAGACATTGAAATAAAACTACTTTTTATGGATTTTATCGCGTTGTATTAATATTATTTAATTCCCGACGTTTCGGATACTTTACAGCATCCATGGTCACGGGTAGACTAAGTTGTTGGACGTCTTAATGTTGCAATTACTAACAGCTACCTTACATTTTTGTTATTTATTGGTGATCCGATTCATGCAGATCGAGCTCACCGTATCCTTCGGTCTTGCAGTTTTAGGCTTGGATTTTGAATTAATGGAATCTATAATGGGGTTCCAAGCAGGTGGTAAGCCCCAGCCATCACGTAAGCATATGTTTTTGTGGAAAATGAAAATCAGGAATGCAAAACGTTTACCTACGACCCCATTAATATCTTTACACAAAGATTTTATATTAAAATTTACTATTGCAAAACCACTTGCGGATAACTTCAGACGTGCACAGTTATTTTGACCGTATTTAAGGTGTTTCTAGTAAAAAAAAAAACAATAAGTGCGGACTACATGTTTGGTGTAGCGGTTGAGGTTGGTAACCTGCCACTACCTTTGAGCCGTATATCGTGGGTGTCACTTCCACCCGAGATAAATATTCTTGTGTTCCAAGGGTATTTGTCTGGGAGTATTTTGTGTTTTAGGTGCCCTCCAGTTGCACCTGCCGTGTCTGACTTTTTCTTCTTATGGTCGTAGGGTGATGTTAAATACATTTACGTACATTACATTCTGTCCTCGTAATGTACGATTTACACTAATCGGCGTACATCGGAGCGCACTTTCAACGCGGTACAGGAAATTGAGTGTTAATCCAGTACAAATAAAGTTTATAATTCCACCGCAATAACCGACGGGCCGTCACGAAATGCGCGCTGAGCCGAGTGTATAAGTTGCATGCGAATATAAACTTTAATTGCTGTGAAGTCACTTCAATTTCCTTCACCGCGTTGAATGTGCGCTCCGACGCGCGCCGGTTGGTGTAAATCGTACATATGCTTCCTCAACAATTGGGCTATAAAATCTGAATAATAGCTCCACAGATTAACACCTTCAAACAATCTCTCTCTCTGTCTCCTCTCTCTCTCTCTCCTCTGTCTCCCCTCTCTCTCTCTCTCTCTCCTCTGTCTCCCCCCTCTCTCTCTCTCTCTCCTCTCTTTCTCCTCTCTGTCTCTCCTCTCTCTCTCAATCTCAGCCGGTAACCGGCCTTTTCTCTATTTCGCCCCTTTTTCTCATCTTAGCAAGTCTCCGACCCAGACAAATTCTTATTAAGTATATTAGTCTGTACTAATATACTATCTATACTATAGCAGTATCTGTATACTGCTAAATATAAATTATTACTAATAAAAATGTATATCCCACAGGTGGAGGCGATAGACATCGATGAGGGTGAGAACGCACGCATAACGTACAGCATATATCACGTATCTAACAATGGCGGCAACAAGTTCACTATACACCCTAACACCGGAGTTATATGTAAGTTGCACATGTATTACTATAGATGTACACTACTATGTAATAGAGGTACTTATGTATAATCATGGTATATTATAATATCTACGCTAGTAATTTTTTGCCCCTGACAGCCAGCTCACGAGAATTTCCCAAGATTACGTCTTCGGTTGTGATTGGCAGTTGCGTGTTTGAATGATGTGTGTTGCCACTGCAGATAATGAAATTATCCTAGCAAAATGTATTTTTTATATAATGAAGCAACATTAAATTAGTAATTTTATACACTTCACTTTTTTAACTAAGTAGATGAATAACAGGAGATATAAATAGTTAGGTAAAATGAAGAAGATTATTTTATATTCAACGTGAATTAATATCTTAAATTGTTTTGAAAATATCAATTAACGGCAACACTGATTGTGTAGTCTAGGGACTTCGGGGGAAAATAATACCTTGCGTAGCGTATTTTTATACCATGTACATAATTTTGTTCTTTATTTTGCATACGATTAAAGTCGGGTCCAGGTAACGCGTTATATAGCGCCACTATTTCACTGTCTGTTATCGTAAGGCTGAAATCAACGTCACTGTAATCCTAATTTGAACTTGGCATAAGCTCGACAAAAGGTTACCCAATGAGGATCAAGCATAGAAGATCAACCTGGATGTCTTAGTTAACGCTGAGTAAAATTTTAAACCAAATTAGCTATATAGATTTCATTTCAGAAGAAAGAATTCTTTTTTGGGCCTAGTCCAATGTTGTATAGCATATAATTTCACACAAATTAAGTACTTTCCATCACAAAAAGTATTCTAATGTGTATTTGCAATCGATGTCGAAACATTTGGTTAAAATCATTGTCTGTTTCTATAATTATCACTATGTTGGCATGCTCTCACTACTCATTCACTCCTATTTCTTGCTTACGTATAACTTGTCACAGATGCACGTGACTAAAATCCATATTTAAAAATAATTGTTTTAGCTTTTATAAAGATTTTTCTTAAGTATCTTGTTATGTACAGATATCGGCAAGATAAAATTTTATTATATTTATAGTATAAATTTTGGCTTGTAAAGATTTTGGCTTGTACTTAATAAAGAATATTCTATCCATCTGTGAACTATAAGCAGCAATATCCCTACGGATATTGATGTAAACACTCGTCGTCATTAAAAGGGATTTTAACTAAGTGTGGACCACTTCACTAGTTTACTGAATACTTATACTCGTACAATTAATTTTTCTTACTCCCTATCTAGTATTCTTTGTTTTCCATTAGCTGTCAATACATCAAGACTAAAACAACATTTTTCTATTCCCCAGCAAGCACAGGTCGTTTGCAAGCAGGCGAGCAATACAGCGTCACAGTTCGAGCAACTGACTCTAAGGGGCTCAGTTCACAAGGCATCGTCGAGCTATCAGTAGCTCCGGGACCCAATACCAGACCCCCACAGTTCTCGTCTAGAGATTACTACGCGCCTGTCTCTGAAGGAGCTGCTATCAATTCTACGGTCACAACTGTTACTGTGAGTTTTAAAATCTTATTTGTGAAAGAAAAATAGGTAATAGGCTCGCCCATTAGTGCTGCCTACCCTTCGAAAGAAAAATTCGATCTCAGACAGGATACGAAACTGCGTCTTCCTTCGAAGCCACCGAAATTACTGGCTGTGATGTAAAATTTCTCTTTCACATTGTCCATCTTCTTAAGGTCATCAGGTCTTATAAAATAGGCTAGAAGGTTCAGTTTATAATACGGGTAGTTTATAATTTGTAATAACAAATTATAGGGCTATTGTAGTCAGATTAAATGTAATTACGAGTATTATTAAAAGCTTGTTGGCTTTTCTCAAGCTTTTCTCATCGTTCTTACTCAGACGCGAAATACGTGCTATATAGTGGACTTGCGTATACCACTGTCCTTAAATCTAGTAGTTAATAAGTTACCAAATATCATTGGTAAATATTTTTTGATGTTACTTTGACCTAGTATTATTTTTACAACTGATTAAAAATATTATGTTTATGTTTTTCAACAGGCCAAAGACCCAGAAAACGAGCCAGTGACATATTCCATAGCATCAGGCAACGACCTGCGTCAGTTCGCTATCGGTTCCAATACTGGTATCATTACAGTCATCAGAAGCCTCGACAGAGAAGTGCTCACAAGATATCAACTGGTAAGTTTAATTTTTAGTCACGCTTTTTTTCCATTAGAGTACGTAGAAACTATAGAACACCACTTGCTGCGATGGGAATGGGGTGTTTTTTCAAGATTATTTTTTAGTCTTTATATTATTCATAAATAAATAACCAGCGTTGCCAATTTTCTTTGGACTTAATCTTTTTGAGTAAAAAGTGGAACACTTTCGTAAAAAGCGGGATACATGTATACTAAAAAAAGTGCGGCCGGCCGGATTACACTTGTCTGTGTCATCCGCGCCACTCTTGTGCACGTTTTGCGATAATTTCTTCGCCTCCGTCCCACCGCACTGTCAAGTATTCCTCGAAAAGCGGGATTGTGGGACAGAGGGACAGCCTCCGCGCGGGACATTTAATTTCTTGTTAAAAATCGGGACGTTTAGCAAAGCGGTTATAACCTTTGGTCGTCCTCCATAGTCCCACTACATTTTCTGGGTGATATTACATTCTGGATTGAATTTCTGAGTGATCTTCGTCATCCATGTATGCCATTCGATTTTAAATAAGTATATCAGCCCACCTTGTTGAAAGACGTCCAACGCTTCTCTTGATATTATCAGTGAACAATGACAAAACATAATATGTTACTTAATCTTATTATCTGGGTTCTAGATGGTGAGGGCTGAAGATCCAGGCAGGCTGGCGAGCACAGCGACTGTCAACATCAAAGTCACTGACATCAACGACAATAATCCCAAGTTCGACGAGGATTCATATTTGTTCCATGTTAAAGAAGGTAACATTATTTTAGCATTAGCATCACTATTATTTTATTGGAACGAAGTTCCTTATCGCGCGTTGTGAAAGGGGGCTAGACGGAAAAAAATCTTACGAAAAGCATTCAAGCAAGCAAGAAAAGCAAGCAAATTCTTAGCAAAAAGTGTCAGTGACTTTTTGCTATAGTAAGCTATTGTATAATAAGATAATAAGATAGTAGTTCCTTTCGATTAATTTGCCATATGCTAGCATACGTTTATATTATGATTATGATTATATGTATAAATACTCGCTCCGTGCTGATTTTGAACTTGCATCCTATGGCACTGCGCTAATCGAGCCTTCAACTATTTATAAATTTAAACTTCGTTCCATCCGGGTGTCCCTTGACACCTCTCAAGTATTTTTATTTTGGTTAGTTAAGGGTCCGGCGGAGCTCGATTGCCCACAAAAACGTAATACCGAAATAAATCGTAATCCAGACAATATTCTATCAAATTATGTTATTATTCGGATTTGGATACCGTTAGTCTAGGTTCCTACAGTACTATGTCGTCTACTTACCTGGAAATAAATACCCGGAAAATCGTTCCAAAATTGGTAAAGTTATCAAAAATTACATTCGCTTACATTTATTTCCAGTGAAGTATTTTGGATGAAATGGTAACGTAGGAACCTAGATTAACGGTATCGGAATCCGAATAATAACAGAATTCGATGAAATTGTGTTGTGAGTTACGATTTATTTCGGTATTACGTTTGTAAGAGAAATTCGGTCCGCCGGACCCTTAATCAATATTACATCATTATGTGATAAAATAAGTTACGTAAATGTGTTAATCTTAAGGCTCAGAAAGCCTAATGGTCTTGGCAAACATAAATAATAAATTTAAGTAAGTACCTACTCATAATTTTAGAGCTCTTTTTCACAACTACCCGCGTAAGAGTTATTGAGTTAAAATATTGAAATTTGATAGGAAAATATTATCGAATAATCAAAAGTATATGACCAGTGGCCACGACTGTCATATACTCGTATGTCACAATAGAAAGTATCGTTTTCGGATACTGGGGACGCGATTTTGGGAATTAATTAAATTAGGAAAATGAAGAAGTATTATAATTACATAATTTCTAATTACGTTTTAATCATATTATTAATAATAAACTCCATTCTTGTTTGTAATATTTACAGGCGCATCAAACGAGTTCGTAGGCTACGTTCACGCAACAGATATAGACGAAGGTGCAAACGCCGTGGTTAGCTACAGCATACCCACGCATCTGCCATTCAGCATAGACAACGCGACCGGCATGATCAGTACCAACACCAAGCTGGACTATGAACAGACTAAGGTAACAAAACAAAGTTAATAAAAAAAAACCGTCTGTCAATAAAGATGGAAACAAGATGAATCAATCTCATGCAGTCGAAGGCATCGTCTTAAAAAGACCTGTTTCTAAGAGACGTAGCGTGATGTCAAATAGCTTAAAACCTTCCTCATGAATCACTGCGCCTTTTAGTGAAAACCGCATGAAAATCCGTTCAGTAATTTTTGAGTTTATCGCAAACAAAATTTGCGAGTTTTTTTTATAAAATACTAGCTTCTGCACCCTGTGTGTTATTCCAGGCTATAATCTATCTGTGTGCCAAATTTTATGCAGATCCTTTCAGCCGTTCTGGCGCTAAAAAGTAACAAAAATCCATACATCCAGACATCCATACATACATACTCACAAACTTTCACGTTTATAATATTATTAAGGATGTCAGGATTGTTGCAAATTAGTCCCTTACGTATGTATTGTAGGAATTTCATAAACCAGATTCGATAACAATTTTATTCCAGGACTACGCGTTTGTGGTGACAGCGATGGACGGAGCTATAGACAAGCGACTCGGTACTGCCTCTGTGACTGTTCAAGTACAGGATATACCCGACGAAGTGCCTTTGTTCTCGCAGCCTGTATATTCGGTGCATGTGCCCGAAAATGCAGCTAATTACCCCGTCGTTAAGGTTCAGGTTAGTATGACAGTTTTTCAAGTGACTTGAGGAAATTAATTAAGCATAAAAATATAGCATGAACAACGATACTCATTCCGTAATATTGTCAAAATAATATTTGCTTAGGCAATATGCATAAGCATATCATATCGTAACACAAGCATTTAGCTTAGCAGGAGGGGTTAACAAGAATACTAGTCATGTGCGACCCATATTGCTAGTAAGCTTTTTTTTTAATATTACTATTAAAACGACGCCTGATGTTTTTTAATTGCATTTAACAACAACAAATAGTCCCTAGAACACAAACTGCTTTGATTTGAATTTTTAATTATACAAAATCTTCAATTGTATGCTTACGAGTATAAGTTACTTACAGCTATTTCACTATTGCAAATATTCAATTTTAGGCTGAAGACCCAGACACGATACCAGAAATAACGTACACAATTCTCATGGGTGATATGGAGTTGTTCTCAATAGACCGCAAGTCTGGCATGATCCGGACCTTGAAGGCGTTGGACAGGGAGACGTCAGCACGACATCAGATCATTGTGGGAACCGAGGAGAACAATGAGGACATTCCCGAAGCTACTACTACTGTTGAAGTCTTTGTTGATGTGAGTACTTGATCCTATGCATCGTATCTTTAAACATTTTATTCATATATAATACAAAATATCCGATTATAATTCTATTTTTTTCATTCTTGATAGGCTTACATTGCTTATTTTACTGGGATATAACAATGGGGTATAGTTACTGTTTCGACATTCCATTTCGGTTTTTTTTTTATCGTGGGTGCGTTTACAAACACAAATTCTCACATGCACAAACGCCCAGACCCGGAACAACTACCTGTAGATCATACAAATATTTGCTCCGTGTGGGGATCGAACCCACAACTCGTGACGCAGAAGCCGATCGCTCAGCCGCTACGCCAAACGTATCGTCAAATTGAATATTGAATGAGTACCTATACTGATTTTTGATATTTACGCGAATATTAGACGCGAAGATTGAATAAAACACTACGGATTTTATCGCGCTATATTTACATTTTTAACACCTGACGTTTCGAACCCTTTACAGCATCAAAAGAACCATGATTCACCAAGTAAAGGAGATTTAGTTTGGTTAAAACAAAACCACGTGATATTTTGTTTTAGATGTCTTAAATTTATATAGTTATCATCGTTATCGGGCTGCTTTCTATGCCAATTTGAGTACGTCAAAAAAATAATCAGTTTTATTTTTGTAACTTCCAGGACAAAAACGATAACGCGCCAATATTCACATCAGTAGTCCGTCCAGTCACTATCGAGGATTCCTCATCGATCGGAAGCCTAGTCCAGACTGTTATCGCGACTGACTCGGACTCAACGGCCCCCAACAATAGGGTGCGGTACAAACTGGTGGGGAGGGGCAAGGCTTCCATATACTTCCACGTTGAGCCAGATACGGGCGCCGTGAGGGTGCGTGATGATTTAAGAAAGGAGACTGATAGTGAATACACTGTAAGTTCCATTTAAAACGTATTTTTTGTATTTTTTTTGGGATAGGAGGGCAAACGAGCGGTCGGATAGCCTGATGGTAAGCGATTACCGCCGCCCATGGACACCCACAACACCAGAAGAGTCACAAGTGCGTTGCCGATTGGGCCTCCGGTAACCTCACTCACTCAGCGAAACACAACGTAAGCGTTGTTTAACGCCGGTTTTTTGTGACGCCGTCGTATCACTCCGGTCGAGCCGGCCCTTTCGTGCCGAAGCATGGCTCTCCCACGTAAAAATTGTTGTATGATATGATATCCTCATTCAAATGCTAAGATTTGAACTTTGGGTTATATTAGTACACCTCTGCCTAACCCTTCTGGTATAATTGTAGATTAATACATGTTTTTGGATATGAATAGCTACTTCAGTATGTATAATATTTTGATGAAAATTGCCACTATTGTTCATTGAAATCAAATGTCTGCCCGCTAAGCAATGTACCGGATGCGAACATTTATTTTGAATATCTATTTGTCCATAATTAGAATGGCCGCAAGCCACTTACACTTATTAATGAGGAACCTATGATCACCCATCTCTCATGTAAGGACAAGCTACTTATCTGAGGGATGGGTCATTATAGGTCCAAGAACCTTGGTCTTCGAAATTGATATTTATTTATCAAACTTATGGCTTGAACTTAATTTACATTAATTGCATATTAATTTGTATACATTATTGTTCCAGGTGGATGTGCAAGCTTACGATCAGGGCGAGCCCATGATGTCATCGGTGTCAAGCCTCACAGTATATGTGAGTCATTCAGCTACTGTGCCGCCAGATGTAAGTATTTGCTAAAGCGTTTGGTCGGAAAAACAACATAACATACCATCACGTCTGCATTACCTGAAGGGTTAGGCAGAGGCGTACTAATGTACACTCACAGTTCGCCCGTATGTTTAGGTACCATGTAATAGGGGGCGAGCATATTGCCATTAACCGGGCACAAATCCATACTGAGAATTTCATAGAAAAACTCAATAACACTTTGCTCGACCTGGGGATCGAACCTAGGACCTCTAGCGTAACAGTCGCGCTTGGAACCACTAAACTAATGAGGCAGTCGGAAAAAATATCCAGCAAATAGTTTTGACTTTTCAAAAGAACCTATTTAGTGGTCCCATTGAAATAAAACATTTTGACTTTGACTTGGAAACTGTCTGTTGGCAAGGCAAGATAGATACGCTGTTAATCTGTCACTTTGTCACACCTAAAGGGCTACATAGATTGCGAAAAATTTTTGCAAGTAGATACTTGTTACAAGGACTTTTGTGAAATATTCCTTTTGGGTCGTGAGTGAAACCGCGGGGAACAGCTTCATGATTACAAATGACATTGCTCTATAATCTTTAGTTTAATTTTACACGAATTAGCACGGCGACAGTTTTATTAGATTATGGAATGATTTTAATATCTAACTAAACTAAACTTACTAAACACAATCCTTTCAATAAACAAGCAAACTAACTTCTGAATTCTTTCGTATAACTTACCTATATCTCTTTCTTCTACTCTTTCTATCTAATTTCTCTCGCAGGTGGGCCTCGGCTTCGCAGACACAGTATACACGGAGCACGTAGCAGAAAACTCTCCCAATGGCACTCTCGTGAGAATCCTGCCTCTGTTGAACAAACGCGAACATTCTCCCGACACTCCTCTGAAGTGCCGCCTCACTGAGTCCTCGCAGAAAGGTAAGGTGAAAGGTCAGTGGCAAAATAAAGATGACAAACAAGTTAAGTTGTGTTACTCTTTTTGCTGCACTGTGTATATCTTCTTTAACTTAATAATGTAATTGATAATTTCATCTAATTTCATGACAGAAATAAAATTATTGGTAGAATGTGTTTAAATTGACTAAATGTATATTAAAATGCAATAATAGCGGCTAACATTCATTCGAGCAGAAATTGTTGGGTTTTCGTTGCTTAATTTTTTCCAGCTTTAGGTAATTTTCTTGCAAGAAAAAGTATAGATTTCTGATGAATGAATGTTGCTATCGTTATTACGTCACGTCTAACTCGTTCTGGGTCTGTGTGGCAGTTTATTGAATCATCTTTTAGAAGGAATTAATTTTAAATATCTCGACAGATTGAACTGCTACTGAGAATTTTATAGTGTACAATATATATACAATAACACTGCTCGACCAGGGAATTGAACCGAGGACCTCTATCGTAGTAGTCGCGCTTAGGACCATTAGACTAATGAGGCAGTTTGATTCTTAATCAAATTAATTTATTTTTATTTTATTCTTGTACAGGAGTTTTCTACGTGAAACTAACAGAAGAGCGAGATTGCGCAATCCACCTCAACACAAGTGCATTAGACTACGAAACTCTTGGCGAATACTCTTTAGAAGTTCAATTAGAATCTATACAAGGACTCATAAACCCAGAGAGCAGTAAGGCGACCATCAAAGTTCACGTTACCGATGCCAATGACAACGCCCCAGTGTTTGTGTTCCCTGATCAAAGTAGCATAGCTGCAGCTAAGGGAAAGTACTACGCGATTGTCACCAAGGACATGTTGCTAGGGACTAATGTGTTGCAAGTCAAGGTAATTTACCAAGATTATTAAAAACTTTTGTCTGTCTGGTTATTTTGAAAAGAACTAGGTGTTTTGGATGGTAGGACTATGATATGTCCTACCATCCAAAAGACCCAGTTCTCTTCTATAGGACTATTTTTAGAACCCGGAAGAGGGACTCTATTTCATTTGGGTATCATCATATATCATAAAATAATCTGCATTTAAATAGTCCGTCATATGTAATAAATCAAACTGCTTTTAATATTTTCCTTATGCTTAATTTTAAATACACATTCCACGTTGATACGGATAAGTTAGCTGCAGTCCATCGCAACAGAAAACAGTAACTGACTTATAAACTTACGGAATTCACGATAATTATTATAATAATTCTTAAATTGAATTATAATTTATACATTGTTCGTTCTGTGTACGCAGTAATATTTTTCGTAGTAATTAGGATTTTTTTAATAACTTCCTTAATCACGTTCACGATAATGTTAATTAAGTACTTGAGTCATTTACCTATTCAGTCCATTAAATACGTGCATCATAGTAGTACCTATTTGCTTACAATTTAATCATAATTATTCTAGGCGAAAGACAAAGACAGTGGGGACTTTGGGAAGATAGAATACCACAAGAATTCCTGGACGAAAGCCGCCGAAGAATACTTTAGTCTCGACGCGGATACGGGTGTGATTAGTAACATAAAAACATTTGAGAACGTGCCTAAAGATGTTCTGCCATTCAAGTTCAGTGTGACGGCGAGAGACAACCCTAATTCTGCGCAGGATTACAATATTGCTAGAGCTTCCGTTGTGGTAAGTACATTTTTGAACGTTATTTCTTTAATCGTAGTTTATTTGCTTTTCGGAATTTCGTTATAGGGTATTTTTAAGTAATTTTGACAACGCTTAGTGTCGTGGTGAATGTAATTACAAATCCTATGGTTCAAGTTGCCTTGTGAAAAAGTGCGGTTTTTACTTGGTACGACAGTCGGCGAACCCACTATACGAAGAAACAGATTATTAATATTATAATTTTTGTTGTGTATGTAATGAATTGCTTGGCGAATTATTATTATTTACTTGTAAATAGCAGAAATTAATGTTCTGCATTTATTAAATTAATAAAAGAATTGCTAAATGTCACGAAAATGTATTTTGCTGTTATAAAATCAGATGATGAGATATCAAGGGACAGTGATGATATGGGTCGAGGTATAATGCACGGTTATAATTCGGTCGTAGGCTTACAACATCGAACGAAATATTACAAAATATGAGTCACTAGCTTCTGCCCGGGACTTTGTCTGCTGATTCAGGATTAGGTCCGACCTGGATGAAAAGTATCTGTAACTATGTGTTATTCCAGGCTATAATCTATCTGTGTGGCAAATTTCATCCAGTTCCGTTCAGCTGATCTGGCGTGAAAGAGTAACAAACATCCATATATCCATAGTCACAAACTTTCACGATTATAATATTAGTAAGATGACAGACATGGTGATCAAACAGACATTTCAGATTATCTTACAATCATACATTATTGAAATTAAATTATTTAAAAGTTGAAATAAAACTATTTGTGCACCT
This sequence comes from Acronicta aceris, assembly GCA_910591435.1. Taxonomy (NCBI): domain Eukaryota; kingdom Metazoa; phylum Arthropoda; class Insecta; order Lepidoptera; family Noctuidae; genus Acronicta; species Acronicta aceris. The sequence continues at coordinate 5,214,485 of OU342767.1, read as the reverse complement.
TTCAGATAAATCTTCTCCAAAAAGACAATCAACTAGTCGTCGAGATATCAGATTTAAACGCGGACGCAATGCGCAGACGTTCGCGAGGTTTACTCACTGCGATCGAAGAGAAGACGGGTCTCTTCGCCGGACTAGAGAAGCTGACTTCAAGACATTACCTCGGAGAGAATGGAACGTTAGAGAGTGACACAAAAGGAACCGATGTCTGGCTGTATCTTGTCGACCCGGATACAGGAGCGATACTGACTAGAGATTCGCAGCCCGTTAAAAAGTATGTACCAAAGACTTTATTAGAAAAGAAAGTATAATAAGTATTTTTGAAAATTACACATTTATAATATACTTAATATCAAAGTTCGCATGAGAACGATACTGACAAAATTGGTGGCCAGATTCCGTTTCTGACTAGAAATTTTAATTTTTGAAAAATACTTTTCCAAAAAATCGACTCCGAGATCCCTTTGAGTATTTTCTGCTATTCCTTATAGTTTCGGATTTGACTATTCACGCTCACTTGAAAAATTCAATTTATAAAAAAACTATTGACGTGCGTTAGTCTTGCATAAACTCCAAAATGGCTCGACTGATTTTGATGAAACTTTTGTGGATTGTTCTGAGTAGGCTAGCGAAGGTTTATAACAATAAAATATAGGAAAAAAGGCATAGCTAGTATAAAATAAATACAAAAGTGCGTATTTTGCAGAGCAATAGACAGTGGGGTCCACAAAGCAGTAGCAGCTCGTCTGCAGTCCCCCGTGAGCGAGGTCCGGGCTCCTTTAATTCCGGCCGAGTCTCCCCGCAAGCCGCACGTGGCGGCGGCGCCGCTCGCCACCGCGCTGCCGGCCGCTCTCATAGCACTGGCTGCTGTCGTGCTCGTCGCTGCCATCGCTGCCACCATTTATATCTGCGCTTCTTGGAACAGGTGAGATTCTAGATATTTACAGGGTAAGTTTTATTTAAAAATATGACAATCATCATTTATGAGTAAAATTAATATCTATAACTGCCGCACTCAAAAACGGCAAATGTGTACGTATCCAGCTATGATGACCTTAGTGACCTCTGACCATGAGCCGACTGCTATTGTGATTCACCACGTGCCTATTTTAGGTCCCCGTAGATAAAATACTGTCAATAAAAGATTCAGTTATGCAAACAGCCATATATACATACATACATAGCCTCACGCCTTTCTCCCAAAGGGGTGGGCAGAAACTATAGACTGCCACTTGCTACGATTCTTGCATACTTCTTTTGTTTCTTCCACATTCATACATCTTCTCATACATACCTACACGACGGTTGCGAGTGCTACGCACCTGACCTTTTCGGAAAAAAAAGATCGGCGTATGTCCTTCTAGGGCGACCTCTACCGGCGCTGTCGCTGATATTCGCCTTATAAATTCCTTTCGTTATTCGTCTTTCATTCATTCTTTCAACATGTCCAAACAATCTCAGCATATTTATACAGTTATATAGTTATAAATATATATCTGTTACTTTATTTAATTTTTATTTCAAAATATTTTTTTGTTGACTGTCCAACACCGTATTGCGAATTTGCGATTGTCACAGTGCACTTTGTTGACTTAACTTTTTAATTTTCAGGTACAAGAAGCACAAGGAGCAAGCGATACAGCAGTACGGTACACTTAGCATGAGCATGCCTCCGCCGCGGCCGCCGTCGGGCTACGAGTCCAGTGAGGACGAGCCCGCGCCGCGCTACGAAACACAGGTAAATAGACGTGTATGTACTACGTTCTAATCATTATCATTTTATTATCTTAGAAATTAATAACAGTAGTAACATAACACTAGTATAAAGTAGTAGTAAAGTAAAAAGTTAGATTTACCTCGATAAATAAATAATAAATAACTCCACGGTGTTTATAATCAATAAAATTTTGATCAATTAAGAAGAAAAAAATCAAATTAATTAGGAAACATAACATACCATCACATAACATGCCATCACGCCTGTATTCCCCGAAGGGGTAGGCAGAGGCGTACTAATGTACACCCACAGTTCGCCGGTAAGTTTAGGTCCCATGTAATAGGGGGCGAGCCTATTGCCATTAACCGGACACAAATCCAGACTCCGAGCTGCTACTGAGAATTTCATAGAAAAACTCAATAACACTTTGCTCGACCTGGGGATCGAACCCAGGACCTCTAGCGTAGCAGTCGCGCTTGGGACCACTAGACTAATGAGGCAGTCAATTAGTCAGTCAGTTAATTAGGAAAATAAAATAATAAATAAATAATCAATTGCACTTTATTAAAAAATAATTTGATTGCCTAACTTTATTACTACGTATTGTGTCGTGAAGGGTATTTACTTTTGTTGTGTTTTCGACACATTATGTAGTTACCTAATTTAACTTACGACAACTAACACTTACATTCCGATGACAATAGGACACTTATATTTATCTATGCATCTCATCCTGTTTTTTAATTAATCATTGAAAATACTCTCTGTTTTGAAATCTGACTTAGACTTTTTCCTTTTTTTGCAGGTCCTGAATATGGCGGTGGATGACGCAGACTTACAACTCGACTTCAGTCCAAACAACCACGCTTTTAATATTCATAGCGTGCAATACCTATCAAAAGATAATGGTAAGTGTTGGATGTATAAGAACTAGAGTAAGGCCATGAGACACTCTCTTTCATTTTCACACCTAGAATAAAGCCAACGAATAGAACGAATGAATTAAACCAACTATATGTATGATAGGTACTTCGATTCATTTCTTTTATTAATCACCTTAAGATTTACTGTCAAATTTTGACGACACGTTTGGCGTAGCGGTTGAGCGATCGGCTTCTGCGTCACGTGTTGTGGGTTCGATTCCCACACGAAGCAAATATTTGTATGATCTACAGGTAGTTGTTTCGGGTCTGGGCGTTTGTGTATGTGAGAATTTGTGTTTGTAAACGCACCCACGACACAGGAGAAAATCCTAGTGTGGGGCAAAGTTTAAAAAAAAAAAAAATTCTTCAATCGATTTTCAATTTAATCTCCAAATAATAGAGTTTATTATCCATTAGGGAAATGGGACTATACTAAAAATCAATAAGGTAAACAATTTTGGCGGTTTACATAGATTGGATTCGATTCTTGATAAGACCAGACCTAGTATGCGAAATGGTGATATGGATTTGAGAGGAACGTGCTGCGAGCATAATACATACTTTCTTTTTAGGCGAACGCAGCCCAACCTTATCAGAAACAGCAACAACTGCTCGAGCCTCAAGCGTCAATGAAAATGGCGGTACATTAAACAATATGCACAGCAGCCAGCTATTCGAGCCCATCGCCAACAATTCAACGCTTGCTCGCAACACACAGACGCTAAACCGACGCGTACCAAACGCGCATCCATTGAACAACGCGATAGGAACATTACCACGCGTCAATAACAACAATGTTGGTGGTGGTTTGCTAGCCACTACGCTTGGAAGGAAAATAAATACTGGGAACAACCATAAGAAAAAATCCACGCAACCTATAATGGCGTATGATGAAATACCTGGATTACAAAGGTTTGTTAAAAGTGTAAAAGTTATTCTTTATTTATGTCAATGTCTAAAGAGATAAGGTGACCATGACTATTCGGGACGAGAGAACGGTCGATTAACTATAATTATTTCCTTATATGTTACTTTTAACGAAGCTTCAACATGATTTTTTCTGGGGAATTCCACAAGATGTATGAATGTGGATAAAACAAAAGAAGTATGCGAGAATCTTAGCAAGTGGCGTTCTGTAGTTTCTGCTTAGCCTTATGGGAAAAAAGCGTGAGTTTATGTAGCTCATGTACCAGCTACGACACTGACTAGGGATACAATAGAATGATCCTGTCTAGACATTCTGAATTCGATTCCCTGGTTCAGCAGTGTTATTGGGGATTTCCATGAAATTCTAAATATCAGCTCTGAGTTTGAAGGTTTGTGGGTTACTAATAGGGCGACCCCTATTACATGGGACCTAAACATACCGACGAACTGTGGGTGTACAATATGTACATTAGTATACCTCTCGGGGAATACAGGCGTGATATTAAGGAGAAAACAGATTTTCGCTACGTGCAGCTTTTGAGATTCAAATTGGACCAAGATCTCTCCAGATCTATAATCCCTTATAACTTTTGAACCAGTCACCAACTAATTCTGATATTTAGCGACTAATTTCGACTAATTAGCCATTAATTTTTTATGTTATCAAAATTAATATCTCTGATGGTGGCCATGCCAGTGTCAGTCACTCCGTTAAACGAGCTTGGTGACTATAGACATTGGCCTGATTATTTTTATTTCCTTTATTGCGTTTTACACGTATTATGTGTTTATATTTTTACATTATTACAGTAGTATTTTATTTTATAGTATCTACCTACCTACAGAAAAATATCTAGAAACTTTTGGCCTATTTCGTCAAACTAATACATAATTAAATAATGTGTTAATATAGGAGCCTAGCCAACGGATATTTTATTACATAATTATGTTGGGCTTTACAGGCTACTAAACACATCCGAAGAAATACTATAAGTATGGTCAAAGGTCTGTTCATATGGTCAATGATTGGTATGTAAATATGGTTTACAGGGTATCATATATGAATTTGAACAGCTAATCATAACATTTGTATTCCAGGGCATCAGACAATGACAACGTGACATTCGGCAAAAGAAACTTCACTGGTTACAATTACGACCAGTCGCCGGTGGAAACTACGACAGAGTTATAAAGCGAATAAAAAAAAATAGTAAATAACAAAACTTTACTTACTTATAAGTGTTAATATGAGACCTAAAGTGACTTAAACCTCGAAGTGAGAGACGAAGTGGATTCCGTCCGAAATTATTAATTATTTTTAAAAACATATTTTTATAACGTTTGTGTTCAACGAATATAATAATTCCTTCGTGTAATAAGAATACGACTGAACTTTCGAATAATAATTATTAAAGTTTAAAATGTGAATAACGAATTTTTAGATAATTATATTTTTGTACTTAATTTTAACGTAATTTCTTAGCCAAGGCTAGTCCTGTTTTTATGAACAAAATGTGCATAATAATGATGTAAATACGGCATTACATGGTGATGTATATTGTTTAAGGTACCTGAATTGTAAATACAGGTACAAAGACTACTTCTACACTATTTTTGTAAATCTCTATTTGGGTCTTTGGCAAGTGCCATCTATATTTTCAAATTTATACGTAAGTAATTGACATCGTTTATATTGGGACCAACGTTTTTTCTGTTACTTTTAGTAAGCAATCTTGACTGCCTTATAAGATCAAATGTTGGACCCAATGTATTAGCGATAAAGTGAATTTCTTAACTCTTACTTATAAGACATATCTACTTACTTTTATATCAAATTTAGACATCTTTCTATGTCATGCCTAAGATCAAACTTATCTTTTTTCTTTACATATTCTTTACGAATTTTGTGCCAGTTACTGTTAAAATGTAATATAAGGATTTTTTACGTCTTTTGATTGCGCCTTAAGTTCGAACACCGTGATGTTTCATTTAGTTATTTTTTCAGTACGTAGGCGTACTTATAAAAAATAAAAAAAATATAATTAGCATAATGAAATAAAATGCTCAGTTTTTTAAATGATTTTTATTTTTTATCTGGCTTCAAAATTTCGTTTGTGCCAAACGGATACTAACATTTTTTATTTCTTATTGGAGAATAAAATGTTACCTGATGTAATTTCATTGTATATCTTGTAAAATAATAAAATGTTTATTTTGATTGTGAAAAATAAATTGTATTATAATTTTGTGGTAAAATTGTTAATGTAATTTTTGAAATAAATTAATTTTTATTATCAACCTGAGTTTTTGTTTCAGCTCATTCATATAACTACCTACAAACTTCAATAAAAGGAAGGTTCTTACTTTCATTGGGGACTATCGAAACATTTGAATTTGCAAGCTTTCGAAGCATGAATAATGTAATTGTTAATTATTATTAGAGTTTAATGTAAATAAGTATGTCGGCGGGTTGCCACACTTCAAAACAAATAGGGAACAGAAACACGTGGCCGGAATGACCTCAAAATCAAAACGGATTTATTTATTGAGATTGGGTAATAGATTGTGTTTAAAAACACTAGAGTAATGGATTAATATTGCTTAGATACAGATTATTTTTGATGTATTCTGTTTGTAAGAGAGTTGCATTTCTGAAGTAAAAGTGTGTGGTCATTGTTTTTATCACGTGTTGACATTAAAAATAGATTAAAATGATTTCAAACGTTTGATTATCAAATTGTAACATTTTGTAATGTAAAAACGATTTTTATTGTGCAAAGATAGGTGTTTTGTTTAAATGAATGACTTCGGCCTTTTGATAGTTGTGCTATAAAAGGCCGAGCACGCGACGGACTCGGTTCATTTTCACTTGAGCCGTCGTAGAGATCGGACCTTCTCAAAAGTTCCAGAATAAATTAAAGAAAGTATTACTTGTGTTTACTTCGATCACCGAAGATGAGCAACAACCCTGACCATGAAAGTCGTGGCGCCAGCAATGTTGGTGCCACGCTTTTTAAAAATAATTACAGGAACCCTTCTCCGTCAAGTATGTTTTAAAAAAATAAATCTATCTAATCTTAAATCAAGTCGAAGAACTGTTAATGCTGCGTTGCGTCCAGAACAGCCGCTGTCTACCTGTTCCTGTCTTTCGATACACACCGTTACCTGAAATACGTTATAGTGCCCGTAGTCTCTAAAAAAGGGGTTAGTGGGCGAACGAACGAGACCACGTATAGTTACGCATTGCACGTCACTGCACGTGTATACACAGGGAAACCTACCTGCATACCTCTCTCTACTACTCATATAGGTACATTTAAGGTGGTAGAACTCATCTGCTAACAAAGGTAGAATGTTAGTTATTTTAGTGAAGGAAAAATTCAATAAATTCAGTACGTGAAGGTAAATTTCGAACTCGCGGTGGCATAGAGGTCAGAGCTTCTGGTGTATCTAACATGCTAGAGATGCTACAGGTGTTATTGGCGCCTATTGGCCCGTATGCTTTGTTCATCTTATTACAATTAAAAATGCACAAGTGCTAATAATGTTTCTATAGGGAATTTAGGATCTGTCGTGGATTTGTATATGTAGATAGTATGATAGTAAGGAAATTATGATACCTAAGCAGTTCAGTGACCATTTCCCGGAACTTGAACTATTTCGCTTCTTGATCTCCATTGAATTAATTCGCCTATGCTCTTACATGTTGCGTAGTACCTGCGTAATAAAATAGTCTCTCCTAATGGCGACGTAAAAGCCTTATAAAGGGTTACGGTAAGACCCAAACCCTTTTAAACCATTCTGAATGGTCGTGTCAAATTGAATTTTAATGATCAAACTGATCCTTTTCTGTGATCCTCTTTTATGACGTCGACGAGTACCTACCTACCTGTTTTATTGTGTCGAAACTTAAATAGTTATTTTTCTTCGCTAGGTGCCCTAGCTTTTGAGATTCAAATTGGGACAAGCCGGGGAGGCGCTCTCCAGATCGGCCACCTATACATAATCAACCCATTATACTGTCCCACTGCTGGGCACGGGTCTCCTCTCAGAATGAGAGGGATTTGGCTATACTCCACCACGCTGACCTAGTGCGGGTTGGCAGACTTCACACGCCATCGAGAAAATCTCTCAAGCATGCAGGTTTCCGCACAATGTTTTCCTTCACCGTTTAAGAACGTGATAATTAACTATTTAATACGCATACTTCGAAAAGTGAGAGGTGCATGCCTTGGGGTTCGAACTCGAGACCTTTGACTTGGCAGTCCAACCGTCATACCACTAGGCTATCACTGCTTCTGATCGGCCACCATCATGCAGTAAAATACACCTTTTGTGCATTAAAATACAACCGTGTAATCATTTTAGTATTTTATGAGTTTTGAGATATAAAACAACCATATCTCATTGACAAACCACGAACGTCGGCTTTTGATGGATCGTCAAAAACGGAGATAGCGGGACAAATTTGTTTTATTGCTAGGTACAACAAGTTAGATTGTTTTATACCAAGTCAAAATGCTTTAGCCAATCCACATTTTTTTATTTTGTACTGAAGATGCCTCTGGCCCGGAGCTTGACCTTGAAATTAATTCCTATCTAACAGCTTCTTTTAGAGATACCTACCTTATTTATAGTACTTAAGAGTCCGGCGGACCGAATTTCTCTTACAAACGTAATGCCGAAATAAAACATAATTCGAACACAATTTAATCAAATTCTGTTATTATTCGGATTCTGATACTGTTAATCTAGGTGCCTACTATATCACTTCGTCCAATATACTTCACTGGAAATAAATGTAAGCGAATGCAATTATTGATAACTTTACCAAGTTAGAACGATTTTCTGGTCTTTCATTTCCACTGAAGTAGTAGTAGATGAAATAGTACCGTAGGAACCTAGATTAACGGAATCCAAATCCGAATAATAACATAATTTGATGGAATATAGTTTGGATTATAGTTTATTTCGGTATTACGTTTTTGTGGGCAATTCAAGCTCCGCCGGCCAAGTTTTTGGTGCGTTGTTTTTCCGTTTCTATCCGAAGCTTCGATGTTAACGATCCTTTGACTACAAAAAGAGAATCCGTAAAAGAAAAGCAATGCAACTGATCCAAAGAGCAGATTGAACGTGGTCAATTAAGACGTAAAAATTAAACTCAAGATGTCTATAGACATATTTTTTTGAATCTTCCTAGTGCAGAATATATTCTTATTCCATAAAAATTAAAAATCCACTACGAAATTACCAATTTCGCGTCTTCAACCCTTCACTGTTTATGCCCAAACATTTCCTGAGTACACTGCTCCGAGCAATCTCGCTGCGTTCATTTTTAAATTTAATATCTCTTTGTAGCGTGGTCCCCTGTGAGTATAACGTCGTACAAAATTACAGAAACGTCGAATAATATAAAATTCCACGTTGCCTTACCTAATGGCTTATTCCGTTGTTACCCATTCTTACATTTGGAAGATGTTTTGCTTTCTACATTTTAATGGCCGTGAGTTATAGTGGAGTTTTGAGTTTCTGTTATATCTGTGATTCTAGAATGTTTGCTTAAATAATTTCGGTAAAAATGCTTAATTTTTCTTTACCGCTAAGAAACCTCAATCAAAGCAGCCACGATAGAGGCCTAAAATTGGTTAATAAAATAAATAGGTACGGATCAAGTTAATTAATGGAACGAATCTGATTGCCTAGCTCAAGATTAAGATACGGATAAATTACAAATCACTTTTTATGTTACAGTACGTAGGTATGCCGAAGAGAAAAGATGAATATGCGAACGACATGTTTTGATATTATGATCAAGGAAAGAAATTACCTACTGCTACATAATTTTTTTCTAGTCTAGTATTTTTTAATCTTGAAAACTATTTACAGCTTGCATTTTCAGCAATTGACCCATAAAATATAATATTATACCTGTCTTCGCTCCCAGGGGGTCACCGCTCACAAATTAATGTTTGCGAAATTAGTTTCAGTTTGAAGTTTCTCAGTAACTACTGGCTCGGGAGACGTCGTCCTTCCTTGTATTATAAGCTATGTTAAGGCTACATTGCAAAAGAATTGATTGCCTTATGCGTGTTAATGTTCAATAGGTACTACAATGGGATTCTGCTGCTGGAAGTTTGTCTGGGGTGATAGTAAGTACCTAATACCGCATGGCTAAATATTGCATAAGCAGTATTGTGATCCGGTTCGATGATGCCTGTGAAATTACTGAACATAACTATAGACTTATTAACAAAAGTCGCAAGATGACAACGCGTAAAATAATAAATGATACTTAAGTACGGTGAACAGGGGTTACTTTGATCATTTTTGAACAATGTTTGTTTAGTAAAGGAAAAATTCAATCGCGGGCAGGATTCGAAGCTGCGTCTTCTGGTTTGATACACCAGACGCTCTGACCGCTAAGTTGCTTCTCAATAGATGTCGCCAACGTCACCTTATGACGTAAACTCAGAATGTGAAGGCAAATTTCAATAAGGCGGGTGGGGTTCGCGGTGGCTTAGCGGTCAGAGCGTCTGGTGTATCAAACCAGAAGACGCAGCTTCGAATCCTGCCCGCGATTGAATTTTTCCTTTACTAAAATAACTTTATAATCTTAGCATGGAAAATGCAAAATAATCACAAAAAGATAATGTTGGGGTTATATATTTTTATTTAGAAAAGAACAATATCAACAAAAAAATATTTAATATCGATTTTATCGGCACAAAAACTACGCTACATGTGTTTGTTTTGACACATCTGTCTTGTACAAATAATTATCAGGTTAGTAAGAATCTTATTACCTTAGTAACGGGAACGTTTTATATTTGTTGGCGACGACGTTCGCTTGGTTAATTGATTTTTCGTAATTTGTATGTACCTATGTATATCAAATTATTGATTCATGGCTTCATGACAATATGAGTGTTTCTGCCATTAACTTTAAAATAATTATATCCACAAAATTATAATAAAACCTTTATTTAAAAATCGTCCTCCATTCCTTAACTACTAATATTATAAGTAAATGCAAATGTAACTGTCTGTTTGTTTCCTTGTATTTTTTTCACGACTAAACCGCTGAACCAATTTTGATAAATTGTTTTATAGGGATAGATTGGACCTTGTAGAACAACAATGTATGGGTGGGTTGCATCCATAGTCGTTGGAACATTTATCAACACATAGAGATCTTTCTGTGCGTCATATCAATAGCTCTGCTCTGGTCCATATAATCATAATTATTATTATATTTATAATTTAATGTAGGTATATCATATAAGCGTGTGCGCATCCATAGTAGATACTTTGTTTATCTGTCTGTTGCCTGTACAATGATGAACGGGTTTTGATAAAATTTGGCAAGCAGATAGTCAAAACAAAAAAAAAGCACACACATGGCATTAGCGATATACAATCGCTAATGCCATGTGATGGTACATGGCATTAGCGATATCTATGTACGAAATGGTTCTATGACGTTAGGGATATATAAATCTAGTGTTAATATTAAATTGTTAAATTAAAAAGAAATACGTCAAGGTGAGGAGACGATTTATATCTATCCAAAATAATCAAACATTTGTCTACAACAAAACTAAATATTATTAATAGATATTAATAACAAAATAAAGTAGGTAATAAAAACAGCATTTATACTTAAATTTCGCTTTATGATACGAGTGTAACTTCACGACAAATCCATAAACATTTAATTTAACGTTCGTGCACTTGTTTGCTCGTCGTTTGATTATTGAATTTGTTCAACTGTAATTTCATATGTTTTTTAATTGTTTTGTTTTTATTCTTGAATATCTTTTCAATGGATTGCGAATAATCAACCGATTGGTTAATAAATACGACAAGTTTACAAAGTGCAGACAGTTCGCTTGTAATGTCGGTCGCCGTAGGTTTTTTTATACTCGCTTTTACGGGAGGTGTTTTAAGTGGAAGTAAATCGTCATCGCCATGTGGCATCAATGGTATGTACTTATTAAATTGTGTCACATATTTTTATCTACCATGCTAACTATGGTCTTTATATCGGAAGATATTGCACATAAAACTCAGTCATTTCCAAAAAGCATTCCAATAAATATAAAAAGTGTTTCTGAAAAACCATTTCATTTGAAGAACTGTTTCCTTTTTTAAAAAACATTTTTTACGTACTCAACTCTCTATTGTATCTATATTAAAAAAGGAAACAGGACTTCAAATGAAATGGTTTTTCAGAAACACTGACCAATTTTATGGGGGACAGACTATCTCTGAAGCATAATATTATCTTAATTAAAAAATTAGCCGGCCGGCCCATTCGTGCCGAAGCATGGCTCTCCCACGTAGGAGAGCCATGCTTCGGCACGAATGGGCAAATAGAAACTACTGTCATTTCTGTAACAATGTGAACTAATCTTATTTGTTCGAGTATATAATTGACTTTCATATGCATGTAGACATTATTATGAAGATTAGCCTGCTCATATTATTGAAGCCAATACAGTTTAGACATACCTATTATTGAAAACGGTGATCACATATTATTGCCTTATGGACAGCATATTATATTATCGAATTATTGAACCGTTCACATGAGGACATATTTTTGATCTATAGGTTCCATAGAATTTATCGAGCTTTCCAACATTTAAAAATATTGTATTTTGAATACTTGACAGTGCCAATATATTAATGAACTCGACTGTACATATCTATGTACTCGTATTTTAATGTATATTTTTATTGTACAATAACATAACATACCATCACGCCTGTATTCCCCGAAGGGTTAGGCAGAGTTTAGGTCCCATGTTATAGGGGGCGAGCCTATAGCCATTCACCGGGCACAAATCCAGACTCCTAGCTGCTACTGAGTATTTCATAGAAAAACTCAATAACATTTTGCTCGACCTGGGGATCGAAACCAGGACCTCTAGTGTAGCAGTCGCGCTTGGGACCACTAGACCAATGAGGCAGTCAGTCAGCAGTTTTATTGTACAATAAAGTATGAAATAAATAAATAATTCAATGAAAATACTAAAAATGAGTCAAATATGTTACAAAAAGAACTAATTATTATCAAAAAGTGTCACGAACACATGTACATTACTATGTACTACATATTGTAAGTCTGTTCATCACCTACCTACCTACTTGTATTGTTATTGGTTATATTATAATTATTTTAATTATACTAATGGGTTTGTTAATTATTATAATATATTATTATGTTTAATTTGTAAAGATACATACATAAATCAAATGAGCGTGTCATAAAAATATTGCACAGGTGGTTTTACTGATATTGGAGGCAACTATAGAAATAACAGTAAGCAATAACATTCCATAAAAGAATCTGTTTGTAATGTTGGTAGATGGATTTTTTGCGTCATGCTTATACCTCATACAACTGCAAATTGCTTATTGGCATACTAAAGCTAGGACTTTTCTTTCTTTTTAATCATTGAAAAGGTTTCATTAGCTTTCATTACTAACAGGTGTGCTCACAGCCGCTTCTGTTAAACAATAATATGATTCGCAATAGAAAATTGCTTAGAATTACCTGTGGGTTCTAAGTAGGAGTTAATTTCAAAGGTTCAATGCGGCTTTTTAGACCCCGCATGCATTTAATAAAGCATAAATTATACTTATACTATATTTACGAGTATATTTTCCGGTTCATCTTTTGAGGTGTTTATAAAAAATGCGAATTGCCTAATTGTTTTTATCTCCTTACTAACTATGCAATGTGCTATTAATACTTATACTTAAGCATGTATGAACCTTCCGGAATACATTCGTAAAATTATAGTGAAAATGGTATCACGCGTGGTTTAGTTAGAAAAGCAATGTGTACCTACTTTATAATATTATAATTATACACAGTATAATTACTGTGTTATATGCACTTTTACTGTAGGTAAAATAATGTTTACTGATGATTTATATTATGTAGTGCAGTGATATTGAAGTATCACTGCGTCGCGCTTGAATTGCCCGCAAAAACGTAATACCGAAATAAATCGTAATCCAGACAATATTCTACCAAATTATGTTATTATTCGGATCTGGATATCGTTAATCTAGGTTCCTACGGTGCTATTTCGTCCACTACTACCCACTTCACTGGGAATAAAAGACCGGAAAATTGTTCGAAACTTGGTAAAATTATCAAAAATTGCATTCGCTTACATTTATTCCCAGTGAAGTATTTTGGAGGAAATGGTAACGTAGGAACCTAGATTAACGGTATTGGATTCCGAATAATAACAGAATTTGATTAAATTGTGTTTGAATTACGATTTATTTCGGTGTTACGTTTGTGAGAGAAATTCGGTCCGCCGGACTATTAAGGGTCCGGCGGAGCTTGAATTGCCCACAAAAACGTAATACCGAAATAAATCGTAATCCAGACAATATTCTACCAAATTATGTTATTATTCGGATCTGGATATCGTTAATCTGGGTTCCTACGGTGCTATTTCGTCCACTACTACCCACTTCACTGGGAATAGAAGACCGGAAAATTGTTCTAAACTTGGTAAAATTATCAAAAATTGCATTCGCAGTTCGCATACATTTATTCCAGGTGAAGTATTTTGGACGAAATGGTAGAGTAGGAACCTAGATTATCGGTATCGGAATAGGAATAGGAATAATAACTGATTTTTATTAAATTATTTTTGAATTACGATTTATTTCGGTCTTGCGTTAGTAAGAGAAATTCGATTCGCCGGATTCTTAAATTGCTAATTTATTTTCATGTCTGTTATAGATAAGTAACATAGTACCAGAAACCTACAAAAACATTCTGTCAATTATTTATCTTTATAAATATGGCTCAAACGACCAACCGGTGCACTGAATGGGAAGTGATCATCGTCGCTCACGAAAACTTTCTAAACATGAAGGGCAGCCTGAACGCTAGCATTCAGGGAGGGTTTCCTCAGTGCTGGTTGTATAGGGGGCTAAAGTCGCCACTCATCATAAATTATGATTCACGGACAAGATGATCTCGTATTGTATATCTAGGCTTATAATAGGCTCCTCTGGTGCTCTGGGAAGTATGTTTTGCGACACTTCACCTGCAAAATACTGTGGGAGGCTACGTCCCGCTGGTATTCTGCGAGAGCATTGTACTTATCCGATTGAAAGTTCAAACGTTTTATTTCACATTTGCGTAAATTAACATTTATGAAGCGTTCATTTTTTAAATTGTACCTTTCTGCCTATATGTTAAGGTGTGTTTTATATTTTTAAAGTGCCACGTTGCCCAAAAAATGAACATTATGTTAAGGAAGTCCAAGACTGTGTAAAAACCTGTGGAAATCGATTATTACCGGGAGCCAATACAGCTGGGGCCTGTGCGCCATACACAGGATGCGTCTGCGATGTTGGCTATGTCAGAAAATACGACAATCGTACTGGGCCTTGTATACTTAAAAAAATGTGCCGTAAGTACTCATACATAAATCCAATACTTGGCTTATAAAAAATATAAAAGTTAACATAATCAGTGAAAAAGTTATTTAAAGAGTTTATGAAAGAGAAGATGT
This sequence comes from Acronicta aceris, assembly GCA_910591435.1. Taxonomy (NCBI): domain Eukaryota; kingdom Metazoa; phylum Arthropoda; class Insecta; order Lepidoptera; family Noctuidae; genus Acronicta; species Acronicta aceris. Next base: position 5,199,369 of record OU342767.1, on the reverse strand, counting down.
AGGTAAATGTGGTTTAACCTAGGGGTTTTTATAAAGCAATGAAGACAAATGACATTAGCTGGTAGGTAGCAGCAGGTAACAAGTTAAATGCGCCAATTTCAGAGATCTTTTTCTTTCTAGCACGTATTCCAAAAGAGTGTGGTGAGAATGAACAGCCTACAAGCTGCCGAATTAAATGTCCGCCGCAGACTTGTGAGAGTATCTTCACGTCGTATGACTGCCCTGAGCCTGTGTGCGAACCTGGCTGTGATTGTATCGACGGTTATCTAAGAAATTCTGATGGAGTCTGTATACCATCTGATGACTGCTTTGAACCAGATCGTATGTGCAATGTATCATTAAGAAATCATAAATATCTATTCTCGACTTTCATCTCTTCGTGTCATGCAGTCCATACAAATGTTTTTACAAATACTTTATTATGTAAAGTAATTACAGATGATAATAATAATTAAGATCGTTACTGTCTTACTACTGGAGTAATTTTAGTTTCCGAAAAATCAATCCCACTTTATCACGATAGCCTTGTGCGTTTTGATAGGCTTACTCACGCAGCTTTTGTGAACTGATTGTATGATCTATTCATGAAGCGTTCTCATTAGCTTAGTTAGTTGCTGTTCAATAAAAATATTTTGATGTATTTTGTTATCAGCGATCGAATGCGGACCAAATGAAGTTCTATCTGATTGTAAACAAGTGTGTCCTCCTCAGTCATGTGAAAGTCTCTACACCACATACTTGTGTGCATTGGGGAATTGTACTGCTGGATGCAATTGTATTGATGGCTTTCTTAGGAACAGAGATGGACTATGTATACCAAGTGAAGAATGCTCCGAAGGTTGGTGCTAAGTACATATATGTATAATTATATAGTAATACCATCAGTTGGCCGGCTTTAGTTCCCATGTAAGCGAAAATTGATTGGTGGAACGCCGCAGGGATCTTGTTTAGGAACTTTTGTATAAATAATATTTTATTCTTATTATATTTTAGAGCCGTGCAACGGTGATTTAAATGCTACGCACGTGGATTGTGGTAGTGTATGCGCAGCGACGTGTGCTCAACCGGACACTAATAGACTATGTAATCAGGTTTGTGTATTAAACGGTTGCAAGTGTAAACCAGGATACATCCTTTCCGAACAAAATGGAGTGTGTATTTCACCAAAAGATTGTCCAGGTGAGATATGTAAATCTTGACATGTTTCATTTTACATTCAATTATACAGTTATTAATAAACATCGAGATGTTTCAGTTTGCTATTTGGTAAGAATAGGTACAAGAATTTAACAATAATTTTTTTAACATGTTTTATCATAAGAACCTACATGATAAAACATATTAGCTACATATTTAGCTATATTGCTAAATACTATTTTGAATACCTTTTTGTCTTTAAAAACAATCTTTTAAATGCCCGATGACTCAATTTTATGTAGGTTTGTATCGAATTTGGCACTATAGTGTTACGACTCTTGATTACTTCTTTTGTTTCTTCCACATTCATACATCTTCTGCGAGTGCTACGCACCTGACCTTTTTGAAGGATTTCGCCAATAAGATCGGCGTATGTCCTTCTAGGGCGACCTATACCGACGCTGCCGCTGACATTCGCCTTATAAATTCCTTTCGTTAATCGTCTTTCATTCATTCTTTCAACATGTCCAAACCATCTCAGAATATTCTTTTCAATTTGTGTCACTACATCGTCTTTCAGCACACAACGTTGTCTTATCACACTATTCCTCAATCTATCATTCTGAGTTACACCACACTTACGCAAATATGGACTAGAATAATATTTTTCATTACAAAATTATATTTTTTCGTAGGTGGATCACCAAAGTGTGAAGCTAATCAAACATATGTCCCATGTAAAGTGGGTTGCCCAACCAACTACTGTCCATCTGATGATAGTCGAGCCATGGTAGCCTGCTCTATGCCATACCCTTGTCCTGGTGGTTGTGCCTGTAATCAAGGATATTTGATAGAGAGTCGTAATAATCAGAGGTGCATTTTATCCGAAGAATGTCGTAAGTATTTTTCTTTATTGTACTGTACTATGTAAGCGTAGTCTAATGAATGATGTCATCCAACAATATATATTATTGGATTGATTTTATTTATTGTGTTAATTATTTTAGCAATTAAATAGAATCCAACATTGAACTGTGGATGTACTTTAGTTAGCCTATACCTTACCCTTCGAGGAATACAAGTGTGATGTTTTTGTGAAATAAAAAAAAAATACAGAAACATCACACTTGTAAATTGTACGTCCTTACTAATATTATAAACGTGAAAGTTTGTGAGTATAGATGTTTGTTACTCTTTCACGCCAGAATGGCTGAATGGATCTGGATGAAATTTGGCACAGAGATTGATTATAGTCTGGAATAACATAAAAGCTACTTTTTATCTAGGTCAGACGTTAGTACTAACATATTGTTGTAAAATAATTTTAGCACCAGTAAAATGCACACGACAGAATGAAGTCTGGAATCCCAAACCATCAAACTGTTTCCTAGAACGTTGTCAGGATATAGGCCGAGAATGTGATAATCATTATCCTGCTCCGCCAAGATGTGTCTGTCAACAGGGATACTTTAGGGACGCAAATGATCTTTGTGTGCCCGCTTCAGAATGCCGTAAGTATTAAAATGACGTTTGAATAATGCACAGATTTCTGTTCCGTACCTATATTTCTGCGAATACCATAATAGATGAAATTTTCAATCTCTCAAAGTAATCTAAATAAATAGATAGTATTGAAATAAAACTACTTTTTACGCATTTTATCGAGTATTGTATTGATATTATTATATTAAATATTCTATTAAAGCCAAGCCCAAAACTGAAAGACCAAAGGGCACAGTGAGCTCGTTCTGCGTGAATCGGATCGTCAATCACCAAGATAGCTGTTAGTAATTTTAACAATAAGACGTTCAACACTCAGTCTACCCGTGACCTTGGATGCTGTAGGGTAAAGGATCCACAAAGTCGGGAATCAAATAGTATCAATACAACGCGATAAAATCCGTAAAAAAATAGATTTATTTCATGTCTAATATACGCGTAAGTATCAGAAGCCAGTAGTTGTATAGTATATTATAGTTGGTTGAATCAATTTCAATACTCTTTTTTTTATGTGATAGGATAAACGAGCGTCTCGGATCACCTGATGGTAAGCGATTACCGCCGCCCATGGACACCCGCAAAACCATAGTAGTCACAAGTGCGTTGCCGACCTTTTAAAAGGGGATTGGGCCTCCGGTAACCTCACTCACTCGGCGAAACACAACATAAGCGTTGTTTAACGCCGGTTTTCTGTGAGGCCGTGGTATCACTCCGGTCGAGCCGGCCCATTCGTGCCGAAGCATGACTCTCCCACGTCTATACTCTTCTATAATATACGTACACCTCTACCTATCTCTTCGCGCTTCTATGTTTACTATATATTTTTGATTGACGAACGTGGTTAGCCATTTATTGGCTGATAACCTGCAAACCCAAGTAAGATGTGGAAACTCAAGTAATCATCATCATTGAACTTTTATCAACTCTCTGCAGGACTTAAGCCTCCTCTTCCCTTTCACGCCATACATCACATGGTTTTCGCCAGTCTTATCCAGGTCATTCCAACACACTATCTCAAACATCGGTATATTATTTTCTTTCCTCATTTCTCGTTCTTCAGCGGATTTAGGATGCAATGGTGACCTGAACGCCACGTTCACCAATTGTACGAGTGCCTGCCCCACTAGTTGTGCTAACCGGAATCTGGAGGGAGGCGGCAGGCTCTGTATTGCACTATGCCAAGAGCCTGGTTGTGCCTGCAAGTCCGGTTACATTCTTAACGACTACGGGAAATGTATCAAGCCCGAAGATTGCCCAGGTAAGAAGTCCATTCTGTCCACACATCATTTCAATTTATATAATTACCCCAGGATTTTCTCCTAAGTCATCGATCCAAAGAGAAATTCTTACAGACAAACACCTAAACCCGGAATACAAATATTTGTTCCCTAAGAGAATTGAACTCATCTGATCTCTCAGTCACTGCACCAATTCTGCCGTCTAGCATAGAATTTTCTAAGCCTGAATACTATCCAGGTAATTTATACACATCCTGTTTTTAGTAAAATGTTAACAATGTTTTGTCCCACGTTATACTATATTTTGGGACAAAAGATAGCCAATGTTATTGTAATAAAATGTTAAGAAGTTTTATTTTTATTATTTATTTCTGTAGAACCGATCTGTAGTGATCCTAATGCAGAATACAGCAAATGTCCCAATTCTTGTGGGCCAAAGTGTGCTAACCCTGACCCAAGCCAACCCTGCATGGCGGTGTGCAAGCCGCCTGGCTGTGTATGCAAACTAGGGTATGTCTTGTCTGGAAAGAATGGAACCTGTATTAAGCCCGAAAAGTGTCCCGGTAAGATTTTTTCCAATAACATAACATATTAATTTTCTTGTATTCCCCGAAGGGTTAGGCAGAGGCGTATTAATTGTACAACTGATCACAACCGCAAATCGCCGGTATATTTAGATCCCAGAGTGAGCATATTGCCATTAACCGGGTACAGTTTTTTACAGACCTCTAGCGTACAGTTTGACTTTTTTCAATAATAATATCTTTATTCTTTCATCATCATTTACTGTAACTATAAAGTTTGAAATTAAAGAAAACAATCAACTAAAATCACCTGAAATACTAGTGGCTATAAATAAAAAAAAAACATTGCCTCACTAGTCTAGCGGTCCCAAAACGGGACTGCTACGATACAGGTCTTGGATTCGATTCAAAGTCAAAGTCAAAATGTTTATTTCAATTAGACCATTAAAAAAGGTACTTTTGATAACTAGTTGCACGGTTGCAAAAAGTGGGTCTTATGGAAAAGAGCCGGCAAGAAACTCCACAGATCCTTTTTTTTTAAAAAACATGATTCCATTATTAATCTTTACAATTTTGTTTTAAATAGTTTAAGAATTATGCAGTTTGATGTGTAAGATTTATTTAGGTGATAAATTAGAAAGAAAGGGATTGCCACAGCAAGTAAGAGCTGACCAGTCCCGACAGACAACACCCATTCACGAGCATGATGTGTGTATCGTCGTGGTTCGACTCAACCAAGTTGTAGGGAATAAAACGACCTGACACACAACGCCACCATCAGCACGACTTTTAAGTGAGCATGACAAGCTCAGAGCGCGGGCACAATATGTTTATAGATAAATATACTTACACAATTAATTGTTACATCAATATCAGCACGACCCTCACACTTTAAAATAGGTATTCTAATTAGGAAATTGTACCATATTAGTCCAATCAATACATCAAATTATTACCATATTGTGTGGTATGTTCAATTAAAGAATTATGCTAACAAATGGTATTAAAAAATATTATTATTATAATGTCATCAAATATACTCGTAATATTACGTGTAAATTGGGTATGTCAAATTGTATAGTCTACATTAAAATTATCCAAGACATCATCCTGTGGAGCTGGACCAGCAATTCGCCAAACATTAAAAAAAATCCTCCAATTTATTGTAAGCTTGCGGGCACAGAGTAAACTTAATTTTTTTTTATGGGAATTTTAAAATGAATTCCGGAATTTTATTATTAAATTATACACAATAACCCATATACGAAGTATGGACTTTAGCGAGACGAAACTGCGGCTGCCAGCGGCTGCAATTGCCAGGTCGCGTAAAGTGTTTTTGGTTTTTTATGAAATTTTCAGTAGCAGTTCAGAGTTTGGGATTTGTGCCCGGTTAATGGCAATAAGTCCGCCCTCTATTACATGTGACCTAATCATACCGGCGAAATGTGGGTGTACATTAGTATAGCTCTGCCTAACTCTTCAGGGAATACAGGCGTTATTGTATTGACTATGTAAAAATAATTAAATTAAAATAATTATTTGCTAACAAAAACTAAATTGTTAAAGCTGAGCCTCAATGTCACGGGGATCGGAACGTAACATTACAAACGTGTCCTAATCCATGCGAGGCGACCTGCAACAAACCAGACACTGATAGACCGTGCATTGATGTGTGTTTGCCAGACGGGTGTGTCTGCAAACATGGATATCTACGGATTAAGGAGAAAGGACGATGTATCAGCCCTAATGATTGTCCAGGTGATGACCATACTCCTCTTATTATAATTATTTTGTAGGTCTCCCAATACATACTTGGATTTTGATATTGTAATAGCCAGTTCCATTCATCTTTATGAGAGGTAGGGCATAGTGGAATCGAATAATTCCACTCACAATTGGAGCTGCTCGACTGGGGAAGTACATCCACTTTGCAGAAGCGAATAACATAGCGCGTTGCTATGTTGTGTTCCTAACGGTGAGCAAGATCGCCAGAGCTCCGCGAGGAAGGGTTGTGTTGGCAGTGTGGGGGACCGGTAGTGTTTTGTTACCGCTGCTGTCATGCATGGCAGCATGTCTCCTATACTGCCAGCCCAACTATTCCTTCTTAATTTACAAGGTTGGCAACGAGTGAGTGATACCCTGCAAGCGTCCATAGGCTACGGTAACCGCTTACTATCAGGTGGGCCGTATGCTTATTTGCCACCTTAGTAGTATATAAAAAAAATCTCAATAGTCATATTGAGATTTATAAATATTTGACTTTGATTTATTTATTACACTGTCTTCTAAAAAATTGGTACTACTATCCAATGGATTGCATGAAACTTATTTGAAACATGAATTAGGAACGCAATTAGAATTATAACAGTCAGACCGTTGAAAGTTGAAACGGTAAAATAATTTGACTCGCCTTATAGGAACACACAACACCCATCCATTCAATCGAAAGATAGTTTCGGAGGAATTAGTAGCTTTTATAAATCTTTAGGAAAATAAAACTGACAATGAAGAAAAAGACTTCAATCAATTTGTGGTGTATCTTCAGAAGAGATGACAAAAAAGTTGAAACTTTCAACGCAGACGGTTGAAAAATCTTTCAACCGTTGCATGTTTAAATTTTGGTTAAGTTTAAAGGAAATTGGAGATTTTCGGCTTATTTGATAAAATCCTTTTCCCTCAGGTGGATCCCCTACATGTGGAGTTAACCAAACCTACGTCTACTGTAAAGTTGGTTGCCCAGACAATTACTGTTCAGTTGATGATAGCCTTGCAGAGGTAGCATGTGATCCCATCTATCCGTGTCCTGGCGGCTGTGCGTGTAAAGGAGGCTATTTGAGGATCAGTTACACAGATGAGCGATGCATTTTGTCTTCAGAATGTCGTAAGAACCTATTTGGTTTGAACTTTAAAATAATACTTAACTTAAGAGTCCGGCGGACCGAATAAATATAACTGTAATTGGGAATTAAGAAAATGATGGTAGATGATGTCCTAATTAACCATTTCTAACATGGAAAGGGTAAAATGCTCATGCATTTTCGTCACATCTATTAAAAGCAGTATGCACTGTGAAAAGCTGATGATTTGCTGGAGTTTTTTGAAGCCAGCCCCGCTGGCAGCCAGTCTCGTCGAGTTTCTACAGGATAGCATATCGTTTCTCTCGATTAATGACATCCTAATATTTTTTCAGCACCAGTTAAATGTACTAGACCAAATGAAGTTTGGGAACGCAATCCTCCACGTTGTTTACGAGAGAGATGCAGTGATATAGACGGTGACACTGGTTGTAACTACTACAAACCTAATTTACCACGATGCGTCTGTAAGAAGGGTTACTTCAGAAATGACAGCAATATTTGTGTTCCTGCTTCGAAATGTCGTGAGTATTTTTTTAATTTTTTGGAAGAGTTACATGTTAAATATGATGGATACACAAACAAAAGCGCAATGTAAACATATGAAGAAGTTTTTGTCCAGTGTCCATTGATTCATTACAGAACTGTTCCTGTAGATATTACATTATATTGAATTTTGTATTTCTATTTTATTCTATACATGAATACAGCTTATAGCAAACAAATATATTAAAAAGTTACGAGATTGATGCGGGCAAAGCATATATGGTACCAATTAAAAAAAATATAACCGTAATAAGGGTTGCAGTTGCAAGGCATAGTTACTTCTTATAGCTCTTAAGATAAAGAAAAGTCAGTTCTATTGCGTTGTTTAGAGGACAAAGAAAATCCTAGGAATACGTGACGTTTGGACAAGATAAGAGAATACGATAGGATTTTCTGACATTCCCACGAGATTAAGAGAAACGAGATAGGCACAGGGAACACCGCGCAACACAGCTAATCAAATTTGGTTTGAATTCCAAATAATTTTAATTAACTTCTAAGACAAATTATTATTTATCTCCTAAGAATTCTAATGCTACCGCATCAGAGGCGTTTCCTCTAACTATCCATTGTTTAGAGAATTCAGAATCCCTTCAGGTACCTATGTATTGAATCGCTTTATTCAGAAGCCTTTGAGCGAATAACACGAAACTGAAAAGTGGAAATAAATCCCGGCTTTTTGGAAGGAAATTCGATGGCTTAACTGGAAACCCAAGTGAAACAGGTCTTGCGACTTAAGTGAATCGATCTAATAGAAAATGTTGGGTTTTGTTGGATTTCCTTTTCACGGATGATTTATTTTTATTTGATTTACAATGAAATAAGTTACTACGTTAATAATGCTGATTTGATGAATCGCGTAACTGATAATGAAGATACAAAAAATACCATCACGCCTGTATTCCCCGAAGGGCTAGGCAGAGGCTTACCAATGTAGGTACGTCCACAGTTCGCCGGTATGTTTAGGTCCCATGTAATAGGATGCGAGTCTATTGCCACAAATCCCAAACTCCGAGCTGCGACTGAGAATTTCATAGAAAACTCTTTGCTCGACCTGGGAATTGAACCTAGGACCTCTAGCGTAGCAGTCGCACTTGGGACCAATAGACTGACGAGGCATGTTATGTTAGAAAAAAAGTTCATTCAACAATTTTAATTTACATTAAAGTCCTTATTTTTTTCATTAATATCGTAATTTTAAATTAATGAATTCCCATAACGTTTACATATCAGTTTATTGATAAACATTTACAGGTCGTCGGTATGCAGCAAAGAAATAGGTATATATCTATTTTTTTAAACTGCTCGACCTTCGAATTTATAAGCCTTGCAACTTAATTTACAATTAACCCACCGAATTTCCTTTAGAAATCTGTCACCCAGTCACAACCGCGTACTGGACACATTTTGGTTTGACATTTATACATGACTATGGCAGTCGAAAGGTTAATTTCTATGAAGATGTACATACTACATTTTATGGAATTACTTAAACATTATCCGCCAACGTAACTTTATATGTACAATAAACGCTCAAGAGTCCATAAGCATGTTAAGAATTAGTTGCTATGAACAGTACGAGCGAGCTCGATACAGCTAGTGCGTGTCACTTGTAAACGACAATGAATAAAAGGTCGTAAGTCAAACTAAATGTCAAGCTATTGCGTTGTGAGATTGCCTATGGACTTTTGGTCGCCACTGTCCATTATTGCACATCACTAACCGCGGCTTTATCCCGAGGTAATAGAGTGTCAGTGGCCTTTTCTAAGTTACACAGTATACAGTATGTTTGTTTTGTTTGCTTTTTCTTCTTCAGTTAGGTCGGCTTCATTGTTAGGTTCATTGATATAGTCAATTCATTCAGTAAATTATTATTAGGTACTTTTTACAAAATCAAATCACTGCGGCTTGCTGAAATAAACTGAAACAATTAAAGAAAGTAAAACCGTCTTCAAAAACATAAAAAATTAAGTTATGTGCGAAACAGTTTCGGAAGTCGGTGGCGAAATCAGAAGATCCGATCAAATCAAAACCATTTTATTTAGGTTTATTAAGGCGGTTTTACTTTTTCTTAAAAGATATTGCAACATTTTGAGCAGCGAGTAGAATTTTATGTATACCTAGACGACGTTACGTGTTATTTTCATGTTGTTTTGAATTTTGTGATCTTGACCAAATTTTTATGGGACTCCCTCTGACCTACCGATCAAAAAAAGAGTCATCAAAATCGATTCATAATTGACGGAATGATCACGTAACAAACATACAAAAAAACAAAGTCGAATTGAGAACCTCCTCCTTTTTGAATTCGATTAAAATAAAAGTACTTAATGGTTTAAAAAAAATAACGTTGCCCCACACTAGGATTTTCTCCTGTATCGTGGGTGCGTTTACAAACACAAATTCTCACATACACAAACGCCCAGACCCGGAACAACTATCTGTAGATCATACAAATATTTGCTCCGTGTGGGGATCGAACTCACGACACATGGCGCAGAAGCCGATCGCTCAACCGCTACGCCAATCGTGTCGTCAACTTAACTTTTTGAGACGATTTTCATAAAATGAAATTATAGGTACTATTCCTGTCTTTGTTGTAGTTATTCTTATGATATTTTAAACCGAAGCCAAAGTTAATGCAACATGGTTGCTATTTTCCTTGACTTGTCACGTGACCAATAGATCATTGATTCGCTGAAATATAAATAATTTAAAAAAGCGAAAGAACCTGATGACAATGTTCAGCATAAATTATATAAATGATCGTGCAAGAAAACATCGATGTTAACAAAATAATCTTTTGAGTAGAGTATTTATATGCACGTATCAAAAAATCCCCGACACCCGACACAATTCCATACCAGCGTAGTAGCATCGGTCATAAACCAGTTCTGTTTACGGTGTTTATTCCGACACACGTTGTTTTGGTTAAGTTCTCCATATTAGTAGAATTTATCGAGCTAAGGAGAAGTCTCACAATGCTGTTGAATTTTCTTCTTGTCAGTTGTGTAGTTCATAGTGTAGTCAGAGGAGTTGCAAATCCGGTGGAAGAGAGAGGTAAATTATTCAAAAGTGTAGTTAAAGTTTGATCACAGTTTTTAATGCAGACTCGTTTGTTACAACCTCACTTACAACAAATTAAATAAAGAATTGCGCATTTGGACCATTCTTAGTGTTTATGATACTGTTTGCATTCAATGTTCACCAAAATCTAGTTCTATGGACAATGCTTCTTTCTCCTAATGAGTTCTGCCTTAACTAAGCGTTTTTGATCAAGAAAACATAACATACCATCACGCCTGTATTCCCCGCAGGGTTAGGCAGAGGCGTACTTAATATACACCCACAGTTCGCCTGGTATGTTTAGGTCCCATGTTACAGGGGCTCGCCCCCTATAGCCATTAACCGGGCACAAATCCAGACTCCGAGCTGCAGAAAACTCAATAACACTTTGCTCAACCTGGGGATCCAACCCAGGACCTCTAGCGTAGCAGTCGCGCTTGGGACCACTAGACTAAAGAGGCAGTCATGATCAAGAAAAATATTATCATTTATACTATAGAGGTATAGTTTATCTTAGTTCTGTTTTCAACGCAATTCTAGCCTAGTACCTACATAATAGTAGTCTTTGACTCTAGCGGTATTTTTTGTATAATATTTAGTGAATAAAAGTATTATAGAAATATTCGTATTTTCCGTGATCCCCACACTAGGGAAGCCTGTATCGTGTTATCGTGGTGATAGTTTGAGGTATAGGGTTGTTAAAAGTAATTACCAGAATAAAAGTAATTAGGCTACCTGCCTTTCATTTTGAGGTAAGTAGGTACAATGTTGTTATATGTAGTAATTTTATATCAAACTGCATAATTCTCAGATAGAAAGAACGATAAAATGTAATAACGATAATGTATTGAATGAATCATTTGACGATGACTTTTCACTTTAACTGTTCGGCATTGTTTGCATTAATGCGACCTTCAGAGGTATAATAACACATGCAACTGTACCTACCTACATTATATTCATAATAATATAAAACGGCTAATAAACCTCCAATAATATGATTTGTGTTGTTTTGACACGTGACATTTTGTGACAGGGAAAAGAAGCCAAAACACGAAGAGAGGTAGGGCATAGTGAAATCGAATAATTCCACTCACAATTTGAGCTGCCCGACTGGGGCACATACACAAGTACAGTACTTTGCAAAAATTCGTAGCCAAATAACATAGCTCCCTGCTATGGTGTGGTGTTTCTAGCGGTGAGCAAGGTCGCCAGAACTCCGTGAGGAAGCGTTGTATTGGCATAAGCATCACGCTATTGTCTCATATGCTGCCAGCCCAACTATTCCTCCGTAACTTGCAGTGTCGGCACCGCGCGAGTGATACCCCTGGTGTTTCAAGCGTCCATAGGCTACGGTAGTCGCTTACTATCAGGCGCGCCGTATGCTTGTTTGCGACCTGTGGTATAAAAAAAAACATATTATAGCTATATGAGGTTTATAAGACTTTTATAATTTTATGAATAGGATTAATTATTTGGTTATTATATAAAATTATCGTTGGCCAGTTTCTATTACATCACGTTAACAATATACAAAACATAATTAATATTCCAATAAATTAATTAATGATTCTTGGAATTATTACTGCTAATGAAGTAAATCTAATTAACTCTTAATAACTCTGTGCTTTTAACTGCTTTGTATTTTTTTTTTGTAATATTTTGGATCAAGGACTACGGATTATAATTATACTAAGATTAGGAACATTTATTGCTATGAAGAATATTTTAAGTAAAGTATTTTATGGTAGGTACCCGTATAAAATATATTAACTCTAACGAAATCTGTTAAAATTGATACGAGAAAACTAAATTATGTATTTTACTTGGAATAGCAATTAAATAGTTCATTAGAATTGTGCCCGATATTGGGAAAACCTATTATCGACTGATCAGGGGAGCTCAAACAGGCATATTTTGCATTTTTCTAGAATCGATTCATATTTAGAACTACCTCATTAGTCTTGTAGTCCCAAGCGCAACTGCTTCGCTAGCCGTCCTGGTTTCGATCCCTAGGTCGAGTAAAGTTTTTTTTTTGGATTGGATTGGATTTGCGCGCGCTGACAATAGGCTCGCTCCCTATTACATGGGGCCTAAACATACCAGCGAACTGTGGGTGTACAATAGCACACCTCTGCCTAACCCTTCGGGGAATACAGGCGTGATGGTATGTGATGTGATTTAGAACTCATAGCCTGCAGCTTCTCAACATTTTTCGAATGTGTATCAAACTATGTTTTCAAAAGTGTCCAGAATTTGGGATAACTAGTAGCGTTATCTATTACTAATCAAATCGTATATATATCTTTTTTATCTTTATATCTCTGCCTTTCCTATTTTCTTAATATTGGCATACGTAACTACTACTTTAAAAAGAAACTCAAATATTGATAGAAAATCTACATTTTAACTAGCTAAGTACTTTTTGTCCGGTTAGGCGCTCAACTTATTTTACATTCTAACACAAATGATTTAAACTTAAGCCTAAGACAACCCATCAAAGTCAAAAACGTATCAGTACCAACTAAAATCTGGGCTCCTATTATTTTGGTCGTTATCAGGCTTTATGGACCTTCCAAATGCCTTAATGACAGCCTCTGGAAATGATAGTCGGGTTCAGAGGGCTTAACGGCCGCCTCAAGGATTTGGTATATAACCATCTGCAGAATTGATTTCAAGATTGTGTTCGTTTATAATGTTTTGTGGATTGTGATTTTATTAAAATTATGCGGAATAATTCGATAACTTTAACTACTTATATTAACGCATTTTTAAAGATATATCTACATTTTGGTGGGAGAACAATTTGATCTCAGGCAGGATTCGAATCTATGTCCCTCCGGCTAAGTTCACCGCTATAGCCAACTAAGCTACCTAGACACCTGACATGTTCTATTCAGGATTCAGAGAAAAAGTGGAGAAAAAATTATATTTTGACATTATTTTTGATAGTACTTACATATCAAAGATAAAATAAATGTTTATGTTAATATGTAGGTCAATAATTTACCTACTTAGTATTATTTTTTGTTTCATAGGAATTTAATAAGTCTTGATTTAAAAAAAAAGTCACTCCCAGGTGGTTTTAAAATATTTAAAAAACTTAAACGATGTAGAATAAATTGTGTTACTCGAGAGGTTACAATATTTTCAATCTCAATTTAAGAAGGATGCAGCTCTCTAGAGGTTTTATTTTTTTTTATAAAGGAACGACGTTTTATTTTCGGTTTCGTAGAAAATGTTTTAATATACTTACAAAAGATTTTGTCTCTAATTTAGGATAACTTTATATTAAGTATGTATATTCACGTTCGGGAGAAGATTAAAATTTATTTTATCAGTGAGATTTTATGTTGCCGTTACTTTTTTTTAAACAAAAACGTTGTCCCACACTAGGATTTTCTCCCGTGGGTGTGTTTACAAACACAAATTATCACATACACACACGCCCAGACCCGGAACAACTACCTGTAGATCATACAAATATTTGCTCCGTGTGGGGATCGAACCCACAACACGTGGCGCAGAAGCCGATCGCTCAACCGCTACGCCAATCGTGTCGTCATGCCTGTGACAACTGGTAACAATGCCAAATAAAATATAAATTTTCTGTCTCTTTTATGCGTCAATCTCTATTTTATAGCCAAGACGAAATGTGGTTACAATGAAGTAGCAGTTCTCTGCAGACAAATATGTCCCCCACAAAACTGTGAGATCGCGTACACTGATTATGCTTGTGGTGACGAAACGAAAATATGTGAACCAGGATGCAACTGCCTTCCTGACCACCTTCGGAATGGCAGCGGGATATGCATACCGAATGATAAGTGCCCATGTAAGATTTTGTATGTTATTATAATTAAATTTTAAGGAAAAGAAAGATAGACAAGCATTTTGTAGTGTGTCTTCAAAAACTATGAATCAACTAAATTTATATGGGATCATATTCTTTCAGATAAGTCTAAGTCGCATGTATATGATATAATCAACCCATTATATTGTCCCACTGCTGGGCACGGGTCTCCTCTCAGAATGAGAGGGATTAGGCTACAGTCCAACACGCTGGCCTAGTGAGGGTTGGCAGACTTCACACGCCATCGAGAAAATCTCTCAGGCATGCAGGTTTCCTCACAATGTTTTCCTTCACCGTTTAAGCGCGTGATAATTAACTATTAATACGCACATGACTTCGAAAAGTCAGAGGTGCGTGCCTTGGGTTCGAACTCGAGACCTTTGACTTGGCAGTCCAACGGTCATACCACTAGGCTATCACTGCTTCTTGTATATGTATATGATATACCTACACAAAAACAATCGTAATTTTTAAGGTTAGTTTAAATGACTTCAACATTATTGTAGCAATGACATCTTTCGCGCTAAGAACTTGCATTTCAACTGATATCCAGATGACAACTCACGAAACGAATCCAATTATTGATACACAAATAGGTATTGGTATGAAAATTGCATAAATATAGACGCCTGACAATAACATCCGCCATCACCAAATTACTTCGGCCAAAGTCTTCACAATTAGACAGAGTTTGCGTTGGCGCAAGTTTCCTAAGTTCCCCGTATGTTCTATTAAAGTTGTTTTACACAGGATTTCGTCCAATTGTAGACAGTATTGATTGGTGCGTGCCCTTTTTGGTTATCCTATTTTGGATATTCACACTTATTCATAACATACCATCACGCCTGTATTCCCCGAAAGGGTTAGGCAGAGGCATACTTAATGTACACCCACAGTTCGCCGGTATGTTTAGGTCCCATGTTATAGGGGGCGAGCCTATAGCCATTAACGGGCACAAATCCAGACTCCGTGCTGCTACTGAGAATTTCATAGAAAAACCTAACAAAAAAATAACACTTAGCTCGACCTGGGGATCGAACCAGGACCTTTAGAGTAGCAGTCGCACGTGGGGCCACTAGACTAATGAGGCAGTCTTTAAGTCAAGTCAAGACACTTATTCAGGCAAAAAATTTACCTTTAGTTGCCGGGATATTAACAAAAAACTATTCAAATGAAAATTGTAGACAGAATACTTATAATTGAGTTGGACAGTATCGTTGAAATAGTCGTTTTCCAAAGTAAGCATGTTGGGGTCTACTTTGCCCCTACCATTAAACCTCCGCAACTCAATATCTGGGCAAAACCTATATCTTAAGGATAGACTAGTTTCCAGGATTTTTAGGTTTCTGGCTAGCATTGTGTTAAGAGTGATCACTCATCCATAAACTGACCATGGTATGCGCAGCTTAATCTTTGACCAATATTTCTTCCTAGTAACTAACGTAAATTATTGTCTCCAATAGCATGATTATGTCGATCTGAATTTCGATAATTTATGAAATTTTAGATCCATCAACACCTGTTTGTGGTATCAACGAAGTAGCACGAGACTGCAGAAGGATTTGTCCGCCGCAAACTTGCATCAGCAAGTATGCGTTGTTCAGATGTATGGAAGACATACCGTGTGAACCAGGATGTGACTGTATTCCTAACTATCTGAGGGACAAAAATGGAGTATGTATACGAAGTGAAGATTGCCCCCCGCGTAAGTTGATATGTTAGCCTTTTCTTTTTGTCACTATGTGAGTAATTATCATCGTGAATCATCATCATCACCTTACTGTCCTGCTCAGAACGAAAGGGGTTCGACTATAGTCCACTTCGGTGGCCTATTGCACGTTTGCAGATTACACACGCGATTTAAGTACCTGATTAACTAAATATAATAAGCCTATACTTACGTGATTTTCCCACAAATCCAGACAAAAGTGCAGAATGCCACTTGCTGCAATTCTCGCATGCTTATTTAACTTCTTATCATATCGAGCTATTCTGAAAGTAGCCATTTCCCGACCATTCTTTTTCCCCACCCGCCTTTTGTATGAAAGCTAACTCGCCAACTTTTCATACTGGGGCCGTATTATGACATGTTAACGCCATCATTTTTAGGTTGTAAGAAAGAGATGAGGCTATTTAATATGTAGAGCGGCATCTCTTTCACAAAACCTAAAAATCATGGCGTTAACATGTCATAATACGGCCCCTGCACACTGTAGTAGTACAGTTTCCGATTAAAAGTTTGTTTTCACAAATAGGTTTTATTATTTTTTAGGCCCTTTCCTGTACAATAGTATAAATAAGAATTTAGCTATTTATAACCTTAATTATCATAGTACTAAATCAGTAGTGTATAAATATTTACAATCTTTGACCTATGATGAAACAGAATTATTAACTAATATTTATAAAATAAGATTGAAGATATTATTTATTTATTTTTTGTCATAGGTACTAAGTTCTTATAATTTATGCTACTTACTGTTAAGCTATTTAAATTTGTTGTATTTTAGTAAAGGAAAAATTCAATCGCGGGCAGGATTTTCCTTTTTCCTTTACTAAAATAACTTATAATATATATATATATATAATATAATCTTAGCATGGAAAATGCAAAAAAATCACAAAAAGATTGTTGTATTTTATTAAGTAATCTTGTAGTACTTGCCGCCTGTGACACAGGTTTATCCTAGTACGGGCACCTAACACTGTAATACCTCGTAATTATCTATTTGTATAAAGTTATCTTTGTATTATATTTTACCTTTGTAATTATGAATGAATTTTATTTATTATTATTATTTATTATACACAGTAAATTTTCTGTTGTTATAGTTTGCGCAATCCCGGACGAATGCATGAAAACTTGCGCGACACCAAACCCTCCAAACTGTGATCATCGCGATCCTCCTAAATCTAATATACATGGGTGTGATTGTAAACAAGGTTATATATTATCGAAAATTGGAGGCGATTGCATCAAAATTGAAGATTGTCCAAGTAAGAACTGTTTAATTTTCAATAATGCTGACCTGCAATGCTGAAATGGGGAACTTTTGTTGAATCATAATACGAAGTGTTGCTTTCGGTTCTAAATATGAATTGATTTCCAGGCTATGTTTTTTACCTCAATATCTATACTGGAATTTAATTTGTATTAATTGCATTTCTTAGATTACTTTATCTCGTCGATAATAGAAAATAATGATTATATTTGTAAAAAAAAATAAGTGACATTTATCCCGCTTGGTAAATGCGCTGCATTATTCAAACACCAACTCTGTCGAGGTTTTCCCAAAAGACTACAATACGGGGTTCTTCAAAAAAGAAGTGAAAAGGTTTTTACAGGGTTGGCAACGCGCGAGCTATAGTCAGACCTCTGGTGCGTCATACTTACCGTAGAAGTAACTTTCCATCAGGCGGGCTGTAAGATAGATTGCTACATCAGTGGTTTAAAAAAAATATACTATGGAAATTGTCATTAAAAGTCCCCAAAAAGAAAGGCATAGTCCCTGTTGGTAGTATATACCTATAATTGGTTGATTTGACACTTTTCTTTACTTGGGACTAAAAATGTCTCCCATTTTTAGCTGATTTAGGTTGCAATGGTGATCCCCACGCGAGAACCACACTCTGTCCTCACCCATGTCCTTCTACTTGCGAAGCACCAAACGCCAGTCCTTGCAAAAGAATGTGTGATCCAATTGGATGTTCATGCGAAGATGGTTACTTGCTTTCTAACCTAACTGGTAAATGCGTCCTGCCCGAAAAATGCCCTGGTAAGTGGAATATTATTTTTTCATGGCAGGTTTTGACTTAACGAAAATTGATAGATTCAGTTAGTCATGACACCTTTTTGTAATGTTGGAAATCCTCATGTACTCCACCTACACGTCACTTCCCACTTCCGTTCACATGAACTGAGATGTATTTTTTCTTTTATTCGACTTTCAAAATTATGTTTCCGAGTTGTTTAAATTTTATGGCCCGGATGAGGATGCCACAAATGAAAAAATATATATCTTAACGTCTTATGCCAAACAATTGTACCGTCTTCCGTTGTACGAGTATGTATATGAGAGTCAGAGCTCAAAAGGGTACAATTGTGAACTCTATCTTAGACCCCATTTACGCTATCACGAAGACTAAAGTTAAACGCATTCTAGTAAATATTAAAAAATAACATACCATTATACCATCACGCGTGTATTCCCCAAAGAGTTAGGCAGACGCGTACTAATGTATGTATCTACACCCACAGTTCGCCGGTATGTTTAGGTTTATGTTATGTTTAGTATTATGGTTAATAAAAAAAGAACTGGAGGTTGGCTCATACAAACTTCATTCATTTTATTTGTGTCGCATATTACTTTTAATATTTTATGATTTTCTTAGGAGGTAATCCATGTGGTAAAGCCGGGCGCTTTGTTCCATGTAAGGGGAACTGTCCTCAGGAATATTGTCCCGTGGACGACAGTAGAGGCATAATTATATGTGATCCTCCTAACAAATGCCTCTCTGGCTGTATTTGTAATCTGAATCATAAAAAGAAGAGCTACAAAGATCCCACATGCATCATATCGTCCGATTGCCGTAAGTGAAATTTAATGTTGATTGCATTTTCCATTTGCAAGCTTCGGGCTACAAAAATGGATAATTGATTATATATGAATCTTTTCCAATTCAGAAAAAAATAATAGATCAATTGTAGGTATGATTACTCATAACTACAATGTTAAGTAAGGTCGTGGTTTTGATTGATACGTACTTGAAATTCGGAAACACCATCGCATTAATATTTTTTGAGAATTCCTTAAAACAGTTTTTCATAGTATTTATTTACCTTATAATTTTTGTACACAGTAAGAAACAATTATGTTTCAATCCTTTATTACAGTAATTTTATTTTTTAAATTTCGATTAAGTGACTTAAAGTGACCAATAGGTTCTCTTCCTTACGTTTTCAAGGAATTCAGACTTTGTGTGTTGGTATGTTTCTGAATTATTTTATAACATTGCAGCTCCTGTCCGTTGTACGAGACCTAATGAAGTGTGGGATTCGTGCCCGTCAGCATGTCTAGCAGAAAATTGTGAGGATGTTAAGAATCAACCGACTGCGTGCAACACTCTTGTACTAAACTGTGAGCCCGCGTGCATCTGCAAGAAGAATCACTTCAGAAATGCTACTGGAATATGCATTCCTGCTCGAGATTGTCGTAAGTTTATCAACATCTTTTTTATTTATCAAATAAAAACATTATTGTTTGTTATGCCATGAGTTGCATAGGTAAGTTTTATGTTAATGTTACCATACACTGCGCTTTTGTGTGCTCTTGAACAAAAGATTCTCGTCTCTGGTATTTTATGTATGTAGATTTTAGTTCTTAAAGGGGCTGCTAGAGGGTTTTCAGTGAAGTTAGCTAGATAGTATCATCCACTAAACTCCCTGTCTGCAGTAATTTTATGCTTAGTGTATGGAGAGATTGGCGCATTGTTCTTTGGATTGTAATGGGGTTGCTAACAATTCTTCTACCAGTGAAAACTACGAATCTGCAGTCGTGTTTAGTCATCTTAGAAGCACAATCATCTACAGTTACTAATATTATGTTCAGTGTTGATATATCAACAACCAAAGGTATAAGTAAAACGAGTACCTACGTGTGCAAAGCGAACAACTGTAGTAATTTTCGGTTTTTATTATAAGTTTTCTTACGAAATACATTTTTCAATTTGTCTTTTTTTCAGCCTGCTGAGGACGTTTATCAAGAACCCTGTTTCTATCCTATATCTTTCAATTTAATATCAGACATTTTCCAAGTTACTCTGAATTACGTTTCTATGAAATAACTATCGAAATCGAGTAAAATTTTAGTTCAATAAATAAAGCTATTCCCAAAGGAACTGGTTGTATTTTTATTTCAACAAATTCTTGTTTGCCACAAAGTAAATTTCAAGGTCTCATGAATCAAATGAACACTACAAAGTTTTTCTTCAAAAACTTTTGCGTGGATGGAGACAAATCGGCTCATCCATCTTACGCTGGTTTTGTTTCGAAAAATTTGGATCAAATATCGTGGAGACCTAAAGTTTGTTTAAGAAAGGCCGAAAATATATATTATTTCATCGAGAGGGTTAGACTTAAAATATACACAATAATATAATAATAGGTTGTGCTCTATAATTGAAAGTATTTTAAAAACAAAACAATCTCTTAAACATTCTTTCCTTCACAAAGATCGTTTTGGAAAAATCTGCACTTTTCTCGGTAATAAAAGCTGAGTTAAAGAAACAAAGGATCAAAGAATATGCGGAATTTAATATTGCAATTGTTTGAAATGTAGCTTTAGTTGCAGTTAATAACTCATTGTTGCTTGTTTTTTCTTATAAAATGCAAAGCTCGAATTGCTTTTTTTTTAAGAAATAAATTTTGTCAAAAAATTGTGGCTTGTGTTTAAGGCGGATCGTTTCGCTGTAATCGCGAAATTCAAATTTCGAGTGGTTTTTCGAAGTTTGTAGGTCTATAACAAATTCTAGATTCATGGTAGTTGTAATTGTGACAGCAACTATACAACATTCACAACTGAGAACTAAAACCTTTACTAATAAATCCTTATCAGGCCAAAAACTTGGCGCAATCTGTGTAATTGGTCAAAATTGACATTTTACACTACTTTTAGCTCCAATAATGATTTTTAAGCAATGGTTTTAGACAAAAATTGAGAATTTTGTATAGTTAATGTCGCAATTACCATTACCATGAATGCAGAACTTATTATAGACATACAAACTGCGAAAAACCACTCGAAATTTGAATTTCGCGGGCACAGCGAAACGATCCGCCTTAAGCATAATAGGCACGCTTGTAAACAGAAAACATAGAAAACGGAATCGGCCAATCATAGTACAGCATTCAAGTCACGTGGTGGCGTTGACAATATATGGCATTGTCCAAACTATATGAATATTTCACATCAAACTCCGCTAAATCAATTTATTTTTATTTTTTTCTGTCTTTATCTATAGGTTAATTAAAATAAAAGTGTGATTGCTACACCTATAACTGTGAAATAGGATTGCAAAAAAATCTCATCCATCATTTCAGTTTTTTTTGGTTTACCAATATTTAACAAAAACTATTTTAGCGGATTCTAAAACTCGTTTAAGGTAAGTACCATAATGCGGTATAAAGAGTTCATAAATATTACCACTAAGTATGATGATTATACTGCTATAATATTCTTTCTTGATTTTAAAATCCACCTTTAACGAATATCTCCAAAACTTCTTTGCAGTTTATTCTTAATAGTGTCATTACCTCCAAAATCGAACTTCAAACAGGTTGATATAAAATTTCGTAATTGACACCTTTATTTGCCGATAAAATAACTCAAATATTGAAAGTTATGAAAGTTTTAGTAGGTACTAACAAAGTGAACAAACTCCATCGGACGTTAACGGGTAAAATTGATATTTCAATATCTTTGTGTCAATTTGAATCTAATTTTAAAGTGATCTTCGCATTCTTTAATCTTCAGACATAATGCAAAATCTTTTGTTCTTGTGAGTAATTATAATTAGAAAACACAGAAAAAGTCAAAAAAGATTGATAAATATATTTGACATCCTTAGAAGAAAACGCAACTATGGGACGAAATCTAGTAGTCTCTAAAATACGTAAGTATTTAATAAAATTATCAGAGACGTTAGTGGCCATTGTTCACTTCACTCAAGTCGTGGCAGAGCTCAGATCGCTCGTTGTGATCGTTTGTCAAAGATTCTTTAACGCTCCTTAAATCACGTGAAAACCTAAAAGATAACAAATGTGATGAACCGTATTATCTGCTTAACTAATCGCCAAATGACTAAAGCGTCCAAAAAATAAGTTTCCTTACAGTAATATCTACCTGTTTTAAAGCATACTATATTTACTTCCATCATTTGATATAAAAATAGAAGAAGAAAAATTGTACAGAATCTACGACTCGTTTATAAGCGAAGAATCTCTGCATTGTGAAGGAAGGTTTTTGTGTGAGCCATAAATCAATCTGCGGCGAAAAGATTCCCCTAAACTTTTTGCTTCAATCCACGTTCAGATATAGATAGCGAGTTTTTTAAATGCGAATAAATTACTGGATCTTTCAGATAAAATATACCCAGATTTACAAGAACTTGCAAACTGGTTAGTTGTATGACTAGTTCAAAATCCTAGTTATCCACTTTTATTTTCGTTTGGAATTAGCCGGTAAATCTACTATAGAAAATTGATGTGCATATACGCATGCATGTATACTTATAAGCTGTTAGAGACTAAGGAATGTTTTTGTATTCTTGTATTTTTCTCTAAACACGATTAAAAAGTGTTATGAAGCTGTTATTACGTGTTGAGAAATATATGTACCCACAGACCCACCGTGTCGACGGTTTTGTGGGCTTCGTTATAAATATAAGTTAATGTGAAAGTTAAATAATAAAAGATACATACATTATTATATATATATTAGATAGGTACGAATAGCTTTTAAGTACAAAAATATCTGTACCTATATTGTTTATTGGCGTCCAGATAATCCATATTTTATAGTCCTCTAAAAAATCGCATTAAATTACAGTTACAATGAAAGAGAAAACATTCCGTCAACTTATTCCTTCTCTTCTAACCACATAAAAACTATCGCTCGTTATACAAACAAGCCAAAGAAAACTCGTAAAGAAAGCCCAATCTGAGTACACTTCATCTGTACTTGTAGGAGACCGACCGTCAACCCCGTAACGTTCGATTAATCAGTCTTATTAGTTCCTCCACCGAAACGCTAACTAAATAATTGGTTACGATAAATGTTATTCTGCGGATTGTAATTGGTTTTCGTCTTATTTGTTTGTTCGCTGTTGATTTTTCTTTTATTTCTTTGATTATGTTGGCAATGTGCGAGTTGTTTTTGTTTGTGTGGGTTCCTTTGTGATTTATAGAGCGCCGATAGCTTGGGATATAATTGTCTGAGATCTTATTTGATTTTGACTGTCATTGTGGTTGTACGATTATTTGATTTGGAGATGCGTCTACACAAAACCTTTAATTATATAATAAGGTAACGTAATAAATCCGTGACCAAGGTGGATTCTTATTTCCCTATGATTTTTTTATGTATTACGTGACACATAAATGTGGTACACAACTAAATAATATTTATGTTATCCTTAAGTGAGTAACACGTACTTAGGTAGTTACGTTTAAAAATATATTTTGGTCCTTGTTTTTCGAAAGGTGTATACTGAAACTGAGCAAGTATTTTGTCTTATTATATTAAGTAGGTAATCTATCAAGTTCGTAGACTAATTGTAGGTACTGTATATCATATATCCAATCTACTTGTCTTGAAAATGAATTCAATATTTATTTGATGACTAGCTACCCGTCTGCGGTTTCACCCGCGTTGCTATGCTCCTATTGGTCGTAGCATGATGTTATCTTTTGATGTTATTATATTTTTTTAATTACAACCAGTAGTTCCTGAGATTAGCGCTTTCAAACAAACGAACTCTTCAGCTTTATAATATTAGTATAGATTAAGTATATTATTAGCCTGTACACTGCAAGAGAAAAAAATCTCTATGGAGGCCTTCCATCCTTTATGTTCCAACCTTCCACATTTCTCAGTTTTATGCTGCAGTAGGCTAGTCAGGTAAATGAAATATGCGTGTAACTGATAAAACGTTTGCCAAACAAACAAATAATCTTACGTGCTGATACCGAACCGCGACCCAACAGCACGGAACCACTCCTCTAATTACATAAATTATATTGGCTCGTACTTATTTCACAAGTTCTTTATGCAACACTAATAAAATATAAGTAGTGTATGCAAGCGTGGCTCTATTGCGTAAATCTAAACAATTTCATTAAAATTTCTTTATGTTTGAAAAAGCAAATGAATACTAAGAAAGCGGGATTCCACCTAACAATAAAATTATTATTGTCTAGACTTGTTCAAAAGAATGTGCGCTGGTAAGAACGTCATTGAGAGAGAGCAGTGATAGCCTAGTGGTATGACTATTGGACTGCCAAGTCAAAGGTCTCGAGTTCGAACCCACGGCACGCACCTTTGACTTTTCGAAGTAATGTGCGTATTAAATATTTAATTATCACGCGCTTAAACGGTGAAGGAAAACATCGCGAGGAAACCTGCATGCCTGAGAGATTTTCTCGACGGCGTGGGAAGTCTGCCAACCCGCACTAGGCCAGCGTGGTGGACTATAGCCTAATCGGTCTCATTCTGAGAGGAGACCCGTGCCCAGCAGTGGGACATTATAATGGGTTGATTATGAAGAACGTCATTAGGAAAATATAATGTCACTAGCATTTTCTCTCAAATTACTCAGCTTTAACACAGAAATACAAGTTTCTTTTAATTGTTTAATCCAAAATTAGTAAAAAAATATCCAGATGTTCAGATATCCAGTCATTTATCTAGATCGTCATATCGAGTCAAACAATTTTCGAGTTAGTAATGTGAATAGTCATTTATCTATAAGTAAAACA
Source organism: Acronicta aceris (assembly GCA_910591435.1). Taxonomy (NCBI): domain Eukaryota; kingdom Metazoa; phylum Arthropoda; class Insecta; order Lepidoptera; family Noctuidae; genus Acronicta; species Acronicta aceris. Next base: position 5,174,116 of record OU342767.1, on the reverse strand, counting down.
TTTTAATAATTTAATAACATTTTTTTTTTAAAATTTCAATATCAGTATCAGTCAGTCTTCGTTACAATATCCCTCATAATTTTCTCCCAGGGTAAAACTTGTTTTTCAATGATTTCAAGATACTCCCAAGTTCCTTGAATTCCTCTTTCGGAGTTCGCAACATTTTTCCTGTAAATTAAGTAAAAGGTCGTGTTATAAGAAAAATCTTCGCTTAAGTTTTAATGCTGTATACTTCAAAGGTTCAATGAAGGAAAATCTTTTATATTTCATTACGGTTCGTAAACCGTACATTTACATTACATTGTATACATTTTCATGGGTGCGACATAACTACAAACACATAATCTAATTTAAAATTCCTGCCTACTATAATTAAAGCTATTAAAACTACTTGCAAAAATCTTCATACTGAGAACTATTAAGCTACCAAATACATTTACATATTACCTACTAGCGATAGACGTGACATCCCTATTATAATTATGTCAGCTTGACAGAGAGAAATCAATTCAATATGGGATTAACATTTTTGTATGAAAATGTCTGCTCTTCTTCTTCCGGGCTTTGTTCAGCAGGAGCTGATAATTACGATTATAATAATCGTAATTATCAGCTCCTGCTGAACAAAGCCCCAAAGACTCGCACAAAAACCGGTTATATGCCGTTTGCATTCAACGACATCCAGCGACCTTCACCAGGTCGTACGTCCATCTCGTTGAAGGTCGTACCACACTGAAAAATGCAGTGTGGAAAACGTCCTTCCTCTCTCTAACCCTTTTAGATCTTTCGATACCTTTCCATTTTAGGTAGCTGAGTGGGCTAGGAACCAAGGTTCTAGAATAATACTTACAGCAATCGATAGGCAAAACGCACACCCTCAACTCATCATGGAAGACATAGCCAGTCTTGCAGTCACAGCTGTTGTATCGGCAACCGCTCCAGCAGTCAGTTTTGTTGACATCGCGGTAGTCGGAGCAGGAGTTGCCGCAGTGGTTACCGCAACCGCTTGTCGCGTTGAAGTCGCCGTTGCAGCTAGCTGTGGAGGGTTAGAATTTCATTATTATTAAGCCTGACTATGTAAGTTGTTTTTGTGTGGATATATGTTAAGTGTAACAATGAGCTCGTTAGTTAGTTTAGTCTAGTGGTCATAAGCGCGACTGCTACGCTAGGAGCTTCGATTCTCAGGTTGACCAAAGTGCTATTGGATTTTTCGATCAAATTCTATCAGCTCGAAGTTTGATCCCGGTAAATGGCAATAAGCTCAACCCCCATTACATAGGACCTAAACATGCCAGCGAACTGTGGATAGACATTAGTGCACTTCTGCCTAACCCTTCAGGTATCACAGACAGTTGATATGTGTCAAAAACGTTTACGTTGTCAATAACTTTGGACTTCCAAGTTTCGTCACGTCATTTTCTGATCCATATTTTCCGAGCAATATCGAAACTAGGTACTCGTATTTCGTAACCACAAGGAACTAGACAAATAGGAATTCAAATTTGGAACACAAATTAAACAGGTAGTAGGGCGAATAAGTTTGTTATTCGAAGTCAACCAAGGTCGCTCGGTGAGAAGTGATTCAAGTTTGTGGTCTGCGACTGCGGGTATAACATACGTCGACTTCGCTAACTAACCTCCTTATTCATAATGTATTAAGATTTATAAACGCTTTATAATAGTCGTTATTCTGTACAAGGCATAAAACCCATTTTAGTTTAAAGGAAATGTGTAAATGAATAACGTTACTAATTGAGTCAAGTAATTGTGGTTCTCAAAAGATGACGAATACAAGACAGCTGACGACGTCATCTCTATTACATTATATTACTTCATGATATGTTGCAATTAACTTTCTAGAATGTTGTCATTTTTATATAATTATATTTATTGTCATTTTATATTCCCGTGTGAGCACGGGTTAGAATACTGTTCCTCACTGCCTTTCAGATAGGTATCTCGAAGGAGACGTGAAAATATCTGACTTGCTCGGTGGTAGGACCTCTTGGGGTCTGACTGGCTGGCGATCACCATTACGTCGGAGTCCATCGTAAAACACCTTGGTGTGTGTTTCCACTTTTGCAGTCTGCAGTCCGCCGTAGGGGCTCATAGGGGTCGGCAACGCTTTGCCAGCTTGCCGACTTGATCCATACAAAATGAAATAAAAAAAATACACAAAGAGGTGTTACAGGAGTGTAAACACTATTTTAGAGACAATAAATAATGGTATCTATTGGTGATCTAAGCGGGTCGGAAATTCTGTACTTAGTACCTACCTACTATGTATTATAAAGAGTTTTTGACGCCTTTCTTCTTGTAGGTAGGTAATTTAATTTTCATTAGGCTTTGTTTTAAGTATAATAATAAAATTATGAAATAAATTATTGAGCACGACACTATAAGGGCTTCCTCTGACGACACAAAAGTTTTCGCGCGAACACCGGACATTATCAACGTTAACCTTGAAAATTTAAAAGTCGTGAAACTCGTGACGGTCAAGGTCAATTTGCGTTTGCGCGGAACCTGTCGAGTCCTTAGTGCACCTTGATAAAATGATAACCGAGGAAAAAACACAACTTATCATCGACGTTTGATGCAAGGGATATGCCAGTGATGTAATGTTTTATGTCGAAGGAAATGTTAAGGAATAATACCAACATTCTGCATTCTGCATTTTCCTTCCTTGAGAAAGGGAGCTGTTGTTGTTTTGTTTCTTTTTTAATAATTTATTATTATACAGACAGTTTTACTTTAGACATTATTCTTGCTTTTTATAATTAATACACTACACATAATGTACCTATTTGTTGTAAAATGTTGTAAAAGTACCTCTCTATTTATCTGTTTGTCTGTAACCTTATTACGCTTAAACCGCTGAACAGATTAAGATAAAATTTGGTAAGGAGATAGATCCTGAGGAAGGACATAGGCTAACTTTGGTACGCATGAAACCGCGGACAATAGTGAGCGGTAATGAATGAAAGGGACTGGGCGTCCTTCTCATTCATTACCTACCGCACTGCGTACTTGGTATGAACTTTCATACTTCATTGCGCTAGCCATCCCTATCTTCTTTGCTCAAATCGTTTAAGAGTCCGGCGGACCGAATTTCTCTCACAAACGTAATACCGAAATAGGATACGAAATAGGACCGTAGGAACCTAAATGAACAGTATCTAAAGCCGAATAATAATATAGTTTGATAGAATATTGTCTGGATTACGATTCATACCATCACGCCTGCATTCCCCGAAGGGTTAGGCAGAGGCGTACTTAATGTACACCCCAAGTTCGCCTGGTATGTTTAGGTCCCATGTTATAGGGGGCGAGCCTATACCAATCCAGACTCCGAGCTGCTACTGAGAATTTCATAGAAAACTCAATAACACTTTGCTCGATCTGGGGATCGAACCCAGGACCTCTAGCGTAGTAGTCGCGCTTGGGACCACTAGACTAATGAGACAGTCATTTAGTCAGAGGATTACGATTTATTTCGGTATTACATTTTTGTAGGCAATTCACGCTCCGCCGGACCCTTAAAGAAAATTTTCATAAACCTGTATAAAAACTAAGCTATACGAAACTTACGGCAGTCAGACTTCGGTATGCACATTCCATTAGCGTCTCGTACCAGTCCGTCTATGCACACACATTCCGGCCTGCATAGCGAAGTGCCCCCCCCGCACCGGATGGGGTGTCCCAAGTCCTCGCAAGTCTTCGGCCCACAGTGCACGCACTCCACACTCACTTCGTTTTCTTTGCACACTGAGCGTTTCACAACTGAAAGATAAATATCCATCTTAATAAAATTGCTAAAAACATTTACTTTTTGGCTGTGTTAATAAAAATTGTATAAGTAATTAGATATAGATATTGTATGGGGAACCATACAATTATATATTAGCCCGATCAGCAATTTACGCTGCTCACAGAAATCAAACTAATAACATTAATCAGTACGCAACAAGACCGCGACAAGTAACGTCACGAGTGCTTCCTTGCTCTTTTATAAAACAAGCAGTGTATAACTGAAATATACGGTTTTACAGAAAAAAAAAAACTAAGATCCAGCCTCAGTTCCTCCTCCTGTTTTACCGCTTTAGATATTTTCTTTTCTCAATTATAATTATAAATACTTATTAATAATAATATATTGTTATCTACGTAATCTTAAGTACCTAATTCCATGTAGATTATTATATTTACAGCGCCATTGCAGGGTTTCATATTGACACTTAAATTATTGTAACTTGTAACATCCTAATTACATAATGAAAGCAATAAAGATGCGAATTTAAGTAGAACACTGATTACTGTATCTGGTTAGATTAGACGCTGATGCCAACACAATCGGGAAAAGTATAGAAGGATGGGAAGGATGATATTGGCTATGCGAATTGGCAACATTAAGTATCAGATTGCATGAAGTCTAATCCCGCGTGCGTGGAAAAAAACGCATGACAATGAACTCTCCTATCAAATCAATTCCGTATACCGTTAGGTATGGTGGTGTTTAACTCATCAATGTTATTGATATGCCCCATTATAGAAGACACAAGATTCGATCCGTTTATTCATCATCTTCAATTTAAGGTTTCCTTGCGAAAGCTTAATTTATTTTTATTGTACTCTCGTATCTAGAACTATACAAGACTTAAAATGTCGATTGTTAATCATTAAAATTAAAATTTCAGTTTGTTTTGATTTAACACTTCTATAAGTTTCTAGATTTTTCTAGAACTAAGAGATCTTCGACGTCCAGATTCTCATAAGTATGTATCGCAAATATTTGATACGGAAAGCGTACATGTCTGTTACCTACGTGTTTCGCGTGCTTCCTCATAAAAATGCAACGGGAAAAATTTACAACAGGATATTGCAGATATTTCGTACCCGGCACCAGTAATATTTTGCTGCATTTTCTGTTTTGTACACATATCGTAGTGGTTATCGTATTAGTCTAATTTAAGGAATAAATAAAATTATATGACGTGATAATTATTATTAAGCAACGATAGCCATTAAGGGTCCGGCGGAGCTTGAATTGCCCACAAAAACGTAATACCGAAATAAATCGTAATCCTGACAATATTCTATCAAATAATGTTATTATTCGGATATGGATACCGTTAATCTAGGTTCCAACGGTACTATTTCGTCTACTACTACTTCACTGGAAATAAAAGACCGGAAAATCGTTCCAACTTGGTAAAGTTATCAAAAATTGCATTTTTATACTGCATATTTCCAGTGAAGTATTTTGGACGAAATTTTAGCGTCGGAACCTAGAATAACGGTATCGATATCCGAATAATGACAGAATTTAATGAAATTGTGTTTGAATTACGATTTATTTTGGTATTACGTTTGTTAGAGAAATTCGCTCCGCCGGACTCTTAAGGCGTCGGACTTGAGATCATATGGTTGCCGGTTTGAAACCCACCCATTGCACTACCGACGTGAACTCACATAACAAGAATACTAAGAGTAATGTGCGACCAATATTGCTAGTAAAGTTTACATTAAATAATACTAATGTTAAGTAACTTGACTGCCTCATTAGTCTAGTGGTCCCAAGCGTGACTGCTACGCTAGAGGTCCTGGGTTCAATCGTCAGGTCGAGCAAAGTGTTATTGGGTTTTTCTATGAAATTCTCTGTAGTAGCTCGGATTACATGAGACCTAAACATACCGGGAATACCACCGTTTATGTAAAGTAACTTAGATCAAGACGCCGAATACCTCATCCTCACTATGAACATGGATGTTGTAAGGAATCCGAAACGTTGGGATTAAATAATACTAATATAAAAGTAGGTACCTAGTTCTTTGTAATGTCCAATTTAATTTTCATAATACACGTGTTAGAAGACCTTTAAAATTAATTGCACTTCTTTCACACTACACATTAATCTATACGCTTCATGGCATTCCTACTTACTACTTAATATTATAAATGCGACAGTAACTGTCGTGTGTGTAGTGTCTGTCTGTCACTTTGTTTGTCACATCCGCACGCGTAAACCGCTAAAGCAGTTTTGACGAATTTTGAATAGAAATAAATCAGACTTTTGAAAAGAACAGGCTGCGGGCAGCTATGAAGTTATCTAATAAATGAGAAGTGTACTGATACTTCCCACCTTACTTTAAAGTAAAAGAAACTTACCTTCACTATGTATAAAATAAACCCAATAAGTGGTCACTAGAACAATCACAAACAACTTGGACATTTTAACGTTATAGAAATGTCCACTGCACCCGCCGACTACAATTCAAGTGACAACATTTAAAACATTTTTGATTCCATTCAGATTCTACTATGACATTCGGCATTTTCCTTTTAAATGACTAAGGCACAGGCTTACACAACCATATCTAGAGTTTTCCTTGAATTCTCGACGTATTCAAGCTCAATTGCAATGTAATTATTTTGTTAATTGTGGATTAAGACCGATTTTAATTTGTTTCGGTCGCTGTCATTGTTAAAAGGAAAATTTGTTAACTCACGTGATTTTTGCTCATCTTTTGTTTTTGTATGATTCCTTCCTTATGACCTAAGGTTGTGAGGCTTTCTGTAGCCGTGGTGATAAGAACGTGGCATTTGTTTTGTAGTTAATAAAGCAGGAAAGTATTTGTTTTTATACAGGTACTATGTAGTTCACATCTGCCTTGGATTACATCATTGGCTGTTCCGTACATCAACTCATATACTCGTAGTACGATAAAGAAATGCTTTTACCTAATTGTTATTTTTTAATAACGAATGTCATTGAAAAAAAGCACTATAATAATTATACTGTTCTACACGTGCCAATGATGTCAAAACAATATCGTTCTAGAATGCCAAACTCCATAAAGCACTTTCAAACGTAGTCACCAATCCGCCACTAGTGGTTTCAAAAATTGAAATACAAAATACGCAAATACCGTTCAAAATCCGGGTACAGAAATTGGCCAATGGCAAATATGAAATCCTAAAGAATCGTCCGCTGACACAATATCTTCGGGAAAAGACAGCTTCCCCGCAATACCCTCTATTTGTCTCAATGTACCCTCAGCGTCTATCGGATTTCTTTTTGAAAGCCTCTTATCCCGTTTCCTTCATGTTTATAGTTTTTTCTTGGGTTGTGAAGTGTTTGAGTACTTATATGAATTCAATTTTTATGCTGTCGATGGTATTTGGTCGTAATTTAATGTCTGATTCTAAAGGAGCAAGAACTGATTTTATTTCAGAAGAAATATTGTCTACAAAATGCGTGAAGGTAATTATCTTTTCTAAGTTATATATTTTAAACAGTGAAACTGAAGAACACTATCGAAATAAACACTTAATTTAGATCTTTGCAGTGAATAGCTTTAGAATATGCTAAATGACACATTGATCCCAAAAGAGAAATACAAATTGAATTTTTGGAAAATTGGACTCAGTTTTTTTTTTAAATATAGCAAGTACAACCTATGCAAGGCCAAATTATGTAATAAGAACAGAAAGACTTTGGTTTTTTTCTAGGTACATATTAAATTAGTAGAACATTAAGTAACTGCCTCATTAGTCTAGTGGTCCCAAGCGCGACTGCTACGCTAGAGGTCCTGGGTTCGATCCCCAGGTCGAGCAAAGTGTTATTGGGTTTTTCTATGAAATTCTCAGTAGCAGCTCGGAGTCTGAATTTGTGCCCGGTTAATGGCAATAGGCTCGCCCCCTATTACATGGGACCTAAACATACCGGCCAACTGTGGGTGTACATTAGTACGCCTCTGCGTAACCTTTCGGGGAATACAGGCGTGATGGTATGTTATGTTATGTTATGTTATTAAGTAACTTAATTAAATAAATCTCATTGCTAAGGATGCACGAAACTTTGATAGGAAACATCATTCACGAGTAACATGAATATAAATAACGCTAGTAAAAGCCGAAGCTGTTGAAAACTACTTAACTTTTTAGGTCGGTAGTAATCTATTTTAGCTGTATGAAGTAGCTAAGTGTAGTCAGGAAACTTGAAGGAAAATAAATATCGTCGAATAAGAGTTGTTGGAGCAACTTCCAAGTTGGATGCGGAAGCAGTTTCAGAATGTACGAGTGTGTTCGTTTAGTGAAAACAGGTACAGTATTCTCGTGTGTAAAGAGCTTTAGGAACCGGTTTTGTGTATGTTTAAAACATTTGTGGATTTGTTGACTCCGCTATTTAAGTGAGCTTTGCTAATATTGGAAGTTTGATCAACTCTGCCACATGACTATAAAAACTTCTACGAATAACAATTAACATACATCACGCCTGTATTCCCCGAAGGGTTAGGCAGAGGTGTACTAAATGTACACCCACAGTTCGCCAGTATGTTTAGGTCCCATGTTATAGGGGGCGAGCCTATAGCCATTAACCGGGCACAAATCCAGACTCCGAGCTGCTAATGAGCATTTCTTAGAAAAACCCAATAACACTTTGCTCGACCTGGGGATCGAACCCAGGACCTCTAGTGTAGCAGTCGCACTTGGGACCACTAGACTAATGAGGCAGTCACGAATAACAATTAAAGCAATCAAATAGATCCGCATCCATAAATAATGACTTGTCTCTGAAATGAAGCTTATTTTTAGCTGAGTGCGGAGAGTAACAACATGAAAGAAATTGTAAATTAAAAAAAAATCTTCAACACTAAGATAAAATTTAATTTAATATTACCGACGGTTTTTGCGAATTTATTTTAAGATTTTCTTGCTTATTTGGTTGATACTTATTGTAAAGGGGACAAATATAATGACCACCAAATTTAGTAAATTGATCACCAAAATGGATAAATTGTCACCAAAAATTAGGTTTGGGTTAGGTTAGAAATTATTTTGGTGATCATTTACTATATTTGGCAATATAAAGTGATTTTTTGCCATAACATTTTACTAGGTCTGGTGGTTAGTTAAACATAAGCCTATTGTAATTATAGTTAGTATTTCCCCAGCCATGTAGTGATTGGCTTCAGTTTTAGTCAGAATATCAGTTAATATTAGGATTTAAAGAAAAAATAATTAAGAAGAGTCCATAGAAGTATCCACTGACAACATTCTTCTTACTTATGAAGAGTGCCAAGTTCCGTTTTTAACATCAGTAACAGAGTCATATTACTACGGGAGGCTTGGGATCAAGTAAAGTGCTGACAGAAGAAATTATGAACTGTGAACTTAAGTTTCTTAACAGGAAGATGCGCATGACTGGAAAAGTTGCGCCCGTTGGTATTCATGCCGTTCTTGATTGCATGCAGATTATATTTAACTAGCTTAGCCTCGGTACCTGTGCAGATCTTGCCCTAGAGAAGGCACTGGCAACTGATATCCACTTTCCTATCTTTCAAAGTTTAAAACAATGGTCGCGAGCATTTGGAGAGATACAGTCACGTTGACTGCTTCATTAGCCTAGTGGTCCTGAGCGCGACTGCTATGCTCAGAGATCCTAGATTCGATTCCCAGGTCAAGCAAAGTGAAAGACTCACTCACACTCGCACTGGAATTATTTAAAGACGATCAGACCGTGATCATCTGTCTTCTTGTTTCCAATAATCTAAGTAATATAATCTATTGTGCCAAATTGTATTACGCGAACACGGTTTGCGAAAATGCGACCAAAATGGTTCTCAGACGTGATGACGTCATTGCTTGTTATAGGCAGGTACATACTTTTACCTGTTGTTTCTTGTTTTTCCACTCAATTTATTTCCAATTAGTAAAATACTTGGAACGACAGGAGCGCAGTTTCCTACCTCGCCATTACTAAAATTGGAATTAGGTACCTACACGATACGAGGAATATGTGAACTCTACAACTGTCTTTTAGTTAAAATAATAATAATAAGTTAATTTATTTTTATGTATCGTTAAGTAGTGCCTCATTAGTCTAGTGGTCCCAAGCGCGACTGCTACGCTAGAGATCTTGGGTTCTCGATCCCCAGGTCGAGCAAAGTGTTATTGGGTTTTTCTATGAAATTCTCAGTAGCTGCTCGGAGTCTGGCTTTGTGCCCGGTTAATGGCAATAGGCTCGCCCCCTATTACATGGAACCTAAACATACCGGCGAACTGTGGGTGTACATTAGTACGCCTCTGCCTAATCCTTCGGGGAATACAGGCTTGATGGTATGTTATGTTATGTAGTGTTCTTATATTCTTAGTCAACCTATTTATTGACATACTGTGGGGTAAGATTTTCGTCTCAGAATGAGAATTGTTAGGTTATAGTTAACTACATGTATTGGTTTATTGGGGGTTGACCAAAGACATTTAAATATAATGAGCAATAGATGGGCACGATCAAAATTGTAATCCCATTTCATGTGGGTAGTACGAAATGGGATTACAATTTAGTTGTAGGTAACGAATCGCTTCGTCTAGTGCCATGCGTCAGCCTGTCGAACAAAGAAATCGAATCAAATCGGGATTATAGTTTTTGCATGAGAATGTTCCTTATAAGGGTTCCCTTTGGGGTTCGCTGACTTCACACGTCATCGGGAAATCTCTCAGGCATGCAGATTTCCTCACTATACGATATTTGCCTTGTGATAATTTTTGAAAACTGCCTACAACATTTTAATAGCATGCGAACGAAACTGTTGTTGCGTGCTCAAAAAATGTTGAAAGTGACGCGGCGTGCCGGTGAACAAAAGGTATAAATTCAATTGCTACTCTAATGCAGATAAACACCAAGTTATAAGACTCACTTTTTGGAACTGTGCAACCAGTTATGATTCTTCAACATTACATAGGTATTTAAAAGGGCCGATATTTCCAAATCGGGCCTTAGAAAACGAAATATATATTCCTTTAATATTTTTATTCCTCTGATAAAGTTATCTGGCGATGGAAAAATCGACCCTTATTGAAATAAAACATTTTGTGATGGGTGGGACTCGCGGTGGCTTAGCGGTCAGAGCGTCTGGTGTATCTAACCAGGAGACGCAGGATCGAATCCCGCCAGCGATTGAATTTTTCCTTTACTAAAATAACTTTAAAAAATTTTGAATTTGACTTACTTATATGAGTCAAGAATTACTTCCAAGTTCATAGTTGCATTTCGGGGAAAATAATTTAAAAATTCCATCCAAATCTCCTCTGATAGTCTAGACCTATAAAGTTGCTTGAATTGAATCTAGGTAGGTATTAAATATAATGCGGACCTGTCTGAATAAAATCTAATAATTTAATAAACCCCAACTTCAACTTTTTCCATTTAAATTTGTGCTCCGGTTACAAAATTGCATAACTTGATGCAATTAAAGATGACTCGGGTAAAAAATTCAGCTCAGAAAACTCAGCTCTTTCAATATAAAACTTTATTATGAAGGATGGAAAGTTTTAATAATCCCCTGCGACAAACGTCGAGGACGTCCGAACGGGATCGAGTAACCTCATTTCACACCGACCGGGCCTTATTCATTCATTTTTAAGGTGATAAGTAAGTTTATTATTAATGTGGTCATTTATTTTGCACCTCCGGAGATTTAAGGCGACTCCACGGTTTGTCGATATTATTCCTTACAATTTCCGTTTAGTTACCAGGATTTTGAAAATTATAACAGAATATTAACTACTTATTACTGATTGTATTGTACTCTGTATAGTAATAAAAAAAATTAGTAGGTATACATATTTTAAAATAACACGAAATGTTTAACATAAAACGTCTGATTCAAGTAAATAATAATTCATTGATTATTATTGAGGCAAATAAATAGAAAACCAATTTTCGAATTACCAGAAGTAAATAAATCTCTCTAAAAATGTTTTTTAACGATACGTCGCTTGACGTTAAACAACACGGAAACAATATAAAAAAAAAACAAAAACATTAATGGCTGAAAACACTGTAGGCGTGTCATCAGCTTCATTGGCTTTTGCCACGAGTGTCGTGTCACAAAATATTTGTACGAAACCTAATTCACTTACTACCATCTAAAACTATTACGTATTTATCTACCATCTTTTACTCTAATACTTTTCCTTCCTAACTTTCTACCAGTGCGCGTCCCTGTCCTACAAAGTTACGCAGGATGATGCACCAACAGCGTCAGACTGTTAATAACTTGCTTCCCCGCTGCCTCGGACTTTAACATCAAGTGAGAAACGACATTACGCTCGTTCGTCGCATTTTTTAAACTTTGCAACTTTTTTCTTTTTCTAAGCGGCCTGTGATTGCTTCGTGTCGGGATCTTGTACGAGTTTTAATTACAATTTTAGTGAAAAGTTTTTGATAAAATACACCTACCCTATCTGTATGACTTAAGAGTCTGGCGGAGCTTGAATTGCCCACAAAAACGTAATACCAAAATAAATGGTAATCCAGACAATATTCTATCAAATTATGTTATTATTCGGATTTGGATACCGTCAATCTAGATTCCTACCGTACTATTTCGACAACGACTACTTCACTAGAAATAAAAGATTGGAAAATCGTTCCAAACTTGGTAATTTTATCAGAAATTGCATTCACTTACATTTATATCCAGTGAAGTATTTTGGACCATATGATAGAGTAGGAACCTAAAGTAACGGTATCGGAATCCGAATAATAACACAATTTGATTAAATTGTGTTTGAATTAAGATTTATTTCGGTATTACGATTGTAAGAGAAATTCGGTCCACCGGACTCTTAAAGGGTTATGTAGAAATGTATCTACTGTATTACCACATATTTACCTGCTATGTAACATGGGACGAGCTTATTACAATTAATCGGGTTCAAATACGAAGCTACGATCCTCTACTGATATTTTTATAGAAACTGACTTTCTTTCTGTCTTCTTTCTTTGTTTCACTAGACTAATATGGAAGTCATTTTAGTGTCATGTATAGATAATCCATGATTATTTTATAAAACATATATTCCAACTGGACTCAAAGTTTAACATATCCTGCCTTGGAAGGATGGAAACCTAATAACTTAAAGGAACCTTTTTTTATATGAACAGAATAAAAATATTTTTAATAAATATCGTTTGCCCTGATCGGAAAATTAAATGGCCACATAGATTAGAAATACTATATTGTTTAAGATTATTCAAGGATATACGAGAGTGCAATGACATTATATAGTGTAAATTGCGAGTAGTAAGGTAGGTAGGTACTTAGTTACATGAAATCCGCCACAAATATAACCACAAAAGTAAGGCATTTCAATGCAAAATTCAACTCGAATAAGGTTCTACCTTAATAGATTATTTCGTTGCTAAACCAAAACTACAAAGCCGAAAATAGGAAAAGCGAGGAAATCTCCTGCATTTTAAACTACGCATTACCCGTAGTAATGAGCGAGCACAACGGGTGGTTTATAATAACGCTGACACGGGTTCTGCAGAGTACAGTCAGATGGTAAATTGCCTCATTACACTTAAAAATGCAATTTCTTTTATCACATTTAGAATGAGATATGATGAATTTTGTTGCACTTCGATGACGAGTTCCGAATGGAACATAATCCCATAAAACATTTATAAAAAAAATGCATGGAAGGAGAGATATTTCAAAAATTATCGGAGAATGTCTATAGGTATTATGTTAATAAAACCCAGTCCGATCTGTGAAGCTATTAGGTATCGAGATTTAATTCTATGGTAATCCTTTTCAGATTACAAGCAAAAAAAATACCGGCGGAGCGAATTTCTCTTACAAACGTAATACCAAAATAAATCGTAATTCAAACACAATTTCATCAAATTGTGTTATTATTCTGATATTGATACCGTTAATCTAGGTTCCTACGCTAACATTTCGTCCAAAATACTTCACTGGAAATAAATGTGGGCGAATACAATTTTTGGTAACTTTACCAAATTTGGAACGATTTTCCGGACTTTTATTCCCAGTGAAGTAGTAGTAGATGAAATAGTACCTTAGGAACCTAGATTAACGGCATCCAAATCCGAATACTAATAAAATTGGATAGAATATTGGCTGGAGTAAACTCCGCAGGACCCTTAAACAAAATTTTATAAAGTGAGGAAACTTGGCAAAATGGCAATACAATGGCAATGATCATAGAGTGCCAAAATATTATACTAAGGGTGATGGTGCCTCACAGTTAAAAAAATTGCTTGATTTTGGGGAAATTGCGGCAATTTAGGCACGATAATCGTGCATTTTTAAACTTAATTAATTATGTTCTCTGGTCTCATACTCTGCGATTCCAGAGGAATTTTCATCCACGGACACGCGGGCCGTATGCTTGTTTGCCACCTTAGTGGTATAAAAAAAGAATGTTTACTTTCATGCACATTGTTTCTTATTTTATTTGGGATCTCTATATGCCCCTTTTGGATTCGAGGCCGATAAAAAGTTTAAGTGATAGATAGGTATTTAGATAATGTACTTACCCACGGTGTTACGTGTGATGATCTTGCTTTTCTCAAACTCGTAAACTCGTGAATTTTGGGAAATTCCCTATTAGTGCTCGCCTGTATAATAACTGGTGTGCGTTGTCAACTTTAATAAACTTTGTATTTGTTGTAGTTATCACAGACTTTGTGTAAATACAAAACAGACTTCGCTAACGTAATTGTAAACCCTAACTTAAAAGAGTATACTTCATCTTCGTTCACAAACTTAAATCCAACTTTTATTTTTAATCAAACGACTTTGTCACAGAGGTCATAAAAAATCCAGCCCTCATTTTCAGGGTAAACAATTTCTTATTTAGGTACTTTCAATATTGCGGAGAGGCAAATGAAGACCTATTGCTTTACGGACACAGCTTGGAATCGAATGGGGTGAGTTAATTCTGGAGGTATTGTTTTATTTTGATGAAGTTGTGGGGATAAATGAACGGGGGTACAGCGTGGTTCATTTGATGTAAGATATACAGAATATATGGTTGAGGAGATAGGAAGAATGCTTCCTATCTCTTGGGAAGTACAGTTCAGACGGTGGTTTTGCAATTTTATTGTCACTAAGAAAATTGTTATCATAATGACATTTAGAACTATGTATTTGGATTATTTATATAAACATAAACATTCTGAGCAGATGATTAGGAGAACAACAATTATCAGTCTTTAGATTTTTAAGGGCTAAACGATGTTTTAGGCGAAGGAAAAATTATGTGTCTGCGTATTTCTCAATAAATATAATCAATAAACAATGTAATTAATATAGCGACATATAACATAGAAATCACAAACAGGAATACTTTGAAAATACGCTAACTAACTTTTACTTTGATTGCTAAAATACCTTTAAGCAAGATAAAAAGAAGTCTTAAGTTCCAATAAAATTTCATCTTTAATATTAAATACGAGTTAAGAATTCCACTGAAATACATTTGGATCTATTATCAAAATTATAAATCATCTTTATCTTGCGTTTTGTCGGTTTCCGTCTCCCATTGTTTGTATAAATCGACGCTTTACCGCCTATGAGATGGTAGTGATTTCCTTATTTTCCTGAGTCCAAAGAAAATTCAGCATTGTGATCTAAGAAACTAAGTTTAAAATGAATTTGTGTGTTATCAATGTGTTTGTGGAAACTTCCGTACGCTTGGATTCGTTGAGAAGTGTTTTATGACGTATCTCAATATGACGATTGATAACTATAAGGCTGCGGTCGCACCCCATTGGAATATAACTTTTAAAGTGTTTGTTTAAATTTTTTTTTTTAAAACAAAACACTACTACCCTTAAAGTAATGGGTAGTGCTTTTTTAACCCCTGCTGGAAAAAAGTTTGCAGTGTGTATCAGTGTGTCTGTCAGTGGCATCGTAGCTCCGAAATTTTGATTCAGTTTTATTTGTGTGAAACGTGACTTGATCGTGAGTGTTCTTAGCTATCATTCAAGAAAATCTGGCCTGAAAAGTTGTTTGAAGGTTATCAGGTTGATGAAGGGATGTGAGCAACTTTTACAGGTCTGATCGATTTGAAATTTGGTATGAGTAGAGTAGATGGATGAGCCTAGCCCACACTGATTACCACTCGCGTGCCTTCGAGTAGGATGCGAAGCAAATGCTCACAGCCTATCGTGGTCCTGGTAAATGTCGCGAATTCCAAGTTCATGACTATAAGGCCTGGAAGGCAAGTAGGGTTTTTAGTTGGTACGAGTCCGACATACCCTGCCGCCTTCCCAGACGGTGGCAGACGATTCATAGGGATTTAGAATGCATTGTTTCATAATATGGATATTAGGTATATTTATAACAACTTCAGCATAGACATAAGCAACGCCTTATAATAATAATCAACTCTGTCTTACCTTAATTGGCCAGCCAGAGGGGACCCGCCAGAGCTATATGCTCGGGGGTACCCAAATAGCGGGGAAACCCAATGTCTCTCGGTGAAACCGGGGCCGTACCTCTCTACACCTTTAGCTGATTACACCGCTGTTGCCACCTTCTGCATGTACTGGCAGCTGTTCCCGGTGCCCAGTTAGTGAGGCGGCAAGTCACCGTCTGCCATCCCTAATCTGGCAATAGAAGTTATCGGTCCACCTAACACCCACATCTATAGTCCCAGTTTTAATTTCTGTATTTCGCAATAGTCCTGCACCCGCCCGGAATACTTCATGGCTGTACTCCCCAATCTCTTATTGCAGCTGTGGAGTATCCCGGGTGCGTGCCCCGTCCCATTTTATATCATAGTTCGCCAAGGGGTCTCTACGTGTTGGACCTGTGTGTCCCCCCGCAAGCCTTTCAAAGGACCGGATGTCTTCCTCACGTACTAACCTAAGGAGATAAAAAATAACAATAATAAAGCCATTTATTCCCAAAAAGAAGAAAAATTAACATAAATTATATAATATATTTATATATATATTAAAAAAAAACAAAAATTCATAAAAGTTAACATTTTTCAGAGAGAGAAAACACAGTTTCATTTTTGGGCACCCAAGATAGGGCAAAGGCTTCCTTCTTACATTTCCAAAAGCTCCTCTCTTTGGTCCGAGTATGACCCGCGGCTCGCACTATGTCGTCAATCCAGCGGCGGCGAGGGCGACCGCGTTGGATACACACGCCGCGCGGTCACACAGCAGCACGCGCTCGCTCCAGCGCCCGTCTTCAGTACGCGCCACGTGACCAGCCCAGCGCCATTACCAGCCAAGCAACGCCTTATACTGGTTTAATTGAGACATAATATGCGTCAGTCACGCTTAATCAACTCATAATGGTATGTTAGTTCACTTTATTATCATAACAATCGTGACTTCTTAATCCTTTGATTAAAAACTGAATTTACTTAGCAACTGAATGTTGACGTGCTATATCTAAATATATATTTTTTATACAGACCCATGGGTATAATTATTATAACGTAATTATATTATTATGTACTAAACATAATTTAAGACAACGTATTAATATTTGCTGGCAACCAATATTTAAAAAATATAGTTTATTAATGTCACACTCATTAGATAACTAGCAACCCGCCCGCAGTTTCACCCGCGCTGCTCCGCTCCTATTAGTCGTAGCGTGATGTTATATAGCCTATAACCTTCGTCGATAAATGGACTATCCAACAGAAAAATAAGATTTCAATTCCAACCAGTAGTTCCTGAGATTAGCGCGTTCAAACAAACAAACTCTTCAGCTTTATAATATTAGTATAGATAAACGATTGGGTCTAAAATAGATTTTTGTGTCCCAATTTTCGGATTTATGGCGTAACCAAAACTGTTTAAGTTATAGGACAATAATATTCTTAAGAACTACATACCTTCTAAAATACAAAATTTTCAAATTAATATAAAACAAATTTTAATTAAAATTCCAATAATTTATATCTCGTATCTTCTCCATTACACCATATAGCTAGGTTAAGCACAAGAAGGACTGCAGCTATTAGCTGATCTCTGTGGCAATCTCTTTAATCTTGTTCAAGCTATTTAATAGCTACAAAAAGTGCTACTCGACTAAAATACTGCAGTGCGATCCAGCTAAAACAAATAAGCCTATTAAAATTGATGCACTATTTTTTTTTTAAATGCTACGCTAGAACATTTTCTATTAGGAAAAATTCTATTAGAAATATGATTTAGACACCGTTCAGGATAAAAGCGAATCTACATTTACAGAAAGCAAATTATATTGATTAAAATGATAATGAATAGAGATAATGTAAAATTGTTATGTACAGTCTAAAAAAATAAAATTATGTCTAAGATTATATGTAGTCATAAAATACCATCACACCTTCATCCCCGAAAAGGGATGAGGTGTACTGATGGACACCGCCATTATCAGGTGAGCGAGCGAGCCTGTTGCCACTTATTAGACAGAAATCCAAACTATTACTGAGATTTTTATAGAAAAATCAACTATCCCAATATTATTTGGCGGAGTTTTTTTTTGGCAAATCGAACAGATGTACGTTAAGTTAACGCGCGGATTATGGGTTTTTGAGGGGGATTTTATCGCTTTCCTTTATGGGACTGTAATAAAATGACAACCATATTCTTGAAGAAAAAGTTGCAATTTCGGAAAAAGATGACTCAGTAATGGCGACTTAGGTATCACTTCGCAATCTCTTCGGTGAAATCCATTAGTGTTATGATGTAGATGCGCAGAAGAGTTCCTGGAAGAGATTTATTCGCAGAGTTTTGAAAATAGAATATTGTGAATTGCTAATGCAACGAATATTACTTTTACCAATGTTCACACATCCTCATATCGCAATATTGTACCAATGAAGATTGTAACACCAATTATTTTAAAAGAGTGTCCATGGAGTTTCTTGCCGGATTCTTCTCCATAGGATCAACCTTTTGGAACCGAGCAACTAGAATCATAACGTATCATAAACGCTTGTAAAAGCTTATTTGAAATAAAAACATTTGAACTTGAACTTGAATACGAATACTGATTTTACTATTCGACCAATACGAATATTTGCTTTTCTATCAAATGTTTCCAAATATCACTTTTATCACGTTTAGGGACGATACAAATAATATTGCAGTTATGGAGTATCCCGGGTGCGTGCCTCGTCCCATTTTATATCATAGTTCTTCAAGCCCTTGACCAGCCCAGCGCCATTACCAGCCAAGCAACGCCTTATACTGGTTTAATTAAGACATAATATGCGTCAGTCACGCTTAATCAACTCATAATAACAAGTTTAGGGACGATACAAATAACTTAGTAATAGTAAGTATTTAAGTACACATTTCACAATGCCATCCATCCGATATGTTGATTTGAGAATCATAGTCAAAAAAATTAACTCAAACATTAATAAAACAAGTATATACGAGTATGTTTGGAAACATGAATCATTAATACTCATAGCGTTCGTTTTGCCCAAACTACCATGAAAGTATTCGAAGTTTTTTTTTTTTTTCAAAAAGCTACACCACATTAAGTACCTAATATCTACTGTTTTTTTTTATTATAACCTTATTCTGGCATAAGTTGAAGAACAACCGTTACTCTGCCATGATTTTAGAAAAACCTAACGAACGAATCAACGGTAAAGTTTTTATTTTATTTCAAAAAGCTACACAACATATAAAAAAGTCAAACTTTTCTTCGTTACAGTATTGTACCGTTTTATATCTTCTTCTATCTTCTATCTTCTTTTAATTTGTTTATAGGTAATACCCAAACGAAAATAAGTTAGGTCTCAGAAACCATGTTTGCAAGTTTTACTCTTCCAGTTTTATTTTTCATCTGTGTCCCATATGCTACAATTTGTCGCCCCATGGACACATTAAGAGGAATATCATTTCACTAATGGACCGTTGTTTATACGTATGTAGGTGTAAAAAAGCTGGCAGAAAAACATTCCCAACGCTATCGTAACGTAAGGGAGGGTAAGGTGTTGCCATGTTGTGGGACATGCCAACATTTAAATACAATAAATCGTTATTATGATGGAGGCCCTGTATTCTGTGAAATTACACTATTTCATTCTGTTGGTCTTAAGAACTGAGATATAGTTGTTGACCTATGTACTGTGTGGTGCATTTCGTATTTATTGTATACATTGATTCAGAGGGCTTTCAAGTTCAAATGTTTTAAATTCAGATAAGCTTTTACAAACGTTTATGATTCTAGTTGCACGGTTCCAAAAGGTTGATCCTATGGAGAAGAATACGGCAAGAAACTCCATCACTTTGCTCGGACACGTATTAACATAACATAACATACCATCACGCCTTTATTCCCCGAAGGGTTAGGCAGAGGCGTACTAATGTACACCCACAGTTCGCCGGTATGTTTAGGTCCCATGTAATAGGGGGCGAGCCTATTGCCATTAATCGGGCACAAATCCAGACTCCGAGCTGCTACTGAGAATTTCATAGAAAAACTCAATAACACTTTGCTCGACCTGGGGATCGAACCCAGGACCTCTAGGGTAGCAGTCGCGCTTGGGACCACTAGACTAATGAGGCAGACGTATTACTGTCTGACAATAAACCCTTTTAATCTTATTATAAGACAATCTAGTCAATGCTGCCCGTATAAAATATTAAATATCTAAGAATTTAATATATTTTTTAAATTTATGATAGCTTTGAGATGTGTGATGTATCTTTGAAATATAGAGTAAGGGAGCGTTGTGGTGTAAAATGTATGTAGTAACAAGGATTGAGAAAGGTATGTTAAGGCAGTTTGGGCATGTAGAGAGGATGGATGAACGGAGATTGACGGGACAAGTACATGTGGTGAGTAGTTGAATACGGATGGAAGAGTTGGAAGGATCGAATACGTTTATATCGTTATAAGATTTTTCACAATTAGTATTTAAAATCTTGTTTTAATTAATTATATGTAAACGTAATCGAAAATATATCATGAGATACACAGTTTATACATAACTATTGCATGAGTCCTAAAACAAACGCTATAGTTACTATGGGTGACAAGTGTTCTTTCATAGTAACAGTAATAGTAATAGTAATATAAATTTATTTTCTCATCATCGCATACATACATTACACAATAAAATAATAACAATTTAAATAGAGACTGGTGTCTGTGAAAGGTAAAACCTGTGTTACAGATCACCAGGCGACCCTTGAAGAGACATTAATCAGTTTATTCAGACATTAAATACTAAAAAATGAGATCAATGTTTGATAAAGAAAAAATTAAAAGTAAAATTAAAATTTTGAAATTTTGGACATAAATGTGTGTGTGCTTGTGTGTGGGTGGGTGTGTAAATGAATGAATGAATGAATGTTCGGTTGTGAGTGTAGATGATAATGAATGGATATCATGTGGGTAATCAGTTACACAGTTACGACGTAATCATTTACATCAGTGGTTTTAGTAAAGATTCTGTAGTACTGTAGTCCAGGCTTTGAAGCCAAGAACAAACAATTTTTTTACATTTCGTTTTAGGAAGTGGGTAGATTAACAATTTTGTATTAATTTTATTATATAAATAAGGGCCCAAGAATGCAAAGAAATTCTGTGATAAACTATTTTTAAATCTAAATCTAACCAGTGTACCTAAAACAGTGTACCTATATCAGCATACAATAATTATAGTTTGGCCTTACATTTGGGGAATACAGCTGTATTAACAACTTATGTTTAATTGTTTACAGTCAATAAATCCGTTAAAGAAAATTAAATCGTAATGTTTTTGTATTAGAATACAAAACTTGTTTGTTTGGATTGCTTAAGTAAGTTCTTGAAATATTTACTTGTCAAACAGCTACGTCATATATAAGGAAGACTACCGACGAGATCATTTTCACTGACGGTATTTTAGACTAACGTTACTATAGCCATGGCATCTATTGTGTTACCTATCTGTTTCTTCGCTTTATTTTTAACCTTTGCTGAAGCTGCTTTACCAACTGACGGAAAACCATTTGGTGAGTTTTTATCGTTTGATTTTTAGAATAAGGTAATAAGATGTATTAGTGGCATCCTTCTCTCTCAATCGTAAAACGATCATAATAACACGTTATGGTACGACTTCTGGAGGCTTGATCTTTTAAATATGTAATCTTTATAATTATTGGGCCTGCATACTATACGTTTCTGCTTGTTAAACTCAATAAATACGTAGTTGATAGATTTTCAATTCATATTCATATATTTATTGGAATCCATAATGTACATATACAGGTGGTAAGAATAATCGACAGAAACAATTATTGATTAGACGCAAAGTTGCATTTCGATACGTGAAAAAAAATTGTAGATAAATTGTCACAGCGAGAGAGATTTTTTCGAAAGTTATAAAATATAAATATCCTTTTTGTAAAATACATCATTCTCATACTTCATTTTCAATGATACTTAAAAATATAGTTTTGCAGTTTTTGTTACATGCAGTCTAAAATGAAAAGAAATAGCACTAAGCAGTGGTCTTAAATGACACACTTGATATGTCCAGTATGTCCGTATAGAGTGACGAGTGACATGAAAAGTATTGGGTCCCTTTCTCTCATACTAATAAGGCATGCGCTGACTCTTTCTTTCATTTTAAATTTAATTTGCAACGAAAAAAATGAAAGAAATTGTACGGAAGCTAAGAATTTATTAATTTACTTGTGATAAGATACTACATGCTCTTTTCTTACTTTAGTATTTTAATTTATGTAGTAAAGCAACACAAGACGGCACATTAAAAAAAAATTAAAATTTATTGCTGTCAATAGCGCTGTCAAACGCACTTCTGCGCCTTAGGTCGGTCAATCGCATAAGTGACACTACAAATTACACGTTGCCCACGAAACAATATTCGCATTTGAAGGATGATAACGTGTCTACCTCTATTTAACTATATAATGTCATTGAGTGTAATAATTACTTCAATCGTACACACAAATTTATGCAACAACACATAATTTTTTTTTTAGATTTTTTGACGCTTAATCTAAATCTAGTAACAGAATTGCTCGAGAACATCAGTATTTGGAGATATACCAATCTCAAAGTGCTAAAAATACGATTTTGCGCGATATCTGAAGTAAAATCCCTTATCGTTTGCTTTGCTATGAGTATTTTTCTCGAGATATAGGCATTTTATTTTTATAATATACTTCGTTAGTACTAAAATTCAAAATAAGGTAGGTAATATTGGAGCATCGTAGCTAAAAATTAATATTTTGATAAAAAAAGCAACAACTTACTGGTTTCTGGAACTTACGCGAATATTAAACATTGAAATAAAACTACTGTTTAACTATCAACCCTATGCGTGAAAAATGCCATCATCCAACACAAAAGTAAATAGATCATATTTAAGCTTGCATAAAACGTTGTCATTTTTAACGTATCGGTTATTTGTTTCATAGAGAAACTTTAATAATATGACAGGGTATAATTATCCCTTTAACGAATGCAGGTGACTAAATCGACATCCTGTATATCTATCAAGTTCTAAAGTCATATAATAGAAAGATACGGAGCTATTGTTTTAATATTTCTTTATATACGTCTGGTAACAGCGTCAAAATGTGGAATGCGCTTCCCGAATGGGTTTTCCCTGATAGATAAAATCTGGGTGTCTTTAAATCACGAGTGAATCGGTTTCTTCTAGGCTACCGCGCTCCATTATAGATCACAGTGTCGCTTAACATCTGACGAACTGACGGTCAAGCGTAAGCCTAACAAGTATTAAAAAAAAACTTGATTTACGAGTAGTATAAAAGATAGACAAGACTTCCAACTAGATTATTATCTTTACTGACGGCACCCTAAGCTAACGTAACTTTAATAATATAGCAATGGCGTCCGTTGTGTTACTTATTTGTTTCTCAATTTTAGTTTTTACTATAGTCTCTGCTGTACCTTCTGATCAGAAATCTTCAGGTGAGTTATTTTCGCTGTAAAGTAAATAATTTATTTTTTATTTTTACTTCAAGTCTTCATACACTGACTGCAAGTGCCCAATATTTTTGATTCTATTCTCTGGCAGTTTTGATTAGGTATAATATTTTGTTTTTGACCATATTTGTTGATATTATATCTTTTTATGTATACGATAGCTAAATATTGGCACGCTAGCGTATTTATTTATGTTAATTTTATTTAGGAATATTACTTAATGAAGAACTAACGATTTATATTGGTACTAGCTTCTACTGCAACTTTGTTTGCGTGGACTTCAGGATTGGGTCCGACCTTATTCCAGACTATAATCTATCTCTGTGCCAAATTTCATCCAGATCCGTTCAGCCGTTCTGGCGTGAAAGAGTAACAAATCCATACATCCACACATCCATACATCCATACTCACAAACTTTCACGTCTATTATATTAGTAAGGATATTTGCAGATTTTAAGTGTAGGTAATTTCATCACAAGACTCCTTGACAACAGATAATAAAACCATGGTTAGTGTTATTATTAAAGATGACAACCTGGAGTACCTTATTTATTGTTATTTTGTTACTTTACTGTGTTCTAAAAATATTTACCATCATAAGTATTGAAAAGAGTTTTGTAACAGGATACTAAGCAGGTTTCATTAAATGTACCGTATCCTCACCATAACAATATATTAAAAAAAACAAATCTGTCATTATGACAAACATTTTGTGGTGTCAAATGTCCTTTCTTTGCTACTCCTTCATTTTTATGATAAACAGTTACAATTACCTTTTCAATGTTCCAGATTGTCCTGAAAATGAGCAGTACTATAAATGTGAACTGGAGGTTTGTTACAAGACTTGTGATCATTTGAAGAGTCCACCAGCTTGCCCATCCATCGAAGCTGGTTGCTATAAGCCAGCGTGTTTATGTGTGAACGAATACTTAAGAAATTCTGAAGGCGTTTGCGTGCCTCTGGATAAATGTTGTAAGTAATTTTGTTGCTATATATAGGTACCATCAATTCATTTAAGTATAATTAATATACCATCACGGCCGCATTCTCCTAAAGGTGAGCCAGATGTGTATTATTGTACACACGCAATTCGTCACAAATCCGAACTCCAACCAGCTACTGAGAATTTCGTAGAAAACCCCAACAGCAACAACACTCTGCTCTGGGAATAATACCCAGGACCTTTAGCGTAGCAGTCGTACTTAGATCATTAAACGAAAGAGACAGTTCAATTTATTTATTATGTTCAAAATGTAGGACTGCTGCAACGAAGGTGGCAAGGAATTATTTCACATTTTTCATCTTTAAGTCCACTTTTATCATACGTACCGCTGCAATGTGGAATGCGCTTCCCGTATGTTTCTTTTAGGCAAGCGCGCTCATCATAACATCAGGCGATCTGGTGATAAAGCGTAAGCCTATCATGAATAAAAAAAAACATACAGCGTTTTTATAAGTACCTACGATGTTGAAAATTGGCGCGACAATATCTACGTACGCTTGAATCATTATTAGGAATGCGTGCGTAGACTGCGTAGGTACGTTCGATACATTCAATCTGTTTTTCAAAACAATGTTCATTATCTTTTTTGTTTCAGAATCATCGATAATGCAGATACTTTTACTACATTATGACAGACTTACGATATGATCAATAAAATTGTATTTTTTCGTAAAAAATAAAGAGTTGTTTTTTCAAATCTGTGTAGAATATTTCTAGAACTGATATATTATTTTATTTATACTAATTTGTTGTTGAAATAACGGATTAGATTTATGTTTAATGTTTTCCTTAATACAATTTCTTTTTATGGGATAGGGGGCAAACGAGCAGACGGGTCACCTGATGGTAAGCGATTACCGCCGCCCATGGACACCCGCAACACCAGAGGAGTTAGAAGTGCGTTGCCGGCCTTTTAAAAGGGGGTTGGGCCTATAATATACTCGTATAGCAAATGGCTAAATCCTTTGGTATTTGTAAATACATAGATAGGTATATGTAACAAAACAATACATAAAACTAAACTTTATTAGCATTATCAAAGACGCTATTACCATAACACAAAACAAATTATGTAGCTATAGTTTGCGAGCTCTAATAATTAAATGCAGCAATTTTCTCTGTGGATCTTTTAAATAACAAAATATTATGCAGCCTTCACGTATTACGACTGCATAGAACATGGAAACCAACATTAGCTGCAGTAATTCTAAGCTGCCTAGGTCATGTATACATGGCTATCAAGCTATATAACTCCAGTATAAACTGACCTCTGATTATACGGAAAAGCTATACAATGCGAGGTTCAGCTTATACTAGATTTGTTTGATGTGTGCGTACATTCCCCAAATTAAACTTAATTACACTACCCTCAAACAAAAACCATTATACAAAGAGAATAGCAACGAGTATTTTTACAAGCCAGGGATATAGTTACAGTGTCTTTCTTTTTCTGAAAATAATATAATTGCTCGTTGGTATACTGGAGTAAAAATGTACGCTCTTATTTACTCTGTGACACACAGTGCTGCTGACAGTTAGTAATTCCACAAAGTTAACGTTTGGGTAATTTGTTGTAGAAAAACTTTTTAGGTAGCTTTGCCATAAAAAAATCGATTTCAATTTTCAACTTCACTCAGTGTTAAAAGTCGAAAATCTTTCAGGCCTGCAGATCCCCCACGATGTTTTCCTTCACTATTTAAGCGAGTGATAATTAATATCGATACGCACATGATTGCGAAGTCAAAAGTAGTGCCATGGATTCGATTCGAGATCAATGACTTGATATTCTAATTGTCATATCACTAAAGTATCACTGCTAGTTAAAAAACTAGATTTGCTTAGGATATTAGCAAAAAGTTGAATAGCTCCTGTAGCCTATGCATTGTATTTACCTAATCAAATTCACTTAGGAGACAGAAGAGTTGTTACAGATCCCAACATGAATGTTTCCCCCTCTAATATTGTACTGTTAACATAACATACCATCACGCCTGTATTCCCTGAAGGGTTAGGCAGAGGCGTACTTAATGTACACCCACAGTTCGCCGGTATGTTTAGGTCCCATGTTATAGGGGGCGAGCCTATAGCCATTAACCGGGCACAAATCCAGACTCCGAGCTGCTACTGAGAATTTCATAGAAAAACCCAATAACATTGTGCTCGACCTGGGGATCGAACCCAGGACCTCTAGTGTAGCAGTCGCGCTTGGAACCACTAGATTAATGAGGCAGTCTGATGAATGAGTATTGTACTGTTAATATTCCATAATTATCTATCTACTCTCCCCATGTGGGGACGGGTTAGAATACTATTCCTCACTGCCTTTCAGATAGGTATCCCGTAAGAGGCGTAAATATCTGACTAGCTCAGTGGTAGGACCTCTTGGGGTTTGACTGGCTGGCGACCACCCTTACGTCGGAATCTGTCGTAAAGCACCTTGGTGTGTTTCGACTATTGTAAGAACTAGTTCCCCTCGGTTGCAGCGGTCCTGGCAACCTGCAGTCCGTAGGGGCTTTTAAAGCTCGGCAACGCATCAGCAACTCCTCTGGTGTTGCAGGTGTCCATGGGCGACGATGACTACTTACGACCAGGTGGCTCGTCAGCAAAAAAATAAAAAATACTTAACACATACTCTCAACCTCACTCACCCTCTCACATGCACTCATGCACACCACATCACACACAAGAGAGGACAGGCTACACACCTATATATTAACTTTTTAATTGTTCTCTTTCTTATTTACGTTTTCTTTTTTTAGTTTTTAGTACATGTTAATTCAGGGAGATCATTAATTATACCTGTTACTTATACGTAACGCAAGGGGATAGACGTGGAAAGCTGAAATACAGGTTATGCCTAGTTCGGCCTCAAATGCTAATACTTTTGTGTACATTAACTTAAAATTAAGTATTAAAACTGTAAAAAAATGTACTAAATATTTTTATGAATAAAGTTTATTATTATTACTGTAAGGACCGTATAATGAAAGAAAGGACAGAAGACACGTTGCACGCTTAATGGTAAAAACATAATTAACCAAAAAATCTCTCAGGCATGCAGGTTTCCTCACAATGTTTTCCCTCACCATTTAACCGATAACTAACTATTAATACGTGCCTTGTACGGTGCGTGCCCTGGATTCAAATTTGAGACCTTTGTCTTAGCAGAAAACTGATGTTTTTTTGGGAGACCGCGTAAAATTGATATAAAGTTAGGGCCCTTGTCTAGTTATTGGCAATTATCAAGTTTTATTATTAGGTACACTAAGTCTGTAGAACTAAAATTAACATATTTTTTCTTAGATAAAACCATAACATACCATCACGCCTGTATTCCCCAAGGGGTAGGTAGAGGTGTACCAATATACCTAAACCCGCGGTTCGCTGGTATAAATCCATAAATATATTTATGGAGAAAAGCTTATGCATAAGTGTAACTTGATTCTTGCCTACCTCCCTAACAGGTCAGTTCGACGTTTCCACATTGGCCACATCGGTGTAATTTGTCATTCATGGAAAAAAGAAAATGTATTGCAAAAAATATCCATTTACAATTAGGTGAATACAGAAATGCGTTTCGTAACCAAATATTCGTTTCCATTTTACGACATAACCGCAAAAAACAACTTTGGAAAACAACCATCCGCTACAACATTAACAGTATTCCTGTCGGAATTTCAACGCGACGCGAATTTTTGTGAATGAGCTGTTTAAATATTTCGTGATATTCATAAACAGTTGTAATGACCGAGATATTTTAAATTGCTTCATGAATAGAAAGGGGAAGTTTGTGCTAAGGAATCATGTTTAAACATCGCTATCCTTCCAAGATGTTTGCAGGTGAAAATGAAAAGAATTCTATTACGAAATGCTGTACAGGAAAACAATTTTTTTTTATTCTAGCTAAAATTATTACATGCCACAACGTTGTTTAATTTTTCTTTACCTTATCTGACTCAATGATACATGCACACAAATGAAAGCTTTTTATTACTGATAACCTGGATGGAGCACAGATATTAAATATTATACCTACGCTGGAACTCTGGTACACTAGGTTTTGAAGTTCACCAAAATCATGGACAGAACCACCATACAATGATAGCTGTCAAACGCCACTTCGCGCCAAAAGCTGCAGGCAATGAAATGTCACCATTCAGCCTATTTAAATTATGAACTTTCGGATATCCGAACAGAATATGGACTCCGCAAGTTTCTATTGTCGAGCTTCAATGGAGCTACGTAATTTGAATAAGCAAAGTTGAAATTTAAGGAACAATGCCCAACATTATTCGGCTTTAAAGTGGTAATACAAGTCATGCCGGCGTTTAATGCTTTATTGCACGTAATTCGTGCTTTGTTTTATTTTAATAGCATTATAACATTCGAACAATGTACAATTATCAGAACCGTACCTACAAATTGTATCGACGCACGCGATTAGGTATCTACTTGTATAAATATTTGATCGAGTTATTTGGTATTAATTTAAATTGTTCTGTATAGATGTTATCGAGATGTTTGATGGTTATTATGGTTATTCCCATTTATTATTTAAAGTAGCTTAATTGCAGTTTACTTAAAATTATAAATTTAGGTACTATTGTTATTCGAACCAATTTTACGGGATGTCGTGAAAATTGTTTATAACCTTTTTAAAATTACTGCGATTGATAATCTTTTGCGTCCTTACTACTTACATATCTAATCAACCTATTACTGTCCCATTGGCGGGCACAGGTCTCCTCTCAGAATGAGAGTGATGGGGCTGTAGTCCTCCTTGCTGGCCTAATACGCGTTGGCAGATAATACGCACATGACTTTGAAAAGTCAGAGTTGTGTGCCTCGGATTCGAACTCAGCTTGCCTTTGACTTAGCAGTCCAATGCCTATCACTGCTTACCTTATGTTATTTATGAGTAAAAAACGCGTGAGCCATCACTGCTGTTGCTGGCATCTAAGTATAGGTTTCGTTTGCCGCTTATCATCAGGCGGCCCGTATGCTTGTTTTTCAAAAAATAAAACTTGACTCCTGTGCCACTGCCAAGTCGTAGTGGATTATTTCTTCAGCTTTGGAGCGAGTTGTCTGTTTATTCAGGAAAATGAGAAGCGTAGTTCCCTTGACGTTCATCGTGATGCATTTGTTTGGATGTGTCAACAACGCCACAGCGACAGGATTTATCACTGAATTTAGCGTCGGTGACGCATTGTCGTCGCAGAAATGGTTTCCTAAGGAGACAGCGAAAATATTATTGTAATGTTGACTGTGGTGCGAGCACGGAACCAAATCATTTCAAATGTTATACATTAAAATTCCTTATTTTTATCGGAAAGGGCAACCCATAACTCTGGAATTTAACGATGTTATTGGAGAAATTTGTCGGAACTTTATGTTGTGGTCAAAGCACAAAAGATCCCATTGGGTCGAAGTGCACTAAGGCCTTGCTGCCTCGGCCCCATATATGATAAGATGTCGTGGTCGGTCCATTGCTGGGTGATCAGTTTTTATTATTCTTCTTGAACAGCCTCAATGGTCTAGTGTTTTTTTTAATTCGTTAAAAAAGTCCGGATGTTATAAAATGTTGCCAGTTACTTAACCAATACAATGTAGCGACATGTTCAGGTATTGTTTACCGATCCACTCACAATGTTTTGAAACGTTTCTTTTTTCCTTACACGCTACAGGAAACAGTGTGTGTACATAATCCTGTTTGTTGAGGAAATAGGTTTATCAAGTTTCTTTGAAGTGATAAAAGACGGTTTCCTTTGGTCGTGTAAGCTTCAATTCTCTTTATTTTTACGATTCGGGTTTTATTTTATTCCCTTAAGTTTTTGTTTGTTGGACAGTGGAGTTTCAAGTTGGGAAGAGAGAAAATTTCTTAGAAAATAAAATACACGAAACTACTATAAATATCTATTACGAATTACTGCAATATTCTGAGTAGGTATACAACATAACATACTATCACGCCTGTATTCCCCGAAGGGTTAGGCAGAAGCGTACTAATGTACACCCACAGTTCGCCGGTATGTTTAGGTCCATATAGTCATAAAAATGCTATGGATTTCCACTAGTCTAGAAAATCGGGTCAAAATTATCATATTCATTAAAGAACGAAGAAACTTTTATAAATTAAAAGAAATGTGAAAATTATCCCTTAATCTATACATATAATGAAATTGTAACAAGCCGATGTCTGTACATTATAGATTAGATACTAGCTTTTGCCCGCGACTTTGTCAGCGTGGACTTTAGAATTGGGTCCGACCTAGATAAAAAGCCTATGTGTTATTCCAAACTATAATCTATCTCTGTACCAAATTTCATCTAGATCCGTTCAGCCGTTCTGGTGTGTAAGAGTAACAAACATCCATACATCCAGACATCCATACTCACAAACTTTCACGTTATTAGTTAGGACTAGGGATTAAAAAAAAACTAATAATGGGATCTTTATTAGAGCAACAGAAGCCAAAATAAAAAAAAATGATTTATATTTTTGTGATTTTTTTTACATTTTCCATGCTAAGATTATAAAGTTATTTTACTAAAATAACTTATTTTTTTGATTTTTTGTCTAGCTGTTTGTATGTTTGTACGCGCATCACGCAATAACTATTGCATGGAATTGAATGCAGTTTTCACGGATTGCTAGAGGTTTAACTTAAAATCTGGTGAATGCTTCATCTTAATACGCCGCATAGAATCCTACTTATAGAATGTTAATCTTTTTGGGACGTTAGTGAAACTGCGGGCAACAGCTATTTTTTAATAAAACTGGTAATAAATGACCATGAATTAACGTTATTAATGTAAATAAGTTACAAGAACTCCTGAAAATATAGGCCTGATAATACACAGTCTGACTTAAATGACGCCATATTTAGTGTTAGAACTATAATTTTGTCAAAAACAATTGAAACAATAAATTCAATACCTACTATACCTTTTGAAATTGGAATCTCTTTTTCCGTACTAAAAAATCGAACAGAATAATGATAATTTCGGCTCAGTTCTATCCAAGCCTGCTTTTGTCTTTAAATTGAAACCAACTATCTTTTGTGAACTGTAATGGACGTTGTAAACAAAGATTTAATCGTGTTAGTGTTAGTGATATTAAGACAGTAAGTGTTGGCATCTTTATTACCTAGTCGTTATAAGTTTCCCCTTTAGTGCTGAGGGGTTTTCTTTTAAATTAGTGCGGTAATATTTAAGAACCTGAAAAGGCGATAAACGAAAGTTATTCGCGTATATAACTTTATTATACCTACTAAGTGCGACTTCGTACATAAATTGGTATATAAAGAAACGTTTATTTATATAATATTATTAACATATATACTTACATAATTTAAATATAATGTTGAAAAATGCGTGGCAACATAATTATTGTCGATGAAGGTTTTGAACAGTATTTTTTTACGGCTTATGTTTAACTAATCACCAGATTTATTAAAATGTAACGGCAAAAAAATCACTTTATATTGCCAAAAATAGTAAATGATCACCAAAATAATTTCTAACCTAACCTAAACCAAATTTGGTGACCATTTATCTATTTTGGTAAGCATTTTTGGTGATCAATTTACTAAATTTGGTGGTCATTATATTTATATACTTTTTTTACGGTTTTGAAATAACACATAGGCTACTTTTTATCCAGTTCGGACATTCTGAAGTCCACGCAGACAAACTCGCGGGCAGAAGCTAGTACAAAATATATTGACGAACTAATAAATACAATAATAGCCACCGAAAGCTTTCATTACATATCTTAATTAATTATAAATCAATGTTAATCTTTAGTAGGTAATAAGTATCGCAAATACATTTTGATTCTACCTAGAGAGACTAAAAATCTCCAAGTCTAGATTTTATTAAGCTCAGCACATTTCACATTTATATGACCGCAACTTAAAAGGTCATTGCCCTCTGATTTTCTTTCACGTCTACTTTCAGAGTCCATCTTTATTATTAACACTACGATTTATTGTTGAAACGTTTTAATCTCGGTAAAAGATTAATGTATTAATTCTATTTCAGATAATAAATAAGAAAGCAGACGAACCCTTAAGCTATTGGCAATATATGTGCAATGGTTCACAGTTCATATGTTAAAAAAAACGCACATACTCATTATAGGGATCATTTTTGTTTTGAAATGCGGAAATTCCTCATGGATCGTCCCTGATCACGGGAAGACTGAACCATGGACGCTGTAAAGGATCCGAAACATCGGAATTTGATCGCGATAAAATCTATGAAGTGTTATATCAATACATCTAATACTAGCTCCTGCCCGCGACTTTGTCTGCGTGGGCTTCAGACTTGGGTCCAACCTGGATAAAAAGTAGCATATGTGTTATTCTAGACTATAATCTATCTCTGTGCCAAATTTCATCTAGATCCGTTCAGCCGTACTGGCGTGAAAGAGTAACAAACATCCATACATCCATACTCACAAACTTTCACGTTTATAATATTAGTAAGGATTCCCAAAGTGTCAGAAATCAGTAAACCAAAATTTTCTTCTTCTTCTCAGTCGTATACTCTTGGCAGAGTAGTCGTGGTCATGAGGGTCGTTGCACGGTCTTTCTTATTGTCTCCCTCCATCTCTCTCTAACCGCAGCTTTCGAAACGCACAGATTTAGGGGTGACTTCGTTAGAGCTTTCACCTGGTCAGTCCACCGCAAAGGGGAGCGTCCTCTGGATCTTGACCATGACATCCACCCTAGACAACAAGTCGCTCCATGGCATTATATTCTTTACGCATAACGTGACTCAAGTAACTCAATACAAAATTTTCTACTCTTCAACAATTATTTGCAACAGTTACCATAATAACCCTACATTTTATGCGTTATTTCAATTAGTTCAATTACAGTAATTGGATAATTGAATGTGATTAGATTATCTCTATTCAAATCACGTACAGGGTTCGCCGTCTTGTTCCTAACTGTCCTCGTTGGTAATGTAGGCAAAAGGACTATTTAAATAGTGATTCTGAATACAGGATGAAATTGAATAGACGCGACAAATTAAAATATGTGATTTCTATGTAACAAAGAAAATTTAGCTTACCGTGGGTGAGCCATGCTTCAGCACGAAAGTGCTGGCTCGACTGGACTATCCCATAAAAAAAATATGCAGTTAATGAATTGACAATTCAACTTCATGATACTGCAGCATCTAGTGATAAAGACGTTGCTGGATATTAGTATTTTACATGAAGGAACTGCTATCAGACCGCATCACAATTTATAAAAAATACCATTAGGTACTCTAAGGATAAACTGTTCAGATTACTGATTAGATACCACTAAAACGAGCTTAACGTGCAGAAGTCTTAATATGGTTGTATCTCTCAATCTCAAGGTATTTATAAAAAAAACCCCATGGAAGAAACATCGGTCCAAAAAACACAAACTTGTAAAAACATTTCCAATTTATTCGTTCGCTTCGAAGTCCGCTTCGTTTTTCGTTGTTAATTGATATTAAATTTTGTATCGACATCCATTGTAAAGGCCTCGACATTCTTTTAAATGTTGACCCCGATAAAGTGACGGAGCTTTCAGGTCAAGAGGTAATGGTACCTTTTTAACCAACTTAAAAATAGGGGAGGAGGTTCTCAATGCATTTTTTGTGTATCTACGTTAATTTGTACCTATACGTATTATTTTGTAGATCTTCGCCGGTTGTGAACAGATTTTTTTTTGCCTGATAGAAAATATTCACGAGATGGTTCTGTAACCCGAAAAAGTATATTTTGTGAAACCACCAACAAAATCACCTTTTGATAAAACAATAGCTTATTTTTATAGTCATTTAGAATAATTGAGGGTTATATTAAAATATAACTGTTATACGTAGTACAACCGTAACGTTAAACGTTTTTTATAAAATACTCGCTAAGCAGCCTAATGGCTAGGGCGTCGGACTTTCGATCATGTTGCCGGTTCGAAACCCACCCATTGCACTACCGACGTGAACCCACTCGTAACATAAACATTTAGCTTAGCACAAGGGGTTAACAAGA
The DNA here is from genome assembly GCA_910591435.1 of Acronicta aceris. Classification (NCBI taxonomy): domain Eukaryota; kingdom Metazoa; phylum Arthropoda; class Insecta; order Lepidoptera; family Noctuidae; genus Acronicta; species Acronicta aceris. The sequence continues at coordinate 5,139,323 of OU342767.1, read as the reverse complement.
ATACTAGCAATGTGCGACCCACATTGCTAGTAAGCTTTAAAAAATGAGTCTGATGTTGTTTTATTTTTTAATTTTTAACAACGAATGTTATAAATCAACACCATGTATGTCTTTATAGGCTTTTGCCACTTGTGTAACGAAGAGAAATCGATAGACCGGATGCTATTTTTCCATTAACGGTAGGCAAACAGGGTTCAGCGTCCTATGAAAATATTAAAGTAACAATTACGTATGCGTTTCATGTGATATCCTTGAATTCCTGTCTGGATTACAATTGTTATTTAAATTTAATTATTATAACAGCTTTGAAGAAGATTAACATTAAATTTGTAGATTAAAATTGCCGTTTTTGCTGAATATTCGTTTGAAATTCTTAGTAGCAGTTTGGAGTTTGTATATGTGGGTGGTTAAAAACATTTATGCGAAGTGTAGGTGTGTTATGTTGACATTTTTTTTTATACCACTAAGGTAGTAAACAAGCATACAGACCGCCTAATGGTAAGCGGTTACCGTAGCATAAGTACGCTTGCAACGCCAGGGGTATCACTCGCGCATTGCCAACCCTGTAAATTAAGGAGGAATAGTTGGGCTGGCAGCATAGGAGACATTCTGCCATGCATGACAACAGCGTTAACAAAACACCACCGGTCCCTCACACTGCCAACACAACGCTTCCTCGTGGAGCTCTGGCGACCTTGCTCACCGTTAGGAACACAATATAGCATGGAGCTATATTATTTGATATAGAAAGTAATTTTAAAGTCATCAGTCACTTACTAAGGGTCCGGCGGAGCTTGCCCACAAAAACGTAATACCGAAATAAATCGTAATCCAGACAATATTAAATTTGGCACATTTATTTCATATATATGCACCTAAAACAGTTATTGATATATTTACGTTTAAAAATTAGCTTTTTTATGACTGACTGACTCACACAAACAAGAGAATTTGCATCGACTTTTATTACCACCTAGCGCCTTTCGAAATTATTATAGCAAGAACGTTTTCTTTCGCAGGAGAATAGATTCCATGATGAATGGTTGGTTTTATCGTTTTGTATTCCAGATGATCACGAGTGGGCATTTATGCTGCGTCTTGCGCCTGCACACATGTCGGTTGGTCAAAACTATAAGTAGGTACCTACAGCATAAACGTAGAAAAAAAGATTAATTTTACAACTGTTTTGTCGGCGAAGTCGACAACCACGCCTATTCTAAATATTGAACTTGGCTCCCATTTTCACATATTTTATGTTTTTGATGTGATTTATTCTACAATATCTAAGACAAAAACTCGAATTTGCGGTATGTTTTGCTTTAAAACGGGGTGTAATCGCAAACGAAATCACTGCTCTGAAAACATGCAACCGACGCCACTCTGAACACAGTAAAGTTAATTATTCATTCTCAGTGTTCTAAACCACATTTTAACGTAGCATTGTTAACTAGAATATGTTGAAAACAAGAGTTTTTAACATATAACCAGCTTAATCTACGTTAAGCATAAGCTGAGGTTAGTTTATAATTTAAAAATTAGGTATTTAGTTTAAGAATAGATTTTTTTTATATCACCAAGATTTCTTCTATATTTTTCAGTGTTATACATGTTTTTATATATAACTAAACATATAATAACATATAATTTATTATTTAATTTTCTCCAAACACTAGACTACACCGAAACCGAAAACACTCTTACATAATATATAAAAACGTCCCGTAACTGCGCCGTTAATTATTATGTAGCCTTATTAGGTACTCATTTAATGACTCGTACATAACACTAATACACAAACTCATCCACACACACACTCGCAAACCTACTCACATACACACTCATCAGATGCAAATATAAATGTGGCACATTTTTAGCTTTTAAGTTATTATAGTTCACATAACTACTGAAAATACTGATTCCCCATATTCAGGCCTGCCTTCTTTGGGAATTCAGTAATGGCATGTAACTCTACTCCTATATTACAGATTTATGCCCATGTTGCCTAGTGCTATGCTGCGGCATTTACTTATTCGTCGTAACACAGGTTAATTCCTAGCTCGGGACCGGGTCTTTGCTCTGTCTAGGGGGTAACATGTGGTGGTCGTTTGTATTTAGTGTAGTAAATATTTTACAATGTTTTTAGAAATAAAAAATGATTTGATTTGATTTGATTATATGTTATATATGATTTTCAGTGATAATTATGTTTCAGTGTTAATATGTTTATTTAGGTATATTTTTAGTGTGTCAAATTAGGGACAACCAACCATAAGGATCGCTTGAAGGATGGATGGTAGTTAAATCATCTCAGTTCGAAGCAGTAATCGTAACCATTGGCGGATTACGCAAAGCTTGACCCATTAGGGCAATTTTTGTTCATCAAATTGAAATAACAATCAATCATAAATATAATTTCGCATTGTACAAGCTCAAAGTAATAATTGTATAGGTAGATAATTTTAGTAGATTTTACAAGACATCTAAGAGACAGAAACTCTGACTTTAATATAGGCGCAAACGATACTGCAAAAATGTTGATGTAAAGAAAAAAATGTTGTGATTCTTAATGTAAATCGATACAAATTATAACCAGAATGACGATGATGACTAAAGGAAGCTTAGATGTGTGTGTGTGTGTGTGTGTGTGTGTGTGTGTGTGTGTGTGTGTGTGTGTGTGTGTGTGTGTGTGTGTGTGTGTGTGTGTGTGTGTGTGTGTATGTATGTATGTGTGTGTGTGTGTGTGTGTGTGTGTGTGTGTGTGTGTGTGTGTTGATATTGTGTGTGTGGAAATTACAACACAGCTGTAGTTAAAGATTTAATGGAGGCCTTATTCTGAGTATTAAAATAAAATATAGTAAGTATCACGGTGGTCACTGTTAGAAATAAACTTTGCCATCTGTCTCCTGGGAGTCGTGAGACGAATCTATTAAAGAGCGTGGGTTGAATCATTTTGTCAGTGGTACTATTATGTTATCTCTTCTACAATGTTAGTATGGTTGGAAAAATATTTCATAATTTATGTAAGTTGAGTGTTTTGGCCTTATTCGACAGACTCAATATAGATAAATAAAAACTTTAAATTAAAATATAATAAATTAGATGCGTAAATCAAAATCGGTAGTCTCATTATTATTGTTTTTGGCATTAAAAAAGTATGAATATTATTTATACATTAGTGTATTGTAATCATAAAACAATAATTATATTTTTAATATAGTCAAACAATATAAAACTATCAAAAACTTAAATAAAAAAATTAAAGAAACCCCCTACACAAAAATATTAAAAATGAAAAAAAGAAATATATCTAAATATTGTCTCTTTACGTTTAATATAAGGGGAATAGGTTTTGCCAATGAAATGCCAATGAAGCACATGTGGTTTTGAGATTCAATCTGAAATTTGAATACGAGTTATTTTGTACTAAGTAAGTGTTGACCTTCAATATTTAAAAATGTTTACATTTTGAGTATCCTGTAGATTATTACCCTATCCATATTAAATTTCGAATCGATCAGACCTGTGAAAGTAGTTTATATCTCTTCATCAAGAAAATAGGTGATGATTTTTAAACGGCTGAGCAGATTTTCTTGAAATATAGCTAAAAACACTCCCGATTAACACACCTTTAAAACAAAAAAAAAAATGGATCAAAATCGTTTCAATCGATCAGGCGCTACGATGCAACAGACAGACACAGATACACACGTAAAATGTTTAAAACCTCTCGTTTTCGTCGAGGGTTAAAAAGAAAACTATGAGCCACAATTTGCTGATCAGAATAAGCCCTTAGATCCGTATCAAAAGGGTAATAAAGCCATTTCTTGGCCAATAAGGGCGCGCCATAAAACTCTCACGTAACGTAGGCTGGGGTCTGTTGGTAAGCTGCAAATTTTATTGTCTCCGCTGTGATCGAGTGTTTGTTTGGACACGTAATATGAGTGAGCCTTTATTTTAGTGCTGTGGATGTGTCGATGAAGTGAGATCATAATATCTATTACTTACGCCTTTTTATTGCGGAGCTGTGAAAATATTCTAATGAACATGTTGAAATAAAACTACTTTTTACGGAGTTTATCGCGTTGTTTTTTTTTTCTTTTTTCTTTTTTTATAAAAAACGTTGCCCCACACTAGTATTTTCTCCTGTATCGTGGGTGCGTTTAGAAACACAAATTCTCACATACACACACGCCCAGACCCGGAACAACTACCTGTAGATCATACAAATATTTGCTCCGTGTGGGGATCGAACCCACAACACGTGGCGCAGAAGTCGATCGCTTTACCGCTACTCCAATCGTGTCGTCGAATTGAAACATTTTATTTAAAAACGAATATGAAGTTAGACCGTCTTTGGGGGATCTTGTATTGATATTATTTGATTCTCGACGTTTCGGATCCTTTACAACATCCATTGTCACGGGTAGACTGAGGTGTTGAACGTCTTAATGTTAAAATTACTAACAGCTACCTTACATTTTTTGTTAATTACTCGCGATCCGATTCACGTAAAAATTAGTTTTATTTCAATGTCTAATATTTGCGTAAGTGTCAGAAACCACTATATTGAACATGTTGTCAAATCTATAATAGTATTTTTTGCACCATATAATATTGTATTGTTTTTTTTTTATATTCTTGAAACATATTCCACTTTAAGAGACCGCAGTTAGCAATAATACCGCCCATTGTACCATTCTATGATTTATAAAATTGTAGGTACTTTACATTAGTTTTTGGTGAGCAATAAAGCATATTCTATTCTACCAAAATATTCAAAGCAACGATTTTATAGAGTTTTTTTTTTAAAGTTGCCCCACTCTAGGATTTTCTCCTGTATCGTGGGTGCGTTTACAAACGCAAATTCTCATATACACAAACGCCCAGACCGGAACAACTACTTGTAGATCATACAAATATTTGCTCCATGTGGGGATCGAACCCACAACACGTTGCGTAGAAGCCGATCGCTCAGCCGCTACGCCAAACGTGTCGTCAATTCTATTTGTTTTTTATATGAGAAACATCAGTTTATAACAACAATACACTATACTAACAACATCCTTGCTAATATTATAAACGTGAAAGTTTGTGAGTATGGATGTGTGGATGTATGGATGTTTGTTACTCTTTCACGCCAGAAAAACTGAACAGATCTGGATGAAATTTGGCACAGAGATAGATTATAGTCTGGAATAACACATAGGCTACTTTTCATCCAGGTCGGACCCTATTCTAAAGTCCACGCAGACAAAGTCGCGGGCAGAATCTATTATACTATAAAGTAGACTCGAGTAAATACTGTCATACAATTTTATCGATAATATAATTTTATCCAAGTAGAATAAATTGACTTATCAGCATGGTATTGTTATTGTGTCTTCCGATCCAATAGTAAAATATTTTCGAAAGAGAAATAATGGAAGTATTAACTTTCGAATATCGATACCTACCGTTCCAATTGAAATTCAATTTGGGAGCGTATCAAGTGTGAGACGGTATAAAAATGCTAATTTCAATTATTTGGGCATTATTTATTCATTCATTAATGTAGTTATATCCGTACACCTACTTAACCTGCGAGAAGTTTGGCCGAGGTGTACTGATGTACACCATCAAGTCTATTGCCGTTATATAATGCACAAATCCAAATCCTTTGGGGAATACAGGCGTGGTATATTATCTTATATAATTTGCTTGACCTGGGAATAAAAAATGAAAGTACTTCATGTTCTGTAGCTGCGCTTGCGAGTTCTAGACAATCATCATTAAGTTACACTAACTATTTTATCTAAATGCGTAAGTGAGTTTTTTTGTTTGTTTGTTACGCTTTCACGCCTAAACCACTAAACCAATTTAAAAAAATCTTTCACCAATAGAAAGCTACTTTACCAGCCAATAACACAGGCTGTATTTTTTTTAAATTAGAGAACACTACGAAAATTTAAAACAATATCAAAAATTTGCCTATTAAAGTCATAATTAGACGTGTGCTGCCATTTTTTTATTTGTTAGAAAATTTAGGTTACCATGGAGATCCCTTTGACAATTTATTTGACGCGGATCTCGGATATGTTTGGAATAGAGATTAGAGTCTGGAAGAGTACAATAGGCTGCTTTTTATCCGACTTGGATTAGTAGAGTAGGGGCTCTTATGGGCCGTCAGTAGGGGCTGGGTCGGCAACGCATAAGCAACTCTGGTGTTGCAGGTATCCATGGGCGATGATGACTACTTACCACCAGGTGACTTATTAGTTTGTTTGCCGACTTAACCAATAAGATAAAAAGTGTGATTTTTGGTTTCAACAAATCAATACATTATGGTAGGGATTATTAGTTTCCGAATAAGGTATTTTAGTAACTCGTTGATAATTTTATAGATTTCTTTGTCAAAACAAAAAAAATACGTCTTGTTAAACATTTTTGCACATACTAAAAGATATCTTATCCGTGGGAGAGCCATGCTTCGGCACGAATGGGCCGGCTCGACCGGAGTGATACCACGGCCTCACAGAAAACCGGCATAAAACAACGCTTACGTTGTGTTTCGCCGAGTGAGTGAGGTTACCGGAGGCCAATCCCCTTTTAAAAGGTCGGCAACGCACTTGTGACTCCTATGGTGTTGCGGGTGTCCATGGGCGGCGGTAATCGCATCCCATAAAAAAAAAAGTTCTAGAGGACAATTCATGTACTAAGATACACACGGTAAAGTAAGTTTATATTTTACTAGCTTCTACCCGCGACTTTGTCTGCATGGACGTCAGAATTGGGTCCGACTTGGATAGCCTATATGTAGCCTCTATGCCAAATTTCATCCAGATCCATTCAGCCGATCTGGCGTTAAAGAGTAACAAACATCGATACATCCATACTCACAAACTTTCACGTTTGTAATATTACTAAGGATGTACTTAGTAACTGCAATTTTCTTTATGCTATGAGGTATAAAAATCTAATGATTTCGATATCAAGTACAAACAAAAACCCTGCTCTGGTGAAATTTTACGATTGTTTGTATACGGAAATAGAAAACCATAACTATGGTGGATCCATTTCCTGTTTAAGATTGGCTGTAGATATCGCAATTACTTTTGATCCGAATAACAATAAACCGCTATCTGTATGTAGGATCAGTATTTAAATTACTGTTGTTTTGATGTTCATCTTTAAATAATTCTTAGGAACAACTGCGGATGTGTACCTACTGGAAACTACATACCTAATTGTTAGATCATTATACCATTACGCCTGTATTCCCCGAAGGGTTAGTCAGAGGCGTACTAATGTGCACCCACAGTTCGCCGGTATGTTTAGGTCCCATGTAATAGGGGGCGAGCCTAATTGTTTTAATTATATTTTTTAAATACGTTGCCCCACACTAGGATTTTCTCCGTTATCGTGGGTGCGTTTACAAACACAAATTCTCACATACACAAACGCCCAGACCCGGAACAACTGCCTGTAGATCATACAAATATTTGCTCCGTGTGGGGATCGAACCCACAACACGTGGCGCAGAAGTCGATCGCTTTACCGCTACGCCAATCGTGTCGTCGAATTGAGACATTTTATTGAAAAACTAATATGAAGTTAGACCGTCTTTAATAAAAAATATCGAATCTTTGAGACCATTACTTTTTAACTATATGAAGTTTCACATACCATATGCACGTACATTAGTGTCTACGTAGTGACTGGATAATTTTATTAACTTTATTTGGACCAATCTCCGTATGTAGCGCGTTACCGATACACTCCCATTAACTAAATGACACAAAAAAGAGGTGTAAGATAGATAAATAAAAAAAATACAAGCGTTAACATAACATAAGATAAATGGTACTTACAGTATAATATCATAAATATCCATTCTGAATAGCTCTTCACACCTCTATTGTGCGCGTAGATACCTTAGTCATCCTTTACGACACCTTTGGGACATGCGCGGTATTTCCCGATTATATACCGCACCTGATTTGCCTATTACGAGATTTTGATGGCATGTTAAAATATTGTTATTACGGGGTTAGTCGAAAAGGCGGCTTGTGTCGGCGGCTCTGAGGCTAATGGTGTATTTCTTTGACATTAAATTACGTCAGAACATTGTCAAAGTCAAAGACGGTTGCATAAAGGTGTTTAGCTACATATAGGCATCACTGGCTACTAAATCGGGTGTAGTAATATAAAAAATGTTAAAGGCCAACAATCCAATAGATATAATATATTTGTTAACAATATCTACTAATTTACTGGTTTCTGACACTTATGCGAATATTAGACATTGAAGTAAAATTCGATTCGTGATGCTATTGAAATAAAAAAAAACATCCAAATTTCAATAGAGAAGATGGCTGGGTCTAACAATCTGCTTGGAACCCTAATATAGTTTCTATTAAATCTAAATACAAAGCCCAAAACTGCAAGACCAAAGGACTCGGTGAGCTCGTTCTGCGTGAATCGGATCGCAAATAATTAACAAAATGTGTAAGGTAGCTGTTAGTAATTTTAACATTAAGACGTCCATCACCTCAGTCTACCCGACCATGGATGCTGTAAAGGATCCAAAACGTCGGGAATCAATCAATATAATATAATATCAATATAACATGATAAAATCCGTAACAAGTAGTTTTATTTCAACAATAATTTACTAACTTATAAATATAGATATCAGACGTTTACCCCATTGGTTTTAAAGCCAGTGTCGATCCGCGTCTAAAGTGGACACATTGCCTTAATTTGGGCGCGTCAAATTAAGGCAATGTGTAACTCCGCGCCATGAGGCAAGTTTCCTGGCCTTAAACTGAGCCATATTTTGTTGAGTTTGAGTTGCTGAGACAAAAATGTAGTCCCATGGCAGTGGCCTCAGTTTGCCTTAGGGTACCCAACATGAGTCTCAAAATTGGGTATACTTTCGACACGACATGGTATTCTTAAATAATATTAGTGGTTGACCTCTATTGAAGGATATTTTTATTATAGTGCGTTCTTTGCAGATTCATGTCAGTACAGAAATTTCACACTCATCAACGTAGACAACTCTTTGCCATTAAAATTTATGTTAAGCGTATACAGCCAAGTCAAAATTTACATACGAAAAATGTACATAATATGACGTCATTTTGTACATTTTACACGTCATTTTGTAAAATTACATGTCGTTCACGCAAATATCGTATAAAATGTAAATTTCTTTGGAGGTGTGACCATTTTGATACAATGGCAGTATTTGGTTCAAGGACCTTTAGTAATGACGTTATTACGATGGCTTACTTTTTCTTTTGTCACAGTTTTTACAAAGCGGATCCGTTGGAAATAATTTTGACATAAAGGAGATGTTTAATTTAACGTGCAGTTTAAATTCTATCTTGTAAATGGGCTTGAGGATTATGCTGGGGGAATATTTTTGGGGGTATTTGAATCGAAAAAAAATCAGTTTGTGACCCTTTTTTTTTTAAATGGCGGTTAATAAAATAAATTTTTCGGTGCCATTTTTTGATAACCATTTTGTTGGGCAAAGATTAAAAAAAAAACTATTTAAGCAGTAATATTTTTAGAAAAAAGAAAGTCAAAGTCAACATGCTTTATTTCAATTAGACCATTAAAAAGGTAATTTTGAAAAGTCAAAACTAGTTGCACGGTTCCAAAAAGAATTGACGGTACTTACCAAAATCTAATTCATTACATTTAAGTTCAGTTTATTTAAGCTCAAGATTACTTCCCAGAATTGCCTAGCAGAGATTGCTTAAAAAAGTTACCAAGATTATTCCGATGAGGCAAATCAAGAGCCTCAGGACCATTAGGGTTCATTGACCTTAGTATCGCTGGATCTGTGACGGCGTTCGTTAAAATCCGTCGCGTCGTTTCACACTGCAAATTGCATCAAAGAATTCCGTTGATTCGAATTTCAAGTCTTTCAATCGTTAGGGAGTGAATTCTCAATTGAATATCGAACCGGTGCGGATAATCTACGTCTATTCAATTTTGGAATTGGCTAACAAACAATTAGTGTTTGAAAATCGGAAATTGGATCGAAAATACTGCTCGAATCATGATCGAATGCCCTTTTTGGAGATTTATTTGGTCGCTTTTAAAAACCTTGAAAGATATCTACTATTATTTTCTGATTTTGTTTCTTTAGCTAAGTAATGCCGACGATATTATTTTAGTATCAACAAATCTATTAATAAAAGTAATAAAAAATACATTTTTATGATATGTAATATGTAGATAATGTTTGATCATATGTTTCTGTCTGATTCTGAATCAAATTTTCAAATATTTATTGCAAATTTTTAGTATGAAAACCATTTCAATTCAATAATAGATGGGTTCAATAACGTGTTATCGTCGCCCAGTTTTAAATTACGATCCAGAATTATGACGTCGCCGACGGTAATCGGAATTGACTCCATTAATATTTGAAACAATAAAACCGTCACACTTAACAGTTTTCAATATCCATTAAAATGTTACAATTAGATTTTTGGGTCTCAATAAATCAGATTATCTAACATAAAAATTAAGGCCAGTATTGACTGAAATTGATTATATCTGATTAAGAAAATTCTGTGATAACGTTTTTGCCGGAAAGTCACAACTTTTTTAATAAAACGTACCTACTTTTTTTCCTTTTTTTGGTCCCCGAGACTAAATTTGGATGGACTTTCAAAATCCGGAACCCCAAACAATTTATGTTTACAGAGGACTGGAGTTTGCTATAATTAAATGGTTTTGTAAACAGTTTGATAAAGTTATTTGAACTTAACGCTCGTACTTAAATAATGTAATCTCAAGGGGATTCTAATGTAAATTCTTTGCGATTGAGGTTAAACAGGTCTTCTGCGACAAACAATGGGCCCTTATTATTGTGGATTTATTCATCCTTATTATCCATACAAAGTGCCTCATTTATTGTAGATATCTGCTGTTTTAATAAACAATATTATTATGCTAGAGGTGGCTACAGATTCTTGCATGTTTAATATGATACATTGATTAAGTCTATTGAAAGCATCGGTTATGTACATATCAGCAACTCTTCTGGTGTTACAGATGTCCATGGGCAGTGATGACTACTTACCATCAGGTGGCTCGTCTGGTCGTTTCCCGTCATAAACAATGATAAACGACAACACAGAGATTGGAGAAAAACAACGGACGACTACACTTATTCTATTATTTACAATTTATCATAATATATATAAGCTGCCTCATTAGTCTAGTGATCCCAAGCGCGACTGCTACGCTCGAGGTCCTGGGTTCGATCCCCAGGTCGAGCAAAGTGTTATTTGGTTTTTTTATGAAATTCTCAGTCCCAGCTCGGAGTCTGGATTTGTGCCCGGTTAATGGCAATAGGCTTGCCCCTATTACATGGGACCTAAACATACCGAACTGTGGGTGTACATTAGTACGCCTCTGCCTAACCCTTCGGAGAATACAGGCGTGATATTAGCTATTTTATATATTATTTATAACATTTTATGTTATGTATGCTTATTTTAAAATGTAAAACATTCCCGCAGCACCAAGACAATATTACCATGTCGTTGCAATATCATCGAAGTAACAGGATACCAAACTTCAAGTCGATCAGACATGTGGAAGTTGCGCACATCCCTTCATGAAACAGAAAAGAGCTGATAATCCTCAAAAGGCTGACCAGATTTTCTTAAATCATAACTAAGAACACTCTCGATTAATGAAACTTTCCAAAAAAAAAACTGAATCAAAATCGATTCATTCGTTTGGGTGCTACGATGCAACAGACAGACACACAGATACACAATACAAACTCATTTCTTTCTCTTTTCGTCGGGGGTTAAAAATAATCTAAATGTAATCAAATATATTTAAATCAATCATCATTTAATTCCATAAATGCTGAAAATAAACCAACAATCATAATATTCCAGGAAATCAAATAATAATTAAAACTCCCGCTGAATCCTCGTCTGCGTTTCACGGATGAAAGACAGAAGATTTATATTAATCTTTGTAAGTAAGTCAAAGTATAAGGAACAATATAAATGGTTTCAACATTCTAAAGTATAATTATATCTCTTCCCCAACATTCATTAACAAAAGTTTTTGTTTTGATGAAAACGATATTTCAAACAAACTTAATAATTAGACAAGGATAAACTTATTTAACATTTTTGGGAGTAGGTAGGTACATTTCCTCGAGAAATCTCGGATATTTTATGATCATATAAAAGATTATTTATTTAGGTAAGTATCTTTACAAATAAGTTATTATAACATAACATACCATCACGCCTGTACTCCCCGAAGGTTTAGGCAGAGGCGTATTAATGTACACCTACAGTTCGCCTGGTATGTTTAGGTCCCGTGAAATAGGGGGCGAGCCTATTGCCATTATCCGGACACAAATCCAAAATCCGAGCTGCTACTGAGAATTTCATAGAAAAACTCAATAACACTTTGTTCGACCTGGGGATTAAACCCAGGACCTCTAGCGTAGCAGTCGCGCTCTGGACCACTCGAAATAAGTTATTATATTGTAAATATAAATAAATTGCGCTACTATGTCTAACATGACATCAAATCAAAATCTTTTAAATTTTGCTTGATTTTTCATTTTTGCACGAAAATGACCGGGATTTAATATAAATCGACTGCCTCATTAGTCTAGTGGTCCCAAGCGCGACTGTTACGCTAGAGGTCCTGGGTTCGATCCCCACGTCGAGCAAAGTGTTATTGGGTTTTTCTATGAAATTCTCAATAGCAGCTCGGAGTCTGGATTTGTGCCCGGTTAATGGCAATAGGCTCACCCCCTATTACATGGGACCTAAACATACCAGGCGAACTGTGGGTGTACATAAGTACGCCTCTGCTAAACCCTTCGGGGAATACAGGCGTGATGGTATGTTAATATAAATAATTTGTACTGTGTAGATACGTCAACGCAAGCAAATTTTGAATTAATAATAGTCTTTAAAAAAAAATGACTTCAAAAAAACAACAATTAGGGTTGTTTTTTTGAAGTCATAGGATCACTAAAAATCGTAAAATAACTGAATTAAATATTTAATGTAAAAGACGAAAATCCTACTGATCTGTTTGAAGTCATACATACAGACTATTATTATTATTCCATTTATTCATTCATTTTTCTTATCTTTATATATATAATTTCTTCTGTGAGTGTGTATGTCACTGAACTTCTCTCAAACGACTGGACCGATTTTGATAAAATTTTTTGTGTGTGTTCGGTTTTGTCCGCTGTCCGCTGTATTTCGCTTTATACGTAGCGAAGCACGTACCGGGCCGCTAGTTTGTATATATTTTTATAAACATAAAATATGAATATTTTTGTGATCTTAGCATGGAAAATGCTAACATTATAAAATAACAACAACAACAACATCACCTTATATACAATAGACATACAACGTCACCTTATGACGTAAATTCAGAATGTGAAGGCATATTTCGATCAAGCGGGTAGGACTCGCGGTGGCTTAGCGGTCAAAGCGTCTGGTGTATCTAACCAGGAGACGCAGGTTCGAAACCTGCCCGCGATTGAATTTTTCCTTTACTAAAATAACTATAAAATATGTATTTAAAAATAAAAAAAAATAGTAGCCCATTGGCATCGGGAGCAGGGTCCAAGCTACCGGTGGTCAGGGCCCCAGAGAGAGAAATCTCCTAACAATGCGAGCCGTGTCCAGAAGTACCGTCCTACTGCTGGGCAAAGGCCTCCCTCCATTGCTTCCAATGGTCGCGATAATGCGCTACTTCTTTCCAATTCTCAAGGAAGCATCCAGTTCGTCTCGCCATCTTCTTCGTGGTCTGTTGCGACCCCGTGTCGCGGTTTCATTGTACATACAGTCTATACATGGCTATATTTTATGAGGATTTCCCTCGATTTCCCTGAGATCTGAACATCATATCCTGACATGGTGAACTCTTTCAAAAAAAAACTTTTTAAATTGGTCCGCAATTGACGAAGATAAATGAGTGAACATACATAAAAAAATACATTAGAGCCGAACATAGAACCTCCTCCTTTTTTGAATTTGAAGTCGGTTAAAAATTAACTTATCTACATATCTACACGAGGATTGAGAGTGTATTTTATTTAAAAAATCGCTCGTGCCTAAACAAGATTGAATTAAAAAAAAATGAATTTTACGAGCGCGTATGTTCAGTAAGTAAAAACAAATAAAATGGTAATTGTAAATATTGTGTTAGCGATTCATTATTTGCATACGTAAAAAAAATTGTGCGTATTAATAAACGATATTGAATTGCTTACTTCTTATCGTGTCTGTATTTTCATGTAAGAAAAATATGGCGCTGCCGCTGTAAACATTCCAGTTCAGCGTGTTTGGGTTTCACGGGTATTTTAATCATGTAATATATCTTTCAATCTATCAAAATTTCGATATTATTATGTTCCTCGCTTTGATAAATGATACCTTTTTCGTAAATAGATCTTTTATAGACAGTTACTTATAACGATAAAAAAATACATAACCATTGCTATCTAGTACCTACTTGTATCTAGGAAAATAAGTCCTCCTCTCTTCTAATATTGCTGTGCCCTACAGGGTCCATAATGGTTCTTGTTTATATTACACCACCTCATTGTACATTATGGTATGCCAATAAAGAATATGAATAACATAACATACCATCACGCCTGTATTCCCCGAAGGGTTAGGCAGAGGCGTACTAATGTACACCCACAGTTCGCCGGTATGTTTAGGTCCCATGTAATAGGGGGCGAGCCTATTGCCATTAACCGGGCACAAATCCAGACTCCGAGCTGCTACTGAGAATTTCATAGAAAAACCCAATAACACTTTGCTCGACCTGGGGATCGAACCCAGGACCTCTAGCGTTGCAGTCGCGCTTGGGACCACTAGACTAATGAGGCAGTCAGAATATATGAATATGTTTTTTTTCATCTTCTAACTAGATGGCGCCGGCATTTTCTAATTGACGACCCTTAGAAGAAACGCCGTAACATACTCAGAGATTCATGGTCCCTTTTAAGTCCAGACAGTAGTAGTAGTATTATCTTTGGTATTTTCTAAAGGTGCGTAGTACTCGCAACCGGCGCGTGTATATGAGAAGACTAGATTTTATTCATATGAACTTTCATCCCCTATTTTATCCCCTTGGGGGTAGAATTTATCAAAATCCTTTCTTAGCGAATGCCTATGTCATAACATCTACCTGCATGCCAAATTTGAGCTCGATCCCTCCAGTGGTTTGGGCTGTGCGTTGATAGATCACTGTGTCAGTCAGTCAGTCAGTCACCTTTGAGTTTTATATATAATATATTTAGATTTAGATGTATGAATGTGGAAGAACTAAAAGAAGTATGCATGAATCGCAACAATCGATAGTCTGTACTTTTTGCCTACCCCTGTGGAGAAAGGCTTCGGTGTATGTACCTAAGTATCTACAAAAGTGCAAACAGCATCATAATTTATACTGCTAGTTTCACTACCTCAAACTTTTCGCACGCCGTTAGCGAACAATATGGATGCATTAACTTGCAAATTGCATTTACTTAGTAACTTCCAGTACACATACGTTCGTGCAACCGACGAAGTTAGGTCAATTACCTAGGGGCTTGGAACTGACACCAAAAGACATCACACACTAAAAGATAGCACAAACTTTGAACAATAAGCTGTGAATTTTGTTGGACTTGGAACCACACTAAATTATAAAGTCCTGGGGACTTTTGTTATTCATCAAACGAAGAGGCATCGCACTTTTGAATGGATGGAACACTTTGTTCAAGATTGCTAAGTCGGAGTGCAAAGTTTTCGGTAATATTGATATGGGTTAAGAATAAATAAAATTCTAGTAAAGTCAAGGGATTAGTAAGCTTCAGTGGCAGTGAGCGGGGCACACAGTGGCAGTTTGGGGACGACCTCCAACGAGATGGACGTACGACCTGGTGAAGATCGCTGGGAGTCGTTGGATGCAGGCAGCATATAACCGATTCTTGTGGAAGTCTTTGGGGGCGGATTTTGTTCAGTAGTGGACTTATATTGGCTGATAATTTATGATGATGATGAAAGTCAAATTAAGAGATGGGTGCATAAACAATGTTGTAATTAATGATAATAATATAATTATATGACATAATAATCTTACTGCAAAGACGAATCAATCGACACCTCATTTGCTAAAATCTGATGACTAGTTTTTGAGCTAGGATCAAACATCCATACGATACATACATACATAGACTGTTAAACTCATTACCCTTCTGTTTTTTTCGTAGTCGGGTAATAAGATACAGAGATACGATGCCAGATGTTCTTCACAGTTGTACAAAGAAAATACAACTTTTCTAACATAATATGAACATTTTAACGTGAGTATCAGTGTCTGTCTGTTGCATCGTAGCGCAAGCAAACGAATGGACCGATTTTGATTCGGTTCGGTGACTGTAAGGTGACTTGTATCGAAATCTGTTCAGCAGTTTAGGTTAAAAAGGTAACAGACAGACTGACTTTCACGTTTATAATATTAGTAAGTATGGTGGTGTGAATGAGAATGGCCCTCGCCCACGGACGCTAGACTACAGCCTATCATCGTCGTGATGAATGTCAGGAACGCCACGATATTTTCTATTTTGTTTTTTAAAAAAGCGTACTAGCAATGTGGGTCGCACATTACTAGTATTCTTGTTAACCTCTCGTGCTAAGCTAAATGCTTTTATTACGAGTGGGTTCACGACCGTAGTGCAATGGGTTTCGAACCGGCAACCACATGATCGCCAGTCCGCTGCCCTAATCATTATACACCGTGACATTTAAGTCCTTTTGGAGTCGAAAGGACGGTATTATACTCATCATTAGGAATAACTTTTACTATGGAACCAACCCTGAAATCACAAAAAAAAACAGCTGTTCTGTACACTTTGTCGAGTTCAGTGTACACAAATGTATGGAACATCTGTTTTTTTTTTTTCGTCTTCTTTCGGCTTCAAAACGACTTAAATGTTACTGTGTATAGTGCAAAGAAGGGCAATTATGGGTTTTAGTTGGTATGGATCCGATATACCCTGCCGCCTCCTCATGTGGCACGATTTTCCGTACTATATTTTTTTTTATGGGATCGGAAAGCAAACGAGCAGACGGATCGCCTGATAGTAAGCGATTACCGCCGCCCATGGACACCCGCAACACCATAGGAGTATATATATATGGATGAGAAACAAAAATGTGTTTAAAAATATGAATTGTATCACGATATTGGACAAAAGTGTCATCTACTTCAACACAACAGTCACGTACTTCAACAACAATATTTATTTGTATCACTCCGTCATCTGCACGATATTGTTTACAAACTGATATTATTTTTGCGAGTATTTTGTTCAGAATAAAGATCTGTTGTTTGTCCCAAAACTGATGAATTCATTTTATTTTGAAAATATTTTTGTTAAAAGGTTTCAGGGGTCAGTTAGTATTGGAATATAAATGATGAATTGAATTGTTTTTTGGTTTCGAATGCTTGATTTAACTGCATTGCTAAATATTAAACTGAAAGTTACTATTTCAGAGCTAAATTTAACACAGCGAATGGAATAGGAATCAAAGATAATCGTTTTTTTTATTTTGAAATCCAGATGAAAAATAATGTATAAAACTGACAATAGAAAATTAAAAATATCTAATACAGCATACATAACATCAGTATTCTCTGAAGGGATAGACAGTGATGTAGGTACTGATGTATATCCACAGTTCACCGGTATGTTTAGGACCCATGTAATAAGGGACGAGCCTATTGCCATTAACCGGATACAAATCCAAAACTCCGAGGTGCTACTGAGAGTTTCGTAGTCTTCGACCTGATAATGAAGCCAAGACCTCTAGCGTAGCAGTCACACTTAGGACCACTAGACTAATGTTCAAGTTCAAGTTCAAATGTTTTTATTTCAAATAAGCTTTTACAAGCGTTTATGAAACGTTATGATTCTAGTTGCACGGTTCCAAAAAGTATAACTTATGGAGAAGAATCCGGCAAGAAACTCCATGGACACTCTTTTAAAATAAATGGTGTTACAATCTTCACTGGTACAATATTGCGATATGAGGATGTGTGAATATTGAATGTCAAAGTTGGACCAAAGTCGATAATTACTAGAAAGTGAGGCAGTAGTGTACAGCATTGCAATATTATTCCGTAGAACCATACAAAAAATCCATTTCAAAGATTTCCTTCATTGACTTTAATTACATTGCAAGAAACTTTGAAAGCCTGTGATGAGCATCCGATAATCCAATTAACGACGAAGTAAAAAAAAACATGGCGTCTTAAAAGCTAATTTTAATAAAATGGCCGCGCTACTTCGCAACATTGTCAGTTGAATTGAAAAGTATACTTTTCACTCGGGACTAATTGGCGTTTCCATAGATTTACGTTTTACACGAGATTACTTTCATTTTGAAGGCGTTTTGATGGTAGCTTTTAGGATAGTAAAATTTTGAAGTAGATTTGGTCTTACAATAAGCGAGTTATTTAATCACAATTATTGTAAGCTTATTGGAATTCTCATAATGTTAAAAATAATTTATTTCAACTCATTAGTAACACATCCTATATTTAAAAAAATTAGTATGATATACTTTAGTATGATTTTAATATTTAGTCTCACATCAGGAACTGAAATCAGCTTCAAAAAAAGTTTGTAAATAAAGTATAGTCCCTTCTTTTTAATACACTTCTGATACTATGAAACAAGCCCTGTTGTGGGGGACTTGGAACTCAGGAAACTATTAAGTAAACAAATATCTGTGAAAAACACAAATATTAGCATCGGGTGGGAATCGATCGCGGCACAACGTTAGTGACGAGGTGACCTCAACCGCTATGCCAGACGTGCAGTTAAGTTTATTGAACTATGATTAAAATTATAACTTTTTAATTTTCTAAGTAATAAATTTTCTCAGATATTCCGAAAACCCGAACGAAACGCTTTAAGTCCACATTTATCATGCGTACCGCAGAAATGTGGAATGCGCTTCCCGAGTGGGTCTTCCCCGATAGTTATAATCTGGGTGTCTTTAAATCACGAGTGAATCGGTTTCTTCTAGGCAAGCGCGCTCCATCGTAGATCGCAGTATCGCTTAACATCAGGCGAACTGGCGGTCAAACGTAAGCCTATCAAATATTACAAAAAAAATCGTTTCTCGCTAGCAATGAGACCAATTCTTACGGCTATAGAAATTAATTCGAGAGGATTTTGCCTTTTATATAGACAGATGTGAAAGAGATTTTATTTGAACAAGTTTATTTTTCTTACAAAAGGCGCTTTCCAGTGATGGATTTGCCAAGTATTTGAAATGAAATAATTAATTAAGATTTTCAATAGCAGCGATGGAATGAAAACAAGATTAAAATAATAAGATTAGTTTTTATTATTACATTTATTTTTTGATTAATTGATAAAATTAATAACTAAGGATTTTACTATGAAAAGATGATGTTAAAATAGCTGAAGATAAATTAAAGTAATTTACCATCAATAGAAATTAAAATAATTATTCAAATCGGTTCTTTTTTTTCTGGGATAGGGGGACAAATGAGCAGACGGATCGCCTGATGGTAAGCGATTACCGCCGCCCATAGACACCCGCAACACCAGAGGAGTCACAAGTGCGTTGCCCGCCCATCAAAAGTGGACAGGGCCCCGGCAACCTCACGCACTCGGCGAAACACAATGTAAGCGTTCATTTGTTTAGGAAACACGGCGGACACCTCGGTCAAGCTAGAAAGATTTTTTAAGCAAAATTGCTTTGTAATTAAATATAAATAATAAATAAAAGATAAAAAATCTTAAATTGTTGAGTATTTTATTGTTTAAACATAACATAACATACCATTACGCCTGTATTCCCTGAAGAGTCAGGCAGAGGCGTACTAATGTACACCTACAGTTCGCCGGTATGTTTAGGTCCCCGGGGCGAGCCTATTGTCATTAACCGGGCACAAATCCAGACTCCGAGCTGCTACTAAGAATTTCATAGAAAAATCCAATAACACTTAGCTCGAACTGGGGATCGAACCCAGGACCTCTAGCGTAGCAGTTGCGCTTGGGACCACAAGACTAATGAGGCAGTATTTTATCTTCTATATATATAAAAACGAATTGCTGTTCGTTAGTCTCGCTAAAACTCGAGAACGGCTGGACCGATTTGGCTAATTTTGGTCTTGAATTATTTGGGGAAGTCCAGAGAAGATTTAAATGGTGAATAAATATGAAAGTACGAAGTCTGCCGGGTCAGCTGGTTGTTTGATAGTTAAAAATAAGTCAATTTCTGAAACGTTGTAAATGTGTTTTCTTTATTTCTTTCTTCTACTCTAGCAGTACCCTAATTACTTGTTGTAAACGGTTAGCTGTTAATGTATTTTTTTGAAAACGTTTAAGTACTTACAAAAAAAAATACAAATGGCTTGTTGTAAATAATAATAGTACTAATAGAGATATAATTCTGATTGATCTTGATTATCTTTTTATATATTAAAACAATGTCTACATAACATATCAACACAGTTAGGCAGAGGTGTACCGTTGTACACTCATAATAATTCGCTGTTATGAATTGAGATCCTATTTAGGTAATAGGCGAGCACTTTACCATCAACTGTACTTAGTAGCTAGCAATTCTGTGACATTGCCACACCTCTGCCTAATCCGTACGTAAATACAGGCATGGTGGTATGTTATTTAATTTTCTACTTAGTGCAAAAAAGTATGTAAAGCAAATTCTCCAGTATTTTAATTACGACGCCAACTTTTACTATACTGCAAACGGGATTTTTAATTAGCATAAAATATTTAGCTGTGCGTAGTTTTTCAATTAAAATGTTTTCAGTTTTCACGCACGCATGCAGCCGTGAAGCGAATGGTGTAATAGGCTGAATTTTTCAGAGTTATTACGTCAGACTTTCAGGTCAATAGAGATGTTAATATCTATAGTTGTCAAGAAAAATTTCAAAGAGGAAATCGACCAATGGAATTTTATCATATTATGCATAAGCCGTAAAGCTTTAAACTTTTGAACGCCAGGTATAAAATTAATTGTTGTGCCCTGTGCGCCAAGCCAATTAACAATTCAATGCAAACTTCAGACATCATTTTTAGCATGAACACATGAAATATACCACTTATGAAAATGTAGGCTTTTAGTCAATATAATGAAAAAGCTCCGATCAAAATTAAATAGCTGGTAATTCGAGCCTTTTTATAGAAGTAAAAAATGTATAATTTTGACTCCATAGCCATCGGCGTCGTAGGCACGGAGACCTAATGATGCCTAGAGGTCATTGGCGTTCAAAAGGTTAATGGGATTGGGCAGGTCATGTCAGCCACATGCCGGATGAACTGTGGGCTTATTGCACAGAACTTGAGCCCTGAAACAGTTAACCAGGGACCACGGATGAGATGATGGGATGACATAGATGTCTTTACAGAGATTCCGTTTCTCTAAATATAAATAACATAGCAACGAGAAAAGTGGAAAAAAGTGGGGGAGACCTTTGCTCAGGAGTGGGACAATACAGGCTAATAAAAATTAGAAAGAAAGAAAGGGAAACTGAATGTTTGAGTTCTTTTTTTGCTGTAATTGTTAAAAGGTTAAATATCACAAGAGTTAAGTCTGTTTACCTTGTCGAAGGGCTATGAGTGTTGCCCCTCACACCAAACGGAGGATTCTCCGACCAGGCAGGTGTTTTACCTGGCGGGCCACGGCCCAACGGTTGATGTCGGGCGGTTGTATATATTCAAGTTGCGTTGCAAACTTCACTTGCGCGATTCAGGACTTGTTCGTCTAGTTAATATGTAGCACGGTAGATGTCGCTACAACCTATTCCTAATATTTTCTCACTGCGGTCAACGTTACCATATTGTAACGACTACTAGTTCTACCGTATCATTCATACAAAGTAATTAATAATTCCGTGTTGGACAGTTTGAACTATTAAGTGTTGGAAACAAAAGCTTGATAAATATTACAACTGCTGAATTTCTTACACAATTGCTCAACGTGAGGAATTATAAATTAACATACCATCACGCCCGTATTCCCCGAAGGGTAAGGAAGAGGCGTAATAATCCACCCACAGTTCGCCGGTATGTTTAGGTCCCATGTAATAGAGGGCGAGCCTATTGCCATTAACCGGGCCCAAGTCCAGTCTCCGAGCTGATACTGAGAATTTCATAGAAAAACCCAATAACACTGCTCGATCTGGGGATCGAACCCAGGACCTGACCTGACCAGATTGCCTCATTAATCAAGTGGTCCCAAGAGCGACTGGTCCTGGGTCCTGAATTATAAATTATCTTATGAAAATCGATTGAAAATGTGCGCAGTATAGCAATTAATTCTATTTTATAAATGACTAGCTTTTCGCCCGCGATTTCACCCGCTTTGCTTCGTTCTTAAGAGATTTAGCGTGATATTAAATAGCTTAAAACCTTCCTCATGAATCACGCCGTCTAATGATGAAAGCAGAATAAAAATCCGTTCGGTAGTTTTTGTAGTTTATCGCGATCAGGCAGACTATGTTTTATAATGCTGTTCAATAGATGTCACTAAAGTCACCTTAAAAGATGTAAAATTTAGAATGTCAAGGCAAATTATGTAATATGCTGGATATCCCGGGTCGAGCAAAACGTTATTGGGTTTTTCTATGAAATTCTCAGTAGCAGCTCGGAGTTTCGGTGCCCGGTTAATGGCAATAGGCTCGCCCCCTACAAGAGACCTTAGCATACCGGCGAACCTTTGAGGAATACAGGCGTCGCAATATGCTTATAAATTGTATAGTCTTATGTATTGAAGTTGTACATAACACCAGCATATACATAAAATGGGTTCATGAATTCGTTAATCGGTCACCGCGAGCACTCGCCCGTGGTACCACAAAAATAAACTAATGAAATCGTAATTAGGGTTAATGTTGGTCAGATCCCACCCAGCTTCGTCTGTGGTTAACCTGTACAGAACTACCCGTTTAGATTTATAGAGTTTTCATACAAGATTTACGACCATCATTTATTATTCAGTATCTGCGGTACAATCAGGATTTATGACACACTTTTCGGTATCGTTATAAACGAGTAAATAAACTATATTATTGTAATATCTTGGCGCACCGTATGATAACTGTTTTTGCGGAATAAATGTATGTGGATGGTTTTAAATATTGAAACGAGGCCATAATTTTATTCGCACGGTAACTTGAAATGAGCAGTTAGCATACGTACCTACATACAAACGAGCGCTTTTTCAATTGAACACGCGTTATTTTTAAAGCTTTGAATAATTCCTTAAGACTTATGCCGATTTTTAATTAGCTGCACTCTATTTTAAACTCTATTTTAATGGCACATGGTGTTTTATTTAACGCTCGTTAAACAGCTTGAAAGCAAAGCGGTAAGAAATTCGCCAATCGTGATTACGTAACGTTTTTTTAAACTTCCGAGGACATAAAATCATGCACTATTCGGTCATACAGATCAGGTTATAGTGCGTGTTGTCTTTAACGCACCCAAAGTACAAGACAAAATCAGAATAAAACAGTGGAGGTCAACAACTATACCTATGATAAAATTTAACAGGCCGATGTCTGTAGATTATAGATTTTAAGAAAAACAAACATAAACATAAAATAACAGTTTTTAGAATTTTTGTCCGTCTTTCTGTCTGTTTATATATTTGTACGCGCATCGCACAAAAACTAATGCATGGAATTGAATGCAGTTTTCACCGATGTATTGCCGCCTAGAGTCGGACTTATTGTATGTTAATCTTTTTGGGTCGTGTGTGAAACTGTGGACAACATCTAGTTAATGCATAAACATACTGGACAAAACAACAAAGAGTTTACATAATAATTAAATCCAGACATTCTTTTTCGAGCTGTAAAAATAAAGTTCACGTGATAGTTTTCGTTATTCAAAATAAAAAAGTTACAGGTACTACAGTCTGACATGATAACTTAGTTACAGTGTTGCGGACCCAATTTCGTTTCGTTTGAAGTCATTTTTCATATTTGATAGCATTTTTTACGAGTCCAATGTATGGTGCCGCAACCTACTTTCCAAAATACTGTTTCAGGAATATCCGGGAATCTTTTATAGTAATTTTACGTGACGTGCCAATGGAGTCTGATAATAGCATGTTACAGAACTTTAAGAGTCTAGTCTAGAGAGTATTTTTTTCTGTACATATCGTGTTTGCTTTTATGAACTTCCACACAAACCAAAAGCAAGAGCAAAGTATTTTTTTTTTAAGAAATTCTAAGTAACAGCACAGAGTTTCTATTTATGCCCGGAATAGTAATAGACTCACCATATTACATATATAGGTAAAACCTAAATATACCCGCGGAGGTTGGCTGTACCGTAGTGTATACTTCTGCCTAACCCTTCGAAGAATGCAGCCATTACGGTGTACAAATAAAGCTTTCTTAGATTCAAGCCATTTAGTATCCAGGCTATTACTGAAATAAAGTAAGAAAGACTATAACAGTCCAAATTTACGAGCTAAGAATAATTTTAAAGAAAAGGGTTACTGACGTCACTGCTCGTAAAATATTGAAACCCTAACTTTATTTATTGCTGAATCTTCTCGTGGTGCTGACGTCTTCACAGTTTTGTAATTTACTGATACCGCAGGCTATTGATTGTGAAATTCTTACTTTTTTATTGATTATGTTGGCTAACAAGCAGACGAGCCACCTGATGGTAGTAGTCATCGCCGCCCATGGACACCTGCAACATCAGAGGAGTTGCTGGTGTGACTGTCAGAGTCGCAGCAACCGAGGGGGAACTGGCTCTTACGCGCAAGTCGGAACACATACCGACGTAAGGGTGGTCGTCAGCCAATCAGACCCCAAGAGGCCCTACCACCGAGTAAGTCAGATATTTTCTCGGCTCTTATAAGATACCTATCTGAATGACATTGAAGAACTATATTCCAACCCATCCCCACACGGAGACTATATTACTATCTTTAAAATATCTTTACCTCATGAGTGTCAAGCTCTAGCTGTGTTGCTGGGGGTCACAGTTCGCCTATGTGTTTACGTTCCATGTAATAGAGGACGAGCCTATTGTCATTAACTGGGTGCAAACTCAAACTCCGAGCTGACAACCGACGCGTGTGGACCTTTTGGAGTGAAACTGAGACTGCCTGTTGTGAAAAACGAACTCGGTTCCAATCGAAACGTCGGCTTTATGTGACGTCAGAAATAGGTAAAAGTAGTCAGGATTTAAAAGTTGCTTCTAAATTCATAGCAATCGATCTCTTAATACCTAAGAGAGACGTTCCACGAGTTTATTTAGTACTCTCAAAAATAAATCTCGGAAATAAGATTTGAGAACAAAATCAAAAATTCCGCATCGCATCCAGCGCAGGTGATAAAATAAATATTTATAGTAAATAAAAATGTTCCGTATCTCGCAAGATCCCAGCGGAGAGGAAGGAAATCAATTGATAAAGTTGGAATACACAGTATTCCCCTGCAGGGCGATACGTTTTCATTTGCCTGTCGCATCTAGAATCTGTGATTGTACCAAACCGGGACATAAATTCAAGGGGAAAACATAAAAGTAGGGAAGGAAAAGTATCTTGTCCAGAATGGTTGTTTGTACTTGGGAGGATTCCGTTAATGACGGCTCTCCATACTTGACCTATTGAAGTTTGTTGTTCAGATTTTCTCTATAAGCTGTCGTTTGTTTTTGTTTATATTGCTTATCTCTCGTGAGGAACTGCGCGTGTAGTCTGCCAATACACACAGGCCAGTGTCGTAGACTTTGGCTTATTTCCTACCCGTCAGTTTACCCGTGACCATGGATGCTGTAAAGGATTCAAAACGTTGAGTATTAATATTCTCAATACCCGTGATAAAATAAAAATAAAATCGTTTCAATGTCCTCTCATTCTGTTAGAAGTCCCTGTGTCCAATAGTGGGATACTTTAAGGGTTGGTAATGATGATTATAATTGTTACAAAATAGATTCATTTTAGGTATGTATCTTCGTTTTTGATCTCTTTTTTATAATAAGAATGCCGATGATGACATGATCTGTTTTATTACATGGAGTATGTGATGTTTTAAATGGATATTATTATGTTATCAGGATTTTTTAAAAATATTAAATTTCTATCAAAGTGTAAAAAATGGCGGTCAGGCATCGAAACAAACTTTAAGCTTACAAGAACTTTGAGAATATTTAATTTTAGTCTGAAGTGTTCGATTTTTTTTATTTCGGAAATTTTGTTTGCTTTATGATAGTTTGTTAAGACGAAGCTGTCTTTGTAGATATTTTAATTCAAAGTAGTGATTCTACTTTGAATTAATATGAAGCAATTTTAAGGGTAGTAAGTAAATATTGATGGTAAGATGTTTACATGTACGTTAAGTAGTAATTAAAATCATTATACATAATAAATATATCTAACTACTTATTATTGAGTTACGGTATTATGTAGGTTTGCGTATTACTATTTAGACCTTATATTATTAAGATTAGGGACCTGTCTCTCGTTACAAATACATATTATTTCTTTGGTATTTTACATATAATATAAGGACCTATTCGTAATGACTGTTATTTTGTCTTAAAAAATATTTATTTAGTGTTTTTCTTCTCTTCATTCTTCATCTTATTTCAGAAGTCAAAATTAAAAGAATCTAAACAGAACGGTACCTACTTATTTTCGCAACCACTTCAACAATAATTAGCTTTTTCTATTAAACCCTCTTTGTAAAGATTGAATGTATACTAAATACAATTATGAGGTCGTTTCACACGTACGTTTTTTACTGCAAAAGGAGGATCGAACGTGAGATAAATAGCTAATATCGGGGAGTTGTGGCTAAGCGGTGGAGGTTTAATTTCCCCGTGGGAAATTCATGGAAAAGTATATATGTAAAGAGGATAACTATTAAGGTGATGTTGTTATTAGGTGATGTACAATTTATTTGGTGTAAGTGGTTTTATTTTTGTAATATTGATTTTGAATGGACATGATGATTTGACCTCACAGAAGGTGAAAATATTCAAGTATCTATGACAATGTGTTAGTAATTAATGAAAAAACATGTATATATGTATGTATGAAAAGACATTTTTTTAATATTTCGAAGTTGATCTCACAATGAAAGTTGTTTACAATCATGATTATTTTCATTCCCTGAAAGGTAACAGTATTATCACTGAGTTTTTTCTATAATCGGATACCGTTCATATAGGTTCCTACCCTACCATTTCATCTACTACAACTTCATAGGAAATAAACAACCGGAAAACTTGTCAAAACATCGTAAAGTTATCAATAATTACATTCACTTACAATTATTTCCATTGAAGTATTTTGCAGAAAATACTAGTATTTTGCACAAAATTTACCTAGATTTATGATTAATCGGAATAATAACATCTGTTTGAATTATGATTTATTTTAGTATTACGTTTGTATGCGAAAATCGCTCCGCCGGACTCTTAAATTAGATTAATCTAGTAATGAAAACGAAAATATAGTAATTAAAAATATCTATTGATTTATACATACATCGTTTTGAATAGAGTATAATGTGCCTTGAAACTCGTGTATCCGGGATAAGCTCTTGTGTACTCAAAATGGATTAACGTATACATACTTGGAGTGGACTTTGGTTAAGTTAGTGTTGTAGTTCGGTGGTAAAGTAATTACATTTACATGTCATTACGAATTTTGTGTGTAGCAAATTAATTAAAAGATACTGATGGATTGCACTTCAGTTATTTTGTAAAAACTTTGCCGATCAAAGTAAATAATTGTATTAATTTAATAATGTAGGACTAAGCTCGTTAACTTGTATAAACATATTTGATTGATGGATTAATTAAACAACTTTGAAATCTGTGACAACATTTTCGTAACTACCAAAAACAATTTAAACAAAAGTAGTATCTACATTCTAATAATCTTGTCGAAACATCAGAAAAACTTTATCCACACCGTTCCTCCCTGTTGGTCTTTCGGTACGGAAAAACCGTATTTCCGCAAAGTTCTATCAAAACCGGTCGTAAAAATGAAGGAAGAGCGAAGGAAACTACACGAACTTATAATATAGAAAAGGAAATTATAAAGCTCCCGGGTACAGAACTATTTTTAAATTCAAGCCATTATGAAAAATATCGTAGTTGCAAAAGAGTAATTTATTTTCTTTGCAACGTAACACACCATCACGCATGTAGTCCCCAAATGGCTAAGCAGAGATGTAAGTTAACAGTTCGCCAGTATGTTTAGGTCCCATGTAATAAGGGTGAGCCTAGTGCTATTAACCGGGCACAAATCTCAACTGTGAGTTGCTATTGAGAATTTCGTAGAAAAATCCAATAACACTGTTCGACCTGGGGATCGAACCTAGCGTAGTCGTGCTTAGATCGCTATTACATCAATAAGGTTTATTTTTATTTTGTGATAGTATTGAGTGATTGTTACTCTAGTCTAGCCTGATGGAAAGCACAAACAGAGCCTAAGACGGAGCACGTAATTCCAGTAAATACCCTTTTGGGCTCTAGCTTTTACATAGACACGACGGGATACAGGAAAACTGTTTGGCGCCATCTTATATGTGAGAGTGGTAGCTAGTCAAGTGGATCATTATGTTATATTACCAAGCCTGTTTTGCGAGGTGACCTGTACCTTACCATCATTATCTTTGACGAAAAATATCTTCTATATTTTTGCTGTACCTAAAAGACCTTTACGCCTGTATAAATAACGATGATAATATGGAGAAGCAAGTATGAAATTGTGTGATAAACTATTGGCAAATGAACCGAACAGATGAGGTCACAAGGACCAATCTGTGTGACCGCTATAAAAGATAATATCACTAGCTAAATAAACGCTTGTAGTGTAAGGCTTGTTACAGATTCGCGGAACCTCAAAAGATCTTTGTAGACCTAAGCCTAGCTCAGTGATGTGCGCTACGTAAATAATAATAATAATAAATCTTTATTTCAGACCATATTGGTTAACTTAATGATAATATACACTATAAATTAAAAAATCACATTGACAAAAAAAAAAAAAAACAACAAACGTAAACATTGTAACAATGTAACTACATCATTTCATTTAATTCCTTCAGCATTAGCGGGACCCAAGTCTGTTGAAATTTTTAGTTTACATAAGTTCTTGCATCAAATTACTATAGTTCTTTTAAGCCCGTTAGTCTGTATCAAGCATAATAAAGACCACAGCCTAAAAATATTACCCTTTATTTTTTGTTATATTGTATAGGAGCAATGTAATAGCGAATGTTTTTCTCACAAAGAATTTAAGCAGTATAGGAATGTTTTTGCAATGTTTAAGCTTCGTGTGAAACAACATGTTGGCTTTTATAGAAAATATTTCTTTTCTACTAATATGTTTTATTTTATTCGTTGTAATTTAGCCTAACTATGCTATTTCTATCGGTTTTATATAATACACATGGATCCCTGAAGGTTTAGTCTGAGGTGTCACGATATACATGCGTTAGTATGGTTTTTGGTCCTTCGGGTCGTACGGGGCGAGTCTAGGTATAAATCAAAAGCTTTTTTGTCATCGCTTGTCATGGGATTAAAACCCAAGACATCAAAGATGCCGAGGAGATTAATTAACGGACACTTGTATCACTAGGGGTAACCTAGTGATACAAGTGTCCGTTAATTAACATGGTCGAAAGGACATGTATATGACTCATCTAACGGAATAATTATTTAGGCCACTAAAAAGGGTATTAAAGAAGCTACATACAACTATTATATTACCGTAAGGCAGACAACGATGAAATACTAAGCTCTTTGACAAAATTAAGTCCGTTAAACTAGTAGAAAATATGATTAGAAAACTCATATAATACTAAGACCTATGTCTTAGTGCGAACTTAAGCCATATGAACAACGAGAAATTCTCGCGAACCCTGTATAAAGCCTACAAAATGTACACATAAAGTTTCTTACTAACTCGTAGTCATACACGACCACACGAACAATAAACTTCGCCTTTTATTTAGCTAAAAAAAGGACGCTTTATATTCGGCCCGAGTAAAAATAATGTTTAAATATTTTTTATTCTATATGTTACATTCGCATATTTGTGGGTTTTTACGAAAAAAATTACCAACAAAATGTAAAATTTATACATAACGTCGCAGGTTTAGTTTATATATACGTGAAGGGCTCGGTAGCTCTGCAGTCAGTCAGTGTAGCGATATCGCGAAAGAGAACGGACGTCTACGCCGTAGCACGTAGCACCGTAGTTCGCGCTACGAGCCGCACTCGATCAAAGTGACAGTTTCATTTAAAAATAATTTAAGGATATTATTCAGTATTGTATATTTTATCAGTGTAGTGATTTCCAATCGAGAAATGTCATTGAAAGTAAGTACATAATTAGTTTGTCCAAAGTCGTTATTAGTCGAACTTTTGTTTGTTATGGTGTCATTAAGACGTTTCATTATTTGTTTTAGTGGCCGAACTTTGTACGATTCAGACAGGTAATTAAATTATATTGGCTTGGTGAACCACTATACATTGACATTGAAGTAACTAATATATTGATTTTTAATTAAAGACAAATTACACTTTTAGCATATAAGTAGAATAAATAGTTATTATTTACTACGTAATTACATAAACGAATGTTCTTATAAATCGATATAAAAGACGCCTTTCATTAACTGTATGTGTGTTTAGTGTTCCTGATTACTTTTTTAGTACGGCTCTCAGGACCAAAAGACAGATTTTTTTTTCGGTCATATACTTTATTTACAAGGCAAAAGTCATGTTACAATAATTATTAAGTATGAGTAGAAGATAAAAGGTGACACGAAATAAAGTTTATGGCAGCAAAGCTCTTCGATTAACTATAATATTTTTTTTTATAAATTGGACTTCAGTACCAAATTAAAATAACTTAGAAAAATTCAAAGCTCCATTGCGTTTAGAAGATTACGGTTGTAGTGATAAAACAGAATTGTTATCCTAAATTACATTGCATGTAGTGTGTCTATAATTATGTAGTGTTATCTTATAATTATGTAGTTGTGCAGTGCACATAGCATAAAATTATATCTGTATGTGTATATGTTACTGTAAAAGCCCGAACTACGGCAAATTCTAAGATTTACCAACTCTGACTGGTAAAATTTCGAAATGTTCCACCATGGTTAGGTTAGGTTGCTGGGTTTTTTTTTAAAAAAAAAGCTTACAACGCCATGCAAATGTTCCACCATGGTTAGGTTAGGTGGTTATATTTTAAAAAAAAAGGTAATAACAAACCTAACTGGTTTATTTGGACTTTTACCAGTCAGAGTTGGTAAATCTTAGAATTTGCCGTAGTTCGGGCTTTTACAGTAACATTTAAACATACAGATATAATTTTATTCAAGTTTCATGTAACAACTGTTAGAGAACCTAACTAAATAAATAAAAGGACCAAACAAACTACTCAAAGCCATTACAACGTAATAAATATAAATGCACATACCTACGTCCTAAATTTAAATCTAATTAGGGTTCGTATGAAGGTTCCTTTTAATCAGTCCTCGAGGACCGTACGCTAATCCCATTCATGACATCTTAACACGGAATTGGGAAGTAATGACATTAATTTAATATAACCTGAGGACGTTGGTGACTCATTTTACTTGAATTGTAATATGAACGTAATTTAAACACAACGTAAGCGTTTTTAACGCCGGTTTTCTGTGAGGCCGTGGTATCACTCCGGTCGAGCCGGCCCATTCGTGCCGAAGCATGGCTCGCCCACGTAAAAGGGACGTTACAGTAATATTTAGGATAATAATGTAAATGATAATGTCTAAATTGAAGTACCTATTGAAAATGTAGCAAGCAGCCCTCTGACCTTAGTGGGTGCCAACCCAGGTCATAGATAGTACTGATATCTTGACTGCCTCATTAGTCTAATAGTCTCAAGCGCTACACTAGAGGTCCTGGGTTCGATCCCCAGGTCGAGCAAAATGTTAGTGTTTTTCTATAAAATTCTCAGTAGCAGCTCGGAGTTTGGATTTGGATTTGCTCAGTTAATGGCAGTAGGCTCGCCCCCTATTATATGGGATATATACATACCGGCGAACTGTAGGTGTACATTAAGGACACCTCTGCCTAACCCTTCGGGGAATACAAGCGTGTTGGTGTGTATGTTATGTTATGATATGATATCTTGCGGATAAACTATCGTCGATCAGCATGGCTGCTAGCCAAAGAGGTCCTCTATTGCTTATTGAAATACTCTTTGATGTTGTAGATGATGAGCTAGTTTGGGAATGTTTTTGTGACTTGAATTTAAATTTTGTAACTGGATTTAGGTGATGAATTAAATTCAAGCTACGTTTGGATGACATTGTATAAGTATAATATACTATACACGTTTACTTTCATGAATATTTTTTGTTTTGTTTAATCGAACAGGGTTTTTTTTACAATGTGTATATATATAGATAACATAAAATTATTCCACCCTTATGTTTTGAAATATGCAAGTTCATAAGCAAAATTATTTTTATTTTGGACTGAAGTATCCACAAAAATTTATCCATTTAGGTAAATATGCCTAAGTCACGGTGAAATTAGGCGCACCCTGTAACGTTATTAATGAGTTTCCGATATTGCCTCCACTCTGCTACTGAATTCAATAACCTAACCTAAATTTTAGAAATCGCCATATTTTTTTTTATTATCGGCATTTTTCAATATTTCCTCTGGCTTGGACGGTGGCGCTGACTTAATTTAGGAATCGGATTTACTTTTTAAGTATTATTTATGGGAATCGGAGATGTGGTTATGCGTAATATTTCAAGCGTAGTACTCGGTAAATAATAAATATTATAATGTGTTTCAAATGGTTGATACTTAGGTATGAAGTTTAGTCTTGAGTTTTCTTGTGAATGCCGTTCATTGGGGAAATACTCACAATACCTATAGTACTGTACTGTTCCCGACGGTAATGTTATTATCGCATTTCGTTGACCTATCAAAATAAAAATAAAATATTTAAATTTATCGCTACATAAAATAATAATACAGGTCTTTGAAGAATATTGACCGGTTTATTTATTTTAGTAAAGGAAAACTTCAATCGCAGGCAGGATTCAAACATGTGTCTCCTGGTTATCCAACCGGCTCTGACCTCTAAGCCTGATTGAAATTTTGCCTTCACATTCTGAATTGACGTCATCAGGTGACGTTGAGGACATCTATGAAAAACATGTTACCTTGCTTCTCAAGGTTGGGTTCGCGGTTGCTTAGAGATCAGAGCGTCTGGTGTACCCAATCAGGAAAGGCAGGTTCGAATCCTGCCCGCGATTGAATTTTTCCTTTACTTAAATAAATAATCTTAGCATGGAAAATGCAAAAAAAATACAAAAAGATATTGACCGATTTTTTATAGTTTTCAAATAATACTACCTATAGATACTTATTTACCTTTGTCGATTAAAATAAAGCCGTAAATTATCTAAATCCATTTTGATATTCGGCATCTTTCGTCTACCCCATTTTCGGCTCATCAATTGCCTACCCCTTTAATAGGCTCTAATAGTTTCCTATTATCGGCACACGTTATCAATGTTGCGTGGACATAAGCTATAGTCGCAAATTACCCTCTTTCTCTTTACATATTAAGATCGATATTTCACTCTAAAGCTTGGAGAGTTTCATCCGTTCGGGAGCTACGATGCCACAGACACACACGTCAACATTATATCATTACATTTACCCCATTTGGAGACAGGTTAGAATACAATTCCTGACTTCCATCCAAATAAATATCTCGCAAGAGGCGAGAAATTATCTGACTTGCTTGGTGGTAAGACCTCTGGAGTCTATCGTAAAGCACCTTTTTGTTTGTTTCAACTTTTGTGCGTGTTTCGGCAATCTTTAGTCAGTAGGGACTCTTATGGCTCGGTAACGTATCAACAACTATTCTGGTGTTGCGGATTTCCATGGGCGGCGATGAGTTGGCTCGTCTGTCCGATTTCTGATACAAATAGATGAATTTGATAACCTTCCTTTTTGAGGTCAGTCTAAAAAAATTCGCATCAATCTATTTTCGCACTTATGACTGATTGTAATTACTTTACCCGTGAGGCGTAATGAAATATTTGGAAAATGAGATTCTTTATTTAGCTTTAAAGATATTACATGTGATTACGTTATGGAATCCATTAACGCCAAAATGTTTAATACGCGAATACATTTTATCGCAGGATTAATTCTAGCAGTAGTTATTTTTTGTTTGGGCTTCTATTGCTCTCATAAATACCCTTAATATAATTTTTCTTAATATCTCCTTTGTACAAACATAGACCAGTTACAATTATATTTTAATTAATTCAAGATACAAGCTTATGTCTGACCTCTATCTCAAGCTTAGTAGGTTTGTCAAAGACTAAGAGAAGATGGCTTTACACTTAAATCTCTCTGACTTTATAAATTGTTAGGGTGTTGGGGATATGCGTAATATGTCTTTAGTTTAAATTTCTGAAGCTTAACTGCAATTGTTTTGGGTTCATGTTTGTTTCAATTGTAGCTTATTGTTTTGGAGGGCAACGTTGTAAGGCCAAGTTTTAAACTATGTATTACATTATCCATTCTTGTACTGTAAAACTATGCAAATATATATATATATATTTACTTACTAGCAATATGGGTCGCACATTACTAGTATTCTTGCTAACCCCTCGTGCTAAGCTAAATGCTTGTGTTACGAGTGGGTTGACGTCGGTAGTGCAACGGGTGAGTTTCGAACCGGCAACCACATTATAGCAACTCCGACGCCCTAGCTACTTAGGCTACCGCCGCTTTAACTTTGATTATGCGTTTCAATTCTGATCCTCCGATTTTGATGAAACTGCGGCGAAGATTTCTGACAAAAAAAAATACGTCGAGCTTTGAAAGCTCTTACGGACTGCAGACTGCCAGAGCCACAGCAACAAACAGGGGCAGTGGCTCTTGCGGGCAATAGTCGAAACATACTCCACGGTATTTTACAGACTTCGACGTAAGGGTGGTCGCCAGCCAGTCAAACTCCAAGAAGCTTTACCACTGAGCAAGTCAGATAATATCTTGCCTCTTACGAGATGCCAGTGATCTGGATAACAGTGAGAAATTGTATTCTTACCAATTCTCACATGAGTAGAAATACACTTTTATATAAAATTCTAAAATTGACAGACAAAAGCCTAAGCTGGTCGACTTAAACATTTGGGAGGAATTTTTTCTATATCTATCTTTCTAGAAGGTATAAATTTTGTGTAAAATTTTAGGGGAATTCCGAAAGGATTGGGAAAAACGAAATTATCGCTGGTATTACTAGAGGGTATCATCATCAGCCTATATTCGTCCACTGCTGAACGTAGGCCTAGTGAACGCCACAGAGCCCGATCTTCGACTTTCCTCATCCAGTCGCTGCCAGCTGCCTTCCACAAGTCGCCGGCCGGCCGGCGGGTGCCCTACACTACGTTTGCCTAGACGCGGTCTCCACTCAAGAACTCGTTTGCTCCAGCGTTGGTTGCTCCTACAGATGTGACTAGAGGGACTGTGACTAGTAGCTACTAAATATTCCAATAGGTATAATTATCGTAAAGAAAAAAACTAGTACAATTTATAGGTTAAAAAAACTAGGCCCTAAAGTTTCTACTTGATATTAAACAAAGGAATATAATGGGATGAAACAGTTTACTGTTTTTTTGAAGTAAATAAAATATTAGTGTAATTGTAGCAAACAAGAAGGATGGTCAATCGTTTTAATATAAGCCCTATGTAAATTTCGTAAAGAACATTTTACAGTGAATTTAATTTTTATACTATTTAATATTAACGTAAATTTCATGTTGTTCCAGAATGCAGCTGAGTCAAGGATATAAGAATATGAAGGTATGCTCAATTGACGGATAAAAAACTAGTGATTGCATTTAGTACCTATAGGTATATAATAGGTAAAAACTAACTACAGTATATTATCATTTCTCCGAAATATTACTTACATCATATTTATAAAAAAACAAAAAACAATTTCAAAAATACTGAGATAAACGGTTGTGCCATACAGACAGACAAACAGTAACGACTCATCATAATTTTTATATTTTTTTATTCGGAACTCAATATTCCTTTTCTTTTCTTATTGACCACACAAAATTATGAAATTAATCCTTACATTGTTGATTACGATTAAATAGCATTACCTAGGGACCTACTAGGTATGGATTAAGATAAATATTATTTATATTGCTAATTAGTTTTAGATTGATAGTTAGTTATGTTTTATTTAATTGAGAATTGAAAAAACTTTAAGGATTGATTAATCGGAGCTTTTAAAATGTTTAAAGTATTTAAGATATAATAAAAATAATGAACAGAATTTATTACGCTCCAGAAATAAGTATTATTATATATTTATAAGTATTTTGTTTACACCATACATACACACCATCACGCCTGTATTCACCGAAAGGTTAGGCAGAGGCGTACTAATGTACAACCACAGTTCGCCGGTATGTATACGTCCCATGTAATAGGGGGCGAGCCTATTGCCATTAACCGGGCACAAATCCAGACTCCGAGCTGCTAACTGAGAATTTCATAGAAGCCAGAATTTCAAAACCTAATAACACTACTCGACCTGGGGATCGAACCCAGGACCTCTAGCGTAGCAGTCGCGCTTGGGACCACTTGACTAATGAGGCAGTCATTTGTTTGTTTACACCAATAAAATTAGATTACGCTAATTAGACAATTTGTTGTAAACAATTAAAAAAAACAAATAACAAAAAAAAAATAACAATTGTAAACAACGTAATTTTTAACTTTCCTTATTAGCTGTATTAGATAAGGAAATGTTTACAATAATTTTATTAAAATAATTGGCCTTCTGTGCTTCGCATCGTGAATTTCTATAGGTTATGAATTACAAGAATTGCAGTGGCAGAGACTAGCTTCGACATGCTTTTTGTCAAAAAACTATTATTATATCACTTAGCCTTTGTCACTCAAAGGGTTAGGTACAACTGTGTCTATTGTCATTAACTTTGCACAATTCCAAACTTCCTAATGGGAATTTTCTGACAAAAAGCCAACTAACACTTTACCAAACTACCTGGGTATAGAACCCGAGAACTTACACTAAGAAACCGCACTTGTGAACACAAGAACAATAAAGTGTCATGCACACTTTCTTTTTTGCAACAAAGCCGATATATAATGTTATTTGATATGTTTTATAAGCTATCTTGCAAGCTGTTGGCCTATTTGCCGGACCTGTGTTTTTTTATTATGGGATAGGGGGACAAACGAGCAGAAGGACCGCCTGATGGTAAGCGATTACCGCCGCCCATGCAACACCAGAGGAGTCACAAGTGCGTTGCCCGTCTTTGAAAAGGGGATTGGGCTTCCGGTAACCTCACTCACTCGAGGACAGACAACGTAAGCGTTGTTTGACGCCGTTTTTCTGTGAGGCCGTGGTATCACTCCAGTCGAACCGGCCCATTCGTGTCGAAGCATGGCTCTCCCAGGACTTAAATTTTTGTATTGATTTTTGAATAAATTTCATAACTACATTTATTATAAAATAAAGTCCCTCACCGCGTCTGTCTGTCTGTTTGAAAGCAATAAACTCAAAAAATACCAAACAGATTTTCATATGGTTTTCATAAATGGACGGAGAGATTCATGAGAAAGGTGTTAAGCTATTTAAAACTACGTCCCTTAATAACAAAGCGAATCAAACCACGGGGTACAGCTCGTATTTTATTAAGTTATTATCCCTGATAGAATCCCTAAGCTCAACGATAGATGGCCTGTACACAGCGCTTCTCACTTCAATATTTAACTTATGATATCCCATAGGAAATAAGTAGGTAAGGTAGGTAACTTGCCTTAATACCAATCAAGCACAACAAGTATAAAACTTATCTATCTTCTATACATATACAATGCTTTCTACTGAATGACAGACTGACGGATCAACGCACAGCCTAAACCGCTGATCGTAGAGAGCTGAAACTTGGAAGGTATGTTCTTTTTATGACGTAGGCATCCGATAAGAAAGGATTTTCCGAAATTCTACCCCTAAGGTGATGAAAAGGGAGGTGAAAGTTTGTATGAAAGTCCGTCATTTTTTAGCGGATGTAACCGCGGGGTTCAGCTAGTATGCATAATAATAATCCAGTTCAATATCTAACAGCATGGGTTTAGAATGAAAATTGACACTATATTGTGCGCTTAGATAAGGCAAACTGCCTAAATCGCCCAGTGGTCCTAAGCCAACTACTAAGCTGGCGGTCCTGGATTCCATTCGCAGGTCGAGCAGTGTTATTGGGTTTTTCTATGAAATTCTCAGTAGCACCTTGGAGTTTGGGTTTTATGCTCGATTAATGGCAATAGTCGAATCGTGGGTATACATTGCCTCTGCCTAACCCTTCGGGGATTACAGGTGTGATGTTATGTTATGAGTACTTATAATAAAATATAGCGTATATAAAGTTATGAGGAAGGTAGGACAGCTGCGTCGTTACAATTACCTATTTAGCCTAGTTTATACCCTGGTATAAACTTCGATTTTACCAACTTTGTTCATCCGAAGTGATCGAATACATGAAGTATTCAGTAGTTTGGAAAGTGACCGCAGTCCATCCTTTTTGCAGGTGTGTTGTGTCAAAGTTTAAGGAATGTAGGTCAACAATACGCAGTAGTCTCTTCGCCAAACTTATTATATATTTACCACTAGACTAACGAGGCAGTTCGCACCCCAAAAAGTCAATAATTACGTTACTGCGTACAGAGACACGAATTGTCAAAAAAAGCCTAAGGCTGTTGAGCCTATATAGCGGGCCGCCGTACATTTTCTTAAGTTAATTAAAAATAACACCGCCATATGGTCAGTCTTTGTAGTATAAATATAAGGAAAAAGCCGTAAGCCAGCCGTAAACCAGAACAGTAAATATTTTTTTAAAGCTTTATGCACCTCATTTTAAATCTTATGGTGCAAATTTCATATTGAAAAGCCGTCTAGAAGCTAGGTTATAGTGAAAACTTTTGGGAACGAGTGAAACCGCGGCAATCGATTAATTATTGTAACATAACATACCATCACGCCTGTATTCCCCGAAGGGTTAGGCAGAATCGAACCCAGGATCTCTAGCGTGGCAGTCGCACTTGCGACCACTAGACTAATGAGGCAGTTATTGTATATATTAATAAAAATAATTAACATTAATATCTACAAAGGTGAACTTTTGAATGTACGAAAAGAATAAATGAATAAATTTGGCTTTATGGTCACTAATTAGACCTTTCCAATCACGCCCACAAGAGGTATTCTATTTTTAGATTAAGGCCACAGACCCACAGATCATTGCTATGTAAAATAATGCATAATTTGAAGCAAAAAAGCGGTATAATTCAACGTTACATTAGGAATTGAAAAATTGTACGTATTTTGTCAAAGTTATCTACGTATTTAGCATTTGTTTGAGTAATGTGGGACATTAATGTGAATAGCTACTTAGGTTAGCTTCATGATAACATTAACTGTTGATGCTAACGTTGACTTTTTACTCGATTCCGCCAGAAGGAGGGTTATGTTTTTCGAGTGTATGTAAGTATGTATATTTCTTTGTTACACTCTGTAGCCTAAACAGTTTGAAGGATTTTAACTTGAGAGGTGTCGTTAAATTCGCCTTAATTGTGAGCGTGACATTGAGTATATCAAAATCTAAAACGTTTTAAATTAAAAAAGTTTATTTCAAAAAATAAAAAATCCCGTCTACCAATAATGACGAGAACAATATCACTAATCTCATGCAGTCGGAGGCATCGCCTTAAATTTAGCTCCAAAGACCTAATGCCTCCGACTGCATGAGATTGGTTCTTGTTTCCATCTTTTTGGCATTCGGGTGTTTTGATTTTTTAAATTTACTTTTTTATAAAAACTCTAGTGCAATGATTTTGTTATTCCTTGTCCCATGGGTATTTTTCTAAACTATTTTTTAGCTCAGATGTCTGTATCCTCAATGGAAGCACACACACACATACCCTCACGACTGTATTCCTCCGAAGGGTTAGCCATAGATATACTGATATACACCCACCATTCCTAGTAATAGCATATAATAGACGGCAAGCTTATACAATCTTTAGATCTTTAATCCGTTCGTTGGTAGGTGTTACATAGAATATCGTGAAAAAATCCAATGACGTTTTTCTCGACCTGGGAACTAAAACCTGGACTCCAAACTTCCGCTCTTGTGATCACCAGATAAACTAGATAGAATTGTGTAACTAACCGCGGGATATTTTAATGAACTAGCTTCTGCCCGCGACATTGTCTGCTTGGACTTCAGAATTGGGTCCGACCTGGATAAAAAGTAGCCTGTGTTATTCCAGACTATAATCTATCTCTGTGCCAAATTTCATCCAGATCTGTTCAGCCGCTCTGGCGTGAGAGAGTAACAAATATTCATACATCCATACTCACAAACTTTACGTTTATAATATTAGTAAGGATATAAGATTTCTTAGACCATAATAAAGAACACTTGTAGCTTTGCACTAAATTTTAAATAATAATCAGTATTTTACGAGAGTATTACTAATTCCCATAAATATCAAAATAATAAACACGTCATTGTACACCAAAAATACAATTATAATCACAGCTCCAACAAACCAAAATATCATTGCAATTCAATTTCCATAAACTTTTGTAAAACCAGCAGCTTATCAATCAACAATCGTCCTTTGTTTTTGCAAGCATCGTCACCAAGCAAGATGGCGGCATTTCAACAACTGTCCCGAAAGAGAAATTCATTGTTTCGAGGATGGTGCAGCGAAGTTATGATTTCGCACCGCCACACCTATAAAATAAGGTTCATTTTCGCCATGTATTTACTTTGAGCCCTCATCAAAATTTGTTCAGTGACTTATTTCGGGATATTTGATAGCGTCACAATCTACCTACAGTTTTGTAACTTTGGTATGGTGGAGGTATTCTTGGCATTTGATTTAAATTTAGATACTGTGTATTGCTAATTTTGAACAGTTGGAAAATATTATTGCAATGCCAAAATTTTGGATATGGATGATTGAGTCTTAGGATATTTCAGTCCTTTTTTGTAATGATTTTTCTGTAAATTTTTTATGTTTTGTGGTAACCCTTTGCAGCGTGATAATTGAAAGTCCGAAGGTCGAGTGATGAAATATTTAATTGACTCCATATTAGGTACTTTGAAAATCTGTAACCATTACAATTTCTTATAATGCGCGTCGTCGGTACTTCAGGTCACGGAACAACTGAAGTTAAGGGTCCGGCGGAGTTTGAATTGCCCACAAAAACGTAATACCGAAATAAATCGTAATCCAGACATTATTCTATAAAATTAATCCGAATAATAACCGTTAATCTAGGTTTCACTGGAAATAAAAGACCTAAAAATCGTTCCAAACTTGATAGAGTTAAGTCAAAAATTGCATTCGCTTACATTTATTTCCAGTGAAGTGTTTTGGATGAAATGGCAACGTGGGAACCTAGATTAAAGGTATCTGAACCGAATAATAACATAATTTCATAGAATATTGTCTGGATTACGATTTATTTCGGTATTACGTTTGTAAGAGAAATTCGGTCCGCCGGAATCTTAAAGCGCCAATACAAACTCTTACTAGCCAAAATATATGTGTCAGCATTGACTCTACAAATGTTTATCAATAGTGCCCTACGTTAGTCTAGTGTGGGACTGTGGGTTAGCAAACTTCACATCCCATAGAGAAAATCTCTCTATCACGCAGGATTCTATGATATTTTTCATTGTTTTGGGGGTGAGCGATTAAGTATTGATATGCAATGAATTCTAAGTCAGAAGTGCGTTTTGAATACTGATATGCTGAAATTCATGTATAATTAAAAAAACAATACGGTTTTCATTTGAGACAGGACAGGAGCTCACTCACTTAAGAGTCCGGCGGAGCGAATTTCTCTTACAAACGTAATTCCGAAATAAATCGTAATTCAAACGCAATTTAATCAAATTCTGTTATTAATCGGATACGGATATCGTTAATCTAGGTTTCTACGTTACCATTTTGTCCAAAATACTTCACTGAAAATAAATGTAAGCAAATGCAATTTTTGATAACTTTACCAAAGTCAAAGATATTTATTGCTTTTGCAGACTTTACCAAGTTTGGAACTATTTTGCGGTCTTTTATTTCCAGTAGTAGTAGACGAAATCGTACCGTAGGAACCTAGATTAACGGTATCCAAATCCGAATAATAACAAAATTTGATAGAATATTGTCTGGATTACGATTTATTTCGGAATTACGTTTTTGTGGGCAATTCAAGCTCCGCCGGACCCTTAATACATAGGAAAAAGTCTAATCCAAATTTAAAGCAAAGTTCGGATTGAGTTCAGGAATATAAACAATATTAAAAAGTTCTCACAAAAGTAAGCACGACTCCGAGAGCCTTCCTTCTTTCAGACCTACTTCAATCATTTCCTCTACTATTCTCTTGGACTTGTGAAGTTTCAAACTAACGACATCTAATTTGTACTACTTTGGTACTTATTTGTTCCAGCCGACAATACTTAGGGAGTTACTCTTATAGAGGAAGAAAAAGTAGTACGTAGTAAGAAGAAGAGTACAGTAAAAATAAAACATATTATCGAGGACCTCAATGAAAGCAACGTTTGAATAATAAAAGTCATAGGTTATTTGTGTATTTTCTATATAAGAGTTTGTATATTATTTTATATTTATACTAGTGGACCCAGCAGACGTTGTCCTGCCCTGAAAATAACCCAAAACTCGATTGCAGCGCCACCTACCGGGTCCAATTGTGAATCTAAACCATTCCCAGATCCCCTTGAACACACACAAAAAAATTCATCAAAATCGGTCCAGTCGTTTGAGAGAAGTTCAGTCACATACACACTCACAGAAGAATTATATATATTATATTATATAGATTTATATTATTTTTCCGTACCTTAATTTTGACCCGAAGGTTGACTAGTAGAGAATGCCTATGTAGTGGCATTAAGTGAACCTTGTAACATTAATGTGCATTGAGGTATAAATAATGACTTTTGCATTAGGCATAATTGATAGAAATGATTCTTATGGCCAAATACTCAATCTCTACTCAATTTTGAGACGCCCGCCATTAAGTTTCGTTCTGTATTTATCAATTTAAATCAAATTGATTGTGACAGCACAGGACTCAACAGTATCTTACGATTGAGTAGCTGTTGAGTATTTGGCCATTGGTGAATTTACATTATATATATATATAACTTAGTATATTAAAGTCATTATAAACATCCACACGCATATCGTTATCACAGGTGGACAAAAATAAGGTGTGGGAATCGAATCGGAAACTCGTACTCTGAATTTAATTATATATCTAAATGCTTACACAATATTATAATGACACGCTCCTTGTACTCATCTAATATATTATCTGTGTATCTATAACTAATAATATTATTTTATCCACATCCAAAACATCTTATGAAGCAAAGCAAGAGCTTAACACATTACTAGATCTATAAGTTATGGTCAAAGTTTCAGTTAAACTTGTTACTCAACACACCCACTAAATATTTCAGGCCATTTTACACGAAACAAGCCACTAATACCTACCAATGTACTTACTAACATCTTTAGTATCTTCAACCAACAGAACTTCGGGTATTTATTCAGTCGAACTTTAGTTTTGCGAACTTTTAAAGTACTTCCACTGCTAAGTTGGAGTAACAAAG
Source organism: Acronicta aceris (assembly GCA_910591435.1). Lineage (NCBI taxonomy): Eukaryota > Metazoa > Arthropoda > Insecta > Lepidoptera > Noctuidae > Acronicta > Acronicta aceris. The sequence goes on along the minus strand of OU342767.1, from coordinate 5,095,487 downwards.
GTATTTGGGGGACTTGAGTCTTACAAATGGGCATCGGACGGAATTAAATGGCGGGGAAAAGGAAGATCTCTCGTCTCTTGTTATGCTAATATTTGGCCTCGGGAGATGATAAATTGCGATGCATTCTATGAAAAAAGCGGACGTACCACTGTGACGGATGTTGTCCCAGAATAAAAAACCTCTTATCTGTATCTTAAACTGCCTTCATCTTCTCAAGGGACTACTGCTGTAGTATTTTACTCTATGTACGTAAGATTTTTTCTTTATTCTGTGTTGCTTTTTGTGCTGATGCAAAACACGTGTACTCTGTCAGTTCGTAATTGTATTTTATGTTGGGAACGTTTTAAGCTCTCGATCCTGACAAATGTCATTGTGACGTCATTATTCAGTAAGATGAAAGCGAGGAGCTTGCGAGGATTTTTAAACAGGTAAGGTGGCTGCAGGGAGTCCATTACCTCCTTATTTCCTCCGTTAAAAATTAATGCACTGGAACTAAATGAGAAGCTAGTGCGATCTTTTAAACCCCTGGTAATTTTTGATGGAATCGAAGCCATATTATAACATTGATGGTTTTGATAGGAGTTGTGATTATAGATTATACTAAATAAACCTTTCTTCAATCTTCTACTTCTTCTGGCGCCTCTCCGGTTACTGAAAGATGGCCAGCAACTCCGAATATTTCTCCTTGTCTTTGGCGAGGTGGAACAGCACAGCACTTATAACGCCGGCCCATTCGCGAATGTTCCTGAACCAGATCATTTTACTCCGACCAACACCGCATTTCATCGCTGCTTTGTATCATCTATAATTATAAGCTGCAGCAAGTTATATCTATCGTTTTCTGTGTTTGATGGTCGGTATGAGCTTGCCTTCAACCGGTTTTCTTCAAAAAGTCTTAAAAAATTAACTCTTAATATTTATTCCCATCTTAGACCGCCTAGTTATATCGCGATCGCCTTCCAGTCCAAATGCGACTAAATAATCATACCTTATAATTATGATCGTAATACTTACTCTGATAATAAAAGCTGCTCAGCATGGAGATACTATAAAGTGTTATTATTTCAAAGGATTCAGGTTCATTAATCCCATTCCGATAACTACATAGCTATTTCTGTTGCTTATTACTGTTATTTTTTAAATGTACCTAAATAAATACCCAATATGAACCCAACGATATCAGATCCATAAGAGAATTATCATTTTTACTATCAGAATCCTTTGTAAATAAATCGAATAATAATTTGAATGATTTAGGGCGCGTTTCACCAACTTCAAGTAAGTTCCCCTTAAATTATTCGGCAGATAACTTCATACACATTCTGTTCCATTTTTGAATTTATTCGGTGAGTAGCGGCTACCCCGACATGGTTACGATCATTGGACGGTTGATGATATGTCCAATAATGAGCTGTAATACTTGCGCCTTAAAAGCCAAATTTGAAAATTTTAGCAATTTGTTCTAAATATTCAGCATCTAAAGACCATTTTCTGAATTGACTATTCGTCTTTTAGATCTCTTGACACTGATAAAATTTAATCTAGGCAAGTTTTACGACTAAATGCTGATTTACAAAAGGAGTTCTACTAAGAAGTAATCTCGCAAAGGTATCACTGTCACTTGCCATGACGGTGTTAATTTAACGGACAACAAAGGCATCTTTGTAACAAAGGAGTCTTAATAAAACTATAATATCTAAGGAACCTTTGTCAGCGTAAATACATTTAATTTAAAAAAAAAACATTAGAAAAAATATCTCCGTTTATAAATAATTAGTTTACCGCTTACAAATATAAAAAAAGTTGGACAGAATTTTTAAATTTCGAACAAGCGAGCTTATACAATATTGATACGAGGCGAGGTTGAGTTCAACCAGTTGTTCAGAATATGGTATGGGAAATGGTAGTTTATTGTAGTTTTAAGATTTTAATATTATTCTCAAGTAAGTGACATAGTAATTACCTATGTTTTTATCTATACTTATAATAAATCTGTAGAGAGGTCAATTCTGTACATGAAATATATTTCCAAAATAACTATCAGCGGGTGATTAGCGATCGATACTGACGCCAAAAATGCAATCAGTAAAATTTTTGTCTGTCTGTCTGTCTGTCTGTCTGTATGTTCGTTATAGAAACAAAAACCACTCGACGGATTTCAACGAAACTTGGTACAATTGTTCTTCATACTCCTGGGCAGGTTATAGTATACTTTTCATCACGCTACGATCAATAGGAGCAGAGCAGTGAAGGGAAATGTTGGGAAAACAGGAGAACTTACTCCATTTTTTAAGCTTCCGTCGCGTGTGCAGCCTTAATGGTTAAAGCTACACAGAAATCATGTATGACGGAAATGTTCTCCTTAAAATTATATAAAAAATATTCCTCGACAGCAAATGTCTATCTTTTATGGTTGACTCACAATAACACGTGTAACTCCCGATAGCTTAGCAGTTCGGAGCTTTCTGATTATATTTGTCAGCTCTTACGTTAGGTGACTGACTGACTGACATAGTGATCTATCAACGCACAGCCCAAACCACAGGTTATAGTATACTTTTCATCACGCTACGATCAATAAATAGGAGCAGAGCAGTGAAGGGAAATGTTGGGAAAATGAGTGATTCATGAGAAAGGTTTCAAGCTATAAAACATCACGCTACCACCCTTAGGAACGGGGCAACGCAGGTGAAACCGCGGGCGAAGAACTAGGGAACAAAGTAACTATTCCACGCGGACGAAGTCGCTGGCAAAAGCTATCTATCTATACTTATAATAAATCTGTAGAGAGGTCAATTCTGTACATGAAATATATTTCCAAAATAACTATGAGCGGGTGATTAGTGATCGATACTGACGCCAAAAATGCAATCAGTAAAATTTTTGTGTCTGTCTGTCTGTCTGTATGTTCGTTATAGAAACAAAAACCACTCGACGGATTTCAACGAAACTTGGTACAATTGTTCTTCATACTCCTGGGCAGGTTATAGTATACTTTTCATCACGCTACGATCAATAGGAGCAGAGCAGTGAAGGGAAATGTTGGGAAAATGAGTGATTCATGAGAAAGTTTTCAAGCTATAAATCATCACGCTACAACCCTTAGGAACGGGGCAATGCAGGTGAAACGGTGAAAAGGTTTTCTATATTATATTATGTTTAGTTATAGAGATTCAGACACGATGTGAAAATCGTTATTGAATAAATGAATTAAATTGAAAAACCGCGGGCGAAGAACTAGGGAACAAAGTAACTATTCCACGCGGACGAAGTCGCTGGCAAAAGCTAGTTGAGAATAAAGTTTCTTTAAACCTAAAGCTTTTGTTCAGCAGTGGATTTTCTACAGTTTATAATAAATTTAAAAATTCCCCGCAGCATCAAGTCATGAATACCATGTTCATGCAATAATTTTTTTTTTCAAATTGATTTGATCTGTGGACGTTGCTAACATCTCTTCATCAACTAGCGAAGAGCTGATAATCTTCAAACGGCTGGCCTGGTTTTCTTAAATCGTAGCTCAGAAAATTCTCGACCAGGTCACTTTTCAAACAAAAAATCTAATCAGAATCGGTTCATTCATTTAGGCGCTACGAGGCCACATACAGATACACAGATACACACGTTAAAATCCCTCCTAAACACCCCTCTTTTTGCGGTTACAAATTATGATAAGGATTCTCGATGCCTTGCTTTGAGACCACATCATTTTCACACTGACACGCCTTAGAAAATGCTTAATTTTTTTTTATATTTTGTGGTTTAGAAGCAAGCATTTGTAAAACCATCATATACCTAGCTAGCTAGAATCTTAGAGGTCCCCCAGTAGGCAGCGCGCACGTTTGCCACAGGCAAGTGGTCGAGTCGAGATTCGAAGCGAAGCCTATCATCCCTTGAAGAGCTTCAGCGATGGGAGGACCACTTACCGGCGAATTGTGGGTATTCTCACTTTATCTCTGCTTCACCCTTCAGGGAATTAAGGCGTAATGGTATGTTATTGTGTTGTTCTTACATGAAAGCCTGTCAGTTTGATTGACAATATCGCCACTGATTTTACCAGCTATTGTCTGGGCTATGATGGAATAGGGATAAAGTTACGAGTGAGCATAAACAAACCTGGGTTGTGAGCCTATATGTGTGTTGAATTTGCCGAAAATAACATCAGTATTTAGACACATTCAGGTATTTTTTTTTTTTTTTAGTCGAACGCGGTAATCTCTGAAAGTATCAGTCTGATTGAAAAAAAAAAACTTTTTTCATTAAGAAAGAAAACTAAATTTATTTGTAAAGGACATCTAAGTACACAAAAGAAATCAAATAAATCATTCAATCATTAACATACCATAATCACGCCTGTATTCCCCGAAGGGTTATTGTTTTTAATTTAGTTATTGGGTTTTTCTATGAAATTCTCAGTAGCAGCTCGGAGTCTGGATTTGTGCCCGGTTAATGGCAATAAGCTCGCTCCCTATTACATGGGACCTAAATATACCTGCGAACTGTACGTGGACATTAGTGCGCCTCTGTCTAACCATTCGGAAAATACAGGCGTGATGACATGTACGTATGTATTTTATCGAAAATAATAAAGTCTGGTCTAAAATTCATGCCCAATTTCCAAATTCCAAATTCAATGCATTCATGTCTAAGACCAAAAACTGGATTAGGGATTGGCTAGAAACGTTTGCCTGTGTTTGACGTGAATTCAACTTTTTTGTTCTCAAAGGAACTTTATTTTACTTCATTTATTTCTATTTTATTCTAAGCTAAAATTTAGTAAATATTTTCTCATTTCTTGGTTTAACATTTTTTTTTCACAGGAATTCTTTCAGAATAGTTAGAATAAAATGAATTCAGACTAACCCTCACAAATCTAAGCGTAGGCGAAACGCGTCAATATTTATACTATGCAGACATCAGAAATTAAATAAAAACACCTACTTGAGTATTCTGCGTGAATTGTGAGATCTTTTGCTTTGGCTATTCGTACAACGTTTGGTTTAGACCATTTTTGTTTGAACAATACAATTGATTTTCTATTGTTATGTTGTATGAGGGCTTAATTCTGTTTGAAATGTGAAATTTACTGAATATATTGTAAAAACAGTGATAATCTAGTGCTGTGGTCGCTGGCCTGTGAAAATAAAGGTTGTGAGTTCAAATTCAAGGCACTTCTGACTTTTTGGAATCATGAGCATATTTATATTTAATTTATCACTATCTTAAATGGTCATGGAAAAAATCATAAGAAATCTTGCACGCCTGAGAGATTTTCTCAGCGGCGGCGGCGGCAATAGGTTAGTGTGGAGGACTTTGGCCTAACCCTTCTCACTCTGAGAAGAGACCCGTGCTCAGCAGTGGGACAGTACATGGGTTGATGATGATAATCGTTAAAAAAATCAGACTCAAGGCCGTAAAACTTTCACTAGAAGTAGTTACATTTTTTTTAAAGCATCACTGGAAAACTTGCTTAGTTTGCACTCTTCATAAGCTTAGTAGTCCTAAGTGCGGCTATTAGGCTAGAGGTCCTAGGATCGATTCCCAGGATGAGCAAAGCGTTATTCGATTTTTCAATGAAATACTCAGTAGCAACTTGGAGTTTGTATTTGTGTCTGGATAATGGTAATGGCGCTGGTATTTTTAGGCCCCATGTTATAAGGGGCAACCCTATTATATTGGGCCTAAAAATACCAGTGAAATCCGGGTGTAAATTTTTTTTATTCGTGATAGGCTTACGCTTGTCCGCCAGTCCACCTGATGTTAAGCGATACTGCGATCTACGATGGAGCGCGCTTGCCTAGAAGAAACCGATTCACTCGTGATTTAAAGACACCCAGATGATATCTATCAGGAAAGACTCACTCGGGAACTGCATGTCTGCCTGACTCTTCGGGGAATACAGGCATTATGGTATGTTAGATATTTTCTAAAAAGCTGCAGATACGATTTTCATATCCCTCAGTTTTGTTTGTGTAAGGTATCGTAAAGTGAAATATAATATACACGTATATATAATACACACATATATAAAACAGGTGTGTTTTGTTGTTATTAAAACTTCCGCAAGGCATCAAAATTCACTGGTTCGTCTTGTCTCTGATTCGTAAACATTCGCAAAGAAACTCATGCAATATATTACCGTGTAACGGGAATTTTCGGCAGATCAAAGTGCTTCCAAACCCTTAAAATGTAGCCAATTTGTTTCTTTTGCACGATTTCATTTACTGTTTTTGCATGTTTTAGAATGATTTTACTTTCTGATTTATGAGCGAATTTGATATTTTTGTATCATGTTATGTGTATTAAGTACATACGGCTACACATCAAACTACATATAACATTTCTAGTATATAAGAAGTAACCTTTAAGTGTACAGAAAGCTTATATAATGTGAGGTCAATTTATACAGGATTTTACGGCTTGATGTGTAGTTGTGTGTACCTTTGTACAGATGCGACACTGTCATTTCACCTAAAATTCACTCAAATTTTTGAATACACTAAAAGAATCATACTGAACCTCAGTACCTATCTCCTACCGATTTGTGCTGTACCGGACAGGGTCAATAATTGCTCCTTTTTATATTTATTTATTGAAAAATGTTTTAAAATTTGTATCAATATTCTGGAATGCAATAAAGTATTGCGTATTGAGAATAAGTTCGTACCTAATCATAATTTGAACCTGGCAATTAAATGATTGTAGCCAGTAAGGGAGTTCAATTAGCGCAAAATTGTGATTTTAGATGAAGTCATGAAGGGACGTTTTTGCCCACCAATGAGAGGTGACAGACGTAGTCGACCTGGGACCTGGACTATGCGATAATTTTTAGGCTGTGAGAAAGGGAAGGGCTATAAAATATACAGAGCGACATCTCTCTCTCTCAAACGCAATAATACATTATAGAACGGCCCCTGGTATTATCTGCAGTCTTATTCACGTAACGTATATTTGTTCTGAATTAGATTTCGACTAGACACATCTCACACATTAATAAAATTATAAAACTTTATTCAGCATTTTGTATAAAAAATATGGAAAAAATACTTTTTTTTTAATATACCTACCATCATGGAAGTTTATTAGTTCAATACAAAACCAAGTTTTATCACGATTTTTCGTTTAGGCACGAACTATGCAGCGAAAAATATATTTTCATGCACAAAAAGTAAAATCGAGATAAAAAATATCGCTCTGAAATTCTAGAGTATACTATATTTTTGCTTTTCGTGTGTAGATGAAAATCTTCTAATCCTTGACGTAAGTTGGCATTTGCTCTTATAAAGCGGGCGAAAAGTCGGCGAAAGTCTTTTAGAATCCCATTCGGGAACCCGCAAGACTAATACATTGATGCTAGTGATGTTAGGTATACCGTCAGAAACTGCCAACCACGAGGACATACGAATAAATGTGCTAAAATGTTTGCCAGTAGCTACGTAGGTTTCTTTGTAGTATTTTTTATTGATTATTTTTTCAAATAGTAACGGAAATTATTATTGAAATCTCAAAAACAAAAAAAAAATGGTGAACAAACCATTCATAACATATCTCCGAGGCAGTCATATTTAAAATATTATACAATCGTTTATTAAGATCTTCATTACAGAATAAACTTTACGTGCTATGCTTACAGTCATATCAAAACAAAGTCCCCTTTCGCATCTGTCGGTCTGTTTGCGATAAACTAAAAACTACTGAATGGATTTTCATGCGGTTTTCCCTAATGGACGGAGTGATTAATGGGGAAGGTTTTAAGCTCTTTAACATCACGCTACGTAACGGTGCATCGCGAGTGAAGTCGCGGGCGGGTTGCTAGTAAATTGTTAAATTGAGAAGGGCATAGACCTTTCTCTCAAAAAAACTTTTTAATCAGTTAGTTTATAAATAATTTAACGTGCTTCTTTTAATATAGGAAATCACATCTAGGCCAGGGCTGAAGCCTTTGAAAATGGTAAAAAGTGAAAAAAAACAGTAGAATGAAACCCATTGGAAAAGGAAGAGAATATAACAAAAATGAAAAGAAAAATAATTTACAGGCGATTTGAGGTCGGGAAGTGGATGGGGGTGAGTTTTTAAGGGTAAAAACGGTTTATCTCGATTTCCGGCAAAACTACAAATCCTGTGGAAAAAAGTTAAATGTCAAAGTTGTAGGTAATAAAAAGATCTAAAACTTTTATATTTACATTTTTTTCACATAACCTCAAAATGTATGTGAAAAATTCATATAACCAAGTTTGTCATCCAACTATTATTTTTTTTGGTTTCAATAATTATCGACCCTGGTCTGATTATGTGAAATGAGATCAACAACTGGCTAAAAGGAGTTCATTAATACCTTCTTGAAGTCATTTGTAGAACGAATGATGTTTATATGACATTACAAAATTGTATCGCTTGTTCCATCTCATAGAATTTTCTTTTAGTAGATACGACTCAATAAAACTTCATGATACCGTGATCAGGTGTTGTTTTCACGTTATTGCCTTTTGATGTTTTACAGTTTCAAAAAGCAGTTGCTACTTTTTGAAAACAACGAAAAGTTTTTTCGCAATCATTCATTATTTTTTGGCAAAAAAAAACAATATTTTTGTGATTTGTATCCAACCAGAAGACACAGGTTCGATCCTGCCCGCGATTGAATTTTTCTTCACTAAAATAACTTTATGAAAAAAACAAGCTTAACTTCTTCCTGACAAAAGTTCTGGGACCTTTGATAAATCACTTTGTCCAAGTTATTTTCTCAATATCGTGTAGGTAGTGTTCATATTTCAGTGGCTAAGTTCTCTTAAGACCTACCGAGACGTGTCAGTGTTAATAAAAAGGAATATGTGGGGGTAATGCTGGGAGCCCGAATCAAGTCGCCCGTAGTGAACGCAACTCGACACCAAACGTAATCCTCTTATCCTAATATGAGATGTTGGAAGCCTTTTTATATAACGATATATAATATACGGGATATTAGTGCACTGTGTACGTCGGTGCGCTGCGATCCATCAAGTATAAACAGCTGTATTTTACTTCGGCGCCGGTTTTAAGCCCGGCCTTATGAGGATTTTCTCGGGAATAGGGTATAATGCCCGCTTGTCGTCATTTACTTTGTATCAAAGTTTTCCTTTCTGTGATGTAATGAAAACGGGTACGCCCAATGGAGTATTAAAACAGGACTAGTTTTACTTAAAATAACTATTTTGTTTAGAGAAAAATTGGATCTCAGGCTGGTATTTCTTTTACTAAGATTTATACCTTTGAAAATGTTTTAATATGTGATAATGCCAAATACAATAAAAAAAGGTTTTTTTATTTAAAAAATTGCGTAAGGAACCCGGGACATAAGAACAAAAAATAGATTTTCCATTGTGTCTGAAATTTTTTTCTTGACGCGTAAACCCTTTGGGGAATACGTTATGATATGTAAGTGGACATTTTATTGTGCGTATATGATAATTTTATTACTATTTTGGCCCGTATACCTGAATTACATACCTCCATCTATCTCCCGAAGAATTAGGCAGAGGCACAGTTAGCCGGTATGTTTAGGTCTCACATAATGGTGGGCGAGCCTTTTGCCATTAACCTGGCACAAATCCAAACTCGAGCTACTCCTGAGAATTTTTCGGAAAAACATAATAACACAGCTCGACCTGGGAATCAAAGCCAGGACTTCTAGCGTAACAGTCAAACTTAGGATCACTAGGCTAATGAGGAGCAGTTACTACGTACATTACCTTTAGTAATTTCCTTATTCTATCAACTTTTATGTCAATATTACGAGACAAAGTTGATTCATGTCTAATATTAGATTTAAAACTTTAAAAACCCCCACAGCATTTAGATATCGTTCAAGTTCTTGAAATATCATTGAAGTAACAGAATACGAAATTTTAAGAACGGTCAGTCCTGGTGGTAGTTTCTCACATCCCAGAAAAAACTGATAATCTTCAAACGGCTAGCTAGATTTTCTTTAATTATAGCTAAGAATATTCTCGATCAAGTCACTTTTCAGAAAAAAAACTAAATCAAAATAGGTCCATTCGTTTGGGCGCCACGATGCAACAGACAGACACACAGATACACAATACAAACCGAAACAGCTGATTACTTGCTATTACACCGAAGTTTCAGTCTTACTGTTACCTAATTTCCCAATGGTCGATCTATTCACTTTGCGGTAAGTTCTTGCACTTCGCAGGTGGCGCTATCTATCGGCGTCTTCAGGTATTACTGAAGTTTAAGATTTATTACTTGAGTGGATTTCCTTACAGCAATTCGGAAGTGGTGTGATAAATTGAATTCGATCAAATGTTTGGAGGTAATCATTTTGATTAAATTCCGCTATGTTAAAAAACGTATTAGATAAAATGTATTGTAAAGACGTTTAGCTATTCTGAACACTTATCCACACCTTTTCTTTTTTTGCTATTCCGCTGCTCCATGCAGATATACTCCATATTCGGCAAGGGTGATATTGGGGGGGAGGTAACATCTTACCACTGTTAAAGCTCCCCACTTGATAGCAACAAATTCCTGATCTCTTTCAAGTAAGGAGCAGGAAGGATCACCAACACCTTATCACCATGGCTCATTCACACCAACCTACTGCCGGAACCTATAACCAAAGTCAAAGACATTTTTTTTTATTTTATTACAGGTACATTTTAAATATCGAAAAACTAGTTGCACGGTATTAAATAGGAAACTTTAGACTCTACAGAACTAATTTTACAAAAAAAATATTCGGTTTACAACTTTGTTTTATCAATTAAAATGTGAATTATGTAGTCCGTTGTGAAAGATAAGAATAGATCAGGTGCAATAATTCTCCTCGACTCAACTCGATTCTCTCCATCGACTCCTCCGATGTTGCAGGCGACGGTGTTGACTTACCATTTGAGCCGATGGCTTATTTGCTCCCAAATATTATTCATCACGATAGCCTTTTTCCCAATTATGTTGTGATCGTCTAGTCTATTTGACACCTATAACAAAACCCAGAGATCACAGCGTGTTAAGATTGATGCTTCATCTAGCCCACCGTTTTATCATTTTCATTTTTTTTTACAAATTGTAAATTTTTCATACATTCACGACATTACTTAAACAATATTCAAAACTGAGACCTAAAATGAAACCAATTGAAACCATTAATTAACGTGAAATATTCGCGTTAATTAAAGGAATAGTTGTTAATGTCGCAATTACTACGGCCATGAATCTAGAATATGTAAGACCTACAAATTGCAAAGCAATTGAAATTTGAAAACAAATAAACGCTTTCACCTTAAAGGAGTCTGCTCAGTACACGCTACACGCTATCAGGTACGAAAACAACTCGACACGAACTACTCTGTCCACTAAAACGTATCAATAGCGTATTATATCCGTGAATAAGGGTGTTAGTGGCCGTAGCATCCGTGTGTCATATCCATATGGTTCCCGTTCAAAAAATATTGTTTGTATTGAGAAGTATGAGATACTATGTCATGCACGGGGGGTTAAAAATTGTAGGCGAGAATATTTTGCTAGTACCGATACGCTCCGTTCATGGCACATGACGGTGTAGGTCGATAATCTCATACTTCTCAATCTCAATACATCGAATATTTTTTGTCTGACACGTTCCTAGTACGATCTTGGTATGATACGGTGTAGTGGGCGGACTCCTTAACGGGATTTGTGAGAAAGAGTGGCGCTAATGTGTAGAGCGGCATCTCTCTCTCTCTCAATCGCAAATAAGACGTTGTAGTATTGCTTTCGTAAGAGAACATTAAATATAGGGCATTTTAGAAGCGACAAACCAACCAATTTGTCAGTTTATAGCCAATTGTCTACATTAATCTGACTCGGTCCACCGTAAATAATCGGTCCTCTTGATCTATCAAATTGCCAATTATCGTTACACGAGTCTAATGAAACCCTTTGACGAATATCTTCTTCAAATTGTACAAGTTTCCAACAGAATTTCAATATTGTTGTCAAAAATACCACAAGTAACTCAATAGAAATGTTATTCTACGGGAAATTAATGAAATACCTGATCAAGTGGTAGTAAGCAGAACTACTATGCTAGAAGGTCCTGGGTGGGATTCTCAGGTGGAGCAAAGCATTATTGTGTTTTTATGTTTATGTATGAAATACTCAGTTTAGATTTGTGATTGATATTAGCAATAGTCTCGCTAACCTTGTACATTGGTTGTAGATTAGTACGCGTCTTCCTTTGCGGAATACAGGCGTGAAGGTATGTTATGTGACTCAATAGAAATGTTATTATATGGCAATTTAATACTTCATTAGTCGAGTGCACGTAAGCGTGACTGTTGTGGATAAGCATGCTGTTGATAGAAGTCTACACATTGGATATGCATTAAAATATCAACTCTTTCCTTTTGAAGCCAAAATCACGAGCTTATTTCGAAAAGAGATGGATTTTTTCTTCAGATGGGGATAGGATACCGTTATCTCAAAAAATTTTTTGGGATGCGAGTGAAACCACACGATATAGCTAGTTAAAGTACAGTGGCGACCATAAGTCCATAAGACCATAGGCAATCTCACTACGCAATAGCTTGACGTTCAGTTTGACTTACGACCTTCTATTCATTGTCGTTAACAAGTGACACGCACTGGCTGTATCTATCTCGCTCGTACTGTTCATAGCAATGTAATCCTTAGCGTGCTTATGGACTTTTGAGCGTTTAATGTACATTATTGTCCCGCACGCCTTAGTTAATTTGCTAATTGGTTAATCTTTTCACCGACCATTGAACTATTGATTACAAAGAAGAATAAGAAAACCTCTTTTCTCCATTCACCAATAACTTTATTAACTGTCAACCCTACCATTCTTAAGGTTTAAACAGACTTGAATTGAGAATCTTCGCGCGTAAAATTCGATTTGTATTCACGTCGTATGGACTTCGCGAAGCAACAATGGGTTAGTTAGACCCTAGCCTGAGGGATTCCAATATCGACCACTGTCCCTTATCTAATAACAATGAAAAATTGCTTGGGTTGGTGACTGAGACTTCTTAGTACAACCAATTTTTTCTCGATATTGTTGAAACTTTGTTTTTTTGATTCATATGAAACAGTACAACATCGCATTTTTTATAGAAATAATCTGTTGATATAAATGTAAAAAGCTTTGGGTATAGGATATGATTGTAGCAAACGTGTCATACGTCAGATGGACAAAGAAAAACACATAAAAAATTGTTACGAATACAGTTGGCTATTATTTGAGATGTTAATAACAAACTTAATAAAAAATGTAATAAAATATCTTTTATTTAATACCTTTAATGTTTTGGTGGTGATTGAGAGGGGATGCTCTGTCCCTTTCCCACAAAACAAAGATTTATCACTCGCTCTGTCTGGCATAAAATTTAAATGCATAAAATTCCTTAGTTAAAAACAGTTTTTTTTTGATGAGCAGCTCTATTTATCATAAACATTTTTATCACAAAAATATACTATACACTAACCTATCCTCGCTTTATAACTCTGTTAAATCTCTCTGGTTTGTAAAGAAAGTAAATTCTACTTAAACTATAAATAAATGATAAATTATATTTATTTTCTGTAAATAGATATAATAAAGACACTTTTACAAAGTAAATCTTGCTAAATGCGCTGGCCTTTCCTAACTGATGATCTGTGATAGTCTGAGAAGAAACCCCGAAACAAACTCAGAGAATAATGGTCTCTTTTGAAGCCCAGACATAATAGTACCAATATGTGAATGTTACAATGCAGGGCAATGTCTGAGATGGCTCTTTGAAGAAAGAGCCATAAAGTCTTTGAGTAGACCAGTCCCAGCTGATGGCATGCATGCATCAGTCATTGTGTACCTTAATTAATACCATAATTTATGGAGACAGACAACCCGTCACAGCATGAAGATACTAGATCAGCGGAACATTTGCGTTGGCCACGACAAATACTCAGATCCAGACAATTCTGGACTCATGAATATATTCGATCAAACTGCATCACTAATGCAACGCACCAAATTGCCACTGCTAGAACCAAAATTGCATCGAATGACACATTGGGTTGAGTTAAAATGTGCTCAGCGTGATACATTACTGGTTCGTCGTCTACAACCACACTAATACCTACCATACTTAAACAATAATGTATCGGATGATAGATATTTTTAACAGATTTCTGAATAAACTATTTAAGTCAGTCAGGACAGGTCAACTCAAGGCTGCTAAGGCTCTTTCTTTAAAAGGCCTGTTCAGATATTGCCCTACATCGTAACACTCACATATAATATTATACATAATTGTAATACCACTACTACTGTCTGGACTTTAAAAGAGACCATGATTCTCTGAGTTTGTTTCGGTGTTTCTTCTCCGAGGTCTTCAGTTATGAAATGAGGGCGCCATCTAGTTTAAAGAAAATGTAAAGCATTGACTTGTAAATGTATCTTTTTATGATCTATTTACAGAAATAAATATCATTTTAATCATTTTTAAGAGTCCGACGGAGCCCGAATTGCCCACAAAAACGTAATACCAAAATAAATCGTACTTAATCCAAACAATAATTTTATCAAAAAGTGTTATTATTCGGATTCCGAAACCATTAATTTAGGTTTTTACCGTACCATTTCGTCTACTACTACTTCACTGGAAACAAACGACCGGAAAATAGTTCCAAAATTATTAAGAATTACATTCGCCTACATTTATTTCGATTGAAGTATTTTGGACGAAATCGTAGAGTAGGAGCCTAGATTAATAGTATCTGAATCCGAATAACACGATTTGTTTTAATTACGATGTTGTTGGGAAATCCGCTCCGTCTGACTCTTAAGTGATCCCGAAATATTCTAGTAATCGCAGTCATTCAATATCTAATTGATATACTATGTACCTATTCATCATCACCCCGTTTACAGTTCCGATACAGAGCACAGGTCTTCTCTCAGAATGAAAGGCGCTTAATCCACCACGAATTGACTATTTATATATTTAGCTATATATTACTATTTAAATCAATGCCACCACGTCTACCTATGGAATACACAGGATGTCCAGTAAATAGTATGACATAGCGCGAGGGGTGATAGCTTGGCTCAATATGTGCCAAAACTGCAATACCTATTGAAGGAGAAAACTTTAATCTTCTTAGTTCTACTGAAAGGTAAATGAGACATGTATTTTTATAGAAGTAGATAATCATTATGTGAAATTTCTCTGTCAAATATAGTGTATTACGGGGAAAATGCACCTTCAAAGAAAATGTCCGAAAGATAGTGAGAAATAAATTGGTGAAAATTCCAAAATTCCAAAACCAGTTGAAAGGAAAGTCTGTAATTGTGAATCGTTGACTGATTTATTGGCTCTCCCAACAGCAGTAGACTTACCTCGCACCAATAGGACCAATCGTATAGTTTCTATTCGACCTATTATAATCACATTAGCTTCTGCCCGCGACTTTGTCTGCGTGGTCTTTAGAATTGATTCAAGATTTACGGAAACTATTACAGAAGCTATTGTAGGTATTATTTAATCAGTTCAATTTTTTCTTAGTGCTCATTTAAAATAAAATAAATTAACCTTTTAAAAGTTATTGTAGTGAAGGAAAAATTCGATCGCGGGCAGGATTCGAACCTGCTGCGTCTGGATAAATACGCCAACGTCACCTTAAGACGTAAATTCAGAATATGAAGGCAAAATTTCGATCTGGCGTATGGGACTAGTGGTGGTTTAGAGGTTAGAGTGTTTGGTGTATCTAACCAGAAGGCGCAGGCTTCGAATCCTGCCCGCGATCGAATTTTTCCTTCATTAAAATAACTTTATAATCTTAGCATGTAAAACTCTAAATATATAAACTAAAAAATCACAAAAAGGTATTTTTAAAAGATGTTACCTGAAACAATATATAATTAGTGAACCGATCGACAATAAGATCCCAAGAAAACAGACACTAGGTGTATTGTACACCCATTGTAGCAAAAGTGTACCAATGTAACATGCACTTGGTACTTTTCGCTTAAGCGTAGATACTAATATGCCTCTGCCTAAGTGAAAAGTACCAAGTGCATGCTTTGGCATATAATAAAAGCCTTTCTGGCGCATTCCTATTATTCCCACCTTTGAATATTTGCCAGAATACGATTTAGCTGTACCTAAATCCATAGTTCGATATCGCGACGCTGTTGTTACACGACTAATGCATTACTTCGCTCCACGAAGTCCTAGTAATACATGTTCTAGGTGTTTATACCTACATTAGTACGAGTAATCGCTTAATAGGATTATTTTCAAAGATAAATGAGGGCCGTTTATTTCAATTAACGTTTTCACACAATTTGTCTTGGTCATTTTAATTATTACATATTTGGATGCTAAATAACAGCGTATGTGTCTTTAATAGTTTAATAATTTGTTGTAGGGAGCGACTACGATATGCGTAGACCCCTAGCATATGTGCCATCTCTTTCTGACCGGCTCAGCCATTTTAATTCGTGACGCATATAGACTACTTGCTGAAGGAGTTGAGCTGAAGGTATATGGAACTGCTAGTTCTTCAAATTTAGGGCTAAATTGAATATTGAATTGGCCCCAAAATTGAAGAACTAACACTTGTTGAAACTGATTGGATCAGTATGTTGTCCAAAAACATGGGAATATAGCTTGGTCAAATGGTGCTTCTTCTCCATCTTCTTAAAGATCTCAAGCCTGGTAGTATAGCATGACTTAGCTTGTTTCAGCATGACTTGGCTTGTGTAGAGCATGCAAAGAGTATCCATGGAGTTTCTTGTCGGATTCTTCATAATAGGATCAACTTTTTGGAACCGTGCAACTAGACTCAATAACGTTTCATAAACGCTTGTAAAAGCTTATTTGAAACAAAAACTTTTAACTTGAACTTGAAAGATAGTTATGGCAAGAAAAGTGTCCGGATACACCTGTGTTTTGGGAGTCCTTCGCATTAACTCCACCCATTAAAGATTAATACCTTTCAAGGTCAGACGCATGCAAACGTGTGGCTGTGTGACAAAGCAAATCTGCTAGTTAAAATAAAAGGAGGATTTCAATATTGACTTGTAAAGGAACACTTAACAGATACAATTAAAAAACCATTGATTCAACCTTATGGAAGGTCAAGGTTATTTATTTAATTAAAGTGTTATAGTTCCTGCCAATGGATGTGTGATACTATTGTATATACGAGATGTAAATAATTAGGTTAATCCCTTGAAATGTAACAGACTAAAAGGCTTTGGGATTTGTACTAGAAAATAAATAGGCGGTTTACTGGCTGCTTATTTGCCAAGCGTGGTTGTAACTACTAATGACCCTAATTGTTACGTAACCATCAGCGAAGTTTGACCTTGAAAAATTCGGACCTGTTTTCGAAATGTAGATTTTAGTCCCCAAATGTCACATCTATCAATCATCATACCACCCAACGGAGGTCCAGGTCTATATTTAGATGTGGATCACCTTAGTCGATGGGAAAACTTTCACAAGGATCACTACTGGTGGCATCAACCAATGTTATGTAATAAGCATCCAACGTATCATGAGATGTTTTTTTTTAAATAAAACCACAATAATAGGTACAGATGTAACTTGTACAGGGAAGTTAAGGGGAGACCTCTTTACAATCTCCCTAGGGATGTGCCTAAATAGGCGTCGCACGGGGTAGTATTGCTGATGGTGGCACTCCCCGGTCTAATCCCCGAAGACCGGACGCCTTTTGGAAGATTCCCCCCGTAAATAAAAAAAAAGGCACATTTCCCACAGCTAGAATAGATTACTAGAATAAGCTTTTTCTTCTTCGTATTATACCAAATCATAATACGTCATTTTCCATGAATATAACAAATCCATCTATTTCAAGTTGCTAAGTGCAGTTACGGCCATGTGTAAAGTGTTGTGGGGCTAAAATATTGAAAGTTTCACGAATGTGAAACGTTTAAAACTCCAATTGTCTTTTTATCGTAAAATTGATCACTGCGCAGCCTAGTTAATATCGTCGGAACTGTAATAGTAATCAAGTAATAAACTGTAATATCGACATTAATCAAACCGGTACGAAAATTGGTAGATACAACCAATGCTTCAGCGGTTGATACCTTGCCGGCGCCAAGAACAATTGTTTTACTATTGTGTCTGCCAATATAATATAACACGTAGGTATCCTGCGTATGTACGGTATAGTAATTACTCTTCCCACAAGAACTATTGTTGCACCTAATTACTTTGAACATGTGGTATAATCAAAATTACACTCTAACAATAGTTAATTAAATCAGTTTATTAATCATTCTAACATTGCCATGCTATAAACAATGGAATTTTGGTGATTAGGTTTCATCAGATTAATGGCGACAATGTAATCTAAACGTTCTGTGACACAAATCCTTTCATTAAGCGTTGAAGCCTTCAACATGTCTAAATGTGTTATGTTTAATATACAACGATAAATAGGTCGCATTATAATAATTTGCATACTGCTCCCCTTTCAAGGTCATGGTGTATTTTTAGATTAAGGATAGGTAATGCAAATTATAAGGAAAGCCTAATGCAAATTAAAGAGCAGTCCCCTCGTTAATGATGTTTATTTGATTGTTTATTGTTTTTTGAAATGAAATGAAATGAAATTATTTATTCTGCAAGTAGATCTTTAGAGATACTTTTACATGTCAATGGTTTGCGGTTTTTTTTTTAGCTAGATGGCTTCGGCTTCGTTATATTTAACACTAGGTTCTGCCCGCGACTTTGTCTGCGTGGACTTCAGAATTGGGTCCGACCTGGGTAAGAAGTAGCTTATGTGTTATTCCAGACTATAATCTATCTTCGAGCTAAATTTTACTCAGACTGGTTCAGCCGTTCTGGCGTGAAAGAGTAACAAACATCCATACATCCACACATCCATACTCACAAACATTCACGTTTATAATATTAGCAAGGAAGTAAGGATAGATGAAAAAAAAGCATACTGGCGGTAAGCGACAATCGCAGCCTAAAGACCAGCAACTCCAGTATCACTAGCTCGTTGTTATCTCGAGATATGCCCAGTAATTTCACTGACTATATTGCACTTCAAACCGGAACTCAATAATGTTAGGATACTATTGCTAAGCAGCAACGTGGCGTAGGTATTTGGCAAATGGTAATGTGGTGGTATCAACCCAGATAACTTCCTGCAGCGAAACCTTCCATTTATGACGATTAATTTATCTACTCTAGCCAGAATATTGTAAAATATATTATAGCTAAGAAGTAGTGTGCTGACCTAATTGTGAATTGGTTAGAAATATAATAATATAGTCAGTTGAATTCATAGGAAAATGGGACTTGACAACTGATGCGCAAGTAATAAATAACCTCTAGTACGGCTAGGTTGGATGTAAACTTTCAATGGCATCTTAACAATATATTGCAGATAATGCCGATGATAGCATGTAAGTAATTGACTTACTTGCTAACTCGATGGTTACTTTAATCATATTTATTATAATTTCGGATATCTGTAGTCACTAAATCATTTATGTGATTAATGAAAAATTCCAGCGGTATAAACCTATAACAGTATTTACTACATGCCTCCGTGCCTTAAAGGCTTCAATAGTCTGGCTTGATTGATAGATGGATCCGCCTTCAATTTGGGTTATTGACTGAACTATGGCTCGTGGAACTAAAACGTCAATCATTTTAGTGGAACACGCTCCAGAGAGGGTGTAGATAGCCTGTGGATATGATCTGTTTCTGAGAACTACGTGATGGAATTGTTGGATCGACATCGCCCATAAAGATGCAATATGGATATATTTTGTTTAGTATTGCACGAGACATTCTAGGAAAATTACTATTCATCTGCATAAGTTATGAAAGGAATAATGAGCTTAATCACCTTAAAGATGGTTTGAGGGAGGTAAGTCGAAAACCCAGACTAAAAATATGTAAATAGTCTAGAATATTCTTCGACTGAAGAAACAGCCTTTCTTCACTATGTAATTGTTAGGTAAGAGCATACAGAATAGAAAATTATTTATTAATATTGGGTACGTGCATTTGCGATGTTTGAGAAATACAGACATTAAAATTGTACGTCCAAAATAAGGCCAGGAATGTTAGATTAAAAAGAAAAGCTTTAATTTAATGGTAGAAAGACCTTGGTGAAAATAGCATTAACCTTACTTCAGTACGTCTCGTTCTTTAAATAATACAACCTTCATGCGTGCGTCATAATTACGACCACCCGTGTGTTCCTACAGTAAATATTAGATTACAAAGGTTTTTACTTCCATTTCATTTTCAATTTGGGGTGAAGTCAGGGCTGTTATTCTGTTCGCTTTTACTCATAATATTATTGAATTACAATAGACTACGAGTAAGATGTTATTAATTACAGTTCTTTTCAAAATATTTTATTACGTGCAAATTTTTCGGAGCGAAGTGTTTTATTCTACTAATCAGGATAAGTATGTTTCCATCCGTAAATTTAAATAAGTATTTAAAGCATATGAGTGGTACTAAGTTAGGGAAGCTTTCGCCCAACAGTGGGACACAGCGGCTTTATAAAAAAATTAGGTTTTTAGTATTTAACTAAAACATCTCTTAACGATAATTCCCGACCATTCACAACAAATTGTTATTTTTAACTCTTTTCTATTTGTTTAATCATTTTCTTTTAAGTCTACATACTAAGAAGATTTCATTTCTTAAACATTACATTTTAATGTGACAGTATTTTTTTATGTTCATATTTTACACTGCCTTATTAGTCTAGTGGTCCTAAGCGCGACTGCTACACTAGAGGTCCTGGGTTCGATCCCCAGATCGAGCAAAGTGTTATTGGGTTTTTCTATGAAATTCTCAGTAGCAGCTCGGAGTCTGGATTTGTGCCCGGTTAATGGCTATAGGCTCGCCTCTTATAACATGGGACCTAAACATACCGACGAACTGTGGGTGTACATTAAGCATGCCTCTACCTAACGCTTAGAGGAATACAGGCGTGATAGTATGTATATTTTTTACAAAATACTGAACAGTTTTATGAAAATGTATGTTTTTAACAGATAGGAAAATATTAAAATGATCCGTTTATTCATAATAATTATTATAAAATGGAACACAGATTCCATTAAAAAAAACCAAAGCAAGCTTGCTTTTGTTTCCCATAAAGTGAGGACCATGGCATTATCAATAGTTTAAAACGGTGAAAAGCATCTGTACTATACCAGATTTCTCAAAAGAATTGTTTCAATGCAGATAAAGGCTATTGGCGAAGGCGATACGCAAAGCATTTTAAATGAAGTGATTCGTATTCCTTGCAATGCGTCCGGCACCATTCCGACTCACAGGTTGAAACGTACGCAGAAATGAGGGCCGAAGTGCGAATGCTTACGAAAGTCTATGTGAAAACGTTTCGATTCCAAGTTTCTTTTGTTTTGAAGTACCTTTAGGGTGTGTGAGTCAACTTATTTAGTTGGCATCTGTATAAATTGATGTTGGGAATTCGATAGTGACCCACCGTTTCAAAATTCACCTTATTCAGCTAAACTTTCAGTAGACTGATAGATACAATTGATGCTAATGTAATAAAGTTGAAATCTGCTTGTAGTGTACTTGGTTTTTAACCAAGATAAGGCAAATTATTGACTAACAATCGACCGGAGCGTATTACAATAGATATCTTTTTTGATTTTACTCTGACTTTTAGTCTATAATAAGTGCATTGTTACTACTCCACCTCTACTTGAATCCATAAACTACAATGCATGAATAATCATGATCACTATCAATTATGATGGCGAAAAAAAGTTGATCATAACCAGAGCCGAACATATAAAACAAAATCGGTTCAAAAATAAGGAAGTTATAAGCATTTTAATTTTATGCTAAACAGAGAGCGTACATAAAGCACGTTGTGCGTAGGTACGCCATACATAATCATACTGACACTCGTTTTGCGGGAAAAGTATGAAGTATCCCTTCTCAATCTCCACCAAAAACATTATACTCTTATGTCTTGGTGCTTTATTAGTGGATTTCAAAAAAAATTTTCAGTATACGAATTATGTTTTATAATATTTTTCAATAGCACCGTTATTTTTATTAAATTAAGTCACCAGTTGACTACCCTCTTACAAAATATAGGCGTAATACCTATTCATGACATAAATAATAAGTACTGAGCCTTGTATAAATCCAGTGTTTTTATATTTCAGACATCAACGGCGCTTATCCTGCTTCTTCACTTATCTCTTCATACAGTCGACGAAGGTCACGCCATAAATCCAAGTAAGTATAAAAGTACTCTTACTTTCTTAGCTTATTATCATTTTGTTTACAGCGACCATCATTTGTAACTTTTGTGGTATAATAAAGAGGATTTTCGCTTCTTAAAATATCATAAACCTTAGTCTTTATTCTAACTTTTCCATCTTCAAACTGCTCGTCCATTTGATTAAAATTTTTGTTGTCATTTTTATTACTTTCATACTTATGATATAGATTAGTCTCACGTCAGACTTAACCTATATCATAAGTATAAAAGTAATAATTTATTGAATTACCTTGTGGCGTTTTAGGGGCGACACAGGTAGTAGGTAGGAAATAAGTACTGAGTGGGTCCAAATAAATAATATTTTAATGACTTTCCCTCCACCGATACAACCCCGCCGGGAACACTTGCGATAGGTCTACTGTATGTACAGTTACACTGGCCTTATTGAATTTGCGAACGGCGGCAGGGACGACCAGCCACGCCCTGCGGTCTTCTTGTAGAAGATAGGTAACTTGTGCTGAATCGCCTGAAGTCCGACGTACGTAGGTGACCCACAACCAATTAAATCGGTCGTCTTTAGCCGTAGGCGCAGGTATGATTGAAGGTGTACACTGAACCCCAGCGGGTCCAAGGCACTTTTCACAAAAAGTATTTAAAAGAATCACTACTTATTTCAATTTATTTATGGATATGCCAAGCGGTCGATGCCTAAGAGGACGGACGTGTGGAGGCTTCCGCTGCAATTGTCGCTCTGTCCGTGCCGAGTTCAAGGAACGGTCGACGTCGTCAGTTAATACAAAAAACTCGATCGACTAGAATGCTCGTTAGGGTTCGCGATATGAATTGCGCGTGAGTTGAATAGTTTACGGTTCCGTACCAAATTATGATATTTTTTTATATAATATTTATTTAGATTTGTTATGTTTAAAATTTTAGGCTTTAGTATTTAATTATTTTTATTAACATTATTTAGGTGAGTATTTAATTAAGTTAGTTTTTTACTTAGAATAAATTAGGTTTAGTAAGTAGATTTTATTAGTTGATTTATAAAGTATTTATTTAAAAGGTAACGTACTACGTTACAGTACCCCGCCGAAAAAGCGAAGGATTTTGCTACTAGGACAAAATCCGACTAAAAGCTATCTATCGAATACTGTTCATACATCCACATCCATACTAACGTTCATACAACCTAAAAGAATTGAGTTGATACTATAGAATAAAAGTATCACTCAAACACGGAGTACTTTATGAGAAATGACAAAAGTACTCTCCGAAAGATAGCGAGATGGTTAAGAATTGAAATTATAGCAGAAGTACTAATCTTTATAATTTATTAATTTTAAATCTTTGATATGCCAACAGCCCAGAGGTTTACCATTAATGTCGGTAAGCTCGTATACCAAAGGAGATTTTTTACCTATAACCTTACATTTAGTAAATTTTGGTGCTAGTTTTTTATTAAAATATTTATTCTTGTCGCTTTGATAAAATGTCCTTTTCCACACTGTATCGCCCACATTGAACTCAGCAGTTCTTCTGCGCAAATTATACGAAGTGCGGTTTTTATCATGTGCATGAAGTAATGCCAACTGCACTTTATCAAAGACGCTAGATAGGACACCTAGATTTTCAGCGTAATGATCACGAGGCTGGTAGATAACCTCATCATCGAATTCAGCATCAGAGTACCGAGAGCCGCAAGTAATTAACTCACGTCCGTGTACAAGAAAAGAAGGTGAGTAGCCTGTAACCTCATTTACAGAACAATTTAAAGCAAATTGTACTTTTGGTACCAATAGGTCCCAAACACGTTGATCGTTAGTGATGAACGTGGAAATCGCTGTTATAATAGTTTTGTTATATCTCTCAACAGTATTGACGTGAGGACTATATTTGGGAGTAAAATGCAAATTAGGTACTTTGTATTTAGATAGCATTTGTTTTAAGGTTGCACTAATAAATTGTTTGCCATTGTCCATGATTATGGTAGATGGTATTCCATGTACTAACAAAACATTCTCCTCTAGGATCCTGGTTACCGCTTCGGCGGTAGCGCGCCTTAATGGAAACAGTAAGCAGTACTTACTGAAGCAACAAGTCACTACAAGAATATAACAGTTTTGTTTCCTGGTTGGCGGTAGAGGTCCAACAAGGTCAACGCTGATTACTTGGAAAGGTCTAGTACATATTTTAGGATCTCCCATTTCACCTAGAGGGGAATGGTTTTGGTGTTTGAAAGCAATACAGGTGTCGCAAGAAGTTACCGCTTTTACGACATCTGAATACATACCAGGCCAATAGAAATTCAAGGCGAGGCGCCTGTATGTTTTCATTACACCGAAATGACCAGCAGTAGGTGTAGCATGGTTTTGAGTGACCACATCTAGTCTAGCCTCAGATGGAATCACTTCTTTCCATTGAAAGTCGTGTTGCAGAGAGCATTTAGACTTCATAAAACGATAAAGACGTTTATTTTTAACCATGAAGTTGGGAAAGGAAGTAGGATTATTTTGGCATCCATTATAGATATTCCGATACCAATCGTCAGCCGTTGATTCGGGATCATACGAAATAAGATCTATAGCAGAGATAGGGCAAGCACGCGACAGAGCATCCGGAATGACGTTATCAGCACCTCTGCGATGTTTTATCTCGAAATTAAAAGCAGAGAGACGAACACCCCATCGAGCCAAACGACCGGTTGGATTATTTAGATGAATGAACCATTTTAGTGCAGAATGATCTGTGTAGACGATAAATTTTTGTCCATTATCTAAATAACACCGCCAGTGTTCAAGAGCAACCAATACAGCTAAAGCTTCCCGTTCAGTGATGCTGTAGTTTCTTTCTTGAGCGGATAAAGCTTTGCTCATGTAGGCAATCGGGTGCTCGACGCCATCAGTAGTTTGAGTCAGCATAGCACCAACACCATAGTCGCTAGCGTCTGTGTGTACTTCGAAAGGCTTATCGAAGTCAGGACAAGTCAGAATAGGCGCAGATATTAAACATTCCCTAAGTTTAGTAAACGATTCCTGTGCCTCGTTAGTCCAGATGAAACCACCAGACTTCTTGGTAGTGGAAGTCAGTTTATTTAAAGGTGCAGCAATAGTACTGAAATTAGGTACAAAACGACGGTACCACGAAGCAGTGCCAAGAAATCGCTTAACGTCTTTTTTATTAGATGGAATAGGGAAGTTCAAAATTGCATCCACTTTAGATGGATCAACCTGTAGACCCTTAGAGTTAACGACATATCCTAGATATTTTAGTTCACTACGAAAGAATGACGACTTTTCAAGGTTTATGGTAAGATTTGCCATTTTCAGTTTCTGTTGAACCTTGAGAAGCATGCTTATGTGAGTCTCAAAATCGGATGTAGCGATTACGATGTCATCGACGAAGACAAACACCGAATTTTCAAATTCCGGTCCGTAGAAAAGGTTATCGACAAGACGTTGTTGTGTAGCCGGTGCGTTGGTCAATCCGAAGGGCATCGTAACAAATCTGTACGTTCCGCGAGTTGGAATGTAGAAAGCAGTCTTGTCACGATCCTCTTCAGCAATGGGTATCTGCCAGAATGCCTTCGACAAATCAATACTAGACAGATATTTGGCATTTTTCAGATTGTCCAATATTGCAGAAATATAGGGCAATTTGTATGCATCCTTTTTGGTTAGTGAATTTAATTTACGACTGTCCAGACAAAAACGCAAGGAGCCATCTTTCTTTTTAATTAAAAGAGCAGGAGAAGACCAAGGACTTTCACACGCCTCAATCACACCCAGTTGCAACATTTTATCGATCTCCGAGCTTAGAATGCGAATTTTCTCGGGAGACATTCTGTAGTAACGTTGTCTCACAGGTAGGGAATCGCCAGTATCGATACGGTGGACAACCAGGGAAGTGCGACCTAGACCGTGTCGTTGTGAAGAAATGTCCTCAAACTGGTGTATAATATTGTCAGCAGCAGTACGTTGATGACTAGTTAACTCATCATAAGAATGGATCATCTTGGCATGCTCAGTTAGGGCTGAGATTACGAATTTTGTGTCATTAGAAAAGGAAATTGATTTAATAAACTTAGGGAAAAGATTGAATAAGGTCCAAAAATCGATTCCTAGTATCAAAGTTGACTGTATAGCTGGTATGACATATAGTTTTAAAATATGTAGTTGATTCTCAAAACAAACTGGTAGTTCAATGTAACCAGAGGCAGATAAAATTTGGCCACCAGCCGCAGTGAAGTTAAGTGATTTTTCACATTCATGAAGAACAAAACCGGCACGGATAAAATGTTGATGGAAATTGTTACCTAGTATTGATACAGCAGATCCTGAGTCTAACAAACCAAACAATTTGTCACCACGAACACTAATAGCCGCATACGGTCGTAAATCATTAGTAGGTTTATTGTTGATAATTGCAGCAATAGAATAACTGGAAAAATAAACTTTAATTGTGTTTAGCCAATCATTCCAATCATCACTATTAAATTTGTCATTCATTTTGCAGCAATTATCATCGTAATTTAGTTTTTTGATAATTTAGTTTGACAATTAGGGCATTCAGGGTATTTAACGTTTTTCTTTCCGCATTTGAAACAGATCGGGTAGCGATCTTGAGCGCACTCGTGAAGCGAGTGGTCGTTTGTACGGCAGCGAGGACAGAAGGACTGTCTGTTATTAGATTTAATAGACGCAACATTCTCTGATTGTGATTTTGTTTGATTATTATTTTTAGAATTAAAATTTGATTTATTGTTGTTTGATTCAAAATGTTTAGGATAATTATTTTGTTTATTATAATATCTGTAGTTAGAATTGTATTTATTATAATAACCGTATTCTTTTTTATTAAATTTGTTTTTGCTACACTCGGGTTGCTTAAAAGCCAAATCAGGAGCAACAGTGCTTTCCGTGACCTTAGGAGGTTCATGGAATTGAGAAGTCAGACAGATAATTTTCTCATAATTTCGACAAAGGGAGCTAAGAGACGAAATTGATTCAATTCCAGAGGGATTTGATGCTAAAACATTAGCGTAGCACGGTCGAATATTGTGGAGTAAAATCTTCAATTGATCTTTCTCAGGTATAGGATCAATGAGTCTTGAGAAAAGTTGTGACATTATAGATAGATAAATGACAATATTCTCTGATTCCCCCTGAGTGCGGTTGTTAATTTCTTTAAGTAATCTGAAATCATGATCGTACAAGGTGAAATCTTCAATCAATTGCTTCTCAAGCTGATCCCATGATGAAAAAGAATCTTTAGAACTTCGAAACCAGTTCAAAGCATTTCCCGTGAAAAATTGTGAAGCATTGTTTAATAATTTTTGTTTAGTTAAGTTTTTAGTAGCTGTATATTCATGCAATTTTTGGAGGAATAAACGCACACAGCTATTGCCATCAAATTTTGGAGGTTTAGAATCTAATGAATGGTCGCAATTAACAACAATATTCTGTGTAGTGTTTTGAGAATTATATTCAGGTAAGGCATTTTTAAAAGTTTTCAATTTACTGTAAAGGCTCGTAAACTGACTACTAACCGTTTTAAAAGACGTAACAATTCGCGGTTCAGAAGCATTGATGCGTTTAAGCCGGTAGTATAAATGCGAAGCCAAGGCACGTGCACGCTCAAAAGGACTTAGATCAAATTTTTCTTCTAAGGCTTTAACGCGCGTTAACAGCTCGTCAACAGAAGCGGAAGCAGCAGCCAAATCCTCTACAGCGTCTAAGCCAGACTCTAAAATATCAGCGCTAGGTATTGATGGTACAATTTTAGCAATTTGTTTTTTAAGTTCGATGACGGTAGATGCAGGTTCTTCGCCACGAATTAGAACTTCATACTCAAGCTCGTTTTTATTTAGCAAAAAGTACTTAATGGAGTTGAAGGGGTGAGTTGCCATTATGTTTGATACAACACAAATCAAAACTGTCAGGTGCAAAATCAACTTTTTTTTTTTTTTTTTTTTTATATCACGAACGCATAAATAAAAAAAATGCAACTCAAAATAAAAGAAAATAAATATATAACACAAAAGAAAAACAATAGGTAGCTATGGTCTAGTTTTACCACCTGTAGAAAATGAAGCTCAGCTCACTATGCAGATCTTTACAAAGAAAAAAAATATACTACGTACGATAGGTGATAAACAAAAAAAAGAATAAATACTGAATTAATAAGCCAATAACTAATTGCAACAAAATTAATCAAGAACTGATACGTATTCCATAGAATATGCAATAAAAAAAAATTGAGGGTAGATAATTACAATGTTAAACTATAGATTTTACAATGTGTTTAATAGTAATGTTTAATCGAAATTAAAGATTTTGATTTAATTAATGGAATACACACCAAGGTAAATTAATTGAAGTAGTAATCATCAATGTACAGCACAGTGAAAATGAAATAAGTACGTACCAGTTCTGCAGGTCACTTATCGCTCACACACAAGTCGCCGCTCACCGCAATGCTTAAAAAAATTATTAAAAAAGTATTCCCAGCAAAAGATTGTAAAGGAGGAGAAAATAAACCACGTAAGAAGGGCGCCACTGTGGCGTTTTAGGGGCGACACAGGTAGTAGGTAGGAAATAAGTACTGAGTGGGTCCAAATAAATAATATTTTAATGACTTTCCCTCCACCGATACAACCCCGCCGGGAACACTTGCGATAGGTCTACTGTATGTACAGTTACACTGGCCTTATTGAATTTGCGAACGGCGGCAGGGACGACCAGCCACGCCCTGCGGTCTTCTTGTAGAAGATAGGTAACTTGTGCTGAATCGCCTGAAGTCCGACGTACGTAGGTGACCCACAACCAATTAAATCGGTCGTCTTTAGCCGTAGGCGCAGGTATGATTGAAGGTGTACACTGAACCCCAGCGGGTCCAAGGCACTTTTCACAAAAAGTATTTAAAAGAATCACTACTTATTTCAATTTATTTATGGATATGCCAAGCGGTCGATGCCTAAGAGGACGGACGTGTGGAGGCTTCCGCTGCAATTGTCGCTCTGTCCGTGCCGAGTTCAAGGAACGGTCGACGTCGTCAGTTAATACAAAAAACTCGATCGACTAGAATGCTCGTTAGGGTTCGCGATATGAATTGCGCGTGAGTTGAATAGTTTACGGTTCCGTACCAAATTATGATATTTTTTTATATAATATTTATTTAGATTTGTTATGTTTAAAATTTTAGGGTTTAGTATTTAATTATTTTTATTAACATTATTTAGGTGAGTATTTAATTAAGTTAGTTTTTTACTTAGAATAAATTAGGTTTAGTAAGTAGATTTTATTAGTTGATTTATAAAGTATTTATTTAAAAGGTAACGTACTACGTTACAACCTATCTAATGAGATCAATAATATATTTTATTATTTAAATAAGAATATATTTAATGCAATAATTACGATAGGTAACAAAATGTTATTACTAATTATTCGAACCTGAAATTATTATACGCACAGTGGTGACCAAAAGTCCATAGGCAATCTCACAACGCAATAGCTTGACGTTTAGTTTGACTTACGACCTTCTATTCAAAGTCGTTAACAAGTGACACGCTCTGGCTGTATCTATCTCGCTCGTACTGTTCATAGCAATGGTAATCCTTAGCGTGCTTATGGACTTTTGAGCGTTTACTGTACCTCAAGAAACGTTAAATGAATTTAAATTTTTCAATAAACTCTATTTATGTCTGTTCTTATATTTTAAAATTAACTACTAGCTAATGTAAAGAGAAGATAACTAGTGTTTTGACGGGAAACTCAAGCATCCTCAACAATTTTATTAAATAAGTACCAACAAAAATATTGTTCCAGCCTGAGCGAGGCAGGTATTAAGTATCGCTTTGCAAGATACTAAATCCAATTTGATTGAAAAAACGTCGAGTTCATTACAATTTTCGATGAACAATATTGACTTTTAAATTAGTTTTTTATTAGATGTATTAGGTACTTTACTTTCGTTTTTATAAAAAAAAAACTGAATTAATTGGTCTATTGGGTTTACTAAGCTAGATTTATTATGACGTACAGCGGTCTTAGGTTGTTTTTTATTTATTTAATTTGGTAGTTGATATTTGTGGAAACCATGATAACTGTAAACTGAAATGTTTCGTCATGAACTGTATAGAAATTTTAAGTAATAAAACCGCTCTAAATATAATTCCGCTCTAGTTTAAATTTATACTACATAAACATACTAATATTATAAAGAGGTAAAGTTTTTGTTAATTTTTTTTTTGTGTTGGATAGTCCACTTATTGAGGAAAGTTATAGGTTATATAACATCACGCTACGCCTCTTAGGAACGGAGCAGCGCGGGTATATCCGCGAGCGGGCCGCTAGTGCATCATACATGTCAAATGGTAGTTTTCTAAATTACTAATCAACAGTCACTCTAACGTGAATAATCTAATATATTGTAATGACGTCAAAATTGAACCACCGAAAAATCACCGAATCTCATTTATGACATTGAGATAAGATTGGAATATTTTGAAAAATTTCTGAGTAGCTTAGCCTGGTTCTTGGCTAGTACAATAGTACATTCTAAGCTAATTAAGCTAGTCTTTTTAATCATATTGACCGCCAGTTCGCCTACGCGTTTGCCTAGAAGAAACTGAATCACTCGTGATTTAAAAGACACCCAGATTATATCTAGGTTCCCATGTTATTCAGGTTTTGGTAGACCGAGTGATAGAGAAGGGCTTTTCTATTGAAACAGTCTTCCCACAGACTTGGTGCCGCCTTGATGGAAATTAGGTCATTTTATAGAAAATTTAACTACGTGGAAAAATTCAATTAATTGACTTGACGCGCTCATTAATCTAGCTAAGTATAGACTTTTTGGGTTAGATTCTCAGGTCGAGCAAAGTGTTATTGAATGGAACCGTCTGCTCGATTGCCCGAAGCGACGAAGCATGGCTCTTCCACGTAAAATCCGCGAAATATGACTATACAACACTACACTCCTGCTTAACCCTCAGGCAATATAAGGTTGATGGTACGTGTAAAATTGGTAAAGGCATTCTTCAAACAAGTGAATTTGTTCGAAATTATATCAGTTATTGAACTTTGCTTCATAGAACACAATCTTAGTAAAACATCAAACATTCATTATCTGAATCTTCTTCTTCAATTTTTGTGATGTCAAACAAGGATATTACGATCCAATTTTGTCTGGAGTATGCTCTCGTCAATGTGAACTCTTTTTATTGTTCACACAAAACTCTCTCCATGCAATATCTCGACGTGTCAGAGATATCTGACTTGAATTTTATTTAGCTGCTGTTATATCCCTGTAACCGAAGTCTATTGTGATGACTTCAATTAGGAATAGATCCATGGAGAGAGTATCTATGGAGTTTCTTGCCTGTTCTTCTCCATATGACCGACTTTTTCGGAACCGTGCAACCAATTTTGACTTTTCAAAAGTACCTACTTTAGTGGTATAATTAAAATTTTGACTCATGTCCCATGAAATAGAAATACCTGCTTAGGAAATTAAGGAAATATAGATTGATAGATCGCTTTGAATTTATCTGTTGTCTATAAAAATGAATAAAAAAAGATGAAAAATAACTGCCTCGTTGGTCTAGTGGTCTTGAGCGAGATTGTTACGCTAAAGTTTGTTTCGATTCCCAGGTCGAACAAAGTATTATTGAGTTTTTCTATGAATTTCTCAGTAGCAGCTAGGAGTTTCGCCTTGTGTCCGGTTAATGGCAATAGGCCCGCACCCTATTACATGAGATCTAAACATACCGACGAACTGTGCAACATGTAAATTCCAGGGGTGTCGCTGTATTCATATCACTCGTAGTTAAAGGAAAACACTCGTAAAAGCTTTATGTTAATGGCCCGTGCCCGCGGCTACTGGTATTCAGGTATAGTACAATAATGTAAGGCCGACAGTCCAACATAATGTCGTTTTCCCACTAAAAGGATTGTGTAATAAAAAGTGTAATATAAAAAAAGTAAATAAATCCCGACTGCCAAAAAATATGGTAACAAGATGATCAATCTCATGCAGACATCGCCTTAAATATTGCTCCAAAGACCTGCCTCCGACTGCATGAGATTGCTCATCTTGTTTTCATCTTATTTGTCAGTCGGGATTTTTTATTCCAGTCACTCTCACAATTGATACAAATCTTACTACGGCTCTCAAGATAAAATCCATCAAGCAGTTTTGGGTACAGAGCGTGCCAAAGAAATATATATACATGCACTCGAAAAACATAACCCGCCTTCTGAAGCAGTCGGGTAAAAACACATACCTGCCAAGAACACACGATGGCAGGAACAATGTCATAATAGATCATCCTATAGTGGGCAGGCGAAGCGTATATCTGGAGATCAGGTAGGTTGATGACATAAAAAGGATAGTAGAAGAAAACTGGATTAGTAGGGTTAGGGATAGAGATATTGGCATACAAGAAAAGGCTTATACTCTACAGTGGGATAATATGAGGTGTGAATAATGAAACATATTTAGCTCTATAGATTTTGGTATATTACCTTATAATCTGGAACCGGATGGGAAGGGTTGACCAGTCCAAGAATGGTTAAATCTAAAGTATTATCGCAATCATAGTGAATTCTCAGAATAAAATTCGAGTCCATGTGCCAGTGGACGCAAACGTAACAATCAAAACGTGAATAACAGTCCATTTTATCATTTCATCTATTTTGCTGTTTTATATCAGCAATCAGCTGTGTATCAGACATGGATGAAAATAGCTCTTGATCCAAATAAAAAATAGATGGGATTGAAAATTTGTTTCATACCTGATACTGGATCAGGTATGAAACAGGCTAAGGATGATAAAAAAGGATAAAAATTATAACTGTAGCAAACATTTAACGCAAGTTTATAATTTCGAGTCTAATGCAGAGATCCGCAAATTTTTATGAGTTTTCAGCAGTAGAACTCAAATTATAAGAAATGTTAAATGAAACTAACAAGAAAACATTTTATAATGCGATTTTTAAGAAAAAAATTGTCACGAATTATGGGTCCGGCGGAGCTTGAATTGCCCACAAAAACGTAATACCGAAATATATCGTACTCCAGACAACATTCTATCAAATTATGTTATTATTCGGATTTGGATACTGTTAATCTAGGTTCCTACGGTACTATTTCGTTCACTGGAAATAAAATACCGGAAAATCCAAACTTGGTAAGGTTATCAAAAATTACATTGGCTTACATTTATTTCCAGTGAAGTATTTTGGACGAAATGGTACAGTAGGAACCTAGATTATAGGTATCCAAATCGAAATAATAAGTTAGTTTGATAGAATATTGTCTGGATTACGATTTATTTCGGTATTAAGTTTTTAAGAGAAATTCGGTCCGCCGGACTCTTAAACACCAGATCATCCTGATATAATATCCAAAATTTATTATTTGTTTCAACATGATTATCCTGTAGCTAGGGCGCTATAATATCGGCGAGACGTATTCCCCAAAAATTACACCGCAAATAAAATTTCGTGTAACGCAAGTTTATCTTCAATTTTGCTCGAAATAACGTCTTGAATATCTCATTTGACACCGTTGAAGATTACGGTGAACTCGCAAGTCGGCGCCAGAGAATTTCTACATAAAATATTCATTATTGCTAAAGCCCCGAATCGCGTGCTATGTTCGTCACCTCCTTTTTTGACGCTTTATTTGTTCCCTCTGTTTCATTAAGCATTGTCGTTATTGCTTTTATTATATCGTTGAAAGGTAATTACGCTGTACAATGAGGGCTTTTGTGTTTTTTGTTATTTTATTTCGTGGTAGCAAATGTCATATATGCTTATGAAAATGGTTTCATATTTTTTGGGTTACGTGCTTCTTTTTTAAAAATCCCCTTTTTGTTTGTCCCCATTGTATGTGATTTTACCTACGTGATATGGGTTAATGTTTTTAATCCGTTTTACAACATTTTAGCTAGCATAGATTATATTTAAAATAATATATAGCGCACAGCTATACAATTTTAATACAAACTAGCGGGCCCGGCAAACGTTGTCTTGCCCTGTATCATCATGTTCCTGCCCTTTATTTGTCGTCGGCGCAGCATGTCCTCATGTCCTTTTCTTCCATTCATCACATTACCATGTCTTGCCCTGTATATAAAAAAAAATCGTAGAACCCGATTGCGGTGCCACCTACCGGCTCAAATTGTGAATCTAAACCATCCAGGAACCCAATTAAACATACACAAAAAAAAACAAAATCACACCAGCAGCTTATGAGAAGTTCGGACAATGCACAGAACGCCATCTACTTACTGGCCTTGCCGAAACAGAAATCGACATCATGTTCATTCATGTCCGTGTTTTATTTCTGTCAAATCTGTCAATCCGTTCCCGAAACAATGTAGGTATGAGAAAATAAATTTTCATCTTAATTTTTTTTTTCGATGTTTTAATAGTTATTCTGCTATTCGGGGAGGAGACAAATTCAACAAACCAAATATCATAAAAATCGGTTCACCCGTTCTCGAGTTATACGTGTTGTAACAAACCCGACTATGTTTTATATATGACCCGGTGCACTTCGTATCACCTGTCGTAACGATTTGAAAAAAATTGCTGAAAATTTTGATTTTCTACTCTGTATCGTTCTGACTGCAAGTCTATTTTCCATGTTATGGTTCATGCAGTTATTCTATTACAGACTCGAATGTCAACAAATAAGATGCCTATTTTTTTCGGTTTGCACCGGTTGCGCCGTACCTATTAAAAAAAAATCAGATCTAAAAAAGTCTAGCAACACAAAATGTCATCAAATGTCTTTGAAAGGCTATCTTGAGTCGTTTGAAAAATACTCAAAACAGTTTTTTCTATGAAAAGCTATCATGTTCTTAACTACTGACTCCAGTCTGAATCCATTCTGCTAGGTCACACCAAATACACGATTGACATCAATAATTTTTTTTCTGCATTCCAGCAAAATAGTTTAAACACATTAAATACTCTTTTTTATATGCACGATTTCAAACAATGACAACAATCATAGGTACTATGTGGTAACTATGACAACTATCAAAGTAACAGTTTATATGGGTTAAGGGGGTTTTTAGGAGTATGAAGCACAGAGAGTAAAGCGCTCCATGCACCGTAGAAAAGGGAGGATCACTTGGTGTTTTGTCCGGTGGGCTACTGCCCGACAGTTCTTGTCGGATTTTACTATTTGGTCTTAAGTCGCGGAGAAATCTGTTTGCGCGATGTAGGACTCGCGACTTCGTTCTTCCTTAATCGAGTAGATGGCGCTGTACTTGTAATGCCGCTACATGGGTAAAAATGTAAAATTAAATTATCCCACGGGAACGTGATAAAAATATCCTATGTCCTTCTCCCGGTTTTAAGCTACCTCCCTACCAATTTTCAGCCAAATCAGTTCAGCCGTTCTTGAGTTATAAATAGTGTAACTAACACAACTTTCTTTTATATATATAGATATTATCTTATAAGTCTGACCGCACATTTTTATCAACGAAAATTAAATTAATTACTAACTCGAACCTCATTACAATGAATAACTTCTGTACCTATTCCAAATTTGATGGGCAAAGTTATTGAAATGACCAAGAAAATACATTATCTCGTGAAGCTGTCAAATCTGGAAATGAGTTTCTATTTCAATGAAATGAGGTCACCGAGCAAACACTTTATAATCTTTGATTTTCAAGAAACATTAATATTGTGTTCATATTTTACCTATAACTTTATCCTTACTTCCTTTAGAGTAAGCCCTCAAAAATAAAAAATAGGATTAGGTTTACCTAAATTCTTGGTTAAAAAAAAAGATTTATAATGAAGGCTTAAAACTTAGGAGTGTAGTCCAAATAATAAATAATAGTGTATTCAAATAATACATAATATGCCACTCTTTGCCGTTATTTGTAGCGTCTTTTGGTAATTAAAGAAATTGTAGATGAACGAGAATTCTGCAAAGGTTTTGAAAAAACAACTGGGGGTAATAGCTTATGAATTACACATAATTCTACAGCAATACGGAATTTAAAGACACTTTTAAAAGTTAATGCTTTAGATTCGTTTATCAACACTAGATGACACCGCTCTATCGTAAAAGACGATATCTGTGTAGAAATAGAGAAAAATTCCCACAGAAAACTGTACAAATTATTCTTTATTATCAGGTTGTTCGTGCATCCGCTTCACGTCGACGTACGGCAAGGAGCGCGGCACGTTCAGCAGCCCCGACTACCCGCGCCCCTACCCACCGCACATCGACTGCCTCCTCTACACCTTCATCGCGGCACCGCACGAGATCGTCGAGCTCGTCTTCACTGACTTTGACATTTATAAAGGACATCTAGAGTAAGTACTTAAACATATAGGTACATAATCTAATTTTGTTATTATTATTACTTTCTATTTGATCGACACCTGTTTGTGTAGAGTATGTATATCTACTG
The DNA here is from genome assembly GCA_910591435.1 of Acronicta aceris. Lineage (NCBI taxonomy): Eukaryota > Metazoa > Arthropoda > Insecta > Lepidoptera > Noctuidae > Acronicta > Acronicta aceris. Next base: position 5,058,781 of record OU342767.1, on the reverse strand, counting down.
TGAGTTGGTTCAAAATTCAATTCAAAATTCAAAATGTTTTTTATTTCAAATAAGCTTTTACAAGCGTTTATGAAACGTTATTGAGTCTAATTGCACGATTCCAAAAAGTTGATCCTATGAAGAAGAATCCGGCAAGAAACTCCATGGACACTCTTTTAAATTAAGAGGTATTACATTCTTCTGGTACAATAGTGCGAACCGGATGTGTGGACATTGAAGGTTATGTCCAAGTTAACACGAAGTCGATGTTATGAAAAACAAAAGGTTCCCAGCATTAGAGAACTCGTCATTATAAAAAAAAACAAAAATGAAAATAAATAAACTATGTGGAAGAGACACACATCTTCAAAGTTTAAAGCTAGGTGTCCACTTAGACATGCCACATTTACAAGTCCTGTTAGGAATAAATGAGGTAAACGATATTAACAACATGAAGACACCAAGTAATTGTTGTCAGTAGAATAGTCCCTATTTATCAATACCCTCAGGTTGCCAGGGAGTGCATCCGTATTTAAGCACCACGCATTCTTATCATCAATGTATGTAATGTATGGTTAATAAATATGAATATAATTATCTATAAGACCCATTTGAAAACAAAATCTATTATGAAATAGATTTTGTATTACTTAATTTATGTCATCTATGCCCATAAAAAATTACTGATTTACCCAATTACGGCTACCGATACATCGGAAAAATTTATAGGGCAGTTATGGTTTTGGTGCTATCCAATAAAGAGGGAATTCATATCGACGTTTCCATTGATTTGAATGAAATGGAACAATATTTAGATATTGTTCCAGTTATGTATTTCCGTTTGTTGAAACATCAAAAATATTTTCAGCATCATTAAATAATTTCACTTCAGTTTGCTAATGTGAACGTTGAATTTTCGATTAAGATTCTTTCATAAGCCGGTTTTTGAACTGGATACAAAAGCTAATTTGTGAATAGTCTTAAATTAATACAAATTGAAATCTAAATCTGTATTGATTTTGTTTACTCAGTAGGTAGTTCTGTAGGAACTTAAAAAGTAGTGGCTGTATAGCAGTTATATAATATAAACTATTTCTTAAACGTTATAGATATATAATCTATTTGTGATTTTTTTTTGCTTTTTCCATGCTAAGATTCTAAATCTTTTATATGAACTTTATAGAAATTACAAGAACTAAAAATGTTAATATATTGCCAATACTCTATGTACCTGCATATTTTTATGATTCAGTTTTTCTCTCAAGTTTTAGTGATATTTGTGTTTAGCGAATGGTTAATAGAATAAAATCAGCTTTGAAATGCATGGTATATGTACATCAAAGTAACTTAATTATCACAACAGAAGTCTTTGCGTCAGAATGATGTCAAACAACTAATACAGTTTACGCATGCCTTTTAATCTCTGATCATCATGAGAATGACGACCGTCCTCATTAACCAAATGAAAGGGGAGCAAATGTAGAATATTACTGGCCTTTAACTTAACTTGACAATAACCAGACTGCGAGTCGAAAGAACATAAGGATCTACGCACACGGTGTATTCTAGATATATTAGTGGACGCGTGCCTCACAAATGCGCGCTAACAGCTGTCATATCCAAAACTTCCACAGTTTTTATAGATGCGTTTGTATCGATAAAACTGATCCCATTCATACAAATGCTTTTTTATTTTCTTTCTCGGTTTCCGATATCGTACAACTTTTTACTTTGCTCGATGGGGAACTTTCCTACCCAAAAATGCAATTGTTTATTTGTGAGATTGGTTTTACATGAGCAAAAGTGTTTATGAATCGCGTTATAGTTTTGTTAAGCGTATGCGGTCAGCAAGTACAACAAACATGGTGTGCTTAGGCCTTTAGGGCGCATTTACATTTTCGTCACATTTGTAGCAATAAAGTTGCCGATGTAAACGTTTGAAGACAGCAGTTTGGGAGCGCAATAATGCTCATTTAAGTGTAAGGAATCCCTGAATACGCGAATTTCAAATTATACGACCGAGTTTATTATTGCTTGTGTTTTTACGCCATTCTTTATAAAAGACAAAGATTTGAGAAGAATGCGTCGTATACTTAGTGGATAATATATAATGTTAATATTCTAGGGTTTGTTTTGTTGTTTTGGTTCTAAGATTTTGCAGGAATAAAGATGTATGATAATAATTGTTGTAGATTATGATGGAAACACCGGATAGACTGCCTACAAAACGGAAAATGAAAATAAATTTTAGGCCTGTACTGCAATGTACCTCAGAAAGGCACTTCCCTAAATTCTAAAAGGTACGATCATACAAGAATCGCCCATTAATAAATAAACAGGTAATCTCTTACCTAACACAGACTTCCGTAGGGTAAATAAAATAGCGAACAAATTTCCATTGCTGTAAATGAATTTTGAATCAACTCCTAATTCCGATAATGATCCAATATCTAAAAGCAATGCAATCAATGTAATTGCAGATGGAGAAACCGAGGAAGAAGAAATCGTACCGTTAAATGCTCATGATGGCGTTATTTTAATCTCATTCCACAATAGATACATTGAGGACAAAAAACTCATCTCGAAATTGCTCTATTCACTTCGTATCCTGAACCAATTACGACGAAATTAATGTTCCCTACATATACAGTGTGGGATGTGTTTTTACTACGGTTTCTCACTCATAACTCACATGAGGATTTAAGGAACCTCTTTCATGTAAAGTAATTAAATTCATTGCCGTTATACAATGAGATTATTAGGAATGAATTTTATGTTGTATCATTTTTGTAGACTTTCCAATTGCTTTTAATCGATAGTAATTATAATGGTGTTTATTCTGTATTTGTTTTATGTTTAATATGGTCTACAGTATTTCCAGCGATAAAATTATTTGTCTTATGCAAACAATTGATCAATACAGTTTCAACGTCTTATACCCTCATTTTCGTCACCATCATCATCATCAGCCTATAGCAGACTGGACGTAGGCCTCCGAAATGTGCGCCGGTTAAATGTTTAACCCTTAATTTATCCGATTTTTTTATGGGATAGGAGGGCAAACGAGCAGGCGGATTGCATGATGGTTGCCGGACGAAAAGATACACAAACTAAATACACACTAAGACATAGAAACAGATTAAATCTGCCAACTTCTAAATTAACTATGCATTCATCTAGTCCTTACGTTATGTCTATAATACATTGCCAGTAAACATAAAAAAATGAAGAAAGATATTTATAATTGATTTGTCAAAAAATTAAAAATATTCTTAATAAAAAATGCTATTACTTTATAAATGAATACTTGAATACAAATAATGAAATCTAGTCTATAATTTCATTCAATTATTTAAATCTAATTATTTTATTTGTAACTATTAATCTCTAACTAAAATCGATTCAAATAAACATAATGACATTAAATTTAATATATAAATTTTAATTTCTTTTTTTTTAATAAATAAATGCCATTATACTTCAAATTAATAAATAAATATTCAGCTAAATACAAATAATTATAGAAAAGGTTTTGATAATAAATTATACATACATTAGATGAATATAAAACAATAAATTATAATAATTATGTTATGGTACAATAATACTAATTGCAAATATGTTTGAATTAAAAATTATTAAATAACAGTTAATCTCCCTCTCTCCTATGTTGCCTACGGGGTCCACGATGATCACTAAACTGTATCTACCATCTACCTGCTTATACATTGTGGAATGCAATAAATGATTTTGTTAAAATTTTGTTTTGCCTTCTGTTGCTCTAAAAAAGATTCTCCATATTAGTTTTTCTTTAATATCTATAATGTACAGATATCGGCCTGTTATAATTTTATTATAGGTATACATTATAAACTATTACCATCTTGGAACTCGGGTTAACACTGTGGTACTTACAAACTATCTTTTGTTTGGCCGTCGTTTATCTCTGTCCTTGTACCACTATTGTTGGCTATAAATATAACGCTCTCACGTGGAAGTAAGTGGAAATTGTTCAACGTGTTGGCGACAGGATGATATTTTTCGGCTGAAGTATGGCATTTTTAACAGATTCAACGCTTATTGTTACAAGAACCACGGTTCTTTTTATTCGTTTAAAGACAACCAGTTTTCTGTGTTTCTGGGAAATATTTTAACTTTTTCTAGATATTATAGACAACCCTCATTGCTGACAATTATGATATATATCATTTATTACAGGTAACAAAGACCAATAAAAAACAATACACAAATACAAACCATAATAATACATAAAATCTATATAAGTACAATATATTGACTACGTAGTAAGGTCGGCGATGTAGTGCGCTGTGTCGTGGTGTTATGAAGCCTGTTGTTATGGAACGCCAAGTCGTGTATCGGCGTTTTCGCGGAAAATATATAATCGTTTATTTTAGCGTCAAATTTTGCTGAATGCAAATTGTATAATTATCAATGTGTAACATTATCTATAGAAATAATAAGAGCAGCTATTTTGTCGCCAATATCAATCTACATAATCAACCCATTATACTGTCCCACTGCTGGGTACGGGTCTCCTCTCAGAATGAGAGGGATTATGCTATAGTCCACCATGCTGGCCTAGTGCGGGTTGGCAGACTTCACACGCCATCGAGAAAATCTCTCAGGCATGCAGGTTTCCTCATGATGTTTTCCTTCACCGTTTAAGCGCGTGATAATTAACTATTTAATACGCACATGACTTCGAAAAGTCAGAGGTGCGTGCCTTGGATTAGAACTCGAGACCTTTGACTTGGCAGTCCAACGGTTATACCACTAGGCTATCACTGCTTCAATATCAATCTAAGCTTAATCAAAATAATAGTCTATATCGTATCGTGACTGCCTCATTGGTCTAGTGATCCCAAGCGCAACTGCTACACTAGAGGTCCTGGGTTCGATCCCCAGGTCGAGCAAAGTGTTATTGAGTTTTTCTATGAAATACTCAGTAGCAGCTCGGAGTCTGGATTTGTGCCCGGTGAATGGCTATAGGCTCGCCCCCTATAACATGGGACCTAAACATACCGGCGAACTGTGGGTGTACATTAAGTACGCCTCTGCCTAACCCTTCGGGGAATACAGGCGTGATGGTATGTTTATGTTAGTCTATATCGTATTCTACGGTCCCAAAATCTAAAAGATACACGAGTCGTCAAAACTGAGCTAAACAAGAAAGTACAACAAACGACAGCAGAATTGTTTCGTGTTCTCGCAAACTTTGACATATTTTTTGCACAAACTCTTACTTTAATAAACTATCGGTGCTTTTGTCTTACGTAGATTTTTTTTTTGAGAGAAAAAGTATTTTTCACAACTTTCTCTGTCATCAGTTGAAAGATTTACTGTTCTTTTGTTTTATTTGTTTGTGATAAAGTAAAGGCAAGATGAATTTTATTGTCAAGCTACAATTGTTACTTTGTTTCCATATTTATATCTTATGATGAGAAATAAAAAAACTGTTTTATAAACTACATATGTTTTTAATAATGCGCAATGACCAAATTATATGTAAAATGCACCAAGATATTATTTATTAAATGATGAATAATATCTAGGTACATTTCTGAATGAAAAATATGCAGGGAAATTGAGAGCATGGAACACCTGTGTACATGCTATGCAAAGGCTAGAAAGCGCATGCGTGTTTTGGGGCAGGGTTATTCAAGACCAGAGGACAACAGACTTATACCCCTAGGCCTCATTAGAAAGCTCATCGAGCAAGAGCTGTTTGAAGAACTGGGCCGGGATGAGACATAGGCATCTAGGAGAAGCACAAAAGATCCCACTGGGTCGATGTGCACTGTGGCCTTGCTGCCGCGGCCCTATATAAGATAAAATCGAAAAATATGAAAAGTTTATAACTTTCTATATTTTTCATTCAGATAGATTTGCAGAATGTCGATATCTGTTATGCGATTCTACAATATCTCAAAGCGCTAGCTTTTAGAGATTTACACCTTTTTGAGTGAAATATACGGGACTGGTACATTCATACATATTTCTCAAAAGATGGATTCACGGTTAGGTCGGTCCGGCTTAAGAGGATAATACCGGGATTGCCAAATCCAACCCTCTTTCTTTTTGAATAATTTTGACGAATTCGCTTAGGACCCTTACCATTAAGGATTTAAATTGCTTTTATCTGTATAATGGTATCACTTGGAACATTATTTCTGACAAAAAAATTCTTGCCCTCTTCATTAGCAGTAAAAAGTTATATGTCATCTTTTTCCTTAATTTTGTCATTGCCTATATAGGTGTGTGTTGCAGGCCTCTGATATAAGACTTGTATTACTGATATGTTCTTAACTACTGTTGGCAAGTTTAACTACACACTATACGAGGCCCCAAGGAGGCGACCGGTCGTAATTCCTAATTGAATTACTATGGAAGTACGTGGCTCTACAACGAGTAATGTTTTATTAGATTATTTAACACAAACAAGATAATACATGTTTACCGTCATCACTATAATGTTTATAGTGGTATTTGCTGTTTTTAACCTCCGACGCAAAAATGACGGGGTGTTATAAGTTTGACGTGTCTCTGTGTGTGTCTGACTGTGAGGCATCGTAGCTCCCAAACAGATGAACCGATTTTGATTTTGGTTTTTTTTCTGCTTGAAAGATGAATTAGTCGGGAGTATTCTTAGCTATGTTTGATGAAAATCGGTCCAAGACGGCCGCCGCCACAAAATGGCGGTGTCGGGGGTTTCTTTCTCTCAGTTCACTCAAAATACTTGTGGTGATGTTGACTTTATTTTTTTTTCCAATTGATTAAACTAAAGTATATTTATTAGACTAAAATTTCCAAATTTATTTAAAAGAAACTCTCATAGTGAACAAAAATAAGCTACGGTTTATATTTATAAGTTGGTAGTATCTTATAACATACATTATATCTTTTATTTCAATGTGAAATCAGTACTTTATATTACAATGTCACAAAAAAACGATAGAAAAAAATGCTATCAGAATAATGGCCTTTTGTCACGTTGCGTAAAAATTACTGACATGAAATGGATGTATCGTCTACCCGTACGATTCATCAATAACGATTCTAAATCGATTGGTTATTTCGGGATAGGTCCCGAGGGAATTGGCTACGAAGACGCCTTACACAAAATTTTTGGTTCCTGTACTTTTTTTCTGTCAAGAACTTTGTCACTCTAGAATTTCAAAAATCATGTCTGTGTTTACGCGTATAATTAACGGAACATACGAAACTTTCTCATCGTGTCGCAATATTTTTTAAAATTCATGTCACACTTTTGCCCTCTGAAATTAAAATATGTGTGATACATATTTTAACAAGATACTTCACCGTTATAATATAGGTCAAGTTTAACAGCTGCTGAAAATTACATACTGCGGAGTTTGAAGGTTTTATTACTTTTAAAATATTAAAATGGAGACCTACTATAGCTATGACATACTTTATTTAGGAAATACTTATTTACTTTTTGAACTACAGGCTGACTCTGTTCTAAGGACTAATACTTGATTTGAAGGTTAACATGCTTTCGGCGATATAAGTAATTATGTCGTTGCTTATCTGGTTTTAACATCATCCTATATCCTTATTTTTTGCCTACTAGGCATGGGTTTCTTCTCAGAATGAGTTGAGGCTATAGCTTTCTCATTGTGAGAAGCTGGCCTAGTTCTGGTTGGCAGACTATACACGCCGCCGTCGAGATAATCTCTCAGTTATGTAGGTTTTAGGTTTCCTCACGATGTAGTATTTCAACATTGAAGTGAGAGAACATTGTAAATACGCATGGCACGAGATATGTGACAGCGAAATTATTTCTTAACGCGCATGCGTGTCAAGCTTTAAAGAAGTAATTTGATAAATTATAGTTTGACTTGAACATTAATTAATGAATCTTGCTTCCCTGAATTTACTTCAAAATTTCCTAGAATATTATACAAGAGCCCTTATTTACTAAAGACCTAAATACTACGACTATAAATTATTCCGTCCATGTATTATTATTACGTCACAGTGAGCGTTCATAGATCACGAGACGCGTTGCGGTGACGCGGCTGTCGTTATGTCGCACCGACTAATCGCGTGGAACTAACTAACGATGTAGTGTAGAATAGGCACGCTTGACGCTTTTGTGTGCCCGCCTTTACTTAGTGCTGTTTGATATATTAGTGTGTGCGTAACTTATTGAAGTGAATTTATTTGGCGAGGTAATTTTGTCGTGATTTCAAGGTCGTTGACATTGTTTGTAACTCAAATTTAGGTCACACATTTGCGGCAATTCGAATTTATCTGCGGACTGCGACTTTGCCGTAGTAGCAGAAAAGATTCCCGCATGAAATATATATTTGTATGGTCTATAACAGGTAGATAGTTGTGCCGGGTCTAGGTGTATGTATGTAACAATTTGTTTTTGTAAATGCACCCACGATTAAGAGCAAACTTCACCCCACTCACGCCACACCATTCAGACGGATTTTCACATTATTATTATTATCAGCCCGGTTTGTCCCACTCCAGGGTAAAGGCCTCCCCACTCTCTTTCCACTCCTCACGGTTTCGAGCTGAGAATGAAAAAACTAATATTTCGAAACTCCCTAAAGCATCATAAATGGCGTCCATAATGATGATATAATGCATATCCAGCATTACATAGCGAATTCAGCATTAAATAACTGCAAGTTGAAAAAACCTTACAACACCCAGCTACCCTTGCAGATCAATTATTTCGCAACGAGCCCCTCTTTTAATAACCTGTTATACCATTTAAATATCCTGTTAAAAATGAACCTTATACCAAAACAAGGAATCTGACAAATGACGTCAGTTCATTCATCCCCGTACAAAACATTTTGCACCTCAAAAACGAGTAAAACAAAAACCACGTTTGAAAAGGCGAAGCCACAAATGCTGGTGCATGCTGTCAAAAGCGGGCTCCATTATATAAAGGGAAAGTGCAAACCCATTCTGCTGTCAGTCGGTAAGCCGCTTTTATACAGTATACTTTTTTCCTCTGCTGTGCATTGTTTGGTAGTGCTCAATAGTGTAGTGTCAGCATTAGAGGCTGATCTGGATGACTGAATTTCTGATGTTCGATAATTGAATTTTTACTAAAGGGCATTAAAAATATTATCAGGTTTTCGTAAAAATATTATTACATTTTTGTATCATTTAATTGATAATATTAATTTATCTTATCTTACGTTATCCAAAAATGCCAAATCTAAGGCCTTCCGGTAATTTCGAATGATTTAGGTATATTAAAAAAAAACCTCCAGACAGGGAAACGCAGGGATTTTCTCCTGCATTACAAAGATTCTGTATTTCCTGATAAGCCATAGTAAGTTATTTTTTAGTAAAGGAAAAAATTCAATCGCGGGCAGGACCCGAACCTGCGTCTTCTGGTTTGATATACCAGACGCTCTGACCTCTAAGCCACCGCGAACCCTACCCGCATGATTGAAATTTTGCCTTCACATTCTGAATTTACGTCATAAGGTGACGCCATAGTAATCCAATGTACCGTGCGGAAATCGAAGTCCATCATCATAATGCGAACGATTCTTAAAAGTTAAAACTTTATCATAATTTTGTTCATGAGTTTCAGTAAACTTTTCAGGTATTTTTAACACAAGGTACGTTTGTAAATATTGAAAACTTAAAGCCTTTATTTCCTGGGATTTCTATCATCCCGTGTTTTTCACAAAAATTTCAATATTTACCATCGCAGCTTTCATTACGTAGCCGCATATAACTCATTTACTTTACAGAACGTACAAATTGTGTCCTTTGAAAGTTTTTTTTTTATTCGTGATAATCTTACGCTTGACCGCCAGTTTGCCTGATGTTAAGCGATACTGCGATCTACGATGAGTTTCAACCAAACTTATCACTAAACCCACACACAAGCAACCCAATTTCTTACGTTATACGGATTCAAAACTTCACGCTAACATATTTCAGTGCCAATTTAGACTTTAAAAGAAGCTTTACCTAATGCTATAACATTGTGGAACGACTTTTATCTAGTTGGAACAAAAAATAAAACACACAAGACTACGACCCAGAGGAAGCCGGCAAAACCGTGGTCAGAGTTCGTACCCTTACCATTAATTTCGTAGTTTTAAAACGATATACGAGGCGTAAAGCCTTTTTATTTTTCGGTTTATTTTATCGCGCATTTTTCTGAATAATAAATGAATAATTAAAACGTGAATGGAATAAGTTTTTGTGGTTTTATTAACGTGATGGCTGGTGATATTGGAAACGTTATGAGCCTTTGCTAATAAGATAATGTTATGCTGGAGTTTCGGTATTTTTGTGAAGAATTTTTATTCAGCTTCAACACTAGCTGTACGTGTTACTAGACATGGCCAGTATTTTTTATTATTTTGTGCCAGAACCATTCACACTACAACTCAGCAAAGTTTTACCGAATTCTGATGAATGGTATATGAACGGATAGAGAAAACAAACAAATATTCATTATTACAAATACTTGAATAAGAAAATTTAGATAGTTAAAAGGTAGGGTGGCATCGTACGATACTGAACTGACTGTAAAGTAAGTCGTGTCGGTTGAGAGGTAAGGTAACTTGCCTCTCATAGATGTCACCAAACGTCACCTTATGACGTAAATTCAGAATGTGAAGGCAAAATTTCAATCATGCGGGTAGGGTTCGCGGTGGCTTAGAGGTCAGAGCGTCTGGTATATCAAACCAGAAGACGCAGGTTCGAATCCTGCCCGCGATTGATTTTTTCCTTTACTATTAAATAAGAAAATTTGAACTCAACAGCCCACTAGTGTTTCTACTTGCGAGTGTAATCACATCGGAAGACTTGAGAGTCACGTGTGATCATTTTACTCAATAGATGAGTGTGTTTACTACTGAAATACTTTGTTTCGTCTCTCTTATAACCACTGAGCGGCTACATATCATCACGCCTGTATTTCGAAAGGGATAGGCAGAAGTGTACTAAGAGCCAAGATAAGATGTGTTTAACTCAAGTTTCATAAACTGTTTGTGAAAGACGTCAACACTGGAATCTCTTACGACAACCATGACATTCTAAGAACTAATTCAATTTTACTATAAATCCCGTTAAAGCAAAGTCTATGATATAATTATATCATAAACATACCAGCCATTGTCCTGCCAACATATACGGTCCATTCTTTCACCAGAGTCGCGAGGTACAGTTGGCGTGAATCATTTGTAAGCGATACGCGTCATCCGTCATACAAACATCATCAATCATCGTCGGTATCAGAATACACCTGCGGCTGTAATTTGACTAACACACCACCATATTTCATGACATAATTCTGTAACTGACATGAATTGAATTAAAGTTATCGTTAGTGTTAATATTGTAAGCGACATAGTTTCGTTTGAGGTTTCATACATTCAGAATAATAATGGTTCCTATGAATTTATTTGATAGTTAAATTATATAAGAAAACTTGGGAGGAAATTTGGAAGCATATTGCCGGTTTGTATATAGCGACAGATTGAGAAATTGAGCTAGATTTAAGTTATATTGAAAGGGCAGGAATTCCTAGTGACGTTCCAGAAAATTAAATGAGCATTGTATCCTCCTACTTACTTCTACTACCTACTGGCGAAATCAAAAGATCCGATCAAATGAATGGCACGGACTTCCGAAACTGTTTTGCACTTAACATATTTTTTTAAATATTTTTGAAAGCGGTTATACCTTTTTCTTTTTTTTTTATTCTTAAAACTTAGTTTGTTGGTTGTTGAGATGTTAATTTAAAGCTTGATGCAGTTAGTACATACTTAAAGACTAAATTGAATAAACTTATACTATAGTAATCAAAAACGCAACATAAAATTTGCTTTTAAACACTTAATTGAAAGTGTTTAAAAGATTTTAGTAAAACGAATATTTTATTTATCCATGAGTGAGAAATATCCCCATCCTCCTAGCTTTTCTCTGAACTAACCTACCTTTGGGTCGGCCTTGAGTCTAATATCATGTTTACTTAAAAAGAAAAGAGGAGAAGGAACATTTTCTTGTATTCGTTATCTCTACAAAAGCACGTTCATTCGCTATCAGAAACCAGCACGGTCCATACTTATTTCTCCTATCGTTACCGCGTTCAACCGTTTCCCGACTTCCACATTCCGAATAGGTGTCCTATTGTTCCGAATATACCAGTTGCAACAAATTATTAGGCGATGCGGCTTCCATTGTTCGAGAACATACTATTTTTATTGTATTGCGGATCTCTCGAAATGTGTTTCTCTGGTATTGTTTTAAACACCATTTTTTATCTTAATTTATATTTTGTTTTGCATTTGGATTAAATTGTCTATGCAATGCTGCTAAAAGCAGTTTAGTCTTAGCAGAATGACTTCAATTTTAATTTAGTGAGAATACGTTTCGCAATTGTTTAATTCGTGTATTGACTTTGGAAAATCTTTACTAATATTATAAACGTGAAAGTTTGTGAGTATGGATGTTTGTTACTCTTTCACACCAGAACACCTGAAGGAATTTGGATGAAATTTGGCACACAGATAGGTTAAAGCCTGGAATAACACATAGGCTACTTTTTATCCAGGTCGGACCCAATCCTGAAGTCCACGCAGACAATGTCGCGGGCAGAAGCTAGTAAAGAATTATTATGGTTTTAATAAGCTAAATAAAATATTATTTTACTGTACGGTCAACACATCATGGTATCCAAAACTGTAAAATTTCTTCAATTGATTTTCAATTTAATCTCCAAATTATAGAGTTTATTATCCATTGAGGAAATCTGACAGCTTGTGATAACTTGTGCTGTTGACTGATATTTCCTTTTATTATTAATAAAATAACAATTTGATTGAAAAGTCCACTAAAGATTAACAAAGATTTTTTTACATTAAATCTTAGACCTTTTCATAGGTAAGTAGGTAGGAACCGTAGCTATAGGAATTCTAAATCTATAGTAACGTAATATTTTACGTTACTATAGATATAGAATTCCTATAGCTAATGCGTAGATATATAATGCGTGATATTTAGGCGTAATGGTATTCCATTACGCCTAAATATCCCGAGGGGTAAGCCAGAGGGGACTAATTTTTTTTGTTTTTCTTTTTAATAAAAAGCTTACTAGCAATGTGTGTCGCACTTTACTAGTATTTTTGTTAACCCCTCGTGCTAAGCTAAACGCTTGTGTTACGAGTGGGTTCACGGCGGTAGTGCAATAGGTGGGGTCCGAACCGGCAACCACATGATCGCAAGTCCGACACCCTAGCCGTTAGGCTACCGCTGCTTAAACAAAATATACACCTACAGTTCGCCAATATGTTTAGGTCCCATGTAATAGAGGGTAAGCCTATACCAAACTCCATACTCACAAATCCATACTCTGAGCTGCTACTGAGAATTTCATAGAAAAACCCAATTACATTTTACTTGATCTGGGAATCGAACCCACATTCTCTAGCATAGCAGTTGCACTTAAGTATAGTTAATCGTATACCTTATGTAATCAGTTGGAGATCACTAAAATAATACCAAGTAGGTATCTTCAAAACATTGCTACAAATTAAGGCCTTTTCATTATAAATGTATCTCGCATTCACCAAACACATACCACATCAAACATCTGTAGTATTCCATTCATGTTTTCCTAGTACCGAACATCAACAATCCAGACTACCCGGATTCGCTTCAGAAATTAATATGAAATTCTCTACTATGTACCTATTTCCAAATAATTGCGGTAAAGCGGTGGAGTTAACTATTCGAAATTATGTTTCTGTGTTCTTCTTTGATTGTACTAGATGATAATAATATATATAATATGACAGGAGAAGGAGAAGATGAATGAATGTGGAAGAAGCAAAAGAAGTAAGTATGCTACAATCGCAGCAAGTGGTGGTCTATAGTTTCTGCCTATCCCTGTGGGAGAAAGACGTGCGTGAGTGTATGTATATATGTTTTAGTTGGGCCCAGTAGGTGGCGCCCGTGTTTTTACCTCACGTGTCTTAAGAAGGGGTTTGAGTCTGATATTACAATTGTGTCAGAATGGCAATAAATGACATAAAAACTGACAGATTTCGTAGAAACTTCCAAAATTTAATCGCTATAAAATGTATATATTTTTTAACACAGGATATTTCAAGCAAGTAACATAACATTACACTATCACGCTAATGAACTAATGAAAACCCCCACGGTTTGCCATTAATCGGGTACAAATCCCAAACTCCAAGCTGCTACTGAGACTTCACTTAATAACACTGCTCGACCTGGGAATCGAACCTCTATCTACCATAGCAATCGCGCTTGTGATCACAAAAAAAACGAGGTATTCAAGCAGTTTCAAGCGAGTATTTTTTTCTTAAAATCAACTTCACAATGAGACTGGGAACTCATTGATAAATATTGATAGAATAAACAAAAGAACTCTCACGGCCTTATTCCAAAACACAGACTATCTTTAGTACTGGCTTTAGTTCTAGGATTAAAACCCGACTAAATAAAACTCTATTACAAAACACAGTTTAACACCAAAGCATGGACTATCTCTGGTACCAAAGTTAAACCTCTGAGACCCCTAGTTTAAGTATGGACTATCTTTGACATTACTTTATTTTTGAGGTTAGCTTATTTAGTATCTTGTGTATTTCTAAGTAAAAATTTTTGTAAATGGATATTAACATTATAGATATGATGGATTTAGAAGATTTAGATATGTTAGAGACGTGTCGGCGATCTGTAAGACGTCGTAATCGTATAAATCCTTTTGATTTGAGTGACGAAGATTTTCGATATAAATACAGATTTACAAAGCGATTCGGATTTTCACCCCTTTTTTTCTTTTGTTGTTCCATTTTATTTGTCACTATTATTAATACTGAATTACTGACAATGTACAATGGTGAATAATTATCAAGAACTTAGTTATTTTATAGGACGCAACAACAATAATGACGTTTCAAATAATGCGCGCGAATGAAATTTTAATTTCGTTCCGTTTCACTCAGAGTTGTTGCAAAATATAACAACTTGATTATAAAAAGGTCATCAACAATATAAACTGTGCTTGCTCAGTAAATTGCAATATAAACAAAAAACTATTTATGATATATATTTGTATTAATAAATAATTATTAAAGTATTTCAAATGTTATGATACTATCAATATTTAAAAAAACGGAACGTTGCTTGGAATGAAGCCTGAATGAACGAATGAAAGATTGTAATTTTTTACATATTATCTGTGGATTTTATTTAGTCCTACGGTTTAACTGATCCTCGGATAGTCTGGGTTTTGTAATAAGCACTCATATTGGTCCTGGTATTAACATTAGTACCGTAACAATCCAAGATCAGTAAGTCCGGGTTTAAGCCAAGACTTACGCATTTTTTTGTAATAAGACGGTCAAAGTCTTTCAAGAAAGTTTCTTATTATTAGATTCCTAGAGTGCTCTTATGTAGCAGACTTCACAATGGACCTCAAGATCTGATAATTGCGTAAGCACACAACGACCAACTTTTTATCTCTTTTTCAAAACTCGAAGAGAATCGCTTGAATGGAAACGAGTAAGGAACTGTAGGACTCGAGAGGCTCTTGACTTAGTTACAAAATGCCGGTGAGAGGCAATTTATTAGGATTTTTAATGATTTTGAAACTGATACGATACCTTTTGAACAGAAAAGAGGGGTGTTATAAGTTTGTAGTGTCTCTATGCATCTGTGTGTCTGTGCATCTGTGTGTCTGTGTATCTGTGTGTCTGTTCTACCGTAGCACCTGATCGCGTGAACCGATTTTGCTCTTTTTTTGAATGATAACATGATATTACAAAATTCTGTAATACACCCGTCAGAAGAACTTCTCATGATGTGCGGCATCTACGTTGTATTTGTGCTCAAACGATGCGTTTTGACGAGCATATGAGCGGTTTCCTAATACAACGCAGTGTGTGAAAAAAATTAGTTTTATATTCTACAGAATTGGCTTTTCCCCTAGAGTGATCTTTTTGTTTATTTTCTTTTTGACCAATTTAAATAGCTTGAGCAGCACCTCCGGTATACTAAAGATATCATTAATTATCCTTAAAATATTGAATCTAATTTTTGCCCTACCATGGGAGTCCATAAAACGAGAATTTGAACTGGTAAGAGAATCCATTTTCACTTTAAGGATATTTATAAATAGTTTTCTTTTTTATTTATTTACTTATTTATTATGAGAAAAATATTTTGGCTTTTACAAAGTCATTCCCATGGAGTGGGTCGACTCGATGAACTAGTTTCAACTTAGATTTCGGTAACTTGTTTTGTCACTTCCGCAAGTATCCATCAATGCGCGAAATCAATAATATTGGAAGCCATCATATTAGGAAAGTTTCTAAATAGTTATTTTCACAAATCACAGCTGACTCCGGAAACTATTCGTCACCTTCGTTCTATTTCGAAAAGTTGTGATTTCATATACTTTGGGAGAAAGCAGATTCCATTTTAGCTGACAATAAAATAAATATCGTGTCGTTCGATAAACCAGCGAAAAACGCAGAAAAAAACTCAGAGAATCATTTTACAAATTCCGAACAAAGAATTATCAAATGTACCTAAAACCTTTGAAAAGCCATAATGATATTGATAACTGCTATACAACAGAAACCCTTTTCCAACATTCCCATATCCCATCGACCATAATCACTAAATATATTATTCCCTCCTCAATCAGCGAACATTTGACACATCGAAGCAAGGTTGTAATTGGTACTCCAATTACTTACACGGATGCCGTATACTAAGGCAGTAAATATTGCATAGGTACTGTATATCGGAGGCTTTGCAGAGAACCTCCGACTATCGGTATGACATACGATCGCGTAAATTTGCGGGGAATTGTAACTGAACCAGTGTAAGTCAGTGTTTATCTTCATAAAACCTGGCTTTGTTCTAGAAACGACATGTATTTTCTGTTAATAATGTTAGTTAGAAAAAAGTATTGACATACGGACCTCCGTATGTCAAAACTTGCGTAGTCTACCTAGAATACGCAAGTTATAGTTGATATTTTATAATGGTACATTTATTATATCAAAGGATAATCTTGAAGTAACAAGTGTTCTCGATTGTAGATTGGTAAATTTTACTTTTTTTAGAACGGCTTAATTTGTTTTTTGTTCATTCAACATTTCAATATCGAATACCGTAACTCCCAAGAGATACATAAGTTAGTTTCAAAGGGGAACACAAAGGGCATTGCATCTATCATTGCACAACGATATCATAATGGGAAGAATCAGAATACAGAATAATATTCTGAAAAGATTCGAGGTGCTTATGAATCACATACAATGCTTATTCGGCCAGTCCAATGCCAGAAAATAGTTGTATTGCCATGTTAGCCTGTTGGCAATATAATCTGTCGGATAGTGAAATGAATAATAAATGCGAACTCTAGCGCCGCGGTGACCCAACAAAATGTTTCAATCCAAATTAGATGGGTTCGATCCAATCAAGCAAATGGTTTACACACTACAAATTATTAATGAAATAATTTCTGATTTTTAAAATGAAATTTTTAAAATTTATTGAAATTAAATTACCTTTTACGGATTTTATTGCGGTTTACGTAACCGTAACACATCCATGGTGTTACCACACAGCATCCATGGTAACGTCACCTTATGACGTAAATTTCTGAATGTGAAGGCAAATTCGATCAAGCGGACACGTGGGAATCGCGGTGGCTTAGCGGTCAGAGCGTCTGGTGTAGCTAATCAGAAGACGCAGGTTCGAATCCTGCCCGCGATTGAATATTTCCTTCACTAAAATGAAATGAAATGATGATGATAATGAAATGATATTTATTTCTGTAAATAGATCATAAAAGGATACTTTTACAAGTCAATGCTTTACTTTTTTTTTAGACTAGATGGCGCCGGCATTTTCTAACTGACGACCTCTGAGAAGAAACACCGAATCAAACTCAGACAATCACGGTCTCTTTTAAAGTCCAGACAGTAGTAGTGGTATTACAACTATGTATAATATTATGTGTGTGTTACGATGTAGGGCAATATCTGAACAGGCCTTTTAAAGAAAGAGCCTTAGCCGCCTTGAGTTGACATGTCCTGACTGACGGCACGCATACAACAGTCATCGTGTAGCTCAACCATCATTAAGGGAGCTCAACGACCCGTCGCACGACGATACCAGATCAGCAAGACATTTGCGTCGGCCATTTAAAATACTCAAGACCGTCAGAAAAAATGTTAATATAAATCATGTGTTTAAACTAGCCTACACAGTATTCACATTTACAAAAATAATTTGTATGAGTAAATGATTTGTATACGTAAATAATAGTAATCTACATAGACTTATTTATATAAACAAATAATATATAGATACAAATATATATAGGTATACCAACGACTTGGTGTTGTGACCCATTTTTGCAAAATCAATTTTCACATTGATGCCTCTACTTCTCTCATGGGATGAGAGTTCATTATCGTAACTGCATGGTAATGAGGTGAACCTTTTAATCCTGCAGATTTTATTAAAAATAAAGTAATAGTGTCTGTCTCATTAGTCTAGACCAGGGGGTCGGCAACCTTTTGAGTCGGAAGTCAAAAATTACAATTTACAAAATTTCAAAGTTTTTAAGGGGCCACAAAAATGTTTCTTGCCTCTAATGAATAGTACTGGCATAAATAAAGGTTTTATATTTAAAAAAAAATCTAATTATTCATTCGTAGCTGAGAGATAGAAATGGTACCTAATCCTGGTTAGTCGATTACGAACGATTTATATATTTTTTAATATTTACGTTTAGAACTAAAGAGCTGCAGCTTCACATCCAAAGAGCCGCATGTTGCTCGCGAACCGCAGGTTGCCGACCCCTGGTCTAAATTAATAAGACAGATACTATTTTTTATAATATTTTTTTTGGTTCCAAGCACAGCTGTCGATGTCTTAGATTCAATTCTCGACCGACGTATAGGGCTTTCCATATATGAAAACGTCAGATACTCAGCTCGGAGTTTAAATTTGATTCATGGTTATATGCTCGCCACATAACATGGGACCTAAAAACATACCGACAAACAATGGGTTGGGACACACATCTAGTTATAATTTCCAGTGTACACTGACCATCTCATTGAGATGTTAGCTGATATTGTTTTTTTTTATTCTTGATAGATAGCGATACTGCGACCTACGATGGAGCGCGCTTGCCTAAAAAAACTGGAAATTATAACAAGATGTTTATTTAGGATTGCGATCTCTAAAATCTGGTAAACCCGAAGGGTAGTACACTTCTACCTAAGCAGAGGTGTACTAATGTACACCCACAGTTTGCAGGTATGTTTAGGTCCCATGTAATAGGGCTGAGCCTATTGCCATTAACCGGGCACAAATTCAGATTCCGAGCTGCTACTGAGAATTTCATAGATAAATCCAATAACACTGCACGGATCGAACCCAGGACCTCTAGCATAGCAGTCGCGCTTGAGATCACTAGACTAATGATGCAGTCAAAAGATCTGGTAATTAGGACAAAAAGCGCCTCATTTTGGAGCTTAGAACCCGGATTTGGATGGGACATGGCGGCTCGCTGGCGTAGTCTGGTGCGCCCGGCGGTGAGAGGTGACTTGAACCTTTAAAACCTGAATACAAATGAATCCCACCCGGACGCCCTCTAAACAAGGACAAATCCGGGGAAGCCCTGAGGAATAGCAACTCTATGTATACTAATGTGTACATTAGTACTGTGCCTAACTCTTCGAGAATATAGGCGTTCGTTCAAAAGTTACTACGTTACTTGACACCTCTTTGCACATACGTACTCTCTACGTCACAGTCACAAAACCGACAATCACAGTCTTCAGATTATTCACTCCCGGAGGCATGTTCAACGCAAATTTCTGTCATAAAGAATAATGATTTGTTGCCACTAACTTTGTCACTGACAACTTTATATCAAGGCAGGGCCATATAAAAGTTTAACCCTTCATTGTCGTAGTGAAAATAGTACCCACTTTGCATGTATATACATACTGGAGTATCATACTTTAGAACTATAATAAATTTGTAGCTGGTCGATGTCTGTAGGTACACCTTTGGAGTTTGGGATATATCCCGGTTATTAGCAATATGGATGTCCACTATTACATGGGACTTAAAACTTGCCGAGCATGCATATCCGTAAGTGCTACGAGTTGATGAGAAAACATAATCAGTGGGATGCTCATTAGTCTAGTGGTCCCAAGCGTGACTGCTACGCTAGAGGTCCTGGGTTCGATCCCCAGGTCGAGCGAAGTGTTATTGGGTTTTCCTATGAAATTCTCAGTAGCAGCTCGGAGTCTGGATTTGTGCCCGGTTAATGGCATGGCATGGCTAAACATACCAGCAAACTGTGGGTGTACATTAGTACGCCTCTACCTAACCTTTCGGGGAATACAGGCGTGATGGTATGTTATGTTATGCACATTTTTTATCGATATAACGTATTTTTTAAATGTAGGCATAATAGACTTACCATGTTGGAACAAATTAAAGAAAATCGCAATCACAAATCCAGCAAGCGTAAAAACAGATAACTGACGTCACAGCGGCGTTCCAACCGTTATAATTGAATGCTGAACCGAAAGGACAAAAAAACTCATTTGTACCGGACATGTTATGAGATTAAACCGCGTGTGCCTACGTACAATATATAGTACTGTTTCGTTGTTCCACGTTCGACTGTAGGCTTCAAATTAACTTCAACTTGGTCGGTTGGGTTTTGAATGATCGCACCTACTCGGCTTAATTCGGCAATGTTAGCTTGTTAGGCGTGACACGTTGATTTATCTGTAAAAAAAGTGTTGTAAACAGATACGGAATGAACTCGCAAATTGAAATTTCGATTTGATTTTTTCGTTAATTAAAAAATATTGTAGCGGTGAAGGGTTTTGCGTCGATTTTTATCGAGCTGTATGTATCGTTACTCTGTATTCTTTTGTTTGTTTGTCAAAACTTGTCAATACTAGGTTCTTCTAGGTTAATTCTGACACGCTTGTGGCGACTGGCTCGAACCCCATTGCCGAGATTATAAGGCAAGTGCGGTTTTCAGCCGGTACGACTCCGACATACCCTGCTCCTCCCCAGGTGTCAGAAGATCCGTGAGGATTCTCTGCACAAGAATATCTATCTGCCTATGGAGCACAGTAGGCGTTTTGTTTTTGTTTTACATGGCAATTAGGTACAGCACATCAAGGTATCCAAAACTGTCAAATGTCTTCAATCAATTTTAAATATAATCTCAAAATAACAGAGTTTATTATCCTTTGGGGAAATTTGACAGTTTGTGATAACTTGACTGTACGTATAACTCACAGTATCAACGGTTGAAGTAACTGTGAATCTGATGTTAGTCGTTTCAAACGGCCGAAGGTTTTTTACAATTAAGTGTTTTTGTGCAAACATATCGAAATAATTAAGGACATCAACCACAAATACGAAAAATTTTCAACCGACACTGTCTTTACACAGCGTTTTTTTTTTTAATTTACGACTGCAAAACCAATAGCGAATAACTTAAGACGCGGACAGTTATTTCGCTCACACTGTACGGACATCTCAGGCGGTCATGATCCAGATTCGCGTTCTGCGTTCGTGCGTTGTAGGTACATATAAGAAGAGAAATATATCACCAGATTTACTTTACCGTAGATATAAACCTAAGCTAGCTACTAAGCTCGTAAGCTCTTTTTTGTATGTAGCCTCCTTTGTGTCCACACAGACATAATAGGATGATAGACAATCCCAAGGTTAATCTCTTTTTTTAGGGTTCCGTACACCTAATGAAAAAAAAGTAATCTTTATATGGTCATTTCGTTGTCCGTCTGTCCGTCTGTCGAATCCGTGTTTCTCAGGAATGGATTGAGGTATCACGTTTATAATTAATTCTTAGTTCTACTATATACCTATATATTTATTACAATAAAACTTACCACAAGAATCATGTCAATAACGTGGCATTGGCATAATTTTGTAAACACGTAAGCATTGAAATCTCTTTGCGGCTTTAGACAGAATATAAGTGGAAAGGAAACTGAACTATACAGTTCGGTTTCCCCTAGAGACACGCCTATATTATTGCCCCAATCGACAACCAAAGGCAATAGGTACGCTTATTAAATACTAGCTTCCGCCAGCGGCTACGCCCGCTTTATCAACGACCCATGTCACTTCCCAGAACAAAATAATCAAATAAATTTCCCATTTTTGCAACATTTTTTAATTGTGCTCCGCTCCTATTGATTGTAGCGTGATGAAAAGTATACTATAACCTGCCCAGGAGTATGAAGAACAATTGTACCAAGTTTCGTTGAAATCCGTCGAGTGGTTTTTGTTTCTATAACGAACATACAGACAAACAGACAGACAGACAAAAATTTTACTGATTGCATTTTTGGCGTCAGTATCGATCACTAATCACCCGCTGATAGTTATTTTGGAAATATATTTCATGTACAGAATTGACCTCTACAGATTTATTATAAGTATTGATTTAACAGCTAAACAATTAGTCCTCCTGGAGTAAGAACAAATACCAAAACAAACACAAAATAAAATACCTAAATACATATTTTTGATATTAACGGCAAAACAATAATAATAAAATTAAAAATGTTGCTCGATACTCGGCCTTAAACGACATTTTAATATTGGATATTATTTCGACGACCCTTTAAGGTAGGTATACTCGTAAAAACTATAAACCTATATTACAGTGACCCAAATTACACATTAAAGCTTAAATAGGGATTGTAATATGTAATATGTGGTTGATATTACACACTCATAGTTATATTACGAACTCATAGTTACATATGACTAACACATAATGTGAATTTCACTCTAATTAAACTTATCCCTTGGTATAAATACACATATAGTTCGGTAAACATAACATACGATTACATCTGTATTAACCCGTGGGGGCACGGGTTAGTCAGAAGTGACTAATGTATACCCACAGTTCATCGGTATGTTTAGGTCCCATGTAATAATACCTATTGCCATTACCCGTGCCCAAACCCAAACTGCGAGTTGCTCCTGTGAATTTCACAGAAAAACCCAATAACAAGTGTTATTGGTTGAAAGTTGCACATCCCTTCATGAACTAGAAAAGAGTTGATATTATTCAAATAATTGGCCAGATTTTCTTAAATCATAGCTATATACACTCTCGGACAAGTCACCTTTCAAACTAAAACAAACGGAATCATAATTGCTCCATTCGTTTGGGAGCTGCGATGCAACAGATACACACATTAAACTTATAACATTTCTCTCTTTTTTGCGTTAAAAAGTGCTCGTAAAAGTCGTGTACGGCTAACAAAATGGATACAAGAAGTCGTAGTCAGGAACTAGCTAACTCTGTACTAGATTTTAGCGTAGTTGAGGGTGTTTTACCGAGTACTAAACACTTTAGAAGCTGAAAGTGTCCGGTCATAGTATATTAGTGTAAGTTTTATGTACAAAGTTGTATATCCTCTCTCAAGTAATGACATTTTGTCCGCTCTTAGAGACTGCTAAATCTAGTGGATATAGTAACACAATTTGCGAGGTACGTCCCCGTGATCGTCGACTAAAAATAGGACACCCTCAGCCTAAGTGTCGTAAGAGGCTACTAAGGGATTATGTTAGGCTTGTGGGTAGAGTACACAGCTGCACCTGGTTTTAAAGGGTTGCGTAGTTTATTGTTTTTTATTTTTATTTAATCGAATAATTTTATTTTAATCGACCTCAAAAAAGGAGGTTCTGTTCGTCTGTCCGTACTTTTAGGGATGCGTACCTCAAAAGGAAAAATCGGAACACTTATGGATCACTTGGTTGTCATCCGTCCATCTGTCTGTCTAGACCCTTGGTCTCGGGAACGCGTGGACGTATCGAGTTGAAATTAATTATTCATCTAAGTAGTCAGGTCTATAGTCCCTTGAAGTTGTGAAAAAAAATAAAAAGTTAACGTAAAAAAAGATACGGTCGTTTATGCCAAACTTATATTTCGATACTCTCAAGGGATTTAAAATTGATAGGGTATTTTCCATTGACTTAGAACTATGAAATTATGCAAATAATACCGTCTTATACTACAAGTATAGAGAAAACTAACGAAAACTATACATTTGTAATTAATTATAATATGTACCTACAAATTCGTACGGAACCCTCGGTGCGCAAGTCCTACTCGCACTTAGTTTTTTATTTTGTGTATGTTCCGACATTTTCGTTAATTGTGGACCGATTTTAAAATTTGTTAAAATAGTGTATTTCTGAGGTGATCTTATCTGGTCACAGAGAATAAAATAACAATAACACGTACCGTTGTTATAAGCGATGACATCATCAATATAAGTAAAATTATACTTTTGCCACTTAGAAGCTTCTAAGCCACTAAAAACAAGAAGTAAAACCGCCATCAAAAACCTTTCATAATATGCCAAACAGCTTCGGCAGTCGATGGCGGAAACAAAAATCCGACTTAAACGAAGTCACAGTAAAAAAATGATTCGTTTCTAAGAAAGATCGTCAAATTTACAAGGCAGTAGAAAATTTTGGGAACTTGTTTTTAGAGATAGCTATTCATTTGGCTACCGTGCACATAATTAGGTACCCTTTTGTGCCCTGACTGAATACAGTTAAACGTTTGCTTATTTAGAATCGGTTCTCAAATTAACTGTGGCAGAATTAAATTAAATTCAAATAGCTTGAATTAATTGACTTCTCATCTAGAAAATTTTGTATGCAGTATGCAGTGTAGTTGGGGGTGCGTTTCTATTTAACCAACAACAGTTAATTTTAACCAAAAACTATAGTTGAACTGGCGCAATAAGCGAAACTAGTTGCTCTCAGTATACCCTCAACATTTCTGCTGGGGGCAAAGCTACTAATGTGTATCATTTGCTTGTAGTTTTCCACTCGACCTGCATTCCCCCGGGGTTTTAATTAAGGTTAAGACGCTCAGATGACTTTGCCAAATTTATTATGTTTGGTTTTTGGCAAATTGCTGGGTATAGAGTCAAGACGCTGGTTGCACTAATTATTATTATAACCATATTTTATGTATAATTGTGTAATGGAACGCTGTATAAAACGTTATCAAAAATAGATGAATGAAAATAGATGGTAGTTTAGTTACCTAAAGCGTCTGATGTACATAACAGAAAGGACGCAAATTCTAATTCTTTAAAATATATAAGTCCAAAATGTATTGTCTGTCTGTCAATAAAAAACTAATAGTTCTGACTCACTTTCAAGTCAGAACTATCAGTTTTTTTTTATATAGGTACCACTAAGGTGGCAAACAAGCATACGGCCCGCTTGATGGTACGCGGTTACCGTAGCCTATAGACGCTTGTAACACCAAGGGTATCAATCGCGCGTTGCCGGTACTGTAAATTAAGGAGGAATAGTTGGGCTGGAAGTATAGGAAACATTCTGCCATGCATGACAGCGGCGGTAATAAAACACCACCGGTCCCCCCCACTGCCAACACAACGCTTCCGCGCGAAGTTCTGACGACCTTGCTCACCGTTAGGAACACAACATAGCATTGAGCTATGTTATTTGGCTAAGATTTTCTGCAAGGTGTAGGTACTTCCCCAGTGGAGCAGCTCCAATTGTGAGTGGAATTATTAGATTCCACTATGCCCTACCTCTCTTAAAAGTTACCGTGTATAGTAGATTTTAGATTTACCATACACGGTAACTGTACACATAATATGATGAAATTGCAGACACATGATTATAAACAAGTTTCACTTACTATGAGAATAACCCTGGAATATGGAAATAGCTAAGTGAATTACTATGTAATAATGCTTATATTTTGAAAAAGATGAATAAAATGTTCAAAGAGAATATTATGACTTTGACTTATAAAATTATGCCTTTTCCATGAAACAATTTCTAGTGAAATGTTGCTCAGAATAATCAAATCAAACCCAAAAGTAAGAGTCTCTTTTCTTGAATAATTTTGTCTTCCCATTTCATTTGAACTGTAAAATGTATTAAGTCTTTTAGCATTTGTTTACTCAATGTTCCGTCAATAAAATTGTAACCGACCGATGTCTGTATATTATAGATATTAAAGTAAAACTAATAGGGGGGGGGGGGGGGGGTCTTTAATAGAGCAACAGAAGCCAAAATATTTTTCTTGAATGTTTACCTGTCTATCTGTCTGTGTATTTGTACGCGCATCACCCAAAAACAACTGTTTTCTACGACCTGTTTTCACCGATGTATTGTTAGAGGTCTAACTTAAAATCTGCTGCATGTTTCATCTGATACGCTGCCTAGAATCGGACTATAGTATGTTAATCTTTTTGGGACGTGAGTGAAACTGCGGGTAACAGCTAGTTGAAGAAATAAAAGTTTTAAATGATATTTTTCTTTTCTCTCAACACAGATGTATTAGAGGCGACTATTTGAAAGTTTACTCCGAAGGAGGTCTCCACGGTCCAGGACCACCCGGCGTCAACGAGTACTCCGCCTGGTCCAGGGTGCTATGTGGCAGCAGAGCTGATGCACCGCCAGCCTTATTCTCCCATGGACCTCTGTTAGTCCTAGAACTGCATACAGGAGCTAAAACAACAAATGCTACTGGATTTGTCGGAAACTACAGGTTTATAGATAGAAGTACGTCTTATTTATTTTTCTTCTTTGTCTGCCAACAGCATCAATCCATCTGTTTCTTGTGATAATGTAAACTTGTTTCTCTGGACTATCTCTGGTTTCGTTTAGCTCATTTTGCCGTCTTTTGGATGCTCCTGCGGCAAAGTATATCTGTATCAGGGCCATACTTATTGACCATTTTTAACCTGTGAGGCACAGCAGGTATACAGCGAACATGATCAACTCTATCAGTGGGATAGGATCATGTGGAATTAGCCAGTGGAAGGTTTCTTTTCAGTCGTGCTTTTTAGAGATTGTCAAATTTTATTGATCAAGTAGTCAATAGTTACAGCTAATAAAAAAGTCGAGAGCATAAAATTTGGATAAAATAAAAACACCTTTATGAGAGCACTGAATTGAAACGAATCAGGTAAATTTATTTTCCAACAACCCTAGACATCAAGTTGGAACGAAACATGAATCCAATTCGCACATTCCATTAAAGTAATAGCCTTGCTCTTAAACAAGATGGCAAAAATAAAACAAGTTAGAAAACATTTCAGTCAATAATGAATCAAACAGTTAAAGGCACACTTAAAACTTTACGCTTTGCTAGAACAGAAATATTTGTGAATAAACGTCTCATTTTATTTCTAGCTTCGTTTATTCCAACCATAAAGACTTTATTCTGTGATCATTAATTCTTATTACAGTCAATCTCTTTCGTCCGTGGCTGTTCGTCTCTGTCCAATCAAATCAGTGTCTGGTTTGGTTACCTTAAATATATCAATTAATTTCGTTAATACCACAAGTAGCTTGAGCGATGTTGGTGTTCGGCAAATGAATGAAAAAGGATTCAAAGGGTTTATGAACTTGTGATGAATATTAGGAGATTTAAGATGAGATCACTCTAACAGTCACTCTAGCATTTTAAGTAGATTAGAAGGTTTTGTTGGAGTATTATGGTATTGTGTATTTTTTCTATAGTTGTTACAAATGCCACTAATGCTTAATCTTCATTGTTTCATTTAATTGATGATATATAAATATCATATTTATTTGTTTTTGTTTTGAACTATAAAGTGTAAATACTGGTTTCTTTATCCATTATGTTTTATTCTTGCTATGCTTCACGAAAGATAAGTTTGGTGTGACTAAATCTATTTAGCTTTTTCAGTTTTAATTAAAAAGACATGGTTTTATTTGTTAAATTAAATTACTTAAAGAACTTATACTACTAATAATTCTTCTCTACGCAAATTTTAAGCAAAATTGACACAAAGTCTAAACAAACAAACATTTCACTCACGTAGCAGATCGACTTCCGTTTATCGATTTTTAAAGTTTTCCAATTTATAAAGCTTGTATCTCGTTTCCTAGGAAATTTCGAGACAGATGGTGTACCAGTGGCTGAGACGTGGTGCGATTACGTCTTTCACTCTCAGCCAAACAGACCGGTACACGGGAGGCTGTACAGCCCACGATATCCATCCAGCTACCCTAGCAACGTGAGATGTACTTACCACTTCAACGCAAGGTTTGTGATCATTACTTCTATTGAGTTACGATAGCTCATCATCATCCTTCGTTGAGGAATGAAACCTCGCTCCTGTAACCCCAGCAAAAAGTGGTGAGGCGAAATACACGTGTGATTTTAGTCGGTAGGTCACCCACTCTGGGTGGAGTCCGACGCGCCCTGTCGCCTTCCACGGGCAGCGGAAGTCCATGAGGATTCCCACACGCAAAAAAAGGTCATCATCATCCTAATTCTGTACTAAGCCTTTTCCGAACTATGTTTAGGTCAGCTTCCAGTCCAAACATCTTCCGATACAACAGTTTGTAACATTTTGGACACAACCTAGTTCGGAAGTCTATATTTTTTAATCAAGAACCAGAACCAGCCTTCAGATGTCGTATTCTCTCTTACAATTCAAATCAAATTGATTACTTCTTCTTTATCAAAGATCAAATAAGTCCCTCCAATTATATAGAATAGTTTAAGGAAATTTTGTACTTAAGAAACACTTGAGTATTTCGTCGTGAAATATACCAAAATTCCTTTATATATTTCAAGAAACTTAATAGGTATTAAAAACTGTTACTGTTTTAGGCATAACGAGCGGATCAAGTTAGTTTTCGAAGAATTGTTTCTCCAGAAAGGCGACGAGAGGTATTTAGAAGTTTATTTCTTGAGTACAATGTCCTTTGCCTTTTGGTGTTATAACTTTTCCACTTTCCAGCTGCCTCAATCGTGCTGACATAATAAAAGTGTTCGATGGACGGACCTCGTCGGCACCGGTACTAGCAATGCTCTGTAACGAAGTAGTAGGTACGAATAACTTTGGATTTGTGGTATAAAAATCATGATTTTTTTACTTTATATTGATGAAAGTATGAACGGAAGATAGTATAATAAACGCAAATAAAAAAACACACAAAACCTAAAAACTGCGTGTGCATCCAATTAAAACGTGTAACATCAGAACGCAGCCTGTGTGTGATACTTGCGTTTCATTAATTAAATTTTTCGATTGGAATATTAGTTTTTGTTTTCTGGGTGAAATAAAAACATAACACACCATATGCGTTTTGTTTTCACAGGTTATGAAATTTTATCAACGGGTACAGACCTATTAGTACAATTTACAGCAAACTCCAATTTCCCGGGTCAAGGTTTTAAAGCCAGCTATCAGTTTGAAATGGAAGACGACCCAAATGCAGGTTTAGTAAGCATGTCATAATAAATTGTATCATCAGATGATAAATAATATGAAATTATAGTTAGTAGGTATGTTCTTAATTATAAAAATATAATATATATATATACTTGTTTATAAACTGAGATCTTAATACCTAACATATAGCTTAAAACCTCGGGAAATTTCAAAAAATATTTTAGTTCTTATTGTGTATTTACAAAAGGGTGTAATAGAGGTGGAAAATAAAAACCAATAACGTACTAACTACTACATTTTGGTGGTATTGTTATGGCCAGTATTTCAACAAACATACACCAGCCTTATTCATAATAAAACGTTTATTAAATCTTACTTAGCAATCGTGTCTTTTGTCTTGTTTTGTCAACTGATATATTCTGTCAGGGGAAACAAGACAAAACAAATTGTAGCTAGAATAGGAGGCGTATTAGATTTTATATAATCATGATTAAGATCGCCAAACGTTCACTAGCTGCTTTCGATTTTGCTATTTCATTTATAAACTTCTTATATTTTATACATTGGACCGCAATAATCTTCTCTTTCTCACCAGATGGGGATATTAATAAGAAATCAAGTACAACAGAAGCAATATCCGGCTTAGGGCCGGCTGTAAGCGCCGCGAGTAAGTACTTCAAATAATGTTGCCATTTAAAAACACAGCGTTTGCGTTTTTATAAACAAAATCACCTCATATATTATTAAGAGTACCATTTATGTGTAAGGTGCTTTATAGGCGGTTCTTTTAAAATTTCTGTGTCGTTAAGAAATGATGGCGCAAAAGGGGAAGATATTACAGTACTACTTATGCATTATTTTGTTAAACATTAAAAAGAATTATTTTTTGTCTTTTAGTATTAGAGCTTTTTATGTTCATAAATTGATGTAAATAGTGTATAATAGCGTGCCGCCCGCGGTTTCACCCGCGTTGCCCCATTCCTAAGAGTCGTAGCGTAATGTTAAATAGCTTAAAACATTCCTCTTACATCACTCTATCTATTAAAAACTAAAAAAAAACCGCTTCAAAATCCCTTGCGTAGTTTTAAAGATTTCAGCATAGATAGGGACGGACAGACAGTGACAGCGACTTTGTTTTATACTATGTAGTGATAAATATATACCTACCAATCCAATTTTAAAAGGTCGGCAACGCACTCGTGACTCCTCTGGTATTGCGACGTCCACGGGCGGCGGTAATCGCTTACCATCAATCGATCCGTCTGCTCGTTTGCCCTAGTAACCCATAAAAAAATTATATATATTTAATCTCCATATACCTTTTTTTCTATAAATTCTTATCTAATTTAAATTTATAAGTACCTCTATTGAATTAAATGAGTAATATGTTTAGTTCAAAAATAATCGTAATTGAGAATTTTATTTAACACAAAATTGGAAATGTAAGACTTCCTTTATTACCTTCACGTAGGTAAGTTTCGTAGTTGAAGAATTTAGCACTACCTATCCACATTTCTTTCAAGCTATTTTCTCATTGGTGTTAATGTTTTGTACATTAAAGAATACTGCAAGCGCAGGATACAGTTAATGTATCTTACCTCATTATTAGCAAAATCCATTGTTTTATTTCCTGGTGCAAATATTTTGTTCATGATACGCTAAAGGAAAAATGGTTGTAAAAAATTACTGATTTTTATATACATATATACATACATAATCACATCACATTTTACCGCTCCAAAATCGTCGAGAGATAGCAGACTATTTGTTTTTTCTAAAAATATTAAAAAATGATATAGACAGTCCTGAGCTATTAGCGAACATATACTTTAATGTTCCATCAAAATCAATTCGATTTAATCCACCTATCTGTATACCTAATGCTTTTTCAAACTATAGGCAGAATAGTTTTATAGTGCGAGCGAGTAGGAACTTTAACAATACAATTTTGCTTGTAGTGTCTCGTCAGCGAGAAGGTGTTTGAGCCTTAAATTTTTCAAGTAGGTAGTTATAATTCTTTACAAAACCTCTGTTAATATTAGGTACCTGTTCTTTTGCTCACACTTTTTGTTGTATAACTAATCTGTATCTATAAGTGAAAACTTGTTATTGGCTATCCGTTGACCAAGTTGCTGCTACCTAGGTTTTAATTAGCTGTAAGTTTTCCATGCAATAAATAAATAAATAAATAAATAAGCCATATATAAAAGAAGACCCTGACTAAATGACCTACTGACTGACGTATCAACGCACAGTCGAAACTACAGGAACTAGATCCCTGAAAGTTTGCATGCTGGTTTCTTTTGCACTGTAGACGAGCACTAAGAAAGGATTTTTGGAAATTCAACCCCTAAGGTAGTGAAAAAGGGGTGAAAGTTTTTATGAAAGTCCGCACACACTACCATGCGTTTGAGATACACACACACATATTTAATTTACGATGACATCGTCAAGATTATGTACAGTTGTCATTCTCTGTTGACATTTTGACAATTGTATTCTTCCATAAAAAATACACTTAACACATTTTATGATATGAAACCTCCATGGTGTAGATACAATGGGCACAGTATATTTTAGAAACGAAAATTACCTAAGTACGCAGGCGAAATTGCGCACGGGAAGTCTAGTTCATTATAAATGAGTGAAATACGACATTTGTTTTAGCGTCATCTTGCCATCAAGTATTCAGCAGTGATAAAAGCAAAACTGGCACATTGACATCACCTCTCTACCCGTCCCCTTATCCGCAGAAAACGCAATGCCATTACGACTTTCTAGCTCGAGGAAGAGAAAGAGTAAGACTGGTGTTTGAAGACTTCAGTTTGCAGCGAATAACGGACAATATTATAGAGTAAGTTTAGTTTTACGTCAACTTTTACATTATTTAGATGGCATAACGCGGCAAATTAGTTCTGCGGCAGATCAGAATCTATTAATATTTTTAAAATTGAATATGATGCATTTTGGTTTTCTGGTAGTCCAGAATACCAATATGCATCATATTCAATTTTGAGATTAGAACGCACTTTTATTATAATTTTAGTTGTATTTTTTACACAATTGAACAAAAAGTGAATGTTTGACGTTAGGATTAAAACTACATATATTTTGATCATTTTATCAGGTTCACGATGATGTAGATCATTGTGCGGCGCTTCCAAAAACAATTTTCCAAATAAAAACTTTTGATGAACCATTTTTCGAATCGTACAAACTTTCAACGGCAGAAAATAACAACATTACCTCAAAAAAAGAATGGACCAAGACGACACTCCAAACGATATCGTATAAGCAAATTTACTTTGTTACAGTTGCGAGAGTATGGATTCTCTAGACATATTTTTGTATGTAGACGGTCGTCTTGAGAAGATGGCATCATTCTGCGGCAACGATATACCGAGGCCAATAATGTCAAATGGACCCAAGTTATCTATAGAGTTCCGTGGAATATTCTCGTCGAGACATAGTAGAGGGTTTAAGATATCATACTCCTTTGTTGAAGGTACTTTGTTCTTTTTTATATTTTATCCTAATTACTCATGTGTGTCATGCCTTTGGTTGATAGATATTGTGATGGATTGATAGCAATCTGTAATGCATCGTTTTAGTGTTCAAAAGTGAACCGCCTTTTATCATATATTTTCGGTCAGTGGATTTGTTTTCTCATTACAGAAAAAAACACATTCCATTAATTCAATTCATTCCGTGATTTCATTCCATTCGCTTCTATATCACTTAATCCTTTACCATGCTCTCAGCGTGTTTCAAAATCTTTTCTCATTTTCACATCGGTATTCAGACTACCACGTATTACTACCTCATCATTCTTCATGCGGTCCGTGCGTAATTCCTCACATTTTTCTCAATGTTCGCATTTCCAATACTGTGTTTCTAACCATATTGTATTTTGAGGTTCTTTTTTATTTCAAGATTGTTTTTATTTCATTGTTTCTGCCCATAGCTTTGTGTATTTGGAAATATTAATTTAGCTACAGAATGCAATTCTTATTTCAATATTTTCTCAAAAATATAAATAATAATATGTCCAAATAAACTCAAAGAACTGAAAATACAAATTGTAATATAACATCTAAAATGAGTCTCTATTTCCGAATGCCTCGATTACAATCGAAATTTACGGACATCGAAAAACAAAAGTAAAAAGTTTTTGACTTTCAGATTACGGGATCGCAGCGGGGAGCCAACTTTCAGAATTTCCATGTGCCTTCGTATTTAATAGCAGTGAGAGGGGAAGGGGGATGGTGACGTCACCAAACCACCCTGGCCTCTATCCAAGGGATACCGAGTGCAATTACTTCTTCTACGGCAACAAAAACGAGAGAGTACATTTACATTTCACTTATTTCGACGTCGAAGGTGTGGTCCCGTAAGTAATTCATTTGAATGTTATTAGGTTTATAGAAGTCTTACGTAAAGTAGCTTTCGTCAATCTGAGTTTGACAAGGGTTCCTTGGTGACTTGGAATATTCAAACTCATAAGCCTAGACTAGTTTCTTGAAGGGTTGAGATTCGCGCGAGACAACCCAGATACATCGATATCTAGGTTAGATGTGTCACGACCCTAACTCAACCATTCTATTTTCATCTAGACATTCTATCTTTTGTTTTATAACTTTGGAGAACTACAGTAATTTACGTAGAAATATTACTTCAGTTTCAGAATTATAGTTGTATCATACAAATAATGATCCATTGAAATCACTATTCAAATATTTTCATGATGACAGAATCAAAACGAAAACTGTCCAAACATTTAAACGAAAATAAAAAATGACCCATTTTTTGCAGGTGTGAAGCTGTATCAGCCAGTGATTACGTCCAATTCTACAGTCAAATGATCCAAACACAAAGCCACAGGCACTGTGGTCAGTTAAAAGAGCTTCAAGTGACGTCACAGAAGAATTTTCTTAGGATAACATTCAAATCCAACGATAGACTTGACGCCACCGGTTTTAAAGCAAACTACATATTTCTTAGAGACTCCGAAATGTATAGTATGATTATGCCGAACTCTATAGACAAAGGTTCGTATTCTTGCAATATTTTTACACAGAGTAGTATAAAATGAAGTGTTAAGTTGCAAACTGTCTATCTATAATTTTGGTATTCACTACAATAAAAAAAGAACGGAAACCTTGTAGCATCTTGGAAGCACTGTAGATTATATAATTAAAAAGCTAAATTTTGTGCGAAGCATCTACGTAGATGAGGTTAGTAGTGTCGGTGGTAGATAGCAATACCTATATGACAAATAGTACTAGAAAAACAAAAAACTAATATATTAATATAAATAAAGTAAAATTAAATAAATAATGAAAAGAAAATTATCTAATAAAATAAATAAATAATATATACATATAAATAAAGTGAAACTAAACAAATAAAGAAATGGTAATTACCAAATAATATATGTAGATACTATATTATATACCTTCCTCCTCTCTCCTACATTGCCGTGCCCGAAAGGGTCCATGATTGATAATTTTATATTTATTTTTTAACACCTGTTAACATTGTGGAGTGCAATAAATTAATTGAATATTGAGTATTGAGACATGTGCAGTGTGAAACTAAATTTAAAGCGAAAAAGTAAGCGACTATCCTATGATAATTTCTATAAGATTAGATACTTAGAAAGAAACGTATTATCACTCCATATTTTTACTACTCCATTTTCACTTCTTACGTCTATTAATGATTAAGTTTTTCTGTAAGCCGGTAGTTGAAACTACCGACGCTCGTTATTACCTACTCAGTGTTTTTGTTACGGATTGTTGTGAATACTTGGTAAAATTTACTCTTAATGAGAAGTGGAACCTATCTCATTATAAAATGATGACTTAATAAGTAATATTATATTCGCTCAAACAGTTTCACAGCCAAACAAATTGTGGAACTGACAGAACAAATATTTTTACTTGAAATACGGTCTTGGAATTATTTAAGAGTTGTAAAAAGTTTCAAATTATTACAGGCTCCAAGCATATTTTAGGACACTTTTTAATAACTTTTAACCGTTCTTTTAGTAACTGCCTATTCCTCCAGTCAAAAACATTTACTAACTACAAAGTTTTTGTTTCATCAGAAAGAGATTTTATGTATATACAATCTCTTTATATTATTATTACGCTTCAAAATTTTAATGAATATTTATTTCGTTTTTTTTTTAATTTATTGTACTAGCTGTTGCCTGCAGTTTCACTTTTTTTTTTTTCAAGAGACCAGGTGGATATAGTAGGGTATATCATTTTTCAAGGTCCAATCTCTTTCCATACCAAAATTCATCAAATTGGTTCAGCTGTGAAAAGACACAAATGACAATTATGACAATGAGGACGATGAAGACAATAGAGTTAATGATAATGATGATTAAGATGATGATGATAGTAACCATACCAACTGTTGAAAGAATTTACGTAAAATAATGCTACGATCAAAATTGAATGTCATTTCCAAAGTGCTGGCTAAAGCAGTCGTTACGAACTAGTCTAATTCTGTAAAGCCTGTAATCTGATGAGGTCCAGTCACTATGGCATGTAATCTATCTCTCAAACGCAATAGCTTTTCAGTTCCATTCAAATCATGTCCATTGCATTCACGTCCCTCGAACAATGAAGACGTGAGTGTGAATTTACTTTGCAGATCAACAAAAGAATTTTAAAGACCGAAATACAAGGGTTTG
Organism: Acronicta aceris; assembly: GCA_910591435.1. Classification (NCBI taxonomy): domain Eukaryota; kingdom Metazoa; phylum Arthropoda; class Insecta; order Lepidoptera; family Noctuidae; genus Acronicta; species Acronicta aceris. Next base: position 5,022,760 of record OU342767.1, on the reverse strand, counting down.
TTCGACTAGTTTAGTATCATGGATGAACGAATGAACGAAAGAGATCCAATGTGTTTTGCGTTGTTAGTATCGTTAGGTAGTTTTTATTCATTCCTTTTTCCACTTAGATCCTAAAACTAAGCGAATGGGCCGGCTCTACCGGAGTGATACTACGGCCTCACAGAAAACCGGCGTTAAACAACGCTTACGTTGTGTTTCGCTGAGTGAGTGACGTTACCGGAGGCCCAACCCCTTTCTCTGCGTCAACGTCAACGTCTGCTCGTTTGTCCGCCTATCCCATAAAAAAAAGCAAAGGTTTCCCCATTCTTTATTAATCTCTATTGGCAATGGATATCTGAGACCATTTCATCCGGAAAGCATTCACGTCGTTACAGTTTCCAGTGCTTAAAAAGCCTCCAGGGTTGTTTATTTCTATAGATGAAAAATGCGTGAATGTGTTTAATTTATATACCTACTTAATAATTATACACTATACGCCAATTACCAGGCAGATATTGAAAAAAATAACACACAAACCTAAACAATGTAATAACTCATAAAGCCAGTAATTAACGACATCGGGTTTGTTAATTAATACATCTAAAACTAAGCACTCATCGCTATCGTACCGCTTAGTGAAATCCTCTTAGGTACGGGTAAATGGAAATGGATTAAAAGGATACAGAATAATACTTGCTTAATTTCATGGGGACAGACCATTAGTACAGGAATACAAATCTTTTGTGGTTGTTTTGATATGATAAGAATGTAATAATCCATATTTCGTACACAGTAACTACGTTTTATATCATCAACAAGAGAGAAACTTAAAATTCAAATTCGAAGAATCTGTGATTCCAATTATTTTTTAAATATTTTTTCATTGTTTCAGGTGTCACAAGTTCCACGTCAAAATTTCTAGTATATATATGTTTATGTAAAGTAATATTGATTAGCAGATAGTGAAATAAGCTACAACTTTGTACTATCGGAGAGAAATATAAAATAAATAAAAATATCAATGTTACTATCAAGATGTTTTGATTTTAGAAGTAAGCGACCTTTATAATAACTTCACTGATTCGTTCGACCCAAGATAAAAACTTTATAGGAACTCAATTCACTTATAATTTAATATGTTTCAAGTGACACGGAAGTAATGATTGATATTCTGTGGTCAAAGAAGATATATGAATATTTTAGACTGTAACTTACATACCCCTTCAACGATTTCAAAGAATTATTTTGATTAAAGAATGGATGATATGGTTTAAGCGGCGGCAGCCTAATGGCGAGGGAATCGGACTTGCGATCATGTGGTTGCCGGTTCGAAACCCATCCATTGCACTACCGACGTGAACCCACTCGTAACACAAGCATTTAGCTTAGCACGAAGGGTTAACAAGAATACTAGTAATGTGCGACCCGCAATTGCTAGTAAGCTTTAAAAAATATATATATTAAGATATTAACAGATGATATATAAATTAACATTAAGTATACCGTTTGTATAACCATCCTACGAGCTAACGATATTAAATATTAAAATTTTGGGACATCTGCACAAAATACTTTCCTGAAAGTTTTGGGTCAGAAAATCGGTGAGATACTGTAGTGACCCGGATTAAATTTACGAATGTTTCTAAGTTGATATACCTACTTGGTTATTTATTTTCTTTGAAAGTTTTTTCATGTGTCGGTATCCTCACGAATTCTTTTGGGGATACCAAAGAAATATGTTAACAGCTCCCAAATATGAGAGTTTATTTGTACAAACGCGGGCCTTCTTCGGTGGAAGCGGTCATGGAGATTTTCTACAGATTAAAAATAAGGAAAACTGCCTCAAGGTGGATGTAAGCTCTACTACTACTCTAGAGATCCCGGGTTCAGTTGTCAGGTCAAGTAAAATATTATTGGGGTTTTCTATGAAATTCTTAGTAGCCGTTTGGAGTTTGGAGTTTGGATTTGTGGAAAAAAATGCAAAAAAAGAAATTGATTACACTGTTTAACATATTACATATTATTATCGACTACAGAAGTTATTTAAAGCCACACATTTACCCCATTGATTACTCTCAAAACAAAAACAACATTTAGTTTAACGACTAGCGATTTCACAACTATAAATTTATAATTCAAAAACTAAAACAGACCCTTCTAGAATTTCATATCATGTGCCGTGTAAGTGTACGCTCATTCCACAGTAATGAGAACTCCGAATATTCATATTAACTATTCCAGCTTTTGTTCCACGAACTACACAATTTTACATTATAAGGGCCGATTTACACAAATTGGAAATACGTGTAATTGTTTTCCATGTAAGTATATACAGATATACAGTATTTTCCGGGTAATGTAACCGATAAAATTACTGGGTATACCAGACATAACAGCTGATGTGTCAAGACAACAACGCGCTAGCGATACGTACTACCAAGAACCATAAATACCTACTAGGTACTTGATTTTGCACGTAGAACATTTTTGTGAAGAGTAAAAATGACCTCTAGTCGTTGTTGCATCTCTTTCTTCTGGATGACAATAATTACTGAAAGAAAGAGATGCAACAAAGACTAGAGGTTATTTTTACTCTTCAGAAGAATGTACTACATGCAACATCCAGTAGTAGGTATATAAGGTTCTTGGGTACTACTGATGTTGCTGACGTCGATAGGTTGCCGCTTACCATTAAGGAGTCTGCCCACTAAACCTACTAACCGTTCCGTCACCGTCGCGTGCCATGCATGGAGTGTATCGGCACCGGCAAACACGCCGACAATTTTTGACGCTCCGTGCATGGCATAGTCTCTTACTTCTCGGGAACCACTATACACCATATTTATTTTCCACGTAGTATTTTTTTACTAGCCCACTCACGGTATCACGCGCACTGCTCCGTTCCTAAGTAGCGTAGCGTGATGTTATATAGCCGATAACCTTCCTCGATAAATGGACTATCCAACACAAAAAGAATTTTCAAAATTGGTTCAGTAGATCCAGAGATTTCCCTCTACAACCTCACAAACTTTACCCTTTTATAATATTATTTTTATATATTTGGCTGTAATATTCGATTCAGTAAATTTTCAGCAAAGGAAGAAGTATTAGATTGAACATCATTTCGATGTACATAAAGGTTGAATATTCAGCAAGTTTATTTAATATATAGATAGCTCCTATCTATTATAATAAGTTTCAAGTTCCTAATTGCATTCATAAGTTACAATGACGTAGGTGTTACATTTAAATTAAGTAAGGTTCAACATGAAACTCCGTAACGGTACATTAACATCATGTAAATAATACAATGCATCTACTGTGCTTTAAATTATATATATTTTATATAATTATATATATACGAGTACTATGCTTCATACCTATTTCCAACACTGACCTACCCGTGAGTGAATGTAATTTTAGTTTACTTGCGTCCGACTATGAACTCGCTTTGTACTGAAACGCTTGCGGCATCACAGAACCTTTGGCCAGCAAATAGATTTAAAACTTTGCATATAATTATGCCGGACATTTCAGCAACATTTTGAGTGTCCATGGACTTAGGTATTCTGGAAACGGCGGTACAAGCAAGGGTGACTAATTAATTTAGCCAAGGCAAATCTTTAGCAGGATTATCTACATAACTTCGCACCCATTTTGATCTCAATTCTTTTGTCGGCGAAGTCGACAAACATGCATAAGAGTCTGGCGGACCGAATTTCTCTCACAAACGTAATACCGAAATAAATCGTAATTCAGACACAATTTGATCAATTCTGTTCTTATTCGTATTCCGATACCGTTAAGCTAGGTTACTACGTTACCATTTCGTCCAAAATACTTCACTGGAAATAATTGTAAGCGAATGCAATTTTTGATAACTTTACCAAATTTGGAACGATTTTCCTGTCTTTTATTTTCAGTGAAGTAGTAGCACACGAAATAGGACCGTAGGAACCTAGATTAACAGTGTCTAAATCCGAATAATAACATAATTTGTTAAAATATTGTTTGGATTACGATTTATTTCGGTATTACGGTTTTGTGGACAATTCACGCTCCGCCGGACCCTTCATCTAAATATTGAACTTGGCCCCGTTTTCACATTTATGGTTTTGATGGGTTTACTTCTTTCTATGGTAGTGATATCCTTGTGATTGACCAATGGATTGCCAAGTAGGTCTAGAGTTCGAAGCCAAGTCACGCACCTCTGATTTACCGTAATCATGTGCGTATGCTCGCTTAAACGATGAAGGAAAACATCGTGAGGAAACCTGCATGCCTGAGAGATTTTCTTTTGAAAAGTCTTCCAACCCGCACTAGGCCAGCCTGGTGGATTACAGCCTAACTCCCTCTCATTCTGTGATCCCGTGCCCAGCAGCGGAACACTAAAAATTGGTTGATAAAGATGATGATGGTTAGCGGGGGTGATGAATTGTAACAAACTTTTTTTATTATTATAAGATGACAATCAAGCATACAAGCTGCCTAATGGTAAGCGGTAACCGCAGCCCCAAGACGCCAGCAACACCAGTAGTATTACTAGTGCATTGTCATCTTGAGATCTAAGTTATGACACATTTACTCAGTAATTCCACTGAATCTACGCAATAATGTTTGCTCAAGGTCACCGGTAAAGTGGAAGGACCTACCTAAACCTACTACCTACTACCTACTACCTAACCTAACCTAACCTATTGCTACTACTATTATCTACTACGACTATATCTACTTTTATTACCGTCTCCTAGGTAGGAATAATTATAGAATTAATTTAAGATATCACTTTTTTCTCATAGAAGGAAACATAAACTACAGAAGGCCACTTGGTGCTATTCTTGCATTCTTCTTTTGATTCCACGTTCATACATCTTATCATACACAGACACATGAGCTAGTTGCGAGTAATACGCACCTGACCTTTTGAAGGACCTCACCAAAAAGGTCGGTGTATGTTTTTCTAGAGCCTGTGATCCTTTCCCGGCACTTTTGCTGACGGTCACCTTATTAATCCTTTTTGGAGAACTTTGCTAATAAGGTACGCACAAATGTAATACAGTAGCCTAACCGTTGAGAAAAAGATGGAGGGTAAGCGGGGACGAGTTTGAGGAATTATGTCTTCCATACTAAAGGGGTTCAATACCGCGTCACGTAAGACATAAGAAATCTAAGTTTATTATGTAACGATACCGGAAGTATCATTTAACCTAAGGAACAGTTTCCCAAAATGACTTATACAGATAAATTATATCATTAGATTCGAATGTTTTCGCTCTATCGACTGGTGTACTTACTTGAATTTTTTTTTATAGTTAATAACTCTACTTATGATACACATTCACACAAGCCCCTTTATATGAAGCTACATAAGGCAATATAATAATGTATTATTATGGCGACAATAGAGTGATAAATCTTCTAAGATCTGCGTTAACACCATCTCCACGTAGGTACTTTACAGTTCCGGGAATCCAATACTAAATCTGCTGAGTCAAGTTATTATGTTAATGAATCTTCCGGACCGACCCGAAACTTCAATTTGTAAGTTATGAAGCGTTTGGATATCTAAACTGAGCTTGGGTGGAATTCTGTAATAGGGACATAGTTTTGTCTATTATTTTTACAAGTAAAATAATATAAATTCATGATTTTGAATTAATCACTACCTCATTAATCATAGTAGTCCTGAGAGCGACTGTTAGAGGTCTTGGATTCGACTCCCAGGTTATGGTTTTTCTATGAAATTCTCAGTGGCAGCTCGGGCAGATTTGTGCCCAATTAATGGCAATAGGCTCGCACATAAACGTCTAAAAAAATAAATATTATATTAGTACAGGTACCGAATTGGTAAGTTTAAATCTATAAAATATTTTTGCTAAACATGGTAAGTAAAAATCTTCTACGGAGAGGCCTTTGTTTACCAGTGGACACATTTGACAAATATTAAGGTTCAGAATAATTTAGTTAGCTGATTTTAGTTGTAAAAATACAGCAGACGTAATAAAAGCAGAAGTAAGTAGTAATGACATCATCAAATACCTACTACAAATAAAAATAACTTATTCAGTCACTAAAATTGCTTACCCAAATGAAAGAGCTGGTGTGAAGCTATAAATATAATAAAATTAATATTCACCGTGATGACGTATCCCTTTGCGCAACAGAATTTAATTTAAAAAATCTTTCCGGTCCATTATCGAATTTGGAGCATAAAATTCGTTGAAAGTCTGCGGTGCAAGTTGTAAGCTACTTTTACTTACTTTTAATCACTTTTCATTAGTGGTGCAGCGATTTATTATATTTGTATGTCTGTAAATCTCTTTATATAACTTTTAATGACATTTACAAGTCAATGGGTTAGTGTGCATAATAGATGAGACCGGCATTTCATGATTTAAATATTATCAAATCGAGCTCAAAGCTCGAGAAAAGACAAACTGTATTGTTTTGTCTTTTTGTCTGTCGGGGCTGGTCAGCTCTTACTTGCTGTGGCAATCCCTAATTCTTTTTGTGTATTGAATAAATCTTATACAAGTTGTAAAACATAATATTGTAATCAAGTTTTTTATTTTTTTTAATGAGTGTCTATGGAGTTTCTTGCCGGCTCTTCTCCATACGACCCACTTTTTGGAACCGTGCAAATAGTTTTGACTTTTCAAAAGTACCTATTTAGTGGTCTAATTGAAATAAAACATTTTGACTATGACTTTGACTTTGACACAAAACAACAGAATAAATACAGTTGGTTTGGGGTCGTCTACTATGACAACTTTAAGATATTTTTTTAGTGATGTAGGCAAGTTTAAATCCTTGTAAAAAAAGTACAGGTAACATTCGATTCTAATATCTCAACGGAAAGGACCAAGATTTTTGTTACTTCAAAAGATTATTTAACACAATCAATTAAAGTCGAAGTCAGACTTTTTAAAAATCAACGGATGCCTAAAAATCGATGGCGCCGTCGACGCTGTCCCAGAAAAAGGTACCTAATTGGACCGAGGATCAAGGCACGTGTAGGTACTTGGAAGGATCTGTGACCTTTTATTAGTAATGGGACAGTTATAACTAAATATTTATTATTTATAACAATCATTATTTTGTGTTGTGTTGCATTGATAAAGGCTACCAATAATGGTTTTTCTGATGTATCTTTCATGACAGACAGCGATCAGTTACATTTTTACATAACATACCATCACGCCTATATTCCCCGAAGGGTTAGGCAGAGGCGTACTAATGTACACCCATGGTTCGCCGGTATGTTTAGGTCCCATGTAATAGGGGGCGAGCCTATTGCCATTAACCGGGCACAAATCCAGACTCCGAGCTGCAACTGAGAATTTCACAGAAAAACCCAATAATACTTTGCTCGACCTGGGGATCGAACCCAGGACCTCCAGCGTAGCAGTCGCGCTTGGGACCACTAGACTAATGAGGCAGAGACTAATTACATTTTCATTTAATTGATGATATTATATTATTTGACATAGCCGACGTATATCTATTTACATATTATTTCGCGTACACTATTTTATTTTGTAAGTTCGTTCATTTTTTTATGTTATTATATCCGTCCGTAGTTGTGTCAATGAACCCTGTTTTCTTTCTTCTATTATACACAAAACTCGCTAGCTACTTGTGTATCAGACCAAACGACAATAATTTATGAAGGCGACGGTCCGCGTCCATTGGACCGTACGGAAGGACTGAAGGATTCACTTTCTGGATTGTTTACACTCCCGTGATGTGGGTGAAACTGTCTAAGCGGTTTAGTTTCCAACACTAGCTCTCTCCGACCACAAATTGTGGTGTACAAGAAAGCGCTTTCGCTTGACCATGATGTTAAGGGTGAGTACTTCGATAAGTTCCGAGGTTCTATACAAACTGCATGGTCTAAGATTGATGAAGTTTTGAACATTGAGTGTCTAAGTATTTACCGCAGTTTACAGATGATTAGACGTGGATATTGATGGGTAGATATTAGTCAGGTTTGATCCCTATTGCGTATTATAAAGGGGTTACGCTGCCACAAATAGTCATGTATGGTATTTTATTAGAATTGCCTCATTCGTCTAGTAGTCCTTAGCGCGACGCTAGAGGTCCTGGGTTCGATGTTCAACCTGGGCAAGTTGTTATTGGGTGTTTTTTGAAATGTTCAATAGCAACTCAGAGTTTGTATTTCCGGTTAAAAGCAATAGTTTTGCCCCCTATTAGGTACCTACATGGGATCTAAACATACCGCGGCACACTGTGAGTATACATTTGTTCTTCTCTGCTTAGCCCTTCACAGAAACAGTCTTTTGTAATTATGGTATGTTATGTTTAATTATTATAAACCTAAGAAGATTAAACCCATTTAATCTCCATTAAAAATAAGCATTATCTTTTTGTGATTTTTTTGCATTTTCCATGCTAAGATTATTAAGTTATTTTTTAGTAAAGGAAAAAATTCAATCGCGGGCAGGATTCGAACCTGCGTCTTCTGGTTTGATATACCAGACGCTCTGACCTCTAAGCCACCGCGAACCCTACCCGCATGATTGAAATTTTGCCTTCACATTCTGAATTTTACGTCATAAGGTGACGTTGGTGACATCTATGAGAGGCAAGTTACCTTACCTCTCAACTTTTTCCTTTACTAAAAAATAACTTAATAATCTTAGCATGGAAAATGCAAAAAAATCACAAAAAGATAGTTAAAAGGAAAGGTGGCATCGTACGACACTGAACTAACTGTAAAGTAAGTCGTGTCGGTTGAGAGGTAAGGTAACTTGCCTCTCATAGATGTCACCAACGTCACCTTATGACGTAAAATTCAGAATGTGAAGGCAAAATTTCAATCATGCGGGTAGGGTTCTCGGTGGCTTAGAGGTCAGAGCGTCTGGTATATCAAACCAGAAGACGCAGGTTCGAATCCTGCCCGCGATTGAATTTTTTCCTTTACTAAAAAATAACTTAATAAGCATTATGTTCATAAAAAACCATTTTAATATTAGTAATTTTATTTACTTTGCGTAATATTATTTTCCAAGATGGATTAATATTGAAAATTTCATTACGTTTTATGAGTTTTATGTTTGCGGCTCCATTTCCTTTTGCTCCGTTTATTATTCATTTTGCCATAAAACAAAACCTATATAATTCCTCTTTCCTGTCATTTTGATATCTCATAAACATTATTACAAAACTTAAGATCCCTGATGTCAGATGTTACGAAATTGGATATTACCTATTGAGCAAAGAAAAATTTATAAAAATCGTCGGTTACAATTTTATTATATGGGTAGAAAAGGGAACCAGAAGACACTGTTTCATATATGTATAATACATATTAAAAAAAAAGTAATAAATGCGTTATAAGTAACGAACTAGATACAGGCAAAATTGTGCTAACAAAAACGTTTCATCTAAAATTAGATATTAATTTCAACAAATGAAAATCGCAAATCTCCCTCAAATTAAATTTGACTGATACATACATTTTATTTAGGAAGGCGAATAAATTGCTTGCTATTTATTATAGCAAGAAATGTAACTATAATCGTATTATCAAAGACAGTGAATGTGGGTGGAGTTATAATTATGTAGTCACTGATATTAATAAATAATTATAACGAGTAGCTTAATTAAGGAAAATCGTATATGAAATATAATTGGTAAGGGATTTTATAATGTATTTATTTCTTGTATTATTTAGATAAATAATACAAGAAATACAAAAAGGTCTTATTCTAGTTGTATCTACCTATACGAGTACAAATAATCTTGTACCGTTTGTACAATGTTCTAAGGAATTGTTTGAAATGATGCCAACAGGTACGTTCTATCACCGCACCTCTCGCCAACGGCGTGGAGTTCATTCACATACCTTAGAACCACTCTGGTCTCTTACTGTGTGATTCCCGAGGAATTTCCTCTCAGGCATACTCAGGTTGTGGAATCAACTCCCCACGGATGTTTTCCCAAAGGACTAAAGCAAGAGGTTCTTCAAAGAGGGTGTGCAAAGATTTTTAATGGGTCGGCAACGCGCGATTTATACCCCTGGTGTTGCAAGCGTCCATAAGCTACGGTAACCGTTTACCATCAGGCGGGCCGTATGCTTGTTTGCCACCTTAGTGGTATAAAAAAAAGAATGTAGGCAAAGTTTGTAACATAGCCTCTCATCCCCTTTATAAACATTAAACCTAAGTAAATAATGAGTTGATCGTGAGATTGATATATTATAACGTAAACGTAATTGGTAAGTATTGTCATACAAAGTGACAAAAAATGTAGAGTTAAGCTAAACTACTGAACAACTACATAACATGAATGAATAAACTAGTCTTATACTTTCTAATCTAATAAGTATAACTAAGTTCAAGCTTATACATTGTAATTAACAAAACCCTTGAACTATTCGAATTGGTGAAAGCTGCGTTTTACTTAAGAGCTTTAGTACTCCTTACTTACTTTTCACCTACACTTAGCTAAGGCATTATTACCTAGTATCACATTATAAACGCTAACCATAAATTTGCTACTAACAGGACAGTCCTAAAAATGGATTATAAAGAACTTTGACAACTGTCATTACCTATTTTAGGACGTATCTTGATTCAAGGTAGTTGAATCATACGGAAAGATAAGTAAAAACAGGTTATAGTATACTTTTCATTACGCTACGATCAATAGGAGCAGAGCAGTGAATTGTGGTGGAACAGTGGTTTCAAGCTATAAAACATGACGCTACAACCCTTAGGAACGGGGCAACGCAGGTGAAACCGCGGGCGAAGAACTAGGGAACAAAGTAACTATTCCACACGGACGAAGTCGCTGGCAAAAGCTAGTATATAATAAAAATGATGAAAATGAAAAGTCTCTATAACAAATAGTAGCATTGCCACCTTACTCGTACGTGTCTAATGGACGGGGTTCAAGTAAAGTATATACCTGCATTACTAGACTCGTTAGATGACGGGTACCGCGAGTGCATTCCACTAACACCTAGGATCTGTTTCAGTCTCATAAAGTAGCGTGTTACAAACAATCTGTGAAAGTGTGGGTTATTATATTATGTAGGTGCCTCGTTACATCTGTTTAGCGTTGAGTAACTTGATTATTAATATAATTATATTCTGTTGACATTATTCAATGAGTGAATGAGTTCTTTCGGACACTCGTCGACTGCATCGATACGTAACATCAGATGAGATAGAAAGAAAGAAAGAAAGAAAGAAAGAAAGAAAGAAAGACAACGTTTTTATTTTCGCCCTTATGACCCACAACAAATCAAAATGCAACTGTACAATCGTAGATAACTTAAAATAGCAAAAGGTTGCGCAAAAAAAGAAAAACGAAAAATGGGAGCTGGCAACACAAAAGGCATGGCCATCTCCCAGAGTCACAGATTAAGGAAATTATAGAAGTTTATGGTTCTTGGTGCATAATTTGATCTATTTTTCCTTAGATAGTGATCAAACTGCAACCAACGAGCGGTTAGATTTCGAATGTTCAAATCCGCCACTTGTTATAGTGGATGCCTTGCCGTATCTTACCATAGTAATAATTTGTTGTAAATAATTTGCTAATTCTACATAACATACCATCACGCCTGTATCCCCCGAAGGGTTAGGCAGAGGCGTACTTAATGTACACCCACACTTCGCCGGTATGTTTAGGTCCCATGTTATAGGGGGCGAGCCTATAGCCATTAACCGGGCACAAACCCAGACTCCGAGCTGCTACTGAGAATTTCATAGAAAAACCCAACAACACTTTGCTCGACCTGGGGATCGAACCCAGGACCTCTAGTGTAGCAGTCGCGCTTGGGACCACTAGACTAATGAGGCAGTCCTAATTCTTTCTCAAAATTTCGTATAAATCTGACGACAGTCCATCCAGGTCCGTCCAGTCTTCTTTAAAATGAAGTCAACAGATACAGAGGACATAAATAAAGCAACGTCATTATTATATTGCGCTTAATAAATGTATATCTCAATATTAAAGATTATCATCAAAATAAAAACCCATGAGATTTCGTGATTAATCAATGAGTAAGTAAGTAATCAATTCGGTTTAAAGAAATTTATTTCTTACTAGCTTTTGCCAGCGACTTCGTCCGCGTGGAATAGTTACTTTGTTCCCTAGTTTTTCGCCCGCGTAGCTTGAGACCTTTCTCATGAATCACTCATTTACCCAACATTTGCCTTCACTGCTCTGCTCCTATTGATCGTAGCGTGATAAAAAGTATACTATAACCTGCCCAGGAGTATGAAGAACAATTGTACCAAGTTTCGTTGAAATCTGTCGAGTGGTTTTTGTTTCTATAAGGAACATACAGACAGACAGACAGACAGACAAAAATTTTACTAATTGCATCTTTGGCGTCAGTATCGATCACTAATCACTCGCTGATAGTTATTTTGGAAATATATTTAATGTACAGAATTGACCTCTCTACAGATTTATTATAAGTATAGATAAAAAAAACTTTTTTAAAAACAATTTCGTTTATAATAAAAGGAGTAGAATTCTATATTGTATTTTTCGTGAGTATCATTAACCCAATAGCGACGACACCTGCTTTTCGGCGTCTCCTAGTACTTGAGTTTGGAAGAAGTTACCGGCAATCGGATTTCCCAAATTATACTTGGCCGCGAATTTAGCAATGGCGAAATTCGTACGAAGGTTGCTTAACCTGAAAAAAGCTATCATCAGTACCTACTGGATATATAATTGTTTTGAATTATTTATTTATTTACTCTAAAAATAACTAAATTACAGTCACCTTTTACCTGAATAGTCAATACAAACGATAATGAAACTTAAGTCAAAGCAATAAAAGTTTTTAAATGCTGAAGGTTATAAATTCCATTATTCAATATAAAATGAACAAAAATATGATTTAATTTCAATGAATTTAAAGTTCGCGAAAACAGTTATAAACCTAAGCCATCAATACGAACGCACAAAAATGACCGAAATCGAGTAGTTTGATTCTGAACAAACTACTTTCAAGGTGTGCGTTAATTATGTAACACGATGTATATCTTTTGTTGGAAATTATTAAATAACTAATAACTTACTTCTTGACGAGTTGCGATTCTTTAAAAGCCAATTTACCAGGCTGTGCGTATACTAAGAATATGTATCTGTGCAGGCCAGAAGCTGGTGGAGGTGTGGGGCTCATGTACTCAGAGAGGGTCTCCCCTGCATCGACTTTGTCACCAGGAATGTTCACGACAAGCCAGTGTCGAAACTCACGCAATAGTGGATTCTCGCGAGAAGGCGCGTCTGGATCTAAAAATTGTTGAAATAAAACACATTATTTTTTTTTTGCATTTTCGACGCTAAGATAAAGTTAGTTTAGTGCAGGAAAAATTCCACCGCGGGCAAGATTCGAACCTGCGTCTTCTGGTTAGATACGATCAAATTTCGATTTGGCTCGCGGTGGCTTGGAGGTCATAGCGTCTGGTGTAGATACCTCCAGAAAACGCAGGTTCGAATCCTGCCCGCGGTCGAAATTTTCCTTCACTAAAATAACTCTATAAAACATATTGTTCAGTCCATTCATTTAATGACATCTAGCATCTAGCAATGTATGGGCGTTGGGTGGCCAAAAATGTATTTTGCTTTATTTTTATTGTTTGAACCCAATATGGATCTATGTGTGATTTATTATTATTATATTAGGAACTAGGTGTATAACAGTACATCTCTGCTCTTAGCATATCTGCTGAGCTCTTTGGAAAGGCGTGGTAATATGGTTTATGTTTACTTACCAACCATAGCGAGAGTATACCACTGGTCAGCGGCGGCATCCCACGAGGCAGAAGGCTTGAGAAGAACATCGGTTAAGCTAAGCTCATCACCTAGATTGACAATCGCGCCGCTAGGATACTTCACCTGTAATTACGTCACTAGTTTTTTTTTTATAAACAGAAACTATACGTGTCTGTTTATGAACAAACAAGCTTTGAGTCGCGGGGGTTTCAAAAACTTACCTAAAATTAACAGACACAAATTACAGACCCAGATCCGGAACAAATATCCATGGAACGTACAACTGTTTGCCTCATGTAGAAATCGAAACTAAGCCAAACGTGTAATTATTGGGTTTTCATATCAAATTCTCAGTAGCACTTGGTGTTAAGATGTGTGCACGGAGAGAGTGCAATAGGCAAGCCGTCTTAATGGTAATAGGCTCTCATAGAACTTTTAGATTTTAAGTATTACAGGCATGTAAGTCTGGAGGATTAGAAGAACTAAAAACAAGAAGACAGCTGTAGATTTAATGAAGAACGAGGTAGCTTTAATCTGAGAGTGTCCATAGTTTGATTGTGGTACGTTTGCCGGGGTCAGCCCCTTCCAACTCCTATATTCATGTATACACTATGTATACTCTTGCTACAAATCTTCTCTCACTCCACAACGATTCCCCATTACGCTAGTCCTCGCAAAATACACAAAAAAGTTCTAATTGAGGTACTTACAGAAACCAACTTGGAAGGAGGCACAGACACGACATCAGAGACGATCTGATGTGATCTGAAACTCTCCGCTACACTGGATGATTCTTGTGCAAATACTCTCAAATCGATCAAAGAGCTTTCTGCTATTAATAAAACTATCGCACATGTTAATGTACGCGCCATTATTTATTTGTTTTTTATTTAGTCTATCAAGGGTACTATCACACGAATATGAGTCTTGTGTTGGTTTTAAGATGTATCTATCAAGTGGATATCGTCGAGGTTAAAAACATGATATTTATACCCAAAATGGATCACAGCGGAGACAGGTGCGCGAGGGGGGAGCCAATGAAGATGACGACGCGTTGTTCGTGGATTGGTAGACAACAATAAATAATATGTACATACATTATCTGCATACTTGTGCCCATATATGTGAAGATGAGAGAAGAATGCATGTAACCATTGTGTAAAAATAAAATCATATCTTTTATACGTGTACAAAACCAGAAAGTAACCGTAAAATATTTAAACCATAACCGCCAGCAGCCTTCAGTCGATACACTGCCGGCTTCCGCCTATCATCTGCGAAGAGCTCTGCTAATCCGCGCACTTAAAGTCAATGAATAGTCAACTCCTTTTCACTCCTATATCCATAGTCACGAAGTCTATTTATTTCATTAATATCTGATCATACATGCTCCCGTTACAGATCTTCTTTCACTCCATAACGGTCCTTTATCCCGTTGTTCCTCGTTATTTATCAAGTGGATGTCGTCGGAGTGTTTTCCAAGGCCTTTATTGACATTGGAAACATCGCACTTATCTTTTTAGTCCACAAGTAATGCAAACAATACTAATTGTATTTTAATGTATTGTATCCAAGTTAATTACAGAAAGTAATTTTGGAAAAAATATAACTTTAAAATGTCTGTATGGTATGTATAAATACGAAATATCACGCACTATCACTGATTAATCACGAAATATTATATACAATATAGCTATAGCTACAGACTTTCAATTTAGAGTGTAGATTCCTTATATGAATAATAAATATATACTCTAAATTGTAAGCTGAGCTATAGTGCTGATGTTTATAATGATATAAACATCAGCTACATAATATGTAGAAAGGATTTTGGTAATTTCCTTTGGTATTGGAAATATGAGAGCAACGCGAGTAACACCGCGGGGCATAGCTAGTCTATTATAATTATAGCGATAGATTATTCTATTGATTCTGATTAAACTGTTGATTCAGCTGTAGGGTAGGGTAGGGTAGGTAATTAGTGTAAAACTCTTTAAACATATTATGATGGTACTCATTATGATTAACAAAGAAACGATTCTTTTATTTAGTTCAATAATGAATTAGGTACTATACTGCTACTGTAAACACAGCTTGTTCGAACCATGTACAGTCAATATGGCTCCGCTTTTGTTTTTTTTTTAAAGGCTTATCTTTTTTTGGGGAAGTTGTTATATCATGAGAGTATGTGTAAGAATTTTATACTAATTATCAATCACCCTACAAGGCCTTTATAAATCTACACTTCTAATATTTTGACCTTGAAATAAATTATTTTAACGGTTATTTATCACGGATTACTTTACGTTTTTGAGAGTATTACGGAATTTACGGTCGCGGACAGACTGAGGTGTAGGATTGGTTAGTTGTTAATATCATCAACCGTTGTCCCACATTTTCTTAATTACCCATTGTTTTGATTTGATTAATAATTAAGAATAGCTTAGAAACCTTGATTATACATAATTAGGATAATTATCTTTTTTTGTGGGATAGCGGGAAAATGAGCTGTCGGATCGCCTGATGGTAAGCGATTACTGCCACCCATGAACATTGGACACCCGCAACACCAGATGAGTCGCGAGTGATTTGCCGGCCTTTTAAAAGGGGATTGGGCCTCCGGTATCCTCAATCACTCGGCGAAACAGAACGTAAGCGTTGTTTCACGCCGGTTTCTGTGAGGTCGTGGTATCACTCCGGTCGAGGGCGCATTCGTGGTGAATCATGGGGCTCCCACGGTTAATTATTCTTTTGAATTTAATAGAATGATTTTCGCCAAAACTAGTTTTAGTTGATTTTTGCACTTAAAATTACCTTTAACTTTAAAATAATATACATAATGTACCAGCATCAGAAGAATGAGATTAAAAGAGTAGTTGCATAATAATTATTTATAAGGCAAACTCCATTTATTTCTTCTTCCTAGAGATTGTGTCAGTGTACCAAAATGTTCATAGCAACACCAACTTTTGGGCGTCACCTAGTATCTGAGATTGGTAGAAATTGCCGGCGATCGGGTTGCCTAGATTGTACTGCTCTGCAAATTTAGCAATGTCGAAATTCGTGCGAAGTTTGACTAAGCTGAAAAAAATAAAACAATTTTATCGTCAATTCTAGTAGTTCATAATTGTCCAATACACTGTATCAATTGATGTTTACATAATAATGAAGACTAACTACTAACAAAATTGCCGCCTAATTCCCCCCTTTCTGCTCCTGCCTACTCCGCAAATATATCATGATCATCGTGGTACGTATCGAATTTAACAGAGAAACAGTATAATTTTAGAATATCAGTAATTCAATATTGTCCAGAAATGTAACTTTCTAGGCCTACCCTGGTTGCCAGACTCTTTGGGCTTCTGACTATCATTATCGATTGAAATCTGTCTTCGTATGACAACCGAGATCGGTTTTATAAGCTGTCTGAGGCACGGAGATTCTAGACGGTCTTGATGAAGAATAGTCACCCATCCGCAATGAGCTCTCTACAAATATGGGTGAGCTACACGATGATTGATCCATGCTTGCCATCTATTGGGATGGATCAATTTAAGTTGCTATTGGTCTATCTTCAAAAAATCATCCTAGACATTGGTCTACATTGTGGCACTCACATAATAATGAATACCTATGATGGCTGGACTTTAAAAGATACCATGATTTTCTGAGTTTGTTTCGGTGTTTCTTCTCAGAGATCTCTAGAATCTAGTTTAAGTTCTAGTTCTAGTAAAAATTATGACTTGTATAAGTATCTTTAAAAGATCTATTTGCAAAATAAACATAATTTATCATCCATATATTGATTAAGGCAATCAACGGCGATACATAAATAACAAAATATCTTACTTGTACATTACAATTCCGAACCCGTCGAATGACAATTCACCAGGTTGCATGTAAACCAAGAATGTATATCTATGCAAACCAGAACCAGGTATAGGAGTGGGGCTCAGGTACTCGGAAAGGGTCTCCCCTGCATCCACATTGTCGCCAGGAATGTTCACGACCAGCCAATGGCGCAGCTCACGTCCTATTGGGAATTTTCTGGAAGGCAGGTCTGCAAATTGGTTAATGTGTACTGTACCCTAATTTTTTTCTTTAATTTAAGAAGTCAGTTCTTATCAGAGAAGCAATCGCCACTGTTCTATAACAGAGATCACCTTCTGTTTGATTTTGTATATTACTCGGCCCTAAATTACAGACAGACAACGAAATGATCCCATGGGTTTCTTTTGAGATACGAAACCCTAAAAATTGTTTCAATTACAATAAGTCTAGAAGGACTGATTAGTTTAGTTGTTGCACACATGGCTCTTGAGCAAGAGGTCCGGGCTCGAGTCGCGGGTCGAGCAAAGTTATTGGGTTTTTTCATAACAAAAATCCACTATGAGCTGGATTTGTCCCCGGTAATAGGTTCGCCTCCTATCACAATGGATCTAAAAACATACTAATAAACATCGGTACAAGGCTTGATGGTACGATTTATATATACTTACCAACCATGGCGAGAGTATACCACTGGTCAGCGGCTGCATCCCACGAGGCAGAAGGCTTGCGAATAATATCGGCTACGTTCAGCTCATTACCTAAATTTACAATCGCACCGCTGGGATACTTCACCTGTAATTACGTCATACCAATGAAGATTCTACGCTAAAAATATTAGCTGCCTCATAGTAGTCAGAAAGGTTGTTACTGAACATGAGGTCCTGATGAGAATTATTAGGTTTTTATATGAAATTCCCAGTCAGATATTCTCTTGTCATGATAGCTAGGTCACGTGAATGACCCAAGACTACATCATTGTCTGTGGTGCATAACCAGCAAAGACACAATCAAGCGAGTTGCCAGCATTTGATAACTTACACTTATGTGTAAATAAATTATCCGAGCAAATCAATCAAACAACGCTTACGTTGTGTTTCGTCGAGTATGTGAGGTTACCGGAGGCCCAATTCCCTTTTAAAAGGTCGGTAACGCACTTGTGACTCCTATGGCGTTGCGGGTGTCCATGGGCGGCGGTAATCGCTTACCATCAGGCGATCCGTATGTTCGTTTGCCCTCCTATCCCATAAAAAAAAACTGACTAAAACGGCACAAGTTTCATTCCCTTGCCCTTTAGTTATGGCCATGGAATTCAATGAAATTTATTAAAAACCATACAATGAAAACATAAAAACATTCCGAATCTTCAATCCATACTCGCCACGTATACTTGTTTCATCAATATCCATTTATATCCTCTATGCATGCCGAAACTCTCCTCTATTGCTACATCTTTTTTTACTCCACAACGCTGAAGTATATACAATAATAATAATCTAAAATGATTTAATTGGAAAGTACTTACGTAAACCAATGAAAAAGGTGGTATGGGAACGACATCAGGAACGATTTGATTTGATCTGAAACTGTCCGCTACACTGGATGATTCCTGAGCTAATACACTCAAAATAACCAGAGAACTGTCTGATATTATTAATAAACCTATCGCAAATTTTAATGTACTTTCCATTATCCACATATATTGTTTTGTATTTTATTTACTCTATTAATGGTAACGGTCACACGTCGTGGTTATAAAGTGACTGAGTCGTGTGTTAGTATTAAAACGTAGGTACCTATAAAATGGCTGACGACACCCGTCTATGAAACCAATCAACTGTATAGCATCAAATAATACAATATTCCTATATCACATTTAACTAACACTTAAGAGGGGAAGGGGTGTCCAGTTTTTAACCGTGATCCCATGCAGCCTTAATTGACTTAAGCTCTTGGCAGCAGAAGACAATGGTATTATATACACCGTAAAATTTAAATGGTTGTTATCTCGAAGCAAAACGAACTTAGTAATGAATAGGAATAACTTTTATTATAGGACCGATCCTAAAATATGAAAAAAAAAATCAGTTGATCCATACATTTTGATTGTGTTGGTACACTTTAGTACGGAACAGCTAATTTTTTTCCATAGTAAAAGTTGTTCGTATTAATTAATACGTTCGTTTTGTTGTGAGACAATAACCATTTAAATTTCACGGTGTATAAACAAGAGTGCTGTTTTTAACCCCCGACGCAAAAAAGAGGGGTGTGTATCTGTGTATCTATCTGTTGCATTGTAGCTTCCAAACGAATAGACCGATTATGATTTTGGTTTCTGTTTGAATGGTGACTTGTTCGAGAATGTTCTTAGCTAGCTATGACTTAAGAAAATCTAATCAACCGTTTGAAGATTATCAAATCTTGTCTGGTACAAGACAGAATGAGTGAGCAACTTCCACTGGTCTGATTCGATTTTGGTATCCTGTTATTTCAATGATATTGCAAGAAAATGGTAGTCATGACTTGATGCTGTGGAGATTAATAAAATGTATAATTTAATGTTATTATTATTTGATGCATTAAATAAATTGTCTAATAGAAAGATAACGTACGAATCTAAATATATATAAAACTCAAAGGTGACTGACTGACTGACTGACATAGTAATCTATCAACGCACAGCCCAAACCACTGAAGGGATCGGGCTGAAATTTGGCATGCAGGTAGATGTTATTACGTAGGCATCCGCTAAGAAAGAATTTTGATAAATTCTACCCCCAAGGGGATAAAATAACGGATGAAAGTTTGTATGAAACTTTGTCAATTTTAAACCGATCGGGCTGAGACTTTGCGTGCATATAGCTACTATGACGTAGGCATCCCCTAAGAAAGTATTTTGATAAATTCCACCCCTAAGGGGATAAAATAGGGGATGAAAGTTTGTATAAATCTTCTTATATTTTCGACTGATTGAACTGAAATTAAAGATAGGAGCTACTATGATGAAGACATCCGCTTAAATAGGATTTTGATAAATTCAACCCCCATGGGGATAAAATAAGGGATGATGGAGGATGTAAATGTATTAGTTTGAACTATCAGTACCTAATGGAACGAATAAATTAAGACGAACAAAATAATATTAATAATAATACTTCTTAACGCGAGCGAAGCCGCGGGCAAAATAATTAATAAATTTCGACCTATGTAGGGGTGAAATAGGGGATGAAAGTTCATATGGAACAAAGTAACTATTCCACGCGGACGAAGTCGCGGGCAAAAAGCAAGTATTTTCATAATATGTGTCTTCGTTAAGATCGTATGGATTCAAAGGACTATTTATTCCCAGCCATTGAGGGTTTATCCCACTCTTACACACACATTTTAGTGAATATACGTTTAATATTCGTTTTCGATGAAAAGGGGTTAGACCACATCGTAGGTACCGACCGCAGAATATCATGAATTTGGAAACATTAATTAATAAAACAAGTTACTAATATTATAATCCAAGCTTTGCATTCCACTCGATATTAATCGATTAGAGCGGAGTATTAGTTGTGTGCACAGCACTCGATCTCTATTGAAGAGCATTCAAGTAGCATCTTCGTATAGTGTTTCAATCCGATTGGCACACAATTTCCGTATATAGAATTAATACCTCATTGACATTCGGCGTAATCTGACGATATTTATCTTGTACCTACGGGAACGTTTTATTAAGTAACCTGACTGATTTTATAATTTGGATTCGAATATACATATTTTTTTGAAGAAGGCAAAGTATGTATGAATATATGCTTTAGGAGATTTAATGTGGAATAGTGCCTAGGCATTTATAGAACTCTAAGAGTGATCGGTCGGATAGTCCTATACCGTTTTAGCTTACTTGGAAGGTTTTTTTTTAATAACTCCTGTATTTCAAACAGAGTGCCTTCACTATTTATGTTATTTGAATTTTTAGAATTAGAATTATTTTAAAATGCAAGGAAACAATTGTAGACTGGATACTAAAGCTATAACTAATAACCGAACACTGAGACCCGATTAATTGTCGTAAGATAAGTGAAATCTTTTCTAAATAACATTAAATTTAAACATCTTTTTGTGATTTTTTTGCATTTTCCATGCTAAGATTATTAAGTTATTTAATAGTAAAGGAAAAAATTCAATCGCGGGCAGGATTCGAAGGTATATCAAACCAGAAGACGCAGGTTCGAATCCTGCCCGAGATTGAATTTTTTCCTTTACTATTAAATAAATTAAATTTAAAGTTTAAAATACCCTCGCAGCGTCAAGGCATGGTTACTATGTTCTTGGAATATAATTAAAGTAACAGGATACTCAATTTCAAATCGATCAGACCAGTGGAAGTTTCTGACATCCCTTCACGAACCCTAACATCCCTTCAGAAAACAACTGATAATCTTGAAACAGCAAGGCAGATTTTTTTAAATCATAGCTAAGAAATTTCTAGCTCAAGTCACCTTTCAAACAAAAAAATCCGAATCAAAATCGGTCCCTTTTGTTTGGGCGCTGCGATGCAACAGACAGACACACAGCTACACAGACACACGATAAACTTATAACACCCCTCTTTTTGTGTCGGGGTTTAAAAATAAATATGGAACGACGAATGAACCTTCCAAAATCAAAAACCTCGCATTCATTTCATAAACGAAACAGCTTCCAAATACAAACCGTAAGAATGTCAAAATCAAATAAACCTTTTTATTAGGAACACAGCCAAAGACATTGGCTGGAAAAAGTAAGCAAGAAAAAAAATCCTGGTCGGAATTTTTTTGGTTCATTAAATAAAGGTGAAACCAGACGAACTCCGAAATGAAATACAGCGGGTGGATGGTAACCGATTCTAATTTTCCACGCGAATTAATTCCAAAGTCGCCTTCTAAGAATGTCAATGTTGGGACATATTTTTTCCGACAATTGAATGGCGCAGTTTAGTTTTCAATTTTAAAATTTTATTATAGTTTTTTGACCCATTATTAAGATTCACGCCTTTTGTAATTTACCATTTAATATAACAAACTATGTAATGTATTTTTTACGTAAATGAGGAAATGAAATATTACACTTTACTATGAAAAATGTTTTTAAATACTTAATAGTTATAACCGTAACATAATATACTATCACGCCTGTATTCCCCGAAGTGTTAGGCAGGGGTGTACTATAATGTACTAACCACAGTTTTCCGCTAGCTTAAAGTCCCACATCATAACGTTTGGATTCACAAAACCAAAAATCCGAACTCCGAGTTGCTATTGAGAATTTCAAACCCAATAATACTTTGCTCAACCCAGGAATTGAACCCAGGAGCTCTAGCTTATTAGTCACGCAGCTATTCCTTTGTCAAATAAACGAGGCAAAAAAGGCTTACCCGAAATTAGTTCTTAAATTCACTAGCTATTTCAACTTTTTACAATCAACCTCTTTTTGCAAAGCCCAAGTAAATTGGATCGTCCAGAAAATACGGTTTAGTTTACTGTATTGACATTCTATTCATTGCAAACATAAAACGGTAAAAGAGCTTGGACGGTATTACTACGCTATTTATCTTAAGCTGTTAATACAGAAACCTTATTTCACCTGTTTCAAAGAAACCACGGAGGCTAAAAAGGTCGCGTTCGGAGATTTTAAAAAGTTTTCGCGGTAGAATTTTTATTTTTTTTTACGTGGGAGAGCCATGCTTTTACGTGGGAGAGCCATGCTTCGGCACGAATGGGACGGCTCAACCGGAGTGACTTTTTTTTTACAAAAAAAAAACGTTGCCCCACACTAGGATTTTCTCCTGTATCGTGGGTGCGTTTACAAACACAAATTCTGACATACACAAACGCCCAGACCCGGAACAACTATCTGTAGATCATACAAATATTTGCCCCGTGTTGGGATCGAACCCACAACACGTGGCGCAGAAGCCGATCGCTCAACCACTACGCCAATCGTGTCGTCGTGTCGTGATACAACGGCCTCACAGATAACCGGCGTTAAACAACGCTTACGTTGTGTTTCGCCGAGTGAGTGAGGTTACCGGAGGCCCAATCCCCTTTTAAAAGGTCGGCAACGCACTCGTGTTGGGTCCTCTGGTGTTGCGGGTGTCCATGGGCGGCGGTAATCGCTTACCATCAGGCGATCCGTCTGCTAGTTTGCCCGCCTATCCCATAAAAAAAATAAAAAATAGTTGGTAAACGAGCAGACGAGGTTATTGTTATATGACTTTTCACGTAAAAGTCGATACATATACCAAAGTGCTTTACAACGTCTCCAACGTAAGGGTGGTCGCTAGCTAGTCAAACTCCAAGAGATCTTACCATCGAACAAATCAAATATTATGCGATATGCCTATCTGAATGGTAGTCGCAGTGAGGGTTTAACCCGTTACCGAACCCTAATAATTCCCATATATAACATTACTTATTACCGTTAATTATTAATAATTCCGTTAATAACGGAATTATTAGGGTTCTGAATACGAATAGGAGTCAGGTGGTCAGGCTTGCAGGTTACCTCACACCGTGAGAAAACCTGCAAGCCTGAGAGATTTTCTCGACGGGATGTGAAATCTGTCAACCTGCACTAGGCCAGTGTGATAGAATGGAGTCTAATCCCACCCATTCAGAGAGGAGACCCGTGCCCAGCATGTGAGACAACATAATGGTTTGTTTCTTTTTTATGGGATAATAGGGCAAACGAGCAGACGGATCGCCTGATGGTAAGCGATTACCGCTGCCCTTGGACTCCCGCAACACCATAGGAGTCTCAAGTGGATTTCCGACCTTTTAAATGGGGATTGGGCCTCCGGTTACCTCACTCACTGGGCGAAACACAACGTAAGCGTTGTTTAACGCCGATTTTCTGTGAGGCCGTGGTACAACTCCGGTCGAGCCGGCCCAATCGTGCTGAAGCATGGTTCTCCCACGTAAAATTTTTTTTATGTAATTCTTTACGAAATTTATCATATGAAATTTGTCATCACCATTTTAGCCACCCAGTTAGAACGAGGTAAGTTTGTAGGATCACTTTGAGAAGAAGCAGTTTGGAGTCTCACTTAAACTGACTACTAAAGTGCCCGTTGATTAAGTACTAAAAAGCAAACTATAATGAGAGTCGTGATATCTTGGTGAAGTTAAGTGGATCCAATTTAGAGTTAAGCATAGCTGGGGAGTCTTGAAATCTGTTTAAACATTATCGGTGCTCCAGTAAAAACAGTTGGGAGAATAACTTTTGTTCACTTATATTATTTTTGTTTATTATTACTTGGGTACACGTATCATACAAAACTGTATTGTATTTTTCTAGATATCTGTTGGTATGGACTAGATATTGGGTTACGGACGGATTGGGTTTGACGACAGTCGTTTCATGTAAAATACGAATATTAAGACGTATCTGGTTAGTTAGGACTAGCAACTCACCACTACTTCGCAAGGATATATTCATAAATATAGACATGCATAACCTTCCTAGATAATCCTACTTTCTATTGCTGAAAACCATGAAAATCCGTACAGTAGTTTCTGAGATTAGCCCGAATAAGCAAAAAGTCAGAGCAGCTCGACGGGACCCATCTTCTTCTTCTTTCTGCCCTTATCCCAATTTATTTTCGCCAGCATTTCCTTTTCTTCCATTCATCCCTGTCAGCTGTCACGTCATAATTCACTTCCTTTCCCATCATATCCTTCCTTCCTTCCTTTCCCATCGTCTCCCTCCAACCTTCCTAAATTAAAGAGGACTTAATTTATAAATATAACCAACATACACCAACATAGAAGGGGGGATTAGTATGTTGATGATGGCGTTGAAACTAACGCATGTCAGTTCTCGCTTAACCCTTGTCATGCATAGCAATATTACTTTGGCAGCAAAACTCTCTTACATTTATTAACTTTACGGAACACCCTATTCTTGGTAGATGTACATAAGAGAAAAAGTTCGGAATGCGGGCGCCACATTAAACGTGTTCACACACTGCCTTTGTTAATACCTACGTACAGGATTCTTGTTTCTTGTGTTTGCAAGACGCGTGTTGCTCTACAGTGTGTTTTCATTTTGTGGCCGAGTAATTACATACAGTTTGCGAGACTTTGTTGTAAATATGACTTCTTGGTATTATTGCTTCTTGCTTGAAGCTTTGAGTTAAACTTACCTATCCTTCTGTGAAATGTTTTTGATGGGTTTTGTGCTACGCAGTTCTCAACCTTCTAGCATAGTAGTCGCGTTTGGTTCCACTATACTAATGTGTTAGAACTACGAATTAATTATGCTAACAAAGCTGGTATCGATTTATGTAATTACAATATATTTGTATTCAATGAAGTGACCTATATCTTTAAATGAATCAACTTATTTAATTTTATATAGGTACATCCTTCTTAACTTTACAGCTATTAAAACCAGCGATCTAGCAATATAACTACGGTGAAAGCACATTAATCCTTAAAACGGGTAATTATAATTAAATTTTGTAGCCATATACGTGTGAGAATAATTTAGTAGAGCATTACCACACCGTAAATAGTGTTTTATCCCATAATAAATTAAGCTTACTTTAGCTTATTTACCATAAAATTTGAGTATAATGGGAGTATTATTTAATTAAGGCGTTAACCATGTAGGTATTAATCTTGAATTAATTTCATGTAGGTATGAGTACGTGGTTAATATTATGATGATATTAGAAGCAGTGCTTATAGACTGCTTCATTAGCCTAGTCTAGTTCATCTATTCAAATTCAAATATTTTATTTCAATTAGACCTTATACAGGTACTTTTGAGATGTCAAAATCTATTTGCATGGTTTTTTTTTATGGGATAGGAGGGCAAACGAGCAGACGGATCGGTAAGCAATTACCGCCGCCGTAAGCGTTGTTTAACGCCGGTTTTCTGTGAGGCCGTGGTATCACTCCGGTCGAGCCGGCCCATTTGTGCAGAAGCATGGCTCTCCCACGTAAATGGTTCCAAATAGTGGGTCTTATGGAGAAAAGCCGGCAAGAAACTATAGATACTCTTTTAAATAGGTAAGTATTGATGGTTACAATGTTTGTCTTCTATTAATGTGAGTATTGTGGAGTTTGATTTTTGATTTGATTAAATTACGAAAATAAATACTTTCCAAAAGACAACATAGGAATTGCCATGGCATGTCAGAGCTGACCAGTCCTGACAGACGGCACCCTATTCCTATTATATGGGACCTAAATATAGGAGTGGCAAGGCAAACTGTGGATATACATTAAAACACCTCTGCCTAACCCCTTCGGGGAATACAAATATGTTATGTAGTACCAACGTACCGTTGACAGGACTCTAGTTCACCTCGAACTTATCGAAATTATCTGCGTATTAATATAATTAACCTTCTGACCATCACAGTCACAGTATAGGCGATAAGTCAAAATGTTCCCAGCTCGCCACGGTCACGACTGGGTGACAGATTTCTATAGGAAATTCGGAACCTTGGTGCTGAGGACACGCTTTTTCTGTTTTGATGTGGCGGTAAATGGGTAAAGCCATCTTCGTAAGGAAACGTGCACTCCTGAGAGATTTTTTAGATTTTTTCTCGTATGAAATCTGCCAAGCTTTAAACCGTATTTAATTAAATTGAATGTCGTATCAATGTTTTATAGTACCTACTTGGTTAATATAAAAATTTTAATTATGTAAAATAAATTGCACATCAAGTTATAGCCAAATAACATAGCTCCGTGCTATGTTGTGTTTCTGACAGTGAGCAAGGTCGCCAGAGCTCCGCGAGAAAGCGTTGTGTTGGCAGTGTGGGGACCGGTGGTGTTTTGTTACCGCCGCTGTCCAGCATGGCAGCATGTCTCCTATGCTGCCAGCCTAACTATTCCTCTTTAATTTACAGGGTCGGCAACGCGCGATTGATACCGCTGCTCTTGCAAGCGTCCATAGACTACCGTAACCGCTTACCATCAGGCGGGCCGTATGCTTGTTTGCCACCTTAGTGGTATAAAAAAAAGTTGCCAAATACTGTCAAATTTTCCCAATAGATATTAAACTCTATGATTTGGAGATTAAATTGACCATCTATTAAAGGAATTTGACAGTTTTGGATACCATTATGTGCTGTTGACTGTACGTAGATTATTTCGAAATCTATTTCAAACCACGAACTACCCACATAGATACATAATTATCATCGGTTAACCTATGTACATATAAATATATCCAAACTATGATATTCGGAGCGCGTTGGCGAGCAATAGATCATATATGATTCATTGGCGGTCATGCGGCGTTTATGTGTGTGATACATCAATACCTGTCTCGGGCATACCTGCGTTGGCTTAGTAGGTTTAAGGGCATTACATCGCTCAATCCAATAAACACCCTAGCTTTAAAGAAGTTTCTAGTGGAATCCTTATGTGCGTTTGCCTTATAAAAAATATATGTTATATATAAGGTAATGACAAATAAATTGTATTGCTTAAAATTTTTATAAATTTGCCCCAATTTTGGATAATATTTGAAGTAAATAGGCCTTTTTTAACCTAATTTGTATTTTTTCTCATTAAGGGCATTACATCGCTCAAATCCAAACAATACCCCAGCATTAAAGAAGTTTCTAGTGTTTAATTTATATTTACTTTTGACAACATTATTGTAAAATCCAAACATATAACAATATGCTGGTGTTATGTAATAAAACTACTTTTAACCTGATTTTATCGCGTTGTATTGATATTATTTAATTAAACATCCATGGTCATGGGTAGACCCTATGCTGTTTTAACTTTAGTTAACTAAATACTATCCTGAATAACAATGCTTCCCAAGTTACACTTAGCCACAAACCAATCACTTTTAATTTTTTATCTCATATTTTCCGCATTTGTTTTAGTAGCGACATCTGGCGATGAGTCCTAGTTTCCTCTAATGAACGAGGGGTAGGTTGAAGAGTATTAAATAATGTGCCGAGCGTGTCCCGTAACATGCAGAGTTCATTGTGTTACTTAGCGCGGAAATATAGCAGGAACATTTAGAAATTAAACCAATCTGACTAATGCAGAAATGCAGTGCGAGTTCTTCTGTTATAACTCTTTTTTATTTTGCGTAAACAGATTTTTTATTTTCCTACATTAGTAATGTGCTTATTTTGCTAGTATCTACTCCTACGTAGGTATCACTGTACCAGGTTTTTTATATATTCAAATATGAAAATGAATATACTTATCAGTTTTTATCGCGTTATATTTACATGATTAAATCCGGTCTACCTCTAGTGTAGCAGTCGCGCTTGGGACCACTAGACTAATGAGGTAGTTTAGTGGTCCCAAGCGCAACTCCTACACTAGAGGTCCTGGGTTCGATCCCCAGGTCGAGAAAAGTGTTATTGGGTTTTTCTATGAAATTCTCAGTAGCAGCTCGGAGTCTGGATTTGTGCCCGGTGAATGGCAATAGGCTCACCCCCGATTACATGGAACCTAAACATACTGGCGAACTGTGGCTGTAGATTAGTACGCCACTGCGTAACCTTTCGGGGAATAGATGCGTGATGGTATGATATAATTATATTTACAGGAGTTTATTATATGGGACCAAAAGCTCAAGACTTTGAAGTGTACTGCAATATGACAACTAGAGAGACGTAGAAACGAAACAACGCCCTTGCATTTTTATAATTCCGCTAAATCACCATTCTGGTTGACCGAAATCGGAGTTGAACTAAGAGATATATACACCGTAAGAATTATACTTTACGCTTTAAGTGTACTTTTATTCGCTAGAATATGGAATACTCTTTTTAAAAAAAATCATGATTACAATAATAAGCTATATAGCATTTAACATGGGACCTAAACATACCGGCGAACTGTGGGTGTACATTAAGTACACCTCTGCCTAACCCTTCAGGGAATATAGGCGTGATGGTATGTTAAATGTTATGATTAAATCCAGACGTTTCGGAACCTTTATAGCATCCATGGCCACGAGCAGACATTTTTATATGCTAAGATGGTTTGTTTCTGTTGAGGGACTTGAAAGGACACTAACAAAAAGGATTTATAAGGGAGTGGAAGCACCGGAAGGGGATGCCCGAGAAAGACATAATCGACCTTACTTGTGAGGTCTTTCAAAAAGGTCAGGTGCGTATTATTCGTAACCGGCTCATGTATAAATAACAAGATGTATGACCGTGGACGAATTAAAATAAGTATGCAAGAATCCTAGTCTGTAGTAGATAGTATATTGCTAGGAGTGTTTTAGTGTTAGGTTTGGAGATTCAATATTTTAAAAGTACTCTTAGCCTCTTGGCTATAAGAACTTAAATGTAGTAAACCAGAAAAACGATAAAATCATTTTGTCATACCTAAGCAATTTTGACCTTGCTCACCGTTAGGAATACAACAGCACGGAGTTATGTTATTTGACTACGATTTTCTGCGAGGTGGAGGTATTTCCCCAGTCGTGCAGCTTCAATTTTGAGTGGAATTATTCGATTCCACTATGCCCTACCTCTCTTCAACTTCACACTGCTCGATCTGGGAATCAAACCCAGACCCTCACCTCAACTTACTTGCAACCACTAGACCAATGCCACAATACCTACTCAACTTTTCTACACGTTGGTGAGAGACGAATAGACAAATCATAATGAATTTATTCTATTAAATAATTTGGATAGAATACAGAATTCAAATAAAGAAATCATTCTTAATATTAATTCCACAAAGAAAATACCTGAGTCCAGCATTTAAATGACTTTCTCTTTAATATACCAAGGCCATTTGCTTATAAAATAATTCGAAGCAATATTTTATACCATAAACCATTGTTCAGTGGAATGCCACAGCCTAGCAATCTTAGCCAGTCTATCCAATCCAATGTCAGTCCAATGTCTTGTTTATAATATTACGAGTTTGCTCAAAAAGACAAATACTTAAGTTATTATCAACACTAACCTGTGTAATTAGTTGGAGTGTTGTTCTATGGTATAATTTCAAATTCATGTGCGGACTACAAAAATCTGAATATGGGAAATCTGATATATATATTTTTTTATGCTGTGATCATATAACACTGAATATGATATTGTTAACATGCCCTCAAACTATCGAAGTAATAACCAATATCATCAATAATTCAATTTTAACATCGACTTTTCCGTCTATCTGGAAACTAGCAATAGTACGACCAATTCCTAAAAAAAATAACCCAGTTGACATAAGTGACTTGAGACCTATAAGTATATTGCCCTGCTTAAGTAAGATTTTAGAGAAAACTGTAAATATGCAATTATCCAAGTATCTTGAGACAAATGAAATTATACCTGACACGCAGTCTGGATTTAGGAAAGGTCGTGGCACAGCATCCGCTCTGATAGATGTTACTGACAACATACTAGCTGCGCAAGATGAGGGTATGTGTACTGCTCTGGTCTTGTTGGACTTTTCTCGGGCGTTTGATTCGCTAAATGTACCACTATTACTTTCAAAGATGGCATTTTACGGATTTGACATATCGACGATAAATTGGTTCAACAGTTATCTCAGTAACCGCGCACAATTTGTAGAATTACGTGATTCGGAGGGAAATTCTGCGTTATCAAGCATAACCTCCGTACCGAAAGGAGTACCGCAGGGATCGATATTGGGGCCTATCCTCTACTTATTATACAGTGCTGATGTCATTAACGAAATAAAACATTGTAAACATCATATGTACGCGGACGATCTGCAAATATATTTATCGTTCAAACCTCAAAATTATGATTACGCAATTAAAGCTATTAATGAGGATCTTAAGAGGTTAGTAGACTGGTCGGGCCGTAATTCCTTAGTACTTAATCCAAGTAAAACAAAAATTATGATAATGGGAACACCAGGACAATTGGAAAAATTACCACCTAGCAATGCATGTATAAGAATAATGGGACAAAATATTGAACGAGTGAGTGAAGCACGAAATCTGGGTCTAGTTATCGACGAAAATCTTAGGTTTGAGACATATATTTCCGATTGTGTAAGAAACTGTTTCTATCGGTTAAAAATATTATATAAAATGCGTCCATATCTAAGTGAGGAATTGCGAATACAACTAGTCGAAAGCTTGGTGCTATCGAAATTAAATTTTGCGGATACCGTGATTGGCCCCAGACTTTTTGCGCGTACTGAAAGACTCATTCAACGAGTTCAGAATGCATGCGCACGATTCTGTTTTAATATACCACCGCGGAGCCACATTACACCTTATCTTAATAAACATAATATATTAAAAATGAAATCCCGCCGCAAACTTCATCTTGCGTGTCTCCTCTTCGGTGTTATAAATTATAAATCTCCGCCATACCTGTACTCGAAGCTTGCCTGGGTGAACAGCCATCACCAGCGCAAGGTTAGACAATGTGCTCAACAGTTGTCTATACCGCAACACAAAACCGCCGCATTTCGAGGCAGCTTCCGATATTCAGCTTCTAAATGTTGGAACAATATCCCTCCACCCATTCGGAATCTGCAAAATATTCACACTTTTAGACTTAAGTTAAAAACATTTATTCTTACCCGCCAAAGAGAATATAATTGTATAAATGTTGACATGTCTTTTATTTAATTTAATTTACACATTTATTTACAAAATTTCTTAATTCAATTAATACAATAATATAATTTAATTTTCTAAATTTGACTTGATGACAATTATATAATTAATCTCTTATTTATCTCGATATCATAAGTGGTAACTTACCAGTAAACCACGTAGGCGGTGGGTACATTGTGATATAAGACACAATAATAAATTGTTCTTCTTACTCCCGTAATAAATGGTAGCATAACACTTTTACTCAGATTGGCGTTTAAAAAAGATTTGATGAGTTATATACGAGTAGCATATTAGTTATTAGCTATAGCGCACTATCAGTCAACATGTCCTTTCTCTTGGATCGTCGCTCGCCGAATGACTGACTGTGGCTCGATCTGCGAAGTGCGAAGCGCACTCGTACTCTGACTTGCACCACACCCCACCATTCGACATTATAATTTTTCGTATTTATGTAGTTTAATATTTTATTTATTTATAGTTATTTTTAAATAATTTAAGTACAGTACATTAGTTTATTTTATTATATTATATTTATTCATGTTCTCTGTGGCCGTGTGTCACTGCTAGGGTGCCAACTGAAAACCAGCGCTGGGTATTAAATATGCCCAGCATAATGCTGAGCTGGCAACCCATTAGAGGCAAGCATGCCGACAGCATTTCATGTTGATCGTGTTTTATTTGCTCATTTTATATGTGTGTGTTGTACGGGAACTTGTCTCAATAAATTTATTTTTCTTTCTTTCTTTTCTTTCTTTTAAATATTGCTAGAATGTTGCGAAATATCGGCGCTTTATTTATTGTTATACACCAGCAACGTTAATTGTAATGATTATTTTATCATGGTAATAATAATCCTAAGTTTAAGAATTACATTTCATGATATTACAAAATATGTTTAGATAACATTAGATATAATTTTGCCCAATATTTCAGACAAATCGTTTTAATCAAGGATCGAAAGCCCATAGTTGTATTACTATTCCTAGCCGAGTGATTATAATCACTCCGATTCAAATAATTCAGATTCATTTGGTACTTAAATAAGTAGCTTGAAATGCTAATACATAATATAGTTATCCTAAGCAAGTTAAGAAAAGTAAAGTAATACAATTCATGTTGTCACACTACCAATTTTCTACTCTGTGGTATAGAAAATATTAGTTCATTTGTCTATATTGAGGCCTCAGTCACTTCAGATTCGACCGAACAATAAGACCCATTTTGTGCTTGCTGAATACAAAAACAGAAATAGATTGAGTGGAACCCTGGAAACACCTGGGTTAATGACCTTGTGTAGCGTCATTTATAATTTTCCTTGTTTGTAGGTAATTTTTACTGCAGTTTCTTTTCTTGAGAGAATATTTTTAAATCTCGTTTTGTAGATAAATTCTAATCACGCTTGCTCGACCTAAATGTTGAATCACGATGGCCAGACAACTATTTTAACTTCTATGATATCTATTGCTGACTGTATAATCACCAAAGATGCTAAAGAATATAATAGCTATCCTTTTATGTTTATTGCCTATATTTTATGTTATGTTTTATTTCCTTATAAGAAAATTGACCATGAATAAATCGGGACAACAAAAATAAAATTCAAAACTAAACATTTTGCGAAAACGCACGACGATTGTTATCGTTATCGTAAAAGGATTAAATAACATTTTCGAAACACCAGGTAAATGACGTTTTTTGGCGTGCAATAGAATATTTGCAATTTTTTTTTTTTTACTACCAACGCATATTCACTTACCTACAAGAAAAACCGTCGGCGCTGCCATTCCCATTTCTGTTGTGAATTTCAATTAAAATGCAGTATAAACATACTATGATGTGTCTTGTAGAACTAAATGCAGCCCCCGCCTAATTTCTAGAGATAGATTATAGTCTGGAATAACACATAGGCTACTTTTTATCCAGGTCGGATCCAATTCTGCAGACGAAGTCGCGGGTAGAAGCTAGTGTTGAATAAACCAATCATAAAGACTAGACTAGCTATCTTAAGCAAGAATGCTACGCTAGGTCCTGCAATCGATTCCTGATATACATACATATATAATCTGGGTCACTTTTAATCACGAGTTCGGTTCGGTTTGGTTTCTTTTAGGTTAGCACGCTCCATGGTATATTGCAGTATTGCTTAACATCACCCGATCTGGTGGTCAAGCGTAAGCCACGAATATAAAAAAGGTCGAGCAAAGTGTGTAATTCTCAGTAACAGATAGACAGTTGAATTTTTGTCCGATTAATGGCAATACACTCGCCTACTAGTACTACATAATTATTATATGGGACCGAAACATATCGTTGACCTATGGTTGTACATAGTAGGTACACCTCTACTTACTACTAGGAAATACTGGAATGGTCTGCTATTACGCTAAAACCATCTTAACAATAAAATCCATGGTGTAATCAACATTGAGAAGCGTTCATATATAAAGTTTAATTTCCTGAGTCTTGTTCCCTGAATCACTTTCCATTGTCTTTGTTAGTCAGTGGATTCAGCTTGGAGCTACATGTTTTGTTCATACAGATATGCTCTGTTTTATATTATGTTCAGCCAAATTTAATTCCTGTTACAATATGAATGATTAATTCCAAAGTCTAAAAATGTCAATGTTTGGACGTATTGTTCCGGCAAATTGAATGTCGCAGTTTAGTTTTAAAATTTAGAATTTGACTAATGTTTTTTGGCCCATTATTCAGATTCACTTCCTTTTTTTTAATTTACAATTTAATATATACTAATATTATAAAGGGAAAGATTTGTATGTAAGTATGTTTGTAACGAATTGGCTCAAAAAGTACTGGACCGATTTCAAAAATTCTTTTGCCGTTAGATAGTAACATTATCACTAAGTAACATAGGCTATATAACATTACGCTACGCCTCTTAGGAACGGAGCAGCGCGGGTGAAACCGCGAGCGGGTCGCTAGTACATATCTGTATAACCGTTTATCTAAGTAGAGAGACTAGGTGATTTCATTTTTTTTTATTTGTATTGTTAAATGTGTGTTAATAGTAACACATATTTAAAAAAATTGTTTAATAGGTACAATGGGTAATCCTGAAAATAAATATAATTATTACTATTATTATTTAATATATACCTAACTATATAATACATTAATATGTAAATGAGGAAATGAAATATTTTACTATGAAAAATTTATCTTTATGTACAGTCAGCGTCATATAGTTAGTGACAACCAAAGTGGCCAAATAGTTCGCAACACGTCTTTATTATAGTTGGAATAAGGTCGTGTTGCAAACTTTTTGGCCACTTTGATTGTCACGAACTATTTGACGCTGACTGTACTTATCAGTTCCATAACGTAACACCAAACCTGTATTCCCCGAAGGTCCCATATTTTTAGAGGGTGAGCCTATTGTCATTAACCGAGCACAAATCCTAAATCCGAGATACTACTGAGAATTTTAAAGAAAATCCCAATAACTATATTCGCCTGGGAATGGAACACATGACCTCTACGGTAGCCGTCGTGCTCAGGGCCAATAAGCAGCAGTTAGTAAACGAAGAAATGTTGCACAAATTCTATCATAAATCTTTTTTAAATCCCTGTTTTTCCTGATGACTTAGAAATAGAAATCTTTATTTGCAATAAAAAAACAAAAATTGAGAGAAGCTCGTGGCAATATAATAACTGCGCTGATCAATCGCCCTGAAACATTAATCTGCGCTGCCGCGGTGAGTACATGGATGGGTGGCCATTCTTATCACATCAAGACAACTCCATGCCTCGGAGAATTCCTAAAAGAATCATTAGTAGTAGTCAGAAGTATTAAAATAATTTCGAAAAGTCGTGCGTGCCTTGGATGATACCTAAGATTGGGCAGTTCACAGTCATATAACTGCTTATACTTATAATAAAAAGCCAGTACTATCATTAAAGTCTTCAATACCGCGATCAATAAGCAGTACCACGTAGTATTATAACAGTAACCGTTTACGCGACGGCGAAAACGCCATACTATAGTAATAAGTTAGACATAATCACGATCGTACTGGTGCCAAGTTTCGTTTCTTGCATTCTGAGAGCCTGTTCGACTGTTTCTTTGTAGGACCAAAATGTTGTCTTGCTAAAGTCAGTATCTATATTATACCTATTGCCACCACAAGCAGTGATAGCCTAGTGGTATGACCGTCTGACTGCCAAGTCAAAGGTATTGAGTCCGAACCCAAGGCACGCACCTCTGACTTTTCCAAGTCATGTGCGTATTAAATAGTTAATTATCACGCGCTTGAACGGTGAAGGAAAACACCGTGAGGAAACCTGCATGCCTGAGAGATTTTCTCGATGGCGTGTGAAGTCTGTATTCCGCACTAGGCCAGCGTGGTGGACTATAGCCTAATCCCTCTCATTCTGAGAGGAGACCCCTGCCCAGCAGTGGGACAGTATAATGGGTAAGGTAACCCTAAGTAATGGTTGAGCTACAGGATGGCTAATGTATGCGTGCCTTCAGGACAGGTTAACTCAAAGCTCTGCAGGGGTTGCAGAGGAATGAAACCTCGCTCCCGTAACTCCAGCAGAAAGTGGTGAGGTGAAACACCCGTGTGGTAGGTTACCCACTCTGGGGGGAATCCGAAACACCCCGCCGCCTTCCCCGGACGGTGGAAGTCCACGATAATTTCTACATGCAAAAAAGATCCACTCAAAGCTGCTATGGATCTTTATTCAAAAGGCCTGTTCAGATATTACCCTACATTGTTAAGTAACATATCTGACATTAGTGTCTGGACTTTAAAAGAGACCATGATTCTCTAAGTTTGTTGTGGTGTTTCTTCTTATAGGTTTTCACTTAGAAAGTGCCGGTGCCATCTAGTAAGTAATTTACAACAATGATTTATAATTTTTTTAAAGAAATAAATATAATTTATCATTAGGGTCATTTGATCGTGTAAAATATCAGGAATCTCATGAACATTACTATGAAAATGGGGAAGGAAAGGCAAGTGACGTTTTTGATCGGTACGAGTGCGATAAATCCTGCCCCCTCCCTACATTCATTTCGGCATTTTCGGCACTCCAAAAAAAAAGTCTCGTACTACTTAATAAGCATGGTGGGTATAGTAGACGCCAGAGCACCTGCTGATTGTGAGATCCTGGGTTCGGTCCAGGTCAAATAAAGTTTTACTGAATATTCTTGTTCAAAATTCTCAGTAGCAGTTTAGATTTCAGATTTAAATTGGCCCTACTCCGTATTACATCAGGTCAACATTCCAGCAAACTGTGTGTGTAAGTATGGTCAACAGCACAACAAGTTACCACAAACTGTCAAATTTCCCCAATGGATAATAAACTCTATTATTTGGAGATTAAATTGAAAATCGATTAGATATTTTATAATTTTGAATACCATGATGTGGTCTTGACCGTACTTAATTAGTAGAACACCTCTACCTAACCTACCAACTTACCATTGTGTAATTCCGAATTGGTATCATAATTTTGCTAGCAAATCATCATGATAAGCAAATGAGTCACGTCTTACAGTGTCTCTTTTAATGAGTTCTAGGATACCTTAAAAATAGACGAAACCAGCATTCGCTTTCTGATAAGTTTCGTCAGATATAATAATGTACATATTACCAAAAAATTTTACCTAAAAATATATGGATATTATCAGACTACAAGTTGTCGAAAGGCTATTAATGTTAAACATAGAGTTTACTATACTATACCATCACACCTGTATTCCCCGAAGGGTTAGGTAGAGGCGTACTTAATGTACATCCAGAGTTCGCGGGTATGTCTAGGTTACATATTATAGAGGGCGAGTCTATTGCCGTTAACCGAGCACAAATCCAGACTCCGAGCTGCTACTGAGAATTTCATAGAAAAACCCAATAACACTTTGCTCAACCTGGGGATCAAACCCAGGACCTCTAGTGTAGCAGTCGCGCTTCGGACCACTATACTAATGAGGCAGTCATAGTTTACTATCTCAATTCAAAATTCGATGACGTCATCTCTAATGTTGTCGTTGCTAAATTACGTAATTATTATATGGTGACACACTAAACATCGCTAAAGTACAATGATTAAGCACTTACTTGACACCATATAAGATTGATTACACCAAACTCTTAGGCAAGTCCGAACCCTCAATAGACTTCACTTCTAAGTTCAAAAGCGTGGCCTCACTATGTCAGACACGCCTTAGAATATTTCGCGTACATTGCTCAGCTTGGCTAAATTATTCATCGCACGGGCAGTGCCGACCGTCCTCCGCACTCAACTTTAGTATTCCCCGGTGTATGGTACTTACGGAATTATATATAATGTTGCTAGTAATATGTACTTGGACTGAGATTATTGTAAGGCCTTGTGTAAATGTCATGTAGATGTAATTCGTGGGACCGCTCATATGATTTGTGGAATTGTAACCAAAGAATTTAAATCAACGTTGTCCTTCGTGTGAACTATATCATAAGCCTTGTTTCCTTCTGTTAAATGTTATGGACTTTTTCTTTGAAATTTCAAGTAGAAGATCGGAGTTTGAATTTATACTCGGTTAATGGAAATAACAGCCTCCTATTACATTGAATCTAAGTATACCGGCAAACTATACATGTTTAGTAGCAAGCCTCTGCCTAACTCTTCGGGGAATACAGGCGCGATGGTATGTTAATGTATATTTTTATATAACTTATATATAAATTAAACATGACTATATCAGCATCCCTCTTTAATAATAAAATATCATTTCGAAATATCACTTTCTAATCCAAAAATGTAACGTCATAAAACCCGTAACCACCAATCTAAAATATCCTTAACTATCCAAACCCAAAAGGATGAGAAGCTATCATTAGTATTTCAAGACCTACCTACGTTACTACATTCTAACAAATTAGTTCAGAACGGGATTGCTTAGTTACCTAGATAATATGATACGTATACCGTATATAGTAATGATATTAGAATATATCGAAATTAAATTAAATCGTATTGCTGGACATATACAGAAACAAGCACAGGATTGGATATAGGTACCGAAACTAAGATTGATCAAAACCTTGTCTCAGCTTTAAGACAAATGCCGGAATTCAATTCAATTCGTAATCAGGAATCCATTAGAAGACCCGTCGTGTTGAAAGAATTAAAGTGGTGGGCCGTTTAGAAGATGGATGAAAGAAGAGTGCATGCAGCGGAGATGACAATGTTAAGGTGGAGTGACAATATTGGACAAACCAGGGAACGAGTACCTATATTAGAGTATCATTTACCTGTATATTAGAAGCTTATGAAATATTGACAGTTCTTTAGAGCTATAATTATGTATCGTTTACTTCAAATAGTCACTTCTCTATATCCCTAAAATTAAAAGCTGTTCCATTTGCAACAAAACTAAAGCCCAAGTTTTCTCGTCCATTAATCAAATTTTTCAATTCAATTTCCATCGATGACTTGCAAACGGCTAAAAGGGCAATCCTCTGCCAGAAATATTGGATATTGGAAAACGTTGTAACTATATCGTATAGGTTGACAGGCTTTACATTATCTTTTTGTGATTTCCATGCTAAGATTATAAAGTTATTTTAGTGAAGGAATTCAATCGCGGGCAGGATTCGAACCTGCGTCTTCTGGTTAGATACACCAGACGCTCTGACCGCTAAGCCACCGCGAGTCCCACCCGCTTGATCGAAATTTGCCTTCACATTCTGAATTTACGTCATAAGGTGACGTTGGCGACATCTATTGAAAAGCAAGGTAACTTGCTTCTCATACATTGCTTGGTTTTACATTAGTGAATGTTTCCTAAATTAGACCATTATAACAGCAGTTTTTTAAAGAACGATTCCTCACACTGGAATTTTCTATTGTATCGTGGGTGCGTTTACAAACCCAAATTCTCACAAACATAAACGCCAACTACCACGGAACAACTACCTATACAAATTTTTGCTCTGTGTGGGGATCGAACCCACAACAGGTGGCACAGAAGCCGATCGCTCAGTCGCTAAAATGAAATCGCCAAAAGTGTCAACTAGTTGCAAGGTCCCCCCAGATTGGTCTAATAGAGAAGGCTCGGTGGTAAGATCTCATAGGGTTTGACTGGCTGGCGACCACCGTTACGTCACAGTCTATCACTAAGCACCTTCATGTGTTTTTTTGCTCGCCAATTCTCCCTCTTGGTTGTTGCGACTGTTCCATGGCCGAAGATGACTACTTACGAAGCTCGCATGTTCGCAGTTAAAAAAAAAATTTGAACAACATTATGATTTACGAGTTATTCAACGTATTTCTTTGGGCGTTGTCAGGGATTTATTTTAGAAACTTGATCAAAACAAAATCATTTGACACATAATTTTTCAAGGTCTCAAACTTGTCGAGCGTAATATCGATAAAGTTTTGAGACATTTTTCTGCTCTTATAAACAAGGGTACACCGATTAATTTTATCGCAGAATCCCCAAGTTCCTTTTTCAAATTTTTGGAATATCTTCGTTGGCATTCCATTGACTTGGTAAAGCTAAGCTGTTGATCCTCTCACTTGATGAGGGTAGAGAATGACGTCATTTAGAAAACCAATATTATTTGGCAAGTAAATCAAATTAAGCCAGGTGATAACAATGACATTTTTGGTTCATTTTATATTTTATTTAAGTACGCATGATTTTTAAAGAACAACGTAACAATGAAGAAGATTCACAGAAAAAGATTTGTTAAATTTAAAAAATAAGCAAACCAATAGGTCATTAAAATCTTCTCTATTTTGCGTTTCGGGGAACATTTACAGTTTTACAATTACTGGACATAAATTGCATCTAGACTCGGGACTTCCTCTCACTCTGAGAGGAGTGCCCAGCAACGGGACTATATAATGAGTTGATCATGAAACTCGAGATAATAATTATTTGACTCTTACAAATGATTGGTGGTTTACCACTATACTTATAATAAAATTATTCATTTAAATAATCTAAACCCAACAATATTTAATGAAGTGATTATCAAACTATATATACTTTTATTATATACTACAGTGAATAATATACTAAACTTATTTCAAAGCACATAGAAATAATTTTAGTGAATAATGCGTTCCTGTAACGATCACCTGCATTTGAAACCCAGAAGTGTTAATCAGTAGCAAGAGGTCAATGTGTCAACGGGCAATTTGAGTCATTAAACCGCTGCGCTAACGACCAAGTGTGCTCCGATTCAATTCCATACGAACGCGACCCTAAATATGGGGTGTTCACGCAGTATACGCACGTATTTCAGATAATTAATCGTTACGCATTTTATCTATTTGTGATTTTTTTTGCATTTTCCATGCTAAGATTATAAAGTTATTTTAGTGAAGAATTTAATGAAGGAGTGAAGGATAGATAGTTAAAAGCTAAGGTTGCATCATACGACATCGAACTAACTGTAAAGTTAGTCGTATAAAGAATATAAAGGCAAATTTCGATCTAGCGGGTGGTATCCGCGGTGGCTTAGAGGTCAGAGCGTCTGGTGTATTTAACCAGAAGACGCAGGTCCGAATCCTGTTACACATTTTATTAATTTCTCTGCCTCAATAGCCTGATAAGTATACATGTATGCCAGCATGTATCAATGTAACTGCTTTGTTTGCCTAGTGGTCCTGAGCGCGATTACTACGCTTGAGGTCTTGGGTTCGATTCCCGGGTCGAGCAAAGTGTTATTGGGTTTTTCTATGAAATTCTCAGTAGCAGCTCGGAGTTTGGAATTCGTGTCAGTAGTCAGTCGGTCAGTAGGTCAGTCAGTTATTCAGGTTCTTCTTTTATATATATATGCACATGGATTTGCAACGCAAGTTGCATATATATACAGAAGCTCAACTTCAAATTTGGCTCACCAGGCAAAACACCCGGTTGGAAGATCTTGCCCTAGATTGGAGGTCATTACGCCTCATCCTTCCACACTGGTAGCCCTAACGTGATCCCGTGTCCTCCGCACTTGTTATTCCTTGCTATTTAGTATTCCTTTTTGTCAGCTTGGCTTTTTATTCTAGTTTGGGTTTTGTGTTTTATTTGGGAGCCAACTTGAGGGGTTATTTTTTCGCTTCGGATGTAAAAATAAGTATCTTTTAATTTCATAGTGTTTAGTGAGTTAACAAAATATATGTTTTTAACGTGTTGTGCTTGGTTGGGGTCAACAGAAATACGGTTTAATTAATACTTCTGTGTACTAATTTAGATAGATAGATAGAGTATTCTTTATTGCACACCAAAAAACTAATGTAAAGTACAATTTTGTAAGTTATAGAAAGGTACAATGGGCGGTCTTATCGCTAATAGCGATCTCTTACAGACAACCTTTGGATGGACTTGTGAGAAAAGGAAAGGCGAATACTAAGGTAGTCTGGCGTACTAAGAAAGAAACAGGATTCTTAATTTTTAAACACGAAAATTACAAGAAAAAACTAAATAAATAAAATATATACCTAAATATATACATACTGCATAATTTACTGTCTGTGTCCATTATTTCCGCTCCAAAAAACTTGTGAATAATGTAAAAAGATGGTAAAATACAGAATGTACTACAAAAAGTCGAGCAATTAGGCGCGGGTTGCGATATATCACGCTGGACAGGTAGCAACATGTTGTCGTGATGTCTCCTCTAATGTGGGCTGTTTGTGGCCCAACTTAATTTTGTTGTGTGTAACAATGCGTTTTCCTGTTGAGGGTTAAGATTTTTTGGATTACAATACGTACTACGAAACTCGAGGATCGTCACAGTTACGTTTTTTAGGGTTCAGGAGGATTCACCTCCTTGGGAAGTAATATTTAGATACTCATTGTATTCCACTATGTGTAGGTAGTAGACATACATTATGTGCTAACAATGAATATACGGAAAATAATAAATTCATATCTGTATAACTAAAATTCTTTATAAGTTTGCTTTTACTTTTCAGACCTTAAATATTTACTTGTAACATAACTAATACATCACCTTGAAATTGACAACAAAATCCTGTTTTAAAAGTACTAATTACTTAGTATTAACTTTAAATATACATAGATGGCATTAGTTATTTAGTACTTCTTGGCCCTGTTTAGTATTGTATTTTTAACCCCTGATGCAAAAAGAACATAATTATAACACACTTCTTTTGTGTGTTATAAGTTTAATGTGTGAATCTATGAGTCTGTCTGTTGCATTGTAGCACCCAAATGAATTGACCGATTTTGAATCAGTCACGTCCACCTTGGTCGGTGACCTTCAGAAAAAAAATATGATTCAAACTCGGTGATTAAGTCATTAATCGAGAGAGATCTTAGCTAGGATTTAAGAAAATCTGACCAACCGCTTGAAGATTATCAGCTCTTTTCTGGTT
Organism: Acronicta aceris; assembly: GCA_910591435.1. Taxonomy (NCBI): domain Eukaryota; kingdom Metazoa; phylum Arthropoda; class Insecta; order Lepidoptera; family Noctuidae; genus Acronicta; species Acronicta aceris. Next base: position 4,979,257 of record OU342767.1, on the reverse strand, counting down.
CATGAAGGGATGTGAACAACTTTCACAGGTCCGATCGATTTGAAATTTGGTATTCTGTTACTTCAATGATATTGCAAGAACATGGTAACCATGCATAATGCATAATGTTATTGGAAGAAAAAGGTTTGAATTAGGAACATTAGCTTCAGGAAAACTACCAACCTACTGGTCAAAATTTAATGTAGGTACCTACGTATAAAAGTTGAGAAAAAACGAAGCGTTAGGTCCATCATCAATCTATTTACTATCTGATTTATGGATGCGTGTCACCTCTCAGAATGAGAAGGTTTATTCTATAATCTACTGCGATAGGCACAGGTCCCACGGTGGAAAACTATTACATAACCCAAAAACACAATTAAATTATAAAACACGCAATAAAGTCCGACAAACGGTTTATATAAAAGGTCGCATTAGTCAACTGCACCCCGAAAACGTACCCTTGGGCACAAAGCATAACAAATTGTATAATTCATCGCTATAACAGCTCGTCCCTTCTCCGACTGAAGAAATATTGCAACAATCTCTCACTGGTCACGACCGAACCTTTATTATTCATATTTTTACTACAACGAATAGGTACCTATATTCCGACATTGTTTATAGTTATGCCCTTTTAAGAAATAGAGGTGTTTCATAGTTGATTTAAAGAGATGAAAGAGGAAAGAGGATTCATAGGTTAGCTTGGTTAGCCTAACCCACTACGCTAGGTACGCCCAGTGTAGTGTATTGTCAAGTGCAAGTTCAAATGTTTTTATTTCAAATAAGCTTTTACAAACGTTTATGAAACTTTATGATTCTAGTTGCACGGTTCCAAAAGGTTGATCCTATGGCGAAGAATTCAGCAAAAAACTCCATGGACACTCTTTTAAAATAAATGGCGTTACAATCTTCACTGGTACAATGTTGCGATATGAGGATGTGTGAACATTGAATGCCAAAGTTGGACCAAAGTCGATAATTACTAGAGGGTTCTCAGTGTTTGAGAACTCTGTCATTATAAGAAAATAAATGAACTATGTGGTAAAATACACACATTATCAAAACAATATATAAATTAGGAGTCCACTCAGACATGCCACAATGTACACACATTTATAGGTAATTATAGCCTAAAATATATTTTTTCCATTGCCATTCAGATATGCATCTCATATTGCGAGAAAATTTGTTATTTGCTTGGTGGTAGGACGTCTAGGAGTGTGACTGGCTGGCGACCACACTTGCATTGGAGTCTATCGTAAAGCACCTTGGTGTGCGTTTCGACTTTTGCGCATGAGAGCCAGTTTCCCTTCGATTGCGGCTCCACGCTCGGTGACCCCTTTGATATTTATATGAAATGATGAAATGATATTTATTCTGCAAGTAGATCTTTAGAGATACTTTTACATGTCAATGGTTTGGTTTTTTTTATAGCTAGATGGCTTCAGCATTTCTTAACTGACGACCTCTGAGAAGAAGCACCGAAACAAAGAGAATCAGAGAATCATGGTCTCTTTTAAAATCGAGACATGGAAGAACACTTAAATGTGAGTGGCACGATGTAGGGTAATGTCTGAAATGGCCTTTTGAGGAAAGAACCATAGCAGTTTTGAGTAGACCAGTCCCAACTGACGGCACGCATTCATCGGTCATCGTGTAACTCAACCATAATTTAGGGATATAATTAAATTATATTTATTTAGATTATAATATACTTAGATTTTTTATGGACATGTTTGCAAGTCCATGTTGTTGTTTTTTTTTATTATATTGCAGGTACCCATTAGTGGTTTTGCATTCTCTCCCGACTGTGGAACGAATGACGGCTGGAAGCAAGAAGTCACCACCCACTGACACGACAAGATTACGGCACTACTCTGCCGACAGAAATAAATCCAGCGTGTACTGCGCCGTATCGTCGGACCAGCCCTGACGATGGTGAAAATCTTACACTAATCACGCATAGACAACATAAAATACCATCACGCCTGTATTCCCCGAAAGATTAGGCAGAGGCGTACTATACTGTACACAGTTCGCCGGCATGTTTAGGTCGCATGTAATAGGGGGCGAGCTGCTACTGAGAATTTAAAAGAAAAATCCAATAACAATTTGCTCGACCTGGGAATCGAAACCAGAGCCTCTAGCGGAGCAGTCGCGCTCAGGACCACTAGGCAAACAAGGCAGTTACATACATGCGGGCTTCCATACTTATCAATGAAGTATATTCCATACGATCTCTAATTCATCTCAGAGAATTTCAGTCCCTATGAATCAAAGTTTCAATTTAATAATAAACGTTGGATGTAAAATGGTTTTGATATTGGCGAGCCAACACAATGGTTTACGTTTGGCCGTGATATTTAATTGAATGATGACTCCCAGTAAACAAAGGAGTAATAAGCTATTAATCTCGCCTGCACAACAGTTCAGCGGTACCATGAAATTTGTTTGGTGAATTATTTTAATAAGGTAAAAATTTTAATGCAATATTAATAAAAAACTGCCTCATTAGCTTAGTGTTCCCGAACGCGACTGCTATGCTAAAGGTCTTGGGTTTCTAAGTCGAGCAAAGTGTTATTTGAGTTTTTCTATAATATTCTCAGTAATAGCTCGGAGTTTCTGATTTGTGCCCGATGAATGGCGATAGGCTGGCCCCCTATTATATGGGACTTAAACATACCGGTGAACTGTGAGTGTATATTAGTACACTTCTGCTTAACCCTTTGGGGAATGTTATGTACCTGTGTTATAAGATGACAAACAAGCCAGGGCCACTTGATGGTAAGCGGCAACCGAAGCCTATAGACGCCAGCAACACCAGTATTGCTTACACATTTTCGTTTTGAGACCTCAGTTCTAAAGTCTCATTTGGACAGTAATTTTACTGGATACCGGCCTTCAAACACAGTAATGTTAGCACAGTATTGCTTAGCGGTTAAAAGTAACCACAGTTACCTCACAAATCAGACGTTTTGTTATACATACTTGTTTCTCGAAGCAAAAAAAAAACAAAATTCAAGTGAGATACCATCGTTTATTTCATAGTAGCGCCGCGGGCTCGCTAATGAAAACAAATGAATAAAGTACGCTCATCGCTACTTTTATGAGGCATTCTTTTGTGCAGATAAATTAACCAAAGATGAATAATTTATGTTCTAGACTGCAGATAATGGCTGCTATTTTTCGCTCATATACTTTTCACTCTTTCAAGGTGTAAATCTATACGAATACTAGCTACTGTTGCCCGCAGTTACACTTACGTCCCAAAAAGATTAACATACTATAAGCACAGATAATATAATACTAATACTATGAGTCCGATTCTAGGCGGTGTATCAAGATTGATACACCAGATTTTAAGTTAGACCTCTAGCAATACATCGATCTGCATTTAGTTTCATGCAGTAGTTTTTGCGAAATGCGCGTACAAACGTACAGACAGACAGACAAAAAATTTAAATATTGTTATTTTGGCTTCTGTTGCTCTATTAAAGACTCCCCATATTAGTTTTTAACAAATAAACTCAAAAACTACTGGACTGATTTCGAAAATTCTTTCACCATTATAATGCTACATTATCTCTGAGTAATATAGGCTATATTTATTACTAGAAAAAGAATAGGGATCCTTACTAAAACTTCAATAATGTCCACCCGCGCGGAGCCGGGACGGGCCGCCAGTTCTTTATGGAATTTTGAAAACCAAAAATTAATTTAGAAAAAGCCACATAAAAATCTATCGTGCTATTTTAGAAGCTACTAATCATTTTATTATCTGTTTATGATAACATTATAAAAGTATTAATGATGTGTCCACAATTTAGCTCATTGTGAGCTAATTGCGTGGATAGATGCAAATATTTTTTGTAATGGGGATATATGAAATATCTTGATGAATGACATAGGTAATAAAAATATTCTGTATACAATAACACACATTTTGTTTTTGGGATTATAAAACGTATGAAGCACCTCGTCCTCTACAAAAATATAAAAAGGTAATAAGGTAAAAGTTATATTAAAAAATAAACAGTGTCATTCTGCAAAAAAGGTATGATAATTTCCATTTTAATAAGCTTATTCTGGTCTGGTGACTTGAGATAGCGTAAAAAAGGTGTTTGGTATAACCCTTGATTTGTGGCTATTTGTGTTAAATAAAAAAATGCTACTGAAGACGACTGCCTCATTAGTCTAGTGGTCCCAAGTGCGACTGCTACGCTAGAGGTCCTTGGTTCGATTCGTCCAGGTCGAATAGTGTTAATGGGTTTTCTACGAAATTCTCAGTAGCATGGGACATAGAAATACCGGCAAACTATGGGTGTACATTAGTACACCTCTGCCTTACCCTTCAGGGAATACAGGCGGCGTGATTTATTGATTTATATAAGGCACATCAACAATATCAACACAAACATTAGTTAGTCTAGGCCTCATTAGTCTAGTGGTCCCAAGCGCGACTGCTACGCTAGAGGTCCTGGGTTCGATCCCTAGGTCGAGCAAAGTGTTATTGAGTTATCTATGAAATTCTCAGTAGCAGCTCGGAGTCTGGATTTGTGCCCGGTTAATGGCTATAGGCTCGCCCCCTATAACATGGGACCTAAACATAGCAGGCGAACTGTGGGTGTACATTAAGTGCGCCTCTGCCTAATCCATCGGGGAATACAGGCGTGATGGTATGTTTGCTTGTTTGTTTGTTTGTAGTTAGTCTCAAAATACAGATGTTGATGTATGTGTGCTACTAAAAAAATGGTGTTTAAATTTATTTTTATTGATTTAGTACCTCTGCCTTACTCTTTGGGAAACAGAGGCGTGATGGTCGTCGTCAGCAAACCAGCAGATGAATCACCTGATGATAGTAGTCACCGACGCCCGTGGACACTTGCAATACTAAAGTGATGCAAGACTGACGGAACGGATGGCTAGGTACTGATACATAAAAAACTCCGGCTCTGCATGCTGTGAAGAAAAACCTGTTTTAGGAGTCAACGAAATCCAGCAGACTCAGTAGACTCAGGGATCTAATGATCCGCTTAACAAACGGCCAGTCCCGATAAGAAATACATCGGTGGATTTGTTTACCTCAAATAGGATTCGACATTAGTTGTATGGAGCTTGACAGTTTGTGGAGACCTAGATTGGGTTCTTCACCAGCCTATCCCTAGTACGATGCTTACATCTAAGACCGGCTCCCAACAGTTTTATTATGTGAGTGCTAGGGCCTGAAGGGGTATTTACTTGAATTGCTAATTCCATCTTAAAAAATGTCTCAATGATGCGGCTTGAAGTCAAATGCATTAGAGTCTGCAATTAAAAAAATATAAACCGGCCAAGTGTAAGTTGTAAGTACCTACTGCGTGTTTACAAAATTATAACGACGAAGGTGTCGTAAAAGAAGCATTTATATTTGGAATATCTCCATAGCCGTCGTCTTGTTTCATACAGTTTTCTTTTGACATTCAATTTGTCCGATCGTTTTTGCGGGCGGGACAGCTGACAGTGCGCATGTATTCTTAATCACGTCAAAGATTTTAAATATTGTCTTACGTTAACCTGTTATGTTATTTAATATTTAGTTTTTCCTTAGATTCTTCGTAATTTCATTAGATTGTTATGCGTTATTGCTCACTCAGATATAACTCGCTTTGAATCAACAAAACGTCTTTAGGTCCCGTATCCACCAAAGCGGAGGGGAGAGGAGATAAGAGGAGATGTGTTTTGAATAACCAATCAAATTACGCTATTTCCACGTCTCCTCTCCGCTTAGCTTAGGTGGAAATGGATCAATTGAAGAGCAAGTGAACGCGCGCCGCGTTCCCCGCTGCCTCCTCCCCACTCCTCGCCCACCCACATTTGATTGACACAACTCACATCTCTCCGCTACGCATCTCCTCTCCACTTTGGTGGAAATAAACTGCTAGCTTCGGAGCACATCACCTCTCGTCTCGTCCCTTCTCCGCTTTGGTGGATACCGGGCCTTATTTATTCACATTAATTATGCGTTTATTGGCAAACTTAACGATGTAATGAGAAACGCGAGATAAAAAATATTTTTAATTTTTAATTATCCGAAGCACAACTCAACATGACTAATTGACAGACTTTGATTTGTGTTTCGTACATCACCTATCCACATATCAATAATAGGTAGCCTGTTGCCGTTTGAACTCTGCAACTCTATGATGGTACTTTGCCATTCGGAGCTTCCTTTCTGAAATATAAAAAAATAATTCAGATTAAATCTATAGGCACTAATTTAATAAAGCTAAAGAGTTTGTTTCTTAGATCGCGCTTATCTCAAAATATTTTGGATTTGATAGCCGTATTCTTGAACAAGATTTTAGGCATCACACCATAACCCTTAGAAGCCGAGTAAGTGGGAAACGAAAAGAAAGAAACCGGTCGTTGGTAGTTCGCCGGTATGTTTAGGTCTCACGTAATAGGGGGCGAGCCTATTGCCATTAACCGGGCACAAATCCAAACTCCGAGCTGCTACTGAGAATTTCATAGAAAAACCCAATAACACTTTGTTCCAGGACCCAGGACTTCTACTGTAGTATTCGCTCTTGGGATCACCAGACTAATGGTAGGCAGTTTAAGTACTTTAAGTAAGTCTCCTCTATTTGGACGAGATAATAGCTAAGTAGATAATAATTACATTGACTAAACAATCTGCAAGATAAGAGTTACTTTAGGTGGGGCAATTTTGTAGACTTTTTGGTACCTTAGGGAGTATATTAAGCCATTGAACATGGTCTCATATGAACACCTATGTCAATCCCTTTAATGCTTGTAAAGCCTGACAACTATCCCAAGTATGGCCCAGAAATTATTGTGGAGGTCCGATGTTATTAGCTTAATGTGAAATATTGAATGGAACTGAAAACAGTCAATAATGGTACACACGCGCAAGTACATACGCACGCACACTCATACATACACACAGAGTTCTACTTCACCATTATTTTATTGTCTTAAGGGTCAGGCGGAGCTTGAATTGCCCACAAAAACGTAATTCCGAAATAAATCGTAATCCAGACAATATTCTATCAAATTATGTTATTATTCGGATTTGGATACCGTTAATCTAGGTTCCTACGGTACGATTTCGTCTACTACTAGTTCACTGGAAATAAAAGACCGAAAAATAGTTCCAAACTTCGTAAAGTTATCAAAAATTGCATTCGCTTACATTTATTTTCAGTGAACTATTTTGGACAAAATGGTAACGTAGGGACCTAGATTAAGGGTATCCGAATCCGAATAATAACAGAAGTTGATTAAATTGCGTTTGAATTACGATTTATTTCGGAATTACGTTTGTAAGAGAAATTCGCTCCCACAAATGATAATCATACAGCATCGAGCCCAGAATATTTTTGTTATTACTCATTCTCATGGTCTCCAGGCTAGACCTAGTCTGGAGACCACTAGTCAAATCCTATTGACCACTAGGTTAAATTAATTTTAATAATTTATTAGGTTATGGAACTGTAAAACTTTGAGTTATTCCGGTGGGATGTGATCTGATGCCCTGCTGGTTATTATTATGTTTTAATTCCTGTCTGATCCACTATAAACGTTGTCATTCCGGTCTGATCCCCTTACACTATTTGACAGGCAAGTACGTACAGTCAAGAGAAAAACAGTTGTTCATTTAAAAAAAAAAATTAAATTTATTTATATGTTTAAACTCATCATAGGCAATCAGGCATTTAGTCTTGATTGATTGACTACTTCGGAATCATTAGACAATAGCCGAGAGGATAATAATGTAGCACAATGCACACCCAGAATATTGCAGGTCAAACACATTAAAAAGGGCTGAAACCGGCTGTGGTAACTTGGTCAAGACGAAAATGTAGAGTCGTCGTTCCTCAATATGAACATAACAAGTTTCCATTACAATAAGTATTACGAACTTATGTATATATAAAAAAAATTGATACCGTGCACGGTGGATCAGACCGGAATAGAAAATATTATAAAATAAAACTGATCCCCAGTGTATCAAATATGGGGTATCCGACCGGAATAACTCAAAACTTTTGGCAATAAATGATTATCTTATGTCATGGTAGATAACAATATCGTAGTACGATAATTTCGTTTTATGAACTTTTCATCCGCAACGAATTATTATTCAAAATCGAATTGCGATTTCATTAAAATGCTATTTCATTGAAATCTGATTTTTCACATGCTATCTGAAAAATGTTCCATGCCTATATCGTAACTAATATCTAATACCTTACCTTACATAAATCGGTGGCAGGCGGTGCAGTATAAAAGAATGGAGTTTTCTCAGAAGGGAATGGGCCAATCAAAACTTCATTCCACGTCAATAATTGCACCGAATTTGAATTACTTTCTTTATCGTAAGGAACTGAATCCAAGCAGTTGTACTTTAGCGTTTGACGCACAGATACTGCGCGTGATTGCAGCCACATTATTTGTTCTGTTGTTAACTGAAATAATTAAAAAGCTAATGATTATATAATAGTCGAGCTCAAGAGCCTACCGGACCTCAAACAGCGCGTAAAGCAATCACACCCGAACATCTGTGACAAGGAAGCGGCGGTAGCCTAATGGCTAGGGTGTCGGACTTGCGATCATGTGGTTGTCGGTTCGAACCCCATCCATTGCACTACCGACGTGAACCCACTCGTAACAGAAGCATTTAGCTTAGCACGAGGGGTTAACAAGAATACTAGTAATATGCTACCCACATTGCTAGTAAGCTTTTTTTTTAAAAAAAAACACCTGTGATTCTCAAAACAAAGTTGTAAAGCTTAAAATTGTAATTATGTTTTTTTTTTAAAACAACAACTTAACACTTTTATTTTAGCGGAAAAAGTACACTTAAAGGGTAAAAGTATAATACTTACGGTGTATATATCTCTTAGTTCAACTCCGATTTCGCTCAACCAGAATGGTGATTTAGCGGAATTATAAAAACGTAAGGGCGTTGTTTCGTTTCTACGAATACAAGTCTCTTTAGTTGTCATATTGCAGTACACTTCAAAGTCTTGAGATTTTGGTCCCATATAATAAACCCCTGTAAATATAATTATACCATACCATCATACCATCACGCCTGTATTCCCCGAAGGGTTAGGCAGTCTACACCCACAGTTCGCTAGTATGTTTAGGTTCCATGTAATCGGGGGCGAGCCTATTGCCATTAACCGGGCACAAATAAAGACTCCGAGCTGTTACTGAGAATTTCACAGAAAAACCCAATAACACTTTGCTCGACCTGGGGATTGAACCCAGGACCTCTATCGTAGCAGTCGCGCTTGGAGTCACTAGACTTATGAGGCAGTCAAATGTAATTATTTGTGTACTTAATGATGCCTACGAACTTGAAATTAAGCTGCCGAAGAAGATTTTACGATGCTACAATCCATTACACATAATTTTGTCAATTATGTTGAAATAAAACTACTTTGTCCAAATCATAAAATAGTTCTTATTAAAACATTAGCGTAACTAGTGTCAAAAAACAGTCAATTATGTTTTTTTTATGGGATAGGAGGGCAAACGAGTAAACAGATCGCCTGATGCTAAGCGATTACTGCCGCCCATGGACACCCGCAACACTAGAGGACTCACAAGTGCGTTGCCGGCCGTTTAAATGGGCATTGGGCCTCCGGCACCCTCACTTACTCGGCGAAACACAACGTAAGCATTGTTTGACGCCGGTTTTCTGTGAGGCCGTGGTATCACTCCGGTCGAGCCGGCCCATTAGTGCCGAAGCATGGCTCTCCCACGTTCAATTGTTGAAGTTAATCAATAAGAATTAATATAATTGGATTTTCATATTCGCTCCCGGCCGATTGTTTAACCAACCAGTAACATTTAATGTATTTTTTATGAAAAGGTGAGCTACAGGTTCTCGTGACGGTTACTGTAGTTTGAAGAAAGGAAATAAAATTACTTACCACTGCCGACCTTATCTGGTGCAAATTTACAAGTCACATTTGCTGGTGACTCCATTTTCCCAAACTCTGGAATGCCTTCAGATGGATATGTTACTGTAAAAAAATAACAGGTTCACACACAAGCCTTCAGTAACTAAACACAGAAGTGATTGCTACCGACTAAATTCATTAGACAAACAAACAGACCATCACGCTTCTATTCCCCGAAGGGTTAGGAAGAGGATTACTTATGTACATCCACAGTTCACCGGTTTGTTTTAGTTCCCATGTAATAGGGGGCGAGCCTATTGCCATTAACCGGGTACAAATCCCAAACTCTAAGCTGCTGCTGAGAATTTCATAGAAAAACCCATTTTTTTTTCGTGATAGGCTTGCGCTTGTCCGCCATTTCGCCTTATTTAAGCGATACTGCGATCTACGATGGAGCGTGCTGGCCTAGAATACACCGATCCACTCGTGATTTAAAGACACCCGGATTATATCTATCGGGGAAGACTCATTCGGAAAGCGCATTCCATATTTCAGCGTTACGCGTGATAAAAACCAATGCCCGATACCAATTCTCGACATGGGAATCGGACCCGGTACCTCTAGTGTTGCAATCACGCTTGGGACTACTAGACTAATGAGGCAGTTTCATAAAATGAAATTAATCAACTAATCCGTTCACCTGTTATCAATGAAAAATCAAATGGCTCTATTTAATTAAACAGTTATTTATTTTTTCCATTTATTTTTTACTAAAAAATAACTTTATAATCCTAGCATGGAAAATCACAAAAAGACACTTCCATTTATAAAGTAGCAAATAATAAAGTAATATCAATCGAGAAAAAATATGAAGCATTATACAGTTTGCTTCAAAACCTACAAAGTATACAAACCTTCAGGCGGTGCTACCAGACACGGGCAAATTCCAGGACGTCCAGGGATTCCGGGAGGGCCCATTAGACCCGGTGGTCCCTAATAAAAGAAGTATTATGAAACAAACTGTTAATAAATACAAATATCAAATAGCCAAATGCACTAAACGGTACATTATTTAAGTATTTTTAGTTTGGGTTATATTCTGAAAGCGATACAGACACACTGTTTTAACCAACTTCAAAAAAGGAGAACATTCTCTATTCAACTGGATTTTTTCGTGTATGTTATTCGATATCTTCGCTAATTAATTATGAACTTGCTTTGCAGAACTACTTATAATATTGTATTTTCTTACCTGAATTCCAGGCATCCCAGGCAAGCCCTGTTAAAAAACCAATATTGGTTATTTTGAGTCAGCAATAGGCTCGCCCCCTATTACATGGGCGAAATGTGGGTGTACATTATTGCGCCTCTACCTAACCCTTCGGGGTATACAGGTGTGATGGTATGTTATGTTTTGTTCATTACCACTTATGTTGTCAGACTTTATGATGACAGACAGTCAGAACTTTTAAAAACCAAGCGTTTCAGAATAAGGGTCTCCTCACAGTTATTAACGCGGAATCGGCTTGAGTCCAGTGTGTATCAACGTTAATAGAAAAAACAAGGTATTGTGATGTCGTTTACACTCTTATGCTGTCAACTTAAAGTTTTTCCGACCGGCCTAGACTGAATACGCGTCGATAAGTGCGGGAAGACCCTAATTAAGACCGCTTGTACACTCTTCCAGTTATTTTTAACAAAAATCATGACAGATATTTATCTAAGTTCTTAACTTTGTCTGTCCGTTGCCTAAACCACTGAATTTGGTGAATTTTGTATGGGACATATTTAATATTTATATAACCTATGCTCTGTGTGCAGGCTATCTTTTATCTCGAAAAGACCCCTGAGATGCGAGTGAAGCCGCAGGTAACAGCTAGTTATAAATAATTTATAATTTACTCGCCTGATCTCCTTTCAATCCTTGTTCTCCACGTTCAGGTATCGTAATATCATCCTAAAAAAATATACAGGTTATTTTGATTTAGACTATCGCCATTATTGGAATCTTAATTTGCTTAGGTATTTTTCTGTAACTAGAGTAAAACTAATGCTTCAAAAACTGATCAAGTGTGAGTTAGATTTGCGCAATGGTTACTTATTATTTATTAGGTATCGTTTAATTAATAGGCATAAAAAAAACTAATAAATTTTAAATCAATGGGTTTATTAATTACGATTTATTTCGGCATTACGTTTTTGTGGGCAATTCAAGCTCCGCCGGACCCTTAAATAATGCATTAATGAAAATAAATTATACTTACGATTTTTAAGGTGCACGTTGCTGAAAAAAAAATTTTTTTTTCATTACATTTAATAATAAAAAACGTAAAATTTTACACCATTTTATTTTAACGTATAAGCATTTGGTGAATGATTACCCGATTGATAATGTTGATGATATTTTAAATATTATGTGTGAAATAGTATCACTCAGTTTACTTAAAATCTATGTGAAATTGATAAATCGTTGCTCGCAATAATGAGATTAATAGGGCAATATTACTAATATCCTTGATTCTATTATTAAACGTTACAACTGTTTCTATATCCAGGCTAAAGTAGTCGGTGACCTAATGTTTTGTTAATAAATTAAGTATTTTTATCCCTATACTTATATTGAAATATTTATAAAATTTAATATGTTATATGATTGAGGAAAATCCGTCAATGTACATAATTGAATTAAGGATATCTTTTCTATAACTATGCTCCTGGTAACTATGCCATTATACTGTATGACTGGAAATAATAATATTGAAATATAATAATAGAATATTCTTTGTAGAACATTATGATCTATTGATGTGGTAGAATGTCTACTGCTAACTCTAAATCTACTGCTGAGTTCACCTAGTGCCAACACATTACCAAAATTCTTGCGCCAGAAATAATCTCTGTTCTGTTTTGAAGAGTAATGTAGCCAGTAAAATTACTGTATAAATGAGTTTAACAACTGAGGTCTCAAGGTGACGCAACAGTAATACCACAAATATGTAATAAATATAATATAATAAATAAATATAATTAAATGATTATAAATAAATACAATTATAAATAGAACAAATAAACTCACTTAAAAATGTTATAAATAAACACAATATTTATGTTATAAATGAGTTAGAAATGAGATAATAAGAATATAAACACCATAAATATAATATTTTAATATATACTTTTTAATGAGCAATCAATTTTCAAATTATGCTAAACCTACTTCCTCTCTCCTAATTTTGATGTGCCCGACAGGGTCCATAATGATCTAAGTTATCTAATAGTCCACCTTTATAAAATATTATGGAATGCAATAAAGTATTGAGTATTGAGTATTAATATTGCTGGCGTCTATAGGCTGCAGTTGCCCCATACTATCAGGCGGTCTGCGCCATACTTAGTAGAATAAAAAACTACAATAAGAAATTTCTGTTGTCTCTGAATTGATCTTTATGGATATTATCACGTTATATTTACGTTGGAGATCGTCCCATACTGCGCTTTCCGGTAAGTGGTGACCACTCGAGAACCTTTCTGTCTCAGCTGCCGTCAGTTCTACGACCGTTTTTATAACCGGTCCTTATGGAAGTCTTTGCGGGAGGCCTTTGTTCAGCAGTGATTTGATGAAGATGATATTTACGTTGACCATAGATGCTATAAGGGGTCCAAAATGCTTTTGTTAATGTGTTAAAAAAATTTTGTATTTCAATATGTCGAATATTCTCGCAATCTATACCTATAATTAAAAGCAGCAAAAAATATTCAAATCTCTGAAAATTATTTAGAAAAGCTACACTATCACTCAGTGATGTATGTTGTTTGCAGGATCGAATGGTGCCTAAGGTATAATTTTCTATCACAAATATTATATCTTTGAATGTTTTTTTGTACTTACATAATTTTCTCGTGCACGTCTTTTTGCCATCGTCGGTGTGCTGGAAACGAAATTAATATTTTATACCCGATAATTTTAATCAACGACACAAATATTTCGAGCAATTAGGCACCATAAACAAAATAGTACATAATCTAGTAGTTACACATACGCAACAAATCGCTCGTCGGTCAGTTTAAGTCAGTCTGACAAAGAAATCAAATCAAATCGGGATTAAATTTTTTGTATGAAAGTGTTCCCAACGCATGTGACTAAAAGAGTGGTGTGGAGGGACGGAAGGTTAGAGGGAGACCAAAGAAAAGATGGAAGGGTTTTATTAAGGCCGATGTGATGAGAAAGGGAGTGAAAGATGAAATGACGGCTGATAGGGATGAATGGAAGAAAAGGACATACTGCGCCGACCCCAAATAAATTGGAAATAGAGTACGAAGATAATGAAGATGATGCTCCCAATATCCAAATTAAATCTCTTTTATTTTATAAAAGACAGTTATTACACGAGTAGCTCTAGCTAGATGAGCAATGATAGCCTAGTGATACTGATGATTATTGGACTGCTAACGCGACGATCTTGAAATCGGATCCAAGGCCAATCCAAACCTTTGACTTTTTGAAATCATGTGCATATTAATTGTAAATTACCACTCGTTTCAACAGTGAAGGAAAATATAGAGAGGAATCCTACATGCCTGAGATAATGTCTCTGTGGCATGTGTATTCTGCCAGCACTAAGGACTCTGTTCACATCACGGTTCCTATACGGCACGAATGAACCATATATAAGCACAGTAAGTCTGTGTAATATTAGGCATAAGCTAACAAGGTGGACAAGGACATAATAACCTAACCTCTCGCACAGCGGTGGATTTTAAGAGAGAATCTAATAATTCCACTCACAATTAGAGCTGCTCGACTGGGGAAGTAGAGGTACTTTCCCTTATCTTAGCCAAATAACATAGCTCCATGCTATGTTGTGTTCCTAACGGTGAGCAAGGTCGCCAGAGCTCCGCGAGGAAGCGTTGTGGGGGGCAGTGGGCGAGACCGGTGGTATTTTATTACCGCCGCTGTCATGCATGACAGCATGTCTCCTATAGCTACTGCCAGCCCAACTATACCTCCTTAATTTACAGGGTCGGCAACGCGCGAGTGATACCCTTGGTGTTGCAAGCGTGTATAGGTTACGTTAACCGCTTACCTTGAGGCGGGCCGTATGCTTGTTTGCCACCTTAGTGATACAAAAAAAACTATGGGGTGCTAAGGGCTCAAGCAAGCCCCACCAGCATTTCGCAAATGTAAAATTAAATTGGATATTATCCTACTTTCTTAGTATTAGCCCTCATAAAATGAAAACGTGGATCCGAGGAAATCTGTGTTAACTAAGCTTTAACTATATTAATATATATGTGATGTTAATTATTACTTACCAGTGTCATATCAGATATTGTTGCTGAAACAGAAATTATAGTTGGTAAGTGCATTTTATATGTATTAAATCTATGAATAATACATAACCATAATCCGTATACGTTTTAAGATTTCAAATAAAATTTTAAGTAATAATGCTAAGTATATATATAATATATGTTTTTACAGAACACAAATAAATATTTATGTTATTGAATACCAACCTGAAACATTTTGAAATCCAAGTGTAACTAAAGCTAATATAAAAAATGAATATAAACAGATGTACATTGCTGCAGCTGTCACAAACAGACTAAATAATAATTAATAGAATAGTAAATAACAATATTTTAATATTAGTTTTCCTTAATCATCACCTACCTACAGGCTACAACTATATTATTTATGTTTGTAGGTATGTAGATATTTAAGTACGTACATATACGATGGACTGCCAAGTAGGTACAGGGGCCGTATTATGACGTGTTAACGCTATCATTTTTAGGTTGTAAGAAAGAGATGAGTCTATTTAATATGTAGAGCGGAATCTCTTTCTCACAACGTAAAAATTATGGCGTTAACACGTTATAATACGGCCCCAGGTCTCGAGTTCGAATCCAAGGCATGTACCTCTGACTTTTCGAAGACATGTGCGTATTAATAGTTAATTATCACGTGCGTAAACGGTGAAGGACAAACAGCGAGGAAACCTGCATGCCTGAGAGATTTTCTTGATGTGTGAGGTCTGCCAACTTGCATTAGGCCAGTCTTTAGGTGGACTATAGACCCACATCCAGCAGTGGGTTGATTATCTATATAAAAAAATATCCAAAGAAAAAATATCGGTTTGGGCGTTAAATTTTTCCCGAATTTGATTTTTTTCCTAGAAACTAGGTAACATAACATAACATACCATCACGCCTGTATCTCTAGGTAGAAACTAGGTATCTCTCTTTTTATCTAAAATCTTAATTGGACTATTAAATCGGTCTAGCTTCTCTAGTTCTCAAATGATGCGCAAATCTTACCAACAAACAACATTTCATTGTTAATAGCAATTTAAAAAAACAAACCTTTAATTAATTTATATCAAGCGCCATCTACGAACTCAATGTGGTACCAACAACGTAAGCACTGCGCCTGTTGGAATAGCACTGTACCTATCCTGAAAGACAAAACGGTGTCCCCAACCGTACCTCAACAATCCCAGGCAAGGAACTAATATTTATGTACATCAATAGAGGGCGCCTTTATATATTTTCAGGAAAACTTTACCAAGAAATAAAAGTCCACAAAATTTACTTTCCAATATCAAAATAATTACAATAAGCTAAACATAATCGTAGCCTTATATCATAGTAGGTACTAAGCAATCTTACTTGAGAAATATGTAAGTGAATTTTGCGGCAGCAGATCAATCTAGTTACACCTGCAAGCAAATATCGCTCTGAAAACCTGTTTGCTAAAAGCTGAATATATACATTTTTTTTACATTTTTCACATTATCATATTTTTTTAATCAGTACTCCGAAATCTATCGGCAATACCAATATCCAGATGATAGACTGCTTGTCAGGATTTTTGGGCTTCTGAGTACCACTAACGATTTATCATAAGTATTCATTGTCTATTCATTGAAGAGTATGACATCGAAACCAAAAGTCTAATAAATGGGGAGAGTAAATAAATACTTACTCAAAAATAATTTGATCTAAAAAAAAATATCACCTACAATTTTGCAGTTCGAGATACTGAAAAGTCTGACGCGAAAAAGTCCGAATCTTGAAATCCGTAACATTTTGCGGAACATAATTGTATTGTGTTGTTTTGGTAGGTACTAAGCAAAGTTATCACACTTCGCACTATATCGTACTATTCATATATACTATATGATTTCCAGGAATCATATAGTATAGGTAAGGTATATTTTTTGTATGAAGTATTCATATCCAGGTCAGCTTGCGTGCCATATAATTTGTTGGATGTCAGTTTCCTTATTCTAAAAAGTTCGCCATCGTCATCAGCATTAAGCATCGGGCCATTGTCGACGCTCGATCCAAAGGGCTTTACCGAATATTTGAAGCATAAATGTATGTGATAACCTTACCTACCCCTCTCATTCTGAGACTCCACTATCTAGGAATAAAAGTCTTATTTGAAAGTCTGTCTAAAATAAACAGAAAACACACCGATTTCCATTTTTAAATTCTACAGTTCGTTTCATGAATGCAACTTTCTAGCTGGCCGCAGGAAACGAAACTGTCACATGCACGAGTAAATTTAGTGCGGAGGGAACCGATTGTAAAACTGTCAGATTCGTAATTCGAAAATAGGTACCCGGTAAATTTTGTTTATTTGTTAAAGGCGTAGGCGTTTGCTGAATTGATTCTGTAGAACTACAAAAATAAATAAAATAGGGTTGAATTCCGCTCAACATACCATCATGCCTACATTCCCTGTAAGGATAGGCAGAGGCGTATTAATGTACAACCACAGTTTGCTATAAGTGTAGGTCTCATGTGACGGGAAGTAAGCCTTTAACCGGGCAATGATCCAAACACCGACCTGCTAATGAGCATTTCATGAAAAAATCCATTAGTACTGCTCGGCTTGAGCTGGAAATCGAAATCAGGACACGCAGATCATTATTACTGATCTGTGTTCTACTTAAGAGCCTGAAAGTCCTTGAAAACCTCTAGCGCCCACAAAGGAACCATACCCTTGAGAAAATCTGCCTTAGGACAAATTTTACGATAATCTTTTTGAATTGTTTAGGCCTTTATGTCTAAACTAATCCCTTGTTGCCTATACAGAACTTAAGAATATATTTCGTCTCTAAGAATATCACACGGGTCGCGTTTTGGCGCTAATTAATTTTGTTCAAACAAAACATTTACGATAGCACATTTTGTTCTTCAGTTATTTGTTCTTATAATTTTCGAGAACTTTAACAGTTTGTTTTTTCTTTAAGATTTTTTTTTTATGGGATTGGAGGGCAAACGAGCAGACCGATTGCCTGATGGTAAGCGATTACCGCCGCTCATGGACACTCGCAACACCAGAGGAGTCACAAGTGCGTTGCCGACCTTTAAAAGGGGATTGGGTCTCCGGTAACCTCACTGACTCGGCGAAACACAACGTAAGCGTTGTTTAACGCCGGTTTTCTGTGAGGCCGTGGTATCACTCCCGTCGTGCCGGCCCATTCGTGCCGAAGCATGGCTCTCCAACGTTCGACTTAAATGCCAATTCTCTGTAATAGCTTCCCATTGTCAATAATGTTGAGTGATATCCTTTGATAGTTCAGTACACTAAATATAATAGTGCGTAGTCGCCTTAAGCCTGGTACACACTGTTGAAATGGTGATTTTTTTGATAACGAATCATAATAATTATATCAGATATGACAATAAAGTTTAGATTTCAAATACAACAATCGTAGCCACAGAAACAAATAGAAACAAAAGCTTATGATGATGAATTTGAAATTTAAACAGTAATTTCATATGTATTAGGTTACTAAACGGTGTTTGTAGTTTCATTCACATCCAAAAAGAATTTTTGAAAGAAACGGTAGCCTATGTCTCTATCCAAGGTCCAATCTATCTCTGTATTAAAGTTCATCAACATTGGTTCAACGGTTTATGCGTGAAAACGTATCAGGCAGACAATTACTTTAGTACCAGCTGTTATATTAGTTTCGATTTTATTGACTTAGAGACCATAGCAGTGTTATCTCGCTAATGTGTGCCGTGTCTTAACGTAATTAAAGAAATATATATTTATTTGAGTAACTATTATTGTAAGTGCAAATATTACACACAGACTGCCTCATTGATCTAGTGGTCCCAAGCGTGACTGCTACCCTAGAGGTCCTGGGATCGATCCCCAGGTCGAGCAGTGTTATTGAGTTTTTCTATGAAATTCTCAGGGGCAGCTCGGAGTCTGGATGTGTGCCCGGTTAATGGCAATAAGCTCGCCCCCCATTACATAGGACCTAAACGTGAACTGTGGGCGTGCATTAGTACGCCTCTGCCTAACCAAATCTTATTTAACCAGACATAACAACTGCAAGCCAAACACGTTTGCTCTTCAAGTATCCAAAAATAATACCTCCTAGTATAACCCTATCATTCGAATGTGTCGACTTTATAACGAAGTATCACGTGACAGTAATAACATTGATATCCTTGATTGCCCTACCGCGGTCTTCAGAAGGAAAGTTGCTGCCTTATTTGTCCAAATGACAGCAGCACCCTATCGCCAAAATGTCATTACTGCAAGCTTTTCTTGTTAATATAGTAACATGTTTATTGCTGTGCGATTACGTTGGGGCGTCGGTCGGTGTGATATGTGCTGTAATTTTTTGATTATGCACATGTTTTGACTGATACCTGTCGTAATTGCCTTATGAAATAAATAACATAACATACCATCACGCCTGTATTCCCCGAGGGGTTAGGCAGAGGCGTATTTAATGTACACCCACAGTTCGCCGGTATATTTTGGTCCCATGTTATAGGGGGCGAGCCTTTAGTCATTCACCGGCCACAAATCCAGACTCCAAGCTGCTACTGAGAATTTCATAGAAAAACCCAATAACAGTTTGCTCGACCTGGGGATCGAACCCAGGACCTCTAGTGTAGCGGTCGCGCTTCGGACCACTAGGCTAATGAGGCAAATATATAATGATAAATAAATAAAAATAAATAAGCTTTCGGGGAATACAGCCGTGATGGTATGTTTATGTTATATTAAATACATATGTATCTATATACAAGGTGGATATATAAGCAAAACAAAAGATCCATTGGGTCGAAGTGCACTGAGGTCTTGCTGCCTCGCCCCATATAAGATAAATTAAGATATACAAGGTGGATACAACGTAATGACGTTGAATGAAAACACCGCCTGTGAAAGTCTGAAGAAACATCTGAGTAAAGGAAATATTAATTTATCCAAAAATTTCCTATACAATTTTGTCCGGTCATCAAATTAATTTGTATTGAAAGTTGTTTTGTTTACTTAGGCTGTGGTTTTGTTGTCGTGACGTCTTATCCACGCTTTGTTTAACATTAAATACAGTCAGGTCATATTTAAAAATATGCCGATAAGGGGTGGGTTGATGTTACTATGGAAACAGAGGGACGCATAAAAAGTTTCAAACCACAACAACACCTCTCATGTTTTGATATCACAATTGCGGTTGCGGTTTTGAAAATGATATAGCAGCTATTTTCATTTCCCGTAGGTGACACACAATGTCATCTGGGATGGAGTGTACACAGTCTACACTGTGGGATAAAAATAGGTATTAGAGAGTCACAGAATAATATTACAGTGAACCAGCAAAAATATTGCGGACGTAACTTTGTTTAAGTGTATGTGTGTTACGTTTTCACGCCTAAACCACTGAAACAATTTTGTTTAGCGATAGATTTGTTTGTCCTTTTGTCTCAAAATTTTTTTTGGGGTGCGAGTCAACCCACTGGCATCAGATTTTAAGCTATAAAACTGGAACTGTGTCCAAAATAGAAATTAGATTTGGTGTAAATTAGGTATATAATTTACGATCAAAATAATCTCTTCCCACTTTTAAGCTATTGCATAGCTTCTATCGCGGGCCTTGAGCGTGGGGACCGAATCCAGAAATTCCGTAACGAAAAAAACCTAACACGCTTGTCTCTTTAGTTCAGCAACCCGCCTTTAGGTGGCATTGGTTGTATTACATAAGTTGATAAAAAACGCTATGCAATAGCTTTACCGCGGCAGTTCCCGAGTGCCACACGTCTTTTATTTTTAATAAAAGTCAGGCATATGAAACGGTATGAGTGCGGAATTTAAAAAATAGTATTAATTTTTCGGTATTAATCAGGAACTAGCCTCTCATATGGGTTTTCATAATTTGGTGTATCTATGCCCATTATTTTCGGATGTTAGCACACAGTGCGGTTATACCATCAAAAATAGTACTCTTTAATTGTAGCACAAAACCCTTGAACATAAGGCTCATAATAGACCGCTCGTAATAGCAAAAGAATCCACTTTTCCAATCCCAATATCGCAATAAACCAATCACGTTGTATTAATCTCTTTCTTAGGCCAATAAATAATAAGAGACAGCGATACATCTCAGCCGGGATAAACACTAACCGTTGATGAAGGTTATATTTCATACGCCCGAGAGGTATTGCTATGGAAAAGATAGGATATTGGAGTGGGTCACAAGCTTCTCTCATCCAGTGTTACAATTTCAAAAATTCCGCCATACTTGTGTTAGATAATGTTCACCGTCGATATGTTTTTGGTCCCATTCGGTTGAGCTTGTTGTCATATACCGGGCATAAATCCAAATTCCCGGAAATAATTCAAGCTAGACTGCCTCATTAGTCTAGTGGTACCAAGCGCGATTGCTACGCTAGAGGTCCTGGGTTCGATCTCCAGGTCGAGCAAAGTGTTATTGGGTTTTTCTATGAAATTCTCAGTAGCAGGTCGGAGTCTGGATTTGTGCCTGGTTAATGGCAATAGGTTCGCCACCTATTACATGGGACCTAAACATACCGGCAAACTATGGGTGTACATTATGAATGTTAGTATGCGTCTGCCTAACCCTTCGGGGAATACAGGCGTGATGGTATGTTAGCTAAAAATATACTAAAACCTAAACATCATTATATTTTTATATGTACGTACTCTTTATTGTCTAGAAACATTAACCCAGACAGGACACTAATGGTATTTTAAAACAGATATCGGGCGGCCTTAGTGCGACCAACGATGTCTTCCAAACCACCAACGATATCTTGCGCATTTTTAGCTAAAACATTTTGCCTGACTTTGAAAAGTAACCCCAGACTTCACGTTTAGAAGCCCTTGCAACAACTAGCAAGACCGATTAGACAGTGAGTTACTTACATTTTTTATACAAAAAATATAGCTTTGCGTATTTCATAGACTTTATATGAATCCTAGGATAATATTAAACAATTTAATTGAAAAACTAGGGTTTTTCCGTGGGAGAACCATGCTTCGGCACGAATAGGCCTCACAGAAACGGCGTTAAACAACGCTTACGTTGTGTTTCGCCGAGTGAGTGAAGTTACCGGAGGCCCAATCCCCCTTTAAAAGGTCGGCAACGCACTCGTGACTCCTCTGGTATTGCGGGTGTCCATGGGCGGCGGTGATCGCTTACCATCAGGCGATACGTCTGCTCGTCTGCCCTCCTATCCCATAAAAAAAACTGAGAAAGTGCCACCGCACTGCCGAATATTTTGCCGCAGTTTGAAGGGTAATGACAGCTAAAGTTACTTGGCAAATGAGACTTAAAAATAATGCTTCGGGATGACAACGTCCGCGTGATACCACTAGTGTTGCACACGCAGTCCTGTTGCCGCTTACCATCAGTTAGCCACTATGCTTGTGTGTCATTTTAGTAAGTACAACAAAAACAACTGTATAAGTACTGTTTTTTCGGGACCGAAAATAATTTCGTTTCGAGCATCAAGCTCTTTCCGTAATCCCTTGGGATTGTTTTTTGATGTTTAGTTAGTTTTTACTGAAAAATACGCTCTGAATATACACCAATGAACTGTTTCATCGTAAACTAAAACTTACGCATACAAATTCAAATTCATGGAATATTATTACCAAATGGACCAAAATCCGCTAGGGAGGCACCAGAATTACTAGAGCGCGTGGAAAGCGCACGTGCTAGTGCAATTTGCAATATTACTGGCATTTCTACCTTGGGAATCAAGTTACTTAGTTGAGTCCATCCTGCAGGGCTGGATTCTACCTTAGACCAATAAGGGCCAGCCGCGAAGACGACTAGACTTATGAAGTCTTCGCGCGACTGCTACGCTTGTGATGCCTGGGTTCGATTACTAGGTCGAGGAGAGTAGGTATTATTCGGTTATTTCATGAAATGACTACCTCATTAGTCTAGTGGTACTAAGCGCGACTGCTATGCTAAAGGTTTTGGGGTCAATCCCCAGGTCGAGGAAAGTGTTATTGGGCTTTTCTAAGATATGCTCAGTACACACACCTCTGCTTAACCCTTCGGAGAATACAGGCTTGATGGTATGTTTATGAAATTCCCAGTACCAGCTCAGAGTTTGGAATTTGCGCCCGGTTAATGACAATGATGATGGTGAATAACAATAGGTGCGACCCCTATTACTTGGGATTTAAACATACGGTGAACTGTGGGTGTACATTAGTATGCCTCTGCCTACCGCATACAAACTGCAAACAAACTGCATAATGCAAACTACACAGAACAGAATTGTTAATGTTATTGAAGAATAATGATGTAAATATGGTTTTTTTTTTTAGGTGTCTGGGACTCCTTGATAGTTCCTCTTCACATGACCCACTTTTGGGACTTGACATTGTGTATCCGAAATGTAATGTGACAATGTTATTTTGAGTGTTGACATCTTAATTGTTATGACATTTTTATTGTTATCACATTTTCATTGTTATGACATTTTAATTGTTGACATTTTAATTGTTGACATTTTAATTACTCTTTTATTATTGAATTGAATTTTGACATCCATGAATTTGTTACTATTTTGCCGCGATATTCAAGAGATTTCATAAAAAAAAATATATAATTTGTAAATGTGAGTACCATGTAGGCTTTTGATACATGATAATTAAACAAGCTTATTATAGTCTGAAGGCTTTGGGAACTTCATTAGACCTCCACGAATGTCCTGCTGATCTGGTATGGTCGTGCGACAGGTCGTTGAGCTCCCTAAATTATGGTTGAGCTACACGATGACTGATGCATGCGTGCCGCCAGTTGGGACTGGTCTACTCAAAGCTGCAATGGTTCTTTCCTCAAAAGGCCATTTCAGACATTACCCTACATCGTACCACTCACATATAAGTGTTCTTCCATGTCTGGACTTTAAAAGAGACCATGATTCTCTGAGTTTGTTTCGGTGTTTCTTCTCAGAAGTCGTCAGTTAGGAAATGCCGAAGCCATCTAGCTAAAAAAAAAACCGCAAACCATTGACATGTAAAAGTATCTCTAAAGATCTACTTGCAGAATAAATAAATAATTTCATTTCAATTTCATTTCATTTCATTTCATTTCATTTCATTTCATTTCATTTCATTTCATTTTATTTCATTTCATTTCATTTCATTTCATTTCATTTCATTTCATTTCATTTCATTTCATTACCCCTTCGAGAAATACAGGCGTGGTGATATGTTTGTTAAAACTCCACTTTTTGCCATTTTCAGTGCCTAGTGTGGCCTGTGTTTCTAAGTCCGTATCTGCCATTCTGAGCAATTGATCCCAACTTAGTCTAAGTTTTCCTGGTCATTTGTTTTTAAGACCTTGGTAGTTACGGGTTGTTACTGACTTAACTGCTTTTAACAGGTTACAATCGTCCTGCCTTTCTCACTTAGTAGATAAAATGCTTGGTAATGTGGTAATTGTTTTTTTTTTCTAACTTTCCTAAGTGGATTACGGAGGAAATACTTATCTATTTTATAGTTACCGCTTTAATGTACAGCTCAAGCAACTTTGACGCTAGCTTTTTTGAGGTTCTACTCGTATATATTTTACTCTGTATTGTATGCTATAGGAAATTGTAACAGAATTTCGCAAATTTTGTAATTATTTTTTGTTAAGTAAATAAAATATTAAATAAATAAAAAAAAATATAGGACGAGCCTATTGCAACTAACCGGGCACAAATAAAAACTCCAAGTTATATACTACTGAGAATTTCATAGAAAATCCCAATAACAATTTGCTCCACCTGGAAATCGAATTCAGCACGTCTAGCATAGTAGTGACACTAACGAATAAGGACCACTAGACTAATGAGGTAGTGTAATAACATAATATACCATCACCTGTATTTTCTATAGGGTTAACCAGAGGCGTAGGGGAAATACACAATGAAACGGACTCTATAGATAACTTAAAAAAATCTGAACGAAAATATTCATGTCTTTTGGTTGTTGGCAACACTAATGACCATAGACAACCCCACAATAACGACAGATTCCGGCAACCATTATTTCGTTTACTTTTTCGCACATTGTTAAAGCTAATGAAACTGATTTAGTTTTTGGTTCCATGTATTATTAGGGGGCATGACTAAGTATTGCTTGGAATATTACGAGGCAGTTTAATATCTATTCAATTAAGTGTAAAATCTATTCAACCATCAAATTATTGGTTTGTGACAACCTTGATTATAAGGCTACAAGTTTCGTAACACTAATTGCTCTTAGTTGTCGCCGATACAATTTTAATAGGGTTTTCACTTCAGACAACAAGTTAGGTGATTGTCTGTCTATATGACATTGCCGTGGCTGTGAACTTCAAAACTGTCCAGAATGGTATTTCGGGGTTAAACCTTCCCGTCTAGACAATATTAATTTGTCGTATAAAATGGAAGGGTCAAGTTGAAGGAAGACGAGCTCGTGGCCCAGACCACATGGTACAGTGCTCTCGTAATGCTATTAATCGTTAAAAGTGGCGAAGCATTTCCAAAGCCGTGACGCTCAGAAGAGAGAATGATGCCGACGAGAACCCAGCGACCACACCATTGTTATTACCATGACCACTCTGACAAGAGTGTCCGACTAAGAAGATAAAATGAAAACTAAGCCTATACAAACATTATTTTGCTTCTATAGTGACTAAAATAGCCAAAAGACTATTTAGTGTCATAATATTTGATATAATTAGCTCTTGCGCACGATTTCACTTGTATCCTCGGGACGCAATCTTTCTCCTTGTCAAATTCTGTTCTGCGGTTTAGGAGAACAGATAATAAATACACAGACAGATTTATGTTCAAATTTATAGGTATATATTATATTATATATTTCAACTCGACCGGTGTGATACCACGGCCTCACAGAAAACCGGCGTCAAACAACGCTTACGTTGTGTTTCGCCGAGTGAGTGAGGTTACCGGAGGCTCAATCCTTTTAAAATGCGGGCAACGCATTTGTGACTCCTCTGGTGTTGCGGGTGTCCATGGGCGGCGGTAATCGCTTACCATCAGGCGATCCGTCTGCTCGTTTGTCCCCCTATCCCATAAATAAAATAAAATAACATAACATACCATCACGCCTGTATTCCCCGAAGGGTTAGGCAGAGGCGTACTTAATGTACGCCCACAGTTCGCCTGGTATGTTTAGGTCCCATGTTATAGGGGGCGAGCCTATAGCCATTAACCGGGCACAAATCCAGACTCTGAGCTGCTACTGAGAATTTCATAGAAAACTCAATAACACTTTGCTTGACCTGGGGATCGAACCCAGGACCTCTAGCGTAGCAGTCGCGCTTGGGACCACTATAAGACTAATCCGGCAGTCAAAAAAATAAAATAAAATTTACGCGTAAGAGTCAATTTTCCCCTCTTGGTGCTGCGACTCCGGCAGTCTGCAGTCCGTAGGGGTTCTTAAGCCTCGGCAACCCATCAGCAAGCTCCTCTGGTGTTGCTGGTGTCTATGACCGGCAATGATTACTTAACATCAAGTGGCTCGTCTGCTCGTTTGCCATAAACCATAAACAAATCAAACTACACAAGCCTCTATTATATTTGGCTGTAAGTGAACAAAACAAATGGACAAAGGTAAGCTTATGTTATAAATATTAATGCGTAACTCGTAGGGAATCCTTTGTACCCTCACATGATGCAGGGATAGGACCCATGAATATGAAACGATGTCAACTGAAATTACTGTTGTTGAAATGTTGGAGTCGTGCGTCAGTTTGGAAACTGTGGAGAATCATAATATTATATTTATACATACCTACATACATACATAAAATCACGCTTGTATTCCCAAAGGGTTAGGCAGACAGTTAATGTACACCCTAAGTTCGTCGGTAAAGGCGAAGTAGAGAAGATTTTGATTTCCTGGTTAAAATTTAACTAACACGATTATCTGTAAATCTTCTTCATTGTAACGATATTCCAGTAAATTGAATATACATACCATCACGCCTGTAATCCCCGAAGGGTACGCTGGAGGTGTACTAAAGTTACTCCGACAGTTCACCGCTGCTACTGGGAGTTTCATAGAAAAATCCACATAACACTTTGGTCGACCTGGAAATCGAACTCAGGACCACTAAGCTAAAGAGGCATTTTGTATTTATTTTCATTAACATAATCATGGTGGATCATATGTTCTAACATTATCTATTGCTTAGCGATTATGTCCAATAATGTCACTAGGTATTTCTATGAAATTCTTAGTAGCTGCTCGTGGTCTGGATATATGCCCGGGTAATAGCTTTAGGCCCGCCCCCTATTACATGTAAAATATACCGGCGCACTGTGGAGTTACATTAGTACACCTCTGCCTAACCCCTTTAAGGAAAATAGGCGTTATGGTATGTATGTATTGAACTGAAATAAAATTAAAATTATAATTGGCTTCAGAATAATACCTAATACATATACATACCTATGTATGATCCTAATACAGACGTTCTCGTGATACCAACTTTTTCCTTGTTTTGTTACTTTTTGTGCGAATAAATGGTAAGTATAACGAGCTTATCTAAAACTAACTTAACATAACAGAAATATACCTAATAATATATATAGGTACCTACATATATTATTGTTATATAAGTTTTATTGTGTCTACTGAATAAAAATTAAACAGTCCTAATAAGTAAGATTTTAATTGCGAAGATTAATTAGTACCTAGTGCACTAAACGTTTTTTACGTGGGAGAGCCATGCTTCGGCACGAATGGGCCGGTTCGACCGGAGTGATACCACGGCCTCACAGAAAACCGGCGTTAAACAACGCTTACGTTGTGTTTCGCCGAGTGAGTGAGGTTACCGGAGGCCCAATCCCCTTTTAAAAGGTCGGCAACGCACTCGTGACTCCTCTGGTGTTGCGGGTGTCCATCGGCGGCGGTAATCGCTTACCATCAGGCGATCCGTCTGCTCGTTTGCTCTCCTATCCCATAAAAAAAACAAGAATATTCAGTGAAATTTTATGCTAAACAAGTGCGAGTCGGACTCACTGACCGAGGGTTCCGTACAAATTTGTAGATACATATTAAAATTAATTACAAATGTATAGTATTCAGAATTTCCCCTATACTTGTAGTATAAGACGGTAATACTTGGCAAATTTCATAGTTTTAGGTCAACGGAAAATACCCTATAAATTTTGATTCCCTTGAGAGTGTCGAAATATACATTTTTTTTCACAGCTTCAAAGGACTGTAGACCTGAGTACGTGGTTTTCATTTCAACTCGATACCACCAGGTGATCCCAAGATAAAGGGTCTTGACAGACGTTTGTCTGGACGGACGGACAACAAAGTGATCCTATAAGGGTTCCGCTTTTTCCTTTTAAAGTACAGAACCCTAAAAGTCAATAAAGCTATTATCCATAATAAATTATAATTAATATAATATAATATATAGTAACTCGGTATATCTGTTTGTTACTTTTTCACTGAAGAGATTTCGATCAAATTTGGCAAAGAGATAGATTGCCTCTCAAGGATGGATATGGCTGTTTGAATAAATCTGCTAGTATACCTATATATGTACCTAAAAATAAACTAAACTTAAAAAAAAGTATCTGATCTCACTAAAATCACGTATACAATTAGGTATTGGGATTCACCTACAGTATGTGCAAGTCTTTAGTTTGTGTTCCGCTGAACCTGCAAAAGAGTAGAACGTTTTTAATGGACTGTTTTTTTATTATTTTTATTATATTTGCATATTTATGTAAAAGTTATATTGAATTAGCCTTAATATTAAGCCTTTTCTTCGTGTACCTTAATACATGTTTCTCTACTTGACCCAAAGGTTGACTGGTAGAGAATGCCATATGGCATTAAGTCCGCCTTGTGTACCATTTCTTTTGTACATAAAAGTTTAAATAAATAAATAAATATATAAAATAATAAATATAAACTCTTTTTAATACACTTACAGTAAATTATTGCCTTTAAAAGTGTCGTAAAAATATATCCTTAACGCTAGCCAATAGCCGTCTTACTCACAGTTCATTTGAGCGGAACGTTAAAAACAAGTCTAGGAAACACTTTATCTAGAACGCCAGAAAGCATTAAGTTCACCCCTTTTATTACTTTAAACTCGAGTCTCGGTTGATATCGTATATTTCTCAGATGACCTGCTATTTGGTAAGACATAAATATCAGGTCTGAAAATTTAAAGTATCATTGACGTCATAACTCTCCATCCCACTGCTCGATAAGGATCTCCTTTCAGAATGAGAGGGGTTAGGGGGGCTTTAGTCCATCACGCTAGCCTAGTGCGGATTGGCAGATTGCACACACTTTTTAGAAAATTTCTCAGGCATGCAGTTTTCCTCACGAGGTTTGCCTACACCGTTTAAGCGAGTGATAATTAATTATTGTAAAAATTCAAACGTCTTGGATTTCAACTTGAAACCAACGACTTGGTAATCTAATGGTCATATTACTAAGCTATTTTTTTCATATTTCTAGTTTTAAAGTTATAAAGACTGTTAGTAGTGTAACTGTTCATTTATCATTGTTAACCTTCTCAAGCAACGTCACCGTATGACGTAAATTCAGAATGCACAATTTCAATCAGGCGGGTGAGGTTCGTGGTGGCTTAGAGGTCAGAGCGTCTGGTGTATCCAACTAGGAGACGCAGGTTCGAATTCCGCCCGTGATTGAATTTTTCCTTTAGTAAAATAACTTCTCAAGCACTTTTTTGGAGTTTTTAATATTCACTGTAACTGGCTAAAGCGTCAAGTGTTTTAATATGAATAAAAATAAAAATACCATGTCTATTTTTTCCAGGAAGTTTCCCATCCATAAACAACAATAAACATATTTCAAAAGGCACTTAAGGGCAAACGGAACCCCCGAAGCCATTCGTCAGAAAAGAAAAATTGGCATAAAATACGTTGCTGTGCATTTTGACAAACGCAAAAAAATTAAACACAAACATTGTTAATTAATGTACGAGGGCTGTAATCCATTTGTAGCAGACGATACCATTTAAGTCGGTCCAGGCGAGAAACGAACGCAAAGATCTGAGATGGTTGGCACTTAGAGAAATTACCCGTAATAAGACAATCGGCGAAAATGAATCTGCTATTATCAAGACTAAAGTGATGGTTCACGACATCAATGTAGAACTGGGACTAAAAGGACACCTATAGTGGAATATATAAGTGGAATTGTAATAGTCTCTGTCTACCCCAATGGGAGACAATCATGAAAATATGTAAGATTAGTTGCTGTTGCCCGCAGTTTCACTCACATCCCAAAAAGATGAACATTCAATTTTAGGCGGCATATCGAGATGAAACATGCACTAGATTTTAAGTTAGACCTCTAGCAATACATCGATGAAAACTGCAATCAATTGAAACCCTTACTTCACCCTTAGCTTACCAACGTAATGCTCATATTTCTTCCGAGATAAAAAGATACGCGTGATTTCGCGCACAGCGTACAGAATACGCACGTCTGCGAGCGACGTCTGCAGGCGACGTCTGCGTCTGCGTTTATCTTGGCAATACGCTTCGACTCTGTGTTAGTATGAGTAGACCCAATTTATGCTATGTAAAAATGAAAATACGCGGCACCGCGCGTCTGCTAACTAATTCGCGCGCCAACGCTTGGTTTGTACACCCTATCGATGCTTCGCTTCGACTGTGCGTCAATGAGAGTTGGGCCTAAAGGTCAGAGCCGAAACGAATAGAAGCGTCTATCTAAAAGTTATTACAGCAAATTCACCCTTATCGCAACAAAGTACCTAATGCTCATATTTAAAAAAATAAGCGCGTTTTTAAACCTTAGTATATTCATTTCCTTCCAATAAGTAACTAACGTATAAATTTTTATTAAGGAAAATTCGCGTGTCGACGCTTAGTTGGTACACCACACCGATGCGCGTAGCTTCGCTTCGACTCTGCTTCAATGAGACTTGAGCCTTAGAGGCCAGCTTATACGTTCCTATTGTGGCTCTTTGTGCATCTGTATGTATGTGAATGATATTGTGATTCATCTAAAGTTGCCATTCTACGCCCCCTGCCTTCCTTTTTTAGAATAAAGAGAAAATTATTGGTCTTGGTTGGCTCAAGTTAAATGTCCAAAGTTGGATAGTTAAACTTAAGTCATAGGATTATGGTATAGAGCTGACGTATGAAATTCAATATCATCAACATACCATCAACCCCAAGGGAGTACTAATGTGCACCCACAGTTCGCTGGCAAATTTAGGTCCAATGTAATAGGTCCTATTGCCATTAATCAAGCACAAATTCCAAACGCGAACCTGCTACTGAGAATTTCACAGAAAAACCCAATGATACTTTGCTTGACCTGGAAATCGAACCCAGGACCTCTAGCGTTTTATTTGTAGTGATTAGTCAGCAGAAACAATGTGGCCAGTCAGAAGAAGTTTTCTATGAAATTTTCAGTAGCAGCTCGGAGTTTGAATTCGGTCCTCTGTCTAACCCTTCGGGGTGTACAGGCATGATGGTATGTTATGTTATGTGTTAAATAAATACGATCGCTGAAGATGGTAGAACGACAAACAACGTGCGATAAATCGCAAGATCAAGCGATCGATACGCCGTCCGTGATCTTGGCTATGACGTAATTTTCAAAGACAACTAATTGCACCACTCGTAAAGCGTTGACAAATTGAAGCGCTCAATAACGCAAAAATGGTTTCAATGATAAAATGGCAGCCATTTGTTCTTAACCTCAAAATTCTACGACAAATATCGCGTCGGGTTCCATCTGTACCAAAAACTAATGTCAAAATGTAAGTGAAAATGGCTTTGTTTTTAATTTTCACCAAGATTTAAGAAAAGGCACGTTTCTTTTATACTTCCGGGATTAGAAGTTATATTCGTAGATATTTTCTTGAGCCGCACTTTATGACACTTTTCTTCATCTTTTTCATCTGATTTTTTATTAGCTTTCTAGCATAAAGTAATGAATATATTTCGATAAAATTTGACAAAAATATACGAGAAAAAGAGAGGGAGGAGTTCTGTGATAAAAAAGCCCTTGGGGATGCGAGCAAAACCGCGGGCAAAAACTAGTTATTTTTTAAGCAAATATTTATCTGTTTTATTTTGGGATTGAGGTTAATTTTAATGTAACATACATTATGTTCCTATATAATATGTACGAATCTAAAAATATTAGTATCAAATGCGTCATATTATTCTTAAATCAAAATCATGAAAGTAAATTTTTGTACTGTCGAAGTTATACCAACTAGATAACATAACATAACATAAAAATAACCAACTCATTATATTGTCCCACTGCTGGGCGCGGGTCTCTTCTCAAATGAGAGGGATAAGGCTCCGCCACGCTGGCCTAGTGCGGGTTGGCAGACATCACACGTCATCGAGAGAATCTCTCAAGCATGCAGGTTTCCTCACGATATTTTCCTTCACCGTTTTTTAATTAACTATTAATACGCACATGACTTCGAAAAGTCAGAGGTGCGTGCCTTGGATTCGAACTCGAGACTTGGCAGTCCAACGGTCGTACCACTAGGCTATCACTGCCTATACCAACTACGTTTAAGCTTAAAACAGTATAGTATTTAAGCAAACATTATTCATTCGGCTTATCCTTGACCGCCACCCCTGTAAAAGGGTTATAAAGGTCTGAGATGTATCTACTAAATAAAATTCAAACAATAACCCTGAAATACTCTATGAATTTTAATAAGTGTTCCTATTTATTTATTTAGGGAAATTATTAGAAACAATGCTTATTGAAGATATTTTCCTCTTGTCTTTTAAGACTGTAATCTGTAAGCTCTCAAGGCAAGATCGAAACTTTTGCACAAAAAGATAAGATTGTGTAAATGACGTTTTTATTACTTTTTCAAATAAAGCATCATGTTTTTTACGAGATTTTGATAAGGTTTGATGTGAAAAATATTTTTTATCCACTATCATTTCCTTACGACATTTTAATCCTTCAAGTACCTATTTAATTACAGACACAATGCAAAATTTATTATCTTATACACCCGGGGTCCTTGTAAGCATTGTTGAAAGCTTTGAAAATCGAAAGTCACATAAACAAGTACCAAAATTCACACTTTAAAACAAACCTGATTATCACAATCATAAAGACGTTAGGTATCACACAAAAGGGGATAAAACCTTCCAACTCCAAAAGGATTTCACTTTTGGCACATAGCGGAGATTATACTAACTTTTGACGTCATACTACATGGAGGAAAGTTGGACAATAGAAATACAGTTGAACAATAAGAAGACAGTAAGATGAGGGTTAATAAAGGGATTAAGACACCTGTTGTAGGAGCAGTTATTTTGGCACGTGACAGGACCATTTCGGGAAATTTTAAAAAGTTTAGGTTACGTAAGTATTCCCTTATGGTAAAAACTTTTTTGGGAATCTATTTTTAAACATTAATGATATTATTTTTTGTTTTTCCTTTCGAAATTGGTACTGTTGATATTGATCAATGGTGTTGAATTTTCATTACAATATCTACCTATGAAGATGGGTCAAAATAATTCAACAAAGATAACTAGCAGGAATTTCTATAAAATCTCATCTATAAATTGCAACAAATTAATTTGATCAACAACATTTTCGCCATATCTAGGTACTTAATCAAAATATTTAAAAGACGACGGCGATAAATAATATTAGGTACTATCTATTCAAACCTGAACGCTTTTTATCATTTATTTGATGGCCTTAAAGGTGGGTGAAAAATTCGACTTTACCGGTACCAGATAATGATGATAAATGTGAGTCGACTCGCCACATTCAAACATTTTTTGAAAGCCTTTTTATTTTTTCATGCTTAAATTATTATTATAACATGGATTTGCATGGAGGAAGGATGAAATGCAAGAGTACTGAATATGAAAGTGGAGGATCGGAGGGGTACAGGGAGACCAAAGAATAGATGGATGGATTTTGAAAGGATGATAGCTGATATAGTGGGAAAGGGAGTGAATGATTAGGTGACGGCTGACAGGGATGAATGGAAGAAAAGGACATGTTGTTTCGACCCCAAATAAACTGAGACAAGAGCAGGAAGATGATGAAGATGAACATGGATTTGTCTGGATAAGCTGCATTTGCTGCACTGAGTCTAGGTAGTTGGTTTGGTTGCTATACAAACACCTATGACCAGATAAGTGGTAATCAGAAGCTCTAAAAATCTGCCAAGTACTTTATCCATAATTAGGCGCCCTCTTGTTTTCGGATTTCAGTAGTGTCATATGTCTGTTATAATTTTTCTACTAGGACGAAAGAGGATTATTAATCTTCATAATCTTGGGTATTATCTGCGTCATAGGTAAGTGTTGATATTATCAATGAGTACATATTTAAACAAACATTTTATGTTAAAAAAATCTCATTATAATAAAGGTTCTTTTGTCGCAAGATACCCAATTCGATTAAATTTATGGTTACCAAGATTCTGGTTATTGAGACTGGGAAAAATATCGCAAGGTTTTAGTTGGTGAGAATTCACCATACCTAACCTGCTACCATAAACGATTACTTTTCACGACTGTATCCATGAGGATCCAAACCTTAGCGATCAAAAAAGGTATGTTAGTAAAACTTAACTTTATCAGCGTTCAAAGGTAATATCGGGATAAAACAGTCCGAACAATTCGATTCAAGGACTAAAAAGCGAAAACCCATCGAACCTGAAATGGAAAGAGGTATCAGATAATATAGCTGCAATGGAAATATATAATAGTATGACAGCTGATAGCGATTTAGGGAAGAAAAACAATACGCCAACCCCAAGTAAATTGGAATAAGGACAGTAGGATCGTGATGATTCTAGACTCCTGTAGATACGAAAATTAATAAATGTGGGAGAGTCATGCTTCGGCACGAATGGGCCGGCTCGACCGGAGTGATACCACGGCCTCACAGATGACCGGCGTGAAACAATGCTTACGTTGTGTTTGAGGTTACCGGAGGCCCAATCCCCTTTTAAAAGGTCGGCAACGCAATTGTGACTCCTATGGTGTTGCGGGTGTCCATGGGCGGCGGAAATCGCTTGCCATCAGGCGATCCGCCGGCTCGTTTGCATAAAAAAAATTTAACTCCAAGCAACAAAATATCGGAGGTATGAAAACTTTTTACTCAATATTGCAATATACGGCAACGTAGGGGAGGTTAGACGTACGTCAGATGCATCGTTAAAAGTGGCAAGTTTTCGCGCTACCGGCAAGTTTTACGAGCTAGGAAGGAACCGGTTTACATACACAAAATAAAATATTACACTGTTTAGTACAGCTGAAGTTTGGAATGGGGGAAATGAAAGTTTAGCTCATTATTTTGGATATTTCCAGTAGAAAGTTAGGAAAACAAAATTAATCTGTTCAATTGTTGAGTCGAAAAAAACCACTTAGTATTTGGATTAGGTATTATACTTGTTGCATTTTTTTCTTAATTCTTCTTTGAGAAGTAAATTTTGGGAAAACAAGTGAGAGCATAATAAAAAAAACATTTGCACCTTACGACCGTAACTTTCTTTTTTAACCGACAAATTCAAAAAAGGAGGAGGTTCTATGTTCATCGTATGTATTTGTTTAAGTAAAAAAACGTGGGTTAAGTAAAAAATATAGGTAACATTAAATTTAATCAGAGCTAAAAAAAATTATTGCCACAAATCCGTTACCAATCTATTCGTTTTGTAAACCACGAGGCGGTTGAAGAATTCTTAAGTAAAAGTTTTGTAAAAGTTTATTTTACTCACGTACGGAAAGAGAATGGGCAACATATGAGCACACGTTGGCAATGCGGTCACGGATACACCTGAAGGCGCTCCTAGAAATATCCTTTGTGTTGGAAACATACGGGACTTAGAGGATGTGGACGGTGATGGCAATTCTAAAGCCGCTCAGTTTCTGAACGATAAAAAAAATGTGTTTGCGAAGCTTGCCATGACGGAATGTATTTTTTTGTTGATAAAATATATATATATCCTGCCGTCATTTGGGGTTCACACTGAAAACCAGCGCTGTATTGTCGGTTGTGCCATAATACAGTTTCATGTTGAGTGTGAATCATTTTTGTTATAAAACTTTAAATGTATTTTTATTATAAGATTTTTTTTTTGTTTTAATACCTAACTATTTTGTTTGTTTTTGTGGCAAAATAAATATGCTTTCTTTCTTTCTTCTATATACCAAAGTAACATGTGTTCTTATCTAGTGCTCTGTTTCTATTATCCTCAGGCGGCGGGCATCCATGTGAATTTCCCTCACTTCAAAAAAACATTTATGATTTCTTGCTTCTGTTACTCTAGATTTTAGCTTCCTTTCCCTGCTAGGTACGGTACTATGGTATTTACGATATAAAGTAACTTTGTAAATATACAAATAATGTTGACGATTGTGCCTATGAAATTTTTTAAAGCTGCTTAGTCGAGCAGGAACGCTCACATTAGAGATTCGTATTTTTCAAATATCTCACCTTATTTTCACACTTGACAAAGCAACGCCTGATTCTATACACGTAATACAGTCTCGTTTATATTGACATTTTATAACCTAACCCTCTGTATCTATCTTTGTTATATTTATTTTTAGGAGAAAAATTTATAACCCTTCTTTCCTATGGGGTTTTTATTCACCGTAAACTTAGTCACATTTGGTTTACAACATATTTTTGCTTGCTTTTTATGTGCCATTTAGCTTTTAATAGCAGGTTATGTTTTGAAGAAAGAGTTTCGAATCAGATTTGTAAAGTTTAATTATGTGCGAAAATGTGTGCTAGTGTTGATCCTGTTTATACAGAAAAGGAATTCTCTTAGATATATTTATCGCTAACGATGTTGAACGTATTGGAAAGGATTAAACATTTTTAAGATTTTATTATTGAAAAGGCCTCAACATTTCATGTTTTAGGTAAAAGTGTCATCAAAACTGGTTCAAAATTGCTTACTAGTGAAGTAGAAAAGAATTATTACCATATCAATTTCAACAAATACATAGTGGAAATCAACAGTAATAAAAGCCGATAGAACTCAAGTTGTAAAGTCAAGTTAAACAGTAGCTCGGTAGACCACAAGAGGACTATATTTCCGACAATAACTCGTGAACACTCGGGCTTTCTGCCAAATCACCTATGTCTGTGTAAGATCAGAAATGTCTGAAGTGGTATAAGTAAGTTAGTAAGTTTTATGGATGTCATTGAATTCACGCTTGGCACCTTGTCATTACAAAGTGTCGATTTGCCTTAACATAATATACCATCAGGCCTGTATTCCCCGAAGTGTTAGGCAGAGGCGTACCTACTTAATGTACAGTTCGCCGGTATGTTTAGGTCCCATGTTACAGGGGCGAGCTTAAAGCCCAATAACCGGGCACAAATCCAGACTCCGAGCTGCTACTGATAATTTCATAGAAAAACCCAATAACACTTTGCTCGACCTGGGGATCGAACCCAGAACCTCTAGTATACCAGTCGCGCTTGGGACTGCTAGACTAATCAGGCAGTCTTTGTGTCCATTCATTATAATTACGTTAAATCCCCGCTCGTTCTTCCTCGTAAAAAAATCCTTGTTAAGTATCCATGATACAGGGCTTGACTTCTAAATTCTCTTTAAGTAAAAAATAATTATGCTGTCTGCCTTTCAAACATTAAATATGATCATATTTCTTTTATATACATAATCACCACCACAAGAGAATATTCTATCTATTTAAAAGTATACATTTTCGTACCAATAAGCGGCGGTAACCTAATGGCTAGGGTGTCGGACTGGTGATCATGTGGTTGCCCGTTCGAAACCCACCCATTGCGCTACCGACGTGAACCCACCGTAACATAAATATTTTAGCTTAGCATTTTAGCTTTGGTTAACAAGAATACTAGTAATGTGCGACCAACATTGCTAGTAAGCTTTAAAAAAAATCGTACCAACCCATAAAAAAAAAATACAATTCACAGACCAAAATTTTACTTTATACTTAATATTAATGATAATTTAAATTTATTACAATTAGGAAAAAATGGGGAATTGAAAACTGTAAAAATAGAACTAAATGTTCCGAAATAAAAATATCGAAATCCTGCTTCGACAACTATTTCAAATATTAAAATAATATAGATGCAATTAATTAATAACTTCGGATCCCGTGTCCACTGTTTTCCAAACAACTTTAATTTAGCAAAAGTTTTTACAATATTGTGCACAAATTAGCATTGAAAGCTACCAACTTTTATCGTTGAAACTTGTCTGATATTTTTGAATTTATGACTGCTGAACTGAAAACAAAAGATAAACAAAAATCGGTTATATTAATGGCTACGAGATTGTTTCTTTTATCTCTGGGTGACAGGAGATGAAACATGTATAATGCATAGTATTCGGAATTAATTTCTGATTAAAATTGATTATTAATCCATGTATCGCCATCTATATTAATTAAAAGCATTTATTTGTTTTGGCTTTGACAGTAGATAGCTGCTGTTGCCCGCAGTTTCACTCACGTCCCAAAAAGGTTAACATACAATAAGTCCCATTATAGGCGGCGTATCAAGATGAAACATGCACCAGATTTTAAGTTAGACCTGTAGCAATACATCGGTGAAAATTACATTCAATTTCATGCAGTAGTTTTTGCATGATGCAACAGTACAAACATACAGACAGTAACTAACTCTAATAAAAAAAGACCCCGATAATAGTTTTTCTTTAATATCTTTAATGTACAGACATCGGCCTGTTACAATTGTATTATAGGTATAGATAGGATTTGTTTCATCAAATGTTACCATTTTAGCTCCCGTGGAGTGTAATAAGTAGGATATAAGGTGAATATCCGTTGATGTCAGGGTCAAAACTTCGTTACTCAATGTCAGCCCATCATAAACAGGTATTTAAGGAAACTTAGTTTTAACACGACTCGTCCAAACATACGAGTATCTACACGTATTACGTTGTGGCGTCCAATATCATGTTTTCCTGAAAATGGTGTCTAAGAAAATTGTTTGTATATATCTTTTTTTTTACATTTTCCATTCTAAGATTATAAAGTTATTTTAGTGAAGGAAAAATTTGACCGCGGGCAGGATTCGAACATGTGTCTTCTGGTTAGATACACCAAACGCTATGACCTCTAAGCCATCGCGAGTCCCACCCGCCAGATCGAAATTTGCCTTCACATTCTGAATTTACGTCTTTATGACGTCAATAAATTAAATAGTTCATAGTTAAAATACAGCTCAATTTACGATTCTGAAAATAATTAACTTTGACATAGCTGAAAAACAACTCGTCCATAACAAGCCAAACAAAACGAATAACTGAAATCAGTTCGCAATCAAAGTATATTGCATAACATATTGAAAGGAGTTTCTAGTGGAATCCTTATATGCGTTTGCCATATACTCGTAAAAAATATGTTATACTTAAGGTCATCTATACTTATAATAAATCTGTAGAGAGGTCAATTCTGTACATGAAATATATTTCCAAAATAACTATCAGCGGGTGATTAGTGATCGATACTGACGCCAAAAATGCAATCAGTAAAATTTTTGTCTGTCTGTCTGTCTGTCTGTCTGTATGTTCGTTATAGAAACAAAAACCACTCGACGGATTTCAATGAAACTCGGTACAATTGTTCTTCATACTCCTGGGCAGGTTATAGTATACTTTTCATCACGCTACGATCAATAGGAGCAGAGCAGTGAAGGGAAATGTTGGGAAAATGAATGATTCATGAGAAAGGTTTCAAGCTATAAAACATCACGCTACAACCCTTAGGAACCCCGTTCCTACTTCTTTCGTCTACTACTTCCTACAACCCTTAGGAACGGGGCAACGCAGGTGAAACCGCGGGCGAAGAACTAGGGAACAAAGTAACTATTCCACGCGGACGAAGTCGCTGGCAAAAGCTAGTCACAAATAAATTGTTTAATTTTTTTTATAAATTGGCCCCAATTTTGAATAATAATTAAAGTAAATAGGCCTTTATTAATCTAATTAGATTTTTTCCTTTAACGGCTTAATAGTTAGTCATGAATTTAATACCAAAAAAAATGTAATGACTTAATTAACAATTTGTATTGTTTTTATTTTCTTATTTCTTTGAATATTTTGAAATAATAAAGAAATACCGGAAACCTTACTAGCAGCCCGCGTGAAGCACCCCCGCAATGCCTGTGACTAACAAATACTAGCACAAAGACTAAATCCTCAAGGTCATTGGGCAATGTTGTGTTCAGCGGCGGTAGCCTAATGGCTAGGGCAACGGACTTGCGATCATGTGGTTGCCGGTTCAAATCCCACCCATTGCACTACCGACGTGAACCCACTCGTAATACAAGCATTTAGCTTAGCACGAGGGGTTAACAAGAATACTAGTAATATGCGACCCACATTGCTAGTAAGCTTTTTTTTAAAAAAAAATGTAATACCCTTAATGCCATTGAACTAATCCAGACTTCGCTTCTCTTCTGAAAATTTCATAGAAAAACCCAATAACACTTTGCCCGACCTGGGAATGGAACCCAGGACCTTTAGCATAGCAGTCGCTCTCAGGACCACTAGACTAATGAGGCAGTCAGGCATAACTTACATTGTTAGACAAAATCAAATTCAAAAGTAAAATATCAAGAAACTCTAAAATCCGACATTACCTATAAGACTGATATTTTATTCTCTCCAATGAACACAAATAAGACGTGCCAAGTCTAGTTAAAAAGTTCACCAACTTTCACGGATGCGATACACACGTATATTTCTCCGCTGTGTTATCAATACGTGTTACTGACGGATGAATTAATGTTTCAAACAATAAAGATATTGTGTTAGGCGAATACGTGCGGTATTTATAAATGTAGTTAAGGATTTATGCCTTTTTATCCAACTGACGAAGGAGGTTTGTATGTTTTTCTTATACAGGATGATGGAATTTAGTCACCTGTACCTGTAAAGGAGTCTGCCCACTACACCGTCTCATACCATGCTAGGAACATATCAGGCAAAAAAATGTTCTTTGTATTGAGAAGTACAAGACTATGCCCACTAGACCGTTCCATCAGCGGCGCGTGCCAAGCACAGAGCGTATCGGCACTAGCAAAATATTCTTGCCGATAATTGTTGACGCTCCGTGCATGGCATAATTTCATACTTACCAATACAAATGATATTTTTTCAACGGGAACCATATGGATATGACAGGCGAGTGATACGCAGATGCTACAGTCTCTAACACCGCTGTGTACAGGTATGATATGCTGTTGATACGTTCTAATGGGCATAGTAGTACGTGTCGTGCTCGTTTCCGTGCCTGGTACGTTCCTAGTACGGTCTTGGTATGAGGCGGTGTAGTGAGCAGACGCCTTTAAAGGGATGATTCATATCGACCAACTTTCTCTATAAAATTCATAACTGATACTTACGTGAAAAAACAAGACGCCTTTGTATACCCACATAATCGACTCATTATACTGTCCCACTGCTGGGCACGGGTCTCCTCTCAGAATGGGAGGGATTAGGCTATAGTCCGCATGCCAAGTGCGGGTTGGCAGACTTCACACTCCGTCGAAAAAATCTCTCAGGCATGCAGGTTTCCTCACGATGTTTTCCTTCACCGTTTTAAGCGCGTGATAATT
This sequence comes from Acronicta aceris, assembly GCA_910591435.1. NCBI lineage: Eukaryota > Metazoa > Arthropoda > Insecta > Lepidoptera > Noctuidae > Acronicta > Acronicta aceris. The sequence goes on along the minus strand of OU342767.1, from coordinate 4,937,428 downwards.
AACTATTTGATACGCACATGACTTCAAAAAGTCAAAATATATACCTACATATATCCCTAAATGAAGTCTATCTTTTGTTTATGGGGATGTAATTATATTTTTTTCCGAATCGGGTATCCCCTATCGCATAAGTATTTTGTTAATCCAAGGACCATTAGCATTTAAATGTACAGAAACTTGGTTTGTGAAACACACACAATGCTCCTAGGACTTTTGGTAAACAATGAACTAGAAACTCTGTTATTGCTTTAGTAGATATTATCTTATTTGGGACCAAGTGTATATAAGCATATGTAGGAATAGTTGGAAGACATTCTGGCATAAACTTAATTATATTAATACAATACACGAACTGGCATCATAATCAGCTTCATTAGTTTAGTGTTTCTCTGCGAAACTGCTACGCTAAAGGTCCTGAGTTCGAGTCCGAAACCCGGACCTGTCTTTATTCTAATGTGACAAAATTTATTGGTCCTTTTTCAACTTGTAGATGATATTTTATTTTAAAAAAGAAGTTTTAAAATGCTATTAAGAAAATAAACATACGCAAGAAACAAGGTGCAAAATTACTGAAATCCAAAACGATCGCAGAAGAATATGAAAATGTAATTAGAATAATTTCTTCACGATTTTACATTTATGAATAATTCAGCTCAATAACGGTAAACAGGTAGAACAAATTCGATTTTTTTTTAATTGTACCTATATATTTTGTTTCTTTTACAGAATAGCAGGATAAATTATCAAAATTTCACACAAAAAGAAAGCGTAACGGCAACAACAAATCAGGGACTGATCCCCAAATCGAAGCCGTTGACTTCGACATTTTAAACAGAGTTTATCAACAAAAACGCGCCGCTGTTCATCAATCAACGTCTGATCAGAATCTAACGCGCTCAGCTACCCGTCTTAATCCTTGCTCTGTTCAAGTAATTCGTTTAGGCTTAACGCGCACTCGGTGTTTTGAATACACTAGCAACTAATGACGGATTTTCTTCTAATAAATTAAAAACTAAATGAAATTATAATTACCAAACGGTGAAATAAATTATCATGACGAAACTTGCATTGGTAATTGACTGATTTTCTCTACGGTAGCGTATAAAGTCTTACAACCCCCAGTAGGCCAGCGACGTGGACCATAATCTGTCCAGCAGACGACAGTAAATACGTTAAACATGATTTTTTTTCATTGCACACCATAAATAAAAATAAAAATATTTTTTATACGGTAAATGTTAAATGTACAATGTGTTATATTTTTATCCATTCTGTTTATTGAACTAAAATAAAATATGAATGTTGGTAAATGGAAAATACATGTAGTTTTTGCCCAAGCGTGTTTTCTAGTGTTATTTTTATTGAAAAAATATTGTCTAACAGTTTCCCATAATGAATTTTGCAAAAGATTTCATATCAAAACCATTCTGCGGTTAAAATTTTACTAAATCCTGTCCCATAAATGCACGGAAACCTACATATCGTGAACAACTAAAATCATAACCTATATTTTTGGAATTCACTCACAATAATAAACTAGGGACACAACACTCGTATTTTCTTTTTCAATTCCAATATACAGTAAAGTGTAAATAAAATAACTGGACAGTGGAAATATCTCACAGTCTACGTATGGATTGTCCACAAGTTTGTTAGAACAAAATCTTGGCGCGGGCTCAGAGCACGAAGCCAATATAAACTGGAGCGATAACGTTAAAAGGTAATCCGATTGTAAATGTGCGGTGAAAGTATCGTCACGTTAGTGGCTTAACAAAGCTTGATTTCCGACTCAAGACTGACTCCTGACTTAAAATAATAATGTTCATTATACATTAATAATGAATTGTAGGTAACTTGCATAATTCAACAAGTCGTTTACGGGTCCGGGACTTTGTTATTTGAAGGGTTAAGCAAAGAAGAGGAAGTTAGTAAAGCAAGTTGCAAGCCTGAGAGACTTTCTGGATGCCATTTGCCAACCAGCACTAAGTGGTTGACTTAGTTAATTCATCCTTGTAGCCCATTGAAGGTTCAAACCCAACCGTCGGTCAGTAAAAGCAGTAAATAAATTATGAAAAAAAATTGAATGATCTGATCTGTGGACTAATAAAAAGATCTACTTAAAAGAAATAAAACTATGTATGTGTGTATGTTGAAATACACTGATTAGAAAGATGGAATTTCGCAAACTTAGCTATGAGTAACAAGCAAAATGATTATTCCATTACTTACTACTCCTGGTTTAGAAGTATAAGCCCCGTGACTTGGCCTCCATTGTAATGCTTAGGAAATCGTTTTCTGCATTAAGATATAAAAATATTTGTTTATAGCTTATAAGTTTTAGTTTTATGTTTGGAAAAGACTATTTTATGTTGTTCATAGAACAGTATCGGAGCTTAAATTTAAGCTAACATTAATAAAATCTGTTTCAGTGGTTGATAAAAAAAAATTAATCATTTTTTGATCTTTTAAAGTAACAGTTTGCTTGAAGGATTTCATTTGTTACTTTTAGAAGACAGCTTCTTAAATAGGCCTTCAGAGGTTTCTAAAGAACATCTGAAATGGGTGTAACATCTGAAAAAACAATGATAGAATGGATAAAGAAACTCACTTATGAGGAAACGGAAGCACTCTTAAAACACACATCATAACACACATCATAACACACACACACACACACACACACACACACACACACACACACACACACACACACACACACACAACAAACGCCCTCAGCTAGCTTTTAATAGTAATTAAAAATAATTTTATATAAGTACTTAGATATAGATTAGCTTACAATGTTATTTCTAGTATTTTGCTATGGAAGAGCGGAGTCTCCTAACACAGGCACTATTTGCTTAACAGGAGGCTCCAATCACAAACTTGCTGTACCAAATCTTTTTAAAGAAATAAACAATTTTGTATTGTATTTGTATTGTATTGGTGTCGATTATTTTTTTATGCCAGGTCATGAGTCAACCAAAAGCTCTAAAACAATGTTAGAAAAACCCGTCCACCTTTTTAGTTTAGTAAGCGGCATCCATCACGCGTGTTTTTTTCTTTTTACTTACTTTTTCCTTACTTAGGTATTTTATCTTGGTGACACTTGATACAAAAAGCTGTGAAAAACGAACCGTTCTTTTTTCACAGTGACAAAGTGTTAAAACCCTAGCAAGGTGATTCATTTGCATCGCGCTCTCATCAAGCGGTACAGTACTTTTAGATAAGCTTAAATATTTTTCATTTTAATGTGTCCTGTTTTCACTGCCTTGCGCTACGATCGTGCTATCAAATACTAGGTGTTAAAATAATTTTGGTTGCAATTTTTCTTGTTTAAATAAGCTTCCCGTCATCTATATTGTTATAAAAGATGACTAAATGATTTCATTATGAAGATAACTGGTAGCACTCTTTATTAATTTGATAACATTTTGCTTCAACTAATTTGATAGAGATAGATTTGGCTTTCTTTTCAAATGGTTAATAGTTAATGGTAGCAATATGAACTAGTATTATAGTTCATCGAGATAAAATCCATGTATTACGTTAATAGTGACCACTACTGAGATTTGATGATGACAGCTATGGCTCCTCACTAGATAGTTCGACACCGAACGTTCCGTTATATTTTATATCTTTTTCACAGTAGGTAGCCTAACAAATCACTGATGGGCTTCCGATCTAGTTTCAGTTTCGTAAATATCAAAAAAGGTCAAAATAAACAATCAAGCATTAAAATAATTTGTTCAATTTGTTCATGTTTGACTTTTTTTGACTTCAAACATGAAAATTCAATTTTTTACGACACTGCTGACACAATATTTACAAGTTCCAAAATTACCCTTCTGTTCACTGTCCTAAATCACCTCCTTCCTTAACAGTTCCCGTGATTGTTACAAGAGAAAATCAACCGCAATACAACGGCGGTGTAAACTTACAAGTCAATTTGTTAGCATTTCGTGTAAACACAAGGGGTCCACGAAGTTGGTGGTCAAAGTTATACAATAGAAACTATTCTAGCCATTGTCGTGGTTCAGAGACGAGCACCGCTAGCGGATTGAACTTGCGTACAGTCTTAACGTAATTTGTTAAGTCTAAACAATTTATTTGTATGTGTAGAGTATGCCTTTTAACTTCTACGTTAACTATAAACTTCTACTTTTATTCATATAAGGGTTCTGAACAGGTTCTAAATATGAATTGTTTTTTTTTTTATGGGATAGGAGGGCAAGCGAGCAGACGGATCGCCTGATGGTAAGCGATAACCGCCGCCCATGGACACCCGCAACACCAGAGGAGTGACGAGCGCGTTGCTGACCTTTTAAAAGGGAATTGGGCTTCCGGTAACCTCACTCACTCGACGAAACACAACGTAAGCGTTGTTTAACGCCGGTTTTCTATGAGGCCGTGGTAGTACTCCGGTCGAGCCGGCCCATTCGTGCAGAAGCATGGCTCTCCCACGTAAAAAAAAGATTTTAGAAGATAATGGCGTAACTTTGAGTATTTCTACCCTTTTACTTATCCTTTTGTTATTACTATTACATGATTGTAAAGTTAAATTCGATAAGAATTAATTTAGTATGACCATAAAAGAGTCAGCCGTAGAAATTAAGCAGTTGCATAGTATGTAGTTGTAACGTAAGTTAATTTTAAAAGAGTAATTTTGTAGAAAAAGATCAGAAAACATATTAATAACAACGTCACCTTATGACGTAAATTCAGAATATGAAGGCAAATTTCAATAAGGCGGGTGGGGTTCGCGGTGACTTAGAGTTCAGAGCATCTGGTGTATCCAACCAGAAGACGCAGGATGGAATTCTGCCCGCGATTGAATTTTTCCTTCACTAAAATAACTTTATAACATATTAATATTTAGAATGATTTGGGTCGATCAATCATTGTGATTTACTTTGTTCGAATCTTACGAACAAAATAAATAACACATATTACACTACACTTCGTCCAATTTCTGCCCTACATCACTTATGAATCTCCAGGTTTCCTAGAAAATATTTTATCATGGGTAATCTTTGTGCTTTTCCCTCAATCAATCATTTTCCGCGAGTGTTACGTTGTATCTAGTTTCTTCTCACGTCTTGAGCTAACGTCAAAGAACGCTTTATTTTATGATCACGAGCGTAACTAAAATATATAACAGTCACGGCTAACACGTTTGTCGGTGACTGTACCTTTATATGTTAACGCTCAAATAATTAATGCGGTTTGTTAAATGGGATACAATCTGTTACAATTAATTTCGATGTTTGAGTAGTTTGTGAGATTTTGATCTCAGAATTAACTTATTGATATCAGAAATCTGTAGTGTCTTTAGCTAACATTGCACAAATAATGCATACATGCATGCATATTCATCCTCCCCCAGCCCTTTCCTACGTGGTAGGCAGAACCTACATGCCGCCAACGATTTTTGTATACTTACTTTGCTTCTTTCACAATCATACATCTTCTCATACACACACGCCAGTTGCGAGTAGGTACTACGCACCTGACTTTATTGAAGGACCTCATCAATAAGATCGGCGACTTCTCCTGACACAAATAAAAAAATAATTGAAATAAAAAATAGGCTTGTGTAATTGTCAAGTCACCCTAGTATAATTTATGCATTTAAAATGTATGGCAGAGACAATTCTCTGACATACATACATTCTTTAAGTATAAATCATTTTAGATGTTCGGAGAAGAAAATTAGTTTTTTTTTTCAATCGCAATTGTAGTTTTCTTTTGCGGACATCTAAGATGTGGAATAGTCTTCCTGTTGAGGTTTTCTGTGTTCTTCAAAGGGCACGTAGAGTTGGCAAAGCACCAGCATCTCTTCTAGCGTTGCAGGTCGCTATGAGCGGCGATGACCAACAATTATCATTTTTACTTTAAAAAAAATCTAGTCTGACTCAAAACCTTTCTAAACTCAGACATTTTCTAATATCATCAGGTCCATCCTTCCCTTATTTTTTTTCTTAAGCTTCGAGTCTTTCGATTTTCGAATCCAGATCGTAGCAAAAACTATCTCCGATAAGTTGCTACACTTTTTCATCCTATATAGATCTAGGTATTTTATAAACACTTACTTTTATACGTATGGACCTTTTTATCGAAGAGAAAATAGGTGTAATTTTTCCAAGCACTTAGCGCGTCGTTTTCTTGAAGAGTATTTATCGTTTAATAATGCTTTATTTAATATTTAACTTTTTGCTGTAGTAGAAAGAGGTTTATTAACACCTGCTTTAAGCCTTACTTGAGAATGGCACAGACTTACAGCATGTTTTTTTTAAGATTACTAGCAATTTGGGTCGCGCATTACTAGTATTCTTGTTAACCCCTCGTCCTAAGCTAAATGCTTGTGTTACGAGTGGGTTCATGTCGGTAGTGCATGGGTGGGGTTCGACCCGGTAACCACATGATCGCAAGTCTGGCGGCTTAGCCATTAAGATACCACCGCTTCAAAATTTGTGTATTTTATCTCTTTGGTTTGATGGATTACTATCATACCTAATTATCTTACACATAGCATTGAACTATCTGAACTTTTAGAAGTCCAGCTGACTTGTAGCCTAACTACATATGCCGAAAGTATGGTCGGACACGAGATAGTGTAACGACAAAATTGTGTCGCGGCATGCATGTTAGCCCGACAGGAGTTTAGTGAGCGACATTCGCTAGCGAATCAATCAAAATGACGACACAATAGTTAAAATTTATACACTCACACAAAACTAGTATCCGTAGAACACAAAAATATTTGTCTTGGGTGGGATTTGACATGTGGTGAGGTGAAACCACCACCAAACGTACAGTGTTAAATAAATAAACCTTCAAGCTAAGCCAAAAACAATGAATGCAAAATAAATGAAGTTATGAATAATAAGTATCTATCTACGCTATATTAAAAATATATAAAGTAATATTTTTATTCATACATAATCAACCCATTACATTGTCCCACTACTGGGTACGGGTCTCCTCTCAGAATGAGAGGGATTAGGCTATAGTCCACCACGCTAGCCTAATGCGGGTTGACGGATTTCACACGCCGTCGAGAAAATCTCTTAGGCATGAAGTTTTCCTCATGATGTTTCCCTTCATCGTTTAAGCGCGTGATGATTAACTACATATTAATACGCACATGACTTCGAAAAGTCAGAGGTGAGTACCTTGGATTCGAACTCAAGACCTTTGACTTGGCAGTCCTATAGCATATCACTAGGCTATCACTACTTTTTTAATAATAAGTAATATTTTTTTAATATTTTTATTGAATCCATATAATTTCATTAATTTAGGAACTATTTAATTAATTTACTCACACAATCAACACACGTATACATACACATACACGAAACACATAAACAAACGCACTCACACACACACGCACTCTCACACTATTACTAAGTTTTATTATATTAACATTAATTATCTCCTCCTTTGTTCATGATCCTTAAGTTTACCTTCACAATCCGGAAATTATACTTCACACATTTTGATTTTTACTTGAATTAGTTGCAACTCTAGTCCCCAAGATACAGACACACGTCTAGTTTGGGGATCACTGTCCAAATATTTATTTGTTTATTTGTGACTAGCTTTTGCCAGCGACTTCGTCCGCGTGGAATAGTTACTTTGTTCCCTAGTTCTTCGCCCGCGGTTTCACCTGCAATGTTTTATAGCTTGAAACCTTTCTCATGAATCACTCATTTTCCCAACATTTCCCTTCACTGCTCTGCTCCTATTGATCGTAGCGTGATGAAAAGTATACTATAACCTGCCCAGGAGTATGAAGAATAATTGTACCAAGTTTCGTTGAAATCCGTCGAGTGGTTTTTGTTTCTATAACGAACATACAGCCAGACAGACAGACAGACAAAAATTTTACTGATTGCATTTTTGGCGTCAGTATCGATCACTAATCACCCGCTGATAGTTATTTTGGAAATATATTTCATGTACAGAATTGACCTCCCTACAGATTTATTATAAGTATAGATAAGTTACGAGAATTTTTTACTATTAGTATTAAGTGTAACACCCTTCCCTATGTAACAAAGGACTTAATAAATTTATTGAATTGTTGAATCTTTCAGGATACAGCTTACAAATTTCATTGAAAAGTATTAAGAAATTTCACACTTATTATTTTGTGAGAACGGTTTGTTTGCTTGACGTGTTACCTCGATTCTATTTCTCTTGATCAAATATTTGAGGGTTCACTAGTTAATATTGAATGTTGGAGTCAAAAGCGTATATAGCGTAATATGTAACTAGTTTGTGGCAGTTTGGATAAACCTACATCAGTTGGAAATGACAAGTTAACTAGTTTTTAGCTAAATCTAAAAGGGAAAAGCGACCTTTATAAGTTCACTACGTTGTCCATCCGTTTGTCTGTGTCTTTTCTTTTTCTTTAAAAAAATGTTGCCCCACACTAGGATTTTCTCCTATATCCTGGGTGTATTTACAAACACAAATTCTCACATACACAAACGCCGAGACCCGAAACAACTACCTGTAGATCATACAAATATTTGCTCCGTGTCGAATCGAACCCACAACATGTGACGCAGAAGCCGATCGCTCCGCCGCTACGCCAAACGTGTCGTCGTCGTTTTTCTTTTAAACATAATAAAAAAACCGAATAAGTGCGATTCCCGCCGAGGGTTCCATACAAATGCATAGGTAGATATACTTTTCGGATTTTCCCCTATACTTGTAGTATAAGACGGTATTACTTGCCAAATTTCATAGTTCTAGGTCACCGTTAAATACCATTATAAATTTTGATTCCCTTGGGAGTATCGTAATATGTGTTTATGCGGCATAAATGGCGGTATCTTTTTTTTACGTTAACTTAGAAGTTTGATGTTTTCACGGCTTCAAGGGACTGTAGACCTGAGTATATGGCTTTAATTTCAACTCGATACCTTCACGCGTTCCTGAGATAAAGGGTGTGGACAGACAGACGGACGTACGGACCGACAACAAAGTGATCCTTTTTTGGCTTTTTTTTTATTTTCGAGATACGGAACCCTAAAAATACGACTATTTATGTCTCATATTTTGACGGTTCGGTCCGTTCATAGCTTACTTACTTCGTAATGTAAATTATATTATATTAGTCCAAGTATATTACTCAATGTGTTTATGTCTTTAGCCACAAGACACCATCATATAACGTGAATACATCCTTGTTAATATACAATATGGGAATTATTTAGGTATATAGTTATATATTCTATACATATAATAACCACTGAATAAAATGACAAAAGAGTTCTGAGTTTTTTTTTCTAATAATATTTTTGTATTAGAATATTAAGCTTTTCTATATATAAACAGTTCGTTTTTATGGACAGCCTGTATAAGCTGATTGTGAACAATACTTTATAAATTAAATTACGTTTTAAAAAGAGACTGATACGCGTAAGAATTCTAGTTTCGGATCAAAGTTAAAGTCAAAAGATTAATATATACATTTTTAAATCCATGCTACTAATATTTTATCCATTTTATAAGCACATTACCTAGCTCAGGTGTTTCCAAGTAAATGTACTAAGTTTTACTTTCTAGACTTTTTAAGTCTCTTAAGACGTATTACAGCTTTGATAAATTTAAATATTATTAAGTTGATTTTTCTTACCATGTAGGCACTTAGAGATTAAATATTTTTCATCTTGATTAGGTACATAAAGCTGACTTGATTGCACATAAGAGATACGTTAACGTTTGTTTATGATAGAAAATAAAATAATTTAAAAAGAACGTTTAAACAGCTGTCGTTGTGAATCTCATTTAATACCTACTTGACATTTTAATAACTTTTGCAATATTAAGAATATTGTAAAGTAAATATTGGAGTAAATCTTCAATATTGAAATATTGAAGAAGTATGCAAGAATCGTAGCAAGTGGCAGTCTATAGTTTCTGCCTACCCCTGTGGGAGAAAGGCGTGAGTGTATGTATGTATGTATGTATGTATGTATGTAAATATTGGAACAAAAAACTAAGTACAGTCATCAGCATAAACTGACAAATTTCCTCAATGGATCTCCAAGATTAAATTGAAAATCGATTGCAGAAATTTCACAGTTTTGGATACCATGATATGCTGTTGACCGTGCATTAATCTTAAATTCATATTTTTTCTAATTTCATCGCAATTTCAGGTTTCAGATAACTTTATTTTCATAAGAATACAAATTATTTACTTACATGGGAATATCGATAATACTTAAGTAGATATTAATATTGTTGGGGGGGTACAATAACACTAAGTAATACAAATTAATAATTTTGATAAGTTGAGGGTAGAATCATATTATAACACGCGTTCAATTTCTTTCCTTTTTCCAAGGATTTCCAAGAAACCCTATTTTTGGATATAAAACAGAATGCAAATCTTTAATTCACTTCGCTATCCTTTCAACATAATTATGATCGTTTGTACAAAATAATGAGGCAAGAACGAGACCTTTTAAAATGTAAAGCACTTTGAATACTCAATGAGTTGTTTCGTTAAAGGAATCATAATGAATATACATCAAAATATATTTTTAAAATAATTTATTTAGTATAGTTTTCAAAAATAAAATACTTAATATATTAATTTTATTTTTGAAAATGTGCATCTTATAATCTAACAAAATTTTACTAAAGCAAAAATGATTCGGTAAAAAATAATTATTATTTTTAATAATAATTAAAATAACAATACCTACTAACATAATTATAAGCTAATATTGTATCTAACATATTAACAAGATATGGATTTTTAATTACCGGAAATAAATTAATCTATTCTTTTCTAATAATATTTAATAGTGCAATGGTAAGAAGATAAACCAGCAAGTTAAAGAATATTATATTTCCTTTTATATATATTTTCTTTTTTTAAACTCGATATTATAATAATCTAGTCTCGTTATTACAATAGTGTTGAAATTATTGAAACGAATTACATCAAGATAATAATTAAGTGGAGGCATCGCATACTATTTCTTCTTAATTGAAAATATTCCCCTTCCGCTAACAAAAAATGTTCATCTCCCTACTAACACCAAAAATCACGAAAGCCCGTTGCAAGAAAAATCAAGATCTTTGGAACAATTTGACCAAAATTCCCAAAAACTTTTGCTAAAGAATTTAAATGCTATGCTTAAAACATAATTTGAATTCACTACATAAACGTTTATAACAAAGAAACACGGAATTTTCACAACCACCAACCCTTGTAATATGGTCAACGTAGATAGCGACCCCAATATTCATGTTTCAAAATTTAATTTTTCTTACAACGCAGTCATGCTGTTAAGTAAACCGGTAAAAAGCGGTTGGAGCTGGTAAATAGCTTCAGAAAAGAGGATTTGCACTCGCAAAAAACAACGACAAAACTGACTTTCTAAAGCTGCCGCCCGATTTTGAGCTTTATTAAATAAGTAACAAAGTTGTGAAATAAACAATAAAATATTTTTCTGTTAGCAAAATTAAGTTTGCTAGTTGTACATGGGGTTTACCAAGCAAGTTTCGTGACATGTAGAATGCCCACCACAGTGGTGTTAATTTTATAAGTTGGAAAAAAAATGTCGTCTCGTAAAAATGTAGCATTGCTAGGAAAATGTACGGTGATAGTAGGAAATTGCATGTCCGCGATTAAATGCGAGCTTTTGAGGAAAACTGCAGAGGAAATATTTATTTCTTGCAATTTATCAAACGTCAGCTAGACTATTTCTTTCGTTTTATTTATTGTTCGTGAGATCACTGTGAACTATTTTTATGAGTCTGTTTTTTGTTACGTTTTTTTTTATTATTATATTAGATATTGTATCTGTGGTAAATATATTTTTACCATATTATGTGTGAAAGAACGAAATTAATAAATAAAATGATGAAACTAATTTGGACTTCTTTTTTTTATTGATTAAGTATGCAAACGAGCTGTCGAGCTACCTGGTGGTAAGTAGTAATCATCGCCCATGGACACCTGCAACACCAGAGGAATTGCTGATGCGTTGCCGACCCTACGGATTACAAACTGCCAGAGAGCCGCTGCAACCGAGGGGAACTAACTCTTACATGCAAAAGTCGCAACACACACCAACGTGCTACTATATACGATATATGACAAACTCCGACGTAAGGGTGGTCGCCAGCCAGTCAACCCCAAGAGGTCCTACCACCGAGCAAGTCAGATATTTTCACGCTTCTTACGGGATGCCTATCTGAAAGGCAGTGAGGAATAGTATTCTAACCCGTCGCCACACGGGGAAAAAACTTCTAAACGATTAATTGTTTCATGTTCCTATTGAGAGATAAAAAAAGGCATTTATTCCAAAATTAGGCACAAACGTTATTCATTGCGAAAATTTTAGTATGGCTAAGGCAGTGTTAGTATTAATTCAAAGTGATTCTGAACTTTCAAACTTGTCTAATAATTGAATAATATTATTTGAAACAAGTCTCAAAATGAATATTTTATTTTAATTTTAAGTTTATATTGTAATTGGCCTACAGTTTTTGCAATATATTAGCAAGTCTTCAATTAGTTTAATAATATTTTCACAAATTTGTAGGGATTTATTTACATACTGAGGATATCGTAGAAATGTATTTCTGAAAATTTCTCAGCAGCAATTCGGAGCATAAATTTGTGCCTCGTTAATGGAAAAGGTTTTTTTTATAAACGTACATTAATGTTTATTTGCCCTCTTGATAACCGTACGAGGGCTATTAGTCCCTTAAATCTCTACCTTTAAAAAGAGACAACTTATATACCTTTACTGAAGCTCCTATATATGTACAGTAAACGCTCAAAAGTTCATAAGCAAACTAAGGTTTACATTGCTATGAATAGTACGAGCGAGCTCGATACAGTCAGTGCCGCAGTGCGTGTCACTTGTTAACGACAATGATGCTGCATGAAAATAGAAGGTCGTAAGACAAACTAAACGTCAAGCTTGTGGTCAACAACTTGTGGTCGCCACTGTACCACATTGCTAAATATTTCACTGTTAAGCTTAGAGATAATGTGCTAACATTATTGTACCCCAGGTTTGAAGGGTACTATGTCCAATAAAATTATTGAGCACTTGAGACTTAACAACTGAGGTCTCTTGTATCTTCCAGTTAGGAACAAAAGGCATGATGTTAGGAAAGATTATCTACTAAACATTTCTTTCTTTCGACAAACAAATAGAACACAAGTTTCATTATTGCGGTTAGGATTCAACACGTTTAAAATAGCATTTGCGTTGCCTTTAAAATCCTGAAATGCAACGAAACGAAAAAACACGAATAATGTTCGTATTTAAATCAATCGTTTCGTTCGTTCGTGCAATGTTTACTGAGGTAAATAACATTAAAACAGCAGCTTTTATTGCTTTATTTCGTATACAACAGATGTACGAACTGAAAATTAAAGTGACAATAGCACCGAATATGTGTTTCCAATCTACCATTATTACCTAGAAGAAAAGCAAGAAACCTTTTTAAACATTCAAACGCATTATTATTCTAGTGTTTCTAAGCATGACTACTATACTAGAGGTCGTGAGTTCGATTCCTAGGTCGAACAAATAAACATTTTATTAAAAAATCTGAATAATTAATTTTAAATTTAACTGAAATTTGAAATTGTTCAGCTATTATTGGTTACTGTACTCAAAGTATTGAGTGTAATGGATTTTTAAGTAATTATATTAACAAAATGTAACTATTTTGTTAATATAAATGCAAGCCTGCTATTATCCAGCCTTGACTTTTATTTTGAATATATCAAATAATTATAACCATCGATTAAGGAGTAAAAGATTAAGTAATTATTCTAGATTCTAGAGGAATGAATGGAATGAATTCTTTATCATATTATTTGAATCATATAATTCTAATTCATAACAGATGTGTAGCAAATATTATGATTAATTTAAAGCATCCCTTGCAGTGATAGCCTAGTGGTATGACCGTTGGACTGCCAACTCAAAGGTCTCGAGTTCGAACCAAAGGCACGCACCTCTGACTTTTAGAAGTCATGTGCGTATACCGTAAATAGTTAATTATCACGCGCTTATTTATTTATTTAAACTGCTTACACGGTGAACGAAAACATCGTGAGGAAACCTGCATGCCTGAGAGACTTTCTCGATGTCGTATGAAGTCTGCCAACCCGCACTAGGTCATTGTGGTGGATTATAGCCTCTCATTTTGAGAGGAGACCCGTGCCCAGCAGTGGGACAGTATAATGGATTGATTATGTATCCCTTGCAGGAATTTACCTAATAGATTCTCTTCTTTTTAGGGTTCCGTACGTCCAAATGCAAACATGGAACCGTGTGTCAGTCTATCTGTCTGTCTGTTCGTATGCCGTTACAACTACGTGAGTTTAACTCGCAATTGTTTAGAAGATTTTTTTAAACAGGTAATCGTCACACTCAATCCGAATAATGTTGATCTTTGTTCCGTCTCATAGAACAGATTAGTTCGGCAAACCAGCAGACGAGCCACCTGATGGTAAGTAGTCATCGCCGCCCGTGGACAACTGCTACACCAGAGGAGTTGTTGATGCGTTGCCGAGCTTAAATAAATAACCCCTACGGACTGCAGACTGCCAGAATTGCAGCAACCGAGGGGGAACTGGCTCTTACGCGCAAAAGTTGAAACACACACCAAGGTGCTTTGTGACAGACTCCGACGTAAGGATGATGATGATGACAGACACCTAGCAAATCAGATATTTTCTCGGCTCTTAGGAGATGCCTATCTGAATGGCAGTGAGGAAATGTATTCTAACCCACACGAGGGTATTTTCTAAAGCCACATCACAAATCTAATGTCACCACTAAACCCAGTCTTAGTTACCTACGTTTTATGTTGACATTAAAAATTTACTTAACAACGTGAATTCCCGAGTCTTATTTCCGACGTTGGGGAAATATTCAAATGACCTCGGTACTTACAGTTCCCCAGTTATATGAACTTTACAAGTATTATAATTTAAGCAATTAATATTGGCTAAACCTGGTGTGGATTTTGTCTGAACAAAGTTGTGAGAACGGTTTGGGAAACGGAATAATTTTATTGTAATTTTTGCCCTACGTTTTATATTTTATCTCGTTTTAAACATCTGATGACGTAATATAACCTATATCCTTAGAAAATATTTGACAGATAAAAATCTTGATGCCACAATTTTTAACATAATTATACAATTGAAAAAAAACATCTTCCAATAAATAATTTTGATGATCTTTTTTGAGAACCAGTGTAATTTATACGTGGCGAGTTTTTTATATCGTTGTGCTTCATTATACTGTGATTTGACAAGTGCATTATTTACATGCACACATTTTTCTCATAAACACAAACATCTAAACCTGTGACAATTACCTTTAGAGCATATAATGTTGCTAGAAATCGTAAATAGGGAGTGGGTGATCAAAGCATCGCCCCTTGGTGAGGTTCGGTATTTGTACTGGATAACAGCCTATCATAGTTCCCATTGACTAGAGACAAGGGAAAAGGAAGGCATGTGATGTTTTAGGGTTCCGTACCCAAGGGGTAAAATCCTATTACTAAGACTCCGCTGTTCGTCCGTTGAAATTTTCAGATGACGTATTTCTGTTGCCGCTATAACAATAAGTACTAAAACATAATAAAATAAATATTTAAGAGGGCTCCCATACAACAGGCATGATTTTTTTGCTGTTTTTATAGATAATGGTACGGAACCCCACGTGCGCGAGTCCAACTCGCACTTATTACTACTATCGGCCGGTTTATTGTCGGTACGAGTCTGACATGCCGCCTATCAAGGTGGCAGATGATCCATGATGGATTTTCGCTTCCCAAAAAAAGACCTTATATTGTTCTGTTCGGAACAGATCGAACTTCGATCGATCTACGGCTCGACAACCGAATGCTCTACTCAAGGTGGCAATTGGGCTGTCACCAATTATTCTAGAAATTATCGCTTAAAAGCTTCCTCTTTAATAAATCACCAAGTTTTATGCAAATTTTAATCCACTGCTTTTCAAACTTTAAATCCGTGAGTAGCAGGCGTTAAGCCAGTCTACATCACCAGCTGGATTTCTTGAATTTTTAAAAGGCATACTGCGATTTCAACACGGAGACGAATTACCTATTTAAGTTGGTAAGATCTTCAACCAAGCTATGACTGGTACTCATTATTATGATGCTTAGAATAAAGTTTCTGTCCAAGATATCTTAGAAGGTATTTTATAAAATTAAGTATCATCATAATCAAGCACTATTTTCTTTTTATTCAAAAAACTATTAAACCTGGCCTCCCCATGAATTTCCATAACGATCGGTTATACGCTGCTTGCACTGAAGAGCTCCTAGCGCTCTTAATCAAACGGACTAAAAATGCCACTTAAGTGCCATAATTTTTAAATATGTGGTCTCCACTTGACGAAAGTTTCCAAAAATAAGAACGAAATGCTTTAATTCCACTTTTATCATGCCTTCAATCCACTGCAATGTGGAGTTCTTCACCAGCGGCTGACAATTTTTTTTTTTATGTGATAGGAGGGCAAACTAGCAGACGGATCACCTGATAGTAAGCGATTACCGCCGCCCATGGACACCCGCAACACCAGAGGAGTCACGAGTGCGTTGCCGACCTTTTAAAAGGGATTGGGCCTCCGGTAACCTCACTCACTCAGCGAAACACAACGTAAGCGTTATTTGACGCCGGTTTTCTGTGAGGCCGTGGTATCACTCCGGTCGAGCCGGCCTATTCGTGCCGAAGCATGGCTCTCCCACGTAAAAGATTCTAGATTTTCACAAGGATCGGTTATACGTCGCTTGTAGGAATCTAACGACTTCTAGGATCCTTTTCCAGGAGCTCGATCCATGTCATTTGAGGCTCTCTCATGCTACCTTTCCTAGTGCGTGGTTTCCACTGTATTCCGACCATCACGTTTAAAAGCAATGTGTGTCCATGTAGCCAGACAATACCTATTATACTGACTGTGGTCCCAAGAGCGACTGCTACGCTAGAGTTCCTGGGATCGATCCCCAGGTCGAGCGAAGTGTTATTGGGTTTTTCTATTAAATTCTCAGTAGCAGCTTGGAGCCTGGATTTGTGCCCGGTTAATGGCAATAGGCTCGCCCCCTATTTCATGCCACCTAAACATACCGGCGAACTGTGGGTGTACATTAGTACACCTCTGCCAAACCTTTCGGGGAATACAGGCGTGACGGTATGTTAATACCTATTATACCTACTTATGAAACCTTTTGTAAAACTAAAAATAAATTTCAGAATTTATTAACCACTAGATCTCTCGTCAAGAAGTTTATCTTTGCCTTTTCTAACAAAATTTACATGAAATCCAAATTAATTAGATGTTTTAATTGTGTTTTTGTAAGTAAACTGTCGAAGTTTCACAGTATCGCTAATTAAGATAACTTAAATATGCAATAAATTATTACTTCGCGATATTTCTCTGAATCTTGTATGATAAGCGACGTAAGTTTAAATCTTTTTTATATTACTTTATGTATTTTATAACCACATAACATACCATCACGCCTGTATTCCCCGAAGGGTTAGGCAGAGGCGTACTAATTTACACCCACAGTTCGCCGGTATGTTTAGGTCCCATGTAATAGGGGGCGAGCCTATTGCCATTAACCGGGCACAAATCCAGACTCCGAGCTGCTACTGAGGATTTCATAGAAAAACCCAATAACACTTTACTCGACCTGGGGATCGAACCCAGGACCTCTAGCGTAGCAGTCGCGCTTGCGACCACTAGTCTAATGAGGCAGTTTTATAAATAAGCTAATAAAATGTATTGTTTATAACGCTCATCTTAATACTAGTACGAAAAAGCAAGAGCCCCCACATGGTATTTACTTAAATCGGGTGCTCAATTTAAAATCGTTTGTGCTTTCTCTTAGTCAAGGGTAAAATACCTTGAAGTCAATAATTGTAAAACAAAATTTTTTTTTTCGTCGCAAAATCCATGTAGGGTCGGGTGAAATACTTAGAAGACTATTGCAACGCACTGTCATTCAGATATGCATCTCGTATGAGGCGGGAAAATATCTGACTTGCTAGGTGGCAAAACCTCTTGACCTTAAACTTGGTAGACCTTAAGTCGAATCAGTTAGAACTGGTTCTACAGCTTACGTCAGAGTTTGTTGTAAAGTGACTTGATGTATGTTGTGGCTTTTGCTCGTCAGAGCCAGTTCCCTCGGTTGATGCGGCAGCGACATTCTGAAGAAGAAGAAAAGAAAGAAAGAAATCAGATTTATTGGTCACAAACACAAAATATAACAAACGACCCGTTAGCGGTTTCACCCGCGCTGCTCCGTTCCTAAGAGGCGTAACGTGATGTTATATAGCCTATGTTACTCAGTGATATTGTTGATTTCTAACGGCAAAAGAATTTTTGAAATTGGTCCTGTACTTTTTGAGCCAATTCGTTACAAACATATTTACATACAAATCTTTCCTCTTTATAATAGTATAGATTAAATAACTTCTGCAGTTCGCAAGGGTGTTTATGATTGGCAAAACAATAAACATGAGCAACTTCTTTGGTGTAGCAGGTGTCCATGAGCGGCGATGACTGCTTACCATCAGGTGAGTCATCTTATCGACTTATACAGTTATTAATATTAACAGTTATTAGTTTTTTCCAACAAAGGATCGGACTAATGTACCAGTTGTCTTGTACTGCGATACAAGTTTTACACTTTCAAAGCGTGGCCTATTATCCTGATGACTTAGCCAGAGAATAATGTCACAAGTTACCAACGCAAGGCATCCCATTAAAAGTTCCCGCCGACACTACAGAAAGAGAAAACTTAATTATGTCAAGTAGAAAATTTACTAGACACCACTAATTTCCTTTGAAATTTTCTTTGCTTAAGTTAAAGTGTTTAAGTTATTTAATTGTCCTGTGTTTGGCAATGTTTGGTACTATGCGAGTAGATATTTTTGGTTAAATCTGTGAAACTTTATGAGACTGATTCTATGAAGAGTTATTCGAGGTGAAAGATGTTACTACTTTATGAAACCACAGCCTAAATAAGCACTATAAAATAAGAAAAGGTAATTAGTATGGCAAGTAGTAAATAATATATAAACAAATATATATAATTTATATAATTATATTATATAATTAAACTGCCTCATTAGTCTAATGGTCCCAAGCGCGACTACTACCCTACTGGTACAGTGTTATTGGGCTTTTCTATGAAATTCTCAGTAGCAGCTCGGAGTCCGGATTTGTGCCCGGTTAATGGTAATAGGGTCGCTCCCTCTGCCTAACCCTTCGGGGAATACAGCATTATTAGTAGGAATACAATACTATATAAATGAAAATGAATCGCCAAAAAGTATGTACTCACATAACTTCCGAACGACTGCACCAAATTGGATAATTATTTGTTGTTCTGTTTGTTAGTGTCAGGACTAGGTTTCTTTTTTAATCCACCGAAAAAATCGGGAAAATTTACGCAAGAGAAGATGCGGACGGATCGCTAGTAAGATATATATTTTATTTAAAGAATAATTCGATCTCAGACAGGCTAACTTTTAGTCTAGTGGCTAAAAGTTATCAACACCACTTCACTAAACTTTGTATCTTTATAGGTTTTTTTTTTTATTGATTATGTCGCCTCTTACGGGATGGCTATCTGAAAGGCTGTTAATGCAAAAACATAACAAAATTAAAAACATAACATTATTTTAGGTGCACAGCAGTTCCCAATTGATCCCCAACTGGCGAAAATATCGGTGAACATTCATAAAAAAAAAATACATACATACGAACACAGAACCTCCTTCTTTTGTGAAGTCGGTAAAAAAAATCTTTATTTCTTAGCAAAGTTAAGGCTGACACACATATTTTTACTCTCAACTATCGTATGTAAATGTCACATCAAAAATAAGCAAACAAACATATTATTCACCGACCTCACATATCCGGGGCAAAAAAGATACGAAATTCCAACGTAAAAAAATACGAATATCATGACCAAAAATATGTGACGTCACTGTATAAATCTTCGTTAGGGTTAGATAAGTGTGCCTTACGCCCCTCGTGTCTTATAACAATGGACGCCATAACTTACATCTTAACTTCTTGACAAATTTTGGCCATTTAGACCACTTTAGTGAGCTCCCTATTCCATTTATGAAAAACGTTGTCGTACAATCAAATGGGGAGGATTGAAAGCTTTCGTGGTTGGTGTAGAAAGGAAAGAAGTGAAGGGATAGGGATAAGCTGAATAGAGAAATGTTTATTATAAATTACACACCTAGAGGTCCTGAACACGACTGCTATGCTTGAAGTCTTGGTTTCGATTCCCAGGTCTTGCAAAGTGTTATTAGGTTTAGAAGTTCTTAGTAGCAGTTCGGAGTGTGGAATTTGTGCACGGTTATTGGCAATAGCCTGTCCCCCTATTACATGGATCCTAAACATAGCAGCGAACTGTGGTTGTACATTAGTTCGCCTCTGTCTAACCTTTCGGAGAATACAGGCGTGATGGTATTAAAAAGGAAATCCACATTAAAACTGATTCATTAGTCTCGTGGGTATAACGACTGCTACGCTAGAGAATTTTTTTTATTTATTGATTAGGTCGTCAAACGAGCAGACGAGCCACCTAATGATCAGTAGTCATCGCGGCTTATGAACACCTGCAACACCAGAGGAGTTGCTGATGCGTTCTCGAGCTTTAAGAGCCCCTACGGACTGCAGACTGCTGGAGCCGCAGCAACCGAGAGGGAACTGGCTCTTACGCACAAAAGTCGAAACACACACCAAGGTGCTTTACGATTGGACTCCGACGTAAGGGTGGTCGCCAGCCAGTCAGACTCCGAGAGGTCCTACCACCGAGCAAGTCAGATATTTTCTCGGCTCTTACAAGATGTCTATCTGAATGGCAGTGAGAAAAGGGGAAAGAATCATCTATTCATCTTAGGAAGAAAAAAATATGTTTATTTGTATCCAATGAATTACATACAAGCTATTAACATATAAATCAAATACAAATATTTTTATTTGTAGAACATATGTGCATATGGAACACCATATGCACCTATGTTATTGTTATGTTATGTATGTTATGAACACCCTTGCATACCTTGTGTTCAAGGTGCGGTGTTTACAATATTAAAAAGGGCGCTATGTCTTACCAATAATGGCGTACAAATAAAAAAAAAAATGTTATGTCAAATAAAAAGTCCGTCATTTGGCTCAGTCAGGCATCTGGCAGGGTCTGGCCCATGGCAGTGACAATAGGGCAATAGAAGGCAAGTACGGTTTTTAGTCGGTACTAGTCCGATATACCCTGCCACCTCCCAGGCGGCAGACGATCCATGATATTCCGTGCAAAAAAAAGAAAATGCATGGAAAATTATCAGTTGTGATGCTAGAAGAAATGTAATTTATAGCTGATAGATATAATTAGCGTTAACCCAGACGTAGACCCTGTGAAATAAAAAATCTTGACTGTATAATAAAGTTGTTTCTTATCTTTCTCACTTAAACATCTGTATTCTGCCACCGTTCCCGCTATTAATGTCGCAACGTCCTTTATGGCTTTATAATATTGCTGTTTCGTTCACTGACTTCCTGTTGTAGAGGGAAAATTACTCTGACTATCTACTGTAAATGGCATAGGTTTGTGAATGTAGAAGCGGTAAATTGAATACCTCTTTTTTTCAAATGTTGTCAAAGTCAAAATTTTTTATTTCAGTTAGACCATTAAAAAAGGTACTTTTGAAAAGTCATATTAAACGGTTCCAAAAATAACGGTTGTGGAATAAGTTTGATTTACCATAACATATCATCATGCCTGTATACCCAAAAGGTTAGGCAGTGGTATACAACCCCATTTTCATCGATATGTTTAGATCTCACCTAATAGGGGATGAGCCTATTGCCATTAACCAGGCACAAATCATTATCATCATTTATCATTTCATGAACGAGTTGCAGAGGTCTGATTGCAGTCGCTTCGTAAAAATGCTTAAATCCAGTTCATCACTTACGTCTGGTTACACTAGAAATCCTAAATTAATTGGGGTTAGAATGATGATGACCTAAAATTCCTTTACAATCAATTCGTAAATTAACACCAAGCGTAATAATTAAAAAGTTAAATCCACAGTTAAACTCCACTACGTTAATTAAACTCCGCGTCCATTTTCAACTATTTTGTTACGGATTTAGCGAATTAACAAATCCATCCGCAAACCGCTGTAAAGTTGAGACATCACTGTCTCTACTGGAATAAATTGCCCGAGTTGTTGCGTGGCCGAAACCGACGGGCCCTCTTGAGAGCAATTCGGCGAAGAAATACTATTGTAAAGGACATTGCACATAATATAACAGTTTCATAATTTAATAATCTCGAGGCTAAAAGACAACTGCGCGTCGGTTTTTCACTTTTTAATTCGTGAAATATAATAACGCCATAAGAACATTAGCATTTAGCCTGCTCTAATACAGAAATTCACATAAATAACATTAATCACTGTCACTAGAAATGTGACTTCAAAATAGTTGAGAAAAGACCAGAGAGATGACAAGATTTTCGCAATGTCAATTCAAAGACAAAAGACACAATAAACAAAACTAAATTGATAGTATCTATTGTTTTTAGACAGACAAATTAATGGAAAATTTCTCCATGAATAGATATGAATTCCGCCGCGGTCTTGAAATGTCAGAAATATGAAATGATGCTACCTATTATTCATTTAAAGACAAACTTTAAATAAATAAAACGTCTGTATACATGAAAAGCTATGCTCCATAACACATTTTCAGTAATTTAAATACCTTTAGTTATGGTTCAATAAGAGTTTTAGGTATCCTGAAATTGTTATTTTTTAATACAAAAGAAGGACAAAAATTGTAATATGTTTTTGAAGAAAAACATCAAAAATATTATAGCAGTGTCTGGTAGCACAGTCGATAGGTACGTTCCTTAACCTAGCCCATAAGTTACAATACACTTGCGTTTCACACCCGAACCGCGTGGCTCCCTGCTATATCACAACTTTTAAGATTTCTTTTAGCTCTTTATACATATATATTTTTTCTCGATAAAAACCCCACGGGAATCTTTTTTTTTCACTAGATTGCGGTAAGATTTTCTTTGATAAGTTTACATTATTTTTAAAACCACAACCTAAATGTTGAAATGACGTCACGCCGGTTTTCCAACCATTAAAACCAGGATCGACAGCTTAACGTGAAAATGTTCCCCATCTATAAAATGACCGCACGCACCTTACAGATCGATAGATCAGCGTAGTTATTACGGAGCCCCTACTATATGGAATGCGGGAATCTTTTCAAAGAAAAAAATAATTATTTCCACTGACAAGCTTCGTCTTCAACTTGATTCCTCGCCAATAAAGGTTAAAGAACTAATTAACTTGAGGCACACATAAAAGCCTTATGGCCATAAGGGCCTTTATGTTTCTTACTTTGACGCTATTTTTTCTTTAGAGCACCCAGCACTGACATACAAGACTTATTGGCTTTCCAAAGAGCTTTGATGTAGGTAGGTACAGCAAAAATAAGGTACCTATTGCTTATTGAGTGTAGATAATGTGGAAACCGATTTTTTTTATTGGTTAAGTCGGCAAATGTGCTGACGAGCCACTTCATCGTCGCCCACGGACACCTGCAACTCCAGAGGAGTTGCTGATGCGTTGCCGACCCATAAGAGCCTCTACGGCAGACTGGCAGAGCTGCAGCAACTGAGGGGGAACTGGCTCTTACTCGCAAATGTCAAAACGCGAAATACTATGCATGCATGCTATGCATTACGACTCCGGTGTAAGGGTTGCCAGCCAGTCAGACCAAAAGAGATCCTACCACCGAGCAAATAAATTTTCTTGCGAAGCAGATGAAGTACTTACCTATAAATTGTGAAGGTGGAAAACAAAGGTAGAGAGGAGAGATAGGAGTATCATGTTATGTATAATTCAACAAAAGTGGCAATTTTAGCCCCATTGATATTTGGCTTAAAAAAGCCTTAATCGAAGAAAAAGACTAATAATCTACATAAATACATAACATACCATCACGGCTGCATTCACCGAAGGATTAGGCAGAGGCGTACTAATTTACACCCACAGTTCGCCGGTATGTTTAGGTCCCATGTAATAGGGGGCGAGCCTATGGGCCTAAATATACCTATGCACGATAACGAATGAAAACTCAAAAAAATCAATCGGTACTATCACTGTACGATACGTGTTTGCACTTGATATGAAAACAATAGCAATAAAATTTCTACGGACGAACCAAACAAAAACCGGAAAACGTTCCAGCTTTTCAATGAAACTGGGCGCTGTTTGAAGCCTGAGTAAAAGGAGCAGTAATTAAAATGAAATGTTGTGTGCTTCATTTTATGCATTCTACGAGTATACATAATTAAAGGTATTATTATGATTAATATCACTATGAGAGTGTCTTGTTAGACTGAAATTTTTATCACATATTAATTTTGTATCGTTCTTTACTACTTGGATCAAGGCAATCTTGAATCAGGATTGGCAAAGCATCAGAAGAGCCTCAGTGGGTACATAAAATTTTACTCGCTGCTAAAAATGTTGTAATAAAATATCTTATAAGAAAAAGTAAAACCACCTTCAAAAACGTCTCGCATCAGCTGCTTTACTTATCATATGTAATTGAGTCATTTTCTAAAATTCACCTCAAGGAACATTTGAGCAGCAACAATTTTGAAAGTAAGTCCATAAACACGTTCATAGGTTTACGTAATAGCTGAAGTTTTTGTGTTGAACTCGACAGTTCCGTTTAAGAGTTTCTTAGAACTTCGTTTAAGAATGTGGTCGGACATTAAAATCTTTGCAACTCTGCACTTGGTTTATGTCTCTGTTGTAAAGTACATTGTGTGGTTCTCAATTATGGAGTAGATTAGTTCGTGAGCTAAGAATAAAAAACTTCAATTTTGCAAGCTGATAAAACAAATTACAGCGACATCTATTGGGCCACATAGGAACTACGTCGAACAAATCCTGAATCACGCAAGCAATATTTACCGTGCAACGTGAATGTGTACAGAAACCCGACATTAACACCGGGTCGTGGTCACCCAGGCAAAACGGACCTGCTTCCTAGTCGGAGGATCCTCCCTTTTGATGAAGGAGCAACACACCTCTTCCCATCACAAATATTAAACCCAGCATGCTTGGTAACCCAGCACCTATACTGCATTATACCATAGTATTATTTTAACATTAAACGAATAACGTTATAAAACCACGGTTATTTCGATATAAGCGTCCTTTTTAATTTCCTTTTATTAACATTATTTATGTAACTCTTAACGAAACAAGAGAAAGATCTCTTTAAATTATTTCGGGCTGACATTATCTTGGTGAATTAAATTTCCTAGAATCTGCAAAGCTGTGATTACAATTTCAATTGTGTTTTATTAGATCTACAAGAATAGCTTCAATGCTAACAAGACAGTATTATTTTAGAAAATAATAATATCCTTCTGAGGCACATCCTACACTCGTTACATAATTTGAGAAATTTCTGGTTGGTACTTGAAGTATTCTAAGAGTATAATAAATACCTATTTCCGTGGTATTTTCACGGAAAATTCAAAAGGATCTCAAATACTTATCATACCTACGTATAAATGTGTTGTCTTGGGTTCATTTATAATTAAGGTAAGTTGATTTATTTTCTACAAAATGTCATAGTTTAACAGAGAATTGTTTTTGAATTATTAATGAAATGTTGGTTGCTACAGATTGGTTACCTGTTGTTCAATTTATTAAACATAACAGCCCTATTAAAAATTTGTATTAAATATAATTCTTCTAAAGAAAGAATATCTTAAATTGACTAATTAGGTCCTAAGATATAAAACCTTAAGCATTTAATGTTTCTGGTAAGGATTGAGAGGGATTTTTTATTTGTGATAGGCTAACTCTTGACCGCCAGTTCGCCTGATTTTAAGGGATACTGTGATCTACGATGGAGCTCGCTTGCCTAGAAGAAACCGATTGCTCTGTGCTTTCCCATAAAACGAATGTTAGTATAGAATTTGTCACAACGTGCTATTGTGCGTTCACTGTCTAGCTTACTACCAAATATCCTTATTTTTCAATTTGTTCGGCTCTATTTATTGTAAACTTTTTTATGAGATCATAAATAATAATCAATCGACTAGATAAATATATGTATAATAATAATAATAATAAAATTCTTTATTGACATAATTTGGCACTGCTACATTATGGGATCCTCTAATACCTGCGCTAGCCAAAAGCTGTATTACAGGTGTTAGTGTCTTCCCCTTAATACATTGACAATATTTAAATTACATAAATCTATTGAAACGTTACAATTTATTGAAATGTGAACAATTTTAGAATATTGCGGATGCATGCGTGAGTGTGAGTGTCTGAATGTGTGTGTGTGTGCGTGCGTGCGTGTGTATGGCCTGGATGTTTGTTAATGTGAATGACAGTGACAGGGAACGTTTCTTTAAAAAACACAAATTATCGCTGTTCTACAACTTCACTATGTAATCGGAACAAAGTATTCGGTACGGAAATATTCACGTTCATTATCAGGTATTTATTAGGCCAGGCTAATTTAGCAGCATTGTCTGATGGTTTCTTAAGATCCATAATTTTCAAACCGCTGCAAAATTAGCAGAGGCCTCTTTGAATATTTCAATTTCAAGACTTTCCTAACTCGGTTTATATTTTATTCGTTTCAAATCTAATTTCGGTTAGCGAGACGAAGTTTGGCGACAGCTGCTTAATAAAAATTATAATAGTTTTGTATTCAGTGTCTGGTTCTTTTTTAATGAGGACTCTTCTTGTGTTTTTTACTTTTAATGAAAAGGTTCTCCATTTTTTGTTACATGAAATGTTTTATAGTAATGTGCGATCTACATTGCTAGTAAGTTTTTTAAAAAAGAAAAAAAAATATGGTCACTCAGTTATCGACTTCAATTTTACAATGAGGTTGGATAAAATTTAAACTACCTGCATTTAAATATGGTAGAATATATCCTACTAATATTATAAACGTGAATGTTTGTGAGGATGTATGGATGTATGGATGTTTGTTACACAACGTCAGACCGGATCTGGATGAAAGACAACATACCATCACGCCTGTATTCCCCGAACGGTTAGGCAGAGTACTTCATGTACACCCACAGTTCGCCGGTATGTTTAGGTCCCATGTTATAGGGGGCGAGCCTATAGCCATTGACCGGGCACAAATCCAGACTCCGACCTGCTACTGAGAATTTCATAGAAAAACCCAATAACACTTTGCTCGACTTGAGGATCGAACCTAGGACCTCTAGTGTAGCATTCGCGTTTGGGACCACTAGACTAATAAGGCAGTAGTAATGAATGAAAGACACAGAGATAGATTACATTATGTACTACATACATTCTGTCCACATAAATATTATTCTTACACTTAGCATTGCGTCAAGTATCGTTTATAAGACCTTTTTAATACTTTGTTAGTTTTATTCTGTTTTTCTAGTCCGTGTTAATAACACTGTTCGTTTACCGCGTACTATTATGATTCAACAAAAATACAGGTCCATTTTCATATGCAATGGGCTCTAAACACTTTATGAACCTATAATTTTTCACTACAGCCTTCCCATTGGGTTAAAATTCCGTATTTGCAGTGCTCTGATATTTATTTCGTGGTAAAATATTCGTATGACCAAAAAGGTGCACGGAAAAGGTACTATTGTAATGTCAGTTACAATTTATGTCGTCATAAATAGACGCTAAAAAGTCTACAGCAGTTCCTCTAGAATCAATTATTATTTAGAAAAACCCATCGCAGATCATTAACAATTTTGTATGTGTTTCTGTTTTATCTAGAAGATATTACAAAGCTCTATGTAATATATATATATATATATATATATATATATATATATATATATATATGTCTTAATTTTATACATACCTACTTAATTATTTCTAGCATAAGCTGTAATGTGGCTCGCTAGACTGAACAAGACAAAGTCTTGTAAATAATTAAAATCAAAATAATAATAATCAAATTAATCAAGGTCGCCATCTGGAATAACGATGAGCAGGATTATAGTGTAATAAGTTGGACAAGCATACAGGCCGCCTGATGGTAAGTGGATACCGTAGCCCACAGATGCCAAAACACTAGTAGTATCTCTAGCGCGTTGTCATCTTTAGACCTCAGTTTCCAAGTCTCTTAACCCCAATAATTTTACTGGCTACATTAAACATGAATCATTCATGTCCCTTTAAACCGGAACATAATAATGTTAGCATGATATCGCTTACTACAGACGAACCAGCAGACTCCTACCACTATATAAATGAAATGAGCTCCATAAAAACGTTAAAAAGAAGGGAAGTTTTTTTTTAATTAAGCAATGACATAATTAAAATCAGACCCTAAAAAGCGTCTATCTGAACTTCACGCAGAGTCCTTCACAAAAGACTAGGGGTACCTTATAAAAGCTAAACAAAATGAAGTAATGACCCAAATTCAGGAAGAATATCAAACAAAGAAGTATATTTAAGCAGATTATTTGTAAATTACTCATATCTAAATAGGGTCAATAAGAATCACATAAGGGAGAAAGATTAGAAGATATTACATGAAACAAAGAGTGTAAAATAATGCAAACTAGCCCGTATTCACAGTGACCATGATAAGTTATAACTAGAACAATAACAAGAATTTATGTTTTACGCCACTGACTATAATAGACAGAGGTAATAAAAGGCAACCGTAAAGTCCCGATAAAACAGTGCTTCGTGGTTACACCATAAAATGGAACAAGAGAAAATCCACTCATCAATTTTAAATAGCAAGGAAATAGAGGATTATTATTGGAAGTTTTGGATTTTTCCATAAAATTGTCAGTTCAGAGTTAGGACTTGTGCCCGGTTAATGTACAGTAGCGCTCATAAGTGCAGTAGCACCTCTAAGATCGTATTCGCTTGCACGGTAACTGCGTGTACACATACATGTGTGAGTGATTGCTACCTATACAAACATTTACATTTACGTCAAATAGTATAACTACGAGAAGGTGATAGTGTGTGAGGTCAATACGAGACAAAGATACCAATATACTTGTTTTCTTCATGTGTTAGCAGCGAGCGAATCAGGAACTAAAGCAAAAATTTAGACTCGTTATCATTAGTTCGTGTGGTTAAATGTAACAATGCATGACTTGGAAACAAATGTCCGTCGGTTCAAATCCGGGTGGGATTGGCTGGTTCGATTTTGTTATTAATCACTTTTTTATATTTATTATAAGGATTATTACATATTATTTTTTTAAGTATGTAGTTAAAATTGATACAATTATCTTTTAAACCGACAATTACAAAGGAATCAAATAAAAAGGAATAATAGTTTAGGTTGAAATAAAATAATATCTAGTAGGTAATTTGAAGTAACATTTATTTATATTAGGTATTATTATCTAGTATATTCCCTGGTAGCTAAGTGGTTGAAGCAAGATACTATTGATTCATAGTGATTAGAGATATTTGTGGTTCGATTCCAGCTTATAACGATTTTTTTTATCTTTGTGACAAAATTTAATTTTAAATATTGATAAAGTAATCTTGCATGAAGTTTATGGCATTAATTATTATTTATGTGATTAATTATGGTGTTATGAAAAGAAATGAGACAAAATGTTTGATTCGCAACTAATTTATTTCATTTTTACATCTACCTACTAAATTGAGGTTTATAGCTTAAGTATTCGTTTTCTCAAGGAAAAGAGGATTGAAACTTAAACCTCAATCTTACAATCTTAAACTTACTTGTCCTATAGCCAGCACGTCCCTTTTTCACCAAATTCCCATATATTTTTTGTAATAAATGGAAAGATCATTAGATATAGTTTACTTACTTGTTGTAAGTTATGTAACAAAAGTTTTTTTTTAATATCCAATTAAGTATAATCAATAATAATATTGTTGGCGGAAAAAAATTGTAATAATTAATTAAAGTTATTGTGCTAATAATATAATTATTAATATTTTGTGTGGCCTCCGTTGTTCTCAATACAGCTGAGTAGACGTGAGCGCATGGACCCCACAACATTCTGACAAATATCTGTCCCACGTAAATTGTCCCATATTTGAATGCAATGTTGCTTTAATGATTCAGGACATCTCTCGTCCCGTGAGTCCCATCTTTGGACCATTATACCCCATATATTTTCTATTGGGTTTAAATCAGGGGATCGTGCTGGCCAAGGAATAACGTTGACCTCTGCATGTTCCCTAAGCCATTCGCGAACTATGACGCCACGGTGTATTGGACAATTGTCGTGCACAAAACTAAAGTTATTTAATTCTTCTCGGGGAAAAACATTACGCACTGTAGGTAACATTATATTATTTAAAACGTCCACGTAACTGCTGCTGTTTGCTCGCGGCGGAATAAATTCTAGTTCGCCCGGTCCTTGCGCACTGATCCACCCCCACATATTAACACTTATTCTGCCTGACTCCGTGTTAGCAACAATGTTACTGTCAGACCAGCGTGTATTGTTCCTACGCCACAACTGCATCCTTCCCTTCTGACAAGACTTAAAAGTTTTTTCGTCCGAGAATATAGTCGTTTCCCAGTTAAAATCTAGGTATTCCCGGGCGAAACGTAACCTATCGTCTTTATGCCGTTGCGTTAAAAACGGTTTTATTGCTGGCGTCCGGTGATGCAGGCCTTCGGCATGGAGTACGCGGCGAACAGTCATCAATGACGTGTCAAACTCATCAGCCCATCGACGTGTTGGTATGAAACCATTGGTTTCATACTCTGCCACCATATAGCGCCGCTGGGTATGGTTAATCAGCGGTGGCCTTCCACTCCTTGCACGAACCTTCAGGCTACCCTCGTCCTCAAACCTCTTCACCCAACGGCTCACAGTATTCCTCTAAAAAGAAAGTTTTTACACATTAATGTAAGCAACGGTTTATTAAGTTACTTAAAAAAAACACCAGATCTATTTGAATAATTATATATTATAAAAATATAATAATATACTTACGGATAAGCCAGTTTCATTTGCTATTTGACTTATATTTAATCCATTCATATGTAAAGCCACAATATTAGCTTTGACTTCCATACTTATATTACTTGTAGACATGTTGAAATTAATATTGAATCGAATGACGGGAATAATACAAGCACTCGTAACTAAGTTCACCAACCAACAACGTCATTTATTTTCTCTAAGCCAGTAATTATTCCATTTTATTTCAAATCTACCTTCATACTTTTACATTTTATGTTGATCTTTGCTAAAGTTTAACAAATAATATTCTACTTAAGAATCATATTTTATTTATAAATGAAATACAAAAAGTGATTAGCAGGATTGAAGATTCGAACCGTCTACCTTAGTATTAATTATAAACCTCTTGCTAGAACCACTCGGCCACCGGTCGCTTACGTAGTTATAACGAAATTATCGATAATATTCCTACGGAAGAACAATTTATATGTATGCGTGTGAATTGTCTTAAAAGAAAAAGGTCACAAGTAGTGCTAGTGTTGACGCTATAGTTGCGTAGGATTGCTACTGCACTTATGAGCGCGACTGTACACCACATTAGTACACATCTGCCCTGGAGAATATAGACGTGATGGTATATTATGTTATGTAAAATCTCAAGCATTGCAGTAATAATATTCAGTTTTTTATTTGTCGTCTAAAGGGTCCGGCGGAGCCTGAATTGCCCACAGAAACGTAATACCAAGATAAATCGTAATCCAAACAATATAGGTATTATCAAATTGTGTTATTATTTAGATTCCGATACCGTTAATCTAGGTTCCTAGCGTACCATTTCCTCTACTAGGTACTACTTCACTCGAAACAAACGACCGGAAAATCGTTTCGAACTTGGTAAAGTTAACAAAAGTTACACTCGCTTACATTTATTTCCAGTATTTTGGACGAAATGGTAGAGTAAGAACCTAGATTAATGCTATCGGAATCCGAATGATAACACATTCTTTTTTTTTAACCTTGCCCCACACTAGGGTTTTCTCCTGTATCGTGGGTGCATTTACAAACACAAATTCTCACATACACAAACGCCCAGACCCGGAACAACTACCTGTAGATCATACAAATATTTGCTCCGTGTGGGGATCGAACCCACAACACGTGGCGCAGAAGCCAATTACTCAACGGCGAAGCCAATCGTGTCGTCAATTTGATTAGATTTTGTTTGAATTACGATTTATTTTGGTATTACGGTTGTATTAAAAATTCGGTCCACCGGACTCCTACGTATTTAATACAATAGACCGCGTCGAATATTATCTGCAAGTGGTTTTGCCGTGGTAAATATTAATATAATAAATACTCAGTATTAAGACTGTTGGGGTCGTATCTAAATGTTTCGCATTCGTGATTATTTACTGGTTTCCGACACTTACGCGAATAATAGACATTGAAATAAAACTATTTTTTACGGATTTTATCGCGTTGTATTAATATTATTTAATTCCCGACGTTTCGGATCCTTTACAGCATACATAGTCACGGGCAGACTGACCGGGCATAGTTAGTCTGCCCGGACATAAAAGTTAATAGTTTAAAAATAGTTTTATTTCAATTCGTGATTATTGTTCTTACTGATTTCGATATTTTTGCATAAGAACAGTTATTTGACCTGAGCGGCTGTTTGCAATGGCTAACTTCAGATGCGCACTGTTATATCAGGGGTTACTGTACGGTTACGGTTTCTCTTTCAATCAATCTGTCATGTAACACTCAGTTGTCATTTAAACTATACACGTCATTTAATCGTACATTCTTCACCTTTATTCGTTCTCTCACTCACACCTTACCAGTCATGATACTTTCTCTCTTTTACTCACCACATACCATTTAAAAAAAAAAACGTTGCCCCACACTAGGATTTTTCTCCTGTATCGTGGGTGCGTTTACAAACACAAATTCTCACATACGCAAACGCCCAGACCCGGAACAACTACTTGCAGATCATACAAATATTTGCTCGCAAAACACGGGGCGCAGAAGCCGATCGCTCAGCCGCTAAACCAAACGTGTCGTCAAATTTATACATACCTATACCTACATACGAGACATAATTGACCTTCTGCTTATAAAACTGTGAGAGGAGAAACCGCTTTTACTGTGGTTCTAACGCATCGGACGCAAGCACGTATGATACCAAGTTTTGGAGGGTAGATTAAAAGCTGAATATGTGGAAATGAAACTAGGTTTACGCGTGTATTCACACTTATTTCAAGTTTAACGTTTTTGGCAGTTTGCATTTAAGGTGGAATAGTTTATTGATGGATGATGGTAAAAAAAATATAAGCATTGATTCCTTTGTAAGCTAAATTATAACAATAAAATAATTAAGTTATTTAATAGTAAAGGAAAAAATTCAATCGCGGGCAGGATTTTTTCCTTTACTATTAAATAACTTAATAATCTTAGCATGGAAAATGCAAAAAAATCACAAAAAGATAGTTAAAAGGTAAGGTGGCATCGTACGACACTGAACTAACAATAAAGTAAGTCGTGTCGGTTGAGAGGTAAGGTAACTTGCCTCTCATAGATGTCACCAAACGTCACCTTATGACGTAAAATAAAATATTTTTTGTCAAAAAGTAAAACCTCGTTCAAAAACATAAAAAAATCGTAAATCGTTTACGTACCTCGACGATATTCATCATATCATCATTTATTCGGTTGGTACGTGTGAAGTCGTTTAAAAACAAACACATAATATTATACTCCCATTGTGCCTGTATTCTTAGTCCCACAGTAATCTGTATCTATCCATAGTTCGCATATTTAGGTCCCATGGGATGGGAGCCTAGGTTTTTCTTTAACCGTAGCGCAGTGTTATCGAGTTTGTCTATAAAAAAAGTCTCAGTAGCAGATTTTATATAATTTGATTTTATGCGAGGTTAATTGCAACAGGCGCGCCCCATATTATATGGGCCTAATACCAGTGTACCCCAGAGACCGCATTTTCCTATTTTGATATTCACAACTAAAACATACGGATGGTTAAACCCTCATATTGGTTGGGTATTATGAATATTACACACGAATCTTGTACGAAATCGGCACATATTAATATTTACCTACTCGTAATGATGACTTCACGTTTGGCGTAGCGGTTGATCCATTAAGGTAATCTCCTCGAAGGTTGTGAGTTTGATCCAGGCAAATATTTGTTTATTCCGCGGGTATTTATTTGTACATGTCTGGGTGGTTAATTGTAATTCCTATATAGATAAGCTATATGCTCGATAATTAGTTTGCAATTACGGACACGATTTTCTGTATAGATAAAATATACAGTATTAAATTGTGTTTGACTTCCATATTAAAATCTCCGGAAAAACATTCAAATTTAAAAACAGTTCCAATCCGATTGTAAATATTTTTAATCCATCGCTCGAAAATATTTCAATGAAAAGATAATGTCCATTTTATTTGTCGTGACATCCTGTGTACGGTTTGAAATTTGGGATCAAAACATAATAAGGTTCTAGTAAAATTAGGATGGAGATTGAAAAATAATTATATGGGGTTTATGGGTATCATGAATAATGTTTAACTTCCTTATACAGAAATTCAGTTCATTTCAGGCGAGCTCTAAACCAAAGACAAAAATAACATCTTTATTTTAGAATAATCATAGATCCGGAAAAAGGATTTGACTAAGGTATTTCGGGGCGGTTTAATCCCCGAAGCTGTCCCCTGCCTACAGCCATGCACGTCAGTAACCGTGATCACTGGTCACATAATATCGCAGCCTCCACCAAAGTCCGCTTCTACCCTTAGGGGCTATCCCCTTACTTACTCTTGTTTTGAAGCTCTTTGTCCATACAAAGAGCTTCAAAACAAGAGTAAGTAAGTACGATATGGTAACAACTCCCGAAAACAAAAAAGTTAATCTATTTCTTGCATGTAAACGTATAATTACTTCCTAAGGCCACATTAATGAGGATTAATCATGCAAGCCACTCATTTGGGAGACTACCTCATTAAATGGACATAGTAGAATCGAATAATTCCATTCATAATTGCCTTGCAGAAAACGTAGCCAACTAACATAGCTCCGTGCTATGTTGTGTTCCTTACGGTGAGCAAAGTCGCCAGAGCTCCGCGAGGAAGCGTTGTGGTGGCAGATAGGATAAGTATCACGCATTATCTCCTATGCTGCCAGCCCAACTATTCCTCCTTTTACAGGGTCGGTAACGCGCGAGTGATACCCTTGGTGTTACAAGCGTCCATAGGTTACGTTAACCGGTTACCATCAGGCGGGCCGTATGCCTGTTTGGCACTTTATTGGTATAAAAAAATGGATGAATATTTGATATCTTAATGCACGATTATCTAGAAAAAAAGGAGGTTCGCTTTTTCCTTCTTGCTTAGGTATAGATAAGTTAATGACTAAGCTGAAGCAAGGTTAAGCTGCGCTTGTTGCGGTCAGTCTGCGCATGGGTGACCTTAACACGTTAACACGTTGTTTAGAATCTAGGTGCACTTTGTGTCCTATAAGGAGCCTAGTGGTCCTGAGCGCGACTGCTACGCTAGAGGTCTTGGGTTCGATTCTCAGGTCGAGTAAAATGTTATTGGGTTTTTCTGTGAACTTCACAGTAGCAACTCGGAGTATAGAATATGTCCTGGTTAATGGCAATAAGCTCGCCCCCTATTACATGGGACCTAAATATACCGGCGAAATATGGGTGGTGGTACATTAGTACGCCTCTGCCTAACCCTTCGGGGAAAAAAGGCGTGATGGTATGTTACTTAAGAATAAAAACTGAAACCCATGTGAAGTAGTTAAGCAGTACCTACATATTGAAAAAAGCGGGTGGTTTAATTTCACGGGTCAATAACTTCATCTCGTCTCAACCAAGACCACCACCCAAGGTCGTGCTCCACATTATTATCCAATTTTTGAAGTCTCGCTACCGGGCCCCGGTTTTAATCAATGCTTTAATATTTACTATAAAGTATCGAAACCCCTATAGACTTTAATTTCATACGTCGTTTAGTTTTACTAGCTAAATAATATTGGTTATTGAACCTATTTAATTGCTAAAATTAAAAAGGTCTCGGCTTTTACAAAAATATGTAGTTAGTTAGTGTATGTACAAATAAAAACGAGCTGTCATACCTTTTGTACAAAAAGGGTGACCTGTCATACCTTTTTACACAAAAAGAGTACTTAACTAAAATCTAAAAATGTATCAGAATACCTAACAAGTAAAAAAGCACATTATCTATAGCTGGTCGGTTATGGTTCTTTTCTTTGCTTAACTTACTCGAGTATTATGGTTCTGTCAGGGTAATATGTCCAAGGAAATCATTTTATAGTTTTTTTAAATATCGAAAACTGAGCTCCTAAAACTAAATATTGCAATCCCCCTAAAACTGAATTTACTTCAATATGTCCAATATTCGTGTAAGTCTCAGAAATCTGTACCTATTAAAATATTGTGAGCCAATTTGATGTATTTTTTAATACACAAGTATATCTATAAACAAATAAATTAGATTAAAAATAGTTTCATAATGTCATAAAATTGTAGAGTATCTAATCATAAAATTTAGTCTCAGAAACTTATATCAGCGTATATATAATAAATGTGGGAGAGCCATGCTTCGGCACGAATGGGCCGGCTCGACCGGAGTGATACCACGGCCTCACATAAAAACGGCGTCAAACAACGCTCACGTTGTGTTTCGCCGAGTGAGTGAGGTTGCCGGAGGCCCAATCCCGTTTTTAAGATCCCTAGTTTGTACCCTATCCTATAAAAAATAATTGTAGAAATAGTATTTTCAATACTGACCTATTTTTCAACATTACCTAAATAGAAATCCAAGTTTTCTCGATCGGCAAAGTTCATTATTTCCTTTCAAGTCCTTTTTTCTTCTTTATCCAAGAAACCTTTTATAAACCTAATTTCTCAAGAAAACAGTGCCTTGGACCGAACGAGCCTCGACCACCAAGTTATTTGAGCCAGCAAATTGGGGACTCGTGACAAGAAAATTTTAACCAACCTTAGAACCTCCACTGGCATTCTGTTGATGTAAAAAAGAGGTTCTGACTAATTAGGTCAAGTGGGATTTAATCTTTGCGACCAAGTTTGGTTACTTAAAAAATATTTGGAGTTTTCTTAGTCTATGATAAAATCAATAAAATAGCTGTTATCGATGGCAGATTAAATTCTAAATAAAACAGATAAGTTATCAAGAAGTAGATTTTTTTGAACAATAGATTTGACGTCAGGGATTCGAACCTGTGTTTAGTAGCCAGGTTATCCTATATCTGTTATTCCTATATCTTTGAACCGATTAAAAATTAAATATTTACAAAAACTTTAAATCAAAGTATATTAAATAAAAAGAAGTATAATATAATATTAGTAGGTACCTAATTGTAAAATTTAGTCTCAGAAACTTATATCGAATGAATGCTGCTTAATCATTTATTCGGCGGTCTTTACGGCGCATTTTATTGCTTTTACGTCGTATTTTGACCTTGTTTGAAATCCTGATTAAGAAACAAAATATAACATGCGATTTGATTTTTTTATAAAGTTCCTTAATATAAATGTATATTAAAAGATATACTATACATCTAATAAAAGTAGTGTATGTTTGTGTATGTTTTTGAAAACAGTAATATTTAATTCTAATATAAAAGTCTTTCCTTTCGTCTTGCCAGCTGGGTACTGGAACTCTTCAATATTTGAATACATATAAAAGTTCGTTTAACTGAATGGTAAGTACCAAACTGACCTCAGTTTTATTAGCTTTATTATATTAAAATAAATTATTTTAAACCTAGCCTTATGCTGTAGTTCAGTCTATATTTTTGTTAGACATTGTTTATAAGTTTAGATTATATTAAAGTGCGAATTACTGTAGGTATCTCTTACTGTTAAAAATAATGGTGCATAAATATTTTGAATTTGAATTTCCCGGAGGCCGGAATCCCCACGTAGGTATAGTAGTGTCCGAACGAAGGTTCGGTTTTTACGGAATTAAATCGGTAAACAGGCTGACGAGCCACCTGAAGGCAAGTAGTCATCGTCGCCCATGGACACCTGCAACACCCGAGGGGTTACGGACTGCAGCCGCAGCAACCGAGGGGACAACCTGTGGCTCTTACGTACAAAAGTTGAAACACACACCAAGGTGCTTTACGACAGACTCCGACGTGAGTGTTATCGCCGACCAGGTCCTACCAACGAGCAGGTTTCGGCTAAAAATCCTGTTTTGGTCGGACACTATTAAATAAAATAATTAATTTATCGCTAAAATAATGTTGGTACAGGTATATACACTTCTAATAAACGTATCTATCACCAAGTGAGACACGAGGGACCCTAAACACAAAGTGACATGTTCACGAATCCGAACAGGATAGTGAAGTCCGAATGCTTTCACAAAATTAATGGATACGATTGACTAACTTTTGTCACGTGGAGCGCAGAAATAAGGGAGATACGTTTTATTTCTAGACTAGTTTATTCAGTAGCTCGATATCCCGTTTCGCGTCTAACAAGCAATTTTAAATGGCGAACTCGGATATCAAATTGCCTAAACGCGACTGCTCCGCTAGAGGTCCTGGATTCGATTTTCAGATCGAGCAGTGTTAGATACTGGATTTTTATATAAAATTCTCAGCAACAGCTCAGAGTTCGGATATGTGCCGGTTAATGGCAATAGACTTGCTCCCTATTAGGGACATGGGACTAAACATGGGACCTACGTACCTACTTCATGGGACTTAAATAGGTTGATGAAGGGTGTAACATTGAGCTGTGTATAAATTACGCACGGCAATAATTCGTTGGATTTGAAGCGACCGCGTGTTATGGAGACGCTGTTGCCGCGCGCGGCAGCTCGAACATTACCGTCTCCACAGCGCGCAGCTGCCGCGTGTGCCAAAGTTCGAGGGTTTGCCGTGCGTAATTTATATGCTTTACACCCTTCGGGGAATACAGGCGTGATAGTATGTAAAAAAATAGCATAGTTGACTTCAATGTAAGCAGCACGCAGTGACTTTATAAAACACCAAGCAAAAACACCTCTGTTTATTTTCTATGATCTGTGTTCTTTTAACAAGTTGGCAGTCGCCTAATGGGCGCGTCAACGCTTCCGAGTCCCTCTGCAGACAAAGATGTAATTATTGTCGTATCGAGTTTACTTTATTAAAGCTTCCAAGAAATGATCGGACTGTCTTGCGAGATTTTCTCACGAAACAAAGCTGTTAAGTCAAACGAGAATTTATATTATAATATATAATCTGTTTTTGACAATGAATCGATCAGGTATACCTACCTAATATGGCTTCAAATTTTTTTGCATCGAATAAATGTGACCCTTACCCTGTAATGTGGGCGTCATTTTTTTCCAAGCTTGAAAACTAAATCCATGATGGTACTCGTATTAAAGGTAATTTATATTACTTACCAGGGCGGGTTCAATTTTGTTTTAATCACAATGTGTTAGATTCAATAACAATATTTTTTTTGTAACTGCTTACTATTACGTATACATACATCACGCCTTTCTCCCACAGGGGTAGGCAGAAACTATAGACTGCCACTTGCTACAATTCTTGCATACTTCTTTTGCTTCTTCCACATTCATACATCTTCTCATACATACACGCCGCTTGCGTGTATGTTAACTTATCTGTTACCATTGAAATAAAACAACTTCTTACGGATTTTATCGCTTTGTATTGTTATGACCTAATTCCCGACGTTTCAGATCCTTTACCTGTAACCATTTCATACCTACACCATTAAAAAATTTTAAGGATACTAAACATTTTATGTTTTGTCTTCATAACGATGAACTAGGAAGGTAATACATGAGAGCATATTGGATATATCGGATAAAAAAACGGAATCGGTTCACGATGCTATCGCTTACAGATACAAAAAAATGAAGTCGAATTGAGTTCGCTAAAAACAACACTACAAATAAAGACAAACAAAAAATGTTGTTTGTAAAATATCACAACGAAACCGTTTTGGAAATATTTGAGAAACACCACGACTGAAATAACTGTACAAAATCCATTTCCGATTCGTCCCTTTCAATTTGGTAGCAGTTTCAAAGAAAACAAACAATGGATATGGTTCACAACAGCATATTTGCATTGTTTGGTAAAAAGTCTAACAAACTATGTAGGTAATACACTTACGAGATTCGCTCGGTGCTCCAAACTGGATAAGTCCACAAAGAGATGCAATACCTCACTTGACTTAGTTCCTCGTATGGAATGTTTGAAATTTTTCGTCGAAAATGTTGGTAAACATATTACAAGATTTGTAATGTTCAGGAATTGAAGAGTAAAGGAAAGTTGGATTGATTATGTGGGAGAGAAAGGTGGATTGTATAATTATACGAGCAGGTACCCATTAAATTATCTATAAAAAAAATATTTTGCCTTATTAATCAAGTGGTCCCAAGCGCGACTGTTACGCTAGAGGTCATGGGTTCGATACCTAAGTCAAGCAAAGTGTTATTGGGTTTTTCTATTAAATTCTTAGTAGTAGGTCGAAGTTTGGTTTAATAGGCTAGTCCTTATTACATGGGACTTAAACGTACCAGGGAACTGTGGGTGGCAGTTTGACGACACGTTTGGCGTATCAGATGAGCGATCGGCTTCTGCGCAACGTGTTGTGGGTTCGATCCCCACACGGAGCAAATATTTGTATGATCTGCAGGTAGTTGTTCCGGGTCTGGGTGTTTGTGAGAATTTGTGTTTGTAAACGCACCCACGATACAGGAGAAATTCCTAGGGTGGGGCAACGTTTTTTAAAAAAGAAAGAAAAGAAAAGAAAAAGAAATTGTTTTGCAAAATTAGATTGTCCTAATATTATAATAATAGCAAAGCATAATTTGCTATTCTAGACGAGCCACATAAATCTTATTGAAGAAGATATAAATTTTTCTGATTCTATGATATTAAAGAATATTTTGTATTATATTAGGAAAAAAGTTATGAATCTTCAAGTGTATAGCCGTAGGGGCGTAATGGCTACTTTTGATATATCACATTAAACCAGGGTGAAAAATAGATGCGACAAATTAAAATATAATAATTCTATGTGTAAGAAAGAAAATTTAGAACACGTGATTAAAGATTTTTTTTTTGTATTGCAAAGCGAGTTTGACAACGTCTCATTCGCTTCTACTGCTATTTTTCCCGTGAATAGAAATTCTAGGCTCAAATCCGAACTCTCAGCTGCTACTGAGAATTTCATACAAAAAATCCGCAACAACGGAATCAAACCCAGGCCTTTAAGCTTAGCAGCCACACTTGCAAACACTAAACTAATGACGTAGTACCTAAATTAACATAACTGTCAAAATAAAATTCATAACTCCGTTTTTCTGATAGATAATATAAGATGAATGTGGGTCGCGGGGATGAGTGCCGAATCTTTTTTTTTTTCAGGGTTCGCAAGATTAAATGTGGCGTGTAATGTAACGACCTCACCATGGGGGCGAACATTTTCTTTAAGTTAAGGGTGTTATATAGAAACAATGTTTACTTATCTTATCTTATCATTGATGAAACGAAATGATATTTATACATACATACACTCACGCCTTTCTCCCACAGGGGTAGGCAGAAACTATAGACTGCCACTTGCTACGATTCCTGCATACTTCTTTTGCTTTTTCCACATTCATACATCTTCTCATACATACACACCAGTTGCGAGTGCTACGCGCCTGACCTTTTTGAAGGAGGAGCTTCTCGATTCAACTGTACTTTTTGTTTCTGAAGATCTGATCTCAAAATTTAGAACAATAACACGACTTAGTAAATGATAACGTCGCGTCGTCTAGATACGTAATATTCTACTCGCTACTCAAAATGTTGAAAAAAATAATTTTTAAGAAAAATTAAGACCGCCTTCAATAACATAAAAAAAAATGTTATGTGCATAACAGTTTCGGAAGTCGGTGCCTTTGATTTGATCGGATCATTTGTTTTCGCCACCAACTTCCGAAACTGTTTCGCACATAACATTATTTTTTATGTGTTTGAAGGCGGTCTAATGTGTTTAAAGACACTGTTACAAATCAATGTTTTAATGTTTTAAGTAATAGATAGTGCCGGCATTTTCTCACTCTCACTCTCTCTCTCACTTCTCACTTCTCACTCACTTCACATAATAGTAGGCATCAAAATATGTCCGTGATACAATGCAGGCAATGTCTGTAATGGCCCTTCGAAGAAAGCGTGTGTGTACACTGAATATTGATACACCTCTGCCTAACCGTTTGGGAAATACTGGCGTGAAGGTGATGGTATTAGCAGTGATTGAGAAATATAGTAAATTTTGTTCAAATTACCTCAAAATAATGACTGCCTCATTATCTAGTGGTCCCAAGTGCTACTGCTACACTAGTTCTCCTGCTACAGTAGTCCTGGAGCAAAGTGTTATTGGGTTTTTCTATGATATTCGCAGTAGCAGCTCGGAGTGTCGATTTGTGCCCGGTTAATAGCTATAGGCTCGCCCCCTATAACATGGGACCTAAACATACCGGCAAACTGTGGGTGTATGTACATTAAGTACGCCTCTGCCTAATCTTTTGGGGACTACAGGCGTAATGGTATGTTATGTTATGTTATGTTATTACTTCAAAATGTAATCTGTCCCGGCCGCTTTAAGCTTGCAGTTTCACAATTTTACGCAACGTTTAAAACAAGATATTAAGTAGTTACAATGTATGTGTTTCGTATTCCTTATATATCACCAGCTAGCAAGCTGACTGTTTATTTATCCGGCCTTAAGGAAGACACATTTATTCGTAGTTATGCTTCTGAACTCGGGATGCATATGTAGTGTGTCCCTGACCATGATTTAAATAAGGATTTTTTGTAAAAAAAAAGAGTATTATATTGCTCCAAGTACAATTGCTTTAATATTTTAGTAAAAGAATCAACGTCCTATTTTTTTATAAGTATCTCCGAGTTGGTAAACAAGAGTACGGTCTCTGATGGTAAGTAGTTACCGAAGCATATGGATATCTACATCAACAGAGGTATCGCTCGTGCGTTGCCACCCCGGTAAAAACCTTTTTTTTCGTTACGGAATTTCTGGATTCAGTCCCCACGCTCAAGGCCCGCGATAGAAGCTATGCAATAGCTTAAAAATCTACTAAAATATAGAATCATTG
This sequence comes from Acronicta aceris, assembly GCA_910591435.1. NCBI lineage: Eukaryota > Metazoa > Arthropoda > Insecta > Lepidoptera > Noctuidae > Acronicta > Acronicta aceris. Next base: position 4,894,150 of record OU342767.1, on the reverse strand, counting down.
CTAACCTAGTATAAAAGCACACAACTTACACGTTTATAACATTCAAACAACCAATGCATGTGTTTTCGCTTTGCAAAGATATTATATTTTGCCTTAAACATGTAAAAATGACCCATATAATGATAGTTCAAAATTCACACACACTCATGTTACATACGGTATGGTACATAGTATTATATACCGTACCGTTGTCGGATGTATATCCGACAACATAAGGCATGCTTCCAGATTGCTAAACTATAATAACTAATAACTTTGCCGTGTAAAAATAACCAAGATTTATTTTATCATAGGTTACATAATATATCCTAAAACACAAGGCACAGGTATGTGTTTCTACATTTCAAAAAAATAGTAACTGTGCCATGTGAGAAGTGTCCTCTTTTAAACAAAGAAAAAATCTAACTGTCCCACAATTGACGAAGATATGGGTGAACATACTTAAAAAATACATAGGTACAGACGAATATACGTTCTATGTTTTTCCTTTTTTCGAATTTGAAGTCGGTTAAAAATGACTAAGAAATCTTGTCATAGCAAGGTTAGCTCAAAAATTCATAACGGCATAGTCACCATACCGCAGTAAAATGACATTGTCGTAAGTTGAGACAACGTTTCCTGTATTTCAGAATATTTCAGCTGCCCATTGTTAGACGAATACTTTTCTGAAACGAAAACGGATTTCTAAACTATTCGTATAACGTTGTCTTTAAATAAAAATTTTGCTATTTGGTAGTCAGTGTATTAACATTCATTCAAACACATAACATTATATTGTCAATTGTACAACTCATTATATTGTCCCAGTCGGCAAACGAGCTGACGAGCCACCTGGTGAAAAGTAGTCATCGTCGCCCATGGACACCTGCAACACCAAAGGAGTTGCCGAGGCGTTGCCGACCAATAAGAGCCCCTACGAACTACAGACTGCCAGGGCTGCAGCATCCGAAGGGAACTGGCTCTTAGGTGCAAAAGTCGAAACACACACCAAGTTGCTTTTTTTTTTTGGCGCCAGCCAGTAAAACGTCAAGTGGTCCTACCACCGACCGAGTCAGATATTTTCACGCCTCTTACGGGATGCCTATTTGAATGGCAGTGAGGAATAGTATACTATATTCATGTGCGTATTAATCGTTAATGATAATTAACGATTAATACGCACATGACTTCAAAAAGTCAGAGGCAAATATTTCTATGATCTAGGGGTAGTTGTTCCGGGTCTGGGCGTTGGTGTATAGGAGAATTTGTGTTGTGAACGGACTCACGATACAGGAGAAAATCCTAGTGTGGAGCAACGTTTTGTTAAAAAAGGTATCACTTTTTTTTATTCGTGATAGACTTACGCTTGACCGCCAGTTCGCCTGATGTTAAGCGATACTGCGATCTACGATGGCAGTAGATTTTTACAATAGGCATATGTTACATAGGATGTAAATATACCGACAAACTGTGGGTGTACATTAGTACACCTCTGTCTAACCCTTCGGGGAATAAAGGCGTGTTGGTATGTCAATAAATCTTAAACATAATTCAAAAATGAAATGACGATCTGTGTTTATTAGGTCCAAATAAGAAAAAAACATCTAGAATATGTAAACAGTCATCTGGTAATTTTGAGGTGAGTGTAACTCAAGGTTCCATTAAGCTTCATATTTTATACACGAAACGCGTTTAATACGCTTTCAACATCACGTTTACGTAAAAGGGTGTATGGTGCACCTTCACGTTTGAAGAAGCCTTGGAAGACAAAATAATGCTTGCAAAGGCGTCTATTCGAAGGCTGACAAAGAATTACCCATAACATAACATACCATCACGCCTGTATTCCCCGAACGGTTAGGCAGAGGCGTACTAATGTACACCCACAATTGGCCGGTATGTTTAGGTCCCATGTAATAGGGGGCGAGCCTATTGCCATTAACCGGGCACAAATCCAGACTCCGAGCTGCTACTGAGATTTTCATTCAAAAACCCAATAACACTTTGCTCGACCTGGGGATCGAACCCAGGACCTCTAGCGTAGCAGTCGCGCGACTGCTACGCTAGACTAATGAGGCAATCTCTTAGATTAATTGAATAATTATCCATTTTAATATTAAATGTTGGTGGAAAGACGGCATACATAAAATACCATCACGTCAGTATTCCCCGAAGGTTTAGGCAGAGGTGTACTAATGTTGGTCGCCGGTGTATTTAGATCCCATGTAATAGGGGGTGAGCCTATTGCCAACCGAGCAGAAATCCTAACTCCGAACTGCAACCTAAAACCTAATAACAATTTCGACTCGACCTGGGGAATGAAGCCGTCACGCTGGCGTCTACTAGATTAATGAGATTAAATAAAAGGAGACATAAACAAAAAAATTAAATATTAATAGATATAACAGGTAAAAATATCAATTGCTGCCAAAGGAATTGGCGTACAAATAAGCCTCAATTTACCAAAAAAGGTAATAAAGTAGATTTTACTTCATCCTACCTGTATTAATAGTACCATAAATTTTATATTTACAGCGGATATTACGTTATCTTATCGTAAATGAAACTTGTATATCTGTTCCCTCGGTGACCATTGCCGTTATGTTTGGCTCCGAAATACAGAAATGTTTTCATTGAGTTATTATGAACAAAGGTACTAGAGTAGTGACGACCAACCACATTTTGTGTGCTCGTTTTGTGGCAGATATTAGAATTAGAATTTATTTATTTGTAAAATATAGGTAAATACTAAATTTAGTACGTATAGCAAAGTAGGTACCTAAATACATTGGCTTATTTGTAATACTGTAGGTATGTGTTACTTGAATAAATAAAGAACAACACTTTAGCTGTAATATTTGGATATTTGAATATCGTTATATTTCCGCGGATTTATATCGAGAGCACGAATACTTCATAGAAATTAGCTATTGCAACTCGTTATTTAAGTTCCGGAGCAATCTCTGCAACTCGTATAGCAAGTATTTTTAATAACAAATATCTCAATGAAAGTTTCGGGTATTATTCATATATTCATTAATTATTCTTCACTGCAAAATAATAATATGATACATATCTCCGACTAATCGATAACACAGTAGTTTGAATTGACGAGTAATTATTTTTAATAGCTTTTTTATGGGTGTTTGATCGTGTTCCGAAATGGTATTGCTTCTTACCTGTATTTGTTGAAGTGTGATTGTCTTGTATTTTGCTTTTTCGAATTAAACAATAGTATACTTTAAAACTTACTTTACTCACAGTACGGCTAGTCCAGAAATTTAAAGTCGCTCAGCTTGCTATGGAGCGTGATATGCTTGGAGTCCCTCTAAAGGATAAAATTCGCAACGTGATTATCCGACAGAGAACCAAAGTTACCAACATAGCGCACCGAATTAGCAAGCTGTGGGCGGGTCATATCTGTCGAAGAACCGACAACCGCTGGGGAGGACGTGTTCTCGAGTGGAGACCGCGACTCGGCAAACGTAGTTTAAGACGCCCTCCGGCAAGATGAAGTGGTGATTTGCGAAAGGTTGCTGGCCGAAGCTGGATGCGACAAGCCGAAGACAGGGTGAAATGGCGCGCATTGGGGGAGGCCTATGTCCAGCAGTGGACTAGTATAGGATACTTTAGAAGAAATCAGAAGTAGGTAGTAGTAAAAACGAAAATAACACAACATAAACATAACATGGGTACAATCACGCCTGTATTCCCCAGAGTTATACCTAGCACTACCCACAGTACACTGGTATGTTTGGGTCCTATGGAATAGGGAGCGAGTCTACGGCCATTAACCGGGTACAGACACAAACTGCGAGCTGCTACTGAGAAATTCATAGAAAAGCCTAATAGCACTACTTGAGCTGGAAATCAAGCTCAGGACCTCTACCCTAGCAGTCGCGGTTACGACCACTAGAGTAATGATTCACGTTTGGCGTAGAGGCTGAGCGATCGGCTTCTGCGTCATAAATAGATCGATAAATAGAATAGGTAGGTATACCTACCCGTATTTTTTATTATCCCGGTAGGTATTCAATCATTTTCATATTTATTTTCGATTTAAAGTTCTTTCTATTATAAACAGACGTAAGTGCCAAATGACGTCATTTGTACGGTTAAACGGGATATACCTACAGTGACATGACATAATTTTTCTGACCCATCTAAAAATGGTCGTATGTTAATTTGGCATTAACATCATTATTTATATACTGGTTTTTGACACTTACACGAATATTAGACATTGAAATAATCTATTTATAAATAATAAATAGGGTTGTGGGTTAGATCCCCGTACGAAATAAATATTTTTATGACCTACAGGTAGTGGTTCCGAGTCAGAGTGTTTGTGTGTATGAGAATATGTGTTTGTCAAAGCACCCACAATACAGGAGAAGAACACAGTGTGGTACCCCACACTGTGTTTTTTGCCAGTGTTTTTTGTTTATTAAAATGTTACCACGTTTTAATAAAAAAAAGCACTGGCAAAAAAGTCTTCATAAAAATCAAAATTTGTATATACCGTATCCTATAACTTAGTATCCATAATTAATTATACAAAAAGAGATATTAATTTATAATCAGCCAAACAGACTATTACGTACAAAGGATGACAAGTAATAACTTTTCCAACTACATGTAGGTTTGTAGATATATACCTAGGTAAATATTCGCGAGCATAGGGTACAACATTACAATAATTTCTATTTATTTATTAAAATTTGTTAGCACCAATCTTATAAAGGTATACTCCCTTATTTGTTTGCCCATAGGCTGACTAATCGGGTTCACCACAAAAATCCCAATTCGATCACATAACGTGAGCATGGCTCATATAATTGTCCTGCCTACCTTACCAATTTCGTTCCGGCTCCCAATTACTTTCTTCCTCAAAAAAAAAATCTCTAAGTAAGATGCGCATTCCATTACGATTCCTTTTTTCACTACGAGGCGAATGAATGGGTGAATTTGTCAGGTATTTTTTCTCTATGGTAAATACTTCAAAAAAGGTCAGGTTAAGACCACAGGAGTTCATGAGGTACATGAACGTAGATAAAGTGAAAGATGTGTGCTAGGATCGTAGCAAGTGGAAATCTATAGTCTCTGCCTACCCCAATGAGAGATAGTCAAGAAAAATATATCTCTTTAAATATGTAAATAATATTAAGACATATTTTTCTTATTGCCTAAGACTATTTCGCGAGATAAACCCAGACTGAATAAAAGTCAGTCGCTTCTTATAAAATACTAATATTTTTATATTGTTTGTCTGAAAGCCTACCACATTATAAGGTCAAGTGTTTGGGAGACAAATGAAACCAACGACATTCGAGATTATACTGACTTTAATATATAAATACATATAAATGTGTACTTATACCTACTACATCTCAAAATTGAATATAGCCAGTTAGGAAAAGTTTAAAAAAACTGCCGCGATGGTCTAGTGGTCCCAAGCGTGATTGCTACGCTAGACGTCTTAGGTTCGATTCCCAGGTCGTACCATTAACACAAGCATGATATGAATGAATCTTTTTTTTTATGGGATAGGCGGGCAAACGAGCAGACGGATCACCTGATGATAAGCGATTACCGCCGCCCATGGACACCCGCAACACCAGAGGAGTCACAAATGCGTTGCCGACCTTTTAAAAGAGGATTGGGCCTCCGGTAACCTCACTCACTCGGCGAAACACAACGTAAGCGTTGTTTAACGCCGGTTTTCTGTGAGGCCATGGTATCACTCCGGTTGAGTCGGCCCATTCGTGCCGAAGCATGGCTCTCCTACGTAATAAATCAATCAAGTGAATGTTTGTTCCCGGTATGAATACACCGGCGAATTGTGACTTTTATTTAATTGTAGCCTCTTCTTAGCTCTATGTCAGTGCCTGTAGGTATATTATATATTCTAGAGAGAAAAAGGGTTTGTTTATCTTGAAGATTAAGTTACTATGAAAAGCCGTGAGGTGTAAACTCTTATTGCAATAAAAATAAAGGCTAGAGAGCTTATATTTTCCTCGAAAAATCTTAAGAAAATAGGTATCATAAATTAGTTTTCGACTTACCGACCTTACCTTTTATCAGATTTTCGATATTATTTTGATCCTCGTAAGGTCAAATCTCTTCCCACATATTTCTATATATTGAAGGTTTCATGATTTCCCTTAGGATTGAGGCTATATTAGATAAGACGTCAAAACTGAGCGTATAAAACTGAACCGGTAATTTACTAGTCATAGGAGTCGTAGTCTTAAGCTGAAAGATATTAGGCACGCTCTATCTACGAGTAAGATTTATAGAAATGGGGGTGACTTGTGAAGAAAATAGTTTTTAATAGAAATTTTGCCTTTTTATTTTTTTAACATTATTTCATACTAAGGATACTTCTCTTTGTTGCATTTACAAACTAGAATGTTCACTTAATTAAACCCAATTTAAAATTTACAAAAGGATTATTGTTGCCAACGCTTGCCCCCTATTACATGAGACATAAACATCTATATGATAGATAGAGACAGAGACATATGCCAGTATAGTGCCACAATTATCTATCTATCATATGATAGATAGATAATTGTGGCACTGTTAGTGTACATAAATATTTTCGTAGTACATGTTTTCATTCTTTTCTTTACATAGTACTTTGCCTAACCCTACGGAATATACAGGCGTGATTGCATATTATGTTTATACATACAAACCCTACGCTATACAAATATTTGTGCCATGTTCGAATTGAACCTGCTGGCAATCCGCGGCGCAGAGGCTTGTCGCTCAGCACCCGTAGAACGCGTTTTTTTAACGAGTTCAAAAATAGGCATGGAAATAAAAGCCTACATCTTTGTGTGTTTTTTTTTGCATTTTCCATGCTAAGATTCACATGCCTACGTCACCTTTTGACGTGAATTCGGAATGTGAAGGCAAATTTCGATCAAGCGGGTGGGACTCGCAGTGGCTTAGCGGTCAGAGCGTCTGGTGTATCTAACCAGAAGACGCAGGATCTAATCCTGCCCGCAATTGAATTTTTCCTTCACTAAAATAATGCTGCCTACATATTTGTTTTAATTATTTTTTGTTAACTGCTTCATTAGTTAAGTAGTTGTAAGCTAGATTGCTACTAAGTTATTGGGTTTTTCACCCTATAAGGAATGTACAAGTGTGATGTTATATTATGTTATTTTTTGTACTTGCATCCAACGATTGTCTGATCTGATTGGCCCCTTTAGACAGGCTGCGATCTAACGTTTGAATCAATACATTTTAGAAATAAATATACAGTCAAAGTCGCGTAACGAAACGCTATTTATTAAAAAACATATATTCGGAAAGGTATAGTTTGCAATATACAAAAGTTACGTCGACCAGTACGGAGGTAGAACAGTCTTAATTTAGTCGTAAGTTCAAGCCCAAAGGACCAATCTATCTTCCACTGGTGACGTCATCGCTCTTCAATAAAGCTAAATGGGGAGTGATTGTGCGACAGTTCGCCTAGTGCCTTACAAAACGGAGCAACCCACAAATTGGTGTTGGGCACTTCGTGAATACAAACTACGATGGATTTTAGTTTTTGGTCCTTTGTATCGCAGTGTTTAATTTCAAATAGTTGCTAATTATGGACGAATAAAATTACCTTGTCTATAAGTAGGTATCTACTAATAACTAGGTACAATAAAGCTGATGAGTTTGTTTGTTTACGCGCTAATGTCTGGTGCTGTCAGTCGAATTTGAAAAAATATTTTTGCATTTGATAGCCTTATTCTTGAAGAAGGTTATAGGCTATTTAAAATCCTTAGGTACGGTAGGTGTAAATGAAGGACACAGCGAGTTATTGATAAATCTATCTATATTAAATGGCCGAAATGTATGTACGCGCATAACTTTCGAAAGACTGCATGAAATTGGATAATTCTCTTGTGATTGTGTTCGTTATTGACAAGGTTGGAATACTTTTTAAAAAAAATTTTTTAATGAAAATGTATACAGGCGAACCTGCGCACGGACTGCTAGCATTTAATAAATACTTAGGCTGATTGAAATAAAACTACTTTTTACGGATTTTATCGCGTTGTATTGATATTATTTGATTCCCGACGTTTCGGACCCTTTACAGCATCCATGGTCACGGGTAGACTAAGTTGTTGGACGTCTTAATGTTACAATTACTAACAGCTACCTTACATTTTTGTTAATTATTGGCGATCCGATTCACGCAGAACGAGCTCACCGTATCCTTCGGTCTTGCAGTTTTGGACTTGGATTTTGATTTTATGGAATCTATAATGGGGTTCCAAGCAGGTGGTAAGACCCAGCCATCTTCTCTATTGAAATTTGGATGTTTTTTAATTTCAATAGCCTCACGGATCATCCTGGGAAGGAATCGGTTTTCTTTTGCGAGGACTTGTGGTTTATCAAATCTGATGTAGTGCTGGGCCTTGTCTAGAGTATGTTCACAAACTGCTGACTTCTTGAAACGGCGGTGTTTGACATCAGCGATGTGTTCTTTTACGCGGGTCCCTATACTTCTTTTAGTTTGGCCTATGTAAGAGAGACCGCAATCACAATCTAGCTTGTATACACCTGCATCTTGCAGAGGTATGTGGCACTTGACAGGTGGTAGGAACTGACTAATCTTCTTCAGCGGCTTGAAGTATGTTTTGATTGAAGCTCGCTTCAAGATATAGCCAATCTTGTCTGTGACTCCTCTAACATATGGTAATATAGCAGGTAGGCGTTCGACTGTGGCACGTTTCACGCGGTTTCTGTGACGAGGGCGCGGTATTCGGAGCTTGTTGTCATGTAGTACTTGTTTGACATGTTGAAGCTCTGCAGCCAGATGTTGCTCATCACAGATCCCACGCGCTCTCTGAAACAATGATTTACCGACGGTAGATAACTGTGTTGGGTGGTGGTGTGATTCACCATTTAAGTATTTGTCTGTATGGGTTTTCTTTCGATACACTGTGTGACTCAAGGTGTTATTGGGATTGCGAATTACTAAAACATCTAAGAAAGCTAAAGAGTTATTGGCCTCTGCCTCCATTGTAAATTGAATTTTGGAGTTTAAGGAGTTAAGGTGGTCTAAAAATGCTGTTACTTTATGAGATGGTAGTATGGTAAAAGTATCATCTACGTACCGCTTGTAGAACTTTGGTGTTACAGGTGCAGATTGCAGGGCAGTCTCCTCGAAATCCTCCATGAAGATATCAGCAACAATGGGAGATACTGGAGAGCCCATTGCTACACCATCCACTTGCGTGTAGAATTTATTATTCCATAACATATAGCCAGATGTGAGGCAATGTTTTAATAGTCTCACCACCTGGTAGTGGTCTTACCACCTGCTTGGAACCCCATTATAGATTCCATAAAATCAAAATCCAAGTCCAAAACTGCAAGACCGAAGGATACGGTGAGCTCGTTCTGCGTGAATCGGATCGCCAATAATAAACAAAAATGTAAGGTAGCTGTTAGTAATTGTAACATTAAGACGTCCAACAACTTAGTCTACCCGTGACCATGGATGCTGTAAAGGGTCCGAAACGTCGGGAATCAAATAATATCAATACAACGCGATAAAATCCGTAAAAAGTAGTTTTATTTCAATGTCTAATATTCGCGTAAGTGTCAGAAACCAGTACTTAGGCTGATTTTTCGAATATTTTATATTGTATTCTATGTTAAATTATTCTTTTTAATAATAAATAAATACAGACAAAATAGAAGTAAATAACAGCAAGGAAAGCAAATTGCGCTGGAATTACTGCCATTTTTGATAAATATCTACTATCCTCCGACGAGTATCAAAATCATGTTTAGAACGTAACAAAATTTAATTTAATATAATTTTCGAAACCTTTCAATGTAATTCAAAAGAATATAATATTTTTACTCGAAAGTTTTTATATAATTTAGACTAATTCCAACAATCTTAGAATTTTGTTATGAAATCTGATTATTTTAAATTGAAAGTGGAGACACTGGGATGAACTAGAATAGTGTTTTTTACAATGGTTTCAAAGCAATTTTATATAGATATCAAATCATTTTACAGGAGACTCAAGTTCAAAAGAAAATTCAATAAATATATTTAAGTAATGGTACTTAGTGTAAAATACTTAAACACATGATGGTACTTTATCAGAATTTTTCAACTGTCTTTTTGTGATTTTTTTGCATTTTCCATGCTAAGATTATAAAGTTATTTTAAGTAAAGGAAAATTTAAATCGCGGGCAGAATTCGAACCTGCCTCTCCTGGTTGGATACACCAGATGCTCTGACTTCTAAGCCACCCGGAACCCCGCCACATTTTATATATTACTTACCTATTTAACAAATCTTTCTTTGCGAAACTAATTTTTTACCATGAGTACAGTCACATATTTAAGTATTTTACAGTAATTATTAGTCACCCTATATAAAACTGCATGTCGGAGGCGGTAATCTTGTCGTCTCGTTATTAGAACCCAAGTAAACATTCATAAACCAGTCCTTGGAGAGCACAGAAACCCGTGGTCCCGCTTATCAATAAGAATTTTATGGATGGAAGATGTATGACAATTGTCAATTGTACTCAAAAAAGACTCTCAACTAGTTTATCCTTAGAATATGGATATAAGTTTAGCAAATTTTTATTATTATTATTACAACAGCACACTAAAAGTCCAATTACAATCAGCAGTCAGCATTCAACTTCTAAAAGAAGAAACAAAGTGTGTATTGTACCTCGCCCCTATTTTACTTTTACTAAAAGATTCTTTTTCTACTTAGGACCTTTTCTATATAACAGATTAAACGCAATAATCCCACTACACGCCTCCTCTAAACAGATATGCAAAAAACTAATTACCCAATATCTTTCTACCAATAATTATGAAGATACTGAATCTTTACTTACAACACTGATATAACACATTAAACACACATACACACACACACGTCCAATTACTCACCCCCACGCACATGCACTCACACATACACTCTCTCTCAACACCCTACACTCGCACTTCCACTTACAACACTACTCACATTATTGTCAATAGATTAAGTTTTAAACTGCTCAATACTTATAGTTGAAATTTGCTCAATTTGTCTTGCAGTCTTACCATTGTTTTTATCCTACTATTGGGATATGAGGGCTGATTGTCCTTAATACAGGCTACCTTGTAACCTAGCTAGGGCATCAGATCTGAATATCTATTGTTACTAATTTAAATTTGAACTACTTCTAACTTGTTTATCTTAATTTGTAACAGATTGTACCATTAATTTGTGAATTATAAATAAATAAATAAAAATAAAATTGATGGCTGATAGGGACAAAAGGAAGAAAACGATATACTGCACCGACCACAAATAAATTGGGATAAGGGCATAAAGATGATGATACAGGGCAAGACAACGTTTACCGGGCCCGCTAGTTAAATATAAAATTAAAACATCCCAACATCAAGACATGGTTACCATATTCTTGCAATATCATTGAAGTAACAACATACCAAATTTCAGACCTTCGTAAGTTGCTCACATGACACAACGCTTCATGAACCAGAAAAGAGCTTATAATTAACGGCTGGCTAAATTTTCTTTAATCGTAGCTAAGCACACTCTCGATCAAGCCACCTTTCAAACAAACCGAACTAAATCAAATTGGTCCATTGGTTTGGGCGCTACAATGCAACAGACAGACACACAAATACGCACGTTAAACGTATAACACTCCTCTTTTTGCGTCGGGGTTAAAAAAGGCGTGATGGCAGTCGCTTCGTATAAATGTCTGATATTCAGCTACATGTGGATAGACTGGAAGCCATAGTATGGAAATTATAGCATACATATTTTTTTTTATGGTTTAGGAGGGCAAACAAGTCGGCGGACGCCTGGTGGTAAGCGATTACCGCCGCCCATGGACACCCGCAACACCAGAGGAGTCACGAAAGCGTTGCCGACCTTTTAAAAGGGGATTGGGCCTCCGGTGACCTCACTCACTCGGCGAAACACAACGTAAGCGTTGTTTAACGCCGGTTTTCTGTGAGGCCGTGGTATCACTCCGGTCGAACCGGCCCATTCGTGCCGAAGCATGGCTCTCCCACGTATTAAAATACATCAAAACAATGTCTAACACAATTCGCCACGCATCCAACATTTTTGTGAGTAAATTATCTTAAACCGCAGGTCTGATGTGGATTCAAAGTCGTGTGACAGCGAATCTTGGCGTCCCATTACCCAAATGTCGGTAACAGGGACATCCTAATGCCTAAGGGGTTGTCGGTACTAAAGGAACTCGATTGGAATTCTGTGGTTTCTTGGAAATATCAATTCCGCCGTACTTATCTTAAATGTCAAGATGTCATGTCATGATGGTTTCGCGTAGTTTAGTTGGTAGAATAATTTATTCTGGAATTTATTTACGTTTTCCCTACCAATATAAATTTACCCGTTTTATTTTAAAAAATACAAGAAAATATAATTAGTTAAGTTGTTTAATTGCTTTTTGTCATTTATTTCTCTCTGTGAAAATCGTCACACATACCTAAATAAAGCAAACATAAGCGAGGAAAAAGGGAAAAAAAATATCCGTAACTTGATAAAAATATCACGTGAACGCGATAGCCGGATCCCATTAAATTTAAAAAGCTGATCTTTTGGTAGATTGTTAAACATTTTTACAAGCTTGTTACGAAATTCTCGGATCGTTTTTCCTTTTTTTCGTTATAAGTAACATATCATTACGCCTGCATTCTTCAAAGGGTTAGGTAGAGTGTACTAATATTATACACCTGCACCCACAGTTTTTCGGTATATTTAGATGAAAGGAAACGAATATTACTCAAATCATCTAAAACTTAATCATCTTATTTTACTTGTATATTGCTTAATTATAGTTAAATTACGACCCCAGCTATACCTATATATACAGGAGCAATATCGGTAACAAATTACATTGTCTTCATGAATATTTCATCGTGTGAGCCACGACCGACAATATTTATATGAAAATTAATCCTGACTTTGGTCTTATATAGTTTATTTGGTTACTGTGTTCAATAATTTGCGTGTAGATAATAAAGAGTTAGGCAGAGGTATACTTTTTTAAAAGACCTTTCGTACTGGGACAAAAGCCTTTTGTTGTGGGAGACTTTAATAATATACAATTAATGAACACGAAGTATCTACAACTAGACGTGAAAAAAAAAAGTTTTTATTCATTATAGGCTTACCATTGACCAGTTCGCCTGATTTAAGTGTTACTGTGATCTAGGATGGTGCGCGCTTACCTGGAAGAAACCGATTCACTTGTGATTTAAAGACATCCAGATTATACCTACCGGCGAGGCTCACTAGGAAAGCGCATTCCACATTTCAACGGTACGCATGATAAAAAAAGTAGACCAGTGGATCCACCTCTCCTCGGGTTAGAATCGAATCTATGATACGTGTTACAGTGATAGTAAAAAGGAGACCACGTTAACTGCAACACCAAAGTACAGTCATAGTGTAGGCACCCTCACATTTGGACAATGCGTTTTAGGTCACGTTTAATAAGGGGTTAGCCTTAGGATTTTGTAGATTGCGGTTGGCATTCATTTGAGTGGTAACCTTTATAAAAATTTAAGCACAAATTTGTCATTGAGCAGTGATAGCCTAGTGTTATGACCGTTGGACTGCCAAGTCAAAGGTCTCGAGTTCGAACCCAAGGCACCTCTGACTTTTCAAAGTCATGTGCGTATTAAATAGTTAATTATCACGCTCTTAAACGGTGAAGGAAAACATCGTGAGGAAACCTGCATGCCTAAGAGATTTCCTCGATGGCGTGTGGAGTCTGCCAACCCGCACTAGGGCAGCGTGGTAGACTATAACCTAATCCCTCTCATTTTGAGAGATGACCCGTGCCCAGCAGTGGGACAGTATAATGGGTTGATTATGTTGTCATTTTATAAAATTATGCCACTTAACCTGCCACTGTTTGCTTAGTGGTAGGAACTCTTGGGGTCTAACTAGCTGGCGACCACCCATACGTCGGAGTCTGTCGTAAAGCACCTTGGTGTATTTCGACTTTTGCTCATAAGAGCCAGTTCCCCTCAGTTGCAGTGGCTCCGGCAGTCTGCAGTCCGTAGAAGGTCTTAAGGGTCGGCAACGCATTAGCAACTTCTCTGGTGTTGCAGGTGTCCATGGGCTATGATGACTACTTACCACCAGGTGGCTCGTCAGCTCGTTTGCCGACTTAATTCCATAAAAAAATCCAAGTTCTACTTAAAGTCAAGTTAACTACTTAAACGCCATTTCTAACGCAAATATGTAGGTCGATTTAATTCAGCTAGATCATTTTGCTCCGCAGCGACAGAGTTCAAAGGTTAAAGTAATTAGCACTCGGTTTAAACTATAGCTAGTTCTGTAGTTTAGCATTAACCATCCATTCTGGATTACACCGATGTAGTGGCAACGTGATTAATGCCTTTTAGAATGTGACAACGATCCTTGTCTTAATTGCCCAGGTGTTTTCTGCATGAAAAGAAACGTTTTTTTAAAAAGGTTTTAAGTTTCTGTTAAAACTTAAAACCTTATTTCAAAATCCGTCATAAACTATAAAAACATTTATGTAAATAGCGCCAATTTTTTTTTGGAACATGAATTTATTGAAAAAAAGAAATTCATAGAAATTTATGCAGCTTTGCACATTACAGCATGGTTTCTGTGCACGACAGAATGCTAAGAAACCACATGCGGCGACAGGGGTGCAGGTAGTGCTCACCTCAACCTATGTACATCTTGCACGTATTGTTTAATTTAGTTATTATGTTCCTTGATAATCTAATCAAAATACAAGTAGACGTAGGTAGAAAATAAGAATGATTATGTTTCGTTATTTGTTGTTTGTGTTTCATAAGAATAAGAAGAAAAATGTACACTTTTAAAGCGGAAAAATAGAAACTATGTTATGTTTGTGTTTTATAAAATATTACGTAAATATAAGATAGAAATAGTAATCTAGCATGTAATAAGAAAAGATAGGCGCATCTATGTGCACGCTCCGACGCTCGGATAGGAAATGACGCGCGGCCGCCACTTAGGGCGAGCTTATATAGTAGTGAAGTGGGGGACGGGGTAGTATTTAAGGCCTCGCGACGAAAACGCGCCGCCATTCCTAAACCGAGCGGCGCCGGGTGAGCACATATGTATTAATAAATAAGAATTAGTTAATATAATAAGATAGATATAAGGAAAATATTGTATATTACAAGAAAAAAGTATAATATGAAAATAAAGGTATGCGGGGGTGAGGCAAAGAAATTACTAGAAAATAGGCAAAATGATATATAAAGAGGCGCCTATTGGCCCTCATCGTTCAGTTCACTCCAGTACTCAGGAAAAGCAAGAACAGGAAGAAAAAGGAAGAAAACTCTGCCTCGCTCCCTACACAAGATCAAGGAAACTTGGCGTTTTCATTTTGTAAATAACCCTCGGCAATCTACACACAACATCGTATGGTCCTTCGCTCGCCGGATATTTTTTGAAGAAAAACAGCGCGGGTTATTTACGTGATTTTACGAACAAGATATTAAAGAAAGAAAATGCCTGTTACGCGATCAAAAAAAGGAAGCGTCGCCGACGTGACGGAACAACGAACAAGCCCCGCGAACCAAGAACCCAGCAACGTAGAGGGCACCGCACCAAGAAGTACTGGAATGACGACGCGAAGTACTACGAGCTCGGCGAAAATTCCAGCAAGTTCTACGCGTCAGGAAAAAGATGCAACCACGTCGGAGGGCACCACGAGCACGGAAGCCACCGCCACAGAATATACAACATCGACGGTAAATACAGCGAGTTCAAAGACCGACGCCACGACGCGCCAAACTAAAGACTCCAATACACTGAAACCGTCGAAGCGCGCCAAGTCACATCGTTCTGAAACACAAAGAAAAAAGTTACTGGAACTAGAGGCACAAGAAAAATTGGCTGAATTAAAATTAGAAGAAATACGCGCCTCACTCGCACTCGCTCAGGTGAAGTTGGACAAACAACGCGCCGCCGCCGCCGATGACGAAGCAACCTGCGCGTCAGAAGAAGAAGAAGAAGAGGAACAATCAAGCCGAGTTCAAGAGTGGTTGGATCATTCGAAGAATAATCCAACAGAAGAAGAGAAGAGGCCAGAAGAGGAGGGACAGAAAGGACGAGGACAGGGAGCTCACAAGGAAAAGGAATGTGAACACCGGGAGGACCATGAAGAGACCCGGCCTGCGCGTCAGCCACAGAACGTGGACGTCACCTCGCTGGCAGCAGCCCTCACTCAAGCAGTACGAATGACTAGGGATGCACCGAAGTACCTACAAGAACTACCTGCGTTCAATGGACAGTGCAACAGCTGGCTTGCGTTCCGCGCCGCCTACTATGAAACTGAAGCTTTATTCTCAAAAACCGAAAATGTAGCAAGACTGAGAAGAGGCGTCAGGGGGGCAGCCTGGGAAGCTATCAGCAGCCTCCTCATCAGCCAGCCGGATCCAGCATCTATCATGGAAGCTCTGGAGAGAAGATTCGGACGACCGGATGCACTGGCAATGAACGAGATGCAGAAGATGAAAGCTTTAGGAAGACTGAGTGATAGCCCACGTGACCTGTGTATATTCGCAAACAAAGTGTGTAACATAGTGTCTACTCTAGAGGCACTCAAGAAGATTCACTACTTATACAATCCAGAACTAGTGAAGATTACCATTGAAAAACTTACGCCGATTATGAGAAGTAAGTGGTACGACTACGCCGCGAGAAATAAAGAAGATGTGCCCGACCTGAAGAGACTCACCGGTTTTTTAAATGAAGAAGCCGACAAGTGTGGAGCATACGCACAACCCGAAGACATCGCTGCGAATGCCACCCAAGAGAAACATACAAAGAGAAGATTCGAGCACACCTTTGCTACCGACGCCAAGAAAGAACAGTGCCCAGTATGCAAACAGAACCATCATCTACCTGAATGCAAGAGGTTTCAAGAAGCCGACGTCAACGATCGCTGGGAAATAGCGAAGAGGCACCGCATATGTTTCCGCTGTCTCCGAAGCACGCATCGCCGTGGTACCTGCAGAGCGAAGAAGTGTGGGCAAGATGGCTGCGCGATGGCTCATCACCATTTCTTGCACCACAAGAAGTCAGGAAGAATGCCATCACCATCACCACCATCAGCGACACAAGAAGTGACATCAGCAGTCGAACTAGTCAAGAATGCCGATTGCATCAGAAGTCGTCAAGCCTATTTGAAGATCGCACCTGTGACACTCATCGGGCAGAATGGAACGCGAGTTGACACCTACGCCTTGATGGACGACGGAAGCACTATCACGCTCATCGATGAGAGCCTGGCAGAAATACTAGACTTGGACGGCCCGCGCGACCAAATGTGGGTGCAGGGCCTGAACGAGACGGTCAAGCATGAAAACAGCAAGAGGGTCGACATCAAGATACGAGGAAGATACAGCGAAGAGGAATACACGATGCGCAACGCACGAACCGTACAACGCCTGATGTTCACCAAACAAAATATAGAGAGAAGAGATCTTGAAGACTGCACTCACTTACGAGATATTGAAGACCAACTGATCTACAAGGACGCTTCGCCGAAGATACTGATAGGACAAGACAACTGGGAACTTTTGGTGGCACTCGACATACGAACAGGGAGACAAGATCAGCCTGTCGCATCTCACACGCGACTGGGTTGGGTACTACATGGATACCGGACGTCATATCAGAAACCCGTGGCCTTCTGCGGACACACTATCATCGCGACTCAAGACGAACCGATGGAGCTTCTGATGAAGAAGTTTTTTGACCTAGAAACTCTCGGCGTGGAGCCAAAGAAGCCAAAGAATGATCCGGAAGAACGAGCGATGAGGATTTTAGAAGAAAAAAGCCGAAGGATGCCCGACGGCCGCTTCGAAACCGCACTCCTGTGGAAGGAAGACAGATGCGAGATCCCAAACAACTACGAAGACGCAAACAAGAGGCTGCGAACGCTGGAGAGGAGGTTGGATCGCGACCCGGACTTGAAAACCAAGTACGAAGAAAGGATCAACAATCTTCTGACATCAGGGTACGCGGCTCCAGCGACCACGCCGGCACCTCAAGGGAAAACCTGGTACCTTCCGCACTTCCCCGTGTGCAACCCTTCGAAGCCGAAGATACGCTTAGTGCACGACGCTGCAGCAAGATCTTATGGGAGGAGCCTGAACGACATGCTACTCTCTGGCCCCGACCTGCTACAATCGTTACCCGGAGTCATCATGAGGTTCCGACAACATCCCTTCGCGATCTCCGCGGACATTCAAGAAATGTTCATGCAGATCAAGATCAGACCTGAAGACAGGGACGCTTTGAGATTCCTGTGGAGAGGAAATTGCAGGGGTGAAACGAAGCCAAAGGAGTACCAGATGACATCAGTGATCTTCGGGGCAACATCCTCACCATGCACAGCGCTGTACATAAAAAACAGAAATGCAGAAGACTTCGCAGAAATGTTGCCCAGGGCTGTGAAGGAAATAAAGAAGAACCACTATATGGACGACTACATAACAAGCTTCCCGAGTGAAGAAGAAGCAATAGAAGTGTCAAAGGAAGTGGACTATATTCATCGCCAAGCTGGCTTCGTCCTGCGGGGATGGGTCTCGAACCAACAGAATGTGTTACATCATTTCGACACAAATTCGAAGACCACTACAGTACCTATAGGCGGCACCGATTTGGAGAAGACTCTAGGATTGCTATGGGAAGTAAAAAAAGACTGCATCGGCTTCCACCTGAACAATGCGAAAACGCCACCGGAAGTGCTGCACAACAATCGCCCGCCCACGAAGAGAGAAGCACTGAGCGTGATCATGTCACTGTTTGATCCGCTCGGATTGGTCTCACCACTAACAACACCTGCGAAGAGACTGATGCAAGAGACGTGGCGATACGGGACCGGCTGGGATGAACCGATCCCTGGAGAACTGCAGCCCCGCTGGACGACATGGCTGAACAACCTGCGTGCCATAAAAGAACTCCACATCCCACGGTGCTACGACGCCCAGCCATCAACAGCGGCGAGAGAACTGCACACGTTCGTCGACGCAAGTGAAGAAGCGTACTCCACAGCAATCTACATACGCACACAACACACCGACGGATCAGTGCACGTCGTACTAGTGGCAGCCAAGAGTCGCGTCGCACCCCTGAAGCCTACGTCCATACCGCGGCTCGAGCTACAAGCCGCCTTATTAGGTGCACGTCTTGCCAGAACAGTAGAAGAAGAGCTTGACTTCGAATTCACAAAGAAGACGTATTGGAGCGACTCCCGCACAGTTCTGGCGTGGATAAGGGCGGAACCACGCGCCTACAAGACCTTCGTCGCGCATCGCTTGGCGGAGATTGAGGACCTTACGAAAGTGAACGAGTGGCGCTGGGTCCCTACTAAGGAGAACGTAGCAGACGACGCCACAAGAGACACACCGAACAACTTCAATGTACAACACCGATGGTTCCGGGGACCGGAGTTCCTTAGGCTAAAGGAAGAAGAATGGCCCGTGGAGGTCAAGACTGCCAACATGGAAACCGGAGAAGAAAGATGTCACGCATCTCAAGACGTAAAGACACAAGAGTACCTGCCGAATATAGAAAATATAGCCAAATGGCAGGTGCTCATACGCGCTACGGGACGTGTACTACAGTTCATAGATATGTGTCGAATCAAGAAACACATTACAACGGCTGCAAGACGTAAGCGAACGAAAGGAAATACCGAGAAGGACGCTGCATGGAGCCGTAATAAAAAGAAGACTGCCAATAATAAAGAAGCAGCGTCAATAAAAAAGTCAGAGAAGAGAAGACTAATATGCCTAGACGCAAGCTACCTGCTACGAGCCGAGAAAATGTGGATAAGAAAAGTACAAGATGATAGCTACCCGAGTGAAAAATCAAGAATTATGCACGACGCCGTACCTTCGTCAAAGGACCGCCTCGCAACGCTGAGTGTGTACATAGGTGAAGATGGATTACTGCGCTTACGAGGAAGAATCGCAGCAACACCGGGCATACAAGAGGAAGCAGTAAACCCCGCTCTGCTGGACGGACAACACAAATATACAAGGATGTACATTCAACATGTACATGAGAAAATGCATCACGGCGGGGTGGAACTGATAGTGAACGAAATAAGACAACGCTTCTGGGTGACACGAATACGACCTACGGTGAAGAGTGTGATAAGAAAATGTCCGCAGTGCCAGTTGCGAAAAGCGAAGCCCGTGAGCCCTTCCACAGGAAATCTACCACTTGCGCGCCTCACCCACCACGCGCGCCCCTTCTCCTACACGGGACTGGACTACTTTGGACCACTGGAAGTCACCGTCGGAAGACACCGAGAAAAACGATGGGTCGCCCTCTTCACCTGCATGACAATAAGGGCCGTCCACCTAGAAGTGGTCACATCGCTGAGCGCGGATTCTGCCATCGCCGCGCTGAGGAGATTCATCGCAAGAAGAGGTCAACCTACAGAGCTGTGGTCGGACAACGCGACGTGCTTTAAGGCGGCAGACAAAGAGCTGAGAGAAGCACAGCAAGAAGCTTGGGAGGCACCAAGGAAGAAGCCAACTCGCGCCACATCCACTGGCGCTACATTCCCCCCGCCTCCCCCTTTATGGGTGGAGCATGGGAACGACTGGTGCGCAGCGTCAAAGAAGCCCTGCGCGTCACTCTACATGAAAAGCACCCAAGTGATGAGACTCTACATACGCTCCTAGTAGAGGCTGAGAACATCATAAACTCTCGTCCGCTCACGCATGTGGCTGTAACACCTGAAGAACCTGAAGCGTTGACGCCAAACCACATACTACTGGGGCCGAACAGTCACGTCCCAGCACCAGGTAGCTTCAGACCACAAGATCAATATGCGCGCCAAGTCTGGAAGCGCGCACAGCAGCTGGCCGATGAATTTTGGAAGCGATGGGTAAAAGAGTATCTCCCCTTGCTCCAACACCGGCGGGAGCCCAGGGCTACCGGCACACCCCCCAAGGTCGGTGATCTGGTCATCATCTGTGACCCCAACCTGCCAAGGAACATCTGGCCGAGAGGAAGAGTAACCAAAGTCTACCCTGGAGAAGACAACGAGGTTCGAGTTGTAGACGTCACTACGAGCAACGGACATACCCTGCGTCGACCATGTAAGAAGATCGTCGTGCTGCCAGTGGAATCGCATGCTGCGACGGCGGGAGAAATGTGCACGACAGAATGCTAAGAAACCACATGCGGCGACAGGGGTGCAGGTAGTGCTCACCTCAACCTATGTACATCTTGCACGTATTGTTTAATTTAGTTATTATGTTCCTTGATAATCTAATCAAAATACAAGTAGACGTAGGTAGAAAATAAGAATGATTATGTTTCGTTATTTGTTGTTTGTGTTTCATAAGAATAAGAAGAAAAATGTACACTTTTAAAGCGGAAAAATAGAAACTATGTTATGTTTGTGTTTTATAAAATATTACGTAAATATAAGATAGAAATAGTAATCTAGCATGTAATAAGAAAAGATAGGCGCATCTATGTGCACGCTCCGACGCTCGGATAGGAAATGACGCGCGGCCGCCACTTAGGGCGAGCTTATATAGTAGTGAAGTGGGGGACGGGGTAGTATTTAAGGCCTCGCGACGAAAACGCGCCGCCATTCCTAAACCGAGCGGCGCCGGGTGAGCACATATGTATTAATAAATAAGAATTAGTTAATATAATAAGATAGATATAAGGAAAATATTGTATATTACAAGAAAAAAGTATAATATGAAAATAAAGGTATGCGGGGGTGAGGCAAAGAAATTACTAGAAAATAGGCAAAATGATATATAAAGAGGCGCCTATTGGCCCTCATCGTTCAGTTCACTCCAGTACTCAGGAAAAGCAAGAACAGGAAGAAAAAAGGAAGAAAACTCTGCCTCGCTCCCTACACAAGATCAAGGAAACTTGGCGTTTTCATTTTGTAAATAACCCTCGGCAATCTACACACAACAGTTTCCATGACAATTTTTCCAAAAATCCGCTACAGTTAAGACGCTTTACTTGGCGCTTTCTATATGAAAATGATTTTCAGGGATTATTTATTTTACTCTTACAAAGTGATAGTACCTATGTGATGTGAAAAAGTAGTAGATAATTACCTACATTTTTACAATTCAATTTTAAATTGTATATGATAGAGTTTTGTTTATAATATATAAATATATGTTCACATCTTTCCTACTTAGAGTTAAACATAGATACATACAATTAGGGATAATATCGATATATGAAAGTATCGATAGTTTCTTAATAAAATATCGATATTTTTAATCCAATATTCGATATTTATTTTTGAGTATCAAATTCAATATTTTTGCGCGTTTGGTATGTAATGTTACTAGATGACCCTTTTTTAGTCCTCACAGGTACCTCGCGCAAGTTTTGAAAAATATGCCGATAGGTATATCGAAATATAGTTATTTTTCACTCAATAGTTATCGATACTGTTTAAAAATATCGATACGATAAATATCGATTTATTATTTCATTTGCACATCGCTACACACAATAGCAATTGGAAGCTCTCGTATCACCTTGATTATTACCATCGGCTATATCAAAAACGACCCGGTACCCGTTATGGGTACAATTTTTTCATTGTACCGAAGGAAATAACATATACATAATTTACCCAACATAACATGTATTGGTCTCTAGCGACCCGCTCGCGGTTTCACCCGCGCTGTTCCATTCCTAAGTGGCGTAGCGTGATGTTATATAGCCTATGTTACTCAGTGATAATATAGCTTTCTAACGGCAAAATAATTTTTGATATCGGTCCAGTACTTTTTGAGCCAATTCGTTACAAACATACTTACATACAAATTTTTCCTATTTATAATATTAGTATAGATAAGGAAAAATGTACTAATTCGACATGATAATATTTCTACTATTGTTAGACAGATAATGTTATTAGCACAAAAATTGAGTTTTTTTTTCTGTTTATTTAAAGGGCTTTGTCGCTGATACAAAAATTGAGTTATAAAGAACAAGTTTGGAAAAGTGATTTTATACGGCACGTGACGTAACGAGAACCACATGCCTTACATATAAAATATTTAATAAGCGAATAACATACTTCAACAATTGTTTTGAAAAATTCTCATTAAAATCTGGATCAAGGGCCGATACAGGCAGTGGTTTGAACGCGCCGGTCAAATATAATGTCATGTCCATGTCCCCTATTTATGTTAAGTGGATCTTCAAAAACCACGCCATGATCCGCTAATACGCTTCAGTTTCTGGGAAAAAAATTGTGGAAAAACTTCAACACATTCTTTGTTTAGCCCCGACGCAAAAAAATGGGTGTTATGAGTTTAACGTGTCTATCAGTGTATCTGACTCATCATCGAATCGTAGCTCTCAAAGGAATAGGCTGATTTTGATATAGTTACAGTACTTATGGGGAGTATTTTAACCCCCGACGCAAAAACTTGCTGTGTGTGTGTGTGTTTGTGTGTGCTATAATTAAAGAAAATCTGACATGATGCTGTGGGGATCTTTTTGATTTGTTATTGATGCATTTTATGAAAAATAGATTAATTAAAATGAAAAATACTTTTTATATGCCAAAAAATTCCTAGTTAAGTATAATATGTACACGGGATTGCTGGCTCAATAAATTCCTTTCACATGAAAACAATATTATCACTTCTATCTGTCGTTCCGTTACTGTGTCGTTGCAGTTAAAAGCACGTTGCATCCCACACTGCATGGATTAGTTTGATATACGTCCGAACAAGTCGAAAGCTTTGGTATATCCAAGTTTACTTCAAGTTTCACAGCATTCATTCATTCATTCATCCTACATAGCAAAGCTTTCTATCATTTGTTTTGTCGGTTGTGAGAGATAAGACATATATTGCAATCTAGTTGAAGAAATACGGAAACCCATTGGGAAATGAAGAGGAAAAGGTTACGTTTTTCAAACTGTGAATCGTATACAAAAATCTTGCACTAATCAATTAAGAACTATGCAAATCTAACTGTGAACAAACGAAGACCTTGTCTTTCGAATATCCTAAAATCCCGTCATATAAGGAACTCCTCTATAAAATTGCATTCTTCTAAACTCATTGTTTATCTTTGCATTTTAAAAGACTCATAACACAAGATACGTTACATATTTAAATAAATTATGGTTCGTAGTTCATCTACACAACTTTTAAAAGAACGAGCATGAGTTTACCGGTCTCTGATGGAACAAGGAAGAAGGATTACGAAAGATCACATTTCTACAGTTAAAAATTACTCTCACGCGCAAGTACAACATCGTGTAAATACAACATGAAGGCAAGTTGTTATCAAGATAAGCTATATTATATGAGTCGCTTTGTTCGTAAGTTTTATGTATGAGATGCACGTAGAAAAAACATTTTACAAGTCACTTTTATATGCAATTGCAATGTACAGCACTTGACGCTGTAATATCATCATGATATCAGTCAACAGAAGGCCACTACTGAACAAAGGCCTCCCCCAAAGACTTCCACAGGGACCGGTTATATGCCGCCTGCATCCAACGACTCCCAGCAACCTTTACCAGGTCGTCCGTCCATGTCGTTGGATATTGTCCAGGTCGACCCACACTGCGCTTTCCGGTGTGTTGTCTCCACTCGAGAAACTTTCTGCCCCAGCGGCCGTCAGTTCTAAGTACGAGCTATGTGCCCCACCTACTGCAACTTAAGTTTGCTAATCCTTTGAGCTATGTCGGCAACTTTAGTTCCCCGTTTAAAAGGTCGGCAACGCACTTGTGACTCCTCTGGTGTTGTGGGTGTCCATGGCCGGCGGTAATCGCTTACCATCAGGCGATCCATCTGTTCGTTAGCCCCCTATCCCATAAAAAAAAATATATATATAATCAGATTGTTTCCTATGTTACAGGGGGACAGTTGTGTTACTTTTTTCAGAATACTGCAAAACATCGTTTTCCACGTTCGTATTTTTTACTTACCTATCATATTACTTATAACACAAGTGAGTTTCATTGATCAAATCGACAGAGGTGCAACGAGTAAGGTACTAAACCTTACTCGTTGCACCTCTGTCGATTTACCTACTTATAAAAAAATACATGATGGCGTAATAATTTACTTACAAACGATGATTCCCATGAGTTATTCAAAATAAATTTTTGGTATATATTGGCCATCTCATTACTTAGTCAAACGTCGTTCGTAATTCATCTTAATCTGTATTTTTCATCCTAAAATTAATGCTCAGTGTTCTCATGAGGCTTTCTTTTATAATGAATATTCTGAGCATTTTTTCTAGTTTTTAAGTGACCTGCTGACCTTGCTAGAAGTAAAATAGGAGGTTACTCTTTCATTTGTGACACTTACGCAAATAATAGACATTGAAATAGCACTACTTCTTGCTTATTTTCCTCTGACATTATGATTCTTCAAAGTCCTTGATTACAGAATTTATTCGAATATTTATAACGTAAAATAACATTGTATCTATGGGCGAGTAACTATATAGCTAGGCTCAGAGGCAGCCCTAGCTGATCACGCACATACTTACTACGAACACATCTTGCGTTTGTAGTTATTTGAGAGTTTGCAGTGTGGAGTAAGAGCGACGCTAGCGACTTTAATAAACAATAAAAAATAAGAAAGAAAAGTAAACTTTTTAGAGACATTAAGTAGTTTTTTTTCATCATATTAACACATACTAAACATCTTGTACCATGTCGATCGGTAGTCCGGTGTATTTAACCGGAGGGACACAGGTTCGAATGCTGTCTGAGATCTAATTCTTCTTTTACTTCAAATTTATACATATACATATCTAAACTTCTGACAGACTTGCAGATGGAACATTCTTAAAGCTTTGTTTTTTCTCACTAAAAGAAGATACTAAATCAACTGAACTACAAATTGACTATCTAGTTTTAAAGTCTTATAAAACTCAACTAAAACCTTAACATTGTTTACGCGACCATTAAGAACAAACATTTTATATCTTCCCGTTCTCGAGAATGGCGATAAATCTCCGTACGAACACATGCTTAATGTAAGAAGTGTACCCAGAGTTCCGCATCAAAAGATTCCCAAACTATTTTATCCCATAGACAACGTGCCGATTTTTTCTGATTTGGGTAGGGGTCTACCCAAAACAGAAAAAGCGGCTTCTAATATTTCTTTACCATGTGAGAGGTATTGGCACGAATGGGCCGGCTCGACTCGTACCTAAGAGAGGCAAATTAAAAAACAAGTAAGAATTACTTTTAAGCTTTTCCTTAAATACATTCTGTATTAGGCCAGCCTCTTTTTTTGTCGACCTTCATAAGTAAGATCTATTCTCATGCACCTCCAATAAATATACATCCCCAATTGCTTTTTCCGATGACATGGAAAAACATGGTCGAAATTGACCCCTTGGGGTCAATGTAGTAATATATCACTATAGGGGGTAATATATCACTTTGGGAATGACTGGTTCAGACAAACGGCCACTAGACAAGATAAGCATGGCAGAGTTCACGATGGCTGTTAATTGTACCCTCTACCGACTCTACAGTTTTTATTTTATTATCTTCTTATAGTTTAGAAGCCGGTGAAAACATTGTATAATTTATGTGTTTAAGTTAACAGAACAGCAACTTCATGGGAGACCGGCAAAATGGATTAATCTTAGAAAATAGACGAATGAAATACGATTAACTCTTTCGAAATGAAAACCGATTTCAAGCATTTTTAGTATATCTTCAATACCGATAGCCAGACACTCAAAATCTTTTTAAGGAAAAGGAACTATCTAAGAAGTATATTCTATCAGATAAAAAAGAAACAAAGTTATTAAAAATGGTAGACGTAATAACACTTTGTTTATTTAGATACTTTGTAATGTTAAACTAAGCCTGAGTCAGGGTCTAATCCTAATTTTTGCTGCTAGTACAAAATCATATTAATATATACACACATACATACCATCACGCCTGTATTCCCCGAAGGGTTAGGTAGAGAAGTACTTAATGTACATCCATAGTTCGCCGGTATGTTTAGGTCCCATGTTATAGAGGGCGAGCCTATAGCCATTAACCGGGCACAAATCCAGACTCCGAGCTGCTGCTGAGAATTTCATAGAAAAACCCAATAACACTTTGCTCGAACCCAGGATCTCTAGCGTAGCAGTCGCGCTTGGGACCACTAGACTAATGAGGCAGTATTTTTTTAATTTATGTAAATAATGGTTATTGGTTAAACCCAAATCGCTGACGTAGCCCAAGCGGTCGCTAAGATTAAGTGGAGCTGGGCTGGCTATATCTGTCGTATATTCGATGATCAGTGGGTCAAAATTAACCCTGATACCAATAGGTGGTGTCGTGGCAGACCAAAGAAGAGATGGCGTGACTATTTTGATTCCTTTAATGCAGATCGGGTCCAAATATCAAAAGATTGAGATAGATAGAGACATGACCTTTATCCAGCACTGAGATACACCAGGCCAATCATAACCAAAGTCATAGCCATAATGGCTATTGCTTTTTGTCTTTTCTATTTTTATATTAACTGTCGTTCTATTTTATGTGTCCTTGTGGGAGAGGAATAAATTATCTGTCTCCAATAATTGTCTATTATTGTTTATCTCTATTTAATCCATCCACCAGACGATATGTCGGCTATATAGACTGTTCAATCAACAACACAACATAAATGATGCTATCATCCTACAAGTAAAGTTCTAATATGTGTGTAACGTGACATAGATTTTGGTCTTATCATCTCGTCTGAACCCATAGTCATGGTACGAGATACAAAATGACATAACATATTCGAGGCTCATATTTTATTCAAGCAGATTAAACTTGCGTAATAGATACAGTGTATAAGCAAGTATATTTTCCTTTTCCTGTTTATAATATTAAAATATGTGTCTAAGAATGGAAGCGTTGCGAGTGTTGCGACATACGTATACCCGTGAACATATTTCATGAAATTATTAATATACCGACTCGTTGGAGGAACCGCAGTGTGACCCCGCAGCACCTGCGCCCTCTATGAACTAAACTATACAGGCTGTTATTTAATAGTAAAGGAAAAAATTCAATCGCGGGCAGGATTCGAACCTGCGTCTTCTGGTTTGATATACCAGACGCTCTGACCTCTAAGCCACCGCGAACCCTACCCGCATGATTGAAATTTTGCCTTCACATTCTGAATTTACGTCATAAGGTGACGTTTGGTTTTAAAAATCACAAAAAGATAGTTAAAAGGTAGGGTGGCATCGTACGACACTGAACTGACTGTAAAGTAAGTCGTGTCGGTTGAGAGGTAAGGTAACTTGCCTCTCATAGATGTCACCAAACGTCACCTTATGACGTAAATTCAGAATGTGAAGGCAAAATTTCAATCATGCGGGTAGGGTTCGCGGTGGCTTAGAGGTCAGAGCGTCTGGTATATCAAACCAGAAGACGCAGGTTCGAATCCTGCCCGCGATTGAATTTTTTCCTTTACTATTAAATAACTTAATAATCTTAGCATGGAAAATGCAAAAAAATCACAAAAAGATATACAGGCTGTGTTTATTACCGAGTGCGCAAAACCAGGGTGATATTTTATAAACATGTTTGATTGTGAAATTTCATCGTAACAATCGAAAGGCTGATGATTTGTTGTTGGAATTGTAGATTTTTGAACAAATCTGAGGTAACTCTTATCGCAGGGTTTTTATTCTCATCGTTTTCTCATGGCTGATATTTACAAGTTGATTTTGTTAACACGTCGCTCTACGCTTAGTCTTAATCGCGATGCATCCTTCATATCGGCGATGCATCATCGCCTGGAGGCTTTTTTCAGATAGAGTGCATGCGTATTATAACTCATTGGAGTTATGATTTTCCATATGAAAACGTAACAGTACAGGGCAAAATTCTTGAAAATATATTCACTTTAATGTTTATTGCTTATAAACACATCCTGTATTTTAGTTTTCATTTGTTTTGCGGGAATGAGGAAAACAAAGCTTTGGCGTAAAGCTATCTTCTGTCTACGTTGTTTGTGTGTAGATAACTAGGTATTTCCATTGTCTAGTGTGTAACATAAAACTATTTAGGAAGATAGTGAGACCTAATCGATGGTTCCATTGGGTATTAAATTCTAGGCCACGTCTGAAGGCATGTACATTTTTATTTCAACATACCGTGCCACCTTCCCTAGTGGCAGACGATGTATTCAAACTTTTTACACACCAAAAAAACCTAGCGAATAGGAGATCAAACTTGACCGATTAATTCTACAAACAGGGTCTAAGATAGAGATAGTAATTCGAAATTACGGGCTCTGGAGGGCACTTTTGATGTATCACAATATGATTCACAGTCACACGGCTACGCAACGGTTGATAATCGTCCAGTATAAGCTGCCCTCGCATTATATAGGATCATGTAATGGAACAGGAAACATATGGCACGTTGTCAAATCTTGTGTCCGGGAATCATGTTCTAATTCATCATTTTAGCACTCCTAGTTCTCACCCACACATGACAGAGTACGATATAACCGACATCAGTCAGTGTACATACAAGTATAGTATAATCCAATGACGTTACGCGCGCGCAGTTAGCTTAAGCAGATCAATCAATCCTACAATCAAGTATGACGAGTTTAGATGAAACTTGACAACATGCACGCTAACATGCTCGAAGGGGAAGGAAAACAAGATATCCTTAGCCGTCCTCCCCGGGGTAGAATCAGATTGTAATACCAATAAAAACAACTTTATGAGAGAGTCACGAGACTTGGCAAAAATATTTACATCAAAACTGCCGGATACAAAAGTAGGTACTATAGAAAATTTTGATGGGATCTTAGTTTTATTTTTTATTTTTAAGTATGTGTGAGATAAGAAGAAACAAGAATCGTAGCAAGTGGCAGTCTATAGTTTCTGCCTAACGTTGTGGGAGAAAGTCGTGATTGTATGTATGTATGTCCTCTTGCTAAAGGTAAGACTACGTCTTACCAAGATCGATGTATTATTGCGGAATTTGGAAATGTATTTTATGTTGACTATAGATTCAATATATGTAAAAACTGTTATAAGTTTTAATAATAACATACCATCACACCTCTATTCTCCGAAGGGTTAGGCAGAGGTGTACTAATGTACAACCACAGTTTGCTGGTATTAAGTCCCATGTAATAAGGGACGAGTCTCATCCCAACTCAGAGCTGCTATTTCTCTTTCTTTATTTCTGTTCATAATTTAATAGACAAATACAAAACCAAATCAAATCAATACATAGCAGTAGGCAATACTTCAGCAAAAATAAAGCTAATAAATAAATAAACATACAGCAATTCTTTTAATTTAAAGTCGTTTATACTTTTGATTACAATTATATACTTAGCATGCAAAAAATGTCATATTAAAATAAATTAATAGATAAATGTCAAACTTATATCAATTAACTAACAATTTACTTAACCTGGGAATCCAACCCTAGACCTGTCTTGCTTAGGACCTCTAGACTAATGAGGCAGTTTTTGTAATAAGGTGGTTTATTTAAAATACTGCCTAGGGTGCGTCAGACGATAAATACTTAGAAGGCTCTTCTTATGCAATAAAAAAAAAACACATAAAACAGTAAAGCCTTAGTGAAAATATCGTTTTATCAAAACATTTGGCATGCTTTCGGGTAGACGTCAAAACGGTGTTAATGCCCAGTCTACTTGGCACCGAAATGTCGACAGAAAATATACAGACGAATTCCTTTCAACGGTCAACATATTCATGGGGTCGGCACATAACAAAAGAATCCGATGTGTTTGTAAGGAAATGCATCCACAATACGCTTGTCGAAGAGGGAAAAATCGTAGACATATTTATTGACTGAGTTTCAGATCATTTATCAGACATGTGACGATGATAATCTTCACGTTTTGTGTGTCAGAAATGGAGTGAGTTGCCATCAATCAACTAAGCCGATAGCCTAGTGGTGTGCCATAGACCACAGATCATGTACATTTGGAGGTCTTAAGTTCGAAGGCACGAAAATACATCAATCTATACTATTTGCCCTGTGTACCGCTCGCGCGACCTTACTTTATCGGAATAGTGGTGATCTTTGTAGTACCTACAACTATATAGCTTGATATGTTACTGTGTGTACTTACTTATAGTTTTTTGAATTCTTGAGTGTATTCATAATTTACTATCACTCGCTATTTGTGACAATATAGCGAATTGAATAAAATTCATATTCGATCATAGTTAAATCTATAAAATCACTTTATTTAATTCGGATCGAAGGACCAAAAATATATATTCATTCCAAAGTCATACCATTAAAATATTAATAGCTTTACCAATTAAAAGTCCTGGCACATAAACTTATAATGACCGGTTTATATTCTGGTCCGTCGGTAAATATTTAGGCGAAAGGACCAAAAACAGGCGATGTTTGTTTTCCTAGCGTGACTTGTCCGCTACAGTAACATCAGGAAGTAAACATTGCAAAACACAATAGTTCTTTGATTCACTTTTACTTTACAAAGGGTTACGTAAATATAAAATATTTTCTTTATTACTAATACTTGATGAACCAATGTTTTAAATTGGTGAAATAACAAGTTTTTCATAGAAATCATCAGTTTTTCAAACTGAAGCGAACTTATATAAATAAACTTCACATATACTTTTAAATAGCAGTAGTAATAGCAAATAGTACTCTTCTTTACTCTTTGTTCTAGATTCTTTTCATCGACCTACAAAAATGCAGAGTCATTTTTGGTCCTTTTATTATAAAACAACGCAAAATAAAATTGACGACACGATTGGCGTAGCGGTTGAGCGATCGGCTTCTGCGCCACGTGTCGTGGGTTCGATCCCCACACGGAGCAAATATTTGTATGATCTACCGGTAGTTGTTCCGGGTCTGGGCGTTTGTGTATGTGAGAATTTGTGTTTGTAAACGCACCCACGATACAGGAGAAAATCCTATTGTGGAGCAACGTTTTTTTTAAAAGAAAAAAAAAATAGTTATGAGTTTGATCTCATATTGATTAGTAGCAAAGCCTTATCACAACTCGATTCCTATCGGTTTCGCTTTTGAATAGTCACTATTAGTATCTGCTATTGCCAAATAGTAAGACAAGATCAGCATTTATGCCTCCATCTGAACAAAATTGATGCTTCGCGCTACTGATACAAAATACTTATGTAACAAAATATACTATTTGTCAATAAATTCAAATTTAAAATAATTGATTTGTTAAACATAGGAGAAAAGTTACAAACTTCGTAAAATATTAAAAGTATTTACGTATCACTGTATTTTACCATTATAAACATACAAATATATAAATTAATATAATAAAAATTATAACATAACATACCATCACGCCTGTATTCCCCGAAGGGTTAGGCAGAGGCGTACTTAATGTACACCCACAGTTCGCCTGGTATGTTTAGGTCCCATGTTATAGGGGGCGAGCCTATAGCCATTAACCGGGCACAAATGCAGACTCCGAGTTGCTACTGAGAATTTCATAGAAAACTCAATAACACTTTGCTCGACCTGGGGATCGAACCCAGGACCTCTAGCGAGGTCGCGCTTGGGACCACTAGACTAATGAGGCAGTCAATTAAATTTCAATTAAATTTCAATAATAAAAATTATATTAATTTATATATAAGTTAATCATAATTATTATTTATCGCTGCAATTGATAATTCGAAATTGCCATCGAATCAAGAAAAAAGCAAACACAATATTTAAATAGAACAAAAATTAAAGTAAGCCTATGTATTGCTATTTGCTATGTATAGATTCCAATCGTGTTTACGACTTAAAGAAAGCAAAAATCTTTCATAAACAAGGTTTAGATAAAAAGGTCTTGTTCAGACAATGTTTGCTAAATCCGAACAAAATTCATTGTAGCTGTCGGTTCAAGGACTTACAAATATTCAACATTTACATAATCAAAATATAAAAAAGATCAAAGCGTACTAGAAAACTGTTTTATTTGTTCCAAGTTTGTGAAAAAGAAATGGTTTAAGACGGAACTTGTTCCTTCTGATTCTAAGGCAATCTTTGGCAGTAGGCAACTCCAGTATTACCTACTGCGTATTGAGTATTTAATCTGTTATTTAAATACTTTCTAATAACCCAAACTAAAGATTTCAATGTTAGTGAAAGAAGGAACCGACTTCACGCAGGATTCGAACTAGCATCCCTACGGTTAAGTACACCGTACGTTTAAGTCAAGTAAGCTACCAAATCCCATGCCTGTGATGTTGAATTACCCTTCCAAATTCTATGTCTCAAGGTTACCCCAACTCTGAGCTGCGACTAAAATTTTATAGAAAAACCACAATAACATGTTGCTCAACCTGGGAAACAAACCCAGGATCTCACGATCAGCAAACTGCATCCAACATTATTTTGCAATGCAAATATAGACGGCGAATCTTCAACTATATATGCCATGCCTTGAATATTTACACCAATCCTACAGAATAGTTCAAGACAAGTTCATAGTTCATTGACCGGGACGTCCACGCTCATGAATTCAAAATCTTTATAGCGTACCCAACAATCTCATGAAAGCCTAGTACATTCTTATTAAAAGGATTGAATATTTAGGTCACATGACGTAGGGATGGCGTAAATGTAATTAGTAAATGGATTTGTCATAGATTACATTACAGTGATTACATTTGCTCGTAAAGGAGATGAGGATTATTTTCGAAATGCTTTTTTGACTTTTATCCGTGTTTGTTAATTGTGAGTGTAATTTGATTCGCTTGTTTTGAACAGCAGTTTAATGGAAGTTGTTTGTTTTTCTTTAATTAAGAGAATGATTTACCATTGTCAGTTAATCTTTTTATCTGATAATGTAAATTGAAAGCTTAATCAATGAACCCTATCTATAATTAAATATTATTAATCCATTTATGCCCAGTCCCTACACCAAGTTCGTCGATAGATTTGCTTACTAGATATAGGATTTTGACATAAGGTTCATACAAGTAATGTCAAAATCCTATCTCTAGTAAGCAATCAACGGATTTGGTATAGGGACTGGCCATTAATCAATTATCTATGGCAGTCCACTGCTCTAAATACTTTAAATCCAGCTGGATCTGGATTAGATCCCCGCCTGGAACAAATAGACACAGAAAGATAGATAGCCTACAGATATTTATTCGATATCTGGGTGTTAGCTGCAAAGCTGAAATGGGACTGGGCAGGCCATGTCAGCCGCATGAACTGTGGGCTTTCATTGCACAGAACTGGAGCCCTGAAACGCGGCAGACCACGGAGGAGATCGCGGGATGGCCTGAATGTCTTTCTAGACAATTGGAAGGAAGTAGCACAACAACAAGAAGAGTGGAAAAAATGGGGGGAGGCCTTTGACCAGGAGTGCGAGAATAGAAGCTAATAAAAAAAATCTGGGTGTTATATCCCGTGATTTTTTTAAAGACAGCTCTCGGCACTATCGATTTCCAGGTCGAGCAAAGTGTGATTGGGTATTTTTATGACATTCTCAGTAGCAGCTCAGAGTTTGGAATTTGTGCCCTGTTAAAAACAATAATAGGCTCGGCTCCTATTACATGGGACCTAAACATACTGAACTGTGGATGTACATTAGTACGCCTCTGACACCTTTACAGACGTGATGGTATGCTATGTCGTACCACCACGTTTATATTCTCCGAAGATTTAGGTGTAGGTGTCTTGCTTTACACCAACAGTTTTCCTGTATATTTTAGATCATAATTTACTTTTACTAAGTACCTACTAAGGAACGTAAATTATATTTTACAACCATACACACGCTCCAGTTTAATTTAATCTTTAATGTTTGGGACGAGTTGGGATTACAGCCGAGATTTGAAATATTCACTTCGTTATATATTCAATTACTTATATTGCATAATTAAGCAGTGTTTATGAAGTATAATATATCATTATATAATTAGATTTGTTTCTCTTTAGGTAACGTATATTTCTGATATACTTAAGCTTTTGAAATAGAAATAAATCTTAACATAACATCACCCTTGTATTCCCAGAAGTGTCAGGTACAGTTACACTAATGTACACCCATGCTTCACCAGAGGTATATTGATATCCCATGTCATAGCCTATTGCTACTAACCGGGTACATATTATCCAAACTCTGACCGCTTACCGAGTATTTCATAGAAAATACCAATGACACTTTGCAATGACATTTTATCTCTAGTAAACAAATCCACTTACATACATATTTGAACCGTGATTAATTTGTTTTACGGTTTCGAATGGCTTGGATAACAGTAAGTCCAACATAGTTGGTAAAGATTTAAGATTAGGAGCCTAGTACGAGGAAAACTATGAGAACAAAATAACAACAGAATATATACATAATTACATAAAATTTCAAAACACGTTTGCCATCTAAAAGTCAGTCGTTTCACGCAACTCGCATAATACATTTATTTTTCTCATTTTCTTGAAGTCACTAATTCAATATAAGATAGCAAAACGGTCGTGAAAATATTACGTGACTGAGAATTGCGAAACTTATAATACTCATTTAGTAATTTGATTACCATTTTCACTCATATTTACCTTTTGTAATGAATACTAAGATAGTTTTATTCAATCTTTGGTTGATGATCTTTATTTATTTTACCCACGACGGAACGGAGACGGTGTAATATGCGTTTAGGGTGTTTGTTTGTTTGTGTGTGCCAACGAATGGTACCACTTATCTCCAGAATGGTTTGACCGATTGAGACGCCGTTTTCTGTAAATCGTTTTACAGAAAACTATAAATCTATAAAGATACTGTTTTATAGCTAAAATATCTTTTTACAATTTTAACCTCAAAAATATTACATAACATACCATCACGCTTCTATTCCCCGAAGGGCTAGGCAGAGGTGCACCAATGTGCACCCACAGTTTGCCGGTATGTTTTAGGTCCCATGTAATAGGGGGCGAGTCTATTGCCATTAACCGGGCACAAATCCAGACTCCGAGCTGCTACTGAGAATTTCATAGAAAAACCCAATAACACTTTGCTTGACCTGGGGATCGAACCCAGGACCTCTAGCGTAGCAGTCGCGCTTGGGACCACTAGACTAATGAGGCAGTCAACAAAAATATTACATTGATAAGAATTTAGCCATTTTAAAAAAGCAACCATTGGAGTAAATTTCCTATTTAAGTACTTTCGTACTAAACTAGCACCAGCCACAAAATATAAAAAGTCAAATATTAGACAGGATTCAAAAATATACTCGCAAGAACTCAATAAGATAAAGTAAGTAAAAAACTAATACATCGTAGTAAGAACTAAAAAAATATTGTGACAAAGAATATACATATGATTTGAGTTTGTGTAAACGAGAAAATCTTATTAAGGGGCAACGTTTTTTTGTATAATTAAATGTAAACAAAATAAAAGAAGATTTATAATAATAGTATTTATAATTTTAATAAACAATTGAAGCTAAAATTTCAAACAAAAATTTTAAGAGCCCGATGCTCAGGTTTTAGCTGCAAAATGTATCAAATTTTAATAAATTTAGCTAGTGAATCAACTTAATTCTATCTTTAATCATATTAAGTATATTTGCATGTAAATTATTCTATTGTTTGAACCTCGTTAATAAAACCTCAGAGGGCCATCTTGCATCTTTCATATTTCAGGTCTTATAAATATTTAGCGATGCTGGCAAGAGCTGCATCCTATCACAATAATATTTCAGAAGTAGGTACCTACGAACTTTGTTTGAAGTTATTTTAAGATAACTTCATCTGTTTATATCATAATTTAAAAGATATAAGTAAGCATATCGAATTTTAATAAATTATCTTTTTATTATATTAACTCGCTTTTCCTTTGTTAGTGGTCCATAAGAGCTAAAATATGGTCCGAGAACGATTTTGATCTTTTACATTAATTTCACTGCTTTAATTTTAAGATCCCTGATAAAAACAATAAAATCAAAGTGGTGCCTAGTAAAAAAATGCTTAGGAACCATTGGTCTAAGCGGTTTCATAGCAGGATAATTGGTTTTTTTATGGGATAGGACAAACGAGCAGATGTATCGCCTGATGGTAAGCGATCACCGCCGCCCATAGACACCCGCAACACCAGAGGAGTCACGAGTGCGTTGCCGACCTTTTATAAGGGGAACACAACGCAAGCGATGTTTAACGCCGGTCTTCTGTGAGACTGTGGTATAACTCCGGTCGGGCCGGAAATTGCTGGATTTACTTAATCATTGCTGTTTACAATTTTTTTTTTATTATTTTATATAATATATGCATACATTTTATAATGTTAACTTAAGTAACAAAATATATGCAGCATATATATAAAAGTCTATGCTATTTTCTTTAATTGATCACAGTCTGACTTCAGAAGTCATCCGCCAAAGAATTAAAGTCACCGACATTGCGCAAAGAATAAGCACGCTGAAGTGGAACTGGGCGAGACATGTCTGCAGACGGACAGACGACTGATGGAGTGTGGGACGCCCTGCGACCCGATGGACTGACGATTTGAAGGAGGTGGCTGGCAGCGGATGGATTCAAGCTCCCAAGACCGGCATTGACGCTCTTTGGGGGAGGCCTACGTTCAGCAATGGACGGCAATAGGCTGATATGATGAGGACATTATGAAGTCTGACCTCTAGAAAAAAAAAACTTATTTCTTGTAGAATTATTTTGAAAGTACTTTTTCTGAGTCATTATTTTTTTCTCTAAAAGTGTAAGCTGAAGTTTAATAGCTACCTCCGTTACATGTGTTTATCGCTCGAAGTCACGTAGGGCTATAACGCCTCGGGATTAAGAGCCATAGCAACCGCAACACGTATTGTGTAAGAATTAACGTGGTACTAGAGGAAACCCTTTCCCCTTCCTAATCCTAGCATAACATACCATCACGACTGTATTCCTCGGAAGGTTAAGCAGATGTATGCTGCTGAAGATCGACAGTTAACATAACATACAGAGGCAGAGGCGTACTAATGTACACCCTCAGTTCACCGGTATCTTTAGGTCGAATGTAATAGGGATGAGCCAATGGCCATGGGCACAAACTCCATATCCGAGCTGCTACTGAGAATTTCATAGAAAAACCTAATAACTCTTTGACGGGCAGTTTTATTTCTATGATCAATGTTATATAGGGCCGTCTTATTTCCATTAGCCAAGTACATTTAAATTCTAACCAGCTACTAACTGTTACAAACCAAATTAATCAATAAATCGTTGATTGAATTCAATAGTAGCATAATTCAAATTCGTATTGGCATTTTGAGTTATTAATTAGTCTTTACAAGGGAGAGCCATGCTTCGGCACGAATGGGCCGGCCCGACCGGAGTGATACCACGGCCTCACAGAAAACCGGCGTTAAAAAACGCTTACGTTGTGTTTCGCCGAGTGAGTGAGGTTACCGGAGGCCCAATCCCCTTTTAAAAGGTCGGCAACGCATTTGTGACTCCTATGGTGTTCCGGGTGTCCATGGGCGGCGGTAATCGCTTACTATCAGGCCATCCGTCTGCTCGTTTGCCCTCATATCACATAAAAAAAATGGTCTCTCATTTTAAATTATGTATTTAATTTTATGCACTCAAGAATTAACTTGTTGATTTAAAATATTTTTGAGTTGTGTCACTAATGAATTCAATTAATAAAATAACATTTGGGCATATGGAGAGGAAGAACCGAGATTGAGGTAACGAGTATACTTTTGCGAGTACAAATGGAAGAGTTGGAAGGGTCAGACCTCGGTGAACATACCATTACCAGACGATCTCAAAAATGTACAGGCTTAGAGTACCAAACAGACGATCATGTATAAGGATTAAGGAGGTTAAAGAACGTAGATGAAATACAAAAGAGACATGGATACAAATGTAGAAAATAATTTCCAGAATCGTATCAGTTCCTATTTGCTACTATTATGGCACATTATTTTACTTCTTCTTTCAGCCAGGCAATTATTAAATTGCTTAGCAACTTTGCTTCCATATTCATTTTATCCACCCGACTTGTCGAATTTATCCGACAATTTTTTCCGTTTCGATACCGCCTGCGTCATATTTGTCTGTGTCTATTAAGTACATACATTAATTGTTATAGATTATGGTCGAGCTACCCAAAAACTGATGCATACATGCCATCAGATGGGACGAGTAGTTTTTGACTTACTATCGAACATTCATACCATACATACATACATAAATACATATACACATACATAGACTGTTAAACTCATTACCATTAGAAACCTACTATAGTTTCAATTATATCGTTTGTAAAGCGTAATTTTGCTGTCGGATAAATCCGACTTGTGAGCTTAAAAGGTTAATCCCTCGTGAATCCCATATGTGTGATAAATTTAGTTGAATCTGTAAAGGATTACTCATTGTTGTCTGGACTCTTAATAAATGCACATAAGGGTCATTCATCCATGATCTGACCGCAAATTTACTTCAATGTTTAATCAATGTTATTAATAGCGCCTTTAGGCTTACTTTAGGGATTGTTTAAAATCGTTATTACTTTTTTTAGAAGATTTGAAAAATTGAATTGCCTCAATAGTCTTGTGGTTGAAACCGCGGATAGTGAGCATGGAGTCTTTGTTTCTATTCCCAACTTAGTACTGTGTCTTTATATGAAACTAGCGACCCGCGCCCGCGGTTTCACCCGCGTTACCCCATTTAAATATCTTAAAACCTTCCTATTGAATCACTCTATCTTTTAAAAAAAACCGCTTCAAAACCCGTTGCGTAGTTTTAAAGATTTAAGCGTACATAGGAACGGACAGACAGCGACAGCGACTTTGTTTTAAACTATGTAGTGATACTGAAATTGTTGAGATTTCCGGTTAACTACTCCCTATTATATGGGACCTGAAACAAATCGACAATCTATAAGTGTACATTAGTACACCGCTGCCTAACTCATTGTATGATGTGTGTTATGTATTTTTTTAAACGTTGCCCCACATTTGTGTTATGGGTGCCACAAATTCTCTCTACAAATTCTGTGTAACACAAATTGTCACATACACAAACGCCAAAATCCTGAATAACTATCGGTAGTTCATACAAATATTTGCTCTGTGTGGGGATCGAACCCACGGCTTGTGGCACAGAAACTGATCACTCAGCCGCTACGCCAAACATGTCGTCAAATTGTACACTCATCTGTCAGCGCATTAGAATATTTAATAATATTTGTTACTATTCAAAGAAACATTAAAAGTATTAGCACTTGCTTCGCAAAAAACTGTTTAAACTAATATATTTAAGCTCTATACTGGTTTCTGACACTTACGCGAATATTAGACATTGAAATAAAATATTATATCCATATCTATCATTATAGATTCCATAAAATCAAAATCCAAGCCCAAAACTGCAAGACCGAAGGATACGGTGAGCTCGTTCTGCGTGAATCGGATCGCCAATAATTAACAAAAATGTAAGGTAGCTGTTAGTAATTGTAACATTAAGACGTCCAACAACTTAGTCTACCCGTGACCATGGATGCTGTAGAGGATCCGAAACGTCGGGAATCAAATAATATCAATACAACGCGATAAAATCCGTAAAAAGTAGTTTTATTTCAATATTTAAGCTCTTTTTTTCAAAATTTTATTCATATCTGTAAAATTGAGATTTGAAAAGTTATATTTGCTTAACAATATGAGCAAGCTCACAACATTATTTATCAAAACAGTATCGTTTTAGGTACATCATAAAGTAATGAAGTAAAATGTGTTACTTATAGGTATTTATGTTATTCAAATGGTCCAAAGTCTACAATAATTTACTATCTCGCATAAGACATTTATTATTCTCCCTTCAACTGTATCACGCCTGTATTCCCCGAAGGGTTAGGCAGAACCGTACTAATACACCCACAGTTCGTCGTTATGTTTAAGTCCCATGTAATAAGGGGCGAACCTATTTTACCTAGTGGCCCAATGCTGAGTATTGACTCGGTAGTCAGACATTAATGACAACTGAAACTGATAATAACTGTTAGTAAATCTATCTTAGAACATAAAAATAAAAAGTCGCTAACATTTACTTAATAAATACACTGAGAGAAATGTTAATTGTCCGGTGGAGCTTGAATTTCCCACAAAAATCGTAATCCAGAGAATATTAATTATGTTATTATTTGGATTTGAATACCGTCAATCTGGGTTCCTACCGTACGTACTATTTTCATCTACTACTACTTCACTGGAAATGAAAAATCATATCATATAATCAAATTTGGTAATTTTCGCTTACATTTATTTCCAGTGATGTATTTTGGACAAAATAGTAGCGTAGGAACCTAGATTATCGGTATCGGATTCCGAATAATAACACAGTTTGATGAAATTATGTTTGAATTACAATTTATTTCGGTATTACGTTTGTAAGAGAAATTCGGTATGCCTCTTAATACGGACAGGGACTCTTAATTAACATTTGGACATTGACACTGAGGGAGAGAGACAGCATAGCTTAAAGCTGAAATCTAGAATCACGAATTTTTGTGATTGCGAATACCTAAGATGGGAATTTGGGGAAAATCTCGACCCATCATACAGGGGACCTAAACATACGGGCGAATTATGGGGTTATCGCAGTGCACGTCACTCTAATTCTTCGGGGAGAACGTCACAGCAATGTTCTTATATCGCGGACGACATCACAAAAACACAGCTAGTATAGTCTAAAAAAGGCTAAAGTAATAAATACTCAGTCAGCACTACTTTTAAGCATTAAAGTCGTTAAGAAGTTCATGTCAAAGTATTTATCGAAATTATTGTATCGCTTGAAGGGTTTAAAGTTATATTTTATAGCCTTCACATGTGTGCTCGATGGAAATTAAGGTTTAATAACTTGAAATATGAGAATTATATTAGTCATAAATTTCAGCGGTCAACCGACAATGAGACGACAGTTGAAAGTATGGCAGCTGAGTGTGAGACTAGTACATTTACTTTTGTACAAAGACTACCTGAATATCAACGTGGCTTATTTTATTAAATACTAGGTACTAGTACTTTCTCAGAAGCAGCTCGGAGTTTGGGATTTGTGCCCGGGTAATTGCTCGCCCCCTCTTACATGGGACCTTAAAGATACCCGCGACCTATGGGTGTACATTAGTACGCCTCTGTCTTACCTTTCTTTATTGGTATTTTATTATTTAATTCTAAATAATATCAATATAAAGCCATAAAATCCGTAAAAAGAGAATTTATTTCAATGTTTAATATTTACATAAGTGTCAGAAACTACGTTTAATGAACGCAATACCTATAAAGCTAGAGACTTTCCAAACAAAATGAATTCTACAATTAAAATAAGAAAAGGAAAGCTTCTTTTAAAAGAATAAAAATAATACTAATTATCAAGAAAATGGGAAGTTCGCCAATTTTTTGTCCTTTCCTCTTTAAGCGCTTAGTGCGACACTTTTTCTTGCAAGCAAGCTGACTACTGCAAAATACAGTTGATTCTTATTTTACCACTATACTTAGAACATTAAAAACATTTGCGAAAAAATATTTTTAATATTTGGATATTCTTAGAGGAGACCCTGAGTGTTTCGTGGCTAAGTAACAACTTCGCTAATCAACCGATCTGCAAGGTTAAGCTGCGCCTGCTACGGTCAGTCTGTGGATGG
This sequence comes from Acronicta aceris, assembly GCA_910591435.1. NCBI lineage: Eukaryota > Metazoa > Arthropoda > Insecta > Lepidoptera > Noctuidae > Acronicta > Acronicta aceris. The sequence goes on along the minus strand of OU342767.1, from coordinate 4,851,442 downwards.
CTGAACATTCTTAAAACATTGTGACTCCTCAGTGCCTCGGAGAGGACGTAAGGTCGAAGACTAAGAAAATGATTCTGAGAGGAGAACCTAGAGATAACTCATATCATACCATCACACCTGTATTCCCCGAACGGTTGGTGTACTAATGTACACCCACTTTTCGCCATTATGTTTAGGTTCCAAGTCATAGAGGGCGAGTCTATTGCCATTGAGAGGGCACAAATAAAAACTCCGAGTTGTTACTGAGAATAACACTTTGCTCGACCTGGGAATCGAACCCAAGATCTGTAACGTAGCAGTTGCACTTAGGACCACTTGGCTAATGGGGCAGTTCTGACACAGAAAGACAAGGTCAAAATATAGCAACTTTAATGATGATGAAATAAGTACTTTAAGTAAGAACTACCTATACGATGTTCTAGACGACTTCTAGTTTGTACTAGAACTTCAGAAAACTCGGCGAAACGCCATCAAGGGTTATCGTGCACGACGAAGTTAAGCACTTGACTTCCACAGGCTATGTGAAAAGTTCATTTTAATTTGGTAACTATGGTCTGTTGGAAACTAGCTATTAAACGTCCGCGCAGCTTTTTGGAAATGGAAGTGTAACGAGTTCCATTTTTAAAAGCATCCACCTAATAAAACTTTTGGGATTTTTTTCACAAGTCTCTTATTATGGGTAACAAATGAAAGAGCTTGACTAGTAGAATACTTATACACTATGATAAATTTCAAATCCAAGATGGCCGCGGATACAAAATAGCGGTGTCGGGGATTTCCTTAAATTTTTAATTTAATGTAATATATTATTATAATCCCGACGTTAACCTCTTCTATTTTCGAAGTCGGTTAATAATACCTACACCACATGTAGGTATAGATATGTAGATATAAGATGGATTGTAGTGTGCCAAAGACGTTCCTCCGTTATTCAGTACCATGCTAATCAAAATTCAGTTTCACCTGTCTCCACCTCGTCGACGATATGCTCAACTCCGCTTGAATGCCACAATTCTATTTCCGTTAGGTGAAACTTGCACAAATTCCGATATTCGGCACTCGATAAAGTAATGTCATTTGAAGTGTGGTTTAATCTATAGTTCTCTTCTTTAATCTATAGGGCCAGAGCTTTTGAGACCATTTCTCAGCGTCATTTTATATCACGGTAAGCAAAACACAAGATCAATATTATTCCCGAGCTGTTACGGAGAATCGAATCGAACCTAGGACCTCTAGCGTAGCAGTCGGTTTTGGGACCACTAGGCTAACGAGGCATATATAAAAGAAGAACCTGATTGACTGACTAACGTATCAACGCACAGCCGAAACTACAGGAGCTAGATCCCTGAAAGTTTGCATGCTGATTCCTTTTTCCCTGTAGACGAGCACTAAGAAAGGATTTTTGGAAATTTAACCCGTAAGGTGGTGAAAAGGGGGGTGACAATTTGTATGAAAGTCCGCACACACTACCATGCGATTGACACACACACATACACATATACTTTTAATAAACGCTGACATTTTCAAGATGATGAGCTGTCATTCGCTGTTGACATTTTGACAATTGTCTTCTTCCATATAAATTAGACTTAAGGTATAGGTACAGTCGGCCCAGTATATTTTAGAAACGAAAATTACCTAAGTACGCAGGCGAAGTTGCGCACAGGAACTCTAGTCATAGATATACATATAAATAATGATTGCGCCAGAAGGAGGGTTATTAGAGAGCAACAATTGCATTTTGACACATTGCGTGAAACGTTATTACATAATCTTTGTCAAAATATAAATGTTATTGTCCTAATACATATATACCTGTTTTGTCAGCTGTACATACCTTAATAGGGAATATGCATATCTTTTTTTATATTATTAATCAGTTGTTTACATTAATAAAGCACCGTAAAAAATATTTCTTAGACAAAAATATAAATATTTAATCACAAAAATAAATATTCAAAACTGCAATCAGATTTCGGAAATTTAAACGCGGCCATCTTGAGCGTATGTAATGTGACGTCTGTTTCTGTAAAAACAGTCACAGTTTTATCGGTTTTAAAATTAATTGATCTTTTTATCCAATCTAATTATCAATATTTTCAAGCTTTCTAACTAATTGGAACATGGGGGAGGACTGAAATCAATTTTATACCTCGAAATTACAAACCTAAATGTTTACGGTGCCGTCACAAAAGCTTCACAAAGTAGACTTTGATGTAATTTCCGTTTTGATCTGAAAAATTTTCCAGCGCACTTTTTTTACTATTAGATAATTAAAATCTTGCTGAAAAAGCGATTACGTAAAAAACTATAGCATGTACATCATTCTATAGCAATAACGATTACAAATTAAAATATTTGACTCATTGAATCTTATGCATACCTATTCTTATCTATTATGTAAATATATTATGTAGATTTATTTCACTTTATCTTATCAACTATGTTGAAAGTTTCAAATGCCTCGAATACTAGCCTCAAAATAGATTTTATGAAAGATAAAATACGATATAATATATTTCGTACCAAATAAGTTTTGACAGCAATATTGTTCCTTTATTATCTCATTGTTTGTTGTGTTGAAATATTAATCTACTAACTGCCTACACTTTACAATAAAATTGTTTCGGTAAAGTTAAAAATTGAAACTGAAACTTCTTTTGTAGAGTGTCTATTATATTATTATTGTTCGTTACATTTTCTCGAATCTCTTAAGAAAAATTAGACCAATAAAATAACAAAAAGAGCGGCTTGGAAGGATGCTAGGAAAGCCATTGCTCAACTGTAGGACAAGCTGGGCTAGAAAAAAAGTATGTGTAGGGTTAACTGCCTCATTAACTTATTAGTCCTAAGCGCGACTGCTACACTAGGTTTCGATTCTCAGGTCGAATTTTTCTATAAAATTCTCAGTAGCAGCTCGGAATTTCGATTTGTGCCCGGTTAGTGACATTAAGGTCCCCCCTATTATATGAGACCTAAACATACTAGCGAACTGTGGGTATATATAGCTGCCTACGGAATGCAGATATTATGGTATGAATCACTCACCCCAGCAGGATGACATACTGATTTTAAATACGTGAACTTCCAAAGGTCATGTCAATAGTACCTATATGTCAAGATTCAGGAAAAGTGACATAAAAATATTAGTTCTAGTTTTAGTTTTGAACTAAACTCTAGTGAAACATAACGTGTCATACGTAACAAATCACATTACCATCACTCGCAGTTCCTTTTGGAACAAAAAATAACATTTGTCAAGGGGATTGATTCCGTCGGACTGTTCCCCCCGGGCCTGTTCATATTTGTACGCTGTGAAAATTGGAACTAAAATAACAACAGAATGTGAGTCGCAACACCGAGTATTTGTTCTGCAAGCATTTCTTAGAGAATCGTAAACGTTTTCTAGTTTTTCTTCACTATGCTTTTTTTTCTGTGCAGTAAATCCTTGTGATTGCTTCCTGGCTGAGTACAAAATCCAAATTAATATTGTAAATGAAAGTAACTCTCCGTCTATTTGCTACAATTTCACGTCTAAACTGGTGACACGCCGAAATTTGATTAACTTTGGTATTTAGATAAATTGACTGCCTCATTAGTCTAGATGTCCCAAGCGTGACTGCTACACTAGAGGTCCTGGGTTCGATCCCCAGGTCAAGCAAAGTGTTATTGGGTTTTTCTATGAAATTCTCAGTAGCAGCTCGGAGTTTGGATTAGTGCCCGGTTAATGGCTATAGGCTCGCCCCATATAACATGGGACTTAATGATATCGGCGAACTGTGGGTGTACATTAAATACGCCTCTACCTTACCTTTCGGGGAATACAGGCGATATGGCATGTTATGTTATGTTATAGATAAATTGGTCCTTAGGTCCCATAATTTTTTTATGGGATAGGGGGCAATTATCCAAACGGTTCGCCGGATGGTAAGCGATTACCGCCGCCCATGGACACCCGCAACACCAGAGGAGTCACAAGTGCGTTACCTCCTCCGGTAACTTCACTCACTCGGCGAAATACAACGTATGGGCATTTTCCGACATTTTCCGCATCCAAAAAAAGAAGCTTAGTTTTTGGTTAAAGAATCCAATGTGTGTAAGTGCAATAAGCACATATTGCCACGTGGCGATATTGACACGTTATAGTCCTTATTTTAAATAACAAAAAACTTGGCTGACTATATACCAATACCTACTATGCTACGAATATTACAGATCTTCTTTTACAAACCTCAAATTAATAAATTAACACGTCCTTAATAAAATAAGTAATGAAGGTTTTTAATTTGACGACACGTTTGGCGTAGCGGCTGAGCGATCGGCTTCTGCGTCACGTGTTGTGGGTTCGATCCCCACACGGAGCAAATATTTGTATGATCTACAGGTAGTTGTTCCGGGTCTGGGCGTTTGTGTGTGAGAATTTGTGTTTGTAAACGCACCCACGATACAGGAGAAAATCCTAGTGTGGGGCAACGTTTTTTTAAAAAAACGAGAATTTCATAGAAAACTCAATAACACTGCTCGACCTGGGGATCGAGCCCAGGACCTCTAGCGTAGCAGTCCCGCTTGGGACCACTAGACTAATGAGGCAGTCTACATACAGAAAAATGATACGTAATTAGGTAAAGCATTTATCATTATTGCAGTGATAGACTAGTGGTATGACCGTAGGACTGCCAAGTCAAAGGACTCGAGTTCGAACCCAAGGCCTCGACTTTTCGAAGTTATGTACGTATTAATAGTTAATTATCACGCGCTTAAACGGTGAAGGAAAACATCGTGAGGAAACCTGTATGCTTAAGAGATTTTTTCGATGGCGTGTGAAGTGTGCCGACCTGCACTAGGCCAGGGTGGTGGACTATAGCCTAATCCCTCTCATTCTGAGAGGAGACCTGTATCCAACAGTGGGACAATATAATGGGTTGATTATGTTATGTTATGTTATTTATCATTATTAACCCCTGATGAAAAAGGAGTGTTATAAGTTTTGTAGTGTGTATCTGTGTGTCTGTCTGTTACATCGTAGCGTCCAAACGAATGGACGGAATTTATTCACTTGTTTTTCTTTGAAAGGACACTTCATGTAGAGTGTTCTTAGCTATGATTTCAGAAAATCTGGCCAGCTGTTTGAAGATTATCAGCTCTTTTCTGGTTCATGAAGGGATGTGCACAACTTCCATAGGTCTGATGGACTTGAAATTTGGTATCCTGTTATTTTAGTAAAGGAAAGTTCAATCGCGGGCAGGATTCGAACATACGTCTCTTGGTTGGATACACCAGATGCTCTGACCTCTAGGGCACCGCGAACCCCACCCGCCTGATTGAAATTTGCCTTCACATTCTGAATTTACGTCATAAGGTGACGTTGGCGACATCTAAGCAAGCAAGTCACCTTGCTTCTCATAGATGAAGCGGCGGGTGGGGTTTGCGGTGGCTTAGAGGTCAGAGCGTCTGGTGTATCCAACCAGGAGACGCGGGTTCGAATCCTGCCCGCGATTGAATTTTTCCTTTACTAAAATAACTTTATAATCTTAGCATGGAAAATGCAAAAAAATCACAAAAAGATATTTGGTATCCTGTTACTTCAATGATTTTACAAGAACATGGTAATGCTGTCTTGATGCTGCGGGAGTATTTAAAATTTAAAATTTTATGATATTTTACTCATACATCATTCTCAATTTCCAACTGAACGTATCTACAGCATAATCATAACATACCATCATACCGTCACACCTGTATGCCCCGTTGGAGTCACACCTTCGGGGTTTTTTTAATGTATTGAAATTCTTAGTAGTAACTCGGAGTTTGGATTTGTACCCAATTAATGGCAATCGCTCCCTATTACGTGGGACCTAAATAACTATGGGTGTACCTTAGTATACCTATGCCTTACCCTTCGAAGAATACAGACATAATGAAAAAAAGTAATGAAAAACAATTGGCATACATGTATGCCGATTTTAGGTCATGCTGATACATCCACTTCTATGCCTAACAATGACAATCACCTGCCGCTGTACCACAAATCAATTCAATCAATACTCTAATTGTGCAAATAACTCTTTTGTTACCTTTTCATGCTTAAGCCGTTGAAGTAATTTTGGTATAGATGTAGATCAGATAAATGGGACATTGGAGAAGAATATAGGCCTTCCATCTTTTATCTCGAAAAGTCTTCTGGTAACGAGTAAAATCACAGGCAACTGTTATTGCTTGAATAACTTGATTCCTTTTAGAACCTACTAAACTCACGGAATAAATTCTTGGCAAGGTGGAATAAAACATTTATTTTATCTGTCAATACAATTGACTGAAAATCCAGACCTTCTATAGGTAGAAGTATTCTTCAAACATTTTATAAGTCAGCACAGATTCGTTTATGCGAAAGAAATGTTCACACAATAGGAGAGAATCAGTTATGAATTCACCTGTCACCTTCAATGGAGTGCTCGGAGCCGTCCCTTTGTCGTGAACCAACAGATTTATTATATTTAGACGTTACCGTCAAAATGGTGTTTGAATAGAATAGCGAAAAAAAATTCCTTCCTTACTAGTTTCTGCACGCGACTTCGTCTCCGTGAACTTCAGAATTGGGTCCAATCTGGATAAAAATCCTATGTGTTAGTCCTGGCCATAAACTATCCGTGTGCTCAATTTCATTTGAATTCCGTTGAGCCGTTTTTGCTTAATTGAGTAACAAACATCCTAACGCACAAACTTTCACGTTTGTATTATTAGTAAAGTATTGTTAAAGTCCTGAATATATCTTTAAATTAATTGCATGTCTCTCAATAATCAAGATAAAATTATATACTTAATATGGACTACACATTTGGTAGCACATAAAGTCGCAAGATTCGATTCCCATGTGTGAATTTAAACTAACTTTTTGATACATTTAACATACTTTTTACTGGGTTCAAACTGCGTTGTTTGTTAGTGAGTCACTCTAAAGAGTTTTATTAAGTAAATTTCTTGCCTTAAAGTTCTTGAATCTTTTCGGATAAAATGTTTGAATATTTTAAATTAGCTTCAAAATATTCAAACATCTTATCCGACCAAATAAGAAAGTTAAAAGGCAAAAGCCCTAAGTGCCTGGTTTAGAATCTAATCTGCATAATTACGTCCTTTTCATAGCCGGGCTACTTTTGAACTTCAAATAAGCCACGTCCGAGATACTAAAACAAAAGAACTTTAAGTAGAGAGTAAACAATTGACTGTCAAAGTTTAAACTTTGAGGAAGAACGATTTCATACGAAGAAAATAGGATCGTTAATTTTCAGTTGCCATTGTAACAGCTAGCAACTATTGAACTAAAAGATTTCTAGTAGATGAGGATATACTTATCTAAGTTATCATAATATTATAAACCAATAGCACAACATGTTACCCTCATTGTACGTCAAGCACGTTCCATATTAATTGCCAATGAGTATCCACTATCCATAACGCTTGACATTATTATGATTAATATACCTATTTGTATTCGATTGTTATAAGTACCTAGTACTTGAGGTCCGTCTGAAACAGCTTCTCCAAATCTTATCTTATCTTATACAGGTCCGCGGCAACAAGGCCACAGTGCACTTCGACCCAATGGGATCTTTTGTTTTCCCCTGGATACCTATGACTCATCCCCGCCCAGTTCTTCAAACAGATCTTCCATGAGATTTATAATGAGGCCTGGGGGTATGAGTCTGTAATCCTCTGATCTTAGATAAACATGCCCCAACAGGCGCATGCGCTTTCTAGCCATTACATCGCATGTACTCATAAGGTGTACCATGCTCTCAATTTCCCTTTGCAGCTTCTCCAAATAATAAACACTATCATCCATTTACTATACCATTAGATGACGGTGATACCTACAGCGACAGTCATGCAACATTTTTTTATTGGTTAAGTTGGCATACGATGGTTTTGCAACCTATTTAAAAGTAAGGTGAACAGATATCTTCTGGGTTTGCTCGCTCCAACGTAGACCTCATCTTTGCCCCAGAGGCAATATTGAGGTCAAGATAAAGCTGATTTTAATTTTAAAAAAACTGATGATCCACTTAATGGTAAATAATCATCCATCGCCACCCGTGGACACCTGCAGCTTCAAAGCAGTTGCTGATACGTTGCCAACCCTTAAAAGCCGCTACGGACTGCAAACTGCTGGAGCTATGATAACCGAAGGGGAATTGGCTCTCACGTGCAATATTCGAAACACACACCATGGTACTTTACGACCGACTTCGACGGTAGGGTAGTCGCCAATCAGTCAGACCCTAATAGGTTCTCCCACCGAGCAGGTCAGATATTTTCTCACGTCTTTCAAGTTACCTATACGAATGGCAATGAGAAACTGTATTTATTCTATTTCAGGATTTTTCAAGACTTATCTTATAATAATATTTTTTAATGGAGTTTCTTACTGGCTAGTCTCCACAAGACGCACTTTTTAAAACCGTGCAACTAATTTTGACTTTTCAAAGGTAAGTACCTAGGTACCTATTTTTGTGGTCTAATTTTCTTCGTCTTCTTTTTCATCTAGGTACAAGAATTTGACTTTGATAAAAACAATCATAAGAATAATCATAGGAATCATCTCTAAATTTTTTTTTCTCCGATAATTTTAATAATTCACTTTTTCCTATAGGGGCAATCCTATAATTAATCATTATGATCAAGAAACCATCTTATGAATTATTATGGCTGTAAAAGCAATAGGTTATCTCATAAGTTTTCCTTCACTATAGGAAGCATTATACCAGAAAACTTGAAAAAAATAGACTGGGTTAAAATAAGGAAAAAGTTACAAACTATGTTCGTAATAGCTACCGCATTTTTCTTTTTAAGAGCCCGGTGCTTAGACGAAATGACTCTATTATTGTACCTATTAGAGCTTATTTTAAGTAATTTTAACAAAATCTTTACAAGATGTTGTCTTCAACCTATTTTAGAGATTAAGTTAACTTTATGAAAATATCAATTTTAATCTACGTATTATTCAAATCAAATTCAAAATTTTCTTTATATCTTTTGACTAAATACTCAAACGCTACTCAATTTCAAGACAGCGGTAAGTAATTTCCCGTAAAACGTAATACCAAAATAAATCGTAATTCTAACACAATTTAATTAAATTGTTTTATTACACGGATTCAAGGTTCATATCCAAACATTGCAAAATACTTTACTGGAAACAAATGAAAGCGAATGAAATTTTTGGTAAGTTCCAGTGGAGTAGTAGTAGACGAAATGCTAGGGTAAGAACCTAGATTGATCCGAATAATAATACAATTTGATTAAATTGTGTGTAACCGATTTAATAATTACGATTTATTTTGGTATCACATTTAGTATGGATAATTTAGCGTCAGCCGGACTTAAAATTGGCGTCTTAAAATTGAATATTTGGCCATATAGTTTACATTAAGGTTGTCAGCGCCAGATGCTTATTCTGTATGAAAGCTCCATTAATAAACCTAAATAGTGCGAATACTGCTTTTTAAAATGCAAGAAGAAGCAAAACGCCAGTCTATGAAAAAATATAGTTCTTATTAAAATTGAAGTACCCTTTTTCGCTTGCTAGTGGAAACGGTTATTGCGATTATAATAAGTATAGCCAACACGCTAACACGACCTGCAACTAGAGAAAATAAGTTCTTATTATAACTGGCATAAAAGAGGAATTTCGTAAAGGCTTGCTAAGGTTCTTGGATTTATTTTTAACTGGAGAAAGCTATCGAGTTTCTTATGGCTCCAGGTTCCGAGTGAACAGTCTTGTTACTCGTAAATTAGCACCTCCATTTTGAATTCTAGAAATAAAGTGTTGCTAGCCCATTAATTTACTTACTTAAAGAAAGAATGGTTTTTGTGGTGGATATTTTCTTTTCTCAGCATTTGGACTTCGAAATAATGTGCGTATTGATAAATTACTCGTTTAAACTCTCTCGTGTAAAACTCGTAAAACTTGAATTCTACAACGGGTATAGGAAATCATTCAGTGAAATCATCCAATATGAAAGTACCAAAGGCAAATAAAACTTTCACTGATGACACAAAAGTGAAGCGCAAAAAAATTTATAACATATTTTTAAGCCAAGTGTTCTAAAAATGTCTCTGGCTGGACAAAACTTCATATCCGCAGACGCCACTGTTTGTCGTATCCGTGGCGTGTCACTAACATCCGACAATGAAATAAGAAGATGCAGAAATACTACTCCTAACTAAGCATAGAAAATCTCTTGCAACCTCAAATCAATAAATTAAATTGAAAAGCATCATCATTTCTCTCGTTTAAGTATCTAGGTGATTTAAACAATTGATTTAGGGCTTTTCTCTATAAAATCTCATTACTTGATTTTTATAGTTCAACCAGAAAAGCTCGTACCAATGTAAGGGGTGAACCTTCTGTACAATTCGCTCCTATAATCTGAGCCAACTTAGTGTTCACAAGCGACAACATAAAAAGCTAAGCTCAACTTTTCTTGATACATTTTTATTTTTGTCCTGTCAGTAAATAAACGGGACCACTGTGCACTTTAATGAAATTCCAAATATACGAGTATTAAAGATTTCGTGTAGAATGATTTGTGTATAAAATTAATAATTACACTTTTCAATGCCCGTCAAGCAATTTATTACTCATTGCAGACAGAAAGAATATTAATTGTTATTGGAATAATTTTACTATTACGATAATTGCATATTTCTTTAAAAATCAACATTGATAATCAATATTAGTTTCATTAAATGATTTTATACAGATGATTTCAAATTATGTTGAAATATATATTTTTTGTAAAGTGAGCCCCGGTCTCTTCTCAGAATTAGAGGGGTTAGGGCTCCACCACGCTGGCTTAGTTTGATTTGGCAGACTTCACTCCGTCGAGATAATCTCTCTTGTATGCAGGTTTGCTTACGATTTGAAGGGGACCACAGCGTTTCATAGTAGTGGCAAATTCCAGGCCAAGACCGGGGCAAGGAAAAAAAGTGCTATTTTTAATCAGTACGAGTCCTACGTACTCTGCTGCCTCCCCAGGTGGTAGATAATCCATGAGGATTTTCGGCACACCATGGACTTCAATTTAGGGTTCTATACATCACAAAAAACCTTATAGAGTTTTCCCTTCATTGCCTGCCTGTCTGTTTAAATGCGCCTTACTAGGATTTTCTCCAATTTGACAGAAATAGGTACTTAGAACATTTTTAGTACTATATATAAAATATAAGTATAACTGACTATATAAGACTGCCTCATTAGTCTAGTGGTCCCAAGTGCGACTGCTACACTAGAGGTCCTGGATTCGATCCCCAGGTCGAGCAAAGTGTTATTGGGTTTTTCTATGAAATTCTCAGTAGCAACTCAGAGTCTGGATTTGTGCCCGGTTAATGGCTACAGGATCGCCCCTTATATCATGGGACCTAAACATACCGGCGAACTGTGGGTGTACATTAAGTACGCCTCTACCTAACCCTTTGGGGAATACAGGCGTGATGGTAAGTTTATGTTTATAAGTATAACTATAAGTAAATTTAACGCGTTTATCCGACGAAAAGCTGTAATTTATTTCTTTAATATCATAATTCAATCCTTGTTACTAAATTCTACCAAAACATGCAAAGCGGCTTGCGCCATTACAAATGCACTGAGCATCAATACTAGAAATTCTGCTAACAAAGCCCATGCTTGGAATCTACTGACATACCGAAACGTAACTTGCATTAATATCGTAGAAGCATTTTAGTTATGTTTGCTCATAAGTCAAGCGTAAGCTGTATGCTTAATGAAATATGCATTTCTCTTTTGAAAATAAACTATAATAATGGTGCTAACTGTCTGCTTATCATCACTATGATTTATTAAGGTTCCGGCGGAGCTTGAATTGCCGACAAAAACGTAATACCGAAATAAATCGTAATTCAAACAATATTCTATCAAATTATGTTATTATTCGGATTTGGACACCGTTAATCTAGGTTCCTACGGTACTATTTTGTCTACTACTGGTTCACTGGAAAATCACTGGTAAGAAAATCGTTCCAAACTTGATAGACTTATCAAAAATTGAATTCGCTTACATTTATTTCCAGTGAAATATTTTAGACGAAATGGTAACGTAGAATCCTAGATTAATGGTGTCAGAATCCAAATAATAACAAAATTTGATTAAATTGTGTTTAAATTACGATTTATTTCGGTATTGCGTTTGTAACAGAAATTCGGTCCGCCGGACTCTTATGCCTTACTACTGGACAACAAGCTCCCCCTTTATTACATGTGACCAAAGCATAGTGGCGAACTGTGAATCTATTTGTGTCTTAGGGCGCCAACTGACGACGCGAAAGTACTCGCGTGGCGCCGCCACGAGTTGACCACGCGTTCGCCTTGTAAGCTGTGTGTTGATGGGCACCCTAACCCTTCAGGATATAGACATCATCCTTCTCCTCATTGCTGAGGGTCGTGACCTCAGCTCAAAAGTGTTCTATAAACTAAGTATGTTACGCTATTTAGTTCTACCTCTACAGCATGAGTGGCATCGTTCACATGGAGTCGGTCGGACCAACACATTGAGCTCCATTGGTCTCCAATATATGCATAAGTATTGTTTATCTAGCGAGAATAATCCATTAGAGTCCCGACCCTTAGTCGACTGAGAAGAAGAATATATAGGTACTTTTATGGTTTCTATGTACTCGTAATGTAGATTAAAGTAAAGTTTTAAATTTGGGAATCTTGTACGTAAGACATTAGTTATTTGAAGTACCTAAATATGATATTTCTAGAACTATTTCATCATAGCATAGCTGACATGAAGATTAAGACAAAATGTCTCGTTAAAGCAAATGGTTTCAATACTAAAAAAGAAATTGACGACACGCGGCTGTTTAAATCCTGTAATTAATTAAAGTTACGTTAGTTATAAACCGATTTCGGAAGAGATACTGGTTCTCAATTTGTATGTAAATACCTATTTATATAATTATGTTTTATGTCACAAGTGGGGGGGGGGGTTGAGGTATTGACCGTGAGTTACTTGGTGAACCAATTGCCTCGTTGATTCTCAAGTCGAGCAGTGTGATTGGGTTTTGTTTGAAATCTAAGCAACGGACCTAGTTTGGATTTCTAGCTAGCCTCCTGTCTGGGGATGGAATCTACAAACCTGGTTAACAACAGTACACTTTTGCCTTACTCTTCTGGATACTTTTTAGGATTTTGTTTATGTTTTCGATACTACCAACATCTAAAACCTAAACAATAACGGGAATATGAATTCATTATAAATTCAGTGCACGATTTTCAGGAGAGCAAGCGTCCACCTTCAAAATGCCCATTAATAAACTTTTCGGATTCATTTATGTCTTATGCGATTGGAATAAATTATATTTGAAATACATAAATTACTTTCCAAGCTAAAATTTGACGGTTTTTGTATAGAAATTGCTTTATTATAACTTTCATAGGGTTATCTAAGTGTATTTTAAGGCCATTTGTGTAATACCCAGGCTCGGAAATTCCAATTTATGGACACCAACGAAACCTTAATTCAACAAGTTTTGAACATCGAGTTAGGTTTCAATTTAATTTTACATTATTCTTGAGACTAGGGACTAGATTGCTAAAATAATTGAAAATTGCTAAAATACTAGTTACACTTTTCTTGTTAGATAATATTTTTAAAAGTATTGTGATGTAAGTATTGTGTTTTAATGATGTTTTTTTTTATATTCTAATCAAAAGAATGGTAGTTATAGTCTAGTGATATGACCATTAGACTGCCAAATCGAAGGTCTCGAGTTCGAATCTAAGGACCTCGGACTTTTCGTAATCATATAGGTAATTATCACTCGCTTTAACGGTGAAGGACAATCATCGTGAGAAAACCTGTGGCCTGAGAGATTTTTCGACGGCGTGTGAAGTCTGCCAACCCGCACTAGGCCAGCGTGGTGGACTATAGCCTAACCCCTCACATTCTGAAAGGAGACCCTTGCCCAGCAGTGCGACAGCAAGTGAGTCGATGATGAAAGAAGAGAAGAAACTCGTGCCAAGCAGTGGGAAATTGATGATGATGATGATCATAAGGGGAAATCTGGTACACAGTTTTGGTTCAGTTTGAGTGTCATAAGAGTTAAAGAGAATTAATTTATAAATTAAAAATTCACATTTTGAATTTATGTCATAAGGTGACGTTGGCGACATCTATGAAAAGTTCAATCTAATTTGTTAACGTTTAGCGTTGTTTTTTTTTTAATTTAGTATCATACCATATTGTATGACATAAGTACGAAACGGAGACTATAGCAGAATAGGGATGATGATTAGATAAAAAAAATATAATTATATTCGGTCCGTCAGTTAGATTATGCAAAATAATAAGACAAACGTAAAGACCATCAAAGGAGTGGGAGGTTGTGACGTCACTATTTCGTGAAATTTGTAACGTGAACCGTGACGTCACGGGAAACTTAAATGTACTGTATCTCCGTCATTATTTGTTTGTTAAACAGAAGGAAAAACACGTGTACTTTTTTTATCATTTAACTTTAAACATTTTAAGTTATCTAGCCTTTTATATTTTGAACATTTTTATGTAACCTTCTATAAACTAACTAGGCTGAAGGCAACACAGAGTTGGGTAGAAACAAATAGCTAAAATACCTTATTATTTGATAAACTGATAACCTATAAATAACTTACATATACTTCAATAATTTAATCTAATTTCAATACAATCTAACAGAGCAACTGTTTCACACGAAATCCGAAGTAAAAAGAGAGCGAGCCGTTGGTGTCCAGTCTTTTTATCTTCTCGTACTGACAGTAGCTAGGTAAGTGATCACGGTCGTCCGGTAGGAGGCGCTGGGGTGGCTGCTACCGGTCACTGGGTTGCCAACACGGCCATGCTGCACCGTGCCAGCCCCGGGCACGCTCACTCCACCTGGATAATTATTTTTGTAGCAGTCGAGTAGGTTCGATTCTGTAAACATATACATATATCACTTGTACAATTATGCTCATAGTTTAACAATAACCCGAGTCGGTCATCATGTCAAACAAGGCACGATTCATAATTAGCAAGTCTACTCGGCCCCAACGTGAAAATTTCCTTTAGACTTAGGTAATTTCACTGTTTAGATTCTCCCAGCTCCAAGATCCTCATCGTCAGGACGCACCTTTAGGCTTAGGCTACGTCCATCTATCTTTTCCAGATGCACCTTTAGGCTTAGGCTACGTCCATCTATCTTTTCCAGATGCACCTTTAGGCTTAGGAAACACCTTTGACAGATTTCAATTGACATGAGTATCAAGTGCTGTCGAGTGCTAGTAATGTCACAAAAGCTATAATGTGCCAGAAACAAGTACAATTTATGTCATAATATTAATAAACTTGATAAATATTTGTAGCAAAAATATTAGAATGCAGTAAACCTAAACGCTGAATGGAGCAGAATAATTAGAAAAAATAAAAGCATTATTACAAAAATAAATATTTTGTGACCCACTCGCGAGTACATTATGTCATGTCGTTCCGTTATATTTCTGTCTAATAATATATCACAATCCGACAGTTCGTTCAAAACATAAAACTCCATATTTTCTAAGTTGACCGAATCGTAATTTAATATTTACTTGAACTTTTGTAGATATTTGCAGTTTGTATGCTATCGTTTGAAAACTCTTGCAAGATCACAGGGGCGCTAGGGTAGCTATTGGTATCAATGACTGTTTTACACAGATTTTCCCTAATGATGGAACAGCTACTACCAGTGTCAATAAATGCGGAACACATACGTGTTTGGACAGAGGCATTATCAAACAACATTGACTTTTACATAACTTGTGCAGTTATTAACATTAACAATATGATGGTTAGGTACATTGGTTACATTTTGCAATAAAAACCAATACCGTTCGGCCATCCCAATTTCAATTGTAAATCTCAATGATTTTAGCCATGATCACCTTTATCACTTGCATCAACATCATCATCATCATTATCATCAAACAAATTTAAACATAAGCAAATTGGTCACCGATTTCACCAAAATACAACATCACGGCAGCATTCCTGCCTCGATTCTCCAGCAGCTACTGAAGCTACGGATTGACCTCCGAAGCTAGCCCAGTATTTGCACTCACACGTAATCACTGCTCAGTAATCTGTAATTTCACATTAGTAGGGACCCGCCAATGGCGGTAGTTTTATTTTATACCAAGAAATTATTGCATAACTCTTTCCAATCAGAGACTTCAGTATTCCAATGTTGTGATTTCACAAGTATCATTAAGAAATAACGATATAAAAATCAGTAACAAATTACCTATTGGTGGGTACGATAAAATATTTAAACCGGGACATATTTAGTACACAATTATATCCGTTAACTTTTTTCGAAGATGAACATTGTGCGACATGTGCGATTACCCTCATTCTCTCATAATGACCATAGCAACAGAAATCTTAATGCAATTTAGCAACGATAAAATATAACATTTCTACCGATTAGTACTCAAGTGTAGTCACTCGATTTTATATATTTTAAATCGAAGAGTCAACACAAAGATATGTTTTTCATTAAACTTTACCAATGAACATTCGATACCAGAATATTGTCAAAATTAAAACACTCACCAGATTTTGGTGTTTACCGTTTCAATAATCGATCACAAAATTTGGTAGACTGTGCTCACCAATGCCATATAATGTTTGAACCAACGCTAATCCCGCTTCTGATATAAACTAACTAGGCTGAAGGCAACACAGAGTTGGGTAGAAACAAATAGCTAAAATACCTTATTATTTGATAAACTGATAACCTATAAATAACTTACATATACTTCAATAATTTAATCTAATTTCAATACAATCTAACAGAGCAACTGTTTCACACGAAATCCGAAGTAAAAAGAGAGCGAGCCGTTGGTGTCCAGTCTTTTTATCTTCTCGTACTGACAGTAGCTAGGTAAGTGATCACGGTCGTCCGGTAGGAGGCGCTGGGGTGGCTGCTACCGGTCACTGGGTTGCCAACACTTCGGAGCATAGTTGATCACAGAGATATTCATATCTCCTATCAACATAGATTCAGTTGATTACGTAAGTACCTACTATACTGCTTTATAGTACGAAAGGCTTTATTTCAAGCTGGTTTCCAGTATAAGCTGTACGGAAAGCATATAATTATACAATTTTTCATAACAGCTCTTTAACGTCTTATAACTGACTGGTAGCATCGAGATTATTAAGTGGCCTATGTAAATGTTCGGCCAATCTGGTCGTGTGACAGATTGTTGAGCTCCTTATGGTTGAGCTATACAATGACTCATGCTTATGCTTGCCGCCAGCTGGGACTGATCTACTCAAAGCTACTATGGATCTTTCTTCAAAAGGCCATTTCTGATATTGCCTTGCATTGTATCACTCTCATATTCTGATATCTACTATTAAGTTTGGATTTCAAAAGAGACCATGATTTTCTGAGATTGTTTCGTTGTTTCTTCTCAGAGGTCGTCAGCTGGGAAATGCCGACACCATCTAGTATTAAAGAAAATTAATATGTAAAACTGTCTTTAAAAGATCTTTACAGAAATAAATATCATTTCATTTAATTTCATCTAGAAATCTATAGCTTCATGTGTTGGCAACCCCAGGACCGGTAGCAGCCACCCCAGCGCCTCCTACCGGATGACCGTGATCACTTACCTAGCTACTGTCAGTACGAGAAGATAAAAAGACTGGACACCAACGGCTCGCTCTCTTTTTACTTCGGATTTCTTGTGAAATAGTTGCTCTGTTAGATTGTATTGAAATTAGATTAAATTATTGAAGTATATGTAAGTTATTTATAGGTTATCAGTTTATCAATTAATAAGGTATTTTAGCTATTTGTTTCTACTCAACTCTCTGTGTTTCCTTCAGCCTAGTTAGTTTATACATGTGCAGTGATTTGTACTACTTACTTATGTAGAAGTTGTAAAAGATTCTATGCATAGGTACCCTACATATCCTTATTATTTTGCGTGACTAAGTACTGACTTATTTAATGTGCATTCAAAGTGAGAGGAAGCGCCATAAAGCATAAATATCAATGCATAATGGTCATGCAAAATGTAAGTTACGACACTAGATAATAAAACGCATTTCGGTTGCTTTATGCCCTATATTGAGTTCAATATCAGCATGATGGGTTTTTCAACCTCAAACGAGATGCTCAATTGACGAATATAGTGTAACAATTTATTCCAATTTATCGCTATAGTGGTTTGGTTGTTATAGAATTTCCGCTTTTTCCAGTTGATCCTCGAAAGACTTGCCTTCCGTAAAGAAAGAACTATGGTCCATTTTTGTGACAGACATATTAATAAATTCAAACTAATATTATAAATTTGAAAGTAACTCTGCTTACTCATTTGTTACGTTTTCTCGCCTAAACGACTAAAGCAATTTTGATGAATTTTTGTTTTAGAGATAGTTTGGACCTTACGGAAGGGCACACGCAATGACTTTTTGTCATTTTGAAACTCGTAAAAACAGCTAAAAAATAAAATACCTACAATATCGTTCCATACAACAAGGTTTTCCAGACTCATACAAAACACAGCGAGATTATTAAAATCTATTAAGATAATGTCGTTGGAAAGAATAGCAACATTTCGTGTGTCACTTGGCATCTTTACCCATAAAAATTTATTGTATAAGCTTATTCTACTGCTTCTTTTGTGAGAGAATGATCCTTTCTAGCATTACCGCGTCTATAATGTTTGGACCGCTTTATGTAAGATTGTGGCAAAGGGCGCGTGTATATTTGCAAGCAAATGGTCCACCCCTTTGTAAGCAATCCTCTATTACATGTTTTTATACGACGATGGGTTGGCATGGGTTAAATTTTCCTGCTTCACGAGCTATCCAAAAACACGAAGATTGTCGTTATAGTTGTGACAAAAAATATTAAGGGCATATCTTAGTAAAACATTTTTGTTCAAGCAAAATAGTATTATTAATGTGTATTGGATAAACATATATACCTTTTCAAGCAATTTGATTACTGATGTTCCCACTACTGGGCCATAGTTTACAAGTTCAGTTAATCTTAAGGGTAAAAGGAAATCCCTTAGGTAGGTACCTATAGCAATATTTTTTAATTAATGTCACGATGAAATTTTGTAATAAAACCTCTTTGTAACTAATTTTTCTCATTAATATGAAGCATTTCAATAATGAGTAAGACTTATCATATTCTATATTTATGTGATTGAGTGCAATTCTTCACCTAACAGCGTATTCGTCGGTGATAGTGCAATACCAATTGGTGAATTCCGCGTAACTTATATTTTTTTTTTGTGGGGTAGGAGGGCAAACGAACACACGGATTCCTGATGGTATGCAATTACCGCCGCCCATAGACACCCGCAACACTAGAGGAGGCACGAGTGCGTTGCCGACCTTTTAAATGGGGATTGGGCCTCCGGTAACCTCACCCACTCGGTGAAACACAACGTAAGTGTTGTTTAACGCCGGTTTTCTGATTCGTATTGGCAATTTTACAATAAAAATAAACTAGACTTTTATTAGGTAGGTTTACAAATTTTAACGTGTCAGAGTTAAGAGGAATTAAAAAGAATTTAAAATACAAGATGGCGTCCAGTGCCTCCAACTGTTTTACGCAATTAATAAATAGACATTGACATCTTAACCAAAAAAAATTAGTTCATTTTTGGACCTGTGCCTATCCTAGCATGCAAGCCGCCCTAACTTAATTCAGGTTATTCGACATATAAAAAAGATTAACTGATCAAAATCCTATAAACAATAACTACAATAGGTTTATTACTTTTAGGCAAAAATATTGAAAGCTTCCAAACAAAGCATCTACGAATTTCAAAGAACACGTTGCCTAAAATACACGTATTATCCTTTGGCTTTTCCTTTCATTTACAATCTCCATTACGGTTCCGGATCAAACAAAGATGGGGGAATTAAAGGCACATTGTGAAAACGGTACGAATATTACTTTTGTTAAAAGCTAAACGGAAAATGTTATTCCAAGTTAAATTGAATCTGTGGTTTTCAAGGAGGGGAGATTTGCGTGCTACGTTATCACTTTGGATGTGTTATTTTTTCTAATAGCAAGCAAATAATAGCCCTTGGGAATTAAGGTCAACTAAAACTGATGCCGGAGAGTCAGAATAAAATTGGTGGTTGCAAGCGACGCGATAATAGTTTGAAAGTTGATTTTTTTTTCTTTATTTCGAAAACCAACAGCGATACATATAATGTGTTACAAAATATATATATAAAACAGTTTTGCATGGCTAATAATAGATTTCCCTGTTTAACTTAATTTTTGTATCATGCGAACGGATTACAAAACAGTTATTAGAAATTAAATATAGATTCTAAGCGGGTAATATATTTTTTTTTACATAATACTAACTGTCAATTATTTAATGTGAAGTAAATGCTTAAAGGTGAGCAGAGCGCAGATGCTTATCATAATTATTATATCATATTTTAATTGTGTGTAATGGAATTAGTGGCTCGAACGCCAATTCATTTTCGGTTTTTTCAATTCATTTCAGTTCGCAGTAACTTCCTTACTGCGAACCTACTAATACAGGCTTGTAGTTTCTCTAAATGTTGTTCGCCATGTGGGGACGGGTTAGAATACAGTTCCTGACTGCCATTCAGATAGGCACCTCGTAATTGCCGAGAAAATATCTGACTTGCTCGGTAGGACCTCTTGGGGTCTTACTGGCTGGCTGGCTGGCAAGGTGCTTTTCGACAGACTCCGACGTAAGGGAACACCCTTACGTCGGAGTCTGTCGAAAAGCACCTTGATGTGTGTTTCGACTTTTCGCGTTGCTGCGGCTCTGGCAGTCGGCAGTCCGTAGGGGCTCTTATAGCTCGACAACGCAACAGCAACTCCTCTGGTGTTGCAGGTGTCCATAGGCAGCAGATGGTTACTTACCATCTGGTGGCTCGTCTGCTCTTTTGCCGACCTAATCAATAAAAAAAAATTTGGTATGAAATTAGAAACTTTCAGTGCAATTTGTTTTCGTGTTTTTTTAATATTCGATAATAATAATACTTATATTCGATAGCAATAATGAATCCAGGGCTTCACGTAGAACAACCACGACTTCAGTTCAGACCAATGAGGATATAATTAGTTTAAAAAAAAACAGAAATCTGACTTCAACCAATCAGTGACTGTCAGTAACCAATTTAATTTTATATGAGACCTTTTTGAGACTCATAATAAACCAATAAGAATAAAAAGTAATAAATAGTCCAGGTCCGAAGTTCGACTGCTACGCCAGAGGTCCTGGATTCGATTTCCGGGTCGAGCAGTGTTATTGGGTTTTTTTATGAAATTCTCAGTAACAGCTCGGAGTGTGGGATTTGTGCACGATAGGCTCACCCCCGTTTCATAGGACTAAACATACCGGCGAATTGTGGATGTACATTTAGCACACCTCTGCCTAACCCTTTGGGGAATACAGGCGTGATGGTATGTATATAAAAAGTACTTAGGTACCTACCTACATCGTAATATCGCGATATTGTAATGTTAATTCATGAATATTAATTTCCAACATTAAAATATTTATTCATCCCATAATACATTTACGTTTAGGATGAACACAATAATGTCTGGAAGAAAAAAATGATTGAGCGATATATTATTTTATTTCAGAAATATACATCATTCTGTCAGAATTATTATAACCTAGGCTTACTGAGAAATAGATCTTTTACATGCAATAAAAATAATTAAGTATTTACTAGAGAAATATACGGCAATACAATTCACTCTAATAACCAATATTGGTCGTGGATATAATATACTAGCTTCAGAATTGGGTCCAACCTGAATAAAAAGTAGCTTATGTGTTATTCCTGACTACAATCTACCTCTGTGCCAAATTTCGTCCAGATCAGTTCAGGCGTGAAAGAGTAACAAACATCCATACATCCAGACATCCATACTCATAAACTTTCACGTTTATAATATTAGTAAGGATTTATGGTAGTTAAATTTTAATCAGAATTAGGTCTAACCTTGATAATCCTATCATGTCCTATTTTGTTAGCCCAGGTTACAAAATATCTTAGAACCAATTTTTATCCCAATCCGTTCCGCCGTTTTTGCGTGTTTTGTAACAAACATATAAACAGGAGACAGACGTGATATGTTTTATCTAAAAAAAGCGCATTACTTATTTATAAAGATATGTTTTGTACCTACTAATTCTGTGACTTGCAGGAATTGATAATTAAGATTGGAAAACCTTAACTTCTTCTATTAATAACATAACATAACGTACCATCACGCCTGTTTCCCCGAAGGGTTAGGCAGAGGTGTACTAATGTACACCCACAGTTCGCCGGTATGTTTAGGTTGTAATAGGGGACGAGCCTATTGCCATTAACCGGGCACAAATCCAGACTCCGAGCTGCTACTGAGAATTTCATAGAAAAACCGAATAATACTTTGGTCGACCTGGGGATCAAACCCAAGACCTCTAGCGTAGCAGTCGCGCTTGGGACCACTAGACTAATGAAGCAGTCTTCACTACATAGTATAAAACCAAAGTCGCTGTCGCTGTCTGTCCGTCCCTATGTATGTTTAAATCTTTAAAACTACGCAACGGATTTTGAAGCGGTTTGTTTTTAATAGTTAGACTGATTCAAGAGGAAGGTTTTAAGCTATTTACGCTACGGCTCTTAGGAATGGGACAACGCGGGTGAAACCGCGGGCGGGCCATTAGTCTATTAATAATTTATACATATTTTACTTTTTATATGTCTTTCACATTCAACGTGCTTTCCATTCACCAATTTTTTTTATTTGTGATAGTCTTACGCTTGACCGCCAGTTCGCGTGATGCTAAGCGATACTGCGATCTACAACGGAGCGCGCTCGCCTAGAAGAAACCGATTCACTTGTGATTTGAAGACACCCAGATTATACGAGTATCCATCGGGGAAGACCCACTCGGGAAGCGCATTCCACATTTCTGCGGCACACATGATAAAAGTGGACTTAGCATTTAGAATAGGAATATTACATTCACAATATTCCTACTGTCAAAATAAAAAAAAAACCTACATGTATTAAAAAAAAAACGACTCTAAACAATAACAAAATATACCTACTCATATTGACCCACTTTCGAAAATATTCTTTCCGCTACAAAAATGCACAATATAATTATTCAGTTGACCGAACATTTCATAACAAGAATCAAAGCCCGTTCATACTAGTAGTTAGTTTCAGACGAATTAGCAAGTAAATTGAAATTGTACACCAATTACCGAAGGGTGGCACACAGTCCGCTTGTTCTAACGTCCGCTCAACCGTGCTTTGACAGAAGTTCATGGAGTAGACTTTTGCTGATTATTTTTTTGTTTTTAATAGAATTTATTTTTATAATTCTGTTCCAACATGTACAATACCTTTCTTAAAGGCTAAAGCATTCTAATGTACCAAGGTTTATTTTAGGTTTCATGGAATAGGAGGCGACGTTATTAGGTGCCATTATCTGGGCACTATTCAAACTTCGAACTGATATTGTGAATTGTATAGAAAATCCTAATGACATATTAGTCCAGTTATATTTTTTTAATTTAAGTTTAAAAACATAGGTAATTAACTAGTGGATTTACCTGACGATTAATTTATTAGCCGAAATATGAACAATTGATTGAATAAGCAATCAGCAATTTTAGGCATTGCACAGTGCACAAAACTGTTCAGCTGAGGTCAGTATTTCTTAATTAACTACGAATGACCTAGTGAAGCCTAGTAAACAATAATCTTGTTTTGATTTCAAAACTGAGTAGAAGTTAAGTAAGTACTAAGATAAGTAGGCACCTACAGTGTGGATTGAATCTGATACATAAAAATCCTACACAACATCACAAACATCCAATTCGTATTCCGTTCAGTCTTTGTTGTTACCAATACCTATTGCTTATTCAATTTTTATTTTGGATTCTTCAAATAGATCTGAGGAGGTAGGTTCGTTTCAGACACATTGAAATAAACAGCGATCTTATTCCCTTTATTGTCTCACAAAAATATAACGATCAAAGACGACTCCATTCCATTCGTTGTTTGAATTGAAGGAAAATTTTATCACAATTTGCAATTATATTTTTTTCCATTAAAATTTTCCAATGTTTGACCTAATAGTACTAGTTTCAGAATACTAGTGATACTCGTACAGCATATAACGGTCTGTTTTCTGCAACTCATGGTGCATAGTTGCATGCCTAGAATAAAAACAATCAACCCATTATACTGTCCCACTGCTGGGCAGGGGTCTCCTCTCAGAATGAGACGGATTGATGAGGGATGATTTAATGAGTTGATGATGAATTCAGTACTGATTTTCCTATAATGGAACTTACCAAAATAATAGCAAAAATATGAATTAAATGACAGTATCTTAGGTTGCACCCTATAAAATCCATATAATAGTTTGGTCTTAGAAATATATACTTACGTCTTATGTAGGCAAGAATACTCTCATTGTCGCTACCTTGTTCAATACATAGTCTGGCGAACATGAATCTACATACTGTTCCTAATTGATTAGGGCTACACGTGGATGAGAAATACAGAAGGCTATCCCTAGCTTTGTTCATTACATGTCGCTAATTTGTTTCTTTGATACAATATATGTAAATCTATATCTGTCTCTTTAGTGTAGTGGTCCGGAGCTCAACTGCTACGCTAAAGGTCCTGGGTTAGGAGGGTCCTGAGAATAATGTTATTGGATTTTTCTATCAAAATCTCAGTAGTAGCTCGGAGTTTAGGTTTCGCGGTTAATGGCAACAGGCTCGCACCCTATTACGTGGGACCTAAACATACTGAGTGCACATTATTACGCCTCTGTTTAACCCTTCGGGTAATACAGGCGTGATAGTATGTTGGACAGTTGTAAATCGTAATCGGTTGTAATACAATGACATATATCCAGTACAAGCTGTTCCCCTTAGTTTCACTCGCGACCTAAAGAGATGTTAAACTTTCACCCAAGTATTTGAAAATCCAGAATCCCTAAAATACGTCACTATTTATTTATAATGAGTAGTGTCAGGTTCCTATCTTTAAACACCTGATACTCCCTTACAAACATTCAATGGTCAAAATTCACAAACCCGGAAACACGTCTTACGACATTTCATCTGTCAAACGCGTAGTCGATAAGTAGCATTTTTTTAGACTTTTCTTTCCTGAAGCTTTTACAAAGTAAGTATCCAAAAACTTAAAAAAACAGATGAATGAAATCGGTAAAGTCGTTCTCAAGTTATGGCGTGACCAAAGGAAATAGTGATTCAATTTTATATATAGATAGATAAATTTACTATTCCAATTATAATAACTGCTATATTCCCTTTAAACTTGACACTTTGTTACAATCACGTGCTGTTAGCTTAAGACGGATGCTTGAGCACGCGCGGTCACTCCGACGGTTCCTCTTAGTTAGGACTCTTGTATTGGCCATTGTTAAGCTTTGTGCCGTGTTCGCGAATTGTTTGAGCTCCTGGCTTGTGATTGTGACCTTGTTTCTTTGATGTTTAACAATCTTTAAAGGTATACCCAGACCAGTCAAATTGGGCAATAGAATTAAGGGCTCTCAAAGGCCGGAAAACCTCTAGTGTTGCAGGTGACCACATAGCATCATTAGGCTCGTCTACTCGCTAACTTTTTTTTTTAATTCTTTTTTTAACTCGTACATCTACCTAGTTACATCCAATATAAATTATTGTGACACATCGTGCGAAGACCTGACCTTGGCCTTAACTAGGCCAAGATATTATTTTTATGAAAGCCCCAACATCATGCTTATTTATTTTTAGGTTTCATATCACCAGCTATGTCTCAACTCGATTCTATTCAGATTCCATAAATAAGTGCTGGACATCTTCAATTTCATACACTTCACAATCAGGTGAATTTCCTTTTTATTAGGTATCCAAACTTCCGCAATCTGTATGCAAACCATGGCATCCTATGAGGCTTGCATTATCTCCTTCTTTTTTCTTGTTTCTTCCAGGCAATGGTATTGTGAACTCTCTTCCGAGATTTTCGAAAACTTGGCTTGGGCCTTGATCCTAATAAATTGATGCATGAAAATATCATGAGAAAGCCTTGATTAAAAGTTTTAAATTGAGTCAAAATCTTAATTATTATTAGGCTACTTAATATTGTCAGTTTTAGTGTTGTATTCAGGTAAAATCGTATCTAGTTTTTATAGTAAATCTGTAGACAAAAGTAATTGGTAAGTGTATGTTGGCAAACGAGCAGACGCGCAACTTAATAAGTAAGTATTCATCGCCGCTCATAGACAATGTAAACAGAAGAGATGCTGATGCGTTTCTGACTCTCATTCGCAAAAGTCGAAATATTCATGTTCGCCAGCCATTCAGAATACAGAGATGCCTATCAGACGGGCAGTGAGAATTTGTATTCTAAACCGTGCCTTTAATGTCAACAATGAATAACAAACACCATAATACAACATGACAAACCCACCCCATGAAACATAAACGAACATAAGTAACGTATTACCTACGTAAGCAAAACAGATTGATCATCCGTTACGCAGAAGACAGATGTAGGAACACGCCCCATGACTCGGCACGGCTCGGTCCGGACTACTTTCCCCGTCATTACTTTTATACATAACATAGCATCACGACTGTATTCCTCAAAGGATTAGGCAGATATTTATAAATGTACGGGTCTATGTACCTAATAAATATCGGCGAGCCTATAGCCATTAACCGGGCACAAATCCAAACTCCGAGCATCATAATAGATCAACATACTGAGAATGTTATAGAAAAACCCAATAACACTTTGCTCGACGATGCTAAATTTTAGTTTTTAGAAAAAATATCGTTTTTAAAACAAATATAATTTATAATTAAAATCGAAAAATCATTAAGGGTAATGTGTACAGTTGTCCTTTTTTTGTTTATTAATTTATTGTCATTCATTTTCTTGGCTTACAGATAAATACAGTTACATATATAATACTTTAAGTTTATGCCATAAAAACTTATGCAAAATCTTTTGAAACACAAGTTTAGTATAGAAATCCTTTTTCTATCGAAAACCATGTAGTGAATCGAAGCGGAACGAGCATCGAGGCACACAACATTTTATGAGACGTGGCAATCGTGACTGACTTTATATATTACTGTTTTGGGTTGCAGGCTCGTACGAATTCCTTACCTTAGGGATTAGTAAAAAATGTTCCCAGCCCCTGTCTTATGACGTGACTCATGTTTTGTGTCTACAGAGTATTTTTAAACATTTTTAATGGGAAAGGCGAGAATTTATTGAACGATTGTAATTGAAACTTTCTGGATTTTTTCATCAGTTTCTTTTCCACCCGAACTTTGATTAACGATCAAAAAAGGTCGTACCTACACATTTAAAAGTAAGTAAATATGTCAAAAATGTCAATCGATATAAAAAAAAAATGTTCAGTAATATAAAACAGTGGCAAAGTAATGTCTACTTAGATTTTAATTTCATATTTAATTGATTTTAAAAGATGGAATATTTAAACTAATTTACTCAGTGAAGTCAAAAAAATTCAAATTGAATTGAAATCTTTAAACTTTATCTTCGCAATTAGATGTATTCTAAGGTTATGAGCTATCTATATACCATTACGAATTCTAAGTCAAAACATCAATCAAATCATTTCTAATGGCGACCCGTGCTGGTGTGTCATGGCGTCCCGTGACGTATGGAAATGTGGGAGATGTAGATTCATGGGTTCGGTCGACTAATCTATCGATTAGCAAACTTGGGCCAGTTGTCTCTAATCTAGGCTGGCTTAACATTTAATGTAGTGCGAAATTAACTCCATTTATCTGTTACCTTTTCACGTTTCCGCTGAACAGATTTCGATAAATTTTGGGGTTATTAGGGAATTTAAAAGTTTCATTAGTAGTTTCAGTAGTAGTTTCAAGTATTGAGCTAGTATATTTACGTATATGAGATCTAATTTCTGAAATAAATATTTTTTTTTACTGATATTCCGTGTGTATTTGAAACTCTCAGGCCATGGGATCATGGTCATGGTGAATGTCACGAATCTCATGGCCATCATCATTCATTCATTCATTAGTCGGTAAGACTCCGACGTACCTTGCCGCTTCCCTAGAGTGGCCATGGAATCTGAGACAGTGATTTCATGAAGACTTGTAAAAATGTAGACACATCATTTGACAACTTTTTAGAAGACTGGTTGTTATTGGCTCAAAAATATTGGCATTGCCATTTATTCAACGCAATATACGTTTAACTAATAAGGAACCAGTCTCCTCGAGAATGCATTTATTGTTTGTCTAGCTAAATGAGAACACATTTACACCCGTTCTTTTTTAAAAAAAATCTTACTTACTAGTAATGTGTGTGCTAAGCTAAAAAATTTGAATACATTTTATACCCAATCGTATATACCTACGCTCTCTACTCATTTATTAATTACTGCTACAGTAAATTTTCTTAACTATTAAATTCAAGTTTAGTAATATTCATCCTACTGAAAAGTTTGTTAGCAAAGCATTAAGTATTAACATTTGTAATTGGGTCAACAACGGTAATGCTGCCAAGTTTACAAAGTTACATAATGTTTAATTATTTTGAAAATTACCTTTTTAATATTTTTTCCTAATAGTTCTGAATCACAAAACACAATCAATGGATGGATTAATCAATTACCATTTTTTACTCAAATTTTTAGGCTTCCGCACCTCGAAAGGTAAAAAATAAACCCTTATAAGATCACTCTCTTGTCCGTCTGTCCGTGTGTCATCACCGATTTTCTCAGGAACGGGTGGACCTAGTAAGTTGAAATTTATTCCAGATACTGAGGTCTATAGTCCCTACTAGATGTATTAATATATGGTCCTGAGTCAACACGATAAAAAGATATGGGCAAAATTAGATTTTCGCGAAAACTTGTAAGTAGCATTTACCTCAATTTTAATTTATTTTATTTTTCGTAATTTTCCCTTTACTTGTGCTGTAAGACCTTGCTTTTAACCAAAATTGACAATTCATGAAATTTGGCAAAAAGCAAGCCGGTGGAGTGATGACATGATAAAGTGTACTGGAAAGACCTGGTTAAGAATGGCGCAAAATAGGGATGAATGGCGTAAAAGGGAGGAGGCTTATGTCCTGCAGTGGGTCGATAAAAACTGTGAATGATGATTATGATGATGATTGTGGCGGTATAATTTGTAGGTACGGAACCCTCGGCGCACGAGTTCGACTCGCACTTGTTATTGATGATTTTCATTTTATGTGTAACTGTTATTAAAAAAGTACTCAAACAATAACCTGAAATGATATTGCAGTACCTACCAACGAGAACGACATCAATTTTAATTAATTGAAAGCTTAATACAGTGATTGGTACCTATTCCTGAACATTGCAATGTATTGTTACGTTGTTCCTCTCATAGTACAAGGACACCAGGTATCGTATTGCGGTGACAGCTGGGTCACGTCGTTGGCTCGCGGCGACGTCACTGTTTGAAATGATATCACTATGTGCAAATAAATTAGCCGAGCAAGGTGCATTTTTTCACTTTCTTGCTTCTTTATTAGTGGAATTTTTAATTAGTTATTTTATACATTTTAAATTTTTAACCATAGACTAATAACACAAGACAAAAGGCACTTTATTTTATATTTATTACGAATTAAAAATTTCCTTATTGTATGTATTTTATAATAGGTATCGAAGCAATCAACGGCAACACTGATCATGAAATTCGTAAGTTTCGTGACGTCACTGAGAGTTATTTTCGGGAATAGAATACCTTCTTGGGGCGTAAGCAAATCTTGCTCTCCCATGATTTCTCTCTTTGTAGCTCTGACCATCGGTATTTTGGTATAATTAATTTGTTTTCGCATTTGAAATCATGAATTTCGTATTTGATTCTTAATAATTCTAATTGGCTTTTAATATTTTTCCCTTTGGCTTTGTATGAAATATTTAAAAATAATATAAACATAACATAACATACCATCACGCCTTTATTCCCCGAAGGGTTAGGCAGAGGCGTACTAATGTACACCCACAGTTCGCCGGTATGTTTAGGTCCCATGTAATAGGGGGCGAGCCTATTGCCATTAATCGGGCACAAATCCAGACTCCGAGCTGCTACTGAGAATTTCATAGAAAAACTCAATAACACTTTGCTCGATGTGGGGATTGAACCCAGGACCTCTAAGGTAGCAGTCACGCTTGGGACCACTAGACTAATGAGGCAGTTAAAAATAATATGTTGCATATTATATTTTTGCATTCAACTGACTGCCAGTAGTCCCAAACGTATTCCCAGTGTTTATTCCCAGTTGGAGCAAAGTGTAAAATAAATCGTAATAGAAACACAGTTTTATCAAATTCTGTTATTATTCGGATTTCGATACCGTTTGTCTATACTTCACTGGAAATAAATGTAAGCGAATGCAAATTTTTGATAACTTTACTAAGTTTGGAACGATTTTTCAATCTTTTATTTCCAGTGAATTAGCAGTAGACGAAATAGTATCGTAGGAACCTAGATTAATATTATCTAAATCCGAATAATAACATAATTTGATAGAATATTGTCTGGATTACGAGTTATTACGGTATTACGTTTTTGTGGGTAATTCAAGCTCCGCCGGTCCCTTGACAAATAAAGGTAGGTCCGCACGAACCACACACTGTCGAGCCAATTAATGACTATTAATCACAACGCATCCCTAATTTGAACCCAGAATTATTTCTCTCCAATAAAAAAATGGAATTACGTTTTTATAGGGAAGCTTTCAAATGTCGAACGTGGAACTTAAATTTAATTCAAGATGAAACTTAACAATTCTTCTACTGTTTTCAATTGTGAGTTAAACTACAGCTTTGTTCGCATTACAGTTTTGTAGTCAACAACGGTCATTATATTCAGAAAATTGCATTCAGTCCTCGTTACCGTACCGAGCATGAACTGTTCTTAACTCGTAATTCATGCGCCACTTTGGTTTGATTGCGCGAAATATTTTTTAGATTTGCTAAAGCGGCGGTACCCATTAAGCGACGGCGTCGGACTTGCGATCATGTGGTTGCCGGTTCGAAACCCATCCATGGCACTACCGACGTGAACCCACTTGTAATACAAGCATTCAGCTTAGCACGAGGGGTTAAAAGAATACTAGTAAAGTGCATCCCACATTGCTAGTAAGGTTTTTTTTTTAAAAAAACAGATTAGATGAGAATGAAGTTTTATTAGATGAATTATTTTGTGGAGCTATAATTATATTACCTGCTATACAAAGTGGAGACAAAAATACGACAATAAATTAATTGATAGCACTGCTTAAGGTACTACTCAAAAAAATGTTATTTTAGCACTTTAAAATAGAAAATAATAATAATCAAACTTAAAATTGTAACCAAAGCTTCCCTGACCACCCGTTCCCGTTTGCTAGTTCATCAATTCTATTTGTATGAAAACTTGCTCTTTTTTTTTGTTTGATTATTCAGAGTAATGTAGGTTCTGGTTTCATTTTTTTAGTGGGTATCTGTATACATTTTACGTGTGAACGAAATTTGCAATCATTCTCTAGAATATTGATATATGTAATCATTGTGTTTGATATATATTTTATTCATTCATTATCAGCCGGCAGCATTCCACCTTTAGACAAAGACTTCCTCAAAACTTTGGCTTCCAATTCCTACTTCTACGCTTGTAAAATAAGGACTTTTCCACACGTTATCCTAAAAAATGCTATCTCTTATCTGCTGTCTGTTTTTCCAAAAAATGGAGTTTGGTTGACAGTGCAGTTTTGGGATGAATAAAAATTCTAAAGGGTTCCAGCATTAGGTTTTCCAACTAAGTTTGTAGTACACAGCACAAACATTTGGCTTAAGTTGCCAACTGTATAAGTTGCGACAAGTTAATGGCTCAAACGAGCCATTCGCTTTAGCGTGTACAACTTGTGCAAAAGGAATAAACAAAAACGTTGTACACTTTGCGTAGATTTTCTGACAAGGAGAATGAAGACTGTAGCGTGTATTAGACCTTGCCTGAGGTACATTTTCGACAGATTGGCTTTTGAGTTCCTGCTCCAAACTACGTTGCATTCATTTATAGAATTTGATAGAAGCTTTTCAATATTAGAAGCTTGAATTTCAATATTGGAAGCTTGAATTGTAATATTGGAAGATTGAAATTCAATGCTGGAAGCTTGAATTTCAATATTAGAAGCTTCAATTGCAATATTGCGGACATGATATTGGATGACGATATACATAACTATTTACTCTATGACTCAGTCATAAGCTTTCTAAAGTAATGATACAAAAAGTGTCACAATTACTGCCAAAACAAGTTTTAAAATTAATTAAATGGCTAACGTTATATTTTCAAATAATTTCAGTGTCACGGAGCTAATTAAAACTTCGCAAATATTTCCCTGTGAAGCAGAAATAAGGTAATAAATAAACAAACAGGCGACCCTGAATGGCAAAGTTCATAAAACAAAATTGTTATCGCGACCCTATTTAAATTGTGACTGAGTTGATGTCGAAAATACTTTGTTGTATTCTGAATCTGATAGTGTTTAGTTTGAAGACTGCACTGCGACGGTAAATTTTTACCTTTTTGTGTTTGCGCTCTTAAATCTGGTTTGGGGCTTCAACCAAGCTTGGATTTTTTTTGGATTAAGTGGGTAAACAAGCTGACGAGCCACTTGGTGGTAATTAGTCATCGTCATCCATAGTTACCTGCAACATCAGAGGAGTTACTGATGCGTTTCCGACCCTAGAGTAGGGGCACCTACGGACTGCAGAATGCCAGAGTCGCAGCAACCGAGGGCGTAAAAGATAAACCCTAGGTACACCAACATACACCAAGGTGCTTTACGATAGACTCCGACGTAAGGGTAGCCGCAAACCACTCAGACTCCAAGAGGTCCTACCATGGAGCAAGTGAGATATTTTCTCGCCTCTTATGAGATGCCTATCTCAAAGGCAGTCAGGAACAGTATTCTTGCGTCCCCACACAGGTTGAAATTAACCAGCTGAACCTACTAAATACAGGAAAAATATATTAATTTTTGTTATTTGATTGTTGTTTACGTTCGTGTTTGTGTTCTTCCACTTATCGTGACAATGGTTAAACATTGTTTTATTGAGCCCCATTATAAGGAACGGAAATAAATATGCACTTTCTCGCTCGCTTTATTTCTTTCTTCTTAATTTATCTAAGTAGTCTTTACAAATATATATATAAAAGTACATAGGTACATATATTATATTTTTACATCAACGCAATAAGTAACTATTATACAGATTAATTAATCTCTCAGCTACTATTGCTCGGAATACGGAATAGATATTAAACGAATAGTCGGCTAATCCCTTGTAGATATTCTGCTTAGGTAGG
Source organism: Acronicta aceris (assembly GCA_910591435.1). Taxonomy (NCBI): domain Eukaryota; kingdom Metazoa; phylum Arthropoda; class Insecta; order Lepidoptera; family Noctuidae; genus Acronicta; species Acronicta aceris. The sequence goes on along the minus strand of OU342767.1, from coordinate 4,817,975 downwards.
TAGTTGTTTATGTTTTGCTATGTTATTTATGAATCGATTTTGATGGTACTTATTTTGTTTGATAGAATATACTCCCGAGAGCCAGGCTACGACCACCACTGGAGAAATGGTTTGAAATCGGTTTTCTTTTACTAAAATTTCCGAAGACGTGAAGTCTTAACTGCGGTTAAATGGGTGCAGTAAAATTAGCATTTCACGAATTTAACCTAAGAATGTTGGCTTTGCTTTGTTGCTTTTGAAATAGTCTCACTCTTGTTTCGACTTTGTGCTGGAATTAATTAAAACGTTCTGTGTACAATAAGTACTTACTTACATTGGAATAATAAATATTGCGTTTTATACGAGTAGAATGTTGGAGACTAAATGCAAGGGCCTCTATGAAGCTGACTTTGAGTTAGCGTACGCTCAAAGTAACCCATCAACACTGACTATTAATTGGTCAATGATAGGATTATTATGAAAGTCATAACTTAAAAAATAAAACCATAAAACTTTTTTTTTTAAACGTTGCCCCACACTAGGATTTTCTCCGGTATCGTGGGTGCGTTTACAAACACAAACACCCAGACCCGGAACAACTACCGTTACATCATACAAATATTTGCTCCGTGTGGGGATCGAACCCACAACCCGTTGCGCAGGAGCCGATCGTTCAGCCAAACGTGTCATCAAGACTCCTAAAAATGAGTCGTGTAAGCTCTTGATTATTAAATAACATTTTCATTTGTGTTATTGGGTAAGTAAAATTTAACAATCGCTGTGTAAATAGCATACCAAAATAATATAAATTTTGTGTTTTATTATAAAGAGTCCTTTTCTTAGAAAGCAGATGTTGCATACAGTTACGTTTTAAAACTGTATTTAAAGAATTTTCTTCCAAAAAATAATATATTCATCAGTATAAACCTTTTTTCCAAATATGTGGATGTGAGAGTATAAATAAATAAAAAAATAAAATAAAAATATTTTATTGTCAGACAACGCTGTGCACAGTTGCCCATAGCAAGTTAGTAACAAAAATTAATTAAAACCTATGTTAGTAGATATAATTTAGAATGTTTTTTTTTTTATTCGTGATAGGCTTACGCTTGACCGCTAGTTTGCCTGATGTTAAGCGATACTGCGATCTACGATGGAGCGCGCTTGCCTAGAAGAAACCGATTCACTCGTGATTTAAAGACACCCAGAATTATATCTATCAGGGAAGACCCACTCGGGAAGTGCATTCCATATTTCAGCAGTACGCATTATAAAAGTGAACTTAAAGCGTTTCGTTCGGGCTTTTGGAATGTCCACCGTGAATCGATGACGCTTTTTCGTGCTTCTGGTCGTACGATAGTGGAAAGGGCTAGGGGGGATAAGATCGTGGAGATCTGATGCACACTCTCCGAAATGTATCCGATAAAAAACCGATAAGCTAGCAACTTTGCGGTAGCAAAAATGTTGTAACAAGCTGCCGATGAATTTCGGTATTTTATACGATAATGACCGTAGCTTACGTTCGTCTACGATACCGTATTATACCGTACTAGGAACGTCAAAAAAAAGAACGTTGTATTGAGTAGTACTAGACTATACGATACGTCACTGTCCAACACCGTCGCATGCCATGCACGGAGAGTATCAGCTATCGTCATTATCATCACTAACAACCTAATGCACGGATATGATACGCTGTTGATACGTTCTAGAGGGCAGAGTAGTTCGTGTCGTGTTTGTTTTCGTACCTGATACGTTCATAGTATGAAACGCTATAGTGGTCAGGCTCCATAATACTATATTGCTTGTAGCAATATCATTTACAAGCACCAATGTTGTAATAACAGTCAAAGTAGTAGCTCATATTTTAAACCTAGATTTAATTAAAACCTTAATTGAAGAGGCGAAGGTCCACGATGAAACCACATCTGTGGACTCTGGTAAGTTATGTTTTCATTTGATGCTATCTGTCCTTTATGGTTGTTAGTCTGATCTATCGTTGACTGTTACCTTATATTGTCTCATTATGCTAATAGAGTACTATTAGAGCAGCAATTGCACTTAGTAAAGTGCCTAAAGTAGAGATTCTGGGTTCGATTACCAGGTCGAGCAAAGTGTTATTGGGTTTTTATAACGTATATTGCCTTATTAGTTTAGTGGTCCCAAGCACGACTCCTATACTAGAGGGCCTGGGTTTGATTTCCAGGTCGAGGAAATATGTTATAGGGTTTTTCTACGAAATTCTGAGAGTTTGGATTCCGGTTAATGGCAATAGGCTCACGGGGCTTAAAATTACAAGTGAATTGTGGGAGTACACCTTTATCCCTTCGGGGAATATGGTGATGGTCTGTATTTAAAAATGTTGCCATCCTATAATATAATAATTTACATTTGACGTCCTACTTTTTATAAAAGCTTACTAGCAATGTGGGTCGCACATTACTAGTATTCTTGTTAACCCCTCATGTTAAGCTAAATGCTTGTGTTACGAGTGGGTTTACGTCGGTAGTGCAATGGGTGGGTTCCGAACCAGCCCCTAACGCGATTTACATCACGCGTGAATCGGTTTCTTCTAGGCAAGCGCGCTCTATCGCAGTGTCGCTTAACATCACGCGAACTGGCGGTCAAACGCAAGCTTATCATGAAAAAAACGCCCTAGCCATTAGATTACCGCCACTCCAAATTGTATCGTGTCAGGTGCAGATTTTATAAAATTCACAATAAAAATAAATTATTCAGTTCTCAGTAAATATTTTACGAGCTTTTTAACTTTTTCTTCGTATAATGCAGACGGAAATTTAAGTGGAAAAAGAAACATTAATTAGCTTTCTCAGTTCTACAGCAACAAGTAATTAGGGACGTTAATATCTTAGCTTTTTAATGCACCTGGAATTTTAAAGGCTACTCTTTGAAATAATAAACTTGAAGAAGCATTAAGATGGCTTTCACGCTATCATGCGCAAGAAAGCGTATTCTTTGCTACATCGGCTCAGAAGTAGCAGCAACAGCATCCTGAACGCCATTGCTATAAGATTAGACTGTCCTTTCCAGAACCACTATAGTGGTATAAGTATATAGTGGTGATAGGTATAAGATAGAATAAATTACTAACAGTACTAACATAAATTATTATTATTATTATTATTTTTCTTTTCTTTATGTTTCTTCTCTTTTTGGGAGAGTTCTAATTACCTCACATGCGGGCCGAAGCCAAGCGTGTGAAGTTTATATTGAGAATGTGGATGATAGTGTAGAAGATGTTAGAAACTTTCGAGTTATACGGCAAGTGTTAAGAATAGTAGCTTTCTGGAGAATGTGGAGTGTGTAGGTAGGCATGTTTAAGGTGTTGAGGCTTTGTGTAAGAGATTTAGGTATAATACCTGTAGATGATAGAACTATGGGAACAATGTGTACGGTTTGTGCTTTCCACTGAGTTTTAATTTCTATAGCAAGATCCTGATATTTGTTTAGTTTTTCTGATATTGTGCTTTGAATGTTGTGTGAGTTAGGTATAGCTATATCGATTAAATAGACGATTTTATTGGCTTTATCGTGTACAGTGATATCGGGTCTATTGTAGTGAATGGTTTTGTCAGTTATAATTGTTCTATCCCAGTACATTTTATGGTGTTGATTTTCTAATATGATCTCAGGTTTATATTTGTAATACGGATTCATATCTGTTATTAGTTTGTATTTATGTGCTAGGTGCTGGTGTATAATTGAGGCCACTTGGTCATGGCGGTGTTTATAGTCTGTCTGGGCTAAAGATTTGCACGCTCCTGTGATATGCTGAATAGTTTCAGAAGCATTATTACAATGTCTACATAAGTCAGTCGGTTGGTTGGGATCTTTTATGATAAATTTCCTATAATTGCGAGTTGCTATAATTTGGTCTTGAATTGCGAGCATAAAACCTTCGGTCTCGGGAAACAACTCACCTCGTCTAAGCCACTCGTTCGACTTGCTTTTGTCGACATGTGGTAGGCTCAAGTAGGCTCGATGTCTTCCATGTAAAGCCTTATCAGCCCATAATGCAAGTTTTTGTTGTGTACTTATGAGCTGTTCGTTTGCTTGAGTATGTTTGTCTTGTAGGTTTAGTGGTGTAAGTTTTTTGTCTGTTTCTATTGCGTGTTTGTGTAATGGTGAGTGTGCAGCTTTGTCATGGAAATAAGTTCGGAGTGAGAGTATTTGTTTATTGTGTAGGTTATGTACGTCTATCAGTCCTCTGCCCCCTTCTTGGCGTGGCAGAGTGAGTCTCTGTATGCATGATTTTGGGTGGTGTTTTCTATGTTTGGTAAGGTGTGTGTTAATAGTGCGTTGTAGTTGTTTGATATCAGATTTCGACCACTGTATTATACCAAAAGAGTATGTGAGGATGGGTATTGCGAATGTGTTGATTGCCTTTATTATGTTTTTAGAATTGAGGTGTGTTTTTAAAACTAAGTTAAGGCGATGGGTGAACTTTTTTAATAGTTCTTGTTTAATCATTTTATGTTGTATCTGTCTAGTCTGTTTAAAACCTAGGTATTTGTATGTACTGTGTTCATCCATTGGCTCTATCACTTCCCCGATTTCAAGTGCATACCCATTGTTTTGAATTTTACCTTTCGAAACTGATAAAATTTTGCATTTATCAACTCCGAACTGCATACAAATATCTTGAGAAAATTTTTGTGTTGTATCTGCTAATTTGTATAAAGTGTTTTTGCTGTTTGCGTAAATTATTTTTGTTTTTTTTCGTTTGCGTATTATTATTATTATTGTACTATAATTACTAACACACATCTGAATATTATAATTATAATTATGATTATTGTTAATTGTATGGATTTTAATCTGAAAATAAATGTATATTATTATTATTAAATTTAATGCTTCTTAAAGTTATTCTGGCTGGTGGGAACCGCGGTGGCTTAGTGGTCATACCGTTTGGTATATCTAACAAGAAGACAGAAGTTTGAATACCGCCCGCAATAAAATTTTTCCTTCACTAAAATAACTTGAAGTTTGGGTTTCAGAATACATTACAGAATCAATATTTTCTTATATTAGTAATAATAACACAACATGGGTTCACGTCGGTAGTACAATGGGTGGATTGGGTGGAACCGGCAACCACATGATCGTAAGTCCGACGCCCTAGCCATAACATTACACACAATCACGTCTGCATTCCCCGAAGGGTTAGACAGAGGCGTAGGAATTAATGTACATCCACAGTTCGCCAGTATGTTTAGGTCCCATGTAATAGAGGGCGAGCCTTTTGCCATTAACCGGGCACAAATATTAAATTCCGAGCTGCTACTGAGAATTTCATAGAAAAACCAAATCCCACCAAAAACATTTTCATGTAAAATGTTGCCAAGACGAGACCTTATGGCAGACCTTAAGTTATCAGTTCTCATATAGATCCAAGCTTCTAACTATATACGCCCAAACTCTACAAGCCCTAACGTCACCAACTTTACACCTTAGTCGAAATAATGTGGTTATGCCGTTTGTACCTACTCCGAAATCGATCCTATCGGTTTTTTCTTAAGAGTTGATTATAAAACATAATATAACATAGCATGGCGCCTGTATTCTCCGAAGGATTAAGCAGTAATGTTCTAAAGGTCACCCACTGTACGCTGGTATATTTAAGTATTTTTTTAAAGCTTCCTAGCAATGTATTTCGCACATTACTAGTATTCTTGTTAATCCCTCGTGCTAAGCTAAATGCTTGTGTTACGAGTGGGTTCACGTCGGTAGTGCAATGGGTGGATTGGGTGGAACTGGAAACCACATGATCGCAAGGCCAACGCCCTAGCTATTAAATGATAAATGATATTTATTTCTGTAAATAGATCTTTTAAGGACTTTTACAAATCAATATGTTTTTTTAATTAGATGACGCCGGCATTTCCTAACTGACGACCTCTGAAAAGAAACACCTAAACAAACTCAGAGAATCATGGTCTCTTTTAAAGTCCGGACATAATATTTAGTAGCAAATATGTGAGTTCCAATGTAAGACAATGTATGAAAAGGCCTTTAGAAGAAAGAGCCATTGTGACTTTAAGTAGACCATTCCCAGCTAGGATAGCTCTACTATAATCTAGGTAGCTAAACATCCCTTCGCACGACGATACAAGATGAGTGGAACATTTGCGTAGGCCAGATAAAAGTCTCAAAGCCGCCAGATTAGGCTACCGCCGCTTAAAATTTCATAGATAAACCCAATATTAATTTTGCTTGACCTAGATATCGACCCAGGACATTCTTTTGCATTGTATCTGTAATTTTGTACTTGACGTGGTTACTGGGATACTGGGACACTGCTCATGTTCCTAATTCATTCCACCAATATTAAGCAAATAGTAAAGGAAACATCCAAGAATCCTTCCACTAAGGTTTAGGAGGTCTTCACCTTTGTAAGAGGCTTATAACTATTTTGGAGCTTACCCATGTTACGTTCTTAGAGTAAACAGCATTCATGAATATTTTGTAGCCTTTTAGCAGCATTGTATAAACAAAATCCGGGTAAAACCATTGTCTTACATTAGGTACCTAACTTTTTTAAAGTACTTTGCATGAAATATGCATTAAAAATATTATTGAATACAAATTATAAAACAAATTAATAATGTTGTTGTGAACCAAAATGATCAAAAAGTTTAACCGACGAAAAAAAGTTAAATACTTATTAAACCTTTTTATCCATAAAAAATATTTTAGGTTGGCGCTAAAACAATGATCAATGAAAATGATATTTGAAACTAAGTTTATTTGATAATATAACATAATATCTCGTTAAGTTATTTTTTAGTAAAGGAAAAAATTCAATCGCGGGCAGGATTCGAACCTGCGTCTTCTTGTTTGATATACCAGACGCTCTGACCTCTAAGCCACCGCGAATGGTGGTATATCAAACCAGAAGACGCAGGTTCGAATCCTGCCCGCGATTGAATTTTTTCCTTTACTAAAATTAATAATCTTAGCATGGAAAATGCAAAAAAATCACAAAAAGATAATATCTCGTTAGTCCTTCAGTAGTCCTTTCAAAATCGTAAATCCGTTTTTTGTCGTAGACGATGACTTGCACTTTTGAAGTGATACAAAGTCCGCCGTACGGTCAATCTTCTGTCCTCTGGGTTTCCGCAGAAGCGAAATGTCTTCGTCAGGGTAGATCATGACTCCTGCAGGATCTATCGCCGTTGAAGACCGCTGCTGAAGAGCTTTGAGGTTAAAAACGATTCTTGCCGCTTCCGTTAATTTTTAATATTATGCAGGCGGGATCCACGAAGGATCATGTTTACCTTTTTCGAACACTGCCTACGTCGTCTACGTGTCTGCCAGTCAGCTTGATAAAGAGAGAAATCAAAGACATTATCAGATTGTCTGAGAAACCAAATAAAATATATAGTTACAATACGTATTTCTATTACCTTTTTATAATGTTGATATTATGAAACAACTTCGAAACAGATTCAAATGTATTCGGAAATTCTATAACGGAAGTCTCTGACTATATCCTTTACTAGGATTCCTCACTCGATATGAGCTTCCTATGGAATAATATTGTTATTCACATCGCGTAACTCACAAATACTATCGTATGTTTTATTTACTCAACCGGATTCTACTGACGAATCTATTTCGTATTCAGAACATGATTTCAGAATATTGCTTGTTTATTATTATGGGTTTGAATATTATTAGTTTTATTAGTATAAAGTAACTAGATTCAATGTGACTGCCTCATTAGTCTAGTGGACTGCTATGCCAAAGATCCTTTTTTTCCTGGGATTTTTTTATGAAATTCTCAGTAGCAGTTTGGAGCTTGGATTTTCGGTTAATGGCAATAGGCCCACCCCCTATTACATAGGACCTAAACATACCGGCGAACTATGGGTGTATATTAGTAAGTACGCCTCTGCCTATCCCTTCAGGGAATACAGGCGTCGTATGTTATGATTTTCTATTAGATATAAACATATAACTGATACAATAAAACGTCATCATCAATATAATTCCAAGCTCTAATCAATCAGGTTTATTCATCATAAATATCCCATCAGTGGTGTGGAACAAACTACCGGCCAGCAAGCCAGGGACCATAACAGAACCTATGAACAGAACGTTATCGTACATCAACTGCTAGTTACTTGTGTATAAACCATTAAATGGACTCACCCTGCAGTATGAATAAGATAAAGTATAAACCATACCTTCAAAACGAAGAAGTGATAGCTTAGCACTTAGAAGATTCACTGCCAGTGCATCTAAGTCCGGTTGTGTCATGAATTGGAAACCGTGTTTTTTTTTATTTAATGTTAAGTAATATGGTAAATATAACAACATATTCAACAGACAAGATTTAAACTTTTTGGGAGTAGGTACATATTTCAAACCATTCAATACGCATTAAGTCATTTATCTATTTTTTCTGATTCATTTTTAGAGTTCCGTATCTCAAAAGGACAAAACAGAACCTCTAGGAAAATATTGTCGTCCGTCCGTCCGTCTGTCTGTCAGGACCCTTTATCTCGGGAAGGAGTGGAGGTATCGAGTTGAAATTTAAACATACTCAGGTTTACAGTCCCTTGAAACTGTGAAAAAATCTTCTAAGCTAACGTACTAAAAGATATGGTCGTTTATGCCGCAAAAAACAAAATTTCGGCACTCAAGGGAATCAAAATTTATAGGGTATTCCGTTGACCTAGAACTATGAAATTTGGCAAGTAATACTGCCCTATACTACAAATAAAGGGAAAAATGTGAAAACTATACATTTGTAATTAACTATAATATGTACCTATAAATTTGTACGAGTGGGCGAGTCCTACTAGCACTTGTCTGGTTCAATATGATATCCATTATATGTCAGTATTAAAAAAATAGAGCTGTAAAACTGAAGATAATATTATAAAATCAGGTTGAGTATTAGATAAACCAACGTTCACAACTCAATTAAACTAGAAGATTAGATAGAAGACAGCTTTAAGAATCCGGCGGACCGAAATTCTCTTACAAACGTAATACCGAAATTAGTCGTAATTCAAACATAATTTAATCAAATTCTATTATTATTCGGATTCCGATACCGTTAATTTAGGTTCCTACTCTACCATTTCATCAAAAAAACTTCCCTCGAAATAAATGCAAGCGAATGCAATTTTTGATAATTTTACCAAGTTTGGAACGATTTTCCGGTCTTTTATTTCCAGTAGTGTGTAGTAGTAGACGAAATAGAATCGTAGGAACCTAGATTAACAGTATGTAAATCCGAATGATAACAATTTGATAGAATATTGTCTGAACTACGATTTATTTCGGTATTACGTTTTTGTGAGGAATTCAATTAAACAATTAACGGTTAATGAAAATGTGACTACTTACTTATGCTGACAGCTCCCACGTACTAAGTCACTCAGGATATGTCACAGTCAACAGCTTATCTTATTCATACTCATAAGTACATAAAGCATTAAAGGGGTCCATTGAATAGCTCACGGAAATGGTTTCTTTCATTTTACGACATTAGTTGTCGAGTAAATGGCCAACATATTTCGTGTTAGCCGGATTACTTGCGTAACGCATTGTACAGGAAAAATGACTCCTAAATATGGTTGCTGTGTTCCTAAATAAACAACTATAACTTTTTTTATCAACCCCTCTGCTGGGCACAGATCTTCTTTTAGAATGAGAGGGGTTAGGCTCAAGTTCACTACGCCGGGCTTAATAATAAGATTTTTAGATAAAAAAATAAACTTCCACCATTTTGCGGTGTATCTAAATATCCAACGGTGAAAGACTAATTAAAATGACATAGGACCATCTCGAATTATACTCTATCCATTATGGAATGTTTAAAATGAGACAATAAATAACAATATATACAGAATGCATGAAAAAACTCCTCATTTTTGGTAATCCTACTATATTCTGACACTTACGCGAATATTAGACATTGAAATAAAACTACTTTTTACCGCGTTGTATTGATATTATTTGATTCCCGACGTTTCGGATCCTCTACAGCATCCATGGTCACGGGTAGACTAAGTTGTTGGACGTCTTAATGTTACAATTACTAACAGCTACCTTACATTTTTGTTAATTATTGGCGATCCATTATTATTATAGATTCCATTAAATCAAAATCCAAGCCCAAAACTGCAAGACCGAAGGATACGGTGAGCTCGTTCTGCGTGAATCGGATCGCCGGATATACACTGCTGCCTCCTCTGGGGCAGACATTTAAATATATAGTAACATATAAAAATAAATAGTGCAATAAATAATGAATAGTGCAGGCAAAACATAGTTATAAAAATATAAATTTAATTTAATTATAATATTGTATGTATGTACAGGTACATCTCCCGCTCTCGTACTAAGCTGTGCTGTGCCTAAATCTGTTTTAATTTATATGTACATTATGGAATGCAAAAAAGAATTGATTGTTTGATTGATTGATCTAAGAGCAGGTCAAGGGAAAGCAAGTACAGCTTCTAATCGGTCCGATATACTCTTTTACACCCCTGGATGCCGACTCTACGAGGATTTCCGAGATCTACTACACACTCGCATCGTGCTAATACAATACTAATACAATAAAACAGTGACTGGCTTATTTATATTTTTTTTTATTATCACAATTATATCTGTACTTACATAGAAGATATTTAAGAAAAAGTAAATGTAATAGTGGGGTCTTTACAAGAGCAATGAAAGCGAAAACCATTATCTATAGAATTTTTATTTTTCTGACTGTCTGCGAATTGTGCAAAAAATACTACATGAAATTGTATGAAGTTTTTACTCTCTAAGAGGTCTAATGTAAATCTAGTAAATGACACTCTGTTTAGAAGCCGAGTTAAAGTTAGTAACTTTTTTTTAGATTCCTTATAAAAATAAAAATAAACTATAGGATGTATCGCGAATAGATTTGTTCTTCAAAAATAACAAAAGATAGCAACTCTACTTTCATTCAATTTCCTATGCGTTGAAATACGCCCCTGATACTACTTTCCAAATGCAAATAGCAAGCAGCTACCCATAATTTTCCCTTCCATCTCAATGTATAAGGATCAATTTACATTACAATTAAGAATACTCTTGCTAATGTATTCTAGTGTAATTGCCTAAACGTTTGCCTGAGAACTATTAACTAATACTGTGGCAATTAAGATACCAGCGTTCGTGTAATTAGCAAAGGAATTTGTAATGTTTGTAACGCGGATAATGTTATATTATAATTATGTTCACGTCAACTTTGGGTCAGATAGACACGTTTTAATAAAACCCTAAGAAACCTTAAGAAGGTTGAAAAAATTAACAATTAAAATTGATTTCGTTATATTTATTTAGTTTTATTTTAGTTGGTTATTTAGGTTACTGGTAGATAATTAAAGTTATTTAAGTTTTAGTCAATGCTAGTACGAGTATATTTTTAGAATAAGTTTTTTTGTAATTGCCATTAACCGGGCACAAATCCAGACTCCGAGCTGCTACTTAGAATTTCATAGAAAAACCCAATAACACTTTGCTCGACCTGGGGATCGAACCCAGGACCTCTAGCGTAGCAGTCGCGCTTGGTACCACTAGGCTAATGAGGCAGTGTTTTTGTAACATGTATTGATATTTTTTTAGATACACAAATTAATTTTCGGTTCCTAAAATCAAAGTAAAAATCTAATACTCTATTAATAGATCATTATTACAGGTGCTTTTAATTGTACAGTCAGCGCCAAAAGTCGCTAAACACGATGCAATCTTCAAAACGTTTTTACATCATTACTAACCAAAAAATTCTGACCTGAAGTTAGTACCAGTTTTCTGCATATAAGAATTGCATCGTGTTCAGCGACTTTTGGCGCTGACTGTACATTGTATGAAACTAGGTGCACTATTCCAAATATTGGGTCTCATGGGAAGGATCGTTAAGAAACTCAACAGATACTTCTTTAAATAAAAACTATAACATTGTTTTTTCTTTTCAATTTGTTAACAATTTTGTTAGAATGTGAGAATTAGAGCTTGTTTAATCACACCACACCCAACACCCATATTAATAAAATAACTAATATAAAGTTTAAATTCTAATAAAACAGAAAATAGATAACATTTAATGTACTTAATAATTACAACAATTAATTAAAACCTTAGTTAAAATAAAACGGGATTCTATTTCTTACATCTATACTCGTAGTAGCTGCAGCAAAAGAGCTTTGAACTGTTTTTTCTCAAAGAGAAACATGCAATCCATTGCAGTGTACCAACTCATTATCTAATGGCTTTTGTAACTGGTGTGTGAGTAGCCAGCTTTATGCACTCGCGATTACAAAGCACAGTCATATTACTCGTGGATTACTTAGCACATACTCAGAATTTAACAACATAAGATGATAAGCATTGCATATATTCCCCGGGGGCGGATCTACATAAGGGTTTTTTGGGTTGTAGCCCATGGCCCCGTGCATATAAAGGGCCGCAGACCCCATTGAAGACAAAATGGACGGAAAATATTTTATTGAATAAATTAAAATATTTTATCTTTTTGTGATTTTTTTGCATTTTCCATGCTAAGATTATTAAGTTATTTTTTAGTAAAGGAAATTTCTATTTTTCCTTTACTAAAAATAACTAAAATATTTTATTAAATAAACTAGCTTTTGCCAGCGACTTCGTCCGCGTGGAATAGTTACTTTGTTCCATATGAATTTTCATCCTCTATTTCACCCCTACATTGTAGGTCGAAATTTATCAAAATCCATTCTTAGGGGATGCCTACATCATAGTAGCTATATGCATGCCAAATTTCAGCCCGATCCCTCCAGTGGTTTGGGCTGTGCGTTGATAGATCACTATGTCAGTCAGTCAGTCACCTAACGTAAGAGTAGACAAATATAATCAGAAACTGCTAAGCTATCGGGAGTTACATGTGTTATTGTGATTCAACCATAAAAGATAGACATTTGCTGTCGTGGAATATTTTTTATATAATTTTAAGGAGAACATTTCCGTCATACATGATTTCTGTGTAGCTTTAACAATTAAGGCTGCACACGCGACGGAAGCTTAAAAACTGGAGTAAGTTCTCCCGTTTTCCCAAGATTTCCCTTCACTGCTCTGCTCCTATTGATCGTAGCGTGATGAAAAGTATACTATAACCTGCCCAGGAGTATGAAGAACAATTGTACCAAGTTTCGTTGAAATCCGTCGAGTGGTTTTTGTTTCTATAACAAACATACAGGCAGACAGACAGACAGACAAACAGACAGACAGACAGACAGACAGACAGACAGACGGACAAAAATTTTACTGATTGCATTTTTGGCGTCAGTATCGATCACTAATCACCCGCTGATAGTTATTTTGGAAATATATTTCATGTACAGAATTGACCTCTCTACAGATTTATTATAAGTATAGATTAAAATATTTATAGTCCTATTTTTTCCAATACCGTTTACCTAGTACACAATAAGGAAAATAGTGTTTTTGACAAAATGACAATTATTTGATTAATTAGGCAGGCACTGGCCTAAGTAGTATTAGCCCAGGGCCGCACAAACTCATGGTCTGCCCCTGGATATCTACCCCTGGGTCTTTTTTTCTAACAGATGCATAAATATCTATTCATAACTACGAAAAAAAAACTAAGTATTAGAATCGTTTAGCCGTAATTGTTAAGAATATAGATATCGATATTCGTTTAAGGACAAGTCTGACAATTATTTGTATCGTTAGGATATTGAGTTGTGGAGGTCTGATGGCAAGCGATACCAATGATTCGGACGATAATGTGTTAAGGCTCTTTAAGCACATCAATTCAACCCACAAAAGATTATTACGGTTGACAGCGATACTGAAATCATTTCGTTGACCTTAAAAGTAGCAATGGCAACACAACGTCTGCACAATCTTGTTAATAAAACCCGGAAAAGTACAGGCGAAGTCGAGTAAATAGGAATTCATAAAACAGTGATGTTGATGACAAGAGCCTTATAAAACTGGGATAAACAAACTGAGCAGGCGTTATAGCTGAATCGTGACAGGACTCCCTTGTGGTGGCTTCCACAACAGCACACAAACAGTTCCCAAAATGTTTGCAGACAAATAAATAGGAATGGAAATGACTGCGGCAAATAAAATGCACTTCTTATTGGCTCGTTAAATATTTTTGTGGGGTTTCACACCCTTAACTGGTGACTAGTAAAGGTGAATAAACTTTGAGGGAAAAAACATTGTAATAAAGAGATTGGATCTAAAATTGCACATCCCCTTTCTTTACATTTTATGCTCATGTTGAATTACTTTTTCATATTGCATTATCTGCTGCAATCGCATTGGACCAAAGAAAAGATTCGCTAGTCTGGATTTTTTAATCCTAATATTTTTTTTTTTAAATAACGTTGCCCCACACTAGGATTTTCTCCTGTATCGTGGGTGCGTTTACAAACACAAATTCTCACATGCACAAACGCCCAGACCCGGAACAACTACTTGTAGATCATACAAATATTTGCTCCGTGTGGGGATCGAACCCACAACACGTGACGCAGAAGCCGATCGCTCAGCCGCTACGCCAAACGTGTCGTCAAATATTATAAATGTGAAAGTAACTTTGTCTGTTATTTTTTTACCAATGAACATATTTTGATAAAATTTTGCGTAGTGATAGATTGCATCATGAAAAAGACATGAGCTATATCTTAAACAAACACCCTCTCACCCTAAACGCATATACCGTCTCCATTCCGTCGTGAGTAAAAAATAAAGTGTTATTAGTCCTTTTGAGACGCGTGTAAAATCTAGCTACAGAAAATGAACAAAAATGTAAAGTAATTCTTATCGCTATAAATTTTCAAATAAGAATTTCAATTATTTAGAATTGGAAAAAAAACATAACATAACATACCATCACGCCTGTATTCCCTGAAGTGTTAGGCAGAGGCGTACTAAGGTAAATCCACAGTTCACCGGTATGTTAAGGATCCATGTAGGACCCATGTAATAGGGGGTGAGCCTATTGCCATTAACCGGACACAAATCCCGACTCCGAGCCGCTACTGAGAATTTTATGGAAAAACCCAATAACACTTTGCTCAACCTGGGGATCAAACCAAGGAGCTTTAGCGTAGCACTCGCGTGTGGGACCACTAGACTAATGAGGCAGTAAAAAAAAAATAGAGTGAAAATTTAAGATAGCAACACGCAAGGTCTACCGAACAGTGACGATTATGAACATAATTTGAAAAGAATTGTATATGAATCTATTTGGCTATATACCTACCTACTTTTTTAATTGAATAAAAGTAAATAAAGTTCCGAGATAGTCCCCTTTATAATTTTATCCGCCATTAACCGGACACAAATCCCGACTCCGAGCCGCTACTGAGAATTTTATGAATAAACCCAATAACACTGCTCGACCTGGGGATCGAACCAAGGAGCTCTAGCGTAGCAGTCGCGCGTGGGACCAATAGACTAATGAGGCAGTAAAAAAAAAAATAGAGTGAAAATTTAAGATAGCAACACGCAAGGTCTACCGAACCGTGACGATTATGAACATAATTTAAGAATTGTTTGTGAATCTATTTGGCTATATACCTCCCTACTTTTTTTCTTGAATAAAAGTAAAGTCCGTAAAAGTACCTAAAATAAAGTTCCGAGATAGTCCCCTTTATAATGTTATCCGTCATGTCTAAAGTTATAGGTAACGTTTATAAGTTGTAAAAAAAAACAAATATTCATTGAATTAAAGTCTTTGAGAATATCATCATATTATTTTCTTTCATCTCTGAAACAGAATCCCGAAACCTGATTTTTGTACCTAATTGTAATCTGCAAAGTTATTTCTACCCAAGCGTGGGTGTGAATTTCTTATATTAATTATAATATTGCGTGGGTTTGTAGATCTCACAGATAATAATTTCCATTTACATTGATGAAATACAACAGATTAACTAAAGTAGCTTTTACATCTTCTTTGGACTCATAAAAAATACAAAACGAGACTCCCACGTAGTATGAAGGAAGTGGATTACTTTGACAAGGTACGTCAATTACATTTTGTTTTGTGTGGTTTCTGCTAAAAATAGACAAGGGTTGTTTCTATTACTTAAAAAGTTACAGGAATATGATACCTACTAGGTATGTTACCGTCAAAATTCATCACCGGTCAAAACTAATTTTGACCGCTTAAATCAGACAAATCTACTTTTGACACGAACAAGTTTTCCTTGGGATCAATATCCCAAGGAAAACTTGTTCTTCAGTGCACAAATTAAAAAAATGGGTTTGCTCTTGATTTCAATCCTGCTTCCGGGGCATAGATGAGATCGACGGTGGAGCGGACATACCCAGAAGATGTCTGTTCACCCTACTTTTGAAATGATTCGTGTTGTACGTAGGTACTCGTAAATGCAGACGCAGGTAGGGAGTTCCAATTAGAAATAAATAAATACATGACCACCATTTCGTCACCAATCTAGCTAATCTATTTTACAACTGAATCATTGGGAACAATAAGATCGTTACACAAAAAATCAGTTTCAAGCTAATTTAAGTCAAAGAATCTCAAACTTTATTGGGACGAAACCATCTGAATAAACACGTCACACGTCAATAATTGAAATTAGTTTTTGTCATAAGAAACTTGATGGCGCCAATAAAAGCGGGTCCTCGGTGTTAAAATAAATTAATTTAAAGTATTATTCCATATTATGGGCAAAAGCCTATTCTCTTGGGTCAGACTAAGTATATGTTTTTTTTTAAGATAATTCACAAAGATTACGATGCTCAAGCAGTGTCATAATAAACATTTTATTGCAGTCAGCAGTCCTTCAGGTTGCCATAGTTATACATAAAATATTATTATCCTGCAGATCGTTAATTATGGTGATTTGTGGGAAACGGGGACATTCCGAGTTTCCTGGAAGTTTAAGATAATGATGACGAATTACGTCTTATGTTTTCGCGGCGGATCTTCTACCACTTCGAGCTCAATTTGCCTTAAAATAATTTTACGACTGTCCCATTAGTGTAGTGGATGTAAGCGAGTCTGCTACACTAGAAGTTCTAGGTTCAATTCCCTGATCGAGTATTTTTTTGGTTTCTTGATGAAATTATCAGTTAGGTATAATAGCAGCTTGGAATTTGGATTTGTGCCCGGTTAAAGGTAATAAATAGGCTCACGTGGCATCTAAACATATTGGCAAACAATGGGTGTAATTTTTTTATATACCACTAAGGTGGCAAACAAGCATACGGCCCTCCTGATGGTAAGCGGTTACCGTAGCCTATGGGCGCTTGCAACACCAAGGGAGAACTCGCGCGTTACCGACCTTGTAAATTAAGGAGCAATAGTTGGGTTGGCAGCATAGGACACAATAGCGTGACGCTTATCCTATCTGACAACTTTACAAAGTTTGGACGATTTTCCGGTCTTTTATTTCCAGTGTAGTAGTAGCAGATGAAATAGTACCGTAGGAACCTAGATTAACGGTATTCAAATCCAAATAATAAAATAATTTCGTAGAATATTACCTGGATTACGATTTATATCGGTATTACGTTTTTGTGACCAATTTAAGCTCCGCCGGACCCTTATACATATAAATAAAACAACCTTCTCCTAAAAAAGAAAAAAATAATTTCTTTGTGTTCATTTTAATTCGGACAAAATGACTATATAAACCAACAATCTTCTTCATACAAATATAAAACGTCTAATAAACCTCCTAGAGCGTATACGTCAATAACGTAACGAATTACTAAAAATTTTGCTGCTGTATTTAGTTTTTCCTTTTGTTTTATTCTTTATTTACACTTTCAAATTTTGATAATAGAATAAAAGAGATTTCAATCTGTATGTAAACTTTTTATAGAAACTAATAAGATTTAAAACTATAAAGATATAAATAATTTAGGATTATGGTATCTCCAAATTCTGTTGATGTGTGTATGTTTTACAATAAACAATTATACAGTACTCATGTAATATTTGTATTTTCACTCTGTTTAATAAAGAATAATCTATCTATCAATCTATCTTCTTTTCCGACACGTAGTTTATGACACGTTTTAAATTATTATGAATAAAACCGCAAGAATATAAAGGAACTTCATTATGATTTTAATGTCCTGCAAAATTAATTAAGTAGAACTTCTTGTGATCAGGTAGTTCTACCTTTACTCGACTTAATTCAATTCGCACCATTGACTTTACGTTATTCGCTTCGGGATAAAGTTATAGACTGGAGATTTTATTTAATCTTCATGATGGTGGAAGTGGAAATCTTTTTCAGATGAATTAGTATTGTATGAAGTTTTGTTTTTAACTAGCTGTCCCGTAATTTTAGGTTTTATGTAGGAAAGAAAGAAAAGAACAGCCGAAACTACAGGAGCTAGATCCGTGAAAGTTTGCATGCTGGTTCCTTTTGCACTGTAGACGAGCACTAAGAAAGGATTTATGGAAATTCAACCCCTAAGGTAGTGAAAAGGGGGGTGAAAGTTTGTATGAAAGTCCGCACACACTACCATGCGTTTGACATACTCACACACACAATACATATAATTTTTTTTTTATTCGTGATAGGCTTACACTTGACCGCCAGTTCGCCTGATGTTAAGCAACACTGTGATCTACGATGGAGCGCGCTTGCCTAGAAGAAACCGATTCACTCGTGATTTAAAGACACCCAGATTATATCTATCAGGGAAGAGCCACTCGGGAAGTGCGTTCCATATTTCAGCGGTACGCATGATAAAAGTGGACTTAAAACGTTACGGTCGGGTTTTTTGAATGTCTACCATGAATCGATGACGCTTTCTCGTGCTTCTGGTCGTCCGACAGTGGAAAGGGCTAGGGGGAATAAGATCGTGGAGATCTGATGCACACTCTCCGAAATGTATCCGATAAAAACCGATAAGCTAGCAACTTTGTGGCGATGTTCAAGACTTTGGAGTTTAGCTCGGACAAGGGAGTCATTACCAATAAGCTTCTTGGCACGTTTCTCGACGGACTCCAACGCCTCGAGCTGGTACTTAGCCGATCCATCCTAAAGGTGCGAACAGTACTCCATGCACGACCGAACTTATGCTTTATACAATGAGAACAATTGTTCCGGCGTGAAGTAACGCCGCACCTTCGAGAGGATACCCAGCTTTCTGGCAGCTATTTGAGCCTTGGACTCTATATAGGAGCCGAAGTTGAGGGTTGACGTCAGAGTAACGCCCAAGAGCTCAAGGTGGTCAGTTATCGGCAGAGATACATTCCGGAAAGTAGGAGCCAGTTGGAACGGGCTCTTTTTGGCGGAAAACAGACACGCCTGGGTCTTGGCAGCGTTGAATTTGACCAGATTGGCATCGCCCCATTTGGAGACAGCCTGAAGGGACAAACTGATCCAAGAATAAGTGAATTAGAGGATAAGTGAATCCTCTTGGATCAAAGAATTACCACTGAAATTCATTAACACAAAATTTGAAGGACAAATTAACAATAATTCAAAATTTGAACACAGGAAAACACAAAATTTGAAGCTTTCAAAGGTGGACAAACGATCTTTTCACATTTTCACGATAACGTAATAATGTGCGACGTCAGAATAGGCCCTTATTGCTTTCGTTGACAATAATATTATTGCGAAAGTTCATCTATATTTATAACTGGTATCGTAACAGTAATTTTGTGTTCATTATAAACTTCCGATTTTATATCGTAAATGAAATATTATATCTTTGATTTATGGGATCTCCATTCACCTCTTTTATTAAATTTCGAGTAATGTGACAGCTGTTTCGGTGCGGCTTTTAAAAAGTATTAAAGTATATAGTATAAAAGTAGTAAAATAAAATTAAAAAAGTATCTTGAGATGAAATAAATTTGCTGACGTTTTTTTGCGGCGGAGTATTTTCACACTAAACTTTGGCAACCTGTTTGACCAACATCTTTTAATAAATATTGGAGTGAAATAAAGGACGCAAAGTTTCACGCAAAAGTTCACAAGGATATCATGTTCATAATCTGAGGTTTCATGTACTCAAAAAGGAATGAAATTTTACCCCGTGTGGTTGGAATACTGTTCCTCACTGCCTTTCAGATAGGCATCCCGTAAGCGGCGTGAAAATATCTGACTTGCTCGGTGGTAGGACTTCTTGGGGTCTGACTGGCTGGTGACCACCCTTACGTCGGAATCTGTCGTAAAGCACCTTGGTGTGTGTTTCGACTTTTGCACGTAAGAGCCAGTTCCGCTCAGCTGCTACGGCTCTGGAAGTCTGCAGTCTGTAAGGGATCTTAAAGATCGGCAACCCCTTTGGTATTGCAGGTGTCCATGGGCGACGTTAAATACTTACCACCAGGTGGCTCGTCAGCTCGTTTACCAACTTAACCCATATAAAAAAGACATTGCTGAGTCAACATTGGATTATTTTTTAAAAGTGTTTTATATAATCGTATAGTACTTAGTACCTACCCATTTCATAGGTACTTATATTATTTTTAATACGAGTATATTTGCGTTATAATTATAATGATGACTGAATTAAATTTAATATTTAATTAATGAAATTGAATTATACTCGTAATGAAGATTTGTGCGCCGGATACGACAGAATATTTTAGACATTTTAAACGGTAACAACCTGTGACTTCAATATTCTTTCAAATAAATAAATAAAATGTCCCGGAGGAGTAATATGACCATTGGATTGTCAGTTCAACATTAGCGAGTTCGAATCCTAGTTCAAAGCTTCAAACCTTCAAGAAAAGAGCGTACTCCCTTTTAAATCGCCGGCAACGCACTTGTGACTCCTCTGGTGTTGCGGGTGTCCATGGGCGGTAATCGGTTACTATCATCAGGCGATCCGTTTACTCGTTTGGCCCCTATCCTATAAAATCGTGTTGATTTCAGTTTGCTAGAAGCAGTGAATTAGGAATCATTCATCTAGTACAAATAGCAGCAAGAAATTATGCAAATAACTAAATAATTTGCGTTTGACATTCCCTTTAAATTTTGTCCAAGAAAGTCTCGTAGAACCATTTACGATAAATTTAATTTGTAACGATTCAGTATCTATAAAGTATAATGTTAATTGATAAATACTTCGCTTAATAAAGCCTTGAAATTCTAAGACTTCCATTCTACCGTAATAATTATAAAGACTCATCAAACCAGTGAGCAGTGAGTATAGATTTAAAAGCAAAACTTTGAAGCGAATCTTGGATCCCAAACAAATTCTAATCCAGCTAGATAACTGTCCAAACAATAAACTTTGTTACGCGTCACCGGGCACAAATAGATCCATATTATTCCAACACCCCTGATTAGATATTCCCTGGACATTGGATCCAGGTAAAACTTATTGGATTATGAAAATTCCCGCGCGATTGTTGTTCAGCCAACAACGGTGTGATTTCACTCTGACCAAGTTCCAACTGTCAAATTCCGAAACTTTCCGACATTTCGGCAGTGACGTCATGACAATGTCACGACGCGACGGGTGGTCAAAGTTATGGGGTTAAGGGCTGCTTTTCACACCGTTATAAAAATAAATTGCGGGAATAGGAAAGAAAATTACTTATATTCCCGGGATTGAATCTTTAAACGACGAGGTATTAGGAATTCGATTATTAATTCGAAAATACATAATCGTACTTTTACATATGTATATTCGCCAGTTGTGACTTGTCGGAGTACCCACAACAATAGATTAAGCATACTCTAAATGTTTAAACTTAAGTTTTATAAATTTGTAAGTCTAATCGCCGAAGTTAATGCTTTACTTATTACTATAAAACTTTCTCAAATAAGTGAAATGGATTTTTTTTTATGAGAAATAAAGTCTATAGACCACAAATAAATAAATATTTATGCAATATACCTATTAAAATACATTTGCTCATTAATCACTTCTCAGAACGATTCGCAGAGAAATTGAAGAAACCTGCACACCATTGTAGTTAATTTGCTTGGCTGTGTGTGAAATCTAATATTTTAACCCCACTCATTCTGAAATCCGTGTCCACTAGGACACAGGAAATGGATTGATGATGGTGATGATAACCATGACAAATTCAAAAGTACTTGAAACGTGATCACTACTATGTAACAGACGTAATGTTAAAAAGGTTTCCTTATAAATCCCACTTAAGCAGTGACCCACTCAAATAAATTGAATGTTAAAGCTTCCGCAGTTTGTACGCTACATATTGTGCGGACCTTGTACGTACGGCAGACGGCTACATATCAAGTTATATATATCCAGTATAAGTTGAACCCGCATTGTATAGAGTTTTCGTACAATACGAGGTCAGCTTATACTGGAAACTATAGCTACAATGCTATCAATCGAACAGAGTCATGTAAATTACGATCGTATTTCGAGCCATTAAGTTTTAAACTTAAATGAGTGCTTCGTGGGTTCGTAATATTAGTTAAGCTGATCAATGGATCTTCAAGTCTATCAATGGATGACCATTCTTATCACATGAGACTGCTCCACGACTCGGAGAGCACGTATGATAGCCCTAGTTGTTATACGATCAACTATGACAATCTTTAGTTATTAGTCAGAAGCCTCGGAATAATATCCAAAACCACGGATGCGGAGGTCTGTAGGCAGACATGGTAGCTTAGTTTCCTAAAGAACCAACTATGGGTAGGATAGTAGGTAATATTTCTTTTTTGCCCGCAGTCGAATATTTTCGTACACAAAAATAAACATAACATACCATCACGCCTGTAGTCTCCGAAGGGTTAGGCAGAGATGTACAGCCACAGTTCGCCTGTGTCTTAGGACCCATGTAATAGGAGTAAAGCTTATTGCCATTGGATCGACACAAATCCAAACTTCGAGCAGTAGCTCCAACTGAGAACATACCATCACGCTAGTATTCCCCGAAAGGTTAGGCAGAGGCGTACTAATGTACACCCACAGTTCGCCGGTATGTTTAGGCTCCACGTAATAGGAGGCGAGCCTATTGCCATTAACCGGGCACAAATCCAAACTTAAATTTACTACTGATTTTTTTTAGAAAAACCCTATAATACTGCTCGACTTGAGTATTGAACCCAGAACCTCTGACATAGCAGTCGCACTTATAAGAATGAGGAACAGTAATCATTACTTTAGAAATTGTTAACTTGCATTAATGCGTAATTATAATAGGTACAGTAAACGCTCAAAAGTCCATAAGCACGCTAAGGATTACATTGCTATGAACAGTACGAGCGAGCTCGATACAGCCAGTGCGTGTCACTTGTGAACGACAATGAATAGAAGTTCGTAAGTCAAACTAAACGTCAAGCTATTGCGTTGTGAGATTGCCTATGGACTTTTGGTCGCCACTGTACATACTAACGATATTACGCTTATAACTTCTCAGTACAGTAGAGCACCTTCGCGCAAAGAAGCAATATAAACACAGTTTACAAGTTTTAATAAAGATTATGCAAGCTTTAAAGTAAAAGAAAGTAGGATGTATGATTTGCTTATGAGAAAATGTGCTCTTTAAAGACTTTCTTAAGGGTTAAGTATGAGTTAGCCGCAAAAGAAGCAATTTAACGCCCTCCGTACATGTGGTAGCAAAATTATTTGCAAAAATATGTATATTTATAAAACCGTAAGCGATAATAGTATATCACGCTATATATTACGCTATAATATTACGTGGGAGAGTCTTGCTTCGGCACGAATGGGCCGGCTCGACCGGAGTGATACCACGGCCTCACAGAAAACCGGCGTCAAACAACGCTTACGTTGTGTTTCGCCGAGTGAGTGAGGATACCGGAGGCCCTATCCCCTTTTAAAAGGTCGGCATCGCGCTCGAGACTCCTTTGATGCTGCGGGTGTCCATGGGCGGCAGTAATCGCTTAATCTCTTGCGCGATTGCCCTCCTATCCCATAAAAAAAAACTATAAAAAAAACTTTTGACAAAAATTAAAATCGCCTTCAAAAACCTTAAAATGACCTAAAAATTACTCATGTGGAAACAGTTTTGGACGTCGGCGCCTTCGATTTGGTGGTATCTTTTGTTTTTACCACCGACTTCAGAAAAGGTTGTGCACAAATATTTTTTCATTTCTAAATTTTAAGATACGTTGATAATGTCATAGTTTATTATAACGGTTAAATTTTGTGGTCAGATCTTAACAAAATTTAAATCGTACTACCTCGGGGTATATTCTTTCAAATAAAGCATTTTTCTAATCGGTCCACAATTGAAAAAAATATGAGCGAACATACATAGAGACGAACATACATAGAACCTCCTTTTTTTGAAATTGGTTAAAAATAAAAGTTCCATGTTATGTTATTTTTATTTGAGTGTGTTGACGATCAATATGTTTATTTTGATCTATACTTTCCAATACATATCACTATCACTGCATAGTATAAAACAAAGTCGCTGTCGCTGTCTGTCCGTCCCTATGTATACTTAAATCTTTAAAACTACGCAACGGATTTTGAAGCGGTTTTTTTTAATAGATAGAGTGATTCAAGAGAAAGTTTTTAAGCCGTTTAACATTACGCTGCGGCTCTTAGGAATGGGGCAACGCGGGTGAAACCGCGGGCGGGCCGCTAGTAGATAATAAAACTGTAACAGGTCGATGTCTGTACATTATATATATTGAATGAAATCAACCTCATGTTGTGTTTATTTTTATCTCTTTTTAAAAGGACAACACTCGCTCTAGGGAACAAAGTGTGTTGTGTGAAAAATAATCGTGACTTCACGAATTCGTGTGATGCAGTCATTAATTAGAGGCACTGTGTTATGCAAATAATTTGAATCATCTGTTAATTGAAACACATAATTAACGACGTGATTGTTTTACTGTTAATAAATATTTTACAATAATATAATAATTGGTACTGTGTAGTCAGTAATGGGTTGTAGTAATACCTCATTTTGCAAATAAATGTTTAATAAAAACATTATTTGTTATAAAGTTAACTAATAAAATAATAATACATAAATAACATACCATCACGCCTGTACTCCCCGAAGGATTAGTCAGAGGCGTACTAATGTACACCCACAGTTCGCCTAGTATGTTTAGGTCCCTTGTAATAGGGGGCGAGCCTATTGCCATTAACCGGGTACAACTACAGACTCCGAGCTGCTCCTGAGAATTTCATAGAAATACTCAATAACACTTTGTTCTAACTGGGGATCGAACCCAGGACCTCTAGTGTAGCAGTCGCGCTTGGGACCACTAGACTAATAAGGCAGTTAAAATAATAATTAATGTTTATTTTTTGAAGGTTATAATATACTCACATAATTTATTAATTTCTGGATTCCCAAGTCGAGCAAAGTACCTATTATTCGATTTTTCCTATTAAATTATCAGTAGCAATCTTTTTGTGATTTTTTTACATTTTCCATGCTAAGATTATAAAGTTATTTTAGTAAAGGAAAAATTCAATCCTAGAATTTTTCCTTAATCCTAGGAGAAAATCCTAGTGTGGGGCAACGGTTTTCGAACCTGCGTCTCCTGGTTCGATACACCAGACGCTCTGACGTCTAAGCCACCGCGAACCCTACCCGCCAGATTTAAATTTTGCCTTCACATTCTGAATTTACGTCATAAGGTGAGGTTGGCAACTTCTCAGTAGCAACTCATAGTTTGGAATTTGTACCCCTATTGCATGGAACCTAAACGTAAGCGAGAACTGTGGGTGTACCTACGCCTCTGGCCAACCCTTCGTAGATGGTGAGATGGGATGTAAATCAATTAAAATATTATTTAATATTTATACGTGGGAGAGCCATGCTTCGGCACGAATGGGCCGGCTCGATCGGAGTGATACCACGGCCTTACAGAAAACCGACGTCAAACAACGTTTACGTTGTGTTTCGCCGAGTAAGTGAGGTTACCGGAGGCCCAATCCCCTTTTAAAAGGCTGGCAACGCACTTGTAACTCCTCTGGTGTCCATATGGGCGGCGGTAATCGCTTACCATCAGCCGATCCGTCTGCTAGTTTGCCATAAAAAATATTTGGATGATAAAATATTTTCAAGTCAAGCCCGCTCGCTCTCGTACTTCATACTTATAAAAAACTTTATATATGAATAAAGACTGTGATGAATATGAATGTTATTTTAACCGTAATTGCCTATAAACTGGCTTACATTGCGGGTTTCACCTTTAATATCACCATATTCAGTATTTTACCGCTTCCGTACCAAAATTTCCTCGACGACCAAAATTTAAATTTATATTTTACACAGACATTAATTATCTACCTACATTGCTGCGTACAATAATGGGTGTAGAAATTACATATTTAGCAGCAAAGTGGGGTCATCAAACCAGTAACTTGGTAGTTAGGAATGTGTCGTGATTCGTAAATACTGTGGTCTCTTTAATGACGTGTTATATTACAGCGTAGACTTGATACATGTGCCTACATTCGACAAGGCAAAAACATCTGCATGACATAGACAGTGTCAAACTGTTTTCCGCGGACTGACTGAGATATAAGTTAGGCTCTGTCCTACTTCAGAATGTTCTATTTCCTTTCCAAATTCTATTAAAACCTATTTAGCGGTTTTGGTAGGGAAAATATAACATTAGATACCATCACGCCTGTATTCCCCGAAAAGTCAGGCAGAGACGTACTAGTATACACCCATAGTTCGACGGTATGTTTACGTCCCATGTAATAGAAGGCGAGCCTATTGCCATTAACCGGGCACAAATCCAGACTCCGAGCTACTACTGAGAATTTCATAGAAAAACCCAATAACACTGCTCGATCTGGGGATCGGACCCAGGATATCTAGCGTAGCAGTCGCGCTTGGGACCACTAGACTATTGAGGGGGAAAATCAGCAGAATTTAGAATCATACCCGGCAACTGCCCACACTCCCCCTATTACATGGAACCTAAACCATACCGGTTAACTGTGGGTTATACCTAAATCATATATACCTTTATCTAACCCTTCACGCTAACATTATCATTTCTATCTTTTGTTATACTTTAAAGAGTTATAACATAGAAGAAACATAAATAAATAGGTAGGTACTATCACAAAGAATGCAAACGTAACATTTCACTTAAAAATATATCTAAACAAAAACACAGGCTTTACCCTAAAATTCCTGTGGCTTATTCACCGTTGTATGTTTATTTTTTCTTTTCCAGTAAAGCCTTGTACAAGTGTTACAAGCCCGCATATTCTGAGACAGTTATTTCAATAAATTCAAAGCTGAATCTCGGTTCTTTTTTTGTTTATTTAACCAAATAGTATTATGTCTCGTACTTTTTGCTCTTTTTTGATAATAAATCTTGATTATAATAAGAATGTCCAATATTTATTTAGCATCCGTGTGGTTTTCTTTAGACCTTGACGTAGCGACAGCACTACGTTACGTCACATTTTATTTCATCACAGTTTCGTCATCACATTATCAGATGATTTTGTGGAGCAATAAACAAAAAAAGTGTACATTTAAGGCAGTTCAGTAGGAGTTTGATGTATTGAATACTAGCTGTCCCCCGGCATGCGTTACAATGCTTTTCTTATCGTTTTTTTTTTTTCAACATGTACCTTCCCAAGCACGCACGTATAACAACTCACCAAAATTTCATCACAATAAGATGAATGGTTTAGCAATTTATAGAGGACAAACATACAAATATTCTTTTTTATTTATATAGAAGATAGATAACAGGCTTTGTGAAAAATATAGAATAGAATAGAAGAAGTTTATAGCCACAAAAAACATGATATACATGATATATAATGTGGTATACTTATATTTATTAATTTTAAATGAGGTTACCAATTAAATCGTGCTATGATGAGTGTGACAAAAGGAACGGTCTCAGCAAATGTTGATAATGCGAAGCACTGCGGCACACTGTCAACGCTTATTTTTAGACCGCCCTTTCTATAGACATTATTATTATTGCTATATATAATTGGCAGATATACTGAAAAACTCCGAAAACTTGATAAGTTAACACCATAATACGTCTCTCAGATAATTTTCTTTTTTTTTTTAAGTTTACTAGCAATGTGGGTTGCACATTACTAGTATCCTTGTTAACCCCTCGTGCTAAGCTAAATGCTTGTGTTACGAGTGGGTTCACGTCGGTAGTGCAATAGGTGGGTTTCGAACCGGCAACCACATGATTGTAAGTCCGACGCCCTAGCCATTAGGCTACCGCCGCTTCAAAAACCTAAACCGATTTTAAAATTTCTTTCACCAATAGAAAGCAAATTATCAACATAGTAATATAGGCTGTATTTTTATTAATTAGAGATCCCTACGAAAATTACAGTAATGTAATCCAATGTATCAAAAATTTGCCCATACAAGTCCTTATTTGACGTGCGCTGCCATTTTGTTATTTGTTAAAAAATTTAGGTTACTATGGAGATCCCTTTGACACTTAATGTTATAAATGTCAAAGTTTGTGTGGATGTATTAGATGTTTTTTTATCTAAGAAGTCCACGCAGACGAAGTCGCGGGCACAAGCTAGTAAGTATATATTTTTATCTACAACCCATTCCAGTAATGAAAGAACCACAGTCGCGAGTAGTTTACTAGATAAAGTTTCTTATACTGCAACATCAATTTAATTTACGAAACTTAAAAAGATTTCCACCAAGACATTAACTGATATAGCCACAAGATTCCAGTGAAAACTGGAAAAATAAATAATCATTCCTAAGAGGATTGCCAAGACTTTCCACTGATCACAAATTGAAAGATAAGAATTTTTCTTTCCTTTTTATAATAATAGCTTTTAACAGGATAGTGATTAGATAATATTTACGTCATTGGTTGGACGATTGAATATTAATGTTTTTTTTTTCTTTTGAGTTTCGGCATAAGCTACAAATAAATACATTTAAATAATTATACGAACGGGATATCGCGAACGAAATTGTAATACTATTTTATACACTTTTTGTTAATTCTTGATAGGCTTACGCTTGACTTCTATTTTGCCTGATGATAAGCGACACTGCAATCTGCCCATTCTATTATTATTTATTTATTATTATGGGATAGGTGGGCAAACGAGCAGACGTATCGCCTGATGGTAAGCGATTACACCATTTATTATTGTCCATTACCAATGGACACCCGCAACACCAAGGAGTCACAAGTGCGTTGCCGGCCTTTTAAAAGGGGATTGGGCCTCTGAAACACAACGTCAGCGTTGTTTGACACCGGTTTTCTGTGAGGCCTTGGTATCACTCCGGTCGAGCCGGCCCATTTTATTAGTTTTAAGATGATAAAAAGTGGGCGCAACATGCCATACTATCACGCCTGTATTCCCCGAAGTGTTAGGCAGAGGAGTAGGTACTAACGTACACCCACAGTTCGCCAGTATGTTAAGGTCCCATGTAATAAAGGGCGAGCGTATTATTACCAGTAATCGGTTACAAATCCAAACTCCGAGTTGCTACTAAGAATTTCATAGAAAATCCGAATTACACTTTGCTCGACCTGGGAATCGAACACGAGGCTAATGAGGCCGTAAGTAGGTACTTAGTCAAGGTTTAGAAATATGTAAATGCCAAATACAATAATAGGTAACAAAAAACTAAATTATAAGTGTCCCATCTTCGGGCTCGCCGTGGGAAGTTGTAGCATTCAGAGGTCGTGATTTTATTTTTATATATTTTTTTCTGTAAATCTTTTAAGGATACGTTTACAAGTCAATGTTGTTTTTTTAACTAAATGGCGCCGGCATTTTTTAACTAACGACCTCTGAGAAGAAACACCGAAACAAATTCAGAGAATCATGGTCTCTTTTAAAGTCCAGACATACTACTTAGTAGCAAATATTTAAGTTACAATGCAATTCAATGTCTGAAATGGTCTTTTAAAGAAAGAGCCAAGTACTTAGTAGCTAATATGTGAGTTATAATGTAAGTCAATGTCTGAAATGGTCTTTTGAAGGTAGAGCCAACTACTTAGTAGCAAATATGTGAGTTACAATGCAAGTCAATGTCTGAAATGGTCTTTTGAAGAAAGAGCCAAGTACTTAGTAGCTAATATGTGAGTTATAATGCAATTCAATGTCTGAAATGGTCTTTTGAAGAAAGAGCCAAGTACTTAGTAGCTAATATGTGAGTTATAATGCAAGTCAATGTCTGAAATGGTCTTTTGAAGAAAGAGCCAAGTACTTAGTAGCTAATATGTGAGTTATAATGCAAGTCAATGTCTGAAATGGTCTTTTGAAGAAAGAGCCAACTACTTAGTAGCAAATATGTGAGTTACAATGCAAGTCAATGTCTGAAAAGGCCAGACCCATCTGACGACACGCATGCGTCAGTCATTGGGTAGCTCGACGATATTATAAGCAGCTAAACAACCCGTCGCACGGAGATACCAGATCAGTGGAACATTTGCGTAGGCCACATATATTATGATGCTTTTCTATACTGTAATATTTTCGCATATAACATTAATTTACAATACTTATATAGAACAATAATATAGTTTCTCAACGGATTTTTCATTATGCAAAATGTTTTGTTACACTAGACCCAATGTTTTCTTATTTCGAATATAAAAACAAAAAAAAAGGATTCAAACAAGGGTAGGAAAAAATTGTAACAAGAGCTACTACCATATTTTCGCGATGGCAACACCAACTTTTTTAATAACGCTCCATTATGCGAGTTTGGTATCACTTTCGATTCCATATCAGACCACTCTCGCTCTTTTATAGCTTTCGGAGCCATTTTTTGGTTGAAATTATTCAACCGATTTAGCTTTTTGTCGTTATGTTGTTTTTGTTTGTTAAGAAGTCATTCATATATTTTATTCATATAATAAAACTAATTCAATTTATTAAAAAAATGGTGGAAATCCTAAAGTACCTATATGTGATTCCTAAAAAAGTATATTATTATTATTCAATAATTTTAATTGCGAACACAGTTTATAAAGTTGTAATTATAATGTTACAACTCATCGGAGTTTGTTTCGGTGTTTCTTCTCAGAGGTCGTCAGTTAGGAAATGCCGAAGCCATCTAGCTAAAAAAAAAACCCAAACCATGACATGTAAAAGTATCTCTAAAGATCTACTTGCAGAATAAATAATTTCATTTCATTTCATTTCATCCGTATTCCACCATTTGGTATGCAAATTTAAAACTAGGTTAGTATACTTAGGTACAATTATTAATAATTAATTATAATTGTATTTTCTTTCTTTTTTATTATGTCCAGTTCAACTCATAATATTATCTTTAAAATATTCATCTATTGTGTAATATGCCTTTGTCAAAAGTAAATTTAATACCTTCGTTTTAAATTCAAGGATTCACGCAGTATTATATTTTATTGCAGCTTATTATAAATGCGAGGAGCCATACAAAAAACACTTTTATCAAATATTCTTAAATAATTGGTCGAAAGTATTATGATTCTCTTTAATCATATTTTAATTCTTATCATGTGTGTACAATTTTACCTATTGTAATAGGTAATCTAATTCTACCTAATCTAATTATTTTATTATTTACCCATATAAATGTTGAATAATTAACAAACCATACCTACCAAATTTAAATGAAATTGTAAATGGTGAAACTCAACACACACTCACACTCACAAATATTAACTTTAATCTATGACAACTCATTGCCTTTCAGAATGACGAGATACTTTTTATCCAGGTCGGACCCAATCCTGAAGTCCCCGCAGACAAACTCGCGGGCAGAAGCTAGTACCTACTTACTTAATATTATAGACGTGAAAGTTAGTGAGTATGGATGTATGGATGTTTGTTACTCTTTCACGCCAGAACGGCTGAACGGATCTGGATAAAATTTGGCAGAAAGATGGATTATAGCCTGGAATAACACATAGGCTACTTTATATCCAAGTCGGACTCAATCCTGAAGTCCACGCAGACAAAGTCTCGGGCATAAGCTAATGAATAATAGCCTAAGCCTAAAATAGATGCAATTCGATTCAATGCCTCGACCACCAAGAAGACGATAATATTTCGAAAAACAATAGTAAGGGAGTGTTTGATTAATATCACAACACTTGAATGAACTCGATACCACCTCGCAACTCTTGTTTTAAGTTACCTCGTTATTCGTTTTTTTAGGAAAATTCGAAGCGAGTAATGTTGAAAGTTTGTGGGAGACAGGGTAAATTGTTTTGAGCTTTAGCAGTACAAAGAAGTGAAAAATAGGGCGGGGACGAAAATAGATTCGATATTTGTTTAAAAAAAATGTATTTAAACAAATAGTAAATAGTAACTTTATGATGCACACGAAAAATTTGAATGAACGGTGAAATGAACGCATTCGTATATTACTAGTATTCTTGTTAACCCGGCCTTTCTAAGCTAAATGCTAGTCTTTTTGTGATATTTTTTGCATTTTCCATGCTAAGATTGTTAAATTATTTTTTAGTAAAGGAAAAAATTCAATCGCGGGCAGGATTCGAACCTGCGTCTTCTGGTTTGATATACCAGACGCTCTGACCGCTAAGCCACCGCGAACCCTACCCGCATGATTGAAATTTTGCCTTCACATTCTGTATTTACGTCTTAAGGTGACGTTTGGTGACATCTATGAGAGGCAAGTTACCTTACTTCTCAACCGACACGACTTACTTTACAGTTCGTTCAGTGTCGTACGATGCCACCTTACCTTTAAACTATCTTTTTGTGATATTTTTTGCATTTTCCATGCTAAGATTGTTAAATTATTTTTTAGTAAAGGAAAAAATTCAATCGCGGGCAGGATTCGAACCTGCGTCTTCTGGTTTGATATACCAGACGCTCTGACCTCTAAGCCACCGCGAACCCTACCCGCATGATTGAAATTTTGCCTTCACATTCTGAATTTTACGTTATAAGGTGACGTTGGTGACATCTATAAGAGGCAAGTTACCTTACTTCTCAACCGACACGACTTACTTTACAGTTCGTTCAGTGTCGTACGATGCCACCTTACCTTTAAACTATCTTTTTGTGATATTTTTTGCATTTTCCATGCGCGGTGGCTTAGAGGTCAGAGCGTCTGGTATATCAAACCAGAAGACGCAGGTTCGAATCCTGCCCGCGATTGAATTTTTTCCTTTACTAAAAAATAACTAAATGCTAGTGTTATGAGTGGGTTCACATCGGTAGTGTAATGAGTGGGTTTCGAACCGGCAACCACATGATCACAAGTCCGACGCCCTAGCCATTAGGCTACCGCCGCTTCATTATTATTTATTACCTTGAACGTTCGCGGTGGGATCGCGGAACATGCGAGAGCGATTCCCTTGATTCCACGGCTATGCGGAAAGTGGCAGTGGTGATGGTTTTAGTCGGTATGCTGGCCACCTGGCCCGACACAATCGTTCGGCATCCCCAAAGCGCGGCGGCGTGCATAAGACGCATTTCTCCACCCAGGGAAAAGGTTGAGACGTCGTTCTTTGTAGATTATTTCATGCTAAATCTAAATCCGGTATCAGAATTGCTCTAGGACGTCAGAATTTGGTGATATATCAAATTTGTATTCTTAAAGTACAAAAAGCACAGCTCATGGAGGCAGCTATCGCTGGTTTAGCCAACAGTAACGTGACCCGACATTATATTAAACTTACAGCTGTAATAAAATGCAAGAAAATTGTGAGCTTCGTAAATTTTTGGTCACACAAAATTTTGCCGGTATATTGTCAGATATTGTTTCAGAATATAATAATTACTTCACAGTAACTTAATAAAGTAAGAAGAATAAAGTAGGGAAGAAAGACGTCTTATTGTTTAGGCCACTGAGATGCTGAGAAAAGTAAGTCAACCATTTAAATTTAAGTAATTATAAATCGGGTTTAAGTAAGGTACGAGTAATAAGTCGGGTTAGTTACACGGTAATGTTATCTATAGATATCTAGCGTGGTTATACCATGTAAAACTTGAGAACGGCCGGACCAATATTAATGATCTTTGGATGCATTGATGAATGTTGGATTTTTCGCCGTCCCGAATAGCAGAGTAACTATTAAAACTAGGAAAAATCCACATTTCGTACTGGGATCGGCTTGAATGATTTGACAGAAATAAAACACGGACAAAAACGGCCATGGCGGTGTATGCTGTTTCCGTTAGGCCAGTAGATGGCGTTGTGTGCATTGTCCAAACTCCTCCTAAGGGGCTGGCTGGTGTGATTTTGATTAATTTTTTTCCTTGGATGGTTTAGTTTTAATAGAGTTCTGAGATTTTTTTTTTCTGAGCTAGACAACGTTTGCCAGGCCCGCTAGTAATTTATATTTAGAAGTATGTGACAAAAAAGCAAAAGTTTAAGCAAAAGTGATAAATATTTCAATGGATTATAAATAAAGATTATGAGTTTGAACTTCAAACTTAGAATTATGAGCTCTAAAAATGCTAAATAATGTGTAAATACTCATATATTATTTAGCAAACTTGGAGCTTTCTAAGTGAAGCTCACATTATTAACAATTTTCTTATAATGTGGGATGGATTTCATAACCAATCAGGTAGGGTGACTTGTATAATTTTTTATGTCAAATCAAGTAGACTAAGCGGAGCATCATTTTTTATATCCAGAGTAATTTAAATAGTAATAAAAAAATAGTAATTTATTTATAAAGGGAATATCAGTGGGGCTGCCGGGAGAGGACGCCCTAGAAAGATATATACCGACCTTATCGGTGAATTCGGTGAGATCCTGCTAAAAGGTCAGGTATGTAGTACTCGTGACCGGCGCGTGTATATGACAAGATGTATGAATGTGGATGAAGCAAAAGAGGTATGCAGGAATCGTAGCAAGTGGCGTTCTATTGTTTCTGCCTACCCCTATGGGAAAAGGGCGTGAGGTGTATGTATGTAAATGTATGTATGTAATAGTAATTTAAAGTAGTTTGTTGATTTACTGAACATTACTTTCTATGTGACAAAGATCTAGTATTACGTTTCTATGTCTTGGTAAATTAGTTTTTCTGTAGCAAAACTTATTACCTACGAATATACTTGTGATCTAACTTTTCTCATTGTTTTGTCGCGTGATGTACTGCAAGACGTGTTATGGCAATTAGGGATAGATTTATTTACTCTATACTCGTATATCAGCTTCTAGACAGCGTATCAAGATGAAATATAGGTCAGATTTATTTTTTCACGGCCACGGCCTCACAGAAAACCGGCGTTAAACAACGCTTACGTTGTGTTTCGCCGAGTGAGTGAGGTTACCGGAGGCCCAATCCCCTTTTAAAAGGCGGGCAACGCACTTGTGACTCCTCTGGTGTTGCGGGTATCCATGGGCGGCGGTAATCGCTTACCATCAGGCGATCCGTCTGCTCGTTTGTCCCCCTATCCCATAAATAAAAAAAAACTTAAAATTACTAGATGTTAGAATGGGTAGAGCAACGGACACAACCAATTAAAAGTTCGAAGCCTCTGCTAACTTTAATTAATGTGCCCTCACTTTCACAATTATAGTTATTTGAGGTCACCTCTTGTCTCTTTCGCAGTTACCTGATAGTTACAGGTTGGGACAAGGGTGCTAAGGATAGTAAATATGCCTGGAGCATCAAGTTTGTATAAGATAAATTGATATCAATTTCGGTTGAAATTTTGTGTACATCGTTGGTTGGTCATAACTTATCATCTTCTATCTTCTTCTTCTATATATATATATATATATAAACTAGACGTCCCGTGCACAACTTCGCTTGCGTATTTAGATAATTTTCGTTTCTAAATAAACTGAGCCCACTGTACCTACACCTTTGAGGTGTGTGTGTCAAATGCATGGTAGTGTGTGTAGTAGGTCAGTCAGTCAGCATCTTCTTTTATATTGTTACGAGCTGGGGTTCGGGATAAATTAAAATCACTAATTTCACCGAAAACAGTAACTTTATTCACCACACAAACACACAGAAATCACACGAACAGTCACTATACACTAGCACTTGTTACACTTAACGTCGCACTGATAATCACTTGTAACTTCACTTCGATCTTCACTTGGATGCGTCCAAAACTGAACTCCCCTTCCCGACGCTGTCGACCATTATTTATATGAGCCACGAAGATTCTGGATTCGAAAAATCTCGATAGATCTCAAGAATGCGACCCGCCCGCATTTTTGAGACAATAGATGTTTACGTCCTTTATTCAACTTGCGAACAATAGATGTTTACAATCGCCATTTTTAATCCTTGACCTTGAGCCCGGTCTCACGCTATTGTGTTTTGTTTGTTTTTTTCCTTTTTGTTGCGGGTGCCGCATTCTAGCATATTCCTCTTGTTTGTTTTCTACCTGCCTCATCGACTAATCCAGAATCTCCGTGACCCATCTCCGTCGTCCTAGTTACTCGGCGTAACAATATATATAGAAGAAGAACCTGACTGACTGACGTATCAACGCACAGCCGAAACTACACGAGATAGATCCCTTAAAGTTTGCATGCTGGTTAGCACTGTAGACGTGCACTAAGAAAATATTTTTGGAAATTCAACCCCTAAAGTGGTGAAAAGGGGGGTGAAAGTTGTATGAAAATCCGCACACACTACCGTGCATTTGACATAGCCACACACAATGACATTATATAGTTAAATAGAGGTAGACACGTTATCATCCTTCAAATGCGAATATTGTTTCGTGGGCAACGTGTAATTTGTAGTGTCACTTATGCGGTTGACCGACCTAAGGCGCAGAACTGTGTTTGACAGCAATAAATTTTAATTTTATTTATATGTGCCGTTTTGTGCTGCGATACTACATAAATTATAATACTAAAGCAAGAAGAGATCATGTAGTATCTTATCACAAGTAAATTAATAAATTCTTAGCTTCCGTACAATTTATTTCATTTTATTCGTTGCAAATAAAATTTAAATTGAAAGAAATAGTCAGCGCATGCCTTATTAGTATGAGAGAAAGGGACCCAATACTTTTCATGTCACTCGTCACTATATGCGGACATACTGGACATATCAAGTGTGTCATTTAAGACAACTGCTTAGTGCTATTTCTTTTCATCTTAGGCTGCCTGTATCTATGCGCGCGCTCATAAGGAAAGCATAAAATGTTTAGGATTATAGGTATGGACATGTAGCGCGACTCAATTTTAAATGACATTTACTATGAACATGGCGTATCTAATAGTATTATATCATTGGCCACACACATATACATATTTAATAAACAATGACATCCTCAAGATATGTACAGCTGTCATTCGCTGTTGACATTTTGACAATTGTTTTCTTTCTTATAAATTAGACTTAACCTGAATATATGAAACCTTCATGGTTTAGGTACAGTGGACACAGTATATTTTTGAAACGAAAATTACCTAAGTATGCAGGCGAAGCTGCGTACGGGCACTCTAGTATACCATAAGATAAGAGGGCTGGAGTTATGGAAGAACTTTGCCCAGCAGTAGGACACAACGTACCTTTATCCAATCATGGTTTACCTAACTTCAACGTGAAGTAAGGTAAACCCGACAATTATTTTTATATATTTTATGCAATGATCTATAGGAGAAGGGATAATCCATCTTCTCACACCGTGAAAAAACCCGATGCTGTGAACTTCAACAGCACGCTTGATTGTAGATTCTAAAGTTTCGCTTGACAAGCACCCTCATAAATAGATTTATTGTATTCAGTCGTATATAAGAGCCAGAGTCCGCCTTTATTTATTTATTTAATTTTACACTAGATGTCCTGGGTTCGGTTCTTAAGTCGAGTAGCGTTATTGGGAGTTTCTATAATTCTCAGTAGTATATCGGAGTTTGGATGTGTGAACCTCGCCCCCTATAACGTGGAAAGTAAAAGCGAAAAAAGCGGCGGTAGCCTAATGGCTAGGCTATACTTGCGATTATGTGGTTGCCGGTTCGAAACCTACCTATTGCACTACCGACGTGAACCCACTCGTAACACAAGCATTAAGCTTAGCACGAGGTGTTAACAAGAATACTAGTGATGTGCGACCCACATTACTAGTAAACTTAAAAAAAAACCTACACATCGGCGAACTATGGGATGGGTGTACATCAGTACACCTACGTCTAACCCTTTGAGGAATATGGTTCACGCCTGTATTGCCCAAATTTTAAGCAAAATTTTTAACATAACATACTATGTTGAAATTATGTGGAAATTTACATAGTTAATACCAACTGAAATGTCTTTTTTTTTCAGGAATCGCCTACAAAAACGGACTTACCTTTCTTTTGTGCGTGTGGAAATCCCCATGGACTTCCGCCGCCCGGGGAAGGCGACGGGCCGTATCAGACTCCACCCAGAGTGGGTGACCTACCGACTAATATCACATGGGTATTTCGCCTCACCACTTTTTGCTGGGGTTTCGAGGGCCAGGTTTCATTCCTCCGTGAAGCTGTGAATGTACCTACTTCAACCCACCTTTGCCGAGCTCTTGATGAAATATCGGCGTTGCCTTTATCGAATGTTATAATTAATCGTATTTAATTACGGGTGTAGCGATACTAGAAGAGTATAACATAACATAACATACCATCACGCCTGTGCTCCCCGAAGGGTTAGGCAGAGGCGTACTAATGTACACCCACAGTTCGCCTGGTATGTTTAGGTCCCTTGTAATAGGGGGCGAGCCTATTGCCATTAACCGGGCACAAATCCAGACTCCAAGCTGCTACTGAGAATTTCATAGAAAAACTCAATAACACTTTGCTCGACCTGGCGATCGAACCCAGGACCTCTAGCGTAGCAGTCGCGCTTGGGACCACTAGACTAATGAGGCAGTCAGAAAGAGTATAATGAAATAAGAAAAATGTCCTAAACCACATAATATTCAAACGGGAAAATCACCTGTATTTTTTCAGTCCACCTTTTTAGGTATTATCCTTTTTTAAATTTCGGAGCGCGTAAAAAGTCCTCATTAATATAATCCGTGTCAACCTTTTATATAATTTTGCAAAATTTAATTGCAGACTTTATGGTTTTAATATGAGCATGAAATTGAAACCCGAAAACCCTTATACTAATTAAGCATACCTTTACCTTAATTAAATTTTTGGAAAAATAATATGACAAAATGCCACCTACAAATAGGATTATTTTTGATGACTTAAGAGAAAAGTGGTCACACAATTATTTGGTAT
The DNA here is from genome assembly GCA_910591435.1 of Acronicta aceris. Classification (NCBI taxonomy): domain Eukaryota; kingdom Metazoa; phylum Arthropoda; class Insecta; order Lepidoptera; family Noctuidae; genus Acronicta; species Acronicta aceris. The sequence goes on along the minus strand of OU342767.1, from coordinate 4,778,896 downwards.
AAAGGATACATTTTTTTATTGTCATAAGATGACAAACAATCATACGGGTCGCAGCCTACAGAGGCCGGCAATACCAGTGTTATCTCACGCGTTGTCATCTTAAATCTCTTTTACTCAGTAATTTCTCTGGCAACATAACCCTTCAAAGCGGATTAGAATAATGTTAGCTATACTTTTGTTAAGCAGCAGAATATGATAATATGGCTATACAATGGTACTACCAACCTAGATGAACCGTGGATGAATGTGGCTGACCACAGAATTGTGTATGTCACCGTTTAATTGTTAGCACCACCATCTGTTTATAAATAATCGAGCAAGATTGTAAGCTGACGTAAATTTTTAAATACAATATGACGCGTGTTACTATAACCAAAATTACATATATATCACGTACATTTTCGATAATTTATAATTTAATCTAATGGCGATATTCGATCTATCTAATCAAAATCGAATAGGATAATCGAATTGTAAGTTATAGAAAATCTATAGCGTCTTATTCTAAGTAATTTCATTGCTTGTTCACAATATTTCGCCAATTTACAATCTCGCTGGGTTATATAAAAACTAACGATACTTAAATTTTCCTGTGGCATATACATTAATGTATCAAATACTTAAATCATAGATTCTCCAAGTTGCTACTGAGAATTTTAAAGAAACACTCTCATAATAACACTTTGTTCGGACTCGAAATCGAACCGCACGCTCAGCCGCCGCGATTGCCACCACTATACCAAATGAATGAATGCATTGTGAGTGAATTATGTTTAAATTAAATACAATCACAGTGCCATACTGTTTATCTTTCCCTTTAAAATGAATGAACGAACGTAAACGTGTGTGACAAAAATTATATACTAAAATTCAAATTGCATTCTCCAAGTGTTGCATTTCTTAATTAAAATGAGCGATGTGCAATTAAAACCTATGATGTCGTAAAGATGAAGTAATAAAGTGAACTGAAACTCTTAGTTACTGAGCCAGATGTTGCGTAGTTATTATACGAGTACTTTGATTAATTGTTCCTGAAGAAATGTTTGGAGTTTAATAACTTCAAATACCTACTAATGTAATAATATAGCATCCTCATGTTTCACGTCATAGCATAATACCTAGCTTTTTTTTGACTGCAGACATTTCTGTCAAAATGCCAGGCGGTGCGTATTGGTCGATCTAGATTTTCTTGCCATATAGTCGTAGGGTAAAGAATCTCATGTTTATATTTCAACTTCGTAATTACGAAATGTCAGAAATTAAGGTTGAGATTTCATAATTACGAACTTGAGATTTGGCAGGAATTACTTACCTTATCTTGTGTAGCGGTATTACTTTTTCTATTAAAAAAAATTTAGAAAAAGTAGACTGCCTCATTGGTCTAGTGGTCCCAAGCGCGACTGCTACATTAGAGGTATTGGGTTAGAATCTTAGGTCGAGCAAAGTGTTATTGGGTTTTCAATAGCAGCTCGGAGTCTTGATTTGTGCCTGGTTAATGGCAATAGTCTTGCCTCCTATTACATGGGAACTAAACATGCATTGTGGGTGTATATTGGTATACACACCTCTGCCTAACCCTTCGGGGAATACAGGCGTAATTGTATGTTTATGTAAAAGTGTCACGTAAACATGCCGCGATCCTATAAAACTAATGTAAATAATCCATCAAAGTTCATAACTTTCATATTTATCTATCAAATTGATGGTTTTAGGGTGCAATTTCCTCTTGATTTTCCCCCAAGGCAAAACTTTTTCATTAAGTGAACTTTGGATTGTTTTTGTGGTAAACAGTTTGTTTGACAAACATAGGGATCGATTTGGCTTCAGTTCCCTTTTTTGTAAATATTAGTAATACTGACTAAACCATGTAATTTCATATAAACCAATAAATTGTATTATCGTTTAGAACTGAAGTAGAGTTTCCGTGCGCAACTTTGTCTGCGTACTTGGGTAATTTTCGTTTCTAAAATATACTGTGCCCACTGTACCTACACCATGGAGGTTTCATGTCATAAAATGTGTTAAGTCTAATTTTTAAGGAAGAAAACAATTGTCAAAATGTCAACAGCGAATGACAGCTGTACATAATTATCTTGACGATGTCATCGTTTAATAAATATGGCTCTGAGTTTTAGGCGGGAAAATGTAAAGTGCACTTTGTCGGTTCTATATTATTTTCCAAAACTTGTGTTTCCCCGAAGTTTAATGTGTAATTATAGTGGATAGTTAACCATTAAGTGTTCGTGAACGTGTGTGAGTTTAGGCAATTGATATAAAATTGAAAATCGTGACTTTTGTGTTCACTCCTAAACTCCATCGAAGCCTTAGTGAAGTTTCCACTGTTTTACTCGGGACAAAGTGATGTGTTTCAAACTACAAAAAAGACATGACTTAAAGGTCTTATTTACCAGGTCTTAAAATTCCTTAAAAAAATTATTAAATATGTATATGTGTGTTGCGAACTTTCACACAAAATTCACCCCCCTTTTCACCACCTTAGGGGTTGAATTTCCAAAAATCTTTTCTTACTGCTCGTCTATAGTGCAAAAGGAACCATCATGCAAACTTTCACGGTTCTAGCTCTTGCAGTTTCGGCTGTGCGTTGATACGTCAGTCAGTCAGTAGGTCAGTCAATTAGTTAATATATTAGTAATATTATATTTTATGTTTCTGTCTTAAATTCGGTTCCCAAGACAAGAATAGTGATATTGATTTTTCTATGAAATTCTCTTTAAAGCTCCGACCCCTGGTATATTTAGGTCTCCTGTGATACCCTATTTCTATTACAGAAAGTATACCGTCTCGTTATGGGAGAAAATCAGAGCATACATCTGCTGAACTTTATCGCAATACAGCCGATAATAGAAAGAAGTATAAACTGTATTCAACATACAAAAACATCTCAATAAATACAAGAGTTAATTATTTATATTTTTAGCGTGCCATTATTTACATGTCATTGGCAACAAACGACGAGGAATTAAAATCTGTGCTCCAAGCGAACGAAACGTTTTAAGTCCACTTTTATAATGCGTACTGCTGAAATATGGAATGCACTTCCCGAGTGGGTCTTCCCTGATAGATATAATCTGGGTGTCTTTAAATCACGAGTGAATCGGTTTCTTCTAGGCAAGCGCGCTCCTTCGTAGATCGCAGTATCGCTTAACATCAGGCAAACTGGCGGTCAGGCGTAAGCCTATCACGAATAAAAAAAAAGCGCACTTACATTTTATTTATAAAATAAATTCATTTTATTTATGAAAGCAGTGTTAGTTAGTCAGACCTCTACCTAAGCTGCCAAGTCGTAAATCTCAAGTTGAAATAATTTTTCTTTTAATTGCTTAGAATTAAAAGAATTCTGCTCGTTTAACGACGGTGGTAAGTAATCATCGCCACCCATGAACATCTGCAACACTAGAGGAGTTCTTGATGCGTTGCTGAGCTTTAAAGAGTCCCTACGGATTGCAGACTGCCGGAGCTGCAGCAACTGAGGAGGAACTGGCTCTCACGCGGTAAAGTCGATAAAACACACCGATGCTTTACGGCAGTCTCCGATGTAAGGGTGTTTGACAGCCAGTCAGACCCCTCCAGGAGGTCCTAGGGGAGTTCGGGTGGATTGGAAACGAGCCACTTCTCGTAATATTTTATCACTTGAGATTTTATCCAATTCTGTACCTACGATCAGGCCAAATAAATAAAATTTAAATGTCTGTTTGTAATGTCAATAGCAGCTGCAAACGCATAATTATGAAAGTATATACGGTACCTATTATAACATTTTTTTTAAACTTTTGTCTGTTTGTTCCAGCTAATCTCCAAATCGATTTTGACGGGACTTTCACTCGAAAATAGCTAATGTTATAAGGAGTAATTTAAATATTATAGTGAGTTAATACGTTATATAAATAAGTACCTTTAAATTTTCTCAAAATAAAAAAAATAATCCAAAGCTCAACCCTAGCTTGTCATAAAAAATTACAGTCTTTATAATCCGTTCCCTCCATAACAAAACATCGTAAAGTAAAAAAGTATGTCCTTAACGATCGTGCGTGAGGATAAATCTCTTAATACAAACATATCCTGGAATAACAAACAGTAAAATTATCCTTAGTACCGTCATCCAATGAGTTTTTAGTGGTACCAAAATAAATTAGGGGGCTGCTTGTTGTTTTAGGTGTTATAGGGTACTTATTTCGGTGTCTAAGAGCTGTTGTACATTTATCGATATTAAGGGTCCGGCGGAGCTTGAATTGCCCACAAAAACGTAATACCGAAATAAGTCGTAATCAAGGCAATATTCTATCAAATTATGTTATTATTCGGATTTGTATACCGTTAATCTAGGTTTCCACGATACTATTTCGTCAGCTACTACTTCACTGAATAAAAGACCGAAAATCGTTCTAAACTTGGTAAAGTTATCAAAAATTGCATTCGCCTACATTTATTTCCAGTGAAGTATTTTGGACGACATGGTAACGTAGGAACCTAGATTAACGGTATCGGAATCCTAGTAATAACAGAATTTGATTAAATTGTGTTTGAATTACGATTTATTTCGGAATTACGTTTGTATGAGAAATTCGGTCCGCCGGACTCTTAATTTTTTTTTTCACAAAACGCCCCTTGCCTTTGTCTTGTGCCCCGTGTGATATATGTATTATGCTATTGGAGTAGTTAAGAGGTGTTTGATTTATTAAAAATAACTGGCTTAGTGAAGATATAATTAAATTAAGACGGGACTAATTTTGGAAAAATAATTTATATCGGTTAGTAAAGTTTTAAAATTTGGAGGATGCTTTGTCCGTTTCCCGCAAAACGGTGTTAGTTTAGAATTTGTAAGGCGTATTGGTTTGTGACGTCACAAAGTACCTACTACGTATATAGAAGGTACGCTCTCTGTCTACCATAAAATTAAAATGCTTATAACTTCTTTTGTTTTGTTGCTTAACTCTGTTTACGGTACCTAAACATTATTACGAAGTCATAAAAATACACAGTCAACTACTTAGCGTATTATAGTATGTTAAATGCTCACACGTTTTTTATCTAAAATATTAATCGTATTGAATGTGCATAATTACTTACGTATAATTAATGGTTGCCGTAAGTTTCACGAGTATAACTTCACATAACAATTTTTCACCATAAATTTCCACTTACCTAAAAATAAAGGAAAGTATTGAACATTTATTATTATAGTTAGGTACTTAATATATAATACAGCACACTGGGGCAAATGTTCTCGAACATAAAAACTAACCTTTTTGCTACCACATAGCAATCGGATTGTTTGATTTCAGATTATGCTAATACTGACTCACTGTGCAATGATTTGTGGCTGGAAACAGTTGCAGTTTATACTGTTGTTTTTAGAAATACTGACCGTGTTTGAATAGAGAACGTGGAATGGAATTTGAACGATTCCCAGTATGCAGTACGGGTAGGTACCAATGCTGTCATATTTTCATTTGTCAAAATTTTTTTACCTGCCAGATTTTCCGTAATATAAATTCTACATTAAAAAATAATTGAATAAAAACTTGACCACCACTTTTTTACGTAATATTTATGCTCATAAAGTAATTATGAATTAGATTACTGGTATATTTTTGTCCAAAGTGCGTATCCACTTTTTGCTAAATATAAACACTACTTAAATAAATAGAATCATAAACGACGAGAATGGATCCTGTGGTTACGTTAATATGAAATGAAAAGGTATTTTTTTTTCATTTCCATCATATTATTTAAAGGTCGTTCAAATAAAATATCATCATATTATACCTACGATTTTTTATCTATAAATAGGCGCGTCCTTTTAACGGTGTATATTTTGAATAATATTCAATTTAAATTTTTGTGCCAGCCAGCACTGAATTTTAAAATAAATACCAAATTCATATTTTTACCTACGTATCCGTGCACAACTAAGTTATTCACGAAATTAAATTCTGTAGGTATTGCGTGGTGACATAAATACCTACCCACCTTTTATATAAATTTGCTGAATAAACACTAGAAATACAGGAACTGTACGACAGAATGTCCTTTGTGTCCATTTCCTTTTCATATCTGGAATCCTCTTGGCAGTCTTCCAACAAGTTCCAACCTACCACCAAGAACCAAGGGGTCACGGATCCTAGTCAGTTATTGTGTCAGCTCGGATATCTGATTTCTTGCTTGGTTTTTGTAACACGTAGCTTACCCATGAGACAAGAATGATTGGAGGAAATAGTATAGGTACTGCATTGGAATAATGCAGTATTACGTAACTAAGCTGATGTCAGACATGGTGATGACGTACATTTATGACGCAAACGTCCACTGTTGGCTGGCTACAATATTTTAAATGATATTGAAATAATAATATTACATCAAATACAAGAATTCTTGATCAAATGTCTCGTAAAAATAGCGATAGTTTTTGATTGATGAATAGTATATCTACATAATATTTTGAAATAAGTATTTCATTGGAATGAGTAAAAGTTTTTTATTTATTAGTATTATTTATTATTAGTAAAAGATTGTTATTTATCATTAGCCTATATACGTCCACTGATGGACGTAGGTACGCGTTTCCTAGTAAATGTCACAGAGCCTGATCTTCGGATTTACTCATCCATTCACTGCAGCTAGCCACCTTCCACAAATCTTCACTCCACCTGACCGGCTATTGCCTTTAACCGGGCACAAATCCAAACTCCGAGCTTCTACTGAGAACTTCATCGAAATAATACAATAACAATCGACCCCAAGACCTAGAGATCTTGGGGTCGATGGGCCTAGGGGTCTTACGCAGAGTGAAGCAGTCGTTTTTAAGACTACTAAAATAATGAGGTAGATAAAATAATCATAAGGTAGGGTTAGAATACAGTTCTTCTCTACCATTCAGATAGGCATCTCAGGTAAGAGCCGAGAAAATATCTAACTTGTTTAATGGTGAGACCTCTTGAGGTCTGACTGGCTGGCAACTATCCTGACGTCGGAGACTGTCGTACAGGTGTATGTTACGACTTTTACGTGTGAGACCCGGTTTTCCGTCGGTTGCTGGCAGTCTGCAGTCCGTCGGGGCTCTTAAAACTTCGCAACGCATTAGCAACTCCTCTGATGTTTCAGGTGTCCATGGGCGGCTATAACTACTTACCATCAGGTGGCTCGTTTGCAGACAGAATCAATAAAATGATCATAACTAAAAATTGTTTTTTCTTGTTTTGTTTTCCACTCCTCACTTTAATAGCATTAGTGTTTTTATTTAGTGACGTTGGGTATAGGTTAAGTCAATATTTATGAATTAATAAGTAGTCATTTCATATGTTTAAAACATTTATTATTCTCTGCTTTCAATGTTGACACAAGTTTACAAATCCCCGCTTTACCTTCAGTAAAACGTTAGTAAAGTATAAATAATAATAAACTACTAGCAACATCAAATTAAAATATAAATTTGGTTATGACAAGTATACAGACAGAACATTCAAATATAAAACAAAACATTTAAAAGTTATAAATGGTGAACAAGAAACAAATTCATCAAGATTTGGTCGGAAAATTTTCATAATTTTTAATGATAGAGATTTTATAAAATTACAGTTATTTTTTTACAAATTTGATAATTCCTAACATATTTTATGCATCTTAGTTATTAGAAATTGAGACGCTTAAGGCACAGCAAAATTACATCTAACTAGAATATACACTATTATAGACACTCTTGGTAACAATCTTTATTCTATTTCGCAAATTGTGATATGTACAAAAATATTTCCATCTTTATAAACTAGTATTATATTATTATACATTTAATCAAATTAAAACATTCTGAGTATACACTGTATACAATTAAATGCATTGGCATATGATCAAAGTAATAATAAATACAGATATAATAAATAAACACAGCTAATTATAACGAAAGTTCCCAAACTAAAAGCGGATTACACGAATCCACACACTGAACCGAAATACGTCTTTTGAACTCCACTCATGTATTGGCACAATTTCACTATATTTTAGTCTCAGTGTCAATAAGTATCGGTTCCACTTCTAGAACCGATATTCCTCAAATCAGGCATGCGTGTTGTTCCTTCGCTGCCTCTCCAGCTGTTTTCTATGACTGTGGCGTTTTCTTGCTATTATTGCTACTAATATCACAACGACAGCTAGGGCTACGGCTATTCCTATCCACCAGTAAGTGTTATACGACGCCTCTTTTGGGATCTCTTTTTGGTCCCCAGCTGCTACAGGATTCTTTATCTCCAAAACTCCTACCGTAGACGTTTCGACGCTAAATTTTGAATTTGATTCTTCACCTGTGTCGATTACGTTTTGTATAATATCTTCGTGAGTTTCTACTTTCTCTGGTTCTTTGGGTGTCGCTTGGTTTTCTGCGGAAGATGGTATCTCATTTTCCTCAGGTACTGGTTCGTTGATGATGGGTTCAACGTAATCTTCTGAACTTGTACTATCTGTTGATGGATCTAACTGGTTATCTAAGTATTCATCTAAAAATTTGTAGTAGTCTGTAAGTCCCGTGTATTCAAGGCCATATTCTCGCTTAGCTAGTAGATCGCTGACCATCTCAGGCCAGACAGTTCCGTATCCTTGCATCATGGCATCTCTGTGAATAATTTAAAATATATTTATGTAATTGTAGAAAAATATTTTTGCACTCCTAATTTTTTTTAAATAATTAATACTTACACCAATCGATCATTGTTTTCGGCTATATGTTGTACTAAATCTGAATCATCAGATACAAGTTCTTCAGCAAAGGATTGGTAGATTTGGTATTTTAGTATTAATCCCATAAATTTTCTGTAACAATAAAAAAATCGATTTAAACATGACAGCTATTATATATTTTTTCTAAATAATTAATAAGATGCACTTTTTATTTGTTACAGGACCCAAATTGCCGAAGATTATAAATTCGCGTTGTATCAATTAATTAAGTTTTAATATTTAATTAAATATTTCTAGAAAATCACAACACTGGGCCAACATTTCGTAAATAGAGAAATGATTAAACAGGTTTATTTTGTTGTCTGGAATTAAATAATATCAATACAACGCGATAAAATCCGTAAAAAGTAGTTTTATTTCAAATTATAACACAATTAAAATTTATTATTTATATAGGTTTTGCGCCAACCCCTAACAAGTACGCAACAATATATACTATAAAAATCTACTTGTTTTTTTATTTACAGATATATATACACATTTTCATGTACAGACACAGGTTTTTTTACAGTTTTATAATAGCATATATATACTCACCCAATAAAAGGCTTGTTGAACATAATATACGGGTCTCCAAGGAAATCACTGTCAGCTGTCTCTATGTTAGAGAAATTTTTACGAAAGTCGCTCCAACTGTTTGGTATATTCGCGTACGGTATAGCTCCCGATAAAACTTTAATTCTCCATTCGTCAGCTGCCAAATAGAAGTTTAATCTGCAAGGAATTATTTATATTGATAAAACAATAACAACAAGAAAAATTGGTGAGAAATAATATAGTTTATGGCAGATTTGTTTTTCAAAACTTACTTTGGCAAATCTCTCAAGGCCATTATCAATTGCAAAACAAGACGATGGTGATTTTGATTATAGTTGAAAATTTCTAACGGGAATAGTCCAGCCTTATTCAATGCGTGTGGGTTCAGGGATAGTAGCGACACGAAACCAGGAATAGCTTCATATACAGCTGTAACAAACAACGCTATGAAATACAGAGTTTTCAAAGAAATTACTTCGAAACTAGAACGGAATCTTACCAGAATAGCGAGAAGCCTCCCTTAAAATGTAAGTGTTATTGCTGTGTAAATTAATGGTCTGCTTGTAAACTATCTTCATGACTGCTTCATGAGCTTCTATGTAGTTGACTATGCTGACATCTTTACAAGTTATTGCTCTAACTTTGTTGGGTTTGCACCAATCTACTAAGGTTGGCGGACAAGTACTATTGAACACCGATTCAGACCAAATATTGGGGTCTGCGTCTCCTAAGTCTAGTGTTTTGATGAGTTTTGCTGCTTGTTTGAAAGCTTCTGATCCGCCCAGGTTCTGTAAAATAGATTTTGCTCTATATAAAACATTAAATTTGTTTATCAATGAAACAATATGAATAAAAATTTACACGATGTAACAAACACGTGTTTTTATTTATAATTTAAAGTATTTTCAATATCAGAATAATTTACGATGAAATTTTATTTACCTTTAACTGAAGATTTGCGTGAATCTTTTGGTATATTCCTGCATGTTTTGGCAGTAAACTTTCTATTAGATTAGACCAATCATCACCTGTTAACGATCCTGAAAAATTGTCATCAAAATTAGGCACACGTTAATATTTATCAGTATCTATTTTAATAAAATTGTTTACCTACAATTATAGTTTACGAGTTAGCACTAAACGTTGACCTTTTCAATAGTATTATTGAGACAAGCAGGAGTATACTTAAAGCCACTTGATCAAATATCACAAGAGGTCTCATTTCTGAAGAGACTGGCAGTCTAAGAAATCTTATACCTTATTCTCATAACTTTGAGAATGTTACACGTGTGATGTGACAAAGGGAGTACGTACACTGAACATTTCTTAAGGGAGAAACATTTTAATATTTACGCTTCGTCAATTTCTAATTAATTACCACTACATAAATGTATATTTTCGCTTATTTTTCCTTAATTGAGTGTTTTTGTCAGCGTACCAAGATATAATGGATTTATTAGTGACTGATTTTTGATTACCAGCGTCTTTGATTGGCAGTTACTAAAAATGTTTAAATTTACATCCAAATAATCATTTTACGTAAATATTTAAATTAATTTCCATTTTTATTTACAAGAAAATTATCATTGTTTCTTCTCTTTCAATATTTATTCCGTTTTAAAAATGCTCTATTTTGCATTGCGGTCATGGTGGCTTTATGGAGCTACATTTTTCTCTAGCAGGACAAAACTAGTGCAATTGCCTAGGCTTAAGTTACTGCTGTGCATTGAAACAATTCATTCTGTTTACCGACTGCAACTTCGCTGGTTTTAATTTTAACTTCGATATAACTTTTGCCACGCTGCGGTGTATCTAGCGTGTGTGTTTTATTTAAACAGGCTTTTTTCTCTGAATTGTATATATTCGGTTATTAAAATAGATTTTTTATCTAGATAAAAAGTACCTAAATAAAAATAGACAGACATTTATTTCATATCCGTGTATATACATTATGCATATTAGTTTAGATAGTGACATAGTGCCAATAGTACAAAATAAAAAAATCTGTCAACAATATAAAAAATCGGTCGACTCGGACTCGTCCACCGAGGGTTCCGTACATATCGCTCATTTGGAGCGAAAGTGAAGTTGAGTGTCGAAATATCGTTTTTTGCGGCATAAACGGCTGTATCGTTTTTTTACGTTAACTTAGGAGTTCAATTTTTTATAGCTTAAAGAGACTGAAGACCTGGTTATATGGTTTTAATTTCATTTTGATATCTCTACGCGTTACCGAGATAAAGGGTCTTAACAGATAGACGGACGGACGGACGGACCACAAAATGAACCTATAAGGGTTCTGTTCTTTTCCTTTTGAGGTACGGAACCCTAAAAATGATCTCATTTAGCTTTCTACAATTACCAACATAAATCTGTATAGAATAGACACAAAAAAGGTATTAAGTCACAAATAATTTGTCAATAATATCTAGTCATTTCTGTAACGACAGAATTTGTGAGGTACTTACTCAATAAATGTACTGGTAGAGGCTTGCCAATGGCATCGGAGCCCTTAAGCCTGAGTGCAATGTATTTGTGTAGCTTCAAGTAGAGAGGTTTCACATTTTCCCACAATTCTCGAGCCTTCAGTATAGCACCTTCATACTCGCCCAATGCATCCCAGTATTCTTCAACGGAACTGTAGTCTATGGAAAAATTTAGACAAAATTTATAATCATATTTTTAAAAAATTAAGTACAGGTTGGTGATACACTTCATGGTTCATCCAAAGATGAAGATGCAAAGCCTTATTTTGGATATAGCTGTGATAACTATAATGTAATTTACTTTGCCTAAAAGAAGTAATATATTAACTGCCTCACAACAAAATACACTAAACTAAATTTAAACTAATTAAAACTTAAAATGTATTTATCAGTATCAAATGTATATTAGCAATGAAATATCGTTTAAAGAAAATTAGGTTGTATGTAATACATAAAATAAATTAATTCATAATATATCTAAATACACATTCCATGTACCTAATAAATTTTTTATTCTTATTTATTTGACTCAGATGGAGTTCTCCAGGCTCAGTTCAACTTCAGCATTTAGCTTTTCCAACAAATGCTATTTTGTTTTAACTTCGTGGCCAACGCGAAACTCCAGATTTTGCTTCGTAACTACTTATTCAAATGCTAAATGGGTTTCAGTATATATTTACCAAAAGGCCTTGAGATTTCTCAAATGATTAGATCTTAGTTTAATATTTATTAGGAAATTAAAATCCATTCGCTTTCATAACTAGGCTAACAAAATTAGAATTAACGAACGTAATATCTTCCAAAGCAAAACATGAAACTGATTAGAGCACTTAAACTGGCAATATCTTATTTTACGATATAATTATAAAATTGTATTTTACATTAATTTTTGGTGTGCAATAAAGAATATTCTATCTATCTATCTATAATTAGCAATACTTCAATGATTCCTCTTAGAATAAGGGACCGTTTATTTCTTCTTGAAATCAGTTATTAACGATATCTAAATACGTTAAATATTATTTAACTTAAAAGTTTTAAGCTTGGCCTTAATAACTTTGAAACTACCAATGAATCAGATTTATTAGTTCCACTGTATCTACTTGATTTGGTTTTAATTTTAGGTTCCTTCATAATTAATTACAAGTTATTTAGTACCTAATAAGGAATTGATTCATCATAAGCAGAAATTTGAACAAGATGTTTTTACTTAAGAGTCCGGCGGAGCTTGAATTGCCCACAAAAACGTAATTCCGAAATAAATCGTAATCCAGACAATATTCTATCAAATTATGTTATTATTCGGATTTGGATACCGTTAATCTAGGTTCCTACGGTACGATTTCGTCTACACTGGAAATAAAAGACCGAAAAATAGTTCCAAACTTGGTAAAGTTATCAAAAATTGCATTAGCTTACATTTATTTTCAGTGAAGTATTTTGGACAAAATGGTAACGTAGAAACCTAGATTAACGGTATCCGAATCCGAATAATAACAGAATTTGATTAAATTGCGTTTGAATTACGATTTATTTCGGAATTACGTTTGTATGAAAAATTCGCTCCGCCGGACTCTTAAGAACAAAAATCATTGTTCAATATTATACGGTTACCTGATTTTGATCACTTCTTTACTTAAAAACTTCGTCTATTTAAAAACCACTCGTTTATAAAAACAAGCAACTGGTTACTGTTTCTTTAATTACTATTTTACTGTATAAAGTCTCACACAATGCACCCATTAACTTTAGGTGCAACTTAAAACCCCTCATCCTAGCCTTGCAGTTTAGAAGCTCGTCTTCCTTTGTCTGCTTTTACACATGTGAAATAAACTAGAATTTTAGAACAAAGGTTTCAAATTAATTTGTTTCTACGAAGTGCACATCCTTTACCACTGTGCTAGCTTAGACAAGCATACGCTTGTCATATCAGAAGCTCAATTTGAGAGTATTTTTTACCAAACAAAAATCGTATGTGTGTTTCGCAGGTCTTGTTAACTAGTTGGTTTTCTGGTAAGAAAATTTTGCTCCTACAGCAAATAATGCGATTAATGCTTCTGGGAATACATGTGTGGTAATACATGTTATAAATACAAGGAAGGCGGTAAATTAAAATAATATGTTGTCATGTACTTACTGTTTTTCTTAGAAGCATTCCGCAGTAATGGAAGTATGTGCTCCAAATAATCGTCAAGATCAGGCAAATTGTTCTCCCAGGATTTTTTCATGCGGCGCAATGTATCTTCGTCTTGTTGTCGAGCCAAGCTGTAGTGTAACTCTGTCAAATTCAATTACTTTAAATAAGTAACAAAAATAGCGAGTATCTCTAGAATTTGTATTGGTCCAACAGTACATCGAATTGGATTCTACGGTCCTGTTCATTTAGAATCGTTAAGCTCTTTAACATTAATTCTGCTAATTAATGATAATTTTTGATTTAAACATCAAAAAGGTTTCCGGTCTGCTTTAAGTATAATAATTGTTTTTAATACAGGTCGGTGAAGGAGATTTTTATGAATAATAGAAGTACCTAATAAATACAATAATTTTAACAGTTGAAAATTCTTTCTCATATTGATAATAATCATATTAAACTATCTCTGTCAGTGGGTTCGCATCTGCACTGAAAAGCTGTTAAATTTCCAGTATAAAGCATTAACCTTTGTCTTTTTTTCAATAAGTACCTCTTGAATTGGAATTGACGACCCGTTCGGCTTCTGCACTACGCGTGGTGGGTTCGATCCCCACACGGAACAAAATATTTGTATGACCTACACGTAGTTGTTCCGGTGCTAGAAAGCACCCACGATACAGGAGAAAGTCTTAGTGTGTGGCAACGTTTTTTCTAAGAAAAAATACATGTTGCAAAAAAATATAAAAATGACTTCTGTATCTATTGTAATATCCAGGAAATAGTTACTCTTTAATGTTTCTTTTTATATTTGCGAAATTATTTCGAGTTTTCAAATCGTCCACAACATAAAATCAAACGCAGTGTGCTATGGTCGTATTTTAGATTTTAATTCAACCATCAAACTGTTTAAAAATATAGTTAGCTTTTAAAGTCACCATAACTTGTGCTTGCTATAAAATATCTTTATTTCCGCTGCAGTCCTTCAGTATCGCTTCGGTAGCAGCTCTGGCATTTGGTCGTTCCATTTTTAAACTGTTTTCTACTGATTTTATTGTTATAAACGTCAACTGTAAAATATTTTATACCATTATATTTAAAAAAAGTGTTATAAAAAAAATTATTTCGAAAAACAAAACACAAAACTTGTCTATCACTCTGCAGTGCATCCTATTATTAGGTACTAATTTTTAAGTAGGTACATGATACCTACAAAATTATTCTAGAAAGTTACATGAGCAGTGTATATATACGTTAGTTCACAAGAAAATTCTCGAAAGCCCCCCGAGTACAGTACAGTAGAATGCATTTAATTTCAAAGATGTATGAGTACTACCTAGAATCGTCCTTTAAGCTGGCACTCATCCTTTTACGCGAGCGTAAAATCTTCACCAGTGTTTTTATAGCATAAAAAAACAGTGCTCTTACGAATGTTGAGAAATTAACTTTTTACAAACATTCGTCTCCTGTGCCCTGTTATTAAAAGTTTCTTCTTTATAAGATTCGTAATGACTTGAGAATTTTATTTCGCGAAGACAGTGGTCTTGTCGCGTTCGTATTTATCTTTCGACTTTCGCCCTTCTTCGAGAGTTACAAAGCTCCTAATTTATTTTCAAATTTGGGATACAATTTTTTTTGTTATTTCAAATAGATTATTTTCTTGTTGGAATTTCTTCAAGTTTGAAGAGTTGCATGACAACGATGTTGTTTTAGAAATTACAATAAACTTTTATATTGTATTAGTTACTAAGTACTGTAGAGGTTGCCGCAAAGAGGTGACGTCTAATCCAGTTGGTTGGTTGAGAATTTTATAAAAGGAATAAAAACACTAATTTGAAAATAAGTAGTCATTGTTTTGAAAAGTGACGTGCAGAGAAAAAAATTGTAAAATGAATTCATTCTTTAATTGACTGGGAAAATAAAAAGAGTATTCTGAAATTTAAGTCGGAATTTTCTTCTAAGGAGTGATCTGTGATCGTACCCGGGCTCACGCCTCCTACAGTACCTAGGTATCTACTTAAAATTTAATATCTGGTAATGTTCAAACATTATGGGCGAACTGAGAAGATTGAGAAACAAACTTCAATCTAGTCTATCGAGATAAAATAAAATAAATACGTCATCTATCTTCTTTTAGCTGATACCCATTCTAATATTTCTTCGTTTATATAAGCCTCGGATATTGTATATACGTAATATACGCTTTCTCTTATATAATAAGTCGTACAAGATTAGTATTATATATTCATTTACACATGTGATGTTGTCTTGTGTTCCGACTGTTGGAATAAACTTTTTTCTAACTATAATAAAATTTTGTAGTTAACAGCCAAAACTGTGAATTTATTTGTTATGAGCTTATACGTACTGTTCTACTATAAGGCAAAGGCCTCCCTTCCCTTTCACCAGATTTATCTTTTCATTATATCATTTTTACCCATCTTGTTTATAGGTATGTCTCAAATTCATCGCCGCGGTTTGCCGCGTCGATTTCTTTCATTTAGGTGCTCAAATGGTTATCATTTTGACTCAAATTGCCTGGCAAGCGGATAACATGGCTAGCATGCTCACTTGAGCTGTCCTGTTTAGTATCTCGATCCACTGATGAATAAGGGGGCCATATTCCAGGTATTACATTTTCTTTTTTCAGAACTACTGTAATCGTTTGAGTAGTCGATTCTGAACAAACTAATTTCAGGTCTTCCGCTTATTCTGTTTCAGGTTGTATATAGTTATGAAAAATCTTACCTCTTAGTGTACAATTACTGGAGGTTCCACAGTCGTAGTTGGTAGCGAATCTTATTCTGTTTTGAGCGTTATCGCCAAACGTGACAAGCTGAAAAATGAGAACCCATTAGAATTATTGTCATTTTAACTACCTTACATTTTATGAGGTCTTAAATAAAGTAATAATCATAAATTGTCTTATTGGATTTACGCCATTGTCAATTGGAATTTTTATTCCTGCTATTGGAACTTTTATAGAAAAATCTAAAAGACTCGACCAAGTTCAACCTGGGAATCAAACTCTTAGGCGCAGTTGTTAGGGTAGTGACTACGAGAGCAATGAGTCAGTCTATATGAGTAGATTTAGAATAAGTACTGACAAAGCAAGTTGCAGTATTGGAATTCCATTCCATTGGAACTCCCGATTTAGGAAATTATTTATTTAGAAGCGACGAATACATAAATTTCAGTCCCAATGGACTTTTAACCCTGGAATCCCGCGCCCTTGACAAATTGAGGTGGACACAGCTTCATTTTTCGGGTCACAAGACAAGAGAATAACACAGTGAGAAAAGGAAATCTCCCTATTTCGGCGCTCAGGTTGGAAAAATTAACGAGGGGAAATGAATTATTGACATTATAGGCGGCTCCATAGATTAAGTAATTTATCAAAATAACTTGGGGAGCGGCTATTTAAGGAACTGCTTGCATATCGATCATGCAAAGTTAAGGAACATTTGGAACAGTTAACAAGCGCAGAAAAAGTATTGTATGTAACCAAGTCACGAGCAATTTAGTAATACTTTGACAAGGACCAAGATGAACCGATATTTTTATGATAGATTAACTGTCTCCTGTTCATCTCATTATTGTTACTCTGGTGGGAATTTACCAAAATATTTTCTTAGCGGATGCATACGTCATGTAGGAAACTTATCTTGCGATGTTTCTAAGTTTCTAATTCGATTCCATGGTTGATTAGTGAGAAATTGTGTGAGTGTTTAAGGAGGCCTATAGTACACATCTTCCAGTATAAATTAAACTTGCATTGTTTGGATTTTCCATAAAATGAAAGGTCAGCTTATACTGGGAATATACAGCTCAATATGTAACGAGATCCTACCTGGTTTTCAATATTAACAGAACATCATGCCTGTATTCCCCGAAAGGTTAGGCAGAAGCGTATTTAATGAACACCCACAGTTCGCCGGTATGTTTAGGTTCCATGTAATAGGGGGTGAGCCTATTGCCATTAAGCACAAATTCTAAATTCCGAGCTGCTCCTGAGAATTTTATAGAAAAACCAAATAACATTTTGCTCGACCTGGGAATCGAACCCGGGACCTCTAGAGTAGCATTCGTACTCGGAACCAATACGTTAACGAGGCAGTTTTCTACACTATGGCCGAATAATTTTTAATAGGTGCATTACTTTCTTCCAATAAGAACAATCATCTTTGATCAGTAGCAAGTATTTCTAAGCAACAGCTCACGGAACAGCGGTCGGCAATATAATATTTTATGGATAAGATTCCGCCATGGACGCCATAAATAAAAGCAAAGATTTATGGCCAATTACTTCATACTATCTATCGTAATAAAAATAACTAAATGAATTTATTATCTCTTAGGTGCACGACTTCGATTGGAGTACCTACACTTTTCTTAGGTTCACTTATACTTACTACGTAAACTAGATAGACATCTAGATTATATTACAAAAGTTTTTTGCGTTTTATACAATATTCATTGTTATATAAAAACGAATCCTATGCTAAATGTCCTTGGTTATTGCCAGATCAAGCAGTTTAATTGGGTTTTTGTACGATATTCTCAGTAGCAGCTCGGAGTTTCTTTAAACGTACCGACGAGCTGTGGGTATACATTAGTACATTTCTACCTAACTCGGGGATTACGTACAGGCGTTATTTATAAAAACAAATAACAATCGTTAATGGCCGAAAAGCCTGACAACAAGCTTATCCTCAGTAACAGCCTGTACCAATAACAAATCTGTCGATAGATTTTCTTACTAGCGATAGGATTTTGACATTACTTGTATGGACCCTATGTCAAAATCCTATCTCTAGTAAGCAAATCTACTGACTGATTTGATATTGGGACTGGCCGTAAATCTGTATTTCCCAGGAATTGTGTTGCGGAGGTCAGGTGGTATTCGCATCTAAAATACTGATGTGCAGTCGCATCTCCTTAAACTTCAAGCCGACACCATAATATGCAATACTAGCGACCCGCCCGCGGTTTCAACCGCGTTGCCCCATTCCTAAGAGTCGTAGCGTCATGACGTCTTACCTTGATCCATTGTTCAGTTTCAAGCAACGTATCCCCAGGCTGGAGTAGAAGCTTGACTTTACGCCGGAGCACGTTGTCATCGGCGGAGAGCGCATGCGCTGTGAGAGCACTCTTTATATCAGTTGTTTGCTGGACCACGAACATGCCGAATGTTTTGTCTCGTTCCAGCTGTTAGGAAGGATTTTAATTATTAATAAAAATATAATAGATTCTGAGGAAGGGGTTCATGGCTAAGTAATAACTACGCTGTGATCTGTACCGATCTGCAAGGTTAAGCTCCGCTAGTCTCAGTCAGTCTGTGGATGGGTGACCGTTCACTGTCCCGGTTTCATACGAGCACCTTTGACAAGCGTTAATGGTCTAATCAGTAGCTCAAAAACCCTGATAACCATTATATCGATATATATTTGAATATCGATATTGTCCATAAATTGGATTGTGGAGGTCTGATTTGTCATCTTGTGTTTGTATTTTATTTGTATGATGAATTATAATAATACTTTAATACTTTACTATATAATACTTTTTAACGTTATTATTATTTAACATTAACAACAGCTTATTTAATATAATTATAATATATAACTACTGTGAAATGTTATCCTAAATGTTGTGCATATCTATAATTGATATAAACACTAGTCTTTGCCTCTGTATTTTGCTACTAACCAATGTTTGTGTTTATATTGTTGATGTGCCTTGTGTAAATAAATAAATAAATATTATAAAAAGTATTTGAGTAGAAAAAAGTAAATCAAATGAAACCATGCATTTTGTAATTTACACGTGAATGGAGTAAGTATTATTTCTAAGTCAATCGACACGACAGACAGAAAAAGAAAAAATAATATTTACTAACCTTCGAAGCCAATCCTTTGCTGTTCCCTGTGAGTTCATTCCAAGCAGCATTGGCTCTCTGTTCACAGTGGTCTACGTAGTCTAACTCCACTAAGTCCACTAAAGAAACCAGCCATCTTCTGTCATCGGCGCTGGAGGAGGTGCCACATTGCGGAGGAAATAGCAAGGCGTAGAAGCAAATGAAGAGAAGTGTGACTGTTGGCCTCATTGTTGATCTGTAAAAGAAAAAAAACAATGGAATTATTTTAGATAGTTTTTGTATACTACGTAACATACCTATGTTATGTGAACAATACTTCTCCTTAACCTTTCAAGAAATACAGGTGTCGTGGTATTGTACAAATTTCAGGACGAAATAATGGTCTTGAAAATATACTATAAACTAAGTGTAAAGTAGTCTTTACACTGAGTCTTTATGATATAGCATATTGCCATCATAATCATAATAAGGCATAAATCGAAACTCAGAGTTGCTACTACGAATTTCATGGCAAACCCCAATAACAGTGCTCCGCCTGGGAACTCAACCAAGAAACTCAAGCTCAGCAGCCGCGTTTGTGAAAAAATGTGGACTTAGCAGAAGTTTACATACTGCTATTATACTATCGTTCGTTATGTGAAACGCTTTAGATCTCAAAAAGTACATTTTGCCAATTTACAACATGAAAGGTAGCATTTTGTCCAACAATTACTTTCAAAGAAAAACCTTTTGAAATTCAATCTAAAAGGTTCCGATCAAAAACTAAACAATAGCAAAACTGTTAAAGTATTTTTGAAGCACGTCAAACACTTTATGCAAGACATCAGAAACCACTCATAGTTCTCGCCAAGCCGTGACGTGAGTTGAGAAGTTTGTTGCAAATGAAATGCTGATGTGCATTTTAAATATAACTCTTTGAACGTTGTTTCAGCAAATTGTATTAAATTACAAAACAATTGAATCTAATTCCTGGAACTATCAATTAGAGGAATTGAAAGATGTTGCATCGACAGGAGCATAGTTCTTAAATAGAGAAAGAGTATTAATATGGCAAACAAGCATACGGTATGGTATGTGACAATTGCAGCCTATAGACGCCAGCAATACTAGTCGTATCGCTCTTACGTTGTCATTTCGAAACCTCAGTTGTTAACCCACATTAATGAATAATATGGTAAAATAAAAAAAGATAATTTTAGCAGAAATTTTGTTAAAAGGACAGTACGCAACTTTTGATAAACTTGAGTAATACTCTATGATATGAAAGAGGTGTCTATTTGTATGAAATAGCGGTGTTCAATACGATGTGTGTCCAATTGTAATAGATCTTGAACGTCTATTCTCTAATTAATGTTGGCTTAATAAACGTTTGTTAGATCTTTTTTTCTATCGCTCCTAGGACTTCATTATCACCTGTAAGTATGTGACTTGTATCCGCCATTTTGTGACTTGTTTCGATCAATTGGGTTTAGCAAGAAAAGGCAAATGCTATTTTAGTTGGTACGGGTCTCATATACCCGGCTGCGCTGGTTGCACTACCTGCGCGACAGTTGACCCATGAGGAGCTTAATCATTATTTCGTTTCCTGTCTTTGTCTCAATTTATTTATGTTCGGCGCAGTATATACTTTTTTCCATTCATACCTGTCCACCATTACCTCATCAGTCACTTTTTTTCAACCACATCTGCCTTAACACAATCCATCCATCTTTTCTTTGGTCTCCCGCTATCCCTCCATATTAATATTCATCACTCTTTTGGTCCCATGCATTTTATTTCTCCTCATCGTATGCCCATACCAAGGCAAAGAATTCCCTTTCAACTTTTTTTTCACTGATGCCACTTTCAAACTTCCTCTCATACTCGTTCCTCCATAACAAGAGAGGAGCTTACGCCCTCTAAAGAAAGGACTCCATTGTAACTCCTGTATCCATTATGCTCTTAGTACTTATTTTTATCATTTCCTTGCTCATCATTAAGTTCTTTGATAAACTTGTTTCTTTTTCTTCTTCATTATCTACTTTTACACGACCAGCACATATAAATGATCAGATCGCACCTTACTGCTCATTAGAAGGAGATTTGATGTAAGACCCACTAATCTTATATTGGGTTCGCGCGGATTTAGTGAAATCCCTTCTCATCAAGGAAATCCGGCCTCTATTACATTACAAACGATCAAATAAATGCTGAAGTAGGGATGTAGCAAGGAAGAAAAAACGTAGTGTTGTGTTTTATAGTTGTCATAAAATATCAAGTTTACAGGTGACCCTAACTTGTGTGACACATAAAACAACACATTTCTTGATTACTATGTTCATGTCCTTTTCGGTGTGATGACGTTTCACGGCAATGACGCTGAGCACATAAATCTGTCACATGGAATGACACTATATAGTTTAATGATCGCTTTCCTTTTGCGTACCTATACTTTATTTTAATTTTTACGAAAATTGGTCGTTCGAAGAAACATTTTGCTATAATTTTTAAATCTGTTTTATTGACTTTAATATCTTAAAAGTAACATAATAATCAATCATTTTCTCTCATATTGCTAGGTAAAAGTCCCTAGCTCTATTCAAAATTAGAGGGGTTAAAAGCTATAGACCTATAATTCTGACACAACAAAACATAAATCCCTAATTCCGGATTTAACGAAGCAGTGTGCCAGCAACGATTTTAAATTTCCTCTATAAACCATTATTTAGCATAAAGCTCAAACTTCGTTTAAACGGCCTGCGTAGTATCAATTATCTTCGCAATAAGGGAGCGCCTCAAAAGCGTGAATTAATGAAGGGGTGGCAAAATTAAAGATTTTTTTACTTTCACCGTTAGAAGCATTCATTCTTCATTCGTCTGAAAGGGTCACGATGATAAAAAGAAAATTAAAGACCAGACATTTATTAAGCGATTGTTGCTTTCATTCTGCTTCTTTCAGACGAGATATTAAAACTAAATGAAATGAAAAGAGGAAATGCAAAAGATTTTTTATACATATTATCTTGAGTTATAGCTGGAAATCCCCGAGAGAATGCGAGTTTTAGCGAGTCTTAAGTTAAATAATTTCTTTCACGTGTAACGAAGATAAAAAGAATATTATTTTTATAAGAAACTCGAGTTTTTAAATAACTGTCATTTATTTCAAGTTTATTAGTTTTCTAGAAAATATCTCAGATTTTGAAATATTCTATACTACGAAAGAACATTTTCATACCAGTACACTCCTAATTCATGTACTGTTTTCGTCATGTTTCATTTATATCATACGAGGACTCGAGAAACTTGAAGCCGTAATCTGCGTCCATTCAGTTTTACGTTGACACTTTAATCTAGAAAAGCATTGCCACCGCCTTTTCTCGTTAATGCAAACGTTCCCTTAACTTTCTTTGACAAACATTTGGGTATAATAACTCAATTTCCCAGACTCGTTCCGGTTGAATGCGGGTGTCAAGTTGTGTGACCTATTTCAACGAAATTTGCCTATTATACGCCACGTCAAGTTTCCAGCGAAAGGCAACTCAATTGAGCGCAGCGGTATTGCGGAAACCCGTCGTCCTATCGATGCGACTTTACCTATCAGCGACACCAAATGACCTGACGGGTTTTTGATTTCCAATTTAAATTTCAGTGACATAAGACTGAATTTTCCTTGTGAAAATTTTATGTTATAGCTGACCGCATTTCAGATAATGTTCAGGCATGTTATGTGGAAATTGTTACACGATTTCAGAATACGTGCTCAATTCTTTTGACCTTAAAGGATCAATAGTATATATCAATAGGATAATAAGTATACAATTATACAATACAATGTTTTATATGAGACATTGTATTTCTGCAAAAAGGAAAAGCATTTACTAGGAAGCAGTGATAGCTTAGTGATATGACCATTGTATTGCCAAGTCAAAAGTCTCGAGTTTGAATCCAAAGCTAACCTCTAACTTTTCAAAATAATGTGCGTATTAATATAATTATCACTCACTTAAACGGTGAAGGAAAACATCGTGAGGAAACCTGCATGCCTGATAGATTTTCAGGACGGTGAGAAGTGTGAAGTCTGCCTAACCGCATTAGGCCTGCGAGGTGGACTAAAGTCTAATCCACATCATTCTGAGAGAAGACGTGTGCCTAGCAGTGGTATAATTAATGGGTTAATGATGATTTACCAGTTATCTCACGACTTAGTTTTGCAACTTGAAACTTTTAAAATTGTGACAAACTTTGAAAGAAAAAGTAATATTTGAAAGTTCTTACCATCCAAAATGTCTGACGCGGGAACATTAGCAAGACTTCACAAGAATATTGATATGACTTCAGAACTTTCTCTTATAAATGCGCTAACAGCTGATGCAGATGACTTTACATTATCTTTTAATGAATGGAACTGTTTTTGGTGTAGTTCGGAGGATTAATATACTTATAATAATGTTTCGTGTCTTCAACCTGATGTTTAAACTTAGGAGCGTATTAAATATTATATATATTGTTGTTTTATCTTTAATGTGTTTGTCTCTATTACTGGTGATTTTGTTTACAATGAGTTTTGAATGTTAATAATACATAGAACCAGCTGTTCTCTCTGTTTTCACAAAGATGATTTTCTATTTATAAAGAACTGTATTTAAACAATATTTTCCAAAACTTAAAAGGCAAAATCCTTTTAAAAATAAACCCGTGGAAAGAATATCAAAATAATTGTGGGCTTTTTCCCTATTAATCTTATATTAACTTCCGCTCAAATCTACAGAATCCCTTGAACAACATAATTTGCATACTTTCCTCAACACCCTATAATTTTTCAAAGGGTTGTAACTTTCTGAACAAACTCATAAGGTTGCCCTATAAGATCCTTGGTCTTGGGGCATTCCAATCACGTATGATCTTCAATTACTCCCTTCACGGTCTAGTGAGCAGGGGCTTTGTTGTGGCTTATTAGGGAAAGGGGAAACAGTCATTAGTGTACCAACAAACTTCTATTTACAATGGATAAAGTCAGTTTCTTTAGTTGAAAATTGTGCTCTCTTATGTTAAGCTTATGGGTGATATTAAAAATATTTATGTACGTTAGTTTCGTGGAATTTGAATATTTTCTCTGGAATTTGAAAGACAATTTGAACCTAAATGTCATTATTTGGCGTTCGAAAAATATTTCGGAATATTAATTATATCTTAGGGAGAACCTTAGCATTCAAAAATATCTGGGCGGTATTTGTATAATATGATCATAAATAATGATTTACCTTGTAGAAATAATATTAAAAAATTTACAGAATTAATTGTGAAGGCAATAGGAACGTATTGCGTGATCGCTAACTGATCATTGAAGGATATACATCATCATCCTCATCCTTCCAACTTTTTCCCAGATGCAACTTAATATCAGTATTTTAGACGAATAGAATAGAGAGCACCTGTTAGATGAGTTAAAACGACGCGTTCAAGCTCGTCATCCAGCCCCACAAACATTACAGGAACTGAAAACTGCTATCGAAGAAGAATTGGAGAATATCCCTCAATATGCGATTTTAACACTGATTAATTCGATGACAAATCGCATGAATGCTGTCATTAATGCTTTGCTTGAGGCGATAGTTGAGGCAAATTTATTGAATAAACAAATTTTTTTTACTAAACCATGTTTTCTTTAGAACACTTAGATTATTTAAGTACATTTAAAAAAAATGTGTTCAAACTCAGAACAACAACAGTACTCGTACATGAGCCTAATGTTGAATATGCCAGCTACAAAACTGCAGAACAACTTTTTGATAATTCATAATTATATTTATTTAAAGTTATGGACGATACAAATCATTATGCCAGGTGGCTCGATTTAGGTGTCCGGGAGTGTATATAGAATGAATTGGTTGTCAGGCTTTTTGGGCTTCTGACTTAATAGTCACGAGTCTTGTTCGAATACCTACACCTTTCAGTAGTGTTAACTAATCATTTTTAAGACGTAAGTATAATTTGGTTTAGTAGAAAAAGTGAGTAGCTTATCGACACCCCGATAAATTTCAAGACTGAAAGCCAAGTTTAATTTCTCCTGCCTATAATTACTCACTCACTTCTATAAACAGAATAATTCTTACTTCGAACTTTTGAAGTCGATGTAATTGTGTATTCTTAATGGGCGGGCCAACCATATCATCTATAGTATCTACTATATAATCTACACAATGTTTAGTAAATGTAGGTGATATATTCAAATGAGAACCATCAAAAGTATGGAGTTCAAAAAGTCATAATTACAACTTCTTCGCTAACACTCATTTTATTACCATTTATCTTCATATCCATGAAAATCCTTTGAGACATTACTACGTTTACAGTATAGGGGTCATTACTATTTGCATTTAACACGTTCTTAGCTTTCCACACATTACCTTCACTTAAGCTATTGTCTGGGGAAAGTCTGAAAATCTAGAGTGTAACGAACCCACAATACTGTTTGCAAGTTTTTTATTATAAATTATATTATGCAGTAACATTCTTTGATGGTACATGTATTAACTTTTTTTGAAAGAAAATATATTTTTCCCCGTGTGGGGACGGGTTAGAATACAGTTCCTCACTGCCATTCAGATAGGTATTTCGTAAGAGCCGAGAAAATATCTGACTTGCTCGGTGATAGGACCTCTCGGGTCTGACTGGCTGGCGAGCATCCTTATGTCGGAGACTGTCTTAAAGCACTTTGGTGTGTTGCGACCTTTGCGCATAAGAGCCAGTTCCCCCTCGGTTGCTGCGGCTCTAGCAGTCTGCAGTCCGTAGAGGCTTCTAAAACTCGGCAATGCATCAGCAACTCTGGTATTGCAGGTGTCCATGGGCGGCGATGACTACTTACCATCAGGTGGATCGTTTGCTCGTTTGCTGACCTAATCAATAAAAAAATATTAACAGTAGTTTTAAATTACTATAGATATAGAATATTCTGCTAATACAGTATACAGTTATAGCAGTTAAACGTAAGCTGAGAGACTTACAATTCACGACGATTTTCTTACGAGCTGGTGTCATCTTAAATTCGTCTAAAATATTCAACTTTGGCTTCTGATATTGTATTTAAGTAACTGGTGTTTTTCTCTTTGTCGTCATCTATTTTATTTATGGTCTAAACGTATGTAGGTAGGGCTGACGAAGGATGTCATAATAGATTTCCACAATAAAGCATCACCACATTTTTTGTCATCTTCGAACATCGAACTTCGAACATTCTATACATGGGAGAGCCATGCTTCGGTACGAACGGGCCGGCTCGACTGGAGTGATACAACGGCCTCACAGAAAACCGGCGTTAAACAACGCTTACGTTGTGTTTCACCGAGTGAGTGAGGTTACCGGAGGCCCAATCCCCTTTTAAAAGGTCGGCAACTCACTCGTGACACCTCTGGTGTTGCGGGTGTCCATGGGAGGCGGTAATCGCTTACCATCAGGCGATCCGCCTGCTCGTTTGCCATCCTATCCCATAAAAAAAAACGTTGGTGTTTATTTTAGTTATAAACCCTGAATCGTCTTTCTCCGCATCCAGAAAGAGCGAAGCAAAAAAAATATCACCAGGATGCTTTTTAAAATGTACAGCAGATTGTTTTAAAAATTACACTTTGTTACGGTAGAGTGTACTGCAAATGTAATTTCTTTTAAAACATTTGTGGTTTCAGCCAACAAGCGATGCGCGGTGCATCAACAATGTTCTTGTTAACTTATACAACTGGAATATGTGCGTAATGTTTGCGACTTTGCCATAAGTAACATAAAAAAGCTAGAAGTTTTACGATGAAATCCTTTTTTTCTGTTGACCAACCGTTCTATCACATCGGAAAGATAATAAGCTGCTTAATTAATATTGTATTTCGATGCGAAAAGTTTGATGCAATTCTGCTACCGGCAATAATGCTGATCTATAGCGCTATCATCTTGGATAACCTAACGATATTGGAGTCGGCTACCAGACTAACCAGATAAGACTGAGATCAATTTTTACCAATTTCTGGGCAATACCGATATGCGTAGAATCAACTGGTTGTCAGGCTTTCGGACTTCTAACCACCATTAAACATTATCATAGGTGTTAGAATTTCATTCAAACATCTATACTTTATCGCCAGGGTATATTTGTTTTGTTCCAACAAAATACCTTTATTTCTTTCAAATGATTGCAGATACCGTTTTAAATCTCATGGTGATTTAATTAACGGCATGGAAATTATTAGTAGGTTACAGAGCCTATTTAGTCAAGAGATACAATCTGAACATAAAATTAAGCACGACAAACGACCCTTAGCGTGCACTAAATTAAAGCCTTTGAGAGCTTGTATTGAACAGCTCGCTAATCCTTCTATATATAAACGGGTCGGTTTAACACTTGAAGTAATAATGGCCTGTGTATCTGTACTTAGTGGAAATTCAATTTGTAGGGTATTGTTGGCCGTTGTTGGTTTGTGGTGAAACAATTATTGCTGCCTCTTTCCGCCACCGTTCTACGCGGCAGCAGTTCCATCCCCATCATCTTAATGGTTGGCAGTCCACAACAGTGCGTTTCTCTAGGAACTTTCTGCCTCGCAAAACAAAACTGTGGAATGAACTTACGCCTGCAGTATTTCCGGACCAATACGACCTTCAAACCTTCAAGAAAAGAGCGTACTCCTTTTTAAAAGGCCGGCAACGCACTTGTGACTCGTCTGGTGTTGCGGGTGTCCATGGGCGGCGCCCAATGATCGGTAATCGGTAATCGCTTACCATCAGGCGATCCGTCCGCTCGTTTGCCCCCTATTCTATAAAAAAAAATATGGATGTTTCCTACATCTATGTACTTACGTACGAAAGGATTTTGTTGCAGCTCTAAATAGGCAATTGAACGCTATTTGATGTTTTGTTTATCCTTTAATTGCGATTGGATTGATTAGATTATTTTTAATAGATTTGAAAGTTTTGTACATAAATGGAGTAGAACATTCTGTTGTTTAGTTTATTTTTATATTAACTACATCCGTCAATCATATTTCACCGTTTTCTCATCTACTTGATTCTGGCAGTGGAACAATGACATGTTTCTAAAGAGTTAGTCCATAAATAATAAGATAAAATAGATGTATTCAAATTATGTTATTCATTTCTTTTTTACTTCCTTAGTTTACTTAGGTACTGATGCTTATTGACTTGTATCTTTATTTACGCTAATATTAAACATTGAAATACCACTACTTTTTAACCGAATTCAAAACAGAAGCAAGTTCTATGTTCGTCGTATGTATTTTTTTATGTATGTTCACCGATATTTTGCCAGTTGGGGACCGAATTCAAAAATTATTTTTTTATATAAAAAAGTGGTCCTATCCCAAATTTGGTGAATATTTGATGACAACATTTAGAATAAAATGACAATAACGAGGTAGGTACACAAAATACTACCGCCACTCATAATGTTGAAATAAATAAAATAACTTTTAACAAGTAAAACCCCCTTCAAAAGACATAAAAACAGTTTCGGAAGTCGGTGGCGAAAATAATAGTTCAAACAAAATCAAAGGCACCGACATCTGAAACTGTTGTGCACTTAAGATTACTTTGTTATTGAAGGTGATTTTACTTTTTGGTAGGGTTTTTATTGCAGCATTAATGGTCACAAGTAGCATTATTCCAACAAAAAAAATATCTTTAAGTACTGCCTCATATATTTTAAATTTTAACTATTATTTTAATTTTTCTATATACTCCTACACAAGCCATTTTCTTCAAAGCGGCCACAAATTTGAATGAGGAAATGCATATATTGATAAGTCGGTTGCAATCTTTCGCCGCAGGTTACTGCCATGAAATATGCATACCGATGCGCGCACGATGTGAACCTATTTCCATTTGCGATTGCATATAATGTTGAGACGAGACACTGGTACTAAATATGAAATATTATCCATAACTTGTTTGGGAAGCTCTCTACTACACTGACCAACTAAAAATTTAAAGCTTTGAAAATGTTTTATGACTCTTTTCCAGCTATCCGGACTGCATAAGTGGCCGTTAATGGATATAAAATATTCGTATGTTTTCCTGGTAAGCGGAAATTGTTTTTTTTTTCAGAATACCGTTCGGTTTATATAGCTCTATTGGGATCCATAAAGCATGTAGATAGTGAATAAAGTTTCCTCAAGATGTCTTTCTACACTTTTAATAAGTTGGGCTATGTGCATTTTGAACAACTACTACCTGAGGAATAGTTCAAAATAATACAGAATAATAGACGAACGGCCATTGACAATTTTGGTTCAATGCCAAGGACAAGCTTAGTAAATAACAAACAAAAAGAGTCAAACAATCGATTAGACTCGATAAGTCCAAACAAATATTTATGCAAGATAAAAGAATAAACAGCATTAGATCATCAGAAGCTCGACAAACACTAACGTAACGTGATCAAGAAACTTTTGTGTTAACACAGCAAATGTATTCGTATTCATAAATATTCTTATGTGGTTAGTACAGTCAACACAACTAAAACAGTAACGTGAGAAGTGGAAAACACACGCCTGGGGAGAGCACCTCTCCGCCGCCTTATATTGATTGACCTTATAACACACACTTCATTGATATCGATATCTTTGCGTTTTCACAAACTAAATTAAAAAAAAATGGTTTTAACACTTCTTATTGGCGATAGTTTATAATATCTTTATTCTATTATTTCTAATTTACTAGCAATGGATGTTCGACCGTCCGTCCTTTCCTCATTACTAATATCACTTTGATTTTTATCCGTGGATAATAGTGTGGGTTATACGTTTATCTATACTTATTTTAAGCTCTGATATGTAAACTGTAACATATAACTGTTTTTTATCCCTAAATAAATAAATAAGTGACCTAATCGTATCACGATAAATACGTGTAAACGAATAAACTTCACACAAACAAGCGTCGAATTCGTGAAGAACTTAGTTTCAAACTTCCAACCGGGCGAACGTAAATTGGAACGGAGTTATCGGTTCAGTCATTCTCGGTAATGAGTTAAGAATTTACCTGCGGTTTCAGAGTTGCAAAGTAAACTGATGATCCTGTCACAGTTTACAAGTCTATTAGTGACTGTGTTAGATTCAAAGGTAACATCAAAGGTATTAACTATGTAGGTAATTATTTGGTTCACATTATTTGCTATACCGAATCTAAACTTGGTTTAAGTTGTAGGTAATGATAAACCTAATAGTGTTTAATAGTTAACAAGTTGAAAACTTTAAGCAACACCAACTTTTGCCCATGAAGAATATATAATACAAAATTTCCTCTTGGCATGAAGGGAAGAAACGCGTTCTTTAAGCCAAAAAATTATGGCACGGGTAGGATCTGAAGATAGCTAGATATCTCTTATCACATGTAAGACCGAACCTAAACAGTTTTACTATATATATTTATTGGATTGTGAGAGCCAGAGCCTTAAAGGTGTGTACATGATTTGCTTGCTCCATTAGACTTTAGGCCATCCGTTTGCCATCAGATAAATAAAAAAAAATGACTACTATTTTTTTAAAGACAGCCCATTCCCATTCCCTTTCCCCGCAGTTGACCAGCGTGGTGGATGACAGCCTCCCTCCCTCTCATTCTGAGAGAAAACCCGTGCCCAGCAGTGGGACAGTAAAAATATTGATGATGATGATTAATTACGCATCTACCATAATTTTTTTGCTGCTATTCACTTAGAATTTAAAGTATCTGGACATGTCATACTGATGCGACTAAAATGAATATTGAATGGTTCCATTTGACTTTACATTGACTATTTTTTCAACGTCTGAGACCAAATCAGTCCTAGTCGGTGATTGATTACTCCTCTGTCACTTATCTTTTTTAAATCAAAGTTAGAACACGTCAATCGATTTGAAATTTTATTTACTGAGTCTAATAAAGCATCTTCACCAATCACAAATCGTTAAGGAGACACTCGGGATGTCTAAACTTCGAACAAAGTTAGTAATTGACACTATACTCTGTGTCTAAGTAATTAATTCACGTCTTTACGTGACATTTTTGACGACACGATTGGCGTTGTGGGTTCGATCCCCACACGGAGCAAATATTTGTATGATCTACAGGTAGTTGTTCCGGGTCTGGGCGTTTGTGTATGTGAGAATTTGTGTTTGTAAACGCACCCACGATACAGGAGAAAATCCTAGTGTGGGGCAATGTTTTTTAAAAAAAAAATGTTTAAAAAAAAATAAAAAAAAAACATTGTTGTTTTTTAGAACAAAATAAATTCAAAAGTATTAGAACGGGTAAAAGTTTCTTCTATCTAATTCCAGTGTGAAACAAACACATGAGGCCAAAAAAGTTCTAATTTTGAACAAACAAAATATAGAAGGTGTCAGCTACGGTGTAATTATGAAACCTCATAGTTCCTCAGCGTTTGTAAGAGAAATAAGCCCTCCTATTCTCATGGGGTCCATTCACGAAATCTTGTGTTAATTACGGAGTAGATGAGAAATGTCGCTGTGTCGCAAGAAACATAATTATAAACGAAAGATGTAGACACAAACAAAAATAATTTGTACATTTTAATTAAAATCTACAGCAACAATATAGTTTCATCGGTAGATATAAATTATAAATCGTTAGAATATATTATTAAAGCTTACACGACCATTATAAATTAAATTGATAGTCGAAATAAAATCAGATAGTGAAACAGTAATCTATGCTAGCTATCAATCTATCTAGCTATATGCATGCAAAGTCTCAGCCCGATCGGTTTAAAATTAACAAAGTTTTATACAAACTTCCATCCGCTATTTTATCCCCTTGGGGGTAAAATTTATCAAAATCCTTTCTTAGCGGATGCCTACGTCATAACATCTACCTGCATGCCAAATTTCAGCCCGACCCCTCCAGTGGTTTGGGCTGTGCGTTGATAGATCACTATGTCAGTCAGTCACCTTTGAGTTTTATATATATAGAGATTTTTAGACAATCTTGCTGAAGCCATACAAGAGCGTCTCGAATAATTTGAACTATCCCATCTTATAGATACAATTTCACCAAGACCCAAAAATATTTTCTTAACAGATAGGATCTTTCTACAATGTTATTTTAAGCGACACCCTGAAATTGTGCCTTTAAATGCCAATGTTATGTATGGAAGCGTAATAAATGTCGGGAAAAAATATCGGTTGATTCACATTTCTTGACAATAACATTTTGTTTCGTTTTATTTTGACCTTGGGGTAAAGGGCATTTATCTTGCTTCTTATTCCTTCAGTTTCATTAAATGTTTTTACAGTATCATCAACGTGACCTTTATGATTGTAGTTTATGGCTGTATTTATGAAGATATTATTTTCTCTCCAATTTGTGTTGACTTTACGAAAAAAGCCTTAAAACAAGTAACTCGTAAAATATGATTTCATATCATATTCGTAATTAACGAAGATAGATTTTTTCTTTGTTCTTGACAATATTGTGAGCTTTTGCAGTTTACTTACAACAGGTTCAGTATTTATAAAGTATTATTTTATTCTTGTATAGTATAAAGTAGCTTTTATAAGATGCAAAATGTTAACTACGTGCTGTTATAAAGCGCTCATAACTTATACTGCTTGTATAAATAGAAATATGGTTACAATAATATAATCATCGCCTATTCTAGAGTCCTTCGGTATTTATTTAAAATTTCTCACCACTCTTTCCATGACCTTTCATGACCAGAATGGTCAATATTGAAACAAGAGAGGTTACAAACTTAAAATTTGAAGAAATTATACCAAAATAAATTATATGTGTGTACAATAAACCCTCGTTTATGTCACTGACCTGAATCAGACTTGAGATCCTGCCAAGAGTCTTAGTATTTTTCGAGCGGAACCGAATGTATGAATGGGATAGCAATCAAATAATTGGATCAATTTCTTACTTAATTTTAAATTTCAACAGGATAAATTTCTATTGCATATGGATTATGTCGATAGAGTTTCTACTATCTGGATACCCCTTTTCTGTATTATATCAATGAGAATGCAATTCTTCTCTTATATTAGAGGAGCGTCACGACAGTTAATGGCAACTGCGTGAAGGGTTTGATCGTAAGTTTGAGCAATGCGTGCTGCGGTCATCTGAGGATGAGTCATCTGAGATTACACATCAAGAACACTCTTTGCCTAAGAAAGAACACTAAGCTGTGTTTATAGTTATCGTATGTGTAACTCTTAAGAATCAGTATCAAGTTCTTCATTATGCCTTTTGAACATCATATTACATTTAAAACCGTCTTCAAAACGCCTTCATTGCCTCTTAATGCCTTTGCTGAAAAGAAAAAGTGGCACAACGAAGTAACAATAAAATAAATATGAATGTATTGAACCTTAAATCCTTCGCACTCAATCTGTGGAGGTTGTTAGTTCATGCATGATTGCTTTTAACTGTCGCCACCCTTCTGTGGATACAACACATGTTCAGAATTTTATATTGACGCCCTCGCGTGAATATCCCCACCATATTTCCTTTATCGTGTAAAGTAGCGGCAAACTTCGTTAAAAATTAAAAAAATATATTACGTGACGAGGAATTTTCGTAATGGAATTTCATTTTAATATCGTTCGTTATATTCGTGGAAAAAAGTATGTAAAAGATTCGTTGCCAAGCGAGCTCTCAATCAAGTCAGAATTTGCTTAGCGTTGTTCGCGGTTCATATCATGCTTGTATATTTTATATCTTTGCTTTGGGCAGAACTCTCAATATCTGAGTTGGTACATTCCAGCGTATTGGCACATATATTGCCGCTGAGTATTGATATGCTAATATTGCTGTGTACCAGTTTGAATCGCAATGTAGCCAGTGAAATTACTGACAAATGTGGCTTAATATCACTGACGTCTCAAGATGATGCACAAGTCATACCACTGATATGCAACACTAGTGTCGCTTAGGTTGCTGCTTACCTTTAGGTTGCCCGTAGGTAGGTTGTTGGTCATCTTTTACCATTAAAAAAAAACTATCACAAAATGGCATTGAAATAAAACTACTTTTTACGGATTTTATCGCGTTGTATTGATATTATTTGATTCCCGACGTTTCGGATCCTTTACAGCATCCATGGTCACGGGTAGACTAAGTTGTTGGACGTCTTAATGTTACAATTACTAACAGCTACCTTACATTTTTAGACCACCTTAACTCCTTAAACTCCAAAATTCAATTTACTATGGAGGCAGAGGCCAATAACTTTTTAGCTTTCTTAGATGTTTTAGTAATTCGCAATCCCAATAACACCTTGAGTCACACAGTGTATCGAAAGAAAACCCATACAGACAAATACTTAAATGGTGAATCACACCACCACCCAACACAGTTATCTACCGTCGGTAAATCATTGTTTCAGAGAGCGCGTGGGATCTGTGATGAGCAACATCTGGCTGCAGAGCTTCGACATGTCAAACAAGTACTACATGACAACAAGCTCTGAATACCGCGCCCTCGTCACAGAAACCGCGTGAAACGTGCCACAGTCGAACGCCTACCTGCTATATTACCATATGTTAGAGGAGTCACAGACAAGATTGGCTATATCTTGAAGCGAGCTTCAATCAAAACATACTTCAAGCCGCTGAAGAAGATTAGTCAGTTCCTACCACCTGTCAAGTGCCACATACCTCTGCAAGATGCAGGTGTATACAAGCTAGATTGTGATTGCGGTCTCTCTTACATAGGCCAAACTAAAAGAAGTATAGGGACCCGCGTAAAAGAACACATCGCTGATGTCAAACACCGCCGTTTCAAGAAGTCAGCAGTTTGTGAACATACTCTAGACAAGGCCCAGCACTACATCAGATTTGATAAACCACAAGTCCTCGCAAAAGAAAACCGATTCCTTCCCAGGATGATCCGTGAGGTCATTGAAATTAAAAAACATCCAAATTTCAATAGAGAAGATGGCTGGGTCTTACCACCTGCTTGGAACCCCATTATAGATTCCATAAAATCAAAATCCAAGTCCAAAACTGCAAGACCGAAGGATACGGTGAGCTCGTTCTGCGTGAATCGGATCGCCAATAATTAACAAAAATGTAAGGTAGCTGTTA
The DNA here is from genome assembly GCA_910591435.1 of Acronicta aceris. Lineage (NCBI taxonomy): Eukaryota > Metazoa > Arthropoda > Insecta > Lepidoptera > Noctuidae > Acronicta > Acronicta aceris. The sequence continues at coordinate 4,743,061 of OU342767.1, read as the reverse complement.
GTAATTGTAACATTAAGATGTCCAACAACTTAGTCTACCCGTGACCATGGATGCTGTAAAGGATCCGAAACGTCGGGAATCAAATAATATCAATACAACGCGATAAAATCCGTAAAAAGTAGTTTTATTTCAATGTCTAATATTCGCGTAAGTGTCAGAAACCAGTATATCACAAAATGGGTTTTGTGTGTTGATTGCATTAGAAATTGTATTAAAAGAGTCTTCACGAATTACTGTATAGGAACAGATTAAAGGAGGGACATTATCTAATAAGGCATAATTTCTATCATAAAACGAACAACATTTGCTCGATGGGCTGGAGAAAATCGCAGAAAAATATTGATTACTTACGGAGAAACATAAACTATATAATTATGTATGTAACAAAAACAAAAAATATTAAGTAAGTACTAATACTAAGTCCACTGCTGAATAAAGGCCTCCCCCAAAGACTTCCACAAGGACCGGTTAAATGCCGCCTGGACTCTTCGACTCACAGCGACCTTTATCAGGTCGTCTGTCCATCTCGTTGGCGGGCGTCCCACGCGCTTTCTGGTGCGTGGTCTCCACTAAAGAACCTTTCGGCCCCGGCGGCCGTCAGTTCTACGAACTATGTGCCCCGCCCACCTAATCCTTTGAGCAATGTCGGCAACTTTAGTTCTTCTACGGATCTCCTCATTTCTGACTCGATTGCGTAAAGAAATGCCCAGCATAGCTCGCTCCATATCTCGCTGAGGGACCTTGACCTTTCTTATGAGACCCATAGTGAGCGACCACGTCTTTGTGCCGTAAGACCACGCTGAAATATGGAATGCACTTCCCATCATTCATCATTCCATCTTGTGGATCTTCACTGATAGATATAATCTGGGTGTCTTTAAATCACGAGTGAATCGATTTCTTCTAGGCATACGTGCTCCATTGTAGATCGCAGTATCGTTTAACATCAAGCGAACTGGCGGTCAAGCGTAAACCTACCACGAATAAAAAAAAAGTCATCACTAGTAACACAAACTGGTTAAAGGCTTTTGTCTTAAGGGAGCGAATTATTAGCTGCAATTAACTCAGAGTAATTAACGAGTCCACAAATCCACACTTATTAAGTTCTGCGATCAAGTCAACTAAATAAAAATGCTTGGATGTTTTCAAAGCGGACATTCTTTCAAAAGGAAACTTTGAAGCGGAACTTCGACTAAGTAATTTTGTAAGGGAATTCTTCGCTTCTTACTTTCTATGCGTTAACTACCGGTCCCCTGACATAATAGACATCTTATAAATTTGTGCTACTGTAGAAATTACGTAGGAACTTATGTATAATTAAGTATCCAACACAATTTGCTGTTTTTTTCCTAGCTATATACCCCCTGGGATATCACCAATCATCTCGTTGTTCTCGGTCCCATGGGTAATTTTCAAAACCCCGTCTTAATATTCGCCTACGTTATAAAGGAACCCCTATGCAAAATTGCTTCTTGCTTCTAGACCCACATAGGTTTAAACTATAAGTTGTCGGTTAGTCAGTTGGGTTGGGCTATCTGCAGTTTCTGCCACTATAAAGAGACTTTACGAGCCTCGTAATAATTTATTTAACGATTCTGAAACCCACATTTCTCCAGTATCTAGTATGCATTCACACATTTGGTGTTTGAGATATAAGTAAAGGCTGTGAATTTATTTGTTTCTTGATTTCTCAAATAATGGTCTTACTAATAAAATAAACTCCAAATTTTTTTTACCTTGGCTATCAGAGGCTGTCCGCAAAATGTTCTAATAATCGCGCCTTTCTGGGCCATCCTTAGCATCAAGTCAGTAGTCATTAACTCCATCGTCACGCCACCATTGAGCGACAATATGGGCTCGCCTTTCCAGATGCATGCTGGACACATGACCCACCCAAATCCCTCTTTAGACTTTCCCACTTCTTATAGCAAAAATTTTTCAATTTATTTATTCTTCCATAAATATTCACATTTTAATTCAGCTAAAGCTCATATGCAAAGAGATCATTTTTCCTTGGAAAATATTTATGCAAATCTGAGGTTATTTTCTAGCAAATTACTATTTGCTATATTCTGCTGAATGTGAAAAGAAACAATGTTTATTTTAGAGATGGTAGAATTTGCAAACACTATATTTTGTACTAGCTGTGCCCCGCGGTTTTACCCGCTTGATCAGTTCCTAAAGGCCGTAGCTTGATGTTAAATAGCCTTTCTCAGAATTGGACTATCAAATTCAAAAATATTTTTTCATATCCAAATGCAAATGCGTTCAAACCATTAATTTCGTCAGCTTTATTATATTAGTAAAGATTCAAAGAAACTTCAGTCTCATATTATTTACTTACATATATTTATTTTATTGTTAACCGTAAAAGTTCAACAATTTAGGCAAAATATTTCATTCAACACGCTTTCAGTAAAGGTATGGGAAATTCTAGATTCATAAGAGAAAATTACTATGTAAGTGAATCTATATACATTTATGTAGATATATAGAAATGCATTCTATGATCTTTTTTTAAATATACAACACAAAAGGACTATAAGACAAAAGGGTTATTTAAATAAGCGTTTTAATAAATGAGCATGCAGTGATCCTGTAAGGTCTGTTCTGTGTGAATGCTTACAAATAATTTATCATATATTCCTGGTGGGTACCGGAGACTCCACTTTTATTCTATTTCTTCTGAGAGCAGGAGTTAGTCCGACATATACCCAACCGATTTAGTTAATTAACTTAATGATTCCATATAAGCTAACATACACTTAACCAAAACATTATTTCTTATGTTTTCTTCTAGATAAACAACCTTTTCCTTTTTGATAACATAACAATAAGCCTGATAATCCTACGAACCATGAAATAGCTCTTCACCGCTAATTTCGGTACTTGTCCATTTTTCTAGAACCGTTCAATCACATTATCTATTGTGAGCAAAGTGCTTTTTATATAAAATCATATTTCATGCCACAATACAAGAATGTTGTAAAGAAAATATTCGAACAAAACTAATTCGTCTTTACAACTTATATTATATTTATTTCGAAAAACCTTTTTTTTATGTAAGTAATATCGTATTTATTGCCAATAATTTACCCATAAATGAGTTTAAAGATCACAATAGAAGCAAATAAAATTGAAGAAACAATAAATTTTAACAAAACAAAAGAAATATATATATACGTATATATACTTTGTTCTGTTATTAGACCACAGAAATTAATTAGAAGAGCTTAGGAGCCCGGATAATTATAATTAAGACAGCAGACAACCCAAAATGCAATTTCCTCGAGTTGTCACCGAGTAATCCTTTATAACTAACTTAAGTTACTTAAGTTACCTAGTTACGTCACACGAGATAAACAAAGGTAGTTAGCTAGGGGCGTTTCTAAAACAAAGGTTGGATGCCTAACCGTAATTATATGTAGGTATATTTATGTATGCAAATATGACTCGCAATCTAACATTGTTTTACAAAGATTAACGTTACTTATATGTAAAACGTATTTGCGTTGAACTTTCTGTTGATTTTTTTTTTATTCAGCTGTAATCGTCCCACTACAGGGCAAAGGCCTCCCTACTCTCCTTCCACTCCTCTCGGTTTAAAGCTTTCTGTGGCCAATCCCTCCAATAAAAGTGTGTGCTTGTCCCGCCATCTCCTCCTAGGCCGCGACGTCGTAAAATTTTGGTAAAATTTTGGTACTTACAAGTCGTAAAATTTTGGTACTTACAAGTTTTCGCGAAAATCGAAATTTGCCCATATCTTTTTATCGTGTTGACTCAGAACCTTGATTTTTGTACACCTAATAGAGACTATAGACCTCAGTATCTGATATAAATTTCAACTTGCTAGGTGTACCCGTTCCTGAGTAAATCGGTGGTGACACACGGAAAGACAGACGGACAGACGGACAAGAGAGTGATCTTATAACCTTACCTTTTTTTACCTTTTGAGGTACGGAACCCTAAAAAAGAAAAAAATATGATAATTATATATATTATAGATCCCGATAGATTATTATTATAGAATGATGTGTAATACTGTAGAACATAATTATACTACCATGAGGTATAATGGACTCAATCACATAAAAAGACAACATTTTCTAGTTTCCCATTTGATTCAACCGGTATAGGCCACTAAACTATAGTATTAACAAAAAGTACCAATATAATTAGACGAGACACTTCGTATAATTATGATAGAACTTCACTTCAGGTAAGTTCGTTTAATCATTAATTATACTTTGTGTCTCGTCCTCGAGATTAGGATAGAAGAGTATATACAACATGTAGACTTTGAGAGTAAGTTCTGGTAATATCACCTAAATATCATAATTAACATGATATAAGTATATGTACGATTATATGATAATTATGTAATCATGGTTTTCTATAATTGTGAAAAAAGCTTTTCATGGCTTAGAAATTACAGATTTATTATTTTTGAAATTGATCTGTTATAGTATACTGTATATCCATAGTTTTCCCTGAAATTCCTTGTCTCAACAGATACAAGTAAACACCTAGTAAACTCTTGTTATTTAAGCTAAGTATTTATGACTAATGTGCTTTAAATTTTAAAGCTAAAGCGTTTGTACTGAATGATGATGGATTTGAATTCTGCGAATTCTTTCTCGGAAAATTGTTAAATCTTTCCATAAGACATTAAGTACACAACTTTGTAACCTTACCTCGTTTAGCGATACCTATGAAATCATAGGTATAGAGGTTAAAACATTAGTAATGGTTTCTACGACATGAGAGTAAGGCAATTAATTTGTGCTGAAGCAAATAGCGCTGCACTTCTATCATATTGCTATACGCATAGCGTGAGAGGATATATTGTGATATATATTTTATAATATACTCCATATAGGTATGACCGGTTCGGATATCCTGAAATTCAAAGCCAAAAGGATTGAAGAAAGAACATTTTTCAAACGGAATTGACAATATTTGTCTCGGATTTGTGCAAGTACCTATTTATTACATAAAAGTTATGGATATGATATGCTATATATATATATATTTCCAGTCTTTTTTTTTTTTTTTTTTTTTATCTTTATTATTTCACGGGGCTTTATCACTTAGTGATAATGTCACCCCATAACATACACTTTAACTAAATATTATACAATGAGCAAGTAATAAACATCATATTAGTAGGTGCTTAACAACACTAACCACACATCGTCAACATTCTTGCTGGTTGAACACCGACAACATTCGGCACATCATCCTAGCTTCCTCCGACAGTGGATATGCCAGAATGCTATTACATGCCCCTACATCCAATCTGCCGCCAAATATGATATATTGTCTGTCATGACTGTTCCGGTCACATTCCATCAATACGTGATAGATATCCTCAATAACCTCGCAAACGTCGCAGTTTGGTGAGGTCCTTTTGCCCATTAGATATTTGAACTTGTTGGTTGGGATGTGACCTGATCGCATCCGCAACAGGGCCACTATATATCTCCTGTTCATCTTCCTTTCTTCAAACCATGGATAGTGTAGTGGTTCGGCTTGAATAGTTTTATACCATATTCCTTTTAACTTTGATCGTTCATCAAAATATTCATGCCATCTTTGCCTGCACAGAGTTCTGACATCACCAAGCCAATCTGAGTATAATGGTACACATGAGTAAGTAATACCTTCATATGCTGCCTGTTTAGCTGCCAGATCTGCTTCTTCGTTACCCACGATTCCAACATGTGAGGGGATCCATTGAATAGTTACAGATTTGTTCAAAGCCTGAAGTTTACTTATTAAATCTATAATTGTTATGGCTATCGGGATTCCTCGTAGACACGAGGGTACCCGAGCCAAATGTTGGAGGCCGCTTTTTGAGTCCGAAAATATAACAAAGTTATCTTGCTTTATATTTAATATATACAACAATGCTTCAGAGATAGCTACTAGTTCACAATACATAACAGAAATCTTGGGATTGGTAATTTTGAATTTTCCTTTTGTATTTAGTTGAGGGTCAAAAAAAGCAGCTCCCAAGTCTGAACCCTCCTTGGACCCATCTGTAAATAATTTATAGTGTCGACTGAACCTATTTTCTATCATTTTTACACAAGTATAATTGAGATCCGTTACATTAATCAGTCTTTTTGCCATACTAACTCCATTAATTTTATCACAAATTACCATTGATAAATCAATATTAGATACCCAGGTATCTAAGGAATATATATTTAGGATAGTGCTAGCATAAATAGGTATGTGTATATATACTCTGTGTACCACCACCAATATTGGCAATGTCTTATTTCTACAACGAGCTCTTAGATAATGGATGGACAGTTCCCCCAAGATACTGATTAGTGGATTATTACTCACTGATTTCGATCGTAGATAAAATTTACTTGCTAGATGTAGTCTGCGAATAAATAACGGTTGGAGGCATAGTTCGCTTTCCATTACATGGATAGGAGTGCTTTTAATAAATCCTCCTATGATTCTCATTGCTTGATTCTGTACTCTGTCAAGCTTAATAAGATGTTTGTTTGCACAGTTTCCATACAAGGAACAACCGTAGTCAAATCTACTTCGAATAATACCTATATACAACCTACGAAGGTGTATGGGATGTACCCCCCATTTAGCACCAGACAGAATTTTAAAAATATTTAAAAACCGACAGACTTTTTCTTTGGTTTCATTTATATGTTTGCCCCACTTTAAAGAACTGTCCAACCACATTCCTAGGTATTTGACACATTCGACTTGCTTAATAGGGCCATTATTCACAGTAATTTGTATACAATTTCTTTTTCTCCCTCTGCTAAAGAGGCAAACTTTTGATTTCTTATAGGAAATATTAAGACCTAGATCTGCCATCAAATGTTGAAAAATATTTAGCGCGTTCTGTAAATGGGAAATAGAATCGAGCAATTTCTTCTGTGTATCATACAAAATGAAATCATCAGCGTATTGGGAGATGTATACGCTATTTATGTTTTTACAAATATTAATTGTGGCTGCATTAAATAGTAAAGGAGATAAGGGGTCTCCTTGAGGTATTCCCATACCTGTACATCGGTATACAAGGCTGTTGTCTCGTAATTCAACAAATAGATGCCTCTGATGTAAATATTGCCATAGATAATTACAAATTGCAGCACCCACTCCTAAGTTATCTAAGATGCCTAAAAGGGAAGTTAAATTTATATTATTGTACGCACTCTCGATGTCTATGAAGCACCCAACGGTCGGTAGATTTTTAGAAAAACCATTTTCAATCCGTGTAACCAATCTGGCAAGACCATCATAACATGACTTAGATCTTCGAAAACCCGTGGTGTCATGGGAGAGTAACTCATTTTTCTCTAGAAACCATTCAAGCCTGCGTGTTATAATGGTATGTAGGATCTTACAAATACAAGATATTAACGCAATAGGTCTAACACCTGCACCTGAGCTTGTACCACCTCCCGGTTTCGGTATAGGAACAATTTTAACTTTTTTCCATTGTTCCGGTACAAAACCAGACAGCATAAACTTGTTGTATAAATCAGTAAGCCACATTTTAGCAATATGTGGTAGGCGTCTTATCATTGAATATGTTATATTATCTTGACCTGGGGCCGAATCTGTTTTTTTAATTGAATTAACTACCTCCTGTACCGAAATCGGGCTGGATAGTTGCCTATTATAAGAGGTAAATGTAGGAGTAGGGGGAGTCACGTAATCGGGGGCCATACTTCGTAATAATTTTTCGGCTTTATCTTGCTCTATGAAAAATGAAGGTGGTTTGAGACCCTTAACCCATCTCATACGCTTCCACATATCACTTGAAGAAGTTACACTGTCTATACTGTTGCAAAATTCTTGGAAGGATTTGTTTCTGGCTTGTCGTATTAGCCTTTGCGCTTCACTGACTTTTGTTTCCAATATGGTTTTGGTATGAATTTGTTTATCTGTAGAGGGTTCTCACTAATTCTAATCGTAGGTATAAATTGATCAGCTGCAGAGTTCACAATATTTATGAATTCATCATAGGCGGATTGGTTATTTACGTGGGGCTCTAAGTTTGTTAATTCCAGTTCTATTTTCTGAGTGTATCCTTGCCAATCAGCTTTCCTAAAGTTTCTGCGTTTTTTAACACTATGCATATTATTATTCTCTAAACAAGTTTTAATTATCAAATGATCACTTCCCAAGTTTTCATTCATGACACACCATTTTACTTGTAAGGCTAAGTCTGTTGAGACAATAGTTATGTCAGGCGAAGTTTGTTGTATATCTCCATTGACTAATTTCACACGTGTATGCGTGTTATCATTCAGAGTTACTAAATTGTTGTCCATAAGAGCGTCAAATATGTGATTGCCTCTTGTATCAGTTTTGGAAGACCAGTTTGAGTGGTGAGCATTAAAATCACCTGCCAAAACGGTTTTCTGTTGTATTGTTGAAAAAATTTCATCCCAATCATTTTTACATGTATGTACTGCCGATGGACAATATATAGATATTATGTTTTGAAGGTGACTGCAATTAAGTATTTTTACTTGAAGAATTTGTATTTGGGTATTTGAAATGTTTATGTTAGATTGTATAGCCTTGATAGACTGGTGGGTAAGAATTGCAGTACCACCATACCCATCGTCTCGATCTGCCCTAAATATATTGTATCCGTTAAGTCTGAATGTGCTCTCCGGGTCAAACCAAGTTTCACTGATTATGGCTATGTGTATTTTCTCTTGACTAAGTAAAGCTTCAAATTCTGTCGTCTTGGGTCGTAAACTCTGGGCATTCCATTGTAGGATATTGATACCTAAATGTTTGTGTCTGTCGTTGAAATCCATTTTTTAATTTCCGTAAGAAAAGGCAATTCCATTATGTATTGCATCGCAAATGATGTGAACCAGTCAAAGATAACTTTTGCGCATTCTAGTAGTTTATTTTCCATACAAGATTCACTGTCCCATATTTTTTCCTTTAATTGATTCCATACCAGTTTCCAACTATTTTTCTTCTCTGTGTTGCTATTTTCTTTTTGTCCTGTATCTACTTGTTGTTTCTCAGATTCACTGCTTAAACATACCTCCCCATTAGTCACCAAACCTGATTTTTTATTATTCTTTGGAGTATTCTTATCTTTTTTGTTACTGGAGTTTTTATTCACTTTGTTATTGGAATTTACTGCCTTCTTCAATGTCTCAGCAAATGTATTTTGGCCTTGTGCTATAGGTATCATGTCTATGGTGGCCTGCAAATTAATTTCTTGAATTGCCTCTGATTGGTATTCCATTTCTTGTTCTCTTTCCACAGTTTTTCCTTCATGTTTTGGTTCCGGTGGCACATATATTGTCAGCGCTCTTCTGTATGTGCAGTTAAATTCTGCCATCAGTTCTCTTAACCTCCTTTCTTTTAGATATACTGGGCATGTACGGGATAATGCCATGTGTTTACCTGAGCAGTTGTTGCATGTGTAGTCTGTAGTTTCACAGTTAGGATGATGTTTGCTACATTTTGGGCATATCTCTTTGATCGCTGAACATACTCTAAGTGAATGCCCATACCTCCAACAACGTGAGCATTGCGTGACAGGGTATTGATATGGATTCACTTTTACTTTGGTGTCAAAGATGTACACATCAGCCGGTAAGGAAGAACCTTTAAAGGTTATTCTAACTGCTTCTCCAGGTTCCCAATGTCCATTATTGGTGTTGCGACGTTTTAATCTTTTAATGCCCATTATCTCTGTTTCACAGCTCAGACCTTCAATTATTTCTTCTTCTGAAAATTCTAAATCTATATCTTTTATAACGCCAAAAGTTTCTCTAATCTCCAGTGTTTTTTGACATCTAAATCCTTTTTCTTTAAAACATTTTGACTCCAATAATTTGTCCGCACTGTCTTCGTTACCGAACTGGATTAGTACCTTATATGCATTAATATACTTTATACTTGTAATTTCCTGTACATTCTCTATTTTTAATAATTTTGCTAGACCAAACTGCTTTGGTAACTTTTCTATGGACGTCATACTAATTTCTATTTTATCTTCAGGAATTCTTATATTCTCATGAACTTTACTAGTTCGGGCAAAGCGTTTACCCCGTCTCGTTATGGTTGTCCATATTTCCTCTTGGTCTATCTGTCTATTCCTTTTAGAAGGTTTCGCTATCTCACTTTCTATCCTGTTTTCTATGCATTCTACTGTCAACTCCATATCTTCACTATTGCAGTTACTAATAATCTCACTATACTCTTCTATATCATTATTCACATCCACAATCTCGATTGGTTGGTCATGTTGTACCTCGGGTCTATTCATTAGTAATAAGCATTATTAAACGATGAATCATTAGTTACGCACGGTCGACCCAAGTGACACAAAACCGGTTCGAAATCACACAGTATGCGCGTCTGACGATGACAAGCGCCCGCGCGCGACCATTTCCAGTCTTAAGCCATAAGTAATTTAGATGTCACAATATTTTGTTGTAATCATTTAGATTTATAAACGACGTAAGGAAGCGTTTGTCAACGCATGCAACATAACATAGTACTCTGTGTTTTTGGGGCACATATTTAGGTGTATATAAGTAGGTGCTTTTGCCTATACAAAAAAGCATCGTTTAACTTGTAGGTTCTTGGTTCATAAGTTCTGAAAATAAGATTTAGGACCCATACCCTTGTATGGGTGAATATAAAAACGTACATAAAGTACTAAATATAGAAACAGACTGTAAGAGTCGGTATTAATCATTTATACATATTTTATAGGAGTAGAATGAATTTTTAACGTTTGTCTTTATGAAATAACTCGAAAACTGCTAGTTTTTACTTGTACAAATTATTCGTTATTTGTTATTGGTTGATTACATAAATAATCATCAGACTGTTGAAGTTAGGTACCACTCCTATCCATCCAGCTTAATGCTTGTTTAGGAATTTATAATAATTTCTAGTTTTCATGAGCATCTGGTTGATGCCAATAATACACTTGCCTAATATCATGTTAAAAATTTTAGGGAAGTAAAAATAACTGAGAAAATAAAAAAGGCCAAGGGGCTATGTTCTCAGTAACTAGATAAGATGGAATACTGATGTTTTCAACATATTGTTTACATTCCTTTAGACAATGTTGAATGCCTGGGCATTCAACATAATGGGACAAGTTGTAATTTTAATTATATTTTTAATTTCCTACAAATGATGGGAATAGTGTACTGTACACTTGTATGGGAATAGTGGGACTCTGCTATGCTGTAGTCCGTTACCTTTTATGCATACCAATGGGTATGCATAATTCATGAAAATAGTGATAAATTGTTAATTTCGTTGACAGTTCCACCACAGTTCTAGGATTTAATAGATACCTACAGAGTTACTTAACATGTACCCAAAGTGACATTAAACTTTGTGGTGGGTAGTAGAATGCATCCTTGAATAATCATAAATATGAATAAGTATAGATATTTATAACTATAATTATGTTGGGCCTCTATATTGACCATTGTCAATAGCTTCAGTCACATGACTGCCACTTTAAAAGTAGTGTATTTGTCCAACTTAGAATAATGAATAATAATTACTTAGTAATAATTCATAGCACAACTCAATAGTTTTATGAAAAATTGCATAAAATTTTCTAACATTATTTTATTATTAGGGAATTATCAGTTTATATAATTATGTTGATTAGATGTCATCTGATGACTGGCTGATCAACCTAATGCTAACCTTGCTATAAGACCACCTTACCATAGGGTAAGGCTTGCATATTAGCAAAGATCAAAAATTTATTGTGACATCCTATCACATAGGTATGTCAAGAGGTAGAAAATACTTCAAATCCTCAATTGTAATAACGGAGTTGTTGGTAAAATAATATTTAATTAATATACAGTACCTAGGTACATATTTGCCGCATTTCTATTTGGCACACCAAGTCTGGTTAAAAAAGTTTAACTGTCAGATGCAAAAAAGTTAAAATTAAGATGTTAACGGCCCGGGATCACATACTTCTTACTTGATTCCACATTGGTTACGGTGTATGTAACTATTAGACTATGTCGCTGTTTGCACCAATAATACAGGTTACTTTGCGAGACAAAAGGTAATTCTTTGCAAGTTTTTAAACATAGAAGTTAAACATTGTGGGGCAAGGAATGTCGCCAAAAAATATCAGAGGTTAGTAAGTGGATATACCTGGCACTCTGACCGTTCACTTATCCTGTCTCTCTTAGCAACACTCTCCCCCCCCCCCCCCTTGTTGAGGCGTTAGCATCCTTTAAGTAGGTAAGATATTTTGCTACATTAATGTATTTTCCATTTTAGGTACAGTACCTAATAATTTTACAGAAAATAATATAAGTACTTATAATTTTTTTTCAATTAAGTAGATATTAATATTAGGTTTTGTTGAAAGTGAAAAGTTTGTATGCTATTGTTAGCATTAGGTACTATCAATTATTGTGTATGTTGACAACCATCTGACCATAATATTGTTTAAATGTTCATAACAAGATTTTCATGAGAAAACTAAGTTAATGACTTTTTTAACATTCAAGTTTTGTTTCACAGCTAGCCACCTATATTTGGTGGCATCTGAGACTATCTGTATCACAATATCAAATTTAATTTGATGTTATTAATTTTTAATTCTATCCTTATGTACAGATTTCTATACATACTTTTGTATAGATGGTAAATATTGTAGGTATCCAATAAGATAACTATGATTAATTGTATGTATTGTTATTTTTTCAGAAAATAACTAGTAAAATAGATGATTTTCCTAGAGTATGTAAAGTCCTGAAATGTTTTGTTGTGTAACAACCCCATCAACCACAAATCCGTACGATTTTTTACATTATTAGTTAAGTTTTTATCACATTGAATATAAAGTAGTGTTTATAGTATTTAATATAGTATCAGGTATTTATTAGGCTAGTGTGGTGGTACCATAGCCTAATCCCTCTCATTCTGAGAGGTGACCCTTGCCCAGTAGTGGGACAATGTAATGGGTTGCTTATGTATTATATATCATAGGTATTAATACCTAAAAAAAAGAGCATATTATATTTTCACATGATTTTAAAATGTACCTATGCTTAAAAATGAAAAGTATTTAGGGTAATACTTGAACTCATAAAATTTTCCAAAAGGTACAGCATCTTCCATATTCTAAGAAATAATTATTTTAAATTAAAATTAAAATAAATTATTCCAGCACCTGTGAATGACGGTCACAAAACTGAGTTTTCTCTTTTGATATATATAAGACAGGTATTAGCAACCTGTGATAACACTACTAATGTGTGAAAAGGTAACCGCATACATTACCAAGATTGGTGATGTCAGGATTGTTTATCTGCAAAAAGATAAATTGGCCCACTCAAGCGGTCTGCTGCTGCTTCCAGCGGCGCTATTGCAAGTAGCTATGTTGCTTGGGGGGCTTCCCTTAAATTTCCATACTTGTATGAAGGTTGTGCTTCATTAGACTGCGACTTTTCTGAGCATTGGCCGCTGATTTTCAAAGGTCTGCTTGGAGATGTCTTGATTGTTCCGGTCCGGCTGAGGTAGCTCCTTTTGTTTTCAGCATGTTGTCACTGACTGCATCTGAAGTGTTAACTTGCTCGAGATATTGCCTCCCAGCAGAGGCAGGCAGGCATATGAAATATTGCCATTTATTTTAGACCTCCGTCTGGTCAGGTTAATGGCTTTATAATATGTTTTATACGGCATGTATAGTACTGTTTTCACAGTATTGGTCCTGTTAATCAAGGTTTCCTGAAGACAGCATTGGTGACAGTGTTAGGTAGTAACACCTTCAAAGGGGCCATTCTGATAATATGTACATAGGTACCTATGTATATTGATGAAATGAACTTGAGTTCTTCGAGTTCTTTACAGGGTTGTAGGTTGGCTTGCCATCCTGGTCTTACCCTTATTTGTTGGCAATACTTGAAATAGATCACCAAAGCATAGTTGATATAAGTGCACTCGCCTGATTACCATATTATGATAATTAAGTAGGTATTATACTTCCTTGTAATATGTGTTCATTGCTGTCAAGCATAATTTACATGATTCTGTTGTTATATTTCTGATGAGTTGAACAAACTCTTGAACAACTGGTAGGTTATTGATGGGTGATACTTACATTCCAGTGGTATGTCCGAGAACACTTAATGGCCATGCAGTGGGACAGTCCTTCTGGCAGCCCGAAATTGCATTGTTTTATGTGGTTGGAAGTAATTTGTTTACATATGGGTATGTAACATAGGTCATCATAGAATTGGAGTTTATTTAGCGTGGGCAGTCCTACATGATCTGTCCGAGTTGCTAAATAAATTTAATGCGTTGAGACAGCCCAGATTTGACTGCTCGAGGTGCATTGTTATTCCCAAAACCTTTTGATAAAGGACTTTAGATTATTCAGTGTGGACAATCCGATGATCTCTGAGTGCCAAATAAATAATAATGCGTTGAGACAGCCCAAATTTGACTACTCGAATTGCATTGTTTATTTTCAATTCATTGTAATAAAAATTATGTATGTACCGGCAAGTTCCGACTTGACCGGAAAACTCCTTAGATCACATTTCTAAAAGTTAACGCTAAGATCACTACACAAACACTTAATAATATTTATTTTATATACTTCTTGAGTGTTTTGGCTGCAATATTGGACAATTTACTCGAAAAAACAACTACGAGTAAATTTCCTAGTGGAGAGCGTTGCGCACTAGAAACGCGAATGACAGCTCGGCGCGGCGCGGGAACAGTTTAAAAAACAAAAATAAAAGATCTCAACCTAGTGGATGAGTAGTACCACCGGAAGCGATACTACATGTTGTATATACTCTTCTATCCTAATCTCGAGGACGAGACACAAAGTATAATAAAACTTTAGATAATGTTTTAGAGGAGTAACAGATAACACAGGACAAAGTTAACAACATACTGACGTAATTGATGATAATTTTTCACCTGCTGAATATTTTAACGGTTGTACCTGAAGGTTCCCCTCACACGATCTCTTTGAATGTTTTACAGGAGTCCCCACTTTGCAGCCGCCCTTTGTGTTAAATGATTCATGACTAGTCGTGGAATGACGTTCAGTGTTGTTGAAAGCTCCGCAAAAGGCCGGTATAAATCCAACACAATGTTTGCTGAGATCCTACAAATGTTGGTTTACTTTTTAAGCGCGGTGTTTTGTGTTTATTAGCGAGGATTTAGTAGTATTAAATTGTTCACCTCCTATAATCGTATCTTAAGTCCCACACAATTAGTTTTGATCTCGCTCGGAATCATTAACTCAGTGGTACCTCAATAATAGACTTTTTGAAAATTCTTATTCTAGGGTGTGGGTTACCTCTATAAGAATGAGAAACTTTAGGTTTTCGTCGAACATAGGTACTTACTTGCCCTGAGTGACTTAGCTGACTTCATAATATCATCCAAAAGAGGTTCACTGCTGAACAAAGGCCTCCCTCATAGACTTCTACAGGGACCGATTATATGGTACTTGCATCCCACTACTCCCTACGACTTTTACCAGGTCATCTATCCGTCTCTTTGGAGATTGTCCAACACTGCGTTGTCCTGTGCGAGGTCTTCACTCGAGAACTTTCTCAAGTAGCTGACTTAGAACATAATTATTACTTTTTGGGCGAAAGCAAATCACGTTTTTAGTAGACTTTTGCATTTATTGTCCAGATTGCCCGCGTTATGTACTGCACAATAAAGGAAGTATATACTTATATTCATTTTTTCTTCCCTACTTTAGTTATGTAGATGGGTCGATATGTAATCTTGAAATACTCCAAGAATAAAAACTTACCGCTTTCTTCACGTTCCAGGTTAGTTCCTGCAAGGAAAAGAGATAACATTAATTTCGCATAATGTGCACTTAAATACCTAAGCGAAGAAATGGACTCCCTATCAACATAAATCTAATGAATTGAAAAAAATTTCAAGACGGATATTGCGTCTAAAGTACCTAAGTTATCGAAATCAAGCAGATGATATACACATATATATACATTTTTTATTCGTGATAGGCTTACGCTTGACCGCCAGTTCGCCTGATGTTAACGACACTGCAATCTACGATGGAGCGCGCTTGCCTAGAAGAAA
This sequence comes from Acronicta aceris, assembly GCA_910591435.1. Classification (NCBI taxonomy): domain Eukaryota; kingdom Metazoa; phylum Arthropoda; class Insecta; order Lepidoptera; family Noctuidae; genus Acronicta; species Acronicta aceris. The sequence continues at coordinate 4,726,945 of OU342767.1, read as the reverse complement.
CCACGAAGACTCACTCGGGAAGCGCATTCCACATTTCAGCGGTACGCATGATAAAAGTGGACTTAAAGCGTTTTGTTCGGGATTTTGGAATGTCCAACTTGACACGATGTCGCTTTTTGTGCTTCTGGTCGTCCGATAGTAGAATATATATTGAATCAGCTACGACGCTAATTAGGAGATAGATCTAATTGAAGTTGATATTCTTTGATGTCTGGAATGCTGTCCTTACAATTGCCATTTATATATAATACCGTTTAATAGAAAACGACAATCTACCAGGCAATTAGGAAAGCCGAGCTAATCCAAATAATGAACAACCTGTTATTTTAGCCAATCAACGGGCATCAACTGTCTGTATTGATTCGCAAACCAATCAATTTGGCTCAAACTGGCGAACATAGGTTCATGATTTCGCATGAATTCGAATGAATTTACCTTATATCAATAATACAATTATAGAAGCTTTGAAATAATTGATACCAATTCAAAAATGGCATACAAATCAGCTTAGTATTGTTTTATTAATAAATTATATCACTGGTAGAAACTTCGACAACTCCCGACAAAGTTGATTTGAAAGACACAAAAATTAAGGATTAAAAAAAAAATGACTGCCTCATTAGTCTAGTGGTCCCAAGTGCGACTACTACACTAGAGGTCCTGGGTTCGATCCCCAGGTCGAGCAAAGTGTTATTGGGTTTTTCTATGAAATTCTCAGTAGCAGTTCGGAGTCTGGATTTGTGCCCGGTTAATGGCTATAGGCTCGCCCCCTATAACATGGGACTTAAACATACCGGCGAACTGTGGGTGTACATTAACTACGCCTCTGCCTAACCCTTCGGGGAATACAGGTGTGATGGTATGTTATGTTATGTTAAAAAAAAAATTGTTAGTTCAGTTATCATTCATCCGAAATTACGGTGGTGAAGGAAATCATAGGGAATTATCAATTGGAATATTCTAAGAACTGATATTTGGCATCCATAAGTTCAATCTTAGCTTGGATTCCAGATAATTAGTTCTTATTTTAATTTAGAATAGTAACTACATAGTTATACATTTGTAATTATATATTGTAAAAAAGTCCTTGAAGAGGAAGCATCGATTAGCTAATATATTTGAGATTTTCAATGTCCCCTTAACAATTTTTGGAATAAAATTGAACCATTGCGTAATTAATGGGGATCCAAATCATTTTGGATCCTTTAGATAAATAAATAAGCTATTCAAATCCCCTTGAATCACGTTCTGCAAAATGATCCCTTTCAATTCCGTTAAATTCAAATGTTTTATGTAATAAATATAAAGAAGAAAGATACAGTAGACACGCTTTCAGATCAAATAGTCTTAATAATGGTGTTTGTATTTTAAATACTGAATTTTTTAAACATCTAAATAAAAGACCCTTAATATACTTACTTTAGAACTCATTTCAAGCAAACTACGTCTAATTTTTAAGATAATATGATTATAAATAAGAAATCTTTATTAGTTTGTTTACTTCGAAGAGAATACCGATGAAACGATGTTAAGGAATTTTCTTTTGCTTGTATTTTTGATGTCTTCGATAATAATAAAAAAATATATATTATCTTGTTATGAGATAAATTAAGCTGTTGTGAAGGTTTTCTTCAGAGTTCCAAGTTAGCGAAACGTAGTATAACGTAATATGACCAAATTCTATTTAGGTAATTAATCCAGACTAGAATTTATACAATCCCAAACTATGGATTTAAATATAACCGATAATGATCAGTGTGAATTGCCAACTAAAATCGGTTTCGGAACTTCTCGGACATTTGGTTAGCTTACTGGGCGATTAATTTATTTCCGGGCTTTTCAATAAAGTATACAGCAAATCCATTCACATATACAATGTTTGTCGGTCGTCAAAATGTCGCGACCGTGAGTGGGTGAATGAAAATTGGACTTGGTGATAATTCAAGCAAAACTTTAGAAAAGAAGATATTTAAAGTGAAATCTTTTTAGATATAATACCACGCTTTCTTTGATGCTGAAATAAAGATGATAAGGACAAGAAATGCTTCGATTTATTTCACGAAAGCAGAAATATTTGATAGTCATTAACATAACCACTTTTAATCTTATCAAATAAACCTATCTGAATAAACGCTTTTTAAAATAAATACGAGAACAAAAACTCCGAAAGCAGTTTATAACTACGACGGCCTAAAGGGTCCGACTTAATTGTATTGAGCCAATGAGCTTCCAACTAATGTCACTTTAATGGGCACTGAACAATATAGAGAACCGTTAAGATTCTCGGTAAGCGGGTACGATGTCTCCGAGAAAGCCTATATACTTCTTGAAGAATAGAGAGATCTATATAAAAAAAGTAAAGTCTTATTAAATTTAGTCTATGTTCTAGATTCATAATTATTCGATTTAAATAAAAGTACAGACGAAACTCTTACAATACAATATCAGTAACTGAGGTGCACAATATAAAAATTGCTTTTCCAAAAACTACAGATACATACATATACAATATATATTACTTCTGCAGCGTTCATTTCGCTGTAATAATGAAAGCAATAATTAATAAAGGGAAGCAAAAACAGAAAAAGAAACAGTATACACAGATGTGTATACTGTGTATATTGTTAGCTAACAATAACAATATTTATATATATATATATATATTGTTTTGTCATCATCTCTGTTCTGCAGCTATTTTATTTCAAAAACTACAAGGAAAGTTTCATGTAAGAACTTTTGTATAGAAAACTTGCTTTATACATACATACATACCATCACGCCTCTGTTCCCCGAAGGGTTAAGCAAACGCGTACTTAATGTACACCCACAGTTCGCCGGTATGTTTAGGTCCCATGTTATCGGGGGCGAGCATATAGCCATTCACCGGGCACAAATCCAAACTCCGAGCTGCTACTGAGAATTTCATAGAAAAACCCAATAACACTTTGCACGACCTGGGGATCGAACCCAGGACCTCTAGTGTAGTAGTCGCGCTTGATACCACTAGACTAATGAGGCTAAAGGTAAGATATATCAGACTAAAGTTATTTAAGGCAATAAAGCGATTTACTATCACAGTTACATTTACCGGAGTTCATTATGTTAACAGAATGTTATTTTAGAGTTTATATTACTACCCATAACGTTGCATTGATTCAGAATAAAGGTGACAAATATAAGGGAATTTAAAATGTCAGATCAAGTCAATTATGTTCATTGCATAGTAAGCTTATTTGCTTCTTCCTGCTTCGTTGACGGACAAAAGCGACCCAAATCAACTGAGATAAGGGTTAGCAGGTAAGCAATTTAATTATATCAAAAATCCTTAAGAGCACAATTTCTGCAAAGCTTATAATTGTTCAGATTTCATTATTCTTCATTACATTACGAAGGAGAAAATTCGGAGCTACAATAATTATTTTCAAATCTAATAGGTCATATTGAATGAAAGGAATAAATTAAATTTTGAAGGACTGGACGGTCTCTCGATATTCATAAAGCTTATTGGAGATACTTTTCCCTATGAAGGGACCCAGTTATACGATATCTTGGCATTGAAAAAAAACGATTTTCGTTTATTCGGTAGAATGGTAGTCAAACGAGTAAAGGGAGATGAGGTTTTAGCATCTGCTGGATTAAAAATAATAAACCTATTTATTCAGAACGGTATTTTGACTTAAATTATTCTAATGTTAAAGTGCTCCAGCAAAGGATTTACTCAAGTGTTAAAAACATTTTCTTTGTTATGATATTTTAGTAGCTGTGTAGAACTAACAGAGAAAGAATGTCACTTTCTGCCTGGGGATACTTTAGTACCCCAAATTAGTTTCTAGCTAAGCCTCCTTAAACAGGTTAGTCTTAAATTTTAGACCAACTGAGACGCGTCCTAAATAAACCAACGAAGATTGTGGAAGGACTCTTTATTAAATTATGAGAGTTTACTTTGTCCCATACTTTTGTTCTCTTAGGATTTGAGTCACAGTTTGAATAGGACATTGATTTGATTATTATATCCTTTTCATCAACCATTTCCTTGTAAGTTTTAATTTTAATTGCTTAGCTTAAAAACGATTCATATCATAATGTGATTATGTACACTTTTCCAATTGGCAATTTCTTAACTAAATGCAGCTAACAGCGCCTACTTCCTTTTTAGAGGACAAAATATTAACACATCAACTGTTGAAATAAAAATGCATGTTAATGATTAAATCGCGTTATATTAATATAATTTCATTCTCGACGTTTCAGAACCTTTACAGCATCCATAGATACGGCTAGACACATCAACCTGTACTCTACATTAGTATGTAGTTTGCAATAAAATTATATTTAAAAATATTATATGAACACATTATTATGATAGATATTGCCTCATTAGTCTAGTGGTCCCAAGCGCGACTGCTACGCTAGAGGTCCTGGGTTCGATCCCCAGGTCGAGCAAAGTGTTATTGGGTTTTTCTATGAAATTCTCAGTAGCAGCTCGAAGTCTGGATTTGTGCCCGGTTAATGGCAATAGGCTCGCCCCCTATTACATGGGACCTAAACATACCGGCGAACTGTGGGTGTAAATTAGTACGCCTCTGCCTAACCCTTCGGGGAATACAGGCGTGATGGTATGTTATGTTATATTGCAACATCACATCATTTTTATTCCACATAATGGCAATGTCAGTACGGAAATATTGTTTAACAGCACTATAACGCGTTTATATGGTTTTATCCATTAGAACGTTATTATTTAGATTTTGAAGTCCGCAATATGGTTGAAATAACGGCTCTTTGATAGCCTGCACCACCACTATTGCTTTACCCTTTACCCCATTACCCCTCAATTGATTTTCTAAAGTGGAGCTCAAAGCCCCAACGCCACATTATTTCTCTTGTTCCTTTTCTTTTGGATTAATGGTACCCTTTTGACCAACGCGCCGCGACAATTCTCTAGTTTCAGCGAAAGCTTTGTATTGCCAACAGGTACTTAAAACTATATGCAGAAATATTAGTTATTAAATAATAATTATTATTATATAAACTTACCAATATGACTCAATAGTCATTGCAATGAGTCGAAAGACTTTAAGGTCGAATTAATAAATATGCATAACGTCTTATCCTTGAATAACATTCTCTTCGGCAGAATATAAACGAAAAAAAATAAGGTGGGGCGTTTGATATGCCTTAGAATTGTATTTCTCAGAAAATTTCCTGAATATCATTTGCAAACAGCTTTCAACGTTTGTACAGTAAACGTTAACGTCTAACAAAAGAGGACTGAATGTTAGCACATATCATACATACATAATTTAGTCGAAGCTCTATTCAAAGCCAACAGTAAAACTGAAGAGTTTCAGAATCGCAGTACTTTTTGCTTTCCCAAACGGTTTTGTATCTTTTGTTCCTAAACGGATACACTTAGCGATTCCGGTGTCGAATGTTTGAATCTGTAAAGCTTCGTACTGAATATACTCCTGCGTATTTGAATTCGGAAGTATGTAACTGGAAATTATTAATTCATCCAATACAATCTGCTAAAATGATTTTCAGAGCACCACGACAGCTAGTGAGGTTCAAAGATACGTAACTATAGTACCAAATTAATTGGGGTTAGCTTTGGTAAACTTAAGGAGGTTTTATTAACCCTCTAACGCTGACAAAAGATAATTCCAAGCACCAGATTTTAATGGCATCTTACTTTTAACCCTCAGTAAAAATCACTGAAGAGCAGTGATTTTTCCTGTGATAATTTTTACTACATACTTATCGTGTCAGCCTCAATAATTATCTGCTATTCCTTTAATTAGTATTATTATTATTATTTAATTGTATGAATCTATTCTAGTTTTAGCAATATGGCACAATTAACGTACTAATGTAAGTTCGTTTTCTATCGCACCAAATGCGGCTTTTAATTTATTTTCTACAAGATTTGCCACTTGAACACATGACATTTATCCAGACGTTCCAGTGTTCCTTTGGTCTCTAAATATTCATAACGGATGTATTTGGTATATAAACTTATCTTTTTTTTATATACCATTAAGGTTGCAAACAAACATACGGCCCGCCTGATGGTAAGCGTTTACCGTAGCCTATGGACGCTTGCAACACCAGGAGTATCACTCTGTAACTATTTGAATTTAACTCGTCTACAAACTCTTCTTCTGTTTTGTACCGCAGATTGATTCATAATATGAGCGCAAGTGATGTATGATTGAATACATCAGGTCAGAAGGCTAAAAATAAAATTATATGATAGCTCAGTCAAGGTCACATGAAAGGAATTTACATAAAGCTCCAACCAATTGACCTTCCAATCATGAACACTAAACATTCAATGTATGTTCGTTTAATCATACAAGCACTGATAGAGATCTTATTACAAATAAAGACATATCATTTTGCGTGTACCTATCTGGTTAATAAGGGAACGTTATCTGATTGAGATGGATCGTAGAATTGTAAATGTTTCTTTTATACCTACGTTCTAGCTATGGTCCTACATTTGATACCTAGTTCCTACATACAATGTGGCAAACCACTGAATATTTACTTAAGAGTTTTCATTTCATTTCTCATTGACAATTATATGGGTTCTTATTAAGATCTTTACAATTCTATTCAAGATCCCAAGGTTCATTTTGAGTACCAATTACTTATGTCAACAAAGACCCGAAATCAATCGTCAATGAAATTATTTCCCGTAGAGGCAACCAATAAATTTCCACTGGGAATAAAATATTAAATTCGAACACAGTAACGTGTTAAGACAGCTGAAGAAACTGTACATATTAGTAGGTACAGTTTTTAGTTTCAACGTAGGTATCCTTCAATTCGTTCCCCAAGGCACAGTATCCGGGGAGATTACTCCGGATTTTTCCCGGTCCGAAAACCGGAGAAGTTGGAAGTTTGGAACCTATAGAGCTACTTTACTCCGAGTGTAACGGAAAATGTATGTGTTTGGGAACTTTTTAAAAAGCTCTTTGTGTGAAAATCTATTGGCTCGTGCGTTTCTTGCTTTTGGTTTATTTCGGATGCACTTTGGAATACAGGATAAGTTCAATTCTCTTCTGCAATTTTACTTAAAGAAAATCTGTTAACACCATCTTTCTGAATTCAATATCAACGAAAGGTTATTAAAAGGGTAAACTGGATCATTCGTGAATATAAATAAGATACCTATAACAAAAATAGATAAAATTAAATTATGGATTTTGACGATTTTACCTTTTACTTTCAAGATTACCATCTTGGATGATACTCATGAGAGAGGGCTAGCCATCAGAAATTTGTGGAAAAATTTTAAATCCTGTCTTTGCTCTTTTATAACCATGCTCCACATAACAAACTTTAAACCATGTGCTATAAACGTATCGCCTCTATTTGTCCTACCTCTAAAGTCGGCAATGTTGAGTTACTGCTCAAGAAATACGATACGATGCAAAGTCGGTATCGACTTTGAGAATTTCAAACGTTAACAATAAAGTTCTCGTTTACTGCGAGTGTGTTTTCTGTTTAAGAGATTCTTGATTCAGCATGAAGTTAATAGTTGTTTAACCAAACAATTGTTCGGTTTTTACCCTCAATTACGTTATTTAAATGTTAAAGTTCAGTTACAACGTATATTGTTTTCTCATGGAGACTATTGCTGATTAAGAGATAATGTAGAACTGAATTGTTATTGTACGCTGTGACCATTCAAACTCAAATATTTTATGTCAATTAGACCATATACAGGTACTTTTGAAATGTCAAAAGTTATTTGAATGGTTCAAATAGTAGGTTTTATGGAAAAGACTTACGTGGGAGAGCCATGCTTCGACATGAATGGGCCGGCTCGACCGGAGTGATACCACGGCCTCACAGAAAACCGGCGTTAAACAACGCTTACGTGTGTTTCGCCGAGTGAGTGAGGTTACCGGAGGCCCAATCCCCTTTTAAAAGGTCGGCAACGCACTCCTCTAGTGTTGCGGGTGTCCATGGGCGGCGGTAATCGCTTACCATCAGGCGATCCGTCTGCTCATTTGCTAATCCTATCCCATAATCAAACTTTTTTAAATAAGTTAATTGATGACATTAAAATAATTTGAAATAACATAACATGGTTTATTACCAGAATTCCTACAGTAGTTAGTAATTTAAAACACAGTAAATGCATTGCTAAGTTGATGTTAGAAGACAATCAAGAAAATTTGGTTTCATGTCAATGAATCGGTGTATGGAAAATAAATAAAAAAGGGAAGATTCCTATAAAAATTCATAATCTAAATTTAAATTTATATGAATTTACATCATGAGACTTGAGAACTGTTGTTGATACCTACCTAAGACAAATTTAAGAGAGGTAAGGCATAGCTCCGTGCTATGTTTTGTTCCTAACGCGCGACTGATACCTCTGGTGTTGCATGCGTCCATAGGCTACGGTAACCGCTTACCATCAGGCGGGCCGTATGCTTGTTTGCCACCTTAGTGGTAATAAAAAAAAACCTACTGAAATTACTCCATTTCTTTAATATATCTTTTTCTCTAAATTTAAAAGTCAGTTTACTTACAGTAAAATGACTCCCTTAACACATGAAGATGCGAAGTGTAATTACATCTTCTTTACTTATAAAAGAAAGTAGGTATGCATTAACTTTTTCTATGTCATTGGTCAACTCGGGTTCCGTGATATGAATTGGAAATACCTTTTATGAATGAATGGATCCACTTAGATGATGTACTAAGCAATGTATTTCTTAGGAACGTATGAAGACTTATTCCGGTAACTCGGATATTTTATTCGATGAAAAAGGCCGACCAAGCAAAATCAAATTACGTGAAACGTTTCTTTAGTATTTTATGATAAAACTGACTGTTGCCCGCAGTTTTACTTGCACCGTAACGAATATTTCTAGGCAAAAGTTAGCCTATGTCCTTCTCCAGGATTCAATTAATTCCTTTACCAATATTCATTAAAATTGGTCTAGCGATTTAGGCGTAAAAACATCCGACAAACAGAGTTACTTTCGCACTTATAATACTAGCTTCTGCATGCCGAGTTTGTCTGCGTGGACTTCAGAATTGGGTCCAACCTAGATAAAAACTAGCCTATGTAATATTCCAGACGATAATCTATCTCTGTGCAAATTTTTATCCTGGTCCGTTCAGCCGTTTTGGCGAAAAAGAGTAACAAACATCCATACATGTATTCATACAAACTGTCGCATTTATAATATTAGTATGGATGAATATGGAAAAGTTCCTATAATAATTCTGTCAATAGAAGATTACTAAATTTCTTTCGAACTTAAAATACTCAGAACGAAACCATAACATTCGTCTCATAAGTAAAGATCATGATTTCGAAAAATTATTCAGTCTAACACCAAAATATAAAACCAAGCATTGCACATAGAACCCTTAATGGATTTGTGTGTACACGAATACAAACTACATATAAATAAAGGAGGTATTACATTGAACTTCCAGTATTGAAACGTATGTTACATCCAGGAAGATACGCAACGATGGATGATATTGCAAAACTTGGAACTCAGCCGCCAAATAAGGGGCCGTGTGGATACAATACATACATTAAACTTAGATCTGGGGCCGTGTGGATTCAAAAAGCTATTTTAGCATTCGAGTTACGAAACTCTTGTTATGCAATATCAGTATATAAGATAAATGTTTGCAAGACCAATTGCGGTTTGAAGCTAAACTTCCTATACCGGGCTTGTTAGAGAAGTGGATAAATGATGAATGTTAAAATTATTGAAAACCTAATTGTTTCCCATGGTTTCCGCTAGCATACAAAAGCACTTTTTCGTAGAAAAGGGAACCTATGTCCGTTTTCGAGGTCCAATCTATTTTCAATTCATAAATAAGTAGTGTTCTATTCGCACGAATTATATTACTTGAATTAATAGAAAAGAAAAGTACAGTGGCGTACAATTGGCAAGAGTAAATTACAATTTATATTCAGAGATATAATAGTTTGTTACTATGTTTAGGAAAAAACTGAAACAAATGCCTAAAATTACCGCAGTTTTTAATTATTTTTTTATAATTCTAAATTAAAATCGTAAATTGCGGACAATTTTTTCGAATAAAATACATAGAACCTCCTTCTTTTTTTGAATTTAAAAGAGGCATTGCAATGCATACCTGCACAACTTGCGATATATATATATATATATATATATATATATATATATATCGCAACATGCACCATATTTTAAGTTAGACCTTTAGCAATACATTGGTGTAATTTGCATTCAATTCTATGCAGTAGTTTTTGCGTGATAGGCATACAAACATACAGACTTCTGTTGCTCTAATAAAGATATATTAGTTCTTCTTTAATATCTATAATGTACAGACATCGGCCTGTTACAGTTTTATTAGGTTTAGATATATTATATAATATTTATGCCATGAACAATATATCAACACAGGAACATCACTTAATTCAAAATATCAACACAGATTTATTGAAAAGCAATTTTGCTCATAAACAATCCAATGAACTGAATTAATCGTGTAGAATGACAATTGTTGCAGAACTACTAGTGTATTAATGTGAACATTTTGTATCTGCTATTTTAGCTTTGCTATGAATTGCGTTCCATCATTTGTTGCAATGGCTTTGAAGTTGTCAACCGTACTTTGAATGAGCTTATTTCAGTTTCATATAAGCATGGATCTATTTTGTGCTACATTTTAGTTAGTCCAGTAATTTATTCCATGATCAAATATTAGTTTATTGATGGAACGGAATCCATCAAAAAGTGCTTACGTGGATGGTTTTTTCTTAAAGCATGTGTTAACGTATTTTATTTATTTATTTATTTATTTATTCATAATTCACAAATTAATGGTACAGTCTGTTACAAATTAAGATAAACAAGTTAGAAGTAGTTCAAATTTAAATTAGTAACAATAGATATTCAGATCTGATGCCCTAGCTAGGTTACAAGGTAGCCTGTATTAAGGACAAGTATTGGTGAAATCTTGGTTGGAATTAATGAAATTATATAGTTAATTGTATATCATTAGTTCAAATATGTAGTTCGGGCAAAAATTATCGTAGTATAGTTTCGATAACTTATTTCAGCATATAGTGGATATAATTTCGATATAAATTGTATGATCCTCATCACAAAAAATCTGTAAAATTGTCATAAGCAACTTCATTGTTAAGTTTAACCCAATGATGTTACTTTCGGGCAATGAACCCCATAAATAAAATAAACAGGAACTGAAAATTGTGTTTACCGTGTCTTATATAGACTCAACTAATTATAAAACAAACAAGGGTAATCAAATAAACTAAATAAGGTTTACATTTATAGAAGCCTGTTTACTGGAGGGTTAGTTTTAAAGATTGGACGGTTGCCAAGAGTCTTGTTTTGATATACAACGTAGGCAAGGAGGCGTCATGCTGGATTGGAATTACTTTTTGACAGCTTGCCTTTGCTCCGTATCTGACCGGATATTGTTACGGCGGGCACTTACACGACAAAGTACCCGCTTCCTTTAAGCGAAAATATTGCCAAAGACATTACAAATATATTGCCAAAGAACGCCAAGATTGCAGTGATAAAGAATATGCTAACGTAAAGATGGTAGGTATATGGTAAATTGTTTACGCTAGAATGTGCTTTTGTGAATTGGTACGTATTCAAAGGCATAGAATACATCCACACACATACATAATATAACCAACGCAGGGCACGGGTCTCCTCTCAAATAAGGGGATTAGGCAATAGTCGGCCACGCTGGCCTAGTGCGGGTTGGCAGACTTCACACACCGTCGAGAAAATCTCTCAGGCGTGCAGCCAGAAAACCCTCACGATGTTTCCGTCACCGTTTAAGCGCGTGATAATTGACTAATAATACGCACATGGCTTCGAAAAATCAGAGGTGCGTGCCGATTCGTACTCGAGACCTTTGACTTGGCAGTCCAACGGTCATAACACTAGGCTATCACTGCTCATAGAATGCATCCATTTTGAAGCAATGATTAAATATTTTCAATGAACTTAAACACTGAATGTTCAATAGATCGTAAAGCTTTAAATAAAAGAGGCAGTTTTTATAAAATATTGCATGTAAAACAAATTTTATTCAAACACAATTACCGATCAACGCTGACAAAGAATATTATACAGAAACACAAAGAACTTCGAAGCAACACCGCAATTTATTTGAAAGAAAGTAAATAACTTAGAATGTAGATTGTCTAGGCTCACCTTTGCTCAAGTGCTAAACTCCATTTAAATAAAAGATATTTGAATACATTTACACCAATGTAAAATCATTTGCATGAAGTAACAAGCAGTTGTACTCATTTCATTGTAAAAGTTCAGAAAGAAGCATTTATTACCCTGTAAAACAGCCGCAGACCTTTACATTATTTCGCTTAAAAGCCAAATGAATGATGAAATACGAAGGTTTTTCAAATGTCACTTTTACGAAAAACACATCACAATTCTCTTAATTTTAATAGCTGCTGATATTATTTGATTAAGTCTGTCATTTATTTTATTGAGAGTGTTGAATACAATTACGTTTATTTTTAAATAAGCCACAACTTGCGCAAAATTGCTTCATATAATATAATTTACTTGAATATTTAAATAGCCAACATAATTTTTGTGACAGCAAAGAAATAATTAATGTAACTTTTCCTCTAGCTTTGTTGTTTTTCATCAAGAATAACAATGGTTGTTTTTATAAAGTTTCATAGCGCTTCAAAGAAGTTGATGTGACATGTGTCAGGCTGTACAAAGTTCGCCCTCATTCCAACAGCGTCGGTTTGTACTAAAGACTCGTACAATATTGTTCCCATATTATATCATATTATTTACTTATCAAAGCCCTATGGACCATTTTGGATATTACCTAGCATTGGTACTCACATATTTGATACTAATATGTCTGGATTTTGAAAGAGATCGTGATTCTGATTTGAATTTCTTTTAGTGTTTCTCAAAGGTCGTCAGGATATGTGTTGTTAAAAAAACCGGACAAATGCGAGTCGGACTCGCCCATCGAATATCTTGTTTACGTTAACTTAGAAGTTTGATTTTTTCACAGCTTCAAGGAGTTCCTTGAAGCTGTGAAAAAATCAAACTTCTAAGTGGTTTTAATTTCAACTCGATACCACCACGCGTTCCCAAGATAAAGGGTCTTGACGGACAGATGGATGGGCGGACAACAAAGTGATTATATAAGGGTTCCGTTTTTTTCCATTTGAACTACGGAACCCTAAAAATGTAAAATATAGACTTCTAAGTGTCTTGAAAAGATAAATTTTCAATTTTTAATTTATTCATTTTTGGTCAAATTACACAAGTCACAGATTTTCCAAAAATTTCAATCAAGCAGTACCTAATCTTTTCCATTTTTAAACTCGTATATCAGCATATCTAAGGATATCATTGAAATATTCACAAATGATACTCGGAGTTTGGGATTTGTGCTCGGTTGATGGCAACAGGCTTGCGTAGCACGTGGCAGCTAAACATACCGACGAACTGTGGGTGTACATTAGTACGCCTCTGACTAACCCTTCGGGGAATATAGGCGTTATGATATCTATATATAGATCACATTAAGGTTGCACAAATCATTATACTGACTACCTCATTAGTCTAGTTGTCCGAAGCGCGACTGCTACGCTAGAGCACCTGAGTTCAATCCCCAGGTCGAGCAGCGTTATTGAGTTTTCTATGAAGTTCTCAGTAGCAGCTCGGAGTCTCTATTTCGCCCCCTATAACGTGGGACCTAAACATACCGACGAACTGTGGGTGTACATTAGTACGACTCTGACTAACCCTTCGGGGAATACAGGCGTGATGGTATGTTATGTCATGTTAAATCATTATAATTTACATTTATGAATGACCAGAGCAGTGACCTATCTATTAATATAATTGATGATAACACGTTTTGTTTATATGCGTTTGGTGTTTGGGATGTGACAACAGTAAGTCAGGGTTGGGTTATCAATGCAGACAGCGATAGATAATATAAGTACCTACCCTTGACTAGTTTTAATGAAAATAATGTAACTAATTGAACAGAGGATATTTCCTTAATTAATGATGTCGTATTTCTTTATAAATGTGTTATCTAATTAGTTAAACCTAGGTCTAAAAGGTACCTAACTAGTTCAAATAATATAATTGAATTGATAATGGCCGATGTCTGTACATCCTACTTCTTCTTATCGAATCGACAGCAAACTGAAAGAGAAGGGCAAAAGAGGAGAAATAATTGATAAACATTAAACTAGATTGGCCTAGTATTCCCACTTAATATTATAAACGTGAATGTTTGTGAGGATGTATGGATGTTTGTTACTCAATCACGTCAGAAAGACTAAATGGTTCTAGATGAAATTTGGTACAGAGATATATTATAGTTTGGAATAAGACATAGGTTATGTTAGCACATTATTGCTTAAGACATTTACAAACAGTTTAATAATAAAGAAACATAAATACATTAAAAAATATATCTTATTTGCTGTTGGTACAAAAAAATCCTTTCATGGATAACATAATTATCTTAATTCTAAAACACAAATATACTTAGTTCATAGGTATTACAAACAAGCATACGGGCCGCATGATGGTAAGCGGCAAATGCAGCCCATAGACGCGAACAATACGGTAATATCACGAGAGTGTTGTCATCTTTGGACCTCAGTTGGTAAGTCTCATATGCACCGTAATTTCAGTGGCTACATTGCCCTGAAAGCTAGAACACAATAACGTTAGCACATTATTGCTTAGCGACGGAACAACAGCATCCTACCACCTTTCAAAAATATAACAATTATTTTAAAACAGGCGAACTGTGGGTGTACATTAATACGCCACTGCCTAACCCTTCGGGGAGTACAGGCGTGATCGTATGTTATGTTATTTTAAAACATGTTAAACTTTTCATTCTTTTTAACACTTTTTTTTTCTAGAGGAAAATTTTGCAGAGTTTTTAACTAATGCGGTCTTCTCCTTATAGTGTCAATGGTCAAACTATTTCCGAGTAATATGAAGTCACCTCAATGGCGGTAGGCGTGGCCGCGTTGAGATCGCCCCTTGTGCGGGTGTTCGGGCCCAAAGGAAACACCAGTAGATGTGACATAGCGGTCATTAATACCAATATAATGTAGTAAAAATATTAGATTGCATTAATAAAACCCTTAAGGGTCCGGCGGAGCATGAATTGCCCACAAAAACGTAATACCCAAATTAATCGTAATCCAGACAATATTATGTTATTATTCGGATTTGGATACTGTTAATCTAAGTTCCTACGATACTATTTCGTCTATTACCACTTCAGTGAAAATAAAACACCGGAAAATCGTTCCAAACTTGGAAAAGTTATCAAAAATTCCACTCGCTTACATTTATTTCTAGTGAAGTACCTATTTTGGATGAAATGGTAATGTAGGAACCTAGATTAATGGTATCAGAATCCGAATAATAACAGAATTCGATTGAATTGTCTTCAAATTACGATTTATTTCGGTATTACGTTTGTAAGAGAAATTCGGTCCGTCGGACTCTTAATTCGAAACATTAACTTTACCCCCTACGAAAATAGACCGGGGACATATAAGTGCCGTGAATTGCTAAGAGTAAAGGATGGAACGGCCAGACCGTGTTTTGCTCCACTTGGCGCATAGGAGCATGACATGACGCAACAGAAATGCAACTATAAGTAGAGAAGACGAAAGGTCAGCACAACTGCAAGTCATAAGAGTGAGTAATAGATCGAGTTTTGACACTTTAAGGCCCAAGCCTATGCTTCTATTACTACAAACTACATCAAAATGCTTTGTCATTTGCTGTGTCATTCGGTCAATCTGATTAGGTTTCATGGGTTTAGCTAGGTCCACTATGAAAGTAATACTTAACTTCTGTGTTAGGCTAGTGGCTCTGTTTTTTAGAAAATTCGAGTTGAGCGCTACGGTACTTGTTTTGTAATTAGTTTAAGTGGTTTTAGAAATTGCATAATCATAGCTTCTTTTTTTTTAATTCGTGATAGGCTTACGCTTGACCGCCGCTTCCTATGCGAGGACGGGTTAGAATACAATTCCTAACTACTGTTCAGATAAGAATCCCAAGGCGAGAAGAAATCAAATTTGCTTGGTGGTAGGACCTCTTGGGGTTTAATTGTCGGGAGACCACTCCTACCAGAGATCAGAGTCTGTCGTAAAGCACCTTGGTGTGTATTTCACTTTTGCGTATCAGAACCAGTTGTTGCTGCAGCTCTGCCCGTCTGCAGGTCATAGAAGCTCTTAAGTACAGCAACTCCTGTGGTGTTGCGGTTAACTAACTATTCGGAACTATTTCGGTTTTCAATTGACGACTCGATTGGCGTAGCGGTTGAGCGATCGGCTTCTGCGCCACGTGTTGTGGGTTCGATCCCCACAAGGAGCAAATATTTGTATGATCTACAGGTAGTTGTTCCGGGTCTGGGTGTTTGTGTATGTGAGAATTTGTGTTTGTAAACGCACCCACGATACAGGCGAAAATCCTAGTGCGGGGCAAAAAAATAAAAAAGATTCTAGCGGTTGAATGTCAGATTTTATTTTAGTTTTTTCCGGATTTTGACTACGACTGACTTTTGTCTATAGGTGTCCGTATGACCGGAACCGACGAAGTTAATGAGCCGTTCTTAACAATTTATTTCTTTCTACGTCGAGCAGAGCTGATCCCTCCTATAAAAAAATATGTGTATCTTATGATTTTTACTAGACAATCTAGTGATTACTTGCAGGACAGTTTTTCGTGTAGACTTCTGGAGCAAAATGAAAATATATTTTATCAAAATATTTTATTCCACATAGCAAAATCTAGTTCAGTACAAAATGTTATTATAAGATAAATAGGTTTCATGTGGAAATCTATTTTTGCTAGAGCTCAGCTGGTTTTTATATTAAATTACTCATCGTTGATCGGGAGTTATTATTATGGGTTATTGATATTTATCTAAAACCTTTGTTGTTTATACTGTTTCTGCTTACCATGTGACGGGATGTTTAGTCTGAATACAAAATAAATGTATGTCAGCGTAGCTCATTAATATTGCAGTGACTTGGGTAAATTTCAAAATTAGATCTGTGTTAATACTGTGCGTGGTAATAAACAAATTTTAATTCATTTAATGTTACCGACGCTAATGAGGTATTTGAATTATGTGGGATGTGAATTATGGTAATTTGATTGTTAGGAGGATTATAATAATATCATTACTTGACAAATTAAATTAAAAAATATATATATTATAAATTGGTTACAACACAATCTCTTGAGGAAACATCCCGGGACATTGTCGTAACTTCCTCGAATAATACTTAGATAAATACTTCTTCACACTCTTAAAGTTACGGGACATTGTCGTAACTTCCTCGAATAATACTTAGATAAATACTTCTTCACACTCTTAAAGTTACGGGACATTGTCGTAACTTCCTCGAATAATACTTAGATAAATACTTCTTCACACTCTTAAAGTTATAAGCATAACACTCTAACGAGTTAATGTTTTACATTTTCAGTGCTAAATGAGACCGGTGTTTTAACTGACAACCTATCAAGAGAAGCGCCGAAATAAACTCAGAGTATCATGATCTCTTTTGCAAAGTTAACAGCAACCATCTTTTGTAAAGTTCCAACAGAAAAGTATAAATATGTGTGTATAGGGTAATTTCTGAATTGACCTTTTGAAGAAAAAGCCATAGCGACTAGAGTATGCCTGTAATTTTTTTTTTCCTATTCTCACACTTTATTTTCCACCCTTTTTTATTCGTCATCTATAAATGGATGTATAAAAGTCTCCCCAAAGACAAGGAGAAATATTGGGAGTTGATGGCCAACCAGCCAGTCAGAAAGATAACCTATATGTTTCTTTCAATTGTTTTTTTTAATCCCGTTATGGGATATGGCGCCACACTTTTTGTGTTTGCCAGTGTCAAGTATACAGAATTATCCCCAGTAAAACAGTGGAATCTTCACTGAGGGTTCGATGGAATTTAGGCGTGAGCACAAAAGTCACGATTTTCAATAATAAATGATTTTCCTACACTCACACACGTTCATGAACACTTAATGGTTAACTATCCACTTTAATTACACATTAAACTTCGGAGAAACACAAGTTTCGCAAAATAATTTAAAACCGACAAAAACCGACTTTCAATTGTTATTATTCCCCCCAAATTTTCGTGTATAGACGATGCTATAAGATCGAAAATGCTGTTGTTCCTCAGTATGCAACGTTTTCACCCATTGTCCGGCTTACGTTACATCTTGCAACTTGCATGCTCCTCCCACAATAGAAAGGCGCCTCCAGGTGCCCATTATTGTTGGACAAGCAAGCAAATTCCGCCATTTTTTATTCTCTTTTCAAACACAATACTCCAGTTTCTCCACAGTGAACAAAAACCAGGAATGGAAAACAATTGTCTGTTTGAAACGGTACGCAGTAAGAACTGAGTTTTGAGATCCCCAGTCCAAAATGTTTGTTTATTTACTTGATTTGGTGTAATCTCTGTTTATTTTGTGTGCAGTTTTCATTGTGAGGTTTGTTTATTAACTTTCACCATGAACTATATTATTATTATTTTATTCGAACAGTTTTTATAATCCTAACCTTTAAACTATCGCGTTGCATATTAATATAGAAAACGAAACAGGTATTAACGCGCTATAAATACCTTTAATTTTGCTTGACGTTTCGACCGGGTAGCACTGATCGTGGTCACAAGCAGACTGATGCAGCGAGTTCACTCCGTTATTGCGTTGGTAGATTTTTCTTTATCTACCCCCACATTTTTATTATAGTTACAAAGCCCGCGACACACTACACTCACTGTGTCCGTATTTTTAACCGACTTAAAATAGCGAGGTTTTGATATTTTAGTTTTTATAATTCTGTGCAATTATTAAATGACATGGCTCGTATTTTTCTATACTTGTCGTTTAATTCATACAATTTTAATATATCAATGCCTGAATTGGAACGATTGATGGAGGTCTGCTCAGGAAAAACATCCGGGTGCTCCATGAAAGAGGTGATTCCCCATATATACAAACATATATTATGAGAATCGCGCAGGTTCTTATACTGTAACTCTAGTTATTTCTTTTATTCGGCATGAATGCACGCTAAACATTTCTTATGGTATTTTTAATTTTATCTGTGGTGAAATAAGAGTTATTATTGTTGGCCAATAATCAGCCTTTATCCTCACTGCCGAAGCCTCGCTCCTTCCACACCTCACCTTTAGAACTTTCTGCAGCAAATCCTTACAAGAATCATCCCAGTACTTTACAAACTAGTTTCACGAAATATATACCTACGTACTTGTTTCATGTAACACGAAGGCCTCACTGAAACTCAGTATTGAGTGCCCTTTGGAATTTAGATAATCCTTCGATATCTGCTTTCAAAGCATTGAGTTTAAATTGAGTTAGGCCTGCGAATGTCAGCTGATAATAATAAAACGTCAAACGACACTAAACGTAAACACATCTAAAACGTATCTTGGATCAATTTGTGTACAGGGAACTACTGACCGAAAACAGTCTATTGTTGAACGGAGCGTCGATTAGGCTCGGAATACTTGATGAGTAAATTGCGTCAACTGTTCGGACAGCAGAAATCTGATGGCAGCAGAATGCAGTCATGCAGCTTTTGTTGAATACTCGTATGCCCCAAATGAACGTATCTATTAGAATAGTTCAGGTCTTTATAAACGCTATACAATTTTAAGTAAATAAATTAATAGGTACTTTTCATCATTTTTTAAGGCGATTGTCTGACTGGCAGAGACAATTGCGAGCGAATAAAAATGTAGGCAATCCGCTGCTTTTTATCGCGACTATCTACACAGATCGGATGATGGAGATGAATTACCCACACAGAGGTAAAAAAGATAAAAGATTTTAGTTCTACGTTACCTCGCATTACTGCGGCAGACGGCGAACAGTCGATATATAATATAATTTTTTATCGTTTTTATCTATCAAATGCTTTTTTAAAAGTTGCCCCACACTAGGAATTTCTCCTGTATCGTGGGTGCCTAAATGTGCCGTCAAATGCTTTATTATCAGTTTGTAAATTTTATTTTATCGTCACGATTCTATCGATTTTTCTCTTTCGCACTGAGCATAGAACCTTTTTGACAGTTTTTTTAACTTATTAGGTGCCATTTACGATAAAATTATCGTTTTTTTTAAGAGTTGCTCGCAACACTAGTAAGTACAAATGCGTTAAAATAAAATACCTACAATATATACATATATATTTTTTTATACTGGATCTATTTTTATCATTTAACGAGGAAAAATAAGGATGAGACATGTTAAAAAGGTGGACCATACCCAATTGCAATATTTTCCTCTCAGAGAAGTTACAAAACTTCAAATTGGCGTGAAATTTTCTAACATTCTGAGCTCGTTAGGAATTTCGAAGAAATATTTCGAAAAAAAAGAATCTACATCACGTGTAAAAGTTTATTTTGATTGTTGTGAAATTACTTTTCAGCGAGTTCTGAAAATGATTAAATGGGATATCTTACAAGTTAACATCATTAAAACTTACGGTATGGAATCTAAAATATACTTGGGTATGCTTATTGAAAGTAATTTTCCAGTAAAATACATCGACTAACGATAATTCAGTAGTAAACTGAACAGTAATTCTGGTCCTTTGAAATATAAATTCCAATCAAATTTCAATATTGTAGGTAAATGACATTTGGTGATTTAATTATAATATTAAATTAAATTGGTAAACGTTAAACGTTATTATATTATTATTATTATTATATTATTAGTTATTATATATTATTATATTATTATATTATTAGTAATTTGGAAGACGACTATCCGACATTAATGTTACATTGAGACTAGAATTAAATTATATTTTGTACCTTCCATATCTACATGGCTAAACAACGCGTTGTAAGGCGTTGTTAGTAATCGTTTGCCATCTTGTCAGTTTGTTAATTGTTATATATGTTAATTATTATTAATACGTAATTAATTCAATTTTGCCTTAATTTCGTGAGCATGCAAATTGTTGTGTCGTAGCACGCTAATTACTAACACTAGTTACTAATTTGGCGTTATTAAATTAATACATTGATTTATTAAACGAATCAATTACACGTGACGTAAAATTCATGTAGCATCAAGATTACTCACAGATTATGACTAAACATTATTAGCTATCCCTTAAACAATAGATATAAGAAGAAATAAAACTCACTAAACTTGCTAAACGGTGTTGGACTTTGACACGTTAATAACTGCGCCGCGCCGCACATATGTCGCTCAAATGATTAATCAATCAAAGATCTATCTATGCAATATGCGACCCTAAACACGAGCACACATCATCACGCTTAGATTCCCCTAACGGTTAGGCTGAGTTATACTAACTACCTGCCTACTACTAGTTTAAGTCCCATGTAATAGGGGCGATCCTATTTCCCTAAGCACGCCTAGTTAATAATCTAGGCAACTGTAGCACCTATGCTACAATTGCATAGAGATTAGGCTGAAATGGTAGGCTATTTCACTCCTCGATGACGTCATCAAAGTGTATTACGAAATTTCGGATGCTATATTAAAATTCGTATGCTAAAAAAAACGAATTCTAATAAATCTAAAACTAGCAATTTTGTCAATATCCTGGCTTTACAAGCATCTTGTGCCTTTTACAGCAGAGGATAATAATGTTATGCCCTCATACGAAGAACTTTATTTATTATGTCATAACCTCAAATCACCCTCAAACTTGCTATCCAAGTCATAAACGAAATTTCTTTGATCTCCAAAGTTCATAAAGGTCAGTCAGGTGATAATGTCTTTGAAACAAGGTCAAACTACTGCATAGTTCACCTTACTTCAAAGGAAAAGTCTGAATAAATAAAACATGCCTCAGACTGCCTACATAAGATATCAAATTTGGTAATCCCCTTAATGTGAGATCTTCGAAACTTGATCTAGATTGTATTTGTGTTTGATATCTGAAGTTTGGTTTAACTAATCCTTGCTGCAATAACATGTTAGAACGTTTGTTATCCATTAAGCGTTATTACATAACGATATGGCGAAATTAACTTAATATAGTTTTATGGAAAGTATTAAGTATGAGTGGAAAGCATTCTTTCCCCGTATGGGGACGGGTTAGAATACTGTTCCTCACTACCTTTCAGATAGGCATTCCGTAAGAGACGTGATAATATCGTACTTGCTCGGTGGTCCTTCTTGGGGTCTGACTGGCTGGCGACAATTCTTACTTCGGATTCTGTAGTAAAGCACCTTGGTGTGTGACCAAGGACTTCGACAACGACTTCAACTTTTGAGCGTAAGAGCTAGTTCCCCTAGTGTTGCAGGTGTCCATGGGCGACGATGACTACATACCTCCAGGTAGCCACCTGGAGTATTAAGTTGACAAACGAACTAACGAGCGTTAGTTCGTTTGTCAACTTAATACGTAAAAAAAACATGCACTTTCTACCCTGAAAGACGTTTCTTGGAAATTCTAAAATAATTACCGTCACTGACGACGGTCCGTCAGTGAATAATATTACATCAAAAGGACTTTATAATTATATTAATTATTATATTATTCTATTAATACCTCAATACCTACGAATAGGAACACACAGGTAAATACGTTCAATCTAAACTTATATTAACAGCCATACAAAATGTACTGCTTGCAGATTTGCACGTCAGTACTAAAAGCATATCACAGTATTTAATGGACCATAACAGTGCAAATACACACAGTAATACCACAAACTGTTTCATAAGCAATAACACGTAGCTCATTGAATCAAATAATTGTTCTGCAAAACGATTTTCGTGGTTTTGAAAAGTTGCAAATTATATGGCTCCCTATTTCGATTTCGTAATAAACAAAGAATATTGTAAAAAATGGCAGTAGAAATTGAATTACGAGCGAAAATCAAGATCTAAAAGTAAAAGCTAGCCAAATACCCCATAAATAGAATGGAAACTAGATACCTATTACATAGGAAAATGTAGAGAATTGTCGAAAAGGAAAAATTCAAGAAAAATTTTAATACTGTTATAATCTATTGATAGTTTCAATAAATAAACATAATGATAGTCAAGGCTACTAAAAATAAAAACGAGAGAAAGGCTCAATAGATGTAATCAACATCGATTTTGGGGGGAATTCTGATGGATAGCTTAGATTTTATGAGAAATACCTTAAGTCATCTATAAAAATAATAAAACGTTTATGTCTCACCACAAACCGAAAACATTATAGATACAATGATAAATAATACAGTTATTAGTACTCGATGCATTTTTTGTTTGTGGATCACTGGTGCCTGTAGTAGGTAGAAACATCTGTAGTACAGATCACCAGGTCCCCATCTCTTTCAGATGGGTCTCTATGTTCCAATAAAATAAAAATAAATATAATATAAAACAATAAAATTCTTTAAGTAACAACGGAGATAAAAGGTATAATAATGAATGATCAACCTTTTTTAAGTACAGAGAATCTCTATGGGTCGTCTGGCACCACGGCAGGCACGTCGGACTCATACTGACAAAAACCACACTTACCTTCCCTTGAACTTACGAACTCATGACCATGAGATTCATGATATAGCCTTATTGGCCTTTTATCAACTTAATTGGGGTCGTTTTCCCATCTAACCAGATGCAGATGATGAATTCCATATTTTACGCGGAACGACTGCCATCAGACCTCCGCAACTCAACTGCGGGTAATACAATAAATTCGAAGAATAGCTATTTACGGCGAGAGCTAAATTATATTATTTGGTGACTCGATATAATTTTGTCATACGAAAATAAGAGGACCTGATAAAAACAATCAGTAGGTATGTGTAATATGATATATATTTGGACTTTGTCAGAACGGTACAACATGTAAACAACCTTATTGATTGTGGTAATTTGTTTTATTACCGTCTTTTTACGTCTATCCTAAAGGCTTACTTGTTATTGTGGACGTAAATCCTAGAGTAATAATCTTTTGTGGTAGAAGACCGATATGCCTGTATTGCCCGGAAATTCGTTTATGGAAGTCTGATTGTATTCGCTTCAAGTAAAGATTCTTTCCTTCTGATATAAAGCCGCATCTGGACACGTCTGAACATCACTGCGAAAATGCTAGAATGGTGAGGAAGAAATCATATACTTAATTCAAATGACGAAAATAGCGGGTATATTTTTTAAGTAGGAAGTTGGAAGTTGAAATAAAACTACTTTTTACAGATTTTATCGCGTTGTATTGATATATTTGATTCCCGACGTTTCGGATCCTTTACTTCGGTGGTTGTTGGACGTCTTAATGTTACAATTACTAACAGCTAATATCAAATCATATCAATGCAACGCGATAAAATCCGTAAAAAGTAGTTTTATTTCAATGTCTAATATTCGCGTAAGTGTCAGAAACCAGTAGGGAGTTGGAAGATTCTTGACTATTATAGACTTTGTTATTACAATTGAGAATCAGGCAAACAATTTGACAAAAAAAGAGTACAATGCCGCTTATTGTATAAAGGCACTGTAGGTACAGATGTTCGTAATAGCTCATTAAACATGTCTATATGTTTCACACGAATTACTAATGAACGTGCGTGTTGCGTGTTCGTTAGCCCTAACAGTATAAAATTGTGTGTATATCGTGTACATGATGTAAGACATAGGAGATGTGCTTCAAAGGGTTAATAATTAAGATAATGGTTGTAGCAATTTCATTTGAAACACAATTTCGGATAATGATTTTAATGAATCATTACATATATCAATATTTTTGGAATCAGCCGAGTCTTTCGTTTGGTCTATCTTTAAGATTAAATTTAAATTAGCTATAATACTGTATAACTTAAATTGAGAAACAAATACCATTAAAACGCCTTCTGTATCCAAATATTTTAATTTCAAGAAAGGTAGAGCATAGTGGTATTGAATAATTCCACTCACAATTGCAGCTGCTCAACTGGGGAAGTACCTACACTTTGCAGAAAATTGTAGTCAAATAACATAGCTCCGTGCTATGTTGTGTCCTAACGGTGAGCAAGGTCGCCAGAGCTCTGCGAAAAAGCGTTGTGTTGGCAGTGTGGAAGACTGGTGGTGTTTTGTTACCGCCGCTGTCATTCATGGCAGCATGTCTCTTATGCTGCCAGCTCAACTATTCCTCCTTACAGGGTCGGCAACGTGCGAGTGATACCCCTGGTGTTGCAAGCGTCCATAGGCTACGGTAACCGCTTACCATCAGGCGAGCGGTATACTTGTTTGCCACCTTAGTGTTATAATATATATATATATATATATATATATATATGTCCACCAATTAATTAAAATATCAACATACATATAAAGTACCTAAAGTAAATAATTGCTACACAACTTGCCGTCTAAAATTGGATATTTTTGTTAGACGCTCTGATGGGCGCAAGAACGAATTTATACCTCTTCAATTTTGACTGCAAATTCTACACTTTATAGATCTCTCTAACAAAATCACTTCACTTTACAGATTGGACGACGTGTAAGAGCCTTGTATAAACTCTTAAGAAGATCAGTCGAGCGGCAAAACAAACTGCACCGGATTGAATGTCTCAATATCTTCTATTTATTTGAAGTGTTTCACGTTATTGGTTTTTGCGTTCAAACTTTTTTAACAAAGACCTCGTTTGGAGAAATCTTTAAGGAATAAAATCGCAGGGAATCGACAAAATGCAGCCTTTAACTTTCAAGAAGTCACAGAAGGGATGCTATTGATTTGGTAGTAGAATGGAGTGAATGAAGTAACTTCATCCATGTTTTATTAATCAGTCCAATACTTTTTTAAAACAAATGAAATACGATTTACATGTAACACTATTAAATGAATAATTGAATAGTGTTGTTAATGTTGTGAGTATATTAAACATAAGCTACCTCTTTCCATAAATAGTTTTTCTATTTTTTTTATATACTGCTCTTTATGTAGGACCTGTGTCCCGGTTCTTCCTAAATATATCTTTTAATTATATCCAAAAAGGAAATAGCAAAATTAATAATCTTACTGACGAAAGTTCGGACTTATAATAAACATTTTTATCTTTGGTATGGGCATTAAAACGATATTTACGTAACCCTCGTTTGACCTTGGCATTTTATACCCTTTCGAAGGGAGTAATGATATAAAAGATATTTTGTTTGACAATGCAAACGAGTTGTAACATGGTAAGGCAAATGGGGTAGATAACTGTATGCTGAAGATTTCCATAACATCAACAAACACATTTGACCGGATTATAAAATGGTAAGGAGATACAATAAAAACGGTGAAGCATGTTTTTTGACTCACATCCATAATACATGTCACAATAATTTAAAATAGATTACAAAATGAAACAGTATAATGCGTGAATGCGATTAACGAAGAGTTGACTCCATAACAGTACAAGGAATAGCAACTGTTACTTCGGGTTTACTGTTTTAAGTTCCTTAAGATGTACAGTCTGCCAAACTGCTGCTGAGTGTGGTTGCTCATGTCCTCGTTTTCATTATTTAAACTGTTATCATAAATAGTTTTAAAAAACACTTTCCTAAATTATCCAGAATGGTAAAACAAACCACTTGATACTTGATGATGATATTGATACATTCTCATATCTATCTATGATACTTCAAAGAAAAATCAAGATGTAATTTGCCTTACAGACTTTCTGATAAGATAACGGCCCCGCTCCTCTCCCACAACTTACACCAACACATTCGGACAAGATTACATTTCGTAATACCTACTATGGCTGTGAACATTTTCGTCAAGATTGCTTGCTATCCTGCCAATGGCGGGCCTCATGGCTAATGACAGTGCGTATATAGCTTAATATCCTATGGTAAGCGACGCTTGCCAGAATCAGTAAGTCCACATAACACATACCATTATTTACTCCGTTGAAATAATTATAATAAAAATGTCAATTTAATATCTTTCAATAGTGATTGGATTTTTCTCAATGAATAGGCAAAAACAGGTCTTAAACAATCAGACATAGGAAGCATGATTAAATATACGTATAATATGAGCACACTCGCGCATAAATTAGGTACTTTTGACTAATTGCCGAGGTCTTTGATAAATCCTGCTTTGATTTTGTGTGTATTTTACCACATAGTTCATTTATTTTCATAAAATGACATCGAGTTCTCAAACACTGAGAACCTTCTAGTAATTATCGACTTTGGTCCAACTTTGACATTCAATGTTCACACTGTATCCTCATATCGCAATATTGTAACACCATTTATTTTAAAAGAGTGTCCATGGAGTTTCTTGCCGGATTCTTCGCCATAGGTTCAACCTTTTGGAACCGTGCAACTAGAATCATAACGTTTCATAAAGGCTTGTAAAAGCTTATTTGAAATAAAAACATTTGAACTTGAACTTGACCTTGAAAGTTGCATTGATTGTTGCATCTGGTAAACTGATATTTTGATGATAATCTATGCGCGAAGACCCCAGTATCATAAATAAAAAACCGATTGAATAGAGTAACTGAGAGAACCCTAATCTACCTAACATTAGGGATACCTCTGTGTCGTAATAATAACCAGGACAAGGAACTCTATAGAAACTACATTATCCTCCTAGGCTTTAACCAGTTGCGGTTAAATATCAATATTTTACACAAAGCGACTTCCGGGCAATATCGATGTCCGGAGAATAGACCACTTAGTTATCAGGTTTTTTGGGTTTCTGAGTACCACTAAAGATTGATAGGTATTCATAATTATAACAACCGGGACCGACGGTTTTCAGTGTTCTTCGAGGCACGGATGAGTCTAAGATGTGTTAAGATTGGTCACCCATCGACACACTGACCGTGGCGAACGCAGCTTAACCTTGCAGCTTACTTATTACTTAGCCATGAATCCCTGAGTCGATAGAAACCACAATGATGTATATCCTTATGCGTACTATATTAATATTATAATCGTGAAAGTGTGTGAATATTGATGTATGGATGTTTATTATCTAGATGAAATTTGCCACTGTGATAGATTATAGTCTGGAATAACACAGAGGTTACTTTTTAATCCAGGTTGGACCAAATTCTGAAGTCCACGCAGACAAAGTCGCGGGCAGAAGCTAGTACTTAATAATAATAGTTCGATGTGTTTGTCCACGCCAGGATGCGAAGCGTAGAAGCCAATCGAACCGTCATCAATCAACTTCGCATGCCATCCGGGAAGTGTGAGAGTAATTTACGATGTTTCTATTCAAAAGTGTCTTAATAGTTTAGTGTTGCTAACCGCAGCTACTACGCTAGAAGTCCTGGGTTCGATTCCTGGGTCGAGCAAGGTGCTATTGGGTTTTTCTATGAAATTATCAGTAGCAGTTCGGAGTTTGATTTTGTGCCCGGTTGTGACCTCCCTCGAATGCTATTTATTATCTCTTATTACAGGTACTTATAGTAAAATCGTAAGATTTTTCTGCGTCGTCGTAGTGCCTTATCGCTTCCATGGTCAAAGGTCAAGAAGCGTAGGACGTGCAATGCCTCTTATAGACACCCCTGTTTCTCTGAACAACGGACCGTTTTTTTACCAACATTTTTTTTTATGACATAGGAGGGCAAACGAGCAGACGGATCGCTTGGTGGTAAGCGATTACCGCCGCCCATGGACACCCGCAACACCAGAGGAGTCACGAGTGCGTTGCCGACCTTTTAAAAGGGGATTGGGCCTCCGGTAACCTCATTCACTTGTCGAAACACAACGTAAGCGTTGTTTGACGCCGGTTTCGGTCGAAAACCGGCGTCAAACAACGCGGTATCACTCCGGTCGAGCCGGTCTATTCGTGCTGAAGCTCTCCCACGTAAAAAGAAAATTTGCAACATTGGTCAAACATAGACTGTATTTTGGGACAAAACCCAAGAATGTTATAATCTAAGTTGATAAAACCACCCTCAAACCGAATGTCCATACGACAGAATATTCTATATGTATACAAGAATCTCCGTTTTGTTATCTACAAGAGACCTAATTGTTAAATGATCCAATATAAATCGGAATCAAACGATATCAATATAAGGTTTCTTATAGGCAAGTGCGCTGCATCGTAGATCGCAGTGACGCTTAACATCAGGCGAACTGGCAATGAAGCGTAAGCCTATCATAAATTTTAAAAAATGTTACAAAAACCGTAAAAAGTCATTTTATTGGTCACCTTGCGATCGTATGGTGACTTTTTTTATGTCTATTAATCGGTTTCATGCCTGATTGTCTAGTGTCTAAAAATGTACTCCTCGTATTATCAAGTGTCCAGCTCTGACGCCACATGAAAATGAATTTATAGTCATGATGGATAAAGCTTTGCCTAGACATAACAGGCTTAGGTTTTTCAGTTGTGTCAAAGGGGTAACATTAATTCAAAGTAACACATGAATAAATACAGTACTCCATACCGACAGTTTACTTAGAATTAAAATTGTACCATGGGTACACTTTAGAAGCTGTTCATAATTTATCAGCGTTCACAGTTTTAGCAGCTGTTTGACTAGAAGCAAGAGTAGACTCTTGCAGTGACAGTATTATTTACATAAATGTGCTTGAATTTCTTGAATTTGCTTAAAGAAAACCTTTTCGAGTAAGAAAATTTCATTTTTCGTGTTATATCTATTGCTATTATTAAATCTGTACATTTTGGATCCTTTACAGCATTTATAGATAGATAGATCGCAAAATACTAAAGTCTGAAAAACGCTGTTTTATTTAAATCTGTGTCTTGTGTCTTTATTATGCAATACAGTACATAATGCCATAGAATGAACTATTATAACATATTAATACGGCCCACGCATCAACATTTTTCCAATAGTGACTCCAGATAATTTTGCTCACCTTGACCCATAAAATACTATAAACATATGTATCTACTGTCTAAAAACAAAAGAAGAAATAAACCTTTTAAACTGACAATAAAAAATAAAAACAAAATGCCATCGGGTTGTAGAAAAAAATCAACTAATATATTTTTCTCACCAAAACAACAATGTTTAATTGACAACAGAGCGGTTGGACGCAAATATTTTTTTCTATTTTTCTAACTGGAACACGCGTAACATTTTAGTGTTTTGAACACTTGCCAAATGGGTCAATGACACAGTCGACAAAAACTTGTGAATATATAGGATTAACTATTAGAATTTTCGTTCGATTCTCCCTTTTATTTTTTCGATCATACGAGTACATTTGTATGTAATTTAGTATTCTAGCTCTTTCCTTGGGAGAAGAGTTTCTTGACCTCATGAATTTTTCATAGAGATTTTTGCCAATGTGCCTGATTTCATCGGCATCTGTATCGTAAGCAGGGTGTTGAATAGAGTTGCAGAAATACAAATATTTCCAGTGTTTTGATCTCCATTTCTACAATACCTACTTAATATATTAGCATATTAATATATATTAATGTCGTTTATTCCTATATATCTACCTGGCTGGTAGCCTAATGCCCAGTCCCTGTATCAAATCCGTCGATAGATTTGCCTACTAGAGATAAGATTTTGACATTACTATGTCAAAATCCTATCTCTAGTAAGCAAATCTATCAACGGATTTAATATAGGAACTGACCATAAGTGATATACACATAATTATAAGCCATAGGTTTTGAGTTAGGATCCCAGGCAAATAGGCAACCTCTGACTCTTTAAAATCCTGTGCGTTTTTAATCAACAAAACGGTGAACTGTTAAAATATTTTGCTCTTATGTATTTATTAATAAACAGATTAAACTATTTTTACGTCTATAAAGACCAAATTTTAGGACAAGAAGGACCGAAATATGTGAGACTATAACTTTAGAAGTTAGTTTTTTCTGTAAAGTAAGAAATTATGGTAAATATTTCCGGCTATGTTATACATAGCAGTGTAGCTATTCACGATGGTATCATCCAAAATCAATCAACAAGCAAAAGATTTTGCAAGTTTGGATATCCTTAAATTTCGTACGAGGAAAAATCTACAATACAACACAGAAAAAGCAAACAACGTTCTATCTTTTTTGGTTGATAGTACAAAGCGCTATGAACGAGCATTTCGTCGTATTTTTTTAGCCTTCCTGAAAACGTTGTCATATTTAACCCAGAACGAAGGCGGAGGAAAGAGATTATGTCACTGTCATGTGTAGGAAACCGGGATTTTATGGAAAAATGCTTTAAAGAAAAACCTGAATTTAGAAAGGTTCAAAGAAAACTCTTGTGTGAAATATGGAATGAAATGAAATCTAGTCTGCCTTACGTACATACGCATATAAGTAATTATGAAAGATTACTTGGAGGCTTGAATAACAATAATTTCTCAATGAGGCCGTTTCTTCGTTACTGTGTAGCTTACTGTTATTAACTCTTTTAATTATTACATATGCGGTGTTTACCTTAGTAAGTAATTCTACATTGTTCTTTTTTTTCTTAAATGTATTTAGTGCACGTTTTAATGTAAGCAATTGTTGGTAAACCTCAATAAGTTAACAAATTAATATTACAGACACATAAAATTTTTGGATGGATTTATTTTTCAAAATAAGAAAGAAAATGTTTATTAACACAGTCAAGGACACTGCGTAGAATAAGTCAATACAAAAAAAAATTATCAACTTATAAAATAAACCAAATATAAAATAAATATTTAATAAAATAAAATATTACGTGCCCCATTTGGCTGTGCCAAATAGGTCCAGTTCAGCTAAATGCCAGACCGCTCTGGTCTGACCTGCCTAGCGTTGGTTTAAATAGTTTAAATATTAATATAAATAGTAAACATGATAAACCAGTTGTAGATATCTGTATAGCAATCGAATCTGATCACTGAAAGTTTATGTCGAAAAAAGTAAGTCTTTAAAAATTTACTATATTTCGATCTTTAGAAACAAATAAACCACACAATCGTACGCCAGATAATGTTTACTCATAATAATAAATCTAGCTAATAAACTACGAGTTATATTCCGCAAACTAGTAAACTATAAATAAACAATGCAGAATAGAGATCAAGGCCGTACCAAATGCGTAGGAAGGCACGGGATACTATCAAAAATTGGATTAAAGATGATTCATGATTGTATCGCGATCCGCCATTTAATATAAAAGCAAAAGAAATAAGCTCTCGCATTTTATTCTGCTAAAGACGGAGGGTAAATTGAAAATGTTTCGTCACAAAGGGGAATGACAAACAATTTGGATTTTAGTAAAAGCGATATTCTTAAGGATGAAGTTGTATTCTTTTTGTTTGGCATTCAAAATGATTCGGGTATTCATCATTGTTAGCGAAATTGAGAATTATGGAATGATACTTCAATTACAGAAGTTGGCCGGATTATGGCAATTGTCTATCATTAAGGACTGAAACCGTTTCTTACAAGTACTCGAAAAAAACACATTCTTTAAGCTACCAATGTCTAGAAATCTTGGTGACTTAAAAACTACGATTAGTAATAACATTAGGTGTGTAGGAGAATCAAAGAAACCATGGAACGGTAACCATGATGATTTACTTTACTTTAAAAAAAAAATATTAAAATGTACTATTAAAATGTATATTATTACCATTAAAAACATTATGTGACGACTGGCCAAATTATATTCAGGTCTTTGCTGTGCTTTCTACTTGACTCTCCTTTTAATCTTCTTCTGCTGCGGAGTGAGTGAGAAGAGAGGCTCTGTCCCTTGCCCGGAAAACTAGTGTTAGAAATTGTATGGCTCAAACATGATTTGACATCATAACGTGATATATTACTGTATGTCTAGCATAAACTGCTGATAACTTGCTTGAAAAATGCTTATAACTCCTTTATTTTTGAACCTAAAACAGAAATTTTAATTTTGATTAGTTTAGTCAAAGTCAAAGTTAAAGTCAAAATTATTCACATATTGGGCTATAGTATAATATGTACAAAGGTTATCTGTAAGAGATCGCTTTTAGCGATAATACCGCCCATCGTACTAACCATTAAGTAATTTATACTTGGAAGCATGTACTTAGTGTTAGTTTTTGGTGTAATATATTATAACAATAAAGAATATTCTATCTATCTATCTACACAACAATGTAAAACATCAACGATGCCAGTTTGATTACCCAATAATTTTAATGGTATATTTATACATATTTGAAAAGGACTTTTTCCAAAGATCCCGTTCCTTTTTTTATTGCACAAGGAGTTTCCTCGAGTTATAAGAGGTATCTATTGTTTGAGCTATATACTATAGTAGAAGGAATGAAGACGTGATAAATGAGATAAATAAAACGATTCATCATGGCGCCACTTGGTAAATAGTGGAAATAATCAAATATTTCTTCGTTTCTTTTCCTCTTATTTTATTTGAAGTATCTCATATAGAAAATCCTTTTGAATAACTTTACTCTAAAATAACTTTATTGAGAAAATCGTTCCTTTTGACCAAAGTTTGAAAGGTATAGGCGTTGTTATTCGAAAGGTTCTTACAAAACAAATGATTTTATTGTAAACAAGTATTACGGTTTCTTCAGAGGTTCCTTATAGTAATTGATAATAAAATGTTCAAATCGCAGAACAGTTCTTACAAAGAAAACAATGTTAGCGAACCGAGCAGCGAGATCAAGAGAATAGCTGTTTGCTTAAACAAAATCATATTCATATTTATACCGTAGTTCATATTCAGTTACATTAGCTACTAGCTTATTATCCAGTATAACAGGATCTCGTATAACCCACAAGGAAGTTATAACATGCCGGGCAAACATTTTGCCCGTAATATTTAAATTTGCCCAAAATTACTTGGTGCTTACCGAAATGAAATATTTACTCGTGTAACTCAAGCAAAAAATTTGGCAATTTACAATGTACGTAATTTCTTAGACACCAAGTGGTGGAGTTATGAGCAATTATTTTTTACTTTCCTCGACGGGAACGAGAACAGCGTCTATTTTTCTTTTCTGTTGGTTCTTTACTTTTGTCTCTTTTATTTCGCATGAGATACTATTGATATTAAGTTTGTCTCATTTCTTGTTTATCACTGTTGCTTAGATAATGTTTAATCTGCTTTATTTTTTTTTATCGAAGTCACATCGTTTTTCTTTTCCCTTATTCGTTCATATGTATAAAATTCATCTCATCTATAATTTTTTTCTCTCCTTCTCAATATTTATATTTTTTTAGAATATTCCAAATTTTATATAAAGTTATTTATTTTTCTGTTGCACCAGGGTAACTCAGTGTTGTGCCGACTGAATACAAAGTTAATAAAATAAATAGATTTGAACGTGACACACACTTATATATTTCCAAGACTCGCATCAACTGACATAGGGGTACTTTTAGGTTGTCATTCCACTTGACTAGGGACATTTTATACGGCGTTTTCCTCTACGTGATCTTAATTTTAAACATCTCTTTAGTCTTCTTGCCGTAAGACTAATTCGAGTATGTCCACTTTATTGTCGACACGCTCTAAGGAAACAGTCAACTTCAACGTCAACGTAACGTTAACTTAGAAAAAAAGCTAGTATAGTATACTTAGGTTTTTGCAGTACTAAATAGGAACGTATATAATATTAAGTAAGTCAAATGCTAAGAAATTTGTGTCTATTCACTTTTCCGTCCGGAGTTTTTGGTCCTTAGTGGCGCATGAAGCTCTGCTTTTTTCACTAACAATTTTGGTCGATGCTTTCGTTTTCCTGCAATACTCTCATCAATTTAATATTCTCGTCACCAAACAGCTTGATATAAAATCAGCTGGTCAGAATTAATAAAACAATTTATCATTGATTAATGTGTATACAGTTGCATTTTTTCTTAGTCCTTCTATTTTATAC
Source organism: Acronicta aceris (assembly GCA_910591435.1). Taxonomy (NCBI): domain Eukaryota; kingdom Metazoa; phylum Arthropoda; class Insecta; order Lepidoptera; family Noctuidae; genus Acronicta; species Acronicta aceris. The sequence continues at coordinate 4,692,068 of OU342767.1, read as the reverse complement.
GATTATTTTAATCAATTTATTTAAACAATTGATCTAAGTACTGTATTCCAACCTTCAATGGAAAAATAATCGACAAAAGATCTTAGTCGTAGAAATATACCTATCTCAAAGACCAAGTTTAGGCATTCCGGAAATGGAACTCTCGCCCTCTATTTCCGTTTTAAATGCTTGCGTCAACATCAAAGAAGGGAGCATTTCTCAACATTCAGAAACGATAATCCTTTATTTATTGTGAGAGTAATTTACCTTCAAAACAATGGGTTAATAGCCTTATAAATAAAAGGAAGCAAAAGGCCCTTTTACACGGATATACAAATAAATGGTGGGACAAAATTCCCATAAATTTAAAACATATTTACCCAAACGTGTTGACAGTGTAAACATTGCGAAATGGATTAGTAATATCAGTCGTCATGGATATAAAAACGCGGGTGGCGTTTTGTGACCGCAAAATGGTGCGTACTATTATTTATTGTTCTTCGTGAAAACCAAATATATTTTTGTTCGTTTGAAAAGGCTAAATAAATCCGTTTTACTATCGAAAATGCACAAAGTGTATAAACGCACTTTGTTCAAATTAAATAACAAACAAACAAAAATAAAAAGATATCATTTTATTGTATGTAGGTACTCAAACAAAACGTAAACATATTTTACTCATATCTTCTCTTAGTGCCCTACGTTTGTCTTTCGAGAAATCCTCAATATATTATATTGGGAAATACCTTAAATAATTGAATAGATGATACATTAAGAAAAAGCAAATATATGTCAAAGTTTAAAGTAAAGGAAACATAAGAAAACTATGCATTATATCAACTAACGGTACCAAGAAAACATGACACCGCACATGTCTGCAAATTTTGCATCCATAGGTACTTATATGAAGCAAAACTTCGCTCTCACAACTTGAGCGGGAAGTGTACAAGGAATATCTCAATAAGTCCTAACAGTACAAATACCGGGAATACCGGGTTTTATTAAAACCGTGCTCTGAATATTTTGGTGAATACATTTCACAGTGTATTTATGATTGTAATAAAAATAATGATGTTTTACAAGCTGATCTCGAAGCCAAATATTGGTTGCTTTTATCCGCAAAATTGAAGTATTTTGTCAAACGTCGACCATGATGTCTGTACTTACAGACAATGGCCTTTGAGTTTGGGTCAGCTTTTTTTCTCAGGGATCATCAGATTGAAAATGCCGACGCTATCTATTATTTCAAATGTTCTTTTATTGTAGTACCTACTAAACGGTAGTCCGATTTTACAGTCGGCAAATCTTGGTCCTTTGACACTTCATTAAACAATACAAACGCGATCCTATAAAAAAATAACATGACGTTGTATTTTATTCAGGAGTCAGGCAGTCTACGGAAAATATACATGTGACTATTTAAAATTGAGAAAAATACTATGGTATCTAAAAAACTAGTCGCAGTAGTTTTTTGTCGTGACTTAAAGTCCAACTTAAGTATAAAAAAGTATCGTCAGTGCTGTGAATATGAGCATTGAACAATAATTAGAATAAAAAAAAGCAATAAAATTCGCATTCTACACCATAATGTACCTAAGTTTAAAAAAATATAGGTCAGAACTTTAATACAACTATTGTTATTATTCATCGATTCATGGTGTAAACTGTTAAAAAGCATCAGTTATACTAAAAGGAGATCATGTTTAGATATTTTTTAGAAACGAACAGCAAAACCGATTTTCCCGGCAAAAGATCTGCCGCCTAAAAGTCATAAAAAACGTTTGATTATGTCAAACGCGACCCTCTATGCTACCGAGGTGCTATCATTTGTCAAAAGTGACAATGTAAACGTGTTATTTGTCACAATTCGGCTTGGTCTATTTTCAGGCGAAAACAAGCTTATTTTTGAGCAACATATGTTTCATATTGCTTTAAATTGATAATGAAACCCTTCGGATGGGACTGCAAACATTTTCTGCTTTGTCACTTATAAAGTTTTCAAAACTTTCTTTTCTTTTACAGTAGAAACTTAACTTATAAAAAACCATTAATTTCAAGTGAAATAAGCTTATTTTTTAAATTGAACACATAGATAAGTTTTGAACAATTTTAAATTACGTCTGTAATACTGCGAAAGAGACGGATATACGTTTCTGCTTCGTCCGGTACAGTAAGGTTTCCTTATTCACACTGTAATTATTTACAATACTTATAAACCAAAGGCTGTTATAAAAGACAATTATCAATTATCTTAGCAAACAATGTTTACTGAATAAATAGCTCGTCTAGTCCTTAGCGCGACACTAAAAAGCCTGGATTCGATTCCCATGTCCAGCAGTGTTATTGGATTTTAAAAATTCTTAGTAGCAGCTCGGAGTTTGGATTTGTACCCGGTAAATGGCAATAGACTCGCCCCCTATTACATGGGACCTAAACATACCGGCGAACTGTGGGGGCGAACATTAGTACATTTCTGCCTAACCTTTCGGGAAATACAGGGAAGATGGTATGTTATGTTATTTTTTTATTTTATTACATAAGGTTTGCTAACAAATGTAACAATAATCAATTTTTTTTTTATTTTATTTATTTAATTTTTATGAGGTACATAATATTAGGTCTTACGAAGTAATACAAAGCCCCACAAAACTGTACAAACAGTTTGACTGTGCGATCAATTTTAGTCTTAATAACATGTAGGTAGGTACATAATTAGTAATGGAGTGCACAATTAATGTATATACACATAATATATTGATTTCTGTGACTTACGCGAATAGAATCCGTAAGCTGTTTTGTTTTCAATACACATAATAATTACAAAATGAACATATTCGAGAGTTACATTCTTTTACAAGCAAATACAACTTGCATTATTAATAGGGACAGGACTTTCAAAAAGAGGTTCATAAAATGTTTTTATGACCCTACATTTTATGTTATGTACACCATTAATGCTATATTTTTAAGTCAAGTCATATGTTTCTGAGATTTTAATTAAGAATTAATTTATTTTTTTCAAATTAATTACCACTGTGAGGGAGACGGATACTTTCCCGCTTCGTCACTTATAAAAGTTGCAGTATACTGTCTTTTATTTTACAATAGAAACTTAAATGGACCATTAAGCTCCGTGTAACGGTGTAAGACACACTTTTACTTTCATTAATAGGTTTACTGTTTTACACAGTGGTAAGTACAAAGTAGAGGCTTTTGAGTATCAAGTTATAAACAACTTTATATAGCGATTTTATTTGTATGTTAATGTTAAAATTTACGCGATGAACTTACGCAATATTACCTAATATTATAAACGTGAAAGTATGTGAGTATGAATGGATGTATGGATGTTTGTTACTCTTTCACGCCAGAACAGCCGAACGGATTTGGATGAAATTTGGCACACAGATAGATTATAGCCTGGAATAATATACATAGCAATATATAGCTACATAACAATACATAGGCTACTTTTTATGCAGGTCGGACCCAATCCTGAAGTCCACGCAGACAAAGACGCGGGCAGAAATCTAAAAATAAAAAATATTACAAAGTGGTAGATCCATGGGAATAAAATTTCTCATTTAATTAGTCACGTATAACAATACAATGCAAACTGGGTCAGAGGTTTGAAAAGACCGGCACGTCCTTGTTTTAAATTAAAACATCGTATTTACCTAATTTTTATACCCCTATAAAAGCTAGCCTGAATATAGAAATAAAATTGAATAACAAATTAGAACGAGTACGCTAAATATTCATAATTATCTCACAATTTACGACTTCTGATTCGCAGTTCATGATCCATTGGTGAATATTTTAACTTCTAAAATTATCAAGTACTTTGAAATGTGGCTGAATTCAAAGAAACTTGTCCCTAAACACCCTTCCTAACTTGTCTTATGGCAAACGTGGTCGAATAGGATGAGCAAAGTGTGGGTTTTGCTAAGAAATTCTCAGTAGCAGCTTGGAATTTGAGTTTACGTCCGGTTAATGGCAATAGTCACATTTACATGGAAGCTAAAACGTACAGCAAACTGCCCGACGCTTTGGGGAATACAAGCGCAATGCTATTAAGCTATTATGTTTTATATATAACTTTTTTAATATATATTAACTATGTCTAGCTGTATAACTTAATGTATCATTAAAAAAAATTTCACTATCATTAGTATTTCTAAAATATATATACGTATATGTATATAAATTATTTAAATTTCTTAGATGAAACTATCCCTTAGCATGCCATGGCAACTTGTAAGTGAAACAACACTCAGCACACAATTGTAAACCATGTTTGTAAGCTTGTATTAGTGTATGTTTTGTAAGTTGTCCTAAATAAAATAAATGATTATGTCTTGAATTGAATAATTATGTTATCAACAGTTATTTCTGTTGATAACATAATTATTTTATTTGAATAATTAAAATCTACAGGCTAAATATTACCCTCAAAAATGGCTATAAATAGCCACTATATTAAAAAGACAATCATTTATTTTATTTAGGATAACTTACAAAAAAAGTTTTACCGAGTTTCGGAAAGAGTACATATAATTTTGTATGCCTATGAATATTTTTAGGATAATACTTTTTATTTTCATCCACAATTCCATGGACATAAAAACTGTATAAAAACCCACCAATTAATTCGTTAAACTTTTACGCCGATATCCTATTTTACCAAGTTTCTTTGAATTTGTAAATTACTTTGTTCTGTTTATTCGCTATTTGTATGGCTTTAATGGCTCCTGTTGTTTATTTTATTTGTGTTTACGTTGATAATATATCAACAGTTTCGTTTCCCATTGATTTCAACATCCTCCTAGCTAATCATTACGTGGGGTTGGCGCAGTATGCATTTTTATTCCATATTTGAACGAAACCATCACGCCCATATTCCCCGAATTGTTAGCCAGAGGTACTAATGTGGTACTAATAAACACTCACGATTCGTCAATGTTTATTTTGTATGAACACGAGCCTCTTAAAATTAACTAAGCTCAAATCCAAACCGAGACGGTACTGAGAATTTAATAGAAAAACGACCTGGGCATCGAATCTCTAGCGCAGCAGTCGCGCTTACGACCACTAAACTAACAAAGCAGTTAGTTAAATTAACAGTATATGTGAACCGTTATCTCAGTTATTTATTTGTTAAACATAACATCTTTTCAATTTTTATGCATAGCCTTTATACAAGTACTAGTAAAAGTTTGTCGGGTTTATTTGATTTCATTGAAAAATGAATCAAAAATCTTCAAAAATCTTCACGATCTTATTCCCCCTTGCTCTTTCTACTATCAGATGACCAGTAGCATGAAAAAGCGACATCGATTCATGGTGGATATTCCAAAAACCCGAACGAAATGCTTTAAGTCCACTTTTATCATGCGTACCACTGAAATGTGGAATACGCTTCCCGAGTGGGTCTTCCCCGATAGATATAATTTGGGTTTATTTAAATCACGAGAGAATCGGTTACTTCGAGGCAAGCGCGCTCCATCGTAGATTGCAGTGTCAGTTAACATCAGGCAAACTGGCGGTCTAGCGTAAGCCTATTAAGAATTTTAAAAAAACAGTTCTTATTAAAACCTTCATGAAAAAAGTCGCTTCCTTTTCCTTCAGTGTACTGTATCAGTTTCACCCTAACCGCAACGTTGCAACGAAAACATAATCCCTCAGTAGATTGGTAGCACTAATATGGCATCTTAAGGCGTCTCGCCAAGAAATTCATATAGCGAAAGAGAGGCGATAGTAATGAGACACCCATTTGTCTTGTTAGGGCTTCACCGAAATGTTCGAGAAACGACGCTCTTATGAAATGCTGGAACATTCTCGGAACGGATGGAAACATCAATTCTGAACTTGGACCTGATTTTCAAGCTGACAGACACCGGTAATGAGCCGTTTTTAGAGATTTCATAAAGGAACGGTGAATGAGGTCTTGAGTGCGATGGTAATGATATTTAATAGACATATTTCTTGAATATAGGAAGATATATCAAGGTGATGGTTCGGGTGTAATCAGCATTTTTTTGACAGAAAAATGTTACATTTTCGGGGTTGGTTTCAAGATTTCGTACAAAATCATTTATCATACTTACTCGTATTTCAATTTTCAGATTGAAATTAATGTTTTGTGAATTGATATGGCGTCGAGCACGCATTATTTCAATTAATACCGTCTTTCAATGATCTGTAACATTCTCTCTGTTGGTTTTATTTTGCATGACATTACTGTATGGAAAGTAAAACCAACTACAAGGCAAATTTAATTAAGTTTTGCCACGCTAGAGGTCCTGGGTTCGATTCCCAGGTCGACCAAAAGTGTTATTAGATTTTTCTATGAAATTCTCAGTAGCAGCTCGGAGTCTGTATTTGTGCCCGGTATAGCAATAGGCTCGCTCCCTATTACATGGGACCTACTATTACATTAAATATGAAGTAAGGTAAATCGAAATTCATCAATACATTCGCACACAAAACTATCATGTTCAATAAATCGCGTCCGTTTCCGTTTTATGTTTTACAACCGTTGTTAGTGGATCGTAACATTATGAAGGTTTTATACCTCAACAGAGTATAAAGTCTATTTTACGATATTAAAAGTAAACTGTATTTTGTGGTTGCTTTGCGCAGCTGTATATGGAGCTACCATAAAATATTTTAAGTGCTATAATAGGGAATGATTCAAGATTTACAACTATGGGATTATTTCATCGTAAAACAGAATCCTTATTCACATACATCGCATAACAACATAAAGCACCTGCACTCTCATGTACACACACATACACACATACTTCAAACACACAAACATACACACACAGCTAGTACACATACATACACACACACATACAATAGTACATAAATTACTCTACGGAGGACTTCATATTTTAGTATTTAGTACTCGCTTTTTGAATATATTAAGTAAATTACTTTTGGCCGAACACTGTTTCCTAAGATACAGGCGCTGCCTACGTTTAGGAGACAGGGTTTCTCTAACTTTCACAAATTTTAAATCTATATTGTACTGTATAATATTCTGAGTTGTTTGTAACATTTGGGTAATAAATAAATAAATAAATAAATCGTACTAAGGAATATAAGTAACGTGTTTGCTGTGACGTAGTAAATACTGTACAATTAACTGTAGCTTGCAATTCCACTAGTATTCCAGAATACTTGTTGAGGCAAAAGGTGGCCTATCTCCTTTCACGCGCCCACGATACAGGAGAAAATCCTAGGGCATCGTTTTTTTAAGTATCTTTTTTTTTTTGATAACATAGCATACCATCACGCCTGTATTGCCCGACGGGTTAGGCAGAGGCGTACTTAATGTACACCCACAGTTCGCCGGTATGTTTAGGTCCCATGTTATAGAGGGCGAGCTAATAGCCATTAACCGGGCACAAATCCAGATTCCGAGCTGCTACTGAGAATTTCATAGAAAAACCCAATATTTTATTTTTTTGATATTTTGAATTATTACGGTAATTCTTTACAATACTTGCCTGTTAGGTTTTCTATGAAATTCTCAGTAGCAGCTGTGTTTGATATTTGTGCCCGGTTAATGATAATAGGTTTGCCCCCTATTACATGGAACTGAAATATACCCGCGAACTGTGGATGTATATTAGCATACTTTTGCCTAACCCTTTGGGGAATACAGGCGTGCTCGTATGTGCTGGTATGGATGGTCCTATTTATTGTCAAGAGTGGAATCCCTCCCTCTCAATCGGAAAACCATCGCAACGACACGGGTAGTGTAGGTAGTGGTGGCCTCAGGCCGTCGAACATAATATTTTAGCCACTGCTCTAATCGGACCGTTTTAAGGTCATTCGAGTATCCGTTCATCCTAAACAATTTACATCAATGAACCATACATAAACATAACCCAACGTTTATCCAAGATATAACCAAAAGGAAACATAAAATGAGAAACGTTTATATTTCTCTAGATAAACTTGTAAAGGCCAGCCCTATAAAAACTGTCGGTAACAGAGGCCGTGACGTGTTATTGCGATTGAGAGAGAAGGATGCCACTACACACATTAAATAGCGCCATCCCTTTTTCACAACTTGAAATTGTAGTACAGCCGCAGGAATATATAATATTATACTAGAATACATTAGGGTATAATTCATTTTCAATTTTCTTGCCAACTGAGAAATAAAAACATAACATACCATCACCCCTGTATTCCCTGAAGGGTTATTCAGAGGCATACCACCAATGTACACCCACAGCTCACCAGTCCCATGTAAGCGGGGGCGAGCCCATGGCCATTTAACCAGATACAAATCCCAAACTCCGAACTGCTACTGAGAATTTCATAGAAACATACAAGAACACTTTGCTCGACCTGCGAATAGAACCCAGTTCCTCTAGCGTAGCAGTCGTGCTCAGGACCACTAGGCTAATGAGGCGGTATTAATTCTGAAATACAAAGATGAATATGTCTACGGTAGAGTCTCCGAGGTCGTATAATTATGGCCTAGAAAAGAAAGAACTCGTTGAACTCAATTCGGTAGTGGTACAAGTCAAAATACTGCTTCATTAGTGTAGTGGTCCTCCATCCTAAACGCGACTGCTACGCTAGTGGTCCTGGATTCGATTTACAGATCGAGCAAAGTTTCATTAGCTTTTCCGTGAAAATCTAGTTTGGATTTTTCCACAGAAAACCGGCGTGAAACAACAATTACGTTGTGTTTCGCCGAGTGAGTGAGGATACCGGAAGCCCAAACCCCTTTTTAAAAGGCCGGCAACGCACTTTTTGACTCCGCTGTGTTGCGGGTGCCCATGGGCGGCGGTAATCGCTTACCATCAGGCGAACCTCGGTCTGCTCGTTTGCCCCCATCCCATAAAAAACGGTTAATGGCATTAAACTCGCCACCTGTTGCATAGGACCAAAACATATCGGCGAACTGTAGTTGTACATTAGTACTTACACCTCTGTCTAACCTACAGGCGTGATGATATGTAATAGTATAAGAAAGGGGATTTTTTATAGAATCTACTTATGGTTCATCAGACAGAAATGCATGATTTGAATTGAGACTTAGTCCTTAGACTTAGTTACAAAAAATTCTGACCTGAGAAGTTAGTACCAGTTTTCTGCATATAAGAAAACTGGTACTAACTTCTCAGGTCAGATTTTTTTGGTTAGTAATGATGTAAAAACGTTTTGAAGATTGCATCGTGTTCAGCGACTTTTGGCGCTGACTGTACCTATGTCGCAACAGATATGGACTAGATTTACTGCTAAAGGGAAACTATCAAGCTTCAATATAGTCGTCGTAATCATAAATAAGAGTAGTTAATATGTTGCACACATTTACCTAAAATGTGGGAACATTTTAGTAAAGAAGAAAGACAAAGTTCCCTTTGTCTTTTGCCACCGTCTTTTGGCCATTAAGACGTCAAAACAAATCCTATTACAACATTGAAATTAATACGATGAAAATATTAACGGTCATCATTTTAATCATTAATTATTTATGTTCATCATGTACCTAAATATGTATTTTTTAACAATTTTCAAAATTTTAAGGCTTGTAACTTTATTCTCAAATATTTTTCATAATAATCTGTCGGTTTGCCTTCCATCAACGCCAGGTTAAGCCAAATAAAATAAGTTTGCATGTAAGATGAGATAGATACATAGAATATTATTTATTGCACACCAAAAACGAACGCTAAGTACATGATTCTAAGTATAAGTTACTTAAAGAAATTTCTTCGACTCTTTATATAGAGGTTGCAGAAAGTATATCATGCAAAATGCACGCGTATACTCCGAAAGTCAAATATTAATTTTGCTTTCAAATCGGAAGCATGAAATAAGCAAAGTATGTGGTCGTAATCTGTGGTATGTATTAACTACCTATATAAATAATTTTAGATTAGTTTTTAATACCATTATTATAGAAATAGATGCTTAATCCAAAATATGTTATGTAATACTAAGATATTGGTGAATACTATAATTTTTTATTGTATTATTTACCTATGATTGTCGATGTCAAGTAGGTTAGCACTCTTACATGACAATACTTACATTTACTTAAAAATGCAATTTACTTGATAACGAAAGCTATTGTTCAAATTATTACATTTGAGTGATTAAAATTTGTATATGGTGAATATGTTACATATTTCTTTGTATTTATATAACTTAGCTAAATTATGTAACTAAGCGTGTAAATACGTAAACTTACTTGAAATTTTTTGATTCAATTCAAAAATATTAGACCACCAACGTAGTAACTTACCTTTACAAATAAATTTATAGCGTCTATATCGGTTACTTAATCACCGCATACGGAACCATAAATGGCAGCTATGAACGTTTTTATGAACCCTCAGAATAAACTATTTGAATTGGAGCGGGTAAGGAACTCCAAATATGTAAGTAATGAATGATTTTGTATGAAGCTGGAGAATTTTATTGAGAATAACGTCGAGAGCAAAGCATAGTACTAAAAGATTGGACGAAGCAGGTTGGCCGATAGTAAAAACCTGGCGAACGTCTTGAAAAAAGCATTGGATTTTTATTGAATTGAAACGATAACAATGTCTTCTGATATCTTCGTCTCAATGAGGTTGATTTAAAGACTTTGGACGAGGTTTATAGCAGAGAGTGAATTATTAAATTTTATAGCTTCGAATCAACAAAGGGGTAGCTATTCTACTGCTGTTGATAACGGATAAATGTTTGTAAGTACCTCATTATTCATCATTATCATTTCCAGTTTCGACTTAAGAGCAAGATTCATTAAAATTATTTGTATAATTTAGCTCGTTAATAAACCCTGCTGGTAATTACTTTAGATACCAAATCACAATCTTTGTCATAAAGCATCACAAATCAAGTTATTATTTGCTTTGGTGTTTTAATGACTAAACTTTAAATTTACCTAATTTCAACAATTTATCAACACGAGATTTAACAATATTGAATTCTAATGCTATCCACTGGAGAACGAACGCTCACACGTGGGAGAGCCATGCTTCGGCACGAATGGGCCGGCTCGACCGGAGTGATACCACGGCCAAACAGAAAACCGGCGTTAAATAACGCTAACTTTGTGTTTCGCCGAGTGAGTGAGGTTACCGGAGGCCCAATCCTCTTTTAAAGGTCGGCAACGCACTTGTGACTCCTCTTTTGATGTTGCGGGTGTCCATGGGCGGCGGTAATCGCTTACCATCAGGTGATCCGTCTGCTCGTTTGCCCTCCTATCCCATAAAAAAAATGGAGAGTGAGAAATGTGTGACGAGAAAGAGATAAAATCAGAGATAAAGCGATGGAAAGAGAGTAATATAAATATTCTTATAAGACTAGAGGCATTTACGAGTACGTTTCTTAAACAAAGTTTATTTTCAGAACAAAACAAAATTTACGTAAATAACAGATTATGGTAATTAACTCCCAAACTGAAATTCGAGATAATGAATATAGATGATACAACAACGCAAAGAAAGCTAAGTTCTAATTCTTTTGTTCTTGTGAAGGAAGCGCGCTATTACGAGGCTCTTAACGCAGAAACAGTTCTCCTAAGTTACATTGTTATGATAATAATCCAACATACGCTGACAAAGAGCAGAAAACACATCATGAACTTGCAACAGCCAATGTTCGAGCACCACTTGATATGCTAATTAACAATCTTCATTACAGTCGAGTTAAACGAAAGTTGAGCGCATATTAATAACAGCTAGGAGGAAAGTGCAGCATAAACTGAAAATTTTGTGAAGGTTTTGTTCCGATGAGTCGAAAGAAAGTTGCTTTACTTTGGAAATTTTGATACAGTTTAGGCATAATTGAAATAAAGAGCAGTAAATAATTATTTTCGTAATCGGAGTGTTAATTCGAAACTGCGCTCGTCGTCAGTGCACAGCCATTGCTTGACATTTGGTTTTTAGGATGAATTGATAGTGGGCGAAGATAGCTTAATTTTTAGTTTGTTGTAGGTATGTCATTATTTCTCCGAAAGTGTCCCTTATTAGCGACACCTGTGTTATTTTTACTGGTGGTATTTTTTTCCAAAATCAACGGGATCTATTCTTGACTAGTAATATTGATTTTTCGTAAATCCATTGATGAAGTGTTAATGTTCGTCAAAATTGGGCTCGAAATTCATTTGGCCACTTGAAAAATTCATCCTGTTTTTAATGATGACTGGCAAATAGCTGGTAAAGTGCAAGGCTACACTGAGACACCTTCTGATACCTTCAAGTAATGATGGGAATAATACACATCAATCTCAATCACACCGATGCAGTGCGCCATACGTCACGATTCTCTGTGACGGCCAGAAATCATTCTGTCGCGACGGCTCCCTGTGACAGTGTCAACGTTACGTATTGATGTTCCAACGTAGGCAGGTACTGTAAACGTCACAGCTGGGTGATGGAAGCATACAGGTTATGATGTAATACAATTTTAGCAGAAGTATGCTTCTATTTTTAAAAGACAACTCTCGCACGAGGAAGGAAGATATTAATAGGCAACTTTTTTGGAAAGGTTGCAGTCTCTTATAAGTTACTGTGCTACGCTAGAGGCTGGTTTTGATTCCCAAGTGGAGCAAAGTGTTATTGGCGATTTCCATAAAATTCTCAGGCGCAGCTCGGACCTTGGGATTTATGCCCGGTTAATGGCAGTAGGCTCGCCCCTTATTACATGGGACCTAAACATACCGGCGAACTGTAGGTGTACATTAGTATGCCTCTGCTTAACCCTTAGGGGAATACAGGTGTGGTGGTATGTCTTACAAGTTATAAACCCCAAAAAGTAGTTGGGAAGTACAATAACGAAATCTCCTTTCGAGGATAAATCTAGAAAACCACTGAATAGATTTCAATGGGACTTTTATAGGTTAAGTTTGTATTAACGATGAGATCGGTGTAGTAAAACTTAACAAAACGTCCTTACAATAATTTATCAAGTTTCGTTGCTGGTACATTTCTTTTAAAAGATTGGTTTAACATACCATCACGCCTGTATTCCCCGAAAGGTTTGGCAGAGGCGTACTAATGTAATGTACACCCACAATTCGCCGGTATATTTAGGGCCCATGTTATTACATGGGACCTAATAAGGGGATGAGCCTATTGCCATTAACCGGGCACAAATCCAGACTCCGACCTGCTACGGAGAATTTCATAGAAAAATCTTCCTTTCCTTCACTAAAATAACATGCAAATATAAGTTTTGAATTTGCAAATGTAGGTACATATGGTAGTGGTCAAGAACCTTATATATCTTCCATGATTCTTGGTATTATTATTATATTATTTCTTGGTTTACTAAGAATCATGTCAATCATAAAACTTTTTGGCTGTGACTGACTTCACGAATTCCCACGCCACAGAGGTCTTGTTTTCTAATGCAGGGTGTTATTTTTCAGTCAAGCAAAGTATTGTTGAGTTATCCTATAAAATCTCAGTAGAAGCTTCATGTTTGGATTTGTTCACGGTAATTGGCAAGGCTCGGCTTATTGGATTAAAACACCGTCGAAGTTTGGATATTCACTTCTGCAGGGATAGAGATACGATGGTATGTGTTTGAACAAGATTTCACCTTCAACATTCATAGTAATTAATATAATTTCATTAAAGTACAATCAAAGAACAGCCGACAACAATCGAACTTCAGGTGACTCGTTCAACCTACTATGTGTTTAGGTATTAGTTATCATTTGATCTCTCTTAATGATCATAAATATTCGTTATCCAATGTTTATACCTCAGTAATAACGTCAATCAGTAATATTTGTACTAGATGTGAGTTAAGGAAAACAGACCAAAAAATATGTTGTTATTTACTACGATTAAGTAGATCGTATAGTTTTATTAGAAGAAATAAGTAAGAAACGGTAACGGTATTGACTGTACTACTGCTGGCCAGGAAGGAAGTATTATGCTATATGCCACGCTCTCCTAGTGTAGGTTGGCAAAAATCACCTGCCTTAGAGATAGATGATAATTATAAATTTAATATAATAATTAAGATGCTTTTTTATGATATTACTCGTATATACATTTTTCAGACATGCAGATTTCACAAATACGATCACGCCTGTATTCCCCGATTGGTTAGGCAGAGGAATACTAAAGTACACCCACAGTTCGCTAGTAGGTTTAGGTCCACTGTAATAGGGGGCGAGCCTATTGCCAACTGAGTACAAAATACCGAACTCCGAGCTGTTACTGAGAATTTCATAGAAAAACCCAATAGCACTGCTCGACCTCTTAGCGTAGCAGTGGCGCTCAGGACCAGGTCAGGACTAAGATGCAGGTTTTCCAAATGATGTTTTCTTCATCTTTTACTGTACTTAGACGCTGTCTTCTCCCCTCCTGGAAGTAAGTCGCTAATGGCTGCAACAGAGTGTCTTATAACTACTGTAGCTAAGAGCTACAAGCTAGTAACACAGGTTGTCGTACACACGACAAAGTTGTAAAACAATTTTTTCCATTAAAAATATTATTATCGTTTAAGCGAGTGATAATTCTTTACTAGTACGCACATGATTTGGAAAATCCAATAAGGAGGGACATGGATTCGAACTCGCGAGCTATTGACTAGTCAGTCCATTGTCATAATTAACTATATCACTGTTATTATGCTAGATTAGGATTTAATAAGATTACTGGTTGACGGTTGTTGAAATTACCATAAATTAACGCGCAATAAATATCTTTGAATCTCTTGACGTTTCAAAGTGGTGCTGAAATATTATTATGCAATTTGGAAGCAGTGATAGCCTAGTAGTATGACCGTTGGACTGCCAAATCAAAGGTCTCGAATTCGAAACCATGGCACACAACTCTGACTTTTCGAAGTCATGTGCGTATTAAATAGTTAAATATCACGCGCTTAAACGGTGAAGGAAAACATCGTGAGGAAACCTGCATGCCTGAGAGATTTTCTCGATGGCGTGTGAAGTCTGCCAGCCCGCACTAGGCCAGCGTGGTGGACTATAGCCCTCTCATTCTAAAGTGATGGCCTGAAACACAGGTTTTGTATTAACCTAGATCAAGCAGGTCGCTACATATCTCTCTGAATATTTTTATTTTAATTTAAATAAAGATTTGATTTGATTTGATTCTGAGAGGAGACCCAGATTACCGAAATAAAAGCCTACGTACGTAGATATGTTATAAAACAATGATTATAACAACAATGTGTCAATATTATAAATAATATTTATTGGAACAGATACATGATCAGACACACTACTACATTCGTGAGTACAGCGTAGTCATCAGGCATAACTAGTCAATTATTGGATCTACTAATACTAGGAAATCCAATCTCTCAAGCAGTAACCATAATCAACATTGATATCTCATATTGGCTTCTACCTAATACATAATAGATAGTGAAATCTAATTTAATTAATTAAATTATAACACTATAAAAAAATTACCTGTGTAGTTACGACCGCCTCATAAGCGTAGTGGCATTATCGATGTTTCGATAAAACGATACAGTTCAAGCAAGGGAACATCTAAACTGGATACATGGCATCTACTGAAGCTTGTCGTATAACTAGATTTAAATGTTCAATTGACAATTGTTATGGCGCAAACGAGGATCGAGGAATTAGTGATTTATTTAGAAACCAAAATTAGGTAGGTGCTTATGGCAGGGCAATCCTACAACATGCACGTGAATTAAAACCATGGGAAAACGAATCTATATACATGTAAACGCTTCTTAACTTAGCATGGATTAAACATACTATCTCGCCTATATTTCTCTATGTACAGTAAACGCTCAGAAGTCCATAAGCACGCTAAGGATTACATTGCTATGAACAGTACGAGCGAGCTCGATACAGCCAGTGCGTGTCATTTGTTAACGACAATAAATAGAAGTTCGTAAGTCAAACTAAACGTCAAGCTATTGCGTTGTAAGATTGCCTATGGACTTTTGGTCGCCACTGTAGATACTGATGTCACAGTTCGTTCAGTATGTTAGTATGTTTTAGGTCCCATTTAATAGGGGGCATCGTTAGTTGTAGAGAATTTCATAGAAAAATCTATGAATACCCTTTGCTTGACCTGAGGCCGCACCACAACATATAAATGCGATCGTTTTACGGTTTAGAGGGAGGGATGCTGCTCTACACAATTGAAAGAGCAATCCCTTTATCGCGCTAACTCGTCGTGGTACAGCTCGCTACGAAATATTATTGTCCGCCCACATCTCGTTTCAAAAATATGACTGAAGATGATAAAATGCGACGAAAAATTCATGTTAGCCTCCCCAGGAACTGAAAATTCGTATAAAACTTTTCATAGCCTCATTTACAATTGTAGCTATCAGGATTAAAGCTTATAATAAATTAAATTTTTTTACGTGGAAGAGCCATGCTTAGGTACGAATGAGTCGGCTCGACCGATTGATACCACGGCCTCACAGAAAACCGGCGTTAAACAACGCCTCCGTTGTGTTTCGCCGAGTGAGTGAGGTTACCGGAGGCCCCCATCCCCTTTTAAAAGTTCGACAACGCACTTGTGACTCCTATAGTGTTGCGGGTATCCATGGGCGGCGGTAATCGCTTACCATCAGGCGATCCGTCTGCTCGTTTGCCCTCATATCCCATCAAAAAATGTCAAGTTGGCAGCCAGGGAGCATATACAGCCGTCATGCCGGTACCAATAACCAGACCATAAAACACAAATGAAGATCTCCCCAGTTTTATAGCTTATGCGGTATGATAAACAACTGTTCCATTTTTACTTCTAAATCAGCACAAAATGTTCTGCATTCAGAAAAATCCGCTCTCTCAAAAACAATCTTAATATTGCAGTTGAAAGACACGTTCTTACTCTCCAACTGTGATATAATTACAAATTCGCAGATTTTGTATTATGTGTGTATATTATTGTGTATAGTTTCGCTGTTTTTTTTTGTATGGAATAGGGGGCAAACGAGCAGACGGATCGCCTGATGGTAAGCGATTACCGCCGCCCATGGACACCCGCAACACCAGAGGAATCACAAGTGCGATATACTGTTGTACTGTGAGATCTTACTTCTTGCCAAATTTCAAGATCTTTCATTTCTAAGTCAAAGATAAATACTCGGTTAGTTTAAGTACCAAAATGGCAGTATCGTTTGATTATGTTGACTTACACACTAAACTACTACTTTCCTTTTGAGCTATCACTAAGTATATACAGATAAAATGCTTTGTCCTGAATGACTGACTGACGGATCAACGCACAGCTAAAACAGCTGATCGTAGAGACCTGAAACTTGGAGGGTGTGTTCTTTGTATGACGTAGGCATCCAATAAGAAAGTATTTTTGGAAATTAAATTCCTAAGGTGGTGAAAAGGGGGTGAAAGTTTGAATGAAAGTCTGACATTTTTTACCGCGGGGTACAGCTAGTCAATAATATTTTTCAAATTATCCTCCTAATCTTTTCTTAACAATATTGAAATCGGTTTCCAATCTAACCAGATTCGACAGAATATCAGTATTTTACAGAAGCGGCTGCCATCAGACCTTCGCATCCTAAGGATAAACTGGGTGACAGGGTTATCGGGTTTTTGACTATTATTATCGATTGTAATCAATGTTCTTATTTGAATCAGGGCCGACCTTCTTACGTGTCCTTTGTACATGGATAAACCGCAGCATTGCAGTACTTACTTATTTTTTAGCCACGAGCTCTGTAATAGTAAAATAAAAGATGAAAAGAAAAAAAACCTTAATTGCTTACTTCTATAGAACCTACAGCAATTCAAAGAACAAATAATAAAATATTCAAAAAAACTAAAAGCTCTAGCCGAAACTGCGTTTATGCATATAATTTTATTTGTACCATTTCGTGGAACAAAATAGCATCTAATATTCAGTCTCTACTTATATATAGGTACATTTTAAATTGCTGACTAGAAAACATTTGATGGATTTTGATAATTGAGAGCATATGAGTTAGATACAAAAGGTTTAGATTTAAAAAGAAATCCCATTTGTCCTGACAAAGAATAAAATGAGGAAAAAAAATGTTTTGCGACTATTGTCGCAGAATTATTCTTTAACAAAGGAGGACAAAATTGAAGATCACATCGGACGATTTATGCTTCCGAACCTTCAATACAGAAATCAAGTAATGGAAGTATGGAAGCATCTTCGTCCATTTCAGGGCGGCTGAACAGTGAACACGCAAATACTTATTTACTAAAAGCTTTTGTAGCTAGCAAATGTTCACTGAAGCAATACGGTAAATGTATGTGACATCCAAAGATGGGAGTAATCATTAACCTTGTGCTCTCCTAAAAGAATCTTTTTTTAATATATTTAATGTTGAATAATAGAAAATCGAAGCGGCGGTAGCCTAATGGCTAGAGACTTGCAATCATGTGGTTGCTGGTTCGAAACCCACCCTTTGCACTACCGACGTGAACCCACTCGTAACACAAGCATTTAGCTTAGCACGAGGGGTTAACTAGAATACTAGTAATGTGCCACCCACATGGCTTATTTTTTTTAATGAAAAAGAAAATTAAACTAGATACGATTTTTCAATGTATTCCCACACATTTTTGGAACTCAAATTATTCTAAAAGGTCATGTTATCTTTAAATTTCAGCTTGGCCAAAACTAGATAAATTTTGGTTTTGATGCTTAATTGGTATCTAGATTCCACATACGTTGGAAAATTGCCTTGGTATCACATGCGAGCATTTATCTACCACGTCGTAACTGAATATGTATGAATCCTATGCTAAAATCACCTAGAGTATATATAGTTTCATGAGGTGGAACAGAGTAATTACATTTCATGGTACGTAAAACAAATCAGATTTACTCCTTTAAGTTACAGTTAATAATATTTGAATAGTTGTGATAAACAATGCAATTAATACATTATATAATTAAGAGGATCGAAATCAAAACCACACTGATTTGGAAAGTTATTTATATGCAGCTTGAGTACCAACATGAACATGGGTAAATACTCCAGTTACTACATCAACTACACATATTTATTTACCGTCGAAACTCGTAATCAATCATGTTTATTTTAGTTCGAGAAGTTCATCAAGCATTCTGGTCGACGCAACCAAAAACAGGGAATCACATCACGAGTTGTAAACAACCAGTCCTCATGTGGGTACATCCTAATGTGTCCCTTACATACATGCGTATATTTACTTGTATAATCAGCCTGATGTATGCCACTCGCAGTCCTGCGAACAAACGGAGTTCGTATTAATAATGTGGGAAACGTGATCGGTTTTCCGTCATGCCGTGCATGGGTTTTTATAAGGACTTAAAGTTACTTTTATTGATACTTAAGCATTTGATGTTGAATTGAAAATAGTAAGTGTCTAACTGTTCTGGAAACATAGAAAGCACATATTGATATATGTAGGTAGATATCGTGACGATGTTAAAGACAATGTAGCAGATGCTATTTTTGAACTAAAAATACAATGAAAATAGGAATGAAATTATTGCATATCATATATAAAATATTATCATTTCATGCCGCAAAAGTTTCGTTTACTACTGTTTTTACTGCAGTTTTAAACAATCAGCGTCCGAATCGATTTACGAGGAATTTAAACTAGTGAAACGGAACTAGGACTGAGCTTAGAGATTGGAACGGTAGAGTTTTAAAGTGTTGAAGTAACAACACTAGTGCACATTTCATTTCAATATGTAAATAGAGACGCGTAGCGCAAAAAAATATTTGCACCGTTGTTACTGACGTCATTCTTGTTAAAGACTACAACACTGCTTTAAATGATTTAAAGGTCTAAAAAAGGAGCAAATATTTAGGTCTCGCCAGACAATAAAAAGTAAGGATAACATGATAACAAGATCTGGGGAATTAAAAAGAAACCTGTTGGAGGCAAAACCAGTCCCTCGAGAAGTTCTCAGTAACGTTTTCAAAATCCATTGTCCAGAACGTTAGAACCATTCCTCAAGGCAAAATTCATTTTCAACCCCAATTGTTGACAACAAAAAGTTTAAGTACAACAAAAGCCACCATCATAAGTAGTTTAGGAAGGGAAAGACAAACTAAGATTAATAAAAAACTAAAATTAAATCAATTTTTACACAATCATCGTCATTTCTGAATGGTGTGTTGGCGCTTGCTGTAAGCACGGACCCACCGTAAGAAAGATTGCAATTAGGAATTCCTACGAAATAAAAAAATGAAAGATTGAGTCATAAAGTCGAACCAGTTGGTGGAAAGAATCTGGGTGCTTGTTTACATAAATCTCTCAGGCGTCTTGGATCCCACAACGAATTTATGTAATCAGAAACAAAAATACGAGCCACAATAAAATTACGTCATTCATACGTTTTAGGTTTCAGTGGCTGTGTTTTATTTTTAAAAGGTTTTATTCAATTCTCGTATCATTAAATTTATTAGTCGGAATCGTTGCCATACCAGTATTTCAGCTCAAAATGTGAACAAATACTAAGACTTGTCGATAAAGACACACCTGTTTTTAATTTTGCTGTTGCAACTTTTCAATTGCTGGACCAACTTTCTCATTCCAGATACTAAATATTAAACAGGAGTTAACTTATTAAGAGTCCGGCGGACCGAATTTCTCTTATAAACGTAATACCGAAATAAATCGTTATTCAAACACAATTTAATCAGATTCTGTTAATATTCGGATTCCGATACCGTTATTCTAGGTTCCCACTCTAGCATTTTGTCCAAAATACTTCACTGGAAAGAAATATAAGCGAATGCTATTTTTGATAAGTTTGGAACGATTTTCCGGTCTTGCGTCTTAGTAAACGAAATAGTTTCGTAGGAATCTAGATTAACGGCATCCAAACTGGAATAATAACATAATTTTATAGAATATTGTCTGGATTACGATCTATTTCGGTATTACGTTTTTGTGAGCAATTCAAGCTCCGCCGGACCCTTAAGCTGTCAAGTTATTTGTTCAGCGCTACTGTAACACAAAATTTACCAGGAGGTACCTGAAGAGCGGAAAACATTAATTAGAGCAATAGCTGCGTGTAATTAATGGAAGTAGTTTAACTGCCTTATTAACGTATCTACGAAACAAGGCGCATTGTAGTTCAAGGTGAGACTGTTAGTTCATCATTCACTTTTAATTTAACAGCGTTAACTGATATTGTTTAACCTTGTAGTTGTTTTGATTGTGTACTTGCAGAATTATTGATTGAGACTATACTGATAGGTTAAAAGGATAAAGTAAACGAGACTAAGTAATTTTTGTTTAAAGATTGTTGATCCGTAAATTCTTTGGAATTATATCAAACTGCTTAAATTGATCATGGAACGTAAAATTAATATAACAGAATTTAAAATGAAGAGACCAATCCAATTAACATTGGACTAAGTGGCTCTTAACCTAAATAAAGTGTGAATAATGACAAAACTTGTCTTCAAGCTCAGAACAATGTCAATCTCGACAAAGGATCAAATGACAAATTGGGAAGGGCCCTAAATGTAACAAGTCGTAATCGTAAAAAGTTCTTAGGTATTAATGGTTATGGCCCGTTTATTTGAGGGCTTTTATGACGTTTGCTACCAATGATATAATACTAAATACAATTTGCCAAACGAAATAGACGAAATTGTTCATAAATCTATCGTCATTATTGCTAACTTCACATTTACTGTATTATGTTAGAATTCCACTTGTACGAAAAATAACTTGATTTTATTCAGTACGTGCAGTTCAGCAAACTTGAAATTACTTTTCGACAAAGTTTTGACCAACTGGAAAATATTTTTAGTATAAGTAATCTCGATTTTTATTTTTTTCTCGGGCTAGCAACGCAGTTTTTACTTTGCAATTTAAAATCTAAAATACGAGCAGTGAGTTTAAAGAGAGATAAGATCTTCAATATTTTAGAGCACAGAAATACAGATAACTGGTCAAATTTAATCAAAGTAATGGTGCTCTAGAGACATTTATTAAAACCCTTGATTGGGTCCCTGATACAGATGCCTGTCTTAAGACATAGAGGTTGTTGAAGAGTTGGGGTTGAGTTAAATAACCTAATAAGACCGGTGTTGGGATATTTTATGGTAGCAGTTTGGTTTTTATAAAATTAATTTCCAAGTCGGGAAAAGATTTCAAAGATTGTTTTGCTTCCTTTACCATTACATTTTCATTAATCCTGTTTGACCTTCATAAGTCTGACTACTAAGCTAGAATTCTTGGATTTAAATCCCAGATTGAGCAGTGTTATATGGATTTTCTTTTAAATTCACAGTACCTCCGAGTTTAGAATTGTGCCATGTTTATTGGCAATAACCTCGCCAACGTATTGGAATTTAACAATCCTACAGGAAAATTTTGGTAATGGTACAGCAGCACACATCTGCATTAACTGTAGGGGATACAGGCGTGATGGTCTATATGTATTATTATAATAAAAAAAATAAATGTAAATAAATATCTTATAGATGAAATGGAATAATGTTATGTTATTATAAAGATGAAATGGAATTACCAAAATTATTATTAATATTTATACCATCATCAGTTTACTGGTATGTTTTAGGTGCCATGTAATACGCACAATAATTGTTAAACTATTTAAAACCAAGTTGTAAAGATTAATATTGTAATCATGTTTTTTTTAAAAGAGTATCTATGGAGTTTCTTTCCGGCTCTTCTCCTTAAGACCCACTTTTTGGAACCGCGCAATTAGTTTGACTTTTCAAAAGTACCTTTTTAATGGTCTCATTGAAATAAATAATGTTGACTTTGACTTTAGGGGGACTTTAGGGGGCGAGCCTATTGCCATTAACCAGGCACAAATAATCTGGATTTGTGCCCGATTAATGGCAATAGGCTGCTACTGAGAATTTCATAGAAAGCCCGATAGCACTTTGCTCGACCTGGGGATGGAATCCAAGACCGCGTACCAGGCGCGTTTGGGACCACTAAACTAATGAAGCAATCACCTCATTAAGTCAGTAATTATTTGTACTTTTCACATTTTATTCTCTGTACTGTTTTACCACCATATAAGTCTACTTTAGAAGCAATACTACCAAGTTGGATGCCATCTACTTAGTACTCGGAACTATCAAAGTTTGAAGTTTCAATAGATAGGTCCCATGTTTCACACCTATCCACGTGATGGATTTGCCAACTAGTTGAAGACTTAGTTACTAGGAAGTTTGGATAACCATCGCAGTTGTTACTTGCATCCTTGTTATAGACGATGTTATAGTTTAATCGTAGCGCAGATTAACTGATAAGTTTCACGTGTAGAGAGTTATGTTGATGGCAGTACGAATTACTGAAGACACGTTTGGCGTAGCGGCTGAGCGATCGCCTTCTGCGCCACGTATTGTGGGTTCGCTCCCCACACGGAGCAAATATTTGTATCATCTATAGGTACTTGCTCCGGGTCTGGGCGTTTGTGTACCTATGTCATTTATATAGAAAAATTACTATTAATTATACCTATGTCATTTATGTCAGAATTCGTGTTTATAAACGCATCCACGATACAGGAGAAAAGCCTAGTGAGGCAACGTTTCTTTTATAATAAAAAAATCTTAGAGGTGTAAAAGTAATATATACGGTGACATTTGACAGCTATTCCATACATTTTGTCGAGTTCAGTGACAAATGGCAATGTATGGAACAGCTGTTTATATTTCGTGATTTCAGGGTTGGTTCCATAGTAAAAGGTATTCGTAATGATGAGTATAATACCGTCCTTTTAGCCTATACAAATATTTGTTCCGGAGACAATAGGCTATTATCTTATAAGACCTTGATTAAAAAGATGAGCCGATCAACAAAAAATATATAAAATACAGTTCAGAAATAAGGAAGTTATGCATTTTAATTATATGGTAGACAGAGACTATAATATGAATATATGTGACATCAAGTGTCCTGTGGGTCATTATTTTTTTATACTAAAACTCGTTTTGCGGAAAAGTAATAGAGCATCCTACCCTTTAATCCCCACAAATAACTTGAAACGCTTAAGTATCTTAAAACTTTATACGTAGTCGATTTAAAATATTTTTTGAAATCAAATAATATTTATTTATAAATATTATAAAGACACTGTTACAAGTCAATATTGTTTATTTTTTTTAACTAGATGTTATTTAATTTAATAGATATTTAATGATATTTTCCCTTAGCCCTTTGAATAAATCAAACACCAATACATAGGTACCGTATAGCAACCCACAACCTGTATTGGCAAAAGCCAGTGGCACACCCATAGTGCCAATTGTGCAGTCACATTGTATATGGTAGGTTATATACGTATACCTAACCCAACAGAAACCACAAAATAGTTTGTCCAATTTCAATATCACAATTGACTAAACTTTTTTCACAGACAGTGAACAAAACAACCGCACTGCATGCTGCCTGAACGATTTTGAATTGGATTTTTCGAAATGTTTAGAAAATAATACAGTCGCCGCAAAGCGTGATGCCGAGCGGGATCCATTCCCAAATAAAAAAAAATGTTATTAGTTTTCTATGAAATAGTCAAATTATAAATTGTCGTATCAACACACATAAACACAGATATTTTCATAAGTAGATATAATTACTAACCAAAGACCAAGATCCAATCCCTTATCCATATAATAGAAAGTTATCTACAAACTAGAACCCTAAGTCATATAACCATAAACGAACCTTCAATTCCCGAACGTTCTAATTAACTTTAAACTCGTCAAGTCAAACTTTTAAACAACCTATTGGCCTAAATTGTAAAGAGCTTAACACCCTTGACTAGTAATTAGCCTTTTAATTTGTTAAGTAGCTAATATCGAATATCGTCCGCACTACGCTTAAGCCCGACTTAACCTCACAAAACGAAAGTTTAACAACTCGGTTGACATTAATCCCACTTAAAACGGGCTTTACATGAATATTAAGGTGGATTCTCGACCTTGTTGGGTATCATAATAGTTGCTTAGTTTAATTAGAAAAGTATTAATGTATGTGCTCGTAAGTTAAAATGAAAGCGTTCGCTTAAGAAACCGAGTTGGCCAACTACTAGAAGGCACCAATAACGTTTATGAATTCAAATTTCTAAGTGATTCCAATTCTGTTTTTTTTATTTGCACCACACAGTGATTGAAGTATCCTGTATAGTAGGGACGTTTACAAACATATATTCTTACATACACAAACATCCAGACCCGGAACAACTGTAGGACATACCTACAAATATTTGTTCAGTGCAGGAATCGTCCGCATAAGATAAGTTGTTCCTGCCATCATCACTATATGAATACTAGCAGAATACTTGCTTCTGCCCGCGATTTAGACTGCGCGAATTTCAGAATTAGGTCCGACCTGGATAAATAGCCTATATCTTATTCCAGACTATAATAATTTGTCTCTGTATCCAGATTTCAGCCTCTCTGGCGTGTGAAAGAGTAACAAAAATCCATACATCCTCACAAACTTTTACGTTTATAAGATAGATAGTAGGATAGACAACATTTTTTAGAACGCATACATTCCACGTATTTGGTTTTTTCTATGGGATAGGGTGACAAACGAGCAAACGGATCTCCTGACGGTAAGTGATTACCGCCGCCCATGGATACCCGCAACACCAGAGGAGTCACAATTGCGTTGCCCGCCTTTTAAAAGGAGATTGGGCCTCCGGTAACTTCACTCACTCGATGAAACACAACTTAAGCGTTGTTTGACGCCGGTTTTCTGTCAGGCCGTAGCATCACTCTCGGCCGGCCCATTCGTGCCGAAACATAGCTCTCCCACGTTAAAAATGTATTAATATCAGGTTTAGTTACTTGGTGAGTTAGTCACCAAGTAACCTGATATTTAGTACATTTTCAACATTTGCAATTAACAGTAAGACGGAGTTTTGGCAATTTTATACGTGTGTTATGTTACGCCTGGGAAATGTCTGGCACATAACGACATTAGCGTTTGTCTGGACGCAGGTCATAACTCACTTTTATATTCAACAACTTAGCTAAAGGAATATAATATTCCTACTTTTCACTGTGGGAAATTCTAGTGTATAAACACTTCAGTTTTCGATACGGACAAACATTACTAGCCTGTGTTACAAACATAGAACCTCCTCCTTTTTTTTAATTTAAAGAGTTAGAGGCTAAAGTTTTTTGGCTTTGTCCCTTTCCCGAAAAACGAGTGTTAGAATAGGATTTGTATAGCGCAGTGAGTAGTGACGTTACAATTCTCTATAGTACGTTATCTGTCTAGCATAATATTCAAATGCTTATAACTTCCACATTTATTAACTGATTTTAATTTTGTATTTGTTGATAAACTCTATTTTTGTTAAACATTTTCATGAAGCCATAAAAAAATCACTCAAATAGCTACTTTTATCATGCGTACTGCTGAAATTGAAATTGACGACACGTTTGGACTAGCGGCGGAGCGATCGGCTTCTGCGCCACGTGTTATGACTTCGATCCCCACACGGAGGAAATATTCGTGTGATCTACAGGTAGTTGTTCCGGGTCTGGGCGTTTGTGTATGTCAGAATTTGGGTTTGTAAACACACCCACGATACAAGAGAAATATAGTGTGGGGTAAAGTTTGAAAAAAATGTGGAATGCGCTTCACAAATGGGTCTTTCCCGGTAGATAATTATAATCTGTATTTAAAATCACGAGTGAATCGGTTTCTTCAAGGCGATCGCGCTCCATCTTGGATAGCAGTATCGCTTTACATCAGGCAAACTGGCAGCTAACCGTAAGCCTATCACGAATAAAAAAAAATATGATATGATCACGCCTGTATTCACAATTCATTGGTTTATATCCCATGTCAAGAGAGCGAACCTATTACCATTAATAGGGCACAAATTCAAACTCCAAGCTATCACTGAGAGTTACCCAATAACACTGCTCGACTTGGGAATAGATATACTCCGCAGTCGGCTTACAACCATTAGACTATTGAGGCAATATGGGGACGATCCATGAGGATTTTCTGCACTATAAAAAAGGTTAAAGACTCCGAAGACGTATAGATAAGCTTGTCTTAGCAGAAGCCAAGCATCCATTTTGTTAGCATATATCATTGCTCATGTGATAAAATATTTGCGGAGCGAAGTAACCTTTATTTTTGGCGGAAAGCCAACATAACTAATAGTACGTGCCGCGGTTCTGCTCGCTTTTTCCATTTATTCGGCAGGTGTTTAATCCGCTTTGCTGGTTGCAATGAAATACAAGTAATGGAATCCGACGAGATTTGTTTAAATATAATGAAAATAAGTCAATATAAAAGAACTATGAATATTTCTAGTCCCGTCTAGGTGGTTGTAAGCGTGACGCTATGCTAGAGGTCCTGGGTTCAATTCCCATGTCGAGCAAAGTGTCATTGGGCTTTTTTTTAAACGTTGCCCCACACTAAGACTTTTTCCTGTATCGTAGGTGCTTTTTACAAATACAAATTTTCACATATACAAATGCCCAGAATCTGAACAACTACTTGTAGGTCATAAAAATATTTGCTCCGTTTGAGGATCGAACCGACAACACGTGGATAGCCGAACGCTCAGCCGCTACATCAAACGTGACGTCCATGACTGTGTGTCCTGTAACTGTATTTAGATACTAGAAACAGCTTCCCTATATCTATATTCCTACATGACAAGCGGTTATAGGCGGTCGCCGGGATCTCCTTAGTAGCTTAATGGCGAATTTAGCCAATTTAGATCGACTCATTGATTGTAATCTTCTGTTAATGCTGTTTATCCGGTTTGTGCAAATAACTACGCCGTTTTGTGGTCCCAGATTTTACCGATAAGATCAAGGATTTTAGGAGTAGGAGTAGGTAGGTAGTACTAAAAATAGTTTTTTTTTACATTTATTATGGCAGGCAGGGTATATAGCGGGCTATTTTTCGCAACGCCACGACAAGGTGCGTATTTTGCGTCCGGTTATATTTATTAGACCGTGGTGGTGGCACAATCTGGGGGAAGCCTATTACCTATAGAGAGCAGTAAGTCAGCCTGTGGATGAAGATATGATTAAACTAGTATAAATTACGCCGGTATTCCCAGAATTGTTAAGCAGAGGTACATCCACAGTTTGGAAAATTGTTACCCACATTATAGTAAAAAAGAAAACGGAACGCACTCTCTTATTTATGTACAGTCAACAAAAGAACTAAATATACAGGCAACTAACGACACTGTTAAAACATCAACGTTAAAATGCCAGTTGTCAGTTGCCATCATATCATCAAACCCTTTGGCGAATAATTATTTATTATAATAATAAAAATAAATTTTATTTCAGACCATATCAGTCCATATCGGATAACTTAATTAATATAATATACCTAATATGAATAAAAAATCACATTAAGAAAAAATAACAACAAACGTAAATATCGTAACAATGTAGCTACATAATTTCATTTAATTCCTTCAGTATTAGGCGAATCCGAGTCTGTTGGAATGTTTTGCTTAAAATTTATAAATCGCCCTAAAAGTGATCCCAGAAGGCCACAACTTGTCATCGAAAAATGAGTCCAATATATTTTTTATGACTAATATCTACTTTATATATATTAAAATCCTTTTCTATTTTAATGTATAACGCAATCTATGTCGAATAACATATCATTAGCTGCCTAAATACCTACCTATTTTGTTGATTGTACAAAAAAAAATTTCGAGCAAGCGTAATAGCCGAGCCTAGCTTAGCAACAAATCAACTGGAAAAACCAGGCTTATGTCTCGCCGCGTTGAATTATTGGTTCCTTGGCAGTTGCGATTGTATCACCATTATTGAATGGGTGCTATCTTGCTACTAACACGGTTCCATGTGGGTCTGACAATAGTTCCCAATTAATTGCTAACGACGGAACCCATTTCTCGGACACTATGTTTCTAATCTTTATAGGAATGTTCCTGATATTAGTCTTCGTGGATGGGTGATAGCGGCCATCTTTTTTTGTATTATTTACCTCAAAGTAGATGCTTGTGGAATTGTAATTAATTTAGCAAGAAATCTAAGAAGTACTTTTAGGGTTTTAAAACTTAAGCATTATTTTTCTCCGAAATTCTCAGTAGCAGCTCGGAAATTGGCTTTGTGTCCCGTAAAGAGAAACAGGTTCGCCCCCTATTAAAAAAATATGGCATAAAATACCGGGGTGTACATTAGTACACTTCTGCCTAGCCCTTCGGGGAATACAGGGTTGACATTTGTGGTGAATGAACAAGTACCTAAAATAAACATTCATCAGCTTATTTAATCTAAAATTTAAATTGAATTTTGTTTTTTTTAAAAGAGTTCATTTTACAATAAATACATATACAAAATACAAATTGCAGCTTCGCATTCCAATTCAAGATTATTTTATTTTGAACATTCGTTAATAGAGTTGTTTGGTAAAACATCGTCGATCACTTTACATTTTCAAATACATTTAACAACTAATTGAAGTCTAGATTCCAGTATCGTTCAAGCTCTACACCACAATACGTTCTCGGCATAACAAAGAGCACCTAACCAGTTAAGGGGGAGCATACCCTTTTTTTTAAAGCATTGCCCCTCACTAGGATTTTCCCTTGTATCGTGGGTGCGTTTCCAAACACAAATGATCACATAATAAACACCCAGACCCGGAACAATTACTTAAAGGTCTTACAATTATTTGTTCTGTGTGGGTATCGTAGCGTAGAAGCCGATCGCACAGCGAGATATATGAGAAAAATTTGTTCCACGGGAATTATGATAAAGTCGTTTCAGAGTGTAATTCCTATAAAATTTTAAAACAAAAAAATAACAACGCTGTGTGCAAATTACAATAAAAACATTATAACTATATCGTTCTAATATCTTCTTTTTTCAACATTAAAAACAATAATATTGAGAATAATTGAATATTTTTTTTAAATAAAACCTTATCCTCACTTCCTAGTGAGGATAAGGTTTTATTTAAAAAAAATTCTTCTGCATAAATAACAAACTAAAACTACTTTCTTTTTTTTTCAAATTTAAACTTGTATGGCCAACATTTGGCACATTCATTATAATTACTACAATACTGTAGAATTCGTGGCGCCCTTAGAATTGTTTGAGGGATACCAGACACTAGACCAATCAACTTTATCTAACAAATTCTTTGAAGTGCGCTGCGTCTGTCGTTAATTGCGTACATACTTCTACACATCTGGTACGCATTAGGTGACCTTAAGGCGCACACACACTTTCTTAAATACCACCATAATACTAGGTCGGTGGTAACTATGTTAACTAGCGTGGTATTTGAAATTCACTTGATTTTTTTTTTATTTCAACCATGCCTGAAGATTATGAATTCCTGTACCACAATCAATCATACTTATTAATATTATAAATTTTAATTCGCCGAAGTTTTAAACGTAGGATATATTTAAGAAAACTGAATATAAAAAATATAAGAAAAATGATTATTAATAATATCATTAAAAGAGTCAAAACAAATATCTTTAGACTTTTTGTTTGTATGTACGCGCCTGACGCAAAATCTACAGCGAAACTTGGAAAATGATTAGATAACAAGATACCAAGTTGGACGTTTTTTTGAAAATTGAATTGAATTTTGTTATTCAATTAAAGTTAAAATACAAAATATAGCACATCCTTTAATTGCGTCTCACCTAGCTAACACAATAAAGCGAAAACAAAGGAACCGGACCAAAGATTGAACGAGTTGATTTGTGCAATAAATTATGTAGGATCCTCGTGGACGAAAAACGAATAATAAATTATTCTACAAGAAATATGTGCAGGATCAACCTCATAAAATATTCTATTAAGAGTTAAGGATGTCACTTTGCGTAGATTTGTCTTGCGTTGTTTCATCATTTATCATCAACCCATACTTTCTCATAGCTGAACAAGTATCTATGCCATAGTCTGCCACGCTGACATAACGTTGGCAGACTTCACATTCCGTCGAGAAAATTTCTCAGGCATGCAGGTTTCCTCACGATGTTTTCCTTCACAGTTTAAACGCGAGATAATTACATGACTCTGTACTGACATGACTGTATTTTTTATTGGAATTGGAAGTCTAATGGTCCTGTCCTCATATGTGCACACATACACATCCTATACATACGCCCCCCTACACATCCACATAAACACACTGCACACCCCACACACCCATACACCCACTCACACCCCCACTCCCTCTCATGCACGCATATCACTTACGTCACTACTGCATCACACTTACCTTGTACGCTGCAACTTACTTTATATAGTAAATACATACCTGCCGCTATTAGTTTATTTAAATAAATTAAGACAAGACTTTCTTTTAAATGAAAAACTTTATAAATGTTATTATCCTTTTATATAAGTAATGTGTTTATTGTACGGTATTGAACGTCATAATTATGCACTGGACTTAAACATATATTGCTATAGGCCTCCACGAGACAGGCTCGACCTAGTGTGGAGGTCATAAGTTAATTTAATTATGTACGTTTTTAATCTTAGTAGTAAGAACACCTGTAATAAATGTGTACATTTTATAATATGGATAAATAAACATTCTATTCTATTCTATTCTATTCTATTCCTGAGCGCGACTATTACAACAGAAGTCCTGAGGCCGATTCCAAGGTCGCATTGGGCTTTTCAGTTAGTCCATGAATATTTTTCCTACCTGCTATATATAAATGCTTAGCAGTGAACCGATTACAATAAACCACAGTCACAGTTATAGTACTACAATTGTAAAACACATAATAAAAATAAAAATAACAATTACAAAACCCACAATTGGTAGGTATTAGAATTAGATACATGATTGCAAACGCCTACATCAAAAGTAAATTCATTTATTTTAGTATACCTACGTATTTCATTATAAAACATAATTGGAAGACAATTTTACAACTAAGTAATTAAAGAACGTTTCGTCGTCGAGAATATTTTCTTTTAATATCTGTTATTTCTTTATTTATAGAAAGTGATTCGCTTTAATAAAACTGTATTTAATTAAAGACTGTAGTTGTATTTCAATTTTTTCAATATATTTTTAGGAAACTATTTTAATTATAAAAACAATTGATTCTTATTCTACATTCAATTTCTATAAACGGCAGATTATGTGTTACTTTGATTGCGTTCCTTTACTACCTACTTTACTTTGAGGGGTAACAATGTAGCTAGTTAAATTATTGGGCACATGAAACTTAACTTGCTATTAACTGGGCACAAATTCCAAACACCGAGCTGCTGAGAATTTCATAGAAAAACCCAATAACACGGCTCGACCTTGGAATCGAACCCAGGATTTCTAGCGTATATAGTGTATATACACTGTCCTGGGACTACTATATAGTAGTATACATATACTCGTAATATAGTAGCAGCTCGGAGTCGGGATTTGTGCCCGGTTAATGGCAATAGGCTCGCCCCCTATTACATGGGACCTAAACATCCACAACCGGCGAACTGTGGGTGTACATTAGTACGCCTTTGCGTAACCCTTCGGGGAATACAGGCGTGCTGGTAAGTATGTATGTAGGTATATCATACTCAATGTATGAAGAAATCATTCAAATGTACAAACGCGGCTCAAAGCTTTCATAACTTATACCGCGTACCAATAAAAGATCTTCCTACGTCTATTTACACATAACTGTATATTTGCACTGGGTAAATACCCAATCTAGCTTTGGAATAACAGCAAATGGAAAGGGGCTTTAATTAAAGTAATTTCAATTTCAGACTTATGCTGAAATAATTTTGCTCTAGGGGCAAATACTAATATCTATTTATTATAAAAGACCGTATTATTTCACACGAAATTAATTAATATACTTAACAGGCTTTGCATAGCTAAAAATAAATTAATGCTTAGGTACAATAGTACCTATCTATATTAATTGATAAGGTCATTATGAAACAATGATTGCTAAGTCGATAATATATTCGTATTAAGATCCCTGAAGATCGCGCATAGGTATATATGTCGGAGAAAGAAATGATTACGGATGACTGCTAACTGCGACGCTAGCGCCACCTGGTGGCACGAAATGGTATCAAAGGCGTGACAGTTGGAAGGGGCAAACACTGCGACGGCAAGTCGAGCTGCGGAGGAGTCGCATTACACAGCTGGTGGTCGACTTGTGCGCACGTCGTGGAACCGTCACACGTTCCTTTATAATTCTACCCATAAAATTATTGTTAACGTTGTAGTAACAGACAAATGTACTGGGAGTTTCTTGTGGCTTCTTCTCCCGGTAGGAAATAGCACTAGTGAAGCCACGCGGGCGTTTTGGGGGTTGTCTGTGTTGTAATATTGACGGGGTAATAGCTTGCCTGAGAAGTCTGATTAAATGAGATATTTAACGACTTCTAAATGTGTGTTTTAATGTTCCAGCATAACCCACTCTTGCGCCCACTGAGGTACCTAATGACTTGGCTATCACTTCTGATTACGAGACTGGTAGTAGTAATCCCTGCCCATTCTCCGATATATAGTTTCAATTAAAACCTATAGTATTGTACGTAGTCTTTTTTGTAGTACCAGATTAATTATACAATGTTATACATAATTAAAATCATTTTCATGGAATAAATAAACAAATATCCTAATTACTATTTTAATTAAGTAGCAGCAGTAGAACACAAAATATGCTACAAAAAAAGATTTTTGGTCCTATTCATGTACCAAAGAACCACACAATTATTTATTTTCTCCCGCTCCCCTTATCAGTATGTCGGTACCTACCTAAGCAACATAGCCCAGACGCCGCGGATAATACTGACATGCAATATGATCGCCCACTATCGTCTTACTTAAGACATGTTTGTTCTTCTAACCTTTCATAGGAAATTAACCTTTAGTGAGTGTGTATTTACTTCGACGTTGTTGCCGGGAAAAATAATGAATGAATTTCTGAGTGATGTATAAGACATGTTTCCAAAAATAGAATACAATTTACGTCATCTTAAGATAGACAATGTGGAAAAGAAATCCGATATCACAGGCAGTGATTTCGGCAAGTTATTTGGCATAAACGATCGGTATACGAAACCGGCCGATAATTTTTTTTTCGCTAAAATCTATATTTTGAAATACAATTTATTCACTTACACAGAAATACAAGAAAATTAAATAATCGGTTTTAAAGAACGAGTATTGATTGATCGGAGTCATATTACAGTGTCTCCTTTTTTAAGGAATGGCCATTTAATGTTCACTGATATTATTATCATCATGGTTAGACACAGGTCCATTAATAGATAACAAAGGTTCGTCTCTTATCAACATCATTACTAGGCACAGGTCTGTAAATAGACTAGGTACAAAGGTAATGGAGTCCGCTTTGAAAATCTCTGCCACGACATGCAAGTTTCCTCACAATATTTTGGAGTAATAGGCATATGTTTTCATAAAGTGAGACGTGCATGCCTTAGATTATTACTCGAGACTTATATTAGACCCTGGTCAAATCCCACACATTAAACTTATTTTGAACCACAAATACTTATACGTTTACGGCACCATAACGACACGTTATCAGCCGGAAACTAACCCTTTTTATTTGCATGGACTTGTATTTGAATTATATCCTATTCGCAAAGGTGCTCCTAAGTCAACTAAGTTTCTTTACTATGTTTTGGACTAAGTTCCACGTATCCCAACCAAAGTAATTTTGAAATCGACTCTATTTTGAGTTTGATAGGCGCTATTTTAGATTGGCAAAGCTAAGGTTGTAAAAGTCCCATTAAAATCAGTTCGATCGTTGGGGACTTTTGAAGTGAGCATATAGACATTTGTCAAAGATTTTGCGCTAGTTTCGGATTGTTCCTGAAAGTGCCTTGATACGACACTAACTGTTGTTTGATAGTCGTGTACCTATAACTTTCTAGGCTTACCAATACCTACACTATGTGAGAAAACTCTAAGAAAATATTAAGCTATATCCGTAATAATTCTGTACAAATTCCTAATATTCCAGTAAGTGTCACTTGATTTTTATGGTATCTTCTAGTGTTATACAGAATATTCTATGAAATTGTCAGTAGCACCGTAAAGTTTAGATTCTGATGATTCGCTACCAATTACACATAACCTAGTGCCAACGACCGATGATTGTAGGTATATCAGTACATCTCTGCATTTGGGGAATACAGATGTGATAGTCTGCATTTATGAATGTATTTTTTTTTTCAATCCCTAGATCACATCAGAGTCCTAAAAGCATTGACATCAAAGCCGTCATTTCTCCTCATCAATTTGATTCTCAGCTCCGGTTCAATACTAGTCACAATAAACTGCCTTTATTTACTATACCTATAAAGTGTTTTATGGACACTATTTATTTGGACAGCACAAATTTATTGTCTGTAATATCATCCCCACTTTTCAAACGAGAGTAATCGTTGAGTGTCGTTATCTGACACGTTATTAGAAAATACCGAATGGAAATCTGATATTTAATGATGAACCTCATGGCGGTGGAAGAAGGAATGGCTTTGAAAGTCATGAGGTGCTGGCGTGGAGATTATTTGCGATACTATTGATTTTCAATTGAAGCAAAAATATCATGGTTGTTGACTGCCTAATTGTTTTAAGTAGTCGCAAGTGCGGCTGTATTATGTATAATACTCCTTGGTGTGAACTCTTTAATATGATTTCCAGGTCAAGCAATGTTATTGGATTATTCTACAGAATTAGTATCGGCTCGGAGTATGGATTTGGGCCCAATTGATTCTGCACAACCTCTTCACCCTCTATAACATGAGACTTAAAAGTGATGGTTACATACCACCATTTTTCGTTATATTATTTGGGTTCCATACTAATATTATGAATGCGAAAGCCTGCTTGTCCGTTACCTTTTTACGCTTAAACCACTTAAAAGATTTCGATAAAATTTGGCAAGGATTAGTATTGCATCCTAAGGTAAGTAATGTAAGGAACATAGGCTTTTGTCACAAAAAGCCCTTTAGCTTGCGAGCGATGAGAGCTAAACCGCGGACAAACTCGACAATAGTTGTCAATCGAACTGTCAAAATTATTATTTTGGTAACTTCAACATCAAACCGACCACAATATGATTGGCAACCATAATATCGATTGCTAACGATTGCTAACGATTGCGAACGTAGAAGGTTTATATTATGCAACACACGTAAAATGCTGAACGATTTATGTACGAGATTTATATTTACTTAAATATACCGCATGCTCTCACCGGCAAGTTGATTAGCCGATAAAATTGAATTCATGATTCTATTACTCGGTATTGAAATGGCCTCCGGCTAAGGTCACACGACTTACAGAAATCCGATATTATCTAAATTCATTCCACTTATCGAGAGACTCAGAAGACTTTTTTATGCTCTGTACGTATAGAATGTAATCTGAGCAATGTAAGAAGTAATTATTTTCTATATTAAAGATAGAAGATAACATAATATTTTGTATAGCTATCTGTTAACTGGCTATTTATTATTGGCATCGGTAAAAACTAGCTGTAATAGCCTACTGGTATGACCGTTGGACTGCCCAGTCAAAGGTCTCGAGTTCATAAGATAGAACTATGTTATAATCTTGATGATATATTTAAATGTTTCATAACTAAGGCAGTTCCGAATAGACCATATTCGGAACTGCCATTGTGACTAAAAATGGTCCTTCGCCCCAGAAGAAATAATAATAATTCTACTCACCACTACTGCTACTGTAAAGTAATATACTTCTTTGTCACAGAACTTATAAAAATAAATGAACCCTACAAATAAAGAAACGAAGCTTAACAACACTACCCGTTCATTGCTATTTCCTTAGGAGACGGTATAAAGATTCTTCTCACATACACGCTGGCATGTCTCCATAATCCATAAAGTGACACGAATTACTTGTCCTTTGTTTGTTATAACCATCGCAAGAAAGAGCTGTAGATGTAAGTACATAGGAGAGTGTACTCGACGGGTTCCGTTGCACTTTAAAATATAATATTAATAAAATAATAAAATCAAAATGTACATTTCATGCCGTAGGTGTTGATTTTGATACCCTGTAATGGATCTTTTTATAATTAGAAATATGCAAAAAAAATTTAATCCTTATTTTGAAGTAAGTGCATCTCCTATTATTTTATCATTAGAATTTATACAATTTCTACCTTTGGTAGATCCTGGCAAATTCGTAAAACATGACATGAGAAAACACTAAATGTTGCCTTACAGAGCTTTATTTAAATGTCGGTACATGAACATAACGTCAAAAGTTCACTCTCAGTGCACGGAACCTTAAATATCCGGATCATTAAAATAGGATAAGGATGTCGACACGCGACGTTTTCCTACGAAATGCCAGGTCTGCGATTGTGAAAATGTAAGAAATAAAAGTGTCTGAACAGACAACCCTCGTGAATGTCGCTCGATTTATTTGTTGAGTCGAATAAGTATTTTTTATTCAATTGAAATTTATGGTCTTTTAATGATTGGTTGAATATTGTCATGCTTTTAAAAACTGGAATGTTTTTCTATAACAGTAATTTTTGTACAGACAAAAAAATAGTAATATTTAGTAACAGTATAATAAATTGCCGATGTATTCTTTATTGAATTAATTAACATCGTTAGTGTTCAATTGTTCTTTTTATGGGAAATATGTAGTTATTTTTTTATTTAATTTAGACTAAAATAAATAATAATACGCCGATCTTATTGGCGAAATCCTTCAAAAAGGTCAGGTGCGTAGCACTCGCAACCGGCGTGTATGTATGAGAAGATGTATGAATGTGGAAGAAGCAAAAGAAGTATGCAAGAATCGTAGCAAGTGGCAGTCTATAGTTTCTGCCACTTGCATGTATGTATGTAAAATAAATAAATAAAAACTTAACTACTTATGCTCTACAGCGAGAGGGAGATAGGAGTATCTAAATATCTAGAGCGTAAAGTCTAAAGTTGCTCCTTTGCCTCGCGGCCGCTGCCGTTGTGCCAAGTGTTATACATATTACATATTGATGTGTAAAGATATTTTGCTTTGAGTCTGGGTGTAATTTGGTGTCCGCCCATTGTATATATGTAAAGCCTGTGCTACAGTTTTTATTATTTAAATAGTCATTATATTTTTTTACGAGGTATAATCAAAAGCACATCAAGTTTTTTTTCCCCACACTAGGATTTTCTCCTGTATCCTGGGTTACAAACACAAATTCTCACAAACACAAATGCCCAGACCCACAACATGTAGCGCAGAAGCCGATCGCTTAGCCCCTACGCCAAACGTGTGATCTAACTATTAACAAAGTTACCACAGACTGTCCAATTTCCCCAAAGGATAATAAACTCTATTTGGAATCTATATATCTATATCTATTTGGAGATTAAATTGAAAATCAATTGAAGAAATTTGACAGTTTTTAATACCACGACTGTACATACTACATAGTAGTTTTTTTTATAATATACAGTCTGGAACTTTTAGTCCCCTAGTCCGATAGCTGTCATTAAAACAAAAGTGAGTTGTGTTTCGTGGTAAGACAAAAAGTTTTACATCGTGCAATGTCTCTATGTATAAAAGGATCAGAACAACTCTAATTATTAGGTTATGGATATTAGGACTAGGACTAAAACATTATGTTTAATACCCTTCACAGTTTTAGTAAATACTCGAATTTTAGCAGCAACAATTGAAACACCGATGTCCTTTAATTAAATTTTGTAATAAACATGAATATTTAGACACGGCAAGCACACGCGGAAACTAAACGTTGTTCTTACACACAAGTTCCCGCCGCAGGGACCGTACATAACTTTTTACTGCGAACATTTAGCGTTTTAAGGGTCCTTCGAGTCCCGTGATTAAATTAAGTGCCCACATAGGACCAGATAAGTGTAATTGTATGAATAATTTCATATTGTTGTTCCAATTTTGGATGTATTTTTGTATTTTATGAGGCCCTTACTCGTAAACGTTTACGACTAGTCCGGTAAATCTCGAATAATTAGGCCTGTAAAGAAGATTATGATCGGTGATTTACATAATTGTGTACGTTTTGTTTGGAGTTTTACGGTACGTGGTCGCTCATATATGATCGGGAAATTGTTTGAAAATCATTATTTTAATCAGATTTTGTAAACTGAAAAATAAAATGAACAATAACTTATTTTCTAATAAAGAAAGAAAGAAGAAGATAGAAAGAAAATTTATCCATTTTCTCCCAAAACAGCGCACATTATTTTAGCCAAAGTATTAAAACAAAATAAAATATTATAATTTTTTTTTATTTAATTTATGTACTTACTTATATATTAAAATCTTTTAAAATCCATATTAAAAAGCTTAGAGCGTCCCTAGCAAATAATTTGGGAAAATAAAAACATAGTAGGACACAACACGGTCAATGAACTCTCATTTCAATAGAACTATTCCCAAAAAACAAGCTAAAGATACTTACATCCAAAATCACGTAGCGAGTATTACAGGTAAGTAACAGCACACAATCTTAGCAAGTATCACAGTACTACACGTAGGTACTAAGTTCATTAGCAAACGCAACAGTTTACAAACTCTGGTAATCTTCAGTAGTTTGTAACAAGAATAGCTGATGGAGGTTGGAACCCAGACAAACAAATTTCAAGGAAAATAGGATGGATACCCAAACACTTGTAGACGTTGTAGATAAATTACGGTCAGTAAACATGAAACTAGAAGATACTACGTAAGCTTTTGAATAATTTTGCTGCCAACAAGAACAGGTTGAGTTTGGTCAAAATGACCAGACATGCAGGAATAACCCTTCTAATAGCTCTGTGTAATTTCAAAAGATAATAAGTATCTTTTAACTTAATCTCTTGCCGCATATTAGTGATGATATGAAAGAGATTAATCTTACAATATCACTACATAGTATAAAACATAGTCGCTGTCGCCGTCTGTCCGTCCCTATGTATGCTTAAATCTTTAAAACTTCGCAACGGATTATGAAGCGTTTTTTTTTTTTAGATAGAGGGATTCAAGAGGAAGGTTTTAAGCTATTTAACATTACGCTACGACTTTTAGGAATGGGGTAAAGCGGGTGAAACCGCGGGCGGGTCGCTAATTTTAACTAAAATGAAAATTAAATGGTGTAAATCCTCAGTAGGTTCTGCCAGATTTGTTC
This sequence comes from Acronicta aceris, assembly GCA_910591435.1. Taxonomy (NCBI): domain Eukaryota; kingdom Metazoa; phylum Arthropoda; class Insecta; order Lepidoptera; family Noctuidae; genus Acronicta; species Acronicta aceris. The sequence continues at coordinate 4,651,968 of OU342767.1, read as the reverse complement.
GAAGCATTATAAGGCTTACCATGTATTTTAGGTGAATTATTAAAATATTAACGTATTCAAGATCATCTGAGTGGGTAAAATGAGTACTTTGATGAATCACAATAAAGTCATCAAAAGATTCCATTTTTAGCCATCTGAATTGTTTAGCAGTCAACTCATATAGGCAGCATATTTGTCTCCCACACAAAGATTTTCTTGTGGATCGTGGGTGTATTTACAAACACAAATTCTCACAGACAAAAACATCCAAACTCGAAACAACTCTTACAAAAAAGTATACGCAACCGTGACGTTTTCGACGGCAGCCTACCTTTTTGCAGAAACTTTTCCCATCATGTTAAATTGTAATACGTCATACTTGTCAGTCTTATTGACATGGCCGAGATACGCAACTTTTCGCTATTTGATTGTACATCATCATAGTGGGTCATGGTTATGGCAATCTGTTTTTTTTTTTAAAGAAAACGTTCGCGCCACGGAACTATCTCTGTCGACATAGACTATAGACCATATACTTCATCATGATCGTCCCGACTTCATGAACCTGGGAATGTTAGTTTAAAATCAATGAAAACAAACCTCAATCCGTCTACAGTAATAATTTAGCTTTTCACTACGTAGTGAAGCTATAAAAGCGGAACTGCACATTATTCCAAGCTCCCTGCTGTAATTTTCATATGTTCACACTCAATAGTAATAAATCATTCAGTGATTATCAGTGGTAGTGGTTCTGTTTGACTAGCTCACTCCGCCCACATGTGAGTAAACAAATTGATCATTCATACTGTACAGTTAATTAATACATATATCATTAATATAGAATTAAAAGTTATAAAGGATTTTATTATTGAAAACATGATATTTATTAGAATATATTGTGGTAGTAATAGATACAAATATTTGTATCGCTTTTTGAATGAGCATCCGTATCTTAAAATTATATTGTGCAGAAATATTATTAAATGGGATATCGACAGTTCCTCTTCATGGTATCGCCGGCATAAATAATATAACAGTACCTATACTATAGTAACTAATAATAGTAATACTATATAATAATAATAATACTATATACAAAATAAATTGTAAAAAACTTCAGTAAATATGTAAGTAGTATGTTTAAGTCTATAATAACTAAATCATTTAAAAAACATACAATTGAATTACATAACATAATCAACGCATTATACTGTCCCACTGCTGGGCACGGGTCTCCTCTCCTCTCAGAATGAGAGGGATTAGGCTATAGTCCACCACGCTGGCCTAGTGCAGGTTGGCAGACTTCACACGCCGTCAAGAAAATCTCTCAGGCATGCAGGTTTCCTCACGATGTTTTCCTTCACCGTTTAAGCGCGTGATAATTAACTATTTAATACGCAAATGACTTCGAAAAGTCAGAGGTGCGTGCCTCGGGTTCGAACTCGAGATCTTTGACTTGGCAGTCCAACGGTAATACCACTAGGCTATCACTGCTTTATACAATTGAATTGATTACCTTTATTTTCTGAAAATGAGGTTTCGTTAGACAGCACCCAAATTAAACGGGTGTTATTTCTTTATGATGGAACTTTATGAAATCACGAAAAATGATAAGTAATCACCCTTATTGACAATATATCCGAACTTTGTATATCCCAGATTGACCGCTAGTGAACGGACGAGGGCGTGGGTTGTATTCAACAAAGTTAATTATACCGATATAGGAATAAATACAAATCTAAACTTCTTTAGTCAAGTCTACTCAATGGGTTTCGAATGACAAAGTTGGGAACAGAATTGCGCACTTAACTACCTTTTGAATGAGTGTACCTTCGTACTTAAGATTCTTTTTTCAAAATAAAAATACAAACTAGTTTTCATCTCTCTCTCTCTCTCTCGCTCTCTCTCTCTCTCTCTTTCCTTTGTCTCGTTCTATTTTAACCACCCATGGGTATATCTGGCTTGCTGAATGAGGGTTAACGCTAATTATGTGTAATAAAGAAAAGATCGATCCAATTTGTTCTTCTCGTTATTTATTAATTTCAATCATTATTTCATTTACAGTCCCACTGTTTGGCACAGGTCTCTTGTCAGAATAAGAATGGTTAAGCTATAGTCTACCATTCAAGCCTTTTGCAGATTGGAAGACTTCATACCTACACCGTTGAAAAAATCTATCTTACGTTGTTTCCTACACTGTTTAAGTGAGTTATAATTGATTGCCAATACTTGACTATGACTTGGCAGTCCAATTGGTATATTACTAAGCTAGGTAAGTATGCTACCAACGTGCACATAAAGTATTTGTAAGTACTGCATCTCGCTTTGGCCACTCGATCAGTCCAAATGTCGCAGGAAGAAATACTACTGACCTATTTACTGACTCCGAGAAAGACGTGACGCGTGTAGTCGTGTAGAATTTATATCAACATGACCTGAGTGTAAGTTTTATTTCACCAATTCGATTTTACGCATAGACTGCGTTCCGCGCGCTGATTGGCGTGGTCCGAGACCTTCACCAATGAGAGAGCCCTACGCGATCGATGCATATAATTGAGATGGTGAAAAGAAACTTACACTAGGCCCTCGATAATTGTCAAGTATTCAGCACATTTCAAAGGCCTTTTTGGCAATGATCATTTTTTGCAGAAATTAAGTAATAATGAGCTATTGTCACTAGCCGGGAACAAATCAAAATACGGAGCAGCTACTGAGAATTTCATAAACAAGTTCAATACTATTGCTCGATTATTCGAACAGAGGACTGCTCAACATCCGCACTTTGGAACCAGTAGGATGAAACCAATGAGACAGTTTAATCATTAGTTACCTGTAATTTTTTATGTGCGGTTTTTTGGGTCTCATGTAATAAGATGTTAATTCATATTGTTCATAAATTCATATCATGCATAATGATGAGTGTTGTCGTGTAGGGCTATCTCTAACAGACAACCTTTACATGAACTTGATTATTGGACTTTAATACATTACTATCTGATATCTATCTGCAGCTTCTTAGTACCAACCTAACAAAACAAAATCTTACATCAGTTATACAATATATACGGTAAATATTTGCTTTATTAGTCGTTATTAATTAAGAGTTAAGTTATTCGTTACCTATTCGATAAGGTTAAAAATAACCTGTTTGATTTCCATAGATAAGTAAAATTGGTGACGCTATACGCAAAGCAAAATGTTCTACTATATTGACACAATGAATGCTGAAAGGGCGTAAGAGAAATTGTGATTTGTGATTTTAAGCTCTTTTGTCCCCAAAAAGGTACTACTGTTTAACCCTCCAAACAATATAAATAATTCAGGTGGGTATATAAATATTGATACACAAGTCTGGGATAGCAGCTAATGAATTAAACGATCGTTCAGTTAATTGGCTCAAACGAGAACAATGAAAGGCTCTTAGCTATTCAACAGGTGTAATTAGGCGATTACGTACAACATACGTCACTGAGGACGTCACATAATCTGTGGATACAGAAGCTTCAAACATTTTACAATGATTTGCAAAAAGAAAAATAACTAGGTATACTGAGTCCCTGATTTCTGATACTTACGAGAATATTAGACACATTGATATTACAGCATCCATCTTTTTTTTATGGAATACCAGAGCAAACGAGCAGACTGATCGCCTGATGGTAAGCGATTACCGCCGCCCATGGACACCCGCAACACCAGAGGAGTCACAAGTGCGTTGTCGACCTTTTAAAAGGGGATTGGGCCTCCGGTAACTTCACTCACTCGGCGAAACACAACGTAAGCGTTGTTTAACGCCGGTTTTCTGTGAATACGATCCATGGGCACGAGGAGACAAAGTACATATAACGCGATAAAATCTGTACCTAATGGTTTTATTTCAATAAGTACACTGAGTAATAAGAATTATAGTTTTGAGTCATAATAGTACTTGCATTTGTCTAAAGTTGGAGACATGGCTTGTGCCTTAAAATTAAATTCAAGTACCTATAACATTTCTGTAAGTTCTAGAACACCATCCTCTAACTAATAACACATAAAAACATATATTTGTCTTTTTCATTTACATGTCAATAAAGTGAGACAGACCGATCAATCACCAATGCCAATGACATAACGTTATGGAAATAGAGGTAAATATTTAAAAAAAGATTTCTGCCGAGGAGAGTAGGTAAGATAATAGTAATAGTAGATAGAGTAAGATGATAGTGACGAAACTATTATAGGCAAAGACCTTAATTCAGTATTGAATTATAAATATTTTCCATTACAACCCTTTTCTTTAATCCTTTAAACAGTCAAGAATTCGGACAGCCAGATACAAATGCTACAAGAATTCGAATTAAAACCTAACACATTTTACCCAACATTCTAACCTAGAAACATTAAACAATCAAAACTCATTTATTCGCTGGAAAACAGATATATCCGAATAAATAGGATGGTTGGGGTAAAATACCACGCATTCTTGATGTAATAGATATATTAAAGTTAACAACTCCAGCGGATATTGTATAACCCTTTACTTACTGCAATGGATGTATCGCTTCATTCAGAATGATCGGTTCCTAAAAATATTTCATTAATCATAACATAACATACCATCACGCCTGTATTCCACGAAGGGTTAGGCAGAGGCGTACTAATGTACACCCACAGTTCGCCGGTATGTTTAGGTCCCATGTATAGGGGGCGAGCGTATCGCCCTTAACCGGGTACAAATCCAGACTTCCAGATGCTATTGAGAATTTCATAGAAAAACCCAATAACACTGCTCGACCTGGGGATCGAACCCAGGACCTCTAGCGTAGCAGTCGCGTTTGGGACTTATGAGGCAGATTTCATTAATAATGGTGTAAAATTAGTAAAGGTGTTTCCTTAAATAACGCATATATTCAATATTAATTCGTTAATCTAGTAGTTAAGCGCGACTGCTACGCTAGAGGTCCTGGGTTGGATCGCCAGGTCGAGCAAAGTGTTAATGGGTTTTTCTATTAAATTCTCAGTAATAGCTCGGAGTCTGAATTTGTGCCCGGTTAATGGCAATAGGCTCGCCCCCTATTACATGAGACCTAAACATACCGACGAACTGTGGTTGTACATTAGCTCTACCTAACCCTTGCCTAACCCTTCGGGGAATACAGGCGTGATGATGGTATGTGATTCATACTTCGCTTAAACATAAGTCGTTTGATCATGCTTGTTCAAAGGTTCAACCCAAAATCATCCACGATATTTATATAGCTATAACGAGTTATTATTCCTCAAAAGATAACATGTTTCTACAATCAAAACTCAAAAAAAGAACGTAGTGATTTTATAACTGTTCCATTGTTCCGAATACTAAAAACCTCAAGTGACCAGTTTCAAAACATAAAAAAGGCACTGAATAGAAAATACCTTGCATACTTCCGAACAATAAATAGAACCCTCACGCATCCCGGTATTTCCAAGGCAACCAGTAATTGGGAACCACTCATTGTACAATAAGAGCATCGACCCAGCATACCTTTGTCAGAACCTTCATTGTGTATCTGCTATTATTGGAAAGCTTTGAAAAGAATACACGTGAAAAAAAAAGATAATTATCAATCATAATGATCTGAACAACAGCTGTTCACCAATCTATTGTAGCATTCTTTTTTGTACTATACCGTATACTCTGTATACTCTGAGTACCTATATTTGTTTATATCGTTATATCTTTCAAGGAAAAGTAACGCTATTTTAATATAAATTAAGTTCCGTTCTCCGTTGCGTTGATTTACCATTCATCCTTTTGTGAACTTTTGTGAGTAGTTGTGTTCGCGCACGCAAAATAGTTTCTGACAAAAAAAAAGCAGAAAAAAGGCATTGCAACGCACGGCACTAGTTTTTCATATTAATTGTGAACATAAAATAGAGGTCAATAATAACTCGAATGTACTTTGACCGAATGTTACTATCAGGATTTTGTCGAGTATTGCTACGTCCAACATAAAGCCCGCATTTGTTCCATATTGGACAACGACCCTAGTGAGATCTTTTATAAATCCAAGATATTGATCGATAGCATGACCAAGATCTGATTATGTTGAATTCCGCATTCATTTATTATCCTTATTTAAATTAAATTATATTTTTACAAAACGTATGAAAATTAAAGATAATATATATAAAAAGATAAAAAATAGGGTGGGCCTCCTCACAAGTATATCATTAGTAAAATTTAAAGAACTAAGTCATTAAACAAAGCACAGTTAAATCTAAATTAATAATTTAGATTTAACTGTGCTAAAAAAATGTATTATAAGAAAAAATACATAATATTTTTGGATGCATTCCCTTTTGCCAACCATTGCATTTGACTTCAGCTGACTATATTAAAATTTTTTAATTCACATTGAGGCCAATATCATTAATGACATGGTTGGACCGGAAATAAATTATCAATAATTATGGTAATACGATTGTCCTTATTATTATTAAATCGAATGAGCAATATATCAACAGAATTCTGATTATCAACAACTAATTAGCATTCTGTATTAACAACAGGATTTCGAACAGATAATGTATGATGCTATTTCACACCGGTTAAGTGAACAAATATATCCGTTGTTGCAATATCAATCAATTGATTTAAAATTGTATCATTATGTTCGTTATCAATGTCATTAATCAGAAATAATGTGAAATGTGTTTTACTTTATGTCAGGTCAGGAGTCAGGGATGTATAAAGAGTTGAAGACAGTGTAGAATAATTGACAATGTCAATTATGAATTATTTGTACAGTTAAGATACCCCGTCTGGTCTTCGAATAAAGAATGAGTCCTCATTTTAGTTAATCTAAATAGAGAGAGAGCTAGGTACTTAAGAGAGCCCTTAATTATTTGATTAACGAGACGTATTGATGGAAACTAAAAGTAAGTAACACAAAAATCGAATGTAATTGATGGTAATGATTTTCAAAAGACCACATAATAGCAAGACGTTCTCAAATCAAGGGATGTGCTTAAAGCAGTTTATACAACATTCATAAATTTGTTGTTTATGGACCGATTTAGACGATTCTTTGTTGTTCGATATGGTATTCGAGATGGTCCCATAAAATTTTGATGGGAATTTCCCATCAACTCTGAACATACAACAAGAAATGATTGAAATTGTTTTTCTTTTTCTATAAAGTTAATTATCAGAATCAAGATTGGTACATATTTTCATTTTTTTTTTTATCAGAGGTCAGGAGCAGACGTTGAGCTTTTTAGGTATTGTAGTATTATATTATTTTAATAGTTCTATTGTATTATGTGCTTGTATTTTTATTTTGTTTATTCCATCGTGTGCGTCAATGTGAGTGTAAAAAATACATACTTTTTCTTTCTATAATGTAAATAAGTACTTCAAAATATATATTATATTATTATAGTATTCAATTTTATAGGATAACATACGTGATTGTGGTGTTACAACATGACAAGAACGAGTTATTAATGAAATCAGTCATAGCAATTTAAACATCACAAGCATACATAATTCGACGCGTCGATGATAAACTAGCTAAGACTACGTGAGAATTAACAAAGACAATTAGTCATACTAGTCCCAAGGCAGACATGATCGATACCAAAATTTCGTTTAAAATATTTGAGTGTATACCAAGGTTGAATAAAATGCTTCCACCACAAGTTGACAGTGAGGAATGAGCAAAAGTTACCGAAAGGACTCCACTAAATCATCTTTTGATAAATTTCAAACAAAGTTCCATCTAAAATGAAAATGAATAAGCACAACAATCAATAATGACGAACAAACAAAGTTTCTAAAATATTTGAAAGAACTTATATTCATTTATTACACACGTAACTCAATTTGTGATAACATTGAAAAATCTCAAATAACTTGAAAGAAATCTATTCGTGCGTTTCAAACTAAAGTAATAGGAACTGATTGAAAATATGATAATACTTGGGCAAAGTTAGGATTTCGTTTGTGTAATTTAAATATGTAAGGATATTGGCAGGATTTTTTAGTATTTTTTTTATGCGTCATTCGTTTTTCATGGCTATTTTAGGCAATATTTTTAACTTTTTTATTTTCTAGAAATATTTGTTTATTTAGAATTCATGGCTGATCAGGGATAAAATTTTTATGGTCAATATTTTACAACCAGTGAGTAGTCTATTTTCTAATATCAGTCGATACGTTTATAGCTATTAAAATGTTTATCATAGCATTTTACATTCTATAAAGAAGTCTTCAGGAAGTCCCATTTCGACTACAGGAAATATAATATTTCAAGATAATAATTCATCATTCAAGAGGCGGCGACCGCATGAAATCTCATATGAGATTAACCGCAAAGGCAACTGTCTAATGATACCATGTATTATTTATCTTGGCTACTACAGGAGATACTAGAACCCTGAAAGTTTGCATGCTGGTTCCTTTTGCACTGTAGACGAGCACTAAGAAAGGATTTTTGGAAATTTAACCCCTAAGGTGGTGAAATGGGCGATAAAAGTTTGTATGAAAGTCCGCACACCATTTTTTGACACACACACACACACACACATACACACACACACACGAACGAACACACACACACACACACACACACACACACACACACACACACACACACACACACACACACACACACAAACACACACACACACACAGGATGATATTTATTAAAGGATGACATCGTCAAGATATATTTATGATTCCATAGTACAGCTGTTATTTGCTGTTGACATTTTGACAATTGTTTTATCCCTTATAAATTAGACTTAACACATTTTATGACGTGAAACTTCCATGTTGTGAGTACAGTGGGCACAGTACAGAACTCTAGTACATAATATACAGTACCACCTCTAGTTTCGAGAATCGTGTAAAAAGGTTTTACACCACAAACATTTTTCATTTCGGCATATAAAAATACTAGTTGGTATAAATCTGCGAAGTTTGAAATCACCCGAGAATTTGGCGTGATGACATAAATTTTACACGGGTGGCTAAAAATTCAACTAGTGGACTAGGCTACCGTTTTAAACATTAGATCATAAAAAGGTGTTATTTTGAGATGAATTGTTCCGGTGCAAAATGGCTGCCGGAAATGGCAGCAATTTGCCAGGATCGCGGTGAAGTGACCAGTGACCGTGCTACTTGGCGGAACACCCTTTGGAAAGCGGTTAAGTGAATGAGAGCGAATGTTTCACTTTGAAGTGGCCAATTTTCGTTGCAATTGACTGATCTTTGAGACTAATTTGAAGGGCCATTACGTCAAAATTTTGTTTTTTAAATTCTGTTACAATTGACCACAGCATGTACGGTACAAATTTTAATTAATTTACTTTCTTATTTTGTTTCCTTATGAAAAACTCATATTGTTTCCAATCATTGTAATTTTTATGCCATCCGTCATATACAACTTATTTTATATTCAAATTATTTTTATTAAGCTTTTTAAAATGTTATGCATAAGTTTACTAAAGTACACTCACAGTTTGCCGATAGTTTTAGGCTCCATGTAATAGGCTGCGAGCCTATTGCCATTAACCAGGCAAAAATCCCAAACTCCGAGCTGCTATTTCAGAGAAAAACTGAACAATACTTTTCTCGACCTGGGAATCGAACCAGGACGTCTTGTGTAGCAATCGCGCTCTGGACCATTAGGCTAATGTAACAGTTTTTATTCACTGGCATGTAAATTATTTTGAACACGATATTTAATGTTATATCTTGGCAGAATTTATAGTAGGACATTCGTAAAGGTCCTTTTATTGGAAACAAGGATCACTTAATGAGAATGGCATAGGAGTACAACCCAACCGGCTCTGTGAGCCGATAAATTCCTACACGAAGTACTGTAATGACAGGGGACCAAACGGCTTGCTGGTGGTATTTCAAAGATATTGCGAAACTATTGACCCGAAGCTCCTTGGGATATAATTTTGTTATTAATTTTCAAGTACTTTTAGCAACTCGTATTGACCAAAAAGTAATTATTTTAATACGATTATCAGTTGATTAAATAAAGTTAATTGGAAAATACGCAAGTTTGACTAATAATGAAAAGACTGGAATCCTATTATCTATTGTTACTTACCTAATTATATTAATATAATTTGTTGGATGTTGTCGAACTTAGACTAGGCGAAAGCACTGGCTCCTGCAATACAGTACAAACTAACGTAGCGATTTCAAGGAATTCCTTGAAATCCCAGCAAACAACTGTATGTCAATAAAGTTTTTTTTTTATAACATACCATCACGCCTGTATTCCCCGAAGGGTTAGGCAGAGGCGTACTAATGTACACCCACAGTTCGCCGGTATGTTTAGGTCCCATATAATAGGGGGCGAGCCTACAGACATTAACCGGGCACAAATCCAAACTCCGAGCTGCTACTGAGAATTTCATAGAAAAACCCAATAACACTGCTCGACCTGGGGATCGAACCCAGGACCTCTAGCGTAGCAGTCGCGCTTGGGACCACTAGACTAATGAGGCAGTCATTATATATTATTATTATGTGAAAAAAAATAAACAGTAAACTATCACATAAAAAAAGATGCATATAAGTATTTGAATCAGAACGTGATTATTGATATTCAATTGTTTAATTTCAAAACAGAATAACTACCTCATTAATCTACTTGTTGTAACCGCAACTTCTACGGTAGAGATTTGAGTCCGATTCCCAGGTCAAGCAAAGGGGGCTTTTCTATGAAATTCTCAGTTGCTATCAGTACATTCATAGAAAAGCCCAATGACACTCCTTCGTAGTTTGGATTTTTGCCCGGTGAGACTTACCTCTTATTACATGGGACCTAAACATCCTAGCGAACTGTGGATTTATACTAATAAACCTCGGTAACTGGATTGTTAATACAGACATGCTGTTATCATGTTATGTCAAAACAGAATAATCACAATAAAGGAGAAAGATTTCTGTTATTTTCATAAATTATTTCAACAGTAGGTATTTTGGTATGGAAGGATATAAATTGTTTAGCTTCGGAACCTGGCAACATTCCGAGAAAAGATAAAAACAAAGATAGTAGCGAGAACACTATCTACTACAGTTTGGATACTACAGAATCTTCTAACATAATTCACGGACAGAATTTGTTGCGAATAAAATTTCCTTACGAAACATAGCTCAATTGATGTAAAAGACGTTGTAATAGGGAGGCATTTTGTATACTAAATACGCTTTCTTTGATTCCTAAAGTATACTGAGAATATCTGAAACATTTTTTTTTGTTTGAAAGGTGACTTGATCGAGAGTGTTCTTAGCTATGATTTAAGAAAATCTGGACAGCCCTTTGAAGATTATCAGCTATTTTTTTAAATAAAACTACTTTTTACGGATTTAGTATACAAAATGCCTCCCCTACGTTTCGGATCCTTTACAGCATCTTTACCGAACCGTCGGGAATCAAATAATATCAATACAACGCGATCAAATCCGTAAAAAGTAGTTTTATTTCAATGTCTTATATTCGCGAAAGTGTCAGAAACTTGTAAGCTATTTTCTGGTTCATAAAGGGATGCGACCAATCTAGTGCATGGAGGGAGCTGATCGATTTGAAGTTTGGTATCTTATTACTTCAATAATATTGCAAGAATATGGTAAACATATCTTGATGCTACGGGTTTTTTTTTTATTTTTAAATTTAATTTAAGCTACGTCTAATGGAATTTCTTTGCACCCAATGTTGTTGGTTGGTTGTCGTGAAACTATGACAAGCTACAAAAATGCAAGTTTCTTTGTATTTTTCGAGTACTTTCTTAAACTTCTACTGCCACCAAACTTCGTCCATAATTTATAATATACAAAAACTATAATATAAAGTATTTTATTATTTAATTTTCTACTTAGTTATTTATTGCACTATATTTTCTGTAATATTAGTTTACAGAATATATAGTTACTAGCAACCCGCCCGCGGTTTCACCCACGTTGCCCCATTCCTAAGAGTCGTAGTGTAATCTTAAAAAGCTTAAAACCGTCCTCTTGAATCACTCTATCTATTAAAAAAAACCGCTTCGAAATCCGTTGCGTAGTTTTAAAGATTTAAGCATACATAGGGACGGACAGACAGCGACAGTGATTTTGTTTTATACTATGTAGTGATTAACATAAGCATACATGAACTTGTAAGTGTGTTGCAAGGCATTCTTTACAATATTAATAAGTAACTCTTAATTTACATAGTTATTGAACCTATTTTTCAAAGTTTAATCTGGCTTGGATGTCGATAATACTAGATACTAAAAAAATATCCCTGGGTTTCCATTCCTGGCTCGAAGGCTTCGACGAGACGGCGCCAGAGGCCATGAGTCCCTAATATATATAGAGATTGCTTTGTTATTGGAGTTGCAATTGATGTGGTCATGTAATTGAATTATTTGAATATTATGCTAATATATATTTCTCGGATCATTCGGTTTCGTATATTTCGTAGTTATGAATATTTGTGTTTAAGGTTATTGCCAGAATTGAAAATTGATAGAGAATTGTGAATAACAAGCCGGGTGTTTCAGTTTCGTGATTCACGAAAAAGAACAAATGCGATATTAAGTTTCTTTAATCCTGTAGAATAAAATATTATACTTCCTAGGTTAACGCGAGAGGAGACCCGCACCCAGCAGTGGGTTGATGATGAATAAAGAAAGAATGAAAAAACTTGACACAATGAGAAAAGTAAAAATAAACAAGAAGCATACAAAACATAAAAGCGTGCGATGCTACAAGTAATAAGTAGGTAAATCAAGTACCTACACAAAAAAATAACATTTAGAAATAGCTATTAAATACACAGCTCACACCTTAAAATCTTATCAGTTTCTCAACAGAAATAACAGTCAATTAAATTTAATGCAAATAACTAATTCAAACTTAGTTAATTTATTGTTTACTCGAATCAAATTTAACAGTTAAAAGCAGCGTCCCCTTTCGCAGCAATTTAAGCAAAGTAAGCTGTTAATTTGAAACCAGATTAATTAAAGAAATCTGGCCGCAGCATCCCCACCTCTTTCCAATTAAAGATTATCTCACTTCAACACCCCTGCCCTTGGAAGGTCAAAAAGTCGTCTGTTTATCGACTTTTTTGATAAAGTTAATTTCTCCCTTTCGTTACCGTTAACATAATTGGGAGGAAGTCCAAAATGATTGGGAAAAGCTGTAGATCTCTGGAGCTTCGAGAATGTTTTATTCAGAAGAATACGGAAATGACTAAAAAGTTTTGTTTCTCGTGAAATCAAACAATTGCTATCAGAGGTACATCATAAACTAGGCTTTGTAACCACAATTCATTGAGGATATTTTGCCACGAATCTTATCGAATTAATTCCCTATATCTGCTTCAAAAGCTCTAGTTGTGTTTCTTATTCACATCAAGCATCAGAGGTGTATGTATGTATGACACCCGACACCAGGGCTCGGAAACCGGTTGAAATTCTTAACCGGTTTCGGTCATTGACCCCAAACCGAAATCGATTTAGGTTAAAGGTTGTACTTTACCGGTTTTTACCGGTATATGCGGAATACCGGTTTTTCACGAATTTTGGTTTTGGTGTTCAAAATTAACCGGTTAAAACCAAGTTTGATAAGGTCCCCGGCCCCCGCCACCCTCACTCGCAAGGCCTGGACGTTGCGATGTACTAAATGGTTACAAAATTTTAATCGCACTCGAAGTTCGCAACGTCCCTTTGCGGTGAGTTGGAGTGACTTTTATTAAAATGAATTATGACTTTATTTTATTATTATGACTGCCTCATTAGTCTAGTGGTTCCAAGCGCGACTGCTTCACTAGAGATTCTGGGTTCGATGCCCAGGTCGAGCAGTGTTATTGGGTGTTTCTATGAAATTCTCAGTAGCAGCTCGGAGTCTGGATTTGTGAATGGCTATAGGCTCGCCACCTATAACATGGGACCTAAACATACCGGCGAACTGTGGGTGTACATTAAGTATGGTATGTTACATTATGTTTATTATAATTTATTATTTATAATGCAAACAGGCATACGGCCCGCCTGATGGTAAACGGTTACTGTAGCCTATGGACGCTTGCAACACCAGGGGAATCAATCGCGCGTTGCCGACCCTTTAAAAAATCTTTTCACGCCCTTTTTGAAGAATCCCAATACTGTCACATAATAGGTGGGGGAAAAAGTTTCTTCGCATTTAATATGAAAACTCAAGACATTTTTTTTTTAAAGTTAATTTACATTCACAACCACAATTTAATCAAATTCTGTTAATAATCGGATTCCGATACCGTTAATCTAGGTTCCTACGCTACCATTTTGTCCAAAATACTTCACTAGAAATAATTGTAAGCGAATGCAATTTTTGATAACTTTAGCAAGTTTGGAACGATTTTCCGATCTTTTATTTTCAGTGAAGTAGTAGCCGACGAAATAGGACCGTAGGAACCTAGATAAACAGTATCTAAATCCGAAAAATAACATAATTAGATAGAATATTGTCCGGATTACGATTTATTTCGGTATTACGTTTTTGTGGGCAATTCACGCTCCGCCGGTCCCTTAAGCAGATAATTCGGAGTTATTACATTGTTTACTGATAGAGTACAAAAATAAAACAATTTTATCAATTATAAAATACATAACTGCTAAAATTGTTTTTAGATTTATATAGATTTATTTATGTTTTTTTTAATTTATTTCAGTATCAGTTACCTCAATTTGGTCTGTATGAAAACCTATTAATGTGTTCAAAAAGTTAAATATTTTTACATAACGTAATGTACGCATACACGGTAAGATATGCCTTAATTCCTCGTAATTAGGTCCGAAAAATGGTCATTCCTTTGGTCTAGTTCTACCTTATAATGTTCTGAACAAGACAAACAGACTTTATTTTCTTGTTTAGACACTTCTACTTTAACTTTCTTTTTCTTCGAAGTACTCATATTTGGTTTTAACAAAAACGGAGATGCAGGGCGCTCCCAATCGTTAATCCTGGAAGGAATAACTTAATAAAGTAAAGACGAAAGCTAGTAAAACTGCTACAGGGGAGGACCGGGGGCCTTTCCGCCCGCCTCGCCAGCAAGCTGCTTAACTTATGTATGACTGTGGAGGAAAGCATCACACACTTATTGTCTCGTATGCTGCCGGCCCAAAAAAGAAAAGAAATAAAGTTTATACATCCTCGTCCACACAAAATGTGAACTTTTGCAACATCAGGGGACTACACACCAACATCAATGCAGTCCATCAACACCTGGAAACTGCACAGCCGACCCTTTTATTTCCTGCACAAACTTGTATTCCAAGTTGTATCCAGGGGATACAACCTGGAATACGTATGGTTTATGCGCGGTGCCGGAGTGTGCATGTACGTCCAGGAGGATGTTTGCTGTCGCCGTCTTGACACCTGCAATCGACGACTGACAAAATACTTAAGCAGTATCCTTCCGCAGAGCTAGTGATTCTAGGAGATTATAATGCCCACCATGTCGAGTGGTTTGGTTCTCGTTCCACTGACTATGCGGGGAGAGCTGCTCTTGACTTTGCCCTGACCTATGGCTTCTTATATTTGGTTCAGTCTCCAAAGAGAATACCAGATATTAAGAGCCATACTAGTTCATTGCTGGACCTTCTGTTGTCAAGACGGCGACAGCAAACATCCTCCTGGACGTACATGCACACTCCGGCACCGCGCATAAACCATACGTATTCCAGGTTGTATCCCCTGGATACAACTTGGAATACAAGTTTGTGCAGGAAATAAAAGGGTCGGCTGTGCAGTTTCCAGGTGTTGATGGACTGCATTGATGTTGGTGTGTAGTCCCCTGATGTTGCAAAAGTTCACATTTTGTGTGGACGAGGATGTATAAACTTTATTTCTTTTCTTTTTTGGGCCGGCAGCATACGAGACAATAAGTGTGTGATGCTTTCCTCCACAGTCATACATAAGTTAAGCAGCTTGCTGGCGAGGCGGGCGGAAAGGCCCCCGGTCCTCCCCTGTAGCAGTTTTACTAGCTTTCGTCTTTACTTTATTAAGTTATTCCTTCCAGGATTAACGATTGGGAGCGCCCTGCATCTCCGTTTTTGTTAAAACCAAATATGAGTACTTCGAAGAAAAAGAAAGTTAAAGTAGAAGTGTCTAAACAAGAAAATAAAGTCTGTTTGTCTTGTTCAGAACATTATAAGGTAGAACTAGACCAAAGGAATGACCATTTTTCGGACCTAATTACGAGGAATTAAGGCATATCTTACCGTGTATGCGTACATTACGTTATGTAAAAATATTTAACTTTTTGAACACATTAATAGGTTTTCATACAGACCAAATTGAGGTAACTGATACTGAAATAAATTAAAAAAACATAAATAAATCTATATAAATCTAAAAACAATTTTAGCAGTTATGTATTTTATAATTGATAAAATTGTTTTATTTTTGTACTCTATCAGTAAACAATGTAATAACTCCGAATTATCTGCTTAAGGGACCGGCGGAGCGTGAATTGCCCACAAAAACGTAATACCGAAATAAATCGTAATCCGGACAATATTCTATCTAATTATGTTATTTTTCGGATTTAGATACTGTTTATCTAGGTTCCTACGGTCCTATTTCGTCGGCTACTACTTCACTGAAAATAAAAGATCGGAAAATCGTTCCAAACTTGCTAAAGTTATCAAAAATTGCATTCGCTTACAATTATTTCTAGTGAAGTATTTTGGACAAAATGGTAGCGTAGGAACCTAGATTAACGGTATCGGAATCCGATTATTAACAGAATTTGATTAAATTGTGGTTGAATTACGATTTATTACAGTATTACGTTTGTGAGAGAAATTCGGTCCGCCGGACTCTTAATATAAATCACAGTGAAAATAGTATTTTTATTAAAAAAAAAGGTATAACAAAAAACTTTTTTTTATGGAATAAGGGGCAAATGAGAAGACGTGTTGCGGGTGCCCATAGACACCCTCAAATCAATCCGTACCTATACTAATCATGATGTTATTGGGTGTATTTGGGAGGCCTGGAGTTCAAAATTACAGCCTACTTACTAGGATTAGTTTAGACATTTTTTTTCTCCCCACAATAAATACCTAAAAATGCCTAAACGAAAGCCTACCTAAACACAAGGATACAAATATATGTCCGCTATGAGTCTATACGAATTAGCCAAACGCAATGAACGGGGAGTGAGTGGTGACTGGTGTAGGTTCGCTCGATACTTGCGGGCGCGCGACTTAGCAAGTCAAAACATAAATCTACCTGCACAATTTAAGATCGCCGATTGTACTCGTATTTGACGTTCTCAGATTGAACATTTTTTTTTTCATAATAGTTTCTGTGGTAATTTCGCTATAATTTGTTGGAAGCGTCAAAACAAATATTATGCAAATTACGGAATTAACCGGTTAATTTGGGTGTCAAAACCGTTTGTGCATAAGTAACCGGTAACCTTTATCATTTGGGTTACATAAAAACAGTTCACTTGTTTAACCGGTAAATGGAGGAGCGATATATTTACCGGTATATAATCGAAATTAACCGCTCTTTTCAAACCGGTTCCGACCCCTGCCCGACACAACAGTGCAGTACAGTTTCCTCTTGATACCGCCCGTATTTCGTTGCAATAGCGGTGATTATTGAGTGCAACTGTATGTCTTGAAGTGTGGTTATGAAGAAAAGACTTGAACTAATGGTATGCGTCCAACGCTTAATGTAAGCTTCATAACGTAGCTAATCGGAGCTCTAAGCATAATAAGGCCGGTCTAATTAGAAATAGTAATTTACCTTGCCATTTTTAATAAGACGAGGGCCGAATCTGAAATAACCCTTCCACAGTTCAGGTAAAAAACCAAGGTTCGGGATAAAAATATCAGCTAGAGAAAATAAGGTCTTCGAATTTGCATAAACCCACAATATCATCCTTTTGTTTAAAAACAGTAAAAATACGAAGTTGTTTGTTCCCGGTTTTTTTTACCTTCCGAATACCGGTACTTTAGGAGAATTTACCGTTTCACATAAAGAGGTTGCGAGTGCTTCAATTTAAACTTTGTCTATGGTTTAAATGGATGACGGGTGAGGTTACGGCCGACCTAATGGAAAGCGGTTGTGCGAAACTTTTCGCACCTTGCCATGGGTGATGATTCTACTCTTTGTGTTCCAATTATAACATTCAGTTGACATTTACAACTTTTGACAAGCTTTAATTTTCAAATGTTATCAGCATTTTATTAATTTTATTTTGATTTTCTTAATATATAGTTGTAATAAATGTAAATGTGAGTACTGTGTAGGCTAGTTTAACAAGATTTATGGCTGAAATATGTTTAGGTAAAATTTTGTATCGGTGTTTTTAAAGGCAGGATTTTCAATAAATAAATCATAAGTAAATATTTAAACACATGTCAGTATTTCTGGTTTTTCCCCTTTTTTAGTTGGCATGGAAATATCTTTTTATGTATATAGTATTATTTAATTAAATATTCATTATAACATCATTTTAGATTGCGAATCGTGAAAAACGATTGTCAAGTGATTGAGTTTGTATTTGTAAAGTCAACAGCACATCAAGTTACCACAAACTGTTAAATTTCCCCAGTGGATAATAAACTCTATAATTTGGCGATTAAATTGAAAATCGATTGAAGAAATTTGACAATTTTGACATGATGTTCTGTTGACCTTACCTATTAATTAATTATTTGGGTGCACTGTAGATAGTTTTGAGCGAAAAATTGTTATCAATTACTTACCTCTTGACTATGCTGTCATGCCCTGCTACGTTCAGGACGTTAGTGTTAGGGAAGACCTTGAGAGTTTTTAATTTTATTTCTTTTTTTCAGAAAACTTGGCACTTTTTTTATCAACATATCCCACAGCTTTTTTCTATGAATCAGAAACTTGTATCGAAATTAAACTAGAAAAATTGCAATATTTAAAGCATCAACATGACATTGAAACTGGACTAAAATTATATCTTGAATATTTTGTACCAGTATTCTCATTCTCGCTCTTTGGGGGAGGCCTAAGTTCAGCAGTGGATGGCAATAGGCTGATATGATGATGATAATTCTCATTCAGATTAAAATTCTTTTAATAGGACTACCTTTTGAACACCACAGTCATTTATAGACGACAACGACAACTGGGTGACAGGTTTCTATAGGAAATTCGGAAGCTTGGTTCTGAGGGCACGCTTTTTTCTGTTTAGACGAGGCAGACAAAGGGTTAAAATTAAAATGTAGATCAGTCGACATTAAAATCCGTATCACATTATAACACTATTTATTTAGGTTAATGTATCTGCGTGTTTGTTCTTAAAAAGGATGGGCGTTTATGGGTGTAGCATAAGAGCAGAATAGACACGCTATCTCGTAACCCAATTCTATGAAATTGGGTTATGAAGTAACGTGATTACGTAAAAAGTTTTGTTAATGTAAATACGAAATACTGCAGCTTACCACATCGGTAAGGTACACGTGATATACATCCTCTGAACCCGTGAACACATCGCCGATGTCAAACACCGCCGTTCCAAGAAGTCAGCAGTTTGTGAACATACTCTTGACAAGGCCCAGCACTACATCAGATTTGATAAACCACAAGTCCTCGCAAAAGAAAACCGATTCCTTCCCAGGATGATTCGCGAGGCTATTGAAATTAAAAAACACCCAAATTTCAATAGAGAAGATCGCTGGGGCTTACCACCTGCTTGGAACCCCATTATAGATTCCATTAAATCCATCCAAGCCCAAACCAGCAAGACCGAAGGATACAGTGAGCTCGTTCTGCGTGAATCGGATCGCCAATAAATAACAAAAATGTAAGGTAGCTGTTAGTAATTACAACATTAAGACGTCCAACAACTTAGTCTGCCCGTGACCATGGATGCTTTAAAGGATCCGAAACGTCGGGAATTAAATAATAATAATACAACGCGATAAAATCCGTAAAAAAATAGTTTTATTTCAATGTTTCCAACTATATTGCGGTCGGCTTCCAGTCTAACCAGATACGACTGAATATCAATATTTTACACGAAGCGACTGCCGTCAAACCTCCAAAACCTTATTTCTGGGCAATACCGATATCTGGAGAGTAGACTTTTTCTTTTCTTTTTTTTTAATAAAATGTAGACTCCCATCCCATGATGGGAGTCAAATTAACAGACCGCATCAAAAATAGCGTACTGCGCTCCAAAACCCAGATCGCCGACATTGGCCAAAAAGCTGCCAGCTTAAAATGGAACTGGGCTGGCCACGTCTGCCGCATGTCAAATGAGTTGTGGGCTAGACAAACTACCGAGTGGATCCCACATAACGGTAGACGACAACGCGGCAGACCTAGACGGAGATGGCGGGATGAGCTTGACTTCTTTAGGAAGGATTGGCCCAAAATAGCCTTGAGTCGTGAGGAGTGGAAAGAGGGTAGGGAGGCCTTTGCCCTGCAGTGGGACGACAACGGCTGAATAATAATAAAAATGTAGACTGTCAGGCTTTTTTTGGGCTTCTGACTACCACGAAATTACAAACGGGACCGACGGCTTTACGTGCTCTCCGAGGTACGGAGGGGTCTCGATGTGTTAAGAATGGTCACCCATCCACGGACTGACCGCAGCGAGCGCAGCTTAACCTTGCAGATGAGTTGATCGGCTTAATTATTGCTTAGCCTCGAGCTCCCCCTTACACGTGATATACCTTACCATTAAATCAAAGCTATTATTTTAGCTTTAACAAAACTCTAATCGGTACTAACTCAAAATACCGTTATCGGTATGGCACGTACAGCAATAACGATTGCTAAAATCGTTTCAGTATAAATTGCTGCGACATACGACAGGTTGGTAATTCTCGAAGAATGTCTAGTATTAACTGTACCTACGTTTACACTATTACAATTTTACGGAATTGGTATTCACAATGTATATTATGTATTCACATTAATGCGTTATTTTTAATTCGGTTCGCCGATTCGGTAGTCTCTAGATAGGAAATGTTTGAGACGTACGATACGAAAACCGAATTGTATGTATTTAACCCCCGACGAAAATGAGAGGTGTTATAATTTACTATTGCGACCGATTCGGTTTTGTTTATGTTTTCTAGTGCTATATTTTGTTGTATTTTGGTTACCGTGTATTGTACACGGTAGCCAAAATAAATGAATCGGTTTTTAACAACATTAGGTTTCGACGTAGGTACGCGTACGGTGTCAATACAAACATAATGATTGCATGAGTCACTGGAAATACTGTACATGAAAACCATTTCATTAAACCGCAATATGTGAACCCACTGTAAGGTGGATACTGTCCGTTTAATTTCATGAATTGGACCGATTTATGCAAAAATGATCCAATCCACACAAACCTTATATTAAAATATATCTTATTCGTAGTAGGTACATACTTAGGTCTCAAAAACTCAAAATTTTCGAGCTTGTGGATTAGATAATTTTTGCTTTGTCCAATTATGGTTTATGCAGATACAAATACCTACTGGCTGCTGGCTCTAAACCAACCAACCAAGAGGAGTGCAAGAAGGGAGGGTAGCCCTGCAGTAGGATGAATATGGCTGAATAACAAAAAAGATCCAAATTAAGATACGGTTTTATGTAAGTAACTGAGACAATCTATTTAGATTGTTTTAAGATAAATATGCAATTATGCATGCTAATAAATACCGAGTCCGTGCTGACTTGCTGCAGTTGTAAATATAATTAATCACCAATGAATACTGATAAGACTACCTTATTACATAATTTCTATCTTATAATGAAAATCTACCATTAGGTACACAAAGACTACACTAGAAAATGAGTTCATTTATTTGATTAATCAGTTTACATTATAAATTCATAAGAATAATAAATATATAATGATACTTAGTAATTTAAAAAATAAACTTTAAAGCAATTTATTACGAGTTAATACCTACCTTAAAAACTTATCTCATTAGTTCTAAGCAAGTACTAGGTAATCATTTTAATTGAAAAGAATAAAAAGCTTACCGAACTTTTTCTCGTTAGTAGTGAAACTTTTTTCTAAGAAAGGCTGGAACTTACCTGAAAAGAAATCGCTTTTATTAATATAGTTATTAGATTTTAGTATCTCGACATTATTAAGTATACAAATTAAGGTTATTATTACCGGAAAATGAAACTAGATAGGTACATAATATGAATTTGCATTAAGTTATTATTTCTATAGCTCCTTGGAATTCAATCTAAACATCGGTATTTAAAGGCCTTATTTTAAATCTTCTATTTTTTTTCCTGTTTTGCCCAAACGAACTGTGGGCAAAAGCCACCAAAAATTAGATCCTACACGGGGCGAAGCGACAGCGTGGTCGGCCCAGACGGAGGTGGCGCGATGAACTGGAGTCTTAGATACAGTTAGATGGCTTAACCCACAGACAGAACGGTTTGGAAGGAGGGAAGGGAGGCCTTTACCCAGAAGTCGGACGAAATGGGCTAGAAAAAGAAAGAAATGCAGTATAGGTAATAGTGGTGGTCCAATTAAAGCATCAACTATTCACAATGTTTTTTCTTAGCGGATGTCCCGAAAATTTCAATTTCGTATAGTTTTTCAAATTCAGTTTGTAAGTGGTATTCCGCTTTTATATAAATAGATCTTGATTAACGATAATGAGCCTCTTAAAATCTCAATATAAAGTTAGGAAACACAATTTAAAGTCTTAATATTTCCTAGGGATTATCTTTTGCGGCTTAGCCTACGTCAAGCCATGAAATGTATCTGCAATAACTTATTTACTAAAGTATCAATAAAAGTGATGTAGTAGGGGCAAAAATCCAACGATATATAAATTAGAATCCTAAGATATATTTTGCAGAGGTAACCCTAATTTAGGGCTGTGATATGAATTTTTATGACGTGTTCTTGTTTTGGAATTTAGTAACCCCAGATTTTAGAGTTACGAATAAACGGTCATATAATGAAATTGTTTTTTCATAAATAGGAGTTGAAATTCTGAATTGATACGCCAACAAAAATGGGAACGACCAATGAATCTTAAAAATCTATTAGGTTTTTGGACTATGTTAATCGTCCAAAAAGTTCTCACCTTTTATTTCCTCCTACTTACGTACAAGGTTAATTGACCATTTAATCTTATAGTAAGATGACTACGATGAATATCACTCAGCGTAGGTTTCTTTACATAGTCTTCCGTCACCGTCCAAACCAAGCCAGTGATAATTAATTATTCAAAAACTCTGAGGTGCATGCCTGGGATTCCAGCTCGACACTATAAGTCTTCACTGCTTCAATTAATATGAATGAGAAGTGAACTTCATAAAATAATATCGACACAATACTTAATTAAAGTAATCAATCTCGAGCTAACCCGATTATAACCTACCTTCGCGTACTTGTTCTGAAAATTAATTTATGAATATTTCTATGAAACGTAACGTAATTAATAGTAGATGAATGGATTTGAGATTGCTATAACTATCATTCTAATTAAATAGAAATGAAAGCATGAATCATTAAGTTTTATTACCGAAAACCTCCGCAGAATCATGGCTATTTGCAATGAGTAAACAAAGCTATAAATAACCACTGAGGTGAACCATAATTAACACTATACAGAAAAATAAAAAAATCGTTTTGTAAAATACAAAACAGCTAAGGAAGATGGAGCAATGAAAAAGCGCCAGCAATCCAAAGAGTAAAAAGATTTTATGAGAATATTTGAGCAATATCGGCTATATAGAATCTGTTGGGAAGCTGCAATAGAGCCGTGCAGTGAATTATTGAATTACGATAGACGCCAGAGCTGAAATATTAACAGGTATTGGTGAAAAAAAATATAAAATTAATGCATTTTTCGCTGAAATGCATTTGGCAACCTTGTAATTTCAGAATAAGTTATTTTGAGATTATTTATACCATTTGGAAAGCGGCAGGGTTGACCTGACACCACCTGCTTTCTATTGCCTGTGGTTGGGTTAGGGGGACTGTAGGAAATGGATATTTGAGTTGTTAATGATAACTGCTTGGTATCTCATTACTAGTAGAGGTTGAATTACAAATGTCGTTGCCATGATTATACATGTAGATGACAAGATGACAGGTAATATCAGCACTTAATCCAGCAATTTCTGCGTTCAACCTGTGCTAGTGAGTTGAGTGTTGATCCATCGAACACGGATTTGACCCGAGTAAACAGGTGGGAGATAATTGGGCTATAATACAGCTTGACATAATACCCACAATATACATCGCGATTTATAAATTAGTGTTTTTCTCTACTAGCATGGTCATCCTTAATGTATGCTAAAGAAATATATCCCTATCGTAAGCTTCCAATCCTTGCCAATAAGTTGTCATTCGACAACATACGTACTATATTTGATTAAAAATGATTAAAATGATATTTATTTCTGTAAATAGATCATAAAAAAATACTTGTACAAGTCATTTTTTAAACTAGATGGCGCCAGCATTTCCTAACTGACGACCTTTGAAAAGAAACACCGAAACAAACTCAGAGAATCATGGTCTCTTGCTTAGGCTACGTCTCCAATCAAGCAAGTCTTTGCTCCAACTGCGAATGTTATAATTAATTCTTCTTTCTTCCGGTATAATTTGGTTTCATTAAATATAGAAGAGGGAAACTGACTAAGGGTGTGTAGTGTATGCGATTTCACAATAAACTATGCATACTGTGGTGGAGGGCGCACGGTAGAGGAGCCCGGCACAGAGAACATTATACATATATACGGATACCCGACGCGACTACATCCTGTTTTGCATATAAATATATTTTTTTTATGTTTATTGATACAATTCTTAGATTAATTGATTACCTAGATTGATTGTAACTCAGCTCTTTTATAAACTAATATTTTACACTTAATATTGTTCAATTATACAATTTACTATATTATATTATACTTTACATTATAGTTATACTGATTTAAATTATAAAATTATCGTAATCACTTGTTGCGTAAGGTATGCTCTGTTAGCAATAAGATATATGTAATAAATAAATAAACACGTCTAACACACCTATAATGAGTTTATTATTGAATATAGGTATCCTAAGCCACCACAAACGGTGATCTTGACATGACCTACGTCAAACGCAGGACATTACAGGGTGCTTGGACAAAACTATTACTGAATTCTGTATGAAAATTGATCATCAAAATTCTATATATAAGTAGGCTGATAGATATTCACCAAATTATTATGAGTACCGTAAAGTTCTTATGTGCCGTTACACCAGCTCATTAATATTTTCAAAAGCATTGTCTTATCCTAAAGCAACCCAAATGCGTATAGCAAGTCATAGCTTATTTTAAAAGCCTTAAAGGCGTTAATTCTAGCTGACACTTTCCTCTTTAACAATTTTGATCTTTCACCTTTCCTCTAACGAAAAATATTTTAAATACGAAAACCAAAAGTAAATTTAACTTCCACCAAATATTTTCTCACAAAAGAATTTTCTTTTGATGCCAGTGAAAGTTTAATTTATTTTTATGTTTGTGAGTTTTTACGTTTATATCTATATTTTATAATCCTTTTATATTCTATTGTTCAGCAGTTTGTTATTCTTCCTTCATAAATAAGGCTTCGGGTGGTTCTGTTTCGGTATTCTCAAGTTTTATTGAAGGAAAAGCACTCTTTCTCTTTCAAACTTCTCCAGTCTCTACGAGATTTGTGAAGTCTTATTTATTTTTTTGCTTTTATGTTATTTTAGTGAAGAAAAACTTCGAATGCGGACAGGATTCGAACCTGCGTCTTCTGGTTATGCCAGACGCTATAACCGCGAGTCTTTAAGGTGACGTCAGTATTATCTATTTTACGTGGGAGAGCCATGCTTCGGCACGAATGGGCCGGCTCGACCGGAGTGATACCACGGCCTCACAGAAAACCGGCGTCAAACAACGGTTACGTTGTGTTTCGCCGAGTGAGTGAGGTTGCCGAAGGCCCAATCCCCTTTTAAAAGGCGGGCAACGCATTTGTGAACCCTCAGGTGCTGCAGGTGTCCATGGGCGGCGGTAATCGCTTACCATCAGGCGATCCATCTGCTCGTTTGTCCCACTATCCCATAAAAAAAAACTATTGAAAAGCAACATTTTGCTTCTCATACGACATTTCGATGTCGTACGATGTCACCTTACCTATTATAATGATATCAGATTCTAATACATTCTGATATAATTTTGTAAATAAATAAAGTCTTGTACACTTGCTTCAATATAGCTTTAAATGCATAAAAAATATAAGCTCATGATGATGGTGTCTTGTTGGAAAGTAACGTGAAATAGATGAAGATATCAGATCTTTGACACCAAGTAGCGAAAAACAACTTTAATGTTTGCAAAAATAGTATTCACGACAAAAGCTGTACAAGCTAAAAATAATGAATTTGATGCAAGAGCTCGTCGCTTTATATAGATTTTATTTGTCGCTCCAAAGTGTAATCAAATATTAAAGGAATTTGTAAACAGCTTCCCGTTTTCTCTTAACGCCATGAATTTAAGTTGTAAATAAGGGAATCGATGACGTCGGAATACAGTCTTGCTCCGAATTCCTATACAGATAATTCAAATTTTTAAACTGAGTCACGGATTATAATGAAGTAACATAAAGTTTTATAGGCATATCATCAAATTGATTTGGTACAGAAAAATATTCCTTATTCTCATACTTATAATGCTTCAAAGCAGACGTAAAGTTTGGAAATACCTAACAAATTTCATTCACAATTTCCGATCTCCTCCTCGTGGGTACGATTCAAGTTTTTACGTTTCTTGGTACTGGGCCAAGACTTAAATCTTACTACCTATGAAACCTCCCACGATTTAGTGCTTTTACGATACCCTGTGTGACGTAATCCCAGTCTTACGAATCTTAGTTTTGAGTCGCTGTATGAACTCGTAAACTTGAGGGTTTTACTTTATTTTATTAAGTTGTACGCTCATTTCATCCTAAAAATAGAAACACACTAACAATGATAGCATTCATTAAGGACAAAGCATTTTTGTCAGTGATATAACTATATATAATATAACTATATATAAGATTAATGTTAATTGAATTTATACAATTAATTGGAGATGGAGATTTGATATCATGAATAAGAAATACCAGGAACCATTCTGAAACTTTAATTCATAACCCAAACATATAACCAAAGAATTGTGTTAACGGTTAAAAATCTTTGTCTGTCTCATTATAGGTAACTACTCCATCTGTCTGTGGAACGTTATTTTTAATTTAAAAGTTCGTTAGATATGTAGGTAGTATGGTTTATGATTAAGGCGGAATGGTTAGAAATTGGTGAAGGCATTTTAAATTATTCTTAATGGTAAAAAAGTTGGTATAGATATAGAGCATAGATATACAGACAGAATTTCTTTCTGTCTGTATATCTATGCTCTTGCGTCTCTATAAAATAAAAAAAGTAACTCCTTTATACAAATCTATTCTCTTCGGTCCCCCTACTATTGGAAAACAACATTTGACATAAAAAGTTTCCCCATATTTTTTACCACCATTGTTAGACAGCCTTGAACAAACTTGTACTTCCTTACTACCTTTATGGCGGAACTATTTTATTGGTCGTCTCAATGATAGACGGAGCTCTTACGGACACGTTCCTGACTATAACATTGAGCGAAAATATCGGGATCCATCTAGCTGTTCAAGATCAACATCAAGACATCCAACAATTCTGACACACATCGGATATAACTTGGTTGAATCGAAGTATAACTTGGCTGAAACTGCGTGAAAAACAATCTATGTTTTCTCAAGGAACTAGATGTTGCTCATGGTTTCACTTGCATCCCTGACTGTTTGAGAGAAAAGGTAGCCTTATAACCTTTCTCATTTAATGCCTTAAAATCTGTTCGGACGGACAAACAGATAGAGTTATATTCCCATTTATACCAATAATATTAGTATTGAAATATCAAAAAAAATAGCTTACGAGTCAGAGTACCTTGGAATTAAAAATCCATATCTTTCATGTATTTTGACGTCACGTTTCGCGTAGATGGTTGAGCGATCGACTTCTGCGTGGGTTTATTCCCCTCACGGACAAATTAACTAAAGCTTAGTTGTTCCTAGTTGTGAATATTTGTATTTATAAACGCAGCAACGATACAAACCTGGTGTTTAAAAAAATTATGCAACCTTGCTGGTGTGCCACGGCTGGGCAAAGGACTCTTCCTGTCCAAAATTTTCTTTTTTCTTTCTAATTAACTTAATTTTTTCAAATTTAATTTCTTGCACTCATAATATTATATCGTATTACATGGTTACAATTACTTAGTGTCTTGTAGGTGTGGCAAAAATATGTCTTTGTCTTATTATTATACACCTCTGCCTTATTCTTTGGAAATACAGGCGTGATGATATGTTTGTTTATTAATTTTTCTCCACCATCCATTTACATAAATTCTATTGTATCTACTAGCACATTTCATACATCAAATATGACCTGCAATTAGCAATTTCATAAACTCTTATCAATCTACTTAAACAATCTAATCTGCCCCATTTCGAGCGTGTAGCAATAATTTAAGTACCGCTATTTTTACGACCGTTATCAAACATCGAACGCAATTCAGTGTGAACTCCCCTACACTGGAGTAGGCCAGTGCTGTAAAGTTACAAGATCTCGCGCTTGTAAACATTGCGCTACATGTAAACAATGATGCGGGAACTGAAGGAACTAGGTGAATTTCTTTGGGATTATAAATAAATAACTACCTCATTAGCCTAGTGGTCCTAAACGCGACTGCTACGCTAGAGGTTTTAGTTTCGATTCTCAGGTCGAGCAAAGTGTTACTGGGTTTTCTATGAAATTCTGAGTGGCAGCCCGGAGTTTGGAATTTGTTCCCGGTTAATGGCAATAGTCTCGCCCTCTATTACATGGGACCTAAACATACCAGCGAACTGTGGATATACATTAGTACGCCTCTGCCTAACCCTTCGGGAATACACACGTGATGGTATTTTATGTATAAATAAATAAAGGTGAATACACTATAGAGTAAAGAAGGTGAATCCTTTTTCAAGTCCTATTAACATAACATACTAGTTCGCCGGTATATTTAGTTCTCATGTAATAAGGGGCGAGCTTATTGCCATTAACCGGGCAAAAATCCAAACTCCAAGCTGCCACTGAGAATTTCATAGAAAAACTCAATACCTAACAATTTGCTTGACCTGGAAATCGAACCCGTCTAGAGTAGCAGTTGCGCTTAGGACCACTAGACTAATAAGGCATAATATAACATAGAGTAGGTTTATAAAATATATCTAATAAGAATTAATAAATATGGTGACGTGTCGTCAGTTTTATTTCTATGAAAAAATATTTATAATAATTTACAATATTATGTACTAGCTTCTGCCCGCGACTTTGTCTGCCTGGACTTTAGAATTGGATCCGACCTGGATAAAAAGTAGCCTATGTGTTATTCCAGACTATAATCTATCTCTGTACCAAATTTCATCCAGATCCGTTCAGCCGTTCTGGCGTGAAAGAGTAACAAACATCCATAGATCTATACATCCATACTCACAAACTTTCACGTTTATAATATTAGAAGGATAGGATGAGTATGAGTGAACCCTGCAATACCCAACGTTCTCCACTAAAGGGCACTATGAATGCGGAGTACCTAGAGAGACAATGTGTGTGATACTTAGCAGCTAACAGCTAAATGTTCTACATATAGCTTGGCAGTCGACACTAGCTTAGACGCGAGACCTAGGTGGTTGAATGGAAATGCTTTGGGAATACATATTTTATTTGCAGTACTTTAGAGTTGTTTGTTAATAAATTTACAGATTTATGATTGACTAGCTTTTGCCAGCGACTTCGTCCGCGTGGAATAGTTACTTTGTTCCCTAGTTCTTCGCCCGTGGTTTCACCTGCGTTGCCCCGTTCCTAAGGGTTGTAGCGTGATGATATATACATTGATAGTTTGAAACCTTTCCCATGAATCACTCATTTTCCCAACATTTCCCTTCACTGCTCTGCTCCTATTGATCGTAGCGTGATGAAAAGTACACTCTAACCTGTGGTTTGGGCTGTACGTTGATAGATCACTATGTCAGTCAGTCAGTCACCTAACGTAAGAATAGACAAATATAATCAGAAAGCTCCAAACTGCTAAGCTATCGGGAGTTACACGTGTTATTGTGAGTCAACCATAAAAGATAGACATTTGCTGTCGTGGAATATTTTTTATATAATTTTAAGGAGAACATTTCCGTCATACATGATTTCTGTGTAGCTTTAACCATTAAGGCTGCAAACGCGATGGAACCTTAAAAAATGGAGTAAGTTCTCTGGTTTTCCCAACATTTCCCTTCACTGCTCTGCTCCTATTGATCGTAGCGTGATGAAAAGTATACTATAACCTGCCCAGGAGTATGAAGAACAATTGTACCAAGTTTCGTTGAAATCCGTCGAGTGGTTTTTGTTTCTATAAAGAACATACAGACAGACAGACAGACAGACAGACAGACAGACAGACAGACAGACAGACAGACAGACAGACAGACAGACAGACAAAAATTTTACTGATTGCATTTTTGGCATCAGTATCGATCACTAATCACCCGCTGATAGTTATTTTGGAAATATATTTCATGTACAGAATTGACCTCTCTACAGATTTATTATAAGTATAGATGAGTATTAAGAGTCCGGCGGAGCGGAATTTCTCTTACAAACGTAATTCAAACGCAATTTAATCAAATTCTGTTATTATTCGGATTCGGATACTTACCATTTTGTCCAAAATACTTCACTGAAAATAAATGTAAGCGAATGCCATTTTTGATAATTTTTCGGTCTTTTATTTCCAGTGGACTAGTAGTAGACGAAATCGTACCGTAGGAACCTAGATTAATGGTATGCAAATCCGATTAATAACATAATTTGATAGAATATTGTCTGGATTACGATTTATTTCGGAATTACGTTTTTGTGGGCAATTCAAGCTCCGCCGGACCCTTAAGTACCTACAGATACAAATTTAAGGATTTTACAGACGTAGGATGTGCTAATTTTTAACACATAAGTACGCGAATATTAGACGCCATTTTACTATATTTATATTATATAAGTAGGTACATTTATTAATTTAATAATAATTAATTCAAACTGCCTCAATAGTGTAGTGGTCCCAAGCGCGACTACTACGTTTGAGGTCTTGGGTTCAATCCCTAGGTCGAGCAGTTATTAGGTTTTTCTATTAAATTCTCAGTAGCAGCTTGGATTCTGGATTTGTGCCCGGTTAAATGGCTATAGGCTCGCCCTCTATAAGATGGGACATAAACTGTGGGTGTAAATTATGTACGCCTCTGTCTAACCCTTCGGGGAATACAGGCGTGATGGTATGTCATGTTAATTCAAAAATTACAGCGTCCATGGCTACGGACAGGCTTAGGTATTGTGTTAAACTGTAAGACCAAAAGATAAGGTGTATATTAGAACACCTCTGCCTAAATTCACCAGAGTACCTATAGCTAGAATTTGCCGGTATGTTAAGGTCCCATATAATAGGGGGTGAGCTTATTAACTTGGCACAAATTCCGAACACCGAGCTGCCATAGAGAATTTTACAGAAAAACCCATTAAACACTTTGCCCCATTCCCATGTCAACCTGGAAATCAACCACTAGCGTAACAGTCGTACAAAGATATATTACTCCTTATAAAAATCCCTCGAACCCTGAGATGATATCAGAAATAAAAAAAAGCTTTTGATATCAATTTCGGTAAGTACTTTAGTATGTATGTATGTAATGTTACGTAAGTAAATGCGCTAAGCCCATACATAGTCGTAAATGCGCTAAGCCTTCGAGATCTATGGGCTTAGCGCATTTACTTACGTAACATTTTTTTAATAATAGTACTATAGGTACAATTATATTATAGGTATAATTGTCAAACTATTTAAAACAAAGTTGTAAAAAATTGATATTGTAATCATGTTTTTTTTTAAAAAAGAGTATCTGTTCCGGCGCAACTGCAAGCGCCTGCGCAAGTACTCTTCAAACAACTAATTGTACGAGACGTTGCTATAATAATCCGATAGGCGTTTTGCTAATTGTATTAAATTGTGTAGTGTCATTGGCACTCGCCCCAGAACCTTGAAACTGTAACGATCTAACGTATTAAATTTGCAATTACGATTTGTGGGATTTCATTTATGGCACCTGTATGTTAGCTAAAGACATAACATGGTGGCCCATGAGGGGAACAACTAAATAATTATAAGAATAATCGCGTAAATACACCATAGAAGACTAGCAATTGGATGAAGAAATCGGTCACGGCGATCAAGTCGTGCTGGACCAGAGGAGCCTTCTAGTGAGCGGACTAAAGCCACAGAGTTCCAGGGAAAGTTGCAGGCCAGGATCCAAGGTTACGAACAGTGGTACAGCTAAAGTATCGCATCGTGCAGCAGCGTTCACCCAAAGATAAGTGTCCTTCCCACATCATACTTTTTTATCCAAATTCCAAAATACCTATCCTAATCCATTATAACTATTCAGAATACTAATCTACTTGTGCATATCAAGGTGTTTCTGTGCTATTTTCTGCAAAATTCCCATAAAAAAGATCGTAATTGAATCATCTTTGTCTTAAATACCTACCCTCAGTTAGAAAAAATAATTCGCAAATTTCGAATATCTGAGTATTTAGCTCAATTAAGTTATTTTAGTAATCCTAGTGTAATATTTAAATTTCACATTCATGCATTGTCCCATAATTACGCAAAATATTTTTTATTTAATTGAATTTGTTGTCTCATTGTTCTTTGCTCCTCGCAATATTGAACTATAAATTCTTGTCAATATCGAATATTTAGGGTATCTTGCCTACCATTCCAGGCCATTATCGACGTTCGCGCTCACTATTTCGTGCATAATATTTGCGTGCGATAGCGGGTACCGAGCAGCAGGCAGGCGGCAGCAAGTGTGCTGCTACGCTTGCACCCCGGTTCCCTGTACGGCAAGTGTCACCGTTAGGAGGAGCGTGAGCTATTCAATTTAATTAACTTAGCTTGTTTGCCATTTGTTGGTCGTTAAAGTGCAAGGTAATTTTTTATTATGACTAGCGAAAATAAACTACTTTTTAAGGAATTATTAACGAAAAGAGTGTCCGCTAAGGGGCAGATTACTAAATTTAAAATTATTTGAATGGTATTTCGGAACTCAATGAATTAACTAATATTCAATTAACTGAGTTAAATTTGAAGCTTGTCAAGTTTGAAGCGTTATCATTGAGGGTAGATGACTTGCAGGGTGAAATAGAGGTTCTAAATCCTGAAAATATTTCGACCGAAATTGAAGAGCGCGAAAACATTGAGCGTGATATTATAACGAACATAGCCACTGCAAAGAATTTGGTCGAGATATTTACCAGGAAAAATGAGGGTGAGCAAAGACGACATTCTGCTCATGATGTTTCTTGTTGTAATGATCATCATCAACAACACGAAGTTCCTTTGAAGCTTCCACAGATCCAAATAGCAAAGTTTGATGGTGCATATTTCCGCTGGTTGGAATTTCGAGATACGTTTGAAAATTTAATCCATAACAATAACCGTATTTCGCCAATCAACAAATTTCACTATCTCATATCGTATTTACAAGGCGACGCGGCCAGAATAATATCGAATCTCGAAGTTTCTACCACCAATTATGCTGAAGCGTGGAAGCTGCTTTGCAGTCGTTATAATAACAAAAGAATATTGATTGACCATCACTTAAATTCGTTGTTCAGCATTAAGCAACTTCCACGTGAGTCAGAAAAGGCGTTGAGATTCCTAGTCGATCATGTAAACAAAAATCTGCGCGCGTTAACAGGTCTCGGACAACCAACAGATAAGTGGGATGTGCTAATAATATTTATGCTTACCTCTAAACTGGATTCCAATACTTTATTAAAATGGGAGGAATACCGAAATAACATTGATGGAGACGTGCCTACTTTGGATCAATTCTACAAATTTCTAATAGACAGAGCTGATGTTCTCGAATCTTTAAATCGGAACCGATCCGATTACAATATTTCAAGGCCTTCTATGCGGCCTCTACATAATAACATCAATCCAAAACAAGGCCCTTCATTTACAAAATCATTTGCAAGCGTAGGCAATAAAAATAACAATTTGAGGAGACCTAGTAATTTCTTGTGCATAATTTGCGATGAAAGTCATAGGATATATGACTGTCCTACTTTTAAAGCCAAGGGGGTAAATGAAAGATTGATGGATGTAACAAAATATAAGCTATGCGTGAATTGTTTACGACAGGGTCATTCTGCTCGCGAGTGTCGCATGGGGCCTTGTCGCGAATGTAATCGAAGGCACAATAGTTTACTTCACCGTCCATCTTCCTCCACCAACAATCTCGTTTCTCTTGACGAACAAGAGGAGACTATAGTTAATTGTTCAAATCAAAGTACTAATCAAAATATAGGTCAGGTTCTGTTGTCCACAGCCATGGTCGAAGTATCGAATCCATTTAACCAGCAAAAGGTTAAAGTTCGTGCACTTCTGGATAGCGGAAGTCAATTATCCTTCATCTCTGAGTCCCTAAAGACCAGACTATCGCTGAATTCTAATCCTATTGATTCGTTGAAGGTCATAGGAATAGGAAACACAACTGCGTCTAATGTAGTTGAAAGTTGCAATGTGCAAATTAAATCAATAAACACAGAATTTAAAGTCACGTTATCGTGTCTTGTAATGAAAGAATTAACGGGTTGGTTACCGAAAACACCTATTAATATTGGCTCACTAAGGTTGCCAGAGGGTATACAGCTGGCTGATCCATCATTTCATCAGCCGGCCCCAATAGACATATTAATAGGAGCTGACCTCTTTTGGGATCTTTTAGGCAACGAGCAATATACCCTAGGGATAGGAACCAATAATCCGAATTTAAGAAATACAAGGCTCGGCTGGATAATATCCGGTCCCATTAGTAAGTTCATGAATTCAAACAAAAGAACACAATGTAATCATGCTATGCTTTCCGAACTTAAATCTCAAGATGAAAATGTCGATAAAATGTTAGCAAAATTCTGGGACTTGGAAGAAGTTCCCACAAAAAAGATAATGAGTGAAAATGAAAAGGAGTGTGATATTCATTTTTTGACTCACACTACTAGAGATAATACAGGCAGATTTTCAGTTAAATTACCATTAAAGGACACCCCTGATTGCCTAGGGGACACATATTTACTAGCTAAAAAAAGATTCGTTAATTTAGAAAAGCGATTTAAACGCAGGCCATCACTAAAAATAGAATACACTAAATTCATTAACGAATATGCTGAGTTAGGGCACCTATCTAAGTTCCATAATAACTTAAATGGCATTCCATGTTATTATTTATGTCATCATCCAGTTCTAAAGCAAGAGAGCGAGTCGACAAGGCTCCGGGTAGTGTTTGATGGTTCCGCTCCGTCCACGTCAGGGTATGCACTCAATGACATTTTGAGAGTGGGTCCGAATGTCCAGGACTCGCTCTTTTCCATATTGTTACGCTCTAGACAATATAAATATCTACTCACCGGCGACATTGAGAAAATGTATCGTCAGGTGTCAGTTCACGAAGAAGAGCGTAACCTACAGCTAATACTTTGGAGAGAGGATGAGTTACAGCCCATTCAAACATTAAGGTTAAATACCCTGACCTATGGTACTGCCAGTGCAAGTTATCTAAGTACGCGCTGTCTTTGGCAGATAGGAGAAGAACAAGAGGATGACGTCATAAGGGACATAATACAAAGGGACTTTTATGTCGACGATTTAATTACGGGATCTGATGATCTTCAACAATTGAAGTACATACAGAATTCAGTATCAAATGCCTTAAAATCTGGGTGCTTTAATCTTCGAAAATATAAAAGTAACTATCCATTAATATTTGATAACATTGATATAAATAAACAAGACAATTTAACTTTCAGTGAGTCATCAAACACGCTCGGGCTTGGTTGGACTCCATCTAGCGACACCTTGCATTTCCCAATAAAAGGTTTTTCTTACGATAATGATGTAATGATAACAAAACGATTTATTATGTCGAACTCGTTTAAAATATTTGACCCCTTAGGGCTTCTAAGTCCAATTGTTATCCAACCAAAAATAATGTTGCAAAAACTCTGGCAGCATAAATTAGATTGGGATGAGCCTGTTACGCAAGAGATAAAGGATAATTGGACAAGGTTCGCAGACAATTTAAAATGCATTCCTAATTTGCAGATTCCAAGAATAGTTTTAGGAAATTCACCTAAATATATAGAACTTCACTCATTTAGTGATGCTTCCCAGTCCGCATACGGTGCATGTATTTATATAAGGTCCATTAGCCACAATGGTGACGTTACTATTCGATTGTTATGTGCAAAATCTAAAGTAGCACCTCTAAAGCCTACTACTATACCACGCCTTGAGTTGTGCGGGGCCCTACTTGCCGCTAAACTTGTCAAGTCTGTAATAGACTCGATCAGGCAACGGCCGGGAAGGATAGTCCATTGGTGTGACTCAAGCGTGGTACTGGGATGGATACGTAGTGATTTAACAAGATTAAAAATATTCGTTGCGAATCGTGTCAGTGAGATAAAGGAACATACCGATCCGTCTGCATGGCGATATGTTCCCACTGACTCAAATCCTGCAGATTTAATATCGAGGGGGATTGACGCAAAAGATTTAATATCCATGAACCTGTGGTGGACAGGTCCATGCTATTTGCATAATAAAAATGAGTCCGAATGGCCAATACTAAATGTCAACGACTCTGAACTTTTACCTGAGATAAAATCATATTCAGCTATAATAAATAATTCAATAATTAATTTCGATAAATATTCATCTCTAAATAGACTTCAAAGATCATTCGCCTACATTCAACGATTCATATTTAATTTAAAACATTCTAATAGCAAGCGCGTAGGCCCGTTATCAGCTGACGAACTGTGTGAGTCATTCCATGCGCTTTGCATTATAGCTCAAGGTCAAACATTCCCCGTAGAATACGAGACGCTTGTGAATGGCAAGCAATTGAATAATAAAAGTAAAATTTTATCTCTTTCTCCATTCATTGACAATATAAAGTTAATCCGTGTCGGTGGGCGAATAGAAGCGTCAGGTTGGTCATATGAAAAGAAACATCCCATTCTTCTTCACGCTTCACATAGATTAACCAAATTATATTTTGAAAGAGAGCATTTAAATAACATGCATGCAGGCCCGCAGCTGCTTTTAGCCACGGTGAGAGAAACCGTGTGGCCAGTAAACGGTCGTTACCTCGCGAGACGCACTGTTAATAACTGCGTGCGATGCAGGCGTCTTCGAGGTAAAACGTTGTGCCCTAAAATGGGTGAGTTGCCCTTTCAACGGGTAACCCCAGGCTATCCCTTCTTATCTGTTGGTTTAGACTTCGCCGGTCCGTTTTTTATTATCAATCGTAAAGGCCGAGGAAGCCGCGTTATAAAGTGTTATTTATGCATATTTGTATGCCTACGTTATAAATGCATTCATCTTGAGGCTGTCAGTGACTTGACGAAAGATGCATTTATAATGACCCTCAGGAGGTTTATCGCCCGTCGAGGTAAGCCAGCGGAAATGTTCAGTGATAATGGAACAAACTTTGTGGCTGCAGCAAAGGAAATAGGAGATTTCATCAAACAATCGCAGGAACCTTTAACAAACTTTGCAAGTCAACAAACCATAAACTATAGGTTCATACCTGCTTACTCTCCTCATTTCGGTGGCATATGGGAGGCCGGGGTAAAATCGGCCAAGCACCATATAAAACATGTCATTGGCAACAGCCACTTGACCTATGAAGAAATATCAACTTTGTTTGCACAAGTGGAGGCGATTCTGAATAGCCGTCCCTTGTGCCCTCTATCCTCCTGCCCTGACGATCTCCTCTCCCTTTCACCAGGACATTTTATCATCGGGAGGCCCTTGACCGCACTGCCGGCTCCGACCCTGGATGACAGCAGCTACAATCATCTCAAACGCTACGAGCATCTAGAAAGAATACGACAGCACTTCTGGCAAAGATGGAGTAAAGAATATCTGTCCGAATTACAGCAAAGAACTAAGTGGCGTACCGATAAATCCAAATTGAACGTCGGAGATATGGTGTTGTTGGCTGACGATAATTCATCGCCGCTGCAGTGGAGACTCGGACGAGTTCTACGTCTCATCTATGGACCGGACAAGATACCACGAGTCGCGGACGTCAACACTATTAAGGGCTGTGTACGCCGATCCTTAGTGCGTCTCTGCCCACTACCAACAGCGGATGAACTCATGGGTTGAAAGGGTCAGCCTTTCAACGGCCGGGAAGATGTTCCGGCGCAACTGCAAGCGCCTGCGCAAGTACTCTTCAAACAACTAATTGTACGAGACGTTGCTATAATAATCCGATAGGCGTTTTGCTAATTGTATTAAATTGTGTAGTGTCATTGGCACTCGCCCCAGAACCTTGAAACTGTAACGATCTAACGTATTAAATTTGCAATTACGATTTGTGGGATTTCATTTATGGCACCTGTATGTTAGCTAAAGACATAACAGTATCTATGAAGTTTCTTGCCGGCTCTTCTCCATAAGACCCACTTTTTGGAACCGTGCAATTAGTTTGACTTTTCAAAAGTACCTTTTTAATGGTCTAATTGAAATAAATATTTTTGACTTTGACTTTACTGATCATAAGAAAATAAATACTTAAGTACATTACTTAGCTACAAAATTCACTGAAGTACTTACCGAAATTAATATCAAAAGCTTTCTACATGTTATTAATATGCAGCTATACATCACAGACGCAGCTTAAAGGCATTAGGCACGCCCCAAAACTTTGTCTTGAGTATAACTATGTTGTTTGCAGAGGTCCCAGTAATGCCATACATATGGCATCCTGGGTGTGTGTCTTTGCTCACGCTATCTTGACTCTAAAGTACATAGAACTAAGAAGCATTTTGCTCTCTAAGTACATAGCATGGCTTAAAAGCACTCAATTACTGTTTAAATATTTTTAGAGCGTTATTCCTGAAAGCCCAGCCACCGTCTACTCAAAACCGCTGTAACTCTTTCTTCAAAAGGTCATATTTTCAGACATGACTCTGCAAGGTGTCACTCACATATTTTGATACTATTATGGCTGGACTTTAAAAGATACTATGTATCTCTGAGTTTGTTTCGGCGTTTCTTCTCAGAGGTCGTCAGCGGCGCCATCTAGTAGATACTTAACATTGACTTGTTTTTTTATAATAAGCTAACTATCAATGTGGGTCGCACATTACTAGTATTCTTGTTAACCTCTCATACTAAGCTAAATGCTTGTGTTACAAGTGGGTTTACATCGGTAATGCAATGGGGGAGGTCGAACTGGCAACCACATGATCGCAAGTCCGACGCCCCAGCCATTAGGCTACCACTGCTTATTATTATATTAACTTGTAGAAGTGTGTCTAAAAGATCCATTTACCAAGAGAAATAAATATAGATACCTAACCTAACCAGATACCAGAGCTCTTAAAAGCTAAAATGTAAAACAACTTGTGGCCTACTTAATACATAAGTACACATAATAAACATAACAACAAATACAATGTACAACACAACACAACAACACATACAATATATAAATACTGTATACTTATTATATATATATATATAGTATAGTATATTGTATAGTGTGTATATAGTATAGTATATGTAGTATATAATGTAGTACACTATAATGTAGTATAGTGTATATAGTATTGTGTGTGTGTATACTTGGGTACAAACTTTATACCCAATTCTGCTCATATGATTCATCATAAATTATCATCTTTATTAGCTCATGACACTTTAAAATGTACACCTGTCTTTGTCACTAAACTTTTAATAAAGTAAATCGGCACTAGATATAATACTCAGTTCAGCTGTTTCTTCGCTAACGAGCCTTTAGGAATAATATTACTAATTTACGACTTTTTAATTTCAAACTAAGTGTGACGCAGCATTTTGATATGATCTAGTAGTTAGTAAAAATCTTAAAGATGGACTTGTAATAGTGTATTAATAATAAAAAGATTGATAGGTAAAATATTCTATATTGCAGTTTTACAAATTATGGTATGCAAAAATCTATTTCTCCTTTGAATTCGCACTTAAAAAAGACACAACACTACTTAAAATAATAAATAAAATCTTCCGTCAGGCGATTCGCACAATGCACCGAATGACGCAGCGTAGCGCGGGAGTGCGTGTTCTTACGTTGCTTGAAAGTATCTCTCTTACATTGAAAACATACGTACTGCAACACACAGAAAACCTCCGCAGAAAAGCTTCGTCACCAGTGTCGCCACGCATGCCGCAGCGTAGAGCGGGGCAGTGTGTGAATCGCCTTAGTCATTGTAACAATTTACGATTTACGCACGAGCTTTAGAAGCCTGACAAATTATGTTCGTACGCGTTAACGGGTCGTATCTAAAATCCGTAGCCGTCGCAATTGCGAGTCCCTGAGAGCTATTCCACTAAATCCTCTTCAATTTGTCGTAAGAACCGAAGCTATTTGACTCGCTATAACTGTTCACCACTCATTGTAAACGCTTCCTGCTAAGCGGCAATTGTTTCGCACTACAGCTAGTAGTCCTGAGCGCGGCGTCTACGCTAGAGGTCCTGGGTTCCAGGTCAAGCAGTATTATTGGGTTTTTCTGTGAAATTCTCAGTAGCAGCTCGGAGTTTGGAATTTGTGCCCGGTTAATGGCAATAGGCTCGCGCTCTATTACATGGGACCTAAGCATGCCGTCGAAGTATGGGTGTATATTAATACGCCTCAGCCTAACCCTTCGGGGAATACATGCGTGATGGTATGTACAGCTCCTTTAAGTTCTAGGAAATCCCGTAGTTTTTTTCGATCCACATTTATAAATATACATAATTATTATTTACTTATTTATAATTGATAAACTGATCTACAAGGTTAAGCTGCGCTCACTGCAGTCAATCTGTGGATGGGTGACTATTCTTAACCCATCGAGACCCCTTCGTGCCTCGGAGAGCACGTAAAGCCGTCGCCCTTGGTCATACGAACATCTATGACAATTGATAGTGGTAGTCTGAAGCCCAAAAAAGCCTGACAACCACTTTACTCTCCGGATATAGGTAGTGCCCAGAAATTGGGTTATACAGAGTTGGGGATGCTGTTCAGAATCGATATTTTCGATTTACGAATTTTTTTTTTCAGATGATTTTATTCCCGTCCATCTGTAAATTACAGAACGCGTGGATGATACATAAGTTTGAGAGCACAAGCATACGACCACAAATCCGCAATTTTTATGAATTCAGATTTTTTTAGACATTTTCAAATTAATGTTTTTTATATGACAATACGAGTATATTGTGTTTATTTGACAATAATGTTTAAAATACACTTTGGGTTTGAACTTAATGTCTTAATTTTAAAATTTGGCCAGTCTTTGAAAAATAACCCTGTATTCTACGAGTACAGTACCTACGGTGCAAGTGGTAAATTTTAATATAAAATCTAGGTGTAAAAACTATTGGGGTCGTGAATGTTTCGCATTTGTGTTTATTGACCTTACTGATTTCTATACTTTTGCACAAAAACACTTATTCAAATAAATTTGGCTGCGCAGCCATTTGGAACGACTAACTACAGAGCGAATTTATTTCAAATTAAGATACTGTAGGCATTGATAAACGAGAAGATGAGCCACCTAAGCGGTCATCTCTCCCATGGACACCTCCAACACCGGAGAAGCGTAAGCCTATCACGAATAAAACAAAAAGAAGTTGATGATGCATTGCCGCATTTAAGCATTTTTTACATAAATTTAGATGGGCTATTTCAACCGTGAGCACGTCGTAAAAGTTTCGAGACTAGAAAAAGTAGGTAGTAAAACACGAAAAGTTTACGGAAGAATAAAGGCCCATTCACATCTGAGACGCACACATCGATATACGTACCGTTAACGTTTTTGTATGAACCGTATACTCTCGAGCATACTTAGTAAAGTTATAGCTCATAATTAGTAAA
The DNA here is from genome assembly GCA_910591435.1 of Acronicta aceris. Classification (NCBI taxonomy): domain Eukaryota; kingdom Metazoa; phylum Arthropoda; class Insecta; order Lepidoptera; family Noctuidae; genus Acronicta; species Acronicta aceris. The sequence continues at coordinate 4,609,906 of OU342767.1, read as the reverse complement.
GATGCGACATATAGATATAAAGAAAAACATATTTATGAATATACATTTAACGTGGGAGAGCCATGCATCGGCACGAATGGGCCGGCTGGACCGGAGTGATACCACGGCCTCACAGAAAACCGGCGTCAAACAGCGCTCACGTTGTGTTTCGCCGAGTGAGTGAGGTTACCAGAGTTACCCAAACCTCTTTTAAAAGGCAGGCAACGCACTTATGACTCCTCTGGTGTTGTGGGTGTCCATGGGCGGCGGTAACCGCTTACTATCATACGATCCGTCTGCTCGTTTGTTCGCCTATCCCATAAAAAAAAACTTCACATAAATTTTTTACTTGAAAATTAATAATAATAAAAGCTTGTAAAGAAAGTTGTAACATGAAGATTTTTTTATTAAATCGTCAATGTAATATAAAATTCCCTCATCTATATCATATTTATCTCATCGTCTGTATTAATTTTAGGGGAACAAACATCTTAACTTTAGTAGTAAACTATCTGCTTAAGTAGGTATGAGTATTCAAAAACCGAAACCACTCACAATGTGCTCATGAAAGCATGTAAGTACCTATGCCTACGATTTAAATTCAAAATTTCGAACCAAGAGGCGAAACGCTTGATCGCTTGAATGGATCAAATATGCATTCTCCCTTACAATTTGTAAGCTAAAGTTTCTAAAAGTTCTGCTAGGGAAAAGATTTTAATCTTATAAAACTTTTCATCAACTCTTTTTCATAAATATCTATATCCAGATAAGGATAGGTGTATTGTCGAAAATACGATTGTCATGAAACCCAGAAATTCATATAGACCTACATTTTGCGAAATACCTACTAATCCTTCGCCTCATCCTTCCTTAAATCGTTTTTTTTATAGGATAGGAGGGCAAACGAGTAGACGGATCGCCTGATGGTAAGCGATTACCGCCGCCCATGGACACCCGCAACACCAATTGAGTCACAAGTGCGTTGCCAACCTTCTAAAAGGGGATTGGGCCTCCGGTAACCTCAGTCACTCGGCGAAACACAACGTAAGCGTTGTTTAACGCCGGTTTTCAGTGAGGCCGTCGTATCACTCCGGTCGAGCCGGCCCATTCGTGCCGAAGCATGGCTCTCCCACGTATATCTCCCACGTTTGCCAAGATTTTCTATTTGCCAGAAGATCGTCTCATCAAAAATAAAAGAGGTGCCTCTAACCAGAACCAATTTCAGCGTTATGAATGAATAATACCCACAGAGAATCACTATCAATAATTTATTGACTGAAATTGTCACCACAGATGCAGAGGTTATAAATAATACCGCGTGACGTGCATGCGTAGATGAGGGTAGGGTCTAAAGTGTAAGACATAGTAACAAAGTCAACATTGAAAATCTTCCAAAATTAATCCCATCACCATTATTAATACGCGCAGCATACGGACTTTTGCGTTTTTATGGCAAATTTTTGATTCTATAAAACTTGTTTTGTCTTACAGTTTCGGCTTTTCCTTATTAATTTTCATAAATTTAATTGGGTAGTTTTGATAACATGTATTGACTTATAAACCAATACAATTAGCAAAACAGTCAAACACGCTATATATTTTCACTTTCATGACATAAAAATTTACAGCATGAAACTCAGCTAATAATTAATCCTCTCTAGTTTAAATAAACATATAGATATAGATAGATGACATATAATATATAAGAATATTTCTGAAAAATATATCTTGTTACTTGTACCAAGAATATTTCTGAGTGGTCGTTCGCTTCGAATGATAGACATTTGAGAGTAGCAATTGAGATCACTGACGTAGATTGTTGGCGAGGGTGGAACTTAGAATTATCTCCTAACTCATGTTATCATTACTGGGCTAATTTAGAGAATATACTGTCGCCGTTAGCTGGAAACATTGCCATACAAACGACGTCCTCAATTTAAATAACGTTGTAAATAAATGTGATAAAGCAGGAGCAAATATTAATCCAAAATCACGAAAAAAATCTAAAATGCTCATTCTTGCTCACTGTCAGTCAATGACACTTCTATTTTTTCCGGTACAATATTAATCACTGCTGTTATTATGTCCCATAAAACATGAAATCGATCTACAATATGAGCAGTATATTACGATCCCTTACATATTCGCGAGTCAATTTCGATCAATCTCTATTTCGGCACGTAAATATCCGGCTTCAGCATCGAGTAGTGAGCAAATGGAGTGATTATGTGTGACATTGACACAAACACTGCGTCTATAGTCGCTGTTACTTGCATATACACGTCGGTAACGCAATATTGGCTCCACATAGTGCAACAGAGCTCTAATAAAACAGCTGGTTTACTCCGTGAGCGGACGGAAAATCAAAATAGTAAACAATCGCTTCATAGACATTTACATATGGATCCCGTCAATTTATGGTGTGTCTTGCAGTAACAATCCGTATTAATTTTGTTTATATTGGCGCTGTTTTTACTTTAAATTGCTTCTATAGTTATTGTAATTCGTCGTATGATTTTGAAGTTCCATTGACCTTATTTTTTGTATAATATTGAAAATCAAATGATTCACGTAGACTCATAAAATGCATCAACTATAATTTCGACAGTCTAGTTCAAAGAGTCAAATTATAACAAAATATATTGTTTACTCGTAAACTCGTATTGAACCTTAACAAATGACACTAAAAAATATTATCTACATGTTTCAAAATACTCCAGTTTTTCACTCTTCAGTGGACTTTGCTCGTTTACTATCTTCATAATAACTCTCTTGACAGCTATCAGACTCAAGACCTCTTGTTATATCTGAAGCATGTCGATCTCTAGTTAAAGCAAAGTTTGGACTAAAATATCACTCGACCTTACCGTAAATGAATGGCTTTGTAGGGACAGCTGCTAGAGTATAATAAATTGATGAAGAAGAAACTAGCCGTTAAACAGAGAATCTAGTTTTTCCATCTAAGGAATTATTTCGTATTGATTGGGAAAAAGTGTTAATTTGCTATTAGACTATTATTAATTTGATTCGTGTTCTCATACATTTTGTTGGGGTATTTTCGGATACGCTTATTAAACTTTGCAAACTGTGTTCCCAACTGCAACCTGTCTGGTAACTTGGAGATTTTTGGAAGATCACTCACCCTGAAAAGAAAGAAAAACTCACATTATCAATATGTTAATAATTTAATATAAGACACAATAGTATTGAAAAACTGCTCCGTAGGTTATACAAACATTTGCTCCGTGTGGAAATTTGATTATCCAGTATTTATTTAATAGGTGATTTATTTCATTTCAAATGACGTGAATGCTAATAAAATAAAAACTGAATCTCTACAAAAGTACCAGGGTGTCAGAAACGCCAAAGAGTTTAAACGGCGCGTGACCGTACCCTGCATCACTTGCGTGCGCTTGATTGAGATTGATTCAATCCAGTTCATGGTTGTATTAGAAGTCATATGTATTTCGAACTTGTTTATTGTAATTTATTATTATAACTGCGCCCCTTTTTATTACTGTTATTGATACAGAGATCGGTTTTGTTATTTAAGATTGTTGGCTTGAGAATTGTATGTCGCCATGGAAATAATTGACTTAGGTACATAATATTGGTACTCAAAGTTCACTTCAATATGTGTAAGTAATTGCTAGAATTAATCTGATTACAAATACCGTGAACTAGTAATGATTTAGGCTTTGTCCATTAACAGCTGGTTGTAATGGAAAAGGCTTTCGGTTCTCATTACTGAAACTAATGAACTGCAGAATCCATTTCGAATAATCACGAATTACCAACAGCAAAGTTCTAGCTTTGATGCCTAGAAAAAGATTGCTTAATTCTTCATCATTAGTGCTGTGACTAACCCGTTTGAAGCTGAAAGACGCCGACCATCAAGGTTAATAAATAAATTATTTGTGGCGAAGAGAAGATTAAATACTAACTCGCGTAGCTGAAACAATTCGTCTTCAAGGACGCCATAATTTTGTTCCTGTTGCCTAATATTGTAAAATACGAGCTGTCATTTTTCGGTTATCTCTTAATTAATCGTTAGCCTGGGTGTTTTAATCTTAGGACTCCGGCTTGTCCCCATCCAAGGCTATTTATAGTTCCGCTCTTGAAGAATTAATTGTAGCAAAACATGATGAAACCAGGAAATAATTATAAATTAAGGCTTAAACATTTTACGAACGGATTCAATCTCCAAATACGACTATTGAAAAAAAAGGAATAATTACTTAAGGTTTTAGTCTACAAGAATATAGCTAGGACAAGAATATATTAGGGTTAAATGAAAAAATCAATCAAGATAGGATTTCAATTAGGTCACCCGCAGAATCACGATAAAGGCCTCAATTCTAGGCGCCTCTTTTTCGTACTCCCACGCAAGAATTAAGTTGTACTTGGCAACCTGCCAATCACGGCGTATTCTGCAGACGTTTTCTTTTTTTTTCAAAGGAGAGTTTACACAGGCTAGATCTGTCTGGACACAAGTTCAAGGTGAAACTGATTGCTTGCGAGAGCTGTCAAGAATGTAGGTCTCACTTAAACGCATAACATCTTGTGTTCCCGTTTACTTCGAGCAATTTTTATTGACATTCCTGTGCCTCTACGGTATTTATAATGGGATATAAAGTTATGACAGCGATGAAATTGTTGAAAACGAAGTCGCATTGTAAAATAAATACGAGAAATCGAGACGCGAGTAAAATAAATACGAGAAATCGAGACGCGAGTAAAATATGAGTCTAATAAATATAATTAATGGAATTTCGTTGACAATTTTATAAAATTAATCTTCTGACTAGAAATATTCATAAAGTACTTTTATACAATCAGCGCGATTTAGTTGAATTTACACTTCTCAAAGACTACACATTTTTTCCATTACAATTTGTCAACAGCAATTCGTGAAAATAAATTGCTACGTAAACTAAATTCGATGTCGTCGCAACTCATGTGTTAATTTGTAACTTCTAATGGGGCCAAATATAGCACTGTCTAGACGGGCGATTTGTCATCAAAATAGTACTGAGACGATTGAAGTATTTGATGACAATGCTTACAATGTTATAGTAAACTTTGTCATTGTGATGCGTCATCAATATTTTATCTTTTATTTGTAACACTGACAGGCTTTTGTTAGTAGTACCTTTGTTTTTATGGTTTTCATTTGTTCGGGTGACGATTTTTAGACTTTATACACAGATAATACGCGATATGATTAATCGGTTTCTTTGGCGAAGTTATAACTCAAATTATGAATTTTGATGTCACCCTATTAGCGACAATATTGGGTGTTGGACAAAGTCTAATTGCACTCCTAAAACACTGACAGATAACGATATTTTGTATCTAACCGGGAGTCGGGATGCTCCTCTATAAGTTAAATATTCTTTTACGTTCCTTTGTCATTAAACTAAACATGATAACATCACATTAGATTGTCGATTCATGGTGGACAGGCCAAAAACCCGAACGAAACGCTTTAAGTCCACTTTTATCATGCGTACCGCTGAAATGTGGAATGCGCTTCTCGAGTGGGTCTTCCCCGATAGATAATATAATCTGGGTGTCTTTATATCACGTGTGAATCGGTTTCTTCTAGGCAGCGCTCCATCGTAGATCGTAGTGTTGCTTAACATCAGGCGAAATAGCGGTCAAGCGTAAGTTTATCACGAATAAAAAAGAACGAGCAAAAGCTCCATGTTAACAATAATAGGTAAAATCAGCTGAAAGTGTTGACAGACGTTGAAATAATACTTGGCCGGACTAGAAAATAGCTTGCGAAAGTTGGATATAAGTACTCAATTTTTTTTAAATTAGTGACGTGCGGTTTTCATATTTCCCAGCGTCGAGCTGGAATAAGGCCTTGAAAAAAGAATCTAGATTACGTCATACTTGCGTATTCGGTTCACGATTTCATTGTTCTTGAAACTCCTAATAAAGTTAGGGTTCCAAGATTCCAATAATTTGACAAAAAATCTGTTTGAAATGTAAAAAAAAACTCGGTAGGTCTGTAGAAGCATTCGTGCAGTCAGCCTTAAAATATTCTACGACAGGAATACTGACTGACTACAATAAAAACTAAAGTTATTCCTTTCAATGTCAAGGGAACAATAAATTTGAATATAGATGAGTTTTAGTACTCGGTTTTGAATATTATAAACCTAGAATGGGTATTAAATCACCATTCTACATTTTCGAATAACTGGGAATTTAGCGAGCTAGGTCGGACGATCAGTTTTAATCAAACACTGGACGTAAAGAGTAAAATTTTTTGAAATTTTAGTTAATTAAGTACTATTGATTATACTTATATCACGTAATGTGATATAAGTATAATCAACAGGTATACGGTATAGTCAATAAAAAAATAACATTTACCAGATTCTTCAGAACATTCAGATATGAATCTGAAGCAAAAGAAAGCGAAGAAAAGATTTTTTTACATCAAACCTTTGTGGATACAGTTATCATGAAAGCAAGGTTTAAAATCTGACCAATTACGAATAAGTCTATATAGCCATTCCCATTTTGAGGGTAAAAAAGAAAGCTCATGATACAAATTGGTATAATAAAAGTAGCATCAGTCTTATAGTCCTTAATAATTCGCGTTGCAAGACAAGACAGCAATAGACTTTCACCGACACATACGTACTTTCTCCTTTAGTTTACAATGAAATAGACCGTCAAAAGTAACGCGAACAATTACTATTGCATCGCCTGTGCAGCAAACAACATGCTTAGAATTATGCATAAGTTAAAATTAAGTTTGGTACAACAAGCTTAGAAAGTAGTAGGAATTGAGAATTTAAAATTTTTAGAATTTATATTTTTTTTTAATTTGCAATAAATATGGGTACAGACAGTTATATAATCAAAATAGTTGCCACATATTATATCATACAAAGGTGTGCATAAGAAAAAATGAACACATAATTTACACTAAACACGAATATTATTTTAATAGTTAATAAATAATAAGTACCTTTATAATATTTTTTTTTCTTTATAATTAAATCCTTAGCAGAGTAATAACCTTTATTTACGAGCCATGTGTATAGTTTACGCTTAAATATTTTTTGTGGGAGATTTCTAAAATTTTCCGGTAGTCTATTGTATATTCTTATGGTCATGGGATAGCAATTGCTGTGGAAGTATCTACTTTTTATGTTTGGTAGTAATAATTTACTTGGATATTTTGTGTTAAATCCACAATGTGCTCCAGAGGTTTTAAATAAATGTGAGTGCAAACATATAACATTCGTATATATATATAGAAGGTGCAGTCAGAAGAATTTTGGGAAGGTGACTTTTTGTAATTTTTTTGCAACACCCTTTTATCTTTACGACCTTTAATTCATAAATCTACTTTATTATGATCAGTGGCTGAGTCATAATAAATGATATCTATTTATTTTTGCAAATAGATCTTTTGAAGTCACTTTTAAAAGTAAATGTTTTAAATTTTTAATAACTAGATGGTGCCGGCATTTCCTAACTGACGACCTCTGAGAAGAAACGCCGAAATTCAGAGAATCATGGTCTGTTTTAAAGTCCATACATAATAGTATCAAAATGACCGTCGTAAACAATTGATCATTATTTGAATGGTACAGGGAGTAAATTAAAGACGTCGTGTTCTGAATTCCTGGTTTATGTGCCCATTTCACATACTTGTCAGTATTGATTGGGACCGATAATCGTAAATGATGGATTCCTTTCAATTTGGGTAGGATCTAAGCTGAAGTAATGGGCCATAAGGTATTGATGAGATGTATTGTATATGTAGATCATGAGTGGTGAAGAATATAGAATTCAAATAAACTGAACTTTCACTAATTCTGTTGTGCAAAATGACACATGGAGGCGAATGAAATGTAACAAACCAAACCGTAACCAAACCTGAGAGTATATTTACGATCATTAAAATGTACCTCAACCACAAATATTTATTGAACATAATTATTCAACTAATGACGACCACAGTTTTCGTTCAATTATATGTTGCCCATTGTATGATTCCCACCGATTTTACACAACTGCAAAATATGTGTTAGGGACTCTTTGCGATTCAAACACTAACGAACTGACAGCGCGAGAGTTCCGTACGAAATGTTATTCTCATAATCTGAATTTCTTTAAAGAATCCCATTTCCATTTTAAATATGAACGTAGTTTTTCTTTCACCGACTTGGAACTCGGCTATTACACAGCCTTTCATCCGCGGGGCCGGGATCGTGCAACCATTTTACTTCTAGGAAAACCTAATTTTTATGAAAACCATAATTTAATTTTCGAAGAGAACATTTTCTACGTGAAGACATTTTTGACTTGATTTTTTTACTAGCAGCAAGATGTGTGTTTATGTAATTATATATAATATAATTGATACCAACATCAGAATCAACGAATAAATCAAACACTTCATCGGAACAAATACTATCGTTTGCACAAAACGCAACTTGATCAAAACCGCACATGAATATATCCAATCCTTTTAAGCGAAACCGAACAGAGTCAATTCAATGTCCATTAAATTTTTTGCATAGCTCCCGGTGTGCCGAACGTAGCAAAACCAAAATGGCTAACGGTTGTCATTTCATTAATTGGGACAGAGACCAAGCCCAGATGTGCAGTATCGGCAGCGACTTTTTCATAATTGCACGGAGGGACCCGACGAATTAACCCGAATTTCTCGCCCCTACAATTGGGGCCGCCCCATATATTACGTCTCATGCACTGTTTTCTTCCCCATTATACCTCCCATTTAATCTTACGACGTCATGTAATCTCAAATTAAAGAGAATTACTTGCACAATACCGCTGTTCATAATCTTATGTGTTGTAAAATTGGAGATTTGTTATTCAAAATTATTCAGTGCCCATTTCAGCCCGTACTCTGCTTGCCAACCTCGTAGATTTGAGTTGGGATCTTATTTAGAAGTACAAACTTATTCATGACTAAAAACATAATCTTTAATCCTATTACGCCCAACGGTAAAGGCGCTTAGATGTCTGTTGTCAACCTGTGAGCACTATGTGCGGACGCATGGGTTGATATACAACGTTAAAAAAAGTGAGCTCTTCTCTCTCGTGAGCTCCGGACATCTACCACCAACAGCCTTAAAAACTGTTGGTGGTAGATGTCCGGAATATATGCCACCGGTCATTTTAAATGGCAACGAGTTAAGACGGGTATACCAATTTAAATACCTCGGGCACTACGTCACCGATAGCCTGGATGACCAAGTTGATATAGAGCGGGAACGCAGGGCGCTGGCAGTCCGCTGCAATATGCTAGTGCGCAGGTTTGCACGTTGTAGCAAACAAGTAAAAATAACGCTATTTAAGACCTATTGTCAAGTTTTCTACACGTGCAGCCTGTGGGCTCGGTATACGCAGAGGGCCATTAGCGCCTTGCGGGTCCAATACAATAATGGCTTCAGGATGCTGATGGGGTTGCCTCGTTTCTGCAGCGCATCAGGTATGTTCGCGGAAGCATATACGGACGATTTTTATGCTATCGTCCGCAAGAAAACTGCCTCGTTGCTCTGCAGATTGCGGGCTAGCCCCAACTCCATCCTGAGGGTGATAGCAGGAAGGTACGATTCGCACATTATTAATCACTGTGTTCGTACGTGCATTACAAGCACTAAGCTAGTCGCCCAATAAAATGTTACTTTTACTTTTTATTTATTTTTATATTTTTACTAACATAGCTTTTAAGTACTTCTTTATATTATTGTTTTCACTAACAAAATATGGATACCTTTGTCTGTCCGAAATAAAGAATATTTTATTTTATTTATTTTATTATTACTGTTTCGAGGAAGAACTAAATAAAGGTTGAACTTTATTTAGTTCTTCCTCTTCGAAACTCTTACATATGTACGTAAGAAATAAAAATGAACAGCCACGGAAGTATTTCCTTATGGACACAAAACCTCAACATTACGTAAAGATATGACGTCAGACGGGCGATTCTCATTCTTTTGTCATCCTCAGTTCTATTCGACATAACACTGGGTAATCCACTGCAGTAGCGATTTATTTAGCCGCTATTGAGAAACCTAAATCATATTTATTGTCCAGTTACATGCGTATTCTGTATCTCAGCTAATGTTCTTGGCAGTTGACCAGAAATAGCTAAATTACAAGTCGGTGGTGTAATTTGTAAGAATGAAAAGTACTTATCGCGGTTCCGTCTGACGCATATTTTTTCCTTCTGCAGAAATCAATTTCTTCGGTGAAGGACGATTTTTTTTTAATTTGTACAAATGCCTACCAAAACTGAAATCTAAAACGCATACACATATAGATCGTTCTTTGATCTATGTGTGTATGCGAATCTAAGACTGTACTGGTCCTTTTTTTATGAAAATGGGGGTATGGGCAATTTAACTACGCATGCTTGAAATACAAAGTTATTACTAGATTTCAATGTGCAAAACTGCACTCAATCCGATTTTGACAAGTGAACTTCGACGCAATATTAACTTAAAAATCAATTTTCGGTTTCGATCATTCACTGGAAGCTGTTCATAAAGACGATAGATGTTCAGGTAAAAGATCGATGTTAATTGCCGACTCCACACATATATTGCTCCAAAGTGGTAAAATACTACAGAATATGGCTAGCTGACTTAAATAAATAATAACTACAAAACATTCTTATAAGAAGTAATGTATGTTGTAACAAAAAACCACACTTACGAGTAGATTGCAGATAGTTATGTTTTTGTTAAGCTAATACAGCAATTATTTTATCCATGTCAAAGTGCATAAAGGAACCTCTAGTTAATTGTTAAGAATATTTGTTTAAAAATAATGGTGGACATTCCAAAAACCCGAACGAAATGCTTTAAGGTCCACTTTTATCATGCGTACCGCGGGAATGCTCTTCCCGAGTGGGTCTTCCCCGATATATATAATCTGGGTGTCTTTAAATCACGAGTAGAATCGGTATCTTCTAGGCAAGCGTGGTCCATCGTAGATCTCAGTGTCGCTTAACATCAGGCGAACTGAAAGCGTAAGCCTATCAAGAATAATAAAAAAAATAACCAGTAAAATCCCCTATTCCCGTAGACACAATGCAAAATCTTTTGTCTTTGTCTCCGGGGGTAATTACGGGCGTTGCTGAATTAATCGATTCAAATGTGTGTCGGTGTTTGAAAAGACGTGAGGAATAATGCATTTCATATATAAAAATAGATTTTAATATAGTTGCATAAAATACATTTCTGCCTGAACTAATTTGGGGAGTCTTGAGGGATAAGAGTCGGAAATTTAATAAGATCTGAAGCAGACCCAAAATTTAATCTCATCAATGAAATAAAGGAATAAAATCTACCTTTAGAGTGAAAAGCAATGTCAAATTGAATAAGCATACATTTGAGAGGACATCATCGTTTCGAGAATTCTATTGTCAATATGAGGTAGAATAAAATCTGAATAGCAGATGTTCAATTCAGCGCTTCTCGCGCTGAATTTTATTAGATTAAAATTATTGTCGTTTGATATCTGTCCTTGTTGTTTAATAGAACGAACAGGATCTTCTTTTTCTTCTTATCGTATCGACAGAATTGGGAAGGAAAGCAAAAGGAAGGGAAACCAATGGAAGATCAATTAACTGCATAGTTTTACGCTTCAGGAAGAACGTAGGATTTTAGCCTCTTCAAGGTTTTTGCCTTCAAATCTTCCGAAGATCCGGTAAGTGGATAGACGACTAAGCCTTTCATTTTATCATTTTTATTAGCTTGTATCTACATAACATGCCATCACGCCCGTATACCCCGAAGAGTACTATAATGTACACCCGCAGTTCGCCGGTATGTTTAGTCCCATGTAATAGGGGGCGAGGCTATTGCCATTAACCGTGCACAAATCCAAACTCCGATCTGCTACTAAGAATTTCATAGAAAAACCCAATAACACTTTGCTCGGCCTGGGGATCGAACCCAGAACCTCTAGTGTAGCAGTCGCGCTTGGGACCGCGAGACTAATGTGGCTTGTATCTGACAACAATATTTACCAACAATTAGGCACTTCGAGAGATTGCCTTTTAAGAAATGAATTGATTGATTAACCGTTAATTAGAAATGGAACTGTTTATATTTTATCTTGTAGAACACCAACTATAAAGAAAACATATCAGAATATTCACATCTTAATTTGAAAACAATTAAATTATCAAGTCTACTTATAATAAGTAGTAACAGTTTATTTTGAAGTGCAGCAGGAACCTTCATTACCAGGGTCTGTAAACATTACAGAATATTGCAAATAATGATTTCCCTTAAGGGTCCGGCGGAGCTTGAAATGCCCACAAAAACTTAATACCAAAATAAATCGTAATCCAGACAATATTCTATAAAATTATGCTATTTTTCGGATTTGGATACCGATAAGCTAGGTTCCTATCGTGCTATTTCGTCTACATTACTTCACTGGATATAAAAGGCCGGAAAATCGTTCCAAACTTGGTAAAGTTATCCAAAATTGCATTCGCTTACATTAATTTCCAGTGAAGTATTTTGGACGAAATGGTAGAGTAGGAACCTAGATTAACGGTATCGGAATCCTAATAATATTAGAATTTGATTAAATTGTGTTTGAATTAAGCTTTATTTCGGTATTAAGTTTGTAAGGGAAACTCGGTCCGTCGGACTCTTAATCGTAAATTCCTATTTCTGCTTTCAATATTCATCAGCATTAGGATATTAAATCTGTATACGTATTTTTTATCTATGGACAACAAATCTACCTAATTAGTAACATTTAGTTTGACCTACGTAATTTTTGTCGGTGTCCGTTTCTTTACGCTGATTGCTATCATTAGGTAGTCCCTCTTCAAGAAGGTCTTTATCTTAATGAAGTTCACCTTCTGCTTTTTCTTTAATAGCAGCACTAGTTTTTTAGCAGAAACAGTTCCAATGATCTGTAACTTAAATGATTTATGATGGAACCGCTTGATTCTGTGATTGATGTCATTTCATGGTAGGTAACGAGTAATTAATCGATGAATTTATGCTATTAATCAACTGTTGCGATTTGATTCCGTATAGTCATTAAGATTGAGGTGAGTTACCTAATAACCCAGTGGCTTCATTAGTTTCAAATGACTTTAATGTATAGTTAAGATTACACACATAGATATAACACGGTTGATCAAAGTACCAAAGAGTATTTCACGTATTGATTGCTATTTCTCTTTCTTCTTTAGCTACTGCTGTAATTTTTAGAATACTTACCGTGATAATTTCAACTTATTTTATGTACACTTTGGAGTTGACTAGGCACATTCTTTTGAGCCTGTTCTGAAAAAGACTGAAGCAAGTTTTCAAGTGAAAAATTATCTCTTTAAATAAACTCCCAAAGTGGCAAATCTATTTCTTGGCCAACCATACACAGGACCACAAAGGCAATATCGTTTAATGCTTCTCGAAACATGCTATCATTAATCACGCGAACTTACTATAAACAATTTGTAACACTTTCTTCTAGTTAGTCCTTGCCTATGACGTCACTTATTTGTCAAACATTAACAGCTAATCCATCACGATCCTCAAAACAAACAATAACTTCACACACGGAAGTCTCGTCAACGCATTCTTTAGTAGCAATATATTTTTTTAATCTATAATCAACCTTATCTGTATCCGCTTTGTTAATTTTATCGCGTGTGTTGACAATATGCGTTTATCTATCTGACCTTGGATGATCTGGTCACGTTTTATCATTTACAACCAGATTACGTTCTTTAACAAGATAAGACATTGCATTGCATTAGTTGATATTACATTTAGTAATAACTTCAACTAACTGTCTCATTAGTCTAGTGGTTCTACGCGACTGCTACTCTAGAATTTCTGAATTCGATTTCCAGGTCGAAAAAAGTGTTATTAGTTTTTCTAATAATTTCTCAGAAGCAGCTCGAAGTTTGGATTTAACATAACATACCATCACACCTGTATTCCCCAAAGGGTAAGGCAGAGGTGTACTAATGTACACCCACAGTTCGCTGGTATGTTTAGATGCCATGTAATAGGGGGCGAGCCTATTGCCTTTAAACGGGCACAAATCCCAAAGACTGAAGTGTTACTGAGAATTTCTTAGATAAGCCTAATAACAATTTGCTCGACCTAGGACGATTCCCAGATATCAACAGAATCGATTAATAAATAAAACAAAATTGTATATAATGTGTTGATATTGTCTAGTACTAATATTTTATACCGCAATGATACAATGCGATTACATGAAATTATAAAGATATGTTAGGTCGCTATATTCATGACTAAGTTTTGACGGATAATCTAGCCGACGTGTTTTAACTCGTCTGACATGTTTATTGCATAAGAGTAGACTGTCAAAACTGTTATAATACAGTGAGAAGTTGTCACGTGAGGCGAAGGAAAGGAAAATATTATTATACAAACCTAATATTTCAAATTTGTTTGAGGAGGTAAAGATAAAACATGGAATATATGAACATTTTTATTCAACGCCTTTATTCCCCAAAGGGTTAGGCAGAGGTTTACTAATGTACAGTAAATGCTCAAAAGTCCATAAGCACGCTAAGGATTACATTGCTATGAATAGCACGAGCGAGCTTGATACAGTCAGTGCGTGTCAATAGAAGGTCGTAAGTCAAACTATACGTCAAGCTATTGAGTTGTGAGATTGTCTATGGACTTTTGGTCGCAACTGTACACCCACAGTTTGCCGGTATATTTAGATCACATATAAGAGAGGGCAAGCCTATTGTCATTAACCGGACACAAAGCCTGAGTCCGAGCTACAACTGATAATTGTATAGAAACACTAAATTACACTTTGCTCTAACTAGAAATCAAACTCAGGACCTCTAGCTTAACAGTCGCCTTTAGGACCACCAGGTTTAATAAGGCAGTTCATTTTTATTTATAGGGAGAAATAAACATAGAATGAAGTCAAATTCACGTAATAGCCATTAATAAAACAAAACAAATCCTTTGTTATACCAACCCCACTCGAAATGTTCCGCATAATAACCTCAAAATACCTGCTCGAAAATATCCACGCATCTTATCTACTCCCAGTAGTATGGAAACCATTAATAATGATAACACATCCGTTACACCTATTTCAGCACTCCGGATGGGCCTGTCCGAACTTGGGGATCCGATTACGAAACGAATGTATCACCCCATATCAAACCGCAAAGCTTACATACTTCATCCAACTCTCAATGACATGATGGATAAAATCAGGATTCATTTGGTTGCAGAAAATGTTTGTGAACAATGCGAAAAATTCGAGATTCGAATTTTGAATTTTAAAGGTGCTAAAATTCGAATTCGATTTTTATTTAGAATGCGGTGAATGGATAAAAACGTTGTTTCGTCTATGATTGAGTTCAAAGGATTGCTTACGTGAACATCAAGTGCATAAAACCTTGTTTGAAATATTTTAAATTTCGATTTTTTGTTTCTTTCTTACAATTTTAAATCTCTTTAGTATGGTAAACGTCCGGGAGGTTATTAATTGGAGACCGGACTCGTTCATCAAACCGAAGCTTCGGATCGGCTCATTTTTGATTTAAGAACAAAAGTAAACATCGTTAGCGAAACATGGCGTACTCATTTTTTCTATAAAACCTTTTTCCAAACGTTATTTTAAACTAAGTACTTAGATATAACATACCATACTAACATTACGCCTGTATACCCCGAGGAGTTAGGCAGAGACATTTCGCCGGTATGTTTCAAAATATAAAATAAAAAATATAGAAACCAAAAGTTAGTCTTAAAGAAGTTTAATATTGGATTTATATCTGTCAATATACCACACATGCCTCGAGGCTTGTAGCGTACGAATAATCTTTGATCAAATATTTGAACTTGTCGGCGCAGTTGCATAAACATGCAAACATGTGGTTTTTATAAAATACGGCTCTGGTGTACTAAATATGGAAGGATAAGTATATATATTTGTATAATTTATAAGTACCAGAACTAAGTATACAGTATAATTATGTAGTACTTATTGGGATGGTATCTACTCGACTGCCTTAATAATCTAGTGGTTTTAAGCGCAATGGCTACGCTAGAGGTCCTGAGTTCGATTCCTGAGTGGAACAAAGTTTTATTGGGTTTTTATATTAAATTCTCAGGTAGCAACTTCGGAGTTTGGGATTTATGCCTGGTTAATGGCAATACCTCCTATTGCATGGGACCTAAACAAACCGGCGAACTGTGGATGTACATTTAGTTCACATCTGATTATCACTTTGGGGAACACAGGCGTGATGGTATTTAATATGTAAGTAAACAATAAAAATATAATTGATATATTTTTAAATTTATTCAAATAATAAAACGTTGGCAACCCAAGCCTCAAGTAACACTTGCAATGTTTACCTTGATTCCTACACAAAATATTTATCGCCTCTCAGTGTCTCACCTCATCCATATTTGGGCAGGATAAAGCCATGTGTTATTAAAAGTTACGTGCTAATGGGATTTGCTATTTTTGTATTAAGGTCTGACATTCAATCAAATAAATATTTTTTGATCATAATACTATTAGCAGTCTTTAACTCACAGTTTATCGACTTTTGCGCGTAAGAGACAGTTCCCCCTGCAACGCATCAACAACTCCTCTGGTGTTGCAGGTGTCGAAGGGCGGCGATGACTACGTGCCACCAGATGGCTCGTCAGCCCGATTGCCGACTTATCCAATAAAAAAAAGATGGCGGGATAAGCTGAATTCTTACTTATAAGACTGGTAACAATTCGCAAACAAATCGGAAATATATAGAGCGGGAATCGAAGAACCTTGCAGGGTGGCAGTGCAACTTTATAAAAAAATCAAACGTAAATCTAGTAATACCTACTGTACCGTAACGTCAAAGTCAAAATGTTTTATTTGTTAAGGTACTTTTGAAAAGTCAAAACTAATTGCACGGTTCCAAAAAGTGGGTATTATGAAGAAGAGCAGGCAAGAAACTCCATACTATTTTAAAAAAAAAGACATGATTACATTAAGACAGAATCATTGAATTTTGAGCCTTAGTTTGGTCAGATTAAATTTCCATTAAATTGCAAGCATTTTCATTCATAGACAGACGTTTGTGCACTATATCACCTGTTACATCATCAACCCATTTACTGTACTAGAGCTGGACACAGGACTTCTCTAAGATTGAACAAGGTTAGGCTATATAATCCACCACTCTTAATGAGGGTCAAGACTTCACAAACCAAAATTTCTGAGAGATGCAGGTTTCCTCACGATTCCTTATGCATATAAGCGGGTGATAATAGTTATTATAGTCATCATCGAAAAGTCGAGAGTGTGTGCTTCAGATTCTTATTCGAGACCGGCAGTCCGATGGTGCTTTTCTCTCATTATCTGATATGAATTAAATAACGAATGACACAGTCGACGTTGGTGCAATAGTCTGTTGATGTTGCCATAATGAAATACTAATGTTTTATGTGACAAGAACTGTATACACAAAAAGCAGCAATATTGCATATCATACAGAAATATTTTCACAATTTCCCGCCGACGCAATTGGTACTATAAACAGACAAATCGAACGAATGTTATTAGAAACATTACGCCACCACGTGGAATAACAACGTGTTTCGTTTACAAACACAATTATAACATTAGTGCTTTAGAAATTAGAGCTAATTAGCTGTCCATACTTAAACACAATATGGGGTTTGTTTGCATCAATTCACACTTATCCGCTTCATTGTAATAGGAGAAATCCAATGTGTGTTTTCCACCACCTTTATAAGTATTCAAATGACATTTATCAACACCCGATTTTTTAAAAGATTCTGGTAATTCCATACATTTTGCTTCTATTCGTTAGATTGCAATTTACCTACGAACAATTATCCTAATAACATTATAAATCTGAAGTATGTAGATATTTGAATGTTTAAAATCATGTTTTACTCAATCACGCATAAACAGCAGAATGAATTTGGATGAAATATTGGCACACAGATAGTTTTTAACATGGATTAACACAAAGGATACTTCGTATTCAAGTTCTACCCGATTCTGAAATCAACGCAGAAGAAGTTGTGGGCATACCTAAGTGTAATGATTTATAAATAATAATTACAGGAAAGAGACAACCCAATCTCAAGCCTTTTGTAATGAGAAGTGATGGTCTGACACCAACTTATTTATTATCTTAGATAAAAATTAAACATCGACATCGTTTACTGGTCGGCGAAAAAATCATGTAACATACACACAAGCATACAATCAAATTGAGAACTCCCTCCTTTTTTAGGTATAATCAAAATGGAAAGAATCGTCCACTCTGTTTTCAAATTCGGTAGTGAACCTCTCTTATCAGATACATGTTCAAGAATCATATACTGATGGCGAAAAAAAATTACCTTTACTAACTTGGTTAACTAGGGAAGTCTTTAATCAACTTAACATTTTCCCGACGCTATTGTAACGATATTGAGTACCCTTATAAGCGACTGATTGACGTCGGATCGCCTGGTATATTAATTAACAGTGCCTCTTGTCTTCTGGGTCAACCAAAAGGGATGTCAACTTAAAAAACGTTATCGAATGTTTCTTAAGAATCTGCTGCCTTTATGGTGATCGCATGGCATAATACTCGTATTTAACATGGCTGGAACTTCCTATTGAATATTTTTTACCAATATCACAGAAGAAAGAAAATCTGGATGTCTGTATTTGATAACATCAATAATACCAAATTATGCCTTCTTGTAACACCTCGAAATTTGATTGTGTAAAGCTTATGGAAATATGCTCGTACCCTGTTACGTGGGACATAATACTCGTATAAACCGCGAACTCTGTAGGTATACAGTGGCGAGCAAAAATCCATCGGCAATCTCACAACGCAATAACTTGACGGTTGGTTTGACTTACGACCGTCTATTTATTGTCCTTAACAAGTGACACGCACTGGCTGTATCGAGCTCGCTCGTACTGTTCATAGCAATGTAATCCTTAGCGAGCATAAGGACTTTTGAGCTTTTACTGTACATAAATAACCACAACTCTATACTTCGGTGAAACCACGCGTGACTGTTATACAATCCCGAAGGGTTAGGCAGAGTTGAAAGAGTACTGGGCGAGCCAATAATACGTTAAAAGGAGCTATATGTTACGTTAAAAGGACATCATCGAAGCGTAATAACATAAATGCACTTCTTCGTCATCAATATTCAGTTCTGAAGTTATAGGTAGTTAGATTTCAACGACAGTTTTAATTTCAACTCCATAAAGTCGCTAACAGCTAATTTCAACACATAAAATTCACCCAACATGTGCAGCGTTTGTCCAGACTTTTAGGTACTTGATTAATTAACCCTGTAAACGTGTACGAAGGATGAATTTAGTGGGTCATGGCATTGCATACATATTAAAGGCGTTTACATAAGTTGCCAGTTTGCGGAAGTGCTGGACTGTGAATTACGGGCGGCGTCTTTTTAGGGTTGAATATTACGTCGAATATTATGACGTAAGGGTTGATAGGCTTTATCG
The DNA here is from genome assembly GCA_910591435.1 of Acronicta aceris. Classification (NCBI taxonomy): domain Eukaryota; kingdom Metazoa; phylum Arthropoda; class Insecta; order Lepidoptera; family Noctuidae; genus Acronicta; species Acronicta aceris. The sequence continues at coordinate 4,590,379 of OU342767.1, read as the reverse complement.
TTTTTTGGCATTGTTAAAAAATATAATACATACATATTTATAGTCAGAATTCATTTAGTGGTTGCTTTAAAAAAAAATTAAGTACTTAATATTTTGATGCAAATATGTGATTTTTTCAACGGTCACTGGTTTTTTATTTTATAAAAAGACATACATATTTAGCAAACATATCATCACGCCTATATTCCTCAAAGGGTTAGACAGAGGTGTAGGAATGTACAACCACGATTCGGCGATATATTTAGGTCCCATGTGATAGAAGGCAAGCCTATTGCTGAGAATTACATAGAAAGATAACAATTTGCTCGACATGGGAATCGAACCGAGAAAGATTGCTACGCTAAAAGTAGCAATCGTTCTTCAACCACTGACTAATGAAGCAGTCAATAAAGCATTAAGAGTCCGGCGGAGCGAATTTCTCTTACAAACGTAATTCCGAAATAAATCGTAATTCAAACGCAATTTAATCAAATTCTGTTATTATTCGGATTCGGATACCGTTAATCTAGGTTCCTACGTTAACATTTTGTCCAAAATACTTCACTGAAAATAAATGTAAGTGAATGCAATTTTTGATAACTTTACCAAGTTTGGAACTATTTTTCGGTCTTTTATTTCCAGTGAACTAGTAGTAGACGAAATCGTGCCGTAGGAACCTAGATTAATGGTATCCAAATCCGAAAAATAACATAATTTGATAGAATATTGTCTGGATTACGATTTATTTCGGAATTACGTTTTTGTGGGCAATTCAAGCTCCGCCGGACCCTTAAGTATTAATAACAATGTCAAAATACTTTATAAGCAAGTAAAATCAGTCAATTCTATTTTCGTCTGCGTCAAACGAAGTCATTGTCTAACGAAAACATGCGCATACATTGAAATTACAATGAAATGAATGAACACTGTTCTATTAGGAAGTTTTAATGCTGAACTTTAATTGTATTTTATAGAACTGTATTTTATAATATCGGCTATAAGTTAGGGCTACCTACTATTTTACTTTTTTATTGAGTACTAGCTTTTGCCAGCGACTTCGTCCGCGTGGAATAGTTACTTTGTTCCCTAGTTCTTCGCCCGCGGTTTCACCTGCGTTGCCCTGTTCCTAAGGGTTGTAGGAAGTAGTAGAAGAAAGAAGTAGGAACGGGGTTCCTAAGGGTTGTAGCGTGATGTTTTATAGCTTGAAACCTTTCTCATGAATCACTCATTTTCCCAACATTTCCCTTCACTGCTCTGCTCCTATTGATCGTAGCGTGATGAAAAGTATACTATAACCTGCCCAGGAGTATGAAGAACAATTGTACCAAGTTTCATTGAAATCCGTCGAGTGGTTTTTGTTTCTATAACGAACATACAGACAGACAGACAGACAAACAGACACACAAAAATTTTACTGATTGCATTTTTGGCGTCAGTATCGATCACTAATCACCCGCTGATAGTTATTTTGGAAATATATTTAATGTACAGAATTGACCTCTCTACAGATTTATTATAAGTATAGATAGATGACGGCAGATGAGCAGACGAGCCACCTGATGGTAAGTAGTCATCGCTGCCCATGGACACTTGCAACATCAGAAGAGTTATTTAAGTGAAGGAAAAATTCGACTGCGAGCATGATTCGATACTGCGTCTTCTGATTAGATACACCAGACGCTCCCAGAGTCCCACCCACTACATATAAATTTGCCTTTAGATTCTGAATTTTACATCTATGAGGTGACATCAATGACATCTAATGGTATGTAGGTATGTATCTAACCAGAAGACACAGGTTCGAATTCTGCTCGCAGTGGAATTGTATAATTTTAGCATGGAAAATGTAAAAAAAATATACCGGAAGAGTTGTTGATGTCTTGCCGAACCTCCGCAACAACCGAGGGGGAACTGGCTCTCACGCGCTTAACCGAAACACACACCAAGTTGCTTTACAACAGACTCCGAGGTCCTACCACCGAGTAAGTCAGATATTTTCTTGCCCCTTGGCTCTTACAAGATACCTATCTGAATGGCAGTGAGGAACGCATTCTTACACTAGATGAGAAGAACTAAAAAGACTTGTAGTAAAAGGTAGGTAAGTAAGACGGAAGCTCACGGTAAATGGGTAAGGACATTCGTGGGTAATTGGAATATTAAACTAGACGAGCAAATTACCCTTGCTTTACCCTAGCTGATGCATTATAGCCCGTAGGAGGCCGGCTCAGCGAGGCTCATGGATAATTAATAATTAAACTACTCTGACCAATAGATCTACAACATTAATCTGTGCTTACCGCGGTCTGTCCATAGATCAAGACCCGCCGTTGGTGCTGGTTGTCTCAATACCTATGATGGACTTTAGTGGTAGGTAGTTTAATATTACACATGGGTGAGTTCGCTACACCTAACAAAATTATTATTATGAACTATGACGTCATACTGCCTACAGCTGCTTCATTATTTTTTCGTCGAATCGTGATGCGTAGAGGAACACAAAAAATATCAATGTCAAATCTGACACTCGACTTGAATAGGTACAGTCAACAGCACCGTGGTATCCAAAACTGTCAAATTTCTTTAATCGATTTTCAATTTAATCTCCAAACAATAGAGTTTATTATACATTGGGGAAATTGAACAGTTTGTGGTAACTTCATGTGCTGGTATCCGTACCACGACATTGAACCGTGACTAAGGAGAACTGATTATGATTTTTTTTACTAAGAAAAGGTAAAAAATATAAGTTAAGTTTGATCCATAGGTTTCATCAATAGAAGCGCGCTATCTAAATATTGGGTGAAATCGGTCAAACGCAAACCATTACAACATTTTCAAAGACGGAAATTGAGAGAAAGTGGTTCAAATATGGCTTCAGCAGCATTCTTTCGTCTACTGGTTGTAAGCACGACATTAGCCGACGCCACACTAGAGATGCTGGGTTCAATTCCTATGATGAGTACCTAGTGTTATAAGGTTTTTCTATGAAATTCTCAGTAGCAGCTAGGGGTCTGGATTTGTGCTCATTTAATGGCAGTAGGCTCGATCCCTATTAAGTAGGAACTAAACATACCCGCGAACTGTGGGTTACATATTAGTATCTCTGCATAACCCTTCTGCCTATATATTATGCGTGATAGTATATTATATTCAAAGGTTTCCAAATTTTGAATTAAACATTAATGTGGAGTTAAATAAATGCTTGTAAAAATACACGGTGATCGCTAACAGCCCTCTGAGAACAGAATTAGAACGTAATTACCGTGATCTTACCATGAATCATAGTATGATAGCCCAGTGAAATATATATCTTGTATAGGTTGTTTTTAGGTTGAGTATAGAAGTAAATCCCATTTGCAAACCATGTCCATATTTTATAAATAATCTCCATAAATAATAGCGAGTTTTCCCTAAAATACTTACAATAAATATAAGTAGCTATAAGCTTAATAAAAACTTTTAACACAGTTATTAAAATTAATTTAATCCCTAATTAAATTAAATACTTTAATCATCTTACAAAATTATCATTCTCTATTAAGAAACAGGGCGTATAAAAACACTTTATTTTGTCCACGATCTAGACATGAATTAAGTTTAGGGAGAGATTAGAGAAAATACTTCATTCGAATTATTTAATGAGAGACACAGTTTGGATTAGGTAATTTATTTAGTGAATAAACAATGGGCGATTCTAATGGCCGAGGTCTGAATTAATTGATGACCTGCAGTGGAATGACATTTTGTTTCGGGTAACCGGGAATAAATTATGTTTATTTTTAGACTCTCGTATGTAGAGTATTAACTTGGTTCGTCTATTAAAAAAGAAACTAAAGTCATAATGAAATTAAATAGTTTGTTATTAAATACTTCTTTTAAATTTGAATAAACACTCCTTTTATATTAAATATGTATTGTATATTATGTAACGTATTTTATGTTATATATGTACCTATATAAATATTTATGGTATGTAAGTTTATATGTTCATAGTTTAGGCATGTCTTCGCCAAATACATCTTACTCCTACTCTTTTAGTGCTTTTACCATGTTCGTCTCTGCACCACCCAAAGGTCGACTGGTCGACTCTGGTCGTCACTACCTAAGGCATTAAGACTGCCACTATACACATTTTGTGCATAAAGTAGGTATAAGTAAATAAATAATATACATTTTGAAATTTTTAAAATTCTAGCGCTAACAGAAACAGGAACATGTGAAATTAACACTAGAACATGGTTTCTAATTTAAATCCTTTTGAAATTATGGGACAATATAATCGCAAAGAATTTAAAGAGGTCTTTACCCATTCTTCATTCAGCCAAGAGCCAAATAAAAAAAACGAAACAAAATTATAATAAAAATGGTCTAAGGTCGATCATTTCAATAATTAGTGATTCATTAAGACTAAAAACAACTTAGAATGACTTTGTACCTTACATCAAATAAATAAAGACGATTTTTTAAAAAGCAATCAGAAATAAACACGTCATTAAATCGTATAATGCCGTCTTACATCCTTTGACAGTGGTCACCCGAGTCAAAGAAATAAGATATCTTTGTATCGCACGTTTCCATTGAGAAAATTGATGGCATTAAACACGACCGGAACCGGCTTGTCGGGACAAACGCAGCATTGTATGCTAATATTGCAATGAGAACGTATCAATCAAGCGCAATGAATATTATATCGAGTTCAAACTGACCGACTGTTTGACGTTTTTGCGGATACCATTTCGTTTCCGTATGCATATTGTTAAGTATTAATGTTTGCTATTTTGAAAGTTCAATTCAAAGAGAAATATTTATGAGCAGAATATATTCAGTGCAAAAAGTTTTCAGAGCATATTGGGGAATAAAATAATAACTGATAGGTAGACACATAGTATTGATTTCGCTCCTAAGTACCTTGCTAGTTCTATTTTGTAAAGTTATTGTTTAGAAGAAGTGATAGCTCTCTAGTTCAATTCCAAGGCTCGCACCTCAAATTTCCTTTTTCGAAATTATATGCACCTTAATAAAGTCACTTTGACTTAAAAATATAAAGTAAAGACATCGTTGGGTAATCTGCATATCTGAGATTTTCTGGACGGTGTGTTAAGACTACCAACGTGCACTAGGCTATGGAATTGGATCATAATAATCCCTCTCATTCTGAGGGTCTAGTGTGACTTTCATTTTAATAAAACGGCGCAATGAAGTATGGCCCCCATTAAGTAATATCAATGGATATGACATAACATAACATACCCTCACGCCTGTAATCCCCGAAGGGATAGGCAGAGGCGTATTTAATGTACACCCACAGTTTGCCTGGTATGTTTAGGACCCATGTTATAGGTGGCGAGCCAATAGCCATTAACCGGGCACACATCCAGACTCCGAGCTGCTATTGAGAATTTCATAGAAAACTCAATAACACTTTCCTCGACCTGGGGATTGGAACTCAGGACGTCTAGCGTAGCAGTCGCGCTTGGGACCACTAGACTAATGAGGCAGTCATCAATCAATAGATATGATTCACGTTAATTTCAAAAGGTAATTAGCATTTTCATTTAAATTCATTTCGACGTGTTTGTCAGTAATTCCTTTAGTCTACACACACACACACATACACACTTTTTATTCTATCACTTCACTGTATAAAATAATATCGGTATCCGGGTCTGTCTGTTTGTGTGCATTGTTTTTATAAATGCAACAGATTCTGCTTTTCACGATAATTGGGAGAATGTGTTCCGAAACGTTTATATATATATATATAGTATAATATAATACAAGCATAATTTTATTATCATTAGTACATTGCACCCGTACGAAGCCAGCCGTAACGGTAACACATAACATACTATCACGCCTGTATTCTCCGAAGGTTTAGGCAGAGGCGTACTTAATGTACACAGTTCTCCGATGTGTTTAGGTCCCATGTAATAGGGGAACCTATTGCCAATAACCGGGCACAAATTCCAAACTCCGAGCTGCTACTGAGATTTATCACAGAAAAAACCAATAACACTTTATTCGAACTGGAAATGAAATACAAGACCTCTAGCGTAGCAGTCGTGCTCAGGAACACTAGGCTAATGAGGCATTTAAAACTGTAATGTTATACAATAATCGCTCATCTGTACACACCATTAGACATACAAGTGGCACCAAATCTTTGAAGACCAAAGTGAACTTGACACGATTGCCAATTTACACATTCGTGAAGAGCATAATGTTTCAAAGTTTTATTGCTTGCGGAAACGGACGTCCGTGATTTAAAATCACATGAGAAATGACATTAAGCTTGAACCGAAATCGCGTGAGAAAATAGTTTTACTGTCTTTTGTCATGACGTCATGCGTGTTCATTGTGAATAGGTTTTAAGTGCAATGACCTTACGTGGAGGTAGAGTTAGCAAAAAACAATGTATAATTGGTTGTTTTCAAATTCAAATAACAGTAATTATGTTGCATGTTAGCAGCAACAGGTTTATGCGATTAATTATTTCATTAAAATAATGTTGAAGTTTACACTTTGTACTTTGCTCAAAGGCCGAGATAATATTATAATAACCTTGCTTTAAAGAACATTTTATCATCAACCCATTTCAGAGAAATTTTTCATCATACTCATTAGTCTAGTGGTCTTAAGCGCTACTGCTGACTAGAATTCTTGGGTTATATTCCCGTGTCGAGCAGTATTTTTGTTTTTTTTTTATTAAATTCTCAGTAGCAGCTCGGCGTTTGGGATTTGAGCCCGATTAATGACAATTTATTCGTCCCTTATTACATGGGACCTAAACATACCGGCAAACTGTGGATGTACATTAGCACACCTCTGCCTAACCCTTCCGGGAATAAAAAAGTTATACAATACAAAATGCTTCCATCACAATTCAACATATAATCACAACTTGCATCATTTTATAAAACCAGTATTTATAACTCAAAATACTTAAATAAGATGAAGTCGGCACAAGTCAGACCGGTTTTAAAGGAAGCTTTAGACATAAAGTTTCAAAGATATAAAACCTAGCAGGCTTTGTGGTACCTACGACAACTAAGAATGTCTGAATATTTGTCACTATTTCTAGAGATTAAAAGCCTTAGAATAAAATAACATACCATCACGCCTGTATTCGCCGAAGGGTTAGGCAGAGGTATGCCCACAGTTCACCAGCATGCCTAAGTCCCATGTAATATGGGGCAACCCTATTGCCATTATCTGGGCACAAATCCAAACTTTAAAGATTACTAGCAATGTGGGTTGCACATTACTAGTATTCTTATTAACCCCTCGTGCTAAGCTAAATACTTGTGTTACGAGTGGGTTCACGTCGGTAGTGCAATGGGTGGGATTCGAACCGGCAACCACATGATCGCAAGTCTGACGCCCTAGCCGTTAAGCTACCGCCGCTTGAAATTCAATAATACGCTTACCTTGACGCATTAAGTACTTAATTGGAATTTGTAAAATAAAAATTCAATAATACTGCTTGCCCTAGGAATCGAAACCGGGTCTTTACGCTCAGTGGCCGTGCTTGCGATAATTAAACCAATAAGGTAATTAAGGCTAAGCATCTTACCTACAAAATTCAGTCTTGTTAAAAATCACTACATAATAAACTATTGAAAATACAACAAAATTAATGTAAACAGCGTTTAGTTGGTGTTTCCAATACAATTTAATCAGAGGTGCCGTAAAATTAACAAGTATGAACATTTATATATCGCTTCACACGATAAGCAATTTGCAGTTACCAAGATAATGAACAAGCGTAGCGGTTGAACGAACATACTTAGCTTACGTTACGTTGTGCCTATCAAATTTAAGACCCATGATCCGTTCTGCCACGGTCAATCTGTGCATGGGTGACTATTCTTCACACATCGAGACCCTTTTACGCTTCAAATAGCACGTAAATCCATCACGTAAAGTCCTTAGGTTATCATAAGAATAACTATAACAATTAGTGGTCGTCAGAAGACCAGAAATCCTGATAGGTCTGTGTTTACTGGCCCATAAAATGGGTTGCGAGGTCTGATGGTAGTCGCTTTGTGTAATATACAGATATTCAGCCGCATCTAGTTAAATTAGAAACCGATCCCTACAAAGTTTAAAAGGAAGAATGGGGATAAAATGTAAGTAAGTACATGTTGCTTCAACTACTAAGTACGACATTGCAACCCCCAGAGGAGTCAATTCTGAACTCTGCCCTACTACTAGGAATTAAATAAAAAGAATCCCGCTGCTGGCTTCAATATCTGACGTTTTGGGCGTTTGAAGTGAAGTTTACGAACGGAAACCAAAAAAGAATTGGATAAAGCATAAAATTAACCATGGAGCATTATATAAACAGGAAAAATTTGGATAGAATGGGAAGTCAAGTTTTTTTTCTTAATAAAACTCAATGAGCTTCTCTTATTTTCAATTAAAGTCTCAGTATATAGCCCTTATAGGTAGTTTGCTAACGACAAGTGTTTTTATCGCTAAGGTTAAGGTGTTTTTATCGGTAAGGTGTCAAATGACATTTTATTAGCCGCGCGGGCTCTGGCGGTCGACCCAAATTGGGATGCGCGGGGCCTGGCGCTTGACCTCTCAAGCAATAGCAAGAAATAGTATACTAGTGAGTATTCTATTATCTGTAACTTATTTATCCTCATAAAGAAGTTACAGATAATAGAATACTCACTACTATACTATTTCTCAAAACCAATGGGAACTACTTTAACCCATATCTTTTAGTAGTATTCCGTTAATGGCAAAACCCAACATCTACTTATTTCTTTCATTTTACGTGTAAAAATCTCCATGGATGACCTTCGTCGGAAGGGTTATATCGGACTCCTATACACTAAAAACACTAAGGTGGCCCTCTAGCATAACCTTACCTTCAGAGTGTGAACATAATATCAAGTATAAAGAACACTGACCAATACTTAGAACATCAAGACAAAAAGATGTTTCAGCTTCTTTGAGACAGCAAAACTACATAACATGCATAGCATAATTGCACAGTCATTACGTATTACACACGCGCAATAGGTAAACCATAACCATAACAATTATATTAGTACATGACCTGCAGAATTCAAACTGTACAATTTTGCCGCGTCAATCACACCGCGTAACGTAAATATGTTCAGAGTTAAAATTCACCTACAATGAAGGTCGGTATACCGTGTTCCTTTAAAAACAACAAATGTTGTCGCTCGTGACCCAAAGAAGTTCGATGAAATTAAGCGTATTTTCCTTTTATTGCCCAATTTGAGGGCAATTAAAACAATAATTGTTTAATCGCTATTTTAAAACTGGTTTTCCGATTTAGTAAGATTGTGAAAGAAAAACGCCCACTCAAAAATAAAAGCTCCTTTGATGGAGTGGTGAGTAATTTAATTAAGGCTGAAATTCGAAATGGAAGCGGAAAAATAACACATTCTGAATTAACGTCACCTTATGACGTAAATTCAGAATTTGAAGGCAAAATTTCAATCATGCGGGTAGGGTTCGCGGTGGCTTAGAGGTCAGAGCGTCTGGTATATCAAACCAGAAGACGCAGGTTCGAATCCTGCCCGCGATTGAAATTTTTTCCTTTACTAAAAAATAACTAAATAACACATTGTTTTAAGCTTCGCTAAACTGCCTCTTTGGTTGTAAAAACACCTGCACCGCTAGAGATCCTGGGTGTGATTCCCAACTCAAGCAGTGTTAATGAGTTTGTCTATCAAATTTTCAGCTTGGATATGTGCCCGATTAATGGCAATAGGCTCGTCCCCTATTACATGGGACTTACACACTTCCGAACTGTGAGTGTACATTACCACACCTGTGCTTAATCCTTCAGGGTATACAGGCGTGATGGTATGTTATGTTAATTCAATTATTAATTATTAAATTAAATTCTTAGTAGCACTTCGACCACTAATGGGGCAGTCCGAAGTAATATTTGACTTTTAAATCGATCTATCTATCACAAGTACTCATAAATTATCTTAACTCCATGATAACCTACACATATAGCGATGAAGCAAGAATCTTATATTATCTAAACGTTCATAAAGTGACCAACCAACGTAATAAGTCGTAGATAATTATCGCACAGATTAATATTTTATTTACACAGATAATGCTCGAAACGAACTCGAAATATGTTGAGGTCATTCTAAAACTAATTAAGACCGTAGACACGATCATACAAATGAGCGAGATAAATTTAAAACTACAATTTCGCTTGGAAACAAAGAAATATTCAGAGATATACTTACAACAACTGTCTCATTAGTCTAGCCTTCGTGAACGCGACTGCTACGCTAGAGTTGTTAGGTTCGATTCCCAGGTCGAGGAAAACAATATTGGGTTTTTCGGCAAACTTCTTGGTAGCAATTCGGAGTTTGCATGTGCCCCGTTAATGGCAATAGGCTCGGCCCTCTTTACAAAGAGCTAAACATACAGGCGAACTGCGGGTGTACCTAGGTACATTAGAAGACCTCTGCCTAATCGTGCTAAGAATGCAAGCGTGATGGTATGTGTAAGATAAGCCAAGATACATAACAATGTATCGACAATAACATTATAAATAGGTAAAGTTTGTGAGGTTGTAGGCGGTAATCTCTGGATCTACAGAGCCGAGTTTGAAAATTCTTTTTGTGTTAGATAGTCCATTTATCGAGGAAGGTTATGGGCTATATAATATCACGCTACGCCTGTTAGGAACGGAGCAGCGCGGGTGAAACCACGAGCGGGTCGCTAGTCTATACATATAATAATGCTTTGCGAATCAACGCACAGCCTAAACCGGTGATCGCAGAGACCTGAATCTTGGTAGCTGTGTTCTTTGTATGACGTAGGCATCCGATAAGAAAAGATTTTTTTAAATTCGACCACTAAAGTGGTAAAGAAGAGGGGTGAAAGTTTGTATGAAAGTCTGTCATTTTTTAGCGGGTGAAACCGCGGGGTACAGCTGTTATAAAAGTAAAAAAAACCTATTCTAGTGTAGCAGGCAAGCTTGGAGGCAGATTGACCAATTTCTTAGTAAACAGATTAGAATCTCACAAAGTACCTACGATGACAAAATTTTATCTGTCAACGTTACCACATGTATTAATGTCTAGTAAACACAGTAACTACCGCACACATAGTCGTTAATTAACCATTATACTCGGCTAAGAATTAAATTACTTGATGCAAACTGGACTACATTCCTTGGTAGTCAAGTTAATGGGGATGCTTCATGCTCAAATATGGACAAAATGTAAACATGGTATCAAATTAAGTAACCCATTTCGCAGCTTAATGGATACTTAAAATAATAAATTTATACAAAATTGTTATTAACATAATAAACATAGACAGATATAGGGCCACACTTGTACACCCACTCTTATTTGACGTTAATTATTATTTTTAGTCTATGGTTTGGACATGTTGAGAATGATTGAAAGATGATTAACGAAAGGAATTTATAAGGCGAATGTTAGCGGCAGCGTCGGAATAGGTCGTCTTAGAAGCACCTGCGAGGTCCTTCAAAAAGGTTAGGTGCGTAGTGCTCGCAAACGGCGTGTGTGTATGAGAAGATGTATGAATGTGGATGAAGTATGCAAGAATCGTAGCGAGTGGTGGTCTGTAGTTTTTGTCTATCCCAGTGGGAGAAAGTCGTGAGTGTATGTGAGTGTATATTTTTGGGACAAATTTTATACGGTAGCCAGTTTATTATCAGGGCAGATTGATTTAAATATGTATGGACGTAGGAAAAAAATAACATGACCTATAACCGTCTCTCAGTACGGCAGTAAGAGACTAAGCAAATAAGTTTAGTAAGGCCCAGTTTCGTTATCACAAAGTAAAATGTGAAACTTCACTATAAAGAAAGATAAGGATCTTGTTTATTTACTTTGTAATTGTGTTAGACGAAAAACGTCTAAAAAAGTTCGAGTAGTTGAGTAAGTTGGTGATAAGCAAACAACATGTAAATAGATAGACTTGCTAAAGGATTGGCTGCAAAGGCAGATAACAATTTAAAAGGTTTGGAAAGCTCTAGAAGCTTAATTTCTGAAGATAATGTAACAATAAATGCATAATTTACCCCTTGTGGGAAAGAATACAGTTCCTCATTGCCATTCAGAAAGGCATCTCGTAAGAGGCGAATAATTGTGCCAATTTAATTATGTACAATAACTTTCAATATTTTGCCGTAATTTGTTTAATAATATAAGCAAAATGGGGGATATGTTCCCCGTGTGAGGACAGGTCCGAATACTGTTCCTCACTGCCACTCAAATAGGCATCTCGTTAGAGGCGAGAAAATATCTGACTTACTCGGTCGTAGGACCTTTTGGCGTCTAACTGGCTGGCGACCACGTCGGAGTCTGTCGTAAAGCACCTTGGTTTTGGTGTTTCAACTTTTGCGCGTAAGAGCCAGTTCCCCCTCGGTTGCTGCGGTTCTGGCAGTTTGCAGTCTATAGGGGGCTCTTAAGGATAGGCAACGCATCAGCAACTTTCTTACCGCCAGGTGGTTCGACAGCTCGTTTGCCGACTTAATCAATAAAAAACAGTTTCCATGTCTAATAAAACGTCAATAATACAACTTACAATTCCGTTGATTATTCCATTAAAGACAACTGAAAAACAACAACAGCAATCCTATTCAATCATGATGGGTCTCCAGTGGGTCAGAGAGCAGTTTAACACTACTATTCTGGCTAAAACTTCAAATTAAGCCATGTATATATATAGTTTTAATTGCGGTTGCGAGTGAAACTGCAGATTTTTGAATCCATATTACTTTGAACTTAATTATCAAAAGAATAGAGTAGGACACTAAACTACATTGTGCACTATCAATTACCGAACATGCAATGGAGTTCTTTACTGTTGTATTGAATGCGTTTGACCTTTGTGTTGCGTAATGAAAAGCACAAGAATTGTCTAAGATGGATGAAGAAATTCATGGAAATACCCTTCTTGAATCTGGTTTTCGAATACACAACGACTAAGCATAGTAACAGCAACAAAATCATACAATCGCATAATGTTTAGGTCGTGAGAAAGAGATGGCGCTATGTAAGGTGTAGATCAGCATCTCTCTCTGTCCTCTATTTGGGGCTAGACTTACATGTGCTGGTGCTTACTTGCCAGGCAAAATATTGAAGAAGTTTTATAGTCTTATCCTCCTGTGTGGACAAACTGATAGGTACCTACTTAACCCTTCTAAAATATACGATTAATTTATTGGATAAATGTCAGTGTGAGACAAAGGTTTTTGTCAGCACGACTGATTCGTTTTCCGTACTTTGATTACTAAGATCGACGCCACATAAGTCTCTTTTTAAAACGTGGCTTCATAGGAAATGATTTCGGGAACCATTTCATACTTTTGTTATGAAACAAAATGAGTAAGTGTACAATGAAATATGATTATTTAGTAAGTACTTTGTCACATATTCAGTCAAAGGAAACAGTAATACGAAATAAACCTCATTTCATAGTCGTCTCGTAACTTTTTAGGCATTTCTATCTGCATGATATTAAATCTTTGTTGTGTTATATGATAATTCTATAAAAGTTGGATGAACAGTAACAGTTTTAAAAATTTTATACAATTTTACGCTACGCTTATTCCTCAAGAGCTATGAGGAGATTATTATCATCATCCTTCCCCTATCTGAACTGTTTGGGGTTGGCACAGTATGTCTTTTTCTTCCAAAACATCTTTATCAACCTTATCTCATCAGTTACTTCCTTTATTAGTTAAATGACTATTTAGCAACTGAGACAATTTGATCAATTCCCTATCTGATGTCTTGCGAGAATTTGTTGATCTGAGGGCGAGGAAGACTATCCGCTCGTGATACAGTTTTAACTAGTACGAGTGGATAGGGCGACTTAGTCTAATGACAACCAATGCTCACTACGCTGTCGTAATGTTGTAATAGCATAAGATCAATCAACGACCAAAAATTTTATCCCGCACTTTGCTCTGGTGCTGATTATGTAACATTTTGTGGTGAGAAATAAACGATTTTATTTATTTATTTATTTATTTGTAAGCATATCACCCTTCCTAATATCTACATGACTTACATTTGAAGGAACATATAACGAATGCACCAAGTATTTTTATCATGTTATTTAGATTTCAGAATTTAAACAGGATTTTTAGTCATTTGTGTGGAACCATCGAATCTCGTCAATAGTTTCTCTTCGCAAAATTCAGCACTGCCGTAAAATCTACAAAGCGAAATGCCAAATGATCGTACAAAGTTTAAAGCTTCCAAGTTTCACTATCCTCTACGGCACTTATTAATATTATACGCAGCCAACTTAGTTATGCAATCTACCGCATCTCAGTATTCTAAATCCCTTTAAATGTTTCACCTAAGTGGGTCATTCAAAGTGGAGAGAATCCACCAAGATAACTTTCTTAGACAATTTTCTTCGGCAAAACAAAAGTTTTTAAGACATCACTAATGTTTTTAAAGTTAGGTTTCACTCTATTAAGAAATTCGTGTCAGCGTTTTCTGGAAATAATGTCCAGACGATTTTTACTTGCATGAACATTTTTTGGGAAAGCCAGTCCTTATTTCTTTATTCCATTTTTCCTTTTTTGTGAACGCTGAAATCACTGTTACTGAATATGATAATCGTATTATTGAAGATGACAAAATCGATTGCATGCAAACCGAATTATATTTCTTATCTACTGTAAATAATCAGCTAAAATATGTAAAAAACCACTTCAAGTTCAAGTTCAAGTTCAAATGTTTTTATTTCAAATAAGCTTTCTAGTTGCACGGTTCCAAAAGGTTGATCCTATGGAGAAGAATCCGGCAAGAAACTCCATGGACACTCTTTTAAAATAAATGGCGTTACAATCTTCACTGGTACAATATTGCGATATGAGGATGTGTGAACATTGGATGTCAAAGTTAGGTGGAAGGTTCTCAGTGTTTGAGAACTCGATGTCCATAATAGAATATAAGTGAACTACGAATACTGCAAATCACCTATACACTACACTTGTATAGGTGATTTGCAGTTGATTATTGATTAGGTAACAGAACCAGAAGGTAGGTTCTGCATGAGTAGCATCCAACGTAAATGCATGAGCATTTACTTTTTTTTTTAAGTCTTTTTATCCGACCAGTCATTTTTCTTTTTCCACCAGTCAGTTATCATTTTGTGGTTACAGAGAGCAAATCAGCAAAGTAGATAATTTCTTATCAGTCAAAATCTCAATGAAAACATTTTAAAGAACGATATGAAAATCACATTTACATAGAACTATATCATGATACAACGGAAATCCAAAAAAATCCAAACGAGATTATCAAAGACTTGAGCCGACGAAATATTTTCATTGTTGATTAATTAACTAAGTCAAATATGTACGGAAACAAAGTGGGTTGCTAACGAAGTCCTCAGTCACCTCGTGGAAGCCAGAAACACAACAAATATAATTACTGTCATCTGACAAATGTTGTCAACCGTAATTATAAACGTGACAGTGACTGAATCTTATTTTAATTTTTGGGGAACACATTTTCTTTGTGTAAGGAAATTTCTAGGTGACAAAGAAAACCATTACTTATGTAAATTAGTTATTATTTAATATTCGTACAGAAATTTTAATTTAGGAAGAGAGACAAGGAGACAATGTTCTATAGCTGACGATACATGGAATATTAATAAGCTGCCTTCGACAGGTTATCTACAATGCTTTGGAAAATTTCGAATTTAATTTAAATAACGAAGGTAAGTTTCTATAATATGTTCTACATAATTATGTATGTAAATACCATCAGTAGTACACCTCTTCCTAACCCCCGACGGGTTAGGAAGAGGTGTACTAATATACATCGACAGTTCGCCGGTAATGGTAATAGGAGATGAGCCTATTGCCATTATCCAGGTACAAATCCAGACTCCGAGCTGCTATTGAGAATTTCTTATAAAAACCCAACAACAATTTTCTCGACCTGGAGATCGAACCCAAGACCTCTAACGTAGCAGTCGCGCTTGGGACCACTAGACTAACGAGGCAGTCTTAACGTAAAATTCTGTTCTAAATTAGCAAAATGTAAATGAGACAAGAAAATTGATAAATAGGGTTATCCACTTTAAAATTGAGGAGATTACTTTTATATCTAAAATCATTATCCGCCCAAAATCAAAATAGTAAAATAATCAAAATATATACATACGTGATTTGTGAACAGAAACTACTATTTGTGTTAGTGCGACTAAGTGCGACTGCTACACTAGAGGTCCTGGCTTCGATCCCCAGGTCGAGCAAAGTGTTATTGGGTTTTTCTATGAAATTCTCAGTAGCAGCTCGGAGTCTGGATTTGTGCCCGGTGAATGGCTATAGGCCTATAACATGGGACCTAAACATACTGGCGAACTGTAGGTGTACATTAAGTACGCCTCTGCCTAACCCTTCGGGGAATACAGGCGTGATGGTATGTTATGTTGTTATGATAAAAAATACTACAGCTCAGTTTCCTTGAACTGACAATGCATTTGACGCAGACTCAGCTAAGCCAAACAACACTGCAGTGACCGTTTATTTTCATTCCCACATCAACGCGACAGCAACAAACAAATATAAATTTCACTCGTGACTGACAAATGACGTCAGGGGTAATTACAACGCGGAGAGATAATATTTGGAAAATTTTCGGATGCTTAATTGTTTTAATTACCTCCTTTGAGATTAGATACTACTGTTTTTAGAATCTGATAGAGATTTAGAATTAAGGTATGAGAAAAATATAAATCCTTGTCCTTTCGAATTCATGCTCTATTTCAAAAGAAACAATTGTACAGAGAATGAATACTGTCAAACGTTCACACTCGGGTGTCCGGAAAGTTCTGGAAGGTGTGTGAAGTTTGCTAACTCGATCTATGTCAGGGTAATGGATTATGTCGTGGAGTTTCTGTGGATGATATTTCCACAAGTCTAGATCTGAAACTACTATTGGCTTGCTCCAACATTTCGATTTCAACCCACACCTTATTACTTATAGAAGGTGACAACAATAATTTGTTTGTATGAACAAGCTTTAAATTAGAAACCAAAATAGACAAATTGACAAATTCCCGTTCAGTGTCAACAGAACATACATTGTTCTTCCAATATGTCACAGTGACTAATGTGACCCTTGGTATGACGTCACAACTCCCTACCCTGAGGGCTTCAATGGCGTCATTGACACAACCCAAGTCAAGTCTGATTTATAACGATAGTTTAGAGAGAGAGATGCTAGAATGTACTTTTATTTAACTTGATTTGTAAATGTGTTGCCAATGTTTCTATGTATTTGAATTCATTTTGATCGAGCTCAAAAAAGAAGAGGTTCGCAATTCAACATTTTTCACAACTCGTTGATTGTGAACGACTATTGTGACATTACTTCTGAGATGGTCTCGATCTGAAGATAACCACAAAATGCTTGAAATTTCTCTTCACCTGAAAAATTAAATATTATCTAATATTGTACACAGAATAAATCTATAAAAAGGCACTATATAGACCGTGATCATGAAATGAAACCAATAAAAAAATCTTTAAATTGCTTTAACGTCAAGATGTCAATTGCTTTAGAAGTACTTGCATTTACAAAAGAACAAGATACCCTAAAATAGACCTCACTTTATGAACCGCATCAGACAGAACTCTCCAAAGAATTTATGTCATTATTTTCTAATCCAACTTTTAATTGAAAATATATGTACGTATATGTAACTTAAACTGACTCCTTGTACGTGTAGTGGTCCTAATCGCGACTGCTTGCTTGAAGTCCAGGGTTCAATTCTATAGGCCGAGCTAAGTTTTATTGAGATTTTCCATAAAATTCTCAGGATTTGGATTGTGCTCGGTTAGTGGGAATAGATTCGCCCCCTATTATATGGGATGGACCTAAACATACCGGCGCACTGTGGA
Organism: Acronicta aceris; assembly: GCA_910591435.1. Classification (NCBI taxonomy): domain Eukaryota; kingdom Metazoa; phylum Arthropoda; class Insecta; order Lepidoptera; family Noctuidae; genus Acronicta; species Acronicta aceris. Next base: position 4,572,471 of record OU342767.1, on the reverse strand, counting down.
TGTACACTATTACACCTCTGCCTAACCTTTCAGAGCATACATGCGTGATAATGTGTATGTGTTTCTGTATATGTTTGCATATTGGTCCTAAAAGGGCTCTGATCTCATTTCTTACATACAATGACTCAATGACTGACCTATTACTTTGTGTAATCACCTGTTTAAAGTTACACAAGAACGGTTAACAATGGACCTTACTAACGGTACTTAAATGGAATAGGTGTGTTTTGATGATCCAAGAACTTGAAACTTTGTTGTATGGAAAGTGATCGATGTGAACATGGGAAAATTATTCTAATTTCCTTGTTTTCAATGAATCATTTGGTTCAGATTTGTGTTTTCTGTTTAGTCAAGCATGAAATTGCTAACAGAATTGATGAACATAATGTCAGATACGCACTACCTCGTGACCCCCGTGTTGCTTACCGCTGACCAATTAGAGGCATGTTATTAGTTTGTAGGCACTGTTACCGAATACAATAGTCGACGAAATGTGCAATTATCGTACCCAATGTCCAATTTGACAGTCATTGCTGCTGCATGCTTTCATGCGATTTCTGTTGTTTGCAAACGTAACTAATTCGAAATCACTTTGTCTCATTCGTAAAAGAAGTAAATATAGTTTTTGATGTGGCATTATCCCACTGACCACTATAATACTCTATTAGAAAAATATAGAGATCAGTGCATTATCCCCATAAGGACTGTCTGCTGCTTGTCCATGTCGAGAAAGGCTGTGAATGACAGCGTTAGTGGTATCCAAACACCCGCAGATACGATAAAATGAGAAGTAGGTATCATCTGGTTTTAGTCCTACCTGTTTTCCGCAGCTATAAGATTTCCCCACGGAAAAGCAGAATCTAAATTTTGCTACACTGTGTATCTTTGTTTGAATCACTCAATATTATACAGTCTCCTCAAAAATAGAACCTTATTATCACAAACCTTGCATTGAAATTGGAGCGAGTTGAACATTAAAACAAAAGTTGTATAACGTTGCTATTAAAATTAATAGATCTATTTGAACTGATGGCGATTTTTAGAAGACCTTGGCATCTCAGACAATATTGACAATAATAAGTGCAATGATGAGAATGCTTAAATGAATGTAGGACAAGGTTTGCGCTTTGAGCACCAGTGAATATGGAATAGTGCAATACTGCATGCTGGAATACCATTTCGCGAGAATTTCTTCAAAATAATGTCTTCTTTGTCATTTTTGTGCGATGATCGAAATCACTGACCCCTTTCTGCGAAATAATACAGACTTTTCATCCATTCCTTTGCAATTGCACTGCTATTGGGATGGAATTGTATATTTAAAACAAAGTGCTGTAGAAACTTTATTGACGACACCACAATTCGTGAAATAGTGATAAAAACAAAATAATTATACGAATAACATCAGAATATTGCAATGTCATTTAATTTGGTAATTTCCGAAAAAAATTGAAATAGCTTATAGATACACCGGTATCTGCTATTGCAAATTATGATGGACACCGGTTCATAATAATACATGATTTTAATTTTTTTTGTCATAATTATATTCTTATCCAACACCATAATTATGTAGTAAAAATATACAAGCCACTATCAACAGAGCAGCAGTTCTCCCCAAAATAAGACTAGACAAGAACTTTTTTGTGGTAGGGCTTGCGTCCCATTGCTTCTTCTATAATCCCCAAATTTTACGCTTGGCAACAGACATGTTAGATTAGACACCAGCTAACAATAATTCTTTGCACGCTAATAGCCAAAGTTACAAAAAGAGACGTAATATCCATCACGCATATATTTCCCGAAGGGTTTTGCAAAGGCCTACATGGCCAACAGACTACAGTTCACAGGTATTTTTAGGTCCCATATAATAGAGAGCGAGCCTATTGCGATTTACCGGACCCAAATCCCAAACTCCGAGCTGCTACTGAGAATCACTAGACTAATGAGGTAGTTACAGTTAGGTACAATAAAATAATGCACGAGACAAAAAGATTAATTTGTCACAAAGTCACGTGCAAACAGACATAGGATTTCCGTCGACAAGGAAGAATACAACTCAGCATGATTCGGTGCTATGGTATGCGACTACAACAACGCGCTGATTTTCATTCGTCAACTAGTGACGTACAAATATCAATGCAATGCACTTTCCATTAAAACCCTCCAACACTTACGTCACAATTGTCTTCAATTCTCTAACAATTTAAGCTCGGGGACGCGCCGGGGGCAGGTCTAAGACAATTATGATCCAGATACTACGTGCCGGCGAACGGAGTACCTAGGCTAATATTGTCTCTGTCTAAGGTAGCCTCAGTTTATCCGAGATGGATCTAGACAAACCGCACTAGTACTCAGAAATGTCAATCTGCATTTAACTATGAATTGGATTGTTCTGTACTACACGGCACGTCACGATAGAAATAGTAATTGCGACATTAATTAAACGAAATTCACAATGTTTAACTAAAGCCATTGCTTAAAAATCGTTATTGTAGCTAAAAGTAGTGTAAAATGCCAATTTTGACCAATTACACAGTTTTTGCCAAGTTTTTGGCTTGATATGGATTTATAAGTAAAGGTTAGTTCTCAGTTGTGAATGTTTTATAGTTAATGTCGCAATTACGGCTGCCATGAGTCTAGAACTTGTTATAGATCTACAAACTGCGAAAAATCACTTGAAATTTGAATTTCGGGGGCTCAGCTGAACGATCCGCCTTAATAAAAAAATCAGTTACCAGCTAAGAACATACAGGATATCACGAACAAAATTGTATTCTCTTACTTTTTTCCAGTTGGAAATAAATCATCTAAGTAGTTCTGTCTCTGTCGTACTTATATCAGGTCGAAAAAGAGAAAACAATATAGAATCAAACATGTTCTATGAGAATGTTCCTAATATCCACTCTATAACCCTTTAAATCCCTTTGGTTGCAGGTGACGTATATTATTTCTACTATACTCTACAAAACTAGTTCAAGAGATAACTTGAATTCGCAATAAAACTATAAGCGGACAATACCTAGTCTAGTAGGTACTTACCGCCGGAATATAGCACAAGATTGTTGATAAAAAGGGTTAGTTTGCCATTTAGCTCACGAAGAAGCGATTTACTTTGACCTCTGTGAAGATGATCGCGTGAGTATGGGATATCATAGAATATTATCGGGATAAATATAATAACCACCAAATTAAGTAAATTGATCACCAAAATGCTTACCAAAATGGATAAATGGTCACCAAAAATTAGGTTTAGGTTAGGTTAGAACTTATTTTGGTGATCATTTGCTATTTTTGGCAATATAAAGTGATTTTTTGCCATAACATTTTACTAGATCTGGTGGTTAGTTAAACATAAGCCGATATTATCATGTATTGCCTTGGTGGGTTTGTGGTCGCAAGCAGAACCATTGAGCAAGAGATCCAGGATTTAAGCAAAGTATTAAGGGGATTTTTTATGAAAGTCTCAGTAGCACGTCCGAGTTTGAATTTGTGCTCGGTTAATGGCAATAGCCTCGCTAATTTATCGCTTAGAGGACCCCAGTGCTCGAGACAGATGATAAGATTAACTTTATAGAAAGGTAGAGAATGAGAGTCCTACTACCTCACTTTGACTGAAGGCCTCTATTTATGTGTCTTAATCCGACTCTGATCCAAGTAAACTATTAAACAGTTGAACTATTTAAGAAATTGTTTAAATTTTAACAGTATTATGATTCTTAGATTATGATTGCAGTAATAGCATAGTGCTATAACCATTCCATTCCCAGGTCTCGAGTTCGAATCCAAGGTCAAGTCAGACGTGTTGTCTGACTTTCATGTCTGAAGTCATGTGCATATTAATAATAGGTAATTTATCAAGTGCTAAAACTGTGAAGGAAAACATGCATGCCTGAAAGATTGTCTCGACTACGTGTGAAGTCTAGCAACCCTTATTAGGCCAGTGTAGTGGATATTGCCCAACCGCTCCCATTCTGAGAGGGCACCCGTGTCCAGCCGAGGCACAATATAATGGATTGATAATGTGTGCTTAGAAAAACATAAAGGATAATAACCATTGAGTCTACGCACATAGATACTAATGAAAATCTGTCTGATAACGAAAATTAAATAAAATACCCTTAACACTCACTATTCCACCTGGGTTTATTAAATTCCAACCCTTATCCTTTTATCTTAGGAAATTATCTCGGTTTTACCTGAATCTCTATTACTTGCTATTTAGAAAGTGTAGTAAATTAAAATTTATGGTTATACTCCAGCCACGTTAATGCCGCTCTGTAATGAGTAGGTATGTTATTTTCCATTTACCTAATTAATATGATCAGGTTGATTCAATTATTTAAAATTAACTGGATTTAAAATATGGGAACCTTTTTTTTTTATTCGTGATCGGCTTACGCTTGACCTCTAGTTTGCCTGATGTTAAGCGATACTGCGATCTACGACGGAGCGCGCTTGCCTAGAAGAAACCGATTCACTCGTGATTTAAAGACACCCAGATTATATCTATCAGGGAAGACCCACTCGGGAAGTGCATTAGACTGCCTCATTAGACTAGTGATCCTAAGCGCGACTACCCTACAGGTCCTGGATTCGATTCCCAGATCGATCAAAGTGTCATTGGGTTTTTCTATGAAACTCTCAGTAGCAGCTTGGAGTTCCGCTTTGTGCCCAGTTAATGGCAATAAGCTTACCCCCTATTACATACATGAGACCTAAACATACCGGCGAACTGTAGGTTTAAGTAGTAAGTACACCTCTGCCTAACCTATCGGAAAAAAACAGGCGAGATGGTATGTTCATGTTATAATTAAAAATTTGGATGATCTGAATTGAAAATTTAGTTCAATTTAACTAAATTAGTCTGCACGTTTGGTGTAGCTGTTTAAGTTACCTACCGTTGAGTCGAGCGTCGTAAATTCAATCCCAAGCCGAAACAATTTTTGTATGTTCCACAGATTATTTTATTCGAGCCTGGGTCTACACCCAGTTAATTGTATGTGTGTGAAGTTCCTCGTAGAACAGAACTTGATCTAGGAGCTGTCTTAATCTTAAAAAATAAAAAACGATAGCGAATAGTTCGGTACTTACATACATTTATTTCTAGCCAACATTTTATGTAGGAACGTGATCATTATGGTCACAATACACATCAAAAACTCAACATCACTTATGTTCACAATGCTCCGAGTATATTCCCACCAAACCATTATCCGAATTTATTCATCAAAAGACGTTCCATACAATTGCACATTTTGTAACCCCCTCATGACATTCCACGTATATTATTTAAGCTTGACGAGAATTTACGATTTACATTTAGTAAAATGACGTGAACAATTTGCGAGTGGATTTTGGCAGGGTTAAATGACGCTTCGAACTCCATATTCAAAACGGGTTGGATTATGCATTGCTTGCATGAAAAGCCCCACATTAAACAATATTTTGAAATTGGAACCCGTTTGAATTAACTAAGTATTCTAAAATTGCAAACTGTTCACTGCGTAATGAATGCAATGTTTTTTTTATGGGATAGGACGGCAAACGAGCAAACGAGTCACCTCATGGTAAGCGATTACCGCCGCCCATGGACACCCGCAATACCAGAGGAGTCACAAGTGCGTTGCCGACCTTATAAAACGGGATTGAGCCTCCAGTAACCTCACTCACTCGGCGAAACACTACGTAAGCGTTGTTTGACGCCGGTTTTCTGTGAGGCCGTGGTATCACTCCGGTCGAGCCGGCCCATTCATGCCGAAGCATGGCCCTCCCACGTAAAAATAACACTTTTCAATAATATGAGCAGCATACAAAAAAATCGTGGGTGGTACCTACCAATAAGCAATATGTCGGTACGTAGTCCTTTCTTTTTAATAGCGCGAGCGTCATATTCCAGACACAATAATTAATCAATTTTTTTTTTGGACCAGTTGGTCAGGGCGACTCTCAAGGGATTAAATATTATTATTGGGAAATCACTGCCACCCCGTACATGGTATAACATTTTCTAACTTAATTTTTTTTACGTCGTTATTAGGTGTAACATTTTGTTTAGACTTTACATAGAAACTTAAAATTTAGGTGCCACTTTGTCATTATCCTTTTATTTGTGTGTCGGTACTTGACACCATTAAATTCCTCGTTAATGCATAGGTACGATAATGATGCGTTCTAATGGAAAATAACTTTGAGGCTAAACGTACGTGGGTGTCGCCCACAGCTGCATCGCCTACTGCAATACAAAATTAAGAACATAGAAGTCATAATCGCGTGGAGATGGTTTAGGATTCTTAGAATACCTACTTAACATAATAACATAAAACGCCTTATAAACCTCCCATAGTTATAACATGGTTTCGTCTTCTTTTCCCTGTCACAAAATAAATTTAGAATATCACGTGTCAAAACATTTAAGTAAGTATTATAGCTATAGAAGGTTTAATAAGACGTTTTATTTATTTATTATGTTTGGGGAAACAAACAGTTACACACATTTAAGTATTAAATATTTAAAGTGATAAAATAAAAAATTTGGTGCATATGTCTGTAGCTCACAACATTATCCACATATTAATTTTAGGTATATAACTATGTTTAAGACAGTTAGAATAGAATTCAGGTTGCCAATTTAGTCACTTGCACCCCTTGCTGTAGGGGGCGCAAGTGGCTAAGTTAAAGGTGTCATAATGACCAACTTTCCCTATGAACTTCGTAACTTATAAGTAAAAAGACGATTTTTCATACTTGCCTAAATGTGGTCTGTCTACTTTTGTATAGGAAAATGTACCTATTTATTTTTCATGAATAGGGTATAGCTTAGTAGAAACTATTGAGTACGACGGGTAGGATCACCCCTTTAAAGAAGAAAATATCTCTCATAAAGGCGCGAAAACATCTAACTTGCTCGACGGTAAAGTCTTTTGAGATCAGAATGGCTGGCGACCTCCCTTATCCGGAGTCTGTCATAATGCACACTTTGCTTGTCAATTGAAGTCAAAATCAAAAATATTAATATTAACCAATTATATTAGTTTTGTAGGCATCAACTGTGTGAAACTTGTGTTTCGACTTTTGCACGTGAGGGCCAGTTCTCCTCTACGTTCCTGCCCCCAGCAGTCTGGACTCTTAAGAGCCAGCAATATATCGGCAACTCCTCTAGTGTTGCAGATGTTCGGGGTAATACAAACGTAGCTAAATATTTTACTGCTAAGTAATAATGTACTAGGTTTGTTTGCGTTCGGAAACCAAACCTAGTAATGTAGCCAGTAAAATTACTAGACATATGAGGTCCCAATATGACAACACGCTACTGGTGTTGCTGGCGTCTATGTCATCGATAGCTTCTCAACCTCAAGAGGCTAACGATAACAGGAAAATTCGAAAGACAGAGGCCTAGAGGTCGTAGCGCCATGCGGTGCACAGACCAAATCCGCACCACACTTGACACCGGAACCCACGACGCCATCCACGTCGTCAATGATCGCAACAAATGGAAGGTCCTTTTGCAGAAGGAAATCATGAATGGAGGTCGCGACCCTTACAAATGAGGAAACGACGCACAGATATGCGACTACTATAGCGGCTTATCAGCTTATCTGTCATCTTATTACAATGATAAAAGTTCAATATCCCAGAATAATTTATTACTTAGATATTCGCAGTCAATTCTCGCGCACTACTATCACGAATTATTCATGAATTCTCGGCCATTCCCCGAGCTTAATGATAGGCAGTCTGCCTTTTTGAATTCAGGGTCGTGGTTCAATGGTCGTTCCATACTACCAATATTCTTTTGAAGCCATTGATATAGTCGATTTATGAATCACCAATATTTTTTTAAATAAAAACAGATCTTTTCGACCAACGTATTATAGTTTGATAAACATAGCTTTATATTCGTGACAGATGTCAGAGTAACATTTCTAGGATTGGGGTTTTGTTGGAAAAAATCTAATATTGTACAATATTGAAGTAAATAGATCATCGTTTAAATAATATTTAAAATAAAATTGGTTTTATCTTGACTTAAAACATGACATAAAACGAGAAGAATATTAAAACATAAGTACAATGGTACATAAAATAGTATTCTTAATACTATTTTAGGTAACCAGAAACTAAAATAGTATTCTTAATACTATTTTAGTTTCTGGTTAGGCTTCAAGAATCGTACTGACTAAAACAAATTATTCGATCAATGATATTTTCATTTCAAAATCAGACGTCAGACGACAGTCAGACGATAGACGACGCAATGAACATCCCTTTTTGTCAACAAAGTATGACACTGTCTTGCGTACATTTTGACCGTCAAAAAATATAGAACTTCATGCGCATGATCTCTATGACAGACTGTCGAACTATAGTCTATAGATATATCAAGTTAAATTCAACATACCTAATCCTGAAAAATTTTGATTGCTAAAATGTTGATTCAGTTTTTAATTAGACATTAACGATAAGAAAGTTAAAAGGCTGACTCTTTTTTATGGGATAGGGGGACAAACGAGCAGACCGCCTGATGGTAAGCGATTACCGCCGCCCATGGACACCCGCAACACCAGAGGAGTCACAAGTGCGTTGCCCGCCTTTTAAAAGAGGATTGGGGCTCCGGTAACCTCACTCACTCGGCGAAACACAACGTAAGCGTTGCTTGACGCAGGTTTTCTATGAGGCCGTGGTATCACTCCAGTCGATCCGGCTTATTCGTGCCGAAGCATGGCTTTCCCACGTTAAAACTCTGGAAGTTCTTAGCATGTCGAGATCTATAAAGAGATTGCCATATTATAATACTGTATCTAAGCAATAATGTTGCTAACATTATTGTGTTTCACTTTGATGGGCAATGTAGCTAGTAATTTTTTTTTTAAAGCTTATTAGCAATGTGGGTTGCACATTACTAGTATTCTTGTTAACCCCTCATGCTAAGCTAAGTGCTTGTGTTACGAGTGGGTTCACGTCGGTAGAGCAATGGGTGGGTTTCGAACCGGCAACCACATGATCACAAGTCCGACGCCCTAGAAATTAGGCTACCGCCGCTTCGAATTACGGGGCATATGAAAATTAACAACTAAGTTCTCGAGATAACAGCACGCTAGTGATACCTACTACTGGTTGCTGGCGTCTATAGGCGGTTGCGGCTTACAGTTAGACGGCCAGTTTTTTTTTAATTCGTGATAGTCTTACCCTAGACCGCCAGTTCGCCTGATGTTAAGCGACACTGCGAACCTATATGCTTCTTTGTCATCTTAAAACAATCAATAAAAATATAAGGGTTAATGAACCCGTCCTACAAGATCATCGTAACACATTCGTCGTCCCCAAAAATTAATAGCCCGTTCCCAGGAAAACGGTTCGTTATTTTTCCGGACCGTTTATTTCACAATACGTTTTTCGGCGGTGATGGTGATGGCGTCTGTATACATTATAGGTACATATTTGTACGAGCATGTTCACACGAGGCGGCGATATCGGATCCAGTAAAACAACGTTACACAAATTGTTCGAATTTAACGGTTCAAAAAATATAAAGCAATAATCGGTGTCGTGTGAACGGGCTTTAATGTTTTGTTCGGAGGGACATACTTACATGATGCATTAAATAAACTACAAGTCTTAATCATTGAAATGTCTCATTATTCTACTGGTAGTAAGTGAGGCTGCTGAGTGTGACGTCCCAAGTTGGATTCCCAGGTCATACATTTTTAAAGACCTATTCGGAAAAAAGGGTTTATTTATTATCAACGGTCTTCAAAAAGGAAAAGGTTCTCAATTCAACTGTATGTCTATTTTTGTTTTTGAAAATAGCAGAACATCTTTCATAACTAACATTATTCCAATGAAATTTACGATTCACCAGTTAGTTTAGGTCCCATGTCATATGGGGCGACCTATTGCCATTTACCGGTCACAAATCCAAGCTCCAAGGCTACGGAGAATTTCATAGAAAAACCCAATAACACTTAGCTCGACCTGGGAACCCCTGATCTCTAGCAGTCGCGCTTAGGACTATTAGACTGAGGCAGTTACGACCATATCGACTCGTAAGTCCATATTTTGTAAGACTGCCTCTTTAGTCTAGTGGTCCCAAACGCGACTACTACGCTAGAGGTCCTGGATTCGATCCCCTATGAAATTCTTAGTAGCAGCTCGGAGTCTGGGTTTGTAAGGCTCGCGGGACCTAAACATACCAGGCGAACTGTGGGTGTACATTAAGTACACCTCTGCCTAACCCTTCGGGGAATACAGGCGTGATGGTATGTTATGTTAAGTCCATACCTACCAGCCTATAACGTCTTTACGATAATTATTTAGTAACATCTGTCTATAATCTGTAACTATGTATACGAGTATATAAAGCAATATATTTCTGATTCATGTTTTCTGAACATGATCGAACCTTACAATTCCAGTTACATTATGACATTGACCTTTAAATATGAGAGCAATACAAGGAAAAAACAATGTCTTTACTACATTTTTATTTTGGTACCGAGTCACTCATTGAATGAGCTTACATCATAAGTCGCAACAAAAATAAGTTGGTGACATTATGCCAATTCCCGTAAGACCTTGTAAGTCATCTTTCTTAACCACAAACATGTTTTCATTCTGCACAGAAGACTATCGAGGTTACCTACGTCAAAAAGTTTCAATGAATGACGTGAGCACAAAAAGGTTTGTAGTTATTTATTTACCTTATTTCATTATAATAATATGTTACTGGCGGTTTAATATTTTCCTGTTTATCAATTGTTTTTAATAGACAAAGAATATCAGCTAATTGTGTGTATAATAAATGCACCTCTGCCTTTCAGGAAATATAAGCGTGGAATAATTAAAGTATTTCAAAAAAAAAAAAAACAACTTTAAAAAAACAAACGAAATAATGTTATGTTCAAAACAGTTAAGTACTTAGCGAAATTTTGATTTGGTTAGATTTTTCGTTCTAGCCACTGACTTTCGAAACTGTTTTGTTTTTTATTTATTCAAAAAAATAATCGAATAGGTAGGTACATAACTCATTTGCAATGTCATCTTAATAATTAGCTGTCATCAACACACGAAATACAGGAAAGCTTTCACAACCAATGAATTCGTTGATTAAACACAAAAGTAACAGAACAATAGTTCTTCTTAACTTCGTAATAGAGTTAGCCCTTCCGGGTTCACACCTAAACAAACTCCGTCAGTTATCACCACTTTCACAGGTTTGTTGAGACAGTTTTACTCCTACAACACACAACATTTTTGGCATGTTGGAATTGGGCCAGAATACAGATACGACATTTAAAAATAGTGGTATTACACAATCGATGTACACAAATATTTTAAAGAAAGTACGCACGCAAACTTATTTATTTTAAATTAAGAACGAATGTACTGACGTTTGTGCGACGATTTGTTTAACCGACGATGAGTATTCGGCCATAAACAAAAATGTCGAGAATTCTAGAATTATTAAGTAATATTACTATTATGTATTCAGAATTACTTATATAGATACTAGCGGCCCGGTACGTGCTTCGCTACGTATAAAGCGAAATACAGCGGACAGCGGACAAAACCATTCCCAGATCCCCTAAATTTCATCAAAATCGGTCCAGTCGTTTGAGAGAAGTTCAGTGACATACACACTCACAGAAGAATTATATATATAAAGATTATATAGATACTAGTGGACCCAGCAGACGTTGTCCTGCCCTGAAAATAACCCAAAACTCGATTGCAGCGCCACCTACCGGGTCCAATTGTGAATCTAAACCATTCCCAGATCCCCTTGAACACACACAAAAAATTTCATCAAAATCGGACCAGTCGTTTGAGAGAAGTTCAGTGACATACACACTCACAGAAGAATTATATATATAAAGATTAACTACGAATATATAATAAATGCGATGCGACAAACCAAAGACTCTACTTACTGGCGACAAAAGAGTCAAAAGTTCAAACACAACCAAGCACCATTGAGTTACTAGTAACATCGTCCTAAATCAAACGAAATTTCCATAATCAACTGATGAGCCAATACCACACAACGTACCTGTAAATATTTCAAAAAATATGAGAGAATATTACAATTCACCTGAACAATCGAGGCTACCATTAAAATCCACATTTTTTCCGCCTTCAATAAACGTTTTATCTAACAACGAATTCGCCTTCGCTTTTATCATTCCGAATCACAAATAGCCCTGAAAGGAAGTCGGATTTATGAATACAAAAAAAAAACGATATTGAATAATTTTTCTTACAACTGTTCTCCCGTCATGTTGTTTTATTCATTCAATTTAATATCAGGCGATGGGAAATCTTTGAATAGACGTGACGTCATTTTTCACAGTTATAAACTTCTTTTAAAATATTTATAAGTAAGTAAAGTTAGCTCGAGATTTTTACATGAATCTCAATATATGTATAGGTTTCTTTTTCTTGTTATTTCGGGTGTTGAATATTTTAATCTAGAGAATTGCGGTCCACAAACGACTTCATAAAAAGCTTCTACGCATAACATATACAAGGAACGCAGTGCCAAAATATTTAAAAGAGGAACGTCGAGACTTAGGTAACAGATCATAAAATCCTAGTACCGGGAAATAACCCGTTGATTTCGTTACAGAGATTACCTACCTACTCCAAAAATACTGGCAGGCTAACAAACAAAGAGGCCGTAATTTGTAACAATGCCAATGTGAACGTATTTTTTTTCAAATATGTACTTTGTTTTTTTTGTCAACAGATCGTCATGTGGAGCCGTCATGAGCCTTTAAATACATTCCAATATTTGAAAATAAATATTACTTAGTAATTTTGCTTCGTCCATCTGTGTCAAACACATGTAAATAAAACGATCGATAGACAGAATCTCTTATTATAATTTATCTTGTGAGATTGTAAACTGTCGAAAGATTGGGAACCGTAACATATTGCTTACAATTTAACGTATTATTTTTCGGTAGATTATTAAACCTATCAAAGTTAAATATAGGTTAGGTTAAGTTAGAATTGTAACCACACAATGCCGGAACCGAAGTAATTATAAATTATAAGCAATAGTTAGTAGTTAGTAGTTTCGATTCATAATCTTTCGACAGATTACAATCTCGCGATATAGATTATAATCTAACGGCATTTACAATTATACCATGACATATTTACCAGGAACATATCAAATCGATAAAAAAGTTACTAATAGGTATCCGGATTATAAATCTTTTAAATCTTTTTGATCTGTGCCAAACCCAATCAAAACGGTAATTAAGTTTTGTGTAGTGTACTTAAATATATAATTTATATTAATCAGAAATATGTATAAATGTAGGATAAGTAATGTATTTAATATCATCCACGTACGACGCATCTGTTATAGATGCCACTACTATCATATTTTAATTATCTATTAGCGTAATCAGAACTGTGTGTCAAGACCTCATTAGTCGGCGTCAAACTATTTTAATTGTTTATGGTTTTAATAGTTTCGTTCTAATTTTAAAACATGCGAGTGTCTTATTACAAGTCAACCCCTTTATAAACAAATGATATTCTCAAGGCGTTAAAGTCACGAAATCTACGAAATCAAATGAAAATATAATAAGGGATTGACATTTGCATTTTGATCAAGTGATGTGATTAAGTGATCAGTGTTAATCCCGATTTTCTTTACTTCATGACGTGATAACGCCAGCGGAATTTCTCATATCTTGGTCAGAACCTGCATACAGATAGACGCAAAGGAAATTTAGACTCCCTCCAATAAGAGAATAGTGGGACTCAAATTTTCCGCAGTATATACCCACAAAATTAGACACAGCCTAAAACATTCAACTGTCTCCCAAGTAATGTTTAATATAATTGAGTGGATAACACGATGCTGTGCTATGTCAGTCACATAAAGACAAAGTATTAGGGATTTTTGATGTCATACAGTCACCAACCTACGGACACTCATCCTCCAAGCCTATTTTGGGGTCAGCTTGGGGGCTAACCAGATGAGGTTAAATGTCAGTATTCTTCCGAAACCCACTCTCTAGGCTATCGATATCCTGAGAATAGATAGAATATTCTTTTATATTGCACACCAAAGAAACTAAAAAAATGTAAATAAGAATAAACCGGTTGTCAGGCATTTTGAGCTTCTGACTACCAGTAATGATTGTCTCATTCTCTCTGAGTGAGGGACTGGTATAAATGTGTTAAGAATAGTCAATGGTTTTTAAGAACCAGAATTATCCTAGAGGTTGCAATAGCCGTACTCACAGGTACAGCCGTACGGTATTTTCTAGATGGCATCCAAATAAATGTATATTCAGTAAATCAAAGTCTCAGTTCTAAATTTAAATTCGATTTTAAGTTTCGATTCGATATTATTTCTTTGAATAGTTTAATCGTACTAAATAATTGTCGATGTCATTTTAAAAAGAGAACCTGTTTATCAACACCTGTTTTTTTTTAAATAAAGAAGTAACGTTACACTATTGGCTAGCTGAATGGCAATGACCTTGTTGTATTACTTCACACTTCGTCAACGCCAGTCATTATTACGTAAAGGAAATCTTTGAATAGAACATCAATACTTCTAGCATAATAATGTTTGTTTTACCGTAGTACGATGTTTAGTAGGTATCTACATACAATTTTTTTTTGAGACCAGGCTCTTCATTTGTATAGGTATTGTGTAATACCAAAAGGAGGTAAGACCCGCTTTGCCCTATTTACTATCACGAATAATGTAATTTAATTATTGAACTTGTTGATTTAATTATTGCAATTAGTTTGACTTTTCAAAAGTACCTTTTTAACGGTCTAATTGAAATAAAAAAAAATACTTTCACTTGACCTTGACTTTGAACAATATGCATTTTTCGTTCAAATGTTCAGTCTGAAATATTAACACAAGTTTAATATATATACAATATATATTAAACATACACAAGTTATTAATATATACACAAGTTTAATATATATTATATAACTTGGACTTTTGGCCAAAAAAGATTCACGTTATTCATCGCACCTTCCCTGTTAGTACACTAAAAAACCTATACTAAGCTTATCATAGGTATACAGTAGGATTATTACTTTGATGTCTCGATACATTTATTTTTTCTTGGTACCTAAACATGACAACATGTCGAGCCATACAATTGAACTACAAAAATCACCGTTATTACGGTGGTATACAGGGGATCCAAAGGACTAACTCTATAGTTCTGTGTTGCGCGTGCATTTCTCTACGACCATGATGTTTCCGAGAGACTTAATCCTTATAATCTTGTTCCTTCATCTGTTTCCTCAATTTATCTTTCAGAAATATACTGTTATATATATAAAACAAATACTTAACTTTATTAAAAACGAACGTTCTTGCCATTTCCTTTTTTAAACTTCAAAAGTACAGCGTCTTCTAAATTATATCAAAATTTTACTGAAGGTTTTTGCTAGTATTCTGCAACGAATCTCGAAATTGTAAGAAGCATCTTAGACTTTATTTTTCTCAAAACAATTATCTTTTTGTTTTAGTAGAGATGTTGCCATAATTTTTTGCGAAGCGTGAGTCCAGTTTTTTCCACGTCACCCTTGGACGGCCCTTTTTAACGATGGTGTGATTTGGCGTGTAAAATCAAAGCTTTATTTCATCCGTAGGTATAAAATATCTTCCGTATTCCCTTCCCTTTCACCAACACGTTATGGTGTTGCGGTTTTGCGGTGTTGCCAGTATAAGGAAAAGTTATTTACCTACCTACCAAGCTTAAACCTCTAGATCTAGACTCTAGAGGGTTCTGTAGGGATTTGAGGAATTCTCTAGAGCCTAGAGAATTCCGAGGAATAGAGTAGTGAGATCTGTGCCCAGCAGTGGGACAGATAATGAATAGTGTAACGATTATTAGAGCAGCATTAGATTTTACTGTTTAAACAGTAATGGAAAATCTTGTAAAAATATTGATAAAATCGGCGATTTTGAATGACAGCTTCAAAAACTTTGCTATAACATCCTAAAATCTGATCTTCAAAAGGGAGGAGCAATCTTGACGTTTCACTCGTCCTTTTTTTTGGGTCGTTCAAGTGCTCGGCTATTGAGGAAGCAGGACAAAACCCCGGGCTTTCGGGTCAAACCCCTCAATCTCGGCTTACAATCAACAATAACCATTGCTATAGTGTTCTGTGTCACAGGTTTTTGCTTTTACGGCGCCGTAAAAACTCCGTAGAGTGAAATGTTATTTTAGGATGTTAATGGAGGCCAGTGGACGGATGTGTGTAGTTTTGGAGATCAATCGATTCCCGATTCTCGATTATGGCATTAAAAAGAAGTAGAGTTAGGCGTGTTAAGATGACCTACTTAGAGGTATGTATTTGTTTTCCTCTTCACTCTTACACTTGTGTTAACATAAGAATAATACACATATATTTTTGATAACATATGAACGAAAGAGTCAGAGTTCTGTGAATATAGACCATCCGGATGGGATTATCTTATAGGTATAGGTCTGTACTTCTCATATCTTTGCTAGCTGATGTCGTGGTAGGTACGAGTTGGTACAAAATTATTCTTCCCAATCGCGAAGCGAACTACTAGAGGCTATCTAGTCGCTATTAGAGGTTAACTTATATTTAAGAGGTGGCGGTGTGATTTGAATGCTTATTGCGAGGGTTGGTTCTAGGGGGCCGTAGAAAAAATACTTAGAAAGATTTGGTGGAGTCCATTGCCCCTCAGAAAGACAGTAACGGCTAACTCAAAGAAAATTCGGTATTAACGTATCGTCATCATCATCATTATCATCATCATTAGGCTAGGCTATCAGCATCATCGTTAGCAGTCCACCGCTGGACGTAGACCATTAACGTATATGTTAAACATTAATTTTGAATCTTCCTTTTAATTTTTTTGATCTCAGGCAGGTATCGATCCTGCGTAGTCCGAGTCCTTACTGTTGAGTAAATCATATCGATATTATTGATGATAATATTAAATATAAATTCGACATCACGAGCAGTCTCGGTAACTTAGTTGGCTAAAGCGCCCAGTGTTTTGAACCGAAAACATCAGTTTCTAATCTTGCCCGAGGTCGAAATTTTCTTTCGCTAAAAAATCTTTAAGATCAGCGATGCTTAACTGCCTACCGCTGTCAGCTGCTTATCTTGATTTTGTTGTTCCAATCTCGCGGAAATTTCCCTAAATCTTGTCTCAACCATAAGTATGTACGGTTTCGTCCAATATAGGTAATTAAACTTAGGCTGGCCATAGAGGATATTTTTTTGTCATTGAGGATTGAATCAAGAACTGCTAGATTCTGTTATTTTCATATTAAGAAGATATGTTGGATAAGGAAATCAGAGGATTTTCTTCGATATTAAAAAGCTTTTGGAAAAGATTTTCTAGAAAAACTCTTTCAAAAATATTAAGCCAATTACTTAATAGAAGCAGTGTAAGTTCTGCTTGGTTCAAGCTCTCATTATTGCGATAAATCGTTCGTGTATAGCCATCCTAAATTAAAGTTAGGAGTACATTGATCGCTGCAGATGTTTAGCATATTATATGAACTTGCCACATTAGTATACATTGTACTGTTACTAATGAAGTAATGACCCATGTTAATCAACCTGCAAATAGTGTAAAAAAGTGTAGATACCTACCTAAGAAGTAGGTAGGCACTTATCTCCATTCTTGGCGGTAGTGTCTAGTCATAAATATCATCATGCCTGTATTCCCCGAAGGGTTAGGCAGAGGTGTACTCATGTACACCGGTTTGCCGAACTCGAACTCCTTACTAATATTATAAACGTGTAAGTTTGTGAGTATGGATGTCTGGATGTATGGATGTATCTTACTCTTTCACGCCAGAACCGCTTCGGATCTGGATACAATTTGACACACAGATTATAGCCTAAAATAACACTAGGCTACTTTTTACCCAATCCAGAAGTCCACGCAGACAAAGTCGCGGGGAGAAGCTAGTTATCTATAGAAACGGCAATAAAATCATGTCTGTTGTGTCGGAGCCCCTTTAAATATTTATTTTATTCTGTTTCTTGGTATTTGCAACGGCAACATACCTATATCATCGGTGAAAATTTCTACTATCCCGGTTCTTGAGATACAGCGGAGTCTTAGTAATAGGGGCCCGTTTTGCCCTTTGCGTACGGAACCCTAAAGAGGTAGATATGCTACCTACCTAGGTAAGTATCTATGTACTTTCGAATGTTTTGTTTTGTAAATTGCTCGAGGTCAACGAATGACGTTTAAATTACGAATTACGTATTTTATTACAATTACGAATTAACCTAAACTGCTAAGTACTACTGCTATTTTTTAAAGTACTTACCTATGTTACATTTGTTATACCAAATTAACCTAGGCACCTACGTAGGTACCTACCTACATACCACTGCTATATTCTCACCTGTGTGTACCTACCTACCTACCGTTGAATTATTGCATTACAAAGAATAATTAACATAGGTAGGCAGAAGTCATAGTAGGAAGAAATAATATACCTATTAGTTAAATAGGTGCAGGTCGTTTAACTTTATGGCACTTAATTTCAATCTGATTCTTATGATTCTTTATTCTCTAGAAACGGCAAAGTTGGCCTATAAAGTGTTTCCACTAAACACTATACCTAAATACAATCTTATCAAAAGGATAACACGTGATTCATTATTTATCGTGAGCACTAAAAATGCACGGATGTGTACTTTAGTCTTCAACTTGTCCGTTTAGACGGTCCACGATAAAACATGGCGTAAGAAAATTTTATGACAAGAAGACAACTTATCGCGAACTACCAAAACAGTGACAACTCCATTTCCCAAATAAATAAGTAGCGCAAGAATTAAACATCTGTGCTATAATCTTACCGCAATACGAAACTTCGTCAAAACAAAATAGGTACTCACACAAAACGCCGGTTAACTTGTAAAATCCGTGACGTAAACCAACTTCACAACTTCTCAAACACAATAATTAACACTGCAGTCGCGTCCATCACAAAAAGTTGACACTGATCGGCGTCATTATTGCACAAAACATCACTTTTCAAGTTTATTAAACACTACGAATTTCGGAATAACGGTAAAGTCGCGGGACAGTGACGCACCCACGTCTATATCGCGCGGCGATCGCTCGCAAACTGAATGAAATGAATGAATCGAATGTCGAGAATCGAGACCGATCCGCACGTAAACTCGATACCGTACGCGTAAATGCGTGAAGAACCACGATCCACCTCAAAGGTTTCGCAGTTTTTGTTGGATCATGAGAAAATTCAATTTTTTACTATCTCGTACAATATTGTATTGAGCGAAACAGGTCACGTATTCTTTAAACGAACTGGTTTTCAACCTTATATCTAGGGGGTATCTACCTTCTTGGTGATAACTATACACACAGAACGCAATTTAAAACATAAATAGTGTTTCCAAGAATTCTTCAATATAGTTCTGCTATCAAAAAAGCTATTTTATCTAAATGCTAAAAATTTTTCACATTACAAAATTACTGGGGATTTGCTTCGAGTTTCAAGGGTGAATTTGATTCCAGAAGAATTTCTCAATTTGACGACACGTTTGTCGTAGCGGCTGAGCGACCGGCTTCTGCGCTACATGTTGTGGGTTAGATCCCCACACTGAGCAAATATGATCAGATACGATCTACAGTTTGGTAGTTGTTACGGGTCTGGGCGTTTGTGTATGTGAGGATTTGTGTTTATACTATACAGAACCACAGGAGAAAATCCTAGTGTGGTGTGGGGCAACGTCTTTTTTATGAAAAAAATATGTAGCTAGCCCCCCTCCTACTTTTATAAACCATACCCTTGCTCACTTCTTAGTGTCGACATTTGTTTAGTAAGTACGGAAAATGCTCATAATATATCGTCTGCTACCTGGGGAAGATGCAAGGTATTACTCGTGACGACTAAAAACCACAATGACCTTCGCTGCCCTCGGCTCAGGGTACACACGGCTATTGGACTCGTAACATTCAGCCTGTCATCTCACTGTCTGACTTTGGTGTAGAGACTCGAGGTCCTGGATGGAGTCTGGTCCTCGATCGAGCAGTGTTATTGAATTTTTCCTTAGAAAATTCTCAATAGCACCCCTATTACTATAGAGTCTGATTTTAAACTAACGTAGATATGTAGTAAATAACATATGGATCAAATTTGCCCTAAGAGACTACAGGGACAGGGTATCAGACATAATAGTATCGTGTATATTTATGTAAGTATGTTTAATCTAGCATCTTATTTGTGCCCATACTTTGTCACTGGAGCAAAGGTCGACAAACTTTACTAGTGTATGACCTCGTGAAGTCGTGAGGCATAAAGCCTAAAATTACAAATGCATAATTAAGTAATAAGGGCCAGCTCCCCTGTGAATAGTATGACCTATTTTCCTGAAGGTCCCAGTCACATCTGGTGTTAATGACCTATGCAGAGATTTCTGACATTCTTCGGGTAGCTGAAGAAAGCGGTGTTTTTAAACAATAGTTTCTTCCTAGAGATATCTTTTCTAATTAAGTTCGTGCATTGTCTTGATAAGTCTGGAATTTCAAGGAAGTTTTTAGGAATATTTTTTGAAGATTTTACTGCAGAATAATATTTTTTTTATGTTACTTAATTAAACTTTCAATTTTCAATCTTAATGCTAAGAGTTTAAAGAGGATTCTAGATTACAAACGGGTTTCATCGAATTCAAAGCATTAATGCGGCCTATTTACCTAGGTACTTAATTGGTCTGGTTATCGCAAGTTTGGTTAATAAGCGCCAGCGTGAGACTGAGCCTGGGTTGCAGTTCCAGGTCGAGCAATATTTTTTTCTATGAAAGTTTTGGCAGTTCAGAGTACGAAATTAAACCCATTTTATGCCAATGGGTTTCCCCCTATGACATGAGACCAGCAAACTATAGATGTAAATTACACTTCCATCTAACCCTTCAAGCCGGCTGTAGACGCTCGTCTCACCTCATCTCATCGCCTGTCGTCTCGTAGAGGCTCGACACGAGAGCACACCATGAACAGTACCCCCGAGATAACAACGTGCATCTGAAGTCATCCGGAAGTGGTTTTGCCGTGGTAAATTTTATTAAAAAAACTCGGTATAAAGACAGTTGAGGTCGTAATTGTTTCGCATAGGGCATAGTGGAATCGAATAATTCCACTCACAATTGGAGCCGCCCGACTGAAGAAGTACCTCCACCTTGCAGAAAATCGTAGCCAAATAACATAGCTCCGTGCTATGTTGTGTTCTTAGTGTGAGCAAGGTCGCCAGAGCTCCGCGAGGAAGCATTATGTTGGCAGTGGGGGGACTGGTGGTAACAAAACACCAACATGTCTCGTATGCTGCCAGCCCAACTTTTCCTGTTTAATATACAGGGTCGGCAACGCGCGTGTGATACCCCTGGTGTTGCAAGCGTCTATAAGCTACGATAACCGCTTTCCATCAGGCGGGCCGTATGCTTGTTTGCCACCTTAGTGGTATAAAAAAAAATGTCCTTACTAATTTCGATATTTTAGCATAAGAACACTTAATTAAGTTTAGAGAGCTGTGCAGCTGTTTGCAATGGCTAACTTCATATGCACGTTGATATCTCGGGGGTAGTGTACACACTATGTAGGTATACGCTCGTGCTCAGCCTGTCTCGTAGTGTTTCAGAGTGTGTACAGCCGGCAGAGATAAAAGAGCATTACACATAGCTGCGAAACTTTACATAAATCTTCTATACTTAATGCCAAGATTTGTAGCTAAGTACTTTTTGACTGACTACCACTAAACTAAACATGTCATTATTTATAGGACTTCTGTAAGTGTCAGAGGAGACTCGGGATTAATGGAACAGTTTGTTCAGTCCTTCTGTGAGGTGTGGTGTCAATTATTACCTAATCACCATAGACCCGGGTAATGACGTAATTTTAAGGCAGTTTGATGATATTGATTATAGCGTAGCAATATAGTGTTGGATGTGTATTTCACATTAGTATTTTTTTTAAATATAAAACTGATTTTTGACACTGATGCGAATATTAGACGTTTCATATTATTAAATAGCTAATATTAATATAAAATCCGTAAAAAGTAGTTTTATTACAACATTTATAGTATAAAGCATAATTGCTTATATACATATACTGCCTATGTCACCTTAAGAGGAACTTACCCAATCTAGCCATTGAACTAACTTGGGCCAAATGAAATCAATTCCGCATATGTTTACTCCAAACATTTGCCTCCAGGCTGGCCTGTACAATATTCAATCAGCCCCTGATTTACATCCCCAATTACTTACTGGACGATGACACAGGCCATTATATTAGCCAAAATTTTCGGGTAAGGTAAGGCTGAGCTTATAGTGAGCTGATATACGATGCAAACAACGAGAAGAGTGCAACATAGCACTTAATAATTTGGCGTACCTACAGTGTAAGTCAAAATTTAAATAATTCAATTCAAAGTTCAATGCTACCTTTCTTCTCTTTTTCTTGTAGCAACTGAGTCGATGGCAACTGTTTTGACATTGACAGGTTATTTATTAATTCGTAAAATAATACCGAGAATCTTATAATTATAACAATCTTGAATTGAAATTCTGTAGGTGATGACAATTAATTCCTTTTTTCTTAAATGGCTATTCCTCTAAATCAAATGATATTTAGAACTGTAGAATTCTTTAGCAATTTTGTCCATGAATTAACAAAAGTAGCCATTTTAGTCCCACCAGGCCTATTCCTCACGGGAGGTCAAGGTAGTGTTCCCTTGGACATTACGGAACCCTCCTCTTAATGTGCGGGAATGGCCACCGTATGGTTTTAGTCGGTAAGAGTCCGATATAACCATTGCGTCAAAAAAGGCCCTGTTTCCTCACAACATTTAATCTGTACTATTAATTCAGTGATGATTGTCAACGTCATAAATATTAATCCAAGGTATTACGAAGCACACTCAGGTAGACAGCGATTAAGTCCTTTAGTCCACCACGCTGGCCTAGTTCGGGTTGGCAGCTTCTTGCTTGCAACACACAAATGCGTACCTAACATAAGTTAATAACAAATCATATCTACATACGTATAAGGATTAGAATAGTATAATCCAATACATCGGTTACTAGCCGAGCACACAAGAGTGAACCGAATTTTAAAACGAATCTCTGCAAGTCAATTGTTGTTTTTTTAATCAAGTTTCGAGCTACGTACATAAAGGCAGTGGTCAAAGGTTAGAATTTTGTATGGAATAGAAAAATGAACCGTGCTAGTGACAAACACAAAAAGAATTTGCATTGTAGGAATTTGTTTATGTAGATTTGATCACAATGAGCTCTGTTTGTTTATTAACGGACCGATATCACATACCACCGGTATTAAATTAATACAATAACTACACAGCGTATAATTTAGATCAATTAAAAAAATCACACACGAGTTCAGTACAAATATCAGCATAAAAACTAATAAGATTTGTTTTTGAAAATTATAAATCTCGAGAAAAATAACTGTATTTTTTTTAAACAAACACAAACTTCAAATTGATTTTCAAACGTCACTTTGACAATGACAGTGATAGTGGATCAAATTGTGTTCCTTAAAGAGTGGCGATTGTAGCACCCCCTCCTGTAATCTCCACAAAGTTGGGCAGAGGTCTATTGACAAGCAGTCACACATCACCTGTCACAGAGGGTAAACTTACTGTTTCTAACCAAACAGTAATCCAAAATTTGAGAATTTTACAACGGTATATAGAATTAATTATCCAAATCTTCTATTTCTTTTTATCTGTGTGTATACGAGTTGTTAATCCTGTAAGTTGTTATTAGAACACATGTGGTTATTACTGGTACAGTTCCGACTTTAAGCCCGCAGTCGCTTTCTGATTGTACCCGTGGGGGGTTGTTCATAACCAACAACACCACTGCAAATAGTGGGATAATTTGACTGAAACAATTTAACCGTAGTAACATCATCCCCTAAGACATTTCCAACTATGAGCTATGTTGGAGCCGGCTTCCAGTTTATCTTAATGCGGCTGAAAATCAGTAATTTACTGGACCGGACTGGACTGGTCTACTCAAAGCCGCTATGGATCTTTCTTCAAAAGGCCATTTCAGACACTGCCCTGCATTGTATCACTCACATATTCTGATACTATTATGACTGGACTTCAAAAGAGACCATGATTCTTTGAGTTTGTTTCGATGATTCTTCTCAGAGGTCGTCAGCTAGGAAATCCCGACACCATCTAGTACTTAAAAAAAGGACATGTAAAAGTATCTTTAAGACATCTATTACAGCAATAAATATCATTTCATATCATCAACATTTTATTTCATTTCACGAAGCGACTGCCAGCAGTCCTGCGCAATCCAATATCAAAATCCTAAGAAGAGACCGGTTGTCAGGTTTTTTGGCTTGTGATTACCACTAACGATTGTCATACGTGTTCGTATAATAACCGGGACCAACGGCTTCAAGTGCTCGCCGAGCCATGTTGGGAGCCCGATGTGTTCATCCAACAATAGACTGACACACTCCATGAGTAGCCTACGGACAGCAGACTTCCTCTTTTGGAGTCCCCCGCTAGATCAGACAATGTCCCCAGAAGGAGGCATGCGAAATTTCACCCCCGCATGCCTTTTAAGGCAGGTAGCTAAGTACTTAAGCCTTCACCCCTTGATGCCTGCCGGGTGGCAAACGATCAATGAGGATTTTCCGTGCGATAAAAAATAGCTGTTCTTTTCAGGTTTAAAAATATTTATGTATAAAAGGGAAGCGGAAGACCAGAGAAGGATGGATTGTGTGAGCCGGCAAATATTATGGTTACATAGCAAGTAATTAATGACATAACATACCATCACGCCTATATTCCCCGAAAGGTTAGGCAGAGCTGTACTAATTAATGTACACCCACAGTTCGTCGGTATGATTAGGTCCCTTGTAATAGGGGGCGAACCTATTAACATTAACCAGGCACAAATCCAGACTCCGAGCGCTACTGAGAATTTCATAGAAAAACCCGATAACACTTTGCTCGACCTGGGAATCGAACCCAACACCTCTAGCGTAGCAGTCACGCTTGGCACCACTAGACTAATGAGGCAGTCATGAAACATAATAACGATGTAATTACGGAAGAATTGTTGTTGACACAACGGAAAAACAATTGCTTAGACACGCGGGAGGCTCACGGTTTGTTTGTAACTTTAAAAAACACGACGACTGGTATGTAAGTATGTCTAAACATATCTGCTTCCTAATATTTGCACTATTAAATAACATCTCGGTATGACATAAGATTGAAGAACCAGTCTCTATTTACAATAATACGAGTAACCAAACACTGTGTTTTAGCAAATGAAATTGTCGTAGCCTAAAACGACCGTAAACGTTGACACGATATATAATACTCCAGAAAGACCTTTATACGTGGGAGAGCCATGCTTCGGCACGAATCGGCCGGCTCGACCGGAGTGATACCACGGCCTCACAGAAAACCGGCGTCAAACAACGCTTATGTTGTGTTTCGCCGAGTGAGTGAAGTTACCGGAGGCCCAATCCCCTTTTAAAAGGCTGGCAACGCACATGTAACTCCTCTGGTGTTGCGGGTGTCCATGGGCGGCGGTAATAGCTTACCATCAGGCGATCCGTCTGCTTGTTTGCCCCCCTATTCCATATAAAAAAAACCTATAGTATATATATATAACCTATTAGTGAGAGTTATCATTGTAAGTGGTGCCACCGGGAAGTACCAAAATATACTGCGTACCCTTTAGTCTCAAAGGTCAAACCAATTCATTACCAAAACTAGTTAGACTCGTATTCGTTGATTAGATAATACTTTGGCGCTATCAGTTCAGTCTTAGTTCGTTTATTTATTTTAATTATTAAAAACGTGCTGCGCTTCCAAGGACCAAATATAGATCGTCATTTCTTTTTTGTTCCAGTATGACTGTCAATAAATACTACCTAAGTATTGGTTTATTTTTCTTGAAAATCTTAGCCTTAATTTTGATAATGATCTGCACAGTTATGGTTTCAGACCTATGAGACCAGACTAATGAGGCAGCACTGTGTATACATGTATGTATTAAATATTATGTACGAGGTCAGGTAAATACCAAGAGGTCGTGACCGACTGAGATCAAAGTTTTACTGAACCCAACACACCTCATTAGTACAGTTAATGAAGTAAGCTAACTCCCAGTCGAGTGCTGATACGACTCTCATTGCCGAGTTGATGAGGCAACAAGCTGGCGACCACAGAACTTAATATCTTTGGATAATATAACTTTATGAAAAATCTGTCTCATTAGTCTATTGATCCTAAGCGCGACTGCTACACTAGAGGTCTTGAGTTCGATTCCTAAGTCGAGCAGTGTTTATCTAGTGGGTTTCTCTATGAAATTCTCAGTATGGCAATAGGCTCACCCCTATTACGTGGGACCTAAACATATCGGTGAACTGGGGGTGTACATTAGTAAAACTCTGCCTAACCCTTAGAGGAATAGAGGCCTGATGGTATGTTATAAAGTAGGTAAGTAATGAAAAAAAATATGGGTAGGTACCTATATTATGGGACCAGCAAGTTAGTTCTTTAATGCGTACAAATAACCGACGACACGTTTGGCGTAGCGGCTGAGCGATCGGCTTCTGCGCCACGTGTTGTGGGTTCGATCCCCACACGGAGCAAATATTTGTATGATCTACAGGTAGTTGGTCCGGGTCTGGGCGTTAGTGTATGTGAGATTTTGTGTTTGTAAACGCACCCACGGTACAGGAGAAAATGCTAGTATGGGGCAACGTTTTTTTTAAAAAATGAAAAAAAAACCTGTGGTGTTACCTGTGTTACTTACCATTCAGTATAAAAAAATAAGCAAGTACTTGAGTACGGTGAGTACATTAGAATGAAAACATTAATTTTTGATTTGTGCTACTATTGACTTCAGTCAAGTATTACTATAATAAAATGATTTGATGTAAACAGTAGCAAAATGTTGCTCAATTACCTACACTGAGCTCAATAATCAATTTGGAACACGGGGCCTTGTTTTACTGCAAGATAACTAACATGCTGTAGGTACGGATTCGTTCACCGTCTCTTGCAATGATTGGCAAGCGAGGACGCATTGTGTTAATACAAAGCGACTCTTTCATATATCCAATGTCTGGTTTACGTTAAACTCTGATTAAGTGATTTTAAACTGTAGGGCTTTATTCAATCTGACCTTCAAAATATTCCGGAATGTACAGTATAAGTAGGGTTACCAGAAGGCAGGAATTGTGACCATTTGTCGGGAATACGGCCGGAATAAGAAAATGTCAGGAAGTTTTATTTCTAATGTTTCTTTTTATTAACAATAATTAACAAAAAACAAATCAAAACCTCTGTTCTTTACGTCTGATTATTACGCTTTACGATAAAATGATTAACACTTGCAACGTGCAACGTGGGTACAATAGGTACAGCCATAGTTCTCCAATAGGTTTTTAGATCCAATCCCAGAGCCTAATGCCATTATTCCTACAGAAATACAAACTGCGAGCTTACTATTAAGAATACCCCAGGAAATAAGAAAAAGTAAAATCGCTTTCAAAAACATAAATAATAATGTTATGTGAGAAACAGTTTCGGAAGCCTTTGATTTGATCGGATCTTTTGATTTCGCCACCGACTTCCGAAACTGTTTCGCATACTATTGTATTAAATGTCTTTGTTCGCATATAACATTATTTTTTATGAAGTTGTTTTTACCTTTTCTTAAAAGTTATTTTACATCAACATATTGAGTAACGAGTAGAATTTTACGTAAGTATACCTAGACAACAATTATCATTTACTCGGTCGTTACGTGATATTAAATAAATAAATAAATATTTCTTTATTCTCCATAATAAAATTACATTATCTTTACAACAACAATTTGCTTATGCTAGTGGTCTAGAGAGAAGAACCCTAACCTCCAAACTAGGTTTCAGTATCTTAGAATAGGAACTGTATCTTAGAATTTGTCATTTTGTTCTAAATTTTGTGATCAGATCTTGGCCAAATTTCTATGGGACCATCTCTGAAGTATTTCCTACTGATCAAAAAAGCAATCACCAAATCTATTCATATTTGACGGAATAATCAATGAAAAAAAATGAGGTATTCTAGCTAAATAACATTTTACTAGACCTGGAAATCCAATCCTGAACGTCATGATTATGATATCGTTAAGGCAATTGTTTATGTATACTATTATCTAATCTGTGGTAATACCGATTTTATTTTAACCTCCTTTTGATCTACTACGCTATCCAAAGAGGTTTTTATATCTGTTACAAAGAACATATCGGCCTTAATGCGTCTTTATATAGGCCATCACACGTTTTATGTGGTCCGAAACGCGATCAGGCATCGATAATGATTTAATTGGTTCCTGCTGGAAACGTGACGTCAGACCAGGGCACACAATTATACTTTATACGCGATCACTATGCAGATGGGCTTTTGTACGTGTTTTTAATAGCTTGATTTTTTTATGGCTAGCTTTTAGCTTATGGGAGATGTGCCCATAATCTATTTAAGCAATAAATAAAATTAATGTGTGTTTGTGATTTCAAGATAAATGCTAAAATGTAAGTGAAAACTGCTAGTAGATAATACGCTACGATATGCTACGATATATATATTTTTTTATGAGATAGGAGGGCAAACGAGCAGACGGATCGCCTGATGGTAAGCGATCACCGCCGCCCATGGACACCCGCAACACCAGAGGAGTCACGAGTGCGTTGCCGACCTTTTAAAAGGGGATTGGGCCTCCGGTAATCTCACTCACTCGGCGAAACACAACGCAAGCGTTGTTTGACGCCGATCTTCTGTGAGGCCGTGGTATCATTCGTGCCAAAGCATGGCTCTCTCACGTAATAAGTAAATGTAACGCGATAAAATCCTTAAACTGGTTTTATTTTAACTTGGCTTCTATCTTCAAAAAAGCTAAGTTGGAATCCCTAGAGCTAACCTAATTTAGCTCAATGACAAATCAGAGGCGTTTCAAGACACTTAACAGTGTAGGTCGTAAACATTGAGGTTAACAAACTTTATAGGTTTATCTACATATACTTGTTGAATCTTGAATTAGTCAGTACTAAGCTAGTAATTAACCGGTCATGAAGCTACTAGTTTATTTAAGCACAAGTTTACAACTACTCCACTGATATAGTGTTTGTCAGCAGCTGTATAAGGTTCGGGGGCCGTATCATGATATGTTAACGCCATCATTTTTACGTTGTGAGAAAGAGATGCAGTTCTAGATATTAAATAGCCTCATCTCTTTCTTACAACCTAAAAATGATGGCGTTAACATGTCATAATACGGCCCCAGGAAAATCGAAATACGGCCCCAGAAGACCTGGGAATCGAATTCCCAAGTCGAGCAAAATGTGTTTCAGTTTTTCTGTGAATCTCAACTCGGAGTGTAGTTTTGTGCCCGGATAATAGTAATAAGCTCACCCCTTATAACATACCGTTGAACCCTTATTTTTGTCATGTGGAAAACCTCATTGACTTCCACCGCCTGGGGAAGGAAACGGGGCGTGTCGGACTCCATCCACTCACTCCAGAGAGACTAAGACCACACGGATGTTTCGCCTCACCACTTTTTGCTGGGGTCACGGGAGCAAGTTGTCATTCTTCCGGGACCCCAGCAGATACCGTGAACCCTGCCTAAATCTTTTGGGAATAATAGCGTGCTATTACGTTCATTTTTCGACGTTCATATTTATGATGATAATTAAGAATACTTGTTAGTTTTTAATAGGACAATACTACAAACAGACATAATAGTTATTACGTCACAGAGTGTATGATACATAAACTCAGTTCGCATTTATTAGGTATCTTTAGCTATTATTGGCTCTCAAATACTGCGTAGACGATATAGTATTGATGCGAAATAATATGGTTACTAGTAGTAATAAGTTTCACAACTCTACCTATTTGAACCTACATACTCAATACATTTATTGCACTCCACAAATTAAATAGATGATAACAATAATATAAGAAGAAACATGTGTGGGCCTTGTCAGGCACGGCAAATGTAGAAGAGAGGAACTTGTGTTTATGACTATATAATATATACTTTGTAATATTATAAGCTTGTATTATTTTTGCTATTTATATTATTATAGTTATTTCGTATTATTTAATAAAATAGTTGAATTTTAGAAACTATATTAGGATTAATAAGATTAATATTATATTGTATTGTATTTTTAATTTGTCATTTATTAATTTTTTCCTTTATTTACGATATTATTCTATTTTAAATAAATTTTAATAAGTGTGTTTTTTAATTATTATTTTAAGTATTTTATTTATAGGTATATTTTATTTATATGATATTATTAGTACCTACCTACCTACATAGGTAATTGAACAGTGTGTGAATACTTAAACAAAAGTCCGACCCAGATATAGCCCTACTTTGTGACACACACATAATATATAATATTTGATAGGTAAGTTCCATATTTGGACTATTAAATAAGATCATGATTCTGTGAATTAATGTTATCTTTGAGCGAGTTAGGAAGCTACGGCGCCATCTATTAGTAAAAATCCAAAACATTGATTTCTAAAAGGCTTACTTATGGAAATATTTAAATAAACTGCCTCGTTAGTCTTGGAGTTTGGACTTTTGTCTGGTTAATGGCAATAGGCTCGCCCCTATTACATGGGACCTAAACATATCGGCGAACTGTGGGTTCCCTTCAGGGAATACAGTCGTGATGGTATGTTATGTTTATGTTATTTAAACAACTTTCATATATGTACGAGTATATATAAATTAATATAATTCATTAAGTGTTCTGCTTCTAAATAGTTTTAATTTGAGACTTTTTTCCATGCCGTAATCCGTCCATCCGTATTCCGCAATTTTATTTAAACAACGCACGCAACGCACTCGTGACTCCTCTGGTGTTGCGGGTGTCCATGGGCGGCGGTGATCGCTTACCATCAGGCGATCCGTCTGCTCGTTTGCCCTCCTATCCCATAAAAATAACATATATATATTTTATTTAGGGCCTATTCATAGATAAATTATTCTCTTAATAATCACTGCAAATATCTATGCTAGTTTTGTAAAAAGCTTTTTAGAAAATTTCATTGAAACGTATTCTTAGATTATTTCCATACAGAAAAAATGCTTCAACAATAACCTAACAGTACTCCGCGTTATGTAACTTAACATAGAAATTTATTGAATAGACATAGTTCCAATTTAAATCATAAAAGCCTTCGATTGAATAGACTAGGTTTTATATCTACCCACGCTGAACCATGTTCAATGGATAGCAATAGATGGTTACTTACGAATGCATGATGTAGAAGTTACCAGCCAATTTGAAAGTCAAGAGACACTAAGGTATATTTCTATGCTAATATTTTTATTCCAATATATTGTTTACCAAAAATGTTTGACAATAGTAGGTATTATTTTCTTCTGATATATAATCAGCCAATAAAATTGATGACCGTAGCTGTTGCTCGCGGTGTTACTCGGAACAATTTTTGAGAGAAAATGTGGAATATGTCCTTCCTAAGGATGCAATCTATCTCCGTGCCTTTGATCAAAATCTGTTTAGCGGTTGAGGCGTGAAAAGATAACAGAAAAACAGAGTTACGTTTGCGGTTATAATATTGTATACATACATATGAGTATTAGGTACTTATATAATCAATGAAAATACCTAACACATTCATGAATATAATTACAGGCATAAGTAGTAATAATTATTCTGTGGTATTTGCAAACAAGTAAGACTCAAAGACAAGATCGTGACTTGATATCGTAATGAATAGGTATGACATAATGATTTATTTTGATGACTACTTATTCATTTATGATTTTATAATATTTCTTGCTCGTTATCTGTCTACAATTCTTGGATCAGAAGAGGAATTCTGGTTCTAAAAAAACGAAAGTTAATAAATCTTAAACCCGACTCAGAAAAAATCACCTGACTAAGAAAATAGTTACCTTTCTAATAGACAATATACTCAATTGTAATCAACACAATCATGTAGGTACAGTTAGGCTTACAGTTTTCTATTTTAAACAAAGCTTACTAGCAATGTGGGCCGCACATTACTAGTATTCTTGTTAACCCCTCGTTCTAAGCTAAATGCTTGTGTTACGAGTGTGTTCACGTCGGTAGAATACTGTTTTTACACTATATTATACTTTTTACTGTTGAACAAAAATAAAGTATACAATATACTATTTTCAACATCATAATGCCTAACACTAAGCAGTTTACTAAGTCAGTGTCATTGTCACAATAGTGGCGAATAAAACACTTCATTTTTCTAAAATACTGTTTATATTCCTTCTCAGACCTAATTAGACTTTATTTCTTGTAAAAAAAGTTGGCAACCCTAGGTACAGTGGCGACCAAAACTCCATAGGCAATCTCACAACGCAATAGCTTGACGTTTAACTTACATAATCAACCCATTATACTGTCCCACTGCTGGGCACGGGTCTCTTCTCAGAATGAGAGGGATTAGGCTATAGTCCACCATGCTGGCCTAGTGCGGGTTGGCAGACTTCACACGCCATCGAGAAAATCTCTCAAGCATGCAAGTTTCCTCACGATGTTTTCCTTCACCATTTAAACGCCTGATAATTAACTATTAATACGCACATGACTTCGAAAAATTAAAGGTGTTTGCCTTGGGTTCGAACTCGAGACCTTTGACTTGGCAGTTCAACGGTCATACCACTAGGCTATCACTGCTGCACTTAGTTTGACATACGACCTTCTATTCATTGTCGTCAACAAGTGACATGCACTGGCTGTATCGAACTCGCTCGTACTGTTCATAGCAATGTAATCCTTAGCGTGTTTATGGACTTACCTATGAGCGTTTAGTCTACAGTAGTGTTCAGGTGATAGTCGTGGCCATAATTAATTATACCTACTTAAGTTGGCACCAACAGGTCATACATACATACTCGTAGACTATTAAACTCATTCATTACCCTTATTTTTTTCGTAGTCGGATAAAAATTTCAAAATATCATTTCGGTAAAGTTTC
Organism: Acronicta aceris; assembly: GCA_910591435.1. Taxonomy (NCBI): domain Eukaryota; kingdom Metazoa; phylum Arthropoda; class Insecta; order Lepidoptera; family Noctuidae; genus Acronicta; species Acronicta aceris. Next base: position 4,539,394 of record OU342767.1, on the reverse strand, counting down.
AGCTTTTACCCCGTGTGGGGACGTGTTAGAATACTATTCCTCACTGCCCTTCAGGTAGGCATCCCGTAAGAGGCGTGCAAATATTTGACTTGCTCGGTGGTAGGACCCTTTGGGGTCTGACTGGCTGGCGACCACACTCAAGTCGGAGTCTGTCGTAAGGGACCTTGGTGTGTGTTTCGACTTTTGCACGTAAGAGCCTGTTCCCCCTCGGTTGCTTGCTCTTGATGCTCTGCAAAGCAACGGCAACACCTCTGGTGTTGCAGGTGTCCATGAGCGACGATGACTATTTACCATCATGTGGCTCGTCATCTCGTTTGCCGACTTAATCCATAAAAAGAACCCGTACCTACCGTACGATTAACAGTCACAAATGCCACCGCGTTTATCCTTAATGTTATCTAACCTGACAAACCTAATTTATCTGAGTGAAAAATTCTTATTACGACTACCAACTACTCCTTAAAATTGTGTTATTAAGTTGGTTATCGGTAGGTGATTCAACACATTGAATTATTATAGCACAGCTCTTTCTATAATGGTTGTCCTTAATTTCTCTACCACTCTACTATAACTTGAGCCGAGTTACGAAATTCTATTCAACTATATAGAACTCCATCATTCAAACTTTAGTGGACGCTTGCAGTTATTCGTAATGAAAATTGTATAAGAGAGAATTCCTATTCAAGAATAATTTCTTTTCAAGTTTTCTAACCGTTTACGTCACCTCTACCTACCTTTTTCATAATATATAATTTTGACAGTTCAAACGCCATAGTTAATGTCTTTTTTATTAAATTATCTTGATACTGGTAACATTTTCATCATTGATTCAATTTTCACAAGTAAAAGAAAAGAAAAGTTAAAGTTTCTAACAGATCGCAAGTGCGGTTGCAAAGTTTTTGTGTAAAAACAAATAGGTACTCATGTATCTTTCAATTTTTTTTGTCTGTATATCTGTACGTAAAAACTACTGCACGAAATCAAACTGGAATTAAATAAATTGTGATTTTCACAGTTATACTGCTGGAGGTCTAACTTATAATTTGGATTATGTTTCATCTTGATACGCTGCCTATATGCTATATGCCAAGTTATAAGTAAGTAGGTATGTAAATCCTTTTAGAACGCGAGTGAAGCCGTGGATAACAGCTAATAGTAAATAAATACATAAAAGTATAGATGATCTTACTTAAGTTTACGCCTTTACATATGTGGTACAACATAATAAGATAAATAAACTTAATTAATTAAGTGTTCTCTAAGTCCTCGGATGTGTTACACAAGTTTCGAATAGTTCCTTTGAATCCAAAGGATCAATTTAACTTTATCTATAAGGAGCCACGATACAGCCGCGTTTAATGTATTAACAGGTAGATATTATAAATGGATTTATAACTTAATTGATCATTAGATATTTGATTATGGGAGTCATTAGTATTAATTGTATAATTAGCTGTTTCCTGCTGTGTTATTCGAGTACCTTAATCTATTGTGTTCTTAGTGGATGCTTTCGATCTCGGTTTTATGCATGAAAACTATTATGTGAAAATAAGAAAGTTAGAATGAAAACAGAATAGGTATGTTAAGGTGTTTTTTTTTATTCGTGATAGGCTTACGCTTGACCGCCAGTTTGCCTGATGTTAAGCGATACTGCGATCTACGATGGAGCGCGCTTCCCTAGAAGAAAGAGACATGTAGAGATGATGGGTGAACGGACATTGAGGAAACGAGTATACATGGCGAATACGGATGGAAGAGTTGGAAGAGGCCGTCCTCGGCGAACGTAGGTACCACAACCAAATTGCAAACGTTCTTAAAAAAAGGTTCGGTTATTTGCATTCTAAAGCGACGATCATGCATGAGGAGGTAAACGTGGATGAAGTGAAATCGGTTTCTAAACTCTGAGCTGCTTCTGAGAATTTCACAGAAATACCCAATAAGTACTAGCTAATCTAATTGAAATAAAACATTTTAAATTTGACTTTGACTTCTTCTCCCTCTTCTTTTATCGGTTCTTAACCCTTCTATCATTGTTCTTACCATATGAGCTAAGGACGTCCATTGCTGAACAAACTCCTACATAGATTTCTGCAAACAACCATTTATACCGTCTGTATTTCGTTAGATACAGACAGTATAAATGGTTGTTTGAGGACCGGGTAAAGTCACCAAGAGAAACGTATGCCAGTGAACTTGGCAGATCATTGTCCAGCAGATCAAAAATAAATGAGAGTTCTTTTCGCATGCAGCAGAGTTCTATAGTTCCTGATACTTTTCAAGAATAGTTCTGCCGTATTTCCGAAAAAAAAGTCAGTTAAAAAAATGATCTGCCAACTTCCCGTAGCATATCATTTTGCAGCAGATCAAAAATTAATGTGAGTTCCTTTCGCATGCACCTGAGTTCTACAGTTCCTGATACTTTTTAGAAATAGTTCTGGCGTTTTTCCTATAAAAAAAATTAAAGGAAAAATGATCTGCCAACTTCCCGTAGCAGATCAATTTGCAGCAGATCGGAAATAAATGTCAGATCCATGCGTATACAGCTGAGTTCTACAGTTCCTGATAACTTTCAAAAATAGTTCTGGCGTTTTCCCTAAAAAAAACCAGGTAGTAAAGAGTAAAAGAGTATAAATTTAGATCCAATAGAATGCGTTTGTTTTTTTTTTCGAAAGATTCATTATCATTCCTAGAGGCTAGAACTCTCGCTTTTCTAATAGACACAAATAACAGCTACAAGATACAACTCCACTTGAGACCGTAACTCTCTCAGGAATACCAGCAGAGCATGGTAGAATAGTAGAAAAGTTAAAATCGAAAATATTTTTTTTAATAGACTCAAGCATAGTTAGAGACGGGAACTCTCACGTTTCTAATAGACACAAATCACAGCTACAAGATACAATTCCAATTGGGACTGGAACTCTCTTAGGAATACCAGCAGAGCATGGTAGAATAGTAGAAAAGTTAAAATCGAAAATATTTTTTTTAATAGACTCAAGCATAGTTAGAAACGGGAACTCTCGCGTTTCTAATAGACACAAATAACAGCTACAAGATACAATTCCGACTAAGACTAGAACTCTCTTAGAAATACCAGCAGAGCATGGTAGAATGACAGAAAAAGTTAAAAATAGAAAAGATTTTTTTTGATAGAGTAAAGCATTGCTAGAGTCGGGAACTCTCGCGTTTCTAATAGACACAAATAACAGCTACAAGATACAATTCCAATTGGGACTGGAACTCTCATGGGAATACCAGCAGAGCATGGTAGAATAGTAGAAAAGTTAAAATCGAAAATATTTTTTTTAATAGACTCAAGCATAGTTAGAAACGGGAACTCTCGCGTTTCTAATAGACACAAATAACAGCTACAAGATACAATTCCAATTGGGACTGGAACTCTCATGGGAATACCAGCAGAGCATGGTAGAATGACAGAAAAAGTTAAAAATAGAAAAGATTTTTTTTGATAGAGTAAAGCATTGCTAGAGACGGGAACTCTCGCGTTTCTAATAGACAAAAATCACAGCTACAAGATACAATTCCAATTGGGACTGGAACTCTCTTAGGAATACCAGCAGAGCATGGTAGAATAGTAGAAAAGTTAAAATCGAAAATTTTTTTTTTAATAGACTCAAGCATAGTTTGAAACGGGAACTCTCGCGTTTCTAATAGACACAAATAACAGCTACAAGATACAATTCCGATTGAGACTGGAACTTTCTTAGGAATACCAGCAGAGCATGGTAGAATAGTAGAAAAGTTAAAATCGAAAATATTTTTTTTAATAGACTCAAGCATAGTTAGAAACGGGAACTCTCACGTTTCTAATAGACACAAATAACAGCTACAAGATACAATTCCCACTAAGACTAGAACTCTCTTAGGAATACCAGCAGATCATGGTAGAATGACAGAAAAAGTTAAAAATAGAAAAGATTTATTTTTGATGAAATGATGATGATGATGATTTGATGATGAAAGAACTCTCATTTATTTTTGATCTGCTGGACAATGATCTGCCAAGTTCACTGGCATACGTTTCTCTTGGTGACTTTACCCGGTCCTCTGTCCATCTCGTTGGAGCGGTACGTGAACTTGAGATTTTTTTTTGCCACAGTAGCCATCAATTTTACGAGCAATGTATCTCCACTGACACTTAGGTTCGCTAATACTTTCAGCAATTTCATCGCTCAGCTTCTTTAAATATAAAACAAAGTCGGGTTTGTTACAACACTTATAGCTCGAGAAGGGTTGGACCGATTTTTATAATCCTTAGTTTGTTGGATTTGTCTCCTCCCCGAATAGCAGAATAACTATTAAAACGTACAAAAAAATATTTAGTCTAGTAACTAGACTAATGAGGTGGTGCAAGAAAAACAAATATCTGTGGATCATACAAATATTTGTCTTTAGTAGGAATCAAACCCAACACACTCTGCGCAAATGTGAACTTATTAACCTTAAAACAATAATAAATAGTACCTGCGTACCTGGGCAAAAGTTTTAATATAGCAATTTGCAAAGTAAAGTAAATTAGAAATTATATAAATAAGTATACAAACAAGCAAATGAAGGGCTTAATCAGAGATCAAAAGTCAGAAGGGTAATTCTGTTACTTAGATAATGTACAAAATATAATTCGATTTTAATCTCAATGCCGTAATTGTAAATGTCCCTGATCATGGTCGCCGTAAAGGGTCCGAAACGTGAAGATTTTATAATTGAAAGAATCGCTATAAAATCCGTAAAGTAGTTACCTATACATAATTCAACAAATACGATTGACGTTGATTGATAATTTAGAAGACTCCTATCTTAAAAAAAACCGGCCGTCCCATACAAAAACTCAGCCCCTTTCCCACCCATAAAGTGTGAAAATCAAAAATCCTGAAACACGTCAATTATTGGTTTATTCTCAGTACCTGTAATTCAAATTTTCGTGTTACTAACTTTAAAGAACCAAGATTTTCACACAAATATCTCGTTAATCTAATTTTTAATTTAATCTCGATTTAACCTCTTTAAAGTTGAAATTTCCATAAATCCTTTCTCATCGAACGCCATTATAAAACAAACCCAAGTACCAAATTTCAGCCTTCTAGACTATGTAGTTTTGGCTGTGCCTTGATAGATTATCAGCCAGTTAGTCAGTCAGGACAAACGATTTTATAAGTATAAATTGAGACTGGATTGGAATTATATTTTGAAAATTTTTATGTAGGTACAAGAATTACCCTCCTGAACAAAGTTTGGAAAACAGGAAGCCAAAGCTACGAAAATATTAGCAGGAAGAGATAATCAACGTTTGAAAAGTTAGGGAACTAATTTGGAGAGCTGTAGGAATATTAATCATCTTGTAAAAAATGAAATTAATGTCATCTGTCTTAGAAATATCATCACGCCTTTATTTCTGAAAGTTTAGGCAGAGGTGAACTGATGTACCTACATTCACAGTTCGCTCGTATGTTTTAAGTCCGACGTAATAGCGGGCCAGCCAGGCACAAATATAATTTCTTAGTTGCTTAGTATGAATTTTGTAGAGTAACAAAATAATACTTTTGCTTTACCTGGAGATTGAACCCATGAGTTCTCGCTCAGCAGCCACGCTTGTAACCTCTAGACTGTGAGGCAATATTAAAAACAAAGCTCTATAGAGTAATCCATACGAGAATGCTGTTACTTTTTTTATTAATCCTTGGCAAAGGCCTCCTCCTATTTTTTCCACTCTTCTCGTCGTTGGTAATTGTCAAGAAAGATATCCAGGTTATCCCGCCATCTCCTCCGTGGTCTGCCGCATCTCCGGTTAACAGTTTCAGGGCTCCAGTTCTATGCAATAAAAGCCCAGAGTTTATCCGGCTGTTTTACGTAAAATCACCAAAAGATTTTATGCAATGCTAGCGAATATTTTAATATAAATGTCGTTAATTTCAAAACTCCGCCATTACTCATTAATTATGCATTTACATTATGTTCATAAATAACCAGAGTTACAACACGAGTTCACACTATGTAATATTTTTGAATTCCCGAAAGTCTGTTCAAAAATTTCACTATAAACTGAATGAAAATGGAACATGGTTAAAATGACCAATTCTGATGAATCATAATATGATTCACCGACAAATTACATTAAGACGTTAATTCAGAATGTGAAGACACATGTCGACCCGGAGAACTCGGAATTTTTACTTCACTAAAAATAACTCTATATTCTTAAAATGAATAATGCAATAAAAATCCAAAAAAAAATGTATAAATTTTACTTAGGTATAGGGATTATCTGACTAACTAACTTCGTACTGTAATTGACGTTGGTATCTAAAAGTCAATTATAATTCTAAAACTCCAATTTTCAGTGCAAAGCAAATTGGGTTTTAGTAGCAACACTAATAAATAGGTATTAATACCGGCACGCTCGCTCCCCGAGTTCTTTACGAGTTGGAATACGTACGCTAATTGCTGATTAGATGTGGGAATTGGGGGAAAGTTGCCAGTTGAAGTATGCAAAATCTGGCACATGGCACTTAGGCGAGAATCCTCCAGCGAGCTATTGCACATAACTGAGATATTGCTAAATTTGCTAAATTTTATGCATGGTAATGGTAACACTGAGTCAGTAGGGTAAGCATATTAGATGTTTTAGTATTACAAATTTTAAGCAAGTAGCAATATAGAAAGTAATTTGTCTAACCTATGTAATTCCACTTTTGGGTAAAGGGTTTCCCCTTCCACTGATATCTATCAGGAGCTATCTATGGCCAGTCTGGAAAGTGTCCAAGTCGTCCTGCCAGCTTGTGTTCCTAGGCGTTGTCAACTGTCTTCGTGCAACAACTGGGTTATTATGTTGTCCAAACTCTCCGTGTGCAGAGAAAGCACCTGATAAAATTGCTTTTATAGAACACAGAGAGGAACAAAGAAACAAATTACCTATACAGAAATTATTATTATTAACTAGCAGTTGCCCGCAGTTTCACTCACGTCCCGAAAAGATTAACATACTATAAAGTCCGATTCTAGGCGGCGTATCAAGATGAAACACACCAGATTTTAAGTTAGACCTCTAGCAATACATCAGTGAAAACTGCATTCAATTCCATGCAGTAGTTTTTACGTGATGCGCGTAGAAACAAAGACACAGAGATAAAAATTCTAAAAAGTGATATTTTGGCTTCTGTTGCTCTAATAAAGACCCTCTATATTAGTTTTTCTTTAATATCTGTAATGTACAGACATCGGCCTGCTACAATTTTATTATAGGTATAGATATGGTATTGTATTTGTCAGCCATAGCACCATTAACTTGCATACTAGTACAATTGTCAAAAGTACTTTTTCTATAACAAGCATAACTGCATATCTTTGCGCTTCTTGATATGTAGTAATAAGTCAAAAAATACATTGTATTTCAAACTCAAAGAAGCTAGAGACTTCACATTTTCATCCAGGCTGAATTTAACTCCGAGTGCTGAATTTCCTCGCGAGATTCTACTTGACTTTTACTAAGACATGTGATAAATGGTGCTCTGTCTAGAAATTGCATCAGTACGACTTAGTCGGCGTTGGCTATCCAGCTTAGAATAAACCACATCATTTCTGTCATTAAATAAATTGGTCCAAACGGGCTGAAGTTAGTCAAAATACATTTAGAATTACTGCTCAATAATAATGGCGGTCGACGGGACCTAATTAAGTGTTTAGGTTGCTGGAATTAAATTAAATTAACTGAACATGACTCTCTGAGCTTGTTTCGGTGTTTCTTCTCAGAGGCCGTCAGTTAAGAAATGCCGGCGCCATCTAGCTCAAAAACAAAACCGTAAAAGTGTCTATAAAGATCTAATTGCAGACATAAATATCATTTTACTTATTTATTAAATATTCGAACGACAGTAAAAACCTACGAAGATAATAAGAAATAGATGCTTGTATTTTTTATGTATGGAAAACCCTGTATCACCAAAGGGATTAAAATCGCCATACAAGAATTTAGCGCACATGCTTACTATACTCGTAGTTACGCTAAAGATTGAATAGCAATAACCACGTTCCGTCTCATTTTATTTCAATTAACTCGCGTTCACTGTGAAACTCTAGCGAGCAGAATAAAAGCAAAACGAAAAACTCACATATCCGCAGAATAGGACAGTACTATGCACCAAGCGTACTAATTTATTCCAGCAATTAGAAGCAGAATGTATTTTTCTCCCTGGAGTGCGCAGGGACCTACATATAACAGTATAAGATTTTACGTTGTACTCGTTCATAATAAATTAGATCTACCGGCCTTTGGGGAGGAAGCAACGAAAGCTCTTTTCCGACCATAATTTTGAAGATATGCGAATCTTGGTGCTTTGATAACGATATGAGTTATGCGCTTGATGTGTATGTGTGCGTGCTCTACCTTGAAAACAAAAGAAGGACATGATCCAGTGCGTATGTATGTGTTTGTGTAAATAGACGCATTGCGTCAGAGTACAGGCGATATTTAGGAATATTTCGTATTAGTAACTCTTACATCGTAATAACTCTTGCATCGTAGGAGGACTTAAAATACGAATATCGGTTATACGAACAATCTACATAGTTGTCAAGGCAGCGACTGGTATGACTAGTGTTGTAAATTATTTTTGGGCGGTTGTATTTGCCTGTATAAGCTTAAAAAACTATAGTATTATAAGGAATGAGTCAGGGGATTGTTTGTTATTAATTTTAATGCCGCAACAAAATCATTTTGTTAGTCAGTCAGCCGAAAAACAAGAAATAATCAAATGTAAAAACATAACTTCTTTATCCTGTACTGTCCCACTGCTGGATAAAGGTCCCCCAAATTCGTCCATATCTTCGTAACTTTTGCCTTTACAGAAAACTTTACTGACCCCATTTCCATTTTACTTCTTCGGCCAACAGAAAACAAGACATAATCTGCATTCAAATTAGGAAGACTTGCAATTCGGTTTGTTCGCATCAAAACAAACAACGTCAACTGACGTTATTTATGCGCCGCCTACCCGGGAATTCATAGTCGGCAAGTTAAGCCGACGTCTTGTACCGATTTCGTAGAACACGGTAGTCTCTTGTGCGGCTGGCAAAGGCATTCTGTGAAACAATGTGTGCACTGTGTTCTAGTCTCCGTTCCGTCGTAAGTAAAAATAAGAAAACAAAAATGTCAATTTAGACAAAATAATTATTTCACTCTGTGTCTCGCGCAAGTGGATGTGTTGACTGCCGAATGTCACAATTGACATTGGCAAAATAGTCGCCACCGACTCAATTGCCACAATGAAAATAGAAGAAGAAGAAGTGGATGTGTTCTGGGGGCTTACTCTTGAACTCAATTCCGATACATCGACATTGGAATTGTGCCGTTTCGTCAAGTTTCGTACTCTTGAATCCGATACTAGCGCCAAATTGTTTCAATATTGCGCGGTGATTGAGTGAACTAAATAGGATTGGGAAACGACCCAACCATTGGCCAATCAGGGATGCCGATACAAGGATAACGGATTTGTGCTCAAGAGTACGAAATCGCCCGACAGCCAAATTGACATTGAAATCGGATCACGTTTGGATTGGTATTGTATTGTTTTCAAGAGTAAGCCTGCTGATATGTTCTGTTCCATACTAGTTGTTTATGAAGACGAATGACAAATGTAAATTAATTAATAAAGAAGTATGATGAATTAATGAACGGAAAAATGTTGTTTTTTTTATACGAACCTATTTCCTCAGTAACTGTAAATAGTTAGAAACGTATATAATAATACAGAAAATGGAAACCATAAACTTATCTGAAATAGACATGAAACATAATAAGGGTTTTTGCTAAGTGACCCGCGCGACCGCTAGAGGTCCTGTGTTCGTTTCCCAGGTCGAGCAGTGATAATGGGTTTGTCTATTAAATCCTCAGTAGCAGCTCGGAGTTTGGATTTGTGGCCGGTTAGTAGCAATAGGTTAGTCTACTTGGTAGAAAATAACTTTTCTTATATTTATAGAAGATGTACCTTTTTAAGTTAAAGTAGGTTAATACTTAAATCTTAAACTACTTTTACATAATAATCTATACAAATGATGTGTATTGTCTGCTGTAAGTCATGCACAGCTGTTAAATTCTTTTATTTTATATATCTAGGTAATTTTAAATAACACCGTCTAACTTAACCTAAAATTAAATTCGACCTTAAATATCTTGGTTATGCAATTGTCTATCCAACTGAATTTAAGGCAGCTTAAACCTGATATATTTATCTAACTAATGCCACTAATTTGGAACTTGTAACGGTTCATAAAGATGTGGGCCCCATGATGTATGGACGGTGGTCGTTGTCCTTTCATAAAAGTAAACATTTATTAATTCAGTTTAAAATTCACGACTTTCGTGCCTTAATTATATACTTTCCCTAAACACCTATAATTTTTTTTTAAATGTGGTATGTCTATCGGGTACCTCACAATGTTATTCGTGGACGAGGTCGGCCTAGGAGATGTTGGCGAGATGATCTTAACCGCTTTTTGCCGACGTGGTATGAGGAAGCCCAGGATAGAAAATCCTGGACTGAGTTAGGGGAGGCCTTTGCCCAGCAGTGGGACTCAAAATAGGCTATATAAAAAAAAAACGATCGTCATCCTTAGTATGTTTGGCAGCCAATGACGATGGCACTGCACAAAATTATATTTGGGGTATTTTCTTTACTTGTAAAGTGAAAATCATTATATCAATATAACGGGTTCTCTATACCTAACAATACCTTCACGGATTGGACAAGACTTTCTTAACACATTGTATACATCCATTAAAGGGGTGTTTCTACCCGTCATATTGACCCAATTTCCGTAAGAAACCTATAACTGACACGTGAAAAAAGACGCCAATACATGCCTAAATGTGGTCTGTCTCCTTTTGTATAGGAATCTTCCTATATATTAACGAATAGGGTGTGGGATTTGTAGAAAAAATGTTTGAGTACATCGGATAGAATCCCCTTTAATAGGTGGCTGGTAACTAAGCACATGATCCAGTTATGGATAAGATTGCTTTTGACGTATAACTGAAATACATAACAAACCATCACGCCTGTATTCCCCGAAGGGTTACACAGAGGCGCACTAATTTACACCCACAGTTTGCTGATATGTTTAGGTCCTATGTAATAGGGGGCGAGGCTATAGCCATTAACCGGGCACAAATCCCAAACTCCGAGCTGCTACTGAGAATTTCATAGAAAAACCTCGCTTGCTCGACCTGGGAATCGAACCCAGGACCTCTAAGGTAGCAGTCGTGCTCAGGACTACTAGGCTTATGGGGCAGTTTAACTGAAATATCTTTTTTATAAAAACTATATCGATAATAGCACGGTATTCAACCCCTGAAGTCGCTAGGGATTGCTATCTAGACGCTCTAAAAATGATCGACAAATATTTTTATACGAGTTATCTAGGGATACAAAGATAAAGTCCCCGATTCACTCGCAAAATCCTCCAGAAAAAAAATTGCTACTCAGATTCTTTATAATATACTATACACATATAATCATGGAGTTATCCTATAATGTAACTGAATAACATAAATAAACCCAATTTCCTCGAAGAAAGAAAAGCAAAATCGATCACGTACACGCTCAGAAGCTCATGTCTCGTACTCGACCGAGGAACCGGAAAGAAACCAATCGGACATGAAAGAACTAACGCAAAAAAAAAAACATTACTTTATTATTCACTTTAAAAAAGCAATCATATTTCCTAAATCGCATCACTGAGCCGAATCAAGTATACCAACCAGACAATGGTAGCAATGGAGCCTATCGAGAACAATAGAAAAAAAAACGGGAAAGTGCGAGCCGGACTCGCCCACCGAGGGTTCCGTATAAATTTGTAGGTACATATTATTGTTAATTATAAATGTATAATTTTCAGATTTTTCCCTATACTTGTAGTATAAGACGGTATTACTTGCCAAATTTCATAGTTCTAAGTCAACGGAAAATACCCTATAAATTTGATTCCCTTGAGAGTGTCGAATTTATTTTACGTTACCTTAGAAGTTTGATTTTTTCACAGCTTCAAGGGACCTAAGTATATAGTTTTAATTTCAACTCGATACCTTCACGCATTCATGAGATCAATGATATTGACAGACAGACGGACGGACGGACAACAAAGTGATCCTATAAGAGTTCCGTTTTTCCTTTTGAGGTACGGAACCCTAAAAGACGGCACATTTGGTATCACACACAAAATAACAACGCGTGTGCGAGGATCATAAGTCATTTGCCATAGTGTTTTCTCTGATTTTTTTTTCTAGCCAATTTAGACCCATTGCTGAGCAAAGGTCTCTCTTCCCTCTTTACAAACCGTTCTGTCTGTGGTTTTAGTCACCCAATCTCTATCGTAAGATTCCAATTCAGCGCGCCACCTTCCCTGTGTGGTACCTATCCATTTTGTGATGGCTTTTGCCCACAGTTCGTTTAGCATGCGGCGCCCAGTCCCATTTTAGTTTTCTGGCTTTGCGGATGTCATCAGTTATTTGAGTATTGGAGCACAGTACCTATTGTGTTATTCATAATAATAAACAGAACAACCATTATTTATCACCTATAACATGGTAAAACATTTTTGATCCGTAGGAAATTCAAGAAATAATTACACAATAAAAAAAATTATAAAAAGCCTACGTGTGACACAGTTTTTTAAATAAACATTCTTTTTTAAATTGTCAGTATTCCTGCATGAATTTTTATAGGTCGATTTATAGCATTTATGTACCTATTCGATTTTTTAGGCTCAGTTATATAATCATTCTGTCGGCGTCAGTCATGGTTAGATGAGCTGTTGACTAATCGAGGGCAGCGCCGCCTGGTGGTACTAAATAGTATGAATGACGGTAGAGGGGGCAAGCACAGCAGCGGTGAAGCAGACACTTCGCGCTCTGAGGTCAGATCAAAGAGTACCTAGTGATAAATAAGAAAGGTCTACTTATGCACACGGCTAGGACGTCACGCTGTTTCTTCGCTATATTGTACCTATTTGCTAACGTTATTTGCTGGTGGCTTTGAGATTTTTATCTGGCCTACGCAAATGTTCCACTGATCTAGTATATTCGTGCGACGGGTTGTTTAACTCCCTAGATTATGGTCAAGTAATGACTGATGCATGCGTGCCGTCAGATGGGACTGGTCTACTTAAAGCCGCAATGGCTCTTTCTTCTAAAGGCCATTTCAGACATTGTCTTACATTGGAACTCACATATTTGCTACTAAGTATTATGTCTGGACTTTAAAAGAGACCATGATTCTCTGAATTTGTTTCGGTGTTTCTTCTCAGAGGTCGTGAGTTAGGAAGTGCCGGTGTCATCTAGTTAAAAAAAAAACAAAATGACTTGTAAAAGTGTCCTTAAAAGATATATTTACAGAAATAAATATCATTTATCATCATATAACAGTTATAGTTTAAATTTTTATTATGGGATAGGAGGGCAAACGAGCAGACGGATCGCCTGATGGTAAGCAATTACAGCCGCCCATGGACACCCGCAACACCGAGGAGTCACGAGTGCGTTGCCGACCTTTTAAAAGGGGATTGGGCCTCCGGTAACCTCACTCACTCGGCGAAACACAAATAAGCGTTGTTTAACGCAGGTTTTCTGTGAGGCCGTGGTATCACTCCGGTCGAGCCGGCCCATCCGTGCCGAAGCATGGCTCTCCCACGTAAATTAAATGTTGCTTTAATAATAATCATAACAAACAAATGTGCTTGGGAGTTTCTTGTGGTTTCTTCTCCTAGTGATAGCACTAGTGAAGTCACGAAGGGCGAGCTTTTTGGGAGATGTCTGTAGTGTAATTTATAACCCCAGAATGATATACAAGTACAATAACTTCTGAACATTATCAATGCTTCTGAAGGTTGTTTTATTCCCTACAATATGATTAAGTCGAACCATGCCGATACGCACGTCATGCCCGTGAACGGGTGCTGTCTGTCGGGGCTGGTCAGCGCTTACTTGCTGTGGCAATCCCTAATTCTTTTTGTATATTGAATAAATCTTATACATCAAACTGCAGAATTCTCAGCAACTATTTGGAACAAAGTTGTAAAACATATTATTGTTGTCAAGTTTTTTTTAAAAGAGTATCTATGGAGTTTCTTGCCGGCTCTTCTCCATACGACCCACTTTTTGGAACCGTGCAACTAGTTTAGACTTTTCAAAAGTACCTATTTAGTGGTCTAATTGAAATAAAACATTTTGACTCGACTCGACGACGAGAGAATCGACCGACTGATTGCGAGGCAGATATAGCGTCTCCTATAATTCTAGTGGTCGGTCCTGGTAACTGCCTCATGGTCGAGTGGTTGCAAGCAGGACTGCCGAGTGTGAGATCTTGTTTTTTTGTTTACCATGCCAAAAGTTTATGCAGAATTAGGTATTCACCGTACATCCTTTCGTAATCAAGTCAATAACATACTATCACGCCTGTATTCCCCGTAAGGTTAGGCAGAGGTGTACTAATGTACCCCCACAGTTCACTGGTATATTTTGATCCAATGTAATAGGGGGGTGAGCCTATTGCCATTAGGCAAATTACAATACCAAACTCCAAGCTCTATCTTGTAATCCAACTCAGTACCTCTAATGTAGTAGTCGCGCTTAGGATCACTAGGCTAAGTCTATATTTCACCTAAATGACATTACACAAACAAAACAAATGCTCAAAAATTCTGTACATTTCACTAATGATTCATATCTTCATTGTGCCGACAAAATATGCCCTCTTTTAACTTCAACATAAAATGTCAACGAAATATTGCGCTACGTCAAAGCAACAAAAAAGTATGAGATTTCTCCATTTGTCATTTCAATTGTTATACTTATTAAACATTTGGATCTGGGAAATGATGGTAGAATATTCTCTGCTTATAAAGCTACTCAATTATATTTTTTTAAAGAAAAAAAAACTACTTGATCTTACAAGTCTCATCATCGATATGGCCAAAATGCCAAATATTATGAAAGTTAGTTGAAAGGAACATGTATATCATTAAATTTAAAATTAAAAGAAAAACTCACAGCATCAGGATATTGTTACCATGTTCTTGCAATAACATTGAAGTAACAGGTTACCAAATTTCAAATCGATCAGACCTGTGGAAGTTGTTCACATCCCTTCATGAACCAGAAAAGGGCTGATAATCTTTAAACAGCTGGCCAGATTTTTTTAAATCATAGCTAAGTACACTCTCGGTCAAGTCACCTAAACACAGAAGATAAAAAGAGAGAGAGAGAAAAAAGAATTTTCGTTTTGCAGGCAGTTAACACCACATGGCCGCTTCTTATAAGTGCTCTAATAGGATAGTTTACTGGTCTTTAATTTATTAAAAATAATAGTCTTCTTGAAAAATGTTATTAAAAATAAATCCTAGTATCATAAATATCGTTAGTATAGAATTTTTATGGCGAACGCACGGTTTGACTTCAGAACATATATAATAGTACGCTCTCTGTCAATCATAAAATTAAAATGCTTATATCTTCCTTATTTTTGAACCGATTTTGATTTTGGTTTTCTCATAAAAAATATCAGTCAACTAGCCTATTACCGGGTATCGTCTATAGATGATCAGAGAATAAGTGGGGCAATTTCCTGTCAGTCTTACACACGTACCTACCTATTCTGCTGGTTTTTATTTAAATTTTCTACCATAAACTATTTATTTATTTATTTATATTAGGTACACCAGCAGCATATACATCACACATTTAACATAATAATGAACAGAGGTACAGGATCTAATGCGTATGCCAATTATAGGTATACACAGCACTCAAAGTTGCAACATCATATTTTGTTACTTAATCTAAAAACACGGTAAAATATATAAAAGAAATCAAAAGAAAATAATTAAAAGAAAATAATTTAAGTGAGGTGACTACGCAATATCTTTTTATATTTGGGGTAAGAACCAAAGAACACGTCCAACTCGGGTACTTTAGAGCAAATTTCATTGTACTGTATGGTCATTCTAGAAATTGGCGAGTGTCTTCCAACATTGGTCCTACTGACTGGAGGCTGAAAAAATCTGGTTATTGGCTGTCTTGGAAGATTATATGGAACCGATATATTTATGCGTCCGAGAAGCTGTTCGCAATCAATTAGGCCGTTGACAGTTTTGTATAGAAACGCTAAATCCTGTATAGTACGACGGTCTTTAAGTGTCTGGAGGCGAAAATAAGCCAAACGCTGGGTGTATGGGCATCTATGGGATATATATACCTTGGGATACATGGGCAATATGCCTTGTGAAAGCTCGTTGGATATTCTCAAGCCGTTGTGAATGCACTGCGTACATAGGATTCCATGCTATACTGGCGTATTCAAGATGAGAACGAACCAAGGCATTAAAAAGAAGAACTTTGGTCTTAACACTGAATGATTTGGTATTCCTTCTAATGAATCCTAACATCTGTGCCGACTTTTTAGCGACTTCAGATATGTGCGAGGTAAATTTTAATCGACAGTCTATAACAATACCTAAGTCACGGATCTCAGATACTTCACATAAGGTTTCGTTATTTATTTTATAAGGGAATAGCAATGGCTGCAATTTTCGCGAATATCGAATGTAAAAAAATTTACTAGCATTTAAGACCATCCCGTTACTCTGACACCAGAGATCTATTTCATCAAGATCTAGACTGGACTAGGTTAGAATCAGCTGCAGTTTCTATTCTTTTGTATATTTTGAGGTCGTCAGCAAATAGCGAAATGTTACAATTAAGTCGATGGGTAAGATCATCTATAAAGGCAATGAAAAGAAGAGGCCCCAAGTGTGATCCTTGAGGTACACCTGAACCAGCATAAAATACATGAGATTCATAACCACCAATAGAAACCACCTGAAGTCTACAGTCCAAATACGATTTAAACCAGCATAATAAAGAGCCGTGTATGCCATAGAATTCAAGCTTTCGTATTAAGAGATGATGGCTGACTTTATCAAAAGCACTTGAGAAGTCAGTATAGATAGCATCAACTTGGTGTCCATTATCAATATCCATTGATATATCAGATATGAAACAAGTTAAATTGGTTTGGATGGAACGACCAGTTCTGAATCCGTGTTGATGCGGTGAGATTAACCTACTTACTTGTTTATGAATAAAGGGATAAATAAGGGATTCAAATAATTTTGCGAGGGTGGATAGAATTGAAATGGGCCTATAGTTCTTTATATTATCTTGTTCACCTTTTTTAAAAATGGGTACAATCCTGGATTTTTTCCATTCAGTAGGGAAACTGCCATCAGCGAGGGAACGGTTAAAAATATGAGTAAGGGGTGCCGCTAGGACAGTGGCACATCTTTTGAGAAAGACAGGATGTATTAAGTCTGGACCAGCTCCTTTACTTACATCTAGCTGTCTAACTAACATAACATACCATTAAAAGAAGTTGGGCATAGTGGGATCGAATAATTCCACTCACAATTGGAGCTGCCCGACTGGGAAAGTACTTCCACCTTGTAGAATATCGTAGCCAAATATCATGGCTCCGTGCTATGTTAAGCTCTTAACGGTGAGCAAGGTCACCTGAGCTCCGCGAAGAAGCATTTTGTTGGCAGATAGGATAAGCATCACGCCATTGTCTCCTATGCTGCCAGCCCAATAATTCCTCTTTAATTAACAGAAAAACTCAATACCACTTTACTTGACCTCGAATAGAACCCAGTAACTTTAGCGTAGTAGTCACGTTGATAACAAAACGCGGCAATTTACGCATTATTTAACTAGTTTTCTTAGAAATATTTTTAACTGTAAATTAAGTAGGTATAATTGAGTGACGCTTTTTCCCGTTTTACCCGATTTTTCACCAACAATGCCTATCTAGGTGGTGATAATATAATCGATTACTGTCAATCAGAATTGAACAAAATTATTTTTTAGTTCTCTTTCATTGAAGTAAGTATCGAATGATTTCATTTTCAGAATACCTATCTATCACCTGTCCGATTATGATTAACATTCGGTACATCTGCACGTTCACTTAGGATTTTATTTTGTTCTGCGTTTATTTTCTTCGTTATAAAAAAGAGTTTAGCAGAAAATCTACCAGAAAACTGTCATAGGTACGGATACCAGCACACCAAGTCACCACAAACTGTCAAATTTCCCCAATGGATAATAAACTCTATTGTTTGGAGAGTAAATTGAAAATCGATTGAAGAGATATTTTCAGGTTCATACTTTAGCTAGTTGCTAATTTTATTATTGCGTAACTGTGTAAACTGTGTAAAGTATTCATATATTTACATTAAACACATTTAAAATTTTCGAAGGATTCTGTTCCTGTTCATTTCCCCTGATAACATCACTCATTACGAAATAGGTAGAAGGTTGATTCTGTTGACATGCATGAATTTTCTTTCTTAAAGAATTTGATTTGACTGCCTCATTAGTCTAGTGGTCCTAAGCGCGGCTGCTACACTAGAGGTCCTGGGTTCGATCCCCAGGTCGAGCAAAGCGTTATTGGGTGTTTCTATGAAATTCTCAGTAGCAGCTCGTTGTCTGGATTTTTGTCCGGTTAATGGCTATAGGCTCGCCCCCTATAACATGGGACCTAAACATGCCGGCGAACTGTGGGTGTACATTAAGTACGCCTCTGCCTAACCCTTCGGGGAATACAGGCGTGATGGTATGTAAAGAATTTGATCGAGAATTTTCTAGAACTCAAGTGCATCACATTTCGCAATTACCTGCTACACCGCTTAGTTATCTACCAAAGAGGTTTAAATTGAATTTGGCAGCACTTAAAACTTCAAAGATGAATCAAAGTAATTACTTTTTTTAATGGTTGAATTACTGTGAGTACTTAAACGAGTCGTTGCGAATTACATAATACCTATGATAGTCAAACTTTTTACAGACGATTACAAATTATATGACCAATTTAAATGTTCACATAAATTCGTAATATTTTCTGTCTGTCAAGAGGGACTTATGATTAGATAATACTACACTAAGCAAAATGTTTTGCTAGGTTAAGGTGATCTTACCGCGATCAGTCTATGGATGGTTTTTCACATTGTTTTGTTGTTGATGATGGAAATATGTAGACAAGCCTTCAACGAACCGTGTTTATTGGTATTTTGTAAATTCGTTTATTTTAATTTTAAATTCGTATAACAGGCAAAAGGTGCAACGTAATTGTAACAGTTCAGTATTCGAATTCAATTTTTTAACTTGACTGTTGACACTTTCTAGTTCTACGCAATTGCCAACAACGACAACGTTTCTGCGCCATGCTTTCTGGTACATATGGTGCCTCGGTTAATCGATACCTGGCGCTGCTCCTGAACACGCATATTGCCGTTAATGAGAGAAATCATCTCTGGTTAGTGGAATTTGTTGGGTAACAACATCTTCCGATCCCAAGACAAGATCGCAGGGCTAATCCCACCTCTCACCTCATTAGTAGTGATTCCTGAAATGACTCAACATTAATTCCTCTCACATTTCACTCCGACTCAATTTCAATCATATTTCATAATAAACCACAGTACACTCAGGTTGTGGAATCAACTCCCCGCCCAGGTTTTCCCAAAGGAGTACAGCATGGGGTTCTTCAAAAAGGGTGTGAAAAACATTTTAAAGGGTCGGCAACGCGCGAGTGATGCCCCTGGTGTTGCAAGCGTCCATAGGCTACGGTAACCGCTTACCATCAGGCGGGCCGTACGCTTGTTGGCCACCTTAGTGATATAAAAAAAATCCTTAATTTCAAACCTCAGGATACTGAACATTTCTCACTTACATGCGCTGGCTTCGCGATTTCAATATTGCCAAGAAATTGAATACCTCTCACAAGTCTGATCTATCCATGCAGGTTTAATCTAGATATAATCTAAGTATACCAATTCTTTTTTATCAATTTAGGCGTGGAAATGTAACAAACAGACAGAGTTACTTTCGCATTTTTATCGATATTAGTATGAATTCTATCTGCGCTTTTTTATTTTACATTTTAGGCCAAATTACTATGTTAGTTAGAAACTCAGTCCTGGTTTTCAAACTATGTCCCTAAATACTAAGTCGGTGAAAGACAAAGTGAATAAAAATAGTTAAGTAGAGGATTAGGACTTTGAGGATGACTGGAGACTGGAAGGCTTATCGAGATTATTGGCATTAGTTCATTGGAGATATCTTTATGTACTTTGTGTAGCTATCCATATCACAATAACATATTTTTTTGTTTGATAGAATTCTGTTGCTAAGCTGGGGTAGCACCACCGCGTTGTGGAAGAAATAATGTGCTTATATTAATGTGTTCCTATTCGAAGTGTAATGTAGCCAAATGCCCCATTAGTCTTAGTGTCCTAAGTGCAACTGCTATGCAAGATAGAGGTCCTTCGGCCGATCAAAGTGTTATTGAGATTTTCTAAGAAAATATCAGTCGCAGCTCGGAGTTTTGTCTGGTTAATGGCAATAGGCTCACATCCTTTGACATGGGACCTAAATATACCGCCGAATTGTGGGTGTACATTAGTACACCTTTGCCTTACCCTCCGGGAAATACAGACTGGATACTTTCAATAAAATATCAAAATTGGTTCACCCGATCAGACGCTACGATGCAACAGACAGACACACAGATACACACTACAAACTTATAACACCCCTCTTTGTCGTCGGGTGTTAAAAATATACACTTTCAGTCTATATGAAGTCTTATTGCTCGATAATAATTATCAAAGTCGAACACATAACAACATTGCAAAGGGGATCGAGAATAAAAAAATATTCAAGTTATATACATGCAAAATGAAAGTCGCGGGGTGTAATAATGAACTGCCATACTCGCTATGTTTATTCTTCTTTGAAGAGAAATGAAAGGTGAGTTAGAGCCGTAAAGATATATGTACAGACGTTATTGTATTCAAATGTGAATATTGGATATTGATTTTATGATAATACGTGCCTTTGGCGTGCTCTTCAATGCAGTGTGAACTTTCACGCTTTAGTTGATGCATGTAAACTGGAATGCATGACGAGAGTAAAATGTATGTGTAGGTATGTAGATCTATAGGTAGGTGATCCATGCAAAATATGATAAAGAATGTAATTGGGAAGAGTGGAGTCATTATTAGCTTAAAAGAAGACTTCACTCACTAGTTGATACCCAAGCCTAGTTTTATATTATCTGTTCCCAAGCAAAACCTGTGGAAGTAATAAATGTTTTAATATGTTTGTGAGCAAAGTGCTATTCGGTTTTTCTATGAAATTCTCAGTAGCTGCTCGGAGTCTGTATTTGTGCCCGGTTAATGGCAATACGCTTGTCCCATATTACATGGAACTTACAATACACGTCTAAGAAAAACGTCTATTCTGTTTCTCTATTACATCCAAAACTTTATTCGAACCAAAAGACTGAAGATAGAAGCCACAACATCCGATGCAACCTAGAAACAAAGCCAAACCCCGATCAATATTAATAGTTAAGCTTCGTCTACGTAATATAACTATTGGCGTGACGCCAAAACGCGTCAGTGACGAAACGGCAAGGAAATTTATAGTTACGCATGAAGCCGAAGGCGTTTCAGCTATGAGTAGCCGGCCGCAAAGTTTCCTCGAACGGGGGATGGTAGTGCATTCGGGGTATGAATGAGACAACGCTCAAATGCGTCAGTAAGGTGGTAATGCGGTGTTTTCCTAAAAAATCCGAATCTTCACTATGAATACAAAGAAGCTATTCAACTGCAAAAACTGAAAAGCAGGTGTGAACATTGTTGAAACTCATAAGATTAGGCAATATCAATTCCATAACAAATTGAATTCTTAAATTGAGCTCACTTAGTCTGATTGTTTAAGAATTACCACCCATATATAGTATGGAGGTGTCGGACACGCGACTACAGTTACACTACAGTTCATCATCACGCTGTATTCCCTAAGGGTTAGGCAGAAGTGAACTGCGATGTGTGCACACAGTTCATATCGGTGTGTAAAAATAGGTTCAAAAATGTCGTTATCAGGAATACATTTCTTTTGACCCTGGATCAGACACAGAAATTCATTTCGCGGAGGGTTCTAGTTTGGGACCAAGTCAATAACTTCATATTAAACTAGCTGCTTCGGGTCTACCTATGGTCATGATTCATGACCCTGGTAATATGGTCAACCATGTAATAGGGTCCAATTACCATTAACTAGGCACAAATCTGCTACCGTTTCCCTAATTGCGAATATCTCGGGTTCATTGGGTGTTATTTCACTTACATTCACTGTGTGTTTCGTAAAAAATCCTCCGAATGTTACTTAACAATGCTTAAAGCGACTACCAGAAACTAAAGTTTAACGAACTCAATAAAGAAAAGAATAGAGAACTTCAATAAAATAATAATAATTTTATAGCGCTCTATAGCTCGTTCTCTATTCATACGCTGAGGGCTCCAGATAGCACTTGTGACCATAATATCGCATGTAAACACGGGAAACCGTTACGCCGGCGTCCGAACTATTCCTACAGGGTTTATCTTTGTTTTTTTGCAGATAAGATGTGTGATACATGTACGCAGGGGATTTAAACAACCAATCTTGAACGGAAGAGAATAAGTAGATAGAATAAAATATTTAAATTTATTTGTAATTAATGTAGGTATACACGGCAGAGCTGACGCCTGACCTTAGGTCAACTCTATCTATCTCATCGGGGAATACATGCGTGATGTTATGTTATGTTACTTTCAAGGTTGAACTATTACTAACAAGCTACTTAGTTTACAAAAAACATCTTGTTAAAAACCAATTCTTATAATAAAACGAAAAACCTAAAAATAATACAGACTGGGCCAAATTTCATCTTTATCATATTAAAAAGTTAGTAAATAAGCTCCAATTTTTTGTGAACCAATTTCCTCTCTCCGTTTTAAGGCTTCATTGCAAAAGTTCAAAGCAACCATTGATTAACTTGGAACGTGCAAATAGCTGTTTGAAATCCTTTTTGTTGAGCCCCGATTGGTCATTTTGAATATCGAATGTGATCTCATTGGTTCAATAAAGTTATTTGTAATTAGAGAAGATTATAATGACGGTTCATTATAGCCTGTTATTTCCAAATTATAGGACTTTTAAAGGGTTGGCTTGTGTCTAAGCTTTTGATTAGTAATTTGGTATGATGTGTTTTTGTAGATATAGGTATAATATAGCTAGGGCTTGTGTATTTTCCCCAGAACAAAAAGTTTTTTTATTCTGCGTATTCTCATCGAATTACCAATTTTACAAAATGGCATTTTAAAATCCTTTTACTGAAACCTTAAAATATTTTTAAGTATTTATTTAAGTGCCATGCGATCACTCTTAAGGCTAGAAGACAAACTTTTTGTATCAAAAGTAAAGTCAAGATCCAATTTAACTATTTTGAACGAGTTTTTGTTTTAGTTATAGTTGTTTGATGATTTTATATCTTCTTTAATAAACCACGCTTACTATATCTGAGTTAGCATACATAACTAGGTAACGTGTTTTTCATGTAACAGCTAGGTACATAAGTCTTGTTTCATGCAAGATCTCGTTAAAGTTGAAACTGTTTTAAACCTACATATTATTATGTTGGTTTAGTGATATAAATTGGATCGAGTACCTACCGTAAGCATGGGCTACTTTGATCCGCGAGATACGCAGATCAAAGTAGCCCAGGTTTCACTTTGATCAAAATTTTCTTTTTTATTCAATTTTAAATTACATGTAATACGTACGGCATAGTAAGGATATGTATGTGTTTAATTTTATGTAAGAACCTATATTCTTATATAATGCCCTATTGGTAACAGATGCGGCTGAACAACGTAAGGTCCTGGGTTCGATTATTGGGATTGTCTACGAAATTTTAGCAGCAAAATACCGGCGAACTTTATTATTTATAACGTTACTCAGTTTATTGTTGTTATGTCCTTTGTAATATGTAACAACTTCATTCATGTAAGTCTCAAAACAAAGTTCCAAGAAATAAGGTTTAGTTAGTGTCGTTTCCAAGCCAGCCAGCACTGTAGGTAACGTAATAATAAGCCACTTTGAATCTCGTTTTTTTTTATTTATTCAAGTAACTTTTTATTTTAATAAAACCTATCTCAAATTCACAAAGTAAAATTCTATTTGGTAATCAGCATTACGCGGTTGTACTCTTTTTTACCCTTTGGCCCTTAAACAAGTTCTTTGTAAGGTTCTTAAAGGATTTTCATTGGGCATTAGGTAGGCCTCGTGAATAGGGGATTTGGGTAGCTCAAATTGTTATTACAACGCGGTTCACCTTTGAAATAAGTGGTTTTAACTCGCTAATGTGATTGCTTACTTTTGTATATCTACGTAGATTTAGATTAACCAATGGTTGATGTGTTTTTTAGACTAATTATTGTGAAATTATTTAAAACTTTATACAGAATTCAATGTACCTATTTACTTACAATGACAAAACGAATAATTTCATCGATTAACTATCTTTTTGTGATTTTTTTTTGCATTTTCCATGCCAAGATTATAAAGTTATTTTAGTAAAGGAAAAATTCAATCGCGGACAGGATTGGAACCTGTGTCTTCTGGTATGATATAAGCCACCGCGAACCCCACCCCAACGTCACCTCATGACGTAAAACTCAGAATGTGAAAGCAAATTTAAATCAGGCGGGTGGGGTTCGCGGTGGCTTAGCGGTCAGAGCATCTGGTGTATCAAACCAGAAGACGCAGGTTCCAATCCTGCCCGCGATTGAATTTTTCCTTTACTAAAATAATTTCATCGATTATTAAAAAGAGGATGTTTGATCTTGATGAACTCCTTGTTCTGTTGCAAATTTTGAGGTCTGGCCAAAAATAAGAATAAAACATAATTTTAAAATTGGAACGTCACAGTGAACTCGGCAGCCACATTTGACAGTTGCACTTTGTGAAATTGAATTATGTTCATGAGTAATTTAAAATTATAAAAAAATATTTTGCAATATTTTTATTTCTGAATGATTTTGAAATAAATAAACATGCAGTCCGTTGTGACTTTTGAGAAACCTTTGCCGCATCTCAGCTTAGCTGATTGGGATGCTAGACTCTACGGCTTACAGGTATGTTTTCTTACTTTATAAAAATAAAACAATGTTAACGTACGATCACGCCTGCATTCCCCGAAGGGTTAGGCAGAGGCGTACTAATGTACACTCACAGTTCGCCGGTATGTTTAGGTCCGATCTAATAGGGGGCGAGCCTATTGCCATTAACCGGGCACAAATCCAAACTTCGAGCTGCTGCTGAGAATTTCATAGAAAAATTCAATAACATTTTGCTCGACCTAAGGATCGAACCCAGGACCTGTAGCGTAGCAGTCGCGCTTGGAACCACTAGACTAATGAGGCAGAACAATGTTACTTGCTAGAATATTACATAGGTATTATATAGTAAATAGTAACAATATTACAGGTAGGTATCTAAGCCAAGCTCCGTTTCTTCTATCAGCTGTTTTCGCCCCATTGGCGCTCATTTGGGCAGAATTATTTATTGCTAACTTTCTTTGCGGTTTCACTCACGTTGATGTATACTCTATCGCGATGATACCTATAATAATCTGTAACATGGCACAAGACCAGTGTCAAGTCGGTCTGTGTGCCTAAACCACTAGACTCGCAACTAGTCGGTGGGGTAGGTTGAGGATGATTACGTTAATTCTGGCAGGAGTCTGAATGAGTACGACCACCACATTACCAAATAAGTATTCGGCCGCTAAGATTCTAAGACTTATCCAGGCAGTAAAAGTTCAGACAGGCACAACATGGTAGAAAAATGTTTTGCTTACGCCCAGGTATTCTCTTCCCACGATGGCACGCAGCGACACGTCACTAATTTCACGATCTGTGTTGCCATTGTTTGACAACTTTGATACCAATAAGGATTTTTTTATTATTCACTAGCTGACCCGGCAGACTTCGTACTTTCATATTTATTCACCTTTGAAACCTTCTCTGGGCTTCCACAAATAATTCAAGACCAAAATTAGCCAAATCGGTCCAGCCGTTCTCGAGTTTTAGCGAGACTAAAGCAATTAATTTTTATATAATACTAGCGGACCCGGCAGACGTTGTCCTGTCTACACGTCTTTAATTTGAAAATTTCAAACTTTTTAATGTAAAACATTCCAAAATCAACAACTACTAATAAATTAAAAATTAATTAAAAAAACATTGTCCAGCGGACAAAATTGTAAATCTAAACCATTCCCAGATCCCCTTGAACACACACAAAAAATTTCATCAAAATCGGTCCAGTCGTTTGAGAGAAGTTCAGTGACATACACACTCACAGAAGAATTATATATATAAAGATTAATAAAAATTTCTAGCCCAACTATTTTCGTCTCGATTTGTGTATTTAGTTAAAAAAATAAGCTGTATAAAATTACTAATTGAAAATTCAACTAGGTAGGTAATTAAGATGAATCTTGAGTGAAAAAATGCATCTTGCATGGCTAATTATTTACACATAGTGGTATCATATCAAACGATGACGTCAACGGGTGCCATTGACATGACCTAGCGTCACGGGAAAAGAATGCCTGATCCCCTCCTACCATGCTTCGACATGGCGACCTCTGTGTTGCCAGCGTAGGTACATAGGCTTTAATGAGCTATGAACCATAGGCTAAAGTTGCACGATTCTAGCGATAGCTGAGTTTGTGTTTGCTATTGCTAATCTCAGCCCAACTATTGTACGGATTTCATACGATTTTCACCAATAAAAAGGGGGATAATCTGGAAAGTAACCGTGCGAAGTCAGGCTGGGTTGCTAGTGAAATTAAAGACTATATTTCTTAATACTTAGACATGCTGTTTTGTTACAATTGTTACGAGTTCAATGCAGTAATAGGTAAGTATTATTACATCAACAAAATAACATAATTTGGGGATTTAGATTATTGTAAGTATACTTAACTAAATTGAAACAATCTTCATAGATTCCAGTGTGTTCTGAGTGAAAACTGTTGAGGATATCGTTAAGAGAATCAAATTATCTTGATTTAGAGATGTTTATTCTTAAACTAAGCGTAAATACGAGAATGAAATCGTCGACATCGATATAATATCGTTTTTACCGATTGATATAGCATTTAATAGATTATACCTAAATATTATTTTATCGTTAAGACCATTTTGATTGTTTTATCGTAACATACATAACATACCATCACGCCTGTATTCCCCGAAGGGTTAGGCAGAGGTGTACTTACTGTACACCCACCAGTTCGCCGGTATGTTTAGGTCCCATGTTATAGGGGGCGAGCCTATAGCCATTAACCGGGCACAAATCCAGACTCCGAGCTGCTAATGAGAATTTCATAGAAAACCCAATAACAAACACTTTGCTCGACCTGGGGATCGAACCCAGGACCTCTAGTGTAGCAGTCGCACTTAGGACCACTAGACTAATGAGGCAGTCAAAGTGTTTTATCGTAATTTATCGTAAATAGTCGAGATTTTATACCTACATAACACGCTTTATCATAGAACTTAAATTTACCGTGCCAACAAATTTATAGACAGTTAAGTTCCGAATGATCTAAATGAGGTATCGATTTAGGTATTTCCAGGCTCGTGCTTTTGGAACATCTATTTCGAATATTTTATAAACACAATTTCATCGATGCTCTTATATTTTATGGCAGCCTGGTTTCCGGCCATACCTAAATTAGAAAACTTTTTTAATGTCTCTCCGTGGTCCTGCAAATTGTCTGGGAGCCTATCGTGACCCGGGAGCAACCGATATCTATCGACGAAGTCTCTCTTGAATAATGATTTGAACATTTTGAATACCTAACTTTTTTTATTTACGCATCATATCGTTGATAATTATAATTATTTATCATCACAGACTACTTATGTTTGTAGATATATAATATACTGGTTTCTGACACTTACGCGAATATTAGACATTGAAATAAAACTACTTCTTACGGATTTTATCGCGTTGTATTGATATTATTTGATTCCCGACGTTTCGGATCCTTTACAGCATCCATGGTCACGGGTAGACTAAGTTGTTGGACGTCTTAATGTTACAATTACTAACAGCTACCTTACATTTTTGTTAATTATTGGCGATCCGATTCACGCAGAACGAGCTCACCGTATCCTTCCTAATAATCCTTCGGTAATGCTTTGATTACCGAAGGATTATTAGTATATAATTAATGTCAATAATCTCACCCTCCTGTTACGTCCTAATATCGGATTTCATCATGTAAATATAACGCGATAGAATCCGCTGTTATCCTATTTTATTTCAATACTAGCGACCCGCCTGCGGTTTCACCCTCGCTGCTCCGTTGCTATTGGTCGTAGCATGATGTTATATAGCCTATAACTTCCCTCGATAAATGGACTATCCAACACTGAGTAGTTTCTGAGATAAGCGCGTTCAAACAAACAAACAAACTCTTCAGCTTTATAATATTAGTACATAATTATGTCTATCAGTTAGTTCAAGGAGATAATAATTTACAATCGATTTTCATAATCCATCCCTGTAATCTACCGCCGAACAATAGATAGATATCGAGAATCCGTTGTTTGGATGTTAACAGCAATATCCGATCAACTTAGTAATAAGCTAATGAGTGGAGCTAATCAACATTCAATTACCTATCTAAACCAGTGCATGTGAAATTTATAACATTAGGTACACGCCTATAGATATTCCCCTAAGCAAATAAAAATTGCTTAAATTAAGCAGAGGTGTAGATACAAATTTACACCCGGTATGCTTAGATCCAAACTCCGAGCTGCTACTGAGAATTTCATGGAAAACCGATTACAACTTGCCCGACCTGGAAATTGAACCAAGGACCTCTACCATAGAAAACTAGCAATCACACTTAGGACCACTATTTTATACTTATGTGGCAGTTTTATTTGATAGACATTTATTGCTGTTTAAATGATAACAAAAAATATGATATAGATGATAGGTGTTGGCAGATAGGATAAGCATCGCGCTATTGTCTTCTATGCTGCCAGCCCAACTATTCCTCCTTTATCCTACAGGGTCGGAAACGCGCGTAATACCCCTGGTGTTGCAAGTGTCCATAGGCTGCGGTTACCGCTTATCATCAGCGGGCCGTATGCTTCTTTGCCACCATAGTTAAATGGTGATATATAAAAAAAATGTTAAGAAAATCAATAGATAGGTAGATACATTACAATATCACTTACCGGTTTTTTATCGGATACGGATTTTGGAGAGTGTGCATCAGACCTTACCACGATCGTATTCCTCCTAGCCCTTGCTACTATCACACGACTAGGAGCACGAAAAAGCGACATCGTTCGACATCGATGGACATTCCAAAAACTCCAACGATACACTAAGTCCACTTTTATCATGCGTACCGCTGAACTGTGGAATGCGCTTCCCAAGTGGATCTTCCCCGATATTAATCTGGGTGTCTTTAAATCACCGGTGAATCGATTTCTTCTAGGCAAGCACGTTCCATCGTAGATCGCAGTGTCGCTTAAAATCAGGTGAACTGGCGGCCAAGCGTAAGACTATCACGAATAAAAAAAAAAATTCTGAAATTAAAATAAGCCTCCAGACAAACCAATTAAAAAACGAAGCATTGCACTTAAGGAAAACGATGCTATGAAATATTAAACAGGCGTTATATTTTTGTTGTAATCTAAAGACTAACTTTATTTTTTAGTGAAGAAAAAATTCAAGCGCGGCCGGGATTCGAACTTGCGGACGCAAGTTCGAATCTGGTTAGATACACCAGAGGCTCTGACCTCTAAGCCACCGCGAGTCACACCGTTACTGTTCAAAATCAGTAACTGTAAATAAATAAAATAGTCATAAAGCATGGTTGATGGAAGTAACTATAGGTACTTATAGCACATAAATTTTTCCCAGTTTTCTAAATAATTTATTTAGTTTACAATGTTTACATTATTTAAACGATGCGAATGAAACCGTGGGCAACAACCCAGAGACAGCAGGGACTTTCTAACACAAAGGTAAACTATGTCCTACCTACCTCAGAATACAATCTATCACCTAACCAAATTTTATGAAATCTGTTTAACTGTTTAAGCGTGAAACGGTAACCGACAAATAGAAAAGCAGACAGTTCTACTTTCGTCTCAGTGTCTTGAATTGGAACATCAAATCGTCCAAGGCGTGAAAACGTGACCAACAGACAAACAATCATTTTCCCTTTTTTTATATTAGTATGAAATTTTATCGGGCCGATTTATCCATCGCCAGACAACTTTTAACTGAGGAATAAAATTCACGTTTGACAGATTTTGTATAGAAAAACCTGTCAATAATCGAATTTATTCCTCCGTATAAAGTTATCTAGTGATGGGAGAAATGGGCCCTTAGTCAAAAAAGATTGTTTCTCTATAACAAATTTAATTTTACGTTTTTCATAACGCGTTTTGTCAGTATAGATTGACCATGGTTTTTACCAGGAAATGAGGGTATAGGGGCGGGCTCGAATGACCGATTGCCCTTTCACGTCAACCCTAGTTCCACAATTTCCCCGTGTCAAAGTTTTGGAGCGAAGGAACCACGCCTCTGACAACATTACAAGATTATGCACGGGAGTTATCCATTAACGTGTACACAAGCTACACATTTCCAATTTAAGCTGACCTCTCATTGTACGAAAAGCTGATACAAATTAAGGTTGGCTTTTACTGGAAATGTTTAACTTGACTATAAATTTACGTTTGATCTCAGTTTAAAGAATGACGTGTAAGTATGATTAACAGCACATCATGGCATCCAAAACTCAAATTTCTTCAATCGATTTTCAATTTACATACATACATATACTCACGCCTTTCTCCCACAGTGGTAGGCAGAAACTATAGATAGCCACTTGCTACGATTCTTGCATACTTCTTTTGCTTCTTCCACATTCATACATCTTCTCATACATACAGGCCAATTGCGAGTGCTAAGCATATACCTTCTAGGGCGACCTCTACCGACGCTGCCGCTGACGTTCGCCTTATAAATTCCTTGGTTAATCATCTTTCAGCCCGCAACGTATTTTCAATTTAATAGCCAATTAATAGAGTTTATTATCCATTGGGGAAATTTGTCAGTTTGTGGTACCTTGTAAATGTGCTTTTCACTGTACAACTCCAAATCACCAACATTCATTCCGTCTATCTATAGAAATATCCCAAAGATTTTCAATCTACACGACTACTGACATAACGTACCAATAAAAAATTCAATCGGGCATTGAAATCAACGAAAACTGTAAGCGTTTCTATTCATGTAAATAGTCACAGGGGACAAGACCAATATCAAAGCAAAAAATATACCAAAAAATATTTAGTTCTTATTCAAATTCGATTTCATTCTTGTATATTTTCGAGACTGTTACAAAGAAAACTTGATTGAAAATTCACATTAACTGTAAATAAATGATCTGGCAAGCAAATATAAAATTGAAATTGATCTATTTTAAACTTTATAGAATTAAATACTTTGAAAGAATCTTCTGTAAAATGTATTTTTTCTAAAATGTATTTTTCTAGCCAATTTAGTAAACCTATTTTAGAGAACAGGTATCTATAAATGTTTATATATTTATGTAGTAGGTATTTCTAGGGTTCCCTTCCAGCGTACGTGATACTACGGGTGTCGCTGGCGTCTGTCTGTAGGCTGCGGTTACCGCTGGCCATCAGGCGACCCGTACCATTGTTTGTCAAGTTGTTACTATAAAAAAAAAACAAAGTCCACATGATTACTTGGTTGTAGGACTTGCCAATTTATTGTCATCAAAAATAGTATGATGAATTTCGTATTACTGCAATGTAAAATCCTTCTAATTAGTACTGTAAAGTGTGAGTACAATATGGTTGAGTCGAACCACGCCGATATGCTCGTGAACGGGTGCTGTCTATCGGGACTGGACTTAACTTGCTGTGGCAATCCCTTTCTTTCTAAATATAACACCTACTTATACTGAATAAATCTTACACATCAAACTGCATAATTTGCAAAGTTGTAAAGATTAATTTAATATTATTTATTTTTTATTTATTTATTTTTAAAAAAACGTCATATTGTCATCATGTTTTTTTGTAAAAGAGCATCAATGGAGTTTCTTGCCGGCTCTTCTCCATAAGACCCACTTCTTGGAACCGTGCAACTAATTTGACTTTTCAAAAGTACCTTTTTAATGGTCTAATTGAAATAAAACACTTTGACTTTGACTTTAAATAAACTTTATCCACCAGGTATCTTCAGACACCAGACGAGCGGATGCATTCGATCTACGTCACAGCGCCCATCAGCTCCGCAATGAGACCCGTATCAAGACGGAATGGGACAGCTATCACAACAATAATCGTCTTAGAGCCAGGTCGGTAATTGAATCTTGCCTTGAGGTGAATTGGCTTTGAAGGCTTTTGGTCTGCAGGCTATTGCCTGCAGACTTGGATGATGGATTCGCTTGTAAGATTAAGTACAAACTACTGCACATAAAGATGTTTCTGTTGTTATTTTACTACTGAGTAAAAAAAAATAGTGATATACAGGGTTACATTTCAACGACCGGCCAAATTTTAAAATTAAGAAGTTAAGGTCACACCAAAAGGGCATTTCAAACATTATTCTCAAATTAACACAATATATTGTAAAAACATATTTTGAAAATGTCTAAATTCATAAAAATTGCGGATTTGTGGTCGTGTCCGGCGCTGTCAAACTTCTTTATTAATGTTTGCTATCTAGGTTATTGAACTGAATTGTATAGTGTAGGCAATCCACGCGTTCTGTAATTTAGAGGCGGACAGGAATAAAATCATGTGAAAAAAAATCTCAATTTTAACTTTTTTATTACGTAGATCGCAAATATTATCGATTCTGAACATCCTCTGTAAGTTTGGTCGGTCATTGAAAAATAACCCTGTATAAGATCTAAGTGCTTCAGTTTGGTGGTCCTAAGCGAAACTGCTACACTTTAGGTCTTGGGTTCGATTTCCAGGTCGAGCAAAGTGTTACTGGGCTTTTTTATGAAATTCTTAATAGCAGCTCAGAAGTCAATCAGTTTGATTTGTGTTTGGAGTTGATTTCGGGGAACACGGGCTTGATGGTATGTTTCTATTTAACAACGCATTAATAGGGATTTACGTCCAGCTCGGATTTATGATGAACGTGATCTCCCACGGCCCCAACCATAAGGAACATAAGGAACTCCTGTGTACAATTTCGTACTCGATTTCTAAAATTTGCATTTTCATTCCTTGTTTTAAAACTGTGTACTGATTTCTGACACTTACGCGAATATAAGACATTGATATAAATCTACTTTTTACGGATTTTATCACGTTGTATTGATATTATGTAATTCGCGATGCTTCGGATCCTTTACAACATCTATGGTTGGGACCATACCACAACAACACCACCTTAGACGTCCAACAACTTAGTCTACCCGTGACCTTCAATGTGCGTTGTGTGCCGGTCTAAGAGTTTTATGAAGAGACATATGTACAAATAAAACTATCCCCAATTCTGAATTAAATCCTAGCAGAGAGTGTCAGTTATTTTTCTGTACAGAGTCTACGAGATCGAGCAATGGAAGTCCACACTTCAGGAGCTGCTCGATCTCCTGGACCGGGAGATGGCTGGTCTGAAGGAAGAGAAGGCATCCACAGAAAGAGAGTTGGAACAACTAAATCTCCCTCTACTTGTATGCTCCGAATGCTTGTCGAACAGAGATGGGAGAAGAAGCACAGAGTTAACATACGATCTTGCTGATACTGAGTTGAAAAAGGTATATATTTTATTCTTTTTCTTTTTTTATCATCACAAAACTTAATTATCATATCAGATCATGTTGTAGTAAAAACATTAGCCAATCCTAATTTTTTTTTTTGCTTACTTATTGCGAGTATCGAATGTATAGTTTAACGATTAATTGCCAGACATAAACTAGTGATCCTGGGTTCGATATCCAGGTCGAGCAATGTTATTGGGGTTCTACGAATTTTCGAAAAAGTCTACGGTTTATGGCAATAGGGTCACCTCCTGTTATATTGGACTCAAACATATAATAGGAGTGCTGATCAGAGAAGAAATGCAGATATTTTATACCTAGTTTAATTCATTATGGAACAGTGACCCTGGGTTTGACCGTTGTTTTCCTATTGTGTCTGCTAAAAAGTCCTGTTTAAGTTAAATTTTAGCAGCAATTAATGTTTCTTTCATATTAAATAATATGTGGAGAAAATTATATACAAAACGTAGCAACAATAGGAATTTCTAGCAACTGTGTTCTAATTACTGAGAATACTAGTTGTACCGTAGTATCTGGTGATTGTTAAGTCTACTTGTCACACCAATTAGTTGGCAGCTTTATGCCAGGCTTAACTACTTAGAATACATACAGTTAAACAGGTATTTAACAGTCGACAATTAGAACTGTAAAATTAAGACCTAAGTAATGTAGCTTAGCTTTGCGGATGATTCTAATTTATTGAAATTCTAGTTGTACCTAATAATGTGTGCTTTGTACATTTTCTGACATATGAAGCCTAGGAAGTTGGCTATGAAGAATATAGCCACATACCATCACGCCTGTATTCCCCGACGGGTTAAGCAGAGGTGTAGATAATGTAAACCCACAGTTATCGGTACGTTTAGATCCAATGTAATAGGGGGCGAGCCTACTGCCTTTAACCAGGCACAAATCCAAATTCTCAGTAGCACCCGAGGTGCTACTGAGAATTTCATAAACAAACCCAATAGGTAACACTGCTCTACCGGGGAATCGAACCCAAGACCTCTAGCGTAGCAATCGCACTTAAGACTACTAGACTAATGGGGCAGTAAAAATATAGTAAGGATTTTTAATAAATCTAGTTCTTAGGTCAGGCCTAGATTATTGCGACAATCATGAATCCACAAAACTACTTTTTATCGATTTTATCACGTTGTATTGATATTCTATCCGGAACATTTGGATTAAATAATACATATATACACTCACGCCTTTCTCCCACAGGGGTAGGCAGAAACTATAGACCGAGACTTGCTACTATTCTAGCATATTTCTTCTAGGACGACCTCTACCGACGCAGTCGCTGATTTTCGCCTTATAAAGTAAAATAAAATAATATTCACGTAAGCGTCAGAAATAAGTATCCCACAAAATTAAGGGTCCGGTGGAGCTTGAAATGCCCGCAAAAACGTAATACCGAAATAAATCGTAATCCAGAAAATATTCTATCAAATTATGTTATTATTCAGATCTGGATACCGTTAATCTAGGTTTCTACATTCTACAGTATTTCGTCTACTACTACTTCACTGGAAATAAAAGACCGAAAAATCGTTCTGAACTTGGTAAAATTATCAGAAATTGCATTCGCTTACATTTATTTCCAGTGAAGTATATTGGACGAAATAGTAGAGTAGGAACCGAGATTAACGGTATCGAAATCCGAATAATAACAAAATTTGATTAAATTGTGTTGGAATTACGATTTACTTTGGTATAACGTTTGTAAGAGAAATTCGGTCCGCCGGACTCTTAATTCATTATTTCTTCTACAGGAACTATGCGTAACAGAAAGCAACAAGAAAATGCTGATTGACAGATGCCAATCCGCTTGGGAAAAAATCAACAAGTTGGAAGTAGTGAGATTTAAACTCCAGTTGGATTTGAACGACAAGAACGAAGCCCTCGAGATTGATAAGGACATGCTCAACTTGGACAAAGCCTGCGCCAATATCACTTACAAGACAGACTCTTTGAAAACTCCTAAGAGGTACGAATTTTGTTGTTCGTTTCACAGTGATTTTACGGGTTTCTAGAGGCAAGACTCGAAAATTGGGTAAGTGTGTTCTAATTCTGGTTGAACTGAGCAAAGCGTTTTATGGAATAATGTAGATAATTTATTTACTCAGCAACAGTTATGACGATTTTGCGATACCAAATTTCGATTTTGAAGCAATTGTCTTAGAAAATTAGGCATAACCATATTCCATATAGCTTAATATGTTTGAATTTTTTGAACTATAGCCCACTAAATATCAAGCATGACCATCGCATCATAATAGTTCCCATAAAATTTACTAGATTTACACGTAACCTTAACAATAAAAATGCATAATTTCCCAAAATAGGCACTTTGACTTTTACACTAATGTAGATCGAAGTCAATACACTTTTGTGATGGAATTAGTTTTTAAATGAACACTTCAAAACACAAATTACAGACTCAATGCAATTTGTTTTACACAATCCAAAAGTACAAAATCCAAAAGTGATCAAAACAAAAACAACTTGGTACATCATAAATCATAATTACCGTACAGCATAACTTCAATACCACAAGCATACCAGGCTAAATAATTCAAGTAGTATTCAGGACAACTTAGCAACAACAGTACACGAGAACTAACACGAACTCCTACACTGTAAAGACGAACTTAACTTGGTACTTCTGAACAATTAAATTTGTTGGAAATTATGATACTCCCTTGCGTCTGCTTGCACCTGAGACTGAGTTAAAAGGCTCCTCACAAGATGCTGGGCTCATTATTAAGACAAGATATAAGCAGCCACTAAGCGACGCAACTTTCTATTCATAATCAAGCCTTTATTTTTTACTAGCTGTTGTCCGCAATTTCTTCTTATTTTATTTTTTTATTGATTAAGTTGGCAAACGAACTGACGAGCCTCCTGGTGGTAAGTAGTCATCATCGCCCATAGACACCTGCAACAGCAGAGAAGTTGCTGATGCGTTGCCGACCCTTAAGAGCCACTACGGTCTGCAGACTGCCAGAACCGTAGCAACCGAGGGGAACTGACAAAAGTCGAAATACACACCAAGGTGCTTTATATCATTGGAAATTTTTTTCTATAACCCGGCTTATATACGGCGTATCGAGATGAAATATGCACCAGATTTTAAGTTAGACCTCTAGCAATACGACTATGAAAACCATCATTAATTTTTTTTAAGCAAAAAAATTAATGATGGTTTAGCGTACAAAGATACAGACTGGCAGTCAAAAATTATTGTTTTGGCTTTACGAATGTAGCGGGTATTCGACCCGCCATATTAATTTTTCTTCAAAATCTATAATGAGACTGCCTCATTAGTCTAGTGGTCCCAAGCGCGACTGCTATGCTAGAGGTCCTGGGTTCGATCCCCAGGTCGAGCAAAGTGTTATTGGGTTTTTCTATGGAATTCTCAGCAGCAGCTCGGAGTCTGGATTTGTACCCGGTTAATGGCTATAGCCTCGCTCCCTATAACATGGTACCTAAACATACCGGTGAACTGTGGATGTATATTAAGTACGCCTCTGCCTAACCCTTCCGGGAATACAGGCGTGAATATCTGACTTTACATATTTGATCGACAATTCGCTGCATCGGCCATACTGAGTGTTGACTCATCTTCCGTCACATATTCCCTTATACTTTATATGTAACTGATACATATTTTTTTCTGTAAATTTTATAGAACTATTCCGCCGGCCGAATTCCTTTTATTCTTAGAGGAAACTCTTGTCCATTGGAACAGTACATAGGTGATGATAATATTTTTTTTAAGGTGGCTTTGCAAATTGACGTAGTAATAAC
Organism: Acronicta aceris; assembly: GCA_910591435.1. Taxonomy (NCBI): domain Eukaryota; kingdom Metazoa; phylum Arthropoda; class Insecta; order Lepidoptera; family Noctuidae; genus Acronicta; species Acronicta aceris. The sequence goes on along the minus strand of OU342767.1, from coordinate 4,501,769 downwards.
TTACCAAAAGTTGAAGCTAAAAATTGGCTTCATTCCAAAAGGTATTGAAAATTTAAGACAATCGAGTATATTTTAAGTAAATGAATTCAGACTCGTTATTAAAAGATATTAAGGGCATCCAACCTCTCATTGATATACCAACGGGCATATTAAACTTAACGATTGAAAAGATTAATTATCTTGAAGGTTGCTCAAAGAAAATAATGTAATTAATAATTTTAATTTACATTAATTCATTTTATAAGAGCTTTTCAAATATTATTGCAAATAGTATCTACATAGAAGATAGTCTGAAATCGTAATAAACACGAATTTTCTAAGTGTAATTATTCTTAATGAGTTATTGATGGGATTATTTGAATAAGTAACATTAAAAGGGTCGTTAATCAAATATTCAAACACCTTTACTCAACGTCTAATGCTGAAATAAATCTAGTAACATTTTTAATCTTATTAATCTGTTTCAAATTTATTTTTACGACAGTGATGCTCTGCAGGGCTTTAATAGCCTACTTGTGATCAATCACAATATGATACCTAGGTACGCATTAGAAAATTGCTAAGTTATTGCTATATATTCCAAATAAAATTATGAATATATTCCAGAGTAATTTGGCATTTTTAGGCACATTGGTCTTCGGTTTTTAAAAAGCAAATAAAAATATTATAATAGCAACACACTCCATAGAGTAGGAGGAAAGAGAACCAACTCAGATGGAGGACACTTGAAAAAGTGTAAGCAGTAAATAATAGTTCAGAAACCCTCCAAAATTGCGCTAGCATAGGCAAATGGTATGGTAAATATCCTTTGCTTTCAAATAATACGTTTAGTGATTTCTGATTGTTTATTGTTATATAACTTAAAATAATTGAACAATAATCGGAAAAGTTTACGTGGTAAAAAGTCGTCCAAGTGGGCGTAAATCCATTCAAATTTTGGCGCGCATATTATATTTTTATGTATGTATCAATGTATGCGTTAAATTAGGCTAGGTGCTAATTTTACGTATTTTGACGGACACTTTTCATAGACAGAGTCGGTTCTCCTTTCTTCTACACTCCATAGTTGCGACAATTATTTTTTTTGTTTGTCTATTATTGGACCCTCTAATTATAAAACGACCAGAACTTCTCCGGGAAGGTAGCTTATGAATGGAAGTAATACCTAGAGATATTTGCTTGCAGTTTTTGTTATTTTGTTTTCATAAATCCGTGGAAGATGTAGTGGGTAGTATATTTGTTAACTTTGAATTATAACACGCCTAGGTATATGCATAATATACTACTGTTTGTTTTCCCAAATGAAATAAATAAATAAGAGCCCCTAAAGTCATACAACCGTGCGGCGGATGTACAGTTATACGTTATTTCGCGGCGGCCGCGCGAATACATTCGTGTCATTAGTGGACGCCCTTAGAAATTTCAAATTTTAATTTATACCTATTTCGTGCCAGAATGATAACCAACCAGCAATGGCAAGACAGATGTGAAGCCACAAAGCAGATGGCAATCGCTGAGCTTCAAGATACGCTGCGTTTACGAGAGTCACTGTTCGTTGCCCGAGGACGCGCCAGAAATGCTCTAAGAGCACAAACTGACGTCACGAATTACATGCTGCGCAGACGCATATACGATACCCAGAGGGCTAGGAATGAGCTGGATTGGCAGAAGATGAAGGTCAGTGTTTAGGTTTTATTGTCTTACAGCCGACTGTGTTAATTATTGTAGCATGTTCTAAATGCTGCCCAGCCTCGTGTTACCTTTAGCCTCTAAGTAGGTATAAAATAAAATTTATATTTCGTCTCCAGATGGAAGAAAACATGGACAAATTAGCAAAAGAACTTAAGACCATGGGTGAACAGTTCGCTGATAAGGTGAATGCGTTGAAAGTGGCTGAAACCCGCTTGGAGACACGCGGCTACCGTCCCGGGTATGAGCTAGCAGCGGATGAGGCTGACATAGGACTAAAAGATGAGGTCCGAAGTCTGAAAGAGACTATAAGACAGTTACAAGAGAAGTTGGACTGTGCTAAGTGAGTATTTGTCAGAAAAGTAAAAAGTAAGACATACATATTTTCACGCCTGCCTCCCATTGAGGTGGGCAGAGACTTTAGATTTCCACTTGCTACGATTCTGGCACACCAATTTCGTTTCATCTACGTTCATTAACCTCCTCATGCATGATCGTCGATTTAGGGTGCTCTTAACCTGACCTTTTTTGAGAACGTTCGCAATTTAGTTGTGGTAAGTTCATTGGCCCAGTCCAGTAGTGTGATTGTTTTTACCCTTCAACCCTATCATCACCATCTATTATCCAATCCTTTTCTCAACTATGTTAGTTTTCCAGTACAACCTAATGCGGCTGACTGATCTCAGACCTGCGTAACTCAATTTCTAGACAATACCTACGGATCCTAAGGATAGACTGGTTGTTAAGATATTTGGACTTCTGACTACCACTAACGATTCACATAGGTGTTCGTATGACAATACCGATTAAAGATTAAAGTGCTCTATCTGGCACAAAAGAGTCATGATGCTAAGAATGGCCACTTATCCCTAGGCTGACCATGGAAAGCTGGTCTTAAACTAGCAGATTGATTTTTCTGATGACGTTCTTGATAATTCTATTTCCAGGGCAACATATAACGCCTTAGAAGCGGCTTCCATCAAAATAGCCATCGACTTGAATGACAAGAATCAATCTTTGGAGACTGATACCCGCGCTTTAGAGATGAGAACAGCATTAGAACCAAAGAAACCTGTTGGCACCGACAAGAACTTGATTCTTGCTAGCATGGCCGACGAAGTACCGAAGATGGATGCATTCTAGCGTCGAAATTATATGAAATTCGATTTTATAAAAAAGTACTTAAAGAATAATATTTGAAAAATTGCACGAGATTTAGGGATGTATAAAATTTATTCGTTTGTGAATATTATTTTTTTATTATTTTGATTTGTTTCGTTGGTTTAGTAGAATACAAATAAAAATATTCTGCGCGGGTTTCCGTTTTTGATATTTCGTATCAAAATCAACAATTATATTCATGAAGTTAATTGCCTATCCAAAGCAAAAATTAATATTTTGTTTGCGTTCACAAATTTTCCTAATTATTATTTGCCGGACAATTATTTTTAAAAGATCTGGGTAAAAGGCTTCATAAAATGGCCTTATTGAAATGTTAATGAGAATAATTTGTCAATATTAAAATACATTATTATATGGTTTACTATTCATAGTATATTATTTTACGAGTTTATGATCAATTTAATTTACGAAATAATGTTACTGTTAGGTATGATTTAACTCTTTCGTGATTATGATGCAAATAAAGATTTAAAAAACTATTTTTGCTTTTGAAATATTGTAAAGTAGCCCAAGGATTTCACTAGTGTAACCTAAATATTTTCTATACAGCCATGGCAACATTTCAAAGACTCAATATTTCTTTTTGATTATCCTTTAAATCAACATCTTGGAAATCTTGAATCAAAGCACTAAATTTACCGAACATAATAAAACAAACGAAGAAAACTCATTAAATAAAAAGTAGTAAATAATTCTACCTCACTACGTATTTTTAGTTCCAATAAACTATTTTGTTTTTTTTTATTTATTTTTTTCAGTACACTTTGTTTTCAGCTTGATATAGGGCCAGAATTCAGTAAAACATGGTTATGTTTTTTTCGTTATGTATTTAGCCCACTAGGCTCACTCGTGCTCGGCCCATTGCAACCAAAGCCATACTGTACTCTACTCAAACACGTATCCCACAAAACAAGTAGGTATTACATTATCCATTATCCAAATCTAATTACCAGATCCATATGGCTAATGGAAGCCTCCCGTTGTCTCCAGACATGGTTGGTTTGCCTCACTTGTTCAGATTTAGTATAAAACGCCGGGCAATATGCTCAATCGTCACATTCAGCCTTCTACTTCTTTGCATCATCTTCCCTTCAAGCAAATCTACCAAGTAAGTATTTTCTTTAATATACCTAAATATTTTTATTCCTTGTTAAATCGTTGTGTGGAGCAGCATTTGTATTTGGACCTCTGGAAACTCTTTATCACCATATCTTAATCTACTATCTTGTTGAACAACTTTATCGCAGAACTTTATGGAGATAGAGGCAAGACGAGACCAAGACGGTCTCGTCTTGCCTCTGTTGCCTAGAGATCTTCAAATACAGAGGGCGATGATGTTATGGCGGTTATTTTTAATGTGACTACTTATCCAATAAATACCGAGAAGAAAGTTTGTCGTTGAGAAGTTAAATCGACAATCGACATCGACAATGTGTAGGGCGGCAACCCTCTCAGTTGCAAAACGATCGCAATAGCATGTCATACACACACACACTCACACATTCAGGGCTAAGTACTTTTTTAAACCGAGTACTCTACAAGAGATCGTCAACAACATCAAACGCCTTAAGCTCGAAATATTAATATATAGCTCTGACAACTCTGACAGGTCTTGTTAACTCTTGCATTCTTACACTTTTCCTCATCATTCGTGAAGATCGCGATGACTAGATTCTTCATTGCGCATTTTCAAGATGCGACATAGTTGATATCGTTAAATTTCTTTTTTAGGTTTCAAATAACCTAATCAAGTAATATAAAGACTCTGGAGAGTCCCATGACAAAATATAGTAGTCCTGGCATTAAGCCAGCCCAATACCTGTTTTATAATTTATTATCTATTATTCTATCTAGCATCTGTTATTGCTAAAAGATTTTCATATAGGGACAAGTACCTAAGTGTATTGTACAGCCCAAATAATGAAGAAGAGACCTACACAGACACCCCGGACACCTCTATTAATATTGTAATTGCGATAGTTCTTTCGCATTATACAAATACAATTACTATAAATGTGATACACATATTGTACTGTAAACATGTTGAAATTGTGCTTTATCTGTATCGCATCATCGACGAATCCGCACTCCGGATATTATTGTTGTTGTCAACAACCTTACGTTGAACACACCACGAGATGTGTCAGCAACAGTAATTGCAAACGGACTCAAAATTATAATACCCTAATCCCGTTTTAATAGTTATCCATTTTACATACAAGACTCGTATATTTTGTCAGCATGATTTCATACGCGGAAACATGTTTTTTTTTTAAGTTTAGACCATTAGAGTTTACCATTAGCATCAATCACGACATCTCGTATCCGGCAGGATCGAGAATTTATAATTTTTAATTTAGGAAGTTGTATTAACAATAATTGTGATTAAAACCGATCGTGTGATAACGAGATCCGCTTCCTAAAAGCCGCAGCGTGCACTCAAAGTTAATTGTCATCTAGACAATTTCCATTGCTCTGTACTTGCGTATGCGTCGAATTCTCGCCGTATTTAAGGAGCTATGTAAATCTGGTAACGATTTAATCGGTGCCTATCAGCTACTTAGTACACGAACCGTGTCTAGAGGTTATTTACATTTGACTTTTGTTCGTCGCGCGGAAGTAAAAAGCTTTTGTCCTAAATGTTGGTTTATTCTGCATCGCCAAACTCGTGATAAGAAATGTCGACACGTTTGCATCACACACCGTACTACGCACACGATGGTAAATTTAAAGTATGTAATTTATTACAAGGAAGCACACTGACTGGCAGATAGACACACCACGCACAGTTTAAAACCGTTAGTTCTAGAAGAGTGAAATGTTACATCCTATCATATCTCTATAACTGTCTGTTTCGTATTATTTGTGTACAATCAAAATTTACTTTTAAGGAAAAGTAAAACTGCCTTCAAAAACATAAAAAAATAAACAGTTTCGGTAGTCGGTGTCGGTGATCGGATCTTTTAAATTTGCCACCGACTTCCGAAACTGTTCCGCACTTAAAATTATATTTTTATGCTATTGAAGGCGGTTTTACTTTTTCTTAAAAGTTAATTTATTTCAACATTTTTAGTAGCAAGTAATTTTTTTACGTTAAGATACCTAGCTAGACGATGTTATCATTTTATTATTTACTCGGTTGTTACGTTTTATTTCTAAATTCTGTGATCAGATCTTGACCAAATTTTTATGGGACCACCTCTGAAGACCTAAACCACTTCTGAACCTACCGATCAAAAAAAGAATCATTAAAATCGGTTCATAATTGACGGAATAATCGCGTAACAAACATACAAAAAAAACATACTTACAGTCGAATTGAGAATTTCATCCTTTTTGAAGTCGGTTGAAAAATAAAAATAATATTCTTTATTAGGCCAAAGTCAAGCTTCATAAAAATATAAATTTCAGTCTCCATAAACTTTAAAACAGCCAAACTGACTTTTACAATCATAGGATGACAAGTAATAACTCTCCCGACGGCAAATAATATCCCAACTGATTAATTAATTCTGTTATTAAGTCAGTCAACGGTTATTGAATGGCCCCAAAAGTATCATCCACGTACAAACATTCAGGCGCCCCGGGCTACCGCTGAAGGCAAGCCGGTTGATTCGGACACAGAAGCATAACGTGGATAGGCTCTATTAAAATACATTGCTTAATTTTGTATGTATAAATTCAGTCTGGAACAATTAACTTTTCTATTCTTATAGGTAAGTGTCTATAGTCTGTCTGTGTCCGCGGGCGTTTGTGGCTACGACACAGTCTTTGAACTAATGTAACTATTGTCGTACACTTTTCATTATTGCAAACTTTTGTTATGGTCCCAATAATAAATTAAATAAATAAATAACAATATGTGATGATAATTTAGATAACCATTTAGGTATTTTAAATGGGTATGTATTTATTTCGACATATATAAAATAATAATATATTTTAAAAATTAAGTATGATTTACTGCTAAACGCTAACAATAAAAGAAACCCAACCGAACTAGACAGATTCACACTAAACAGTCGTACCAATAGGAAAATGTTACCATCCAGTTTGCGTAACAATGATTCATACGTTCCTTGAAAAAATCTAGCAATAGTTTCGCTATCAATCGAATATCGCACCTTGATCCACTTAAACTATTACATAAAAGCCATATGCGAATTTCCAATGACCTTCTATGGTCCTTTGATAGATTTTTAAAATAATTGATTGAGATATATACGGAAGAAATTGTAACTTAATGCGATGATATTTTATCATGCAACCAGTTTGGATCGCATAAACAAGATAATGTTATACTTTTGTTCTTTGATGCTAATACAAATATCAATATAGATATGTCACCCACTCATTGTATTATTAATAAATAAAATTATTTTATTTGGGAAACATACAGATACAATATAAGAAAGTAATATATATAAAAGTAAGTCATACATAATCCAAAATTATAATAAAAAATGGCCATCATTTTAGTTTTCATAGCATTATTTTCTTTCTTAGATTAAAAAGAAAAAAGATAACGCCTTATACTTACACTAAGGCAATCAATCAATCACTAAGCTTCAATCACAATTTGCGGATTTTATGCTAAGATCGATCTTGCTTTAAATTATTGCTAGTGATTTAATCTACTATTTTACCGTGTTAACATAGATATAAATCATTTTCACAGTTTGCTATATAGAAAATAAAATTGAACGTATTCTATTATAAAATAAATAGTACAATTTCAGCTGCCTAATATATAGATTGCCAGATTAAACATTGTTATAATTATCAAAGTCAATCGTAATCATTCGTAATATGAAGAGATGGCCAGTGCCAATATCAAATCCGTCGTGATAGGGACTGGCCATAAGTGTTTCTTTAATAATGGTGTGAATATTAAAAAATAATTCCAACTAGGTAATCCACCTTAATATCATCGTAAAGTCATCGACTTCCTACTTAGAACTTTCGTCTTTCGCAAAGGTACAGATCCGTTTCCTGGGGGTGTCCCTTAAGCGCACGCGCCTCGCCCCACCCCACTTGCAGCCATAGTTAAGTGGTTACATATTTAAACAAGTTCCATTTACAATCGGTCGTTGGCAAGAATTTTCCGTTAACATACGTACGTACGATCGTGATTGTTGAAACTGTTTAATGCGATATTGTTGGCGACGAAATATGAGCTTTGTTTGTGTTGTGCCCGTTGTGCCTCTATGATATTCCCAAATGTCGAACTTTAAGATTACCGTGATTTGTGAATGAGGTAAGTTCGCGATGTTCTGCTGTGCTTCTGCAGTTTTTACTTTATGGTGTTTGTGTTAAGGTTGATATTTCGGTTGTGGTTTTAAATAGATATTGAATATAAGTCAATAATGATGTTGTCTGAACTTTTGTGTGTTCCTAATGTCTCAAAATCGAAACAATTTGGTAGAGAAATGCTTAGTGTAGTGTGAATGTTCCTAAAGCATTATAGTGTCATAATGACAGTCTTCACACTTAACACAAAACTTTAATTTCAAAATGTTTTTTTTTTCATTACAACCCATTAAAGTATAATAATAAACTTTCAAACCATGCATTAAAGGTGAAATTAATTTTGTTGACTAACTTTATGTATTTATTTAGTTAAACAATATTATATACATAACAACATTATACATAATTTTTTTAACTCTAAGAACACCTTGTGGAGAGAAAATAAATGATATATTGAATTGAAATTAAATTGAATTATCTGAAATTGAGAACTCAGGATACATTCTTATCTACTAGTCTGCTCAAGCTATTAGCCAAGTCATCAACCCTTCTATGGACAACTGTTCTAACCAAATGAAGCTGAACATCAATATTTTTCACGAAGCAACAGCTGTCAGACCTCGACATGCCAATAATGTATACCGATCTCGAGTTATACCGATATCCTAAAGATATAATAATTATATTCGTTGTCGGACTTCTGATTACAATCAACAACTAAATCCTGCTGTGACAGCTGGCTCTGGCAGCTTAACGAAGAATGGAAATATCTCGATATCCTAAGAATGATCTCCTATTCATGTCGATCGGAGACACTTATACAAGTTTTTTATCATTATTTTATTCTTTATATTAACAGCCTTAATAATGAAGTGGTCATAAGTGCAACTGCTGCGCTAGGGGTCCTGGGTTTGATTCCTGGATCGAGTGTTAGGTATTGGATTTTTCTAGGAAAAATCTAGCAGCTAGGAGTTTGGATTTGTCTCCGGTTTATGGCAATTGGCTCGCGCCCTTTTACACGGGATCTAAACATGCCTCACCCTTGCACATGGAACCTAAACAATGGAAACTGTGGATTTAGATTAGTAGTGTACACTTCTGCCTAACCCTTCGGGGTATAAAAGCGTGAAAGAACCTATTTATAAATTCTTAATTCTAAACTTTCAGATCACAAAATGGCCAGCAAGATCACAGCTGCTTTCGTCGTCTTCGTCACCATCGCTTTTATCGCCAACTTCGGACATGTCGCCTGCAACCCCGCTATCGGTAAGTTTCATGAAACAAATCTACCGGTTTCTGACATTTAGAATATTAGAAATTGAAATAAGTAATATACCTAATAACTTTATCGTTTATTAATTTTTTTGGGAATTAAATAATAGATATTAATATAACGACGAGCAGACAGTCCATGACGAATTCCCACATTTTAAAAATAAAGTCCAAAGATTATTTTCTTCTCTATTTTTGGATCCCATATTACCTGTTCAAGGTTTTTTTTAAAGCTTACTAGTAATGTGGGTCGCAACTTGTTAACCCCTCGTGCTAAGCTAAATGCTTGTTACGAGTGGGTTCATGTCGGTAGTGCAAAGGGTGGCGTCCAACCGGCAACCTCATGATCGCAAGTCCAAAGCCAAGCATGAACGTGTGTGGCTGGCTAAGTACACATATCTACCCCAGTCTCGCTCCTAATATGATCTGCTTAATATATCTTTACTTAGCTCTTCGCACAAAGATAAATTTTTCTTCACATAAATTTCGTGTCAATCCGCCTGAATTGTATTTATCAAAGTTACATATCTCGAAACTTCTGTGAAAGCAATTCACAAATCTTCTCTCTCACTCTGTCTTGTCTAAACTTAAGTAGTTTTTTTTCCTCAAACTTTGTATGCAGGGTTTTATTATAAGATTTCTAAATGCAACATTCGTAGTGTTTCGCAACACACTTTTTCCACTTGAAAACATTCTCATGTGTTATTTTGATGCTTACTTTTAAAAATAAAGACAGATTTCCTCCTCTGTGGCTATTGCCATGCCATAGTTTATTCAATTCACGTTGGATTTTACTGACTTTACCGTTATGGGAGATTCATATTCTTAATTTTTCCGGTTTCTTTGAGATATTTTTAAGTAACTGTCAGATATCACATAGAAACATACATAAAACAAAACTGCTAGTAGGTACTTTGTTGAATTCACCTACTTCAATTTGTTCTTCGAATAATTAGTAGGTATACCATCACACCTGTGTTGATGTCGAAACGGTTCATCACGAGGTTGTTTTTAGATCCCATGTGATGGGGTGCGTATTGCCACAATTCCTTTTTCCCATATTCTTCTAGAATTTCATATAAAAGCCAATACCACTTAGCCTGGCCTGGGAATTAAACTCAGGACCTCATACTTAGCAGCCGCGTATCGAATCACCAGACCAATCAGACACTCAATCAATATAAACCTACCTACAATACCAATCTTTTGCAAAGATTTTAATAATAAAATCACTGATTAAGAAAAAAAAGCTAAAAATACACTCTACAATCAAATTCGATACATTATTAGATACAACGCACACTAAAGGAAACAGACTCTACTTTCAATTTCAATGGTTATTGTAATTTGCACCATTAAACACGTCCACCGCGTACCAATTGATATGACAACTGACAAAAATCAGATTTAAATTTCCCGTCTGCCTTCTGCTTACTCTTGCAATAGCTTTGTTGGTACTAGGATTTTAAGATAGGTTTTCCTGATAGGAAATTAACAGGCCCGGAGATTTGATTCGTGGCACTACTAGACTTAAAATATGTGGATTCACGCTTCTACCTAACCTTTCGGGTAATTTAAGCGTGATGGTATGTAATAAGTCGGTTATGGTCAATGAGAAGAGTTAATAGAATAGCAGAATCATAAACATTACGCTTTGAGACTTTACTTTGAAGCATATGTACGTGAAATAGAAATAAAAGTACGTAAAAGAAAATAAAAAAAATATTATGATAATTATAAGAACAGTGTAATATTAAGCACTAAGAAAATTATTAACAAATACGGTGATTGAAAACCCATATCCACATCATAAATGCGAAAGTAACTAATTGTCTGTTAACTTTTCACCCATAAACCGCAGAACACATTTCGATAAAGTAGATAGATAACATTCCAGAGTAGGAGATAGGCTACTTTAATTCTCAAAAAAAATGATAAATAATAGTCTTTTTAGACGCAAGTGAAACCGCGGACAACGGCTAGTTCTCGTATTATGTTAAGTTAAAGAGATAATCGTGAAATCTGGTCGATAATTTATTTTGATACTGCACACGTGCGAACTTAAAATTCCTAAGGTCGGGCGATGCTAAAACTAAACGTGACTGACAGAGAACATGTTTTGTCTTTGTATTTAAATATGTAATCTAAAATTGGACCTCTATTTTTTATACTGTTCTAGATTAATTCATAAATCTGAGGTCGTAACCTCACGTGTTATTACGATCGTTTTGCGGTTGCGAGAGAGAGAGAGATGCCTCTTTACAAATTAGGTAGGGCCATCCATTTTCATACAACCTAAAATACATACCATCACGCCTGTATTCCCCGAAGGGTTAGGCAGAGGTGTACTTAATGTACACCCACAGTTCGCCGGTATGTTTAGGTCCCATGTTATAGGGGGCGAGCCTATAGCCATTAACCGGGCACAAATCCAGACTCCGAGCTGCTAATGAGAATTTCATAGAAAAACCCAATAACACTTTGCTCGACCTGGGGATCGAACCCAGGACCTCTAGTGTAGCAGTCGCACTTGGGACCACTAGACTAATGAGGCAGTTAATCAACAACCTACCTAGTCAGTCAACAACCTAATAATATCGCTTTAATAAGTGGTATGTTGGTATATTATGGTGCTCCTGAATTCTTTTCGTGGAAAGGAAGGAAACTTAGGTATAGGTATGTATACTTATATCCTTACTTATTCCTTTTTTACGCTTACGGCTACTAGGAAAAGGATGCGCTAATCAATTCTCTCATTAGTGACAAACTTGCAAAGCCAGCCTAGCCTCCACAACCCAAATTATAGGCAATATACCTTATTCTATAATAATTCTTGTAAAATCTTCTATATTCGTAAAATAGGTACCTACCTAAGTAGGTACATAGGGACTGTAGTGGCCCGAAATATTGAGAGGGGTTTTGTTTCTAGTTTAAAAAGCAAAATGCACGATTATCGACTAATAATTAACTTGTACCTATTCATAATCAAAGTCCAGAGCGGAGTGATATAATTTTTACTCATTTCCCTTTTCTAAACAGTTGTATAGTTAGGTACATTTTATAATGATAGTTTTTTTTTTTCAAACAGCTTCCATACTGAGTACTACTAAACAGACATACCAGAGCACTGATACTCTTTGCACTGATCGCATGGTCAGTACCTATACCATCACACATGACAGTACCTTCTCATTCCAAATAATATAATAGATAATATTATTAACGGAGCTTTTAAATGTCTAGTTGATATTCTTATCTCATAACACAAGAGATGCCTGATGTATTCAGCGTCCGATCGCAGTAAGACAATGACCTCAATCCGATCCACAATTTGGACACCTCACTTTCGCTGAAGTTACGCAATTTCACCTTAGCCGCTTACACTTGACCCCGTAACGACAATCGTCGCATTTAGACCGTGTGTTATGGACATTATTTTTGTTAGAGCAAATGAAATTGCGAAAGTGGTAAAAAATATTTCGTGTAAATTACTTGTTTTTGCTACAACTGTCATGTCACCCTGAGACATAGTACCTACCTATGTAAAAGAGAAATTCCATATAGGTAGTAGTTGTCCGAGATTGAATTTTTCTTTCACTAAAATTTTTATCCTGTAATGTATGATAATTTAGGTATTTTAAAAAAACTGATTATGACTAGGTACCCAAGCCTCTCGCAGGAGATAGATTGCATACCGTTAGTGAAGTCTTTTGGGATACAAGTGAAACCATGGGCAAAATCTAGGAATATTACCTATGCTTGAAGTGACTTTCAACATTAATTATTATCTAGTCTAAATAGGGTTGAACAAGACAAGGTAGGACAAGAATCGTGAAAACCCCGGATTTTGGAGCTTAGAACCCGGACACGGACGGGGCTCGTGGAGGTGGCGTCCCGGTGGCGTTGGTCGATGCGAGTGTCGCGCGGCCGCCTTGCGATTGGTGATTTGGAAAGCGTTTCGTTTCATAGTCTTGGTTAAACCCGGACTATAAATGAATCTCCACCCGGACACTCCCCGGACGCCCTCTAAACTAGGACAAATCCGGGGAAATCCAGACGGATGGCATCCCTAAGTCTAAATTATGTTTCAATAGTTTATAAAGTACAGATCTTACCTAATTTTCTATTTTCCAGCGATGTTCAACTATACGTACATAGGTAGGTAATCGTAGCTGATAATAGGTAAAGTTGGCGTCAAATATAATGAGGGCTACCGTTTTTAAGCTCACCAGATGTCACCATGTCATGTTAAGTTTGTTATTACACGCGTGAAAACAAAGTAGGTACTTAGCTAATACATTAAATCATATTTGACACCTTAAAACCTCAAAATATCTAGCATACCGCAGATATAATTACGTAGTCCCGTTTTGTTCGGAAAGTAAGAGGACATATAAGTTTCCGAAAGATAAAACTGTGACTAAACACTAACATTCATTGACCCGTAACTATATTTGCCATAATTAATCTCAGCTATTGCAAAATATTCTCAAAATTATTCTAATTATTAAACCTGCGGAGCCCACCCACAATCAGTGTAATTTGACATTTCGAAGACGTCACGCTACAGAGGCGCTAGACCTTTAGCGGCGAATTCACACGCGATAGCCGTCATTGCATAATTACTAGTCGGTAATATATTATTCAAAATGTCATTACTATTATGGTTTTGACCTCTTTAATAGTTCAAGCTTTGCATAATCTGCTAATATATAGGTAGTTCAACCATAAAATAGTTTTAATTGATCGATAAATTAACATTATGACGAGAGAAATGTTAGGCGTAGATATTGATAACAACCGTGGAGGGGTTTATTCGCCATTTAATTATAAAAACAATTTAAATACCTACTTAACGATTTATGCAGAGGTGTCCAATTAGGTTCTACATACGTTAGTATCTACATACCTATATATATGACGTTTCTAGTTACTGAAAGCTGCTGCTCTACGAAATTCTCAACAGCAGCTCGGAATATGGACTTGTTCTCGGTTAGTGGCAATAGGCTCACTCCCTATTAGGTACATGGGACCGGCGAACTTGGAGGTCCCATGTACCTAATAGGGAGTGAGCCTATTAGGTACATGGTATTACATACACTAACCGAAAACAAGTCCATACTCCGAGCTGCTGTTGAGAATTTCATAGAGCAGCAGCCCGGAGTGTGGAATTATGCCTGGTGCAAACTGTATAGGTATCTGCATTTACATCGCTCCTTAAACCTGTGGAGAATACAATGCTTGTTGGTAATAACATTTCCAATGATTAAGCTTTCCGATTTCCCTTCCATTGTTATTGTTGCTTTCAGTAACTAGCAACGTCATATATAGGCATGTAGATACGCAGTATTATTTTCTAATCTCTTGTATTGAACGTAGGTACGAACCTAATTGGACAGCTTGAACAATAGCCTTCGAAGTTAATCAACCGCTATCCAATGGATATTTGTATACAAACGCTAATTAAGCTATAGGTACACATATATCATCATCAACAATAATTTGTAATTGAATATTACTCAAGAAATTTGTAATTGCTGATCAAAACTACTGGCTAATCTTGTAGTTATAATGCCTAATAAGAACTATCTAGTTCATTTCAATCATAATTTTCTATAGGTACATGATAGACCACTATTAATTAGCGTTTCCAAACTATTTCGCGTTACCCGCAGTAACACAATTAAAAAAATAATTAAAAAAGCAGGTAGGTTCCTACTTACCGCAAGATAAATCAAGTTATTGGCACTATAAGATAAATATCGCCACCGTAGAACAATATTACACTTAAGACAATAGAGGCACTAAACAGACAATTCACGAGCCGGGTATCGACCACGAAACCGAACAGTCGCTGATAGCGATCGCGCTACTAGTTACCTTATTATATAAGGTAACTAGTAGCGAATAAAAAGTGTAATATTTTTACTAACCCTCAAACGGGAAGCGATTCTAAATTCTGTGCCTAAGTATACTTATAAATAGGTAAGTGAATAATTATGTAGGTTTATACAATTTTTTTTTAACATTATAGGAATATTGTTAAAAAAGGTACTTACGTCCCTAACGTTACGTTGTTTAAAAAACAAATCCAACCATTATTTTTATCTGAAAATTTAGTTAGTGTATGTCTGATGTCTGATGGTCCCTTCTAAAGATGACTCCCTGGTTTTTCACTAGGTTTGCTCTACTTTACGTAATATACTATGTAATTAATCATTCATTTTTTTGCCACCACCCTGAAGACGACCTGTTCTATAGCCTCTTAATACCTAAAGCCACATTGTCCTTGTACGGTCAACAGCAAATCATGCTATCCAAAACTGTCAAATTTCTTCAATCGATTTTCAATTGAATCTGCAAATAATAGAGTTTATTATCCATTGGGGAAATTTGACAGTTTAAACTTGATGAGCTGTTGACTGTACCATAGATTGGCACAGTAACCCGTTCCTGATTCCTAGAAAATCAAACTATACCAATCCCTGTGTGGTCACTGATTGAATAATAAAAAAAATGGTGGGTCCCCACATTCTGCAAAGAAAAGCGCTCGAATGTTCGAAGTCTGGACGCGCCCTAACCTGTCAAAAATTAATCAAGATATATTATTATTTTCTCCCAGCAACTGGCTACGACGCTTTGGAGATATGCATCGAAAACTGCGCACAATGCAAGAAGATGCTCGGTGCGTGGTTCGAAGGTCCACTCTGCGCGGAGTCCTGCATCAAGTTCAAGGGAAAACTGATCCCTGAGTGCGAAGACTTCGCTTCCATCTCGCCTTTCCTTAACAAGCTTTAAGGTTTTAATATCGACAATTGTATGGATGGAGATTGAGCCGTGTTTTTCGTAATACACTTTGTGTTGCCACTAGAAAAAATATTCCGCATTTCTTGTGTGCAAGAATTGCTATTACAAATAAAATTTGATAAACAGATGTGGTAAATAATGATAATTAGACTATTTTCTCAGCTACTCATAAAACTCGGTTTCATAATACTCCAAAATGTACTTACTAGAATACTTAAAACTTTATTTGTAGGTATGCCAACTAAATCACAACTTTTTCCTAAATAAATTCATCCTTATAAATATTATCAGTTGGATTATCCTGAACGAAGCTTACTTACTTTACGTTTTATACATTTTTGCTTGTATTTTTTGTATAACAAGCATTTTCTATCAGTCTAATGAAATGAAACTTAATTAAGATTGCGTTTGTTCTACGAATGTTATTAATTTCACAGCTCTTTCGTTGCGATACGTGGCTCAAATATTGTATCCATACATTTGAAATGTTTCACATTCCACCAACCGACGACATGCCAAAGTATTTGATACTCTATTACATTAATATTAAGTCGATGTTTGTTTGTAAGTTTTATACTCGTTTTTTATATTACAGGGATTAATATAAGATTATATTGAAAAATAAATGAATGCTATTGAAAATTGATTTAATGTTTTATTTAATGACTTTAATTACAGCATATTATTGAAATATTCTAACTAATAATGGTAGGTAGGTAAGTATTGCCATTTCTAAATGTCATTCTAAAGTGTGTTTTGCTTATAATTAATTTCATAATTATTTACTTATATATAATTATTACTTTTTCTAATATAATCCATTAAAAAACATACAGTTTATTTTACATAATTTGTAATGGTTAAATGTGACACCAATAAATCAATGTTCCCTCTACAATTTAAAAATGCAAATCGTTTAGAAACTGTTAAAATCTTATAAGTTTAACTTAATTGAAATTTCACGAGATAACATTTTCTATATATTCTATATTCGCTAAATTCTGACACCGGAAAAGTAGAAACCAAATTTGCATTTACTTAATTCTATGTTCACAGTTAACTTGTATACTATAAAGAGTAAAATATGGATATAATGTTGCTATTAAAGTGTGTAATAATCTGACAATCGAATGGATGAACAAATATATACAAAATGACAAACTTTCCACATGTTGGATGTTAATGTCATTATGTTACCATAGATTACTAATTAACTATAATAATAAACAAGTTATGGTTATGAACTGTTTTGTAACACTTTAGTATTTGACGGAAATGAGACAAAACAGTCAATATAATTACTCATACTTGCCAGAAATATGTTGTTTACAAGTTGTATTACTCAATTAACTTACAATAAGCTAGCTGACTGATATTTTTTATGGTCTCATAAAAAAGTTGACCAAAAACAGAGCCGAACAAGAAAAACAAAATCAAAATCCGTTCAAAAATAAGGAAGTTATAACTATTTTAACTTTAGCTAGACAGAGAGTGTACTATAGCACATTTAACGTCAAACTGTGCATGCGCCATACAAATTCTATACTGATATTCGTTTTGCGGGAAAGGGACAGAGAATCCCCAACTGTACGGCTATTAAATTATTTTTTTCACTCTACGAATTATTTTTAATAAATCTAAGACCAGTCAACTACCCTATAACTCGCAGATGTGTGTAACTACATTAATATATTCAGGGTTATTTGTAAAACACTAATAACTCACAGGAATATTAATAACATTAGAAGCAACAACTTTTGTCCTACGACTTTTTATTATCATATTATATTACATTTTTTGTCTATGTTAGGAACTACCTAACTACGTGGTAGCGGTATATTTTTTATATTGTTTTGTACAAAAAGGTAATTTTAAAATAAAAAATCCCGACTGTCAAAAACGGTGGAAACAAGATGAACAATCTCGGGGACATTTTTTTTGCCTTTGAGTTTACGCTTTTTAGTTTTTGATAATGTAGGCAGTGTCACCCCCACAATTGAAACGGAACTAATAACGCCCCACAAGCTAAAATCCATCAAGCCGTTTAGGCTCCAAAAGAAAAAGAGCTTGCCAAAAAATATACACACATACTTACATACAGTGACACTCGAAAACCAAAAGTTATTGTTTATTATTAGTAATACCTGCGAGGTTATTAGTGTTTTACAAGCAAATGTATACAGTGTCCATTTAACATTCTGTATGTATACAAACAATGTTCAAAATATACATCTATTTTTCTTGGACAGTCTCTAGCACTCAATAGTCGCTATTGCTAGCGTTGTAAAACGATAGTCAGTTGACTGCTACTTCTATAGATTGTGTCTCCGTGTTCGTCGGCACTTGCTGCGTATCTTGAGGAACTGATTGGAAATGAGAGAAGATTATTATTCGCATTTAAAATTTACTTGCGTACTGATTTCCGAGACTCGAATATTGGATATAATTATTGAAATTAAACCACTACGGATTATATCGCGTCATATTAAATCCGTAAAGTGTTTTTTTTCTTCAATAGATTTACATGCGTTTTTACTTTACTACGTATCAAGATGAAACATGCAAACAGTATCAAGCTAATAACAATCTATAAATATCGAATTTTACCTGTGGGTTCCGTTTCTAGATCCCCAGAAACATCCATTGGCTCAGCTGCTGTTGGTCCTTGTGATGGAAGCTGATAAGAAAAATAAGGAGAATTAGCAAGAGATTGGTAGGTCATTTTAGCAAATGGCATGCCGTCTTTTCTAACCTGAAATTAATGACAATTGTGTAAAGTAATAATCTATATTCCTCGAAGGCTTAGGCAAAGGTCTACCCACAGTTCGCCGGTTTGTTTAATAGGAAATAAGAATTACATTGTAATTATCACTTTCCAATAGAATTTTTGGCGTCATAATAATATGATCATACATTTTTTTTCTAGCCCATTTCGTCCCACTGCTTGGCAAAGGCCTCCATTCCCTCCTTCCAAACCACTCTGTCTGTGGGTTTAGCCACACAATCACTATCGTAAGAGTCTAAGTCATCGCGCCACCTCCGTCTGGGCGGTCCACCCTGTCGACTCGCTCCGTGTGGGATCCAAATTGTGGTGGCCCACAGTTCGTTTGGCACGCGGCAGACGTGTCCCGCCCAGCGCCATTTAAGCTGGAGCGCAGTATTGTATTCCTTATACAGTCTGTGAGTTCTATTCCCAAAATACTGCGCTTCATCGCTTGTTGGCAAACTTCGAGTGTAGACCTTTGAACGACAGTCAGAGACCAAGTTTGTGCACCATATGTGAGGATGGGGAGAATGCATTATATCCATGTGGTTACGTTCAGGCATAGAGGTAGTTAGGCTAATATTTTTATTTTTAACACTACTTAAACAAACACAAATAATGTAATCAACAGGGCATGTAGACTAGCAGTCCAAAAGTAATTTACAAATTAATAAGATACTTACCGCAGGAGCGATTCTGGGTATCTTCCCGATCTTGTGTCTGACGCTAAATGGTGCGCATGACTCGTAATAGTTAATCACGAAGTCTGGATACGCCTCGCCCAGTTCATGGCCTGGTACCACGTCAAAATCCGTACAACCACGCCTATGAATAAGATAAGAACATCTTTTGGATATAGTAATACTTTTGTGGCGATAAAGAAATGTTATTATTTGTGACTAAATCTTTATTTCCACTTCTGATAGGACTCTCTTACAGGAGTTTTTGGTCAAGTTAGTAGCAATAAATATGATTATAGTAACTAATTGGTGAGAGAACAATATATACAATCTACCTATAATATAATATCCTGTATTGTCCCGCTATAGGGCAAAAGCTTCCCACTCCCTTTCTCACATACTTCTACAATAAATACCTACACATACACACAATCATAAATAATTTGTTTTATAAGCTTTCTGTCAAAATAGATATTGAAACATGAATAACTGCAAATAGAGAAAGAAGTTTTAAGAATGTGATGTGTAAGTTCGAGTTTTATTATACACATAAAACCTCCTTTGATACCTACTGAAAAATATATCTCTTACCATTTAACCAAAAAGTACAGTGTGCCATGGAACAGCTGGCCAGCAAGAATCTTCTCTGGTGATAGTCTTCGGGCAAGGCCACGTGGCTTTTCAATCTCTTGCAAAGCCTGGGTATAAAATAAATAGATTATTAGTATACATTATTGTAAAATACTATTGGTTCAGCTGTTGGTTTCAGTGGTAAACTCATAATCAAAATTTAAGAAAAAAATAACTTATGTACCAGAAACCATGGCTAATACCCCCATATCCAATAGTGATAACCCATGTATACAATGTATACACAGAATATCATTATGTTACTTAGCTCCAACACATCTTGTTCTCTAAAAACATTTGTAGAGAGGCTAAGTAATAACGATGCTTATCAAACACTTAGCAAAGTTAAACTGTACATAGGTGACTATTCTTAACACATTGGGACCCCTCCATTCCATGCCCCAGAAAATATGGACAGCTGTCGGACCAGTTTTATATATGACATTTTTTAAGTGTGACTAGCCTAACAACCAGTCTATATTTAGGATATTGGTATTGCCCAGAAATTGATTTGCCAAGTTCTAATGGCAATTGGTCTATTTAAAATAAGACTTATATTCAGCCATATTTGGTTATTGGCTAGAGGTCCTGGGTCCAATTCTCAGGAGCATAGGGATATTGGGTTTTTCTATGAAATTCTCAGTAGCAGCTCGGAGTTTAAAATTTGTACCCAGTTAATGGCAATAGGCTCGCCCACTATTACATGGAATCCAAAAATCAGACCAGTCAAATATGGGTGTAAATTAGTACACCCCTGCCTAACCCTCCACGGAATACAAGTGTAGTGGTATGTTATGTATATAACTAGACGCAGCTAGCAGGATGATTATTACACGTCTTGATTAAGTGTAGTAAGTAAGATAATATCTTACTTCAACCTTCTTTTTCTTATCTCCTCTCCTACTTCGTTTGCGGCTACCCAATGACTCCTCCATTGGATCAGGGATTGTTACCACAGGAGCAGCAGCTGCAGCAGCTTCTTTCTCCCTCTTCATACGAGCTTCTTCATACGCTGATATCAATTCTGGACAGTCAAGATTGTCTTCTGGCTCCCATGTATTGTCGTCGCTGAAATTAAAATAGTTGCAAGTCATTGAAATAAAACTACTTTTTACGATACAGATTTTATCACATATTGATTAGTATTATATATCTTTTTTTCATGGGATAGGAGGGCAAACGAGCAGACGGATCGCCTGATGGTAAACGATTCCCGCCAACCATGGACACCCGCAACACCATAGGAGTCAAAAGTGCGATGCCGACCTTTCAAAAGGGGATTGGGCCTCCGGTAACCTCATTCACTCGGCGAAACACAACGTAAGCGTTGTTTAACGCCGGTTTTCTGTGAGGCCGTGGTATCACTCCGGTCGAGCCGGCCCATTTGTGCCGAAGCATGGCTCTCCCACGTAAGAACCACTACCCACATGTGCTGTTTAGCCACATCCCCAGTGCTGTAATAATGTGACCACCTTGATATCAAGTTTTGACGACAGAACAACAACTTTACGAACACTTGCAAAGAACATGGGACCTCATACCAGAGCAAGAAATTGACAATTTTATTTTAAGTATGAAGAATCGATGTCTATGTGTAATTAATGTAAGAGTAACTATTAATTTTATAATTAATATTAATAGTTTTATAAGAAGAAATGAAGTTATTTATCATACTAATTCTCTATGGAGATTAAATAAAATATTTTTTTATTTAAACAAAAAAATCACATGTTTATTTTTTTAATAAAGACCTTATAATAACCTATCATTCTTCCATTTACTATATCAGAGAATTCTTCATAGATATTTTGATATTTGATGAAATATCAAATATCCCTAGATTCTGTTGATGTGTGTACTCTGCAATTACAAATTATTATAAATGACTCTCCAGTTATTAGTTATATATGATTCAGCAATTATGAAGATATAGTTCAGCAATTATAAGTTATAGTTTAATGGTATCTGACCGGAACTGAAATACAATGTCTCAGGTCTAAAAAAATTAGTAATATATCTATACTAACATAGAAAGTCTGGAAATCACTACTAAGAATTATGGGCCCTATTTGATTATATATACCTAAGTAATTATTGTTACAAATTGATCAAAAATATGTAATATTAATTTAACCACCAAAGGACTTCTATTGCCTGTCAAGGCAAATGTCAAGAATCCCATAGAAATGGGAAGGCAAGTTGCCTGATTTTTGGTTCCCCTGGATACCCTGTCACACACCCAGGGTACAAGCGATCAAAGAGGTTTTTCCACATTACAAAAAAGGATAAATATGTCTATTCATATATTAGCAGGTATGGTAATATTACTTACTCGGAGTATCCTTTCCATTTTAGTAAGAACTCAACCTTGCCATTCTTGATCCTGCGATCCAGAACTTTCTCAACAGAAAATTCTTCATGTCTACCGCTCTGTGGTCCCATGGTAGCTGGTGTGGTCATTGCAGGAGCAGTTTCCATTGGTTGACTGGCTTGGGAAAAGCCCAGATCAGATTGGGACAACGACTGCATTGCTTCATCCATAATATCTGAGAGTAATGATAGGCAAGTTAGTTTTTGAACACGTAACAACGCGGAACAAAGAAATCTGTTGGTATAGGTAATAGATGTCGTTATTATTGTAGAATTTAATCAAAGAAACACATTGTATTATTGTATCTTAGGTATTATAAAGCTGGGTCTCGGTTTTGTTATTTTGGATTCTAGGTAAACATCATGGACTTAGATTGTCCCACCAGTTGAGAGGGAATTGATGAATTGTACTGACCTTAGCTCTTCAAAGCGCTGAAAATGAAACACGGCTTCTAGTGTTTAAGAGATAGTTTAAAAACACAATTTATGATAAGTAAACGGCAGGTTTAATTCAATTTTATTAAAAATTTGCCTGTAGCATCAAATCAAATCAACAAACAATATTTTCTAACATTGTCCATTGACAGTTTGACATTGACTTGACAATTTAATTTGACATATAGATGTCATCCGTCAGAATGGATTATTTTAATCTATGGATATACCATTCTAGTGTTGCACGTTTCGACGGATACTTTTCAGCATCGAATACGGCGTGTTATACGATATGGCTACAAGTAGGCGCGCTGGCGCGCATGATTGAAAAACGTCGCTGCTGTACTTTAACGAGGATTGTGGTAGCGATCGTTCTACAAAGCGCCATCCAAATTTTAGCTTTAAGGTCAGTAAGATATTTTTATTGGATAAATTAGAACTGTGACCATACGACGCACGAGCCGAGCGAGTGGGCCAAGTTAGTGCATGGCGAGTGCCAGAAACGAATTGTAGCCATTGTGCATACTTACAAATCTATCGGAGGATTTGTTGTTAGGACTAGCCGTAAGTCTAGAAAACTGAAATTTGGATCATTATTACATGCGTCCATACTACATGACTGGACGTATGTATGAGAGTATTAATTATTATTTCAAGAAAGAAATATTTATGAAAATGTGAATTATAGCTGCATGGCAAAAAATCGAGTTATATTGCCAAAAATAATCACAAAAATAAATCCCCATTTTAGCGTGAAATTAGAACAAAAATTTTACAACCTGAGATCCTACCAAATGCAAATTATATTATGATTGTCTAATAAAACAAATAAATTCAATAATAAAGTATTTAAGTAGAATTCGGCTCTGGCTTAGGCGTTGTGGTCACAGTTTTAACCTATCCTTAAACACAGCCTTAACCTAATATTTGGCGACCATATCCATATTCATATTGCGATTATATCCATATTGGTAGGCATTTTGAAGATAAAATAACTAAACTTTTATTTATTACGTGGGAGAGCCATGCTTTGGCACGAATGGGCCGGCTCGACCGGAGTGATACCACGACCTCACAGAAAACCGGCGTTAAACAACGCTTACGTTGTGTTTCGCCGAGTGAGTGAGGTTACCGGAGGCCCAATCCTCTTTTAAAAGGTCGGCAACGCAACGTACTACTACTACTTGTGACGGATCACTTGTGTGTTACCATCAGGTGATCCGTCTGCTCGTTTGCCCTCCTATCCCATAAAAAAAAACTCTTTACTTTAAAACCACAGGAGGCAACTGTAAAATTTTCTTCTTTGATACGTTTTTACATTCCATATCCATTGAGCCACGTCAGTTGTTATTCGATTGTTATCGAGTAATTAAATTGTCTATGATTCAACATTTATATAACCGCCCATCGCTACAGCGCTAGAAAAAAATCCAAAACATAACCTCCAAACTGCAGGAGTGTTGCTTTTTTTTGCATTGCTTGTTGTTTTTAATCAAAACCTTAGAAGAAAGGGCTCTATCTATTCAAGGAACCAGTTTTGTAATTTACATTTGATTTGTTATACGAGACTACGAGTTCATTCTATATACTTGGTGAGTTATTATTATAAAAATGCTGTACTATTCTGTCGTCTGAATACGGACTTACCATTTTTCACGCATCTGACGGTGAACCAGTTTTTATAAAGTATGGTAGGTACATATATAGATAGATTAGTTAGAGGTTGAAGAAGAAGAAGGATATGGGCTACATTTTGTCTCAAAAAGTCCGTGAAAGCGTGGGCAACAGCTGCGAAGCTGTCTGTTTACCTGTTTGTTTGTTACCTTTTTTCAGGCCTAAACCGCTGGACAGATTTGTGAATCAGGAGATAGTTTGCAGCCTGAAAAAGGACGTAGGCTACCTTTTAAAATAGATTACCTTTAAAAGCGAAAACACAAAAGTAAGTAATTTTATTATGAACTTATTCTTTTATAACTTTTTCTTTCAGGTGATGGCAGACACTGGTCCATTTTCAAGCAGCACTGCGTTTTGTGCGCGATGTGGCTCCATACTTCCTCTGTTACAGGAGTTTGGTTCAGTTAAGTGTTATGCCTGTAAAGCCTCTTTTGACGCTGAAAGTAAGTTGTAAACAAAAGAAGTTTATAATATTAGCTAGTAGTAATTTTATGAATTTAAGTATAAAAAAAATTAAATTGGTTCTGGCTAACATTGCTTTCTAATCTATTATAATACCTATCTACATCATATTACTTAATATGTATAATAAAATTCAAATGGCCAATCTGTCTGGTCTGTATATTTAAGAAAAAAATTAATAGGTCAATATGATGATTTGAGAGAAAGGGAAATAGAAGTCCAAACAAATTATAACTAGGATGTATGTGTCTGTTTATTTGTATGTGCATCATACAAAAACTAATGCATGAAATTGGATTCAGTTGTCATAGTTGTATTACTGGAGGTTCCGCTTAAAATATGGTGCATGTTTCGTCTTGATACACTGTTTTAAGTAAGTAAATCTTTTCGGGATACAAGTGAAACTGTGGCTGAAAGCTCGATAAGTATACCACATGACATTACACTACAATATGGAGTGTGATAAAATATGAGTATTGAGGTATATAAAATAATTATTATTTTCTTTCTAAATTTGAACATTACACCCTAGATTATGGTCGAGCTATCCAGTGACTGATGCATGAGTGCCTTCAGATGGGACTGGTCTACCTAAAGCCGCAATGGCTCTTTCTTCTAAAGGCCATTTCAGAAATTGCCTTACATTGGAACTCACATATTTGCCACTAAGTATTATATCTGGACTTTAAAAGAAACCATGATACTCTGTGTTTGTTTCAGTGTTTCTTCTCAGAGGTCGCTAGTTAGGAAATGCCGGTAAAATTTACTTGTAAAAGTGTCCTTAAAAGATACTACTTATTTACAGAAATAAATATTATTTGTCATTTATGGTACAATACAGACAACTTAAGATATTCTACAGCTGCGTAGCAGTATTTTTTTTTTAATTGTATTGTAAACTGTCACCAAAATATTAGTGTTTTTTTTTTCAGATTTCAGCAACCTGAAATTTGATTACACAATACATTTCAATACAGTGTCAGTGGTGACTAATGAAAACATACTGAGCACTGATGGGCCTGAGGGTCCTGTTGTGGAGAGGAAGTGTCCCAAGTGTGGTAATGATAGAATGTCCTATGCTACCCTGCAGCTGAGATCTGCTGATGAAGGGCAGACAGTGTTCTACACATGTATATCTTGCAAGTAAGTTGTATTTCTAGTATTAATCTGTAAGTAACAAAATTACCCATAATCATTCAAAAACATATCTAAGTAGGTACCTATACTACAGTTCAAATAAAATTGTAACAGGCTGGTATAGATATTAAAGAAAAATTAATATGTGGGGGGGAGTCTTTATTAGAGCAACAGAAGCCAAAATAACAATATTTAAATTATTATCTGTCTGTATGTTTGTCCGCACATAACACAAAACTAGTACACGGAATTGGATGCAGTTTTCACAATTGTACTGCTGGGTATCTAACCTAAAATCTGTTGCATGTTTCATCTTCATAAACCAACTAGAAGCAGAGTTATAGTGAGTAAATCCTTTTGGAATGTGAGTAAAACCATGGGCAATCCAATATAAAAATGCATCCGCAAATTGTGACGTTCTCAAAAAACGCCAGGTTAAAAGCACCCTAAACTGACAATCATGCATGAGGAGATTAATGATGAAAGTGGTGTGCCAGGTCGTAGCAAGTGGAAATCTATAGTCTCTACCTACCCCAATGGGAGACAGGCGTGAAAATATGTATGTAAAAATGCAGAAGTGACTGTGTGTCTGTTTGTTAAACCACTGAACCAATTTTCAGGGATTTTGGTGTAGATACTTTGGGGACATATATGTATGTAGCTCACTTACCCCTGGAGTCCCATATCATAGGCACAATACAAAATCTATTGTCTTGGCATTACGGGGTCGTTACGGGTACTGCTGAATTAAAACTGGAATTATTTATGTTATTTAAAGTATTATTTTTAAGTTACAAGTAATTTTCGAAATATTGGAATTGGATACAATCCCCACTGAAAAAATAAATAGTTCCAATGGGATACTGTTACTTAGCTGCGCTTACCTTGCTGATCTCCAACACATCTGCTCATTGTCCAGTGACTTATTGCAATATATTAAAAGCGACCCGCCCGCGGTTTCACCCGCGTTGCCCCATTCCTAAGAATCGTAGCGTTAAATAGCTTAAAATCTTCCTCTTGAATCACTCCATCTATAAAAAAAATCTTCTAAATCCGTTGCGTAGTTTTAAAGATTTAAGCATACATAGGGACGGATAGACAGCGACAGCGACTTTGTTTTATATTATGTAGTGATTTTAAAATAAATAAATTTTCTATACAATTTATTATAATTTTATTTCATTTTTTCCAGATACAAAGAAACGGAAAACTCATGAAGAAAGTTTCTTTTCGTATTTAAATGTAAGGCTTTTTATTTTTAGTAAAATTGTTATTATATTGTTACCTATTTATTATTATTTATCCTTATATACCCTAAACTCCAATTTACCCTTATAAGTAAATATAGTTTTTATATTTTATAGGTAGTTAGTATATTAGATACCTACAGTAGATATTTTTTTTATTTTGTCACATTGAAGGAAGTAGTTAATTAGTAAGTAGATAGTTTCTTTATAATTATGTTGATAAATGTGTTTTTATATATTATTATATCGTTAATTAGCGAGTGTGGTGAAATTATATTACACATGCATATCATCAGGCGTGTATTTCTCGAAAGGTTCGACAGAGCTGTACCTACTTAATGACGTCCAAAGTTCGTCAATATTTTTAAGTACCATGTAATAGGGGGCGAGCCTATTGCTATTGACCAGGCACAAATCCAAACCCCAAACATATGTAGATACATACGGAGAATTTCATAGAAAAACTCAGTAACACGTTGCTTGACGTGGGATTCGAACCTAGGACCTCTAACAGCAGTCGCGCTTTCGACCACTGGACTAATGAGGCAGTTTTTTTAAATATTATTACTCGGAAGGAATTTGAATTATCTTTAACCGTTGTTATGTATGTTAAAGTTAGGATTAAAATCCTAACTTGACAGGATGACAGGACTTGAAATCCTAACTTACGTAGTTACCTACACAGCTAATCCCACTACTTAGCAAGTCAGCCTACATATTTTCTTAAACACTAGTCATTACCCACACTCGATTCATTCAAGCCACAGGTGAAACTTACAGTTTCACATTCAGCACGCGCTGCCGCCGAAGAATCTAAGCATTTTTTTATTATAGAAAGAGACGGGTATATATTTTGGCGTAAGTATGAAAGAGATATATTATAGTTTTTGATCGAGAGCGTTGCGGAGTCGAGATGAGACGGTAATTAATTTGATCAGTACGTTGCTTACGTATAGTTAGTGAAGTGTCATGTCGACATTTTGTTTCGATGTTTTCGATTTTGGAAAATATAGATAACTGGTTGCTTTTCCTTTATAAGGAAATTGATCTATGACTTGTCACGACAATAGATTTACTGGTTTCTGACATGATGACAATAGATTGTATTTTTTCAGTGAATCTTTCTTTGTTGTATTATGAACGGCTACAATCGTAATTATTTTTCTAAGGGTTCTTTCATAATAATATCAAATTAGCACTTGATTCGACTTAGTTTTCTTAGTTTGATTTTGTCTGTGGCAGTATAAATTCCTTCTGATTACCTAACTAATGATCTCGATAAAATTCTACAGAAACCAAACTTATTTTAAATATGAGTCTGCATACATACACTACGTAGGTATCTCTGAGTCGCTCAAGATTTATTAGGAATTTAAAAAACTTGAACAGTAACGGAACATTAAATCCGGCCGCCCGTAGTGACCCCTACTGAACTGTCGGCACTCTACCCACGCTCTTGTTTACGTTTTGAAATGTAGGTATCTATATAATAATTAAGTTTAGAAGAGCCACTGTGAACAAAAGTGATATAAGACGAAATTCACTGTCTTATAGTAATTAGTCCCTAGCGACTTTTATTTTCTTTAATTGTTAATCCTTAGTAATGAAAGCATCTCCTCTGTGTTTAATCCTTGGCATCCTATTCAGACCTACCATGGTAGTGAAAGCCTAGTGAACCGTTGGACTGCCAAGTCAAAGGTCTCGAGTTCGAACACAAGGCACGCACCTCTGACTTTTTGAAGTCATGTGCGTATTGATAGTTAATAAACACGCGCTTAAACGGCGAAGGAAAACTTCGGGAGGAAACCTGCATGCCTAAAAGATTTCTCGAAGGCGTGTGAAGTCTGCCAACCCGCATTATGCCAGCGTAGTGGACTATAGCCTAATCCCTTTCATTCTGAGAGGAGACCCGTGCCCAGCAGTGGGACAGTATAATGGGTTGATTATGATTATGATGATGATCCTATTGAGAAACGTCACTGTATCCCTAAGTGTTTCATGAGTCATACAATTTACTTTTCTTTTAGCTCAGGGAATTGATAGGACCAGAATAAGTTGATATTACTAACAGATACCAGATATCTGATAGTGACATATGCTTACTTTAACCGTAACACCCTCTGTTACATTACAGCAATATCGCATAGAGGTACATACAAAAAATAAGTATCTCTCTTTCACTGTAAACTAAACAGTGTTAAATTAATGAAGCTCTTAGCTTTGCTACTTTAAAACATAGTTCACGTTTTGACGACATAATTGGTTTTCTATACAGGTACAGTTGGTACTGGGACCTGGGTTGATAGCCTAAGAGTATTTAGGCTATCAACTTGGGTGGTTCCGGTAAGAAAAGTAGCAGCCTCTTCATAGCCACAACGAATGATTTAAAATGCTTCCGCCAAGACCTATCAAGTAGTTTCACGTTGCTAGCACAGTATCTCTTCAAGTCATTCAGCCATGACTTTCAGTGTTTCTGGCGTATCGATATCGATGTGCCTTTCTTTCCACCTGTCACTAGTGCGGGGGCCGGGCGGCAGGTGCACGCAGACGCGGCGGCGCGCCAGTCTCCCGCGGCACTCGCTCCGACCACACGTCGCGTCACTCCGCACTACTATCGACACATTCGACACGTGCGTGGCGCAACCCTAATCTGTTGTTCTATATTTAAAACTGTGTTGTGTTAACCCCTTTTCGGCTGGGATTAATAATTTAAAATTTTTATTGGTAAGTTTTTCTGTTAAGATTTTTTTTTTCATAATTACAGGCACAAGAATTTGGGTTATGTTTTGGTTTCAGTGTGATAATTCAGAAATGCGTTACCAATTGGGACAATAACGTGTTTTAAACGTTCGCAACGGTGAAAATCCGCTTTTCGTTTCGCTTTTAAGTATGTCAGTGTGTTAGCATTTTCTTCGGCGCAAAAAAAAACCGAAATGTTTAACGATTTCAGTTATCTATACTTTCATTTGCCGAAATCTGCCGGATGGCTCTTGTGCATTTGTTATTAAAATCAATTAAGCCGTCCCACATTCTCTCAGGCGCGCAGAGATGTTAAATTGTACGTAGGTACGAAGAATTGTTGAGACATTCGTATTTCGCGGCGGAAAGATACATTTTGTAAACGATAAAAGATAAGGCGGACAAGGTGAAAACATGGCACGTTAAAAGCATATAAAAGACAGCAACGCGCCACGCTGCGCATGCGCACCCAGTCCGTGTCAGAGGTTTCTTAGCGTACGGTTTTGTATACAAGTTTAGAACATGGGAACTACTAACGTACTGTTTTGTTTTGTGTAATTGTTTTGTATCAACTGTGATCAAATCAGGAATAATTATGTTTATCATGTACTTTGTTAAGTTGCTGTGGGAAATATAGAGTAGGCAACTATTTTTTGTAATAGATTCCGTAAAAAAAATTGCATTATTTCATTATTCATTATTATTGGCAATAATATGGGATTTAAAACCCTTTTGCTTGCTTAAAAGAGCTTAAATTTGCTAACTCTTAATACTTAAAGCTGATCCCATCAATTTGGGAAAAAAAATACGTAGAATCCTCATTGATCGTTTACCTGGGGGGCAGGGCAGGGCATGTCTTTCTTACTGACTAAAAACTGCATAGTCATGGCCATGGGATTTGTGACATTCGTCAAGATAATGACTTTCTGTGGTCCAGCGTTCGCTAGACCCCTTCAAACGGCGAGGCCTTGCCTTGCACCCTATTCGAAGACTGTCTGAACGCCCTAGGATATTGCTAAGAAATTCTAGGAAATTTTACGAATAATAGCGCATGTAAACACAGTTTTACTGAGTTTTACGTCAAGTTTTAATAGGTACTTTACTCACTATACATAAAGTACCGAGAAGAGAATATTTCACCATTAAATAACATGATTTATAGTCCAATTAAAGTGGTTCTATTCAATATTTTAGTCTATTATATTAATGAAAGATATAATTATCGTCCTACTATTTTATTAAAGGAGTCCACTTTATCTTCAAGAAAAATTTTCCAATCAATTTCTTTCTATAGTTGGTTTACATCGGGTTCTTGAAATTCCGTCTTGGATGCCTTGGTGCCTTGCCTTATCTACAAGATAAGATGGAGGATTTTTGTCTCAAAATAACTCTATTGTAAACGCTGTTTCTTACTTTTACATTCGCCAATATTCCCTTAGGAGTTCGGCAGAGGTGTACTTATGTACACCCACAGAAGTTCGCCGGCTTTTCATCGTATAATAGGGGGCGAATCTGTAACCTAACGTGGGAGGGCCATGCTTCGGCACGAATGGGCCGGGTCGACCGGAGTGATACCACACGGCCTCACAGAAAACCGGCGTCAAACAATGCTTACGCTGTGTTTCGCCGAGTGAGTGAGGTTACAGGAGGCTCAATCCCCTTTTAAAAGGTCGGCAACGCATTCGTGACTCCTCTGGTGTTGCGGGTGTCCATGGGCGGTGGTAATCGCTTACCGATCGGCGATCCGTCTGCTCGTTTGTCCCCCTATCCCATAAAAAAAACATTAATCGTGCACAAATACAATCTCCGAGGTGCTGCTGAGAATTTAATAGAAAAACCGAATAACACTGCTTGACTTGGGAATCAAACCTGAAGCCGAAAATGTAATGATGGTTTAATTTTAAAATAAGTTAAATAAAGTTGTAAAATACAGTTAGTCTTTGTTTTAATTGACTGTTAAAAGACACGGTGGTCGGAGAATAGAGATTATGGCTTATTCTTTTTAATTTGGGTGTCACACGGTCAAGTTTTAACTAGCGACTTAATGAAAAGAAAACATTGCCCCGATACCTAGTGCGGTTAACCCCAAAACTCACAGACCGGAGGATTTTTTTGGCGTGTGTACCTATACTTAGGCTTATTCAACAATCATCGTGTTGTTTACAACCAATCGATTTGTTCTTTAAAAGTGGTGGTAAGAAGTTTTGTCTCTTTGGGCAAATAAAAATATCGCTGAACTAATAGTAATTTATTAATTAACAACATTGCTATCATGTTTCATCACAATAATTGTTGTCACTGCGTAAAATTAGATCTTTTTTTGTTTACGGGAGAAACCTTCAAAAGGCTACGAGGTCTTCCGAGATAGGACCAAGGAGTGTGGGATTTTTACCACTAATACCATCGGCCCCAGTGGCCACTATCACGACATGGAGGGAGCATTGTTTCCTCTTAAAAGGCCATCCCTGTGCAACATCTGTCAAAGTACATGCATATGGTGGACCAAAGACACGAACGGGTTGTAAGAGTAGATTCCGATAGTGTCTCCGTCCGATATACCTCCGTGTATGAAGCTAGGACTTATCTATATCACATTTCCCCAGTCTTTGCTTACCCTCATACATTTTACCCATATTTTTTAAACAATCTCTAAAATAAAGACGTCATGGTTGAAAGGCACAATTGACTCGAAAGGCGGAAAACTTGTTAATCAACGGCCAAATCGATTCACCTAATCGAGTGAAGTAATCGATTGAACTGTTAATTGAATTAATCAACCGATTGAAAAGCGGAGATAGTGGTATTGAATATCTGTTTAACTCGTTTTACCTAGACCGGTCAGGTATTATGTTTGTGACTAGTTCTAGGTATATAAAGTCTCGCTTTTCATCTCTTAACTAGGTAAACAAACTGCAGTAACTATAACTAACATAATATACCTGTCAACACGGCTGTTTTACGGGAAGAATTAGGTAGAGTTGCATTGGATTTTACGCCTTGTGATGTGTTGTTTAACACAATACACAATCAACCCATAACATTGTCCCACTGCTTGGCACGGGTCTCCTCGCAGAATGAGAGGGACTAGGCTATAGTCCACCACGTTAGCCTAATGCGGGTTGGCAGTCTTTATACGC
The DNA here is from genome assembly GCA_910591435.1 of Acronicta aceris. Classification (NCBI taxonomy): domain Eukaryota; kingdom Metazoa; phylum Arthropoda; class Insecta; order Lepidoptera; family Noctuidae; genus Acronicta; species Acronicta aceris. The sequence continues at coordinate 4,468,294 of OU342767.1, read as the reverse complement.
CGTCGAGAAAATCTCTCAGGCATAAGAATAAGAATATGCAGGTTTCCTAACGATGTTTTCCTCCACCGTTTAAGCGCGTGATAATTAGTCAGAGGTGCGTGCCTTGTGTTCGAACTCGAGACCTTTAACTTGGCAGTCCAATGGTCACTAGGCTATCACTGCTGATGTGTTGTTTGCTATTGAGCAATCAGACTTATGCTAGGTACCTCCTTGCCATTTACCGGGAACAAATCGAAACTCGAGGTCTACTGAGAATTCTCTTTAAAAAAGCAATAAATGTTTAACCCGTCCAGTAATAAATCAGAGACAGTGTATTCTGTCGTAAAGCACTGAGTTTCGATTTTTGCGCGAGACACAATGCAAAATCTTGTGCCCCGAGGTCCTTACGCGTTTTGCAGAATTGACCGACCTCAGAAGGGAACTTAGACCGCAAAATTACGTATAGTTAAATTTCTTTTCGTTTTTATGTGTTGAAATTATCCACCAAAGAAAGGCATTATAAGGTAAGGCATCCGCCGGATATTTCAGTGTTTCAAATAAAACTGTGTTAATTTTTAAGCCAAGACAGTCAAAATAGCGGCACGTACTCGTAACTTAAATCTAATTAAATAATTATGGTTATTATGATTACATTCATATCTTTATCTCATTTTTGAGCCGTTATTATGCTTGCGTATCAAAACTAAACTGTTAATTTTAAGAACTGTTTTTGAATATATTATGCATGTTCATTGTAAATCCAAATATAGGTAAGTAGTAGAACCTAAACAGAAGATATTTAGGTATCAATTGGTATTTCTTTTTCTAAGCATAGGTCTTTCTAGTGCGCGTAGCATGAGAACCGCGATCGAGGATTTATGGACTGTTCAGACGACAAACAAACATCGTTGAGTGCATGGACATCACTAGTAAGCACATATGTCTTGAAATATATTAATTATGCAAATATAATAAATGTCTTAACTGCCTTCAATTGTTTGTATAATGCGTAACTTTGTTTTTACCCACGACGGAACGGAGACGGTATATGCATTTAGGGTGACAGGGTCTTTGTTTGTTTATGAACAGCTCTTGGACAATTCCTATTAATCTCTCAGAGTATTTTTTTAGGTAGTTCCATATAAATGTGGTTGGTGCCTCATAATCTGTTCCGAAGGCACTAAGGTAGGTAAGGTACCTAGGTACTAGAAATCGGTTTTATTAAAAAAAAAAGTTTATTAATATGTATATAATACAACATTTTTGAAAGTCCAACCCTTAAGTGTTTCTCTAATTTGGCACTACATACATTAGCTATTAGCTAGCTAATTTATGCGCATTTTTTCACCAAATTGTATGCCGCAGAGGTAAAATATCCAATTTGTGAAATTGAACGAATGCCTAAAGTTAGCTTTCTCTAAAATGATTTTGATTAAAGTTTTCACGTCCGAGAATGTCCGGATTATTTAAATTTGGTTATGGATAATGTATTGATTATAAGGTAATTAATAAGATTAGATTTATTAGATTAATTAATTAGTAAATAGACTTGAGTCGTGAGGAGTGGAAAGAGGGTAGGGAGGCCTTTGCCCTGCAGTGGGACGACAACGGCTGAATAATAATAATAATAATAAGATTAACACATAGATTTTGTATTTTATGTGCCTATATCTAAATGACTATGTTTCTGAAAAAGAATTGGATTTTGGTTAACAAATGACCTGAGTTTTCACTTATTAACGTTACCAAATTCAAATTATAACTTAAATCTTTTCGCTAAAATATTCAAATATTATCTTTTTGTGATTTTTTTGCATTTTCCATGCTAAGATTATTAAGTTATTTTTTAGTAAAGGAAGAAATTCAATCGCGTTAAAGTAAGTGGTGTTGGTTGAGAAGTAAGGTAACTTGCCTCTCATAGATGTCACCAACGTCACCTTATGACGTAAATTCAGAATGTGAAGGCAAAATTTCAATCATGCGGGTAGGGTTCGCGGTGGCTTAGAGGTCAGAGCGTCTGGTATATCAAACCAGAAGACGCAGGTTCGAATCCTGCCTGCGATTGAATTTTTTCCGTTACTAAAAAATAATATTCAATATATATATTTTTAATTAATTAAACAGCTGCTGCGGTTTCACTCGCTTACCAAAAGGATTTACTATAACCCGATTTCTAGACGGCGTATCAAGGTTTGTTTTTTTAATTCATGATAGGCTTACGCTTGATCACCAGTTCGCCTGATGTTAAGAGACACTGCGATCTACGGTGAAGCTAAGGTACGATCTGAGATGAAATATGCTGATTTTAAGTCCGACCTCCAACAATACGACTGTGAAAACTATATCCAATTTCATCCAATATTTTTTGTGTGTTACGAGTACAAACATACAGACAGTTTTAAAAATTGTTGCTTTGGCTTCTGTTGCTCTAATAAAGACTCTCTATATTAGTTTTTCTTAAATACCATTAATTAATAATTAATCTACGAACCTGTCGAATTGTAGATATTATATGTATAGATACTAGCGAGATAATCTCTAGTATAATTCAATTAGATTAGTAAGAGCATAAAGTCGTGAGATTATAAAATGGCCGTAACTAAGCTGTGCAATGGCTCCGGAATCTCAAGATATGAGAGTCCTATAAATCTCACATAGGATTAGTTTTACATAAAGCTGGTAAATTAACAAGCTTTGAGTACAAATTGTTATGTAGTATCTTCTACTATAAACTAACTAACTTCATTATAATATACTTCGAACTTGACTGAATCGACTGCCTCATTAGTCTGGTGGTCCCAAGCGCGACTGCTATGCTAGAGGCCTTGAGTCCGATTCCCAGGTAGAGCAATGTTTTGTTGGGGTTTTCTATGAATTTGGGATTTGTGCTCGGTAAATGCTGGCCTCCTTTTTTAAAGGATAGGAGCATATGGATCGACTGATGGTAAGCGGTTACCGCCGCCCATGGACACCCGCAACACTCTAGGAGTCACAAATGCGTTGCCGACCTTTTAAAAGCGGATTGGGCCTCCGGTAACCTCACTCACTCGGCGAAACACAATGTAAGCATTGTTTAAACGCCGGTTTTCTGTGAGACCGTGGTATCACTCCGGTCGAGCCGGCCGATTCGTGCCGAAGCATGGCTCTCCCACGTAAATCACTCCTATTACATGGGACGTAAACATATTGGAGAACTGTGAAAACTATTTTTTACGGATTTTATCGTGGTATAAAGAAAAAGCAGTAATAACTTAATGACATGACCGTTGGATTACCCAGTCATAGTCTCGAGGTCGAATCCAAGACACGCTCTTCACTTTGAAATCATGAGCGTAAGTGACTCTATTTCTGCTTATCATCAAGCGAAACTAGGAATAGAGGCATTTATGACGACGATAAAAACAAACCTCTTGTCTATGTCGCGCTACGCGTGTACGCCATCGCGTGAGATATGATCACCACCTCAGGCAAACGGAAAGGCCTTTTAATACTTATTAATGTTTTCCTGCATAATATTTCCAGCTTGTGTATAACGTAAATAAATTTAGCTTTCAATTGCAAGGCTCCTTTCACATCTTATGAATGTTTGTAATTGAAATTGAATTTATAACTAACTTCTTGAATTAAAACGCAATTTTTATGAGGCTGTTATTTTTATTCAAGTCCAATAAAGATTAATTCATACTGTAGTATATTGTATTGTCGTATGAGATATCTTGGAATCTCGATATGACCGGTCGTCGGGTTAAGATTATTTTGCCGTAAGCGACACGTCCCCCGTAGAATCAATTGTTATTCAATCTAATTTATGAGTTACTTAGTACGAGTTAGGTATTAAAAATAGTATTCCAAAACAAAAATCTTAGTTATTTAGAAGGTTAGGTTAGTATTCGTATTGTTAGTAGATACAAATATATAATATAGCTCGTCTTCAGCCGAACTCTCACTCGCGTGTTGGGTTCTGCAGAAAATATTCAAGCTTATTATTGTTGCTTTACTATCGACTTTGTTTTACTACGATAGATACTTAGTCGTTGATTTTATAGTAGTTTATTTTCATATAAACTATATACAGACATTTGAAATGAAATATTATAAAATCTAGGTGCTCGGTTCCAAATTAGTCGTTTCCTATCGAGAAGAAACGGCAAGACACTAATCCATTCCAACTTCTCCGTATCAAAACGATGACAAATTAAATGAAAGTATTAATACAATCCTTTACATAATACACGATTTTTTATTACACATAAGTTTACTTTCGAAAACAATCATTTTTTCCTTGTCACAAAAAATATTGAGGTTTAATAACCGCGGTACTCTAAATATTGCGGTGCGCTGCGAGCTAGCGGAATTCCATAAAATCATGATTAATTTATTAATGTTATACTGCTCATCGGCGCGCTCTCTCCTCTAAATGGGGCTTACGCTTCGGTGGCCCGGCCGTATCCTCGTAAGAAACAGTTACTGTGTTGTAACACTTATAAGCTGTCAGATTATATTTTATTTTGTCACTTTTTAGACATTGTCACCTTTAGACTTTGTCACTTATGGACTTTGACAGCTTTTGACAATTCAGCTCCCGGGATTTGTGGTTATTTGAGAAGTTTTCTTCAAAAGGCAGATTTTGCATCAATTTATCTGTTTATCGTAGTCCACTGGATATACCTAGGCTTCTCACAGCGTTCGCCACATTCAACTGATAACACCCGGTCATCAAAATTCAGAATCCGGACGGAATCAGCCACATTTTTCATCACCATCTAAGTACCGTTCCTATAGTTGTTCATATTAATTTTCTTGTAATTTTTATACTTTGACACCATCTACAGGATTTGCGTAGTATTATAGAAGTCATATTTCTATAAGAAACAGTTACTTTTATAACACTTATACGATATTCGATGAGGTATATTTTGTTTGAAACTTTCCGAATTTGATAGTTCAGCTTTCAGAATTTGCGTGGCGATGTCAAATCGGTTCTATGTTATAATGTTAGGTACCTACACTTTATGTATAGGTTATGGGAGATATGAATAACGGCGCCTACCCGTAACTATTCTGTGTAGGTAAGTAGGTTTTATTTCAATATTTTTCAAAAAGTACCTTTTGTTACTCACACAACGCATTTTAAATTTACGCTGAAATACCTATATACAAGTTACATGTACTAAGCAGAAGTACCTACACTAATACTGGCCTCAAAAAGTGGTTTAAAGTAGCTACGAACAATTTAAATCTCAACCGTAGCAACTGAGTAAAGCACGTACAAGCACATAAACACAGCACCATTTCTCGAACAGTAACGGCTACCGTACGGAATGGGCGTGCGAGTCCGAAACTAGCGGGACATGAGAATAATTAGTAGGCATTACACTTAAACAGTGATAGCTTACTGATATTACTATGAACTGCCTCGTGGATCTCTCGTTAGAAACGCACGCACCGCTCACTTTTGGAATACATGTGCGTATTGATAAATGAATTATCACTCGCAGAAATTATGGAGGAGAGCAAAGTGAGAAAACCTAACCGATTTAGAGAATTTCTCGACGGCGTGTGAAGTCTTACCGGAGTGATGATTTACGAAAGCTTGCTGGCGGAAGAGCTGAATGCGACGAGCCGAGGACAGGTTGAAAAGGGGCATATTAGGGCGGCCTACATCCAGCAGTGGATTAATATAGGCTGATGATGATGATCATGTGTGAAGTCTGCCAACCCGCTCTAGGCCTCTCTCTTGGCCGTAGTGCCTAACCCTTGTATTCTAAGAAAGCTCGTGCCTAAATTAGTGTCTAGTACGGAGAATGTACTTTATTGTTAAGACATGAGAGTTTTTAATTCTTATATCATCCTTCAAGTAAGCAAAGGTTTATCGATCAACTGATCTCCGTAGTTTGCCATGTTCAGTTACGTCTTTGGTTAAAGAAATCGTTCAATCTTCACAAGTTGACAATCGGTAAATCTTTTTCTTTTATCACACAATCTTAATAATGATCTTGCTTGATCGTCATTCTATGCAATTTCGCTATTCAACGTAACAACATCGTGGGTGATTAAATTTACATAGTTTCACCCGTTTGGCTGCTAACTCATGCATGTTCAAATGAATCGTGTAAATTGGAAATGTAGGATAAAGAGGTTTCACGCTTCGTTTTAATTCGATCTTGTTAAGATATATGCCTACACAGTCTAATGATAATTCTTTTCTCAACGTGTGTTTATTTAGTTCCTCTCACAAGGTCGAAATCGTTCACAAGGGTTTATCCCATGCCTCCAAAAATTTTGTCCCAGTGCCTCCAAAAAAAAATTTTAATATATAATTAAATATCAAATTATGTACCATTGCCTCCAACAAATGAAGGTAGAGTATGGTTCGCAAAAAATAATACATTTATTCAGCTTTGGTAATTTTGCAATATGCAATTTTTTTTTTAGTGAACAGGCTGATTACTACGACAAATATTATTGCCCTACCGATAACCGAAAAAATAAATCAATAAGAAGAGATGAAAAAATAAAAGTAATAGAAAACGAATACCGACTGAAATCAATCACAAGCGCGCTCAACCAGTATATAACTATTTAGATTTATTATCACTTTGTTTATAAGATTTGTTTTTTTATTTTTTCTATTTGTTTTATGGCTATTTTAGGAATATTTGTATTGTCTTTTTGTTTAATAATTTTAAGGTTGATTAAAGTGATAAAACTTGTCATAAATATGGTTAGATTAAGTAAAGGTAATATCGATTTAGGCGCTAAATACTACAAAAAATATTTTGTCGATAATTCTATGTAAACTATGTTCTTACTGTTTCAAAATTTTCAATTTTTTCTCGATACCTTGTATCCAGCTTAAAGGAAATATTCATGCCAGCGATTATATAAATATTTAAATAAACACGTTTAATTAGCTTTTGTTTTTCTTTACTAAAACATTGATACATCTTGAATAAATCGCACTTGTCCTTTTTCCACTGTATTTTAAAACATTGATGTTCATAGCTTTTCTTGAAACTTTCTTTTAAATAACTTATTCAAACTTCCGTATATTTTAATCGATACATTTCAGTTTCCATTGATCGCGATTTTATCTTTGACGAAATCCCCTCTAAGTCATTTTAACATTTACCCTTAGTAGATCCCACTAGCATCGACACACAGATCGATATATTGCCAAGGGAAACCAATTATATTACAGATATTATATTTATACACACAACACCAGTTTTTGTTGCTGTCGTTACTGTCTCAGCGGTTGGAGGCAGTGGGACATAAATTGATATATTAATATTTATTTAATATTTTTCTTGGAGGCAACGGGACATAAAGTTTGAAATTTTCATTTTTCGAGAACAAAAGAAGTTGGAGGCATGGGACAAACCCGTTCACAAATGCTCTCAATTTAATAAAAAACGTAGAACGCATTTTCAATTTGACAGCTGCACATAAAACCTCGTTACAACTGACACAAAAATAAAACAATTTCACCAGCATAATGACCATCACTAATAGACAAATCGTAACAAAATGTCTCAAAGCTAATCGTCAAATCCGTTGAATTTGTCGCGGAAAACGCGTGTCGTGCGGCCGATCACAGCCATGTATGATACACGCAAGTCGCAAGGTGTGCGACAAATGTACCGTAAGATTTTGTAACTAGAGAATGCGTAGAAAAGGCACGGGTCAAATATGTCACATGCTTTATTGCGTCAAACTATCTGATAGGAGTATTGACGACAAATTTACACATATTGACGTGCAAGTGTTATCTGTTTTTCTTATTTACATAAACCCTTCTTGTTTTGTTTATCTGTGTGCCGGTCATTCCGATCAAGTGTAAGAGCATACGTATGGAAATATGAACCGTCAAGGAAGCGTTGATTGTAATTTATTTGCAAAATTTTCTATTAGGCAGACCAATAATGTTGGCAGAGTTTTATTTACGATTGGAGTCATGTTTCATAACACATTCAAAGAGAAATTCTGGTGGTATAAAAACAATAAAGGTGCAAGTAATAGATATATGTCATTTGCTAATACAATAGTCATAAATTGTACGCGTAATAAGTTGCCAACGATTTCAATTGTTTTTCCGTGTGAACCTATTAATAGAGCTTTAACGCTAATGACGATAAATTGTCTTGATCTAGGCGAACAAGAATTATCTCTTTGTTTAAGTTTGTGCGTGCAATGATGACATTAACTGAGAGGCCTTTTATTACAAGGTTCAAAATAAAATGATAAATGAATATAGTACTTTCATAAATATTTTTGCAATAAAATAATCATAAGCTTAATACAAATTAGGTAACAGTTGCTACAACTTATTCAATCGAATTGATGATAATATTTTCATTCTCATTTTATTTTTACCGATATTTTTATTAATTAATCTATAATTAAGTTTTGTTTGATCTATTTAACTCTTATTTATTTTATTACCAAATCATTCACGTAAATTTTTACACGTGCCGGCTCTATTTCACTCCTAGTACACCAGTCCAGCAGACCAAGACATTTGAAATTAAAAATATAACGGCAGTGTGATCTTATAAACAATTGCTCTGATTTTCTTTGGACATTAATGCAACATCGCTCTCATTATCTAGTGTAGAGCTCTTTATGTTTATTGCACGAAGATTCCGTCTAGTAGGTATGTAAATGGAATAACGCATAATTTTAAGTTAAGCAAGTCTTGAATTCTTGATGAGGAGTAGTGCTGAAAATCGGGTTTTATGGTGCATTTTTCTTGTGCATTAGACATTAGAATTTTCATTTGACAGCTAATTACTTAAATATTAATTGTCTTGATAAAAATACCTTTTAAGAAAAAGTAAAACCGTCTTCAAAAACATAAAAAAATAATGTTATGTGCGCAACAGTTTCGGAAGTCGGTGCCATTGATTTGAACGGATCTTTTGATTTCGTCACCGACTTCCGAAACTATTTTTAGTAGCGAGTAAAATTTTACATATACCTAAACGACGTTATCATTTTATCGTTTACTCGGTCGTTACATGTTATTTCTAAATTATGTGATCAAATTAAATTTTTGGTTCATATTTTTTTTATTATTTATTATATAATTGACGTAATAATTACGTAACAAACATGTATAAAAAACATACAGTCGAATTGAGAACTCCTTCTTTTTGAAGTCGGTTGAATAACGTATTTGAGTATTTGTCAATTGACTTAAATTTGTACGTCGTAGGGCAAAATATGACTAGTATATATGTTATTTTAGTAAAGGAAAAATTCAATCGCGGGCAGGTTTCGAACCTGCGTCTCCTGGTTGGATATACCATTTCGCGGTGGCTTAGAGGTCAGAGCGTCTGGTATATCCAACCAGGAGACGCAGGCTCGAATTCTGCCCGCGATTTAATTTTTCCTTTACTAAAATAACTTTATAATCTTAGCATGGAAAATGCATAAAAATCACAAAAAGATAATATATATTATATGTATTCTTATGTAAAACATCTTGAATGCCCGGTGTGTTTATTGTTGAATGCATTCAATAACATATTCGGTAGTTTAATAAAATAGGAATTGTCATGCCAAACAGTCAGAATTGATGAGGAGTACGCATATATTTTGGGGGCACATGAATTATGTATTCGTTCATATAACTGTAAAACAATGCTTTATGCTCATGTGTTCCCGCTTTACCGATTGGACGCTGTGGTGAAATAAATACGACTTGTGCTTCATACTTGCATCGTCGCTACTGAGTTTATGTGATGCACTTATAGATGCTCGTTAGAGTTAATGAATAGTTAACTAAGGATTGCCTCAGGGCAAGTACACTTGGTACGATGCTGTGCCGGCTTGAATTGAACGCTACACTGACTAAGTCTTCAAATATACGAGCAAATACACACAGATACAGACACAATACTCCCATGCGCCCCAAAAACATTAGTTACAAACATTTAGAACATTTAGTTTCTCCGTTTCATCAACCCAATCCTAGCCTTTCATTCAATAACGTAAAATACATCTCTGAATGCTGCGGTAAGTCTTTTTCGTGACTTCGTGTGTTTGTCACCGACAGAATCTTGTGCCACGATCTTCACGTATACACTTAGACGGGGCATAGTAAGAAATATGCTATTAAAGCACGACAGTAAACAAACACTGTGTGCTGAACAAGCTTATGACCAAAATAGGCTGTAAACTCAATTATGTCCAAATATATTTCTTGTTTTTAATTGTGACTCCTTTTGTCATTGCCAAGATCCAGTATCCACTTTACTACTCTTAACATAGAGGCCAGTATCTAACAAAATACAAGTATCCATTATGTTCCTTACTACACGCTTAATTGAGGTATAAAGACGGATCATTTATTTTTCTAATGTCTTCATCGGCATAGTGCTGGCCTATTCGCTTTGTTATCGGGCGCGGTTCGTTCCATTGTAAGCGGTACTGTCATTATTACACCTACATCTTTACCATCATTTATTTTGGTGGGATTAAGGTGATGATACAGTGAACGTGGAAGCGAATATGATCCGCTGTGACCCGTCAGGGAAGCTAAAATGGCCACTTTTGTTTTTTTAGTCACCTAGAGATGGGTCTTTAAATTGCGTCGACATTGTCTCTTTCTGGGTTCATTTAGGTCTACAAAGATCTTGTTTCAATGTCTTTGTGTAGTATGATCAAGGGATATTATAAACTTGTATCTTCAATGACAAAACTTCTATCACTCTTTGGTTCAGATACATAAATGATTATAAACCAAGCCAGACAAGAGTAAACCAAGAACCTTATATACCTAATAAGGTTGTTGGTGTAAACTAGCATAAGTCCATTTGTCAAATTTCTATACAAAAATGACATAGTTCATTATCTTCATTAATTTAAGATTGATTGTGTTGCATTAGATATAGAAGTGTATAGAGTTTTTGAAGCCCTAAAAAAACCTTAAGAGTCTACAAAGGGGTACTTTCGCTATAAAGTATTATGATAAAGAACCACATTGAGAACAAGAAATACGCACCCGCTAACTAATATCTTTAAGATCGCAGAGATAAGTTGCCTTTGGCGCATCTAAATGAAGAAATTAATCAAAATTAACAAAGGTACGAATGATAAATTAATATAATTTATATTTTAATTAAAACTTTGTCTTCTTAATGACGTCCAAATCAATCAACAGAAACAGTGCGGTGGGAAAAGGAATCTTAGTTCTTAATTAAAATTGAGTCAAACCTATTAATTGTAATTGGAATTTGAATTAATGAGCTAATTAGAAAACTGTCTCATTAGTAGTGGTTCTAAGCACGAATGGTACACTAGAGCTCCTGGATTCGTTTTGAGAAATATGTTTCTTTTTTCTATAAAATTCTGAGTACTGTGTGTCTCAGTGGCAATACGTTCGCTCCTACTACTTGGGAATTAAACATACCTACGAACGGTGTGTGTACATTAGTACTTACGCCTCAGCTTTTTAGTCGGTAAGTGTGTGTGTAGAGCAGTCTAAAGCGGTATACTTCACTAGCAACCTAAAAATTATCCCCATCCCTAGAAATATTGTTTTCCGTTTCTTCGGATCAATGCGCATTCTATATTTAAAGTTTGTCCGCAGAATTGCATGGTATCTAACTTCATTTATTCGTGCCTTTTAAGGTATTTTCATTCCTTTACAGATGATTACATTAGACACGGATTCAACCAATATAAAATGGCCCAATATACTTTTTAATGCAAAATAATAACAGTTCACCTCGTCTAATACAAATCATTACTTCTTAAATAGACAGATTCAATGTCATACAGGTTACTACTATACACTGATACTATAGCCTGAGGTGTTTAATACGTGACCAGCATAAGTAGACCTTTTGTTCTCTTTAACGAAAGATGGAAGAACCTTAATTCGGGCAAATACGGGGGTCATTAAAACCGGTTATGGCTGATGATTGTGCCTCTCAGCTCATGTAACGAACTTTAATATTTGCTATCGTTTTTCAAAATTGTTCTCTATTTTTAAGTTGTTAAGGTTTATCAAGATTAGGCACCACCTACGCCCAGGTGTTTGATGAGAAAAAACAATGAGATATGATGATTAAATATTTTTTCTTTAAAGTTTTATGAACGAAATTTTATGGTTGGAAATTTGAGATATACTGACACTTCATCCATTAGTCCTCTATTTCTCATTTGATTTGAAGAGTAATGGCGGCATTATATTTTGCAGAACTGCTCCCACACATCTTTTTCAAAACAGCGTTTTATTTGCTACACTAGTGATGTTATATTTATATTTAACAGATTTAAACTAGCTTTAAAGACCAAGAAAGAGTGCTTATCACATTGTAGATTTCATAAATATTTTTTTAAAAGCTTACTATCAATGTGGGTCGCAGATTATTAGTATTCTTGTTAACCCCTCGTGCTAAGCTAAATGCTTGTGTTACGAGTGGGTTCACGTCGGTGGTTTCGAACTGGCACTGGCAGCTTAAATAAATTAAATTGAACCTCCGTTTAATCTATCTAAGGGAGGGGAAGGTCCCGCGTTGATTTTTGAAAAATGAGGATGCAATTCATTGCTATCTACGCATACAAATTGTGATACGTTACGTTTCTGAAGACTACCTCATTGGTTTAGTTGTTAGGTCCTGGAGTCAATTCTGTCGTGTGAAAAGTTAAGTATTGGGTTTTCCTATAAATTTCTCAGTCGCTGATCGGATCGTTCGGATGTGTACTTCGTAAGTGGCAAAATACCAATGAATTGAAGATGTAGGTACATCAGTACCCTAGCGCTCCGTTTGGAGATCTCGGAGCCACGGTGTTATTTTATTTCGTAGGAGTACGAGATAACCCTTGGGTATCCATGAGGATTTTCACATGGGGACAACAAGTACATCAGTACCCAAGTATACTCCTGCATAAATTCCCTGCCATTCGTGGAATGACCCAACTCTTAATATAAATTTCACAATCTGTTATCAACAAACACAAAATAAAATTAACGCTTTTAATACAGTTGTTAACTTTCGCCGCATTATCCTAGATTGTTAAACTGTGTACAACTAGGCTGTAATCAGCAAGATGGCGTCCCCACTTACCATTAACTCGGTTGGCTCTACGAACCGCCTTTTTGTGGGAAATGAAGCCATCACGTGGAAGTACTATATTGTGGTTGGTATTTATGCTGCAAACTTAAATAATCTAGAAGTCTAAGTCAAACCCGATTTTGATGAAGAAACGAAAATATTCGGTGTTATGGTATACCGATTAAAGACCGCACTGTTCTTTCGGTCTGTGGCGTTCACTAGAAGAGGCCCACGTCCAGCAGTGGACGAATATACCTAGGCTGATGATGATGAAAAACCGCACTTGTCTTCTCATATCGATTTTGATTGCTATTTCTGATTAAAAACGGTCAAAATGGCTCGTTTTTTTATATATTTGGTGCGAATTAAGAAACTGTTCTATTAAACTATATCTATTTTATCTAAGTACTAGCTTTTGCCAGCGACTTCGTCCGCGTGGAATAGTTCTTTGTTCCCTAGTTCTTCGCCCGCGATTTCACCTGCGTTGCCCCGTTCCTAAGGGTTGTAGCGTGATGTTTTATAGCTTGAAACCTTTCTCATGAATCACTCATTTTCCCAACATTTCCCTTCACTGCTCTGCTCCTATTGATCGTAGCGTGATGAAAAGTATACTATAACCTGCCCAGGAGTATGAAGAACAATTGTACCAAGTTTCGTTGAAATCCGTCGAGTGGTTTTTGTTTCTATAACGAACATACAGACAGACAGACAGACAGACAAAAATTTTACTGATTGCATTTTTGGCGTCAGTATCGATCACTAATCACCCGCTGATAGTTATTTTGGAAATATATTTCATGTACAGAATTGACCTCTCTACAGATTTATTATAAGTATAGAAGATATCTTGTCAAATCTATATATTATTATATATAAATAATAAACATTAAATGGCCAAAATGTATGTATCTTCGCGCATAACTTCCGAACGACTGCACCAAATTGGATACTTAATCCTTTTTTTGTTGTGTTCGTTATTGTCAGGACAAGGTTTGTATTAAAAAAAATGAAAATCTATTGAAAAAGTCTAAAGTTTACGCAAGCGGTCGCTAGTATGCAATATTTTATGGCGAAAGGTAGTACTAGTGTGGTCTTTAAACACACGAAATATTAACATAAAGATTGGAATCTTTTTTCTGATTTCTGAAGCCGTAACCGTCATTAGATCCTCATCAATTATGTTCTGTCTAATAAATATATAACGACTTCCGTTCCCCAAGGGTTGCAGCTTTTATAACAATCTGTTTCATCTACTTTCCCTAAGGCGGGCTACAAACCATTGTTGTACATGTTAAACTTGGCCTCGATTGATTCGTAAATATCCTCACTATGTAATTATCGTGTGTAGTAATCAATGAGCGCTTTCTGTTACAACCAAAGATTAAGTACGTAGACGGAGCAATAGGTAAAAATATACGGGAATGTATGTCGGATAGATACCTATTTTTTGCTTCAAAATACTTCACTCTGTCATCTTCGAAGTCTATAAGTTTCCGCCCAGATGTAGGTAGTGTGTAGATCTGGTACCCTTCCGTAAAGTCTACCTGCTAATCATATCCAGCAATTATATCTTTACAATGTATTCCTTTAAAAAATGAACTATTTACTTAAATGTCTACTGTGCTTGCTTTTTTGCGAGCTCACAGTTTTTCTTGTTGACGGGGTGAATAGAACTTCAAGTATGTAGAATTGAAACTTGAAACTAGATTAGTGTATTCGGTTACCTGCAAAAGTTTTTTTACCAGTAACTAAATAGCCAGAAAGAACTCAACTCACGCATCTGTCGGTTTACAACATGTCATAATAAGGCCTCAGTTCTAAGACTAGATATTACCAAATTCGAATGTCGCTTTTGGCTACTGTGTCAAAATATGGTATATTTTGCTATGGTGAATAGTTTTTTGACTTACGTAGTGAATTATCCTTGTCGAGGATACTAACAAAATTATAAAGCATTAAAGTTGGTTTTGTCGACTCTTAGTCAACTCATCCATTATTGTGCACGGAAAAGAACATTATTGACGACTGGAGTGTCGACAAAACCCGCTTTTATGCTTTATCACCAGCTTTAGCAATCACGCATCATCATCTGTAAAAGTTTATTGTTATCAGTTGTCTTGTCTGCACATTTTATAATACTTGTAAACAATCTTAGCCCGCAGAAATGATTGCAATCAAATTAATATTATCGCTCTACATTCCACACAATAGTGTTTGTTTTAAGAATTAGCTGTACCTTACTGTTTTCATTAGTACAATAGACAATGTAAACCTGTTAAACCAGTAATGGATATCTAACATAGATATAATATGAAGATCGTGAGATATCTGAACGTTTATTGATATTGTATGTAATGGAATTTTACTATTATAATTTATATCTTTGAAAGCGATTCGTGATATACGAATTAGGTATAAGTGTAGTTAATAGCTATTTCAAATTGATCTTTGTATTATTAATAATTTTGAAATAGGTAGGTATGAGAAAGTGCTTATCACAATTAGGTTGAACTTTGCCAGGATATTTTATTTTAAACTAATGGATTCGGCCTGTCTTACTCTTATATAGAGCATACTTCATTGTTAATGTTTGATACTTTTATTATCACACGATTAAGATCTGACTGTGCAAAAAATGAATTGTTATATTATTCGTGCGTGACTCTCTGATACAAACGACAAAAGATTTATCTTCAAAGCTTCATCTTAACAGCTAACATTGAATCTTATTATTATGTTTCACATTTGACAATTGTTAAACATCTGCTACTCGAGTTCCAAATATAAATTGATTTCAGAAGAATTGGTCAATGTAACCTTTTAAGCCCTCGGCTTGATTAAAATAACGGCAAAGTAGGCAACTACCTACGGGTCGTAGCTTAGATGGCCCGGCAGCGGCTCGAGAAAGAAGAATAAGTATTTTGTAAGTAGGTAGAAATCGAAAGGTGTACCTCAAGAGTCATGTAGCGACATCTAACGTCGCTACATACGTACTACGACGGACTAATCCTGAATCGCGCAAGTGAAGTTACAACCGCCCGACGTCAACCGTTGGGCAAAACACCCGACCGGTCGGAGGATCCTCCCTTTGGTTGGGGGGACAGCACACCACGTCCCTCCACAGTCACATTGCTTATAGGCCTCATGGATCCATCATGGATTAAATCGGCACTGGCCACTGATTATAGATTAGATTTACAATTATTCTACGTGTACTGTCAAAAAATTGGCTTTCGTTAAGCACTACAAAAGTATATCAATAGCATTTTGGAAATCGGGTGACTTCTCTAAAACCATTTATAGCTTAACGAGTAATTATGACGTATGAAAATGTCACACTAACTAGAATCGTCATAATATGTACCGTAGAGGCGAGTGATTTAGCGTCAACACAGTTTTAGCGAGCTGGCCCCATAGAACGATTACTTAGATACGTGTTAAAGAAATTTGGACGTAGGATGCTCTACCAATGCTATGTTATAGTATGGTATAGCGGTCTATAATTCCCCGCAATTTCACGACAAAGCGCGTATTTTTTGTGTGAGTATTTTGCTCTCTCGCTTAAGATATTTTCTCGCCAGCGTGAAGTCTGCCAACCCACATCAGGCCAGCGTGGTAGACTATAGCTTAATCTCTCTCATTTTGAGTGGAGACCCGTGCCCAGCATTGGTACAACAGTATATTATATATTATGTAGATTATTAAGATTATGCTCTACCAAACATTTGAAGAAACTTGTTAAATCTAGAAAATTAGAAATTAAGACAGAATACATTTAAATAAACTTCTAAATAAATGTGAGTATAGATAAATAGAATAAATAAATATTAGTAGGTCTATTAGTAGAGAAATAAGCATGTGATTAATTAACATAAAAACTGCCGATAACGCATTTGATATAAATAATTCATTCAGATTATACAATGTAGTTTTGTAAAATTTTTTGATATAAAAGGATCTAATTTAAAAAAAAAGTTTTTTAAAAGTGGGCAGCGGTTGTTTTTTTAAAGATTTTCCCTGATTTTTTACGTTAAAAACTTGCTTTTATAATTAATGGAGAATGTCATTAACTTTTGCATGACATTAATGTGAGATATGCAGATTATAATGGCTTGTGTTTATCTGTTCAAAGTTACTTCGTTTTGCCGATAGACATCCAAAGTGATGCATCGTTTCCGATTGTCATTTACAAGCACGTGTTCTAGAAAGGCGTTTGAGCGGTTACAAATGGCGTAGCGTTTTTGTATAATTCACAATTCCAGTATATAGCTGATCAGGCCGTGGTGATTGTCACCAATCCTTTGGCGGTGACTATAGGGTAAAGGAAGGCAAGTATGGTTTTTAGTCGGTACTAGTCCGACATACCCTGCCGCTTAGGGCGTTTTTTGTTTTTGAAGTGAAAACTTCTTTAGGCGCGTTGAGCACTTTTTGGGTGAACAAATATCATGGAACTCGCGTCATCGTCACCGAACGCTTTCCATGACCTATAGGTAGGTATGCTGTGTATATATGTGTACTTTTTGGGCGAACAAAAAGCATGTCATCGTCACCGTATGCTTTCCACTTATCGACGATACAATTCACAAATTACTTAGTTTTCACTTCTATTGGCAGTCCCCAAAGACTGCCCTGCATTTTTTTTTGTTTACTGGGAGACACCTTCAAAAGGCGACCGGTCTTAGATTCGGGGATTAGACCGGGGAGTGTGGGGTTTTTATTCACAAAACCACCCTGGTGGCCACCATCAGCATGAAGAGTTGTGACCTCTTAAAAGACCACCTCAGAACCCCCTTTGTGCAATCTGGGCTCATCGGGGAGACTGTAAAGGGATCTCTCTGAATCTTACTGTCCACGACAGCACGTGACCACTGTGCTGCCTTGTTCTCTGGAGTCTGAGGATAGGCGAACAGAGTCCCCTCTCTGTACGGCCACGACTCCAAAGGCCCGTCTGGCTAAGGAGCCGCTAGCGGGGTTTCGGCGTGTTAGGCGCTGAGGCCGGCCCGGTGCCGGTCTCCGAGCAGGATCGGTTACGTTACACTCTCTTACGATCCCGTATGGCAGCTTCTATACAATCCGCGGTTAGTTTATACTGGAAATGATATAAAGCCGTGTGTTGACAAAATTGCTAGGGTGTATTACTATATAGTAACTCTAAGACCACATCACCACATCGAAGCTTGCTTTCCTAATGTCAATGTAACCACATCGTTTCAAACAATGACTGGCTCACATTTTATGGTGAAGTTGAGCGGTGAAAGCAGTAGCTAGCTATCTTTTTTAATGTGGGAGTTTAACATACACGCCGTATAAGGCTATGGTAAACTATGGTTTAATTCTATAACGCAATTAAAAATGTAGGACATGTGTAACAAGAATCTACTATTAAAATATAACAGAATTATACTAGCGCCACACGGCGTTACTCGCGTTAATCTTGTTTTTAATTATTTTTTTATTTGAATTTCACTTATCGTTTTTATCATTATCACGAAATCCTGTCTTAGCTCTACCTACGTCGAGCGGTGTTACGTGGCTTGATCTAGACAAATTTCGTGATTTACTTTAGACCTAACTGTCCGCTTCGTGTGTTGTATGTTATGTCATTTAGTATTATGATGTACATAAAGAAGTAAGTAGCAGTAGTATTTTACTTAAAACCATTGGACGAACTAGAGTAATTAACAAATTGGTAGAGTTAATTACACTACTCGGTTGTAACTTTTCCCTGTATCTAAGGCTCGCTCTAATTCGACATAAAATTGCTGTTATGATTTTGACATCTAAATCTAAATAAAAAGATAAATTAAACACATACCATCATACCATCACGCCTGTATTCCCCGAAGGGTTAGGCAGAGGAGTACTAATGTACACCCACAGTTCGCCGGTATGTGTAGGTCCCATGTAATAGGGGGCGAGCCTATTGCCATTAACCGGGCACAAATCCAGACTCCGAGCCGCTATTGAGAATTTCATAGAAAAACCCAATAACACTACTCGACCTGGGGATCGAACCCAGGACCTCGAGCGTGGCAGTCACACTTGGGACCACTAGACTAACGAGGCATAAATTAAAATAAAATAAATAAAGTAAAATATAAAGATAAAGATCAAACAGGATTTATACCACATGAAATACTGATATTTTATTTATGACACATATAAAAAAATACAAGTTAATATAACTTAATATAAATTTCCCTTAAAATTAATTTATGTGTTGGAATATAATCCCACTCGCCAATCCTCATAAGTTCATCTTTAACTTTCTTCTTAAGACATTTTCGGAAACTGATTGTGTGTCTTACGCGGTATCATATTATGAAAATAACATAATAATTTATAAAATAAATAAGTATTATAAGCGCTTGATATATTAAAATAACAAATAACTTGTACGAGAAATCAACCGTAGATCTCTTTATGAATTAACCGTCAGTTGTCTAGAAACCGTAGATTTACGGAGAAACTCTAGCTACATAATAAAACTTACTGACGTCTAAAGAATTTTAGTCTTTATGTGTTAGGTTTACAGTATAAAATGGTGCGTATAATTTCGCCCGATGTTATGAATCTGAGTGGAACGTATGAATATATTTCACGCTAAGATATTGGGGACTGAGGCGATATATACCGTTTATTACTGTATGCTCAGTTAACATTATTTATGTTAAATATTATAAAAAATATTTAGTTTCTAGTAAACGTCACTAGAGGGGAAAAAGTCTATGGAGGTACATGGTACATGTAAGTAGGTACGGTCATCATGGTATCCAAAACTGTCACATTTCTTAAATCGATTCTCAATTTAATTTCCAAATAATAGAGTTTATTATCTATTGGGGAAATTTGACAGTCGATGTGCTGTTGACTGTACATTAAATCTGTCGTTTAATTAAAACATAACATAACATACCATCACGCCTGTTAGGCAGAGGTGTACTAATGTACACCCATAGTTGGCCGGTATGTTTAAGTCCCATGTAATAGGGGCGAGCCTATTGCCATTAACCGGGCACAAATCCTGGCTCTGAGATGCTACTGAGAATTTCATAGAAAAACCCAATAACACTTTGCTCGACCTGGGGATCGAACCCAGGACCTCTAACGTAGCAGTCGCGCTTGAGACCACTAGACTAATGAGGCAGTGCTAGACTAAGTCAGTTTAATTAAACTTAGTCGTAAATAATCAAATCGTGTTTCGATAAAAAGTGGTATCTATGGATATGAAGATAAATAGAGTGATACAGAAATGATAGTGTTTGAAATACTTAGTCCTAGGAAATTATGGTGATTGAAATAGGTCCAGAAAATTATAGTGATTCATAATGAAATAGTCCTAGGTATTACTTTTTTTATCTTTAAAGGAGAATCTTGTAGATATTAAATAAAGGAGAAATGAGGTATCATTTTTAAAAACATTGATTAATTACCTATAGCTGATTTATGATAGAGTTGTAGGTATAAAGAAAGGATACTAGTAGTCCTTAATATCAACAGTCTACTAAATTTTCTTACGTTCGTTATAAACGTATCTTCATGCAGGAGTGGCTCCTGTGATTCAAAAGCCGATCACAAAAAATGTCTGCCCCAAAGAAGCAAGGCAAACTACACTCACTGCAGCGTATGCGCATTTCCTAAATTTCTTATCATTATTATAATCTTCATCATTAATATTAAGCTAAATTATTATTCTAGTGATATTATGTGTGCGACTTTTACGCTAGAGGTCCTCGGTTGGATTCCTAGATCGAGCAAAGTATTATTGGGTTTTTCTATGAAATTAACATTGGCAGTTCGGAGTTTGGATTTGCACCCAGTTAATGGCAATAGCCTCGCCCCCACATAGGATCTAAACATACTGACAAACTGTGGGTGTAAATCAGTACACCTCTGCATATCCCTTCGGGGAATACAGACGTTATGTGTGTTACGTCATCATTATTATGAATATAAGTATTAACATTTTCCCGAAGTATTATTTTCAGCTCCCAATTTCGTAAGCACTCGAACAATTCTTTTTTATACCAAAGTAGGAAACAACCCCAAGGCCCGCCTCGTGGATACAAGATATGGATAGCTCGTAAAATGTACCAACACCAGGGGTGGTTTTCTCTCGCGTTGGCATTCTTAGACATTTAATTTTGTTGTCAAGTCTAATTTCCCTCGCTACATATCCTCCAAAACCAACACGTACTTGGAGGATGGATATTTGGCATTGTACTAGTGGTTGTGATAATCTTGAAACAATCCAACCCGTTCATCTCCTCGTCACTACAAAAGTCATGTTATCCCCGTATGTAAGTCGCGGCGTACCGTAGTGTCGTCACACGTGTCCCGTTATCGTCCACACGGCACGGTCGCGTTCTTGTCGCACTATACGACGTGCGCCGACGCCGCCAGTTGCTGCATGACAGCAACGTTTTTCGAACACTGGTTCGATATTAGACATATCGGTGTATAGTATCGACATTGGTACGCTAAGTACAGCATTTATTGTGCTTAGTAGTGACGTCTCATTCTAAGAGGACACGAGCCCTTTATTGGAACAATATAATGGGTTAATGATACAGTAGTGATGTGCATAATTGGTATTGTTGTACTGTTAATATCAAAGTGAGCCTAATGCGAAATCTATGTTTATCAAAATAGTTGCAGTGTAACTATACAATAAGTAGATCACCACAAAAGTCGGTGCAGTGTTGTAACTTTTCGCGGAGGAATGAATCTTGCTCCCGTAACCCAAGCAAAAAGTGGTAATGCGAAACACCCGTGTGGTTTTAGTCAGTAGCTCACCCACTCTGGGTGAAGTCCGATCCGATACGCCCCGTCGCCTTCCCCGGGCGGCGAAGTCCATGAGGATTTCCACACGCAAAAAAAAGTGTTGTAAAACTTTGAAGCGGCTTGTACCCGAAAATGCGTTCTTAAGTTAGGGAAACGGTAACGAGGCATAAAACTAGAACTAGCAAAACATCACAATCCTTACAGCAAGGTTTACCTTGTTGGTAACTATTTTCTCTACTCCCCATCGAACAAAATATCTCTGAATGGCCCATTGTGTGTTATCCACTTACAACTTAACATGCTTAGAAGCTAATGTGCATAGCTACTTAGCTAAAGAGTACGCCACCCTACTTATATTCCTACCTCCTTTAGTCGGTAAATGTGAAGAAAAATGTATGTGGTGATATTAGTTATCAATGAATAAATATTTTAAAAATAAAGTTACAAAGGGGAAGACTTAGAAAAAGCTTTGTTTGGTCAAAAAGACATACATCTAGGAATTGCATGTTGAGACAAATTGACGTTTAAAATATGGTTGGTAGGATTATTATATAAAAATACTAAAATAAATACCTGTATCGTTTGCATCGAATAACAAATCGATATTATTATCTCTAGTTCCACAATCAACAAACTTTTAACCAAACGAGATTCTCTCACGAATTCGGTTAATCGATAATCGATATCAATATATCTTTGTTTACCTTATATCGATTTCCTGAGAATTAGAAAGTTGTACCGAAAACTATAGTATTACACGCCAAGTTGTACCGCTATATAATAAAAATCTGATGATTCTCATCTAAGGAACGTAGTTATTTCACATTGTAGGTTGAATTGCTGATTAATTCTGACTAACGAAAAGAATTCCTTGGTAGTTTGATAGACTATATTTCATTTGGGCGTAGAAACAAATTTAGTAGATGATAGTAAACTAGAAACAGATAATCAAAACGGTCCTTATATGAAACTCAAACAATACCTGAAACCAAATACACAATTGTCATAACCTTAAAAGCAGTGAGACCGAGTTCAAGTGGAGAATTTAATTAGAAAAGATTAGAATTGGGTCACTAATGGTCAAAGATGGTCAAGAAAGATAGTGATGAAACATGCTAAACACGCAAAGACTTCGCTCTGTGAAGTTTGAATTCTCTGAGTCCGACAATGGATTACTTGGGATCCAGAGTGCAACCCGTCGAGAGCTTTGAGCAAATATATGGAATTTGATACCTATCGGGAACAGTTCCTCTACGGAGTACCTACAAACCGAAATTGATATTATCATTATAATAAATCTATGTCTTGTTACAGGTACACCAACCAGTTCGGACCGTGTGCAGTGAATACATAGATATTATGTGCAGTGACGCTATATACTTCAACCGTAGGGACAGAAGGTGACATTTGTGAAGTGAATACATGTCAGTGACTTGTGGATAATGATCGTTTGGAGAACGAAAAACACTAGTCGTCGGAAATACGGGGGCTGGTAAGTTAACACCTTACAGTTTTAAACTATAAAAACTTGAAAAGAGATAAATTCCGTCTGAAAACATTTGGCTGAAATTAAAAAGAGAAAAAAACTCTAGTACTATTGACAACACACAATCCGCAAAAGCTATTACAACATACACAAAGTCAAAAATATAATTAAGAAACATAATATAAGTACCTAATTAATAATTGAATTATTAATTAGGTAGAACTTGCACTTTAAGCTTCTTAATCCTTTTACGTTGCAATTTTGCGTACCCACATTTTTTATGTTGTTTTTATGCTTACTACTCGTGAGATAGACGTTAATGTTTCAGCACTTGATGCACAGTAATCTAGGGCTTTTGTCTTGTTAGTATTGGCACCTATTTAATTCAAAATACACGGTCACGTAAAATCTCTTGAAGAAGTGTCAGAAGAGTACTTATGTAACCGATCTAAAGAAAACTTCAGTTAGAATTGCCTTAAATTCATCAGTTTTTCCACTTACTAGAATCACGGGATCTCATGGCACGCTGAATAGTGGTGGTCGGCCACGACGGATACAACTTGGTCGTAATTACAACAATAATTACTGCCGTTGCAGTGTGTCGCGTTTAGTTCCCAGAAGCATAGGAACTCTCCATCCTTTCCCACGCATATGGTCATACATAGTATCGTCTAAATTTTGTCAAGAGAAAAGCAGCATTTAAAATTTTTATGATAACTAGCTGTTGTCCGCGGTTTTACTCGCGTCCCAAAAGGATTTTTTTGACACTCATCTCTGATTATTTTTCTAAAACTATAGTAGCCTTTTAAATTACTCCTTATAAAATTAGCTATCCAATACCAACGAAAATGCCGTCTCATCGTTTCAACCATTTCGAAGATTAACTGGAATAAACAGATAGATATACAAAAAAATGGATTTTTTTGTTATAAATGTCGTCGTATAATCATTTCAAATGCATTTAGTAAAAACCTGTCCTGTTGACTTGAATTTTTTGTATAGATTAAGATTGAGAATAGGATAAGCATTGACGGTGTAGGTATCTAATCTCACTCAAAGCGGAAGATCCTTTTAAGCATCCATCTCAGCGAACATAGCGACTAGTTTCGGAAAGGTAGGAGTTCGTAGTAATGTGGCATTATACATTCCAAATATATTTGGGCAGATGTAGATCTAAAAGAGGTAGTATTGATGGGGTTCACATTGGCACATTTCCAGGAGATTCTTTATAAGATCAAAGAGGCTGATGTAACCATCGGCCTTTATGATACACTGGTCTATGCCCTAAGAAAGTCATTTCAAAACAAAGCCTTTTCGTATTATAATGTATTGTGAAACATAACGAATTAAGTAAACCGCTGTACTTAGCATTTGTCGACTTTGCAAAAGCCTTCGACAGCGTAGATCATAATTCAATATTCCAGAAGCCCAAAATGTCACACACAATATACTGACCGTATCCAAATTATTTATCAGAATAGCACCTCAAACTTAATACTGCATACATCCTGTCCAAATTTCAAAATACAAGGAGTTTCAAAGCGATCCAACCTAAGCTATTTACTAGTGTACTGCAAGAGGTTTTCAACAAATAACTGGATTCCTGGCAGTCACAAGGCATAGATGTTGGCAGCAGGATGTTGACAAACCTTCGCTTTGCAGATGACATTGTGATATTCTCTTCATCACTCTCGGAGATTGAGGAAATGCTCCAAGACTTTACGGCAAGTCTTGAAGTTGGAGTTTCAATAAATAGATCGAAAACGCAAGTTACGACCAACAGCACGAAAGGTAGGATCAAGGTAGACAGGCACATACTGCAGCTTCTGGAGCTTCTGGTCTCTAAAAGACCATATGAAGGGTAGCCTACCTATATCACTAAAGCGGAAACTTATGGACATGTCCATATTGCCCGTTTTGACCTATGGTACCTAAAGTTGGTCCCATACTGGACAACCGAAGTCTAAACTCAAGATTTGCCAACGAGCAATTGATCGCAGCATACTAGGCGTTAAACGTAGCGATCATATTTAAAATATCACCCTGCGTTCTATAACCCAAATAGGAGATGTTGGGAAAAAATACAGCCAAGCTAAAGTGGGAGTGGGCAGGCCATGTTGCTAGAATGCACCCAGACCGATGGGCAAAAGATTTCACCAACTGGACGCCTAATAGTGGACAGCGCCCCGTTGTCGGCCGCGACGCAGATGGTGCGACGATCTCGATATGTTTGCGGGGCAAGCTTGGCCGTATGAAAATATATTGGATAATAGGTTGGAAGGAGAATGGGGAGGCCTTTGCGCAGCAGTGAGAAACAGACAAGACTATTTAAAAAAATGTATTATGAAGACATGCAAATCGCAAATGCAAGCGACACTCGATTGGCTATCCAATCGAACAAGTTAAATATTTGCATTGATAAACACGCCACAGGATATACTAATTGACTAGGAAATTATCCGACATAGTCCGCAGTATAAACATAAAATTAATCAATTGAAAATATTTCAATGTAAATTAATTGGATAAACTGTAAATGTGTCTGTAACTCCATTGGTTGATACTTCGTTGATAAAATGCAATTTTATTAGGAGATCAATAGTTGGATGGGGATATTGCTAATTTATTTGACGTGCTTGTCTATTTTTCATCAAGATATTTACTATCCCATTACCGGGCGTGGGTCTCCTCACAGAATGGAGAAGTTAGGCTATATTTTATTACTATGGCCTAGTGTTCGTTGGTAGACTTCACACGCTATACAAGCAGGTATCCTAACGATGTTTTTCTTTGCCGATCATCTTTTAAATAAGTGATAATTCAACACCTATGACTTGGTACTCCAATAGTGCTAGGAATTATCACTATTAGCGCTTCGTCATTAAAATTTTTATGTAAGTATAAATAGTAACCAATGACATTTTGAAAAATCGTCGCTCGCAACTGTTTGTAGACGCGTGATTTTATCGAAAAGTTACGTCGATTACTCGTTGATGAGCTAATACAAAACCAACCAATATGTCCAACGAAGAAGTAAGAAACAGGTATAAGCAAATGAAAATGGCTAGTGCCTCCTCTGCACATAACAAAATAGTCTGAAACAGGTATCTGTCTAATTATAAATAACTTCAATCATTATTCTTGTTCTCAAACCAGCGTGAAACATTGCGTGGGAATAACAAAGTCGGAAACACCCTACAGCGCAATTGTAAAGCGAGGAACATGACATCTTAAAAACATTAAGAACAGGAGGAAATTAGGAGTTCTTGGTTTAACGTATTATATTGTATGGAAACCTGCCGGACGGGGCTCTCTGCCGTCGGATATGACGCGTGATGTAAGTGCATCCTACGAGATTGCTAACTACGATGACGACCCGCGGCTGTATTCTAGGAATTAAGATAATAGAGGTAGGGTCTTAATAAACTTCAAAACTCAACATGCAACTCCACATGCGAATTGAGCCGCGTTGTCGTCGTAAATGAGCAGACAAGCGACCTGATGGTGAGCAGGTAGTTATCGCCGTTTATGCACACCTGCAATATTAAAGGAGATGTTTATGTGTTGTCGAGCCTTAAGAGCCCCAAGGACTGTAGACCGCCGGAGCCGCAGTAACCGAGGGGGGACTGTAGAAGCTGAAACGCACACCAATGTGCTTTTACGCTAGACTCCGACGTAAGCGTGGTCATCGGCTAGTCAGACTCCAAGAGGTCTTACCATTGAAAAAGATAGGTGGATATATTCTCACCTATAACGAGATGCCTGTCTGAATGGCAGTGCGGAATTCAATTTTAACCCGGGGTAATTTTCAACGTAGATGTCTCCACATTTTCATATTCATAGTGTAACCACAGATTCATATCTGCGCGTAGGATTCTCTAAATTATAATAACTTATGATTTCACATTAGTGCAACATAATTCTTGTGAGGTATCATTAATATTGTACCAGTTAAGCACGTGTTGCGGTCAACCCTAACGGGGTGGTGCGGTTAGGCCGTTTACATACTTGGATGCGTGCCGTGCTACTCGTGATAATTATGCATTGCAAAAGTACCTATAGCTGAAACATATGGTACACTTACATATGGTATACTTTCATATATATGCGTAGGAGGGGAAATATCTTTTAATAATACGTATTGGTAATTAGGTAGATCTCAGATATCATCAAACTTTTGTGTGAAACGATTAGCTTCCTCTGTGCCTCCCGCGACAATGTTTGCTATTTGCAATTTTTGACTTTGAGGAAATCTATTTTGCCTACCATCACTTCAATCTTGTGATGAGTTACAGACTGGTCCATCAGTGAAGAACCGATTTCTCATAATATATAATAGAAAATAATTATGATAAGGTAACTAATTTTGTCTCTACTATGCTAAAAACGCTTTGTTATACTATGCAGAGTTTCTGTAGCCAGCAAAAGACAAAACATAAACCCGTTACAGCAGGTCACGGTTGACATTTAAATGTCCCACGTATAAATGCCAACTGAGCACACAATATCTAATAAATAACTTACAGTTAACTTACGTTATCTTTTTAGCAAGACATATTACAAAGTTCTTAGCTGGTCTGAACGTGATGCATTTCTTTTACGCCAAAAGCTAATAAATTTTATTACGAGAAGTTTACTATACTACATATAGCTACATTTTTTTTTATATTGGATAGGCTTGCGTTAGACTGTTCTTTGGAAAAAAAAAACGAGTTGTATATCGATCGATTTAATTGTTATATTATTTGACATAAGTTACTCACTACATTAGAGATGCACCAAGCCGTCTAGTGAGTGAACCGCCTTAAATTGCGTTGGTGTTCACGTTAATTTGATTGATGAAAACGGCCCACATACCGCTGACCGAACATAATAATTCAAGGAAGAGGTCAAAAAAACAGGCACGCCTGTTACCGGGCCCGTCGGGTTCCGTCGGTAATAATTGAAAATTGTCTTGTTTTTGTTGAGTTTTCTATTTGAATTTAAACAAGATTTCAGTAATCTATTGGCATTTGTGAATAAAATTTCATGCCTGCTAAAATTTGCAGGACGCACAAGTTCATGGAAATTTTTGCATTGAAGTTAAATCTTCGTGTAGAATTGCAAGAACATTTTCACTTGAAATGCTAATTATCGATAGATTTGCCTTATTGCTTCGGCGATGGTATTTATAGAGATAAACATCAGATTACCACGGGAATAGCATTCAGGGTCTAAGGTCTTACGGCGACACCGGTTATCGGTTACTGGGTTAGTAATTATGTTCGTAAGGTTTAAAATTATGGTGAATATTATGAGTTTCAAAGATGAAAAAAAAGAAAATATTTGACAATTTCTTTACTGTTAGCGCACCAGCGTCGATTTAATTTCAAATGTTTATAATATATTTTACACTAACTTTTACCCGCGACTTCATATATGCAGACTAGAAACACATTTGGTGCCGGATTGGTTTTACAGGATTAACAAGATATTGGATAACCATTACGTACCTATCAATAGTGATTACAACCTATAGACTATATTAAAAACTCTATCCGACCTAAAAGGGGCATATTGTAAGTATCGCAATAACATCACCAAATAAAATAAGAATAGAATCGGATCTCGATAGGTACTTTCGCGAGTCGGAAAGGGTTTTCTTACCACATTGTATATTTCCGATAGTATTGCACATAAAAAACAATTTGGAACGGTTGTCTTTAGGCATAGTAATCCAAATTGTACAAAATTATTCTTCAATTTTCGATTTCTCAAATGCTCATTGAACCCTAACCTGGCGCGGTTCTCAAAAGCGCCCCACAACCGCGATAAGGCTGGCTCTCTGCCCTCAAAACAGTATAAATAATAATTTATACAAAAACCCGGCGCGGCCTTTACTGTATACATTGTAAAAGCCCAGTTATTAAACCACTGGATAAATTATCGCGGTATAGGTACAGTTCTGTTGTAGTTGTGTGGCCTGTAAAATGCAGTTTCAGAAGTATACATTGATAGTCGCCGTTTGGTTGTCAAGCTGTATTAATAAGTATATAATAAAGCTGAAAAGTTTTCTTGAAAGCGTTTTTTTCTGAAACTACCTATCAGATTTGAAATTGGGCAATCAAATTTTGCATTTGATTGCCCAATTCTTGAGGAAGGTTATCTAAGGATATTTAACATCAATCTACGACCCTTATTCAGTGACTTTTTTAAATAATTCTGCTTTAACTGAAATTTGGGTTTACAATAAAAAGTAGTTTTACAGTTCACATCTATATTTCTTTTACTTTTTAACAATTTAAGGCCATTGTTCAAAGTTCTCAACGCAGTTTACATATTTTAAAATTGTCCCACATATGCGCTATTTTCATACTGACTTAGCAGTAAGTTGTAAGTATGTAAAATGGGTATTTTAACCTAAGAAATATTTTTGTTGAATCACACAAAAACAATGCTTTCCATTATATTTCTAGTTCAAAAACATCATCTATCTTACACCAACGCTTAATATTTAACACTCGATGCGCAAACGCAACAACACTATTTATGTGCCACGATTTATGTAAAGGTTCATTTTAAATTCCACGATTTTAAAATTGATGTCACGCGCAATCACACCCGTATATATTTCAGTGCTAGTATTATTATTAGGGGAAATCGAATTGATGTATTTGATATTGAGATCTAATCGAATCGGCCGGACGGCGCGTGCGACTCGATCACATCACGCATGCGCACAGTGGCATGATGATGGCGGACTTTCGTATTGAGAAATACTTTTATACATTTTTTTAAATGGACGGGAAAATGCATACATCTGATATTGCGGTCCTAGAACAACTAATTTAAAAACATCTAGAAATAGCTAAATTCTTATTATTTTTTCTAGTACTAATGGACAAAACCACAATACTAGTATCTATAGAGGGTAAGAGGAACCTATAGACTAGACAAAAGTACACTAATAAATCTCGTAATATGCTCATTAATTAATTAAAATGCGAACAGGATGTACCCAACACGCGGACAACCAATAAACACTACAAATATTTGTACATCTCACAGTCGAAACGCACTCAGACCGTTAAGCTATCGCATGTTGGCCATACCTATTTGCCAAGCATACCATTATTTGCCAAGAATACTGATATTTGATATAACTATCACTTACAGTAACGGGCTTTACTTATTATAATGTCGCGGAAACGGCTAGGACACACATACTATTTCTGTGGCCGTCTATTACACCGACTTGTAATTACTTGTCATGGAATAGGTATTCTGTATGTCAGTCATGTTACCAACAAGTAATTATTAGCTTTGATGAGGCATATTTTATGTAATTTAAATATCTAATTTACAGTTTATAGTTAAGGTTTCAATAGTTAGTAGTAAGTTATAGTTAAGGTTAAGAAATTCAGTTCTTAGTTTTGATCACTATGCATTGGTGAAATCGTCAGCTACACATTAATTCAGTTTGAATGGGATTTCGAATTGAACTGAATGTTACTCGTTATCTGTGTTTGCTAACAGTTTTTGATTTTAGTCATGTGCTGGGTAGAGAATAGTAAATTTCTCCGCCTTCTAAAGGATCTCCTTGTCAACTTTAAAAAAATCTTATAGTAGACACTGGTCAGGTGTTTCAATGTTGGATTCGTAATCTAAGTTTGAAAGTTCGAACAGCCGTTACATTTCTGTCTGACAGAATCCAAATTCATGCTATTGCAAACTTCATGATCGACTTGAAATGCTGCATAACGAGTGTCGGCCAATGAAGACATTATTCTATGGACAACTGTTTATTATGCTAACCATACTGTCTACTGCTTTGTGTTGTTAACCTTGCTTGCTGATAAACATCGTATTATTTGCTTTTTTTTTATTTATACTTATGTCAAACTGTGTTTTGGGGTTTCCTATGTTTGTTTTGTTTTTTTAAGTGCATATTGTATGGGCAAATTACTTTATGGATAGAAAATCCTGATAGCTTAGTTTTATGTAAAGAGGGTTCAAAAACGTTTGATGAAAATAGGATTTTATAACAGAAAAAAGTTTATAATTTCTAAAATTTAAATTTAAAAATGTAAAAACCTACGACGCATCTTATCGAAGAAGGATTTTATAACAATTTTATTTTAATCTTATTAATACTGTTGAATCCTTAGCTTACAATTTACAAACCCAAGTATATCATTTCACCAATTAAAATGTAGTTAAGAAAAGCTTAATAAATTAATGTGTCTCGTAGAATCGCAGCCCCGGACAGAATTGCTCCCAGGTCGAGCAAACTGTTATTGGATTATTCTATGTAATTCTTAGTAGCAGTTCGGAGTTTATATTTTTGCTCGGTTAATGGCAATAGGCTCGCCCTCTAGTAAATGGATTGATCAAATGTGGATGTATATTAGTACACCTCTGCCATACCCTTAGAGGAATACGGGCGTGATGGTAGGTATGTTATAATTTAACATAAATCAATATATTATTATTATTCGCCTATAAACTATTGGGACATCCAATTATTGATGTATTATCAACTTGTAATAAATCTGTGTAATTGACAGCCGTGGCTCCATAGGGCGGGAATAATTAATAGTTTTAATTTCTCAATATATCTAGATGTAATGGAATTTACGATTAATGGAGACAGATGTATTTCTAATTGAATTTAAATAGTGTAATTTATCTTTTATCTACTTTTTAAAATGTTACTTTCCATGGCTTTGTTTTGGATTCTTAAGTAGTTAGAAAAATTTAATACATAGTTGGTTTGGTTATTCGAATGAAGATAAAGGAAGAAAGAAAGCAGATTTATTTTCCACAAAAACAAAATTTTACAGCTTAGTATTAATTATGTATTTATTTATCTATAGGTATTAAAAAATATTTTTTAAAAATAAAAATACATTTATAGGTTAAAGTTTTAAGTTTTGTGACAAAAGAGGTTCACACTCAGCATGAAGGTCACGTTGACTGTGAACCTCTCAAATCGGACCGCACGATATTTTTTTTATTACAGTCTTCGAATGATTCAATTCAAATAGATGTATCTGTCTGTACAGTAGTTATCCCATTTACCACCCTTCCTAAGCTTGGAGTTGGCGATGAAGATACAAAAGAGCCACAAAGAAAGTTACTCAAATCGTTAATTTATCTCTTTAACATCAATTTTAACTATGTCATGAAAAACAATTTCAAGTTAATCATGTTAAAGAGATGCATCGCCAGTTGACACTAGAGCCGTAATTATCGCATCTGATCTGATATTCAAAAACACCAATAGAAATTTATGTAGACAACGAGATTCAGCACGATATTATGCAACTGACTTTGATCGTGAACGTTAAAAAGAAAGTAAACACTCGTAACATTAATTTATATGGCAGTTATGAGGGTCCGCTTGCCAAGATTGTAAAATAAACAATAAAGCAGAATTTCTTATTGGCATTATATAGAAAATATAACTAAGACAGTGTTTGTCGCTGATTAAAGGATTCATAAGTTCCTAACTTTTCAATATTGAAAAGTAGTTTGCTTTGTGAAACCATATATATTCTATTTTAAGTATAATATTAGTATCGAAACTCAGAATTCAGAAATTATCACAGCAGCTCCGTATGATAATGTCGAAAATATGCATCTAAATATGCTTTTTAGGAATCGTTAAAGACTGTTTAATCGATCTTTGTTAATTAAAAAATTAAGGAATTTTCCGTCTAAACATCTAAAAATCGTCTAAGCAATTCCCGTTTTTGGAATCTGTCTGACTAGAGAGCTTAACTGTCATAATTATTATTTCACCCATAAAAAATGTTAACGGTGACATATTGAGAACTCAGTCTGATGATGGTATTAGCGAAACAGGATTCTTTACATAAATTGAAAACATAAATTTTAATGTACAAAATTTTATAATTTAACGACATAACTCAAAAAATGCTCTAACACTGATGTTTCCCTCTCGGCAGATTTTACTGCAAGAAAACAATTTGTAAGGCCTACGTATGTATGTCCACCTTAAAACAATGCGTGAGTGTATGTACACTCACGCATTTCTTCCACAGTGGTAGGCAGAAACTATAGACCGCCACTTGCTACGAATCTTGTATACTTCTTTTGCTTCTTCCACATTTATGCATCTTCTCATACGAGCCGGTTGCGAGTACTACGCACCTGACCTTTTTGAAGGACCTCGCCAATAAGATCTGTGTATGTCCTTCTAGGGCGACCTCTTTCGACGCTGCCTCTGACATCCCCTAATAAATTCCTTTCGTTAATTGTCTTTCATTCATTCTCTCAACAAGGCTCTCTTGCAAGGCTTAATAAATGACAAAAGTTAAATTCATATAGAACTAAAGGCTATCAAATATTTCAGGTATTACGAGTATAATACGATGATCTTACACACAAGCAATATACGTTAACCATGTATTTTTGGAATATCGCACTTCACGATAAATTTATCACTTGCTAATCGCCTTTCAAGAATTGAGAGCCTTTATAATTTCAGATTTAGAACTTATCTACTTCATAAGGACGGAATTATTGTATAAATTCTTCATTTATTATTTATATCGAACTCTCAATAACGCATCTAAAACGACACCAGTTGGTAAATAACACAGCAAAGCATTTTCTTTTCAGAGAGGAACAATAATCTTATCTTCCATTACATTCAAGTCAAAGACTGTTCTCAGTCAAACGCTGTCACTGCCGAGTCTAATAACAATATTCTGTAGTACGATCTAAAGCGACAAAACGCATCAGATTATCCGTCGGCGGCATTGGCCGCGATCGTTTTCTTCGAGACAGCAAATTGTGCTGTCGTCAATTCAAACGGCTTCGTCTAAAAACTAGTTTAAGACACTTAGCTTATTCATATATTTTCACTTATGTAAATTATATAAATTCTACAGTTCCTGTGTGAACTACTCGTGAGCTTAGAAACGCATTAGCACTCTTAATGTTTTTCTTAAGTGTCGAATTAGAAACATTAAGTTCGAGGTTATTAATTTTAAGAAATGGAATATCTACTTTTTTCCTTACATATACAAGATTCTTTATCATCTCAAGATAAATTTAATACATCAAAATCGTGACTACGCCTTACATATTAGCTTCCTATTAAACAGAGGAATTTATTGAGTTATTAGGATACTAGGTATTATACTATAAGTAACCAAAAATATTTAAAAAAAATCGTATCTATTACTTAAACATTTGAAAGTAAATATTTATACTGGAGAAGACAATGGAACTTATCTGATGAAGATTCTCTTTTATTAGATTAGAGTAAGATAAATTTGGGAACTTCAAAAACAAGCACAACTCACCTATAACCAGTTTGATGGCATTTGTAATATTATAAATATTACTTATAATGCGATTAACAAACAGTAAGCTAAAAACTTGCCCTACCGAAGTAGGTGCGTTTGGTAGAAGTGACAAGGAAAGTAATGGTAAAGACCAAAAGTTCAGAGAAAGGGTTTCAGATAAGATCGTGAGTTCCGATCCCGATTGCTCGTACAATTATATTAGTGCTATGTTAGCGAGATTAAATGGTGATATAAATTGGATTTGTATATGGCTGCTTACTGTGACTGGTTTATTTGATCGTTTAAAGCAAGATTATGTTGACCATTTCTTTCGATTTACTGTTGATTTTGTAGTTTAGGATCTTCTTTTCTGTATAGTGCGAATCTCTAGAGTACTTTTATCCAGTTGCACGTAAAAATACTTCTTAGACCTTTGACATTTAGAAAAGGAATTGATGTCTACTGAAAAGATAATAATTATTAATAAATGATACCTACTTGTACCCCATATCATCTATAACAATCTTTATTTATCTTTTTGTGATTTTTTTGCATTTTCCATGCTAAGATTATTAAGTTATTTTTTTTAGTAAAGGAAAAAATTCAATCGCGGGCAGGATTCGGGTAGGGTTCGCGGTGGCTTAGAGGTCAGAGCGTCTGGTATATCAAACCAGAAGACGCAGGTTCGAATCCTGCCCGCGATTGAATTTTTTCCTTTACTAAAAAAAAATAATCTTTATTTATTTCTAAAGACGCGTTGTCCGAACCTTAGTTTTAACGTTATGAGAATTGGGAGGCGATTTAATTTTATAATGAAATTAATTTATCAAGGAATTGTTATGGTTCGAATACCATAACAATGATGACACATGATAACATGTGAGATATTTCCAAACTATGTTTACGAAAATGTTTAATAATTGTATCTTTTTCTTTGCAGGTCCAAAATGGCATCAGATGTCGCGTCACAGATAAAAAAATCAACAGTACTATGGCTTATCTTAGCCTTAACGAATGTAAGTAAATTCAAGTTTTTATTATATTTACGTTGCATAAGCGAAAGTGATCCTATCAGGCTCCGGAGTCGGTTCAAAGATTTTCAGATTGGCTATATTTATTAGTGAGATCTGATTTGTAAAAAGATCTCACGAAAGGTCAATAGTCATTTTTTCCGCCACAGATTTTTTGTGTATTATTGGTGCTTTGTTATGAAGGCTAGAATTTATTTGTATAAAATAACAGTGGTCTAATTCAAAACAATACTCAAGCAGACAACTTATGAATGCCATTCTGGCTTGTTATTACTGTAGTGCATACGTTTCAATTGCTATGACTTCATTATTGCTTAAATGCATGGACTAAAGTAATAATGAGGAAAAGTACTTACTCGTATATTATATACAGAGTGAAATAATTATTGTAACCTCAGTTCAAATTAAACTTCATGAAGTTAAGTTTAACATAGAAAATAGCAGGATATAAATGTTAAATAATACTTTGTTATCTACTAAGAAATGTAAAAAAACGAACAATTAGTAAAATAACTACAAATAAATATTTACTCGCGACTGCTACGCTAGAGGTCCTCGGTTCGATCCCCAGGGCGAACAGTGTTATTGGGTTTTTATATGAAATTCTCAGTAGCAGCTCGGAGTCTGGATTTGCGCCCGGTTAATGGCAATAGGCTCGCCCCCTATTACATGGGACTTAAACATACCGGCGTACTGTGGGTGTACATTAGTACGCCTCTGCCTAACCCTTCGGGGAATACAGGCGTGATGGTATGTTTATGTAAATACTTACAATAAACTAAAATCTTAAATGAAACTGCAGAACAAAAAGCAGGTACAGATAATTATAAAATTGAAACTAAATTCCTTGAGAATCGGACAAGTCCAATGGTAATGTTACCCGACCCATACTTAGAAGGATCGAAAATATTTCACAATCCGAATTAAAACTAAACAACACAAGAGTTGAAGGAATTTCAACGACTTAGTTTGACCTAAGGAACCGCGTGAGAGCAACTCTTTGTATCCCTATCACATAAACTGTAATCGGCTGAGACGGGCTCTGAAGCACCGAGGTCTTTTGCAATTGTATTTTACGACACAATATGTCGAAGGCTATTCTCTGGAGTCACGGTTGTGGACGAATGGAACATAAATCAAGGTATCCGTCCACATTGAAGATTTTCAAATTCTCTAGGAATCTGAAGAGTTTTAAACAATGTTACCTTTTGTGGTTGATACAATGAAGCTGTTAGGTATTTTTATTTTTTTAAATATGTCGTAGATAGAGGAATTCGATTTTATAAGTGCCAAACTGCCAAGATGGAAATAATTAAAATGTTTATCCGTCATGACCATCTTCCTTCCTTTTTTTTACTTCAAATTCGCCCCAAATAATTAAGATTATTACTTCTAATGCTGTGTTCTAATTATATGTTCATAAAATTGCTTACTGTTGACAACAGTTCTTAATTAAACATGTTTTATGCTGAAAATCTTGCAATAGAGTCAATAAGACTTCGATACTAAAGTTAATAGTAATCACAATCGATTAATCCTTACTAATAATAATAATAAAAACGTGAAAGCTTGTGAGTATGGATGTTTGTTACTCTTTCACGCCAGAACGGCTGAACGGATCTAAATAAAATTTGGCACACAGATAGATTATAGCCTGGAATAACACATAGGCTTTTTACTACTTATCCAGGTCGGACCTAATCCTGAAGTCCACGCAGATAAAGTCGCGGGCTGAAGCTGGTTTATAATAATAGTGATAGTTAGATTTCAGCTAATAACAATAATTCAGGCTAATGTTTTATTTTATGAAATCATCAGTCATTTTGAAATGCATCTTTTATGTGAAGAAGCCACATAGAGTTCAATGATTTAAGAATTACGTTTTCCTGTCTAGACTATCGGTTAGAAATTTCCTTTTGTTCATTGTACAAACAGCAAAACATTGGAATGACTCGTGCAATTCGATAACACTTATACGAATATCGATAACACGCTTTCATTTTCTTTTTGAGGCGTGAGAAAGAATTATTGAATTTAAAATGCTGTAGTAAAAGAAAGATTGGAACAAATCATGAACGATATGGAAACGAACGAATAATTTTTATGGTGTTTGATTCTGATTGGTGATTGTTATTTATTGATATTTAATTGAATGCACGCTTGTTACTGTATGTATCTAAATTGGTTTAAGACATTATGTACTGAAGATGATACATCTGTAAGTACAGTTATGGCTTGAAATAGATCAATCCGTAACGAATGATAAGGATTTAACTTTATATTTAAGTCGATCCAATGGTTGTCCCTAAGAAATTGCTTTTAGCGATGTGACCGCCAATTGTACTTATTAAAGATATTCTTTTTTTGTGTCCTTTCGTACAATAAAGAATACTCTGTCTATCTATCTATCTATCTACCTATAAGTCACATATTTAATGTTTAGGTTCGGTGGATTGTGTAAATGTAACAATCTTGTTCTAGTTTAACTGTTTTTCTTACAAGAAAAGCTGATAAGTGATATGATAACTTTCAATTGTATTAATTGTCAGATAAATTGTGTTAAACTTTTAAAAGAGAACATTCCACCTTGTCGTTATTTTTTCGTTGAAAATTATCTGAAATCGAATGTCAATCGTGGAGACTTTGTTGCAGCTCCGCTTATAGCAAAAACCCGACCTAGTAGACCATTGAGTAAGCAGAATCGAAACGCCGTCCTTGGCGAGGTCGACGGTCCTAACCGGCCGAATGCCGTTGGTCTAACTCGCGGTACACTAGTGCATAAGCTTGCGACTTTCACAATCGGTCGGTTAGCTGTGTTCAGTGTCCGCTCCATTTGACGCGGTGTCGTCGCATGCGCGTCCGGCGGCACACATAGCGGACATATCGCACGCCAACTGGACCAAGTTAGTAAAAACATACGGATAGAGTTAGTACTGTTCGCAGAAGTAGAAGCGCGTCTCAATTAATTTTCAATTGATATGTTTGTCCTTATCCTATTTCGTGATTTTAATGCATCTACTGGATGGATTGGACTGGATGGTTTACGGTTAGAACAGTTTAACATTAATAAAATAAATTGAATTCATATTTTGTAAACATATTTCTTAGAAATGAACAGTTTTTCAATGATTCACAAGAAAGAGATATACAGAAAGTAAGAAGAAGAACCCGCATTAGGCCAGCATGGACCAACCCTTTTCATTTTGAGAGGAGACCAGGTCCAGCAATGGGACGGTAAATAGGTTGATGATGATGAGGAAAAGAAGTCACAAATACATAAATAATAGAATGAAGTGCATAATTGATTGCGATTTAGAAGGATTCAAATGTTTTCAACCATCAACTAAGATACATGTTACGGGAGATGATAACTGAAGATTTTAAGTAAGGTTTTGCTGCCGCTTACACAAGTACCTACTACAACACTACAGGTCGTAAAATTACGTGTAAGTAGTTTTTGTTTGGAAAATCATCATGGATTGTCTGCCACTTGGGAAAATGAAGGTAATGTCGGACATCCAATGACTAAAACTGTTGGATGGATTCGCGACATTTACTTTGCCCATAAACACAGTCTAGTTTGAACAAATTACAAGTTTGTTCTTTCAAATATGGCATCACAGCTTATTTTTCTATCGTTACTTTGCGTTCCGGAATCTTAGCAATAATAATAAATGGATAATTGTTACTTACTCCAACCATTCATAGAATTTTTGCAATTTATAGAACTTAGGGCATTTAATTACTTATAAATTATTATAACATTAATATTAATATATTTTTAGAGAATTTATTGAGGTTTCTCCACTTTCAAATGTAGCTTTATTGGTCATAAATATTACTTTTTATATGATAGGTATCTAAATTTAAACCTACCTACACAGTTATTTATAGAATAGATTTTGGTGTCCAATTTCAATTGCAAAAGGCTGAGAAAATGTTTAATTCCCAAGTATTATTTTTCATTATTTCTTTATTGAATCTTATGAGTCGTCGTAAAAGTTTTTACATGCTATATTAGTGATGATATGTTTTTATTACAAACTAGCTACGCCCGCTTTATCAACGACCCATGTCACTTCCCAGAACATAATAATCAAATAATTTTCCCGTTTTTGCAACATTTTTTAATTGTGCTCCGCTCTTATTAATCGTAGCGTGATGAAAAGTATACTATAACCTGCCCAGGAGTATGAAGAACAATTGTACCAAGTTTCGTTGAAATCCGTCGAGTGGTTTTTGTTTCTATAACGAACATACAGACACACAGACAGACAGACAGACAGACAAAAATTTTACTGATTGCATTTTTGGCGTCAGTATCGATCACTAATCACTCGCTGATAGTTATTTTGGAAATATATTTCATGTACAGAATTGACCTCTACAGATTTATTATAAGTATAGATATAGATAGATAAGTAATTTTTTAGTAAAGGAAAAAATTCAATCGCGGGCAGGATTCGAACCTGCGTCTTCTGGTTTGATATACCAGACGCTCTGACCTCTAAGCCACCGCGAACCCTACCCGCATGATTGAAATTTTGCCTTCACATTCTGAATTTACGTCTTAAGGTGACGTGAATTTTTTCCTTTACTAAAAAATTACTTAATAATCTTAGCATGGAAAATGCAAAAAAAACACAAAAAGATAGATAGATAAGCTTTTGCAAGCACTTACCTATGAATTATTTTTATGAATTTTGGTCAACTTCGGAGTCTATTTCTTCCCTATTAGATAATCTGATCTAGTAATATAAATTCGAATGAGCCTACCCCACACATCTTACAAATTATATTATTTATAGTTCAAACCTTGGTTTAAATTTTGTCAAAATTGTTGACGGCCTAATTAATATTTGTGTATTCGTCAAGTTTCAGTCCATTGTACACTGTTGCAGCTGATGCGAAAGGAATAAATTCTAAGTATTAAGTAGCAACTGTATCTGTAAATAGCATATCTTGTACAAGACATGCACTTTCCAGCTGTCTTTCATTTTAAGCCACCAAACACAATTTAAATGCTACGAAAATTAAGCCAAACAATAGAATTTGAGGCCGGATAGCCGTCAGCGATAAGACATAATGGTGTGTAATGAGCTCGTATCAGCTGCAACCACAGAATTGCAACCTTAACATGGTATGTACTTAACTCAATACAACCTGGTTGTTAGGGCTACTACTCTTAGTGTCTGTACCTAAATAGATAAATTACTTACACCTGACCAAATTATGCTAACAAGAACATTAAAATTGGAATTGCAACGTTTAATATTGGTTTAAGAAACATTGCTATTTTAACACCCAATTTAAAAAAGCTACTTAAATTTAAATTTTACCTATGTATGTCATTACACTCATTACCAATTAAGCAGGTATCTCTCTAAAATAGCTCTTAGTTTATGCTAGCGACCTATCACTGCATAATGCAATTACATCAGCTTTAAACCACATTAGTGCCAATCTTTGTATCTATTAATTACCGTTTGTCGACAGGGATGACAAACGTGTTATAGCAATACTGTTATTAGCAGCATATGATAATATACAATATTTTACTGACGAATTTTTAACACCTGTTTATATAAAATATATTTAAATATGGTGTGAGTTATTGCAGCCATTGAAATGACTAAATGGAGATACGAATATTCAGACTGTCACATGCAATTTTCATAGTAAAAATAAAGGGCTTACTCTGAAATGCAGTCGTAATTGCCAATAATTGCAATTCTTACGTAATAAGAATTTCAGTTTGACAGTGACATAAATATCAACAACTAGAAATATACAAGGTGAAGTTTTCAACTGAGCGTCGGCCATATTCGAAGCTTACAGTACTTAAAGGAGTCTCGGGCCGTATTTTAATAAACACTAAAACTGCGTTATTGGATATTGGAAAAATCTATAGTCCTAAAAAGGAATCGATCCCGTAGAAAAAAACGACACCATATTATTACACCATCCGACAGTACATGGCAAAATAGACGAAACAAATATTCAGTAACAGGTTGACGTTAGCACTTTCCAAACACCAATAATCACTGAACAAAAAATGATCAGCCAGAAT
The DNA here is from genome assembly GCA_910591435.1 of Acronicta aceris. Lineage (NCBI taxonomy): Eukaryota > Metazoa > Arthropoda > Insecta > Lepidoptera > Noctuidae > Acronicta > Acronicta aceris. The sequence goes on along the minus strand of OU342767.1, from coordinate 4,426,580 downwards.
ACACAATTAAAACCACGGCTAAAATGTTTTAAGTAATTAAAAAGTTTGATTAATAACCAGATAAGCTGGTAATTCCACATCAAAATACATTGGAAGTGACTTAGGTCAAGAAGTCAAGATTTCATAAGTAGATAGGAGAGCACGTCGCTGTCGACAATTCGACACAGTTTCTGATTTTAAAAATGATTACTTACCTACTATTTTCTGAAAAACACTAAGCTAATATTGTTAAAATTAACATACATTCATGCCTTACTCCCCGAAAAAGTAAGGAAGAGGTGTAATAATATGACACGCCCATAGTTCGCCGGTATGTTTAGATCCCATGTAATAGTCTATCGCCATTAATCTGGCATAGATTAACATACTCCGAAAAACCTCTCTGAGGTTTTTACTTATTCTTGGCTTACCTTCATATTTCAAACAAGCAATGGCTTCTTTATCAGCCACCTTAGAGTTGGTAATTAAAAACTTCGTGGTAACAATATTTTAAACAAAAGTCGCAAACTTTTGACGAATATTCACAAAATTTCGCGTGGTCTATCTAGAATCTTGATGCACAAGCCCAAGAAACTGCATCTGCGCGGCCAGCCCTGCGCCCGCGTCACGTCCCCGACAAACGTCCGTTACTACACGTCCTGCCTAACACGTAATGGTTTGTGAAAGCCGTGTGAACCCCACATATGACCCATTGTACCCCACGTACGATCACCTCAATTATCTACATGTCTACGACTAATTACTCCGCGACATAGTTACAATACCAGTAGTTTCCTTTCCGCTAATTGTGGCAAATTGACGCCGGATCGGCTGAACGTGATCGATTAGTTTTTTTTTCATCAAAATAATGACGTAATTATAGTACATTTTTCATCGGATGTAGGCAAGCTAATAGGCGTTTGTATTGAAGTGTTAATTGAGTTCTGCAAAATGAGATTTAATTAGACCGATTTGTTCTTAAAAAAAACTCTTCTTAAAATATCGTAATAATATCTTAGATTTAGTATAAGTTATAAACGAGGCATATTGCATTATGCAATTAATTAACGGATCGCCCAAGTTTCTGTTTAATTGTTCAGTTTTATTCACGTACATCTTAGAACTTTATGGAGACTTGATTTTTCTATGAGGATACTAGTTTACAGGTTGGAAATGAAGGACCTGCAATTGCATGCACTTTATTTGCCATGAATAAAAGATTAGAGAGTAGCAAACAATAAGAGCGAGGCGCGTGATCGGAATGGTTGACGTGTAACGGTCACAAAATTTGCCTATCCGTGGATTCTGATGAATATGCAGATATTATGGGTGGGATGACGCCTCGTCGTGGAATGCTAACGGTTGGTATACTTCGACAATGAATCTTGTCACATAGGTTTTACCATCGAAAGTAATATGGAGCCGGTTTTTGAAGATGCACGCGCGATTCGTGCTGAGGGCATTGCTGTGAAGACGTGATGTGGAATTGATGCAACGCCATAGTCTTATACAATGCTGTGCCATGAGGGGTATTCGCAAAACTAGAAAATAGTCAAATAAAAGTAATCTATTACGTCACGGATTGTGAAGAAATAAAGCCTACGATTGATGCGTTTGCCACGGACAGCCTGTGGACCGCATTCCAAGAGTGATAAGTATGTTTTTCCGATCCGTTTTTCATTCGAAAGTCCAAGAAAAACTAAATTTCAGAAGATGGGATATTAGTATGGCTAATTAACAAGGATAAAAATATTGACATTCAGTTGCAAAACGCATTTTTTAACGTCTGTATTCTATTGAGCTTTAAAGATATGCGATGAAAGGATTGGTATTTGTGCCGACCATATCCGCTGTATCCCATGTAGTTGGTTCCTATTTACTGTATCTTATTTGAACTCGCGACCCCTCAATCGATAGCCAATGCTGCTAGGCCTATTGTTTCGATATCTGAGAAGGTATTATAACTCATAAACACGTCATTTGTCTGTATTAACAATTAAGTTAATTTATTATATTTTGTATGAGCTTAAGTTCATGAAAAAGATACGGCAGTGTGATGGAAAATGATGATATAGGGAGATTTATTGGAAGTATAATTTTTTATATCATATTTGACATCGTGATAGGCTTTTTAAGTAGCAAAAGAAAGAGATGGTCAACCCTTCAAGTAGCGAAAATTAATGAAATTAGGAATTATTATTATTGCTAATAAACATCAAACTGCATAATTCTCAGCAACTACTTATTTAAAACGAATTTGTAAAGATTAATATTGTAATCTTGTTTTTTTTTAAAGAGTATCCATGAAGTTTCTTGCAAGCTCTTGGTCTTGACTTTTCAAAAGTACCGTTTTTAATGATCTATTTGATATAAAACATTTTGACTTTTGACTTTGACTTTAATATTAACTTGTAATTATCCTACGGCAGTAAAAAGAGTAGGTTAAGAGTGGCGTGTCAGTGAATTGCACTATTTATGTTTATTCCAGCAAACTGGTTTTCGTGTCAATGAAAATGACATTTCGTCGACATAGCCCTTCTTTACAGTGATCACTACGTACGTGACCATGCTATTCAACTTTAGAGACGATGACCAGTGTCTAAACCAATTTTGTCGATTTTATTTATATGGTATAAGGATGATGACCTATCATCCCAAAACCACATATTTAAAAAAAGCCTTTTAAGAGGCTTTTGTTCTTATATGGAAGTATCTCCATACAAAGTCTGTGTTCTCTATACAAATGAAACAATAATGTAGGAGAACCGTTTTAGTTGCTGACGTTCGAACATCAAAACATTTTAAATTGACTTCTTAAAAAAAAACTATAGGCACTGACCACTCACCGAGAGTGGTACCGTCAAGTGTGAATTGACACTAATTGTTCATGAGTCTAGGCTTTCCACCGTCGCGATGTTATCTGCAGTTTTCGCACTAGTCGTACGTGCGGCTCCACTTGCCGTTTATAGCTATCCGTTTTGTTATCTCCACGGCTAATGGCGTAGGCTTAATTAGGATGACAGACCGGATTTCTATTATAATTTCCATCATATTTAAATGTTCCGCTATGATCTGTCACAGTTCTTAATTTATATACGGTCTTTACAGTTGTAATTTTATTATGTTATATGTTTTTATTGGCGTTAAAAGACATACATAGGTTAAAGATATAGGTAAGATATGTTTAATTCATTTGACAGACAGTGACCCTATTGAAACAATTGTTTTTCTATTGCGTCTGCTAATTGGTCCTTGATAGGCTAGAAAAGGCATTCATATCAAGGTATTCAAAGTCACCTTTCTGATACTAAATTGACATTGTGCAGAATGACGGTTTTCGGTTTCATCAAAGGTCTACTTTTACAAAATACTCAGCCCTTTTATTTCATGGATGAATATCCATGGAAGAATATCGGATTCGTCAACTTAAACCCACACTTGACTTCTCAAATCTATCGCTGTTGGGGTTTTGATGAACAGAGAGTTTCTTGAACAGTACCTAGTTAGCTATACACATCGCAAAGGCCATCTTATAATACAGTTTCTTGTTTTTAACGTAAACGACGTAACGTAAACGACAACCCAATGCAAATACTTGCATTGGGTTGTCGTTTACGCATATACATGCGTAAGCGACATATTTATAGGCAATATTCAATTAGCTTTAAACATATACATATTGGGAATTAATGAAGTTTTTCATACGATTTCGTGTATTGAAATGGATTATAAGTTACTCAATATCCCTAAAAATGTCGCTTGGATCATTTCGCAATATAATATGCCACGAGTCAGAATTTCCAGAAACTGCTAACATTATTACTTAGAAGCTAAAATAGAACTTAGAATATAAATGGTAAACAATTATAATGGTTGAAAATGTAAATGAAATCTACCATATATAGTATAATTTTAATTTCAGAACGACAGTTCGGTCCGCCTTTGATTCTTTTTGATGGATAGTCGGCTCAATACTTAATAAATGTGTTCATTTAGTACCTTCTTCCTATTTATGATGTGTATGTTAATATTTTACATTTACCACCTGCCGCGTAATTTGTAATTATAGCTTTTAACATGGAACATCTAACAAATTGATATTGCTGCTATGTGGGAAAACACAGGATGCAATTTTTTATCCACGGTAGTTATTGTTCTGTATTGTGTAAATTTTATGGTATTTTTATTACTTTTGGAAACTATTGGCCGCAAAAATGTGTTTTGAAATGTTTTTTTTTTTAGATTTAATAGATACCTATGCGTATTGCAGTGTTTCCGACAAAGTCATAAATACAGGGTTATTGGTAATCAATCGTAAAATGCAAAATGACTACGTCTCTACACCATTTTAATCATTTTTTGTTCTACGATTTTTGATAATTCATTAATATTTTTTCCTATACAAAAATAAAAAACTAAAAATCTATACTAATATTATCATATCTATGGTAGTACTCATCGCGGCACGTATCACCCCCGGCCGGGCCGCCGGTACTGCGCTTGGTCGAGATCGTCTAAAGAGCTAAGAAATATCAGATAGTACTGGCAGATCTTGAATATGTTTTTATTCTGATAGATGTATTAGGTTTTGAGAAAAGTCATAGAACAAAAGTTGTTCCTTAAGGTGTAGAGAAGTAGCCCCTACGCGTTTGATTGATTACCAATAACCCTGTATATTTTATTTAGTTACCGGTATATTATCTGAACTACTTATATTAAGTACTTTAACTGCAAATTTAATGATATCCTATTTAGATGAAATCTAAATTAGCTGTGCTTTGAGAAATACGCATATGAGTGAAAATATCCGGAAAAACATCAATCTACAGTAAGACATGTATTTTGTAATATGTAGGAATTTACGTAGGCACAGACATTATGCACTCTCCGGCGCACTTCTTTTCTCGTTCGGTTAGGTACAAATATTATTAGTTACTTGGGGTCGGTGCAGTACGTCTTTTTCTTCCATATATCTTTATAGCCGTCATCTCATCATTCAGTTTCTTTCGAGCCATATCATCTCTCACACGACCGTTTCTCTTATATCCAAAATACATAATAAAGATGCAAAAACCTAATACTGGGCATTTATATAGCATAGTTTGACATTTTACGACCCCCCATTATTGGTCAATCTTACTTACAGTCTTTTTGTAATAACAGACTATAGAATTACATATACCGCAGTGCACAAATTTTTATTTGGATTTAAATAAGTAGTTTTGTTTCTACAGAATGATACAACGAGACTCGGCATATACTCGTATATGTATATTAGTAAGGCGTTAAATTTATTCGCTATTCAAATACAGTATGAATGGAAAACTAAACATTAATTTCGCTTATCTATCTATTCGCTCGTAATTAGTTAATTCTTTGCAAAGTGCAAACGTTGTGGTTTTATTGTTGGTGTACAACTGAATGCCCCATCATGTTACAATGTAAGGGCATGTAATGGTCAGTTAGCTTCACCAAAGCTACGAGATCTACTTTTGGCATCAACTATTAAATATAACCAAGACAACCCAAAAGAAAAGTTAAACTCTATACACCTAGGATATTCTGGACCAAAAAGTACTCCTATATATGTAGCAGAACATCTTTCACCATCCAACAAAGCTCTTCATGCAGCGACAAGGATAAAGGCTAAGGAAATGAACTACAAGTATGTGTGGGTCAGAAACGGCAAGATATTTGTAAGGAAGGAAACCGGCGCAGAATACATATTAATCAAGAACATGCATTGTCTGGGTAAAATTAAATAATTTTTGTCATTTGTATTGCATGTTTAAGTATATCACATTTTTTTTAAAATTCAACAATTTAAAAATATATTACCAAAATTGTAGAGGCTTGCGGACTAAGACCAATAGTTTTTATCGTAACCTTTGTTGTATAAATTGTGACGTTGTAGTATTAACGGAAACTTGGTTAAATTGCAATATACTTAGTAGTGAGTTATTTGACGATCGATATATGGTCTACCGTAGGGATCGCGAGACGACAGGTTTTCGAGCAAATAAAAATGGTGGTGGTGTACTGATAGCGGTTTCGAAGAAATTTAACTCAAAGATTATGGATAACTGGCAAAGTAAATGTGAAGATCTTTGGGTCACTATCGATATCTCAACAAATAATGCATCACGTCAAATGGCTCTCTGTGCGGTATATCTTCCACCCCCAGTATGTCCATCAGATATTGAACACTTTATAAATAAATGTAATGAAGTTTTTGAGACATCTGACATCCCTACATGTATAATTGGGGATTTCAACTTAGGGAACATAGACTGGGAAGAAAAAGCAGATAATAATCTCTTGTCTAAAACATGTAATAGGTTGTTAGAATTTATGCATATTAGTAAACTTGCTCAGCATAATAAAGTAAAAAATTGTTCGGGGCGTATACTAGACCTAGTCTTGTTTCCAATGTCATCATGCTCAGTGACCCAATCAAGCTGTGCCCTAACCATTATCGACAAATTACATCCTCCTCTTGATATTACCTTGTCGCTGTTGAAATCATTTCATCTCCCTTACAATAAAATAATTACGAGGCCAAATTTTTATAAAGCAAATTACGGAGAGATTAGAAAATACTTAACTGAACAAGATTGGGATCAAATATTTAACGAAAAAAACAATGTAGACGACATGTTAGAGGTATTTTATAAAGTTCTGAACATTGCTATAGACAAATTTGTACCAAAATGTAAGCCTATGGTTGGTCGCTATCCCCCATGGTTTGATAAATCTATTATAAGATCTCTGAAAGAAAAAAACAAGTTGAGAATACGTTTTAAAAAATATGCAAACCCACTGGATGAAATAGAATTAAAGTTGGTTAGTAAAAGATGTCAAGATTCTGCTAAGACCCTATACAATACTTACATGAATAATTTAGAGGCAGAGATGAAAAATAACCCTAAACTTTTTTGGAATTTCATAAAGACCAAGCGCGGTGGAACAAGCTCATACCCATTGACTATGACTGACGGACAAATTTCTACATCTCATGGCCCAACTATTTGTGATTTATTTGCAAAGTACTTCTCCTCAGTCTACACATCTGACTGCGATACAGATTTCAAGCTTGATCCTAAACTGCAGTTTTTGGAAAACAATAGTCAATGTCTCACAATTCCGTGCATTGATTCGGGTTTCTTACTTAATAAGCTTAAATCTATAAATATAAAAAAAGGACCAGGACCGGATGGAATACCTCCTTTGTTTATTTCCACTTGTGCAACAGAGCTGACAACACCACTACTGAGAATTTACTGTATGTCGCTAGCTACGGGAACTTTCCCACTACAGTGGAGGAAAGCAAAGGTGGTTCCAGTACATAAATCCGAAAAGAAGGAAATGATCTCCAATTACAGGCCTATTTCAATCCTCTCCACCTTCGCTAAGGTCCTCGAGTCAATAATCTGTACTCACATCCAATGCCACTTACGACCTTACTTGAGCGAACAGCAGCACGGTTTCGTTTCATCCCGATCCACCTCCACTAATCTAATAGGGTTCACAGAGTCCCTGATACAAGCTCTGGACTCAAATACGCAGTACGATGTAATATATACCGACTTCAGCAAGGCCTTCGATAGAATTTCCCACTCTATAATAATTAAAAAATTAGGAGCATACGGTATCACCGGGCAATTGCTGAAATGGCTTAAATCATATTTGTCCGAGCGTGAATTTTATGTTGTTGTAAACGGTTTTCAATCGACGAATTATTCCATTACTTCAGGAGCCCCACAGGGTTCACACCTTGCCCCAGTACTATTTAATTTATTCATTAATGACCTTCCTCACTGCTTTCGATTCTCGGAATGCTTTTTATACGCAGACGATTTAAAGTTTGCTAAACGGATAGAAACACCAAGTGATACAGAGCTCATACAAGAGGATTTGAATCGTCTTGTTCAATGGTGTAAATGTAATAAAATGGAATTAAATACCAAAAAGTGTCGCCATTTAAAATTTACTAGAAAGAATGAAATTATAAGAGCGGAGTACTTCATAGGCAATGACAAACTGCAAGAGGTTGAAGTAATGAGGGACTTGGGTGTGTTGTTTGATAAAAAAGTCACGTTCATACCCCATATTCAACACATAACCAAGAAAGCATCAAAAATGTTGGGGTTTATAATTCGAAATGTAAAAGGCTTCAGAAAATGTAAAACGAAAATAATGATCTATAATAGTCTCGTACGAAGTATCATAGAATATTGCAGTGTAGTATGGAGACCACACTACGCCTCACATGCACTTACCTTAGAACGGGTTCAAAAGCGTTTTTTGTGGCATTTGGCTTTCTCTAAAGGGAAGACAAAACAGCTACCCTCATACAGCTCTCGACTGCAATATTTTAAAATACACTCTTTGAGTACACGAAGGGACGTCATAGATGCACAGTTCATGTTTAAGTTGCTTAGAAATAAAATAGACTGCCCTAGTTTACTTAGTCTGCTGAAGTTCCGCGCACCATCCAGGTATCCTCGTAACAAAATTACAAAATTACACCACTATGCCCGCCACTGCGTAGAACAGTCCTTGGCGCACATTCACCTATCCCCAGATTATGCCAAATCCTTAACAGTTGTAGTGACTTAATTGATATACACCACGACAATTACACACAATTTTATAAATCTATTATCAGTCACTTCTCTCAAATTAAATAACTGTAAATTTTTTATTTTATTTTATCTTATTTTATTAGATTTGATGTTGGTATAAATAAATAATGTACTGATTCTTAATACCTAAATATTAAATATTAACTGTGTTTTGATTTATCTATAATTTATTATTTTATTTTTATATAATTTATTTCATTTTAGGAATCCGTTATTAATTCTAATTGTAAATTAATTAAATTTCAATCAAATTTTGACGATGTTAAAAATTTTATGATTTACATTTTATGTTCTTTGCACTTTGTAGTAGTACCTATAGAATTTTGTCATCTTCATTTTGTTTTATCCAAATTATTGCTCTTATGATTATTATTTCAAATAGATTATGTAATATTGATAATACATTTAATAACCGTTGTTAATGTGCATGCTGTGTTAGCCTATAAGTAATTGCTGCGCTCATAAATGTATAAATATAAATCCAATTAACTATATATGTATTAGCGTAAGCAATTGTTGGCTGACCATAAATAAATAAAAAAAAAAAAAAAAAAAAATGGTAAATGATGATCAATTGGAACATATTTATTGATTCATTCAATAAGATAAGGCTGGTTTATGTGATAATAGCGGCAACTTACTGGAACATTTATAGAACGTTCTTGTAAGTTCAGGTTACTATGTGCAGTAGGCTTTTTTTACGGGGGTAAACCTTCAAAAGGCGACCGATCTTCGAGAATTACATCGGGGAGTCATCTAGGATCTGACAAGTTTAAGTAATGTATGCGTAATGCACACATAACTACAATGAGCATTGTGTGCTATATTCCAGAGTACGCAAAGCTTAAATGGAAATGTGTAGCTTATTTGTATAAGTTACACATTTCCAGTATAGGCTGATCTCTCATTGTACGTAAGACCCATACAATGCGAGGTCAATCGAGGAGGCGATGTGTAGCCGTGTGTACGTATAACTGTTAGCGTTGGATTGAAATTTAATTGAATCAAATCAATCAAATCAGAATTGGACTAACAGTGAAATTAGTTTCAAGAGTCAGCCCACTGTTTTTTTAAGGGGCATTTTTAAAGCCTATTTAAAGTTCCGACCTCTGTTCTTCAAATGTTTGACTACGCTTAAACGACTCGGTAACGCCCACACCCAGCACCTACTTTAATAACGATTAACCTTGTTTACAGTGCAAAAAAGATACTTATCTTTTAATTTGTTTAATTTACAAAATCAAATGAATATCACATCGGACCATCGTTAAAAATACCTACCACAAAATGAATGTCCCTTTCTTAATTTTTATTTGAAATCGGTCTTTTTAAAAAATAAAAACGAAACGTATGAAATATTTTGTGTAAGTACCGGTAGGTACCTATACAATGTTTGTTACGACTAATATCTGTTGATGGCTCATAAGATTTCACTCATTCTTGGTCAAATGCTTTTGAGAACAAAGTAACTTCTACTACTACCCATCAATACGCGCAATTGTCTTTAACAATAACAGCTTATTTTCTCAGCTTCAAATCACATAGTTAGCAGCAATTCTCGGACAAAGCTCGAACATCAATGAACCTATTAAACTTATAATAAATATCATGGCTCAAAGAAAATTTGACTCAAGCGACATTGTGGAGGCTTCAATTAGTGTGTTATTATTACGGACCAATACGACGATAAGACAGATGTTCGAACATGAACGTGTAATTTATAACTCATAACATAGGCTGTATAGCGACACGATAAAAATAGAAGAAATGGAATGATAATCATCAAATTACACGTTCAAAACGTTTATGTTGTGATATTGGAAAAAAGGTTAAGTGCATGTTGGCGCGCAAAAAAATACTGGCACTTTCTTTTAGCATTTTTGTTGTTCAATTAATTTTGATGATATTGTTTTCATCCTCAATTCCAATTTCAAATAATCGTAATAGGTACTGCAATGAAACATGATAAGTATAGCGACAGACTAAAATGAAAGAAATATGTAGGAAGTTTTCAAAACTCTTTTAAATTCACGATGAGCTACTTTAAAAAGGGTAAAGTCATGATGACAATACTAATTGCACTTACAGCTTTCCTTGGTATTTTCTTAAGGTTTTATGAAATTAATTATGTCGTCGTTCATTTTCTTTCTTTTTTTATATTGTGATAACAAACGTGCGGTCATTTTCGCCGCCCATCTTGTGTGGTAGAAAACATACGACGCATTCTGTTACCTAAAAACGTTATTAATTAAAATATACTGCTTAAAAACTGGTATTTGTGATTTAATTTGAAAGAGAAAGTGAAAACACATTAATAGGTGTTTGTAGTATTTATATATAGTTATTCTAAGTGCCTAGTCAAAAGACTATCCTCAATAAACAAATTCATTCACGGCAATTGCAACTATCGCAATATTTTATACAAATTATAAATTCGCGGAATTCTGTACCATCTTGAAATTTGGCGACGTCTGAGTACTTAATCGATTCGGAATATTTGGATACTTTCCGGAGAATGCAAGTGCCTACTTAGTTAATATGCTGTTCCCTGTATAATTTATGAGTAAAATGTATCTTGAGGCAGGGCTTAAAATGAAAGATCACACGGTCAGTAATCCATTAAGCTATCGAGTTTTTAGATGAGAGTGTTATAAGTGAATAGGAATATTAGATACTTAATATATTCTTATAAGTATCATATTACTATCATAAAATGAACTATTTATAGTGTCTAAAGCTGATAAAAGTGACTTTAGTGTCTTGGACGTCTGCCATATTAAAAGTTCCGAAACTAATATCACTACATTGGTCAGAAACTAATATCTAAGACTAAGAATTTTTAATCTGCCATAAACACTTGTTTTATTTTAATCGTAGGTACTTTGTTTTTAAGTCTGTGTCACCGCTGTCTGGCCCAGAATAAAAGCAAAGTTGAGGAACTTGAAATTAATGTTCGATCCTGTTCCCTATTTAAGGCTTACGTGGGAGAGCCATGCTTCGGCACGAATGGGCCGGTTCGACCGGAGTGATACCACCGCCTCACAGAAAACCGGCGTGAAACAACGCTTACGTTGTGTTTCGCCGAGTGAGTGAGGTTACCGGAGGCCCAATCCCCTTTTAAAAGGCCGGCAACGCACTTGTGACTCCTCTGGTGTTGCGGGTGTCCATGGGCGGCGGTAATCGTTTACCATCAGGCGATCCGTCTGCTCGTTTGCTCTCCTATCCCATAAAAAAGGCTTTTGCTCCGTAGTGGGACAGTTATTGAATAGATATTAAATTTAAATTTATTCCTATCACAACCACTAGTTACATGATTTTTGCTGTTTCAAACAAGGTCAAATAGTTGAAAAGTAAAGCGTCTAGTATAATAAATCCATATTGTTCATTTTTTAAATACTTTCACTAACTAAATTATGCTGTTTCATAGCTAGATGTGGGCTAAGTGTTGGTTTCAAGTTCAGCGTTCGACTTAAACTATGCTAATGCTTAATCAAAACAATGCTACGATTCAATTTTCATTATGAATTTGGCGCAATATTTAAATGTATTAGTATGCGAATAAAATGGAGTAGAATTTACATTATACTTTTATTTTCATATCATTTAAAATTAAATGAAATCGTCATCGAGAACTTTCGTTAAATTTGATATTACCTATTTATATTAAAAAATTCCATTAGTTACAAAAATTAACACCAACATGCAATTTTCCTATACTTACCTACATGACTGTCGATTTTCATAACATTGAAAATGATCTCTTATGAATTACTGTTATCATCATTATTGACCATCTCAATGATGACTCAGCCTACGGAAACGATTTAATATAATTCCGGATTCGGGATTTCATAAGAGTTTCACCAGCACGTGCCAATTCAAAATATTGTAGTTGCACTTACGGAACTGCGACTTCGAATCATTTGAAATTTTAGAATAGAATAGAATAGAATAGAATTTTATTTTGCAAATATGGGTAATACATAATAAGTTCTTAAGATTACATTTAGCTCAGCCACATTTTACCAATCGGCATGCAAATATTTGAAATTATTTATATCACTATTATTACACTTATTTAGATCAATTTATAAATTACTATTAAAAGGGGGATATAAATTAGTATCATAAGAGTAAATATCATGTCATTACTATTACATATATCATACCATTAACATTACATCATTTAACATGTCATTATTATTACTATTATCATTAATATTACAATTCCAAAATCAAAATGTCAGAAATCAAATGAAGAACGTCGTATATCAACATTTCTAAAATCAAGATGTCACTAATTAACCAATATTTTTCTCCGATAGGAACTCAGTTACACTGTAATACGTTTATGTATGTTTATGTAATACGTTTATCTACCAAAAATTTCCGCAATCTACTCTTAAATTGTGCTGTATTTAAAGCTTTCCAACTACTCGGTAATTTATTATAAATAATGGGGGCCATGCAAGAAACGCTCATACGCTCTATTTTGTTCTAGAATTCGGAATCATCCTCCCGTCATACCTACATACCTACTTGGATTAGCATACGTCAAACAATAAGCGGTTCCATTCACACACGACACCACTAACAGTTCGGACACGCGATTTTTTATCGTTTAACAGTAAAATAATTATCTCTTGTATTCAATTAGCGCGGTGAGAAAATGACATGTCTATCGGTAGATGGACCAACCTATCATTATCATTATGATACGACGGGGGATCTAGAGTGTGACTAGATGTGGCATGAAGATGAATCGAGTGAATGTTCAAGAAAATGTCGGCTTGATTGTAATTAGTTTCGTTGTGTGGCCGCTTGTAAGTTAAAAATACTGCACACAGTGATGAACCTTCCAGGTTTCTGTGTCAGCAGGATCAGGCTTGTAGGTGATGCATTATTATTCTAGTCGCAGCTGCACTTGCAGCCGGCCTACTTAGAGAAATAATACCTGAGACAGTCAGCGAAGTACAAATTAGCTAATTGAAAGTCAGAGTGTACGAACTATAATTCAATAGTATTGTGTTTATTTTCCATTTGTAAAATATACCATATGGAAGGAAATTGCCTGGTTTTTTTAGACGTTGCCCCACAGTAAGATTTTTTCCTGTATCTTGGGTGAGTTTACAAATTTCACTTCACTTCACGAATTCTCACATACACAAACGCCGAGACCCGGAACAACTACCTGTAGGTCATACAAATAAGTTTCCACGTTGTTTTTAGCTAAAGGACACTGAAAAGATCCAACCGTTGCTTATTCACTCATGCTAAAATCGAAAAACCGCGTTAATTTGAAAAATGGATAAAGAGTACGCTTTTCTTTAATCATAATATGAATCACTTTAGACAATTGATAATTATCATCTATTGTGTGTTCTAAATATGAATTGCTCCCCAGTTCCAACTACGCTTAAAAATTTCTTTCAATACACCTTCCACTATTCTAATTCTTCGTCAAAACCCACCTGGTGCGATGCCATTGAACCTGCGAGCCGACGTAGTACCGACGACAACGTGCCAAAAAACTTGATATAAGTAGGCACGAGTACATACGATACACACGTACAATAGTAAGTAAAACCTGCTCTTAATTATGGCAAGCGTTTTGATTGAGATTATTGTGCGTGCTTGAGTTGGGTGGAATTAGAGCAGTAGTGTAAGTGAAGCGAAGCGTAGGCAGCGAAGCGAAGTGTAGGATGCCCGCCAGTCAGATGGGGAGTGACGACTTGCGTAAGGTGGCTGACAGGGACTAAATGGGGAGAGCCGAATAGTGGAAGATCCTATCTAAGATATGTCTAGCAGTGTAAGAATTACCGACTAAATGCTAAACAATAATGGCAAATCAGATTTAATTTGGTTCGGTTTAGAGGATATAGGTATCTTTTTTAATGGTTGCGAGGTAGTTTCATTATATTTTAAATTATGAAGCGTGCTTGAGTTATGCGTATCGTAGGAGCAAATTACCGAGTAGATTTACTATATACTTACAGTACCGTCGAAGTGAAAATTGTGCAACTGGTTTTGCAGTCGTAAATAGGGTATTTGACTAAGGTTTGAATAATTAAAAATACCAAACTGAGTGAAAAATAAAATAAAATACAAATCGTATTCTGAAAAAATAATCTAAATCGGTTAATAAAGTTCAAAGATATAAGCATTTAAAATTTTTTGGTGGGGATTGAGAGGGGATGTTTTGTCCCTTTCCCCCAAATGAGTGTTAGTATAGGATTTGTATAGCGCATTGGTTTGTGACGTCATAAACAAGTATAGTGCGTTCTCTGTCTAGCATAAGATTAAAATGCTTGTAACTTCCTTATTTTTGAGCCGATTTTAATTTTGGTTTCGTTGATGGGTTCTATTTATGGTATACATTTGCATAAGATGATAAAAAATAATCAGTTAAATAACCTATTTTAATACAAAAACTATTGAAGACAGTCATGGTCGTAAATGTTTCACTTCCTTGAGTATCGTCCTTAGTGATTTCAATATTTTTGTACTGTACTGTCCTGTGAAATTAGTGGCCTATCTATTATGGTCTAAAGTCCCGTCATTCATTGCAATCAATTCTTGTATAATAAATTAAGGTGTGTCTACAATCAATGACGTCAGACAACGCCTAGAACTAACAGCTGCTCGCAGGTGGCCGAAGTGAGAACATGGTTCTGCGCGTCCGGCGCGTACGCAACGTGAACATCAAGTGGAAAGATACAGAAGTTCCATTACACACTGTGCACAATATTTATTATTGAACAAAAAAATACCTTGCCAACTAGCAAATAATTATGACTTCGTCGGCCCATATTCGTCCAATGCTATTCCTAGGTCTCTCCAAGTTTACCTTCTTTAACATTGTTAGTTATTAGCATCGTATCCATACCGGATACATTTTTCAGATTCTTTGGTTTTTTAATCTCACCCTTTTATTGTGAACTAGTGAACATCTCAAGGGACTTTTTCCTTCTCCAAGGTCCAATCTATCTCTACATCAAAAGTCGGCAGTTTAGGCGTGAACACGTAACTAACAAACAGATCTAGACTGACAGTTACTTTTGCAGGTTCTACAAGGAATCATCTTCTGAAATAGCAATGATTTCTTTGACAGACATCATAAAAGTAAAACTTCTATCATATTATTTGCGTGTGGCGTAAACTTCTTGTTGCTACGGCGAATGGGCGTTTATTGCCGATTATTATAAATCATTAGATGTGCCGCATTAGAGGCTTCACAAAACTGGTTTTAATTATAAATATTGCCATAAAAAGTAGGTAAGCACTATGACCCGTTCAGTTTTGTTACTGAAAAAAAAAATTGAAGAGCCAAATCTAAAACTAGTGCAACAGTAGGCGTGGTCGAATTGAATTAGAATATAAGATAAATATATCGATGATGATAAATATATAGCTATGTCAGTTAGTGCGTCTTAATTTTATATGAACAGGCGACTGCGTCACGCCCTCTAAAATACTTACCTTGTATTTGGGGGAGCAAAACATCTTCATAGATTGTCTGCCACATGGGAAGGTGGCAGGATATCGACTAAAAAAAAGCAACTTGCTTTTCCAGTCATGGCCATAGAATTCAAGACATTTGCCAGAACCATGACAGGCTGTGGTCCTGCAATCGTTGGACCTCTTTAAGGGACGAGGCTTTGAGTACTAATGTACACCCACAGTTCGCCAGTATGGTTAGGTCCCATGTAACAGGGGGCAAACTCCGCGCTACTATTGAGAATTTCATAGAAAAACCCAATAACACTTTCCTCTACCTGGGAATTGAACCTCTAGCGTAGCAGTCGCGCTTGGGACCACTAGACTAACGAGACAGTCTTAAAATATGTACCTCTTAAAATTTCAAGATTGGCCATTTCTTCGTAAAAGAAGACGTTTGTCGCGCAAATTCTCGCGTTCTGTTTTATAATCGCAGTTATAGTTTCCATGAAACTACAGTAAATAAAAGTACTTCACATAGCAACTGTAATAAAAGTCAGAAAGTACTGGAAAGTTTAAGATGTTCGCGTGATAAAATTTGATAGGTACCGTGCAAAGTGTTTGCAGGAAGGTGCATAAGCGAAATTTTTTAGCAAAAGATTAATTAAGATTCACTGATGTTTTCATGTCAGTTCGTTGTTCCGGAAGTAATTTGAATTCTTCAAGTTCCAAGGTCCAGTCAGTAGGCAGGTTGTATTTAAAACCTTATTTATCCGTGACTCACGCGCATAAATCGCTTTCTTTTCGCATCTGCCGACTCCTTAATGTGTTTTTCACAACTTCATTTCGTTTAAGCGAGTGTTTTGTTTACTTTTTGTTAGTGATTGCGATTTTTTGTCGCGGTGAAATTTAAGTTATTGCGCCGTTTACCTGTACACATAGGTGATCGGAAGCCACTCATTAGTTCTCTAAGCTATAAATGTTAAATAAAAACTATCGTTTTATTTTTAAAAGTGAAAAATGCTCAATAAATTTAGTACCTTCAAATTAGTATTTAAAACTTATATTATTATATATTAATTGTAAATATTTGTGTAATAATTAAAGACGTACCTAATAACCGCAATTTACTGTTACTGAGTCATTATAATAAATTTTCGTCGAATATTTGAGGGGTTTAGAGCTTTTTAATTAAACATTTGTAGTAAACAGTGATGTGACATCATCAAGAATGCCAAGGAGCGACCAAAATGCGTAGAATATTCGACCCAACCCAAGCTCAATGTGAATGACACCAGTCTTTCTCATATGCTAATAGACATGAGTAATGTTGACGGTGAAAGTGGGCCCGCGTTTGATTAGGAACTTTTTTTAGAAACGGTTATAAGAGAGGACAATTATCGCTTGTGTGAACTGGGAGAAGAATGTCGGATCTTTGAACTAGTGGAGTTAGTTGAATGAACGATGAATTGAGTTTTGTAGGGTACCTATTCTTTTTATTTTAACGGAAGTGCGGAAAGTATCGCTAGGTTTTTAGGGCCTCTGTAGATACATATTTGTTCTTGTAGACAGCGGCCAGTTAAAATTTTATTATATTAATCGATTTTTTTTAAATAAAACGTCCCACACTAGGATTTTTTCCGGTATCGTAGGTGCGTTTACAAACACAAATTCTCACGAACACAAACGCCCAGATCCGGAACAACTACCTGTAGATTGATCATACAAATATTTGCTCCGTGTGGGGATCGAACCCACAACACGTGGCGCAGAAGCCGATCGCTCAACCGCTACGCCAATCGTGTCGTCGAAAGAAGATATTACTTAGGCCCAATTGTTAGCTACCTTAATTCCGGCATTAATGAAGTCCTCAAAGGTGCAAGGAAACTGGGCACGTAATCGTATGTGTACCTACTAATCTAACATTTTGCATAAAAATACCATGAAAAGGATAAAGGTATATAGCGACGGATGACTCGATTCTCGTTTTGAATCCAAATGTTAAATTGTTAAGTAGTAGTATTTCAATTATTGTGTTTTAGGCGTTGCTTTAGATAGGTGCTACTGTGCATAGTGACCCAACACTCGATTGCAAAAAAGCTGGAGCTAAGTTAATTGATAAATATAAAAAACCACATAATGCTATTGATTTTTATCGATATAGGTACCTCAATAGTGAATCGTAACAATAAGCTAGTGAAATGTCAAATTTGCATGATGAATGATTTACTAGGTATATTTGCACTAGAAGTGCTTGAACTCATGACCTCTCAACCGTCAGTCAATGCCGTACCCGTCTGACCAACATAATAATAACATTCAGATCATTAAATGTCAAACTGCTGATCACGCGCCTCTTCTTAGAGCGGGGAATATTAGGACCCATTCACCACACTAGCAGACATGTGATCCAAAGAGAGGAAAGACATGCTATCAGAAAGATTTAGGTTATGCATGAATGAGTATAAGAAACGAAAAGATGGATTTTTTGAAAGACGATCTGGTAAACTAATGAGATGATGAAAAGACGGCTGATAGAGACGAATAAATGACATACTGGACTGACTGTAAATCTTACTGTAGATCATAAATCGGGATACGGGCAGGAGAATGATGATGAGCTTACCACACTAGCAGAGTGCTTTTGACCCTTTCGGGGGACATTAGGCCGAAGCATATAATGAAATGTTTACGTCCCACGTATCTAATGAGAGGCGACCTTTTTGCCATTAACCGGGCACAAATCCAAACTCCGAGCTGTGCGTACTCCGAACTGACAATTTCAAAGGAAAACTCAATTTTTAGGAGAGGTAGGGCATAGTGGAATCGTATAATTCCACTCACAATTAGAGCTGCTCGACTGGGGAAGTACCTCCACCTTGCAGAAAATAGTGGCGTTTTATTACTGCCGCTATCATGCATGGCAGCATGTCTCCTATGCTGCCAGCCCAACTATTCCTCCTTAATTTACACGGTCGGCAACACGCGAGTGATACCTCTGGTATTGCAAGCTTTTATAGGCTATGGCAACTGCTTACCATCAGGCGGGCAGGTATGCTTGTTTGCCACCTTAGTGGTATAAAAATCGATCCCCAGGACTTCTTGCGTAGGAGACGCGCATATAGCCCCTAGGCTTATCCCTAGGTAGTTACTAACGTAGCTATACACTATATACCAGGCCCAGTACAACAACTTTCATTACGATAAAAGGCTTCTTAAAATACAATGAGAGAAGATTCTTATCCATTTCCGCATTAGGCACTCCTGGCTAATGCAAAACGATAAGAATGAAATACCATATCATCATTCCTTGTCTCTGTATAACCTTTTGAACCGACTATTAAGTAAACGAAGAAAGTCCAGCTATCATTGAGCTGTCAATTTACATTGAATAAATAACATTATTATGTTCCCTTGTGGGTAAATACTTTATACAAAAATATCTTCCTTCTAGAATCTTAAAATATTGGACGAATTAGCAGCAGTGATTACTTATGTGAATTATAGATAACTTACCGTTTCTTCATTTAGACTTTATTATACTAAAATGACAATGACAAGCGGCAACTGCACCCTACAGTTGACGTAACGTGCAAATTTACGTTACCGTGTCGTAAAAATACACGTCACGACGATGCCGCACCGTTCCTCGTTGACGGCGTCGCTCGTGACGTGGTGAAATGGACAAGCCCTTACGGTTTCGGAAGGATTTTTATTTCGGATACCTGATCGATAGTTTCGGTTACAGTTACAGAGCTCCATAACATTCCTGATTTATATGAAGGTACATACATAATACAAAACATTTTCTCAACAATTTCCACACTAGTCCTAGCCCAGGGATCAAAAGGTACAGAATTATCCGCATAAAACGTCAACACGTCTCTCTGTTTGGAAACATGATTAACAAAATTAATTGCAACGCAATTTATACCCACTGCGGCTTCACCACAAATCATATCTTACGTTCCTTTAAGAATTTCCTGTTCCAACGAACATTGCCAACTCTAAAATAAATTTACCATTCCCGTTGGAATTTCTAGAATTCATACAAAATACTTATTTATTATTAGGATCAATTTTGTATGTAAATTGCGGATAATATAAGTGCAGTAATGTGCTAATATTAGTGTTTCGGTTAGAGGAGCCATCTAGCCAGTGAAATTACTGGGCAAATGAAACCTAAAGATGACAACCACTTCGTTTTGTGGGATATCTGAGACGTCATCAGACGTTCGTAGATGGTATAATCACCCATAGAACTCGTGGTCACATTCATCCAAGGGAAGACCAGTGTGGTCTTTCCTTGTTAATAATTATTAGTATTATTATTACTCGTTACTAATAATAATTAATAACGAGTAAATACCGCCATCTCCGATCGCGGTGGGCGATCCAGATAGAATTTCGTATAAAAAAGCCGTGCTTCACACGGCTTTTTTATACGAAATTCTATCTGGATCGCCCACCGCGATCGGAGATGGCGGTATTTACTCGTTATTAATTATTATTAGTAACGAGTTTATTATAACAAAAATTATTATTATAACAAAAATAAATAAATAAAAATAGAGTGAGACACGTGCGTGGAGTGCGGTTTGTTAACTTTATTATTCGAAATTAAACAAATGGAAGCGGCGATAGCCTAATGGCTAGGGCGTCGGACTTGCGATCATGTGGTTGCCGATTCGAAACCCAGGGTATTGCACTATCGACATGCGTGGACAACTATGGCATGAGGGGTTAACAAGAATACTAATAATGTGCGACCCACAAGGCTAGTAAGCTTTTTTTTAAAAAAAAAAATTGATCGCTTTCAGCTTTTCTTTATCGATTTCGGAAAGCCTTTGAAGCAACACTAATACTGTATTAAACTTGAAATTCTTGTATTTTAGTGACATCATAGGAAATTATTTAATTCAATATATATGAGATGGAAAACAAGAAATGAAAGAGACACATAAACTTTATCAGTTTATTAACAAGCGCGTTGTAAAAGTCAATTGCGTAATATAACTTACTGAACTGCTTATAAAGCAAGTTGATTTGAAACCCGCTTTAGTCATTAATTCAAAACTGATTGAATACTATAAAAATTATAATATAAAAATGATAAATACCACAACTTTTCTGGGTTTGGTTTATCATAATCATTGTTGTAATAAAAATCTTGGATATCTTGAAGATGGACCACGCATTCCACTCTAGATATATTATATTTGAGAAAAAGCTGTTTGGAAGGAACCGAGCAGACGCGACTTACCGAAGACATTTTGTCAATCGGCACGAGCTGAATGAAAGCCGAATTTATGTAATAATTGCTTGAAGTCGGCTTTGTCCTACCGCCAAAGCGAATATGCCGCTCAAGTGTGTAGCACGCTTGAGTAAACTTCTTTCGGGTTGTCCGCGAAATCGTATGAGGCTAGATTATGTAGATCATGCCTAATCTCGACCCCTTATACGAGGCTCGATGGAACATAGCGTACATGTAAGCTTTTAGTAGGTAAGTACCTAATATTCCTCTTAATTCGAAGTAACAGCTTTTCACCAACGGCCAGTGAAAATAAAAGAAACGCGTATCTAATGATACACATCTCCCGTAATGACAGTCGATGCGAACAGCTGTGCACTGATTACTGTATATTTTCTATACGATACGACGCATCATTATCGTAATAGTGTACACGCGTCCGTTTGTATACACCAGTGTAGTGATGGGAATAGAAACAGTAACGAGTAAGTCGATTATTTTGTTTTTGACTCGATTGCGCTTGTCAAGTGAATTGGCTAAGTTGAATAGGTATGCACACACGTCATAATCATCGGGTTGCCGTCTTCATAGTTACGTAGTGGAAGTCAGTAGGATAAATGTTTGCGATATTACGTTTCGTTTTTAATATTCTGGTTACTCTGATGTCATGGAATCACCAGATACACCGAGCTTAAAATTAGGTATAATGTGTTTTGAGTGCTCCAAATGTTTATATACCAACAATTAATCGCATAAAACAAGAGCATCGAGATAATTACCACACTGAATATCCATTTCATTTTTATACACTAAAATAATAATAATTATGCTTAGATCCATTTTATAGCCAGTCTAAATGAAAATATCCTATTATTCTAGTGTTTCGTAATGATATATCTGTGTCAACATAATTTTGATTAAATGCTTGAACCTGTATGTATATTTTATTCAAACTTCGTAAGGGAAGTACAACATTATTTGTAGGATTTCATACACATTTTCCATTATAATAACAATATTGCTAGAAGTGTAGAGCCACTATAACATGGGCCACAGAGTAGCCGTATGTTGCTACATATTTCTACCGCAAGCAACTGAGTGAGACAATCAGGTTAGTCAAACAGGTATCTTCCATACAAGCACGTCATTACAGTAATGGTGCGCACGCGACGTTGTTGCGTCTAATGACGCTCTAACATTAATAGTGACAATTTAATTTGTCAATAACGAATGTGCTTCGATATAGATTTACTTGTAAGATTAATGACGTAATTTGGTTTTAATAAAGGATTACAACTGGTCTGGATAGTTGAAGCTTATTATTTGGGGTAAATTGGTGTACATGTAATCGATTATAGTTTTCGTATTGATTTATTTATATACCAAAAAAACGTAATGTCTATCTAATAATCTTGCTGACTGCATTTTTCCTAATAACCTATCTAATATTTTTTTAAATTGTACAAGTAACAAATTACAGGCAATACAAAATCTTCAAATTCTCGGGGACCAGAATCATTGGGCACCAATTACGCTTACCCTTATTCTTTTTTTTTTTGAACCATTTTCCACTGTCACAATCAACCCATTACTAATGCATTGTGCGTGCCACTGTCGCGTGCGCCGCAGCTAACATCTGCACAACATTAGAGAATAATAGAAAAACAAATTGAATTAACGAGGTTTTCTCGTAGGCTCGTAGAAATTATGCCGGCCGCGTCGCTTAAGTATTGTTATTATGGTAATTTTATACGTCACGTCAAGGTGATTCAGAGGTTAATTCTAAAATTGTTTCACTTTTATGCTATTTGATTACAGTGACATTAAAGGTAGCAATCAGCTGCTCTTTTTGGCTATTCTACAAATCTATGACAACCCTTGTGGGGACAGATAAACACCTTGTAAGGCACATTTGTGTGTGTTTTGACTTGCGCGTGAAAGGCAGTTCCCCTTCTCGGTTGCTGCGGCTCTATCAGTCTGCAGATCGTCTCGGCAATGCTGGTGTTTTAGGTGTCCGACGGTGAGAAGCGACGACATTTACCACAAAGTGGCTCGTCTGTTGAGGTAATCAATAAAAAAAACCATCATCCTCCTACCGTGGTCACCACTTATTTGGAGTTAGCGCAGAATATCCTTTTCTACCATGCATCGATGCACTGTCAGTCATCATCTTATTATTCACTCCGTGTTATGGCTACTTTACAGATTCGGCTAAACGAATTCAAGATTTATCATTCTCAATTCTTTTTTACAGACACAACATTTTAATAGCCCTCCGGCCCACATAAAAACGGTATTCTTTAAATCCTCCCTACTCAGTAAATAATATTTCCATCAACCAAATACATTCCAAAGTATAAATCTTGGAGTAATAACTGAACCCTTTTCGATTACTCATAATGACCTTTTTTAAAAAAAGTTGATATTCCTATTTCTCTATAATATCCCAACCTATTCTCCTTAAGGTGCGTGTACATTATACGTTACGTCCAACTTTCTACTTTTATCCATTTACTACTACAATTTACTATCATCATCATGAAAATTTAAGATAAAACACAATATAGCTATAGGTTGTTTATTGATGTATTGTCCGCGGTTTCACTTGTAGGACTACAAGTGAAAAGCGTTTTTGTGGCAAAAGGTAGCCCTTCATATGCGTTTCATAAACGCTTGTGAAGGCTTATTTAAGATAATAACATTTGAACTGAATTAATGGTATACAGATAGACTGAACCTTGGAAAAGGGTTCAAACCCTTTTCCAAGATTCAATCTATCTGTATACCAAAATTCATCAAAATTGGTTCAGTAGTTTAGTCGTGAAAGGGTAACAGATAATATTAGTATGGATAAGACCGTTGGTCTGTAATCACATTAACTACACGCGCATTAGTCGGTACGCACCTCGAAGGATGCAGTGATTATAACTTAACTAACGTATTATTAACACGCGGTATCGACGGAGATCATATTATTTTCTCTAATGCCTTTAATGTCTTCTCAGTGTAACGATGGACGATTTCGAGTAACGAGTCTGCTATTATAATGATTGTAATAGGAACTTTTTATTTTAGATCTTGTTTTATATACCTAGTTTTTGTTTTGCTGCTAGATTTGGAATCTGAGGCTAGATGTGTGGCTTGCTTTTTGTAGCGAATTCAAACTATTACAATAGTCTGATTACTTAAATCACAAAAAAATTAAAGCATTGACTTGTAAGTGTGTTTAAAAGATCCGTTTACAGAAAAAATATAATTTATAATCATAGTTTAGCTTTAGTAAATTGCGCCTTAACCCAGATATTCCTTAGACTGCTCCAGTAACTATCTTAGTATGGATTAGGTAGGAACCTATATAACAAGAATTAATTATGAGTTACAAAGAAACCTATACCTTCCAAGGTGCATATTTTCCTTGAAGAAAACGTAACGTGTCTTAATATAGTAGTTTTGATAGCTTAACCTATCGATTATTTATCTTCCGAAAGGAGGATCAAGGACTCAATAGTGGTCTAACTAAAATATTCAAAAACAGTAAGCAATTTTTATAATTGGAAGCAAGTGCATAATTATCTCATATTTCTTCTTTATCATTCACGAGTACATTCCAAGTTATATTTTATTTTTAATCCAACCGGTAACAGGTGGGGTCCATAAAGTTATTTATGTATCAAGGAAGCATGTGCAGACTGTTTATGCATACACGTGCCGCCACCTTTGAAAGACGCGAATAACAGCTCATGACTAATTTACACAACATTAACCATCACGCCTGTGTTCGCCGAGAGCTTAGGTAGATGCGTACTAATGTACACCCACATTTTGCCGGTATGTTTAGGTCCCATTCAATAGGAGGCAAGCCTATTGCAATTAACCGGGCACAAAACCAAACTCCGAGTTGCTACTGAGAATTTATTAGAAGAACCCTATGACAGTATTGGACCTGGGAATCGACCCCAAGATCAGCAGTCGTCGCATTCGCGCATAGAACCAAATAATTATAGAACCATTTATAGTTTACTAGATTTCCCGTGCGCAGCTTCGCCTGCATACTTAGATAATTTTCGTTTCTAAATAATCTGAGCCCACTGTACCTAAACCATGGAGGTTTCATATCATAAAATGTAAAGTCAAATTTTTAAGGAACAAAACAATTGTCAACAGCGAAAAACAGCTGTACATATCTTGACGATGTGTGTGTCAAACGCATGGGAGTGTGTGTACTTTCTTATAAACTTTCCCCCCTTTTTTGTGTTGAAAAGGGGGATGAAAGTTTCACCTTAGGGGTTGAATTTTCAAAATCCTTTCTTAGTGCTCGTCTACAGTGCAAAAAGAACCAGTCATATATATACGTTAGTCAGTAGTTCAGTCAGTCAGCTTCTTCTTTGATATACCTACATAGATAATATAACTACTAATTGCTTGGATTAAGCGCTTAGAGACTGAGAGAGATATCAATGCATTCAAGACGGTAATTTGCGTAATAACAAAGTGATTGGAAGGGGTCTTCACTGCCATTGACATCTTGTAAGAGGCGAGAAAATATCTGAGTTGCTCGGTAATAGGTACTTGGGGCCCTTACGTAGGAGTCTGTCAGTTGCTGGCAGTCTGAATTCCGTAACGGCTCCTAAGCCTCGACAACGTATCAGCAACTCTTTTAGTGTTTCTAAATGTTTACAGGGTTCCACTATCTCTGAAACTTTTATCTCTATATCTTATAAAATAAGTAGGTTGTTTTTAGATTGTGCCTGTCATTTCTGGGCCGTTCAGCCATCTTAGATTTTTGAATTTGGAATCTATAACAGTTTGTTTTAAAACTTTAAAACCCAGGCTAGAGAAATCATATTTTGTTTCTCGTTGTTAAAGTTGGATCATAAAATATAAGCCCCTTTTTGTCTCTACGTTATATGTTTTTATTAGTCTAGTGATCTCAAGCGAGACTGCTACGCTAGAGGTCCTGGGTGCGATCCCCAGGTCGAGCAAAGTGTTATTGGTTTTTTTTATGAGATTCTCAGTTCGATTCAGCAGCGGAGTATGAATTTGTGCCTGGTGAATGGCAATAGGCTCCTATTACAGGGGACCTAAACATACAGGCTAAACAAACATACATAGTATGTTATGTTATATTTTTTCTTTACTATCAATGCAAAAAAAAAGTATCTATATTTTTAAAACAGATGTATTTAAAGTAACTTACGAGTAAGTACTCAAGGCTAACTTTCACTAATATGGAAATGAATACACGCAATTACGTAAATTATAAGCCATCGCGACAGAATTCAATTAATTATATCAATGACATTTACTGCTAGAGAAATTCATAGAAATATAAATCACAAACTGACTTATATTTCTATCTGATGATACTTACATTCAGATCTGTGAGGTTATATTAACGTTACACGTTATGAAGTAAGTATTTTATGTCCGTCACTATCTGCATCGATTGTCCATTTAATTTATCGATTCTTCAATCTTCTTATTAATCCCGTGGTACTCCATTTTATCTTGCCCCGTAATATGTCGGTGATCCAAGAAGGGATTGTTTCCACATCATGTTTGACGACACGTTTGGCGTAGCGGCTGAGCGATAGGCTTCTGCGCCGCGTGTTGTGGGTTCGATATGTGGGTACAAATATTTCCCCCACACGGAGCAAATATTTGTATGATCTACAGGTAGTTGTTCCGGGTCTGGGCGTTTGTGTATGTGAGAATTTGTATTTGTAAACGCACCCACGATACCTACAGGAGAAAATCCTAGTGTGGGGCAACGTTTTTTTTTATTAAAAAAAAAATATAGTCTGACTATACAATCCTACCTACACCATACAACGAAACTGAACTGCATAATGAACATAAAACTGTGATCATCAAAACAGCGGTTTTCGAATTTTGGAAAAAAGCTTTGTACGCAAAAATGAAAATTACAAAGAACTTGAAAATTGGAATAGTGTTATCTCTCTTGCATTTATTCATTTCTGAATATGCCTGTCTCCGACAGTGTCTCATTTTGAGAATTCCTGGTTGCCGCGTGGGAACGAAATGCGCCCGCGCCGTTCCTGGAACGTGCGCTCGCGATTCATCAAATCGTTTTTGTACATAGATTAATCAATGAAAGCATACAGACGGGACTTATTCATTACCTTCGAGGTCATTGAATTTATGGATAAAGATATTAAACAATAATTTTAATATTAAAAATTACAGACAAATTATAGCATTCCAAAAAAAAGGTTTGTGGTTGTTCACATAATATTATATTCAGCCACTCGCGTAAGGGATCCAAGAAACAAGAACACTAGATTTTGCATTGTGTCTGTAATTTGTTACATGACGGGTCTTAATTCTTTTATACGAAACGAAATACCAATCTCCGATTTGATGACAAAATCTCATGAACCAACTTCAAACATACAACATACTCTACAAACTTGAAATTTGGCATGTAGATATATTGCTAAGAAAAAAATGGAGAAAATTTACAGGGGGTTAGCAGAAACTATTTTAGAAATATAATTAGCAATTGTCTGAGTCCACTCTCGCCTTTATTTTTTTATCTCTTTACTTTTTGTCCTGTCTGTCACGTCACCAACTCTTTGGCATCCGTCATCGTGGCGATCACCAATCATCCAATTTTGGCGTAAACTTCCGTACAAAATTATTCTTTGCCCGTTTATTATATTTACACTGCTGTCTTTCGCAGAAACCTCTCTTTACATGTCCACGGCTTGTTGAGAACTGTACAGGAAATACAAACTTATGTTTACTATTGCGAAGTTTATTGCTGAAGAAAATTCATCCTTATGCCAAAGCTGCTAAAGTATGAGATCTATGAAAGGAATATTTGTTCGTTTTTCACATAAAACCTTTAATTGATGTTGATGGAAACTGTTATTGCTTTGTCATGAGATAAACATTGGTTGGTATGTTACAGTTTTAATGCTTGTAATTAGTACTTAATTGTTCAGCTCTATTTATTGCTTAATCGGTACATATGTTTAAATAGTAGAAAATAGTAGTTTATGTTTTTATCTTGTCAGGGGTGTTTTACTCTATATAAGAAAAAATCTAAAAATATATTATTGAGATAGCTTAAGTAAAAAAAGTCGGAAAAGTTTTACCTCGAGCCGAACTCAAACCTGCGACCTTCGGTTCGATACACCAGACGCTTTAGCCAACTAAGCTACCGAATTCCTCTGTCGAATTTCTCTTTAATCCTTGTCGAATATTATAATTTTATAATCTTAACAGCTTTTGAATAACTAATAATTTACTATTCCCTATACCGACTCCTTAGATTCGACCTCCTCAGAAATTATTGAAAATTCCCACATTTTACTCAAGCCGCCATTTCTCCACAGACGCGAGTGCGAGCGGGCGAGTTATGGCCGATGGAGCGGCCCGAGGGCATGCCAGTCATACAGTCACTAGAGGTCATGTGCGGGAAGGACCACATGGACGTCCATCTTACCTTCTCGCATCCATTCGAGGGCATTGTCTCGTCAAAAGGTATGTTTTAACTGAATAATATCATAATGATAAATAGTTTATTTAGAAAAGAGTTCATAACTATCTTATAATTAAATAGAGCAAAGTTTTATATACGAGTATATGCCTGAACTATATTTAACCTCTTTTAGAGTAGGAAGTGCAAAAACTTTTACAAATTAAGTAATAATAGGGCTAATTTACAACAAAGCTAGTGTGAGTAAACGATTTATTTGTAAACTACGAAGTCTGGTAATATGAATATTACCAAAATTTTAGGTGTAGGTACGTTCGGTTACAATTTGTTGTTATCTAAATGATCTCGTTTCAAGTTCGTTAATTCAGCAAAGCGTGTTAGCCTCGGGGAAGCAGGAAAACAAGCATAATAGTATCCGACCGAAGTTTCGGTTTCGGCCAGTTTCGGCCGAAAAATCTAGTTTCGACTATAATTTCGGTTGAAGCGTGTTAGCCTCGGGGAAGCAAGGGAACAAGCATAATAGTCTAATAGATTTTGCATTGTATCTGTAGTTTTTCACTTGAAGGGTTAATATCAAATATTATTGCTTGACAAAAATGAAACCCTATAAAGAAAATGATTTTGATACTTCTTAGTTCTTACATTTCTAAAATTTAAAATAAACATAGGTACTCATAGAATTTGTGTTGGTGTATTTTGAGTAAGAAATGTATGGACTAAATATATAAATACAAAAAACTCTAAACAACAATCAAAACATTCAAGACATGGCTGCAATACAAACCATCAATATCGTCTAAACAACTCCCAGCTATGAGCATACTAGAGGAAAATGTTAGAAACCGGTGTATTCAGACCGCCACTAATTGTTGCGGTAATTGCTAAGGTTTCACTCACAATTATGACGGATACATACTTAGTGAATTATTAATAACACACGCTCCAGTTGCGGAGCTTTTAGTACGTGATACTGTTACATACTGTACTTGGCTTTTGTTTAATTCAATTTATTGTAACGTAGTAATTTTGTGATCATATGAGTAGTTCTTTTTTGTTAGCAGCTTCTGTAGTGTCGTAATTTTTATATTCAAAGTTTTTTTTTTATAGAATAACTTAGTTCCCATTTTGGTAAAGAAATAGACAAATGCAGATAAAATTGTAATTGTAGGGTAATGGAAATGAGGTAGTTGCAAAGATACTAATAAAAAGGGTCTTGACAGACGAAGTGCCCTTTTTCATTAAAAAACGTAATATTAAAAGGAGATGGAATCAATTTATGAATAACTAGCGACCCGCTCGCGGTTTCACCCGCGCTGCTCTGTTCCTAAGAGGCGTAGCGTGATGTTATATAGGTTATAACCTTCTTCGATAAATGGACTATCCAAAAAGAGTTTTCGAAATCGGTTCAGTAGATCCAGAGATTACCCCCTACAACCTCACAAACTTTACCTCTGTATAATATAATTTATGAATAATATAAATCACGGTCGAACTATTTGAGCGATAATTCATCATTCTAGTATCATAAACTCTCTACTAGGGCGTTATCTTGTTTTCGATGACTCCGCGTTCTTATCCATCATGTTACTTCGCAGCATTGGACTAACCTGACTTCTGATTTCCTTCCATTTCAAGTTTAACGTGACAAAGAATGTCGTCAGGCTCAGTCTAGACATCGAGTCTCTATTACACAAATTCCAAATGCACGGTAATAATAACAGTGAAATTACATGTCTAGATTTCTACAAAGATGTCTGCACATATGCTATGCTTTACTCTTTAAGATTTGTCCGTTTTTTTCTTGTCTGATGCTATTTTCGAAACAGTATATCCCTCTTCTTCGTTTGAGTTTTGAATTTTAATTTTATCAATATGTATTCTTCCCTGTGTCGGAACGGATTAGAATATAATTCCTCACTGCTATACAGATCACCATGTCGTAAGAAGCAAGAAAATATCTACCTTGCTCGCTTATAAAACCTCTTGGGGTCTGACTGGCTGTCGACCAACCTTAACTCTGAGTTATGAATGATAGTCAGTTCCTTCTCGGTTGCTGCGGCAAGAATAATTACTGTAAGATTTGTTTCTCTTAAAATTTCTTTACTACGACTTTCTTTTGTGTCTACATTATTATTTTTTTAAACATTTACATATTTTTTTATAACTTTCATACTTACAAAAATGTGGCCATGTTATTCAGAACTACTTCTTGGGGCACACCTACAAGCACCGACACGAAAACAATATCACTTTCGGTAAATACGAGTAGGTACTACGTTTAGCACTTTCATAACAAACTTTAACAACAATGGTATTAGCATTCCTTAGAATTGGTGTCAGTACGTGGGCGTTTTACTATCTAAGTAATACATTAAGCGTTTGAAAGAATTTTTTGGAATATTTCCTCCAACTAATAAATCACTCCCATGTAAAATAACTTGTTAATGAGATATTAATATGGGAAGTTTCATCATTGTCGTCAAAAGTTATACTTATTAACTTATTCTTGGTTATAGGTTCTATTACGACTGCCTCATTAGTCTTGTGGTCCCAAGCGCGACTGCTACGCTAGAGGTCCTGGATCGAGCAAAGTGTATTGGGTTTTCTATGAAATTCTCAGTAGCAGCTCGGAGTCTGGATTTGTGCCCGGTTAATGGCAATAAGCTCGCCCCCTATTACATAGGACCTAAACATACCGGCGAACTGTGGGTGTACATTAGTACGCCTCTGCCTAACCCTACAGGGAATACAGGCGTGATGGTATTTTTTGTTATGTTATGTTCTATTACGTTTTAGTTGATCAACAGTTTCTTCATAAGCAAGCCGATCACAATTCAACTAAATTCACAACTTAATTGTTACTTTAAACTGGTACTGCTGAACTACTTGTTATGAATAAGTACTTAGTGAAACTCTAAAATATTTGAGGTATTATATTAAATACTTTTGGAAAAACATATCTATTACGTATCTACTTTCGAGTATATCATTGTAAGCTTTCCTCAAAATCAACTTTCGTTTATACACCATGAAGATACCAGTAGCGAACCGAAGTTACAATATTCCCACGAATCAACACGATGAAATCCTTCAATAGACTCGTGTGTCTATTAAAATATTTCAGATATTTAAACTAACAAGCCCTGTTAAACCGTATAGTAACATTTTACCAAGCCCATTAGCACTGTTTATCTGGCTAAAGATATTGCAATTAATGTAGCAGAGGCGTGCGCAAGCACATAATTAGCAATTAGCATAAACAGAGCCTTTTATTACAGTACTTCGCTTTCTATTCGTTCATAGGGACGTAAATTTTCAATGATTTGTGTTTGTGTAGTGTCGTCGTGATTTTAAATAATAGGCGTGAAATGTTCCTAATTTAATATTTATTAATTTTTGTGTTACACACCACACCCTCTCTGCCTTAAATCCTGTTGTCTGTCAGGTGTCATCTGTCAATGTCACCTGACAGCGGCGCTTACACTTTACACACTTACTACAGTTTGTATTGCCATCCTTTTCATTAATTTTTCAAGTTACCGCTGACTATACCAGACTAAATTATTACAGTAGTATACATTTGACACTGGCTAATACATGACCATATACATTGTACAATCAATAAAACAGGTATGCAGGCAACTAACGACTTTAACTTGTCTTTTGTGACAAAGATTGTGTATAAGAGAGGTAGGGCATAGTGGAATTGAATAACACAATTGGAGCTGCTTGACTGGGCAAGTACTTCCACCTTACAGAAAATCGTAGCCAAATAACATAGTTCCGTGCTATGTTGTGTTCCTAACGGTGAGCAAGGTCGCTAGAGCTTCGCGAGGAAGCGGTGTGTTGGCAGTGTGGGGGACCAGTGATGTTTTGTAACCGCCGCTGTCATGCATGGCAGAATGTCTCCTGTGCTGCGAGCCCAACTATTCCTCCTTAATTTACAGAGTCGGCAACGCGCGAGTGATACCCCTGGTGTTGCAAGCGTCTATAGGCTATGGTAACCGCTTACCATCAGGCGGGCCGTATATGCTTGTTTGCCACCTTAGTGGTATATATATTAAAAAAAAATATCGCGCAATATATGTCAAAACGCATTTTCTGTCATACCTACCCAAATATTTCACCACAATTATGTTTTTCTCAGGTCAACACGGTGACCCTCGATGTGTGTACGTGCCGCCGTCAACGGGACAGACGTACTTCTCATTTCGGATCGCATACGCCAAGTGTGGCACTAAACCAGGTAATTATACAAATAAGTATCCATTAATAAAATGTATTATTAAGTTATAAACATTTTACTTGTTTTGTCTGTAATGGTCGGCAAGTTTATGATCATCGTAAAGAAACCCGAATATTCGACTTGCTTGGTGGTAGGACCTCTTGGGGTCTGACTGGCAGGCGACCACCCTTACTTCGGATTCTGTCGTAAAGCACCTTGGTGTGTGTTTTGACTTTTGGGTGTGAGAGCCAGTTTCACTTCGGTTGCTGCGGGTCTGGAAATCTGCAGTCCGTAGGGGCTCTTATGGGCTCCCAAACACATCAGCAACTCTTGTGTTGCAGGTGTCCATGGGCGACTATGAATACTTACCACCAGTCGTCAGTTCGTTTGCCGTTATGACCAATAAAAAAAACGTAGAACGTAGCACTATAAGATTGCCTGGCCAAGTAATTATTACACTTGGACACCAAGATCTCAGATACTACAACTCCCCAAAGATCCTCACAAATGCAGAGAGATTGTCACAAAGTTTAGTCGGCACATCACGACGCTCGGCAGTCAGCAAATGACTCAAGAAGGAGGTCACACGCACGACGACTAAGCGTTATGTCCTTGGTTTGATTCCCAGGTTTGGCAGTGTTATCGGATTTTTCTATTATTAAATTCTCGTAGCAGCTCTGAATATAAATTTGTGGCTGGTTAATCGATATATGATCGCCCCCTAATATCGGCGAACCTTGTAAATTTGCACTCTCTTCCTAAGCCTTTGTGAAATACGGGCGGGATGGTATTTTATTTATGTTTATTGGTTCCGTATGAATATATTTAATATCTATAATATCACAATTTCAAAGTGGTCTTTTACTTTGCAAACATCATAAAGAACTAGTAAAAAATAAAGAAATAAGGTAAAATCTACACAGTTAAAGTAATTAAACTCGTCTCGGTTGGTTAAGTATAAATGGACCGTGAGTAGTGGCGTGAAATCAATAAATATATCCGATGCCTAATGATGCGAACTTACACAATTAGTCGATATAATAAATCGTTTACACAAATCGATTTATCGTACATCATTCTGGGATTCCATATGGGTAGTCCTTCACTTTTTTTTGTACTTAAATAGCAAGTAAGTAGGTAACCTAAAATACAAAAAAAAACATTTGATTAATGATAAGTTACAAACTACCTATGTATAGGTACTATCGGCCAACGCCATATCTAGCCACCGTAAGGGCTATATTTGCTTGCAGCCTCGGTTGCTATTCCAGTGCTTACCTACGCTTATCAACCAATAGCATCGTCCTTTTTATGAAATCGAAATCGTATCTCTAATCGTATAAACAAAAAAGATATTGAAATAAAACTACTTTTTATGGATTTTATCCCGTCATATTTATATTATTTAATTCCTAAAAGCCAACACCACCGTGTGCACGGGATTTTGTTTTAAAAATGGCTAGATATGGAGTTGGCTGATAGTACATCACTACACTTATATCTAAATATATTTTTTTGCCAGAGTTAACGGTAACTACAGTAGCCAGAGTAATGTGTTGAAATTTGAAAAGCCAATCTTAAATTTTTGATGAATTAATTTGTAATAGCATTGACAGAATTTTATTCTTAAATAGATTTCGGCTTCAACAATACCGATGGCTTCCTATTATGTCGATTGAAACATCGATACTTTTTTACTTATTCGATTCATTCAAATTATGTCTTCACCTGTTTGAAATGTTTACTTGAGTTAAAACATGTCGCTCAAAAAAGGTCAGGTTAAAAGCACCTAAAACCGACGATCATGCATGAGGAGATTAATGAACGTGGATGAAGCGAAACTGCGAAAGGGGTGTGCCAGGATCGTAGCAAGTGGAAATCTATAGTCTCTGCCTACCCCAACGGGAGACAGGCGTGAAAATATGTATGTATGTATGTCGCACATGTAAAATAAACCAAAATTTAAACACAGGATTTCTTTTAACCTTAGTCTAGTTTAGACTATTATTAGTCTTACAGTGTTTTTAAAAGCAATTATAAAGCTTATAGCTAAAAGTTTTTACGGTCTTCATTAAAAAATGTCTGTTTATATGCAGTTTAGATTGATGGTCCTATAAACTTAATACATTACAAAAAGTGTTTTTAATGCTGCTAATAACAATTTTACTTTAATATCAATGAATGTTATAACAGGATTTTGTTAATTTTATTTTTCAAATAAAATTACGAATGTTGAAAGCGAATACTTAAATTGACATTTTTAATGTATATTGACTTCCTTATTATTAGAATGATTAATTTCAAATTGACACTATTTTATGCTGGCATTCAAAAGCATTCAAAGGAATATACTCTAAAGATATTAATTTTATTGCTAATAACAGTGATTGAAATTGAATAGCAAAACTTTAATCACAATAATTACACATTATCGTCATTCATACCACACAGACCACCTCAGAATATCTGAATTAATTAATCATATAAATATGGTTTTGTATGTTTGAAGTAATGATGACTTAAATAACAAAATGCTCTTATCAAAGTCATTACATCCTCATTGGTCATCATTTTAGTGTCAGGAACGTGGTCCTTAGCATTGTAAAAAATGTTTGGACAAAATCGGTTTAAATTGACCTTAGATCTATCAGCGTAAAGACCTATCTCATTGATTGATGGCATCAGATGCAATTTTATATTGAACTGTCTTAGAACTTGAGAGTTTATGCTTTTGCTTTCAATACAAAATAAAAGTACTTACATTTTAATTCATCTTTCACAATGCCTTAACAGTGCTAATAGGTTCCTTTCACGCAAAGTATCTTCATAGATTACTTACAGTAACAAGTGTAAACTAGATTACGAAGCGAATAATCTATCTTTGCAATATATCTTGTAGATTCTCGTGAGCCATTACAATAAGAACTAGTTTGTTGCCCATTTATTCAATTTAATAGAAAAGCTATTGGATTACAAAGTGTGGTTTTCAAAATACGACAATAATTGAAGCAATGAATAAGCCATTCCAACAGGCGAATGATAATGTCTTGGATAGACGAAGTTATCGCCGGAAACTGTAATGTAGACACCCACTTGAGAACGTGGGCATTTAATACATGAGGATGTGTGTTCACAGATATACATAGACATAGGGCATGTATCAAGTTTATTCAAGGTTATTCATAAATATCTATGGTTATTCATACGTTAATAAGTAAAAGCAATACTAATGGTGAACGTGAAACAATTGATGCAGATTTGAATGAAATGACTTTTAAATATAATAATAGTTAAATTTTTAAATTGGAGTGTAGAGGAACTGCTAATGATGAATGGAAAAAACAAATAACACGTGAGTGGATATACTGCGCGAAAAATGAAATTGAAAGGATACATATTGATCGACATGAAACGGTTGCTAGACTTTTAGAATTTAAAGTCGTATTGATCTCAAATAATGTAATCTAGGGATAGGATAACAAGCTGAGGAAAGCAAGAGTCTCCAATCAATTCAAAAATAAACATAATCAATCAGTTTTCTTTATTTGTTGAGTAGGACTGAAACTAGCAATTAAAAAGCTGACATATTTCTGTTTGCTGAACCTCAAGTGTCAAAAATATTTTATCACAAAATAGATTGGTATTGCCTGTCCCTTTCATGGCTTGCTATGAGCAATAACACCATATTAGTTTGTGATCGTAAAATGAAATATGTTATTACTAAACATGGTTACTAGGACATTGATTTGATTGAGATTGTCTCCTGTAGCTGTTTTGTATCGACATTTTTTTATAGAGTGTAGCTAATATACCTAGGTGGTAAAAAGTACTCATCGCCCATGGACACCAGAAGAGTTGCATTGCGGACCCTTAGGAGCCCCTACGAACTGCAAACTGATTATAACTGTCTTGTCTATTGTTAGCCCTTCTCACATGAATCGTGGATAATTATCAATTGCTACAACGCTACGAATTATCCACGGCTGTGCTTGTAATTAATTCACATGAAATCAAGCAGTCATCTGACTTTCTAATATACGCGTTTAACGGTACTTAAATGGTAAAGTCCTAATCATTTATGAACTATGGATTGTTATAATATATACAAAGTTTTAATTTCGACCGTCTGCGTGTTCCAATCTTATTTTTTAACCAGGGAAATCTGGATCTAAAAATTCGTTCCAATTAATAAGAGAATCTATAAACTTACTGTTGTATTGTACTTATGTAGTAATTGGATACGTACCTAGATAATCTTTGAAAACGATATCTTTACTAATATAATCTTTTCTTATGGTAGTAGGTAATACGAGACTTAAACCCTATACAATTTTAGATTTAAATAGATTAGATTGGTAAGTTGGTCGGTAACATAGGTTAACATTACCATATATCGTAAATCCCAATCTCACGTAGACAACATTTAGATTCTCAGTAACTATCGGTAATTCGTCACAATTTCGCAATAAATCGCCAGCATTCAAGTTTTACGGCACATTGGTCCCATTTCAACAAAGTCAGTGAGTTTTTCTCATGCCGATTCCTAGTTGCGTCCACTATGGCTAGTGTGGAGTAACGGACGACACAACACGCGTCCCGCTCCTTCTGCGAACATTGCGCGCGCATTGTTTCTTGGAATCACCACCCGCCGGACCACATAACACCGCACACAAGGCTCATTTTTGCCCACAAACCCGACTAAAAGACGCCATCCCTCAATCCACTACTTTCAAGCGTATTTCCTTCCAGCTATGACGTAGTAATGTGGACTTTAAGTGCTTTGAGCGAAAAGTATTGTGGGTGTCAATGTGAAAACGATTTTAAACCGTATAGAGTTAGAGTCTGAATATGTCAAACGCGTGTAAACTTGGAAGATTAATGTCCTAATGGATTGTTGTTCTAAAAGGGAGTTAGCTGGAAGCGTTTAAGGGTCAGTTTTGCTTGTCTGATGTCGACCTAAGACCACTGGCACGATCCGCGTTCTTCGGGCGACTTCCACTTTTTGCGTAAGTACATCCGTGTAGGTAAAGCCCTAGCAATAATAAGTATTTTGAATCTATATATACTTATTTATAAAAGCTAACCACTGACTGACTAACAACAAAATACAAATTTAAAATGTACCAAGTAGGAATCCTATAGGCTGTTGGTATCTGCGAAATAAATTTCCCTAAATCTGATCCTTGATAAATGATTGGGGATATTTCTGCAAGATTGGGAAAACCTAATACCGCCGTGGTACGTAGCTAATGTTTTAGTTTAGAGTTTTTTTTTACAATCTCTGTGATATACCTATTTATACGTTTCCGCACGGAATGAATACACAGAATTTCATGAAAAATCAAACATTGCAATTCAAGGATCGATATGGGATAATATTGATCCCTGAATTTCGCTGAATCATAAAAATCGGTCCAACCGTTCTTGAGATATAAATGGTGTAACTAACCCGACTTAGTTTTATATACAAGATGTAACAAGACGACAAACAAGTATACTTACAGGCCGCCATAAGGAATGCACCTCACACCACTGGCTAATAGAAATTTTATTGGCTACATATATTTCAAATGGAACACAGTAATATTTTGGCAATGCGGGGTTACCAACCTAGCGGAAATCACCAGCAGAGTTCTCCCACCTAAAGAACTTTTCTCTTTTTCCAGACCTCCACGGACAGTTCTATGAGAACACGGTGGTGGTGCAATATGACAAGGACCTGCTAGAGGTGTGGGACGAAGCGAAGAGACTACGCTGCGAATGGTTCAACGATTACGAGAAGACAGCCTCCAAGCCACCGATGGTCATCGCAGATTTGGATGTGGTGCAGTTGGACTTTCGAGGTTAGAAAATAATATAATAATATCTACTAGCGATGTTTTTCCGGTATTCTAGGTTGGAAACGAACAAAACATCATATATGTAGAATATACTGATTACAGACACTAAAATTCTTAAGTTTTCGAAGATCGCTGATAGTTTTAAACTTGTGTGTATTCAATTATAGTTTGTTGTTACATAAGGAGCAATTTTATTATCCTCCGTTTAATGAGTTGTAATATATCTAGGTCTCTAGATTATCTGGATTTGCATTTTGAATTTGAAGATACATATATATTCAAAACGGTACCCTTACTAATTGATAAGAAAGCTTCATCATCGAAAGCTTAATACATGTGAACCTTTAGTTTTGAGGAAATATTCCTTCAACTTTGAGGACATTAATCTGTATATTTTATAGAGTAGGTAGGAAAACAGTTTTTAGGCTAATATAGACAAACCAGATAAGATTTTTCTACTGTTTCTTATAGGAGACAACGTGGACTGCTGGATGGAGATACAGGCAGGGAAGGGCCCGTGGGCAGCGCCGGTGTCCGGCATTGTCCCTTTAGGGTCCACTCTCACCCTGGTGGTCGCCATCAACGATTACCGAGGTAAGACTTGACTATTGACGTTAGGTATTTATAAGTGGTGAAGGTTCGGACAGTTCGATTCCTACAGACTTCACTTTGTAGTGTTTACAGTAGGGAAGTTGACTGGTGTTTTTTTTATGAAAAATAACAGGTTTAGTGCGATTTACAACCAAAATCATCTAATAAATTTCTTAATTTTTGTTCGGTAATTCTATGACACTACATCATGTCAAAAACTATAATAACTCAATTGAAGTGTATAGATACTGTTATTTTTTAAGAACCACATATTTCTGTTATTTATAATTGCGCCGATGGTTATAAAGGAACCGCGTTTGAAATTGCCTATTGTTTTCTAAAAAAAAAATCTTGAATAATATTCATCAATTTTTTATTGCTGTAATTTCCATGGTGCGTGCAACATCATCTCGTTAACTTTTTTAGTACGTGGGATTTTAGTCATACTCTTATAAGGTATTTCTCCAAATAAGGTTTTATGACAACAAATTAAGATGTTTAGCGCAATTTACAACTATGTTTTGAACATTTATGTCAAGATTATTGCCGGATGTATTTTATGCTTGATTGGTGATGTAGTTGTACAACTGATTGAGTATAAGTATGATGAAAATATATAAAATTTACTATGGTTTGTAGCAAAACACGACCGGCGTTGTCGTAAAAATACCTACATATAATTTTTATGTCCAAATAAGATAATTTTATTAAACTATAACAAGTGCATAAACTATGCTATAAAATCTATAAATTTATTACTATTTGAAACCAATTGCAGTTATAAATTTTAATATATATATTTATATTTCAATCGAATTGGCTTTGATGTCGAAAAGTTTCAGCTTCATTCTAACATCGTGTCTAAAACGTGCACCTGCACAGACTATTTTACCTGGGTATAGAGTTATCTGCTATACAATTCTGCGCTGTAGCCCTGTTCGTAAATTTCTAAATGAAGATTTCTAGGTCAGTCTCATCCGTACATTTCTTCTAGTTTTATTACTAGATATACGTGAATTTACCCGTATTATTTTATGAGACTACGAGTCGGATCCGAAACAATACCGACATTAAACTGTAAAATTGTCACTAAAATACTGACACAATTAATATCTAGTATTTGTTTTATACCAGTATTACTCTATAAGTTGCAAGAACAAAGTAAATAATTACCGTTTTTAATGATAATACGCTGAACGGTCTGCATGCCGCACTTAAGATCGTTTTTAATTACCAATACATAACTTGAAATATTGTGGTAAAGTAATTGCTGTTAGACTTAACAGTCGCATAGCGCACGGTCTCGGGAAACTTTACGAGTAAAGACCGTATTTGATTTACGCGAACAATATTATTGTTTGAGAATTAACAGATACATAAAATATCCTTGTTTTAAAATCATAAATGATATGAAACCTATATATAATATTTACCTCTGAAAGTTTTTAGTATAAAAAGTTTTTAATATAAAGAGTTTAGTATTTTTTTATTTCATGCCTGTTTTGTAAAGGTACTGGGAGTATTTAGGTTTAAAAAGTTTTGTTTTTCACTTAATATTTTTTTATTATTTCGCGTTAAAGTAATTTTATTTATATGATTATTTTAAAATTAGATCCACGAGAGGAATTCTAGTATTATAGACCAGTAATATATTTTATTTACTTATATATATTTGTAACATAAATAATTAGTATAGACTATTTACTACTAACACTTTTGTGTTGGTCGTATACTACATATTTCTATGCCATGGTTACCTGAACCGCATAAAACAAACAATAGGATAAAATTGCAAAGCAAGAATGGCTAATGAGGAAACGTTTATAGTTCTACTTTGTGGTTAAAGTGAATGAAAACTAATTTAATCTTATATTTACTGAAATGAAGTAAACCACAATGTGAGCTTTAAGTACAGGAAATAGACAGTAGACACCTAAATCATATTTACACAGATATTTTCACACCGGTCTCCCATTGGAGTAGGTATCGTTTTTTTTATGGATTAAGCCGGCGAACGAGCTGACGAGCCACCTAGTGGTAAGTAGTCATTGTCGCCCTTAGACACTTGCAATACCGGAAGAGTTGCTGATGTGTTGTAGACCCTTAAGAGCCCCGACGGACTTCAGACTGCCAGAGCCACAGAATCCGAGGGGAACTGGCTCTTACGCGCAAAAGTCGAAACACACACTAAGGTGCTTTACAACTGACTCCGACGTTGGGATGGGCACCAGCCAGTCAGATCCCAGGAGGTCCTACCACCGAGCAACCGAGATTTCCACTTGCTACGATCTTAGCACATCACATTTGCTTCATCTACATTTATTAACCACCCCAAGCATGGTTGTCGGTTTAGGATGCTCCTAAATGTTTGTCACAAAATAAGTAAATCTATCTCAAAATAATTTTAAACGCGCATACCGAGGTGATGTTCCCATCGTCATATTGTTTAAATATTTAAAACGAACAGCAATTATAATAAATCCGCATAATTGAAAGAAAATATATCCATTTTCAAATATATTTTAGTTACTAAGTATTTCAAATAAAAATAGCGGTATTGTATATAAAATATTTGCGCCCAATTTTCAAACATCGTCGCAAAGTTGCTAGCTTGTCGGTATTTTATCGGTTACATTTCGGAGAGTGTGCATCAGATCTCCGCGATCTTATTCCCCCTTGCCCTTTCTAATATCGGACGACCAGAAGCACAAAAAAGCGTCATCGATTCATGGTGGACATTCCGAAAATCCGATCGAAACGCTTTAAGTCCACTTTTATCATGCGTACCACCCAAATATGGAATGAGCTTCCCGAGTGGGTCTTCCCCGATAGATATAATCTGGGTGTCTTTAAATCACCAGTGAATCGGTTTCTGGTAGACAAGCGCGCTCCATCGTAGATCGCAGTGTTGCTTAACATCAGGCTAACTGGCGGTAAAGCGTAAGCCTATCAAGATTAAAAAAAAAACTGTCAATGGTCATTTCATAAAAATCCGTAACTCAAGTGCTATAGTCATCGTGTAGCACGTTATAAACCATATTTGAAAACAGTGCTTTTTAATTTAAAAAAATATTCAACCGTTGTACTGGCCTTATGAAGATATTTACCACTGCTATAAAATAAGCTTCAGTCATCTTTGCAATGACGTGATACAATAAAAGTGACACTTTTGCTCCGCCTACGTTCAGATAGTTTGTTAACGGTTTTCCGATCGTTTAACGATGGAACGTTTTATGTTGCTAATTTGTTTTAATGTCAGTTTTGTTTTATTATTACACCTTTTATTGATTTATACGTCATTACAC
The DNA here is from genome assembly GCA_910591435.1 of Acronicta aceris. NCBI lineage: Eukaryota > Metazoa > Arthropoda > Insecta > Lepidoptera > Noctuidae > Acronicta > Acronicta aceris. Next base: position 4,383,842 of record OU342767.1, on the reverse strand, counting down.
CTTTTATTGATTTGCTGAATAAAGTTGAGAGAAGAAAAATTAAATATTTTGTAACCTATAGAAAAAAACAAAAAAATAAATAACTTATCTTCTAGTTAAATAATCCAGACGCTATAGCCGAATTTACGTCTTAAGGTTGCGTTAGAATTTTTCCTCCACTAAAATAACTTTATAATCTTATCATGAAAAAGGCAAAAAAAAACAAAAAAATAACTTATCTTCTTACAAACAGCGCTATTAGTTTCTTAAAGTTGACACTTACATACGAAGAAAATATTATTGTATACTTCCTTTTTTGACGAAAAACGTTTCCCAAACTTCCTCCAACATAACTAAACAACACAAAAGTAAATTTCCGCCAACACACAAACACACATAAGTCGTGTTATCTCGAAAACTCGTAAAATCACTACCAGGGTAATGACAGTGTTTACACGACTTAACGGTACCCGGTAATTGTAAAAAGTGAACTGGACAAATATGTACGAATGAGTTTGCTTAACGGGCCTGCAACTATGGGACACGGGACTGGATCTACCTTATGGATCACTTTTAAACGACGGACGTGCGAGTATATTTTATAAAGGTATAGATGATACGGTTTACGTGTATGATTTAAGGATTATTTTGATCTTGGGTGCGTAATTTCTGTAAATATTACAACTAAAACGTTAAACACAACGGCTATGAAAATATCTTATGTATTTACAACGCTAGTGCTTATTTAACTTCCATTCCCCAGCTTACTGGGCAACATCGTAACGGCCATATTATTAACAATATTAATGTATTTATTTTTTCCTGTAACTCCTCTAAATATGTAGATAGATATGCGATCAAAAGGAATTTGTCAGATCCTTTTGTTCGCATATCTACATTTTTTTAAAGATTTGGATATTAAAATAGCAAAACCCAAAAATAAAGTAAGGATCTATTTCTTTTTATAAAACACTAGCGACCCGCGCGCAGTTTCACCCGCGTTGCCCTAAGACTTCGAGCGTGGTGTTAAATAGCTTAAAAACCTTCCTCATGAACCACTTCGTCCATTAGTGAAAACCGCATAAAAAATCGTTCAGTAGTTTTTTAAATTTATCAGGACAAACGCGGTTGTTTTATAATATGTAAGGATAATAAAGGAATATTTAGAAAAAAAAAACAAGATGAAATAAACATCAATGATAGATTCAACAGTAAATCATTAGAAGACTATATTTGTATTATTTATTTATTTATTTATTATTTATGCACACAACAAAACTATGAGAAAATAACCAACTAAGGACTATTAAGTACAAAGGTACTGCTTATTTCTATATCTATATCTATATTTATTTGTAACTTACCAATTCCTAAACATTTATAATCTTTAGCAAAACTATAAAGTAGCATTCTTTGAGTTCCTGCATAGAATCGGTACTCACATAAATATTTAATTACAATACCGACATTAAAGTAATTATTCAAATTTATTTAAGTATTTATAAATTTTATCTCATATATCTCTGTGCGCATAGGCTTGTAGGGTCAAAGGTTAGCTGACAGAACTACCTACTTCGCGTACGTGATTGCCCACCTACAAACACTAGTAACTTAGTCATAATCTTAAATGTTTATAGCCATCATAATATCTTTGGTCACAGTTTTAGTACGCAGACTTGCAATATTTCGTGACATTTAGTGTAGATATTAGATATTTTTACGTCCCGTGTAGCAAATTTGGATAACATACCATCTCGCCTCTGTTCCCCGAAGGCTTAGGCAGAGGTGTACCTACTTATTTACAGTATACACCCACGGGAGCGAGCCTATTACAATTAATCGGGCTGACATCCAAACTCCAAGCTGCTACTGAGAATTTCATAAAAAAATCACAATAACACTGCTCGACCTGGGAAATGAACTCAGGACTTCTAGGGTAGCAGTCGCACTTTAGACCACTAGACTAATGAGCCAGACTATTTACATAAAACCTTTTAAAATTAATGTACAATACGTTTCCGTTTTCCTTTATTCTTATTAAATAAAATATCTCCTACTATTTCTAGTGCTATTTTTAGCTCCTAATAATTATTATGTGTTTACCGTTTCTTCATACTCCGTTTCAACAATATCTGCGCAAGCGCAATGAACAAAAGCTTTTTTTCACAATGGAACGCATTAATTTAATTTCAATTGAATCAATAGCAGTTGGCAGTCGTGCGTTATGAGTTCTTTTATCTAATTGACAATGATTAATGGTTTGAATGTGAATGATCTTCTACTAGGACTTAATAAACAGATCTGTGCGTGCGCGCATTTACGTGCTTTGTTACAGATAAATTAATTCTGATACCATCACGCCTGTTCCCCGACGGGTTAATCAGACGCGAACTAATTTACACCCACACTTCGCCAGTATGTTTAGGTCCCATGTAATAGGGGGCGAGCCTATTGTCATTAACCGGAACACAAATCCTGACTCCAAGCTGCTACTGAGAATTTCATTGAAAATACCCAATAACACTTTGCTCGACCTGGGGATCGAAACCAGGACCTCCAGCGTAGCTGTCGCACTTGGGACCACTGTACTAAGGAGGCAGTCTAAAATTATTGTGAATCAATTCTTACTATGCTAATTTAGTTTATTTATTCAAATTTAAAAATAAGAAAAGTATTCCTTAATAATGACATTAAGGCAGAGACTATATTAAACCACGATATCTCCTACGGCACAAGTAAATGTTTAGTTATTTACGTGTATACGATGTATGGCTGCACCGTATCCAAAAATATTACCTTTGTATAATGGAACCAAAAATATTTCAAAACCTTAACAAATTACCACAAACTGTCAAATTTCCCCAATGAATAAACTCTATTATTTGGAGATAAAATTGAAAATCGGTTGAAGAAATTTGACAGTTTTGGATAACATGATAATTATGCTGTTGACTGTATGATGTATGGGTTCACTTTCGTAGTCGCGTCTGCATCTAATGTAGCCTCACCTTTGCAATTTGAAGAATTTGAGCTCAAACTGCGTCTAACTTAGTTCCTCACCCAGCTTAACAGCGGAACTACACAAATTCCAAACGTCGTGGGTGTGTTGTCCCATACATCAACCTTCGAATCGAACTTGCGATACGAGGCGCAGGAGTCGATCGCTCAGCCACCAAGATCGTAGCCAAGAAATCATTTCGTTGATCAAAACAACAATAAGAAACAATTGGATTTTAACATAATCACGGATCCTAATTATTTTAAAATCATCATTATCTTCCTGCCCTTGTTCCAATTTATTTGGGGTCGGCGGCTCCCTTTCCCATTGGCCTGTAACTCCTCTAGTGTTGTGGGTGTCCATGGGCGGCGTTAATCGCTTACCGTCAGGCGATCCGTATGCTCGTTTGCCCCCTATTCCATAAAAAAAAACAAAATCCATCCATCTTTTCTTTCCCCTCCGTTCCTCCACATTCATATTTACTCCTCTTTTAGTCAAATACGTTTCATCCCTCGATATCAAACTCAGTTAATTTAAAATTTAAAAACTCCGACTGCCAAAAAAGATGCAAACAAGATGACCATCATCATGCAGTCCGCGGCATACAAAAAATTATGCCTCTGATGACATGGGGTTGGTTATCATGTTTTATCCAACTTACCCCTCCCTGCAAGTTGCGCACGCCAAATGTGTCAAATCCATACAGAAATACCAAACAATACATTGAACAATCCGGAATTTAATAGTTTCCAAACATTTCAAAGCCGAGGTTTCAAGCACGTGCGAGCTTTCTTCAGTTAATGGAATAGCTGTTGACTCAACATAAGTGTTTGCCCATCCTTAAGACTAAACGATCTTTGTGTACATACGATGTTAAGTCTTCACTTAAGTGTAATAATATTGGGAATTTGTGGGCTCTTGTATTCTTCAGGTTGAAGATGTAGATACCCTAAGTACGAGTTAAGAGCCTCGAAGAATTAAGATATCGTATTTTGTTGACCATATTGACAAACTATGGGTGTACGGGCAACAGCATCACGGTATCAAAAACTGTCAAATTTCTTCAATTTAATCTCCAAATAATAGAGTTTATTATATTATCCATTGGGGAAGTTTGTCAGTTTCTGGCAACTGAATATGCTGTTGACTGTACAACAGTACACTTCTGCCTTACCTTTCGGATAACACAGACGAGATTGTATGGTATTTACCTTTGTCATCGCCATGATCAACCGATTTACTGTCCAACTGCAGGGCACGGATCTCTCAAAATGAGAGCGGTTAGGCTATAGTCCACCTCGCCGGCCTAGTGCGGGTTGGCAGACTTCACACGCCGTCGAGAAAATCTTACAGACATGCGGATTTCCTCATGTATCTATCCTATGTATAAAGATGTAACTTTCCCAATACTAACTCGAACCGTTTTCAAGAATCAAAGCTTACTCATGTCTCTAACAAATAGCTTTGATATTTCTTACGGTTTATCAGAGACATCAATAGACAAAGCCTTTCCATATAAGTGCATTTACAGTCGGGAATAATACGAAACATTGTAAAATAAAATCCTAATCACACTTTCCTATTCTGGGAAACATAATCGATTGTACCTAATAAGTAGAGACGAGTAAAGGCGCGAGGAGAGTTCTATCTCTTTATTTGCTTAAATGTCTATCCAAGTACCATTAAAGCTAGTCAGATATTTCAATATTACGACTATCAACCGACCGTCTATCAACGGGGTGTCACGAAAAACATCGTAATCCGTGACTGCAAATAAAAAGTTTATTTCTATACACTATGTTAAAATACCCTGTCCGATCCGAAAGGGTCATAATTAAAGGGATCCCAATTACATTACTAAGGGCCTTCCTTTTATTCATCAGTTAATCTTAAAGGCCCAAATAAAATAAGAAGCATTACAAATTAATGAAAGTAGCCATATTAATGAAGTTTAAGATTGTCGTGCCCAAATCACCACAACTTCCCCAAAATCTAGCTAATTTTTAAAATGTGAAAACACCATCATCAGCCTTAGTATATTTGGCACTTAGTGACGATTGCCAATGTATTGCCATTGTTTTCCTCACTTTATTACATTTTATTCATACTTTTTACTTCTAATCTGATCTAGATCTTGATACCTAATAAATAAAACCTACCTTCACGGATCGTTGATGTTCGTATGTATAGATGTTTTCTTATCTTCCAGGTGAATTTGACATGCGGGTGAAGTCGTGTGCGGCGTCCGACGGATCCGGCCATGTGATTCAACTGTCCGATGAATATGGATGCGTCTTGCGACCTAAGATGATATCAAGGTACGACGCTAATGTATGAAGCTCTTATCTAGGCTTGAACATCATTGCTCGCTGACCACGATGTTTGAGGTCTTGGAAAGGGCTTAATTTAACAAGCTTAGTGAAAAATGTAACTAAGTAAAATTCGTGTTCTGAAAAAATAATTTAAATCAGCTAATAAGTTTCCAAGATATAAGTTTTTGGTGGGGATTGAGAGAGGATGCTTTGTCACTTTCTCGCAAAACGAGTCGTATAAAAATTGTATGGCGCAGTGAGTTGTGTCGTCACAATTTTATAGAACGTTATCTGTCTAGAATAAAATTCAAATGCTTATAACTTCCTTATTTTGTGGCTGCCGAGTTTGAAGTCAAGGGTTTGATCCTGACGTCGAATAAAATGTTATTCAGTGTTTTTTGTGAATTCTCAGTAATGACTCGGAGTTTGGTTTTATCCTCAGTTAATAAGCTTGCCCCCTCTATTCTTCAAATGGTTAACCAGAGGAGTACCTATTAATTTACACCTATAGTTTGCCGATAAGTTTTTAAACTTGTTGTGTGTTTCAACTTTTGCGCGTGCGAGTTCCCCTCGCTTGCTGCGGCTCTGGCAGACTGCAGTCCGTAGGGTCTCTTAAAGATCGGCAACACATCAGCAACTCCTTTGGTGTTGCAGGTGTACATGGATGATGATTACTACTTCCACCAGGTGGCTCGTCAGCGCGTTTGCCGACATAACCAAAAAAAAAATTTACGTAAAAGCGAGCCTATTGCCATTAATCAGGCACAAATCCTTACTCCAACGCTACTGAGACATTTATGTAGAATTGCTAGATCTGAAAATTGGACCTAGGAACCTATGGCCTGCTATACCATGAAGTCTCTAGCTTAAATGTTATCTTTTCAGATTCCTCAAAGCCAAAGCGGTAGACGAACGAGCCACCGTTATAACATACGCATTCTTCCACGCTTTCAAATTTCCTGACGCTCTCAGCGTCCACATCAGATGCAAGGTCGAGATCTGCAGACATGGATGTCTGGACCACTGCCAGCTGGCTGGAGTTACTCCACAAAGACATGCAGCTCTGGATAGAAAGGATGACAGGACGCATCAGGATCATAATGAAATTAAGTAAGTGTGCACTTATTGTCGAAGAAAGATGTTGACTTAACATAGTTTCATTAGTGTGTTTCATTGTTATGCAAAAGTATCCCACTTCGTGCAAATAAGAGAAACTGCCTGCAGAGCTTAAAAGGGTTTCGATGAATCATCGTAGTACTTATATGATTCACATTAGAAATCTCTCAAGATCTACAGAGAATAATCACCCCTTTAGATTAATCACAATATAATCTATGGACAGTTGAACACACATCAACACAGCGTGCCCAAACATCGCAAGTTTAACAAGCTGATTTCTCATTCTTCTCTATTGCTTATTACATACTATAGACTATTATGGTTAGCTAGGATGTCGTGTGTCGGTGAATCATATTGTGATACATCCAAAGTCGACATTTTAGCGCCCCTGTTATTTTACTTACACTTAGTAACAAATTGGAAATAAGAGAAATTGCCTGCAGAGCTAAAAAGGACTTTAATTATATGATTCACATTTGAAATGGCTTAGGATTATTTCAGTGAAGGAAAAATTCAATCGCGGGCAGGATTCGAACCTGCGTCTTCTGGTTAGATACACCAGACGCTCTTCTCTCCCTCTAAGCCACCGCGAGTCCCACCCGCTAGATCGAAATCGAAAGGCGTAGAGGTCAGAGCGTCTGGTGTATCTAACCAGACGACGCATGTTCGAATCCTGTCCGCTATTGAATTTTTCCTACACTAAAATAACTTTATAATCTTGGCATGAAAAATGCAAAAAAAAAATCACAAAAAGATGGCTAAGGATCTTAATTGTCGTAATGTATTGATTAAATTGTGTTCCTCGATGTGTTAAGCTGTTAAGTAGAGATATACTATTTAATTGTACACCCACTGTTCGTTCGTATATTTACGTCCCACATAAAAGGGTGCGAGCTTAAGTATAGGATCGAATTTACGATTGAATGTGAGAAAGAAAGGTTGAGTAAGTTCACAATGCTGTTGTTTACGCGAGAAAAATGTCTAGCTTCTTACGAGTACTGTACCTGTATTCCAATAACAAATCATAAAGCTAGTTATTCCTTTCATACATATCCACTTACGTGTTATTTATGTTCGCTTTAAAGCAATCGTAAGAAAGGTAGTGGTTAAGGATATTAAAATCATAATATATTATAAATGAAATGTTCCATCAACGTTTCATACAAGGATTTGTAAATCATTGGTAATCATAGCCAACCATTAAAGTCTTGTAGATTTCAATGAAACAATTTTAATCGTAGAGCTGTAGATATAGGTACCTAATTCTGTTGTATAAGCTTTTACTGTAAGATTCTATATGTTTAAAATAAAATAAAATGCACCAAAAAGGCCTCTCACGTAAAGAATTGATGACAATCTCCTACGAATTCTCAGAAATTACTTAAGTATGTGCTGTATTTAATTTACACGCCCTTTATTCTAGGTATATTTTCAGTATTTTATTGATATAACGAATAACTGTGGAACTGTTATCTCATTGGAGCCATGAAAAGATGTGCTTTTCATCTTCAATATCTCATAAACATGCGAAAGACGTTAAACATAATAGGCCGCATCCAAGAACAATACATTTTTCCATTGTGTAATTGCTTACTCGACTGATTAAGCAAGTACTGTTCTGAGGCCGTACCACGACGTGTTATTGCAATCGAGAGAGAGGGATGCCGCTCTACACGTAACATAGCGTCATCCCTTTCTACCCTTGTCTAATTAATAGCACGTCATTGTTTCCTTTGTTCCCAATTATAATACGCAAATATCTTTACAGTGACTCATCTGCCGAAGATGGCGATCTATCCGATCTATCAGATGAAGCTCGTCTTCCCCTTGAAGAAGCTTTCGGTGATGAGGTGTCTGGCGACGTGGTATTAGCACCGGCTCCTCTTCCACAAAGGGCCCCAGCACCTGTTAATGAACCTGATACTGACCACATGTCCGCTGTCGAAGAATTGGTTGAAGCACTTGCTAGGCCTTTCACTGTGAGTATTTACTTCATTTTATAACACTTTACTCGACCTGAGAATTGAACCCAGGACATTTAGCTTACGATCGCACTCAGGAACACTAGGCTAATGAGGCAGATTACTTCATTTCATTTATTGAAAACTGGGTGTGAAGCAAAATTCATGCATTGTCACAGTATCATTTGCACTATGAAATGGGATGGGGTCTTAAAGCTCTACAACGCATCAGCAACTCCTCTGGTGTTGAAGGGTTGACTCTGTTGGTGGAGTTCGTGTGGGGTGGACATTGCCCAAAATTCTGCTGATAAGCAATAATGTGGTAACATTATTGATTTCCGGTTTTAAGCGTACTGTTCTGGAATACTGGGCATAATAGACGTAACAACGGTGGTTTTAACATGACAACGCGCTAGTGGTGCTACTGATGATGCTGGAGTCTATAGGCTGCGATTACCAGTTACCACAAGGCGGCCTGTCATCTTATTTAAAAAAAATGTATTTATATATCCTATAACCCTCATTTTTCCAGGACCGTCCTACAAATATCGATCGGGAACGCTTTCCACACGGACCCCGCAATCTTGGCACGAACATTGGCCCCGTACCTACAGGTGACTCAGTAGTACCAGCAAAGGCTTCAGGGCCTGCTGTAGCAGGTCCCAGGTCCCTACGCAAGAGGCGTACAGTACGCGACGCCAGATCAGCTGATGTTGGCGTTTCGGGAATATACGATGTCGTTTCCGAAGCGGATCTGGCTTTTGGACCTTCGAGAACTGAACCTGTTACCGTGTTCAGTGGAAGGATTCGTGAAGAGGTAATTTTATTTTTTCGAGGTAAAACCTGTATCCCTGAAAGATTAGGCAGAGCTATACTTATTTACACTGCTCGTGTACCTTCTATTACATGTAATAAGGAGTGCATATTGCCATTAACCGAGGCTACTTCTGAGAAATTCATAGAATAACACCTTGCTCGATCTGGAAATCAATCCCATGCACAGTACACAGTAGCTGCGCTTACGATTAATTAGACGAATTCTTTTTATTAAGCGCCACATGTTGTGGGTTCGATCCCCACACAGAGAATATTTATGTTACCTTCAGGTAGTCGTTCCGGGTCTGGACGTTTGAGTATGTGAGAATTGATGTTTGTAAAAGCACCCATAGTACAGGAGAAAATCCTAGTGTGGGGCAAAGTTTTTTTTTAAACAACAATTCTCTATATATATTCCCAATTTATTAAAAATCTCGAAATAAGGGTCTCTTATTTTAGAATGTAGGCCTATATGTTATAAAACTATGTTGTATCTTGAATACGTTACCTTTTTTGGACGGTGTTGTTTTGTTGTTATTTTTGAATAATTATAGATATCTGTTTCACTATTATATCGTCACTTTTCACCTAGGTTGTCTACGGAATTTGCATGGGTGCAATAAGCTTCGGAGCGCTCTTCGCTTCGGCAGCCGGGGCAGCCGCAGGCGCAGCATTAGCTGCAGCAGTGCTGCTCCAGAAGCTTCGATCACGAATGGCGGTCCAGCCACCCCTGCCCCCATCTCCTGCGCCCGCGTCGCATTCCCTCGCCGCTTGGATGGCGCTCAGACTCCTCGGCTCACAACCTCACCCACACCATTCCCGTGATGGTTGACCCTCATAAAGTCAAAATCCTACCGAAGACTGTTCTTAGATGCTAAATATTCTAATTTATAAGACGTTATTCGTTGCTCATTTTATATTGGTTGTAGTCAAAGATATTTAAAAGAGTTGGGAATATTTTCTGACAAAAACTTTGATCCCAAAATTCTGTCTTTGTCAGACTGACGTATGACACAGACAGGGCGATTTCAGAGACTGACAGACCTAATTTCGTTTCTAATGTCACGTCATTCGCTCGTAATTATTTAAATGTCTTTGTTTATAATACCCTTCCCTTGTGTATAATATAGAAGAAATATTAATTTCTTCCAGCTAGAGTTAGATACCTGATAAAATGTAGAACTTTACTCTTGGAATTGGTCAGTTGCATCCATTAGATGACTCACAGAAAATTATTTAATGTAACTTATGCTTATAATTTATGTTAGGTGTTAAGATTATGTTTCTAGATCGCCTTAAATAATGGTGCTAGGTCGTGCTACGGACGATGTCCTAAGAAACCTGATATTGAATTTTTCACTTTTGTGAATATACGTATTTATACCGATAAGTTTTGTACAGATTTTTTTTCTACTTTTTTAATGACTAACTTATTATCATTGTCGTATTCTTTAGTGTCTAGAGGATAAGAATAAACGTCGAGTCATGCCATTAGTGTAAGGTTTAGTTAATTCAATTCATTACGAGTTTCACTTTTATATGACTTTCGCATCATATGAAGCTCTTAGATTAAAAATAACATTGATTTCGTTATTATCGAAATCAGTGTTGTTTGTTGTGTTATCTTTAGGTACTGAAACCTTTGAGGCTTTTATGCAAACCACATCAGTAGGTACCTGCTCAATGTTCATGATTTTATTATTCATGACCTTCATTCAGTTTTACATATAGATAATTTATTTCTGTCCAAAAATAACTTTGTTAGTCAATTAATTTCATAATATGAAATGCATTTTAATTTAAACTTGTATCGTTTAAAAAAATAATAGTTATGCCGACTCCTGTGCTTTACTGTTATGAATAGCTAGTTGTAAAATTACAGTTAGACCAAATTTGATATTCAGACAGAGAACACAATATTTTATTTGTCTGCTGTCAACATTTGGTAAAGCTGTTTCTATTTAGTACTTACTTTATATGATTGTATATTATATTATTTCAAAACTAGGATAAACACATTATAATTGTATAATACGATTGTACACCAATGAGTTCTAAGTAATAGATTATAATTCTTTTCAAATGGAATTATTGCATTTGTTTACTAAGCATTTATTTTTATATTGCTCAATATTAATTTTATCTATCTTTTAATTGCTATGAATAGATAGGTTTATTTAAGGATTTTAGCTAAATCGAGACATGGTTTGTGACATCGACATAGCCCGTATTTTAGTATCATCGTAAATTGAGTTATTGTATTGAGTAATTACAAATGCGAACTTAATGACTTACAGTTATAGGACCATTACATGCGCCATTGTGTGAAAATATAAAGGTTCTATTTTATAAAACATTTGATTCTTATTACTCTGACCCACTGTCACTATGAAGACAAATAATAGATCAAAACTGCAATCAGCCTTATAGAAAGTACAAGCTAATAGACACCAATACTATAAGTACTTACCATCCAAAAAAACTTTGTGGAACGCAATAAATGAATGAATACTGAATACTGAATACTTAAATAAATTTAAAAAAAAAAACAGTTGAATTATTTTAAAACCCTTTCATGATTAATATTGCGTTTAAATGACAAATCAATTAATAACATACATGTTTATATATAATCGAAATGTCTGAAGTCAAGAACAAAAACACAATTATGTCAGTTTCTATATTTTATCAGAGCGCGAGAATCATTTAAATTTGAACTTTATAGTGCTGTTCTACGAAGTTAGATATAAGAAATAATGGCGGTAAAAAAATCATAGAATATTTCAACGTCTGTATTAATAATGTTTACGGTTATTCAAGAATAAATCAACTGTCGATCTCACAACCGTACTAAAATATGACATGCCACCCAAAAATCTTGCATTTATTTTAGAAATACTATTATTTAGTAAGTTGAATGGAGTTTTCGTTCGAAAACTGTCTCCCTAAGTGCAATTTTACTTTTTATCATTAATTTAATATTATTGTACTCTTTATTTGAAATATTTCCGAGGTTATGGTACTTTTTGGTGTAGTCTTGTCACAATTTCTTTTATAAATAATATTCTGGGGAGTATTAATGACTTTAAACAAAATGTTTTAAGTTTCACTGGATGGATGCGGTGACGATGTGTGTTTTACGCGTAAGCACCTGTTAATTTGTTTAATGGATTAAAAATATGTTGAAACATAGTTTACTCGTTTCTTTTTTTCATTTCATGTAACGATGTCGATTTTACCATTGTTATGGAATCGTAAGATAATTTACCTTAGTCTCATCTCTGGATCTGGGCATTAAGGGTCCGGCGGAGCTTGAATTGCCCACAAAAACGTAATACCGAAATAAATTGTAATCCGGACAATATTCTATCAAATTGTGTCATTATTTGGATACTGTTGATCTTGGTTCCTACGGTACTATTTCGTCTACCACTACTTCACTGGAAATAAAAATATGGAAAATCATTCCAAACTTGGTAATTTTAACAAAAATTTCATTTGCTTACATTTATGTCCAGTGAAGTATTTTGGACAAAATGGTAACGTAGGAACCTAGATTAACGGTATCGGAATCAAATCAAAAGAATTTGATTAAATTGTGTTTGAATTGCGAATTATTTCGTTATTACGTTTGTAAGAGAAATTCGGTCCGCCGGGCTCTTAACATATTCTAATGTTTCCGTATATCAAAATTATTCAGAGACGTTTGGGAGGCAGGAGGGTAAGTCCGGCTCATACCGATTAAAAACTCCGTACCCCTACAACGGCCATGGGATTCGTGACATTCGCCACGACCATGTCGAGAAACTTAGCTATCTAGACTTAAATAGTCGATATCGTCTATTTTAGCAAACCTAGCGTTACCTGGCGGACAAAGGTGTAGTTAATATTAATAGGTAATTTTTGTCATTGTCAAATCATTTCAACACCGTCCTACACGCATGATGCTTTTTACCTGTTATTATTATAAATTTATAATATTTACGTACCTAGGTAATCTAATAATGAAAAAAAATGCTTAATTTAAATCCTTTATTATCTGTGACACATCGATATCAATGACGTAAAATCACTTTCGAAAGATAGATATTAGGTACCCACTGTAATAGGTAGTTAGGTTTTAGAATTTCGAAGCAAGGATTTATAGTTCTGTCCATTATATACATAATAAATATTTAAAAAGTAAATACCTACCATGTAAAATTAATTACACAACCATCACGTCTGTATTCCCCGAAGGGTTAAGCAGAGGCGTACCTACTTTATGTACATCCACAGTTTGCCGGTAGGTATTTTAGGTTATAGGGGGCGAGCCTATTCCAGACTCCGAGCTACTACTGAGAATATTATAGCAAAACCCAATAACACTGCTCGACCTGGTGATCGAGCCCAGGACCTCGAGTCCCGAGCAGTCACGCTTGGGACCACTAGACTATTGAGGCAGAAAAAATAATTATTTTCCTCATAAACAAATCTACTATTTATATATCTCTTCTAAATTTAAATTACCTACTTACCTACTATTTTTTTATCATTAATAGCTAGGTATAGTTTGCGGGTAGTTTCAAAATTTGTTGACAAATCTAATTGAATCCGTCATTTTTGTGTGCTTTCGCCGTCAGTGCGTCCCCGAAGCAGGATTTATGGGCTTTGTTTCTCAGTTAATGAAAATTACTTTTTACGGATTTTATCGCGTTTTAGTGTCAGAAACTAGCTTGTTTCTCAGTTTTAGTGTACCTAGGTATAATTGTTAATTGTGAATAAGGTACCCATAAGACGTTATAGTAACCAGTCAGCCCTGACATAATCTTCGACTTATTCTGGTGAGACGTAGCATGATTTTCATACTTATTATTATTCTCTCGATTGTAGTTTTTTGTTATTTTCGCTCATTTGCGAACATATTTTATAGAAATTACACCTACTTATTTAAATAATTACTTAGGTGCCTAATTATCTCTTCTTCTTCTTCTTCTCATCTTATCATCATGCCTCTTATATTGTGAGGGTAAACACCAATTAAGTAGTTAGTTAGTTAACAGAGTAGCTACTGCCCGCGACGTCGTCTGCGTGGACACTTCAGAATTGGATAGTCCAACCTTTTTTTTTTGTACGGAAAATCCTCATGGATCGTCTGCCAGGGAGGCGGCAGGGTATGTCGGACTCGTACCGACTAAAAACCGTACATGCCTTGCTTTGCCCTATAGTCCTACGTGGATATAAATGCATTTATCATGTATCTCGTCGAATCGCGTTAACCGGGGCCGAAAAACTATAGATTTTGCATTGTGTCAGTCATTTGTTACTTGACAAGCCTATGTGTTAGTCTAGGATATAAACTACGTGTGTACAAAGTTTCATCCTCATCCGTTCAGCCGTTTTTGCGTGATTGAGTAACATTTATCCAAACATACAATCTTTCACATTTATAATATTATATGGCGACCCGCCCCAGTTTTGCACGGGTGCAAACGAATTTACATCTTAAACTTTCTCTTGATCACTCTATCTATTGCTGAAAACTGCATTAAAATCCGTTGCGTAGTTTAAAAGATGTATGCGTGCAGACGACGGAACGACTTAGTTTTATACTAACCCCTATAATCATAATAATAATATAAAGCGTCTTATAAACCTCCTATAGCTATTATAAATAAGTTTTGTCTTGTTTTGACACGTAATCTGTGGCAGAGAAACGTCACAGATTATCACGTGTTGTCAACGTCACCTTATGACGTAAATTCAGAATGTGAAGGCAAAATTTCAATCAGATGGGTGGGGTTCGCGGTGGCTTGGAGGTCAGAGCGTCTGGTGTTCTGCCCGCGATTGAATTTTTCCTTTACTAAAATAACTTCTCATAGCTATATTTTAGCTATGAGAAATTTAAGACGTTTTAAATTTTCATGAATAAGGGGTATCTACGGGGTAAGCATGGAAAGATTATGAAAAATAAAACTAGGTAGCTATACTTATACCCTAACGTATTTTATTGATACACTGAATAATTTTTATTTAATAAACAAAATAACCCGCCTTCTGACGCAGTTGGGTAATAAAACTACAACACTGTCTTGATAATAGTTTAATTTTTCAAATTTACTGTTACATTTTTTTATAAAATGATCGAATAAGTATCTATCTATTTGATATGGTACAATTTAAATTTAAATTATTCAACTCGTTTATAAAATTAAATTAATATGAAACATTTAAATTCCATTGTACAACAAATAATAAACTTTTAATAAAATGTGAAGAAAAACAATGAAATGAGGAGAAGAGGTACTCAGGTGGTATAAAAATAAATAAATCGCTATACGTACTCGTAATAATGACTAAAACTTAACTAAAATAAATATACTAATACTAATGACAAGTTATTTTAAATTACAATCTAGCGGTTCACCTATGTTGATATTCCGTGTAATATATTTTCCGTTGCCCCTACTTCGAATAAACATTCGAGAAGAGGTAACAGAAGATTGTACTTAAAATATTTTAATACTACAATTTGTGTTTATAATTTGTCCTAACATCGTGAAAACAACTAAAGCAAAATAAACAAATCAACTCTTTAGTTGGAGTCAACAACAAAAATGGAAACAAAACAGTTAAATTAAATGTCAATTCAACTGTTTCATAATAGGAATCAAAACGATACAACTGAAGTCCAACGGTTTGTTAAGCTAAACATAATTTGAAATTAATACTAAATAAGGTTCCCAGATTAACTACATTCATTTGAGCACTCATATAACACGCAAATAAATAATTGGCATGGTCTATATACTTCAGTCTCATCACACTAATATGTACAAATTGGGTTAAACACGTTCTGTTACGAGTAGAAGCGGCTCTTTGAAATTACATGTGCGGTCGGTGGGTGCGGCCGAGCTATCGTCGTCACCGCAGCTGTCTTCTTCTTCAGACTCGTTATTGGTCGTAGCTTTAAGAACAGAACTGCTGATACAGCACAAGAACAAATTAACGTAGCGAGAAGAGCTCCTAATGTCGCAGCAAACCCAGGAGTAGTCATACAAACAAGACCCGGCGTGGGAATGACTTTCGGTGCAGTGCTTTCTTCTGAAGTATCCATGTTCAAGTCGCCGGCAGATACTACACGAATTACTCTGTTAACGCCAACTTCCTTCTCTGGGGACGTAGCTCGTCGTTGCCTCCTCACTCGCCTTTCATCACGTCTAGCTTCAATACCAACTTGTTGGTAAGCATCAATCTGTGGCGGCCCGTATTCTGCGTGAGGGGCAATTACATTTGGATTTCCATCTGAACACTGCTCGGGACATCTGTATCTGCAAATCTGAATAGTACATTGGAAGTGCACTTCCATTGAGTCGGGGAACTTGAATGCTTGGAAATGAGCATATGACAGCACACTAGCGCTGGCTCCGAAGTTCTTAATCTTTGTGAATCGAGACATTAGTTTTGGTCGGGTTACACAGCCTCGCCTATCGACTAATTGTATAGGAGCGCGTTGACCGTCGTGAGCTACACAATCTCGGACTAACATATCAAACTTCGCATCGTCGTCCTTGATTGCGAGAACCATTGTCATGGTTTGACCAATCTTCACAAGACCAGATACTTCAGAAGCCCAAGGCCCTTTGCCAACTTGAATTTGCATCCAGCAACCAACGTTGTCACCGGCGAAGTCAGCTCGTACAACATCAAGCATATCTACAGGGAATGGTCGGAATGTGACTGCCTTTTCATATTGATCGTGCCACGTACATCTTAGTTTTCGTGCTTGATCCCACACTTCTTGTACCTGTGGATCGTATTGTATTACAATGACATTTTCAAAGTATGTGCCAGCTGCTGCAACGTCTCCTCTATACCTGGGGTCTCCACTGCCCGCAGTTCCACAAGCATGAGCACCAATTTCAAAAGAGGCAGAAGTCCTTCCTAGGTTTGGCGGGAGATGAACGCACTGATGGTTAGAGTAGTGTCCTTTAGAGAACACGATTCCAAAGAATGGTTTGTCGAAACTCAGGAATACTCTCATTGCGTTCTTCTCGCATTTTACATCTAAGGACACAATTTTGGGCATGTCCGGTGCTGGCGCTGGCCAGACATCACCAGCTCCGCTGAAGACCTTGTCGCTAGCTGAAGCTTGTGTGTCAGCAGGTGGTGCAGGAGGTGGTGGTGGTCCTCGGAATCCAGGACCGACGTCATTCTTGTGATGGTTCACTGGTGGTCCCATCGCAAATGGCTTTGAGTGGATCTGATGATGGTTCGGAATTCTCGGCATGCCTGAAACGTGAGAAAAGTGTTTGTTATTTATCTACAAAAACATTTTCTTTTTCATAGAATTTTTATCAAAGATTTCCAATTTTTTTAGATTACCAAGATTTTTAGACTTGTTCAATAAATACTTTCCATTTGAACGCTGCCTACATTCTTGAAGACGGTTTTGAAATGTATTGGAACTGATTCGAATAGTAGGTATGATATTTTATGACTTACCTAAAGGGTGATGTGCCTGATGATGCGGTGGATTCTGCCTCCGATTGTGTGGCGGTGGAGCGGGAGGGGGAGGACCGTTGTAAGCGTGGCTGGGTGTGTCTCGTTCTGAAGATTCCATGGCTAGCTGATCGCTGGACGGTTCGGCCGCACTGCTGGTGTCAGAACCGGCACCTCCGCCGCCACCTCCACTCTCATTCGAAGACTGGTCGCTGAGGGTGCCGCTCTGAAATTTATAATAATTTACACGTTAATAAACAAACTGCGAGGATCATCTAAGTTTTTTAGCTAGCTTGCGAAGGTAAATGTGAATTTGTGGACTTCCGACAATCCACCGGGAAAAAACGAAGTGGGCATTATTCCAGTAATTATCAAAGGTACAGAACCTTTCATTAATTGGTGAATTAGGTGCTCCAATAAACAAACATTTACAGTTCTTCAGACTGTTATCTGGTTTTGGTCTATAGAAGTGTAAATTGCAAATGATTTGAGTAGATTAATCAAACTCAAACGTAGATTAATTCATTTAGGTCCGATTTTTCCATTGCTAGATAACTTAATCGGTGGAATAAATTCGAATTTTTGACAGTTTTTCTATAGAAAATCTGTCAAACGTCAGATTAAAAGAAAAGAAAAGTTAAAAGTTATCTGGCGTTGGAAAAATCGGCCCTTAGTGATGTATCTTTATATAAATTATGTTAAAGTACTTTTTCTGACAGTATCACTTCATACGGACACAGATAGAACAACTCTTATCATGTCTAAACACGTTGCATTAAAGTACTTAAATGGGTTTCTCAAATATAACTTACATATGCCGGACGTGGAAAATTTCTTGTTTTTGCTGTTCATAGCCAGCTTTCACTGTACGACGTAGGTATTATTTTAAAATGTTATTCAATACGACATACTGACCGTTTTCCAACACATCAAAGGTTATGCGACTGCTTAAAATAGTTGTTCGAGGTCAAGAACGAAGAAACGCAGAGGGTTAAACATTTTACACATTGTAAACTAATTGGATGACCTTTAATGAAATGGATTTAACTGCAGAAAAGAATTTTGTTGTTTCTCCTTAAGGCGGATCGTTTCGCTGTGCCCGCGAAATTCAAATTTCGAGTGGTTTTTCGCAGTTTGTAGGTCTATAACAAGTTCTAGATTCATGGTAGTTGTAATTGCGACATCAACTATACAACATTCACAACTGAGAACTACCTTTACTAATAAATCCTTATCAAGCCAAAAACTTGGCGCAATCTGTGTAATTGGTCAAAATTGACATTTTACACTACTTTTAGCTCCAATAATGATTTTTAAGCAATGGTTTTAGATAAAAATTGTGAATTTTGTATAGTTAATGTCGCAATTACCACTACCATGAATGCAGAACTTATTATGACCTTATATGACCTACAAACTGCGGTATGTTCCCGACCGTCTGTGGATGTTAATGTGTTGTCCATCTAAAGTAATTTGTGAGCGCCAGATTTTTTCACAAAATTTGCTTCGTTAGACTACCTACCACTCTCGTTTCCATATTGGAGAGATAAGAGGGCCGGAATCCCTTTCATTACTTTCCCCACCTCCTAATCCGCCACTTTATATTTATTTATTGGAAGCCAACTTCCTTAATTACATAGAACATCGATTACTAAATGTGTATCAGTCGAGTATATCAGAACTTTTATAATACTACTTCCTGGGCCCACGAATAGATGCATACGTGAAAGTTGTTCCATAAATTCGGCTCCCGTTCTTAAATCACTGGGTCGCTCCGGTTTCCAAATATTTTCTATATTAACAGGTTTAAAATTGGAACCAGCTGAACGGAATTTTTCGTGTTAATTGTGGTTTTAGACTGCTATTTTTTGGGTGCGGCTTTTAGATTTTTGGGTCTGTAGGTTGTATATTTTAGCAATTTTTAATGCTAAAAAATAAGCGGTGAATAACTGGACAGTGATTATTTATGTTTATTTCACATAAAGAAACTTTTTAAGTTTTAGTAAATAAAATTAGATAGTAGTCTTGTAAGTAGACAAGTAAATATAGGGTTGTGTTGTGTAAGTGTTTGTTATTTTGGAATATAATTTTGGTAGTGCGTAGGTTCGCGTAACCGAGGGATGTATCGATGTATAAAAGTGGATGAAGCAAAATGAGTAGTGTATACATAATAATCTAAACCAAGGGTAAGCCTGCCAACCCGTATGCGAAAATGGTGTAAGTATATATATGTACCTATAATTGATGTGATGGATTCAATAGCTTTGAGGTTACGCCGAATATAAAGGTATCAAATGAATTGTAGGTAGGTACTCGATTAAAAACTTTAAGTATTAAAGTTTCATATCATAAAAACTGTCCTCAATATCGACAGCAATATGCACAGTGGGTGTTGCCACGTGGTCAATAACCATTTTATTGGATGGGTGGCCAACAGCTTTACAACTCTCATTTGTTTCGCCTCTGGCTATGAAATTAGAAAGTAATTCTCTTGAAGATACGTTTTTCGATAAAGATTTATTCGAGGGCTTATTCAAGTGATTCCAGCAATTATTTCTGAAGGGATATACGGATTAAAGATTGATACGCATTACGTAATGTGAAGAGAAAGTTCTTGGGAGAATTGTGTTGGGATATAGATTATGTGTGTGTGGTAATCTTGTTACGGAGTAGAGGAATTTTGTTTTATTGGTTTAGTCCAATCATGTCATTAGTTACAATGGAATAGTTACACATAATTTGATTTTTGATCGATTGTGTTCGGTTAAAGACCGTATAAGGTAGAAGAACTCTCCTGAAGAGTTCTTTTGGAGTGGTACCACCACTTTAGCAAATATTCTGCTGATAAACAATAATGTGATAGTAACGTGTTCCGTTTTAAAGCGTAAGCGTAAGCCAGTGAAGTATTTTTTAATAATGCTTTAATAGAAACCATAAACGTCACTATTACATAGAAGGTCTGTCTCGTGAATAGGCTGTTAGCCTGTATCTCAGGATACTTCCCTAATTACATGATACAACTTAATCTACAGTTTTAACTCCAATCCAAAAGAAAGAAAATTACTAAGCGATTTGACAACTGAGGTCTTATGACGACAACGCGCGAGTACCATTACCCAAATTATCTATTGTTGTCGATAATTTACAAAAACTATTATAAGGTCAGCTTGTAACTGAAAATCTAAAATACTCAAATCAAAGTAGTGTTTTTGTTTGTTTAATACTCAATCTAATAGAGACACGCGCTGAATAAGATCCGGTAATACACCTATAGAATTATGCGAGTAGGATCTGTTCACACTGTGCATTTAAGCTACGTTCTTTCATTCCCTTTCTTTTAAATTTTTTAACACTAGTTGTACTCCGCTGTTTCACCCGCTAAAAAATGATGAACTTTCATAAACTTTCACCCTTTTACCACCTTAGGAGTTAAATTTGCAAAAATCCTTTCTTATCGGATGCCTACATCATACAAAGAGCACACCCTCCAAGTTTCAGGACTCTACGATTAGCGGTTTAGGCTGTGCGTTGATCCGTCAGTCAGTTATTCAGGACTTTATACGTATAGATTAACAAAAAGAACTTCTTCTAAGATGTAGGTATATCTGCAGTAGCGTCGAGAGAGGATGTCCTGGAAGGACATACGCCGATCAAAAAGGTGTGTAAGAGTATAGCATAGTACTCGCAAACGGCGCGCGTGTATGACAAGATTTAGATCCATGAACGTGGAAAAAGTAAAAGAAGTATGCAAGAAGCGTAGCCAGTGGCGGTATTATGTTTCTGTTTACTCCTCTGGAAACAAAGCGTGAGTGTATGTAATCTATCCTAGAACATCTTCTACCTAGTACTTAGTACGTTGTAAGATGTTGTTGATTTGTCTCAACAGGCGGCATATATTAGTAATCGCGTACCTCAGGTGGCTCAATAACTCAGCTCGTGATGCTGTTAAATTATTCAAGACCAAATGCTGATAATTACCTAAGTAAAGCACACAACTTCTCATTTATTAATTTTATTTATTTGATTTCTATGGAAGACTTACAGCTAATTATTACAAAATAAAAACAGGAAGTTAAACTGACAGCTTGAGTATCACAAAAAGCATCTGTGAACAAAATACAATTACTTACTGCTACCAAATTTATGGAAAACACTAAAGAAGAAAAAAAAGCGAATGTAAACATGTTTAAACAAAATATAGCAGTTAATAGTAAATAGTATTACCTATTTGCTAAATAAAAACCGGAAAACACTCGTCGTAAAAGGATCAAAATCTCAAAATTGTGTAAAAAACTACAAAATACAAAACGCAGGTTTCGTTTGGACATTTTTCTTCACCGTTTTAGTGAACAAATAATTAATTAGAACATCTAGCGACCTCATCTCAAAAAAATATTTTCTGAAGCTGTATTGTTCCTTACATAATACTGGCTCCATCGTAGATCACAGTATCGCTTAACATCTGGCGAACTGGCGGTCAAGCGTAAGCTTATCACGAATAAAAAAAAATATATAACTTATTTCATGAAAAAAAACATAAACACTGACAAAAAATCTGTGACTGTGTGTCTAAGACATTATCGTATAAGGCTTTGTGATTGAGGCCTTACTTAGGAGAGGCAAGTGCAGTGTGTCGCGCGGTCGTTGATCTCCGCGGACTAATTTTACTTTCATTAAACTGTTGAAGACGGCCTCCGGTGGCCAAGTCACGCCGTGTTTAATCTGATTTGTTGGATAACGTTCATTTGTTGTATGATAATACAGCTGGAGCAGATTTCTCGGTGAACAATGCTGATTATTATGAAAATATTTTAATATGAGAATTTGTTGACCTAATTTAACATATCACAGGAAATTAGGTTCTTGTTCCGACTATTTTAAAGTTATATATCGGTAATTATATTTTTATGCTACATAGGTATCGTGTTATTTTTCTGAAGTTTAGTATGAGGCATAATAAAATGTACACCCACAGTTCGCCGGTATGTTTAGGTCCCATGTAATAGGGGGTGAGCCTATTGCCATTAACCGGGCACAAATCCAGACTCCGAGCTGCTATTGAGAATTGCATAGATAACCCAATAACACTAGGAATCGAACCCAGGATCTCTAGTATAGCAGTTGCGCTTGGAACCACTAGAATTAGTCTAGTAACATACCATCACGCCTGTATTCCCCGAAGGGTTAGGCAGAGGCGTACTTAATGTACACCCACAGTTCGCCGGTATGTTTAGGTCCCATGTTATAGGGGGCGAGCCTATAGCCATTCATCGGGCACAACTCCAGACTCCGAGCTGCTACTGAGAATTTCATAGAAAAACCCAATAACACTTTGCTCGACCTGGGGATCGAACCCAGGACCTCTAGTGTAGCAGTCGCGCTTGGGACCGCTAGACTAATGAGGCAGACAGTCTAGTGACGCAGTAAATAAAGGTAAATATTATCAATATAACCCGCTATTAATCTGTACGAAGTACCTAGTTTTGTTTCAACTTATAAAATATTTTATGGACACCATTTTCGTTCAAAACAAACAATTATTCACGTCAAAAGGGTGAAACAACCAATTGTCGTCCGTAACAAAACTGAGCAGGATTTCATTCAAGTCTGATGTGTGTCGTCGCTGTAGGTCGCATTGCGCGACCGGGAAAGCTAGCTTTTACTCTTTCCATGACACCTGTCTATTGTCATAAACCGTCATGAGTAGTGTGCATTTCATTACGTTGTCTATCTGCTTATCTTAAAATAACGACTGGTTTGAAGCAAAACTACTTGTTT
Source organism: Acronicta aceris (assembly GCA_910591435.1). NCBI lineage: Eukaryota > Metazoa > Arthropoda > Insecta > Lepidoptera > Noctuidae > Acronicta > Acronicta aceris. The sequence goes on along the minus strand of OU342767.1, from coordinate 4,360,398 downwards.
GTAGGGCCAGTTCATATTTTCTATTTTTACTTTGTAATTATGACTTTAAGTTCATAATTAACCGGTTTGTTTTCTTGATTTTAAAATGAACTTAATTTTCATTTAAACGATTTTCTAAATAGTATAAAACGTAGGTTTTTAATGTAATATTTTACCGATCGAAACTTCGTAACATAACTACTGTTGATACTAGCCCATTCAATGTACTCATTGGTAGCATATCTTACAATGTTTGTTTTGTGATCGGGTTCAGTAGCCTTCTTACTTTCCACAGTAGGGTAAACAGGTAAATAGTGGACATAGACGGAACTGGCTACGTCCGTCAGCGCAGTGGGTCGACGTGCCCATATTTGGGGGTGCTACCCGGTGACCGTATTAGATTCTATCTCCTACTGTTTTCCGATAACATAGGTGCGTGATTTACTGTACTGATTTCAAGAAGTTGTTCTAAATCATTGAATAGATTGAATTTTGTAACTTGTATTCTTTTATGAATCACAAGAACTTAATGTATTATCGTTTTCTGGTTGTTGTTAGATCCTAAGATATTTAAAATATATTTCTCTCCGTATGTATAATTTTTATTAATGCATTTGAAAGGCTATGTTTCAAATATTTGTAACTTAATTTTTCTATTTAATTACAATGACCATTCTACTTACGCAAATGATAATCGGAATAAAAGGTCTAAATTAAGGTTATGCTTAAAACTAAGCATCCATCGTTCAGACGATCATTGACTAGAAAATAGATAGCATTAACTAGAAAATAGATAGCATTAACTAGAAAATAGATAGCATTGACTAGAAAATAGATAGCATTTAACTAAACAACTCGAGTAAATTGTAGCAATTTTTATGAAAAGACGTGTGTAATGTAAACAGTTGGTAGTGTTGGTACTGTGATTTCTTGGCGGCCGCTAGTGATGTCCCATAAACGGAGCCGATTAAATTAATTAACTTTCCAATGATCTGGGAATTAAATTAAATTAAGAAATAAGATGTAGGTAAACAGTTTATGGCGTAATTGGTTTTTATTATTGACTAGCTTTTGCCAGCGACTTCGTCCGCGTGGAATAGTTACTTTGTTCCCTAGTTCTTCGCCCGTGGTTTCACCTGCGTTGCCCCGTTCCTAAGGGTTGTAGCGTGATGTTTTATAGCTTGAAACCTTTCCCATTAATCACTCATTTTCCCAACATTTCCCTTCACTACTCTGCTCCTATTGATCGTAGCGTGATGAAAAGTATACTATAACCTGTGGTTTGGGCTGTGCGTTGATAGATCACTATGTCAGTCAGTCAGTCACCTAACGTAAGAGTAGACAAATATAATCAGAAAGCTCCGAACTGCTAAGCTATCGGGAGTTACACGTGTTATTGTGAGTCAACGATAAAAGATAGACATTTGCTGTCGTGGAATATTTTTTATATTATTTTAAGGAGAACATTTCCGTCATACATGATTTCTGTGTAGCTTTAACCATTAAGGCTGCACACGCGACGGAAGCTTAAAAAATGGAGTAAATTCTCCTGTTTTCCCAACATTTCCCTTCACTGCTCTGCTCCTATTGATCGTAGCGTGATGAAAAGTATACTATAACCTGCCCAGGAGTATGAAGAACAATTGTACCAAGTTTCGTTGAAATCCGTCGAGTGGTTTTTGTTTCTATAACGAACATACAGACGGACAGACAGACAGACAAAAATTTTACTGATTGCATTTTTGGCGTCAGTATCGATCACTAATCACCCGCTGATAGTTATTTTGGAAATATATTTCATGTACAGAATTGACCTCTCTACAGATTTATTATAAGTATAGATTTCTTTTTATTTTAGGCAAAAACATAAACTATTGCGTTACACAAACAAATTAGATGTACTAGACGGAACTTTGGTAAGCTTTATTGGGATTTTTGTACGTCTGAGGAATGGCAGCGGATTGTCAAACTGCCAATAATCCCTAAGATGACCATATCCACTCTGCCAAGAGTGTGCCAAAGAAGAGGAATACCGTGAGACACAGCTTTTCTTAATCTTGATCGCCAGTTTGCCTAATGTTAAGCGACACTGCAATGTACGATGGAGCGCGCTTGCCTAGAAGAAACCGATTCACTCGTGATTTAGAGATACCCAGATTATATCTATCGGGGAAGATCCACTCGGGAAGCGCATTCCAGCATTTACAGATTTAAAAACTATATACTCTACTGCTGACTACAAACTCACAAAAGCGTGATGCATACTTTCTTGTGAGCGCTCCAGTTTTACGATACGGTTTACTATTCGGATTAAATATATTAGAGTTAATTAGCTGTTTTGTGCTAGCACCGAGTTTAATGAAAGAGAGGTTTGCTAGTAAAAATCTCTCTGTTTTCACTTCGCCGTGGTTTGGATATTAAATAAAGTGCGTGTACATGTAAAGCGGTAACGTTAAATGGAAAATTATATGGCATTTTTGTTATATGTTCATAGCTGGTATAAATACTTAACTAGCGACCCGCCCGCGGTTTCACCCGCGTTGCCCTATTCCTAAGAGTCGTAGCGTAATGTAAAACCTTCATAATGTAAAACCTAATAGCTTAAAACCTTCCTCTTGTATCACTCTATCTATTAAAAAAACCGCTTCAAAATCCGTTGCGTAGTTTTAAAGATTTAACCATACACTGGGACGGACAGACAGCGACAGCGACATTGTTTTATACTATGTAAAGAAGATACGTTTACCTTTCTATGGTTTTTACCTATTACAATGCGACCTTATATATTTTATAATGCGGTATTTATGAGCGGATCCTAATAAGGGCTTTTTGGGCTGCAGCCCTAGGCCCCATAGATATAATGCGCCCCCAGCCGCCATTGAGGACGGAAAATATATTTTTAAGTAAATGAATAAAAATTGCCTCCTTAGTCTAGTGGTCCCAACCGCGACTGCTACGCTAGGGTTCGAATCCCAGGTCAAGTCAAATGATATGGTTTTTCTATGAAATTCACAGTAGTATATAGAATATTGGATTTGTACCCGGTTAATGGTAATAGGTTCGGTCCGGGGCTTAAACATATCGAATTGTGGGTTTACAGTGGCGACTATAGATGGGTTTTTGCCCAGGCATTTTGGGCGAAAAAAATAAATGCCCTGGCATAAACCCATCTCTAGCGGCGACCAAAAGTCCATAGGCAATCTCACAACGCAATAGCTTGACGTTTTGACTTACGACCTTCTATGCATTGTCGTTAACAAGTGACACGCACTGGCTGTATCGAGCTCTCTCGTACTGTTCATAGCAATGTAATCCTTAGCGTGCTTATGGACTTTTGAGCGTTTACTGTACATTAGCACACCTCTGCGTAACCCTTCAGATTCCCTTCAGGCGTGATGATATGTAAGTATATAAAATACAATTGGGTATGAAATATCTTTTCAGATAACGGATACATACATTTTCCTCTTTTGAAAAAGCGTACAGATCCGTTGGTACGGTCCGATGAAATCTTAATCACACCAATCTTGCATGGTCTGTTAATTTACGTCCAATCTTTAAGAACTCGTATAGAATTCGATATCAACCGTGGAAGATGTGAAGTCGAGTATAAAGAAGATTTTGTTGCAAAGAAATTCAGACATAAATTCGTAATGCTACGGGTAAAATTAAAATCCAATTAATACATAATACTAAGTAATATAATAAATAATAAGTATAATAGCTTCGTTGAACAACTGATCTGTAAGGTTAAGCTGCACTAGGCGCGGTCAGTATTTGGATGGGTGACCATTGAAACATCATCATCCCTATGCCCCTCGGAGAGCACGTAAGACAGTTGGCTCCTAATATCATACATCTTCTCATCAATCTTTAGTGGTAGTCAAAAAGCCTGACAATCGCTCCCTACCTTTGGGATGTCGGCCTTCTTCTCTAATCAAAATTGTAAGTCCTAAGTTTCTCAAAGATATATCCAAATGTCAATAACAGATTAAATGTAACTATAAATGTAACGGATTTTTAACTGCCACATAATAGGGCGTCTATCCGAGATAGTAAGAAATCCGTAACGTGTCAACTTACTAACCTACTGATAGTGACTAATTATCATTAGTAGGCGAAGGACATTCCTGCCTCAATGCCAAGGAATTCTGCTTACACTATTAAGGACAGTAAACCAATAGGTATATGACCATAATATCTACGCCAACACGCTTCGAATCAGACCATCGCCTGTACGCTTGTATTCCCCGAAGAGTTTGTGGAGGGGCGAGGTGTGTTGCCCCTCACACCAAAGGGAGGATCCTTCGACCAGGCGGGTGTTTTGCCTGGCGGGCCACAGCCCGACGTTTGATGTCGGGCTGTTGTATACTATCCAATTTACGTTGCAAACTAATGCAAACTTCACTTGCACGATTCAGGACTTGACTGTCTAGTTTATGTGTTAACTCTGACGTAGCAGTCGCGCTCAGGACCAGTGGGCTAATGAGGCAGTCAATAAAGTAACTACATTTAATATGTTTAATTACTTATATATTATTCTCGCATTAACCCTCTTTTAATAATCCTCTCAAATTGAGTAGGGTGAGGCTTTAGTCTATCAAGCTGGCCTAATGCGGGTTGCCGAAGTAAATCACTCAGATATGCTGGTTCCTCACAATAAGTTAGTCTGGTAGATATCGCTATTAGCGATAAGACCGCCATTGTACCCTTACTTTAAAAATAACTGTGATATTGTTTCTTTTATGGTGTACAATAAAGATTATTCTATTCTATTTTTCTTCACCATAAAGCGAGAGTTTTAATTAAATACACATGATTTTAAAAAGACTTTGGATTATAAATTGAGACCATACCTAATTTGGCAGTCCTTGTTTTTTTCGCTTATATGTAGGTACTACTTATTCTGTTCCTTGGTATACTTACACCACAATACCTACATAAATACGCCTGTTTTCCCCGGAGGGTTAGTAGAGGTGAACTAATGTACACTTGTTCACTGGTATGCTTAGATCATATGTAATAGGGGGCGAGACTTTAGCCATGCACCAATCTAAACTCCGAGCTGCTGCTAAGAATTTCATAGAAAAATCCAACAACACTTTGATCGACCTAGGAATCGCACCCAGAATCTCTAGACCAATGATGCAGCCACAGTAATCAATAGGTATTCACAATATTACAAGGTTGTTCAACAGAATTGGGTCAACATAAATAAAATCAATGATTTAACTGAAATCCGGACACCACTATAACATACAGATACAATTTACAAAACCGCATTGCTCCAGATAAATTCAATTTGTGCGGCGCTTTGCCGAGAAATGGAGTTCGGTAGATACGATAACGTTCACATTTTATCGATAAATTGATTCTTTTGGTAGCGACATTCTGCAAGCCTGTTTACATAAAAAATGATTTTGAAGAGACTATTAATAATTACCATTGGACTGCCAAGAATCGAATTCGAATCCAAGACGCCTCTGAAATTCCAAAATCATGTGCGTGTTTATAATGTATCTATATAAATAAAAACTATTTTTTATATGTTTGTCTTCTATGCATTACTAAATCATTCGTCCTATTGCGATAAAACTTTCGTCAGTTTTGTACGCGTACCTAGGAAGGTTTATGACGAAAGAAAGAACAAAAAAATATAAAAGAGTCATTGCAACGCATGCCGGGGGACAGCTAAGAGTAGTTAATTATTATCACTCGTTTAAACTGTGAAGGTAAATATCACGAGAATACCTGCATGCTTGAGAGATTCTCTCGACGTCAGAAGTCTGCCAACAAGCATTAGGTCAGCGTGGTGAACTGTAATTCCTCACATTCTGATAGGAGAACCGTGCCCAGAAATGGGATTGTACTAATATGGGAGGCCCTAGGTCAGTGTAGTCAGATTCTGGTCGTCCCAGAAAATAAAGAGATAGTACAATATGTTGGTGCCTAGAAAAGTAATGTCCTGACTCCTGAATGATGTAGGAGCATCAATGGTAAAACTGCTTAGAATTGTTTGAGGAGCAATATAAAAGGGGTAGGGCATAGTGTAATCTAATAATTCGACTCACAATTAGAGTTGCTCGACTGGGGAACTAACTCCACCTTGCAAGAAATCGTAGCCAAGTAAAAATTCCTCACGGTGAGTAAGCTCCGCAAGGAAGCGTTGTGTTGGCAGTGGAGGGGACTGGTGGTGTTTTGTTACCGCCGCTGTCATGCATGGCAGCATGTCTCCTATACTGCCAGCCCAACTATACCTCCTTAATTCAAAGGGTCGGCAACGCGCGAGTGATACCCTTGGTGATGCAAGCGTCTATAGGCTACGGTAACCGCTTACCATCAGGCGGGCCGTATGCTTGTTTGCCACCTTAGTGGTATATAAAAAATATAATTTAATGTCTGCATATTATTATAGAGGTAGAAACGTCCCGCCCAACAATGAGTATTAGCATGAACAAATGGTCCGTCCCAGCCTTTGTCCTGTTTCATTCGTAACTATCTATTAAACAATAGGGTAACCACCTTTCTATTGGCTGAATTAATTTGGTTCGAAGTACGTGATCAGTATTATGTTCAATACAATAATTTTATTGGTTTCTATAAGTGTCCCAAGATTGGACTAATAAATGAATATTTATAATGTACCTTTTATCACCTCATCATAAAACATATGCAGAACCACACCTGTTATTTAAATGTTATTATTATGGACTAGCTTTACCCCCGTCTATGTGTTGCTGTGGCTTTAGGCTCGTATCTATATTCATATCTTCCAAAATATGCAAGATATAATCGAGGAAAATTTCGAGTCGGACAAACAAAATCTTCAGACTCCTTTTTGATTATGTATATAGATCTCGCATTCCGTTCGTCTGCCCAGTTGCTTATATGTGCTCGAATTACTTTATATAAATTAATTGAATCGACTATCCCGAATATATGTTGCATGAAAGTAACATATTTTCTGCCTTCGTCGGGGTTTAACAAACAATGCAAGCTTACCATATGTAACACGAGCAGGACGCCTATAGCCAAGCCCCGTCGAAGCCGCATCCTCAACTGTAAACAAAAACACACAGTCATGTTAGTACAATACTTTCACTTCAAGCTACAGCTTAACTAAACACCATGAAAATGTCTAAAGTTAGGTGCAGTAGCCTTAGCACGAACAACTTGCGAAAAAGTATTCGTATCGTCACGATAAAGGCGCTGGTCCAAATCTCATACAAATTGGTCTCCATGACGATGCTAAGGCTACTGTTCAGTAGCCTTAGCACGAACAACTTGCGAAAAAGTATTCGTATCGTCATGGAGACCAATTTGTATGAGATATGGACCAGCGCCTCTATCGTGACGATACGAATACTTTTTCGCAAGTTGTTCGTGCTAAGGCTACAGATGTCTAAAGTTAGGTTTCAAGTTTGTAGGCTTTATCGTTTTTGAGTGACAGATATTTTCACTTTTATAAACATTATAGTAATAAATAGTAAACTCTAGACAGCTATTAATATTTCTCCTCTTCGTCAATATCATTAATCTAAGTGGAGAATCACCAACAACGCCTATCAATATCTTATTGAATTTACGAATGCATGTAGACTTCAAATCGCGATATATTCTGGAAAAATTGCTACTTACACATTTGGTAGGTGAACCATTTTGGTTCACCTACTTAAAATCTTACTGTGACAATGTTGTAAGTATTTATAATAACACTTAGCTCGCGAAAGTGCATTCTTATGTTATAAATTTAATGGTACTCGAGTCTAGTTTGTACCTAGGTTATAATTTGATAATGACCTACTTACCTATTCGTAGACGCAGAAATAAATAAAGCAAATAGGAATCATAAGTGGGACGAAATATGGTCTCATTTTGGATTCAAAAGATGTTTTATATTTAAACGTCACTGGCGGTTTGCGGTCGTTTATGAAAATAAAAATAAAAGATATTTTTCATATTCTTAAGGGTCCGGCGGAGCGTGGATTGCCCACAAAAACGTAATACCGAAATAAATCGTAAACCAGACAATATTCTATCAAATTATGTTATTATTCTGATTTGGATACTGTTAATCTAGGTTCCGACGGTACTATTTCGTCTACTACTACTTCACTGGAAATAAAAGACCGGAAAGTCGTTCCAAACTTGGTAAAGTTATCAAAAATTGCATTTCCAGTGAAGTATTTTGGATAAAACGGTGACGTAGGATATCGTAATCCGAAAAATAACAAAATTTGAATTACGATTTATTTCGGTACTACGTTTGTATGAGAAATTCGTTCCGCTGGACTCTTAAGTAGAAGAATTAGCAAGTAACACCATGTAGGTAGATACTTATCTACGTAAATAAAACAACTGTGTTGATAGTAAGGCACGTGTCAAGTTCGTAAATATTTTTTTATTGTTACCAAATACTTGAAACATATCTACACGTGCCTAAAGTACACATTTATAAACGTAACTCGAATTTCAACTTTCTTGAGGTTCTATTCTACAGCACTTTCAAAATCTGAATAATGTTTTTCACACGTAGCAACGGACAGTTTGGATATTAGGTAGAGTATACACGTGAGACAGTGGAAGCGATTTAGAAATAGCTAAACGATGTGAACTTCAGTAAAGTGAAGTATGCTAGACGGATCGACCATTGTTACTATGCGAATCAGAATAGTTAAGCATAGTTTTAGAAGGAAAAATTGAAGGTAAACGAGAAATGGCAAGACATAGACACAGCTGTATACGATAAGAGAAAGAGAAAGTGGGAATCTAATCTAATTAGGTCTAATCAAATATCAGCCTATATTCATTAATTTTATACTTTCTTTTTTGCCATCGACACCTTGGGAAGAAGAAAGTCTAAAAGAAAACAGCTGTCTTCTTTCATCTTCTAAAGATAATAAACATGAAAAACTATCTACAAACAATCTCCCCGGCTTGGTGTAGGAGAAACTATAGATTTCTATCAGCTATGATTAGCCTCTTTCATCTAGTGTACTTAGATGAAAGAGGAGTGTATTTATATATTTATGTATTCACATATAGTCACTTTAACTTAAAGTACTAGAGATAGCGCGAGACTTAACAGCATCTTAAAATTGAGTAGCCTTTGAGTATTTGGCCAAAAGTCTGTTTTTACCTTTTCACGCCTAAACTACTTAACAAATTTTGATAAAAATTTGAAAAGAGATAGATTACATCTTGATGAAGGACATAGGCTTATACATCCCATAGACGTTATTTCTCAGAAAAATTAGTTAACAGTGCTTGCTGGAACAAAAATATAAGACCTCGGTGGTAGGACCTCTTGGGGTCTGACTGGCTGGCGACCACGCTTACGTCGGATTCTGTCGTAAAGCACCTTGGTGTATGTTTCGAATTTTGCACTTAGGAGCCAGTTCCCCTCGTTTGCTGCGGCTCTGGCAGTCTGCAGTCCGTAGGGGTTCTTATGGGTCGGCACGCATCAGCAACTCCTCTGGTGTTGCAGGTGTCAATGGGCGACGATGATAACTTACCAACGGGTGGCTCGTCAGCTCGTTTGCCGACTTAGGGCCAGTCCCTATAATAAATCCGTCGATAGATTTGCCTACTACAGATAGGATTTTGACATAAAGTCCATACAAGTAATGTCATTTGTCAATCCTATCTCTAGTAAGCAAATCTATCGGTGGATTTGTTATAGGGACTGGCTGTTTATCCATAAAAAAAACAGTATTTCCAGCGAACTACAGGCCGCAAACAATCGTACCATTATAATTATCTTGTACAATATTGTTTACGGTATACAGCCGTCATCTTACTCCCATGATGAACCTACTTTGTCAGCACCTTGGTACAGTTTCCATGATGTAGGACGGAATCCGGTGCCGTATTGTCATACACTCTGTACCCACGACAGTACTTTGTGAACGGTAGATAAGAATTATGATTAGTTAGTATTTTAAATGGACGTCAACATTCTTAACGGTTGTTGGGAAAAAGTTTGTAACATCTGAGTATTTTAGGTTCTCTTAGAATTGGTGGCTGCTGGGGCTGAACGGTTAGTTAAGTTAAAATAAGTTAAGCAATCCTTGCCTTAATATTTTACAGCAGCATAATTAAACGGCAGATAAGAATCCTCGGGCCGTGTTATAACGTGTTAACGCGATCATTTTTAGGTTGTAAGAAAGAGATGAGGCTATTTAATATGTAGAGCGGCATCTCTTTCTCACAACCTAAAAATGATCGCGTTAACACGTTATAATACGGCCCTTGGTTTATAATAATAGAAAATTTTAAAAAGTTTTAAGAGCAAATAGAGAATTTCAAAACACGTCACGGACTTTCGCTTTTCATCGGAACCGGAAAACATTTAAGTAAGTCTGTAAACACCGAAAATTCCAATAATGAACTCGTGGAAACAAAAGCAATTTTAGTTACTTAATGGGGGAAGTAATTTTGGTTAAATTAAAAACACTTTTCAATTTTACTGGTTTCTGACACTGAAATAGACCTTTTTTACGTGGGAGAGTCATGATTCGGCACGAATAGGCCGGCTCGACCGGAATGATACCACTGCCTCACAGAAAACCGGCGTCAAACAACGCTTACGTTGTGTTTCGTCCAGTGAGTTAGGTCACAGGAGGCCCATTCCCCTTTTAAAAGGCGGGCAACGCCCTTGTGACTCCTCTGGTGTTGCGGGTGTCCATGGGCGGCGGTAATCGCTTACCATCAGGCGATCCGCCTGCTCGTTTGTCCCCCTTTCCCATAAAAAAACCTACTTTTTACGGATTTTATCACGTTGTATTGTTTTTTTTTTAAACAAACGTTGCCTCACACTAGGATGTTCTCCTGTATCTTGGGTGCGTTTACAAACACAAATTCTCACATACACAAACGCCCAGACCTGGAACAATTACCTGTATATCATACAAATATTTGCTCCGTATGGGGATCGAACCCACAACACGTGGCGCAGAAGCCGATCGCTCAACCGCTACGCCAATCGTGTCGTCAATTTACAACGGCTTAGCAAAAAAATGGCGCAAACACAATACATCAAAACTAAATCTCATCTCATGCTAACATTGGTAACGATGTTCATTTCGCTGCGTTCATAAATCAATATGAAGGAGATCCTTATCACGTTCGATCTGGCCACTTTCGATTGCCGACGTTCCAAACGTATACATTTTAAATAATGAAACATCTTCCATTAGAAACTGTGGTTCAAGGGTGAACAGGTCACAGAGCCTGCAAAGCCGATTGGATCACGAAAGGAATTTACTCACTTATTTCCCATGCTTCGCTAAAAAGGGAAAGTTCCCTATTTCCTCCACAGTCGGTCCTTTCCAGATACTGGAATGCAATTTTGTTATACGTTTTGTTTTGTCCCCTATCTCTGGCATGCTATTACGGAAACGGTGGTATGTTTAATTAAGTTCCGAAAGGTCTGTCGTTTCCCGTATGCGATATTGTTTGTATCACCAAATCCAAAGCCATCTATGCTTCCTTCCGATATGTTAATGTGTGAGAATTATATTATTCATTCCAATTCACGCTTGTTTATTCTGAAATAATATTCTTAATGGTCTGAATGAGGTTTTGGTTATTGAAATAAGTTTTTATGCACACAATAAAAGCTGGTCATTGAGCAACAAGCTCGCAGAATAATTGCCTAGGCTGTTCAAATCTCGAACATCTCATTTAGCGCTGTAATAAAAACAAAACACTGGCGGCTGCTTAATTGGACGCCCGCGAAAGTAAAGACGTAGACACACCGCACCACTTTAATCACCAAAATTTTGGGCGTTCCCGTTGAACAAGTTGCTTTTCGGTGCAAGTGGGCCGTGGGAGCACCGGGAGAAAGTACCAAAGCACATACAGTACCGGAACTCTTTGTACATGCCACTTTAGAGTTTTTGCGGTGCATTTTCGCTTGTAAAGTATGCGGTCGCGCTGCGTCCATTGTATAATTACAGGGTGCGGTAGGCCCTTGGTGCGCGGCGCTTTATTGCACCTCCTCTGATCACTACGAAGCATTTTTCACTGCGGTTGCGAGCACTGTTTATTTGCAGATTAACAATTAATAAAACGTTCCATTATTTTTATGGCGACACGGTTGTTACGAATTATTCTCGAAAGGTGTGGTGATAAAATTTAATTTTTATTTTATGACACCGTATTATTTTTTGAGAAAACAAAATGTTCAATTTGTATGTACTGGCTTTAATGCTTCGCTAAGTGAGTATTAAAGACAGAGTTTCACTTTATTATCAAGACATTTTATAGTTGATTAGTAACTATTGTATACTTTTAACGTTTATAGACATTTTGTCATTCATGAATGAGGTTTAACAGTGATTAAGCACTTCAGTAAAAATGTTTATTTTAGATTATTAGCATCATATTATTTATTGATTATCATATTTTATGATTACAAAAAATTACTTAGGTACAATAGGATTTGTTCCTTTAAAGGAATGCGTTTGCAAACAAACTCTCTAATATCTACAAGTTTAAAGAGGCTAAATGCGCGTTTTGAAGGGATATGTACCCGGCAAAATTACTGTACTTACGAGACATAACAACTGAGATCGCAAGATGACAACGCGCTATACTACTGGTGTTGCTGGGGTCTTAGACACAGTCCGCCTCATGATAAACAATCATGAGGCGGACTGTATGCTTGTTTGCCATCTTATTACAATTAAAAAAGGAACACCTAGATATTTAGCTGTAGGTCACACTGATATTGGTTCTTTCCGGAAACCGAATCCATGACCAATAGTGCAGTAGCCTGACTTAGCCGCTATACCACATACATGCATACAGCCGCTATACTACATAAAATATAGGTACACCTTAATAATATTATTAAGTTGTACATTTTATTTATGATGCCATATAGTAAGTAATATAGTAAGAAAAATACCCAGCTAGCTAGTGTAAACAACGTTAGATATGCATGCAATTTCCAAATTTTTTGGCTTTCTGTTTCCCGAATATCTCTGTAATTGTAGATTTAGCATGATGTAAATAAATAAATATCAAAAATGCTACAACTTTACTAACCTAAGTATGAAAGTAGATTCCCACAAATTAATATTGAATCCATATTACCAGTTAATTTCACCGATTTGATTCAATCATCTATCAATTAATAACTTTGCATGAACTTAAAAATGAAAGCGATTAATAAAAACACGATCATATTTCAAATGAGCGGTTATTATCGCTCATCGTAAATTACAATCATTATTATCTAACATTCATTGCATATTTTTTTATATATTTGATGTTTCTTTTGTTTTGTCCTATGGTGTTTATTTTATTCCTCCAATTTTTTTTTTCGCGCCTGTTTTCTTTACCTTTAAACGTGACTGACAAAACTAAACGTCCTACACTGTAATAATTATTTTTGTATTTACTTTTTATCTGTGATGGAACCTATGTATTAAATCCCAACGTGTCGGACCCTTTACAGCGTCCATGGTCAAGGGTAACAACGGGGTAACCCAAGACCACACTGAAACTCATTACCATCGAGCCACGTGGCTGTCATTACCCGCTGCGCCCGCGCCGGATCATTGATGTCGTGCGCGCCGTGAATCTCTCGCGCCCACCTCTTACTTTCACTGCGGACTTGACACGATTATCCGGAGCCCTTTGAATTTATTATGTGAAAGAATTTGTTTATGTTGTTATTGGGTATCAAGTTTGTGATTGATTTGTATGTCAACAGAACGCCGCCATGCGGACGATAAATGTATATATCTATTTAAGCTTCTTCGTTAAAAAATTTATGACCCTCATTAGATTTCTCCAGTAACGTAAATTCGTTTAACACTATCTATTTCTACATGCAGAAATATCAATATCCGAAACAACTTATTGAAATAGGTAGGTAGTAGTTTCTGATCTGGGAGTTTCATGAAAAATATTTATTCAATGTGGGAATTGAACTGACAATCCTACCTAAGTACATTACGCTGCACTAATCGAGTTATCAAATAACTACTAGACACTTATTATATTCTGAATTATTAAAGAAAATATACGCTCAATAACTTCACAAAATCAGTGCTAAATCAATGTGTAATGATTTTATAAAATAATGACAAGACATTTATATAGGTTTCCTTATCACGAGCGACAGATGGCGCTTGTAGTTGAACTATTCGTTATTAAACGCCCTTTTTATTACAAATTAGTCAAATATAAGTAGGTGTTATATTATCAATTTGTCTGTGTAATCAATTTATAACTATTGCTAAATTTAAAGATAATCTAATGTATTTAAATTAATCAGTTGATCATGCGTACTGTGTACTTCGCTCTGATTGGTCTAACCCAGCTGAGTGTTTGCCTACGTTTAAGAGTGGGGAACATTCGGCTGGTAACAGATCAACCTGGACTGAGACATTCTATTCCGAGGCGTTGAGCAGTAGACATAATATCTTATAAGCCAGTGCTGTTATTGTATAATTGTTAATAATTATTGAGCGATTAAGTGTTAAGTGATTGTTGATAATTACATACTGTTGGATGAATAAATACTTGTAATACTCAGTCTGAAGTGTATGATTCGTCACATTTCAGAAGTGGGATATGCCTACAAGAAAATCCACAGATACAGTAATGTTGAGTGACGTATGTCTAGAGGTTATGTGTGCCTACAATAGAAAGCCAAGTGTGCTCGAGTTACTAGAGGCTATGTATGCCTATTGAGCCATGTGTGCTTAGATTGTTAGAGGTTATGTGTGCCTACAATAGGAAGCCAAGTGTGCTCGAGTTACTAGAGGCTATGTATGCCTATTGAGCCATGTGTGCTTAGATTGTTAGAGGTTATGTGTGCCTACAATAGGAAGCCAAGTGTGCTTGAGTTACTAGAGGCTATGTATGCCTATTGAGCCATGTGTTCTTAGATTGTTAGAGGTTATGTGTGACTACAATAGGAAGCCAAGTGTGCTTGAGTTACTAGAGGCTATGCATGCCTATTGAGGCATGTGTGCTTAGATTGTTAGAGGTTATGTGTGCCTACAATAGGAAGCCAAGTGTGCTTGAGTTACTAGAGGCTATGTATGCCTATTGAGCCATGTGTTCTTAGATTGTTAGAGGTTATGTGTGACTACAATAGGAAGCCAAGTGTGCTTGAGTTACTAGAGGCTATACATGCCTATTGAGGCATGTGTGCTTAGATTGTTAGGAGCTATGTATGCCTATTGAGCCACGTGTGCTTAGATTGTTAGAGGTTAATTATTTTTATTTTATTTATTTAATTTTTATGAGGTACATATTAGGTCTTACGAAGTAATATAAGCCCCACAAAACTGTACAAACAGTTTGACTGTGGGATCAATTTTAGTCTTAATAACATGTAGGTAGGTACATAATTAGTAATGGAGTGCACAATTAATGTTTTATGGTAGGGTATCTATAAGTTATTTTATTTTTTTTTATCTACACGCAGTTTTATAAATCTTATTTGGATATTCTCCAGTTTATCTATATGGGTTTTTAAATGTGAGGCCGTAGCAATCAAGAGCATAATCCAAAATAGATTCCACTAAAGAAGTATAAAGTAGTTTTAGTATACCAATAGGAATAGGAGTTATGTGTAGGTACCTACAATAGGAAACCAAGTGTGCTCTAGCTACTAGAGGCTATGTACGCCTATTAAGCCAAGTGTGCTTAAAGTTATTTTGGCCAAGTGAGTCAAAAGTTTTGGGCCAAGTGTGCCCAATAGGAACGGAACTATCCTCAGACGCGTAAGTAAAGCATGATTTATACTAAGAGAACAATTAAAAGAATTATTATGCGACTAAGTGCGTTGCAAATAGTTGTGTATATACCCTCTATTAATTTTATAAATTGGAAATGGGAAACATTTATTGGAAGACGTATATTTTTGATTGAACTTTTCATGCATAACTTCGAATTTATGGAGCTATTAATTTTAACCAGTTCGAGTAGATATTTTAGTAATATAAAATGAATTTAATAATAATAGTGAAAAAAGGAGCTTTTAACTTGTTAGTGTCAAATTGAAACAATACTTATACATTTTTATGTTTTGAGGCCATGGAATCTGATGATACCAATGAATGATGATGAAACCAATGAATGCATACTCCAGACGAAGAGCCGCCAGTTTAGTCGTACAACCATTTACCAAATGTTATACCGAAGTGCAATCCCTCCAGTAAATCTCAGAGTATTGAAGGTTGTTTATGAAAGGTAAGTGTGTAATATATGAATGGGACGAGAAGCGGACCATACATTTTGCCCGACAAAAACTTGTCGGGCTAGCAAAAAAAAAAAGGGAAAGGTAAAGAAATATTGGTACGTACAAATTCAAATCTTTATTGTTTTCATATATAATTAGGATGTTACGAGTAACAATAATGTGTGTCAAAATGAAAAGGTACAACATGAAGTAATGAAAGTTTACGTGAATATTTTTATGATAAATTGATGCTGATATACAAGCTGATATGATATTAGTGATAAAAAGGCTGTAGGTTGTGCAACTCACGGCATTTATGATAAATCCATTAGAAATGGAGCTCAAGCTTTAAATTGTAATGAACCGGAAAGACTCGCTACATATTCTCAGTTCTCAGCATACCTAGTTAGAACCTATTTCTACAAATAGAAAGCGTCATGAACTCATGATCATACCTCGCCTTCGACTTCAAATGATACCTCCAATTATTTGTTTTAATTGTCGTCGTAAAGAACACTCTTACACCAGATGTCCCAAGTCCCTTGACAAGCGTCTAAAGTGTGACAGGGCGCTAGAACGAAAATTGCAAACCGACACCGTTAATTCCATGAATAGACCCAAAGTCAAGCGATGAAATAGAACGTAAAGTCCTTACAACTTCTACACACAGTAACAGTAATAACAAGTTTTACAAACGGGTAAATAATCGAGTTTTCGTTGGGATTGATAGATTATTAAGATTGGGTATAGTAGGACCCACTATTTGGAACCGTGCACCTAGTTTTGGCAATTCAAAAGTACCTGTATTATTGGTTTATTTGAAATGGATGATTTGACTTTTGACTTATGTAATGCGTGAATATGATGCAAACAGCCTTGACCCCGTGAAAACTGTGTCGAGATTACCTATAGTCAAGGGTTTTGGTGGTGACACCCGTATATAGTACGTTCTTAGGATTTATGAAATCGAATCGAATGTAGAAGTACCTGCTTATGGTTAATTATGGGTTTATGCAGACTGCGTTACTCATTGGATAAAATTTTAAAGTCCTGAGCTTCGCAGCAAACCAATGATTTGAGCCCCTTAAAGCTTACCTTATCGGATTTCATTCAATTAGCCAGAAACAAATCGGAATTAGTTGAAGTTTCGGATTTAAGTTCTTCTTATCCTGGGAATGTTTATATAGAAGGTTATAATAGTAATAAACTTGGCAAAGAATATAACTTACCTCAAGGCACATATCGTCTAAGCATGGGTAAATGTCACCTTATTATCAAATTTAGCTAATCAAACCCTGAATTTTCCCAAAGAATTTTGCCCAAGATTCGTTGCATTGCGATGCCCTAATTGCAAAAGCAATGCCTTTTGTAAAAAAAAAAAAGAATTATATGCCCTAACAAAAT
This sequence comes from Acronicta aceris, assembly GCA_910591435.1. NCBI lineage: Eukaryota > Metazoa > Arthropoda > Insecta > Lepidoptera > Noctuidae > Acronicta > Acronicta aceris. The sequence goes on along the minus strand of OU342767.1, from coordinate 4,342,808 downwards.
CACGAGAGATATTACTGACTTGACTCCTTTGATAAAGTCTGAAATCAAAGTCGGTCCCTCAAGTTGGCAAATGGATAAGCCTTACCTACGCTTTATCGCAGTCGTATCGTGAATTTTTTTTGCATTTAACTTGAGCGAGATAGGTTGTAATAACTCTATTAAAATGAACATAGACTTGCTTAATGATAGACCTAGATAGACACATAGACCCTATCGCTTATCGCACTTCGAGAGAGGACAGGTACGAGAATTTATTGATGACTTGTTGCGAAATGATATAATACAAGAATCCGATTCCGATTGTGCTAGTCCTATAGTATCATTTGGGTAGAAGATCAATTTCAAGCATTAAAATAAAAGTTTGAGTAATAGACCAACACTAGCCTTATACAATCCTAAACTTGATACGGAGTTGCACACAGATGTTAGTTCCTTAGGTGTGGGAGAAATATTAGTACAGTGGCAGTCTAGCCTTCGGGTACTTAAGCCGGTTGCTTATTTTAGTAGGCAGACGACACCTGAAAGGCGTCATTTACAATCTTATGAAATTTGAAGTTTTGTGTTTATCTGTTGGGATTAGAATTTCAAATTGTAATAGACCATAATACGCTCCGAACCATACTAACCAAGCGAGTATAGACCCGGTATTCGTATGACACGTCGATGCATTAAGCCGAAATAACATTCTTTGCCTTCTGACATTAAAGACGAGTCTTCTGTTAAAGTATCGAGACTGACAATTGGATATTAACACTACAAATGTAGATCCAGACATTTCGCGTATACTTAAAAATTCTTAAGCCTGAATCTGACGAAGAATCTAAAGATATTAGGAAAAATTATGTTATTAAAAATCATAAGAGTATAAAGAATTGACGATGAAATACGCCTAGTTGTCCCTCGTAGTGCCCGCTGGAAAATATGCCGTTATAACCATGATGATATAGGACATTTAGGCATTACTAAAACGACTGAGAGAATTCAATCTGTCTTTTGGTTTCCAAGGCTGCGGCGATAAAATTCGGTACATTCGGTACGCTTATAATAAAGATGATGCATCCAGACAAAAGACTGAATAATTGTATCCTATAGAAAAAGTTAGCGTCCCATTCCATACAATTCACCTAAACCATCTTGGTTCGTTTGTAAAGAGTAAAAACGGCAATGCCTAAATTATTACAATAGTTGATTGCTTTACAAAATATATATATGTGAAAGCGGTAAAAGACACGAAAACAAAAAAAATGACTTTGGCTTACCATCTCCAATAATACCTGATCACGAGCTTTTGCGACAGTCATAGCACTAAACATGTCCCTATCGCTGTAGTTTGTCGCAGGGCAAAAAGTCAAACTGAAAGATATAACCAAACCATCTTAAACGCATTAGCAAAACATAATGACGAAAATGACGAACGCAATTGGGAAATGTGTCTTGGCAAAATCCAATGGGGTGTAAATAATTCAGTTGATTCTTCTACTAAAAAGACTGCCATAGGGGCTTTATTTGGCACCACAATAAAAATACCTCGAGAACTAAAAGATATCCTAAATGACGATGTATTTAAAAAACAGACTAAATAAACACCTATTACAATAATGTTATTACATGTACACGCTAAAAGAATTCTTTGAAGATAAAAATAAAAGATAATTAAATTATAATTAATAACAATAAAATCTTTGTGCAAAAAAAAAAAACATATACCAAAATAATAACAATACCTTAAATTTCTGTAAATTGACTACCTAAATGGTTATTTAATTTTAAGTAAAAGTTTATAATTTTATTTTCTAATATTGTAATTTGTTAAATTATAATTATTTAATTAACTTGTTAGTACCCATGTATTCTATGCTGTGCCCCAACGGGGTTTCATGTTGATACTTACCAAACTAGAGATCTATGTATATAAATTACACATGAAGCATTAAAGAACTTTGACTTTGACATTCAGAGATAGAGTAATAAGTTCGATGTTGGAGCTGACATTATACAAAACATGTTACAAAGCGTAAGAGATGAGGTCGTACTAATACTAAAGTCGCGAAAAACACTATTATGATGCCGGTAGCACCCCTAGAACCTATAAACAAGGTGATTTGACTAAGGTTACCAGAACTGACTATAATAATAAAGGCAATAAAACTTTTTAAATTCATAGATCTGATAAAATCACAGAAGTTTTGGGCAATGACAGATATAAAATCACTGAAATTCCGGTTTTAGCAAACGTAGAGATTCATTTAAGAGCGTCGTTTCCGCTGATCGTGTTAGACCTTATAAAATATAAATAAATATAATGAAAATGTAAATATAAATATAAATTCGCCTGACCATAAAGATTCATCAGATCGTAATAGTAGCCCATCTTCTGAAAGCAATAATGATAACGACAAACTATTTCATAGAAAGGAGTCGGACATCAATGAATAGCCGAATGTAATGATTTTGCATTTTGATTCGTGTTTGTTCAAACAGTTTAAGCATGTAATATTTCTGTATGTATGACTTATGTTATTGAATTACGATAACGTGCGTCAGGAGATCGCACGTTGTCGGATGGCCGAATGTAATGATTTTATAAAATAATGACAAGACATTTATATAGGTTTCCTTATCACGAGCGACAGATGGCGCTTGTAGTTGAACTATTCGTTATTAAACGCCCTTTTTATTACAAATTAGTCAAATATAAGTAGGTGTTATATTATCAATTTGTCTGTGTAATCAATTTATAACTATTGCTAAATTTAAAGATAATCTAATGTATTTAAATTAATCAGTTGATCATGCGTACTGTGTACTTCGCTCTGATTGGTCTAACCCAGCTGAGTGTTTGCCTACGTTTAAGAGTGGGGAACATTCGGCTGGTAACAGATCAACCTGGACTGAGACATTCTATTCCGAGGCGTTGAGCAGTAGACATAATATCTTATAAGCCAGTGCTGTTATTGTATAATTGTTAATAATTATTGAGCGATTAAGTGTTAAGTGATTGTTGATAATTACATACTGTTGGATGAATAAATACTTGTAATACTCAGTCTGAAGTGTATGATTCGTCACAAATGTGTAGTACCGAACTCAAGTCACAATGCTATTCGCTATCCAAATATTTATAAAATTCCTTTAAGTGAAATCGACTCCCAAAAAAATAATAAGATATCACCATGGACTAAAAATCTATCAAAACGCTTAGCAGATCTTTAAATAGTGCACAAAGCAAAGCATTGTCAAGTACCTATAAACTAAAAGTAAACAAAATTATTGAGTAAGGAAGCTATCGTGCACTAGATCTTGCCGTTCGTTGACCTGCGCGGGGGCATACAATGAAACTGAAAGTAAATCGCGACAATGTAAACTAAAGGTACTACGAGTGATTTATTATTCAAGATTAATCGAGAGATTTTGCGAGGCAATGCCTGAGAGAAAATCCGTAATACGGATTAAAGCTTTGAATGTTTAATCATGTAGCTTATAATAAAGCTCTTTATTATAAGAACAGTAAGTACCTTCATATGTCAAAAATGAATGTCTTTTTAGGTTTGTCTTTTTTTCTTCTACTAAGATAATAAACAGGCTTATGGGCCACCTAATGGTAAGAGGCATTCGCAGCTTATAGACACCAGCAACGTCAGTTATCTTTCTCAATACAGATTGACAATAATTCTCTCATTATCATCATTAAATCGGCCAATAGAAGTCCTGAACAAAGGAATCTCACAAACACATCCCAAGGACTGGTTATATGCCGCCTGCATCCAACGACTCCCAGCAACCTTCACCAGGTCTTCTGTCCATCTCGTTGGAGATCGTCCCACACTGCGTTTTACGATATAGGTAGGTACTAATCATTTTCTACAGTAAGATATTTTATATTGTCTTTAAATTACTGGTCACATAGGTTATCATCAAAATCAAAATGTTTTATTTCAATTAGACTAGTAAAAATGCTACTTTTGAAAAGTCAAAACTATTTGCAACTATTAACATTAGGGACTTGATATTTAATTGACATTATGTTAATATTTCTTTTCACTGTAACCAAAAATTATCCATCCATTATAAATTTGAAAGCAACTCTATCTGTTTGTTTTTTAAGTTTATACGCCTAAACCGCTGAACCGATTTAGATGAATTTTAGTGTAAATATAGATTAGACCTTGGAGAACGACATAGGCTAACTTTTGTCTCAAGAAAAACTTTGGGATGCGAGTTTAACCGCAGGCAACCGCCATATTTCATGATGACCTTTCATGGTCGATGATGATAGGTATCGTAACATGATTGGAGAAAGACGGATAAATAATTTACCTTACCTTATAATTTCAACGTCACAAAGCTGAAGTTATGACGTCATTCCATCTCATAAAACTTAGTTCATCAAAGTTATGAACATTCAAGTTTAGATGACATCGCAATAGTACAGAAAACTTGCTCTGTGACGGAAACTAGATGAACTTATGTTCCCTTAACTGTTATTGCTCTTACCTTCTTGTAATATTCTTGAATTCCACACTGATGTTATAATGCGTAACTCTGTTGCTATATTTCTTTGCATAGGTATTATGTTCCAACGCCTAAACAGCTGAACCAATTTTGATTAATTTTGACATAGATTTGATCTCGGAAAGGACATCGGTTACATTTAGGTGAAATTTTTTACTTAGGTCGGTCAATTCAAAAATAATAACTGACGCTGACGCAGCTGCGCATATGAATCATTGAAATACATGTTTTTTGTGCACATATCGAACATAATCAGGAATGAGAAACATTAACGACTACAGTTTGTTTTTATTGTATACTAAAGAATAATTAAACCCGCGACCCGCTCGCGGTTTCACCCGCGCTGCTCCGTTCCTAAGAGACGTAGCGTGATGTTATATAGCCTATATTACTCAGTGATAATGTAGCTTTCTAACGGCAAAAGAATTTTTGACATCGGTCCAGTACTTTTTGAGTCAATTCGTTACAAACACACTTACATACAAATCTTTCCTCTTTATAATATTAGTATAGATAAGGTTGCCTTGAAGAAATCGCAGTCAGCGATAAGGCCGCCCATTGTGTATTTGTAAAACTGTTGTGTACTGTCTATTTGTGTTTTTACTGACGTACAATAAAGTACCTATATATGATAAATAAAATAAATATTGCCGCAAAATCACTTACGGGCAACGGTCAGTCACTCATACACTTATTTAACCGAACTAATAAATACTGCCAAATTTTAGATGCCTACAAATTATCCAAAAAAGTGACATGACAATTTACAAAAATATTTTTTTAAACACACAAGACTCTCTCACACGAGTCTTTATTTACACTTTCACCGACGCCGACACTTCTAGGATTTCGAGGTCCTATCTCATGTCATGTCAAACTGTCAGTGAGACACATGTCATGGCTTAAAGAGAGACAAACTTACCCGTCAATCAAGCGTGCGACAGAGGCAGATAAATGTTACGTTTGCAGCGTTACATTTCGTCAGTCATATCAAGGTTGAATGAACCCTGATGTACTTTTGCTTTCGCTAAAACTTAACAGAATTATCTCGGAGTGTTTTAATTGGCATGTTAGCTTCATGGTGTTAGGTGAGTTAGTGTGGTAAACTAAATATTTGCTTCGAAAGTTATCAATATTTAGCTACGTGACTAAGAATTGAGTATTATTGGCTATTGAGTACACAAGTTTCTCGAGAAATTTTACTTTTGTAAAAGCCTTTTCATATTAGTTTCTTTCATTTCTTAGTGTTGCTATCCTGTTTGGGCATAGAAGGAATCGGTATAGTTATTGGGAATGGGATTTAAATAGTTTAAACATAAGTACAAATGTTTTAAAAATATAGTAGGTAAAACGAGAGCAAAAAAAACTCTTGAAAGCTTTTCTTAAATTAATTCTACTAGCGACCAGTCCGCTAGTAGAATTCAGTTTCATCCACGTTGCTCCTTTCCTAAGAGGCGTAGCGTGATATTATATAACCTATAACCGTCCTAGATAAATGGACTATACAACACAAAAAGAATTTTTCAATACGAACCAGTAGTTCCTGAGATTAGCGAGTTCAACCAAACAAACAAACTCTTCAATTCTTCAATAGATAAGATAGTTAATATTATTAAATGCATTACTATTATTTTTCAAAAATACTTTGATGTGTTGTGCTCATATAATGCTAATAGGATTGCCGCCTATTATATGGGACCTAAACATACCGGCGAACTGTGGATGTACGTTATTAATACACATCTGCCTAACGTTTCCGGGAATATAAGCGTGATGTTATGATAATAATGATACTTATGATGAGTAGAAAATTTGTACAGTCGAAAAATACACAACGTTTTTAATTATCAAACTTCATTCACAAACCAGATACATTTCTTATCACAATAAACAAGAGAAATAATTATAATACCTAATTAAATCCTATTGACGAGTGGTTCACATGGAATCCTAGGAAATGTTGACAGTTAGAGTTAATTGCCCGACACAATGATGGCACCCACACCCGCTGGGAACCTGTGAGGCTGCATCATAAACCCACATCACGGACCCGCTGGCACACATACAGCGGGTCGGCGAGACTGTTAGGCCTTGGAACAAGCGGACGACAAAAACGTATCGAGTACTCGCGTTTTATGGAAGTGTGACGCTTTTGAGAATGTTTTAACGGAATTCAACAAGAACATTTAAGAAAATAGACTTTAAGTATATATGTTTTAAGTATTCATTCATAAGTTTAGTTCACAAAGTTTTTGATTTTAACATACTATCACGCCTGCATTCCTTGAAGGGTAAGGTAGAGACGTACTGTACACCCACAGTTCGCCGGTATGTTTTAGGTCCCATGTAATAGGTGCGAGCCTATTGCCATTAACCGGGCACAAATCCAGACACCGAGCTGCTACTAAGAATGTCTTAGGTTAAGTTCATAAAATATTTGATTTATAATAATTTTAATGATATTTATTACCGAAAACAGCAACATAACATTTAAAAATATAAATACTAGATAATGCCTGCATTTCATAAAGATGAAACAGGCAGATGGAGAATCATGGTTTCTTTTAAAGTTCAGACTATAGTTAGTAGTATTATCAGATAATATGTGAGTTAAATAATATAACTGAAGTATATTTCAAGTAATTAAGTATTCATTCACTAAATCAGTTCATTAACTTTTAGATTTTAATTTTTTTTTTATAAGGTTACTAGCAAAATGCTTGCTCTTGCCCTCGCGCTAAGCTAAATGCTTGTATTACGAGTGGGTTCACGTCGGTAGTGCAATGGGTGGGGTTCGAACCGGCAACCACATGATCGCAAGTCCGACGCCCTAGCCATTAGCCTACCGCTGCGTGCAATTCCTTTTTATTTTCACATAAAATAGCGTAATGGTAGGTATGCCATTACGCTTGTATTCCCCGAAGGGTTTTTCCGTCAACTGAAAATCTATTTTCTTGCACACCCGGGGCCATACCGCGATGTAAAGAAAATCTTTACCAAAAATAAAAATAAATTTAAAAATAAAATCTATCGAACCTTTAATATTCGTTGCTTTTATGGCCTGATTACACCAAACGCATCACAACAAACTAATCAACTTGACGGGCGTTTTGGTTGTATTTCGACTCGTTAATTGACGGTTATTCATATTCATATTCGATTACCAACGACTTTTTTCACAGTTATATGATCAATCATAATCATAAACGCTGGTACCTATATTAATCGCACCTCATATAAGATTTTTATTTTTTAAATATCGCATTTGTTGAAGCTTTTAATTGCACTGTTGTGTAAATAAATGTAAATACATTGTGTATGTTATATAATAATATGTATTCTTCGTAAATCAATATAGTGATAGTAAAGGCTTTCCTTCCAGAAAGAGAGTCTAAGTGCGTCCTAATGCGCCTGCGTCGTCAATCTCTCTCAGACGCGTAGATTTCCTTATGATGTTTTCCTTCATCGTATAAACAAGTTTTATGACAATTTAATAAGCATGTTTCAAAAAGTCAGAGTTGTACCTACTTTTAATTAAAACTGGAGTTCTATCACTTTGCAGTCCATAATTATGCTTTTAATCTTTATATATATAATTCTTCTGTGAGTGTGTATGTCACTGAACTTCTCTCAAACGACTGGACCGATTTTGATGAAATTTTTTGTGTGTGTTCAAGGGGATCTGGGAATGGTTTTGTCCGCTGTCCGCTGTATTTCGCTTTATACGTAGCGAAGCACGTACCGGGCCGCTAGTCTATATATATTATATGAATCAACTAGCTTCTGCCCGCGACTTTGCCTGCGTGGACTTCAGAATTGGATCCGACCTGAATAAAAAGTAGCCTTTATGTTATTCTAGACTATAATCTATTTCTCTGCCAAATTTCATCCAGATCCGTTCCGCCGTTCTAACGTGAAAGAGTAGATAACAAACATCCATACTCACAAACTTTCACGTTTATAATATTAGTAAGGATAAAATTAAAAACGATAGTTTGCTCAAAATTTTTAAATCTCCGAAAGTTCATAACTGATTGATTCGCAATTTTGACACGACATTGCATTCAAATACGCGCGTGTTTTATCTGTATTATGTAAGTATATAGGTACAGTAACATGATAGAAAAACCTTTTGGTCTAGTAACTTTACACTCTCGGTTTAATTACACCGCTCAGCTTACATCGCAAATTAATATCAGCAGAAATTAATTAATATCCAACCACGGCGCGGCAAATGACCGACCGCAACAAATTCATAAGCAAATGTATAATTACATCTATGTAACGTAAGCCCGAAATAAATCATACAATCGACTTGTGGTGAGCGGTAAGTAAGAGTAGTCAAAAACGAAAGTAGAATCGATCTAGAATCGACACAGCCGAAACATCGGACTCGGATTGTGGTCAGTCGGTCGGTAACTTTCACCGGCGACTAATTAGCGATACCGAGTATCGATGTTTACAAGACCACCGCTGTGAATATCGATATCGATGTTACGCACGTTATCTATCAGCGGATGACATTCCATCTAATTTGACGTGGGAAATGAAGGTACAGATAAGACCGGAATGGCTGGCTTCTGAATTGATGAGTTTGTGTGGCCCTGATGACACTAATGACTTCAAAAGGAATGTTTAAGACATAAAAGTCACATTAAAATCTTTTTAAACTGTTGAATAACATCTTAAAATAAAGATATTAAGTAGCGTTTATTAATATATTGAGTTAAACTGATCCATATCGAGTAAAATAACTAACACTAATAGAAATGAATGTATCCATTACAAACATAGAAATTTATTATCAATTTTAAAATATTTCACAGTCAAGCCAATAAATAATAGCTCTCCATCCATTAAATTCTTCAACCAATCAAGTAATCTGTTAAACAAACTCCATTTGTTTTTAGAAATACCTTATATATCATAAAACATGTATTTTATTTTCGATAGATCGATATATTTACACGAATAAGTAGCGCATCACTATCAAAAGCTCGCCGCTGACCGGCGCGTACGCATGCGAGCCCGCCTTGAATCGATTGGGCGGGCAGACACAAGATACATGACATTACAACATACCTACTTATAATGAAGCAGTCACTCAAATGTTTAAGGAATTTTATCTTGGAATTGAAATAAATGATAAATATATACCTACGACACTGAAAATAGTATAGGTTTATTACCTTTTATTTCTTTCTTGTCATATCTATTGGAGTTGATGTAATTTAATGTTTTTTTAATCCCGGTATGGGATGGGATATGGCACCACACTTTTTGTGTATTTGCCAGTGTCAAGTATATGGAGTAAACAAGTAATATTGATTAATTCCCGTCATGGGATTATAATATATGGCGCCACACTTTCTGTGTTTGCCAGTGTCAAGTATACAAAATAATCCCCAGTAAAATAGTGAAAACTTCACTAAGGCATCGATGGAGTTTAGGAGTGACCACAAAAGTCACGATTTTCAATTTTATATCATTTGCCTACACTCGCACACGTTCATGAACACTTAATGGTTAACTATCCACTTTAATTACACATTAAATTTCGGAGAAACACAAGTTTTGGAAATTAATATAAATCCGATAAAGTGCACTTTACATTTTCCCGCCTAAACTCTAAATTAATGTTAAAAGTGAGACTAAAATCCTCTGTAATGTCAATGTCAACTGTCAATGTCAACGTCATCAATCAATGTTGTTTACAAAACATTGTCATCTTTATTTCCATTTCCATTTCATTCGTTCAATCCCATCTACATTTGACCGGAACCATCATAAAATTACGTGTAACTCGCAATCACAATAAAAAAATATTATCCATACAAGCTAACATCACGCAAGTCTAACCGCATGCAAGAAGCATTCCGTTATGGAAAGCGGATAAAGACGATTTAATGACATAGGCTGCTGTACACAGATTAATATTTTGTATCTACTGTAGATAGGACTGATAAGCATAAACCTGCTAACAATGACATAAGTAAAAGGAAACATATATAACTACCTACCTACTCAGATGTAAATGACATAATCAAATAGAGACCTATTCTCCGGTGCGGAAGACTGGTTTTCACTTGCTTTATTTTTTTAGATAGTTACAAACACAATAGTAAATTTGGTGTTATCAGATTTTGGACATTCCCGCAGTATGCGTTATCCGATGAAAAACTGGATACTAAAAAGCTTCGTTGATGACAAATATTTTTTTTAAATGATAAATAAACATACGGGCCACCTGATGGTAAACATGGCCGCAGCCTATAGACGTCAGCCATACCAACTTCACTTGCGCCTTGTTTGAATACCTCTGTTGTGAATACCTCAGTTGTCTTATTTATAAGTATAGTAATTTTACTGATTTCCCTTTATTGATACTAGAGTTCCCGTGCGCAACTTCGCCCGCGTACTTGGGTAATTTTCGTTTGTAAAATATACTGTGCCCACTGTACCTACACCATAGAGGTTTCATATCATAAAATGTGTTAAGTCTAATTTTGTAAGGAAGAAAACAATTGTTAAAATGTCAACAGCGAATGACAGCTGCACTACGGAATGACTTGACGATGTCATCGTTTATTAAATATGTGTGTGTATGTCAAACGCATGGTAGTTTGTGCGGACTTTCATATAAACTTTCACCCCCTTTTCACCACCGGGGGGTTGAATTTCCAAAAATCCTTTCTTAGTGCTCATCCACAGGAACCAAGCTCCTGTAGTTTTGGCAGTGCGTTGGTACGTCAGTCAGTCAGTAGGTCAGTCAATCAGGTTCTTCTTTTATATATATATTATATTCTTTTATATTTATTATTTATATAACTCATCATTGTTTACTGGAGGAACATTTGGCAAATGCAGTGATATCAAAGCTGTACCACCTACCTAGTTTATGGTTTCCGTGAAATAAAATGAGCGTGAAAGCGTAAAATAATTAAGAGATAGTAAAACCAAACAATGATGTATTACATGAACACATTGTTCTGAATATATCAATAGTTATGTGAACAAAAGATCGTTTGTTAATGTCAATTAGAAGTTTGCATCGATCGCTTTCCCTACAGATATGTTCCCATGCTCCTAAAGTCACTTTTTTAAATTTCGTGCTTCGAGAAATTCAATTAGCCGGGTGTTACTGTCATGTTTTTGTCATGTTACCACTTTTTGTCAGAAACGTTAATTAATTGAAAACGTCTATAGGCACGTTTATTACTATTTATTAGGGCAAAAGCTTCCCTCCATTCCTTCCAACGGTCGCGATTGTGCGCTATTTCTTTCCAATTCTCAAGGATTTCCGGGCCCACAGCTCGTTAGGCATGCGACAGAGATGTCCTGCCCAGTCCCATTTAAGTCCCAGTTAAGTAATTTTAAACTACCTACTATATCGTCCGCAATCGTTTAAATAAGACAAATAAAATTTATTGGATCTGAAAACTAACGAACGATGCTTTAAATCGGTAACTACAAGTCAACAAATAAATTAAAACACAAAATTATATTCGGTACTATAAATTGTAAATTCCTATTATTATTGACCCACGTAAAGAAATCAATTTAAAAAAAAACACGATGTAAACTGACAAGTGACGTTTGCAAAGGATGCCGAAATGTCACTGAGCAAATTATATCACTTTCGCTGTCAGTTGGCAGTGCCGTAGCGGTTCAAACCTCGTTTCGTCATCGTTCCGGCCACGAGCGATTGTCCTTTCAATCACTGATGAGTGATGTAACACAGCCGCCAATTAACATTGAACTTTCATTGAAATCGATTTAATTTGGAGATAATTTTGTCAGAGTTTTTATCAATCTATTTGATAGTTTTATCTATACAGGAGTTCAGAGCTACACGTTATGTTTCGATGGAGATTAAATTAATAATAATAAAGGTAAGTAATCGGAGCTATTACTGTATATCTTCTGAAGATCCTCCTTCGAGGGAAATTAGAATTAAACGACGTTTACCTACCTTAATACAACTGATGGTATAAATATATTTTTCAGTGTTATAATTAAATTTACTAGTACAAAAACCAAATTGTATATTGACGACACGCTTGGCGTAGCGGTTGAGCGATCGGCTTCGGCGCCAAATGTTGTGGGCTCGATCCCCACACGGAGAAAATATTTGGGTGATCTACAGGTAGTTGGTCCGGGTCTGGGCGTTTATGTATGTGAGAATTTGTTTTTGTAAACGCACCCACGATACAGTAGAAATAGTGTGGGATATGTTTGTTACAAATAAAAATACGGGGTCATAATTTTTAAACTACAAAGCTTTGTCACGAATTCAATTTTACTTTCCTTACTAAATGTTAAGTTTATTTAAATTAAAAAATACACTTACACAATTTTTTCTGTGTCACGCTCATGATGAAAATGACTAATCTTGTATAATTCAACATACCTATACATATCTTACAAGTAATTAATTTATTATAACAATTGATTAGGTACTTTGAATTTTTACGACAATTTGGAAATGAAAACAATGCAAAGGTTTAAAACTGTAGAAATTAAAAGCAATTACCTATAGATATCAATTGGTTAATTGCATAATTAACTTGTTTAATTCACACTTGATCATCCCACCGTAGATAAAGCCCCATTCAATATCAACCTGTCAAAATGTCAACTTGTTCATTTACATACAATCGGCAAAACAATCTACACGTTTTTTGTACCACACATCGACAATCGAGTTTATCTATCGACATAAATGCGATGTCCGATTAACACTATTCCACTCCAATTAATGCGAGTGACGTCGAAATCGAAATGTATTGACATTGACATTGAGGAAAAAAGATTCTTTTTTTAATTTATTTTCCTCTGTGGACTGTTGGATTTAAAACCTTTCTAGTGTGAACATTGACGGCCTGTATTCGACATCTCTATTCGAATTTCGTTTTGTTGTTCTTTTGTTGTCTTCTTTTTTCAAACGTGAGTGCGTAGTAGGTACACAATTTTTTGCGCGATACAATGGTGATTTCTTTTTGTAGGTTTTGGTAGGTTGCGATTAAAATGTGTACTACTTAGTATCTATAGGTAAAACAGAAGCTTATGAAAGACCATGAGGGCTTTTGTTATGTTGTTTATCGACTGGTCTAGTTGTCGCATGCGCTGTTGTTGAGCTAGTTGATTCCCAGATTAAACAATCTCATTGGGTTGGTCTAGTAGCAGCTCAGAGTTTGCAATTTGGATTTGTACATTAGTATACCTCTGCCTAACCCTAATACAAGCGGGAAGGTAGATATATTTTGTCTGTATATCATGCATATTTTATGCACAATAAAAAACATTACCTAATAAATTATTTTGGTGTCTGTTTTTCCTAGTTTTACGTTGCGGTTTATAAAAAATTTAGGCACTCATATAATAAAATGAAGGCACTTTTTCTATCAGCAATAAGGCTCATTTCACAGAAATCTGCTCATCTTCTCACGATAACGGAAGCGAGCCTCATTGGGAGCAATTTACATAAAGGTTGGAGACGCCGCGTCTGCCACTAATGGCTCATACGAACCGATATCAAGCGAGGCCTTATTTTTTACAGGGTTATTCGTAAAATAACAGAAACCTCTTCTTATTAACTTTGTATGATTACACGAAACAACGCTTGATCTACAACTTTGATCAAAACTTAACGGGATCACCAAAAAAAAACTTTTCCATTTATTTGGAGTGGGCAAAATTCCTGTGTATCGCCTCGCATTCGCTTGTTTGAGTGTACCGTGACCACCACTGCCGCAGAGCGCGCGTCACCTACCTTAGTATTACGAAAACTAAAGAGTATTGCTTAGTTTTGTATGAAAAAAAAAATGTTTAGAATTATGAAATTTCGTAGAACAAACATCGTTCAGTATCGAGAGGTTTCTGATATTTGTCCTGATTAATTACCTGTACCTTATTTATACTAACTAGCTTTCGTTCGTTTCACTCGCATCGTAAAAACTTTTTGAGACAAAAGCCTATCTCCTTCAGGGTCGAATATATCTTTATACTAAAATTCATCAAGATTGGTCATGATAATGAACAAATAGCACATTACGTAATACTTTCACATTTACAGAGGTGGTATTGGAATATGACCTGAAGTAGGATCTACTAATCATCCACGATGTATAAATATGTATTTTTTACTATATAGGTAGGTACATTTAGACACGATTAAACTAATTCCAATAACCACATTCCTCTTCAATCCACTACCTCGATAATTTGTACTTATCAGCATGTAGCTGCTAATTATACTTTAACTAGTGACCCGCCCGCGGTTTCACCCGCGTTGCCCCATTCCTAAGAGTCGTAGCGTAATGTTAAATAGCTTAAAACCTTCCTCTTGAATCACTCTATCCATTAAAAACCGCTTCAAAATCCGTTGCGTAGTTTTAAAGATTTAAGCATACATAGGGACGGACAGACAGCGACAGCGACTTTGTTTTATACTATGTAATATGTAATATAATATAGAAGATACACCGTTGTACCGAAAATGCTGAAATATGGAATGCGCTTCCCGAGTGAGTTTTCCCTGATGGATATAATCTGGGTGTCTTTAAATCACGAATGAATCGGTTTCTTCTAGGCAAGCGTTCTCCATCGTAGATCGCAGTATCGCTTAACATCAGGCAAACTGGCGATCAAGCGTAAGCCTATCACGAATAAAAAAAATATATATAGTTGTTTTTCTATATATAAAGTGCTTGTGATAAATTGATGGTCGCCTATAAACACAATCTATTAACACCGATGTTATGCGAGTCCGTGCAGAGTTGACCTCAGACATTATGAACTTTCTCTATACTGGTTCCATTCTAGCTAGACGTCTTCTGTACCTACATGGTGTATAAAAAATTTTAATATAGAAAGGAAAATTATAATACTGTTTTATTTTTTCAATAATATACCTTTGCGAGCACGGAACTTCCGGAGTAGTGCTGCTCGATACTTTGAATCTATTGCCTCTCGAAGCACAATATGTCTGTCTCAAATTATATCTAGCTATTGTTTTTATATTTCAATGTTTTGTGTATATTTATAATTTCACCTATTTGACCCTGTAAGTCTAGTATGTCACTGTAAATATAAGATGGTTATATAAATAAATAATGACCACTAGACTAATGACTGCCTCATTAGTCTAGTGGTCTCAAGTGCGACTGCCACGCTAGAGGTCCTGGGTTCGATCCCCAGGTCGAGCAAAGTGTTATTGAGTTTTTCTATGAAATTCTCAATAGCAGCTCGAAGTCTGGATTTGTGCCCGGTTAATGGCAATAGGCTCGCCCCCTATTACATGGGACCTAAACATACCGGCGAACTGTGGGTGTACATTAGTACGCCTCTGCCTAACCCTTCGGGGAATACAGGCGTGATGGTATTTAAATAAATAATAAAATTTGTTATTATCTTTCAGAAAATTTAATGTTCAACTTTAATTATTTTTTTCTGACGCTAAGCAATAGCTTGCTACCATTATTATTCTGTTTCTGGTTTGAAGGGCTCTTAGCTAGTGAAATTACCTACTGGCCAAACAAGCGTAATACCAATAAATCGTAATTTAAAAGATGTGTTATTATTCGGATTCCGATACCGTTAATCTAGGTTCCTGCTCTACTATTTCGTCCAAAATACTTCATTGGAAATAAATGTAAGTATCTACGTGATTGCAATTCTTGATCAAGATTTTCTTTAGCAAGTTTGGGAAGATTTTCCGGTTGTTTATGTTCAGCGAAGTACTAGTAGACGAAATGGTACGGTAGGAACCTAGATTAACGGTATCTGAATCCGAATTATAACGCAATTTGACATTTTTACGTTTTTGTGGGCAATTCAGGCTCCACCGGGCCCTTAAGGTAACAATGTATTGAAAAATCATGATTTTATTTATTACCTACTAGTAATAAAACATTACTTAGCAAATCCATTTGTTACACCTGTGTTTATACAACGGTTCCCGAAGGGTAGGCTTACACTTTTGTCGCGTATACCATGAAAATATTATATATTAGGTATAATAATTTTGAGAATTAGAAGTGAAACAAAATACAATCTTTTATTACTATTAAACTTAAGTAGATGTATAAAGAATTAAGCGTAATAATAAATAATAATCATCTTGTAATAAAAACAATAGCGCAGCAAACCAAAAACCAACGCTCTCTTTTTAAAACAAACCTTACTAATCAGATATCATAACTTTCCCGCGCTGTCGTGCTGGTACCAAACAAAAAGGTTGGTTATTATGCCTGTTTTTATTTAAACTTCTTTCGATCATCGTCATACTGTCTTCCTTAATAATATCTAACAATAGTTAAAAAAAAGCCTTGATACCATTATATTAGCATTACAGATTCTATTTTCAAATTTTAAACATACTTCTATTTTAATTTATACCAAGCCGCCATTAAACGCCTCCAATATTTAACACATATTTTTTACACCTCAGATAATTATTGTATATGTCCGTTCAGTAAAAATAATTCATCTATACGTTGGCAGATAATTATTGATGGTTTTTAAACCCGGTTACTTATTGATTGCCCGGGGCGTTGGTAAAAGCGTCACGTGCCACCTAGAGGGAGATGATACTGACAATTAAGATTATGAGGACGAGGAATATTGTATTCAAAAAATAATAAAATATGTAAATATATATTTTTTTGGTTATGCAAAGAGAGCAGTAGGATTTTTTTATAGTATTAAAAAAAAACTGCCTCATTAGTTGTCTTTAACGTGACTGCTACGATAGAGATCTTGGGTTCGATTCTTAGATCGAGCGAAGTGTTATTGAGTTTTACTATGAAACTCTAGTAGCAGCTCGGAGTTTGAATTTAAGGCTCGCCCTCATTACATGGGACCTAAAAATACCGGCGAACGGTGAGGGTAGATACATTAGTAGACCTCTGTCAACCCATCTGGGAATACAGGCGTGATAGTATCTTATGTAAGTATGTTAAACATAACATACTTACCATTTCCCCTTAGGGAGGATGATCTAGTAAACATACTAGTAAACATACTAGATCATCCTCCCTAAGGGGAAATGGCAGGATATGTCAAATTGGGACCGACTTATAAGCACACGCATGCATTCCCTTAGACTATAAATGCGTGATCACATTCACTAACACAAAAACATTGCTCTAAGTATATAGAAAGAACAGCTTTAAAAATACTAGCTAAACATCGACAAAAAAAAGCTCTACAAATTATAATATAAATTTCTTTCTTTCTTTCTATAACGTTCTTCTAGGCAAGCGTTCTCCATCGTAGATCGCAGTATCGCTTAACATCAGGCGAACTGGTGGTCAAGCGTAAGCCTATTACGAATACAAAAAAAAACATAGGTACATACACACATATTTTTACACCTGTCCTATGGGGATGGTAGACCATTTGTTTAAAAAAAATCTTCCTAGCAATGTGGGTCGCACATTAACAGTATTCTAACCCTTCGTGCTAAGCTAAATGCGTGTGTTACGAGTGAGTTCACGTCGGTAGTGCAATGGGTGGGTTTCGAACCGGAACCACATGATCGCAAGTCCGACGCCCTAGCTATTAGGCTACCGCCGCTTACTAATGATTTCCACTGGCTACAATATAAATATATATAACTTGAATGTTGTAATATGTATAAAAAGCAAAGAAACAAAATCAAATGAATAAATAGCTTGACCGGACCCGCAATACATTTTCAAAAGCGAGGAATTCGGTTATTCGAAAGTATTTTAAACATTTGAATAACCATATTCCTCACTTTTCGTCCTCATGGGAGGGCCCAAAACAAATGTTAAGCAATAAAAAATACTACATAGTAGATTAATAGCTTAATAATGGTACCACGACTTTCCTTTTTTTACCCAATAAATAAAATACAAAGTCAACTCAAACAGAAAACACCAACAACAAATAGAAATTCATTTAATCGTCATATTCCCACGACAGAATAAAGTTCCCATTATGAATACGAAACTTTTACTGGCGGGTTTCTCTATTAATCGGATTAATTGGGGTTCGTGGAATGATATAGTAATGAGAACAGGTGTGTGTAGTAATTATATTTTTGTATAATGTAATTATTTAAATGGTTGATTTTGTTTGGAACCGTTGAGGAGTCAGGGTGGTCAGAAATGTGGTTATTATCACTTAAGTTTTCCTTTTTTTAATACAAATTGTGATTTTTATATTGGTAAGTAATTATATTTTATAAAGTTGTCGAAATTCATCTTTTTAAGGGCCTAAATCAGCTGATAGCTTCTTTAAAAGCTAGAATATTATAGCAATCTAGATCTAGAACTGTGTAGCACAGCCGCGAATTTGTATTGGAGAGTATTATTTTTTATCGTAAAACCAAATACCTATTTTTTAATAAATACGTACATAGATAAATCAAATCAGCAAAAGATATATTCAATAAATAATATAACAATAATATAATCATTAATTCGATATTTGATTACAAAAAAACGGATATTTAACATTTCCGAACGCACTTCTAAGCGATATAGCTTTATAATAAAAAAAACACAGCCGCAAACGAATAGAACTAACAATAGCAATATTCAACTTGTATTATTACGAAACAATATTTATGTAACCCGTCTATGTTGATAAAAAGACGAACTTAAAGAATAATCGGTCTGACATTATTCGATTAATCGATATACAACATTAATGAACAGGAAACCTTAGCCCTTAATGTAGATAACGACCAAATAAATTCAAATAAATGGAATCCAATTAATGAGGTGATAACTAGAGAAAGTGTGGACGAATTGAATATAGAGATGTGAATCAGTTGAATAGCCGTGTTAGTGATGTGATTTAGGAACATTCAATTGGAATAAAAGTTATGTTAGCATGCGTTATCACGAATAATAATCGTCATAATAATTTAGGAGACGATTTGTGGCGGGTATGGAATGTAGTTATTTTTGTACGATAAATAGTGTTAAGGGTCCGACGGAGCTTGAATTGCCCACATAAACGTAATCCCGAAGTAAATCGTAATACAGACAATATTGTATCAAATTATGTTATTATTCGGATTTGGATACCTTTAATCTAGGTTTCTACGGTACTATTTCGTCCACTACTACTTCACGCGAAATAGAAGAACGAAAAATCATTCCACACTTGGTAAAGTTATCAAAAATTGCATTCGCTTACATTTATTTTCAGTGAAGTATTTTGGACGAAATGGTAACGTAGGAACCTAGATTAACGATATCGGAATCCAAATAATAACAGAATTTGATTAAATTGTGTTTGAATTACGATTTATTTCGGTATTACGTTTCTGAGAGAAATTCGGTCCGCCGGACTCTTAAGGAAGGTAGTTAGACCTATTCGTAAGGTAGTTAGTATTAGAACACCTTTGCATTTGGCCATTTGGGCAGATACATGTGTTATAGTATATTATTTTATATCTTACGTTACATTATTATCTTCCTAATACTTTTGTCATGTTTGCTTGACATGGCCAAATAAAATTACAGTGAACTGAAATAAATAAATCCCAACTAATTTAGGTACTTACTGGAATGCGTTTGCGTATCCTACATATCATACATACATAGCTTCACTCCAGTATTCCCCAAAGGTTTAGGCAGACAGAGATGTACTAATTTACATCCAAAGTTCGCAGGTATGTTTAGGTCCCATGTAATAGGAGGCGAGCCTATTGCCATTAACCGGGCACAAGTACCAAACTCCGAGCTACTACTGAGAATTTCATAGAAAAACCCAATAACAATTTACTCGACCTGGGGATCGTACCTAGGATCTCTAGCGTAGCAGTCGCGCTTGGGACCACTAGACCAATGAGGCAGTTTACGTAATATGCAATTTTAATAACTTCTAGATATAAACAACGGAACGTGTGAAACAAAATAAGCTCATTTGTATGCAAAAGCTTTGTCAATTTTATGCGCTGGCGTAGGCTCGCTTAGGTATGTTAATAACCGGTGCCATGTTGGGTCAATGGTCAAGTTCGGCATAAAATTGCAAGTGGGTTCTCTGGGTCACA
This sequence comes from Acronicta aceris, assembly GCA_910591435.1. NCBI lineage: Eukaryota > Metazoa > Arthropoda > Insecta > Lepidoptera > Noctuidae > Acronicta > Acronicta aceris. The sequence continues at coordinate 4,322,263 of OU342767.1, read as the reverse complement.
AAAAAAACAGGTATGTCTTGTAGCCTTGTATCGAAAGTTTTTCGAAGGATACAATTGCTGTGGTTCTTTCTTATAGTAGGTAAACTCAATAAGGTAAAGTATTTGATGAATACAAAAAAGAAGTAGTGATACCCTAGTAATATGACCATTGCACATTGGACTGCCAAGATAAACGTCCGAATTGGAATCCTAAGTACATCCGACTTTTCGATATCATGCGTATTTAATAATTAAATTATCATGCCAACAGTGACGGAAAACATTGTGCGGAAACCTGCATGCCATCTCGACGATTTGTGGAATTAGCCAAGTAGGATGAAACCAATAAATCGTCCTATTCAGCCAACCATTAGGCCAGCATGGTGTACTATAGCCTAATCTCTTTCATTTTGGGAGGAGACTCGTCCCCAGTGGGGCAGAATATAATAATTTTAACAACAATCATTTTATTTATTGGATTTTACAACATAGTGAAGCTATAATCTCTGTATACAAGTGATAGAAATTAAACATAAGTACTAATTCTATTCACAAAGCTGAGTAATGGAGTGACCATTAGGTATCTAATAATAACCTATAACAGCTCTTGCCCGGCAAAGATCACGATAAATAAATCCAACTTAAATCGTATCCAATTAATCTGTATCTAAACGGGGAAAGTGCGGAGACGGACGAAACAAAAACAGATAGGTCATTGAGGAGATGAGTTTCACCTATTACCGTTAGTATTAAACTGTGATTAAAGAATACCGACACACGAGACGTTTCCTGTTTACTTAATTAGAGAACCTGGGCTTTATTGTAATTATTCCGCCGTTTAACTGGTGTTTTCGCTTAGAAGCAGTTGGACGATAAAAGAAAGAAAGAAAATCTATATATTGATACAAAACAGATAAGTTCCTGGATGTAAAATTACCATGAATCCTCTAAATTCACAAGGTTAGCCTGTTTTATAAGCAACTCTCGTGTTTATAAGGAACTTTTGTATTTATAAGACACTCTTGTATTTATAAGGAACTAGAGACTCATATTTTTAAGGATCAAGGTAGATCAGTTTATTTAGTTATTACTTAACTACAAGTCCCTCGAGTAATAATTACCTAGCAAATACATATTCGTTTTATTGACGACTTTGCTAGAGTTACGAGGAAATCTTCAAACTCATAATTAATTACCGAAAAGTAGCACAGTGTGTAGCCAACCTTAAGTTCATTATTATTTTAATCATATTACAGGGCGTTTATCTTAACCCTGCCCTTCACTTCACGACTCGTTTTAAGTATATTTTTCACGAACACTTTCAGCCGACATTTGGAAAACAACTTTCTCTCTATAAAATGTAAGGCAATGCTTAATATCCTATTGTTTGGTGAAGCTGTCGATAGTGTTAACTGTAAGTGATGTATGTGTGACGTTTTGAGCATGTGTGAATCGTCTCCAAGTCGTGTCAAGTGATTTTAATGCTAGGACAGGAAGTGTTCCACTTTTCTCTGCATGTTTTATTACTAGCTTTCGTCCGCAACTTTGTTCGCATGAATATTGTCACAATATATACTTAGTCAATCTCTCTTGGGGATAATGTATCTATCAATTTGCAGGATCGGGTCATTAGTCCCGGAGATAACCACCTACACACAAACTCAGAAACTAAAAAAACTTACCTCTGTTATACGCTTTTCAATTATGCTATTACACAACGTCGCTTCCACGCAAATCAGTATCAATCTAGCAATTAAATTGGAGTAAAACGATTCGTCAGAGTACTTGGCGTAATCGATTAAATAAGTTCCATAATCGATATTCAATGAACTAATGTCTAACCGATTGCACCTGTGAAATCGAATTTGTGAACGGGTATGTAGGACGAAATTGTAAGATCACTTTTCAATCACTTTATTGCTCTTACTCTTTATTACTCTATATCTAGTCAATTATGTTTAACTAGATGTAATTGGGCTGATGTTTATAATTTGCAATTAGCTTCTTCCTTCGTGTGATTTTTCTCCTTTTAACATCAGCTATTTACCAATTTAAGGTCCGTCAAAATCAGACCAGCCTTTTCGGAGATTAGCCGGAATACAGAAAAGGAAAAATATATTTTTTATAAGTATCGTATATACTTCCATTATGTTGTGAAACATTTCAATTTTATTTATTTATAATATGTAGATATATGTACATGATTAAGCTCCAAAAGAAAATAAGCCATTAAATCTTTAAAGACACTGGTTGTTTCGTCCAAAGATACTTCAAAATTATAATTACAAAATTAGTACTATCGTTTTCTAGTTACTGATTTCATGAAACATCTTTGGACAAGACAAAAACTTCGTAAAATTGGCGTCGAACTTCACTTACAAGTAGGTACCTAATAACTTACTTGCTTGATAATTCAATAATATTTGATTCAGGATAAACTTGCGAAAATTTCAGTCAATTTAATCTTAAGAAGAATGTATTTAAACGAATTGTTTAATTAAATCTAAGTATACAATTGTTATTTAAACTTAGTAAAAAAGTAACACGTAGGTGTAATATTGCGTTCATAATTTCGTGAAAAAGCACCTCATTATTTTTGTCGTCGAGTGAAAAGTTGGGACAAGTGAATGAACAAGCACTTTCAGCGTTGGATAAAAGGGATGGAGGATATCATATATTTTAATAATGTCTACCTAAATTGCGGCGTTATTAAAATATAAATCCTGTATATTTTCAAGGAAAAATATAACACCTATTTCATTTGTATATTAAAGCATTCCTTCAAGACGTTCTTGTTTAAATTTTAAACTAAAACCCATTAATTAGAAACGATTGTTTAAGAAAACACCATATTTTAAAATAGCCATAACTTTTTGCGATATGACTTTGAAAACTAATGGATGTTTGTATGTGTATTATCGATAGATAGTTAACAAAATCCAGCACGCCAATGGTAGAATCCAATAATCCGTATGATTAGCTAACTGACACCAAAAAGCGATTAACGATTGTTCTATAACTTCTATTCGTAATATTTACTTCAATTGTGCGCACCATTTGTCTACATTCCAAAACGAAGGTCAAAGGCATTAAATACAACAATAAAGAAATAACTTTTTTTTAATAAGAGTTTTTATCCAACAATACGGCTAAACTATTTTTTTAAACCGACAAAAGAGGAAGAGGTTCTCAAGCCGACGCGTATTTATGTTTATATGGTCACATTACGCTCGGCTAATAAGATCCTGTATGGGCGCAGCAAAAACCTAACACAATCTAAATATAATTATATAAAACTCAAAGGTGACTGACTGACATAGTGATCTTTCAACGCACAGCCCAAACCACTGGAGGGATCGGGCTGAAATTTGGCATGCAGGTAGATGTTATGACGTAGGCATCCGCTAAGAAAGAATTTTAATAAATTCTACCCCCAAGGGGATAATATAGGGGATGAAAGTTTGTATGAAACTTTGTCAATTTTAAACCGATTGGGCTGAGACTTTGCATGCATATAGCTACTATGACGTTGGCATCCCCTAAGAAAGGATTTTGATAAATTCCACCCCTAAGGGGATAAAATAGGGGATGAAAGTTTGTATGGAACAAAGTAACTATTCCACGCGGACGAAGTCGCGGGCAAAAGGCTAGTATTATCTAAAATAACAATCTATGACAAGTGGTAGTCAGAAGCCCAAAAAAGCGACATCGATTCATGGTGGACATTCCAAAAACCAGAAAGAAACGCTTTAAGTCCACTTTTATCATGCGTAGCGCTAATGTGGAATGCGCTTCCTGAGTGGGTCTTCCCTGATAGATACAATCTGGGTGTCTTCAAATCACGAGTGAATCGGTTTCTTCTAGGCAAGCGCGCTCCAACGTAGATCGCAGTGTGGCTTAACATCAGGCGAACTGGCGGTCAAGCGTAAGCCTATCATTAATAAAAAAAGGCTCGGATAATGATGATGACGTCTTCAAAACATTGGGTGGTAGGGCACTCACCGCAGCCAAGTTCGGCTGAATGTGTACCACCACATTGCCAAATATTTTGCCACTAAGCAGTAGAGTCGTAATGTTATTGATTGAAAGGGAATTGAATTCTTGCTAGTGCAATGTTATCGCTTACCATCAAGCGGGCAGTAAGTATACTTGTTTATGTAAGATGATAACCATACAACCTTCAGTATAGAAAAACTTAGGTAATTCTAAATGCGTACCATCATGCCTGTATTCCCCGAAGGGTTAGGCAGAGGCGTCCACATTGTTCACCCACATTTTTCCGGTATGTTTAGGTCCCATGTAATAGGGGGCGAGTCTTTTGCCATTAACCATAAATCCCAAACTCCGAGCTGCTACTGAGAATTTTATAGAAAAACCCAAATAACACTGCTCGACATGGGAATCGAATCCAGGACCTATAGTGTAGCAGTCACGCTTAGGATTGATATATTGATGCAGAAAGAAATTCTAAGTGCATCCAAAATTACACCATAAAGAATCCTACGCATCTTTTATTTACCAAATCCGCTGCCAAAATTGGTGAGCTATTCAATGATAAACAAAGGTGGAATAATAAATGGTCTAAAGACGTAACATTTTCAACTAAACGCTTTAGTGGTCAATGTCAAGGCCACTCTACCAATGTCTGGCGCTGCTACTACTATGCAATGCGCAGGCGCCGAACGGAACCGTTTTACTCACTATGAGATTAGATAGCAAGTAAATGAATTTATTCATATGGATTGTTCCATATTTGAATGGACTGTAATACGTTTTAAAAGTAAATTTCTTTTTTTTGAAATAACAACAAGCATTTGCATTATTAACTTAATTATTACTTTCCCCGTAAAGTATTTATTTAAATATTCATGTATAAATTATGATTTTATGATATAAATATACGATGGGCCAGCCTATCGTAAATTTAATTAGGCATAAAAAATATACCTAGTTTTTTAATAATAAATGTTATCTTTTAACCAGATAGGTTCTTTATATTCGTAAACGTCGTAACGTTAAATTTTTAATTATAATAATAATAATAATTCTTTATTGACATAAAAGGGTTCCTACAATACATGTGAATCCTCTGGTCCCCAAACTGGTGTAAACTGTATTTCAGGGACCAGTCTCGTCGCCTTTATAGTAATTTTTACGCTATTCCCAAAATTTAAGCAATTTTGAACTTTATTTGAGTTGTCTTTAAGGCCTATGCCTAAATATTTTTTTTGTTGATAAAAACGTTGCCCCACACTAGGATTTTCTCCTGTATCGTGGGTGCGTTTACAAACACAAATTCTCACATACACAAACGCCCAGACCCGGAACAACTACCTGTAGATCACCATACAAATATTTGCTCCGTATGGAGATCGAACCCACAATACGTTACGCAGAAGCCGATCGCTCAGCCGCTGCGCCAAACGTGACGTCAAAAATATTAAAAATATAATCATAACATATTAATAATAAATAATAAACAAGCATTATTGTATCCTTTATCCGCGTTATAGTATGTAGTAGATCCGTCAGAGGGCGGCGCCTGACCGCCCCACATCGGCGATCCGCTCTGAATACGACAGTTCCGTCGACCAGCGCTAGTTCGTCTACCATTATCATAATACTATGTTTATTTGTATGCTCTACTGTTTCTGTATTACATTACCCCTTTTCTTTTGGAAAACTGCTTGGACTTCATTGAGAGACAAGCATTGGTAAGAGAAGCTAACTAGTTCGTGATTTGGATCATCAAAACTTTGAAGTTTAATTTATTGTAAGTACTGATATGATTTTATTAACGTACCTATAACTTTCACCAATGCTTTATCTAGCAAAATAAGTTATTTGTGTTCTTTTAGCTTCTAACACGACTTATTATCGACGAAGAAAAAAACAGTGTGACCTACCTAAGTCAATTTCAATGAAAGATTCGTGCTCAGGCAGGATTCGAACCTATGTCGCTCCGGTAAAGTACCTACACAGGTCTCGGTAGCTTAGTGATTAAAACGTGTACTTAACCGGTGTACTTAACCGGAAGGACGCTAGTTCGAATTCTGCCTAAGATCGCTGAAATATATAATTCCAAAAATTTTTAGCATGCGTTAGCCAAAAATAAATTATCTAATTATATATATATATATATATATATATATATATATATATATATATATATATATATTAAATGTTTAAAATCTTAAAATTATTAATTTTATTTTACAACCCATTACTGTTACTAACCATGCAGTCTATAATAACGACTAATTATCTAATAACTAATGCATAATAAGACCTTAATAAAGTTCAGTTTACTGCGTTTGAGCACCGTTGTCCATACGCCAAACCTTAATGAGATAGGCATTTCATCTTATGAATAATAAATACTATTATATAATTTGCACTTGGTTCGAGATAATTTGCATATTACAATTGTGGTTCACAATGTATACCGTTCGATAATTTTGCATAATAATAATAATTAGTACTTATTTCCAAAGGTCCAAAGGTCACTCACAGGGGGCGCAAGAGACCCTCTTCCCCCCAGGTGAGTATTCTCGTTCGCTTCTGATAAAATATCATCAATCTTCAGCTTAGGAAGTTAGTAGCAGATGGATACGCACGATGAGTCGACTAAGAGGAGCTTCCGAAACTTATATGGCGAGAGTACAAGAGTTACTTCACATTTTCCTGTCTCAGTCGGAAAAACAGCAATAAAACCGAAAAAAATAACATAACATGCTAATTAACAACAAACATACCGTAGTCTTCGAAACACAAAACCAGCGAACACCTGCCAAAAGTCAAGCAATGTTCCAAACACAACACAGTTCGCACACAAAAACGTTCCACAGAAACTTTTTTCGGAAAAAAAAAGTTGTAAAAGCGCACGTGCGCGGGAGTCGCGTGTTTGTACGGACGCGGCGGTGCGCACGCGGCGGTGGGAGAGTGACAAGTGGATACTGCGCAGGTGCCAAGCCAACCTCCCTCTAACAAGGTCGCGCCCCCCTCTCTTCACACCCATTTCACCCGGAGAAAGTCTGCCTACATACATACCAAATTTTCGAACCGATTGAGCTGACTGAATTAACTTGGTGGAGATGATGAATGAAACGTATGTAAGGTCGAGTCATCGTGTGGGATCACTTTATCTTGAGATGTTTCATCTCTATTCGGTAAGAATGCATCCGCATATACCTACTCGTATTACTAACATTTATCATGTCTTGAAAGCTCTTATCCGCGGAGAGTGAATGAAGGGTCTTTGCCCTGACGCAGACGATAACAGCTGAATAAAAAAACCTTGTCTGCCAAGGAGATCGTGTTCGTAAAAGATCCGAATTCATGATTTTCTTCGTGGCTGGTGTCTACCAAAATCCATTTTGCGCAAAGATAGCTAAAATATGTAGTACAGAATATTATTTCTCTAATTTGTATTCCAATATCTACTTATATGAATGAGCGTTGATTTGCTTATCAGCTGTAGTCGGATGAATAACATAATCACGTCAAAAGTGTCAAATATAGTAGCTGTATTAATTACCAACTAATGAGATACTATTACTTATTCATATCCGTTAATTATCATAAATAACACCAAGTTACAATTTCAACACCAAAGCCTTATCTAATGATTGACTGGTCTAACTAAAACTATTCCTTTCTTTTAACGGAACGAACTAACATAACATAACATACCATCACGCCTGTATTCCCCGAAAGTTTAGGCAGAGGCCGGTATGTTTAGGTCCCATGTTATAGGGAGCGAGCCTATTGCCATTAACCGGGCACAAATCCAGACAGCGAGCTGCTACTGAGAATTTCATAGAAAAACCCAATAACACTTTGCTCGACCTGGGGATCGAACCCAGGACCTCTAGTGTAGCAGTCGCGCCTGGGACCACTACACTAATGAGGCAGTCAACGGAACGAACTATTCCTTTTTTTTAACTACCGACAGTAATTTTTGTAACAGGAATTTGATCACAATTTTATTATCCGAATAGATCATCCTAAGCTGCAATGCTAACTAACCCTGTCAGATGTAAAGAACAAACATGAACCAAAAACTATTCTTGCCAGCCTATTATGTGACAATACAATATATTAAATGGATTCTCAGCATGTTTTCATTCATCGAGGTATGAGGAATCTATTACAACTCTATCGCAATGAATTCATTCACCCAGAGCTTTGTAGGACTATGGCCAATTTCAGTAAATAAATACGAATCGTACTTATTGTATTGTAGGTAGGTATGTAAATTGCTAAGGATTAAGAAATGTCTCTGGAATCAATTCATATTCATAATGCGTAGCAGGTCGTTAGTATGATTCGATTCGTCATTATGTATGATTCACCGAAATAAGCCTTTTTAATACGGTATTGTTATAAATTTGAAATATGAATCTATTCCAGAAAGATATTTAAAAAAAAAGCGGAATACCACTCACCAATTCGTCACAATATCTCACAAACTATACGGCCTACTGTATGTACAGCAAAATGGGCAGGAAGATTAATAAGGGATTGAACAAAACACTATCGATGCGGGTAGCATCGTGGGGCACTCCTAGTTACTGACCTTTTTAGTCCCCTTTATGAAAACTCATCAAACAAAATTGCACAATCGTCAACGAAACCTGATTTACTCGCTAATCACCAAGCTCCTTAGTGCTTGAAGTATTAACTCTCATATCTCCGGAAAACACGTGTAAAATATCATTCGCCATCCATATTCTCCGTGCGGGTCTTACGATAAATACTAGGTAGTTACATCGTTAATTATTTCAACCGTGGCTGAGATTTTGAAATTCGTATTGCGTTTTTATTCAAGTAGGTAAGCGAGGTATGCTTAAGGGTCCGGCGGAGCGTGAATTGCCCACAAAAACGTAATACCGAAATAAATCGTAATCCAGACAATATTCTATCAAATTAGGTTATCATTCGGTTTTAGATACTGTTAATCTAGGTTCCTACGATCCTATTTCGTCTGCTACTACTTCACTGAAATTAAAAGACCGGAAAATCGTTTCAATCTTGGTAAAGTTATCAAAAATTGCATTCGCTTACATTTATTTCCAGTGAAGTAATTTGGACGAAATAGGATTGTAGGAACCTAGATTAACAGTATCTAAATCCGAATGATAACATTAGTTGATAGAATATTGTCTGGATTACGATTTATTTCGGTATTACGTTTTTAAGAGAAAAACGGTCCGCCGGACTCTTAATAATTTTACCTTGTGTCAAAAAAAGGTAATATTAAGACATGATCATCCTCTGAGCTTTTTCCCAACTACATATATTGGGGTCGGCTTCCAGTCTAACCAAACTCGGCTGAATGTCAATATTTTACACGAAGCGACTGCCATCAGTCCTCCAAAACCCAATTTCTGGGCAATCCGGAGTCAGGCTTTTTTGGGATTTTCACAACCACTAACAATTGTCATAATGTTTGTATGACGACCGGGACCGACTGCTTTACTTGCTCTCCGAGGTACGGAGGGGTCTCGATGTGTTAAGAAATGGTCACCCATCTACAGACTGACTGCAGCTTAACCTTGCAGATCAGTTAATTGGCTTAGTTATAACTTAGCCACCAGCCCCTCTGATATTAATATGACATGAAAAATTATTTTAATGTTTGTTAAAACTTATATATCTAAATATTTACAATTATATCTGCTATTTTGTTCTATTCCCAGGTCATGCAGTGTTATTGTGTTTTTACCCGACAGCATCAGAAGTATGGTTATGTATTATATGAATTTCAGTGGTAGCTAAAAGGTTCGTCGCTCACATGAGACCTTAAGAGTCCAGCGGACCGAATTTCTCTTACAAACATAATACCGAAATAAATCGTAATTCAAACACAATTTAATCATCCAATGCTGGATGTAGGTCTCTTCGTATGCACGCCATTTCGAACAATCTTGGGCTTTTCGCATCCAATTCTTCCCAGCCACCTTGGCCAGATCGTCATACATCTCATTTTTTGCCTACCGATGTTTCTACGCCCAATTCGTCATATTAGTAAGTAAATTAACGTAGGCTTGTTTAATATTTATATAAATTTTGACATATTATTGTCAATTTCCATTACTGTCAATTTTTTAAAGCTAGACGAAATAATATAAATTAGGGCCGCATCACAACGTGTTATTGCGATTGTGTAGCGATTGAGAGAGAGGGATGACGCTCTACACATTAAATAACTCCATCCCTTTCCTTAAAAATTATTGTGTCAACACGTCGCCATATGGCCTCTGACCATAAATAAAAGCTCACAGTTATAAAATTAATAAATTTTAATAATGTATGACACTAAACTGTAATGTAAATAAAAATATAATCAGCAATAATAATTAATCTTTATTGAGAATCATGAGACAGTTTTATCTGTAAATGCTAATCGGTAAAAGATCGCCAATTTATTAATCCCCGCCAAGCCTACTTGAATCCCGGTTGAACAAAAGACGCGATCGATCACCGTGACAAGATACGTTGTCGTGATAAAGTAATCACCATTCAATCTATCATTGACAACCTTTCATATCGTAAGCTCTTTTGTTTTTTTTTATTAAAGCCTGTTGCACACGTGGCTATAATATTATTTTCAATTGGGTTCTTGACAGGTGTTTGATTTATTAAAAATAACAGGTTTTGTGAAAAATGTAGCAATATACATTTCGTATTCTGAAAAAATAATTTAAATCGGCTCATAGTGTTGCAAGATTTAAAACATTTAAAGTTTTTGATGGGGATTGAGAGATAATTTGTCCCTTTTCAGCAAAACGAGTGTTGATACAAGATTTGTATGAGCATTGCGTTCTGACGTAACAATTGACAACATGTCAAAATTATTACGCCACCAAAATAAAAATACTGTTTCTGTATTTTCCTATCCTGAATTCCAAAACATTTAAATTTATTTTTTATATTTCTTCATTTCGGAGAAAAGAAATAAAAAATAACGTGTAATGACGTCACTTATACGGCGGAAACTGAGAAAATTGAAATTTTGTCGAAATAACATTAAATGCTCAACGAAATAGGTAATGTAAGGTTATAAATAATTATGATAGATGCCAAACTAACATAAAGATTTTTGATGGTTTTTGTCACTTACGTCTGTTTTTTTATGGGATAGGAGGGCAAACGAGCAAACGGATCGCCTGATAGTAAGCGATTACCGCCGCCCATGGACACTCGCAACATAATAGGAGTCACAAGTGCGTTGCCGACCTTTTAAAAGGGGATTGTGTTTCTGTGAGGCCGTGGTATCACTTCGGTCAAGCCGGCCCATTCGTGCCGAAGCATTGCTCTACCACGTAAAAATAGAAATCACTTCAACGTCGAAAATAAATAATATGAAAATGATTGAACATCGGCACTAACATTAGCATAAAATTAAAAAACTTAAAACTTCCTTATTTAATTTTTAATGAATTTTATTTTATTTTCGTTGCTGGATTCCATTTTTTTTAGTGGATCCCAGCTAAACTATGGACCGCGAGACTATAGACTCAATTTCTTCAGTAGATGTCCTACATATCTTGCCAAACCAACCCGTGCCCAGAAACAATAAGGCCAAGGTGATTCGTATTTTCTCTATATTACTATCATGATTTAGTCCAGAAAATGACGATAGGCTCGCCCTATTTGAAATAGGTTCAAAAACATCCCGGCGACCGACGGTTAACAGTATAAAAACGCATATGGCCCCAATTAATGTAGAAACCATTAAAAACATAACTTTCATAGCAGCCAATTTTTAAGAAATATTTTAAGTACCTAATAAAACATATTATTTCTTGAAAATTATGTTAATTTTGTTAGAATTTACATATAAATAATAGATACTGATGTTTTTCTTTTGTTCAACTTTAGGCCTGTAGGCCATATTTGGATGATTTTATGCAGGAATGTGACAAGACTGGACAATGTTATTAGAGATTGATTTATCATTAGAATTTGTTTAGATTTTTATCTTGGTATGAACAATACATGCTGTTCTTGCTTTCTTCATATATCATAGCAATATAGTGAAAAGGAAAATTTTGTTTGATTCTGTCTAAAAACTAACAGACAATTAATCGACCGACATCCTGAAATCTTTAAATTAAGTCCTTTTTTATGGATTACGTCGGCAAATGAGCTGACGAGCCGCCTGGTGGTAAGTAGTCATCGTCACCCAAGAACACCTGTAACACCAAAGGAGTGGCTGATGCGTTGCCGACCCTTAAGCGCAATCGGACTGCAGACTGCCAGAACCGCAGCAACCGAGAGTAACTGGCCCTTACGTGCAAAAGTTGAAACACACCAATGTGCTTTACGACAGAATCCGACGTAAGGGTGATCGCCAGCCAATCAGACCCCAAGAGGTCCTACCACCGAGATAGTCAGATATTTTCACGCCTCTTATGAAATTCCTATCTGAAAGGCAGTGAGGAACGGTATTACAACCCGTCCCCACACGGGGTCCTTTAACGAATACTTAAAACACAGAATATACCTACTTAAGGCTCTTAGGACCACTAGATTAATAACGCAGTTAATCCGAAACAAATATGTAGGTATATGTGGAACACACAAATATTTGCCTCGGGTGGAATTGAACCCACAACACGCGGCGCACGATATAGCGAGACCAATGTCCATCGTAATCCACATACCATTACCATTGACCCACATAACCAACCTCAGCCTGGAAACAGGCATATTTCCAGAACAGTGGAAAGTCGCCGCTGTAAGCCCCATTCTTAAAAGCAGCCCTGTGGACAATCCGGAGAACTATAGACCGATAGCACTACTAAACATCTTGTCAAAAATCTTGCAAAAAGTCGTCAACACGCGCTTGGTAAACTTTTTAGAAAAAAACCCCACACACACACAGTTACGTATAATGTTTGTTTCTTAAGTATTCTTATATTATAGTATTATTTTTTATTCACTGATTTGTGATTACCTATGATCTAAATTTGATCTGATTATATAATTTATTGTCTATTTCCTTGCTCAACTAATTCTATTTATCCAGTATTGTAATTTTTATTATGAAACTCAACCAAGAGTTCCAAGATACAGGCTTAGCCTAGTTTGGAAATCATTGTATAATTTTAAGCAACTGTGATTTTTGAAATAAACAATATTTGATTTGATTTGATTTTTGATTTGAATCGCTACGGCAATCGTGCAGTAGTATTAATAAAATATATAAAAAACATACCTACATTTAGAGTTTAAAGGATCGTGAGTTATAAGTAGGTAGGTATAACTTATGACCACTTTCTCTAGTTCCCGAGGCACAGAATACTCGCCTCTGTATTATTAACTTTTTATAGCTTTTTATAACGACTGCGTCACAAGTCTAATAGTCCCAAGTGTGGCAGTTGAGGTCATAGACTTGGGTTTAAGTAGAGGATCGAGCAAAATGCGTAACCATCTCCATCATGAGCGTTGATCCGTGACAGTTGATATGTTGCATTCATCGTGTAACGTTCTAACGCCATCGAAACTGTGATGCGCCGGCGCAGTTGCGTGTCATTGTCATAGCCGCGTAATAGCGTTCGTGTTTTTGTTGATGTGTTACACTTGCGTACAGATGTTGATACATTGTCAAGTTTTGAAGTTAAACCAATTAATACTTATTAAAAATATAACCATTTTACATATCTTATACTATACCTATATAAAACTGCATAAGCGCGACTGCTACGCAAGAGGTCCTGGGTTGGATTCCGGAGTCGATTTCTATGAAATTCTCACCCCGGAGAGGATTTGTGTCCAGTTAATGGCAATAGGCTCGCCCCCATTACATGAAACCTAAACATATCATCGAATTGTATTAGTACACCTCTGCCTAACCCTTTGGGGAATACCTACAGGCGTCATAGTAGGTACTCTTCCTTAATATATATCTGGATACAAAGTCTAGAAGATTTTTCTAATAAGCGTCTGCATAAGTTATATTTTAATAATATGATTTTCAAGTAAAGTTACAGTTTTTATCGATTTTGACTGCACCTTCGCACGACTGTAGTGAATAAGGTGGATAACGTAGCACCACGTGTGGGTTCGATTCTACCCTACTACGTGAGATATCTTTTTAAAAAAGAAAGAAAAAATAGGAACAAAAATTTAAGTTACATAACCATTAAAATATATTGTAAGTATCAAATATCTATCTTTTATTGATATAATTTTTTCTTACAAAAATACTGTCACATGACAAATTAAAACGTTACAAAGTACACAGGATGATTCTTATTGCTAGTGATGTTCTTATACTGCGATCTAGGGCGGGGAGGACCACCCGTTGTATAAAATATGCGTTATAACTGGCCATAGCCGTATCGACTAGTGTTGTACTGCTCTATCGTACGGTATGTGATTTTTTTCACTTTAAAAGTTAACTGGGCAATTGATTCTTGTCGGAATCAGTTATTGAGCTGCTAGTAACTACATCTTTTTAGTACATACCATCACACCTCTATTCCCCAAAGGATTAGGCAGTGGTGTGTAGGTACTACTGTGAACTCATAATCCGCCAGATGTTTAGGTCCCAGGGGGTCCTAGTATTACAGCGAGCCTATTGCCGTTAACCAGGCAAAAATCAAAACTCCAAGTTGCTACAGGGAATTTCTTAGAAAAATTTAGTAACATTATGCTTGACCTGGGAATCGAAGAAGACGAATCTAGGACCTCTTAGTGTAGCAGTCGCGCTAAGGACCACTATGCTAATAAAACAGTTCACTATGTAATTAATACCTACACTTATTATATTATAACGGTGAAGGAAATCTTCGTCAGGAAGCATAATTAAAAGTTTTCGCGAGTCCGTTGCCCGACGAGGTCCATAATGACTTAACGAGCAAATTAATTAATTAATGTAATATTTTAGCACTTAAACTACATTTTGGAATGCAATTAATATTGAATATTGAGTACAGAGTTCGCACGTGTTATTGCAATCGTTTGAAAGAGAGGAATGACGCTATTAAATGTGAATAGCGCTATCCTTCTCTCTCACAATCTAAAAATGATCGCGTTTACACGTTGTAATACAGTCTGTAACGGCCGGTCCCATTAACAAATCCGTCCGATAGTTTTGATTACTAGAGATAGAATTTTGACATTACTTGTAAGTTGTATGGACCTGATGTCAAAATCCTATCACTAGTAAGCAAATCTACGGACAGATTAGATATTGGGATCGGCCCTAAGTGAGATGGACTTTAGCCTAATCCGTCTTACTCTAAGACACGTACCCAGTAGTAGGTCAATTATGGGTTAATAATGATGTTGTATGTAATAATGATTTTGAATTCTTTTCGCCTTCAGAATGCTAAATTTTTCCTTGCGTTACTTAAACGGAGTTTTAGCTTCTGTTGTTTAAATAAAGATCCACCATATGAGTTTTCCTTCCGTATATACAATACTAGCTTCTGCCCGCGCTTTCGTCACTTTAAGACGTAAGCACGTGAAACTTTAAGACGTAAGCATGTTTGTTCCGCCCGAGAATCCAAAAACCGAACGCAAACCAAAACAAAAATATTCTTGGAATAGTGACTGATCACTATTCCTATAATAATTATCACTATTATTTCGTGGATACTGTCTAAGTAAACTTTAACAATTACCACGTAGGTAATAGTTAGCGTAAGTTTAAACTTACTTACTTATTAGGATGTTTTGTATCTCGCAGATAATATGTGAAGATATATAAAAACGGCATAAATACTATACCATCGGTTTGGAAAGGAATTTGGTATTTTTTATGGTATAAAATATTGGGGGACGCCTGATGGTAAGCGATTACCGCTGTCCATGGACACCCGCAACACCAGAGGAGTCACGAGTGCGTTGCCCGCCTTTTAAAAGGGGATTGGGCCTCCGGTAACCTCACTCACTCGACGAAACTCAACGAAAGCGTTGTTTAACGCCGGTTTTCTGTGAGGCCGTGGTATCACTCCGGTCCGGAGCCGGCCCATTCGTGCCGAAGCATGGCTCTCCCACGTTGAAATAATTTTTCATTGTTTTTTTTTAAATGGGCTTGCTCTTGACTTCAGACTTGCCTCCGGGGCAAAGATGAGGTCGACAGTGGAGCGAGCATACCCAGAAGATACCTGTTCACCCTACTTTTGAAAAGATTCGGGTTGTATGTACCCGGAAATACAGACGCAGGCAGGGAGTTCCACTCCTTGGCTGTGCGCATTATAATTCTGGTAATACAAGGTCAACGGATCCACACTGCGGTGCATAGCGACTCTTAACTACTACTTACTTATATTATAAACGTGAAAGTTTGTGAGTATGGATGTATGGATGTTTGTTACTCTTTCACACCAGAACGGCTGAACGGATCTGAATAAAATTTGGCACACAAATACCCTGGAATAACACATAGCCCCCGGTGGGGCTATGTGTTATTCCAGGTATTCATGATAGGGTCCGACTCGGTAGTCGGACCCTATCATGAAGTTTACACGTACAAAGTTGCGGGCAGAAGATAGTAATTAATAAAAATAAAGATAAAAATTATGTTACTTCAGTGCTAAACAGTTTCGGGAGTCGGTGCGTTCGATATGATATTTTGTTTTCGCCACCGACTTTATAAAAATACAGACGAACTTAGAATCTCTTTTTTGAAGTCGGCTAAAAACAAGGGAGATCTTTTTCAATCGACTAAATGATAAGTCGACCGTTTATATGAATAAGGTTACAAAACCGTGACTAAATAAATAATGGAAGTGCGCCGGTTTTCCGTGAGAAAAAATCTCACATAGAACCCAGATATTGACGTCTGGAGACAAATGAGACCTCCCTCTGTGCATCAGGGAGCACGTAAAGCCGTTCGTGAATGGCTAGTGGTAATCAGAAGTCAAAACAGTCTGACAAGCCAAAAAAGTCTATCGAAATGGTTTCAGGTAGCTGTCCGATATCCGTGAAATCGCTCAAGGCCCTAGCAGAATACCCGCGCCGCGTCATTCTGTAATGAAGTGGCATAATTATGCTGAGCTAGGGTTTTTTTTTGTTCTTACCTATCAGCATATTTGTGCTTTAAAGTTTTTATTATGCCATATTTTACTCTTTTTAATGAGTTCTTCTGTAAGTATTTTATAGGTATTATGAGAAAAAAGAAACGTTATTTTAGTTAAGGAAAAATTTTTTCGCGGACAGGATTCAAACTTGCGTCTCCTGGTTGGATACACCAGACGCTCTGACCTCTAAGCCACCGCGAACCCCAACCTGCCTCATTGAAATTTTGCCTTCACATTCTGAATTTACGTCATAAGGTGACGATGATGAAAACAAAGAAAGGTGTTTCTTTCTCTCTTTCAAATACCTCAAATTTCAAATAACCACTTTAAGGATTTTTTTATTGATTAATTCGGCAAAGAGTCGCCCATAAACACCTGCAACACCAAAGCGCGTTTGAATCCTGCCCGCTAGTGCGTGCGAGTTGATGCGTTGCCAACTCTCAAGACTACAGACTCTCAGAGCCACTGCAACCGAGGGGAACTGGCTCTTACGTGTAAAAGTCGAAATACACCAAGGTGTTTTACGACATACTCCGACATACGGATGGTCGCCAGCCAGTGAAATCCCAAGAGGTCCCACCACCGAGGTGGTCAGATATTTTCACGCCTCTTACGCGATGCCTATCTGAAAGGCAGTGAGGAATAGTATTCTACCCCGTCCCCACACGGGTTAATCGGGTAATTGGGAATTTTATCGCGTTCGTTATCACCGTGACCATGGACGGTGGGGTTCGAAACTTCACCATCATCCTCCTGCGCTTATCCCAATTTACTTGGGGTGAGCGGAGTATGTCTTTTTCTTTAATTTAAGTAAGTAGGTATCTCTATCAGCCGTCATCTCATTATTCGCTTCCTTTGTAGCCCTAATCATCTCTCACAAAGTTCATCCATCTTTTCTTTGGTCTCCCCCTTCCCCTATATCCATCCACGTACATGCTGAAAATCTTTCTGGTAACATGCTCTTCACTCCTGCGCTTTACATGCCCATTCTATGGCAAAGGGTCCGAAAAGTCGGGATTTTATAATAAATATAAACGCGTCAAAATTTGTATAATGCTTTCATATCAATATGTATAATAATATTCGCGTAAGTGTCAGAAATCAGTAAACCATTCTGTCCTTAAATGTTTTTTTTCTTTTAAAAAGCTTACTGGCAATGTGGATCGCACATTACTTGTATTCTTGTTAACCCCTCGTGCTAAGCTAAATGCTTGTGTTACGAGTAGGTTCACGTCGTTAGTGCAATGGGTGGGTTTCGAACCGGCAACCAAATGATCGCAAGTCCGATGCCGTAGCCGTTAGGCTACCGCCCGCTTTAATTTGGATTGCGACAAATCTAATGGCAGTTGTTTCGTGGAATCCCGCATCTTCCTTTATTTTATCTCCCTAGCCACTTCCCAACTATACTCGTTTAAGCAAAGAAAAGGTTATTAATTCTATGCTAGAATTAAAAGGAAATTCTACGATAAGACATTTCTCAATTATTTATGTTATTAAGCATCATATTTTCCCACGTCTTGGAACATGTTCGGAGGATGTTTTCACCGGATGTGATGTATTTGTCAAAAATTTCTTTTCCTTCACATGCCTAATGTAAACAAAGATAATGTAGATACAGCGGGATTAGAGGCACAAACTATTGGCACGAAGGAAAAGTACTGCAAATAGTGGAAGATACCATCCATATGTAACATACCATCGCGCCTGTATTCTCCGAAAGGTTAGGCAGTGGTTTGCTAATGTATACGCGTATGTGATTAGAAGATTAGCTTATGCTTGCGGTTTCACTTGTATTCCAAATGTCCTTCTCCAAGGTCCGATCTTACATACCACCACGCCTGTATTCCTCGAAGGGTTAGGCAGAGGCGTACTAATGTACACCTACTGTTCACCGGTATGTTTAGGTCCCATGTAATGGGCGAGACTATTGCCATTAACCGGGCACAAATCCAGACTCCAAGCTGCTACTAAGAATTTAATAGAAAACTCAATAACACTTTACTGGACCTGGGGATCGAACCCAGGACCTCTAGCGTAGCAGTCGCGCTTGGGACCACAGGACTAATGAGGCAGTTCGATCTATCTTTATATACAATTTTATTTTATATTTACTATTTTTAACTTTTCTCCCAAAGCCAAAGATTGACTGGTAGAGAATGCCATATGGTATTAAGTCGGCCTTATGTACACTTTTGTGCATATAGAAATACCTACTTATATATCATTAAATAGTATAAAACAAAGTCGCTGTCGCTGTCTGTCCGTCCCTAGGTATGCTTAAATCTTTAAAATTACGCAACGGATTTTGAAGCGGTTTTTTTTAATAGATAGAGTGATTCAAGAGGAAGGTTTTAAGCTATTTAACATTACGCTACGACTCTTAGGAATGGAGCAACGCGGGTGAAACCGCGGGCGGGTCGCTAGTCACTACATAGTATAAAACAAAATCGCTTCCCGCTGTCTGTCTGTCCCTATGTATGCTTAGCTCTTTAAAACTACGCAACGGATTTTGAAGCGGTTTTCACTAATAGATGGAGTAATTAATGACGAAGGTTTTAAGGTATTTCACATTACGCTAAACTCTTAGAAACGGGTACGAAACCGCGGGCGGATTACTAGTAAATAAATAAAATTCATCAAAGTTGGTTCAGCAGTTTAGGCGTGAAAATAGTTACAGTTAGTCGAATTCATAATATCTAGATTAAATAGAAATTGTTAGGCAAATAGGTAGGTAGAGATACCATACTGATGTAGGTATTCACAAAAAATTCCAATATTTTATTAATCTTCAGTCCCCCGCATAGTTCCTTCGCGCATTAAAGATCAAAGCGCGTTTGATCAAATTTTTTCAAACGCGTCGAGAGGAAGTGAAATCTCTAGGCGCATGTCGCATGTCGGTCGGCAAGGTCGCGAGTAGGATGCGCGCAAGTAGGCTGTTGTCGCTGCCAGACACATGTATGTACGTATGTGAACGTTCACTAGGAAACAGTGCGCGCTTCTAAGCTACTGGACTGTTAAAGTCAACTTTCTGTCCATTAAAAGGACACCTAAAGACTTAATAGTCTTTAATGTAGGAGTAATAGCAGGAGTATTAAAAGGACACAATTTAATAAAGGCTTACATACATTCGAATAAATGTATGTATGTACTCATTAAATGGGGTTCTTCAGGTGACATACCTGGATAAAAAAAGAACATACCTGGATAAAACATAACGTAACATATATCTGCCATCACAATTGTATTTCCCGAAAAATCTCCCAAAGGGTTAGGGCACAGAGGTTTTCTCTGAACACATAGAGTTCATCGGTATGTTTAGGTACCCACGTAGAACCTAATGTTACACGGCATATACGACATGCCACTGTCATTCCATCATTATGTAATATAACATACCACCACGCCTGTATTCCCCGAAGGGTTAGGCAGAGGTGTACTGATTTATACCCACATCTTGCCGGTATGTTTAGATCCTATGTAAAAGAAAGTGAGTCTATTGTTACTAACCGGACATAAAACCAAACTCCAAGTGTCCATAATGAATTTCTTATAAATAATAACGCCAATCAAACGCAGCTGGACTAAAAATAAAAAGCTCGCACTCATGCGCAGCGTGTCCCCATTGGTACTGGCTGCGCGTGCGCGCGTCGCGTGCCCACCGCCCCGGATGCGACACATGCTTTTCTAGGAGACCATGCTATTTATCCTGCTGCTACCTATCAAGTGCTATTACACTTATTTCTTTATGTACGTCGTTACAAATTATCTGCCTATTAATCACTCAAGTTTTGAGCACTAACAATTGCCCATGATCGTCTACTTTATTTAGGCTGGAAATATTTCTCGCATTATCGAAAATCAAATCAAAGCGTATCCTAGAGACCTAAGTATAAACCGGTTATCCTATTACAGTAAATAGTAGATATTTAAAATACTGATGGTTAAGTAAAAGCCCTGCGGAAGATGTGTAAATCTTTTCATTTAAGTTCTTGGCACTTGAGAATCGCTATCCCTCAGACTGTCGGGCCACCATGTAAACGTGCCTCGGAGCCTGCTGTAAAGCACTTTGGTGTGTGTTTCGATTTTTGTGTGTGATAGTCAGGACAGTCGGTTGCTGCAGCTCCGGTATTTTGCTCTAGGTACATAAGACTGCTTCTTATGTAATGACTAAGTCCAAATAAAAATGACAGTAAATCCACAAAAAGTAAGTACTTTTATGGATTTAATCGCGTCGTATTGAGATTGTGTATTTGATTCCCGAAGTTTTGATTTAAAATAAACCGCCACGACACGAAAAAATCCGTAAAAGCGTTTTATTTCAACGACTATAAACTTTTAAATTAATTGATTCACATTTTTACAACAAAATCTTGATATTGAATCCATATTATATCTATCGATGAGAAATTGACAGTATTTTCCCTATGACACCTAATTTTAACTAGTGACTATCCAATCGATCAAAACTCGATCGCATCGAGACTCGAGAACACGTTTACTTTTTAATCATAGATTGTAATATAAAGTAGGTTTACTATCGTGTATTAAATGTCCAACAGGATTGAGTGCTGCATAGCAAAATTGAAACATGTCTAATATGTCGTACCTTGATCACTTAAATACTTACATTACTCGTGGGGACTGGTATAATTTAGTTTAAAGATCGCTGTACCTCTGCCTAGTGGTCGTAAATGCACCGCTTGAACTCCTAGTTTCGGTTCCCAGTTCGAGCAATGTTATTTGGTTATTCTATAAAATTCTCAGTGACAGTTCAGACTTCGAATTTGTGCCCGGTTAAATCGCAATAGGCTCGTCCCTTGGTACATGGGACCTACACAATACTGGCAAGCAGTGCACATTTTGTGCACCTCTGCCTAACCCTTCGGGGAATACAGGTGTGACGATGTGGTATGTTTTATACTTCTTTCTTTTTTATATTAAAAGATATTATTTAAGTATACTTACTTCATTACTGGTCGTTTGTTGTCGAGCTAACCAATGTGCTCACTTACGTCCGGTCTAAATAATAAATCAGTCAGTAGATTTACTTACTAGAAATAGGATTTTGACATAAGGTCCATACAACTAATGTCAAAACCCTATCTCTGGTAAGCCTGGTATCGACGTATATGTTATAGGTACCGGCTATTCGTGATACAAAATTGATGATTCTCGAAAAAAATATACAGCACTCCTTCCAAAAGATAACATACAAAATGTCTCGTAAAATTGCGAAGTGCGGTGATATTTGGTTGAACGTATATTGAACGATTTTCACTTAACCCCAGAGGCTTGTCCGAAGGTTACGACAGAGTAGCTATAAAGTCTGATACACTCATCATAAGAGAGTCATGTAACAAAAAAGTAAAAAAAGGTTTAATCCATTTAACTTGTGAGTCATACCATTACGTCTGTATGCCCGAAGTTTTATTTTTTTATTTATTTTAAGTCGCTAGACAAGCTGACGAGCCACCTGGTGGTAAGTAGTCATCGTCGCCCATGGACACCTGCAGCACCAGAGGAGTTGTTGATGCGTTGCCTCAAGAGCCCCTACGGACTGCAGACTGCCAGAGCCGCAGCAACCCAGGGGAACTGGTTCTTCCACGCAAAAGTCGAAACACATACCAAGGTGCTTTGCGACAGACTCCGACGTAAGGGTGGTCGCCAGCCAGTCAGACCTTAAGAGGTCCTACCACCGAGCAAGTCAGATATTTTCACGCCTCTTACGCGATGCCTAACTGAAAGGCAGTGAGGAACAGTATTCTAACCCATCCCCACACGGGGACGGTATTGCAATTAAGCGGTCACAAATCCCTTCGAGCTGCTAATGAGAATTTTATTGAAAAATCCAATAACTACCAGACTAATGAGGCAGTCAGGCAACTTTTGATACTAGTAGAAACGCACATATAAAGTTCTTAGTGTCACGATGCCTTATACGTAAAGTATTTCGTCTCTTTTTTGTCAAAATAACGGATTTTAGTAATCCTCAATGATCAAAATGTTTCTTGCCGTGGATTTATTTTAATTCAGGCTATAACTGCTGTCACCTAAATCATTAATAAATCCTACCTTTAAATTACAAGGAACAAGTATTGAAACGTACAGTCAAGAGACTTATGACCGCCACTGTACCTACTAAAACTAGTACTTAAACTCAAAATAAAATGGAAACTTTAATTTCTGAATGGCTTATATGAAATCTTTGCTTTTTGCCTTGCTTATGTCAACCACAATTGCTCCAAAAGAAACAACCTTTTCTTGTTCTTATAGTTCAAAAAATTTAAACCAATATAAAATTAAACTTCTGCGAATCTGTTTTCTTGTTAAGCTAAGGACTGAGTACCATCGAGTATATTGCTGAATAGACAGATCGGCTGTCTATAACATTTGAATACGTAACATTTGGAAAGTTCGCGGATCTTAGACCGATTCCCACGTTATGACCAAAGAAGAATTTGGAGTACGCGGCACTCCAAATTCTTCTACATTCTACAAGGTAGACGCTACATTGAAATGGTTTTGTGTCATATGGATATTCTTCTCGCAAAATTTCGTTCATAAAACAATAATAAGAGATCCAGATCTTAATTACCAGGCTTGATAAGACTTATAGATATCTTCTTTGTGATTTTTTTTTGCATTATCCAAGCTAACATTATAAAGTTATTTTAGTGACGGAAAAATTCGACTGCGGGCAGAATTCGATACACCAGATTTTTCATTCACTAAAATAACTTAAGACTAGATACATAAAACTAATTTTAATCCACACTTTAACCCACTTCATGGCACACGCCTTCTCTTAAAATGTCTGCCACATTTTCTAAAGACAAATATAAAATAAGTATCATATTATTATAACACCGTGCCAATCCGCAGTAGGCTAGCGTTGTGGACTATAGCGTAACCACTCTCACTCCGAGAAATGAAAATGAAAAGAAATAAAAAAGTATTTATTTAGGATTTTAAAAAACATATTACAACAATTTAATACTTCTGCCAACCTGCAGAGTAGTTTGTTGGCAGACATAGCTGAGCCGGAGGAGACCCGTGTGCAGCAGTGGGTTGATGACGATACACCGTGACGTTTTAGTCATCTTATTGCCAAAATGTCTTCATCTTTATGAACAATTTCACTATGTAGGTATGTGTGGCGTTAGACGATACAGGAGACCCAGACGGAGATGGCGGGATAAACTGGACTCCTATTTGAGTAATTGAGCCGAAAAATCATTGGACCGTGAGGATTGGAAGGACGGTAGGGAGGCCTTTTTCCTGCAGTGAGACAAACCGGGCTGAAAATAATAATAATAATATGACCTGTTAAGCTAACATGCGCGCCACGATATAATTTTGTCGTGGATTATCTCGTGTCAAACCTATGAATGGAGACGAGATAATGCGATGACTATATTATGTAATGCAGGGTCATGAGCCATACATGAAATAACAAAACAAAATTAACTAAGCATTTTGTCGAAAGACCTTGACGTTTTTCAATGAATCAACTTAATTACTTGCTTCACGTTTTAAATGTTGGTCTATTTCATAGTAGGTAAATATTGATCGTATAATGATGAATATTTTTTGTTTGCTATAAGACAACTTAAAAATCACTATGTTCATGGTTAAATACTACTTAAGTGGATACCATACATTGTCCCAACAATAAATTGCTCTCCATTGAATGTCGAAAAAGTCATGCTACATCGATTCGGTAAATGGAAGCAATTAATTGGAAATTGACAAATCCATTATTTTCGTTGGAAAAATACAGCTTTAGACAAGTACCTATCTTGAAATGACTTTTATAAAACCAACCTGTGAAATTCAATTGTTTATTGGAAACCTAAAATGTGTTTTTTTTTATGGAACAGGGGGGCAAACGAGCAGACGGATCGCCTAATGGTAAGCGATTACCGCTGCTCAAGGATACCCGCAACACCAGAGGAGTCACAAGTGCGTTGCCGGTTTTTAAAAGGGTATTGGGCCTCCGGTAACCTCACTCACTCGGCGAAACACAAAGTAAGCGTTGTTTCACGCTGGTTTTCTGTGAGGCCGTGGTATCACTCCGGCCGAGCCGAACTTATTTCGGAAAATAATTTCGAAAATTTTAATTTAGCACGCCTAGCAAATGACTTTACTTTAAATAAATTTAGAATATCTAACAGATATGTGTAAAGTTTCCTGTAATTCATCGGAAATTGGTCAGTATGTGGAATGCCCACACCCTGCGTGCGCGCATGAGTAAGCATGATTTATTACACACTAAGAATTTCTGACTATTCAACACACTTTGACTGAAATTTAACAATTTACTTTAAGTTGTTTAAAGATTATGTAATAAACACATACTTATTTCATTAAACAATTATTTTGAACATTAGTAAATGGAAAATACACAGTCGCTATTAAAATATGCATTGTATCATGGTTCAGACAACATGGAAATTTATCTCATGCTAAATGCTAGTGCTTTTTTCATGCTACTGCATCTTTAATCTAGTGGTCCCAGGTCCTGGGTTCGGCCCCCAGGTCGAGCAAAGTTTTATTGGATTTTTCAATGAAATTCTCAGTAGCAGCTCGGAGTCGGGATTTGTGCCCGGTTAATGACAACAGATTCGCCCCCTATTACATGGGACCTAAAACATACCAGCGAACTGTGGGTATACATTACACAATACATACGTAATGGTATGTATGTTTATTATGCTACTTACTAATGCCGCACATAGCGAGGATATTAACTGGGCTGGTGAAAAAAACCGTCACCATCGATACTAACAAAATATCAGGGGGCTTACTCTTGAACTCAATTCCGATACATCGACATTGGAATTGTGCCGTTTCGCCATTTTCGTACTCTTGAATCCGAGACTAGCGCCAAATTGTTTCAATATTGCGCGGTGATTGAGTGAACTAAATAGGATTGGGAAACGACCCAACCATTGGCCAATCAGGGATGCCGAAACAAGGTTAACGGATTTGTGCTCAAGAGTACGAAGTCGCCCGACAACCAAATAGACATTGGAATCGGATCACGTTTGGATTGGTATTGTATTGTTTTCAAGAGTAAGCCTGCATGTACCCTTCAAATCGGTTCCATTATTCTCAATGCCGATGTAACTATGGCAGTCGGTTTTTGGTCCGGTTTATGGCAATTGGCTCGCCCGCTATTACATAGGACATAAAACATACCCGGAGAACTGTGGGTGTACATTAGTACCTACAGCTCTGCCTACACTTTCTAGGAATACGAGTACAAGCGAGATGGTATTTAGCACAGAACGTAATAAGTATCTTATTATATTACAGTATAAGTATCTTTTTGCCTCGTTAGACTAGAGGTTCCAAGCGCGACTGCTACGCTAGAGGTCCTGGGTTCGATTCCTAGGTCGAGCAAAGTGTTATTGGGTTTTTCTGTGAAATTCTCAGTAGCACCTCGAAGTTTGGAATTTGTGCCCGGTTAATGGCAATAGGCTCGGCCCCTATTACACAACCTAAACATACCTGCGAACTGTGTACATTACTACGCCTCTCTCTAACCTTTCGGGGAATACAGGCGTGATGGTATGTTATGTTATAAATATCTTATTATATTCTGTGTGATAGAGGTAGTACCTACATACTTCTCTTCGAAAACTATTTCACAAAAGTTTTAGCAAATTCTCAGATATTCCGAAGTTGTTTTTTGAAGCTTTATAGCTCTCGCAATGGTAAGTCCATGAACCATCACTAACCTGAATTTATTAAGGTTGAAAATCTACCAAATGTTTCCTTAATCAATAAATAATTACAGTGGAAAACTTTGTAATTGATAAAGTTTCGATACTTTGATGAACTTCGTTGTCTGATACATTGCGAACAAGCATTTTGTACACATATGTAGAGGTATCGAATGACCTTTTAAAGGAAGATAAGTTATGTTCCTAAGTACCTAAATTATTATTATTTTGAACACATACACATAATTGTAGGATTGGCGCTTTAATTAAAATATATTTTGTACATAAATGTTAGTTTTATTTTCCTCTATGTACTTTCCACATTCTAGTACAATTATTTCTATATTCCTTTTTCCTAGCACACACACCTCACGTCTCTCGTCTAGTCTCTCTCGCCATCTTCCATTTCCTCTTTCTTCCCTTTTCAACTATCTATTCCTTTCAATCACTCCTTTACATTCCATTATACACACCTTCTGTACGTTCCTCTCTCTCATCCTTCATAATTATTAACTTAAATGTACAGAATATACAGATAAACTGTCATCCCCTAGTCGTCAAAGCATTCCTCCACATTATCGTCATCCGGTAACGTACCCAGAAGACTACCCGCACCGGCATTACCACGCTGAATAGCAAAGCTAATTCTAGCTAATTAATTAATGAGTTAAGAAGTTTCTTAGAAAATTCATTCAATGTTTTATTCCTATTTATAATAGATATTTACAGAAAGCCATTAGAACAATAACCCACAACATTAATTTAAACTCTTTGCAATAATTGATAGATTTCATTTCCCAATATCATCATCTTAGCATTTTCCCTACTATGTTGGCTAGACTTCCTATCTAACTAGATGCGACTGAAAATCATTATCACGAAAGGACTACCATCACATCTCCAAAAAAAATAATTTTGAGGTATTCGGGATTTTCGGCTATAAACCCATCAATTAAATGACACATCAAATTAAAAAAAACTAACTTATTTAAAGTGATCTTGTCAGTGAATCTCC
Source organism: Acronicta aceris (assembly GCA_910591435.1). Lineage (NCBI taxonomy): Eukaryota > Metazoa > Arthropoda > Insecta > Lepidoptera > Noctuidae > Acronicta > Acronicta aceris. Next base: position 4,294,502 of record OU342767.1, on the reverse strand, counting down.
ACTTAGGATCCGGTTTATTAACGACGTTGATGCGACCAACTTTTGTTTCAAGCCTCGTGGCCGATATAAAGTGTTAGATGAATATCGGATGCCTTAACTCATATAAGTCTAAAGAAATAGCGACTTCATAGTGAACGGAATATAATTCAGATTTCAACGTTCAGGTAGTGATTAGGTACAGCTGATGATCCGAACACACAAGCTGTTGAAAGTCTCAATCAAGAATAAGTCATAAGAAAAAGGAAGAAAGAAGATTTTTCTGTGCAGATAACGTTATCAGAGAGCATGTGAGCTACAACTAAACAGTAGATAAACATGCTTGTTTGCGAATGAGGAGGTAGAGGTTAATGTACGCATTGATTTTGCATGAAAATGTCGCTTTGACAAATAGAAATTGTGTAAAGCATTTTAAGATAATGTAATGGAAAATTATGCTGCGTGCTCAAATCACAGTAAAGAATAGAAACGTTTTAACGAAGTGTTTTATGGAAATAGCCGAAAAGTGACAAGGATAATTTTAATAAGCCAACAGAATTGACTAACGAAACTGTTTTGAGCACTGTTTTGTCCATTAGGAATGACATTTGTCTTTAATACGGCGTAAAGGAGAATAAACTTGACGATATACAAAAAGATTGATGCACCTGAAGAAGTACGTGAAGTTTTATTGACGAGCACTCAACCTAAATATCCAATGGGCGATAAGGTCCACCTACAGTCTGATGCTGTTCAGAAATCTTATCATTATTACTGCCAAAGCCTTTAGCCTTAAAAGAATAAGGATCAAAATTGATTGATGGAGCAACTTTAAAAATTTAAGGTCTCCCAAGAGCGGCTACTTTCCAACGTGTCAATAAGAGCTTTCGCTATCTGTGACCGAAACGCGTGTTTTATTTGTTTTGCTTATTTGAACATTCTTTTTTCTGGGCTCCTCTTGATATAACGCATGACGCGGTACTTTCGTTAGATGTGTTAATTTGTTCTAACCTAGTCACAAGGGCACGTCTTACCATATCTAAGTTTGTCCCGAAAAATATTACGCAAACAAAATTGAATTTGATTGTACTTAGATGAATATTTTGACGTGAATATTTTTGTGCAATACGAGTATCGATTTCAAAAATGACCATTGAAAAGAAATTAAGCCATAAGCCATGCTTCGTACATAAACTACTCAAGACACAAACGATACAACATGGTTGTTGTCAATGGGAAGACTGTTCAAGTTGAATCGGCTCCTTGTAAGTGTATTTGTATTCCAATGTATTTTGTATCCTTAAATGCATCTTCAGCTCGTCTAGCTTCATAGTGAGCAATGCTTATTTGTATGTCCATTTCCCAAGAGCGAAGCCTTTCTTTAAGTTCCTTATAATGACCACCCAACACCATTCCTTGCGAAAACAAAATATGATTTACAACAAAAATAAGACACTTTCGCTTCACAGTTCGTAAAGCCAATATCAATAATTAAAAACAATTTTCTCATTCACCAAGCGTCAACATACGAATTAAAATATAAAGATGTATGGCTATCTGAAATTGAATCAGCATTCAAAGAGTGAAGATAAAAATTTACGACGTTAATTGACATTTAAAATTGGGAGGCGGCCATGATATTTGAGATGTATGAGTTCGGGGAAGGAGTCTGAAGGGAAACTTATGTTGTGTCAACTAATAACGGTAGTGAAACTGATGGAGGAGAAGTGATGTCTCTTTGATTTAAGATATTTAATTACTTTCCATATATGTACGATACGTTAAACAATGACAGTTTACCCCGTGATTAAAATATTATAAATAAATATTATATGTAAAAACACTCCATTAAAGAAGCTCAAATTCTGAAAAAAATCTAAACAAAAATATAGTTTTTAGTTAGTGACATTGTTATAGATAAATTCTATACACATGTATAATTATGTATATTTGAAATGAGGCTTTAGTAAATGTACAATCAGAAACTCAATTCAAACCGTTTGCATCTTTCAGTTGCGAGCTGGTCTTTACGAAACAATATTATAAAACTTTGTAACCACAAGGAGATAAATATTCATTCTTTCAACCCATTGAATTAAATGATTTCAACTTCTGACGTCTTTAGGCTCGTACTTTATTTTTAATTAAAATACAGCACTTATTGTGCCCACAACTCCAAATATAATGGACCTGGATTAACACCATTATGCTTTTAATCCCCGACTACACAACAAAGAATGCCTTTTACTCTTAAAAGAACGTAGAAGTTTCGTCAGCTTTTAATATTTACGGATAATTTTGTAAAAGTTCAAATAACATGACAGGTGAGAATCAAAAGACACCTTTTAACATGTGTTCATTGAGTAGGGCTCGCTGCAGGGCTATCACTCAGCGTAATAGTACCTACCTACTAAAGGTATCTGTCCGATACCTACTCAGGATCTGTATTGTGGTCTTTAGTCAATGAACATAGAAAATTATTATGCCTAGGTACTCTATTGCACAAGTATAAAATTTATCGTCTCAAATAAAAAATATACCCTCAAATCCGCCAATGCACAGTGCTATTCATTTAATCGAATTTTGACAATCCTTTTCGGCTCGACCGGAGTGATACCACAGCCTCACAGAAATCCGGCGTTAAACAACGCTTACGTTGTGTTTCGCCGAGTGAGTGAGGTTACCGGAGGCCCAATCCCCTTTTAGAAGGTCGGCAACGCACTCGTGACTCCTCTGGTGTTGCGGGTGTCCATGGGCGGCGGTTATCGCTTACCATCAGGTGATCCGTCTGCCCGTTTGCCCTCCTATCCCATAAAAAAAAATCCCGAAGCATAAAATAAAACCTAATAAATTTCAAGCTAAAGGAAAGTTTGCAATATCCTACTGTATTCAATTCGAAACTAAATATGGGTATTTTATTACACTTATAAAACATATTTCATGTTGTCTTAGATAAAGAATAAGTAGGTATTGAATAAAAATATAGCGTCCGACCAACCCTAGTACCTTTGAAGCCGGACGACGCTCGCGCTCAACACACTGACACACATTTTTGTAGCCGCGCGCAATTTTATTTATTTACACGCATTTAAGCATTCGCCGCTCGTCTCCGCCGATTAGCCGTGTGTGATGAATTAGGTATCACTGAACTTGTTTTTTTAAGAAACCGTTTTGTCAACGACATTTATCTATTGGGTATCATCTGTTTTAATAGGATTACCATCTGTTTTATTAGGAATATGCCTTTTAATTTTGAGGTAATTAAAATTAATAAGGCCTTATTTTTAAAAACTTGTAATTTAATAACGCAGGTATACATGTTTTTATCTATGTCATATGAGCAATAAAAATTACACCTAGTTTAGTATCAATTAATACAGTCCAACAGTTTTCCAATTCTACATGCTTAGATATTTAAAATTTAATGATTTTACAGATAAACAGTAGAATATTAGAAAAAAGGTAATTAAACCAGAAGAAGCAAAACTGTCCATAATGGATTGACGAGTGATCAACAATGTCTGAACTGTCACAGTTGACAGTAGTGATGGGATCCTAGGAAAACGTCTGGATTCTCATGGCTGCATTTCATCCATGCAGAAGGTTGATAATAACCTACATGGTATATTTCAGCTTCTAAATTATTTAAAAAAAGCAGAGGATTGGACAACGGTACATCTTGAATTTGTTTTAAGTAAGATTTATCGATAAAATATTAATGATAGTTTTTAATATGTGTGGGGTCCTCAAATGTACGCATAACTTATGGCTTATACCATCCAGGCGTGTCTTGGCACATCTTGATATCTTATCTATAGACTTATTTATAATTTTTTGTCAAATTCGGAACCAAAATGATTATCAAATTCAAATAATTTAACTCAGCCAATATTTTCTCTTTGATATTGTATAGGTATTCTACATAACAGATGTCGTTAAACTTTTTGCAATAGGTACCAAGTATGGTACCTATTGCTTACCTACCTCATAAAAATATTTTTTTCACGAACTTTCTAAATATTCACCTATATTAGTACTATCTAATATTATATATTACATAAATTAAATTTCCGATTAAAGCCTTTATTTCGATTTATGAGTGTTATAAACGTTGGTACTTACTAATCATTTTAAACGTGTCGGCGCGTAATCAATAGTTCGATGAAATGTATCCGCCAGTAAAAATTGCGATCCCATTACACATAACCAGTTTGAAGGTATTCACAACAAAATCATTCACTTTCTCTTAGAAAATCTCGCTATAGTAGTACCTATCGTATTTTGAAATTGGGTGGTAATCATTATTTTGATTTATCGATAGCGTAAAGTTTTGATCGCGTACCATTTTTGGAGCAGTGAAGTTAATCTCGTTATTGAACTGAGAAGAAAAAGTGAAACAGTTTAAGATGTGTGGGAAGATAACGATACTACTGCATTGCATGCGTTCTCTCTATTCATAAATATCATACTAGTGAATCTAAAAATGCCAACTTAATACAAAATATCAAAGAAGTTAGTTGATTTACGAGTAACACACTAAATAAGTACCTATATTACAAGGAAAATATAGTGACTGGATGATGTTGGTTTGACATAGTAGAAGCTAAATCGATTTGAAACGTCGGCGAAGTACTAAAATAGCTAATTAACTATATTAGCTCTCGACTTTATTTACAGACTCGTCTGGTAAACGAATACGGTGATAAAATATCCATAGATGTTGCTCAACGCTGTTATATTGTTGATTGATTCAATTGATGTTTAACGATCAGCTTAATGCACTTGCTAATGGACCTAACATTTCTATTAGAAAGAAAATCACAGTATAAGACATAATTGTTATGCTGAGTAAGTTCGGAGTAAAATGAGGGAAGCCGACCACAGTCATACTCAATGATGATACTTATACGGGAAATTAAGTTCATGCAAATGAGTCGCTGGTAGCTAACTCAAAACTCGAAGGTGCAGTACATACCAATTAAAAATGTTCTTCGCAAATACTTTCTACTGGTAGAGGTATGTTGAAGCGAGAGTTTTCTAGTTTGTTTTAATTTCTATCTACAAATAAATGGTAATCTAGTGAGTCAGAACTCTCCAGAAACAATATTGACGATCATAATAGACGTGGTTGGTAAGGCATTCAAGAGAATTTTAGTTTGTACAGTTTTGATTATTGAAATTTATTAATTTTTTACTTAGTTATTAATTATTATAAAGTTGATTGAAATATTCCCATCATATAATTTTAAATATTGTTGCTATCGTTAGTAGGTATTCAGATATAATAAATATATGTATATTATTTCATAATTATATAATAAATATTATTGTAATAATTGAATCTAAAATATGTACTAAAAATATTCTTAAGCAATACAATATACCTATGTGAAGTTTCTGCACATAGCATTTTGTGAATAAGATTTAAACCAGTTTCTTAGACATCATTGAAATAAATAATGACTGTTTCTAGACCTCTTGAGAGCTTGAGACATATTTTGTTAATTCTAAGTATCTTCTTATCACTACGATTACAAATGTTGTAGGTGGACAATGCTTTATCATAAGACGAGATTTTATAAAAAAAAACGAGATAGGAAAGCGGAAACAGCCGAAGGGCCCACCCACGCTTGTCCAAAACATAATTACTGACTGGCCGGAGAAGAATGCTAATTAAAAACTCTTACACGCATGCTTGCCGACATCACCCTAGTGTCAATCGTGTTTTTCATTCGTACTGTTGTGGCCATTTTAAGGGCATTGCCAAAATAATTATTTAATTTTGTGAGCTATTTTAAAGTCCTATATTAATTTCACTCTTACTTCGTTTTCGATTAAAAAATTAGCAACAGTACTCGTAGAAGCTACAGAGTGGTCGTATGTCTTTGTTGGTGGACAATCAAATTTTTTGTCTTATTTCACATAAATTAGAATTTTCACAAAATCTACCACAGAAGAATCCTTAGTATCAGGAATAGGAATATTAATATCTATTTAATAGGCTCATGAGAACGAGCCTCATAATAATTAAATTGGTGTCTTTGTATTGTCAATGTCGAAGTTATCATCAATCAAGTCAAACCACAATGAGATCGTTTTCATTGACACGTAAATGTTCAATCTCTGTTTTATACTGGAATTATCTTGTTACAATAATAATGTGATGAATGAAATTGACTTACCTATCTATAAATGATTAGTCAACTGTTAATCTATTTTTTATGGAGTAGAATATCCAAATAAATTCCAGTGCATATTCATATATTATGCATAGAGATTAGACCTTATTTATTGCAAATGAGAACAATAAATAGTTTAAAAATAAAATTAAGTATACTCTCATAAAAGAAAAACAAACAAAAATGAATTCATGTGAAGAAAAATTCTGGGACGCGCACTTCTTATAGCCGGCAGTGTACATAAATACTTTATGTGGGCAGTTGGTCAAGTTCGTTGGTTGTGTCCCATTGACATGGTTAATTAAATTTAAAAAAGAACATGTTACACCTGGATTCATACATCTATTAATTGAATGTTTTCTCATTATTCATAATTATTGTGGTTGTAACACTTTTTATTTCGTAATACAGGACTGGGTGAATATTTGAAAAAAATGTGAACGTCATTAACTTCATCCCAAAGTAAAAAACTACCATTATATTAATAAAAATAAAATTACACCACTGCCGCCAAGCAGTAAGATAAGAATAAAAGCAATCTGAACTATGAAAGAAAGAACTACTATGATGAGAAGAATTATTTGTTAATTATCCTATAATATATATTATATACACATTATACATAGGTATATATTATAGGGATAACTATCATTTTGAAATGAGACCCGTGCCGAGCAGTGGGATAATGTAATAGGTTAGTTACTATCATATTTTAAATACTTTTTGATCGGGAAACACAGTATGGGACGACCTCCAACGAGGTGGACGGACGGACTGGTAAAGGTTGCTGGGAGTCATTGGATGCAGGCGGCATACAACCAGTCCTTTGTTCAGCAGAGGGCTTCTATTGTCTGATAAAATAATGGTGATGTTTTTTTTTTATTTATACTTATATTTAACTTTAATCTCTGTGTTGAAAGACTGATTTGCATCCGTGGTTCTCACCTTTTGAGGTCCACTTGAAAACCAGCGCCAGGCAGCTCACAGGCAGTCTGGCATTTAGCTGAAATGGACCTATTTGGCACAGCCGTGGGACACACAATATTTATTTATAAGATAACTAGTTTAGTTTTTTTTATGCTATGTGTGCAGTGTCCGTGACTGTGTCAATAAATTCTTTTTCTTTCTTTCTCTTTCTTTCTTAAGACGTATAACGTCGCCCTTGGACTTTAGACTCATTTGATCTATCAGTTAGTTAAAGACCGTGGTAAATATAACAGAACAAGACCGTGGTGGATGGCACAAACTGTAGTAGGCTTGTATGTGTGTCAGGCCGTGGATGATGATGATTTTGATATTTCTCTACTGCTGAGTATCTTGCTCCTTATATTATTTATACAATATGTTAAGAAAGCTCTTTCCGATTCGTGAAGTTATTAGGTATCAAGATAGTCAGGATTTGGGAGCGCCTCAAGGTGTTTATAAAAATAATAAATTTTAATTATTTTAGTAATAATATTTGAACTTTTGATAATCGTGATTACAGAGTGGGATGCGAACACGAAGTGTCGTCTTATTCTTAGAGCTAAATATATGCATAAACATCTAGTTATGAAAACAACACCTGAACGCTTATGCTGACATACGCACTATTTATATGGGTGATGTCTCCCTATAACTAGATCCGGTTCAATTTTTTTTATGGTATAGGGAGGCAAACGAGCAGACGGATCGCCTGATGGTAAGCGATTACCGCCGCCCATAGACACCTGTAACACCAGAGGAGTCACGAGTGCGATGCCGGCCTTTTAAAAGGGGATGATTGTAGATTGATCCTATTTAAAAAATCCTTACTAATTTTATAAACGCGAAAGTTTGTATGGATGTATATTACTGTTTCACGCCAGAACGGCTGAACGGATCTGGATAAAAGTTGACACAGAGATAGATTATAGTCTGGAATAACATATAGGCCATTTTTATCTAGGTCTGATACAATTCTGAAGTCCATGCAGACAAATTCGCGGGCAGAAGCTAGTTTGATGTATTTGGGGGAAATTGTGGCAATTTAGGCACAATAATCGTAAATTTTAAACTTCATTAGTATGTTTACTTTCATGAATATTTAATGTTTCTTATTTTATTGGTGATAACTTTTGATAGAATGAACCGAAATAGCTCGGCTTCTAGTTGGCGTATCAAGATGAAACATGCACCAGATTTTAGACCCCCAGCAATACAACTGCGAAAAATGCATTCAATTTCATGTAGTTTTTACGTGATACGCGTACAAACATACAAACATACAGACAGACACACAAAAATTCAAAAAAATGGTGTTTTTGGCTTCTGTTGCTCTAATAAAGCCCCCCGTGTTAGATTTTCTCCAATATCTATAATGTACAGACATCGGCTTATTACAATTTTATTATATGTGTAGATTATCTCTGTTTTAAAAGCCTAAGGCTATCTTTTTTTGTGATTTTCTCAATAGATGTCGCCAACGTCACCTTATGACGTAGGTAAAACTCAGAATGTGAAGGCAAATTTCAATCAGGCGGGTGGGGTTCGCGGTGGCTTAGCGGTCAGAGCGTCTGGTGTATCAAACCAGAAGACGCAGGTTCGAATCCTGCCCGCGATTGAATTTTTCCTTTACTAAAATAGCCTAAGGCTGTGCTTAATAAAGTATTTAAGCAGAATAAGATGTCAATTTTATTTAAATAAAATATTAATTTGAACATTTAGCGAGTCCCGTAGCGTTAAACGACTTCCACAAAACCTAGGATAACATCGTTAACGTAAGATCAAGCAAATTACTACTATATTTGGACCTCTCCTATAGTAAAAATGAGTTTCAAGACAGAGGTCAGGTAATTCTGGCTGTTTTCTTAACCTGAATTACTGTGGTGGCCAGTTGCCCGGATGCTTCTACTTATGTGAATGACGGTCGCCTATCGCCTTGGGCTAGGATTGTTTTTTTAATCATGTTCTATTTTTTTAATGGTTTGATGAGCTGGGAGAATTATTAGGAAGCTATGTTGCTTTATCATGTTGCAGAAAATATTTTTGGTCAATTTCTTTCCTTAAGGCCTAAGTATCGTTATTGACTGCATCATTAGACTAGTGGTCCCAAGCGCGACTGCTACGCTAGAGGTCCTGGGTGTCCTGGGTTCGATCCCCAGGTTGAGCAAAGTGTTATTGGGTTTTTCTATGAAATTTTCAGTAACAGCTCGGAGTTTGGATTTGTACCCGGTTAAAGGCAATAGGCTGGGTGTACATTAGTACGCCTCTGCCTAACCTTTCGGGAAATACAAGCGTGATGGTATGTTATGTAATTATAATAACGAAACACTGCTCGACCTGGGGCTCGAACCCAGGACCTCTAGCGTAGCAGTCGCTCTTGGGACACTTATGACTCGATATTCTAATTGACGTGTTTGAGGTCTAGCGCTTATTTAGTTACATAACTAACTTATCGTTTGTACCTACTCCACTTTTCACATTAAGTCTCAGAATTCCCAAAAAGTTCACAAGTATCATACTGCTTGCTGCTTGGTAAAACTAATTCTGAATTCAATGTCGACCCAGTTAGGTTCACATTTCGAATGAATGAGATCGTTTATATGCCGAGAATCCACTTTTATACGAGAAGAAATTAAATCATTAGACTTTATAAGGTGTCAAATCACTGTTTAATATTTTACGAAATCGTTCAGCATAACATAGCGCCATATTTATCAAACAAACTCAACAACATTCGAGTAGCATCACGCCTGTACGTCTCTAAAGGGAAGGCAGACAACTTTATTTTGCTGGTAACTATTTAGCAACCATTGTAATACAATCTCGTACCATAAGGTTTAGTTTGTAAGAAAAGGATGCAGCTCTATGGGTTGCATAGCACCATCTCTTTCACGCAACCCAAATATGATCCCGTTTATACATTCTGTACGTGGGAGAGCCATGCTTAAGCACGAATGGGCCTGCTCGACCGGAGTGATACCACAGCCTCACAGAAAACCGGCGTTAAACAATGCTTACGTTGTGTTTCGCCGAGTTAGTGCGGTTATCGGAGGCCCAATCCCCTTTAAAAAGTTCGGCGACGCACTTGTGACTCCTATGGTGTTGCTCGCGCGGCTGCTCGTTTGCCGTCCTAACCCATAAAATAAAAAAAAATCTGCTCATATGTATGTACATAGGTACATCTTTTAAAATTCTGGACTGCTACTAAGCTGCTACTTAGACATACCATCACTCTTGTATTCCTCTAAGAGCTAGACAGAGGTACTAATATAAACCTAAATTCTTTGGTATCTTTAGGTCCCACGTAATAGGGGGTGAGCCTATTGCCCTAACCGGGCACAAATTTAGACTTAGAATTTCCCAATACCAATAACACTTTGTTGGACCTGGGACTTGAACCCAGGCCCTCTAGCGCAGTAGTAGCGCTTAGGTCCACTAGACTAATAAAGCAGTATTAAGAATTTCCAAAAACACGTTTACTTGAACTGTGAACCGAATCCAGAACTTCACGCTCAGCTGCTGTGACAATGAGTTTTACAATTTTACGCAACCCATTTTTCCATTTGAATCCCTACTAAATTGAGTGTCGAATTAAGATAGCGAGAATTTCCCTAACATTGATGCAATAAAACCCGATACTTACATATTCGTTGCGTGCCTCAGAGAGCACGTGGCCGTTGGCCCCAGTTATCATAGGAATACCTATGACAGTAGCTAGTGGTAGTCAGAAGCCTGAAAACTTGACGACCAGTTTATCTTTCATCATCATCATATCAGCCTATTGCCGTCCACTGCTGAACGTACGCCTCCCCCACAGGGCGCCGACCATGCCGGTCTTGGGCAGCTTGCATCCATCCGCTGCCAACCTTCTTCAAATCGTCGGTCCATCGCGTCGCAGAGCGTGCCACACTACTCTTTCCCAAACCCGGTCTCCACTCTAACACTTGTCTGCTCCATCGGTCGTCTGGTTGTCTGCTGACATGGCCGGCCCACTTCCACTTCAGCGTGCTTATTATTCGCGCAATGTCGGTGATTTCAGTTCTTTGGTGAATGACTTCGTTGCGAATCCTATCCACCAAATAAACTCCAAGCATTGCTCTCTCCATTGCACCCTAAGCAACCTTGAATTTGTTGACCAGTCCCAAGGCGAGTGTCCACGTTTCGGCTCCGTAAGTCATCACGGGTAGGACGCACTGGTTATAGACCCTGGTCTTTAGGGATTGTGGGATCGACGATTCAAAGATATCATGCAGCTCAGTTTATCTTTAGGATTTCAGTATTGACCAGTAATTTGGTCGCAAACCACTTTCTGGGCAATATCTACTAATATCCTGGAAATACACATTAAAGTGTGTTGTAACGTAACTTACCATCACGCCTGTATTTCCCGAAGGGTTAGGCAAAGGCCTACTAATGTACACCCACAGTTCGATATTATATTTATGTCCCATGTAATAAGGGGCGAGCCTATTGCCATTAATCGGGCACAAATCCAGACTCCGAGCTGCTACTGTGAATTTCATAGACAAACCCAATAACACGTTGCTATAACAGTCGCACTTGGGACCACTAGACTAACGAGGCAATCGTAATGTAAATATCGTTGAAATGGTTGTACTGTCTTAAAAATTACCTCTCCATTAAAATCTTGCCTAATAAATACATCACACACTATACTAAATCACTATTGGAATCACCTAAAGAGGTAAGACACGTAGCTACAATAGGAATGCTAGGAAAGTGTGCAAGTAACCCCGGAACGTGATCCGCTTACCACGAGGGAAGGTACAAAAACTTAGCGATTGTGATTCCCGGCGCGCAAACTAATTTAGATTCGTTGGAGATTCTGCGGCGCGTTGATTCTAGACTAATTCCGTATAGAACTGGCAATGCCATAACTCGTATGTCTGATTTGATTTTAGTCCATCTATTTGTGATTAGATTTTGTTTTAAATAGTAATATTTTCTTTATAGCCAGCTCCTATATGTATAAACATAAAAGAAATGCCAAATAATACTGTTAGTCATAACTGTAAATTGATCGTTTACGCGTGAACTTTGACGCAGAGATTCATATTGATAACCTCAAAAAACATTAAATACAAATCCTTCAAAACAAAGCTCTCGAAAAAATAGAAAATTTTAAGTACAGGCAACAGCACATCACGGTATCTAAAACTGTCAAATGTCTTCAATTGATTTTCAATTTAATCTCCAAATAATAGAGTGTATTTATCCATTGAGAAAATTTGACAGTTTATGGTAACTTGATGTGCTTATTGACTGTACATACTAATTTTTATTTACGATACGTATCATAAAACACCTAGAACAATTCCTTAATATTTAGTTATTTTAAGCTATTGCATAGCTTCTATCGCGGGCCTTGAGCGTGGGGACCGAATCCAGAAATTCCGTAACGAAAAAAACCTAACACGCTTGTCTCTTTAGTTCAGCAACCCGCCTTTAGGTGGCATTGGTTGTATTACATAAGTTGATAAAAAACGCTATGCAATGGCTTTACCGCGGCAGTCCCCGAGTGCCACACGTCTTTTTTTATTATATTTGGCATTCATCATCATCATCATCATAATCATTATCAGCTAATATTCATCCACTGCTGGATGTAGGCCTCTCCTAGTAAACGACATTTGGCATTACCGCCCGCACACTAAACATTATAAAACACATCCAACAACATCAGAACTCTCTCACACTCAACAACATCAGAGAACAACAGACTTTTTCTTTCAATATATCTGTGTTTTTAAAAATGCGTTACCTATATGAAACGAACAAAATAAAAATAAAATACTTACTATCGTGAGGCGTCAATAAACGTAAAAAATTCGTTGCTTAACAGTGGTCGATTATCTTGATTTATTTTTTTACTTTTGAGTTTTTTCTCAGTAAACCAACATAGGTAGGTACTTAATTATAGCTGTGGAAACTGGTCATTATCAGCAAATTAGTCATTTACAATTATACCATTATTTCACTTACTTTAGTTCTGTACAAAAGCAAAGATACTTTCTTAGTTCAAGAAAACTTTGCCAGTTCTAAAGCTTATACATTCAAATGCAAGCAGAAGGTACAAATGTGCATATTGAAACAACAGCGTGAATAACAAAATCAACGCTCCCCTGACCGCTTTGTGATAAGGAGACAAATCGGTGAAAACTTGTACAATGACCGAGAAAAGTAAAAACACTTTCTGTATATACGAGTACACACGTATTTTAGTAGGCCGCCGCTTTCCGGATTCTCTGATGGAATACGGAACACGTCCGGAGATGTTATGCCATTGAGAAAGATAAACGAGTTCGTGGATGATGGCCAACATGAAAATCCACCGACATATTTCATTTTGTTCCTATAAATCGTCAAGCTAGAGAAGTTATTGTCACCAGTATAGCGTGTTGTCGCTTTTCTAATTGATGGTTCTTGTTTTGAACGAAGCCTATACCTAATAAGGTATTCTTATATTATTATTATCAAGGCTGTAATAGTATAACTTTCCTTTGTTCGGAGATATTTTCAATTTTTTTTTGTGTTTCACATGCATATACCTTACCCGGAACAATATATATTATTATACAAACAATAAGCTAGTTAACTGATTATTTTTTATGGTCTCATAAAAAAACCGATCATTAATAGAGTTGGTCAATAAAAACCAAAAATCAGTTCAAAAATAAGGAAGTTATAGAATTTTCATCTTACGTTGTGACGTCAAACCGTGCGTGCGCCCTACAAATTCAGACAAAGAGACAGAGCATCCCCTCTTAATCCCCACTTAAAACTTTAAACGCTATCTTAGAATTTTATTACTCGATTTATATTCTTTCAGATCACAACACGAGCCATATTTCTGTATGTGGGTTGATATGCGAATTAAATACCTATTTGAAATGTATTAATATATTTGAAAATATTAACCTTTAAATATTTTTGGGAAAGTCACTGACTTGACCTTGAAGAATAATTTGAAGTCTGGTCACAAGCTTTAATGCTTGTTCGAAGTAATGGATTGTGTTCCGACTATTTTAAGCTCATAAATTTATATTTTCGAATATTTTATTCCAAACACGTTTTGCAATATAGATACCTGTATTATCTATCTGGGGCACTACATTTTATAGAACTACTAGCGATTCACCCGCGTTTCCCCATTCGTAAGAGTCGTAGCGTAATGCTAAACAACTTAATATCTTCCTCTTGAATCATTCTATCTACTAAAAACCGCATCAAAATCCATCCATTTTAAAGATCTAAGCATACATAGGGACGGACAGACAGCGGGCAGCGACTTTGTTTTACTATACTATGTAGTGATCCGTATTTAAACCGCGACTTTATCGACTTGAACACTTAGGTTATATTTAAGAAAATTTATTGACCAAATTTGGGAATAAAATAATTGTACTTACTTACAAACAAAGGTAAGTTAAATAAAAAGACGTGTGGCACTCGGGGACTGCCGCGGTAAAGCTATTGCATAGCGTTTTTTATCAACTTATGTAATACAACCAATGCCACCTAAAGGCGGGTTGCTGAACTAAAGAGACAAGCGTGTTAGGTTTTTTTCGTTACGGAATTTCTGGATTCGGTCCCCACGCTCAAGGCCCGCGATAGAAGCTATGCAATAGCTTAAAATTAGGTTTTTTTTAATGGGATTGGACGGATTGGATTGGGATTTTGAAACGAGCAGAGCGATCGCCTGATGGTACGCGATTATCGGCAGCCATGGACACCCGCAACACCACAGGAGTCTCAAGTGCGATGCTGACCTCTTAAAAGGGAATTGGGCCTCCGGTAACTTCAAACCAAAATACATCACTGGAAATAATTGTAAGCGAATGCAATTTTTATAACTTTACCAAGTTTGGAACGATTTTCCGGTCTTTTAATTTCAGTTAAGTAGTAGCAGACGAAATAGAATCGTAGGAACCTAGATTAACAGTATGTAAATCCGAATGATAACATAATTTGATAGAATATTGTCTGAACTACGATTTATTTCGGTATTACGTTTTTGTGGGCAATCCACGCTCCGCCGGACCCTTAACGCTTAAGCTATTCTTATTAGGACGATTCTGGGAATAAATCTATTTTTCAAATGTTTATCTAGCAATCCATTTAAAGGTCAAGAATCTTAATTATATACGCAAAATATTAACTCACTGACATACTTATCTGCATACAACCTACTTCTAGTCGGTCATTAACATTAGAATCATACATAGCTCACTTCTCAATATCACAAATCACGACAAATGAATTTTAATGCCACTCAAATCGTTTATTTATCATCGTTATGTTGAAGCTCGTTCAGCAAAGCTTTTTTCATGCATATTTATTTTTTTATCTATACTAATATTATAAAGCTGAAGAGTTTGTTTGTTTGAACGCGCTAATCCCAGGAACTACAGGTTGGAATAGAACATTTTTTTTTTGTGTTGGATAGTCCATTTATCGAAGAAAGTTATAGGCTATATAACATCACGCTACGCTAGGAGCAGAGTAAAGCGGGTGAAACCGCAGGCGGGCCGCTAGTCTAGTTACTAAATAAGTGATGTGGAGGAGTACCTACTTTGACGCCTAGGCGTGAAAATTTTTCTTTATCTTTATGTTATATTTTTATAGTTCTTTAATTAAATATACATACATACACTCACGCCTTTCTCCTACAGGGAGAAATATGGACTATAGACTGCCACTTGCTACGATTCTTGCACACTTCTTTTACTTCTTCCACATTCATACATCTTCTCATACATTCACGCCGGTTGCGATTATAATTAAATATTGCTGTAAATATTATGTTAATAAATAAATATCATAGAGATAGATAGAAAGAAGAAGCTAATAAAAAAAAGATGTGTGGCACTCGGGGACTGCCGCGGTAAAGCTATTGCATAGCGTTTTTTATCAACTTATGTAATACAACCAATGCCACCTAAAGGCGGGTTGCTGAACTAAAGAGACAAGCGTGTTAGGTTTTTTTCGTTACGGAATTTCTGGATTCGCATGCAACGCATGCCTGTCGAATATGAGAGCAGCAATCATTTTTTTAAAATGTGTGGAACCACTGATCTTATGCAGATCATTGGTTCCACAATAGTCATAACTCGGGTAACATTTTAAAATACAGACAAATAATTAGTTCAACGCTGATTTTATAAAATTAACTATTCGGGTTTAAAGGAAATTAAAAATGAGAAACAAAAGAGGCAAATAAATTGTATTTTTTTAATCAAAACTGACATAGATTTTACTTACAATGTTTTTATCTCGAAAGTCGCAGACAAAGTGAGCCCGCTCGAGGCAATCGCTATTATTTATACACATTAACCCACCAATCAAACCGTCACGTCACAGAAACACGTATAATGGGTTTTTGCCACAGAATCAACAGATGGCGTTAGTGTTTATAAAGAATATCGTAATAAGTTTTGAAAATATTGTTACAAAGCAATTTGATAAATTATTTAGATTGCTATGCTATTTTTAAAGTTTATTTAATTTAAGCCATTTATAGATTGATAAAGCTAGAAGCTTATTACATAGTTTAATACATAAGTCGTGTCAACATAAACTTAATTTAGTTTAGTGTAGTTTGTTTAATTAAATGATCAATTATTATTTGCAAAATTAACTAAATTTGAGATGAGATTAAATAAGAGATAGTTCAAGGGTAAATCAGCTTAGTCACGACTTGCGATCATTTCCGCGGCGACATGCCTGTATGCCCAAAAGGGCTAAGCAGAGCTCTGAAAGTGGAGGTTTGTTTGCGATACTGGCTTATCTGGGAACCGGTCAATACAAAACTTGCACACAGAGTCGGGAAAATAGAAAAAAAAACTTATTTTCCTTTGCTTGTAAAATATTAAAAAAAAACTAACAGACTTCTTTTTTTCAATATGTTTTAGTCGTCAACCATGAATAAAATCTCGGTTATAGAAACAAGAAACGAGTTATAAGTTGTTATAACGGGCCAAATTTTGCAAATACCTATAAATAACCAGTCTTAAGTCACACCTGTACTATGTAGCTCAAATAAATAATTAAAACTATCGAATTATACACACCGCGAATCAAGTTGTTGCTTCATAAGTTGCGGAATAAGCGCCACAACTTACAATGTGTGCTGCTATCTGATACAATATATTAATCGTATATGAGACTGCCGGTTCTCCAGAGGGTTTGGCAGTTCACTGGTATGTTTAGGTTCCATGCAGTAGGAGGCAATTCTATTACCATTAACCGGTTACAAATCAAAACTCCAACCAGGGCCTGATTTACCCATAGGCTAATAAGGCTAGAGCCTAGGGCGCAGGGACCTAGGGGGCGGCGGGCGCGGCGCTGAGCTGAGATTTACTTGCCTTTTTTTTATTCGTGATAGGCTTACGCTCGACCGCCAATTTGCCTGATGTTTAGCGATACTGCGATCTACGATGGAGCGCGTTTGCCTAGAACATAATATTATTTGGTAAATCCTGCGTGCGCTCTCACACTAAACGGTACGTAAACCCGCCGCGCCACGCGCCGCGTTCATTGCACAGCAAGTTAAAACCGTTTTTTTCAGCTATTTGTTATTTTTTCTTTCATTTCGTTTGACACTCAGGTGAGAGTGGGATAGGTGGATTGAGTGAAAAAAGAGAAGTAATTAGGTTAGTGAGGAGCTATTTATTTTGATTGCATAATAATCAAGTAATCAAGACGAGCCAAGTGGGGCGCAAGGGCACTACATACGAGGGTGGAGATAACCAAAATCCCTGGGATATGTTATCTATAGTGGACTTATTAAACATATAAAGTTTCAATTGCATAGCTCTTATACTTTAGATTTTATTGATATCTAAAAACCTCGACTTCGTCACTGACTCACTTACACTGATGATCATCAAAAATCATAGGGTATTTGCTGAAGTCCCAGAAAGCTGAAACTTGCTATAAAAGCCAGTATGAGTACGCAAGCAACAAAAAAATTATAAAACTTTTACCCCCAACCCCTTAAACTTGGCGATGGAACCTTGTATGAGACTTTTGACACTAGAGGTTTGAAAATTTATATAGGAACTCTTTGTTATTAGATAATAAAATACTTATTTCAGGATTTTTAGTAAATCGGGGGGTGATTTGACCCTGTGAATTAGGGGATGGAAGTTTGTATATGTTTTCCCATACAAACTTAATTTCATGCTGGAGATCTGAGAAATATACAAGTACACAGACTTCATATTACAAATTAAAAAATGCGTGTTTCAGGTTTTTAAAATCATCCCTCAACCCCTTAAATTAGGGATAAAAGTGTATAATTATGGGGCTTTCGTCAGGTGTCAGAATTACTACATTATTATACGATTACTACCTATACTGTTATGATTATGATTAGCCTGGTGTGTCCCACTGTTGGGCAAAGGCCTCCCCCTCATGTCTCCATATATCGCGATCTTTTGTTATTTGGACCCAATCTACATTAAAGGAATCAAAATAGTCACGCCATATCTAAATTGGTCTGCCGCGACGCCGCCTATCGGTATTAGGGCTCCACTTAGTGATCATTTCATCCCACCGATCATCGGACATGCGACAGACATGGCCAGCACAGCGCCACTTAAGCTTGGCGACCGTTGGGACTACGTCAGGGTTTTGGGTTTTGGAACGCAATGTAGTGTTTCGTATACGATCTGTTCATTTGTATGCTATGCTCCATCGCCCGCTGACAAACCCTGAGTTTGGACTTTTGAGTACTCGTGAGTGACCAAGTCTGTGCTCTGTAAGTTAATATGGGGAGGATACACATATCCATGAGTTTCCTTTTTAATGAAATAGGAATATTACCCTTCATCAAGTCTTTGAAGGGGATATGAGATATCTTTGAAGAGCTATTGCTCTTCCAGGCATTTTCAAAGATACTCATCAACGTATTGCGTATCTCTTTTAATATTGATGTGCCCTACAGGGTCCATAATGGTTCTTGTTTAAATTACACCACCTCATTGTACATTATGGTATGTTAATAAAAAATATGAATATCATTATTGTATATCCGCTCCATTAATAGCGATTGAGCGCTTAGTTGTGTTAGACATGATTTTGGCCTTGGTTATGTTCATTTAAAGTCCAATATCTAGGCTTACGGTGTTTAGGTCTTCAAGCATGTTTTGAAGTTCTTGGGCGGAATATGCAAACAGTACAATGTCGTCGGCGAAACGGAGGTTAGATAACTTCGTTCCTCCGACCTCAATGCCCTTTCCAGCTATTAAATAATATTAGTAAGGATTCTCAAAGTAATAGAGCAAATATCGCAAGGATTCAACATCTTTTTTAAATTTCTTCTTGTATTTTTTTAGGACAAAATAGATTGTAAAAATAAATGTTGGTTCCTGTCGTTTACCTACTTACTGACAGTCTGATTCAAAGATGTTAGGTTACGTAGGCTCTCTTCTGTATATAAGAATGAAAAGGTAGAACAGAGGACTGACAGGCTGGGGGGCGCATATTCATAGTTAGCCTAGGGCGGTCAGAACTCTAAATCAGGCACTGACTCCAACTGCTACTGAGAATTTCATAGAAAAACCTAATAACATTTTTCGACCTGGAGTGCAGAAGTCACGCTTACGACTACCTACTCTAGTACGCTAGTACCTATACCTCAATGTTAAAAACATGTTTTCGGGTTCCATATATCATTATTGATGTATTAAACACGATCCAAATTGTTTCAATTAAGGCGAGTAGCAATCGGGCTTGGCACACTTTACAAATAGAACGTTTTTCTTATTGACTGTTAGTTTAGTTCATCAATCATAATTATATAAATATAATAAAATAAAATTTCTAAAACTGGAATAATTATAAAACATAAACAATATACTATTACAACTGTATTCCCCAAAGGGTTAGGCAGAGGTGTACTAATGTTACACCCATAGTTCACCAGTATGCTTGTAGCTCCCATGTAATAGGGGGCGAGCCTATTGCTATTAACCGGGCACAAAACCATACTCCATGTTGCTACCGAGAATTTCACTCCTATGCCTAACCGTTCGGGGAAATACAGGCGTGATGGTATGTGTGTATGTGTGTATCATGGATAGAATATTCCTTATTGCGTACCAAAAACTAACGCTAAGTACAGTCAACAGCACATCAAGTCACCACAAACTGTCAAATCTCCCCAATGGACAATAAACTCTATTATTTAGAAATTAAATGGAAAATCAATTGAAGAAATCTCATTAGTCTGCCTCATTAGTCTAGTGGTCTCAAGCGCGGCTGCTACGCTAGAGGTCCTGGGTTCGATCCCCAGGTCGAGCAAAGTGTTATTGGGTTTTTCTATGAAATTCTCAATAGCAGCTCGGAGTTTGGATTTGTGCCCGTTTAATAGCAATAGGCTCGACCCCTGTTACATAGGGCCTAAACATACCTTCGAACTGTGGGTGTACATTAGTACGCCTCTACCTAACCCTTCGGGGAATACAGGCGTGATAGAATGTTATGTTATCGATTAAAGAAATTTGACAGTTTCGGATACCATGATGTGGCTGCTACTGTTGACAGTACATGATATCTTATGTTTACATAAGTAATCGGTATGATAAAAAGTTCAAAGATCGGGACATTCTATCAGCATTACTTTATGTTTAGTTTAAAAATATTTGTGTTATCTAAATCAGGATTAGCTTAACACATATGGGATCAAACTATAAAGAACTAGTTGCAAGAATAGTCTAAATAAATATCAGAAATAGAAGTTAGTGTTCCCTGTCCTAGTAGTGGGGTAACCATAAAGGAATTAAAAATGGACATGTGGGTGGTGAATTAGTAATCAAACCCATATCTAGATTACAAGTTATTTTAGTGAAGGACATCAGCCGACATCAGAATCGAACCTAATAAAAATAAATTTAAAAGAAAGTTAAGAACATACCTTATAGATACCCTACCATAAAACATTAATTGTGCACTCCATTACTAATTATGTACCTACCTACATGTTATTAAGACTAAAATTGATCCCACAGTCAAACTGTTTGTACAGTTTTGTGGGGCTTTGTATTACTTCGTAAGACCTAATATGTACCTCATAAAAATTCAATAAATAAATAAATAATAATAAGGAAAATTTCGACGGCGAGCAGAATTCGAACCTGTGTCTTCTTCTTCTTCTTATATACCAGACGCTATGAACTCTAGGCCTCCGCGAGTCCCACCCGCAAGATCGAAATTTGCCTTCAAATTCTGAATTTACATCTAAAATTCGCGCATGGAAAATCCAAAAAAAAATCACAAAAAGATTTGTCTTTCAAGTTGAATAAAAAACTGATAAAAAGGTAACAGAATTTCTTTACTCATTTGTAATTCTTTCACATAATTAGTCAGATCTGGCCAATAATGAACACCTCGTAAATTTATAAACTGGAATTTTTAAACTAGACTGACTCTAGACTTTCCAGGTGATAATAAATAATATGGAGAATATCGTGCGTTAAGTTTTTTTTTTAAATAACAACAATTTTTATCTCAATTCCTCGTGGTTGGGAGTCGATGGATCGAAGTCAGCTATAAATTCTATTTTAACGACCTGTCTTGATGCGTTTTGTTCTTAAGCTTTACGAGTCATGTGACTTTCTATTATTTATTTCAAGTCTTTACACAGAAGGTTTTGAGTATACCTACTTTACGGACCTCAGACTTCTTATGAAAGGTTAAGTGGTATATGTTTTAGAGACAGAAACTCCGAGCTTCTACTGAGAATTTCATAGAAAACCCAATAACACTTTGCTTGATCTGGAAATCGCATCCAGGACCTCGCGCTCAGCCGCCGGGCTAGCATTCTATGATATGAGTGGACGATTCTTATTAAGAACTAGTTGTCCCCTCCATGCGTTGCAATGCCTCTTTTTTATATAATGTTTTAATAATAAACCTTCCCAGGCATGCACACAACAACCCACTAAAGATTTATCGCAATGGAATGAATGGTTTAGCAATGCGTAGAGCACAAACAAACAAACGTTTTTTTTTAAAACATTCCGACGCCCTAGCCATTAGGCTACCGTCGCTTATTATTTATTTAGAAGATACATTATTGATCGTATACATTAAATTGATGGAAAGTGATCATGGATATAGATCGTGATACATCATATCCAATAAAAAATAAATCGATTAATAAAATGTATTGATCTTCCATTAATATTCCAAATAAACATTCCATTTCCGAAATTCCTGTCGCACCATTAACGACACGATTTAAAAATAACAAGAAGGGACCATTAAATATTTATAACAAAACAGTAAATGAGTCATGGCGATAATGGTATGCTGCCAGCATTCCCATTTACCAGTGTCCCATACAAAATGATAACAATTCCCTTTTGTTAGTGCGATACCAACACTCGTAGTCGCAACACTAATACCTTTAACGAAAATTCCGTGTATTTGATTCCAATTTCGAATAGATAATTTGAGTTCGACAGCTAAAAAAGTGTTTTTTTTTTTAATTATGGCGAAGGTGTTCTTTTTAGTGATGTGCTTCGCAGTGGTGCACGTGGTATCGGCAAAGTATGTCGATAAAAGAAAATGTCCTGAAGTGAGAGCAGTGCCGCATTTTGATTTGCCAAGGGTTTGTAATATTATTTTAATTTATTTATTATTATTATTACTATTCAGCGATTGTCGTCCCAGTGCAGGGCAAAGGCCTCCCTATCCTCTTTTGTCTTAGTCACAGCTCAATTATATTTTGGGTCAATCCTTTTAAAAGAACTCAAGCCCATCCCGACATCTCCGTCTAGGTCTGCTGCGCTGTCGACTGTAATTTTGTGGGGTTCACTCGGTGTTTTGTTTACCCAGCCCACGGCTCGAATTTATTTTCTTTATACGTAATATATACCAAAAATTACAGCAATTAGTTTAGCGTTAAGACAAGCATAATTTATTTATTTGGATTAGTTGTAATAAATGATATGGTATTTATAGTTACGTCTGAAACAAGGTTTCTTGCATGATGATGACACATCTTTTTTCTTTAAATGTGCACTCATAGATGATATCATGATTCAACTGACTTAAAAAATAGGTTATCAGTTCGACCCACATATACCTTTGTAATATTGCTAAAATTGCACAATCACTACATAGTATAAAACAAAGTTGCTGTCGCTGTCTGTCCGTCCCTATGTATGCTTAAATCTTTAAAACTACGCAACGAATTTTGAAGCGGTTTTTTTTTAATAGATAGAGTGATTCAAGAGGAAGTTTTTAAGCTATTTAACATTACGCTACGGCTCTTAGGAATGGAGCAACGCGGGTGAAACCGCGGGCGGGCCGCTAGTATTCTTATATGTGATAGTCTTTGTGATTTAGACTATTCCCTAAGAATTGGTATACCTAGTTACTGGCGTCCATAAACTCGCGCGTTGTCATCTTAAAACCTCAGCTGTTACGTCGGTTTTGCCCAGTAATTTCACTGGCTACACAATCCTTATAAATACAAACCGAAATATAATAACGTTTTAACTTTTAACACATCATTACGTAGTGGTAGAATATTTCAATGCTTCGAACTCAGCCGCAAATACTAACACCTCAAAATATATTTAATGAAGATACAATTGTCGTTTTTTTTATAAGTATATAAATTTCATAGAGATAATGGGTGTAAACAACATTAATGGTGATAACATTTAGATTTATTGTAACTAACATCTATATTTTTTTAGCAGAAATAAAGCCAACTCTATCATAACCATTGCGTTAGGGTAAAAAGTACCAGTCGAATTAGCCTGCTACAAAAATAATCAAAACATGAATAGGTATTAAAGCGTAAAGTAAAACATCGATTGGAATTTAAGCGAATACCTGTAAAAGCTTATTTCCATAATAATAGAGGAGAGTAGGTCAGATATTCGTAATTAGCAGTGAAACACGCTTAATTGAGATGAATGTGTGGTCTCCAGCTAAGAATAGCTCACCCCTCTCTCAGCTACCTTGTGCTACATAGATATAATGTATGTATAGTTAAATTTATAAGTAGGTATACTAGTTTCTGCCTGCGATTTCAGCATTAGTTTATGTGTTATTCCAGACCATAATCTATCTCTATACCAAATTTCATCGAGATTCGTGTCAAATAAAATGTCAAAGGGATCTCCATAGTGACCTAAATTTTCTATTGGTGAAAGAATTTTTAAAATCGATTTAGTGGTGTATGCGAGAAAGCGTAGCAAACAAACAAACTTACTTTCGCATTTATAATAGTGAGGATAGTATGCGGGTAACATCTGTATTACATTTACTACCTTCTAACGTACATATATTTTATTGGGTGCGGAAAATCCTCATGAATCCTTTTTTGGGTGCCACCTGTGGAGACGACAGGTTATTATCGGACTCGTACCGACTAAAAACCGTACTTACCTGTTCTTACCATAGTCACGATCATTCATGGCATTCGCCACGACCAACTGAAAATTTCTTACCAAATGAACGTCGCAATCATTATGAATTTTTTTTTTAAGTTTACTAGTAATGTGGGCCGCACATTACTAGTATTCTTGTTAACCCCTCGTGCTAAGCTAAATGCTTGTGTTACGAGTGGGTTCACGTCGGTAGTGCAATGGGTGGGTTTCGAACCGGCTACCACACGATTGCAACTCCAAAGCCCTAGCCATTGGGCTACCGCCGCTTCTGAATTTCAAAGGAGTTCCATATTAAGCCTCGCTTAATTTAATACATTATATACAAATATACCTAGCGAGATACGGTGTAGCTATAATTCCCTGCAGGACAGTTTGCTCGGTGTTAGGACCTCTTGGGGATGACTGGCTGGCAACCACCCTTACGTCGGAGTCTGTCGTAAAGCACCTTGGTGTGTGTTTCGACTAATGCACGTAAGAGACAGTTCCCTTCGGTTGCTGCCGGTCTAGCAGTCTGCAGTCCGTAGAGCTCTTAAGAGTCGCCAACGCATCAGCAACTCCTCTGGTGTTCTTACCACCAGGTGACTCATTAGCTACCTAGTTTCATCTCAAACAGGTTTTTGAGAAGCAAACCGAGCCGTCAACTTAATCGCCTAGTTTATAACTACACATACCACATACCTACTACCCTATGTATCAATATTTATTCACTTTATATATATTATTTTATAAGATAATTAGTTTAGTTTTTTTTATGCTATGGTGCAGTGTCCGTGACTGTGTCAATAAACTCTTTTTCTTTCTTTAGTTTGCCGACTTCATCCATAAAAAAAGTTCTTATCAAAATAATTATAGATTTTATTCTCCCTTCTGCCGTAGAATTCTTACACCTATTCTAAAATTGAGAAACATCCAAGTGTTCACGATTACTTCAGTGATTTTTAAAGTATTATACAGTAAACGTAATTTTTTTTTGGATTGGTCTCTCAAGTTCCATGAATTTCTACAAAATATTTTGATGTAGGTATAAAACGCAAAAGCCATCTCTCCTTGCCATTTAAAATTTCCATGTTTTCTTTTACAAATTATACTTTGCGCTGTAATAAAATACTGCATAAACATGAATTTAAAGTGACTGAAAGTTGTCTTCGACTTTATTGTCCTGGTCAGAAATCTACGCAGTATGTGTTTATTTCCTTTAAAATGTAAGTGAAATCTGGATCAGATAGAAATTTTGTTTTATGACGTGATTGTGCAAAGAGCGTATATTTTTTAAAATGGTGGTTGCATAATTTGTACTTGTCACTAACATTATAAAACAAATTGCTGAAGAGAGACTAATTACGAGCGACAAACGTATTTTGGACGTGACTGGTTTTCTGAGAGCCATCTCAGCCTTTCAGTTGTCACCCAAACCTTTTCAATTACTGCTATTGAGCATGAAGTTCCCGATTCCCAAGTCGAGCAAAGTGTTAATGAGTTTTTCTATGAATAATATCAGTAGCAGGCTCAGTAGGGGCCAATGACTTTACGTCCTAGAATGGTCCTTCAATAACAGTAAATGACACAAAGATTAACAGATTTGGTTGACAAAACTGTCCAAAATCAATGATTTCGAAGTTGAATGACGATTTTGACCCCAATAATATGTATAAAGTTGACATGCTCGTCCTAGGAGTCCTGAGTTCGTGTTATGTTACATAGACGAAATGCATTCATCTCTCGTGCAATCAGTTTTAATAATCTCCCCCCACTATTAGATATTGACATGTTCACAACAAGTCCAAGCACTTTAAGACGCAAATTAAATGAAAATTTCTTGAGAAAAGATCGCAGCTTTTAAGCTACTTAAAAATTAAGCTTGAAGCCTATTAATGTTATTATTAAGCCTTAGCGTTTCTCAACTTAGAGATAATATTAAGATATTTAATTTGTGGAAGCTTGTAAATAGCGACAATTTATTTTCTTCCTTTCTAGCTTTCCTAATATTATATAAATAAATAAAAAAATCAAGTCTAATAAAGTAAAATAAGTGTCTATCTAATGTATCGTAGACCAATAATCGTAGTCGTTTTAAATTAGTGTGTATAAGTAATTTAAACAATCTATTCTATTTGCCAATATATAGATAGATTCGAGAATCTCATAGCCACAGTACATACATAAAATATTTATGTACAGCCGAGAGATATATATGTATATCTACAGTGATATTACCCCGCCTAAGTGTGTAGGCGGCGGACGCGGACTGATAAGCAAACTACGGTAATTTACTCAATGGACACTCAACTCTATTCAATTTAATCATCACACGTAATTACGAGCATTATTGTATACAATAATAACTTGCATTAAACATTTTTGTAGATATTAACCAGCGTCAGACAATCTGTCTCGCATTATGCTGATCCAGATTCCTTTCAGCTCAAATGTCAATGTAGGTATACGCTTGTACAATAAAATCCCAACTAACATTAAAAAAATAAGTCTTATTAAATTTAAGTCCATTGTTAAACGGAGACTGCGTCTCAAAGGATTCTATTCACATATATATATATATATATATACATGTGATATACATATATATTATATATAGTTATCGTGGGAGAGCCATGCTTCGGCACGAATAGGCCGGATCGACCGGAGTGATACCACGGCCAAACAGAAAACCGGCGTAAAACAACGCTTACGTTGTGTTTCGCCGAGTGAGTGAGGTTACCGGAGGCCCAATCCTCTTTTAAAGGTCGGCAACGCACTTGTGACTCCTCTTTTGGTGTTGTGGGTGTCCACGGGCGGCGGTAATCGCTTACCATCAGGTGATCCGTCTGCTCGTTTGCCCTACTATGACATAAAAAAAAATATATATATTACACATTTTTTTACTGATAATAAGTCTGACATAATTATCTGAAATTATTATTTTATTATTTCTGATCTGACATTCTTTGACATATTGTTGCTATTGCTATACAACATGATGACATAATTGGCAAATTTTACACTATTACATTCTATATATAATGCAATTAAATTAATGTTAAAAGGATTTTATGTAAATGTGAGTACGATGTAGGCTAGATATACTACGTCTTTTAACTTTTAACTGTCCGATGGCTTCGAGAATTTTTTTATGTGGCCTACGCAAATGTTCCGCCGATCTGGTATCATCGTTTGACGGATTGTTGAGCTCCCTAAAATGGCTGATGCATGCATGCCGTTGGATGGGACTAGTCTACTCAAAGCCACTATGGATCTTTCAGACACTGCCCTGCATTGTATTACTCACATATTCTGATACTATTATGTCTGAACTTCAAAAGAGACCATGATTCTCTGAGTTTGTTTCGTTGTTTCTTCTCAGAGGTCGTCAGCTAAGAAATACCGACACCATCTAGTTCTTAAAAAAAAGATACATGTAAAAGTATCTATAAGAGATCTACTTACAGAAATAAATATCATTTCATTTCATTTCAACCTTGAGGCACTGTACCTAATATCTGTTCGGTGTTTCTTTTGTTTTAATATATACTATGTTAAAAAAAAAACATAATAGGCATAATAGGTATCCCAATCGCATCACCAAATGAAATAGAATCACAATTGTGTAGCGTTATTTGATTTTGAATCTACCCAATTTGTATCCAAGTGGAAAGAAACTGGGTACAGTAAACCGTGATATTTAATTTGTAGTTTTATTACGTATGATCATCGATTCTATTGTATTAATTACTAATATTATAAAGAGGAAAGATTTGTATGTAAGTATGTTTGTAACAAATTGGCTAAAAAGCACGGGACCGATTTCAAAAATTCTTAAAATTCTTAAAGCGGGTCGCTAGTATTTTTATATAATACGAGCGACCCGCTCGCGGTTTGACCCGCGCTGCTCCGTTCCTAAGAGGCGTAGCCCATGTTACTCCGGGATAATGTAGCTTTCCAACGGCAAAATAATTTTTGAAATCGGTCCAGTACTTTTGTCCAATTTATAATATTATTAGTATTAGTATAGATTTTAAGGTGATGAGTATACCTAAAAAAAGGTATAAGTACCTTAATTTTAACTTTACAGGAAAATTTATTAGTTTACGCGGTATCGCGATGATCTTTTGTAAAACCTGTGGTTTCCTAAAATTCCATCTTATGGACCCCTATGTAAAATACCTACCATGTTTCTAGACCCACCAGACAGCCAGTGTGAGCATTTTAATAAGTAGATATTCCGTTATTAATTATTATTACTGGTTTACAATAATCTGACAACCTAAAGAGATTAAGTCAGTGTCGTTAACGAAATTGACTTATGGCCGGTTTCTATAAGCTTCAAATAAATATAAAACAATTGCTTAGCGTTTTACAGACAAAGTCACAGTCCCGACTAGTATGCTGTAGCATTATGACCACTATCGACTAGTAACAAGAGTGATTGTTGCGCTCAAGACCTGTCAGATTGAATAGCAAGTAGTTCCTACCTGACATCTCAATAGCAGCATTTGCATACGCACCCAATACAATGATACAATGAAAGGTAATATTTCGATGACTCAATGATGCTACTTAGTATACAATCTCGCTTTCTATTTGTAAAGGATAATGTTTTCTAATGAATTCATAACGTATTTTACATAATGGGCATGTTTGAACTTTGTGATTTTATATTGAAATGTATGCAGCTTTCTCGTTTGTTAAATTGAAATGGGTAGCCATTTTTATGCAACCATAATCGAGTTAAAAGCTATGACAATTTTTCGAATAACAAATTAGGCATCCTTTCTAATATTAGTAACTATTTCCAAATGTATAAAGAGATTTGATAATATTTCACTTTTTTATGGGATAGGAGGGCAAACAAGCAGACTTATCACCTGATGGTAAGCGATTACCGCCGCCCATGGACACCCGCTACACCAAAAGAGGAGTCACAAGTGCGTTGCCGACCTTTAAAAGAGGATTGGGTCTCCGGTAACCTCACTCACTCGGCGAAACACAACGTAAACGTGGTTTAACGCCGGTTTTATGTGAGGCCGTGGTATCACTCCGGTTGAGCCGGCCTATTCGTGCCGAAGCATGGCTCTTCCACGTGAAAACTTACTTGTAAATAACATGAAATTGTAATCTTATTAGATCAAGTCACATAAAATTAAAAGTTGGATATTTAATTAATTAAGTATATCACAGTCACAATTTTGCTCAGATGTGAGCTTGTAACTTGTCTAAGGGTTACCAGTGTTTTGACACGAGAATATCCTCCTTCAACTGTGTTGTATTCCTACCGCGGAGACTGAAATTAAATGTACAATTTGTAACGGAAAGAAATATCTATACAAAAGGGGTGAAAGGTATGTGGCGTATAGACTCGCCCTTAAATAATCCTAAACGCACCCGTCGCGGCATGCAGTGCTATGTTTGTCTGTGGTCGGCGTCTATGGCTCAGAACGGAAGAACTTCCTTCCGATCGCCCGCTCCATTCTTCTTCTGACCTCTGACCGACTCGTACGCATGTTGCGACTCTGGAATCGATTCATGGCGGCCTGTGCTCTGCACATTAAGACTGCGCAGTGATATTAATAATTATAAGATAATTAGTTATGTGTCATGTGTACATATTCCAACGATTGTGCGAGTAAGCAATAAACGATTCTACACAGACAAGCGACGAGTATTATTCATTCCTCGGCTAGAAGGCCGATTACAAATACTTTAAAGGTATAGTATAAAAAAGGGGTAAAAAGTAAATCTGTTTAAAAGTAGTGAAGAGTAAATCTATATAAAAGGGGTGAAGACTGTATCTGGGTATCACACCGACGAAGACGCTCGTGCGCCTGTTTGACAAGCTGCGATATGCCGCATTAATTCATATTTGGAATTCACAAACAGCGGGAGCTAAAAGCTACATTGAACAGTTGCTCTAAAACCAATTAATTTTTTGACCGACAGCAACTCCTTAGTAATTTTCGAATAATGCAGCATTTTAGCTATGCGGACTGTAAATAAAATCTCCTTCTTATATCAGCTCTCCTTGAATTCAAACGCCTAACTTTAAGCCAAGAGCAATATCACGTAACTTCAACTTAGACGGACGTTAATATGAGGCGCAAAATTACGCGGGCATGGGGACGTTGGAAAATCGTACATGACGAATGAAAATAAGACTCAATTTCGTTTACAGATTCTGGGCGACTGGTACGTCGTGGAGTATTATGCAAGTGCTGAAGAGGCTCTTTCGTACAGTTGTATGAAAGCAGTTCTTACCGAAGACGACCACGTACCGACCGCAGGTCTGTATATATTTTTATGCTTTAATTATACTATTTTAGTGTAAGTTTCTTCCTGCAATTTCGTCTTTGGTGTATACGGTAGCGTTCATAAGTGTAGTAGCAGTCTCGCAAAACGATTGCAAACAAAACTAGTCAAAACCATTACTTGCAGATGGCTCCGTTGAATTTACTCCAGGAGTGACAATGAACTTCACGTACCGTTTCGCCGACGATCCTGAAGGCGAGAACCTGCTAGGCAATATTACTTGGCGAGTGGATCTGAACGAGCCGGCCCATTGGACGCACGCTGAGAAAACATGTGAGATTTATTCATTCTACAGTTCTTACTAATATTATAAACGCAAATGTTTGTATGTATGGATGTTTGTTAATCTTTCACGCCAGAACGGCTGAACGGATCTAGATAAAATTTGGCACAGAGATAGATTATAGTCTGGAATAACACAGGCTACTTTTTATCCAGGTCAGATCCAATTCTGAAGTCCGCGCAGACAAAGCCAGTATATTATAATCCTCATGAACTATCATCAACTACATATATTATCCGCTCCTGGGCAAGGATCTACTTTCATAATGAGAGGGATTAATAAAACTACTAAAACGCATAATCCTATCGAGGAAACACATTGATAAAACATATAGTTTTGTTTAAAGATACGTTTGGCGTAGCGGCTGAGCGATCGGCTTCTGCGCCACGTGTTGCGGCTTGTGAGTTCGATCCCCACACGAAGCTAATATTTGTATGATCTACAAGTAGTTTTTCCGGGTCTGGGTGTTTGTTTACGTGAGAATTTGTATTTGTAAACGCACCCACGATATAGGAGAAAATCCTAGTGTGGAGCAAAATTCAAGAAGCCTTCAAGAAAGGAAGGCAGTACATAAAAATCTAAATCACAAACTGAGGGAAAAATGGAAACACGGTACTGATTACATATGAGAAATATACTAGATTTTAAAGATAATAATTACAGTACTGTTAATAATACCTAATCCATTCTCTGCTTCACAAGACACGACACTTATTTATTGTTTGTCGGCAAAACGTGACAATTAATAAGGATAAGTCATCCTATCTTCCTCCGAGCCTTTCTCCAAATACAAACGATATGAAAGGCAATTTTCCGCGTGTTTTTAGCACGAACAAAGTATTAATTTCATTATTTATCGACATTACGACGTTGTGAATATAATATCATAATCATAATCAACCCATTACACTGTCCCACTGCTGGGCACGGGTCTCCTCTCAGAATGAGAGGGATCAGGGATTAGTCCACCACGCTGGCCTAGTGCAGGTTGGCAGACTTCACACGCCATCGAGAAAATCCCTCAGGCATGCAGGTTTCCTCACGATGTTTTCCTTCACCGTTTAAGCTCGTCACGTTAACTATTAAATACGCACATGACTTCGAAAAGTCAGAGGTGCGTGCCTTGGGTTCGAACTCGAGACCTTTGACTTGGAGAGAAGCGGTCTTTTTTATTAGATAGAGATAACTCTATCTATTAAAATAACTTCAAAATCCGAAATCAAATCATGAAGAGAAAGGTTTTAAGCTATTTAACATTACGCTACGACTCTTAGGAATGGGGCAACGCGGGTGAAACCGGTCGCTAGTCTATTATAATCTTTACATAGTATAAAACAAAGTCGCTGTCGCTGTCTGTCCGTCCCTATGAATGTTTAAATCTTTAAAACTACGCAACGGATTTTGAAGAGGTCTTTTATAATAGATAGAGTGATTCAAGAGGAAGGTTTTAAGCTATTTAACAGTACGCTACGACTCTTAGGAATGGGGCAACGCGGGTGAAACCGCGGGCGGGTCGCTAGTCTATTATAAAATAAAATTCAACCCTGAAATCATATTTCATTTTGTTCAACTAGCAGTGTGGATTCCATAATCCATACTAAATTAAGCCTGTCCGTCTGTTTGTTACGTTGACCGCTAAACCAAGCTTGATGAATTTTGGTATAGCGATCAATTGAGCACTCGTATAAAAATAATGTGATAAAATAAATTATGTGTTTACTTATATGTTTATTCGTTCGCTTTCCTTTCGTGTGTTGTATTGGTCCTGGGAATGTTTAAAAAAACAGGCTTTGACAATCTATTCTTCCAAATAAACCATTGTTTCTTTTTCACAGATGATGGCATATACAACACGTACGTATTGGACACTGAGTACAAGACCTGGGCACTCCTACTCCATTGCGCGGAGCAGACGGAGGGAGCCAGGTACCTGAGTGCGTTCGTCCTCTCGCGAACGACCACGCTTCCGAAGAACGTAATGGCTTACTTACGCGATAAGCTACCAAGGTAATTTTTCTATTACTACCATCACGCCTGTATTCCCGATTTTATTTAACATCTTTTTTCGTCTGTATTCCTGAAAAAAATATGTTTTCAAATCAAACAAACTCTTAAGCTTTAGTCAAGTAGATACGTAGTTATTTTTACGTGGGAGAGCCATGCTTCGGCACAAATGGGCCGGCTCGACGGGTTGATACCACGGCCATGTTGTGTTTCGCCGACTGAGTGAGGTTACCGGAGGCCCAATCCGCTTTTAAAAGGCCGGCAACGCACTTGTTACTCCTATGGTGTTGCGGGTATCCATGGGCGGCGTTATTCGCTTACCATCAGGCAATCCGTCTGCTCGATTGCCCCCCTATCCCATAAAAAAAGAGATACTAAAGTTGTCGACGACAAGTTAACAATTGGAATTTAGTTTTTTCTTTTTTTTCACACACTATATAGATACTATTTTATGTTATACGAGTTTTTTCTATAGCATGCATTACAAACGCAAATTCTTACATACATAAACACTAACCCGGAACAACTTCATGTAGGCCTTTCAAATATTTGTTTCATGACGTGAGTCGAATTCGCATCTCTTGGTACCTATGGTATGGTATAGCGGGCTGTTTTCCGCAACTCTACGACAAAGCACGTATTTTACGTGCGGGTGCGAGCCATCCCAACTCCTCAAGAAAGGCCAGCAAGCGGGTAATGTCGCTGGCGATCTCTCGGAGAGTACTCGGTTTACCGAGATACTTTACCCTGTATGCGGCGACCCCAGGACAATTTAGAAGCACGTGGGCCGTTGTCTCCTCGTCCCCCAGGCAAGGTCTGCACAAGGGGCTGTCTGTGACACCTATAACAAAGAGATGTTTATTGAAAGGACCGTTCGCATCTCTTAGTACAGTAACTGATCTGCTACTGCGCTATGCGTGGCGTCAAAAGTTTGATGTGCAGTGGTTTTAAAGAATAAAGTAGGTAGCTCAACATGTTATCAACTACGAAACTGAGCTCCAAAAAATTTCTAAGGGTTCCTTTACGCAGTTCCAATACAAGGCTATAACTTACACTTTATCGAAGTCGAGGAAACTTGAAGCTGTGGTAATGAAAAACCGATGCTTAATGGGAAAAATATTTGACGGGTATACAAGTTTAAGCACATAATGTACCAGAAAAAAAGATTGCAATTTCATTCTGGCTCACAACGTTTGTAATTCCTGAAATGCCCACACTCAGTTTGTCGGTATGAATTTCATTGAAAAAGTCTATTACGTTGTATTCTTAAGAATCGAATACTATGTAATCGAATTCGAAGACATCACGTTCGGTATCCGCGTTTACGAACTATATATCAATAGAAAATCTGCTACCTTTTGTCTTAAAAAATCCTTTAAGATGCAATTAAAACCTCTGATAACAACTAGCCACTAGATTGAAAATTTAAAGGGTTATCATACTTAAGTCATTATTTTCTACCAGCTAAAACTAACGTTTCCATTTGTTACATAAATGATAAAATGATAAATGGTATTTATTTCTGTAAATAGATCTTATAAGGATATAATAGATTTTACAAGTCATTTTTTTTTAACTAGATGACACCGGCATTTTCTAACTGACGACCTCTGAGAAGAAACACCGAAACAAACTCTTTTGCATGTTTTTTTTTTAATCTATGTATGTATACCTATACATATAAAATGCTTTGTCCTGAATGACTGACTGACGGATCAACGCACAGCCTAGAGAGGTCGTAGAGACCTGTAACTTAGAGAGTGTGTTCTTTGTATGACTTAGGCATCCGATAAGAAAGGATTTTTGGAAACTTAACCCCTAACATGGTGAAAAGGCGGGGGAAAATGTATGAAAGTCTGTCATTTTTAGCGGGTGAAAGCGCGGGTTACAGCTAATATTGTAAATAGCTAAGTAGGATATGGGGTCAGTAGGAAATTGCATGATGTTGATGTTATTGTACGTTGATTTTGGATTTACTTGCATTACTTTGAGATGGTAGAATTTTACTGCTAAGTTCGTTTGTGTGGGTGCAACCGCTACTACGCCTACGACCTCTGCTTTTGAATACATACAATATATACAATACATAATACAATACAATACATACATAATTTTAATAAAATACATAAGTTTTGTGTTTTTATTCAAAGTATATTTTTATTTACTGTTTGTTTTCCTTTCAGGGGTTGAAAATATTATAATAATAATATGATTATAGACAACATCTGTCTGCTTGGTACATCCATCCTTCACTCAAACCCAAAACATCACAAGAAACGTACCAAACAAAAGATAGACCTGCCAGCAGTAGTTAATGAATTAAGCTTTACTGATTGGACTATAATTAAAAATATAACAAGTGTCGATGATGCGGCGAAAGAATTTTGTAATATCTTGGACCATGTAATAAAAAAAAACGTTAGTCGTGTCCCGATCAGACGTAAACAGTGCACTTTAAAGCCCTGGATTACACCTGGGTTACTCAGATGCCAACAAAATAGAGATAGACTTCATCTTGAAGCGAGAAAAAAACCTGATGATCCAATTTGCCAAACCATCTATAAAAGATACCGTAACTTTCTATTTAATTTACAACAAAAGCTCAAAACCAATTATAACAAGCAAAAAATCCAAGAAAATAAAAATAAGCCGAAACAACTGTGGAAAAACATTAAAAACATTTGTAATATGGCAAATAATCACTCAGATGCCACAGAACTGACCAACATCTATTCAGACCCTTTGACTTCTCTTAACCACTGCAATGAATACTTTACAAATGTTGGTCGAGTATTAGCGAATGACACACTTAAACAACTCAATCAATCAGAAGACACACTTGCCAGTGAACACAAGACAAATTTTGCTCCTGGCCACTCGTTATTCCTACAGCCCACAGATGTATTTGAAGTGAATAAACTTATAGATAATCTAAAAAATGATAGCTCTCCTGGCCTTGACGGGTACACTCCCACAGTTATTAAAACGATTAAAAATGAAATACTTGATCCACTGACACACATATATAATCTCAGCCTAGCTACAGGAACGTTTCCTCTCTGCTGGAAGCTAGCTGTTGTCACTCCTATTCACAAAGGCGGGGATAAAAAGAATCCTAGCAACTACAGACCCATCTCCTTGCTCAGTATATTTTCTAAACTACTGGAAAGAATTGTCAATAAGCGTCTCACATCATTTCTGGAAACTAACGATCTTCTATCAAGCAAGCAGTTTGGTTTCAGAGCTGGAAAATCTACAGAGGATGCGGTTTTAATGTTGACGGGGGCAGTATCGACGGCCTTGGACAATAAGCAATCATGTTTGGCAATTTTCCTAGATCTTGCCAAGGCTTTCGATACCGTCTCAGTTCCTATACTGCTGCGCAAGCTTGAAGGCAAAGGGATTAGAGGAATCGCCTTGAACTGGTTTTGTAGTTACCTCTCAAAACGACGGCAGTGTTTAAGAGTGGGACCAAATGTTAGCGAACCACATGATATTAATGTCGGCGTTCCACAAGGAAGCGTTCTTGCGACAACACTCTTCTCCATATATATTAATGATATCCTGGAACTTCCGATACAGGGAGCTGAAGTTGTATGCTACGCTGACGACACAGCTGTCGTTTTTAAAGATCGTTCATGGGACAAGGTTTTCAATGCTGCTGAATCGGGAATGACAATACTTTCTAAATGGCTAAATATGAATCTGCTGACCTTAAATCTTAAGAAAACTAAATATGTAGCATTCCACAAAACCATCGCATCGAAACCAGCAAGACTACCGCCTCTCACAATCCACACTTGCGTACCTAAGGAAAATGTTGACTGCACCTGCAACACAATTGACAACATAAACTGCATAAGATATCTGGGGGTCATTTTGGATGAACACCTCTCTTTTAAAAAACATATATCTGCGCTATCGGGAAGAATCAGAAAGACCATTTATATAGTGAAATCACTACGTGGAAACACTAGCAAAGATATCTTATTGTTAGTATATAAGGCACTGACACAGTCATTACTATACTATTGCATATTAGTTTGGGGTGGAGCTGCAAAAACGATACTAATCGAACTGGAAAGAGCCCAACGTGCAGTTCTAAAAGTGATGTTGGGAAAACATTTTAGATTTCCCACAGATACCCTATATAAAGAATGTAAGGTCCTCAGAGTGCGCCAAATATTTATTGAAAAAGCAACAGTTGCCATGCACAAGCAAACTTTAAACTCTATAGAATTCTCGTTTCTCTCCCAGCGACGTGTCTTTCGCATACCGGTACCTGCAGCTAAAACTAGTTTTATAAAACGCTTACCAAAGTTCCTCCTTCCACACATTTATAACACAGTATGTCACCATTTACCTGTAATCAGGAATCTGCCCTCAAGTAAAATTAAAATGCCAATTAAGATATGGTTATTAAACCTATCATACGATGAAACAGAGAAAATTCTTCTAACATTGACCTAGCCAGTTAGCACCTCTATTCACCCAAATGTACACACACACACACACACACACACACACACACACACACACATACACACATACACAGGCGCACGCACGCACACACGCACACACACACACACAGCAGCAGTAAGTAAGTTGTTTGTTTATTTCTCTTATATTATTATGCTTATTAATTTTTATTATTATTTTTTTTTTGTTTTGTATATCATATATCTTGTTTTACTTTCCACATTCATTTTATAGGTTAATAACTATAGGTCCAATATTTGTAAAATTATATATAAGTGTCACTTTTATTGGTTTCTGCGATACAAGCCCAGAGCTTAGTGCAGAAACCACTGTGCATCGTACACGACTGTATTATTTATGGAAATAAATAAATAAATAAATAAATAAATAAAAATAAATTTAATGTGAGAGACAAATAGAAAAAAATACTGTTTCATGCAATATTCCATGAAACAGTTGATTTTTCTTCGATAATTTGGATTTCATAATGAACGTTGTTTATACAAAGTAGTTACTTTCATCCCCTAAAAGGAAAATAGGGGATTAAAAATAATGGTGTATAATAAGTAAGCGTATCTATTATTATCTAGGTATAGTTACCCATATAACATTTCAGTAAGATAAACTACTTAGTCTAAATGCAGAATTTTACATCAAAATACATATACTGTCACGATAAAATAGCCCTTTCAATCATAATCTTTTGTGTATAAAGGACAACACGCGTAATACGAGCTTGTACTTACACTGAATCCTAAGGAGGAATCCTCTTAGTTAATTTATTAATGCGTCAAGCAACTAATTACAGATGAAAGCGAACATAATTTTTCTGTGCCTACGGTTGTTCGAAACTTTAATAAAAATATAAAAACATTACTTTTGGATTTGAACATTTAGTACTTACACCTATTTTGGTAAATACCACATAGCAATCTCGAAATGTATACTAAGGTGGCACATACGTATAGGCGTGCGGAAGAATTTTCACGAAGAGAATAAATTGCTTGCAAGTGACAGAAGGATGAAACGCATGAGACTGAAAGAGAAGTAAATATGAATTTAATTAAGAAAAATCTTAATCGCGGGCAGGATTCGAACCTGCGTCTTCTGGTTAGATAAACCAGACGCTCTGACCGCTAAGCCACCGCGAGTCCCACCCGCTTGATCAAAATTTGCCTTCACATTCTGAATTTACATCATAAGGTGACGTTTGCTCACTAAAATAACTTTATAATCTTAGCATGGAAAATGCAAAAAAATCACAAGAAGATAGTTTAAAGAGAATTGTTTGTCTTGGTATGGGGAAGGACGAAACGCATGAGACTAAAAGAGAGGTAAATATGAATGTGAAGAGAAGGAGGAGAGTGGGAGACCGAAGAAAATATGGATGGATTGTGCTAATGCCGATATGAAATGATGAGGTGATGGCTGATAGAGATGAATGGAAAAAAACTGCACCGACACCAAATACATTGGGACAAGGGCAGGAAGATTATAAGTAAATTGTTTGCAAGGCAACGTTAGCAAAAAAATGGATTCATCAACTTTCTCTTTTCTTAACGACATTAGAATATTCTTTCTATTTATCCCAATAATATTTTACTATATAATGTCATTGATTTACCCAGTTAAAGTCACGTCAACAGTCAGGACATCTTACACTTATTTATAGATAACTTATACTTTTATAGATACGATGTTGATGTAAACTACGTGTTCCCGATTCCTCACAAGAACTGCTCGTCAAAACCAGCCAGGTTTGACTACTCGCCAATCCTGGTGGAAGTTGGCAGCAAAGTGCCCAAACGACCAGGCGTCAGCTACAAAGTGGCTTTTGGCCATTAATTAAAGTAATCATATTATTAAAAAGAAGATCTTAGGGGAAATCTAACGGTTTTAATGTGGGGTATTGTTAAATCGTTGCCTAGTGTTCATTTTCTCTTTGCTATAAGCTATAAAATATTATTATAATACATTACAATAGCAGTAATTGGACGTTTTTGAATTGTATTGTAAGTTTTGTGTTTTGGTGCTTCTAAAAATACATTGGGTAGATACCCTAATTTGTGATTATAGCCTAATGTACTTACATAATTATTACAATATATAGGAGGCTAATTTAGCCACTTAATGTAGTAATTCTAATTGTCATACTAACCAACTTCCCCTAAGACCCATAACTGATACTTGATAAAAAGTCAATTGACTAATTTTCATGTCTGTTCAATGTGGTCTGTCTAATTTTATATACTGTTTAAGAAGATGTATTATTTTTCACAAATAAGGTATGGGTATAAGGTATTTCTTAGGAAAAGTTGTTGAGTTCGACGAGAAGAATTACCCCTTCAAATGTGCTTTAAATTAAATCTCCACCCTGTTTATAGGATATATAAAACCTAAAGTGCCATCGAAACTTCTTTACCAATGTCACATAAGAAACTGTATATATTACACGGTATATAGAATAACTAAAGTAATCAATAAAGTATTTTTATAAACATGGGTTTTTCTTTTAGTAACACCTGCTTAAATATTTGACACCATTATTCTCTTAGAATGTAGTCCACTAATAGATTCTTAAGTATAATTATCTTAATTAACGATGTAATATTATTGGTGAAGCGTAAATGACAATCAACATAAAA
Source organism: Acronicta aceris (assembly GCA_910591435.1). NCBI lineage: Eukaryota > Metazoa > Arthropoda > Insecta > Lepidoptera > Noctuidae > Acronicta > Acronicta aceris. Next base: position 4,254,244 of record OU342767.1, on the reverse strand, counting down.
ATATAATTTTACATAACATAAAAAAAAACATACCATCACGCCTGTATTCCCCGAAGGGTTGGGCAGAGGCGTACTAATGTACACCCACAGTTCGCCGGTATGTTTAGGTCCCATGTAATAGGGGGCGAGCCTATTGCCATTAACCGGGCACAAATCCAGACTCGGAGCTGCTACTGAGAATTTCATAGAAAAACCCAATAACACTTTGCTCGACCTGGGGATCGAACCCAGGACCTCTAGCGTAGCAGTCGCGCTTGGGACCACTAGACTAATGAGGCAGTCATATAATTTTAAATTAAATTAATATTATATAATTTCAAATATAATTTTAAATAGATACTATTTGTAAAAAATTACCAAAGGTCTCAGCCAGGAATTCTCCAAGGATTATCAATAAAAAAAAAACTTTGTATAAAAATTCTAACTTTTTGCTGGAACAATTTTGATCTTTGCATCCAGAGAAAGGCGTTGTCGGAGTTTATACTTTAGCATCGTTTTTACTTTTGTTTTTGCATTCATGTACTTTTTTCGTTCCAAAATAAACATTTTATTTTATTTAAAAATGTATTTATTATGTAACAAACCGTATTTATTACAATTTATTAACTTGCCTCATTAGTCTAGTGGTCCCAAGCGCGACTGCTACGCTAGAGGTCCTGGGTTCGATTCCCCGGTCGAGCAAAGTGTTATTAGGTTTTTCTATGAAATTCACAGTAGCAGCTCGGAGTCTGGATTTGTGCCCGGTTAATGGCTATAGGCTCGCCCCCTATAACATGGGACCTAAACATACCGGCGAACTGTGGGTGTACATTAAGTACACCTCTGCCTTACCCTTTGGGGGAATACAGGCGTGATGGTATGTTTATGTGTTTTATTAAGTTAACACTTAGATTCGTCTCTGAATCTCAACCTTAGAAAGGAAACCCGTGAATGAAAAATGTGATGAAACAGCTCTAATCCCAATGTCCCACCAGTTTTTTAAATGATTGGCCTGAGACTAATAAATTGTTATTCGTAAAAAGATTTTTCTTTTACGATCGAGTAAATGTTACCCCAACTCCTCTAAAAAATTGCACCGAACATGAAATGTATTGCTTGTCTGTGTCAAAAAGTGGCTTCACTTTTTGCATTTCCCGCAAGGAATTATTCTTCTGTGGTTTTATAATTCCTACTGCTAAAAATGCAACGGGGTTAGTTATGCAGCTGTTATTGTATCAATGATAGTGTATTTCTAATTATAGGTATGACGCGAATTATCAGTTTAGAAAATTACGAATTCTTATTCCTAAAACACAACATTCTAAAGGCATTACATCGCTCAGATCCAAAAAAATACCCTAGCATTAAAGAAGTTTCTAATGGAATCCTTATGTGCGTTTGCCATATAAAAAATATATGTTATACTTAAGGTCATCACAAATAAATTGTATTGTTTAATTTTTTTATAAATTTTCCCCAATTTGGATAATAACTGCAGTAAATAGGCCTTTTTTAACCTAATTTGTATTTTTTCTCTTTAACGGCTTAATAGTTAGTCGTGGATTTTATACCAAAAAAATTGTAATGAATTAATTAACAATTTGTATTGTTTTTCTTTTCTTATATCTTTGAATATTTTGAAATAATATTCGTGAAGCACCCCCGCAATGCCCGTGACTAACAAATACTAGAACAAAGACTAACTCCTCAAGGTCATTAGGCAATGTAATACCCTTAAAACAATTAGGTAGGTACCCTATATAGAGAATCAATGCCAATATTCATAATTTCAAAATAGTCCAATAACAAGAAATCATGAGACTTTATGGCGTCACAGTTCAATGATTATTGTGCGTTCTATGTTGAGAATGCCTTCATAGAACTGATAGGGCATGCACATTGTTCCAAGGCCCGATTAGTATGCAGTAGAGTAGCCGTCTACACTCAGAACAATAAACGATACACTCATGTTATGACATTCAAACTTGACCGTGTCCAATAGAGCCGATAATAACCAAGCAAAATTAAAACACTCGTCCATGTATACCGTCATTGTTTATCGTCTTAAAATTAGAATTTCCACAAACAGAGGTAAATTTTGAATAAAAACTTTTTGTGTTTATGGTCAGTGCGTTTTCGGATGTGCCAGAGACAATTAAATTTACCGATGGCATGATTTTATTTAATGGTAGGATCTAGTGATCCACCTGGCTTGTTACCACTCTTAGGTCATATCTAACATATTGAATCAGCAGCCGAATTTCCATGATATGTAGGAGCTGAGCAGTCCTCGACGGATGGCACCCGTTCACGAACATGACATCGTCGGTCCACTCAATCATGTTGTAGGGAATAAAACAACCTGACACCAACGCCAGAGATACTAATATATGCATTATGGAAGCAGAGCCTGAAAGTGTATTTACTTGAATTGCATGGTCCATCTTAGACCCTGAATGTGCTTCACATCAGGCAAGAAAAATAAAAATAAATAAATTATGATAAAAAAATTCAACAAAAACCTATACTAATCAACTTTATTTTCGTTAGTACAGAAGGTCAATTCAACCTATACAATACACAGATGTGAACTACATAAATAACACAAACCCACACCCTCGGCCCTGAACACGTGCCGTCCTTTACGCGTATCCACTGAAAATAATGCACATATTCTTTGGCAATGTATTAGTAATTCAGTCGCCTTGCGCAAAGACTTCGACGTTATAAGTATGAAAGGAGCTGAACACACGTTTTTTTCATGATAACATCACAAACATGGGTGAGGTGCGAGCGTGTGTATATTTGTCTGTGATTTTCCTGTGCTTCCAAATATCTATTGCAAAGGTTAGTATTATCTTAAATGTTATTAAATAAAATATTATTAAACTGTTGTTTAAAACAATTAAAGTATTCTAAATAATTCTTTTTTTAATAAATTAATTTAAAAAAGTCCAGTGACAAGTAGTAGTCATAGTAAAATTTTACGAAATAAGGAGATACCTACCTACCTACTATAACTTCGATAACTAATTATTTATCGAAGGCAGACTTTTGGCGATGGATGATTTTCCTTTCTATTATTTTCAAAGTAATTATATTCTCATTGGTGTTGGCCAGATAAACGAGTTTTCTTTCCTTCTTTCTTACATTTCACGATTATTCAACACTCAATGTCCCGACATCCAATATTTTAAATTAAAAAACAAAAATATTTTTTCCTATAATTTTCTCAGCCCTTCTTCGGGACCGGATTTTGGTGCGACTTACTATGTGAAGACGATGATGGATCAACAACAACGGCAAGCTCAGAAGACTACTGGGACATGTGGTGTGATGATTGTCCTACTAGGCGACCCAGACCTACGACCACGATGATGCCACCAGGAGCAACAGGACCAGCAGCATTACCTTTCAACGTTATGATACGTAAGTTGATCTTGAACGTAGCATCACGCCTGTATTCCCCGAAAGGTTAGGCTGAGGCCTACTAATGTACCCACAGTTCGCCGGTATATTTAAGTCCCATGTTATAGGGAGCGAGCTTATTGCCATTAACCAGGTACAAATTCTAAACTCCGAGCTGCTACTGAGAATTTCATAGAAAAACCCAATAACACTTTGCTCGATTTAGGAATCGAGCCCAGGACCTCAAGCGTAGCAGTCGCGCTGGCTGGTTAGCCTAGTGGTCTTGACTAGGTTAACGAGAGTGTTGATCTTGAATTATGCCTTTGGCCATGAACATGTTCACATTTTCTTTCGCTCCCTATATAAAAAAAAACCAGACATACAGGACCCCCGAAATAACAGCGCGTTTCTGAAGTCAGCCGTGCAAGTCAAATAAATTAATTAAGTGTTCTTATGCAAAAGTATCGAAATCAAATAATGACAATAGATAATCACGAATGCGAAATATTGACGATTCTAACTGTCTTTACACACCGAGTTTTTATATTAAGGGTCCGGCGGAGCTTGAATTGCCCACAAAAACATAATATCGAAATAAATCGTAATCCAGACAATATTCTATCAAATTATGTTATTATTCGGATTTGGATATCGTTAATCTAGATTTCGACGGTTCTATTTCGTCTACTACTACTTCACTGGAAATAAAAAGAACGAAAAATCGTTCCAAACTTGGTAAAGTTATCAAAAATTGCATTAGCTTACATTTAGTTCCAGTGAAGTATTTTCGACGAAATGGTAACGTAGGAACCTAGATTAACGGTATTGGAATCCGAATAATAATATAATTTGATTAAATTGTGTTTGAATTCCGATCTATTTCGGTATTACGTTGGTAAGAGAAATTCGGTCCGCCGGACTCGCGAACCACTTGCGGATAACTTCAGACGCGCACTATTATTTCGGGGGCGCTGTACCATCAGGCCTTAGTCCCCGAAGAGTTAGGCAGGGATGTACTATTATACCCACATTTCGACAATATATTTACAGGTCCTCTAGCGTAGCAGAATATAGGGGCAGCCTTTATAAAAAAAATATCTACACAATATCAAATACCTACCTATCTATTCCTCATAAAATCCTAACCTTCCTCGACTATCGAATTGGGTTAATTTTCTAAAAGTTCCAGCTGACGCGCCTTCAATCAAAATTTATATAGGTATATATGCCTCATTTTAAGAATGAGAAGCTTCTTGAAGCTACTCGATTTAAGTCTTCATATCTTACCAAATCTTCCTATAAGCCACGTGCACAATTTTTTTATCAAATGCAATAAACTTCATTGAGTGATGTACCTACTTATTGCTTATTCGACTTGTTACACATATTTGTCGGCAATTAACCGCAGTGTGCGCGTGCGCATTATAAATGAAATACATACGCATTTCCTTTCCCCTTTTTCATTTAACACACGTTATTAAATAATTAATTCTTGAAAAATGATATTTTTAATCTGTATCTAGATAAATGCAGAACTTTTTCCCAAAAAGTATGGTACACTTAGGTACTTTTTTACTACGTGATTACGGATTTTGTAGAAGTACTGGAATTGATTATTCGAAAATTAAAATTTAAGCATATTATTTTAAGTAGGTATAGTATGCATAATAAGTTGACAACAAAATAAGATAAAAATCGCGAAAAAACAGCTGCTTCCGGCTCATGGAGGCTTGTGCCCCTTTTATAACTTATTGTGTCCTGTTGCACGGTGACTTGAACAAACTTCACATTACATCAAGTAGGTTAGGTACCTACTGTTAATTTCTATGTAGGTTGACTCGCTATTTTTTCTCGTTCCGTTCCCCTAAGGGGCGCGGGGGCAATTCTTGGATACCTATTCTCCTTTACGTTAATCCAGCCCTGGATATCCAAAAACAAAAAAGACAGGTTAAATATAGTTTGTATTCAGAATCAGTATTTTCCAAAACCCTGACCTTCAAAGTGTCATCCATTCAAAGTCAGCAAAAAAGACTGACAAGCATAACATTTTTATTGCAATTTATTCTAATGTGTCATTATCATTTAAATTTTCCTCGTCTAAAATCTTCTTTGTCTAAACACATTCATCTATCTCGTGATCTAAGTCTTAATTGTTTGAAATATGAAGTCTTACCAATTGTTACTATTATTATGATTTTGTTAAAATATATGTCATTTATGAAACTATACGTAGTAATTCACTAGATGCGTGTCACGTTTTTTGTTTATTATAAAATTATATATAAATAAATTATTATTAAGCTTCTCTCTCTTCATTTCTGCTTCAGCCCCTGGAACCAACTTAGTTCCGGATCCAATCCGCGGCGGATACATCCTTATGCCAGCCATGCCTACCGGAGCTCCTCCGGGTGCCGCTCCAGCTGCCGCAACGCCTGCCGCTCCTGCTGCTGCACCCGCTGCCGCACCCGCTGCTGCACCCGCTGCCGCACCTGCTGCCGCACCCGCTGCCGCTCCAGCAGCTGCTCCTGCCGCTGCGGACGCCACTACAGCTGCAGCAGCCGCCGCAGCAGCAACCACAGCCGCTCCCGCCAGAAAATAATTTCCTAGAATATTCGAGACTGTGCCTTTTAGCTCGTGAGATTTGCTTTAGTCATTACAATGAATGATTAAAGGATAATTTAATGTTTGTGAAACCATAATCATAAATCATTTTGAGTTTATCCGTGTATATGGTGATGAGAATTTATTAAGACAAGGCTAATGACAAGAGACAGCCATTTCTAAGACTGTCAACTCGAAAAACCTTAAAATATATAATTAAAATATATTTTTATGTTGAATGCATTTGACTGGGTCCATTGTAACCAATTATCAACAAGAACAACTCTTACAATGAGACCAACCCTTAAATATCGAAAACAAAGATAAGCTGATAAACCCTTACTTAGTTTTCTATATAAAAATTTGAACCAAATATTGTCAGAGATAAAGCAAATAATTACTCAAATATTCTCAACACTGTGCGGAAATCTCAAAATTGATTAAGTGGTTGTAATTGCTAATGGTGTGATGTTACCATATTATTAATAATAATTTATGTTTGTTTTACGTTTTGAGTACGACAATTTAGTAAAATAGCAATACCTGTATTTTGAAATAAACAATATTAATAATAATTTATTACGTGAACCATTACTTTATTTCATAAGATAAATAGTTACCAGTAGGGTTTTGAATTACACAGGCCTACTGAAGAATTAAAGATCAAAACTTACCAGTCCTGTTTGTTTTTAACCTAAAATTATAAACAAGTTTCTTTCTTACCAATATAGTATATATTCATGGAGAAATAAATGTTTCTCTATGGAACCCTGTTTTAATAAACAAATAAAAAATGTAAAGCAGTTTAGCCTAATAGATGAGAGAGATTTCAATTCTAGGCAAGCCACTACCAAAAATAATAAACGCTAACCTAGGCTTTTTATGATTATAATATAATCAAACTTTGATCAACATTTGGCATCATTTTGAATGATGCCAAATGTTGATTTTCGTCTCTTTTATCATAAATATTATAGGTTCCTAGTTGGTACCTCTTATACGATATAGGTATATCGTTTAAGTGAGAAGTTTGTCAAAAACACCATGAAAATAAATAGGGCTTTTACTCCTACATTTTAGCATTAAAAAAATATTGGAAAATACCATCAATTGTCATGTAAACCTTCAGTCAACACATGTTAGCAAATTGGCACAGGAAACTGTATATCAAAACGCAATTCTGTCAGAAATGTCGATAACATTACTGCAGTGATTATTTTTTCGCTTCTAATTAGTACCGTATGTAACATTTGAGTTTAAAGGTGAGTATAGACTAGAGCGTTTACTTATAACAAATATCAAGCCGCTGTAATGTTACGAACCGAACAACGAGCACACTCTTTGTTACAACTTTATTTTACAAACAAACGACTCAATTGTACGAGTGTGTGTACGGTAAACAGCACATCATGGAATCCAAAACTGTCAAATTTTTTCAATCGATTTTCAATTTAATCTGCATATAATAGAGTTTATTATCCATTGAAAAAATTTGACAGTTTGTGGTAACTTAATGTGTTGTTGACTGTACAAATTAACGCAGCACAAGCGAAATAAAAATAACGCAAAATACAAAGGAATGATACAGTACGGGACAAAATAACAGTGCCCGTCTTATGTTAGTCTTTCCGGACGGCCGAGCAGGTATTAGCAATACATTTTGAAAGCAGTAAGGACAATAATCACGAATGCTAAACATTTTTATATTAAACACTGCAAAACCACTTGCAGTTAACTTCAGCCACGCACAGTTATTTCGACTATGTTATATCAACAGGTAAATGCTCACTCACTCACTCGCCGGTGAATATTACTTCGAATTCAACGACAGAAATTCGAAGGTACTTACCTACCAACGTTATATTACATACATAGCAAATTCAGTTTTTTATTACATCGTAAGAACTTACATTACATGGTTATGCTCTAGGGAATGCTACACTAGTGTACACTTACCTTTATTGCGAGCTCGGTAAGGCCGCATGCGCATACAACAATTGATTCGCGAGTAGATTAGCGGTTTCCTCTGTCCCTTGGCTAATTAATTCCGCAGCGTACGGTGCATGATTGTAATGATAGAGAAGTGCATTCCCACGTTTATGTATATGAACCTTTATATTTATTTATTTAATTCAAGCTACAAGGCCCCTATATATAAATACTATAATACAATATGGCGGTTTCTTTTGCGAGTATTGCTTTAAGAAGCCGCGTCTATCTGTCTGTTTGTTCGCGATGAACTCAAAAACGACTGAACGGATTTCACCAATAGATAGAGTGATTCACGAGGAAGGTTTCAAGCTATTAAACATCACGCTATTTGCCTTAGGAACGGGACAACGCGGGTGAAAAGCTAGTAGAGGCATAAATGTTTCAAACTCTCTTTGATATGAATACCCTTAAAAACTAAACATAGCAATGTTGCTCGACGGTGAAAATAATGTTTATCAGGCGCTTACTTTATACCAAAATTCATAACATATCATAGAGAGCTGCTACTGAGAATTTCATAGAAAATCAATGTGGAGTCCAGTGATCCCATGTAACACTGCTCGGCTTGGGAATCGAACCCATTACCACTAGCGTAGCGGTCGCGATATAGACCACTAGACTAATGAGACTTTTCTTCCTTTTTTTAAAAGCTTACTAGCAATGTGGGTCGCACATTACTAGTATCTAAGCTTTTAAGGCCATTAGGCTCTACCGCCGATTATTTTGGTGGAATTCATCTTTCACAAAAAGTATATAGGTACTTAAATATAATTTTATTTATACATTGTTTATAAACTACAACAATTGTAATATCTATGTCATGGCTCATCGGCACAGAAAAAAAATGTCTGGTTGAATCTAGAACGCTGGTCACGTATAAGAGCCATATCAGGGCCTCTGCCAGATGGCATGGCGAATTGCTATATTGACTGTGTTTAAAATGAATAACTACACAATACTTAATTCACGGTGGTTACCGTCCAAGGTTGTAGGTGCATTGGAAGGTTCAGCTGGAATTTTAATTTACATATAACATAAACATACCATCACGCCTGTATTCCCCGAAGAGTTAGGCAGAGGCGCCCATAGTTCGCCGGTATATTTAGGTACCATGTAATAGGGGGCCAGCCTATTGCGATTAACCGGGCACAAATCCAGACTCCGAGCTGCTATTGAGAATTTCATAGAAAAACCCAATAACGAACGCTGGACCTCTAGCGTAGCAGTCGCGCTTGGGACCACTAGACTAATGAGGCAGTCCACTAGGCTAGTGAGGCAGAATTTTAATTTGTTTTATAAAATATTATAAGCTGTCCCCCAGCATGCGTTGCAACGCTTCTTTTTTATTTTTTTTTAAAACCTCCCCATGTACACACATAACAACTCACCAAAGTTTCATATGGATAGGACGAATGGTTTAGCAATACATAAACGACAAACAAACAAACATTTATTTTTATTAAAATATAACAGCCTCGTTGGTCCTGGTCCTAAGCGCGACTGCTACGCTTGAGGTCCTGGGATCGATTCTTAAGTCGAGCAAAAGTGTTACTGGGTTTTCCATGAAATTCTCAGTAGCAGCTCGGAGTTTGAATTTGTGCCAGATTATATGGATCCTAAACATTGCGAACTGTGGGTGTAAATTAATAAACCTCTGTCTTACCCTTCGGGCAATACAGGTGTGATGGTAGGTAGGCTGGGTAGGTAAGTACCTAGTAAAAAATAATATGTCCTTAAGTGTATAATGCGTTTTTTTTTCAAGTATTTTTACGCACATTTCGAAACAAAAAATTAAAAAACCGAAGGATTCTATTTTGGAGTCAATTGTTCGAGATCAGTAATGTTCATTTGATGAAAATACATTATCAACAATAACATAATCAACGCATTGTACTGACCCACCGCAGGGCACGGATCTCTTCTCAGAATGACAGGGATTAGGTTATAGTCCACCACGCTGGCCTAGTGCGGGTTGGCAGACTTCACACGCAATCGAGAAAATCTCTCAGGCGTGCAGGTTTCCTCACAATGTTTTCCTTCACCGTTTAAGCGCGTGATAATTAACTATTTAATACGCACATGACTTCGAAAAGCCAGAGGGGCGTGTCTTGGGTTCGAACTCGAGACCTTTGACTTGGCAGTCTAACGGTCATACCACTAGGCTATCACTGTTGCATTATAATAAATACATTGTCAACAATATTTTTTCTAACATCTCAGTAAACACCATCATCATCAACCTCCCGTTCTTATCCGTTATTTGGTTAGTTATATCTAACCTTAACAGGACACTGTTTTTTACAAGCACATGTTCAACCTAAGCTTGAGCGATACGCAAACCTGTCGACACTGTGAGGAGGCTGATGAAACGCCAGTTCACCTTCATGGGGAATGCGGATCGCCAATACACAAGCGAAGTGGGTGCATCAAGGGAAACACACTTTAAGCCCGGATGAAATAAAGTAGCTCGACCCTAACAAAATCCTGCAGTTCACAGTAGCTGCAAGATTCTGCAGTCAACTCTAACTCAACCAGTGTTGTCGCAGTACTTGTACTATAGCCGCATCAAATACGAGTAAAAAAAAATATATCTATCAGCCGTTATCTCATTATTTGCTTCTTTTGTAGCTATATTATCTTTCACACAGTCCATCGATCAGTTACCTAACATAATACGTCATTGTTATTGCGTTTTCGGTTTCCGTCCAAATATCCTAGTCATCTACTACTTAGTACCTACTATTACCTATGTACTTATTCCCTAGCTCCACTTTACCACGTAACAATCAGAGCAATGTACTGTAACCGGAGACTTTCGTCATGGTCTCATGGAAGGTAAACAAGTTTTGACACCAGTTTTCCTTGTTACACTGTATTTTGTATGTAACTAGTACATAGACGTTATGTATCTACAGACATAAGTGCAATTAACAAATAATATTCCTAACCCTTTTCAAAATCTCCTTAAAACAAATAAGTAAAAATAATAACTACGAAAATATTAGGCGAATTGAAATCAATTAAACATAAGCCTAAAATGTAAAATGTTATGGCAAAAAATCACTTTATATTGCCGAAAATAATAAATGATCACCAAAATAAGTTCTAACCTAACCTAAATCTAATTTTTGGTGACCATTTATCCATTTTGGTAAGCATTTTGGTGATCAATTTACTAAATTTGGTGTTCATTATATTTATCCCCTAAAAAAATGTTGTGTTAAGTATTGTTGATCCCGGCACTTCGGATACTTCACGCATAGATCCAACAAAAGAATGAAACGTCGGGATAATATCAATATAATGCGATAAAATCGGTCAAAAGTAGTGATCAAAGTGATTAGGAGACAGGCCAGCTACTATGAAAATTTTTCCCCGTGACGCAAACTTAATGTGACTGAATAACTAAATTTCTTTGAAAAAATGTAGTGTCGGTAGACGCTGGTTACTATCGAGCGAGTATCTAAATCCTTGTTAAAGCATAATAAGAACCAGCTTCCAAACTTTCATACGTTCAAGACATGTTCAAGTTCCAAAATGTGTAACGTTGTAATGAAAATAGACGTGGTGTATATAGTGTAGGTGTATATATGTTACTGTAAAAGCCCGAACTACGGTAAATCCTAAGATTTACCAACTCTGACTGGTAAAAGTTCGAAATGTTCCACTATGGTTAGGTTAGGTTGTTAGGTTTTTTTTTAAAAAAAGCTTACAACGCCATACAAATGTTCCACCATGGTTTAAAAAAAAAACCTAACAACCTAACCTAACCATGGTGGAACATTTCGAACTTTTACCAGTCAGAGTTGGTAAATCTTAGGATTTATCGTAGTTCGGGCTTTTACAGTAACATATATATAAGGTTCTTGATGTAAAGTGTAAAAGTTCCTTCCTAATTGAGTAACGGTGCCCTTTTTAGCGAGCACGTCAGAGTAACCTATTAGCAGGCGTTTGCAACATTTAGGTAAAGGTTAGCACGGCTCTAAAACCTGCTTCTTCAGAGTAGAATTACGAGGTTCAAGCATCAAATCTGGTGTAAGCAATTTTAACGTCCTACATAATGAAGCAGTTTTTTTGTAAGAAAAACCTATAATTGGTCACACAAGGATAAATGGGAATAAGTCATACATAAAAAAATTTGAAACGCGCTAAGCATTAACATAACTCCTAAAGAAAACATAATCCGTATCGCGGATACTACAATATACTGTGCAAGGGCAGTGAGAAAAAATAAAAGAAAGCGGATGTGGATGTAAAATGCGGATGTCTATTTTCTGTCTTCCCTATTAACTTGCAAATGTTATAAGGTACCGCTGCTGCACGAGAAAAAATAAAAGAAAGCGGATGTGGATGTAAAATGCGGATGTCTATTTTCTGTCTTCCCTATTAACTTGCAAATGTTATAAGGTACCGCTGCTGCACGGAATACTAATTATTTATTTTAAAATAATTAGTTTACTCCGTATGGGGACGGGTTAGAATATCTACTGTTCCTCACTGCCTTTCAGATAAGCATCCTGTAAGACGCGTGAAAATATCTGACTTGCTCGGTGGTAGGACTTCTTGGGGTCTGACTGGCTGGCGACCACCCTTACGTAAAGCACCTTGGTGTGTGTTTCGACTTTTGCACGTAAGAGCCAGTTCCCTTCGGTTGCTACGGCTCTGGCAGTCTACCGTCCGTAGGGGCTCTTAAAGTTCGGCAACACACCACAGGAGTTGCTAACTCCTGTGTTGTTGCAGGTGTTCATGGCCGACGTATACTACTTACCACCAGGTGGCTGATCAGTTCGTTTGCCGACTTAATCCATGAAAAAAAATATTGTCTTGCTTTAAATAAAATAATTATTAGTGGTGGTACTGGAAGGACAAGAGTTGAAGTTCGTCCAGGGTGGTACCCCCACACCACATGCATTGCCAAATGTTCTGTCGTTAGTAATGTGAATGTCGTTTAATAATTATGTATATGCTACCATGATTGTGTTCCGGTTTGAAGGACATGTAGCCAGTAAAATTACTGGGCATATGAGCTCTCAAAGACAACGCGCGAGTAATATCACTGATGTTGTTGGCGTCTATAGGCTGCGGCTATCACTTACCATAAGCCCATACGCTTGTTTGTCATGTTACAAAAATGCAAGAATAGGACGCGCGAGAAGTAAAGAGAGAGTAGAGAGAGAGAAAAATATTAATATTGACGACATGTTTGGCGTAGCGGCTGGGCGATCGGCTTCTGCACCACGTGTTGTGGGATCGATCCCTACACGGAGCAAATATTTGTATAATCTACAGGTAATTGTTCCGGGTCTGGGCGTTTGTGAGAATTTGTATTTGTAAACGATACCCACCCACGATACAGGAGAAAATTCAAGTTTAGAGCAACTTTTTTATAAAAATATATATAATCCACTGATGTGTTATAAACGCACGGCTTATTACGAATACGAAACACTGTTGAGGTTCTATCATTCACCATTTACATAATGTTTTACTTTGTAATTACAGAGTTCCCAGGATCAACGTGTTTGTGCTTTTAAATACCAAATAAACATGCAAACGACCACGAGAATTTGCATTAAAGAAGTTTAATTACTTTCTCTAAGCCTTACCTGTATCCCTTTTTACACTCGAGAGTCGCTAGCCTCGCGTAGCCTGGAAAATATTTGTATGTAAACCTCCTTAGTGAGAGAACTTTTTACGTGGGAGAGCCATGCTTCTGCAGGAATGGGCCGGCTCGACCGGAGTGATACCACGGCCTTACAGAAAACCGGCGTTAAACAACGCTTACGTTGTGTTTGGCCGAGTGAGTGAGGTTACCGGAGGCCCAATCCTTTTTTAAAAGGTAGGCAACGCACTTGTGACTCGGTGTTGCGGGTGTCCATGGGCGGCGGTAATCTCTTACCATCAGGCGATCCGCCTGCTCGTTTGCCCTCCTATACCATAAAAAAAGAGAAACTACTTTGAATGGTTAAATTCGTCGATAAAAGGTAGTGTCTATCGAACGCGTAAGCATAAGTAATTAACACCCTCTAAATTTTAAGGTAAGGGTTCATCGAGATCTAACCTAACAATAGCGTCTTTGTGTCGGTACAGTACAGTTTTACTGCATTGAATTATTTGAGAGCCAGGACCCGAAAGGATAATATATTTACTTTAATTGCGTGCTCCAAATTAAACCCTATCAACCTAATTTACTTCTGTAAATTCAAACGCTGAAATAATAAAAAAATATTTCCAAATAAATATTCTAGGAGAATAGGCGATTGCCCTTAAATAAACAAAAATCATCATCCTCATCAAATCTACAAGTAGTTGTGGCTCATTGTCAGCCATTCACTAACCAATGCCACTTCTGCTCCTGAATCTGGGTTGTTGTAAGTCTGGGTTGATACTTACCATCGTTTGTTAAATAATCTGATAAGATTATTGTGTGTCGATTTTAAGGGGTTCAGTGAAGTTACGGCATATGATGTTTAAAAACTGAGATCTTAAGGGTCCGGCGGAGCTTGAATTGCTAACAAAAACGTAATACCGAAATAAATCATAATCCAGACAATATTCTATCAATTTATGTTATTATTCGGATTTGGATACTGTTAATCTAGGTTCTTATGGTACTATTTCGTCTATTACTACTTCACTGGAAATAAAAGACCGGAAAATCGTTCCAAACTCAGTAAAGTTATCAGAAATTGCATTTGCTTACATTTATTTCCAGTGAGGTATTTTGGACGAAATGGTAAAGTAGGAACCTAGATTAACGGTATCGGAATCCGAATAATAACAGAATTTGATTAAATTGTGTTTGAATGACGATTTATTTCGGTATTACGTTTGTAAGAGAAATTCAGTCCGCCGGACTCTTAAGAAATTAAAATGACAACGAAGAGTTATATTATTATCTACTATTAGTGTTGCTAGCGTCCTGTAGGCTACGGTTACCGATTACCATCAAGCGGTCCGGACGTCATCTCAATCAAATTCAAATCTCAAATTCAAAATCTGAATTTGCCTTCTCAATAATTACCGATAATTTATAATCACAAAATATGTTTCCATCGGGTCCACCAGCTGCACGCAGGGCATTGAACCCTGAGATCAGCTGAGAAAATGTTAATTGTTGAATTTGTCATTCAAATTGTTTTGTGATATCAGCTGATATCGGAGTCAACGTACTCATTTAATACAGAATAGTTTATTACAAACTTTTCTTGAATATTTTTTCTAAACCGAATAAAAAAGATATGCATAAGCTACTTTATCTTATCATTAAAGTTTCCTGTGTTCTTCTCAGCATGATTATTTCAAAGCTAAGAGATAACAAAGTAGTTCCATGAACAAGAAGTCTTTATTTTTATCTGAGTATTAAAGATAATTCATACTTAGTTTATTAAATGCGAGTGAATATGAATATTAGTCTGTATATTAAATTCTTATTAACTGTTTAACATATTTTGTGTTGGCGAAAAATTTTCATAGATTGTGTATCAGAGTAGATACATATATCTAATAATAATAAAATAGATTTTATTTCTCTCTTCACAAACGTTGGTTTAAACAAATAATACCTTAAAACTATGTAACATAATAAATGTATATAGAAAGCTCCTGTGCGAGAGACTGGTGTCCGCAATAGGGAAACCCTGTGTGTTCATTAGAGTGATTACCAGAATCACCCTAATGAACTATATTATAAGCATATTTATATAGCTTCAATGGAAAAGAAAGAATATCTGTAGTTAAAAAGCAGAACCTTCCACACTCCTTTGCCCTATAATTACTTCTATGGGATTCTACATTCCCCATAACCATGGCAAGTTGCGCTATACTTGACGTTCGTAGGATCACCACAAAAGTAAGCATTACACTAGCACTCGAGGGAGACCTCGAGGAGGACCTGAAACCACATGCAAGGATTCTGATTCTGAAGTCAAAGTCAGAGCAAAGTGGTGGGGGAATAAATAAACCCGTACTGGGAGCAGCAGACAGCAGCCCAAACAAATTATGACATATGTAGGAAATTTTTGAGATGAGCAGGGAAAGAGGACTTGCTACTAGAAAAAAAAGTGATATTTAACGTACATATATTTATTTGGGAACTAGCGACCCGGCCCGTCTTGGCATGATAAACCTTTTTTCTAATGGTGACCACCGTATGAAAATCTGTACATTAATTTCTGAGATTAGCCCGAACAAACAAAAATTCAGCACGGTAGTGATTTTACAGTGATAGTAATGATAATACATACATCCATACCATCACGCCTGTATTCCCCGACGGGTTAGGCAGAGGTGTACCAATGTACACCCGCAGTTGTTTAGGTCCCATGTTATAAGGGCAAGCTTATTGCCACTAACCGAACATAAATCCAGACTCCGAGCTGGTACTGAGAATTTCATAGAAAAACTCAATACCTAATACTTTGCTCGACGTGTGAATCGAAGCTAGGGCCTCAAGCGTAGCAGTCATGCTCAGGACCAGCTAATGAGCCAGTTACTTACAATATTCACACAATAATAAGAAATTATCTTCTTACAATCTATAACTAAAACCTGTGTGGATCGTTTGTATAATAGATGATATACAGAAGGAAATAACGAATGAGATTACGTTAAGGACATGGAAAAAAGGTCGTACTGCTAACTTCAAGCAAATTCGGATAACTACAGTAGTATTGTGAGTGTAAGGGATCATAATTATCCTGGTTATACGGGCGATATTGCGTGCAATAACTAGTTTCATATACATATTTTTAGCTCGCATTTTACTACTCTTGATAAGGTCATTGCACATTGAACTTTTTTGCTAAGAGGTTTTTTTATCTAATACGATACGTTTGTGATTATTTTTTATATTTTGTTTAATAAAATTCTTTCAAACAATGACAGAATGTCATGGATTGTATCAATTTAATTATGTATATAATTATATTCTAAAATTATTAGGTACCGAATAATTTTAGTAAGAATGAATCTGAAAAGGTTTTGAATCGCTGATTTTAATGTTTTTCTAAGGTACAAAATATAAATCTTAGTGGTCAAAAGCTTAGCTGCTAAACGTGTTCCGAGTTCAATTTCTACATCGGGAAAACTGTTATTAGGCTTATAAACAATAGCGGCCTGGCTATCTTTGAAGATTGAACTGAGGCTTATAAACGCCAGTGAAATGTGAGTAGACACTCATTACACGTCTGTCTAACCACTCGAGGAATACAGGCGTGATGATTTTTTTTTTAATGGCAAATTTGCCTATGTCGACAATTCAGCCAATCACAAGTAGAATGGAGAAACGTATGTAGATCTAAGCATCAATTTAGAGAAGAATTAAAAGCAGGATTTAAGAAAAGTGAGAATGAAGTCTATAGAAGGAAGTCTATAATAGTGCTTAGTGTGAAATATGATGATAAGAACCGTTAAACATTCTAGGTACAGCCAAAAGCACATCAAGTTACCACAAACTGTAAAATTTCCCCAACGGCTAATAAACTCTATTATTTGGAGACTAAATCGAAAATCGATTGAAGAAATTTAACAGTTTTGGATACCATGATTGAGCTGTTGACCGTACAGTCTGTTGCAAAAAGCTGTCAAAAAATAAAGCCAATTTTGCACCCATAGACAAACAATATTATTTTGTTTTCCAGATCTAACACAGATATCATTAGTACAAGATCCATAGTCATCTTTTAAAGCCAACGAGCAGAGAAATCACATGGATTTGATAAGTTCATCGTGGTAAGTTTGTAGGTAAAAGAAAAGTAGGAAAATGTTTTAGCTTCGCAACATCAGAGTGGACTCAAATCCTTTCTATAATAATAATAATAATAATCTAATCTTTATTGACAAGTCTCCTAACTAGGTACTTAACCTGTATTTTAGAATTCAGCGGCTAGCGCCTTCTCCTATTGCTGTCATCGTAAAGAACATTGTTTGTTGTTCCTATGTGTGTGTGTAGCGGGTTTGTGTCAGTGGGTGAGTGTGAATGTAGTCTGCGTATATGTTTATGTATTTTTACCTACTGAATTATTTTTCAGTTTCCTCGTAGGTACCGTCAGAAGTTCTATTCAGACATGAGATGAAAAGACGGATAGTAGCGACGCGATGCTGCAAACTATAGCTACAACTGGAACGTCAGATTTAGACAGTGATTTGTTGGCTGCTTTTAACTCGCCAAGCTTATCAGATGATGAACTTACATAATGTTCGTGAGTTCAAAATACGTTGCAATTTCCTTGACCTTTTGTTTGACGGGTACTGTAACTTTGGTAGCTTGCTCTAACGTGTTTTATTTAGTTTTGTTTTAATGTAAAAACCGTAGCAATAAGCTCAAAGTCAAAGTCAAAGTTCTTTATTGCTTCATGTGTAAATATACATAGGTCTCTAATTTGGTAAGTATCAACATGAAACCCCGTTGGGGCACAGCATAGAATACATAAGTACTTAAAGTTAATTTTAACTTTAAGTAATTAGTTTAAGTAGTTAATTAAAACATACTACATTAAAATTTATTATTATTATTATACATACATACCATCACGCCTGTATTACCCGAAGGGTTAGGCAGAAGCGTACTAATGTACACCCACAGTTCGCCGCTATGTTTAGGTCCCATGTAATAGGGGGCGAGCCTATTGCCATTAACAGGGCACAAATCCAGACTCCGAGCTGCTATTGAGAATTTCATAGAAAAACCCAATAACATTGTGCTCGACCTGGGGATCGAACCCAGGACCTCTAGCGTGGCAGTCGCACTTGGGACCACTAGACTAATGAGGCAGTCTATTATTATTATAATTTAACAAATTACAATATTAGAGAATAAATTCATAAACTTTTACTTAAAATTACCATTTAGGTAGTGAATTTATAGAATTTTAAGGTATTGTTATTATTTTGGTAATTGCTCTATGCACGATAAGAAGAAACGCGTGTCACCCATCACGCTTTGTGGGATGATACCATCACTCTGCGTTGCTGAAACACCTATAATATTAAAGGGGTTTGAGAAAAGCTTGGGAAAATGGGAAGAAATCTCTTCTGCGTATGCAAAGTACAGGACCACTGCTTCAAGGTAAAGGAATTAATTTCAAACTAATGGCAAAAAGTACAAATGTAGAAAAGGTTAGGCAAAGATTGTCAGGCTTTTTGGGATACTGACTACGACTGACGAATATCATATATATTTATTTAACAAACGGAACCGACGGAGCAGTCATAATGTGTTAATTATGGTGACCCATCTACATACAGACCGCAGAACTTTGCAGATCAGTTCATCAGCGTAGTTATTGCTTGGACACCTCTCCATCTTCCCAAATAAGAGAAACTGTTACGTTAGCTAAAGTTTGTAGGTAAGTATCAAATATTTCTTTACAAAATAAAACTGTTTACGTATAACACGCAAGATCTAAATATTTTTGACTACTGAATTATGCAACAGCATAAATTGGTCCTATTAATCAATTTGCACATACTAACAAGGATGTATAAGTGATACAAATTATTACACCTAATCCAATTTTCGTTGTTCTATAATCGCTTGCGCAATGCAGATATTTCGTGCATAACAGTCGTTACTGTAAGAACTAAATCTTATGCATTAGTAGACCAGAGCGTGTGCGATGTAAGTAGCGCAAAAGTAAAGGTTTTCTTCCTTATAGTCTAACATGCGCACCACGAAATAATTTCGCATTTGTATATCAGAAATGATAATTTAATAAACCCGCCCCCATGTCACAGGGCCTTGCCTGTCAATGTCATTCTTTGAAAGCATAAGACCGGGAGTTCTCGCATCGTATACGTCCAATGTGTAATGTCCAATGTACATCGTATGTTGTCCAAACAACAGCAAACTTTCCAAAAGGGTGGAATTATAGCAATTGCTGGTCACACTTGGACGAAAAACATAACATATCATACCATCACGCCTGTATTCCCCGAAGGGTTAGGCAGAGGTGTACTTAATGTACACCCACAGTTCGCCGTTATGTTTAGGTCCCTGTAATAGGGGGTGAGCCTATTGCCATTAACCGGGCACAAATCCAGACTCCGAGCTGCTACTGAGAATTTCATAGAAAAACCCAAGAACACTGCTCGACCTGGGGATCGAAACCAGGATCTCTAGCTTAGTAGTCGCGCTTGGGACTACTAGACTAATGAGGCAATCGGACTTGGACGAAGACTGCAAAAATAGAGAACAATGGCATACGATGGAGGAGGATACCACCAAAAAATGGGTACCCAAATTTAAATTAGAAATCGAATAAACTAAGGAATTTCAATAAACATTATTGGATATTAAATACAATAAACAAATAAATAGATATTTAATGTGATGAATAAATAATGTAATTTATGTAATTTCGTTTGGTATTCGGGTAATTAAAGGCGTATTATTATTATACTGTGGATGTACAATAGCACACCACTGCCTAACCCTTCGGGAATACATGTGCTATGGTTATGCTCCTCTTAAAAATTGGACGGTAAAATCTGTAGAATTAAAAAGTATTCGCATTTAAGAATACTAAGGTCACAAAATTTTATAGGTACAACTACAGCTGCTGCTCGTACTGGAAACGAACCCAGGGCCTCTCGCTAATCAACCGCTCTAGCGTCCACTAAACCAACGAGACAATAGAAATTAAGTCAAACACTTTTTATCTAAGTAATTTTAAATTCGTTCAAATTATCTGCCTTCCGTCGGTTTATGGCCGTCATAACATTATTTTTATAGCGTAGCTAAATGGCGAAGCACCGTTTTAATAAAGAATCATCAGGATTTTATTGCCTTTTCTCGTTCAAATTGAGTCACAGAGCGTTGTTTGTATAATCTATACTTATAATAAATCTGTAGAGAGGTCAATTCTGTACATGAAATATATTTCCAAAATAACTATCAGCGGGTGATTAGTGATCGATACTGACGCCTAAAATGCAATCAGTAAAATTTTTGTCTGTCTGTCTGTCTGTCTGTCTGTCTGTCTGTCTGTCTGTCTGTCTGTATGTTCGTTATAGAAACAAAAACCACTCGACGGATTTCAACGAAACTTGGTACAATTGTTCTTCATACTCCTGGGCAGGTTATAGTATACTTTTCATCACGCTACGATCAATAGGAGCAGAGCAGTGAAGGGAAATGTTGGGAAAATGAGTGATTCATGAGAAAGGTTTCAAGCTATAAAACATCACGCTACAACCCTTAGGAACGGGGCAACGCAGGTGAAACCGCGGGCGAAGAACTAGGGAACAAAGTAACTATTCCACGCGGACGAAGTCGCTGGCAAAAGCTAGTTAGTAATAAAAGTGCAATGTTTTAAAAATGAAAGTGTTTTGAACTTTTAATTATTAATGTTCATTTACTTTACAATAGGACTTTTCAGTATTATAATAAATTAAGAAAGAATTATGATTGCGATACTCTGCCTATTCATTTTATTTTTTAGTTTAAGTAAACTACCGAGTTACACATACCAACTTCTTTTGCAAATTCATCTACTCAATGTCCATAAATGCATTGTATTATTAAATTAGGTAACGAGTAGAAATAAAAAGCTGGTAATTTTAAAATAATGCCTTTGTATTTTAATTAAATAAATCAATAATAACACGTAAATAAATTGCGTTGAAAAACTATGACCATGTTCTTCATTCACCCACTACATTTTGTAATTGCTAATCTATTCGTAAGAAGCCTTCATCGCTCAAATCCTAAAAACATCCTAGCTTTATAGAAGTTTCTGAATGGAATGGAATCCTTATGTGCGTTTGCCATGTAAAAAATATATGTTAACAAACAAATTGTATTGTTCAAAATTTTTATAAATTTGCCCCTATTTTGGATAATAATTGAAGTAAACAGGCCTTTTTTAACCAAATTTGTATTTTTTCTCTTTAACGGCTTAATAATTATGTAATAGTTAGTCATGAATTTTATACCAAAAAAATTGTAATGACGTAATTAACAATTTGTATTGTTTTTATTTCTTTGAATATTTTGAAATAATAAAGAAATACCCGAAACCTCAGTAGCACCCCGCGTGAAGCACCCCCGCAATGTGCGGTTGGTGACTAACAAATACTAGCACAAAGACTAAATCCTCAAGGTCATTGGGCAATGTAATACCCTTATGATATACTATTCTAGATAAGTTAAGAGTAATGTGCATTGTGCAACGTTACCTGTGTAGTTTAGTACAGGTTTCGGTTCCGGCACGTGATTCCCTATTTTCACTGTAATGTGATGCTTGAAACTTCAGGTCAAAACTTGAACTGCAATGACATAATTAATTTAAAAAAGAAAATCTCCTTTTTTATTCTTGATAGGCGTACGCTTGATCGCCAGTTCGCCTGATGTTAAGCGACACTGCGATCTAGGATGGAGCGCGCTTGCCTAGAAGAAAACGATTCACTCGTGATTTAAAGACACTCAGATTATATCTATCGGAGAAGACCCACTTGGAAGGCGCATTCCACATTTCAGCGGTACGCATGATAAAAGTGGACTTAAAGCGTTTCGTTCGGGTTTTTGGAATATCCACCATGAAACGATGTCGCTTTTTCGTGCTTCTGGACTTCCGATAGTAGAAAGGGCATGGGGGAATAAGATCGTGGAGATCTGATGCGCTCTCCAAAATGTATCCGATAAAAAACCGATTAGCTAGCAACTTTACAAACTTAGAGATGTTATTAAATCATCGATATAGGTAAACTGACGTAGTTTTTGTAACATTTTCGGAACTAGATAAACGACTTGGTTACTTAGACTTAGTTGGTCAGTTAACTACTTAATCTACTGCACTAATCTGTCACACCTTTTAAATAAAACTGTATAAAACAACTATTTCTTTCTTGGTTAATGGTTTCCTAAGATGCATATATAGGACAACAGAGGGGAGTAATTAAGATACCGGTCTACGTAAATAAAAAGTATTTGTATTTTTATTTTGGCAACACTTGAAAGATTGACAAAACAAGAAATAAATTAAAATTCAAAGAAGGTTGGTTGTGTCCTGAATCGTCCTGATCTCTGCTATGAGTAAATAGTGGTTTATGTTCCCGCTGCCCTATATTTTATCGTCCATCTCGTCTCATTCTCATCTCGTATCATTATCTCGTCTCCAGGCATAGATATGGCACGAGGTATGCGTCGAATAGCGGCATGCATATGAGCCTAGCAGGTCAGCTTGTAACAAGCATACACTTGGCGCTGGAATTCTGCTTTATTGATTGAACAAATTGAGTTATATGACAAGTAAGTCATCATTATCACCATCTGCCTATATTCGCCCACTGTTCGGAAAATCGGCCCTAAGGATTTATAGTTTGATATTAATTTATTAGATCAATATTATTTTAGTAAAGGAAAAATTCAATCGCGGGCTGGTTGGATACACCAGATGAGACCTTTAAGCATAGATAAGATAAAATAGATCAATATTGTTGATACTGTAAGATATTATGTGTTATAGAGAGAGATAGATTATATATTCTATTATGTTATATATATTATTATATGTACTATATATTCTATTTAATATATCTCAATTTCTATGGTTATAAATATTTTTTTACTTCAAAATAACTCACACCACGACATTTATTGCCTTCAGTAACTGATGTTTTTGTATCATACCGCATCCTGAAATAGATATCTCCACTTGATTTATGGGCTATGAACTATTTCTGTTTCTCGTTATCCTATGTAATTACTGTACATCCATCTACTGACCATTTTTAAGCTCAGTACATACGAGGTACTTATAGACAGACTGCAACAGAAACTCTAATTAAGCTCTTGAAGGGCATCCGGCGCAAACGCACGGAGCAATCAACCGGTCGTTGATTCCTCAGCTTCTTTGTGAACGATTTATCTTCGCCATTTTGTTTTATTAGCTTTTGAAAAACGAACGCCTAATTAAATCGATTGTTTTCGTTCGATTCGGTGAAGTTGCGGGAACGGACTTCTTAGAAACGGGAGATTATACATTGAGAAAGGTAAGGTTGCCTGAGGAGACGTTTATAAGAAATTTAATTACCTAAAGGTTTTTGTCTATTCAATAATTCATGGTTCAACGATTTTCGGGGCCTAATGTGATTATTTCTCTGTACTTACAGACTGTCGGTGTAGACTTGTACATCTCAGCTTTACCCTTCAAGGAATACAGGCTGGATGATGGTATGCAATTTACAAATCCTTAGGTTAAAATTTAAACGAAGTCAAGATTCAATTTAACGACGGCTAATTTTACGTCGACGTTTTTTTTTAATTCAGCGCGTTCCACTGTTTCATCACATTATTAAATTATCTTCTTATACTTTCTTGACAATAGAATTTATTGCTACTATTTATTCTAATACAGGGGTTACTAAGCATTATTTAAAGGCGAATATAGTGTGCAACTATTTGTCCAACTTAAGATTCAATTAGATGCACGTGCAATTAAAGCGCTAACTGTTTACAATTCACGAAACAGACGTAGAGTTAATGACAATGATTGTATAGCAACTGCGTAGTCCAGGAAGACGCCGTACATTTTTTTAATTAGGAAACCGGCTCGGTAAAAGCAGCCTTCCGTCATCGGCGTACAGACAGGAAAGCATCATCGATGTGTATTAATGATGCCGAGGCACGGATCGGCCAGCTATGCGCGCACGCCGCAGTGTTGCCGCGCATTTCAAACGATACACTCGCGAACTGCAATTTATGTATTTTCCAAAAACTTGAGGTCGATGACACTAGTTCAGAAGGACTCGAAATGTTACGGTTCTAATCAATTCTCGTATTAATGATCGATTGGTTAAGGTGGATATCGATATAATAGTGCTTTGTCTTGTTTGAGCGGTTAATTGGATGGGAACTGCTCAATTGTTTTAACGCTTTTACTAATAAGTGAATCAAACAGTTGGTGTTTTGTTTTCATTTAATTAACTGGCATAGGGATGGAAATCTATATTTTTATAAAAACCAAGCTGGCTTCAAAATAAAACCATTTTAATGAAGTTTTATAGTGAATAAGACTAATAGAGATAGTTTTTATTTAATATTATTCGAAATCTGACTTTAATACGGTAAATTACTACTATATTTCTAGAAGAGTAGGTAGTAGTAATTATAATTTAAATATATGATCCTAAGACGATCATAAACAACATATTAATTAATATTGCAAGCTAAATTAGGTATCCTAATTTTGTTACTATGTAAAATACACAATTTAGCTAATCTGTAGATATAAAATTTCCGCGCATCTTTGATACCATAATACTATAAATTATTACACTAAATGAGTTTTTATTTTTCACACAAAAATAAAACAGTAGATTCTAGAATAGACATGTAATTTCGTATATTTGATCTTGATTCCATTGATCGATTTCATTTGATTAAAAATCATAGAATTGAATTAAGTACCTACACACATTTCTTGCTAGTACCAATTGCCAATATTTGCACCAAAAGTTAAGGAAGTAAGTAACCAATTCAATTTCCAGATGTCACGAGTGTAAACAATTTAAACAAGAGTGAAAAGGATAATAACAATGTATACGAAAGTGTTAGTGGTGTTGATGGCAGTGTCTCTGATGCCTGTGGTCCTGTCGAGGACGAGGAGATACTCGAAGATGCAATCAAACACGTTATACAAGATAAGGTGTGACCTGATGTGCATTGACAGAAGTAAGGACGCTAAACCTTTGGTGAGTAGGACTGAATTGAAAATAATATTAATGTTTATCAATAGGTACTATTGTTTAGAAACTTAGTTACACTTTATGCCACACTATTATTTTCTAGGTTACATGAGATAAAATAAGACTATTTTAGTACGCTCTCTTGAATAAATTTGACAAGGATATGGAGTATTGCTGTCACCTTTGGGCGGGAGCACCAGCATACCAGCTTGATCCTTTTGACTCGGTCCAGAAACGTGCAGTTAGGATTGTCAACGACGCCAATCTCACAAACGGCCTAGAACCCTTAAGTCTGAGGAGAGACTTTGCCTTTCTGTGCGTATTCTACTGTTTGTACAATGGGCAGTGTTCTGAAGAATTGTTTGAAATTATGCCAACAGCTACTTTCTATCATCGTAGCTCTCACCATCGGCGTGCAGGTTAGAACACTCTGGTCTCATACTGTGCGATTCCAGAGGAATTTCCTTCCACCCACACTCAAGTTGTGGAATCAACTCCCCGCCGAGGTTTTTCCTAAAGACAGTCGGCAGGGGCTTCTTTAAAAAGGGTGTGAAAAGATTTTTAAAGTGTCGGTAACGCGCGAGTGATACCCCCGGGGTTGCAAGCGTCCATAAATTAGGGTAACCGCTTACCATTAGGCGGGCCGTATGCTTGTTTGCCACCATAGTCGTATAAAAAAAAGGATATACTTCAAATAAGCGACGTTATACCTACGTAGCAAATTTAAATCTCAAATTAGTCCCACCTTGATTTTACCAGAGCTTTCTTTCACCTTTGAAAGAATTCTTATTATTTTAAAGAATAATACGCAGATGATAATATTTTAATAGCGGATACTATTAAAATATATAGGATAGTATTTTTTATTAAAACTTGAAGTAGGTATGTATAACTTATGAGGTAATGAAAATAAGCCCAAAGTTCGATTAGCGTTTGAAAGTAAATTCAATGTATCTCCTGTAAGATAAGAGAGATATATTGAATAAACTCTCCTATCTTCTAACTAATTTTCTAACTATTCTAAGTATTATATATCCTATCATGTCATAAGCTACACAAAAATAAGCCTGTGGAAATATGGTAGATTGGTAGCCTGACGGAGGAGGTGAAGCCCAGAGTGTCATTTACTTGTTTATATCGTCATGCATGGACGTTTCTTTAATGCATCCTTGCATTTCTCTGGATCCATTTTATAAACAACGCTAGAAGGAAACTGATAGTAAACAAACAATAAAATGTTACAGGGAAAACCCAGTTCGCTTTAAAAATACGCAGAAATAAACACTCCAAATGTCATACACTTCTAGCAAGTTCATTGTGCTCAGCTGAAGAAAAAAATACGTGTCCTGATCCTGTCACTCATTGCATGCTTACGTAAATGCACAAAAAGTACGCAACGTGTTGTAGAAACCAGGACAGTTTACGCTACAATAATTTAAAAAAAAATACCAAGATAGCTGTCACAATGATCACGATTTAACAAGCTCTCAGTAGAAACATGCTTAACACAATAAAAAAATGGGAAACGAACGTAAAACGAAATACAATCAAGATTGCAACGAGTGTAGTTGGCCAAAATAATTTTGCGGCTCGTGAGTTCATTATATAACCAGAGCACAGCGGGCTTCGGCTTGAAAAGGGCACATTGTGCTAATTTGAGAAACGCAAAAAGGAAGGATACGAGCTTGTATCAGGGCAAAAAATTGTGTGCGACGAGATGTAGTGACTAAAGACAATCACATTTTGATCGCGACATGTCGGGAGTTAACGAGCTTAAATCCTTCGCTAGATTTTTTCTGTTAACAGCAGTTAACCTGAGACAAATATTAATTTATTTTTACTCGTATACTGGGGTATAATAACTAGAAATAAAACTTGATATTTGATTATTTTACCACAGTGAACAACTTCAATATTGTAAGTAGGTAGAAAATAAAATTATTTTGTGATTAACTACCTCATTGGTCTAGTGGTCCCGAGCGCGACTAATACGCTAGAAATCCTGGGTTCGATCCCCAGGTCGAGCAAAGTGTTATTGGTTTTTTCTATGAATTCTCAGTGGCCTGGCAATAGTCTCGCCTATTGCCAGGCTCGCCCCCTAATACACGGGACCTAAACCATACAGGCGAACTGTAGGTGTTCATTGGTAAACCTCTGCCTAAACCGTTAGGTATAGGCGTATAGGCGTGATGGTATGTTAAGTTATGTGTCTATTCTGAGATTTATGACAATTCTTTCCATGCGATTATTTGAAAATCCAACTTTCAAAGCAAAATTAGAAGCTACAAACCTATACTTTCGTTGTATGTATTAGCTGATGAACTTCCTGTTCTTAACAGGAGATAATAAAACATTCTATTTTAGAAAGCACTTCTTTGTTTTGCTTACACCATTGGACCGGTCAATCGATTTTCAGCCGTAGTGCACTATAAGTAGGGTGAAACAGAAACATCTGCGTAGACGCTGTAAAAATTAACATGGGCGTAATGAATCATTGGTCCTCAATGGATGCTATTTTGTTTGTAACTATTATGCAGACGCTAATTATCTGACGCTGCTAATGAGTCTGAAGTAACAGAACTTTATTAAATGAATGCCCCTGTTCACAATACGACGTGACCTCTTAGGTTTGAACTACAAGCAAAATATAATACTTCCAGACGGTGCAGAAAAAGCTGAACAAATGTCTCCTTTTTTGTTAAACAATGCAGTCTGGTCTATAAATACTTAGCAAGTAGTAGGAGCGTTGTAATGTACGAAAATCAAATACCTATTATCTTGGTTCTTTGATGAACTATTTTATTAATACTTCTTTTGTTGTACCCGTGCACTATTGTGTATTTTTACTGATTAAACGGCAATGATCCGATTTTTAAAACTGATTATTATGTATTTGCTTAAAAGACTTACCTACATTCCATATTGTACATGAAGATGTGTGAAGTCAATATCAGGCTATATATACCCTGCCTTATCCTTGGGTTACCGATCTTAAAAACTGTAAAGTATTATAAATAATTAATCTATGATGTTTCTTTGTATGTTTGTCCTCTATGCATTGCTAAACCATTCATCCTATTACGATAAAACTTTGGTGAGTTGTTGTGTACATGACTGGGAAGGTTTATGACAAAAAAGAAACAAAAAAGACCATTGCAACACATACCAGAGGACAGCTAGTTAAATATAAATTAACGTTTCTTTGTATGTTTGTCCTATAAGCATCCCTAAACTATTCATCCAATTGCGATGAAATTTCACTGGGTTTTAATAAAAGTGTGCTTGGGACAGTTTATGACAAAAGAAACAAAAAAAGCAGGCAACGCATAAGGGACACAGTGAATATAACATAGGTAATAATTAGAAACCATTTTCCCAGTGTAAATCACAATGCCGCACTAATGAGAAGAAGCCAGGGACATGTCCAATATCGGACACTCCGAAGTGGGAGGCGGCGTGTGTGGAAGCTTGTAACTCCGATTGGCAATGTGACGGCACTCAACGCTGCTGCCACCACTCGTGCGGATCTACGTGCAGCGAACCTGTCGATCTTTTGACTGTATCAGGTAATTGATGGACGTTTGAAGAACATGAGTTCCTTTCCAGGATTTAACGATTGAATATTCGCTATTGGGTTGCATCAATTAATGATGTTATTTTAATGAAGGAAAAATTCAACTGCGGGCAGTATTCTAACCTGCGTCTTCTGGTTTGATACACCAGACGCAATGATCTAGTTGGTCATAGCGCCACAGCGAGTCCCACCCGCCAGGTTGAAATTTGCCTTCACAGTCTGAATTTACATCTTTTAAGGCGTCAGGTTCGTCTTTAATACCCCTTAAAATATATTTCAAACGTGCCCGCGGTTTCACTCGCAACCCCAAAGAATTTTTTGGCAGTTCCGTCTTTCCCATAACAAGGGGCACCGGCCCAGGGCCCCTGGCTTGTCAGGGCCCCGGGGAGAGGGACTTATAAAGAGAATCATACAATTATTCACTTTTATAAGGGCTCCAAACTTTTTTATGCCGAATGGCCCCTAGATGACCTAAGATCTATATCTAACATTACTGACCAAAATTGGTGAAAACGTAACGGTATGTTTGTTACGTTTTCGTTCAGATACTTTAATTGGTTTTAAAAACACTAGCGCTATCTTCTGTATCATGTATAACAAACAAAAGCTCTTACATATGTACACAAACGTCCAGACCTTGAACAATTGCCCTTAATTAGCTATATTTGTTGGCAAACATTGGGAGATTGAGATAAGTATATAATAAAGGTCTCTATTGTAGTGTAGAACAAGATAACAACCATTTACGAAGATTTAGATAATGCTTCAACATAATGGAGAATTGTAGTAATTCTACTAACCCATTAAATTTATTTTGATCAATAAATGCTCTATAATTATGAAAATTGAAATCTACATTATTATCATCCAACTTCGTAGCCTTTTCCCAACTGCAATTATCGTAGGTACCGCGTAAATAACACTTTGCTGTAAAGTCTAAGTTTGATTAAATAACATTAAAAATTAGGCCTTATAGAATAGTCTTAGTTAGGCGGTATTGTCTAACTTCTACTATGTCTAACCATTTTACACGATGCGATTGTCATCAGATCTGACCAACCCAATTTCTGGGTATACCGATATATCGATTTATCTTCTGGATTTCTGACTACTACACTTTTCGTACAACCCGGACCGACGGCTTTAAGTGTTCTCCGAGAGGAATGGGACTCGGTATGGTCACCCAACCACTGGTTCACCGCGACAAGCGCAGCTTAACATTGCAGATCGGTTGACCACCGTAATTATTACTTAGCCACGAATTCCCCCAAAATTATCATCTAATGTTATTTTTAGTCATAAATTACCTTGAAGTAAAATCATTTTTGATGCCTCAATACTTGATTGTTAGGGTAGGTTAAACGCAATAGTCAGTAGGCCGAAATCATTAATCATTCTAAACATCTATTGTAGAAAAAATCTAAAAGTAGTGCTACTTTAAAGTAATTAAGAAACGCCATATTTTTTGTTCAAAAAACGGAGCTGTATTGAGGGAAAAAAACTCGTTAGATAATGCGGTAGGCCTTCTCCCACACTTTAGGTACGTTTAAGGGTCCGGCGGAGCTTAATTGCTCACAAAAACGTAATACCGAAATAAATCCTAATCCAGACAATATTCTATCAAATTATGTTATTATTTGGATTTGGACACCGTTAGTCTAGATTCCTACGGTACTATTTCGGCTACTAGGTACTACTTCACTGGAAATCGTTCCAAACTTGCTAAAGTTATCAAAAATTGCAATTCGCTTACATATTTTATTGCCAGTGAAGTATTTTGGACGAAATGGTAACGTAGGAACCTAAATTAACGGTATCGGAATCCGAATGATAATACAATTTGTTTAAATTTTGTTTGAATTACGATTTATTTCGGTATTGCGTTTGTAAGAGAAATTCGGTTCGCCGGACTCTTAAGTCAAAACATATGTTTCCAGAATTTTAACCAGACAGATACAACCAATAACTTCTTACTTAACTTAGTACTTAAAGACTTCATACATTGACAATTTGAGAGTGAAAACAATTAGGATGGAAATAATTAATACTGCTCATCATTAACAGGTCTCCCAGCTATGCCATTGATCGAAGAACCAAAAGAGAAGAAGAGAGCGGTTGTCATCCGATGGTCCGATGGAGTAGGAGACGCAGCTAGAGCCGTACCTGGACCTGTGTTCTACGTGTTAGAGGAACAACACCATCTGGGACCTAAGTATGAAGAAATGAGATTGGGAGAATGGAATTTGCTATTGAGGACGAATAAGTGAGTAAACGATTAATTTTGGAAAATATTATTATTAGATTAAAAATGTATAAGGTAGATCTAGGTTGTAAGTACTTACATGAATTACGTGGTCAAATATAAAAGTATCGCAGAATGTAATCTTGTAGAAAATTCTAAAAGAAAAGGAAATTGTGGAATTAAATAATTTTTGAATGATTTTCTTATGTGAATGAATAGCCATATTTACGTACACCTTCTCAAAAGTTTAGAATCTAATAGATGACAGACGTCGCATTCAGCACAGATAATTATAACAGTATCTTTATTATCTATTTCACGTTTAAAATTATGATGTAAGTAATCAACTTTTCACTTACTTTGGATTCTAATCTATAAGACCATTTTAATATAGAATTATTGGTAGTTGTAATACTATTTATGTGATTGTAAGTAATGAACCTATCTAGTGTTTAAATCTGTTATGTCACGAAACGCAAGTAACGCAATGTAGAAAGCAATCGAATACACTACGCTCTATTATTAGAACTATGAAATCTAGTTTATTGTTTAGTTTAATTTTTTTTTAAGTTACAAAACGTAAAGACACGTAACGATTTACTATATAAAAGTGAAACTATTGAATATATCATAACAATTATGCAAAAAATATTATGCGCAGAAATATTAGAACTGGGCCAATAGCTTAGACTAGAATAAGTACAAACTCGTCTCACATATCAATCATAGATTATATTGACATTCTAATATAGGTACATACAAATAATGTGGATCAATAAAAATGTAGCGAAGAAAATCTTTTGATTTCATAGTAATTATTTATTAGGTAAAAAAGTAAAGCTTCTTGCGTATTGAAAGGGAAACCGTGGAAAACGTTTTGCTATAGGAACCTATATTAATATTTCTCTTTGTGTATTGTTTGAAGCGTTTGCTAACTAATTAGCAATATTTTCTAAATAAAAGAGGTCGCAAAGAAACACGAAACATTTATATCTGTCTTCTAGTGAGAACGTAAAATTGTCAATAAAATTATCTATACTTAAATATTATTGCGTGAGAGTTTTACAATTGTCATATTCTTTAGGTGATGTAGGTTTGGAAATTGCTTTTCCTATAACACTTTAGGAAATCTATCTGGTTCTTATTTGATATTTTGTTACTTAAATGTAGAATCGATAGTTTACATAAGTATTTTACTTTTTCTTTTCATTAATGGTAGCATGTGAAAAATCATCGTTAGAAATTTTCATTAGAATGTATTTACAGGACAAAAGTATCACTGCGTAATGCTTTGAAACCCGGCCGTTGGTACCGGTTCAGAGTAGCAGCTGTCAGTGCTTCTGGCACTCGAGGGTTTTCAGCCCCTAGTCCTCCCTTCACACCTCGCCGAGGACCACGCCCTCCACCATCGCCGAAGAAACTAAAAGTTCGTCCTTTACGTGAAAATAATGGTTAGTGGAAATTTTCCTAGCACTACATAAATTTATTGATTCCAATATATTGACATGTCCCGAGACTGCTGGCATTTTAAATTAATTTATCCTTTTACATGAACGGATATTTAATGGACTGGAACACTGCACACGATGACACACTGACACCCTAAATCTGGACAATTCGTAACCAATCATCTTTTAAATCTCCTTTAAGGCACTGTCACAGTAAGATTGGAGTGGAAGGAGCCTCATTCAGATCTACCAGTAATGCGATACAAGGTATTTTGGAGTAGGCGAGTGAAAGGTTTAGGGGGAGAACTAGATTCAGTGCTCGTCAACCATCAAACTGTTCCTAAGGTAAGACTGGGTAATAGAATCAACTTACTAACGTATAATTTAGATTATTATTTTAGAAAACTTACAGATACTCGTAACATACAAATAAATAGAATATAAAAAATAGTAAAATATGACCAATTACAAGTTTTAGCTTATAACAAATTATGTAACGAAGTAGTAACAAGAAGATAATATTTTTTTACATATACATTTAATATACAGAAGTTCAACGGCCGTAACATCCTACTGATATTATTAAACGTGAAAATTTGTGAGGATGTATGAATGTTTGTTAATCAACCACGTAAGAAAGGCTAAACGGATCTGGATGAAATTTGGTATAGACATAGATTATAGTCTGGAATAGAACCTAAGCTACTTTTTGTCCAGGTCCGATCCAGTCCACGTAGACAAAGTCACGGGCAGAATCTAGTGACGTAATATTGCGATAATTTGTAAGTTGTGAGTAAAGGATGACACTATTTAATGTGTATAGCAGGTGATAAGCATCAGAGTTGTACTAGGTACCTCGCAAAATTTGAACGGGAAAACGAAGAAGAAGTATCGATCTAGTAATAAGTTACCTATTTTTATGCCTATTGTTTTAGGATCAAAGTCACATCGAAATAAAGGACCTTCAGCCAAACTCGATGTATTTCCTGCAAGTGCAAACCATCAGTCAATTTGGTCTGGGTAAACTGAGAAGTGATAAGGCATCCATCTTCTACAACACCACGAGCATTGCACGACCTGGTAATAAAAAAATTACAATAACTACCCTGATTACTATTATGTTGTTGATGACTACTATTACGTGATTATTACTATGTTCATGCCTAATTCTGACGAAGACGACTTATTTTGAAGTAAGTATACTATTTGGAGAAGTTCTGATGTTAATCAGTCCTTGTGGTTAAATCAGTCATTGGACAACATCTTGAATCATTATTTTGAGGGCAAACCAAGAATGTTATAGGGGCAGCCATTTCAGTGTCGAAAGACACAGGGCACAACTACCTTGATATTGGCTACCCTGAAAAGGAATCTCAATATACTCGTACTCTACAAATCGTTTGAAGGTTATTTAAAAAATCTAAGTACCTATAGCAAAATTACTTTTTTAGGCATCTATTTATGTTAGTTAAATTCCCTTAGTTTGGAGTTCTCTCTTGCTTATTCTCTTATGTGGTAGCTTAGGTATCAGACACTTGCCAAAAAATCCGGGAAATTAAAATGAAGAGCAGCTTAGGTGTGAATTTTTGTTATAGATGTCGATCGTAAAACATTACCTGCAGTCAATATCGTTACAAATTCAACCTCGTGTCAGGATTGACCTAGTTCCGTATAGCAATAGATGTAACTAGTAACGAAGTGCTCTACCGGCGCGCTGTCTAAATAATTTAGGTAGTCATTCCGCTACCCGTATACAAATTGAAGAGGCTATGGCACTGCGGTCTGATAAGACTGTACACTGTCAGACTCAGTTATCTTAGTTAGATTGGAAATGTGCAGTTCGAATTGTCGGAGCACTTCCTGGATGGAGTTTTCTGATTGACCAGGCTATGCTGTCTTCTGTCGGAATGGTAGTGACTCGACGAGGCCCATGGGTGTGACTATAGGGTAAGCGAAGTCAAGAATGGTTTTATGTCGATAGGAGTCAACTCTATCCACCGCCTCCCCTAAGAGCGGACAAAACTATAAATAGATATTATCCACACAATAAAAAAAGGCTGAAAATTTGGGCTAAACTGTAATGTAATGTATGTACCCCACTGAAAAGATCTTCCAGGTACCTATTCGTCCTGGCTGGTAGCCCAACGGGATATCTACTAAGAGGATATATTATACCTACGGTATATTACGCTACTTGAGCCTAAAGGATTTTACTTTATGCTTGCAGAACCAGCACCAGAGCCGCTTCAAAGACGGGAAAATAAAAAGATAAGGGGGTTGAGCCTACATAAAATAATCTGGTATAACCATAAACTAAAGGCAAGAATCACATGGCAGCCTGTACCGAACGTTTACGAACAACCTGGAAGGTAAAGATAAAAGATTCTTTGCGATAAAGGTATTAGTAAGTTCATAAGTAGGTTCCTACTGAATACCTGAGAAATAGAAGCGGATTCAGGACGTCTATTTGGGAGGTGATAATAGATATTAAGGAAGTACGATAATGAACCTCAGTACTATAATGGCTTGAATCCTTTGATCCCCCTGGATCCGTAACCGCTGAGAAAGTCTAAATCTGGCGACTTTCTTCTGTGCCTAAAATTTCTCACACCAGCTATCATAATACATTATTTCGACCCCTATAATCCCTAGTTAAGTAGATACCTAAGTACATAAGTAGGCACATTAAATTCCCGTTTTCCCATTGTCACTATGTAGGTACGGTCAACACACGGTCATGGTATCCAAAATTTACAAATTTCTTCAACCAGTTTTTCAATATAGTTAGTTTCCAATAGATAATAGAGTTCATTGGAGAAATTGAACAGTTTGTGGTAACTTGATGTTCTGCTGACTGTACTTAATAGGGTTCCTATTAACACGTGTCGAAGCAATTTCATTATTGACAGGTTGTATTGTACCTATTTCTTTATTGTTGTATGTAGATATTTTTCATGACGTTGTAAATAGGTACCTACTTACCTAATGGCCTCCTTTTGTGAACCGTGATGGTCGGAGAACTGGTAGGCGCTGAGGCGATTGCCTCCCCAGCGCTTAGCACGCCGAAACCCCGCCTGCGTCACCTTAGCCAGGCGGGCCTTTGGAGTCGTGCTCGTACAGAGAGGGGACTCTGTTCGCCCATAATCTGACTCCAGAAAACACGGCAGCACAGTGGTCACGTGCTGCCGTGCACAGTAAGGTTCAGGGGAGGTCCCTTTACAGTCTCCCCAGAGATAAGCCCGAACGGGCGTTGCACAGGGGGGTTCTGGGGTGGTCTTTTAAGAGGACACAGTGCCCCCCTTCATTTGTTGATGGTGGCCACCGGGTGGTATTAGTGGGTAAAATCCCACCCTCCCCGGTCTAATCCCGAAGACCGGTTACCTTTTGAACGGTAAACAAAAAAAAGGTAGATACGTACCTACTTAAGTCACTGCAAAATAATTGGTACATTCCTACTTTCTATAAAACACTACAAATATTTATCGCTATTTCGCTATGAACAGCTTATAGAATATTTTTAAAGATATCTATTAATAAGATTTGGTTACGTCGCAGGTATTACGTGCATTGGAAAGCGGTGAAATGCAGCAACCCAAAAAAACAACATAAACAGGGCTTATCAGCAACTACTGAGGTAGGTGAATATTAAAAATATTTTCAAAAAATTATGTAGGTACCCATAGTATATTTAAAAATGTGTGTGAATTATTTGTTAAGTGAATTTGTATTAATCTGAATATCTACAATTTTAAAAAGGCGCACTGAAGTTAGCTTCAAAATAAAAAGTGCGGCAAAATATTATGTTGCCACAAACTAAAAAAAATTTACTGCATGGAAGTAATGTCGCCAAATTCTTAGGCCACTTAAAGTCTCTCGCTCTCTGTGCGTTGTTTCCTCATTTCTAATGGTCGCGACCTCCCTTCATGATTTTCTCGTGCACAAGGATCTTCCATTTCTTGCGATCTTTGGCGACGTGGGAATGATCTGAGTGTTTAATATTTATGTGTGCGTACCTACTTTATGTACTTTAATTTAGGTTAAACTACTGAAATAAAGATTATTTTTTTATGATTGCAGCAAACTACTTTTGAACTTTACGAGTTAGATTATCAATGCAGCTACAAAGTGAATGTCAACTCATTGCCACGAGTAAAAACGCCCGATTCTGAACTAACTTTGAATGTTCCTAGTTGCGAATATTTCAAACGAAAAGTAAATAACGCTACGATAAACTGTGAATCTTAATTGTTGTTAATTTAAACTAGTATTGACTGAATTGGTTTACAATATTATTACCTACGTACTGGATTGAAAATAATAGTGTTATTTATCCCATGCACTAGAACCCAGCTGAATGTGCGCTAACTTGTGTTGAATTTTTACATTATGCTTATGAAAATCTATTATTATTTACTTTAATTTTAAGTATAGAGTATGTGAGTAGCAACAGGCGTACAGTATTGTTATTGGATTACCTATGTAAAAAATGTTTTAAAATATGTATTAAAATGTGTAACAGTTGTAAGCTGCAAACTACAAATCTCATTTTTTATTTATTAAAGATATATTATAGCAGTAAGTAATAAATTTAATACCTCCGAAAAGTCCCTCTTTAATTTTCATGTTTAAATAAAATAATTCTATTAGAGCTGGAACTTATTTGCCCTTAACCTTTTATTATTATTCCTCTTTTTCTAAAATAATAAACATTTATTTTAACTCTAAACCTTAAGTACATTACTCCATCTATGATTTTTACTTAAGAAATTTAGTTAAGAAAAAATATAATAATTATTTAATATTTGTGGTTTTAGTAAAAATCATAGATGGAGTATGCCACAGGACATTAAATGTGTACCTATAAATTCCAAATAATTGCTACACAATCACAAGAAAATAGCTAAAACATTATTATCATTAAGAAAAACGCAACAAGCAACATGATTATGTTATATACAAATACTACATATTGCTACTTTATTTTCTTATGCTCAAATTATTTGTTGTGTATGTCGATTTGTAAAGATACTCAGAACATATTGTAGTACATATACTTATGTATCAACATAAATAAAAACATATTTTTATTTAATTTCAACAAACGATTTAGTATAAATTATTTTATTTATCCTGGCAACTATTTATCGTTTTACGATTCGCGGCTAACTTCATTCAAATGTCAGGACATTTGCAACCCTCAGAATGTCAGAAGTAAATAAAAAGATTATTTTGTGAAATAAATTATTTTATAACATTAATTACACTTTTTGCTAATATTTACTAAACTGCACGTATTGTGTTTTTATTTACTATCTTCCAAAAGTGTAGTGATATTCAGTAGTGTCGTTTACAAGTTGTATTGGAAAATTCGCGAATGAGATCGTTTTACTGTGTAAAATGAACATTTCATGCCTGGGCACAAATTATAGTATCTTACAGCAGTTTCAAGTACAAGACTTCCAACTGAAATATCATTTTGTGTTCATTTAAAATTTAGGGTTCTCATAAAATTTGCGAATAGGCTCTCGGGGCGTAACCACTGCCCAGGAGGGTTGAAGGCTGTGTTTAAAAATGATATATATTAATATTTTCTGAAACGTAGCGAACAGTGTTATTGTGAAAAATGGCTGAGGACGAAGTGCTTTTCGACGATGTTTACGAGTTGTGCGAGATTATTGGGAAGTAAGTAAATATTGCGATTAATTTTGTGTGCAACGTAAGTGTCGCGTGATGAGAATTCGCGCTCAAGTAACCACGTAATTTTATGAGTGCGTACTTAAATGCACTTGACCTGTAAGGCTGAACTGCTTTTCGATACATTCCAGACTTAAGAAATTCCAGTTGAATTAAATATTGCAATACTCATAGAAATCTTATTGGTTTTTATGCCTAGGAGTAGGTAAATATTTCCTTCATCACACTTATATCTACACCCCACCACACTATCCTTTTGTGGGTTGGTAGACTTCACAAACCTCTAAGAGCTTCTTGGAAGTCCTCTTCGGTTTCTTTGCTTCGTTTTATCGTTTCCTTTAACTATAAAGCAAGTGATACATATTTATTTTGTAATCTGCACATCTCAAAACATCTATGAGTTTAATGTCCTAAACTTAATTGAATCACTATAGTAAGGGTAGTACTGTAACCTCTCCACTGTTATTGCTGATCAGATTCTTAAATTTTCTATTAAAAAGAAAACTCATTTAATTTTATGAGCATAGACATCTAAACAGGTCATTATGAAAATCCCAAAGAAATGTCCTGTTTTAAATTCTTATCTTCCATAAATTTATTTATATAGGTAAGTAGTCTGTTAACATTTCAATCATGTTGAAGTGTTTGTGTAAATTAGTCATAAACACCTGTATATAAGTAATTTGAAAATACAATCAAAATAAAAAGATGTAAAGAGTGGGTTAATGTGTACTATAATTTACTGCACACATAAAAACAAATTATCCTGATATATAGCCCAATATTAATAAATGTTTTAATCCATGAACTCATTTAACCTGTCAATCATTTAGATGATTTAGAAATACAATTGTTTCAATCCTCCGAAGAGTCACTGTATCTTTAATTCATCAAAACACTTTGGGGGCCTGGGCACATGAACAATATTTTTTTGTCAATGTGTCTGTAATTTCTTAGTTGATAGGTTATTGAATTACTTAAAATAAATGTTGTGATAATCCAATAATTAATATTACCAACATCAAAATATCCTCAATTTATTTATTTTATTTTTCTTTCAACTTTTAACTGAATCAAGGAACACCACATTATTAAATTCCTTTGGCACACATTATTAAAACCCATATTAAGGGTCGGCAGAGTTTGAATTGCCCACAAAAACCTAATACGGAAATAAATCATAATGCAGATAATATTCTATCAAATTATGCCATTATTCAGATTTGGATACCGTTAATCTAGGTTCCTACACTACCATTTCGTCTACTACTACTTTAATGGAAATAAAAAATTGGAAAATCATTCCAAATTTGGTAATTTTATCAAACATTGCATTTGCTTACATTTATTTCCAGTGAAGTATTTTGGACAAAATGGTAACGTAGGAACCTAGATTTACGGTATCGGAATCCAAATAATTACACAATTTGATTAAATTGTGTAATTATAGACAAGTATATTGCATAGAACTTGCACATCAATGTTTATCAAATGTAACTAATCAGACAAGCACACAAGCTGCATCTTCCCTATCTTTAAACAAAGTTCAAAAAGCCGGAGCCAGCTGTCATCTCATTATTCACTTAATTTGTAGCCATAGTAGTGTAGAACTCACACATCCATGTATTGTTTTTAGGGGACCATTCAGCTTGGTCCGTCGCTGTGTGCACCGGCAGACTGGCCAACAGTTTGCTGTCAAGATTGTTGATGTGGCTCGCTTCACAGCCAGCCCTGGACTTAGCACTGCAGGTCAGATTATACATGTAATCTAGCTGATATCTATTTCACTGTACATTTATTACTTGTAGTTATACAGTATGCACAGCCAGCTAAGTGTTGACTGGCCTGTCTTGTCGAGCAAAAAAAAAATTACCGTTCTAGTTAATAAATATGACCTACTTATGCTTTCAGATTTGAAACGTGAAGCTACAATATGCCACATGCTGAAGCATCCTCACATTGTGGAGCTGTTGGAGACATACAGCTCCGAAGGAATGCTCTACATGGTGTTTGAATAGTAAGTCACTAACTAAAACTTTTTAAATAATAATAGTTTTACATATAAAGCAAATTAAATACTTACAGGTAGAATCCTAGAATCAGGTAGATTTTTTTTGTGATAGGATTACGCTTAAGCACCAGTTCGCCTGATGTTAAGCGATACTGCGATCTACGATATTGTACAAAGGATGTTACTTTTACTCAACCCAGTATCGAAACAAAAATATCTGATCTGTGGATTGGAGCATTTGTAAAAATAACAATCAATATTGCAGACTTTAAATAACTCACAATCAAAATCAAACATTAAATCCATTATGTATGTTCTAATTTAGTGTATTCTATTTTCAGTATGGACGGCTCGGATCTCTGCTTTGAAGTGGTCCGTAGAGCCACCGCCGGATTTGTCTACAGTGAGGCAGTTGCATGGTAAGACTTGTATAAACTATTGTTTTGGGTTTGGCTGAGTGGATCGAGATCACTTCTGTCTTTGTCGTAGTGTGCGATGTTGTGCTTTTGATGAATCATATTATGTTCCTCGAACAAATGAATATACATTGTGTAGGTAACTCTCAATGAATGAATGAATGAAATTGAATGAAGTCTCTACACTGCGACGTCAGGTTATATTGGAAATTATAGTGTCTATGCAACATAATTATTTTGATACATTAATAGTGACCATTTTAGCCCTCCCTGAAAACTATTAATGATGTGCAATATCTTTGTTAAATATGGCCATGTTATCAGGAAAAACTAACCAAATAATATGGATAAATAATAAATAATTATGTAGGTACCTAATTGTGTGGTAGCAGCGCAAGAGCTATTCTGCTATATAGATGGATGAAAGATTAAATATAAGCAGGCATTTTGTCTTAAATTGATGCTGTTACTTTGGAGTACGAGGTTTACTGTCTTTTAGAATATTTCACAATATTGATTGTAAAATTTCATGACAACGCCCAAGCCAAAATACGTATTTCCTTCCTACTAGCCCCTAAGTCTTGCCACTACCCTAGGGATGATGTCGGATATTTTCAAGTCGGTTACTTGCGTGATTCAGGATTTGTCCGTCCTAGATGTTGCTGCAGGTGCAAATTTAATGATAAACAAAACTTTCTTTTCCTAGCCACTACATGCGTCAGATTCTCGAAGCTCTCCGCTATTGCCATGAGAATGACATCGTGCATCGTGACGTCAGACCTCACTGCGTGCTGCTCGCCGGTCGAGACAACTGCGCTCCAGTCAAGCTGGGAGGTTTCGGTGTGGCTGCTCAATTGCCCACGCCTACTGCCCATCGCGCCCCGCCTGGTATGAACTGAAATCAGTATCTTTATTTAGGAATAGTTGTTGCCGGCGGTTTTACTTGCATCCATAGAGATTAATAAGAATTATAGAGCATCTTTGTTAGGTATTACAGAAACCGATTGACTTAGACAGAGCGACTTATTTTCGATTGGAAAAAGTAATAGATTAACGTTTTTGGTCGTGATATCCCGTCTATCGCTAGTAATTCTAGACTAGGATAAAGTACTTTTTGAGACAAAATGTAGCTTCAATGTCTAATATATCTCTGTATTAAAGTTCATCAGCTTTGTTGCAGCAGTTTAGGCGTGAAAACGTAACATAGAGATAGAAATAAAACTGCTTTCGCATGTACAATATTAGTTTGGATACGGTGTGGAAATACATTACGTGACTAAAACAAAACTAAGAAAAAAATACTTTTGATTGTTTTGCATTCCCGATAACGTAAGTATGATAGGTAACTATGAAAGTTGGATTGAGTTTTGGGTTATCCAAAAATTTATTGCACATATTATTTGAGTCCCAACTGAATATGAGAATTATAATATTTAAAACAAAACCGATCAAGTAGTAAGTCTTATGCCGCTGTACACGCTCGTTGAACGTCAAACGTCACTTAGGTACGGGACAGGCCGAGTACTAGTGTGTACATAGTGAGCTGAATGACGTGTCGAGCTTCAACGTGATAAGACGAGATGAGACAGGCGTGTACAGCCCGCATTATATTAAATAATGCACATGTTTATATTTATATTTACAACGACTTTTTTTATTATTTGTGTGCCAAGTTGATGACGGTAGGTTGTATTATACAGAACTGGTGATGGACACTCGCCCGCTTATGGGTCCAATGGGCCAAGCGTATCTCAAATCAGACGAGTACGGTAAGACGGAGTCCGACTGTGCCCTAACTGCATGGACATGTGCCACAACCATCCGCACTATGTCGTCATAACACCACAAAATAGATAGGTGCAGGTAACGTACAATGTGGATATGACTAACTCACATACAGATAGTGGCCAAATTAAAAGTTATATCAGGAAATTGTCGTCCCAGGTGAGTGAGAACTGACGCGAAAGTCCCTATAGAATATTTGTGAATATCCTAAGAATCCTTCAAAACATTTGCGTTAGGCCACTTTCAACCTTATTGTCAATATCATAAAAGTTGGAACTTTATCAAACGTCATTGTTGTGGGTTGTTTACAAAAACTGTATGAACTTATTTCCGATAACTCCTTTAAAAATAAAAAAAAATAATCCATACTGTAATGAAACCTTGTAGATTATTTGTGTGCGAGTTCTTCATCGCACATTGTAACTAGTGAGCCTGTACCTTCTTATTTTGTGGTCACCATATGTCTTGTACGACAGACATGTCGCTTCCGATCACAGTATTAACCGATTTTACGTACTGGCACTTTTTATTCATATTAACACCATATTTTTGATCATCGTTCTAA
Source organism: Acronicta aceris (assembly GCA_910591435.1). Taxonomy (NCBI): domain Eukaryota; kingdom Metazoa; phylum Arthropoda; class Insecta; order Lepidoptera; family Noctuidae; genus Acronicta; species Acronicta aceris. The sequence continues at coordinate 4,210,841 of OU342767.1, read as the reverse complement.
ATTTCCCCGTATCATAATCTTGGTGTTGTCCACTTAAATTAAAACCTTAAAATGATAAAAATATGACGTAAAATCGAGGCGTCGCCTATTAAGCGATAGTTGTTTCACGTAGTTTGTGGTAGTGTAACGTGACAGATGACGTTATAAATCCGTCATTACGACCTTTTTGTTTAACACACAAGCTTTACTGCTCAACAGTAGTAAATTACACTAAAACAATATATTAAATAAAGTTGTAATAAACCTATATTAAGCAATAAAATAAAAAAATATTATATTGTAAAACATATTACCAATTTATTTTCTGCACATTCCAACAAAATGTTGAAATTTTATTAATATAATGCACTAACTTAATTTTTATGGTATCAGTGTAACTAAATATCATGGAGAATAATTGTTATTGAATACTTGCTACTGCGATAAGTATCATCTTATACTTTTGCCATCATGATATTTTATTACTTACTTATCATCATCACAGACTATTCACAACCTACCCTGATATTATAAATGATATAATTTGTATATCATCAAAAAGTCAATAATATCATCATACACAGGATATCGAAAGCGAAAAGCTTCTGTAAAATAATTGAACAATTGAGTCATTAAACGATCGATCATTTGAAGCAGCGGTAGCCTAATGGCTATGGCGTAGATGCCGGTTCGATACCCACCCATTACACTACCGACGTGAACCCACTCGTAACACAAGCATTTAGCTTATTTAGCACGAGGGGTTAACAAGAATACTAGAAATGTGCAACCCACATTGCTAGTAAGCTTTTATTTAAACCAATATCACGATCAGAAAGAAAACATAATTGACATACCTAATTCATCCTACTGTCATCTTGTTTCGCAGTTGCAAGTTAGTATTAAAAGAATACATGTTTTTGTAACATTTTATTTGACTAAATTGTTATAATGAACTTTGTGATGTTAAATGCACCATGTACAAAATACTTTACAAATCTGATGGTACCAAAGCTTTGACTACATGTGAAAATTATACAAAGGAAGCAGGAGAAAACATTTATTTTCTACAAACAAACACACACACATTCAATATTGAAAATAGAAAAAAGAATCTATAATATAATGAAAAATATGTAATTGAAGGTGTGTCTTTTCGCAACAAAAGGGTGTTCAGCCACATATTTTTACATTGCTACATTCTGTACTTTAGTTAATACCTACCAAGGATTAAATAATATAGATACTTTATCTCAAGATAGCCTTTGAATTATTGAAATTAGAACTTTATGTCAATAACATAAAGGTCATCATACAAGTATTCGCAAGATTGAATAATTTCGCCGAAACATTGGTACTATCAGATCTCTCCACACGCTCAAACTTATAGAAAAAATCCCGAAAATTTACCCTTCACAGGTCGCATCGGGACTCCCCACTACATGGCTCCTGAGGTGGTGTCATCCCAGTTGTATGGGAAGCCCGTGGATGTATGGGCTGCTGGCATATTGTTGCATGTACTTCTTGTAGGCTATCTGCCTTTCACGGGGACCAGGGAGCGGCTGTTTGAGGCCATTTGTCGTGGACGATTGAGGGTAAGTCTTGAAAGATGTAACTGCAGCCAAATTACATTAATATAAGAGACAAGCTTCTGCCCGCTACTTTGTCTGCGTGGATTTCAGAATCGGATCCGGATAAACAGTAGCCTATGTTGTATTCTAGACTATAATATATATGGCGACAACAGACACCGTATTACTTAATTTAATGAGATAAATATTTCACAGTTCGACGCACCTCTCTGGGATGATGTCAGTGACGCTGCTAAAGATTTGGTCCAGCGAATGCTTACCGTGGACCACACTCAAAGAATCAACATACAAGAGGTCCTCAATCATCGCTGGATAAGGGTACGTCCCTAATATTGTATTATAATCGTCCTTATCATCTGTTTCTTATTGGAATATTCAAAACATCATCTTTTGTAGAGTGCATTAAAGTGCAAACAGTGTAAAGTGCATTGGTTCTGAATATTCAAACAGGGATTAACAGAGAATGTAACATTTTGGTAATATTTTCGACTTTACCACAATTATCTCTTGAAAATTACTCGATTGAATACCTAATGACACGTTTATGTTATTTAGGATCGCGAAAAGCAGAACCGCATCCATCTTGCAGGCACAGTGGAAGAGCTGAAGAAGTTCAACAGTCGCCGTCGCCTTCGTGCTGCTACCTTGGCCGCAGCAGCAGCTGATGATGAGGAGGACGAGGAACAACCGGCCCGACGAGCCGTCATGTTAGAGGAGGCCAATGCTGCTGGTATGTTGCCAAGGACCTATTTGATATTCTAAAAGATCGATGACTGACTCTTCTAAGCGGTTATGACCGCATTATTATCCTCCTAGCCTTTTCCAAACTAGTTTAGGTTTGCTTCCAGTCTAACCGGATGCGGTTGAATATGGGTATTTTATACAAAACGACTGCCATCAGGCCCCCGCAATATTCGGGAAATACCGATATCCTGAGGATAGACTGGTTGTTAGGCTTTTTGGACTTCTGTCTACCAGTAACCAACCGGAACTCCGACGGTTTTACTTGCTGTCCTAGGCACAGAGGGATCTCGATGTGTTTGTCAACAACCCATTTATTGACTGCGGCAGGCGCAGTTTAACCTTGTAGATCGGTTGATCAGCTTCGTTATTACTTAGCCACGAGCCCCTCTGTTAGGTCTAGAGAGGAATATATAACGAAAATAATTTATAAAAATAAATTGCTAATGTTTACTCAAACTTGCTAATAGATAGTGCTGTTTACTACTTTTGTTCATGTGTATTATGCGCCATCTAGTAAGCTTATTCGTAACCAAACTTTTGTGCAGTTTAAACTAGATGGCGTTAGTTACTACACAAGTTAACGGTAGAAAGCATTTTTGTTTCATGATAATATTTTGTTACAGCCGTGAATCTGGTTGTGGAGTCACTGGATGATGTATCAGTCCTCCAGGATGGTCCCATGGTCATGGATCCTGATCTTTTCCACAGTGTATTGGACGATTTGCAGCTCAGGGCTTTGTTGGAGGTAAGGCATGGTGCTAAATGGTTTAATCCTTTGGGCCCGGTAACCTTTTCTTTTAACCTTATTTTTAAATAATAAAATAAAGATTTTATAGTCATACTTAAAAACAACGCGTGCAATCTAAATATACCTACACAAAACTTTGTAATCAACACAAAATCCTAATAATATAGAAAAGGTGAAATAGCAATTACTTGCAATTGCTATTTTCGCAAATTTTGACGAATTTGCTAGTTTTATCGCGTGGAAATTACAAATATGCACGAAGATAGAGCACATACTTCAAGTAAATGACTAAAATCCCCTCAAAATCAATCCCACTCCAAGTCCTCCAAGGGACCGTGGAGTCTAGGCTGAAATATATGTATATAACTGACAAAGCTGATTACCCAAGTATTGTGCTGAGCGGAAGCGTCCATTACATACCATCACGCTTGTGTTTCGCGAAGGGTTAGGCAGAGGTGCGAGTGTAAGCATACCTACCCAAATCCAAACTCCAAGCTGCCACTGAGAATTTCATAGAAAAATCCAATAACACTGCAAATCCTGGGAATCGAATCCAGTCCCTATAGCGCAGCAGTCGAGTTTAGAACCACTACACTAATAAGGCACTCTTGTCAATAGACACTGCTCCGAGTTGAATGCTAGGTTTGTACTGAGTGGAAGCCTCTGTCCAGAGTGAACTAATCAGCAGTAGGGTAATAAATAACAAACAAATTTATCAAAGGGGATTACCCTTGATAAATTGATTGAACCCTTGATTATCCGTACTATATTATATGGAATGTAATAGTTTTAGTACGGAAATACAATAACGAATATTTATCGTAAATACAATAATGAATATTTATCGTTATTGTATTTCCGTGCTAAATATTCCTCATGGATAGTCTGCTGTCATCACTACATAGTATAAAACAAAGTCGCTGTCTGTCCGTCCCTATGTATGCTTAAATCTTTAAAACTACGCAACGGATTTTGAAGCGGTTTTTTTTAAACTGATAGAGTGATTCAAGAGGAAGGTTTTAAGCTATTTAACATTACGCTACGACTTTTAGGAAGGGGGTAACGCGGGTGAAACCGCGGGCAGGTCCCTAGTATACCTATATATACTCGATAGGCTCGATAGACTCGTACCGAATAAAAAAACCCGTACTTACCTTCCCTTGCCCTAAAGTCACGGCTATACGATTCGTTATATTCACCACAACTATGACAGTATGCATTTTGGCCCCTAGATATACGATCGTATAGCAAGCACAGTGGTGGTAACGAGCGGTAGGGCGCCGGCAGCGGAGGGCCGGCAGCGCTGCCGCCAGGCCCTAGAGGCCGCTACGAGGTTGCGGCACTCCGGACCTGGACCCGCCGCCGCCACGCCCGCCACCGCCTCCGCCATACACGAGATGAGGAGACTGCTCGCCCTGCCACATATCAAGGTACTGTACACGTTTTAGCCATAAAAGGATCAAAAATTTCGTATATTTCAAACAACCGAAATAGATACAGTAGCCGATTTATCAATTAAAATTTCAATTAATTGATTAAATTTAAAACAAATGAAATTTTAATTGATTAATGTCCAACATTGTATATTAAAAAATGTGTTTGTAAACGTATCCACATCCACGCAAGTGTTTGAAGCAACTGATTAAAAAATATGAACTTTTCAATCAATTGATTAAAATTAATTGCAATTAAATTAATTTTAATTAAAATTGAGTAAATTAATTGATTAATGCCCAACATTGTTCCGGGTGTGAGTGTTTGTGTATATTAAAAATTGCGTTTGTATACGTATCAACGTCCACGATATGAGACAACTTATAGAGAAAAAGGAACTTCAAAAAAAAGAACTTCAATAGTCTCCAAAAGATATTCTTTAATAAAAACCGTACGTTACTCTATACACCTATATATAACTTGACAAAGGGAAGTCAATGCTACAGCTACCTTCAAATAAACGATAAATACCTTCACACGACTCCCTACTTTGCTTTCATATCACGTCCAATACAAAATCGTTGTACAGAGGTAACCAATTTTATAGGTCTTAGATATATTTCAGTCCCTCACAAAAGTTTTATTAGACCACTCGAGCGGTGAATACGGAATGAGCCTTGTTCTGTTCAAACAAAATTCAATATCCATATAGTTGGTTGTTTATAACTTGAGGGCATAAACAATGCGGTCTCGGAGGTAACTAAGCATCTGCCGACGAGATGATAGAGCTGCCTTTATATTATAGATAACTTGACACACTGCTATGTTTTAGTTTTACTTGCTTTTGTGATTTTTAGTTAGAAAACTGCCTCATTATCCTGGTGGTCCTGAGCGGGACTGCTACGCTAAAGGTCCTGGGTTCGATTTTGTGGAATGGTGATGATTCTAAATCAAACAAAAATTAACTAAAAAATTATTGTACCTTAGTAGCATAATAATGTAGGACTGTAGGTCTAATTCAAAAGGTCAATTATAGTCTGTTAAGATCTTACTTTGCTAAGTAATAGGAGTGATAGTTGTTAACAATAAACAACCAATTTCTTAATACATTATATTTTAATTCGAAAGAATTTTCGTCTCTACCATTTATCTAAGAGGTTTTCTGGTAGATATCATAATAACGATAAGGCTTCTTAATTTCACTGTAATAAATAAAGCAATAAAACATACTCCTACATATATTCATAGACAAAACAATATTAGCAGTAGCAGAACAAAAGGAAGCCTAAATAAACACAAAAAAATGATCCTTACAAAAATATCAAAGTAAATAACAAATATCAAATAAAAATATCGCGTATCGAATTCACGTAGGTAAGTATCAAATCATACGGTATACGTACGATATTGACTTGTTGGTTGGGCCTTGTAAAAGTTTTATATTATGCGCCGTACTTCGTCATCTGCATGTTTTAGTGGGGTCACCACGATAGCTCACAATGACGGACAAGTTTCATGGGTGTGTTGTTTTATTCACGAGTTGGGAATGCAACGTACGAGATTGAAGGATGAAACTTTACGTTTATCTTTGGGTAGTATTTATTGTTTTACCTTTACTGGTAGAAGACCTTCCGTATTTTTAATAATGTTTATAGGACCGTCGAGATTCGTTGCAAGCCGGGTGCTTGGCGGATTTTTGTTGTATCGAATAAAATGGGTATCTATTGCTGTCAACTTACGACACCTACATATTTAAAAACTTATGCTGAACATATTTAAAATCGATGAGGCTTGTAGGTTTTATATTATTATGACAAATTACGTTATTACAAGATTTGTTAAAATATTGAAATGATTTCAGGTGGCAATAGCTTCGTTATAAAAACAAAATTTTTCACCAAATAGTAATTCATAAAGCAGTTTTTATTAACGTTTGTGAACATTACGTATGCCCCATAACTTCTTGAACCTAATATTTAAAATGACATTCCAGAAAGTGTCAGTTTTGTTTCCAGAATGAAGAAATACTTATGAAAAACTTGTATGTATATTGTACGAGTCTGGCTTCGACAATTTATAAGTAATACAGCATTTGAAAATCTTCACTCGTGCAAGTATCTCTCCAAAATTCATGGTGTTACGACTGACTGAAATGTAGATAAGGTCTAGCTTGCGGCTATGAATCTAAATCTTGGTTCTTTGTTGTTATAAAAGCACATCATAAAACTTTACAGCACCATCCTACGCGGCACCTGAAAGATATTGTATAATTTACGCAAAATCTATCCAGTGAATTCATATCATAGAAAATATATGTAGAGGAAGCAAGGGGCCTCGTCTACGTTGTCTTGATATTTATTTCTGTAAATAGATCTCTTCAAGATACTTTTAAATGTAATTTGTTTAATACTAGTTGGTATCGGCATTTCCTAGCTGACGACCTCTGAGAAGAAACACCGAAACAAACTCAGAGAATCATAGTCTCTTTTGAAGTCTAGACATAATCAGAATAAGTGAGAAATACAATGCAGGGCAGTATCTGAAATGGTCTTTTGAAGAAAGATCCATAGCTGCTTTAAGTAGACCAGTCCCATCCAACGGAACGCATGCATCAACCATTGTGTAGCTCTACCATATTATAGGGAGCTCAACAATCCGTCACACGACGATATCAGAACGTCGGAACATTGCGTAGGCCACATAAAAAAGGCTTATGTTTAACTAATCACCAGATTTATTAAAATGTAACGGCAAAAAAATCACTTTATATTGCCAAAAATAGTAAATGATCACCAAAAAATAGTAAATGATCACCAAAATAAGTTCTAACTTAACCTTAACCAAATTTGGTGACCATTTATCTATTTTGGTAAGCATTTTTGGTGATCAATTTACTAAATTTGGTGGTCATTATATTTATATCCCATAAAAAATTCTCGAAGCCACCAAAAAGTTAAAAGTTTAAAGACGTAGTATATCTAGCCTACATCGTACTCACATTTACATAAAATCGTTTTAACATTAATTTAATTGCATTGTTTATAGAATGTGATAGTGTAAAATTTGTCAATAATGTCATCATTTTATATAACAACTAGCGGCCCGGTACGTGCTTCGCTACGTATAAAGCGAAATACAGCGGACAGCGGACAAAACCATTCCCAGATCCCCAATTTCATCAAAATCGGTCCAGTCGTTTGATCTAAACCATTCCCAGATCCCCTTGAACACACACAAAAAATTTCATCAAAATCGGTCCAGTCGTTTGAGAGAAGTTCAGTCACATACACACTCACAGAAGAATTATATATATAAAGATTGCAACATGTCAAAGAATGTCACATCAAAAAAAAATATAAATAATAACGTCAGTTAAGTCAGAATTATTCAATCAGTAAAAATAAGTACAATGGCCTCGTTCATCAGAGCGGCTCAATCCCAGGCATTTTTATCATCTAAATAAACTCTTACTGAATAGAATCCTTTGAGACAGTCTCCGTTTAACAATGGCCTTAAATTTATTAAGACTTAATTTTTGAATGTTGCTTGGGATTTTGATGTACAAGCGTATACATTTACATTTGAATGATTTACTGATTTTCTGGAGCCTGGTAGCAGGAACAACAAATTTATTATTTCTAGTATTAAGATTATGGATATCACTACGTTTTGTAAAGAGATTAATATTCTTGTGTGCATATGAATATGTCGTCTTAAAGAATAATGTTCAGTCATTCTGTTCAATGTATTAAATTTTCATAAATAAATTGTGAAGGAACAGTCAGTATATTAATCTCCCTAAATTTTTTGCCTCAGTGAATGTCTGGGACTTAAATTGTAAATTCACCGAGTAGCTCTCTTCTGCAGCACGAAAATAGTTTGGATATCGGCAGCATTCCCCCACAGCAGAATACCATACGACATCACACCATGGAAATAACTAAAGTACACTAAGCGAGCTGTATCTATATCTGTTATACTACGTATTTTTTTGACGGCTTGATTACCTGGACATGGATTGTATGCCGGTTTTTTCTTAAAATGCGTTCAATGATATTTAGTGATTGGCTTGTAGCATGCATGAAGTTTGTTAAGGGCTTGATTTCATTCCGGCAAAAACGAGATCCATGCGGAACACAGCTTGTTATATATAGATTCTAAAGTCATGTGTGGTGAAGTTAAACACAAAACTAATTTCTCTAGCCCAACTTGTTCCATAAGGCCAGTCCAAACTATTTCCCTTCCAGTGTCGGCTTATCAGGAAATTGCCTCATAAAAACTAAAAGTATAACTTAATACTCAATTTCCTAGTCCGAGTAGTTTCATAAAGAGATTGTACGTAACTGGGGCATGATCCGGACGTCCGGAGTAGTTTTTTCTTTATTTTTGCCGCGGGTCCATTCTTTTGACACCTCTTTGCACACAAGGCCTCTTTGATTCGTTCCCTCTTGCAAAAGGCGCCCGTGCCTGTTACAGCTCAGTACATTTGTATCAGGCTAGATTTTACTGTGTAAAAGACTACGCTCCCCTGCAGCCTGTCTGTAACACGAAAAAAACAGGTATTTGGATTCAAGGTGTAGCACTCGATTTTGCAGTAACATTGTCCGGAACTATTGTTCTTTTTTAATTTTTAATATGAAAATTCTTATACAGGCTGATAAAATTTACTGAAAGACGTCCATCCAACCATATTTGTATGGGTATTTAAGTTATAAATGTGTATAAAACAGATTAAAATATTTTTCAACTAAAACGTCACCTGTTGTTGAGCTGAAATAGTTAAGAACCTAATAATTAAACGTTCTACTACTATTACCTACCTATTTTCTTCTTAAAGCAAATTTATCCATCACTGTAAATAAATAAAATAAATATTCTTAAATAAAATAAATATAAAGTCAGATGAATGTGTAACACGGTAACAAGGAAAAACAAAAGTATTCCTCGACTTACACTGAAATGTCCAAGCTTCGTCTTGTTCGCAGTAGTCCTGCCGTTCTTTGTAGTATGGACACAGAAAATACAGGGATACATTCAATGGGTGTACATGGAATCTATTCTCTGCAGGTAAAGCTCCCTCAATCCTCCTTTGATAAAGTACCAAATATATTACGGTGATATAACGTAATGTTAGTACATTATCTGTATCGCGTTGTAAAGCAGATGTTCGCACGTAATGGCTCATTGAATTGAATTACAATACGCGTACGAAATGATATTGGGGTATATCATATTATACGGGTATTCTTCATTCTTTCGTGATATGTAGTAGGCGTACTGTGGGTATAAAAGTTACTTAAAAGCGTTTAGAAAAATGGTGCTGTTACGTGACCCAAGGAGTGCTAGTTTCAGTGTAATAAAGTGTGAATTTTATCGAATCGTGTATTGGTTATGATCAAATATTTCTTATTTTCTTTATAATATTAAAAATAATTTTGAGCAGTGAAGAAGAAGCAATATTGCCCTGTATAATTATTTAATTAATTCGTTATGTACAAAAACTTATTATTATATTTTTATCAATCGAACGACGGTGATGCAGAGTCAAAACATGGTTAGTGCTTAAAATATTAGCTACAATAAACACACCTGCAATAATATTATTAATATTCTAGCGATATTTTTCACGAGACAACATGTCATTTACTGCCAGAAGATGAGTGAGAATATATGAATTATTCTACTTATTCATATACCAAATTCGAATAAAACTCCCATAATAATACAATTACAACTCCTGATTAATGGTCGAAAATGATTTCTATTACATGCGGCGTAATGTTTCTGTCCTTTCTAACAAAACATTGGCGGGACAAACTATCTACTTAACCCTTCCTGTCTCTACATATACATGAAACTTAACACATTATTAATGAATACTGCACTCGCCGTCCGCAAATAATAATTTATCTCAACAAACTTTCAGAAGTGTCAACCCTATTTCATTTAATGAATGGGATCAAGTTTCGAGGGCTTATCGTTTGCTGTTATTAGATTTGCTCCTCTTGTGTTTTGGACTTTTTATGTGATGTTAACTGAATTTAAACAAGCCTTCAAAGTTGCACGCATTTTAAAGTTAAAGCGATTAAGGTGTGACCTTAGTGCACCTAATTCAATTTTTATTTGACTTTGGTCACGTAGAATATACTACGTGGTATTTTATGGCAATTCATAAGCCACAATCACACATCACTATTTCTACGCAAAACATAAGATTGTGAATACCTATGTCAATAATTGTTGTGAAAATTTACATTGTCCACTACGTGTTTTTGATATACAATTTGCCATAAAAAAATTCTAAAAAAAATCTATATTAATATAATTATATATTAATTTAGATTTTTTTTCGTTTGAACCTTGGGTTCGTGTGAATTATATTTAAGAGGTGTAAACGTAGTATTAAGTACATAACATAGAGCATAGGTTCTATAAAATTGCGTAAAGGAAAAACATTGGTAGGAAAATTCGATCGATTGGAGCAAAACAAAAAATGGTGCAGTCCCGTACCCTCGTGCGAATAGCACAGTTCCAGTTTTTCCTTAACCTAGTTCTTTCCGGAAAATTAATGGGGCGTGTTTGTAGGTTTTTGTGGGAATTGAAAGGCGGCCAACAAGCTTTCGGAAGGCTGGCTTTGAATAAGGTAATCATCCAATTTTCAAACTCGTTTCGTGAAAGGATACCACAATTTTGTTATGGCTGCCAAACGGTGTTCAGTATTAACATACCATGACGCTTGTATTCCCCGAAGGCACTATTGTAGACCTGCAGGTCGCTGATATGTTTAGCTACCGTTAACCGGCCGCAAATCCTTACTTCGAGTTGCGGAGAAGTTCATAGAATAAAACCCAAATAACACTGCTCGAACTAGGAAGCGAATCTAAGACTTTGTTAGCAGTCGCGTTTACGGGCACTAGACTAACGAGGCAGTTAAACATGATTGATATATTGGAAGAAATTTTAAAACGTTTTTCCTCAAATATGCAGATTTGACAACAAAAGTGATATCCTTATTTTGCATCGTCACGAAGTTTAGTTTGTCATTTTGCGATGGAGAAAGAGTAAGAGGGATACTGTTAAGAATTCCAAGTAGCATCTGTTTGTAACACTTTCACGAGAAATATGTCTTGAAGTGTGTCATATACTGGATTCTCATGTCTCCGCCGCATTGAAGGAATGAGTTGAAAAATGTGCAGACGACGAACGTTCCAGTACCAAACTACTTTTTTATCGTTTTAAATTTCAGTTTTGCGGTGATGTATAGTGGCGTGCGCTTTAGAATTTTAAGGTTATATTTCCGCTTGTTTTATTGTGACACGTCGAATATGGTACGTGTCATGTAATTTAAGACACGAATGAATTTAGGGGACAAACAAGTGTCTGACTTAAATTTGGAAATATTATTATTTGCGGCCGTATGAGTACTTAGAGATTCTACTCAGAATGAGACACTATATTACACCACGTTGGCCTAGTCCTTGCTGGCAGATTTCACACACCGTCCAGACAAAGGCATATACATTCTGAAGGGATTATTAAAGTGAGTTTGACACGATAGAATCCGTAAGCTGTTTTGTTTTTTAATATATGGAATAGTAGAAAGTTTCCGAAATCAATATATAAATTCTTTGTAAAATTGTATTTATATAACATTTAACAGCATTGATTGAAGCTTCATTGTAATAATCTATTGCATTGTTTGCTTGAGTGACAGGTACGAAATCTATTCCAGTTCTCCCACTGACGTCAGCCTGTTCAGTTTCAGACAAGGTATCGACTCATTTCACGCGTTAATAATAGATTGTGAACAATTCTGATTTGGCTGTTACGTTAAATGTTAATGGGTTTATTTTGAGATATTACATTGGAGTATCTTAACGTGCGTTCATTGTTTTTAGGTGGCATTTTCCTAGGAGATTAATATAAGAAATATTTTAATTCAATCTGATAACTGTCTCTAAAAGGTTTAAATATAATTTTGTTATAGAGTTCTGGAAAGTGCCGTGCTTATTATTTAACTTAAACTTTGAAAGGATTCAAAAGTACAAACACGTAAGTTTTATTACCAGTTTTTATTACTGGTGTAAAACAAACGTAATTTATCCTCAGAAGTTAATATCAACTGTTTAATATTCAACCAACACTCACCATCCCTTAAATGAAGCATAGAACTCTCAACTTTCTCCGGGTTTTAAGTATTAAACTTTGAAAAAAAAAACAAGACGGTCGACCGTTATTTTTATTCGAGATAGGGTTTTTTTTTGCGGAATTAGCGCATAATCCCCACTCTCGCCGGCTCATTAATCAACCGCTAACGACTTTAGATTGTGGGCTCCAAACGGGCTTAATGCTGACCTAAGCTCAGATACTGCGTTTGCCTTTGCTTCAAATGCACTTCGAGATTAGTTCGCCAGTTGGAATCGTAGAACTTGAATTGAAAGAGTTTCTTTGTGATGTTGGAAATTGTCACGACTCTTTGGGTTTTCCCAAAGGCGGTGAAGTTATAAAACACAAGTCAAGCCCCTTTTTGTAAGAAAGTTATGTCCACAATAATAACTTTTAGACAAATCAAATCGAATTAGAGCATTTTGCGTTTTATCCGTTTTATCTTGCGAACTGATGGTAAAACACCAATCAAATTCATAATGGGATGTTCTCCGATGTCAAACTCTACTTTGTTAACTTATTACAAAGTTAAGCGCTAACATATCTAATATATATTGACGAATTAAGGATCTTCTCCTTCTGTGAAAGTCGGTAAAATATATATATACGTCCCATTTTTGCGAAGGAGATAAATTCGCGAATATAACTTTACCGTTTTATTACCTGCCCCAGCTTTACTGAATACCAAAGAATTACCTTAAAGTAACATCCTAATAAGGGAATCCTTTGCTGAAGTTTTGACCGTAAAGTGCCTGAACCCTTTCAATAAATTGATTTTAATTTAACTTATGTAACAGAAGCAATACGAAACTGCCATCTCTCATTTAATTGTTTCCTGACAAACTAAAATCTAATTTTAATTGGATCACAGCCCGGTCATTGTTCCAAAGTAGATGAATTGAGACGGGATGGAATTTATATTCGATCTTACAGTAAAGCATTGTCTTCTTTAGGTATCCATTACTGATTTGAAGGTTCAACATTTGGGAGGTCTTATTGGATTTTTCCGGGTATCGTTCGATTCCTTGATTGGAACATAAGACGATTCGCCCTCGAATTCTAAATTATAGTCAGAGCTCGATATTTTTGTTTGCAAAATACTCATTTATTTTACTTTGATAGCGTTAGCTTTTCTATCGAAACCTAAACCAAGTTGCCGTCCAAATTTATGGACACTAGTTCTACTTTCGTTGTTACATTGTTTTCCGGGAAACGGGTTAATGCGGTACTTCCTAGGCGATGGCTCGTATCCTCGTATGTATCAGCCTGTAAATGTTTCACTTCTGAAGCATCCGCTCTTCCACTCCATTGCTTTAACAGTCAAGAGGGAGAAAATATAATCCTGTGATTGACGAATGTAGTATTTGGACAATGCGATACTTTAAGCAAAAATAAAACTGCTCCTTTGGTGATAATCCTGTGATTGACTATCAACTAGTGCGGTTAATGTTATTTTTAGCAGTTATTGCTATTAGAGATAAGACAAGGAATTTATAGTAGCGACTGAAAATGTGGGGTAATCTCTAAGATGTATGTAAATAATATTAAGTTTCAGTCTATCATACAATTTTACGCCTTATAAATACTTCTTTTCTTTATATCATTATGTTTTTACAACGATCTTGAACTATAAAAAATAAGTAGAGACATTAACTACGTTGCCATAACTCCCTCTAGCAGCTATAACTTGTCGACCGGTTTTTGTGTAATAAAAGGAAAATAGCACAAAGTAGCGTGGGTTATAGCAGTCTTCAATAATAATACAGCGTCGTTAAATAAGAAGCTTGGTTCGCGGGACATGTCGGCGGTGGAAGCTAGATTCGACATGATAAATGTTGAGCACGAGACTATACAAAGGCAATTTCAATGGTCATACATCAGAATTTAAGAGTTTCTGCGACAGCGACACCACGTTTCACAGCTTTGGTGGTAATAGGAGCTTGGTTTTAATTGCAAAGGAAATTCGTCCTGCAAAGAACAATTTGCATGAGATCCTCGTTAAACGCAGACTCGCAGTAATGAAGTGACTAAAGCAAGCTTGCGCTCATAGAGATAATAAATACTAAATCACAGCAGATAGAGACAGCCGAATAGTTGAACAATATTGCATAGGATAATAATATCCGACATATTATATTATGCCTTCGCAAGGACTTAGGAAAGAAGTGTATAAAACTATCAAGAACTTTATTATAATAAAGCTAATATATAATAATACGATATCATCACGTAGATTGCCAGCCGAATAAGCGTTGAAAGTGTTGGTTAAGTAAAATATTACTTTTCATGTTTAACTTCACATCCTTAAGGCTCTTCTATTTGTTGCTATTAGTTAGAGGGCTACGTCTCCAATATTAAATATGTCAGTTTCCTAACTTGTATCTACTTGTTAATAACAACTAATGTTTTTTTTTATCCGTCTTTTAACGACTCTAACAATGAGATTAAAACATTTCTGAAGTATGTCCTGGTAGCTTAACATAACGAAGCCATTATATTGTCCCACTGTTGGGCACGGGTCTCCTCTCAAATGAAAGGGATTAGGCTATAGTCCGCCACGCTGGCCTAGTGCGGGTTGGCAGACTTTACATGCCGTTGAGAAAATCTCTCAGGCATGCAGGTTTCCTCAAGTTGTTTTATTTTACCGTTTAAGCGCGTAATAATAAACGATTAATACGCACATGACTTCGAAAAGTCAGAGGTGCGTGCCTTGGATCCGGACTCGAGACCTTTTACTTGGCAGTCCAATGGTCATACCACTAGGCTATTACTACGGAAAATCTTTCTAAAAATCTTTCCGAGCAGTTTAAGCACAGCCAAGAAAATCAGTTAGAAGTAGCTATGCATGGCATTAATATTTGGAGGCATTGTTACTCGACGAGAGTCTAACTAGATTCGCTGCACTGCACGAGATACGCGCCGACTGTTAACAAGATTAACGTTGATTAACCGAACAATATGAACTGGGTCGCGGCAAATTCAATTTTTGAAGTTGCCACCTGTATGGTGGCTAATGGAGGGTCGGTTGAATTAGTTAGATAGTGCGGCGTTCAACTTAACTTTTCAACTTTCCATCTGGTTTCGTTGGTCAAAATATAGAATACAAATTGTAGTATATATATCGTATCTCTTTTTCATTTACTAGTATTGAAAATTACTTGCATTCCATTCATTTTTTAAAACGGAGGCTTTCCTATATGTTTTCTTTCGACATAATTATTAGCCTGTATCGGTCCACTGCTGGACGTAAGCCTCCACTAAGGTAAAGATTTGCCAAATTTTACAATAAACCAAACCAATGCATTACATTGGCACAATTTTATTTCTCAAACATATTGACATTTTAAATCTCCTAAATTCTTCCTGAATTAAAAATGTAATGTATCTCCATTTGAACAAACTCCAATAAGTTCAAAAGTTTCTTTTGTCGATAGTCACGTGTCACAAATAGGAAAGCTTGTATAATCCTGGATACAAAAGTTCCGCTTTTTAATCGGATTCACTTGTTACGTTTGTATTTTTGATGATTATGCACAACGGGTTGGATTTAACTTTCGTTAATACGCTTTGAGTTTTAAATTCAGTTATTGACTTAGCGAAGTTGAAGTGCGAAGTATGCAAACTGATGTCTTCTTTATTTTATTTTTGGTTTTCTATTTTTTACAATTGTCTACTGTACTAAATAGTGACTTTCTTAGATCATGTTTATGTAGGTCTAAGAATAGTCTAGTGAACAAAATCGAGAACAATTTAAAATTATCCAAGGGATAAAAGCTACTGTATAATTAATTTATCGTGAAGCGCAAAATTGTGTTTTTGTTCATATTTATGAATTCTCCAAATACTCAGCACTCGTTTTTTAATTCAGTGTAAATGTAACATAGAAGATCATTATGTTATTATTAACCGTGGTGTATTCTCTTACAGTCGAAAACTAGAACGGCGTTTGTATACGTTATATTATTACTTTTAATTATCCTGTTAGATTAGTTACGTTTCTTGAAATCGGGCCTTAATATTTTATTCAGGAAGCAAACTTAATTAATCTCTTGAAGTTATAATTGGCGTGTTTTAAATTTGAATACATTGCATCGCTGTTCTTGTCCATAAAGTAGTCCAAGATAGTAAGAGATTAGATTATCCTTGTCAAGAAAGGTTTAAAAGCGATGTCATTATTTCGCTTTAATTTGTCCTTAGATAAACACAAAAATATCCAAGGTAATTTTTTTTTTCTAACTTTCGGGCAAATTCAGAAACGCAACCGTATGAAGATTAACACACGGAGAACCAAATCGATTGGAAAACATTACGAGTCTTACCCTTTTCACAAGTTTCGCCCACTTTCCTGTTTTAAACCTCTAAGAAAAATAGTGTTACTTTGTCTCGGTATCGGTTTTTGTTTTAAGACGGCCGTAAAACCTACCTAGTTAAGCACTTTAGGCAATAAATTCTGCTCTTAAACCACGCAATTTGTTATCCAAACAATGCACCGAAAAATATACCCATTACGTATATATAGGTAAACATTAAACCCACAAGTTCGCGGGATGTTTTTAGGTTTCATGTATTAAGAACTAAAACTTTGGCCATAAACCGCATACTGACCTAGAAATAGAACCCAGTACCTCAGGCTTAGATGTGCTTGCTACCAGTAGACCAATGAGGCAAAAATTTAAAACACAAAATTGATTTTTTTTCTACCACTAAGGTGGTAAACAAGCATACGGCCCGCCTAATGGTAAGCGGTTATCGTAGCCTATGTACGCTTGCAACAACAGGGGTATCACTCGCGCGTCGCCGACCCTGTAAATTAAGGAGGAATAGTTGGGCTGGCAGCATAGGAGACATTCTGCCATGCATGACAGCGGTAACAAACCACCACCGGTCCCCCACACTGCCAACACAACTCTTCCTTGCGGAGCTCTGGCGACCTTGCTCACCGTTAGGAACACGGAGCTATGTTATTTGGCTACGATTTTCTACAAGGTCGCTACAAGGAGGGTCGCGGCCCAGTCGAGCAGCTCCAATTGTGAGTGGAATTATTCAATTTAAAATCTTATAGCAATCCTATGTACAAGTTATCACTATTGAATTATTAACTAATCTTGATTAGGGAACAAAACCTGTCATTGATGGTCTCTATAGACCACTGCTGGAGGTGACGCAACGAGGTGGTGTTGCGCTTAATTATAATAACGATCAATTACCAGAACATGCTCTGTACCAAGCCCATTAGCTAGAACAATATGGCACTACAATGGATTGTAAAGGAGGCAGTCAAAGCTGTTTGCTTTCTAAAAAGAAAAGCTTCAAGAGTAATGAGATGACGAATAAATCTTATGGTATATCAGTAGTTCGTGTGGTGGTTTTTTATAAACCTTACTAGCAATGTGGGTCACACACTACTAGTATTCTTGTTAACCCCTCGTGCTGAGATAAATGCTTGTGTTACGAGTGGGTTCACGTCGGTAGTGCAATGGGTGGGTGGGATTCGAACCGGCAACCACATAATCGCAAGTCCGACGCCCTAGCCATTAGGCTACCGCGCCTTCAATTTTAGACAAAATTTAACATATGTTATGTTATTACAATATTGTTTTGGCCAATATTCTATCAGTGGATGCAATATTAATAAAAGGTTTTCTACAATGTTCTCGGTTGGGTTACTTATAAAATATTGGGAATTACCATAAAACAGGCTCGGAGTTGCCAATATAACGTTATTAGCTTTATATCAGGGATCCCCGACTCTTCCTTTGACAAGGGATTATAGGCGTGTGAAGAGCAAATATAAGGCTTCTATAAGGCATCTTGATCTTATTGATTCTGTAATACGGCCTCTTGTTTACATCAAAAGTTGTGTTGGGTAAATTGTGTTATTCAATTCTGGAAATAGTCTTGATTCTATGTCGTTGCTTTCTAAGGCTATGTAGTTGTTAATAGTCCTCTTAGATCCGGATTTAAAATAGATTTTTATACATCATCACATATAAGTAAACATTGTTATTTATAAAAAGTATATTTATTTTAAATTGTAAATTTGGGTGGTCCACGCGCTCAACTTTCCCTTATTTCCCTCTTTGTTGAATTATCTTCAATTTTACCATAATTTGAATGTAATTATACTCGTGAAAAGGTCCTTTAAGTAGATTGTGATGTTTAATTATTTTCGGCTATTAATGTTGCTTTGTTTTGGTGTCTTTCTCTGATTTTTTCATAAGTTTTTTTTTCAATGACACATGAAAACTATTTATGATGACAGACGATGCTATGGTTGCGTCTAAAACCGACTTTGGAATCTTCTGATTATCCGTATTTTTCCATGAAGCTTAATAAATAGTGCCTTTTGTGTTTTCCCGCTCTTTAAATAAATGTATGTGCTATATTCATTACGACAGCAGCCCCAGCGGGCCTTTCTTTGCCGCGTGAAAAGCAGCTTCCAAAGCGCTATGAAGTATCCAGAATGTATTCAGTTCAGACTAAAAAATATTGCGCCGCAAAGTAAAATAGACGTAACAGCGCAATGCACATGCTTAGAGGATTTTATTTCGAAATAATGTTGCATTTAAAAGTCATTCTGTAATTTCGAGGCTTTTAATAATCAAGGTAAAAATGGTAAAAGGGAAAGGTAAAAATGGATATTCTTTGAATTTTTTGGGCATTATATGTATTTTCAGTGCCGTGAATATTTTTCTGTTTTCCTTTTTTATAAAGAACCTTTTTATTCATTCCAGGTAAGTTTTCCATCAGTCGCCGGTGGGTGAGTACGACAATTTTATATTCATTAATGCTGCCGATCCGTAGTGAAGCGGTAAAAGCAGACCATTACAGGAGTCTATTACTTTAAATCACTCCCGTTATCAAAATCGATTTCACCGTTTTTATTATATTTTAATGACTTGATCGTTAACGTACCGCTGGTCAGACTCGATTATTGACATTTATTTTCGGGTAGTTTAATATAATATTATGATATACTAAAATATCCAAAGAAATCGAATCCAGCAAATGCTTGTGTACGAGTTTGAGATATTCGAATTTATTTTTCTTTTTTAAAGGTATTTAAAATTCAAAGTCGTTCTCGTCATTAAAAATATTTTTGCTATTTGCTATTTGACACACTAACTAAATCATCTACAATTATCTCACCTTCGCCCTCATGATTAGGAATTAATATTTATGACGTCATAATGAAAAGGATTAACCTGTCTCAGGTACGGTGACATTAATTCTTCCGTATAAGATCCTTGTAGCTTTGTTAACGTGTTTAGACTAAATAGATTGAAAATTCAATTCTGTACCTACTTATCCATAGCTATGGATATGCTGACAGTGTTTGCATCCGTGACGTAAATTATGTAATCCTAATTGCTAGTTAGTAGAGATTGTAAATTATGCCCTTGATGCGGTACATTTCAAGTACCGTATACGTTTTATGAGGTTTATTGTAATAATAATATTTTACGTTAAATTAGTCTTTTTTAAAATAAATGAATGGCAATTACATGAAACATAAAATATTAATTGATTTAAAATTCATGTAAATAAAGTTTAAAATGCACGATGGTCATTACATTAGCGTAATTTCCCCAAAATCAAGCCAATTTTTATACGAAATGTTGTTTACCTTTAGTTTGGCATCCAGTGACGATTGCCACGCATTGTGTTTGCCATTTAATTTTACTCACTTTAATTCAGGATATTATTTTTTAATTGTGGGTACTTAATAAAAATTTCACGGATCATACAGGGTTTTCTTAACATATTGTACTATTATATTCTTTTCCTTGTGATGGTCCAATTTGTTGGCAAGAAAAAAAATCATCGTCTACATACATAAAGAGTTCGCGTTCGCGGTTAACACAGATGACCTGGAGCCCGGGGCGCTCACAATTCAGTCTCAGCAAACATATGAGCCTCTATTCAAGCCTCCGAACTCAACGGCTACAGAAATATATCGATACTGCATGAACTGGGGCGTCCTGGCGAAATGAGCCTTTTGTTTTACGATCTATTGTTTCTGTGGCCCTATGCATGCTTTATTGTACCCAAAGACGCTCATTTTCTTGTTTATTCAAATTTATTATGATAAAGTCTCCATAACTCTAAAAGAAGCTCCATATACTATAAATTTAATTTCCTTACCAATGTGCAAGGATGTATGCAGGAATATACTCATTTGTAATAAAAGGATCTGCTATAAAAAATATACATTTTTATTCTCAGATGGAACTGACTATGATATCATCTATGTATCTATTTAAAGGTTACATTTTTTTTATTGTGCTATCAGTTGCCTTATTATATAAATACAAATCAATTTTGCGAGTAAAGAGACATAAACTGACACTTTTGTTACTATATACACTCAAGAACAGACGTTAAAGGTAAATATCGATACCTGGTAATATCCCTAGAAAAAATCCATCATGCATCTCTATGGGCATTGCTTGTAAAACTTCCCTGCTGCTCTCATTTCTACTGGTAAAAGTAACTCACAGTAAAAGTCGTGATTGTGTGCCTGTCAGTAAGGTTATTATTACAATGAATAGTGCAGATCTATCTTAGTTTCGAACGTATATGTGGAGCTGAAAACCAATATTGTCTATTAGTAGTAGGTACCTACTCTTATATATTTATTTCTATAGTACTTAATAATATAGCTGCGGGACCTTTTGGCATTTATAAATTTTATTTATGGCTTTGTTATAGTAGTAAATGCATTTGTGCTTCACATTGATGACTTCATAGAATTTTGTAAATAGCTGTATTCAGAATCTTGAAATAGCACAAGAAAATCATAATGTTAGTAGAAACTAGTGCAAACATACGTCTAATAGAAGAACTTGTGATAACTCCATTTTAATAAGCATTTAACATATTGAAATAGAATTAGGACAAGTTCAAGCATTTTGAACAACAAAATAATAAAAAAAACAATTAAATATATGAGCACCCTCTACTAAAGTTAAAAATGTTAATAATCATCGAAAGGGGTTGAATATTCTTCAGCATTAGCTATTCTCTCTGTATTTACTGTAGGTTAGCCTCATTTGCATCATTGTTCTGTGTCAGTGACTTCACAATTTTACTGCTTAGCTGAAATGTAACGAAATTTCACGTCTCCCAAATATAGAATAAAAGATTTTATACGTGGTTTCATCTTGGAAAATGTTTGTGTTGTAATGTACGTATGAAGCGTACAAACCTACAGTAATATTCTTGTATATAGGCCGTAAGCCATTATTGCAAGGCTGCGGCATGCCTGGTGTAATGTATGATATGCCTGTGAAACTAAAATTCGTTTCGGCATAACAACGTATAAGCCTAAATATTTGTTTAATTTGATTTATTTCTCTTTTAACTTTCTTACGAAAAGTTATTTGGTACATATTTGCATTATTATATCCATTATAAATGTGATAAGTTCGACTAAGACATTTGTTATAAAAGCACACCTAAATATCTGAAACAGGAATTTGAAACTTAACATCGAAATAATTTTCATATTTGGTTTATGTTGCCCCAACTACATCATGAATAAAAAACGTCCAACTGCCTGAAAAGCAAGACCAGTCCTGAGCTATATTTCATGCCGCACTTTGAAACGTCTCGCTAGATTGCTGCGACTTTTTTCTGTGTTGAAACTATTTATTTTTCTTTCAGTATCACTACTACATAGTGTAAAACAAAGTCGCTGTCGCTGTCTGTCCGTCCCTGTATACTTAAATCTTTAAAACTACGCAACGGATTTTGAAGCGGTTTTTCTTATTAGATAGAGTGATTCCAGAGGAAGGTTTTAAGCTATTTAACATTATGCTAGTTATATATAAAATAAAATGTATTAAATACAAACATATTTTAAATGCTTTGATACGTATTATTTTCTTAACCATTAGAGAACCTTGAGACCCTTAGTGCGTAGATGATACAAAACATTTGGGAGGACAAACATGGCTTAACATGAGAAACTAAGAGTCAGCGTCTCAAATGACCCTATAGTGATTAGAGGCTTTGGAGGTATTACCAGCATCGGCAAAGGTTCTCGTGGTGATTAAAAGGGGCGTTAACATCGTAATTCGATCAACTGATTGATGGAACCGATTTGTTGGGTCGCCCTTACATATTAGTCTCTCACGCATGTTAGGTAACCTTAATATTGGGATACATTTAAAGTGTTTACCATACTAAAATATAATTTGATAGATCTTTGATTATTTTGGATCTTAATTAAACGGCTTTGTACACAAATACTTTCATTATAGGATGTTCTACTAATGTACTTAAGTAGGTATCTAGCTCTAGACGAATACCTAATGAACAAAGAAAGCACTAAGTTTTGTAACGTGCTCTGCACAGCACTTTTTTTCTTTTTATGCATCCTCTTCTCTCTTGCATTAAATGAAAAAATACTTGTAATACTTTCAGAACTTACTGCTTCTAATGCATTCACTGTATCTCTGTCCTTTTTACTCTCGAGTAATGAAGCACTTGCATCGCAATATTCGCCATTTGAACGCTTGTGGTCCTTTGCCTGTAAAATGTGGGTCGCAACCAATGTTTACTTTTTTAGAAACTTGTGTTTTCCCATCTAACTTTAGGTCTTTTGACATTGTAATTTTCATTAAATTATTATTTAGGTTAATTGAATTGTTCTAGTTGAAAACGAGACGGTTTCTATTTTCTTCACCGTTTTTGCCACGATACGTAGTTTTGTGTATAAATCGTGTCAATGTTCAGGAAATTTGTTAGCTGGCAATGAATTATTTTCACGGATAAAATAATATTTGCCAGTAGGAATTTTGTACTATCTTCCTTGTGTTATTTTAAGTAATAGTGTTACAAATATGTAGATATTAAATTTGAGGAAGGTTCGTCAAATATTATATTATCCATCCAACCATAACAAAAAATAAAGATGTATATATATATTCCTTGTTTGAAAGTATCGGAAGCAGGTTACATTAGCCATCTGGCGCTTGACCCTCTTTTCGGTTTCCGAATTTGTTTACCGACGGTGCCTTTATTTACCCCGTATTTTTTGCCAATACTTTGATTTATGACTTTACATATCCAGTTTTACTTATCCCGGTATCTTAATGATTTATCCGAACAGATTTATACCCAGGTGTAGCAAAGTATCGGGCCGGCTAGCTTATATCCGGGTATTTCCGTTGAGTTACTACCCCTAGCTCTGACCAGGATTAGATGAATACAATCGCGAAGCGGAGATGCTATTTCATTTTAAACCATCTGGCAGAGACGAAATGCTACGTAATTAGGTACCTATTCGTTTGTATGAAACATCCAATGGAAGAAAAAGACAACTATTACAAAAAATATGGTTAGTACCTACCTTGTAAAAATAATAGTATATATGTATATATGCATAGGTCGAAATGAAATCATAATTATCATCATTATAAATGTCGGATTTGGATGTCACTGTTGATATCTCTAATTTTGCCGGTCCTCTGGCTCAATTTCATGCATCATTGTTATGACACGCGTTTGACACGCGCAGCTAATACATAATTAATCACAAATCTATTTACTCTTTACATTTTCGTTCAATATTTTAAAATGTAGTAATTTACTGGATCAACATCAAAATTAGGTACTTTTGAGAAGTTTGTAACGTAAAAATGTCGAAGTTTGGTAACAACGCAATGAGTTCGCATTTTCTAATAAGACTGATGGGTTTGGCAATCAGATCCAATATCTGAAATGGTGTTCGATTACTGGAAGTGCCCGTTAAACATGCTTGGACTGAGGTGAAGTTTCCCCTTGGGTTTTATGATCATCATTTTACCTTTTTACAAACGAAATGAGCCCTTTTGTTATATATTTAGAATTTTATTAGAGTCAGTAAGATTTTTTCAAGATAATAAAGATAATGATGCTAAATAACGCACGTTTATTAGGTATCTGATTGTTTTTTTTCTCTTTATGTACCTATTATTAATGTACAGGCCATACTTATTGGAACTTATACTAAATAGTAATCAACTGAAACTTAAATTCACTTAAAACAATAAATAAATCAACTTAAATACTTCTAACTAAAAAAAAATCATGAGCATGTTAACGAAACCATCGGTCAATGGTCCTGTAACCTACACCAAAAAATATCGTTAATGTATTAAGCGTATAATGTATTAAGTTTATAAGTAACTATTTAACAAGATTATTTCAATAAACTGCAAATGGAATACAGATAAAGCTCACAACAGCGCACTTAGTAATCGTGAACATTCAATTATGCTCCCCGAAGTTTATGCAGCGCTAGGAATAATTGATTAATGAATGACGTTATATATGCAACACCGGTACCACCTATTAGTTTAGGGTCAGATTATCTAAAGCCAAGTTTCAGGCTTGAATAAATTAGTGAGCAGTTCGTTGTTCACGGTCAGAATCGAATTAACGACAGCAGGTTTTGCTGTTGTATCAAATATTTGTTTGTTTAAATATCACTCGATTTATAATGTTGTTGCATACATATATACTCACGCCCTTTTCCCATACGGGTAGGACTATTGAACACCACTTGCATACCTCTTGCTTCATCGAGATTCATACATCTTCCAGAGACATAGGTATTTTCGCGCCGGTTGCGAGTACTACGCACCTGACCTTTTTGAAGGATCTCACCGATTCAGTTCAGCGTACGTCTTTCTAGGGCGTCCTCTCCCAGCGGCTCCACTGACTAATATTGTTACAAGAGAAAACAAATCTACATACCTTATCTTATTCTTAACACATGGAGACCTTTTCATCCGTCACTCCTCCTAGAGTACGTTTAGCCCTCTATCCCAGTTGTTATACGAATACATATATAATCGTTAGTGGAAGGTCGAAATGCGTAACAACCAGTTTATGTTTAGGATATAATTATCGCCCAGAAGTCTGATGGCAATAGCTTCGTGTAAAATATTGATATTTTGCCGCATTATGTTAAACTGGAAGCCGACCCCTACATAGTTGGGAAACAGCTAGGTTGATGATGGAAAGACAAACCTTCTTTCTACATATCTTACGTGGGAGAGCCATGCTTCGTCACAAATGGGCCGGCTCGACCGGAGTGATACCACGGCCTCACAGAAAACCGGCGTTAAACACCGCTTACGTTCTGTTTCGCCGAGTGAGTGAGGTTACCGGAGGCCCAAACCCCTTTTAAAAGGTCGGCAACGCACTCGTGACTCCTCTGGTGTTGCGGGTGTCCATGGGCGGCGGTAATCGCTTACCATTAGGAGAGCCGTCTGCTCGTTTGCCCTCCAATCCTATAAAAAAACCTACAGCAGAAAGTATCGATAGTAAATATTGGTTATAGAGTCATAGCTATATACTTAATCCTGTTTTGTTGTCGTTACAATGCTGAAATATAGGTGAGGAAGAATATCCTCACGTAATCAACCTGTTCTACATTGAATAATCTAGAACAGGTTTATTTACATTATAGTTTAGTCACTAAACAAATTATACTTATCGGTAGATTAATTTTAGAATCTTCAATCTCTGATTGCAATGTTTATTTATGAATCCAGTACTGATTTATATTCTTAGAATGATTTTCAGAAAGCGCGAAGACGATTGCCTTCTGCCAAGAATATATGCTGAGACTGCAAAAAATATAATTACTTAAATTACATTTCTACGGTCGGAGAGTGGAATATTGCATCTATAATTTTATATGCTTTTTGAGTATTGATAATAATTACGACGAAGTTTATATTTATGAAATTATTATACCTGTCCCAATTTCTTCACAATCTCTGATAAAATCTTCAAGGAGCCAAGTTTTATTTACGTTACATTACCTCGTATCGGGTTAGCTCATACTGCTCGCGTAACATTCGTTGAGGCGCCGCGACATCAAACGCTGAACCTGACGACGGTCCCAAGTGTCGGAAACACGCCTCCACCCCACAAAAGCACGGTGGTGTGAAATGTTCACGAGAATGCGTAGGCCCGTCTGACTTTTTAGGCGAGACGACAGAGTTTTGGAAAATTTCTTCATCGTTTGCTATAAGTCATGGATTAGTGATTATATCCATTGGGATGTTCTATCGTAGATTACGAAAAAAATACATTGCTATCAATCAACAGTAATAAAGTCATTATCGTAGGTCGTCGCATGTTATACGTTACGTTATCTTTAAATATTATGAATGTAGAACAACATACCATCACATATGTATTCCTTAAAAGGATAGGCAGAGGGCTTTGGCGACACGTTTGGCGTAGCGGTTGAGCGATCGGCTTCTGCGCAACGTGTTGTGGGTTCGATCCCCACACGGAGCAAATATTTGTATGATCTGCAGGCAAGCTGTTCCGTATCTGGGTGTTTGTGTTTTTTTTATGGGATAGCAGGGCAAACGAGCAGACGGATCGCCTGATGGTAAGCGATTACCGCCGCCCATGGACACTCGCAACACCATAGGAGTCACAAGTGCGTTGCCGACCTTTTAAAAGGGGATTGGGCCTCCGGTAACCTCACTCACTCAGCGAAACACAACGTAAGCGTTGTTTAACGCCGGTTTTCTGTGAGGCCGTGGAATCACTCCGGTCGAGCCGGCCCATTCGTGCCGAAGCATGACTCTCCCATGTAAAACGTGTTTGTGAGAATTTGTGTTTGTAAAGGCACCCACGATACAGGAGAAAATCCTAGTGTGGGGCAACGTTTTTATTAAAAATAAATAAAAAAATAAAAAATAGGCAGAGGCTTTGGTACTCATGTAAACTCACTGTCTACAAATTTATGTCCAATGTAATAGGGGGCGAGCTATAAAACAAGATTATAAATAACTATGTTTTTACCAAACTCTATTTCTTAATGTTGTTGGTATTTAATATTTTTTTAATGGTAAAATGCGTTTTTGATAAACGCAATGTCCTGTAATTCAATTTCTTTTTTTACGTGGGACAACCATACTTCGGCACGAATGGGCCGGCTCAACCGGAGTGATTCCACGGCCTCACAGAAAACCGGCGTTAAACAACGCTTACGTTGTGTTTCGCCGAGTGAGTGAGATTACCGGAGGCCCAATCCCCTTTTAAAAGGTAGGCAACGCACTTGTGACTCTTATGGTGTTGCGGGTGTCCATGGGCGGCGGTAATCGCTTACCATCAGGCGATCCGTCTGCTCGGTTGCCCTGCTATCACATTAAAAAAAAATGAAAAAATTTTGGTAGAAGTGTGCTTAAAAATCTCAATCAAGCTTCCAGTAACAAAAGCAAAAGTAATTTGTGTCTATATTTAGATCCGAATTGTTTTAATTAAAGGGCGCGCCAGTATAGGGACATTACAGTTTAAATTAAATCTAGTTTATAGACGAATGGCAAAGTTTAGGGATGGTAGCTGTATTTTTAGTATTTCATGTATATTATTATTATTATTACTTTATCTCTATCACTCAAGACTCGTAATCCTTAATGTTCTAATAGTGATCACGAGCAAGACTACTTACTAAGACGGTGCACAAAGTATAAATAAATTAATTAATTTATTAATTATGGGTTAACATTAGTACATTTCTGCCTAACCCGTCAGGTATACAGGCGTGATGATAAATGAGATTCGTAGTAACGCAAGAAATAATGTATTGTATTTACGACCAACAATAAATATGATAATTCACCTGTTCACGCCGCCCGCTGTCGAGTGTTTCCACGTGAAAAGACATCGTGAATATATGAATTTCCCATATGGGGATTTTATTTTTGATATATGTCTTATATTGAATTATGTTTTTCTTGGGAAATAGTTAAGTCAGTTAACTCGGTTTATTGAACTGAATTCTTTTGGACTTGACGCTATGTCTCTTATAATCTTCTTTCGAATGTATTGTTAAAGAATCAGTGCCTATAAAAACTACATATATCGAATATACATATATTGAATATATTAAGGGCATTACATCGCTCAAATCTAAAAAACAACACTAGAAACTTCTATAAAGCTAGGGAGCTTTAAAAAAGTTTCTAGTGGAATCCTTATGTGCGTTTGCCATATAAAAAATATGTTATACTTAAGGTCATCACACACAAAATGTATTGTTAATTTTTTTTATAAATTCGCCCCAATTTTGGATAATAATTCAAGTAAATAGGCCTTTTTAACCTAATTTGTATTTTTTCTCTTTAACGGCTTAATGTCTTTTGGCTTTAAAGTCATTAATTTTATACCAAAAAATTGTAATGACGTAATTAACAATTTGTATTGTTTTTATTTTCTTATTTCTTTGAATATTTTGAAATAATAAAGAAATACCCGAAACCTCACTAGTACCCCGTGTGAAGCACCCCCGCAATGCCTGTAACTAACCAATACTAGCACAAAGACTTAATCCTCAAGGTCATTGGGTAATGTAATACCCTTAATTGCTTCATTAGTCTAGTTTGTTAGGTTATGTAAATTATCATTATTTATTTTAAGCTGACAACACTAAGATTTGACCATCGTGTTGACTACCCTCGATAAAAACAATGGCAAGATATATATTCGGTCGGTTGCGCGTGCTCGCGCCAGTTGGTGTCGATTCCTGGTACCGGAAAGTTGTCGGGTAACAACGGTGCGACGTCACTATTTTTGTATAATTATAATAAATAAAATAAGGTAATAATTATAACATTGTTGTTTGGTGAAATATATAAAAAGAAAAGATATAAAGCAGTGTTTGGGTGTTTATTTCTACATTTCAGAAGTGGTAAGTGCCTACCGTTTATTTATTTTTCTTCTTAAATAAATTCCCTGGATATAATTTGTAGCAGACAGTAGCAGGTATGCACGATTTGAGTGTGGGAATTTTAAGTCAAAGATATTTATCGCTTAAAACTGTGTACATATGGTGTTTAACAATTAATATACATATATAATATAATCATTAATATACATTACAAAGTAAAATCTTGAGAATCATTCGTTTCAATTTATATACCATAAATATGGCTTTTTATAAAACGCATACGTTGGGAAATATATTCCAACTACCCCACCTAGTTTCTTTATTGGATTAATACATAGCTGGCCTTGTCTCTGAGTTTTAGATAAAATGGAAAGTGAAAATAAGTCACAGCCTCGACGTCTGGTAACTCCGGACCGCGCCGAGTCTCGTAGTCAACGATCAAACAATGGAGTCAGGCGCAGTTACAGCGGCACTCGACGCAACAGCACCTTCGAATATCGGCGCAGCCACGTTAACGACCACAGCAGCACCCGTGACTGCGACAGGCTGCGAGCAATAGAACGAGAGATGGAGCGCGAGCGGAGCCGGCTGCGGGCCCTGCAGGATGACTTGGATAGGGAGCGTGACCGGATGCGGCATACCGTGAGTAATAATCGAGAACACAATCAAAAAAATCAACGTTCTTCACGTATTACACCCGCCCAGAGTGAAGTGCGTTCCCGTAGGCGAGAGAGGAGTTCGGATTTGGATGAAGGTCCCGAGAGACGGCGTAGCCGGATCGACCGACAATCCAAAAAGTCCCCTAGCCCTTCCTTTTCAACTAAAGACGTAGCTAACATTATTAACACACTGAAACATTTACAGCCACAGCCATCGACGTCAGTAGCGCTTCATTCCAATAATCACAAAAATATTTTACCCGATTTTGACCCGTCGTCCAAGAATCAAAGGATAGATGTTTGGTTAAAAAAGGTTAATGAATGCGCGACGGTCTATGGCTGGGACGATAAAACAACTATCCATTTTGCAATGCAAAAACTCCAGGGTTTGGCCAAGACCTGGTATGAGAGTCTACCCACAATTCTTTTTAATTGGTCCGAATGGCAAAATAAATTAATAAGCGCTTTCCCGTGTGAGCAGAACTATGGCCAAACTCTGGAAGATATGTTGAAACGCAAAAGTAGGTTTAATGAACCTATCGAAGTGTATTATTATGAGAAACTGGCCTTATTGAACCAATGTAACATTGAAGGGAAGCATGCAGTTGAATGTATCATACACGGTTTGACGGATAAAACAATGAAGTCTAGCGCCACCACATTGCGTTGCTCACACCCGGAACAGTTGTTACAGTTTCTAATGAGCAGTAAAGAATTCTCTCAAACTGTAGATAGACCAAACTATAAATTTAGGTCGGGAAATGATTCTGATTCCTTTAGTAATAATAATCTCAATAAGGTAGGAAGTAAACCTGTTACCAATCAAAACAGTAGTAATATATTTTGCTATAACTGTAAGGAAAGGGGTCATCCCTTCTTAAAATGCCCTAAACCTATCCTTAAGTGTAATAAATGTAATAAGATGGGTCATAAGACTGAAAATTGTTTCTCTAATAAGGATACTAATAGTGGTGATGCAACTCATAATCATAAGACCATGTGTATATTTGGTTCAAACCCTAGCTCTAAATTCTATAAAGAGATTCTTATTAATAATGTCTTAACGAAAGGTTTTGTAGACTTTGGTAGCGAAGTGTCGTTGATAAGACGTTCAAACGCAACTTGTTTAGGATTATCCTGCGATAATCGTTCCACATCTTTAAAAGGCTTCGGAAATGACATCGTTCATACTATTGGTAGTGTTAATGTAGATTTGTCTGTTGATGGAGTGCTTGCTAACGTTGTTTGTCAGGTGGTTGATGATCAATATCTGGAACAACCTCTACTTATAGGACAGTCATTTACGGAACAGCCACATGTTGTTGCTTACAAATCCGCTGACAAGCTTAGCTTTTTCGATATTGGTCGTGAGATGCCATTCTCGGGTATTGATATGCAGAGTAACATTACGACTAAGGTTATTGCTACTGCTGATGTTCATGTCTATGGGCCGGCATGCATCAAAGCTTATGTGGACCCTAAAGTCAACGGTCATATTTTGTTGGACAGCAAGGTAATAAGTAAATTAGCGGAACAAATTGTTATCCTAGGAGGAGTGTACCCTGTCAATCAAAACGGCGTTGTTAATTTATTAGTTATTCCGGTGTCAATATGTAGTCGCATAAAAAAGGGACTTGTGGTCAGTCGTGGTGTAGAAGTTAGTTCAGTAAGTTGCATTGTCGAACCCCCTAAAGAAACGACCGAGCACGCCAAATTCATGGATATGGATAAGGTTAAAGTAGGGGATAGTGTAGATGAGATCCAACGGCAAAACCTTTTGGAATTATTAGATAAGTATCGACATTGTTTTGCCTCTTCTCTAAACGAGCTGGGTTGTACTAATGTCACTGAAATGTCAATCGAACTTAACAGTAAGAAACCTGTTGTTTACCGGCCATATAGGCTTTCTTACAAGGAGCGAGAAAATGTACGAGATATGGTTAATGAGATGTTGGAGGCAGGGATAATTAGAGAGTCGGTTTCACAATATGCGAGCCCAATTATTTTAGTGCGCAAGAAAGATGGAAAACTGAGGATGTGTGTTGATTACAGAATGTTAAATTCTGTGACGGTAAAGGAGCGTTACCCGATGCCTAACATTGATGACGAAATTGCACGATTGTCGGGGCAGGCCTACTTTGACAAAGTAGGCCTGCCCCGACAATCGTGCAATTGATTTAACATCAGGGTATTACCAAGTCCCCATATCAGAACAATCGCGTCCAATAACATCCTTCGTCACACCGGATGGCCAATACGAGTTTAACCGTATGCCGTTCGGTCTGGCAAACGCTCCAGCCGTATTCCAACGGATGATGAACCGCGTCCTTGGTCCAGCTCGCTATGACGGTGCCACGGCATATATCGATGACGTCTTGATTTACGGTAGGAGTGTTGAAGAATGTCTGGCTAGATTGGAAAATGTCTTACAATTGTTAGAAAAAGCTAATTTAACTCTTAACCTGGCAAAATGTAAATTTTTAATGGATAGGATCGACTACTTAGGCTATGAAATTAGTGCTGCCGGTGTCCAGCCAGGTAGTAAAAAGATACAATGCGTTCTTGATTTCCCGTGCCCCACGAATCAGCACACAGTGCGTCAGTTTCTCGGACTTGTGGGATACTTCCGAAAATTTATTCGAAATTTCGCAGCGTTGGCAGATCCGTTGACTAAGTTACTCGCTAAAGGTGCGGTTTGGATCTGGACGGATAACCAGAATACTGCATTCGAAACCCTTAAATTAATGTTAGTGGAGAGACCTATTCTTGCAATCTACGATCCCACAGCTGAGACAGAGCTACACACCGATGCCAGTAAGTTAGGTGTTGGGGGAGTATTATTGCAGCGGTCAGGTAGCGATGCTTTCAAACCAGTGGCTTACTACAGTCGGAAAACTTCTCCTGAAGAAAAACATTTCCATGCTTACGAGCTGGAAACTCTTGCTGTAATTTGTGCATTGAAAAAGTTTAGGGTGTATTTATTAGGCCAAAACTTCAAAGTTGTCACTGACTGTAGCGCCTTGCGTTCTACCTTCTCGAAACGAGACATACTCCCTAGAGTGGCGCGGTGGTGGCTACTAATGCAGGAGTTTCAATGCACG
The DNA here is from genome assembly GCA_910591435.1 of Acronicta aceris. NCBI lineage: Eukaryota > Metazoa > Arthropoda > Insecta > Lepidoptera > Noctuidae > Acronicta > Acronicta aceris. The sequence continues at coordinate 4,177,731 of OU342767.1, read as the reverse complement.
GTCGAATACCGCCCAGGTGCGAGGATGGCTCATGTTGACGCTCTATCTCGAAATCCTATAACGGATGTCGAAACTTCGAAGGTTTTGGAACAATATCCATCGGTGATGTCGATTACTAACGAAGATTGGTTACATACTTTGCAATTAGGCGATTCAGAATTATGTAGGATTCGAGATGTTCTTATTTCGGGTATGGACGCAGATGGATTAAAATATATCCGTGATAATTTTTTGATCAAAGATAATAAATTGTATCGTTATTTAGATGGAGATCAGAGTAATATTCGTTGGGTGGTACCGAAGGGTGCGAGGTGGCAACTTTGTCGTATAAATCATGATGACATAGGCCATTTTGGAGTCGAAAAGACATTGGAGCGCTTAAAAAAATCTTATTGGTTTTCCAAAATGTCATCATTTGTAAAAAAATATGTTAAAGCCTGTATAGAGTGTGCCTATGCCAAGAAAAGCAATACTACGAAAGAAGGGTACTTACATCCAATCGAAAAGTCGGAAGTCCCATTCCATACACTACATATTGACCACCTCGGACCCTTCGTCAAGTCGAAACGGGGAAATACTCATCTCTTAGTAATAGTCGACGGATTTACTAAATTTGTATTTGCCAAGCCGGTGCGCAATACTAAAACTCTAAGTGCAATTAGGATCCTAGAAGATATATTTTATACATTTCGCGTCCCGGATCGTATGATCAGTGATAGGGGAACATGTTTTACATCTCATTCTTTCAAAAGATTTTGCCTAGATAAGGGTGTGAAGCATGTTCTTAACGCTGTAGCCAGTCCGCGATCAAACGGTCAGGTTGAAAGGTACAACCGCACCATCCTTGACTCACTAACAGCTCAGAACTTGAATCGTGATGAAAGAGAGTGGGATGATGCGATTGGAATAGTACAATGGGGACTAAATAATACGTGTCAAAGAACCACCGGTAGGACACCAGCAGAAGTAATGTTTGGAACGTGTATAAATTCGGAGTTGAATCCCATGTTAAATGAAGTGCGCCAAGACACCCGCGAACTTAGTGATTTGGTCACAATTAGGGAACAGGTTAAGGACTCAATTGATTTTCAGCAGGAAAATCAAAAACTGGGCTATGATAAGGGAAGATCCCCGGCTAGAGTTTATGCCGAAGGAGAATTAGTTAAAATAACAAAAATAGCTTTTAATAATGACGGCAAGAGCAAGAAATTACTTCCTTCATATATAGGCCCATATCGCGTAGTTTCGGTGTTAGGAAATGATAGGTATAGGGTAGCAGCTGTTCAGGGATTAACGGGATCCAAAAACAAACGACAAACAACTGTGGCTGCTGACCGAATGTTGCCTTGGATCAATGTGGCTGCGTTAGAGGTCAATGAATCAGAGTCTACTGATAATGACGAATATACTGATAATAGTGATGGTTAACTATGTATATCCTTGATGTAGGAATAATTTCAATCCTAATTCCCTTTGATTTGAGTTAGTCATGATACTGTTTTGTAACAACTGTTAGTCTGTTGATTTGATGTTGATGTATACGTGTTGATATTACATAATGTCTGCATTGAATTGATAAATAAGGTCATATCATGATTTCTCAGTATGTATGTAGTATTTACCCATTGTAATTTATGAAACATTGACATAACTGTGAGAATGGATGGGTTCACGGTTTGTCATATCGCTTACCCTGGCTACGAGAATGGATGGGTTCGTGACAGGATCGGTGAGATGTTTCATATAAATGGAAGGTGTCCCGATTGTAAGAATTGATTGGTTTGCTATCAGGACTCGTTCCATTATCTGATTTCGTAAGGATGGATGGATTCAGACTTAAATGCTATTTTTTATGGTTGTTATTAGTTCTGCGGGAACGGATGGGTCCGCAGAGCATATATATTTTTTATGATGTCGTTCAATAGATAGTAATTTGTAGCTATAAGTAGCACAATATTTAATTTTATATCCTTCAAAATTGGTATTTTAGTACCATAAAAGTGTTCTTCGTTAGGGGCCGGCGCAACTGACCGAATGTTAGGTTATGGTTTTTTTTACCGTGCATGAGGACATGCACGAGGTCAGGATGGACGAATGTTAGGTTATGTAAATTATCATTATTTATTTCAAGCTGACAACACTAAGATTTGACCATCGTGTTGACTACCCTCGATAAAAACAATGGCAAGATATATATTCGGTCGGTTGCGCGTGCTCGCGCCAGTTGGTGTCGATTCCTGGTACCGGAAAGTTGTCGGGTAACAACGGTGCGACGTCACTATTTTTGTATAATTATAATAAATAAAATAAGGTAATAATTATAACATTGTTGTTTGGTGAAATATATAAAAAGAAAAGATATAAAGCAGTGTTTGGGTGTTTATTTCTACAAGTGGTTAAGTACGATAACTATGCTAGAGGTCCTGGATTCCCAGATCGAGAAAAACGTTTGTTATTCTATGATATTCTCAGTAGCATATCGGGGTTTGGATTTGTGTTCTCCAATAGGCTTACCCCCTATTACATGAGACCTAAATATCCCTTCGAACTGTGGTTAACACGTCTGTGGGACCTCTGCATAACCCTTCGGCAAATACAGGCGTGATGGTATGTTATTAAATATACAGGTTACTGTTTTATCATTACTGTCGCCTCGTCTTTTATCTCCAAAGTGTGTTAAGTAAATATCTTTGATACTTTAAACAACAATAAAGTTATCTCCCCCATATCAGAACTGTCTAAAATCGAGCATCTAATTGGCGTAATCAGCCTCATTCATCATATTGCGCTTAATGTTTTGTGAATGTTGATTAATGACCACTTTAATACGCTCTCGGCGAAAATTCAAATGTAACCTAACTTCGTTCTATGCGGACTTCGAGTTAGCAGTGCGGAATTTATTTAGCTTTAGTCAAATATGGTTATGAATAAAAATGTACCTACTTTCGACATTTTCGTGTTTTTTATCAAGAATGTTTTAAATACCTCCGAAATTTTTAAATACTAGATACACCCTTGGGTTCGAAATACCTCTTGTGTCTTCTCGCTTTATTGACAATATAAAAGACAGATTTCTTCTAAAAGCGTTTATAACAGTTAGGTATGAGCTTTTTACTTAAAAAATGTTCAGCATATACTTAAAAGTCGCAGGGAATTAGATAGTTTCTTAGATACTACACCTGGTCTACACATTTATTAATGTTGCTACTTAGTACTTTTTACTTTTTCCTCGTTATTAATTCTTCTCTCATAACCTTGCTCCTGCGAGCTACATTAGTTAAACTTTTTGCGGTAAAAAGTCCGAGCAAAAAGTTCCACAAAAATGTAACGAACTTAACTATCAAGGCTTCTTATGATACCTATAGGGTTATCAAAACAAAAAAAATGCCTGAGTCTCCAGCACCCGACTGTTGACCGCAGTAACCCCAGCGAGCGGAAAGAAATTTTCATTTGATATTCCATTTTTATGGGGCAACTTGGTTGTCGGACCGCCAATGTCGTTATAGGCTGCGGTGTGTATGAGAGCGGATAATGGAGTTAACATAATTTTTAATCAGAATTAGTACTTATTGGGTTAATGCGGGCGAGTTCCTACGATGATGATTTTTTTATGGGATAGGAGGGCAAACGATCAGACGGATCGCCTGATGGTAAGCGATTACCGCCGCCCATGGACACCGGCAACACCATAGGAGTCACAAATGCGTTGCCGACCTTTTAAAGGGAATTGGGCCTCCGGTAACCTCACTCACTCGGCGAAACACAATGTAAGCATTGCTTGACGCCGGTTTTCTGTGAGGCCATGGTATCACTCCGGTCGAGCCGACCCATCCGTGCCGAAGCATGGCTCTCCCACGTAAAAACGATTATTGAGTACCAATGTACTCAATAACAAAATGAATTAATTGCCCTTGACTGTATCGATTTCCTAGACCTCTGATTTATCTATAGAATGATGAACTACTTACATAAATAAAAGTAGGTATCTATAGTAGTAACGTTACAATAATTATACCTACTGCAATCTAAAATTATTCTAACTTGAGCATACTTTTATTTTTCTTTTCTTTTTTAAATATTCATATTGTCCATCTATTTTTTCGTCCACTGTATGGCAATTGGCAATGTTATTTACTTACATACCCTTTATGCTATTAAAACGATAGCTAGTGCCATCTCACATTATTGACAGTAATATGACAAAGACAGAGATATATCTTCGTCCAATACTTTATATCTGGAGGTATGCGGGTATGACATAACAAAAAGAAATTTTGCGCATCGCTGACAAAGACGTGTTGCCTTACGGCATTCAGGCCTGCAGTAATGTTAAGAGATTTTGCTAATGTCACCGTATTTTGAACAACACGTATGTTACACGTTACCATTGTCGCAGGCATGTGTCGTTTTATATACCTACGTACGTCGTCAGAACTTGGAAGGATTTTCTAATTTTGTCGAGGAATTGACAAGTTATTCAACAAGGAAGAATATTTACCTACTCATGTTGGTCTCTTGGAGCCCAAAAAACAGTTGCCAAGGAACTTAAAGAATCATTAATCTTTAGTTTAATATAATGTATACTACTATTGTTTTGTCATACGTAATGAAAGTCTCCAGTAATTGATAATCTAAATTTAATCAGATTAAATAGCTAACTATGGCTGGGAGTTTTCGTAATTGGCATCGTTTTCTCGGAATACTTGTTACTTATGCTTTTGGAGAAAACGATGATTCGGGTTTTCGGATTCACTTTAATCATGATCGATTGTGAAACAAATGAGTGCTTTTGCTCTATAAACCACATACAATTATTGTCATTATTACGATACGAATTCAGTTTTGCAAATTGCCCTTGTCCATTTGGCATGAAAGTAGTTACTTCCAACAAAAGACCAGCAAATTAAATCAACATTATGTGTACTGAACTGACGCAATGAACTTGGAAATATTTCCGACATTACCATAGAGATGAGGGTGAACATTCGTTGCCACTAAAGTTAGCCACCACAAATGGTGAAAGTCCAGTTATTTTCACGAGGTAACTTCGTGTATGGCTTCACAATAGTATCTGCGCCAGTTGCTTTTAATTCATCTAAGTATCCTTATTTTAGTACGTGATTAATTCATTAATTCACCGTGATTGGTTCATAGCTCACATCTGAAAAGTACCAACTAGTTTTTTTTTTTAAGTTTACTAGCAATGTAGGTCGCACATTACTAGTATTCTTGTTAACCTTTCGTGCTAAGCTAAATGCTTGTGTTACGAGTGGCTTCACGTCGGTAGTGCAATGGGTGGGATTCGGACCGGCAACCACATGATCGTATGGCTACCGCCGTTTCATAGTTCGGATTAGTATTTTAATCGATTTGGCATTTTATTTAAATTGGAGGTCATAATTTGGAACTTTGAAAAATTTCGCATATTAAAAACATGATATTTACAAACCCATAGTGGATTCTTAACCATTTTCTATTATTAATCATATATTATTATGATTTACCAAAAGTGGCCTGTACGATAACTATGATTCTTCTTTTTCAAATTGATGGTTTTCCATCCATTGCTTGTTGAAGGGTTCCTCACCGTACTGAACACCATGTTCTTTTATCGCTATTTTACAATACTTACCAATACGAATAGCATTATAAACTGAATTCTAAGTACCTTTATACTGAACGGTAATAAATAATATTTGCAAGAAATTGGTGGTATTGTATGAGAAATAATAGCACTGGTTTCTAACAATGGTATGCCTGTATACATAAGTCTGCAAATGAATCTTGGAAGTGGCAGAAGAGGTATATTAATTCCGCAGCAAACGATTTCGGCAGTAATTTCAGCTTTTTGCATTGTTAAATATTAATAGAGGCATAAGTAAAGTGCTTTTTATTCGAATTATACTTTGATTTTGACGACAAGTTTGGCGTAGTGGCTAAGCGATCGACTCCTACGTCACGTGTTGTGAGCAAATATTTCTATGACCCAGGTAGTTGTTTCGGGTCTGGGCGTTTGTGTTTGTGACAATTTGTGTTTGTAAAAGCGCCCACGATACAGGAGAAAATCCTAGTGGGGCAATTGTTTTGAAAGAATGAAAGAATACTATTGAAGAAGAAATAAAATAATAAAATTAACATTTAAGGGAAAAATAACATACACTTCAGTATTTTGTGGTGTATCTTCAGAACTGGTCGGACATCAACTAAATGTAGGTATATGGAATCAACCGGGAAGGATATTCAATCAGATAAAAAAGGAACATCGCGATGATATAACGAAACGCTTACGATCTGCGAAGATATCGGGTAACATTTATAAAAAAAACATACATTCGAGTTGAGGATCTCCTCCATTCTTGAACTCGTGGTTTAGTTATAAAATGTTTCAAATATTGTTAAATTCAGCAAAAAATCGAAGGGAAGGAGAAATAAATATTTATCTTTCATGAACCATTAGGTTTGTGGAACTGTTTCTAGTTCCTCTGTTCGTTTTTTGTTGTTATTTTAGGATAGAAGGTACCTACTTAAATATATCCGTATGCTACACCATATATTCGTGAGGAGATTTTTACGGGGCTTAGGAAAATATATTTTTTATAAGTAGGTGAGTATACCAATTATGTTTAATTTTATATCTTTAATAGGAGCGTTATCTTTGATAAACCGAGCACCAGTTAACATAAGATAGTAATTTTAACTCATTGTTTAGTATGCTAAACTACAGTAGGTAATCTGCTTAGCAGTGAGTATTAAAACACTAACTTTAGGGTGACTTGAATAAAGATTATAACACGCGTCACAAGAGGGCCCCAAGGTCAGCATGAATATTAATATGAGGGTTTCCACCCCGGTGAATATTCTGCATCAAAATATATTTTCCCTTCAGTTTTCCCTGCCTCGTAGTTTAGCGCGGCTGCTACGCTAGAGGTCCTGGGTCCGATTCTTAGGTGGAGCAGTGTTATTGGGTTTTTCTTGGGAATTATTAGTAGCAGTTCGCAGTTTGGGTCTGTGCCCGGGTAATGGCAATAGGTTCGCCCTCCTATTACATGGGACCTAAAACATACCGGCAACCTTTGAAGCGGCGGTAGCCTAATGGCTAGGGCGTCGGACTGGCGATCATGTGGTTGCCGGTTCGAAATCCACCCATCGCACTACCGACGTGAACCCACTCGTAACACAAGCATTAAGCTTAGCACGAGGGGTTAACAAGAATACTTAAAAAAAAACTGTTGGTTTACAATAGTACACCTCTGCCTAACCCCTTCGAGGAAAACAGGCGTGATGGTTTGTAATTTTTTCTCTTTTTTTACTTTCGGCGTCATACACTCATTATGTTTATATACAAATGGGAGTTGATATTATTAAAGTTTTTGCTTTTTAATACATAGCTTGGCCAGAAATAGGCGCACGGTGCGACTCGCACCTTAATGCGCTCGTAACGTCTCATTTAACTTCCTTATGTGGAATGAACTTAATTACTAATTCCTTGAAAATTTCCTAGCGAATTTATTCTTGCCAGGGTTTAATCCTGTGTCAACTTTAGAAATAAAATGAAGTGCATACCTATTCTTATACGAATGTACCTCGTCATTAAAATCAGTTTTAATACTGATATTTTTTTATCGCGATACCTAATATTGCGATAACGCCTGTTAAAATAGTCAGTGAAAAAAACATTCGACTGTGGTATGCCACCAGGAAGCCACCGCGAGTCGCACCAGCCAGGTCGAAATTTGCCTTCACATTCTGAATTTACGTCCGGCGGAGCGTGAATTGCCCACAAAAAGGTAATACCGAAATACATCGATATCCAGACAATATTCTATCAAATTGTGTTATTATTCGGATTTAGATACTGTTAATCTAGGTTCCTACGGTCCAATTTCGTCTGCTACTACTTCACTGAAAATAAAAGTTCGGAAATCGTTCCAAACTTGGTAAAGTTATCAAAAATTGAAATCGCTTACAATTGTTTCCAGTGAAGTATTTTGGATTAAATGGTAGAGTAGGAACATAGATTAACGGTATCGGAATCCGAATAATAACAAAATTTAATTAAATGGTGTTTGAATTACGATTTATTTCGGTATTACGTTTGTAAGAGAAATTCGGTCCGCCGGACTTTTAAGGTGACTGTAAAACTAGTTTCGTTTCGAGTAAGTGAAGTGGAGCCATGTGGACCTGTGGTGACCATGATTTCATAGGTAAGCTTTGTCTAAAACAAATAATCAATATTGATTTTAGAAATCAGTCTTAAACTCGAGACTTCGTCCAGGAAATCCCAAAGTTTTCCAAAAAGACTATAGCACGGGGACCTTCAAAAAAGGAGTCAGTCGTCGCTTACGTTGTGTTTCGCCGAGTGAGTGAGGTTACCGGAGGCTCAATCCCCTTTTAAAAGGTCGGCAACGCACTCGTGACTCCTCTGGTGTTGCGGGTGTCCGTGGGCGGCGGTAATCGTTTACCATCAGGCGATCCGTCTGCTAGTTTGCCCTCCAATCCCATTAAAAAAAGTGAAAAGGTTTTTACAGGGTTGGCAACGCGCGAGTTAAATCTCTGGTGTTGCAAACGTCCATAGGCTACGGTAACTACTTATCTTCCGCTTGTTTGCCACCTTAGTGGTATAAAAAAAAAATCGTTCCCTTCAATCGATACAAGCGAATCACGGGTCAACCGCTAGTCTCCTAGCTTATATAGGTCAAGGTGACTGTGCCCCTGATAATCTTATTCAGCGTTCGTACCCCGGTCTCGAATCAAACTAAAAGGTACCGTTCCAAATGCAATTGTGACAGGAAATTCGGGTGCATATCTAATTTACCTTAGTTTGTTGAGTCAAAGGGTTTCCACAAACAAACTAAAGTAACTACTTACACATTTTCTGATAGAATATATTTTATTTTACTACATTGTGATCTTGTATCTGATGGAAATTGTTCTTTCTGTATTACACTGCCTAGAACTTTTTGGCTTTTAGTGAAATCTCTTAGGAGGAGTAATAATTACCTATACTATGAATGAATGATTTCGGATCAGACTTTGTTCGAATTTCGTGTTCCTCATTCGAAAAATATTACAACTAATATATTTATAAGAGAAAAAAGATTACTCGTACTACTAAAAGAAAAATAATTGAGAAACAACAATAAATAACGTTATTATATTTTTACTGGAGATCTCTCAGGCACCGTAAAGCACGCTCGAATTAATTAGACAGCCGTGATCAGGTCAATGCTAATCGTTGATGATGATATGGCGGACAACTAAAAACTGTTCATAACATATTTCTTCGATTAGACAAATATGCGTTCAAAAGCATCATTTCGTCGTCTCGAACCGCTAACAGACATACGATACCAGTTGTTAAACCGTGGCAGCAGAGAAATGATAATGTCAGCTGAGTGAAGGAGTGCCAAGTGAACGCTCTGTTTGCTTGTTATCTAAACGTTCCGCTAATTAATTGTGTAGGCGCAAGTAAATGTGTTCTGTGAGAGATTTATATCACTTGGATTTTCAAACAGCTAACAGGGTAGATTTAATATAATCACTCTTCAAGCCATTTCTTCAATAAACTGCTCAACCAGTTACCACCAACCTAACCAATCTATAAAAAAGAAAACTTAGCAACCATTTACAATGCAGCTTGCTCACACCCATTTAAGTCAAGGGGAATATAAGTAAAAAAGCTATCAAAGGTCGGTACATATATAACTAGACTTCCCGTGCGCAGCTTTGTCTGCGTGCTTAGGTAAAATATACTGTGCCCATTGTACCTACCTACACCATGGAGGTTTCATATCATAAAATGTGTTAAGTCTTATTTATAAGGAAGAAAACAATTGTCAAAATGTCAACAACGAATGACAGCTGTAAATGATCTTGACGCTCATCTTGACGAAGTCATCGTTTATTAAATACGTGTGTGTGTATGTCAAACGCATGGTAGTGTGTGCGGACTTTCATACTAACTTTCACCCCCCTTTTCTTCTCTCTTCTCTCTTCAACACCTTAGGGGGTAAATTTACAAAAATCCTTTCTTAGTGCTCGTCTACATAGCAAAAGGAACCAGCACGCAAAATATCAGAGATTTAACTCCTATAGTTTCGGTTGTGCATTGATACGTCAGTCATAGGTCAGTCAGTCAGTCAGGTTCTTGTTTTATATAATATATATAGATTAATACAGTTTTCTGAAACTGCAAATAGAACGGTATTCTTTAAGTTAGACACGCAGTAATAAATTATGTATATTCCTGCTGGAATTAAATTTATTCCTCATTGGTTAGGACTGAGCCTCACAACGGGCCCGTGATCGAATTACACCGACACCTCAGTTTCTGACATAAAGCTCGATGTACACGCGTGTGCGCCTTGCTCGTTTATTTATGAATAAATCGGAGGCTGGTTAGAGAGTGCCCGCTCGTATGATCGGTCCTAAAATTGAATTATTTCCAGCTCGACTCTCTCGCACGGGTGATCCCTGAAAGTCGAACATAGTATTCGTGATTTGCATAGTTACGCTGTTACAATGTAACAACTAAAATTTGATTCATTTGTAAGCGAGGGGAATTCTCGTCGTACATTTTGTTAGTTCGTTCCTTAGGTACAGTTTTTACAGTATTCAGGTTTTTCTTTTTTATTTGAACAAAATGGTCACATATTGTCCTTTCATGTTTTTGTTGGATTGTCCAGCTTGAATTTCTGAATGTTAGGGTAACCTAAATAATCTTGATAATATATTTCGGAGGCTATTTTCAGCAGATGTTGCGATGAGATACTGATGTAGTTGATTTAAAAAGTAGATTGCAATATAGTAAATATTCTCATACACTGATTCAATTATATTTTTAATGTCAAATGAATGATACTAGTTTTCGCAACAGATTTCACAAAATATTACAAAATAAAGTATGGATCAATAAATAAGGTACATGGTTCCTACAACAAATGGTTTCTAATAAAAGGTAAATCAAAGTTTTCTGGGTACAATTTATTTTGCAGTTAAATTGGTTGGTAGGTAGGTATACAAACATGTAACGATCTTTTGAAATTGGGTTAAGGACGCCTAATTAACTTGGCACATATAAACTTACCTGCGGAATAAGATTATGTGCGGTACGCGTCAAAGATCTTGACATTTATCTATTTGTTGTTTTTTTTTATTTAGCCGAGAGATTGATAATAATCTACAAAAAACCTTTTATCCGGATTCATTCGCAAATTCTCTTGTACGCAAAGGCCGTTAGACCTTGCGATACCATAAATCCTTTTTCAGCTGATCTTGAATTTCTAATGCTGACACGAGTTGGACCTCTGTTTTGTGTGAAAAGAGCACATGCCGCATTAAAAGTCCGGCTGTTTTGAGCTGGGACTCAACAGTGGAGTGAATGAAGGCGGGGGAGGCAGGACCGCGCAGCCTCCGAACGCCCGGCCGCCCGCCAGTCGACGTCGCGTCAAGCGGGTATCACCACGCGCTACCCGCACACAAAACGCTCAACAACTAACCAAAAAGAGTAGGATTTTTTTGTGCTAAACTTCAGTATAGTAAGTAATGCTACACGCTAATATACTAGAACAAATTGGATCTAAACCGCGTTTATCATGTAATCGACCTTTCCAAAAACATCATCAATTTAAATGTTGACGCTGGCGGTGATGGCTTCTTGTAGCTTTTTTGTTCGTTAAAGGGCAATTACAGTCGTTGTAGTGGCGAAATGTGATGTATTTTCTAAGTACTATTTGTCCGTAGTCACCTGAGATGTCTAGAGGTCGCCGCGTAGACGATGTCAGTGAGTTACATTTGTGTGAGCGCCAATCACGTGTATTGTACGGAGTTTCTTGATTTTATTCGAATTTCAAATATTCTTAGACTTTCCAGCAAGCTCTACGCACTTTGAATACTTCTTTACCTCAAAAATGCGTAAGCGAATCCAGTGATAAATGTAGAGTGAAATTGGTATTCAAAATACGTACATTTTCTTGCTTATCTCACAAAGGGGTGGCTTTATCAATTGCTACAAGCTGTTGCAGGGTGTTTCTTATAAATTGAATATGCTTATAGGGTTTTATTCAGAACATATTTCATAGCAATTAGTATTCTATGCGGGTATATTTCGTATCCCAAACATAGTAGGTATAAAACTGCCCAACATACAATTCAGCATGGCCACCTAAATATATGTATGTACGATAATTCAAGCAGTTGGCAAGGCACTGACATTTGATACTCTCTTTGTAGATCATATCGATACATATCGAGTGAGATCGCCTGTAAGTCCCCGTTAACTGTCGTGATCCCGTCGTGTAAACCCCGTTGCTAGTTTATCTTAGATGCCTTTTGGGAATTGGGGAAACTTTCTCTTTTCAAGTAAAAGTTATTGATTTAAGTTACAGTTTTAGACTGAAATATCTCAGACACGCCTACTATAGTGTGTATTCTACTCTTAAATAGATGTTATAGGACGCAAATTAAATCTCATATAGAATTTCGAGTAGCACGTAAAAATAACAATTGAAATATTGGAAATATCATTCTAGTCTTCTAAAGATTGTCATCATCATTGAAACGAAATGCGAAATCTTATGTAGGTACTTGTAATGATTTATTTGCCTTGTACAGTTGACAAAAGAGTTAGGTGTTTAGGTATACAGGCAGCAACGAGATCCGTGTGACAATATTTATGTAATAATGTACCACGCAATATTGTGCCAAAACGCATTGTTGTTAACTACCTACACACCAAACCCTTCAGTGCATAATTATTTATAACGCAATCTATGTCAAGATGCGGATTAAACTCGCTGCATGTACACCTATTTTGTCGACTGTACTAATATCTAAAATGGATACAGTATAATTTGATTACACTCCATCACCGAAACCGGTAATTCCAACCCTTAAATTAATAAAATGAGCACTTTAAATTTTCAAATTAAAATTCCTCAGCGAACTTAATTTGGCTCGCAAATATATAACCTCATTTCGTTACCCTCTTCATGGGAGCTTTCGCTGATACGTTTCCGAGGTATAATCTAATGCTGACCCGTCTCAGTTCTCTCATATTTTGAAATTCTGTGCTAAGTGTGTCTGTGGCTACTGTTAAAGCTTTACTCAGATCCCTTTTTTGCTAAGAAAATGTCCAACTTTTGATGGGTTTCACATTGTGGGATCTGGAAATTTCCCTTGTAACTGCATTACAATTAATTATTTTTTCGGTTTCGGTATAGGTAAGTATATAAGTACCTATACTCACATAATAATTAACTATCGAGAAACTTTCTATCATAATGTACCGTAGCGAAGTAAAATTGATATTCTTGTGCGGTAACAACGCAGGATTATCAATATTAATGCTCACTTAGGGTGAGCGCTGTTATTGTAATATTTCTACTAACATAACATGCATAGCCTGTATTCCCAGAAGGGTTAGGCAGAGGTGAACTAATGTATACCCACAGTTCGCTGGTATAGAGAGTGAGACTTTTACCATTAAACGGGAAGAAATCCGACCTACTACGTATATAAAAGTATACTGTTCGTTCTGGGAATTGAACCTCTAGCGTAGCAGTCGCTTTCAGTCTAGACTAGACTAATGACTACCTACCTACTTCTACTAATATTCCTGAAATATTGTTTATGCAAACAGTTGTAAAAACATCATATTCGTTCAGTTCGCTTGCCACAGGGAAGCGATAAGCATTCAAGAAATTGAAAAGGATTTAGTTAGCTCGAGAGAACCCGTTTGTCGGATTAAATTGGCTTAGTTTTCGAACCAAGGATTGCCCGATAGGTATAACCAAAGACGATAATTCATTTTCAATTCTTATTCTTCGAAAAACTCTAAGTCAGTCCAATTAAATTATAATCTTGGGTATTGGGCGATTATTATTTTGAAAGTATTGATTCTCTTTAGTTCCATTAGCTCAAGAATTTGATTTAATTTGAAAAAAAAAGTTTTACCGATAATGATGCAACTCCGCTCTATTTATTTATTCTGTTCGTGTGGGTGTTGTGTTTATATCTGTGTTGTCCATTGTCACTCCTTTCTGTACATTGGTGGTTTCGTATTTATTGGCTATAATTGGTTCGTGTTTGAGAATAGCTCACCTAATGAGCGACGATGCAGTCGAAAAAGGAGAACCGTTTTTAGAAGTAACTCACAGTTAGTTCTTCTTAAAATCCTTTAAATACATTTTCCTTATTGAGCTATTTATTTACTTTCCCTAATTCTTATATTTCATATTATCACCAATGCTTCATTTCGTGTCGAAACTTGCTACGATTCGAGGATTGCGATCAGATATCAGCAACACTGCATGATAACAACATAATATATATAGCAAAGTCGTTTCCCTTTGTATAGCGATAGGATGGACATAAGTGTTGTTAAGCAACAAAAGAGAAGAAAGAGTTCATAAAAATAAAGTCGTTCCAGTTTATTGCGTCTATGTGATAAGAAAAGAAAATACTGTAAAATGTCTTTTGTATTTGTTTGTATAAAACTTTAGAAAGAAACCTTTTTATCTTTCAGACCTTAAGAACCTAAGAATGCAGGAGGTAATGTATTTGATACTGTATCAACATACAATTGAAAACCCATACATCACAGGCTAGCACCAACGTACTCACTTGATACAGTATTAGACACATTACAGGCTACACTCCTAAGTGAGTACCCTTAGATTGCGAATAATTTTGACGACGTGAGCAGAATCCTCTTATGGCATTAGTTTGTCTTATTTTTTTAACTGATGGTACATTTACCTAACCGGACAAGGGACCATGACCCATTTTCCTTACGGCCTGGGGTGACACCCCGTTTCAATACGCGGCCGACATAAAGTGACTTTTATGCATTGCTGTAAAAATAAAAGTTTCGCCGCAACCGCGTACCTGTAGCCGCCGTTATTATTTTTATATGTCACAAGTGGGGAATGGGCGTTTTAATTCGTACTGTGATATGAACCTTTATTGCTTTTATGGGACATCATGGCCCTTGACAAAAATGCCCGTAACGTTTTTTCAGATTTTTTTGTAAAACGTTTGTTTCACATTACTTTTAAAGCTCATATGTTCCATTTATGAATGGACGAACTCATCATACCAAAAATTTTAATGAGTAGGTACGTAGTCCGTAATCTTACTGTTAAATGCTGAATTTTACATTTTAAGAAATAAACAATGCCCCGTGCCGCATTTTTTTCTGTTTCGTGTCCCAGAAATAAACGTACCCCATACTTATGGCTGTATTATGTTTCCATTAGGGCTTGTTGACTTAACCCTCGAAGAAGGAACAGTGGCTGCGGTTTTTCCGCGTCCCACCGAAGTGGCTTGGGCACGTATCGGGGTTTTACGATGCAAAGGCACGCGGCGTTTCGCTGATTTATTTTCATTATCATGTTCAGCTGTGCCGCTGGCTATATTTTTCACCCCATCCAAATTTTGAGGGCAGCCGCGACTGAAATTAATAAAGAGATAGTATCGCCGGCGATCATGGAAAATTTTGAAAGAAAATTTAATATTCATCGTTACCAAATCCAGCTGCCGAAAGTTTTATTTTGTCTCCAACCTCGGTGCCAGGGGAATTCGGCAACCGGCAGCTGATGCAAAACCCGGTCGGCTCTGCAGAGATATCTCATTGTATGACAGCAACTGCGAACTGATGACCCACTGACCCAATTCTGGACTGCAGTAGTCAGCGATCTGTACCTTACTATTTGTTTCGAGTTCTGGCAGTGATTCCCACCCAACTTATACATATTCATGCCGTTGTGCAATTCTTGAAGGAATTTTCCGGTGTTTTAGTAGGAAGTAAATTTTAATTGGATAAATAAAATATTTCCGTTTGTTTACATATTTTATAGCCCTCTGTTTTCTATACTGTCTTGAATTATATATAGTCGCGTTTTTGATATGAAACAAACCTTCAGGCATATCAATAATAACACGAAGGTCTTCTGAATTTCATTTCACCTAAAGCCTGTGCCATTTGCAATAACTAGCTAAGGTCTTGTAAACATGTTTGTTTCCATAGATTTTAATAATAGCACACATTTATTATTGTGATGTAGCTATTTGGTTAGAATAAATCTATTTCTTATCTTTTACTGGTAACGTCTGTACTTTGTTCTTCACTAAATTTATTAAGATCTACATTATGGAGTAGAGTTCTATCTAAATCTTTGTTACAGAAAATTCATCACACTTATGGGTACATGGTTTATATATTATGTGTATCTACTAATCTTCTTCGATATCAAGATCCACGTTTGCCATTATCACTTCAACAATGTTCCCGAATTTCGCCCGAATATCCGCGTTTATTATAATCTCGCGCTTTATATCATATTGTATCGTATAGTTGATTAGGTTCAATGAATATTAAACAGCAATCACTGTGTAAATCGTATTTATATTCATGTGATTACCGAAATGGATCTCGTACATGCAATAATTCATAAATTAAAATTATATTCAGTAGATACCTACAGCTATGAAAATAGAATCGGGTGTTGTTGATGTTTCTCAGGTGAGAAAACATTGTGGTCCACAGTAATGAGTACAAGGAAAATTGAGAAGGACTACTTTTATTCTGCCATTACTACCCAGCTTCTCTTCGATTGTCATTTAGCAATTGGCATAACCGAGGCATTGAAAATTAACGAACCACATTCGGGTCAAGGCTGACTGACAGAAGCACCGACGACACTTTAATATGTATTTGGCATTAAATATTTTGGAATATGGACTTTGGAGTATGAGAAGATGTATGAATGTGGAAGAAGCAAAAGAAGTATGCAAGAATCGTAGCAAGTGGCAGTCTATAGTTTCTGCCTACCCCTGTGGGAGAAAGGCGTGAGTCTATGTATGTATGTATTGGGTCAGTATAACAGACTATTTTAAAAATACACGTGTTTTTCGAACAAGTCGTTGATTAAATAAAAAAATAAAATAAAAAAAAATACGTCTGAATGTTGAAATTCTCGTTCTAAATTATATAGATACTTAGGTGCTTTATTTTATGCTAAAACAATCAAGTTGCGTATTCACAATATTTTGACTTCGTGTACCACGGAAAACAAGAAAATATTTATAATAATTGTGTATATTATATCAAACTATCGTACTGCGTTGTCCAGGCTTTAGTGATGATCAAATGCAATTTTGGTTTCTCATGATTATTGATTATGATGATTGATTATTTCTCAAAGCACGTTTCGCTGACCTGCACAACCATCATACCCCTAATTCTATCGATAGGTGAGTCGGCCTATGCTCGCATAGGCAGGTGTTTTAATTTTTTCCTTTTTCCAATTAAAAACGTGCACTGCTAGCGAATTCTTTCGCCTGTGCACGACTTGAATATTTTATGCCTGCAGTCTCGCGGGAAATTAACGCTGGGTGCACTAACCATTGTGCTTAAGATTTTTCTTTGGTGCGGTTCGTTAGAATTTGAAAGACGCGATTTCGTGGTTCGTGCTAAATTAATTAATTTTTGACCGACATTTTTATTTTTCCCTGTGTATTTAGTGCACCTATTTACTCTATCGTAGTTTCACTGTTCACGATGCCTTTCAATGATATTGTTAATTAATTATTATAAACTATAATTGTTTATCAGGAAGTTCTTCCCATGTAAAATTTTATTAATGGTGCACTTCCATCTAGTTCGCTATTTTCTTCAAGCCAGTAAATATAGGTATAAAATATGTACAGACTTTATGAATCACTTAACATATAACCATCATTGTTCCAACATGTATAATATTTTTTGAAATAACAGCAGGTGTACAAGAAATAAACGAACTCAATAATTCATTCTACCAACAAGATTCCAATCTATTTGTAAAGGTTACGTGCCCTGGGGAGTAATACCAAATAGGGAATTGGATTCGTCAGGTACGCAATGCCGCTAAGACCTAAACTGAGGGTTACCGCACGCAAGGCGCCTGAGGGACTCGCAACTCCATACCCTATTATTCCACTATCTCACTTTCAGCGTACGTGAGACCCTTCTTTATTGACTGAACCTGATGTAACAATGATTCTGTGCGTAAACTACGTGCTGCGCTATCTACTTTTTGCTTCAAACGTTTGAATTTAAGGAGGCACGATGTTATTGCAATTTTCACAGTTGATATTACTAAGTGTTTAATTTATTGAATCTTTTGAGGTTATAATACTTACGTTTAAGATTAAAAGTATTTTACAATTAATTCACTCATCTAATAATGATCTTTTATAAACTCCTATTCATTTTCCAAATCTTCACGCTTACCAATCTGTTGTAGCTTGCTAACAAAGCTTACTAAACACTTAATTAAAACAGTTGTACAGTTTTAAACAATGAGACAGTTTTGTACTTGCCTTAATTATATTCCAGGTATAACAAAATATTCATTCAAACCAGTATTTAAACTTAAAACAATTCGCTTTTTGATATTGTTTGTGAGATCTGTATTAAAATATTTGTATTAAAGCTTAAAGTCACTATTAAATGGAACCCAAAATATACAGCTGAATTTTGGTTAACGAACAATTACATCTGTGCGTAACCCTTCGGAGTTGTATGATATGTTAATATGTTGTATATATCTATTCAAAGTTTGTTGGATAATATCATCATTGTATCGTCCTCCATGGTATCCCTGATTATCGTATAAACGTGATACTTATCAGGGAAACTATGGTGGACGATTATAACTGTGTGGAATTTACAATGCCCGTGATTGGTAGATATTGTTCAATAATATGTTTACTCAACAAACTGTCAATTCAATTTACCCCGATCTCGTCAAAACTAATATTTGTCCATTGAATCTTGTGATTTGATATCCTTTGTTACATCTTTTCCAGGGTAATAAATCCATTAACTTTGAGTCTTCAACATGTATTATCTTCAAATTCTTTTGCGTTGTTACTGAAATAAAAACTGTTTTGTTTTAAGATATTGTACTTTTAATAAAGGCTTTGTTGGAAAGCGGAACTTTAAATCTGCAACTATAAAGCTCGTTTTCTGAAAATCTTGAGCCAAATCGCAGCATAAGCCTCCCATTTCTACAGCTCTAGTTTCTAAATAAAATGCTTTATATTTCGCACACCTGTATGCTTCACATATATAATTGGGAATCGCCACAACGTCTAGTAGTCGAAATTATTTCTTCTTTATTATAGAGTTTAGTACCCAGTCTAGGATTTATTCTTTCTTTATTGCCGACTCTTATACTTTTTAAATAAGTAATACTGGTTCAAAAGTAATTCTCTGTATATTTCTAAGTTCGAAAGCTTCGATCTTTGTCTTTTAAATATAGTTTCACCGCTTACTAATTTCTTATTGAACTGGATATAGAAATTTCGATATTAAACCCGAATGCGGCTGTGCATTCTCGCGAAGAGAAACTTAGGAAGCGTGGTGGCGAATATTGTTTGCCCTCGAACTGGAACAGGTCTCCGCGGTTACTTCCTCCAGTAGAAAGACAAACTTAAGCCATTGTGAACATTACTTGGAATGCAGTTATTACGTTCTCTATGCAATTTGCAACTACCTGGAAACTTTGCCTTTGTTTACATCGTTTAAGAAATTTGTTTAGTTTTCATCGGTTCCTTGTTTTATCTTAAAATAATGTACTTTAATAACCTAACTGATGTTTTTGAAAAGGTCGCGGTGATCCGAAATTTGATTGAGTGATGGAGTCTTGTGAATATTATTGCGAGAATTGTGTTGCATTAGAATGCAGAGCCGGTGAAAGAACTACTCGCAATTAAATTTTTAAGTGAAGTGATTAAAATAAACAGTGGTAATTATTAACGTATACGAGTGAAGAAGCTGCTAGTGTTCTGGCTTATTTGTGCGAATGAGAGGATGCGCGGCTGGCGGTTTTCCGCTCAGCGGATACGCTAGCGGGAGAGGTAACGGCGATCGGAAAGGGTGTCGGGCCGCGAGCGCGACGACTGGTGCCCGCACGAGGCGCGCCGCCATGCGCTGACGTGCACACGGCGCTGCGCGTGCTGCGGCGCGGCGCGATGCCCCCCTGGGCCTGACATGGAGGAGGGTGGCTACTGGCGGCCATCTTGCTCGACGCTGTCGCTCGCAGAGCATCATGGCAGCGCAACGCACCTATGCGCGAGACATGCGCCGCAGCCGGCGCGGCTCGCGCATCGTCATCCCCCCCATGCGCACCATTCGCACGCGCACCAGCACGCGCACGCCCATCATCTGCAGCACGCGCAACATGCCACCTCTTGCCCCGTGCACAGTCCGTTCAGACAACCTACGCCGGAGTACTGTGCGGCACATTCCCAGGTACTTTCTACCAATTCATTTTATTACGTAGTAATTTAGAAATTGTCAGAATCGAAAAACTGAGTATAAAATAAATAGTAATATTGCAAAACGTAGATACCGTATTACGATTTTCACTTAGAAAACCATGATTGATGAATCTTCAAAAAGAAGAAGCGCTAACGCAGTAATCGATGCTATCAGGTCGAACGCGAAACCGATTTGTAAAACCGAGTCACGAACTGGCGGCAACTGCACCTAATTTATTACAAGTGGGTGCCTTCGACGGTGGGGAGCACATTTTCAATGACACAGATTTGCATCTCGCGATTACTCTTCGCTTGACTTGAAAGATGATGATAAAATATAAAAACCCGTATAATCAACCTAATACGACGACACGTTTGGCGTAGCGGCTGAGCGATCGGCTTCTGCGTCACGTGTTGTGGGTTCGATCCCCACACGGAGCAAATATTTGTATGATCTACAGGTAGTTGTTCCGGGTCTGGGCGTTTGTGTATGTGAGAATTTGTGTTTGTAAACGCACCCACGATACAGGAGAAAATCCTAGTGTGGGGCAACGTTTTTTTAAAAAAAAAAAAAAAATACACAACCTGGATAAAATGTCACCCTGTTTCTGACATTAACACCACAATTGGAATGATATATGAAACTCCCGTTAATGGCAATAGGTATTGCCTTCGCGACAAATATATATTTTATAAATATAAATATTTGCCACGTTCAGCCTTGAAATAGTATTTATTACTGATGATCCTACGGAAACGTGAGGGGAATGAAACGTTAGTTTTAGGAAAAGGAGCAAGAAAAATAGCAAAATAAAAGGAAACCGGCCATGCGTCTACGTCGACTAATGTATTAATTACATTTGAGCTCACAACTAAACCAGTACATTAGCGGGTATTGCTACTTATTTCGGAAAGACAACCGAGTAATGAGGCTCGCAAAAATTGACACCCAATAATATCTTTTTTTTATGGGATAGGAGGGCAAACGAGCAGACGGATCGCCTGATGGTAAGCGATTACCGCCGCCCATGGACACCCGCAACACCATAGGAGTTACAAGTGCGTTGCCGACCTTTTAAAAGGGGATTGGGCCTCCGGTAACCTCACTCACTCGGCGAAACACAACGTATGCGTTGTTTAACGCCGGTTTTCTGTGAGGCCGTGGTATCATCCCGGTCGAGCCGGCCCATTCAGGCTGGCGTCCACGGCGCCCACGTCAAAAACAAATTTTGTATATATTTTTCGCGAATTTAATTATTTTTTTGATACGAGTAGTCATAAGGTATTAGCAACTAATTACTGATATGGTTTAGGTTTTGATCCAAGGAAGAAGTGAAGTTTGAACCTACCATAATCTTACTTTTTCCTACTAGAGCTGTGAAACTCGCCTATCAAGTTTGCGCGTAGGTACTATATCATTCTAATAGGATACCAGTATTGTATAGCAGCTGCTCTTGATTGATGGGGACTTAGTATATAATATGGCGTAATGTGAGGAGATTGATGTGTTTAGGGAGCCATTCTGACCGCATGAGAATGAATAACGGCATGATGAACTTGTAAAGTACAATCGATAGTTTTGTGTTTAAGTATCTCGATAAAGGTAGCATATTTTTCCTTTGGAATATAAAACAGTTACGTCGTTATTTTATCAACAAACCAGATTAATTCTTATTTTAAACTCAAATCAAATTTAAATTTTATTCCGACCCTTTCGGCACTCATTTTCCTAATTACACGTTTCCAAATTTAACTCAGCAAGTCAAGTGAAAACGTCCTTTAACGGTGAACTTAATACAAAATTGAGGGAGCCTTTCATTGAAATCAAACGCGAATAAAAGGGCGCAGAGCTAAAATAATCCTTTTTTAACGTGTTCACGAGGAGGTACGGATGGGCGTGTGACAGTGGCAACTGACACCTAAATTGCATTTTGAGGCGTACGAATGAGGAAGGCACGATAAAGACGAGACGCCCCACATTTAATTCGTAATTGTATAATAATAACAATAATAAATTAGTGCAGATTAGTAATCTAATTTACCACTAAGATCCTTTTTTGAGTTCGTACTCGTAGATTGTCTGCCACCTAAGAAAGTAGTAGGTAGGGTACCTTAACTCGTATCGACACAAAATGCGCATATTCCCTAAAGTCTGGCTATGGGATTCGTGACAAAATCCCTGATATGGAGAATATAAATCCTATGGAGGAAAATATTACGAAAGTTAATCAGCTTATAGATGAGAATATTTCATTGATAAGTATCCATCCCATGATTTCTTGATCCGCCTCGCTTTCAGTGATATTAATAATTCTATGGTGTTGGAGAAATTTGTTGGCTTATTTAATAAGTGCCTATTTGCTTGAGTAAGGATGGGTGAAATTACATTATGTATGACTTAGGTACCTTTTTTTTCCTGCTATGGGATGGGGTGATAGATTGGCTCATTATTGCACCCTCATTGAATATCTCATGTATTTATTCATTCTGCAATATACTAATAAAGAATTAAGTTATATAATATTATGCAGTTCTAAGAGAGATAGGGCACAATTGGAGCTGCTCGACTGGGGAAGTTGATACTTCCACCTTGCAGAAAATCGTAGCCAAATAACATAGCTCCGTGCTGTTGTGTTCTTAACGGTGAGCAAGGTCGCCAGAGCTCCGCGAGGAAGCGTTGTGTTGGCAGTGTGGGGAACCGGTGGTGTTTTGTTACCGCTGCTGTCATGCATGGCAGAATGTCTCCTATGCTGCCAGCCCAACTATTCCTCCTTAATTTACAGAGTCGGCAACGCGCGAGTGATATCCCTGGTGTTGCAAGCGTCCATAGGCTACGGTAACCGCTTACCATCAAGCGGGCCGTATGCTTGTTTGCCACCTTAGTGGTATAAAAAATAAAAGTTATCTGACAGCAAATATTTATAACTACCTTCTGCCAGCGACTTCGCTCACGTAGGATACCTACCTAAGAAAATAACTAAGGATTATCACTAGAAAACGTACCCTAAAAGTTAACCAGGCTCATAATATATCTGTAGATGAAAGAGAAATCCGTCAAGTAGATTTTGAGTTAATAAGCGGCCATTTTTAAAACATTTTTAAAAATCATTCATTCGGTTTCAGCATCGTTCAAGTATTCGTCTCCTCCACAAATTTTTTTTTTTCAATTCCCTTCAAACCTTCAAGAAAAGAGCGTACTCCTTTTTAAATGGCCGGCAACGCACTTGTGACTCCTCTGGTGTTGCGGGTGTCTATGGGCGGCGGTAATCGCTTACCATCAGGCGATCCGTCTGCTCGTTTGCCCCCTTATCTATAAAAAAAATATTTTGCAATTACAGACACGAATTTTCTACAGACTTATTATATGTATGGATACGAGCGAAGAAAGTAAAATAAAAAAGCAATCTGACAATCTAGAAATCCAAGCCCGATAGATTATGCTAATATAATATCGTTATTAAATTCATTTTGGCCAGTTCTATATTTTTCATTCATTTCAATTTTTTTATCTTGATGAAAAACGAATTAGATGACGAGGCGGCTGTCATATCATTCAGACTACTGTTTTATAAAATCTCTGTAAAGCTTGAATTAACGAGATCTTTGAAAAATCTTTAATTACGTTGTTATTGATTTTTTTTATTGCATGAAGAATAAACACGCTAACGGGTCGCCTGATGGTAAGCGGCAATGCGCGGCCTATGTATAGACGCCAGCAGCACCAGTGGTATCTAGCGCGTTGTCATCTTCAGACCTCAGTTGTTAAGTGTCAAAATGTCACGTAATTTTACTGACGACATTACCCGGCAAAACACAATGTTCCGCATTTATTAATAACCACCATAATTAAATGTAGGAATCAAAGCGACTCAGAGTGAAAACACCGATATTCGTTAACATATTGCCTCATTAGTCTAGTGGTCCCAAGCGCTACCTACTGCTACGGTCGAGCGAAGTTATTGGGGTTTCTGTGAAATTCTCAGTAGCAATTCGGGGTTTGGAATTTGTTTGGTTAATGGCAACAGGCTCGCCCCCATTACATGGGACCTAAATATAGCGGCGAACTGTGGGTGTACATTAGTACACCTCTGCCTAACCCTTCAGGGAATAAAAGCGTGATGGTATGTTATGTTATATTACTATCATTCCCAAGGTACGGTCAACGAATAAACGAAGAGTGTCTATCCTAGGTGAAAATTTAATGTACTCACATTATGCTCTCACGGGAAATTAAAAATCCAGCAGCTGTCGTCACTCACACGTACATTTCCTTTATTTTAATACCTGTTAAACGAATTGTCATAACTGGGTTGCTGAGTGTAAATCTATATACTTATGAATATAATATACATACCATCATGCCTGTATTAGGTACCCGAAGGGTTAGGCAGAGGTCAGAGGTGTACCTACTAATGTACATACATCCACAGTTCGCCGGTATTTTTAGGTCCCATGTAATAGGGGCGAGCCTATTGCCAATTTGCCATTAACCGGGCACATATACTCATGACCTATTGAAATAACATATCAGTAGAAGAACCGACAACCGCTGGGGTAGACGTGTTCTTGAGTGGAGACCGCCACTCGGCAAACGTAGCGTAGGACGCCCTCCGACAAGATGGAGTGATGATTTGCTAAAGGTTGATGGCGGAAGCTGGATGCATAGAGCCGAGAACAGGGTGAAATGGCGCACATTGGGGGAGGCCTACCTCCAGCAGTGGACTGCTATAGGCTAATGATGATGATGATGATTGAAATAAATGAAATAAAACTTATTTATCGTAGGTATAAAATTTAGTGTCAGAGGTAAATGGGGTAGACCTGTCACGGTTGTGCTGAATGTGGTGAATCCCATGGCCGTGACTATGAGGCAAGGGAAGGCAAATGCGGTTGTTAGTACATAAGTACTGTTCTAGGTCTCACCTTAATTTGGTTTAAAAAAAAAAGAAATTAAGGACAATAAAGTATTTTATTTAGAGAACTTAATTAGTAGATGAGACCTTTCGGCAGACTCGCTCGGTTTGAGAGATGAGAGTGAACTGAATGGAACTGAGTAGCCTGAACTAGCCATAGATAGTATAAGTATTAAATCGATTCCAATCGATGTAATACTCGAATAGATCGAATCGATAGTTTAAAGTTGCGAGTTCATACCGCATTTTTACCGTGCTTTTACTCTACTTACCTATTACCAACGACACGCTGATAATAGCTTATGATGATGATGACGATGATAGCTTATAATATTAGTGTAGAAGTATGGATTAATTGACTTATTTGATATTGGTTGACTCAAACACTTTTGTCAGTGATAGTTTACAAATACCATACTGGATATTTACAAATAGGTTCTGTATCACAATCAATAGACTAGTTGTGGTTGGTGATTTCAGACGTCAGGTATTTCGTTTTCAGTTTCTCTTTCAGCATGCATACAATGGGAATCGCAAGAGCAACATGAACATCTAGAAATATACAAGCTATTCGGAACAGTTTCTAGCTTTATTTGAGAGAGTAAATGTTTGACATTTTCGGCCAAATCAAAACTTATATACCCGGTGTGTTTTTATACTTTTTATCGCCAAACAAAAGTGTCATAGGCAATGATATATCCTAACTAATATTATAAATGTGAAAGTGAGTTGTTTGTTACGCTTTCACGCCTAAACCACTACACCGATTTTAAATATTCTTTCACCTATACAGAACTACATTATGAGCGAGTAATATAGGCTATATTTTTTTAATTAGATATCCCTACGAAAATTACAGTAATGTAACCCAAGATATCAAAAATTTGCCTATAAAAGTCATTATTTGACGTGCGCGCGATCCCTTTGACACTTTAATATTATAAACATGAAAGTTTGTAAGGATATATGGATGTTTGCGGATCTTGATGTTTGGTACAGAGATAGATTATAGTCTGGAATATCACATAAACAATATATCTAGGTCGGATCCAATTTTGAAGTCCACGCAGACGAAGGTGCGGGCAAAAGCTGGTATTTCATAAACACAGTTTTAATAATAAATTTCAAGTAGGTAGAGATTTGAATTTTGAGCTATCATAAAAAAGTTGATAGCGGGATTATATTTCACAGAGAATTATATCGTACTGTAGCATACCTATCTAAACAAAAAACCGTGTTTGCAGGCTTATTTTAAGCTGTAGCTTAATACAATTCAGTTTCATGATATACTTTCATAATCGCAAATTTTAAAATGACAACGTTGGCGTAAAATTTTTTTTCATCCAATGAAAAGATGTACTTAAGCCAACATTTCACTTTATGTGATAATATACTCGTATATGACGTCAAAATTCCTTAATGGCTTATGATGCAAAAGGATTTCAATAAGTGAAGGTTTCTAGAATATTTTATAAGTAAATTCAGAATAATGTAATTCTATGAAATAGGTATAGTCGCCAAATTATGAATTGAAATGTCGGTGGCACATTACTAGTATTCCTGTTAACCCCTCGTGCTAAGCTAAATGCTTGTGTTACGAGTGGGTTCACGTCGGTAGTGCAATGGGTGGGTTTCGAACCGGCAACCACATAATCGCAAGTCCGACGCCCTAGCCATTAGGCTACCGTCGCTTTTAAATTTATGATTTACGATTAGGTCCCATTAATCTGATTATTGAGTGACAGATTTCTAAAGGTAGGTAATTGTTCTGTTTTGACGTGGCGGTCAAAGGTGAAACGTTAAACGGGAGCGCGGCAGAGAAAGACGAAGATGGAAGAACAACCGAAAGTTTGACTCCTACCGAAAGGACTAATCTTCACTAGCAGAGAACAGAGGTTTTCTTTATTCTTGATAGGCTTACGCTTGACCACCAGTTCGCCTGATGTTAAGCATTACTGCGATTCGCTAGTTAGATATAAAATATTCATTATTGTATTTATTACATTAACATGTTATACATCCTTAGATTCGCTTTCACTCATGCTAAATTAAAATAACTTTATAATCTTAGCATGGAAAATGCAAAAAAATGTCAAAAAGATAGTTAAAATAACGGTTTCAGTAACGTATTCTGCCTGCGTCTGTTTATTTGTTTACATTTCACAAAAAAATGGGAAGAATCTCCGAGAAAATATTGACACCGACAGCATCTTCATTAAATTTAGTTTCTTCTTGTTTAAAAAAATATATAGTATACTAGCTTCTGCCTGCGAATTTGTCTGCGTGGACTTCAGGATTGGGTTTGACCTGGATAAAAAGTAGTCTATGTGTTATTCCAGGCTATAATCTATCTGTGTGCCAAATTTCATCCAAATCCGTTCAGCCGTTATGGCGTGAAACATTAACAAACATCTATACACTCACAAACGTTCACGTTTTTAATATTAGTAGTCTATGTGTTATTCCAGGCTATAATCTATCTGTGTGCCAAATTTCATCCAAATCCGTTAAGCCGTTATGGCGTGAAACATTAACAAACATCTATACATCTATACACTCACAAACGTTCACGTTTTTAATATTAGTAAGGATTTGTATAGACATGCATTACGTGCTTCATTACAAATATTGCTTCTTTTTAAATTAAAACTGACTAAAAACCCTCAGATAATGGAAATATTTGTCTCATACGTTGTAGGAGTAATAAGGCCAGGTTTTATTTTATTAGCTCCGTTATTTCTTGCTACATTAAGCTGAGATCCTAGTAATAAAACGTACATAAGCGTACAAATAAGTGCTAAATATTAACTTAGCAACCAAGGCCTCGAATATTCCCCTTCATGGAAAAGATAATTAGGTAAATAATATAAAAATGAGGTAAATTACCTGATAATAAATCTTTATGCTGGTATCCACGAAATCTACAATTTTGTTAGTATTTTCACGATTTCAATCCTACCATGTAATGTATTCACTCCGATATCATCAAGACGTATGGCTGGAGTAATTTACACACACCATCATCACACCTGTATTCCCTGAAGGGTTACGCAGAGGTGTACTAATGTACACCCACACCCACCCAATTGGTATGCTTACTCCGAGCTGCTACTGAGAATTTCACGTTCTTTGTTCGGCACGGGAATCGAACCCAGGAACTCTAGCGTATCAGTCGCGCTAACGAACATTACACCATGAGACAGTTTGGAGTAATTTGTACAGTATAATACAACAGTCCTCTGACTTAAGACAAATAGAGCGATTCTCGTTCCAGTAATAACTGTCGACTGTCGTGTCTGCATAGACAAAGACATTTTTCTCCCTCGTTTCTGTTTTGCTCATTACTCTGTTATTTTGTTAAATATTAAATTTTCCCTAGAACATTGTTGAAGTCTGACTAAATAAAACTCCAAAGTATGCAACGTTATTGCTTTAATTCATTGTTCTACAATGGTTGGGGCTTTAATGATTTTATATAAGAACAAAATAAAATTTGTTAAGAAAATTATTTTTCTAGCGTACAAAACCCTTGAGAGTAATTTGTTGTCACAAATAACACTAAAATAAATGGTTTTCAATTTTCACAAAGATCATTATCATTAACTCCATTCTGAATCAACCAATTGCAGAGCATAAGCTTTTCTTTGCTTATGCTACATTTTTCGATCCTCCGCAAATCCTCTGCAAATCTTATCCATGTGAGACCAATAAATTTTCTAATGTCATTGACCTCATAGACCTGCTCATCATTGGTCTGATATAGTGCGGCTACACCTACCATCACCATGTCAAATCGGGTATCCTGTCCAACTCCACCGATTCATAAAGGTGTTCAATTGAAATTATACAACATATGACGAGAAAAAAAAATTTAGTATCGTCTAGACTGATATACAAGTGTGGGTAGTTTAAGCCTACGTCTAGATATTTTAGGCAATGAACCAACGAATCTAATGTGATCACTTTAGTTAGTTTAATTTTAGATAAGTTATGTTGAATTTGAAATGTAACTAGTAAGTTTTTTATGAGATTTAGAATAGGCGCGTGTGTGGTAATCACTATTTCCATAAAATACATATGAGGTAATACAGGTATTTATTAAGTTTAATCATTAAGGGTCGATTTTTCCATCGACAGATAATTTTATCGGAGAAATCAATTCGAATTTTTGATAGTTTATCAGTAAAATATTAGAATTTATTTCACCACCTACACCTCAGTCTGTCCGTGACCATGGAGGCTGTAAGAGGTCCAAAACGTTGAGATTTTGTAAATGTAAATACGAGTAGGTATAATGCGATAAAACCCGTAAACTGGTTTTATATGTCTAGTATTCGCGTAAGTCTCAGAAATCAGTACCTATGTTTTTTGTACAAAATCTGTCAAACGGCAATTTAATTTTTCAATTTATTCTTCAGTTAAAAGAAAGCTAACGATTGAAAAAACAGCTCTAAATGGTTGATGTTGTAATGTAAACTGCGACTAGCAAATAAATACAAATAAACAATACCAAAAATAGAAAATAGAAACAGAAGACAAGGTTAATTCTGAAGTAAAGTTTATCCTAAAAATGAAATTCAAAATTCAATAAAAACTTAATCACCTTCTCGGTGTTTGAATGGCACACTACAAATGTACACGTATGTCAAAAAAACTTGGTGGCAAGTGATATCACAGCTCGGCTGTTAGTAATAGTTTCATACCTTGTTGCTTTTACGACCACCGCCGCTGGCCTGCCGCTTGTTATTAAATTATCTGACAACTTGCCAGCTTTATGTACATTGTCGTAACATTACAGGGCAGCTTTGAGGTCTCAAAAATTTTACTGCCAATTAACATAATAAAATTATGTATGAAGTTGTTGGTAGGTTGGTGAAAAGGGAGGTTAATGTTTGTATGAAATTCTGCACACACTACTATACGTTTGACATACACACAGATACATAGGAATTGCATATTTTTAAACGATGACATCGTCAATTCCATAGTACAGCTGTCATTTGCTGTTGACATTTCGACAATTGTTTTCATCCTTAAAAATTATACTTAACCCATTTTATGATATGAAACCTCCATGGTGTAGGTACAGAGGGCACAGTATATTTTAGAAACGAGAATTACTTAAATACGCAGGCGTAGTGTACTATAGCGTACTATAGAGCTCTTTCTGAAAGTATCTCGTCCTTCTATCCTGTTTCATTGTTAAAATCACTAAGTTTTCGTCATCAATCTCTATTCATACATTTCGATGTCTAAATTGTGATTTAATGTCTTAAATGTGGACTGATCTCTCTCTCTCTCTATTTTGTTGATCGATTATTTTATCGTAATTTTATATTCATAACATTCTCATGAATTTACCTAAGCATCGAGCAAATCATTTATGCACCAGGTTTATAGACTTCCGAAAGGGTTTCCGGTCTTCTTAGTTATTGCTCGTGTCTATTGTATTTTCTGAACTGTGATTTATTATCTACCACGCAGCTTGTGTTTCCATTATAATTTGCACAATGTGCGCTTATCAACTTTCCTTTTGATTAAATTTATACAAATATACATTTTCTAGCCTATAAGGGCCTGCCTTATTTGTCATTCACTTGTGTACGTAGGTATAAATATCTTAATTAAGTAATAATTGGTGTCTTAGTCTTTAAGGTCCGTTTTAGGTTGAGTTTGTTTGTAATAATAATAAAATCTTTTTTTATACCAAAATTGTACCATCACTTCTTGTATTCCCCGAAGGAGAGCCTATTGCCTGTAATCGGCCACAAAATCAAACTCTTACTGCTATTGAGAATTTAATAGAAAAACCCTACACATTACTCGACCTGGGAATCAAACCTAGCCTCCTTTAGCGTAACCTAGCCGTCGCACTTAGGATCATTGGACTAATGAGGCAGCTCTTATCGGTATACCCTTGTGGTTCAGTTATGTGCCTACTAACGTACAATATGATGTAAAACTTCTTAGATAGGCTCACTAATAACCTGAGTTTCTAGTGAAATTACAGAAACTTCAAAGATATGTTTATCTAATAACTTGGAAGTTCCCAGCCACACCAGTTCAACATTACTGGAACACGACGTTATTAGTTTTTGAAGTATTCTAGCTATCTGGGGATCTTGGTTGACTAGGTCAGTATTGTAAAAGTACTCCCTACTATATGACATATTAGTTAGTATATAGAATAATATATTAATATTAATAATGAGTATTATCCTATAAAATTGAATAAAAACATATTTGAAATGATGTCGACTCCATACCTTTGTGCTGAATTCAATACTGCAATGACGCGTTAGAGTGAGAGCGATGAGTTCCGGTAGGAACGCACAGGAGCCTTAACCACTCCCTCAAAACTACAAATTATTCTCGAATAATTAAAACGAATAAAAATCTAGCAAAATAGAAAATATGTACATAACGCTAATGAACACTACGAACTATCTAAAACTAAATTAGAAGTAGCTAACGAAATACATATAAAAGCCATGCATCAGTTTAAATGAGTTTAATATATGTATATGGTATAGGGAATAAGATCAACACAAAAAGGTTTAATACGGGAAGTTCCTTTCATTTCTAAAAGGGCTTCTCACTGATGTGGGGCAGGAAGAGAACCAACAAGTTATAACTACATTTACTCATAAACTGCTAAAACATCCAGTATTCAACTTCAGGTAACGGACAGTAGGCGAATAAAACGTGGGCCGTTCGCGAAGGAAAGTTTTAATCACTACATTCCGCTCACAATCATTACTCGTACAATTTAATTTGTACATTTTATTTTTAGACAGGATGGCGGTTGTCATGGTAACAGAAGGGCCCAGATTGTCTTATTGATTAATTGCTGAACATGTTACCATTGATAAACGGCTTTGTGGATTTCTTGCGTCGTGTTTGTTGCTTGGTTTTGTGAATCCGATTTATTTTTGTATGTGAAATATGTTTGGTACTAGATATCATCCAATTTAACTCAACATTTTGATGATAGGTATGAACTAGTATTAATTCATATCTATCATTAATATCTATCATTTCTGTGTTAACCCTGATGGGATTTGTGTTATTTTGCAGAAGCTCTTTGTTTTAATATCCAAATTGGGAAATATAGCATTTAAACATAATTATAATTGTTCTATAACTCGGTCGACTAATTTTAAACAGAACTGTTTGAATTCTGTTTAATCTACATTATCTGTGGACTCGTCCATAGGTATGTTTGACATTTCATCTGATATTCGGTGAATTTGCGGATTTTGTTTACCGAATAATGAGTTTTGGTATAAATTTGTATTTCCTTCGAAATTGTTGTTTGAACATTGATTCCAATTAAAGCAAGTTCGGTAGGTACTGAAATTATATTACTGTGTAAAATTACTATCCTGGTTAAATTGAAACTTAATGAATCATAATATATTATTTATCAGTCAATATTTGTTATCTGCTCTTAAAGCGGTAACTTTCTATCATTAACGCATTACTTAAAAAATACATTGCTGCTATTTGTGAGGCGAGTTTACTTTACGTAGTTTCATAATAGAGTACACAGGATCGCGATCCACTTACATATAAATCCGATTTCGTGTAAACTCAGCCCGATTAAGAGACGAAAATTTAAATGCAAACCAAAGCTTTATTCCTTTCCCAGCGTGGGAAGATGAACAACTGCTTTCTTTAAACAACAGAAAGAACGACTGACAATTTTAAAACAACATCTAGAAGAGCTTAGTAAAGAATCTATGGTAACAAATATGCTTTGCAATCCTCGTGAGAAAGCGAAAGAGATACTAATATTGATAAAGAATACCTAGTGGGCCTGTAGCGTGATCTTAGATTGTGAATAAAAGAGAGAGATGGCACTATTACACATGTAGAGCGGTATCCCTTTCTTAACAACCTAAAAATGCATTAATATGTTGCATGCCTGACGCTGTATAGCTTTGAGTACTAGCCGAGTTAATGTGGTAAGTAATAAAAGATTGATTATTCCGGTATCTAAAATTCATATTGATTGCGGTAGTAAAAAAGGCTATATCAATATAACGCTTGATTGTTTCTCATTGCGTGCAGGGTTGGCAAAGTCCAAAATGTATATAATAATACTGATTTCTAAAACTTACTAGAATATTAGACACTGAAATAAAAATACATATTACGGATTTTATTCCGAAGTTTCCTTTTACAGCGTCTATCGTCAGCGGCAGACGAAGGTGCAGGTCGTCTTGATGTTGTAGTTATTACATACACAATAAAACAGGTCCGAAACATCAGAAGTATATCAATATGACTATAAAATCCATAAAAAATCCTTGCATTTTTATTTAAATGTAAATTAAAAAAATATATAATACAAGAACACAACAAAAGAATAGTCAAAACGAAATAGCACTTGATAAAGCGATTATGCTGATGTAGATTACCCATAAAAGACCAGCTATCGCGGCATCGTTTGCTTTTTACTACAAAATGTTTTGCTGTAAGTAGTCCCTGGATGCTATTCGCTCGTGAAGAACGAGGAAAATGTCCGGTTCAGTAAAGACTTGTATTATCATATCTGCGATTACAAATCCCTTGTAGTATTGTGTACATTCATTGACAGATCTAATAAATTAGAATAGAAACTCAGAATTTCAGACTTTTGTAACGAAATTCGAATTGGTTTAGAATGTAGATGGAACTAAACATAGATCAGATACTGGTGACGAATGGATGTAAATCGGTATACCATCTGCTGTGACGTTCGATAAATATGAATGTAGTGTTATTTATATGTTCTATTCCAATATTTAAATCTCCAAGCGTAATACATTTTGAAATTCAAGAGAGACGACCCTGATTGTGTCGGCGTTTGATTGCAAACCGCCATGTTTGTACCATGTGATCACCCAAGACGAAATTGGATTAGACAATGCGGACGCTGTACACATTACTTTGTTTATTGTCGATCAATGTTGTTCGTTCGGGGTCTAATTATTTACATGATTATGTCAGAGATGGGCGTAAGTAGTTTGCTTTTATAATGATTTCATTGAATTGATAATATAATAAAATGATGATTCCATAGTTGCTCAATTAGTCACATATTTTATCACGATGTCTAAAATTATTTATTATTTTTATTCATGCCTTGGATATAAGGTAAATATCTATTGAGCATTCAATCAATGATTCAGTCGGTTTCCTCGTATACTTAAAACATAAAGATAATAAAGTAACGGCAACTAGAATTAAAAAAAATATCTACAGCTTTAACACATAAAAATCATTATAATCTAATGTTAATATTTCACCGACTACGAATGCTAAAGTGGAACACATTTTACATGGAAAATTGTTTTACAATAGTCTTGTATGCAATTTGCATTCGCAACGGAATATGAGAATTCAAATTCACTCGTGGAAATATGGGACATAGAGAAGTGAGATTTTAATTCTAACCACGACGTGAATCAAATAAACGTTTATGTTAATTTGAATGTGTCATTATATGTCCATGAAAATGTATGAGGATTTGTAATATTTGCTAAAAAAATATAACAATTTTAAGAAATAAACTACCATTTAATATGGTAATAGCAAATATCGGTTGAACCATCAAACTTACGATAGAAAAAAACGGGATTTCAAGTGATATATTATGGTATTAACCTAATACTAATCACGTATGTTATGTGTCTTATTATGACCAATAAAGTTATCATCATAAATTCATTTAAAACCTGCTAGGCATGGGTCTCCTCTGAGAAAGCGATGTGTCCACCAGTCATGAAAGTTTAACACACTCCACATGACACCGTTGAGAAAATCTCTCAGGCATGCAGGTTTACTCACGATGTTAGCTTGTATCGTTATAGGAAACTATTCTCGAACGATTGCCATTAACCGGGTACAAATACAAACTCCGA
Organism: Acronicta aceris; assembly: GCA_910591435.1. Lineage (NCBI taxonomy): Eukaryota > Metazoa > Arthropoda > Insecta > Lepidoptera > Noctuidae > Acronicta > Acronicta aceris. Next base: position 4,142,606 of record OU342767.1, on the reverse strand, counting down.
GCTGCTACTGAGAATTTCTTAGAAAAACCCAATAACACTCGTCGACCTGGGATCACACACAGAAGGACCACTGTACCAATGATAATATTTTATATTTATTCTCTTTTCAGGCCCCGTAGACGGTCCTTTTCCCTCAAATTTAAAAAATATGCCATACATGTGTTATCAAGTGCCCGTAAAAGGACCCTGCGTCCACATGCAACTAGTATGGTTCTACGATATCGTCAGACGTAAATGCGAGAGGATGTTTTATTCAGGCTGCGGGGGAAACGAGAACAGATTTAGCTCCTGGCAATCGTGCTACCTAAACTGTGTGAAAGACAGATCTATATAGAAAGTGCCAATAAAAAATCACTTGGAAAATTCTCTAGGGTAAATTTAAACAGCATTAGCAATTTTCTGTATATTATTTTCAGTTTTAATGCACATTTGAGATTGTGCAGAACATAAGTATTATAACAACATATATTTTTCATAGATTTCTTTTTTATTTATTGTTATACCTCCTAGGTGGCAAACAAGCATACTGCCCACTTCATGGTAAGCGGGTACCATAGCCTATGGAAATTTGCAACACCAGAGTTGTCGCTCAGGCGTTGCGGACCCTGTAAAATTCTTATTATAATTAACTAAATTATCTTGCTAATAATGACGAAATAATTGTTTTTTTTTTGTCTGGTAATTAGTCACATGACAGGTTAATCCTCATTTATTTATTCATTGAGTACTTAATTATTTTAAACCTTTATCGTATAGGCTCTAGATTATTAACCTTTTGACCACCACAGTCATGTATAGACAACAAACCAAAATGTGTCCGGCACGCCACGGTCTCGACTGGGTGACAGATTTCTATAGGAAATATTTAATAATTGTTTTTTTTTTTTTCTGTTCTGACGTGGCTTACAAAGGGTTAAGCCTGATACCTATTACGTCCAGCAAAAAATTACTCTTTTACATGATGCATTGTCATGATAGAAACATTTAAAATTCAACCACCATAAAATATTCGACAGTAAAAAATAATGACGCGATTTTATGGTATGGCTTTTTATATTGTCATTCGAAAAGCATTAACTTCCCAAAAAATATATTTTATGGCCAAATATTTATGGTAATGTAATATAAGCATACTTTATGATTTTCTGGTTCGACTCCTGTTGGGTTTTATCGATGCCTTAATAAAAAATATATACCTATTAGGTGATACTTTTCTTATAGTTAGGAACTAGATTCGTGGCGTACAAAATTTTATGTAAGTATACACTAGAGTTCCCGACCGCAGCTTTGCCTACGTGCATAATTATGTTTTCGTTTCTAAAACATACTGTGCCTACTGTACCTACACCATGGAGGTCTCATATCATAAAACGTGTTAAGTCTCATTTTGGAAGAAAATAATTGTCAAAATGTCAACAGCGAATGACAGCTGTACTATAGAATCTTCTTGATGGAATTATCATCGTTTATTAAATATGTATATGTATGTGTGTGTCAAATGGATGATTGTGTGTTTACTTTCATACAAACATTCATCCCCCTTTTCACATCGTTTAGTGCTCCTCTACAGTGCAAAAGGAAGCAGCATGCAAACTTTCAGGGATCTAGCTCCTGTAGTTTCGGCTGTGCGTTGATACGTCAGTCAGTCAGTAGGTCAGTTAGTCAGTCAGTCAGTCAGGTTCTTGTTTTATATATATAGATTTATTGGGATACAGCTCCCATTAGGGTTCGCAGACTTGTTGGAGTATTATAAATGAACGACAGCTGCTTGCGAAACCTGCACTACTAGCTAAAAGTAACCGAAATATTTAATTTATGCAATTCCAAAACAGGCCAGCCTATTGCCATTTATCGGACACAAATCAATAATTCCCCTGCTACAGATAATTTATTTAAAAAATTGCTTAGCAATGCAAAACTATGACATAAAGATAATAATTCAAACAACAGATTTGCGTATTCTGCGAGTTTTATTTATTTAATTAAGGTCTCCCAACAGTTGTGATTATTATGATAAGACTATGACGATTTACAAATTTTGCATTACTGCATAACCAATTACAGGCAAACATAACTTGATCAATAATAACTAATACGACAATACGGACGGTGTACTTATTTCTAATTAAAAGTTTACATGTTAAAATAACAGCAAACTATCACTAGGCATGATCAATTGGTGGGCGATTATTCCTTGAGAATCTTGCAGAAGTTTTCATTCAGCTACGTTCAAACGTAATATCAAATTCATTTTATGTTTACACACGTAACTTTCGTGGAACTCATCAAACTCAAACTAATTCCAGGAACAGACACAGAATACACGGAGTATCGAATTCCAAACAGTAACTACATGTTTAAGTTAACTTATAAACTGAAACGTACGCCGTTCTCGATCCTATCGCCTTCACAACTTTCCACTCAAGATTATCCTTGTTACCCTCAGTCTGCAAGTTGAAAGTTACACGCGATAAGTATATTTGGTTGCAAATAAGTTACTTTACGTTATTATTTATACAAAATTTATTTGAAAGCTTATTTATGTATATATGAATTGATATATTTGGTGAGCTTGCATAATCCAAGGGCAGCCTTTTCAAATGTCATCAGAGTGCGAGTTTCATTTCACCGACTCGATTTTACGCATCGACTGCGTTTGGCTCTCTGGTGGAGAGTGGTGAAGGTCACGGAAATCGCCAATCAGCACGCCAAACGCGGTGGATGCGTAAAATCGAGTCGGTGAAATGAAACTTACACTTGGCCCTCAGCTATTAGCTAAATCGTAAGTGTGAGTTCCGTAGTGCTGTATGCAGTAAAAATACTTAAAGACGACTATAGATCCTCCTTCTTTTTTAATTTTAAGTCGGTTGAAAATGACAAAGACGAGAAGAGAAGAGAGTTATAAGTCAAAGTCAAATCTTTTATTTCAAATAAACCAATATTACAGGTACTTTTGAATTGTCAAAACTAGGTGCTCGGTTCGAAATAGTGGGTCTTATGAAAAAGAACCGATAAGAAACTCCATGGATACTCTTTTAAATAAAAATTATGTCATTGTGGTTGTTTACAATTTTGTTAAGTATTATAATGTGAGACTCATGTAGCTTGATGTAGTTAAGTTTCTATACATACCTTCTTCCGTGATTAGCTTCAAGTTTAGCTTCTTGGAAACAGTTCGTTTCGCTGTAACAAAGTATGTATCATCGTTTCGTTCAAATTTGAAAGACTTTCAAGGTACTAGTAAAATTACTGGCATTTGTAATTTTAGGTGTTGCTTAGCTTCTATCAGTCTACCAGAAAAAGTAAAAGTTCATGGAATTTGCTGCTAAGCCTATTAAAATAACTGCACCGCAATTTACTGGATACAATATTACCGAAGAATTCTCTCACATTCACTCACTTGACAGTAAACGAATACCGTACCGAAATAATCTGTACGAAGATGTTAATTTTCGTTCGCATTCCGAATTTGTTTCCCCGTCTCATTAAGATTATCTTACCAAAATAACTCGTTCATTAACCACAGTATATATCGCGTGCATGCTATTATTTAGTCTGTACCAAGTAAATAACGTCTTAAACATAACCTAAGCGAGTTGCGAGCAGTGTCAACATGAAAGTAATTTGATTCAGTTCCGCGTCGTGCCCACGAGTACGTGGAACATGCAACCACGTTAACATTATCTTACAGACCCTCTTAACGAATTTCGCGACTGGATTTCCCAAGTAAAAAGAAAAGCTTGTGTTGTGAAGTACCAATATTTGTGTTTGTTGAAATGTTGGTCTCGAAGAAAGGTATAGAAATACAGAATACGAACCTAGGTCTTGTCTCGTCACCGCTCCGACAGCAGGAAATCAAACTATGTCCTTTGGGTCCGGTATTTGGAACGGAGGCCACTGTCAAATAAAATTTTCTTCCACATTGTCCCTCTTAAGGTGACGTCACGTCAGCAACATCTGTTTTTTATAGGTAGTCTTTTGTTTCACCACTATCTTACCTGATGTTAAGCGACGAAGGGTTCTACGATGGAGTATGCTTGTATAGAAGTACTCGTAACCTATTCACTCGTGACTTGAAGACCATGTTGATGCATTGAACCGAGGCCGTACCGCAATGTGTTATTGCGATCGAGAGAGAGAGAGAGAGATATGCCGTTCTAGATATTAAATAGCGCTATCCTCTTATCACGGCCTAAAAATTATCGTATTGCCACGTTGAGGCCTAAGGTCTTCGATTCAAGTAGAACATGGAATTGTTACAATGTTATTTGCCCTTTCGCTGTTCCCTGAAGCGATAAAGCTATATTTGCATATAGCCACTTAAGGAGTCAGATGTGGTAAGATCTAACTAACTGACATAAATCAAATCAAAGACAGCTGTTGAGAATGGCAGCAGAAAGTTGAATTTATTTCCGAAGATGATTTTCAACTTTGGACAATGTCATAAACGACATCCCTTTTATATATATATTCGTTTAATTACTTTGAGAGTGAATCCTAACTGGTTTAATGTCTAAATGGATTATTTCAGTCTACTAATAATTTGCTCTATTTCATTTTAGGTAGCAGTTTCACTAGACTACGGTATAAAGTTGTTTACTTTCGTAACTTCTGTTACTCCACTATTGATTTGCTTACTAAGTATTTTCAGCCAAACATCAATAGTCTGCAGTAGGTACTTATTATCTTAAGTTTATTTCCAGTACTTCTCGTATTTAAAATGTTGCTATGCAAAAAAGATTTTAGAATCTATATTCTATTGAGATAATCATAGTATAGCAAAACTTAAACGGAAATGTTGTCTCAAGGTATTCAGTTATGTTTCTAGTTTGTACAAATTGAAGGTAGACATATACATACGTATACGTATACGGATAGAAACAAACTGTATGGAAATGACATTAATTATAATGAGTTTTCGACAAATTAGGCGTTTATAAATGAAACAGATTACCATTTAAAAGGTTAATAAAATTTTATTTAATAAATAAGATAGTTTTGGACTAATACTGTGAAATTAAATGTATTTTTAATAAAAATTAATCAAGCCCTGGTTTTATTGTTAATCGCTGGCGCGTGTAATTAAAATTTAATCAATAGAAATACGTGTATAGTTATGAAATTCGGTCTTTTTATTTATGTTCATATCTACGTGTCACATTTAATAACGGTATTTTTTTATTGAAAATGGATTTAATATTTTCCAATTCAAACGAATTATTAGTTAACCCTGCGGGTATACAAGCGTAATGGTATTTTATATTATATAGCTTTTACCAGTGACTTCGTCCGCGTGGAATAGTTACTTTGTTCCCTAGTTCTTCGCCCGCGGTTTCACCCGTTGCCCCGTTCCTAAGGATTGTAGCGTGATGTTTTATAGATTGAAACCTTTCTCATGAATCACTCATTTTCCCAACATTTCCCTTCACTGCTCTGCTGCTATTGATCGTAGCGTGATGAAAAGTATACTATAACCTGCCCAGGAGTATGAAGAACAATTGTACCAAGTTTCGTTGAAATCCGTCGAGTGGTTTTTGTTTCTATAACGAACATACAGATAGACAGACAAAAATTTTACTGATTGCATTTTTGGCGCCAGTATCGATCACTAATCACCCGCTGATAGTTATTTTGGAAATATATTTCATGTACAGAATTGACCTCTCTACAGATTTATTATAAGTATAGAAGACTAGCGACCTGTGTACAGATTCTCCCACGTAAATGTTCCTATCCAAATTTCCGACATTTTCAGTAGATTAAAAAGAATTTTCATACATACTTACCTTGTCCTGATTATTGCGAACACAACGAAAAATCCCCCAAATCGGTCAGGCCATTTTCAAGTGACGATCTTGCATATATGCGGCAACTGTTTTCAAATTATTAAGTTGTGTTTCAACCCATAAATACATCTAATCGGTTGTTAAATCCCACAGATAATCAGAACACCATTAAGTTGTACACATTTAGTACAGAATATCACACTCTATAGTTGAGAGATTTATTACTTCACAATTTCCTGCTCACACTTCCGAAGTGCAGAGGATGTTCAAATATCGGAATCTAATGGAATCGAATTTATCTACTGCACACTACGTCGGATTCCGTCTATTGTTGAGATAAATTTGTCAACGTAACTGGTGGGAGATTTATTGTAGAATCTTACTTTGATGTCAGTCTCTTGAGAATTTGTCTCCAAAGCGTTTGTCTGAGTTTGACAATCTTTGTTAAAATGATAAAATCTTGCTTTTACTTTATTATGATATACTGATTGACTCTGTAATTCGACCTTTCAATCGCTGGATACATCTTGGAAGTAATTTTCTTTTATATTTCTCGTGTTGTTGATCTGGTTGAATACAGCAAGATATCTGTGTGCAATATTCCTGCGAATAAGCAGAGCACGGAGCCAAGAATCATCTATCTTTCATACAAATCTTGGCATGTTTCTTAGTAACTACTAGTATGTTTTATATTGGATGATCGGGGGTGATGCGATCTAAAGTAATTCGATTTTATATTGGGAAATAAAGCTTAAGATAATATGACATAGTGTTTTATAGTTACCACTTCGTCGCTAATTGTGCTACTCCTTGCAATGAACTTTATAGGCGATTTAGTCTTTACTGCTCTCAAATCTTGCACAGTTAACCATCAATGTAGCCTGTAAGCAAATGTAGATGTCTATAAATACTTTCACGTTATTCTACACTAATAAAATGAAATAAAAGGCATTTTATTTTAATTTATTTTATCATTCTACACTAAAAGCCCTTAATACCTAGTTATATGTAACTAACTAATCTTCAGGTAACGCTCGCTTACTAATTTTACTAGCGTCGACGCTTCTTTATATCTTAATACTTTCCTAGACGGTAGCAAGATTCCGTCTCAAATCAAATTGATCACTTGTAACGTTCCTACACGTCTAAAATATAAGCACAGTGCAGCGATTTAGCTGGTACTTTAATGAATCCGCGAGAGGACGCTGACTCCGTCGTGACTCTGTGACCCAATTCTGTGCTCATTAACGTGTGGGCACGTTGCACCGGACACCACAATGCAATGGTTTACTTATTCAGTGCACGGAGGTTTTTTCGATGCAAAGCGTAACAGTCCACGGAAGTGAGTGCAGTCAGACACGAATTTTTCATATCGGATTTAACGTGGCGGCTTTTCTGGATGTTGAATGTTTTTCCCAGATAATGTTCATGTTGAAACTAAACAACATTCATTTGAAGTTATGCTCAAATATTTTCCGGTAATCAATAAACTGTGAATACCTACCTAGAATATAAAACAGAATAAATTAACTTTGAACAGTTCAATGAACAAATATACCGTCTAGAGATAATCTGTGCGATTAATCTCTGAGCTCAGACAGAATAACATAATGATTTTATTGTCTAAGACAAACGTCAAAACCACGATATCTTTACCGTATATCTGCAGACTTCTTAATCACTTCTGTGGCTTATGAAGTTGACTGTTGTCTATAAATTTGAACAAAGAAACAATTATACTTATATAATTATACAAATAAATATAAATTTAGTTACGACTGAGGTGCTGCGAGAGAACAAAATAAGTTTTCTGAATATATAAAAATATATACAGCAGGGTCCCTAGTTCTGAATATTTTACTTGATAGGTATTTGTACGGTCAACAGCAGATCATGGTATCCAAAATTGTCAAATTAATCTTCAAATAATAGAGTTTAATGACAAATCGTTGTAACTTGATTGTTGACTTTACCTACGCCAGGAAAAAATATTTTTTACGTTGTTCTGTAGGATATACAAAGTATATTATTTGAACAGTTCACTGTTTACACTACTTTTATTACACCACAATATCATAAAGTATTCCATAAAACAATCTTCAACTTTTATGTCCAAGTGCTGGTCGACAGTATGTTTGTAAAAGCATGCTGGTTATGAAACTTCATGACTGCGATTATATAACATATTTTAATTTTTACTGATTATAAATCGCCTTGTAGGAATCGTGCGACAGAAATATGTGGTGGCCGAACTTGAGGAACATTTTGTGACAGGATTAAAATCGATCACTTTTTAAATTTTTGATTTGGAAGAGCCTTGCTTCGGCACGAATGGGCCGGCTCGACCGGAGTCATAGAACAACAGGCGTTAAACAACGCTGTGTTGTGTTTCACGTTCACCGAGTGAGTGAGGTTACCGGAGGCCCAATCCCCTTTTAAAAGGTCGGCAACGCACTTGTGACTCCTATGGTGTTGCGGGTGTTCATGTCCGGCGGTAATCGCTTACCATCAGGTGATCCGTCTGCTCGTTTGCCCTCCTATTCCATAAAAAAAGATCATCGTTTTGTCTGTATCATCGACTGACAAGAAATGTCTATGATACAAATTTCGATACCTACTGTATTGTTTTTTGCGGAAAAAAATATTGCAAATATATATAATATTAAAGCCATCTTTGTGCTTACTTGCTTTAGAACTGGTTGGGAACATAAACAGACAAACACTGATACCTTTTCATTTTCTATGACCCTGTATTTTACAGGTGTTATTTTATCATGTTGGCAATATTGGGTCCAAAAATTTTCGTAAACAGATTCTTTTATGGTGTAAGTACTTGGTTTTATGTATACTTTGTAAATATGGGACGGCGCTATGAGCGTGTTTGCCATCTGTCGTCATATCCAATTTCATGGACCTTTTGTACTTTATTTTATGATAGTCTTATATATGTATATTGTTGAGTATTAATTTTGTAGGCTTTTTCTGCCATAAAAAGTTTATTTCCATAATTACTAAAATCGCTTTTTCATCTAAACCAGCGATGTATTATTTATGTTCTTTTTTTTAATTGGTCTCTCACTAGGCTTTTCCCCTGTATTTTTTTATGGGATAGGAGGGCAAATGAGCAGACGGATCGCCTGATGGTAAGCGATTACCGCCGCCCATGGACACCAGCAACACCAGAGGAGTCACAAGTGCGTTGCCAGCCTTTTAAAAGGGGATTGGGCCTCCGGTAACGTCACTCGACGAAACACAACGTAAGCGTTGTTTCACGCCGGTTTTCTGTGAGGCCGTGGTATTCTACTCTGGTCGAGCCCGCCCATTTATGCCGAAGCATGGCTGTCCCACGTAATAGATGCTACAAACTATGTAATATTGAAATATAACTACTTTCAAATCTTTTAGAGTTTAGACTATAGGTACCTAGATGCTGCAAAGGATCCGAATTGTCGATTTAATAATATTAGGTAATATAAATAAATTTCATTTAAATATATTTGCGTAACTTCAAAATAAGTATTAGCCAATAATGAAACACTTAATAATAATAACTATTTATATAACTACACACATTCATCACAAACTAATAAAGAAATAAAACAACTCTAGACAACAAAACAACTAGTTTGGTCGTGTTCTACCGTAATCTGCTCCCAAGGAACTTGGTACACCACTAATCCTGAAATAAATTACTCTGTTTTACCCAGCATTTAGTGTCTGTATTCGCGAAAATACACTCGATGAACACGTCTGATATATGAGACAGAAGCTTTCCAGCCAATAAGAGCTTTTGTAGCAGATATGAGTAGATATTTTGTATATAAAGTACCTTTGTGATAGAATAGCTTTGTTTTGTATTGGGAACTGAAACTAAATTATGTTACCTGTATGAAGTCAAGAATACATATTCTAATAGAGTTAGATTAAATAATCATTAGGTACCTAAATGTTTTTTTTTGTCTTTAACCTTTTTATAGTGTTGTTTAAATCAAAGTGTCAAAATAAAGTAACACATAGGTTTAATGACAGCCACATCCCGTGACACTGTTTAAAAAAAAATGTTCTATATGATATTATTAAAATATTCAAGTAGGTTTTTACATACGAGTATTTAGTTGAACATAATGTAAATTACTAACATTAATACTGTACAGAAATTATGATCTATTTGGCTAAAACATGAGCTTGTTGTAGCAGCGATGATTACGAGCACTCAATTTAACTATCCTAACAAAGTTTTATGCAATCTCATTATGTGTTTAACAACTATTTGTTACACGTTTACATAGGGTAATATGCCGTTTTCGATATATTTCCATATAATTTTACGTAAGTAAAAAAATTTGTGGAATATAGGCCGGAAAAATAATGATCAAAAGTGACATACCTACACTAGCGTTAATGTTGCTTTGTAAATTCTAAAGTCAAAGTGTCAATGTTTCCCGAGTTCAAACCTTTGATGAAATGATAGGAACTTTAGGTTTACGGGCTTGAGAGTAAGAGCTGACTGGAGAAAAGTGCTCACTTAGATATGATATTTTCAGCTTGACTAAATACTTTTTGAATAGAAAATATTGTATATTTACTACTAATTTTGATATAAAAAGTTCCTTTATTCTACATTTTATTTTATTTAATTTTAGCAGATTTTAGATCACTCATTCGACTGTTAGGTACTTTTTTATGCAATTCCCAGCCTCCTAAAAACTAGTCCAATTTGCTAATGCTAATATTAATTTGTTCTCTGTGGAATACCGTATTTTGTGTATTCTAGATTTAGTTACAATTTTTTTTTTTAAAAGAAACGTTGCCCCACACTAGGGTTTTCTCCAGTGTCGTGGGTGCGTTTACAAACACAAATTCTCACATACACAAACACCCAGACCCGGAACAACTACCTGTAGATCATACAAATATTTGCTCCGTGTGGGGATCGAACCCACAACACGTGGCGCAGAAGCCGATTGCTCAGCCGCTACGCCAAACGTGTCGCCAGTTACAATACATTTTTCCAGAACGTTTTGTGTAAGTATAACAAAAATGTAACATAATGTTTTATTGTTCCAGGTAATGGCGCGTGTAAAGTCTCACTTGCTGTTATTTATGTGCGTATTGGTTGCTTAATTTCCTGTTAGGAAACCGGCAGTATGAATAATGCCTTTGTTTTTTTATCCTTTAATCGAAGGGACAGGCACGGAACCAGTGTGAATGAAAAAATAACACAATAAACAGGCATATTCTTTGTTTAAGAGTCCGGCGGACCGAATTTCCCATACAAACGTAATACCAAAATAAATCGTTATTCAAACACAATTTAATCAAATTGTGTAATCATTCAGATTCCGATACAGTTAATTTAGGTTCTTATTCTACCCTTTCGTCCAAAATACTTACTGGAAATAAATTTAAGCAAATACAATTTTTGATAACTTTACCAAGTTTGGAACGGTTTTTCGGTAGTTAATTTCCAGTGAAGTAGTAGTAGACAAAATGGTACGATAGGAACCTAGATTAACGAATTAATCACAATTTGATAAAATATTGTTTGGATTAGGATTTATTTTGATATTTTACGTTTTTGTTCCATAGGCTATAGGTTTGTTAATTCTTGCTCTAAAGACCAGTTAAAAATCAGGGCATCGAAAAATAAGCTAGATATCTTGCCACACATGAATTTGGTGTTTTGTTTTCATGTCTATATTGTTCCGATGTGTGTGGCAAATTAATGGATTAAAATATGATGATAAAATTAAAAAAAGGTCCTTTGGTTGCTGTTTAACGATCGCAATATTATTCTCAACTCAATATTAGACTCAACAACTTAGTCTACCCGTGACCATGGATGCTGTAAAGGATCCGAAACGTCGGGAATTAAACAATATTAATACAACGCGATAAAATCCGTAAAAAGTAGTTTTATTTCAATGTCTAATATTTGCGTAAGTGTCAGAAACCAGTACAAACTACTTCATAGTTAATTGTTGAATAGAGTACCTACATCTGAGGGTATTCCGTCGTTCACATTCAATTTGCCAGAGTCTTCATCCGATCTAAACTCCTTGACATTTTATAACATTGTAACACAGTTTTAAGTACCCATACATCTTGCATTCCTTATGTCTCCAAACGTCTTTGTTTATAAGTAAGTAGCAGTAAAACAACGTATTACTTATTCATGATTTCGTCACCATAACACGTTATCCGTAGGTACTCAGAGAGGAATTACGCTCTTGTTTCATAGGCTTATATCGTGACCGCGCCTGCGCATTTACTTGGTATCATGTATTTTAATATTATGGTAAAATGGTATACTACTGGTGGGCAAATGATTGTTGAAATTTGTACAGGACGGCTCATGGTAGCGTTCCGTTTGAAGATCTCTGAGTCTTCTCATAATGTGCGGGAAATAGCGACCGCCTGTTTTTAGTCGGTAGGAGTCCAACATAACCCTTGGGTTAAGTATTGGATACACTGCAACGACAATTAACTATTCTTCTTCACCTTTAAAAAACAAGTAATTCTATCGTCCGATACAAATTTAAGATTAACTCTTAGATTTCTTTACGTGGGAGAGCCATGCTCCGGCACGAATGGACCGGCTCGACCGGAGTGATACCACGGCCTCGAAAACCGGCGTTAAACAACGCTTACGTGGTGTTTCGTCGAGTGAGTGAGGTTACCGGAGGCCCAATCCCCTTTTAAAAGGTCGGCAATGCACTTGTGACTCCTATGGTGTTGCGGGTGTCCGTGGGCGGCGGAAATCGCTTACCATCATGCGATCCGTCTGCTCGTTTGCCCTACCATCCCATTAAAAAAAAATTATACGGTAGGAAGGTGATGAGCAGGAATTGTTCCTACTATTAAATCTCTCTATACCTATGTGTAAGTACATGAACATTATTCTGTCAATCTGTCACAGCCTTTTCCCCAACTACGCTGTGGTCAGCTTCCAGTCTAATCAGAAGAGGCCGAATAACAATATTTTACACGAAGCGGCTACCATCAGAATTTCGCCACTATTTCTGGGCGATACAGATCGCCTATGGGTAAACTGAGTTACTGACTATCACTAAAACATTGTCATACATGGTCGTGTGACAACCGAGATCGACGCGGCTTTACGTGCTCTCCGAGGCACGTAGGGGTCTCAAAGTATGAAGAATGGACTAACCGCGGCAGGCACAACTTAACTAAAGCTCGTTGAAAATCGGATGATCAGCTTAGTTACTTAGCCACGAGCTTCTCAAACAACAAACTTTTAATAACAAATTTGAAATCTAAGAGAACTCTTATAAAATTCAGACTATTGATTGGGTAATGCTATTTGTTAAACTTGTTCCACTTAATCAAGCTCCCTGAAAGTCCCAAGTAAGTTCTTACAGCGGCGAAAAACAAATTAACATAAGGTAGAAAACTTTCGGGGTCTTACCTGCACAATAACTGTATTTCAAAGTGAATGGCTATGCTAAGTAGGGTGAGTCAGAGGTATTGATTCGACAAGTTGCCCAGGCTTATAGTAAACATACCTTTTGACACTATCACTTCCTGTAGAAAAATCTTTTAAAGGCTACGAAATGGAAATATTTAAAATCTTATATTACCGCCTGCCAGGCTAGCTTCGGCGCCACGACAATATTTTGTCTAACATTTTGTGGTTTTATCTCGCCCTTTCACGTACGAATACAAGACAAATGCACGATAAAGCGTCGCCAAAATTTTGTGGTGATGCTTTTGTGGCGGAGTTAAAGGAAGTCATTATTACATTTTTCCAAAACAAAAATTTAGAGTACCTATACAAGTTATTAATCACTACATAGTATAAAACAAAGTCGCTGTCGCTGTCTGTCCGGCTCTATGTATTCTTAAATCTGTAAAACTACGCAACGGATTTTGAAGCGGTTTTTTTAATAGATAGAGTGATTCAAGAGGAAGGTTTTTAAGCTATTTAACATTACGCTACGGCTCTTAGGAATGGGGCAACGCGGGTGAAACCGCGGGCGGGCTCTAGTATATTATAATAGTTTATATTCTAGCATCATGTACCCATAGTCTTCTATGGGTACATGATGTATTCAGTATTCTTATACTATATGGATAGTATGTCTATTTTCATTTAAATTGACCCCGTCGTTATCTTTTAGATGCAATTTGTCTACAAATGACCTATAAACCCTAGGTATGCCTCGGATACTCGTAAATAATTCCGCTTGAGCCCTGTCTACGAACTGAATGGTCAATTGATGACCCGGAACTGAGTTGAACTTAACTGCGACTACAAATTGTCTCTCTAAAGGATCCAGTTTACATAAGTTACCGCTTCGTTCATTTATCAAACAATTTCTCTGAATGCAAAAGTTATTTTATTTTCTTTATTCGGAAGTTAGGTAGATTCGTAATGATGTCTCTTTATTTTATTCCCTTCTGACTACGGTTGAAGAATTACACTACATTATCAGAATGTTGCATGAGATTTTATATTTCTTTACCCAGAGGGAGGGTTATTTAGCCTACAAGTGCAGTTATTAATCGGGATCATGCTGAGTTTAAAATAATGACGACCTTATCCCCAAATCGAAACTGTAAAATGCAAGGCGATTATAAAAATAAAAAACATGTGCATATGTTATAGTTAGCTTAATAAACTATTGTTTCTCAGTGCAAAGTTTAATTAGGAAATCTCGTGCAGACGTGCCTCGCTTATTAACGATTCAGATTCAATGCTCGAGAACCGTTACGTTCCACTTCTCTGCATCGGTAAACGTCAGATTTCATTTAATATTACCCACTGAAATTAAACACGTTAATATCAATTTACCCAGGGCCAGAGAAATTTTGTAGCTTCAAAATGATTTTATTTTTTTAATCTGCTCATTAAGATGTTTGCAAATTTCATGGAACATATCGAGGGCGAGTTTTGATAATTGATTGAAGTGATATCTGGTATAATTTAAAACCTGATTAACTTGACCTTCGACCAAACATAAATTAATTAATTTCTATGTTAACCCGTTTTATTTTAGTTGAATTCAGCGTACAGATTTTACAAGCCTACATTTTAGCTTGCTCCTATTTCCGTGTTTAACAAGCAACCCGGAACATTTTAGACGTCTGCTCTTTAAAATATAATTTCTTTGAGACAATTCAGATTGTCACTCGAAAAGGGAATCCAAGCGTAGCGTTGTTTGCCGCCTAATTGTACGAGCATTTTAACCCCTTTGAAACTCAAAAGTGTACGGCTACTTGTTATATCGTAGATTTGATTTAAAAATAATCTATATTTTCAATTGATAGAGCACTGATAAGAAATATAATTATATTACAATATAAACACCTTGTTCTCTAAAATAATTTTCCTCAATATACCAAAAAAAATAATTGTTTTTTTTTTTATGAAAAGAAACAACACGGGTTTCCCTAACCTTGTTGCCAAATGTGCCAACGTTTAGAAACAACTCATGACCTTCCAACGTAATTACTAAAACTCCCACACTCTTTATTAATAGCAGAATTGCGTAGTAATTATAAGTGTTCGTGCGAATTAAGGTTTGTAGCTAAATTCAATTAACATCAAAGAAAAGCGAGGAGAAATTCGTTGCGGGATATATTGTTTTCGCCACCAGATATTTCTCCTCCAAATAAATCTGTTGCGGCCAGTCAACTACGAGCATTTTCTTGGTAGGAACACTGCATTTTATTGTCCTTAGTATCTCGTTTGCAATGTTTATATTATCGTGAGCTGGGATTGCAATCGCTTTGAATTCGTTTTGCACTTAGCTGCTGCAGGGCTTTTCATTAAAGATATTGCGCTTTAGATTGGAGTAATCTTGCGGATTAGTCGTTCTTTCTTCTTTCAGTAACCGAGGTTGGTGTTATTTTGTTAGCTGCTTGTTTTTCAACGTCATTAGAGATAAGAAAATTATATTACACTATGTTGTTTGTATATTTGCCTTAAACGTATTTATATTTACCCTACATGTTATGCTCATGACGACACATGTTGCATTATAACATATACATATTATATTACAATAACATTTTTTTTTATGGGAAAGGAGGGCAAACGAGCAGACGGATCACCTGATGGTAAGCGATTACCGCCGCCCATGGACACCCGCAACACGAGAGGAGTCACGAGTGGGTTGCCGACCTTTTAAAAGGGGATTGGGCCTCCGGTAACCTCACTCACTCGGCGAAACACAACGTAAGCGTTGTTTTACGCCGGTTTTCTGTGAGGCCGTGGTATCACTCCGGTCGAGCCGGCCCATTCGTGCCGAAGCATGGCTCTCCCACGTACGAACATAATTATTATACATTTTGCTTATAAATAAAAAATCATAAATCTCTCATTCGACCCAGTAAAATTTTAATAAACTTGTAATGTGAACCAGTTACCACAATACGTGTTTCTTTTACAACCGGCATTGCGCACGAGAACGGCCTCTAGAGAGAGGTCCACTTCTCCAGTAATATAAATAAAGTACTTCTCTAGGATGCAGTAGTGTAACACTAAAAGTGCCCGTTACAAACAATTTACACTAACACAGTTGTAAACACTATGTTTTAAAACTGGATTAACACTGCAACACTATGATATTTCAGTTGTTCTTAAATTAAATAGTATTTTTTCCTATTTGTGGTATTTAAGCAAAATGAATTATAGTAGCTAGCAACATTTGTTACGATTTGACATCGTCAACGAAAAATTACAATAGCGTGCCCGGAGAAAAAAATTCACCCATTTCCATTGTTATTTGTTCGTCAATCCAGTTATAAGACTGCAACTTATTGAGGCCTCCTAATCGTAAATATAGATCGAGGTGGATAAACACGGCTAGATTTTTTTATTATAGAATCGTACCTGTAGTCTGTATAACCTGAGACCAGGGGCGTCGTAACAGACCAAAAGACATGGCAAGACGACCTTGATACTGTTAATCCAGATTAGATCCAATTAGCACAGGGTCTAAATGGGTGGAGGCATGAAAGAGGAGACCTTTGCCTAGCAAAGGGACGGCTATCTCGTAATCTTAACCTGTATAACAATTCATAACTGATATACGAGGAGGTACATAAAGTTGTTGCGCTTTATTTTCAGTAGCCTTAGCACGAACAACTTGCGAAAAAGTATTCGTATCGTCACGATAGAGGCGCTGGTCCAAATCTCATACAAATTGGTCTCCATGACGATACGAATACTTTTTCGCAAGTTGTTCGTGCTAAGGCTACAGAACTGTGTATTCAAATTCGAGCAAAACGAAGTTTTTATACCTAAAGTTTCGTAGGTCTACTAGGCACAACCTGGTTTCATTAATTTACGACAGCCTTTATACGTCGCCCCTTGTTTCAAATATGAACGGAACGTTTCGTTATTTCCTTTGCCTTGGAGAACTCCTGCACAAAGGGGTTGAATTCATACTCCGGGAACAATAGTGCATAAGCCCGTGTGCAAGTTGGTACACGAATATTGAAATATGTAGTTGATTGTTCTACGATATTACCGAATAAATATGAATTAGCTCAGTAATTAATTTCATAAGGCATTTAAAAAATACAGATTATTAATTAATTTTCTCTCTTTATTAGGTAGGTACTGTCGACAAAAGAAGTGTAAACAGCTAACAAAATCCTGTGATTTAACAAAGAAAAATGTATCACGCAATGTGTCAAAACGCAAGTGTTGCTGGTTGCGTAATATAGTTTGTTAATCATAGCTTGATACGTGCGACAGATGTCAGAATGACATTGGAAAAAAAAAACGATTATCGAACATATTGAAAATAAATTGTTAATCGTTTAAATCATATTTTAAATAAAATTGGGTATATTTTGACTTAAAACATGAAATAAAACGAGAAGAATATTAAAATATACAATGGTAGGTACACTTTATAAGGCCTCAGGAATCGTACTGACTAAAACAAATTATTGAGTTTGTGATATTTTTAAGATCGATTTACCACAGTGAGACGATAGATGACGCAATGAACATCCCTATTTGTCAATAAAGTATGACATTGTTTTGCGTACATTTTGACTGCCTAAAAATTATATGGAACTTCATGCGGGTGATCTCGATGACAGCTGTCGCGCATATCAAGCTGTTTCACAAACTAAAATACCAAACCCTTTGCTGGATAATTTTATTTGTCAAGATAAATATTTCATTCGTTGCTATATACTGTATACTTTTACAACTGTACGTAAACACATCACTCCAAATCTATATCTAATTCGAGTTCAGACGTTACCAATTCAAACTTCGAACGATCCAATTTCTGCAGCACAATTTGCTCGTACTACCTGACAACTATTAACAATAATCCGGTCTCTAAACGGTAACGGTTTCGAAGGTAACAACCGCACAGCTACAGTTAGCCAACTGTAGAAATTATACCTACCTGTTTTATGATCCAGGTTTATGTTGTCGACGATGAATTTATATTGGAAAATTTAACGGCAGGGTTGTCCAGCAGTAAAGTCCGGACGGGCGACCGGCATTCACCTGTAAATAAAAATCCCTATACACTTACACATTATTTTTTATGTCTATTAGGCTTGTAGGTGTTTCGATCTGTATTATTGTGCAATTAAAAGCATCGTATCGGACGTGTGCAGTGGTCCTACCACTGCACACGTCCGATACGATGCTTTTAATTTTCTATTTGGGCTCACTAGCCTCGTGAAGTCAGTAGACTACATAATTCATTTATATATTTCTCAAGGAATTCTTTACAGACAGATTTTTAGTGATTTCTTAACCAACCTTGTGCGAATCAAATCAAAAGCCAAATCATAAATCTGGTAGTATTAGCTTATACTATAGCAAGACCAGTCACTAAGAGTTACATATCGTCTTTCCGGGCGTCACGCATCAAAAAGGATTTTGCAATCGTTAAAGATGAGAAACAAATAGAATTTTCCAATCTGACTATTAATTCAGGCGGGTCGTTATGTATGTATGTAAACATATTTAAGTCTCACACTTTCTTTAAGCGTGTGGGTCATTACCCAAAATACCACAGCAATATTAATGAAGATCGTTACTTGAAACTCTGTGTTCGCAAAAAATATACTTTTTCGGTCCATCTGCTACGCCACGCCAAACGTCATTAATCCCGGGCAATTGCTCATATTTTACCACGTTAAATCATCCAAAATAAAACGAAAGAGAAAAACTGATGGCTGGAAGCATCATCCACAAACGACATTGCTCGCTTAACTTAGAAACTGAATTATAACAAAAGGAAACAACTTAAATTTCTTCGTAAGTTAATTAATTAATGAGTAATATTTTGCCGTGTGAATTATTGTAGGTATTTCTGTGTCGATTTGTAAAGCAAAATTTAACAAACAAAAATGAACCATATGAGTTTATTAAGTCATGCTTTATTGATGGTCATTAATTATTTTGGATAACAATTAAACTCTCCTTCGGTAAACATGTGTGATTTCGATCTTTATTTGTTGTTTTTATTTTTGTAAAATAAATACGCATAAAATCCTGCCAGTAGTTCATATCTGTCACAGTAGAATTGTTATTTTATTACATTTAATTATATCCTGAACTCCAATCGATGTCACACAATTCGCTTAAAACTTTATTCTATTACTGGAAATATGAACAGGTATTTTGCACACTGAATCAAAATCTGTATTCATTTTTGTGGGTCTCTCCCCGTGTTCTCCCCCTTTCAGATAGGCATCCCGTAAGAGGCTTGAAAACATCTGACTTGCTCGATGGTAGGGCCTCTTGGGGTCTGACTGGCTAGCGACCACCCTTACGTCGGAGTCTGTCCTAAAGCACCTGGGTGTGTGTTTCGACTTTAGCACGTAAAAGCCAGTTCCTCTCGGTTGCAGCGGCTCTGGCAGTCTGCAGTCCGTAGGGGCTCTTAAGGGTCGGCAACGACTCGGCAACTCCTCTGGTGTTGCAGGTGTCCATGGTCGACGATGACTACTTACCACCAGGTGGCTCGTCAGCTCTTATGCTGACACAATTCCGTAAAAAAAATCTATTGCCTATCAAGTTTCATTTACTTACATCCATGTTAATAATTATGAAGATGGTTTTAAAATTATCAACTACTAGCTGTACCGGCCACGCGTTACGGTGACTCAAAAAGTTATATTTATATCTTGTGAACCCTGAAAGATATCGAATTGAAACTTACGTACACGAAGTTTAATATTCCTGTTTAATCCATAAACTTTCATATAATTGCGTTAAGCCATTTCGGGGCCAATTCGAAACAAACTTTCAGAAAACGGTTTTTCTGAAAACGGTCAAAAGCAGTGTTCAATTGAAGTTTGGCATTTATTTAATGGATTTTATTTATTAACTGCCTCATTAGTCTAGCGGTCCTAAGCGCGACTGCTACGCTAGAGGTCTTGGGTTCAATCTACAGGCTGAGCAAAGTGTTATTGCGTTTTTCTATGAAATAACAGCTCGGAGTCAGGATTAGTGGCCGTTAAATGTCAACAGGCTCACCTCCTATTATACACATGGGACCTATAAATATACCGCGAATGGTGGCATGCATTAGTACACGTCTGCTTAACCCTTCAGGGAATACAAGGCGTGATAATATCTATGTGATTTATTGGTATAAATAATACTTATTCTCCAATGTCAAAAATACCTCAAACACATCGCCGTAAAGTGCTTGCAGCATCAAATAAAATACCATAATAACAGTGTGTGCAGTGCGACGCCCACCGAATCCCAAATGACGGTAACCGTACGCCCAACTGGCAGAATTGGAAGGAAACTAATAAAAATGACGCCATATGGACGGGATCAAAGCCAGCGTTTACGTGCCCACCGTCTCTTAGCAAAACTTTTGACTTTATAAGTTTTTGACTCTTTAAGAATTATGTAGATAATACAATATTTAAAGTAAAAAAAAAATAGTTTTTATATCGTTCGAATTTGAATTATTAGATCCAAAACGGAAACGAAAAATTATTAACTAGAGATTTATATGTACTAATATGAGCGTTTTGGGGTAAGAAATATAGTTTTGTAAATTAACGAATGAATGGTGATTCTCAAAATATTTCGTACATTTTTAGTATTTCATAACTCAAGCTTTCTCTTATTTTTCCAAACAAAACAAAACACCTGTCAAAACAATCTTAAACTGTCCTAAGGATTTCGACCACTGCACTTTAAATCTGTCGCAAGCAAGATTATGTTGTAACAAAACATTTTAGCGCAAAGCAGGTACTTTGTACTCGTAATTCTATCAAAGAACCTAGTGACCTGTTTACAAAATACTTTAGGACCCAAGTATTTTACTGTTTATTAGATACAATAAAATACTTGGGTTTAATACTTAGGCATTCCTGTAAGGTGGAACAATGGCAGAAGATATGGCTAGTAAAAATGGAAAATGTATAAAAAATAACTGACTATATTATAACTTACTTGCTCATAGCTGTTAGTAATTTAAACAATGATGTGCCATGAATTCCTTATGAATGCTGTAAAGTGTAAAGGATTCAAAAGAATTCATATAAAACCCATCCAATATTTTCATAATCAAATGAATGTATAAAAATGAATATTTGTGTTGGAACACACAGATATTAATTTTTCCTCACCTGAGTAGAAATACAAATAATAGACGTCTTAGACGTACATATGACGAGGAATGCATCGAAAATTGCAATCACGAAGCAGTAGATTGCTTTCCGTATATTCAGGTGATCGAAAATCAATGTTGAATAACATCTATCCGTAGGCATTGCAATCTCGATCAGAACTTGCTTTAGAATTCATGTAACATAAATAAGAAATCCCGGATAGAATAGACAAAAAAGATGATCTGTTTTTTTTAAATATGTTAAGAGAAACAGTGAGTTCCTACTATAAGAGTAATTCTCTTAGGTTAGGTAATATAAACAAAAAATCTTTAGTAGATGCACTGTCTCAAACGAGCATAGCTACTTATAATTTTCAATTAACCGGGATTCTTCCCAAATCGTGATTTTGAAAGGCCTATTTATATTATTTATAGTACTTATTAGAATTTCAAATAAGTAAGCTAAATTACTGTAACGTAATATCTACCAATAGTGTCGTTAAAAATTTTAGCCGCAAAGACATCTTAATAGCAATTAAATGAATTATTTTGTCAACCTGGGTCGCGTCTGCACAAAGGGGACTACGACTCGCCTTGATAACGCTAATTAGACAAACCTAGTGGCAAACAAAGCCTCCCCGGCTTCAGAACTTAATGGAATCTGTGAAATGGCACGTTTCTGACGTCATTTTAACAAATAATAATGGGCAGGTGGCAGAGGAACGTGCATTTTGTATATCCTCTGAATTTCTGAGTGAAATAAACTGATAATAGCATTCCTTTTGTTTCAGAGACTTTCATAAATGTTTAACCTTCTTATCTTTTTAACTACATGAATGACTTTTGGTCCAAAATTCTAAATATTTCTTTTAATTAAATTATTGTTTGCTCCCAGTTACTTAGTTAAAAAAGTTATTGAAGTGGAAGCACTGCAAATATAATTTAATTTTCTTTCATATTATTCTTGCTCAAGTTATACATCATTAGAAGATTTTCCAAGTCTCAATTGCGGTTGGACTGTTTCGGTTTTTCTTTTTCGTATGAAACAAATGGATTTTGGATATAATAAATTATATTTGTTATACACGAGGAAAATTTTTTGATTAAATAAAAACTAAATATTTTATGAATTAGTATCTAACATGAATAAGCAATGTTTACATATCGGTATATCATATCATATACCGATCGTATCATATCTTGATATATCGGTCAAAGGATAAGCAAAATTCTATACACTTACATGTAAACTAAGCAGAACACTTTAGTTAGTTACGATTTAAACTCCTGAATTCTTTGTCGCCAAGTCTAAGCCGTTAAGCAATCATCTCCTAATTGGAGGCTTTAACCTTGAGTAACAGTAGCATTGCGCCAAATGACACCATTGTATGTTGAATTTATAGGACCATTTAGACCCTTCCCAAAGTCGTAGCAATACCTTAGAATTAATAATTTCACCGTATTGTTAACGTAACATGTTTATTGCTAATGATGTGAAAGTTTACTAACTTTCATTTGAGAAGATAGTCACTAGATAAGGAAAGTTTGGGTCAGAATTCGTGATGCTAGTTATCTTTGGGATAAAGATGTAAAAGTTGATATAAATCTCGTAATAAAAGAAACAGCTAAGAATATTAAAATAACAAAAGAAACCCAAATAAAAGAGATACAATTTTGAATTAAAGAAACCTAGTCTAATTAAAGAAGAATATTTCACATTTAGAATATACATAGGAAGTTTGTACTCCAACCGACGATAAATCTGAGAAGTATTTGAAGAATGCCCCAGTGAGTAATAACTGAGTGAGGGTTGATTAATGACCGTCGCTTTGGGGGTGCCAAAATGTTCCCACGTCTCTTCACTTCTCTAACACATGCCTTTGTATTCTAACATTTATGGTCACCAAGCTCCATTGTTGGTGTTGGACATATTTTTAAAGATATTACTTTTTAAGTAGGTGAAGGGAATTTCAAGGGAATTTCTCCAAGTCCTCTTCATCAAAACTTTGGCTCGAACAAAAAGTCGTTTGAACATTATTACGTCCTTTAAAGGCTCTTCACCTCGTTAATCTAATTTTATAGGCCCTTAAAACAAGTAGTTTATTAATTGCTTGCCCGTGATTTTACTAAGTTCATAATTAGAAAAGGGACGAACTAGTTTCATAAAAGGTCGTCATAAAATTAAGCTAATCAAATTTTTACACTGACAAATTGTGTACAGAAAACCAAAGAATAGTATCTGTAGCCAAATTTGTTACATTTGTTACGTTTTCACTGTTTGGCCTTGCTCCAAGTTCCTGGTTCGGAAAACCTTATAACTAACCTGCAGTGCCGTGTAATGTATTGCAGACATCGGGCTTAAAGATCCTTGAAAGCATTTCTATTTGAAGAGCCACATCTCAAAGGTAACATAGTCGAGATATCTTTGAGTGCTAGCATCAGTCAATATTTGCAGTTTCTACATGATGTATTTATTTGGATATGTAGGAAAAGCTTCTTGGAAGTTCAGTTGGGGCAATAAATGTACAATTTTTACACCAAGGTAATGCAAATATGGCCCCGGCCTTAATAATAAATTAATGGAATCGAAATATTATATAAATCATATTATGTCATACTCATATTCTATGTTAAAAGATTATGTCAATGCAAGATCTCACAATTACGAGTATAATCAGTAGTTACAGAGAAAATCGTTATTGAACTTTACTGAAAGTGTATTGATGCTCGTGAGTGTAAATGATACAATCTCAGTCTTAACGAAGTCTCATTAATTAATTGTTGTCTCAAATTATAAAGAACTTTCTAAGTCGCTTCAAGTTACTAATGAAATTAATTACACACTCACCGAAATTATTTCTTAACAGTTTACTCATACATTTTTTATCTATATTCTAATCATTCTTTGCTGCGGTAAACTACACTTTATCCCTAATCGCTTAAAGTTTGCTCTGCATATGGTGCATGATCCACCGCTCGTAAGTACTAACACAGGTCTTTAAATATAAATCTTCCCTGAACTAGCGCCAAGTTAACCTTATTGATCTGATTGAAAAAGTTATGTCCTAGTCGACGCCCGATGTCTTCGTTCATATTGTATGTGAAGAATAAGCTTCGAATAAGGTTGATCAAACTACCTGGACTTATTTCGACGAAATCAACTTTTGAAAGTTCCTTAAGTTTTGTTGTTATTGACAACGCGTTTTCATTGCAAGTTTTTAGTTTTGAACAAGAAAGAAGTAACTGAGGCGGTACGATTAGAGATGGGTTTATGCAAGGGCATTTATTTTTTTCGCCCAAAATGCCTGGGCAGAAACCCATCTATAGGTACGATAGATTTTATTTCACAATCGAAAGAAAGTGACTGGTGTATCGTATCAATATAGAAGACTTGGCATATGATAAGAACCCATCGTGATTGCTACATTGGTATGAATATGGTCTCCGTTGCTCAAAGGACCGTAATGGTTACAGTAAACTACGAGGAACCGCCAGAGAAGAGAAGAAGACCTCCACTTGGTTGACTCAAAACGGCATGGGACGGAAGCAAATGAAGAAGGCAGACAAAAAACGCCGACCCTAGATAATAGGATACGATAAGACTAAGGAAAGAAGTGAGATTTACAGTGTCAAAAGTGTTGTCCTTAGAAGATAAAACAACCATCGTTCACTGAATATATTTGAATAATCTCTATAATACTAGGATTATATTAACACATTTCTTCAACATCATACAAATATCACAGAAGTATTTAAATTTATCCTTTTTTGTTTGCCTCCTGTCCTCATAACCTAATTCTATGAAAGCTGCATATGTTTTTGGCGTAGTTAAAATTTCACCAACATAGACTCGCTAGCCACGAAAATAAATAACTTGGACATCGAACAGTCAACACGTTTTAATGGAAACCTGTTGGTTTATTTAGAGAGATGTAATATTCAGCTTTAGTAAATGGGTTTGTCATGTAAATGACAAACGAAACAAATTGAATACATTTCGTCTGTAATCATAAATTATTCTATTAGTCATCATTTTGTTCAAGCGGAAGACTTAATGAAGGAAAACTTTTGCGGATTTGTAACGAAATATTTAAGAAAATTAAAACGCAAGCATTTCAGTTCTGTACTGTAGGCGGTAATACGGACTAACCGTATTTACTCGAAATATTCAACATTTTGCAAATAGGCAACGTTTTAAACTGTACGCAAATTGTACATTTTTACGAACCCGACACGTAGCAGACCGAGTTCTTGCGACACGAGTGATTTTGTAGTAACAATTTCAAAGAAATGCACAATTGTTTTCTCTTTTAAAACAACTACGAATAAAGTGACAACTGCTTTCATGTTGCTTGAATAAATAGTCGTTGGTTTTGTGTTGTGTTGACGGTTACACTGAATATAAATTCTTAGGCTTAAACAAAACTTGTATCTTGGGTGTATTACAAATTTAAAGAACGTATTATATTTAAATATTCTCACTAATTAATATCATTGGTTCAATTTAATTCATTGTTATTTAGGCTAATGTATCTTCTATTATAGACTGTATTGTTTTCTATCGCTGTTGCTAACACAATTCCAGTTACATGTTCCAAAATTCGCCTTTCAATTGCTCAGCACTTATGTATATTCGCTGCAGCTTGACGGCTCTAATCGATTTCATACTAAATTGATTTTATTTGATGGACGTTCGAACTGAATATTGCGCCTCTATTTCATTGAATATCAATACAACTCTTACACAATCATTTCGCCCCTTGAGTTACTTCTATGGGCTGGTTGATTACGTAAACTTATCCTTTCGGAGTAATATTGACGAGATTGAGATGATTTTATTCGCCAATTCGCCCGTAACAGACTTATCACCTCCTGAGCTTATTACTACACGACACCCAATCTACCCTTTAATTCAATTCGCCTAATTCTGAAATCTTAACGCAAACAGGTGAAGGGGATTCATTGAATTATTCCTTGCTTTTTATACGTTGGCCGAGGGGAAGTAGGTCAAGGTGCATGACAAATTATATCACGGTACAGAGCTCCCGGGCTATGCAAATAAGTAAAGCCTTTTTCCAAATGTTACTCTTTTTGCTGATGTACCGAGATTGTACGTTTCATTGCCAGTTATGCTGACGGGTGGATGGAAATGAACATGAGTTTACGAGAATTTAGAGTTGGTTACTTTTACCTGTTCTTGTGTATTGTATTATATATTTTTTTTCTTTGTATATTCGCTTATCTGTATTGTCTGATTAGCATCTTGTAGACAATCCTTCCAAGTTTGAAATTAGATTTTAAAAAATAGCAATGGACACTTTTTCAGTTTGCTTCTTTCATTGTTAGGCACTACACAAAGAGTATCTGCTATGGACTTTGTCAGGTCCAAATATCATAATCCATGAGAAATGAGACGAGTGACAGCAGATAACTCAATGTCAAATGTTGTGCGATATAAAGTAACTAATTATTATTAGAACGATCTGAATAAAACTGTTACTAGTTTATTTATATTTATTAGTTAATTATTATACTTATTAGTTAAGTATGAAAATAAAAATGTTATAAGAGACATCATTCTTTTTAAAAATGCGTTTAAATACTTTATATCCTTAAAAAAATTGTTATTCCTATTTGTCTTCGATTTATTTTCATTACACATTAAAACGCATCAATGACACTAAATGCCTTAGTCTTGTCAAACAGAAATTCTAATAATAAGCTTTCTCATTTAGCCTACGTACTTAGCTTACTTTGTACTACGTTTTATTCACAAAGGTCTAATTACTTACCTAACAAAAATTTGAATGTAAGTGCTTCCTTCCATGTCTAATCTATCCATCTCATCCTGTGATTAATCATCACATTATACCCTTGCACGTATGATTCACATACGTAATTACCTCACGCGGCAGACTAACGATAATTGTGGGTTATACGTGTAATGTAGGTTATCATTACCTTCGAACCTTTGCTATTTACAGTTTGTGATAATTATAACATAACATAACATACCATCACGCCTGTATTCCCCGAAGGGTTAGGCAGAGGCGTACTAATGTACACCCACAGTTCGCCGGTATGTTTAGGTCCCATGTAATAGGGGGCGAGCCTATTGCCATTAACCGGGCACAAATCCAGACGCCGAGCTGCTACTGAGAATTTCATAGAAAAACCCAATAACACTTTGCTTGACCTGGGGATCGAACCCAGGACCTCTAGAGTAGCAGTCGCGCTTGGGACCACTAGACTAATGATGACAATGATAATTATCTCTGAAAAAAAATCTGTATTGCTCAGAAATTCAGTTGTCAGTTTGTCAGTCAATTCAGTTCAGAGGTGTGTAATTGCATGTAGTTCTACAACTTTTTAGTTGGGTAAAACATAACATAACACAAGTTTAAAAAAAAAAACCGCAGGGGTGAGGCACATCATTTCTTGTAGATTTTAAAGTGCTAAAATTTTTACCAAGAGAGTAATTTTTTATGGTCATTTCTAACTAGAGCATCTTTTACTCTTCTCCTTTCAAATCCATTTTAGTTTGTTTCGCTACAAGTTTATTTTTCTCAACATTACACAAACTTCCTTTACATGTATTGCCATATATCATTACGTAATCAACGTAGAAAAGCCTGACGTTGTTGGTCAGTATCCAAAAGTTAATAAAAAATGATCGAAGGCCGATAGCAGTGACACCTGTCAGGGCGACCTTCAAACTCGACAATAGACGCCCTTTTTGTACGTTTTGCGGGAAGAAACGGGGACAGACCTGAATAGTTTTTTCGTCTATGAAAAGATTGAATGCCCTGTTATGTCATTGCTTTTTGACTAGGAAAGTGTTTGCAAGGCAAACAGGAAAAGAAGCCGCACTAAAAATCCTCAAAAGGGATATTAAAATTTACGGTAGGTATATAAATAGGCTCTATGTAATGTCTATAAAATATAGACATACATATGTATACAAACGATTCGCTTATATATGGTTCAGGTCCTATAAAGGGGCTTGTCCACTGCCACAAATCCAAACTATTAAGAATTCCAATAGGAAATCTCAATAATACTGCTTGACCTGGGAATTAAACCCAGGATGTCAAGCTGTTGGTGACCGCTAGACTGTTAGTTTACCGTGGGAGAGCCATGCTTCGGCACAAATGGGCCGGCTCGACCGGAGTGATACCACGGCCTCAAAAAACCGCCGGGAAACAACACTTACCTTGTTTCGCCGAGTGAGTGACGATACCGGAGGCCCAATCCAAACCTTTTAAAAGGCTGGCAACGCACTTGTGACTCCTCTGTAATGTTGTTGCGGGTGTCCATGGGCGGCGGTAATCGTTTACCATCAGACGATCCGTATGCTCGTTGGCCCCTTACCCCATAAAGAAAAAAAGATTAAAGAGCTGTATTAACACAGGACATTGATTATCGTACACACTGTAATAAATAATACATTCACGTACGATATTGCATTTCAATATTCTTGCCTTGCCTTTTAACTTCACAACTTTCAATATATTTGCTAACAACGCGCAGTCGATATTAAAATTTCCAATGGCGTAAAATATGAAAAGCAGCAACTTTATACACTATATGAATTCACCTTCACAAAGGAACATCGTTTGATCCGCTCAGGGGTGTATTGCTACCCTTGTTGCAGTTTATATGCTTTTCAAGGATATCAAGCGCTTTAAACCATCAGAGATCAATCCCTTTGAAGTACATAAAGGAAATAAACCTATTGGCACCTAACGCGGACCTGTTTGAAGAGAATCAAGGTTTTATTTCCTCAATAAAATATATAAACAATAATTGTTTGCATTATTGTGAAATGCTATTCATCTTCTGAAGGTAAAGATTTTGTTTATAACAAAACGTTTGATGTTGACCCATATCCATCATGTTAAATCAACGAATTTGCTTCCTTGATACGAATTCTCACTGGTTGCCGTAATATATTCTGTTGATATCGAGGTTTCTGACAAAGGACTGAGTTGTTACGGTTTCGAGGTCCGTACGAGCCTCTTAGCAGTAAATATACGGATACTGAAATACTCGTAAGACGCAGGCGAGATCTCGAGATGCAATAATAGGGGACCCTACTAAAACAAGTCGGATTTCCTATGGGATTAGTGTATTTCCTCTTGCATCACAACGAGAATGCGCTTGCGAAGCTCTACAAATCGTTTATTTGTATTCATTGTTGGCTCTGGGTTGAAGTATGGTGCGGGATTTAATCCTGCACTCAGCAGTTTCCTTTTTAAGCAACTATTTTTCGACATCGTTATTTTATTTTTTCTTTGTTCTGTGGCTGTTTTATTTATTTAAAATTCCCGATGTAAAAATAAAATTCGAAGCCTTGGATGCTTTATCGAATCAGAAAGCGATCTTCTGCTTCTGCTGCATCGAATACAGATTTAGCCAAGTCACTTTGTATAATATTTACATTTGAGCACTACATTTAAGAATTGACCTTACCTTAGGTATTTCTTTGAGTAGAGAATTCGGCGTCCAACAAGGGTCCTTCTTTCTAAATCTGCATAAATACTCGCTCTATCAATACTATCAATGTAAAATAGTGGTTGAGAGAGAGAGGCTTCGCAGTTAATGTTTTTATGTCGTTTTTTTTTTTGGATATAATAATCAAAATTGCAAACTCAAAGTGCTTCCTCTCTCCTACATTGCTGTGTATTGTGACATTTACAATGTAATAAATCTTCAAAATTATCTAAAGTTACCGTAAATTCACATTTCGTTAGTATCCAAAATAAAATACATCATAAATAATATCAAAAAGTCCTTTAGTGCTAGTGAAGGATTTAACTTAAATAAACTTATTAAAATGCAGCGAGGTGCTTTACGCGTCACATATTGCACCCACATCCACAGTGCTTAACTTTATCCCTATTCTACTTGTTTGATGTTCCTATTTAGATTACTTACCTACGCTGAATTTATGAAATGAAAGATCCAAAGATTGGATTTGAAAACCTACTAAGGGGTTAAGCGAAGAAGGATTCTGATCCATAAAAACCATGGAATGATTCTGGGATATCGGGAATACGTGATATTGGGGTGATTATCATCACATCACACAACTGATACTCCTATATTTTTTGTATAATATTTACTCATCTGATTTCTTTTACAGTTTATAATTATTTCAATATTGCTTCTGATATGTACAGTTCTTAATTTTGAATTATTGAAATAGGTACCCAGACATGAATACAATTTTGTAATGAACTTTTTAATTAAATTCTTTGTAGAGTTATAAACTTTTTATGAATATAATTTGAAACATAATGGCTCGTCGAGCAACGCTAATAAAGTCACAACAATGCTAATTCATTGAAACATTACGAAAGCCTTTACTTACGTTACTTTTTTGTTTAGCAAATTGACATCGTAATGGCTACGACGACGTAGCAATACGTTTGCTTCGTAGCCTTTCATGCTACAAAGCTACGAGGTTTAGCTACGTCATGGATAACCATAGATATGCCATGAAACAGCTAAGCGCTATATGATATAACATACAGATAAATGATATATTACTGAATAAAACACTGGGGTTATGGAGACCGGTCGCAGGTGATATCAAATAATAATATCTAAAATTCCCGTGAGTGTCTTCGTGATTCTTATCCTCCTAAACGGTTGAACAGTTTTTATGACGTTTTTGTACTTATGGAGTGAACTAGATGATTCTTAGTTATAGTTGGACCCGGTAGGTAGCAAACGCTAGTTCAAATATAAAACAAAATTATCAAAGTTATACGACGAAATACATTCACAAAACGCGAATCCCAAATGAATCTCGTATTTTGATTCTCTTATTTCTCGTATTTGGAACTTGTATTAGATTTCGTATCCGACAATACATTGCGTGTTCCCGCAATACTTGTGAGTTGCTATTTTAGTTTTGAACTAATGAGATTTTCGAATGAATGCTCTTGGGAATAAATAACCATTTTCTGAGACTCTGTCTATAAACTGACAACTTTAATAAATGTGCTGATATATTATCCTCGACTGTATTAACGTGAAACAATATTCCTACTGTGTTAGCAATATAGTATGAATAGTTATCCCCTCCTATCGCAAAAGAGACCTTATGAGACAACAGACATATCCTTCCTTAGGGTCCATCCAATTATCTCTCTGCGAAATTTTATCGAAATCTTTTGAGCGGTCTAGGCATGAAACACTGATGTAATTGTTTGGATGTCTGTTAATTTTGCTCGTTAAAACTATCAATTCCCTATCAAGTGGGTTCTATAATCAATGTGCAGATCAACATTCCTTCTTTCAATCCTTGGCCACCACTTTCCCCCCAGCCTTACTTCACATGCAACTTGGCCTTGCCAAGCGCTCCATATGAAGAAAGATTCAGATAGTAAATTATTTCTAATGTGGAAAGCAATTTCACCTTCTCAGTAAGTATCGTAGTAGGAATTCGACTGCTCCGTCTTTTATCTCCGAATGCAATTTTTTGCATTATCATTACGAAACTCAATAGTGTCAGAAGAAAATATTTACATGCTACATCGCTAAATTCTCGCTGACTAATTTAAATATCCGTCAGCGTGTCCCTGAGGAAATAACGAACGCTTTCACACTATTTTCTCGTAAATGAAAATGTAAAACATTTCGCTCCTGTAAATATTGATGTCGTCCTACATTTCCCCTTTTGTGTTTATTTTTTTTTGTATTTATTGTATTATTGATATTCTATTTCGTTTATTTTTTTTATTTAAAAAATGGTAAAAATTATTGTTTTTAATTAAAGCAGTATTGTTACGGCTCTATCTATAAAAGTGCTCATTTGTAAACCCTTGCGTGGCCCTACATTACAATGAGTTTTACAAAATTCACATATATTATAATCACTACTTCTATCTGGACTTCAAAAGAGACCATGATTCTGTGTTACATGTTAACAACAGATTAACCAAGACTTTAAATATTGATTTGTAAAAGTGTGTAAGGGCCGATTTTTACAGCACCAGATAACTTTATCGGAGGAATAAATTTGAATTATTGACAGTTTTTCTATCCAAATTCTGTCAAATGTCAATTTTGTTCCTCAGATAAAATTTATCTGGCGTTGGAAAAATCCCCCTTTTTTATACTAATCCATATCTACTTAAGTTTTTTTTTTATGGGATAGGAGGGCAAACGAACAGACCGATCGCCTGATGGTAAGCGATTACCGTCACCCATGGACACCCGCAACACCAGAGGAGTCACGAGTGCGTTGCCGACCTTTTAAAATGGGATTGGGACTCCGGTAATCTCACTCACTCAGCGAACACAACGTAAGCGTTGTTTAACGCCGGTTTTCTGTGAGGCCGTGGTATCACTCCGGTCGAGCTGGCCCATTCGTGCCGAAGCACGTAAAAAACGTTACTTTCGCATTTATAATAATTAATGAGAAATTAAGTCTGTCTGTTTGTAGGTATACTTACTGTTACATTTTCGCGCCTTAACCACAGCTCAAAGACAGTTTAGTAAATATAAGAATCTACGTGACTACCAGTTAACAGCTAGCTCTGTTCACTAGCTAACTACTCGTACATATTAACGCCTCTAAACTTTTGTACCCTTTGGTCGCTCGGACGTCGAACGTCCATTTCCTGCGACCAATTGCCAGTTGCAAGTCAACAATCACATTAAATGACCCACTTTTATGGCAGACTTATTTCTAGCTTATCATTCAGTGCATTTTATGTGGCACCGACGTCGTAAATCGCGGCCTCAATATTATTTATTTTTATGATGATGATGATTGGAAAAGCATTTTGATGTTAATATTCTGTTTGTGCAATTTACTTGTTGGTTGTGGTAGTTTGCCATCTGGTTTACTTTTAACATGGAGATAAGTAGATATGATTACCGATACTTTTCGATTTTATGCTATGATCATAAAATGATTCGGTGGTTTTGGGATTTCATAACAAACCATCTCGCATGTATTCCCCGAAGGGTTAGGCAGAGGCGTACTAATGTAGGTACACCCACAGTCATGTATGTTTAGGTCCCATGTAATAGGGCGTGAGCCTATTGCCATTAATCCAGCTGCTACTGAGAATTTATTAGAAAATAACAACACTGCTTGACCTGGGAATCGAACCCAAGACCTTTAGTGTAGCAGTCGCGCTTGGTACCACAAGGCTATCGAGGCAGTTTCATTACAATATGTATATATTGTTCATGTTTATTGGTAATTTAGAAGACTAACATTTGACATTTATTGATACTGAATTGGAATTATACTTATATACGGTTTTTAAGTACCAAAATCATAACATAACATACCATCACGCCTGTATTCCCCGAAGGGTTAGGCAGAGGTGTACTTAATGTACACCCACAGTTCGCCGGTATGTTTAGGTCCCATGTTATAGGGGGCGAGCCTATAGCCATTAACCGGGCACAAATCCAGACTCCGAGCTGCTAATGAGAATTTCATAGAAAAACCCAATAACACTTTGCTCGACCTGGGGATCGAACCCAGGACCTCTAGTGTAGCAATCTCACTTGGGACCACTAGACTAATGAGGCAGTACCAAAATCATATTTAAGATTATTAAAGAAAGAAGAAAGAAAAAGATTTTATTTTTGTCCGTATGACGCACAAGAAATCCAATACAATCTTTTAGAAATAGAAACTTAAAACTAGCAAAAGGTTGCGTAAAAAAAGAAAAATGGGAGCTGGCCACAGATTAATGAAAGCTATAGAAGGTTATAGTTCTTGGTACATAATTTGATCTATTTTTCCTTAATCTATAATCAGTACGATAACACTTGCTTATATCAATATAATAATTATGTATTGGTATTATGTCATAGTTTTTGCCTGGGACAGATCATTCCTGTGATTTTGATATTTTTCTGATGACTAGAATACGTTTTACTTCTTACCTGATCAAAATAACATACAGGATCTAAGCTGAGCACACAATTTAAGTATTTACCTGTTCGGGTTTTGGCTCTCAAATACGTAAGTATGTACCAAGCTTGTTTGGTTTTATTGACTTACAACACACGCTTCTTCCCGTACGTAGAGCAAGATTTTTTTTGGAAAAAGTATTTTCACTGGATTACGTCTGATTCCACTAAACTGCATAATGAATCTGTCATATATAAATGCACATTAAAGATAATTTGACAGACTGTCTCAAAATTGCCAGCTTCCTTACGTCGTAGGCATTGGGATTTAGATATTAAGGCGTAACACAGCGGGGCACAACATGTGAATATTTTATATAATATAAAGACTCAATGATAAACGAGGAACTTTTAACTTCATACAGTTGATACGTTTGTTATTATGATACAGTACCAGTTAGACTACAACTCACTTTTACAACTTCACAAAGAAAAGCAATCTTTGTTTTGAATTATTCTTTGTTCCTCTTAGAACAAAATGGCAGCACAGCCTCACTTATACTCGTATTAAGTAAATTGTTTTGTCAGAAATATAAAAATAATTTAAAAGAATGGGCTCGTGGTACTAATCACTACGCTGATCAGCAGATTTGCAAGGTTAGCTGCGTTTTTTTTATACCACTAAGGTGGCAAACAAGTATACGGCCCGCTTGATGGTAAGGGGTTACCGTAGCCTACGGCCGCTTGCAATAATACGATCTTGCTGTGAATCAAGGAGGAATAGTTGGGCTGGCAGCATAGAAGACAATGCGTGATGCTTATCCTGTCTGCCAACAAACGTGCCAACTCGCGGAGCTCTGGCGACCTTGCACATCGTTAGGAACACAACATAGCACAGAGCTATGTTATTTGACTACGATTTTCTGCAAGGTGGAGGTACTTCTTCAGTCGGACAGCTCCAATTATGAATGGAATTATTCGATTCCACTATACCCTACCTCTCTTACAATTGCGTTGGCCGCGGTCAGTCTGTGGATGGGTAATCATTGTTAACGCATCGAGACCCTCACTTCCCTCGGAGCGCACGCAAAGCGGTACCCAGTTCATAGCAATTATAATTAGAACTAGGTAACTGAGGGTGGACATATCTCTGTCTACCTACTTATTCGGTAAACAAGGCGTGAAATAACATAACATACCATCTCACCAGTATTCCCCGAAGGGTGAGGCAGAGGTTTACTAATGTATACCCAAAGTTGGGGCCGAACCCATTGCCATTAATCAGGCACAAATCCAGATTCCGAGCTGCTACTGAGAATTTCATAGAAAACCCAATAACACTGCTCGACCTGGGGAACTAACCCAGGACTAGTGTAGCAGTCGCGCTTGGGAATACTAGACTAATGAGGCAGTCAAGCTGTGATGGTATGAATTACTCAATAACTGCCGCTATGAACATAGACAACAGAGTGCCCATCGATATTTCTATTAACCTAATCCGTCTGTCAGAATGGTATAGAAATCGGATTATTCCATATTACCGGTTGGTTTCCATCTATTGTGTTCGATTACTGGCAAGGGATTTAAGATGTACGATTGACGAATAAACACAATACACGTAAATTAATTCAATATTGTTCGGAATTTCGTAATTGAATTTTTCATTTTGATATAACTGAGTGTTTCTATCGAGTTGCGTATTGATTTATTGGGTTTTCTCCATAATTCGATATTAATATTTCCTTTTTATTGTTTCAGGTAACACATTGGTTCGAATTGCTTTTAATCCAAGGTGGGACAATATTCAAACAATTGAACTGGAATCTTAAGCTCGATTTAGGTCATTTCAATCTCTGTATTGTATTACAAATAGTAAGTGTTCCTTAAACCAAAAACAACGTCAAAAGTTATAATTGTAAAGAGATTAACAAAAAGATCCAATGGTGAGATTTAAATTAAGTTTAGCCGTTATTAACTAACTCCATATTTTGAACATTTTTCATTGACTTTGCCTAATGTCAGTTTTGCCAAACGTCAAACAGTAGTCAACATTGCTACATCTGCGATTAATTTGCAACCAATTCATAAATAGAACGTATAGTCCCAGCAATTTTCTGTGAATCATTATATAATTCATCAAAAATACTATTACGAATAAACGAATTACTATATTTTTAATGGTGGGAGAGCCATGCTTCGGCACGAATGGGCCGGCTGGACCGGAGTGATACCACGACCTCACAGAAAACCGGCGTTAAACAACGTTTACGTTGTGTTTCGCCGAGTGAGTGAGGTTACCGGAGGTCCAATTCCCTTTTAAAAGGTCGGCAACGCTCATGACTGGGGGTCCATGGGCGGCGGTAATCGCTTACCATCAGGCGATCCGTCTGCTCGTTTGCCCTCCTATCACATAAAAAAAAATTACAAAATCTAAGAATGGTTTCCTTAAAATAATAAACTAAATCGCATTAGTATGAAAGTTTCTGTTGCTCCTAAGAATGTTGTTGTTACTAAGTAAAACTAGTCTATTTCTGAGCACGTAAAAGTAACGAAAAGCGAATACAGCTACTCGTGAACCGTAAACCTGATATTGACAGCAAAGAAACTTAATGGAACTCTTATTTACTGCATCTAATATTCAAGAAGAAAATTATTGTTCAAGCACACCGTAATAGCTTTATTTTAAATAGAATTTTACTATAAAAATGCAAAATGGGAATAGAATTTTCCAGTTTTTGCGATTACGCAGTAATGTTTAAAGGAACAAGCGATAACAAAAATATATAAGTACAATCACAATTGGAAACAAAAGTCAAAAAATATTTGCAACGAAGTTATTTAAAAATTTCTACGTCCTACAATTCCACTGCGTATTAACAGAAGAGTGAAACAATAAGCCGAGCCAAAAAGGAAGCACACTTGTTTTTCGTAGCACCGTAGCCGTGTAGCATTGTTATAGACTACGAGTCGTAGCATACGTGTAACAGCAGTTCCATTCTAGCGCGTAACGTTCAGAGGCTGATGACAGTATGGCGGCGGCCTATCACAGGTTTTATTATTATTTGATTTTAAGCTATTTAGCTAAGAGTTATAGTTGAAACGAACGAATTGCGAAACATCACACCTGTATTCCCCAAACGGTTGAGCAAAGGTACACTCCTAATGTACACAGTTCGCCGGTATGCATAAGTCCCGTATAATAGGGGGTGATTCTAATCAAAATAATACAAATCCAAATTCCGAGGTGCTACTGAGAATTTCAAAGAAAATTGCAATAACACTTCTCTACCTGGGAATCGAAGCCAGGACCTCCAGTGTAGCAGTCGCGCTACTGGGACTACTAGTCTAGTGAGGCAGTTTGACCCCTTACAAAAGACAATACCGATCTAACAGAAGTTCCTTTCAAGTTATTTCAAAGACCAGTAGAAATGGTTGGAAGGTCTCAATTAAACCGCTAACCTCAAGACAAAACACCACTGCAGACTCGTAATTGAACTATTAGCCAGAACAAAGATAAAAGAGAATGTAATACCTACAATCAATTAAGTTGTTCCAATGACTTTGTTACACTTTATTTCTTTTTAACCGCTTTACCTGGTTTAAGTGTCTTTTTTTTATTTAGACGTCGGCAAACGAGCAGACGATCCACCTCATCAGGTGGTACCAGGTACTTACCATCGTAAATAGTCATCGTCGCTCATGGACACTTTCAACACTAGAGGAGTTGCTGATGCGTTGCCAGCCCTTAAGAGCCCTGTATACGCTGTTTGAAGATCCCCCATGTCATAACGCAGTGGGAACACCTCAGGAGAAAGACCATTCCAAATCTTGGAGAAAGCCTCGCGACGCTCTAACATTCTTGGAGACCCAGGTCTCCAGAATGTGAGGATGGGTCCTACTCCTGAGGCGGGTGGTGCGGTGATGAAAAGGTGGCACCAGTTCGAACAGTTCCTCGGAACACTCCCGAAAAAACAGCCGGTAGAACACGCACAGAGAGTTAACGTTAGAGTTTCGTATTAACTATATCGTTAGTTTAGCGATTGTAAGTGCTGTGGAGTGCGAGGTCGAGTGTTCCTGAAATCCAGTATGAAAATTTCAGTAGTTAGCTCGGTTTGGGATTTGAGCCCGGTTAATGGCAATAATTAATCCGTTTATTTGTATGTTTGTGAAGTCTCCCGTGATACGCTTTGTTTCCGAGCGTGGATATTGTTTTTTTATTGAATACAAATATAACTATTTAAACACTTCACGGTTTCACTCGCAGTTAGGCTAGGCTTATGTCCTTCCTCAGAATGCAACCTTTATCCTTGCCTAAGTTTATCGAAATCCGTTCAGCGGTTTAGGCATTAAACGGTGACAGAAAAAAAAGAGAGTTAGTTTCGCATTTACAATATTAGGCGTAACTGTTGCTCTCAGTTTCACTTGCATTTTTTAAGACATAAGGTAGCCTATGTGGTTCTCCAAGGTCCAATTTATGTCTCTATTAAGTTTCGTCAAACTTGGTGCAGCGATTAGGCGTGAAAAGGTAACAGACTGACAGTTACTTTCGTTCATCATCAACACGTATTTATGTTAGGTGCCTACTTAGTCGTACGGGGACCCAGAACTAAATCCTTTATTATTTGTCCCCTTCAGTATAGCTTAATTAGTCTTCTCCACCTATTTTTTCCCATTGTCTTGCAATTACAGACACGAATTTTCTACAGACTTATTATATGTATGTAGGAATGTAATGAGTGAAAGAGATTAAGTATTATGACTGATTAGGTGTGAGTGAGGTAATGAATGAATACGAATGTATGATTTGATGACGTGAATGATTTAAAAAGATTGACAGATGACAGTTGACAGTTGAATGACAGGGATAGATGACTGAGAGGTGTAAGAGGACGATCAGAGAGTGAAGACGTTGTGTTAAAAAGACGAAAATAAACTGAAGATTATTTCCTCAATCTCCAGCGTTTTATTCCAGCCTAAGTAGTACATATCCCCACATGTATAGATAGTATATACATGCTACGCTAGAGGTCCTGGGTTCGATCCCCAGGTCGAGCAAAGTGTTATTGAGCTTTCTATGAAATTCTCAGTAGCAGCTCGGAGTCTGGATTTGTACCCGGTTAATGGCTATAGGCTCGCCCTCTATAACATGGGACCTAAACATACTGGGCGAACTGTGGGTGTACATTGCCTAACCCCTTCGGGGAATGGGGAAAAGAAATGGGTATATACATTTTTGCTTAATATTTTATCTGTAACTACACATACAGACAGCGTCTAATCCACATAGCTCACATAACAACACAATAGTTGAGGTCACGAATGAATTTACATATTGCATTCTAAACACAGGCGACCGCAAATATTACGTAGGTATATCTGCGCAAATATTTGCACTAGTGATGCGCTACGAGCTTTCTCATCTGAGTCGTATTTGCTCTCAGCATGCGAGTAGCTTAAAATGTATAAATTGAGGTACAAGGTAGTTTGTGAGTAAAATGACAACGTTTTGCAAAAAGTTTTGGAAAGTGTATTCGTCATCGATTCATGGTAAACATTCTGAAAACCCGAAGGAAACGCTTTAAGTCCACTTTTAACATGCTTACCGCTGAAACGTGGAATGCTCTTCCCGTATCTCTATTCACTAGGGATTTAAAGACACCCAGATAATCTAAAATTATCTGGGTGTCTTTAAATCCCGAGTGAATCGGTTTCTTCTAGGCAAGCGCGCTCCATCGTAGATCGCAGAATCTAGCGAAATGGCGGTCAAGCGTAAGCCTATCACGTATAAAAAAAAACTAATGAGGCAGATTGTGTAATTACCATACGTATTTCCATTCGTTCAAGATAGATTGTAACTTGTTGAACTAGCAAGTTCTAGGAGAATATTAACCCTTCAAGCAATACAGTCGTTATTAAAATATAAACAAGTGTATAAAGCCATAATAATGTCCCGACCGGGGCACAAAGGTCGAGGGTTGTAAAATAAAGATGTTTTATACGGAACTTCGCTAATATTTAGGAAGTGTGAACATTCTTTGAGTAGACATTTGGGGATATAAAAGGCCTAGTAAGAAACCACTTGCGTACAAACTGATATATTGGCGTGCGAAATAATATTAAATGATATTGCTGCTCTTTATGAGATAAATTGAGTGATCAAACATTATAATGATAAAAAACCACAAGCATATAGGAAAATATATAGGAAAGCTAAATTGAACATAAGCTTTCCTCTACGATCAATAAAATTCATATTTGGAATTCTAATAAAATCGTTAGCAATTGAAATCGACCGCCGAGTCGAGCGCGAAGCAAACACTGCCGTACCATCCTTTACTTGAACCATTTCGCCGTATTTTCAGGCGCCTATTTGAGAACCTCTGGATAAGACCAGAACGCAGAAATTTTCGTCATCCAGTAAGCTATAATCACATACTTAAAATCCAAAATTTCAAGTCTGTAGGTCATTTAGTTCCGAAGTTAAGCGAAAGCAAAGTTTCGCATTTATGACACTCACTCACTCACTCATGATCATAAAAATATAACTAGTACTTCCCATACACTCAGAGAGCTGAAATTTGGTACAGAGTTAGGGTTTAATGGCCACATAAAGGGAAAACTATAAAAACTAGGATAATCGAAGATCTGGAGTACCTGGTGACCCCGATTAGAAAACACAAGAGCTCAACCAAACTATTAGGGATATCGACATATCGGTATATGTCGATATCTCTAATAGTTTGGTTGAGCTTAAAATATATAGAAAACACAAGAGCTCAACCAAACTATTAGAGATATCGACATATACCGATATGTCGATATCCCTAATAGTTTGGTTGAGCTCTTGTGTTTTCTATATATTTTTTGTAAAGGCGGTCCTTTACAAAAAATATTCAACTTGGTGGGCCTCTTCATTTGATGTCAAAAATCGAAGGTCTGAAGTATCTGATGAAGAACCCTCAGCTGGTCTCAGCTGTGCCCACGCTTCTACAAAAAGAAGTGAAATTCCATCAAAAACATTCTGTAAAAAACTAGCCAAGTCTCGATGGAGCTGCTTGTTTATCTCTAAAAACCAAGAGATCGTTAGCAGTTTTCTCATATATAGTCATATTATGATGTATCAAAACCGACCATTTTAGCTCTACAAATCACATATAACCGACTATATTGTACATTTAACTGAGGAAAGCAAATTGATTTCATATAAAACAGCCTCCCGCTTCCTTTACTAACTACTTACCTATGTTCGTTACGTACAAGTCGCGCTCCATCGAACGCTGAAAGCATTGAAACATAGTTTGAAACATTTGACTCCCAGTAAATTGGAATAGCTAACTCTGAACTAAGTATGATAGTCAAATATGGGGGTGAAATTACAATACTTATTAAAGGAAAACGTCCAACCAGCCACAGTGAAATTTCATTTGGACTAATTAACGTTTGGAACGATCTAGACAAACGTAGCGGAGCTACTGTTCCCATACCCTGCATTGCACAAATTGGGAAATTTGAATTAGTTGAATTTTATTCTGGGGCTTATACAGATGTGGCAGTTTGACGTTGCGAAATCTCTGAAATGTCAGTTTTGTCTGCTTGGTTAAATAATACTCTTTGTTCTTCTTGCTTCTAGCAAAATTTACTCAAAGGAACAGATAGGATAAAATCCAGACTGGCGCGTAAAAATATATATTTATTTCTGCATATATATCTTAGAAAGAAACTTACAGACTTAACTCTAGATGATAGGTACTGATGATCTCTAATAAAAAACTCCGAAACAAACTTACAGAATTGTGGTCGCTTTTAAAGCCCAGACATCATAGGTATACATTTTTATGTGAGGGCAATGTATCGAATTGCCTTTTGAAAAAAGAACTAGTTATAGCAACTTTAAGTTGACCTTTCCTGACAGACGGCAAGCAATGGCTGCGTGTAACTTGACTATATTGTAAAAATATAGATTGCATGAAAAGTAATGAAACGAGAATTGTCGCAGTTACAAATACAAGTTCATAGCTTATTTATACTATGAACTTGTATTTGTAACTGCGTTATATTACTATTTTTACTATATATTGCGATATATAGTAAAAAATATCGTATATATGTAGTATATTGCGATAATTATGTAGTTACTGTATGCCAGACAGCCTTAGCATTCTCTTGTACTCGCATGTCATCAGTTTTCTAATTAATTTAAAAGTAATAATTTAAAAATGTTTCGCGAATCCAACATTTCATCACGATCCATGCGTAAGTGTTTATTTAAGGGAGTTTATTTTTTGCATGTCGTTGTAAATTTTAATAAGTTCACCGGAATACAGGCCCCCCCGTACGATGCCTCGTTTTAATGTATCGCCCACGCTCTCCCGTTTCGGGGCAAGTAAACAGAGCTAGGTATACACATGAAGCCCATATTATAAGCACATAACGATTACGGTAGAAGGTTAAGTAACTATAAATTACTCGAATATTGCTCGAGAGAAGCGTGAATAAAAGATTTTAATGATCTTTTTGAGCTTCTGCACTGAAGTTACAGGCTTGTAATAGCTATTATTATAATTGTATAATCGAGTAGTATATGTCGTCGATTAGCTACAGGAGAGAAGGCTGAGATTATAGACATGTAAAGAGACCATCAAACTACGTAAGCAACCCAATACTGCATCTATTTGTACCTGGAAAGTTATCCTGAGGGAGACCTAAAAACCAGGTGGAGAGATGAAGTGCTTAAAGATGTAGCTACATGTTAGGTTTCCGATACTAATGTCAAAGATAAAACGGAGTGGAGGAGAGCAGTTGATAGGCGGAAAGAGAGAATATAGAGAGAGTTTAGACGTGGAACATAAGATCAAAATTATTGAAAAAAGGACCTTATCCTAAAATACTAGTGCCGTAATCTATACTGTGCAGCGCTTTGCATAGCAATATCAAGCACAACCGGGCCACAAACCAATTAGGAAGGCTTTTTGCTTGATAGCCTGCTAGCAACATATCGTTTTGCGACGTTGTTGTATGAGGAATTGATGGACCACGTTATGGTATTCTAATCGATTCGTATTCACAGAGTTAGGATATCCTAACTCTCATACAACAACGTCGCAAACGATATGTTGCTAGCAGGCTATCAAGCAAAAAGAAGAAATGTCGCGCGACACGAAGTAAATAAAATATTTGTTCATTTTAATATTAAAATTTCCCTTAGATTTTCCAACTAGTTTTCCCCAAGAATCATTTTTCCCAGCTGAAACGGTTAAGGTATTAAGGTTATCACGTAAATATCCAGGGAGCCGGTTAGGGGCTAACAGAGAGATTCAACCCAGCGTAATCAACAACTTTTCCAATAAAGCCTTTAAATGTATATATTTCACCTATTCGTAAAACATAAATACATCTTCCTATACGAAAGTAGACAGACCACATTTAGACATGTATGAATGGCGTCTTTTCTTTTTCACGTATCAATTATGAGTTTCATAGCGAAAATTGGGGTAGAATCACCCCTTTAACGGATGCAAGTGTCTAAATCCACACCTGTATAAGCCGTACCCAATCGTTTTTAGCAAATGTTTATTATTTAAAAGCGTAGGAGTCCGATTAACACTTGCCAATCTTCTTAATCCCTTCATAGAAACACCAGACATACTACATGTGTTACTAGAAAATGTAATAAAATCTAAAGTGGTTCAAATTATACCAGGCTTTATATTACACCTTGACAACACCAGGTTAAATTGGCACGTCAACCTTGAGTACTAGTT
The DNA here is from genome assembly GCA_910591435.1 of Acronicta aceris. Classification (NCBI taxonomy): domain Eukaryota; kingdom Metazoa; phylum Arthropoda; class Insecta; order Lepidoptera; family Noctuidae; genus Acronicta; species Acronicta aceris. Next base: position 4,098,590 of record OU342767.1, on the reverse strand, counting down.
AACGAGTTTTCCTGTTCCCATATTAAATATGCGGACAAGGTATTCTGGGTAAGACACGTACTTCTTTTAACAGTTGATGAAACTTTTATAACGTCCTACATTTTTCAGGTAACTTCGTTCCCTATATTGTATCAATAGGAACTGCTGTTTAAACCCCCTTTTTATAGTACGGAAAATGCTGATGATCATCTGTTTACGTGGGAGAACCATGCTTCGGCTCGAATGGGTCGGCTCGACCGGAGTGATACCACGGCCTCGCAGAAAACCGTCGTCAAACAACGCTTGCGTTGTGTTTCGCCGAGTGAGAGAGGTTACCGGAGGCCCAATCCCCTTTTAAAAGGCCGGCAGCGCACTTATGACTCCTCTGGTGTTGCGGGTGTCCATGGGCGGCGGTAATCGCTCACCATCAGGCGATCCGTCTGCTAGTTTGCCCCCCTATCCCATAAAAAAAAATCTCTCTTGGGAAGCGGCATGTCAAGTGACATGGGTATGTCTTACTGACTAAAAACCGTACTTACCTACCTTTGCCCTATAGTCACGGCCATGGTATTCGTGACATTCACCATGGCTCTGATAGGCCTGTTTAAACATACTTGTACACTCACAAGCACCAATATGTACACATTCAGTGAAATTTAACGGGGATCAAATTAAATATAATGACCACCAAATTAGTAAATTGATCACCGAAATGCTTACCAAAATGGATTTGTGACCACAACGAACCAGAGCCGAATTCCACTTATTATACTTGGTTGGTGATTTTTTTTTTATGAAACCATCATAATTTGGAGTTGGTTGATTTATGTAGGATCGCAAGTTAACAAATGTTTCACGCTAAAATGGGGATTTATTTTGGTGATCATTTACTATTTTGGCAATATGTGATTTTTTGACATTACAAATCTAAACTTTCTGTTAAAATTGTGCTGAAAAGCCCCAAGCAAACGTCGTTTAAGCTCGCATTAAAATCCAATGATTTCTAATCCATCCCAGAGAAATGTCATCTTAGAGAGTACGTCTTCCATGACTTATAATATATTTACTGGCAACATCGTAAATGTTTATTTATTAAGATAAGTTGATAATTGCCAGGCAAGCTTTATTTCTTCAGAACGTATGCTTATTTGTGTGTGCGTACTATAATTTGTTTTAAATACATATATACACTCAGGCCTTCTTGCCACAAATATTTATACATCTTATCATCGTGTACCTATTTGTTGTATTGAGCAAATATCGTAATCAAAATAAGTCCCAAAATATCGTTACTCCACTTTTTCTCTTGTTTTCGACAGAAGAAAGCCCAACTAAATATCTCATCTTGTAGAAACATTAATCAGTCATTATTATCTAGACATCTCTGAAAGAAGATAATTATTGCTTATACACATAATATACTACCCCTTGTATATAACAAAACAATATAAGACATTGGATATCAACCGAAAGCTGGCAGCTCGATAACAATTAATTTTCTCTCGTGCCTGTAATTGATTGGTCGACAGGTTACCAGAACATATCTCAGTTTTTTCTTAATTATTGTGATCAACAATTGGAACACAAATGTTGATTTATTTTGTTTAAAGTTCTTAAGTGTCCAATTTGCTATTATATAATAACTCCACTGAGGAAATTATCCATGCACTTGGTAGTTACATTTTTTTTTTCATTTCTTATTTACCTGCATTGAAGTAGATAAGACTGATTCGCGAAGTGTTGAAGGAAGTTTAACACTTCTCAGTGTTAAATTGCATTATTATATCCACGTAAATTTCCTACCGAAGCGTGAAAAGTGGGCCATAAGTAAACAGAAATTGAAAAGTTTCTATCCTTTCAGAAGAGTATCCGTAAATACTCTCGATATGAGAATATCTCTGCAATATATAGAAAAATCAACGAACACCACAACGAGGTACCCGGTTGGAGGTTTTACCTGGCTTTGCTGCAGAATAACGTATTTGTTTGTCTTCTAAAATATTGGTTACCATATTTTCTTCGTGACTGCTCTAAATTACATCAACAATAGACATCGTTTGACAACAAAATCATAAGCAATATGGGTACATTGCTTCTAGATTTTAATGGGCCGGCTCGACCGGAGTGATACCACGGCCTCACAGAAAAGCGGCGTTAAACAACGCTTACGTTGTTTCGCTGAGTGAGTAAAGTTACCGGAGGCCCAATTCTCTTTTAAAAGGTCGGCAACGTACTTGTGACTCCTCTGGTGTTGCAGGTGTCCAGGCGCTGCGGTATTCGCTTACCATCAGGCGATCCTTCTGCTCATTTGCCTTCATATCCCATAAAAAAAATTATTCTAGATAATATCTAGTAGTTAATCCTATCACTCAATAAAAAGTATAAATTCAAAATCATTTCCTCTAATTACCCAATAATTAACTTAGAAGACAACATCACGATATTAGTAGTAGATATTCGTACCATGATCAGAAACCAACCAAAATCTGAAATCATCTCAGGCATATTCCCTAACTAATGTTATGTATTTTCTAAGATAGTAGAACTTCAGAACGTTTGAAACGTAAGACTAACATATACATATAACCTCTTCGTTTGTCTTTGCGAATTCTTCTGTGATTAAAATATAGTTCTTCTATAACTTCTCTCTCTAACAACTCTCTATCTCTTAGTTCTTAATTATCCAGTATTTTCTTTGTGAGAACCTCCGCATATATCCTGACATAAACTGTGTTTGCAAAACAATAAAGTACGTTACTATAATTCCTCTTCCACTCTCAATCTTTCAATTAGTACTTCATATATGTATAACCGAATATTCTCAATAGCTTCATTAAAACAGCACACACGCACACATTGATCGTGAACCGCGTGACGTATGACGGAGGGCTTTACCCGACTTATTACCAAGGTAACGTAATATTATTTTCTTCTTGTATTATTTGCTATTGTCTCCAGTTTTCGCTTCAAGTATCTTATATGATTGAGAGATCTGTCTTATTAGATTACGTAGGTACCTGACATTTTCTTTATGACTTTTATTGGAAAATAAAGAAGTTATTACTTTTTGTTTTTGATAAGATTTGTTTCTTTTACAATTATGACGACCCGCGACCTTTACCAGGTCGTCGATCGATATCGTTGAAGGAACCCCGTCCTACGCTGTCGTTTTCGGTGTGCAGTCACCATTCAACTGAATCAGAAATGAGGAGATTTGTAGAAGAGCTAATGTCTGAAGTAGCAGTCGACGAGGTACGTAACTTTTCAAATTGATCAAAACAACAACAACTGAACAAAACTAGGCCAAAAGATAGTCATATACCTACATACAGAATATCAAGATAAGAAAAAATTACTTATCATACATGCATATTTTCACGCCTGTCTCCCTTGGGGTAGGCAGAGACTATAGATTTCCACTTGCTACGATCCTGGCACACCGCTCTCGCTTCATCTACGTTCATTAATCTCCTCATGCATGATCGTCGGTTTAGGGTGCTTTTAACCTGACCTTTTTTAAGAATGTCCGCTATTTGATTGTGGTACGTTCGCCGAGGTCGGCCCCTTCCAACTCTTTCATCCGTTCTGGCCATGTATACTCGTTTCGTCAATCTTCGTTCGTCCATCCTCTCTACATGCCCAAATCAACTTAACATATCTTCTTTTTGTGATGTTTTTGCATTTTCCATGCTAAGATTATAAAGTTATTTTAGTGAAGGAAATATTCAATCGCAGGCAGGATTCGAACCTGCGTCTTCTGGTTAGATACACCAGACGCTCTGACCGCTAAGCCACCGCGTGTCCCACCCCATTTTTCGAATCCTGCCCGCGATTGAATTTTTCCTTCACTAAAATAACTTAACATACCTTTCTCAATCTTCGTTTATTTTAGTTTGACCTGAATAGTATATTATCCTAGTTAACAGATTCACCAAACTGATTTGGTGCACATGACAATTGGTAAAGCCATAATTAGCATTGCTTTATTATCACTGAATTATTAAACATTAATCTCGGAATCGGTGAACTGATTTTAATTAAATGTGCTCTTAAATTCAATACACACTGGTACAACTTCTAACTTTATGCACTCGCTTATATCTATTGTTAAACTCTTGACGATCCGTTAATCGAAGTGGGTTTTATGAAATAAAAGTGAGTGAGTTTGATAAAATATCAAGGTGTATGTTTTAATGCGTAATTAAATAAAAAGATATCAACAAATAACATTTATAGCATAGCAGTGAGCGATATATACTTTTCGAACCACTAATTAGTACTTACTGGTTTCTGCCACTTACGCGAATAATAGACATAAAAAAAAATCTACTTTTTACGGATTTTATCGCGTCAAATCCGTAAAAAATAGTTTTATTTCGACACTAGTACTTTTGTGATTATTTTCGTGGCCACGAAAAAAAAAACATATCGTATACATATGATTCCCGATTGATCCCAAAAAAAAAACAGAGATAGGTAGATCTTATAATTATATTTTTTTATGTATATAGTGCGTATTATTCGCAAGTGGCTCGTATGTATAAGATGTATGAATGTGGAAGAAGCAAAAGAAGTACGCAAAAATCGTAGCAAGTGGCGGTCTAAAGTTTCTGCCTAACCCTGTGAAAGAAAGACGCTAGACACTAACTTCATCATCATCATATCTGCCTATTGCCGTCAACTGGCAGAGTATTAGATGTATATTTATTGAGATTAGATGTATATCAGATCACATTGTATGATTCACTTATAACTTATAACGAGTGAATCGGTTTCTTCTAGGCAAGCGCGCTCCATCGTAGATCGCAGTATCGCTTAACATCAGGCAAACTGGCGGTCAAGCGTAAGCCTATCATGAATAAAAAAAAAAAACTACATAAATCTTCTATTATATAAAAATGAATCGCAAAATGTGTTGGTAAGCGCATAACTCAACAACGCCTGGACCAATTTGGCCAATTCTTTTTTAAAAATGTTCGTTGAAGTTCAAGGATGGTTTTTACGGCGAGAAAAATTCGAGTAATTGCCGGAAAAACCCTAAAAATAGCCCTTTTCTTTTTCCCATACAAACGTTTTCTAACTAAAACGTAGAGTCAATTTGAGCTTTATTGCTATTGCATAAAGTTCATATTAAATTACAAGCTCAACTCATTGTTGTCTAAGAAATGTAGGTGTGTTCCTAACGTCAAAGAGTCAATTTGACCCGCCGACCCCCCGAGAGACACTTTATTACCGCTTTACAAAGTTTAAAAAACTGCCACATTCAAATCTTTTTGACAAGACGAAGTCTGTCGGGTCCGCTAGTATTAAAATAAAAAGACGTGTGGCACTCGGGGACTGCAGCGGTAAAGCTATTGCATAGCGTTTTTTATCAACTTATGTAATACAACCAATGCCACCTAAAGGCGGGTTGCTGAACTAAAGAAACAAGCGTGTTAGGTTTTTTTCGTTACGGAATGTCTGGATTCGGTCCCCACGCTCAAGGCCCGCGATAGAAGCTATGCAATAGCTTAAAATTTAAAGAAACCCCTGTACAAAAATATTTTAAACGGTAAAATATATCTATAAATAATGGTGTCCCTTTATGATTATAATAAGTAGAATACAACTCAACGTAGATGCACCGTTGACGATATCTTCTGACGGGTTAGGTATGCTGCAGGATTTTATAATATCATTGACAAGTGACAGAATTTTAAATTTCGAATCGATCAAAACTCTAGACGTTGTTTATACTTATCTCTTCATCAAGAAAAGAGGTGATGCTCTTCAAACTACTGAGCCAATTTTTTTTGTCTTATTTTTAACTGACCACCAGATCTAGTAAAATGTTACGGCAAAAAATCACTTTATATTGTCAAAAATAGTAAATGATCACCAAAATAAGTTTTAACCTAACCTAAACCTAATTTTTGGTGACCATTTATCCATTTTGGTAAGCATTTTGGTGATCAATTTACTAAATTTGGTGGTCATTATATTTATGCCCATTTTTTTTTAATAAAGCTAATTACCTACACTCTCGACTATCAACACATCTTTCGAACAACAAAAAAACACATCTCGACACATCTTTCGAACAACAAAAAAAGATCAAAATCGGTTCACCCTATACATACTTATAACACCCTTCTTTTTCGTCGGGAGTTAATAATGTCTTACACACATACGTTACGTATATAGTAGGTACATACAATGCGTTCACGAAGACTCCACTCGTGGAGTAAGACACCTATTAGAATACTCAGCACTCAACACTGGCGTGAATGCCACGTTAGGTTTAGGGTCGAGCACCGAGTTCCATGCAACGTACATTCGCATATCAAGAATTATGTGCGGTCGTCGTTCATGCATAGTGATGTGACTGTGTCGGCGAGAAAATGTCGATATTTTTTTTGTAGTTTTGTGATTTTTATTGGATAAGTGTTTAATAAGTTTATTGAGTTAAAAACAACAGGTTTACAGTGGATCTGATTACAGTCCAGTAAATAGTAATGTTTACGTAAGTTATTAAAGATTTTTTCTTTTAATAAGCTTACTAGCAATGTGGGTCGCACTTTACTAGTATAATATTCTCGTGCTCAACTAAATGCTTTGTTACGACATGTGGGTCTGTAGTCGGATCGGCAACAACATGATCAATATGACGCCTTAGCCATCAAGCTACCGCCGCATCTAATTTTTAATTTCAACTAACGGTTAATTACTTATACTAAATGTAAATTACAGAAAGTGTACCGACCAATGACAATAGCAGCGCTAAAACACATGACTGTTTTTTAGATATTACTATTACTTTGTTCCTCTAAGCCTGTTAAAATTTACTGTAGAGATTTGGCATTGTTTAAATGAGTTCTAATGATGTTGGCATACGTATTAAGTTGTCAACTTAACGTATCGTGTACATAAGGGAGTGTAATTACTGCGCTGGGGGCTAATTATACTCCACAAAAGACGAGCTATTCTTCCGGTCCTACCAATTATTGTGCCTTGTGATGCATTCAGAACAAAGTGACGTGGGAGTTCATTTTACTTTAATTAACCTTAATTACGCTGGTTATTTGCAAGACGCTCGCCAAATTTCCAAGTTAATGTTTGCAAAAACGTATATTCTGAAGGTTACAAGTTTTTCTTTTTGTAACCAAGACTGCACTAAACTTCAGTGACTGTAAGTAATGGCAGTAACTCTTTAATTAAACCACAGATTCGAATTGAATAAAAAAGGAACATAATATCCGACTTGGATTCTTTTATGTGAAACTTTTATACAGATTTTTTTAATAAAAAATCTCATGTCATTAATCTGTTAATATTGCTCGTGTTATAATTGAATGAAACCGAATATATTACCACATTCAGAAAATATCAGGTATTAAATTTGTGAAATAGAACAAATGATTCACCTTTTTTAATTGTACGTAGTAGGTATAAATGGGGTCAACCTCTCATCATATACGCAACCACACAATGTAATGAAATTAAATCCGAAGCTTACAAAATGGGAATGATTAATTACATTTTAATATCAGAGTAAAAAAATATATCATTGTTTTGACCATGTGAAAGTCTGAGTTTCCTACGGTACTAAAACAGATCTGACTCGAGATTGTTTTTCCACAATTTTGTCGGTGTATTATTAGGTTATATTAGTTCTTAGCCATAGTTTTGGAATGAGATGAATGACGATAAAATTATTGCTTGGCTAAATATCAATTGCCGTGCCCCTAGGGCATGGCTACAAATCGGTAAAATAATAAAAAAATGATAAATAAAATATTGATAAAAAATATTACGTAGGTAATTGTTGTACGTACAGATTACGTATACGTAATCTGTATTTAATCATGGTTTTAGTTGTACCACGCAGTTAATAGAACGAAAATAAAATGAAAAAGTCATGCAAGTTCTCTGTCGCAGAATTTCGACACGAGCGGCAAGGGCACGGAAATATTTGTCGTTTAAATGCGACACAAGCGGTCAAAAGATTAACAAAATTACCATTAAATATAGAGATACTAGTCAGATCCTAGGTTAGATTCGCAGGTGGTGTAAATTTATATTGATATTTTTATAAAATTCTCAGTAGCAGCTGAGGCTAGATATGTACCGACTCCCTCTTACTTAAATGCATTACATACATATGGACCTATATATAAAAAATAGTATTCGCTGATGAAATATTTTTCTTTAACTAAAACTTTGAATTTTCAGTGTCTGTAAAAGATTTATTTATGATATATATGATAAGGGAAAGATAAATATCTTTCCCCTATCATTTACTATGATCATAATATGTCTTAAGTGTAAAGTCCCATTATAAGCGGCGTATCAAGATGAAACATGCACCAGATTTTCATGAAAACTGCATTCGATTTCATGCAGTCAGTAGTTTTTGCGTGATGCGCGTGCAAACATACAGACAGACAAAAAATCTACAAATTGTTATTTTGGCTTCTGTTGCTCTAATAAAGACCTCGGCATGTTAAAATTCTATCAATACACCATCGATATCTGTAGTTGCACATCGCAACTGCCATATCCCATAAATTTCAGAGTTACTATCAATGCTCGTATTCAAATCTATATAACACGTTTGTTTGTGTATTAAAATAAATTTTTATTTGGAAATTTGACTTTTGTAGCATGAGGCTTTCGTATATCGAAGAAAAAATATAAAATCTTTTTTAATTAAACTTTTGTGTCCGTTTTAGTACTAATCTAAAGTAAGGATGTTATCGTTTTTAAACAATTTCAAAGAACGAGGAGTTTCTTTTGTGTTTATTTATCTTGATGTCTTCACCGATTATGAACCGAATTTTACTTTTCTTTTTTATCAGAATATATGGTTGGTGTCTGATCACGGTTTTCTTTTCCCGAAAAGTAGGTATACATTAATATTGGTAAAAATATTAGTGTCATCAAACTTTGTTTAGTGAAACTGTAGTTTGTTACAAAATTAGCGCACTTATATTATATATTCTCAAGGCTACTCTTTTAGATAACTAAAGTGTTCACACATTATTCTATAGACGTATGTTAACTTGGCTAAGTAACTCAATAGTCAAGAACGACCTCCATTATCATAACATTTACACTCTACTCAAAGTAATCGCAACAGCGCAAGGGCATTAAAACTAAATTTTAATACTGTTTAGCATAAGTTTATTCTGGGGCTCCAGAGATAAAGTTTAGTCATAGCCAGACAATTGTAGTAAACGTGCTTCCATAATTAGAGAGGCCCGGGAATCAAAATTACAAAGGCGCTTGGTGCGAAACTCGCCTCCATGATGAGACCACAAGGGTCGGCACATATGGTGATTACGAAGAGTCTGCTACACGAATGATGTCGGGAAGGAACCCGCACGAATTGTTCGATACAATACAAATAGGGAACGACCTTGTGATGAAAGGTTCTGCATAATATATTTCGTTCGTATGTGTGTTTAACTAAGTATTTTAACGTGTTAAGGAACGGGTTGATCATGAATATTAATCGTGATTTGTTTTTCACAAAGGATTGGCCAATTTTGACAGTATAAAAAATAAAGAGTATATTTGTATAATAACTTTCGTGAGGCGTATTCATAATTATTTAAAGACTACACGGTTTACTCACGCGCATTCTCGGGATCGCCCGACTAGTTTCAGACTCAATAGGAGTCCTTAATCATGAGCGCCGAGTCTGAAACTAGTCGGGCGATCCCGAGAATGCGCGTGAGTAAACCGTGTAGTCTTTAAATAATTATAAAGAGTATATTTTTTCGTACCAATGATATCTAATACATTTCTTAGGTTCTTCGAAAAGCAAATTGAAAAAATTTAAAACCTTTTTCCTAAATCGTTTTTTTATTTTTTATTCGTGATAGGCTTCCGCTTGACCGCTAGTTTGCCTGATGTTAAGCGATACTGCGATCTACGATGGAGCGCGCTTGCCTAGAAGAAACCGATTCACTCGTGATTTAAAGACACCCAGATTATATCTATCAGGGAAGACCCACTCGGGAAGTGCATTCCATATTTCAGCAGTACGCATTATAAAAGTGGACTTAAAGCGCTGCCTTTGATAAAACATTTTTTCCAGGGATTTGAATTCGCAATTTAAGAAAAAGACATTATACGGTAGAGACCTTCATTACCTCCTCTGTTGCATCTCTTATACGTCACAAGGGAACGAAACTAGTTCTAGTGTCCTAGAGACATCTTTCTGCACCGCAAGGTATCTAATATTCCAAGGCAACTTGTGTCTGACAATTACTCAGTGTCAAAAACTTTATATACTGACTTAAAGTTACCGTTCCAGACCACGAAATCTTAGTGCTGTTGAATTTTGTACCTTTTAGTAGACTGAATTATAGTTTTGAAGTAAATCCAAGTAATATTTTCTTCTTTCCAAGTAATATTTTCTTCTTTCTTTGCAGAAACGAATAAAAAAGCTTAAAATCCCTAGAATCAGGATCCGTATGGGATGAATTGAAAAATCCATATTACAGCCCTATAAGCTACCAGTCCACCCAGTCACTGCACAATGTGTGTCTGTGTTTAAATCCAATAAATTCCCGCCGTTTACAGTTTGCAGAACTGTTGGCATCCCGGGATTTCACTTTTAATATCAGAGGCGCGAACACATGCTGACTATAGAGTACGTACATCTCTACTAACACTCAGAAAAGGCTCAATCTACTTTAATTATTACTTTGTTTTGCATGTATATTGTAAATTGCTTGGCGTTTTCGCGCTTCAGTAATACGACAGTTTATCTCGGGTGTACGTTTGTTTTGGCTTACTAATTGGACGGAAATTGGGTCCTGAATAGTTACGCGTGTCATCATCGCTCCACATTCGAAAGGAAATTGTTGGCTCACGGAACGTTATTTTCTAAGTTGAAACTACAATTTATATTGCTGTTGTCATCATATGGAGATGATCTCTGGTTAGAATTCTGCAGTTAAATTGTACTGCAGAATTAATTTCCTTCTAAAATCTGCCTACATTATAAGTTGTTTCTTATTACTGTAAACAATATACATGCACACTGTACAGTGTACACTTAGATATGCTACCAACAACATTTTTGATTCAAGTCTAGAAAAAATTACATTTAAATTACACAAGTTAAAGTAAAGAATGTTTGATGTCTTTATTGTGCACTTACTTTTTTATGGGATAGGGGGACAAACGAGCAGACGGATCGCCTGATGGTAAGCGATTACTGCCGCCCATGGACACCCGCAACACCAGAGGGGTCACAAGTGTGTTGCCCGCCTTTTAAAAGGGGATTGGGCCTCCGGTAACCTCACTCACTCGGCGAAACACAACGTAAGCGTTGTTTGACGCCGGTTTTCTGTGAGGCCGTGGTATCACTCCGGTCGAACCGGCCCATTCGTGCCGAAGCATGGCTTTCCCACGTTTAAAACTTTATCTTAGTTCTTTCTATATATAAGTCATTATACAGACAATAATACATTGATATAATAAAATAACTCGTGCATTACGAAACACTCTCCTTTATTCAAACAAGGCACATGTGTTACCTACAACATTTTTTTAAGATCTTCTACAACTATTTTAATTTTATCCACGGCTGTCTGTTCCAAGTTTTAGTTACAGCCATTCGTCTACTTTGCCTGGAATTCATCTATGGGACGAACGAAATTCAAACGGAATTGCAAATTTCCGTTTATCAATTCATCTCACGTGTCATTCATTCGCCAATACTCGTCTCCATTTGAATCGCATTCACAATTTTTCTTCGCCTTTCGTCAACAAATTCTAACTTTGTGTTAAAATGCTCAAACTTAGGATCTTGGCGGACACGTTTATTACATAAAAGATTTATCTTTAAAGCCAGCGCAGCGCCTCATTCATCAATGGTTATCTCAGCTTTCATTATTACTGTTATGGTTTACAACCTAAGTAGGTAACCTACCGCTTATTGCTCTTTGGCTCTCTTTCATAATAAAACCTATAGGTATGTTGTTATTAATAAAATTGTGTTCTATTAATGTTTACATTAGGTACCTTTTCCATAGAACCCGGTTTCTAAACATGGTAAGTTCAAAGCTAACAAGCAAAAATTGTATTCCGGCAAAGTTAACACGGTCCATTCGCGCTTATTTTGCATTTAAATCGAGTTGAATGATAAATTCGGTATATAGTTCGACGACTGGCGGACGACGGGGACTTTGCAACTTGCCCATGTGACAGACTAATCGATAAGAAAACTTTGTGCATTTTTCTATCAGCACTGGGACGATTTTTATTCACTTTGCTTTTGAAATTGATTTAGGAACTTCTCTAGTTGGTGGACCGCTTGAAAAATAGCTTTTTGAAATACTCCACTTTTAAAGTTCGTAGTTAAAATACCAATGGAATGATATTTTACGAATGGTACCTTTTCAAATGGTACTTGAATATTACGATTTCAAGTCACCTTCATAGATAATGATTATGTAACAAGGTTAATGTATTCCGTAAACGCCCACCGTACTAAGTTAAATAATTCCTTTTTTATAGTCTCCCATTTACAAAACTTTGGTAATATCTTCAGAAAAACTACTAGAGACCTTTTTCCACTAGGTGCTTTCATTAATTAAATTTACCCAGCGACTCTTCACCGTCATATTATCTTACTTCCAGCAAAGGACAGGATAGTATTATTATGTAGATTTTTACTACATATTTGCACGGAGCTTTACATTTTATCATTTTCAATTCTAATTCTATTATCTGTCGGGTTTTTGACGTTGAAAATTAAATTTCAGTCTTCCTTATTAAACGACATTAAACGAATACCATCGAAAGGTATCAAAGGACTATTTATAGAAAGTTATATTAACGACACCAGATAAATGAAATATTTGGGACAATCTTCATTTCCTTGCTCGTTACACGCATACCTATCATACTTAGGGTAAAGAAATTAATAGAAACTTCCATGTGTTCCATGAATCGTGATATGAACCATTTTACATATCATAACATACCATCACGCCTGTATTCCCCAAAGGGTTAGGCAGAGGCGTACTAATGTACATCCACAGTTCGCCGGGTATGTTTAGGTCCCATGTACCTAATAGGGGGCGAGCCTATTGCCATTAAACGAGCACAAATCCAGACTCCGAGCTGCTACTGAGAATTTAATAGAAAAACCCAAGGACGTCAAGCGTAGCAGTCGCGCTTGGGACCACTACACTAATGAGGCATTTTAATGTGGTCATAAAGATTTATACATTTCACTAGTTGTATGTTGTTTATTAGAAATCGCGCGTGTGCCATAGATATTGATTTAGATTTCTTCTGTGAAAATGTTACCTTTTACCCTCATAATTCAGAAGTGCCTATGTATTATCCTTTTCAAAGAAGCAAAATATGTGAGCACATTTAGTCAAAGGAAAAATCTTTCAATAATTGTTTATTGGTAGTATATGATTTTTCATTTCGTAATGTTATTTTGCTACTGCGTCATTAGCCTAGTGATCCTGAGCGCGACTGCTATGCTAGAGGTCCTGGGTTCGATTCCCAGATCGAACAAAGAGTTATTGGGTTTTTCAACGAATCTCTGTAACGAATATAATTATTTAAATAAATTATCGGTGTCTACGACACTGCTAATAAAGTAAAACCGATTTTAAAAAAAACATCAGGCGAACTGGCGGTGAAGCGTTGACCTATCAAGAGTTAAAAAAAACATTTAAGCAAGTTAAAAAATACCCTGAACATTCATTGTGATTGGTTTTCGCAGTCAGCGCAATCCAAATGTAAGAGTGACAAACAAAGTCCGTACATTTGCAATGAAATGGCACTCTATCTATTGAATTACACAGTAAATTCTTTATAAATGTAGTTTCATAGTAAATCTTTCTTTGTAGTTAATCTTTTATTTGAAATAGTACCGAGTTGAACTTGCTGTGTAGTTTTTACATCTGTAAACGTAAATGACAAACATTTACGTTTAAAAAAAAAATTCTTTTAAAAAGCTTACCAGTATTCTTGTTAACCCCTCGTGCTAATCTAAATGCTTGTGTTACGAGTGGGTTCACGTCGGTAGTGCAATGGGTCGGGTTCGAACCGGCAACAACATGATCGCAAGTCCGACGCCCTAGCCATAAAGCTACCGCCGCTTTGCTATAAATTATAATAATACTGAGAAAGAACTAACTTCTGAATTACATGGATAGCCTATGTTGGGAAATAGGGACTTATTTTGTTAATAAATGATAGGTAATTATTTATTATTAAATTCATCGTGATCTATCATCAAGTTTTATCACTTTCTCTCAGTTCAATTCAACTCCAATGCTAAATCCTTCGCTTCGCATTTATCGCCATATTTATTTTCGCTCTAGTTTCTCAACTCACACGCATCTGACATCGATAAATTACTTCACAGTCGAATGTCGAGCCTAGCGCGAACAATTGACTCCGTCGGTTAGGCTTTTAAGGAACAATTGTGTGGATTAGCCCTGCTCCGCCTGCACCAAGAAGGTTAATGGTTTGCTATTTACGCCGCGGCTTGGTGTGCCTACATGGATTACCAGCTCGTGTGCCACGATTTTATCTTACGTTCCCTAATTGCGAGAAAATCTTACAGGCTTGGCTTTTTATGCGTTGTTGGAATACTTTTTTAGATTGATGCTATATGCTATATGTATAAAAGACGAAACTGACTGACTTGACTGACTGACCTGCTGACTCACTGACTTATCAACGCACAGTCGAAACTTAAGGAGCTAGATCCCTAAAAGTTTACATGCTGGTTCCTTTTGAACTTTAGACGAGCACTAAGAAAGGATTTATGGATATTCTACCCCTGAGGTGGTGAAAAGGGGGCTGAAAGTATGTATGAAAATTCGCACACACTACCATGCGTTTGACATACACACACACATATACATATTTAATAAACGATGATATCATGAAGATATGTACAGCTGTCATTCGCTGTTGACATTTTGACAATTGTTTTCTTCCTTTAAAATTAGACAACAAATTTTATGATATGAAACTTCCATGGTGTAGGTATAGTGGGAACAGTATATTTTAGAAACGAAAATTACCTAAAGACGGAGGCAAAGTTGCGCACGGGAACTCTATAAAACGAACAAACATATCATAGTCATCATCACCAACACATTATATTGTCCTAATGGACATGAGTCCTCCCGCAATGAAAAATATGCCTTACCTTAATAAGTTCAGACCTTAGGCAACAAGAAATAAATTACCTTTATCAACTAATTTTCAATGTTTACTTGTGTTTGTTTAGGATTGCGTTTAATTAACGGTCGAATAGAAATAAGCAAACGTGTTTGTCCCGGTGACAAAATACCTACTGGGGTAGCTGTTATTTACACACGCGTTTTTTTTATAATGCGTAAACAAATATTAAAACAGGGTAAATTTATTTTTGTCGTGGGTTTCTATTTGAACAAACAGTGAAATTTTATCCCCATTGTACGTTTTTTATAATTTTGTCGCCACACCAATCTCGCTCTTATTGAGACTATTCAATTCAGGAATCTCAATGAAAACAACTGTTACATAACTTTAGGAATATTCGTTTAAATAATCGACATGGATTATTAAAATAACCAATGCGTTATTGAAATAACCAATGTATTATGGAAATAACCAATGCATTATTGAAATATCCAATGCATTTTTGAAATAACCAATGGATCTTTAAAATAATCGATATAGCGTTTCTTTAACGTTTCCAGACTGTTATACGATTACCGCTTACTATGAGGTGTTTTGAATCTCGTTAGCTATCATTTCGCCTTTTACTTCTATTTTTCTCCGGATCTGAGAACTGATTTCATCTGCGGCAGCAAGAATAAGGACTTTAAGATGATCCCAAAGATATTGCTCGTACCTATATCTACATTTAACTACTAGTTGATTTAAAAACGACGTGACACACAGTTCCTTCATTGAAACATTTTGTTTCCACAAGAAATATATATCTACACTTCCGGTAAACCTTAGCTGCCGGAAGTAAAACTTGAATAATTCATAAACCCTCCATTTTTCCACCGGCAGTGGTTGTAACGGAAATATGTCTGAACCAGTCGACAGCCTATTTTCTTATGGACACACTGTTTTGAACAGTATAGTATGTGTCGTAAAGACGATTTTAACTTGAACTGAACGTCGAGATTCCGAGTTACTTAGTAAACTGTAGAAGAAATTTTGGTTTTTACCTTTAAAAATAAAATCCTGCCAAATTGTACCATCGTCTCCGGACCGCTGCTTAAGGATAACGAAGTGCTCTTGTGTTAGTTGATGCAATACACCACTTATATCTACGAAGATATCTATATATATATATATATATCGCTCATTTGGAGCGACAGTGTCACAACTGCAAAAAAATGCGGAATTGACCTAATTACATCACAATGATCCCGACAATAATCTACGTTAGTGAAAACGTCATATTTATTAGTTTATAATATTTAAAAGTTTTCGTCATATTTACTAGCTCTAAGAAATATGAACAATCTTCACTTGTGTTACGAAAAAATCCTCCATGGTGTAGGTACAGCGGGCACAGTACAATACACAGGCGAAGCTGTGCACGGGTATTCTAGTTTATATATATAAGCACCTTCAAATGGTGCATTAGGCATTATGCTATTTTATTCCGTACGACAAACTAAAACACCAATTATGTTTGGCAATTGATTTCACTTCACTGCAGCTTTAGATGCAGCTTTGTCTGTTTAACTAAAACTTAATATGTAGTTAAAAAATACATAATTGGCATACAAGTTCAACTAAAATACAAAGAATCTTTGTTCAAGCTTTGTTATACAAAAAACTGCAAGAATGGTAACATTATTGCGTTCATTTAAAAAACTCTGCTTTTATAAAATCTCATCTCGTGGTAACAAAATAAAAGGGAAGCTAATTAGCATAATTACCGCATCTCCGTCATAACACATGCTGATTACAATTGGAAAATCCAAAAGAATGGTAACAAAAAGAGGTAGGTACCTATGCTTTCGCCTGGCACATATTCCGGTAATTATGAGGTAGATTTTGCGTTATTTTCGAAAGCACGATAACTTAAAAACAAATACTGGTGGAATTAATAAAGTTCAAATTATAAACATATCGTATCTTTCTTTCCCTTTCTACGGAGCTTCATAAAGCAGTAGAAATCGAATAATCACTGAAGCGAATGGCTTACCCCATCAGGAGCCCATCAGAGCGAATATTTAATTCTTCGCTTGCGTTACGTTTCCTCTTTGCGATAAAGTTTTATTTTTCTTTTCAATTTATCGCTTGAAGATTATTGAGCAAAAAATTAAGCACTTGGCAAATAAATTTTCAACTAGTGTAGTCTTACATTACAATATGAATTGGCTTTATACTACTGAAGATTTAAATGAAAATCGGGAGCATCCCTCTCACTTTACCGCTTAAGCTTGTCATTTATTGTCTGTAGAGATATAGAATGAAAAATTTTACGAATCGACCACATCTCTAGGGAGAACTATCGTTTTCCAATACTATGAAATTTGAACAAACTTGGGCTCGCCACGCCTCGCTTATTGAGTTAAATCTCTTGCTCCTTTGTTGGTTTTCGATTGAGCATTACGCTTAACTTAATTTCGAAAGTGCTTTCTGTAAATGGGTTAAGGGTTTTTTAATTCACCTTATTATAATAAATTTTAGCGGCTATAATTTTATGTTCGTTATTACATTAGCTCAAGCAAATCCAGCAATATCACCCGGCAAAACGCGGAGACGTGGCTATTCATTTATCAAACAATTTTTGTGTCTGTATCCGGAATAACCTATATAAATTTATGAAAGTAAAGAGTATGTAATCACGATATATTGGAAACTGTAAAACCAACATGGCTAGGAAATAAAGTATACAATTTTTTTTTTTTTTTTAAACAAACGTTGCCCCACACTAGGATTTTCTCCTGTATCGTGGGTGCGTTTACAAACACAAATTCTCACAAACACAAACACCCAGACCCGGAACAACTACCTGCAGATCATACAAATATTTGCTCCGTGTGGGACTCGAACCCACAACACGTTGCGCAGAAGCCGATCGCTCAGCCGCTACGCCAAACGTGTCGTCAAACAAAAACTATATTAGACTTTGGACTAGACATTGCTTAAAGCTGCATATATCGTGTAAATAATCTTCTAAATAATTATAACTCGGTGTTAAAAAAATAAAATACGGTTTGAAGACACACCCATTGCTTTTGCACTCAGTGTTAGGTCCTAAAGATGTTTGGACATATCATCCGCAATGAAGGCTCATTGGAACGTTTAACGATACAAGGAAAAGTAGAGGATCAACGTTCTCCCGGCCGATCACCCACAAGATGGACAGACCTCATTAAATCATCTACGAAGTGTTCCCTTACTGAATGTGCACGCAGCGCCACAAATAGAGAGAAATGGAGAAGTATCGCAAAAGCCGCAACCAACTTAGCAGACAATCCTTAACCACGACCACGCCGCCAGGAGTGTACGACTAAGAAGAGAAGAAGAGAGTTAGGTACCATCTAAATTTATCATTATATTACATCTGGTGTAACTTCAAGACGTAACCATGAATGTATTATAAACTATTCAAATATTTCATTTACTGCATCGCACGACATGCGGCAGCTTCCTGCATGCTTTATGTCGTCAAATATTAAAGCTATTGATCACTTTGACGCCGTCAGCAGATTTTACGGCCTGGCAAATCATACAGCTCCCTGAATGAAATACTTTCAATAATGAAATTCCTCTAGGCGCCCAATTTTGTTAGGCAGCTTGGCTCAGTGCCATTCCGTCACTTTTGGCCCAGTCTCCCGTTCCCTAGGAAATTAAACTGCAAAAACTAACTTGTCAGGAATATATTGCGTCTGCTACATAGTATCAAGTGCTGAAACGTCGACGGCTTAGCCAAGTGGTTTCCGTAAAAATAAAAGATGGACTAGATCCAAGTTAGAGAGATTGTGATCATGCATAAATTCTTCGCTCGTTGCAAACTTTAGTAAAAGACATTTCTTTTTATTTTAAATCTTTTTGCTTCAGATCATAAACTTTGAAATATTATTTCCCCTGAAACATTGAAAGCGAAATGCGTTATGCGAACATTGTATTTATTTTAACACTTACTTCACATATATTATTGTAAATGTGTGTCATTTACGCAAGTATTGTTATTCATTGTTTTTTCTTAAAATTTATGCAATGATTCCTCTGTTTTTACACCACACAGCTTTACTTTTAATTAATGAAGATAGGGATACTTTTAATTAACTCTGAATAATAATGCATTTCGCCGTACCAAATTCGAAGTATAAATTGATGTTATATCGAGGCAGGGCAGCGAAGCAATAAAGGACGCAGGTGCGCACTCCAATAGGCTTTCAACGTAATTATTTCCAAAAACGTATTTATTTTACATAATGATGATTATTGCAATACAGTTTCCAATTGTCAAATGTATATTTTCGTTTCTTGTCAAATTGATTTCGAGAATATATTGATTTAAATCGAAATTGTCAATTATTGTTTCAATTTTAAATTCTATAATTATTTAACGGTCAGTAATAAAATTACATGTTGCATGCATGTACACATAGTATTAATGTATAGCATGTTTGCAATAAGCTATATTTGCAATAAATTGATTTGAATATTAAATATATTGTTTCCAGAACGTTCTTGTTTTTTTATCGCATTTTATTGCATGTACTCAATACTCAATACTCAATTCGTTTATTGCACTCCACAATGTTAACAGGTGTTAAAAAATAAATATAAAAGTATCAATCATGGACCCTGTCGGGCACGGCCTTACGGCAATTGACAGAGTGACTAGATGGCCTGAAGTGTGGCCAATGCGTACCATAACTGCGGAATAGGTGGCTGAGACCTTTACCAGAGAATGGATTTCTCGATTTGGCGTTCCAACGATTATAACAACTGACCAAGGTAGTCAGTTCGAATCTGACCTGTTCCGCCGACTCCTTTTGCAATTCGCCACTAAGCGCATGAGAACTACTTTCTATCACCCTTCCGCCAACGGAATGATTGAGCGTGTCCACCGTCAGCTCAAAGCCGCTCTGATGTGCCATCAGGAGTCTTGGGTTAGGTCCTTGCCATTAGTGTTACTTGGCATGCGTGCTGCCTTCAAAGAGGACATTAAATCAACCGCGGCAGAAATGCTCTACGGTGAACCGTTGCGCCTTCCAGGTGAACTACTTGTGCCTAGTACTGAGGCAGATAAATCAGATGACATTAGCGACTTCGTAGTACAGCTGCGACATAAGATGTCGACAATGCGACCTATTCCAGCTTCACGACATAGCGAACCAGCTTCCTTTGTGTTCAAAGACCTGGCTACGGCAACCCACGTCTTTTTACGGGACGACTCTGTCAGGCGTGCGCTACAGCTGATTATAAATGGGCCAGTGTAGGGACACTGGCCCATTTATAATCATAGACCGCGCCAGTGATGGCAAAACACTCACCTTACATATCAAGGGCAAAGAAGTTACTGTTAGTGTCGATCGGGTTAAACCAGCGTATATTGAGCAGCAGTCTCCTCAGCGCCAACCGGACTCGGTCGTTCGAACTCCGCTGCCAATCGAAGTTCTACCTAATCCAAATACGAGTCCAGCTAGCTCTACGAACAATCCCGTGCCTCCCAAACAACCGTATACCACACGGTCTGGCAGACGCGTTAGATTTAAGGATTATTCTTAAGTTTTGTTTTTCCATAATAAGTATTTAGTTTTGTATAAATTCACATTTTTTATATTACTATTTCATTTCATATGATTTATCCCTCTCCGTGGGGGGGTGGTGTGGCGTATCGACTCGCCCTTAAATAATCCTAAACGCACCCGTCGCGGCATGCAGTGCTATGTTTGTCTGTGGTCGGCGTCTATGGCTCAGAACGGAAGGACTTCCTTCCGATCGCCGGTTCGCCATCTTGTTCCGACCTCTGACCGACTGGTACGCATGTATCAACTGTGAAGCCGATTCATGGCGGTCTGTGCTCTATAATAATTATATGATAATTAGTTATCTGTCATGATTGTGTACGTATTCCAACGATTGTGCGAGTAAGCAATAAACGATTCTACACAGACAAGCGACGAGTATTATTCATTCCTCGGCTAGGAGGCCGATTACAAATACTCCAAAGTGGCCGGACAGTGTCCGGCTTCCGGACAACCTTAGGATGGATTTTGAGTCGTAGAATATATTAAAGGGGGGAGGGTAGCCGGTATATGAACCAGCCCTATCAGGTTTTCCGTGACAACAGCCTCGAGTGTTAAAACTGACAATGACTGATGTCTCACGATAGCTCTACGCTGAATAAGAAACTGTCTCGTGCTAAACTCATTTGTCTTATTTTCAAGACCGCTTAACACTTTAATTAATGCTAACGTATTGAACGCTCATTATTTTGCTGAAACAAATTTGTTGGTTAAAACCTACTTATAATTTTCGTTAATATTACTGTGCTAACATAACACTGTAATTAGATCTTTTATCTTATTTTAATTTATATTACATTGTGTTCATTGGGCTGAATTGTGTACACTAAAAATACGGCTACCATTTTTCAACTCGTTAAATTGCGTTGTGAACCTACGCAAATGAAATAAGAAAAAAACAGATTTAACAAAACCAAAATTACAATTTTAATTTGTTAGAAAGAATAATATTCGATGATGTGAAGCGAGTTTAAAAGAATATATTATGCTGAGATGCTTTGGGTTGAAAGATTGAATGAAAGATGATTAACTAAAAGGATTTATACGGCGAATATTAACGGAAATGTCAAGAGAGGAAACCTTAGAGGGATACACGCGGATCTTATGAGTGAGGTCCTTCAAAAAGGTCAAGTCCGTAGTACCCGCAACCGGCACCTGTTCTTACAAGACGTTTGAACGTGGACAAAGCAAAAGAAGTATGTATCAAGTTGCTTTCTGTAGTTTCTACTCTGTGGGTAGTCATATCGAAGTGTATCACGTATCACCAACTGTCAAACCACGTCACTATTTTGCGATTCTATTGCCTTCTGGCGTATTGCAAATGTCTGCTGTAGGCCATGTTAACCACGCACCGCTTCACATTTTGGCGCGAAGCGGTAACGTCGATAGTTTTGGGTGCAATGCGGCTGCCAGATTGAGTTTTTTTTTTCAATATACTGCATTCTTCCAACAACAATTGGGAAACCGATAGCAATGACCTCCATTGAATTGAAAAGCTGTTGAATTCTTTTTTTTTGGCAATTTA
Organism: Acronicta aceris; assembly: GCA_910591435.1. Taxonomy (NCBI): domain Eukaryota; kingdom Metazoa; phylum Arthropoda; class Insecta; order Lepidoptera; family Noctuidae; genus Acronicta; species Acronicta aceris. The sequence continues at coordinate 4,076,327 of OU342767.1, read as the reverse complement.
TCAGCTTTTTTTGTTTCACTGAATAACTTCGGTACTTAAGAGTCCGGCGGATAGAATTTCGCTTACAAACGTAATACAGAAAGAAATCATAATTCAAACATAATTTGTAATCTAACTAGGCTGAAGGCAACAATGGGAGAGCTGGGTAGAAACAAGAGCTAAAATACTTGAACGTTTACTTTAATCTTTTTAATATTTCAAACCATAGGAACTTAATAAACTGATAACATAAATGCAGAATCTAACAGAGCAACTACTTTATACAAAATCCGAAGGTAAAAGAGAGCGAGCCGTTAATGTCCAGCCTTTTTATATTTTCGTACTGACAGTTGCCAGGCAAGTGATCACGGTCGTCCGATAGGAGGCGCTGGGGTGGCTGGGGTACCGGTTGTTGGGTTGCCAACAAATTTAATCAAATTTTGTTATTATTCGGATTTCGATACCGTTAATCTAGGTTCCTGCTCTACCATTTCGTCCAAAATACTTCACTGCGAATAATAATATAATTTGGGAGATTATTGTCTGGATTACGATTTATTTCGGTATTACGTTTTTGTGGGCAATTCAAGCTCTGCCGGACCCTTAAGTTTTCTTAGAGGTATTCTGGAACTGATAAGTATTTGTTCGACGTACACAACAATTTCAACACTGATGTAAAGACTAGCATGATTTTCCTCACTTAGTACGGAAAGTAGATAGATAGAATATGGAATATGTATACATGTTTTAGGAAATAATATCGTTTCGAATAGGTACGATGGCGGTCTTATCGTTTAGAGCGATATCTTCCGGACAACCTTAGGATGGATTTTGAGTCGTAGAATATATTAAGGGGGGGAGGGTAGCCGGTGGTATACAATTTATATAAAACTCAATGAATACATAAACAGATAACATACGTGTATGTATTCATTTACGTGGGAGAGCAATGCTTCGGCACGAATGGGCCAGCTCGACCGGAGTGATACCATGGTCTCACAGAAAACCGTCGTCAAACGACGCTTACGTTGTTTCGCCGAGCGAGTGAGGTTACCGGAGGCCCAATCCCGTTTGTAAAGGTCGGTAACGGACTTGTGACTCCTCTGGTATTGTGGGTGTCCATGGGCGGCGGTAATCGTTTACCATCAGGCGATCCGTCTGCTAGTTTGCCCTCCTATCTCATAAAAAACAATATGGCATTTATTAATTATAACTAATATTATAATTGTGTATATGGGAAACTACTTAGATTTTTCTTGATGATAGGAAACATTTCAAGATGTGTTACGTATATTGACCTCCAAGGAGAAATGATCTTCAACTATTTTTTTTTATGGACTTTACTAACTAACTTTTTAAAAGAAACTAGTGTCTGTGCTTGTCTCACTAATACAGACAAGGCACATTCCACTTGAATCGTAAAGGATTTATCGAAAAAGCCAGTATGCAGCTTTATGTGATCAATGTCCTTAAAGATTTTTTTTTAAACAGTGCCCCATTAGGGTTTTCTCATTTATCGTGGGTGTTTACAAACACAATTTCTCATATACACAAGCGCAAAAGAAAAACTTTAAATAAAAATAAAACTGCATTCCTTACGATTACGATTAGCCATTATTATGGTTGTGTCCCATTACTGAGTAAATGCTAAATTCACATAAAAAATAAAATTTTCTACAAGCAAAAAATCTGTCCATGGATATATAAATACTAAACGTCGCTATGTTATCTAAATAGAAAATCTTTTTGGCTATCCACTTCGGGTCTATTTATCTTTCAAAAATTTTCAGAAAACCCAAAATACTTACCATTTTTCAGACAAGGTATGTAATATTTCATCTTTATGCGTCACAGCGAAAGAGTTGAATCCACATCATTCTTGCTTAGTAAAACTTTTGCTTGTGTAGTTTCAGATGTAGAATTTACTTCATCTTTATTTTATGTGACATCGTGCAAAGCTGGATTTTTACAACTGTGCTTATTTGGATTCGTACTTTTCAATTTTTATGCGGACGAAAGCTAATTTATACATACTTATCCTGCCATGTTGTGGCATTGTTGGCACCATCGAATAATGTGAATCTAGCGATAAGTCCTTACCAAGCATTTATAGTATCATCTCCAATAGCTTTAGTGTTCACCAAATATAGGTATTTAAGCTGTTGTGACATATTGTAGAATATTCTTGATACGATGTAATGCATAACAAGGCTAAGACTTTCAACTAACTGTTCAATACTTATAAGTATCCTGTGTATTTCAATTATTTATTCACGAATTATTAAGGTTTTAAAATATACCAACATTGGTATATTTTAAAACCTCATTTGATGTTATCCCCGCAACTAACTCTGCTTCAACTTTGCCCTTTCGATACATTATTATGTGAATTTCATAGAATTTTGCAATAAATTGAATTAATATTTCATTAACAGAAGCCAATTTGTAAAATTTGTAATTGTTTGCACAAAACTGTACCATTGAGTCTGACCTCTCATTGTATTATCGTTTCTATGTAACGTAGAATAAACTACGCTGACCTCAACGTATTCAGTTTCAAACTCGTATAAGTTTATAAAATAACTTTCTGCTTCCTCATTTCTAATATCTATTTTGTATTCAGTTTACGTTTCCAAGGTACGCCAAAGCTTGCCATTGAAAGTCGATGTCGATTCGATTACTCGCTTCCTTGATACGTATACGAAATATCTTGACATATTTATATTTACGACAGCTCCTAAGTTCGTCGAAGGATTTCGTGCGACAAATAGAAATGTGAAGACTTCTCTCATTTGCAGTGTCACACTGCCGTCTCAGAGCTGCTTTGACTATAAAATATTTCTTTTTGTGTTGACGTTTTACTTTTGTACAAATCTGAGGGTGCCTTTGTGATTTACTTAGTCAAGCGTGAAAAGCAAGTGTTGCGATGGTTGGAACAACTGAAAGGAAGCTCTTTATATTTGGTCCTACTTTTTTACAAAGCGAATAAAAATCATGGTTTTTTTTCAAAACCTACATTTATTGTGGCGCTAAATGGTATTGTTTCTATAGAAATAATATTTGAACAGTTTGTATACACCTAAATACCTACTTCAAATCTTTTGTATTATCGGGTTATTTATGGAAAAAGACAAAATGTTTCCAATTTAGATTTGCATTTACCTAGCAGAAACAAAATGCCGGCTGCTATTTATAAATAAATCGTTCTTTCAAAGTGCTGTTTGTAATTGGAAAATAGTTTGCAAATTGGCCTCTACCCCGTTTTAGTTTAGGGTTTAATGAAAATAAATGAAGGCATTTCTCCCAACAAATCGATGGTCACAAAGCACCCACAAACATTTGGCTCTATTTACGAACCAACGTAAATAAGTTTTGCTACGAGACCAAACAGTTCGTTGAGAGCTCTCTTTCTGATTCTCTTTATTGCTTTGAATTGCAGCGATCACAGGACGAGCATTTTAAGGGGAAATCAGTAGAGTCTCGTTAATTGTCTATTAAAATTGGATTATGCTGACAACGTAACGGTGTAAAACATTTCCTGATGGTTTGTTCTCTCGTATTCTTTAATTGATGATAATATCATTCCGAGTGGGAGAATAAATGGCTTGATAATGTTAGAAATCGCTATTATCTTAGCAGATAACCATTTCACCAACCAACTACGTATTGATATTTTACAAGTAAATTAATGATCATTTCTATTAGATGACCTTGAAATGGCTGAGTAGGTTGTCATCAATCAAAAAAACTACAGTAGATTAACGAGTACAAAACAAAACTTCAAAAAAGATAGTTTGATGTCTTTACGTATGCTATAGCTTGTAGAACTGAACTTCACCGAAGCAAAAAGGTTCTCAGGTGAAGACCACACACCACACCATCGGAAAACGCAGTGCAGGATGGCCTACAAAAAGATAGAGAGAGAGAGACCTGGTCGCTGGCAGTCATTCGACGCAGGTGGAACGTATGTTGTTTGGAAGAAATAAGAAACATTAAAGTGAATATCTGTAGCTATTCAATTTCTAACTTTAGCGACTTGTGTGTTGAGGCTAGAATCGCAAATGCATTGACTTATTTTAATTTCACGGTCCGAATACAAAAAGCCGTGTGTAGCGATGCATTGAACTGCGAGCGACACAACACCAACACTCGACGGAAATGTCAAGTTTATGCGAACTTCGAATATCATATGAGAACAGAGGCTGTACCATAATGTGTTATTTCGATTGTTTTGCGATTGAAAGAAAGGGATGCTGCTCTACACATTAAATAGTACCATCTCTTTCTCACCACCTAACCCCATATAGCTTCGCTTTTTTATGAATAGAAAACTCAACATTGCGGTACCTGGGTATCGAAACCAGGACCTCAAGCTTAATCGGTGCGCTTGCAACCGATAGATCAATGGGGCAGTATTTTTTTATTCGAGATAAGCTTACGCTTGACCTCTCGACTCGCCTGATGTTAAGCGATACTGCGATCTACGATGGAGCGCGCTTGCCTAGAAGAAACCGATTCACTCGTGATTTAAAGACACCCAGATTATATCTATCGGGGAAGACCCACTCGGGAAGCGCATTCCACATTTCAGCGGTACGCATGATAAAAGTGGACTTAAAGCGTTTCGTTCGGGCTTTCGGAATCTCCACCATGAATCGATGTCACTTTTTCGTGCTTCTGGTCGTCCGATAGTAGACAGGGCTAGGGGGAATAAGATCGTGGAGATCTGATGCACACTCCGAAATGTATCCGATAAAACAGTTCATATCTATATATTCTAATTACTTTTGTTTAAGGTTGAGCACATGATTTGTTATGAAATAGAACTTAGAATATTAGTTTAATCGTTTTTAAAGCTTATAAAGCCGCATTCAAGTTACTAAAAAACATTTTGATTTATTAGACTTGTTCATTTAGTAAGTATTTTTTATATCTAAATTAAATCTTATTTCAAGTTGAAATAGCTTTCGTTTTTGTTTTTAAATGTCTTGAGTGCCTCATTAACCTAGTAGTGGCATATTATTGGCTATATTATTGGTTTTTTTAAATAAAATAGCAGCTCGGAGTTTGTGTTATAACATACCATCACGCCTGTATTCTCCGAAGGGTTAGACAGAGGCGTACTTGATGTACACCTACAGTTCGCCGGTATGTTTAAGTCCCCTGTTATAGGGGACGAGCCTATAGCTATTAACCGGGCACAAATCCAGACTCTGCTACGACTATCCAGACGAACTGCTACTGAAAATTTCATAGAAAAATCCAATAACATTTTGCTCGACCTGGGGATCGAACCCAGGACCTCTCAGAATGAAGCGGTCATATAGTTATAGTCATGAGTACCTAATGAGTTTGAGTAAATGACCCGTTAATGACAATGGGCTCATCCTATTTTTATCTAACACCTTTTTACTAGGTACGATGGGATGTTATAGGTTTCGAGGACTTCTCTGTAACAAAAGAGCAAAATTAACTATCAAGTAGGTACTCATATTATTGCCAAGTGGTGAATTAGGAAGAAGATCAAGAGGCTTTCATCTTTGAGAACCCTTACCAATAAACTCGTACTCCTTATTCGTCTTAAAAATACCAAGTCTGACATTCTAAACGTTACTTCCATAAAACGAAAGGGCCCATGCCGCTAATAAAGGTTTTCGTAATAAAAAGAAACGTGCCGTATCCGGCAACGGGTAACTTTTGACAGTTGTTGACATGGGATTGGAAGCTACTGGGTAGGACATGCACGGAAATTGGATAATCATAAATATTCAACCCTTCATTTACCTACTAGATAATAGGCGGACATGTGGATGACATGGGACTCATAATATACAAGATTTTTGTGGTATTGGAAAATACATACTTACATATTTGGGATGTTTCGGTCGTCCCTAAAAAATTTTGAAGTGAATTTGTTTCACTTGTAAAAAGGGTTACCTATTTTGTTTATTCACCCTTTTTGTGAATAAATTATTTATAAAATCTTAAAATAAATTATTCAAAGGCACTCAAATAAGAATCCTATATACTTTAGGCAAAAATCTTCAAAACAGAATGATTAAAAGAAGTTTTGATGTGGGACTTAAAAACTTTTCGGTAGGCTTGTTATTTATTACTTCAATTACTTACTGAGGAACGGTAATTTGGCATTAAACAGACTTAATAAAATGGTTTTAGCAAATCAATATCAGGTGTGATAAATTGGAAGTAAATACACACAGGAAAATGTAAATGTGAGTATTATGTAAGCTGGGTAATTAGATATACACAGATTTAAGGTCTGGCGGCTTTGGGATTTTTATCTGGCCTACGCAAATGTTCCACTGATCTGGTATCGTCGTGCGACGGGTTGTTTAGCTCCCTAGATTATGGTCGAGCTATCCAATGACTGACGCATGCGTGCCGTCAGATGGGACTGGTCTACTTAAAGCTGCAATCGCTCTTTCTTCTAAATGCCATATCAGACATTATCTTACATTGGAACTCACATATTTGCTACTAAGTAATACTTAGTAGCCTGGACTTTAAAAGAGACCATGATTCTCTGAATTTGTTTCGGTGTTTCTTCTCAAAGGTCGTCATTTAGGAAATGCCGGTGTCATCTAATTAAAAAAGAAATGACTTGTAAAAGTGTCCTTATAAGATATATTTACAGAAATAAATATCGTTTATTCATTTATTTATTCAGTATTTGCACAACTTGAGCTATTCGTTGTCTTGGGTAAGCTATAAATAAATGTTTTATGAGATTCGCCAAAAGCCAAAAGAAAATGGGGAAAGCTCTGAAAAAATCTACCCAAGTGAATAAAATAAATGCTTTTATCTTTTTTAATGCGTGCTGGGACCAGGATATGCGTCTACCTTGTATTGGAGGGTTACCGGCTCATAAAAAATGGACTTTGGAATTGCCATAATCTCACGATGGTAATTTATGAGGCCCGCCGGTATCCAGACCAATTGTTTTTAACCCGCGACGCAAAAACGACGGAGTGTTATAAGTTTGACGTGTCTGTGTGTGTGTCTGTGGCATCGTTGCTCTCCAACGGATGAACCGATTTTGATTTTGCTTTTTTTTGTTTGAAAGGTGAATTAGTCTTAGTAGAGTTCTTAGTTATGTTCTTGGAATTCGGATGGTTAATATTCTCAAACTTACTCAATGTCTAATATTCGCGTAAATGTCAGAAACCAGTCGGTAAAAAGTAAACGGATATAGGTAAGCTGCCTGTGTGCTTAACGCTTTTATCGACTGTACGTACTCGATTAGCTTCTTCAGTTGATATACTTATCCAAATAACACAAAACAAGTTTGCAACTTCAACACACTGAAACTGTACGTTGTAATTGATTGTTTTGCGTTAATCTACGTCTCCTTTAACACTTTCCTTTACTAATTGCAATAGTAAATTATTTTTGTTAACCCTCGTAAACCTAGCCTGCAATATATCATCGACATTAAACGCGACTTGCGAGTTATTTATTGATTTCCTTCAGTGTCAATAAGGTCTTAATACTTTCATTTATATATTCTGTTGTTGTTACAGGTAATGCAGATACTTAAACATCTTAAAGAATTGATGCAAGCATCAAGTTTGTAAGTAGATTTTGTATTTCATTCCGTGTCAAGACACCTTAATTCAGAGGGACTGGCTTTAGATAATTTAAGAAAGGATTTTTAAACTCTTGGGGTGCAAAAAACAAGCTAGTAGGTATAATTAATTTTTAAAGTGTCACATACAGAAAAGACACAATATCTTGATTCACCCATTCTAGACCATGCTTATTAAAAAGGCGGCTAACCTAATAGAAAACGCACGTAAGAAATTCCAAGCTTATGTTCGTGAATGAATAATAACTATCCATTTGTTTTGGACTTACAAGAAAATGTATTTATTAGTGGTGATTTATGTGTTTCGTTATTGTTGATCGCCAATCGATCCCTCTTTCAGCAAGTCCCTTCATTATCTCGACTCGAGTGTATAACTTTGAGTCTATATCGCTTGGTCTATAAGTAAATCTAGTTCGATTATTTCCATAGAATTATTAATCAATGCCAGTATCATGAATCTTATACAAATAAGTTAGATCTTTTCCCTCAATAGAATTATCTCTGAATCTTCACCTTGAATCAACGGGCTTATATTCATTATAGATTCTTGATTCTAAATACGAAAGACAAAATACGAGAACGTAGTATTGTTGAACAGAGTAAACGACAAAATAATAAAAAGGAATTAATAAGTTTCCCGATTGTTAAAAAATACATACACATGTATTGGGCTCAATAGTGTAGAGCATAATATTTAATATACAAACAATAAATTCAGTTCAATTATTTGTTTCACAGGAATGACGGAATTAATAAATTTTTAATTAAGCGTGATTCAACCAGTTGGTATTGCAACAGAAAATACTCATGTCGCCTTTTTAACAATCAACTCTTTGTGACCGAGAGAACAAAAATAATGCTTTTATTCAACGAATTTAATTAATATTGTTTTAAATACAAAGTGTAGTTTCACCGCGGTAAACTTTCAGATTTGTGAAAAAGAAAACAGTGGTGAAAGCGATAAAGCGCTTTCAATATTAACCGTTTTGCACTACCCGCGTCTGTGCTTTTCGTTTTGTCCGAGGATTTTCTCAATTTGAATAGTTGATACTTCTCTCTTTCCAACGATTTGCTGCAATATTTTATGGCTGAATAAATATTCTTTCTTATTTCATCAATCATTCTTCTGCTTATATTTGCTGTTTCAGATCACTATTAACTCTGTCTAAATCTTCTAAATTATTGTACGACTGACTTTCTAGACTTCTTAGTCGTTTGTCATTAATCTAGTTATCACAAGGTCTGACCGATCAGACTGATCATGAGATCCTGGCTTCGTTTCAAAGGTCGAGCAGTGTTATTGGGTTTTGCTATGAATTTCTCATTAGGAACTTGGGATTTAGATTTGAGGTCAATGGCGATAGGGTCGCCTTGTATTACACGGGAGTGGGACACGGGAAAGATACCGGCGAATTGTTAGTGTACATTAACTACACGTCTACCCAAACCTCCATGTATACATGCCTAATGATATGTCATGTTATGCAAATCTTCTAATTTCCCAACTTGTACCATGTAATTTACCGGTTATAACACGTTTAATCTCAAAGAGGGCCGAATTTGTTATACATATAACACGTTATCCTAAGTAAAAGTTTGGAACAAATGTGATATTGAAGCGGAATTTCGAAGTACCCTGGAAGTGCGGCGAACACCCAAATTACATTGTTGCCAAAATTACTTTAGGGCCTCGTATGCGGAATTTTTCCATGCTTATGAACCAAAGATGGGACAAGCTTCGACCGTCGAATACTTGTGTGTAAAATTTTTATATTCGACCTTTATCGCAACATTAAAATTATTTTTTTACGATTGTTTTTTTGCCTATACAAAAAGTGTAGGTAGGTTATTCAAAGTAAAGATAAATGTGTATCTTTACCATTTTGAATTCCATTTTTGGCTCAATATTTTCTTATAATTTACGAGAAAACTAAGTTAGTTACAACTTTGGTATTATCATTTCTTTTTAAAAGTTGTTTATGAGATTAAAATTACTCCGCAAGGCTGACTTTAAAGTCTTAAATTAAACGCTAACCTAAAAAGCATCAGTATAGATATATTTTTATATAACACGCCATTTACTTTTACCTTGACCACGTAAAGTTGCAGATAAAACTAAAATTTTAATAGAAAAGTCAGTAGTTTCTCGTCTTTTTTCTTTCGTTTAATTAAATGTGACAGTTTGTCATTATCATTATTTCGACACTAGCTGTGCCCACGGTTTCACCCCATTGTTCAGCTAATCTGATGTTTAATAGTCTATAACCTTCCTCAAGAATTGGGCTATTAAATGCAGAATGATTTTGTAATCCTAAACGTAATTCCAGGTACTATCCCAGCTTCGTTTTTGTTATATTAGTATAGATTTAAATTCTAAAAATCTCACTTCATACATTCCGTATGTTTTTTTTACAAGATACATTAGGTAGCCTCAAAAAGCTCCAAGCACTCTTAAAATAGATAGAATCATAAACACTATTAAACGTTGTTGACTGTAAGGAAAATATCTCTTCACAATGCTTATTACCATCTTAGAACACCGTCATACCCGTCTACATAATATTACACAGGATTACAAGCTCAGCGGGATTACCCGGAAAGTAATTACTTGGACAGTTCACCCGCTTGGCGCGGACATGGCGTTTGCAGCTGAAATTAGTTAAAATTAGGGACAAGAGGGGAACAAATTTTTTACACTGAGAATAGGTACACGCGCCGCGGGGTTTGCATATGATGCTTCTGTTCACGTTTAGTTTCGTGTCCATTTACGCTTTGTTTACGCTTTTCCGTTTTGTGATGTTTATTTTTAAGCTTACTTTTTGTTCAAAGTCAAAGTCAAAGTCAAAATTATTTATTTCAATTAGACCATTAAAAAGGTACTTTTGAAAAGTCAAACTAATTTTACGGTTCCAAAAAGTGGGTCTTATGGAGAAGAGCCGGCAAGAAACTCCATAGATACTCTTTTAAACATGATTACAATATTAATCTTTACAACTTTGTTTTAAATAGTTTGACAATTATGCAGTTTGATGTGTATGATGATTTACTCAGTATAAGTAGGCGTTATATTTAGTAATTATATAGAAAGAAAGGGATTGCCACAGCAAGTAAGAGCTGACCAGTCCCGACAGACAGCACCCGTTCACGAGCATGACGTGTGTATCGGCGCGGTTCGACTCAACCATATTGTAGGGAATAAAACGACCCGACACACAACGCCACCATCAGCAGGACATTTAAGTGAGCATGACAAGCTCAGACCGTGGGCACAATATTCTTATAGATAAATATACTAACACAATTGTTACATCAATATCTGCACGATCCCCACACTTTACAGTAGGTATACTAATTAGGAAATTATACCATACTAGTTCAATCAATATGTACATCAAATTGTTATCATAATGTATGTCGTCGTAATGTTTGTCGAAATACTTACCTATTTTCTGTTATGTTCAAAATTGACATGATTTTTCTATTATAAACTACTATAGAATTTATAAGGTAATGAATTCTTGGAATACATACGTAATTCATTTTCCTTGTCAATTTTAATATCCTTTTGGATTACATAAATTTCCCGGATGCTCGATCATGTTCATACTAGTAATTAACTCGAAGTGACGCGTAACACTTCCAACACGTCTAAAGTTCGTCGCGAGCTAGGAGATTTGATTAGCCGGACCGAAAGCCCCGACAGAATTCGATTAAGTCAGGCGATGTCGCCTGAAGTTTGAACCTTCATAAATCGGCTACCCACTGGAACAGTTGGTGGGCAAATACTGAGAAATTCATAAAAACTTATCTTTAATATCGAGCGTGAAATAAAACATTATTCCTTCTTCCTTCTGCTTCGACGTTAATTTCGACTTACACAATGACTTCCTGTGTAGGCGAACGTCGATACTTCGCAGACATTTAGCTCGCAAGCTTCGCTTATACAGCTTCGTCAAAAACTTTATGAAAAGGTATTAAGGCCTCAGTACTACGGACGCTGGTGTATTTAAAGTTTTGATGAAACGAAAGTGGCCTGTAGCTATCTGTCTCTCTCTCTCTTGCTTTGTGCAAGTGTTTTCAATTTATAAAACAATCAACATTGATGCATGAGCCAAAACAATAATTAAATGTTTTAAGTGTGCAAATTACTATATTTTTCAGAGAACTTGATAATCTTTCAAATCTTTCTTCAAATAGTGACTCTATTGTTTATGAATCCTACTTAATACAAAACCTACCCACATGTATTCATATTTCTTCGAGCCTCCATTTATTATGTATGGACATTGCATGTGCCCACGATCCGAAAATCCATTTTCTTCGTTTATTCCACATAGATATCGACAGTAGAAAGGTGTATTCAGTGGTTTTATTACCATTAATCTTTTCTCTCCCATCGATTCTTTAGCAAAAGCTTTACCTTCTTTAGATTTATTGACAGAAAATTGAACTGTTGCTTATTCTTATGTATTTCTATATCTATATATATATATGTATATATATTTATGGGATAGGAGGGCAAACGAGCAGTCGGATCACCTGATGGGAAGCGATTACCGCCGCCCATGGACACCCGCAACACCATAGAAGTCACAAGTGCGTTGCCGAGCTTTTAAAAGGGGATTGGGCCTCCGGTAACCTCACTCACTCGGCGGAAGAAGGATAGATAGGTATATCTATCCTTTTTACATGGGATATACTCGTATAGATAGATATCTAAAATAATTTTCTTGTTAGTTTATAAATTCTTCTTAAACCTAAATTTTGTAAGCTTATGATGTAAAGGTTGCTGGCGGAAGCTAGATGTGACAAGCCGAGGACAGGCAAACATTGGGGAAGGCCTACGTCCGGCAGTGGACTGGTATAAGCTGATGATGATGTAATTATACTATTTGTATAAACAGATAGAATTTTTAAGCAATTTGACGTCATATTTGGCGTAGGGATCGGCTTCTGCATTACCTGTTATAGGTTAGATCACAGAGCCAATATTTGTATAATCTATAGGTAGTTGATCCGGGTCTGGGCGTTTGTGTATGTGAGAATAAGAAAGGCTTCAGGGATACAGGCATTAACCATCATGCCTGTAAATTAGATACCAACCTAATTTACAAGATTATACTATAATCTGTATACTTAACTAATACCCTAAGTAAACGCATACTTTTTGTATGAGCATAATTTCTATAAATACCAACTTGACCTTTGAGCCGTTATTTACAGGCCAGTGTTAAGGTCGATCAATAAATAATTAATCTCAATCCTAACGCCCTCATATCTCACATAAAAATATACCAATACTAGAGATGTAATCTATATACTTCATTCATCAAATAATGGCCCTTATTTACATAAGCACCCCATAAAGTTACGCGTTTGAAACTTTTTATAACAAACTTTAATATGAACTTTTAACAATGTCCCTAGATAGTTGACGTCATTTTCTCCTGAACACCGGACAATATTCAGTGGGTTACATCCCTTTTAACTTTTCCTAGTTGGCGTGACGAAGACTTTTGTTGAGGCCTGCTATTATGCATCGATTTGAGAAGGACAAATTGTGATAAACGATGCAATTCGAAACGGGAGCGTCACTTCCGAAACGAAAAAACAAACCAGTAATTATTCTAAATTTTTTTGTTATTAGGTTTGCTATACAATTTACAGTAGCAGATTGGCAGATTTAGAACGAATATGTGCAAATGGGGGTTCAGAGATCCTAATCTTGCTTCGGGACCCAGAGCAATCTATGTCACATCTTTTGGTCCTCTGTGCCAGACACCTGCACAAGGGACGATCTCTACGCCGCCACGCCTAACGCCATTGAATGACCTCCTATTAATTACGCGAAGGGATAATTACTCAAAGCTCATAAAAGTCTCTCAACCTATTACAGTTAAGAAATAGAATGCACGTAACATTCACCTTGCTTTTAGAAACATCAGAATCCAAGAATAGATCAGAGGAATTAAAGTAAAGAAGAATCTAAAACTAGCAGTTTCAATGCTTATACACATAGCTACTTGATTACAACTTGCTTATACTGGTCATGCATATCTGAAATTGCTTATGAATATGCTAATTTTCACACACCTACACTCATGTCAGATATTGCTTGCTGTTGTTACATGTAACGCTCCATATCTGTACTTATAGATACAAACACGCCTGTATTCCCCTAATGGTTAGACAGAGGCATACTAATGTACACCTACACTTCGTTGGTTTGTTAAGAGAGCGATCCTATTACCGTTAACCGGGAACAAACCCCCAAAACTCCGAGCTGCTACTGAGAATTCCATAGAAACCCTAATAACTCTGCTCGGTTTCCGGAATCGAATCCAGGACTTCTAGCATAGTAGTCACGTTTTCGAGTACTAGATTACTGAGGCAGTTCTTATATATAAAAGCGAAATACCACTAACTCACTGAGTAATCACGAAATCTAAGAAACTTTAAGGCCTACGCTCTTTGCGCTGCAGCATGGTACTGGTGACAGTTGTCTGTATAACGTTGATTTAATTGTTTAATTTAATTTACTACAGTTATTAATGATTTAATATATTACGAATGTGGTACAGCTAAAATACAAAGTCATAATTTGTATATCGCGGCAACCTTCAAGAGTGAAACAAAATTTTATGAAACTGTCACCCGCACCATGCTACAGCGCACAAAGTGTAGAAACTTGAAATCTTACAGATAGGTTCCCTATAACATAAGAAAAGATATTGAGATATTCCCACGAGATTGGCAACAATGAGTTCAATATAGGCACTACAGAGCACAGTTTTATATAGTTATATATATACTAACCTAACTATATTGTATTGTACATTACTCACAGTACCAGGAACTTGTTTCTAAACACATTTACCTTGAAATGATAGTCCATATTTTCTCAACAAAATTGTTTCAATACTCGATAACAGTTCTATACCGAGTATCGATCATTCTTCGATACAGGAACGGCGGTATTAAGATGTTTTAAACCTATATATATTTTTCAATGGCGTCCGTTTGAAATGGTTTATTTTTCAAGTTGAATATACATAGTAGGTATTATTAAAAAACTTTGGTAAAAGTATTTTTTCTGCCTCATTAGCCTAGTGGCCCTAAGCCAGACTACTTGCTAAAGGTCCTTGGTCCGATTCCAAGGTCGAGCAGTGTTATTGGGTTTTTCTGTGAAATTCTCAGTAGCAGTTCGGAGTTTGGAATTTGTGACCGGTTAATGGCATAGGCTCGCCGCCTTTTATATGGGACCTAAATATATAGGGGACCGAAATATGTAGGTGTACATTAGGATGACTCTGTCTAACCCTTCGGGGAATACAGGCGTGATGGTATGTTATGTTATTTTTTTTCTAATAAGCAACTTCTTTTTAGTATATTCACACATTGTATTTTCTATAAGCAAGAATCAGGAAAATAAATATATATTACGCGGTAAACAATTTCAATACCTACTAGATTTTTTTTAATAAGTAATCCTCGTATGTTTTTGTCGTTCTTTCAACATCGTGGCGGAACTCTCCGCTCATAACAGACTTTTCTTAACCAGATGTTCACTCATTTTCAAACGCTCACGAACTGTACTGAAATCGAACATGACATGTCAGTATAACGGTTCATTTGAAAATAATCTTGACAATATTTTCACCTCGTGAAATATCGCATGCCAATGGGCTATAAACACGTCGACCGCTACATAAATGGCACTTAGATAAGACGAAACGACACTTATGCTGAATTTCAACGGGTAATATGTTATGTATCAATTGTTATTGAATAGGGTATGGTTATTATGTGATGTGTGGGAGCTCAGTGATAGCCTAGTGGTATGACCGTTGGACTGCCAAGTCAAAGGTCTCGAATTCGAATCCAAGGCACGCACCTCTGACTTTTCGAAGTCATATGCGTATTAATAGTTAATTATCACGCGCTTAAACGGTGAAGGAAAACATCGTGAGGAAACCTGCATGCCTGAGAGATTTTCTCGGTGGCGTGTGAAGTCTGCCAACGCGCACTAGGCCAGCGTGGTGGACTATAGCCTAATCCCCCTAATTTGAGAGGAAACCCGTGCCCAGAAGTGGGACAATATAATGGGTTGATTATATTTTTTTGTTTATTATGTTATGTGTTAATACGTGTGTATGAGCTACAAATACTTGATATTATAGCTAGAGTTTTAATAACGAAACCATTATTTTCTTTTGCACAAGTCTGTATCACTAGAAAGAATTTTGGAATGCAGATTAACAAAAAATACTAACCGCTCACTTTTAGTAGCCGTAATATAAATGAAAAATTTCATACAGATATAGACGGAGAGTTGACTACAGTGGTTGAACGTTTAGCATCTACAAATATTAGTTTGTATGTCCTATAGGTATTGAATTAATTGCATCCGCGAAAAAAGGGTAAATCCCAGTGTGATGTACCATTTCTTATAAAATAAAAATCTGGATTATTACCCACAAAGAGAACATAATAATTTCGTTTCTGCAATCATCTTTTATTGAACATAATTCTTAAGAAAAATAACGTCTTTAAATGACACCAAATTGATCCTATTCTACTAGAAAGGGTTTTTGACAAGGTTGGTAACGATTTTATATAAGTCATATTACGAGTATTTTATTACGTTGAAAGGGATCTATTCGACCTCGCGATTTACAAATTCACCTAGGCAAACGGTTTCCCGGGCCGTCCCAATTCCCATTGTACCGTGAACATTTTATCTTATTCCCTTTCAAACTTGTTGCCTAGTTATTTCAAAAATAGCCTAACCGTTTTGAAACTCAAAATATTATTTATGTAAGAGAATTTAATCTATTGATTTGTTCGGATTGCTACATTGTTGAAATGCAAAGAATTTTTGTAGAGGTGGAGAAACTATTGTTGATGTCATCATCGTTTAGTAGGTACCAGATAGAAAATTATATTGTGATAACACTGCTTCATTATTGGGTTAAAACAAAACATAATAATAACAAACATTTGTTTTTTCTTGATAGGCTTACGCATAACTACCAGGTCACCTGACGTTATGCGTCACTGCGATTTAACATGGAGCGCGCTTGCCTAGTAGAAACCAATTCACTCGTGATTTAAAAACACCCAGATTATACTTACGGGGAAAACCATGATAAAAGTGAATGAACTTAAAGAGTTTCGTTCTGGATGATTTTTTTATGCATTAAGTTGGCAAACGAGCTGACGAGCCGCCTGAGGAGTTGCTGATGCGTTGCCGATTTTTAACTGCCAGAGCCGTAGCAGCCGAGGAGAACTGGCTCTTACGTGCAAAAGTCGAACACACACCAAGGTGCTTTACGACAGACTCCGACGTAAGGGTGGTCGCCAGTCAGTCAGACCCCAAGACGTCAAGACGTGATACAAAATAAATCTTATGACCCTCTGGAAGGTCACCGTTCATTAATGATTGTATCATATAGCAACACGGTATTCCTTACACGTAAATCATTGCGTCTATTGAAAATCTCGATCCAACTCCCGATAACTGACGTCATTCACGTATTGTGCCGCTTGTCAAAGGAGTCCCTCGTACGCACGGACAATAATTTAAGAGCGGCCCATTCAATTTCTCCTGTCATTGTCTGTATGTAGGTCAGTTTAGCTAGTTTGATGTGGACACTGTAATATGTACTTTCCACCGCTTCTGTCAGCGTCGACCCGGCGACGGTTGAATCGGTTTTTGACACCCCTGTTTCTGTGTGCAAATGTATAGAACTAGCTCTTTCCTTTGTAGTGCTAGTGAGGTCAATTCGTAAAGTTTAAAATTGCGTATCAGTCCTCGTACAAAAAACTATGTTTTTGATATCTTATAAACTTTGTCGTCGTCATCATCTGTAGAAATCATACGACGGGTACAAGTATCTCAAACTATGCAATTTACCCTGGTCCTACGCAAATCGCATTGAGACACTCGTGGTATCTCGGCACAGGACACATTTTTCGAAATTTGCAATTTAACATGCCACATATCTAGGCCTTTCTTTTCTTTCTTAGCACCGGTAAGAACATAACCCCATGCTCCAAGGTAGTAAACAAAAATAGTCACTTTCAGGACATAGCACAGTAACTATGAGCATTTCCATGAAATTACACGCGAGGTAAATTTTATTACGAACGTGTTTGTTTTCATTCCGAAATGCTTCTCCCTGTTCCTCCTGATAAAGTGTACACATTTATTTAAAGAACATGTGAGAACCGGAATATAAACTACCTACATTTTACATTTCTATTTGACACTCAAATCTGTGCCAGGAATTTCCGGCTCACCCACCATGTCTTCCGGTTACATGACGTCACAGGCACACTATGTCTCTCGGAGTGTTATTGTGTAATTTGAAAGCAAGAAATATATTGATTTGTTTATACCTAGCATAAGATTACCTCATTAGTCTAGTGGTCCGCGACTGCTACGCTAGAGTTCCTGGGTTTGATCCCCAGGTCGAGCAGTGTTATTGGGTTTTTCTATGAAATTCTCAGTAACAGCTCGGAGTCTCGATTAGTGCCCGGTTAATGGCAATAGGCTCGCCCCCTATTACATGGGACCTAAACATACCGGCGAACTGTGGGTGTACATTAAGTACAACCTCTGCCTAACCCTTTGGGGAATATAGGCGTGATGGTATGTATACCTAGCATAAATGTTTTTTTATCGAATAGAGCAGGTATAAACAATTTTCAATTTACTGATTTCTGAGACTGACGCAAATGCTAGACATATTGAAATAAAACCACTTTACGGTTTTCACGTCATATTCACATTATCGTTAGGTAGGTACTATGGGTGCTGTAAAAAAACCAAAACGTCGGGATCTGTATATAACGTCATAAAATTCGTAGTGGGTTTCAATTTATCCACAGGTAGACTTTATTGTGTTTCTTTTACAGAAAACCCACCTCTGCGTATATATTTACGATGATAAATGCCCTTTGCTTATGCCCGTCTGCTAAGTGCATAGTAGCTCACCATTTTGGATTCAGATAATTATTTATATCCCTCGAGAGTATCTGTATATATGTAGAAACTATACTAGGATGCCACTTGCTCCATTATTGCATACTTTGGACTCATCCACGTTTACACATTGTGTCATCCATATCTTATTCCCATTAAGTTTATTACCTCCCTTTAAATTTTTAATGTAAAGATACGTCACAGTGAAGTTTTTGTTTACTGTGGTTTCTTAAATTTTTCAACCAACTAACTGAATAACGCCGTTCATTGTGTACATGACCTAATTAATGTTTTCCTTAGACAAATTTTCTGCAAAATTATTAAAACTTCATAATTAAAATTCCCGAGGGTCTTAAGAACAAAATCTTTCCGGCGATTTTTCGAGCCCTACTTTTCTTAAGAAAACTTGTAAACAGACCTATTTATTTTCGGCTTTTTTTAAGACACTGAGGCTGACGACACAAACTTATTCTGTTTTTCAGGACTCTTCAATCTGTGATTAAATTTTCAAATAATAATGAAACTAAGTATAAAATTGGTGGACCCGTTTCAGATTTATCAGAGGCTTTCAAGAGAGACAAATTAAATAAAGATCATTCCCTCCAAGCCTTTATCTCTGAATTTTATAAGCTATATTATTTGCAATTATTTGTAAGTAAATTTTGATTTATACAAACTAGCTGTGCCCCGCGTTTTCACCCACTTTGTTAGTTCTGACGTCGTAACGTATTGTTAAATATAAGCTATAACCTTCCTCATTGGGCTATCAAATCAAAAGTACCTATTTATAAAATCCGATTGGTGGTTTTTTTTATTCGTGATAAGCTTACGCTTCATCGCCAGTTCGCCTAATGTTAAGTGATACTGCGATAGTTCCAGAGATTCGAGCGTTCAAATAAACACGAACAAAATCTTTATATTAGTGACTATTGATAGTACCTAATCAGAATCATAATCGTTTATTTTTCAAACATAGGTAATACATTTTGATCTTAATAATTACATAATTCATGCGCTATGTTTTGCTTTAAAGACGTACAAATATAATTAAGTGTAGATAAACAAGCAAAAAAATAAGAAAAAATAGAATTGGTAATAAGTAGATAGTTACGAGACATTTTTATCACTAATAAATAGTAAAATTTTGTGCTTTTTCAATAGGCATCAATAATTCGCACACTTATTCAATTTCGGTTTCTACGTATTCGAATAAAACACTGTTTCACAAGACCCTTTCTTCGTAAGCTTCATTCGCTCCTCAGCAGTGCAATGTTCCAAGTAATAAATCTCCAGCATAACGCTATTAGTCACGTCATATTCTGATGTTGCCGAAAGCCTTCCCTTCGCTAAACAAATGAGGCGTTTAAGAAGATAGAATATCTAGATGTGATAGATCTAAGCAGGCGGGGAATAGAGGCTCTTTTATGGAAATAGGCTATCTAATATAGGGAACAGGTGATACCTATCTTTAGATAATCTGTAGTTCGTTTTGAATCTTGAGCTTCTTTAGAATAATTCTAGGGTGAAACTGCGTCATAGTATTAAAATTACTTTCACTTTTTCGGTTTTGTATTCTTATGCTGTGAACATCTGTGCAAAATTTCAGGCTACTAGACCCCTGTGTTTTAGCCTTTGCAATGTCTATCAAATCAAGTTTTATTAAGTAGGTACTTTTGTCCAGTACTTCCACTAACACTAAACACGATAAACGGCTAAGATTGTTTTTGGTTCTTATTCTTAAAAAAAACGATCATGGCTATTTAACGTTACTTAAAAGTTCGGGTCGGGCTTTAAAAAAACAATTTGTTTTTGTACAACCAGAGCTGTAAAACGTACCATAGTCGTTGAGGAAAGTTGGCAATTAGGAATACTAAATCTCAGAGTTTATACAGATCGAAACTGCTTTCTTTACTCACGGGCGACGGGAATACAAAAAAAAAACGTTCAAATAGCGTTTTTATAACCACTTAATGGAATAGCAAAACTTTTTAGACCTTTAATCCTTCATGTCATCAGAAAATCTACGTATATTCAAAATAAGGAAGCAGTAGTCGCATCTAGGACGTTAATTACAAGTGTTTTCTCCCTAGAGGAACATTCACCAATTTCCTTTTACAAAGAACGGGAAGGCACGTAATTGATAGCTCTGAATAATCAACGATTAAGGCCTCAGTTTAAATTCATTTGCAGTGAAAAACAAGGACAGAAGACTTATAAACGGTTAAAGGTACACCCCAGTGTGCCTGCTGTGTTATTTGAAATTGCCAATCTTTTCAAGAAATATTTCGTCCACAATTACTGTGTAATTTTCTATAGCTTTATATATCTTTGAACAAGTAAGTTTAAACAAAACAGCTTCATTAGTCTAGTGGTCCCAAGTGTGACTGCTACGCTAGAGGTCCTAGGTCCGATCCCCAGGTCGAAAAGCAAAATGTGTTATTGAGTTTTCTATGAAATTCTCAGTAGCAGCTCGGAGTCTGGATTTGTGCCCGGTTAATGGCTATAGGCTCGCCCCTATAACATGGGACCTAAACATACATTAAGTACGCCTCTGCCTAACCCTTCGGGGAATATAGGCGTGATGGTATGTTATGTTAAGTAAGTTATATACATTGTCATTATTTTTCTATAATAAAAGCTATAAATGAAGGAAATAATTTTGTATGCTCTAATATCAACTGTAGCTCTTGATAGATTTTGATAAAAACTGTGTCTATATGTATCCAATCAGGCTTTTGTAGGATTAAATTAACTTATATATCATGATGACCTAAAATTCTAACTTAATTAATTTAACTTACGCTATATTATGCTAAACGTAGATCTATCCCACGAAGGTGTACCTTTCGCCGGTACAAGATGGCCACTGCCGCGACTCCCGTTGGTCTGGTTACACGGTGACTAATATATAATACACGGATGTTAAGCAGCATAATTCAACCAAAGTTACTGTTTCAGTTAATATTTTAAGTTGTTTCGGCGTTTTATAATTTAAGGTATTCTTTATTGTACACCAAAAGTACAGGACAGAAAATAAAAAATATACCCATGTACATTTTAAAAAGTGCAATTGGCGGTTGTACAAATCGCTAAAAGCAATTTCTTACAAACAACTATTGGATGGACAAAAATCGAGAAACGCAATAAATAGGTATAATATTTGAAGAATAATTTATTTATTAACTACAACATATAAATATACCTAAATATTATAAGATAATAATATAGGTAGCTATTTTATAATTGTACTATAATATGAATAAGCAATAAAACAGTAAAATTAAGTAGAAGCAGGGAAGTAGTGTTATTTCACCAGTTTAAAAAAAAAGTGATCAATTTATTAATTTCCGCCAACTAAGATTTAAACTTAAGAATACATCGAAGAACCTTACCTTTAATACGAGTTTTATTTATTTTAACCCATATTTGACTAAGCTTAGCAATAATCGTACCGTGAAAACTTAGCTACGGTTATGAAACAAAGGATATGTGTGATATCTGTATAACTAGTAAGATGCTTTTGACGACAGTTCATTAATTCAATTACTAATGCTAAAAGTGCCAGTTAATAAAGCGAATGAAGAGAATCGGATTATTACACGCAGTATTAGCTTGCTAACTAACATTGTGACAAACAAGTTTCACTTTAATCTCTTCAACTTCAGTTCTAGCAATGAGAAGAAGAGAAGAAACATTGATACGCAGATATCGGTTTCCCTTTTGATGACCGTGATTTCAATCTGTCCAATTCCGTATTCCATCTCTAACATAGACAATCATGTACCGCAAATCTCGATCGGCCCATTTAGTACCTTTAATTACCCGCTCCTTAATCATATCTGGCTTCTGTTTTAGGTCGGAATTCGTAATTTTTAGTTGGTTATTTCCTAAATCACTACTATCAGCTACTTTACTTTAAAAAATATGTTTGCTAATTCTAAAATAACAACTGACAAATGAGCTGTCAATATTGCCAGTATGACTGTTGGCAACATGAGAATACATCTGGAATCAATTGTGCTATTGCTTTACGATTATAATGAAATGTCTTGACCTTTTGTATTTGGCCCTTAAAACTATGAGCACTTAAGTATATTTGAAGAGCAGGATAATGGTAGCCACTGGCAGTTGCCATTCGGATGTCCAAAGTATACTGGAGATGTATATTGGAGATTACGTTACCGTTATCTTACATCTAATGTCTACTGCTGAATCCACTAAAACCTCTACGCCTAATGAACTAAAGACGACAGTGCCTTAATCCTACAATTCGTAGGCAATGGAAGGGAATAGCATTTTGATGTTATTAGTATCTAGAATGTTACGGAGCTGTGTTGGTTGCTCGGTAAAAAAGATAAGTATGCGTCATTGTAATTCCAAATTGATTCTCTTGGCATTTAATAAAGTTTAGCCCGCATTTCGGTATGCCTAAATGTCTTAGCGTTTTTGTAAGACTCGTAGAATATCCACTTATTTTAATGAGAATACTGCTTCATTTTCTTTCTCGAAAATGTTGGCAAAAACGCACAATACTTTTTGTTTTAAATAAAAAGGTGGCTGACTGCAAAATTACGCGATTATTGTACGATAATTTATAAGAAAACCTAATAACTTGGTTTAATGTATGGCAAACTTAAAAACATATTTTCTAGAGTATTGCTTTATTTTTCAAGTTATGGTGTATTCCAAAAGTTGTACCTCAAATATTGTTGTTACACGTACACGTGTTTATATGTACACCCTATTAATGATATAGGTATAATTCTATAACATATTTCATCCCCGGAACGTGTAACAGAAAAATCAACACACACATGGGCGTACACATATTTTCCTGGTTCTTCCTCCAGAATTCGTGTACGACCTTGGTAGATTAAATTCAATATATTGAGTTTTCTGGCGTGGGTGCCAAATATTGGTTTCCCGCAACCTGATAATAAATATCACTGGACAACACGCCACGTGTATTCAAGTGTTACAAATCTATTGTACCTACTTTCGTCAGTGTTCTGAACAAAATAAAAGCCATAAATACTGTTCTTATTACCTTTATTGCCAACATAATTTTCCGCTAACTCACCCCATCTGTGGGTCAAATTGAGATCAAGTTCAGGTGCCAAGCCAGGAGCGTTAGTTACTTTTGCTTTTTGGGGTACAGCGATAAATTGGTTTTTGACTTCCGGCATTGGTGATATTCTTCGACCACATTTTCTGATCTTTCTTATTAGATTTGAACTATATCATCTTTTTTATGCTTATGTTATTATTGTTCGTAAAATAACCTTAAGCATTGATTAGAGGTGGATAATCAATTATAACTCACAAGTCGCTTACTACATGTCATGTAATACAAACAGCTTAATAAAATCCCTTAAACTGAGTGTGTACGAGAAGCTGCTTAAGAGTTATGTAAATTTCGTTTCGAGGCCACATTAAAAATTAAGTTTATGTCGGTATTCTAACACCAACCTTGCTCTCCTAAAATTCTTATTTTCCATCCCAATATCTTTATTGGCACTGGCCCAACTAAGATCTTGAAAAATTCAGTCTCAGGGTCAGAAAACGATGAGGCGTTAAATTCGGTTAAGCTTTTCAGTAAAATTAAAATATACAAAGTTGAGTATCACTTTATGTACCATAAAATACGTAGTAAACTTCTAACGAAAAGAGCATATTCTAGGTAGAAACTTTTTTATTATGACTACGTCTATTATGCAAGCAATTAGGTTTAAAATCTTCAGAATTAGTATAGTTTCAGAGCATCCGAAACTTCTCCGCTTAGCTCATCAATTACAGCCGGTCTCGACAGAAGCAGTTTGCGGTTTCTTTGTTTGTGTCAACTGGAACTCCACTTATTTTACCGCTCCTTTTGTCCCATTTATGGGCAGTTTGTCACCGGACTCTCCGCAGCGGATTACTTACCCACACTGAAGTGGACCGTTTGTCTATATAACCAAGTCTTTACGTCTCCAACGCTAAAGTCCTGTCAATATCAACATATCCACGTTGTTTAACTGCTTTAAGTATAAAATGACATTGTTTCTATAGGATTTATGTATGTAATGATTTATGTATAAATTCACAAGTAATTCGGGGTTTAATCCCTTGACCTCTTGCTATATTTTATGAGACCATAAAATACTTTCTGTCAAAATAATAGAACAGGTAAAATTCGAATTGCCTTTCATCTAATCTTTCAATAAGGTTGAACTGAGGTCTCGTTTGTAACATATGAGATGAGAACGTGTTCTCTTGATTGCATCCAAGATCAACGGGCGAATCGAGTAAGTCTCAACAACTCGTCGATGGCTAGAAATTGCCAGTACGTGATCGAGAGGCTGTTCCGATACTAGAAGACTAGATTGTGCAATTCGGAACGAATCGACAGCGATTTTGTTACGCTTTACCCTAGTCAACTTTACATTTTTATTTACCTTCGGGAAATAACCTCGTGCTAAAATGTCAATCCCGACAAGTAAGTTCTGACCCAATTTAGATTCGGATCTCTCGTGAATGGTGGTTAAATTTGATATATGGTTATTGGGCATAGTTATGGTTTGTAGAGAAAATGAGAAAATATGTCGACGCTTGCATTGGAATAATTTATGGTTCAACTTGCACAAACTGAACCTGGAAAACATTAATAAAACTAGCGATTAATTTGTTTGCAGTCATACTTATTTTTGAATAATTTTCAGTTTTTAATACGGTTCATATAATTTGAAAACAGTGAAGATTTTACATAATTTTTTTTCGTTCATCTTTTTTTCAATATTTTAGGTTGGTTTTACAATCACGCTGCTCGTTGAATATATTTATAATAATACAACGTTTGACAAAACCAAAAGATAATATTTCAAAAGTTTACTTGAAGATAACATAGAAAGCGCAATCGCAATGGTGTATTACGAAATAATTCAGCGCAGCTTTGGTTTTTCTTTTGTAATTAAAGATTTGTTATCTTAAGCAATTGTTATAATTTTTCGTGGAAATAGTGGGAGAAAAAAATCGATCACAGATGAAACTCGAAGTCGCGACTACCCAGCCCCTAAGTGTAGAACTAGGTTTAAACCGACAGTAATTATTACTTTTAAAATAACTTTTACTGTAGTCACAAAGTACCCTTACGAAAGTCCTCGTGGTACAGGATCGTCTTACCCTTCCAAGGATGAACGTTAGAACTTCTCGGTAATCTGGGATAAGTCGTGAATATTTATGAATGTTGTTACATGCTCTTGAAAGGAGCACGGACAAAGAAAGTGGCCACTAGTTCACTTGGTTATACGTTGTTGCTTCGAATTCACTCAGATTTGGTGTGGATTAGTATTACCCATATTAGATTATTTAGTTAACTAGTTTTTTCCCGCTGTTTCACTCGCATCCCAAAGGATGACAACAACAGACTACCGTGTTAACATAATTACAAAAAAAAAACTTTTGAAAGCAGTTGAGGAGAAGATATGACAAGACACCGACGCAAGTATTTTTAATCTCTAAAGAAAAAGTTTGTAGTGTGTATCTGTGTGTCTGCGTATCTGTGTGTGTGTTGCATTGTAGAGCCTGATCGGGTTAACCGATATTGCTCAATTATTTTTTGTTTTAATGGTATATTAATCCAGAGTGTTCTTAGCTTTGTTTAAAAAAAATGTGCTCAGCCGTTTGAAGATCATCACCTCTTTTCTTGATGAGGCGATATAAACAACTTCCAGGTCGATTCGAAATTCGAAATCCTGTCACTTGTCATTCTTGTGAATGATATTACAAAATTCTATAGCATACCCAACCCGTAAGAACTCCTTAAGGGTGTACAGCATCTACGTTTATTTGGGCTCAAACGACGCTTGGATTAAAATATTTTACTTCTTTAAATGTTCAATTTAATATTATACATATTTCGATTAATAACAGGAGAACTTCTAGTAACTAAGTAATAAAATTATCAAATAGATAAATAGGTGTTTAAACTTAAGAAAACGTAGATCTATGATTTTTATCATCGTCATAAACAGCATGTATTATGACACTGCTGGATATAAACCTCCTTTCTTTAGTGACAACTTGTCAAAGACCCTTCTGCGAGGCTAACAAGCACACTGTAACATACTTTTGTCGTCACATTAACTCGTTTCCAGCCATAGTTTCGGCACTAGATAATCGTCGACAAAATTATTAGGTAGTGTGCATGTTAGGCGTGTGGGTCACCAGAATAATGAACAATACTTATTTCTTATACAAACCTCTTCAAAAAATGCATCAATCACGAAGAAATTGTTAAACCTGCTAATTATTTCGATACACATTTTTAAAAGTCGACCGATAACACTGATCTATTACAATAGCGAGTTTTTTCCATCCATCATCGTGTCTAAAATGCCTTTTGTTTTGAATAGAATGTCCACGGACCCGCCTTATTTTTCCAAGCTGGATAAGGAATAAGACTCCTCGCGATAAAATAGTCATTTATCTTTTTTCTTTTCTTTTAAAATACGATGGTAATTGGCCTTCTCGAGTTTAGTTTATGGATACAAACAGATTCTTTTGTTTACTTTGAATTTCAAACAATTTTTAACAAATTAATGCAATGTTTTTTATATACGTAATCAGGAAGCAATCGGGAAAATGAATTACTGCAAATTACACGCTGCATTCATAGTATGTTTCTTAACATGAATACTACGTTATCAACATGTCAGTTTTTATATGCTTTCAATTTGAAATATCGCTTTCCATATTCACTGAATTTAAAGAGACACGACAAAACTAAATAAATTTTAACGACGCAACGAATGTCCATTTTAAATAGGATTTTGAATAAATTTACAAAACGAACTTTATACGCGACAGTTTGACAATTTCACAAATATATTCCGATTTTGATATAAATTTGAAAATCCGTTTCCAATAGCGTTGCAGCGCTGATACAAAAGCGTGCACTTCACGTATTACAGACAGCCATTGTGGGCGGTGTGTTTTCAGCTTGTATTTGTTGTGGCATCCCGCACATAGGAACAAATGATGAAGGCTGCATTGTGCTCCTTGTATGAAAGGCAATCTGCACTAAACATTACCCAGACCATAGATACGACGCTATGATCAGACCTCGACAATGATAGCGTTTAATAGGAGTGTGATTAACAATATAGATGAAAGGTCTGTTTCATTATTGTCTAGTTTAATCCATTGTTTAGATCTAGCTCGGAAACCCGTATGTGAGTTGTTAATCATGTTATTCTACTTGTTGTTTGTGAACAATAAACAAAACTTTAAATCTCGGTCGTCCGGCAGCGAGATGGGCGGGTGACATTGTTACCATCTCAGGGTGAATATGGATGAGACTGGCACAGAAGCGTTAAAGATAGAACAACTAAAAAGAGAAAATACCCAGCAGTAGGTGCAGTCGGGATGATGACGCATACACTGATGAAAAATAATTGGAAAGCCCATTGACTTTAATTGTATAATGTAATATTAGGCTCACCTCACCTCACTACTCTTACCTCACTAGTCTAGTGACCCTAAGTGCGACTGCTACGCTAGAGGTCTTGGGTTCGATCCCCAGGTCGAGCAGTATTTATTGGGTTTTTCTATGAAATTTTCAGTCGCAGCTCGGAGTCTGGATTTGTGCCCGGTTAATGGCAATAGGCAAAAGTGTACATTAGTATACCTTTGCCTACCTTTTGGGGTATACAGGCGTGATGGTATGTTATGTTAATTGAAGAAAAACAAAGTAATTTGCCATCACTATAAGAACATTTCCTAATTCTTCAAAGCTATTTGATCGTCCAATCGTCTGTGCTTAGGGGAGGCCTGTGGGGTTTCCGTAATCGATAGATATAAGTACGTTAAGTAATAAAGCAGAGAATGAGGGGGGTGTGGCAACACCCATCGAATAATACATTCCGTACAAACACGCAGTCAATTTACCCTATGGATCCCAAATTGATTGAGGAATGGAGGAAAAACTCTTTGTGTTCGTATTTTATGGGGTATAGATTATTTTATGATTATTGGTTCTATTGAGATGGATCAGAATTAAAGAAAAAGTCTTCTTAAATATTCAATCCGAAAAAAAAAACTTACCTGCAATAATAAAAAAAAAATCGAAACTTTTTTTGAAACTATAGGTTTTAATATCATTACTTAATGCGCAACCATAAATCTACCAAGGATACAGACGCCATTTTACTTCTAGCAAGACAAATTAAAGTCAGTGCAAGCAGTGGTCCTAGAGAAGAAAGGCTCAATTCCCACTTCGTGCAGTGTTGAGATTTTCTATAAAATTCTCAATTGGAGCCCGGTGTTTGGATTTGTGCTCGGTTGATGGCAATAGGCTCGCTACCTATTACATGAAACCTTATCCTTTGTCTAACCTTTCGGGGATGATTTGTAATGTTATTTTAAAACAACATACACAATACTTAGATTTTTTTTTTCTTTCTAAGGATGCTTACTCACGTTAAGTACCTTTTCCTTTTAGTTAGATATTCTTCCAAGAAAATTGTCGTGTAAACATATACCTTATTTTTTTTTTCTATTTTTCTTTTGTTATTTGAGCTTTTACCTGTGCTGTTTAATGACTTAGTTTTTTGCTGTTTTTTTTTTCTATGGAATAAGTATTGAATTGTGAAAAAAAAACTGTAGCTAATGACATTTGATATTCATAAAGTTATATACCTAAAAGTTACTCAATAACAAACCATTACTGTTGATAGGAATCTAACCTGTCACCTATAAACACCTTAAAAACCCTTCCCGCCATTTAATTTACATTAACCCATTAAAATACCCACCCAAAACCCAATATTTTTCCCCATTCATGAGCACGGAACCGTTCCGAAGGACGTTTAAAACAATACCGCCCATTTCCGCCCAAATACAATCAATACACCCCAATATCCAAGTAAATAACATCAATTAAAGCCGTGTTAGAATTTATTGGAGTTACTCCGGCTTGCAATTAATAACGTCGATCTAGTTGACCAAACCTTTCGCCGAAAGCCGAGCTGTGCGGCTTTTGTGTTGCACCAGAATTTATTAATACAGATAACAGATACGGAGCAACAGTTATCCGATTCGGCAGCTATTAGCTAATTTGGCTCTTGTTCTTTGGAATTTGTCGTTAGAAGACGCATTTTTAGAATAATGTAAAAGTTCTTAATGGGTACCCTAATATACGTCCTCTCCCTATCCAAATTGGGTGAGCAGATTATAAAAATTAGTACATGAGAGAGGATGTGCACTGATTACCGTATAGTCACACTTTGCTCTTAACATTTACTTCTTTCATGTACCTATCATCTTCACGTGGGAGAGCCATGCTTCGGCACGAATGGGCCGACTCGACCGGAGTGATACCAGGGCCTCACGGAAAAGCGGCGTTAAACAACACTTACTTTCGCCGAGTGAGTGAGGTTACCGGAGGCCCAATCCTCTTTTAAAAGGTCGGCAACGCACTTGTTACGCCTCTGGTGTTGCGGGTATCCATGGGCGGCGGTAATCGCTTACCATCAGGTGTTCCGTCTGATAGTTTGCCCTCCTATCACATTAAAAAAAACCTATTTGAAGATAGTTTCAAGTAAAAAGTATTAAATGTTATCTTTGTATGTCATAATTCAGTGTGATATATGCTCGTGCTTATTGGAACAATATAATATATAAATTTTATTGTGAAGAACGCCACAAACCACAAACACAAAATAAACTTGTAATAATCTGGGGTACGAGTCTCAAGAGGGTTGGTTACTACTTATAAAATGATAGCTATACAATTCATGTGCGGCCCGCCGCATGCCGGACCCGCCCCAACGGTCGCGCATGGGTTAACAGTACCTACCTAACATTTAAGATTACGATCTTTAATGTCGATAAATATAAATCTAGTCCTTATAAAGTCCATGTTTGGGTTGAAATACTTATATTGTAAATAAGGCAAGGAGTATAGAAAATGCGACCGGTATTAACCTTCAGGTTCATTTAACAGTTAACCCTTCAGGTAAAAAATTACAGACACAATGCAATGTACATGGGCAAATGCCCAGGGCTACAAGAACAATAACGCACGTAAATACGTGCGTTGCTGAATTATACCTTATGAATCTTATTATAAATACAAATGCTGTGAAATGCTTTGGAATCAGTTTAAATCTTTATTTATTCCTTAGATATACTCGTAAATGCACAAAACGTTACGTGTATTTCGTACGTTATCTTGAGTTTGTAAATCTAGAAAAAAAGATTAATGAAACAGAATTAATATTTAGTTTTTGCTGCATTTTAGAATTTATTTGAACCATCTCGTCCAGCTCCCGAACCGATAATGTCAACACAGCACTAACATAGAGTTTTAAACAGCTTTTCAGACCTTTGAACTGACTCTTCAATCAACCATTCGATATCGACCACCATTTTGGAAAACGAACATGACGGTGTATATTGATTTTTCTTGCGTTTACATATTTATTCAGAACATGGTATTACGTTGCTTGATACCTATAAATCTCTGAGCTATTTCATAAATCTACTAACATAGATTATGACACGTAACACTATGGTTGTCTGTATTTATTTCGGAATCGAAATCTTGGCTCAACAGATCAACGCTCCACTAACTTCAATAAATTCTTTCACCCTAATTAACTCACTTTGGGTTATGCCCAACAGCTTCAGATACCTACTTTCATTTTTATTGATTACCTTTTTAGTACTCCAAGGTTGTTTGTAGTGTAACTAAAAAAAAGTCTTAGAGTGCAGTAACTGGAAAATCACACCTAGTGTGTTTATAAATTGAAGATAAATTCTTGATTGATTTTTATTGGTAAATTTGAGAAAGCAAAATATTGCGGAAAAGCCCTTCCACAAAAGAATTCATTAGTAAATTCCATTGCATTGTAAAGCTTCCACCTATCACCGTATTTCCACTTTAATGATACAGCAAAATGTTTCAAAGAAAAGGACCCATTAAAAGGGAGATTTATTTCCGTTAAAATCTTCGAGAAAATTCCGTTGTGCTCCTATAATGAGTAGCGGGAAAGCTGTTGCGTCTACGTATCATCGTGAATTGGAAGGCAAAGGAAGCGAGTCTGCCAATAGTCTTCGTAAATTAGAGATTCAAGAAAAGTTAATTTATTATATTTTGGATAGAAAGTTGTCTTTTAATAACAATATCAATTAAAACCAGTCCAGAGTAATTTGGATCCTTGCTCGTGGGATTCTGTACAACATAATATAAGATTTCTATTTTCTTGAGACAAATAATAAATAAGCATTTTCACTTTGACATCAAAGACTGATGCTGAAGTTTCATCATAAGGTTCCTTTTACGACGTTTTCCGTCTGGAACCTTAAGATTGTAATATTTCTTCATAATTGAATGTTATCGAAAATCGTATCGGATTTGATTGCATAATGTAATAAATGTAATAAAGATCGCTTTCTTAATCTCGAATAATTTCAATCCTGTTGATTTGATGATATCAATGTCCCTGTGTTTCATTCGGGTGAGTTTCATTGTTCAAGTAGAGCGTTTTATATCATAATCAGAAAACTGAAGGTTTTATACGGAAATCTATAATGGTCAGTATAGGGATGCCATTCAAAGAAATTATAATTTTAATTTCTTTGAATGGCATCCCTATACTGACCATTATAGATTTCCGTATAAAACCTTCACCATTTTTACATGCTAACTCAACAAAATTGCCAAAGTTTCGTCCTTGCGTCTGACGCAAATTTCTACATCTCGTTATGTGTAGACTTTTTTCTAATGTAAAAATTCAAGAGATAACCCTATTTTCGCCGTTTCTCTTTTT
Source organism: Acronicta aceris (assembly GCA_910591435.1). Classification (NCBI taxonomy): domain Eukaryota; kingdom Metazoa; phylum Arthropoda; class Insecta; order Lepidoptera; family Noctuidae; genus Acronicta; species Acronicta aceris. The sequence goes on along the minus strand of OU342767.1, from coordinate 4,043,947 downwards.
GTGGCAAAAAATGTTAAATTGAAATATAAGGGGGAAAATTGCCTTATAAAATTATGTAAATTTGTTGACACGAGGACGTGGCGCTTGGGGCTCGACTCTGATATATACCTACATATAAATCTTGTATGTTCCACTTCATATTTACTGCTATCATTTGCGTGTCATTTTCACTAAAATAAAATAGATTCGCGCTCATCGGTTTATTAACCCTTAAAACTAAATTAATGTTTTTTTTTGTTTCAGGTAAAGTAACAAGCAAAATGAGTTTCGTGGACTCGTAAGTAAATAAATGGATATTTAAAAGGTTCTTAAACTCTGTGGCTTATAATGACTAAATCTTAATAGGCCAAAAATGAATGTAATAATATTATATGTATTTTCACGCATGCAGTGCCATCTATTAATTTTTGGTAACAGTTGTTTTACCCTTAACAGCGCCACCTAGAGAGATCTTTCGCAAACAGCACAAAGCTACACCAACGACATCTACCGTATATTTTGAAACCTCGGTTGAGGGTTGTTTAAAACTCGAAGCCTGTCTGTAGGGAGGAGGAATGCGTGTCATTCGAAATGGCGAGTAGATGGCGTTTGAATACTTACTGGGCTAATTTAAAAAGCTTACTGCGAAGTGTCTTCTTTGTTAAAAGGTTTACTTTCTATCTATTGCATTTATTTAGAAATTGCAAATATAGTAACAGTTCATATTTGCATCTATTTAGAATCCGGTTCAATACATGAAAATGAAAAGTTAGCATTGAAACAAGTACAAAATAGAATCTTACTGAAGTACAAATTTTTGTTCTTGTATTTTAATCTTGGTAGGTAGGTACAGCTTTTCAATGAAAATGAGATTTTTCTATCAAAACGATAGTTAATTATGAACCTATCCATTCAGGTGAAAATCAACACCTCACAAACAAAAATTGTCTTAAAATATTTGTAAGAAAAACAAACTGTTGATGACTCAGTTAACCAACTTACGAACTAAAATTGTCCCAAGTGCCACAACGCAAAACCAATATGTGGTAAATATTACTGTGTGTAACAAAACCGCTGACCTACCGTTTGCAAATGACAACGCATTTCCACGTCGATACCAGATACTTACTTCGTCCTTACCTTGTTTTATAGCTTTATTTTTGCTCCTACCTATACGAGTATTTCTACTCAATGTTACGCATATTGGCGTATAGGTACCAGGATTTAGTTGTGTTACCGTAAAAAGAAAGAAATTGTGATGACTTACGTACAGTTGTCTTATCAAATTCATAGTACCGAGGTCGATGATACTTAATTGGAAAAATAAGACAAATACCTTCTAATAAAGCCATACTCCTCTTGTGAAACTAAATAACAAGTGATAATTCTGCTTACTTTTAAAATATATTTTTGACTCAGATTAGAAACTAATCCTTTACCTTAATTTCGTAATTAGAAATTAAGATCAAGAATAATCACTTGATCACCCGTACATTTTTATTTTCTAAAAATCAACAATCCTTCAAACGTGTACGTAGAGAGAATCTCATCATGACAAATGCTATGGCCCCAGTCCTAAATAACTTCGCTTACATACTTATTTATCCATTATTTACTGAGGTTTGGCTTGGATGCGACAAAGCCCGTACCTCCTCGTAGACACGATTAATACGTCACATCATGATAAAACATTTATGTGAATATTTTATGGTTACGCGTTCACGATCATCATAATAATAATATTATACTGCGGGTTCACAGTGCCCAGCCTAGTACTTTTGGAATAGTCTTATTGGAATTGATAATAATGGTAAATAAAGCTCACATTTGGCTACAATTCGACTCTTGAAGGAGTCTAAGTTACCTGAACACATTAACCCACCTACAGACGTTTCCCTGAAGGAAACAGAAAACATTAAAGTGTCGTATTTTCTACATATTATGACGAGAGGCCAACGAAAGGTAGCTTGATGCTTACGCAAGTAGCTAAGTTTTATCAAATGTAAAGAGTTCGTCGAGACACTCTCAGTAATAAGATACGAATTTATGGCAAATTTATATCTTTGTTATGCCGAAAAAATACTTTATCATGTGAGATTTACGCGTGTATTCTTGTTTTATGTCAACGTTTATTGGAACATATTCGGAAAATAACATGTTTAAAGATCTTTTCAGTGTGATGTCACGAAAATAAGGTTCTTAGCAGTAATATCGTCAAGGACAGTAACTTTTCCTATCTAACAACGACATTAAATGTCAAATTGAGAAGAAATATGCATGCCTACAAATTTAATCAAAAATCTGTTATTGCAAAATTTCCGAAACTAATGTTAGCGACGTCGCTAATTCTATGATTAAAGCAGAAAATATTACAAAAGATGCATATAAGAAATCTGTTTAGTTACTAATCTCAGATTGGCTCAGAACTTATTAAATCGTTTGATATTATCAAATTCGTTGATTGGTTTAATTATCATCCAAAGTTATTTGAATGCAACTTGGCATTGGATAAGTCGTTTAGTTTATGTACCTAATTAATTTTTTTAACTACGATTAATTTTTCTTACTGTTTTTGTTTCAAGGATCTTAGATTATTGTTTTTGATGACATCATCTTTAATTTTTTATTCCCTATTTTATTTTATATGAAACATTTCAGTTTAAATTTAAAGAAAATAATTAAAAAATTAAACACACTAGAAGTTACGCAGCGGAATTTGTCAGGATTAAAGTAGGTACTAGAAATTCTTCAGTTTATTGTTGGACGCGGAATTCTATCTAAATTATCACCGAATTCCTTTTAACTGCTGTCACTGTAGTTTTAAGTGGTTTTAAAATTGCTTTGAGTCTAGAAATTGCCATGACCATACTCTTCATATCATCACCACACACTTCACCTATGAATCTTGAGTTTTTCAAAGAGGCTTAACTCGTTTCAAAATGGACTGTAGCGGGTTCTTAAGCACGTTTCCTACACCCACGATCACTTCACTACATAAAGAATCGATATCGATTCCTCGTCTTAACGCTCTTGAATATTCTCGATGTCTCGAGAGGTCTGTGTCAGGAGACAAACTTCTTAATCAGACAGATTTTAATAAGGTCAACCGTTTACAACTAATTTGCAAATAGACTTGGTTTTTTAACAAAGCTAGTTCAAAAACCAAATCCAGACTTATGTAAATGACTAGATAATGTGATAAACAATACTTGGTGGCTGTGATTTAATTAATAAAACATCGAATATTCAAAATATACTTACCTTATTTCCATAAATAAATTTTCGTAAAGTTCTGCAAAGGCTGTCTTTCTGAAAATACAAGAATATAAAAATCGAATAAAACTTTATGAAATTACTAAATAAACCACTTCAGTTATACTTGGAAGCAGTACCTACTTCAGTGGCACTCGTCCAGTTTAGTACCTATAGTCTCTCCTCTCGAATAGAAGGTCTGAATTAATCATATTAGCTCACATTGATAGTAAGAACGCTGTTCTTCAATTGAAAGTAAATTGTCTTTGATTATACTTAGGCTTCTGTTTACATTGTTTACTTCAAATGTTATAAAAGGGACACTTCACAATAACATCAGTTGAAAATAACGAGTATATACACTGAACAATATTCCAAAAGCAACCTTTGATTTTATTCAAAAAATGTTGATTTTACACAAGGACCCTAGCAAAATTTCGTAATTGTTGCTCTCAAATTAATTACGCCGCCTCTTGTCACAGTTTTTCTGTGTTGTTTGTTTGAAGCATCTGTGCATGACAATTGTGATTTATGTATTATCTTTCTAAAGGTCATGAAGGCACGGCCTACGTGTATAAGCCACTTGGTATTCTATACAATATTTAAGGCACGTTCCAATCCAACTCATGTTGCGTGACAATAACCTTTGTATCGTACATGTCTTATTCAATTTACAAGTTTCCGTTTCTTGAAATTAACTACCGAACTTTAGCTCTAGTGCTCAGACAGAGCTGTTACCAAGTCCTGTACTATTGTCTATGTTACAGTTACTAGAACAATTAACTTCGGGAACTTTTAAATGGTTGTAAAATTATAGACACTAAAGTTTCCGAATATTACATCAAAATTCTAGAGGCCCATTGTTTTCTGTCTTTTGTCTGATATTAAAAACTTTTCGAAGCGTTCCTTTTCCGTCTTATTAGTTTTCTGAGTGAACACAATGAGTTATTACGGTCACTTAATTAATCATTGCCAGAGGACTCTTTTTTTGAATATACCTCGGTAGCCTAGTTATTACTCAAGTCGAGAAAAAAAATGAAATTTATGAGTCGCAAAAAATCTGTGTCTGATTTGTATTCAGGTTGTATCTGCAGCTATTCGAGTACTCTTCGCCTAGTTCGTGATTACACCAATATACTAGGAGCAAGTGTAGCAACCGTGCATCGTATGACAAATGATATTGCTTTGTGGGCTACAGCTAACAGTTGGAATGCAATATTGTTCTGTCTGTTGTTAAGAGTTCCTGACATTTCTGTTGGTTCTCTGTTGTGGGGAAAATAAATGTGGCTAAGTACTAAGTTTAAAACTACTGCTACTATTGAACATAATATTAAAATTTGTAATTCTTATATTTTTATGAAATTGTACAGAAGAAAAATGTCTGTTCTTTCGTTTTTATTACATACTTTCATGGCTTTTAACCTTAACTGACAAAGTTTACCAGAGACAAATGAAAAGGTCTCGTATACTTCTTAATTATACTAAAATTATATTCATGACCTTAATAAGTAGTTAACTTAAGGAAGTCTTCATTTACTCACCGCCTTTAGTTAATTAAGGCGTGCCGCAGGGAAACATACTGGGTCCTGACATATTTCACAGTAGATATATTTTCTTCACACTTAATATGCCAAGCGAAAGAACATTTTTGTAGCAGTGACTTCACGGGTTTTCGATTAATGTTGAACGTTGATTACGATTTCGAGTAACTCGTTATCAAGTTTAGAGCGTAAATATGAAATTACTAGCTTCTGTCCGCGACTTTGTCTGCATGGACTTCAGAGTGGTTATTCTAGGGTATAATCTGTGTGCCAAATTTTATTCAAATCCATTTAGCCGTTCTGGCATGAAAGACTAACAAACATCCATACATCCATACTCACAAACTTTCACGTTTATAATAATAATAAGGATTTTTACATTATTTGTACATTTGTGGATGTTGATCTAGTATCACTTTCATTGAGTAATTGTATGCGGATGTTCGAATTTAGATCTATGTCAGACATTAAAATCTTATAATTTTAATTAATCAGCACTGCCGGACAAAGTCGAATAACATGTGCTATGTTTCTCATTTATCAGCGCTATATCCAGCTGGACCCAGATTAAATAATCAATAAGATATTTCTTCTGTACATATCCAGAATTTAAATTTTCAATAATAAGCACATTCACGTTCAGCCAATTTTCCCTAGGAATGAGGTTGACCAACAAAGACAAATAAACAGTGACTCCTGGTTCCTCGTAACAAATGCACGACAGCAGTATATGTTCCTAACAGATGCAAGGCATGTTTCTAAGAAAAGAATTCCCGTTGAACCAATTGCGGGCTCCTTCGCGCTGTGCTTGTTTGACGTTAACAGACTGCGAAGATTAAACGCGTCCCGTTTTTTTTTTTTCGATACAAAGAAAAATGTGCACTGCCTGTATACAGGCTGCTCTAATTAGGTTTTATACTGCCTAATGTTCTGATTTACCTACTAGATAAAGCTAATAAGAAATGTATAGACCAAATTATATTTCTTGCTTATTTAAGCACTTATATTAATATTAGAGTACAACTAAAACAAATCAAAATACAGTTAGGTAGTTTTTAACAGAACGCAAATAAAAGAAATTAATTGAATTTTCAATGTGCTTCGTTATCAGAACTTATTTCTTGACAAATATTTGATATTTCTATGATAACTAGGTACATACCTATTATCTATTCTCACGCCTTTCTCCCACAGGTGCAGGCAGAAACTATAGACCGCCACTTGCTACGATTCTTGCATACTTCTTTTGCTCCTTCCACAGTCGTACATCTTCTTATACATACGTACTGGTTGCGAGTTATTCTCTATATATAACTACCTTATTTGGTGTGCAGTTAAGAATATTTTATTCTATTCGTATTGTGAATGTAGGTACTTATTTATTTTGTTTATATGATATAGTAGAAGGGACTAAAAATAGCTGTGATGAATTGAAAAAGGCCGGCACTTAGCAAATTAGACACTTAAGGAATTATCCTCTGGATCTCATTATTTCAAAATTCGTCACTTCATTATGAATTCTGCCAAATTCTGCCAATACATAATATGAGCTACATAGAATTCAATAAATGTCAATAAGACTTTTAGGTTAAGAAAGGGGTGATGAGAATCGGAAAGCTTTAAAACAACGTACATGTCTTACTTTATTGAAAGTTACACAATGTTTTCTGAACTTGTAAGTTTTTATTTTATGCCTTCGCTTTAATACTGGTTTATTCTTTTGATAAATGTCAATATAAGTTTTTTTTTAATTTCAGTATTAGCAAAACATTATTCATTATTTAATAAGATTCCATAATCACAATTTATGTTTCCAAAATCACCAGTTGTAACCCATATGAAAACAATTGCAAGAAAAATACTACGTCATATTCGTTTACAGTAGATGTACGATAGGTGTTATACATATAAACGCTGAATGTTAAAACAGCAAAGTTTCAAGCTATGGACTCTTCATTTAGTTTAGACATATATGTTTAAATTAATCGATTATTATGATTATGATTAGCCTAGTGTGTCCCACTCCTGGGCAAAGGCCTCCCCCTTACGCCTCCATCTATCGTGAACTTTTGCTATTTGGACCCAAATTGCATTAAAGGAATCAAAATTGCCACGCCATCTCTTCTTTGGTCTGCCACGACACCACCTATCGGTATCAGGGCTCCACTCAGTGGTAATTTCAGCCCACCGATCATCGATAAGTTTTAGTTAAGTATCGATATTAATCAATACTTGACTAAAAAATATTTTAACTAAAAAGGCAATATCAAATGTCGTCCCCGTCAAATGTCGAAGAACTTACTTTTGTTTACCCTTTTTGGTCTTTAGTGCAATTTCCTTCTTCATACTTTTTGTGTATCCCCAAGAATCTAATTTAACTCACGCAGGTTATCGTTATGATATAAATATCTAGTGTCTTCAGTTACTCTTAAACTTAGATCGTATTAAAGTTTGTAAGTTTTCTCCAAGTTGAGACTTAGTTCACACTACACTCCACCGAAGTAATTTTGTTATCTACGAGTACTACTGAAGTCGTATAGAGATTTTATTGGTGCTATTTTCATGTTTTAACTGCATCATTTTATTGCAAAACCCGTGAGCATTTTTAAAACTCTTCCAAAAAAATTTATGACTTGTTTTTAATGCATATAATAAAATTTCAACTATTATTGTCTATTATTATTAAATACTTTAAATTATTCTATTGTTATGTTAATCTAGAAACAAACATTGCCTTACATGTCTATGATTACATTGATTATCTTCATTAATTCTCTTCATTCAATCTAGAACATTTTGTGTTTTAGGTATTTACAACATTTCATTATTTATTGAAAATTACCAAATTTCAGCTATAAAAGTTCCATTAACTGTAACAGTTTCCTATTTCTAGTATCCTATTTAACTTATAATTATTGTACTGTTACGTTTAAAAGTTTAACCTGAAATATGTTTTTTATGCAATGTATTCACTACTATCCACAAAGTCGTGTACGCTTAAGCTAGAGATATGGGCTATTGCATTGATTGGGCTTACTACCTTGCACGGCACAGACATTACCTTTAAACCTATTTGGCAGTCATAGCCTGTACCGGTTGCAATATACACTGCTTCTCTTTATACTATAGCGTTCATGGATTAGACAATATCTGGAAAACATATTGACCCCTCTCACAATTATCAGTAGCAGCTAGGTGTTTGGATTTGTGCCCAGTTAAAGGCAACAGACTCGCCCCCTATTTTAAGGGACCTAAACTTACCGCGAACTGGGAGTGTACTAATGTACAGTGGTGCCTTCTGAAAATCCTGATCCTTTTGAAAATGGTGATGGTACAAAACTTCTAAACTACGAGAAGTGGTTCTTAGTTCCTATTTTTATTTTTTATAATCTTTAACCCAGTTATTACATCTTTTTTCGATAATCTTTTTACATTAAACGTGCTTTCATCATCATCAGGCTATTAGACTACTCCACTGCTGGACGTAGGCGGTGTTTTAGTTAAACTTAACCCCGGTTAAAGTTGAAGCTAACAGAATATTCATCACTTGCTAATGTCATAACCCAAAAAAATAGGGCTATTTTTGAACCTGTGGTTTCTTGTCTATTTTTTCGGCGAAGTTAAAGTAAGGCAAATATTTTAATATTAAAATAAATATTTTTTAAACACTTGCTATGCCACTATTTTTATCTTAGGTTATCTTTTCACAATCAGTCATTGAAACGCTGATATCTACAGTTCTTTTTTTTCAAATTCTATGAAGTACCTACTGGCCGTGCAATGATTGATTGACTATACGAACAGAGGAAAATAGGTACTGAAGTTTTCTTACATACATAGCCTTTACAAATTGTTCGATCATATTTGATAGATAGTTGCGGGTAGTAGCGAATTTACCCAAAATACGCTTACGAAGGTGTAACTTGATACAAAAAGTAAGTTAGATGTGTTAGACAAAACATTGATCAATGACTTTGATTGTTTAACAGACATTTTCTACCTTTTGTATTTATCGAACAATTTATAAAAGGTTATCCGGAAAGTAATCCAAAAGCACCACTATACTAATAGGTTAGTTGACTGATATTTTTTAATAGTTTAGTTAAAAAGTTAACCATAAACAGCCGAACAACAAAACCAAATCAAACACGGTTCTAAAATAAGGAAGTTATAAGCATTTTAGCACGTTGTGACGTCAAACCGTGCATGCGTCATACAAATTCTATACTGACTGTTTTGCGGAAAAAGGACAAATTATGCTCACTCAATCCCTACCAAAAACTTTAAAAGCTTATATCATAAAGTATCAGTCAGTATCAGTCCATGAATTAGGACCATTATTTTTAATAAATCAAAAATCAGCCTAACTACGCTATTAGGCCGTTCAAATGTCCACAAAATATGTGATATATTATAGAATAACGTAATAATATACTCATCTTCCTACTCAGACTGAAAAAACTAGGAAATATAGGCCACCTGTCACTGGAACTGCAATACTGCAACTTTTAAACGGAAATTCATGTTACGAAGTTCGTAGCTTCATCATTATCACTTTTCCTCTACCAAAGAACGGTTAAACATTAATGAAAAACAATTTATTTAATTAGCTACAAGTTCATTTAAGCTACAAAAACATAATAGGATTTTTTTTACGCGTAGTTATAACCCTCGTGATGATGATGTCCCAGTTTTACGTCTTTCTCTGGGAAACTTGTAGGTAGGTAATTTATTAAATTTTCAACACTTTTTACGGTTGCTAATTTTTGTAGCTTTGTAATAATCCTTTCATTACATTTAATAGTTATATTATTATTTTTTGGTTATTATTATCGATAAAATGTATATATTATAAGGTACTTTCAACGTTTTTCGACGTTTCAAAATACATATTATATTATAGGTACCATGTAAAATAAAAAAAAAACGTGTGCATTATTGTTAAAGATAATCACAAAAAACATTGTATATTTTTATCATTAAAAATTTTCAGCGGCAAAAATTTAAGCTTACTCGCACAATATATTCAAGCCCATTTACAATACCCGATAACCGTAGCTTGGATACATTAATTACCAAATAAAACCTCCAATGAGTTATATGGGGATCAAGTAGAGGTGTGCCAACGTGTTATGGTCCAATAGTTATAGCGGTTGACGTTAATTTTGAACAAATATTACTCGATAATGTTTTTATAACGTCTTCATATTATTTACATAATATCTCAATGATATTTTAGAATGAACACAGTATACGGCAGCTGTCATTTTGATATGAATTTTATGTCATTGAAATAAAGTTACAATTTCTTTAATATTTGCGATAATTATGAATAGTCTTTTCACCCTAACATATTTTAAGCTGACTGTGCTTATACTTAGGTCAACCTTTAAGGACTGACTAAGCAGTCTTTATTTTATCTTCTGTTCAAAAGATTTTTTTTTCTTAAGACCTTGAAGAAGCTCTTATCTTGTAAAGGAAAATATATCAAAGCCTGCTGTGAAAACATATCGCTTCAACAATACGTTGTATTCTTTAATAAAACAACCATTGTAACATGTAATCTTATTCGCATTCGTCTCGTGCCATTGTCTGTCTCAATAGAAACAAGTTAAAAACTAAAATCCAATATACGTTAGTGTTCTATTTTCGAAACACGTCCCATCAAAAAAGTAATTTACGTCACACTCTGACGGCGCGACGGGTGCTAAATTGTGAATAGCTGCTGGTTATAATGGGTGGTTCTAACAGGTACTGGTGATATGATGGGCATTAGGGACGTAACGTCCGTGGTAGCGCGTCACTATTTGTCCGAAGTAGCAACGTCAAAGATGTATTTTGTACTTTTGCAGTTGTTAAAAGCAATACTTCAGCGTTTCATAACAGAATGTATCCTCGAACGGTTAGTTAGAGATATGCCAGTTCGTGGGTATGTTTTAGATCTCAAGGAGGCGAGCTTATTGCCATTAACCGGACACATTCAAAGTAGTACTGAAAATGTCAAAAAACCCAATTACATCACATAACTTCGCCCTGGGAATCGAAGCCGAGATATCATACTCAGGCACGCATGCAATCACTAGACCGATAAGGTAGTATGGAGAAGCATTTCGGAATATTCTTTTCGTGGATACGTTGTATGCATATTGCATTTCGATAATCTAATGAAGCAGTGACACAAAATCTATAAGCCACAGCTGCGGTATGCCTCTTCGGCGTTCGGCGGCCACGAGTTAATAACCAGTAGTATCACAAGCCACATGAGGCTACCATCTAGGCTACGTCATCGCTGTTTGAAAAATTCTCAATCATAAAAACAATTTGCGAAAGAGATTTACTATCCCCATTAAACTTCAAATCGAATCAATCATTATATTTCAAAGTCTATTATATAGTAATTATATTCACTATTAATTTTCTTTATTTACAGTTGCAATTAGTAAGGATTATTTAGGAAGAGAGCCGGTAACCGTAATCTTTAAGTACTCCAGGTACAGATAATATAAAGGCAACGTTACCTATGGCAATCTATAACCACAACATAAATCTTAATGTGACGAAATTCATGCACAATCAATGCTCTTCTCGACTCGTTCCTGATGATGTGTGTTTGATTTGTGATCGAAGCGAAGCATTTGTCGTCGCATTGTGCGAATGTACCCTCATTTCCTCACGTCGTATCTTGTATATTGCTCAAAAATATTTACTTATCGTCGAAGCAACCAACATTCTAGATGGAGTAGAAGTAACAGAATACTGCAAAATTAAAGCGAACATTTTACTCAAGGTCTTACCATAAAATCACGATTTTTTTTTACTTAAAAACTTTAAAAATAGAATTGAAATTTATTACCATTAACAAATGTCACATTAAAAACTTGTTTAACACTTTTCCACCGCTTTTTATAGCCAGAACTTTGTACACAACCATCGCGCCAAAATTCTGCTCGAAAAAAAATCTGTTGGCAAGTTTTTAAGCTTTGCTATAAAAATAAAAGCGTGTTAAAAAAGTCTTTACTAGCTTCTAATATAGGGCAGCGGTAGTCCCGTGGGAAGGATGTTGATGCTACATCTGCAATCTACGCTCAGTCGGTGTTTGAAGTCGAGCCGCGAGGCCGCGTCGCGCGCTGCGCAAATGACTCCCGACGATCGTTTGAACTTAACCGCAAACATAATCGTAAATGTTTTTACCGCAAAAGGATATGGTTATGATATTTTACGTTTCAAATAAATTATTTATATTTTATATATAATAAATCTACAAATGTGGTAACTTATTATTAGTTTTTAAATTACTGTAAATAAAATTTGACTTATCGAAAGTGAAAATAAATTATGGATTCTGATGGAATGAAATAAATGATTTCAAAATGCTTTGTTATGTAAGTGTACTTTGAAATATTTGTAGAATGTTTTTTATAATATACAGTACCTACCTATATTATATTCTAAGAGCTAAAAAAAACATGTTGATCGTTCCTAGAAAGTCATAATAGTGGTCTGTAGGAGTTTTATGGCAGTAGATAAAGTACAATGGGTGGACATCTGTCATTTAATAGAGCAGTTTTATCAAATTTTATACATCCATAGAAAAACATGTTTGTAATGGCAGTGTTATTTTAATACCAGTATCTTTATTTCTCCGTATTATTTAAACGGTTTAATTTAATAACCTCATCTGTTTTTCTTTCTATTATTTTTTCTACGGCTACCAAATACTTAAATAACATTACATTTTATGTTTAATAAACCCCTGCAGCATTATGATATGGTTCTTGAAATATCATTAAATTACCAAATTTTAAATCGATCAGACCTGTGAGAGTTGCTCTCATCCTTTCATGAATCAGAAAAGAGCTGATAATCTTCAATAGGCAAACGGCTGGCCAGATTTTCTTAAATCATAGCTAAGAACATTCTAAATCAAGTCACCGTTTAAACAAGAAAAACTGAATCAAAATAGGTCCATTCGTTTGGCCGCTACGATGCAAGAAACAATCAAGTAAAAAAAAACTAAATTGCAAAGATTTACTGCACGTATTTCGGTAATATTTCTAGGAGATCAAAGACATTGCTGTTTACATTGTTAATAATTAAAATTACTTATTTCCTTTCACACATTAAAATGAACTAGTAGTAAGACTGTCTTCTATACTTTTAAAAAGTCAAAAACGAATTGCAAAACTATACGAACGTAATAACACGCGAATAAAAATGTTAAATATTTAAATATGAAAATTTTCTTTTGTTAATTTTAAACAACCATCATTTGGAACCTGCAATTATTTTTAAGTACTTTTAATAACGGTATTTTATAAAATCGGCCGTTTTGTAACATCTCTCGCACACTACTTTCTTTTATCCGATACGGAAGTACAGCCTAATCACGGAAGTGAACATGCCTTGTTAGACAATTAATGATAGGTACTTTTCCGTGCCAAAAACCTTAGTGACAATTTCATCATGTGATGGTACTAGCCATGCCTTAATACTTTATTAATCAAAAATAATAAACATAGCACGTCGCCTGTAATCCCCGATGGATTAGGTAGAGGTATACTAATGTCTTAGAATATCTGAAGTTATTGCGAGAAGACTGAAAGGCTTCTATGTTTGATTATGTTTTGTTTAAGTTATCAAAACTGTATGTAATCAGTTTATATGGAAAATATGTTGGTCGCTCTGATAAAAATAATTAAATAAATGTTCACCCAGAGTTCTTTAGGTCTCATTAAAAAGGAGGCGAGCCTATTGCTATTAACCGGGTATAAATCCAAACTCCAAACTAATACTGGGAATTTCATAGAAAAACTCAATATCACTGTTCGACCTGGGAATCGAATCAAAGACCTTTAGCGTAGCAGTCGCGCTTAAGACCATGAGTTCATGCTATGTTGAATAAAAAATTACCTTATTTGTCTGGTCACCAATTGAGTCACCTACTGAGTGTGTCCGAACAATGTTTGAATGAAAGATTTCTTTTTAATTTACCGGAAAAGTCGAGAAAACTTAGGTACGCATGCGAAGCTGCGCAAGAGCCGCTAATTTGCAATAGAAATAGAATGGTGTCGCCCCATAGGAACTTCACCGCCATACCATGTTTGTAAACAAAACTTTGCATCTGTCTCTGCCAAAGCTTTCAGAAAGCCCATGCGACTTATTAAACTTTTGACCGCCACATCAAAACGGAAATAGAATAGAATAGAAGCTTCCGGATTTCCTATAGAAATCTGTCACTCAGTCGTGACCGTGGCGTACTGGGCACATTTTGGTTTGTCGTCTATATTATACATGACTGTGGCGCTCAAAAGGAATACTTCAACTCTGAGATTTAAATTAATGTCGCGATATAGCAAGAGATACATACCTCCGCATTTTCACGACCTTATGTATGTACGTACATAACGATATAATAGCATGTCATCTATTAGATTCTAATTTACAAAGTATATAAACTGAAGCACACTTGCAAGTGATATTTGTAAACGGAAGTAATTATTTTACGTTGGAAACGTAATTGGATAACCTGTAAGTCAGAAACGGATTAATTAGTTGCTGACGATTTTCGCTGACTTAAGAAGTTGCAAATTGGATTTGTATAAAATGTTACAATGAAAGGTTAAAGAGTCCGAGGACCGAATTCTCATACAAAGGTAATACCAAAATAAATCTTAACTCAAACAATTTAATAAAATTATGTTATTACCAGCTTTTGCCCGCGACTTCGTCCGCGTGGAATAGTTACTTTGTTCCATATGAACTTTCATCCCCTATTTTATCCCCTTGGGGGTAGAATTTATCAAAATCCTTTCTTAGCGGATGCCTACGTCATAACATCTACCTGCATGCCAAATTTCAGCCCGATCCCTCCAGTGGTTTGGGCTGTGCGTTGATAGATCACTATGTCAGTCAGTCTTTATATATTTAGATTTATACCAAAATACTTCACTGGAAATAAATGTAAGCGAATACAATTTTTTGAAGTAATAATAAACGAAATGGTAGTGTAGTAACCTAGATTAACGGTATTCCAGTTTGACTAATACAATTTGATAAAATATTGTTTGGATTACGATTTTTTTGCTATTATGTTTTTGTGGGCAATTCAGGCTCCGCCGGACCCTTAAACCTTTTCGTATTTTAATTTTTTTATCTTTTCGCGTTTAAATAGGGCTTATATTAAATAAGGTTAAACAGGTTTTAAATATTAATATAGAAAAATATGAATTCATTCCGTAGGTAATGATCACATCCTTTATTTTGAAACTGGCACCAGTTCAGATTTAAACGAATGAATCCAATATTTTTCCATGACATATCTAACCACTTAGATATCTCATCTTCGGAAAATAAATTAAAACTTCCTGGCTACTCCAAATTCAGCTTAAGACATGTTATATTGCGTCATAAATCACTTTAAATTAAGTTTGTTCACTCTAGTTATTATGTAAGTAGCCGCTTTACTTTGAAATTACCTTTCGTAATAATGCCTGGAAACTTAGATAATCTGGAATCTTATTTTGATCTCGAAACAAAAGTCTATACTACCGTGGGAGAGCCATGCTTCGGCACGAATGGGCTGGCTCGACCGTAGTGATACCAAGGGCTCACAGAAAACCGGCGTGAAACAACGCTTACGTTGTGTTTGGCCGAGTGAATGAGGATACCGGAGGCCCAAAACCCTTTAAAAAGGGCGGCAACGCACTTGTGACTCCTCTGATGCTGTGGGTTTCCATGGGCGGCGGTAATAGCTTACCATCTGGCGATCAGTCTGCTCGGGCAATCGACCTAAAATCCTATCCCATAAAAAAAATAGGGTCGATATCAAAAAAAAATTAATCGATTTTTAAAGAAGTTTTCGATCAACCTCATCGAGTATTTGTCTGGTCTAAAGGTCGCTGGTCGCTATAGAAGAACTGACAGATCTCACCGATATCTGTTGAATTATCTCGATCCTTTCGTAATGAGTTAATAGAACTTCTATAATAGGACCTCTGGTTCAATAGGAAAGTTTTGAAAGATTTATAATGGATTCATGGACTGATGTTATACCTAAGCGATCTGTAAGGAAATCTCATCTAAAATTATAATTTACTGGAGACTTTATTTTTATTTATGTTTATTTATGGGATAGGGGGACAAACGAGCAGACGGATTGCCTGATGGTAAGCGATTACCGCCGCCCATGGACACCCGCAACACCAGAGGAGTCACAAGTGCGTTGCTCGCCTCTTAAAAGGGGATTGGGATGTATAATAATGATGAATATATGATATGAAAGTACATTTATGCTGAGAATAAACTATAGTAAAAACAAGAATGATATAATAATAACGTAATTACTATGCCCTCAAGTAATAAGTAATAGGCACATCGCCTATTGCAACTTAAACATACTAACAAACTGTTGTACATTAATACATCACTGTCTAATTCTTCAGAGAATACAGGCGTGATGATAGTATCTGTATATATATATAATTTGTCTGTGTATTATATATTTTGTTATGTTTTCAATTTCCTACACGCTTTTATAAAAAATCCTGGATATTTTTCTCTTATTTCCACTAAGACGGACACTGATGTAAGTGGCTTCGCAAAGTTACCACCGCTTAAGGCTCGAGCTATATCTGGATCACTAAAACCATTGTAATACGAAATCTCTTGAAAGCCCGTCTTTAGCTACTACGGATAATTAATTTAGTTATCCAATATTAATTTATCCCAGTCATCAATCTTAAGATATAAGACCATTTTTTATCTCTTTCAACTTGCTATAATTTCTCGGTCGTATTTTATTAGCTTTAGCTTTTTGGAGTAATCTAAGGACTTATTAAAATGATGGAATAATATAAGGAAAGCTTAACCGACTACGTTAATTGAAAACTAGATTATACCTCGATAAGTATTACTTCCAGTTTTATTAATGTCTTTCTTTATTCTTGTTAACTTTTCGCGTCGGTGCCACGACATGTTGTAATAAGTTTATATTCATCAGGTGCTATGTTTTGTGACGCGCCAAAGGCAAAGCACAGAGGCCGCGTGCGAACGTGTTAATTTTTAGTTTCCGAGAAAAGGATGGCACTATTTAATGTGTAGAGAGGCATCCCTCTCTCACTCAATTGCAAAAAGATTCCAGTAGGTAACACGTCTTGGAACGGACCGTCGATACATTCGTTGGTTTTTCTAGTCGGCAGCAATTCGACGTAGCCCCTAGCCTTTCCTTTCGGGAGATCACGAAAGACATGCATGAGAATTTTCACAGGAAAAAAAAAGATGTATAAATAATTACATGTAGTTATGCGTGCGCTGAGCTGATAAATGTACCTACAATTTGATAGCTACTTAACATCTCTAGGGTTTATTAGACATACCTGCGTATATAGTACTTGCTTTTTTATCTATACATAAAAGCGAAGTACCACTCACTTGTCACGAATTTACAGAAGGGTTATACTTTACCTTCAAACATGAAAGGAGGTTCCTTATAAGATTTATGTAGATAGGTAGGTATGTAGGAATCTCACAAGAATGAATTAAGAAAAATTTCTACGTAGTTCGGTGACGGTACGAGTATCAACCCTTGTAATACTGAGATGCTGATCTAGTATTATGTATATTCAACACATGTTACTGCCAACTTTATCGTATCCTTAAATTACGAGGTTATGTGATTTTGGAATGTTGTTTCCACTAAAAAGAGCCGGTATAAAGCATTCTTGTGGTTGTTGATCATTATTACAAAAGCCTTTTGAACTTTGGTACCCAAACTGTGAGCCGGAATTCCGTTTACATAAGGAAAGATCCCACGAAAGTGAATATGATTACCACACTTTGTCCTCTCATTATTCTCTTCAATGCTAAAGCTTAGAATCTTTATCGACCAGTTTGCATGGATTTTATCGTTGTGCACATAATGGTGATTTGGGCGCGGGCCCGGTCATCAGTGGTTGTAAGTGCGACTGCTACGCTAGAGGTCCTTGGTTCGATTCTCATGTCGTGCAGTGTTATTGAGTGTTATGAATTTCTCAGTAGCAACTCGGAGATTGGATTTGAGCTCGGCTAATTTCAAGAGGCTCGCCTTTATTGTACATAAGATTACATTACATGTGTGTAAATTAGGGCCCCTGTGCCTCAAACCCTTTGGGGAATACAGATTTGATAATATGTTATGTTTTTTTTGCTGCGTTTGCTGTCGATTCGATAAGAAGAAGACCTTCTTCGTATATCATTTATCGTATAATCTGTTTGTTGTACGAGGGCAGTGTCGTTCCTCTAGTAAAATCAGGTCGTACAATGCCAAGCCCGCCCAAATAGTTGATGTGCGAAACTTGTTTAATATTTTAACTCGTCGAGGTAACTATGACGGGAGTTGAATCATAACAGTTAACCAAAGTTTCTTTGTTCAGATGAATAATTTGGATGAGGACGTTCCATGTATGTTGGGGATATTTATAATTCCTCAACGAATTTCTATTTTGTAGCGGTCCTTTAGTACATCGATTCATTTCGTATGGTAAATATGACCACACAACAAACAGAGTGATCCTTTTTTGCTTATATAATATCATATATATATACATATAAAATGCTTTGTCCTGAATGATGAACTGACGGATCAACGCACAGCCTAAACCGTTGATCGTAGGGACCTGAAACTTGGAGGGTGTGTTGTTTGTATGACGTAGGCATCCCATCCGAAAGGATTTTTGGATATTCAACCCCTAAGGTGGTGAAACGAGGGGTGAAAGTTTATAATATGTGAAAGTCTAGCTAGCTAGTTATAATAGAATTGAAATTGGCTGATGATTGTATATAGGATGAGATATTTAAGCAAAATTAATAGGTAATATAACAATTATACAATAAAAAAATTATTGCAGGCAGAGTCCTTATAATTATGTTAATAATATGTGGGGTATTGTTATGAGCAATAGAAACTAAATCTCAATCACCTTTAGAATTGTTTGTTTGTATGTATTGATTTTTGTACGCGCATCACGCAAAAACTACTGTAAAATTGGATGTGGTTTTCATGTTGTATTGTGGGAGGTCTCACTTAAAGTAAATACGTTTGCGCTCCTTTTATGCGTTTTTGCCAAAATTTTCTCATCCATACATATTTCGAGAGATTAAAAAAAATATTTCATACAATTACGAAAAACAACAAAATTGTTCGAGCATTCCTAAGTGATGATGTGGCAATCGATTTTTATTTATATCCATATACTTACCGTTTATTTGTCTGACTCTTCGTAATCATGTATGTCTTGATAATTAATTTTATCACACGCTTAAAACGGTTAAGGAAAACATCATGCGGAAACCTGCATGCCTCAGAGATGTTCTCAACGGCATTTTGCTTCTAATCTTGTTGTTTGTTCCTAATTTAATGCCACTTCGCTGCTTCCCATTTTCACTTACTATGTATAATGTCTCCATAATCCTTACAACCGCAATATACAATCCTTGTGTTTAGTATCTCTGGCAGTGTACAGTCGACGTCAATGAAATGTATTCTTACAGTTTACAAATCTAAACCTATATACATAATAGTAAACTCAACGTTTTTTTTTTAACTACATGCCATACACCACGCCTGCATTCCTTGAAGGATTAGGCAGAGGTATACCTACTGTACGTTTGCACCCACAGTTCGCCGGTATGTTTAGGTCCCATGAATTTCATACAAAAACCCGATAACAATTTGTTCGACCTGGGAATTAAACCAAGGAACTCTAGCATAGCATTCGGGTTTAAGAACATCACATATTTCATGTGTTTATAGCACATAAATGTAACGTTTGTACAATATGTGTATGTTTACTACCCGGAATTTACCACTTACGTGTTGCATGTCAAAAAAAATTGAAATTAAATCTCTGGAGCTGCTGTGAAATTTTTTTATGAGGGCCAACAAATCAGTAGATAGATCATTTCGCCTTTCTCCCACAGGGGTAGAAAACTATAGACCGCTACATTTAATATTAATATTTCCCTAACTGTACTTACACTGATCCTAAAATGTTCATTTGGATTTACCTGACTAATTAAATCGTCGTTGTGAAGCTGACAGTACCTACTGTTTTTGTTTACACACAAAACGTGACTAAGACATTTCTCGGATTACTTCAATGAACACAGGGCCGGATTAAGAGCGAAATTAGTAAATCCGTTTTTAGTATTGTTACCCGATTAATGAAAAGCGATAGTTTGAAGGTTTTGGAAATTTCAGATGGGATATATTGCCAACGTATGCGCTGCCAAAGAACGATCACTGACTGGTGCCAATTTAGCTTCTAACTTTGATGTCATCCATTAGCAAGCAGACTGTGCTGTACATCCCTATTTTATTACCAAAACAAAAAATGCTGTGTCAAACTCAGTTAAACTGATTCGAACCATACTGAAAATGCATTTTACCACGTCAAATACAGTTACATTAGTGCGAAAATGCAATTTGAGATGTAATTGCGAGGTGTTTCATTAGATTAAACAGTAGGAATAAATAGGTAGCGCACACCATTTCGTCCAATAAATACTTATACAGCTTGTTATAGAATGTAATTTTAAGTTTAACTTACTGTTTCCAGCGGTTTCACTCGCGTCACATAACACTGACTCAAAGGATAATTCTGGTTCTTCAAGGTCCAATTTGTCTCTATACTAAAGTTCATCAAAATATGGTTTAGCGGTTTATTCAGTTTCGATCCCGTTGCAAATATTTAATCATTTACCTATAGAGAACATTTCGCACGCACGATCATTTTTTAATGGAACTTAGGTAAGAATCAAATAACTCAATCAATCAATCAATTTATTTGTGAATACTGGTACAAAAAATGGCATAAGGAATGCGGACTCAAACAGAGAGTTTGCACTTCATAGATACCAATTTATAGACCGCTATTATGATAATGTCAGTTCCTGGGCAGCGTCGATTAGTGGCAAAATTCGATTTCTGGCAACCACAAATTCATTGCTAAACTCAATTTCTGGAATTGATGATTGAACTAACCAATCCATTTTCATATGACTGCATTATTCTCAAACATTATCACAGCGTAAATAGATATATAGGTTAATATTATATTGAGGATATTAATTAGCAGCAACGAGCGATGGCTTAACTTGCTCTCCGACTTCGAAAGTGTTAAGAACGGTCATCCATCCAAAAAGTGGTCGCGACAAATGCAGCTCAACCTTGCTGATTCATTGACCAACTTGTGTATCACGAGCCTCGCCAAATTCAAATTTGAATGGAATTAAAAAATGTTTGGTTGCAGCGGCGAAAGCAGGTGCTATTTTAGTTGATTATCTATGATATGTACTTCCAACCTCCAATCTTCTCTTAAAAAGATTTCAAAATGTGGGACACTGATGCAGCAGTCTTTGTGTTCATAGTTGTTATGATAGTCTGATAACTAAGAACATCGGCCTCTTCTTAAGCAGTTAGTTCTGATACAGAAAGCGGTTCTTTTTGAAACGGTCGTGTCACTTTTGAAAGAACTCTACTCTAACTCTGTGACTAGAACATTGTACCTATGACAAAAATAAGGATTTTTTAAGTAAACATTGATCATGTTAAAGATTTTGGTTTTAACATTTTTCAATTAATGGCCTCGCATGTTGCAATCCTAATGAGAATTAAATTACAGTTTCATTGTGGTTTAATTATCTTTCGACAACATGAAAAACATTACAGTTGCTATGCGAGTTAAAAGCTCTGGCTATTAAAATAATCACTGTAAAATTTAAATATTTTATTCATTAATATAATTTACTTAAATTGAACATTTGCTACATCTTTTATTTATTTATTTAATTTAAAGTTCAAATGAATGCAATATTATAAAAAGAAAATTCCACATTATACCTAGTCATGATCATTGATCCTTTCGCAGGTTAATTGTTAAAGAAACTTGATATTATTTCAACATGATACATATATGTTTTGCAAAAATAGGTTATCAAGATGGGTTGCCATATAAAAAATATAGTGTGACACGAGATCGTCCGTAAATGTCACAGTAATGTTTTATCACTTGTTGTAAATCAGTATAGATAGCGTATGGATATCCTGTCCTTTGAAAAGATGTCATATTTCAACGTTATTTATGTTGACGACCCCTTGACGATGCTCTTGAGGAAGCTCAGGATTTTGGGCTCACTTATTAGATAGAGAGCGTATCTATCGTCTGTGTAAATATATAGAAGCGTACATACGAGAAGAAATCAGTAAAAGAGAGATATATATTTGTTAGAACCAATATAAATATCTTGTCTAATGGAACAAGCGTACTGTAATATTGTATTACTTACAGATGATTGGTTTAGGTTGGTGAAAAAACACGAAAGATTTTTATGACAGAACGTTCTTAATATTCAAAGAATAAATTAGCATAATGAAAAAGGAAAAAGTAGATCTTCTATTGACGATTCGATCCGATGATAAAAATTCGACTTCGATCGTACAATATAATGAAGTAATTAGAACTGATTTTCAAAGGCAAATATATGACTAGTAAATCAGATTCATATTTACCAAAATTCCCGCGCAAAATATTTATGTTCCCAATTTCTGGCGTTTTCTAACTACACCTGTACTTAATAATAAAATACAGCTAACGGCGTAAACTTTCACACTCCCAACTTTAAATGAACAGGGAAAATCCTACCAGAGAGCGCTTAAGCAACTTGAAATTAGCGCCAACGCGAAATAACATTAGCGCTTCCCTAAACACGATGCATTTAGATTTTAATCACTAATTCTACGCTATTCGCTTCCTAAGCAACATAAATCATTTTATTCTTGTCGCCTCGAATTTCACGAGTTAACGCAGAAGTTAGTGCTTGCGAATTAATTTACAATACAGATCCGGCCCTGGTTTTAGATTTATTGTTGTCGCTATTTCGGAAGCCGAACACTCACTAGGTAACGATCGAGTGGTCTGTAAATACTGGCTGTGGATTTTGCTTGCGCCTCTACTGACAAATGGTTATACCAATCCGAAGCGATTCGCATTCCACCAAGTTTACTAAGGCTTAATCCCATTGATTAAAAGCTTAAGAGTTTCGGATGTTCGTAGGCTTGAATTTTGTATTAGACTTTATTGTTTTACGTTGAGTGACCTTTAAATGTGTTTGCGTCTGCATACTTAGGACTTATTGAAAGGGAATGGTGATGAAACGTTTGTCTGTTTCCTTCTAAAAGCCGTATAAGAGTCTTAATTTATGTAAGCCGAACTTTAGATCTTAATACTTCTATAAGTTTTCTTCTACTTTAAATGGCGTTTCCTCTACAAAAGTCTCTGAAATATAACCACCACCGAAATAAACTTAGTTATTTATTTATTTAATTCAGGCTATAAGGCCCATAAAATATAGTCCGTCCATAGAGTCCGTATGTGTATCTGTGTTGTAACTGTAACAATCTAAGGTATAACAAAATTAAACTGGGATGAAAGAAGGCATGCAAATATGAATATGGAAGAAGTAAGTACTTATTTATGTAAGAGACATAATAAACAGTGGATATAAAATTGTTTATTTCACACCTTATCCACGTAGCAACGTAGCACGTGCGTAGCGTGACGTAAATGCTACGCATTTGCTACGACTACGACGTAGCATCGTAGCAACATTACAATTATTGGTCGTTGAATAAATATTTCAATTCAAATAAAAAATACTGCAACATACAAAAATATATAGTTTATTTATTCCTTTTAACTCAACATTCAACGCCTGACATTTTTGATTATAAATTCATCTGGAAGGATTTATAACGTACATTTTCTACGCCACAACATCTCTGAATTTCCCATTTAATCTTAGCGGCACTCATCAAATGCTTTAAAAGCTTCCGAAGAAGTAGAAACCCAATGAATTTTCTTGAAAACAGCCAAATACCAGCATTATTTTAAGTGTTATGGTATGATACTGCTTTATTGTTTACTAAATCTTGCCCTTTTGTAGGTCAGGATCTTGATGTATTTGACTGTTTTGAATTCCGGCAATCTAGTCGCATTTTATACAAACCAAGCTTCGAAGAACCTTAACGTCTTGATACTTTAATACTCCATAAATTTTCGTCGAGAAAACCTTAAACGTCACTTTTAATTAAGTTTTTCCAGTTAAGTAAATTACTCTTTGGTAGTCTGAGCCTTATCGGATAAAATAAATTATAAAAGTTTTTCAGTATTTCAAAATACACGTTTAGGTTGAGTATTTACATGAATAATTAACTTTATTCCATACATGTCAGTCTATTATGTAACATACATACACTCACGCCTTTCTCCCACAGGGGTAGACAGAAACTATAGACCGCCACTTGCTACGATTCTTGCATCCATCTTTTGCTTCTGCCATATTCATACATCTACTACTAATACATACGTGTCGGTAGCGAGTACTATGTATGTATTTTAATGAATCTCGCCAATAAGACCTGCGTGTGTCCTTCTAGGGCGACCTCTTCCAACGCTGCCGCTGATATTCTCCTTACAAATTCCTTTCGTTAATCGTCTTTAATTAATTCTCTCAAAATGTCCAAAACATCGTTATTAATTATATGTAACAATTACCGTAAATGTATATTCTACAATATCCAAATATACGTTCCCATTTTGACGCATTGAGTCCAATCGGAAAGACGCGCGGTTTGCAATAACTTTGAAAGTACGTATTAACCATTAAAGAAGTTTTTAATGTTTGTATAGATTTTCTTTTCTTCTATGCTTAAGAGGCCGGCGGACCGAATTTTCCATAGCAAAATTAATCGTAATTAAAACACAATTTAATCAAATTGTGTTATTATTCGGATTTCGATACCGTTAATCTAGGTTCCTATTCTACCATTTCGTCCAAAATACTTCACTGGAAATAAATGAACTAACGACTCTTAAGGCAATCACCTGAATAATCTAATTTTATTGTATTTTTTGAAATGTAAGTAAGTACATTAAGTATTTTATTTTTTACGTTTGAGTCAATTAATTTTCATCCTTTCTTATACGTACCTAAGAGGAAAAATAAAATGAAATAAAAATCTCACTTGTTAAAGACTGCAGTCTTGCAATCTTGATACAATTTGTCGTCACTGTTTATGGCTTCGAATTGTGCCAACATCTCTTAATGATGCCGCACAGAGCCGCCGCCTTCGGGCAAATAGACAACATACTTTGAAATCAGTAATATATCACTAATTCTTCGCGAAAGTAGGTTAAGTTGTTAACTATTGGGTAAGTTTGGATACGACATAAAGATAATGTATAATAACATAATGTTGTTGGAAATAACAACAACATTTGTTAAGATAATCACTTCATATCAGCTTCCACATAATACAAAACATACAAATAATAAGACGCAATTAATAGGTATATTATAAACATAACATGTGGTATGTTATGTTTATACACCAGTATCTCGCGAAGTGTTAGCACTGGTGTACTAATGTACACCCATGGTTCGCCGGTCACTTTAATAATAAGGTGAAAACCAACACATACCTACAGTAACAATACTTGAAAACTTATAAACAATTAAAACGCTAGAATAATATTAAATTTAAAAAATCCCGCAGCATCAAGTCATGGTTACAGTCATGGTTCTTACAATATCGATCGGTCCATTTGTTTATTGTTTACATACAGGTCAAAATTATAACACCACTTTTTTTTTGCGTCGGGAATAACAAAGAAAAGAATAGAAGAAAAGATACAAGCGCCACGGTCATGTATAGACGATAAACCAAAATGTGCCCAACACGCCAGTCACGACTGGGTGACAGATTTCTATAGGAAATTCGGAATCTTTACGCTGAGGGTACGCTTTTTCTGTTTTGACGTGGTACTGTGACTGATTCAAAGTCAAAGTCAAAATGTTTTATTTCAATTAGACCAAAATAGGTACTTTTTAGGAAAAGTCAAAACTAATTGCACGGTTCCAAACAATGGGTGTTATGGAGAAGAGTCGGCAAGAAACTCCATATTTGTTCGATAATACAGAGTTCATATTTTATAGTATGAACTAATACGAACAAGAAGTTTCTTTATTACACTATCAGTTCTATACAAAAGTTTATAAAACCCTACAAAGCTTTGAACTTTAGCGGAAAAAGTTAAATGACTGTGAAAAGGAAATAGAAATACCTTCCCCTCCCTTTATTGCTGAACAATCAATCATTTATTACAGCAAATAACATTTTAAACGATGAACACAGTTTGTTGTTCTGCTAAAAGCTTAGTTTTTAAAATAGAGTTTACAGCAGCGTGCAATAATTTGAAATTGAAGTTTACTCTACGCATTACGTTATGTGTTAGTGTAACATTTTAAACTGACTAACGAGCTGACTGCGAGAGACGAATTGAGAATCGGCTCCTAAAAAGGTTTAGGAGCTGATTCTCAATTCGTCTGCAAATCTTTAATATTTAATATTATAAAGCTGAAGAGTTTGTTTGTTTATTTTAGGAACTACTGGTACGAATTGAAAAAATATTTCTGTGTTGGCTAGTCCATTTATCGAGGAAGGTTATAGGATATACCTATAACATCACGCTACAACCAATAAAATCAGAGCATCACAGTCTTTAAGTGACAGACTGAACTCCTACGCATTGACTTTATTGTTTACTAGCTTTTGCCAGCGACTTCGTCCGCGTGGAATAGTAACTTTGTTCCCTAGTTCTTCGCCCGCGGTTTCACCTGCGTTGCCCCGTTCCTAAGGGTTGTAGCGTGATGTTTTATAGCTTGAAACCTTTCTCATGAATCACTCATTTTCCCAACATTTCCCTTCACTGCTCTGCTCCTATTGATCGTAGCGTGATGAAAGTATACTATAACCTGCCCAGGAGTATGAAGAACAATTGTACCATGTTTCGTTGAAATCCGTCGAGTGGTTTTTGTTTCTATAACGAACATACAGACAGACAGACAGACAAAAATTTTACTGATTGCATTTTTGGCGTCAGTATCGATCACTAATCACCCGCTGATAGTTATTTTGGAAATATATTTCATGTACAGAATTGACCTCTCTACAGATTTATTATAAGTATAGATGAAATGATTTTGACATTGTTACTTTATCCCCTATTCTCAAAATACAACATAATATTTTTTTTTTATAAACTGCTTATTTATTTCAGTATGTTCATTATCTATATATATTGCTGGGTGCCTTTTAAAACAAAATTTACAATGACAACGTTGTCATGTAACTTATTATTCCATCACATTTCTATTTAACAATTACATTTGAGATTTTTAAAGGTTTTCTAGCAATGTGGGTCACACGTTACTTGTATTCTTGTTAACCCCTCGTGCTAAGCTAAGTTAGTCCCCGTCGGTAGTGCAATGGGTGGGTTTCGAACCAGCAACCACATGATCGCAAGTCCGACGCCCTAGCTATTAGGCTGCCGCCGCTTTTAACACGCAATTATTTCACAAATTGTTTTCGCATCCCCACTTGCGGATGTCATGTGTGGTGCTGAACATAGTAGCAGGCTGGTATTTTGACCATTAATCGTTTTTCAATCCTGAATTTATATACAGCAACTTCCAATTGTTGCCTTATATTATATAGTACTAGCTACCCGCCCGCGGTTTCACCCGCGTTGCCCCATTCCTAAGAGCCGTAGCCTAATGTTAAATAACTTTAAACCTTCCTCTTGAATTACTCTATCTGTTAAAAAAAACCGCTTCAAAATCCGTTGCGTAGTTTTAAAGATTTAAGCATACATAGGGCCGTCCCTATCTATGCTTAAATCTTTACAAAACAAAGTCGCTGTCGCTGTCTGTCCGTACAGACAGCGACAGCGACTTTGTTTTATACTATGTAGTGAAGTATCTTATTAGATAAGATATAAGGCTTTAAACGCAAATTTCTGATCATGAATTGAAGATAAATGTGATCCATAATTGACTCAAGTTGCTAATGAGTAAGCTAAGTCTCCACAGTTCATTCCTTTCTGTATAAAATCTCTTAATTCCTTTGCCTCTTAGCTAGATAATTTAACATTAAAAAGATGACAGTAATTTCTTAAAAATATGAATAAATGGACCTCGTAAAACAATTAAGAAGAAAAGCTTCAGTTAATTCGTACCACTCTTTCCCTATTAAAATATTAAATGAAAACTCTTTTGTAGAAAGTTCCGGTAAAAAGTTAAAAATGGTTGGTCCTAACTTTTATCTTCGCCGGAACTGAGACATCTTAAAGTAGTTTCTGAAAGTGAGAATGTTAAGTGAATATCTAGTGAGGCTACTGAAAAAATAAAAAAATAGTGAAAACTTGCTCGTATACAAAAATTTGTGAACACTTTCTTTCATTACACACGTCAACGTATCAAGCAATGCAGGTTTGCTATCTCGAATATCCGTATTTCATTGCAATAGCAGTAAGGTTTACAGTGCAACTCTCATTATGATATCAGCCAATAGAAGTCCACTGCTGAACAAAGGCCTCCCCAAAAACTTCCACAAGGACCGGTTGTATGCCACCTGCATCCAACGGGTCTCAACGACCTTTGCCTACACTGCGTTTTCAAGTGTGTCTCGAAAGGAGACCACTGCTTTCGAGTTCTATGAGCTATGTGCCCCGCCAACTGCCACTTAAGCTTGCTAATCCTTTGAGCTATATCGGCAACTTTAGTTCTTCTACGGATCACCACCGTTACCAGTGGAACTGTATTCTCAACGTATTGTTGAGTACCTGCCTTAGGCCTCTTGTACACACACCGCGCCTAAATATAATTTCTTGTGTAGGCACGCTTGTCAGTATTGTATCGATTACTATGGCAGGTTGTTGACAGACACAATAGCACTATAGTACGGCGAGTACAAAGCATGCTCTTGAACTAGCATGACCAGCACCGGCCCGGATGCAAAGAAACCTTATGAACCAGGCAACAGAAAAACAGGCGTTATAGTATTTATGTATGAATCTATCTATTCTCCTTCGTAAGCAAACACGATGTGTGCGGATAATATACGTTAAAATTCGAAACTAAAGTTATAGTTGGGCGTGCTAAAGTGGCGAGGATGGGACGCGGTAACTTTTAACGATGTGCTGTAAATATGGTGTGTTTGTTAACCGAGCCGGATTCATTTCAATGGACCTCCTTTAACCGCTGCAACGATATATCGCTGCAGAATTTGTTGACGAATTCGGTAAATAGGTTTCTATTTTATAAACTTCATATAAGGCCGGTCCCCATTAAACGAATCAGGCTTTGCATTTATTTATTACACTTAATGTAATATAAAAGCGCCCACTGAGGACGCTAAAGCTTTCGCATTTCGTATGGCTGATTTACACGATTTTAAAGTTTTTGCCGTAACGTCAGTGAGGGCCCTAATGGGTCGGATTTGCCAGGTGTCAAAATAGCATTTATACTTTTTCACGATCTTTATATGTACGTCGCTAGATACTGTCCTATATTAATTGAAACGTGTCTTTTCAAAAAACAATAGAATAAACAAAGACCCATCGTGCCGGAAAGAGAAATAACTCCAATTAAGCATCGCGCAATTAACAAAACATACATATAAAAAAATCAAATTATAATTACAAAACTCACACCAACAATAGAACAGAAAACATTCTGTTAAACGAATTATTTCATTAAGTAAAGAGCGTTCTCATGTTGAGTACAATGCGAGATGACCTTGTTACGGCATAAATTGGCCTAATATTTGTTTGTACCAGACAAACAGCTCGCATCGGTCATACAAGGGTGGAGTACGGCTTCCCTTATTGTTTGCCAGGTAAGCAGATGGCTAATCAGGTTCATATTCGAGAGAAATGAAATATGATTGTTACAATTCTAAGGACTACCAGAAACCGACTACGTAAAAGGAATTCAGAAGTCTATATAAGTGTGTGTATATTTCTATGTATGTATGGATGTTAGATCGTAGTTCATGAACTACTGATCACATTCTAACAAATAACAGTAAGAATGTCCAGTTTATAGCCGTAGTTGCATGTCGCTGTGACCTATTTAAGAATAATTACGGCGGCTACTATACTCAAAGTACCTACGAGTATAAACAGTGGTGTCCAGTTTAGGACACTACTGTTTATACTCTTATATACTTTCTAGATAGGTTTATTTCATACTTTTCAATTGAGTTTATTTCCTCTTAAAGTTGAGTTATTTTTATTGTTTTCTAATGTGGATCTGCGTCTCATTGTCTTTTCATTTAAAAAGATATGATCCATTCTCTCTTTCTATGCTCGTAAATCTTTACTGGCACCGGAAAATCGCGATATCCCTTCAACTTTAAAAAATACCTATCGATTTTTCATACTAGGGTATGCAAACAACGGATAAATTTTATGCAGTCCGTGTTTCAGTTAGCTTACCTTATCACCCTAATTCAATCAGGAACGAGCAACGTAGAATTTTAAATCAGTAAGCTTGTACCTAATATTTCTAATAAGATGTTGAACTTTATTCTGAACTATTTACAACGTGGGAAAGCCATGCTTCGGCACGAATAGGCTGGGTCGACCGGAGTGATACCCCGCCCTCACAGAAAACCGGCGTTAAACAACGCTTACGTTGTGTTTCGCCGAGCGAGTGAGGTTACCGGAGGCTCAATCCCCTTTTAAAAGGTCGGCAACGCACTCGTGACTCCTCTGGTGTTGCGGGTGTACATGGGCGGCGGTAATCGCTTACCATCAGGCGATCAGTCTGCTCGTTCGCCCTCCTATCCCATAAAAAAAAAGTGTAGAAGATGTAATAGTTATTTGCTTGAGAAAATCGTTATGGGCAAAAAAATTATCTGCGCCTTTTTTATTTAATCCTAATCGTCTTCACAGCTTTTGAACAAAAGACAAAATGCAATTTATGCTTTCAAAACAGAATAACATAATAATGTCTCATAAAAATGCTTTCAGAATAACCTCCAAAATATGTTAAAACAAAAGGACTTTAACTGTGAAGGGGAGAAAAAGCGTTATAATAATATTAGGGAAGAACCTACTCACCCAGTTTAAAAGCTGAGTGAAGAGAAACGTCCTTCCTTTTTTGTTATTTAACGAGTTTATAAAGGACATTCCTGACAAGAACCCTTTTTTCAACTAAATGTCAAGTTAAAAATAGGTTATGTATAATATATGTTTAAACTATACAAAATGTCTCTCTTATCTTAGTGTAGGTAAACTCTGTACCAACTAAATGTCCTTTTAATAATGAATAAGGTCCCTGGTTGTGATTTTAAACGCCTTCTGAAGTAAAAATACTCGTACTTTAATTTGAGTACCTACTTTTATGTAACTTTTTTTTAAATGGGTGGCTCCTGGGGTGCCTAGGGAGGCGGTGGAGTATGTTGGTTTTTTGTTGGACCTTCTCATAATACACAAGCGTCCCATTCGAGCGTTTAAAAAAAATTCACTACGACAGAATAAATGGCAAATGCACATTTTCTTATACCTACATGTTATGTTTTTTATCGGATTCATTTCGGAGAGTGTGCATCAGATCTCCACGATCTTATTCCCCCTAGTTCTTTCCACTATCGGACCACCAGAAGCATGAAAAGCGTCATCGATTCACGGTAGACATTCCAAAAACCTTATAAAAAAAAAAAAATTATAATGCGTATCGCTGAAATATGGAATGCACTTCCCGAGTGGGTCTTCCCTGATAGATACAATCTGGGTGTCTTTAAATCACGAGTGAATCGGTTTCTTCTAGGCAAGCGCGCTCCATCGTAGATCGCAGCATCGCTTAACATCAGGCAAACTGGCGGTCAAGCGTAAGCCGATCAAGAATAAAAAAAAATGTTGTGTGATTTCTGAAGATACTGAAATAATTCACACGCAATCGTAATATCATAAGAATGTTCCCCAAAAAAAGAAGAATTCAAGGCCAAATCTTAGTACATATTTTAAGGCTCGTTGCATAATCGATTAACTGACGTAGCGACAGGATTTGAACTGTGTCGGATTGAAATACACAAACTCGTATCTCGCTTGAGTGTCAGACATAAGTACATAATACATATGATTTACAAACGTCACTATATTTCTAAGCAGCTACAGATGTTGAAATGATTTTATTTCACATTTAGGAATTTTAAATCTGAACTTCGAAATCAAATCAAATCAAATTCTTCGAATTTAAATCTTTGTAAGTTCGTCCTCTATGTGTCCGAATACCATTTATCCGATTACAATAAAACTTTGGTGTTGTTGTGTGGGAGCGCTAATAATAAAGAAAAATACAGGAAAAAGGCAAAAGCCAGATAAACTAGTAATTGGTTCTGTAACATCAAATTAGATTATTTTCGCGCTTTCATCATAATCTTCGATAACTCACTGGATTCCACTGCTGGGTGTATAAGTTTCTTAAATCTTCCACTCAACTCGGTCCTGTACCTGTCTCGTCCAGTTTGGACCCGTACAATGCAATATGATTGATCAATCTCGTAGTCTAAAATCCAACACTGAATATTTTTAGTGTTTTAACTGTTGTGATTTTATCAGTTTGATATAACGTAACATAACATACCATCACGCCTGTATTCCCCGAAGGGTTAGGCAGAGGCGTACTTAATATACACCCCACAGTTCGCCGGTATGTTTAGGTCCCATGTTATAGGGGGCTAGCCTATAGCCATTAAGTGGACACAAATCCAGACTCCGAGCTGCTACTGAGAATTTCATAGAAAAACCCAGGACCTCTAGTGTAGCAGTCACGCGTGGGACCACTTGACTAATGAAGCAGTCAATATTGATATACTAATCATCCAAATATATGGTATGTACGCACTAACTACGAGTATATAGAATTTAAAAATCCAGTTTCTTCAATATGATAACTTTCCCCTCATGAAAGAATTAAATACATCATGTTAATAAATTGGTTCTCCAACATTAATGGACAGATGTTTGCTTTGACGACGCAATCGCCAACGGCCATCTATCATTTAAAAAAAATATGACACCAACATCGTCCGTTTATTTGCTTGTAAATCACCACTCCTTAGTAGCTGCACTACCCTATCCATTAAAAGCACTCATCCATCAATGTAATGTGATACCGGTTATAAATAAGCCGCGAAAGCTTGGGGGACAGAATAAATTCGACCCCATACCGTGGAGGACCAAAATCTTCCAATATATCAAAGCTTTTCTTGGGTAAAAATTTTCGTGGTCCATTGAGCGGTTCGCACTATTTCGCAGTCCGCACACGAATGAAAGTCGTTATGAAAAGTTGGACAGTTTGTCAAGTGTGACATAGATATTTGTCTTATCATGTCGGTGTTACAGGCGTTTTGTTTGGTTTCTGATGGAAATCATCGGAATTTTCACAGAATTACAACATTTTGTTAAAACACAAGAGTTTTAATACCTACATAAATATTCAGAAACATTGAAACTAAACTTATTATTTTAATTTAATGAATTTGCAGATTTGCTGGTTTTTATGACGTAGCGGTCGATCATGAATCCTGTTAAAGATTCAAAAAGACTTGTTAACAATGTACGAGTAGTACAATCTAACACTTTACCAAATAATTAATTTCGTGCCAATTAATTTGCATTGATATTTGGTTACGATTTGAAACCATAACCTACTACCGCAGGTGTGGTTTGATATTAATTACAACGAAGTTGCCACAATATATGTAATAAACCCTGCTTCTACCACCGCACACGGTATTTATCTATGATTTCAATTTCACTATATTGAATCAAATTCGTGACATAACATAACATACCATCACGTCTGTACTCCCAGAAAGGTCAGGCAGAGGCGTACTAATGTACACCCACAGTTCGCCTGGTATGTTTAGGTCCCATGTAATACGGGGCGAGCCTATTGCCATTAACCGGGCACAAATCCAGACTCCGAGCTGCCACTGAGAATTTCATAGAAATACTCAATAACACTTTGCTCGACCTGGACCTGGACCCAGGACCTCTAGCGTAGCAGTCGCGCTTGGGACCACTAGACTAATGAGACAGTCAAACTCGTAAAACCCTTATAATACAGAAACAAGGAGTTGCATATTATTTTATTTGCCCGCTGTTATCCGCAGTTTCACTCGTATCCCAAGGCTGTTTTTGAAACAAAATGTAGCCCTAAGTCTTTCTTCAAGATCCAATCTATCTCTCTACCAAAATTCAACAACATTGGTTCAGAGATTTAGGCATGAGAACGTAAGAAAAAGATACTTTCGCATTTCTGATTTCAGTATCTATAGTTAACACAACTAATCCCAACCCTTCTTACAACACTAAAGAAACACGACAAAATGTCCCCATTAGCAGTCACAAGTAACTCTAAGACAATAATTAATTACAAGCGCTATGCTACGTCATTCGTCACTAAGATGGCAGTGGCCGCTTTGCTTCGTGTTTTCACGAGACTTTCCCCATCGCCGTTCACATTGCAGCCACTAAATCATTCTCAAATGTTATCCATTACCGTGTTTGCACCACAAAGTTTATAAACGCTCTCAACCACAATGTTATATTCTTTTCATGAAGTTATTGCCGCTATAAATCTGTACTGGGTTTGTTGGTTTAAGATTTCATAGTAAAGGCTCAAAAATGGTTTAATGTTTTGGAAGTATTTTTGTCATATTTCCAGTTATAAATTGGACATTTTCGAGGGTTGGGTTGGAATTGACAGGAGAAATTATCAAAAAGAACGAATCATTATTATTCCATCAGACTAAATTCGTCCACCGTTAAACTAGGCCTCTCTTAGTGATTACACCAGAGCCCGATCTTCGGTTTTCCTCATCCAGTCGCTGCCAGTTACCGTCCTCGTTACTCCACCGGGCTGGCGAGAATAGGTACTACGTCAGGCGTGTATAGATGCGATCATAAACACTCGAGTGTCTTATATAAGAACTCATAAATTCCAAATGTTTTTATTAGCTCCGCATTAAAGTTTGCTTTTTATTCTTTATTTCGTTGAAAAGTTGGCATCACTGGCATAACTCGGTTAGCTGTGAATATTTTCGACCCAACGAATTCAATAGAACATTTTCTGATTTCTGTACTATTTTCATACATATATTTGATCGACGACTTTTCATCATAGTTGGTAAACATAATTTTTTCAAAACTCATTTCGTTTACAGAAAAACTGTTTTACTGACACTGAAATATGAATACACACATTGCTTTGAATACTTTCAGGAACTACATTATTAACTTTGTCTCTTAAGGACTCATCTGTATTCTTTCAAAAGTAGAACTCGTAATAATTAATCGCTTTATCTAAAGCAATCGCCGACTATAGATAAAAACTTTTTCCTTAACTGAAACCATTTTTCTCTCACTATTTGACTAGAACTTCCTTTGAAAACGGTCGCCACTCGCCAGTGAATGGAATCGCGTCAAAGAGCTTATTACTATAAAAAGTGCAGACGCCTTTAGGTTGGGAGCGTTTTATCTGTCATTTAAGGTTTTTGTTCAGCGGTAATTTTTGCAGTACATCATTTATATCAAAAGTGAGGCCTACTAAATTTTCTTAGATACAGATTATTAGATAGATTTCTAAATTTGTAAGCCTTTTTATATAGAAATTGCTGATATTCCATGTACAGTCAATAAAAGTTAGGCAACTAACAATATCTGTGTCTTGTCTTTGTCAAAACAAACGTCGTTAGCTGGCTGCATATCTAAGTATTTCGTTGACTGATCTCCAAAATATTTAGGTATCGTAAAAGTTATCGGATTATATTTAACCACCAGATTTAGTAAAATGTAACGGCAAAAATTCACTTTATATTGCCAAAAATAGTAAATGAACAATGAATCCCCATTTTAGCGTGAAATTAGAACAAAAAGTTATACAACGTGCGATCCTACTTAAAGCAACCAACTTTAAATAATGATTGTCTAATCCAAATAAAATCACCAACCGAGTATAATAGGTAGTAATTGGTCGCATTTCTAACCTAACTTAAACCTAATATTTTGTGACCATTTATCCATTTTGGTAAGAAATTTAGTGATCAATTTACTAATTTTAGTGGTCATTATATTTATCCCCAAAGTTATCTAGGTAATAAAGGTAAAATATATTGATGGAAAGATTCGAGAGATCCCTATAAAATAAAATTAGCCATCATTTTCCGTGTATGATTTACCGGTGATTAATTGGCAACTAAGCTATCAAATATCTATGTTACCTTCAAAAGCTCTTTCCCAAAACATCTATCACTGGAAGCAGTATTAAACGTGATTGGATTCCAACAAAAGGATACTTGCTCAAGCGTAACTAATCAGAGTTTCGTCTGCCTTTGACGAGGAAAGTATAGCACAAAGCCCTTGAAGTACATATTAAAACAAAACACATAGACTGGCTCAATGCAATGTAAGCAAAACATCTTTTGTTTTCCAAATTTAAATTAATAAGAGAAAACAATGCCGCATAGACTACAAAATAAATTAAATTCCTTTTTCTAAATCAAATAAAATGTTGCCAACCCAATTTTTCGTACGCATAGTGACTTAATTTTTACAGAGTCAACTTAATTAAGTACTTTTTAATGTAAACTTTGTACTGGCTTTAAGGCTGCCTGTACACTGAAGTGGGGCAGAGTGGAGTGGAGCTAGGAAAATATGAACCAATAAAATTACAAATGAATTTACGTCTCCGATTCAGAAGATCCTTATCGAATCGATCGATCCTAGATGTCCTGGGTTCGATCCCCAGGTCGAGCAAAGTGTAATTGGGTTTTTTACGAAATTCTCAGTATCAGCTCGGAGTCTGGATTTGTGCCCGGTTAATGGCAGTAGGCTCCCCCCTATTACATGGTACCTAAACATACCGGCGAACTGTGGGTGTACATTAGTGCACCTTTGACTAATCCTTCGGGGAATATGTTTAAATGTTATGTACAAATGAATGAAAGACTTTTTCACTCAACTGAAATAATTTCAATTGGTACAAAAAGAACTAATGGTGACAGGAGTCCCCCTATCACCATTGGTTCTTTTTGCTAGTTCTATTTCCAGTTTTATAGAGCCGCTGGGCAAACCGGGCTAACCCAATTGATCATTATTGGCTTCCCACACAGTTAAGTTTAATTTCGTACTCCAGTAACCCGGCTATTTGAGCGTCAAATTGTTGCGAAAAAATGATAAACGCCTACATAGACCTGAGACATGAATTGGATAAAGTATATTTAATGAGAGGTACGTTGGCCTGTAGAAATGGTGTAGGTACTTGCAAATAACTAAAGTTCTACATACCGGCGAGCTGTGGGTGTACTACGTCTGCCTAACCCTTCGGGGAATACAGGCGTGATGGTATGTTCTACACATCGTTGGTATAAATGAACAGGATATTAACAGAAAAAAATATATTTCTCAGGAGAGTGTTTTTTAATCAAAATATTTCAATTTCTATAAATAATTGTTAACTAAGATACTACTCCGCCCTCCGCTTCTTTATTCTAGACTTCTTTATTTATTTTCTCACACAATTTACATTACAATAATTGCTACAGTGAAAATATAAACCACTTCAGGTTTTTCTGTTACCTTCAAGTCGTTGGTACAAAATTTTAAAATGTTGCTGGCCTAAAACTAGACCACTTCTACAGCACTGAAACCAACTTTTCAACCGTACTTTGTGCACAAATAACATGTTTTTGAGCATCTAAGTTCACATACATTCGCCATCGAACACAATTTGTCAAAAACCGTTCATTAGTGCGCGCACGATTCTGTGTTTTGTCGTTCCCAAAACTTAAGGAGGAACGTAGCAACTAAGAAGTTACAAACTCGTACAGTAAACAGTCATTAAATGACTTACTCACACAAGGAAGAGCTGCCGGCTGTGTTACTTCTAAACTAATTAGTTCAGTGTATATATAGTACATTATGAGCAACTATGTTACTTTCGACGTATAAATATTTTGTTATAAATATTGTGACTTTATATTTGATATTTCCACGGATGGATTTAAGTTTTCCAGCTAGATAGATAAAGATTTTTATTTTGCTAATATGGGTACAGTACATGTTGATAAAAAAGTAACGAGTTTAGACATATTTTACCAGCTAGCCATGCAAAAAAAAAGAGAGACAGATACACTAACTTACTTAAACAAATACTTTAACATCCAATACATATCTACTGTTTTCTACATATCCATAGTCACAATACATGTCATTCATTTATTATTATTATTAATCATACATTAATTAATAATCAATCCTCAGTAATATTAATAATTGTAAATAGAAATAATATAATTATATTTTCAAATATTTCATTTTAAATATACAATAATTAATCAAGCGTAGGTATTAATAATCCTCCTAGAAAGTAAGAAATAGGTACATTATAACAGATTGCATATAAAAGACAAGCTAATATAGTTAAGAATTACTAGTCCAAAAGAAAGTGCATTATCCTATAAATATTATTACAAATGTATAACTATTCACAACATGCTAGCAGATTTGGTTCTAGAGCCTACTTCGTAGACTATCAGAAACGTATATTTTTGACGTTGCTTTTGCAAACAATTTGTTTCTTAAGCAATTTTATACAATCTTAAAGGTATAATCTTTACAGTTACTAAGTTCGTGTATTTAATTGAGCTAGAATTTGTCGTCGGCTTGACGCTGAATGAAGAGTTGTTTACGTCCTACGTATGTTTGCGGTAACTTGGATATTTCTTGTTAACCATAATATACTGATTTATTGCGACTTCGTGACGCCATGTCCTTAATAAAGAGAAGCGACAATTTCATCACGAAAAATAATTGTTTTTTACCCATAAATAATATTAAACAGATTTATGCAATACTTGCCTGCGTCATCACTCGTATCACTAAGGACTTTTTGAAACAAAAGATAGCCAAAATTCATCAAAATTGATTCACCATTTGAAATCGTGACCACAAAGTTGCTTTCGCTATAATCACATCGCTAAATAATATGGGTTCCCAATATAAATTGCCCTGCCATTAAAAACTGAAATAATTCGAAGAGCAATGTACCAAAAGCCCGATCAAGTACCTATACACAATTCGCCGCATTTCATTTCCGGAATAACAGTACTGGGAATTAAAACGTTTCGGCGGCTGGGGTGCACTCGGAATACACTTGAAAGGAATATATGTGAGAATTGAATGCGCGCCGCCCGTTACAAAATCTGCGAAATATTAGCACCGGTGGGCGCAGTTTCATTAGCTGATGTATTCTGGGAATGTATTGCCCTTTCGTGCTCTAAGCAAATAAAGATAATATGATTTCTATTTCTAGCAAATTGATATCTTGAATTGGATAGGATTAGTATTTTTTATATTATGTTATAAAGAGTACACTAGGCCACTGATATCCACATACGTCAGTTCATTTGATTTTATTGATAGCTATGCGAGTAATATGTCAAATTCTTTCGTGATTGGAAAATATTATGTAACTGACGATATTCTTGATATTATTCTACACCAACATCGTTATATCGACGAAATCCATCCACCAAATTGTTGTAATAGCAAATAAACAGTACAAATATAACAGCAGTGTGGATTACACAAGGCGTTACAGAAATTTTTAATACTATCTACATGCCCGGTAAATTGCTAAAAAATACAATAACTTCCCCCAAACAGTTACACCCCGCTGGCCTATAGCCAACACACATTTACCTTGATATGAGCAAAAAGAGCCTCCAAATTATATATAGGTCCTCCTTTCATTGCCAGATCGTCTCAGATATAATAATAAGTATCCTTTCTTTCACGTTTATGTGTTATATATCAAATCTAGGGTTGTTGAGAATTGCTGTTTGCTACGTTTGTCAAGTCCACTTGGGATTTAGAAGTAGTGTTTCGACTGTTTTCAAACTTTCTTCAAATATAAAGATATTCTTTTCTACTCATCATCATCCTCTTGCCCCTTTCCCAAACTTAAACTCATTCTCATTGCAGTATCTATAGTAATTTTCTTCCATACATCCCTATCAGCCGGCGTATGATTTTAGCCGACCCGATGCTTAAGTACTACTATGATCACAATTACTCCAATATTTAGTGTTTCTACGTGTATATCATCAACCTGAAATCGAAATCGATATCTTGATTTTTAAAAGAAGCCTCAATATAAATATAATTTCACAAAATTTTGGAGGCAAAAGCTAAATACAGCAATTAAGCATATTAACGCTAATAACACTAATCACATAAAAATGAGCAATTTCAACAGGCTGTATATTTTACATTACAGTAGCTGCATTAAAATGATTGGGAATCACATTACTCATGTTCAAACATAAATATTTACTTCAAATATTTGCCTTTACACAATGGAAAATCTGTTTTATTTTGACGTTGGGATTACTAACTTTAATAACTGTATCGATAGTCAAATTTGGTAGGTATCCCAAGAACATTGTGTTTAATTCAGCCAATGTGTCACTGTTCCGAAGCCACGTAGTAACTAATAAAATTTGCATAAGGCGGCCTCCGCAAACGACGCCACCGCCACCTGAAATGCCGAAGCAGGCTTAGTAATGCAACTTTTATCAGTCTTAACCTCAAGAGGCAAGGTTTTTGTCAGTCCCTAAAGCTTCGCTTTATTTTATGCAGTAAACATTTTAGATGGACTTTTTGGATCACTCTTGAGAAATGTATATTTTGTCCTCCATAGAACTATATGCAGACATAACGTAAGTACCACTGTCTGGTGCTTAAAGTAATACGTAATTTTGTATAATTATTAATGATCGTAACCTGAACATCTTTAACTCTTATCTTCCTGAAATTATGTAGCTTACTTGCAGTAAATCTATAATTGCAAGCCTCATAACAGTCGTCCCGTATTTCTTACATTATATTGTAAAAAAATCTATTAATTTTCAGTTTACCTACCTACTCAATGTATACTTTTGTTTCTTCGTCCTTTTCCAAACTTGAGGGAATTTTGTTAGGTATCCAAGAGTGAATATTTCAATATCTGCAATCCCTGAACCTCTTGAAATTGAATTGTCTTCTAAATTGAAAGTTATTTTTTTTCTACTTCGTTAAAATTTGTATAAGGTTGTGTTTTTAATTTTTGAAATTGCGTTTCGTATGTTTCTAAGTTTGTATTACTTTTTTATTATGATAGTTTTGACCTTCTATTTAGAGTATCACTCTGAATTTCAATTTGATTTTTCGTAAGATAGCGAAATCTGTATCATGAGTAAACCAATTTTTCGGCAGATAGGATTTGAATTCTTATCAATATCTACAGTCTAGTATAGACAGGTTTTCTGATTTCGTATACGGTATTGGCTAG
This sequence comes from Acronicta aceris, assembly GCA_910591435.1. NCBI lineage: Eukaryota > Metazoa > Arthropoda > Insecta > Lepidoptera > Noctuidae > Acronicta > Acronicta aceris. The sequence continues at coordinate 4,002,896 of OU342767.1, read as the reverse complement.
AATCCAAACGAAACGCCGGTTCAGTTGTAACTTCCGCGTATTTATGTTCATAACGCGTGTGTGAATGACATTCCTTGCCAATACATTTATCTTGCCGATAGTTACACCATTTTCAGTCGATCATTTCTTCGTATATGATTAACTGAATGCGTTGTTTTTTTATCAAAGTGTACATGAATGGCCAAAGGACCTTTTATTCCGCAAATCAAATATCTTCACATCCTTTATCAACTTTAACAAATTTTTTTTAAGGGGGTGAGCCATGCTTCGGCACGAATGGGCCGGCTCGACCGGAGTGATACCACGGCCTCACAGAAATCTGGCGTTAAACAACGCTTACGTTGTGTTTCGCCGAGTGAGTGAGGTTACCGGAGGCCCAATCCCATTTTAAAAGGTCGGCAACGCACTCGTGACTCCTCTGGTGTTGCGGGGTGTCCATGGGCGGCGGTTATCGCTTACCATCAGGCGATCCGTCTGGTCGTTTGCCCTCCTATCCCATAAAAAAAAACTTCATCATAATTCTTGTTACCCTTGCCCTTGCGTCTAAACCATTAAGTTCTTTCTTGTTTTGTTTCCGTTTATCATTGCAACTTTGTAGGTATTAATTTGCTTCCAATGTATAATTATTACAATTTTTCAGCTTTGCTTTATGATTATCAGCATTTATTTGTTGGGCTTAATTTTGTGTTGCAAATTAATAGTTTAGGCGACAAACAACGTGCGTCAATGCAACTCAAAAAGCAATTTGCCCCATAGTTCTCTCAGACAGCTACCAGAGGGGAGGCAATTTCAAAAGATTAATGACAATAGAATGGCTTGTGACATCAAAACCACTGTTTCAGTTCAACACTTGGATAATTAATTCTCATCATATTTCAGTTGTTTCCATGATTTTAGACTTGATTCTGGTTTGATAATGATTATCTAGTAAAACGATTCATACCATCATAACATACCATCACGCCTGTACTCCCCGAAGGGTTAGGCAGAGGCGTACTAATGTACACCCACAGTTCGCCTGGTATGTTTAGGTCCCATGTAATAGGAGGCGAGCCTATTGCCATTAACTGGGCACAAATCCAGACTCCGAGCTGCTACTGAGAATTTCATAGAAAAACTCAATAACACTTTGCTAGACCTGGGGATTGAACCCAGGACCTCTAGCGTAGCAGTCGCGCTTGGGACCACTAGACTAATGAGGCAGTCCACGAGGCAGTAAAACGATTCCTATTTGCTTAAATAAAAACAAACTTTTATATTTTGCAGTTGTTTAAACTCTGGCCTAATTTAGGAAGAAATCGGAAAGCTATCTATGTTGGTATACAAACTTGGCAATTGTTACTACATTTAAACTGTTATATGATACTTCTGTGCTTTGATAAACAAACCATGAGGAATAGCAAGGTACCAATGGTATTATTACTAGACTTATCGAAATAGATTGTTGTTATTGAGACTGAAATTTGAGTCATGTTTACTTTTCTTCCAATGTAGTGCTTGTATAGGTACCGCTAATGTTGTGTTCTTGTTTTGTATCGGTATTTCAGACAACATATCGTCTAACAACACAGCTCGGGTCGTCCTTTTGTTATGATTGTTTTAATAAAACCGTATTTTGTACCTAACATTAATTTTTTAGTGTGCAATAAAGAATATTCTATTTTCTTCTGATACTTTCCATTTTCATACAAAGTATGTTACTCGGGTAAGCTTTATAAAATTTAATAGAATTTAATTCTAATTCTTTTTGTCTTTTTCGTTAAATAATTTGTCTAAAATATCCCTGTGTTCAATCCAACTAATTCATTCAAATAACTGTACGAATTTCACTTAGCCTGTTTGTCCACTACACTATAATCTGTTCTTCAACGGTTTCACATTTTAAGTGCCCCACATACGGGCCACGGACAAACTCACTAGTCTTAAGCTTCGGAATAGTGCTGTCAACAGTCGCGATCTATGCTCAGCATACCGGGATAAGATGCTCTATTTAAAGAACAGTGTAGCAGTAGCAGTAACAATTATAACTACGCAGCAGTAACAAATATTAACTAGCTATCTGTCAGGTTCACGTAGTAAAACTTCAATACGCTACGAATCTTCAACTCTATCTTACGATTTCACTCTTACTATACATTTAATATTAATTGTCCGTTATACACGGGTTTCCCAAATGCCAATCAATTTTATCAGAACGTCTGGCGCTCGATTAAATATTTGTCTTTATCCTACAAGGAGAACAGTACAATTTGATTTATAATAAACTAAATTTGAATAATTGAAATATACTTAATTGCTAAGAACTAGTGAATACTTGTTAACAATCGTATATTATTTTATTTTCAGAAAAGGATTTAGTAAGTTTTTATTATGTGTGTAGTCATTTAAACTATCACCGTATTTTTTTTGAAAAAAGGCCCGTGTACGTTCCCATTCCACGTATTTGCCTCTGCCAACACTATTTCTTTGTCGCGCGCACTAAGCGTAGAAGTGTTCCCATTGTGCTGAAACCTTTGCATAGCCAAGGGACGTGGAAAAACAAATGAATGAATCCATATCTTAGTAGCTATAGACAGATCCAATGATCCGGAAGCGCATGTACCTATATACAAACATCGGAAACTATAGAATAATTACGTTCTTTTAATCCATATTTTCCGGGTTATAATTTTTCAACTCCACATTTAAGTAGTAATTCTCACTAGCTCGAAAAATGTCTCCACTGTTATTAATGTTTTATAATCTAGTTAATACACCGAAATGAGAATTGTGCTGATATTCTACTTAAATAAACCTACTTTTCTTACTTGAATGTGGTTGTACAAGTTGGAATGTTTACATAAAAACATGTTTTGGTTACTTAAGGCACTTAGGTTATTTACTTAACCAATGCGGGTATTTTACTACCCTCGTTTTAAGACCCTGTTTCCTTTGTACCTTTTGTTTGTTCGGACCTTGTTTTCTCAAGTATGATGAATGAGCGTCATTTTTTCTGTTATTCGTGTATAGGGTTGTTAGAAGACGTATTCAGAATTGTAATGATTTTATAAAATAATGACAAGACATTTATATAGGTTTCCTTATCACGAGCGACAGATGGCGCTTGTAGTTGAACTATTCGTTATTAAACGCCCTTTTTATTACAAATTAGTCAAATATAAGTAGGTGTTATATTATCAATTTGTCTGTGTAATCAATTTATAACTATTGCTAAATTTAAAGTTAATCTAATGTATTTAAATTAATCAATTGATCATGCGTACTGTGTACTTCGCTCTGATTGGTCTAACCCAGCTGAGTGTTTGCCTACGTCTAAGAGTGGGGAACATTCGGCTGGTAATAGATCAATCTGTACTGAGACATTCCTATTCCGAGGCGTTGAGCAGTAGACATAATATCTTATAAGCCAGTGCTGTTGTTGTATAATTGTTAATAATTATTGAGCGATTAAGTGATAAGTGATTGTTGATAATTACATACTGTTGGATGAATAAATACTTGTAATACTCAGTCTGAAGTGTATGATTCGTCACATTTCAGAAGTGGGATATGCCTACAAGAAAATCCACAGATACAGTAATGTTGAGTGACGTATGTCTAGAGGTTATGTGTGCCTACAATAGAAAGCCAAGTGTGCTCGAGTTACTAGAGGCTATGTATGCCTATTGAGCCATGTGTGCTTAGATTGTTAGAGGTTATGTGTGCCTACAATAGGAAGCCAAGTGTGCTTGAGTTACTAGAGGCTATGTATGCCTATTGAGCCATGTGTTCTTAGATTGTTAGAGGTTATGTGTGACTACAATAGGAAGCCAAGTGTGCTTGAGTTACTAGAGGCTATGCATGCCTATTGAGGCATGTGTGCTTAGATTGTTAGAGGTTATGTGTGACTACAATAGGAAGCCAAGTGTGCTTGAGTTACTAGAGGCTTTGCATGCCTATTGAGGCATGTGTGCTTAGATTGTTAGAAGCTATGTATGCCTATTGAGCCACGTGTGCTTAGATTGTTAGAGGTTAATTATTTTTATTTTATTTATTTAATTTTTATGAGGTACATATTAGGTCTTACGAAGTAATATAAGCCCCACAAAACTGTACAAACAGTTTGACTGTGGGATCAATTTTAGTCTTAATAACATGTAGGTAGGTACATAATTAGTAATGGAGTGCACAATTAATGTTTTACGGTAGGGTATCTATAAGTTATTTTTTTTTTATCTACACGCAGTTTTATAAATCTTATTTGGATATTCTCCAGTTTATCTATATAGGTTTTTAAATGTGAGGCCGTAGCAATCAAGAGCATAATCCAAAATAGATTCTACTAAAGAAGTATAAAGTAGTTTTAGTATACCAGTAGGAATAGGAGTTATGTGTACCTACAATAGGAAGCCAAGTGTGCTCTAGCTACTAGAGGCTATGTACGCCTATTAAGCCAAGTGTGCTTAAAGATAGTAAGCCAAGTGTGCTTAAAGTTATTTTGGCCAAGTGAGTCAAAAGTTTTGGGCCAAGTGTGCCCAATAGGAACGGAACTATCCTCAGACGCGTAAGTAAAGCATGATTTATACTAAGAGAACAATTAAAAGAATTATTATGCGACTAAGTGCGTTGCAGATAGTTGTGTATATACCCTCTATTAATTTTATAAATTGGAAATGGGAGACATTTATTGGAAGACGTATATTTTTGATTGATCTTTTCATGCGTAACTTCGAATTTATGGAGCTATTAATTTTAACCAGTTCGAGTAGATATTTTAGTAATATAAAATGAATTTAATAATAATAGTAAAAAAAGGAGCTTTTAACTTGTTAGTGTCAAATTGAAACAATACTTATACATTTTTATGTTTTGAGGCCATGGAATCTGATGATACCAATAAATGATGATGAAACCAATGAATGCATACTCCAGACGAAGAGCCGCCAGTTTAGTCGTACAACCATTTACCAAATGTTATACCGAAGTTCAATCCAGTAAATCTCAGAGTATTGAAGGTTGTTTATGAAAGGTAAGTGTGTAATATATGAATGGGACGAGAAGCAGACCATACATTTTGCCCGACAAAAACTTGTCGGGCTAGAAAAAAAAAAAGGAAAGGTAAAGAAATATTGGTACGTACAAATTCAAATTCAAATCTTTATTGTCTTCATATATAATTAGGATGTTACGAGTTACAATAATGTGTGTCAAAATGAAAAGGTACAACATGAAGTAATGAAAGTTTACGTGAATATTTTTATGATAAATTGATGCTGATATACAAGCTGATATGATATTAGTGATAAAAAGGCTGTAGGTTGTGCAACTCACGGCATTTATGATAAATCCATTAGAAATGAAGCTCAAGCTTTAAATTGTAATGAACCGGAAAGACTCGCTACATATTCTCAGTTCTCAGCATACCTAGTTAGAACCTATTTCTACAAATAGAAAGCGTCATGAACTCATGATCATACCTCGCCTTCGACTTCTAATGATACCAATTATTTGTTTTAATTGTCGTCGTAAAGAACTCTTACACCAGATGTCCCAAGTCCCTTGACAAGCGTCTAAAGTGTGACAGGGCGCTAGAACGAAAATTGCAAACCGACACCGTTAATTCCATGAACAGACCCAAAGTCAAGCGATGAAATAGAACGTAAAGTCCATACAACTTCTACACACAGTAACAGTAATAACAAGTTTTACAACCGGGTAAATGATCGAGTTTTCGTTGGGATTGATAGATTATAAGGATTGGGTATAGTAGGACCCACTATTTGGAACCGTGCACCTAGTTTTGACAATTCAAAAGTACCTGTATTATTGGTTTATTTGAAATGGATGATTTGACTTTTGACTTGTGTAATGCGTGAATCTGATGCAAATAGCCTTGACCCCGTGAAAACTGTGTCGAGATTACCTATAGTCAAGGGTTTTGGTAGTGACACCCGTATATAGTACGTTCTTAGGATTGATGAAATCGAATCGAATGTAGAAGTACCTACTTATGGTTAATTATGGGTTTATGCAGACTGCGTTACTCATTGGATAAAATTTTAAAGTCCTGAGCTTCGCAGCAAACCAATGATTTGGGCCCCTTAAAGCTTACCTTATCGGATTTCATTCAATTAACCAGAAACAAATCGGAATTAGTTGAAGATTCGGATTTAGGTTCTTCTTATCCTGGGAATGTTTATATAGAAGGTTATAATAGTAATAAACTTGGCAAAGAATATAAGTAACTTACCTCAAGGCACATATCGTCTAAGCATGGGTAAATTTCACCTTATTATCAAATTTAGCTAATCAAACCCTGAATTTTCCCAAAGAATTTTGCCCAAGATTCGTTGCATTGCGATGCTCTAATTGCAAAAGCAATGCCTTTTGTAAAAAAAAAAAAGAATTATATGCCCTAACAAAATCACGAGAGATATTACTGACTTGGCTCCTTTGATAAAGTCTGAAATCAAAGTCGGTCCCTCAAGTTGGCAAATGGATAAGCCTTACCTACGCATTATCGCAGTCGTATCGTGATTTTTTTTGCATTTAACTTGAGCGAGATAGGTTGTAATAACTCTATTAAAATGAAGATAGACTTGCTTAATGATAGACCTGTCACACATAGACCCTATCGCTTATCGCACTTCGAGAGAGGACAGGTACGAGAATTTATTGATGACTTGTTGCGAAATGATATAATACAAGAATCCGATTCCGATTGTGCTAGTCCTATAGTATCATTTGGGTAGAAGATCAATTTCAAGCATTAAAATAAAAGTTTGAGTAATAGACCAACACTAGCCTTATACAATCCTAAACTTGATACGGAGTTGCACACAGATGTTAGTTCCTTAGGTGTGGGAGAAATATTAGTACAGTGGCAGTCTAGCCTTCGGGTACTTAAGCCGGTTGCTTATTTTAGTAGGCAGACGACACCTGAAAGGCGTCATTTACAATCTTATGAAATTTGAAGTTTTGTGTTTATCTGTTGGGATTAGAATTTAAAATAGACCATAATACGCTCCGAACCATACTAACCAAACGAGTATAGACCCGGTATTCGTATGACACATGTCGATGCATTAAGCTGAAATAACATTCTCTGCCTTCTGACATTAAAGACGAGTCTTCTGTTAAAGTATCGAGACTGACAATTGGATATTAACACTACAAATGTAGATCCAGACATTTCGCGTATACTTAAAAATTCTTAAGCCTGAATCTGACGAAGAGTCTAAATATATTAGGAAAAATTATGTTATTAAAAATCATAGAGTATAAAGAATTGACGATGAAATACGCCTAGTTGTCCCTCGTAGTGCTCGCTGGAAAATATGCCGTTATAATCATGATGATATAGGACATTTAGGCATTTCTAAAACGACTGAGAGAATTCAATCTGTCTTTTGGTTTCCAAGGCTGCGGCGATAAAATTCTGTGCATTCGGTACGCTTATAATAAAGATGATGCATCCAGACAAAAGACTGAATAATTGTATCCTATAGAAAAAGTTAGCGTCCCATTCCATACAATTCACCTAAACCATCTTGGTTCGTTTGTAAAGAGTAAAAACGGCAATGCCTAAATTATTACAATAGTTGATTGCTTTACAAAATATATATATGTGAAAGCGGTAAAAGACACGAAAACAAAAAAAAAAAAATGACTGGCTTACCATCTCCAATAATACCTGATCACGAGCTTTTGCGACAGTCATAGCACTAAACATGTCCCTATCGCTGTAGTTTGTCGCAGGGCAAAAAGTCAAACTGAAAGATATAACCCAACCATCTTAAACGCATTAGCAAAACATAATGACGGAAATGACGAACGCAATTGGGAAATGTGTCTTGGCAAAATCCAATAGGGTGTAAATAATTCAGTTAATTCTTCTACCAAAAAGACTGCCATAGGGGCTTTATTTGGCACCACAATAAAAATACCTCGATAACTAAAAGATATCCTAAATGACGATGTATTTAAAAACAGACTAAATAAACACCTATTACAATAATGTTATTACATGTACACGCTAAAAGAATTCTTTGAAGATAAAAATAAAAGATAATTAAATTATAATTAATAACAATAAAATCTTTGTGCAATAAAAACAATTACCAAAATAATAACAATACCTTAAATTTCTGTAAATTGACTACCTAAATGGTTATTTAATTTTAAGTAAAAGTTTATAATTTTATTTTCTAATATTGTAATTTGTTAAATTATAATTATGTAATTAACTTGTTAGTACCCATGTATTCTATGCTGTGCCCCAACGGGGTTTCATGTTGATACTTACCAAACTAGAGATCTATGTATATTTACACATGAAGCAATAAAGAACTTTGACTTTGACATTCAGAGATAGAGCAATAAGTTCGATGTTGGAGCTGACATTATACAAAACATGTTACAAAGCGTAAGAGATGAGGTCGTACTAATACTAAAGTCACGAAAAACACTATTATGATGCCGGTAGCACCCCTAGAACCTATAAACAAGGTGATTTGACTAAGGTTACCAGAACTGACTATAATAATAAAGGCAATAAAACTTTTTAAATTCATAGATCTGATAAAATCACAGAAGTTTTGGGCAATGACAGATATAAAATCACTGAAATTCCGGTTTTAGCAAACGTAGAGATTCATTTAAGAGTGTCGATTCCGCTGATCGTGTTAGACCTTGGATAAATATAATTTCGCCTGACCATAAAGATTCATCAGATCGTAATAGTAGCCCATCTTCTGAAAGCAATAATGATAACGACAAACTATTTCATAGAAAGGAATCGGACATCAATGAATAGCCGAATGTAATGATTTTGCATTTTTGATTCGTGTTTGTTCAAACAGTTTAAGCATGTAATATTTCTGTATGTATGACTTATGTTATTGAATTACGATAACGTGCGTCAGGAGATCGCACGTTGTCGGATGGCCGAATGTAATGATTTTATAAAATAATGACAAGACATTTATATAGGTTTCCTTATCACGAGCGACAGATGGCGCTTGTAGTTGAACTATTCGTTATTAAACGCCCTTTTTATTACAAATTAGTCAAATATAAGTAGGTGTTATATTATCAATTTGTCTGTGTAATCAATTTATAACTATTGCTAAATTTAAAGTTAATCTAATGTATTTAAATTAATCAATTGATCATGCGTACTGTGTACTTCGCTCTGATTGGTCTAACCCAGCTGAGTGTTTGCCTACGTCTAAGAGTGGGGAACATTCGGCTGGTAATAGATCAATCTGTACTGAGACATTCCTATTCCGAGGCGTTGAGCAGTAGACATAATATCTTATAAGCCAGTGCTGTTGTTGTATAATTGTTAATAATTATTGAGCGATTAAGTGATAAGTGATTGTTGATAATTACATACTGTTGGATGAATAAATACTTGTAATACTCAGTCTGAAGTGTATGATTCGTCACAGAATTATATTTAATTTGGTACGTACTCGAGATATCAATTTGGATTTTCTAAGGTACATAAGGTATATATATGTAAGGTACATAATCTTTCTTTTTTCTTAAAAATTAAATGTCACACTAGCTCTTTGTGTAGATTACTCGCGGTTCCTTCTATTTCATGTCTTCGTTCTAAACTTTCATTGTCTACACATCTAGAGTCTTGGGATCTTGATATACGACAATGCGCTGTGAAATTTAAAACCACAATGGGCAGGGTAGCAGTTCAGTTCAGTACTTTGCATGGCATTTTTACAAAATATCCATATAAGTAAATCAGAGTCAATTGCCGCATGTATAAGAGATCATCACTGCAGAACAGCTCGAACGTTTTGGCTGTCTCTTCTGTGTTCGGTATTAGCAAGACAATGTTTGATTTAGAGTTTTTTTTTTTCAAATCTGACGGATACCTACTTCGAGAAAATTTACGTAATAAATTTATAAAAAAGCGTAAGTGACATCTTTTAATCACAAAGCATGATTTTAATACTAACATTTGTGCCCTACTATTACTGTAAGCCAGATCAAATTTTTGTTTTGTTGTAATGGAAAACGGAATTCTACTCGTAAACAACAAATACACTTTTCTAGTAAAATTTTCCAAGAAAAGAAATCGAGTGTCTAGAAACTAATGAAACTATCTCGAAAGTTCTGACGGCGTCGTTTATATGAACTTCTGAATTTGCATGAGTTATATTCTGAGTTTTGATCTTACTCATACCGAAACTTTTACCGTGAACCCTTCATAATTTATTTACTCACGAATTGCGCCTGCGATCGACATCTTATATATTTTTATTAGCATACATAAACACGTTGAAAGTTTTGTTATTATTTCGATTTCCCTGTGTGAAATAAACAAGCAAGTAACGAAAGTTATTTGTCTATCAGTGTATTCGTAACTATCATAAAAACACTGTACCACTTCTAAAATCATCGGCGAAGAAGAGAATAGAAAAATGCCCAGTAAGCAGAGTCAAAAGCAGATTTGCCCAACAATAATACAATAATGTTGCACCTAGACTTTATAAACTTAATTTGTCGTGCAAAACGAAACATCTATCTAATTATCAAATTAAACACACAAACACACACACGAGCGCGCGCGCGCACTTGCGTAATATTCTAAAATTGTTCACATTTGAATAACTACGTTAACTACGTGTTCTATTGATGTAATTTAAATATTGTCAATGTATTAAGGGGAAGACACTAACACCTGTAGTTGCAGTACACACGCAGTTTTTGACTAGCGCGGGCGTTAGAGGATCCCATAATGTAGCAGTGCCAAATTATGTCAATGTTAATAAAGAAAGAATATTACATTTGCTGTATCATTCAACTACATAAAGAAAAAAATATCAAAATTTGCTAAACTAAAAGATGAAACTATTGGCTTAAATATTGATCATATTATTATGAAATCACTTCCCAGGAAGCTAATCCGATTACTTTATTTTATTTTTTCCTTTTACTCGAAATCCTCGAAAATTCTACTATAACTTGACCGGTTCTGTGAGTAGCTACGGTCATTGACTCAGGTTGAAAGAATATTGTACTAACATCTTGACAAGCAAAATACATTATAGAATGTTTGCATTTACCCATTTGCTTGGGATAAGCACCTACCATTGTTGACATTGTACAAGTTTTCTCTAAGAAACCAGCGAAGGAAGTGTAATTTTAACCGCTATTTCTTGGCTCATCTAATTGCATGCCCTCGTTAAGCTTTATGTGTTCAGTTTGATATAAGCATGCATATAAAAGACTGACTAGTAGTCTCAGATATTATGTACACAATCAATTTGCATATTCATATTTATCAGTTTATAAGACGAGGCTCTTAAGCGTACATTTTTATATAAACCTAAATCCTACTTAACTTATCAACGCAAATGTAAAACGGCCACACAGAAACATGTTTATACCGTCGTATCTCAGAATCCATTATCCACTGTTTCGGTTCGCCTATATAAATTAATTTATGCAATGGTAGCCTACATTATTTCTTCCTCAAAAAGAGTTTTCTCTAATGTGATTGCCTTATCTCATTAGACTTTCTTTGTTAGTCTAAGAAGACCAATAACGCAAGAATCCTAAAAAAATCTCCCTAAATTTAATCTAATAAAAAATTTAATCTAATAATCTCCCTAAATTTCGGTCTTATTACAATTCTTCAGCTACTCACGTACCAAAAGTTATAATTTCTAAATAACCAACAACTAGTCATAACACGCTTTATCGTTACGCAAGTAATTTTATAAATGCTCCAGGTTATTACTACGGCGCTAGGTACAAAATTATCTCGCTCACTTAATCACCACACCGTGACAACGGTTATTACACAAATTAGTGAGATAGCGCCAAGGCATGAAGCAGTAGAAATAAACAATGAAGAAAATGTGAATAGAGTAGGTAAAGTCATTACATGACACAGGTAATAAAAGCATGTTCATAAGTATAAGGATAAAGGAATTTGGAACTCTAGTCATATTAAGACACAATGTCAGGATAGGAACTTTTATAAAAATAAAACAGCAAAGAAGAAAGTGCACGGAAAATATGAGGGCTGGTGGGAGGGACAACGTATCACGTGATATAACGCTCTAGAATATACATTGAGAGGAATTGAAATCTTAATGACTTGGAACTAAGGTCTAATATTTTCTGTCTCTTCGAGTTATTATAATAAGAAATATTGAAAATTATTGTTGAATTGATCAATGAACTTAGAAGTATAAAAAATACATGGTTGTTGATGTCATTTTCTGTTCATAATCATCAGCATCAGAATTTGGCTTGAAACGAAGATACGCTTCTAACTTTTAACCATCAATCATCCCAATTTAGATGGAGCTTAAGATTTTATTTATTTAGTTTTAGAAGTAACTGTTAACGAGTTTATAAATTTCATTGCGAGTTTTTGTTCGCTTTTAATAATTATTATATCAATTTATTTACGTCTAACAAAGGAATTTAAAATCCAATTATTTTAATTGCTTTAGTATTTGTATTTCTTTTCCAGGAACATTTTAACACGATCAAATCTTAGAAATTAAATTTGAATCAATTTCTTTTTCATACAGAAATGTGATAAAATCTGTTATCGAATTACGAATTCATATTCTAAGTATACTTCTCATCTCATCAAGAATTCCCAACAGAAGGGCCAATCAATAATTGAGCTTCGTATAAAAGATTTATAGGTAGTAGAAATCAAAATGTTTAAGTTCAAAACGTGTTACCAGGACACGCATCTAAAGGAATTGTAATCCTATACCCTATAAGCCTTTCTGGATTGGTTCCCAAAGTTGTTCCAGTGAAAACATTAGACGGTTACGCTTATCCCACTTAACTGTTGTTGCGATCGCCCGAATAAATTCAACTTACCCTCGTTTGGTGGAGCTTTTGTCCAAATATGTCCCTTGGAAGAGTTTAGGAGGATTCTCGTTAGCATATTTTCCTATTTATCCTTTACTTTCCCTAAGGTTTGCTGTGTTTCGAGTAATCAAGTGGGCAATTTATACATTTTATGCGGTCAAGCTACAGGTCATTTGAATTCATGTTTGCTTAAATTCTCGATGTCAATGTATCTCGTGATTATTTGTAAGTGTAGGTACAAGTATCTTACCGTAGTAACACAAATTATTCAGCACAGTTCATTTGAAATCATAAATCCCATGTCAAAAATAACTAGACCACAATCTTACTCTTAAAAAGTTTGTCGTCTTCGTCTAGTGTAGACGTATGTAGAATTAGCTCTATATAATTTTACACTAGATACATAATTGAAATGTAAATTGCGAGGATTTACGTCGTCTTGAGGAGCTTCTTTTGTACAGAATTCATTAGAATTCCACTTTTTTATATCAACTAGCCCCAAATATAATACAACCATTTTAAGGTAGGTATCTATTTCGACCATCATATATTTGTCTATTTGCCTTAAAATAAAGTGACGGGCGTTCAGTCGTTTCCGCAAACGGATTACCATACAGGCTTCAGTTTTTTGCCATACTGGATCAACTGTTGTCGAGAGAAATGTGAATTTCCGTACACCATGACAAATGCTTCCTATCTAGGTTACAGAATGCTCTTTTTATTAGTTCCAAACCTTGTTGTGGATTTCAAAAGGATCTCGCACATTTGTGTGCTCTATATTCAACTCTCAGTAAGAATTTTTTGCCTGTTATTTATGTTTTATTGTATCAAACGACGTGAAAGCATCATACGGCTTTTGTCGCTTCTCGCAAACATATTAATAAATCTCCTGAATTGGTTCCGTGGCTCCGTCTACCGTCCTCTGAAGGTTAATAATGTTGAATGGCTTGTTTTTTTCAGCTGACGAGATGGAATTCTATATGTAATGAACGCAATTAAACCGATAAATATAATAAGCTGATTTTCTGTATGATGATGGACGTAATAAAGCTTTTCTATCCTAAGTCTCGTAAAATTCATTCCATCAGTCATTTTTTGGATCCACACTGTCGAGGTGATTTATTAGCTATATATAGAATGAGCTAATTTCTCTTTTTTTTCGAGACCTAAACTGTTTCAATTATTCTGGCGGCTAATTCTATGACGATTATGACAATGACCAATTTAAGCTTCTTTTATTTTTATTTGTTATTGTAATTTAGGTTAACAAATAATCATTTTTCATTTTAATTTTTTACGCCTGAATCGCACGATTCAACAGTAGCTCCATAGTGGACAAGTCTTCGGCATCGGCAGGGCAATCAAGTTTGTTTATATTAATAGTAAAAAGGTAGGAATCGAAATGTACCATCTGCTTTTTCTAGCTTCTTGTGCGAAACATTGCGGAGTTACATCTAAAATAAAAAGTATTACTTCTAATTTAGAAGATTGATAGATTTAATTTAATATAACTCTAGAAAGTAGAGTTGTAAAACACTTTGAATAATTGAATGAAACATTTAGTTTGACTAAAAATTTTAGGATTACTTTTCTGAAGCTCGAACACACGCGCAGCAGTAAGATATAAAAATATAAATCGACTCTTTATACAGCGAGAAATTTAGTGTCCCACTGTTCGCAATGCTACCTAAATGGTACTTTGCATTGATATATGACGAAAAAATATTTTTTATTGCCAAATTTTGTGACATCTGTTGTTTATTATGCACCTTTTGGTAACAATAAATGGAGCGGAAACCTATTTAAACGATTGCTGTATAGTATGTTAAATTTCCTTAGGCTCCTTGTTTTCCAAAGAGGAGTAAATCATTCACAGATTTTTTTTTTATAAAGCAAATTTATCCCTCAATAGAATTTTCACCAGTATCGTGGGTGCGTTGACAAACACGAATTTCATTATGACTGATATGTGCCTTGGGCACTACGCCCCCATCATCATCATTATCATCATTAATTTTCCGGCTTCACCCACTGCTGGGCATAGGCCTTCCTCAGTTGTGTTCTTCATCCACAACGGTCCTGTGCTACTCTCATCCAAGAACGCCCACCGACTTGAATAAAATCATCGACCCGTCTCGATACTGAACGCCACTCTTGCTATCGCTTGATCATCATTTAGTAACTTAATTTGGCCACTATGCCACGACGGCTCAATAGCCGTGATATTGGGCTTTTATGGAATTTATTCCATTTCACATATTATTCTGATCAACTTTAGTAATTTACCCAAACACTTAACTTAGTTATTTCAATTCCCCATGGTCTAGTTTGGGAATATAGAATAGGCTGACGACACAAAATTGCTTTTGTTACATCATTACCGTAAATTTCCACGGTTTCAGTCGATACATCGGCAGAATTGACCAACTAAGCTGTCTAACGTAAATTTATGGACACATTGTTTTCATAGCGTATGAACCTGGCTTAGCGATGTTTATAGATATTCCCTTTATCCCTTTGTTTTTATTCCAATGTTCAAAACAACTTCATTTGTTATTCGCGCGTGATAAACACCAATCTTACATGAAATAGAAATGTGTTGCAGTACATCGTTCTAACTTGTTGTGACCAGCCTTATATAAACGTAGTTCCAATAATTTATCATTGTCGTAATCGTTTTCACATTTTTATATTTCATTCTTATGCTGCACACTTTATTGGCCGCTTGTTTCTAGATATTTTAAAAACTATAATTTTACCAACAACTTTTTTGTAAAAACTGACAAGTTT
Source organism: Acronicta aceris (assembly GCA_910591435.1). Classification (NCBI taxonomy): domain Eukaryota; kingdom Metazoa; phylum Arthropoda; class Insecta; order Lepidoptera; family Noctuidae; genus Acronicta; species Acronicta aceris. Next base: position 3,987,260 of record OU342767.1, on the reverse strand, counting down.
CTGATAAACGACAAAATTATGCATGTTATGCGCTTTATTTTTCATATTTCTGGTAATACAGCTATAAATTAAATGCACGTGTGCCAAAAAACGCTCCAGTAACCGCACGAAGCAATTTTTCATCCAGCACGTCCAAACATTTACTTTGCTTTTTTGATCCTGGTCTTTGCGGAAGTTTATTAACATCAGTCTTACTTGTTAGCAGTCCGCTTTATACCGCTGCAGCGCTAGCAAGGTATTACGTTGTCGGCGACTGTCATACCGACCCACTGCATCGGGCCCGACTCAACTGTAATATCAAAAGGATTTATTGTTTAACGTTACACAACGCTGACTTTATTTATTGTTTTATGTGTCAAAACTTTGTCATTTGTTACAATTTTTAATTTTACAACTTAAATATCTGTCTCTGAATTCATTGGTGTTGTATCTGCTATATTGTGTACACAGTCTGAACGTTTCCTCGTGTTATCTGATCCAAGTTATTTATCTGCTTACCTAAATAAATTGAACTATACGTCTTGTAGATAGATAACATTCTAATAATTAATAGCTATCCTTTGAATGCCGAAGGCCCATTGTTTTTGTGCGATTCCCCATTGAGGTGAACAATAACCTTCAGGTTAGAATAATATAGGCACGTATTACATTATTCAACAATACAAATTGTTCTAATGTTCCTTATAGCATTACTCATAAATAAAGCAGAGATATTAATAATATTATTATATTACTTCGTTCATGTTACGTAAAAGAAGCTTAATCGTATCTTTCTGATGAACACGACCGAAAAAGCAACCTACATTGTATGTAATATTATTGATAAATCAATGTTAACAGTCGATCCTCTACCAAAACCCTTCAGAGAAATTCTGTCACTAGCAATTTCAGAATTAACTGCCTTTCCCAATTGATTTCGAAAAGGAAACCGACCTTCAATCTAAGTGATAACATAAAACAATAAAGTGCGTATCCACAAGAGGATAAGATACCCTAAAACCGCTGGGTTTGCTGTTTCTACATTATTTATTGCTAATGCTTTAGTGGGAAATGTCCACGATGTCGTTCGTATGGCGACAGGTGAAGGTTTAAACTTGAGTTAATATGTATTTATTCTGTAACCCTCCATTTGAAACACGGGATTAACAGTTTGTCGGCTAGGGATTGGAAATGTCATAAGAGCAGCTTCATGTCATAGGCTAATGGAGCGGTATTTTAAGACACGTGATATTTTATCGTAACAATGTTTAATACTTCTTTTATAGAGGATCTTGTTTAAACAATTTTATAGCAACAAAACTAATTCGTCTATTACGTTGTGTAGTCAAATACACTACAGTTTTGATATATTATGACAATGTTTTTCACCATTAAAAAAAAATTTTTAGAAATGCGGCAGGCATACCTATGAATCTACACCTTGTATATCATCACTTGTGGAGGCTCTTTTATGCGATCTAAACAATCCAACAAAATTTTGCTTATTTACGACTGTAAATACCTACCTACCTCTACGACTGTGGAGAAGTATAAATAACTTTACAAACTATTGTTAGTATATTTTAATGATAACTTTAAGACATGTTTATTTTTAGTACATACGTTTCACCTTTCTGTTCCCATTAATATACCCGTACACAATCTCTAAAGAGCATGTATCTTAAAATAGATTTTCTTTGCTTCTTGATCATTGTTTAAAAGAAATTCAATATCCGTTGCTACATCCTGGATCTTTCTAAGATCATTATTTTCTCTACTTTCTGTAACATTTTTGCTACTTTTCTTTTAAGAATATTTCCTTTGAGTTAAAGAACAGGATTTATACTACCGGTTTGTTTTCGTCATTTGATCTGTTCGGGTTGAAGCAGAGAATATAGGTATTTCCATTCATTATATTTTGTTTTGTTCCCATCTTTTACAAATCTTCTCCGGTAATTTGTATCCCTTCTTTCTAATTCAGTGCCATTAAGGTTAATGAAATAGAATGACAGTCATTTATAAAATTAAAAATAAAATCGATAAGTTGAACAAAATTTAGACTGACATTGATAATATTATATCTACTCTGACAGGTCATCCTTTTTATAATCAAGGTGCCCGCAGCTACTTACCTAATTACGAAGTAAAGCTAAACTTGCCGCTGTCAACATATGGATGGGTTACGATTCTTAGTACATGGAGACCGCTTTGCGAATACCTACTAGAAGCTAACGAAATATTTGGAACAAAGCAAGGATGATGATGATAATTCACCTTCTAACACCTACAAATTAGATATATTTGCTGCACTATTACTAATTACTGATAACTAAACAAAACCATCTATCAATATTTAATCGTTAAATATTTATTACACACAAGGAAAAGTAATTTCCGCATCTGCAGCCCAGATTGAAAATTGAAATCAGTTGATTCCGTGTCATTCAGTCAACTGCAAAATCAGGTTGCATAATGGATCCTCATATTAAATGTTAAATACGTTTATGATATACACGATATTCCACGTTAATACGTAGGTCATCAAGTCATTTTCATTAAAAGGTAGCGAAATAGGTTTGTATTTTTGCTTGTCTTCGGCATCATGTTTTCCACACTCAATTACTTTTTGCCAGTTTTTATAAATGTTACGAATAAGTTAGCGACATCTATGTTACGCACTAAATTCTGTGAAAAGATAATACATTACTTAAATAAGTGAGTAAATTATCTTATTAACCATGTATGTATCTTATAAAACATGTGACGTCACTTCATGCACGACCATTTTCTTGTAAGTCATAAGGGCTTAGGCTAATTTAAGTATACATCAAAGTACCTTAGGTATTCAATCTGTATGAAACGGGTCTTCGAATTCCATACTAATTTATTGAATGATCGTGCTTATTAACATAACATACCATCACGCCTGTATTCCCCAAAGGATTAGGCAGAAGCGTACTTATGTACACCCACAGTTCGCCGGCATGTTTAGGTCCCATGTAATAGGAAGCAAGTCGGTTGTCATTAACTGGGCAAAAATACCAAACTCTGAGCTGCTACTGGGAATTTCACAGAAAAATCCAAAACACTGCTCAATCTGGGAATCGAACCCAAGACCTCTAGCATAGCAGTCGCTCTCAGGACCACTAGGCTAAAGAGGCAGGTATCGTGCCTGTTATAGCTTTACTATAAGAGATAAGTAGCATTACAAATGAGAACTCCTTGACTTCACCTCAGAAGTGATAGGTAACAATTTAATCTATGGCGTTGCAATGTTCCAAGCTAATACCACTAGGACACATGACACATGGATACTGCAAACGTCTGCATCCAGAGATAGGTAGTTGTCATTCCTAAATTAACATACACGTCGAGCGCTGTCAAACGCGTACCGGAGCTTCAGGAACTGACTGAATTAAAGTTCGATTGTCGATCAATTGTCACGAATACCAGTAGCAATCTAGCAATGTTAGTGGATAGGAAGCATTCATTGGCACTATTTTAAATTCGTCGTATCGTATTCTATGATTAAATTTTATCAATTTAAAATATTTTCAAATAATACTAATCTGATAGATGTGATACTTTTTCTCTGTGCAAATTACATATCGTATAAGATCACCATGAGTATAAAAATTGTTCATACAGTATTTCTCCCCATCCACGCAGAAGTACATTTTAAGTAGCCATCATATCGTCATTTGTATTGGAAAGCCGATATTGGCTCAGGCTGGGCTCAGTGAAGCATGACATTAATCTCAAGTTCGAATAAAAATATTGGGACATCGCATCGAAAAATAGGAATAGTATACATTCTATCGCAGTTGGGCAGGTCGCATGAATACAATACTAAACCCACTTTAGGTACTATCTGATTTGTGTACGAACTTTAGAATATCCTCAAAATGGTCCTATATTTAGTTCTGTAAATGACATAATTTTTGTATGATAAATATGAAATCAAATTACCCGTAAATTTATATTCTCTTTGTTCACAAAACAATCGTATCTCCATTTGGTACGGTGACGGTAAATCGAGTATGCTTGAAGCTCAAATCGACAGCAGATTGGGCCTTAGATTAACTATGTTAGCTACCAACCAGCACGTCGTTGTCTCCACGTGCGAACATGCTCAACGTTTTTAATTTCGTTTTTTTTTTTAATTTCAACTAGAGCAAATTCAAACGTGTAGACCAGGAATATTTAAGCTTTTATGTTCAACATTGATCAAACAATGAGGGCGATTTTAGAGCCACCATTACCTTTAGTAAGCATAACAAATGAATTTCAGGGTTTAAATCAGGTGATGGTTCCCAGGTTATGGGTTCTATACTCTCATATTACCTGTATAATTCTATTTTTGAAATTATTCTTACCCTGCCATTAACTATTTGTGTAGCATTACCTATAGGAATGGGTACATTAATGCGATTATAACCCGATATAATTTCATCAACAATACCTTTGTTGTCACAGCAAATTGGGTCTGATACTACTTCGTTTAGACCTTCGATATAACCAAGTATTGTTCGAATTAATCGCATTATATGGTCCGCTCTATATTATCAAATCAAGACTTCCTTACTATGATACATAACTGCTTTTACAAAATTCTTTTAAATTTTGCCTCTTACTACACAGAAATCTAAATGTCTCAATATTTACTTTTTTCTGTCAATGATACCAAAATTCTTCTTCGTCTATTTTAATCATTATCTTCAACGTCTTACTATTCATCATAAATGATTTGTAATTCATTAGACCCCCTGTTTGTAAGTTTAAAATATTAATCGTATGTAAATTATCTTTTCATCCTCGCACGTATTCGTTGCTTTTACCGAAAGCTCTTAAATCTCAAAATTAAGCGTCAGAATACATTAGAGGTATCCATATATCGCCTCGCTTAGGCAGATTTGCAGCACATTAGCACGAAGCTCAGGATTATGTTTTATCCAAATAAACAGAATTCACGGAACAGCTCGCTACAACAATAGTGGCACTGCACAATTTGTACATTACCATACGAATGAGCACTGCTGTTTTTGTGATAGGAATTAGCGTAGCTGCGAATAAATGGACTTCGCTTGACTATTTTACAGTTGAATTTATAATTTAAGTTTTAGTTGTACACACATTTCAGAAAAAAGAAAATTGTTTTATAATCAACTTAACATGCGACTGTTTTAGAAAGCAATTTTTCTGTCTTAGGCCGTCTGTTTCACCAACTCCAAGTGATGTCATTGCCAGTTATTTAATTTAAATACCTTTATATTTTATAATTTATTCGGTGAGTAGCGGCTACTCCAACAGGAAATATGATCTTAGTCTTAATAGCAGTGACGAAGGGGTTAATTTTGATAAGAGGGAAGCTTCAGCAAAAGTACTTACCCTGACTTACCATTTGGCAATAATAAACACTAACAGTCGCTGATCAAAAGCGAAACGCTGACAGCGATAGGTGATGTCGTGTTAGACCAAAAAAAAAATGGTTTGACAATTTTGATACTTTTGAATGAAAATTAGCACAGGATGCATATCTATTGATATTATATATTAGAGATCTATGCCTGACAGTGGGACACATCTGCTATTTAAATTTCCTTGGATTATATATTAATACAATTGATTCAGCTTCTATTATGTTGCTATTGAACAATTACAATATTACAGTAGCACATGCCTGTTAATAGCAGAGAGATAATTAATATCTATCTGCGATGAATAGCTTCTGCAGTCAAAGGTAAGGTATGCAGCTTGAAATTCAAAGGATAATGTTCGTCTTAACTGAAATTGGATCAGAAACAACTGATTTCATTTTGTACCTTTGAAGTTGAATCATGTGAAGTAGATATACCAGATAACTGCAGTATCTACCTGATATAATAAGCTAGTAATATTGTATTAACGTGGGTAATTTGAATTCCTTCCATGTAAGTTCATGTGGAAAAATTCATGACTTTTCCATGTCTTGTATGTTTTTTTTTTTTTCAATATATCATAAAACAATAAATTTTCCGATGTAGGAAATATTACAATATTACTTTTGTATTACGCTTTAAATCACAAATTTCGTTCGCCATGCGTTTGTTTTTCGAAAATTTATGGGAATTTTAGCAATTAATACGGATTGAGACTGATCCCGCAGCTTTTCGCCGTCCCCGATTGAAAATCTGAGGCAAATTTGTTTCGGTCACCAGTACATCCGGTGGATTACTGGACTGACGCAATATCGGCATCAGTTGTTGGGGATATTCCAGTAGCCGTCCCTGCGCGTATGCCAAAAGCAATCGGACGTAAAATAAGCAGTAGGAAAGCAGAAAACATTTTCAATTTACCAGTTTTTCTGCATCACAGAACTATTGATTTAAATTTCATTATTAAACTGCTAACAGTCGAATTTTAATTATACTTGGGTATAACTAGTAATGTCTAAAGATATTGAAATGTGAATGTTATTCATTTAGGTTGTTTTTACGTAAAGGAGACGTTTCAGAATATATAGAGCCTAGACCACGTCCTTTTAAACTAAGATCAAAATAGGGAAACACACATAAAACAATTTTAAACTGTTCAATAACTTTACGATCGTCTTGTTTGGTTGTAAAAGACAAGAATTTTGCACTTGAGATTATAAAACAACCAAAATCCGTCATGGCGGTAACATGTCTTTTAGATTCATTAAGGACGATTGATATGTTTAAAAGTGAAATAACACTACTTTATACGGAATTTATCGCGTTGTATTGATATTATTTAATTCAGGACGTTTCGGATCCTTTACAGCATCCATGGTCACGGGTAGACCAAGTTGTTGTGTGTCAGAAACCAGTTTGTTGAAAAGTGTTTTGTTTCAAAAAAATTTTAGAGTTTTAGAGGTTAGGTTTCCAAATAATAAACAATTTAATTAACTCAATCGATCATTTCATTTGTTACAATAGCAACACTACAGACTTTAATTCGTTCAATATTCAAACTTTGTACGAATTCTGTCGACACGGCATTCTGTCATGATAGTTCAGACAAGATATTGGCTCGGGACCAGCATCGAATGCGGACGTGTTAACCAAGTTATAACTAAGCATTAAGAAAATATAAGTACCCTTCAATAACGAATGTGACTTTTAATATAGGTTTAATAATAGTAAACTTATACACAAAGGATTTACATTAATAATACCTATGAAGTTACTACGTACATCTATCCTGCCAAGAAATGTCTGTACGTCCAACTGTTTAACATTTTCCTAACTCCATAATGTCTTTTGCAGGCCCTACTCCAGGCGCACGATGTCGTCGCCCGCGAGGTGTACGGCGAGGAGTCCTTGCGGGCGTCTCCGCCGCCAGTCAACGGCCGCACCACCGCACCGCCCGCCGAGGATGAGGAAGATACCGAACCTGAGTTTGAGAACGTGACCAGGGTGCGCCTCGTGCAGTTCCAAAAGAATACCGACGAACCGATGGTGAGTAAATTACGATGGTAAGAGTCCGATATGCATTGCCGCAATTCCGAGCCACATGTAACAATTCCGAGACACGTTTTTATATAGCAATCATTTATCATGTGACATAGCATGAGCTCAGTAATATATACTCGTAATTCTATTTAATGCAAAAAGTTATATATTCGAACGATACTGTCCGAAAATTATAAATGAATGTTATCAGTACCTGCAAAATAACTCCAAAGCATTCATCAACTTCAAACTATATTTACAGGGCATTACACTGAAATTAGCAGACGACGGACGATGCATCGTAGCCCGCATAATGCACGGGGGGATGATACACAGACAGGCGACTCTGCACGTCGGCGACGAGATCAAAGAGATCAACGGCACGCCAGTCGCAAATCAGTCGGTTGCTCAGCTTCAGAGAATGCTGGTACGTGTTTTGAAAATATTTTCGATGATAGTCTTATTCGATTTGGAGATGAGACGAGATGTCTTTTGTCGCCTTTACTGTATGTACCTATAAGAAATTATGGATTAGTGAAAGAAATGATCTAGTTTAAAAAATATAATATGCATTTTGACAATTTGTAGAGAAAAATTTAATTGGTTGCGAAAAAAATACACCATGCATAGCAATCATCCCGACTTTCAAATCCATAGTAACATTTTTACGGTAGATTCTGTTTTCGATCTTAAAATAATTGTCTGTGCAATGATCAATATTGTCGGTTAACCACGTTTCACACTTAAGAAAACGATGGAATTTTGTGGCAATTTTTATGTCGTCACAATAAACAATGTGTGTTTTATTGTCAGTTTATTGGTTACAAAAAACATTTACAGCGAGAAGCTCGTGGATCGGTGACATTTAAGATCGTGCCCTCCTACCGCTCTGCACCGCCACCCTGCGAGGTAACACCTAGTTATGTCCTATGTAGCTCATAAGGATTTGACGATATCCCGAGTTCTTGTCAGTGTGGTTTTGAACAGTAGATGTAGCTCAGTTTGTAATAATACTAGTTTGAATTAAACACTTGATAACAATAAATATTGTTTTTGCAATTAACACTATAGATAGTAGTGTGATTCTAACGCTTGTTTTTACACTAAAAGACATAGCAAAAATCGACAAGCGCACACAAATTCTTCAGATAGACAATGCTTGTCTTGAAGCATTAAACGATTGGTAACAATTGGTATATAAATAGAAGAAATTAAATTTTTGTATTTTTGTTCTAACTAGCTTTTCCGGATAAAGCCTTCGCCCGTGCTAGTAAGTAGCGAGACCAGACCAGTTGCTACTTTGTGATATGTTTATGTTGTTTGTTTTATTTTGTTATGTTATTGCATTGTCACCTGGGCATGGCTGCGCGTCCCCGCGATCTCCGCCGTTTCTGTGCGCTTGTTGTTGTTTTATCATCGCTCCACTCTCATCTCGTTTCATACCATTATTCATCTTTATCATCTGTTTCATATTCCATTTCTTTGCCTTTTGTTTTAAAAGTTATTTTAACTGCTACTAAATCAGAAGTCATACCATTACTATAACAACCATTCGCTGCCAGCATTTTGAATTCATATTAGTTAAATTCATCGAATATACCATTATTATTACAACCCATCTTTGCATACCTATTAATACAGAGGCATTTATCAAAATCTTCATTGATATTTTTTTGTGAGCGGAGAAGTTTATAATTTTGTTAATTTATCTGTTCCAGATTTTTGTGAGAGCGCAATTTGATTATGATCCATTAGAAGATGAATTGATACCTTGTGCTCAAGCTGGTATCGCTTTCACCACTGGCGATATACTTCAGGTACCAATAAAATAACATATTTATATTCTACTACAAGATCATTAATAAAACTTGCATTGTGAATAATTTAATTAATAAAATAATAACCACCAACTAAGTTTTATTGGATTGTTGCAAATATTGCAAGAAAGAAAGAATTCTATTATTTTTATAAACTCGTATTGAACTTTTAGATCATCAGCAAAGACGATTCTCATTGGTGGCAAGCACGCAAAGACGCGTCTGGTGGTTCCGCTGGTCTTATACCAAGTCCTGAACTCCAGGAATGGAGAGCGGCTTGTGCTGCTGCAGAAAGATCTACCACCGATCAAGGTAATACAGCTACTAATTAGTATGGTTGTAAAGGACTGTAAATCAACAATATCTGTCTCCAAGGTGTTAGAAACTCGAAGCTCCGAAATATTATAGGCGCTTTAAATGTTAGAAGTATTTTTGTTTTGCGCTCGTATATTTATTTGAATAGTCATGGTCAACGAACTATTTTATGGTTCATAAAAATTGATGTTATTTGAGACGTATTTAGCTATCGCAACTTTCTGTGTTGATTGATTAATTACCGTCAAAATCAAGAGAAAATTTTTGTCTTATAAGTTATTTGTTGCTAAATTGTGTTTTAGATGCATTGAATTTTGTGTCGTATCTCTATGTATGTCATGTATACCTGATCCTCAATTAGCATCTTGGTTTAAAATGGTTACTGCAACAAAATCAAAATTATATGAAAACAATTTGCGTAATCAATTGAATTGGCAGATATATTAAACAAATCTTCAGTAACCGTTGAACTTAAACTATTGATATCTCTATAATTGCCATTAATCATATGTCATATGTCTCCTTTCTTCTCTGCTGTCGTATTGATAACAGTAATTGAATCATACATTTATCTGATGTTATATGTAGCTTTGTATTGTGGTCATTATCTACCTAACTTACATTAATTTCGTGTTATGCTTTCAATTTCATCTTTGGACGAAGCAGTCGGTATGTAAAATTGCTTTATTGTATTTATTTTACGAGTGATACAAGCTCCCGTTCCCCATAACATTATGCTAATGAAAGTACCTATACCAATTCTGCATGGTACAATGTCGGGCTATAATACCCGAAGAAGTAGAGACATAAACTTTTGATTTCCCCAATATATACCACCCATGTATCTGATGACAAGCTCGCTCCAATTTTTCGTAGCCATGAAGTTCTTAGTAGACTTATCTATTCACAATAATCAAGGATATCTATTTCAGTAATGAATAAGGGAGTTTGTGTAACCTTGATATTATTTATTGTTATTGTTGGGAAATGTTTTGTCAAAGGTTCTATTGGAAATACAAGTTTTAAACTTCGAGGTTCGTCCTTAACTAAACCTTCACGTAATTATCTTTAAAATTTCGCTGTTCATTATCATCAGTGAAACTACCGTGAACCGTTAGTAGATAATATCAAATTGCCCCCAGACTTCTAGAACAATTAAGTTGCGACCTAGTCATTAACAGTTATGACTAAATTTATGACTAACTTCATGGACTGTATCTAAGTTTAGAACTGTCCTATTTATCTAAAATTCCACTTTATCTACCTGAGCATAAATAGAAACGAACAACAAAAACAAAATCGGTTCAAAAATAAGGATTTTATTTGTATGCTAGACAGAGACCGCACTATAGCACGTTGTGACGTCAAAGCGTGCGTGCGCTATACAAGTTCTATACTTACATTCGCTTTGTGGGAAAGAAACAGAGCATCTCCTTTTCAACCTTTTCCTACCAAAAGCTTTAAAAGCTTATATCTTAAACTTTACGGATCGAATTTCAATGTTTTTTTATACTCGTATAAAAAATCATTGAAATTGTATTGTGATCTGACTAGTATTCAACAACCCCTGCTCTTGCACTATCATAACGCCGTCCTTAAGGCCTCCGAGGTCACTTGCTTTTAAATTGGTCCATAATTTATTTATTTCTTTGCAAACATGGGTATAATAAATAGATATTATCAAATTGTCCATAATAATTTTCTCTCACGTTTGACATAACATTGTCCCACTGCGTGTAACCCGTTTTGTGTAGATCCGTTATTACCATCCATTCCGTTTGCATGAACCATGTGTTGTAATGTTGTGCGGCTAGGAACCGAGGGGTGCGTGTCCCATACCGACGGTTGTGAGAACACAGGTATTACCTACGTTTAGTTTGAGATTTATGTGACGTTTTGCATTTAAATGAAACTAGTTTTTAGATGGGCCGACGTTATAAGAAAATACTTTTGTATTTTTTTATGCTGTTGAGTTTACTTTGGACTTACAAGTGCTCTTACGTTATGTTTCTTGAGAGTTTTATCAGAGGCCAATATTGTATGCCTATTTATTTTATTTCGTAAAATTTATTCCTTTGATAAAAGGTAAATATATTTAAAATTCGACCTTAGGTTCAAGCATTTTCAAACAATTCTACTCCCATAGAAGTTGCAAGAATTAAAATGACGCAAAGGCCTTGATGTAGTTCCCAAAACTGGTTTCATTTCTGATTTCAATAAGCTTTCATTTTAGATTTTGATGTATTAGAAATTTGTTTAGCACTAGTTGTACCTAATTACTTCGTGTCTGTTTTTATACTTATTTACCGTTTTATATAAATATCTAAGATGTCGTAGAAGTCATATCTTAATTTGAATATCCATTTGACAAATGAACTCTGCAAAATATTGCTTGTAGCGTGAACATCTTATTTTGAAAAAATATTACCTTTTCAAACTTAGACTTTCATTAAACCAGTACAAAATCTGATAAGTCATAGAAAATCAAGCAATTAAATTATCATCCAGATGATAATTATTTTGTTTTTTTAAATTTCAAGATTTGCTTTTAAATTTTTGATATCGATAATAATGCTTTTAAATAAAAAGCACAGAAATGCTGTTGGTTAGTTGTTAAAATTTAATGCATGATTTATAAAATTATTCTATAATGTTTTCTAAAAACTTATAAAAAGCACCAAATTAAAGACAGATCACAAAGCATGAATAAATACTATAAAATAATAATAACAGAAATAAATAGGCTTCACTTTTTTGTTGCAGCACCGTTGTAAAGGGTGGGTCGACATACTGAAATGTGTTTACTTTTAATTTTGTTTCAGTGAACTGTTCCATATTTGGACGCAAGAAAAAGCAATCAAAAGACAAGTATTTAGCGAAACACAACGCTGTGTTTGATCAACTAGACGTCGTTACTTATGAAGAAGTCGTAAAGTTGCCATGTAAGTCTTCTAATCTAAACAAGGTTCTTGAATTCTATAATCAGTAAATTCATTATAAGCACCGTCTGTTTGTAAATAATCGAGCGATTGTAAACTGACGAAAAATTATAAACAGGCATTCAAAATTACAATACTTCAAGATAAATAATGGGCATCGCCTTACTTCGCGTTTCCGAAGATGACCGACACATCTAGGCAGTAAAATGATATAGAGCTGTTCTTATCAAATAGCCCTTGTACGTGAGTTGCAAATATTACATCAAAAGTAGTCGGGTAACAAAACACGGTGGAGGGCTATATCAGCTCTGTATAGCTCGGTATATTTCAATACAATCTGCAACTGACTGATTAGTGACACCGGGCGCGCCGCTCGCACGGCTTGCGGGTAATTTGCTTTTCTTAGAAATGACGTTGACATTTATTTCATTGCAATAAAGTTGAAATTGTAAATGATTTTTAGGGCCAAAGTACTTTTTGTTAATTATGTTTGTTATGTTAGACGATTGTTTCCGATGTTTTCCGATGCCCATTATTTATCTTGAAGTACTGTACAATAAAAATTTTAATATGGATAATTTATAATCTAACTGATGAAGCTGATCCTGGGTGGGGGCTCAAGTCTCCCCAAAATATATCTGGATCCACGCCAAATTTGATTTTGTTACTTTCTTAATATTAGCCGCCCCAAACCAACGTCTTGGATCCGCCACTAGCCAGTTGCATTAGCTAATAATTTGTTATGTATTATTAACAGCGTTCCAGAGAAAAACCATCGTACTGTTGGGCGCTCACGGTGTTGGTCGTCGTCACATCAAGAACACGCTGATCTCGCGTCACCCCGACCAATATGCCTATCCTATACCACGTGAGTTAACTTTTTATTGTAATAAGATGACAAACCAGTATACGGGCTGTCTGCGCGTCATCTTGAGGTCACAGTTGTTGCACCTTGCACCTCAAAGTTTGGATTTTTGCCCGGTTAAAGGCAATAGGCACAAAGTCAAAGTCAAAATGTTTTATTTCAATTACACCACTAAAATAGTAATTTTGAAAAGTCCAAACTTGTATATATTTGCACGGTTCCAAAAAGTTTTATTACGTGGGAGAGCCATGCTTCGGCACAAATGGGCCGGCTCGACCGGAGTGATACCACGGCCTCACAGAAAACCGGCGTTAAACAACGCTTACGTTGTGTTTCGTCGAGTGAGTGAGGTTACCGGAGGCCCAATACCCTTTTAAAAAGGTCTGCAACGCACTCGTGACTCGTCTGGTGTTGCGGGTGTCCATGGGCGGCGGTAATCGCGATCCGTCTGCTCGTTTGCCCTCCTATACCATAAAAAAGTGGGTCTTATGGAGAAGAACCGGCAAGAAACTCTATAGATACTCTTTTTAACAACATGAATACAATAAGCTTTACAACTTTGTTTTTAATCGTTGCTGGGATACAGTTAGATGTGTAAGATTTGTTCATTATGTATAAAAAAGGATTGCCACAGCAAGTAAGAGCTGACCAGCCCCGACAGATAGCACCCGTTCACGACCATGACGTGTGTACTCGCCCCCTATCTTTAATTTAAAAGGGGCTTAAAAGACTAACCCCCTTTACATGCAAAAAAAAGATCTTTTTCACGAGTGTGTAAGTAGCTACTATAATTGAAATAAAACTACTTTTTACGGATTTTATCGCGTTGTATTGATATTATTTGATTCCCGACGTTTCGGATCCTTTACAGCATCCATGGTCACGGGTAGACTAAGTTGTTGGACGTCTTAATGTTACAATTACTAACAGCTACCTTACGTTTTTGTTAATTATTGGCGATCCGATTCACGCAGCTCGAGATCACCGTATCCTTCGGTCTTGCAGTTTTGGGCTTGGATTTTGATTTTATGGAATCTATAATGGGGTTCCAAGCAATATCAATACAACGCGATAAAATCCGTAAAAAGTAGTTTTATTTCAATGTCTAATATTCGCGTAAGTGTCAGAAACCAGTAAGCTACTATAATTTTAGATTGGTATAGATTCCTCTTTTACAAATAACTCAGAATCATTCACTCAGCTCAAATATCATTCAGTCGTAAGGCATGTGAAAGGCTGAGCTCGAAGGGGTACTTTAATATCATGCTCCATCTTACATTGTCCTGTCTGTGCTTTCTATCAGGCACGACGAAAGCCATTCCAAGCCTATATAAGTAAATAAATTGAGCCATGAAGAATTCTAAAACTCAGTACTCAATACTTTATTGCATTCCATAATGTGTACATTAGTTGGTAGGTATGTTAAACATTGGATCAATTATGGACCCTGTCGGGCACAGCAAAGATATTTTTAATAGGAGACCCAAGATAAAGATAAGAAAGAAGAAGAAGAATAGATTTTTTTTACCTATTCATCGAAAAGAATGGTGATAAGAGGGAAATTTATTTAATCTACAATGGGTATTGACTTATTTCAGATACCACGAGACCACCGAGAGCTGATGAAGAAAACGGGAGGCACTATTACTTTGTGACTCACGAAGAAATGATGGCTGACATTGCTGCTAACGAATACCTGGAATATGGTAATAAGACTGATGTATTTTTTGTCTTTCTATTTTTTTATTTTTTTTTAATAACGTTGCCCCACACTAGGATTTTCTCCTGTATCGTGGGTGCGTTTACAAACACAAATTCTCACATACACAAACGCCCAGACCCGGAACAACTACCTGTAGATCATACAAATATTTGCTCCGTGTGGGGATCGAACCCACAACACGTGACGCAGAAGCCGATCGCTCAGCCGCTACGCCAAACGTATCGTCAAATATCGTCTATGTGTTGTTGTCGTGAAAATTAAACGCTGTGTTGCTAGTTATTTTGATAAATGCATCGGATTTGAAATTTGACTGCCTCATTAGTTTAGTGGTCCTGGGTTCGATCCCCAGGTCGAACAAAGTGTTATTGGGATTTTCTATGAAATTCTCAGGAGTCTGGATTTGTGCCCGGTTAATGGCGATAGGCTCGTCCCCTTTTACATGGGACTTAAACATACCGGCGAACTGTGGGGGTGTACATTAGTACGCCTCTGCCTAAGCCTTCGAGGAGTACAGACGTGATGATATGTTGTTATATTGCAATAAAACTAGGTATCTAAGAGTCTATCATGATACAGTTTTAACCACTACACAAAAGAGACAGTCGTCTCTAGGTTCGATTTTCAGTTCGATTAGTGTTAATGGGTGTTTTTATGAAATTCTTAGTGGCAAGTCTGCCTCATTAGTCTAGTGGTCCCAAGTGAGACAGCTACACTAGAGGTCCTGGGTCGAGCAAAGTGTTATTAGGTTTTTCTTAGAAATTCTCATTAGCATGTTGTCATTGGTATGTTGTCTTAGTGGCAACTTGGATTTGGGTTAATGGCAATAGGCTCGCCCACTATTAGTTACATTAACCGTAAACATACTAGCGGACTGTGAGTACATTTTTACACTTAATAATTGCCACCTAAATAATACTTTGTTACCTTAAGGTTTAGATGTTACCTGTTGACAATAATCTCATATCAAGAATTTCAATGTTACTAATCCTATACGAGTAATATTTACATATTTGGATTGTTTGTTTTGTTGTGATCGCTTATCGAAAAGTGTTCTTACGTACAGAATACACTATACCATCACGCCTGTATTTCCCGAAAGGTAAGGCAGAGGTGTAGTTAATGTACCGTTCGCCGGTATGATTAGGTCCCATGTAATAAAGTAGCGAAGCTATTGCCATTAACCGGGCACAACTTACGTACAGAGTTGTACAAATGCAGCTATTTTATACCTACAACTCTGCCTAAATCTTCGGAGAATACAGGCTATATATGTATATTATGGATTATTTTACGTTTTTTTTTCCAGGTACACATGAAGACGCGATGTACGGCACAAAGTTGGAGACGATTCGTCGCATACATTCTGAGCGTCGCATCGCTATACTAGACGTGGAACCTCAAGCTCTGAAGATACTGCGTACCGCGGAGTTTGCGCCTTACGTCGTGTTCATAGCCGCGCCGCCACTCAACAATGTTGCCGACGTGAGTATTGCGGGATACTTCGTTTTACATATGTATAAACAAGTGCTTCAACCACCATTGGCATCTGTAGAGCATTTACACGGGTCCCAGATGAAACCAGCGTCAAGTAGGTAGAACATCCTGCTTGACATTAAGCTGATCTGGGCAGCCTTTTGGTCCAGCTGTGAGACATGCACACATCTATACTTACATATTTTTTATTTTCATATATCAGATTGTATGTTATATGTGTCTCCTATGCGGTGGCTAAATAAATATTTTCTTTCTTTCTTTTATGTGGAAGTTTATACCGGGTATGGAACGGGTTAGAATACAATTCCTCATTGCCACTCAGGCATCTCGTAAGAGCCGAGAAAATTTATCTGACTTGCGCGGTAAGACCTCTTGGAGTCTATCTGGCTGACGGCCACCCTTAAGACGAACACTGTCGTAAAGTACCTTGGTATGTGTTTCGACTTTTGCGCATGAGAGCCAGTTCCCCCTCGGTTGCTGCGGCTCTGGCAGTCTGCAGTCTGTAGTAGCTCTTAAAGCTCGGCAACGCATTAGCAACTCCTCTGCTGTTGCCGGTGTCCATAGGCGGCGATGACTACTTACCATCAGGTAGCTCATCTGCTCGTTTGCCGACAGAATAGAAACAAAAGTCCTTTCTTTCTAGTTTTACCAGTCATAATAATTTTGGCACATTATTTATTGCGGATGGGCGAGATTTGAGTAAACTTATATGAGTATCTCTACCTAACCCTTCGGGGAATACAGGCGTGATGATATTTTATATTATGTTTGTTATTATTTTTATTTATTGCTTAGTGCCAAAATTATTGTGTTCTGGTTTGAGAGGAGAAATGAATATTTCATTATTGTATACAAAAAAACACACACAAATACACAGTACAGTTTGAGTTTAACTTAACAACTGAAGTCATATGAGAGTTGCTATTGAAAATTCCATAGAAAAACCCAATAACACTTGTTCGAATCGAACCCAGAACCTCTCACTTAGGACCACTAAACAAAATCAAATGGATTTAGTGTCAGTCTAGTTCCATTCAATTTCAGAATTTCAATTTTGTAACTCAATTTGTTTTTACTGTTAATATTGGGCCACCAAGATACAGGCTGTGCCTAGTTTGGGGCCCACGGTTATTTCTAATTTTATGTGGCTATAATTGTCACTCGATTTTCTATGTCTGTATGTTACCTAACTTGTGTGTGTAAATAAATAAATAAAAAAAAATCCCTTTTAATCAAAAATTTTTGTTACAGTACGACGGCTCCATAGAAGTGTTAGTCCGCGAATCTGAGCAGCTCCGCCGCACCTACGGACACTACTTTGACATGACGATCGTCAACAACGATATAGACGATACCCTGTCTCAACTAGAGTCGGCTCTAGTCCGCCTTCGTTCCACGCCGCAGTGGGTCCCAGTTTCATGGGTATACTGACAATCTGACGACTTCCTTTAAGACGAATTAAGGAATAATGGACTTTTGTTGAGTTTCAGACTGATTTTTCTGTTGATATGTTTCTATTATGGGCTGACTATCGGGCTTCCTAAAGATTTCTATCAGGAATGGTAGGTATACGTAAACCAAGTTTATTATATTTTTGTGTCAAAATCGTCTTTCAATGACTTTGGAATTGTTGATTTTTGACAGTTTTGTCCATTAAATCTCAATACTCAATACTCAATTCGTTTATTGCACTGATCTCTGATCTGATGAAATCTGACAATCCTTGTCATTTAGTGTCGTTGAACGACAATTCCGAAAACATAAACACGTTCGGAAATCGTGTCTTGGCCTTCACTAAAAGAGGCAGACGTCGAGCAGTGAACCAACACAGGCTAATGATGATTCAAAAATCAACAATTCTGATGTCATTTTAAAGACGATTTTAATACAATAAAATGGCTTTGGGCCCTGTTCTATTACATCTAATATCAATAAAGTTTTTACACATCGTTTATGTGTAATAATAAAATTATAATTCAACACAAACTTCTCCATTGGTTTTCACTTAAATAGAAAGATGTGCTATGTACTTAATTAAATTTATGATTAATATATCGGAAAAAACAATTCTGTAAACAGTTACCTACAGTGTGTGTTTGGACTTAAATTCACCACAATTATTCAACAACATAAAGTCCATTATCCTTTGTCTTACTCCAATGAGAATATAAATGAACTATTAAATAAAACCAAAGACCAAATTTTACTTAAATTGACACTATAACATCACACTGTAGACACAAAACATGATAATGTCTTGACACAATTTGTTAAGTAAAATAAAATTTTAGGTAACTTAATTTTCTCACTGACATAAGATTATGACACTGTTATGAATAATTTGCTATCCTGTTTTAATTAGAGCAATTTAATAATTAATTAAGGAGTTAAACAACTTAATTTATTATCCTGTGCGATCACAGATTAAGGCTCAATCGATCGAAAATACTCTTAATAAAATCCTATTCCACTAGATTGCCTAAAACTAATATAATAATATATGATAGCAATTTCAATGCAATTTCACTTTACAACCAATTCTGTTGAAGTTGTAAATATGAAATGAATTAGTTCCAAAGCTACGGTAATTGTTTATGATTTAAAAAATGACACAAAATAGTAATTTTTGGTCGTTAATTCACGACTTACAAAGTAAGTTTTATGTATACGTCACAAAAGAGTTATTTTCTCTGAGCTCGTTATTTATGTAAAGACTTACATAAGCTAATATCTACAATTTTATTAAAAGACCTCAATTAATATTATTTAAACAAGTATTAATTTCAATTATTGTGATAAATATAATTGTTCGATTACTCTAGATATTATTAACACTACTTTATTACGAGTAACACAATGTCTAAAATAGGGCTTGCATTGTTAATTTGGTGCATCTGAGCTCAATTTTTCACAACATGTGCCAAATGTACGACAAACAACATTTTCGAGAAAAAAAATACACCTGCACACGACACTACACGATTTTTGGATCAATGTACATAAATATACATTAGTACATAATTTATAATAATATTAACAAAAAAAAAAAACTAATTCCTTAGAAGACGTAGCTCAAAATGTTTACTTCGACATTTAAATTTAAGATCTATTCTACCTTTAGTAAACTATTGTAAAATCTTGTCGTTTTCCAACTAATGACTATGTTTTTACACTGAATGATAGTTCTTCAAACTGTCTAACATTATGACAAAAATCAACATAAACTTTAATTCCACTTGACCCCTCGCTTTTTTCTATCTGAATAGTGAATATGATGCGATTCCTAAAATGCTATTGCCATAATAAGTACAAAATAGACCCTGTATATTGTATAATTCCTGATGTTGCTATATTAAATTATGGTCGCCCGAATTATTTCTGCTTCTTTACATTTTCCAGATGTTTTAAGATCTTTTGTCATATTTAGACGTGGGAACTATCTTACAGTGTTCCTGTATTCCTTAGTTGGAAACCGGTCTATTGACTATATCACAGGATTAGAATTCACAGGGTTGCAAGAATCATTAATAGTCATTTTTTTTTTCATTAATATTGTTTAAACTTACTTAAAAACACTTTTTATCTGTACTTACTGCTTTTGTTGTAAGCATTCTTTGCAATTAGTATCTATTTGTAAGTTTTTATAATTTTAAATGGTGCCATGGAATACTGATAAGTGAAATATAAGAAGCAATTTAAGAGTTTAGATACTCATTTTGTTATTTATTGATGTTATTTATTTCATTTTAATGTTACCGCAAGCATACTTAGTTTTAACGATTATGATTATAGTAACATGAAATTTTGTCTCGTAATTTTTTAACAATCAGGTCCACACAAATGCCCTCAGGGCTCAGATGTGGGAACTTCAAAACGATCGCACATCAAGGGGCTGACGTGTGGAACTTTTTGTTCGAGTCTTCCTTGGCGCCATCTATAAATACTATTCATTATGCTTATCACCAGTATTTTTCTCTAATCTTGATATTGACAGTGGCGAATGTAAGTAAAATCTCGTTATACAAAATAACTTTAAAAGTGGTGAAATAGTTGCGAATTTAATAGAAAACTTGTGAGAGGTAAATTCATAATAAAATTAAGGTCGTATTAAAAGCGACTGGCATCAATAAAAAGTTCGCCACGTCAAAATACTTCGTTTTAATTTTTCTCACGCCTGCACTAATACATTCCTGTATATAAATATAATGAATGAGTAGTGGAATTTTACTATATAACTCTCACTATTTCACTATTTTTACTTTTTAAATATACTTAGGCTAAGTAGGGTTTGTTGTAAGGGTTGATTATTATTATTGACGATTTTTCCACGTTATATTTTATGTTCATCTATGGAATTACAAGTATGTACCTACCTATAATGCGCGTGATTGCTCAATAAATGCTCAGAGTATAAAAATGTAGCATCAAATATTTTAATGGAAAATTAAAAAATGTGCGTACTTATAAAAAAGTGACATAAAACGAAAAGGTAATTATTAAAAAAAATATGAATCAAAATTCTGACATTTTATACTTGAAATTCCATACATTAGATTTGTTATTCGTTTTTACATTTATTTTGCTGTTTGCAACCACTTATAGCAAACAATTAAGTTATAAGATCAAAGTAAATAAAATAAGTCACACGATTGGTTTTATAAACTATTTGTTAATTGTTATTCATTTTATTTAGAACTATAAGTTCAGCTAATTATTTGAAAATTATGTTGCTACTGTCAACTTGTTTCATCTATTATAAGATATCAATAGATAATTAATGTAGTTAAATTAATCATACAATATTGAATTTAATTAAAATAGATATTTATCGTAACAATGATGTGGAAAGTGGAAAGCGGGTAGCACTATTGTCTATGTTTTGTTAAAAATGTTCAATGTTGCTAGATGAAATATAACGATTATTTACTGAAAATAAAATTGAAAATCAAATTACGTTGCTATTAAAATTTTGAAATTTTATTGAATATGTATGCGACATTTTAAATTTTCAACTTTATTTCACATACCGAAAATAATTAATATTTATACATATTGCGTGCGAGATATAGAGATTTGTTAGCGAAAGTCATATTTATTAAATATAAGACGTGTTTCTTTTTAAATATTTATTGTAATAGGCTTATTTCAAAACGTTAAGCTTAGATTTCAAATTACACTATTTTCTTGGAAAGAAATGTGTAATAACTATGAGAAAGATGAAGTTTAGAATGATATAATAATAATTAGGACAGTATAAAATTAATTTTTGCTGGAAGCAGAACACATAAAAGTGCATATATAGCAACACTGTTAAAAAAGTAATGTCTCACTGTACACTGTTTACACTGTCTCTAATTTGTTTTATCAAAGTTATTGTTTAAAAAATATATTGTTGATTTTCTATGATAATGTTTTGATGTTTGAAAAATGCTTTACGATTTATTAAAAGCGAATTTATTTTGTTTTCTTTTATATTCGTAGCTAGTGCTGCTCTCGATTGGATTAGTGTTCTAGATTATAATCTCATCCCCTTTAAACATTGTATAACCTGTATTATACAATGTAATGATTTGTTTCTTTCGTTGTCATTTAGATTTTTAATGAAACGAGACAGCACTATATTATTGGCATAATAACGTGTTATACAATATTTATGAGCACGGGGGTGAGTGTAATGATTATGCTATTTGTAACTAAATATATAATTATCTGAGAGCAAATTTAACGTTATAAGCATCACAAAAAAACGACACACTTAAACATTCCAATTCTTTTCTTTGTTCATGTTATTCATCTAACTTAAAATATTATTATACTAAAATGTTATATTAATTTTAATCATGTGATTGTTTTTAGTTTAGGATATGTTATTTTCTGAATAAGTCCTCTTTTTGTGTACTTATTTCAGTTATAGCACTAGGTATCCAAAGGGTTATTTTTCCTGTGGTTTTATGTTCAAACTTATCTAATTTATATCACAACAATATGAATACTCCGAGAATGGTAGTTATAATTAAGTGTATTCCAAGTTTAAATGTAAAATCACATGAAATGAACGAAACTTAAACTATAGTTAAATGTAATATCTACCTACTAATTTAATTCTTAAATTGTAATGTCTGATTTAAGTCGATTTGTACTAGATGCAACGTTCGGTTGGGCGACTCGAATCGACTTGATTCATACATCCATAAACGACAAGTAATGAATTTGATGTACTGGTACGAAATCAAAATACTAGAAAAAACTGACGAAATGTGGTTTTATCTGAATCAAATAAAGATGACTGACGTAAAATCTTATTATAATAACTGTTAACAATTGAATAAACGGCACAAAATAAATATTAGTTTTATTTATTTTTGGCTTATGGCCACACGCTATGGTTATAGGTATCTACGCTTTTTTTTATTCTTGATAGGCTTACGAGCAGTGACAGCCTAGTGGTATCCGTTGGACTGCTAAGTCAAAGGTATCGAGTTCGAATCCAAGGCACGCACCTCTGATTTTTCGAAGTCATGTGCGTATTAATAGTTAATTATCACGCGCTTAAATGGTGAAGGAAAACATCGTGAGGAATCCTGCATGCCTGAGAGATTTTCTCGACGGCGTGTGAATTCTGCCAACCCGCACTAGGCCAGCGTGGCGGACTCTAAGCTAATCTCTCTTCAAGATTCACTCGTGGTTTAAAGACACAAGAGACACGATAAGATTGTTTGGGGACCCACCCAGGGTCAGCTTAAAAATGGTAAAAAGTGAAACAAAAATATATAGTTGGATGAAACCCATTGGAAAAGGAAGAGAATATAACATAAATGAAAGGAAAAATAATTTACAGGCGATCTGAGGTCGGGAAATGGATGGGGGTGAGTTTTTAAGGTTAAAAAACGGTTTTTCTCGATATCCGGCAAAACTACAAGTCCTATGGAAAGTTGAATGATACAGCTTTATTAGTATACTCTTTGGTTAAATGGCAAAGTTGTAGGTATTACAAAGATTACAACTTTTTTATAGAGTATTGTAGAGGTCAGTGTGGCCAGCTATGCGGGTCAGTTTGGGGTCTGGGTATAGACTAGTGATAAAATAAATAATATAGATACCGGTATTACAATTTTAATGCCATGAGTTTATTCCATATACCGATAGACAAAAATAAAAATACAAATTGTGTTGTTATATGGATAAATTTTTAGAATCCTATTCTTTTTGTAGGTTATTTTACTGAATTTGTGGCTAGGTGTGGCGCCGCCGAATAGTAGCTCAAAAGGTTAACCGAGAGTCAGTGACCTTCTAGTAGGTTAGGTACTAGAACACTGAGCTAAAAAGACTTGTATTCAAAATGACGTTTGTTTGACAATCACAATGACACTGACAGTCGGCTGTCTGTCAGTGGTAACATTTGTGTGTGTAGACTTTGGCTGGCTAGAGTTGAGCAACGAGATTATTTTGTTTAAAATTGCGCATTTTTAAGACATTTACTACTTAGTGATCATAATGGATAAAAGAGAACGACGTTCAAATGCAGGAAATCTCCTAGCAAAGGTGCTAGACGAAGAAGAAGAGGATGAATTTTATACAACAACTTACGGTGGTTTTCACGAAACTGAGGAAGATGTTGATTATTTGTAAGTATATAAAGCCTTTTATCATGTAAACATTTGCTAGACAACAGCTAGGCATGAGCATTTATTGTAGTACACCGTTGTCAATGATAAATCACCGTGTTTGTCTGCATAACACGGGGAAGTCACTAGAAAACATCATCACTAGTCAGCAGTTCAGTTTGCAAATTTTTAGCAATAATTCCGGTCTCTCCAAATACTATCATGAATTTACCATGATAATACTGTTCATCGCCGGGTAGCGTCGTTTAAATACCTTTTTTACATTTGTGTACCTCTGCCTAATCCTTAGGGGAATACAGGCATGTATTCCCCTAAGGATTAAGTACCTACATATATTTGTATATATTATATATATTTGTACATATATTTATGTTATTTTGTCAATCCATTTTTTTTTTGTATATAGACAAGAGAAAGAAATAGACGATGAAGTTGACTCAGATTTTAGTATTGATGAGAATGATGAACCAAAATCAGATCAAGAAACTGATGAAAAACGGACAAGGAAAGTTGGCACGAAAGTCTACAAGGTAATACTTACCTTTTTACCAGTACTTATGAAACATTACAAGTACTTGTGTGGACATTTTCTGAAAATAAAGGGTGTTACATTCTTCATTGGTACAATATTGTGGCAACAAATTGGGATTGAAGGTTAATTTCTAAGTTGGAGTGAAGTCAAAATTATTTAAAGAAAGTTCCCACCATCATCAAAATCCTAAAATTTAATAAACTGTCGAAAAATACCTACACTTAATCAAAGTATTAAAACAAAGTACCTATATCTACTTTCACACACAAGTTTTACTGCTTGAGCATAATTATTATAGTAAAATAACTGTAAGAAGAGGTCTAATTGGCGCGATTACCATTGTTAAGAAGACTATAATTTAACATATATTAAGCTAACCATTTAACTTTTTGACTATGATCTTTATTTGAGCTAGTTCTGAAACTGGTCCAAGTTCACCCTTCATTACTAAAGCTAGTACAATTAATTTTCCACATTTAAGGACCCCAACAGAAAGAAAAAAGCAGGAGGTGCTGCACCGGGACCATCTTTGGGTGATAAAGTAAAAAAGGTTAATGAAAGGAAACCCAAGGAACCAAAGGAACCAAAACCTAAACAAGAGAAGGCAGAACAAGACAAGAAAGAACGAATACCTCATCTTGATTCATCAATCGGTGAGTTTTATACCACATATCATGGATAACTTTCCATATAGGATTTAAATTTATATAATGTAATTATTTTTTTTTAAAGCTTACTGGCAATATGGGTCACACATTACTAGTATTATTGTTAACCCCTTGTGCTAAGCTAATACATGTGTTATGGGTGGGTTTAGTGCAATGGGTGGGGTTTGAACCGGCAACCACTTGATCGCTAGTCCAAAGCCCTAGCCATTAAGCTACCACCGTTTCGAAAATGCACTCATGTTACCAAAATAAATCTATTTTGAGGCGACAACATGTTCCAAGTTTCTTTTACTTCAAACACATATCTATCTAGAAACATAAATGATATAATTTGACTACATCTTTGGCATAGCAGTTAAGGAGGTTACCTCTCTACTATCATTGCACCACTTGTTGATTCCGACCCAAGGTAAATATTTGTTTGTTCCATGGACCTTTGTTTCCAGTCTGGGTGTAGTTTGTGTCTATTAATTGTATATTTGTAATGTCCCCCGCGAGAGAGAGTGCCTAAAAAAGTCAAGAGACACATGATTTTATTTATAAACACACTGCCCCCACACTAATATTCTCCTGTATTGTGGGTATGTGTGGGTGTACAAATTCTCACATACACAAATGCTCAGATGCAAAACATCTACCTGTAGGTTATACAAATATTTGCCCTGTGTGGGGATCACCAAACGTGTTTTCAAGATAATAAGAGCTCAAAATGTAGATGTCTATTATTATTTATTACAGAACGTAAATCCATTAGGCAGAGTACAGCAGTAAAATCAGCAGAAACACTACAAAGAATTAAGATTAGGTCTGCACTCAAAAAGAAGAAGCCCAAAAAAGTTGAAGATAAGATGCCAACACAAGAAGAATTGTTGGAAGAAGCACTTATCACTGAGAAGGAAAACCTTAAAAGCTTAGGTATGTTGTACCTACTATCCAAAATATTCAATAGCTTATCTATATAGGTATACTGGGCTGCTTTCCGCAACTCAACGACAAAGCGCGTATTTTGCGTGCGCTTATCTATATAATAAATTATCTAAAAAAAAACAAATACTAAACTTTATTCAAGTTCAAGTTCAAGTTCAAATGTTTTTATTTCAAATAAGCTTTTACAAGCGTTTATGAAACGTTATGATTCTAGTTGCTCGGTTCCAAAAGGTTGATCCTATGGAGAAGAATCCGGCAAGAAACTCCATGGACACTCTTTTAAAATAATTGGTGTTACAATCTTCATTGGTACAATATTGCGATATGAGGATGTGTGAACATTGGATGTCGAAGTTAGGTAGAAGGTTCTCAGTGTTTGAGAACTCCATGTCATTAATAGAATATAAGTGAACTATGTGGTAAAGTACACACCTCATCAAAGCAGGATAAATTAGAGTCCACTCAGACATGCCACAATGTACACACATTTACAGTTTCAGTTGAGGTAAACAATACTAACCATATGAAGACATCTCGAAATGTAGTGAATACAGAATCTCTGAAAACTATGTCCATATATTCACTATAGATACTAATTTGGAAAAACCTCAGGTTGCCAAGGAGGCCGCAAGTGCATCCGTATTTAAACACCACACATCTTTATCGTCAACGTAGTCCTTGATTTTATAATAGGCTTTCTTAACAAGAACTGATTTGACGTACTTTTTAAATTTCTTGTCAGTAAGATCGGTAACACATTTAGGGAGTTTATTGTAGAAACGCACACAATTTCCTAGAAATGATTTATTTGTTTTGGTTAATCTAAATTTAGGTACCACAATTTTATGTTTATTCCTAGTATTAAGGTTGTGAAAGTCACTATTGATACTGAACGTCTGCAGGTTTTTGCGGACGTACATGATGTTTTCGAAAATATAGAGTGACGGCAGTGTAAGTATATTGATATTCTTAAAAAATTCTCTTAGGGAATCGCGAGGGCCCATATCGTAGATTGCGCGGATGGCCCTTTTCTGTAAGATAAAGATTGAATCTACGTCTGCGGCTGATCCCCACAGCAAAATACCGTATGACATAATGCTGTGAAAGTAAGCGAAGTACACTAGCCTGGCTGTAGCCACATCGGTGATTTGCCTAATTTTCCTCACT
The DNA here is from genome assembly GCA_910591435.1 of Acronicta aceris. Taxonomy (NCBI): domain Eukaryota; kingdom Metazoa; phylum Arthropoda; class Insecta; order Lepidoptera; family Noctuidae; genus Acronicta; species Acronicta aceris. Next base: position 3,959,755 of record OU342767.1, on the reverse strand, counting down.
GCATAAGCAGCGGAACTTAATCTGCTAGACAGGGCTGAAATGTGCGCACCCCACTGCAACTTGCAATCAACCGTAATACCCAAGAAAATGGTTTCATTGATTAGGTCCAGTTTGCTGCCATCAAGAATTAAATTAGGTTTAGTTTGTGGTACATTTGGTAACGAGAATTTTAGACATTTTGTTTTGCTAGCATTAAGTACTAAGTTATTAGCAGCAAACCATTTAGACAAAGATTTTAGACTCTCATTTACGTTAAGGAGATTGCTATCATTTCTATCGATTTTAAATATGAGTGAGGTATCGTCTGCAAACAATACTATATTCGCTAGCTCGGCCATCATATAGGGAAGGTCATTTATATACGCTAAGAAAAGAAAAGGGCCTAAAATAGAGCCCTGTGGAACACCCATTTTAACAACAGACCCGGGAGATGCGACTCCTTTTATGTCCACTTTTTGTCGCCTCATAGCAAGATAAGAAGACACAAGCTCCAAAGATGGACTGGACATTCAGACTGGAAGATGGCTGTTTCCTGTGGTTTCACTTGAGACCTAAAGTGATGTCATGTTTAACTCGATTAACAATCCTGCCTGTTATTATATTGTTCCATCCTATTAGTCAGAGTTTTTATAAAAAGTTATTTTAGTGAATGTAAAATTCTACTGCGGCCCGCAGATCACAGTCGATTTTTTCCTTCACTAAAATAGTTTTTGAGTTTAGTATGAGTAAGGAACTTTATTTAAAAATATTTATGCTCAACAAAAGATTAAGGATAGATACTCTTAATCCTTTATCTACACTAATATTATTAAGAGAAAAGATTTGTATTTCTGTTTGTTATTCATTACAAACAGAAATACAAATCTTTTCTCTCTTACTACCATTTGAATAAGCATATCTGATTCACTTGGTTTAAAGACCTTTTGGGGTTTGACTGGATCGCGACCACCCGTACCTCGGAGTTTGTCGTAAAGCACCTTGGTGTGTGTCCATTCCTGTGTCTGAGAGCTAGTTCCCTCTCGGTTGTTGTGATTCTGGCAGTCTACATGCCGACAAAAATAATAAGAAAAACTTATAAAAGTTATAAGACCATTAGAACATTGAGTCAGCTCCAGATATTAAGGCATTGGTCCCATTAGTTATATGAATACCTTTGTCAATCTTTAGCGATAATTATGAAAGGAGAAGGACAAAATTATTTTAACTTTCAGAGAGATTTGAGCAAATTGAATTGGAGAGAAAAAAGATACGCCCCACAAAAAGAACCATCACGGGACCTGTTATTCGGTAAGTAAACTATTTTATATGTTTACTAGGATTTTAAATATGAACTAATCTAGCATTACTAGCTGTTGTTTCACTCGCATTTTAAAGGATTTATCAAAGTTCATTAAATTTGGTTCAGTGGTTTAGGCGTGAAAAGGTCACAAACATATAGACAGAGTTACTTCCGCATGTATGTATATTATTAGTGTGCCTTAGTTCTGATCTTATTAAATGTGTGCAAATAGTTGCGAATATATGTCACTGTTAAATTGTAAATACTGCTAGATTATAATCTACCGAAAAATAATGTATTAAATTGTAAGTAATATGTTACGGTTCACAATCTTTCGTATTTAAAATTTTATGGTGACATATATACTACTATTTCTTACTATAATCACAGATAATATAATACTAGTACAGATGCCTCATCCCATACAAAGAATCGGGACCTTCGTAACGGGCGGGATTCTTCGGGCCAGGATTTTTTTCTTTTGTCGGCGATAGATGTCGTATGCAACGCACTTGCTGCATGCGCCATCTATTAGCGCCTCAAGTTTACTAGATGCCAACCAATAGATGGCGCTAGTGCGCATTCGAACTGGCAGGACGTAGGTACCTACGTATACATACACGATACGACAGTTCGTCTATTTTAGTATATAGGTACTTATTCTTATTTATGAGTAAGTTCATCGTAATTCGTACTCGTAACTTGCTGATGGTCGCGCGCTTACATGCCTACTACGGGGTGCGCTGCGTAGGTATTTGTACCTACGGATGCTCAGTTTACCCGAGTAGGTAAGTAAGTACTTACTGGTCGGGCGGACCTGTGTTTGTATTTAATACTTTTTATTTTATGACTACCAATACCTACTTACGCTTATTTTATTCTTGTAATGTTTTAATTCCAAATTGATATGGGTGTCGATTTTAAGGTTATTTGGGCTGCTGATTTCATTAAAGATATTAATTTTGAAATCCAAGATGGCGGACATTATTTTTCTAAATTGATAAATTGATAATATTAGTACCTAATATGGGTGTCAATTTCGAGGTTTCTCAATGTGCTGATTACGAAAAAGACATTAATTTGAAATCTATGATGGCAGACATTATTTTTTTTAATAAATATACTTATATGGGTGTGAAATTAAAGGTTGCTGACGGTGCTTTATTAAAAAAAAGTATTTTTTTAATCCATGATGGGCAGACATTATTTTTTTAGTTGATGTGAGTGTCAAAATTGTTTTTCATAGTAAGATAAGTAGGTCCATACCTACTTAATAATTTTATTAAGTACCTAACTCACAGTACAATGACGCCTATATTCCCCGAAGGGTTTGGCAGAGGAGTAGGTACCTACCTATTAATATACACCCATAGTTCGCCGATATGTTTAGGTCCCATGTAATACGGGGCGAGCCTATTGCCATTAACCGGGCACAAATCCAGACTCCGGGCTGCTACTGAGAATTTCATAGAAACACCCAATAACACTGCTCGACTTGGGGATGGAACCCATGACCTCTATGTATAAGTAGGTACCTACTTAAGGATTAATATAAAGCTGCGCTGTTCCCGTGTACAATAAAGGCAGAATTAAAATAATAGCGCAGACAAAATCACGGGCTGAGGTTCGTTGTGATTTGTGATTGTGATATTTTTTGTGCCTTGTACAAGCATCAAGCACGCGTCTGTGACGTCACTGCGCGTAGTCGCTCAAGTTGACGACACGTTTAGCATAGCGGCTGAGCGATCGGCTTCTGCGCAACGTGTTGTGGGTTCGATCCCCACACGGAGCAAATATTTGTATGATCTACAGGTAGTTGTTCTGGGTCTGGGCGTTTTGTGTATGTGAGAATTTGTGTTTGTAAACGCACCCACGATACAGGAGAAAATTCTAGTGTGGGGCAACGTTTTCTTTAAAAAAAAAATTCTCAACTTATCGCGCACGTGGGTTAGGTAGGTATGTAAATAGGGAGGTACATCAAAAACTGAGTCTCGTCATTTTCAAGCACAATAGTAGCACGGGAATCGTGGTTTGTTTTATAGTTTGTTATAACCACTTTATTGTGGAACACAAAAAACATAAATAGGGTAGGTTCAAAAAACTAGAATAGGTACCTACCTATTCTACTTTTTTACCTACCTAGATAGTTACCTACTTGTAATTAGATAAGTAAGAAGTCAGGTAGGTACATATGAATATATGTACCTGCCTGACTACTTACTGACGAGACTGCCAATTAGCTAAGTAGGTACATAAATGAATTGAGCTAATTGGCAGTCTTCTTCTGGGACTTTTTCATTACGATTCCAAATAGGTAGGTACCTAGAATGCACAAAGTCTAAATCAAAGGTAAAGAGATTTTTTTTTATAAAAAAACTTACTAGCAATGTGTGTCGCACATTACTAGTATTCTTGTTAACCCCTCGTGCTAAGTTAAATGCTTGTATTACGAGTGGGTTCACGTCGGTAGTGCAATGGGTGGGGTTCGAACCGGCAACCACATGATCGCAAGTCCGACGCCCTAGTAGTCTAAGATCCCGATATAAAACGACCTTCACCGAGATGTTTATTCAATGAAACCTATTTTATATGTAATTTAACATGTCAATAAATATATTGCATATGGGTTGCCTAACAAATTTCAGTCCAGAGTATTTTTAATTAATAATTTAAAAAAAAAAATTTTTTAAACATTCCACCGGTGTGATTATTAAATAAACTCTATACCAATCGAAAGTATGAAGCCCATAGAATATGCAAACGTTAGGTTGCCTATTTTTTTCCGGTCATAACTATCGGGTAGCCAGGTATAAACAGGTAAATCTATAGTAGCATTTTGCAACGGTCTGCTTATTCAATTAAATTTATATAAAATTAAAGATTATTTAATTACAAACACGGTGGTATAGGGTTGCCTGCGAAAAATCAGTCCCTAATCTCGGTTGTCGAATTATAAAAAGTAAAAAATCGCCGCGAGTGGATGTGTGCGACTGAGAGGTCCTAACCAAGCATCCCATGCGACGGAAGAGGACACAGCATAGCAGCTGTTTACGGTCCGCCCATTTAAAGAAAGAGAGTGCGCATGCTATGTGTGTTTGAGAATGAAAAGAATGAAATTATGAAATTATCTTTATTATATCTTTATTATTATTACACTGATAGAAGGATTTATTTGTATCAAAAAATATTTGTTAATATTTAACAAATCATTTATTAGAGACCGTTATTTAGTCCTTAACAAATATTTCTTAGTATTTAAAAAGATTTATTAATATTTAATAAATGAATATCAGATTTATTAAATACAAACAAATCATTTTAAATACTAAGAAATATTTGTTTAATACTAAAAATTGGTCTCTAATAAATAATTTGTTAACTATTAACAAATATTTTTTGATACAAATAAATCCTTCTATCAGTGTAATAATAATAAAGATATAATAAAGATAATTTCATAATTTCATTCTTTTCATTCTCAAACACACATAGCATGCGCACTCTCTTTCTTTAAATGGGCGGACCGTAAACAGCTGCTATGCTGTGTCCTCTTCCGTCGCATGGGATGCTTGGTTAGGACCTCTCAGTCGCACACATCCACTCGCGGCGATTTTTTACTTTTTATAATTCGACAACCGAGATTAGGGACTGATTTTTCGCAGGCAACCCTATACCACCGTGTTTGTAATTAAATAATCTTTAATTTTATATAAATTTAATTGAATAAGCAGACCGTTGCAAAATGCTACTATAGATTTACCTGTTTATACCTGGCTACCCGATAGTTATGACCGGAAAAAAATAGGCAACCTAACGTTTGCATATTCTATGGGCTTCATACTTTCGATTGGTATAGAGTTTATTTAATAATCACACCGGTGGAATGTTTAAAAAAATTTTTTTTTTAAATTATTAATTAAAAATACTCTGGACTGAAATTTGTTAGGCAACCCATATGCAATATATTTATTGACATGTTAAATTACATATAAAATAGGTTTCATTGAATAAACATCTCGGTGAAGGTCGTTTTATATCGGGATCTTAGACTATAGCCATTAGGCTGCCGCCGCTTAAATAGGTATAAAGTTAGGTAAGTAGGTACTTATACTTAACACACGTTAACAGAAATATTTACATAAGTAGCTAATATCTATACATAATCTAGATATAAGTAGGTACCTACATACCTATATTTGTCTACAACAGCTCTACACTAAATTACATAGGTACCTAGGTAAGACATAACTTATTAGGTTATTAAAGTTACTTATTGTACCTACCTACTATTTAATAGAGGTACCTATTTACTTACATACCTAGGTTAGGTGCCTGCTTACTTACAATACCTACTATCTACGTATCGCACCTAGGGTTCTTCTCGCAGTCCCAACAAATGAAAAATATACATAGAAAATGTTATAACCGTTTTCGTAACAAAAAACATTACGAAAGACGTAATCTTTTTTACGTAGATAGGTACACGCCTATATAGGTAGATAAATAAAAATAGATTAACAGAATGCCCAATCTCCGCCCCTCCCTAACATCAAATACCGCAGGCCCCGCATTTTGCCGGAGCGTTTGCCGGACTGTGAACAAGGGTTGTCCGCAAATCGAACATTATTTTTGCAATTATGTTTAATTGCATAGGTACCTACTAAATAACTAAATAGGTAGGTACTTGACATTGGTTTTTGGTGTGGAATAAACAATGTTCTATAAACCTATTATACTTTGTGTCTCGTCCTCGAGATTAGGATACCTAAGAAAGAGTATATTCAACATGTAGTATCGCTTCCGGTGGTACTACTCATCCACTAGGTTGAGATCTTTTATTTTTGTTTTTTAAACTGTTCCCGCGCCGCGCCGAGCTGTCATTCGCGTTTCTAGTGCGCAACGCTCTCCACTAGGAAATTTACTCGTAGTTGTTTTTTCGAGTAAATTGTCCAATATTGCAGCCAAAACACTCAAGAAGTATATAAAATAAATATTATTAAGTGTTTGTGTAGTGATCTTAGCGTTAACTTTTAGAAATGTGATCTAAGGAAAACCCGGTCAAGTCGGAACTTGCCGGTACCTACATAATTTTTTATTACAATGAATTGAAAATAAACAATGCAATTCGAGTAGTCAAATTTGGGCTGTCTCAACGCATTATTATTTATTTGGCACTCAGAGATCATCGGATTGTCCACGGTGAATAATCTAAAGTCCTTTATCAAAAGGTTTTGGGAATAACAATGCACCTCGAGCAGTCAAATCTGGGCTGTCTCAACGCATTAAATTTATTTAGCAACTCGGACAGATCATGTAGGACTGCCCACGCTAAATAAACTCCATTTCTATGATGACCTATGTTACATACCCATATGTAAACAAATTACTTCCAACCACATAAAACAATGCAATTTCGGGCTGCCAGAAGGACTGTCCCACTGCATGGCCATTAAGTGTTCTCGGACATACCACTGGAATGTAAGTATCACCCATCAATAACCTACCAGTTGTTCAAGAGTTTGTTCAACTCATCAGAAATATAACAACAGAATCATGTAAATTATGATTTTGCAATGAACACATATTACAAGGAAGTATAATACCTACTTAATTATCATAATATGGTAATCAGGCGAGTGCACTTATATCACAATATTCCAGCAGATAACTCACATTATGAAGACAATATCATAATGCAGGTAGGCATAATGAACTATGCTTTGGTGATCTATTTCAAGTATTGCCAACAAATAAGGGTAAGACCAGGATGGCAAGCCAACCTACAACCCTGTAAAGAACTCGAAGAACTCAAGTTTATTTCATCAATATACATAGGTACCTATGTACATATTATCAGAATGGCCCCTTTGAAGGTGTTACTACCTAACACTGTCACCAATGCTGTCTTCAGGAAACCTTGATTAACAGGACCAATACTGTGAAAACAGTACTATACATGCCGTATAAAACATATTATAAAGCCATTAACCTGACCAGACGGAGGTAAAATAAATGGCAATATTTCATATGCCTGCCTGCCTCTGCTGGGAGGCAATATCTCGAGCAAGTTAACACTTCAGATGCAGTCAGTGACAACATGCTGAAAACAAAAGGAGCTACCTCAGCCGGACCAGAAAAATCAAGAACATCTCCAAGCAGACCTTTGAAAATCAGTGGCCAATGCTCAGAAAAGTTGCAATCTAATGAAGCATAACCATCATACAAGCAACATAGCTACTTGCAATAGCGCCGCTGGAAGCAGCAGCAGACCGCTTGAGTGAGCCAATTTATCTTTTTGCAGATAAACAATCCTGACATCACCAATCTTGGTAATGTATGCGGTTACCTTTTCACACATTAGTAGTGTTATCACAGGTTGCTAATACCTGTCTTATATATACCAAAAGAGAAAACTCAGTTTTGTGAATGACGGAGGTGCTGGAATAATTTATTTTAATTTTAATTTAAAATAATTATTTCTTAGAATATGGAAGATGCTGTACCTTTTGGAAAATATTATGAGTTCAAGTATTACCCTAAATACTTTTCATTTTTAAGCATAGGTACATTTTAAAATCATGTGAAAATATAATATGCTCTTTTTTTTTAGGTATTAATACCTATGATATATAATACATAAGCAACCCATTACATTGTCCCACTACTGGGCAAGGGTCACCTCTCAGAATGAGAGGGATTAGGCTATGGTACCACCACACTAGCCTAATAAATACCTGATACTATATTAAATACTATAAACACTACTTTATATTCAATGTGATAAAAACTTAACTAATGATGTAACAAATCCGTACGGATTTGTGGTTGATGGGGTTGTTACACAACAAAACATTTCAGGACTTTACATACTCTAGGAAAATCATCTATTTTACTAATTATTTTCTGAAAAAATAACAATACATACAATTAATCATAGTTATCTTATTGGATACCTACAATATTTACCATCTATACAAAAGTATGTATAGAAATCTGTACATAAGGATAGAATTAAAAATTAATAACATCAAATTAAACTTGATATTGTGATACAGATAGTCTCAGATGCCACCAAATATAGGTGGCTAGCTGTGAAACAAAACTTGAATGTTAAAAAAGTCAATAACTTAGTTTTCTCATGAAAATCTTGTTATGAACATTTAAACAATATTATGGTCAGATGGTTGTCAACATACACAAGAATTAAATGTACACATATAATTACAAATGCAACATAATTGATAGTACCTAATGCTAACAATAGCATACAAACTTTTCACTTTCAACAAAACCTAATATCTACTTAATTGAAAAAAAAAAAAAGTATAAGTACTTATATTATTTTCTGTAAAATTATTAGGTACTGTACCTAAAATGGAAAATACATTAATGTAGCAAAATATCTTACCTACTTAAATGATGCTAACGCCTCAACAAGGGGGGGGGGGGGAGTGTTGCTAAGAGAGACAGGATAAGTGAACGATCGGAGTGCCAGGTATATCCACTTACTAACCTCTGATATTTTTTGGCGACATTCCTTGCACCACAATGTTTAAATTCTACGTTTAAAAACTTGCAAAGAATTACCTTTTGTCTCGCAAAGTAACCTGTATTATTGGTGCAAACAGCGACATAGTCTAATAGTTACATACACCGTAACCAATGTGGAATCAAGTAAGAAGTATGTGATCCCGGGCCGTTAACATCTTAATTTTAACTTTTTTGCATCTGACAGTTAAACTTTTTTAACCAGACTTGGTGTGCCAAATAGAAATGCGGCAAATATGAACCTAGGTACTGTATATTAATTAAATATTATTTTACTAACAACTCCGTTATTATAATTGAGGATTTGAAGTATTTTCTACCTCTTGACATACCTATGTAATAGGATGTCACAATAAATTTTTGCTCTTTGCTAATATGCAAGCCTTACCCTATGGTAAGGTGGTCTTATAGCAAGGTTAGCATTAGGTTGATCAGCCAGTCATTAGATGACATCTAATCAACATAATTATATAAACTGATAATTCCCTAATAATAAAATAATGTTAGAAAATTTTATGCAATTTTTCATAAAACTATTAAGTTGTGCTATGAATTATTACTAAGTAATTATTATTCATTATTCTGAGTTGGACAAATACACTACTTTTAAAGTGGCAGTCATGTGACTGAAGCTATTGACAATGGTCAATATGGAGGCCTAACATAATTATAGTTATAAATATCTATACTTATCTATATTTATGATTATTCAAGGGTGCATTCTACTACCCACAACAAAGTTTAATGTCACTTTGGGTACATGTTAAGTAACTCTGTAGGTATCTATTAAATCCTAGAACTGTGATTGAACTGTCAACTAAATTAACAATTTATCACTATTTTCAGGAATTATGCATGCCCATTGGTATACATAAAAGGTAATGGTCTACAGCATAGCAGAGTTCCACTATTCCCATACAAGTTCATTTGTAGGAAATTAAAAATATAATTAAAATTACAACTTGTTCCATTATGTTGAATGCCCAGGCATTCAACATTGTCTCAAGGAATGTTAACAATATGTTGAAAACACCAGTATTCCATCTTATCTAGTTACTGAGAACATAGCCCCTTGGCCTTTCCTTTTTTATTTTTTTCTCAGTTATTTTTACTTCCCTAAAATTTTTAACATGATATTAGGCAAGTGTATTATTGGCATCAACCAGATGCTAATGAAAAACTAGAAATTATTATAAATTCCTAAACAAGCATTAAGCTGGTTGGATAGGAGTGGTACCTAACTTCAACAGTCCGATGATTATTTATGTAATCAACCAATAACAAATAACGAACAATTTGTACAAGTAAAAACTAGCAGTTTTCGAGATATTTCATAAAGACAAACGTTCATAATTCATTTTACTCCTATAAAATATGTATAAATGACTAATACCGACTCATACAGTCTGTTTCTATATTTAGTACTTTATGTACGTTTTTATATTCACCCATACAAGGGTATGGGTCATAAATCTTATTTTCAGAACTTATGAACCAAGACCCTACAAGTTAAACGATGCCTTTTGTATAGGCAAAAGCACCTACTTATCTACACCTAGATATTTTCCCCAAAAACACAGAGTACTATGTTATGTTGCATGCGTTGACAAACGCTTCCTTACGTCGTTTATAAATCTAAATGATTATAACAAAATATTGTGACATCTAAATTGTTTATGGCTTAAGACTGGAAATATATATATATATATATATATATATATATCATATCCATAATTTTTATGTAATAAATAGGTACTTGCACAAATCCGAGACAAATATTGTCAATTTCGTCTGAAAAATGTTCTTTCTTCAATCCTTTTGGCTTTAAATTTCAAGATATCCGAACCGGTTATACCTATTATGGAGTATATCACAATATATCCTCTCACGCTATGCGTATAGCAATATGATAGAAGTGCAGCGCTATTTGCTTCAGCACAAATTAATTGCCTTACTCTGATGTCGTAGAAACCATTACTAATGTTTTAACCTCTATACCTATGATTTCATAGATATCGCTAAACGAGGTAATTCTCGAGCTCCGCCGCTTTACAAAGATGTGTACTTAATAATGTCTTGTGGAAAGATTTAACAATTTTCCGAGAAAGAATTCGCAGAATTCAAATCCTTCATCATTCAGCACAAACGCTTTAGCTTTAAAATTTATTTAAGCACATTAGTCAAAAATACTTAGCCTAAATAACAAGAGCTTACTAGGTGCTTACTTGTATCTGTTGAGACAAGGAATTTCAAAACTATGGATATACAGTATACTATAACAGATCAATTTCAAAAATAATAAATCTGTGATTTCTAAGCCATGAAAATCTTTTTTTACAATTATAGAAAACCATGATAACATAATTATCATATAATCGTACATATACTTATATCATGTTAATTATGATATTTAGATGATATTACCAGAACTTACTCTCAAAGTCTACATGTTGAATATACTCTTTCTTAGGTATCCTAATCTCGAGGACGAGACACAAAGTATAATTAATGATTAAACGAACTTACCTCAAGTGAAGTTCTATCATAATTATACGAAGTGTCTCGTCCGAAGAGATTAGGAACACCCTCCCAACCCTAATGACCATAGCCCAAAAGAGTTCTGGTAATATAACTTTACTCTGAACTAAATGACAGCTCGGCGCGGCGCGGGAACAGTTTAAAAAACAAAAATAAAAGATTTCAACCTAGTGGATGAGTAGTACCACCGGAAGCGATACTACATGTTGAATATACTCTTTCTTAGGTATCCTAATCTCTTCGGACGAGACACTTCGTATAATTATGATAGAACTTCACTTGAGGTAAGTTCGTTTAATCATTAATTATCTATCTAAATACTTACAGTGTAAAATGTACCTATTTATAGGTATACATATCGTTATTGTCGTTGAATACACTATATCCAATAGGTACTACGCGTACGCATTTACCTTTCTCAAACGCACACTAGTTATAGGTAGGTTATTTTTTGGTTTTATTATGGGCTCGTCATCATGTTGGCGAGCGAGCACGGCCAAATATTCGTGTTTTTTGTTAAAAAGAGCATAAACATTAATATTTTATTCTTAGATTCTTCGTTTTTTTTTATTATTAGGTTTTTTTTATTATTATTTTGAGTACCTAACGCATTTTAGTTTTAAAATACTTTGTGAAATATGTACCTATGTAGATACCTTATGTACTTACCTACACTACCTATTATAGATATGGTACCTATGCAGCGCGCCGGCAACCCTACTTACTTCACGCACTTATTTGCGCTTGTACAAACGTCAATTTGCGCGTGTAGTTGTAGGTATTGTTCTCGTTTCTCGGTAGCGCTCGCGTTCCTACGGAGTGGCCGAGCCGCTGCGCAGCGCCGCGCCGATGTGTGCCGGTGCGAGAAATACCTACCTATATACCTAGATAGGTATATAGGTATATGTTCGTACTAGGTAGATACCTACCTATTTAAACTACTTAAATAACATTTTGTAGTACTTCTTACCAATTGTATTGTTAGGTGTATAGGTATATGGTAAGTCCTAGGTACCTAAACCTAGGTAACTACCTAGGTATATAGGTGTAAGTCTCTAAGTATGTATTGTCTTATCAGCCATAGTAGGTGAGTATTAGCGCTTCAACCCCTATGGTACAAAAAAAATATTATAAAAACTTCACGTCTGATAATAATAAAGATTTATTATTATTACTACTTTATTATAAAAACAAATACGGGAATTACACATCACATTAGCATCGAAATTCAGAAACTGCAAACAGCGCCATCTATTTTTAAAACAAAACTTAAACAGTGCCATCTATTTTCACAAAGAAAGTCAGAATTACGAGGACAATATTAGATATCGTATAATTACGGAAATTTGACTTAAATCTAATCTTCCCATGCTTAGAATTGGTGTTCAATTAGTACATATTTTTTTCAGGGTCTTTTTTTGTATAATTTCCACTTTAAAGACACGCTATTTGCAAATCGATACATGTGACGCCATCTAGTAGTATTTTACATGAACTATGTTTACTTTGTTCGGGTTGGGACCCCATGCTATAATTATCCATTGTCAGGTATCACTCGTTTGCGGTTCCGATGATTGAGGAAGTACAACCGGTAGACGAGAAGGCCAGCCTGACGCCCCTAGGAGATCTCAATTTGAGTGATATTATCAAAAGTGAAGAAGGTAAGAACAAACAGCGCTACAAAAGTAAAAGTACTGCGCGAGAAAGAGATGACATGAGATCTGGATGATTCGGTCATTTTGTTCGTTCGTATTGACCACTTATTTTATAACTGTTTTCGTAAAGACTTTAAATTTATAAAAATATCTGGTGTAATCTGTAAAAATATATAATCTTTTGGTGTATCTAACCAGAAGACGCAGGTTCGAATCCTGCCCGCGATTGATTTTTTCCTTCACTAAAAATAACTTTATAATCTTAGCATGGAAAATGCAAAAAAAAATCACAAAAAGATAGGTAAAAGGTAAGGTGGTATCGTACGATATCGAACCAACTGTAAAGTAAGTCATGTCGGTTGAGGAGCAAGGTAACTTGCTTTTCAATAGATGTCGCCAACGTCACCTTATGACGTAAATTCAGAATGTGAAGGCAAATTTCAATCAAGCTGATGGTGTGATAGTAGGCTAGCGTGGTGGACTATAGCCCACCAGGGGTTAGGCTATAGTCTAACCCCTCTCACTGTGAGACACTCAGTGGGACAATAGATGGGTTGCTAATGAATTAATTAATCTACTCATTTTTATACGAATTTTATAAGATACTTTAGCATGGCTTTGAAAGCCTTGTCTTATACAGGTTTACTCACACCAGGAGACATAGACATGACGGATTTGAAGACTGAATCACCTGACCATCCTGTTGAGAAAATGGAGCCCGAAACTAAGATGAATGTTGACTTCATTGGTCCAGATGAAGAAGTCAATATTGAGAATGTTGTGACGTGAGTGATTTTTTAACCGACTTTAAAAAGGAGGAGGTTCTCAATTCAACTGTTCAGAGTACCGTTAAAATTTGGTTAAGATCTGATCACAAAATTTTGAACACAATGAAAATAACACGTAACGACCGAGTAAATAAAAACGTTATCTAGGTACATTTGTAATAGATAAGTGTATGCCTAATATGATTTAATTTATATTCACAACTACATATTTGCATACTTTTTAAGGTAGGATATGGTATTAAGAACTTTGTTATAATTATGTATCACCTCATGTATACCCATATTTAGACAAATAAATTATTTGATTTGATTTGATACGTAAAACTCTACTCGCTACTCAAAATGTTGCAATAAAAAAAAAATGTGTCATTCAAAATAAATCAAAAGATCCGATCAAATCAAAGGCACAAACTTCCGAAACTGTTTCACACATAACATATTTTTTTATGTTTTTGAAGGCAGTTTTACTTTTTCTTATTTTATTTAACATCATTATACATAACTTAGCCTTATCCCTCTCATTCTGAGAGGAGAACCGTGTCCACGAGTGGGGAATCAAACCATTACATAGTGATTATGATTATACATAACATACCTTCACTCCTGTGTTCCCAGAAGGGTTAGGCAGAGGTGTACCTACTAATGTACATTTACAGCCGTATGTTTATGACCCATGTAATAGGGGGCGAGCCTATTGACAGTAACCGGATACTAAACTGACCTGCTACCGAGAGTTTCACAGGAAAAACCCATGAACACATCTCGACCCTGGGAATGGCCCCACGACCTACATATTGTTTTCCTCTATAGAACCTGTAATAGAATAAGTGCAAGACCTGAAGTGGTTTGTTCAGAATCGATTACTGAATCGATTACACTGGTTTTTAATGTGTTAATTTTTCCCGAAAAGAATTAAAATACCTGAAATTATGCCCTGATCCATCAGTTGGTCGAGTTATCTGCAAAAATTGTTATTGTGTGCGTGTGCGCACCAATATTGTTGTAGTACAGCCACCAAGTTTTACGTAGTATATATATTTGCGTATTATCAAGTTAAAAGTTAAGTTAAGTTATTAAGACTCGATATTCTAATTTACGCGTTTTAGGTCTTGCACTTATACAGTTACACTTTGTATAATTATATAAAGAAAATATAAAGGTATATATATATATATATATATATATATATATATATATATATATATATATATATATATAGCTCCAAGTGTTATTCAAAACAATAACACTTATTATTAAAATATACCTATAATATCAGACTAGAAAATATAAAAAAAATTAACGAAACAAACATTATTACACGAATTAATGAGATACAAACTCATTGGTATAGCTAGGTGCCTTGGTGCCGGTGCCGGTGGTGTGTGTAGATGGGGAGTTAGTGTGTGATGGATGTGTGTATGTGGGTGTGTCGTGTCCCCTATGATAGGATGAACTCGAAGATGAATGATGAACTCGAAGAAAATCCTCGGTTTTATCGTTTACGGTATACGGTATTATGTAATCCATATCGCAGAGAAATTTATGGATGATGGCTTTAATTTTATTTTTGGTTAATAAATATATTTTAATTTTACTATAGATGAAAGGTCCCATATAACGAAAGCATCTGTTGTCAAAGTGGAATCTACAATGTGACTGGTCCCACTTTGGGTTTCTACGTGGTCGCTTGCCAGTCGCTAGCATTAATAGAAAAGCATTAATATGCAGGATGCTTCAATACCTAACATTGTTCTAACTTTTTCAGTAAAGACGAGAAACCAACGAAGAAAAGAGATAATATTAGATATTATGAGCGTACATTGCTCTCCTTTGAGAATGACTTAAAGAACAAAGCTTTCAAGGCGTGCTTCCCGAAGTCGCAGCCGAGGAAACGAAGACAGATGCTGTGTGCCGTTACGAAGTACGTGTACATAATTTATACTTGTTATTGACTTAATAAATTAGGCAATTTTTTCGCAATTTGATTGTTCACATGAAGGGGCTGCCATAAGACCTTTTTTTTATTCATGATAGGCTTACGCTTGGTCGCCAGTTCGCCTGATGTAAAGCGACACTGCGATCTACGATGGAACGCGCTTGCCTAGAAGAAACAAATTCACTCGTGATTTAAAGACCCAGATTATATCTATCGGGGAAGATTCACTCGGGAAGCGCATTCCACATTTCAGCGGTACGCATGATAAAAGTGGACTTAAAGCGTTTCGTTCGGGTTTTCTGACCTCTCCGAAACCTAATTTTAACAGTTAAACAGTTTTCGAATGGGCCGGCTCGACCGGAATGACCAGAAAACCGGCGTGAAACAACGCTTATGTTGTGTTTCGCTGAGTCAGTGAGGATACCTTAGGCCCAAACCCCCCTTTTAAAAGGCCAGCAACGGACTTGTGACTCGTCTGGTGTTGCGGGTGTCCATGGGCGGCGGTAATCGCTTACCATCAGGCGATCCGTCTGCTTGTTTGCCCCTATCCCATAAAAAAATGGGAAATATCAATATTCGGATGATAGAATGGTCGTCAGAGGCGATCCGAGAAGGGGGGAGGGGATCATGACCCCCTCCAAAATCGTATAGTTTAATTGACAGACCTATTTTTTTTATTACGAGTACCTACTCTCTGACTATGACCCCCTCCCCCAAAGTGTTTGACTAGGACCGCACCCGATGGTTGTCAGGCTTTTTGGGCTCCTAGTTACCACCGATTGTCATAATATTCGTATGACAACCGGGACTGACGGCTTTACGAGGCATGGAGTCTCGATGTGTTATGAATGGTCACCAATCCACACACTGACCGCGGCAAGGTTAGCTTAACTGATCTGTTGATCAGCTCAATACATACACCATACAACATATATCCGTTATTACATACTTTCATCGTTTGTTCACAGGAGGCCAGCTCGCTATATAGATCCAATAACAAAGCTGCCATACAGAAGCGTGGACGCATTCCGGATTATTCGCGAAGCTTATTACCAGCAGTTAGAGGCTAGAGGCGATAGGAATGACCCACAGACAGTCGCCTGGCTACAGTGGAGACGAGCGGACCATGCCTCCACTTACGTACAAATACATATAAAGTGAACTCTGACATAGATTAATGCAAATGATAATTCCAATCGCAGTAAAGTTCATTACAGATGTGAAATGACCATCTAAGATTTAGGATTTTAGAAAAATTATTACTATTACTATGAGGCAGTAAAGTTCAATACAGTTTGACCTAAATTACATTACTAATTTATGAAGCTTAGGACTGGGATAATTTGCAAAACGGGTGAAATAAATATTAATAATAATTTTAAGTAGGTATGTTAAGGTTTTTTAAAATGCCGAAGTTCTTGAAATATCTCACCGGAAGGTAATTAGTGTTTTTAGTAATATCAGTATTTCGTTTTAAAAAAATAGTGAAAGTGTTCAGTCCCAAAAATATTTAAGTTAGGCACAGTGCAGGATAAATATGGAATTAAATGTCCTTACAAGAATATTATAGTTTTAAGATGACCCCTTCTATAGATGGCTACTTAGATTAAATTGTAAATACTGCTTTCATTATTTTTTTGTAATAATTAAATGTACAATCGAGATAGTATTTTCATATATTAAAAAATATTCTTTACCAACAAATATTATTACTTTACTATACTAGTGGTACCCCAAGGTACATAATCATCTATTGGCTTTGTTCTCATTTTTCCCAATCCTATGGGAATTTCTCTTATACCTTTTTTAGCAGTTACATACTTGTACATCCTTTAAGAACCTCACGTGCCAAATTTTATAATGAGTTGTATAGATTCACTTTTATAATTATAACATGTAGGTACTATACTTGGATGACTGTATAATTCGTTTTACACTGGATATACAGTTAGAAATAAGTAGTCAAAAATAAAATGTAATTTTATTTATTGTAGAATAAATAGGTTACAGATACAGTAAAACTTACACCTACTAATTAGATTCAATAACTGTACAAAATTGTACAATACTAGCATAATACAATAGCAAGGTAAAGTTTGCAAAACGAACGACAACACAGTAAATATTAAAGCAACCTAGAATAAATTGTCATTTACAATTAAACCATTTTCTTTATCGAATTGTAAGATATTTTTACCATAAAACAAAATATAAAAAGACTCAAAGAACACAATTTAGCCCATTCTTGATAAGTACACAATTTATGACTTAAAAATACCAAATTCTTACGTAAAACTGAGTATTAACTAAATTTTAGGTACTAGCAAATACTGACATTACTATAAATTATTTTAATTTACGTTTCTTCGAACTACAGAACAATTTAGAAAAAATATATATATTAGACCGCATTTCGTTGTGGAGAAGTGACTTAATTTTGATAACCTAAAGGTCTACTCTAAAATTAGGATTTAATCTTAAATCAGGCACACTGTTCCTTCGTGGTTTCATTTCCTTCAGCTCTTTCAAGGAGACCAGACCGGATGCTTTCACATCTAGTCGCGAATGATATTTCGACGGGTCGGTTTTTGGCAAATATGGATATTCACTTAGATAAGTCTGCGCATCCTTAACCGTGTGTTCTTTAGAAAAGTCGGTCAGCTGTGACTCGTCAATTTCGCACGAGGTTATTGCAGTATCTGATACATTTTCCATTGATCTAAACGCTTCTAGCACTGCTTTTTTATGTGGTATCCCTCTCAAACTGCCTTGTCGACTCAATTTCCCTTCAGTTACATCAATAAATAAGTCATCCACGTTGAATTTCTCCGATATTTTCACTAGTTTTGCGTTAGAATTGCTTTCTTGACTTTTTTGTAGCTGATCCCATATCTTAGATATTTCTGATGATGGCATTGAATGAGACTTGATGTTTTTTTTAACCCTTTTTTGTTGCTGTTCATTTTCAAGAGATTCTGTTGATTGCTTTCGCAGAAGTTGTTCACATTCATTCAGTTTTCGTGGCTTTTTTACATCACTTAATTCTTCTAAAGATTGGAAGAATTCTTTCGCCGATTTGAATCTATTTTTATACTGTAAGTGGGCTGGTTCTGGTTCCCTGTCTGGAGACGATTCACTAGATTTTTCTGTTTTGCATTCTATAATCTCTAGTTCAATATCAGAAAGGCTTATATACGTAGTTTGTTTTTTATCATTCGTTATAATTTCAAAAGAGCCCGATGTCTTGGTGTCTAAACTTAGATTACTAACTGTTTCTGAATCTTTGCTTCTCCACATATTTGTAGGAGTTACTCCTGGGGTAGTAGTTTTTGATTCACAGTTCGATGCACTCCGTTGGTCGGTGCCACGTTTGCGCACAGCATCTGAAAACATAGTTATTTTATTATTATATTAATTTCTGGTTACTTTACAATAACAATCACAGTTTTCATATACATACCTGAAGTTATACTGTTGGATTGTGAAAGTTTCTGTGAATCTCCGAAAATGGTTCTGTAGATCCGTTTAACTGGTTTTGTCTCTTCAGCAGTCTTTGAAACGCTTTCGTATAGCGATATAAAGCTCTTAACATTAATCGTAGGCAATTCGTCACATGATCTGTACTTATCTAAACAGTCATCAGTTGTCTCGTTTGGGAGTTTATTGAAAATATCCATCTCTGATTTACTGAATGATTTCTTTCGAAGAATCTCCCCTTTGTTTTCACTAAGTTGTATTTCATTGTCTTTTGTTGCCATTATTAAGTGCTCGTGTGATATAGAGGATTTTTGTTCTTGTTTTACCGGATTTACATAAATTGTTTCATCCAAGGTCTTATTGTATGTGCTGGAAACCATTCTCGCACGTTTATTTTGCAAATTAACTGATTCATTAGTATTTAGATTAGTGGCTTCAATAATTTTATCTTCTATTGCATTTGGAACGTCGATTTGAAAGTATTTTACTTTTGCAGGAGATGCTTCGCATTTATCACTTTCCCATCTTCGACTTACGTTGTGTAAAGACTGGCTCTTTCTTCTGCCCCATGGTACCTCCTCCGTGTTAGACATACTATGGTACATTGATATACGACTAGATACTAGGCCAGTCTCATGACATACACCAGTAACATCTGCTGTTGGAATATTGTCAGTTGCTGGTTTTCCTAAGAATGTGTCAATTTTATTTAATATCTGTTGCCTTGAGGTCCCGAAAAATCTTTTAGGACTTGTTTCAAATGCTTTGAAAACTTCTTCTGGTAATTCATGTTTAACTGGTGGTATGTGTGTGGTGTTATGTGTAGGCGCATCTTTAACGACGTGAGTTTCTACTCTAATTTCAACCTGGTCGTCAGCTGTAGAATTAGCAGACGGGGTTGGTGTGGCCGTCTTACATATTGAAGGTTTCATTCTTTGGATAATAGCTTCAGCTTCAACCAAGTCTGTTTCTAGTTTATCGTCCCAATATTTCTTCCACCTTTCGACAAGTTTTTCATCTGATTTGCTTTCTTCTATCAAAATTTGTTTTTTTGAAGGTTCAATTATTTTAGTTTCCGACTCTTTGTCGTCACTCTGGTAAATACTTTTTACTTGAGAGTAATCCCCGGAATTTAGGAAATTCTTAATCATCTGTTTCCCCCTTCGCTTGCTTAGAGAATCGTGTTTTAATTGTTTCGGCGCAATTCGCTTTTTCTTTAGAATTGTTAAAGTTTCAGCTGATTTTGCTTCTATTTGTCGAATTTTTTCATCCCAATATTTCTTCTTTTCAAGTACTATATTACTGCGATTTTTGCCGAATTGTGTTTCATCTACGTTTTCTTTATTGTCTTCATATGACTGGTCCTTTTTATCGCGAAGGGTTTGACTTGCTGAAACAGATTCAGTGACATTTGCCTGAACCTCAGAAATCGTTCCTTCTAATTCTTCTTCGTGTCTTTTCACATCTGACACTTCAGATGCAGAATTGACACTATTGTCCTTCGTTTGCGTAACATATTCTAATTCCATGCTATGAAGTTTGTTAGATGCAGTCTCTTCATCTGCAAAGGTTTGCGAAATTGTTTCGGAATTAGGAAAGTATTCTTGATATATATCGTTTAGTTCAGCAAATGCCACTGTGACCGTGTCAGTTTCTCTATGTTTCGTATGTATTTCTGTTCTCGAAAAATGTTTCGTGCCTGATGATATACTTCGATCGCTTTCTTCAATGATTGGTGTAAACATTGGTCGTTTGATTTCCCACTTGTAAGGCTTCACATGTTCCTGAGGTTGAGATACGTCGGTTTTTAAATCATTGCAGGTTTGCCATATTTCTCTTTCAGCAGGACCCATATTTGATAATTCTTCTTGTTTTAATCCGAAATTGTCGTCACTAGGAGAACGCTTCTGTTTACTAAATGCCTCGCATTGTATTGTACTTTCGTTATTATTGCTATCTGGGGAGCTGTTATTATCATCGATACTTACGTACGCAGAATCCCATATATCTTTCTTTGGTGTAATATTTCTATCTGAGTCAATATGATAATGTTCAAACTGATTATCGCTAACCGATGAAGCGCTAGAGTTGTCTATATTATGATCTGTTAAATTAGAGTCAAGACTATGAAATGTAGATGATGCAGAAGAGATATTATCAGTTTTTCCACTTTTAGGCAAGCTTAAGTTTTGGTGAAAATGGGTTGAAAATACTGACTCCAGGATATTTTCACTCCTTTCGTCATGTTCTTTGCTAGTTTTCTTGTCAAAAGACTCAGGTGAACGAGCTCTAATTATTGGAGGTAAAGAAACAGGAGCTCCAATGATAAAATCTGTAATAGGTGGTTGGTCAAAATTACTTGATTGATGGTGATGCATGAAGAAAGGATTAATAAATTCATTGCCAAGTGTATCTTCATGTATCAGTTCAGACTTTGCGTCTATATACACAGACTCATCACGATTCACTTTCTCACCCGCAATTATTTTGTAAACCGGTGTCTTTGGTCTTTCAAACTCAACAGGTATGGATTTTACACAACCTATATCGTCTGCATGCATAAATGGGTTATTGCGCTTTGGCGATAGAGTCGGATTTGAATCAATTACTATTGTTATTGAACTATCTCTTGTTTCCTCATTTTGTGAGTTATTTGTTTCATATTCTGAAGCAACGAATGGTCCTAAATTTTTTGATGCAACATAAATTTCTTCAAATATTTCATTTAAGAAAGGATTGTTTGTACTTGATGTTGTTATGCTGTCTACTGAAATGTTATCGTCTTGTTCTTCATGTGATGCAGTATATCCGTCCAAGCTATCGGGACTATCTAATCTAGAAGATTCCTTAGGGATATTTATCGCGAAATTATCCATTTCCTTTGTAGGGTTATTTAGTTCGTCACTATAATAATTCGTAGACTTTTCCGCTCTCAGTGACACTGAAATATTTTCGGGGACAATAAATTTTTCTCGCAGTTCTGACGTTATAATGTACGGATTAAGATTTGCTTCAGTAAAAGTGGAATTAACAATATCGGGAATGTCTTGCTGACTTCTCGTTTGTATGTAACAACAATCTTTCTTTGCAGAATTTAATCGTTTTTCAGCTATGAGCCCATTGAATACTTTACAAACGCGATGCATAATTAAGACTTTTAAAGCAGCCTCATTAAATCTATTATGCTTCACCAGTGTTTGCTCTTCACAACTTTCCACATCAGAATATGTCTCTCTGTCAAAATTCTGAATATCATTTTTGGTATCTGTTGCCATTAATAGTTTTGCTTCATCATCACTTATCTTTTCTAATGATCCGTTTTCCCTCAATAACATTTTCTCAGTAACAAAATCGACTATTCGTAGCACAACTTTTCTGTCGGTTCTGACGTCAACTATATCTATTTCTTCACCGTTTTCTAAACAGAAGTTGTCCTTTTCTAGGACATTAAGTATGTTGTTGGAGGCTGTTGCTGTAAATGGTGAACCAACTATGCTTTGACCTCTGCTTGTTATAGAGACTGTGTATTTACCATCAATGTTGACTACATAACCTATTTTTACATGGTCTGTTCGGCGTTCAACTTCTATCTCAATATCATATTGTGTTTTAGGTATGTAGTAAGTTTTATTCATGTCGTTTTTGCCATAAGATCTAAAGTATGTAGCTCCTTGTGTTGTTGGTAAAACATTTTCAGTGAAGTTCTGCTTTGATTGCAAGCCTAGTAGTTTTTGTCGGATCATCTGAGCTTTGCCCAGTATCGGTGGTAATACTGTCATTCCGTAGGTGTCTCGGGGTCCTCTGATTAAAATAGTTAGTTCTCCAGGGTCTAAAGCTTGCTGCGCAGTTGGATATATCTTAAAGTATGCTTTGTTGTTGACTTGAGCTGCTGTTAGTCCAGAACCTTTTGCTACATAGTCCAGAGTAAATTGTGTGGTTTCTGGTGAAGTTCTTTGAGAGACAGGTTTTGAAACGGGTGGCGTTAATTTAGAAAGTGCGTCTCGGATTCGATAAAGGTATGTGGCGAGTTTCCATTCTTGGTGTCTACTTAATGAATCGTTCGACTCCAGCTCCTGGCGGGAGAAGACCTGGAAACGAGAAATTAAGATAAGTTAGAATAATTTAGGTTGAAAATTTTAAAATTATTACTTACGATTACTTTTACCGCATTTTTTTAAAGAATTCTTGTTTATCTCTTTGGGCATGCTTTAGGTAGAACATCAAACGTTTAGGTTTCGTCCAGAAACAAAGATCCAAATTTCAAAGATTGAAATTTCACTAAATTCAGAGAGAGAAGCTTAGGCGATATGGACGGATTCAACACTGGATCAGAAACAAGATTCTCAAGGGACCAAAGTTTAACAAAATTTAGATTTAGAATCCCAACAGTACTTACAGGTTCAACACCAAGATAATGGTCAGCAATTGCCTGCGCGTGCTTCAGCGAGAGCCTCGTGGGCGGGTGGCCTGCGCACGCGCCGGGCAGTGCGGCGTCTAACACGCCGCATAACACCCAGCCGTGCCGCCACACCGTGTCTAGGTGCTCCACTCTCACGGGACCTGCTTCTGCCAGCCATTGTAGAACCGCTTGCTTCTCTTCTTCGTTCGAAAATACTACTGTAAAAATTTAGTTTTATCAGTTGGTATAACATTGTTGGTTGGTGAACAGGGGTTTAAGGACAGTAGTTACTGTAATACTATTTCAGTGTAACACCGCACTGGCACTGTTTGTGAGTACCTACTGATAATAAATACTGTTAGGTATCAGTGCTTACAAATGTGGGTAGTTGGTAAATACATGTCTTATTAGGTACCACTGCCAAAGTATAATAAATTAACATAAATATGTACGTAATTTGACAGCGGTTGACATTAAATTTTTAAACTTAGCAATCATAAGATTGTATAAAATACTTGTTTAAGTACCTAAATTTTAAAAACATACCCAATGAACTAAGTAAACAATCACTTGTGCCATTCATCAAAAAAATAAAATAACATTAGTACATTTGCAGAAATAATAAACGGCTATTTTATTTATACGTGAGGTGCAATGATATGCTTAATCTTTAAAATTCACTACGCTTTATGGCGGATGCACACGACATGTTTCACACTTTATTTATTTGACACTAGGTCCGTAGAGATTAGTCGGAAACTGGTCGCAAAGTAAGTGAAACTGAGTTATAAACAATTTTATGCACACGAGATAATGATCGAGGCAAAGGTTAACGGTCGTGCATGTGAATTTGTTGGTAAAAGTGCGCATAAAGCTGTGTGTACACTCAAAATGATGGATGAAGGAGAGAGCTGGCTGCTCTACAAAGATCTTGTAGAATAAGATAAGCGGAATTGCAGATCATGTAAGTGTTTTATGGTATTTAGTACATTTTTGCAATTTATACTACCTACCTATAATTTTTTCAGTTTTACTTTCTCATCAATGGCAAAGGCACCTGAATACAAGATTTCATATAAGTACTTACAATAATAATTATTAAACTGGTTTGTGACACTACGAATATTAGACATTGAAATAAAACTACTTTTTACGGATTTAAGATAAAATAGGTACGTAAAATGTAGTTTTATTTCAATTATTATTATTATTCAGACTTGGTACAGTCAACAGAACATCATGGTATCCAAAACTGTCAAATTTCTTCAATCGATTTTCAATATAATCTCCAAATAATAGAGTTTATTATGCATTGGAGAAATATGACAATTTGTGGTACCTATCTTGATCAGATGTGCTGTTTACTGTTACATAATATGCTTTACGCTGTTTATACTTAAACAAAATAATGTTGAGCAACAGTTGCATAGCATTATTGACATTGTCCACACAGCTAGCTTTCACTGACTAGCAACATTTTTAGCCTTGCAATACTTTTTATGGCAACATATTGCTAATACCTACGTGATGTAAATTCCTACCTAAGATCTACCGACCTGCCTACTTCGTAACAGACCAGTTAGGTATACCTAGGTAGCTCTTTATAAAACGAGGATTTGTACTATTTTTATGGGGCAAATCAAAATTTACTCACTCCACGTGGCAAATATTAGACAGCTTTTTAGAAAATTATCCACCTCAACCTTTGTATTCTCATCCTAAATTTCGCTTTCAAATTGTTTCTGGGTCAAAATAAAGTTCGTACAATATTTTGAACAATACATACTTGGTAAATACTTATTTATCTAAATTTTAGTTTTTGTGTATCGTATCTACATGAGAATTCTGGGAACTATTCTCACGTTTTTTTTCTGAGTTGGAATAATACAACAATACAGTAATATAGAGATAAATCCGACACAATATATTCAAGACTAAACTGAAGTAAACATTGAATTTTTTATTAGTGGCATAAGTGATAACTTGTTGGTAAGTACTTAAATTATAAAAATTGTTTAGGCCTTGTTCATAATAAGTACGTGTGAGTGCAGGAAAACGGTAGAAAACCGGAATGTTCCTAAAACCGAAAATTATCACCAGTAGTAACTAGTAGGTATGTTTTTTAAGCCCAATGTTTGGGTTGAATGGTCGTACGGTTAATGAACATGAGTTAGTGGTGAGGTGGTCCTTAGTAGGATTTCTAGTATGTAAAGCAAAATGTTATTAAGTTTTTGAACTCAGGACCTCATTAAGTTGCCCTTGCGCATTCATTCAATGAAGTATTTGTTATATTCAAAGATATAATTGAATACTATAGTGAAAGTAGGTATCTATTTATAATTAAAATATATACTTACTAGTTCTAAAAGCTGAATCGATATGCTTTAATATCTTGAATAAGAAGCTCTGCTGCCCCCAGAAGAGTGTCAGCAATGTTGCTGGCGCTAGATACCGCAGCGTCGTCAGTATGGCGTTCAGAGCCGCCGACCACATACCTCGATTGGTCTCGAATTCAGGATACTCGGGGATCGTGAACAACCCTGGGAAAAAAAGAAACATTTTAAATTAAATAAATATCGAGATCCATAGCGGGTTATCCATAGATTTGTGGAGACACTTGACTTGTCCGTCTAGTTTCTATGTAACGCGGTATATAAAAAAGAGCTTTCTTTTCTTCCAGGGTACAAACATAAGCTCTTTAAAAACGTCTACTGCGAGAATTCTTATATACCTAGGTACGTAAAGCAAAAATCAGAATAATTAGTGAACTAATTTAGTAAAGATATTGCAATAATGCACATTATTTTATTTCCATCACTTATTTTGGAATTCTGCTTGTTTTAGGTAGGTACTTCAATTAAATATGCAGCATCGGTAGCCTAGGCTAGGGC
Organism: Acronicta aceris; assembly: GCA_910591435.1. Classification (NCBI taxonomy): domain Eukaryota; kingdom Metazoa; phylum Arthropoda; class Insecta; order Lepidoptera; family Noctuidae; genus Acronicta; species Acronicta aceris. Next base: position 3,933,244 of record OU342767.1, on the reverse strand, counting down.
TTCTGACTTGCGATCATGTGGTTGTCGGTTCGAAACCCATCCATTGCACTACCGACGTGAACCCACTCGTACACACACACAAGCATTTGGCTTAGCACGAACTAGTAATGTGCGACCCACATTACTACTAGTAATTGGGTCGCACGTATACTTTTTTTTTTAAAACATCTCTTAAAGCTAATGGAATGAAATGCAAAGAAAATTTTGTGGTGGTGGACAATTTCATAGATGGGTATAAAATGCTTAATCCAGACATTTGTGACACTTGCATAAAAATAATATTATGATGTCTAGAACTTTAAAAGAGACCCTGACTCTGAGTTTGTTTCGGTGCTTCTCAGAGGTCGTCAGTTAGGAAATGCCGGCGCCATCTAGTTAATAAATTGTAACACTTTGATTTGTAAAAGAGTAGGTATTATATTAACAGAAATAAACAAATAGGTAAGTATATCTAATTTCTCATTAAAACTCGAGTCGATATCTTATCTATAGTTTGATAGTAGACTTTTGAAAATATTATTCGACTTTAAAGGTAATGCTGCATTGAGATAATTTATAGTATATTGTTGTGTAGGTACTGAGCCCCTGAGCCATAGATCTCTATTCTCGCACGATACAATTCGTCTCCTGCTTTAGTTTTACCTTGTTAACTAAATTACATTTTATTATTTTGGCCAACAATTTTCATTACCAACTTTATTGTGACCAAGTAGTAGAATCAGTTAAATAAATTTCAACGGACTTGGTTTCAAGGTACCTTGTCGATGAAATCTAATAACAACCTTTGTTTTTGTCAAAGTTTATGACTTCATGATGTCTTCGTCCCACTTCCTCTAGTACGTCCCTCTTCACAAATATGTTATTATAATAATTCAATGTGCTGTGTAGTTGCTATAAATCATAATACCCACCAATGCTTCGCGGGTGCTCCTTCTTATAAACATTTTCCTCGTACCGTTTCACTAACTCTTCGATGCTGTCGGACATTTTCTTTACTCCATTATATTTGTTCCATAATAATACTATTAAAAAAAGTAATTTTAAACTTTTGATAGATACCTATTTATTCCTCTAGTATATGGAATAGTTACATCTCAATATGGAATGAGAAAGAATTGGATATATTTTTAGACCGCCTTTTGTAATACGGGGAATTTTGTTTTTAAAAGATTGTGTGTTGGTTTTTGGTCGAATGTTAATATTATTTGAAGACATATTTATTTCAGTGCTAATAAATATAAGTAAACTTGTATTATTACGATATTTGCGTGATATTTCCACACAAAAATGGAAGACAAGAGAGCAGTCTAAGATCATAATTCGACCATAGTAGTATTCCAATGATGATAGGATTCCATAAAAAACTATAAATAAATAATACGTGTGGTAGATACGACATACTATAGGTTCTAATAACACTTATTAAACAAAAAATATTTGCTACAGTTTATAAAAGCTTACTTAAAATATCTATATTAAAACCTCATTAGTGTAGTGACTAGAGTAATAGAGGTCATGGGTTCGATTTCCAGGTCGAGCAGTGTTATTGGGTTTTTCTATGAAATATTCAGTAATAGCTCGTACTTCGGAGTTTGGATTTGGATCCCTCCTTATCACATGGGACCTATATACATGAAACATAAATCAACTTAAAATTACAAATACAAAGAAACGTCAGCTAGGTATTTATCATGAAGAAGTTTATCAAGCCAAACATTACATACTTAAATAGAATTTGCGTCACTTCCGAAACAGAGGCTTGATAACTACATAATACCTATTTTATTATTAACTAGCTTTTGCCGGCAGTTTCACACGCGCCCCGTAATTTTTTTCGGATGTTTCAATAGTTATTCTGCTATTCGACGCGGACATATCAAAGAAATCAAAGATCATAAAGATCGCTCCAGCCGTTCTTGAGTTTTGGGTATCTATATGGTGTTACTAACACTACTTTGTTTTATTTATTTATAACCTACTTAATATCTAGCTATCTAGGTATCTATTATATATCTAGTATTTTTGTGTTCATTTATAATAATTTAAATAAAAATGACTCTTCCTTTGTTTGTCCCGTACGCGTTCAAATATCATTCATCTAATTGCGATGAAACTTGAGTTATGTTGTTGTGTGATGGTTTCTCACCAAAAAATAGTTAGTTACTGTATCAGTTCAGCTAGTATGTATTTTATATAGTCTTCTCCCATATGCATGAAGGGCCATCAATTGGCTCGATCGATTCTGGCTGTTTTTTTTTGTTGTCTTCGTAATAGTCAGGACAAAGTTTGTTTGAATGAAGGACAAAAATAGCTATCGCAAGGTCTAAGCTTTCGAGCAGGATTCCACACTGAGAAGAAAATCTTGCCGAATGGCCAAATACTTAATTCAGGCCACTGAATTTCAAGATGCCGTTAGGTCTCATATTGTCTATCATTTTTAATCTAAGTGACAAGGCCACGACGTCCTAAAATTTAATAATAAAATTGTATAGTATGCAATAACATTACCTACCTATTTAAATAGTTCATTGATTGTATGAATATTGAATATGTATCGTATTGTCCTATCTAATATTAATTATCTATAATATATAATGATCACTTTATCTACTTACTAATAATCTTTTTTATCACTATTTCCATTTTATCACTCACTGTGTCACAAAATACTGACCAACGCGTGGTGGCCATTAGTATCAACTATCCGTTTTTTGCCGGCCATCTCGGCAAACATCTAATCTTATCTAAGCTGAGTGTATATTTGGCATTGTGTCATCTACACTGATATAAGAAACATCGACTTGGTGCATTTTTAAGTAAAAATATATATATAACGTGGGAGAGCCTTGCTTCGGCACGAATGGGCCGGGTCGACCGGAGTGATACCACGGCCTCACAGAAAACCGGCGTCAAACAACGCTTACGTTGTGTTTCGTCGAATGAGTGAGGTTACCGGAGGCCCAATCCCCTTTTAAAAGGTCGGCAATGCACTCGTGACTCTTCTGGTGTTGCGGGTGTCCATGGGCGGCGGTAATCGGTTACCATCAGGCGATCCGTCTGCTCGTTTATCCCCCTATCCCATAAAGAAAAATATTTCAAAAACGAACACTTGACTGCGATTTCAATTGTATCCCAAAGAGTTTTTCAAGATAAAAGGTAGCCTATGTCCTTCTACAAGGTCCAGTCTATCTCTATGCAAAAATTCATTGATATTCAGTAACTTATCGCACGGCAAGTAAAAAAATAATTATCAAAACATTTTACATACACTATTTAGAAAGCAACATCGCGGTACACCTGGTCTAAAGATAAAATACTTAGAAATGAGTCAGTGATAATAGTGTATTTATATTTTAATCAGTAAATAAACATCTTACAAGTGTATTCGATACAGTTGATAGTAAGTGTGCTTAGTATAATCTGTAGGATTTATCGTTTTACTAGGGGTGTGGTAAGCGGTGTTATCCGCGATGACATTGTTTCTAAATCTTGTAGGAATTTTCCAAATTCCCATCTTAGTGTCCTGTGCAAAATTAAAATACTTTTAAGGATATTTATTTTCAAAAAATACAAACAGCCGTTTACATAAGAAAAGAGTAAAATCGGAGAAATAAATCACTCTGTGTAAAGTGAGTCTAACAAAGATAGAAATCAAATTAAAATGAGATCAATGAGCTCTACTTATAACCCTTTTAAATTTATTTGGGTATAATTATTGGGACGAAACAGCCTCGTTAGTCTAGTGGTCCCAAGCGCGACTTCTACGCTAGAGGTCCTGGTTTCAATTACAAGGTTGAGCCAAAGTGTTATTAAGTTTGAAATAAAACTATTTTTTACGGATTTTATCGAATTGTATTATTTGATCGTTTCGGATCCTTTACAGCATCCATGGTATTAATACAACGCGATAAAATTCGTAAAAAGTAGTTTTATTTCAATGTCTAATATTCGCGTAAGTGTGAGAAACCAGTATGTTATTGAGTTTTTCAATCGAATTCTCAACAGCGCCTCGGAGTTTTGATTTGTGCCCGGTTAATGATAATAGGCTCGCCCCCTATTACATGGCACCGCGAACTGTGTGTGTGTACATTGGTGCACCTCTGCCTAACCCTTCCGGGAATACAGGCGTGATGGTATAATGGGATGGTCCATCTTAGACCTAAAGTTACTGACATAGTGGAAACATCTCTCGAAGAACTGTCAATCATTTATAGGTAAGCGATTTCTTGAATAGAGATCGCGTTTATGGTGACGCGAATTGTGGTTGCCAGCGAGGAATAAAGACAACGAAAGATTCTGAGACGCTCAATGAAGCCATTCGAAATAGCCCCTTAATTTTAAGCCACTAACGTCCTTCATACGTTTCTTTGTGTTGCTGCCTACGTCACCAGTCGAACCAAGAAGGTGACATGGTGGCAAGACGTGGTCGACTACTACATGTTTCCAGCCAGTTCCTGTGACGCGTGTCAATGAATACACGCGAATGACGTCACGCACCGACAACGTGGGGGATAATTTGGCTTCAGTTTTGTACATACTAATTTAATAGGTACAAACAATTGAAGACGCTTAAATAAACGCATTTTTTGTTATTAATATTACCGGTGATAAATATTAATATGAGCAATAATAGCCTAGACATAATGACCATAAGACTGCCAAGTCAAAGGTCTCGAGTTTGAATCACGCTCCAATGCACGCACCTCTGACTTTTCGAAGTCATGTGCGTATTAATAGTTAATTGTCAAGCGCTTAAACGGTGAAGGAAAACATCGTGAGGAAACCTGCATGCCTGAGAGATTTAATCGACGGCGTGTGAAGTCTGCCAACCCGCATTAGGCTAGCATGGTGGACTATAGCCTAATCCCTCTCATTTTGAGCGGTGTCCCGTGCCCAGCAGTGGGACAATGGATTGATTATGTATGTATGATAATATTATCGGAGCTATTTTCATTGAACACTCATCGTCTAAACCCTATGCGTCTATACGAATCCCGGTAGGAGCAGCCGTAACCAGAATTCTGCAGCAGTCGAGTTTGCAGCACTTTGTTCACACTATATTGAACTCAATACTAGATACTCAATACTCAATTCGTTTATTGCACTCCACTCCACTCCACAAACTTTATACAAAAAGGGCGTAACCGACAGTTCTACTAAGGGTCCTTTTGCGTTGCACATTTAACTTGTAGTTAGATGTTGTATGATAAAGTAGAGATAGTGTTTTGTGTCGCTGGCAAACCTAGTTTGGTACTTGTCAGATAAGATAAGATAGGTTTTCATTAGCAATGTTTACTCTTGTATGATTGCATTTATTTTTGATGATTAATATTCTATTATGAATGCCTCATTAGTGGGCTAAGCGCGACTGCTACGCTAAAAGTTCTAGGTTCGATTTCCGTACGAGCAAAGTGTTATTGTCTTTTTTGTATTCTTTTTGCATTTTTCATACTAAGATTACTCGTAGATGGAAAAATTCGACTGCGGGCAGGATTTGAACTTGCGTCTTCTGATTCAATACAGCAGACGCTATGACCAAGTAAGCCGTCGCGAGTCCCATTAGTTAGCTAGGTATTAGCTTAGTTGTTCATAGCGTCTGGTGTATTGAACCAGAAGACACAGGTTCTAATTCTGCCCGCAACCGAATATTTTCATCACTAGAAATAAATGTTATTGCTTTAAAATAGAAGGTTTAAAGTAGCAGCTCGGAGTTTGGATTTGTGACAATAGGATCGCCCCTATATGCGACCTAAACATACTTGTGAAATGTGAGTGTACAGTAAACGCTCAAAAGTCCATAAGCACGCTAAGGATTATTACATTGCGATGAACAGTACGAGCGCGCTCGATACAGCGAAACATATAGATAGATAGAGATAGGGTGGCAAACGAGCAGACGGATCGCCTGATGGTAAGCGATTACCGCCGCCCATAGACACCCGCAACACCAAAAGAGGAGTCACGAATGCGTTGCCGGCCTTTTAAATAGGGATTGAGCCTCCGGTAACCTCACTCACTCGAAACACAACGTAAGCGTTGTTTAACGCCGGTTTCCTGTGAGGCCGTGGTATCACACCGGTCGAGCCGGCCCATCCGTGCCGAAGCATGGCTCTCCCACGTGAAAATATTTCCCAATAACGCAAAGCTCGACCTGGAATCAGGAATTCCAGCGTAATATTGCGCTTAAAGCCAAAAGACTAATCATGCAGTAGGTACCTAAGTATTTCGGAGAGTGTTGAATTTATTACTGTTAAAAATACGGATGTTTAACTTTCATTGTGAGAGAGATATTAAAAATATTCTGCTATTAGGTTTTTACGTGTATAAACAGAACATGTTATATCTACCTACTCGTATTTTATCATGACACGCTTCACGTTTTATCATGAAAGCTAATCCGTCTGCCAAGTAAGGTAATTTTTTTCGTCTTCTTTTATGGTTTAAGAACTTTATTTCTCACAAGAATTTACAATAATTCACTTACTGAGAAACAAGATTTACAATTTATGTTTTAATAGCAAGCGTACAGAAAAAAATAAATTTTAAAGTCAAAATGTTTTATTTCAATTGGATCATTAGAAAAAGGTATTTTTGAAAAGTCAAAACTAACTAGTTGCCCAGTTCCAAAAAGTGGGTCTTAATGAGAAGAGCCGGCAAGAAACTCCATAATATAAAAACATTATTACATTATGTATGAACGTGGAAGAAGCAAAAGAAGTATGCAAGAATCGTAGCAAGTGGCAGTCTATAATGACTATATCTAGTTTCTGCCTACCCCTGTGGGAGAAAGGCGTGAGTGTATGTATGTATGTACATTATTAATCTTTAGACCTTTGTTTTAAGTAGTTGCTGAGAATTATGCAGTTTGATGTGTAAGATTTATTCAGTTTTTTTATTCATGATAGGCTTACGTTTAACCGCCAGTTTGCCTGATGTTAAGCGACACAGCGATCTACGATGTAGCGCGCTTGCCTAGTAAGTATAGGTGTTTATTAAAAAGAAAGGGATTGCCAAATCAAGTAAGAGCTGACTTTTTAACGGTCGTGGGGAAACTCATAGCTGACAAAAAAAAATACATGATTGCAGTATATTTGGGATAATACAGTTCTGAACGGGTGGAATAATTCTTTGTAGTAAATATCAACTTTATAAATCTTCTCTGACCCACATCCCACATACAGTAAGTAACATCAAAACAATATCCAAAATGACAGTGCCCTTGAGCCAAAAATCTACTTCACAGTGTATTATATTCGTAATAGAACACTGAGAAACATCGTGGATGTAATGTAATATTTTATTGTTATCTATATATCTATTGTTTCGACAGATAGCGGCAAATTATATTAATTACAAAGGTGTGTTTAGAATTGTTATTTTCTGACTTAGACCCAGTTTCTCAATAGCATTATCGGACGTTAATTTTGAGCGCTTGGCGAGAGATTGGATGGGTTTGCACATTGTACAATCGACAAAAGAGGTATACAGGCAACTAACGAGATCAATGTTTTGGCAAAGATTAGGTAATGATTAGGTAATCAGTGATCGAAATACGAAGAGCTAATTTATCCGAAATCCGGTCAATTTTCGTCCCAGAAAAAGTTTTGACGTTAGGAATTCTCTTATTTTAGTTCCTGTTCCTCAAAGTTTAGGTAAATTAGCACTACGAATTCCCTCCACTGGGAATAATGCATCACGTAACATTGTGTCAAAATGCAGGGTTATTATCTGCTGAAGTGCCGATATACCAAACCTTCCAGACGATATAAATAGCTGTATTACAAAAGCGTCTTATAAAAATAAAATACATATGTACCTCTTCAATGAATTTTGTCAAACGTAAATATGACCATGTCTCAGAATATCGAATAAAATTGAAATGGTTGCCCATTCGCCAACGAAGAAATCTGAGGGCGCTGACTACTCTTTATTCTATACTTTTTTCTCCTAATTCTCCATCGTACTTATCATCTCATTTTCAGTATATTACTTCCTTCCACAATAAACATCTTCGTTCAACTAATAATCGTCTTCTTCGATGTCCTTCTCACCACTCTGACTTTATACATTCTACCTTCTTCGTCCAATCAATACTGTTATGGAATGCTCTCCCCCTTGAAATCAGAATGATAAACAGCCGGCAATCGTTTAAAACTTGTGTGCGCAAATACTTGCTGGATAAAACGCTGTTAGATTCATCTCGACACTGACTTTTCTTTTTATATCTATTGTGTATTGTATATATGTATAGTATATATGTATTGTATTTTATGTTATTTTATATTGTATATATATAAATATATATATATAATAAATATTTATGTAATGTATATATTGTGTAAGTTTATAGTTTTGGTAAGTCTTCAAATCACACATTTCACTTCTACTCTTTTATTGCATCTACCATGATCGTCTCTGCACCACCCTAAGGTCGTCTGGTAGAAAATGCCTAAGGCATTAAGACCGCCTTTGTACACTTCTGTACAAGAAGCATAAATAAATAAATAAATAAATAAATAAACCCTCAATGTTGAGGATATTTAGAAAGTGTTTACTGTGAATGTTTGTGCTAGACAAAAGGAGCTACAGCTGCCAACAAACTGCTTTGCAGTTTGGCAGAGGTAAAATGTATAGTGTTGAATATGTATTTCTGTGAATAAACTATTTTTTCATTTTTTTTTTCATTTCATTTCAACGGATAATGCTACTAATATTATAAACATGAAAGTTTGTGAGGATGTATGGATGTTTGATTGAATGGCTGAATAGATCTGGATGGAATTTGGTATAGAGATATAATATAATTTGGAATAGCACATAGGCTACTTTTTATCCACGTCCGATTCAATCCTGAAGTCAACGCAAACGAAGTTGCGGACAGAAGCCAGTTATTTATAACACAATCTATATCAAGACACAGATGAAGTTCGCTGCTTGTTTACATTTTTTGTCGACTGTACTCGTCAATGAATAATGTAGGTGAACATTTATTTTGTTCATAGGTTTTTTGTTTATATATTTTGATGTGGACTACATTGCAAGAGTTCGTTTAGGGTGGTACCAATGCGTTGCCAAACATTTGAGTTCGTGGCTTAGGCCCACAGTGGTCGACGCTCATGTGGCCGTCGCTCCCGATTCGAATAAAATAAAATCACTATTTTCAAATTCAACAGATCGCGGGCGTCGACCACAGGTGCGTAGACCACTGGGGTCCTAAGCCACGGACTCAAACACTCTGCCCCTATAATTTGCAAACATTATTGTGTTCCAGTTTGGTAGCCAGTGAAATTACTGAGCATTGAGACTTAACAACTGAGGTCTCAAGATAACAACGCGCTAGTGATACTTCTGGCATATATAGGCTGCAGTTGCTGCTTACCATCAGGCGGTCTGTATGCTTGTTTGTCATTTTTTATATTAAAATAATGTGCGTAATCCGAATAACTACGTAGGTATATCCAATTACTTATTTTTCAGTTAGGTCAATGTCTGAAACTGTAAAGATTTTTTTCCATTCTTATCTATATATATAAAACGAAGTTGTGTTAGTTACACTATTTATAACTCAAGAACGGCTTAACTGATTTGGCTGAAAATTGATAAGGAGGTAGCTTAAAACCAGAAGAAGGACATAGGATATTTTTATCACGTTCCCGTGGGATAATTTAATTTTACATTTTTACCCATGTAGCGGCATTACAAGTACAGCACCATCTACTCGATTAAGGAAGAACTAAGTCGCGAGTCCTACATCGCGCAAACAGATTTCTCCGCGACTTAAGACCAAATAGTAAAATCCGACAAGAACTGTCGGGCAGTAGACCACCGGACAAAACACCCGTCCGGTCGGAGGATCCTCCCTTTTCTATGGTGTATGGAGCGCTTTACTCTCTGTGCTTCATACTCCTAAACCCCCTAAACCCATATAAACTGTATTTTGATAGTTGTCATAGTTGCCACATAGTATGATGGTTGTTATTGTTTGAAATCGTGCATATAAAAAAGAGTATTTAATGTGTTTAAACTATTTTGCTGGAATGCAAAAAAAAAATTATTGATGTCAATCGTCTATTTGGTGCGACCTAGAAGAATGGATTCAGGCTGGAGTCAGTAGTCAAGAACATGATAGCTATTTCATAGAAAAAACTGTTTTGAGTATTTTACGACTCAAGATAGCTTTTCAAAGAAATTTGATGACATTTTGTGTTGCTAGACTTTTTTAGATCTGAATTTTTTTTAATAGGTATGGCGCAACCGGTGCAAACCGAAAAACATAGGCACCTTATTTGTTGACATTCGAGTCTGTAATAGAATAACTGCATGAACCATAACATGGAAAATAGACTTGCAGTCAGAACGATACAGAGTAGAAAATCAAAATTTTCAGCCATTTTTTCAAATCGTTACGACAGGTGATACGAAGTACACCGGGTCATCTAGTATATATATATATATATATATATATATATATATATATATATATATATAAGTACATATGCACGATTCTTTAAATCACGAGTGAATCGGTTTCTTCTAGGCAAGCGCGCTCCATCGGAGATCGCAGTATCGCTTAACATCAGGCGAACTGGCGGTCAAGCGTAAGCCTATTACGAATAAAAAAAAACATTTTTAGGTAGGTAATATTATGTAGGTAATATTCCCGCATCAAAAGGTACCTTGTACTATCAACGTGAAGGCTACGTATAAGATTAATACTATGAGAGCGATTTTGAACTTTAAATCAATAGGATAAATGCTATGGTATTTTATTATGAGGACTGTTGATTCAAAAGAGATAAAAAACATTGAGATAATGTCGAAAAATGAATGATTGGCTTATGTAACATTGGAAATCACATGCTTTTCTCTATAGACATTGAATCTCACATGACTGTCACAACTTAGAACAGTTAATGAAACAAAAACAGAAAATTTAATAAGTTAAAACTAAAACTACTTTTTACGGATTTTATCGCGTTGTATTGATATTATTTGATTCCCGACGTTTCGGATCCTTTACAGCATCCACGGTCACGGCTAGACTAAACTGAACTGAACTGACTCAATACAACGCGATAAAATCCGTAAAAAGTAGTTTTATTTCAATGCCTAATATTCGCGTAAGTGCCAGAAACCAGTAAGTTAAAACTAATTAAAACATAATATCTTCTATTTTTGTTAAAAATACAAAATTATAAATGGACACAACTAGTAAATAAGTATAATGATTTCTAAGCTTGGTACCTACTTAATATTTTAAAAATGTTTTAGGAAATACTACCTACATTTAAAGGAGGTAAGTATGTTTTCAGGTATTCTTATAAATCTATATTTTATAAAAAGTTATTACGACATAGTCTCTCGTTTCCTGACTAATCAGGAAATCTCAATCTTACATATCTAAATAAATAAAGTCAATGGCATGCATGTACGTAAGAGCATCACTTGAGAACGGCTCGACCGGTTTGGGTGTTTAAAATGACTTCAAAAAGGAGGAGGTTCGACTTTTTTTTGTATGTTTGTTACCTCAGAACTCAATAATTTATTTATGAACCAATTAAGAAAAATCTTTTTTTATTTGAAATAATATACTCTTGAAGTGATCATCATCAAAATTTAGAACAAAATGACAATAACACGTACCGACCGAATAAAATTCAACATCGCCGAAGTAAGTACCTACTAACATTGTACTCGCGCTAAAATGTTAAAATGAAATACCTTTAAACAAAAAGTAAAACCGCATTCAAAAACAAAAAAAATATATGTACGAAACAGTTTCGGAAGTCAGTGGCGAAAACAAAAAATCCGACCAAATCAAAGGCATCTACTTCCGAAACTGTTGTGCACATTACATTACTTTTTATGTTTTTGGAGGCGTTTTTACTGTCCTTTAAAAGTTATTTGTTGTGTTCGTAACTATCAACAAACAAATAACAACAACAAATAACTTTTAAAGGACAGTAAAAACGCCTTCAAGAACATAAAATATATATTTTATGTGTGAAACAGTTTCGGAAGTCAGTGGCGAAAACAAAATATCCGACCAAATCGAAGACATCGACTTCCGAAAGTGTTGTGCACATTACATTATTTTTTATGTTATTGAAGGCGGTTTTACTGTTCGTTCAAAGTTATTTGTTGTGTTTGTAACTGTCAGGAGAAGAAAAGACATGTTTGAAAGTTTTTTTTTAAAGCCACCGTAAAAATCAGTGGAGATAGTAAACCGTACCAAGTACTGTGCACATGTTCCTTCATAATATTCCTAATCAACCCATTATACTATCCCACTGCTGAGCACGGGTCTCCTCTCAGAATGAGAGGGATTAGGCTATAGTCCACCACGCTGGCCTAGTGCGGGTTGGCAGACTTCACACGCCATCGAGAAAATCTCTCAGGCATGCAGGTTTCCTCACGATGTGTTCACCGATTAAGCGCGCGATAATTAACTATTTAATACGCACATGACTTCGAAAAGTCAGAGGTACGTGCCTTGGGTGCGAACTCGAGACCTTTGACTTCACAGTCCAACGGTCATACCACTAGGCTATCACTGCATTATGTTCCTTGTTTAAAATAATTATGGCACAATGAATTAGAGGCAATTCTTACAGGCTTAGTGGTAACATAGCCAATTTAACTCTTCTATGAAAGAAAATACTATAATTAGTTATCGTTTCAACTAGTTCGTTTCGTGCAACTAGTTTTGACTGTTCAAAATTTCCTTATTTATAGATCTAATTTAAATAAAACATTATCTTTCGTTCTAATTAAATGACACTTGAATGAAAGAGACTAGACACTATCCACATCTTAATATGAATGAAGCCGCGGTAGCCTATTGGCTAGGGCATCGGGCTGGCGATCATGTAGTTGCCGGTTCGAAACACTACCGCCATGAACCCACTTGTAACACAAGCATTTAGCTTAGCACGAGGGGTTAACAAGAATACTAGTAATGTGCGACCCACATTACTAGGAAGCATTTAAAAAAAATGAAGCTTAATGAATTTAAAATTAGTACATATTGCCTATTATTTTTGTAAATTACAGTGGCATGTGACTGCTTATCAATTTTATATTATTATTGTAATTATGAACAACCTTGGAAAATTTTTAATCAATGCAATTTTATTTGCGAGTCTGATAAATTGATTAGAGATTAGAAATTTAGTTATATGAACCTATGTAAGTATATCAACAACGATAAAAACAATTATTTACTTGAGTGAACACCTGAATTCCAGGAATCGATGGGGAATCACTATTGAATATAAAAACAACTCTGTGTGAATACAATTGAGATCGTAAATGTTTCGCAATAGAGTATATATCTCAATATATAGCTCTTAAGACCATAAGACCCACTGTTTGGAACCGTGCAACTAGTTTTGACATTTCAAAAGTACCTATTTTAGTGGTCTAATTGAAATAAAACATTTTTACTTTTTCTTTGACTTCGCATTAGTAATTACTACAACTTACTCCTTTCGATATTTTTGTACAAAAACACTTACTTATTTTTAAAAAGCTTAAGTACTAGTAGTGTGGGTCGGACATTACTAGTATTCTTGTTAAGCCCTCATACTAAGCTACATGCTTGAGTTACTAGTGGGTTCACGTCGGTAGTGCAATGGTTGGGGTTCGAACCGGCATGGTCGCAAGTCTGATGCCCTAGCCATTAGGCTACCGCCGCTTCAACAGTTTTTTTTATTTAAATGAATTGACCTGCTCAGTGGTTCGAAACAGCTAACTTCAGAATACTTCAGATACGTACAGTTCTCTCAAATCAGTTCTGATAAATCGGTCGACGATGTCTAAGCGAATATTTTTTTAGAAAATAACTACATTTTCCATTAAGATAATGCGTAAGTACATCGTTTCAATTGCGGCAGTCACTTGGCGTAACATCTGATCTTCACTGAAACTGAAACCCACCCATTACACTACCGCCGTGAACCCAGTCGTAATACAAGCATTTAGCTTAGCACGAGGGGTTAACAAGAATACTAGTAATGTGCGACCCACATTACTAGTAAACATTTAAAAAAAATGAAGCTTAATTAATTTAAAATTAGTACATATTGCCGAATTGTACATATTGTTATGTCCGAAAAACTTTCGGAAGTCGGTGCCTTTGATTTAATCGCATCTTAATTAATTTCTTAACTAATTTCGCCAGCGCGTCATGTCATGCCCAGCACAAATTCTAAGCACCTCGTAATTTCATAGAGAATTTTATATGTAGAAAAACTGAATGGGACACGTACCGGGGACCTCTAGCGTAGCAGTTTGGCTTACGATAATTATTCCAATGACGCAGTTTCTAAAAATAGGTTAATATATGCTATATTTCTCTCGTGCGAATCTGGGGCGATTTTCTAGTAAACTATAAATCCTCCTACACATTAGAAAAATTCAAATGCACTGTTGTCGCATTCTTTACCAAAATTCCTATTCAAGCATTTTGTCTTGCAGCTAGCTATTATGTACAAACATAAATCCGATTTACATAATTATTATTCACTGATATGCAAAAGATTTAAAAACAACACAACATTCGCTCTCTTTATGTAACACTAAATTAACACGTTTTATGCAAATACTTTCACTGCAGATATTAGTATATTTTGTAATGTATTCAAATATACAATACGACCAAAAACCAACACACAAGGGAAAAACGTTATAGGATTATTTTTCTTAAAATTGTATTGCACTCAACACCTTTGCACGCACTTAGACGGAACACTGAGCGAGGTATTCTAAAATAATCGCTATCAATTGTTTTATATCAGTAGGCTGCGGGCAGACTAAGCGACAATTCATTGACAAGTTATTGCGATTAAACTGCCTTAATATTTTAATGGTCGTAAGAGTGACAACGAAATAAAGACTTAAGTAACAGATGCTCTTAGCCATGGACTGAAACTGAAGTTGAAATGGGCAGGACATGTGGCTAGATGCAATGGTGGAAGATGGACATCAAAAGTAACTAAATGGACAGCCCCAATAAGGAAGAGAAATAAAGGTAGGCCAAAAAAAGGTGGTCCGATGATATAGTCGCAATAGCTGAAGAGAAATGGAAGAACATTGCCCAAAATAGAGAACATTGGAGTAACTTGGATTCGTGTAAGCGTAAAAAGTAAAAATTGAATTTTTTTTTATTGTTTTTGTAATGTAAAATCAGTATGGAAATAAAGATGCTTTATTATTAAATTATTATTATAAGAGTGAGTAGTTAATACTACTCTTACTGCTGTAAAAGTGCTGTGAAGAGGGGCTCGTGGCTAAGTAATAACTAAGCTGATGAACTGATCTGCAAGGTTATGCTGCGTCAGTCAGTCTGTGGGCGACCATTCTTGATATAACGAGACCCCTCCGTGCCGCGCAGAGCACGTAAAGCCGTCGGACCTGGTTGTCATTCGAACATCTAATGACAATTGTTAGTGGTCGTCAGAAGCCAAAAAAAGCCTGACAACCAGTCTATACTCCGGATATCGGTATTGCCCAGAAATTGGGCTTCGGAGATCTGATGGCAGTCGCTTCGTGTAAAGTATTGAGGCTATCGTTGTTTATTAATATTGTTATTAAATAAATGTATTTAAATTAGAACGTTATAAGTTTATGAAGTTACATACCAATTCAACAATGAAGCTTGCTAAATAAGTCAAAAAATTTAACGAAATCTAACGAAACTAAGATAAATCAAGATCAAAATAAAATTCATACCAAATTTATCCAGTAGCTAAACTTAATAAACATACCTACTTCCAACTGCTTTGAAAAACACTGATTAAATAAAATTAATGAATAATGCAGAAGTCTCTGATTCTTACAATATATAATTATTTCCTTAATCTCATTCGTTTTCGGTTAATTGTTAATTATGCCTAAAAACAGATTATTCAGTTGTTTTATTTCGACATTTCAATAATGAATTATAGTTAAATATACCTACATGTTTATCAAAAATTAGATAAATCACTTTTCCAATAATAAAAATGTACCTAACAGAAAATTTGTAAGCGGTTGATTTGTATAGGAGATACTATGCTACAGATAACAGAGGTTTATTTATACTCTTTTTGCTTAGGCGTAATCATTTTATCTCTTTTTCTTAGTGCTTCTCCGACTAGCGAAGGTTGGCAGTCAATTTAGCATATTCATTTCTATCTCTAGCGAGGCGAAACTTTTCGGTAGCACTCGCTATCTACGTCCACACCCTGATGTTACGTAGCCATGACATCTTATCATCATAATAAGCTGCAGCAACTCGTATCTTTCATGATTTTTTACGTGAGAGAGCATGCTTCGGCACGAATGGGCCAGAGTGATACCACGGCCTCACAGAAAACTGGCGTTAAACAACGCTTACATTGTGTTTCGCCGAGTGAGTCAGGTTACCGGAGGCCCAATTCCCTTTTAAACTTGTCACTCGCTTTTACTCGTCGGAGAACTCCCTCATTCGTGACCTTTTTTGACTCCAGCTGAAAGCAAGCATCTGTCTATATGCCTAAAACTGGTATTGCAAAAAGAGCCTCCCTCGTACTACTCCAGGTCTGAATCCAAATTGGTTGTCTGAATGCTGTTCATCACACTTGGTCTTAATGCGTTCATTTGATGAGTTGCATTTAATTAGAATCCAGAAATCCGGTTTCAAAACGGCTAATGTTGAATAAAAAGCCTGAATGATTAAAAAATTATGACACGCGGATAAAATTAACATAATGTATTTCAGTAGTTTTATATTTAGTTTTTTATTCCTAATTACAAAGTTGGATAAGAACATTACAGCGAAGAGATTACCTACATATACCATCACGCCTATATTCCCCGAAGGATTATACAGAGGTGTACCTACTAATGTAAACCCACAGTTTTCCAGTATGTTTAGGTCCCATTTAATAGGGAGCGAATCTATTGCCATTTACCGGGTACAAATTCAAACTTCGAGCTGCTACTTAAAATTTCATAAAAAAACCAACAAAAGAACAGAACCCAGGAACTCTAGCAAAATATAGTTCAGATTTGATTGACTATACTGAAAATAGGTTTAGATATTTTTCTAATAATGATTTACCTATAGGTACAAACTTCTGTTGATTATATACTTTTACTTTTTAAGACAAAAGTAACCTATTTTTCATCAGAGTGCAATCCACCCTCGCAAAATTTTATCGAAATCTCAGAATATTAAGGCATATTTACAGAGTCAACACAAACATTTTGCATACATCAGTCATTTGAAACTAAGTGCACGTGCTACTCTAATTACAAATATGCACAGCATTAACATATATATAGACAACATACTTATAATAAAACAAAATTAGAAAAATACAAAATACATAGATTTACATCTTTTAGCAAACTTAAAAATTAAAAACTTTAACGCATCTGGAAATACGCTACATTATGCAAATAATAATGTATCTTATAATAACTTAGTACCATCAACAATTTTGCGTTTAAAATGCTTGAAATGGTCATGGAGGATATCAAGGCCAAGTTTCCTCCAGCAGTGATTGAATGTTGCAGTTTGTCTAGTTACAGGGGCTTCTAAATACATAATGTATACATTACAAAAAAAAATGCGACAAATAGTCGCAAGTCCGCTTACAGCCTAAGTGATAGTAACGAGACATAGATCAATCACCGTACTAGACACGACACGCTTGTTGTTAGATTACTTAATTTGATAGAAATAATGATCATGTTGGTAGGTGTACGCTTAATAATTATGTTGTAAGTAATGCGGATGTTACGTGTACTTAGTCGAATTAATGAATGAATTAAAAATGACAAAATCTGTACATTGTTGGAAGGAATAACATACAAAAATAGCAACATACAAAATGTTATGTTGATAATTTAAACGGTAAACATAATTTGTGCTACAACTTTTTTTCAAGATTTCACCTTTTTATAATCACTGAGTTTTTAAAAAACAGGCGTGTTGTCACTTAATTACGGAACGGCTTAACTGTTTTGCATGAAATTTGTAACGATAGTGTAGTTCGTATAACGCAGAGAGAATGAAATCTATTCAATTCATCATAGGGCCCGAATAAATAGATGTCTTACTCGATTTGAAAGTTAAACAGAAAATACCATCTGTTTAATGTCTTAATCTTTGTGTATAAGAGATAAGTTACAACATTGTATCAGATGTAAGATAACTTCATTCTTCAAGCATCTGATTCTATGTCATACTTTATTGTTTATGAATTCAGCGGGTGTGGATTTGGGTTGCGGAGAAATAATGGTTTGGTTTAAAATACTGATGTTCAGCAACAAAAAAATAATGTTATGTGCGAAACATTTTCGGAAGTTGATTTCATTGAGATCATTTTCTTTTGATTTCGCCACCGACTATACACATAACATTTTTTGTTATGATTTTGAAGCCGGTTTTTAAATGTTATTTTACTATCTTTTTGTGATTTTTTTGCATTTTCCATGCTAAGATTATTAAGGTATTTTTTAGTAAAGGAAGAGAGTTATTTTACTTCAATATTTTGAGTAGCGAGTAGAATTTTACGTACCTCAACGACGCGATGGTGTCATTTACTCGGTCGGTACGTGTTATTGTTATTCTGATTTAAATTTTGGGATCAGATCTTGACAAAAATTAAAGGACCACCTTAGAATTATACCTTTTCATACGAAATAAAATATTTTCTAAGTCGGTTCAGATGTCTTTGAGTAATTGGGGAACATGCATAAAAAATAATTCCGACCAATTGAGAACCTCTTACGCGCATCACGCAAACACAAAATTGTATGTGGTTAACAGTTGTATTACTCGATATGCCACTTCGAAATCGAGTTATAGTGTCAAGTTTCATATAAGACCCACTTTTTGGCACTGTACAACCGTTTTAACTTTTCAAAAATGCCTTATAATAGACGTTTTGTTTTATTCATTACTAGCTTCTGCCCGCGACTTTGTCTGCGTGGACATCAAAATTGGGTCCGACAAGGATAAAAGGATCTCTGTGTCGTTAAGGCGTGAAAGAGTAACAAACATCCATACATCCACACATCCATACTCACAAACCTTCACGTTTGTAATATTAGTAAGGATAGGCTTACGCTTGACTGCCAGATCGCCTGATGTTAAGCGATATTGGGTTCTACGATAGACCGCGCTTGCCTTGAAGAAACCGATTCACTCGTGATTTAAAGACACCCAGATTATATCTATCTGGGAAGACTCACTCGTGAAGCGCATTCGACATTTTAGCGGTACGCATGATAAAAGTGGACGTAAAGCGTTTTGTTCGGGATTTTGGAATGTCCACCATGAATCGATGTCGCTTTTTTGTGCTTCTGGTCGTCCTAATTGAAATAAAACATTTTGGGACGTAAGTGTACGTTAGTCCATAATATATAACAATCCAAATCAGCTTAAATACGGCTCAATCCAGCTATTTACTTACGTCACAAGAATTAACTGGGCTGTTATGCCCCTTGTGAGTGATAAATGGGCCTAGTTCCAACATGATCGCTTAATCTGGACTAATTTAAGCATCTGCATTCCCCAAGTGAAGTTGAATTTAATCTTGCCATGTTTATTATACTAACTGCCACGTTAGCCTAAGCGCGACTGCTATGCTAAAGGTCCTGGTCGATTCCCAGGTCGAGCAAAGTGTTATTGGGTTTTTCTATGAAATTCTCAGTAGCAGCTCGGAGTTTGGGATTTATAAACTCGCCCCCTATTACATGGCACCTAAACATACTGGCGACCTGTTGGTGTACATACGCCTCTGTCTATCCTTTCGGGGCATACAGGAGTGAA
Source organism: Acronicta aceris (assembly GCA_910591435.1). Taxonomy (NCBI): domain Eukaryota; kingdom Metazoa; phylum Arthropoda; class Insecta; order Lepidoptera; family Noctuidae; genus Acronicta; species Acronicta aceris. The sequence continues at coordinate 3,913,440 of OU342767.1, read as the reverse complement.
GGTATGCATGTATGTTTATACTCTACTGTAATTAAGTTTGTAAGCTTATTTCACACTAGCAATCCGCCAGCGGACTCACCCGCACTGCTCCGTTCCTTAGAGGCGTAGCGTGATGTTATATGGCCTATAACCTTCCTCGATAAATGGACTATCCACCATAAAAATAATTTTCCAATTCCAACCAGTAGTTCCTGAGATTAGCGCGTTCAAAGAAACAACCTTTTCAGCTTGATAATATTAGTATAGATTACGTTAGTGTTAGTAGTTATGGTTTAAATAAAAAAAGTGTTGTTTTCCCGTAATTGGTCATGCGAGACTACATAACAAGTATTAAACTGTATTAAAATAATTTATATGAAGAACTAAGAAAAATAGTAAATATGGCATATATTTAAAAAAATATATGAGTAGCGAATTACTAAGAGCATTGGAAGCCAAAACAATTATCTTTAAAAAATAATAGTGTGTCTGTCTGTACCTATGTTTCTACACGCATCACGCAGAAACTACTGCACCAAAAAAGTAAATCCGCCTTCAAAAACATAAAAAATAGTCGGTGCCTTTGATTTGACCGGATGTTATGTTTTCGCCATCGACTTTCGAAACTGTTTCGCTCATCTATTTTTTTATGCATTTGAAGGCAGTTTTACTTTTTCTTAAAAGTTATTGTATTTCAACTTTACTGTACGCTGAATTAATTGTTTCTTTCTTTCTTTCTTACTTAGACGACATTATTATTTACTCGGTCGGTACGTATTATTGTAATTTTGTTCAAAATTTTGTGATCAGATCTTGACCAAATTTATAAGGGACGTGCAAAGTATGTACACTTTTAAACAAAAAAAAAATCTGGGGCAACGTTCGGGCAATTCAATGCCCACAAAAACGTAATACCGAAATAAATCGTAATCCATACAATATTCTATTTCGTCTACTACTACTTCATTGGAAATACAAGAGCAGAAAATCGTTCCAAACTTTTTAAAATTATCATTTTATCATTTTTTTTCAAATTGCATTTATTTCCAGTAAAGTATTTTGGACGAAATGGTTATGTAGGAACCTAGATTAACGGTATCGGAATCCGAAAAATAACACAATTTGATTAAATTGTCGTTGAATTACGATTTATTTCAGTATTAAGTTGGGAACCCCAATATTATCTTTTTGTGTTTTTTTTTGCATTTTCCATGCTAAGATTATAAAGTTATTTTAGTATCTAAAGGAAAAATTCAATTGCGGGCGGGATTCGAACCCGCGTCTTCTGCTTAGATACACCAGACGCTCTGACCGCTAAGCCACCGCGAACCCCACCCGCCTGATTGAAATTTGCCTTCACATTCTGAGTTTACGTCATATGGTGACGCTGGCGACATCTATTGAGAAGCAAGTTACCTTGTTTCTCAACCGACATGACTTACTTTACAGTTAGTTCGATATCGTACGATGCCACCTTACCTTTTAACTATCTTTTTGTGATTTTTTTGCATTTTCCATGCTAAGGTTATAAAGTTATTTTAGTAAAGGAAAAATTCAATCGCGGGCGGGATTCGAACCCGCGTCTTCTGGTTAGATACACCAGACCTCATCATCACCCGCGTCATCTGGTGGCTGGTAACTTGCTTCTCAATAGATGTCGCCAACGTCACCTTATAACGTAAACTCAGAATGTGAAGGCAAATTTCAATCAGGCGGGTGGGGTTCGCGGTGGCTTAGCGGTCAGAGCGTCTGGTGTATCTAACCAGAAGACGCGGGTTCGAATCCCGCCCGCAATTGAATTTTTCCTTTACTGAAATAACCCCAATATTACTTTATTTAATCTGATAATCGAACCGAGTAGGTATGGTTTGCTGAACAGCTGTGCTTGCGCTTGCGAATAGTCTCTAAATACATATAGGTTTCCAACTGGACAGTTAATAAGACTGAATCTGAATAAAAATCAGTGAAAGTAGCGATTTTTCAGCGACATTATTCATGAAATTTAGCTCTAGAATAATTGTAAAGATTTCGTAGAAATTTGAAACTGTTTAATTACAATGTTAAAATATTAAATTATAAAGATTACAGTGTTGTTTAGATCTGTCAATCCTTAGATTTATTTTCAAACCTAAGTATCTAAATACGGCTCAGATTTTAAGCAACAAAGTAAAAACTGCAATAATGAATTTAATTAGTATGAACCGTTGCGGTCATTGACTCGTTAGCAGATATAATCGGTTAGTAATGACAGTTTTATTTGATTTTCTCGTAAGTGTGGAGTCAAGTTAATAACCAATTTCACAGCATACTAGGTATGTTATCATCGTCAGTATTTTTTTTAAAGTTCATTACCCCCCACACTACGATTTTATCCTATATCGTGGATGTGTATACAAACACAAATTCACACATACACAAACGCCCAGAGCTGGAACAACAACCTGTAGAAAAAATCATACAAATATTTGCTCTGTGTGGGGATCGAGCTCACAACACGTGGCGCAGAAGCCGATCGCTCAGCCGCTACACTAAATGTGTCGTATTGTTTTAACCGACTTCAAAAAAGTTGGTTCTCAATTCGACTTTTTACTTTTAACTGAGGAATAAAATTGATGTTTTATAGATTTTGTATAAAAAAACCTGTCAGAAATTCTAATTTATTCCTCCAATAAAGTTATCTGGCAATGGACAAACGGGCCCTGTATGTTTTAGAGTGTACCTATATTTTATAGTAGGTATAGATAGATAGATAGAATATTCTTTATTGTACACCATATCATTATTACATGTTTTAGAAAATAATATCGTTTTGGATAGGTACAATAGCGGTCTTATCGCTAAAAGCGATATCTTCCAGACAACCTTAGGATGGATTTATGTATGTTATGGTATGGTATGGTATGTTATTAATTTCGGCAAACGAGCAGACTAGGCACCTGATTGTAAGTAGTCGTTTTCACCCATGGCCCTCGGTGATGCTTCAGCAACACTAGAGGAGTTGCTGATGCGTTGCCGAGCATTAAGAGCCTCTATGGATTGCAGACTGCTATAGTCGCAGCAACCGAGAAGGGGAACTGGCTCTCATACGCAAAAGTCGAAACACGCAACAGCTTTACGGCATTCAGTCGCAAGGGTGGACGCCAGCAACTCAAACCCCAAGAGGTCTTATCATCGACAAGTCAGATATTTTGTCGCCTTTTACGAGATGCCTATATGAATGGCAGTAAAGAATTGTATTCTGTACTGTTATGAATGGCAGTAATTGTATGGGCATATCATTTTCCCCGTATGGGTCACCACACATATTTATAGATGATAAATGAATGATGAAGAATTACCGAAGCAAACTGAGAATGATGGTCTCTTTTAAATTCCAGATATCATACAAGCAATAATATTATGTTTTTTTTAACTAGATGACACCGGCATTTCCTAACTGACGATCTCTGAGAAGAGACACTGAATCAAACTCAGAGAATCATGGTCTCGTTTAAAGTCCAGACATAGTACTTATTAGCAAATATGTGAGATCCAATGTAAGACAATGTCAAAGAGTCAAAGATCTAGGCTTTGAGTAGACCAGTCCCAGCTGACGGCACGCATGCATCAGTCATTGTGTAGCTCAACCGTAATTTAAGGAGCTAGATTACCCGTCGTATGTCATATGTAAATCGTAGCTAGTAAGTATCTTCCACAAAGAACCTATAATCATTTTAAAGGCTATCGAATAAAAGAAATGAATGACGCAAATCAACTTCGTTTTCATCGATTTTTGAAAACGACCTGTTCCACTTTCTCCGGAATAAAGATTTGCATGACCGCAACGCGACGATGTTTTGTAGAAAAGTACTCGCTGATTGCTTGGATAGAAAGAAATAATAAAAAAATAAGAGAGAAATGAACTAAACATTGCAGTTTCTATAAATTTATGTGTATTTGGAAATTATTCTATCATTTCACTTTTTTTAAATATAATAAAATTGTCTTCGTTATGAATTAATTCAATTTCGGCATAATTTTAGACTCAAATTAAACAATGTGTATACAGATACAGAATTAACAGAACATACTATTGTAGGTATCTTGTCTTGTCTAGAATAATATTATAAATGCGAAAGTAACTCTGTTTGACTGTTGTCTTTTCACGTCTAAACACATTTTCGATAAAATTTAGCAAGAAAATGGATAGATAGCATCCTGATGATTGAACTAAATAATAATTTTCGGATGCAAATGAATCAGCTAATAAAACAAAATATGTGTACTTAAGGCACACAGGTTCGAATCCTGCCTGAGATATCTAGAATTTCTTTTCCATTAAAATTTATATCTTAGATAATTTGAAATTATAATATAAAATACATAATATTGTCTTATTTGTTGCTACTGAGCGTGAAGTACGGGTTTGATTCTCGGGTCGACAAAAGTGCTATTGAGTTTTTAGACTCTCAGTAGTAGTGCGGTAATTGTGTCTGGATAGGCTTGCCCCCTAATACGTGTATCATAAAAAATATTTGCTATTGCATTAGTATGCGTCTGCCTAACCCTTCAGGGAATACAGGCGTGATGGTATGTTAATTTTATCACTCAGACATGAACTCGCCACGACAATACATTCGCAGAAAATCATCTTCATTTTATGCAGTGAAAATTACAAAAGGGTTTGCGGTTATTTAAATGTAGAAATACAAAGAGAACAAACCGAAATGTACGCAGATAATTGATGTGTCAGGAGCACTGGATGCATCGTATTCACCGCGGACTGTGCCTTTACAATGGCCTGTAGTGTACGAGTATTATGTGATGTAGGTACACGTGAGGACATATTAATTGCACTCTGTTTTTGTTAAACATCGTATTCTGTAATTCCCATAAAAAATGCATGTCAGAATTTTCTCATAAAGTAAAACATAAATCATAAGTGATTGACATTTTAAAATTGTTGACAAAATTCATACCATCAGTATCTTGAAGGGTTAGGCAAAGCCGCAGGTATTGATATATACCACGGTTCATCGAAGTTTTTATTGAGGTCCCATGTAATAGAGGGCGAGCCTATTGCCATAAACCGGGCACAATTCCATGGTAGGCATACTTACAGTTCATCGTTTTTTTTAGGTTTGAATATATGGTGTATTAGGGACCATCTTATTACTACAAACTGGGCACAAATTTATATTCCAAACTGCTACTGAGTATTTCAAAAGAAAAATCATTTAAAGAGGCAATCTGTTCCCTTGTACCTAAATGTTGATAAATTATAAACGTTTTTATTGGGTAAACTCCGTTCATACTGAGAAGAAACTTATGCTAGTGGGATATTTATCACGTAATTTTACAATATTTAAACAAGCAATTGTATAGTTTACACAACTGGAGATGTCAATTGTACGGTAGCGGATCGTGAGGAAAATATTCAGATGCTAATTACAATAACAAGAAAGAAACAATTAAGGTTTGTTTTTAATTAATCTCCCTTTTCTACAATTATTCTAGATAAATATACTTACTTTTTTTATAAATTTAATTTTTATTTTGTTCCTTTCTCGTATTGACACCCTGTTATTGTAAAATTGTACAACAACTCTTATTTTAAAGTATCCGAGTTTCTTGCCGGATTGTTTTCCATAGGATCAACTTTTGGGATCCGTGCAACTAGACTCACATTGCATAAATGTTTGTAAAATGTTCTTTCTGAGTTGAGTTGAGAGTAGAGTTGATCTTGAGTTATTGAGAGGCTCGTGAAGAGAAATTAACATATATCCATCAATATTTTTACGCCTGTCTCCCTTTCGGGAAGGCAGAGACTACAGATTTCTACTTACTGCGATTCTGACACACCACTTTTACAATAGGGTATTACAGCCATTTTTGAAAAGTGCCTCAATCAGATTCTATAGTTCTAATAAACACCTAAAAAAAACACAACATTTTCATTCCATCGATAAGTACCATAAAAATTCATTGAAAATTTAAATTTTCAAATTTTGCGCTTAATTTTACGAAAACGCTGGACGCAGTGTACGCTAAATTGTTCTGTAGTTATGACGTTAATTGGCTGTGTAAATAAATATATTTTTGGTAAATTTGTGTTGTCTCTCTTTAAAAAATCGTCATAGTATTATTTCAATAAAATTACATTGATTACGAAAATGATAGAAGTACAAATCCTATATATGTATACGCTGAACAGTTGACAATTTTTAGTTTAGTTTACACAGCCGTATGACGTAATAACATGGCGGCTACTATTTCATGGTGTTAAAAAACAGATTAAAAAACTGAAAACCGAAATGAATTATAAAGTTTCTTTTGTTATTTTATGAATTAATACTAACATTTTCCGACTGCTTTTGCCTAGAAGCTATTTCAATATTTTTTTTTTAGAGTAAAATACCTTATTAGATTGGTGCACTTACTTAAAATTTATTGCAATATTTTTTTTTATTGCAATTGATTGAAATTTGCTTAGTGCCCAACACTGTCTTAGTTCTATAACTATGTGTACAGTTTGCTATAAATACGTTAAGATTTTTTTTGGGTATTTCATATAGAATTAGGAACACGAGAAACATTGCGGGTCACAGCTAGTTATAATAATTATGTATAAGTGGTGTAAGTCACATAAGCGATTGTGTAAGTATGCATAGCTCTAACATCAATATACTCGGAGTCAATTAACTGAACCTAATTAACGTAATCGATTATCGTTAATGCACGCTCTGGTGCATGTAGGCACACTAAACCAATTTAAGATGCCTAAATATAGATAATATTACGCAAGCGTAGCTGTTGAGAGGCTCTGGGTTTGATTCTCAAGTCAAGCAAATTGTTATATTCGTGGTAGCAACCCTTAGTTAAGAATTATGCCCGGTTAAAGGGAGTCTGTAATTTTAAATAAATTGACTACCATTAGAAATGTGAAAGTTTCTATGTTTATGTTCGGATGTTTTCCACTTTATTAGGCAAAAACGCTTGTATGGATTTGAATGCAATTGATTTGTAAAGACTGCTGCAGACTTATGAACGTACCATTGTTGAAATATTAAATGCTATAATTGTTTATTTGTTGGAATATAATTATTGAACTAAGTTATGAAGTGCTTAACTATTTGATAATTGTTTAATTTTTGATATACTGACCTGAATTACTGTAATTAGCGTAAAATCGTTGTAACTAATTATAAAATGACTAACAAAATTAATATCAGGATGAAAATAATTAACTTTAGTAGTTCAATTTCTGATGAAATTCTAACGTGGGAATTTTAGAAAATCAAAAATTTCCAAATCAAACCAATTCTATTAGGTACAAGTTAAAAGTGAGGATTGCTAATAATACTCGTAGGTACTAATTATGTGAAAGTTAGTTTTGTTGTCATGGCTTGACATCTTTGTACACAATTTGACTGCACGAATGGTGCAATGGCTGATTGATAGGCTTTTCCGCTACAAATCGCGTAGAAGTTTTCCGAGACTGTGAGTTTTTTTTTTAATCATGACATGCGAAAAAGAATGGAAATTCATTTATTTAACCAACGCCAATGAGACACGTAGAATACCTAACATAAATAAAAATAAAAATAATAAACAATAAAAGGATCTATCTAGAAATTTAGAGTTCTAAGTACCTATTTAAATACTTGTGTAATTCATGTGCCCCACAGCTGGGCTAAAAAGGTCTCCAGATCAGCACATGTCAAGCAAAATTGAGCCTTAATTTAATATAAAAAGCTTCGATACTCGACAACCACGCAAGCACAGATGCGGAGAAACACTATTGTTGCTGTTATATACACGAACTTTTCTCATCAAGATTGACTTTTTACAACATAGATCACTTTATTTTGTGATTTCGAAAAACACGAAACTGTGCACTTTACCACGGCCGCCACATCACGTTCATAACCTAAATACGTGAGGGTTTAAACATTGGATGTCCATAGCAGTTTGTAAGCGAGTAAAACGTGTTTAGGCGTAAGAGTAATTTACTACTAGGTACTCGGCTGGATAGGGTTGTCTGTCATCCAAGGAGGATTGTCATGTTTAAATACTTAATCTATATATATATAAAATAAGAATTTGACTGACTGACGTATCAATGCACAGCCGAAACTACAAGAGCTAGCGCCCTGAACGCTTGCATGCTGGTTCCTTTTGCACTGTAGACGAGCACTAAGAAAGGATTTTAGGAAATACGACCGCTCAGGTGGTTAAAAGAAGGGTGAAAGTTTGTATGAAAGTACACACACTACCATGCGTTTGTCACACGCGCACACTATCTATTATATATTTTTTTTATCCAGTTATGGGATATGGCGCCACACTTTTTGTGTATTTGCCAGTGTCAAGTATATGGAGTAAACAAGTAATATTTATTAATTCCCGTCATGGGATTATAATATAAGGCGCCACACTTTCTGTGTTTGCGAGTGTCAAGTATACAGAATAATCCCCAGTAAAACAGTGGAAACATTACTAAGGCTTGGATAGAGTTTAGGAGTGAACACAAAAGTCACGATTTTCAATTTTATATCATTTGCCTACACTTGCACACGTTCACGAACACTTAATGGTTAACTATCCACTATAATTACACATTAAACTTCGGAGAAATACAAGTTTTGGAAAATAATATAAAACCGACAAAGTGCACTTTACATTTTCCCGCCTAAATCATCATCTATTAAATGATGACATCGTCAAGATATTATGTACAGCTGTCATTCGCTGTTGACATTTTGAAAATTGTTTTCTTCCTTAAAAATTAGACTTAACACATTTTATGATATGAAACCTCCATGGTGTAGGTACAGTGGGCACAGTATATTTTAGAAACGAAAATTACCCAAGTACGCAGACAAAGTTGCGAATGGGAACTCTAGTGTAATCATAAAATCTTAAATGATAGGTATGTGTTGAGATATTTAAAATATCAAATGCATTAGAGTGTTTGGACAAATCAGAATGCAAAACAATAACATAACATAAAATCACGCCTGTATTCCCCGAAGGGTTAGGCAGAGGGGTACTAATCTACATTCATAGTTCGCCAGTATGTTTAGGTCATGCAATAGGGGGTGACCCTATTGCCATTAACCGGACACAGCTTCCTTGTATTGTATCCCTTGAGTTGTACTAATATACACTCACAATTCGCTGGTATATTTTGGGTCCCACGATTGTAATAAGTGGCCAGCAATGAGCATGAATCCTAGCTTAACTTTTACTTTTTACTAAAAAACAAAAAAAAAACCAATAAACTCAAACTTCGAATCACACCTAGACCGATGAGACAGTTGAGCACAAGCTGGAAGTGTCAACCCTAAGAGTTGAGGCAGGTTTAAGTGCAATGGTATAGCCCACATAATATTTAGAGCAGACATAAAAGTGTTGTTGCTTCATTGTGTAGGTACGTTACTACACGAGTATTAGTACCTAATACTTTGTATTAGTAACGGTAAAAAATACCGACATACGATTATGGCTTGCCTATAAATAGCAAATAAAATCACGCCCATTATTATGTCCACGGCGAGCTGTTAAGTATTAATTATCCCATCAGGGAACATATTATGAGAGATGATATTTCCTAGAGCATAAATTAGCTTAAAGATCTCCAATTGTGAAGGTTATTTCTAGTTATTTCTTCAGTATCAGTTAGTCTAGTCTGAGATCTTGCGTGATGATCTGGAGGGACTAGAAACGCCTTTTTTGATGAATCATGCCATGATTACGAATAAATACGAATTGATTCCAGAGAAATCCGCAAAGCAATAGCAAAATTTTGAGATTTTCTAAGTATATAAGAATATTCCAGCTAAAGATTGGCTGCGAAGGATTGAGGTATTTGGCTGATTAATTTAATGCAAAAATTATTACCATTCCCAGCTCTAAGTTCGAGCAAAATGAAGTTTCTTTTCCGATAAAAATCTAAGACAATTATGTAAGAGATCAGAGAACAAACTACATGTCTCATAATTATTATATCCATTATCTCGTCTTAGTCTTAAACATGTTTCCAGGAAAGCATAAGAAACAGTGAAAACAGAATACACAGACAATTACAACATAATTAAAACAAGATTAAACATCAGATCCAATCGCGGATTACCAATCACCAATTAATCCGTTCTCTGTGCAATTACTTCAATATTATATCATGTTCTTGGAAGCGTGTGGCCTTATTTACAAGTTAATAAGGTATATAATGCATTAGCATTTTACTTTCGGTTTCAAAACATCGCGTGCGCTGTCAAACTTGTTTGATAAAAACTTTGATGTGTTGTTGATTGTTTTTTGCTATGTTTTGTTTACATAATTGTATTTAAGTTAACATAACATAACATACCATCACGCCTGTATTCCCCGAAAGGTTAGGCAGAGGCGTACTAATGTACACCCACAGTTCGCCGGTATGTTTAGGTCCCATGTAATAGGGGGCGAGCCTATTGCCATTAACCGGGCACAAATCCAGACTCCGAGCTGCTACTGAGAATTTCATAGAAAAACCCAATAACACTTTGCTCGACCTGGGGATCGAACCCAGGACCTCTAGCGTAGCAGTCGCGCTTGGGACCACTAGACTAATGAGGTAGTCGTATTTAAGTTGTTTATTGTAATACGGTATACGTATATAAAGACCTATTTTTATTGTGTTTGCATGTTTATTTCCTATAAGATAATACTTATAATTAAGTATATTAAAACATATTTTTTTAAAACGGGCACAATTAAGTGAGGACAATATAAAGTTGACTGTAGATTATAAATAGAAAATTTAATTATATATATTAATTTTAATTGAGTATTTTTTTTTATAATGACGTGTTGATTAATTATATTTTTTTTGGCATACAATTAACAGTATTTCGTTAATATTCGTTTATTATGTCTTTAATTAAATGGAAATAAACTTTGAATCGCTACCCAATTTCTATATAAAATTATTGATATGACTAATACCAGCAAATACAACTCGCATACTACCTCAATATTCGTAAACCTATGAGAGTTTCTCTCATTAAACTTGTAAGATGACTGGTGTATTTACATGATTACTAGATATGGTGTTCTAGAGTTTTTACTTGAGCCAGCTGTATAAATAGCATCCGCTTAACACATCAGCTAATCGCAGTTTATGTTCGCGAACTAACGGCTTTCTCTACTCAACGGTAATATACGTCCACAATAATGTGCAATGTCTGTTGGAACGTTAAGTTCATAACCTATTATCCCATACGCTAGTTTTATTGAGCGACGACTTCTAGCTATTCCTATGCGTCTCAGAATTAAAAAAATACTTAATTTAAAGAGGTTTTAATCATGTGAATTAAAAGCTTACCTATATCATTTTTTTTATCAGTGATACGGCTTACACTTGACCCCCAGTTCACGATCTACGATGGAACGCGCTTGCCTAGAAGAAATTGTTGCCTAGAATTACATTTAATTTTAAATAATTATAGCTGAGTGATTTTTATTTTTCTTCTAACTGGACCTTATTAGTCTCGATGTACTTAACTAAATCATTACGATACTTGCAGATTGTCCAGGACTTTAAACGTAAATCTACAAATTACATTTTAATCAAGGCTAAAGGGATTTTTCTATTGTTTTGTGAAAATATTCGTTAAATTAAAAAAAAAAAGATGACTACGGGCAAGACAAGAACTCGAACCTGCCCGTACTGAGTAAATTTGTGTCACGGGATGAAATGGTATTTTTTTTTTATAAATTCAACACATAATAACTAATGTTGTACCTTTTTGGTTGAGACCTTCTTTGTATCATAGACAGTTTGTCCGCTAACACGATTCTATTTTTTTTAATTCATTTAAATTAAGAACAATAGAACTCCATCAATACATTTTCGGTTCGACGATTCTTTTCAAGCGATTTGCTTTCTTTATCTTTTAATCTAAATTAATCTGACCGGTCCACATTGCTTTTTTGTTCTGTTATTTATTTTTATCAATCTATATTAAACTCTATGTCTTTAAAATAGTGTTGATATTGCTTTTAGGAGTTTAGAAGCGGGTATTACAACGGTATTGCTCGCTAATCGTCTCTTGACTCGAGGAAAACACTCGAGGTTCATCGATGCAGAAGTTTGTTTGCGATTGTATAACGTTTGTACACATTGGCCGGCCAACATGGGACAGTGTTCCGGGATTACTTAAGTGACGTAATTCCCGGAACCATTGTGTCAATCGAAGTACGGTGTTATTAGTAGACAAGGAGACGATACTGATATTCTTTTGAAATAATCTTTATCGGTTTTCATAACACTATTGATACAATTAAATGTAGGTAGATAAGTACCTAATTAGTCTTCAAATTAAAAGCTATTGTTTAGAGATTAGCCTAAAGACTGTCATAGGTGTTTGTATAATATCCGGGTTCGATACTCAGCTTAATTTTTCGGAAAGTTTCGATTTGCTTAGAATGATCACCCATCCATAGATTAACCGCAGCAAGCGTGATCGATTGATGAGTGTATGTTATTACTTAGCTAAGCTTAGCTCTATCTATCTAACTGCCATCAGTTAAATTATTTATCAATCTGTTCCTCGTGGTTTTACTCACATTCTAAAGGACTTTTAGAGACAGAAGATTGCGTATGTCCTCTAAAGTCTTGTTTATCTCTATACCATCAAGTACATCAATATTGGTTCAGCAGATGAGCAGAGTAGGCGTGAAAACATAACAAACGGACAGAGTTACTTTCGCAATTATCACAATAGTTTCGATGACAACATCAAACACCGCCAAATGACAAGCAAAAAGGAACACAAAAAAATGTAACAAGATATTTCTGTCGCTACTCCATTCCATTACTGTGAAAAAAAATGGCGGCAAGCATCTCAATTAGTGTGCTATAATTTGTAAACGGATTCTTAGCATGTTTGTTTCGCATTTCAGAGACGCAAATGGCGTATACATTGAAATTGAAAGCTCGTGTTTGAATTTAGAATCTTTGTATTTCCGATGTTTTTTTTATTCTTTACTAATCTGTCAGTCGTTCATTTGAGCACAATATTTTTTACAGTGTGACAAGTTGAAGCTTAGAGAAAAGAGACCTTAACTCAATTGGTGGAAGGCACATATTTAAGTACCTACTTATAAATGTTGTCCCAGTGAACTGGTCTTCGTAGCCAGTGACATTACTGGGTTAATGAAACTTAACTACTGAGGTTTCACGATGATAACGCGCTAATAATACTTCTGATGATGCTGGTGTTCAGAGACTATGAACATTAGGTATTGTCAAGAACCTTATATACCTACTACTGGATTTTGCACGTAGAACATTTTTCTGAAGAGTAAAAATGACCTCTAGTCGTTGTTGCATCTCTTTCTCCTGGGTGACAATAAATACTGGAAGAAAGAGATGCAAGAACGATTAGAGTCTTCAGAAAAATGTTCTACGTGCAAAATACAGTATTAGTTATATAAGGTTTTTGGGTATTGTATCATGCCCGTGACAGCTAAGATACGTTTTTGCTCCCGTCGACGTCATTGTTTCAAATGATATCACTATGTGTAAATAAATTAGCCGGGCAAGATGCATTTTTACTTTCTTGCTCCTTTATTAGAGTAATTTTCAATTAGTAATTTTATACAGTTTACTTTATAACCAAATACACAAATAACACGAAAGAATAGTTGGGCTAGTAAGCAATTTATTTTTATATTCATGATGAATTTAAAAAATATAGAGCGCGGTTGCCTCTTATCAACAGGCGGTCTATGTGTTTCTTTTTCACTTAATTGCAATAAAAAATAGTATTTAAGGAATTGTAATGACATACCATCATGCCAGTACTTACCCGCAAAAGGTTAGACAGAGCCTGACAGAGGTACACCCATATTTCGGCGATACATTTTTAGAATCCTTACAATTCACAATAACATAATACTCAAAGTTATTGCTTCTACATTATATCGTGACGAATTTATATAATTTGCTATTTATTGCTAATGTCGTAACATAGCTAATGTAACTATAAGGCTAATCTTGTTGCTCACAATAATGTAAGATTTGTAACGATCGCTTGTGCCGATCAATCATAGTCTTACGTAAAGAGCACGAAATAGATTTCCTTTGTTGCTTCCTTAATGCTTCGGAAATAAAAGAAAAACGTCGAGAATCAATCGTCCACCTGTCAATCGATTCAAAATAGAGGTGGTGACGCGATGACGTTTCGGCAAAAAGTAATCGATAAATTTTTGAAGTAAAATAAATTAAATGTCCGATTTTTATCAACCGAAAGATATAGCCAAAAGTATACCAATAAGAAATTGTCATGTTTTTCTTTTCAAGTGTTGACATGAACTCCATAATTATGACAAATAACTAAAATTATAATATCTATTAAAATTAAATAGAAAATGTTGACTAACTAAGATCCGAACTTAATTTTATTTGGCCTTTATGTCTAATTGTTTTGTCAACGTAGTTTTTTAATAATAGGTATATCACAAACTAGCATACTTATTGTCTGGTAAGAGGTAGCAACCAGCAACAACAGTAGTATTACTAGTGCGTTGTCATTTGAGACTCCAGTTGTCTGATCTTATCCCCCCTAGCCCTTTCTACTATCGGACGACCAGAAGCATGCAAAAGCGACATCGATTTATGGTGGACATTCTAAAAACCTGAACGAAACGCGTTTAGTCCACTTTTATTATACGTACCGCTGAAATGTGGAATGCGCTTCACGAGTGGGTCTTCTCCGATATATATAATCTGAGTGACTTTAAATCACGAGTGAATCGGTTTCTTCTAGGCAAGCGCGCTCCATCGTAGATCACAGTATCGCTTACCATCAGGCAAACTGGCGGTCAAGCGTAAGCCTATCACGAATAAAAATAATAAAAACTGAACTCGAACAGTAGCCTTATTATGAGAGAAGGTTTGAGTAAATTTACCATAAAATAAAATATACTGTAAAAATGTTTGTTTTCAATATTAGTCAAGTCACATACTTACAATCAAAATAGAACATACACTAGTAAAAATCAATAGACTTGCGGTACAAAACAAATTGCTTTTTTAATTAACAGCTATCGGAATGATAGAGTCGCGCCGACAAAATAAACGATCTAATAAATATGCGAAACGACAGTCGCTAACAATTTTCTATAAAAGCTATCCGTAACTCGATTTGAGAATATGCAATTGACTCAGATTAGCATTATCGATATGCATCAGCTTTAGTCGACCTCTAATTTATATTTATAATCTACGTTCTAAATTTGAAGTTCGATTCATCAAATAGTTTCGATTGGGAAGCGAATTAGAGCGAATCAAATGAGGTAAATAAAATCTTTGAATATAGATTATGATTAGAAAGTGAAATTTAATATTGTCTGTACGAGAATGAATGTGGTGGAACGGCTTCAATGGATTAAGGATTGTGTTCTATAATGACCATGCCTGAATAAATATTATTGGATTAGATTTTCCTTATTGAAAAATAATATAGGTACCTACTTTTCGTACGGCGTAAATACGCATAAAAATTTCTACAGTCTGCAGAATCAATCATGACTCTGAATAAATTTCACAACAATGGATGACTTGTGGAATCATTACAATCGCCTGGTATGTTTAGGTCCCATGTAATAGGGGGCGAGCCTATAAATCGGGTACAAATCCAGACTCCGAGCTGCTACTGAGAATTTCATAGAAAAACTCAATAACACTTTGCTCGACCTGGGGATCGAACCCAGGACCTCTAGACTAATGAATCAGTCATCATTATAATAGGTTATACTAAATGACATGTGGTTTTTTTAAAGTGATTGATTTTTGAAGGTGTCAATGATGGTGATAATAGAAGACGTAACTTTTTCGAATTTGAACATGACGTACTGTTACGCTTGTATTCCCCGAAGGGTTAGGCAGAGGTGTATATTAAGGTCCCATCTAGTAGGGGGCGGGCCTATTGCCGTTAACCGAACAAACATTCAAACTCTGAGCTGCTACTGAGATATTCATAGAAAATCCCAATAACTCTTTGGTTTGTTGTATCTACTGATTTTTAATTTTTTTTTTGATAAATTTAAAAGGTTTTTTAATTTTTCAGTTAAAAAAAAGCTTACTAGCAATGTGAGTCACACATTCCTAATATTCTTGTTAACCTCTCGTGCTAAGCTAAATGCTTGTCTTAAAAGTGGGTTCACGTCGGTAGTGCAATGGTTAGGTTTCGAACCGGCAACCACAAGGTCCGACGCTCTATCCATTAGGCTACCGCCACTTATAGATCGGCGTATAATGTGTTGGATTAATTTCCAATCATAATTAGTTAATTGAATTATTCATTGTTATACCTCACGCATGTCACTTTACATTACCATTGAAGTAATAAATTTGAAATGCAGCTTTTTGTACAAAATTCCGCAAAGAGGATTACCCTGTCATCATTTATGATTATTACAACAGATGTAAATAATAGTTACTACATACATAACATAATCAACCCATTATACTGTCCCACTGCTGGGCACGGGTCTCCTCTCAGAATGAGAGGGATTAGGCTATAGTCCACCACGCTGGCCTAGTGCGGGTTGGCAGACTTCACACGCCATCGAGAAAATCTCTCAGGCATGCAGGTTTCCTCACGATGTTTTCCTTCACCGTTTAAGCGCGTGATAATTAACTATTTAATACGCACATGACTTCGAAAAGTCAGAGGTGCGCCTTGGGTTCGAACTTGAGACCTTTGACTTGGCAGTCCAACGGTCATACCACTAGGCTATCTCTGCTTCAAGGTAACACATAACTACATGTAAATATTTAAATCCTTACTAATATTATAAACGTGAAAGTTTGTGAGCATGGATGTTTGTTACTCATTCACGCCAGAACGGCTCACCGGATCTGGATGAAATTTGGCACAAAGATAGATTATAGTCTGGCATAACACATACGTTACTTTTTATCTAGGTCGGACCCAATCCTGAAGTCCACGAAGACAAATTCGCGGGCAGAAGCTAGTAATTAAATGAATATTCAATCCTACATCACACTTACAAATACGCAATTTGATTAAAAAACCAATTAAGGCGTTCAAATAAATTAATATTCAAGTACGACACTCAATATAGATTTGCTAGAGACATTAAGAGGTCACTCACTCTAGAATACCGTTAGGATTTGCAATCCGGTGCAATACGGCCGCGGCTTACGCAGAAATTATTGTAAGATTTACATTAAAATGTGTCATGACGTATATTTGCAATAAAAAAAAAACATTTTAAACGCATTCAAAAAGGAGGTTGTTAATTTATTCTTTTTTTAAATAGTTAATTATGTTACTTCTTGTCACAAAAAACTTATTCAACTGATTTCAATGGTTTATTTGCCGTTGAAGGTGACGTCATGTTTTTTGAGTTTTACATTTGGAATTAGACTTTAGATTTATGCATGCTGATAATAGACTCGTTCCAAATACTTTTATTATACGAAACTTGCTACTTTTTACGTGGGACTTAAGAGTCCGGCGGACCGAATTTCTCTTGCAAACGTAATACCGAAATAAATCTTAATAAAAACACAATTTAATCAAATTCTGTTATTATTCAGATTTTTTTTTAATTCGTGATAGGCTTACGCTTGACCGCTAGTTTGCCTGATCTACGATGGAGCGCGCTTGCCTAGAAGAAACCGATTCACTCGTGATTTAAAGACACCCAGATTATATCTATCAGGGAAGACCCACTCGGGAAGTGCATTCCATATTTCAGCAGTACGCATTATAAAAGTGAACTTAAAGCGTTTCGTTCGGGCTTTTGGAATGTCCACCGTGAATCGATGACGCTTTTTCGTGCTTCTGGTCGTACGATAGTGGAAAGGGCTAGCGGGGATAAGATCGTGGAGATCTGATGCACACTCTCCGAAATGTATCCGATACCGTTACCGTTTGATACCGTTAATCTGGGTTCCTACTTTACCATTTCGTCCAAAGTAAGTACTTCACTGGAAATAAATGTAAGCGAATGCAATTTTTGATAAATTTACCAAGTTTGGAACGATTTTTCAGTTTTTTATTTCCAGTGAAGTAGTAGTAGACGAAATAGTACCGTAGGAACCTAGAGTAACGGTATAGAAATCCGAATAATAACATAATTTGATAGAATATTGTCTGGATTATTATTTATTTTGGTATTACGTTTTTGTGGACAATTCAAGCTTCGCCGGACCCTTAATATACCTTTATATAACCTTACAGGGTACCTACTTGTTCCAACTTATTTGGAGTCGGTGCAGCATGCAGCCCCCTATTTTCAATTGGGCACTATAGGAAAGTGCCCAGAGCCTATCGTTGTCATAGGGACTCCATTGTCCTAATGTGCCCAAAGCCATCAATAGGTGAAAGGATTCATCTCTATCAGTCGTCACCTCATCATTCACTCCCTTTCCCATCATATCAGCCTTAACACAATTCATCCATCTTTTCTTGGGTCTCCCTCTACCACATCGTCCCTCCACATTCATAAAAAAAATCATTTTCATGAATTCGAAACTCGCTAATACGTGTATTGATAGGTACTGTAGAGATTGCTACAAAGAGGCGACATCATTGTGGGGTTACTGGTTGGAAAGGATTAAAGAATAAACAATCATTTTGAATTTTTATACTGACGTAAGGACTGTCTAGTCTGAGAGAAGAGTCTTGACAGACTTGTGTTTAAGAGTTAGGGCTTTGCCCCATAATAAATAATAGAATTGATTGATTTTCCAAGTTTAATTAGCTGCGCTTCCCCATTACATTCGATCCCTACAGTACCTACTGCCACTGAGACTTTTGGTTCCTTTCACTGCATTTGAACTGCCACGCACACGAATCGTAATAAAAAACACGATTATGCTATGGGTTCAGTAATAAAAAGTGTCCCCGTTTGCGAGAGTAATTATAACTAGATCCTGTGTCACACGTAAGAAAACTCCACTGCTATGCATGACTCTTTATAAACAAGCTAATACAATTAGCTACAGTCAACAAAATTAGACCAAGCAAAATTGTCAAAAAAAAAGCAGTAATAGCCTAGTGGTATGACCGTTTGACTGCCACTTCATAGGTCTCCTGTTCAAATCCAAGGCACGCACCTCTTACTTTTCGGAATCTTCAATCACTCGCTTAATCGGTAAAGGAAACATCGTGAAAAAACGGTCTTATTCCCCCTAACCCTTCCTACTTTCGGACGACCAGAAAGCACGAAAAAGCGACATCGATTCATAGTGGACATTCCTAAAACCTAAACCTAAACCTACCGCTGAAATGTGGAATGCGCTTCCCAATTGGATCTTCCCCGATAGGTATAATCTGGGTGTCTTTAAATTACGAGTGAATCGGTTTCTATTAGGCAAGCGCGCTCCATCGTAGATCGCAGTGTCGCTTAACATCAGGCGAACTGGTGGTCAAGCGTAAGCCTATCATGAATAAAAAAACCTGCACGCCTTACAGATGTTCGTCTGTCAAGTCGTGTAAGGTCTGCCAATCCGCAGTAGGCTAGCTTGATGAACTGTAGCCTTAACTCTTACTCTGAGAGAGTGTTAAAGCCTAAGGTCCTTGTCATCTTTATATAATAAAAAGAAACAAGTATATAATTATGCGTGTGCACATCGAGCCTTACAGTTTGTCTTTCTAACCGCCCTTATTCCGTCGTAATAGGAAAGGTTTTATAGTGCAATTGTACAACCGTGATGAGTTTTCGTGTGACCGAGTAAATAATAAACCCATTACTTGACTAGTGTCCTCCCTAGTAGATCCCCCTAGAGGTCCTGGGATCCTTGAGATCCGATCGATAAAGTACATTGGGTTTTTTCTATGACCTTCTCAGTGGCAGCATGGAATTTGGATTTGTGTGCGGTTACTGGCAATAGGCTCACCCCATATTACATGGGACCTTAACAGACTTAACTGTGGCTCAGAACACGTCTGCCCTTCGTGGTCAAATGTTTCTTCAAATGTTTTAGATTATTACAAAATTATTTTGACATTGACAATGATAAAGTGTCGACGTTTGCGCAGTGCCTTAGTCTCCAATATCACGTGTTGTTGAGGATTGTTATCGGCTTTGACACAAAGGGAGTAAGGTTGTAAAAGCGTGTGGAATGTGGTGGCGCGTTGAAAAAGCTTTACAGTGGTTACGACAGAGGATGGGCGCCTAGTGTTTTGTTGGTTCCCACAGTATTTTGTAGATATAATATTACAAAATATATTAAAAATGGTTTATAGTAACATTTTTCATAAAAATATTTTGTCGATTTGTTTTTGAAAAATCGATATAACGAGTTGTCATTCGCTTGCATGCTTTTTTGCTCACTTAGATAGTTATGTAGGTACAAAAGATAATGAAAATTACTTTTATCTCTCTATATTACAAACTAATCTCAGAAAACGTAACTCAAACCAAAAAAATATATTTGCAAAGTGTAGGGTATCTATTTATTATAAATGCAAAAGGAACTTTATCTGTCTGTTTGTTTGTCACGTCTTTACGCTTAAGCTGTTGTACCAATTTTGACGAATTTTGGTGTAGAAATAGATTTGGCATTGGAGAAAGACGTAGTGTCTTTTGTGTCAAAAAGTCTTTTAGGACACTGGAAACTGAGTGTCACAGCTAGTAATAAAAAGGCCTTTCCTACATTTTAGGTAGAAGATAACTTACCCTTTTCACACGCCGCAATGAAATGTCGGCTACTACAATTATGAAGAAATTATAATCATAGGAAAGTAACTATGTTAATATCAAATATAAATTTAAGAGAGGTAGGGCATAGTGGAATCGAATAATTCCACTCACACGGGCAAGTACTTCGAAGAATCTTGCAGAAAATTGTAGCCAAATAATATAGCTCCATACTATGTTGTGTTCCTAACGGTGAGCAAAGACGCCAGAGCTCCGCGAGGAAGCGTTGTGTTGGCAGTGTGGAGGACCGGTGATGTTTTGTTACCGCCGCTGTCATGCCGACCTAACTATTCCTCCTTCATTTACAGGGTCGGCAACGCGCGAGTGATATCCTTGGTGTTGCAAGGGTCCATAGGTTACGGTAACAGTTTACCATCAGGCGGGCCGTATGCTTGTTTGCCACCTTAGTGGTATAAAAAAAACATCAATTAAGTGTTTTTACTTTGTAAGGTTTCAATAGAAGGATCATATTTTATATTTCTTTTCATGTCTCAGAACATAATTGAATTATGCGACGTAATGACAGGATATATAATATACTATTGTATCTATTGAACGGTCTAGTGAGCTAGTGACCTAAAAACTATAGGAAATTCAATATGCCTCTCACACATTTGAGTTTGAGGCTCGGTTTAGACTATGACACTATATATATACACTAACACTCAGTGTATACACCGAGATTCTATAGGTGTTTGCGGCTGTCTCTTATTAGACACACATAGACATTTCGTGTATATACACGAATACTCAGTGTATACTCAGTGTATACTGAGCGTACGGTCTAAAATGTCGAAGTCTATTCGACCTTAAGATTATAGTATTAAGACTTATGCACTGCGGTTAAATATTGTTACACATATATGTATACATACACTCACGCTTTTATCCCATAGGTGTAGGCAGAAATAACAGAACGTCGCTTGCTACGATTCTTGCCTGATTATTTTTTAAAAAAAGCTTACTAGCAATGTGATTCGCATATTACTAGTATTCTTGTTAAAAAAAAGTCTTCGTGCTAAACTAAACAACAGCTTGTGTTAAGAGTGAGTTCACGTCGGTGGTGCAATTAGTGGGTTTCGAACTGGTAACCACATGATAGCTAGTCCGACGCCCTAGCCATTAGGCTACCGCCGCTATATAAATACCTATATCTTTTGCTTCATCCAAATTCATAAATCTTGTCATACACACGACGGTTACGAATACTACGCACCTGACCTTTTTTTATGGGATAGGAGGGCAAACGAGCAGACGGATCGCCTGATGGTAAGCGATTACCGCCGCCTATGCGTGTGTGCATGGGCGGCGGTAATCGCTTACCATCAGGCGATCCGTCTACTCGTTTGCCCTCCTATCCCAATTCAACACCAGAGCAGTTATAAGTGCGTTGCCGACCTTTTAAAAGGGGATTGGGTCTCCGGTAACCTCACTCACTCGGCGAAACACAACGTAAGCGTTGTTTAACGCCGGTTTTCTGTGAGGCCTTGGTATCGCTCCGATCGAGCCGGCCCATTCGTGCCGAAGCAGGGCTCTCCCACGTAAAAGACAGGATTTTACCGATAAGGTGTGTGTATATCTTTCTAGGACATCCTCTCCTGGTGGCTTCAATAAATACTGTTACAATTCATGATAAAATTTTATTTTGTCCCAAAATTATGTGCAATCATTTTCTGTATAAAAGCATCTTCTTAAATAGATACTAATTACAAATTAGTATTCGACCGTTATAAGATTATTAGAAAACGAAAGTCGGGTAAGAACAGAAGAGTTTTAATTAGATTATAACAAAAAAATGTAATATTATTCAAATACTGCACTTGCGTTTAGCTAACAGTATTTTGTTTTCAGCGTAAGAAATCAATGCCTCTAGATTTAAGATTGAAATTATTGACAAAGACAATTCAATTGTTTTGTCATTGTAAGGTTTAACCGAGAGAATCATCATTTGCATTTCTTTTGATGTCTCACAATATAATTGAAATAAAACAATAGGATCAAGCAATATGTATACTATTGTATTAAGAGTTCTAGTGAGCCAGTAACCTAAAAACAATACGACATTCAATACATCTTGTTTCTTTGAAATTGAGAACGAATATGAATCATCTTACATACATACACTCACGCCGTTCTCCCACAGGGGTAGGCAGAAACTATAGACTGCCACTTGCTACGATTCTTGCATACTTCTTGTGCTTGTATGAATCATCTTATGATTGGTAAAAGTTACAAAAGCAAAAAAGAATAGGATTAATATTGTTTGCTACATGGTGTAACTTGTAGCCGTAAGTTATTTTTAAGTAAAGGAAAAAAATCAATCGCGGGCAGGATTCGAACCTGCGTCTTCTGGTTTGATATACCAGACGCTCTGACCTCTAAGCCACCGCGAACCCTACCCGCATGATTGAAATTTTGCCTTCACATTCTGAATTTACTTAAAAAAAACTTAATAATCTTAGCATGGAAAATGCAAAAAAAAATCACAAAAAGATTGTAGCCGTAATTTATTAACTAATACTGTTACACGCGGTTTTACTTGCACCCAATAGAGTGCAATTTTTTTTTTAAAAAAACGTTGCCACACTAGGATTTTCTCCTGTATCGTGGGTGCGTTTACAAACACAAATTCTCACATGCACAAACGCCCAGACCCGGAACAACTACCTGTAGATCATACAAATATTTGATCCACGTGGGGATCGAACCCACAACACGTGGCGCAGAAGCCGATCGCTCAACCGCTACGCCAATCGTGTTGTCAGTTGCAGTAACAACTGCTTCTGCATAACTCTTTGGGGATTTTTTTTAAATAGGCAAACGAACTGACGAGTTGGTAACCTGGGTAGTCATCGTCGCCCAAGGACACCTGCAACACCAGGTGTCAGTGAACTTGGCAGATCATTATCCAGCAGATCAAAAATAAATGAGAGTTCTTTTCGCATGCAGCAGAGTTCTATAGTTCCTGATACTTTTCAAGAATAGTTCTGCCGTATTTCCGAAAGAAAAGTCAGTTAAAAAAATGATCTGCCAACTTCCCGTAGCATATCATTTTGCAGCAGATTAAAAATTAATGTGAGTTCCTTTCGCATGCACCTGAGTTCTACAGTTCCTGATACTTTTTAGAAATAGTTCTGGCGTTTTTCCTATAAAAAAAATTAAAGGAAAAATGATCTGCCAAGTTCCCGTAGCAGATCAATTTGCAGCAGATCGGAAATAAATGTCAGTTCCATCCGTATACAGCTGAGTTCTACAGTTCCTGATAACTTTCAAAAATAGTTCTGGCGTTTTCCCTTAAAAAAACCAGGTAGTAAAGAGTAAAAGAGTATAAATTTAGATCCAATAGAATGCAAGTTTGATTTTTTTTTTCGAAAGATTCATTACCATTCCTAGAGGCAAGAACTCTCGCTTTTCTAATAAACACGAATCAGAGCTATAAGATACAACTACATTTGAGACGGGAACTCTCTTCGGAATGCCAGCAGAGCATGGTAGAATAGTAGAAAAGTTAAAATCGAAAATATTTTTTTTAATAGACTCCAGCATAGTTAGAGACGGGAACTCTCGCGTTTCTAATAGACACAAATCACAGCTACAAGATACAATTCCAATTGGGACTGGAACTCTCTTAGGAATACCAGCAGAGCATGGTAGAATGACAGAAAAAGTTAAAAATAGAAAATATTTTTTTTAATAGACTCAAGCATAGTTAGAGACGGGAACTCTCGCGTTTCTAATAGACACAAATAACAGCTATAAGATACAATTCCGACTAAGACTAGAACTCTCTTAGAAATACCAGCAGAGCATGGTAGAATGACAGAAAAAGTTACAAATAGAAAAGATTTTTTTTGATAGAGTAAAGCATTGCTAGAGACGGGAACTCTCGCGTTTCTAATAGACAAAAATCACAGCTACAAGATACAATTCCAATTGGGACTGGAACTCTCTTAGGAATACCAGCAGAGCATGGTAGAATAGTAGAAAAGTTAAAATCGAAAATATTTTTTTTAATAGACTCAAGCATAGTTAGAGACGGGAACTCTCGCGTTTCTAATAGACACAAATCACAGCTACAAGATACAATTCCGACTAAGACTAGAACTCTCTTAGAAATACCAGCAGAGCATGGTAGAATGACAGAAAAAGTTAAAAATAGAAAAGATTTTTTTTGATAGAGTAAAGCATTGCTAGAGACGGGAACTCTCGCGTTTCTAATAGACACAAATAACAGCTACAAGATACAATTCCGATTGAGACTGGAACTCTCTTAGGAATACCAGCAGAGCATGGTAGAATGACAGAAAAAGTTAAAAATAGAAAAGATTTTTTTGATAGAGTAAAGCTTTGCTAGAGACGGGACCTCTCGCGTTTCTAATAGATACAAATCACAGCTACAAGATACAATTCCAATTGGGACTGGAACTCTCATGGGAATACCAGCAGAGCATGGTAGAATAGTAGAAAAGTTAAAATCGAATTTTTTTTTTAATAGACTCAAGCATAGTTAGAGACGGCAACTCTCGCGTTTCTAATAGACACAAATCACAGCTACAAGATACAATTCCAATTGGGACTGGAACTCTCTTAGGAATACCAGCAGAGCATGGTAGAATAGTAGAAAAGTTCAAATCGAAAATTTTTTTTTTAATAGACTCAAGCATAGTTAGAGACGGGAACTCTCGCGTTTCTAATAGACACAAATAACAGCTACAAGATACAATTCCGATTGAGACTGGAACTCTCTTAGGAATACCAGCAGAGCATGGTAGAATGACAGAAAAAGTTAAAAATAGAAAAGATTTTTTTGATAGAGTAAAGCTTTGCTAGAGACGGGAACTCTCGCGTTTCTAATAGATACAAATCACAGCTACAAGATACAATTCCGACTAAGACTAGAACTCTCTTAGAAATACCAGCAGAGCATGGTAGAATGACAGAAAAAGTTGAAAATAGAAAATATTTTTTTTAATAGACGCAAGCATAGTTAGAAACGGGAACTTTCGCGTTTCTAATAGTCACAAATAACAGCTACAAGATACAATTCCGATTGAGACTGGAACTCTCTTAGGAATACCAGCAGAGCATGGTAGAATGACAGAAAAAGTTAAAAATAGAAAAGATTTTTTTGATAGAGTAAAGCTTTGCTAGAGACGGGAACTCTCGCGTTTCTAATAGATACAAATCACAGCTACAAGATACAATTCCAATTGGGACTGGAACTCTCTTAGGAATACCAGCAGAGCATGGTAGAATAGTAGAAAAGTTAAAATCGAAAATATTTTTTTTAATAGACTCAAGCATAGTTAGAAACGGGAACTCTCGCGTTTCTAATAGACACAAATAACAGCTACAAGATACAATTCCGATTGAGACTGGAACTCTCTTAGGAATACCAGCAGAGCATGGTAGAATGACAGAAAAAGTTAAAAATAGAAAAGATTTTTTTGATAGAGTAAAGCTTTGCTAGAGACGGGAACTCTCGCGTTTCTAATAGATACAAATCACAGCTACAAGATACAATTCCAATTGGGACTGGAACTCTCTTAGGAATACCAGCAGAGCATGGTAGAATAGTAGAAAAGTTAAAATCGAAAATATTTTTTTTAATAGACTCAAGCATAGTTAGAGACGGGAACTCTCGCGTTTCTAATAGACACAAATAACAGCTACAAGATACAATTCCGATTGAGACTGGAACTCTCTTAGGAATACCAGCAGAGCATGGTAGAATGAAAGAAAAAGTTAAAAATAGAAAAGATTTTTTTTGATAGAGTAAAGCATTGCTAGAGACGGGAACTCTCGCGTTTCTAATAGACACAAATAACAGCTACAAGATACAATTCCGACTAAGACTAGAACTCTCTTAGAAATACCAGCAGAGCATGGTAGAATGACAGAAAAAGTTAAAAATAGAAAAGATTTTTTTGATAGAGTAAAGCTTTGCTAGAGACGGGACCTCTCGCGTTTCTAATAGATACAAATCACAGCTACAAGATACAATGCCGACTAAGACTAGAACTCTCTTAGAAATACCAGCAGAGCATGGTAGAATGACAGAAAAAGTTGAAAATAGAAAATATTTTTTTTAATAGACGCAAGCATAGTTAGAAACGGGAACTCTCGCGTTTCTAATAGACACAAATAACAGCTACAAGATACAATTCCGACTAAGACTAGAACTCTCTTAGAAATACCAGCAGAGCATGGTAGAATGACAGAAAAAGTTAAAAATAGAAAATATTTTTTTTAATAGACTCAAGCATAGTTAGAAACGGGAACTCTCGCGTTTCTAATAGACACAAATCACAGCTACAAGATAAAACTCCAACTGAGACTGGAACTTTCTTAGGAATACCAGCAGAGCATGGTAGAATAGTAGAAAAGTTAAAACCGAAAATATTTTTTTTAATAGACTCAAACATAGTTAGAAACGGGAACTCTCGCGTTTCTAATAGACACAAATAACAGCTACAAGATACAATTCCGATTGAGACTGGAACTCTCTTAGGAATACCAGCAGAGCATGGTAGAATAGTAGAAAAGTTAAAATCGAAAATATTTTTTTTAATAGACTCAAGCATAGTTAGAAACGGGAACTCTCGCGTTTCTAATAGACACAAATAACAGCTACAAGATACAATTCCGATTGAGACTGGAACTCTCTTAGGAATACCAGCAGAGCATGGTAGAATAGTAGAAAAGTTAAAATCGAAAATATTTTTTTTAATAGACTCAAGCATAGTTAGAGACGGGAACTCTCGCGTTTCTAATAGACACAAATCACAGCTACAAGATACAATTCCGATTAAGACTGGAACTCTCTTAGGAATACCAGCAGAGCATGGTAGAATGACAGAAAAAGTTAAAAATAGAAAAGATTTTTTTGATAGAGTAAAGCTTTGCTAGAGACGGGAACTCTCGCGTTTCTAATAGACAAAAATCACAGCTACAAGATACACTTCCAATTGGGACTGGAACTCTCTTAGGAATACCAGCAGAGCATGGTAGAATAGTAGAAAAGTTCAAATCGAAAATATTTTTTTTAATAGACTCAAGCATAGTTAGAGACGGGAACTCTCGCGTTTCTAATAGACACAAATCACAGCTACAAGATACAATTCCAATTGGGACTGGAACTCTCTTAGGAATACCAGCAGAGCATGGTAGAATAGTAGAAAAGTTCAAATCGAATTTTTTTTTTTTAATAGACTCAAGCATAGTTAGAGACGGGAACTCTCGCGTTTCTAATAGACACAAATTACAGCTACAAGATACAATTCCGACTAAGACTGGAACTCTCTTAGGAATACCAGCAGAGCATGGTAGAATGAAAGAAAAAGTTAAAAATAGAAAAGATTTTTTTTGATAGAGTAAAGCATTGCTAGAGACGGGAACTCTAACTGTCTATTAGAAACGCGAGAGTTCCCGTCTCTAGCAATGCTTTACTCTATCAAAAAAAATCTTTTCTATTTTTAACTTTTTCTGTCATTCTACCATGCTCTGCTGGTATTCCTAAGAGAGTTCTAGTCTTAGTCGGAATTGTATCTTGTAGCTGTTATTTGTGTCTATTAGAAACGCGAGAGTTCCCGTCGCTAGCAATGCTTGAGTCTATCAAAAAAAATCTTTTCTATTTTTAACTTTTTCTGTCATTCTACCATGCTCTGCTGGTATTTCTAAGAGAGTTCTAGTCTTAGTCGGAATTGTATCTTGTAGCTGTTATTTGTGTCTATTAGAAACGCGAGAGTTCCCGTCTCTAACTATGCTTGAGTCTATTAAAAAAAATATTTTCGATTTTAACTTTTCTACTATTCTACCATGCTCTGCTGGTATTCCTATGAGAGTTCCAGTCCCAATTGGAATTGTATCTTGTAGCTGTTATTTGTGTTTATTAGAAACGCGAGAGTTCCCGTCTCTAGCAATGCTTTACTCTATTAAAAAAAAAATCTTTTCTATTTTTAACTTTTTCTGTCATTCTACCATGCTCTGCTGGTATTGCTAAGAGAGTTCCAGTCTCAATCGGAATTATATCTTGTAGCTGTGATTTGTGTCTATTAGAAACGCGAGAGTTCCCGTCTCTAACTATGCTTGAGTCTATTAAAAAAAATATTTTCGATTTTAACTTTTCTACTATTCTACCATGCTCTGCTGGTATTCTTAAGAGAGTTCCAGTCTCAATCGGAATTATATCTTGTAGCTGTTATTTGTGTCTATTAGAAACGCGAGAGTTCCTGTCTCTAGCAATGCTTTACTCTATCAAAAAAAATATTTTCTATTTTTAACTTTTTCTGTCATTCTACCATGCTCTGCTGGTATTTCTAAGAGAGTTCTAGTCTTAGTCGGAATTGTATCTTGTAGCTGTGATTTGTGTCTATTAGAAACGCGAGAGTTCCCGTCTCTAACTATGCTTGAGTCTATTTAAAAAAATATTTTCGATTTTAACTTTTCTACTATTCTACCATGCTCTGCTGGTATTCTTAAGAGAGTTCCAGTCTCAATCGGAATTATATCTTGTAGCTGTTATTTGTGTCTAATAGAAACGCGAGAGTTCCTGTCTCTAGCAATGCTTTACTCTATTAAAAAAAATATTTTCGATTTTAACTTTTCTACTATTCTACCATGCTCTGCTGGTATTTCTAAGAGAGTTCTAGTCTTAGTCGTAATTGTATCTTGTAGCTGTTATTTGTGTCTATTAGAAACGCGAGAGTTCCCGTCTCTAACTATGCTTGAGTCTATCAAAAAAAATCTTTTCTATTTTTAACTTTTTCTGTCATTCTACCATGCTCTGCTGGTATTTCTAAGAGAGTTCTAGTCTTAGTCGGAATTGTATCTTGTAGCTGTTATTTGTGTCTATTAGAAACGCGAGAGTTCCTGTCTCTAGCAATGCTTTACTCTATCAAAAAAAATCTTTTCTATTTTTAACTTTTTCTGTCATTCTACCATGCTCTGCTGGTATTTCTAAGAGAGTTCTAGTCTTAGTCGGAATTGTATCTTGTAGCTGTGATTTGTGTCTATTAGAAACGCGAGAGTTCCCGTCTCTAACTATGCTTGAGTCTATTTAAAAAAATATTTTCGATTTTAACTTTTCTACTATTCTACCATGCTCTGCTGGTATTCTTAAGAGAGTTCCAGTCTCAATCGGAATTATATCTTGTAGCTGTTATTTGTGTCTAATAGAAACGCGAGAGTTCCTGTCTCTAGCAATGCTTTACTCTATTAAAAAAAATATTTTCGATTTTAACTTTTCTACTATTCTACCATGCTCTGCTGGTATTTCTAAGAGAGTTCTAGTCTTAGTAGTAATTGTATCTTGTAGCTGTTATTTGTGTCTATTAGAAACGCGAGAGTTCCCGTCTCTAACTATGCTTGAGTCTATCAAAAAAAATCTTTTCTATTTTTAACTTTTTCTGTCATTCTACCATGCTCTGCTGGTATTTCTAAGAGAGTTCTAGTCTTAGTCGGAATTGTATCTTGTAGCTGTTATTTGTGTCTATTAGAAACGCGAGAGTTCCCGTCTCTAACTATGCTTGAGTCTATTAAAAAAAATATTTTCGATTTTAACTTTTCTACTATTCTACCATGCTCTGCTGGTATTCGTAAGAGAGTTCCAGTCCCAATTGGAATTGTATCTTGTAGCTGTTATTTGTGTTTATTAGAAACGCGAGAGTTCCCGTCTCTAGCAATGCTTTACTCTATTAAAAAAAAATCTTTTCTATTTTTAACTTTTTCTGTCATTCTACCATGCTCTGCTGGTATTCCTAAGAGAGTTCCAGTCTCAATCGGAATTATATCTTGTAGCTGTGATTTGTGTCTATTAGAAACGCGAGAGTTCCCGTCTCTAACTATGCTTGAGTCTATTAAAAAAAATATTTTCGATTTTAACTTTTTCTGTCATTCTACCATGCTCTGCTGGTATTTCTAAGAGAGTTCTAGTCTTAGTCGGAATTGTATCTTGTAGCTGTTATTTGTGTCTATTAGAAACGCGAGAGTTCCTGTCTCTAGCAATGCTTTACTCTATCAAAAAAAATCTTTTCTATTTTTAACTTTTTCTGTCATTCTACCATGCTCTGCTGGTATTTCTAAGAGAGTTCTAGTCTTAGTCGGAATTGTATCTTGTAGCTGTGATTTGTGTCTATTAGAAACGCGAGAGTTCCCGTCTCTAACTATGCTTGAGTCTATTTAAAAAAATATTTTCGATTTTAACTTTTCTACTATTCTACCATGCTCTGCTGGTATTCTTAAGAGAGTTCCAGTCTCAATCGGAATTATATCTTGTAGCTGTTATTTGTGTCTAATAGAAACGCGAGAGTTCCTGTCTCTAGCAATGCTTTACTCTATTAAAAACAATATTTTCGATTTTAACTTTTCTACTATTCTACCATGCTCTGCTGGTATTTCTAAGAGAGTTCTAGTCTTAGTCGTAATTGTATCTTGTAGCTGTTATTTGTGTCTATTAGAAACGCGAGAGTTCCCGTCTCTAACTATGCTTGAGTCTATCAAAAAAAATCTTTTCTATTTTTAACTTTTTCTGTCATTCTACCATGCTCTGCTGGTATTTCTAAGAGAGTTCTAGTCTTAGTCGGAATTGTATCTTGTAGCTGTTATTTGTTCCTATTAGAAACGCGAGAGTTCCCGTCTCTAACTATGCTTGAGTCTATTAAAAAAAATATTTTCGATTTTAACTTTTCTACTATTCTACCATGCTCTGCTGGTATTCCTAAGAGAGTTCCAGTCTCAATCGGAATTGTATCTTGTAGCTGTTATTTGTGTCTATTAGAAACGCGAGAGTTCCTGTCTCTAGCAATGCTTTACTCTATCAAAAAAAATCTTTTCTATTTTTAACTTTTTCTGTCATTCTACCATGCTCTGCTGGTATTTCTAAGAGAGTTCTAGTCTTAGTCGGAATTGTATCTTGTAGCTGTTATTTGTGTCTATTAGAAACGCGAGAGTTCCCGTTTCTAACTATGCTTGAGTCTATTAAAAAAAATATTTTCGATTTTAACTTTTCTACTATTCTACCATGCTCTGCTGGTATTCCTAAGAGAGTTCCAGTCCCAATTGGAATTGTATCTTGTAGCTGTTATTTGTGTTTATTAGAAACGCGAGAGTTCCCGTCTCTAGCAATGCTTTACTCTATTAAAAAAAAATATTTTCTATTTTTAACTTTTTCTGTCATTCTACCATGCTCTGCTGGTATTCCTAAGAGAGTTCCAGTCTCAATCGGAATTATATCTTGTAGCTGTTATTTGTGTCTATTAGAAACGCGAGAGTTCCCGTCTCTAACTATGCTTGAGTCTATTAAAAAAAATATTTTCTATTTTTAACTTTTTCTGTCATTCTACCATGCTCTGCTGGTATTTCTAAGAGAGTTCTAGTCTTAGTCGGAATTGTATCTTGTAGCTGTTATTTGTGTCTATTAGAAACGCGAGAGTTCCCGTCACTAACTATGCTTGAGTCTATTAAAAAAAATATTTTCGATTTTAACTTTTCTACTATTCTACCATGCTCTGCTGGTATTCCTAAGAGAGTTCCAGTCCCAATTGGAATTGTATCTTGTAGCTGTGATTTTTGTCTATTAGAAACGCGAGAGTTCCCGTCTCTAGCAATGCTTTACTCTATCAAAAAAAATCTTTACTATGTTTAACTTTTTCTGTCATTCTACCATGCTCTGCTGGTATTCCTAAGAGAGTTCCAGTCTCAATTGGAATTGTATCTTGTAGCTGTGATTTGTGTCTGTTAGAAACGCTAGAGTTCCCGTCTCTAACTATGCTTGAGTCTATTAAAAAAAATATTTTCGATTTTAACTTTTCTACTATTCTACCATGCTCTGCTGGTATTCCTAAGAGAGTTCCAGTCCCAATTGGAATTGTATCTTGTAGCTGTGATTTGTGTCTATTAGAAACGTGAGAGTTCCCGTGTCTAACTATGCTTGAGTCTATTAAAAAAAAATATTTTCGATTTTAACTTTTCTACTATTCTACCATGCTCTGCTGGTATTCCGAAGAGAGTTCCCGTCTCAAATGTAGTTGTATCTTATAGCTCTGATTCGTGTTTATTAGAAAAGCGAGAGTTCTAGCCTCTAGGAATGGTAATGAATCTTTCGAAAAAAAAAATCAAACTTGCATTCTATTGGATCTAAATTTATACTCTTTTACTCTTTACTACCTGGTTTTTTTTAAGGAAAACGCCAGAACTGTTTTTGAAAGTTATCAGGAACTGTAGAACTCAGCTGTATACGGATGGGACTGACATTTATTTCCGATCTGCTGCAAATTGATCTGCTACGGGAAGTTGGCAGATCATTTTTCCTTTAATTTTTTTTATAGGAAAAACGCCGGAACTATTTCTAAAAAGTATCAGGAACTGTAGAACTCAGGTGCATGCGAAAGGAACTCACATTAATTTTTGATCTGCTGCAAAATGATATGCTACGGGAAGTTGGCAGATCATTTTTTTAACTGACTTTTTTTTCGGAAATACGGCAGAACTATTCTTGAAAAGTATCAGGAACTATAGAACTCTGCTGCATGCGAAAAGAACTCTCATTTATTTTTGATCTGCTGGACAATGATCTGCCAAGTTCACTGGCATCAACACCAGAGGAGTTGTTGATGCGATGCCGATCCATAAGAGCCCCTACGGACTGCAGACACTAAGGTGCTTTTTGACTCTTACGACATGTATATGTGAGTGGCAGTGAGAAATAGTACTCTGATCCGTCCGTCATGGGCCAAAACTGATACAGTGTACAAGAGAAGTTCTAGTAATGAGCTAATTGAAATAAAGCATTTAAGTCGACTTAAGATAATAAATGTTTCAAAATTAAATAAATTTCTGCCTAACAAACTTTTATAAATCGATTTATGTTCAATTTCTATTCTTTCAAATTGATATTACAAAGTTCTACTGGCCCAAATACAAGAAGATAACCCTCTATTTTTTACCGACAGATTATTCGATTGCATTTCGCAGACTTATACGTAACAAAGTGGAAAATGAGATAATACAAAGATTTCATCAATCTAGATAATAATTGTACCTTCTTTCATTCGATTCAATCTGACAACTGTCATGTTACGGATTGATATTGCGAAATTCACAAAATTGGTGTTGCGTTGTGTGATATTTTATTTTATTTTATGTAAAAAATCTAGACTGAATTTATTGGGGACGTATTCGTGACTGGGCGGAGTGTAGTCGTACGTCTAATGGATTCGAAAATCGACAATATAATTTGTGTAATACTATTTTGTGTTATGCAATTGGTAAAATCGAGAGTTTAGTAAATAAGAAGAGAATTCGTTATTTCCAGTTATCGATTCTACTTCTTAATTTTTAATTATAGGTTCCAAGCGCTCTGTGCTGGTCTTCGGGTTCGATTCTCAGGTTAAGCAAATTATTACTGGGTAATTCATTTATAAATTCTCTGTTGAAACTCGGAGTTGAGACTTGTACTCAGTTAACGGCAAATGGTCCTCAACCTCAAACCTCAATCACATGACATCTTAAGTATAGGTACTCGCGAACTAATAGTGTATATCAATACATTAATCTGCCTAATCTTAAAGGATATAGGCGCAATAGTTTTGTTGTCGCATTAAAAATAAATGTATATTAAAAAAAATATGTTAAGATTTTCAGCATTGTACACAATGTACAATGCTCAAAATTAATTCGGCAGTTCCGTTAAAATAACAGCGAGATTCTGCTGTATGCAAATAGTTGTGCAGTGGTTTATTAATTGTACGATAAAGACTCAGTGTAAAGATGATTACACTAATTTCGATATATTCCCACAAAATAAGTGATTTTAGCTGCGCAGTCCTTTGGAAAAACCAATTTCAGACTGAGAGGCATAGTTATTTTATCGGAACTATACAGGGTTAAATAATACGATGGGTCATTATAGTTTCAATATGATTTCAATATTCAACCAACTTTTACTTTCTGTGTTCACAGATATCAAAATGTATAATTAATATTGTTTTATTTCACTTGAAATCGGTATTGACGACATCTGCATCTCATTCCTTCAATAACGGTATTTGATATTGATATTGTTACGTAAAATTTGTTCCGATTCCGATGTCGAATTATTTGTATTCAGAAATTGGTGCCGTTAATCGATTCGGTATTTTCGGCGAATTTAATTTTTATCAAAACAAGAAAATGTAAAACTATGTTCCTGTTTTCCTGCAGGTTTAATGAAAATTGATATAATGGTTAGTTAAATAATTATCTATTATTTTAATGCTGGGTATGGCATTTTAGCTTAATAGGTTGGTGGACATCCATAAAAAAATAGAAAACCTTGTTCTTGAGTATTAATCGCAGTTATTTCATATGGAAACCTCCATATGAAATAACTGCGATTAATACTAATAGTTTGGCAGACTTCTCACGTCTTCAATAATTACTTTATGGAGGTGAAGGTCCATAGTGGTTAAACGCAACCCTATTCAATATTAAAAAAATAGGTTCCACGATGATATTTTTCCTCCTCTCCTTCCCATCACGCCTGTATTCCCGAAGGGTTTACTTGAAGGATCGGGATCGTTCGTGCGTTTTCGTACGTGTTCGTACGACCAAATTTCGAATGAAAACGCATGCAAAGTGAGCGCGGCTTTATAGGTACAGTCAGTAACAAAAGTAGCGGAGCACAAAATAATCTTTATTATGCTTATGCTACTCAAAAAGCCTAACATACCTCCTTTTCTTTAGCCCGGCAAATATCTTGAGCAAAGAAGAACAATATGCCACGTACAATGATGTGTGACGGAGCATTCTATGCTGCAATAACCGTCCCTTTCATTCATTGTTCAAATTATTTGCTGCACTTTATAATATGAATTTTCTTTATAGAAGAAAATTATAGTTACTTATGCGTTAGAATAGAATAGAATATCCTTTCTTGTACACCAAAAAATAATGCATAGAACAATTTTATAAATCAGACTGGCACAATGGGTTTTCTTATCGCTAACAGCAATCTCATACAAGCAAACGCTGGATGGACTCATGACAAAACCTACCTTACCTTAAAGTTATTTTAATTTTTCCTTCACTAAAATAGCTTTATAATCTAAGCATGGAAAACGCAAAAAAATAACACAAAAAGCTACCTTAAGGCGGATCGTTTAGGTGAGCCCGCGAAATTCAAATTTCAAGTGATTTTTCGCACTTTGTAGGTGTATAACAACTTCTGTAACAAACGACTAACGCCATCTATGATCATCAAGAGTAACAATCTGCGCAAGCGCCACCCCACAAGTGTTTGGATCACAACTACAGATGAATACGTGTAGAGATTGCACACAAGTGTAAACCGGCGGCTTTATAAGCAGCGACACGGCACAACAAATTGTTATTCACTAGCTAGAGGTTCAGAGCGCGGTAGCCACGCAGCCAGTTCTGATCCTAAGTAAGCCTGGTTCCTGTTCGATAGCCTAGCGGTCTTCAGGAATTAGTCAGCTAGGGAGGTCTGATATAACAACCCAGTTCCTGTTCGATAGCCTAGCAGTCTTCAGGAATAATTACTATATCAGCACCTCACTTAGGGTTGCCATCAATAATATATATTGTAAGTGTAGTGTTAAGTTACCAGAACAATAAACGTTTAGTAACAACAACGGGGCTTTAATTTCAACACTAGCAACCCTACACTGGCGCCCAACGTTCTCAAGATACCCGCAGAGGAAATAATTATACAGTTCACCCACATAGTTTTGATATTATGGAAAAAATGACAATCGCAATGACGCAAGAACAATTCAATACTTTGTTGAATACTATCACATCAACTCAAAGTACCATTATGAGCGGAAAAAGTTTTGCTCGTTGTAACAAAAAATTTGACGGAGTGAGAGATTATAATAAAGTAGAAGAATTTATAAACACTGTCAACGTTTACAAAAAAGTGGAACATATCTCCGACGATGACGCCTTGGAGGGATTGCCGTTGTTGCTAATCGGCACTGCAGCAACTTGGTGGCATGGCGTCAAAGGGGAGATTAAGAAGTGGAATAGTGCTTTAGACGCTATACGATCGGCGTTTGCACCCAAGAAGCAACCGCATGAAATTTATATTGAGTTTTTTGGGAAAAAACAAACATCTGAAACAATTGATGAATTTGTATGTGAAAAACGTGCTTTATTATCCCAACTGCCAAATAAACGCAATCGAGAAGAAGAACATCTCGACTTTATATACGGATTGCTTAAGTTAAGCATTAAAAAAGAAATTGCTAGGTCTGACTTTAAATCCTTTACCGAACTACTGGATAAAGTGCGTCACCTGGAGAGCTTAGAAAAGGAGTCCCAAGTAAGTTCTTCCCTGCCATCAACATCATCGTCAGAGCATTTTTCAAAAAAACGCTGTACATATTGCGGGAAGAAGGGTCATACGTTTGAGGTGTGTCGTAAACGCTTAGCTGAACTAAAACTGCAAGCACCGTCAGTTACTAAAACAACGGAGAATACAACTGTGTCCTGCTATGGTTGCGGTGAAGCAGGGGTTTTCAGAAGTAACTGTATAAAATGTAAAAATAAAGAAACTCCGCCAAAACCAGTGTCATTCTATACAGTTGACACCACTGGATTATTAGAAAACCATGCAAAAATACCAACAATTGAAATAACCTACAAGAACGAAATAGGCTATGCATACATTGATACAGCTGCCAGAACCAGCGTGGCAAGTATGAACCTATACAAACTATTGATAAGAAGTGGCGTACAGTTCAATACAAAAATAGCTGATACTATTTTGGCTGATGGAACGGTAAAAACACGGGACTTACTCACAGCAACCGTGGATATTACTGTCAGTGGCCGTAAATTACCGATAACATTTATGGTAATCCCAGATGCGACTGACAATCGCACACTTCTTGGAATTGACTTCTTGGAAGCAGCAGGAATAGTACTTAATCTACCTCAACGAGTTTGGTACTTCCTGGATGAACCTTATAAGGTAAACACATTTCTTCAGCTGAAAACTGAAAAAATACCTTTGAAGGCAGCCGGAAAATTGTCATTTGACCAGTCATCTTCTGAGTCCCTATCAAGCTTCATGCAGTGGGCTAAAGAACTGCATATGTTATCACCACTCGCGCAAACACCGTCACCGCTGAACAACTTTGAGGACAGTCCACCGCCCAGTAAGAAAACAAAATGGGCACTTCAGAAGATAGATACACCACCACGTCCTGTCCATCCTCGTGAGCCAGCAGATGAAGAATCTTGCAAAGACCCACGCATCAATTATGTTCCAATAAACAAAATGTCATTCTATTCTTTTGATATTTTATTACACCCAGATGAAGGAAAAATCCTAACTGAAGTTGAAAGGTTACAATTCAATAACTTGTTGACTACTTATAGTGATGTATTTGATCAAAACACAAGACCAACGCCATTTGTTGTACACAGAATAGACACAGGTAGTCATCCACCCATTTCGCTTAAACCATACAGATTGTCTCCCTGTAGACAACAACAACTACGACAAAAACTTGATGAAATGATAGGCAACGATATAATAGAAGAATGTGATTCACCCTGGTCAGCTCCTGTAATTATGGTCCCTAAAGGTACAGACGATGTTCGAGTTTGTATAGACTATCGAAGACTAAATGAAATAACAAAACCAGATAGATATCCATTACCTCGGATCGATGACTTATTACATCAAGCAAAATCAATGCCATATATGACTACAATTGATCTCCAATCAGGCTATTTTCAAATTTTAGTCCATCCTGATGATCAAGATAAGACAAGCTTTGTATCACAGTTTGGAACTTTCCGTTTCAAACGTATGCCATTTGGATTACGGAACGCACCCGCAACATTCCAGCGACTAATGGATAAATTCATTCAAAGTTTACGAACGAAAAATGTTCTGTCATATTTGGACGATTTGATTTTGAGATCTGTCACTTTGACACAACACATAGATGACTTAAAAGAAATATTTGAAAAACTTAGAGTATTTAAGCTAAAGGCTAATAGGAAAAAATGTAAATTCATGTGTTCCGAAGTAAAGTATTTAGGACACTTAATAGTTCCTGATGGTATCAAGTCAGATCCAGCAAAGGTTTCAGCTATATCGCATTTACCGAAACCAAGAAACTTAAAACAATTGATGACTTTTCTACAAACCGCTTCTTGGTATCGAAGATTTATAAATAACTTCGCAGACATAGCTCGACCGTTAACCAACTTGACTAAAAAAAAATCAAGCTGGCAGTGGAATAAAGAACAACAAGATGCATTCGAAAAACTGAAAATCGCATTAACTACAGCCCCAGTACTTAAACAAGCAGATTGTAATACTACTTTTACAATTAAAACTGATGCAAGTCAATATGCAATAGGTGCAGCTTTAGTGCAGGGGGAGGGCGAAAACGAGCACCCTGTTGAATATGCAAGCAGGCTACTTACACCAGCGGAATGCAATTATTCAGTTACTGAAAAGGAAGCTTTAGCAATTGTGTGGGCTGTTTCGAAGTTCCGTGGTTACATTGAAGGTACAGAATTCATTACTATTACCGACCACCAACCGTTAAAATGGTTAATGAATCTGAAAACACCAACCGGTCGTTTAGCCCGCTGGGCATTACAATTACAGCCCTATAATTTTAATATTCAGTATACTCCAGGACGTACTAATGTTGTAGCAGACACTTTGTCTAGACCACCATGCTCACATAATGGTGAGGAATGTACTATATGCCATGTAGAAATTGAGTTACCTAAATACAGTGAGAAGCAGTTACGTGAAGAGCAACTAAAAGATGATAATCTTAAATTAATAATTAATGCACTTGAAGAAGAAAATGAAACTGAGAATTATATTGAATGGTCTAAAAAAGGTTATATGCTTCACAAGAAAGTATTATATCGCTTTACACCAGAACAAGAAGATGATAATGCAAAGTTACTTGTACCTATACAGGAAAGAAGTAATATATTAAAAGCATATCATGATGACCCCATAGCTGGTCACCTAGGAGTAGAACGTACAGTCCAACGTATTACTTGTAAATTCTACTGGAAAGGATTAAGAAAAGATGTTATTAAGTATGTGAAGACATGTGTAGAATGCCAAAAATTTAAACCATCAAATAAAAAACCAGCAGGACTTTATCAATCTACGGCAAATAATCATAGATTTGAAGCACTTTCAATTGACTTATTTGGGCCTTTACCTAAAGCAATAACTGGAGAAAAATGGATCTTTATTGTTGAAGACACAGCTTCTCGTTGGGTTGAACTGTTTGCTATCAGAGAGGCTACAGCTGAAACTTGTGCACTTACTCTTTTGCACGAAATATTTCTACGCTATGGGTTACCACGAAAACTCATTAGTGATAATGGAGTACAATTCATATCAGCAATAATGCAAAAACTAACTTATTGTCTTGAAATACAACACATTCTCACACCAGTATATCACCCAGAACCAAATGTTGTTGAAAGGAAAAACAGAGATATGAAAACTCAAATCGCAATAATGGTGAAAAACCAACACCATAAGTGGCCAAATACCCTGCCAGCTATACGATTCGCGATGAATTCTGCTATATGTCAAGCAACAGGATTTTCACCGTCTTACCTAACATTTGGCCGTGAATTAAGAACTACCTATGATTTAACCCACGACTTAAGTTCAATTTTAACTCAAGAAACATTTATATCACAAATCACGCCAACTTTAAAGCAATTATCGAAAGACTTATTAGTTGCAAGAGAAAACATAGAAAATATGCAAGAAAACAATCGTCAGCATGCTAACAAAAAAAGGAGACCTGATCCCCAATATAAAATAGGAGATCTAGTATTAGTTGAGACACATCCAATAAGCAGTCATGAAAAACAGTTTACTGCAAAATTTGCTCCGCGGAGAGATGGTCCATATATTATCATAAAAAAACATGGTGCTTCCACTTATGAGGTGGCAAACCCAAAGTCACCAAATCAATCAATAGGAAAATATCACACTTCAGCTATATGTAAATTTGAGCAACGAGATAATATTGTGCCCAGGCCTATCAATCCCATGAGGCGAAGAGGGAGACCACGGATGGAGTCTGTTGATCCTGGTACTCTGTCGGGACGACTATAGAGTACCAGAGGGGGAGAATGTAACAAACGACTAACGCCATCTATGATCATCAAGAGTAACAATCTGCGCAAGCGCCACCCCACAAGTGTTTGGATCACAACTACAGATGAATACGTGTAGAGATTGCACACAAGTGTAAACCGGCGGCTTTATAAGCAGCGACACGGCACAACAAATTGTTATTCACTAGCTAGAGGTTCAGAGCGCGGTAGCCACGCAGCCAGTTCTGATCCTAAGTAAGCCTGGTTCCTGTTCGATAGCCTAGCGGTCTTCAGGAATTAGTCAGCTAGGGAGGTCTGATATAACAACCCAGTTCCTGTTCGATAGCCTAGCAGTCTTCAGGAATAATTACTATATCAGCACCTCACTTAGGGTTGCCATCAATAATATATATTGTAAGT
The DNA here is from genome assembly GCA_910591435.1 of Acronicta aceris. Taxonomy (NCBI): domain Eukaryota; kingdom Metazoa; phylum Arthropoda; class Insecta; order Lepidoptera; family Noctuidae; genus Acronicta; species Acronicta aceris. The sequence goes on along the minus strand of OU342767.1, from coordinate 3,872,229 downwards.
GTAGTGTTAAGTTACCAGAACAATAAACGTTTAGTAACAACAACGGGGCTTTAATTTCAACACTAGCAACCCTACACTTCTAGATTCATGGCAGTTGTAATTGCGATATTAACTATACAACATTCACAACTGAGAACTAAAACCTTTACTTATAAATCCTTATCAAGCCAAAAACTTGGCGCAATCTGTGTAATTGGTCAAAATTTACATTAGCAAATTTTAACAATGGTTTTAGATAAAAATTGTGAATTTTGTATAGTTAATGTCGCAATTACCATTACCATGAATGCAGAACGCATGAACGCATGAATGCATGAACTATTATAGACCCACAAACTGCGAAAAATCACTTGAAATTTGAATTTCGCGGGCTCAGCTGAACGATCCGCCTTAAGTACCTTATTTAGAATCCTATGAGAGGTTGTCTTTCGTTGCTAACAGTACCTACGTAAAGTTTCGAAACTACGAGTACCTACTTATGTGTTACAACCGTGTTTTATTTGTGTAAGTATATCATCGTTTATTATTTTGTAAACGGTACTTACAGTAACAGCGAACGCTTTTGTATATAAACATCACACGTCTCTTGTTTTACTAAACTAAACAAAAACATTGTTTATTGAAAAAATCTTTTCTAAACAGCCTGTCATTATTACCTTATATTCATCTTAATAGTCATGTATTTTCTAAACATTATGAAGTTTTTCACGCTGTTATTACGTAGGAACAATCTGCAATTGGCGGAGGTTTAAATTTCAGTCTTATTGAAAAACACTTTATGTCGGAATTTGGTCACCTGCTAAGTTTTCTGATTGTACATAATTTCTATAGTTATCATATTTAACGCAAATTTCAAAGTGTTATGTGTTTATATTATTATATACGTACATTGTTTTTCTGGTGTTGGCAGACCTAATAAGCGATAAGTACGTAATACTATGCAAGTATTTATTTGAAAGGTTGTTGAAATTTATAATTATGTATTTTTAAAATCATACTCGACAATACGTATGTCGATGTAGCTATGAACTGTTGGTGCCAACTTGACTATAATAACGGTGGCATGCCACCACAACTAAAAACTGGACACCACTGTTCTTGGACATAGGAAAATTGTCTTATTTCATACTTTTTAGTTGACTTTTTCGTTGCTGGGTTTTAGTTTTTTAAATCGGCAAACGAGCAGACGAGCCACTCGATGGTAACTAGTTATAACCGCCCATGGACACTTGCAACACGAGAGGAGTCGCTAATGCATCGCGAAGCCTTAATAACTCCAATATTATTTTGCTAGACTGTGCCTGGGAAATGAACCCTAAACCTCACAAATTCACAGAAAGCCCAATAACACTGTTTATAGTACTTGCGACGATTATACTAATACGGAAGTCAGGACAAGATATCTTTTCCCAGTGCTGGGTACTGGTTTCTCATTCTCTCAGAGTGAGAGGGGTTGGGCTATAGTCCACAACGCTAAACTACTGTAGGTTGGCAAACTTCACACATAACCAACCCATTTTACACATAACAAACTTCACATTGTTAGAAAATAAATTTTTGATTTTTTTTGGAGAGGGGCAAATCCAACAACCCATAGATCATAAAAATCGGTTCACCCGTTCTCGAATTATAAGTTTTGTAACAAACCCGACTTTAAGTCAATAACTAGAGGTCTTGGAGACACTTAAAGATTAAAGTGTTACCTACTAGGTTTTTTATGAAACAGCAGCTCGGAGTTAGGAATTTGTGCCTTGTTAATGGCAATAGGTTCGCCCCGTATTACATGGGGCCTAAACATACCGGCAAACTGTGGGTGTACATTATTAAACGTCTGCCTATTGATGGTATGATTCCTTCGGGGAATACAGGTATTCCCCGAAGGAATCATACCATCACGCCTGCGTGATGGTATGATAAGCACGTGATTACGATTACGTGCCTTGGATTCGAACTCGAGACCATTGACTTGGCAGTCTAACAGTCATACTACTTTTTATCACTGCTCTGTTACATATTCATTTTTTATATATACAAATATATTATATACATATTTTTATTCGTGACCCCGGAAAGCGCAGTGTGGGAAGACCTGCAACGAGATGGACAGACGACCTGGTAAAGGTCGCTGGGAGTCCTTGGATGCAGGCGGCATATAACCGGTCCTTGTGGAAGTCTTTGGGGGAAGCCTTTGTTCAGCCGTGGGCTCCTATTGGCTGATATGACGATCCGTGACACATCTTGCGGCGACGCGGGCGCAGTAACGGTAACAATCATGTTATCGGTAAATAACCTCAACTCGACATTACAAAATATGTTAATGCAGCTAGCTGTATTTTTTTTTAATTCCTGATAGGCTTACGCTTGACCGCTAGTTCGCCTGATCTTAAGCGAGAGTGCGATCTACGATGGAGCGCGCTTGCCTAGAAGAAACCGATTCACTCGTGATTTAAAGACACCATTACATTATACCAATTACGGGGCTTTGAAATAAAACATGGAATTTTGGTTTAGTATCAATTAATTTCTGCCTCATTGGTCTAGTGGTCCCAAGCTCGACTGCTACGCTAGAGGTCCTGGGTTCTATCCCCATTTCGAGCAGTGTTATTGGGTTTTTCTATGAAATTCTCAGTAGCAGCTCGGAGTCTGGATTTGTACCCGGTTAATGGCAATAGGCTCGCCTCCTACTACATGGGACCTAAACATACCGGCGAACTGTGTGCATTGGTACACCTCTGCCTAACCCTTCGGAGAATACAGGCGTGATGGTATGTTATGTTATGTCAATTAATTTGATGGCATGAGTTGAGCAGTGGCTAAGCGGTCAGCGTGTGCGCTAAGGGTTTGTTTCCCGCACGGAACAAAGTATAGCCTATAGGTATAATTTTATTGTTTCGGGATGAGTAGTATTAGGATGAGAATGTGTGTTCGAGAAAAACCCTTTTATACAAAGAACTATTTTTATTTTATCTAGTTACGTATGAGGTGCCGTTTTAAATGTTATCAACATTTCCCGCAGCAAGCAGTAAAAGTTAATGTTTTATAATTTTCTAATCTCTATGTAAGTTGAATTATGCATGAAAATGAGTCATCATTACCAACTGTACTTGTAGTAGCTGTGTTGTGATTATAGGAAAATTTGAAGGCACGGCTGGCACAGTGGCTGAGTTTGAGCTTGAGCTACTGGTCGCGGGTTCGATGCTGGCACGGAACAAATATTATTTTATATTTTGAGGAATAGAGACGTGATGATATGATGGTCGGTACCAAATAAACATAACAACATAAAGGATATTTTAACGTGGGAGAGCCATGCTTCGGCACGAATGGACCGGCTCGATCGGAGTCTTCGTAAAACCGACGTCAAACAATGCTTATGTTGCGTTTCGCCGAGTGAGTGAGGTTACCAGAGGCCCAATCCCCTTTAAAAGGTGGGCAACGCACTTGTGACTCCTCTGGTGTTGTTGGCGGTAATCGCTTACCATCAGGCGATCCGTCTGTCGTTTGTCCCCCTATCCCATAAAATAATAATGAAAAAGAAAACTTTTTCATTTCCAACATATTTACTTGCAAGCAATCAGCATCAACATAAACCTATTTGCAGTCCTATAGTCAGACAAACCCACTCAGAAAAAAAATCTGATTTATGTTTTGTAAATTTTTACGTAACATTATCAAAAATAACTATTGTATTAATCATTCAATTGCAATAGTTAACAGTCTTATTATATAAGATAATAAGTATAGATAAATATCGAAGATAATATTTTTCTATGATTTTACATTTGTTGCAAAATCTTAGCAATCTTGTTCGAAATAAATGGCTATTATTGCTAATCGATTTAAGTAACTGAAGATAATTTGAAGTAAACGCAATAATGTCAGGAAAGCGATGCAACATGTACATAATGTGGTTACAAAAACTGTCTTTCTGTGTGTTAAATGTTGCTTTTTTAACCAAATGCAGGTATTTAATGTAACATCGCGTCATTTTCCACGAACGCTTTTTTTCCTACACTACCTTACCTATCGTACTTTACATAATAACTTTGCGTCAATAAATACTATTTTATTCGTTTATTTTTTTATATAGGGCAGACAACTAACAGCCTGCAAGCTCTGCCTAATCAATCAGTCAAGTCTAGCCCAAACACTATTAAATAGTGCGACATATTTCACAATGACTTACCGATCACCAAATTCATACCATCCACATCCATGTGATTGCAAGTCCCACTGTAAATCCTAGATAGAGTTTTTTTTTATTCGTGATATGCTTACGCTTGACCATCAGTTCGCCTGATGTTGAGCGATACTGCGATCTACGATGGAGCGCGCTTGCCTAGAAGAAACCGATTCATTCGTGATTTAAAGACACCCAGTTTATATCTATCGGGGAAGACCCACTCGGGAGTGGATTTAGAGAGAGAGTCATTCGTATAAATTGGATTTTTTGACATATACTCAGAGACGTAAGCGTAGACTTATGCTCCCATTAAATTATCCCATAAATTTGACATAAATTATGGAAGAACATCGTGAGGAAACCTGCATGCCTGGGAGAATTGCTCGATGGAGTGTGTCGAAATCTGCCAACTCGCATTATGCCAGCGTGGCCTATAATAGCCACCCTCTCATTCTGAGCGGAGACCCGTGCTCAACAGTGGGATAATATATGGGTTGATGTGAATGATGATTATGGAAGAAGTTTACTGCGTGAATATCAGACTTATTATTCGAAAATGTCTTTATTATTCGAAGTGACCTTAAAGATGGCATGCAGAGTACCATTTTCATATATATAAAAGTGTAAATAAACATTAAATAATTAGTTCGAAATGAGTAATTTACGGTGACAACTTTGCAAGTAAGTCTGAGTGCATAGTGTGATGAACAGATGCAATAGTGGTGAACAAACTCATTACGTACATACGATTACAAAAAGTTTATAATAGATCTTACCACAAACCACTCAAAAGGTGACATAAACCTTATCACAAAATTCACAAAAAAGTTGATTAGCATCCAATGCTCTATTTATTCACAAAACATTGCAAACCGTAATAACTAAATATCAATGGACTTTAAAAAATGCTTTAAACATTGCATATCGTTGCCACAAAAGTGTATTAAAAAAGTTTATTTTTCTCTTAAATTCGCAATAGGGCGCTGGCATAGTCTGCGACATTTCTTATAGAATAGAGTTCAGTGACACAACCGCGTTTCTAAATAAAATATAACCTTGACCAATTGTGTTTTACACCGATAGATATTGTAGACTAAGAGTGCAATGATCAGAAGAAGTGTTTGAAAAACAAGCATATGGGTCGCCTGATGGTAAGAGGCAATGACAGCCGGCAACCAGTGGTATATTACTCGTCCGTTGTCATTTTTTAATATTCATTTGTTGACGATGGCAGACGATTTTCTTGTTATAGGATAGGAGGACAAACGAGCAACGGATCGCCTGATGGTAAGCGATTACCGCCGCCCATGGAACGCAACACCAGAGGAGTCACAAGTGCGTTGCCCGCCTTTTAAAACGGGATTGGGCCTCCGGTAACCTCACTCACTCGGCGAAACACAACGTAAGCGTAACGTCTGTGAGGCCGTGGTATCACTCCGGTCGAGCCGGGCCATTCGTGCCGAAGCATGGCTCACCCACGTAAGGAATAGTGCGGTCGAGATAATTATCTCGACGCCTCTATCCTTTAGCAGTTCCGCGAAAAGATAATAAAAATATCGGATGAACAAAATTCATTACTACCCATCTAATAAAAGTAGCAACAAAAACTCTATCAAGGATTAGTATTTATTCGATACGTATTTAGCAATGACATTGTGAGTTTATTGACATCAACCTGTTACTACAAATACTTAGTCAAATATACGCAAAAAATAGTTACTCTATAAATCGTGACCATACCTGCCATGAAATCTATTGTAATAGCAATCATCTCATTTGTAACGTGTTACATTGAGGTATTATGTAATAGCGTACTAAAGCATTAATGTAAAGTTACGCCTTTTCTTTTAACAGTCATTAAGCTCATAACGAGATAAATACCGTACTTATTTTTAATAATTTTATCATGGAAGTTGCATAATATTTCTATGCTATGCCAAACTATAAACGATTTAATTTTAACTTATTCCAAAGAAAGTAATTTACACAACTAGATCAAAGGAACTCCTATTAAACATATGCTGTGAAAATAATGTTTTGATTGTTTTGGGTTTTTATACTAAAAACATGAAAACCACTTAAGTAATTAGAAAATTTGTTATACAGAAACTTATGTACAGTTTTGCGCGTCGTCTCTAGTACATTATTATCTCAATGGTTATAACAAAGATAGCGGTTCGTAAATGTATGAAAAGGTTGTCAGAGACGTGCATGAAAAGATTCGGGAAGTGTTAAGACCTTGTCGTCTTTATCGTCGAATATGTGTAGGTTGACGGATCGTACGTTTTCTTACCACGATAGTGTTTACATAGTTACTTTTTCTCCGGTAACTTAACATAAACTCACAATTCGCCGGTATGTTTAGGTCCCATCTATTAGAGGGCGAGTCCACAAATCTTATTCCCAATGGTCCTGACAATTTCATAGAATAACCCAATAACACGTTGCTCGACCTGGGAAACGTCAGGACCACTAGACTAATGAGGTAGTCACGGTGCCGCGTACCGCGATGATGATAATCACAATGTAATGTAAATATTTTTTTATTTCTATTGATCCACGATTTACGCGCGGTGCGCATTGAAAACAACGTGATCGACGAATCCGACTGATTTATAATGTTTACAGCGATACACCAAGCGTGAAGAATGACATTAGTGGCGTCGACCAGTAATGGTTGTCACATCTAGTGATGGCCAGTTCTCGAGAACATTCTCACATTGAGAAATTTTATAATTTTATAGTCCCTAATGTTTACAGTAATGTCTTTTAAACTTTACTTAAAATGTAGGAATACAAATAATATCAATACAACGCGATAAAATCCGTAAAAAGTAGTTTTATTTCAATGTCTAATATTCATAAGACATTCAAATATTATGCAATCTTTTTATCTTGGATTGATAGGGGATACTTGCCTTATTCGTACCCCCTAAGAGGAAATGCTAATTATCAGGAAATAAAATAAAACCGAAAGCTTACAAAACTAAAACACGACTACGAAAAACAACTGAAAAATATAAAACAAACAAAATCTATGTCCATGAACAGTGGTATTTAGTTTATAGCCGTGGTCGCATGCTAAAAAAGCTAAGATTCAATTCAAGATTATAATTCAATGTTCTCTATACAGGTATAAAGTACATTCAATGATAGTTGAATGCTTGCTTCAGATGTAATTTCAGTTTGTTGGTACATAAAAACAATAGATTTGATACAAGTACCAGTGAATTTTGAAACAAAACCCTTTATAAGCGTAAATAAAATTTGTTTTTAACAGTATTGTTAGCTTCGGATGCAGGGCTGTTTTACAGTTGTAAGATTTTGTGTTAAAATTTTCGGAATAAACAAACGGACAATTTTCCACAGTAAAACGAATAAAGCCAACAATAGTTTCCAGAGTTATGGGCACAGAAATGCTCAAGACAAGTCATAAAAAGGACACGCCTCCTCGCTCCTCGTGTATGCCTCAAAATCTTCACACCACGGAACAAGCCCTGTGTTTGCACACAGTGCACACAGACTCAAAGAAAATACCTGTTTTATATGTGTCACCGTAACATTGTAAATACCGTTAAATTGTAATCTATCTCGCGAGATTGTAAACTGTCGAAAGATTTTGAACCGTAACATACTGCTTACGCATTAATTCGGTTCTTGCATCGTGTGGTCACAGTTCTAACCTAACCTAACCAATATTTAACGTCGATAGATTTATTGTAATCTATCGAAAAATAATGTTATGTATGTATGCAATGTTAAAGCAGTATGTTACGGTTCACAATCTTTCGACAGTTTACAATCTCGCGAGATAGAGTATAATCTAACGGTATTTACTTTTTTTTTTATTTACGTTTTTATAAACAAACTTTAGTCCTGATACACAATTTTTAGTAAGTAATTATGTAGGTTAATCGCTTCACCGAGAGGAATCATAAGACTATTCTTCTGTGGGTCCTACTGACCTACCGAAATCTGGGGGCCAATTTAGCCTCCAGATTGCCTCATTGGTCTAGTAATCCTAGGCGCGACTGCTACACTAGAGAACCTGCGTATGATTCCCAGGTTAAACAGTATTATTAATCTCTGTCTAATTCTTCGGTGAATACAGGCTTTGTAAAAGTAAGTAATGTTTTTTTTTATTTAAATTTTTTCAAGCTAAGTGAGCTCTCAACCTTGATCAGGGATCTCTTTAATACACTTCCCCACAAAATACCTTATTCATTCCCTTGCATGATAATGATGTCGGCTAAATTCCTTAAATACATGCTGATAAGGAATTTGAGGAATCCTCAGTCAAAGGATAGATAGTCACCTGTTTACTGGACAAGATAGAATTTTTGAACCAATTTTAAGGGACAAGATTTTTTGCCTTAAATAATGCTTGTAAGATTGTAAACATACCATCACGTCTGATCTCAGGGTTAGGCAGAGGTGTACTAATGTACACCTATAGTTCGTCGGTATGTTTTGGTCCCATGTACCTAATAGGCAGCAAGCCTGGCACAAATCCAGGGAACATCGAAACTGTTACTCAGAATTTCATAGAAAAACTCAATAACACTTTGCTCAACCTGGGAATCGACCAGGACTTCCAGCATAGCAGTCGCACTTGGGAGCACTACAGTAATGAGGCATATTGTAGGTGTACAAAATTAAATTAGAGAAGACTGTTTAAATGATAATATTTTGATTTTGTAGTTGAAATTAAGATTCGTATTATAAAATCTCTATTTTCGAGCGGTGCTCACTAATTTGGAAGCATAGTGACGTAATTTGTACGAAATCGAGTTTCAGAAATCTTCATTTGAGTTAAAGTATTCACTGCACTTTGAAATTAATCGTCATGAAATTAAGGGCGCTTTTTGTAAAACGCCGAAATTATAATGGACATAAATAAAGTAATGACAGTCAATATATTTTTGAAGACTTTTGAAATAAATTCTAAAACGTTTCTAATCAGAAACTGTTCTGCACATTGTTCAATAGTTTCACAAGTTTGATTTATAGTGCAAGTTAGTCGATAACTAACTATAATCTTAATTCAAGACGCGAAGAAAACTTTACAAAGTAAATGCACAGTTCGCACTTAAAAGCAGTAAGTGTTTGGAACTCGAACAGCACCCAAACGACTCTCATCTACACAACGATCTTTTTCTAACAAAACAAAAACAATCATTAATAAGAAACAAAAAGCGTCTTAACTTACCTTTTACGCTAATGACACTCCATTTTCTGCAAACGCCACAAATTCCTCACAATCCGCCATCAATCACAACAGAAAAACGTTAAAACAAATCCCTTATCAACAGTACCGAAACGATAACAAAACTCCAAACGTCCGCGTTAACGTTACACCATTTGCATAAATCCCATAGAGTATTTCGCGTAACGAAAACGCGTACTTAGCGGTTATGGTTTAGCGGTGAACGGCGAATGCGGCCGTGTTGGTCTCATGTTAGAACGCAAATGACTGGCGGCATCGAAGCATTACAATCGCCGTGACGTCAGTCTAAATGAAATTAAAAATGGAAGAAAAAATCAGAAGAAGCTCTAGTGGAATGGATCTATAGACTGATTGGCAACATGTCTAAGATAGAGAGAAAGTTCACAGACTTACCTAGTCATTCGCTTCGATTCGAAAGTGCAAGTATTCACCAGTACTATTCGGTTTTACGGAATGAGTATAACAAGCGCTTGTAAACAGCAAACAAAACGTGATCTCTAATGAAAGCAAACGTTTCACACTACCGTTGGTTGTAGTTTGGGCCTTCCGAATTTTTGCGTAACCATCTCCCACATTTCTATTGTTTTGTTCCGTAACACACTCTTGCATAATTAACGTTTAACGTAAATGTTATAGTTAACGTTTGCTCCCATTTTTGTCAATGTTTACCATGGAGATATTAAGTTATTACTGTCGTATCAGAGCAGCCAAGTCAAACGATTTATTATTATGTGAGATATTACTTTTTAATTTCTATTGCGGTCGGGGCGAACGAAATCATGGCTCCTAATATAGGCCAAGAAGTTTTAGTCGGTACGACTTCAACATATCTTGTCCTAGCGACGGGATCCAAGAGTATTTTAAACTTAAAAAAAGGAATCTTCCCACTTATCGACTAATTAAAAAAGACATAAGATTTTTTTTATAACCTAGTTAAATTAATACTACAATTTTCAATTCAATAATGCTGTAATTCTGTTTTGTGTACCAATCTTCTTCTTCTATACTTTTAATAAATCTGTAGAGAGGTCAATTCTGTACATGAAATATATTTCCAAAATAACTATCAGCGGGTGATTAGTGATCGATACTGACGCCAAAAATGCAATCAGTAAAATTTTTGTCTGTCTGTATGTTCGTTATAGAAACAAAAACCACTCGACGGATTTCAACGAAACTTGGTACAATTGTTCTTCATACTCCTGGGCAGGTTATAGTATTCATCACGCTACGATCAATAGGAGCAGAGCAGTGAAGGAAAATGTTGGGAAAATGAGTGATTCATGAGAAAGGTTTCAAGCTATAAAACATCACGCTACAACCCTTAGGAACGGGGCAACGCAGGTGGAACCGCGGGCGAAAAACTAGGGAACAAAGTAACTATTCCACGTGGACGAAGTCGCTGGCAAAAGCTAGTAAATAAATAAATAAAATAAATTTTGAATCACTGTTGTGGCTCTTTGTCCACAACTTGTAAAGTGAAAAGTATATTTTCTTAAACGACAACTTGTTTACCTTATTTATACATTACGTAAGTGCAAAACAGAAGCATTTATTAAGAAGTAGGTACTATAATTAGTATTGAGGCTGAATATGGAGATAATTGTAGGTACTTCAGGGTATGTATATACTAATTAATCTCATTTTCATAGTGTTAATGGAACTATGACGGTTTAAGCGTTAATAATTTTTGGGAGTGTGTTAGTTTACCTCGCTTCAAAGCACATTTCGTGCTAAGTTTGAATTTTTTTATTTACCAGAATGAGCAATGAGCATTTTGTTACCATGAAGTTATGTTTTAAGTACCTAATATTTATTACATAACATGCTATCACGCCTGAATTCCCTGAAAGGTGAGGTAGACGTGTAGTAAAGTACACCCATATATTTTCGGTATGTTTAGATCCCATGTAATAGATGGCGAGCTTATTGCCATTAATCGGACACAAATCCAAACTCTGGGCAGAATTTCATAGAAAAACCCAATAACACTTTGCTCAGTCGCGCTTCGGACCACTAGACTAACGATTATACTTCCTAATCGATGTTTAATTGGACTTTTTACTGTTAAGTCCCATGGAAGAGAAACTACTTGTTACGGATTTTATCGTGATATATTGATATTATTTGATTCCCTACGTTTCGGATCCTACCCGAATACAGTATCCATGGTCACGCTTTCCGCTGTAAAGTATCCGAAATGTCGGGAATCACGATAAAATCCCTAAAAAGTAGTTTTATTTCAATGTCTAATATTCGCGTAAGTATTAGAAACCGTATAGGACTATTTTATAGCAATAATATTCATAAATTTTACGCTATACCGAAATGTCCAGGAATAATTGGTACATAGTCTAAGTCTAGTTATTTAAATAAGCTTAGAGTTTACTTTACATTATTATACATTATTCAGACCTTCTTTTTTTTCCCGTGTGAAAATCGTCATGGATGCCCACCATCTCTCAGAAAGAAAGTCGGAGTGTTATGTCGGACTCCTACCGACTAAAAACACGCGGATATCCATAGCACAATGTGGAGGGGGCTCCATGATAGGAACATACCTAGTTCGCGTCAAAAAATCAATAAATTGTAAGTAGGTACATGATTGTATCGAGAGTCATGACTTCATATGTACGAGTATATAAACAACACCATGTTATTTACCGACCTTCGTATCAATAAATTAGATGATAAGACCTCATTATTAAACCTCAGTACAGTAATATTTGATATTGGAACTGGCTTTAATAAAAAAGAAATTCTGATAATATGAATGTTATTTTTGCCACAATTAAAAAAGCGCTTTCAATTTACTTTATAATAAAAATATAATTTATATACACATACATGAGTTAATTTATGTAGGTATGTAATTATATTAAGAAATATGTCTATAATTATGTATTTTTATATAAATATCTGCGATTTCACACAATTAATTTATTGGAATGAACAAGGTTGTTGTCAAAACGTAGTTTATGTGTTTATATAATTTTGGTTAGTAGCTGAAGGATAGAACGTTCCACAATTTGGAGAATTTCGTCGCAGTCATTGTAAACTTCTGCTTCCAGGGGGGGACCAAACCCATTATCAGGAACTTGGGAGACAAAACTGCATGGACTCTAAACCCGATGCTATTCATCTCCTGTTGCGAGCAAGAGATGGGAACGAAGTATTTCGTAATAGGAGAGTTTTTTTATACCACTAAGGTGGCAAATAAGCATACGGCTCGCCTGATGGTAAGCGGTTACCGTAGCCTAGGGACGCTTGCAATACCAGGGGTATCACTCTCTTAATTTACAGGGTCGGCAACCCTGTAAATTAAGGAGGAATAGTTGGGCTGGCGACATTCTGGAGACATTCTGCCATGCATGACAGCGGCGGTAATAAAACACCACCGGTCCCCACTGCGAACACAACGCTTCCTTGCGGAGTTCTGGTGACCTTGCTCACCGTTACCGGTCCACAACTTTTTCTCTGCAGATATGAAGGTCATTGAAGGGTATTGACTGATCTGTGTCATTTTTGTAATTCGTCGCGTGTAAAATTACATGTGAGACTAAGGACAGCTCGGAATTTGGATTTATGCCTGACCAATACCAATAGCCCTTTATTACATGGGCCTAAAAATCGGGTATATTGGTGTACATTAGTACACCTTTGCCTGACCTTTCAACGAATACCGGCTTGATGGTATGTTATAGTTATAGACAATTAAACGGTTGTAGTAAGACTATCATTCTCGGGAAAATAAAAACATTGCATTGTTTTATTCTCGACTTTTCCCGCCGAGTTGCAATTAGACTCGATTATTGTAACTAATCGTTCGTAACGGAACAACTGTCACAAAGTAAATATAAGCAAAAGGTTCACTAAATACTAAAGACTCCGAAAGATTTACAGTCAATCTGTGGCAAACACAAGCAGTCTATGGACGCCTAAAGCACCAGTAGTATCACTCGAAGATTGGCATCCAAAGACCTCAGTTGTTAATTCTCATTTGCCCAGTAATTAATCGCAATAATGTTAGCAAGTTATTACTTAGCGACGGAATATCTAGGAAGTTTTAACCTATCTTATTTCTTCTTCTTCTTTCTTTCGAAACAAATATCAGTGGAACTGTATCAATACAGCGTATTTAAAAAAATATAACATAGTCAACCCATTATATTGTCCCACCGCTGGGACGGGTCTCCTCTCAAATAAGAGGGATTAGGGTATAGCCCGCCACGCTGGCCTAGTGCGGGTTGGCAGACTTCACATGCCGTCGAGAAAATCTCTCAGGCATCTCGCACGTGATAATTAACTATTAATACGCGCATGACTTCGAAAAGTCAGAGGTGTGTGCCTTGGGTTCGAAATCGAGACCTTTGACTAGGTAGTCCAACGCGCAACGGTCATACCACTAGGCTATCACTGCTTTTAACAAAAAATTAAATAAAATTTAAATATTTGCCTCACATGAGAATTGAACCAACTATACGCGTCGCAACGGTAAAGATAACCTTAACAACTATGCTAAGGCAGTCAAATGAATAAAACTTGTACTTCTGTATTCCATTATAAGTAACTAATTCGGACACGCGATGATTTATGTTAAACGCGATTCACTATCGAGATAAAATCGATATGAATCGATAGAATGTGAGAATCGATGTTACATAGTAATTAATTTAGCTGTTCCGCTCGTGTTAAGAGTAATTATGTTTAAAGAGTTGTGATGTGATGTAATGATTGACATCGGTACGTATATACTCTGTTTTGTGAAGTAATTAAGATAACATACCATCACGCCTGTATTCCCCGAAGTGTTAGGCAGAGTTGGGCTAATGTACACCGTTTTCCGATACATTTAGTTCCCATGTAATATTGGACGAGCCTATTGCCTTGTGGTCCTACGGTGGAAGTCTTGGGTTCGATCCCATCCCATCGATAGCAGCAGCTCGAGGTCTGGATTTGTGCTCGGTTAATGGTAATAGGCTCGCCCCCTATTACATGGGACTTAAACATACATTAGTACACCTCTGCCAAGGGTTAGCCGTTTGGGGAATAAAGGCGTGATGGTATGTTATGTTTTTTATTTGTAACAGATTTTAAATGCATCAAGTTTTCATAACACTACTACGGGTACAGTAGCGCTCAAAAGTCTATAAGCACGTTAAGGATTACATTGCAATGAACAGTACAAGTGAGCTCGATACAGCCAGTGCGTGTCACATGTTAACGACAATGAATAGAAGGTCGTAAGTCAAACTAAACGTCAAGCTATTGCGTTGTGAGATTGCCTATGGACTTTTGGTCGCCACTGTATATCTACATACCGACAAGCTTGTTACATCATTTCAGATTTTAAATTGCATACATTCATTCCATATGCCTAAATAACTTTTAATTTTACAGATTAAAAATTGCATTAATTTTCCGTATTATTTTTATTGGTTCTTGTCAATATGGTGGTTAAGGCATAGTTTCACCAAGCGCTTACATTACATTACTATACAAATAAATCAATTTTAGATAGTCATGCCCATGGTTGAGCAAAATACTTAGATATTATATAAAACTTGTCTGTATTTTGTCAAATCATTGGATTACACTGATTTGGGTCTCATATCTTCAAGATTTCATTTGGGGCTCTGACGAGCTTTCTCATTTTCTCCTAATGTTATGTTTCATAGAAAGCTATGCAGATGGTGATATTCAATAATTTTAATCATATGTTACATAAAGATTAAACAATAAAGATCATCAGTCATGTGTCATGTTTAAATCTCGAGGTAGAGACAGAATGAAAAAGAAACCAATATTTGTTTGCATTAAAATATAGTAGAGAGAAATTGTTTTTTTTTATGGAATAACGAGCAGACGGATTGCCTGATGGTAAGCGATTGTCGCTGCCCATGGACATCCGCAACACCAGAGGAGTCACAAGTGCGTTGCTGACCTTTTAAAAAGGGATTGGGCCTCCGATAACCTCACTCACTCGGCGAAACACAACGTAAGCGTTGTTTAACGCCGGCTTTCTGTGAGGCCGTGGTATCACTCCGGTCAAGCCGGCCCATTCGTGGCGAAGCCTCACATATAATTAGCAGATTTGCTTACTAGGGATAGGATTTTGATATAAGGTCCATATAAGTAATGTCAAAATACTATCTCTAGTAAGGAAATCTATCGACAGATTTGTTATTGTGACTGGCCGTTAGAGATCATAGAGTCTGGTGTGTCTAACCAGAAGACGCAGGTTTCAATTCTACGCTCGTTCGAATTTTCCTTCACTAAAATAAATTTAAAATCTAAGAATGGAAAATGCAAAAAGCAACAGAAAAATATAGTATTTAGACTTACGACTACGCATGAAAAGAACTAGGCGAGACAAACATATTAAAATAAAATAGTCATTGATTAAAAATGTATTATTCTGCTTATGTATCAAGACTGCCTCGTTAGTCTAGAGGTCCCAAGCGCTACTGCTACGCTAAAAGTCCTGGGTGCGATCCCCAGGTAGAGCAAAGTGTTATTGGGTTTTTCTATGAAATTCTCAGTAGCAGCTCGGAGTCTGGATTTATGCCCGGTTAATGGCAATAGGCTCGCCCCCTATTACATGGGACCTAAACATACCGGCGAACTGTGGGTGTACATGAGTACGCCTCTGCCTAATCTTTCATCGGGGAATACAGGCGTGATGGTATGTTATGTGTATCAAGAGAAAAAATACTTACTTCGTTAACCAGAAAAGTGAAAAGAAAGATTATCTGGTCACAATTGCATCGATTTCTTCAGTTACAGTACATGATCGCAATATGAGCAATTTAATACGATATTTTATGCAGAAGGTAATTGTAATAATTATTAACGTTTAAAATTAAAAATTTGCAAGCGTTAATGATGACGTTAATTGCAACTAAAGACAATAATTTATGATACCTTATGAATAAGTTATATTAAAAAAAAATACGAAAGTATGAATAAACTGGCTTTGCTTGGCTAGTTATTCTGGTAAAAATACTTGCGAGGTGTGAGTTTACAATTAATAAAATACTGGTACTGACACTTACGCGAATATTAGAAATTGAAATAAAACAACTTTTTAAGCTGGGTACTCACTTAGCAGTGTAGCACGTAACGTATCAGATACGGTATCAACCTGCAAGTGGGTACGGCTCGTCCACGGTCCTCCGCGTATCTAGCTGCCAGATCCGCAGTGCTCGCAACGACGTCACGCCGACAACATGTCTCAAATGGTGGCTAGTACTGCGTTCATATTCATGTATAATATTTTAGATAATTATAAAAGCCCACGTCGATTTAGGCAAAGTGAAATTTTCAAAGATAGAAATCGTTCTAAAAATTTAGTAATGGATATGAAGTCTCAAGAGATTAGTGGACATTTCAAGAATTTCACTCATATGTCGAGTACAGATTTTGAGTATCTAATTAATTTAATTGGACCTCAAATTTGCACTAGAGACACAAGGTTTAGAAAAGCGATACCCGTTCATGACAAATTGGCTTTAACATTGAGATTTTTAGCAAGTGGTGATTCATTCATTAGTTTACAGTATACCTTCAGAATGTCTAAGCAAGTTATTCGTTTGAAGCTCGCGCATACGTACTCACTACACAAGCGGTCGTGACGCCGTCCACGAGCACACTGCGAGCCGCCTTTGGTTCGCAGTGAAACCGCCACTCGGCGGGTTACTGCGAGCTTACAGCGCTCCACGCGCGAGCGGCTCGCAGCGGGCTCGTGCCTACGTACTCACTTGATACCGTATCTGATACGTTACGTGCTACACTGCTAAGTCAGGACCCAGCTTTACGAATTTCATCGCGTTGTATTGATATTATTTAAATTCTTGGCGTTTCGGACCCTTTACAGCATCCATGGTCACGGGTAGACTAAGTTGTTGGACGTCTTAATGTTGCAATTACTTACATTTTTGTTAATTACTGGCGATCCGTTTCACGCAGAACGAGCTCACCGGTCTTGCAGTTTCGGGCTTGGAATCATGCTGGCGAAGTTTAAGTGTACAAATGTACACCTTTGCCTGACCCTTATTGTTATAGATTAAGTATAGGCTGTAGCTTCATTGAATATCTTAATTTTTAGAAACTTAATTGGTGATATTGCTAACATTATCTATTATTTCCTCGTCTATCGTAGTTATAGTACTGTATGTTTCTTTTACCGCAATAAATAAATATGTTTACGTCATATCCATCATAATATAGTACTCTTTAAAGCTTTTTAATGCATTCCATGATCTCAACATACAAATACTTACGCGTGCTTTCCTCTTCCAGTTCAAGTCAAGTTATTTCTATTTGAATAAGCTTGTTGACTTAAGAAAAGACAAACATGGCCCAGTATTAATGAAGTCACGGATAAACTCCGAGACTAAGTAAGGCAGCAAGTTTTATCTGTGTCAGATAAAGGGAAAAATGTTATGATGTCCAATGACATGGAGGATTTAGTCTTTGTGCTAGTATTTGTTAGTCACATGCAATGCGGGGGTGCTTCACGCGGGGTGCTAGTGAGGTTTCGCGTATTTCTTTATTATTTAAAAATATCAAAGAAATAAGAAAATAAAAACAATACAAATTGTTAATTGCGTCATTAAAATTTTTTTGGTATACAATTCATGACTAACTATTAAGCCGTTAATGAGAAAAAATACAAATTAGGTTAAAAAAGGCCTATTTGCTTCAATTATTATCCAAAATTGGTTCAAATTTATAAAAAATTTAAACAATGCAATTTGTTTGTGATGACCTTAAGTATAACGTGTATTTTTTCTATGGCAAACGCACGTAAGGATTCCACTAGAAACTTGTGTGTTTTTTAGATTTGGGCGATGTAATGCCCTTAATTTGATGAAATCAGATAGGGACTCTCTATGCATGCTACGTAGGTAGCATGGCTAATTAGCTCCTGTTAATTATATCATTTTAAATCTAGGGTTTACAACCCACACTCAATTACAGAATTACAGTTCCTATGACTGCCTCATTAGTCTAGTGGTCCCAACCGCGACTGCAACGCTAGAGGTCTTGGGTTCGATCCCCAGATCGAGCAAAGTGTTCTTTGGTTTTCTATAAAATACTTAGTTGTAGCCCGAAGTTTTGATATGTGCCCGGCTAATGCCAATAGGCTCATACCCTATTATTTGGGACCTAAATATACCGGTGAACTGTTGGTGCACCTCTGCTTAACTCTTCCGGGAATTAAGGAGTGATGATAGGTATGGATGTATGTACAGTATACAAAGTCGGGAGTGGTAAGCTAGTATAAAAATAAATGCATCTAGAAATACTTCTAGGGCTTTCGTCAATGACGTAGCATAGCAGCAATATAATGTAATTATAAGGAATCTCTTCAGTTGCATGCACTTAGAAGCCCTAGGAATGTCACATGCCCTGCATTACCTTACTTTTGTATTATTGCTTATATAAACGTTATAGTCCATAATTTAGTTACTTGGACAGCTATAAATATACTCTTTTATATATTTTTTTATGCTTTTGATTGAAAATTAGTGAAACGAAGAAAAATATATTTTTGAATATCGATTTCTTTAAACTGTGTGCGGACCCTTTTTTTATTTTAAATAGCTTACGAGCCATGTGGGTCGCGGTGCACTGGTGGACTTCGAACCGGCAACCACATGATCGCAGGTCCGACGCCCTAGCCGTTAGGCTACAGAGTAGGATTCTGTTGTTTCTATTATTGTGAATTCACATTTTTATGGTGTTGAAAGTGACTATGAGATTCCATATTTTTCCGCCTAGAATTTTTCTGAAATGTGCAATTAAATTTCTCACAAAAAATCGCACGTCTTTGTTCAGATAGCCATTCATTCAAGTTCACCAAATACCCCAAAAATACCCTTTAGAACTTTCTTAGAAACTTCAAAGCATTGACATCGCGAAATAAAGCGTGCCGTACTGACGTTTGCCTTTAAAAATACAACAGATAAAATTTTATAGTGGCACGAAATAGTTTTCTACAACCAAAATGGGACCTTAAAGCAGCGTTTTTAGGTGCCAAATGTAAGTAAGGAAAACGGGAGCGAAGGTCTGAGAAAAACGGAGAATAAGCAAAATAACTTTCCTAATTAAAATTTCACTGCCCACTGGCAACCGTACTGAAAGAATAAAACAAAAAAGGATTCCTTTTTTGAACTGGCAGAATGGAGTTAATTCCCTTTGCCTGATAAAGTCGGTCTGGTAATTTTAAATACTAGCTTAAAAATTGTATTTTTACTGGCCACTTGGATTACGTATCAAAGCCGCAGGCATGTTTAAAAAAAACAGATTTCCGATATCATCCAAATAGTTACATTGTGTTTTTTAATACTTCAATACCTTTATAGTATCTATTTTTTTCATTCATGGTTTATAATAGGTATGCTGATAAAAAAGGTATTTATAATTCATACCATAGTTATAACTTTATTGCACGTTATGGAAACCAGCAAGTATCTTTCTATCTGCTTTAAGAAAATTAATTAATAGACTACAATGTAATACATTACACGATCCTAACTAGTTTTAAACCCTTCATGTAACAAATTACAGACAAAGCAAAATATATTGTATTTGTACCCCGGGGCCCAGCATTTTGCTTTAGTAAAAAACATAAGGTCGCGTTTTCTCGGCATAAATTGTACTTCGCAGAAGCATGTGTTACATAGAAACTTTTTTTTATCGCGGCTAACCAACACTCGGTGCAGTCCCGGCAAAAAAGTACCTACAAAATTAAAACACAAGCCCAGGGGTATTCCCGCAAAATTCGTGCAAAAATTCGTCGTGGATTTGATACATTGTGTGTTAGCTAAGAAATATTCTATCATAGGGTGTAGTGCTATGTATATTGTTGTTTGTGTGGTGGAACTATGAATAACTTAAAGTTTAAGCAAAATATATGTATGTAACATATACATCCATCACGCCTGTATTCCTCGAATGTTAAGGTAGAGGCGTACCAATGTACACCCACAGTTTAGGTCCCATGTTATAGGGGGCGAGCCTAAGGACCTATAACTATACATATATATATATATATATATATAGGTATAGTATAGGTATGTATAATGCCTCATTAGTCTAGTGGTCCCAAGTGCGACTGCTACTCTAGAGGTCCTGGGTTCGATCCCCAGGTCGAGCAAAGTGTTATTGGGTTTTTCTATGAAATTCTCAGTAGCAGTTCGGAGTCTGGATTTGTGCCCGGTTAATGGCTATAGGCTCGCCCCCTATAACATGGGACTTAAACATACCGGCGAACTGTGGGTGTACATTAAGTACGCCTCTGCCTAACCCTTCGGGGAATACAGGCGTGATGGTATGTTATGTTAATGTATGTATAATTATGTATGGACATAATATATTTAGTTACTTACTTTTCAAACATTGTAGGCAAGATTATGTAGTTCTGTATGTCCTGTTTGACTTTTACATCAGAAAGCCAACAATAAGGTGAAACGCAGTCAACAGAAAAACAAACTATTAGGTAAAGGAGGACGCAGAATAGACCGGTTGTCAGACTTCTGACTACTAAATACTACTAAAGGTTGTCATAGGTATTCGTAAGTGACTGTTGTAGCTTTACGTGCTCTCCGAGGCACAGAAGAGTCTTTCAATTTATTAAGAATGGTCATCCATCCCCATACTGACCGCAGCAAGCGCAGCTTAACCTTACAAATAGGTGAATCAGCTAGGCCCTTTACTCGTAACACAAGCATTTAGCTTAGCATGAGGGGTTAACAAGAATACTAGTAATGTGTGATCCACATTACTAGTAAGCTTTAAAAAACATCGTTTATTAGACGCTTGTAAAATATCAAAATAATTATGGCGTTATAACGTTATTATTGTCTTATGTTGTAATAGTTTCTGTCAGCGGCTTTACTCACGTTAACGTAGGACACCCACCTATGAATGTAACATGTGTGTGTGGTGTGTCTCCAACACATTTTTTTCAATTATTGTGCAATTACAGACACGACTTTTTACATGTATTTAAATGGAGTAAGCCTATTGCATGCTTTCACCGAAATCTCTGTGTTTGCTTCTTATCTTAGGGTAAAAACACATAATGATACGATAACGCAAGCCTGTGGCTCAGCAATATACAACGCAATGCAATCGAACCTATCGCTCGGTGTAACGCATGAATGATCACTCTCACTGCCCTACGATGCGTTTAGCTGTGGTTAGAAACGCACTGGTATGTTTTCGCCCTTAGGGTCGAAACACAACTGCGATGCGAATTGCAGAAATATAAGAGCTCGCACGACGCATCACAATAATTTCGCATATTTTCTTTGTGTGTTTTCCTATATTCTTTTTATTAGTAACCGTTGTGTAAAAATCTTAAGGTAAAAAAAGTTTGAGTTTAAAACAATACGTGCAATACGGTTAATGATCGTAAAAAGAAAAGTGCGACCCAAATGGGATTGTGATGCTGAGGGTCAAAACAGTAGACAGCCATTTTGTTCAAAAACCATTTATTGAGAGTGGATTATAAAATAATGCGCATTATACTTAATTACTAATACACACTTCACAATGAGATGGAAAATTGCATAGAGCCAATTCGCAGTTTTGTGTTTCAACCTTTAGTGTTTTCTCTCTCTCTGCCACACCTAGTAATTTGATAAATAGAATGAGAATATAAATGAGATTGTTTACAAAATTTTATAGGTACTGTATTTTTATATATACTTGGTATGTCTTCATTCAATTCATCGTAGAATGTCATTCAGAAAGTGATAAATAGAGAAGAAAGAAATATTTTTAGTTTATTACCTAAACTGCTGAGAGAGTTCACAAATTTACAACACGATCCAGTGAAAGTAAAAAAGTAAGGATCAACTTGCAAAAGTGTTAGAGTAAAAAATATAAATAAAAAGCACAGTATTTCCCAATTATTGTAAATCTTGATTTAAAAACAAATTAAAGCTATGTGCAGTTATAACTAAAAAATATGGCCGCAATTCCCTTAACCTTTTTACTGGTTTCTTTAACTGTGTATTACAAAAGGAATAAAAAATAATCACTTTTTGTTTTCCTTTCACACCGCTAGATGGAAAGACTAATCGAAAAAAACACGTTTTTTTATTAAACCTCGCAATTTACGGTAAAAGTTTTCCAAGTGGCACACAGTCCCGATCCCCTATTCCCTACTCTGATTGTTTTTAGCGAACTAAAGTTTGGATCGATTAGTCGAACTGAGTTTAAAGGCGTTATTACACTCGCACGATCGACGTCACATCGGATGGTTCGACATCGATCGCGGTTGTAAGACGAATTAAGAGTCCGGTGGACCGAATTTCTCTTACAAACGTAATACCGAAATAAATCGTAATTCAAACACAATTTAATCAAATTCTATTATTAGTGAAGTAGTAGTAGACGAAATAGTATCGTAGAAACCTAGATTAACGGTATCCAAATCCGAATAATAACATCATTTGATAGAATATTATCTGGATTACGATTAATTTCGGTATTACGTTTTTGTGGGCAATTCAAGCTCCGCCGGATCCTTAACGTTTATAATCGTTATTCGACATCAATCGGTGTTCTTCAACCAATATGGATTGTGTGTGTGATATATAGCTCCCTACGGTATTATTACGTAGGGCATAATTATATCAAAAAATCATTTGTTAAAAGAGTAGGTACCTAAGTTATAGTTATTTTCCTCAATCGGTAAAATTGTCTCGATTCTGGATCGAAAAGTGTGGTGTGGAATGTTGATTTTCGGTATTTGAAATATAAATTATTTTTGTCATCTTTCGTTGTTGTTTTCAAGGAAGAATAATTAATTGTTAGTTTTAACGTAAGATACCATACGGGAACCGATAATTCTTTGTAAATAACGATTACATTCGGTACACGACCCAGTTAATTTAATTTGATTTGATGATTTCCGATTCCTGCGTGATAAGGCTCATAACTCTAGTACACTTAGACCTTTAGGTTTTTAATGGAATCACAGCGTTACTTTATCGACGTGTCGTTTCTTCGTTTTGATTACTTTTAGTTACCAATTCTCTTAAAAGAATTGAGTTTCAGAGTTATATGAATTAAACTTCAATGACTTTAGTTTATTTGTCTTGCTGACCTGCTGACTTCATAAATATGTATTTTTTTGATATTCGAAATCTCCCAAATACTACTATACCTCAAAAAAATAAGCCTTTATTTAATAATAAAATGTGAAATTTTATAAAAAAAGTACAGTTGCGTACACAACTGTTACTTACTATTTTTTTTTTCTGTTGGTGAATCTCGTTATTCCTGTGTGTCTAATATTATCTACTCAACAAACGAGCTATTTATAAAAATAGAATGTATATAACTATTATTTATCAATTTACAAAAATATAATATTATAATTAATTTAGCATTGTGTTACATATTTATAGGTATTTAAAAATTTAAAACAAAAAGCACCTAGAATAACAAGTATAAATAACTAAGTACATATTTACTACTTACTTCTTAGTGTATCCAGGCTTTTTTGAAGAAACATTAAACATAAAATAAATTATATTTCTGACTTCACATCATTTATGCACGCACTTTATGCAGTTATGTTGTTATACTGTCAGTATTTTAGACACACTAAACCAAATGATGGGAAACACGCTGCACAATTTGCAAATGAGTGACAGAGACAGCATTATACCTATCGCTGAGGAACAAAAGTCATTGTGCATATTATCTAGTAGGTTACTTACTATTTTCGAGTAACACATGTGCCTAAGTAAATCCTCTTTAAAAATATTTGTACATATTATGGTGCGCTCGACTGTACTACTTATTTTTTCTGAAGTATAATAGTATTTGGGCGAATAGTCCATTACTAAATTTTACTTGACCTGATTTGCCCGCTATTAAATTTGTCTCGGGCGAATCCGGCCCTAAAAAATATTCAAAATTGAAAGTAGTTCATTCGCCCGATTCGGGCGAGTATAATTAGGGCGAAACCGCTACTAAGCCGAAATCCATATAAATCTGTTATCTAGATCGCAAACACGGTTGCCAAACGTGAGCTCCGATGGTAGATTTCCAGATCAGGTAAAGTGTTATTGGTCTTGTGTGTTAGCAAACACGCAGTAGCAATTAGCAACTTGTATCTTGACCTTATTTAATTAATGGCTATAGGCTAACTATATAGATGATGAAAAGCTGGTGAAAACTGGGCTTCATAGCTTGGTTCATAGCCGTAAGGTTGCCTGCTTGTCGCTCTTATACAGGTTGTACTTTGGAGAGTGTGCTCAAGAACTCCATGAGCTCATCCCACTTTCCCCCTTCTACCATCAGAGCTCCAGACGCAACGCAGGTTATCATCCCTGCTTGGTTGATATTCCACATATTCGCACACAGCGCTACAAATCATCTTTTATAATACGCACAGCCAAGCAGTGGAACACCCTTCCTGCGTCTGTATTTCCGAGTACGTACAACCCGAATCTATTTAAAAGTAGGGTGAGCAGGCATCTTCTGGGTTTGCTCGCTCCACCGTAGACCACATCTTCTATACTTATAATAAATCTGTAGAGAGGTCAATTCTGTACATGAAATATATTTCCAAAACAACTATCAGCGGGTGATTAGTGATCGATACTGACGCCAAAAATGCAATCAGTAAAATTTTTGTCTGTCTGTCTGTCTGTCTGTATGTTCGTTATAGAAATAAAAACCACTCGACAGATTTCAATGAAACTTGGTACAATTGTTCTTCATACTCCTGGGCAGGTTATAGTATACTTTTCATCACGCTACGATCAATAAGAGCAGAGCAGTGAAGGGAAATGTTGGGAAAATGAGTGATTCATGAGAAAGGTTTCAAGCTATAAAACATCACGCTACAACCCTTAGGAACCCCGTTCCTACTTATTTCTTCTACTACTTCCTACAACCCTTAGGAACGGGGCAACTCAGGTGAAACCGCGGGCGAAGAACTAGGGAACAAAGTAACTATTCCACGCGGACGAAGTCGCTGGCAAAAGCTAGTTTCTAATAAAAATAAAATTAAAAAAAGATTGAATTTTTCCTTTACTAAAATAACTTAAAAAGACTCGTATCCTACTGCATATTGCTCAAAATTATACCGGCAAACTGTGTGTGTGTACTAGTATCTACATATATCTCTAACCCTAACCTATGTAAGACTAGCGCCCAGACTAAGGCCTTGATTTCAGGTTAGGAGCTTCCATGCGCGTAATATTTATTAGACTCCTAGATTTTCGAACCAAGAAGTCTCAATATACTAATACCGAAATTAATAATATATCTCTGGATTGTTTTCCCTACTGGAGATCGAAATTTGACATTACTTCTATGGATCTTATGTCAAATTTTCATCTCCAATAGGGAAAACAAACCAGAGATCGGTTATTAATTTTGGTTACATGCATGGTCATAATCAACCCATTATATTCTCCCACTGCTGGGCAGGGGTCTCCTCTCAGAATGGGAGGGATCAGGCTATAGTCCACCACGCTGGCCTAGTGCTAGACTTCACACGCCATCGAGAAAATCTCCTAGGCATGCAGGTTTCCTCACGATGTTTTCCTTCACCGGTTAAGCGCGTGATAATTAACTATTTAATACGCACATGACTTCGAAAAGTCAGAGGTGCGTGCTTTGGGTTCGAACTCGAGACCTTTGACTTAGCAGTCCAACGGTCATACCACTAGGCTATCACTGCTTTTGCTTTTGCACATGCATGGTCACCACTCCATAATGTGACTGTGGCAGCGTAGGTTTTACCCTGTAAATTGTTTGATCAGCGTAAATTTTACCCTACAGAGCGTAGTACTAACTACGCTAATTTGAAGACCCTCTCATCTTTTTTGACTAATTTATAATATCTTATCAATAGGGATTTCATTATTTTTTACTTATTTTGCTTATAATATCATTTTTACGAGTTTAATGTAAGTTATACAGCTGTGGCAGTAATAAATAAACGTACTACCTCATTAAGTTAATTAGAATTTAGATTTTTAATTTAGATTTTAAGTGACTCGCTCGTAACTTTTGTGGCATAATATTTAGATTAAAAGTTTTTGCTAGGAGTGGATGACTTTTATATTAGATCATACCTACTTAAAGTATGTATAACTTTGTTCCCATCTGGTACAATACATTATTTTATGAATTTGAATTTCATTTTAAAAGTAGTAATATGTAAGAAGAAAAAAATAGGGTTATTTCAAATCTTGGGGTTTTTAGACATCTTTTATATTAAGGGAAATTTATAAAGTTCGACCCAAGAGACATAATTATCTAGGTACTATTAACTAGTAATATAATTAATTAAAGTTACTAGCTGTTGTCCACGGTTGACACCAGATTTGTCGATCGACACGAGCCAAATGAAAGCCAAATACACATAATAATTAAACGCAAAGCAACATTGATACTGTACTTAGATAGGTACTGTCAAATTTAGACGGTGGGTACGATAGCAAGTTGTCTGAGTGATTGGCTTGAAGTTTCAATTCTACCATCAGACAAATATTTGTCTGGCCTAAAGTTGTTGTTTCTGGTCTGAATGCTGGCATTTGTAGGAACGTCCTCACGACGTAGACGACAATTTGATTGCGTTGTAGATATTTTTTTACATACACTCACGCCTTTCTCCCACAGAGGTAGGCAGAAACTAAAGACCGCCACTTGCTGCGATTCTTGAATACTTCTTTTGTTTCTACCATATTCTTACATCTTCTAATATATACACGCCACCGATTGCGAATGCTACGCACCTGATCTTTTTGACGGATTTCACCAATAAGATCGGCGTATGTCCTTCTAGGGCGACCTCTACCGACGCTGACGCTGACATTCGTCTTATAAATTCCTTTCGTTAAACGTCTTTCATTCATTCGTTCACATGTCCAAACCATCTCAGCATATTCTTTTCAATACGTGTCACTACATCATCTTTCATAATTTTGTGTATTTTGCGCTATTTAACTAATCGATCGAATTGAAAAAATCACTGCCATGATAACTCTTCTTTCAATGGCAAGTTCATTGCTAATCTCTTTATTTACTCATAGACTAACGACCGGTCCCAATAACAAATCCATCGATAGATTTGCTTATTAGAGATAGGATTTTGTCATTACTTCTATGGACTTTGGGTCAAAATCCTATCACTAGTAAGCAGATCGACTGACTGTTTTGTTATTGGCAATGACCTCTATTAATGACTTTTATTAGAACCAAACAACAGGTATCGATTCGCCATTTATCTCTTCAACTACCAATAATAAATACTTGTATGCGATTCGACACAGCTATTTTTATTATGGTATGACCTCTGTACGTTCCAACAGTTATTCTGTGCCAGTGGTGTGTCGAAGCTTTTTATAAATTATTCTCAGTGAAACCGACACTCATTGATTATAATAGATACATGCTTAAAGGTAATACTTACTCGCGTGTAATCTGCAATTGGTTACCCCTTGTTAAATGATTCTATGGTTCTTTTTATAGACAGAAACTTTCTTTATTTCTTTAATAGCAACCCGCGCCGGCTTTGCATGTATTGTATACTACCAACCTTCTTAGATGACCCCTCTTTCTATTGGCAAAAACCGTACGAAAATCCATACGGATCTTCGTACGGTTTTTTTTTAATAATTAAATTTTTAGTTAATTAGTGTAATTTTAAATAAAATTTGTCTCCTTAGTGGTATAAAAAAAAAGATAAACTCAACGCGGCGTGGGTGGTTTGATCTGTAAAAGGCATTAATGCAAAATATGGTAAAAAAATGGCTATATAAATTATGAATTGAAGTGAATGCCCGACTACCGATAACTGTTATAGAGCTTCATTAGTTTAGTGGTCCCAAGTGCGACTGCTACACTAGAGGTCCTGGAATCGATCCCCAGATCGAGCAGTGTTATTGAGTTTTTTTCTATGAAGCTCGGAGGCTCGCCCCCTATAACATGGGACCTAAATATACCGGCGAACTGTGGGTGTACATTAACTACGCCTCTGCTTAACCCTTCGAGGAATACAGGCGTGATGGTATATATGTTATAAAGCTCATCTTATAAAACTTCTGAAAAAACGTATCAGTCTTTTGACATTTGATAAATAAAAATGTAGACAATATTACAAACTTACTCCTTTATACTACACAGACATCGCCACGAGCTAAAGCTAGTTCACTCTACACAAGATAAAGGTACATTACGTAAACTACAACCACTGTAGTTGCGGTCTGAATTCCTATTCAAATCTGCTCAGTCCATTACAAGGGATGTTACCAGCGTTTAATTCCTACAAATATATTTCCCCAGACACATTCACACTACCAGCTGAAATACTCTTGGTTTATTTTTTACAATGTCTGTTGGAATTCTGAAAGAGAAAGCCATATTGTTTAGAGACCTATGTGGATAAAATAATGGGATTTTAACTAACGTGTTATTATGCGTATGATTGTGATAGATTTGCGAGTTGTCAGTATTAAGAAGAAATTGACGCACATAATATCATGTCGTGTCTGGGCGTGTCATACCGCACCAGAAGTACATCGGGTTCATAATTACATCTATTTAAATCAAATCAAATTATTTATTTGCCTGTATATTATATACATGAGGTGCTACATGATTATAACATGATTTTCTGACGTGGGAGAGCCATGCTTCGGCACGAATGGGCCGGCTCGACCGGAGTGATACCACGGCCTCACAGCAAACCGGCGTTTAACAACGCTTACGTTGTGTTTCGCCGAGTGAGTGAGGTTACCGGAGGCCCAATCCCCTTTTAAAAGGACGGCAACGCACTTGTGACTCCTACGGTATTGCATGCGATCCGTCTGCTCGTTTGCCATCCTATCCCATAAAAAAATATCAAAGTTCTTTATACCATATCCTACCTTAACAGGTGTGCAAATATGTAGTTGTGATTAGAAATATTACATTAGGCATACACTTACTTAGAATTACCGTTATTACGAAATGTATTAATTATTATAAAATGTTATTAAGACTTAGCTAATTAATTACATTTATCATTCAAGTAATCTTGAATTGAGTAATAAGCTTTATTAATCAAGTAAATCTTTAATTTATTTTTAAAAGAAATAAGATTCTTTGCTTCTTTTACATTCTAGGGTAGTTTATGATATATTCTAGGGCCCATACAATATTAATATCATTATAGACACATTATTTTTAAAGTGTTCTCGCAATTTATAAACTAGACAGCTTCTGGTGCGGCACGACACGCCAAGACACACTGTCTGACTGCTGGGGACTGGGACTTAAAGAAAAAAGTTTTTAGACCAGAACTCAGCACAGTGGTTAATATTATGGGCAGACAAATTTCATACAATCTCCAATAACATTACCTAAACGTGTAATTTTTTAATAAAACATTGATTTTCTGTTAATCATTCGAAAAGTACGTAGTATTGTTTAGTATTTTATTCGCTTATACAAGTGACAGAAGTTATGAAATAAAAACACAACAAAGAAAAACGAACCATATTTTCATACACGTTTGTAATAAATGGTATCCACTTAATCACGGCCGCCAGTGTTTGCTATCACGCGTTGGGATTAACACTTCAAATGCAAATAAGGCCACGTAAAATACACACGTGCGATACGCTAGAATTAATTCTGTCTAATTTCGCATAATTGTTCGACCGAAGGATTTTAACCCCGCTTTGTGCGAATAAGCTGCACGAAATTATTTCATTCTTATCTTCTAATGGTACTAGGAATGATAGACGGGTCTGCAGAAGCAGATAGTAGGATTTTCGGGGATATTATACTGGGAATTGGGATTAAGTTTGTGTGTACATGTAAATATAAATAGTATAAGTTGTTTCGAGTGTTAGCTTAGTAGTCCTAAGCGCAACTACTGCGGTAAAGATCATGAGTTCGATTCCCAGGTCGAGCGAAGTGTATTTGGGGTTTTCTGTAAAATTATCAGTAGCAGTTTGGAGTTTGGATTTGTGCCAGATTAACATAAACATCGGCGAACTGTGGCGCATACAGGCGTCATGGTACCTATGTATACTATTTAATTAGTCAAGTTTTTATGGTCTATATAAGCATATAGCATACGAACAATGAATGCAAGAGACCGCTAATGCGGCGTAGTACGCACTGTCACACATATTTGTTCTGATTATCTCTATTTTGTTTACACAAGATGTTTGCTCTGTATCTATAAATTCAATTTTCTACGTAATAAAAACCCACAATCGGCCTTACTTAAAAATAGCACAGACACAAAATATCGAGAAGCATATAATTGAGTATTATCATGGCATAGAAGAAACGACAATTATGTGCGAATAATTATATCATTTGCGATTTTAAAATTGTCTGTCTTGATGATTGCTCGTAATTGTCACGCATTTGCATCAATTCTTGTTTAAGGTAATCAATTTTATTGGCATGTTAAATATTTAATTACGTGTTGGTTTGATATTATTGCTCATTTGTATCGAGTATCGCATGATGGAAGTTCCATTCCGGTTTGCTTCCATAATGTCTCGTTGCTGCGGGTATTGCGAGAATAAATTTTTGCTTTCAATTTCTACTCAAGTTTCAACGAGTTCTTGAGGTTTTGGAATCCTCAAGTAAAATTTACTTAGATGGGGCAAACAAATTATATTATGAAGCTTTCAGTCTTGAGACACGTAAAATTTATAACTGGCAGTTGGGCACATAGGTTATCAGATGGCCGCTGGGGCAAAAAGGTTCATGAGTGGAGACCACGCACGAGATGGAGACATTACCTGGAAAAAGTCGCTGGGAGGTGTTGGATTGAGGAATTACATACAAACATACCATCACGCCTGTATTCCCCGAAGGATTAGGCAGAGGCGCACTTAATGTACACCCACAGTTCGCCGGTATGTTTTTAGGTCCCATGTTATACGGGGCGAGCCTATAGTCATTAACCGGGCACAAATCCAGACTCCGAGCTGCTACTGAGAATTTCATAGAAAAACCCAATAACACTTTGCTCGACCTGGGGATCGAACCCAGGACCTCTAGCGTAGCAGTCTCACTTGGGACCAATAGACTAATGAGGCAGTCAGAATTATTATTAACTAGCTTTTGCCAGCGACTTCGTCCGCGTGGAATAGTTACTTTGTTGCCTAGTTCTTCACCCGTGGTTTCACCTGCGTTGCCCCGTTCCTAAGGGTTGTAGCGTGATGTTTTATAGCTTGAAACCTTTCTCATGAATCACTCATTTTCCCAACATTTCCCTTCACTGCTCTGCTCCTATTGATCGTAGCGTGATGAAAAGTATACTATAACCTGTGGTTTGGGCTGTGCGTTGATAGATCACTATGTCAGTCAGTCAGTCACCTAACGTAAGAGTAGACAAATATAATCAGAAAGCTCCGAACTGCTAAGCTATCGGGAGTTACACGTGTTATTGTGAGTCAACCATAAAAGATAGACATTTGCTGTCGTGGAATATTTTTTATATAATTTTAAGGAGAATCTTTCCGTCATACATGATTTCTGTGTAGCTTTAACCATTAAGGCTGCACACGCGACGGAAGCTTAAAAAATGGAGTAAGTTCTCCTGTTTTCCCAACATTTCCCTTCACTGCTCTGCTCCTATTGATCGTAGCGTGATGAAAAGTATACTATAACCTGCCCAGGAGTATGAAGAACAATTGTACCAAGTTTCGTTGAAATCCGTCGAGTGGTTTTTGTTTCTATAACGAACATACAGACAGACAGACAGACAAAAATTTTACTGATTGCATTTTTGGCGTCAGTATCGATCACTAATCACCCGCTGATAGTTATTTTGGAAATATATTTCATGTACAGAATTGACCTCTCTACAGATTTATTATAAGTATAGATTATTTTATATTACTATTTTATATGACTGCCTCATTAGTCTAGTGGTCCCAAGCGCGACTACTACGCTACTACGTACTACGTCCTGGGTTCGATCCCCAGGTCGAGCAAAGTGTTATTGGGTTTTTCTATGAAATTCTCAGTAGCAGCTCGGAGTCTGGATTTATGCCCGGTTAATGGCAATAGGCTCGCCCCCTATTACATGGGACCTAAAACATACCGGCGAACTGTGGGTGTGCATAAGTACGCCTCTGCCTAACCCTTTGGGGAATACAGGCGTGATGGTATGTTTTATGTATTTTATATTACATTATCATCATCCGCTTCAAATATTTTATTGGACTCTTCTATCATGAATACTACTCGGTGTAAGCTTACTGCTATCATCATATCCTCTTTAATAATAATAATTCTAACAATGGCCTCGATTTACACCTGAGGGGCTCTCGTTGGGCAGCTGGGTAAAGGGTTTGATGGAGAAAGCACTAATCCTGGATACAGCGCGTAAGTATCTTCAGGAGGTTCCTGTCGCTAGAGTCTAGACCAGTGGTTCTTAACTGGTGTTCTGTGAACCACTGGTGGTCCCTGCAAGCGTCCAATTCATCCAAGAGTGAATTTTAATAAAGGATCACGACGTGAATTTGTGTTAAGAACTTATATTATCAAAATGTTGATAAATGGTCCATGGTTATGAACTACTGGTCTAGCTAGACTATTAGTAGCTAGAACACTGTTCTCTATATCGTGAGGCTACTATTTTTTTTTTAATTCCCAGGCCTTGCATGTATTATTGGGGTTCTCTGAATTTGGATTGGAGCTTGGCCCGATGCTCGGTGCCCGATTAATGGTAATAGGCTCGGCCCCTATTACATGGGACTTAAACATACCGGCGAACTTTGGGTGTACATGAGTGCATGAGTGAATACATGCAAATGTATTATTGGGGTTCTCTGAATTTGGATTGGAGCTTGGCCCGATGCTCGGTGCCCGATTAATGGTAATAGGCTCGGCCCCTATTACATGGGACTTAAACATACCGGCGAACTTTGGGTGTGCATGAGTACACCTCTGCCTAAACCTTCGGGATTGTCCTGACACACAGAATTGTCCTGACAATCAACTCCATTGAATTCAAGGTGCCCAAAAGCCATCACCTTATTTATCAAGTGCGTGATAGTTCATATGCATTTGCAAGAAACAATAAAAAATCCCATAGAATCACCAAAATGGCCTTCAATTTAACTAATAGGTGTTTCTTTAAAGTGTATCACAATGGAAATTTTGAAAGCGTGTCACGGTTATCATGTGAGCTAGAAAGACATAACGTGTTGGAAACTTAGCCATAAAATTTAACAGATAAAGTTTACGAACCGTAGACCATTTAAAAAAGTCACGTATAGTTATTGTTATTGATGTTAGAAACTCGGAAACTGCGTGGCTTAATTTATCGTCAAGCCATGAACGTTTGGCCTGACTGATATTTTATCTTTTATGTGATAGGAGGGCAAACGAGCAGACGGATCACCTGATGGTAAGCGATTACCGCCGCTCATGGACACCCGCAACACCAAAAGAGGAGTCACAAGTGCGTTGCCGACCTTTAAAAGAGCATTGGTCCTCCGGTAACCTCACTCACTCGGCAAAACACAACGTAAGTGATGTTTTGCGCCGGTTTTCTGCTAGGCCGTGGTATCACTCCGGTCGAGCCGGCCCATTCGTGCCGAAGCATGGCTCTCCCACGATAAAAATCTATTATATCTATTTGAAATTCTTGGAACTGTAGATCAACATTGCTCTTCATTCTTAGAGAATATCTCTCTTAAGTGTATCAATATCTTGACTTGTTCTCTCGTGCACATGATGGTCTAAAGCAGGTCTCTTCTTTAGGTCTCCGATTCTTTATTTGGTACCCCATACCAGCTGATTAGTGCTCAATAATATCTTCCCTTCATTGGCCATATTATGACCATCTGCATCTTTGTCTATTCACAAATTGTCATTAAAGTACGTACAAGAAATAAAAATCCTTCATTCAATTAAATTAGTTATTTATTGCAGATTATAAAATAATTTCCATTAATTTCTAGTCTGTATACGACCATAAGTAGCAAAAATCCGCATTGAAAGCTGAATAAGACGTGTTATATCAAATCTCCTTACTTATACAAAATCGTTACGGCTGTCCAAAGTCGACAGACAAAAGTTGTAATAGTCATAATTTCACAAACCACTTATCTCGCTTCCTATACGATTCCCAACTTTATGCATACGACAATAACGAACGTGGAAATCGCAGAATTTCAATTTGAATTTCGCAAAGTTGTTTTGCACTTAAAACCAGCAAATGTGGTCCTTATTCTGAAGATTGTAAGGTTGGAGATAATGGTAAGTTTAAAACAATAAGTTTAGGAAATCTCACGTCGGGCTTACCTCAAACCGCAAGCACCTGCTCGAGGGCTGACACCTCAGTTATATGAGAAATATTATTACACCATTACTAATACTATAGTAAGTGTTATTTGAGCGATTTGTTAAGCTTTCAATAATTGAACACCTCCGTAATCTTGCCCCAATTTGTCAACACTGAACTTGTTTTGAAAACCAAAAGTTTGTAGCAAAGGAATATTACTCGATACTCTGATACCTACTACAGACTGCCAGTGCCGCAGCAACCGAGGGGGAATTGGCTCTCATGCGCAAAAGTCGAAAGACACACCGCGCAAAAGTCGCCAGCCAGTCAGACCCCAAGAGGATGTTATTATTTTATATAAAGATAACAGTCCTGATGTATACGGGTTTAAAACTTAACATGTGTGTAATACTTAAATGTGACTTTAAAAATACATTAAAAGCGTGCAATATTTACGGCAAAATGTTTGTACGTGACAATGTTAAAAGTGACATGAGTAGTCTGAAAATGGGTGAAATACACGCAAGATTATGACACGCGCATTGCATTTTAATGAATGTTTTAGCACCTAATATCACACCAATGTCATTGAATACTACGCTATTTTTGCGTTTATGTCGTATATATTACTGATGTATGAGTTCATAGCCCGTAAACATTTTTTTTATTCGGACGGCCGCCTGATGCTGCGCGATTACCGCCGCGCATGGACACCCGTAATACCAGAGGAGTCACGAGTGCGTTGCCGCCCTTTTAAAAGGGGATTGGGCCTCCGGTAACCTCACTCACTCGGCGAAGCACAACGTACGCGTTGTTTGACGCCTGTTTTTTGTGAGGCCTTGGTATCACTCCGGTCGAGCCGGCCCATTCATGCCGAAGCATGGCTCTCCCACGTAAAAATATAGTTATAATAATATCTTGCAGCACCCTCTCTATTAAAAGCGCCAATGCATCGGCGCGCGCTGGCACTGGCTATTGCTGCAGTGGTTAAGGAATTGGTTTTTGAGTTAGGGGTGGCGGGTTTCATAAATATTTGTAAGGCCTGCAGATGAAATTGTTCCGGATCTGAGTGCTTAGGCATCCCAGTCTGGGGTGAAGTATTATTTTTTGAAGTGTAATGAATTAATTAGCTTTAAAAAATAAGATAGAAGTATTAAAATATAAAGTTATTTGGAAACGTTACTGGCATTAGTGAAAAAGTGCGAAGAAATAGAATTTAAGGCTGCATTTAGTCAGTATATAGTCGTTAAGTCCGACATACCCCTTCTCCTACCTTGGCAAGTGGATGATCCATAAGAATTTTCCTTTTCCATAAATATACTTAGGGAAA
This sequence comes from Acronicta aceris, assembly GCA_910591435.1. Taxonomy (NCBI): domain Eukaryota; kingdom Metazoa; phylum Arthropoda; class Insecta; order Lepidoptera; family Noctuidae; genus Acronicta; species Acronicta aceris. The sequence goes on along the minus strand of OU342767.1, from coordinate 3,836,198 downwards.
TGCGTAATAAACGTTTTCCTTTCCCTGTACCAAAATTTTAACACCACACACAAGTAGAGCATACACAATATCAAACTGCACCAGCACTCCATATTGAAACCGTGGCAATAAAACATTATCTACTAAGCTTAAACTTTGCTAGTTAATTTCGGTGGATGGGTCATATTTTGCATAACTTTAGCCGGTGAACTTTTAGCTGGGGGACCGCAGGTTACTGTCGCATAATGGGTCTTCGCACCTGATGTTGTTCGTCGATTTTATGTAGTTTCATACTGGGATAAAGTTAAGGGTATATGAACGTGTAATGTGCAGGTTTTAGTTTCAACTTTCTTGGTTTAACGTCCCGTTGATTTGGGTATTGGCTAAAAGGTGGCACGTTTGACGGGATAGTTTATACACATTTAAAATTGTTTCAGAAATATATATTTAGCTGTTTTACCCTTTACCTATGGAGAATTAACAAAGAATAGTTACTTTATCTCAAATGACTGTATTATATTTTTCCGTGGGTATTATAAGTATTTATATAAAAAACTTTCAGGTATATTCATGAAAAACTATGATTTTTAGTTCATACATACAAAAATGTTTTGCTTTGTTCGATATCATGAACCACGAAATGGCAAGAAACCTTTTTAGGCGGAACCCTAAAAAGGTTTCTTGCTCAAATGGGAAAAACGGAGTCACTTAGTTGTCCGTCCGTCCGTCTGTCTGTCAAGACCCTTTATCTCGAGAACGCGTGGAATATTCGAGTCGAAATTAAAACCATATACCTATTCAAGTCTAACAGACCCTTGAAGTTATCATCAAAGTTCTAAGTTAACGTAAAATAAAGATACGGCCATTTATGCCGCAAAAAACGTATATTTCGACACTCTCAAGGGAATTAAAATTTATAGGGTATTTTCCGTTGACCTTGTTAGTTCGAAGCTGTCAATCAAAGGCTAGACTGATCTAGAATATCGTGACGTCACTGCGAGCCATCGATGGGATGAGAATGAGGGATGATGAGGTAAGCAAGAATTTCGTCCTACCATGGTGACAGCAAAAGTCAATGTTCACAAATATAAAGGTGAAGTCAACAAACTCTTAAATCGACTTCACAAATATTTAGTTTTCCAAATAGGTGATAAATTTTGTGAAGTAATACCTGTCTGTAGTGGCAATACATTTGAAGGAGGAGGGTGTGTCAATAGCTCTCCATGGATTTATGTCAAATTACCTATCCCATAGCCCCGTCATAGCCTATTGACCTCGTTTGAGTTTGGTGGGGCGTAAGTCAGGAACTTATGAATGTTAATTTCAGTTTTGTTGTCCACAGTTTCACTCACGCCCTTAAAAGATTAACATACTATAAGTCCGATTCTAGGCGGCGTATCAATTCACCAGAATTTAAGTTAGACCTCTAGCAATACATCGGTGAAAACTGCATTCAATTCCATGCGGTAGTTTTTGTGTGATGCGCGTACAAACATACATACAGACAGACAAACATTCTAAAATATGTTATTCTGGCTTTTGTTGCTCTAATAAAGACCCCCATATTAGTTTTTCTTTAATATCTGTTATGTATGTTTTATAGGTATAGACTAGTTGCTGTTGCCCGCAGATTTACTTACTTCCCAAAAGGATTTAGGTACTATAACCTAGCTTCTAGACGGCGTATCCAGATGAAATATACACTAGATTTTAAGTTAGACCTCCAGCAATACGACTGCGAAAATCGCATCCAAATGCATGCAGTCGTTTTTGTGTGGTACGGTTACCTACAGAACGACTTAAAAATTGTTGTTTTGGCTTCTGTTGCTCATAAAAAGACCCCTTTAATAGGTTTTCTTCAATATCTATACTGTACAGATATCGGCATGTTACAATTTTATGATAATACCAACAGTACCTGCATTCCCCGAAGAGTTAGAGTTGTAGATCTGTTAGGGTCGCTAATCTAACCATTGGGTATTTTATTATTAGGATTTCCACGCGAGATAGAAAAAAGCCTAATGAACCACTAGGCTAATCCGCCTTCAGCTTACATTTTAAAGTAATACAAACACGCCGATTCCACTTTTTTCATTTATTGCTGCGAAGGACGATGATTTATGTAATACCTACACCCTAGGTTTTATTGGCAAAATTTAAGGGAATTCTTCAAGAGGACCTCGTAAAGTTTTTTATTGTTATCATTTCGACTGTCATTCTTTCTTCTTTATAATAAAAATCCTGGAATATTATTAAGGTGCCCATTTGGTCAGTATTACTTTCAAGGCAATTTATAAATACATAATCTTCTTCTATATACTTATAATAAATCTGTAGAGAGGTCAAGAGAGGTTTCTGTACATGAAATATATTTCCAAAACAAAAATAACTATCAGCGGGTCATTAGTGATCGATACTGACGCCAAAAATGCAATCAGTAAAATTTTTGTCTGTCTGTCTGTCTGTCTGTCTGTCTGTCTGTCTGTATGTTCGTTATAGAAACAAAAACCACTCGACGGATTTCAACGAAACTTGGTACAATTGTTCTTCATACTCCTGGGCAGGTTATAGTATACTTTTCATCACGCTACGATCAATAGGAGCAGAGCAGTGAAGGGAAATGTTGGGAAAATGAGTGATTCATGAGAAAGGTTTCAAGCTATAAAACATCACGCTACAACCCTTAGGAACGGGGCAACGCAGGTGAAACCGCGGGCGAAGAACTAGGGAACAAAGTAACTATTCCACGCGGACGAAGTCGCTGGCAAAAGCTAGTAGATAATATATGTACTCATTGAAATAAAACTACTTTTTACGGATTTTATCGCGTTGTATTGATATTATTTGATTCCCGACGTTTCGGACCCTTTACAGCATCCATGGTCACGGGTAGACTAAGTTGTTGGACGTCTTAATGTTACAATTACTAACAGCTACCTTACATTTTTGTTAATTATTGGCGATCCGATTCACGCAGAACGAGCTCACCGTATCCTTCGGTCTTGCAGTTTTGGACTTGGATTTTGATTTTATGGAATCTATAATGGGGTTCCAAGCAGGTGGTAAGACCCAGCCATCTTCTCTATTGAAATTTGGATGTTTTTTAATTTCAATAGCCTCACGGATCATCCTGGGAAGGAATCGGTTTTCTTTTGCGAGGACTTGTGGTTTATCAAATCTGATGTAGTGCTGGGCCTTGTCTAGAGTATGTTCACAAACTGCTGACTTCTTGAAACGGCGGTGTTTGACATCAGCGATGTGTTCTTTTACGCGGGTCCCTATACTTCTTTTAGTTTGGCCTATGTAAGAGAGACCGCAATCACAATCTAGCTTGTATACACCTGCATCTTGCAGAGGTATGTGGCACTTGACAGGTGGTAGGAACTGACTAATCTTCTTCAGCGGCTTGAAGTATGTTTTGATTGAAGCTCGCTTCAAGATATAGCCAATCTTGTCTGTGACTCCTCTAACATATGGTAATATAGCAGGTAGGCGTTCGACTGTGGCACGTTTCACGCGGTTTCTGTGACGAGGGCGCGGTATTCGGAGCTTGTTGTCATGTAGTACTTGTTTGACATGTTGAAGCTCTGCAGCCAGATGTTGCTCATCACAGATCCCACGCGCTCTCTGAAACAATGATTTACCGACGGTAGATAACTGTGTTGGGTGGTGGTGTGATTCACCATTTAAGTATTTGTCTGTATGGGTTTTCTTTCGATACACTGTGTGACTCTCTTACATAGGCCAAACTAAAAGAAGTATAGGGACCCGCGTAAAAGAACACATCGCTGATGTCAAACACCGCCGTTTCAAGAAGTTAGCAGTTTGTGAACATACTCTAGACAAGGCCCAGCACTACATCAGATTTGATAAACCACAAGTCCTCGCAAAAGAAAACCGATTCCTTCCCAGGATGATCCGTGAGGCTATTGAAATTAAAAAACATCCAAATTTCAATAGAGAAGATGGCTGGGTCTTACCACCTGCTTGGAACCCCATTATAGATTCCATAAAATCAAAATCCAAGTCCAAAACTGCAAGACCGAAGGATACGGTGAGCTCGTTCTGCGTGAATCGGATCGCCAATAATTAACAAAAATGTAAGGTAGCTGTTAGTAATTGTAACATTAAGACGTCCAACAACTTAGTCTACCCGTGACCATGAATGCTGTAAAGGGTCCGAAACGTCGGGAATCAAATAATATCAATACAACGCGATAAAATCCGTAAAAAGTAGTTTTATTTCAATGTCTAATATTCGCGTAAGTGTCAGAAACCTGTATATGTACTCATCCTTAGCTGTAAGACCTATATATTTGGATACACCATAATAAACAGTCAATAGCTACAATTCAATCAGTCTCGTGTTTAATTACTCACTTCCCTATAATCATATTAGGTACTTACATACAAAAAATAAAAATAAAATCTAATGAAGGAAGGTAGGTACTTTGTTTTCTGAAACTTTAAGTAGTCAAATTAGGATAAATCTTCAAATCTTTATTAACTTATAATGCCACCAAACCACATCAGAAACTTAGGCTATGGTGGTCCTACAGATGAAGTACCGGAAAAAATCTCCCTCGTTCAGTATAAACTAGCGCCTGAAGGAAAGTTGCGGCAATTTGCCATAAATCTAACACGAATAGAAATCGTTTTAGGCGCTTTCAGGTTTCCTTTGTTTTTGTCTTAAAAAATGGTTGAGAGGTCACAGGTTTAATATGTTTTTGTAAGCGGGATCATAGGTCAGCATTTCAGAGATAAGGAAATTCGTAGGTAGCACTTGAAAAGGGTTTTAGACAAAGAAAGTAAATGGTTTAGGTAAGGTCAAGGAATTCCGTTGGAATCTAAAATTGGTATTGTTTATTTTATGTTTCTTTTTATGGGATTGGAGGGCAAACGAGCAGACGGATCGCCTGATGGTAAGCGATAACCGCCGCTCATGGACACCTGCAACACCAGAGGAGTCACGAGTGCGTTGCTGACCTTTTAAAAGGGGATTGGGCCTCCGGTAACCTCACTCACTCGGTAAAACAAAACATAAGCGTTGTTTAACCCGGATTCTGTGAGGCCGTGGTATCATTCCGGTCGAGTCGGCCCATTCGTGCCGAAGCAAGGCTCTCCCACGTAAAACGTGTGGTTATACAGAAGGATATTGATGTATACCCATAATTTACCGGTATTTTAGCCATATATGCTCAGTTGCTCACTCCCTATTACTTAGAGGTCCAAATACGAAAATTGCAAATAAAGACTCAAAATATCATCATAAAAATGAGAATATCAAATTGCTCGAACTGATAATCAAACCCAGTACTATTTATTTAGCAGTCCTTTGAGACCACTAGATGAATAAAATCAGGTCAATGAGTACAATTCCAACCATTAAAACGTCACACCTGTGTTACTCGAAGGCTTAAGCATAGGTGTAGGTACCAATGGTCACCCACAGTTAGCTCTGGTAGGTAAGCTGTTTAGGTCCGATGTAGGCGGCGAGCCTATTGCCATTAAACAAGCACAAATCCAGACTCCAAGCTTCTAACGAGAATGTCATAGAAAAACACAATAAAACTTTGACCTCGACCTCGGAATCGAACCTAGGACCTCTAGCGTAGCAGTCGAGATTTATTATTTTGTTAGTATTCAATGAAAAATATGCACTGCTGGGAAAAGGCCACCCCCAATTTTTTCCAGCTACTTTTATTCCTTCTCGAAACAACCCTTGCTCCATATCAATATTGTATTTCCATAACAATATTATTAGTCCAGAAAAATATACAAAAATATATAAAAATATTAAAAAAATATAGCATGCCTACTCTGAAATTCACCCTAGTTAAATGTCCAACATTAAAATAATTAAGCCTGCAATTTGGCAAGCGACAAGTTTACCCCAAAGTTGAAACAGCTGCTGGGGTCACCAAAACCACGGAACGTACGTTCATTCTAGGGTAACAATAATTCGCCATGTTTTAATGTGATAAATCTTGATTAAACATGAGTTAGGTGGCCCATACGACCCTTCGTTATATGACAATTGCTATGTATATTAAAATAGTGGTTTATCGTCAAAATTTATTTGCGCTGTAAGTAGTAGATATTATTTGCATTTGGTGACGATTTTCAACTCAAAGTTTTTTTAATTACCGTGCTTATTACGTATTGATGATAAAGCAAAGAATGTAACTTACCACCACGCCTGTATTCCTCGGAGGGTTAGGCAGAGGCGGAGGTTAGGTCCCATGCAATAGGAGGCGAACCTATTGCCATTAACCGGGTACAAATCCAGACTCCGAGCTGCTACTGAGAATTTCATAAAAAAACCCAATAACACTTTGCTCAACCTGCGGTTCGAACTCAGGACCTCTAGCGTAGCAGTCGCGCTTGGGACCACTAGACTAATGAGAAATTTATTATTTAATTTGAAAAAAAAATTAAACTGCTTTCAAAGCCATTATTGTTATGTGCAACACAGTTGTGAAAGTCAGTGCGTTTGATTTGGTCGAATCCTTTGTTTTCGCCACCGATTTCCGAAACTGTGTTTAGACATCTCTTATAAATTTAGTGATTAAAGTACTCAAAAAATATTTCAGAGTGGAAAAGTAATGATTTTAAAGCAAGATTTGCAGGATTAAAAAAAAACCGGCCAAGTGCGAGTGTCGCATCTCGCGAGGACTCAGTATCCTAGTGAGTCCAAAGATAAACAAACTCTTAATTCTTACCTGACGTAACAGGGTCATGTTTCGTTGTTTTTGCGAGCATATTTAGAAGAATGATAGCATCTTTTTGCGCCATAAATAAGGAGTGTATGTACTGTTGTTTTTCATATCACACAGTACACCGACGTCCATTAGTTTGGGTAATGGAAGTGCCCTGTTCGTTGAGGCTTGCGACAGTTTGTTTTGAGGTGGTAGTAAAATTCTACTCGGTACTGATTTCATCTGGGTTGATAGCACTACACTGTTTAATATTCTGGTGCTAAGCAATAATCTGCTAGCATTATTGAATACCAGTTTGAAGGGCAATGTAGGCAGTAAAATTAATGGACTAATGAACCTAAACCATTTTTTTTTATTCGTGATAGTCTTACGCTTGATTGCCAGTTTGCTTGAAGTAAAGCGATACTACTATCTACGATGGAGCGCGCTTGCCTAGAAGAAACCGATTCAACACCTAGATTATATCCATCAGGGAAGACCCACTCGGGAAGTGCATTCGATATTTCAGCAGTACGCATTATAAAAGTGGACTTAAAGCGTTTCGTTCGGGTTTTTGGAATGTCCACCGTGAATCGATACGCTTTTTCGTGCTTCTGGTCGTCCGATAGTGGAAAGGGCTGGGGGAAATAAGATCGTGGAGATCTGATGCACACTCTCCGAAATGTATCCGATAAAAAACCGATAAGCTAGCAAATTTATGTTTCAACATGAGAAAGTGGGAGTATTACCACTGGTGTTGCTGCCAGGTGGCCCGTATACTTCTTTGTCATCTATATATATATATATATATATATATATATAAAAGAAGAACCTGACTAACTGATGTATCAACGCACAGCCGAAACTACAGGAGCTAGATCCCTGAAAGTTTGAATGCTGGTTTCTTTTGCACTGTAGACGAGCACTAAGAAAGGATTTTTGGAAATTCAACCCCTAAGGCGGTAAAAAGCTGGGTGGGTTGGTATGAAAGTCCGCATACACTACCATGCGTTTGACATACACACACATAAATACATATTAATAAACGATGACATCGTCAATGTCAACCTCATCCCTTTTTTGAATATGAAGTGGTTGTAAAAAGAAAGACAAGGCAAGTAATTTCGGGGCCTGTAGACAAGAGACAAGTTGCAGTTCGTATCGACGGATTTTGTTGAATAATGTTCGAATTTGGAAGTTCGAGCGTTCATAAATGTCATTCCCATACATTTCTCGATTCGTTAATTGATTCGGACGTTATACTGCGAAGCGACTGCTATTAGACCCCCCCAACTCAATTTCTAGGCAATATCGATTAAGAATAAAATTGTGATCAGGCTTTTCAGACTTTCTGATTACCAGTGATGGATTAACGTGCTGAAACACAGAAGGGTCTCGAGGGTCATCCATCAGAAGACCACCAACGGCAAGCTTAACCTTGAACCATTCATTTGCTTTGACTTAAGCTATATAATTCTCCTGGATCACCTTAGCCACAAGCCTCTTACAAGTTCCAAAATTATAAATTTATATTTCTGAAGAATCTTACAACTCTTATTTAATTCTAGTAAAACGTGCCATCGTTTAAGCTTCAAACATTTACGACTTACTTAAACCAGTTAAACTCGACCCGTATTTTATTTTCGTTTTCCGTAATGCGTAGCAACGCCTCAGTGTCTCACAAATACACAGTGGGCTTAAAACGCAGCTAAATGTGTGACGTAAAAGGGTTTGGTCCAACCGATGCTCACTAACTCCTACAGTAAGGGCACGTTTACATTTCGGTTTAAAGATAATTTATTTCTTATAAAAACCATACAACTTTTTTTATAATAAGATAAGTTAATTACATTTCATAACAAACATATTTTTCATTACCTCTGGCATGCTGGATTGATATAATAATTTAATATAAGTAATTTTATGACATTAATAATAATTGATTAGAATATTTGTGAATTAGATAATATAAGATTGGGACACGAATCATACATTCAAATTGATTATTTGTTAGATTAAAATAGTATAAATAAGAGATCACACAGTTAAAATATTTTACACACATTTCGCACCTAAGTATTTTTTTAATTTAGTTTTGAATATGTGAATGTTGTCACAATTTTTCAACTCGTCCGGTAGTTTATTATACAACTGTGCTCCCTCAAATATAATCGTTGTCTTACCATAATTAGTGCGCGGTCTGTATAACTTAATTTTATGTTTACTTCTCAAGTTATGTGTGTTTTCTTTTGTATGTAGTGTTATGTTTGTCTGGATCGAGTGACTCATATTTTTTTTTACTAGGATGCAGGTAGAATAAGTGTATAGTTGGGTTAGATTCATAATATTTGTTTTTTCATAAATTAATTTTGTCGAAGTTAGGTGATGGTAACGATGTATCACTTTAATGATTTTGTTTTGAGTAATTTGTAGCGGTTTTAAGTTAGTCGCGGCTGCCGTGCCGCAAATTTGGAATATTAAGTTAACAAGCGAATGTCAAAAACTCTTGGTTAATAAAGACAATATGCAACTTAAACTTAGTTTTAGCACGTAGCACGTTAACTGTCAGTACTCATTGTTATTCGAATACTTTTGACACTCGTTATGGAAAGTCAGCGTCCTGAAAATATGAGAAACTGTCTGGCTTATCCAGATACTAGTGCTTTCCCTCGCATTCCAAATGATTTTTTGGGACAAAAATAGACTATGTCCTTCATTAAATTCCAATCTATCTCTTGAACAAAATGAAACAAAATTTGTTTAGAGGTTTAGGCGTGAAAATGTAACAAACACACAAAAAGACAGACCGAGCTTACGAAATTAGTATAGTTGAATTACCCTAACTTGACTTATTAACTGTCTCAGGGTCAGATTACAGATTAAATATGTTCTCGTCTGAAATAAAGAGAGAAACAAAAATATTTACGTAAAAAAGATGTTTAATTAAAAAGTCTCTAAGAGTCGTTGGCTCTTTTTGGCTCGCTTTGAACTTGCTGATGCTGACTGTCTTATTATTTTACCACCCTCATGCCACGACGATATTAGGAAAATAAGCATTTTATTTTAATAGCCAACCGGCCATACTATACTTGTACTGTACCAATGTACGCGGGTCCTAACGCTTCCAAGTTTTAAGCAGAGTTTACGGCTTAAATGCGACACTAGCTGGGATAGTTGTGTGATACTGTAATGCGCGTATTTCTTGAACATTTTCGGACATTTATTTGCTCTCTCCGCGGTATATTTCGGTATCTTGAATTTGGAGCAATTTTTGTGAAATTACGATAATGATTTTGACAATTTTAAAACGATGGTAAAAATATACGGTTATCTTAACATTTTTAAATTAAAGCATAAAGTTAGATTGTTATACCTATGTGTGTGTTTACAAACAGTTTTCCATGCACAAACACCTAGAACCGATGAAGGTCACTTAAATATTTTCAGTTTTTCATTGCGAAGCAAAATGAGACTAACTACGTAGTATAGGTACAAATAGATGAAGACAACAAATAAAATAATAAAAAAGAAGAAGAAAAAAAACAAATTACACATAATGCGATAAAAAAAGTGCGTGTAATCTCCACAAGGAAAAGTGTTCTCCGCTCAGCTTTATGCTTTTCTGCTTTACAAAACTCTCTGTGTGGGAATTGAACCCGCAACCCCTAGCGCAACAAATTTTTTATCGACCAATCCGCCAATAGAGCAGTTACTAGTTTATTTTTAGTTATTAGTTTATTTTACTTTATTTGTTCCATTTGAATCAGTACCTATGCATCAAAAGGATGGCGATCTCAACGCAAACAAAACACTGCTTCTATGAAACAATCCTTTTCATGACGTACAGACACTATAAACACGCATCAATTTTTTCCCACAATACCTACATTACCTTTGACGCCTTTCATCGAAAATTTCACCCCACACTTATGGTTGAAAGCGCATATTATCGATAACATCGTGTCACGTCACTTTTTTCACATGTACATGTCACAGTCTCGGATATATCGCTGCGTGCAGTATCCATTGACGAGTCACTAAGGTAAGCTCTTCAAGTAGATCTAACTAAAGCGGCAATGGAGAGTATATTAGTACTTTGTATTGTTACTTGATAGGTGGGAAATAGATGGGGTAGCTTAGGGTGCATATTTGATCATTTTTGTTGGTACGCAAGTATTTTTGTGATATGAAATAGTATTGAGGTGTTATGATGAACGAATGTATTCTTGGTATGTCCGTGTTTTATGTGGTGTGACGTCATTTTTTTAAAAAGGTATTTGTTCTTGTTTTTTTTTTATTTCACATAACATAGCATACTATCACGCTTGTTGTCCCCGAAGGGTTAGGCTGCGGTGTACTCGCAGTTCACTGGTATGTTTAGGTCCCATGTGAGTTTATTGCCATTAACCGGGCATAAATCCAGACTCCGAGCTGTTACTAATAATTCCATAGAAAAACCCTAAAAAACTCTTTCTTCGACCTGGGAATCGAATCGAGGATCTCTAGCAGTCGCGCTTAAGACCGGCCACATTTGCAATCGTTGCCATATTGGTTAAACACAAAACAATATAAATTATCATAAATACGACTCAAGCCTAAACTGTCCCAGTTTTCTCATCCAATTACTTCTGATAACGATCCTAATAAACAAGGGTATTTGTTTTAACGACCTTCCTATTATCGGCCAAGATGGTGATTAGTTTTCCCGAATATAGGACAGGCTACTAATTTATTAGACCCAATCGAACACTATTTATGTATTGGCCGAAATGTATGGTCTTGTTCGTCTCGTTTGTATTTAAGGTAAAGTCAAAGCTTACATAAGCAAAACTATTCTGAAACAAAAAAAAGCGTCAATACGTACAAACGTATAGACAGACACAAAAAATCTAAAAATTGTTATTTTAAGGGGGCAACCTTATACCCCTTATACCTATTGTAATATTGTAGATATTAAAGAAAAACTAATATGGGGGGTCTCTATTAGAGCGACAGAAGCCAAATTAACAATTTTTTGATTTTTTGTGTGTGTCTGGCTGTACGTTTGTACGCGCATTACGCAAAAACTACTACATGGAATTGAATACAGTTTTCACCGATGTATCGTTAGAGATCTAACTTAAAATCTGGTGTGAATAAAAATGTTTCATCTAGATACGCCGCCTAGAAATGGACTTATTGTATGTCTTATTGGGACGTGAGTGAAACTGCGAGCAAAAGCAACTAGTCCTAAATAAGAGTAACTCGCACACTCAACGCAGTGGCTGGCGATATATATTTATTACGTCACTTTTGATTTATCGAGCTATCCTAGGATAAAGCAATAAATAAATAAGTTGTAATTAATTATAAGGCTTCAAACTGTATTAACTTAAAATGTGAACTACTCTATCGAACGGATCTCCTGTAAGGATACATGTAAGTGTTTGTTGATAATTTAAAAAAAATACCTTGGGTTTGATGCAATATATCTTTTATTCCATATATCTTTATTAGCTGTTGTTTATGAACTGAACTAGTTACTTCCATGAATTATATTTTGCATAAGCCACCCATATTTTCTTTGGCTTTCCTCTTTTTATTACTTATTATTATTGATTTAATGTATCTATATACTTATTGCATATTAAAACATTGCCCTAAGTTATTCCCCGAAGTGTTAGACAGAGGTGTACTAATGTACACCCACAGTTCGCCGGTATGTTTATTTATTTATTCTATTTCATTTGCCATTTATTTTGAAGCATTTCTATACCTTACAAGCTAACCTATATAAGATATTATACAAAATAGTGTAAGTAGATAGGTTCAGGTCCTATGTACGGGGCAGGGCACGGGCGAATCTATGCTACATTTTTTTTATGTACTAGGGGGACAAACGAGCAGACGGATAGCCTGATGGTAAGCGATTACCGCCGCTCATGGACACCCGAAACACCATAGGAGTCACAAGTGCGTTGCCCGCCTTTTAAAAGGGGATTTGGCCTCCGGTAACCTCACTCACTCGACGAAACACAACGTAAGCGTTGTTTGACGCCGGTTTTCTGTGTGATATATACTTGTTTTGTTTAATCATTATGCACCTTGATGTCCAAGATAAAGGTGGACTTAGGATGCCTACCAACTACCTACCCAATTACCTTCAAAATTGCCTTCGAAAGTACCTTCAAAAGAAAAAAAACGATGGTGATAGCATGTAAGAGCTGGCCAGTCCTAATAGACAGCCCATATTCTCGAGCATGGCGTGTGTGTCATCGTTTGAATCAACCGTGTTGTATCGTACAGAAAAACAGGTAAAGGTTATTTAAAACCCCTTTGACACACATTCGATCATAGAAAAAACATGTCCAGAACCAATTACCATAAACAACGGTGCAATAAGCATTTCAATAAATAAACAAGTTGGTTGCACGTAAAACGCCTGACGAAGAAGTACATATTCTGAGAACTCTCGCACTCTCCCAGCGATAATAAACCGTTTCCTTAGGCGCTACGAACTACTGCGTCGTAAATTACTAGGGTTTTCTGAGCTGTCACCGCAACCCCAGGGTGGGGCGCCTGTCCTAGCGTGAATACGCTTGGTGTAGTTTTGTTTATAAATTCACCAGCTGGCCTGGCAGACATTGTCTTGCCATGCCAATAAAAATAAATACCTAGAATCCGACTGCGGCATCATCTACGGGTTCAGCCAAGATCATCTAAATCAGCCAGGGATCCATTCTAAGACATACAAAAAAAGATAAATATCGATCCAGCCGTTTAGAACGAGTTCAGTGACAAACACACGTACCTACATAAAAATTATTTATATAAAGATTTGCAAGGGATTGCTTACTTTTTGCTTAACCCGTAGAGTAAAAAATTACTCATACAATAGAAAAATAGTACTTACCATGCCATTAACACTTAAAAGTGTCTTAATCATCGTCAACGCATTTACTATACTACGAGTGCGGGAATGGGTCTCCTACATCTAGAATGGAAGGAGTGAGTGAGTGACTATACCTTATCCCTCCTCAGAGGAGATCTACCACGTTGGCCTAGTGCTGGTTGGCAGGCTTCACAAACCGTTGAGAAAATATTTCAGACACAAAGTTTTGGTTCACCGTTTAAGCAAATGATTTATTATGCACATAATTTTAACTATTAATATAGTTAACAAAAAGAAAAAGGCTAGTAAGACGGTCACTGCTTCTGTTTTAAAAGAACCACGGTCCAAAATTGTCTTATGACTTCAGATTTATTTATTTTTGACAAGTTTGTGTACAGTTATTATGTAAATTTGTGGAATTGAGCAACCGTTCTGATGTAATTGATACGAGTACGAGTAACAGCAGTTTGAACCCCTGATTTGAAACCGCTGTTACTCGCACTGCACTAACAGACTTTTCCTTCGCAACCCTTAAGTGGTATGGCAGTAAAAGGATCCTGTTTACTTGAAGACTGTTTTAGTGGTCGGTACATAATACCGTTTGGTAAATAATTGTTGGCTATACAGTGACCCAAACACCTGGACCTCAGGAATAATGAATGAATTGGTTCGCCATATACTTGATGGCAGTGTGTGGTAGTACGAGTTGAACTTTTTGACTCGAATAGTTTGGAGAATTCTTGATGTCAACTTTGTTGTTTGAAAGAACAACAAAGAATGTTTACAAAGTGAATTTATTTTGAAGTTAATATAGAAGACGGTGACTCGAGTTAATTGGAGCAATTTAGATTAAAGATTTTTTTACAGACGTATCTCACTGATATGCATTTTGATACGGTTTGTCCAAAATTTTGAGATTCAAAATAATTCATAGACTATACTAATTCAAGACAATAATTTAATCCTTCAAGTACTTACCCAATTACAGAGACAATACAAAATTCTATTGTCTTGGACTTGTAATTAAAAATGTAGTTAAAAAAAAAATGTCGGGGACGGAAAACATTCTGAGGAAGCCTATATCTCTAAAAGATTTTCCCGACGGCATGTCAAGACTACCAACTCACATTAGGCGAGCGTGATGGACTATTGACCCTCTCATTTTTAGAGATCACCTGTGCCCAGCAGTGTGAGAGTCTATGGGTTGAAGATAATGATGAAAGAAAATTTTAGTACAGGCTAATAACACAATAACAATCTTCTCTAAATACAAGGTCATAAAAACAGTTTTTTTCAGAACTTCAAATATTTATTTTTCATTTAGTATTTGTAGTTAGGGCGGTTGCTGATGTAAGTGTTGATCACGGGAATCTCGTGGACGTGCTTGTAGATTTGATAGAGGAACGGGTACTGTTTCGGCAAGATCTTGGAGCCCCACATGCCCTCGACCGACTCGATGATGCCCACGAAATACAGGTCAGCCCAGCTTAGTTTCTACAACAAAGAGGAAACATAAAATTCCTTTCTCAAGAAAATATAATGTTATTTCGGGCTTAAGGAAAAGTCAGAAACAGAACCACATTATCAATGTCGATATTACGAAAAGGGGATAAATATACCCTCAAATTTAGTAAATTGATCACCAAAATCGATAAATGGTCACCAAAATGTATAAATGGTCACCAAAATGGTTTAGGTTAGGTTAGAACTGCGACTACCAGAGCCAAATTCTACCTATTATACTTGGTGAATTTGTTTGGATTTGACAATCATTAATTTGGAGTTGGTTGCTTTTAAGTAGGATCGCAAATTAAAAAAAAAATTGTTTTAATTTTACGCTAAAATGGGAGTTTATTTTGGTGATCATTTAATATTTTTGGCAATATAAAGTGATATTTTGCCGTTACATTTTACTAGACCTGGTGGTTAGATAAACTTAAGCAAAGCAAAACATAAGAACAATAGCATCGAAGGTATTTAATAAATATATAGTATTATAGGTATTAAATGTTTTTTTACGTGGAGAGCTATGCTTCGGCACGAATGGGCCGACTCGACCGGAGTGATATCACGGCCTCACAGAAAATCGGCGTTAAACAACGCTTACGTTGTATTTCGCCGAGTGAGTGAGGTTACCGGAGGGCCAATACCCTTTTAAAAGGTCGGCAACCGTTTGTTCATGGCCATCCGTTTGTTCGTTTGCCCTCCTATTCCATAAAAAATAAAATATCTTGGATGTTGTTGTGATACCGAGGATCGTAGACTGGATAAATAACGCAGCACAATCGATGAATACTTACTTTACCACCGAAGAAGTTACCATTCTTCTTAACAATTTGTTCGAATTCGCCAAAGTACTTCGGGAACCACTGTGCTGTCAACTCCTTTTGTAGGAATAACTTCCTCTCTGTGTTGGTCTCATGGTACCATTCATGGACTTCTGCAAATTTAAGGAGAATTTTATACGGTTCCAAGTCACAGAATACTTATTTATTTTCCATATTACGTAATCTTAAATGCTAGATCCAATATGATAATGGTTGTAGTACTTATGTTTAAATGTGACTACTTAAAAATGTATTTGTTATCAATTAAGACGTCACCAGATACCAAGAAATTACAAAATTAAATGAAGCTACCACTCTAACATCAAGCTAACCTACACAATAGTGCAATTGATTGGTTTGATTGATCAAAATTATATTAATGGTGCTATAGTACGCTCTCTACCGCATTAGTCTAGTAGTCCCAAGCGCGACTGCCAAGCTAGAGGTCCTGGGTTCGATCCCCAGGTCGAGCAAAGTGATATTGGGTGTTTCTATTAAATTCTCAGTAGCAGCTCGGAGTCTGGATTTGTGCCCGGTTCATGGCAATAGGCTCGCCCCATATTACATGGGACCTAAACATTCAGACTAACTGTGGGTGTACATTAGTACGTCTCAAGCCCTTCGGGGAATACAGGCTGGTATGTTTTGTTATTATAATGATGATCATAGCATACAATTAAAATGCTTATAACTTATTTTATTTTTGTTTTAGCTGTTTGGCTTTATTTATGGTAAACATGTTTATAAAACTGTAAAAAAAAACAGTCATCTAGCCTATACCATGTTATCTAACCCATTTCAGGGGTCACAGATTCAAGCTATTTCTCTCGCGGTATGATATTTTCTATATAACGAACAGAAATTCTATATATAACACTGTTAAGTTATATAACGAACAGAAACTCACTTGTGCCAAAATCGAAGACAGTCAATACAATGGCATGAAGCTCAGCTGCTTCGAACTCATCGGTAGGGACTAAGCCCACCAATTTTCCGAGGTATTGGCTGATCGCCACAGACTGGTAGAGTACCTTCTTGTCTACTTCCAATACTGGCAGCTTGCCGAAGGGAATAGCTGAAAGAAATAATTCTGTATTTAAGTATAAAATTGTCTCATTACTATAATGGTCCCAAGCGCGACTGCTACACTACACTCCCCACGTCGAGCAAAGTGTTATTGGGTTTTTCTATGAAATTCTCAGTAGCAGCTCGGAGTCTGGATTTGTGCTCGGTTAATGGCTATAAGCTCGCCCCCTATAACATGGGACCTAAACATACCGGCGAACTGTGGGTGTACATTAAGTACGCCTCTGCCTAACCCTTCGGGGAATACAGGCATGATGGTATTTATGTAAGTATAAAATTACAAATGGTAGGTACTTTTAACTTGTCACTACTTTTCGACGAAGACGAAGTTGTACTTTATGGAACTCTTGACCGTATCGAACTCTTGATCTTCTCAAACGTATGTATAGTCAACCAAATAGTTTCCAAGCAGATAAGTGGGTAAGGAGGCTAATAATATCTGTTTCTTGCCATAAATTTAATTACGTTATAAAAAACTAGAGTTCCTGTGCGCAACTTTGTCTGCGTACTTAGATAATTTTCATTTCCAAAATATAATGTGGCCACTGTACCTACATCAATCATAAAATGTGTTAAGTGTAATTTATGAGGAAAAAAAAAATTGACAAAATGTCAACAGCGAATGACAGCTTACATATTATCTTGACGATGTCATCGTTTATTAAATATGTTTAAGTGTGTGTGTCAAACGCATGGAAGTGTGTGCGGACTTTCATACAAATTTTCACCCCCCTTTTTGATCACTGTAAGTGTTAAATTTCCAAAATCCTTTCTTAGTGCTCGTCTACAGTGCAAAAGGAACCAGCATGGAATCTTTTAGGTACCTATCTAGCTCCTGTAGTTTCGGCTGTGCGTTGATACGCCAGTCAGTCAGTCAGTCAGGTTCTTCTTTGTTATATATACACTAGCGGCCCGGTACGTGCTTCGCTACGTATAAAGCGAAATACAGCGGACAGCGGACAAAACCATTCCCAGATCCCCAATTTCATCAAAATCGGTCCAGTCGTTTGAGAGAAGTTCAGTGACATACACACTCACAGAAGAATTATATATATAAAGATTATTATTATCCGCCAAAAGATTTGATATGAAGGCAACTGACAACACCTGCGTTTTGACACAATATATTGCTTGATATATTATTATACAATCTTTGTCAAAAGCAATTTTCGTTAGCTGCCTGCATTCATAACTCTTTTTTTTATTGTACATTGTATAGTCTATGTAATTATAGTAGGTAGTAAACGGTTTGATTTACAAAATTTTGTAATACTGGTTAAATCCCCTGGTCAAATCCTCCTCCTCACCAAAATTCAATTACGCACCCCTACAAGATCTGTTAGGATACCTTCTCTATCTCTAAACGTCCCCACAGCAACACAAATTACAGACAAAACTATTTTTTTATAAGATCTGCCAACTATTACAATAAATTAGTTGACTTTCCTGAACTTGACTTATTTACCACTAAGCCACATGTATTCAAGCATACACTTTCTAAACACTGGTTCAAATTGGTTCACTAACTGTATTATTATACCAAATGCAACTATTTAGTTTAAGATAATGCTGTTACCTAATTTTGATATTTTATTGTTATCATAATCATAAACAAACAAGCTATATTTTTCTGTATTTATATGCGAAAACATGTAATTGGTAATTAGTTTTTATAACCTGTTTCTTCTTAAGTTATCAATACTGTTTGTTTTCCTAATAAAATAAAATAAAATAAAATAAATGTATCCAGTACCTATTACAAAATTTTGAAAATAAAAACTTTTTTTTTACAAGCTTACTAGCAATGTCTGTCGCACATTACTAATATTCTTGTTAACCCCTCGTGTTAACCTAAATGCTTCTGTTACAAGTAGGTTTACGTCGGTAGGGCAATGTGTGGGTTTCGAACCGGCAACCACATGATCGCAAGTCCGACGCCCTAGCCATTAGGCTAGCGCCGCCTTTATGTCGTTTGATGAGCTATGAAGACGTTGCAATGCCTCTTCATTTTATTTTTTATATCAGAATCTTTCGACGTCGCATACACAATATTCACCAAAGTATTATCATCAAGAAAACGAACGCACAAGTAGGTATTCATTTTTATCAATTATAGATATTGGAAGATATTTACACAATGCTATTCGTGGATGAGGTGGGCCGAGGAGACATTGGCGAGATTTCCACTGCTTTTTGCCAACGTGGTATAGTCCAGGTTACAAAATAGTCGACTGAGTTAGGGGAGGCCTTTCAACCTTTGCTCAGCTGTGGTACAAAAAAGAATATATGTATACACTAGCTGACCCGGCGAACTTCGTTCCGCCTAACAGTCGATTCTTATTTTTTTTAAATAAAAGATTTTTTCTAAAATAAACGTAGCCTAAGTAACTCCTTATTACATCAGCTACCTGCAAATAAAAGTCCCGTCAAAATCGGTCCAGCCATTTCAGAGATTAGCCGGAACAAACAGACAGACAGACAGACAAAAATTGTAAAAAATGTTATTTTGGTGTATTTACCGTATATATATTCATATACATGTAGTAAAAAAAAATTTCAATATTACAAACAGACACTCAAATTATTATATGGATAGATAATAAAAGAAAAAGAAACATCTAGTTATTATAACCTCTACTCACATTTCTGTTCTTGAATCCATTCTTCAGAATCCCTGACGATTTCCACATTCTTGTAAGGAATGTTGCCATAAGCAAGGAGATATCTTATGGGCTCAGCGATACCCATAAAATCAAAGAACTTCAGCTTGTAAACCGGTGCCATGTTTGCAATTATTAGTAGATCAACAAGTACTAATGATTAAGAAGAAAGTTAACTGGGTTTTATACGTTTAACTTATCGATTTAACCTTAAGAAAGTTAAAAATACGTGTATATTATTAAATAGCTGTCAGATGTTGGTAAATATATACACAGTGTGTGCTCTTCCATTACATTTTTGCAATTTGTATTAAGACTCGGACGTGTAAACACGATCATTTTTTAATTGTGAAAAAGGGGTGGCGCTATTTTATAAGTAGAGCAGCATCCGATCACGACCTATTCCGATCACTACTAATTAGGTAGGTGCATATATGATGATGCGAACGCTAGGTCCCGAATTCGAAGGGTCCTGGCGTTCGAAGGTTTTGGTTATGTGGTGCCAAAAAGCCGCCATTTTAATTTTCATCTATACTAATATTATAAAGCTGAAGAGTTTGTTTGTTTGTTTGATGTTTGAACGCGCTAATCTCCGGAACTACTGGTTGGAATTAAAAAAATCTTTTAGTGTCGGATAGTCCATTTATCGAGGAAGGTTATAGGCTATATAACATCCCGCTACGAGCAATAGCAGCAGAGCAACGCGGGTGAAACCGCAGGCGGGTCGCTAGTAATATTAATATACCCAGTGTTACTCTAACAATTGAGAAAAATCTAACAACGCGTCTCCAGCTAAAATCCGTCAAGCCATTTAGGCTGCATAGCAAGACAAAGAAATATACATACATACATTTTTACAATTCCAGATAGGCTTACGCTTGACCGCCATCCAGTTCTCTTGATGTTAAGGGACACTGCGATCTACAGTGGAGCGCGCTCTACAGTGGAGTGCGCTAGAAGATGCCAAATCACTCGTGTTATAAAGATACCTATACACAGTACATACACTCAAAAAATATAATCCTCCTTCTGGCGGAGTCGGGTAAAAAAGTAACCAAAAACCTTTATCATGAAATCGTCGGCTTTAATTTATCAGGTATCTATTGACTGGCACATTTGCTCATGACTATGCTCTTGAAGAATCCTAGAAGTCTAGTCATTAATAGTCATCCTGTATATTGTATTATCTAGCTGTCACCTTGAAAGTACTAGAGGGCGATCTTAATAAACAGGTCAAACGAAGTTGCAATTTTATCAATTATGTTTTTAAGATTTAATTATTACATTATTATTAGGTATAAATACCTAAACGATAACAGTAGTGTTATTTATCCTAAAAAAGTAATTAATTTAAATTAATTGGTTGATTATTTTTAACTGGAAATCGGATGAAATGTTTGTAAAAATTCAATTATTCATTTCATGATTGATGATAATGATGAGCTTGTCCAATGGTGGTTTTGTATTTTTTGTTTGTTTTAGTTTTTTTCCTGTCAAAACGTTACACTTTTTTCTGTAAGAATCGTAGTAATATGAGTATTTTTAATTGCTGAACAATATACTCGCATTATCACAAGAGAACTACCTCGTTAGTTTATACATTTATTGCGTTGCCCCATTCCTAATAGCCGTAGCGTAATGTTAAATAGCTTAAAACCTTCTTCTTTAATCATTCTATCTATTAAAAAAATCGCTTTAAAATCCGTTGCGTAGTTTTAACGATTTAAGCATACATAGGGACGGACAGACAGCGACTTTGTTTTATACTATGTAGTGATTAAATTATTTTAAATAACATTGAAATAAAACATTTTGACTTTGAAATAAAAAAAGCGGATTAAAAACACATCCTTTAATTTGTGCATTTTATAAGAATTATTGTATTACAAAATGTTTTCTCAGAATATCCAATATTAATTTTTCCTTAATATTTGTAGTTAGGGCGGTTACTAACGTAGGTCTTGATCACGGGAATCTCGTGGACGTGCTTGTAGATCTGATGCAGTAACGGGTATTGCTTGGCCAAGATCTTGGAGCCCCACATGCCCTCGACTGACTCGACGATGCCCACAAAATAGAGGTCAGCCCAGCTTAATTTCTAGAAATAAGAGGTTTATATAAAATACGTTTGCCAAGAAAAAGTAAAATAAAGGGCGTACCACAACGTGTTGCGATTGAAAGAGAGAGAGATAGGACGCTCTACACATTAAATAGTGCCATCCTTTTCTCACAACATAAAAATAATTACGTTAACCAGTTGTGGCCTTAAACTGACAAATTAATTTCGACCCAAAATTGAGTTAAAATTATAGACCTAGGTATGTTCTGTCTAGATCCATTTGTTAATCAGTTTAATAAGTATTATTTGAATTTAAAATTACAGGTCTTAATAAATAAAGTAAGAAGCAATGATAGCCTAGTGATATGACCATAGGACTGCCAAATTAAAGGTCTCGAAGTCATGTGTGTATTAATAGTTAATTATCACGGCCTTAAACGGTGAAGGAAAACATCGTGAGGAAACCGGCATGTCAGACAGATTTTCTCGACAGCGTGTGATGTCTGCCAACCCACATTAGGCCAGCGTGGTGGACTATAGCCTATTCCCTCTTATTCTGAGAGGAGACCCGTGCCTAGCTGTGGGGCAATATAATAGGTTGATTATGATATGATAAACAAATATTCTCTTTTTAACCAACTTCAAAAAAGGAGATGGTTATAATTTCATGGCTTGGATTCAAACTCGAGCCTTTTGATTTGGTAGCCCAGTTAGCAGACTTAGCTATCACTGCCGAGAGAAGATGTAGAAGATTCCAAGTAATGGAGGCCATCAATGGGTTGATTGATACATACATTACCACCGAAGTAGCTTCCTTTGTTCTTAACAATTTGTTCAAATTCACCAAGGTACTTCGGGCAGAACTTCTCCACAAGTTCCTTCTGCATGGACAACTTCCTCTCCACGTTCAACTCATGGTACCATTCATGGACTTCTGCAAATATGTATAAAATGGCATTTAAAATCACCGTGGAATTATTTATATTATATATCAAATAATAGCAGTTGCCCGCAGTTTCACTCGCATAATAAAAGGAATTTTAGAGACAAAAGGTAGCATATATCTTTCTCAGGGTCTCAAACTCTCTCTATGTCAAATCATCAGTCATCTAAATTGGTTTAGGGGATTAAGAGTGAAAAGGCAAGAAACAAAAAGACAGACCAAGTTACTTGCGCATTTATAATATCAGTATTATAGTTACGCACATATTTAATTGTATGGCGTGTAATGAGTTTGTGAAAACATGTAAAAGTAAACCCTCAATAATAGAAAATGGTTACCGTAGCCGAAACCAGGATGGATTTTTCGTCATCATCATCACAATGAGTACTTTATAAAAAATGTGTTATCAAAATCCATATATTATAAGGGAGAGGGCTCTTTAAACCTTTAAACGATCATTATGTAATCTTACCGATCGTTTAAGATAAATCTAGATAATTCTAGGAAGCCAAAATAAGGAAGAAGTGAAATTTTTCGAAGAAAATCTAACTTGCGCCAAAATCGAAGACTGTCAATGCAATGGCATCAATCTCAGCTGCTTCCAAGTCATTAGTGGGAAGTAGACCGACCACCTTTCCAAGGTAGCGGCTGATCGCCACAGACTGGTAGAGTACCTTCTTGTCTACTTCCAATACTGGCAGCTTGCCGAAGGGAACGGCTGAAAGAAATAATTCTGTGATTAAAGAGTTTAATGTGGATAATATTAAGTATATAAATAAAAAAGTGATTAATAATAAGTGTATAAAAAGGCTAAAGTTTAAAAATGTTTAAAGTCGTTAATAATAAGGGGGAAAAAAGCATAAACATGGACAAATAATAAGATCAAGTAATCGTCTCTCTATCAAATTCTGTATTTTACTGTCAATCGCTATATTTTATGTTATCTCTATACTTTACTTAGTTGCGTTAGAATTTTTCTACAATCCTTATTTAGGTATAGTCCTGCCCTTAGCAAAGAATAGTACCTAACTATTACTACTTCTCTTAGACTAACTGTAGCAAGCGTAAGCTTGTTTTTTGCCATGAGTAAACTAATAACGATGGTATAATACCCTTTTCAAATAATTACACATTACACTACGTACTATAGACTGTACTCACACTCCCGCACTTCAATCCAGTCATCAGAATCCTTAACGATTTCCACACTTTTGTAAGGAACGCTACCATAAGCAAGGAGATATCTTATGGGCTCAGCAACACCCATAAAATCAAAGAACTTCAGCTTGTAAACTGGTGCCATGTTTGCAGTTATTAGCAGATCAACAACTACTAATGATTCAGAAGAAAGTTAACCAGGTTTTATACGTTTAACTTATCGACTTAACCTTAGGAAAGTTGAAAAATACGTGTCTTTAATGTCTAATAAAATAATTTAAATAGTGTTTTGTTGCGTCGATCCCAAGTTAACTGGGATAAGGGCAGGAGTACGATGACACTGGGTGTATTTACATATGTGAATGTACATATATACGTAGGTACTATAATCGCTAAATGAGTTGAATTATTATGAATTTATTGACAACCAGCTTTCATTTGCAACTTTGTTTGCTTGGATATTAAACACATAACCAATTTACTAGCATAGTATTATATTTATTTGTGACTATACGATCACGCTTGTCTTCTCCGAATGGTTAGGCAGAGATGTCATAATGTACAGTCAACAGCAAAAGTAGTTGATCAAAATCAGAAATTCAATACTAATTAACGGAGTTCGCGTCAGAACGGTGTGGCGTCGAAGTGATTCAAAAGTATATGATTGTAAATTATTCCAAACATTTACTACTAGTACAACTGCCATATATTCGTGATCAGTTTTGACTCCAAAAGTTATAAACTCAATTCGCTCCAGAACTAAGAAGTGAAAAAAGTATTCAAATCTACATAGTGAACAGTTAAAATCAAAAATTAAATGATGAAACCGAGGCCACGTAATCATGAGGCAAATAATTCATCCATACTTATTTTTTAATTATCCCAGTATTTTAATTTGTTCTGTTTTACGGAAAAACAGCACGGAGCAGGGGACAAAAATAAAAAAAAAATATATGAAAAAATATTGCTATTATTATTAATTAGTAATGCTACTAAAAATTTATTGATTAAGTACTTAAAAAATCATACATTCAAATATTATAAATGTTCAAGAAATATAATTTTCTTACGTTTTTAACGGAAATCTGCTTTAGTATACTAGTTTTGAACCCTGGGAAGGGTAGGTATATAATATTCAGGATTATATTAAAAATATTCTGATCATTTATGTAACATTGTTTTCTGTGGGACCGAAATTTGACGTCAGGTTCAAGAAAATAAATAATCGTCTCATATTTATTATAATCAAAAATTTCGTAACTAAAAAACAAACATTGATAACAATTTTCATTGTAGATATATGGAACAAAAATTTTGTCACTTATAATATGATCTTTATTTTTTAAATTATATTAGAACAATTTTATAATCGTCATAACCAAATCACGGATTCAAATCAGTAACGGGTGTGTTCAAAACGGGGGGTTTTAGTCTATTATCGCTTGTAGTCTTTCCCTCATTGAATCAACCATATTTTGGCATACATTCGAACCTCTAAATGATTCCCATATTTCAACTACATGACGTTGTATATTGACCCGGGTGTGGGGTATATCTGAGTCCCACTGCTGAACCATGAGGCCCCAGAGACTTTCACTTCTTAGTTCTGGAGCGAATTGAGTTTATAACTTTTGGAGTCAAAACTGATCACGAATATATGGCAGTTGTACTAGTTGTAAATGTTTGGAATAATTTACAATCATATACTTTTGAATCACTTCGACGCCACACAGTTCTGACGCGAACTCCATTCTGATTTTGATCAACTACTTTTGCTGTTGACTGTACACCGACAGTTCGTATATACGAGTATATGTCCAATGTAATAGGTACGAGGTGAGCGTACTGCGAGAAAAACTCTCTGGCACGCATGCGTTAATACGCACATGACTTCGAAAAGTCAGAGGTGCGTGCCTTTGATTCGAATACGAGACCTTTGACTTGGCACTCCAATGGTTATATCATTAGACTATAGAGATAGTCTCGATAGACAGTCGTGTCAACTGATAAAGCAGTGACTCTATCACAGATAACAGAATGTTATTAAATATTCATTGATACCAAAAGAACGGACTTATCATAACATTAATCATTCTATCTCACGAAGCGAAAACCTATATAATGAGCGTTATCTCATTGAAATAAAGTACAATTTTCTTTCCTTGAACCTGGCCTTCACTAGATTATAATATGTCTATGTCAGATTATTTTTATGTGCTGTCTGTTTTTTTTTGCATTATCAATACTTAGGACTTCTTAACAGATATAACCATGATTTTTAATGATAGGACATGTAGATAAATAGCTTAGCAAACAGATGCGTATATTTTACGATAGATTTAGGTATTATAGAGATCTATAGTAAAATATTATTTATAATCTCACTCTAACACTTAATCTAAAGTTCCCTGATCGATCATACAAGATCATAAATTCACTTAGATGTTGCTATTTCGATTATATCAGAATGGTCTTCCAATAACAAGAAAAAAGCTGACCGCTTTTATGTAGCGTTCAAGTTCCGATGCTAATTGCAACACAAAGCAACATGACGATAGTACGAGTATATAAAAAATGTAAAGTAGCTGTTAGTAATTTTAACATTAAGACGTCCAACACCTCAGTCTACCCGTGACCTTGGATGCTGTAAAGGATCCGAAACGTCGGATTAATATCTCTCCCTTAATATAAAGCGTAAAGTAGAGTAAAATTCATAAAAAGTTGTTTTATTTCAATGTCTAATATTCGCGTAAGTGTCCGAAACCAGTATAGTAGACCACTATATTGGTTTCGGACCTCAAGAGGTCCTACCACCGAGTGAGTTAGATTTTTTTTTGCTTCTTACGAGATGCATATCTGAACGGCAGTGAGGAACTGTAGGTATCCGTCCATAATCCGTCCCCATGCAGCGGTCTCGTGGACTTGGTATGTTTACGTTCACGATAACGCAAGTTTGCATGTTTAACATGAATTAAAACATCAAGATTCACAGGCACGCGGAAAAAATCGCTCTGTCAGGTTATCTATACAATAATCTTGTTTAAATATTCATGACATCAGTTCACTTTTGCTGTTCGTCTCGAATAAATGTTAAAAAGTGAGGTCAAAATGCCGCGAAAATTACAATATTTTAATTTAAACGCTCTTGCTGAACCAATAAGATATATTTTACATTATACTAAACAAGAGTTTGAGGATGTTCGCCATGATTTCTGGAGCTGGCCTGACCCGAAGATTAAAGAGAGTGAGTAGTATTTTCAATAATGATGTACCTAAATGATCACTATTTTTGTGTGTTTAAACAGTTTGGAAACAGACATTATGAAACTTGTTATCGTGAAGGTTAGCATTGTTATACTAACATTTTGAAGAACATGTTTTAACGAAACATTCAAAAATATAATCAATCCATTATACTGTTTGGCATCGGTCTTCTCTCAGAATGAGGGGGATTAGGCTAAAGTCCACCACGGGTTGGCGTATGGGGGTTGGCGGACTTATCACCGTCCGTGCTTGTTTATGTAAGAATTTAATTCCAATTGGAGATACTTCAAAGAATTTAGGAAACCTGTTTAGACCAGAAGTTTAACAAATAATATTATTTGTATGATAATTGTGAAGTTCAAGGTTGTCGGTTGAAAACCGGTAAAAAATCCAGCGTGAGTTAATTAGTATCAATCAAAGGTTTGCTGGTAGAAAACTCAATTTTGAGTTAAGCTCGCCTTTGTACATTGTTTGTTTTTTAAATAACATAACATACCATCACGCCTGTATTCCCCGAAAGATTAGGCAGAGGCGTACTAATGTACACCCATAGTTCGCCGGTATGTTTAGGTCCCATGTAATAGGGGGCGAGCCTATTGCCATAAACCGGGCACAAATCCAGACTCCGAGCTGCTACTGAGAATTTCAAAGAATAACCCAATAACACTTTGCTCGACCTGGGGTTCGAACCCAGGACCTCTAGCGTAGCAGTTGCGCTTGGGACCACTAGACTAATGAGGCAGTTTTTTAAATATTATGTTATTATACTTTCTGTGTACAATAAAGAATAAAGTAAAGAAGTATTTGATAAAAATCTTACTTTATATATAATTCTTAAAACTGGAACGATTTACAACATACTTTATTTTTATACCATACTTATGTTTTTTTTTTGTAACAGAAGGTTTATAGATTTTGTATGTGACTAGGTCCCATGTAGTAATTACTAATTTTAGATCCATTACTTTGATTAGACTCGAATGAACCAAAAATATTGGTTAAGTTCAGCGACGTTCTTTGCAAACCGTACCTCTAATCAACACCTAAATGTAACTGTTTAAGAATAAAATACATTTTTGATTGCAGAACTTCCATTCGGCCAATTTCCCATATACGAAGAAGATGGTCGTGTCCTCACGCAATCATTAGCTATCGCCAAGTACGTTGCGCGGGGTACGGATCTGATACCAAGTGATCCTTGGCTACAAGCTGTTGCAGAAAGCGCAGTGTATACCATATTTGATTACTGGCATAGTAAGTAATTGTCCTTTTATTTGTATTGTTTAATCAAGGAGACCGACACTGAACTTCAAACTTCTTAGATCGTAGTTGTACTTTGTTAGTAATTATTTTTTTTACTGTAATATGATAAAAACAAGCATACGGGCCTCCTGATGGTAACCGGCAACCGCAGCCTATAGATGTTAGCAACACTGGTTGTATCACGTGTTGCTATTTTGAGACCTCAGTTGTTAATTTTCATATGCCCAGTAATGTCACTGGCTACATTACCCTTCAAACCGGAACACAATAATGTTAATACATTATTTCCTAGCGTTAAAATATTTGGTAATGCCATTCTATCACCCCAGATAATTTTGTCCTGTGTGAAAACAAAGAACTCAGTTTCAGACTTTCAAGCGGCGGTAGCCTAATGGCTAGGGCGTCGGACTTGCAATCATGTGGTTGTCGGTTCGAACCCCATCCATTGCACTACCGACGTGAACCCACTCGTAACACAAGCATTTAGCTTAGCACGAGGGGTTAACAAGAATACTAGTAATGTGCGACCCACATTGCTAGTAAGCTTTATAAAAAAAAAGACAAATTTTACTCATATATATTGGTTGGTTTGCTTTTAGAGGTGGTAGCTTATATTCTAGAAAAGGACCCCGAGAACAAAGCAGCACTGAAAGAAAAACTACTAAAAGAGACTATTGACTTTTATTTCTCAAGATTTGATAAACAATTGAAGGAAAACGGTGGATATTTTATTGGAAAGGTAACTATCTGATTGGGACAATAAATTCATTTGGACAACCACTATGGGCTATGAACTTCTAATAGCCATTTCTTCTCTCTCTCTCTCTTTCTCTCTCTATCCCACGGACAGAAGTCGAGTTTGTGTATACCTATAATAAAATTGTATCAGGCCGATGTCTGTACATTATAGATATTAAAGAAAAACTAATATGGGGGTCATCTTTTTGTGTTTTTTTTTGCATTTTCCATGCTAAGATTATTAAGTTATTTTTTAGTAAAGGAAAAAATTCAATCGCGGGCAGGATTCGAACCTGCGTCTTCTGGTTTGATATACCAGACGCTCTGACCTCTAAGCCACCGCGAACCCTACCCGCATGATTGAAATTTTGCCTTCACATTCTGACGTCACCTTATGACGTAAGTTGCGGGTAGGATTCGCGGTGGCTTAGAGGTCAGAGCGTCTGGTATATCAAACCAGAAGACGCAGGTTCGAATCCTGCCCGCGATTTAATTTTTTCCTTTACTAAAAAATAACTTAATATGGGGGTCTTTATGCCAACATAAGCCAACATAACAATTTTTAGATTTTTTGTCTGTCTGTCTTTCTGTTTGTACGCGCATCACGCAAAAACGACTGCATGGAATTGAAAGCAGTTTACCGATGTATTGCTAGAGGTTTAACTTAAAATTTTGTGCATCTTTCATCTTGATACGCCGCCTAGAATCGGACTTATACTCGTAGTATGTTAATCTTTTTGGGACGTGAGTGAAACTGCGGGCAAGAGCAGCTAGTTATTTATAAATGTGAAAATAGCTCTGTCTGTTTTTACGTTCTCACACCTAAACCACTGAACCAGTTTTGATATAAACTTAGATTTGATGAGATAGAGATTCTTATTCGAAATACTTAATTGTTTTATTTTATAGTTGTCCTGGGCTGAGTTCGTGCTGTGCGGTTTGGTTGAGTCAAGCAACTTGTTTTTGGGAATACAACTGGAGAAGAATTATCCCGCAGTTCAGGCCGCAGTGGAGAAAGTGAGGAATCTACCTGGAGTCAAGGAACACATTGCAGCAAGAGGCCCTTACAAACTTAAATTTTAAATAAAACATTAAAGACGAAACTTTTATTTATTATTTTCTTTTCAATTAAAATAAAATGTTATTCATAGTAACTTGATTAGTTTATCAACTATTTCATAGATTTAATAGGCGCAAATCAAGTAACCACGCAAGCACGCTTGCTGTCCTAGTTTCGATTCCTAGGGCAAGCGCGCTCCATCGTAGATCGCAGTATCGCTTAACATCAGGCAAACTGGCGGTCAAGCGTAAGCCTATCACGAATAATAAAAAAAAGCAAAGTGTTATTGGATTTTCCCGTGAAATTCTCAGTATTTCGAAGTTAGGATTTGTGTCCATTTAATGGGATTAGGTTTCCTATAACATGGGACCGCGATACACACCTGTGTGAGGACAGTATCCTAGTTATCAATGAACGTTATGCTCGTGAACGAACTCGTGTCTGTCGAGACTTTTCGGCTTTTACTATGGCAGTCACTTTTCTTTAATTTCTTTTTTTTTGGGAAGCAAGTGATCGCAGTCTTTTAAATTTATCCTGCACATCAAGCTTCATGATCCCCACATTATAAGAGCAAAGTTGTAAGAAATAACAATATTATAATTTTTAAGGAATATCTATGGAGTTCCTTGCCTGTTCTTCTCCATAAGACCCACTATTTGGATTGTCAAAATAGGTACTTTTGAATTGTCAAAACTAAGTGCACGGTACCTAGTTTTGACTATTCAAAAGTAACAACCTGTAACATTCCATTTTTTAACATTATAATTTTAATTTTATTTGAAACTAGGTCGAAAAATAGGATACCTGTATTTTTTATTCTCCCGATGTTCACTTATTTTCATATTTATTTTCGACTTTGAAGTTCTTTTTATTCTAAACAGACGTAAGTGCCAAATGACGTCATATTTTTGACTTCAAAATATTTTCTTGTCAGTTTGGCATCTACAAGAAATATTGATAACCTTACATTACCTATTTCGTTGTTGATTTACCTACTATTATTTCGACAAAAACTCAATTTTCTCAGTTTCTGCCGTATAAGTGACGTCATCACAAGTTTTTTTTCAGAAGTGAAGAAATAAAAATTGGTGTAAAAGTGTTTGGAAAATAAAGAAACAGTATTTTTGTTTTGGTGGCTTAATAATTTTGACATGTTGTCAAACTTTGACTTTGACTAACGGATAGAAACAATATCCTTGATTTGTCGAAAGCTTGATAAGTGATTTCTATAAAGTTGACCTTGCATTACATAGGCTTTTCGTACAAAGAGAGGTCAGCTTATATTGGTAATGTATCTATGTATGTATAGCACAGTCTGGGTCCTAATCATAGTGTGATTTAACAAAAGAGGCTATTATAGCCTCACAGTACACTAACATTATTAACAGTGTGGAAGGGCGAGGTGTGTTGCTCCTCACACTAAAGGGAGGATCCTCTGACAAGGCGGGTGTTTTGCCGTGATGTCGGGCGGATGTATATAATCAAACAAACTTCACTTCCGCGATTCAGGACTTGTCCGCCTAGTAGCGACATCTACCGTGCTACATAGAAATGTAGCATGCCGCTACCGTGACGTTTATTATCAATCGCAGCTCGGAGTTCGGATTTGTGCCCAATTGATGGAAGTAGGGTCGCCCCTATTAAATGATGTGACCCAAATAGGTATACCGGTGAACTGTAGGAATACACTAGGAATACATAAAGGAATACAGGCGTGTTAGTATGTATGTAGAAGTACAATTATTTAAGTAAGTCAGAAACCTTGTCATCGTCTGCATTC
This sequence comes from Acronicta aceris, assembly GCA_910591435.1. NCBI lineage: Eukaryota > Metazoa > Arthropoda > Insecta > Lepidoptera > Noctuidae > Acronicta > Acronicta aceris. The sequence continues at coordinate 3,804,312 of OU342767.1, read as the reverse complement.
ATTATCAACAATAATAATTGCAACATTATTATTGGAAAGTATGATTAAGGGCAGGTATTTAAACAATAATTGATACCTATTATTCGCACTGTCACTCCATACGATGGCGGAGGAACTTCCTCATTTCAATTTCACCGCTCTTGGTGAGCCAGTAAGATATATTCTCCGTTACACGAAACGAGAATTTGATGACATCAGACATGATTTCGCCAATTGGCCCGTTCAATATGTCAAACATGGTAAGTTTTTACTAATATATTATATTCACCTTACATATATATTTCCTTACATTATATCTGCCTAACGTTTTACCCATACACATGGAAAAACAAAACGTAATTTGGTAACAAACAAAAGTACATGATTTCTATAATGCATGACATTCATCTATGTTGGTTTTTTATTCATTAGGATGAACCGCGCAAAACTTATTAGAATTAAACCGCAGAGAACTGTTTGAAACAAAGAGGAACGTGTCCGTACTTCTAATGGCGCCAAATTTTGCTAAAGTCCATTCGTTTTGTGACTGCTGTCGTGCGTATACCTATGTTCATAATTTGTGAGACGGATTTCCATGCGTATGATGAAGTAGAGCTATATATAAATTGATCGAAATTACCTATATGTTTTCAAGATGTGCTTGTATATATTTTATTTGGGAAAACAAACAATTGTACATTTTGTCTTACATCTAAATACTCAAGTGATAGAGTAGATTAATGTGCAACCCACAACGTTTCCACAGATTACTATTTTAAATAAAGTAAAGATAAAAAAAAATACTTTGCATTATCTGCTGTAAGTCATACACTGCTAGTAATTGTTAAAATAACAGATTTTCTAAAATAACTTAAACATAGATTGGACCCCTTACAGCTAGATTATGCAATTGCCAATCAAAATGAAACTAATGCAGCTTATAGACTGTACTTTTATTTAGCCAATGCCACTAATTGGAACAAGTAACGGTTCATCAAGTTGTGGGCCCCATGATGTATAGAAAATGGTCGGTTACCTTTACAGAGCTCCCATATGGCCAGTTATCCTTATACGAAGAAGGTGAACGTATTCTAGCGAAATCGCTGGCCATTGCCAAATATGTGGCGAGGAACACAAAACTGATTCCAGAGGATCCTTGGATCGAAGCTATAGTGGAAAGCGCTGCATACACCATTTACGGATTTTGGTCAAGTAAGTCTGTAATATGAAATAAAAGAGTGGATCTGCCGTGACTAGAGACCTAGGCACGGAACGTAGACAGCGCACGACACGAACGAACATTTGATGACACGTTTGGCGTAGCGGCTGAGCGATCGGCTCCTGCGTCACGTGTTGTGGGTTCGATCCCCACACGGAGCAAATATTTGTATGATCTACAGGTAGTTGTTCCGGGTCTGGGCGTTTGTGTATGTGAGAATTTGTGTTTGTAAACGCACCCAAGATACAGGAGAAAATCCTAGTGTGGGGCAATGTTTTTTCTAAAACAAAAAAAATCTAAATTTGGAGTTGTGAAGGGGTCTAAAGTATCTTGAAATTGTGCCTGTATTACACACGGCTCCTGCGTCGTCTTTGAACTTGGCTGGACAGAAAATACTACCGCGTGTCTAGATATTTTACCAGTGAAGAATGTAATAACAATGATCTTATTTAGAAAGAGTTTCCTACCGAATTCTTCTTCATAAGATCAATTTTATAGAACCGTACAATTAGCCTCTTAGATTTTTAAATAAATACTTGTAAAAGCTTATTTGAAAAAAAAAACAGCTTGAATTTAAAGTTGTTTCAATAAAAAAATAATAAATATTATTCAATTTTCAGAGGTTCTTATGTATGTATCAGAAAAGGACCCAGAAAAGAAAACAGAAATGAGAAAAGAATTACTTGAGCGAACTGTTGATTTCTTTTTCTCCAGAATTGAAAAAGATCTCCAGGAGAACGGTGGATACTTCGGTGGAAAGGTAAATCTATATACTTTTAATAAATCTGTAGAGAGGTCAATTCTGTACATGAAATATATTTCCAAAATAACTATCAGCGGTTGATTAGTGATCGATACTGACGCCAAAAATGCAATCAGTAAAATTTTTGTCTGTCTGTCTGTATGTTCGTTATAGAAACAAAAACCACTCGACGGATTTCAACAAAACTTGGTACAATTGTTCTTCATACTCCTGGGCAGGTTATAGTATACTTTTCATCACGCTACGATCAATAGGAGCAGAGAAGTGAAGGGAAATGTTGGGAAAATGAGTGATTTATGAGAAAGGTTTCAAGCTATAAAACATCACGCTACAACCCTTAGGAACGGGGCAACGCAGGTGAAACCTCGGGCGAAGCACTAGGGAACAAAGTAACTATTCCACGCGGACGAATTCGCTGGCAAAAGCTAGTTATAAATATAATATTAACATTTATTTAGCACATTTAGTGATAGTCGCCAACGTTTCTCTAGCGTTTTTATGCATGGAAATCTCTTTAGCGGTCACACGAGGAAATAAATCGTACAAGCTGTAGTCGTAGCAGGCGACGCGCGTGATTACGACACGCGCGCCTTTGTTTAGGAACAGAGGCCTCCCCCTTTAAGGGGTCCTGCATAGCCTGTCAAGGTCGTGGCGACCGTCACGGACCCCATGGCTATGACTATAAGGCAAGGGCAAGGGAAAGCAAGTATTGATTCCCCAGGTGGCAGACGATCCTTGAGGGTTTTCCTCACCACAACTAAACAAAGGTTATAACATAAACATAACATAACCAACCCATTATACTGTCCCACTGCTGGGCACGGGTCTCCTCTCGGAATGAGAGGGATTAGGCTATAATCCACCACGCTGGCCTAGTGCGGGTTGGTAGACTTCACACGCCATCGAGAAAATCTCTCAGGCATGCAGGTTTCCTCACGATGTTTTCCTTCACCGTTTAAGCGCGTGATAATTAATTATTTAATACGCACATGACTTCGAAAAGTCAGATGTACGTGCCTTGGTTTCGAACTCGAGACCTTTGACTTGGCAGTCCAACGGTCATGCCACTAGGCTATCACTGCTCTCAAACAAAGGTTATGTCCAATGTAAATTGATCCCAACATAGGATGTCGAAGTTACAATTTGTGAGGGATTGAAGCAAAATAATAATAAATTTAAATATTCTTGTTTTCATTTCAATTGTTATTTTATTCCAAATATATTTTTCTTTTATCATTTCAGTGATAAATAAGATGTTTTGGCTATAAAAACAAGTTGATTACGCTCTTATCCAATGTTAAACGGTCATGAACTTGGTGCCTTTAATAAATAATATTAATAACTACATTAATAAGATAAGCAGTGATAGCCCAGTGTTATAAACCACGGACTCAGAGTCCTCAGTTTTTCGAATCTTAGGAGCACCTCTGACTTTTTTTTTAAATATACTCGCTTTCGCTACGAGACAGCTCTTCTCCATCTCTATTTTTAAGAGGGAATAAAGGTGTATTTTCTCTCTACATCACACAATAATTAAAAACCCTGTTTATAAGTTTAGGTATGGAGATAGTTCAATAAAAAACAAGGTTTTTTTTGTATATAATGAGGAATCTGAGAAATCTGTCAATACTTACGTAGGCAGCGGTACCGTCCCTGTGTGTCAAATATACTAAGGCCTATGATGATTTCATAACATTTTAAAAATTTGCCATATTTTAGGGTAACTGCGGCAATTTTTGGGCACGACAATCGTAAATTTTAAACTTGATTAATATGTTTACTGTCATGAATACTTAATGTTTCTTATTTTATTTGGTGATGTAATTGGGATACCTGTATGGCCCTTTCGGCTCGGACATTTTTTTTAACATAGTGTATATTTTATTCATATTTATGTGTGTATAGGTACTACTTATCTAGGTCTGTTAGATTATTTTATACATAATATATTTTGCATGCAGTTTTTTTTTTAATTGTTTTTTTTTTCGACTCTGCTCATACCCTGTCTAATGTCCTACACAACACACACACTTTTTGTCATTCAGCAACGATCAAACTCAAAGGTTTGCTGGTAGAAAACTCAATTTCTGTGAAGCTCGCTTTTGTATATTGTTTGTTTAATTAAGTATTTTAATTATATTTTCTGTGTAAAATAAAGAAACAACTTTATAAAATTTTATTTTTTAGCTATCGTGGGCAGATTTTGTGTTATGCGGCATAGTTGAAGCAAGCAACATTATTCTAGATATGGAGATAGAGAAGAAATATCCAACAGTGGAAGATATTGTGAAAAAAGTGAGGAATTTGCCCGGAGTGAAGGAATATATTGCTTCTAGGGAACCTTGTGTTGTCAAAGAGTAAATAAAGTTTGTATAGTTTGAGTGAGTTTAAATGAAATATGTTTTGATTTAAGAATTATTTAATAACATCATAATCAACCCATTATATTGTCCCACTGCTGGGCACGGGTCTCCTCTCAAATGAGAGGGATTAGGCTATAGTCCACCACGCTAGCCTAGTGCGGGTTGACAGACTTCACACGCCGACGAGAAAATCTCTCAGGCATGCAGGTTTCCTCACGATGTTTTCCTTCACCGTTTAAGCGCGTGATAATTAACTATTAATACGCACATGACTTCGAAAAGTCAGAGGTGCGTGCCTTGGGTTCGAACTCGAGACCTTTGACTAGGCAGGCCAACGGTCATACCACTAGGCTATCACTGCTTAAACACTTAACTTACTTAACACTTTTAATAACATCGACTGTCAAAAATAAAATAAAGTTTGTATTATTTGAGTTAGTTTGAATTAAGTACCTATTTGTTTTGATTTAAAAATTATATTACTTAATATAGGCGAGGGGCTTGTAGCTTAGTGATACTAAGTTGCTTAACTGGTGTGCAAGCAACGGATGCGTACCTCGGATAGCATGCAAAGCCGTTGGTTCCGGTTGCCATATGAATACCTATAGCAATTGTTAGTGGTAGATAGAAGTCCACAAATCCTGATAACCTGATGTATCTTCTACCGATATCGATAGATATCGGTAGAAGATACATCGATATCGGTATTGCCTAGAAATTGCTCTTCCTCTTTCATCGGTCAAATATGGTTTATCAGCCTTATTATAATGTGTTGACCAATGATTAAAAATAATACGACGTCACGTTTGGCGTAGCGGCTGAGCGATCGGCTTCTGCGCAACGTGTTGTGGGCTCGATCCCCACACGGAAAAAATATTTGTATGATCTACAGGTAGTTGTTCCGGGTTTGTGCGGTTGTGTATGTGAGAATTTGTGTTTGTAAACGCACCCACGATACAGGAGAAAATCCTAATCCCCACATTAAGATTTTCTCCTGTATCGTGGGCGCTTTTACAACGTTTTATTAAAAAAAAATACAGATTCAAGAAATTCAATTAAGTCCAAATAAAGTTTTCCAAACAAACATTAGATCTCTTTGTCGAAGCGACAACCGTTGAAGACTGCAAAATTAGTTTTTGTTCTAATTGCTTCTCGAAAGTTCCATTCCCTTACATTATTACATTCGACACGTCAATATTTAACAAGTTTTTTTGTTTCTTGAAACAATGTAGGTACTGTGAACATTGCTTATGTATCTTTGAAATACAAGAAGTATAGAAATAAGAGGAAAAAAAGGAAGTCACTGTAAGGAACTGGTATATTGTAAATTAGTAATGAACCTATTACTAATCTGTCCATTTTCCACGGATCGGGAAATATCACAAAATTGCCATGCAATTCTATGGATCCTAAAATATAAATATAAATTAATATATAAATTAATCATGACACCCCACTGTTTGGCGGTATGTTTAGGTCTCATGTAACAGGAGGCGAGCTTATTCCCATTAACCGGACACAAATCCCAAAATCCGAGCTGCTACTGAGAATTTCATAGTAAAACCCAAAAACATTTTTCGTAGCTTTTGCGTAGCAGTTTTGCTCAAGACCACTAATCTAATAAGGCATTTAGAAGAATTTCTAAACGTAGTCTGGGGTCTACAAAGATGGCTACATTCAGCAATTCCTTTAGATCAATTTATATTTAACTTACGCCAATTGTACCAAAATCAGCACTCCTTTTAAAAGGCCGGTAACGCACTTGTGACTCCTGTGGTGTTGGCGGTGTCCTTGGGCGGCGGTAATCGCTTGCCATCAGGCGATCCGTCTGCTTGATTTCCCCCTATCCCATAAAAAACAGTATCGACAAAGAAACGCGAAAGAAAAAACTAAGAAAAAGTATATGCATGGGAACAGAAACTATGTGGATTAGATTGCATATATTTTTACTTTTAACGTACCCTGAACTCAATTTAGTTGCTACCTCGGCTTAAAGACGCTTTCCACAGGTTTTATGGGAACAATTTCTTCGCAAGATGACCTCTTTAATAAGCTCCTTTGTTAAGGGGAATATCGTTGTGCATTTTAGTTAGGAACCTTGAAATCTTAAGGTGGCAAGGCACCAGAACGGCTGCCAGGACTCTTCTATGATCCAGACATAATAGAAATATAGCTTAAAATGATGTAAAAAAATTTAAAAAACAAATAACATTGTAAACATTAATTATAAGAAGTATATCTATGGAATTCCTTTATTTCACTTTTCTCCATAAAACCCATTATTTGGAATCGTGTAATTATATAGATTTTTACAATTCAAAAGTTATTTGATTTTATTTTGTTCTATTGTCCAAGCAAGCAAAAATTCAAAATTCGGAATCGAAACTTACCCATATTTTTTCTGCAAATTATACTACTTCGCTTCGCCTTAAGTAAGTCCCTTATTAAAATAACAGCATTCTACATAAGGTATGCAATATTTCAGCCCCCCGCTGAGATTATCAACAGGTGTGTTAACCTCGTCGGGCGCTGGTCGGCTAGTCATTAATTTCTTACCTTACCTTATTTGAGGGAAGTAAAATCAGAACCCAAAATAAGAACCCACTTCATTATCATGGATATAATTTCGTGATTAATGGAAACATTAAAAAATAAATTGAAAATATGAATTGTCTTATAAATCTTGTGGTCCTAAGCGCGATTGTTATGATAGAGGGTTCGATTCAGGTCTAAATCTTCAAGCAGACAGTGGGTGTACATTAATACACCTCTGCTTAACCCTTCGGGGAAAATCGGCGTTATAGTATCTTATGGTAAAAATACTTTGTGTAGTAATAATTTATGGGAAGGAACCAAGGGAGCTAGTCAAAAAGAGGTTTATTGTACAATACAAAAATAAAGTTTAGGTATTTGTTGTTTTTGATAACTAAACACTATATAAAAGGATTTCTAAAGGAATAACATGATCACGTTTCAATGAATAAGAAGTTCTATGAAACCAAAATTCTACTTTAAGCAGGATTCAAACTTGCATCCTCTAACTAACTAAGCTACCTAATTCATTTTCTTTTAATGATCATCGAGTGTACTAAACCAACAGACGCAGGTTTGAATCTTAACTTAATAACCACAGAAATGCATATCATCTATGGGTAATATATTTCACAAGTGTAAAAAAGCGTAAAAAAATTTAGGTAACCTTTGAAATAAACTACACGGCTATTTGGGCATGGATGGGCAGGACACATTGCGCGCATGGACGTGGCCAGGTGGACCAGACGAACGTTAGAATGGAGGCCACGAGAAACGAAACGGGGCAGGGGTCGTCCGCCAGAAAGATGGGCGAACGAAATAAGAAGACAGGCGGTCGTCAACTGGATGATGGCAGCCCAGGACAAAAAGAAGTGGAAGGAGATGGAGGAGGCTTATGTCCGTGGACGGACGATTTAAAGGCTGATGATGATGAGGACACGGCTATTTATCTCACGCAAACTGTCAACAAAATCCTTATTTCCTTACTAATATTTTATACGTGAAAGTTTGTGAGTATGGATCGATGTATGGATGTTTGATACTCATTCACGCCAGAACGGCTGAACGGATCTGAATGAAATTTTGCACAGAGATAGATTTTAGTCTGGAATAACACATAGGCTACTTTTTATCCAGATCGGAACCAGTTCCGAAGTCAACATAGACAAAATCGTGGGCAGAAGCTAGTTGGAAAATAATATGAAGTTGTAAAATGCAGTACCTAAGGTCAGCAAAAAACAACAGATAAAAGCTGCAAGAATTCTAAAGCTTGGTCCTAGTGGACTAGTTCTGAACTTCTGGACCAGTTTACAGGCGGAGTTCATTAAGAACGTCGTAACTTTGTTGTTTGGCACAACAGGGAAGCTGAAGCGATATGTGCTAATTAAAGAATTTCCTTGCATTGAATACAGTATATATTTTAAAATTTAAGTAATCTTTTTGTTTGTTTGTTTTCTTACACACTATCACGCCTGTATTCCCCGAAGGGTTAGGCAGAGGTTTACTAATGTACACCCACAGTTCGCCGGTATGTTTAGGTCCCATATAATAGGGGGCGACCCTATTGCCGTTAACCGGGCACAAACTCCGAGTAGTCCGAGTTGCTACTGAGTATTTCATATAAAAACCCAATAACACTGCTCGACCTGGGGATCGAACCCAGGACCTATAGCGTAGCAGTCACCCACTAGAATAATGAGGCAGTTGTTTGTTTTCTTTTTGAATAATGTTATTTAAGACTTGTTGTTATTTTGATAAAAAATATTTCATGCTCATGTCTTGACCTTGTTAGTGCTTAGCGAGGCTCAAACGCATTATGACCTCTCTAAAGCACGGAGGGGATTCGATGTGTTATGAATGGTCACCCATCTACAGACTGATCGCAGCGTTATATATTATGAAACGCAATAAAATTGATTTGATTTAATTATTACTTAGCCATGAGCCCCCCTTGTTTGTCATCTTATTACAGTAAAAGAAATCTTCTCTTTTCATTTGCTGTCCATACGATGGTAAGAAGAATAGTCTATATTCGATATGTTCGATACTGCACTCACTGTAATTTCGTTTTTTAATCTTATCCTATGTTAAGTTCTCAATGAGTTAACTGCTCTCATGTTTTCTAAATTTGCAATTTATCTGTGAAGATTTTTAATTGGATCTAGATTAACTATATATCGCGATGTTTATGATGTTATACGACTGCCTCAGTAGTCTAGTGATCCCAAGTGAGACTGCTACACTAGAGGTCTTGGGTGCGATCCCCAGGTCGAGCAGTGTTATTGGGTTTTTCTATGAAATACTCATTAGCAGCTCGGAGTCTGGATTTGTGCCCGGTTAATGGCTATAGGCTCGCCCCCTATAACATGGGACCTAAAACATACCGGCGAACTGTGGGTGTACATTAAGTACACCTCTGCCTAACCCTTTGGGGAATACAGGCGTGATGGTATGTTATGTTAGGTTATGATGTTATTTGTTTGTTAATCTTATTTGCAATAAATAAATAAATATTTTATAACGTTTCTTATCCGCTCGTCTTTTTTATTAGTACCACTGATATCACAGAAGAAATGCTTTACTTTCTATAAGTAAGGAAATGAAGTTCCATTCACTTGGGACTCGTTTAGACTTCGTTGTAATTGGACTTAACTTGAGCATTGTTTGATGCCAGTTTTGAAACGCTTCGAACGCTTCGTCGCTGATTTATAGGACTTCGTAATTGCTTTAGTCCATGATTGATTCTATTTATTTAAACATCATATAACCGACTTTAAAACAGGAGGAGATTCTATGTTCTTCTGTATGTAGGTATTTATTTTTAATATGTGTTCACCGATATTTTCGACAGTTGTGGTTTTTTATAAAAAATAATGTTATGTACAAAACAGTTTCGCAAGTCGTAGTCGGTGCTTTCGATTTGGTCGGATCTTCTGTTTTCGCCACCGACTTCCGAAACTGTTTCGCACATGGCATTATTTTTTAATGTTTTTAGATGCGGTTTAACTTTGTGTTAAAAGTTATATTTATTTCAACATTTTCAGTGGCGAGTAGTTTTACTTACCTAGACGATGTCTTCAATTAGGTTAATGTCATTTTGTTCTAAATTTTGTAATCAGATCTTCACTAACAATCTTAGGAGTACCTATACAGATTCTTTCATATAAAAAAATAATTTTTGAAATCGAATTTTCCTACTTTCCAAAACCGTTTTGCACATAACATTAATTTTTATGTTTTTGAGGGCGGTTTTAATTTTTATTAAAAGTTATTTTATATTTTAACCGCAAGTTTGATGTAGCGGTTAATATGGTCACCTTTGCGCCGCGTGGATTTGAATTCCATCTGAGGCAAATATTTTTTGTCCCATGGAAATTTTTCTCGAGACTGGGTCCACTTTCTGACTGTTATTTGTATGCTTGTGAAGTCTTCTACGACTCAGAGCTCATTGCTTAGTGGGGGTGTTTTTTTAAGTACGTAACTAAGTAGTGACTTAGTTCAATTTCAAGTAGAAATTATTTCTACTATGTACTGATGAAATAGCCATGTTAAAATCAAACCAGAACAGTAATCTTGTTAAGATAAGAAGAATTGTAGAACAAATTCTATTGTGAGTTTCTAATGAGTGTGAAATCAATTACAGATCTTATTGCAAGCGGATCGTCTAAGAAGCACAGAGCTACGAATTTCTATCACTTCAATAATGTATCAGAGATACGTGTATAAGTATCTAGTTGTGTGTTATTTAATTTTAATTGTTGTTCTAAATACAGGCAAGTGTTTCTATTCTGATTAGCTATATCTGCGACTTCATTCGGTGGTTTTAATATAAATAGGGAGAGCAGTTTCGGTTGTGCGACTTTAAAAAAATAAGAAAATATTATGTAAATAAAAAAAATATTAAAAATAAAATTATTATCATTAATCATCAACTAAATCATTACCAGTCTAACCGTGACTGGATGATGTAAAGGATCCGAAACGTCGGGAATTAATTAGTATCAATAAAACATCAATATAATATCAATAAAATCAGTAAAACATAGTTTTATTTCAATAAAATCATTATAATGATAATAACACTATAATGTGAAAATTTTAATGCTTGATTTTTATCTACTTAAATAATAAAGATCTTTCTGACATATTCACTTCTTTTACGGTTGTATTTGATAGAAGTAAATATATATGTATAAAAAAAATCTTGTTAACCTCTCGTGTTAAGCTAAATGCTTGTGTTACGAGTGGGTTCGAGTCGGTAGTACATTGGTTGGGTTTCGAACCGGCAACCATTATGATCGCAAGGCCGATGGCTACCGCCGCATTTAAATATTACGATTACGATTAGCTTGGTGTGCCCCACAGCAGGGTGAAGACCTTTCCCCTCATGTCTCCATCTATAAAGAAAATAACCGAAGAAAATTCCATTTATCATTTTCTAGCTGCTGACATCTCCTTAGACTATTATTTTGGAAATGACGAGCCTTTACGATCAACTGATGACCTGAGAAACTGTAAGACCGTAGCTATGTTGAGCTATTGCTATCAGAAATGCGGACCACAGCACGCTTGTTTGCTGGGCCAATGCTTCTGTGTTAAATTGGATGTAACGTCTGAAGACAGTAAGTATTCTGAAATAAAATATATATAATCTCTAATATATACCTACTTAAGAATCTCGTGTCACGGTGTTTGTGGTTGCACTCCTCCGAAACGGCCCTACCGATTTTTGTGTATATTTGGTAGGTATGAGAATAGGTCAAAGTAAAGTATATTTCATACCGCTAGGTGATAAAGGTGTCCCTATCCAGAAAAAAAAAATCGATTAAAGAGGCATTGCCACGTATGCTGGGGGACAACTAGTATTTTTATTTTCAATGAGATAAGTGCACTGATAGTCTCATCATCTAGTGATATAATGGACTGAGAAAGGCCTTGAATTTGAATCCAAGGTACGGTACCTTTGACTTTTCGAAGTTATGTGCGTATTAATAGTTAATAATCACCTGCTTAAACGGTGAAGGAAAACATCGCTAGGAAACCTGCATTCCTGAGAGATTTTTTCGATGGATGTAAAGTCTGCCAACCCGCAGTAGGCTAGCGGGGTGGAGTATAGCCTAATCCCTCTCATTCTGAGAGAAGACTCGTGTCCAGCAGTAGGACAATATATGGGTTAATAAGAATAATTACCATCCAAAAGTATAACATAATTGAATCCGGCTTGCCATGACATGTAAGTATTATTATCCTGTTGGGATCACGGTGAATATGGTCATGAATCACATGACCTTGACTATAAGGCAAAGGAAGGCAAGTGGGGTTTTGGTCGGTACGACTCCTGGAAAACAATATTGCCTCATAATTAAAAAAGCTATAGATACTAGCATGCTCACTGTATTAAGAGTCCGGCGGACCGAATTTCTCCTACAAACGCAATACTGAAATAAATCGTAATACAAACACAATTAAATTAAATTCTGTTATTATTCGGATTCCTATACCGTTAATCTAGGTTCCTATTCTACCATTTCGTCCAAAATACTTTACTGGAAATAAATGTAAGCGAATGCAATTTTCCATTACTTTACCAAGCTTGGAACGATTTTCCAGTCTTTTATTTCCATTAGTAGTAGACAAAATAGTACCGTAGGAACCTAGATTAGTGGTATTCAAATCCGAAACATAATTTGATAAGATAAGATAAGATAAGATATTCTTTATTTGTATAAACATGGTGTACATACATTGCATGCAAGATTTGATATTTATATTATATATTATTATATTGAATATTGTCTGGATTACGATTTATTTCGGTATTACGTTTTTGTGAGCAATTCAAGCTCCGCCGGACCCTTAAGTTGCGTTGACGTTACATTATTTGTGTAGGTACCCAATACCTATGTTAAACTTTCACTGGTGAAACAATTGAATACAATTAATTTATTCATTTGTTTCACCAGTGGAACGGTGTTCGATATCACCACATTTCATTAAAAAACAAGCGCCTAACAGTATTATATCCGCAGTAGTGCCATGTTACCAAATTTCAATTTTGCAACATAAAGAAATCTAATTATAGTGAAGGAAAAATTCAATCGCCTAAAAAATTTATCGAACCAGAAGACGCAGGTTTCGGCAGAAATTTTCCTTCACTAAAACAACTTTTTAATGTAAGCATGGAAAATGCAAGAAAATCACAAAAAGATAGTTAAATAAATCTTAACAGCTATAAATTAAACAATAAGCGTATAAGAATTTGATAAATTTGTGGATGTTAAAACAGCAATAAAGTACTAACAATATATGTAATTATATAAATATTATATATTTATATAATCACATATATTATGTAGTAATAGAGTCGACGAAATCTTAATTGTGTATTTTTACGTTTGAGGTCCGTCCATAATTTAATTTACATACCTTCTTTATGATCTAGATCGGGATATTCCGTTGGAAGAATTGAGTGACGAAAATGCAGACTCTGAGTCTTATGAAGACGCAGAAGATATTGAAGAAACCCGTAAGGATGTAAATCTATTAAAATAAATAGTACCTTTATCTTTTATTTATATAGTTATATAAAGAACATGACATCCATACTTCATAATTCATTTCTGTATATTTCTTAAGTATATTTTACAATTTTGTACCTACATATTATTATTTATATTTTACTTACTTTCATATTTTGGTTTGGGATGTATAAGGAGTTGTTTTTATTACTTACAAGCGACCCGCCCGCGGTTTCACCCGCGCTGCTCCGCTCCTATTAGTCGTAGCGTGATACATATAGCCTATAACCTTCCTCGATTAATGGACTATCCAACACAAACAATCATCTGCTCGTTTGCCCCCTATTCGATAAAAAAAAACAATCAGAATTGTTCAATTTCCAACCAGTAGTTCCTGAGATTATCGCGTTCAGACAAACAAACTCTTCAGCTTTTTCTTATTAGTATAGATTAGTGTTATTTTAATATAAATTTCGGTTTTTTTTCATTATCAAGGTATGTAATTTTGTTAATTTTCATGACAGTTTTCAAAAATTGAAATTAGGTGCGTATCGCATGCTAATCTAGTGGAAAATTAAATTCGGTCGTGAAGATTAGATATCTATCTCCTTATGTACCTATTATAATAATTTACAATACTAAGGCGAACCAATCTAATTGCCTGTTTAATACAACAGGAGCAATAATAAAAGTAATACCTAAAGTTATCTAAAAAGAATTTGAATAATGCAAGTCATTGATTGCTTGATTTTTATTGTATGCAACAGGAAAGTTTGCATACTAATGGTTTAAGGAGAAAAGACAGTTGTTATGAACTATGAGACGAAAGCAACACAAAAGGAAAAATGATATGACTCTTAATATAGTATGAGAACTTCTTTAGGATAATAATTCTAGAAGAAAAAATGGAAAATGTGCAATTAGGGTTGTTGTATCAAGAGGTGAAAACAACGGTAGCGATTGGTCTACAGACGAGAGCTAAGTTCTTGATTTAAAAAAAGAAGAAAGAGGCCTTAAGTTTTCTCAAACAATTGTTTGTATGTTCCTTATTTACTTTCAGACAGTCTCAAATTCTGGTAAATCGATACGTCCAAACTTGATTGAATGAAAACTATCAATTTCAATCAATTAACACGTTAATTAACGTTGTAACACAATATGGTAGGATCGGATCCTCCTTAATTTCACTTCCTATTTTCGTACTTTCAGTTGCCATGAACAAAATAAAATTGAATTGGGAATTCAGTGATTTGAGAAAATGAGAACGAATTGTTTGTATTTAATGATTTAAAAATATATATTTCCCTTTGTACTTACACTATTTTCCAATGTTTGGTAATAGTAATTATATGATATGGTTTAATAGAAACAAAGGAACTGCCTCATAAGCCTAGAAGTCGATCTCAGGTCGAGCAAAGTGAAGTTGGGTATTTCCATGAAATTCTCAGTTGTAGCTCGGAGTTTGGGATCTGTGCCTGGTTAATGGCAATATGCTCGCCCTCTACTACATGGGACCTAAACATACCGGCGAGCTGTGGGTGTACATTAGTATACATCTGCCTAACCTTCATATACGAGAGTGACGGTCTGTATGTTGGAAGCTCCTATTTTATTTAAATGTTATATTGATGGTAGGGAAGTAACGTGAACTAATCGAAGATAAAATTGTCGGTAAAGATTTGAATAATAATTAGTATTGCAACTCCATAAACAGCATCAACAGTAGAATCAAACAGTTTCGAAGAATTATCAGCTCGACCAGCCCTGAGGCATCACATCGCACATTTCTGCCCAAATCTCAAGATAGCGAGGGTTTGCATCAGGAGGTGCCTAAAGGTTGGCAAGCCAGCGTTCTGCGGAAAAGACCATCATTGCTACTGCGGCCATAAGTACGATTTCCCAGGAAAAGATCCCAAGTTAAAACCATCAGATATCCTTGCACAGTTTAGAGATTTGTACGAAAAATATTTTGGACCAAAGTATTTAAAACAGAAGAAGGGTGCAATGGCACCTAAAGTAGTTAAGATAAACTAATTAATTAATTAATAAATCAATATTTAATAATATTGTTTTAATTGTTTCTTTCCGTCTCTTTCCGAAATCTGTAACATAGCACAGGTCTGTGTTATATAGCTTATAAGATTAGCAAGCTTACGAGTCCGGCGGAGCTTGAATTGCCCACAAAAATGTAATACCAAAATAATTCGTAATCTAAACATTGCATTGCTCAACCTGGGTTCAATTCCCAGGTTGAGCAAAGTGTTATTGGGTTTTTCTATAAAATTCCCAGTAGCAGCTCGGAGTTATGATTTGGCCCGGAGTTGGTTAGACTGGCAATAAGGTCGCCCTCTATAACTTGGACCTAAACAATTCGGACTTGCCATCATGCGGTTGCCGGTTCGAAACCCACCCATTACACTACCGTCGTGAACCCACTCGTAACACAAGCATTTAGCTTAGCACGAGGGGTTAACAAGAATACTAGTAATGTGCGACCCACATTTCTAGTAAGTTTTTTAAAAGAAAAAAAATAACACTAAAGCAAAATACACTATAAAAGTGAAATCTCAATAAACCCTGAAGTCTGCACATTATACTCAGCTATTATTTGGTTACACGCAGAATCTCAATAAAGCGCAAGGGGGGTGTCGCGACGGCTGTCGGCACTGATTTATATGCCGCGAACAGGACCACAGCCCAACTGAATTTTAATTACATACAACCCCTTTAGAAGCGTTACTTAAAGAGTGAGAGATGCTAGAAGCGACACACAAGTAAACTTTTTAAATAAACTTAAAAAAAATGATAAGATAATAATTGTGGTACGTTCGATTCCGGCACGGTACAAATATTATGTTCCGGGTCTAGTTGTATGTGTATTTGAGCATTTGTCTGTGTAACCGCATCTACGATACGGGTGATGAGATCCTAATTACTTAATTTAAAATGAAAAACATACCTTTTGATAAAGCAATAACTAAAACAATTCATTTCATTAGGACAGTTACTTCAGGTTTAACTGTCCTTGACCGTTTGTGAGAATTATGCAGTATCGTTTTATCATGATTTATCGGATTTGTCTCCACCCCAAATATCAGAATAACTATTAAAACATCGATGAAATTCCCAAAAAAAGGAAATTTTTAAGAAAATCGATTTTCTCATAATTATATTTCGTATCGGGAACGGATTGACTGGTTTCACGAAAAAAACCGGACTAAAATGAACATATCATTGTATGCTATTTCGGTAAGGCTAGTAGATGGCATTGTGTGCATTGTCCGAACTTCTCCTAAGTGGCTGATGTGATTTTGATTAAATGTTTTGTGTGTCATTAAGTAGGTTCTTGGATGGTTTGGATTCACAATTTGAGCCGGTAGGTGGCCGCACAATCGGGTTCAACGAGTATTTTCTATTTTCAAGGAAGGACAATGTTTGCTGGGCCCGCTAGTTTATAATAAACATGATTCTTTATTGTCTAAGTTTTCGCTTCTAAAACAATGAAAAAGAGTTCTAGAAGGAAACACTTCACAATATTTACTTATGGTGAATGTTTTTGACTCATAAAAAGAATAGATGATCAGACAGTCACTTTAGTATTCTAATTTATTTTATCTTCGTTTGAACAAAAAAATTGTAAAAAAAACATGTCATTTCCAGTAATTAATCATCTTTTTGGAAACTTTGAAAGTGTTAGATGGGATATTTATTGATTGTGGAACCTTGTGTTCCCTTATCATGACTGAGGAGCTGGTAGTGTGATGTTAATGACCTAATGCGACAAGGTAGACCTTTTGACCTTTTTGAAATCATTCATGATGCATTCTTGTATAATATTTTATTATATACTTGTTGACTGGTCGTGATATTTTGAAGATAAAAAAATTACATTAAAAATGTAATATGAATTGACTACTAAGTAAACTTAACCGAAAGTTATGTAATTAATTAAGCTTAGCGCAGATTATCAACACAGATTAGGTACCAAGCTATTGTTTAGGCCAAGACCTCGCCACGTGCTAACGGGGTAGCAGGCTACCTTTGATGAAGAAGCACCCACACTTCATTTATTTATGGTCAAAAATTATGTCATCATCATCATTATCATCAGCCTATAGTAGTCCACTGCTGGACGTAGGCCTCCCCCGCTGCGCAAAAACCGGCAAAAACCTTTCGCAAATCATCACTCCATCTTGCCGGAGATGGTGTTAAAATTAAGTACCTAATTTTATGACATAATTATAACGAGAGATTTTGTGGGAGAGCCATGCTTCGGCACAAATGGGCCGGCTCGACCGGAGTGATACCACGGCCTCACAGAAAACCGGCGTTAAACAACGCTTACGTTGTGTTTCGCCAAGTGAGTGAGGTTACCGGAGGCCCAATCCTCTGTTAAAGGTCGGCAACGCACTTGTGACTCCTCTTTTGGTGTTGCGGGTGTCCATGGGCGGCGGTAATCGCTTACCATCAGGTGATTCGTCTGCTCGTTTGCCCTTCTATCCCATAAAAAAAAACGAAAAATAAATACCGGGTACTCTCCTTCAGTATCGTTAGTGTCTCATCAGTCAGCCTATCATGCTTGAATCCCTGAAGGCTTAGGCAGAGGTATAGCGATGTAGTATTACAGATTGTGTTAATGTTTGAGATGCCATGTAATAGAGCGTGAGCCCGGAATACCACCCGGAATGCCACCCTTACGTTGGAGTTTGTCTAAAAGCACCTTGGTCTGTGTTACGAGTTTAATTACTCATGAGAGTCCGTTCTCCTTCTTTGCTGCGGCTCTGCAAGTCTGTAGTCTAATTTTCCTTAGAAAATTACAAATGAACATAATACCTGTAGTGGTATTATGTATGTATGTACCAGCTTCTGCCCGCGACTTTGTCCTGATGGAGAATTGGGTCTGACCTAGATAAAAAGTATTAGAAACTATAATCTAATCTCTGTGCCAAATTTCATCCAGATTCGTACATTTACATCCATTAATGCATTTGTAATATTAGTAAGGATATACATAGGACTGATTTGTAGCCTACATACCTACTATGTATAGTGCTTTTTACAAATCCAGGGATCCATCCCCGGGCAGCAGATGCGGTTCCACGTGAGTAATGACTCGGCACGAGTTTAATTTATACGAGCTGATGAATAATTTGGGGCTATCAAGTACGGAATGATGCTCCAGTGGAAGCTATCTCGAGCTACGCGATACATAACAAAATGATTGCATATATTCTGTGTTATCAAAGGAAGTGAAATAAGGGAAGATCTTAAAAACATATTTTTTTTTACTTTAGGACTAGTTTTACGAGGACTTCACAAATATACAATTAACGGACACAAAGTACACCCAGACTCGAAACAAAAATCCGGAGATCACACAAATACTTGCCTCGGGTGGGAATAGAACCTTCAACACGAGGAGCAACGGTAAAATAACAAAATTTGATATACGTATTGTCAACAAAAGAGCTAGGTATGCAGGCAGCCAGCGACATCTGTGTTTTGACGCATGATACGAGTATAATACATATTCATTATAGCTTTCAGTGGTAAAGTCAAACTTATTCGCGCTTCGACAATTTCTAACACGTAACATTATAATGAGTAGAAGTTCTGACGTAACTCGCGAAGCGATAAAATTTAGCTTGTTATATGTGTAGTACCGTTCTTACGTTCGCTCGCATCTAATTCTGTAAATAGCAAAAGGTCGTACTTTTCTATGCCCTAAGCCGAAGTTGAGCCGCATCAGGGATTTCTCTAGGCTATGTTCTTATTGCGATTGCCTAGATTTTCAGAAATCCTTAGTTAAGGATGGAATATATTTTGTAGATGAATGATACGAAGCGATGTGTAATTTACTTCAATTTATTTAGGCAGATTCAAATTTATTTCGAGGAAGATAAAGAACAAAATTATTTTTAGTTTTGTCTGTCGTCATATAATAAATTGGGCCTATATCAAACGGGTTGTCCTCCTTCTAAAATACCTCCTCTCAGAAATCCTTGGCCACGGTTTTCATCGTATTACAGTTGTCAAGATATCTTAAGAACGGAATAAAATAATTGGTTTAACTTTTTAGTAGCCATAGCTGGCTTCAATTTCTTTTGCTGCGTCGAACGCTTAAGTTCAGATTTGCATTTATTTTAGTGCATATAGAAACTAGAAAAATTTATGATTTTTATAGAGTAGAGAAAACCTCTATTTAATAAACCAGTTTAAACTGCTTTTTGATAGTCGCCCTGAAGCCAGGCACAGTCTGTCAGTGGCGCTTCTTTCTACATTTGGTGAACACTCACAAATACAAATTTGAGTATTATCGCTAGGAATATTTTGATAAAAAAATAAACGTTAGCGCAAGTGTATGAAATATGCTTGTGCTCGTATAGTAGGACTGCCTCATTAGTATATTGGTCCCAAGTGCGACTGCTACACTAGAGGTCCTGGGTTAGACCTACAGGTCGAGCAAAGTGTTATTGTGTTTTTTATGAAATTCTCAGGAGTAGCTCGGAGTCTGGATTTGTGCTCAGTTAATGGCAATAGGCTCGTCCCCTATTACATGAGACCTAAACATACCGGCGAATTATGGGTGTTTTATTCATTAGTACGCCTCTTCCTAACCCTTCGGGGAATACAGGCGTGATGATATGTTATTTTATATGGTTGTATTGCTACTTTGAACTGCCAGTGAGCTATGGAATTTGGAATACACAGATTTTAAATGAACAGACTGGATTTAATTTAGGGTTAGAATAATATTTGAGAGACCGATTGTGGCAGACCAATCTCTGTAGGTCACAGGTAAAAGTCCTACATAATCCTCTGTCTCCCCTGGGAGAGAGTTGCCATGAGTTTTGTTACAAATAAGAACTTTATTGCCCCTCCCTACAAGCCAAAATCTCAGTACGCTCATGTGTGCAGTGGAGTACGTTTACACAAAATCTGACACGGAAAAGGCAATTTCCTGAAAGGCACACCGCTACATACTTTTTCTTTCGAAAAATCGAACCCTTCCTATTAGAATGCAAACAAAATAGTAAATAAATCCTCTAAATGTACTGACAAAACCTCACATCCTTCATATTAGCATTAACATTGTGCTTAAGCAGCTCGAGTGGCCTATTGTTCCACGCTACGATCAAACCAGCATAAATTTACATACAGTACATCTGTTGTTTCAAAACAATAAGGTTCATTTTGCATTGTGTATTGTTGTTTCTAATTTTGTATTGAGAGACACGGTGCAAAAGCAAGTTGATTTGATTATACATTCCGTTTCCACCCTGATATCTATTGTTCTTTTACTTGTGTATTGTACTCCAATATGTATTTCGTGGTTATTATCTTTTGATGGTTATGATAACCATGCCACATTGGATATACATTTTACCCTTTCTTCATTTTAGTGATATTCTAAGAACTCTGGTGCAGAGTTTGTTTGACTTGATTTCGCACTGCCATATTTTCTGCCATTAAGCAAAAATTTACTAACATTATTGTAGTTTTGACTGCTTCATCACCCTAATGGTCCCAAGTGCGACCACTACGCTAGAGATCCTGGATTCTATTCTCAGGTCTAGCAGTGTTATCGGGTTTTTATATGAAACTCTTAGTAGCAGCTCGGAATTCGGATTTGTGCCGAGTTAATAGCAATAGGCTCACCCCCTATTACATGGGACCTAAATATACCAGCGAACTATGGGTGTACATCAGTATATTTCTGTCTGACTATTCGAGCAATGCAGGCGGGATGATATTTTTTTTTTATTGTGTTCCGGTTTGAAGGGTAATGTAACCAGAGGAGTTCCTAGTACGCAATTGGGAGAGCAACTAATGTCTCAGTCGCATGATAGCATAATTACTAACAATGAAGTCCCTTATCATCAAAAGGCTACATTGTTAGTAATTTTGGTACAGTAAAAATGTATTGTACAAAATAGTCTAGAAATTGAGGTATAAAAACCTAAGTACTAATGTATCTTTCAACGTCCAAGTTGATTGTACAAATTCACCTTTACAAAAGAAATTCGGAATGCAATTTTATAGTTGACAGCTCCATACATCATGAAAGAAATGTAAGAATAAAGTCTGACAGCGTTGACGTACCCTCTAATTCTATCGGAAGCTCCGGGGGTCCTTTTGGTCGAATTGTCAGGGATATTACAAGGTTATTGAATGAAACCAACATATCTTGACTCGTAGCGATATGTCGAACTATGTAAAATGTTTTGAATTTGATATTAGAGAGATAGTATTAATTTGGATTTCTGTATACTGTATAAGTACTGTACTGAAATATGTTATTTATAACTGCTTTAGTCTAGAGGTTACAAGCGCAACTGCTATGCTAGAGGTCCTAGTTTTAATTCCCAGGCCGAGAAATGTGTTATTGAGTTCTATGAAATTCTCAGTAGCAGCTTGGTTTTTAGATCTGTGCCTGGCTAATCAATAAGCTCGCTCACTATTTACATGGGACCTTAACGTACCGGCGACAGAGGCGTACTAATGTACACCACATTAGTACGCCTCTGCCTAACCCTTCAGGGAATAAATGCGTGATGGTATAAAACAGCGGGCAACTGCTAGTCTGCAATAAATACATTATGGTTGGCGTTTGTCCTTAGCCACCATGTCACCATTAAAGGTCAGGATATAATGCAGTTTAAACAAGTCGTGTCAATGTAGGTACCTTGAGTACATAACATCATCAAAGAATGTTTATGTAAAAGGGGAACATCGGATTATGTTGTCCATGTAGATGTGCAGGCATCACATAATCATAACATTTAACAGACAAACAGACAAACTGCACTCAACTATCGATTCACTCGTGATTTAAGACACGAAGATTGTTTCTATGTATTGGGGAAGACCCACTCGGGCAGTGCATTCCACATTTTTTAGCGGTACGCATGATAAAAGTAAACTTAAAGCATTTTATTCGGGTCTTTGGAATGTTCACCCTGAATCGATGTTGCTTTTTCGTCATTTCGTCGAATTGTCAAAAACTAGGTGCATAGTTCCGAGTAGTGGGTTTTAGGGAGAAGAGCCACCAAGGAACTTTATTTATTTATATTATTTATTTTATTTATTCGCTCTTCACAAAAAAGGTTCCTTATTTTCTAGGTGCAATTAAAGTAGGTACTTATTAGCTAAAGAAGAAAAACCGTAAAATTTCAAACCTGTTTTGTGAGAGCCTGGTGCCTGCAGTGGGTTTGTAAAAACCTGTATTACATTATAGTCTATTGGAACTCCATTGATACACCTTTTAAAGTCAGATAATAATATAAATCCCTCAAAGTATAGAAATAATACACCTCTAGATAATTATTATAGTTTATACTTACAATATATGAAACACAATAATTATAAGACCCAACTATATAAATATAAAATTTTGTTTCCTTATAATGTTTGTCTTCTATGCGTTTCTAAATTCAATTGCGATGAAACTTTGATACATTGTTGTAAATATCTCTGCGAAGGTCTCTATTAGAAAAAAAATAGAAAAAAGATATGGCAACGCTTGTCGGGCATATGTACCTACCTGCACCAATAGTTTGCCGGGATATTTAGGACCCACGTAATAGGGAGTGAACCTATTGTTATTAACCGGGCACAAATTCAAACTCCGCGATACTACAGAGAATTTCATAGAAATACCAATCACACTTCCCTCGACCTGTAAATCGAACCGAGGACCTCTAGCATAGCCGTCGTGCCAAGGCATGATGATGCAGTTAAACTCAACTTACGAATAAATTTTATTCATACGCATACAAACAATATTATCAAGATAACGTCATCCCCTTAAGATCTGTTTACCTCTCAGAATTTCGCCTTAAGGCTTAAATTTGATTAATACGTCCGAGAATTTTAAAACGAATGAATTATCAAGTAAAGTAGCTACACAAAGCTTAAGCCGAGTCAATGAGCAAAATAAAACATAATTCATTTCAATAATTTACAAAAGAAACGTTGCCCTTTTTAGATGACCCTCTCCTCAATATACTTGTCTCTTTCTACCACATTCGAGAAACTTAGCTTTGTCTCACTCCAATAAACGTGGAGTATTGCCAACTTTAATGTTATCTTCTTTTTATGCATTTGCAAAGATAACGAATTGTATTTTGCTCTAGTAAGTGGAAAATTTGATTTCGAAGCAATGTAATTCGTCAGTTACTTTGGTGAATGTTCAGGTTCACTGAATAAAGTTATAACGTTGTTGCTTACGAGTTTACAGTACAGTTAAGTTTAGCTGTTATAAAAATATTCATCAGTTTTTACTGTATAAAAATTTAACAGGGAATTATGTTATACGGGAAAAACTCGCACATCCGATGAAATGATAACAAAATAAACAAAAAAATAATTCCCAAAATCCCGTAATCCCGTACGTTGTAAAATAATCCCAAAAACCCAAGTCGAGCACACTCCCATTTCGCGCAGCTTCACTTCGATTGGCTACGGATCTCCCCTCGTAGCTCGTAGCAACGTGAGGCTGTCGTTCGGGTGACCCGCTACGGAGCGGACGTCTACGCCGTAGCAACTAAAAGGGGACCTTGACACGATTGTCACACCCCGAATTTCGTTTATCTACTCGAATAATACGATTTAAATTATAAATTGTGTGCTATTTTCGTGAAATACGGTGTACGATGTATCGGTACACTTTCGGCCAAATTGAATGATACCTTTCACTTTCGAGTGTTTGTTTATTGTGTGTGGACATTGACTAGGTATCTGAGGTGTTTGCACGTGGAGTTGAGCGTAAGGTGAGTTTTTACGAGTCATTCATTTTTTTTTCATTCAATAAACATTTGCACACTTCTTTAAAAATTGGTCGAATTGAGGGCAATTTTACTTCACAATGTTTTTAAAAATGTATTAGCTCAGAACATAAAATATAACATCACGAAAATGTTTTTTACTAAAAAATAATACGTATCGGCAAAATTGTGTTTCAAATATCGCATTGGATGGGATCCCATATTATAATTCATGGGTATTGAATGAATGAATATTTAATGTAGACCCCAGATACGGTACCATGCATGCTGTAACAAAAAAAAATATTATGCAAAATTTTCCTCCCAGAGTTAATTTCGCAGTTCGCGGTATTTTCATCTCATTTTTTGCATTTCGTTTTACGTCGTTTTAATCTGTATGTAAAGGGGCTTGTGTGCACTACTTATTTATGTGAAATAATTAACTTTTTTCTGCTTATATGTAGTATCAAATAATATTATATACTGTCTGAAATATAAAATTTAAAGTTATAAAAGGAATTTGTGGACCACATTAAAGGCGCTGGAAAATAAAAAAGTAATTTTATGAGGATATATAATTTTAAATCTACATCAAATTTGATAATTCGTTTGTAATTTTATTTCATTTGACAAGATGCAAAGAACTTGATGAAGCAGCTTTACGTGGGAGAGCCATGCTTCGAAACAACCCTTATGTTGTGTTTCGCCGAATGAGTGAGGTTACCGGAGGCGCAATCCCCTTTAAAAAGGTCGGCAACGCACTTGTGACTCCTCTGGTGTTGCGGTTGTCCATGGGCGGCGGTAATCGCTTACCATCAGGCGATCCGTCTGCTCGTTTGCCCTCCTACCCCATAAAAAAACAGTATAAAAAATGATTTCAGATTCTGTCCTGTAATTTAAGCCTAGGTACCCATACAACCAAACGTAGCGTAGCGATTCGGCAAACATAGTGTAAGACGCCCTCGGGCAAGCTGGACTGATGATTTGCGGAAGGTTGCTGGCGGAAGCTGGATGCGACAAGCCTAGGACGGGGCGAAATATCGCTCATTGTGGGAGGCCTACGTCCAGCAGTGGACTGGTATAGGCTGATGATGATAATTATGACCCATACAACCATTCTTATGGTATCCTCGGATGGGTAAATGAGGTGTAGGGCTAACATGCGTCCCATACATAATTATGTCTACGTATTATTTCATCTTTAACTATACTTTTAGCAAGATTTTTGGCACATGCATATTTTGCGCCTTGCTTGCGGTGGAATTTATATGGTATTGGATTGAAATACACACCTCGTCGTTAACATTTAGAGAATATATGTGTTATAATATATTATATAATCTAAAGTTAGGTGTAATATGGACACATTCAGAAAAACCGCAATGTTCTAATCCTTCTTATTCATGCTCAAAGGAACTTAACTTCTATCCATTAGTATCAAGTTTCATCATTCTTGTACGTATCAGGATCACAGAAGTCACGTATTACGTATATATGAGTAATTGTTAGTCTATAGAATGTAATAGGGTAGTTGACTGGTCTTTGATTTATTATATATAAATAGTTATAAAAATTAGATATAAAAATAGTGGTCCTATTGAAAAATGTTATTAAAAATTCGTGAAAAAAAAAATACTCATAAAGTTCTAAAATATAAGATTTTAAAGTATTTAGTGGGGCTTGAGTGGGGATGTTCTGTCTCTTTCTCGCAAAACGAATGTCAGTATAGTATTTGTATGGCACATGCATGGTTTGACGTCACAACGTGCTACGCGTGTACGCTCTCCGTATAGATTAAAATTAAAATGCTCGTATCTTCCTTATTTTTGAACCGATTTGTATTTTGTTTTTTTCTTCGCCTCTATTTATGGTCTTCGTTTTTATGAGGCCATTAAAAAATATCAATCAACTAGCCTATTTACGTGGAAAAATTAAGATATCACTAAGTTCTTTACGCTGTATTAGTTATATATACGTATATAATTAAAAACCCCCGCAGTATCAGGGTAAGGTCACCATGTTCTTGCGGTATCATTTAAGTTGTTACTTCAATATTATGTTGGATACCAAATTACAGATCGACCCGACCTGTGGAAGTTGCTCATATCCCTTTATCAACTAGAAAAGAGCTGATGAACTTCAATCGGGAGGCCACATTTTCCTTTTTTTATTGATTATGGAATACGAGTAGACAATCCACATGATGGTAAGTATCCATCGCCGCCCATAGACACCAGTAACACCAAAGGAGTTGCTGATGTGTTGACGACCTTCAAGAGCTCATACTGCAGACTGCTAGAGCCGCAGCAACCGAGGGGGAACTGGCTCTCATGCGCAAAAGTCCAAATACACACCAAGGTGCTTTGCTACAATCTCCAATATAAGGGTGGTTGCCAGCCATTTAGACCCCAACAAGTCCTACTACCGAGGAAGTCAGATATTTTCTCGCCTCTTACGCCCGATCGCTTATTTTCTCACCTATCTATATATAAAAATATCGTAACTAACAATAAAATAATATCAGGTTTCGACCCAAATATAAAAATATAAAAATAGTTAAACCTCAATATTCGTCTACGAGTCATCTTAACGTCCTGAGCGTAGTCTAGACATCTTAATGGGGTTATTGCTATACTTTGACCTACAAGGTGAGGTGAAATGACATAGATTATAACATCTTGCCCGTATTTCTTGAGAGGATAGGCAGAGGAGTAGGTATGGCTTAAATGTCACGGTGTATAAAAAAACAGAGCAGAGGTGCACGAATGTATGTACATCAACAGTTCGATGGTATGTTTAGGTCCCATGTAATAGGGGGCGAGCCTATATATAAAAAAAAAATATTTATTTTATTCATTTTTTATTTATTTTTTATTGTTTTATTGCCATTAATGTTTGTTTATTTTTTATTTTGTGTAGCAGTAATAAATGATTTTTCTTTCTTTCTTTTCTTTTTATTGCCATTAATCAGGCACAAATCCAGACTCCGAGCTGCTACTGAGAATTTCATAGAAAAACCCAATAACACACTGCTCCATCTGGAAATCGAACCCGAGACCACTAGCGCAGCAGCCGCGCTTAGGACCACTAGACTCAATACTCAATACTTTATTGCATTCCATAATATTTTATAAAGGTGGACTATTAGATAACTTAGATCATTATGGACCCTGTCGGGCACAGCAAAATTAGGAGACTAATGAGGCAGTTCTAATAATGCTTATTTGAAATAAAAACATTACAAAATCACTAGCACCTGATTAAATAATGTTTTACTTATAATCAAGAAAGCGTATCTACCTAAATGTAGCAAGATCCATTTTCTTAATCGGATAAATATTTCGGTTCCATATCTTTATAATCCCAAAGCTACGGTAGCGGAAAGAGAGAAAATATTTAATTTTCTCTCTTTCCATTCGAAAAGGTCCAAAGAATATTATCACGGCTCCGCACAACAGGCCTAAGTAAATACCAAAGAATATATGACAGTTCAACAGAAAGTCTTATAAGAAAACGAAATATATGAGAGAAAAGAGGTTATATTAACCCCGATATAGAATTTGTGTGTGCCGCAAATGTTTTTGATATGAACTGTTGACTGATCAAAGGTCCTACGCATATAGAAATTATGTCCATAATTCTTTGATTTATTTCTTCGAATTCGTACTTGCGAGGGTTTGGGTATATTGTTTAGGTATGCCTAAACAATATACGACTAAGATTAGATATTTGATTGAACTATTTTATAAGAAATTTACCACGAACCAAAGCTAATATAGTCTCTTCAAGATAAATTACTAGTTAGGAATTTTTGGACAACATTTTAACATTATTTCTAGTGTTTTTTGTGGGAAGAAGAAACGGTGCAATAAACTCCCAATTACATATTATATTATTGTATCGACTAATAACATTTGTATAACTAAGGATATGCATCAGTACAGTTCAGTATAACCCTTGGGATGTTTAAAAAAAAAACACTTTATGTCATTAAAAACATATCAGAGTTGCAGGTGTTCATGCGCGACTATTTACCACCAGGTGGCGCGTCAGCTCGTTTGCCGACTTAATTCCAAAAAAAAGATATAAGCAAATAACGGCAGGAGCCGTTGAGGGTAGTTTGGTAAATCAACTAAATTCTCTTTCGATCGCCCGTCGCCGACTCGCGGTACTCAGTAGGACTTTACGTCTTGAGCTGAGTGAACGTTTATTGCTCGCATTTAGAAAATGTAGCACCTATTTGTGGACTTTTTGTGTTTATAATTGTGTTGCGTGTTCAACGTTCAGGGTAAGAATGTGTGTACGACTATAATTAAAATTCCGAAGGCCGATAGATAAAATTCTAAATTGACTCTTAATTACTTTTTAAACCCTTAATACTATACAATTTCGAGTACGGGTTAAGGAACGACTGAAGCTAAAGGGCAATACAAGTTCTCACTTGCCAAAACATATGTGTCAGCATTGACATTAAAAACTCAGTGGTATTACTACTATTGTACGACATTTATGAGACGGGCGTGCCATCTGCAGCTCATCTGCTAACTCAAGGTAGGTGTAGCTTAGTTGGCTATTAGCTGATCCCAATAACAAATCCGTCGATAGATAGAAATAGATTCTGTTCAAAAATATTAGAATGGACAATAAACTTAGAAACATTTCCAACCCCAAAAATTTATCACTGGACAGCTACTCGCGTTCAACTTCAGATACGTATAGATATTTCGTGGGATTTGTGCAGTGTTATTGCGTTTTTTATGTAATTCTCAGTAGCAGCTCGTAGTCTGGATTTGTGCCCGGTTAATGGCAATAGGTTCGCCCCCTATTACATAGGATCTAAACATACCGGCGAACTGTGAGTGTACATTAGTACATCTCTGCCTAACCTTTCGGGGAATACAGGCGTGATGCTATGTTATGGTTATGTTATGTATAATATATGCCTACTATTGATTATACTATCTTCTTCATACACTGTTATAATTGCTCCAACCGTTTTAATCAAAGTAAATAAATAAATTAATATATCTGAATTCATTAAGTTGCCAACAGTAATTCCTCGTAAAGATTTTCGAACTCGATCAATAAAGATTAAACAAAACAAATTCTATTTGGACCTTACTTAAAAGGTAAGGTACTTACATTTAGATTTTAAGTAGGTCACAGCGCCAACCCACCGCGTCGTTGAAAGCAATTTCTTGTAAATTACAAACTAAACGCATACTTTGTAATTAGTTAGCAAGACAGTTAATTGAAAAGAATGGAAGCATCGGTGCAGCTTTATGCATACAAATAGACATTTATTTTCATGACATGGAAATTACTCGAAAATATTATACCGTGACATTATTGAACTGTGACATTTATATTCTAGTCTTTTTTTATGGGATAGGAGGACAAGCGAGCTGACGGAACGCCTGATGGTAAGCGACTACCGCCGCCCATGGACACGCCGACCTTTTAAAATCGGATCGGGCCTCCGGTAACCTCACTCACTCGGCGAAACACAACGTAAGCGTTGTTTGACGCCGGTTTTCTTTGTGACCGTGGTATCACTCCAATCGAGCCGGCGCATTCGTGCCGAAGCATGGCTCTCTTTATGTAATTTGTTTGTGTTATATCTTGTGAGATACAAAATAAATGTTTTTTCTTTCTTCCTTTCTATTAAAATAAATATTATTTGTAAATGTGAGCCATGCAGGCTATTGATACATGTTAATTGTACAAGCTTGTTATAGTCTCGAGGCTTTTGGAACTTCATTTGCCCTACACGAATGTCCTGCTGATCTGGTATGGTCGATCGTTGAGCTCCCTAAATTATAGTTGAGCTACACGATGACTGATGCACGCGTGTCGTCATTTGGGACTGGTCTACTCAAAGCCGCTATGGTTCTATCCGCAAAAGGCGATTACAGACATTATCCTACATCGTGCCTGCAAATCTGCATTACTTGCAGAGTAAATATCATTTCATTTCATATAAATTATTGGACCGATATTAGAACATCGTGATACGTGATCGTGTGAGACTACATCAAATGTTTGGAATCAGCATAAAGAAGACATTAGGATTTTTGACGCTTTCTCGAATATTAGACATTGAAATAAAATAAATTTTCACGGATGTTATCGCGTTATCATTAAATCTACATCCTGCGAAATTGCAAGACCAAAGGATATGGTGGGCTCATTCTATATACATCGGATGGCTAATAATTAATAATTTAATATTAAGACATCTGTCTAATTACAACCATGGATGCTGTAAAGGATCCTAAATGTCGAAAATTACATAATATCAATGTAAAACAATAAAATGCGTATCTTATTTCGAGCATATACGGAATATAGAGATAGAAATTTCGTTGCGAGCAAAAACACCTACCATAGCTAGTATATACATAAATATATATATGTCTAGCTCACAAGCTACGGAAACTGTAGCGCTATCGATCAAATCTTCTCGCCTTACTCGAGTTGATCGCGTAACGATTGCCAACAATCTGACGATTAATTGATTCTTACCATTTTGAGTTGCGCCATTCATTATGTCATTATGATATAATTGATGGTTTCCCTTAGAATATCGTTGATATTCTAGAATTTAGATTTTATTTACGCATTTTTTTTATGGGATAGGAGGGCAAACGAGTAGACAGGTCGCCTGATGGTAAGCTATAACTGCCGCCCATGGACACCCGCAACATCAGAGGAGTCACGAGTGCGTTGCCGACCTTTTAAAAGGGGATTGGGCCTCCGGTAACCTCACTCACTCGGCGAAACACAACGTAAGCGTTGTTTAACGCCGGTTTTCTGTGAGGCCGCGGTATCACTCTGGTCGAGCCGGCCCATTCGTGCCGAAGCATGGCTCTTCCACGTAAGACGGGCGGCGGTGATCACTTAAAAAAAAGTATAGTATGTACATTTCGTGAAAGAAAAATTCGACTCCGCGCAGGATTTGAAAGTGCTTTCTCCGAGCCTTTTACCAGACCTTTACTAGGTCGTCTGTAGATCTCGTTGGAGGCTATCCTACGCTGCGCTTTCTGGTGCGTGGTCTCCACTTGAGAACTTTTTTGCTCCAGCAACCTAGTTCTACGAGATACGTGCCCGTGCCGTTAGATGCAGGTGGCATATAGGTAATTCTTATTCCCCTTGTCTTTTGTACTATCGGATGGCCAGAAGCATGAAAAAGCGGCATTGATTCATTTTGGACATTCCAAAAACCCGAACTTTTACCATACATAACATAACGTAACATACCATCACGCCTGTATTCCCCGAAAGGTTAGGCAGAGGCGTACTAATGTACACCCACAGTTCGCCGGTATGTTTAGGTCCCATGTAATAGGGGGCGAGCCTATTGTCATTAACCGGGCACAAATCCAGACTCCGAGCTGCTACTGAGAATTTCATAGAAAAACCCAATAACACTTTGCTCGACCTGGGGATCGAACCCAGGACCTCTAGCGTAGCAGTCGCGCTTGGGGCCACTAGACTAATGAGTAGTCTTTTACCATACGTACCGCCGAAATGTAGAACGCGCTTTCCGAGTGAGTCTTCCCTGATAGATGTAATCTGGGTGTTTTTAAATGACGAGTGAATCGGTTTATTTTAGGCAAGCGCGCTCCATCGCAGTGTCGATTAACATCAGGCGTACTGGCGGTCAAGCATAGGCCTATCAGGAATAAAAAAATGTGGAACTTATGGAAGTCTATTGGGGAAGCCTTTGTATGGACCTTCCCTTGCCCTATAGTCACGGTCACGGGATTCGTGACATCTGCCACGACCATGACAGCTGCTGCGATTTCTCGTTCACATTATCCGTCTCATGGCAGAACGAGATTTGCTTAAGCGCCAGGTATTCCATTCCCGAAAATGGCTCGCAGTGACGTCACGAAACTGAAGAATTTCACTATCAGTGTTGCCGTTATCAATAAGGAATTTATTAATTCATGATAAATATAAAATAAATTGCTTACTAGTCCAAAAATTTTTGTCTCGTGCTATTAGTCTATCAAAAAAATAAACTGTATGAAATTTCTAATTGAAAATTTCACTAAGGTAAGCAAGAACAACTAAAAGAAGCAAGAAAGTGAAAATGTGCACCTTGCTCGGCTAATTTGACGACACGTTTGGCGTAGCGGCTGAGCGATCGGCTTCTGCGCCACGTGTTGTGGTTTCGATCCACACAAGGGGCAATTATTTGTATGACCTACAGATAGTTGTTCCGGGTCTGGGCGTTTGTGTATGTGAGAGTTTGTGTCTGTAAACGCAGCCACGATACAGCAGAAAAATCTAGAGTGGGCCAGCGTTTTTTTTTAATTTAAAATAAAATTAATTTACACACAGTGTATCGTCTAGCTGACACCGGAATACGATATCTGGTGTTCTACTATGATCCGTCTTAAAGTGACATCCATTTTAACCCAAAAGCATAGTAGGTTATTTTTTGCCAAAGAAAATTGTTTTCTAGGTCAATAGACGTACGATACCTATTCCGAGTTTATGAATTGTTTAACACTCTCGGTTTGCCATTTTCCTTTAGGAGAGAAAATATTAAACAGTATCTGCACATTTTGCGACTGTAAGGATGTTTGTTGAGGGAATATTCTTATTTCCATTATTTTTTATTGTAAGGTAGGTAACTTGTTTGATGTTGAAAATGAATAGGTCTCAGTAGTAGGACTGTTTAAAAATCTTTAAGAAAGGTCTCCAAATTAGTTTTCTATGAAATATAATATACCATCACGCCTATTATTCCGAGAAGAGATACGCAGAGATGTACTAACATACGGCGTCATTTATCCAAGATGTTTAGGTCCAATGTAAGAATAATAGGGAGCGAGCCTATTAATCGGACACCAATCTAAACGCCGTATTTATGTACTGTACAGGTTTTTTAATGGCAAAATTTTAACTAAAACATTTTGTTGTGTCTGTAAACAAAGGATAATTAAAAATCTAAAAGGATAACGCTTATGAAACTTTGAATAGGCTTATCACATTCCTATCCAAAAATACAGTGTTACCTCGTGTTAGTTGATTTTTCGTTAATATAATGGCTTTTGTATAAGTGCTTTTACCTTGATGCAGCTTATTGTAATTTTTTGGATACAAACCTTCAGACTACCGGATTTAAGTCCAAAAGAAAGAAACAGAAATAACCTACCGTCTGTCTATTCATATTGATACTATTCAATCGTATGCACACTACTACGAATATTATATTGAAGGATTTATAATTTTATCATCACGCTTGTAGCGGCATGTAAAACAGAGTTTTACTGATTATTACCCACAGTTCACCAGTATATTTACGGGTTGAAATCATTTATTTCATAAAGATTACAAAACACTTCAACAGAAATAAATACTAAGTATTATACTGTGGAGGGGCGAGGTATGTTGCCCCTCACACCAAAGGGAGGATCCTCCGACCAGGCGGGTGTTTTGCCTGGCGGGCCACGGCCCAACGGTTGATGTCGGGCAGTTGTATATATGCAGGTTGCGATGCAAACTTCACTTGCGCGATTCAGGACTTGTCCGTATAGTTTGTATGTAGCACGGTAGGTGTCGCTACATCACTCCCCCCCGAGACCGGAGGTCGATGGTCGTGTCGATGAGTCAGCGGTCAGTGCGTCTGAAGAGCTTGCCAGTGCCAGTGGAGTGTGTTCCAGTGAATCGGAACAGGATGCCGCGTAGTCCACAGTGAGTCGGGACTGTGTTGCGGTGAGAGCCCCAGTGAGTCGGGGTGATGCTGCGTAGTCCTCAGTGAGTCGAGGAGGTGCAGTGTTGAGTAGTGGCTGGCTGCTGCGTCGACCAGGAGAGACTGCCTCTGCTTGTTGACCGGCCGAAGTGCAGTGTGCTGTGCCAAGTTGCTTGATGTCGGCTGAGGGTGCTGACCAGGCATGCGCGTTCGCTGCAGGCGTGTGGTCAGGATGCCCGTTGAAGCCGGAAGAGTGCTGGCTGGCTGTGTGACTCGCTGCTCGTGCTGTGAGGGAGGGAAGACGACGATGTGATGAAGCTGCTGGTCTTCGAAGGCTGCGCTGGTGTTCTTCTCGGGGTCCCCAGTGTGGATACACTGGGATCACGTCGGGGTCACCACTGTGGAGGGCCGTGGCCCGCCAGGCACAACACCCGCCTGGTCGGAGGATCCTCCCTTTGGTGTGAGGGGCAACACACCTCGCCCCTCCACAATACTATAAGATACATTAGTTGTCCAGGAATAGCGCGTAGAAATAAATTATTTTATTATAAACTTCTTCTACACGAGACTTTGTCTGCGTGGACTTGGGAAAGAATTGGGTCCGACCTGGATAAAAAGTAGCCTATGTATTATTCCAGACTATAATCTATCTCTGTGCCAAATTTCATCCAGATTCATTTAGCCGTTCTGGCGTGAAAGAGTAACAAACATCCATCTATACTCACAAACTTTCACGTTTATAATATTAGTAAGGATTACAAATATTTGTCTGAAGTTATGAAATTTTTTGTTATGTATCACCGTAAGGCGCATGCGGCGCGGTGTGTGCATTTTACTTGAGATGTAAAGAATATTTTAAGTCCCATTTTGTAGGACTTATTGCAATTAACTGCCTGAACTCCGGGGTGCTATTAAGAATACAATAAAAGCCTCCGATTTATGCTTCACTTCTTTTGTAAAGACAACTGGTAACTTTCATTTAAATTCTTTATATATAACATTTCATAGAAATTCTTCCAATTCCTAATTGAAAAAATAAAAGAGAAAATAAGGATATAAAAAAGAAACAGCTTTATTTAACCTTCAAACGCGCACGTCATCCGAAGAACGGCACGTCAAGCCTTCAACGCGTGGGCTTACTTAACAGACACGTAAAAAATTCAAACGACAGTATGAATATAAACTTGTGGCTCAACTATGAAACTGGTAGTGGGCAAGTCGAAGGGATTTTATTAATATGAACCCCTTGTCTTAGGCGACAGCGAATGATATGGGTACATTGATTCGTGTTCCAATGTGGGACTTTTTTACTGTGCTGTTTTCTGTTTGGACACTAGAATAAAGACAATAACACTTAAATTCATGTATGTATATTTAGTTCTTTTAGCTGGAAATAAATATTGTTAGTTAGCCAGTTAATAACAATGAGAACTGTAATGCAGTGTAAAAACTTATGTATCTTTGAATGTTATTCCAATGTAATAATTTAATAAAATAAAGAAGACACACGACATTTATATATGTAAAGTGCTTCTAATTACGTCAAAGCGATGAAATCTATATTGTAAATACTTAGACTTCAATGCATTTATCGAAATTTCCCACAATATTTTCGCCTCGAGGCATATTCCAGCCAGTAAAGTATTTAATTCGTCCACAACCCTCATTTTTGTGTTTCGACCGCCGAAACAAGAAAGCAAGGAAGTAAAATTTACTACTGCTGATTATTGCCGAAAGAGCCCTGAGGCCCAAAGTGCCGCGTCGTAAGATTTTAGAAACCGCTACCGATGCGGGAGGGTTACTAAGCCCATAACGTTATGCATATCCCAAGTATTTTTTTTGGAGCGACATTATTTAATTTTTTATTTATTTACTGCTGTCTTTTAGTAGATTACTTGAGAGAACAATTGAAGTGAATACTTAAATGATAAAACCATAACATAACTCATACATAAAAGATTACACAAAAAGAAAATATTTATAATCTAATAACAACTAATTAATACAAATAACTATAATTAATACAACTAGTACTAGAAAAATAAACTAATATATAAATATAAATAAAGTTAAAATAAATAAATAATGAAAAGGAAATTATAAAGTAAAACTAAACAAATAAAGAAATGGTAATTATATGTAATATACACGTTGTCGTGTATATATACACGACAAAACATAAGCCTTCCTCCTCTCTCCTACATTGCCGTGCCCGACAGGGTCCACGATTGATACTTTTATATTTATTTTTAAACACCTGTTAACATTGTGGAGTGCAATAAACGAATTGAGTATTGAGATTTTTAAGAAAATATGTTAAGTAGTCGTATACATTCGAACAATTTAACGATCAGTTTTACTATATCTATTTAAGAGTCTGAATTAAATGTCAACAACATAATTGGAGAATGGCTAGGGTAATGTTTTAGTTCCATTTGGTCAGCTGAGCCAAGTGTGGGTAAATATATATTTTATTTACTGGTTTTTGACACTTACGCGAATATTAGAAATTGAAATAAAACTACTTTTTACGGATTCTATCGCGTTGTATTGAACTACTGAATCAGATTGCCAATAATTAATAAAAATGTATGGTAGCTGTTAGTAATTTGTAACATTAAGACGTCCAACAACTTACTCTACCCGTGACCATGGATGCTGTAAAGGATCCGAAACGTCGGGAATCAAATAATATCAATACAACGGCATAAAATCCGTAAAAAGTAGTTTTATTTCAATATATTTTATTTATTTGTATATTCTTTATTACACACCAAACCAAAACAGGAAATGACAGTTTTATAAATATATAATGGGCGGCCTTATCGCGGACTGCGATTCCTTCAGGGTACTTTAGCATGGGCATAATGGTACAGAGCAAAATAAATGGAGTTGTCAATGGTGTAACTATTGAAATATTGATACAAGTCTAATTGCGTCTGACCTGGACACTGTGCTAAATTTCATACAGATCCGTTCAGCAAGTTCTGGCGTGAAAGAGTAACAAACATCCATACATCCATACTCAAAAACTTTCACGTTTTTATAATTCGTAAGGACATAAAAATATATTATTATTATTTATGATACATTGATTTTTTATTTTATCTGTGTTGTACGGACCTTGTCTCAATAAATGTGTTTTTCTTAATTTTTTTCTTTACTTGTAGTCTCTGTCGACAGAACTCGGCATCCGAATAACTGCTAAATCTAATATCTTGAAATCATCATTGAGATATCATTAACGAAAGCCACCGAAAAATATGCCTTATTCTGCCAGAGGCGAACATTTGGATCATTTTCTCAAATTAATTATCTCGTTGCTAAATAATGAGTTAGCAACAAACATATTATAACACCCGAAAACTGTTCCAATGAGAATCGCCAGATGCCTACAAAACGGTACTCAAAGAGAACAATAGCACTTAATTAATTTTCTTTTAGGATAACATAAAAGAGGATGGAAAAGAATAGGATAGCGGTCTGAACACAGACATTTGGAGAAAAGCGGATTTAAAGCGCTGCAAAATTATCTGGACAAAGAAACGGGCGAAATTGAACCTTACTCTAACGATAACACGGTGGCTTTTGATGTTATTGCAGTAGATACCACTATTACACAGGGAACGAATGTAAGGAATTTCTGGAGGATATGTTGGTCGTAATTATGGGTGGGCACGAGGTAGGCACGCGCATATTTTCCTTGTTGATGGCAGGCAATACCGCAGTCTTAAAATAGTTTTAGGCCTACTGAGTTACTTAAGCGACAATAACGCCAAGTTTTGGTACTAGATGACGTTTGGCATTTTAAACGGTTCTTGAAATTGGATCTATTAGTTACGATTCTGTGGTGTAATTAACAAGTGTTGCAGTGAAATGTGGGGCGTTGTGAGTGTCAAATGAGTAGGTATATGGTTTGATCAGATTTGATATGAGATGATACTGTCTGAACTTACATTAAGCTTAATACGAATTATATAGAAGACTAGCTTCTGCCCGCGATTTTGTCTGCTTGGACTTCAGCATTGGGTCCGACACGGATAAAAAGTAGCCTATGTGTTATTCCAGGCTATATTCTATCGGTGTGTCAAACTTTATCCAGATCCGTTCAGCCGTTCTGGCGTGAAAGAGTAACAAACAAACATAGTAAGGATAACTAAAGTTACTACGCTACAGTTATTATTCAGGATAGATACATGACTAGATTTTATCTGAAGTAATTTACTTTAATTACACTTTTATAATACCTATATAATAATAAAATTTTATTAAAAACATGCGTGCACCGTGCAAGTCTAATTGCGTCTGACCTGGACACTGTGCTGTTGTGTGTGCAATGTTAAATGTAAGAGGAGGCGAGCCTATTGCCATAAGCAAAGAACAAATCCAAACTCTGTTGCTACTGAGAATTTAATAGACAAACTCAATAATAATTTGTTCAACCTGGGAATCGTACCTAGGACCTTTAGTATAGCAGCAAGTGCAATTTGGAACAATTTAAATGTTAAACAGTTATATTTAAAGGTGATGAAGTATGACCTAAAAATCCTATACCAGTGTGCGCCAGATCTAAATTGTAGAAATATCTAAATATATAAAGTATCTAATCATAAAAGAAAGAAAGAATATGTATACAATTGAAAAAGTTTACCTATATTGAAAACTTGGAAGTTCTAACGTTATAAGCTTTCTATTCTGATGCAAGTATGTAGCAACTCTTGCGAGAAACTGAACGCAAGTTACTCTTTCGCGTGTAGAAATAGAATAGAAAATAAAAAAATTACATTGCTTGCAAAATAAGTCCAAAAAAAAACATATAATATAAATAAAAGCTAACATGGCGAACAAAAAGCTCTTTTATAGAAAACAAATCAAAGTTTGAAATCTCAACAGCTATTTTGAGGCAGGATGTAACAAACGTTGGAAGTTAGCTAGCGCGGCGACACCGTTTCATTTCAAGTGTCGCTGAGTTTGTGCTGCGTTTGAACTTGTTCCAATATTTTTGTGACCTACTTGCTGTTTTACTGAACAGTTCTTTTTCTGTCTTTAAAAGTCTTTGTTGCAGTTTTATTTTGATTTTTATATTTTGTCCGGCGCATCTTTTGTGCATGTATTTTGCATTTATTCGAACACTAACGACTACCTACTGTCACTACTACTTACTTACATAACATATCATCACGCCTGTATTACTACTACTTACTTACTACTATAATAAAACACTATCAAGATTTACTGTTACCAACGCAATATTATTGTTATAAGAATAAATGT
This sequence comes from Acronicta aceris, assembly GCA_910591435.1. Taxonomy (NCBI): domain Eukaryota; kingdom Metazoa; phylum Arthropoda; class Insecta; order Lepidoptera; family Noctuidae; genus Acronicta; species Acronicta aceris. The sequence goes on along the minus strand of OU342767.1, from coordinate 3,765,192 downwards.
GATAAGTATTCGTTGAGATCTAAGAATATTTTAATGTACATAATTATCTGTGTAACTGTATTTATTTTTTTATTGTTATAACTTTCAAATTATTTTTAACTTTTAAAAACTTGAAACATAGAAACGTAGGTATTTACTTTGTATTCTTACTGACTACTATTAATAAGAATTTTGCATGTGGTGCCGGGCAAAATGTACCTGGCAAAATATGTCTATATATTAATAAGTATGTAGGTACTAGTTTTTTAACTTGCATCATCTGTACCTTTTTTTTTATCCCGTGTGGAAATCCTCATGGATACCCAACGGTTATGTCGGACTCCTACCGACTAAAACCACACGGTGGCAATTTTCCGCACATTATGAGGAGGGGCTCCGAGATCTCCAAACGGAACACTACCATGAGCCCTCCTGTGCAAATGCATCATCTGTACCTACCTAAATTTTATGCAGACAAACTATAACTATATATATTTATCTAAATAATATAAGGAGAGTAGGTAACACATAGTAAACAAACCACGGGATCAGGAATTTACGTTCAAAATTCACAAGTTTGGATTGTAAACTGCAGTTTCGCTACATTTTTACGTGTTACTACGACTGCGACGTAAATTTTGCATTTTAATTCCGCTGGTAGGTGGGTTAATAAATATGGAACAAAATATCTAAGTTTGTATACTTAAGACGGCCTCATTAGTCTGGTGGTCCCAAGCGCAACTGCTACACTATAGGAACTGGGTTCGATCAGTGTTATTGAGTTTTTCTATGAAATTCTCTGTAGCAGTTCGAAGTCTGGATTTGTGCCCTTTTAATGGCTATAGGTTCGCCCCCTATAACATGGGACCTAAACATACCGGCGAACTGTGAGTGTACATTAAGTACGCCTCTGCCTAGCCCTTCGGGGAATACAGGCGTGACGGTATGTTATGTATGATAAGCTATGTATACTTAAAAAAACCGTTGCAGCATTGCGGATAACTGTTTGTTACCCACGTTTTTTACGGATTAGAACTTGGAACGGAATTAACATGGATTGTAATTTAAATACTGCACTAATGACTATCTTGTTGTGTTTTTGTTGTTGTTGTTGCAGTGTTGTTACGGTCCTTTGATGTGGGCTAGTCATAAAATAAGCTTTTTTTACAACTAATTAAATTTAGTTTTTAAGGCTTACGTTCGTGTTTTTTGCTTATAATAGATTCCGTTGTTGTTATATATCTAGATGCACAGTACCAAACCATGTTAGGAAAGGAAAAGAGCGTGATACATTCTGAGCTTCAATTTTCTCAAACGTTATTGTCAGTACAACTGAATGCACTCCTAAAGTTAAATAAAATTACATGACCTAATATAATACGTTTACGTGGGGGAGCCATGCTTCGGCACGAATGGGCCGGCTCGACCGGAGTGATACCACGGCCTCACAGATAACCGGCGTTAAACAACGCTTACGTTGTGTTTCGCCGAGTGTGTGAGGTTACCGGAGGCCCAATCCCCTTTTAAAAGGTCGGCAACGCACTCGTGACTCCTCTGGTGTTGCGGGTATCTATGGGCGGCGGTAATCGCTTACCATCAGGCGATCAGTCTGCTCGTTTGCCCTCCTATCCCATAAAAAAAAAATACTACATATACCAAACAAGTTTTGGAATTATAAACTGAATATCATACAAAGCAAAGTCTATTTTTAATTGGCACCAAATATTATTATGGATCTTTTCTTTAGGTACATTTTACTATGGCCACACAAAAGTCAACTTAAACTCCTTGATGTTATAGTAGACATTTGACTAAGTGGCAATAAAATTTATTTATACTATGTAAGACTTTGATCTGCAGCATATTTCTGAATTGCTTAACGGTAAAAGCTTTTTCAGGTATTAAACTAAATTGACAAAAACTGATTGTGAGCGAAGTGTGAAATTAGTATATTATTTCTGTAAAATTATATATATTTGACTGCCTCATTAGTCTAGTGGTCCCAAGTGCGACTGCTACAATAGACAACCTGGGTTCGGTCCCCAAGTCGAGCAAAGTGTTATTAGGTTTTTCTATGAAATTCTCATTAGCAGCTCGGAGTCTGGATTTGTGCCCGGTTAATGGCTATAGGCTCGCCCCCTATAATATGGGACCTAAACATACCGGCGAACTGTGGGTGTACATTAAGTACACCTCTGCCTAACCCTTCGGGGAATACAGGCGTGGTGGTATGTTTTATTTCTGTAAAAATATTGCAAATACGTGGTGATTTTAGATTTATGTCAAGTTAATGACAGTTAATTCCTTCACACATGGGACTAAAAAAATATACTGGCGAACTGCGCCACAATTTGCGGAAAACAAATTAAAATTTAAACTTGGCAGGTCATCCGTGCGGCATGTCCTTAAATAAAAAGCGTGATGAATTGCAGTTTTGTAGTTGAACAAGCTAGAATGTAGTTTCATATAGCTACAACCTCCGCATTAAAAACTAAGATACTGTAAATTACCAACTTAAACTATAAAAACAAGTTTGTGAAGAATTTGTAAGCATTTATGGCTCTTTTTTTATTCGTGATAGGCTTACGCTTGACCGCCAGTATGCCTGATGTTAAGCGATATTGCGATCAAGAACTTTTGTGAAAAGTCACATTGTATCAGAGATGTTGAGATAATTATGTTTTCCTTGGCATCAATAAGCCAGCATACCCGAAAATCAATTCAAGTAATAAAATTGTTAAAAACATAAATCAAAATTATCGTTACACGGCAAGAAATGACACTTTATGACCATCAGACCAGATTTAGAAATATTTTTTCAGTCAAAGATAACTATTTCATTAGTCTAGTGGGCTCAAGTGCGACGGCTACGCTAGAGGACCTGATTTCGATTCCCAAATCGAGCAAAGTGTTATTGGGATTTACTATGATAATCTCAGTACCTAGCGGAGTACTGTTCGGAGTTTGGATTTGTGTCCGGTTAATGTTAATAGGCTTACCATAGGGGGTAAGCCTGACATTAAATGGAATCTAAACGGCTAACTATGGGTATGCACTTCTATCAAACCCTTCGAGGAATACAGGGAAGATTGTATGTATATAGTAAAGTCGAAGATATTCATCTATTAAGGGTCTGGCGGAGCTTGAATTGCCAACAAAAACGAATACCGAAATAAATCGTACTCCAGCCAATATTCTATCAAATTATGTTAATATTCGGATTTGGGTATTGTTAATCTGGGTTCCTACTGCGCTATTTCGCCTACTACTACTTCACTGGAAATAAAAGATGGGAAAATCCTTCCAAACTTGGTAAAGTTATCAAAAGTTGCAATCTCTTACGTTTACTTTCAGTGAAGTATTTTGGACGAAATGGTAAAGTCGGAACCTAGATTAACGGTATCGGAATCCGAATAATAACAAAATTTGATTAAATTGTGTTGGAATTACAATTTATTTCGGTATTACGTTTGTAAGAGAAATTCGGTCCGCCGGACTCTTAACTGTGTACCTATATAAGAAGTTTTACATTATTTATTTACAAGAATTAGCCTTAAGGCTCGTTTTCTTCTTTCTGATACATTTGTTTCACTTCAAAGTTACCTAATCCATTTAAGCGGACTTAATAAATAAATAATCCAAAAATAACCAGTTACCTTTAGGATTAAAGTTGATCAAAACTGTCTGAAATGAAAGACCTTTAGCTTTTTATTAATATTTATAATCCTTTGAAGATAAATATCAAAAGAAGCGATCTTAGATATTTTAATCTTATTTAGGTAATATAGGAAAATTTGTAGGCGTATCGTTTAAGACACCTATTTTTATTTAAACTGTAACTTTAACTGTAGGTAGGTATAAAATTATTTTACTTATACAGACGAACAGCCGAGCCACCTGATGGTAAGTAGTCATCGCTGCACATGGACACCTGCAACACCAGAGGAGTTGCTGATGCGTTGCCGAGCCTTAAGAGTCACAACGAACAGTAGACTGCCACAGCCACAGCAACCAAGGGGGAACTGGCTCTTCCGCGTAAAAGTCGAAACCAACACCAATGTGCTTTATGACAGATTCCGACGTAAGGGTGGTCGCCAGCCAGTCAGACCCCAAGAGAACCGTCGAGCAAATCAGACATTTTCTCGCCTCCTACGAGATGCCTATTTGAATGGTAGTGAGGAACTGTATTCTAACCCTTCCACATACGGTGTGAAATCTAAACTAAGTACAAATCTCAGAAAAGCATATCTCAGAAATTTTTTCTACGGCATTAGACTGTTAACTCGCACTAGTGTCGTGGACTGTTAGGCCAATACACTATCATTCTGATAGGAGACCTGCCCTCAGCAGTGGAAAAGTAAATGGGATTATGATAATTCGGTGTTTTTTTTTTTCAAAATGCCTCAGGGTAATACTTGGGCCATTTAGAACTTAAATGAAGAAGTCTGACTGCCTCATTAGTCTAGTGGTCCCAAGTGCGACTGCTACGGTAGAGGTCCTGGGTTCGATGCCCATGTCGAGCAAAGTGTTATTGGGTTTTTCTATGAAATTTTCAGTAGCAGCTCGGAGTCTGGATTTGTGCCCGGTTAATGGCAATAGGCTCGCTCACTATTACATGGGACCTAAACATACCGGCGGGCGAACTGTGGGTTTACATTAGTACGCCTCTGCTTAACCCTTCTCCCCGAAGGGTATACAGGTGTGATGATATGGTTATGTTATGTTATGTTATGTAGAAGTCTAAAGTAGTTTCTGATCGTCATAAATTCTATATGTCGCGTTTCCTATAGAAGAAAACTGGAACGTTTGTATAGATAGATTCTCTAACAAGAAACTTGACAAATTGGTTACTGTAGCTTCCTATAAATCGTTCAGATGTAAACGGTGGCGCGATGGGCGACCGCTTTAGCACAAAAACTTTTTCCATGGTCTTTGTGCAAAAATACGAGTAGATATATATCTTATCTATTTCAATTTAAAGAGTCATGATAGAGAAAACAGTATGACACTGTATTTTAAAGTCAATGATATCAAAACTGCACAAAATAATAGAATTATATTAATAATCAAACCATGGAGAAGAACAAATACTATGGTTAATATAAATGATAATGGGTAATATTAGAAAAAAAATACATACTTAACAAAGTATTGCACATATAAGCGGAGATGATAAAAGTTCTATAAAAGTAATTATTCTTACAAAATTGTAGCAAATTTCAACACATTTCCGAACAAAAGCACTAGATAACAAACAATTAGTACGTTTTCGTGCGCGCACCCCTAATCTGGGCGTTCATTTATACGGTATTATTCTACACTGTAACATAACCCTCGAATTTGGGAAGATCAGAGGTTTCGGGAGCTCCTATTGTTTTTAGCAAATAAAGACCGACTAATTGTCTACTTGTCTAGAATGTTCATCTGTTAAGGGGTTAGAGATGATGGTGTAATAGATAAAGTTTTGTGGAACGTGAGAATTTGGTAATGTATAAAGTTTGTTAAGGTATAAGAAATCGAATGTTACAATAAATAAAAACTTATTTAAGAAAGACTAAAAGAATGTTCAAACGAGTTTTCCTGAAAAATGGGACATAAGTTAGAAGCAAAGTCGTATTAGAACTAATGTTAGATCGTTAATTTTTTAGAATAAAAAAGCTGCGGCAACGATAGCTAATTATATAATTCGTTCTTCATAATTGTAACTCATAACTGAGTACCTATACCAAATATTATATACAATAACAATTTTGTAAATACGTATAATTCAAAGAAAAAATACCCAGAACTCCAAATGCTTCAACCATTTGTGAGTTGACAAACAGAATAAATTGACTGAATATGCAAATATTTATTCCACGTAAGCTTTAACTCAAACGACTGCATTTTATTGAAATGAAACTACTTTTTACGGATTTTATCGCGTTGTATTGATATTATTTGATTCCCGACGTTTCGGATCCTTTACAGCATCCATGGTCACGGGTAGACTAAGTTGTCGATAAAATCCGTAAAAAGTAGTTTTATTTCAATGTCTAATATTCGCGTAAGTGTCAGAAACCAGTAGACTGCATTTAATGTTAAGAATATTATACAATTCAATAGCTGATTATAATAGCCAATTTAAATACTTCTCCTTATTGTTCCATTATTAATATTTTCCTTTCTCTCAGTAAATTGCGTTTTTTTAGCGAAATCTTTTGGAAAAGGTTCTTGATTAGTCTCGTGATTTTTCTTTGTACGTCCTTTGTGAGAAACTTTTTTCACCAGTTCATTTGGATTTAAAAATGGCAACCGTTGTAGTCCTTTTTGTGTTGAAAATTGTAATACGGCAGCCTTTGTAAGCTCGTGTTTGAATATTTGTGAACCTTTACAAAAGTTAAATAAACCATGAAATGTGGAAGTTTTCAACTAAATCATTTGACATTATACTATTCCGGTATGTGCCGGATAACTCCTCTAGTTAAAAGTGAATTGGACCAAATTGACGGTTCAACTCTAATCAGACTAAGGGTTCTCATTATCATTGTCCGCTGGTCCCGACAAAACGCTTTCATTTAATAGATGGTACCAAAGCGATTATCGTTCCGTATAACATCAAAACTTTTTACCCTCGAATGCACATGTTCTTATGTTAAACACAAATTGCGCAGCCACCTGTCACGGGTTAATTGGATTCTTTATACGAAAATATTTGTCCCTTCAGACCCCACAATGACCAATTAAACCTGACCTCTCCAACGTCCTAATTCTGCGTTGCTAAAAGTGAGTCGACGATGATGTAAGGTCATGCTATGCTGGATGGTGACCCTTCCGCTCGCCTTGATTAACGTTTCCTTGCTTTTGTGTGTAACGTACCCGTTAATAAGAATTAATATGATTTTCTATCAGGTTCGTGTAGAGAAATGCAGTCATACGGGAATTTCAGTTGAACCGTGTAATTTATTTTTGCCGTTATTCGAGTGTAACAATTTTAGGGAGTATCTCTTGGAAAGTCATTTAAATACGCATCCCTAAAATTCTATTAATGGAATTCACTAAATTACTATGGTTGAAATACTATAAATTCCAAACGGACTATAAATATTTTCTGTTGATGATCAATACATAACTAGAGAGAAAAATAAGTGCCAAAAAGCTAAAAAAAATTAAATTCATGGTCTTGCCAATTTATGCATAGAGCGGTTATATAAATGACTGTAAATAGCAAGTACATCCAAAAAGTTTACAGATAAAATAAACAATTTTACGGACAACCTAACCACAATAACTGACTAAGATAAGTAATAACAAAAGCAGGGATCGTCTTTATATTCTCCCGAAGACAAATTTCTTATTCAGCCTATCCAAATTCCCGCCATGAATTTGCCAATGACGTTTCTTGAATACTTCGACCGAGCATTTTCTTGTTCCATTTATTATTTTCGTTTGTCTTTAGCCACCATTCTTGGCTCGAAGTCGGCACAGGTTCAGAAAGTAATTTCCATTGGCCTCCAAAGCAATATCCTTGTTTTTGAACACTCACTGCTAACAATTTGCGGTGTTTTCTCTTTTTTGCTTTCCGATATAAAATTCTGATCGTTTCACGTGTTTACTTAGAAAATGAGAGCGTTTTGGCGAGATTTTATTTTGGCTTAGTGCGGCCTGGAGATGTTATCTGAATATTGAAGTGTTATAATACCTCGATCATTTCACTTCACTTCAAACTTTTTGTACTGAAGCTAATATTCCAGCAAATCTTTCTCAATGTAGAACTTATAATACATTTATGTAAAATTGGCCAGTAAACCAATCAATTGAGACACAGGTATCTACTGATCTATGATAACACTACATCTATACTTTTAATCATTCTTATAAGTGACTAGCTGACCCGGCAGACTTCGTACTTTCATATTTATTCACCTTTTAAACCTTCTCTGGACTTCCACAAATAATTCAAGACGAAAATTAGCCAAATCGGTCCAGCCGTTCTCGAGTTTTAGCGAGACTAACGAACAGCAATTCATTTTTATATATATAGACTAGCTGACCCGGCAGACTTCGTACTTTCATATTTATTCACCTTTTAAACCTTCTCTGGACTTCCACAAATAATTCAAGACGAAAATTAGCCAAATCGGTCCAGCCGTTCTCGAGTTTTAGCGAGACTAACGAACAGCAATTCATTTTTATATATATATAGATACTTTCATTTTCCTCTTCATCCATCATTTTCCTTTACTAAAAAAATAACTTAATAATCTTAGCATGGAAAATGCAAAAAAATCACAAAAAGATAGATAATTTCATATTTATTCACCTTTTAAACCTTCTCTGGACTTCCACAAATAATTCAAGACCAAAATTAGCCAAATCGGTCCAGCCGTTCTCGAGTTTTAGCGAGACTAACGAACAGCAATTCATTTTTATATATATAGACTAGCTGACTCGGCAAACTTCGTACTTTCATATTTATTCACCTTTTAAACACTCTCTGGACTTCCACAAATAATTCAAGACCAAAATTAGCCAAATCGGTCCAGCCGTTCTCGAGTTTTAGCGAGACTACCAAACAACAATAAATTTTTATATATATAGACTAACGGCCCGGTACGTGCTTCGCGAAAAAAAAGAAAGCGAAATACAGCGGACAGCGGACAAAATTGTGAATCTAAACCATTCCCAGATCCCCTTGAACACATACAAAAAATTTCATCAAAATCGGTCCAGTCGTTTGAGAGAAGTTCAGTGACATACACACTCACAGAAGAATTATATATATAAAGATATGTGCTCAATTCAGGTTTTTGCATCACATCACAATATACGAATGTCTATAAGTTCCCAAATCGAATGTTACATATATTTTTTTCAGTCGTTAAAAATATTATAATGTACGTCACATTTCCTATACCTATAGACATACACAGATGCGCGCGACAACACGGGGACACTAATGGACACGGATCCCTGTGGCTTTATTTTTAATCAAATCCATTCCACGACCCAGTCCAATATTATGCGGCACACTCTGTGATAGAATTAAACCTGGCAAAATTTAGAACGAGTATTTTTTTGTCTCAATTTACTTACAAATGAATCATTTGATGAAAATGTTCGTAGTAATTGTTTTTGGAATTATTGACAAATGGATTGCGGTCAAATCCTATCAGCATTTGACAGATTTGTCATTTTTTGGATATAGATTAGTTCTATTTAAAAATCTTTATCATTTATGTTTTGTGATGTATCTCTAGGATTACGTTTAGATTATTTTAGAAAATGGATTGTTTGGAACGACGAAACATTAGAATTTGGTAGCAAAATTTACAGAACGTTTATTTGTCAGCTGTTTGCAAGATGTCCAAGTACTAAGTAATTCATCGAAGTAGGTTGGAACTTTTCCAATATTGGTCTTTCTGTATCCACCGCTGCGCTTATGTATCAAGCTTGCGTATGAAATAAGACCGCAACCCTTTAAGGGTTCTTGGATATTTGAATTCGAATATATTACTCGAATTCAAATATCCAAGATCGATAGTTACTTTTAATTTATTTAGTTGTTTAAAAAGAGAAACCGACATCAAATATTTTTAAATATCTTCAGAGCCAATGTTTTTTAACCCAGAGACAGTTGTGTATGAGACTACGTTGAAAGTTCAAGTTCAAGTTCAATATTATTCCATAAACAAGAGGAATCCTTGTTTAAGATTATACAGGTATTTAAATAAATAATAACATAGTTACCAACGGACATTACTTTTAATTTTTCTTTATCATCAGCGGCATCAAGAAGGCCACATCGCGCAAATTATTCTTGTACTCGTACACAAATATTAAACAAAATTTTGAAGAACTTAATTTACACGAAGCACCAAAAATAGCGGCACCTAGCGTGACCTATTTTTGTTAAACAAATATTGTGTGACAATGTTTGTACAGGGAAGGAGGTTTATGTCGTTCAAAATTATATAAATAAAACATCTTTATATTTTTAGGCTTTGTAGAAATGTGTATATTTATTTATTTTGCAACTTGAATGCACGTTCTGCTCCATCTATTTTTGCTCTTCGAAAAATTATTCTGCATAAATAGCAGTTGTTTTTTTATTACATTTTACACAAGCATTACGCTTCTAATTGACTGAATAAACTCAAAAACTTATGAAATAAAACTAGCATTCATAGTCATGGTTAGACTTATCCTTCAGGTCTGTCTACCCGTGACCATGGTTTCGTAAAGAATCAGAAATGTCGACACTTGATTATTTCAATACATTGCGATAAAATCCGAATAATAGTCTTATTCCAATGTTTAAAATTTGCGTCAATGTCAGAAATTTGTATCAAAATCGTTAACAATTTCCGATTGTTTTTTTGTCTGTAATTAATGTGGTCTAACTAATACCACGTATCATTGTGCATTTTGGTGTAAAACTATGAAATGAGATGCTTAATTTGATTAGGTAAAGTCTTAGTGGCCTATTTATAAATGCTCAGTAGCAGCTTGGAGTTTTAATTTGTGTCTAGATATTGACAATCAACTCGCTCCATAGAAACACTGGGTGAAACCCAAATGTGGGTGTATCAGTTTATTTCTGTCTAATCTATGGGACTACGACATACTACTACCACTATATACGACAGACAGACTACAGACTACTGTCATAATACATTATGTAATTTTTATTACATGTAAGTAATAATAATCGTCTAACAAATTATACATATTTCGAGCAACGCTATTTCGGGTGATTTATTTACATCAACAATAAACTTATACATACTAAAAAGAAACTTAATAAAATACATGAACGTAAAAAACTATGTATATAATTTTGAGGACAGCGTATAAGCATTCAGCGTGGCAATGCTGCCAGTCTTCTGGCCACCTTCCCGGACGACAGCGATGCCGAGGAATACTTTGACGCCTAGTCACGCCTCTGTCGTCTAGATTTATATACATATAATTATGTATACTCTACTTTAACAAAAATAAAATAAGTCACATTAAAAAAAGGTTCATTCCAGCACTTCACGAAATTCAATTACTCACTCCTCACACAAACGAACCTTTCGGATTTTAAACTAACATCACTAAACCGAGATGGGGATAATCCTAATAGCGTCTGACATTTTCATATTTCCTTTCCGTTTTTCCTCGGCGAACTAATTTACGTACATCCTTTTGATGGCAACATCTAACGCTCGCAGCGTTTCAAATGGGAAAGCAAATTTGTTTAGCCAAATGCATTACCTCCAGCCATTTTGGTTTTCAACGGTAACTAGATGGTATTTTTTATTCTTGGTAAAAGGTGGGCCTTTTAAAATTTTAGCTGGTTAATGCACGGATAGGATTGGAAAAGTAATGTATTTTGCTTTTTCGAAGGACAGTATCAGTCAACTCAACGTAAAAAGAACTAAGTAATCATATTTTGTTTTACGAGGTATTTTTTTACTGACTTCCTGTAATTTTCGTTATGTAATTTTATCTATATTTTCTGGAAAAACTAGACAGAAGTATATAATGACATGGCAGCCATAGTATATAAGACACTACTAACTGTATTACATTACACTTTCAACTGGAACACAATAATGTTAGAATCCTCTTTTAATTTATATAATGTCATTGGTCAGTACATTATTGCTTATCGGAAGAATAATTGGTAATGCAGTGGTACCAACCTATTTTTCATATGGGATTGTTCTCATATTTCATAGAAGTGGACGTAGCGCAAGGCTAGCCAGCATTACCTAAGGACGAAATTATGTATCAATAGGGTATTTATCACACCCATTTTTGATATGTGTCTCAATTAGATTCTAATAGCAACAGTCTATAGTGCTAATAAACCACAAAAAAACACAACATTTTTATTCCATCGATAAGTGCCATAAAAATGCATTTAAAATGTACATTTTCTTTTTTTTTACGTGGGAGAGCAATGCTTCGGCATGCTTCGGCCTCACAGAAAACCGGCGTTAAACAAAGCTTACGTTGTGTTTCGCCGAGTGAGTGAGGTTACGGGAGGCCTAATCCCCTTTTAAAAGGTTGGCAACGCACTTGTGATTCCTATGGTGTTGCGGGTGTCCATGGGCGGCGGTAATCGTTTACCATCAGGCGATTCCTCTGATCATTTGCCCTCCTATCCCATAAAAAAAATTGCACTTGATTTGCCCATATTGCTCTGTGGTTATGACGTCAGTTGGCTGTGTAAACAATAAAAGTACAAAGGCTGCTCAGTTGACAGTTGACACTTTTTAGTTTAGTTTACACAACCGTAAAACTAATATTTTCCGACTGCTTTTTACCTAAGCTACCTCAATAATATATTTTTAGATTTTTTCTTTTATTGAGTAAAATACCCTATGCAATGCGACAGTCTTTAAAAAACGCAATTCAGTAAATTGATGAAGGTTGAGCGTGAATAATTGATTTGTACCTGTTATACCAAATAATCCGGGGAGTGTACAATTGAATTATAAATGGCCGCCCGAGTACGTTCGCCTGTTCACCCTGTTTGCGTAATGTGTTTTGTTTATTGCGTCCAAATAAAAAAATGTCGGCGCCATTTTGGTAATAACGAACACAATTTTTAAAAGCATATTTCAAAGTGAACAGTCTGTGTTGTTCATTGTGGTATCGTTGACATAAATTAAAAAAAAAGTCTATTTATCAATGAATAAGTAACCAGAGTAAAAGCAAACGTATGAAGGGTACTTAGATTGTGATACGTCACAGTTTTCATCATTAGTGATGTAAAAGACATCAACAAAAAACAGTCCCACTGCCAAACGAAGAGAACTTACGTAATCAAGAATTCAAAAAGCATTCACCCCTGCCCACAATCTCCATCTAATATAAAACCGATAAGACAATGCGATATACTGAAGACAATCAGATAAAATGAACGAAAATGTCGTCTAAATATGCAAACGATCACCAGAGAAACGTGGAGCGAGACGCCATTTTTCAATCGTATACGTACGCGACTCGGCGTACTTAATCGTTTCAGCCTACAGATTAACTTTTTGTCAGTCTGCGTATGTTGAGGTTTTGTGATTTTAGCATCATTTTTATAGGAGCAGTTAATGTTACAGTTATTCGGTTGAGTCATAGTTACATTAGTCTGCCTAATATCAACATTAGGTAACTACTTGAAAATAATATAATATTTGAAAAGGTTAATGAAAAAGTCATCCCAGATATGATAGAAAACTTGCAAATGTGAATCATGATGATAACTACTAAATCAAGACACGAAGCCGAAAAGTAAAAAATTACGGTAGTGTATAAAGACGAAAGCCTAATTTGTTTACGAAAGTCTTTCAAAGGATTTAACTTTGATCCGGATCATTCCCAAAATATAAAGGTTTTGGCCAAAAAATATTATTTTACCAACGGTGACGCAATCAATCGTGGGTGTGGCAGACGTCTGCACAACGCAAAAGAAATGTCAATAAACGACAAGAAAATTTATCTCTTCCTTGCGGAAATTGAAATTTCGACCTCCGGCCCTCAAGTGGGGACTGTCACCGCAAATGTACTGGTTGAATGCGAAGATTAAGCCTTTTATACCGATTGTTATTGGCAACTTAATAGCTTCTTTGACGTGTAAATTGGAAATAAATAAAATGTTTTTGCGTGTACGTACAAAGAAAAGAAAAGGACCTCATTTGAAATTGTTGTTAGCAACCTCAGCGCAAAGGGAGTTTAGGGATTCTTTGCTGAAAATATGAAAATTTTAGGAATCTGAATTTAAAATTTTATTCAACGTACTTTGTCTGGAACTAAAGGGGAATTTTATGGACTAATATAATCTAACGAACCATGTTTTTTTTTCTATATTTGAGCGACAGCAAAATCGGTCAACAAAGAATTCTAGTATCATTATTCTGGTCATGTATTTACTTTGTCAGTTCTTTCCTTGTCGTCAAACCTAATTTCGTTTACGTATGTCTAAAAGAAAACAAAACTAGATTTTAGGAAGAAACGTCCAAAAGTAGGTCTTTTTATGGAAGTTGTGCATCTAGTTCCATCTTCAATTTATTTACTTTAATGTATAATTTATAAATCAATTGATAGCACCACTTGTTGTTGCTGTACCCCGCTGTACCTCGTGTGGTGGGATGAATCACAATACAGTTCCTCACTGCCATTATGATAGGTATCTCGTGACAGGCAAGAAAATATCTGACTTGCTCGGGTGGTGATCTTTCTTACGTCGTAGTTTGTCGCAAAGCACCTCAGTGTATGTTTTGAATTTTGCACGTGAGAGCCCGTTCCCCCTAGGTTGTTGCGGCTCTGGCCGTCTTCAGTCCGTCTCCTTTGATGCTGCTGATGTCCATGGCTGACGATCACTATTTACCATCAGGTACGCCCATATTTTCCGAAGGGTTAGGCAGAAGTAAACTTATGGACATGTAACAGATTACCGGTATGTTTAGGTTATATTTACCGGGCACAAATCCAAAAACTTGCACGACCTGGGAATCGAACCCAGGACCTCTAGCGAAGCAGTCGCACTTAGGACAACTAGATTTATCAGACAGTTTGATTCTTCTAGAATAATATGATATACCAAAAAAAATATTATGTTATATTTTCGACCCTCAATATTCATCCCAAACACTGCGATTTCATCACAAACTATTGACCTAGAAGTTGAATATACAAACGACCTCCATACGAAGAAATATATTCATAGTTACAGTTATAGAGCAATTTATTTGCTCATTCAACTGAATCCGACCGCAGCATTATCATAACTAAGGGCAAGCCACAAAAATTCCCTCCCGATTTTGGGTCCGTTTTACAGAAGAAAGCGAGACCCGGGTCCTTTTAGCTATAAAAGTTATATCACATCTATCGCGACTTTCCACAAAATTGAATTTGCACCGAAATTCTTTTTGTGCTTAATTTATCTGAAGGTTTGCAGCGTGTGTGGGGTTCATTGAATTGTATAGAACTTTATAAGATCTTGAAGTGTGTTGAGAATCTTTGGGATTTTGGGAGAGGATGATCGATATTGGTCAGGTAAAAGAACTCGGTAAGAATATTTTGTCTTCATGGTAGAATACACTGGCTTATTCTGTAATTTTATATTTGAGTGTATATACGTAAATCAAACTTTCTTCTGGTATCCATAACACAAGTTCAATCTTAGCTAATTACAATAGTTCTTGGCTTAATTTAACATAGCCACTACTTATTTACACATTTGTAATTATATATTTTGTTAAAGTGGAAATAAAGTTTTTTTTATTATTATTATTTCTGTCCATATTTTCCAATTACTATGTTCAATGTTCGATTTAGATGCTACATCTAAAGATATACATTTCTGTTCATTTTGTTTTAAATAAAAATTATCTAAAACAATTTGTCGCTGCTTGTTTGAGTTTTAAAAGAATTTGACAAAGTTTCTAATCTTTTGTAGAGTTTGTGTTTTTGCCTCATGTAATAAAATTATCTAACAAAGTGCCTAGAACAATAATTGAAAAACTATTATACATTTTGCAAAATGACCTCAATTAAAAGCCCTATTTTCGTGTGTCGGAATAAATGATATTTAATAAGCAGAGAAATAAGCAGATGGATCGCCTGATGGTATGTAATTACTTTGCCCCCATGGACACCCGCAACACCAGAAGAGTCACAAGTACGTTGCTGGCCTTTTAAAAGGGGATTGGGCCTCCGGTAACCTTACTTACTCGGCGAAACACAACGTAAGAGTTGTTGTACGCCGGTTTTTACCGTGGTATCACTCCGGTCGAGCCGGCCCATTCGTGCCGAAGTATGGCTCTCCCACGATAATAATGCTGTAAATAGATCTTTTAAAGATACTTTAACAAATCAATGTTTTAATTTTTTAAACTAGATGGTGTGATTTCCTACCTGACGTCCTCTGAAAAGAAATACCAAAACAAACTCAGAGAATCAAAGTCTCTTCAGACACAGTTTTAATATCTGTCAGTACTGTCCCTTAATAGAAAAGGCTATCCTTGATATCCAACTTACGTTGTTACTGTCAATGTTGATCGCACTTTCAACGTGTCTTAGCCTCCTCCACATTCAGACAAGAGGATCGTTCAAGTAGGTATCAATCGATTGACATCGAAGTGTGGGTATCGAGTACCTATAAGATTGATATACGCCAGCTTCGAGCTCTTAGCTAGATGCCTTTTAATATGAGAACTACTTATAATAAATTATTAAATTACATTTTACATACAATTATTACATTTTATCAAAAAATACCTCATTATTATAATAATTTATTTTTGCAACCCATATCACAAAATTTTTACATAATATGTAGATCGGCTACATAAAAGTGTAAAAAATTTATTAAAACAAAAAAAAACAGGACAAGTGCGAGTCGGTCTTGCCTACCGAGGGTTCCGTACAAATTTGTAGGTAAGTACATATCATAATTAATAACAAATATATAATTTTTAGAATTTTCCCTATACTTGCAGTATAAGACACAAGGGCGTCGCCAAGGGGGGGCAGGGAGGGGCAGCTGCCCCCCCCTAGAGATTCTAAAAAAGTTGTCAAATATAATGCAACCTAAGTCCTAAGTCTTTGAGTTGATTTGCTTGAAGTTCAAGCCTTGAACAATCATTCCCGTACGTCGAAACTCGAATGAATTCACCAATTCAACTCCTAATATTTTGATCGCTCTTCCATGCACGACGTGTACGGTAGAGCGATCGTTCAGCAGCCTTAGTAGACTAAAAACCTGGCTAAGAAGCACTATGACTGAAAATTGCCTCAATGGTTTGGCCATGATGAGTGTGCACCGAAAACTTATACATGGAAACTTACAAGATTTTAATAATAAAGTGGTCGAGAAGTTTATGATCAATGATTCCCCGAAAATTATGTTTTAATTAACCTAATATAAACAAACAACGACCACTATAATATTAAAACCTGGTAATTTAAAAAAAAATACGCTGTACGCTGTACATTTATTCAAATTCAAACTCCTTTTTATTCTATTTTTCTAATAAATGTTATTATAACTTATTTACAAGTTTTTTATTGCATAGTCAAGAGCTCATGCTCGTGTAGCTTTACACATTGGACTCTGTACTGTCATAGAATATATATGTATATAGTACTAAGATACTGTTGATATTACAATCGCTGTAGATGTAAGGCTCGTAGTACAAGTGAAAAGCTTCATGTGCTGTCGACTTTACCTACAATTCATACCTATTTTTCTCATTCTCTATGAATGAGAAAAGTATGAATTGTAGTAGGTAAAGTCAACTTGCCCCCCTCTGCGCCATCGGCTGGCGACGCCCTTGATAAGACAGTATTACTTGCCGAATTTCATAGTTCTAGAACTACGGATAATATAAGTTTTTCGCGTCATAAACGACCGTATCTTTTTTACGTTAACTAAGAAGTTTGATTTTCACAGCATCACAGGTAGGCATATCATACAATTATTTGCTCCGTATGGGGATTGATCCCGCAACGTGTGGCGCAGAAGTCGATCGCTCAGCCGCTACGTTAAAAGTGTCGTCAAAATGTTTTAAACATTTTAAAAACAAGATCTCGATTTATATAAGGACATAACTATACGACTGCCTCATTAGTCTAGTGGTCCCAAGTGCGACTGCTACGCTAGAGGTCCTGGGTTTGATCCCCAGGTCGAGCAAAGTGTTATTGGGTTTTTCTATGAAATTCTCAGTAGCAGTTATAGTCTCGCCCCCTATAACATGAGACGTAAACATACCGGCGAACTGTGGGTGTACATTAAGTACGCCTCTGCCTAACCCTTCGGGGAATACATGCGTGATGGTGTGTTTTATATATGTATAACTATACCAAGTTTGAAATATCCGAGATAGGAACATGTATTCACGCTTAAGTCTGTCACTTGTACTAAATATTTTGTGACTTCGCTGACCTCTTCGAGTATCGAATGGAAGATTTATAGAGGTCGGCATGTACTCTTTATACAAAAGATGCGGGTACAATGTACGTACTCTGAACTAAAATATGCTATTGATTTCTGCATGTAGAAGTATACAACTATATTTATTTAACACGATATATTCTGACTCAATAGTAACTTTTAAGAGAGGTAGGGCGTAGTGGAATCGAATAATTCCATTCACTATTGGAGCTGCTCGACTGGAGAAGTACTTCCACCTTGCAGAAAATCGTAGCCAAATAACATAGCTCTGTGCTATATTGTGATCCTAACGGTGAGCAAGATCGCTAGAGCTCCGCGAGGAAGCGTTGTGTTGGCAGTGTGGGGGACCGGTGGTGTTTTGTTACCGCCGCTGTCATATACGGCAGCATGTTTCCTATGCTACCGGCCCAACTATTCCTCCTTAATTTAGCGTAGCAGTCGCATTTGGGACCCTATTTTAATTCTATTACATATCTTAATTTAGATATTATTACGTCTGCTTATTTTTACCCACGACGGAACGGAGACGGTATATGCGTTTAGGGTGAGAGGGTGTTTGTTTGTTTGTTTGAGTGTGACAAAGATTGTCACCACTTATCTCCATAGCAGTTTGATCGATTGAGACGCGGTTTATAGATAGGTACAGTAAACATTTCCAGCAAAAATATCATTACATAAAACTGTTTCATTATCTATGTGAGAAAAGAAAATGAAAGATCAAAGGTTTTTTATTCTATAAAGGGGACATTACTTTTATCTATGAGAGACCATTCAAACGAGCGTGAAATAGGCTCTCTGAGGTCCCCTATATTTGTTCAAAAGTTTCCAGCCTCATCTAGCCTAGGTAATATTCATTGGGTGCCTAATGGAAATATGAATAATTCTGACGCAAGTACTAGAGTCGAGTCCCATAATGGAATAGTTGAAGGGTACATTGCGCTCAAACTTGTGACTGTCAGACTAATGTTATAATAGCTGGTAGTGGATTAGACAATTTCTAATATTAATTGGATTATACCTAGTTCATTTATTTATTGTCATAACTTTTTAGGCACATTATAATGGATTTCCCTGGTCCCTTCGCTAGTGTAGACTGTATTAGAGGAGTCAGTGTCCTCTCCTTATTATATTCCCAACAAAACTGGTGTAAAAGCAAGCAAGCAAGTATTTAAACCAAGAAATATTTTCACAATTTTATGGTAAGATTTGTGTGTAAATTCGTAATCGTGGGTTTGCAAATGTTGTTTTGGGTGCTGTGTTGTGTTGTAATAAAAGAGCGAGCGTGTTTGTTTTGTGTGAGTGACTGTGTGTTGTGTGTGGATGTGTGGATGTGTGTGTGCGAATGGACTACTATAGGTACTATTTAATAATAATAAAAAAAAGGTAATAATAAGAGCAAATGCTCTTTATGATGATCTTCAACATACCATCACGCCTGTATTCCCAGAAGGGTTAGGCAGATGTATACTAATATACACCCACAATACGCCATTATGTTTAGGTCCTATGTAATAGGGGGCGAGCCTATTGCCACTAGCCACACCGGGCACAAATCCAGGCTCCGAGCTGCTACTGATAGTTTCACAAAAAAATCAAATAACACTTTGCTCGATCTTTGGATCGAACCGAGGTCGCACTTGGGACCACTAGACTAAAGAGACAGACTAAAGAACGTATTCCTGTAAAATCTTAATAACAGTATATACCTTAACTAACAACTACTTAACACCTAAAAGTAAACGAAAATTAATATTAACATTGTAATTTTCGACACAAAGGTCTATTTAATAACACTTCTCTTCATAAAGGGTTGAATTCTAAATATTCGTAATGTATAACACTGCTAAATTCAGAAGTCAATTAAGCTTTCTTCACTTACATATCTGTGTGTTGTACTTCATTTAGATGTGTTATACGGAATATATTGATGGAATTTAGGTATGTTTTGGGAAATATGTTTGCTAATTTAATTGAAAATTTATTTGATGATTATAAATGTACTTTGCGGCTTCAATAATGATAAACTCCTATATATTTAGATAAACGGTAATCGTTAGTAGTAATTATATTATGAGAACTAAAATAGATACAAATATAAAATGAACCACAAATCAAATATCTGTTCCTAGATTAAAAAAAATAATATTTCAAATAAATATCTTTTTTGGCAGTAAGGTTTCTTGGTATTTTAAACTAACTTTTTAAAATGTACACTTTTTAGTTTTGGATATACTGAGTGAAACTCTCACAATTGAGTCGAATCTAACGACGCCCCTCAAGCTAAAATCCATAAACCCGTTTAGGCTACAAAGCATGCCAAAGAAATAGGTATACATTTATCCTCTTTCTGGCGCAGTCAGGTAAAAAGAATCCTTCCCAGGTAGGGTACCTAACTCATCAAAATTTCAACGCGGAACAAGACAAATAGGAAACCATTAATTTTTATAAGATTACTGTTTTATACTTACAAGAAACTAGGGTTGTCTCTGAGAAGCAATGATAGCCTAGTGGTATGACCGTTGGACTGCCGTCGTTTAAATAATGTAATTCGCCAGGAAATCGAATAAAAACTGTGTCAGATTATACCGAGTTTGAATCAGCTTAATCAAAGCTAACATTTCATGTGTATTTATTGTTATTATTACAAAAGATTCCATGTGTGATATTTCATACTATTTCCAAATAACTAATTTACTACATCTATAGCATTGATTGCCTAAGGTCTCGAGTTCGAACCTAAGGCAGACACCTCTGAATTTTCGAATTCATGTGCGTAATATGTTAATTATCACGCGCTTAAACGGTGAAGGAAAACATCGTGAGGAAACCTGCAAACCTGAGAGATTTTCTCGATGGCGTGTGAAGTCTGCCAACCCGCACTAGGCCAGCGTGGTACACTAAACCATCTGGATTGTAATGGGTTGATTATAGGGTTGTCTCTTAGTCGGATCAAATTATAGTCTGTGGAATTATCTAAAAAAAAAATCATGTAGTTACTTCTTTGAAATATTTTGCCGTGTTATTCTTTTATCGGGACACCACACACAAGTGCTTTCTCGATTCTTGTACTACGCGAGGAACAAGATTACCTGTCTTACATTTTGTTTATTTTTTACTCAACTGTCCGCTCGAAAGCCCGAGAGTCTCTTCAACAGTATTGTATGAAAACTTAAACTCCATGTTTTTACCGCAGTGTAATATTTTTAGATGAAACATTTTCTTTTTATTATGTTTTTAACGGGATGAGTTACACAGATTTGTTTATTTTACATAGTAAAATTACATACTTACTAAAGTAAGTAAGAACTGTTTCTTTAGTCTAATGGTTGTAGGCTGCTCCTATGCTAGATCAGTGGTCTCGAATCTAGCGATTTTTCTATAGGATTTTATTTCTAACATACCATCACGCCTGTATTCCCCGAAGGGTTAGGCAGAGGCGTAATTAATGTACACCCACAGTTCGCCGGTATGTTTAAGTCCCATGTTATAGGAGGCGAGCCTATAGCCATTAACCGGGCACAAATTCAGACTCCGAGCTCCTACTGAGAATTTCATAGAAAAACCCAATAACACTGCTCGACCTGGGGATCGAACCCAGGACCTCTAGTGTAGCAGTCGCACTTGGGACCACTAGACTAATGAGGCAGTCAAGGATTTTATTTCTGTCCTACAGAAATACCGGAACGTAACGATTTTTTCACGATTTCTATGAATACATAGAAAATCTCCTTTATCCCCTTACAATCCCTTGTCATTCAAGGTTTACGATACAGGGAATCCCTAAGAAGTGACGTTCGAGACCACTGCGCAAGAGGTCCTGGATTCGATTTCCATCACCTCGCCGTTTATTACATATGATCGAAAATAAACTGACAAAATGTGGTATTACATTAGTGCTCTGTCTTACCATCTGGAAATATTAGCGTGATAGTATGTTTTCTAAAGTAAGTTAGCTTCTTACAGAAAATAGTAAAGTGGTAACTCCTCACAACATTTTCCACAAATTTATTGAGTCTGCATTCTATCTTTGACGGATTATTGAGCAAAAGCAACGTAGGGGGCGTAGAAAATAAAATATTCCTCCAAATGCGGCGCAGAGAAAATGTGGTGCAGATAAAATGCGGTACTAGTAAAAATTCTTGCTCGCATGCATTTGGTGGAAGAATAGGTACAGTCGGTATCATCCGGGCTTAGAGCGAGCGTTTTGCAGCAATACAGTGTGGGGCATTGAACATTAGGCCACGTATAGATGAACATCTAACGAGATATTGTAATAAAATTTTTGCCATATTGATAGTAACACAGAATCCAAAATGATCTCATTCCGAGCTTCTCGAGGTGTCTTTTGGATGGTATTTAAGATAAATAAATAATGCATTATAGAAATGATCAAGATTTAATTAATATAAAAAAGTATAGATTTTAGGTATTCACATTTATTGCACAGTTACACGCAGAGATTATCTCTGTATGTTTGTCTGTTTGTCTTCGCCTAAACCGCTTAACCAATTATAATGAATTTCAGCATAGAGATAAATTGAACCTTGACGTATGTTCTTCTAATATGTTTATATTTTTAAGCAACATTTGATATTGAAAACACTTTCCGACCCGTGAAGGCATTGTTAGGTTAGGTTAAAAATTTGCTAGATTTTGGGGTACCTAATTGCGGCTATTTGGACGCGATAATAATGAATTATGTTTACTTTCATGAATGTTTTATGTTTCTTATTTTATTTGGTGTTGTGATTGGGATACCTATATGCCTCTTCTCGGATAGGGTTTTTTTTAACACAATGTATGAATACCATTTCCTATTTGGAAAAGCTTCTTCTGTCTCCATCTCTTACTATAACCGTAAGTCTTACTATAATCACATAAAAACTACAGATTACGATGTTTTTTAAATTCACGGTTCCACGTACAAGTGCCATAATGTACCATTCTCTCTAGCAGAAACACATTACCCGCGATATAACGGTACATTAGGCAGGGTGCAGATGCGCGGTAGCTCCACAGCCGAGCTATTTTCATGTGATAAGGGTACATACATACGGTTTGGTTCGCCCCTTAAATTTATTACAGCGGAAGGTGGGCAAAAGAAATGTTTAAAAATGAATTATAAAATAAATGTTTGGTTTGTTTTGTTACTGCATGCCATGTTTGATAAAAGTAACGGGATGTGTTGGAATGGTGCTGCAACAGATATATTATATGAGTATAATTAGCAACTGCTAGGTTAGAGGGATTCTCAAATGTTATTGGGTTGGGATGAAATTCTCAGTAGCAACTCGGATTTCGGACTTTGTGTGTTTATTACATGGGACCTAAACATACCAGCGAACTGGGAGTGTACTTATATAACTACATCTCTACGTAACGCTTCGGGAAATAGAGGCGTGATGTTATGTTATATTTTTCGGCATTGTTACTGTCATCCTGATTTAGACCCAATTTATTTGAAGAATTTCCAGCACACTGCTTTTCATGTACCTATTACATTTATCATCAGGCCTGTATTCCCCAAAGGTTGAGGCAGATGTATACTAATGCCAAAAGTTCGCCGATAGCCAATTTCCACTACCGGGGTACAAATCCAGACTCCGAACTGCTACTGAGAACTTCATAGAATAACTCAATAACACTTATAAGTACAGTATTTTGCTTTGCTTGACCTAGATTTCAAATCTAGGACCTCAAGCGTAGCAGTCGCGCTCAAGACCACTAGACTAATGAGGCAGTCTGTTCTTATATTACACTCACCAATACGAGTATACTACTTGATTCGCTATAAGCGCCATTTCCTTTCCTTTTTTTCTGAACAGCATTAAGCTATCCCATTCACTTACCTACTTACTTTTTACTTATAGACCAAGCTGTCTGCAACATTCAGAGGTTACACTGTCACTTTAGCTCGACATTATTCACAAAAAGGTCGAGTAAAACGTACAGATATTACCAAGAGACATGACAGACAGACTTTTAAATTTAGAAGACTTACAAAAGGAACGTGAACGTAAAGATAAAGGATTTGTGGCTGTGCTAAGACTCGACGATGAAACAGTCATACATATTTAAAGGGACCACAAATTCAGACGTTGATTTTCGATTTCACAAAGGCCTTCGATACGATGAGATACAAGATAGTTACATTAGTAATGAATTTTGTATTAGATTTACCTTTGAAATATTGGACTTTAAATAATTTATTCGTAATATCTGACATACATATTATATAGTACATTTCACGATAGATTGAAGTAAAATAATGGTATAATAAAGTATTAATTCAAAGATCAGGGGCCGTAGTATAACCTGTTAACGCGATCATTTTTAGGTTGTGAGAAAGAGATGAGGCTATTTAATATGTAGAGCGACATCTCTTTCTTACAATCGCGAAATGATCGCAATAACAGGTCATAGTGTGGTCTCTATGACCTGTTATTAGAACTGTGTCACAGTCAATCAGAGAAAGCCGTGTAATAATTTAGCGTTTTCGTTATAACTAATTACACAAAGATATTAGAATTAATATAAAGGAACACAGAGTAGTCATTCAAATAAAACAAGCAAAAACCCTCTCATAATTAAATTACGTTTTCGCAACACGTCGTTCCAACATCCAACCTTTTTATAACGTATCTTTTCTCTATATCATAGTGCTATCTCTTTCTATTTATTCGGCTTAATAAAATACTTCTTACATTTCATGACTTGCGTAGGAATTCAATATCTCAATCTTGATAAAATAGTATAGTATTGGGTGTATATTTGGGATTTGCGAGTTAGAATATGTCCTAGGTGTTATTATTAGATTTTGTTGGTTGTTCTGGAAAAATTCTTAAACGTTAGACAACCTTTAAGAAAATTCTCTTTAAGATTGATTCTCTATTAGAATTTAATGACTGTAATGAAATATATATATTTTTTGAAATTCAAGCAAAGCTATAAAATTCTCAAAAGAAAGAATATTAAAGTGTATTTTAAAATTTTTGGAATAAAAATAAAAGATACGCACTGGATAGAATAAGTCGTTTTAACAAACGAACAATTCTCGTGAAAATATTTCAGCAAAAATTCTATAACTTTTTATCCTTACAAAAATGTCTATAATAATAATCGTTGGAATACACTTCACAAGATCAACATTATTTTATTTCATGAACACGACATATTCATAATTCCTTTATATCTCTAAACCGTGACCTTTCATAAGGAGGCATTCACGGAGAACGTTCAATGATTGCAAATGAATGTTCGTGTTATCCTTTTCCCACGTCAATTTTGGGAAGCGAGTGAAAGGGATAGCTGTAAGTGATATAGTCGCATGTGGAATCGATTCTGAATCCACGAAGAAATATTCTTCTTACATCTTTTTACGAATATTTTTCCCATTTTGGTATGAGTCTCGTGCTACTTTATAACTTCATCTGGTATCCTTTTTCTGTTGAAAGGAAAGTTTTAGAAATATAGTAAATATTTTAGTGAAATCATTCTGATTTTGACTTTTCATTATAAGTCAAAGTCAAAGTCAAAGTCAAAATGTTTTATTTCAATTAGACCACTAAATAGGTACTTTTGAAAAGTCAAAACTATTTGCACGGTTCCAAAAAGTGGGTCGTATGGAGAAGAGCCGGCAAGAAACTCCATAGACTTCTCTTTATATAGTAGGCAAGTAAACAGACATTAGACTTCTCCTTATATAGTAGGCAAGTAAACAGAGCTATCGTGGCCACAGTTTTAATATGTAATACGTCCCTAAGGAATATAGTGTGGGACCTATTAAGTACCTAGTAATTAATATCAGATGCTTCCGATAAACACGTTACAATTTCCTGCGATAAATTGTTCTAACAGTGTTGCTAATTTATTATTCTAATTACGTACTAATAATAAAATGGTTCTGTCTATAATGCCGTAAGGAATAAGGGATAATTTTTAAATGCAGATTGAATTTAAATTTTTAGAAAAACAAATGTTAAGTTTTTAGAAACTTTCAGTATAGAGAAAACACAACAAACGACCTACTAAATATAAAGCAACTTTCAGATATAGTAGATATAAATGGTTCCCTAAATGGACATAGTATGGTACCACTTTATAAATTATGCCTTATGCCTTTATATTAGACTACCTTTTTGCCCGCGACTTCGTCCGCGTGGAATAGTTACTTTGTTCCATATGAACTTTCATCCCCTATTTCACTCCTACATAGGTCGAAATTTATCAAAATGCTTTCTTAGGGGATGCCTACGTCATATTAGTTAAATGCATGCAAAGTCTCAGCCCGATCGGTTTAAAATTGACAAAGTTTCATACAAACTTTCATCCCCTATTTTATCCCCTTGGGGGTAGAATTTATCAAAATCCTTTCTTAGCGGATGCCTCCGTCATAACATCTACCTGCATGCCAAATTTCAGCCCGATCCCTCCAGTGGTTTGGGCTGTGCGTTGATAGATCACTATGTCAGTCAGTCAGTCACCTTTGAGTTTTATATAATTATATTAAGATACACATACAAAAAACAGACGAAAACATTCTCTGAATCTGTGACGCTTTGACCACTTTTTTATTATTTATTTAGTGTTACATCATCTACAGAATTTTCAAAGATACTCAAAAAACTGTACGATTCTGATTATACTAGAATATGCTTATAGAATTTTCTGTGTGCGGTTACAAAGATTTACTTGAAATGTATTCTAGGCCATCTCCAGTTTCTTTGTCAACATTTCGGCTAAAACGTGGGATGTTTACAGAGGTAGTTTGGTCTTACTTACGTTTATTTCATCTCCAGTATTACCATAATCTTTAGGAAAAGTTACTGCTGCCTTCTTTTTCTTAAATTGTGTTACTTAATGTAATCCGAAGGATACCATCAACGTTAGAGTAATTTGCATTGCTAATACAATTACGTCATCACCAGACATTGGTGTTACTTACAGAATTCTTGATTTTATGTTATTTTAATGATGTTTATCAAGTCTTTATGATGTTACTGTTCCATCAACACTTTTTTTTTGCATGTTATTAATTATATACATAGATACATAAATTGTTTTTGTGATCTTTTTTTGCATTTTCCATACTAAGATTATAATATAATAATAACACAAACAATGTACTTATTTTAGTGAAGGAAATATACGACTGCGGGCAGTACTCGAACCTGCATCTTCTGGTTAGTTACACCAGACGCTATGACTACTAAGCCACCGCCAGATCGAAATTTGCCTTCACGTTCTGAATTTACGTCTAAGGTGATATCAATTGACATCTATTGAAAAGCAAGTGCAAAGAAGATGCAGGTTCGAGTTTTTTTTATGGGATAGTGCAAACGAGCAGATGGATCACCTGATGGTAAGCGATTACCGCCGCCCATGGACACCCGCAACACCAAAAGAGGAGTCACAAGTGCGTCGCCGACCTATTAAAAGGGGATTGGACATCCGGTAACCTGACTCACTCGGCGAAACACAACGTAAGCGTTGTTTAACGCCGGTTTTCTGTGAGGCCGTGGTATCACTCCGGTCGAGCCGGCCCATTCGAAAGTTTCGAGTCCCATTCGAGTCCTGCCCGCAGTAGAATTTTTCCTTCACTAAAATAAGTACATAATTTGTGTTAACGCTGTAACTAAGTTTCTACCAGTAATTTACAAACTACTAAATTTAACATAACTAGATAATTTTGCCTCTAAACAGTTTGTGTGTGTTTCGGTTGTAGTTTGTCTAATTTAGAGCTGCAACTGAAAATTGGCTGAAACTAAACGCAGTCTGGCTGTCTTCCCAGAAGCAAAGCTTACTAACTAAGGCAGGGGTGGGTTGTTGTAGCGTTTGCAATATATGAGCTTATGTACTTAACCGGATAGACTAGATTCGTCTTCAGATTGTTTATGATAATAGCTAACAATCATAATATTAATTAGTATTGCTTTTTTATGGGATAGTGGCCAAACGAATCGCCTGATGGTATGCGATTACCGCCGCCCATGGACACCCGCAACACCAGAGGAATTACAAGTGTTGCCGACCTTCTAAAAGGGGATTGTGCCTCCGGTATCCTCAGTCTTCATTCACTCAATGAAACATAATGAAAGCGTTGTTTCACGCCGGTTTTCTGTGAGGCCGTGGAATCACTCCGGTCGAGAAGGCCCATTCGTGCCAAAGCATGGCTCTCCCACGATAATAATTGGTTTGCCACTGGTTATTATTATCTGTATTTGAATTTAAATGGAATCATAGTTGAAATTATTTTTATTATAATAGAATTAAAGATGCTGTAGCAACGCTTCTGTATAAGAGGATACACATAAACTATGGACATAAGTTTTAGGTAAATGATTTTTGAGCATATAATCCAGAATCGCACAAAAGGATAACACAACACTCATGAATTTTTCTGGATAGAAAAAAATCGTAAAGGTCTTAGCAATTATGAGTTTTATTCCAAAACTTGACAAGATAGATAGATAGATAGATAGAATACTCTTTATTGTACACCAAAAAGATTATGAAAAACATAGAATTAGATTCATAAACAAACATGTTTAGTAGTACAATTGGCGGTCTTATTGCTAAAAGCAATTTCTTACAGACAACCATTGGATGGACACAAATGCTATAGGAAAAAGAATAATGGGCAATTGGTGGTGTATAAAAATGGTAGATAGAAACATGCATAATATATATTAAAATTAAATAATATACCTACTGTATTTATAAAATACATAAATATCAATATAATTATATATATATATATATATATATAAACACCAACAAATATAAAATAATAATTAAGTAATAAATATAAGTATTAACGTTGATTACCATAATAAAAATACATACCATACATACTAATATACACTAAAAAGAGAATATGACAGACACAAAAAAAAAAAAAGGAAATTAATTATTATGAGCCTAAATACAATTCTTTCACCATCTTCTTAAATGTTGCCAGTGTTTGCGCACGTCTAACAGACACCGGCAGTGCATTCCACAGGCGAGTGGCCTGAACTGTAAAAGAACTGTCATAGAATTTTGTGGAGTGCATGGGCATCTTTAACTTTAAATTCTCCGATGACCGTAAGGATAGTGAATGTGTGTCACAAACGAAATCAAAGCGATCTTTAAGATAAGAAGGGGTTGAAGGATTAAAAAGAATACAGTATAGTAGTGAGAGTAAATGAGCATTCCGACGAAGGCGTATAGGAAGCCACTTGAGTTTAGCGCGAAATTCTGACACATGATCATATTTGCGTAAACCAAATATAAATCTTATACAAAAATTTTGGAGGCGCTCAAGCTTATCGAGTTGGTCCTCTGTGAGATCTAGATAGCTGGCATCGGCATAGTCAAGGACAGGCAGGAGAAGAGATTGTGCTAACGCAATTTTAGTGGCAGTTGGAAGGAAGTTACGTAATCGTCGCAAGGATCCCGCTGACGCAAACAAGCGACGACTGGTTTCTTGTAGTTGCGGACCCCACGATAAAGTTTTGTCTAAATAAATACCCAAGTTCTTGACCTTATCACTGAATTGTAATTTAATGCCTTCAAATAGAACTTGTGGCAGGTGAAACCAATCTATCTTTGAGATCATTCGCGAGCTACCAATAATTATAACTTGCGTCTTTAATGGGTTAACTGTTAGTCCATGATATTTGCTCCACTCAGATATCCCTGCAAGATCTTTATTAATAGTGTTGATGGCTACTGACAAGTTTTGAAGCGGAGCCTGGGCGTAGATCTGAAGGTCATCTGCATAAAGGTGGTAGGACGAAAGAAGTTTATTTGAAATTGAGTTAATAAATATCGCGAAGAGTAATGGGGATAATACGCCACCCTGAGGTACACCAGCTGTTGTATTGCACCACGAAGAGAATTTATCTTCAATACGAATACGTTGGCGGCGACCAGTCAGGTAACTACGAAACCAATCAATTACCGTTGGAGATATGTTAAGAGAGCTGAGTATGGCAAGTAAAATGTCAAAGTCAACAGTATTGAAAGCGTTGCTGAAATCCAACAGCGCCAAGACCGTTAACTTCCCATTTTCCATGCCTAGCCGGATGTCATCCGTAATGTTAACCAATGCTGTGACAGTACTATGACCAGGACGAAAACCGGATTGGTAGGGATTTAGAAGTCTATTCTTACAAAGGAATGAACTTAACTGGTTGTGAATAAGACGTTCCAGGACTTTGGATAGAAAAGGTAAAATAGAAATAGGACGATATTCAGAAAAGGATGCAGGATTGGGTTTTTTCGGTAAAGGAGTAATCTGGGCGTCTTTCCATGCATTTGGAAAAACACCACTGGATAGAGAATGATTTAGGATGTGGCATATGACAGGAAGGATTTCGTCGAGGATAGGAAGGATCATGTTACGGCTGACAGAGTCACTTCCAACTGCGTTAGAAGATATAGATAGAATGCTCTTCTTAACATCACAATCAGTTAATTGATTAAAGACGAATGAGGGATAATCGGGAATCGGAATATTAGAAAGATGATTTAGAGTTTTTGCTTTGATTGTCCTATCAAAATTGGACGAGGCAGAGAAGTGTTGGTTTAACGAATTAATATCTAAATTGTTTGAAATTTGATCTTGGCGTGCTTTTCCGATCCCCATTGATCTCAGGAATTTCCAAACTTTGGCTGGGTCTCCATTTTCTACTGAACTATGAATGTGATGGCGTTGTGCATCCCTACACACCTTACTGCAGTGATTTCGTATCTTTACGTACTTCTCCCAGTTGGACGGAGTAGACCGAGACTTATATTTTGTTTTAGATGCCACTTTTTTAGAGATAGTACTTTTGATCTCATTTGTTAACCATGGTGAGGGGAGATGTTTCACCTTAATAGACCTAACTGGGGCGTGAATGTCGTATACCTCAATTAACCGATTTGTGAAAAATGAAGCTTTTTCATCTACTGATTGAGATAACAACAGAGGTGTCCAATCGATGCTACTAACAGCCTCCTTAAGGTTTTCAAGATTCATACCACTAAAATTGCGTTGCAAAAGAATTTTTGACTTAGCCTTGGGAGGACGAATTTTATATGAAAGGAAAATTAAATCGTGATATGAAAATGCATCAGCATCACACTGACCATGTTTTGCAACGTGGTCACAAGAAGAAACGAAGATCAGATCTAAGAGTGATGGTACTGAGTTTGGGAAATGATGAGTTGCATTTAGAGGTAGAATGGATAGATTACTGGATTCTACAATAGAATGAAGAGATGAAGAGCGGGAATCATTCTTAAGAAGGCAGGTATTAAAATCACCCATGATAATAGTATGACTGTAAGAGGCCACTAGGTTTTCCAAAATATTTTCCAAGGAAGCGAAAAAGTCTATGCGTAAGGACGGGGAGTAATAGACGCCAAGAAGAATTTTAGTATTATGGAGTTCAATTTCTATAAAAAGATGCTCACCAGCATTGGACGGTGGTGGTTGTGCTGACAAACTAACAATCGAAAATGAAAGATATGAACGGAGATAAATTGCAACACCCCCACCACCACCATTGGTGCGATCATTTCTTATGAGGTGAAAACCTGGAAGAGAGTAAGTAGTAGATGGAAGTGAAGGCTTTAACCAGGATTCAGAAATAAGAATGGCATGTATGTTCTTACAGTCAAAAATTGCCAGCATATCGGAGAAGTGGGCCGGAATACTCTGGGCATTGATGTGTACAACATTGAAATTCTTAGGAACATCGGAGAACTGAGACACCAGTGTGTCTGCAAGTGATGGCACACTAATGAAACTATCATTATTATCACTATCTGCTGAAAAGAAGGTTTCAGAATCATCACTTGTCTCAAATAACGACATAAAAGTATAACAAAAGATAAAATAACGAAAACTAATACCTAAATTTACAAATAAATATTAAATACTATATCAAAATAAAATATAAAAGGGATTAATAAAACACCTTAAGTCCACCTGCCGGTCGTGTTCACAAAAGTAGCATTCATCATGAATAGCTAAACTTACGGTATATTTTTGAAAGAAAATGTAATTATAAATATTACGATTATAAATTGAGCCCTATACTTAAATAAGTGTATAATATAGTTTGTAAACATCTTTGTGTATTTCATTGTGTATCGTAAATAACAAATCAATCGGATGATGTTTGCATGGACGAATTTCATTTGAGCGGTATCTACTGGACTGGACAAAGAACTCGTACATCAATATCGAGATTAGTTTTATTAAGGTTAATCTCTCAAAGATCTTCCTCTTCCAATTCCGGACAATAATTTTATTGGCAATTGAGGCGTAACAAGCAAATCTATTGGAAGAAGCCCTCACATACAGGGGCTGACCCAAATTCTCCTTTGCTAAAGCTTTTCCTTTGGTCCAAGTGACAGGCTTGCTGTCATTGAAGGTTAATAGACTTGTAATACAGTCATAGTGGATAAATATGAATAAAAGATTTCAAGTTGGCATTTTGTTGTCAATCATAAGTACCTATACCATCATCACGCATGTATTCCCCGAAAGATTAGGCAGAGGCGTACTAAGGTACATCCACAGTTCGCCGGTATATTAAGGACCCATGTAATAGGGGGCGAGCCTGTTGCCATTAACCGGGCACAAATCCAGACTCCGAGCGGCTACTGAGAATTTTATAGAAAAACCCAATTACACTTTGCTCGATCTGAGGATCGAACCCAGGACGTCTAGCGTTGCAGTCGCGCTTGGGACAACTAGACTAATGAGGCAGTAAGTAATACATACACGCACGCCCTGCCCATTGGGGTTGGCAGAAACTACAGAATGCTACTTCTTCTGCTTCGTCCACATTCATACATCTTTTCGGTTCTCACCTGACCTTATTGAAGGACTTCACCAATAAGATCTTCACCTATGTCTTTCTAGAATACCTTACCTGCTCAATAGATTGCCTTCTAGTATACGAAATGAGCCTAAAAAAAGTAAATTTGCAAAATTGCTTAAAGAATTCCTATTAACTTGCCTTTAACAGTACACTTACTTTATACATACTACCCACTTTATACATACTACCCACCTACCATCATACTTTCTGATACATTGTTGTTACCTTTGCAGAAATTGTGTAATTGTAGAATTACTACTAAGTATTTATGTTTAGTGCAATAAGCTAAATAAGTTTATATTATTAGTGCGTAAGTTGTTTTCTGTACCCACAGACAAACCGTAAAGACGGTTTTGTGGGGCTTTGCATAACCTTGTAATTTTTGAAAGTTTTAATAAAGATACATACATACATACATAGAGCGTCTCCACTAATATTAGCTGTATAAATTTCTTACATTAGTCCCTTTCATTCGTTCTCTCGACATGTCCAAACCATCTCAGCAATTCTCATTAATTCTTATCACTACATCATCTTTAAAGCCGGAACGATGTCTTATTATACTAATCTATCACTCACCAAGTCACCACATACCATATTGATATAGTAAAATTATTTCTTAATATTGGTTATTTAGTTCATTCGTGTTAACTATTAGAGTCGCAGTTACCTCCTAAAATATGGATTGAGTATCGGCATTCGTGCTAATTAAAAAGGTATCTACGATGGAACTGATTGTATTGATTCAGTTTCATGTATTAAATTCTGACTATAGTGTGTGTAACGCAGCTATTAATAATTATGTTATTTTTTAGTAAAGGAAAAAATTCAATCGCGGTCAGGATTCGAACCTGCGTCTTCTGGTTTGATATACCAGACGCTCTGACCTCTAAGCCACCGCGAACCCTACCCACATGATTGAAATTTTGCCTTCACATTCTGAATTTACGTCATAAGGTGACGTTGGTGACATCTATGAGAGACTACTCTACTAAAAAATAACTTAATAATCTTAGCATGAAAGAATGCGAAAAAAAAATCACAAAAAGATAATAATTATGTTGTTAAAATATTGGAAATTCCCTTTATATGACTCATCAGAATGTAAGTTTATGAAACATTACCAACAAACTTTTCTGTAAAAGCAGGAAAGTGTAAAAATGACGTGAACTTCATG
Organism: Acronicta aceris; assembly: GCA_910591435.1. Taxonomy (NCBI): domain Eukaryota; kingdom Metazoa; phylum Arthropoda; class Insecta; order Lepidoptera; family Noctuidae; genus Acronicta; species Acronicta aceris. The sequence goes on along the minus strand of OU342767.1, from coordinate 3,731,255 downwards.
CTTTCCGCACATGTTTCATAACTTGCAAAACGCTTATTGCGTGTATTGTTTGGTACGATACAAATCCCTAAGGATAAGGACTAGCCTCACAGGCAGTGCATCGTGCAGTATTTGAGATCTCTGAATGAATGCGAGAGCAAATCTATTGGATCTGAACAAGATTGAGAATGCTGGCTCAGAGAGAAACAAAATAACCATTCTGTTATAGTTATGCTACATATTTTATTTTGATAGACTCCTAGGTACTATTGTAGGCCTGGTATGGTTTTAGAGTGTAATATGGACTTATTTTAAGAAGATAAATTTTAAACAAAAAATCCAATAACACTTGTCAACCGCAGTAACTAACAATATCTATTGACAATAATGTTTATTTTTTTCGTCTACCAATCAGTTGTAGTAGTCTACAAAGTCTACCAACCCGCACTAGGCTAGCGTGGTGAACTGTAGCCTAATCCCTCTTTATAATAGTAATAAAATCTTCAGTAGGTATGTAATAGTATAGATAAGCAAGCAACCAATAAAAATAATATTTAGAGTATTCCTAAATTTTATCTAAATGTAATAATAGCTTCGTTTTTATTAATATAGGTAAAACTCTTCTTTAATATACTTCGGATTGTATTACGCAATTATAAATAGACTAAATAGAAGCTACAGAAGAGAACTAAAAGTAAGAATAACACAAAGTATAGAAAAAAACATAATATAGTCTATTTAATAGTAAAGGAAAAAATCAATCGCGGGAAGGATTCGAACCTGCGTCTTCTGGTTTGATATACCAGACGCTCTGACCTCTAAGCCACCGCGAACCCTACCCGCATGATTGAAATTTTGCCTTCACATTCTGAATTTACGTCATAAGGTTGATTTTTTCCTTTACTATTAAATAACTTAATAATCTTAGCATGGAAAATGCAAAAAAAATCACAAAAAGATAATATAGTCTGTCAAATAGTTCAGATAGTCTTCTAGATTTGAACTTGTAATAAGTAATGGAAACATTTTCGATAAAACTTTTTTAGTGTTACTTTCTTTGTCGAAAGAAATTAAATAAATAGACATTAATTCAATTAAATATAGTTTTGGACAAAATTGTTCAACCATATTCAGTAAAAAAAAAAAAATATTTTCATTTTAACAAGTTGGAGCACATATACAAATTTGAATGGATTTTATGAGAATATGCTGAGATCAGCAACTTCTAACTATAGTGCATCATATAAAAAATAAATGGACCATGTAAAAAATAATTGAAATACCGCAGCTATTAATAATGATGTTGTTAAAATATTGGAAATTCCATTACCAACAAACTTTGCTGTAGAATCAGGAAAGTGTAAAAATTACGTCAACTTCAAGCTTTCCGCACATGTTTCATAACTTGCAAAACGCTTAATGCGTGTATTGTTTGGTACGATACAAATCCCTAAGGATAAGGACTAGCCTCACAGGCAGTGCATCGTGCAGTATTTGAGATTTCTGAATGAATGCGGGAGCAAATTTATTGGATCTGAGCAAGATAAGAACGCTGGCTCAGGGATAAACAAATAACCATTCTGTTATAGTTATGCTACATATTTTATTTTGATAGACTCCTAGGTACTATTGTAGGCCTGGTATGGTTTTAGAGTGTAATATGGACTTATTTTAAGAAGATAAATTTTAAACAAAAAATCCAATAACACTTGTCAACCGCAGTAACTAACAATATCTATTGACAATAATGTTTATTTTTTTCGATGGCGTGTGAAGTCTACCAACCCGCACTAGGCTAGCGTGGTGAACTGTAGCCTAATCCCTCTTTATAATAGTAATAAAATCTTCAGTAGGTATGTAATAGTATAGATAAGCAAGCAACCAATAAAAATAATATTTAGAGTATTCCTAAATTTTGTCTAAATGTAATAATAGCTTCGTTTTTATTAATATAGGTAAAACTCTTCTTTAATTTACTTCGGATTGTCTTACGCAATTATAACTAGATTAAATAGAAGCTACAGAAGAGAACTAAAAGTAAGAATAACACAAAGTATAGAAAAAAACATAATATAGTCTATTTAATAGTAAAGGAAAAAATCAATCGCGGGAAGGATTCGAACCTGCGTCTTCTGGTTTGATATACCAGACGCTCTGACCTCTAAGCCACCGCGAACCCTACCCGCATGATTGAAATTTTGCCTTCACATTCTGAATTTACGTCATAAGGTTGATTTTTTCCTTTACTATTAAATAACTTAATAATCTTAGCATGGAAAATGCAAAAAAAATCACAAAAAGATAATATAGTCTTTTTAGTTCAGATAGTCTTCTAGATTTGAACTTGTAATAAGTAATGGAAACATTTTCGATAAAACTTTTTTAGTGTTACTTTCTTTGTCTAAAGAAATTAAATAAATCGACATTAATTCAATTAAATAAATAAAGTTTTGGACAAAATTGTTCAACCATATTCAGTAAAAAAATATTTTCATTTTAACAAGTTGGAGCACATATACAAATTTGAATGGATTTTAAAGGTAACCACAATTAAATGAAAGCATTTACACATAAAATCAAAGCAAATATTATAAGAACAACGTTTAATAATGCTACGGTTTAACATTTCAATCCAATTTCCATGGATAAACGATGAAAATTGGATTAGAAATTGGTCGAGAAAAATAAATTTGATGTAAAATTAGAAGCTAATACGCTTGAAAGGGACAATGACGCGTGAGGAAGGACCCTTTCCATATTTTTATATTAGCCCTTGAATATTGGACGGACAAAATTAAGGCCATTCAGAAAACTGGAGACCTCGTAAACTAAGGTATAACAAGGGATATAGAAGATGGAATTGAAAATGGTAACGAAGTTTCTGTGCATGTACTTTAAAGCATATTTGAAGGTGATAAATGATAAAAGTATGATAAAATTGTGGCACGTCATACAAATAATAGAACAATTGTAAAATTTAAATTTTGACGAATAATTATAATCATTTCTTTTTATATTCAAGATATTCAAACTATTACATTGTTAAACATCAATCAGTACTTGATATGCCATTTAGTGTGGCAATGCTGCCAGTCTTCTGGGCACCTTCCTGGACGACAGCGATGCCGAGGAATATTTCGACGCTTAGTCACACCTCTGTCTTTTAGATTTATATTTAGAACTTCTTTTACGTTCATATATTTTATATAAATAGTGTATATTAATAGGTTTCTTTTCATAATGTGTATGAATTCGTTTAAATAATGTAATTCGCCAGGAAATAGAATAAAAACTGTGTCAGATTATACCGAGTTTGAATCAGCTTATTCAAAGCTAACATTTCATGTGTTTTTATTGTTATTATTACAAAAGATTCCATGTGTGATATTTCATACTATTTCCAAATAACTAATTTACTACATCTATAGCAGTGATTGCCTAAGGTCTTGAGTTCAAACCCAAGGCACGCACCTCTGACTTTCCGAAGTTATGTGCGTATTAAATAGTTAATTATCACGCGCTTAAACGGCGAAGGAAAACATCGTGAGGAAACCTGCATTCCTGAGAGATTTTCTCGATGGCGTGTGAAGTCTGTCAACCCGCACTAGGCCAGCGTGGTGGACTATAGCCTAATCCCTCTCATTCAGAGAGGAGACCCGTGCTCAGCAGTGGGACAGATGATTATGTTATGTATACACTCACGTCTTTCTTAGGTAGAAACTACATTAGACCGCCACTTGCTACGATTATATGATACGATCTCGCATACTTCTTTTGCTTCTTCCACATTATTACATCTTGTCATACATATGCGCCAGTTGCGAGTACTACGCACAGGACCTCTTTGAAAGATTTCGCCAATAACTAATTTATTCATCTAAAGTATAAATTTATGCAATATAAACCGTAAATATATACAAATAGACTGCCTCATTGGTCTAGTGGTCCAAAGTGAGACTGCTACACTAGAGGTCCTGGGTTCGATCCCCAGGTCGAGCAAAGTGTTATTGGGTTTTTCTATGAAATTCTCATTAGCAGCTCGGAGTCTGGATTTGTGCCCGGTTAATGGCTATAGGCTCGCCCCCTATAACATGGGACCTAAACATACCGGCGAACTGTGGGTGTACATTAAATACATCTCTGCGTAACCCTTCGGGGAATACAGGCGTGATGGTATGTTATATATACAAATACTATTAAAATAATACTAAATTTATTCTTGTAAGTTAGGTTTTTTTTTTTAATTTTAGAAGTTATTTGTGGAAGAAATAAATGTTTATTTATTATTATTAACAAAACCATAAGTACGAATTAGTACGGATGAAATAAAATATTTGGAGGCAGTAACGTTTGTTAGCATAAGAACCACCGATAGAGAAGATTTACTGGGGTCGAATGTAGACCCTTTAAACAAGGGGTTGTAAAAGAACAAACGTGTGGCAATTGCGAGTGTTAGCCCGTATAAATCACACTAATAAAAAATTATGTGTAGTGTTGGCTACTGTTTAAATAAAAACTGCAACCTTTTAGAGAGCTGAAATTGGCGTCTAAATAAAATGTAGTTTCTAGGAAAATGCTGATAAAAATTCAAGCAGATGGTCGCACATTTCACACAGATATATATTTATGGAATGTTTTTGCTTACTAAATATTTTCACATGCCAACTAAGTAAAATGACTCTTAAAGCAACTTTTGTCTCTAATTACGTGCACATCACTACATAGTATAAAACAAAGTCGCTGTCGCTGTCTGTCCGTCCCTATGTATGCTTAAATCTTTAAAACTACGCAAAGGATTCTGAAGCGGTTTTTTTAATAGATAGAGTGATTCAAGAGGAAGGTTTTAAGCTATTTAACATTACGCTACGACTTTTAGGAATGGGGTAACGCGGGTGAAACCGCGGGCGGGTCGCTAGTAATTAATAAATGAACTTATCTAAAACGACATATTAGGAGATCCGGAAAATTTCAGAAGAGCTAAGCAAGTCACAAATGTTGATTTCAATCATGTCTTCAATGAATATCATTATATTGATTATTCTCATAGTATCATAGTCTTGAGAAAGAAATGGAACGAAATTCTAATACAAAACTAAATCTGAATTCTCAATTCGAATTCCTATCGAATTGTTCAACAAATAGAAAATTGTCTGTGCCGAATCGGAAACGACTTTTTTCCGATCATTAAACGTTAAAGTAGGTCGCCCAATATTATACCTCATTGTGAAAATAACAATTTCAATTATAAAGGTACCTACTTATTCGGAAAAGGGAAATGTAATAGGCTATTAGTCCATTTATTCCCTAGACGGCGGCAACTCTTATAAGCCCTTTTGAATTGTATTGCAGAAGAAATATACATAACTTATTCTTTGAAAATGTTAGTAAGAAAAATATTAATGTTTTCTACATGTAGGTACTCAAAATAAACAATGCATCTCGCTTATGCTAACATATTTTCTAGATAATCTTCATATAAGTTACGCGAGGTTTATAATCTACTTGATAAAGTAATATCTTTTTTTAACACTTCTTCTGAAAATACAGTAAACAATGAAAAACAATCAATATCGTATTCATGAATAATTCAAAATATTTTAAAAGGGATCACTTCGCAAAGTAACCCAGGAAAAAGAAAAACATAATTTATACTAAGAATACAAAGTGTGCATCTATATTTATACAAAAGTAGGATCAACCGAACGGTAAATTAGAAAAAAGTGAATACGAGTAATAATAAATCCTACTAATATTATAAACGTGAAAGTTTGTGAGTATGGATGTTTGTTACTCTTTCATGCCAGAACGGCTGAACGGATCTGGATAAAATTTGGCACACAGATAGATTATAACCTGGAATAACATATAGGCTTTTTATCCAGGTCGGAACCAATCCTAAAGTTCACGCAGACAAAGTCGCGGGCAGAAGCTAGTCAGATATAAAAGATAAGTAGAGATCTCAGCAAAATTCTTGAGAAAGGAAGAAAGAGATAGCTAGAACAATGATGTATATCAGTGCGTACTACGCTGTTCTTTCATTGATTGTTCAAATTGTTTGCCGCTCATTATAAAATCATGGCAATTTACTGCTATGCTGCTATATGTAGTAGGGATATTATTTCGCCTGACGAAACCTGCATGCCTGTATCTTGCGGCATGCGAAGTTTGCCACACTAGGCTAGGGTGGTGGGTTAGGTATAGCTTGACCCCTCTCACTCTGATAGGAGACCGATGTACAGAAATGTGACAGTAAATGATGACGATGATGATGTAGATACAGAAGAAAAAACTATAGATACAGCCAAACCCAGACCCACAATGCCTTGCGTTACAAACTATTCTTTTTTTTATACCACTAAGGTGGCAAACAAGTATACAGCCTTCCTGATGGTAAGCGGTTACCGTAGCTTATGGACGCATGTAACACCAGGGGTATCACTCGCGTGTTGCCGAGTCTGTAATGAGGAATAGTTGGGCTGGCAGCACAGGAGACATGTTGCTATGCATGACAGCGGTGGTAACAAAACACCACCGGTCCCCCACACTGCCAACACAAAGCTTCCTCGCGGAGCTCTGGCGACTTTGCTCACCGTGAGGAACACATCAAAGCACGGCTACGATTTTCTGCAAGGTGGTGGTAGTTCCCCAGTCGAGCAGCTCTAATTGTGAGTGGAATTATTCAATTCTACTATCCAGAAATGTTATTCTTTTGTACAAGAGTCACCATGGAGAAGCTAATCACTTAAAAACTACAACAATTGCGAAAAACAATGGACACGACGACATGTTGATTATTTTTGATACACTTCTATTTCAAGATCAACGTCATCATCATCTTCTGAGCCCTTTCCCAACTATGTTGGGGTCGGCTTCCAGTCTTACCAGAATCGACTCAATATCAATATTTTACACGAAGCGTGCCATCAAACCTCTGAAACCTAATTTCTGGGCAATCCGGAGGGTAGACTGGTTGTCAGGCTTTTTTTGGGCTTCTGACTACCACTAACAATTGTCATAGACGTTCGTATGACAACCGGGGAGACCGACGGCTTTATGTGCCCCCCGAGGCACGGAGGGGTCTCGATGTGTTAAGAATGATCACCCATTCACAGACTGACCGCAACAAGTGCAACTTAACCTTGCAGATCAGTTGATCAGCTTAGTTTAGCCACGAGCCCCAAGATCAAGATTTAATGTTCAAGATCAACGTAAACAGTTTAATATTTCTTCCTCAAAGATTCATTAAAGTCTTCCGTGAATTGGTCCCACTCTTTGAGTTTGACTGGAACGCTACACACTCCTTTATTTTGTTCCGCAATCTATCCAGCTTGAGCGTTTTCTTGATCTTTAAACAGGATTTTATTTTTCAAGTATCTTCTTCATTTACTTTCTTATTTTGTGGTACTTAATATTTTTTGTTTATAATGAAGCGAAATAAATTTAAAATTGTTAAATACTTATTTAAATTTTTTATGCCTGCTACCTACAATTAGGTATTCCTATTCATCTCATGACCCATTATTATTTATTGATTTAGTTAGATCATAAATATAGTGATTGACAGTTTCAATTTGGAAATTCCCAATTATTTCTATCAATCATGTATCAGCATATATTTACACAGTATAAAATCTTATGACAAATCCACCTATACCATGCTCTACTCGTTGTTATAAAAATAAATATTTACATCCGTCTCTCACAAAATCTTCGTTGACAAGAAATCACAATTTCGAACCATCTCAAGTTGCACGCCTCAAGCGTTTGCTTACTATTTCGAGAATGCTGATAGAGAATCTTCGCACGCCATCGAGGCACCTCGCAATCAAAACATTCCGGTCACGTGTACTACAAAGCGTCAACTTCAGGCTATGAGCGGTCCCTCAATTTGAACTGCTTAATGAAGTTACACCAGGATCGACGGAACGCCTTCAAAATATCTAACATGAAACTTGCATGGATTTGCGTGTCTATTGTCGTGCTTCGAAAATTGTAATTCTGTTTTGAATTCTGCCTCGTTAACTTAGTGATCCTGAGCGCGACTTTTACGCTAGAGGTCCTGGGTTATTGGGTTTTTCTATGAAATTCTGAATAGCAGCTTGGAGAGTTTTATTTGGAAAACTAATTGATTGTGTTTTCTGTGAAACATTTTGTGGATCTATCCACTTTAAATGTTAAAGAAATCCGCCCCGTGGAAGAAAAGCAATCCATTATATTTTTGTCACAGAGATTTTTTCAAGCTTACCGTATGTAAATTATTCTATAAGAAATGTATTCTGCGCTGATCCTTCTCATAATTTGAATGTTAGGAAAGTTGTGAGAAACGCTAAGGCTTCTTCTGATTTCTTTATAAGCTTTAGGGTGGATTTTTGTGTAAATAAGAGAACAAAGAAACACACAGTTGAGTGAATTAATTGATTAGACCTCGATGTTATCGGTATTTTATTTTTTACAGAATTTTGAATAATGACCAATCACGGCTTTTCATTAATTATATGCTCGCTATTATTTTGGAATCTTTTTATTTAGTTTTTCGTAATTATGGAAGAAACTTAATGGTTACCTAAACTTAAAAATATATTATCTTCATAGGTATTTTAAATAAGTAGGTACCTATTTTGTTTTTTTAATAAATTGTACAATGTGTTTTTGTTAAAAACTTATACAAAATTGCCTTCAAACCAAATAGTTATATTCGGTACGTATCTTGTTTTAATACAATATGGGATGAATAACAACTACTGCCTATTAATTTAGCAAATCACTGAGCGCCCCGGATCCTACGTAGAATAGATTATAATCATTGTGTCTGTATATTTTATCATTGGATGTATTCAACTAGGTATTTTCAAATTTATATTATATCGTGGGCCGATCATTTAAAATGGGCCGAATTGAGATTTGCCCGGGCAGATCCCGATGTGCTGTCATTTTGTGATATGACCGATTATTTCACGATGTGCCTGACCTAATTTCTTCGGTGTAAGTATGTACAACGGCTACAATTCGGTTCTGGTACTCGCCGGCAGCTCCGCTCTCTTCGCTCGCTCGGCTCGTGCATTGTGTGGACACAATCCTAACCTACCCGATATTAATATTTCTTTCATCGACCATATTACGAAATGCCGGCGCATCGGGATCTGCCCATTTAAGCGATCGGCCCACGACATATACAAAGAAGCAGTTTATAAATGTATTTAGATGTAGGAATAACTTCTTAAGCCTAAAACTAACCTAAAGCCTAAAACCTTCGTTTTTGCTTATTTCACGATAAGTTTTGTCGAAGTCGAGTAAAGTGTTATTGGGTTTTTCTATGAAATTCTCAGTAGCAGCTCGAGTTTGGGATCTGTGCCCGGTTAATAGCAATAGGCTCACCCCCTATTACCTGGGACCTAAACATACCGGCGAACTGTGGTCGTACATTAGTACACCTCTGCCTAATCCTTCGGGGAATACAGGCGTGATGGTATGTATGCTGTTATTACTATTCACAATGCGCAGAATTATTTCTTTCCCACCATTATTTTGTTGAAACCTTCCATCGTTTCCCCCCTTTCTCACTAGAATCGTAAACTACAAATGTTGTATGTGAACACTTATTCTAAATGTAAGTTTTTTTTTGTTGGCAACACTGAAAGAAAGAAATCTTCGTCTTCTCAATAAAGCTCTATTCTTTTGTTACGCTACTTACTTGTAGCTAAAGTAGTGCTAATTTAGGAGCTGTTTTTCTTTTATTTCTAGTTTTGGCTGAACTTAGTTAGTTGAAGCGTATAGCTGAAGCCACAAATATAAGAAAAACAACGAACGAAGTGCCTCATTAGCCTAGTGGTCCTAAGTGCGACTGCTACGCTAGAGGTCCTTGGTTCGATTCCCAGGTTGAGCAAAGTGTTATTGTTTTATGAAAATCTCAGTAGCAGCTCGCAGTCTGGATTTGTGCTCGTGAGCACCCTGTAATAGGGGGCGACCCCTATTACATGGGACCTAAACATACCGGCGAACTGTAGGTTTACATTAGTACACCTCTGCCTAAACCTTCGCAGAATACAGGCGTGATGGAATTCGTAGGCGTGGTAATTTCGTCCGTCTAGTGTCTGTTACGATTTATAGTTCTCTGGTTTTCCAAACACAGTGATTGCTATGTACATAGTGTCATTTAACAAAAAAATTTTTTTTTGTTTTTTTTTTTGTGTCCTCGAGATCATGAAATAAATATTTTTCATTCTTTTCTTTTACATGATTTGTCACACCAAAATGTACCTTATTTGAACTGATAAGATATAATTTTGGTGTGACATGTGATTGCGGTATTGTAAAGACTGCTTGTGTGTTTATATACCTCTGCCTAACCCTTCGGGGAATACAGGCTTGATGGTATGTTTATGTATATGATCAATTAGTCTGAAAAGTAATTACTTTTGAGTTACATTTGATAGACAAGTCTTCGTACAAAGTAACTAGTTTAACTTGTTACTTTGTCGTCTCTGACGTTATTACCTAAATGTTAATTACTAAGTGCAAATTTCTGTGAATGTGAACACAGGGAAGTTAATGTGTAATTTATATATGACACGAATGAAAATATAGAACTTTGTAGTACTATTTGGTATTAAATAAATTAAGTACCTACCTATAATATATAGTTTATTTAATTTATCAGCTATATATTTCCCCTAATGACTGATACATAATCAACCCATTACATTGGCCCATTGCTGGGCACGGGTCTCCTTTCAGAATTAGAAGGATTAGGCAATAGTCCACCACGCTAGCCTAATGCGGGGTGGTAGACTTCACAAGCCGTCGAAAAATCTTTCAGGCATGCAGGTTTCCTCACGATGTTTTCCTTCACCGTTTAAGCGCGTGATAATTAATTATTAATTCGCACATGACTTCGAAAAGTCAAAGTTGCGTGCCTTGGATTTGAACTTGAGACATTTGACTTGGCAGTCCAATGGTCATATCAATAAGCTATCTATATGACTTTGAAAGCGGGGACAAAAAGGTTCTTGAATGGAGACCATGAAACGGAAAACGACAGATGACCTGCTAGGTTAACATGCATGCCACGACATAATTTTGTCGTCACATAGGCCAATACTACGACTTAAAACGAGATAATACGGCGACAAGATTATGTCGTAATATGAATGTAAGCTCCCCTGGTAAAGTTTGCTGGGAGTCGTTGGATGGGAACGACATATACTCGGTTCCTATGGAACTCTATCTGTATTCAACAGTGAAGCACTTTTGCCTGATATTATTAAAATAACTAAGATCATGTTCCTAGATCAAAAGATATATATCAAGATAGAGTTCAAGATAATGTCTACATAATATATTATTGTTATTATCCAGCCATTGTCGTCCCACTGCAGGGCAAAGGCCTCCCTATCCTCTTTCCACTCCTCACGAATCAAGGCTATTTTGGACCAATCCTTCCAGAAGAAGTCAAGCTCATACCGCCATCTCCGTCTAGGCCTGCCGCGCCGTCGTCCTTTTTTAGCCCACAGCTCGTTTGATATGTGGCAGACGTGTACCCAGTTCCATTTCAAGCTGGCAGCTTTTTGGTCTATCTCAGTGATCTGAGTTTTGGAGCGCAGTACGCTATTTATGATGCGGCTGCTAGTTTGACTTCCATCATACTGCAGTCCATGGCTCGCTGGCAAACCCCAAGTGTGGACTGCTGATGTTTTGTCAAATACGGACAGTCTACATATACGAGAAAGCGTATACCTAAAATTAAAAATCGTTATGCTTAGTTTATCCAATCTCTCTATAGATCAAAATAATAGCAAGTATTCTCTATACTCTATAGATCAAAATAATAGTAAGAGTTTTTTGCCTAAAGTTATTTTAATATCAGTCGCGCGTGAAGTTTGTCGTGCGTCGTCTTTTGGTAAAGGAACTATGAAATTGAAGTATCAAGTAGGTATTTGCGTATTCTCTAAGAAGACAAACCAATATTCCTCGGTCCAATGATCAAGATATAAAACAAATCATGTTCAATTCTCCTTTAAATAAAAGAACATTTTCTAATTTTCCAGCATTCTGCCTCTATAGTCTGGCGGAAAAAAGGTAAAATTAGTTTTCTACTGGTTTAATAATAAGAAGTGTGTTGAGTTTTATCGTAAAATATAAAGCATTATTTCGTTAAACTCTCTAAATCATTAGATCCACTGTTCCATAACGAAATCAAAATTTTTAATTCATTTTTTTAAACCTTACTAGCCATGTGGCACATTATTAATATTCTTGTTAAGCTCGCGTTTCATTCGAATTGTTTTACTTCATAATATTGATTTATGAATTTCAGTTATGATTTGTTGTTTAAATTATATCATAATATTTTTTTTTTAATACTATTTGCTTAGAATAGAATAAAAACATTTTTATTTAGACGAACAGATGGAACACAAACATATACTCATCAAATACTAATAAACTTTTATATTTGCTTGACCATGAGGTTAAGCAAATGTAATGACGAATTTATGCTTTTGAATATAAAAATAAACAAAATCGACAATTAAGAAGCATGGGACCGAATTTCTCTTGTAAACGTAATACCGACATAAATCGTAATTCAAACACAATTTAGTCAAATTCTGTTGTTATTCGGATTCCGATACCATTAATCTAGTATCATTACTCTACCATTTCATACAAAATACTTCACTGGAAATAAATGTAAGCGCATGCAATTTTTGATAACTTTACCAGGTTTGGAACGATTTTCCGGTCTTATATTTTCAGTGAAGTAGTAGTAGACGAAATAGTAACGTAGGAACCTAGATTAACGGTATCCAAATTCTAACAATAACATAATTTGATAGAATATTGTCTGGATTACGATTTATTTCGGTATTATGTTTTTGTGGGCAATTCACGCTGCGCCGGACCCTTAACTATTTACAGATATTTTTAAACAACTTTAAAAAAGAAGAAGATCCTCAAATAATCTGTACAAATATTTTTTTAGAATACTTAGGTATGCTTTTATTTAGGAACTTACACAAAAATATAATTATATCAACAATCTCATAAACTTGTTAAAAGTCATTAAAGCTATTTCAATATCTCACAAACTGTGCCAAGATTATCACTTCACTAGCGATAATATTATGTACGTTGTATTATGAATTATGCATCTGCCCTAAAGACGGCAGGCGGGCCTTATTAAATCTCCTCTAGCCCCGGGCTTACAACCCCACCGTAACCTATAACATTGAAATTTATTGGCTAATTTGCCTAGCACCAAAAATCGTAATTACACAGCAATAAAACTTGATAAAAACTGACTGATTTATTTGTAGGTACTTTAATTAGGGTATGAGTTATTAGTATTTTGACATGGAACATGTAATTAACAAAAATATCTATTATCTATAGATATTAATATATCGCAGGTTTATAGGGAGGGGTGTACACCTACTACAGTTTGCCAGTATATTGTAGGTCCCATGTATTTAGGTGGGAAGCATTATTAGCGTTGAATCATAACATAACATAACATACTATCACGCCTGTATTCCCCGAAGGGTTAAGCAGAGGCGTACTTAATTTACACCCATAGTTCGCCGCTATGTTTAGGTCCCATGTTATAAGGGGCGAGCCTATAGCCGGGCACAAATCCAGACTCCGAGCTGCTACTGAGAATTTCATAGAAAAACCCAATAACACTTTGCTCGACCTGGGGATCGAACCTAGGACCTCTAGTGTAGCAGTCGCGCTTGGTACCAATAGACTAATCAGTTAATCATTACAAAATAAAAAAACGTAATTTGGGTTTTGTTCGACATAGTTGGTTTAGCACTTCAGAAAGCCACAACACCTACTCTTAAGGTTAATATTGACTTTCAAGAACCGCAAAATAAAAATTTGTCAATTTTCAATGAAACCCGGATATACTTTTTTTCTATTTTCTTCAAAGCCGTAGCAATATCGAGGATGAATTTAAATTTTTCATTCGATGAACAAATCTTTATTGACACGACTAAGCTGCTATCGCTCGGAGCTGTGTTCGGCTCTAAACTGGAGCTTTATCATTGTTGTATGATTGAATCCAATATTTTACCCGACTGCGCTAGAAGGAGGGTTATGGTTTACGAGTGTATGTATGAATGTAGGTATATTTCTTTGGCAGCTCTGTAGCGTAAACGGTTTAAGAGTTCGGCGGACTGAATTTCTTATACAAACGTAATACCGAAATATATCGTAATCTAAAGACAATTTAATAAAATTCTGTTATTATTCGGATTCCGGTACCGTTAATCAAGGTTCTACTCTACCATTTCGTCCAAAATACTTTACTGGAAATAAATGCAAGCGAATGCAATTTTTTATACTTTACCAAGTTTGGAACGATTTTCGGTGTTTTATTTCCAGTGAAGTAGTAGTAGACGAAATAGTATCGTAGGAACCTAGATTAACGGTATCCAAATCTGAATACTAACATAATTTGATATAATATTGTCTGGATTACGATTTATTTCGATATAATGTTTTTGTGAGCAATTCAAGCTCCGCCGGACCCTTAATGGATTTTATTCATTGTTAGATTCGTCTCAATTGTGAAAGTGAAACTGTATAGGTATATCATTACTAAAAATTGTAAAACAAAAAAAAATCAGAAAACCCGCCTGCTAAAGATGATGGAAACAAGATGACTAGTCTCATGCAGAAACTTTGGTTTTCTTATGGAAGGCCGATCCATTTCAATAAAATTGTTACATTGTAAAACCTTGTCTTTATATTTGTCATCTGTCTATCACAACATATTATTACGTGACCATCAGGACCTCAACAGTCGCAAGCGCGACTTCCGTGTGGTCCTAGGTAGTTTCACTTTTTTTAAATAATTATGCTTAAAAAATCTGAGAAATATTTACACATATTTATAACTGTTTATAAAATGTAATTCTATGTATTTATCAAATTTTAACACAAATATCAACCAGAAATCAATCATCAAAAGAAATCAAAAGCGCAAATAACTTGATATATCCGCTTCTAGAAAGTTCTGTAAAGTTTTAGAATGTTCTGTTCACTGTTTGATATCTATTAATTCATGTTTTCAGGTAAGATCCAGAGAGTTACCATCGAGTTCCTTTTTTTGCCCGAACTTCTGTGAGTCGAATTTTACTTTCATAACATTATTAAATTGCATACATTCATACCCAGTCCGATGTACTTACTGATATTACTCTACTTTAGCATATTACTTCGAGTTATTCGAATATACTGTGGACCATTGCAAAATGTACATTTGAATATTTCATTTCATTTCAAATATTTTCGCTTGTCACGTCAGCAGATAGCTTTAGTTAGATATTTTGTGAGATACACTTTTATATAAAATTAAAAAAAATATTGAAATCGATGCGGTATTGTGTTAAAAAGTTTTAGTAGGTATTGTAGTTTTTAAAATTCGAATAATAATTACAATACTATCACGCTTGTTTTCTCCGAAGGGTACCCTTGTACGATTGGGTCTTTTGAATTAGATAACAACCCTATTGCCATTAACCGGGCACCGAGCTGCTACTGAGAATTTCATAGAAAAACCCAATAACACTTTTCTCGACTTGAGAATCGAACTCAGAACTTCTAGCATAGCAGTCGGTCATCAAACTTGAATTTACTAAGAGTACGGCGTTAGTTATAGAAGTATGCTTTCAGCCCTATGTAATATTATATTTCTTAATAGAAAAATTCAGGAAAATTTCCTGACCCCGGAATCAACTATGAACTCACGATAAGCAGACCCGTTTGTAACCAGTATTACTATCATACCATCACATCTATGTTCCCCGAAGGGTTAGGCAGAGGTGTACTAATGTATTTACATCCTCATATTTATTTAACGTATTTACGCCTGTATTCCCCGAATGTTTAGGCAGAGGCGTACTTATGTACACCCACAGTTTGCCGATATATTTAGGTCCCATGTTATAGGCGAGTCTATTGCCACTAACCGGGCACAAATCCAGACTCTGAGCTGCTACTGAGAATTTCATGGAAAAACCCAATAAAACTTTGCTACACCTGAGGATTGAACCCAGGACCTCTAGTGTAGCAGTCGCGCTTGGGACCACTAGACTAATGAGGCAGTCAGTGAGGCTACTGAGAATTTAATAAAAAGAAAAGGGAAAGAGAATTTAATAGAAACAAGTATATATCCAACTTCTAAATAAGTATTACTAAGCATCATAAAATTCACTAACAAAGTCGTATCCCATATTTTATTAGCCCATTCTCTTGCAAATATTAATGACCAAGTACGGAGTCAAAATGCATAATATTTTCTCGGCCTCCACAAACCCATTACGTACATATGCATTGGGCATAAAGCCAAAATAGATATAAAGTTAGTAATTGCTAAGGAAGCTGTTGATGGGGTCTTTGCCCATGCAAATTATGGAAGAGTACTTTCCGAGTAAACATGTTTTTGTATGCTGTTTCATCATCAGACTTAATCCATTGCCATGTACAGTAGCGACCAAAAGTCCATAGGCAATCTCACAACGCAATAGCTTGACGTTTAGTTTGTCTTACGACCTTCTTTTCATGCATCAGCATTGTCCTTAACAAGTGACACGCACTGGCTGTATCGAGCTCGCTCGTACTGTTCATAGCAATGTAATCCTTAGCGTGCTTATGGACTTTTGAGCGTTTACTGTATGTCCCTTTATCTTTTCGAGGCTGGTGGGGCTTGGAGGCGAAGACGCAGGTTAAAAGTAATTAGTATCAATTCTAATTTATGTATTTCAATTTTTATTATTTATATACCACCACGCCTGTATTCCCCGAAGGGTTAGTTAGAGGCGTACTTATGTACACCGACAGTTCACAGGTATGTTTTGGTCCCATGTAATAGGGGGCGTATGCCATTATCCGGGCACAAATCCAGACTCCGAACTGCTACTGAGAATTTCATAGAAAAACTCAATAACACTGCACGACCTGGGGATCGAACCCAGGACATCTAGCGTAGCAGTCGCGTTTGGGACCACTAGACTAATGAGGTAGTCCAGGCAGGCGAACACTATACACAAGCTTGACATCCATGAGAACATTGAGTACGTACAAGCACTTTCTAAAAGTAATAACACAATAGCCTAGATGACAAAAAGGTTTATAAAGATTACAAAAAAATTATATACAGGTATTTTTTCTTTTGTTTGACAAACAAAAAATTACGACGATACGGTGCATTTAAATTTCACGTGACGTCACGGCTTCGCACAATTTTTACGAAATAGTTACGTCACAATCTCCCACTCCGGTAGTTTGATGCTCTATAAGTTTGTCAATTCTTATTATTTTGATAAAGCAAAAAATACGTGTCCGATATTTTTGGATAATCTAACTGACGAACCGAATATAATGATAATTAATTAATGCAGTGATCATCCCTATTCATTTGGTTCATAAGCAACAATATAATAGCAATCGCGAAGAAGCGTTGTGTTGGTAGAGTGTGGGGAACCGGTAGTGTTTTATTACCGCCGCTGTCATGCATGACAGAATGTCTCCTATGCTGCCAGCCCAACTATTCCTCCTTAATTTACAGAGTCGGCAACGTGCGAGTGATACCCTTGGTGTTGCAAGCGTTCAATCGTTCATACGCTATGGTAACCGCTTACCATCAAGCAGGCCGTATGCTTGTTAGCCACCTTAGTGGTATAAAAAAAAATTCACCATAAGCAGATATTATAACATCAATATCAAAAGATTAAATCTCCAAGAGTCGCCTTTATTGTATTTGTAAACTGCTGACCTAAAAATAATTGAGAGAAAGGCAATTTTCAAGATAAATAATGAAATTGAACTGAAATTGAGTTTTGAGGGCGGTTCAATGGTCATTTTTAGTGAGAATAAAATAATCGTGATTGTATTGAGAATTGCGTAGTTCAATCTTACTTGACCTTTACTTTTTTTATAATATTTACATTCAGAGTTCGCCAGTATATTTTTGTCCCATGTCTATGATGCTGGCCTAGTGTGAGTTGGCAGACTGACACACCATCGAGATAATCTCCCACGATGTTTTTATCCGTGATAGTTAATTATTAATACGCACATGTATTCTATATCAATTTCTTTTTCTAATATGCTGAGGTATGGACATAAACATTTGATTTGGCAGTTCAATGATCATATCACTACGTTATCCCTGCTTTCTACTGTACTTTCACCAAATCAATTAACAGATTGTACTATTTCAATCTTCTTGAGCATCTTGCCGTCCAAATATGAATTTCAAGAGTCAACAGACACCTCTTTAAAATATGTAAACGCACATCATTCATACATCATGCCTACAAGCTCTTTCGTTTAACGTATCAATATTTAACTAGAGCAATATACTTAAGAGCTCCAAAGGTTATAGCGTTAAAAACTTTATTTTTATTCACATGCTTGAGTCTTTTGAAGTGGCACGCTTATACGTAGCAGGTAGAAAGTTTTTGATATCTTAGGAGAATTTAGATTGACATCGGTATCTCCAAGTGGTGTGGAATAATAAGAGTAGGAATTGCTTATTCGATATAGCTTATAAGCCTTTCAAGGGTTATAAGAAGGAATAATATCAAAGGTATGTGAAATTGATACTACATACTCAGTACGTAAATGGATTCTAAGAATACCATAATGTATGTCTGTTGCCGAAGGGTTATGCAGATGTGTATTAGGCACACTGGGATATGATCGGAGACACGGCTGCCCATGGTGCTATAGATTTCCGGAATAAGCTGACCTCGCATTGTTCAAGCTTTTGATGCGATGAGAGGTCAGCTTTAGTGAAATATATAGCAAGATCTTTAGTCGTGTCTCCGCTATTCATATTGTGATTCAACAAAAGTATCCATTGATGTATCTACATCCACAGTTTACTGTTTTAGATCCTATGTAACTGGTGGCTATTGCTATTAATCGGACATAATTCCAACCGTTCAGTTGCTACTGAGAAATATATAGAAAACCGAACAACGCTTTGTTGGACCATTATGCAGTCACATAATATTAATTTAATTGGACATCGTTATTATTCCATTATCGCTAAACATTCTAAAATTTGTTATAATAAATCTGTCAATACTACAAGAAAACTCATGACTGCCTCATTTGTCTACTGGTCCCAAGCGTGACTGCTACGCTCGATCCCCGGGTCAAGCAAAGTGTTACGGGTTTTCTATAAAATTCTCAGTAGCAGCTAGGAGTCTGGATTTGTTCCCGGTTAATGGCAATAGGCTCACCCTCTTTTACATGGGACCTAAAAACATACCGGTGCACTGTAGGTGTACCTACATTAGTACACATCTGTCTAACTCATCGGATAATACAGGCGTGATAGTATGTTATGATACTAAAAGAAAAATAACTGGAACAAGAATAGACAGTCCTAAGACGAACAAATTTCTTCGAGTACGAGTCCCAAACTTTCGCCCTTATTTATCTTAGTATTTCCGTCACTCGAGAGTACGTGAGAATATTCTTTATTTCAAAATATTCTTCCTCATCCTCAGGGGTACACTCAGAATAATATTCGTTGTTTAAAATCTGAGAGGCAAGGCAGACGATGGTATTTTAAATTTCTTATCGATCGAATTCTCAGTAGTAGTTCTGAGTTTGGAATTTGTGTCCGGTTAATGGCAATAGGCTCGCCCCTTATTACATGGGACTCAATCATACCAGCGAACTATGAGTGTATATTAGTACGCCTCTGCTTATCCTTTCAGGTAATGCAGGCGTGGTGGTATGTTGCCAGTACGTGATTGGATGCTTAAGTAAATACCCGATATTTGCATTTTCCCTGAGCTCTGATTTAACACGTAGAAGATCAAACGTTAACGAAACGAAAGTTAGCAAGTATGACGTACACTAAATAGATTTAAATCTCTCCGTTTGCGAAGCGTCGGCACGCCCAGTAGCTTCGTAAGAGAAATGTAAATATTTTCTCGTTATCTTTCCCTGAATAGTTTAGTGAAATTGAAATTTGTAAAAGGTGTTTTCTTGCTATTTTTTTAATGAATTAAGTCGTCAAACGAGCTGACAAGCTACCTGGTGGTAAGTAGTCATCGTCGCCCATGGACACTTGCAACACCAGAGGAGTTGCTGGTGCGTTGCCGACCCTTAAGAGCCCCTACGGACTGCAGACTGCTAGAGCTGCTGCAACCGAAGGGAATTGGCTCTTACGCGCAAAAGTCGAAACACATACCAAGGTGCTTTACGACGGCTCCGACGTAAGGGTGGTCGCCAGCCAGTCAGACCCCAGGAGGTCCTACCACCGAGCAAGTAACTTTTGTTTCCAAAAGATATACAAAGGTCAATGGCTGACTAGCTATAAAATAATATATAACGCTGTTGATAATACACGCACTTCTACAAATTAATCAGAAATGAAGTTAGCTGTGTGTTTCGTTTTTAAATAAATAATAATACCTTGATTAGAAATTAAAATTAATCACAAAATGAATTACTTATACTTAAAATAATTAAACGGCGTTATTAGTCTAGTGGTTGCAAGCGCGACTGCTCCAGTAGAGGTCCTGGATTCGATCTCCAGGCCGAGCAAAGTGTTATTGGGTTTTTCTATGAAATTCTCAGTAGCAGCTCGGAGTCTGGATTTGTGCCCGGTGAATGGCTATAGGCTCACCCCCTATAACATGGGACCTAAACATACCGGCGAACTGTGGGTGTACATTAAGTACGCCTCTGCCTAAGCCTTCGGGGAATACAGGCCTGATGGTATGTTTATGTAAAATAATTAAAATGGTATTCAACGAGACGACACTGTATTTTACTTGCTAACTATATACTTATATCGCACATCTATGAGTAAATTATACATTATAGCCGTATACTTGGGCACAGGATGCCTTGGCAACAGAGTCAGACGACCAGTCTATTCACGAGCACTCGGCCCGAATATTCGATGTGATAGGCTTTATGTTATCCCGCCCACACCAATTATGCGTCTAAATACACTACCGTGAGGCTTATAGCGTCGAAGGTCTGGATTTTACCTTTGAAATAGGTTCGACTAAGCAATAATTTCGTGAAAGTATTCTATGCTTTTATTGGCGGAGAAAACTGTGTAAATGAATCGGCAAAAATATATAATACGCTGTCAGGCCATTTATAAAAGCTAACACTTTTATTAGTAGTCTGTATTATCAATATTTTCCAATATATCCATCAATCAATTTATTTTTCTCACAACAATATAAATATGATTTCTATCTAGGTTTAACATAAATTAACAATTTAGATATTGTGAGGAGACTGGTATCTCAACTAGGCTCCAGACCAAGATACCAGGTCTTGTAAAGGGATGGCCCTTATGCATTACATTTTATTATGTACTTTAATAACGAAAGGCTGCAGTAAGAATAATTATGTAATAATTGTATTTAAATAATTATTATATACACATCCCGTTAATGAATCTACAATTAGTAAAAAGATGTTAAAGAAATCAGTTGAAAACATAATTAAGCTGATATTATTTTATAACAGTAACACAAAACAATAGCTTCAGTTTCCATGAATCAACTTCAATTGAGTTTGAAAGTAAATAAATTGAAACGTATACACAAAAAATGCAACTTGGGTAAACATTGTGGACGCAAAAATTTTGACAATGCCCCTAAGGCCACGTGAGCGTGGCGTAGCAAAAGCTACTACTGAATATGAAATCATTTCACGAAAAATGGTTTGTTATTACTGCTTAAGTTTTGGAACAAAATAATAAAAATTTTAATGGAACTCTAAAGTTAGGGAAGAAGGTTTTTGTTCATTTAATTGGTCTTAATGTTACCAATTTTTGACATTCACTTTGTCTTCGTTGATATATTCAAATAATACAAAAGGAGGTTCTTTAACTTTTAGTTTTGGTTGAAAAATCACGGTGTTTATTTCTAACATGTGTTTTATTGCTTTGAATACACAAAAACAGAAAGAACATTTTAACATGAATTGTATTACGAGGAAATTAATAATTTACAAATTAAGAAACTAATAACTTCTTAAATGGTGTTCTATTTTTTTTTCTTCTGTGTTTATACAATTTGTGTTTGAAAATGAAATATCTTTATTATAGAATACAAGTTCAGACAAATTCTAAAAACATCAACGTTGAAATTATTGCAAACGAGCTTCTGCTCGCGACTTTGTCTGCGTGGACTTCAGGATTGGGTCCGACCTGAACAAAAAGTAGCCTTTGTGTTATTCCAGGCTATAATCTATCTGTGAGCCAAATTTTATCCAAATCCGTTCAGCCGTTCTCACGTGACAGAGTAACAAACATCCATACAACCATACTCAAAAACTTTCACGTTTATAATATTAGTAACTAGCGACCCGCCCGCGGTTTCATCCGCGTTGCCCCATTCCTAAGAGTCGTAGCGTAATGGTGAATAGCTTAAAACCTTCCTCTTGAATCACCCTATCTATTAAAAAAACCGCTTCAAAATCCGTTGCGTAGTTTTAAAGATTTAAGCATACATAGGGACGGACAGACAACGACAGCGACTTTGTTTTATACGATGTAGTGAAGATATAGATTTAAATCTTCTAAATTGTTTAGAAGTTATAAACAGAATTTTGATCAAAAGAAAATAAATTAAAAACAATGCAAGGTAATTCAAAAAGACCCTAATAAGTCTAATAATATTTCGGCGCGACCTCACAAATTTAATTGAAATGCGAATAGACATGGGGTTGCTTAAGGGACCCCTCCTTCACTTTCATTAAAACCATTTGTCGCTTCCACCGGCCCTCTAGATGGCTTCTGTGTTTTGATTCTGTTACGCTAACATTGTCTTTGTGGAGCACTCCTCAGCCGTTTTTGTTTTCTTTTCAAATAATTAGATTTCATTCGTAGTACCTACTTCAGAAATTCGAGGTTTACTCGAAATTTTGAATTAATTAATACTGGGTTGTTTTTCTCTCACGTCTAAAAGTAAAACACTTACTTAAATAATTTTCTAATTTAATATTTTCTGTATGTATGACTTATTGTTTCGACTTGCTGTTTGTTTCATTATTAGCATAGTACATAGATTGGTCTCATTAATTAAGTAAAAATTAGCAGTTATTTTCGTAAAGGAAAAATTCAATCGCAGGCAGGATTCGAACCTGCGTCTCCTGGTTGGATACACCAGACTCTCTGACCTTTAAGCCACAGCGAACCCCACCGTCCTGATTTAAATTTTGCCCTCACATTCTGTATTTACGTCATAAGGTGACGTTAGCAATTAGGTATTAAAAATAGGAGATCAAAATTCTCTTTTGTGTTAGTTATAAATAAAATATCTATATTTTACACAGTATAAAACGATAATCAAAAACAATACCTGTTCAAAAATACCTGCCTGAAATGATCATTCATCAACTTCGTCGTCCTGTTGCTATTGATTCATAGGCGTGTTTTAACAAAAAAGATGAAATTCCGACATAAATGTTCGTCCTTTTTGAACCGCGTGTCAATATTCCGTTGGACCAACCAAAGGGGCTTTTGTTCACGAATTCACGGTGCGTATCGGTATGCGTATAATATACTAGTGGCAACCGTCCTGTGGGAATGCCGATAAATATGTATATATGGGGATAGACGGGACGTCACCTGGGGCAACCATAATTGCGTTTCAGTCCCAAATTA
The DNA here is from genome assembly GCA_910591435.1 of Acronicta aceris. Lineage (NCBI taxonomy): Eukaryota > Metazoa > Arthropoda > Insecta > Lepidoptera > Noctuidae > Acronicta > Acronicta aceris. The sequence continues at coordinate 3,707,614 of OU342767.1, read as the reverse complement.
TATATATTTATTTTTTTATTGAATCTGTTTGTCGTGTTTGAATATGATACACGAAAAGTCAAATGTTTATTTTGTTTTTGCGTAGGCAAAGCAAATAGATATTTGGAAATTGAGTGACAGGATTCCGAAATATTTGTTTAGAAATTGATAATAGGGTGTTCTCTTTTCTGTTTTTTATGTAATTTCTTTATGTTATATCTTGTGAGAGGTAGGTACAAAATAAAAGTTTTTCCATTCTTTCTTTCTAAGGTTTCAAAGTAGATACTTCAATTTTATGGAATAGGAGGGCAAGCGAGCTGATCGATCGCCTGATGGTAAGCGATTACCGCCGCTCATGGACACCCGAAGTGCGTTGCCGACCTATATTTACCGAATAATTGAAGTATCTACTTTGATTTTTTTTTATAAATTTTAGTTTTATATTACTCGTATATGTGTATAAATTTTTTCGTATCATTTTATTAGAAAGAGTTTCTCCCAAATAGAGATTTTTATCTTCTAAGCCGCGCTACGGACGAGCACTCAGTATGAATGTTTTTCTAAAAATACAAAATGTCAAAGCCCTTGATAAGCCCAAAGGGGAAGGGGCTTAAGTAAAAGAAAAATGCCTTCTCGATGTGATGGGGGTATATTGATATGTTCTAGAGGGGATCAGACTCGTAAGGGTTCGTGATTTAGTTCCACTATTTTTTTCTAACTAAAATAAAAATTGTATGCCACAGATATGCTTCGTTTCTTACATAAAATATAATGTTATTTATTATTTGCTGGGAGCCATAGTATCACTGCGATCGCAGTCGAACTATTGTGATCGCAAAAAAAAATGCTAAGTTTGTTTTCTGCCTCAATAGGTTAGTGAGTGGTCCTGAGCGCGACTGCTACGCTTGAGGTCCTGGGCCCGGATCTAAACATACCAGCGAACTGTGGGTGTACATTAGTACGCCTCTGTCTGTCAGGGAATACAGGTGTATTGGTTGGTTATTGTTTGATTAGATACTGCTTTTGCATTGATTTTATTTATCTTTTTGGAATCATCACTGATAGAATATTCAAGTTTAGTCTAGCCGTCTATTTCAAATTTACCTATAGACAAAATTTAAAGACATGTTTTAACCAAATGTGTGAGAATAAACAACTTTTAACCTTTGCAATACTTATTATCAAACTCTCCATTATCTGACTTTGATCAAGTGAAACTGATGACTCACCCGTTCTATTAAGTTTAATAGTAACTTGATGTTTGAAGAATGGTCTCCCATCCATGAGTTGAAGTCGTCTACATTTGCAATAACTACGAACCACTTTTTATATAATCGCATTTTTTTTATATTTTACACGTGGGAGAGCCATGCTTCGGCACGAATGGGCCGGCTCGACCGGTGTGAAACCACGGCCTCACAGAAAACCGACGTTAAACAACGCTTACGTTGTGTTTCGCCGAGTGAGTGAGGTTACCGGAGGCCCAATTCCCTTTTAAAAGGTCGGCAACGCGCTCGTGACTCCACTGGTGTTGCGGGTGTCCATGGGCGACGGTAATCGCTTACCATCAGGCGATCCGTCTGCTAGTTTGCCCTCCTATCACATAAAAAAAAAATGTATGACGACACGTTATGGTTATTGCGCCACGTGGGTTTGATCCCCACAGTGAGCAAATATTTGTATGATTACAGTTGTTCCAGGTTTCGGCGTTTATGTATGTGAGAATTTGTGTTTGTAATCGCACCCATGACACAGGAAGAATCCTAACGTTTTTTTTTTTAAATAGAATAGTAAAAAGATATGACATGGCTCTTTTTCTACCGTTTGTTGTCGCTTTTCTTTGTCATACCTTCCAATGTGGAAGCACTCACGAAAGTGTCGTGAATTTTACCATCACAAAGAAACATTATTTTTTGTATAAATAATATAGATAAAGATTTAAATCGTGAGCAAATACCTACATACTCATTAAATTAATGTATTACATATCCACAAAATTTATATTCATCGTGAAATATTAATATTCGTATATTGTAATCAGGGTCGTTAAGCGCGAGCTTACACAAGCTTATTATTTTAATGTGACACGTATGAAATATAGGGCTTTTATCTCTACTGATATAATTTGTCGTTTGAATTGGAACGCTCGTGTTTTATGATATGGAATTATTGTGTCGCTATTAAGTGTATCCTTTGAGCTAAACGCAGAGGAAAATGGTTTAAAACGATTTTTAGGGCTCGTACTAGCTATGTACTTAATTTTATTTCCATATTTTTTTAAACTTTGCGATTTAATTATATCAATGTATCGCGATACAAGCCATAAAATTATGTTTATTTAAATTTATGATTTTAATTTTGATATTGGCATCCAAATAACTATTCATTTCCAATGAATTCATATGAAGAAATGCGTATAGGCTAGGATATTTTTGATACCATAATAACGAAGATTAAAATTCGCATTTGCACAAGCTGTCGTAACTAGTCTATACGTTACCCGTACATACTTATACGGTCCCAATAACTACACTCACTCGTTCTCGGAGCGGATGCCGAATAAGCAGAAATTCTGTCCAATTTCCCGGTCTGTCATATTTATTGGCCCTCGGACCGGATCGCCGGAAACGCTGAGTGTATGCCCGATCGTAAACCGGTGCAGAATTAACGAGTCTACTGACTTATTAAACGTGAATTTATACTTTTGAAATGTTTACTTAAATTAAAGTTTTTTTTTTCTATCCGTGTCCAATCATGAATTGTGTGAAAATGGACTAGTGGAAAAACGGAAAGACGGACTATAAATGGTTCTGTCATCCGATTTTCCAAAGAAAGGCAGAATATTTTTAATGCACTTATTTTGTTTCTTGAAAAATGTAGAAAAAATACAATTATGTCTATTGGGAATATTATTTTCATATTCAACGTTCCACATAATATATAATAACAGTGATGTTTTTATGAAATTTTAGATTTTATTAAGTAAGTTGATGAAGAACATAAACATACATTTGAAAACATAAAAAAAGGTAAATGCAATAACAGAAGTATTTTCTTGAAGCAAGAAACGATGTCTTTGTTCAACGAAACAAAGGACTCGATTAAAAGTCACAAACTAAACAGAGTTATTAAGATAAGACAGGCTGTGCTGTTAAAAATAGCTCCCGTAAGATAGCAGGGAACATAAACTGGGCCTTTGTGGGTCGAGCAAACTTGTACCATGGTCTAAGTAGTAGACTTATTACAGGAGCAGACAGAGAAACTACAAAAGCTAGATGTTTTGTAGTCACAAAGAATATCAAAAGTATTTTACGATTAAATGTGTGAGGTCGCTGTTTATTGTATAACTCGAATATTTTATGATACTTTTCTAGTTTTATATTGAGATAAACGTTATGAAGATTAAAATCTTTTGGCTTAGAAATAAAAAGTAGAGGCTAAATATTGAGCTAGAATTAAATACGATGAAATAAATTATTTCAAGACATATTCTCAAAATTGGCTCTTACGTCGAAAAGTCGGAATCCATACCATGGTGCTTTACGGTAGACTTCGACGTAAGGGTTGCCAGCCAGTCAGACCCCAAGTCAGAAATTTTCACGTTTCTTACGGGATGCGTATCTGAAAGGAAAAAACAGTTTAAAAACTAAAATAAAAACAATTGAATTGTTAGTAATATTAACGATTGTAGCTCAAATAGATTCGTTAATCCGATCCGTCTTATGTCATGTCACGTTGGCTTGTCCGTTGCTAATTGATTGCAGGCTGCGTTGCTTTGCTTCATCTAGCAAACTCGTCGAACTTGCCTTAGTTACTATCGATACTAACAAAGTTAGACCTTCTGATCCTTTTATATCCCTACATAGTGAAATATAGTCATCCAGTGGATCTTCTGTGATTTTTAATTTCTGTGATTTTAAATTCAATATCTTTGCCAAATGAAAACAGAAATTATGACAAAAATTGCCATCATCCTCTTGAATTGTTACAAGCAATAATAAAAAATTATTTATAACCTACAACACGGTATCGCTCGTGTATTACGTCAAACTGTAGTAAGGAGTTGCCTGCAGCTATTGGCAATTATACCAGCCTATCGCACTTCAAAGAGATGGGAAGATGGTGAAACGTGAAGCTTTTCACGCGTTGGAGGCATTACTACGTTAAACAGTTGGTGATGATGGTCCATTTCATGAATGAGCAACAGCAAGGGATGACGGGAATATTGGAGATAACAATAACAGAATTGTAAAAAATATTTTTTATAATGTAATTTTTATCATAACAGTAATTATTTGCTGAAATTTATGTACGCGCATAACTTTGAACGACTGCACCAAATTGGATAATTTTTTGTTGTTGTATTCGTTATTGTCAGGACGAGGTTTATATGTTTTTTTTTAATTTAAATGATGTGAAAATTTACGCACGGGCCGCTAGTAGAATATATTAATTTCTCATCACAAATTAAGGATTAAAAATTAGTTGGTCTACTTATACAATGATATGAAATTTATACAATGTTTATTGGATTTAACAATGCTTTCTAAAATCAAGTTTACTGACGCTTTTGCTTATCGGATGATTAAATATTGAAAATATTTTATGACGTTTAAGATTAATATATATTGTATCGAATAACGTGTTGGCACCGAAATAATGGATTGAATACAAAATTAATTGACAGCTATTGGAAATAAATATTTGTAATTCAATATTGCTCCTTTCGTTATTTGATAGATTATACCTATAGGTTTAGAGAAACATTATAAATATTTATTTCAACATTTGGAATTATATTGATGAATAACTTAAAAGGTTTCCCAACACAACATACAATCATAACAAAGTAACAATATTTTTATATCTTGAAAAAAATTGACATTTTTTTAGCAAAACGACGTATTCAAAATTCAGTTTTACGAGAAAATATTGTCCTAAAAATACAGATCAAACGCTGACATTCGAGTAGGTACCACTGCCACAATTCCAAGCATTCGCACAAAAAATAGTGCTAAAATCAAACTATTGATAAAAAGAAAGTCAGACGTAGGGCGCAGACAGGCACCTCTAATGCTTTCTGATGAAATGCATGCGTAAATATATTTGTGAAGGATTATATTCCACAGTGTGGCGAGAAATTCTAATATTTGATTTCGCATCACTGAGAATGTTGAATGTATTTGGAAATGTGATAGACCAAATCTGTTTGTATGTTAATTAATTTTGAAGTAATCCATATTCATATTAATAATACCAATGCGTAACTAACTCTGTGTCTGTCAATGTGTTTGTTATGTTTTCACGCCTTAATTGCTGAAGCAATTTAGATCAATATTATGATAGAAATAAGTTCAAGTTCAAATGTTTTTATTTCAATGCTTTTTCAAGCGTTTATGAAACGTTATGATTTAGTTGCACGGTTCCAAAAGGTTAATCCTATGGAGATGAACCCGGCAAGAAACTCCGTGGACACTCTTTTAAAATAAATGGTGTTACAATCTTCACTGGTACAATTTTGCGATATGAGGATGTAGAAAGACAGGTGTATGGATGTAGGATTGAAGAAAGATATAGGCTGGATTTTGTTTCACTAATCCCTCTATATATTTGCACTTTCGTGTCGCAAGGAATGCAGCTGGTATAAACATAGGTATGAAAGTAGACGGGGCAGCATCAGGCTAAAAGAGAGGTGGTTCTTTGAAGTGGGATTTGGAAAATGCGCTTGGACGATATTGCGTGGTAGTCGGTTCTATTTTCCAAGATTGTGTGTGTGGGTATGCGTTGAGAAATAAATAGCTGCCGAATGCGGACAACCGAATTCTATATTATTAATCCCAAGATCATTTAAGTAGAATTTAGTTTTTCTTCCACAATTGTACTATTATAATGTTTTTGGAATAAAACTTTATTTTATCAATCTACATAACTTTTTTTATTACTTACTAAATGAGTGTATAGTTTTGTTATATTTGTGGATGTTTCGTGAAGTATGTTTAGCGAATTGATACAAAAATTACGATTAACAGTTTCACCGTTGAATTCTTTTGTACCAGAGATTTATTGATTGATTTATCGAATGCACTTACCACCGCGCAAAGAGTATCCTCACGGGCTCCACGGTCTCATTAAATTCCAAACATATTACAAATTTATTTATAACAAAGTAAAAACCCTCAAATTACGTATCTACAACTTCTAAACTGCATTAAGTTTTCAGCATATCCCCAGCATAACCTAATTAATTAGTTCACCTAACAAGTCTCCCAACTAGTCTAGAGACTAATCCTGTAAGACACTCCGTCGAGACTCAAACGCTGGTATCTCGTGGGGACCAATCAAACGTCCGGAACGGAGTTTGTTAATGTTACCTAACTGCAAACTCCTGCATCTCCTGCGATGTTTTGATTACCTGGTAACTACATTTAAATTAGGCGTCCATATTTGATGGTTTCGTTTTTATTCTTTATCCTTCGTCTGCTGCGCTTTACGTTGTGATTTCCAGGCCTTTTTAACTTGAATCACGAGATATTATAAATTCAGTTCCCCTCCGTCCAGATTTCGTCTTTGTTGGAGCTAATCTTATAAACTACTATACAGATTTTTATATGGTTTTTTACCAATAGGAAGAGGGATTATTTAGAAAAATTAAGTAAGTTATAATTTATGAACATACTCATGTGAAGCCGCTGTGCATAATGTTCAGTTGGTATTGCCTCATTGGTCTAACAAGCGCAGCAGTGAGGTGGTGTCCGGGATTCGATGCCTGGATTGAGTAAAGTGATATTTGAGTTTTTCCATTATGAAAGTTCTCAATAGCAACTCGGATTATGTATTTATGTCCGTTTAATCGCAATAAATCAGTAGGAATACCTTTGTTTTTTTGGGGAATACAGGTGAGATCAGATGTTTTTACCCTCGACGGAAAAAGACAGGTGTTATGAGTTTAACGTGTGTATCTGTGTGTCTATCTGTTGCATCAAAGCGCCCAAACGCATGGACTGATTTTGATTCAGTTTTTGTGTTTGAAAGTTGACTTGTTCGGGTGTGTTCTTAACTATAATCAAAGAAAATCTAGACAGTCGTTTGAAGATTATCAGCTCTTTTCTGGTTCATGAAGGGATTTGAATAACTTCGATATATTTTGAACTTCATTACTGACTTGACTTGATAACTTGACTTCTTCATTAGTCTAGTGTTCCTGCTATAAGTCCTGGGTTCGATCCCCAGGTCGAGCAAAGTGTTATTGGATTTTTCTATGAAATTCTCAGTAGCAGCTCGAAGTCTGGATTTGTGCCCGGTTAATGGCAATAGGCTCCGTATTATATGGGACCTAAACATACTGGCGAACTGTGGGTGTACATTAGTACGCCTCTGCATAACCCTTCGGGGAATACAGGCGTGATGGTATGTTATGTTATATATTTTGAAACCTTATAAGCCAATAAATAAATTATCGTCTTCCAAGAAAACAGACGAACATCAATTATCCGTATAAATCTGGGCCTCATGTTTACATTCACGTCGCTCCCGATAGCCATAGCCGATGGAACAACAAACAATCGTCGGCTAACGAACCCCAATTAGCCTTTGGCCGAGCCGTGTGGTTCCGTATATGAAGTTATAAACTTGGCGTTTGTTTTATTAGGTATACTGTTTCTTAGAAAAGCTCTTGGATAAATAATCCTTACTAATATTATAAACGTGAAAGTTTGTGAATATGGATGTATGGATGTTTTTTACTTATTTTTTAGTAAAGGAAAAAAATCAATCGCGGGCAGGATTCGAACCTGCGTTTTCTAGTTTGATAAACCAGACGCCCTGACCTCTAAGCCACCGCGAACCCTACCCGCATGATTGAAATTTTGCCTTCACATTCTGAATTTACGTTATAAGGCGACGTGTTTTTTACTTTTTCCTGGACCTGGTTAAAATTTGGTCGGTCCCATGTTATTGGGGGCGAGCCTATAGCCATTAACCGGGCACAAATCCAGACTCCGAGCTGCTAATGAGAATTTCATAGAAAAAAACCCAATAACACTTTGCTCGACCTAGGGATCGAACCCAGGACCTCTAGTGTAGCAGTCTCACTTGGGACCACTAGACTAATGAGGCAGTCAATAATAAAATAAATAAATAAAAATTGTTTGTTTTCAGACAACGGGAGGCCATAAGTAGTTAGTTACAAAAGAACTTAAAATGCTATGTTAGTAAACAAACATGAAACATAAAATATGTGTAATTAATAATGTTTAACTAAGCTGAGTAACGAATTTGCACGTTAAGCTGTTTTTGACGCGGCCAGTGTGTGGATACATTCTTAACACATCGAGATGTGCCTCGTGGACCATATAAAGCCGTGAACGCTTTCGTCGTCGTCTCGCAGTGGAATGCCATTTAGCTGTAAGACTGGCCCTGTGCTGATCCTATATTCAACTACAATAGCCTGCCCAATCGTGCTTGAGCTTAGCAGCGTTCTGGGCAACGTTTTGGAGCATATTTTACAGTTTCGGACCCAATATGTCGGTTAATTCATAGGATACTAAACGCTATTGCTCTAATGTTAATTTAGCTCTAATTACAGCTGTATGTAACATAAATTTACGGTCTTTATTTCAACATTCAAAATAAATAAATATATTTTTGTTCAAAAATCAACAGTAACATCTAGCTTCTGACTGTTGCATTCGAACATTTAAATACGAACCTTAATATCGTGGACGTAGAGTGGAAATTGTACTATAATTATAAAAGGTAGTGTTTACAACTAATATTAGCTATCTCCCTCACTCTATGTGGACAGAACAAACACAAACATAGAGTATTGAGCTAATCAAACATCGTAAGGGTTTATGGAACCATGTTAGTCAACGTTTCAACAGTTAATAGGAACAGTTTGTTGGATGGCTTCATTTTGTATGTTGTGTCTTTTAAAATAAGGTTGTTAATGGAATTTCTTGGGTCGAAAACCGAGGTAAATATCCCAACGGTTGTAAATAGTTATTACAAGTATTTATATATCCTACAATGTATGCGTTGAGCAGATACCTTTGTACCGTATTTACTTAAGAAGTTTTACTGAAAGTAAATAACGTATTTCAAGCTGTGCTGTCAAGCTTATCTTCGATACATACATAAAATAAATCTGTAGAGAAGTCAATTCTGTACATGAAATATATTTCCAAAATAACTATCAGCGGGTGATTAGTGATCGATACTGACGCCAAAAATGCAATCAGTAAAATTTTTGTCTGTCTGTCTGTCTGTATGTTCGTTATAGAAACAAAAACCACTCGACGGATTTCAACGAAACTTGGTACAATTGTTCTTCATACTCCTGGGCAGGTTATAGTATACTTTTCATCACGCTACGATCAATAGGAGCAGAGCAGTGAAGGGAAATGTTGGGAAAATGAGTGATTCATGAGAAAGGTTTCAAGCTATAAAACATCACGCTACAACCCTTAGGAACGGGGCAACGCAGGTGAAACCGCGGGCGAAGAACTAGGGAACAAAGTAACTATTCCACGCGGGCGAAGTCGCTGGCAAAAGCTAGTTTAAATAAAAAAGTTTACGTCTTTAATTTTTTTATTTAAAAATCACTTCTGACGCAGTCAGATTTTTTATTTATTAATTTCATTAAAATTTTTAAAGTATCCAAAATTCTGTTATCATCCCCCGCTTCGGGGAAGTAGAATCAATTCGTACGCAATAAAAATCAAATTTGCTTAATCGTCAAAACCATGAGATTCATGGAATTCATATTCATCATGATATCTAGGTAATACATCTTAAGGGTCCGGCGGAGCTTGAATTGCCCACAAAACGTAATGCTGAAATAAATCGTAATCCAGACAATATTCTATCATGTTATTATTCGGATTTGGATACCGTTAATCTAGGTTCCTACAGTAGTATTTCATCTACTACTACTTCACTGCAAATAAAAGACCGGAAAATCGTTCCAAACTTGGTAAAGTTATCAAAAATTGCATTCGCTTACATTTATTTACAGTGAAGTATTTTTGTCAAAATAGTAAAGTAGGAACCTAGATTAACGGTATCGGAACCCAAACAAAAACAATTTGATTAAATTGTGCTTGAATTATGATTTACTTCGGTATTACGTTTGTAAGAGAAATTCGGTCCGCCGGACTCTTAATACCAGACTAAGATGTAAATGGGTATTATGACATCTCTGAGGATGGTTTAGATAAGCCTGGCACACCAATCTCATGTTATACCTACATCCTATTTGTGGTTAAGCTGATTGTAAACTGCATGTCTCACTAATCCATGGACAACAAACCGTTTAATTAGTCGAGAGTGAATTAGGGATTACATTCGTAATTAATACCTACTACGCTATATTAACCAATGGCAAAGAATGGGCTCAATGAGTTAGTGCTAATTTATGTAGATACTGGTCGGGAATAGGTTCGGTCCTTAGGTCAAATAAAGATTTATTTTTATGAAACTAGTTTTTATTGCGATTGAGAGAGAGGGATGCTGCTCTACACATTACATAGTGCTATTTCTTTCTCACAACTTAAAAATGATCACGTTTAACCCGTTGTGATTTGGCCTTAGTTTGTTAAGTCTGATTGGCTCAGTTATGTAAACGCTACAAACTGGAATAATATACAGGTGCCGATTTAGTCATCTGCAACCGTCAAAGGGGAGTATCTACACGTCATACTGATCAACTTTCCATAATTATGAAACCCAAATCTGATATGTGAAAAAAATAAATGCATCTATCGATATATAATGATCCCCTTGACGGGTGCAGGTAACTAAATCGGCACCCTGTATGTAAGTACGCACATTAATAATAATAATAATAAGTAGTACTTCTGGACACGGCCCGCATTGTTAGGAGGTTTCTCTCTCTGGGACCCTGACCATCGGTGGCTTGGACCCTGCTCCCGATGCCGATGGGCTACTATTTTTTTATATTTTTAAATGTTTTTCTTATTTTTATAAAAATATTTAAAAATATCTATCTATACTTATAATAAATCTGTAGAGAGGTCAATTCTGTACATGAAATATATTTCCAAAATAACTATCAGCGGGTGATTAGTGATCGATACTGACGCCAAAAATGCAATCAGTAAAATTTTTGTCTGTCTGTCTGTCTGTATGTTCGTTATAGAAACAAAAACCACTCGACGGATTTCAACGAAACTTGGTACAATTGTTCTTCATACTCCTGGGCAGGTTATAGTATACTTTTCATCACGCTACGATCAATAGGAGCAGAGCAGTGAAGAGAAATGTTGGGAAAATGAGTGATTCATGAGAAAGGTTTCAAGCTATAAAACATCACACTACAACCCTTAAGAACGGGGCAACGCAGGTGAAACCGCGGGCGAAGAACTAGGGAACAAAGTAACTATTCCACGCGGACGAAGTCGCTGGCAAAAGCTAGTATACAAATAAGTTAAAATAATAAATAAATGGAATAATAATAATAACAATATGTCGTTTATTTCAGATCAAATACACGTACAAGATCCATATGTTGTTAGTTACAAACTTAACCTACTGTTAGTAATATATATAATAAACAAAAATCAAGAAACGTACAACTACAACTTCACGTGCAGCCGTATCCAGTGAGCCAGCATGGGGCTGTCCCACCTATCACACAATACATTAATGCTTGTGACAGAATATTTCATAATGCAGTGATAATTTTGCAGCTGAGAACTTACTTCTGGCAAAATTAATAGCAAACATTTCCGCTGGCCTACATAGAAGTAACAAATTAAACTGGACCCCGGACTCCAGGGGGAAGATGTAAATGTTGATGGGGAAGATGTAGATTTAAGTGATGATGTACTATGTACAATGATGTATTATAGTAATTCCCAAAACAAGTGCAATCCTACTCCTCATGTTAAAGTATTTGCACCACAAATGACTTCTGATAACGCTGTAGAAATCAGGAAAGTTTGGGCATAATAACATAACATAAACTTAATCAACCCATTATACTATTCCGCTGCATCCATACACGGGCACGGTCTCCTCTTAGAATGAGAGGGATTAGGCTACAGTCCACCACGCTGTCCTAGTTCGGGTTGGCAGACTTAACACGCCGCCGAGAAAATCTCTCAGGCATGCAGGTTTCCTCACGATGTTTTCCTTCACCGTTTAAGCGCGTGATAATTAACTAATGATACGCACATGACTTGGAAATGTTGAAAATTTGAACTCGAGACCTTTGACTTGGCAGTCCAATGGTCATACCACTAGGCTATCGTAACACTGGGCATGATAGACTGGATTTATTGTGTCATCTATATTAGCGTCGACGTGAGATACCAACGGTGGGATCATAGAATTTTCCTAAATTATTTATCTTAGATTCTATTACAAGGATTTATTAAATTTATGAAGACAATGAAATCACTACATTAAATTAAAAATTTAAAGAAACCCCGACACCGCCATTATGTGCGGCGGCCATCTTGGACCGAGTTTCATCAAACATAGCTAAGAACACTACCGACTAATTCATCTTTCAAACAAAAAAACAACATCAAAATCAGTTCATCCGTTCGGGAGCTAGGATACCAGACACACACGCACAGACAGACACGTCAAACTTATAACACCCCGTCGTTTTTGCGTCGGAGGTTAAAACCCAATAAACTTAAAATTGCTCCAAGTCTTTTCCCACAAAAATACCGATAAAATTATCCAACAAATTCCGTAAGATAATTTTCAAATAACCCTTAAATTTATCCCAATAACGCGCACCCCTAACCCAATAAACGAGAAAATATTACATAGCCATTCTTAATTACGTAACAGCGAAATTAATATTAGAAACTGTGTTTCTAATAACAATATCGTCAAGGATCTGGGGAAGTTTGTAGGAAATCCCGTATCCTATTGTGTTGGAAGTCAAAATGTTAATTAGTGAATTAATGTCAGAGGTCGTTTCCTTCATGAATACGTATAGTCGACGCTTGTTCAAACTTGCCCCTTGATCTGATGCAACGGAATATTCGGTTGTTTCTATAACTTATTCTGGAAGTTAATTTAACATGTTAGCTGTATGGTTATTGGGTCTGTCTTAAATTGAAATAGTGTTGTAATTATCGATATAATCTTGATCAATAACAAGGTAGGTAAAACTTGTTATTGATCAAGATTATATCGATAATTTTGATCCGTAAAAATATAACAAATGTCGTATAAGTTGTCACGCAAAAATGACAAAATCGTTTATTTAAGATCGACTGGCATTAGGTAATACTTTTTAAATTTCTCTACATTGAAGAAAACTCCCAAAACGCTATACCTACATCTACACCTCGTCTTCTCAAATCAAATCTTACAACCAATTGCCTCACGTAACAAATATTTGTACGGCCTACACAAAGGTATTTTGGGTAGCCGGTTGTTGCTGTATGTGACGATTGGTAAACAGGCCTAAGATACGGGAGAAATGCTTGTGAAATATATTTGCGCGCCGGTTAATAAAAGAATAATTCCTTGATCAATTAATAAAGTCTTGTTTTTATCGACTCAAAACCAAACATAGGAATTTGGACTTGTGTAGGTATGAGGCAATACTCGTATTGCTCATACAGCAAATTACCTGTACGCGTTTGTAAACAATTACATAATTATTATATTAGTCGTAACTAAACCGCTGTTACGCGGTAAGCGAAGCGATTACCGCCGCCCATGGACATCCACAACACCATAGGAGTCACAAGTGTGTTGCCGACGTTTTAAAAGTGGGTTGGGCCTCCGGTAACCTCACTCACTCGGTGAAACACAACGTAAGCGTTGATTAACGCCGGTTTTCTGTGAGGCCGTGGTATCACTCCGTTCGAGTCAGCCCATTCGTGCGCATGGCCCTCCCACATAAAAATATATCAATAATGTGAAATTATTAACCACCATAATGAAAACGAAGAGATGATTAAACACGGATTAAGCCTTATTAATATCAGTTCCAATAATGAGCAGTTGGTACTAATCCGATTATAAATTCTGGTGTAAATTATTGGTTGTGTACCTACAAATTCACGTGAATCCAAATAAATTCTACATTTGATGAATATACTCGCAGTAGCCATTCCACATTGTAATTTATGATTAGCCAAAATCCCGTATCTATGTCGATCGTATCAATATATCCCTAAACATTGATAGCTGGGGAAATTTATGACTTGATAAGGAGCTACCTAATGGATTGCTTACTCAAGCCCCCTCTGGGACGAGGGGATTTTAGATGGAAGTTTTTTCTTGAGAGGTAGGTATCTAATTTGGGGTATCGATTATGGGCTTGTAATAAACAATTATGAGGGTCTGAGGGCCAGTAATTGTACTGGAAAAGTCTTTTTATAAAATTAATAAGTAACAATGTAATTCAGTTTAGTAGTTTCTTTTTTTACCAAAATAAATCGTAATCCAAACAATATTTTATCAAATTATGTTATTATTCGGATTCCGATACAGTTAATCTAGGTTCCTACTTTACCATTTCGTCCAAAATACTTCACTGGAAATAAATATAAGCGAACGCAATTCTTGATAACTTTACCAAGTAGTAGATTAACGGTATCCGAATCCGAATAATAACACAATTTGATGAAATATTGTTTGGATTACGAATTATTTTGGTATTGCGTTTTTGTGAGCAGATCAAGCTCCGCCGGACCCTTAACTGGTTTCAAAATGTGGTTCGTTATTTTTATTGAAATTGTCTTCTAAATACAGGTAAATAACTTGATTCAAATCATTTTAAAACGACTTCAAAGTAGGACGAGGTTTTTGATTCCTTTGTATATATTTTTTTATTTGTTCACACATTTTCCTTTAGAAACACTTTTGACTATTTCGTATACACCCAAGTAATCTTTTCTTTTCTTATGTTTAGAGGTCTCATTAGTCTAGTCTCATTAGCGTAGTAGTCCCAAGTGCGACTGCTACGCTAGAGGTCCTGGGTTCGATCCCCAGGTCGAGCAAAGTGTTATTGGGTTTTGCTATGAAATTCTCAGTAGCAGCTCGGAGGTATTTGTGCCCGGTTAATGGCAATAGGCTCGCCCCCTATTACATGGGACCTAAACATACCGTCGCACTTTGGGTGTACATTAGTACACCTCTGCCTAACCCTTCGGGGAATACAGGCAGACATGATGGTATGTTATGTTATGTTTAGACGTCTATGTTACACCCAAAAGTTGTAAATGTAATAAAATCGTCAACATACACCAATATATATTAACATTTGATGAAACCCATCCGTAGGATCTTCTTACATACTTCTAATAACTTTAATCAACCCATAGGTTCAATGAAGGGCTAATCAACAGTGAGTAACATGTATAAATTCAACGATGTTCGCACGCAACGGAGCGGGGGACGCAGTTACATAGCTAATCATGTTAGGGACGCATCCGCTAGACGATGGCTTAGTGATGCACGACTGTCGATAAGTTCCTTATTTTAACGGATATTATCAGTGGTGCACAGCGCTTATTAGACTTTGCTGCGGATATTTGTTTGAGTAGGTTTGTACCGCATTACCAAATTATCCGCAGCTGTGTGCTTACATCTGCGGTCCCGAACCAGTGAATATTTTGGCACTTTACATTTTGGAGATTTTTTTTTTATGGGACAGGAGGGCAAACAAGCAGACGGATCACCTGATGGTAAGCGATTACCGCCGCCCATGGACACCCGCAACACCAAAGGAGTCACGAGTGCGTTGCCGACCTTTGAAAGGGGATTGGGCCTCCGGTTTAAATTTTTCTTTTTCGTATTTGTGTATTAATAAAATACTTTTGTTGCATAATTATTGCGTTGTAAGTACCTGCAGTTTTATAAGTACAAGTTATTATTATTAATTATATTGTATACAATCTTTATAAGTTTAACTTGCGAAATGCGCCACTTTCAGAAATTAAAAAGTTTCTACTATTATAAAATTATCATTTTAATATCGCTAATACTATATATACCTATAGTAACTGGCAATCCTTCAAGGAGTATTTTATTTTTCAAACGGAGAACATATTGTGAGCTAAGCGATATCTTTCCGTGTGCACTGAGGCTGTGAAACTAACCCATTTAGCACCACTACCGTTGACACTAACAAATTTAGTACTGGCATCTCTTGCATTTCCACCTGAAAGAGAAATTGATCTTGAAGACAAGATGTATAGAACTATCGATAACATGAATCCGGGCATCCTTACATAACTGCACAGGTGAGTGGTAGTAAACATGCCCCGATAAGTAATATTACCTTCCTGCCATCCGATTATATGGCACTCGATGAAATAGATGGCAGATTTTCGGAATCTTTTCGAGCTATTTTCAGCTTTATCACATTTTGATAGAGTAGTTTTTGGTACTTATGCGGAAGCTTAGGCTGACTCATCATCAAATATTAATACTTGGAAGGAAAGTACTTTTAATATTATGCCGTCCGATACTGTTCTGGTGTATAATAGATAGTTTTTCGAGATATATCATATATAGATTATTCAGTATAATAATATTAACTGGAAACACTGACATTGGATAAGAAATAACGTCTAATAAATTTTGTTTATGTATATAAATAAAAGGATTCAATGTATTTTTCTGACGTACGGTAAACTCGCATAATTATGTGACTCTACTACTAACTGTAAGTTTACTATACATTATTATAATATTTATTACATAACTTTTGATTCTGAAATTCGTAACTACAACTGTAATTCTTAAAGTAATTGTATATTTATGATGCAGAAACACTAAGACAGGTATAAACAGGTAGTTATGCACTAGTCAGGTGTGGAAAATGTAAACGTAGTTAGACTAAAATTAGGTCAAACCCTGTTAGCTCTCCCGTTTCCAGAGAAGTTTTCAGAAACAAGTGTATGACGTCAAACTCGTTACTGCATAAACACCCCAGGGAACACTAAAGGTGTTTATATTTGTTGCTAGAAATAAACTTGAACCTAACGATGGTATAAATGCTTGGAACCCATGCCAAACGAGACTTTAGGGGCGTGATATTAACTCAAATGAAAATAAGCTAAAGAAAGTGTTATTTATGTCATAACTTTACTTTACTGTAGATATGTTGTATTAAAGGTGCTAAATCTGTCATATAGAAATAAATCGCTGAATGTGTTGCTAAGCACAAATTTCAAGAGCAGCTGAACCGATTTTGCTAATTCTTAATTTAGAATATTCCTTGAAGTACGAGGATGGTTTTTACAGAGAGAAAAAATTAAAAAATTGCCTGAAAAGGTCTAAATACAATATTTTTCTATACTCCCATACAATCGATTCGTAAAAAATACTTCAAAGTCAATTTGAACTTTAATACCATACCATAAAGTTTAAGTGTTAGTGGAGAGATTCCGGGAAAGCAAAACAATTGAGTGACGTTATTATAGTTATATTGACCCTGGACGGATTCATTTGTGTTTGTTTAAAAGGGTCCCTGGATGGTTTAGATTCATAATTTGAGCCGGTAGGGGGCACCGCAATCGGATTCAACCGTTGAATGATTGAGGTGACGGCTGACAGGGATGAATGGAGGAAAAGGACATGCTGCGCCCATCACAAATACCTAAATCGGGACAGGAAGATGATGATACACGGCAAGACAACGTTTGCCGGGCCCGCTAGTTATGAAATAAAGATAATCTCTAACACATATTAGAATTAATTATACCCACTAAACACATGTTTACAGTCAATCTTTGGCAATTAAATCTTTGGCAACTCATAGAATTCCTTCCCTAAAATAGAGATGAAAAGGTCATGTATATGTCGTAGAGTGGATGGAAGGTGGAATCGCAAGATCCTCGAGTGAGAACCGAGGACTGGTCGTAGAAGTGTTGGTCAACCCCCGGCTAGATGGACCGTCGTGAAGGTGGCTGGGTAGAAATGGTAGAGACTAGCCCAGAGCCAAAACGAATAGAAGATGCATGAAGAGGCTTTGGCCCAGCATTGGATAGCATCGGGCTGATGTTGATGAATTAAAGAGGATTCCCCTTAATTAAAATAAAAGCAATAGTTAATATCTATGTTACTGTAAATCTGATTAATTGAAAATTATTAATATTGTTACAAAATTATTAATAATAACCACATATATTTTTACAAAATTATTAATAATAACCTAACCTAACCTAACCAATTATTAATAATAATAGATAATTATTAATAATCCACAATTATTCACTCTTACCGTAACATCTATACACTTCTTGAAATAAGATTAATATTACATTTTACAATTGTATATGTATTAAGTTATTTAATAGTAAAGGAAAAAATTCAACAATTCAATTTACTATTAAATAACTTAATAATCTTAGCATGGAAAATGCAAAAAAATCTCAAAAAGATGTATATGTATTGTATATTGTATCCTTAGATATAGATATAAAATTAAAATCATTAAGTTCTTGCTCATTTGGCTATATAACTATCAAATACATAAACTGTTCTATAATAGTCATCCATTAAAATCCAATAACCATATAACAATCGCGAAGCAATATGACCATCTAATTCAACCGATCCAATATATGCCACTTAATCTTTGTCTACTTTTGCAAACACAAATTCTGCTATCGCTAAATTCAAACCAAATTTTAACAAAGCTTTTAGTGGTAAGCCAAATCCTGCAGACGAATGCAGCCAGACTATTGGCAAACATTTAGTTCAATCAGACCCGAACACATTTAGTGAATTTAAGGAGATATTTTCATTCAATATTATTATGTTGTAAATATTATTTCTTATGAGTTTCATTCCTTATAAATTAGTTTTGATGATGTTATTCTGAAGGAAACGCGATAGAATGTTATGGTTCCATTTTTCAAGAGTTGTAAGCATCCAAATATGTTAAGGATCTTAGAAACAGCACTTTTTTTTAAAAGACGCTTAATATAATATATTATTAAGTACCTAATATAATTATATTGTACGTACAGTGAATTATGTAGTGATAGAATAATCATAGAGAACTGATATTCTAAATATACGGCTGTGAAATGTTTGTAAAATATGGTTTCTTTATAACTACATATTTTGTTTGTACAAATATTCAAATTTTATCCTCAGTATACCTAATAGTTATTCAATCGATACAACCAAAAATAAAAATAAGAAAAGCCGACCTTTATAATAAAAAGCAAATATCTTCAGAACAGTCTATCATATATTATAAAACAATTAAATCAATCAAGATGACGCAACCAACAAAATTCTTACGAAAATAAATAACTAGAAATGTAATTCCACGAAAGCATCCTAGACGCAAGTCCGGTAGCATTGTATTAGTCCGGTGCTGTTCCGTGAAGACAAATGGTGTTTGTTGAGTAAATTGACTTAGAGTTTGATACTTTACCTAACTCTTATGTGGATTCACTTTAGCTACGAGTACGAGTAATGCCTGTAGTTTGACCTATGTTCGAAATTATGTTAGAAATCATTTTACGGGAATCCGATGAACAATAATAAAAATGTAGGAGTTAATCTGTTGATGAATATCACATCAAGATGTACAATCCATACCTCAGTTTGCCCGTGAACATAGACGCTGTATAGGGTCGGAAACGTCGGGATTTAATATTGCTGTTAAATATAATGCGATAAAATCCGTATTGTTTTATTTCAATACTTTACAAATGTTTATTTTGGCTTCGGATAACTGTTAGTATGGTTTCTGGGAAAAACTATTCAAAACGTTATCTGTTGTTCTGCGAATTGGTTTTATTCATTAATGAAATTCGGTGCTTTCTTAGTACTACTCTTTTGACTTCTTTATGTGTAGAATAGACTTTATAATTTTATTTCACGGCTCATCCTGAAAACAATTTTACATGGTAGTATTCGTCTCCAACGAACTCGTTCGCGTAGTCTTTTAGAGTCCTAAAACAAATAAAAATTGAACGCAGCTAGTACTTATTAACTAGCTGTCAGCAGTGACGTTTCCAATATGTCAAATCACTTTTCGACTTCGCGCGCTCGTGATAACGCGTAGAATTGTGTGTGATTTATGTTTATAGCTACAAAAATATATTTCGGTGTTATTTAGTATCTCACTGTGTTTACTTTACGATGTCTAGTTCAGATGAAGACGCTGTATTGGAGGAAATGGCGAGAAAGGAGAATAAACTTGAGAAAATTACTCACCGACGCCGAAGCCACCGCCACATATCACGGCGGTTTTCTTGGCATTCTACATCTCGAATTTTGGACTCGATACGAGCCCTCGCAATCACGACATCGTGATAACTAATGGATGTCTCATCCAACCCCACAGTAAATCTTGTTTTTAGGTATATAATGAAACTGCAGCTAATTGGATTCATATGCACACGTCTAGTCTAATCTATGGAACGAGATTCCAAAACGCTTTCGTATATACGAATTAAGGCATTACTTGACCGCCATCCGTGCCAGTACGAGATACTTCCGCACGAAGATCGGCATGACTAAGACGACTTTGACCGCCATCCGTGCCAGTACGAGATACTTCCGCACGAAGATCAGCTTTTGATACGAGATATCAATTCTGATGTACCCTGCCGTATTGTGCGTGACACATAACGGTAGGCGTTACGGTCCTAGCACGTACACTATTAGTATGTTGCTATAGAGCTGCTACAAGAAGATAATCTGTATCCATTCCAGATCCTGTTACTATAATGTAGAGTGTAAGCAAGGCTGTAATTCCAAAAGCCTTACTAGTAGCCTTTGGCAATAACCATATACCTATCACAACCTCAGTGGCTCAAGTTGAGAAAACACTATATTGAATGATAATGAGGAAGTAAAAGATATTGTAAAGTGTATAAAACTCCCAAAAATTGCTTACTTCTAGTTGCATCAGAATTAAACCCAGAGGTCAGAGCCGCTATAACTTTTTATCAGATGCTACAAACAAAACAACAATATCTGGGTATTGCTCTTACTTGTCTGGAATTTTGGATGTACATGAAGTCTCAGAAATACTAAAAATCCTCAGTGCTGGTACAAAATCTAGACATATCTTCACTGTATAGAGATTAATACAAGGAAGCAGCTACTAGCAACCCACCTTGATAAATCATTTACAAAAATAGCTGAACTAAGAAACAAGTAAGCATATACCTATTTGGAGAAAATGTCTGGAAAAAATTCAAACAATAAAGATGTAGAGAAATAAGGGCTTAAGTTGAAAAAATCCTAACCTACTTTCAACGGTCTGGGAAAATGGATGCCAGACACAGACAATGTGTCGAGGGCACAAACATCCACCAACACAGCTGCAGGCAAAGATGTTCTACCAGCCGACCAAAAAGCCAGCAAAATGTGCACCTGTGAACTAATCTGAGGGGGACTGCCAGGGTGCCCACCCTCGACACTAATCTCACATCAGGTACAACATGCAGGTAATCTAAGGTCAAGTACTTAAATTGTTGGCAGAATATTATAAATAATGTGGTTATACCTACCTACCTACCTAGATTGTGTCCAAGGTTACCATAGAGGTACCTTTTACATCTGTACCTGTCAAAACTAGAATTACATGTAATGATTTCTCATAATCCGAGGAATTAAATTATTTATACAAAAATCAATTAATGATTTACTGCAGTTGGGTGCTATTGTACCATGCCAATCTATTTCAACAATATATTTCACATAATTTATACACATTTCACAATATATTTACCAAAATGTAATGGTAAATTTAGATTAATTATAATCATAAAATTTTAATTCCACATTTCATGTTTAGATGGAAGATTTATGGACATCTACTAGATTGGTACCTACATCATGATTGCTTCATGACAACCATTGAAAAGTATATAAGAATCTTACCTTTTTGTTCCAGTTGTTGTAAAAATTACAAAATATTTTAGATTGAACTTCAATCAGATATGAATATGAATTTACAGCTTTATTATGGCTTGTGTACAGCTGCACACAGCTTGTTTATGCAGCATGTTTACAAAAACCTATGATGACCTATGAAGTACAGGCTATGTAACTGCTATTTATTTGGATAACATTCAATGTATAGCAAGGTCATATTTATGATGAATGCCAAACTATAAATATGGATCCTAAAATGTTAGGTTTTATACTTAACTAAGGAAAGTGTAACTAAATACCAAGTGTAAATTACTAGTTTATTAACATATCATATGAAAAAAAAAAAAAATTAAAATTTTGTTTGATCATATTTATGATAATAACATTATAATTTCATAAAACATGTAGCATTAGGAACTTTGCTTCAAGTACTTGGAACATTGTTGACAACCTGTCTGGCTGTCCGGCTGTCTGACTTATCAGTCATACTGTTTGTAAGAAAACAGTACCACCAGTGATCCAATGAGAATTTTAAGAGCTATATGAATATATCCTCAGTAATCATTCTTGAACTGAAATGGTGGCTGTCTAACATACCTAATGCTAACAATCATATGCTAAGTACCTATAACTCTAGAAATTTACCCAGACATAGGCTGACACGTTGGGGGCTCATTGTCTTGGTGAATTATTGGGAGGCTATGGAATCTAATTGAGAAAAATGAACATATTAACTATTTAAAAAGTAGCTACAGCTTATTTTGTATTAAGCTTATTCGCTAAAAATATGTACAACTACCATATTCCAATAATAGACAAATACCACGGTTTAATATCTGTTAGAAATGTATTAATAAAATGGATAGTGTTCAATTTGTACACTTATATACAGTTACTTAGGGATTATGACAATGGTGTCAGGATAGGCACATATGGATAACAGCTTCCTATATAAAATCTAAGAAAACAGGCTAACAGGGAATCTATGAATCTAAATCATGATACAGAATGACCCTTAGCAGTCTATGCATTTGCTAAAATGACCTGCACCTGAAAAAGTTTTATTTGTTATCCAAGTGTATAAAATATGTTTCTTGGATAAAAGATCCATGGCCATTGAGATATGATCGCGGCGTCGCCGCGAACGGGTGTGTGAACGATGTTGCGTTCTCCGCAAAATAATCATACGATTAGTGGCAATTATGTCAGTGAGAAATGTAATAACTGTAAGGTGGTTATCAACGAGTTGCTAGCCTTTGTGAGTAATAAAGTTGATACACTTGCTGAGACGGCCATTCTGCAGATATGTACGAGTGCATTTTCTGACTTAGAAATAGAGAATGCAAGACAAATTGCTTTTAAGTTATTGGCGCCTACCAAGAAAATTATGCGAAGGAAGGAAGGTAATCAACAGAAGAGTATCCAAGAGATTGTGAAGATTATTAAAGAATCGGATCCCGATTTACTGCCTGTATTTGTTGCTAAAGATTTAAATAAGCTGCCGCCGGTGACATTCGATCACATTGATGTGACTTCATTTCTCAAAGAAATGTGTGTCCTTAAGAAAGAGGTGGCCGGCCTACGAGGAGACCCGCTAAGATCACAGTCACCGTCGGCATCTGTTGAGATTGAGTCCCTAAAGAAAGAAATTCAGCTATTAAAAGAATTAATACAAGATATTCGTTCAGAAAATATTCACACGGGTTTAAATCGGTTACATGAACAAGATACATTTTCTAAGTGCTACAGTTTGAATGATAATAATAATATTACGATGAATGAAGAAAGAATTACTTCGTCAATTTTGTGCACGCGGAACGTTGATGCGCATTTGGATGCGCAGTTGTTGACTAGTAGCGGCGAGGCGTGCGTGCCGGGGGAGGGGCAAACAAGGCGAAGCGGGGAAATGACTAGCAAGGGCGTCGCGAGCGTTGCGCGCGCAGCGGTCGAGTCGGCCGCGTGCGATAAGGTGATGACCGCCGAGGCTGCGCAGATGGACGAGACGGCGCGAGCGCGGTTTGTGTCACTGACACCAGGTGGCGCCACGCAAACTTCGCAACATATGGATGAAGAGTCGATGACCGCTGTCAAAAGTACAGCCGTCGTTAGGTCAATGGCTGATGCCGTTAAATATGGTATGAAAGCGCCTATTAGACAAAATAAAAATGAAGAGGGTTGGACAAAGGTACAAAATAAGCGGCAAAAGATACAAAACAGACGAGGAGCTGGTGAAGTAATTGAGCAGTTCAACTTTAAGGCAGCGGACAGATCCGTGGCCCTGTATGTGTCACGCGTGCACAGAGATACTACCCCTAAGGATATTGAGGGGTATATTAAACATAAAACTAACTTAGAGATCAAAGTAAGCAAGATTAACACCGTGGATAATGAATTCAATGCATTTAAAGTCATTGTGCCGCTACGAAATATAGATATGTTCCTAAATGACCGTGGGGACCAACTTTGGCCTGACGGTGTTGTGTTCAGGAGATACTGGGAGACTAGCCGAACTCGGAATAAGGAATTGCCAGTAGGCAGAACGATGCCAAATTAATTAAATTATTATTATTATGGATTGTGCAATAAAATTAGCGTCATATAATTGTAGATCACTTAAGAGGTCTATTCAAGAAATAACTCAACTTTGTGTAGAACATCAAATAATAGCTGTTCAAGAGACATGGTTGTTTCCTCATGATTTGAATATATTAAATACAATCAATAAGCAATTTGGCAGTCATGGTGTTTCTGCAATCCATACGGAACAAGGATTGGTGAGAGGTAGACCGTACGGGGGTGTGGCACTACTGTGGGATAAGAGTGTGTTTCCATGCGCGGAGATTATACAGTGTGATCACGATCGCATGGTAGCGGTAAAACTCAAGCGAGGAGATCGTAGTTTGCTCGTGTTCAGTGTGTACATGCCTACCGATTGTGAAGATAACTTTCCAGAGATGACTCAGTGTCTCGCTAATATTAGTGCGGTAATTGAAAGCGTCGACATCGAAACTGTTTTTATACTAGGTGACTTCAATGCGCACCCTGGAACGCGATTCGGGAAAGAGTTGATAGACTTTTGTTCTGAAGAATTGTTATCGTGTATTGACCTTAAGTGGCTGGATGCTAATACGCACACATATGTCAGCGAAGCCAGTGGTTCACGCCGGTGGCTTGATCACTGCCTGGTCTCCGCGGCGGCTGAGAAGGTAGTCAGTGATGTGTACATCTCATATGATGCATACCTATCGGATCATTTCCCTATAATAATCGAGGTGAGACTTGAAAGTATTACTTGTAAAAGGCTGAATAATGATAATACACATATTTTAAAATATATATGGGGTAACAGGAATGCTGACCAAAGAGATAGATACTGTGAATTGTGTAATGAGAGTTTTAGTTTTATGTGCAATAAAAAATACTATAATTTGAGTTGTAAGAATGGGGTATGTTCGAATTGTGAACACCGGGGATTAATTGATTTATTTTATTGTGATTTAGTTAAGACGTTACAGGTATCTGCAAAACGTACTTTTCTGTCGAAAGATATATATAAGAAACGAAATGTTGCGGGTTGGAATTACAATGTACGACAGTATCACGTTCTGGCTAGGCAAACTTTTTTGCAGTGGGTCGGGGCTGGTAGGCCGTGCTCGGGATATTACTACGATCAGATGTCCATTGCGAGAAGAGAGTTCAAAGCGGCTATTAAATATGTACAAAATAATCAAGAAAAAATCAAAATGGATATACTGGCTCGCCATGAATCTTCTAAAAATTTTGTAAAATTCTGGAAGGAAGTCAAAAAACTTAACCGTAGTACTGGTACGCCTGTAAGTGTGGAGGGGGTGACGGACAAGGCTGCTATTGCAAATAATTTTAGAAAACAATTTGATGTTAAACCGCCCTTTCGGCAAACGCAACCTTGTCTGTCACAGAGGAGAGCTGTTAATGACACGGAAACTTTCCATGTAACTGCCGATGATATTACTTCTGTACTCATGAATATGAAGCGTGGAAAGTCTCCGGGTCATGATGGTCTAAGTATAGAGCATTTAATGTACGCGGGTCAGTCTATCTGTGAGGTATTGGCTCAGTTTTTTAATCTGTGTGTGCAGCATTGCTACTTGCCACCCGATCTCATTCGCACAGTTGTCGTGCCTATCACCAAGAACAAGACAGGTGACATCTCGAGCATGTCTAACTATAGACCTATCTCGCTTGCAACTATTGTGGCCAAGGTGCTTGAACGTCTAATACACAAGAAGCTGGGTCCATTCCTCGATATTGATGATGCACAATTTGGTTTTCGGCCGGAAGTTTCAACAGATATGGCTATCTTCTCCCTTAAACAAGTCGTCAAACAATACGTCCATCAGGAAACTACTGTGTATGCTTGTTTCCTAGACTTGAGTCGGGCTTTTGACACTATTAACCACGATCTTTTGTGGGAGAAGTTGGAAAGTAGTTATGTGCCATCTGATGTTGTTGGACTTATTCAATACTGGTATTCTAATCAGTCGAACAACGTCAGATGGGGGGGCTTGTTGTCTGAGGATTACAAATTGTCATGTGGTGTTAGACAGGGAGGGCTGACCTCGCCGGATCTTTTTAATCTTTACGTGAATGATTTGATCGAGGAGCTGAGCAGAACGCCGGTAGGGCTCAGATTGGGTGATAGATATATCAACAATCTGAGCTATGCCGACGATATGGTCCTGCTTAGTCCCTCGATCAAAGGTCTACGGAAGTTACTGGTCATCTGTGAACGATATGCTAAAGAACATGACTTAGTGTACAATGCAAAAAAAACAGAAATGATGATATTTAGGTCCGGGAGGGGTCCTGATCATGTTGCACCGGTGTGGGTAGGCGGCCAAGTTGTGAAGGTAGTAGACAGATTCAAGTACCTTGGTCACATATTGACATCGGATATGAAGGATGATGCTGATATGGATCGCCAGCGCCGAGCTCTATCGGTGGTTGGTAATATGATAGCCAGAAGATTTTTTAAGGCCAAGACGTCGACCAAAGTTCATCTTTTTAGAACGTATTGTCAAAGTTTCTACACGTGTCAGCTCTGGACTGAGTACACAAAGAGGTCCTTTGATGGCATCCGTGTTCAATATAATAACATCTACAGACACCTCATGGGGTTGGAACGAAACTGTAGTGCCTCCGGAATGTTTGCGGAGGCTCGGCTGAACACATTCAATGCCATACAGAGGAGACGAATTGCGTCATTTATGACCAGAGTTGATACGTGTAGTAACAGTATAATTAAGGAATTAGGAGATAGAATATGTGCTACTAGAGTATATAAGCGGTGGCTGGAAATAGCGGCGTAAAAATAAAAATGATAATTATATGTAGGTATAAGTAGAGTAGTTTGGTTAATATTTTTAAGTAAAAGTGTTTTTTGTTTTTAAGTAATATTGTATGGATCTTGAGTCTGCAATAAAGATATATTATTATTATTATTATTATTATTATTATTTTTCCCCTTTTTTCAGTAATAAATAAATGCTTAAAAATAATAATATGAGTAATAATGACATGACTAAACTAAGAGTATCCTTGTGACCAGTACAGCCATGGTTTTTGCCTTGCAAAATTATTGATGATATCTAAACCAATAATATTTAATGCTAATTCTGATTTGCTTCATATCCTTTTAGTAAACTACATCGCCTGAGCTCTCGTTTTACCTTGGCTGCAGGTCACTTTTCCGGCCGGGATTCCAATTAAGATTCCTCCCTCCAGCTTCCTTGGAGGTAATACTAGGATCCTTACCACCAGGTACCCAATGACAATATGGTTATTCTTACAAAAAATTGGTGGGCACACCGTCATAGTAACAATATCAATACTTATAAAGCTATAGTACCACAAATAATATGCTTCTTATCAGAAGCATTTCATATCATGGGTGGTACCTACGCAACTTTGAATGCGCACCACACCACATTATCACTGTTCATAAGCTCTGAAGTTGGGAACGATGAGAACATGAAGTGGTTATTAAAGGGAGCATTTGTACAAAGATCCTATTCTCCTAGGTACACAGAATTTGGGAATCCTACAGTAGTGTTAGATTTCTAAGTAAGATGCTAAATGTCTTTAATTAAAAAGAACTATCTACAAGATTAATTGCCTTATATATTATAGGCACTGGAGGAAGACACTTATATTCACTTTACTGCTGATTGTCATTATTAATATCTCTAATATTCTAAAATCAGCACCACGTTGTGCTTACCATATTTTGGAAAATAGTCAGCTTTATGCCCCAAAATTTATAAATGGAAAACACTAAGGAATCTTGAGGAGATTTTCTAACCTTTTAATTATCACTAATAATACCTATTAAAAAAGTTACAACAAACAGTAAGCTGTTGGATTTAGGAAACCTTCACCGAGAGTAGCATTGACACTAGTATTTTTCCCATAGTACTAGATTATATATTTACATCTAAGGCAAATACAGCAGGGATGTCAATTGAAATTATCAAAAGACTGTTCTGGTCGGATAAGTCGACTGTCTTTGCAAACAAACCTTTCATATAAAGAAGGAGGGGTCTTTCATTAACAATATACTTGTTGTTAATGAAGGATCTCATTTTTCCTTTGCCAATTCTATTTAAGAATAAATTATCATAACATTTTAAATTGGTAATTAACGTTTAACATTTCAGTGATACAATTAATATTTCATGGTCCAAGAAATGTATTTAAAGACTAAATATTGTGCTTTAATAATTATTATATATAATAATAATATAATTATTATTATGTAATTATATAGTAATAAAGTTACAAAGATATATAATAATAGGGTCACTTATTGCTTAGTTTAATACAAAATATTTATTAAAAATAAATATAAAATTCAAAATAAATATATATTATATATTACAATAATCACAGATTATTATTAATTGATTATTTCAAGGTCACCTTGGTACCTAGATACCTAAGGTACCAAGGTCACATATGTATTTCATTTTAATTATCACCAAAAATGTGATTTCATACAATGTTATATTAATATGTGTATTGTTATGAATAACAACTAAAGCAGCCGTATTTATAATTTTGAATATCTGGCTTATATCCTTGGATTTTTCTTATAAAATACAAATTAATAATCAAAGTCCTTTTACACACACAACTATACATGTACCTATACGTACATGCATAATAATTATGTTGCCATTACCTATCTCTAAACATCTACCATGTAAAATTGTTTTCAGGATGAGCCGTGAAATAAAATTAAGGAATCAGACTAACTTACCTTAAGTGACGTCTGATGGTAATTTTATGAACGGCTCATCCTGAAAACAATTAGGTTCCCACCCTGCCTGATACCTGCAAAGTATCACCCACCCATTATGTAATAATGGCAACCCTTGTTACTCTAAAGAAAGTGATTTGACATATTGGAAACGTCACTGCTGACAGCTAGTTAATAAGTACTAGCTGCGTTCAATTTTTATTTGTTTTAGGACTCTAAAAGACTACGCGAACGAGTTCGTTGGAGACGAATACTACCATGTAAAATTGTTTTCAGGATGAGCCGTTCATAAAATTACCATCAGACGTCACTTAAGGTAAGTTAGTCTGATTCCTTAATTTTATTTATCTAATATTTGGTTTCGGAATAGCATCGCTTGGATAGCAGTTGTTGAATAAATAGAGCTATCTGCATTTTATAACTGTTACCGCTTTATGCACTGGAGCTACATGAAATAATAATGTTGACTAGCGACATCTATCGCGCTATATACAAAACTACAACGGACAAATCCTGCATCGCGCAAGTGAAGTTTGCAACGCAACTTTTAACTCATGAAAGCAAATGTTGAAATTCTGCTGTGTTTTGTTTTATGTATTAATCATGACGTCATCATTCTAATTCCATCTTCTAAACCCAACAAGGAATGGTCAAAGAGGAACTATTCAAATTACGGATTAGTGAATCATGTCTTTTGTGATATCAACATTGTAATAGGTCGTCCCAACATTGTTAATGATTTCTAAAGCTACATTTTCTCGGGCATCAAGGGATTGACAAGGTAATTTTCTCAGTCCTTTGTTCGGTTTATTGAAGCTGTGGTTTCACAGACTACTCAAGTAATCTATTTGAAAAGCGTTATGAAGAAAATATTGTATAATGGTTCTGATCGCTTCGCTCGCATAAATATCGCGCGATAAGTATTTTTTTTAGTATTTTATTTTTTCCATAATCTTTTTAGTTAATAGTTAACCGAATTATTTATAAGCACGTTTTAAAACATGTTTCTTAAATATAAAGCTTACGAATCGATTTTTTGATTTTTATTAAAACTTGTTACCTAGTTATAGAAATCAGAAGAATTTAGTAGCCCGTATAATAAACCAACATACTGACGAGCCACCTGGTGGTAAGTAGTCATCGTCGTCCATTGACACCTACAACATCAGTTTTAATTTCATTTTTTTTTCTCCAACATTAAGGAATATCAAAATATGTTGGAACTCAGAATAGGAAACAAAGAAACACAATTTATTTTTGGTTGTTTAAGAGTCCCGGCGGACCGAATTTCTCTTGCAAACGTAATACCGAAATAAATCGTAATTCAAACACAATTAAATCAAACTTTGTTCTTATTCGGATTCTGATACCGATAATCTAGGTTCCTACTCTACCATTTCGTCCAAAATACGTCACTGGAAATAAACGTAAGCAAATGCAATTTTTGATAACTTTACCAAGTTTGAAACGATTCTCCTGTCTTTTATTTCCAGTGAAGTAGGTAGTAGTAGACGAAATAGTATCTATCGTAGGAACCTAGATTAACGGTATCGAAATCTGAACAATAACATAATTTGATAGAATGTTGTCTATATTAAGAGTTATTTCGGTATTACGTATTAATGGGCAATTCAAGCTCCGCTGGACCCTTAATAATTTTGAAATGTTGTCAATTCCTATCTAGTCTCAGTTCAATTGAATCAATAGTGCCAATTGGAGCATTTAGAACTTTATGACACAAAACTGAACTGTTATATTTGGAACATTTTTAAATAGGTACCGAAATCTCGGACGACGCTAAAAAATTCTTAAAACCGATTTCACCTGTAAATATTTAGCTAATGGTACGTTTAAACCATGAACATTTTAGCTTTAGTGGTCCCTGATGACGTATGCCAGCAAATTACGAGCCGAGGGAAAATAAATGGTGTGCGTCGATGAAGCCATAATCAAAGCGTACCGTAAGGAATTGGTTAAAATGAATTTAGTATCTATTGATGATTTGTTTCCAGGCAATATTTTTTTTAAGAACAAAGCTTGCAGGTATTTTGATTAAAAGTTTTATGTAATAAATTGACAAGGAAATATACTTCAAATAAAATAACATTTGTAATCACAATCAAACACTTCAGTACTTATAACAAACAAAATAATTCAGGAAAAAAATATGTAATCAAAATTTAAAAAAAAACCATTAGAAACTTTCTCCTGTCAAAACCCTACACGTTATTAATTAATAAAGACATGCAAATAGACCACCAAGGAGTCGACACCAAAGCGTCTCATTAGATTTATAATTATTACTCGTATTACTAGAATATTTAATTTAGATGTCACTTCCAGACGAAAAATAATTTTCTCAAAAATTTAAAACAAAAAATTAATAAAAATATTTTTTTTTAAATGACATCAAAATAATAAAAATAATAATAAAAGTATTGAAATTATTTATTCAAGCCTAGATTTACCAAAAATGTCTAACTTTAGACTACGATTGATTGATCAGCAGGCAAGTTACAAGTTCAAAGAAAAAAGATTGATGTAGGTAGAAAATATAATCCAAGTAAAAAAGAGAAATATTTCAAAACTTTAAAAGATTCATTTTGCAAGTATAATTTAAG
Organism: Acronicta aceris; assembly: GCA_910591435.1. Classification (NCBI taxonomy): domain Eukaryota; kingdom Metazoa; phylum Arthropoda; class Insecta; order Lepidoptera; family Noctuidae; genus Acronicta; species Acronicta aceris. The sequence continues at coordinate 3,675,865 of OU342767.1, read as the reverse complement.
GCGCTTTTACATTTAATATTCTTTATGTAGCATTTTATAGCCAAGGTGACTGGACAATTAGATGCAGATGCGACCTTAATTTAATTTCAAGAAGAAACATTGTCCTTTGTTTATACAAAAATAATGAATTCTACCATTAAAAATACAGAAATTATTCTACAAAGTTTTGCGTTCTTTTTATTTTTATTGTGACCAGATAGCCCTGTGGTTTAGTGGTTGCAAACCTGAGTTCCCTGATCGTGATCGTAAGACATTGTGTTTTTTCATGTAACATACATACCACCACGCGTGTATTCCCCGAAGGGTTAGGCAGAGGTGTACTATTGTACCATACTTCAGAGGTGGACCCATAAAAATTTGGTTAAGATCTGTTCACAAAATTTAGAACAAAATGACAATAACATGACCGAGTAAATGATAAAATGGTAACGTCGTCTAGGTATTCGTAAAAAACGTAAGATATAAGAGAACCAAAAGTTCCGATCAAATCAATGGCACCGACACTGAAACTGTTTCACATTACATTACCTTTTATGTTTGTGAAGATTTACTCGGTTTTACTTTTTCTTAAAAGTCATTTACTACTTTATAAACTATTACAGTATATAACAACATACCATCACGCCTGTATTCCCCGAAGGGTTCGGCAGAGGCGTACTTAATGTACACCCACAGTTCGCCGGTATGTTTAGGTCCCATGTTATAGGGGGCGAGCCTATAGCCATTCACCGGGCACAAATCCAGACTCCGAGCTGCTACTGAGTATTTCATAGAAAAACTCAATAACACTTTGCTCGACCTGGGGATCGAACCCAGGACCTCTAGTGTAGCAGTCGCGCTTGGGACCACTAGACCAATGAGGCAGTCAGTTACAGTATATTTCATGTCCAATCTATTGTAAGGCCTATTCTCCAGAATGCTTATATAATCTATTATTATTATTGAGGTGTGGGTAGTACTACCAGCTTGGTTAGTGATTGTGATGACGCTGACGTTAGTGACAGAATAGTTCACTATTCATTCGTTCGTGCTGTCATAATTTACTGACAAGCAAAAAGTAATAGGTGGCTCCGCACTCTTGATTTTACCGAGCTAGCGCAAGGTTGTCTGATTTCAACACATAATAAATCCATTGAAATCTCGATAATCTGATTTCATTTCTGAGATAAAAGAATTGATCCTTTACTATATGGAATGGAGACTTGTTATACACACATCATAAAATCCAACACAGTCATACAACACACACCTGACCTAGCGAATACACTCCAACTACCCACATTAAAGTCACAACCGACATTAAGCACGTGTAATACGCGTCACACATTAAATCGTCGACAAAAGTAAGTTAACAGCCATCTCTCCTAACAATAATATCGCTGGATATTACATAAAGCTCGTGAATTTATGCGCATATTACTCCAAACCAACAACTGGGGTACAAGTAGTGGGGGCACAGCGGAGTAGTTTTAAAGCAGATGGCCTGGGTAGTAAAAATAGCCACTTTGAAGAATCGTAATATAACTAATTCACAGATATCTTATATTATCTTATGTGGGGTCGAGGCAGCAAGAATCAGTGCACTTCGACCCAATGGGATCTTTTGTGCTTCCTCTAGACACCTATTCCTTATCCTCACCCAGTTCTTCAAACAGTTCTTCCATGAGCTTTATAATGAGGCCTGGGGGCATACCAGGCCTTATAGGTATCCTAATTACATCACCAAATAAAGACTTAAGAAACAAAACGAAGTTTAATATTCATGATTGTCGCGGCCAAATTGCCGCAATCACCTAAATCTAACTTTAAAAAAAAATATGATATAACCATCAGAGGCCTTAGTATGTTTGGCACCCCAGGCCGGTGTCGCTGCTATCATAAGTATTGACAGAAAAGAAAGAAAGAAAATAAATGTGTGTACTTAGACAAGACACACACACAACATTTGTATTTGAACAGCAAAGAAAACTAAATCAGATTTGTTTGGAACGAGACCATCACTTTTACCAACGGCAGAATATTTACATAGGTAACATAACATACTATCACGTCTGTATTCCCCGACGGGTTAGGCAGAGGCGTACTACTGTACACCCACAGTTCGCCGGTATGTTTAGGTCCCATGTAATAGGGGGCGAGCCTAATGCCATTAACCAAGCACAAATCCAGACTTCGAGCGGCTACTGAGATATTTACATCAGTTAAAAATAACCGTGCCTGATGTATTCAAGTTTACAATAAAAAAGATCTCAATTAACCCTGGACAGTTAGTCTCGCCTTTAACCTGTTGACTATCCTAACTTTTTGCCATGGCATGAATTACTGCCACCAAAAGTAATTAAAAGGAAAGAGGACTACTTAGCAGATAGATGGATGGCCAGATCCAGAAGCTGATGTAAACGGCAGCGACTATTCAGAAAAAAATATACTAACCCTCAACATAAAAATGTCTTCTGGAGTCCAGACTCAGCGGGGTTGTTTTGTATCAAAAGTCTGAAAGTTGAAATGATTAACAAACATGCTGCCCTCTTTTACCATATTTATTTTTTATAAGAGGAGATGGAATACCATGTTTTTTTGTGGAATATCAACTGTCAGATCTTTTTTACAGAAAATGGGGGCAGGTGGTATTTCATTTTTAACTTTCGTTCTTTCGCTCCCACTTTGTACCATAACCGCACGAGCCCTTTCGGTAATTGGACACATTCAGATATGCAAAAAACAGAGCCTGTGTTCCGAATGGCCCCTTTTTGAAAAATTTATGCCCTCTCGTTTGACGCGGCTCATGCCTCCTGGCACCCATTTTTTTTATTTAACCCAAATTAATGTGTTGGCTTCGTACATCGATATTTCTTTTGAAGTTCGTACAGTTGAGAGAGGAAAACGTGTGGAACTGGCGTACGGCTTTCATTTTTTATGGCTGTTAGAATGTAAAAAGGAAGATTTTCGTTGAGTCAGTCATATGCCTTATACTTTGATCTATCAAAACATAGATAATGTTTACACCTACATAATTATACACAATGTCTGTTCTGTGTCTTCCTATTTAGCACCTTGAGTACTTTTGTGTGACATACTCATTACTCATGTTAAAACAAATTACTAATACTGGTTTCTGACACTTACGCGAGTATTAGACATTAAAATTAATCTACTTTTTACGGATTTTATCGCGTTGTATTTGGATGCTGTAAAGGATCCGAAACGTCGGGAATTAAATAATATCAATACAACGCGATAAAATCCGTAAATGGTAGTTTTATTCCAAAAATTAAATATGATTTTCTGTAATGCCAACGACATTATAAAGTTTAAAAAAAAGAATGCCATTCAGGCATGTTACGTTTTTTTGAATATCAAAAGCAAAGTATAATTAAGATAATGTTGACTTTTGTGAAAGGATTATTTTAGCTAGCAACTTAGATGTCTATTCAGCTTATTGTATATTTCTCACTTACCCTATCCAGAGAAGACCAGTCAATGACTCTCATAAGTCATCTTATTTAAAGAACAATATAATTTCCGAAACGGATTCCTAATATCTTACAATTCCAGCATCAGCACTAAAACATTGACAAAACAAAACATTTTTAATCCTCGTGGAAAAGCAAATTCCCGTAGTTTAGTTGCAACAAATCCAGTTTAGAGCTAGTCTAATAAACATAAATCCACAATCCCATTCTGCAAAATATATTCCGAAGCAAAACGAGCGACGTACGCAAAATATATACAGAAATAAAACTGCACTGCACTAAATCTTTCGGATACCCAGTAAAACTGAGGATTGGAACTAATCATGCGTCAACCTATACGGGTCAGAGGTCGCTCATACTTAATCGAGGTAATCCATTTGGCAGACAAGTTTTATACAACGACCATTTTACGTGGACCTCTCTAACCTCACTGTTATCAAGCGCTTTACTGAGATGCGGGCAAGACGATTTGTTGTGAGGGCTCTATATAGTCTGGCCATGTTTTATCAGGCCGTAAATTTCTACGGGTATCTAGCTAGACGTTAACCTTCCGACGGCTTTTGCAAAATTTTAGTGGGGAAAAACGATTTCTTGTTGTACATAGTTTGGCCGTGGCGATGAAAAGAATATATTTTTTCTTGTAGGCGTGTATCAAAGCTTAATGGGTTGTCTTCTGAATATTCGTTGGTAAAGGATGATAGATCGCCTTTGTAAAGGGAAACAGATGTAGCTAGACAGTCTCAGTATATTTATTATAATTATGAATCGTAAGTAGGTATCAAGAATAAGTCTCCAAGGGTGTGGATTGTAATAATGTATGGATTGTAAATACGCCTTTATTATAAATAATGAAAATTCCCTAAAAAAAGTATTGTAATATTTTTAATGGTGTTTAGATTGCGGCCTTTTTTCGTAAGAAAAACTTGTGTAACTAATATCAAATTGATTTAAAATATTTTGTTATTGTTGGAAATTTTGATTACCTAAAGAACACGAGCATAGACTATATATAATATATCATCATCATCATCATCATCATCAGCCTATATTCGTCCACTGCTGGACGTAGGCCTATATATATATAATATAATCAACGTATTATACTGTTCCACTGCTGGGCACGAGTCTCCTCTCAGAATGAGAGGAATTAGGCTATAATCCTCCACGCTGGCCTAATGCGGGTTGGCAGACTTCACACGCCGTCAAGTAAATCTCTCAGGCATGCAGGTTTCCTCACGATACTTTCCTTCACCGTTTCAGCGCGTGATAATTAACTACTAATTAATACGCACATGACTTCGAAAAGTCAGAGGTGCGTGCCTTGGTTTCGAACTCGAGACCTTTGACTTGGCCGTCCAACGGTCATACCGCGAGGCTATGACTGCAAGCATAGACTATATGCAAAGGAAATTATTGTTACAACCCAGTGAACTCTCAAAAGCTTTAAGTTACATTGTATTTTATCCTCAAATGTTACAACTTGTACATTTGACCTCGTAAAATGTTCCAACAATGTAATGTCAGATGATTTCCAAGCCAGTGAACACAAACGCTACTTCTTGGATAGTTGTTGAAAAATTATCACTTCAATAAATCTATACAAAGGAGTCTTCTAAGTCGTGGAATTTACAATAGGTACCTAATACTCAACAAAGTTATTGGATAATTTTAATATTCGCTTTACATTTCGATGAATTTTACGAAAATTAGGCGGATTTTCTGTTGTTTATTTGTGCTTAATATTTTTTATGAACAAATTTTGATCATCATTTTTAATACCTATATAAAATATGATTTAAAGTCCAGATATAAAGCTAAGCATTCTTTATAGTCCACCATTGCGGAGTGGTATCGATTGCCAGGTCGTGCAGAGTTTTTTGATTTGTTGTCCTTTACTCCTATATGTAATAGATAAATGATCTTAAAAATACCAGCAAAGACGTTTACTAATGGATAACAGATACATTAGTGAACCTTTTTCTTTGTACACTAAGATTTTTTCCTGTATTGTGGGTGCATTTACAAAGACAAATTCTCACATACACAAACGCCCAAACCCGAAACAACTACCTGTAGACCTGGACCGAATCCACAACACTAGTGCAGAAACCGATCGCTCAGCCCCTGCCTGACCCTTCGGCGGATACAGGGATAATAATATTCTTTGTTTATAAATTATATTAAAATTATAATAATATAGGATACGTGGGTCACTTGCTCTTATTTATAATGTGGGACCCAACATCGAAATTCCATTTTTGCCCACATTGAAATCAACATAATCTCTTACTACGGGCATAGCGTGCATCAAAACCGCAAAAGGGTGCTCTTAACGCATTTTATACCGCGGAAGGGTGTGAAAATTAGTGTGTTTCAACGCACTAGAGAAAGTGTAAAGTGGTGCTTATCCCTGAACATGTGACAGATATGAGTGGAGATGGTGATTGTATTGAATAGTGTTGTGCGCGTGACCGCAGTGGTTGGGAAGTCGGTATTTCAAGAAGAGAATTTTAGTGGAATTGTTGGATTTTAGTGTTGTTTATCCCATATGCTTTATAAGCAGCTATCTATGAAAATTTTACATCGTCCTAGAATTAACTAGCTACTATTAATAAATAGAATAAAAATTAAAGAGCAAATTTCTGATATATGTATAATTTATTTTAATACATATATCAGAAATTTGCTCTTTAATTTTTATTCTATTTATTAATAGTAGCTAGTTAATTCTAGGACGGTGTGATCGAATAAAGAAGCGGCGGTAGCCTAATGTCTAGGGTGTCGGGCTTGCGATCATATGGTTGCTGGTTCGAAACCCCCCCCCCCATTGCACTACCGACGTGAACCCACTCGTAACACAAGCATTCAGCTTAGCACGAGGGGTTAATAAAATATGTGACCCACATTGGTAGTAAGCTTTATAAAAAAAAACCAAGATATTTTTGACAAGCAATGGCGTGGAGTTGCTCCACGCCAGATCTATCCTATTAACTGTAAACCAATTATTTTTGAGGGAAAATTTAATATAATATGGACGTTCGTACGACTCTATTTTGAATACAAATAAAAATTTCTCTCAAATAAAAATTATCATAGCATGGTTAACTTAGATTGTAATAACATTCACTCTGGATCAATTCCCAATAGTTACCAATATCTATAAAACACATCAAGGCATTAACCCTTATTACATCATCCATGCTAGCTTAACAGCTCAGAACTTTAGTCACCATTAAATATCAGTACTAACGAACGCACCTGCGAACCGAAACAGCCATAAACATTATAGTGGGCTGTATGTTTACGGGTGTAAGTGTTAAACTTTGAATATAGCACCGCGTTGGGCCGTATTGCAAGCCTCTAGAGTACGTGCCCTAGTTTTTCACCAACCCGTTAACAGAGCTTGTTGAGTTTTTAATTTTATTAAACAAGGAACAACTTACATTCGCACGTTGTTAAAATTCGGGAGTGCAAAGAGTTTTTGGAACGTAAAACTGTGTGCGTAAAAACTCTTTGCTGAGAACTTTTTATTTCTATGTTTGGGGAGCCGAAGGTCGGGTTGCATTTCCAGTTTCGGGTAATTGGGTCAACATACTATGATAAATGATAATGAAAATATTAAAAGACATTTATTTCTGTCAATAGATATTTTATGGACACTTTTACAAGTCAATGTATTTTTTTTAACTAGATGGCTCCGGCATTTTCTATCTGACGACCTGACTTGACGATGGTCTATGTCAGTCTTAGTTATTTTCTGATAACGCATTAAGTCTACTTTGTGTATATTTTTTATTCAATTATATAACGGTTTTAAAGAAGAAATCGTTTTCCAAGATAAACGTCAAACGAAGTTTTTTTAAACAATATCTTTATGTAAGTATCTATAACTTCTGCCCGCGACTATGTCTGCGTGGACTTCAGGATTGGGTCCGACCTGGATAAAAAGCTTCGTTTGACGTTTATCTTGGAAAACGATTTCATAACCTATGTGTTATTCCAGGCTATAATCTATCTGTGTGCCAAATTTTATCCAGATCCGTTCAGCCGTTCTGGCGTGAAAGAGTAACAAATATCCATACATCCATACATCCATACTCACAAACTTTCACGATAATAATATTAGTAAGGATTAGATAGCACCAATATAGGAGTGAAATCCGTCTGCGTTAACTGAAGCCCAATGAAAATCTATAATTTTATCTTCTTTTTAATACAGTTTTTCTTTAAAAAATTACGTCGGCCTTCGAATGTCATATTGTATCAAAATTTCAAGTTTTTTATCCTACCGACCGACTACTTTTTGAGATTTCCGTGCACCCACATATGTAGGCTGTATTTTGTAGGTAAAGATTTTATACTGTTCCTATCAATATGGTTCCAATCTACAGCCTATTTATTTGACAATCAGAATGGTTTTACACAAACATGATATACAACTGCAGATATATTAACATGGTGCGGTCTAGTCGTGTGTCTTTGCAAAAAAGCTTAAACTTGCTGTCCGTAAAAGATCTATTTGTAAAAATAAAATATTAACATATTCATATGTATATAAATAAAAATGAATGTTTGTCCTCTATGCATTGCTAAACCATTGATCCTATTGTTATAAAACTTTGGTGAGTTTTTGTGTGCGTGTCTGGAAAGGTTTATGATAAAAAGAGGAATTGCAACGCATGCCGGGGGACAGCTAAGAGCTAATAAATAATGATTGCATGTTTGGCGTTTTACTGTGGCGTCACGTGGCGAGGGTTTGTTGCCCACCCGAGGAAAATATTTGTGTGTCCTACGGTTATTCATTTCAGGTCTGTTTGTAGAGTGTTCGTGTTCCCCACGATACAAGACTTTATTTCTAGCGCGGGAGGTGTCTTTGAAAAAAAGGATTTATCTTTTTTTAACCTTTTGACCGCCACGTCATGTATAGACGATATACCAAAATGTGCCCAGCACGCCACGGTCGCGACTGGGTGAAGAATTTTGTCTGTATGTTTATACGCGCATCATGCAAAAACTACTACATGGAATTGAATGCAGTATTCACCGATGTATTGCTAGGGTTTAACTTAAAATCTAATACATGTTTCATCTTGATGCGCTGCCTAGAATCCGACTCAAACCGCGAGCAGAAGCTAGTAATAAAATAAAAATAAATCACAGAATGAATAGGTATATTCAAATTGTAAATGTTATAAATATTAGAATCGCTGCACTTAATATTAAAATGCTTTGTCCAATAAATGAATAAATCAGTATTCATAGTTTTACAGGTAAAAACAATATGGTCCGACAAATTTTAATTACAAAATTCCATTTAAATTACTGTCGGGGATATGTATATTGGAATATTGGATACATGGATTGTGTAGACTTATAGGAGTAGTAAAACTGAGCTCTGATTGAAATACATACAATCCATACCACATTCAACGTGTTAAGTAATATTTTTAACCCCTGCCGCAAAAAGAAGGGTGGTATGTAAGGTGTATCTTTTGTTGGAGATCCAAATAAAATAAAATATAAAATAAAAATAAAATGTCGTCATGTTAAAACATGTAAAGTTAGTATGACATGGAAACAACAACGTCATGACATGGAAATTGCCACTTGTATAAGAAGTTAGGGACATTACAATTGTGTAATATTTTATTAACGAAGATTAACTGTTGACATTCAACTTGACGTCGCAATTAATCTAAGAGTAATCCTCATCTTAAATTCATTACGAGATACAGAATGCACGAGGTGTTCCCAAGTATAAAAACGTCTGTGATTGGTTGATTGCTAGCGTTGAGTAATACAATACATCACTAATTGGTGATATTTTTGATTTATGTTCTGCCTGCCAGAGAAAGGCGTGAGTGTATGCGTCATAAAAGATGCTAATGACACATTTTATATCCAGTATGTATAGATATTGATCCCCCTTTTTTTTTAAATAGTTCCCTACATCCTGTATCTTGAGTTCATTTACAAACAAATTCTTAAATAAAAATCCTAGATCTGGAAGAATAAATGTCATCGGATATTTGTAGGTAAAATATCTGTTCCGTTTATGGTATATAAAATCACTCACTCACTACGCGCAACACTTGGTTACAAAATATTAGCTAAAGTATTCGTCTATACGTTATCACACTAATTTTACCAATCCATATTACAGTGTAATGTAGGAAAGAACTAATGGAACCGGTTCAGTTTTCATTTGAAGTGATATCAACGCATTTTTTATTAATACGATCCTACGATGGATCATGGATATGAAATTTAAAACGTTCGATAGTTCATTACGGTTGATTGATTGAGAGTTGTTGATAACCGTGTCCTGCCTGGATTCTGACAATTTTAAAACATAAAATAACATACCATCACGCCTGTATTCCCCGAAGAGTTAAGCACTAAGCAGATGTACTTATGCACATCCACAGTTCGCCGATATGTTTAGGTCCCATATAATACGGGGCGAGCCTTTTGCCATTAACTGGGTACAAATCTAAACTCTCAGCTGCTACTGAGAATTTCATAGAAATACCCCATTAAACTTTACTCGATCTGGAAATCAGTCACATTTGGGATCACTAGACTAATGAGGCAGTTATTATTACTGAAATGTTAGTTCTGAAAATTTAGATTTTTTTAAATGGATCAATATCGATTTATTTTAGAAACGATCAACGTCACGTGGATCTTGTGGCTGATTAAAAACTACGCTGATCAATCAATTTTCAAGATTGAGCTTAAAACTGGTTATCCTTAAAAAAACTGAGAGCCAGGAGCCAATTTATAATTATTTTCCCTAACTCCTACGCTATCTGGTTCTAGTTCTGAATAGAAATCTCTACGGAAATAGTAGCAAGAAATAAGACAATTCTCGGCTCCACGAAGAAAATGGCTCTTTTTAAAGTAAGCTAAAACAACGAAAATGATGCCATCAGTCACCAAACTCTTTTTATTTTTAGTCCCTGTTAGGGCGCCATTAACTTCAGAGCCCTCGACCCTCAAAGCTTTCTCTGCTAATTAATAAAAGTGTCGCAGAAAGTTGTCACATAAATTGCGTCACTGGCGCCACTGTGACACAACAAAACGTTTTTATAACCTTTTAAACGACACGCATATTTTTTTAGGCAAGATCGCTTAATTAAATGTTTTGGGAAGTTTCTGAGAAATCTCAGTTAACACTTGTTAGGCATTTAAAAATTTATAATGAATGTACGAATATTTTATACAAAAATAGTGACCCACTCCAGCTTGTAAGCGTAAGGTTTGTTCATATAGGTATATATAGCTTCCTAGATAAACCCTCTTATTAATAGTGAAAACCGTATGAAAATCTGTAAGTAGTTTCTGAGATTACCCCAAACAGCACCGCGGAGATTTTAATTTATAATATGGAGTGATAGTTGTGAAGTTTAAATTTAAGAAAAACTGTCATACGCACATCTATGACAATTGTTGGTAAGCCTGCTATTCTTTGAAGCGGCGGTAGCCGTGGCTAGAGCGTCGGACTTGCGATCATGTGGTTGCCGGTTCGAACCCACCCATTGCACTACCGACGTGAACCTACTCGTAACACAAGCATTTAGTTTAGCAGGAGAGGTTAAAAAAAATACTAGTAAAGTGCGACGTATATTGATAATAAGCTTTTTTAAAAAAGAAAAAATAGAAAAATCAGTTGGGCCTTAGGATAGCGCTATTGCCCCGAAATTGGGTTGTGAGGTATTTGATGGTAGTTACTTCGTATAGGTTCCCATCGTACTCATATTCAGCCGCATCTGGTTAGACGAGAAGCTGATCTAAACTTAGAAGGAAAAGGTTCAATTTCAAATAAATGTATTTTGCGAAGTGACATTACTTTTTATGATGTCTAAAAAAGATATCATTTGAAAATTAATTTACTACCTATTATAAATCAATTGGAATAATATAAAATTCGTAAATTACATATTAATTTCTTAATATTCCTATTTATATGTTTTTGTGGTTATTTTTGCATTTTTCATGCTAAGATTATAAAGTTATTTTAGTGAAGGAAAAATACTATCGTGGGCAGGATTCGAACCTGCGTCTTCTGGTTAGATACACCAGACGCTCTGACCTCTTAGCCATCGCGTGTCACCTTATGACGTAAAATCAGAATGTGAATTCCTATTTATATTTCATAAAAAGCAAACCACTCCAGAATTTCCCCCAGAAGAAAAACACAATAATTAATTATCTTTTCATGACTTCACCAACATTACCGCCTTACGTCGTTGACCGGTCCAGAAGGGCACTTTTGTAATACGTGCCCCAAAGGGTTCCGCAATTTATGTTTTTACCTGTCTCTTGCAGCTGAGCGCCAACCCTAATTCAAATCCTTATGTGTGAAGCCCAACCCTAACCGTTAGCACCTTTGTGTACTAGGGTTTATGTCAAGCGCCCCAACTTTCTATAGAGTGGGCTTCGTTCTTTTATGTACACGCTTTGAGACATTAGCCTATTAATGTATTTAGGAGTAAATTCCTTATGTACATTTTGATGTAGGTGGAATTAATTTGAGTATTTAGAGACTTAAAGCTTTATTACTTTAGATTAAAAAAAATCGTAACGTAGCAAACAAAAATGGATCCGAAAGGAGAAGAGTATCAGTAGTATACCATAAAAAACTTGCTGTCTTCAAAAAAATGCTTCAAAGATCGCCAAAAACTGCTTTTTGCACTTTGAGATTGGTATATCTCCAAATTCTGACGTGCTAGAGCAATTCAGCTGATTTAGATTGCTGCCGAATTTAGAATTAACGTCAAAAAATCTACAAGAAAAGAAATCTCAAAGTTCAGATTTAGTGTCAAGAAAGTCTCACCCATGTGACACAAAAATGTAAAATTTTGTGGTGTAGTGATATGTCTATGTATCTTTATTTTGAGTTCTTATACCTTCTTATGATATAAAAACTGTTCTTCATACATTCCATTGAAAGTCCGCCTAACAAATCTACAGGAGTATCCGAGTAGCCATATATATGGGAATCATCTACACAAAACCAAAAATTTCAACCCCACTTCCGATATTCATCTCTATTCCCAATTCTATAGTACTTAGCCTTTGATTATTCTCAAATTAGTATTCACAGGATTCAAATCCTACTACTGAATTACTGGACTAATTTCAGTCTATTGAGCACAACAATAGTTCACGTTTGTGATTGGATTTCGGCATTGTGTTGACGCCTAATTGGAAATGCTTGATGTTATTCATTGTTTTCAGAGACTGTTTCGACATTTAAATGCATTGAAGCATGCAATGGTTTTCGATATTGAGGAGAATGAGACATGATTGAATTATTTGCTCGTGGAAGAACGACTAATAATATAAAATTTCCTCTCTGCGTTGCGTTCTTTGCGAAGTAGGTATGTGCTTGTGTATAATGAGAACATAATATATAAAACGCACCATTACGTCTGTATTCCCCGAAGACAGAGGTTTATCTTTATTGAATAGGAGTGCAAACTAGCAGACGGATTGCCTGATGGTAAGCGATTACCGTCGCCCATGATCACCCGCAACACTTGAGGAGTCACAAGTGGGTTGCCGACCTTTTAAAAGGGGATTGGGCCTCCGGTAACCTCACTCACTCGGCGAAAAGCAACGTGAGCGTTGTTTAACGCCGGTTTTCTGTGAGGCCGTGGTATCACTCCGGTCGAGCCGGCCCATTACGTAAATCCGATAACAGTTGCTTCGTGTAAAAAAAGTTTATATTTAGCTGCATCTATGTAAATTGGAAACCTAACATACCATCACGCCTGTATTCCCCGAAGGGTTAAGCAGAGGCGTACTTAATGTACACCCATAGTTCACCGGCATGTTTAGGTCCCATGTTATAGGGGGCGAGCATATAGCCATTAACCGGGTAAAGTCCAGACTCCGATCTGCTAATGAGAATTTAATAGAAAAACCCAATAACACTTTGCTGCAATTACACCTGGGGATCGAACCCAGGACCTCTAGTGTAGCAGTCGCACTTGGGACCACTAGACTAATGAGGCAGTCTCTCAGTTATTTATCTATTATTTGAAAGTACTAGATAAATGATTTGTCAAAGCCGAACTAAACACTTTAATAAACAATTTAAATAAAAAACATAAAAATAATTACAATTTAATCCCATTAATCACCCTCGTATGAAGTATGAACATAAATTGAAATAGTTAATTAGCCCTAGTATTAATGAGAACATCGCAAGGGAATCCCATGAATCACGGTCGCCTGGTAATTGTTCATTGGCCCCCACCCCACTCCACCCCATTTTAATTACCCCCAAAACGTACCCCTTATAACAGTCGTAATAATTTACACCTTATTCATCTTTACCGCGTTTTTGATCTTTTTATGACAAAGAGTTTACATTCTTCGGTAAAGTTGAGGATTTCATTTCTCTTTTTGCTTTGTCTGACAACTGAAGGTTGGAGAATCAAATATTGTTGGTAGAAAGGGTTTTGTTTCAAACCATACATACACTCACGCCTTTCTCCTAGAGTGGAAGGCATAAACTATCAGCTATGATTCTTTTATACTTCTTCCACATTCATACATCTTCTCATACATACGTGCCGGTTGTGAATACTACACACCTGATCTTTTTGAAGACTTCGCCAATAAGATCGGCGTAGGTCCTTCTAGGGCGACCTCTTCTGACGCTGCCGCTGACATTCACCTTACAAATTCCTTTCGTTAATCGTCTTTCATTCAATTTCCCAACACGTTCAAACCAAATGCGATATGCCGAAGGAGTAATGTTTCAAATTATTAGATACTGCTTTTCGATTTTATTTTCTGTTCTTTCTACATTATTCCTTCTGATGAAGTTCTAGTTTGAGAGTAGAATATTGGGTACGTAATATATTAAATACTTTTGACATTAGTCTTTTTTCCTGCCAGTAGTTAGAGTCCTGGGGCCGTTTCATGTCGTGTTAACGCCATCATTTTTAGGTTGTAAGAAAGAGATGAGGCTATTTAATATGTAGAGCGGCATCTCTTTCTCACAAAGTTATATAGCAGTAATTTAGGCGGGCAAATGTAAAGTGCATTTTGTCGGTTTTATATTATTTTCCAAAACATGTGTTTCTTCGAAGTTTAATGTGTAATTATAGTGGATAGTTAACCATTAAGTGTATGAGTTGTACGAGTGTAGGCAAATGATATAAAATTGAAAATCGTGACTGTTGTGTTCACTTCTAAACTCCATCGAAGCCTTCGTGAAGTTTCCACTGTTTTACTGGGGATAAAGTGATGTGTTTTAAACTACAACAAAGACATGACTTAAAGGTCTAAGTAGGCCTGGTAAGACCTAGTAGGTCATAAAATTCCTTAAAAAAATGTCACTTTATGTATTGTCAAACCGTCAAAAATATAATGTAGCTTAGCCATCCTCAACTATGAAATAACACTTTTTTCTACACTAAATTTGATAATTATCATGTGAATCGTTTTTCATCATCATCATTATGACTCTATAGCAAATAGCTCTTAAACTACGATATATTATGTATGACAGTATGTTAGTCCCCTTCATAACCTAACTTCATAAATTTAATACACCCGACACGTTTCGGTTCCCATCGCGAAATAATGTAAGGTCACTTAATTGTGAGGGTGTAACACACGAGGGATGCAGTTGCGACATTTTACTCTGATGTGAATTTGTTCTCACAAATAAATAATATTAATATTTTGTCATGCCACAAACTAATCCGCAAATACTTTGTGGATTATAATTATGATTCAGACTAACAAGTTGAAAAAACAAAAATGAATTTAGGTTTGTGACTTGAATACGATAAAATAATATACATCCCAATCTGGGAGCACGGTAGTGCCCCGCCAACATGAGCCGCAAGAAACAGGGCCATACGTAACTTTTCTCAAAGCGTTTTTTCTTATTTTCGAATGGCTTTGGTCTGTATATTTTACAGAATCCTAATAAAAGTGCTACGGAACCAGGGATATTTTTTTAAAACTAACTTACAAACCCGAACGATATAAAAAATAATTGATAAGGGTAAACCTTTTTGAATGGAATAGTTTTTACCTTTATAGTACGTATTTTGTGATAAATGGGACAGTCCAATGTTGGGCCATTGGATTAGACTGCACGCGATTTAGACTAAAGTAGAATTAGTTTTATTTATTTATATTAAATTACTAACAATAGGTTAACATCATTGTTACTAACATTTTATGGACTTTTGGTCTGAAATAAATGATTAATAATAATAATAATAATTTATTTTAAGAGGACAATAATTATTCTAGTTTAAAGATTGGTTCTTCACCACCGAATTTAGACTTTAATAACGCTAGTTTTCATCCCACATAGTAGGAATGTTGGAGTTTTCACCAATGTTTTCCCGATAAAAGAAAAGAAACACATTTCATTCAATCTCATGAGGTTACTATCGATATAAACCGTCACAACTATAACCTATAATCGTCTGTAGAACCTTAAACCTCGATCCTGTACTAGGTCAGCGGATTCTAAGTTGCTGTAAAACGGTTTTATGTATCATAAATACGACTTTAGTTAGGATAAGTGCTCTCCAGGGTATAGGGGTAATCGAAAACGTTGTTCTACGACTCACATCATGTTGAAGAACACTTCTAAATAACTTATGTCTTACCAACAAAGGCTTAATTCTGTTAATTTGAAGTAGGTAATTGATTTAGTTTGTAAGCCAAGTTGAGTAATTTGTATTTTGACGATTAACTTGTTAAGGTAATTATGATTAACTAGCTAGTTTTCATATAAATTGTATCTTGTATAGGACGTAAATAATATTAATTATTATTATTATAATACTGCAAAATATTCAAAAAGAAGCCACGCACCGGAAAACCTAGGGTGAGAGAACCTCCAGCCAGATGGACAGACGATATTGTAAATATTGCTGGGAGTCGTTTGATGCAGGCGGAATATACATGATTGGTTCTTGTAAAAGTCAATGGAGGAGGTCATTGTTTAGTTATGTATCTCTTTTGGCTGATAAGATGGTGTTTTTTTTTTCTAATCTAATCTAAACTTCTCTATTTTGAGCGATATCCGGCCAAGATTGCCTCGCAAACATATCGAGATCGTCTCGCCATCTGCGTCGCGGCCGACCTCGACGGCGCTGTCCACTATCAGGCTTCCAGTTAGTGACAGCTATTGCTCATCAGTATGGGTGCATTTGAGCAACATGGTCTGCCCACTCCCACTTTAGCATGGCTTTTTTTTCCCTAACTTCCATTTGAGATATGGAACGCATGGTGGTATTTCTAAAATGATCGATACATTTTTCAATGCCTGGTATGCTGCGTTCCATTGCTCGTTGATGAAGATATTAAATAAAATTTATCAATTTATTTAACAAAAATCACTTGAAAACTAGAAACTATATGATATCTCGACTTTTATTTCTATCATACTGCGTAAAAAACAAAATCTACCATTGTGTATATTTAAAATATCTACTCACAAAAATTATTTTTGAACTAGTTTTTCATCCAAACATTGGCCCACTTTATTCAAGATTTTCGTACATTTTGTTGCAGATCTGCATAGAAACGGGTAATATCCGGTGCTGAAGGAAATGCTGTGAGTCGACAAAATGGCGGCGTACGTGGTGCTGTTGGCGCTGCAACTTGCAGTCGCCAGCGCCGGGAAATGTACTACGTAAGTAATATTATTATTCAAAATATTATTATTATTCCATTAATCTTGTATCCCCTCGAAGGGTATACTAACTTACATGTTAACCGTCATGTTTAGGTCCCATGTAATATAGGAGAAGCCTATTATAAATAAATATTAATTTATTTTTAGAGCGGCGGTAGCCTAATCGCTAGGGCGTCGGACTTGCGATCATGTGGTTGCCGGTTAGAACCCCACCCATTTCACTACCGACGTGAACTCACTCTTAACACACGAATTTAGCTTAGTACGAGAGGTTAACAAGAATACTAGTAAGAATAGTACTAGCAATGCAAGCTTCAAAAAAAAACATGCCTGTATCTCCCACTAGTTAGGCAAAGGTATAATACTAACGTACATCCACGGTTCGCTGATATATTTAAGTTCTCTATAATAAAGAAGGCGAGTCTATTGCTATTAACTGCATAACACGGGCTGCTACTGAGAATTTTATAGAAAACCCTAATAAGTTTGATCGATATGGAAATCAAATTCAGGACCTTAGAGATATAGTAATATCTATTCAAAATTCCTGGACAAATTAGACTCAACAACCGAGATCGTTACCCTTACATTCTGCAAAAGGGTTCGAAAAGTCAGGCTTTCATAATATATTAATACCATGCACTGGTTTCTGACACTTACGCGAATATTAGACATTGAAATAAAACTACTTTTTACGGATTTTATCGCGTTGTATTGATATTGTTTGATTCCCAAAGTTTGGGATCCTTGACAGCATCCATAGTAAAGCATCTACCCGTGACCATTGATGCTGTAAATGATCCGAAACGTCAGGAATTAAATAATACAACGCGATAAAATTCGTAAAAAGTTATTTTATTTCAATGTCTAATAATCGAGTAAGTGTTACTTAAGATTAATAAAAATACTCTTGACCTCACTTAATATTCTTCATCTAATATTAAAACCAGCAAATAATATAAGAACGTTAATTAAGATCTGTATATTTATTTCATTTAAATTACTACACAGCTACCATTATAAAGAATTAAACTTTTATGTAGCTCGCTAAATAAAAACCGCCCATTAACATCTGGAACTGAAGTAACAGCTCTTACAAAAACATTCGCGTTTTACTACGATATTCAAATTAAAAAATAAATAAAAACGTCACTTGACCTTATATGAAAGGAGTTCGTGCTTCAAAATAAAAAAAAACTTAAACCAACTTTCACTCACTCGTTTCATAGGGCAGTAGGCGAGGGTCGAAAGGGGGAAAGTGGAAACGTGTCAAGCGTCACGTGAGTAGTAAATACTGCACCTGTTAGCTCGAGTATTGAGGTTGTGGGACACCAGCATAATGGGGACGGTTTTGAGATTTTTTAATGACACTCGTGTATTTGGGTGGTGATGTTGTATTTTTGATGTTGCCAGTTTTTTAAAAACAAATACATTAAGACGTTAATTTTAGCATGGAGAGGTATCAATATGTTAATATGGTCAGTCATTCTTTTATTGGCCGCGGAATGCACAATAATAACTTTCCAGATGGATTGATAAGCGTAGTTATTACTTTCTTGGTTACAAAATCCCTCTCACTTAATTCCCCGAAGGTTTAGCCAGAGATGTACTGACGTTCAAATGTATTTTAAGTTACATACAGAGGGCGAGCATATTTCCATTAACCGGACTTAAATCCAAGCCGCTACTGAGAGTTTCTTAAAAAAACCCAATAACACTTTAGTTTGACCTCGGAATCGAATTCAGGACACCATAGCAGTCGCGCTTAGGACCACTAGACTAATGAGATAGACTAATATTAATAGTCATGATAATAGTTAACGTTTCATAAAATTGGAGATAAGTGATCGATTTTCAGAAAGTCCCGGATGTGGAATGTCTGCCAACCAAATAAAAGGTCGCTTCTAGGAGCTCATTCTATTCCGTGGAGTCATTGCGTTAATGACTTTTTAACTTGGTCGGTTTGAACAGGTACTTTCTTAATGTTCGGTGGAATTGCGCTTGAAGAGTAAAATATAGTACTTAGCTTATCAAAGGATTTGTAAGAACCACGAAAATTTTGAAGAAGTTTGTGATAACCAACCAAGTTAAAGTAATTTCACTTGGTTGTTCCAATAATGCACAATCTCCCCTTTTTATTTTGAAAGAAAGAAAATAATTTAATTGTGTCTAAAATAAAATAAAAATTCCTTCACAAAAATCACTTTATAATTTTAGCATGGAAAATGCAAAATAAAATACAAAAAAATAACTAAAATAAAAAGTTGAAAATAAGTACTAAAGTGAGGTCGCCGTAGAAGGACGTACGCCGAGGTCCATGAAAAAGGTCAGGTGCGTAGTATTCGAAACCGACGCGTGTATATGAGAAGATATATGAATGTGGAAGAAGCAAAAGAAGTATGCGATAGTCGTAACAAGAGGCGGTCTGTAGTTTCTGCTAACCTCTGTGAGAATAAGGTATGAGAATACATTTCTAAACCCCAAGTTTTCGAACGCTTACCTACCATAACATGAACTCGAAATTATAGTTTACGAACTGAAGCCTGTTAACTGACGATTTAAATAATTATAGTGTTAACATGAATTATTATCCAATCGCATGCATTGCCGATTTTTATTCAAATTACGCATACGTTCCAACATTGTAATGTATTTAATTATTTTAATTGGCGTTACCTTCCTTGTAACTGGTTGTTAAGTTAATTACATGCCATGTTTAATGTTTTATGAATGAATTCTCGTGTTTATTTATTATTTGTTTATATATTTTTGTATATTGTAATTTTTTTGGGATGATCTGATCATAAAAATTTGATTGTTAATTAACAAGGTACAGAGGTTTCCAAAGAGAGGTTTTTCCCAAAATACTGGTGGGATGGGGTTCTTCAAAAAAGGAGTGAAAAGGTTTTAACAGGGTCCGCAACGCACGAGTGACACCTTTGGTGTTGCAGACGTCCTTAAGCTACGGTAACTGCTAACCATCAGGCGGGCCGGATAGCTCGTTTGCCACATCAATGACAATCGCGATCGAAGAGTTAGGCAGAGGTATATAATATAATATGGGTATAGAATGGTATACCCATATTTCGCCGGTATATTATCCTTCACTCAACTGTCATTTTTATTTTGGATTAAAGAAATGTATTTCTCACCAGAACATTAGATATGTACATACTTAGACATAATTTATGAGAAAATTTACAATAAACTAATTAAGTAATCTTCCTATAAATCATGCAATTATTTGTTCTATGCGACAGAGGCAAACAACATGCGTCGTAAAGCCGCAGTCAATACGACGCTTCGTCTAAAATCAGTTTCCCCTATTTTATTTAATTATACTGGTTACAGTCAGCATTTCTTTTGATTGATAGACGTTTTGCTAATGATTTCGCTGAGAATACTTTGAGGATGCTCTCTTCCTCCTTTCTTCTCATTATAGAATGAAATATATGACAGTTAAGAGACTTAGAATCAACAAATTGGAGAACATTTTTGTAAGGCGATCTTTATGAATTATACAGAGATTTGTTGCTGTTAGTTACGTGTGTCTTTTGTATGTGGAGATATACTCAGAAGGTGAAGTTGGGTTTTGATGGGTCGTTTGGCTTAGTGGCTGAGCGATTGGATTTTGTGCTGTGAGTCCGGTCTTCGTAACAAAAAAATATTTGTTTGATCTACAGGCATTTGTTCCGGGCTTATTGAAAATTAGGGCCGAATGTGCTATTTTCACCGACGCCAAACTACTAAGGACCTGGTCATATTTATTATTCAATTCCATGTCATCTTCCATTGGCATAAACATGATTGCAACTAATTAATAAGAGGAACAATCTGGCTCCTGTAATACAGTTAATACTAGCGCAGATGTCGGGAATTCTTTTTATATATATGTATCTATAGTAATTGTGTCAATAAAGATTATTTATTAATATAATTTTCAGACATTACTGCTCGTTCAGTCCGGATGATGGCAAATGTGATCAAGCCACAAGGAAAAGAAAGTTTCGATTTTAGTTGGTACCATGTAGCCAGCACAAGTAAAATAGCACAAAGAATAGCCCGGGATTTGACGGTCCCGTTTCTTTGCATAAGAGGAGGATGAGGTACCTCTACTAGTATAGTATGTTATTATAATATAGTCTATAGTTTGTACGAATATGACAAAGTGGCATTTACGTAGGAGAGCCATGCTTTGGCACGAATGGGTCGGCTCGACCAGAGTTATGCCACGACCTCACAGAAAACCGGCGTCAAACAACGCTTACTTTGTGTTTCGCCGAGTGAGGTTACCGGAGGCCCAATCCCCTTTTAAACGGTCGGCAACGCACTCGTGACTCCTCTGGTGTTGCGGGCGTCCATGGGCGGCGGTAATCGCTTACCATCAGGCGATCGGTCTGCTCGTTTGCGCTCCTATCCCATAAGAAAAATGTCCGCGCCGCTTCTATTATTCTAAAAAACTGAGCGATGAACATTAGAAGCAAAACATCGTTATATGTAAATAAGAGCCAAAACACTACCTCAATTATTGTGGTAGTGTTTTAGGCTATTATAGCCTAGTGTACTAATAGCCTAGTGTGTGTATGTTATTGGGTATTTCTATGAAATTTTCCGTAGTAGCTTGGAGTTTGGGATTTGTGAACGATTGATGTCAAAGAAATCCACGCTTTAAACCCACTTTTATCATGCGTAGGTACCGCTGCAATGTGGGATACGATTCCCGAGTGGTTTTTCCCCGATAGATATAATCTGTGTTTCTTTAAATCACGAGTGAATCGGTTTCTTCTAGGCAAGCGCGCTCCATCGTAGAACACAGTGTCGCTTAACATCAAGTGAACTGGCGGTCAAGCGCAAACCTATAACGAATAAAAAAAAATTGCTTGTCCCCTATTACATGGGACCTAAACATAGCGGCAAACTATGAGGAATACAGGCATGATGGTTTTTTTTTTTAAAAAAAAGCTTACTAGCAATGTGCTAAGCTAAATGCTTGTGTTACGAGTGGGTTTACGTCGGTAGTGCAATGGGTGGGTTTCGAACCGGCAACCACATGATCGCAAGTCCGACGCCGTAGCCATTAGGCTACCGCAACACTCTCGCATCATTCTGTATAAATTCTGTTTGTCACCCGTTACACGTTGCGCCTCGACACGGAAAATCAATTAATCATTTTCCCTCGCGCTAATAAAATTTACTACTCCACGTCACTCGGGCTGAGGGCTTAGAAAACTCGATTTATTTTAGAAAGTCATCTATTTAATTGAGGCAACTTTGCAACTCCGTGAAAGGGTGGAGCTGAACGGAATTTCCCGAAACTCCCCCTTAAACTTCCCCTATAAGTTTTTTTATTGTTAACGACAATCCTTCCGGAAGTTTTTCGCTACGGTTATGCGGTGCGGGCTTAAGCTTTGATGTTAAAAGGACGCTTGGTTAAGCGATGGCATTTGCAGGGGATGTATGGCCCCTTTTTCATTGTTAGAGATTTCTTGAAAAGTAAGCGAAATTTTGGGATGTGATTTTTTTTTGGTTTTCCCGGAGTTTATTTTTGGGTAATGTTAGTAAAGCTGTCGTTAGCTTTTTTTTGGAATATGTTTATTGTAGGCTATAGTCCACCACGCTGGCCTAGTGCGGGTCGGCAGACTTGACACGTCGTCGAGAAAATCTCTCAGGCATGCAGGTTTCGTCACGATGTTTTCCTTCACCGTTTAAGCGCGTGATAATTAATTATTTAATACGCACATGACTTCGAAAAGTCAGAGGTGCGTGCCTTGGGTTCGAACTCGAGACTTTTGACTGGGCAGTCCAACGGTAATACCACTAGGCTATCACTGCTTATAGCATAATCCCTCTCATTTGAGAGGAGACCCGGGCCCAGCAGTGGGACAATATAATGGGTTGATTATGTTATGTGATGTTTATTGTAACATTTTTTTTAAAAAGCTTACTAGCAATGTTGCTTCAACATTACTAGTATTCTTGTTAACCCCTCGTGCTAAGCTAAATGCTTGTGTTACGAGTGGGTTCACGTCGGTAATGCAATGGGTGGGTTTCGAACCGGCAACCACATGATCGCAAGTCCGACGCCCTAGCCATTAGGCTACCGCCGCTTAAAAATTTAGGTATTTCCTAGCCCTTTCCCAAAGATAATTTACGTAGATTGGATTTTTTTCTGCCTCATTGGGCTAGTTGTTGCAAGCGCAAGTGCTGAGCATGAGTTCCTAGATTCTACAAAACCTTTTCTATAAAATTTGGAATTTGGAAAGCATTCTGGAGAGTGAATTTATGCCCGGTTAATCGCAATTAAATAGTTTTGAATAATATTTATGAAATATCTAACCTTTCGGAGATATAGGCATAATGACGACAGTATCTACGATATCATGAAACATTTCTCAATATGAATTAAATAAATATTATATTACTTAAAACATGTCAATAGCTATGTAAATATACAATTCACAATACAGGGTCCAAACCGCACATGAGTAAGCAATATTATAGTCGTAAAAATCTAAAAACATTAAGTTAAAAATATTTACCAATAACTGTAGTAGCTCTAAATATAAATCTTAGCTTTCTCTTTTGTTAGGTAGACCTACTCTTCATCAAACTCTAAACCGATTACTTCAATAAAACCAAAGATTATCATACATATATTATTTTCGTGAAAATAAATAACACTGAAATAGATTGAAGAACAATCACAAGGTTCATATTGCCAATTTCTCTTTAACAATGAACTTTCATCTTGAGAAATAATTATCTTCGCGGCTCACCGAATGCCAATTTATTCGTAAGAACACAGTATGCGTAGAATATTATTGTCTTTGTACAATTTCAAGACGTGAAACGTGAATAAACATGTGGAGGTTAATTCTGGTAATGTTTGAAATTTGTTTTCCAGGAGTTTAGGTTTAGCCGTTTAGGTTCCAACAATTATTTACATAAAGAAAATAGTGTAACAATTATTTAATAATAGGTTCACATAAATACTACTTCGTAGAAAATTATATTTAAAGACAAACATTAATGTATAGATAAAAAAGTGATCGATAGAAGGGGAGAATCATATATAAACTTTTCAATAACACATCTATAGTTCACTAAAGGTGTCAAAATTATGGTCCAGTGACACTAAGGTATCAAGATCGTAGTCCAACAAACTCCTGTCATTGTCAAACTGTCAGTGCTTGTGACTTACTAGAGATAATATTTTGACATAAGGTCCATAAAAGTGATGTCAAAATCCTATCTCTAGTAAGCAAATCTATCAACAGATTTGTTATTAGTACTGGCTGTTTATGACACAAGCACTGACAGTTTGACAATACTACAAATACCACTGTCAAAAAGAAACAGTTCCGTAGCACTGACCTCTATAGTACTTATACTTTTTAGTACACTACCATAGAGAAATATAGAGATCAGTGGTTCCGCAGTCAAAATTATTTTATTATTCTTCTATTACTGAATGTGAATAAAAATTGACATCAATAATAACATAACATACCATCACGCCTGTATTCCCCGAAGGGTTAGGCAGAGGCGTACTAATATACACCCAAAGTTCGCCAGTATGTTTAGGTCCCATGTAATAGGGGGCAAGCCATTTGCCATTAACCGGGCACAAATCCAGACTCCGATCTGCTACTGAGAATTTCATAGAAAAACCCAATAACATTTTGCTCGACCTGGGGATCGAACCCAGAAACTCTACCGTAGCAGTCGCGCTTGTGACCACTAGACTAATGAGGCAGTCGGCATTTTGATTTACATTCAATAATGACAATTTTAACACAGTAAAACATATTAATGTAATTACCTACAGTTGTGTAGCCCAGTGACATCTCTAGTTTTCAAAAAGGTACCTTTTAGTCACTTTCCCATCTGATTACGTGACAGGTCACATTTGACTTAGCTTTTGAGTTTAGGATAATACCATTCCATATTTATGACCTTGAAACTAGATCGGAATTACTTATAAATTCATTAATTGATCATAGACTGCCTTGCTGGTCTAGTGGTCCTAAACGCGACTGCTGGATGTCCTGGGTTCGATCGCCAGGTCAATCAAAGTGATTTTTTTTTAGTCTGGATTTGTGCCCGGTTAATGGCAATAAGCTCGCTCCCTATTGTATGCGACATAAAAAGAAACATACAGTTGAACTATGGGAATGGGATACATTAGTGCTTCTCTGCCTAACCCTTTAATACAGGCGTGATCGTATGTTATGTTATGTCATTTACATAACTTATCATATATAATTTTGGTTTGTTATGTCATTTGATCATTCTAAATTATTTATCTGAATGGACACAACACGTCAACTTGTGTTGTGTCCAAAAATTGTAGCTGTAAAACAGGAGAAAGCCTTCCGAATCTATTTCACTATATTTCGTATGAACATGATTCGGTTATGTTGGTTGCTATGGTAACCATTACCCATGTACGGTAAAGAGGGGTCTAAACAAAGCTCACATATCAAGATATGAACTCCTTCCTGGTATCGACGTCCCATCGATTTAGTATTAATTACTGGAAATGCCATCCAGTATTAAAACGAATCAATTGGTCAATAGTCTGCTATTGACTAATTGATTCGTTTTAATACTGGCTATAAATACAGTTCACATAATATATGTATTGTTTATATAGTTTTTTGGGTCAGGTAACACTGAAACGAAGTGTAGAGCAAGCTAAAAGTATTTCTTTATTTATACTTTTAGCCAAAGAGACAGGGAGACAAGATAAATTGGCTAAAAAAAGAGATAATGTTAAAAGGAAATCTAAAAATTGTCACGAAAAACGACACGAAAATGTTCAGAACTACTGATTAATAAATGAAAACGGCGGTGATAATAAAGCTTTATTGTATTTATTCACACAGTATTTAGGCGATAGAAACGTCTCGAGAGCGCATTTCACATGCAAATCTTATGGAAATGTAGTCATTGACCAGCGCTGACACTTGTTTTTCCAACAACCTTAGAATTCTAGGTCACTCACGGTAAGTCTATTCGAAGAAGTTATTAGTAAAAGTACCAAAAAAGAAAAATAAATGCCTACTTAAAAAACCTAATGATAACCTTGAATCATTAAAAGGTAAAGAAAAAATAATACTAAAAATAAACTAACTAAATCTAAAGCTACATAGCTACATATTCCCCGCTACACTATCGACCATGTTGCTTTTTGGTTATTTATAGAAAAAATAACCAAAAAGAAACATACCTATCTATTTAAGCTACTAAATGGACTTAAAAAATATAATTTAATCAATCGAAATCTAATAAATCGAAAGAAAATTTTCTGAAAACTGTCCGTAAAATGGAAATATTTTTTCTTTTCTGATAGGATATCAGTTTTGGCACTTCCAGTTCTCTATCACTGTACCAAACTGTAACTGATACTGGCTTTGACGGCAAATCCTTTGTTAGTCAACGAGTAGATTTATAGATGTTAGTCATTGAAACCAATGCCCTGTCTACAGTGTACCTAGAATCCCCTTTGTTCTAAACTTAGAATTGTAAGCTCATTGTAGAGTTATTCAGATTCTGGGATATTGCGTCTGTGCTAGACTGAGCTAATTCATCGTGATATCTAGGATTTATCAAAAAGAAAACTTACTTGAATTTGTGTCAATTATTTTGTCGTTCTGATGTACTCGTATTTGCTCCGAATATTTATATTAGGTATTTAGATTGATCCTGATATTTCTTTTTTGTTATATCAACATTGGCCAAATTAACTTTTTTTTAAATGAACTTCATATAAAATTTGAATTCACTTTTTGTATTACATAAGACAATTAGTATTTTTATATATTCCAGTAGTTACGCATATTTCACAAAAAAATAGCCATGCTTTCTATACAAAGCTTTTATTTGAAGGTTAAGATAAGGTCGTGACCTCGGTCAAGCTTAGTAAAGTTGGAGTAAACAAAGTGGTAGACTCAACCCCTATTTAAGAAAGGCGTTCAAGCGTCTGACAGTTTTTATGTAGCGATTGAGACGTGTTTTTATAAAATGGAAAAATTGGATTTGGATTTGTGCTCGGTTAATGGAAATAGTCTCAGCCCTCTATTACGTTGGACACACAAGCAAATTATGGGTGTACATTATTACACCTCGGATTTTAATAAGAATTCGTAGTAAATTATAATCAAAATTCATAGAAAGCGTAGATAATTTTTCACTTTCTCTAATAAAAATTAATTATATTACAAAATCCAATATCAATTCACCTGAAACCAAAGTCTTTGCAAGTAAAATAATACACCTAAAGACTGTCAATAGGCTCTCGATGTAAAGCCTTCAGGTCACTGGGCTTGGGTGGAAACGAGGAACGAAGACGCCAGCGCATGAATAATTCATAGGACCATAATGAGCCGCGGGCAACCATTCAGTCACACCGCGTCGTACAGAAAATCTATGGAGGAAGAAACTTAGCTTGCCCTTAATGATTTCAGAAAAAAACTTAACTTTGCTCGTTTAGACGCTGGCTTAAGGGGAGGCTATGAAAAGATTGATTGCAATGATTAGCATCTGGTAGGGGTTATCATCAAAAGACATGATAATTCAACATAATCCATCACGCCTGTATCCTCCAAAGGGTTTGGCAGAAGTATACTAATGGTCACGTTACTAAACTAAATCGTCACATGTAATAGGGGTGAGCCTGTTGACATTAACCGAACACAAATCCAAATTTGATGCTGCTAAGTATTTTATAGAAAAACTCAATAACTATTTGCTCAACCTCAGCGTAGCAATCACGCTAAGAACCAGACTAATGACACAGTTGCTACTGATTATATTGTTAAGTAATAATTATTCTAATAATTTTATTCTACATTTAAGACAAAACAGACTGCCTCATTAGCCTAGTAGGTCTTGGGTTCGATCCCCAGATCGAGCAAAGTGTTATTGGGTTTTTCTATAAAATTCTCAGTAGCAGCTCAGAGTTTGGATTTGTGACCGGTTAATGTAGCAATAGGCTCGCTCCCTATTACATGGGACTGAAACATACCGGTGAACTGTGGGTGTACATTAGTACGCCTCTGCCTAACCCTTCGGGGAATACAGGCGTGATGGTATGTTTAAGTTAAGACAAAACAACATACAATTGAGTTTATTTGTAACAATTCGGTTTGTTTACCGTATCAAGTGCAATTCATTTGACTTTTAAAGGTCAATCAAGGTTAAATTCATACTCATTTTCAAAATCCAACATTTATACAATTTACCACACCTTACAATTGGCTTTTGACTGATTATATTTGATTTGCAGATGACAGGGACCACTCAATAAGAATGTTTGACGTCAAATGTTCCGTGCGCCATACAATAACACCCGTTTTATGGAAAAGAAACAGAGCATCCATTCTCAATCCTCACCAAAAACCTAAAACGCTTATCTTAGAACATATTTAAATATTTTTTTGAGCACATAAATTATACTTACTTGGTTATATTTTCACTTAGCTCTGTTACATTGAATGAATCAAACACCCTATCGATTAGCAATTCAATATTCAGACAAACACCTTAGTTCCCTCATACTGTCTCCGAATATTATTAATGTATTCGGCGGTAAATGCGTGTATATTGGAGTCTCCTCAATCACCGAATATTGAGGGTAGATACCAGATGTTGCCGTCACGTGCTTGTTCTTGTTCCCTTTATAAATTGGAAATATTTCTATATTCCTAATAATGCCAACAAATATTGGGAAGGTTTGATAACAATCGGAGGACAGCTGTTGCTTGTTGTTAGCTACGATTTTGTACCGCAGAATGAAATACGGCCTCCTTAATATAGAAAAATAATATATTTTCCTGTTTATTAAACTGGGAGTAACAATATCTTATGAGCTTTAGTGAAGTATACTTTGGTTCTTTTCATAGAAAACTATTTCAGATTTTGCCCTACATTATACTATGTAGATACAAGTTACAAGAGATATACAAGAGATTTTGACCATGCCTGGACTATAAAAGAGGACATGAATCTCTGAGTTTGTTTCGGTGTTTCTTCTCAGAGGTCGTTAGTTAAGAAATGAACTTTAGTCTAAAAAAGAACTTTGGTATGCGAGTGAATCTACAGGAAACAGCCAGTATACCTAAAACCACCACCTTTCATAAACATCGAGGTAGGCATAAATATGCTCTATAGAAGGATTTTTTCTTTCCTTTCCTTCAATTCGGATATCACGTATGAGCCATTACCATTCCTATTTATTTGTAGCGGGCGTTTCAACCCGCGTCAAGTATCGGCTGCCAACAATGAAGTCACGAACGCACTCCACTTAGCTGCCACTGGACCTAAAATATATCGTCCGGGTTTATTTTTGTCGTGAAATATTTATCAAGGAGTTGCGAAAATAAGGGTTGCTTGTAAAGCGAGGAGCGAGGAACTATGTAATCAATACGTTGATCAAATAATCTGCAAATTAAAGTTGTGCCTTTCGCGGTATGTATGGCAATGGCTGACTGACACCCCTCCGTCCCTTGGAGAGCATTTTTTTTATGGGATAGGAGGGCAAACGAGCAGACGGATCGCCTGATGGTAAGCGATTACTGCCGCCCATGGACACCCGCAACACAGAGGAGTCACAAGTGCGTTGCCGACCTATTAAAAGGGGATTGGACCTCCGGTAACCTCACTCACTCGGCGAAACACAACGTAAGCATTGTTTAACGCCGGTTTTCTGTGAGGCCGTGGTATCACTCCGGTCGAGCCGGCCCATTCGTACCGAAGCATAGCTCTCCCACGTAAAAGCATGTGAAGCCATCGCTCCCAGTTGTCAAATAGATCTCAAACACTACTGTTGTATATAAAGGAAAGGTTCCACATACTATTTATCACTTTGTTTCGCACGGATAACTGTCAAAGAGAATTCAAAAGCTTGTTTGTACCAAGTGTAATAAAACCTTTAGAGCTAAAACATGAGACTAAATAGGTCAACAAACTTTGATTGAAGTAAAATTTGGTACTTACCAATATGACTTACGATTATTAGATTATACACATTTATAATTAACAAAAAAAAAATAGTTTCGTGTTCTTGAGACGTTTTTTAATGATTTGCCTAATTTTTTTTTTTTTTAAATAAACACTGATCAATATCAGAAAGAAACATCGTGTTTAGCTATTAATTGAACTATGGAATTTGTAAACTATATAAACCATTAGATATATCTAGTTACTATAATTTATGAAGTTGCTCGTCACATAATTGGATAAGTAAATAAACTCAGGGTTCAAAATACTTTACGGACTTCACTGTCTTCAATTCAGTAATGTATGTTAATAACATGACAAAATATAATTAAGTTCTGAAGAATTGAGAGAATGCATCTTTTTATATTTTATAAAATTGGTCATTGAAAAGCTATCACATGTAACGTCAAGCTTATACGAAGCTGAGAAACTGAGAGAAGTAGTGTTTTCTAGAGCGATTCGTATCGATTGAGTGGAACGGGCGTTGGCAAGTGTCCATTTGCCAGCCTTTTGCTATTCGAATTCGTTCCAAAAGTACCTATGTACATGCCACACACTGTGTTTGTGAGGTCGAAGCCAGACCGGCCGAGTCGTTTTTTTTTTTTGTAAACAGATATAAAGATTCTCTATTCTTCATATGCAATTCCTTTTTGAATTTTTAGTTCTTTATTTTTTTTAATTCGGTAAATAGTCGTCACCGCTCATAGACACCTGCAATACCAGAAGAGTTGCAGATGCGTTGAGAGCCCTAAGGACTGCAAATTGCCAGAGCCGTAGCAACTAAGGAAGAATTAGCTCTCACGCGCAATAGTCGAAACACACACTATGATTCTTTACGACAGACTAGGACGTTAGGGTGGTCGCCACAAGAGGTCCTACCACCGAGCAAATCAGATATTTACTCGCCTCTTACGAAATGCCTATCTGTATGGCAGTGAGGAACTGTATTCTAACCCGTCCCCACTCTAGTAAAAACTGAATAACTTTTTAAGAAAACGCTAGAAAGCTATTTCAAGCATTTGGTAGTAGGTATATTAATATATAGTTGTTTCTCAATACAACCAATGTTTAGATACCAACTATATCGGAAGTTGGTTTTATCAGACAAAAAGTCGATATCGGTTCACGCTCACCAAGAAATTGCGTAGCATGCACACAAACAAAGTACAGTCGGCTTGAAAACCTCCTTTTACTTTAAGTGGTTAGCAAAATGATGTCATCAACATTTCTGATAATGATTCTCAGTTTCCCTTACTAATTACGATGTAGCTGGCCACCTTTCGAGAAGTAATTAATTTCGTTTCGCACCAAAACGTGACTAGAATTCCAAAGAAGCATTTGTGGATACTGTTGACACTTGCTTCGGTTTCGTTAATTATACCGTTCTGATGTGCTTCAGAATTGTATCAGTAGATTAGTTGAAACGTGCAATTTGAAAACGTTTATGTTATTTTTTTATTGATAAAAGTTACGCATTCATTTATAACCAATTCCAAAAAGGATTCAATTCTTATTTCAATTAAGTCTAGTTCTTATACTTTCATCTTTTTGACCTACTTGACCTCTTGATAAAAATTAGCACAATTATTTTTTATTTTTTTATTATCCGAATAGATGGTGTTAAAAATAGAATATTTTTGAATAGTTATCTAAAAACATATTACATAAATCATAATTATTATAATATTATGAAGAAGGTTATAAAATAATCAGGAACCTATATGATTAAAAAATTTGATAAAAGATTAATTTTGTCGTCAACTCAACTCCCAGTAGCAACGTCAAAATTCGACTACCAAGAGTAATAACTTTAATCGATACATTACGTATATATACCTACATGTTTTAAACATATAGTCTATAGTTTCTGCCTACCCCTGTGGGAAAAAGGGGTGAGTGTATGTATGTGTTTTAAACATCGAAAAATACCTCAACTTTTACGTAATGGCAGCAACATCCACTCATGATAGAACAAATAAAATAAATTCAATTAAATTTGACAAAGACAAAATCGTTTATCCGAGTGCTTAAACAGAGCCGCGGCCGCACGAAGCTCTGTTCAAAGCTAACGTCACACGTCTGCAAAGCTTCACAAATAAACCCGGCGACTTGTTCCGGAAACCACAGTACACTAGTTCTGAAATAAGTTCCACCCGCAGTGGAGTTCATTCTAACTTAGTTTCCTTAGAATTTGGACGTTACAGTTCGCTTGACATGTGTTTTTGAATTGGATCATAGTTTTATTTTGCCTTCGTGTAGGTACCTATTTTATAATAACATCATGCCTGTATATCCGAAAGGTTAGGTAGATGCATACTAATACATAAAGTACTCTTACAGACCTCCATTATGTTAGTAGTTCCATGTAACAGAAGACGAGTCTATTGCTATTAAATACAGATCCATTCTCCGAGATTTTCTACTGAAAATTTTATAAGAAAAACGCGCGCTTAGCGCTTTGTACTGTTAATCGAACCAAGGACGTCATATTTATTGTAATAAAACTATTTTTTACGGATTTTATCGCGTTGTATTAATATTATTTAATTCCCGACGTTTCGGATCCTTTACTACGTCAAACTTAGCTGTTGCTTGCGCAGATGATGGAAATCTTAGAATCTTTTGATCTGACATGGTTGTTACGTATAACATCATCATCAACATTATCATCATTACCATCACCAACCCATTTTATTATTTAGTCCCACTACAGGGTACGGGTCTCCTCTCAGAATAAAAGGGATTAGGCTATAATCCACCACACTAGCTTAGTGCGTATTGGCAGATTTCATACCCTATCGAGAAAATCTCACTAAATTTTCGAAGCCAGGTGCGTATTAATAGTTAATTATCATGGGTACCATCATTGTAAGGAAACCTGCATACCTAACATATAACAAAGTCCCAAAAACTACGATTATGTAAACCGCGAATTCGTGGTAAGTTAATTAACTAAGATGTAAAAACTTCTATTATATCTCAAACAATTTCGGAAAGTAACTTCAAATCCAGTACCTACAACTATTCTAAAATACAACACTACATCGCAATTAACTCATCGGTAACTTTATATTGAACTTGCTCGAACTTGACTATTGGCAGTGACTTCAGAATCTAGAACTTACCTTTACAAAATGAAACAGAAACTATATCTACTGTTACATAGGTACTGTAGGTAGGTACTATAGGTAATGTTCAGTATTGTATCCACTACTACTACTACTGGGTTAGGCTACAGTCCACCACGCTGGCCTAGAGTATTCTACATAGTGATCCCACCACTATGCGGAAGATGGCAGTGGTGGTGGTTTTAGTCGGTATGCTGGCCACCTGACCGGAGAGCCCGACACAACCGTCCCTATCCCCGGGATCGACAAAAAAAAGGCTATCACTGCTCACATAAAAATGTCTACCTATTGATATTATTCTGTCAGGACCCTTGTAAATATTGTCATAAACTCATAACGTTATTTTCTCTTATATTTAAATGACAAGCAATCAATATGTTACTTGTTTCATGCAATGTCCTTGTAAATGAAATGTGACTAAAGGTTGAAAGCTTATCCAATGCAGGACATATCGACTGTACCCTTATCAAATTTAGACATTATGGAGTCATTCGTCTAGCAAATAAAAAAATTGCACAAAAGAGAAAATCTTTGTTACAATATTTTATTTGTGGTTCTTTTTCCTCTAATAAGATGGTACATAGTATATTACGGAGTAAATCGAAAGACATGGCAAATAAAAATACGATATACGATATACCCTTGATATTAAGGAAATGTAAATGATAAAAAGATGAAGAAGATTAATAAAAGTAATTGGATCCAAAAAATATATTGTCGCCCAAATCGTAAGCAAGCAAAAATACATGAGGAGGAAGCATAGAGAACTGAACAAAACAAACCAAAGCCGACAATACAATGCAAACAGTAATGAACATCACAGTGCATAGTTTAAAACTAACTAAACAGTATCAGGAAACTCAAACAGACGTAGGCGCGTTCTTGCGCTCAACCAGGGTGTAGCACGAATGGTTTCGTCAAACAAAATTCAGTATTCTGTGCACACGTAGGAAAATACAATAATTCGAACGTGTCCAACCGATTTGTCGCACTGCAGACTTTGGTTTGGAGAATTTTCAATATTTCCGTGCGCTTAGAATTGAATTTTATTGACCTATGTTGTTCCATGTTTGACTTTAATGCCGATAGGAACTGACTTTCCTAGTTGGACAAGTACAGTTACAAGCGACGTGTTATTTCGTTTTTGTTGATGAAAATTTGGCTGGTTGTCAAAATCAGATTGCGATCAATTCAGTCCAAGAGCTTTGTTTCGGATATCTATCTATTTAGTTAAATGTTTTGTGGGAAAAATATATGTGACTGTAAAAGTTTTTCGGTAAAATATGAGCTTAGTATAAGATACTTACCTTGAAACAACTTTTGTAAATAATTTTGGAGACTCATTATTCATGAAACATTTTTCGAGTCTAGTGATAACATGTCATTACATAATTTTTATTTTTTGCATAATAAAGTCATCGATGTAAATGAAAATTTATTTGTCCAATCCTGTAATTAGTACTGTATCTACTGTTGTTTCTTTTTAATGGCTAATTTTAATATCATGTCTACTTTGTTTCAGTGGCTTCTCAGTGGTGGCGCCAGAAGTGGCAGTGCCGGGAAAAACTACTGCTATACTGGTCACCCTTCATGGAAGAGCTGGTGATGAGACTCTAGACCCCCTCAATGTCACTGTGAGACTTGAAACTCAAGACGAAGACAACGATGTGAAACTACTGACCTCTGCAAGTCAAATGATTATGGGTAAGTAAGTCTTTAAACTTTTTTGAATGTCTAATGTTACTTGATGAAATCCCGGAGATAGATCGAAATTTCTCATTTGATTATTTAATTAATTTTGTTCGTCTTTTCTTGTTATCAATTTTGCTATATTACATTTTTGTTAAAATTTACATGGACTTACATGGATTTACATTCACATTAAATACAAATAAAATATCACGCCTAAGCGTCAAAGTGCCCAGAAGGGCTGGCAGCATTTATTTTCATAAATAAGAAAATCATCTTTGAAGTATTTCTGTAGATATACTTACAGAACTAAATAAAAGTAAAATTATTCTTGAGCCACATGACGCATGAATAATATATACAAATAAATGAAATTCAAGTGTCTATTTGTATGGTCAAAATAACAGCTTTAGTATTTAAATGCATATGAAAGAATTATTATTTTTTATTTTGGTGTCTGTCCGTCTGTTTGTTCCAGCTAATCTCTGAAATGGGTGGACCGATTTTGATGGGCCTTTTACTGGCAGATGTCACTATAAGAAGTAATTAAGACTACTTTTGTTTTTTTATAAAATACTTGGGTATTTATCATAACACCATTTTGAGTAGCTAGGGAAACCGCGGGAAATAGCTAGTATTATATTTTTTTATCTTTTGGTTTATTATAGTTCCCTGTAATAATAATATAATGTGTAATCGATATATGGATATCGATAACTGAGTATATTATTTTTTATTACGTTGTTCGTTCTTTTCTTGAATCATTATGTAACTGAATTACTCGTAAACTAAGTAGGTATCTGTAATGGAACAATAAAGAGACTCTAAAAAGCTTTTAGCGTAGATACATTTTTGCATAAAATATAAGTTTTTTATAACTACCAGCGACTCTAAGATTTTATTTTATTTTTTTATGTTCGAAGGATTATTGAAAGCAAAATTTATGTTTCATTTTTTGCAAAAAAAATCTAATGAAGTAGTATTTTAGATATGTAATTTAATATAAAAAAAAATATTTGTTATAATCAGTAGCATAAATTACATAAAGTGAAATATAATAAAACTTATTAGATATTGTGATAAAAATAAGATAGAAACGTAAACTCATGTACATATGTTATTAAGTCCCAACATAAATGTACCGTTCCTCTGACAAAGTTATCGCATTCCATAGTATGAGAAATAACAATCTACACAAAATAAGCCGTAAAAGGGTAGCAACACCTACGCAAAGCTTCTATTCAATGTCGCAATACAAAATGGAAAATGTTTTCCCGAAAATAGACATACATACCATTATTACAAAGATTTTTATTGCTATTTTATAGCAAAAAGAATTGCAGTGAACATATTTCGTTTGTTTTTATTTGCATGTAGGCCTAGTGTTAGAAATACTACATAATGTTGTTTTTTTAAACATAACTTAGGAGCACGCCTGTATTTCCCGAAGGATTAGGCAGAGGTGTATTGCTGTACACCCACACTTCGTTGGTATGTTTAGATCCCGTGTAATAAGGGGTGAGCCTACTGTCTAACTGGTCACAAAATCAAACTAAAAATTGCTATTGAGAATTTAATAGAAAAACACATTAACACTTTACCTGACCTGGCAATCGAACCCAGGACCTCTAGCATATCAGTCACGCTTAGGACTACTAGACTAATGAGGCGCTTCTTAAATCATGTTATGAAAATATAACTATAACGTCCTTCGCCATTGTCTTGCATAAAACTTTATAATAAGTAAGAGAATTGTCGTAAAATCAAATACTAAAATTGAAGGAAACGCCTTCTAATATGATTTGAAAGCTTCAATCCAGTAGAACCGTGTCCCAGATTCGATCAAGTTATTACTACCGTAGTAAAAATATCATTTCGTTCGGCAGACGGCGCTATTGAAAACTCGACTTATTGCCAAATAGATATAAACTGTGTTAAAAATGCACGTATCAGGAAATATTTTCCTTACAAGTGCTTCGAGTTATTGATATTTCATAAAGATAGTTGAGAATAGAGATATATTTTAGGGCAAGGGTCCGTAGTGTCATTTTATTCAGTGTTAATTAAATCTGAAAGAGCAAAAGCATCGTAGATAATTATAGTCTAGATGACAACGGATATAACAACGTTTTTTTTTATTTCTACGGTATTCGGTATTTCAATTTACTCGGCATTATATACAGATCAATTTATTCATTTATCAATCTTAATTTAAAATACTAAACTAAGAAAATTCAAGAGTGACGATGTCTAAACGATCCTTTATCGGGTAGTCTGTTTTGTTTTCTTATTAAGCAAATTTTTACCGTATCATAGCTCGAATTGATATGTAGCAAAACATCCTTGTTATAATATTAAATTTAAAATTAAAATACCCCCGGAGCATCAAGGTATGTTCTAGCAATGTCATTGAAGTATCAGAATACAAAATTTCAAATCGGTCAGACCTGTAGAAGTTGCTCTCATCCTTTCATGAACCAGAAAAGTCAATTTCTTCAAACGGCGGGCCAGATTTTCTTAAATTATATCTAAGAACACTCTCGATCAAATCACCTTTCAAACAAAAAATACTGAATTAAAATCAGTTTATTCATGTTGGCGCTGCGCAGACAGACACACAGATACACACGTTAAACTTATAACACCCCTCTTATTTGCGTCGAAGATTAAAAAAGGTGATCTTTTCATGAACGAGAAAAACAAAAGAAAGTTTCACTTGCAAACGACATCCTAAAATAATTGCCAAAACAAACCATTTGAACAAAGTCCAAAAAACATATTCGATTTACTAACTCATTTTGTAGCCATAACAATTTACCCACGTATCCGAACTCACTCATTTATAGACCTCTATAAAATTTATCTTTCACATATTAACGTACCCAATGCACGTCGTAAACCCGTGTAATAATATCATCAACTAAACCCAAGTTTTAATGCGAAAACTTTACAGGCCGCGTATAAAAGCATATATCCTAACGCATGCATGGAGACGCTCTAGATATTTTTCCTAGATTTTTATACTAAGTGAGTGCGGAGTCGTGGGAAAAGTATTCAGAATAAATATCAATTTACGATGTCTGAGGGAATCATAAAGACATTTCAAGTACTCCAAGCCAACTTCAGCCATTCCACTATCATGGGATGGTTGTGCTCTTACTAAAGTTTGCCTTTTACCGTCGTGTCCCGTATTTCTATTGTTGGGTTTTAAATTCATTACTCAGTTGCCTCCTCTCTTCAGATTTTTGTAATGGTACTTGTTTATAATGCAGTTGGTGCTTCGTAGATCTTAACTTTATTTCGGTAATAATATAACATAATCAACCCATTATACTGTCCCACTGCTGGGCACGGGTCTCCTCTCAGAATGAGAGGGATTAGGCTATAGCCACCACGCTGGCCTAGTGCGGTTTGGCAGACTTCACACGCCATCGAGAAAATCTCTCAGGCATGCAGGTTTCCTCACGATGTTTTCCTTCACCGTTTTAAGCGCGTGATAATTAACTATTTAATACGCACATTACTTCGAAAATCCAGAGGTGCGTGCCTTGGGTTCGAACTCAAGACCTTTGACTTGGCAAAGGTCTGGAGTTCGGACAACGGTCATACCACTAGGCTATCACTGTTTTGAATAATGCAATGATATGATGCTATTGAAAACGCTGCTGAGAGGGGATGTTCTAGAAAGACGTACATATAACTTATTGATAACCTCTTTAATCAAATAGAGGTATTCGAAATCGGTGTCCGTGTATTAAAAATTTCCGCCTACTTACCTCTTTCTGGGAGAAAGCCGTGAGTGTATATTTTATGTTTAATTGATAATAAGCATTGTATCAAGTAGGTTCATATAAAAACATTTGATAGTAAGTTGAATATAAGCTTTTGTTTTCTTGTAGTTGATTCTATCTGGTTTTGTTTCAGTTCGATGAATATTTAATTCTGTTGATTATTATTAACCTATACTGTCTCACTCTGGGAAAAGGTCTCCCCACATATCTGCACATCTTTCTTTCTCCAGCTAGTAACCTAAAATCCTTCAGATCGTTTAGCTAGCGAATTAAATAAAAAATAAATTCTGACTTATTAGCTATAGACTCTTGATATAACATCGTAACATTTCAATCGTCTTACAGCCGAAAGCCTGTCTTTATAGTGATTCAATTAAAGTAATTTCTGAAAATCTTAAAATAGCGGAAAGGCACAGCATTTCTTTATAGTTTGTCGAGATATTTTCCCTACATTTTTAGAAAAACTATCTCTCGCTAAAATGTCTATCAATTTCAAGAAGTATATAAATTCATGTCTCTGTCATTTTGGTGTCACTAAGATAATAGCTAATAGCTAGAGATCATAATTAAGTAAGTAGGAACTTCCATCAAGAGAAAACGCTCGTAGAACAAGAAATGTATGTCATTGTGTCATAGATAAAAGAAAACATGACATTCCAAAGGCAAGAAGCATGGAACTTCAACTGCCACAAGTCTCGATAACTAATGCAAGTAATAGTAGAGAAACAATCCAGGGTACATTCATCTATGTCTAGATAGTGTCGGAAGTGCACCGTCAGGGGTGTCGCAGTATGCTAGCTTTTATTGTCGTTACTTCAACGTAAAATAAAGTTCCATTCAGTTCGTTCAGCGCAGTTTGCGGTGCAAACAGATTCAACGACTTTCAGTTATGACGTTGCGAGTGTTCGGAATATTGTGGCATGATTAATTAGTTCAGTGTTTGGTTTGGGAAGTTAATTTTATTTTATTAAGTTCGTTGAATATTTTAATTAGTACATACCTACTTAAAAACTGCTTAATTAGTCTAGTGATCTCAAGCGCGACTGCTACGCTAGAGGTGCAAAGTGGGGTTTTACTATGAATTTCTCAGTAGCAGCTCGGAGTTTGAGATTTGTGCCCGGTTAATGGCAATAGGCTCCCTATTACATAGGACCTAAACATATCGCCGAACTGTGGGTGTATATTAGTACACCTCTGCCTAATCCTTCGAGGAATAAACCATGCGTAACAGTATGTTATGTTATATACCTACTTACGTTTCTACTCATGCTCAGAGGCAAATTATATATGTATCTATTAAATTTTTACTAAACATGTATTACGGCTTTCTGGGATAAAAAATCGATATTAGGTTCTACAAGAAAATAATGCAAGTAGACATTAAAAAAATTAAATCTAAGATTTCAATAGTATAAATAAATTATCTTCAGATTAGAGATCTGAGACACATCTCAAGATAAGATAAATGGATTAGATTAGCCACGTAACTACCCATTAGTTGGTAATGGATTTTCACCCCTTTCTTTTAGTGAGTTTCAGTTAATTTATTAAATAAAAGGGTGATAGTAGTTGAATAAGTTTCTAGACCTTTTTCCCTTTGAGAGTTCGCAAAATTCTCAACAAAGGCAAAATTTTGGACTTCCAAAACACGAATTCACAGAAGATAAAGAAATTATTCAACTTAACTTGAACTGAGACAAGAGGTTAATTAATCATTGCAGTACATCAAACAAAATGAGAGGAAATCAATGTGCAATTTGTACGGACACACATGACATTACATTCAAACAATTTCAAGAACTTTTTGAATTGATTTGTTATTTTCGCATGGATGGATATTTAGTATCCATCCATCGACTAATCACTGACTTAACTAACTAATGTCCAGACTGAACATTAGTTGATTTTCATCGTGACATACCATTTCGCCTGTATCCCGAGGGGCTAGATAGTGGAGTACTGATGTACCCATACTTTGCCGGTATAGTTTTTAGGTCCCATGCAATAGAGAGTGAACCTATTGCCATTAACTGGGCACAAATCAAAACTTCGAGCTGCTACTCAGAATATTTGGCTAACGGTGCTATCTGCGATGATTTAGTTTACCCAATCCCGTAAGATAATCTTCCTAAATATAATATATATAATATATAATATTTAGGAAACCGACCATGCCCATGGACACCTGTAACATCAGACTCCGACTTAAGCGTGGCCAAACTCCAAGCAATCTAACAACCAAGCAAGTCAGATATCCTTTTTAAATTTCATTGAAATCTGTTCAACGGTTTGGGAGTGAAAAGCTTACAGAGACAAGTATAGAGATATGTAGATACTATGGCTTCTCCATTAAATGAATAATAGCTAGTGAAACAACAGCCAATCAGCCCTCATTGAACAAATTGATTACCCTTATTTTACTCAATTTGGTGCTGAAATTAACAGTAAGCGTTAAATTGTTGTACATGAGCCTGATTGTAAACAAACCGCTTATCCTATAAAACGAGGATATTGTAGCAAAGTGTCGCCATTATGTCACAAGTTTACGAGTTACATCTGCGACAGTGTGTATGGAGTTTGTTGCAATTGGGTCGAATGCCCGTGTCGTGGCAATTTCACAGCACGTCCAGAACTGTTTTAAAGAATTGCAGGATTAAAAATACTTTGTTAGCAATATATGGCGTAGTTCGGCAGAATGTCCTGATTTATACTATGAAATCGAATTTGTGAAGCAAACTGCATGTCGTCTAGCTATCGAGTTACTGGTCTACCTAACTACTTACTCTTAACACAACAATTAA
This sequence comes from Acronicta aceris, assembly GCA_910591435.1. Classification (NCBI taxonomy): domain Eukaryota; kingdom Metazoa; phylum Arthropoda; class Insecta; order Lepidoptera; family Noctuidae; genus Acronicta; species Acronicta aceris. The sequence continues at coordinate 3,634,294 of OU342767.1, read as the reverse complement.
TCCTAAGACAAATATTTATGAAATATATTAGTAGCAAACACCCATAGTTAACCATAACCTACTACTGACCTTAACACAAGTATTTATATAACTTAATAGGGCTGTCTGAATCTTACACATTGCGTTAAGATAATAACGCAATGTGTAAGATTTAATAAAGAACATTTTTATTTTTATTTTTTACTAGCTTTTGCCAGCGACTTCGTCCGCGTGGAATAGTTACTTTGTTCCCTAGTTCTTCGCCCGCGGTTTCACCTGCGTTGCCCCGTTCCTAAGGGTTGTAGCGTGATGTTTTATAGCTTGAAACCTTTCTCATGAATCACTCATTTTCCCAACATTTCCCTTCACTGCTCTGCTCCTATTTATCGTAGCGTGATGAAAAGTATACTATAACCTGCCCAGGAGTATGAAGAACAATTGTATCAAGTTTCGTTGAAATCCGTCGAGTGGTTTTTGTTTCTATAACGAACATACAGACAGACAGACAGACAGACAGACAAAAATTTTACTGATTGCATTTTTGGCGTCAGTATCGATCACTAATCACCCGCTGATAGTTATTTTGGAAATATATTTCATGTACAGAATTGACCTCTCTACAGATTTATTATAAGTATAGATATATTTATATTTGTACCTCATTAGTCTAGTGGTCCCAAGCGCGACTGCTACACTAGAGGTCCTGGGTTCGATCCCCAGGACGAGCAAAGTGTTATTGGGTTTTTCTATGAAATTCTCAGTAGCAGCTCGGAGTCTGGATTTGTGCCCGGTGAATGGCTATAGGCTCGCCCCCTATAACATGGGACCTAAACATACCGGCGAACAGTGGGTGTACATTAAGTACGCCTCTGCCTAACCCTTCTGGGAATACAGGCGTGATGGTATGTTTTTTTTTTATGTTGTACCACAAGTATATCGGTAATTTGTAGTAATGAGTACCGGATATAAACTTCAAAAACACTGGAATCGCATCAGTAAAATGCCGAATCCGTTTTTTTATGGTGTGAATTCTAAGTGAAGAATCTGAATAAATTGGACGAAGGCAATTGAAGTACAATAGAAGACGTACTATATAAAAAAAAATTCTCTTATCCTGATGAAAATGTAAATGAAATCGTCAAGATGTGTCATAAAAAGAATAGCAGATTTAGACTTTGTACGAGTTTATTCCACAATTTAATCTTAGCAATGGATGTAATATAGATAAGAGATAAATATAATTTTGATTTTCATACCGTCACGCCAGTATTTTCCGAAGAGTTAGCCAGAGGTATACTAACGTACACCCATAGTTCCCCGGTGTGTGTAGGTCCACGTGTAATAGGGAGCGAGCCTGTTGCCATTAACCGGGCACAAATCAAACTACCAGCTGCTATTGAGAATTTCATAGAAACACCCTATCTCTTTGCGCGACCTGTGAATTGAACCCAGGTGCTCAAGCATAGTAGTCAGGCTTAGGACCACTAGGCTGAGGTAGTGTTTGATTCAACCGAAAGCTAAACTCGATTTTCACGTATGGAATTAAATTATTTTGTCCAGTACCTAGGATCTACACTGTTTTCCATTTTTAATAATATTTCCAAACATATTCGTAATTATGAACATTTTTTTTGTGATTATGTCTGTACTATAATTATATATTTTATATCCAGTCTCTGTCATACAGAAATGAACGACATAATTAAATCTAACCAGTGTAGACGAGAAACGTTGCACCTTCCTACAAAATCCAATTAAGCAGTGACAAAAAAGCGAATCTACCTACGCTTAATCGAATCTTCAAGCTCAAAATCAATACTCGGCAAAATTAAATAGGTTCTATCATTACGTTATAGCTACCATTCCGAGGGACTTCGTAAATCAGTGTGTTAATAGCTCAAAGCGATTGCCAATCCCCCTCCAAAGATATCGGATCGTAGCCTAATGAATCATGATTGCAGCACCGATAGTGCTGTAATGCACGGATGCGATGTTGTCGATAAATACAGTTATCGATAGGTGTTTGTTTTGGTCCACTCGGTACTTTGCTGATTAGAAACTGGTGTGTTCGGTAATTATGGTTTTTGATGGTTATGGGAGCACTAATACCTAATTGAACAATAGTGAAATTTACAAAAAAACAGTTAAAAGTAACTCTGTTTGATATTTTTTTTACGCTTTCCGCCTTAATCTCTGAACCATTTTTTATGAATTTGGTAAAAAGATAGATTGAGCCGTGGAAATGACAAAGAATACCTTTTGTTTCAAAAGTCTTTTGGAATGCGAGCGAAACCGCGAGATATTTTTTTTATTAATCAGTTTTAATTTTCTTATAATTACTGTCACTAGCTAAGTGTTGTAAGAAACTGTTTTAAATTTGCATTATACTATAAAATAGCTGCTTCGGGGATTAATTAAGTACGTGCCATAAATATAATCCTCCTATATCGGTAACTACAAAAATGAACCGAATCGAAAATGAACCACTTCTACTTTTTAACCCTTCACGATTTTCTTTCACAAAGACTTTCCAATTTCAAATCGATTACGTTTCATATTCAACTCGTGCACCAGGTGTTAATGCTTCAGAGCGATTGCTAATTTTATCTCGAAGAAATCCGATTTGCTCTGCATCGTCTAACGAAGCATGCCGCCGGTATCAGCCGTGTTCATCAGATCATACGGAAAAAATTGATCGCGCGCGGCAAAAGAAAGATGTTCTTGTTAGGCCACTCGTTATACAAGCCGTATTAAGGTGGCTTTACACATAATTGAAAATGTTGAAAGTCTTTTGTTATACATTTTATTCACATTTAGATTTCTACACTACCATTTATAAAATTGACAGCTGTCAATATCTTTTTCTTTATTTGTTCGAAATAAAAATCCTAATACATTTATTTGATGAACATGAAACGGTATTTATATGTGTGGATGTTTGTAAAAAATATGATTCATGATCGTCTATGATAATGATTTAGTCAATTTCTCTTAAAGCTAGACACGGGCTTCTATCGAAAGAGACTAGGCTCTAGACAACCCTGATCCTGCAGGAATTGGCAGGCTTAACCTTTGGAAGCTTTGTGGTGTTCCTATAAATAGATGTGCAAGCTTCATCACGATTCTTTCTATCAATATTAAAGCACTGTGATAATTAATTTATAATAAGATACAAGACTATAGTCTATGTCACAGATTTAAATGGTTTCATAGTTCTTTATCATGAAACGATATTTTTTTTATTTGTGATAGGTTTACGCTTGACCACCAGTTCGCCTGATGTTAAGCGATACTGCGATCTACGATGGAGCGCGCTTGCCTATATATGTATCTAAAAGAGCAGTATGTATGAATGTGAAGGGACGGAGGGGTAAAGGGAGACCAAAGAAAAGATGGATGGATTGGATGTGAATGATGAGGTGACGGCTGATAGGGATGAATGGAAGAAAAGAACATGCTGCGCCAACCCCAAATAAATCGGGACAAGGGCAGGAAGATGATGATGACAGTTAATTATCATCATTCATACAGAGATATATAATCACTGTTATATGTTAAGTTGAAGATCAAATATGATAGGCTTTTTTACAATCACAGTACGAGTACAGTACTTTTTTTTTAAATAAGCATTCCCCATAACTTTAACAAACACAAACACCCACTACACACCTATCTGCAGGTAATAAAAACGTTTATTTCCTGCGAGGAATGAACCTACTACCCGTAGCGACAAAGCCAACCACCTATTCTAAATGTTATTATCGTTAAGTGTAATCTGAACCGATTGCAAAGATTCGTGTATGAGAAAGAAAGAAGTTTCGTGAATGACCACCCTTAAGGAAGTACGTTTACAAGTAAACGTGGGAGCGAAAGCGAGCAAATTTGTTTGGACAGACGATGTTTACTGCGGCGTATGCACAGTTTTATTATACAGTAAATCGGGTTTCTGTTCTATATAGGATCAAAAGTTTATAGATTTATGTGATCGACTTCAAGTAGTGTTTTGAGAAAATGCCAGAAGGAAGCAAAACTTTTTTTTTAAATTTCATTCTTCAACATCATCAACTTTACTGTTTCCACTGTGGGCACGGATGTCCTCTCAGAATGAGAGGGATAACACTATGTTGTCTAATGCGGGTTAGCAAACTTCACACGCATTAATTGAATTATTGTATACCTACATATGGAGAAATTTAACCTGAAATAAATAAAAATCCTTTTTATGTTCCTAATTAACTAAATAAAGAAAACCTAATCTTAGTATTGATCAGGCCTATTATTATGCAACATATCTATCAATTTATTAATTCCTCAATCGTAGCCACAACACTGGTTTGATTGAGTCCAAACGCCAGGGAAAAATGGCTGTCCACATTAACATATAAACTGATTTCTCACACCACTCTAATTTAAAAGTATAACGATAAAAAAAGAACTTATGACTGGGCAAGCATTATAATGAAATATTATATTATATATCTATATAATTAAATAAAAATATTTGCTTTGTATGTTTGTCATAAATTATTTTGTTGAATTGTTAAGTGGATACCTGGGAATGTTTGTGTCAAAAAAAGATAAAAAACAGGCATTGCAAAGGGTCGCAGCTAGTATTATAATATAATATATATCCCCTTAAAAATTAATCTTCGCTTTTCCAATTAGTAGTATTTTTTAGCGTTTCCTAAAAAATATGTTTATAGGATCCTATCAGCTCTCTTTAAAGTTTTAGGTTCAGCTATTTAAAAGACTAAGCTTTAGGTATATTTTTGAAACTTCGGAAATCAAAACAATTTATCTTTCCGAAATCAGCCACGTCTTATATTACGTTCTTATATATTCTAGGTTACAAACTTACCTATTTTCTTAAAACAACAAATTCTTTAGAAACATCTTCCGCTACAATCTCAGGATCATTAACAATTCAGTACCGTGTTTCTTCTGCTAACAAACAGAAAGGAAAAGTAACAAAAAGGAAAGTATCTTAAAAATATACAAGTTATTAATTCAGTTTTTCACTTCACACAAAAAAAGAAGTTTTTATTCGTCCAACCCAATCGCTTCCCGTGCTCGGAGCTGAATGCCTTTGAGCACAAACCCTTGTTTGTGAGTCCGAACAAAGCCAATGTCTCAGATTTCTATGCAAAAGACTTCCTCTGAACAAAATATTATGTCCTATATTGTTGCTTTGTGTTTATGGAAATTTTATATCGTTTCCCAACGAATAAAGAATGTTAAGTAACCAATTGAAAAATTCCAGTTCCTTTTTTAAAAGTGTTCTATTCCGACACCCTCGTGATTCTTTGGAAGTTATGCTCCTTAAACTTTTTGGCCTTCATTTATTTTTTAAGAGTAAGAAAATGTCAAAAGAGTATCTTATTTAACGTTTAGATTCCATATTCGGTTTCATTTATTTTGGGACATTTTTAATGATTCTCTTTTCATGTTTTACCGCATTCGACTCTTGCGTAAATATGACTTTATAAATGATATTTCTTTAATGATAGATTATTTTCCGAAATCAATTCATTAAAATGAATTCATTTTGATTACGTTAATTTCGTTTGTAATGAAATTGTATATATATATTTTTAAAGTAAGTGAGTACTGATATATAATTTTGGAAATTTTCGAATTGGAATTCTGGATTGAAAACGATATCATCGCAGATATATCACAAATACAGTCATCTAATGCACGAATAATTTGTACTGTGTTCAAATATTATGTATCAGTTGAAGCATTATGTGTAATATTCATAGCCACATTCTATAATTATCATCATCTGAGTCTTTTAGTCTTATGGACTACGAAAAAGAAGAATATGAGTTTATTTGTATGTTGGAATTAGCTTCTAGATGATACTGAATATTTTATAAATATTTTTCACGAAGACTGCCATCATACGACCGCACCAAATTTTTTTAACGTATACGTTTTGGTATAGTTATATACTACCTCTCACTATTCTCATTCATTATATACATAACTTATTTATATATATGTTTACAAAACAAAAATATAAAAAATAGAAGTCCACCGGTATCGGGAACAGGGTGCATGTTACCGGTGGTCAGGGCCCCAAGGAAGGAACTTCCTAACAATATGCGCCGTATCCAGGAGTACCGCTTTCTGCATCAGGCCCTTACGAGCTCCAGCGAGCCGCAGCTCCCTAATGTGAGTCGAGGTTCTTGGCTATTAGACTATAGGTGGTCACAACTATCAGTACAATTATTGCCGAGTCAACATCTCACATGTCGACAATCTCATAGTTTGCTTATCTTTTTGTGTTTTTTTTGCATTTTCCATGCTAAGATTATAAAGTTATTTTAGTAAAGGAAAAATAACGTCACCTTATGACGTAAATTCAGAATGTCAAGGCAAAATTTCAATCAGGCGGGTAGGGTTCGCGGTGGCTTAGAGGTCTGGTGTATCCAACCAGGAGACGCAGGTTCGAATACTGCCCGCGATTGAATTTTTCCTTTACTAAAATAACTTGCTTATCTTTTTCAGTTTTCTGTTATATTATTATAATGAGTACGTAGCATTTAAGTACGATTAAATATCTATAAAATCAGTAACTACTTTTAATATTGACATTGTAAGACGCCATTTTTCGATGTGAAAAATTCCGTTGACTAGACTTCAATGGCTGCCAAGTTTCTTCTCGAAACGCAAATCTGTCTGTGTGCCGGAAAATTGGAACCTTTACGAACGTATTTTATTTACAACTTGATAGTCGAAGTCAATTTGATGTATTTTCAGAGCAGTAGCTAAAAAAATGGTCAAAATTTCACGTATCTGTAACTTGCTCCATTAAAAATGCTTGCTTGATGGTAATTAAAATTCAATGTAAGTTTACCCCATTGTAAATGTTTCCCAAAACTTTAATTCGATTTATCGGGTTTTTCTATTCCTTTTTTTAACACCCTTATATTATAATTTTATTTGAAACTAGATCGAAAAATAGGATAGGTCCCCGTATTTTTTATTTATCTGATATTCAATCAGCTTCATATTTATTTTCAACTTTGAAGTTCTTTCTATTGTAAACAGACGTAAGTGCCAAATGACGTCATGTATACGGCTAAACGGGTTAAACGGTTAAATGACGTCATTTTTCTGACCCTTCAAAAAATTTTCGTATGTCAGTTTGGCATTATCTTAATTATTTATATCCTTATAAAGTACCTACCTATTTCGTTGTTCATTTACTATTATTTCGACAAAGTGACGTCACGTTTTCTGATAATTTTTTTTCGTCGAAATGAAGATATTTAAAAAATAATTAAAAATGTATTGGAACTCAGGATAGGAAAACAAAGAAACAGTATTTTTGTTTGGGTGGCATAATAATTTTGAAATGTTGTCAATACTCATTAGCAGCTCAGAGTTTGGATTTGTGCCCGGTTGAATGACAATAGGCTCGCCCCCTATTACATGTGGAATGGAAAAAATATCTACTACTCAGCTATTTTTTTCCATTTTTCCGGAATCGTAAAAACATACACATAAAATACAGCAAATACATAACATACAGTCATAAAAAGCGTTCTATTTTCGGAATTTAAAATCGAATAAAAGATTTATGTTGGTATTGCTGCCCTTTTATGGTTTATTTTGTGTAGATTGATATTTCTTATACTATCAACAAACAATGGAGGGGATAGGTTATATTAATTACAACTATAAATTAATTAAGATCATTTACTAAGTTGCAAAAAGGTCACAAACAGCGTATTTGTATGAATATGGAAGAAGCAATAGAATAAAAGTATCCAAGAACTCTGTAATTTTTGCCTATGGGGCAAAAGCATAAATTTAAAAATTTTAACCAAAGGAGTTCCACACTAAACCAATACTTAGCTAAACATTAGAACAATAAAGCAAAATGTTTCACAATCCTTATTTGAATTTCTACATATTTTTTTACTTCTATAATTGGAACATGTTCGAAATATGTGTTTTTTGACGTTACAATACTCGATACGTTCAGGTAGCTCGTTATCGGTTGCTGTTTTATCTATGGTAACATTTCTTTTGTAAAATAGAATATTCGGAACTAGCAATTTTTTGTTAGGGCTACTCAACAAAAAAGATTTTTTTTTATATATTTGCTGGTAGAGAGATTATTATTTACTACAATATCTTATATATCCCGAATTTTAATGAAGCCTGGGTTGGAGAATTCTATGCGCAAATGGAACAAATATTTGTTCAACCTAGATATAATTCCAAATTCAAATATTTGAATGTAATATTTAAATATCTACAGGGTAATTCTGAATTTTTTAACATTTTTTTACCTGTTGAATATTAAGTACTTACTGATTACTTATGACATAAAATCATTAATCTTTGAAAAACTAATATTTTTGAAAATATTCAATGTTCAAATTTGTCCAAGATACCAAAGACCACTATAAACTTATGTTAAAGCGAAATTGCCTCACTAGTCTAGTGGTTGGCACGCTAGTGGTAGTGGGTTCCATTCCCAGATCGAGTAGAGTTATTAAGTTGGAATCTAAACATACCGGCGAACTGTGAGTGTACATTTAGTACACCTTTACCTAATATTGATTTACATGCATTTTTCATACAAGGGCTTATCAACATGCAAAAACATCTAATATCATAAAATACTCGCCCGGAAAAAAGCGAAGTTTAACCCTATCAAACACAATATTTTATTTTAAGCGTGGCAACCCTACCCCGTGATAGCTACGCTAGTTTCACTGCGGTTAGCTTTATTTTTTTCATTGCCAGTTTCCAGTAAAAGTGCGGCCTTCAAACGTAAAATTTTGTTTCTCTTTTTAAAATCGGTCGAGCGTCATTTGTATTTTTTTTCACTGATATTATTTTTATTCCATAGAAGTATTTTAAGATTCTCTGAACAACTTGAAAAGTTTTCTCATTTAATATTTTTTAATTTAACGCGTGGATTGCTTAATATGTTTACTGACGTAAAATTTTTAAGAGTAGCAGTTAAAATTTTGAAATACATAATAAGAAAAGTAAAGTAAAGTAAAGTAAAATTTATTCATAATTACAAAGGTAAAATATACTACAAAGATGTCTTACAAATAAATAATTAGGAGGTATTACAGTTGGTGCCTGTACTAGGATAAACCTGTGTCACAGGCGGCAAGTGCTACAAGATTACATAGTAAAATACAACAAATTTATAATAGCTTAACAGTAAGTAACATAAAATTAGAGAAACTAATTACCTAAGTACCTATAGCAAAAAATATAACAATTAAATAATAATAATGATATCTTCAACCTTATTTCATAATATTAATTAATAATTCGGTTTCATCATAGGTCAAAGATTGTAAATGTTTATACACTACTGTTTTAGTACTATGATAATTAAGGTCATAAATAGCTAAATTCTTATTAAGTCTATTGTACAAGAAAGGGCCTAAAAATGAATAAAACCTATTTGTGAAAACAAACTTTGACTCGGAAAATGAAGTACATACAATATCTTTCCGCCTCTTGGTGTTAGTAAGGTTTTCATTATACGTCAAGAAAAGACTAAACAATCAATATGCAAAACTGCACAGTTGTGCTCTAGACAATTAAAAAATCTTTTTTAAACCTAATTTTAGCTAATCTCTTGTTTTGTATTGTATCTTTGAATACGATTTATTTAGGTTATACGCGGGTCCCTATGCTTCTGTTAGTTTGTCCTAAGTAAGAGAGACCACAATCACAATCTAGCTTGTATACTCCTGCATCTTGTAGAGGTATGTGGCACTTGACAGGTGGTAGGAACTGACAAATCTTCTTCAGCGTCTTGAAGTATGTTTTGATTGAAGCTCGCTTCAAGATATACCCAATCTTGTCTGTGACTCCTCTAACATATGGCACATAACTGTGGCACGTTTCACGCAGTTTCTGTGACGAGGGCGCGGTATTCGGAGCTTGTTGTCGGGCAGTACTTGCAGAGCCAGAAGTTGCTCATCACAGATCCCACGCGGTGAGCTCGTTCTGCGTGAATCGGATCGCCAAATAATTAATAAAAAATGTAAGGTAGCTGTTAGTAATTTTAACATTAAGACGTCCAACACCTGTCTTCCCGTGGCCATGGATGCTGTTAAGGATCCGAAACGTCAGGAATAAAATTATATATAATCTAGGTATATAATAAAAAAAAAACGCGATACAATTCTTAAAAAGTAATTTTATTTCAATGCCTTATATCCGTGGAAGTGTCAGAAACTAATTTATTCGGACACAAAATTCGTCTTATATAAGCCGCACCTACAGCAGTGCGGATAAAACACCGTCCCCGCAGTTTGATCTGTTAAACAAACCGAGTTCCTGAATCAAGTTCCGTGCATCAGGCGTTCATAAATCGTACGATTAATCCACTGAAACATGATCAAACGAAATTAAATTTTAAGTACAACAGAAATACGTTGAATTTGGATTGTCTATTAACGTTTAGGCAATCCGGACGGAATAAAGGTGGATTTTTATTTATTTTTGTTTTTAATTGCTTCCAGATATTAAATCCGTTCCGGATTATTAAATAAACTTTATTACTCGTGAAGATAAAGTGACTTTTGAATTGTTTTTGTCATGAATAAATATTTATAGTTCCTTCTTTTCCTTGAACTCAAGTAGGTATACCACGATTTATGATTCTTGCTTGAAGCATGCCATTTCTACAGAAACAGCGTTATAGTATCGTCGATAGTCATATTGAACTGTCGAGTTCAAATCCAAGGCACGTACCTCTGACCTCTCGAAATCATATTGATGCGTATTAATAATTGATTATCACATGCTTAAACGGTGAAGAAAAAATCTCCCTCCTCCCAGCTGGCTGCATATCTTCTCTCAGAATACAGACTTTAGTCAATCATGCTGGACTAATGCGGGTTCGCAGACTTTGACAATACCGTCGAGAAAGTTTCTTAGGTAGGTATGCAGGTTTCCTCACGATATTTTCTCACATTATTTCATATTTTGCGTACTTGGCAGTGTCATGATCAGATGTAGTCATTCTCAAGAAGAAAATAAATTAAAGATCTAGCCACTTAATCTCAAACTAAATCAGATGTAATGATATCTCTGTCACTCTTCAAATCCCCAGAAATCCCCTGAATCACACTTGATCCTCGCGTAGTATTTGTGCTGCCGAAACGAAATTTAACTCTAGTGCAAAGTTTTAATTGAATTTAGCTAACCGATGGACACTTTTGTAAAACACAATTTGATTTGATTTGATGGCTTTGGCTATTCTTCTTCTTATCGTGTCAATAGTGAAATAATACTCGAGCTATTGAAGTGATGGGAAAGACATTGTTTACAAAATAAAATATTATAAAGATTTTTGAAGTAAAAGTGCTGCAAGTGATATGGTATTACGAGATCGTGGGTTTAATTCCCAAGTCGAGAATTTTTTTTATTGGTTTTTCTATAAAATTCTCGTGGCATGACGCTCAAGATATAGTTATTGAGTTTAAATAAAAGGCAACATACCTCTGACATTTTGAATTCAAGTGCGTACATATCCTTACTAATATTATAAACGTGAAAGTTTGTGATTAGGGATGTATGGATGTCTGGATATATGGATGTTTGTTACTCTTTCACGCCAGAACGGCTAAACGGATCTGGATGAAATTTGGCACAGAGATAGATTATTGTCTGGGATAATACATAGGCTCCTTTTTATCTAGGTTGGACCCAATTCTGAAGTCCACGCAGACAAAGTCGTGGACAGAAGCTAGTTAATAATAAATTAATTATCAATCGCTTGCACCACCATAAATAAATAATTCCTATAATGTATGAGGGAGATACTTTGAGAACAGATTAAGTATCGATACGATTTCCTTTAAGGAATTCAATTCAAAAGTAATTTCCCCGAAATCAGATACACCCCATGTAGGTACAATACTTAATGTTAAAAGAAAACATTTAATATCACTTTATTGGGAATTTTAACAAGAATTTAATTCAAACCGAAACCTTCATCCGAAAAATTCATAAGGCTTAGAGGAGAGCTTTAATTCAAAAGGCTTAAAGGTCAGAGCATCTGGTGTATCTAACCAGAAGACGAAGGTTCGAATCCTGCCCGCGATCGAATTTTTTCTTCGCTAAAATAACTTTATAATATTAGCATGGATAATGCAAAAAAATCACAAAAATATGAAATATTTTATCGAAAATTTACGACTGTGTCTCCGAGTGGTAAGGTAGATGAGTTACACTTCTTATTACATTTCCCTAGTAAATTTTACTAGCCATGGCGATCCATGACTATAAATAATTAACACTTTTCTCAACCTGGGAATCTAATCCAAGAGCGCTCAGCTCAGCCGCGTTTTTAAGAACACGTGGCAGTGTGTTATCAGTTATCAATAAAAGATACATGTCTACAAATAACATATATAACTATAAATAAATTAAATTAAAATTAAATTAAATGTCCATATCTATCAATGGCAAGCCGGCGGAGCGAATGTCTCTTACAAACGTAATACCGTCGTACGAAAATAAATACCTGTAAGCGAATGCAATTTTTGATAACTTTACCAAGTTTGGAACTATTTTTCGGTCTTTTATTTCCAGGAACCTAGATTACCGGTACCCAAATCCGAATAATAACATAATTTGATAGAATATTTTCTGGATTACGGTTTATTTCGGTATTACGTTTTTGTGGGAAATTCAAGCTCCGCCGGACCCTTAAGATGTAACTGCGCAAGTGATACTACTGGTGTTGCTGACATCTATATACTGCCGCTTAGCATCTGGCAACTCTTGTACATTTCTGACTTCTTATTGCAATAAAAAAAACATACCATGACGCCTGTACAGGGTTAGTCAGACGTATTCTGATGTACACCCACAGTTCGCCGGTATGTTTAGGTCCCATGTAATAGGGGCCTATTGCCATGAACCGGGCACAAATCTAGCTACTGAGAATTTCATGCAAAAACCGAATAAGACTTTGCTTGATCTGGGATTCGAAATCAGGACCTCAAACGTAGCAGTCACGCTCGGAACTAACAGACTAATGACAGAGTAAAAAAAAAACAGTCACATAAAAATATGATACAGCTTGACTGATTCCAGATGGAGTAACTATAACTAAACACGCGCAATAATCAACCTTAATACGCTCATAATATGAATTATCAACCAAATGACTAGTACATAACACTAAATGAACGTTATTCATCGTGAGTGGATGCTTGATGAAGCTGTTAGAGCCTCTAATATGGTAAATTGCATGCCGCTTGAAATTTAAGCCAAAGCGTGGCTTAAATTGGAACGCAAAACAGTTTAAAGCTAGCGAAACGCGAAAACCTTGTTAAATAATAACATAAATATACCATCGCGCCAGTATTCCTTGAAGGATTAGGCAGAGGCGTACTAACGTACCTACACCCGCAGTTTGTCGGACGTTTAGGTCCCACGTAGGTAATAGCGGGTGATTCTAACCTAGCCTGCCATTGACCGGGCACAAATCCCAAACTCCGAGCTGCTACTGGGAATTTCATAGAAAAACCCAATAGGTTAACACCTTGCTCAACGTGAGAATCAACAAAAAACACTAATTAGTTTGTTTAAAAAGAATTAAGGGTCCGGTGAATTGCCCACAAAAACGTAATACCGAAATAAATCGTAATCCAGACAATATTCGATGAAATTATGTTATCATTCGGATTTAGATACTGTTAATCTAGGTTCCTACGATCCTATTTCGTCCAAAATATTTCACAATGAATGAATGAAAAAAAAAACAATGAATGAAAATGTTCTTGGCTATGATTTAAGAAAATCTGGCGAGCCGTTTGAAGATTATCAACTCTTTTCTGGTTCATGAAAAGATTTGAGCAACTTCCACAGATCTGAAATTTTTTATTCTGTTACTTCAATGATATTGCAAGAATATGGTAACCATGTCTTGATGCTGTGGGGGTTTTTAAATTTTAAATTTAATGTTATTTCTGTTAACGGGTCAAGTGTTTGAGCCAAAATCTCCTTTCGAGGGTTGCCAAGGCATAATGCTGATGCTTACATCTTTTGCTTTTGGTATTATATGTATGTATATTTCGTTATATAGGTTGTTTTCGACTGCCTCGCTAATGATAGTGGCAATAAGCGCGACTGCTAGGCTAGGGCTCCTGGGTTCGATTTCTAGATCAAGTACTGGTTTTTTTTTTTTTTCTGTAGTAGCTTGAAATTTGAATTTGTGCCCGATTAATAGCAATAGTCTCGCCGTCTTCTAAATGAAACATTCCGTAAACTATACATCATCAATATACCTCTACCTTACTCTTCACAGTTAGGTATACCGAATTATGCGTTTCCCGATTTATTCCTAGTTAAAATACCGTTGATTTGCATGGTCTAATTGGTTTGCATCAAACAATTGATTAAGTTCGTGAATTAAAAATAGTGTGCCATCTCTTTGATGTTTATTAAAGCTGTTTTTAACCACTTTTGTCGTGTGTAATGTTTATTCAATAAACATGGTAAAAATAGAGACGCCACAAACTGTTGTCGACATGAATACGAGTTTAAAAAATACATCACTGGCTTTTCTAGACTAATTCTGTTGTGATATGCGAATAAACGGATTGTTCCATTTCAATTGTGTTTTGTTTTCGCAGAATGTTCTCGAAATATAAAACATGTTTCTATATTGTGTCGAACAGTGAATTAAATTGAAATCTAACCTATAGATATTGATTATATATTTTTTTTATGTGATAGTAGGGCAAACGAGCAGACGACTCGCCTGATGGTAAGCGATTACCGCTGCCCATGGACACACGCAACACCATAGGAGTCACAAGTGCGTTGCCGACCTTTTAAAAGGGGATTGGGCCTCCGGTAACCTCACTCACTCGGCGAAACACAACGTAAGCGTTGTTTAACGCTGGTTTTCTGTGAGGCCGTGGTATCACTCCGGTCGAGCCGGCCCATTCGTGCCGAAGCATGGCTCTCCCACGTCTAGGAATTAGATTCGTATTCTAGGATTTAGATTATATTGTGTTGTGCTAATGTGTACATATAGGCAATGTTAGCAAAACAAATACGGATAAATACCTACATACAAAGAATAATACAGGATTACTATAAATATATACAGGATTTATTTTATAGGGACACGCTAATATAAATAAATGTTACATAAAATAAATTTAAAACATACCACCACGCCTGTATTCCCCGAAGGGTTAGGCAGAGGCGTGCTTAATGTACGCCCACAGTTCGCCGGTATGTTTAGGTCCCATGTTATAGGGGGCGAGCCTATAGCCATTCACCGGGCACAACTCCAGACTCCGAGCTGCTACTGAGAATTTCATAGAAAAACCCAATAACACTTTGCTCGACCTGGGAATCGAACCCAGGACCTCTAGTGTAGCAGTCGCGCTTGGGACCACTAGACTAATGAGGGAGTCTAAAGTCTAAATTTACTAAACACGTAAACATTAAACATGACCTATCAAGCTTATATTTTTCGAAGGGTAAGGCATAGATGTATTAATCATTGTTTGCTGGTAAGTTTGAGATCCTAAGTTATAGACAGCTGCCTAAGTTATAGGCAATTGTCTTTAGCTGATCACAAGTCTAAACTTAACTCTAAAATCAAACGGAATTCCGAATGGAAACCCTAACATTGCTTGACCTGGACCAGGACGCGCAGCAGCTGTCATTTCGTATGTACAGTCAAAGATCCTTATGATTATGAGAATAAGGTTGAAAAAAGGTTGACCATGCTTCAGAGTACACCTCCATAAGTCCAATCCTCTTATATCAATTGTAAAGAAAAGTTAATGTATATTTTATATTACTAAAGAGCTTTACATCATTCAAGTACGTAAGAGCAGGGTGGAAGTAGCGGAGTGATTTAATTATCTCAGAACACCGGATTACCTTCGCTTCTTTTGTCCCGACACTTAAGGAGAATGAAGTGACAACCCTAGAATAATTTAATGGGGATATCAAAGATATGTCTACTCTGTTTTCTACTATTTGGAAGATTTTAGTTTTTAAATAACATATCATTACGCCTGTATTCTCCAAAAGGTTAGGCAAAGGCATACTCATATACACCCACAGTTCGCTGGTATATTTAGGTGCCATGTAATAGGGGGCGAGCTTATCGTCGGACACAAATCGCAATTTTCGAGTTGCTACTGAGAATTTTATTTTATAAAAAATCCAATAACACTTTGCTCGATCTGGGAACCGAACCCAAGACCTTCCAGCATAGCAGTAGCGCTCAGGACCACTAGGATAATGAAGCAGTTTTTAAGTAACACATTAAAAATACTGAAATAGAAATCCATATAAAAATAATCTAGGTTATTTTACATCGTTATCGTTACTAATATTATAAACGTGGAAGTTTGTGTGTATGGATGTATGAATGTTTGTTACTCTTTCACGCCAGAACGGCTGAACGGATCTGGATAAAACTTGGCACACCGATAGATTATAGCCTGGAATAACACATAGGCGTTTTATCCAGGTCGGACCCAATTCTGAAGTCCACGCAGACAAAGCCGCGGGCAGAAGCTAGTACATAAATAAATAAGAATAAATAGAAATAAACGAAGCTTTAACCACTGCAGAACCCTTTGCCACTAACTTCCTATCCACATAGTTATTTTGACCGTCTATACACCAAATATAAGGTAGCAGAAACAAAAGTTCCGATATCCAAAACTTTTTTCGTCTTAATTCCGAATTCATGACACGGAACTATTCAGATGACCTTACGATATCTTCTAATGTACTCAGCAAATGAGTTCCGGAATTCCAGGGTTCCGTATTACCAAGTTGGGATACAAGAACGCTAAGTGAATTGCGTTTGCAGACGGTGACCACTTAATGTTAAGTGCTGACCTTTTGCTTAAATGAGGGTACTTGGACATATGTGTTGTTTGTATTGACTTTGTCACGAGTAATCAATGTGGTGGTACAAAAACTTGCAAAACGTTAATAGTAATCTGACTAGTGTCGACTAGTTGCAGTCGAAGAACGAATAGAAATAATAACATTCAATTTAAAAAAAAAACACAGCATCACGTACCATAACATTGAAGTAACAGAATACCAAATTTTAAAAAGCTCAGATCTGTAGAATTTGCTCACATCCCTTCATCAACTAGAAAAAAGCTGATAAAATCTTAATCGAAATCGGTCTTTTCATTTGGGAGCTACAGGCCACAGACAAACACACGTTAAACTTATAACATCCCTATTTTTGTGCCGGGGGTTAACAATAACATGAAAACGGATGTCGTCGATCCAAAAGTCCCAGGTGTTAAACAGTGATAGCTCTATGTCTCCGAAATATATTTTTAAGACGGCTTTCGTTTCGACTTCGACTTTCACACTTTCGACTGCTACGCTAGTTCCTGGGTTCAATCCTAGCTCGAGCAAAGTGTTATTGGTTTTTTCTATGAAATTCGTTGCAGCTCGGAGTCTGGATTTGTGCCCGGTTAATGGCAATAGACTCGCCCCCGATTCCGATTCGAGTATGTTTTCAACGCTTTTTCTCAAAGATCGTCAGGAAATACTGGCGCCATCTAGTACTTAAAAAATTTAAAACATTGACTTATAAAAGTGTCTTAACAAGATCTGTTTGTAGAAATAAATATCTTTTACCTTATAAATTCGGCTGTGGAAGTCTGATGGTAATCGCTTCGTATACAATACTGTAATTCAGTTACATCTGTTTTTTTTATGGCATAGGGGGGCAAACCAGCAATCCGATCGCCTGATGGCAAGCGATTACCGCCGCCCATGGACACCCGCAACACCAGAAGAGCCACAAGTGCGTTGCCGACCTTTTAAAAGTGGATTGGGCCTCATGCCGGTTTTCTGTGAGGCCGTGGTATCATTCCGGTCGAGCCGGCCAATTCGTGCCGAAGCATGGCTCTCCCAAGTTCAAAAGATCGATTCGACAGGACAGGAATTTTTGGGTACAGTACCCAAAAAAGTTTCAAAAATTTCTAGAAGGATGATTATATTGAGATTAGATGTGTCTGTAATTTATAAGTAAGTCTTGTTTTTGGGACAAAGTTTTAAGGGTTCTCTCAAGTTCAAATTTGAGTTACTAATCACAGTTTTTCCAGATAAGACAGAATGAACATAACATTTCAAAACAGCTAATTAAAACTTTCACGAAATTTTGATCATGTTTTTTGGGTGTAATTTTCTAGTTAACATAACATACAATCACGCCTTATTTTTAAAGGATCACACAGAAGTATACTAAATGTCATATCAAAGATATGATTTTCTTGTTACACTTCTAAGATGATAAGCAAGCATAAAAACTCGCAGTGTCGGCATAAAAGACACCAGCACGTCTTTGACATCGAGTTCTCAAATTCTGAGAATCTTCTTTTAATATTATCGACTTTGGTCAAACTTTGACATTCATTAATTACACATCCTGTTATCGCTATATTGTATCAGTAAAGAATGTAACACCATTTATAGAGTCCATGACGTTTCTTGCCGGATTCTTCTCCGTAGAATCAATGTTTTGGAACCGTGCAACTAGAATCATAACGTTTCATAAACGCTTGTTAAAACTTATTTGAAATAAAAATATTTGATCTTTGAGCTTTAATTTGTGCAACACTAGGAGCATTACGCTTGTTGTCATCCTTGGCCAACATTTGCCCAGTAATTTTACTGACTCTTTTAACGGGAACATAATAAAATATGTGGAAAAAAATCGCCAATAAAAGTACGCCTACCAATTGCTTTTCTTTATATATTGAAGTGGTATAATAACCCGAACTGCCTATCTTCCGGGAAGATATTATTTTTTCTGCTTAGCAATAGTCACGCTTTTTCGGCGAAGATAAATTCAAGGAAATGTTTTTTCCTGTTTACGTACGTGATCCGAATGTACCTATGGACGTGAAAGATAATAGGACAGTAAAAATGAACATATATCAAAAAGAAAACATTTTTGGTGACGCCTTATAAGATCAGCCTGACGCATGAGAAACGTTTGGAAACTAACTCTTAGAATTGGCAGTAAATGTAGCTAACTTTTGAGAGTTCGTCACTAATACCCAATTATGAAATCTTAGGCCCGAGCCTGTTGATAAAGGTTATTGGATGGTTACAATAAAACAAATGTAATCCAACGTACAAAGAAAACATCCGAATTTCCGACTACAACTTTAAATCCTTGTATAGAAGTCGTGAATCTTCGTATCGTATCGCCCTTGCGATTTCGTGTAAGGTGGCTAAATACGGTTTACCTCTAACCCCTCTGGGATTCCAATGCTTTATACCTTGACAAATTGGTTGGGTAATACCGTTGTCAGTATGGTGTTTTAATTCGTAGGGGGATTCATTGTGTTAATTAGAATAGGTTGCGGTATATACTGGTTGACGCGAAACGTATTCTTAGGGGTTAATTGCAGTTATTTACGTTGTATATATAAAGCATCGTGTTGGTAATTAACTGTGAGTGTAGAGAGTAATTGAGAAATGAAATGAATAAATAAGTGTTGAAATGCTAGTATTTGAAATGGGTTCTGTGAATTTACTGTAGGTACTTATATACACAATTTTCTTTTTAAAGATATTTTTTAATCTTGTTAGGCTTACGCTATAACGCCAGTTCGCCTGATGTTAAGCGACACTGCATTCTACGATGAAAAATAATAATTTTCTAGAATTTAAAATTTGTGTAAAATATGTTTGCCAAAACTGCCTCGTTAGCCTAGTGATCCTGAGCGTGACTGCTACGCTGGTCCTGGGTTCGATTCTCAGGTCGAGCAAAGTGTTATAGGGTTTTTCTATGAAATTCTCAGTAGCAGCTCGAAGTTTAGGATTCGTGCCCGGTTAATGGCAATAGGCTCGCCCCCTATTACGTGGGACCTAAACATACCGGTGAACGATGGGTATACAACTGGTACATTAGTACCTACGCCTATACCTAACCTCTCGGGGAAGATAGGCGTATTGTTATGTTGTGTTTGCAAAGCGCGCCCTTTTTTCACAGGACTTATAAACGCAGAATATCTCTGCATCACCTTTCATCATCATCATCATCTGAATAATAGAAAGAGCCATCACGACTGTGGGAATACTCGCGTGATGGATATTCCCATTATTCAGAATAAAATGATTAGAGAACTTCCCGAGTGGGTCTTCCCTGATGGATATAATCTGGGTGTCTTTAAATCACGAGTGAATCGTTTTCTTCTAGGCAAGCGCGCTCCATCGTAGATCGCAGTATCGCTTAACATCACGCAAACTGGCAGTCAAGCGTAAGCCTATCACGAATAAAAAATAAAAAAAGAACTTTCTTAATTAAAATAACAATGATAAAATAATTTATGTTACTATCAAAGATATGGTTACATAAAATATTCCTCGATAAATTGTTTACCTCTTAAGTAAATTTAAATAACATACCATTTCGCCTGTATTCCCCGAAGGGTTAGCCAGAGGCATACTAATGAACACCCCCAGTTCGCGGGTATGTTTGGTTCCCATGTCATAAGGGCGAACCTGTTACCATTAACCGAGCACAAATCTCAAACTTCGTGCTGCTACTGACGATTTTATAGAAAAACTCAATAACACATTGCTCGACCTGGGGATCGTACCCAGGATCTCTAGCGTAGCAGTTGCGGTTGGTACCACTAGACTAATGAGGCAGTTTAAGGTAAAAAATGTCAATAATTGTCCCTATATGTATTTTGCTGCCTGTTATACAAGAAAATTTAAATAACATACGAAGATACTGACAGATTTTACTATTACCCAAACCCAAACCACATAGGAAACAGCTTTAAATAAGGTCATATGGGTTCAAGGTCAGATAAAGGACGGTGTAGCCATTAATTTTCCGTCTTTCCTCACTTTTGAAAGATAAAAAACCTCGTGTGATAAGTTTTTTGATACCATAAAAAAATACAATGGATTTAGTTTTAGTCGATAAATAAAGTTTTTGAGTATGGCTTAAAGATTAGATTGGGTTAGATTTCTTTTTAATAATACATATTTTAAATAATACATATTTTATTTTTGAGTTAATATTTTTTTTAAAAAAAAAGCTTACTAGTAATGTAGTTTACACATTACTAGTATTCCTGTTAACCCCTCGTGCGAAGGTAAATGCTTCTGTTACGAGTGGGTTCACGTCGTTGGTGCAATAGTGGGTTTCGAACCGGCAACCACGTGATCGCAAGTCCGACGCTCTAGTCTTTATGCTACCGCCGCTGAAATAGTAAATTAAGTTCAGATGTAATTTTATTTTATTTTATACCGGTTTTAAAAAGGAGACGTTCTCAATTTAACTGTATTTTTTTGTGTATCTTCACATATTATGAACCAAATTTGACTTATTTTATATTATTATGATAGAATATTCTTTCAAGATGATCGGATTTATATATAATAATAACACTTACGTTGTGTTTCGCCGAGTGAGTGAGGTTACCGGAGGCCCAATCGCCTTTTAAAAGGCGAGCAACGCACTTGTGACTCCTCTGGTATTGCGGGTGTCCATGGGCGGCGGTAATCGCTTACCATCAGGCGATCCGTCTGCTCGTATCCGTCCTATCCCATAAAAGAAAAGTAATTTATTGTCGCAAAAAGATACATAAAAAAATAACACATGAGTTATCACAATCATAACATTTACAGTTTTTTACCCAATGTAAGATGTGTGTGTGAGTGAGGGAGAATAAATCAAATAGTAATTAATTTTATAATTTTTATTCTTAAACCAAAGCTAAATCAATAGAAGATTATTACCGAAGAATTGAACTTAAATCCTCGAAAACAGATTCATTAATTATTAGGAAGAGTACACAAAAAAGGTCGTTTCGATGTTAAGATAAAATATTACTTCTCCAAAGTAGCTTTATGAGTTTCAGGAGGATCACCCATTGTTTCAACTCGTTTGTTTGCAAAACAAGGCAAACAATATACAAGGAGAGATCATTAGAGTATGTTTTAAGAAAAATAATAATGGCAGGAGTAGCTGCGAGATGCTGTACTGTGCAGTAATGAACTCCATTTTATCCAAAAATTTTAGAGAAGGATATTTTATTTTTAGATTCTTAATATCACGTCTGTATTCCCCGAAGAGGTAAGCAGAGTTGTGCTAATGTTTACCTAAGTCTTATTAAATAAATAATTTTGATCTTCCTGATGAAAATGTACAAATTAAAAAGTTATAAAATGTTGTAAATAGTTGTAAAAAGCTTGACTACCTCATTAGTCTAGTGGTCCCAAGCCCTACTGCTACACTAGAGGTCCTGGGTTCGATCGCCAGGTCGAGCAAAGTGTTATTGGGTTTTTCTATGAAATTCTCAGCTGCTACTAAGAATTTCATAGAAAAACCCAATAACGCTTTGCTCGACCTGGGGATCGAACCCAGGACCTCTAGCGTAGTAGTCGCGCTTGGGACCACTAGACTAACGAGGCAGTCTGAATCAATATGAACTGGTATTATATATGTAAAAGAACCATAAAGTATACATCCAACCTTTGTTTATTACACTGATATTATCAGTGTAATAAACAAAGGTTGGATGTATACTTTTCTATATTTTTATTTCAATAAAATATAACAATAGCAGATATAAGTGCAGTGAGTTGGAATCGGAACATTCCACAATCGCTCGCGTCGTAGCACGCGTAGCGACCGTAGCACGTGTAGTCGCCTACGCCGTAGCACCGTGAAATTCTATTTACTGAATAGCTTTATGCAATAAAGCGGGTCAATATATTTTTTGTGAATAGTTTTTTTTTGACAAATGATATTTGTTTCAAAAACATATTTTTTGTATAAAACTGAGTCGAAATTGAGTTCTTTTTTTTAAAACGTTGCCCCACACTAGTGTTCTTTCCTGTATCGTGGGTGCGTTTACAAACATAAATTCTCACATACAGAGTAGTACGTAGATTATACAAATATTGCTTAATATGCTCCGTGTGGGGATCGAACCCACGACACGCGGCGCACAAGCCGAGCCCCTATGCCAAACGTATCTATACGCTTCTGTGAATTGAAATGCTTTTACGCATGAAACAATATGAAATGATATTTATTTCTGTAAATAGATCTTTATAGATACTTTTACATGTCCTTTTTTTAAGTACTAGATGGCGCCGGCATTTCCTAGCTGACGACCTCTGAGAACAAACAACGAAACAAACTCAGAGAATCATGGTCTCTTTTGAAGTCCAGACATAATAGTATCAGAATATGTGAGTAATACAATGCAGGGCAGTATCTAAAATGGCCTTTTGAAGAAAGATCCATAGCGGCTTTGAGTAGACTAGTCCCATCCAACGGCATGCATGCATCAGCCATTTTAGGGAGCTCAACAATCCGTCACACGATGATACCAGATTGACGGACCATTTGCTTAGGCCACATAAAAAATTCTCGACGCCACAAGACAGTTAAAACTTAAAAGACTTAGTATATCTATATATAGCCTACATTGAATACCTAAAACTGATCTGTGATACAAAAACAAAGGAACATTGTGACAAAATTTGCATGCCTTAACATGCCTGAGAATTTTTCTCAACGGCGTGTGAAGTCTTTCATCCCGTACTAGACCAGCGAGGTGGACTATAGCCTAACCCATCTCACCTAAGAAGAGGCCCAAACGAATGGTCTGATGAAAAAAACAAGTAATAGCTGTTATGCTTAAATGCACAATATGGTAGCCTTTTTTTGTCAGACCTTCTCAAATATTTTTCCCTTTATTTGCAAACAGAAACAACACAAAGTTTCTCAATTAAAAGTCGTACACTCATTTCAAGCTTTGTTAAAAAGCAATTATAAAAACAAACACTTCCTTTGAAGCACACATACGTCTAACTGCAAATATAGCTTTTATATTCGCACCCATTGTGTTGAAATTCCAATCTAAATTTCAATAAAACCTTCATGTTTCTGAATAGTGGCAGCAGCTTCAAGTAAATAGCAGAAAAGTTGCGATGACCACAATTTCTTTGCGTCACACGAACGAAGTTGCACCGTTCCATTCCGGCTAAGTCCGCTTCAGAAAGCTATTATTGGAAACAACGTGGCTTCCATATTGAAATACTTGAGTTTCTTGGAGTGTTTGGAGTTTTGCTCATTGATGGGGTCGTTTTTAGAGTGAATTGGTTCAAAGGGAGCCTTTGAATTTTGTTGACACATACGTCTTTATGCTACATGGGTTATAATTTATATCGATC
Source organism: Acronicta aceris (assembly GCA_910591435.1). Lineage (NCBI taxonomy): Eukaryota > Metazoa > Arthropoda > Insecta > Lepidoptera > Noctuidae > Acronicta > Acronicta aceris. Next base: position 3,610,081 of record OU342767.1, on the reverse strand, counting down.
AACACGTATTACAATTCTTGCATACTTCTAATGCTTAGCGAATTTTAATTTCTTTAAGACTTTTAAAATTTAGGTAAGATGAGGATTTACAAAATACTTACAATACTGTTAGACTTAAAATAAAAAGAGGCATTTGATTTTAGACTGTAAACGCTTTCTGATGAGATCGAGAAAGTTCTATATCTAAGGATGTCGATTATACTAACAACAATTATTATGGTCAATATTTTAGACAAATAAATTAATGATTTTATATGTACAAAATAACCAGTAGATATGGAGTGTATATATTGATTTAAATATTAAATTATTTACTATACAATACATAGGTTTTCAACGTTTGAAATAAATTCAAAGATACGCAATAGATAATCCCGTAATCTAACTTTCACTAGCTAAGAACCTGCTAAAATATTGAGTTGAAATATTGAATATCTTTTTCAGTTTATTAACATATAAATGACAAAGACAGGTGTATTATTATATATTTTATTATATTTATTATTATCTATTTTATATTAAAGAGTCAATAGTTAATGTATGATTCCTAATATAATTTTTAGTTTTTCAACACCTTTTTCAAGTATTCTGTAACAAAAAAAAACAAATAGTACATCTCATTCAAAAGTTCAATTTTTTTTATTTAAATATATTTTTTTCGTGATAAAAACCGTTTAACTCCTTATACAAGTAAATATATTACAAGCGTTTATGAAACATTATGATTTAGTTACTTGCTCGGTTCCCATGGAGAAGGTTGATCCCATGGAGAAGAATCCAACAAGAAACGCCATATTTCCTACCTTTACCGAGCTAATTACTGTTTCAATATTGGGTACGGGTCTCCTCTGAGAATGAGAGGAGTTAGGTTAACAAATACATTACCCAGTATTTAAAATTTCGCCAACACCTAACGGTGAATATAATGAGACAACCCAACAACTTTTATAATTAATTCGGTCCACGTAATGACCTCAAAGTACAATACCTGTCACGTAGGGCATGGAGTGCTGGCGGTATAAGGGTTATCATACATACATACAACATTACTTATATTACGCCTGGGATTTCTGACGAAGTTCCCAGAATTTCAATTAGGTCCAAAACACAGTGGTTTTTATAAAGCAAAGTATGTTTGGAATTTTTGTTGCTACTGTTTTTGTGGCTGGGTCTTGAGATTATCCTTCTTTTATTGCCTAGCTTACTTAACAGGAATTGTGATTGGATATGGATTTCTAATGAAGTTCCCAAAATTTCAATTAGGTCCAAAACACAGTGGTTTTTATAAAGCAGTTTGTTTGGAATATTTTGTTGCTATTTGTGACTGGGTCTTTGGCGTGAGATTATCCTTCTTTCATTGCCTAGCTTGCTTAACAGGAATTGTAATTGAATCTTTCAGCATTATGTTTAGGTTACAGAATAAGTAATAAAATAACATACCATCACGCCTGTATTCCCAGAAGAGTTAAGCAAAGGGAACACTAAAGAATACTCACAGATCGCCGGTATTTTTACGTCTCATTTAAGTAATAAGGGGTGAACCTATTGCCATTAACCAGTTAAGTTACTGACAATTTTACAGAAAAAACCAATAATACTGTACTCTACCTGGAAATCAAACTCAGAATCTCTAGCACAGCAATCGCACTTAGGACCACTAAACTAACGTTAAAGTAAGTTGTTGTAGTTGTCTATCATATTGTTTGCAATTTTTTTACATTATATTGTACATTGTACGACGTACGTAACCATTGTTTAAATCAAAACGAATACTAAAGCTAAGCAAAGGAAGTACCTTCTTATTTAAAATATATAAGAAATACTGCAAAGAATCTCCTTCAAACAGAACGCAACTAAGCTTGCAGAAAAAATAAAATTATAACTAAAATCAGTAGAAAAGGAAGTAAGAAAAATCCTTTCAAAACGTTTCAAAGGGGACCGAGAGCATTTCTCCGTCTGTACTTATACGCTATAATAACTCTTACCTTTTAATAGTGTCTGCTTCATTTAAGTGTTCGGTTCGCGGAAGGACTGGAAAATTCTTCGACATCCTCCCATTTGGAGTTGCTCCAAAAGCGCTTAGAGTTGGGATCGAACTGGCCTCAAATAGAGGGCATGAACTATTTATTATTGCGTTTTAAGACACTGTATACTATGTAGTATCTGATATTAAATATTTATTTATTTAACTAGATTTTGCCAGCGACTTTGTCCGCGTGGAATAGTTACTTTGTTCCCTAGTTCTTCGCCCGCGGTTTCACCTGCGTTGCCCCGTTCCTAAGGGTTGTAGGAAGTAGTAGAAGAAAGTAGTAGGAACGGGGTTCCTAAGGGTTGTAGCGTGATGTTTTATAGCTTGAAACCTTTCTCATGAATCACTCATTTTCCCAACATTTCCCTTCACTGCTCTGCTCCTATTGATTGTAGCGTGATGAAAAGTATACTATAACCTGCCCAGGAGTACGAAGATCAATTGTACCAAGTTTCATTGAAATCCGTCGAGTGGTTTTTGTTTCTATAACGAACATACAGACAGACAGACAGACAAAAATTTAACTGATTGCATTTTTGGCGTCAGTATCGATCACTAATCACCCGCTGATAGTTATTTTGGAAATATATTTCATGTACAGAATTGACCTCTCTACGGATTTATTATAAGTATAGATATAGATTAGGGATCGCCAATAAAGATACATTGAATTCTCATACAATTTACAATTGACAAAATAAATAAGACGAACTGTACTTACATTATGATTATCGAGTATACATTAAAAAATAAAATAATAATTGTGAATAAATAACACATTAAAAAAGAAACAAAACAAAAATTATTGAAATAAAACTAATTTTTACGGATTGTATCGCGTTGTATTGATATTATTTGATTCCCGACGTTTCGGATCCTTTACAGCATCAATGGTCACGGGTAGACTAAGTTGTTGGACGTCTTAATGTTACAATTACTAATTGATTCCATAAAATCAAAATCCAAGCCCAAAACTGCAAGGCCGAAGGATACGGTGAGCTCGTTCTGCGTGAATCGGATCGCCAATAGTTAGCAACAATGTAAGGTAGCTGTTAGTAATTGTAACATTAAGACGTCCAACAACTTAGTCTACCCGTGACCATGGATGCTGTAAAGGATCCGAAACGTCGGGAATCAAATAATATTAATACAACGCGATACAATCCGTAAAGAGTAGTTTTATTTCAATGTTTAATATTCGCGTAAGTGTCAGAAACCAGTATAAAACAAAAATTATTTAGATGAAAGAAAATACAAATAACAATCTCAAAAGCCCTGTGCTGAAAGACAGTTATACAATTTGATTTATATTACCTGATATTATCGAAATTAATGTCTAAACATATTACTATTGCTAATATAAATTGCTGATATAAACAGTTCCACAAAAATATAAATTGATTTTGACGCTTTAATCGTCGCGGTAAACCTGTCTGATGAAATGAGTTTCTTATTTCAACTGTAAGATTGTTTATAAGTATTTTGCGAGATGTTTTTATTCTAACAGAATGTACTTCGTAGTTAAAAAACCGGCGTGAAATAACGCTTGCGCTGTGTTTCGCTTAGTGAGTGAGGATACCAGAAGCCCAATCCCCTTTTAAAAGGCCGGCAACGCCCTTGCGGGTGTCCATGGGCGGCGGGAATCACTTACCATCAGGCGATCTGTCTGCTTGTTTATCACATAAAAAAAAGTTGGATTCTGTAAATTAATATTGTAGTCATATTTTTTTATAAAGTAGTGTCTATGGAGTTTCTTGCCGGCTCTTCTCCATAAGATCTAGGTACTTATTTAGATAAAACATTTTGAATTTGACTTATAAATTTGGTTGCTATAGTTTTGAAGATACGTCATCAAAGGCATAGTCGATTTTCATTTTTTCTAAAAGTGAATTATACGTATTTACATACATACACTCACACCGTTCTCCCACAGAGGTAGGCAGAAACTAAAGACTATTATTGTCTATAATTTGATAGATTTAAATATTAACCGTTCAAAGAGACAGCGTTATATTCTGTTTAATATTATTATGTATAAATATTAATAACGAACATGTTAAAAACGAAACAAAAGGCCAAAATTAATAGGGCTGTCAGAATTCAGCGCAACAAAAAGTTGATCACTTATGTCAGACACATTGTATTGTGGCAGAAACTTTTATAAATGCTCTGACGTCACTCACAGGGGTGTCGCGAACAACGCGTGATTATCACAAACGTCGGCTTTTGTTCCGTTAATTTATGTTTTTATTTTGACGTTTCAAACGTAATATTGTTTCTGGAGTATGTGTGATGTGACAACGCAATTATAATTAAGTTGTGCAAAATATTAATGTACACAACTTAATTATAACTAATAAAATACATAAACGTGTTATGTTCTGATTAATTAACAATTACATACCATCACAAACTGCATCCAAAGAGCAGAGGTATTGTAAACCCACGGTTCGCCGGTATGTTTTGATCCCACGTAATAGGGGTGTAGCAGCAGGGGTAGGCATGCTACAGGGAATTTCATAGAAAAACCCAATAACACTTTGCTTTACCAAGGAATCGAAGCTAGTAACTCGTATTTTTATTACGAACCTGTTATAAATTCGGCCACATACCAAGCTATACATTGTCAGTATAAGCTGCCCTCTTTTTGTGACTTTACATATATTGTCAGCTTATAATATTTTCTTTTTTTTTTAATTCTCATGGATGCCCACCGGCGCTCAGAAGGACAGGCGAAGGGTTGTATCGGACTCCTACCGACTTAAAACACACGGAAAGAAAGAAAAAAAAAGGGTTTATTGACAAAGTCACAGATACCGCACAAAATAACATAAAAAATCGAATTAACTAATAAAATAAATCGAAAAATAATATTGTGTGCCAAATAGGGTAACTTCAGCTAAATGCCAGAGTACCGTTGAGCTGCCTTTCAACTTGACCTTTTCACGGCCATCCATAGCACATTGTCGACACGTTTGGCGTGAGCGATCGGCTTCTGCGTCACATGTTGTGGGTTCGATCCCCACACGGAGCAAATATTTGTATGATCTACATAGTTCTACTAGATCTGCATAGTTGTTCCGGGTCTGAGCGTTTGTGTATGTGAAAATTTGTGATTGTAAACGCACCCACGATACAGGAGAAAGTTCTAATGTGGGGCAACGTTTTTTTAAAAAAGAAAGAATTGTGGAGGGCTCCGAGATCTCGAATGAACGCACCGCGCGGATTATTTGGCACCTGGGAAGATGGTAGGACTCGTACCGACTAAAAACCGGATTTTCCAACCCATACCCTATAATAATCATGTTCATAGTATTTGCGGCATTCGATACTAACGTAACAGTTACACATATACTATCTGTACCATCATACGCCTGTATTCCCTGAAAGAAAGAAAGAAACGAAAGAAAAAAAAGAAAGGGCCCATGTAACAGTAGCGCTAATATAATTACCTACATATCACAATCTCAACATATCCCTTTTGTTTCAGGTTACGGTATCATTCCCCTGAAGATACCATCATCCCCTGCCACTCATTGTACGCTGCACACTACGGTTGGCTGCGTTGGCAATGACGAATGCACAGCTAAGAGCCACAGCGTCATCCGACTGCTCGGGCCTGTTAGAGACGTGATCGTGCGACCAGCTCGCCATCATTACAGGCCAGGGGAGACTAGTAAGTAGAGTTTATATAACCTTTATATATTTGTCTGCATGTTAAGCGGAGCGGTTAAGGTGGTCACTTCGCTATGGTACTGGTGTGCCTGAAATAATTATCAGCAAGGAACAAATATTTGGATCGCCTGCAGGTTCCGGGTTATTTGTCTATGGGAAATTTTATGTTTTTAAACGCCCCCAATGCTTCTCTAGAACTATACTACTCGTAGAAGGTAAAATTAAAGGAAAACGAGGAAAGGGAAGACCTAGACGATATTTTGTGGAACAAGTGAATATAAGGATAAAGTCGTATCAAGAAGTAAAACGGAAAGCAGAAGATAGAGAACAGTGGCATTGCTCCAGCGATAAGAACTGAACTTTAAATTTAAATAGACGCCCCCAATATACAGTAAAGTCAATGATTTTTTAAATTTAATAAATATTCTCTCTGTACAAGGAGTACAGAGAGAGTATTTCTCTGGCTCTCCAAAGTTCTACTTCACATCCAGTGGCACCCACACTCTTTTTAAAGGTTGTCCCTTTATCTGACTAGGGCTGACACTAGACATGAATTATATAACTTGTTTTAGCGCTTAGCTATCGAATCTGGATTTACCCAGACATGAACTCCAAAATCACTTGTTCCAGTGCTTATGGATTCTAGACATAAATATATAAAAATTATCTTCACAGAATAATTAATGTAAATTACTTTTACATTTTAATATCTTCATCCATTCCAGGCATAAAATAATAATGTTTCATGACAGTATTCATGTTTAAGTCAACATAAAATTCGTTAAAACTCGTAAATTTCCTCCCTGAATCCCAATGCCAAATTTTCCTTTCTAAATATTACGCTCATAATACTTTAGGCATTTTCCTTCGTAAAACAGACAGATAAGAGTTTTGTTTTATTTTAAAGTTTACAGCCATAAATGAGAGAAATTTGGACGGTCGTATGTTTATTAGTATATATAAAAAACGCCCGAAAACTTAAAAGAATATCCTGATTAGTTCCAATGGCGACTGCGCTGACCTAAAAGCCTTAGGATCGCTCCCCACGCTTTTTCTATGGACTAAGTCGGCAAACGAGCTGACAAGCCACCTGGTGGTAAGTAGTCATCGTCGCCCATGGACACCTGCAACACCAGAGGAGTTGTTGATGCATTACCGACCCTTAAGAGCTCCAACAGACTGCAGACTGCCAGAGCCACAGCAACCGAGGGGAACTGGCTCTTACGTGCAAACGTCGAAACACACACTAAGGTGCTTTATTTATATATTTATACATACTTTATTGTACACCAATAAAAACACAAATATATAGGACCCAACAGTTTTACACAGACTCCGACGTAAAGGTGGTCGCCATGTTAAAGTTCTCTTTAACAGCTCGGAGTTTGGATATGTGCCCGGTTAATGGCAATAAGCTCGCCTATTACATGGGACCTAACTCATAAATCACACTAAGCCACAGAAAAGCGTAGCCGGGTTTAGTTAGTATTAGACTACGAGTATGAAAATATATCTAACATACATACACTCACGCCTTTCTCCCACAGGGGTAGGCAGAAACTACAGACCGCCACTTGCTACGATTCTCGCATACTTCTTTTGCTTCTTCCACATTCATACATATCCTCATACACACGCGCCGGTTGCAAGTGCTACGCACCGGATCTTATTGAAGTATTCCAATAAGACCGGCGTATATCCTTCCAGGGTGACCTCTACCGACGCCTTATAAATTCCTTTCGTTAATTTTTTTTTTTCAGTAAGCACACCAACTGCATAATTACACAAAGCTTTAGATACTATTATAATATTTATCAATGTATAACATAAAAGTAATTACACAAATCACAGGTGCATACCTGTGATTTGTGTAATTACTTTTATGACATCGAAATAATTCCCCTTTCTTAGATACTACAAAATGAACATTTTAAATTAATGTAATTTTAACATTTTTTTAATACTGACAAATGAATGACAAGTAGTAGTAATTTTTTTATGTACTAATATTTTTTACATTATTTTTATTTTTAATAACATGATAACTTATTTAGATTCTAATTACTCTTTATCTGAACCATTGCTGTAATCGTCTTTAATAGTTAATAATTCTTTCAAAAATATACCCAAACGTATCTAAAACATCATCTTCAACCGATTATATTGTCCCAGTGCTGGGCACGGGTCTCCTCTCAAAATCAGAGGGATTACACTAGTCCACCACGCTAGCCTAGTGCGGGTTGGCAGATTTCACACGCCGCCGCCGTCTAGAAAATCTCCCAAACATGCTGCTTTCACGGTTTAAGCATGTGTTACACATAATATGACTTTGACGGTTAGAGGTGTGTGCCTTGTCTTAGCAGAACAATGGTTGTACCACTGGACCATCACTGCGCTAAAAAAAATATAATGTATCAATTACTCCAACATCAACAATTGTTTAATTTTTGTATATTTTCGTTATAGAATATTTCTATGCCCAGTGATGTGCCCAGGCGGATCTCGATCGGCCCATTTAAACGATTGGCTCACGACCAATAACGGTATAATACCATAATTCTATCAATGTAGCCGCAAATCGATGCACTGTTGACGCTTGGTAAGTGCACCTGACGTTCACACGCCAGTTTGATTCTCGCATACAAATTCGTTGAGCGTAAACCCGACTGTTTATGTATGCACTCTCAATTGACACTGCTAATGTAGTGCAATGTTACCGTCAACGCCATCTGTTGGTTTATTCCGAATGTTACATTGATAAATTATATTTCTTCTGTTAATAGATCTTAAGATATTATGACAAATCAATATTTTTAATACTAAATTGTATTTGATTCGTAAATATCCCACGGTAACATTGTCAAGTACTTGTAATTTATTTAATATGTTAATTATAAGTATAATAATTATGTTAAGTAAACATAATAATTATATACCCATCACATCTCTATTCCCGAACGGTTTAAGCAGAATAGTAACCCTGCCCGACCTGGGAATCGAACCTATGAACTACCGCCGTGAATGCAACTCCTAGCCCTACGATTTTTTTTTTATTTCACCCACCTAAAGGTATACGGCAACTCACGCGGAGTCATCTTGAGACATCTATTTTTGCCCATTAATATCACTGGCTACACTACCTGCCTTTCAAACCGGAACACAATGTTAACGCATTGTTGCTTAGGAGCAGAATATGTAAATAAGTGACCATTATATTTAGTTACAAATAGAAAAAGTAAGCCCGTGTGCTTCTACGAAATGGCCATACAATTAATAAGAGAACAAGACTTATTTTCGTATGACCCTAATTAGTGAATGCTCATTATATCGAAATGGTTGAACATAATCATACCATCTCGTTACTAAACAGTATCAGGATGATTTTCCTCATTTTGTTCCCATAACAACCTCTCAAAAATAAGAATACGTTCGGATATTACCTACCTACTAGCCATTTTGATGTCATATTTATCTGACTGTATTTATATCTCGACAATTAGGGTAGTATTCATGTCTTCATGAATATAACTCGAATATAATTATCGTATTGATAATCAAGAATGAATTTTCTTCATTTTGTTTCCTTACCAAATTTTCTATATCTATACTTATAATAAATCTGTAGAGAGGTCAATTCTGTACATGAAATATATTTCCAAAATAACTATCAGCGGGTGATTAGTGATCGATACTGACGCCAAAAATGCAATCAGTAAAATTTTTGTCTGTCTGTCTGTCTGTCTGCCTGTCTGTCTGTATGTTCGTTATAGAAACAAAAACCACTCGACGGACTTCAACGAAACTTGGTACAATTGTTCTTCATACTCCTAGGCAGGTTATAGTATACTTTTCATCACGCTACGATCAATAGGAGCAGAGCAGTGAAGGGAAAATCTTGGGAAAATGAGTGATTCATGAGAAAGGTTTCAAGCTATAAAACATCACGCTACAACCCTTAGGAACGGGGCAACGCAGGTGAAACCGCGGGCGAAAAACTAGGGAACAAAGTAACTATTCCACGCGGACGAAGTCGCTGGCAAAAGCTAGTAAGGTAATAAGTTTATATTAAGATAACTATTTTATCTTTTTTTACACTTATTGACTGTACTTTGGGATAAAATGACCACTTTTGGTAAATCTCAAAATAATTTACCGACACACGCTTGCACAACCTGCCATAATAATAAGTATATTCTGACGTCTTGTACAAAAGGCCTTGAAATGTAGGTAGCTAACAAAGGTAGGTAACAAATAAATTAATATTTAAGTAAGTTGAAAAATGTCGGTATGTTAAGTTGTCTTTTTAAGTCACTGAAAATATGCTATAGTCGACAAATAATGAATAAATAATCTTTAATTTATTTAATATAAAAAGTAAATAAGTCGAACAAAACCAGAGAAGACTTTGTACAGGTCCACAGTCACATTTCGCCAGAAGAAAGATAATCTTGAAAAAAAATTGAATAAATAAAAAAACATCACCATCGTCCTACTAGCCTTCTCCCAACTTTTTTAGCGTCGGATTCCAGTCTAACCAGGTCCAGCTAAATATCTATATTTTACACAAAGCGACTATTTTTTTTTTATACCACTAAGGTGGCAAACAAGCATACAGCCCGCCTGATGGTAAGTAGCCTATAGACGCTTGCAACACCAGGGTTATCACTCGCGCGTGGCCGACCCTGTAAATTAAAGAGGAATGGTTGGGCTGGCAGCATAGGAGACATGTTGGTGTTTTGTTACCACCGGTCCCCCCACTGCCAACACAATGCTTCCCGCGGAGCTCTGGCGACCTTTCTCACCGTCAGGAACAGAGCATAGTTTTCTGAGACACGGAGGAGTCTCGATGAGTTAAGAATACATATAGTATTATGTCTGCACTTCAAAAGAGACCATGATTCTCTGAGTTTGTTTCGCTGTTTCTTCTCAGAGGTCGTCAGCTAGGAAATGCCGACACCATCTAGTACTTAAAAAAAAGTCATGTAAAAGCATCCTTGAGAGATCTATTTACACAAATAAATATCATTTTATTTCATTTCATAGTCATCCATCCATAATAATGTTTATGATAGATACATTTTAAAAGATGGCAAAAATGCTTAGGTACTTTTATTCTTGTAAAATCCAAACTGAAAGTTGAAACTATGCAGCACGAACTTTCCCCAGCATATAGAGAGGCGAACTTGCCAACAAACTTCCCGATATCGATGTGCAAAATCACGGTGCAACAACATATCGAACATTTTAGTGGAACGCTCATCCGTGCATGCGAAAACATCGAACATCATCATCGAATGTTTGAACACCGTGCGCCAAACTTAGATGAGCTGTAGACTTTCCCTTTATTGTGTAAGTTGAAAACTGGCTGCAGGGCAAATAATATGTGTACTTAGCCCATGTTATGAATTGCAAGCACCTGGTTATATGGTATTTAAAAAAATATATCAAAATTAGCAAAACCTTGGCGGTGTTAGGTGGCAAGAAATATTTTTATTTTGGCATAAATAAGAATCCAAAATTGTTTTATCTTTTTCATATTATTATAAATCAATATCTATGCGGAACCATTCTTTCAGTATACTTTTTATTCATGAGTAACAGTAAGGACATAATATACACCATCACGCCTGTATTTCCCGAAGGTTTAGGCAGAGGCGTACTAGACGTAATGTACACCCACAGTACGCCGGTATGTTTAGGTCCCATGTAAAAGGGCGCGAGCCTATTGCCGTATACCGGGCACAAATCCAGACTCCGAGCTGATACTGAGAATTATGATCGAACCCAGAACCTTCAGCGTAGCAGACGCGCTTGGGACCACTAGACTAATGAGTCAGTGGCAGAGGAACAGTAAAGAATAAAAAATATATTACTCTATACTGGTTACTGGATACTTACGCGAATATTAGACATTGAAATAAACCCCTCCACACTTTGCTGAATGCGGATATTATAGCCTGATCCAAATCCTGGCAACACTATTTTCTGAGGCAAAAACAACTGTATATTCAGCCATGCAAAACACTGATACCGAACTCCCTATGTCAACGTTAGCGAACTTGGTTTGGTAACTTTCGTTCACAAGTTCCGAGTTAGCCGTGCTAGTTGAAATAATTAATTAGGAAATGATTACATTCACTAACAATACTCTGAATACTGCCTTGTGTGGTCTTGAGCGCGACTGCTATGCTAGAACTACTGGGTTCGATTTCCACGACTTGGAAATCAAACCTATATATTTAGACGTCGGCAAACGCGCAGACGAGCTGGATGACGAGCTAGAGTTAGATGGTAAGTAGTCATCGTCGCCCATGGACACCTGCAACACTAGAGGAATTGCTGATGCATTGCCGGCCCTCAAGAGCCCTGTATACGCACCGTTTAAAGATCCCCATGTCATAGCGCAGTGGGAACACCTCAGTACCTAGCACCAATATGGTAATATTTTGACCGCACGTTCGGCGTACCGGTTGAGCGATCGGCTTCTGCGTCACGTGGTTTGATTCCTACAAGGTGCAAATATTTTTTTATGATCTACAGGTAGTTGTTCCGAGTCTGGGCATTTGTATAAGTGAGAATTTGTGTGTCTATAACGCACCCACGATACAGGAGAAAATCCTAGTGCGGCAACATTTTATTTAAAAAGAGAAAAAAAGAAAATAAGATGCAACGGTGTGGTCTCGCTTAGAGGTATTCTAGACTAAAGAGAATATATTTACAAAAAACTTAATCAACTATGAAAAGAACTGTAAGATTATTCTATAAACTTCTACTTTGAAACAAAAACCCTAACGATACAATTAAAGTACTAAACTTACTTATCCAATTATTTCTTTCTCCGCTTCACGGCACATTGTTATTATTAAGCCGTTGAAGTTAGTCAAGAAGTCTTTAACTTATTTGCTCGACAAGAAAAAATGTATTTGTAAGGGTAAATGTACGAGTTTTGCAATTATTTTTAGCACTGAAAAGATTGGTGGGCTCGAGGTTATGTAATAACTAAGTCAATCAACTGAACTGCAAGGTTAAGCCGCGCTCGCTGCGGACAGTCTGCGGATGAGTGATCATTTTTAACATAGGTGTTAAGAATGGTCACCCATCCGCAGACTGTACAGCGAGAGCACAGCCTCAGAGAGCACCTAAAGCCGTTGGTCCCGGTTCTCATACGAACATCTATGACAATTGTAGTCAGAAGCCTGACAAGTACTCTCCGGCTACTCCTCCTACCTCCGGCTATCTGATCATACCATCACGCCTGTATTCCCCGAAGAGTAGACAGAGGTGTTAGCGTATACCGGGCACAAACCCAGACTCCGAGCTACTACTGAGAATTACCAATAACACTCCACCTGGGGATCGAACCCAAGATTTCATATTATTCGTATTATTCATATTATTTATTTGCATTCCACAATGTGAACTTAGATGGTAAGTACATGTTTCAGAGATGTGATGGCAGTCGCTTGATATAAAATATTTATATTCAGCTGCACCTGGTTAGACTGGAAGCCGACCCCAAAATTGTTGGGAAAAGATTTGGAAGATGGCTGAAAAGATTGAATTTTTTTGTGGATTTGTAACAAAATTCTAAATCATGATGCGACTTGAAGAATCTTCGTTACGTTGGAGAGCCATGCTTCGGCATGAATAGGCTGGCTCGACCGGAGTGATACCACGGTCTCACAGAAAATCGGCGTCAAACAACGCTTACGTTGTGTTTCGCCGAGTGAGTGAGTTGACCGGAGGCCCATTCCCCTTTTAAAAGGTCGGCAACGCACTTGTGACTCCTCTGGTGTTGCGGGTGTCCATGGGCGGCGATAATCGCTTACCATCAGTCGATCCGTCTGCTCGTTTGCCCTCCAATCCTATAAAAAAAAATCTTAATAGCCAAAGTGAATGTAACTTTTTTTATACTACGGAAAATCTTCACGGATCATTTGCTACCCGGGGAGTTGGCAGGACTCGTACCAAGTAAAAATTGGACCTCCCTTCACTTTCCTTATAATCATGGCCTACATTTTAAGTATTACTGTTGATCTAATTATTTTTCATAATAATATCTAGTTCCAGTTTACATTTAGCGTTCATTTTATTACTTGAGCATTGGAGACTGTACTAAATCTGATTCTGAAAAAGCAACATTTTGTTTCGTCTGGAATAGATAGATTATAAATTCCTAGATAACTAATTCCTGGAGACTGTTATGCTAACGAACAGTAACTAGACTTCTACAGAAATTATTTATGTAAGGATTAGTACTACATCAGCATCTCACTTAGGGTTGCCATCAATAAAATAAATATCTTAGGTCTAGTGAATATTCAACACTGGCAATCCCACACTGGCGCCCAACGTGGGACCCCAGTGTATGTAGCATTAATCGCTTGTGACTAACTTGACTCAATAGCTTCAATTTAACAAGAACAAACAAGCGTGACAAAACCTCATCAACCACAAAACACATTTGGAGTCCAAGAACAAATTTTATCTCCTCACTAAAGCGTTATCTTGGTCATTACTGGCCTAAATGCTTAGGATTAATGGAGTGACGACAGACTGTAAAGCCAGATATATTTAAATACCAAGGACGATTCTAAATAGTATAAAAGGATTACTTGGTGACTGATTCATTATTTCGGCTATTATTTGCAGTAGACGCATATTCAGCAGTTGAGTAAAGAAGGACTATTTCATACTTATCCCTATCCATTTCATTCATTTTTCAAACTTTTATGTAGATAGGTACATACCTAGTTAAATAACTAACAGCTGTTTATACCAGATGATTTGGAAACTGCTAACACACACACAGTACAAGTGTCATATCCTGGAATCATTAACAAACACGCTACACTCGAGAAAAGGTAGCGATTAATAATATTTTTCGTTTTTTTCTGTAGGGTTTTTCTCTGCAATAGAATAGTTACGAATCTATACATAAGTAACAGACAGAGAGATGATCATCTCGATATTAATATTAAACCTCGAAAGATTATTGTTCGAAATATTGTTTAGTTAAATTATTGTGTTAGTTATTCTAGAACTAAGGGTAGCAGAATTACTGAACGGGCTGTAGGAGCTGACACTCTCCATATTTTAATAACTTGAACACTAATTCCAAAGTTTCCAAGTTTAGGCAATATTTTATTCACATAGATTGAACTTATTCGCCTCCTCAGAGGATCAAACAATGCCTAAAATATCATAACTATTGCTATTGCTTCAAGCTTTGCACCCGAATAGGCGAAATCGAGAGCTATACATATTTATGAGTACAAGATATGAAAACTTCGAGGCGATGAGAATTATTAATTTTCTTAGACTCTCTCGTTGTGTAAATAATATGCGAACTCAAATTTGCTTATAATTAAATTACCATTTATTTATGCAGAAACAAAATTTTTGGATAACAATATCAGCAAGTTCATGATGTCTACCTGATTTTAATTATAACTGGAGCAATTATCTTAACCATTTCTTATACCTGTTTTTCACAAGGAAAGTATTTTTTTTCTTCTATAATGAAAGTTGGTAAGGAGGTCTTGGCCCTGCAGTGGAACAAAATTGGCTAAATAATAAACAATGAAAGTTGCAAGACACCAAAATCTACAGACAACACCGTCAAGTGTAAATTGCGGCTAAATTCTTCGCTAAATTAGCAAAAGACATGGAATTTGCGTTTGGCAAATGCCAGTGGCAACATCTGGTCCTTCAAATTGGATTGTATGTCGTGTCTTCTGAGAAGAAAAATCGATTATTTTCTTGATCATGATCATCATTACAAGAGAGAAGTACTTAAAAACACTCGCGATACTAAAGTAAAAACAATTGACGCTTCATTATATCGCACAGATGTACCAACGAGCAATTAACGTTGTTAATGACTTGTCGTAAAACTTTACGTGCATAAAAACACAATGGCTGGTGCGGATTGTATCGAATATTTAGAATTTATTTTATTGTTAACAGTCGCTGCAAAAACAGGACTGTTTTTAACTGATATGTATGAATATTTGTTAGGCTTATGCGATTTTCAAAAATTATTAATTCGACCTCATTAGTCTAGTGGTCCCAAGTGAGACTGCTACACTAGAGGTCCTGGGTTCGATGCCCAGGTCGAGCAAAGTGTTATTGGGTTTTTCTATGAAATTCTCATTAGCAGCTCGGAGTCTGGATTTGTGCCCGGTTAATAAGTACACCTCTGCATAACCCTTCGGGGAATACAGGCGTGATGGTATGTTATTAATTCGATATTTAGAGGATTTATTTAACGATAAAGAACCCCGCACGGAACAAATATTTGTATGATCTACAGGTCGTTGTTCCGGGTCTGGGTGTTATGTAGATTTGTAACAGTTTATGTTTGTAAACGCATACACGATATAGGAGAAAATTCTAATGTGGTGCAACGCTTCACAAAAAAAAACTAAAATCTTCTACTAATTGGTGTGGAAATATGTATATATTAATCGATATAAGAAGTTCACCAGTTTTTAAGTTAAAAGCATAATTGTTTTCGAACAGTGATAACAAAATTGAAATCTATTCAGTAGTTTTTGCGCAAACCCCTAACAAACAGACAAGAATTCTAAAAATCTCATTTTTGGGTTCGGAGACGTACTACATAAAGTCTAACTTACTTTTTTTTTAATGTCTTCAATGTACAGACGCAGGTTTTCTACGATTTTATAATAGTAGAGATCAGTAAACTGTACTATTTTTTTAATTATACATGCACCGCAAAATGATTCTTATTCGTATGCTCCTAGTTTTAATTTTAACGCAAAATATATCTGAGCTCCGGTGTAAGTTATACCATTACCTGAAGGTAAATAGGTAAGTGTCTATAGATACCAAAAGGTAGTAAGTTTTGAAAAATAACATACAAAATTCAATCGTATACCGCAGCATTTGTCAGTAATTTTAGCTCAACTTAGTGTTACTTTTACGACCGTGTTTTATGTTTCTTTGCCCCTAAAACTCGCTTTAGATGTTTATGGCGTGAACTTCTAATTAATGTTAGTCGATATTGTTTCTGTCATAAACGGTTTTTCTATTGTAACATTGATTAAAAATTATGCTGCAAAATATTGAATTTCTTGAGAATTTTATTTTTAACTTTAGGGTCAATCTCTTTTTTTATTAAACGTTATCCCATAATAGGGTTTTCTCATGTATCGTGGGTGTATTTACAAACACAAATTCTCACATACACAAACGCCCTTGAACTACCTGTAGATCGTACAAAATATTTACTCCGTGTGGGGATCGAACCAACGATACGTGGCGCAGAAGCCGACCGCTCAGCCGCTACGCCAAACGTGTCGTTGCCATAAATCATGGTCATCATCAATTAACCAATTAAATTGTCCCACTGTTGGGTAAGTCTTCTCTCAGAATGAGAGAGATTAGGCCATAGTTCACTTCGCTGACCTAGTGCGGGTTCGCATACTTCACACGTCGTTGAAAGAATCCCAAGCTTTTAGATTTTCTTACGATGTTTACCTTCACCCTTAAAGCACGCGATAATTAACTATTAATACGCAATCTCAATTATTAAATATAACATACCATAATGCCTGAATTCCCTGAAGGGTTAGGCAGCGGATTACTAATGTACACCCACAGTTCGCCGGTATGTTTAAGTCTCATGGGGGAGCCAATTGCAAAATCTCAAACTCCGAGTTGCTACTGAGAATGTCGTAGAAAAACCCAATAACACTTTGCTAGACCTGGAAATCATAACCACGACCTTTAGCGTCGCGCTTGGCACCACTAGACTATAATGAGGCAGTTATTAACATAAATCAATAATCCTTCCTAATATTATAAACGTGAAAGTTTGTGAGTATGGAGGTGTGGATGTATGGATGTTTGTTACTCTTTCACGCCAGAACGGCTGAACGGATCTGGATGAAATTCGGCACAGAAATAGATTATAGTTTTGAATAACACATAGGCTACTTTTTATCCAGGTCGGACCCAATTCTAAACTCCACGCAGACAAAGTTACGGGCTGGCTGAAGCGGCAGAAGCTGGCCTTAAATAGTTTTAAATGCTATTTCCCTGCTTCAAAGTAACAGAACATTGCGAATCAGTACTTGTTAATGACAGCTCCAGCTCCAGACAGCCAAACTTGGGAGTTTCTAGGCAGCTGAATAGTTTGAGGTGGGTCACGCCTTGATGCCATTTGATTTGTATCTCTGCTATTGACATCAAATTGAATCGTTATGTACAGTTATAACGATTTTTTTTTTTATTAGTGTTAGGCTTACGCTTGATCGCCAGTTCGCCCGATGTTAAGCGATACAGCGATCTACGATGGAGTGCGCTTGTCTAGAAGAAACCGATTCACTCGTGATTTATAGACACCCAGATATATTTTATCATATGTTTTTTTTATACCACTAAGGTGGCAAACAATCATACGGCCCGCCTGATGGTAAGTGGTTACCGCAGCCTATAGACGCTTGCAACACCAGGGTTATCACTCGCGCGTTGCCGACCCTGTAAATTATGGAGGAATAGTTGGGCTGGCAGTATAGGAGATATGCTGCCATGCATGACAGCGGCGGTAAAAAAAACACTACCGGTCTCCCACACTGCCAACACAGCTTCCACTTCCTCGCGGAGCTCTGGCGACCTTGCTCACCGTCAGGAACACAACAGAGTATGGAGCATGTTATTTGGCTAAGATTTTCTGTAAGGTGGACGTACTTCCCCAGTCGAGCAGCTCCAATTATGAGTGGAATTATTAGATTGCACTATGTCCTACCTCTCTAAACATATTATATATTATGTCATTGTGTTTTTAAAATATTGTTTTCGATTCTTTAGTTCAATTTCAATGTGTATTAATAAACCACTACGGTATTAACACAGCTCAGTCAAGGCGCGTGCCGATGTCGGAACGAGCTTTGGATTTATAATAATTAATATTTCTCTGGGAAAGTTGTTTGTTATCTTGAGTACAGTCACGTATTTAAATATGACATCCTAATAACCAATCTTACTATATAATTAATACAGTGACAGGTATATAATCCTGCTTGGAATTTCTAAGAAATAGTTAATTATCATCCTCAGCATTGGACAACCAGGACTAGCGTATTTACGTGCTCTCCGAGGCACAGAATCAATGTGTTAAGAATGGCCACCCATCCAAACACTGACTGCGGCAAGCGCGACTTAATCTTGCAGATTGGTTTACTAGCTAAACTATTAGTTAGCCCCGAGCCCCTCTTTTTTTAATATTGATTGATATTAGATTTTTAATATTGATTGATGATTTATCTTTTTAATACAGTTGTCACATTTTAACAATTATTTTCAATCACGAAATTATATATATATTTTTAAAAAGCTTACTAGCAATGTGGGTCGCACATTACTAGTAGATATTCTTGTCAACCCCTCGTGCTAAACCAAAGGCTTGTGTTACGAGTGGGTTCACGTCGGTAGTAGAATGGGTGGGTTTCGAACCGGCAACTACATGACCGCCAGTCCGATGTCCTAGCCATTAAGCTTCCGCCGCTTTGAATTAATTATATTAATTGAAAATTTCAAGCTGAGAATTCAGAGTTATTAATTAATTAGATACCTTACAAAGTTAATTAACTACTTCAATATAAAATGTTAATAATTTTCAATGTCGTTATTCTATCTGCCCTCGGCTACGAGAAAATTTGAGAGTGGCTAGGATCCACCCAAGATTTTTTTCACTTTTAACTTATAGGATAATTATTGTATTGTATTGTAAGCGTCAGTAGTCTAGTGGTCCCAAGCGCCACTGCTACGCTAGAGGTCCTGGGTCCTGGGCGATCCCCAGGTCGAGCAGTGTTATTGGGTTTTCTTATGAAATTCTCAGTAGCAGCTCGGAGTCTGGATTTGTTCCCGGTTAATGACAATAGGCTCGCCCCCTATTACATGAGACCTAAACATACCGGCGAATTGTGGATGTACATTAGTACCCCTCTGTCTAACCCTTCGGGGAATACAGGCGTGATGGTATGTTATATAATATGTAAGCGTATTTATTATTATCATCTATACAAATAAAATGCTTTGTCCTGAATGAATGACTGCCGGATCAACGCACAGCCTAAACCGCTGATCGTAGAGACCTGAAACATGGAGTGTGTGTTCTTTGCATGACGTAGGCATCCAATAAAAAAGAATTTTCCGAAATTCCACTCCTAAGGGGGTGAAAAGTGGGGTGACAGGTTTTTTTTAAAGCTTACTAGCAATTTGGGTCGCATATTACTAGTATTCTTGTTAACCCCTCGTGCTAAGCTAAATGCTTGTGCACGTCGGTAGTTTTCGTCAGTCGGCGGGTTTCGAACCGGCAACCACATGATCGCAAATTCGACGCCCTAGCCATTAGGCTACCGCCGCTAACGTTTTGTATGAAAGTTCGTCATTTTTAGCGGGTGTAACCGCGGGATACACCTAGTAACTACTAAAACAAGTATTATTAACAAGCCCAACAACTAATAGCTATACATACAAATCTACAAGCTGATGATAAAATTCATATTGTTACAGTAACCTTCTGGATCCTGGCCCTCGACCACGACTTACGGCTTGTTCGAGGAGAACTAGCATACGTTGCGCTGAGCGATGCCGCTGGCACCAAGGTTGCCATATGGGACCAGCTTTCGATGGATGAAGGTAAGATTAAGTGATCGGGTTCTGTCTATCGGGGCTGATCATCTCTTACTTGCTGTGGCAATCCATGTTTTGTATAATGTAGAAATCTTACATATCAAACTGTAGAATACTCAGCAAATATTTGGCACAAAGTTGTAAAGCTTAATATTGTGTCATGTTTAAAATAAATAAGTTACAATTTCTGATATGGCCTTTTGAGGAAGAGCAATAGCAGCTTTCAATATACCAGTCCCAGCTGACGGTACGCCTGAATCAGTAATTGTGAAGCTTAACCATAATCTGGGTTGGTTAGGATTTTGTTTCGTTGTTAGTTGATTTGGGAGTAAAGGTAACCTTTGCAAGGGTTGGTTGGCTCCTGCCTAAAAGTAATAAATACTGTGGCGCAGACACACAGTCTATACACACCTGGGTACTAGGCAAATTACTGGGATTAGAGAATGTACCAGTGTGTTATTACAAATGTTACTAATGTAACAATGCATGAACTTATGTATATAATGTGTAACTAAGTATAAATTATAGGAAATCTGCATGAAAAATTACAATATTATAATAGTAATTACATAAAATTGTACGTATACAGAAATCATTCCGTTAACAGAAAAATAAACTACAAGAACTTCCTATTACTTTGACCTATCTTAACTCCAGCTTATATCTAAAACATTTGCACAATGCAAACAATACTGTACATCACCGAAGAAACTTAGAAGCTGTTAGAACAAAAGTTAGCAACACATTCACATGGCAAATCTTTAGGGAGTTGCGTAAACAAAATGGAACGAGATCATCTGGTCCGCTAAAAGCGTTGTCTTGTAGCTAATCTTAGAATTGAGAGCCTCTACTGTTTGACAGATTCAATTTCCTTAGACAAAATGTTTAACTATTCAATGTTGAGTAAATAGTTTCATCTGCTGCTTTGGACAGTTTTAAACACGAACGATTCAATTAATTTATTACAAATGAAATTACTGAAATTAAACCACAATTTTAATCCTCTTACTAATATACGTTTTATAATCTGCGTTTACCTATGCACTGCTTTTTTATCCATATTATTATGAATGATATTTATTTGTAATCGTATAATTTAAGTAGTATCAATGCTCTTCAACTTCAGTTGTTCCGTGACCCGTACTACAAACGATACGCATTGTAAGAAATTGTATTAGTTAGGGATTCGCAAAAGTAATTTGGAGTCAATTAAATACTTCATAATTAGCCTTCGGACTTTCAATTATCACCCTGCACACGGTCACTCCCAAAATTGGTGACGTAATATGAACACGCAAAACCTTCTGACCAAGATAAGGCTAGGTTTAGAAAGTACATTAAATTATTTTTGAGTAAAGGAAAAAAATCAATCGCGGGCAGGATTCGAACCAGCGTCTTCTGGTTTGATATACCAGAAGCTCTGACCTCTAAGCCAACGCGAAAAAAAAAAGATAAGTACATTAAATATAAACAGTATAATATACTAATCATAAGGATTTTTTTACTATGCAATAATTATAAATGATATTCACCATTATTTATAAAATACCAAAAGCAAAAGCTAATAATGATATCTAAAGATAATAATTACATTATTCTAGTTTAAATTCTACATGCTACGAATAATCAGCTAAAGTTATGTTTTAACTAGAGATCAACGAGCTCCAAGTATTCTTATCAAATCTGAAACTTAATTAAAGTCGGCGTTCATTAACTTTGGTGGCCCGCAAATGAGCTAGCTAAGTTTAAGTAACTATTTCATGTAAAATAGTTGCACGACACGGTAATTTAGTTGAAAAGTAGCATTTGAAGGAGAATCTCTTGTGCAAGACTTTTAGTATTGCAATTTTAATGTTATTAAAACTTAAAAGATTACTTTTGCCATAATACTAGCGACACGCTCGCGCTTTAACCCGCGCTGTTCCTTTTCTAAGAGGCGTAGCGTAATGTTATATAGCCTATAACCTTTCTCGATAAATAGACTATCCAACACAAAAATAATTTTTAAAATCCGTTCAGTAGATCCAGAGATAACCGCCTACAACCTCACAAACTTTAACTTTAAATAATATTACTAATTAAAAAGCAAAGTTTACTTCACTCAGTCATTTGCATATCAAATTGTCAATCTAATTCACATATATACTGAAATAGAACTGCACCACAATCGTTGTTGAGAACCAATGAAGCTTGGCCTTAGCTAATTTACGTATCTACATATATCTGGTAAAACGCCAGCAGAAGTGCCAAAGACCAAATTCCAATTCTCGAGAACAATCTCTCTCTAATTGTAAAGTCACACTTTTGTTATTGTTTCTGCTTTTCGATGGATGGTTCTAGATGAAAGTAATAAGGAAAGATACGAATTAAAACTAAGTTTCACATTTTTGTTTTTCGTTACTGTAACAAATAATGACTTTTGTTTCCTATCAGAAACTCTGCAGTAATTGAAAATAGGTATAGACGTTATATCTTATGAAGGCCGATAAATTACTGAAATTTGAACTTTATGTCGATGACATGTAGGTCTTTGTGAGATAGAATTACTGTACCATGACCGAATGTAAGAAAATACATAGTATTAAATACTTAGATTTGAATAGGACTTTAATATTATTCTTGTTAATCCGTGTTCGTTGATAGTAGTGTGTTTAATCAGTTCAGAAATTTTTCACTATTTGGTTTCGCATAATTAATTTATTAACATTATTTGGCGTCCTTAGATGTCCGCTGAAATCTCACAACATTAAAAAAAAGTTTTAGTAGTATCGTTTTCTTCTCGATAGATTTATTTATTCATTTATAAGGACAACCAACAAAGCATACACCAATAGTTCATACAAAGGATACAATGAATAATTATGTAAATTTATACAGTGTAGCCTTAACTATAGGCTGCTACGGCATGCATTAAGTTACTACGAAAAAGCAAGTGTCGCTGAAATGAATTATTGAAACGTACTAATAACAGTTAATAACATTATTATTATTTTGTGACAAACAAAACTATTGTTAATAAATTTATCATTCTGACAAAAAAAAAAACAAAAATTATTACTTTGTTATATATATATGGCTTATAATTCTGAGAGATTATTATGCATGCATGCATTTGTAAATATGAAGATCATAAATTCTTCTTGACCGCCGACTCAACAAAGCAAGGGTTTGCTACATGGACTATGAAAGCCTTTCCATGTCATGTCACATGCCAACCCCTGTCAAATTTTGATAGATTCGATTACGCTTACAAGCATGATTGACTTTGGACTGATAGAAAGGTGCATATTTGGCTATAACTTTTAAAAATCCTTATATTATGATTCAGATAATGAGAAATTATAGAATGAGTAAATAATCTATAATATGGTGGTAATATTGGGTTTGTTACTAAGTCGGTACTAGTAATGTTTATTCAAAAGCAAATTATACCTAGTCAGTATTTTAATTACAATATTAATTTAATCTAAAATCTATTCATCAAACTGGCTAGGTTTTCAATTATATACATTAAATCCAGCCGAAATCTACCACATTTATTTCAAACAAATGATATCTCATAGTCCTTTCAGCTAACGCTTCTGTTATTTGTTTCATTGTTTGTGTAAATTTCGTTAACATATTAATTATGAAACTTTGCTTTATATTATGAATATCAGCTACAACTGCATTGAAACAATGATAGCGATTCAATACTTCATAACACGAATGGATTAAAGACTATGAGCTTTCAAATGAAACGTATTTTTAGTTTGTATTTTTTCTATCCAACATAACAGAAAATGTAAACACTTATATGTGTGCGGGTAATATTATTACAGCGATTTAAAATGTCGATGTTTTTAGTAGCAACGATTTATCATGAGGGCATGGGGTTCTGCCGTAAGACATGGAAATTCTTTTACCAAGAAAAGGGATCAAGATTTTGCTTTACCTGAAATGCATTCAATACCCCGTCACCACCCTAATGCGATAACAGAAAGTCTTCCAAAGGCGTTACGGGAATATTTTAGGAGTGTGGCAAATGGCTTTTAAAGGCGTCTCCCTAAATTTTGATATGATAAATTATACACATAGAGGGTTGAGAAATTTCTATACTTGTAGTTTACAAGCTGGTTATCAATTGTTAATTTCTTGCTTAGGTTGAATAGTTTTGTCTCCCAAAGTTCTATATTCTCGAACAGTAGGTATCAACAAAGTTTTTCATTGAAACATTGCTTTGGCGTTTCTTTAGAGTAGCAATATTTATTTTTCCTGGTCTGTATTTAATATTATAATGGTAGACCCCATTATGTTATCCTATCAGCCAGCGTAAGTGTCGCGCAAATGGTTTCGATTATAACGTACGAGTATAACTTTCGGAATGATACCTACATGACTAAATATGATTCGGAGATTTCATTAGTGAGTCAATCTTATAATTTTGTAAGACAATTTTATCATTCACATATCACAAGATAATTTTATCATTTTATAGTCTTCAATTTGGTTTTGGATTCGAAGCACAGTATTTGGTTAGATCGATTTAGAAAACATTAGCTCCATAACTTTATAGATCCCCAAAAACCTAATATATAACGTCAAGAGAAGTTAAGACATAACCTTGTCAGGCATGAGTCGGGTCCCTCTCGAGATATAGTTTGATTAATTACATTCGCTGACCCTCTTAAAAGTCACATGTCATAACTGATGACAAAAACTTTGGTAGTGGGCACATGTTCTCTTTTAGAGGGCAATGTTGTTTTTGTTATGAGTCTGCTCCTTTATTAATATATAGAAATACAGTCCCCTCTTGCGATATGGAATGAGTCAGTTTTTTTAATACAGCCCAGTTTTTATAGTAAAACTTTAGAATGTATTTGAAGACTAAAAGATATATGATCTGCCGTGGAGTTGTACAAGATAGCAATAATAATAATATAATAATAATAATAATAATAATAATATAGTTTATTTCAAGTAAATACTTAGCTATACATTTACAGACACTTAGGAATACCGCTTAAAACTACGTTCAGTGAACATCTGTGTCTGAACTAGATAACTGAATATCTGTGCTTCAGACAACAGCACTCTTCCTATAAGAAATTATGTCATAAAAGCCAAGACATGTACATTGGTTGTATAGCAATAAATTACAATTAAATACTAACAATGTCTCATAGGAAATTAATGAAGTTATAATTCTAGTGTGAAGTGTGAGATGTGAAAGCCTCCTTGTGTGTAGAATGTTAATGTGTGAATGCGTGTAGGAGGTGGAGTTTACATTTCATTTAGGTACATTAAGTAAGTTTTCGGTTTCATCATAATCAAGTTTGGAAATATATTCAAATAGATAAAATATGGTACGTAGGATACCAAAAACAAAAGTCAATATTTGACTTCAGTGGGTATATAGGTACAGATACAGTATATATATCTGAGTGGACTCCTAATTTATCCTGCTTTGATGATGTGTGTACTTTACCACATAGTTCACTTATATTCTATTATTGACATCTCAAACACTGAGAACCTTCTACCTAACTTTGACATCCAATGTTCACACATCCTCATATCGCAATATTGTACCAGTGAAAATTGTAACACCATTTATTTTAAAAGAGTGTCCATGGAGTTTCTTGCCGGATTCTTCTCCATAGGATCAACCTTTTGGAACCGTGCAACTAGAATCATAACGTTTCATAAACGCTTGTAAAAGCTTATTTGAAATAAAACATTTGAACTGAACTGAAATACATATATGTAGGTCAGAAAACTGATTACACAATCTTAAAGTCTGGTTAGGTTATCAGAAGATGTTTGCGCCATAACTTATTTCAACAGAAATTTGTTTATTCATTCAATACGAATTTCCTCTTAAACTACAAAGCTATCGCTCTTCTTTTTACAGTGCTTGAAAATGCTTTTATCCGGAATCTGAGAAGCTGCTAGTTCAAATAGGGGTGACAGAGTACTTTGTTTACTATGTGCTATTTTGTTTGTATCTTCGTAAGTGGTCGTCGATCGAATGTCAGTCATGTTTCGTTGATACTCGCAGTACGCTGCGTCAATATGAATGGATACAGTACTGTTTGTGGGCAGAATTTTATACGCGGTTTGAAATATTTATTTGGATTGGGACTTGACGTAATCCCCTGTCACGTTTATAGATGAACGACTGCTGCATACAAAGTTAATTTTATTTGTCCCCAAACTTATTTGACTCCTTGTTTAGATTATGTCTCAGATTTTAAATCAGTTTTTCTTAATTATGAATCATCATCGTAGCGTAGCGGCTGAGCGATCGGCTTCTGCGCCAAGTGTTGTGGGTTCGCTCTCTACACGGAGCAAATATTTGTATGATTTACATGTAGTTGTTACGGGTCTGGTCGTTTGTGTATGTGAGATTTTGTGTTTATTAACGCACCTATGACACAGGGGAAAAGCCGAGTGTGGGGCAACGTCTTTTTAAAAAAAATTAACGTCCAAAAATATTTTTGAAGTGCATAAAAGGATATTAGTACCCAACGTGCAAAAAAGCAAATGGATCACTCATTTAGCCTTCCAATGAGCGCAGAGATTTGATCTTAGAAATACTCATAGTTAAAGCTAAAACTTCTTCACAGGAGTACGCAAGCTTAGCGCAATTCTGGCGACTGGGGCTCGATCCGGGACCTGGCGAATAGAAGCCCGCTGTGGTGGAGGTTCAGCTCGTGTTGACATTAATGTTGGCTTTGGAGTGGGCAACACTGCTGCTGCAGCCCCAGCCGCTGAGCAGCACTATGTTGAGCTGAGGTTCGCTGACAGCATGAGACGACGTTACAAGCCTGGACTACCGTTCGTTGGAAGGGTAAGTCTGAAAGCTATTTCTTAAAACTATATAAGGTTGGGTAAAGGTACTAATGGACCCCCACAGTTTATAAGTTTAGGTCCCATGTAATAGAGGGCTAGCCTATTGCTATTAACCGGGCACAAATCCAGACTCCGAGCTGCTACTGAGAATGTTAATAGAAAATCCCAATAACACATTGCTTGACCTGGAAATTGAACTTAACGTAGCTGTAGCGTAGCAGTTGCATTTTCTATTTTTTCTTCATAAGTAATTTTTAATTCCTTTAATGTTGTTCGTCCTTCAATGTTTGAATTAACTGGGTTATTTTTTTTATTCTCAACATAAATACTACAACAATACATTTTTGGCCGACAGAAAACCACATAATATGACAAATAAAATCACCATGCTGTGTACCAATGATCGTTACCTTGTTGGTGATACTTCAATCATTCATAATTTCGGTCCCATGGCAATTATAATTTAGGCCCTATAAAGTCGATGAGTAATAATTATGGAATCTGGAACTAAACTAGCTATGTTATTTTTTGTACAAAATATCAATACAACGAAATATTTATACAAATATGTGGAGTAACACTCTAAGGCATGAAGACACAATTTTATCTAGATAATATTATTTCTACTCAACTGTCCCCAACGTTCTAGACTAACGATAATTCATAATATTTTTCATTGCGCCATTTCGTTCAAGTTATATACCTGAAATGGCTGAATTGTAGCAAATAGCGACTCGTTAACTCATCCCGGTAGAACTTTTGATAGCTTACCTTTATCTAACCTTTAGACAATATGGTTGATGTTAACGTAGATATTCTCAGGAGACATAATTTCTGTTGAGATTTTATCTTGGTTGGGTTGGAAGTTTAACCAAACATACGGAATTCAAAATTATTTTCTTTTATATTTATTTGGGACAAGCTCACGATGAGTTCTGAAATAACAGTGGAACTAAGACTTAGTGGAGATACTGATAACCTCTTTTACAAATGTTAAATACTTTAAAATTATATATATATATAACTGTCTCTTTTTTATCAATGTCAATAAAGTGTGACGATATTAGCACCTCTTCAGCTATTTCTTAGTTAAATTTTTTTTATGTAATAGGGGGACAAACGAGCAGACGGATCGCCTGATGGTAAGCAATTACCGCCGCCCATGGACACCCGCAACACCATAGGAGTCACAAGTGCGTTGCCCGCCTCTTAAAAGGGGATTGGGCCTCCGGTAACCTCACTCACTCGACGAAACACAACGTAAACGTTGTTTGACGCCGGTTTTCTGTGAGGCCGTGGTATCACTCCGGTCGAGCCGGCCCATTCGTGCCGAAGCATGGCTCTCCCACGTAGCAAATTTAGTTAATGATTATTTCGAAATAAGAGGGTAAGGAATTATCTTGAAACAGTTTATTAGGCAACATTTTTAAAGAGAGAAAATAGATCTTTCTATTTTTTTAAATGCAGAATTAACAATGCTATTAAACCCTGATCAAATAAGGAAGGCATACTACCAAAAACGACTAGATATTCAATCTAGTAGCTCTTGTAACGTATATTCTAGCTTCAAGTAATTCTATTGGTGCGTCAAAGCATTCTATAAGCCCCCCAAGAACTCACTTTGCTTGCAAAAGATGCTTTCAACCATGACGTTGTAATTTCCTACCAATACGATGCAGTAGGTATTTGCTCTTTATAACTTCGTCAGTCCCTCGCTTCCGGGGTTGAACGGGAAGAATGCTTTTTAGTATTCATAAATCATACGTTTTCTGCAAACTGTAAAGGGGAGACTTGGAATTTGAATTATTTTGGAAAACGTTAGAGGGCATTCGGATTTGGAAATGAGTCCGGCGGACCGAATTTCTCTTACAATCGTAATGCCGAAATAATTCGTAATTCAAACACAATTTAATCAAATTATGTTGCTATTCGGATTCTGATACCGTTAATCTAGGTTCCCACGCTACCATATCGTCCAAAATACTTCACAGGAAATAAATGTAAGCGAATGCAATTTTTGTCTTTTATTTCCAGTGAAGTAGCAGTAGATGAAATAGTACGGTAGGAACCTAACTTGATGAAATCCAAATCCGAATAGACTAGACTAATAAGGCATACCTCTTTTGAAGCTTAAAATTGCGAACGACAGTAATTCTTTATACCATTATATAGGATTTTGCAAAAAGAATCGTAAAATAAAATAAAAATATATCTTGAATCCCCAAAAATACGATACTTATGAGAATGGATTTAAAGTTTCAAGACTCGTAATTAAATAAATATTAACTTTCACTCATTATTTTTAATAATGTTATATAAAATCAGGTCCATATTCATCTTTCGGCGGTGTCGGCAGGAGAACAATATAATAAATTGCAGAGTGAGCCTAACGAACAGCTTTTATATCGACGGTAGCTTTTCTTTCGTTTTTCGTACTGTGGACCTTAACGACCAACCTTATTAAAGTGTAAAACTGTTTCTACTGAGAATTTCATCAAATTCGAATAAAATTTGGATAAAGAATTAATTACGAAATGATACATAATTGATCCTATTGTTGATTAGTGATAAATATCTACCTAACTTGACTGGCTCATTAGTCTGGTCGTCCCAAGCGCGACTGCTTCTCTAGAGGTCCTGGGTTCGATCCCCAGGTCGAGCAAAGTGTTATTGGGTTTTTCTATGAAATTCTCAGTAGCAGCTCGGAGTCTAGATTTGTGCCCAGTTAATGGCAATAGGCTCGCCTCCTATTACATGGGACCTAAACATACCGGCGAACTGTGGGTGTACATTAGTACGCCTCTGCCTAACCCTTCGGGGAATACAGGCGTGATGGCATGTTATGTTATCTACATGTAATCGGTGTCAAAACCAAAGATCTTTTTACTTTTTATTTTAAATGCTTTACATTTTATTTTTATTTTATGACGACACGTTTGGTGTAGTGGCTGAGCGATCGGCTTCTGCAACCTGTTCCGGGTTCGCCTCACACAGAGCAAATATTTATAGTTCAAGGTCAAATGTTTTTATTTCAAATAAGCTTTTACAAGCGTTTATAAAACATTAGGATTCTAGTTGCACGGTATATATGATATACAGGTAGTTGTTCTCTATCTCATATCTATATAATTTGTGTTTGTAAACGCACCCACGATACAGAAGCAAATCCTAGTGTGGGGATAAGTTAAAAAAAAATATCAGTACAATCAGCAAAGAAAATCGCCGAATGCCTTTTTTATTGTTTGCGAATGCCGAGTTTTTGAAAAAATAGCACCAACATTTTCAGTAAATTCAAATTAATTCTATTTTCAAAAGATTCCAACTAACTTATTACATGACAGTATGTACTTAAGCCAGCCGCACACGTATCGATATACTTGCGCAAAATTAGTATGTGTGTGACAGGCTTTACATTAAAAAATCATAATGTGTCCGAAGCTTCTTTAATTGCACAACAAAGATTACACGTTTAATTATCTCAGTATTTCATATCTGTACCTTTGTCGGCACAGGTTTTGGAGTTAAGCCAGGTTGGTTTGGTAAACTTAATGGCTTAATTAAGACTTTCACGTCACAATATTGTTTTCATTCCGCCGTAAATTGTACGTTGAATTTGTGTGTTTTTGTCAAAAATGACATTTTCTACACTACATGTAGCATTAAATTTTAACCATTTTTTTCATTATTTAATAGTAAAGGAAAAAATTCAATCGCGGGCAGGATTCGAACCTGCGTCTTCTGGTTTGATATACCAGACGCTCTGACCTCTAAGCCACCGCGAACCCTACCCGCATGATTGAAATTTTGCCTTCACATTCTGAATTTACGTCATAAGGTGACGTTTGACATTTTTTTCATGGTAAAAGAACAATATTTACAGTGAGCAAACCAAACCTTACAAAACTTTGGCATAACTGTTACATCAGCATCATAAAAATCACTCACCAAAATAAAATTTGTGGAGCTCTACTCGATGCAAAGATCAAAGCAACAGTGTCAGTTTTTTTTGTAACGCAAGGCTAAAAAGCATGCTCTCAGCTGGAACAAAGGACAAAGGGTGCGAAACGAAAGCGTTTTTTGTTGTGTCCTTTTTCCAAAGATTGTCAAAACAGCTAATTGTTGCATAAATTGAGTGAGAATGAATAGAAGAGTTTTTTGGAGTATAAACGTGAAAGTTTGTGAGTATGGACGTGGGGATGTTTGCATCGCCTGAACGGATCTGGATAAAATTTGGCACACATAGATTATAGCCTGAAATAACACTTAATTTTTATCCAGATCGGACCCAATCGTGAAGTCCACGCAAAGTTGCGGGCAGAAGCTAGTGGGCAATAAAATCGCCTCTTTATATAATATTTAAAACTATACATAATTAGGTACGTAATCTCTGCCTAACCTTCAAGATTACAGGCGTGATGGTATATTATGTTATATAGGTATGTCAGAAGTACAGTAAACGCTCAAAAGTCCATAAGCATGCTAAGGATTACATTGCTATAAACAGTACGAGCGAGCTCGATACAGCCAGTGCGTGTCACTTGTTAACGACAATGAATAGAAGGTCGTAAGTCAAACTGAACGTCAAGCTATTGCGTTGTAAGATTGCCTATGGACTTTTGGTCATAATCATAACATAATCAACCCATTATATTGTCCCACTGCTGGGCACGGGTCTCCTCTCAGAATGAGAGGGATTAGGCTATAATCCACCACGCTGGCCTAGTGCGGGTTGGCAGACTTCACACGCCATCGAGAAAATCTCTCAGGCATGCAGGTTTCCTCACGATGTTTTCCTTCACCGTTTAAGCGCGTGATAATTAACTATTAATACGTACATGACTTCGAAAAGTCAGAGGTGCGTGCCTTGGGTTCGAACTCGAGACCTTTGACTTGGCAGTCCAACGGTCATACCACTAGGCTAGGACTTTTGGTCGCCACTGTACAAACATACAAGAAATAACAACAAAAAAGAGAAGAAGAATGAAGTGTCGAAAACTTTTAAAAATTATTATTATTTTCAATTAGGTCGAGGCGCAAAGCACGGAGAAGCGGGTTCGAGTTCGCGTCAAGTTATACGACGATAAGACCGACATTTATAGTCAAGACATCGACATGTCCACGGGCGAAGGCGGATTCATAGTCCCAACCGTCATGGCAGATGCACCGTACGTCAATTTACAGGTGAGCGCAAACCATAACTTTATTATTGGCACCCGGTTTCATAGCCGGCAAGTTTTATAAAAGAGATTTGTTTTTACGACTCTGTGGTGATACTCGTTGAGGGTGTTACAATGTTTTTTTTTTTAAAGTTACAGGTTATTTGAATGTGTTACTGTTTTATTTACCAAGGTATATATCTTAACTGTCAACTGATCAATATAGTGATCAAATTGATATCCATTTTGACTCCCTTACTTCTTTTACGGGCATATCAAAAACTGTCCAGACTTTACTCAAAACACTATGTCACATAACCAATTTATTAATGTTTCTGGTATCCAGGTTTTATTAAGTATTCGTTGTTCCTTTGGTAAACTCTTTTCGAAATTATTCAGAATGTAAAGTGTAATATGTCCTAAATACCAAATGGTGTTTGCCTGTAAAAATTGTGCAGTTAGCATTTAATAATTACTCCTGTAAATTGATAGTTAAGTGTCACTGTAACAATAGTTGGTAAACTTAAATGAATAAATGAATAATAAAAAGACGTGTGGCACTCGGGGACTGCCGCGGTAAAGCTATTGCATAGCGTTTTGGTGGCATTGGTTGTATTACTTATGTAATACAACCAATGCCACCTAAAGGCGGGTTGCTGAACTAAAGAGACAAGCGTGTTAGGTTATTTCGTTACGGAATTTCTGGATTCGGTCCCCACGCTCAAGGCCCGCGATAGAAGCTATGCAATAGCTTAAAAAACTGCTAGCTTCGTTGTGGCTCTTTATTTTTCCGTAGAATTTTGGGATAAAAAGTATTTAAACACATTCTTATAGAAATGTGTAAAAATTTCAAGTGAACTCAGAACTTTTTCAGATTTACGGAGACAAACATAATATATGAATTTGTATTTTTTATTTTTTTATTCATGATAGGCTTACGCTTGACCGCTAGTTTGCCTGATGTTAAGCGATACTGCGATCTACGATGGAGCGCGCTTGCCTAGAAGAAACCGATTCACTCGTGATTTAAAGACACCCAGATTATATCTATCAGGGAAGACCCACTCGGGAAGTGCATTCCATATTTCAGCAGTACGCATTATAAAAGTGGACTTAAAGCGTTTCGTATTTATTAACTAGCTGGTCTTATTCGCTGCTATTTTTCACCTTTTTTTGGTCAGAAATATTCACAGGGATGTTGATAAATGGTTTACGTATACATAACAAACATACGAAGATACATTATTTTTTATCGATATAGATAAGTATATATTTTTTTTAATAATAATACAATTAAGTATAAAACCTATTTATGTGTTCTGTACTGTATTTTATTTATGTATTGCCATTGTCCATTATCCGAAACATCGCAGTTTATGTTATGGCTTCGGCAAGTAATTTGATTATCTTGCGGAGTCTGGGTGAACGTGTCCATCAATCTGAAAGCCGACTATAGATTTTGGGAAGACAAGTGGAGTTATTAGGCACTACAAGTTCTATAAGCGTTGCATATCCATTAGGTGGTAGATAATACATGATAATTCTTACCAAGTATATCGCGATTATGAAATTTAGAAACTTTGTCGTTAAATAAATACTATTAAGAGTCCGGCGGACCGATTTTCTCTTATAAACGTAATCCCGAAATAAATCGTAATTTAAACACAATTTAATCGAATTCTGTTATTATACGGATTCGGATACCGTTAATCTAGGTTCCTACTCTACCATTTCGACCAAAATACTTAACTGAAAATAAATGTAAGCGCATGCAATTTTTGATAACATTACCTACCAAGTTTGGAACGATTTTCCGGTCTTTTATTTCCAGTGAAGCAGTAATAAACGAAATAGTACCGTAGGAACCTAGATTAACGGTATCCAAATCCAAATAATAACATAATTTGATAGAATATTTTCTGGATTACGATTGATTTCGGTATTACGTTTTTTGAACAATTCAAGCTCCGCCGGACCCTTAAATCCTGCTATTTTCAAAAGATTTTCCGTTATTATTGGACGACACGTTTGGCGTAGCGGCGACAGAGCGATCGGCTTCTGCGCCACGTGTTATAGGTTCGATCACCACACGTAGCAAATATTTGTGTGATCTTTATCTGTAGACCATACAAATATTTGCTCCGTGTCTCACAGAAACGCGGTTTGTGTATGTGAGTGTTTGTGTTTGTAAACGCAGCCACGATACAGGAAAAAATCCGTGTGGGGTACTTATTAGAAAAAAAGAAAAAAAATGGTACGATGGTCAATTTAATTCCTAATTCAAACATATTTTATTGCAAAATATTCACTAGATAGCTTGACTGGCGCACGGCGTCGACACGATAATGGATATGGAAATAGGCATTGAATTTTGGAAAAAAAAAATTGAAACAAAACTACTTTTTACGGATTTTATCGCGTTGTATTGATTTAAGTTATTTTTTAGTAAAGGAAAAAATTCAATCGCGGGCAGGATTCGAACCTGCGTCTTCTGGTTTGATATACCAGACGCTCTGACCTCTAAGCCACTGCGAATGGTTCGAATCCTGCCCGTGATTGAATTTTTTCCTTTACTAAAAAATAACTTAATAATCGTAGCATGGAAAATGCAAAAAAAAAATCACAATAAGGCGTATTGATATCAATTTATTACCAATGTCTAATATTCGCGTAAGTGTCAGAAACCAGTAAAAAATATTATAAAAATATATTTTAATTCCAATTTCATGTTGCATTCATGATTGCCGAAATGGACCGAACTGTGCAAATGTGTTCAACTTTGCAAATTGCATTGATATTTTGCATTCTAACCGCTGAATTTCACATTCTAATTTCGTTAAACCATCTAATTAGTTCTGAATGAATCCATTAATTTTGAACTGTATCAATATGGATTGGAACCATTTAATTAGGGACATCATTTTAATGTTTCTAATTTGATCTGAAACTTGAACCACTCATACTAATACTGATGATGACATATAATTATCCTTAAAGTTGTTGATAAATCTGCCTAAATAGGTACTGGACTTACCGCTGGGGTAGACGTGTTCTTAAGTGGAGACCGCGACTCGGCAAACGTAGCGTAGGACGCCCTCCGGCAAGATGGAGTGATGATTTGCGAAAGGTTGCGGGCGGAAGCTGGATGCGACAAGCCGAGGACAGGATGAAATGGCGCACATTGGGGGAGGCCTATGTCCAACAGTGGACTGCTCTATAGCAGTCCACTGTTGGACATAGGCCTCCCCCTATCATCAGCCTATGCTGATGATGAGGTACTGGATTTTATTCCTTGACTGACTTTACCTAGGACGTGGTTAAACTTTGTAAAGATCCAAACAAATCCAGGAGTTCAATGAAAATGGTGATTCACTCTAAAGTACTTACGCTTTAATTCCACTTTTATCATGCGTACTGCAGAAATGTGGAATGCCTTCCCGAGTGGGTCTTCTCCGATAGATATAATCTTGGTGTCTTTAAATCACGAGTGAATCGGTTTCTTCTAGGCAAGCGCGCTCTGTCGTAGATCGCAGTGTCGCTTACCATCAGGCAAACTGGCGGTCAAGTGTAAGCCTATCATGAATAAAAAATAAAGTATTTTTAATCCCGATGCTACCGTATCTATGATTCACTCTACCGGGTGTGACTGTCCTAAATTTACAAAAAGTGCTCCAGAAGTCGCATAGGTAGTTATCACCTATCTTCGGATTGTTTCTAGGACCTACCTACTAGTTTTTTTATTGGGTTTTATACCATTCAACAATTTCTGTCGGGAAATTTTATAACATACATTTTATGAAATAATACTGATCGTTGACACTTACCTAGGCAAATAAATAGCTGTGAATAATTAAATAAATACATATAAATAAATGCAAATAGATACACTATCTGCTGCTTGTGGTTTCACTCGCTTCCTAAAAGGATTTACTTAAAACCCGGCTTCTAGACTAGGTTATAGGACTGTGAAAACTGCATCCAATTTCATGTAGTAGTTTTTGCGTGATAAGCATACAAATATACAGACAGACAAACCGACAAAAATTCTAAACAATGTTGTTGTGGCTTTATTTATTTATTTATTAGTTCGGTAAAACAAACAATTACACACTAAAATACACATTTATTTATTTATTTATTTATTTAATTAGGATTAAATAGAACGGCCGAAGCCAATTACACTATTTAAATATGTACAGTTTAGTGTAACACAGACAGTAGGCAAACATATACATATTATAAGTGTGTAACTCACTACAGTGAAAAATACAGTGTTTTGGTGGCTTCTGTTACTCTAATAAAGACGGGGAGTTCTCCTAATATGGGGAAGACCCCATATTAGTTTTTATTCAATATCTAGATACAATGTACAGAATCGGCCAGTTACAATTTTATTAATATGTATAAATAATTCAGAATCCTTATGAAGTTTTTTACTACAAGATAGTAGTCCGCGAAGTAAAATAAAGAGTGATTTTAAATTCTATTTCCAACTTTATAATCCTCAAAATCATGGATGGTCGAACCTCGACACCGCATAGTAGATCTACGTCTAAATTGGCCGTTTTCGCCTTAAACTCTAATTTACTTAAATCGCCTCATTAATTGGGCCTGGAAACTTCGAACTTCGATGCCCTCGAGGATAGTGCTAAGGGGAATACAAATTGCTAGATTTTAGACGCAAACTGTTTTAGCGTTAATCCTTCCAATCGGCGGAGTGATAGCTTGTATTAGCAATGCAGATATTTTGATTGGGAAGTTTATGGCAGCCTAAGTTTGTGGTTGATGAAAATGGGAGTAGGGACTTGTGAAAGTAGTAGGTTGCTGCACAAAAGCTTAAGTCCAACGTTTTATTTCAATGGGACCATCATATCAGATGCTTCGGTACTTTTGAATTATGAAATGCACGGTTCCAAGTAGATCCTTAAATAATATTTTCTTTTGTATACAATTTTGTGTGAGAATTATGCAATTTGTTGTGAAAGATACATTTTAACAGACTTGATTAATCAATTGCTTTGAGCAATTCGATTTCTTGATTGGGTTTTGTTTTTAGAATTCTTAATCACAGTACTTGGATTTGTGTCCGGTCAAGAATAATATCTACATAATATACCATATTGTATACTTTTAAGCCATCGTAGGTACACCATCTACGAGATAATAAAGCTTTTAAATTTTTAAATATTTTATAACTATTAAAAACATACTATGCCGTTGCAATATTTAGAAAATTACCTTTTTTCCAATCACATTTAATTTAACTCTCACAGACTCTCACATTCTGGTTTCTGACACTTACGTTAATATTAGACATTGAAATAAAACTCCTTTTACGTAAACTCCGGGAGTCTACCCGTGACCATTGATGCTGTAAAGGATCCAAAACGTCGGGAATCAAATAATATCAATACAACGCGATAAAATCCGTAAAAGGAGTTTTATTTCAAGACTCTCACATTTAATCTATCTCTAAAAATAATTAGTTTATCATAACTGGTCGATAGAAGAATGTCTTAAATTATAACCAAAAACCTTTCTGCTTAATATCTGCTCCTTTTAAGTGTCTGATATAACAATGTATATTACACATTTTACGAGCTAGCCGGTAAATTTTCCCTTACTATGTAGAGCATCCAAACATTTTACATTCAGAAGTGGCTCAGGCGAAATGAATTTCAGTTCTGTGTTCCGTACAATTTGACGAGATTTGATTGATATTTTTTTGAACAGACACACAGATATGCATCTAACCTCTGCCTTATTTATTAAAACTAAACTGCTGTCTTCAACAATGTTATTTTTGAGTGGCCTCTCTCTGTGTACAATATAGAAATGCCTGATTTATTCAGCAAAAGTATCTGGAAAAAAGTCTATTCTAGAATGTTGTGGTTATTTTAACTTTCCGTGCGTCATGTCGACGTAAATAAAAGTATTTTCTTCCTTTCTTTCTTCTTAATTTTTATGCAGGAAGGCAAGAGTGAGAGTTGTCAGAGAGAATCCAATTTTAATAACAGTATTCATTTCTAGTGGCTATTAATTCAATGTTCTAAAAGTGCAGTGAAACTTATCCAATTTATGTGTATGTCACCGTATAATAATTGGAAACACCGTTTCATTGTAAATAATCGTGATGCGTACATTTTCGCAAGTTTATGATGTAACGGCGCCTGACATTTCGATTGTCAGTATAAATCTATGAACCAATCAGAGCTCAGTATGTGATATTATCGATTTTTAAATTTTCAACTTTTACTTCTTACGAGTAGCAACGATTGTCATGGATTGCATAAATAAATTTTGGTGCGGATCTCCAAAAACCTATCTTGGTGATGGCCACGAAAAGCAATTACACCCGGGTTGGGAGTGGTTATGACGTTGTCATCATGCAAATATATCAGCCCGGTATAGGATTGCCAATCCGGCTAAAGTGCTTTTAGGCCCCTGATAACTATCTTATGAATTATTATGCGAGTGAACTTGATATGATCGGTCTACACACGAACAATTAGTTTGTACAGTTTGACCATGTTTAAAGACCTTTAGTATTTGACTGGTACGGTACGGTATATATTTTTGCAAATCGATATCCTCATTAATAACAAGTCATTATTTTTTATTTTTAAACACTAGATTAAGTTAAGTGGTCTGATCCGATGATTGTCTTAGGGTTCCAGAAAATAATTACATATTATATTAACTTATACTTTACTTATACTTTAGATTTTTTTTTAAATTCTTTGGCCAGTAGGTGGCCACGTTTATTATAGCATAGGTAACGTAGTCCTCAATGAAACAGGTACGGATACTTTAGCAAGATAAACATTTCAGTCATTTATATGAACATCATTATCGATATCCACATCTAGATTTCAGTATCATTAAGTAGTTATTGATAGATTGATTGAAAAGCAGTGATAGCCTAATGGTATCACCGTTGGACTGCCAAGTCAAAGGTCTTGAGTTCGAACCCAATGCACGCACCTCTGACTTTTCGAAGTCATGTGTGTATTAAATAGTTAATTATCACACGCTTAAATGGTGAAAGAAAACATCATGAGGAAATCTGTATGCCTGAGAGATTTTCTAGGTGGCGTGTGAAGTCTGCCAACCCGCACTAGGCCAGCGTGGTGGATTATTGCCTAATTCCTCTCATTCTAAGAGGAGACCCGTACCCAGCAGTGGGACAGTATAATGGTTGATTATGTAAGTAGTTATTTAATGTTTATTCAATATTTAAACATCTATCTTATTTGACCACCATGGTGTTTAAAGCTTTCAATCCAACAACTTTTGGACTCTTGTTGTATTTTTCTTTCATAATCTGATACTATTAATAATTCACTAACGCAGATGTGAACTTCATTAACGATATCCACATTTATTTCAGTAGCAACATGAACATTAATAACATTCAATTAATCACTAACTTCTCTGACTGTTTCGAATTTCTCTCATCGAACACAAACTCTAATTAACCTTTTATTTTCACTCCATTGTCAGCAAAATGATTTATAACATTTTGTTTAACGCAAAACATGTCCATTACAGCGCATTATATTGTAGCTCGTATTGGAAATAAATTTGCTACGTTGTTGTTATGTGTAGCCATTGTTTCGACGACTGATACATGTTAATCGCACAGCCCTTGAATATTCATACAAAGCGGGCACATTCATTTGAATTAATGAGCGTTTTTGATACTATGTTGTCTTGTGTTAATAGACATCGCCGCGGTTCATATCCCTCTGTTTGATTTTTTTATAATTTTAGTCGCAGCTGACAGTATAGATGGGCTACGAGAATACTATGTCATCTGTAATATTTTCAATGTAACAAAACAAAATTCTTTTTTTATGGGATAGGAGGGCAAACGATCAAACAGATCGCCTGATGGTAAGCGATTACCGCCGCCCATGGACACCTGCAACAGCAGAGTCATGAGTGCGCTGCCGACCTTCCAAAAGGGGATTGGGCCTCCGGTAGCCTGACTCACTCGGCGAAACACAACGTAAGCGTTGTTTAACGCCGGTTTTCTGTGAGGCCGTGGTATCACTCCGGTCGAGCCGGCCCATTCGTGCCGAAGCATGGCTCTCC
This sequence comes from Acronicta aceris, assembly GCA_910591435.1. Classification (NCBI taxonomy): domain Eukaryota; kingdom Metazoa; phylum Arthropoda; class Insecta; order Lepidoptera; family Noctuidae; genus Acronicta; species Acronicta aceris. The sequence continues at coordinate 3,569,626 of OU342767.1, read as the reverse complement.
CACATATAATAATTCGTAATTTATTTGCAACAACATTTGACAATTTATTTATTATATTTTTGTGATTTTTATTTTTTTCATTTTCCATGCTAAGATTATTAAGTTATTTTTTAGTAAAGGAAAAAATTCAATCGCGGGCAGGATTCGAACCTGCACCTTCTGGTTTGATATACCAGACGCTCTGACCTCTAAGCCACCGCGAACCCTACCCGCATGATTGAAATTTTGCCTTCACATTCTGAATTTACGTCATAAGGTGACGTTGGTGACATCTATGAGAAACAAGTTACCTTACTTCTCAACCGACACGACTTACTTTACAGTTACTCAGTGTCGTACGTGCTTAGAGGTCAGAGCGTCTGGTATATCAAACCAGAAGGTTCAGGTTCGAATCCTGCCTGCGATTGAATTTTTTCCTTTACTAAAAAATAATTTATTTATTTTTAAGCTCTATAGTGATACCCTGATAAGTATAACTAAGATAATAATATTTAGCCGCACAGGCTAAATATTTTTACGGTCTAAGGGTATAATTATGAGAATTTATGTTAGTACGTACCTACGATACAGTAGAAAATTCTAGTGTAGGGAAGCGATTACTTTAAAGAAAATATATAATTTGAAATGTTTTTGTAATTACAATATAGTATATTGTATACATTACTCACCTTTTACTACCGTATGTAGTGAGCCTTAGCAAGAGCTAATGGCTCTGCTCATCCCAAATTAGTTGGGTTATTGCTAGCCTAACATGTGGCAGGTTTTAGTGGAAATCCAATTATAACACCATCATAACACAAGTTTGCAAACATTATGAGAACCATCCTATGGATATTAAAAAACTTTGTTTTAATTGATATTTGAAGTTTTTGTGTGTTTAATAGCTGATATAGAATTATTATTGATTTAATAAATTGAATATATAAGCTATATAATTATTAATTATTAAATTAGAATATTTTAAGCAACATTTTGTGTGGAAATGTATTTTGATGGTTTATGCGCTATTCATTTTTTTTTTCCTTTTTTTTCTTAATAAAAACGTTGCCCCACACTAGGATTTCCTCCTGTATCGTGGGTGCGTTTACAAACACAAATTCTCACATACACAAACGCCCAGACCCGGAACAACTACCTGTAGATCAAACAAATATTTGCTCCGTGTGGGGATCGAACCCACAACACGTGACGCAGAAGCCGATCGCTCAGCCGCTACGCCAAACGTGTCGTCAAGCATATTATAAACTTCATAGACTTTAATAATAGAAAAAAGTAATTCGGGGGAAACAAACATTACAAAAACGACACTGATATTATTATTAAATACCAACGCTTCAGATCCTTTACAGAATCCATGGTCACGGTTAGCCAAGCCGTAAAACGTAGTTTTATGGTGACAGACAGACAGATATGCTTAATTTTTGCATAAAACCAAATATATCGGAGACACCTTGTGACATCATCCAAAATTTGGGACCCATTCGAATTCCGCGACGCGTTGAGAACAAAATTACTTATTCAACATCATTACCCCTATTTCGTGCCAGTGCTTCTTTTATATTATCTTCACAATGATTCTCATTATTCATATCTCAATTCTTTTTGTGGATGTTTCTTTAGGGTCCCCCTTTGTTCCGTTTTATCGGCAGACATTTTTTCAGTGAGATTTTCCGGCCTAAGCTTAATTCGTCCAGATAAATTATGCCAAGATAGAGACAAATAATCCTGCACTCCATTAAATCTGGAAAAAGCGAACGCTTTCAAGAAATTAGCCAACTAATCTTGGGACTGACTTAAAAGGGGATTATATCTTGGAAAAAGTGCGTGACCTTTTTTAATTTCGCTTTTGTAATCTACGTTCTATGTAAACTGACACTTCGTGAGTGGGATGCTTTTCCGAGAGAAATACTTGCGAATTTTTTTGAAGGAAGATATTTAAAATAAATTTTCTTGGAAAACAATATTTTGTATTTTGAAGTACCTACCTATATTTAAAGGGACCCATTTGGAAAATGATTGAAAAATTTTTATGCTGACTATCAATTATTTATTGCGGTAAGAGAAACATACAGTACTATAATTACGATAGAAGAGGAAATAATCATGTTAGCAATGTCACCAATTAAGTTTCTAGAAAATTAAGTAGCACTCGACGGTAAGTTACAGTTAAACCACATAACAAAGTTAAAATAAAAATAAACTAAATGATGTAACAAAGATAAAAGTTAACATTTTTAACAGTAAGCTAGTAAAAAAAAACTAGTTTCGTACAATAAATTTGAACTAAAATTTTAGAGAACTAACTTGTTAGTAAGTATAAAACATAGTCGGTACTTAAATTGACCTTGAACAAAGGGTTAATACGTTGCGCAGTCATTCCGTATTTTTGTAAATTTAATATCTGAATCTACATAGTTTCTCATGAAAGACGACAATACTGTTGAATCTTGTTTTTTTTTATGGAGTAGGAGGACAAACGAGCAGACGGATCGCCTGATGGTAAGCGATTACCGCCGCCCATGGACACCCGCAACACCAGATGAGTCACAAGTGCGTTGCCCGCCTTTTAAAAGGGGATTGGGCCTCCGGTAACCTCACTCACTCGGCGAAACACAACGTAAGCGTTGTTTGACGCCGGTTTTCTGTGAGGCCGTGGTATCACTCCGGTCGAGCCGGCCCATTCGTGCCGAAGCAAGGCTCTCCCACGTAAAAAAAGTCTTTGTCTCATTTATTAAAATAATAACCTCACTCGTCTCCTCAAGTATACGTTATTACTAAACAAGTAAAGGCATCCTAGCAATTATACCTATATCTACCCGCTTTTGAAGGTATTACCTTAATCCCCTAGCAAGCAGATCATACACCAGTTAAGTTGTCCTAATCCTCACAGATTCTATTACTTGACAGAACCAATCAGCGTGGGTCAGCTACAGCTAGGCGGATCATTCAATCAAACATCACCAATTAACATGAAACTAATTATATTCGGTGTTTATGCAGGATATAGATGAGATGGTTTAGCCTGTCGATAATATATTAATAGGCAATACATATGGATGTCCGCTGTTTCTTTAACGAGAAAATTGGAATATAGAGTGCATTATAGATGAAAATCGTAACTGTGTGTGTTCTGAATTAGGTTAAATCAGATAGATGATATGAGAACAAAGTTCGATGTGGTTGATTCGGTATGTGTGTGTATTTGGTGACGTATATAGCTAATAAAAAAGGCTAATCAAACGTAACAATAAATTAACGGCGGTTCAGTAATTACCTTTTATATTATGTTACTAGCGACCCGCTCGCGGTTTCACCCGCGCTGCTCCGTTCCTAAGAGGCGTAGCGTGATGTTATATAGCCTATGTTACTAAGTGATAATGCAGCTTTCTAACGGAAAAATAATTTTTGAAATCAGTCCAGTACTTTTTGAGCCAATTCATTATAAACATACTTACATACAAATCTTTCCTCTTTATAATATTAGTATAGATTTAGGATAACACTGCTTCATTTATTAGTCTAGTGGTTCTAAATGCGACTGCCAAGCTAGAAATCTTGCGTTCGATTCTCAGGTCAAATCGTTATTGGGTTTTGCTATGAAATTCTCAGTACTAGGCATAATCTAGCTCGGAGTTGGTATTTGTGGTCAGTTAATGGCAACAGACTTGCCCCCTATTACATGGGACCTAAATATATCGGCAAACTTTGGGTGTACATTAGTACACCTCAGCAAAAACCTTTGGGAAATACAGGCGTGATGGGAAATTATAATAATAATATAGTTAATTTCAAGTAAATACTTAGCTATACATTTACAGACACTTAGGAATACCGTTTAAAACTACGATCTGTGAACATCTGTGTCTGAACTAGATAACTGAATATCTGTGCTTCAGACAACAACACTCTTCCTATAAGAAATTATGTCATGAAAGCCTAGACATGTACATTGGATGTATACCAATAAATTAAAATTAAATACTAACAATGTCTCATAGGAAATGAATGAAGTTAGAATCTAGTGTGAAGTGTGAGATGTGAAAGCCTCCTTGTGTGTAGAATGTTAGTGTATGAATGCGTGTAGGAGGTTGAGTTTACTAATAATTAGTAATTATGAATAAAATAAAACCATGGTTTCGTAATAAAACCTATTCAGCGAAATTAAAAAATTACGGAACACGATCGCATAACCTTAAGAACGTTGGGAGGAAACTGAGTTTGGAACCAATTCATTTGCCAGATTTGTAGGCTGCGGTTCGACCTCACGATCATTAATTGAAGTTACAGACTCAGTATACTGGGGAGAAGTGGTTGAACCTGTGTGCGGTCCCAATCATGGGAATAGTTTGATTTGAAACTTCATTAGTCTTCGGCTCTGATTGCAATTGCAGATTCGACGTAACTATGAACTGTCTCAGGTAATTAGAGCAAATGAATTCTTGGCAAAGTGGGATTGCCTTTTGCTGTTACAAGTTTCACAATGGCTTAATTTACAGTCTGGAGAATATTCGAGATTTTGAAATTGTGCATTTCAAATACCTATTTTGTGTCCAATATGGTTGATAACCTGTATATAAAATTTCCTTTGCTTAGTATTTCTAATATTAATTTAACTTTTAACTATATTATCTGTACCATATAGAAATGTTTTATGCTTAATGTCGAGTTTAAACAAAAACAACGTTTTAAATATACCTTTACTTTGAAAAAACTTACCGTACCGTCACGCCTGTATTCCCCGAAGAGTTAGGCAGAGGTGTACTTCCAAAATTCACCGATATGTTTACATCTCATGTAATAGGGGGCGAGCCTATGCCCATTAACCGGGCACAAATCTCAATCTCAAAGTTGCTACCGAATTTCATAGAAAACCCAAATAACACTTTGCTCAACCTGAAAATAGAATCCAGGACTTTTAGCGTAGCAGATGCGTTACTAAGGTAATCAGGTAGGTTTGAAAAAACAAAACATACATAGTCAAAATTCTGAAACTCTTATCAAGAATATTTTTGATTGTTCCTCACTCTTTCTCAAACATGTATCTAACTTTTAAATTCAATTTAGGTAATTTAGGTTTTCCAAGTTACGTTTTAGTTAATTACTACATATTTATTATAAGGTACGATGGGACTGGCATGTATAAAAGTTCCTAATAATACATGAAGAGAAAAAAATAGACAAAGCAAAAAGTTCAAAATAAAAATACATAGTGGAACTCTATTAATATTCGGGGGCTAAGCTAAACCTGACTAAATCGAGAGCTAGCGACGTAATACTCCGCGGTCGGCAAATTCATCGAAATCCAGCTATAGAAAGCTTAATTAAATTAGTCCCAGTCAGAACTAATGCAGTGCAGATTGGTGCAATTTTGTGATGAAAATTTTTAAACAAAAATTACAGAGAACATTAATATTTGATACACGATATTCAAGTATAGTACAGTCGATAAAATAGTTAGGTATACAGGCAGCTAACGACATTTGTATATTACACTAGCTGTTACCCGCAGCTTCACTCACGTCACAAAAATATTAACATACTATAAGTCCGATTCAGGCGGTGTATCCACATGAAACATGCACCAGATTTTAAGTTAGACCTGTTAGTGGTGAAAATTGCATTCAATTCCTTGCAGTCGTTTTATATTATTAATATAGAAAAAGAGAGATTGTAACTTTACTGTAGCAATTCCTTTCAAGTGTCTTTTGGTTGAATTTAGAAACAAGTTTCTTAATAAGAAAGAGAAAAATTCAAAATTTGACTGCCTCATTAGTCTAGTGGTCCCAAGCGCGACTGCTACGCTAGAGGTCTTGGGTTCGATCCCCAGATCGAGCAGTCTTATTTGGTTTTTCTATGAAATGCTCAGTAGCAGCTCGGAGACTGGATTTGTGCCCGGTTAATGGCAATAGGCTCGCCCCCGTGGCACCTAAACCTACCAGCGAACTGTGGGTGTACAGTACGCCTCTGCGTAACCCCTCAGGGAATACAGGTGTGATGATGAATAATTCAAAAGTACTCAAGTTATGTGTAATTTTTCTCTCGAAAAATGAATCAATATATAAGTAATTATAATCAGACCGTTTTATTAATTATATTCAAAGTTACTATAAAATGGAAAATACCCCTTGAGTGCATAAAATTACTATAAATTTATTACTAAAATCACTTTACTTAAACAGTCTGCCGTATCCCGAAGCATTTTTGGTAATTGCAATAATCTATGTATAAGAACCACTCATATCAAACTACCCTAAAATAATATTAAAGTCAAGATATTTCGGCAATTAAGGAGACCCTCAAAAGTTCTTATTAAACTTTAGATGTAGAAAACTAATATAGGGAAGAATCATAAAACTCAGTCAACAAGACCGCCTCAGCGAATCCAATCAATGAGGAGATTAATGAAATTAGTCTGGAACCGAAGCTGACTCCACTAAACTTGCTTGCGGTAATCTTGGGAACGAACTAATGTTTGCCGCTAAAAGAAATGGACTTCCGTGGATCTTATAAAACGTGGAATGAAATGAATAAGGAAATTTGTTCGTTTCTCCTGAGTTTTTGGGATTGGTTTGTCTAGTGAACGGACTGTTGTTACAAATTTGTTACATAAAGATTTTAGTCAAATTGAAGGCATAATGCTGTTGCTATAAGCAGGCATTCTGACCTAGTGCAGATTGGAAGTCATAGCACTGCTTTTACAGTCTTATGCTTCTTAGATATCTAGACTTCATCACAATACGAACCCAGGATCCAAACTCACGCAGTACCCAAGATCCAAACTCACACAGTACCCAGGATCCAAACTCACGATTAATATTATTTCTTTAGGTGCTGTTTACTTTCCAGCAATTAATTAATCCTTTGTCTCTTTTATTATAAAACCCTTAAATATTTTCCTTTCATTAAAATTAATGAAAATCTTTTTACCCATTTAAAACAAGAAGCCAATCTCAATTTGTATATTTCGCTCAAGCACTTTAAAAATATATTTTTCATCTTCCTCAATTTAAAATCTTAGATGTTATTCACTAGAAGGAAGCTTTTAGTATAAAGTCACTTGGAAAAGGGAAAGAGCTAAAATGTTTACTAGATTGTGCTAGGGGTTTTTTCAGATAATAAACTGATTAACAACCATTTCGTAACACCGATAAAACATTTAGGGAAAGCAAGTTGTGTTTTACAATACTTTCACAAATAAATAAAATTCCATGTTTTTTTTTTCTAATTGCCTGCATCGTTTGAAGTCAATATTTATATGTCTCAATGATATTAAAACATTATTCAATCCATACCAATAAATGTGAAAAGAACTATGCAAAAGCGTCCGTCTGTTACGTTTTCACGCCTACACGCCTACACCAAATTTAATGTATTTTGATTTATAGATAGATTGGATGTTGGAGACTACCCATTGTTACAAAAAGTTCTTTGGCTAAGTATAAATATTAAAAAGGTTGAAGTATGAAGGAGGTTCTACGTATAAATCCTATACTTACATTCCACTTAGTGACCTCAGATGCAAGTTTGGCAATTTAAATTACAAAAGGCTTGACTACTGTTTAAAGTTGAAATGGGCTCTAAGATTGTTGAGCAACAATTCTCGAACACATTAGAGGCAATCGATGTTACCACTTAGTAAAACTACTGCGGAACTTATGTAGCGTTTACATAAGTTGTGCTGCGAACCCCCAAAGTTCAGAGAGCTGTTTGTAATGACTTCCATCGCTGATGGCGCTTAAATTCGAGTTTCATTATATTTTTATCTACTTAGATTCTTCTGGATAGAAGACTTACTCTACGACAACGCACATCTTGCAAATGTGTCGCAAACCCATGGCTGACAGGTTCTGTAAAAAGGGGCTACATTACATAACAAACAAGTTGGAGTGTTTATTGTCAAAACCAAACTTCGGACTGTTACTGGGAAGTTACTAACTATAAACATAATAAGCGCTCGTCCTGGGAATCGAAACTCTTGCGACCACTAGAGTAGTGAGGTAGCTTTACTAATAGAATATTGTCGTAGTACTTTGATCATTTGCACATTTGTTTACAATATTCCATAATTATTTACAATATTCCTTCCTCTATTAAAGCATGTACTAATCCATTCGGTCCGAAGAGGGCACAAAAAGTCATACACGGCAGATCAAAAGGGTAAAAATGGCTTTACAACCTGTCATAAATCGCCAGTATAAGGTGACCTCTATGTGTACCACAATCATAAACAATTTGAGGTCATTTTACACTTGTGGTTATCTAGGAGTGTCAATTTTTCTGTGTTTTATATTTTTATAGTTCTTATTCTATTTAAATTATGCTGTAAATATTATGTTAATTTATGAATACGTATGAATCTAATGTACCTAGTACGAATGAATATATATATAAATATGCTTAGTAGAAATAGTAGTATTTATTTGTTTAGTTATAGTCTTGTTCATATTTCATAATATAAAGTTCATATTTCAATAGTTGCACAATTAACGACCCCATTTATTTTGCTCTGTATGTTCTTTCGTTATGTTTAGCCTAAGGTTGCCTGGAAAACCTCGTAGTCCACGATAAGGACACTTGTATATTTGTGAAACTGTTGTGTCCTGTCTATTTTTATGTTTTTATTGGTGTACAATAAACAATATATAACACAATAGATAATGACTAGGCTATGGCTAGTCACATTTTTCATACAAAATATATTAAAATAAAGTAATAATAAAGGTCCTATTTGGAAAACTCAACAAACAAGAAATATTTGACTGCGTTTGTACCCTTTTTTAGTCATCGGTTACCAAAAGGAAAAGTCGTCCTAACATCATTCTCAAGTCACTAGACACGTTCAGAACGTATTATTAACGTGTGACTTTCCTCTTAGTTGTTCTCTATCTATAAGGAATGTACATTATTACAGTACCAGTGTATACCTTAGTACTTTGCATGTCTTCTGTCAGGATATATGTATGTATATCACGAACCAATTTTTTAAATGCTCGGTATTCAAAAAGTAATAAATAAACTCAATTGAAACTTTACGAATTTCTTGACACCTCTTATTTCTTATATTAAAAAAGGTCCAAGGTATTTGAAAAACTCAACACACAAGAAATATTTGACTGCGTTTGTACCCTTTTTTAGTCATCGGTAACCAAAAGGAAGAGTCGTCCTATCATCTTTCTCAAGTCACTAGACACGTTCAGAACTTATTAGTAACGTGTGACTTTCCTCATAGTTGTTCTCCTGTAACTTTCGTTTGGAAACCTATAAAGAATATACATTATTACAATAACAGTGTATACCTTAGTACTTTGTATGTCTTCTGTCAGGATATATAATATGTATATTACGAACCAATTTTTAGATGCTCTTAACGTGGGAGACCTATGCTTCGGCACGAATGGGCCGGTTCGTCCGGAGTGATACCACGGCCTCAAACAGAAAACCGGCGTCAAACAACGCTTACGTTGTGTTTCGCCGAGTGAGTGAGGTTACCGGAAGCCCATTGCCCTTATAAACTTGGGATTAGGATTGGGCACTTGGGACTCCTCTGGTGTTGCGGGTGTCCATGGGCGGCGGTAATTACTCAATTATCCCTTAAAACTCTGCTAAAAGCTCTGTATTAAAAAAATTACAAATTAACTCAAATAAAACTTTTTGAATTTCTTGACGCGAATTCCATCTTGGAACAAATCTCAAATTATTTGTAAAATTATTGAAATGGGTCAGAGATACTAGAATTTGCTATTGTGTCTGTATTTTTTTTGCGTCAAAAAGATCTGGTGTGAAAAGTAATTTGAAGAAATGATGACTAATCCAGACAAAAAAAGCCAGATATCAGCATAGGAGGAAAGAGCAACACAATGCCAAATTCCTTTAACAAAGGAAGATGAATATTGAGTGGATATAAAAAATAAACTTTGACAGCGCATCTCTATCAATCACTCTATGCCGCGAAAGAAGGCACTTAGTACAATACTTTTTTGTCTCTGGCTTATTCCCGTGATCAATCTTCAAATATAGATTGATCGGTTTTTTGCGTTCTTCCAAAAAAGCTGTGCTTCTCTTGCCTTTTGTATTAACGATTTTTTCGCTTTTTCACGTCTATAAAATTTTCGGTTCATAATTCTTTTAGAGTTGAATCTGAAATTGAGCATTGTAAGAGCAATTATTTGTAAATACTATAATTTGAGTCTGGAGCATATTTTACGTAAACCGCATATTAACCTGCAATTCCTAACCTTCAATTACCGTAATTTCCATAACATACCATAACGCTTCTATTCTCTGAAGGGATAAGAGAGACGTAATAATATACACTCACAGTTCGCCAGTATGTTTAGGTCCCATGTAATAGTGGGCGAGCTTGTTGCCATTTTACGTCCACAAATTCAACCTTCGAGTTGCTATAGAGAATTTCATAGAAAAACCCCAAAATAATACTTCGCTTGACCTCGAAATCGAACCTAGGATCTCAGCTTAAGACCACTAGATTAATGAGGCAGTTTAGTTGTAATTAATCTTGTTTTAACACCATTCTTATCTCTAACTAGGCCAATATCCTCTTGTTGCTAGACTTTAGTTAACACAAGACTGAATTCAAATACGCTCCAACTTCGCATTAAACTTGAATTGATATCAACTTCTGTTTTTATACGGCTCAGTTGCTTGCCAACTACCGAACAGGCTAGACTATACGTAAAGTTGAAAAGTTTTCCACGAGAGTTCGCAATAAAACACATTTATTGTTGTTTTATGAGGAGAATCTGCGTTTTATACCGTCGCGTCATCGTTGTTGAGATCATATTTTTTGTAGATTAAGCAAGTACTTTGTGTTAAAAGCTACTACTAGGGTTAAACTACTTTTTGAGATTTTATTCTAAAAATGTTACTTATTAAAAAAAATCACGTCCGTTGTCAATTTATAAGCAATATGTGGAAACTGTTTTGGATCATGATCTATTATTATTGTTAAATACTTCATGTTATATTGTAATCTGTTAGTTTCCCAATAAAAAAAAGAAGTGTTCGAATTATAAATGTGATGATGAGTGAGATATAGAATTGATAGAAAACTAAGTTGTATTATCTTTGTGGAATCAAAGTGTTAGGCAAAGGTGTACTAACATACATCCACATTTCATCGGTATGTATAGGTCCCACTTAAAAGGGGTGAGCCTATTGCCATTAACTATTAACATATCCAAACCTAGAGGTGCTACATACTGAGAATTTCATAGAAAAACACAACACATTGCTCGACTTGGGAATCCAACTTTAAAATCTCTATCGTAGTAGTCCCGCTTAGGACCACTAGACTAAAGAGGCAGTCTAATGTAATGTCAATCTACCACTAAGAGCTATTTTTTTTATTAAAATCTCATGATTAGATTCATGACCTTTTTATTGCCAGCCTTTGTGATATTAAAGCTTTAAATCATCGCCTCCTCATTGAAGCTCGACCTCGAGTTTCAGATGGAGCAAAAATAAATCAAGAAAAATATTCATATTGCGAACAAAATTAAGAATGTCGATCACGTTACAAGGAAAAATATAAAGAAAAGGAAATTAATAAAGAAAACGTAATTAACCCCAATAGCCTTGCAATACAAGCCACGAGAAAATTACTTTTCATCCAGTCTGACTTCACCCACTGCTGGTAATAGGGCTCCCTCAGTTTGTGCCATCCACCATGGTCCTGTGCAGCTCTCATCCAGGTACGCCCTCCGACTTGAATAATGTCATTGACCCATCACTGCTGGACGTCCGACACTCCTTTTGTCATACCTCGGCCACCATTCTGTAGATCCCTTACTCCACCTGTCATCACTCCGTCTTGCCAAGTGTCCTGCCCAATTCCACTTTAGTTCCATGATCCTTCTTCAAAGGTCTTGAACCTTTGTTCGTTGACTTTAATGAAAATTACTTTTACGGAACTCAAATCTCAATCTACGTTACTAATTGTTAGCAACAAAAACCGCATCAGTGAACGCTAATGAATATTTCATGCGACAATTAATTGCTGTCATATGTTGTAAGTCAGGTGGCGTCTCATATCGCAGAGTTCCTTTGAAACTATTTCGTGGAGAGGTATAAAATAGTTAATTTTGTACAATTTTGCATTCATATAATATTTCGTAACATCACACCTGTATTTCCGGAAGGGTGAGGTTGAGATGTACTTCTGTATACATAAAGTATTCCGCTTATGTTTGTGATTGTATGATTTTTATTATTGCCTATTTCAAAACATAAGCCGCAATTTCGATCCGACAATTGAGCTTCTGTGTACAATTCCCAGGTCAAGCACTGTGTTATTGAGTTTTTCCATGAAATTTTCAGTAGCAACTCCAAGTTAGAATTTGTGGCCGGATAATGATAATAGGCTTGCCCACTATTACCTTTATCGGACCTAAACCTACCGCCAAACTGGTTCTACATTAGTACACCTCTGCATAACACTTTGGGGAATACAGGCGTGATGGTATGTTATGACTCAACCAGCAAAAAGGAAGGCAAAACCTCCATTCTATTTTATACGATTTTTTCACTAGGTACTCGATACATTATAGATATTGGGATCGCAAAATAAATATCATCAACTTCTCTATTTATGGGAAAAGCGAAGTAAACAAGTACATAAATAGAGTAAATGTATTTGAAGAGGCTGTAGTACATAAATAAGAGTAATAAGGAGACATTTATGCCATTCGGATCTTTCTCAAAAAAGTGTTCAGGGGACTCGTAATAAAAGAGAAGGAGGAACGAAGAATAGCGAGGAAGACATAAACTGTCACGGTTTAAGTACGACTTCATTATTATTAGTAATTTAAGCTTTTATTTTGTGTCTTTTAATTTTTCTTTCCCATTTTTAGTTATTTTCAAAGGATGAGAGTGCTTAGATGTTTTTATCTTTGATTGCTAAGAGACTACTTGTTCAAGGAATTCAAATACCTACTCATTAAAATATTTAGGTCTTGCGTTTTAGACATTGCTAGATTTTAATCTAAATATTATAAACATTTATACATTTTATAGCCCTTACGTAAAATCACATCAATATCAGTTAGACGCACAATACATTACTTCTTATTATATTATTATACTAGCTCTACCCCAGGGTTTCACACGCTAAAAATGACAGCCTTTCATACAAACTTTCACCTCCCTTTTCACCATCTTATGGGTGAAATTCCAAAAATCCTTTCTTATCGGATGACGTAGGGTCATATAAATAACACACCCTCCAAATTTCAGGTCTCTACGATCAGCGGTTTAGGCTGTGCGTTGATCCGTCAGTAATTCAGGACAAAGCATTTTATATGTATAGATATTACCTCTTCTTACAGTAAGATTAAACCACTTTGTTCAATTCACTTTTTAATAATTTACTACTAGCTAGCTTTACTAACTTTTGATAACTTACTAGCTGAATCACTTAATTCTTCAGATAGTTCCCCCTTAAATCACCATAATACCCCATTATGATTGTAAGGAACTAAATGATTCATACTTCATAAACGTGCTTAATTTTTGGGAGCCTAAATAAAAAGCCATGAAAATACCCTCCCTATCTCAGAGGTATTTCGCGTAAATACTACTAAAGGAATTTAAATTTGGATCAATCTCATTAATCCTGACGACACTTTACGAACTCTTGCAAAACTTTCCCTGTGTATTTTGTTTAAAGTTTGTCCTTCGAATGCTTTGGAAAAAACGATTGAAGATTCCACAGGAGCGAGTTGAGGACCCTGATTAAATTCATTGTTTAATTAGGATTCTGAGTAAGTGAGGTCTAATTGCGACAAAATTATTCCTGGGGTTGCTGTGGGCGCTTTTTGCCAACCTTTATTTGTCACAAGAGTACGTAATTTCTAATTAGCATACTCGTAATTATTATGAATTTCGTGAAATTCTTGATCAAAGTGTTCAGCTACACGTGTAAGGCCTAAAATTCTTTGAACAGCGACCCTAATTGGCCTTAATTTAGATTGGGTAGACTAAGGTCACTAAACATGATTCTGAGTGCTTCTGAAGTCCCACCCTACCGCTTTTTGGGTCGTTTTTAATTATTAATAGCTTTTATATTACCCATTTTTACTTTACAGCAGCTATATTATGAATTAATATCACAAGGGCGTATGAGTTCAGAATAAAAGTACTTTAAACTAGATAAATAACGCAGAATACTATCAGATAATTCAAAATGAATTTTGCGAACTGAATGGTGCAGTAGGCAGTAGCCGGGTGATTTGGGCTAAAAACGGAATATAATCAACAGTTTTTTTGGTATTTCCCAAACGGTGTTTGTGCATTTGAGACAGATTTTTGCAAAGATACAATTATCCAGACGAAGTAGTTAAGACATCTATTCTAAAAGAAGACACAAAACACCAGGCTCCGGGCAGAATTTAGTGAAGCGCAAAATAATCGCTGATCCGCTGAATCGTGAATGTTATTATTTAAAAAAGTTCCCTTCACTACAGAATATAAGCATGTTAAAGGGACACGATAAAGGAACAATAGAAAACAAATGAGGTGTAAGCTATTCACTGTTCCCTGCGTAATGGGCTGGGGTGGGGTCCGATCACCGAAAAGGAAGGGATACACGCCTTTTAATCTAAATTTATCCTTTCCGAGGAAAACAAAATAAATAAAATTGTGAATATTGAATTGCTTAAAGGGAGAGAAGAAAATATGTGCAAGGAAAAACTCAATTGAGATACTTTTTTTAAAACATAAGCGGAGTCTCATATTAACAAAATCTGATGCAAGAAACTAATAAATTAAAACATATTTAAATGGAAGTCAATCTTTGCTCTTTTAGAAAACTAAAATTTCAGTAAGTGCTAGCCATGAAAACATTTAGTTAAGCTTAATCTGTACATGACATCTTAAAGTTAGAGTATTTTTTTGTGGTTAAAAAAATGCGTAAAAGAACACGAATCGTGCTTTAACTTTCAACCCCACATAAGTACGTAAGTACTAAAGTATAAGTCATCCAATAAATTAAGACTTTACAAGAATCTCCCAACTATTTCATTTAACTTCAACATTTTACAAAGACTTCAACATGAAATAGCTGAAAGAAGCATCTGAACTGAGTGAGATTTCATATCTTCGTTAAATCAGTCGTCTGCAAGTACTCGGTTTTGTCTCAAACGATTATTCTGCAACTTAAATTGAAGTTTGAATTAACTCCGTAAAGGAGATTAACCATGCAATGAAGCGAAAAATACCTTTAAAAAAATATCCTTACTAATATTATAAACGTGAAAGTTTGTGAGTATAGATGTATGGATGTGTGGATGTTTGTTACTCTTTCATGCCTGAACGGCTGAACGGATTTGGATACAATTATACGCTTAAATAATACATAGGCTACTTTTAATCCAGGTCGGATCCAATCCTGATGTCCAAGCAGACAAAGTCACAGGCAGGAGCTAGTAAATTATAATTATTACATACATACATACCATCACGCCTGTATTCGCCCGAACGTTAGGCAGAGGTGTACGAATATACACCCACAGTTCGTCGGTATGTTTGTAGGTCTCATGTAATATTGCGAGCGAGGCTATTGCCATTAACCGGGCACAAATCCAGACTCCAAGCTGAGCTGCTACTGGGAATTTCATAGAAAAATCCAATAACACTGCTCGACCTGGGGATCGAACTCAGGCCCTCTGACGCAGTCGCGCAGACCACTAGACCAATGAGACAATCTTAAGCTGTGTTTTAAACATAATTATTAACTATTGAATAGTTAAAATGTAACAATTATTACATTCTAACTTGACTAAATTGACTATTTCAATTAGTACAGTGATTGGCCTTACCCCAACATGCGCGAACTTGCGATTCACAGAAAAATCCTTGTGGGAGACGACACGGTATTTGTAATATGTACCGATTTTATCAATTACGATGGCAAAAAATCCCTTTTCATGACCTTTCAGCCTATAATAGGCATAACCCTTGAAAATATTATTCGTGTGTAATATTATTAGTTATTAATATTCATCCTATTGCAGTAGGACAGATGATGAATTGACTTGCAAGGTCCTTGCAAGGTCTCCTCTGAGAATCATAGCCTAATAAATGTAAATTCTATAATATAATGAACAATTTAAATGAGTTTAAAAGAAAAATTAAGTATGTAGTTGCTTGTAATGGCTGATTTCTCTTTGTTGAGAGTCAGTGTTTGTCCAAGATTATAACCCACGTGTTCTTGGCCTGTACTAGAATATGATCGACATTATATATATACATATTCATTTTAAGTCCTATTTTGTTAAGTCATACCACCAATATTAAACGCCTTACGTAGGTACTTTGAATTTGATTGAACTCTAATCCTATTATCTCAAGATCTAAATTCAATCGACGCTACAGCACACAAATAAAATAAAGATCTCAATTTCGCAAAGAATAAGTGAAATTCGATATATAAAAAAATAAAACGCAATAAAATTCTGTATCGGCGGCCAACACGCGACTCGAGGGGTACAATATTTACGACATTGGTTCCAAAAGGGTTCTCAATACCAATAAACGGACTATACCTATATTTTATAGATTTTCGTATTAAACTGTTCTTATTTTACACGTACTGTTGTAAATTGTAATATATTTTTTATGTGAAGGCTTATTCTGTAGGAATATTATCATGATTTTGTTACGTTTATTGAGGTCGCTTCAAAGTTTATAATACTGCCATCTAGTGTGATCTAGAGAAACTATTTTATCACTGATAACTAAGTATAATTTTTAAATAGCTCTCACGTTTTATTGAATGGTACTGTATTATTTGCTTTGTCTTATCGAACTAAGATAGCGTACACGAAGAAATTTAGTTATCCCAAAAACGGGTCAAGTGTGAGTCAAACCTGCAATTTTTAATAAAATACGTGGATGTTCTCAAAAAAGGTCAGATCAAGAGCACCCTAAAACCGACGATCATACATTAGGATACAAATGGAAATCTATGGTCTCAGCCTACCCCAACGGGAGACAGGAAATAAAATATGTATACTTACTTATGACTGCCTCATTAGTTTAGTGCGACTCCCAAGCGCGACTGCTATGTTAGAGGTCTTGGGTTCGATTCCCAGGTCGAGCAAAGTGTTATTGGGTTTATCTATAAAATTCTTAGTAGTAGCTCGGAGTCTGGATTTCTGCCCGATTAATGGCAATAGGCTCGCCCCCTATTACAAGGGAGCTGAACATACCGGCGAACTGTGGGTGTGCGATTAGTACGCCCCTGCTTAACCCTTCGGGGAATACAGGCGTGATGCTATGTTACTTAAATAATTGTTTTGTCATAAATGTTCCAAGATATACAGTTGCACTCTAATATCAGCACTATTGCAACGGAATACGGGTTTTTCAAAGAGCAAACTGTAAAACTTATCGTGACGTTTTACAATTCAAAGGCCTATAATTTGTGTCGACTTTATTTAATGAGCGGTAAAAGATATGTACCTTTCTAATTCTTTTTTCCAAAAATTTATTAAAAATAACTAAGCTTTTTGAACTTAAGTAATATCATAACAATGAATACATATTACGTTTCTATGTCAATATATAAATGAGTTATATACGTAGCTCAGTAGGTAGGTACAGTCTTTACTTATTAAATAAACCGTTACCTACACAATATAACAGCACTCGACAGAACTTGGACGGCGTTCACACAAATAAAATCATCCAAATAAGTACATTTATATTCCGCTGTAAGAGAAACTACAAGTTCTTGGCACAATTTTTCTATGAATCATATTTTTCGCAATAAAGCGGATGCATTGCATATGAACCCATATTTTATATAAACATAACATGGAAACGGGATATTTGAATGCCTATGATTTATGATTGCACAATATTACACAATTTTTGTACAGATTTCACAATATTGTGAAACTGTTGCGAAACTTGTGAAATTGTTGTGCAATAATGCGTTCTTTGTACCCAGTACCGGTTCAATATGATTATCATTATTCCATACCTATGACGTCATCTATTCTATAGCTATAATAAAATTGTAACGGGCCGATGTCTATGCATTAAAGAAATTAAAGAAAAACTAATATGAGGGGTCTTTGTTAAAGCAACAGAAGCCAAAACAATTTTTTTTTCGAATTTTTGTCTGTCTGTCTGTATGTTTTTACGCGCATCACGCAAAAACTACAGCATAGAATTGAATGCAGTTTTCACCGATGTATTGCTAGTGGTCTAACTTAAAATTTGATGTATGTTTTATCTTGATACGTCCGATAGAATTGGACTTATGGTAGTTAATCTTTTTGGGCCGTGAGTGAAACTGCGGGCAACAGTAGCTTACTCGTAGTATGTAGGTCATAGAAATCCATTTAACATTATTATCAATAACATATCATTTATGAGTAAAATGTCTGCATAATTTATTATCTTCTAATATATTTGTGTTTTTGACATACATAGATAAAAAATAAGAAAAACCCAAAGTAATAGGTGATACCTACTTAATACTGCTTTTGTAAAAAATGGAGGAGTAGGTATACATAATTAATATCCCAAACAAACAGTTCACAGTAACAGTGAAACCCTACAACTAAGCGTAATCAAATAAGCTGAATCTATTATTTATTATAAACTCTAAGCTGATAACATAAGGTTGAAATTTCTCTAACACTTTATAATCAACTTCTATATTTAGTGATGATTCACGAGGCGAAAAGTATATAAAGCCTCCCAACGACTATTACGCGCCATAACCTCGACGACAGCTTTATAGTTGACAGTCCTCTAGTTATTTTTATCACAATGCGAATTCACTGTAAACGTAACGATTCAGTAATGGCTGATGTTAGCTCCTTCCCTAATTCTCACGAAGGAAATCGGCTTAGTAGTGATAAACAAGAGCTGTTTCAAATGTTTGTTGAGTATCTACGATCGGATAAACATGTGAATCATAAATTTAAAATGCATGGACATGGCCATGGATGGCATGGGAAGATTGGACGTGGATCTGATGGACATGGCAAGTTTGGACATGGATTTGGCGGACATGGTCACGGAAAACATCACGGCCACGGACATCATGGACGCCATGGACATCACGGACCGCTCGGACATCGAAGTCCATTTGGCCATGGACGTCATGGACTACACGGTCGTCACAATGGAAAATTTTGCGCACACTGGACTGTTGACCTAATTCATGACGAGTCTAACAAGAGCACAGACCGCGATGTTGAAACTATTCGCAATCCATCTCCGCCTCCTCAAGAAAATCCTGCATCAGCTATTGGTCAAGAACAGCGAGCTGAAGAATGTGAGCGATTTCATTGTAAACGTTTTGGACCTGGACGTCAACATTGTGGACGCTTTGAGCGATGGAGGCGTAACCCTTATAAAAGAAACAAAGTGACATCTGAAAGTGCCAGCCAAACCGACGATATTCAAGCAACTCAGGATAATTTGAGTACGATGGTGGAAAATATTAACATTGAAAATGCTGAATGAAATAATTGAAGGCTGCAAATACAATGGGATGGAATGCACTTGAGAAATCACTGACATCAAGGTTTTACCTTAAGATAATGATGCTATTAATTGTGGTGTAGGTATTTTTTTTATTATTTTCTTTTAATTTAGATTTAATAATGAGGTTTTAAACGCCTCATAGATGATTACTAATTATATCCCCTTTCATTTTAATCTTGTATTTTATATTTAGGTGAGTTTTTACATCTATGTGTTAGGTACAATTTATGTTTCTTTTAGATGTTAATTCAATTTAAACTTTGTGACTGGTTGGTTTTTCAAGTGCTTTTAGACTTATAACTATGTTTAATCATTGTGTTTGTTTTTATTTTTAGCGCACTGAGTATATTAGCAATTCTATATTATGCTTACGTCAATTCCCAATTGAATTGAAAGAGACGATCAAATTTGCATATATTATACAAGAAAGTTCTTAAACTAAAAAACTGGATTAAAAGAAATCACAAAACCGGAGTATTATGATGACGACAGCAAAATATTGTATACTATATGAGTTTTAAATAATGATAAGGAGTTATCAGAAATGATAAAGTTATCGACATCGATATGTAGGTAAGGTAAACAAAATGTTGGTAAATATAATGATTAATGTGTGTAAACATGAAGTTTTATTTCAAATGTTTACCGTATTTACCAATACCTTGGTAATTAAAAGGTTTACAGAAGACCCT
The DNA here is from genome assembly GCA_910591435.1 of Acronicta aceris. Taxonomy (NCBI): domain Eukaryota; kingdom Metazoa; phylum Arthropoda; class Insecta; order Lepidoptera; family Noctuidae; genus Acronicta; species Acronicta aceris. The sequence goes on along the minus strand of OU342767.1, from coordinate 3,549,413 downwards.
AACGACCATTACGCCCTTTAGTATGAAAAGCGAGCCATGTATTAATAATAAAAACCGAATATCAGGCTCTGTAACGTGGGTACGTCCACTTTCATCCGAGGCCGATGATAATAAATAATGATGAAACTTAATCGGTATTTGGTGATTTAAAAATGTAAATAGGCTCGTAATACCTCTGCCTAAGCCTTTGGAAAATACAGGCGTGATGGTAAGTTAAAAAATATGAGCATCAGATTTAAATTAAATTAATATGACCCAAAAAAATGTGCCTTACTTCGTCTTACTATTTTGATACCTAACTTTATAGCAGTCGAGATGATTAGTAAAGATATGCCAGACAGTAAAAATAACAGTTTATTTGACATTTTAAGTGCTGTTTTTTTTATTTGACTGCTTCATTGGTCTATTTATTAGATATAAGCGCAACTGCTACGCTGGAAGGTCCTCAAACCGAGCAAAGTATTATTGTTTTCTATGAGATTTTCAGTAGCAGCTCAGAGTTTGGATTTGTGCCCAGTTAATGGCAATAGGCTACCCTCTATTACGTACTGGCGAACTCTTGGTATACCTACATGAGTAAACCTGTGTATTAATACCCCTATATCACCCCTATATACCCCTTTAAATGGTATGTTAAAAAGTAATTTAAAAAATAAAACTAGTGGACGTAAAACATGAATAATGCTCTTGCTCCAAAAATAAACGTTGGCGCTTATAAAGCGGGTATTATTATTCACTTATATTTTCAGTTTAGAATTTGAACTGTATTCTTTTAATAAACATGCTTGGTTAAGTAGAATAACCGCTTCCTTATTAATGGAACAACTAAGAGAAACTTATAATTAGACTTTAAAAATGAGAAGATTCTCAACTGCACCATGGTATCCATTTATCGTCGTTCATGATAATTGGATAGGTACCTTGAAAATGCCTGTCTTTTAGGCACGTTTGTTAGTAGTTCTCCCGTACGTTGGTGTATAGAACAGGACATCTCTAATAATACCTAAATACAAAGTCAAAACTATAAAAAAGCGTACGGCGATCAATGTATTCCACGGCTTCATATGGTAAATTTGCCCAGAAGGCGACGATGCTGCGTTGAAAAGCAATGCTTATTCGTTTTCTAAGAACAAGCCAGCACTCTGGTCACGCGAAGTCTTGACCAATCTCCTTGAAATCAAGAAATAAGTATTAAAATATGTTTTTATTTCATTCTTCCCCTGTGTAATCCCTGGATACTCCACGCTATAAAAGGCTATAGATTAACTCAAACTCAAACCATCCCTGCATATTAAAAAGGATTGATGAAAATAGAAAAATAGAAAGAAACCTTCTTACAACTACAGTGACACATGTAGGTACAAAACATAAACATAACAAAAAAGAAAGAAATACTAATAACTACGGGTTTGAATAGGTACTATTCGTCACTGCCGTTTAGATCGGCATCCCGTAGGTAAGAGGCATGAAAATACCTGACTAGCTCGGTGGTAGGACCTATTGGGGTCCGACTGGCTGGCGACCACCCTTACGTCGGAGTCTGTCGTAAAGCACTTTGGTGTGTGTTTCGACTTTTGCACGTAAGAGCCAGTACCCCTCGGTTGCAGCGGCTCTGGCAGTCTGTAGTCCGGGGGCTCTTAAGGGTCGGCAACGCATCAGAAACTCCTCTGGTGTTGCAGGTGTCCATGTGCGACGATGACTACTTACCACCAGGTGGCTCGTCAGCTCGTTTGAGGATTGAATCAATAAAAAAAAACTATAACAAAAAATAGAAGTGAATGCTATGCCTTAGAATATTCTTACTTGTTTACCAAAAAACTGAACACAAGTTGAGTTTATAATCATGGAGATCTCCAAGATCTACAATGGAAAGTACTTACATTGAACCCTGTAAATTATAGTTTTATCACCAAAATAGAAAAGGGAAACTCCTTGAGAACAATTACGATAATGTCTTAACTGTCCTGGTCAGAATCGAGTGTTGTAATAACACAAACAAGCGTTACATTGCTATGTCCTTTGTTGCAGGCGGAGTTAGTGGCAGTTGAAGGGAAGGAGATAGAGACTCACTATGTTTTAGCTCGCGAAAGGATCCGCCGATGGAACTCCACGTCGAAATGCTACCTCCTTGTGGAAAACTTGCCGACACCTTTACAGGTAATTATTAACAGACTAGCGACCCGCCCGCGGTTTCACCTACGTTGCCCCATTCCTAAGAGCCGTAGCGTAATGTTAAATAGCTTAAAACGTTCCTCTTGAATGACTCTATCTCATAAAAGAAACCGCTTCAAAATCCGTTGCGTAGTTTTAAAGATTTAAGCATACATAGGGACGGACAGACAGCGACTTTGTTTTATACTATGTAGTGATTCACTTCAAAATTAGAAAGTTTTATAGCAATCTACGTCATCACTGAGTTATAACGTAAATGAGTGGAGGGTCTATTGTATGAAAATATTAGGTAAGTATACTAAGATATTGCATTATAGACAATTAACAAAAGGAATTCACAAGGCGAATGACAGCGGTAGCGTTGGGAGGAGTCGCCCTAGAAGGATACGGGACAGGTGGACACATTTAAAAAGGTGTCCACCCGTCAGGTGCGTAGTGCCCCCAAGCGGTTCGTGTGTATGACAAGATGTATGAATATGGAAGAAGCAAAAGAATTATATAAGAATCATAGCAAGTGGCGGTCTGTAGTTTCTGCCTACCTCTGAAGGAGAAAGAGAGAGCCATGCTTCGGCACGAATGGGCCGGCTCAACCGGAGTGATACCACGGCCTCACAGAAAACCGGCGTTGACCAACGCTTACGTTATGTTTCGCCGAGTGAGTGAGGTTACCGGAGGCCCAATCCCCTTTTAAATGGTCGGCAACGCACTTGTGACTCCTATGGTATTGCGGGTGTCCATGGGAGGCGGTAATAGCATACCATCAGGCGATCCGTCTGCTCGTTTGCCCTCCTATCACATAAAAAAGGCGTATGTTCGAATTTATGTTATTTTTAAGTTTAGTAGGTAGATTACCTACCATTTAACATTAACGAAACTGAGAATTGATCAAAATTATATTCCGAACTTTATACTACCTAACGGTTTTTTATTTGAAAATTTTTGCATTTCAATTGTGAAAACAATTACAATTAAACAAATAATATAGCTTTCAAATAACTTCTTAATTTATATGATGCTAAAGCCATAATGGGGCGTACATATTATCTTTTTCAAGAAAAGCCAATAACCAATGCAAGAATAATAAAAATACAATGCGTTTAATTCTCTCTTTATTCCATTAATCCCATCAGGCGGGGGGCATAGCAAGTGCAAGCGTGTGGTCGTCATGCGGTTGCCGACAGCGGCTTCTGGCTGCGGTCACCAGCGGCGGTAGAGCGGTCCACTGGGCCGCCGTCCCCGCACCACCCGCTAACGACTCGGACCTCTGCCGGTTTAATTATACGTAAGTAATCTATTTATAGGTACATAAATGATACACTGTTATACGAGCGATATTTATATACATATATATATTTGTTTGTAATTGTGTGATCGAAAATCTGTTATCGTTTGGCGTAGGTAGGTAGCGGCTGGGCGTTCGGCTCCTGCGCCACTTGTTGTTGGTTCGATCCCCACACGGTGCAAATATTTGTATGATCTAGGCGTTTGTATATGTGAGAATTTGTGTTTGTAAATGCACCCACAATACACGAGAAAATCCTAGTGTGGGACAGCGTTTAACAAAACTATGTTTAATAAAAGTAGAATAGAATAGTTTTTTTATAATATTATTTAATAATAATTCTCTCATTTCTGGAAAAATCGTTTTCGCACCAAGAACAAGAAACTTGGCTTACTCATAAAATAGATCTAGGCAGACGTTATACATCGGAATAGAGCTTATTCGCCCACGTCGCCCAAAAAATTCCACAACTAAATTAATAATAACAAAACCGCTATTTACTGTTCAAACGTTTATTTTGCTACCAAATTAAAATAAAATTACAGATTATTTCACTTACAATTTTCCTGCATTTCGAATCCTTAACAGCGCACTCGTAAAAGCGGAACAACCTATAAAGATTGTTTTATTTCCACGGGTCTCATTAAGTGTACAATTCCCGATTCCAATTCCAGTACTTCTCTGTTCTTTGGAAACTCATTTACTTGGTAGGTACATGGATGGCGTCTTCTTCTTAGTGTCAATGTTACATTTTTTTCGCTGTTGTCTTGCACATCGGTTTTGAGAGATTCCATCAGACTGAGAGTATAAACTGGATATTTTTATTTAATCATAATTTAATTCAGGTATATACGGCTTCACATCGTAATGCATTCATTGTAAGTATGCGCATTCATTATTAGTACATTTTTGCTTAACCCTTCCGGGAATATATTTACACCCGAAATTTACATCACCGGTTCGTTTTAGCACAGATCAATATATTTACTCTAGGTTTTAGATTCAATTTAATAACAGGCCATCAAATTGCACTCGAGCACAAATCCAAACCAAGAGTTCCTCCTGAGAATTTTACAGAAAACCCCAATAACAGTTTACTCAAACTGGAAATCAAACCGAAGACTTCACTTCCAGCAGACATACTTGCTACTAATAAATAAATTAAATAGTAAATAACGAGCCATTTCGGATTCCGAAAAACAATATGCATCGACAAACAATTATCATAATGTACAGTAAATTAGCCATAATTATGGGAACAGTACCATTACTTATCCATAAACATTTAATTCGCGTGGCTTTCGATAATTAGCTACAGAAAAATCCATTAAAACGTTATGGCTGCATCGTTAAAAAGGTTTGATAAAGTTCAGGCAATTAAAAGAGATTGAGCGTTTTCTCGATGAGGTTCATTATTCGCTGAAATAGGTTAAGTAATTTATATTGGAGTTAGCGTTTCGATAGATGGGTCTTGAAACTTTATATTTTCTTTAAAAGTACCTTGTCCCATACAAACATTTCTTTAAAATCTAATATTTCATGAGTAAATACGGAAAAGCCGCATGGATCGTTTATTTATCCACTTATTTCTTTTATTTTCTCCCATCCCCGAAAGTACAGTTGACAAAAGTCAGGTGTATACAGGTAGCAATATCTGTTTTTCGACAAAATATTGTGTAATAATGTATCATGCTATATGTCAAAAAGCAAGTTATTAGCTGCCTATAAACAAAACCCTTTGGCGTATAATTATTTGTAACGAAATCTGTCAAAATGCAGATATCATAATTATTATGCTGTCTGTTTTTTTTTAAAAAAAAAGCTTACTAACGATGCGCGTCGCATTTTAAAAGTATTCTTGTTAACCTCTCGTACTACTAAATGCTTGTGTTACGAGTGGGTTCACGGTAGTGCAATCGGTGGGCTTCAAACCGGCAACCACATGATCGCAAGTCCGACGTCCTTGCCATTAGCCTACCGCCGCTTTTTTAAACTTACTTAAGGCTCCGGCGGAGCTTGAATTGCCCAGAAAAACGTAATACCGATATAAATAGTAATCCAGGCAATATTCTATCAAATAATGATATTATTCGGTTTTGCATACCGTTAATCTAGGTTCCTACGATACTATTTCGTCTACTACTACTTCACTGGAAATAAAAGACCGGAAAATCGTTCCAAAATTGGTAAAGTTATCAAGAATTTCATTTGCTTACATATATTTCCAGTGAAGTATTTTCGACGAAATGGTAGAGTAAGAACCTAGGATAACAGTATCGGAATCTGAATAATAACACATTTTTTTAAATGATACGTAATAACAAGATGAAATAAAATTTGATTTATTTTGGTGTTACGTTTGTATAGGCAATTCGGTCCGCCGGACTTTAATTACAGTAATTAACCAGAGGAATCTAATTACTCACCCACTATGCTAATGAAGTTGTAGCCTTATTAGTCTTCACGAAGTCTTTCCGTTATTTTTCCGGAATGTAAGTTCTACTCTACGCTTAATTGTCATTAAAAGCAAGTACCTAGCATCTGCAAGACGTAATAAAGACGCATTTTCCATCTATCACACTGTGCAGCTACCGTGTCAAATGTTTCAAACATTTTTAAATAGACCATCTGGAGCATTAAACACAGTGTTTCTCGTGTAATGGAATTAGAATTGCAATAAAAAAAGCGTAAGAGAGCGGGGACTTTTATTCTCAGTGATTTATATGTATTTTGGGAATTGCCCGGGTAGGGTTCTAGAGAAATAAGGTTTTATATATAATAGTATCTATGCAAGCTAATTAAAATTTTAAAATAACTAGTGTGTACATTACTTATGTACCATAATATACACTCACGCCTTTTCCCAGAAGGGGTAGATAGAAACTACAGACCACCACTTGCTACGATTGCCGCATAGTTCTTTTGCTTCATACACATTCATACATCTTGTCATACACACTCGCCAGTCGCGTGTATTACGCACCTGACATGTTCATTGCGCGCTCAAATGGATAGTAATAAAAAATAGGTCATAGTAATCACAAAAGGGGATACCTGCCACCATTTATAATTTTCAGGTGCATTATTTATGCAGAATAAAACCATTTTCCCGGTAACAATGCCAGTGATGTTTAATATTTTAATATGTCATGTAATATAAATATACGACTGAAGCTTTCCGAACACAATTCACTCAAAGCGTGCGAAAATAAATGAATGTTTTGGCGATATAAAAATATAAAAGCGAACGAACGAATGAATGAATAAAAAGTATCGTTCAATGTGTCTGTGTCGGGATGGAAACAAGATTATGAATGTTTTGATGAATGAGGCCCTCGGGTCACGTCGACATTGTACCAATTTTTGTGTGTGCTTTTAGTATGTATTAAAATTTACATAAAAATTAAGGAAGATTATCGTCGAGTATAAAATATGGGTCAACCTGCTTCTATTTTTATCGTAGCTCCATAATAATGTATTCGCTATCCTTACTAATATTATAAACGTGAAAGTTTGGGAGAATGGATGTATGAATGTTTGTACTCTGAACGGCTGAACGGATCTGGATGAAATTTGGCACAGAGATAGATTATAGTCTGGAATAGGCTACTTTTTATCCAGGTCGGACCCAATTCTGAAGTCCACGCAGACGAAGTCGCGGGCAGAAGCTAGTATTATATATAGTAGTGATTTATGGAGTAAACGAATAAGCAGATTGCCCAAGAGTAGCTGGTGTGTATCAACTATGTAGGATCAGCTTCAGATACGGCTGAATATTTGATCGGTGGTAGGACCTATTAGGGTCTGACTGACTTGCGGCCTCCCTTACGTGAGATTCTAATGTAAAGTACCTGTGTGTGTGTGTTTCGACTTTTGCGCGTAAGAGCCAGTTCCCCCTCGGTTGCTGTGGCTCTGGCAGTCTGTAGTCCGTAGAGGCTCTTATGGACCGGCAACGCATCAACTCCTCTGGTGTTGCACGTGTCCATGGGCGGCGATGACTACTTACCACCAGGTGGCTCGTTAGCTTGGTTGCCTAATTAACAAAAAAATATATCAGGTAATCGAGTTCTCAGGCTTTTCGGGTGTCTATTACTAAAGATTGACATAAGTGATCGAATGGATCGACAAAACCAGGAAATTACATTTTAACAAGCTTTCATAGATACGGAGATTCTCAATTGAAGAATGGAAATTGGTCATCCCACCAGAGATAGACCGCGGCAAGCATATAACATGAGCCATCTGGCATATATTTAGTACTAGCTTCTGGCCGCGACCTTGTCTGCGTGGACTTCAGGATTGGGTCCGACCTCGATAAAAAGTAACCTATGTGTTATTCTAGGATATAATCTATCTGTGTGCTAAATTTTATCCAGATCCGTTTAGTCATTCTGGCGTGAAAGAGTAACAAACATCCATACATCCAGACTCACAAACTTTCACGTGTATAATATTAGTAAGGATTACCCGTTATTTCACGCTACTATTTCAATAAGTATTTATCGCTCATAGTCACCATAACCTGTTTAAATATTCAAAGCATCACCCAATCATTTGTCGACAATATTGCAAATTGTTGGGAAACTCCGAGCGACATATTGCGTATCGGACCGAATGCCGTAGACACGACATTGATGGCTGCGATGTCGCGCCACAACACTGAGCTTTATTAATTGAAAACCTATACTCTCGTGTGCTGATGTATTAGGTTTTGGAGATAATTCACTTTGTGGGATACTAACAATGACATTACCATGCTACATTGAGTGATTAATGAGCTTCTTTGCTAGATACACGCTGCAGACTCTCAATCAATCAAATCTTTATTTAAATTCTTTTACAAGAACATTTAACATTACAATTGAACAGGTATAATATATAATTAATGTCATAATAATAAATAAAACTAAAGTAAATATTTATAATAGTTGCTGATAAAAATATTCGAAGAGGTATGTAGCGACCTGCCTGATCTAGGTTTATACAAACCTGTGTTTCAGGCCATCACTTTACGTGGTAAATAGATTAATTTTCCTTAAAAACTTAATTAACAATTTATTTCTTAGAAAGTACAGGTAAAATAAAACTAAGCTATAATATATAATCTCGTAACTACTCTACACCCGTTAAAGTGATAAGTCTACTGGTCATATCGATCAACTTACTCTATGAAACCCATAACAAACAAATACGTGGGGGCCTTTTCATACATGCTGTTAAATCCCCCCTTTAAAGGTTGCAGGTGATCAAAATAGGACCCTGTATAATCACGCGAATTGGTCGATCTATAAAAAACAGTTTAAATTGCAATAGGTTTTTTTATTCATACCATCACGCCTGTACACCCACAGTTCGCCGGTATGTTTAGGTTCCATGTAATAGGGGGCGGGCCAATATTCCAAACAACGAGCTGCTAGTGAGAATTTCATAGAAAAACCTAGTAACACTTTACTCGACATGGGGAACAAGCCCAGAACCTCTAGCGTAGCAGTCGCGTAAAGGACCACTAGGTTAACGAGGCAGATTTTTAGGGCATCCCTCTGTATCTCGGAAAATAATGCGGCGATATAATAGAAAATTATAGAGACAACAGACTGATCTGCAACAAACATAGAGAAAAAGTGACTACTCGTAGACGGAGATTGGTAGCAACTAGCGACGGACGGTGGATGAAAATGGATTGATGATGATGATGATGATAGAATAGATACAAGCGATATTTTGCATTTTAAATGTTGCCTTATGAGTCCGGCGGACCGAATTTCTCTTACAAACGTAATACCAAAATAAATCGTAATTAGAAAGAAAGAAAGAAATGTTTTTATTTTGCCCTAATGACACACAACAAATCAAAATGCAACTGTACAATCAAAAACTTAATTAATACCTAGCAAAAGGTTGCGCAAAATAGAAACACAAAAAAGGGGAGCTGGCAACACAACAGGCATGGCCATCTACCAGAGCCACAGATTAAGGGAACTTAATTTCAAACACAATTTAATCAAATTCTGTTATTATTCGGATTCCAATACCCCTAATCTAGGTTCCTACTTTACCATTTCGTCCAAAATATTTCACTGGAAATAAATGTAAGCAAATGCCTTATTTGATAACTTTATCAAGTTTGGAACGATTCTCTGATCTTATATTTCCAGTGAAGTAGTAATAGACGAAACAGTACCGTAGGAACCTAGATTAATGGTATCCAAATCCATATAATAACATAATTTCATAGAATATTGTCTGGATTACGATTAATTTCGGTATTACGTTTTTGTGGTAAATTCAAGCTTCGCCGGACCCTTAAAACCCCAACTCAGAAACGCACAGAACATCGCATGATGTCATCCTATACCGAGATTACATGCTATACAAACAGAATATTCTTAACACAAACGCCCAGGACATCAATGTATAAAGTTACCACCTTGTAAAATTTAATCCTAAAATAAAAGATAGAACTAGGCTGACCAGGTACTTTCTCTTCGTGTAATTTTACTCAGCTAGCTAGCTGAGTAAAATTACACGAAGAGAAAGTACCTACATAGATATTTCCTCTACGATGCTTTTAGGAACAACCAATCACTTTAAAAGCTCGAGCTGAATTCAGAGATTGCGTTGTTCAGATTGATGTCAAAATTATAACATTTCTAGAAATTCTAGCTGATCTCAAGTTTCAATAAATTGTTATACCTAGTAGTTGAATTAAGTCTAGATAATAAATTGAAGCCTGACAACAGTAATTTTATAAAATCTCGTAAAATTTTAGATTATGTTGAGTTTTATTGTGTAGAAAAATTTATACAGAGTTTCAGACTAAAAGACATTTGTAACATTGACCAGAATACAATAAAACTATCTGATGTAACTGAATGAAAAATTGATGACACATCATTTATACATAACAAACAGGATGCATAACAGCAACAAGGATTAAAAATTACAGTGGACTGAAATAAACAAGTTTATCAAACATTGTACAACTAACGCCCGAAAAAAGCAGCCTTTTTTAGAACTACAATCCAGTAGAGTGTTGATCAGATAAAAATGCAACAATATTCTGGCTGGGTGACACATCGGGTGATGTATGGTACCCCGGAGCGCACACGTCTTAAATTATATCTCTTTTATTAAACGACGTAGGCATGTACGTTTGTTTATGTAAAAACAGAATTGTTTTGTGAATTAATAATGATTTCATGCTTTTTTAAAGAATTTGTAATGTTCATCTATAATCCATACTAAATAAAAAATTATACATTAACATTGTATATTATACAATAAATTATAAATGCGAAAATGGCTCTGCTTGACTGTTGAAACAAAGTTAAATCTAAGTTCCTTTCTAAGTTTTGGTCATTTTAAAACCTAGAGATATTACCAAGGATTACCAAAAAAGCTAGCGAGATGAATATCGGCGGCACTTTGACTAAAAAGATTACACATACGAAATTATCTTCTTAAAGCTGGTTATGAAACTTCTCAACCGAATAAGATGAAATAGATATTTTTTGTAAGAAGTTCTCTCATTTTCTCATCAACCGATTAAAAAATTATTACGATAAACAGATCGGTGTAAACACATAAATAATACGCGTTGATTTGAGAAACATCTGTTTGTCTGTAATCGGTTAGAATAGCTTAGAAGAGAATTGAAAACATATTGTAATACTGACGACATTTTGTATAAATATTTAATCATAATAATAATAAATGCAATTTAAAAGTCTGACATGAATACCTGTTTACGAGCCGATGAAGGGTGGGAAGTTTAAAATTAATTTAAGTTAAACGGACCCGGTAGCCCGCTCCCCAGCGGTAATAGCATAACTTCCGATAGGTTCAGAACATTGAATAATGTCACCTTGTTTAGTCAAACTAAATTGTTTTAGTATAACAAAGTTTAAAGTTTTCGGATTATGTTGTATTTGGTGATGTTTATAATTATTTTTACTCATACAATACATACTACAGTCCCTTAATCGCAGTGGAAACATAATGTGGTGAAGAGATACAAATCAGTCTGCCCAATCTATATCTATCTAAACTTATAATAAATCTGTAGAGAGGTCAATTCTGTACATGAAATATATTTCCGAAATAACTATCAGCGGGTGATTAGTGATCGATACTGACGCCAAAAATGCAATCAGTAAAATTTTTGTCTGTCTGTCTGTCTGTCTGTATGTTCGTTATAGAAACAAAAACCACTCGACGGATTTCAACGAAACTTGGTACAATTGTTCTTCATACTCCTGGGCAGGTTATAGTATACTTTTCATCACGCTACGATCAATAGGAGCAGAGCAGTGAAGGGAAATGTTGGGAAAACAGGAGAACTTACTCCATTTTTTAAGCTTCCGTCGCGTGTGCAGCCTTAATGGTTAAAGCTACACAGAAATCATGTATGACGGAAATGTTCTCCTTAAAATTATATAAAAAATATTCCACGACAGCAAATGTCTATCTTTTATGGTTGACTCACAATAACACGTGTAACTCCCGATAGCTTAGCAGTTCGGAGCTTTCTGATTATATTTGTCTACTCTTACGTTAGGTGACTGACTGACTGACATAGTGATCTATCAACGCACAGCCCAAACCACAGGTTATAGTATACTTTTCATCACGCTACGATCAATAGGAGCAGAGCAGTGAAGGGAAATGTTGGGAAAATGAGTGATTCATGAGAAAGGTTTCAAGCTATAAAACATCACGCTACAACCCTTAGGAACGGGGCAATGCAGGTGAAACCGCGGGCGAAGAACTAGGGAACAAAGTAACTATTCCACGCGGACGAAGTCGCTGGCAAAAGCTAGTATTAAAATATAATCTATATTTTTTTACGTGGGAGAGCCATGCTTCGACACGAATGGGCCGGCTCGAACGGAGTGATACCACGGCCTCACAGAAAACCGGCGTTAAACATCGCTTATGTTGTGTTTCGCCGAGTGAGTGAGAGTACCGGAGGTCCAATCCTCTTTTAAAAGGTCGGCAACGCACTTGTAGCTCCTCTGGTGTTGCGGGTTTCCATGGGAGGCGGTAATCGCGGCGATCCGTTTGCTCGTTTGCCTTCCTATCCCATAAAAAAAATATGTACTACTATCAGCAGTATCCATAAACTACTAGCTCATACTAACAATATAACAAGAAGAATGTAAAAAATAAAAAAAATAACTCAATTTACTTTTCACAATCAGGACATTTTACTCAGAATTAATCATACAAAGCCTAAATTAAATACGAGTACACTAGCTTCTGCCCGCAACTTTGTCTGCGTCGACTTCAGAATTGGGTCCGACCTAGATAAAAAGTTACTCTAGGCTGTAATCTATCTCTGTGCCAAATTTTATCCAGATCCGTTCAGCCGTTCTGGCGTGAAAGAGTAACAAACATCCACATATCCATACATCCATACTCACAAATCATAAACTTTCACGTTTATAATATTATAATACAAAGTCATTAGTCACAAGCAAAAGATTAATAAAAAGTTAGTTGATAATGCTGATGATGTTTGTAGTTGAGTACAAATTTTATTATAATACAAAATGAATTTCTCTAATTTCTAGATGAACAAAGAACACAAAATAGTACACAAAGAAGGAAATCCTTTGAAATATTTCAATACCACATTACCCATTATCCAGGTCACATTAGAGAACATTAGCATCAAATGAATAAACATGTATGGAACGTTGCGGAGAAAACGCGATAAAGCGTAGAAAAGAATGGCGTACCTACTACGCCTTCTGCTAACATAAATCCAATGGAGATATATATAAATATAGGTATAAAATTATACTAGATACAAAAACATTAAGCTTATGAGTTGCTTGTTTCAGCAAGTTGTTAATTTACGAAAATTACTTGCTGTTGTGTTTGTGAACAAAACACGATAGAACTTTTCTTCCGTGTTTTACAACGGTTTCCCACTGGGGTCTATTCTCGGACCCAATAATCTTCATTTCTCTTGATATGTTACATGTAAACATACTGAGACATTGCATTTTCATCGGTTTTTACGATATTGGAACATCAAGTTATGATAGATTCTAGGCTAGGCTGGTAAATTGCTAGATTTTCAACAAAATTTTGAAATAAGTTTACTATTGTAATCCAGTTTGCTTGTGATGTGTTGTTTGATCCCTAATATTTGATGACAGGAGGTGACCATTACGTTCTCAAGCAGTTTTAATATGTAGTGAAACTAAATATTTTGTTGCTTCAAAATTACGCAGAATTGATCGAGAACATAGTAAAATGAATTTTCTTTAACCTACGCAACTACTTTACGAGGGATGTCTACGCATCCCTATAAATCCTAAGCAATTTAAACAACAAAGAAGTTTAATCATCGGTCTTTGTGTTCGCGGAGATGTTGGTCATATTAAAGGTGTAGGTAGGTAACCTATAGAAAAATAACGGCTGCTATAAATCTAGAATCTATCTAATCTAAAAAATACCGCTAATACTGTCAGTATTAGCGGTATTTTTTAGATTACTGCATTAAGTAAACATTAAATTGGTTTCTCTCTGAATAAAGTAAAGTAATTTTAATTGTTTCTGATTGAGAATATAAAGTTTTTATACATGCATATATGAGTGTAACATCAATCAGCCCTTGTCGGGCATACAAAAATTTAAAGAATGGAATTTTACAATACTGATTTTCAAATAATCTATGCTATTGTTGTTAAGGTTATCTCTCTGTATTGCTTTATAGTTGCTCTGCGATATTTACAAGAGGTAGATAAGTACTGGTCATAAAGGGGTTACTGGGAACATAACAATGTAAGACAGTGCCAAAGGATGATCTGGAATATAGCATCACTTAGACCCATACGTATCCTTTAATGAGATAATCAGAGCTTCAGTCAGTGGTATTAGTACACAGTTGAGTATTGCTTGTTCTTGTTTTGAGTGAGTAGTCAGCACAGTAAAAAAATGCCTCTAAGGAATGCCCTTTTCTACTTGCCTCCTATTACTCGGGACCTAAACATACTGGCCGGCGAATTGTGGGCGTATTAGTGCACCTCTGCCTAACCTTTCAAGCAATAGTAGCGTGATGGCATGTGTGATGATGGAAATCGAATACAAAGTATAATTCGTAAGTTAATTTTATCGCTTGAGAGTCCGGCGGACCGAATTTCTCTTACAAACGTAATACCGAAATAAATCGTAATTTAAACACATTTTAATAAAATTCTGTTATTATTCGGATTCCGATACCGTTAATCTAGGTTTCGTCCAAAATACTTCTTTGGAAATAAATGGAAGCGAATGCAATTTTTGATAACTTTACCAAGTTTGAAACGATTTTCCGGTCTTTTATTTCCAATGAAGTAGTAGTAGACGAAATAGTATCATAGGAACCTACATTAACGGTATCCAAATCCGAATAATAACATAATTTGATAGCATAATGTCTGGATTTCGATTTATTTCGGTATTACGTTTTTGTGGGCAATTCAAACTCCGCCGGACTCTTAAAGCGTCTTACAAACAAACATTGGATTAACTACAAAAAACTAATTTGTTTGTAACGAATCATTTTCTTTCTATCTTTAAAAATATCTACAGTAAAATAGTTTATCACAATGAAAAGTCATAAATTGCTTATTAACGTAATTCATTCAACTGCAATTTAATTTTTTAGCAAATTTACGAAAGCAAACCGACTTTCCAAATAAATTGAAAGAATATTTTCAAAGGGTACAGTCGAAATCAATTTATAACAGCAAAACACCATTTTACAATACGTCCGGTGGGTATTACGAGTATATCAGATGTCGAAGCAAATGAATAAAAAATTTTTGTTGCGAAGAACGAAACAGATTACCTACTTTAAACTTCAACAAAAAAACAAAGCTTCTAAGAATAAACGACCTGGATTAATCCGAAACTCATTATCTAAAATAAAGGGAGTTACAAAATTTATCGCAATAAACGAGGAAAATTTATAAAAACCTCATCAAATAACCTTTTTTAAACCCTCTAATGAAGTGTTGTGGGTAGAGAATTTGATGAATAAGAATTCGCTAATGATTTCGCAAATGGATATCATACCTAAATATTGTTTTATTTTATTCTAAACCTCCCTAATTCACATAAATCTGATATTTCTGGTAAAAAAGGGATGATATTTCAATTAAATTGAAAGACATCGTCCAGACAGAGGGTAATAAACGTAGTCCAAAATGGGTCTAGACGTCACGACATCAACCCATAAATTCGTTAGTCTTAGCACTAAATGCTTTTAGGTCAACTACCAATGTTAATGGACATCGTATAAAACCAATAAACTTTGACCAAACAACTCGAGCATTCTAGTGTCGGCAAAAATGGGCTTAGATTTATAGCGACAAATATTGGTATTGTCGGGAGAAATTTTTGATTTGTGTGTGTTGGATCTGACAAGTAAGATCGTGGAAACAAAGGCCTCGTGTTTATAGCTAGGCCCGAAACACGTAGTTCACATTTGTTTTGTTTACATAACCGCTTCCGAGTCGATAAAAACGTTGGAGAATTTTTCTTTCCGCATCTGGAAGGTTTATTATGTGATCACAATTTTCATAATTTTATTATTAACATAAGAATCGATACTAAAGCCAAACATGAATATAGTGTTCACTTAATTTGTTTGTTTATTAAAGATTGTTAAAATATCTAAATAGCTGATGTTTTTTTTAAAAAGCATCCATAATATTAAGGAGTAAGTTTACTGCTACTCATAAAACATTTTTTAATATGTTCACATAAAACGAATGAAAAATACATACCCACTCCGTACGTAGTGGCCATAATCCTAGCTGCATTCTGTTATTGGATAGCAGCTCGACTCTTTTAAAATATTGCCATTTTAACACCAATATTACGTGCAGCCATATTTTAAAAGCCCATGTGGGCCGACAGTATTTTATTAATCGGCAAACCACAATTTATTTTACATACTTTCAAAATATTTTTACAAAATGTAGCACCAATATGAATCGTGATAATATGAAATAATCGGAAACCATTATAAGGAACCATTAAAATAACCCCGAACTTCAACAAACAATAAGAAATCACTCCACTGTTACTAAGGACCCAATTATTGAAGTGTACCCTGTTGGACAGAATGGAAGGAAAGCTGAATTAGGATATAAATATCGCACTAGTAGCATTTCCTCGGATAAATCCAGTAGAAAAACAATCACAAGATTTTTGTCCGAAGCCAACCGTGGGCGCGGTGAAATATTGCACACAGGTGTACTTTATTGACCTAGAAACTGCTTTAATGTAAAATTTAGAGATATTTTTTACTTCAACACATTGTGGCAAATGTGATTTAGTGTTTACTTTCCCTGTAACTTGAGAATTTGTTGCTTTAGTAGCGGGTCGGGCAATAACTTCTACATATCTCGCAATAGTACCTTGCTTTATGATTGGTTATATTGTAAGCACAATGTTATCGTAATTTTAATATATCCATTTTTTTCTAACAATCTTCAATAATGTTGTAAATTATCAACATTTTACTATATGTACAAAATAAAACAGACTTTGATCTTTTCAAGTAGACAGCGACGGACGGGGCGAGGCTAAAGAAAAATTTGAATTAGTTTTGTGATTAAGTCAATTTGAAATCCTCACAAAATTTACTTAAAATAAGATAAAGCAGTAATTTTTATTACCAAATTGCACATCATATAATTATCAGATTATGTTACCAATATAGAACCACTTTGCTAACATAATGGTTCTTTTTCAGGTTCCCTGTAACGGCTGACATGGCGCCCGTCAGCTCGCTGCTCGTCTATTACGTCACAGAAGCCGGCGAGCCTGTCAGTGACGTAGCCAGCTTCCATGTGAGACTGCTGCATAAAGAGGTCAGAATTAATAAAATTGAGATCAGCATTAGTATGTGTTTGGTAATAAAAAAATATAAATGAAAATCCACTTTTACTTACAATGTTATGGAAAATTTGGAAGGAATGTTTGGAGCAGATTTTTTTATGTGAATCAATTTTTTAAAAATATATGTTACTTACTCGTAACATATTGGAAATTAATGTTTTTCATCCATGTTAAATGTTAAAATAATATATACTGACATATTATTTCCCTAGATAATTTCTTTTTTTTTTCTTTTTTTCTTTTTTTTTAAAAAACGTTGCCCCACACTAAGATTTTCTCCTGTGTCGTGGGTGCGTTTACAAATACAAATTCTCACATACACAAACACCCAGACCCGGAACAACTACCTGTAGATCATACAAATATTTGCTCCGTGTGGGGATCGAACCCACAACACGTGGCGCAGAAGCCGATCGCTCAGCCGCTACGCCAAACGCGAATGTTTTGTAGTTAATCAATTCAGAGACACGTCATGTTAAGCCCAATTGATCATAAGTACTTTGTTATTATTTTTAAGCTTTATTTATTTCAGCATATTCGTACGATCGAATCGTGAAAATACTTTCCTATTGTTTAGATATTTACTCTAACAAATGCTGCGCTTTCCTAAGCTGAACAAACGCCAATCTCCACTTCAAAAATATCTTGATCGACTAAGATACTTACATAGGCACAGTGGTGACCAAAAGTCCATAGGCAATCTGACAACGCAATAGCTTCACGTTTAGTTTGACTTACGACCTTCTATTGATTGTCAATAACACTGATAACTGGCTGTATCGAGCTCGCTCGTAGTTCATAGCAATGTAATCCTTAGCGTGCTTACGGACTTTTAAGCGTTTACTGTACATACATTAGATTACTTGACCTTAGGCTAAAATGATTTATTTTATTTTTCGCTTTTAAGTATATTTTTTAAATTATTATTATACGCAAACAAAGAAAAAAATTTAGATAAGAGGTATTTTATTTGTAAAAACATGAATACTGTATTACAAATAGCTTGCAGTGTAAGGAGTTAAAAAATAACATAATGGTTTACATGTTTTGCCATATATTATGACGCACAAAATTTAATGGGAAAGTAGCAATCAGCCAATCGCAATATAATTTCTAGGTAAAAAAAATATAATACAAAAAATTCTAAACATTTTTCGTTTATTTATTTTTATTATTATTTTAAATGATTTCTATAAATTACGTTTGATTATGAGAAATATGTCGGTAACTTTGGTTCTCTGTCGGATAACCTCGTTGCGGATTTTATCCTTCAGAGAAACTCCGAGCATAGCACGCTCCATGGCACGCTGAGCGACTTTAAATTGGTGCTTGAAGGTCGCGTTTTAATTTAGAAAGAGCTCCATTTCCAACAAAATTTGATTCTACTCGTAGGTAATTTCCAGACAATATTTGTAATCACTCAATTAATTATTACTGCCCAATAGGCCTGCGTGGTTCATAATAATGATTAATCAATGTATGAACCTTTGATCAGTCAATTGGCGTTAAATTGAAATACCGTTTGCGGAGCTTAATTAGTGCTTTGTTGAATCTGTGTACCCTCCACCCATTCCCCATCGAAGTCAATTTTTCAATGTACTTTTAATGTGGTGATTCGTGTTTATAAATGATGCTCCAATTTTTTCAAAATTGTTTACACACTGAATTGAAAATATTACAAGCAAATAAAATTGTAGCATTTAATTAAATTAGAATGTTAATTAAATTGAAATATTGTAACGAATTACGTTAAAGTCTAAGTACTTGTAAATTAATTTGCGAAATCAATTAGTGTTCTTGCGAAATAAACTTAGACTAGATGAATGTAGTCTAGACAATTTACTTGTGAAAACTGTAAATTATTAATTAGGAGTAATTTGTAACGAGTCTCTACTAAAATGAATTGTAAATTAATATAAATATCTACCCAAATAACCATGTTGTATTAGAAAGTTGAATAAATACGTTGTGTAACTACAATGTAATTAAAATTTTGAATATTTATTCAACCGAAGAGGCTTAAATAAATTTTATTGAACTTGTAATTATTTTAACATTTTTTTATACAAAAAAAAGTTTTTGCACGGTGGTAGGACCTCTTGGAGTCTGTCTGGCTGGCGACCACCCTTACGTCGGAGTCTGTCGTAAAGCACCTTGGTGTGTGTTTCGACTTTTATGCGTAAGAGCCTCCTCAGTTGCTGCGGCTCCGGCAGCCTGCAGTCCGTAGGGACTCAAAATAAACTAATTTTTAATTTCCTTTGAAAAGATACGAAGAGCGATTTTTAAAGTTATACTATAAAATCTACCAATCAAATTGGTTTACGGCAAAATTATGTTTTCTTTCTTCAAAATCCGTGATTAGAAATAGAGTGGACAATTAACAAAAGATCTTGCCTCTTTAGTTTGTCAACTTTTGTTGTGCGTAATGGTTCTGAGATGCTTAGTTTTAGAAAAAAATGTAACAGTCTGTGAATGAATTTTTTTAAATAAGTACCTACCGAGTACTGACGCAAACGCGGGCGGCGACTTTAGTCCTTTGCATTGGACGTCATATCCTGTTATGCGTGTGACAGTCCTTTTTGTGCTCAAATTTGCCACCAAACAAAGGATTGTTTGTTTGATGGCAAATTTAATTAAAATTGAACTTTTTGAACAAACCGTTACAGAGATTCAACTGTTGTAATATTTGTATGTGTAGTAATGTACTTTAGGGTATACCTATTATTTGACTAAATTAAATAAAGTTGTTTACCAACGCAAATACAACTAAATCAGTTCACTTTATTCGGTAATCCTACACGATAAACTCTACATAAAAACCTAATAAGGAGTTCTTAAATTTTATTTAAAACAGACAAATGCTTTAGTGGAAGGCATTTTGACTTAATCAACGTAAATAGTACCCCAAGGCACACTTATTCAAATGGCATAGGTATCTCTAATGGGCCCCCCATCAATTACGAGGATTTAAAATGATTTACTTTGAACGGCGTTATAAAATGTTGACCAAAACACGTAAACAAATTAAGAAGACATTCATTATTCATAAACGATGTACCATACTACAATCAAGATTAGTTATAATATGATCTTTGTTAAAAAATATTGCCCATCCAGTCATTCATGGATCTATGATTCGGCACTTAAACTAATATACAATACGAATATGTTGTTCGTGCAGGAATTGAACCAATGATTACGTAGTAGAATTCATTTAATAAAATCGAATGAAAGTCAGGTTGGAAACGTTAACATATACTACATATATGTATAATAATGCATAAAGCCTGCAAATTCGTGGCTTTAAAAATGGTAATTACTATCATTTTTTGAATATGTGTTTTCTTTTATGCTGCTCATTATGCAAATGAAGCCGGGGCAAGAAAATAAATAAACCATAATTTCATATTTAATGAAATTAAAACATTGCCACAAGGCAGGGATATTAACAGATTGCTATCGTCTCTGTAAATTATGCTCCAAATGATAAACAGCTGACATGAGCTACGTTCATTTTACGGAATACGAATGCAAAATTAAAAATTTTAAAGTTTAATTACAAAGATACAATCTTTTATTGTAACTCCGAGAGCATTGTGATTACTTTTGTGTATTTAGATGACCTTATATTGTTTTTTTGTAAATAAGACAAAAAGGGTGTTTTTAGTTTATACGACAATCTTTAAATTAATGGATCACCAAAAAATAGACCTATGGCTATTTATCTAGAAACTGGTTTAATCGAAATGTATTTTAACGTTGTATGATGACGTAGATTGTACATTGCTTCTCAGTTTGTTTATTTTGCAAGAAATATATCCATTATTGTTTCTATATTATATGTATTACGTTCTTTTCCATATTCTTTTCTTTCCTCCGTATCAAAATTACGTCCAATAATAACGAAGCATTTAATCAACGACCCTAATGAAAGGCAATTCATTGTCTGTTAAAGGACGCAATTAAGAACGCCTGTAATTTCCACTGTACCCCAATATCGCTCCAGTGCGTATATACGTATCGGGCATGGTACTGTTAACTGGGTCTTGGACATTAAATTTATTGCTACAGTAACTTTGGACGATAGATTTGTGCGTGTGAGGTCTTACATTTGGCAAAATACGCTGTAAGCTCTGGGTTTTCGTTTGTTATTCAAGAGTAAAGGTCGGGTACCTGAATACTTTATTCAGATTTTGCTTTTAATAGCATACTATTTTCATGTGGGATAGCACCTTTATCATTGGTTGTCATTTAGTTTACACTTACATGGATCATAGGTATTATTAAACATTATTTTTATTTAATTCAAAACACACTATAGTATGATTTGTTTGATCTATCCCTATAACTATGTTATAAAAAACCATCACGCCTGCATTCTCGGTATGAATAGGCAGAGGTGTACTAATGTACACACATAGTTTACTGACATGTTTAGGTCACATGTAATATGGGAACATGGGGTGAGCCTATTGCCATTCCGAACTCTGAGCTGCTACTGAGGATTTCATAGAAAAACCCAATAAAACTCGCCCTGGGAATCAAACCCAGGACCTCTAGCGTACCAGTCATTCTTAGGACCACTAAAGTTTGAGTTATGTGTTATGACTTAATACTATTATTCTATGGATTTTACCAGGTGGCAGTAGCCATAGAAGAGCGTCGATGGTGGTATCCCAGGGCAGCACTGCAGCTGCGAGTCCTCGCACCACCAGATTCAACCATGTGTTTGATAGGAGCTCGAGCACCACCTGATGCAAGATTTGATCCTCACCAAACGTAAGTAATCCTCGCCGGATTTAAAATATTACAGAAGTAAAAAATATGTTCCACTCTTTTTAGTGCAGCGTCCTAGCCTTTTCCCAAAAGAGGTTGGATTGGTTTACACGAAGCGACTACCATCAGACGTCATCAACTCAATTTCTGGCCAATACCGGTATTCGAAGGATAGGCTGGTATTGTCAGAGCCCACTAACGGTACCGACTGATAAAGTTGCTCGTATAATAATTGCGACAAAGGGATTTCCATTCTTTTCAAGCACGAAGGAGTTTAGATGTGTTAAGAATGGTCCATAGCATCCACAGACTGACCGAGGCAAACGCAGCTTAACCTTGGAGATCGAGGTTGATCAGCATAGTAATTACATAGTCATGAGCCCTTTACAGACTACTTAGTAGATTTAACGTTTTGAAAAACGAAAGAAAAGTCAAATTACCTTAAAAAACACTATTACGTTACTTGTCACCAACATTAGCTTTAAACCACTATAAAAGCTTCCAAGAATTTTAATTTCCGCAATCCTCTCCCGATAGTCTCATAAGGTTGTGCGGAAAAACTTATTATTTCTCAGTCCATGGTTCCGACAGCTCGTAGTGATGCGAATAGGAACTCGTTATTGGTCGGGAGATCGAATAACACTACCACGCCGGTATAATAACTGCGTTGCGGAAAAAGCGGGCTAAGCGATGCAGCAGATTGTGTATTGAGCCAGGGGAGTGACGTCATTCAGAGCGGATGGTGAAGTATTCGAAATTGGATTTCAACTGTAAATATTTACTCTATTTTCTTTGTTGTAAGTAGTGACTTGTTTTGGATCAGACTCCGTTTTGCTTGATGGAGTTGGAATCTAAGATTATAACCTATTTATGGTGGTTTATGGATGGTTCAGGGCAGGAAGACGATGATGATGAATAACGAGGTATATTATCAGTATTAATATTTGTACACCAAATACAGAACGTATGTGTGTATGTGGTATTGATATGAAATGGTTTACGCCTATACTCCCCAAAGGTATACTAATTTACACCAACACCTGAGGGCCAAGTGTGAGTTTCATTTCACCGACTCGATTTTACGTATCGACCGCGTTTTGCATGGTCATTGGTGATTTCCATGACCTTCACTACTCTCCACCAATCAGAGAGCCCAAAGCAGTCGATGCGTAAAATCGAGTCGTTGAAATGAAACTCAAACTAGGCACTCAGGTTTGTTTCAGTCTCATACCACACAGGGCAATCCTATTGCTGTTAACTCTGAGTTACGATTTGTGCCAGACAGAAATCGTAACTTCAAGTTGCTACTGATAATTTGATGGAAAAACCGAATAACACTTTGCTCGACCTGGGAATCGACCTCGAAACCTTTTACTTAGCAGTCACACTTATGACCACTATATACCAAAAAGATAGTGATTACCACATGTAACGACGATAAACTTATTTCATACTAAAAAAATATTGTTCTACTAAACTCATTTGTAGAATAAAAATGAAATTGAATTTCAACTGCAACATTTCTAAGTTGATTTTCATACGTCACGCCCTGTCTCGACGTAGACTTAGCCTCCGTCTGACGCGAACAAATTTTCTGAAATTAAATAATCTGACAATTTAATGTTATAAAATTGAATGAGAGTAAATTGTCTGGCAAGATAATTTTGTTGACTAAGTACGGTTTAAGAGGAACTGGATGGGTTTAGCTATACACTATGAAAAAAAAACCTGTTCGATTCAAAATGGGTATATAGTTATCCTAATCACGTCACCAAATAAAATAAAATAAAAATATATTCATAAAAGTAAAACTTTTTAATGGAGTTTAACATTCATGATTATCCTCCCCAAATTACCACTGTTACTCCAAAAACTAACAAATTTTAAAAAATTTATATGAGCATCATCTATCTTAGTATGTTTGGTAGGTACCCAGGGACGGGTGTCGCTGCAACCGCTAGTACCTATTGCCATTTCAGTTTCCTCGATTTATAAAAAAAGTGTATTTTTTTCTTGTAAAGTGAAAACGATTCCTTGTTGATATAGAAGCGGTTCTCGATACCTACCTAACAATACATTCACAGCTTGGACAAGATTTTCTAACACATGGTATAGGTATTTAAAAAAACTTAATCGGTAATTAGATATTAAACGTTACGTACGTAACATTTGTTAGAGTTTCCGATTGTTAGCATAATATTGTTGGTTGCTTTAATTCTTAAGCTTACACCATCCCTAGCAACGAACAAAGAAGGAAGTGCTTTGAATACTAAGAACTCATTTTGTAGGAGTTTATTGTTTAGCAATTAAACAACATCGTTATTATTGTACAAACTGGAGTCTCAAATTCAAAACAAAGTTGCAGCAATGTTGGTCTTAAACAGGATGCCGATGATTAGTTGGAGCAACAAGTTAAAGGTTGATAATATTGGGATGTTAATGTACGGCATATTTTACCTAAATTTTGTTATTTACTACTGCAATCATTAACGAAAAACATACCTACTCGTGAATAATAAACACACCTTTCTATGTACAATAGACAGACCACATTTAGGCAAGTAAAAAAAGTCGCCTTTTTTATCTCCCGACGTAAAAGAGGGATATTATAAGTTTGTAGTGTGTATCTGAATGTCTGTATTGTAGCGCCTATACGAATTTACTGATTCCGATTTTTTGTCTGAAAGGTGACATAATCGAGTGTTCTTAGCTATGATTTAAAAAATCTGGCCAACCGTTTGAAGATTATCAGCTATTTTCTGGTTCATGGAGGGATGTGGGCAACTTCCACAGGTCTGTTCGACTTGAAATTTGATATCCTGTTACTTCGATGATATTGCAAGAACGTGGTAACCTTGTCTTGATGTTGCGAGGGTTTATAAATTTAAAATTTATCGTTATTCACGTATTAGTTATGGCCACCCATGAGATTATAATGTTACTAACTAAACATGAGTACATAGATTAACATCATTACCCCACACTTTATATTAGATTGGAAAATGTATTTGAATTTGAAATTGAAACACAATAATTTTAGGGAGTATTTTGCGGCGGTATATAATAATATACCCTCATGAAATCTTACAGCAGTTCTTTCAGTTGTTAACATTAAACTTAAAACAAGTTTAATATAATAATAATTCTTTTCAAATCTTTCTCTTGAAAATATAAGTTTTTATAAGCTGAGAAGATTATACTCGTTAACAGTTTTTTGCATGAATAAATCCTATTCAGTTTTATTACGCCTTCTGCTTTAGACGTCTAATGATAGCTTTGCAGATGCCTGGTCGTTCGAGCTAATAGACACGATAATTTGATCGCGTCTAATGCAGATTTATGGGTCCTTTGAAATCTTTTCAATAAGCTAGAAGAAAATCGGCGTTAAACAACGCTTACGTTGTGTTTCGCCGAGTGAGTGACGTTACCGGAGGCCCAATCCTCTTTTAAAGGTCGGCAACGCACTTGTGACTCCTCTTTTGGTGTTGCGGGTGTCCATGGGCGGCGGTAATCGCTTACCATCAGGTGATCCGTCTGCCCGTTTGCCTTCCTATCCCATAAAAAAAAAATCTAGTCGACTGATTTATTTTTATGCCCCCACAACGTTGAACTTGAATAAATAGAGCTGATCAACAAAAATAAGGAAGCATTTTAAGTTTATGCTAGACGGAGTTCGCACTCTAGGTACATGTGACGTCAAGTATTTTGTGCGCCATACGAATTCTATACCAACACTCGTTTTGCGGGAAAGGGACAGAGCATTCCCTCTCAATCCTCACCAAAAACTTTAAACCTTTCTGAACTATAAGTCTGCTAGTTGGAGTAAATTAAACACCAGTCAGCTATCCTAATAAGAGGCGTCTTACGGTCTTACAAATCTAATTATTATAAATGTCTACCATAAAATTCAGGTGAGTTTGCCATTTTCAAAAATAATTTCTACAGATATCATTTTAGTTTTCAAGTAGTCACGCCGGTTACGCCCCACGTGCTATTCTGACAGGCTTCGCTATAATTGCACATTGGAATTCTGAATTCAAATGCATACATACATCACGGAAATAAATTACCCTTGTCATTGGCGTACACGGCCATATGAGGCACAATTGTGCCAAAATATACCGCGAACGTTTGAACAATTCGCGGTACTTGTGCCGGAGCGTCAATCAAATATCGTGACAATACCAAACGGCGTTCAAAGCGAATACATCATTTATCGTCACACGATTCATCTTCGTGTCTGGAAACACACTGGCGTATATCAGCTCCGTGCACATCATTAATTTAATCACGTTTGGCGAATGAGGAAATTGCTAGTAATACAATATTACAGAGAAAATAAATTTTCTATGGTTAAAAACAGAAATGAGTTTATAGAGAGCCTAAAATGGCCATTTTTGATGATTAACCGACACATCTGCACAATATGCCATATATTTCCACAATAAGCTGGTATATAAATAACTTAATTCTTCAAAAAACCAAGTTTGTTCGGAATCGGATACCTACTGAATCAATTTCTGTCATTTTTGTGCGTTCGTATTGATCGTTTAGCAGTTCTTAGTTTTATAATTTTAATTAAAAAAATATATTTTTGACTACCGACCCGCCCGTGGTTTCACCCGCGTTGCCCCATTCCTAAGAGTCGTAGCGTAATGTTAAATAGCTTAAAACCTTTCTCTTGAATCACTCTATCTATCTATTATATATATATATTATATATAATATTATATATATTATATATAATAAAATAAATAAAATTAAAAAAAAAAACGCTTCAAAATTCGTTGCGTAGTTTTAAAGATTTAAGTATACATAGGGACGGACAGACAGCTACAGCGACTTTGTTTTATACTATGTAAAGATAAATAATTGATTAATAAAATATATAATATATTTAAAATATAAAATATCGCGAAGACGTTAATTACACTAATATACATTTTTTTCCCCAGGGGTTATAAATGATGTGCCTCAACATTTCTTGTAGATTTGTTGTTGAAAATTTTGTAAACTAGTGTTATTCTTAGGGATATTTTTTTTATGGTATAGGGGTAAACGAGCAGACGGATCGCCTGATGGTAAGCGATTACCGCCGCCCATGGACACTCGCAACACCAGAAGAGTCACAAGTGCGTTGCCGGCCTTTTTAAAAGGGAATTGGGCCTCCGGTATCCTCACTCACTCGGCAAAACACAACGTAAGCGTTGTTTAATGCCGGTTTTCTGTGAGGCCGTGGTATCGCTCCGGTCGAGCCGGCTCATTCGTGCCGAAGCATGGCTCTCCCATGTTGATTTAATAAATTACTATTACTATACCAAATATACATTACTTACCAAAATTACTGTACCTTTTGAAATTCGATTAATCGACTAACCGATTCAATAGCCGATTAACACGATGTACAACGCGAGATCAGCTTGTACTGGAATTATTTCAATTAATATAAGAAAATTTCAAACGTACCCGCATTCAAATTTTCTTCCGTATTTTCGACTTTATAACTGAGCCAAGGATTATGTCATCCGATTCGTCTTTCTGCCGATTTGTTGAAGGAAATATTTGCTGCCTTTTCATCTGGTTAAATGAAAGCATATGAACGGTTTCGGTCTCTATTGAGATATCGAAATATGTAGACACTCGTATCGACTTCAGAAGTTTGTTATGTATTTTTGCTCTGTAGGTAATATTCGCTGATTTTGCTTCCGCGTCATCCAAGGGTATCGTATTTAATGAGATTACTTCACCAAGTTTGGTTCTTTGGGCTTTAATGGATCGCTCAAGGATAATGTGATTAATATAAATTGGTGTGTTTATATAAAATTGTTTTTTAACTTAATTATTTTACTTTCCACTAAGGTGGAAAATATTATATAGAACAATATTATTATTATTTTATTATTTATTTATTTATTGAGTACACCAACAGTAAATATATACAATCATTATAAAGGTCTATGAACAAGGGCATAGTTTCTTATATATAATACTAATTATAGGTATACATAACATTTTCAATTAAAGATAAACAAACATAATTAAAAGATTCAAATTAAAGTAATATAAAAATAAACAATTAGCATTTAGCAATCACAATACAGAAAATAAGCATTACAGTAAAAACAAAAACAAAATTTAAACTTAGACGGGCTTTGATAAATTAACGAGGTTGAGTCGTATCGCTGTTGAGATTTAAACTTGTATCTAATACTTTTTTCCTAAAGCCAGCCAAGGAGTCATGAAATATATCTAAACTGGAGTTCAATTTTTGATTAAGCATGTTATATTGATTGAGGATTCGATTTAAGGGACCATGTGCACCAATGTTGGTTCGACAGAATGAAGGACAAAAAGTTTTAGTAAGGGATTTGCGAGGTATTTTTCGGGGAACTGTTAGCGGAATCTGAGCCAAAAGGTGGCTGTCATCAAATATAAATGAACTAACACCGTTATAAACTTATGTTTAGATACAAAAATTCTGATTCTGATACTGGCTTAGTACTCGTAGTGACCCGCGAGGAACTCGATTTTTCTGTATATATCCCACAGTTCGTTCTCTTATGCACTTCAGATATTACCTACCTATATAGTTATTATTCACAACTGTGAACAATTTCATACTTCTAAACTCACCGATACAAACTGTTCGTTGTTTGTTATTCAGATATTTTGTGTAGATACTACTTGTGGCCTGATATTGTTTGAGTTAACCGCTAAACTAACTGAATAGATATGACTGTAATTAGACTGTATTGAAAGCACATAATTGATCCAATGAGGTCATCATTCTCCGAGCCAGACGAGGTTGATTACCACTTACCACTATTTTATACGAAACGACCGTCATCAGAACTCCGTGACCCAATTTTTGGGCAATACCAGTATCTTGAGGTTAGACTGGTTATAAGAATCATTAAGACCGCGTTGTATCTCCAATATTATTTCCTTTTTTGAAGGAGCATTAATAAACCATTAGGTATTTTACCAGGAATCCAGAACACGAGGAAGCGCCCGGCCCGGAATTCGTATCTGCCGGTGTGTCGCTCTTTGTTGGTGGCGGCGCGTGCGGCGGCGGTGTGCTGTACCGACAGCGAACTGCGCCGGCGCCGCATGCTCCCGCGCACTTAGTGCCACCGGCGACCCATGATCGACTATGGATGTGGAAGTGTTTTAATTATACGTGAGTATTTTTGTATTTGTAAATCATACATTGCAGATGAATTAGTTGCTGCTCACTGAATAAATTAAAATATGAAACTTTTTGCCGAGTCATTTAGCAGGAACTTACTCGGAGTTAGTGAAATGGGGCCTAAAATAAATATTCGGAATATAAGATCTGTCATGTTATGGTATAGGACAATTTTCCACTTTATCACGTGTTAATTAAGATTAATAATAAAGGACAGACAAAGGTGCCTTCTAAACTTTATACTTTTACTTAAATATCTGTAAACTAAGTCTCAAGCTATTAATTAGACAAGATTCTATAAGTAAACTAGATTCGTAATGAAATTTAGTTACTATTTTAATTTAGCCTTAGAATCGTATCCAAAAGTTTTACTGTTACCAAAACCTCAATTTACTTGTGACACTTTATAATATCCTGTCTTTATCATTTTGATAATGAGATGGCCTTAGAAATAAGATCCAATTTACCTCACAAATCGGTCAAAAGTATTGTAATTTTAATTATTGTAGGTTAAACCTGCAGTTTTTTTATTCTTGATCTTTTTTATTCTTACGCTTGACCGCCAGTTCGCCCGATGTTAAGCGACACTGTGATCTACGATGTAGCGTGCTTACCTAGAAGAAACGGATTCACTCATGATTTAACGACGCCCAGATTATTTCTAACACTTATAAATACTGTTCCTTCGAACCTGCCTCTAATTGTTAATCTTTTGATTAAATTCTCTAACTTTAACAACTAATTACAAATTACGGTAAACTCCAAGAATTCCATTTTAAAACAACTTGCATAAACCCCTTGAGGTATTAGGCTTATACATTTTCTTTCGTTACTAAAGTATTTGGTACTTTTATTATAATAAGCTTGAAATGGGTACATAATCCGAAAATCTCTTGAATAAATAATTCTTCTTAGGTTTGAACTTTTATGAAATATCAAATTATATGAAGTAAAAATACTTACTCTTCGAATAATTTTATTGTATAAATTGCAATTCTCTTTTTCAGTTTATAATTTTATTAGTTCCCGTGCGCAGCATCACCTCCGTGCTTAGTTAATTGTAGTTTCTAAAATATACTGTGCCCACTGACCCACACCATGGAGGTTTCATATCATAAAATGTGATAAGAGTCCGGCGGACTGAATTTCTCTTAATACCGAAATAAATCGTAATTCAAACACAAGTCAAGTCAAATCCATCAAATTCTGATACTATACGGATTCCGATACCGTTTATCTAGGTTCCTACGTTACCATTTCGTCCAAAATACTTCACACACAAAATACTTTACACTTATTTCCAGTAAATAAGTGTAAGCGAATGGAATTTTTGATAACTTTACCAAGTTGCTGGTAAAGTTATCAAAAAAAGCTGCCAGCTTAAAATGGAACTGGGCTGGCCACGTCTGCCGCATGTCAAACGAGTTGTGGGCTAGACAAACTAACGAGTGGGTCCCACATAACGGTAGACGACAACGCGGCAGACCTAGACGGAGATGGCGGGATGAGCTTGACTTCTTCAGGAAGGATTGGCCCAAAATAAAATAGCCTTGAGTCGTGAGGAGTGGAAAGAGGGTAGGGAGGCCTTTGCCCTGCAGTGGGACGACAACGGCTGAATAATAAAATAATAATAATTACCAAGTTTGGAATGATTTTTCGGTCTTTTATTTCCAGTGAATTGTTTTTGACGAAATGGTAACGTGGAACCTAGATTAACGGTATCCAAATCCGAATAATAACATAATTTGATAGAATATTGTCTGAATTACGATTCATTTCGGTATTACGTTTTTGTGAGCAATTCAAGCTCCGCCGGACCCTTAAGTCTAATTTATAAGGAAGAAAATACTTGTTAAAATGTCAACAGCGAATGACAGCTGTACATAATCTTGACGATGACGTCATCGTTTATTAAATATCTGTGTGTGTGTATGTCAAAAGCATGGTAGTGTGTGCGGACTTTCATACTAACTATCACCCCCCTTTTCACCATCTTAGTGGCTGAATTTTCAAAAATCCTTTCTTATTGTTCGTCTACAGTGCAAAAGGAACCAGCATGAAAACTTTCAAGGATCTAGCTCCTGTAGTTTCGGCTGTGCGTTGACACGTCAGTCAGTCAGTCAGGTTCTTCTTTTGTATATATATATAGATTGATACTTACGTACAACGATGTGGTTTTATGATGTTAATCAAATTGCGTGTCCCAAGTGTCATATTCGATAGTGTCGACTGGAAAATATATTTTAAACTAGCTGTCCCCGGCATGCGTTGCAATGCCTCTTTTATCCTATTTTTGTTTTTTTTCGTCATAAACCTTCCCAGACATACACAACAACTCATTAAAGTTTCATCGCATTAGAATGAATAGTTTAGCAATGCATAGAGGACAAAAGCTTAGGCAGAGGCATACTAAAATACATCCACAGTTCGCCGGTATGTTTAGGTCCCATGTAATAGGGGCGAGTCTATTGCCATTAACCGGGCACAAATCCTAAATTTCGAACTGCTATTGAGAATTAATTATTAATAATTTTTTCCTTTACTATTAAATAACTTAATAATCTTAGCATGGAAAATGCAAAAAAAAATCAAAAAAAGATAGTTAAAAGGTAGGGTGGCATTACGACACTGAACTGACTGTAAAGTAAGTCGTGTCGGTTGAGAGGTAAGGTATCTTGCCTCTCATAGATGTCACCAAACGTCACCTTATGACGTAAATTCAGAATGTGAAGGCAAAAATTTCAATCATGCGGGTAGGGTTCGCGGTGGCTTAGAGGTCAGAGCGTCTGGTATATCAAACCAGAAGACGCAGGTTCGAATCCTGCCCGCGATTGAATTTTTTCCTTTACTATTAAATAACTTAATAATCTTAGCATGGAAAATGCAAAAAAAAACACAAAAAGATTGCTATTGAGAATTTCATAGAAAAACTTAAAAACACTTTGCTCGACCTGGGAATCGAACGCAGGACGTATCAGTCGCATTTGGCTAACGAGGCAGTTCTGTTATCTCTTTCATCAGGTTTTAATCCTTCAATTACCGTGGTTTTATATCAGAAAAAATGAAAGAAAATGGATATATTTAACATGTACTTGATTATTAGGATCATAATTGGATAAATTTAGTACACCATTGTATAAGTAAAATTAATCATAAGATTTAATATTCCACTAGAAATAAATGTCAGAGTGAACCGTCCTTAATACCTATTCAATAATGACATTGCAAGGCAAAAACAATAGACAGCCCTTTCTACTATCGGATGACCAGAAGCACGAAAAAGCGACATCGATTCATGGTGTACATTCCAAAAACCCGAACGAAATGCTTTATACGACTTTATTTGACTGGCTTTACGTAGGACGTGGTTTTACCTTGTAAAGATTTATTTTATTTTAGGAGTTAAATGAAGAGTGAGCGGTGGTTCACTCCAAATAAGTATTTACGCTTTATGTCCACTTTTATCATGCGTACCGCTGAAATGAGGAATGCGCTTCCCGAGTGGATCTTCCCCGATAGATATAATCTGGGTGTCTTTTTGAATCGGTTTCTTCTAGGCAAGCGCGCTCCATCGAAAATCGCAGTGTTGCTTAACATCAGGCGAACCGGCGGTCAAACGTTAGCCTATCATTAATCCAGATTAGAGATTAGAGATAACGAGATAGTAGTTACTTAGCATTGTAAAGAAGATGAAAGTAAAAGGCAACACACACAAATCGAATAAATTGTTTCTAACTAATTTACCTGTAACACCCAAGGGACTCCCAGAAACACGGCAAGAGTCTCATTCACAGCCTGATCAATATGGGAAGCCACAAACATTGTACCCACCCAATTCCGAAGAGGAAAAATCGTAGAAAAACCCCTACGGACAAACTTAGCATCGGTAGTAATAAATAAGTCAACTCACATAAAATCCAATTCGCTGATTCATCCGTTGGTTAGAAGTTATGCGAGCACCAATGACGAATTGCTGATGCTGCGGACCAGCCAGGAAATTTAAGAATAATGGTGATATATTTTTGGCGATTTCAGATTTTTCGAGAACTGGTAATGTCCTCACATATTATAAAACAAATGTCAAAAAAAGTCTGTCTGTCTGTTCGCGATATACTCAAAAATAACAGAACGGATTTTCATGCGGTTTTTACTAATGGACGGAGTGATTCATGAGGAAGGTTTTAAGTTATTAAACATCGCGCTATGATTCTCAGGAACGGAGCAACGCGGCTGAAACCGCTGCCGGTCCCTGGTTATAAATATTTTAGCTTAAGTTTTATTTAAAAAACGCTAGTGGGGCTATTTACTAACATCCTTGATAAAGTTTCTTTAAAGATTTCGAGAAAAAAAAACTTATAGTAGAAGACTTTCATGCTTCATTAGTCTAATGGTTGTAAGGGTGACTGCTACGGTGGAGGTCTCAGGGCTTTTACCAGGTCGAGCAAAGCGAAATTGGGTTTTTATAAGAAACTTTTAGTATTCCTGTATCTTATTTCCCAAAAGATTAGACAGAGGTGTAACTACTGTTGTATATCCACAGTTGGCTGGTATGTTTTTGTCCGTAAAGGGCTAGCTTTAATCAGGTACTAATCCAAATTTCGGGCTGCGTCAAAAATCAAAAAAGTCAAATAGTTTTATTTTAAATATACCACTAAAATATGTACTTTTGAAAAGTTAAAACTAGTTGCTTCTGAGAATTTCATACAAAATCCAATTACAATTTGCTCGAACTGGGTATCGAATTCAGGACATCTAGCATAGCAGTCGGCCACAAGACTAATAAGGTAGTTAGCTAGGAGCAAAAGACAAACAAAATTTATTACGTCATCTGTATAGAAGCACCATTATCATGTAATCTACACATCTTCAAAGTCCATTTAGTTATTCAACAGAGCTTGTCAAATGTATCATATCGCACTATTATAACTCATGAGTAGACAGCAAGACAAACGGCCAGCCTGTCCGGCGTCCGGCCGTCGTCCGGTCCTCCGACGGAGACAAAGCGACGTCTCCTATAATATTTTAACGTTGTGCCTCTGAGATTTGCGTAACCCTTGGGGCATGCGGTAAAACTTATCATTTGTTTGAAGATAAACGTGACAGATGACGTCATCTCGTATTGAATTTTGAGTAGAGGTAATAGGGTTGTCAAATTCTATGTCATTGCGTGACACAATTTACATATTTATAAATTTAAAATTTAAAAACCCCCCGCAGTATCTAGTCAAGGTTACCATGTTCTTGCAACATCATTGAAGTAACAGGATATCAAATTTCAAATTGATAAGACCTGTGGAATTTACTCACATCCCTTCATCAACTAGATCAGAATCTTCAAATGGTTGGCCAGATTTTCGTAAATCATAGCTATCGATCAAGTCATTTTTTTAAATAAAAAAACAATCAATATCGGTCCACTCGTTTGAGGGCTACAATGCCACAGACAGACAAACAAAACTTATAACATCCGTCATTTGCATCGGGGGTTAACAAATAGATCATTAAATCAGTAAAGACTAACCTATGAAAGAAAACCAAGAGGAAACCAGCGTGTGAATCAAGGAACCCTGAGAAAATAACGTTACATTTACGTATTCGTACACTTTTACGTATTCAACCCAATCTCGGAAGTAATGAGAATATTATAAGGTTGATACCGGATGAAAATGACATACAGTAGGGTTAAAGTATGCAAACCTTAGAATACATTCTTATAAGAATATTGAAAAACGTTTTGACTGCTTTTAACGCTTTGATTGCTACACTAGAGGTCTTGGATACGATTCCCAGGTTGAGCAGTGTTATTGGGTTTTTTTATAAAATTATCAGCGGCTAATCGGAGTTTACTTTTTTACTCGTTTAATGGCAATAGGCTTGCCCCTTATTCCATGGGACTTTATCGGAAAACTGTGGGCGTATCTATATTAGTACATCTCTGCCTAAACCTTCGGGGAATACAGGTGTGATGGTATGTCATGTTATGTTAAGTAAAATACGTTTTGTTTTTAATATTAAATTAGTTCCAAACATTGTTTTCCGATAAAATCGTTTCATTATTCACTTTAATTAACATACACAAGCTCGTAGCGTGTATTATAAATTCCGTGTAACAAAATTGAAAAGCCTGTATGGTGCAACATGTAAACAATAGCATCAAATAATTAACGACAGGCTACACTAAAACTGGTGTTCTATGAAATTGGAAGGCATGTGTTGTAAATTGAGGATTATGCACGAATTCTGGGTTGGTTTATTTATGTAACGGGTATGTACGGGTCAATCAAAATTAGTATTATAAAGACATGAATGCCATTAGGCAAAAGTTAAGAGAGGTGCCCTACTTCTCTTAACTTTAATACACTGTACATAGTTTGTTTTATAATTATTAAGTTATAAAAGAAAAAATTATCATCTAAGCCCAAAACTGCAAGAACAAGACACAGTGAACTTATTCTGCACGAATCGGATCGCTAATGATTGACAAAAATGTAACATTAAGACATCTTACCCCTACCCGTGACCATGGATGTTGTAAAGGATCCGAAAAGTCAGAAAATAAATATCAATGTAACGCGATAAAATCCGTAAAAAAAATACTTTTATTGCATTATAAATACGTATTAAATGAATTTCCTGTGTAAAATAAAGAATAGGGTAAAGTAAAGTAAAAATATTGTTGGAAAATGTATTTACAACAGCTTTCTTCTTCAACAGGAACCAACTATCAACTGATGGTGTAACAATCTCGGCACCATCAGAGGCTGGTCGGTGGTCTCTCTGGGCACTGTCACTCTCCAGCCATGGTCTCCGCTTCTCAGCTCCTCGGACCATCAACGTCTTCCGACCTATCCAACTGGACTTTGCTTTGCCTCTAGCTCTGAAGGTCGGCGAAACAGTCGAAGTTGACGTCAAGATTACTAACAACATCAATAACTGTATGGATGTGAGTACTTTTAGATTTGTATTTTTTTCTTTCTTTTACTTGCTACTATTTTGTTTACTTAGCGGTTCGTTTTATTGTATTAAGTATATGGTTTTATTGATTGTGATAGCATAAGCTGGTAACAAACAAGCATTAGTATTTATTATGGTAGTAAATAAGGTATTGAGTCAACTCAATGTTTATCAGTGAGTCTATATCGATGACGCTTTAGTACATAAAATTTGGAGACGGTTTTTTTGTTCAAGTAGGGATTTTTTCTAGTATTATAATATCTCTAAATATTACTAGTGAATCTACTATGCTCTTATTAGTTCTGGAAAAAGCGCATTGTGGCATTTTGTCACTTTTGTACATACATTGGTTGTTTGTTGGATATGGTTTGATATAATTTGTGGGTATTTTGTATTATTAGGTATTGTTATATAATAATTATGTAGTACGAAACATGACAACAATGAATAGATGGATGCCCCCATAACACAGGAATTTCCTAGCATGGGGGTCATCAATCTATCAACTTTTATATTTTTATTAAGTGCATTATTTGTATTTAATTCCTTTTGTACTGCTTTTAGTGACAAATAAACGTTATGTTATTTTTTAGTAAAGGAAAAACTTCAATCGCGGGCAAGATTCGAACCTGCGTCTTCTGGTTTGATATACCAGACGCTCTGACCTCTAAGCCACCGCGACCCTACCCGCATGATTGAAATTTTGCCTTCACATTCTGAATTTACGTCATAAGGTGACGTTGGTGACATCTATGAGAGCAAGTTATGCTCTCATTTATCTCGTTATACTTAAAAACCTTTATACTTATACATACCAAACTTCTATGGCAATTTAACGACCACTATGTTTTGCCCAATTTTAATGGACACTAAAAACTAGTTCAGTTAGATACTGGTAAAAATATACTCGCTACAGTCAATTGATTCTATTGCCTATTGAATAATTCTTGCTAAATTGGTCGTAGAGATGCACGCAAATGGAACCGTTCGTGTTCGGTTCGGATTGTACCTACGTAAGCAGTTCTTTTTTAAGAGATAGCCGTCCCATTTTTCAACATATTCATAGCCCGTGCATCCAGTTCAGTGATCCAGTTTTTGACATTATACAATTTTGAATTTCGCGTCATTCGTCAATGACTTATACAATTTGGGACTTTTAGAAATAACTTCTGGCTTCACAAGATTCTTTATAATTATGTATATATAAAAAAAAAACGCAAAATTTGTTACGGCTGGACCAATTCGGGTATTTCTTTTTTTTATTCTTTGAGCTCTGACGATGGTTTTTGATGGAGAGAAAAATTAGAAAAATTGCATAGTAGTTAATAATTTCCAAGATAATCGAAATAATTATCACGGACATTAATTTATTGATAGGAACGTTAGAAAATGATCATGCTATGCTGGCATCACTTTCGTAAGAAATGAGAATGATGTATTTAATATTAGCCTCAAATAAACAAATATTTGATATGCTCAATAGGTACAAATAAGACCATTTTACTACATTCATCAGGATTCGTTGCGAGACCGCAATGTTTATTTAGGTCGAATCCTTCAATAAAATATATTATGGTATTAGGATCAACGTAAATACGTATTACAAAAACATTTGATATTGAAACAAAATACTGCTTATATTCTGTTTGATCAAAAATCCAAAAGGAGTCCCAGGCAAAACGACTTGTCAATATTATAGGACAAGTTATTATGCCTTTTATTCCAAGATACGTACTTACTTTTTAGGTAATTTACTTATTTTTATCCATGTTTTGGAGTTATCTTACACCATTTCCTCCTGTAACTAGGATCGGGTTTTTATGTGTAGGTATGTTGCGTTGTCGTAAGCCATTATAATCTTAATATGTGTGATGAAAAGCTTTAAAATAGCAAGATTTTTGTAGGAATGCGGAACACAGAACACAGTGCATAAGTCAACAAGGGCTTATTTTGTATGATTTGTATTTAACTTTAGTGTAAAGTAGGATTCATTTTATACTTAACAAATTTAAGGGTTAAAATTTATCGCGTGTCGACATCAAGGACCATTTTTTTCCTTAAAATGAAGAAATAAGGTTATACACAAGTTTTCCTAAAACAAAATAAACCCGAATATCTCAGTACCTACAAAAAGGAAAATATTATATAACCTTTCATGAAAGCAAAACACTTCTTGAATTCTAATTATATTACCTGCCATTTAGCTTTGTACGACATTATTGGTTCCTATTACCGCGGCTAAGTCTTTGTAAGCTTTCTAGCCTATCAATGGAAACAACCCAAGTGGCTTTAGAATTAATTCTACCTTAACCTGGATACACACAGACGTTTTAGTTACCAAACTTGATATTTTTTGTTTGATACTTGTAAAGGCTCGGGCTCTGGACCAGAGACGGATAGATAGGTCAGATATAAGGTTAGGTTTTTTATGTATGGACATGGGACAACCTTCTAGCGGTCACCCAAGAAACTAACATTGCCATGACATGAAATTGCCGGAACCGGCAGCCTTGGTCAGGCTACTACATCATAGCATTAATAAGCAAAACCGGCGTTAAACAACGCTTACGTTGTGTTTCGCCGAGTGAGTGAGGTTACCGGTGGCCCAATCCTCTTTTAAAGGTCGGCAACGCACTTGTGACTCCTCTTTTGGTGTTGCGGGTATCCATGGGCGGCGGAAATCGCTTACCATCAGGTGATGCGTCTGCTCGTTTGCCCTCCTATCACAAAAAAAAGCAAATAGCATTGCATACAAATCTGTGAACTAAACTCGTCACATGAAAACATGTTTCGAACTTTCGACTTCAATTACTCGTTTTATTTAATTTGCTGCCAGCAATCTGATCATGCTTTTCAAACAGCACTACCGTATATTGACGCCCCCACACGCTGATTTGAGTTTGAAGCGCTTAAAGCGCTTAAACCGTAGATTGCCTAATCGCCCCATTTGCCGGGATTCGCGTCTGAATCGTCGGGATCAACCCCAGAATCCCTAATCGGGATTCGATGAGCGACGCCGATCGCAAACAAATCGGTATCACATGTGGCTATCGCCTAGTTTGGGTTCAGTAGGGTTTATCGAGTGAGCAATGGTTTTTATGGCACGATCTTATCTAAACGGGCGTAGACTTCTCCAGAGTGATGGACAGAATCGCTATTTCAGTTTGTTCGACAGAATAAAATGTCAGCTTACTAACAGTCAATGTACGTCCTAGAATTTTGGAACCTCATTTGCATCTTTTACCATTTTTAAGTATCCCATCTTTAGAGCTTCATTGATTGTTCCACTAAAATTTTATTCATTTCATCGCTAATCTTGTTTACAGATCACTGGATAGAAATTTAAACGTTACGGTTTGCATTACTTGTCTACCTATTTATCTATACTTATAATAAATCTGTAGAGAAGTCAATTCTGTACATGAAATATATTTCCAAAATAACTATCAACGGGTGATTAGTGATCGATACTGACGCCAAAAATGCAATCAGTAAAATTTTTGTCTGTCTGTCTGTCTGTCTGTCTGTCTGTCTGTCTGTCTGTCTGTCTGTCTGTATGTTCTTTATAGAAACAAAAACCACTCGACGGATTTCAACGAAACTTGGTACAATTGTTCTTCATACTCCTGGGCAGGTTATAGTATACTTTTCATCACGCTACGATCAATAGGAGCAGAGCAGTGAAGGGAAATGTTGGGAAAACCGGAGAACTTACTCCATTTTTTAAGCTTCCGTCGTGTGTGCAGCCTTAATGGTTAAAGCTACACAGAAATCATGTATGACGGAAATGTTCTCCTTAAAATTATATAAAAAATATTCCACGACAGCAAATGTCTATCTTTTATGGTTGACTCACAATAACACGTGTAACTCCCGATAGCTTAGCAGTTCGGAGCTTTCTGATTATATTTGTCTACTCTTACGTTAGGTGACTGACTGACTGACATAGTGATCTATCAACGCACAGCCCAAACCACAGGTTATACTATACTTTTCATCACGCTACGATCAATAGGAGCAAAGCAGTGAAGGGAAATGTTGGGAAAATGAGTGATTAAACGCTAACGCGTAACGCTACAACCCTTAGGAACGGGGCAACGCAGGTGAAACCGCGGGCGAAGAACTAGGGAACAAAGTAACTATTCCACGCGGACGAAGTCGCTGGCAAAAGCTAGTTTTAAATAATCCCTACTAAATCTCATAATATAGATCAGCTTCTGCCCATGACTTTGTCTGCGTGGACTTTAGATTGGGTCCGACCTGAATAAAAAGTAGCCTATGCGTTATTCCAGACTATAATATATCTGTGCGCCAAATTTCATTCAGACCCGTTCAGCCGTTCTGGCGTGAAAGAGTAACAAACATCCATAAATCCAGAAATCCATACATAGTAAGGAAGTTAGGATTTGTTTACAGTCAATGTGAGCATTATCCAGAAGACGTCGAGAATTTAAAATTATCTGAGAAGAAAAATGATAATAATATACTGGTTTCTGACACTTACGCGAATATTAGACATTGAAATAAAACTACTTTTTACGGATTTTATCGTGTTGTATTGATATTATTTGATTCCCGACGTTTCGGATCCTTTACAGCATCCATTGTCACGGGTAGACTAAGTTGTTGGACATCTTAATGTTACAATTACTAACAGCTACCTTACATTTTTGTTATTTATTGGCGATCCGATTCACGCAGAACGAGCTCACCGTATCCGTCGCTCGTTCGTTATCTGATGAATTCAATTATCCCAAATCATGCATAAACAAATTCACTAGAATCAACAGAATAACAGCGCCTGAAGCGTCACTCGAAATGCGTAAATTAAACGATAAATCACGAACGGGAATTTAAAATTTAAATATTCCCGATACAAGATACGGTAAGTACCTCGTACTATCTGGGGGAGCTATCTGTTTGGGGATAATTGTATACCCCCCGGCTTCCCGACTTCGACCCCTTACCACCCCTAACCCAGCCTCTATTGGCCCAAATGTCTGAGGAATCAACACTACAAATCACACTTTGAGACTGATATTCCTGTAACCATAGTTTTGATGCTATGTGGACATGTCCCAGTATTCTCGATGATTAAGTAAATAGTCAATTGTAAATTGAAGTTTGCTGGCAACATTTCCTGGCTTTTTACCTAAAATTCTTATTTAGACACCCGACTAGGTACTAAACAAAAATATCAATTTTAACTAGCTTTCTCAAGTGGTACACTGACCAACGAACACAATTTTTTATTTATTTTATAATCATAATGAGATGAGATTATTAATTAATGTAACTCAATTTTGCGGCAGCGAATCACGGATTTTACAACTCAATAACTGATGCCGAAATTAATTAATTCATGTTATGATTACGTTTAATTATTTCGCAATCCTTCAGTAATATTTTAAGATTTAAATGCGAGCAAGTTTTTACTCCAGTAAATAAGAAGGCGTAAATAAATTAATTGATGTGTCAATAAATACATAATATACCACGCATAATGCTGGATGCATACAAGTTTAATCTTTCCTCGAGAACCAGAGTTCATACAACACACTGCATGCGGTATTTTAATAAATACAACAATATAGTATTATGATACTATATTGTTTCTCTGCGTATTTATGATATTTGTAAGGGTTTGATTGTACAATAATTATTTTATTCGGCTCACAATGATTGTTATTATAACGTGGTTTGAACCTTGTTTAAATAGTTGCTGAAACGAAATAGTTATTTTTTTTTTTATTATTATTTATTAGTTAATTATCATGCGCTTAAACGGTGAAGGAAAACATCGTGAGGAAACCTGCATGCCTGAGAGATTTTCTCGATGGCGTGTGAAGTCTACCAACTCGCAATAGGCCAGCGTGGACTATAGCCTAATCCCTCTCATTCTGAGAGGAGATCCGTGCCCAGCAGTGGGACAGTATAATGGGTTGATTATGATTAAGTTATGAAACGAAATGTTATAAATTATGTAACTATATCATCTAAAATAAAAAGCGCATATTATTATGAAAAAGCTTTTAAGTTAATAAAATAACGAAATATATTAAAATTATTAGATTAAATAATGTTATTTCTCAAGTCCCAATATCAAAATCATTTGACATTCACTTTTAGGAAATGTCCACTAATAGTAAAACGTATGGCTACCATTTTAATAAGAACGCGCCATTCACTATTGGCTTTGCACCTCCGGGACAATTCTGGGAGGCGACACCTCGGGA
Source organism: Acronicta aceris (assembly GCA_910591435.1). Taxonomy (NCBI): domain Eukaryota; kingdom Metazoa; phylum Arthropoda; class Insecta; order Lepidoptera; family Noctuidae; genus Acronicta; species Acronicta aceris. The sequence goes on along the minus strand of OU342767.1, from coordinate 3,506,902 downwards.
AATTCCATTTCAGCTAATACCATATCGATTAAAGTGGAAATATAACATAACACTCCTCTGCTTGTATAAGAAAGCAAAATATGGACTTTATTGCTTTTTGTGTCTCTTTTGTCTTTATTTTTTCCTCTTATAGAATAAAAAAGTAATAGAAATGCCAGTGCTATTTCTGCACTAGTATGTAGCTATCCAAGTCTCTTTATTCTTGTTCTTGTAACACTACTAAAAGTTATTCAGCGTCGGAGCCTTCTGTTCTTCGTTCAACATACCTATTTGAAACGGAATGTTATTTTAGCATTACCAACCTTTATTTAATAGTAAAGGAAAAAATTCAATCGCGCATGATTGAGGGTAGCATTCGCGGTGGCTTAGAGGTCAGAGCGTCTGGTATATCAAACCAGAAGACGCAGGTTCGAATCCTGCCCGCGATTGATTTTTTTCCTTTACTATTAAATAACTTAATAATCTTAGCATGGAAAATGCAAAAAAATCACAAAAAGATAGTTAAAAGGTAGGGTGGCATCGTACGACACTGAACTGACTGTAAAGTAAGTCGTCTCGGTTGAGAGGTAAGGTAACTTGCCTCTCATAGATGTCACCAAACGTCACCTTATGACGTAAATTCAGAATGTGAAGGCAAAATTTCAATCATGCGGGTAGGGTTCGCGGTGGCTTAGAGGTCAGAGCGTCTGGTATATCAAACCAGAAGACGCAGGATCGAATCCTGCCCGCGATTGATTTTTTTCCTTTACTATTAAATAACTTAATAATCTTAGCATGGAAAATGCAAAAAAATCACAAAAAGATAATTACCAACCTTAAAAGGATTTAGTGATCGAAGGACATTGTTAGGGGAATGAATCGCGTAGTCGGTGGCACTTGAACAAGATCAAAAACCGTTGTTGGATAGGGAAACGGCCTGTGACTGGCTTTTACGATAGATATGAGCTCCCAAATATAAGCTCCGAATCAATCTAATTCGGACCTTAGTTATGATTGTGTTGAATTTTTATAGCGACCCAAGTTGTAATCACAGTGATTGCCAAACAAAAATCTTAATAAATAAAATGTCATGAACAAAAGCTCTATTTCATACTTCACAGGTTACAGCACTATTAGCACTTAGCGCAGGCGCAGCATTTGCCAGTACCGGAGCTCTCTACGTCACGGAGAGATTGCGACTCGGACCTCGCGGAGGAACGCAGCTGGTCGTGAGAGTAGCTGTCAACACACCTGGCAGGAAGAACATTACTGGTATGTGTATGTAATTTAATAGATACGTCATCAAAATTGACAATCTCTTAATAGAAAATTTAGAAATGATTCTAATTGAAGCATTCTTCAAGTAACTAAAAAAATTTTAAGTCAGTAGCAATTTATACCGATTGAATCGATGAACGAATCGAAACACAGTATGGAATTAAATCCATTTGAAATAATATGTTTTGCAAAACGCAAATTACTTGAAATATTTAATTCAGCTTGTAAGAAGGTTCAAGAAGACGTCATAAAGATGGACGTCATGATGATGACGTCTTCTTGCACGCTATTAGGACTTTGAAGATAATTATCCAAATAGCATCCATTACTGAACAAAGGCGCTTCTAACTTTGAGTTCGGTCTTCTCATATTAATTTAATCACTAATTGATTCATCCAGTACAACAACCATCCTTTTAGAATTAAAACCTTAAACCTCATCAGCGTCAGCACTTGTCAATTTTAAGATTTATTAATAGCTACGTGAATACTTAATTAATGACGAAGAACGCGAAGCTTCCCCCCAAAAATTTATTCCGAATCTTCGCCCAAGAAATCTTTTGAGCAAAATATTTTAATGAAGTTGTGAAGGCGAATTCTTAAACCGGAATCCTTCGTAATTGTGAAATTAAAGACACCCGAAATTTCTGAGTGTTGATCCCAAACTTTGAACGAGTTTTTAGTTTGCATCGTTAATATTGGAACAGAAATGTAACTTTTTTAACATACTTGAAGTTAACTAACACAGGATCATTATAAGTATGAACGACATTATTCACATAATGATAAAGTTAATTACGAATCAATGTAGCTAGAGCTGTATAAACTGAAACAGCTAGAGAGAAACATTATTCAAATCTAGAAAATTTCTCATCCCGATTTCCCGGATCGGCAAGAATGTGGTTATCTTACTAGATGCCTTATGTTGAGAAAATCAACTTTAAGGATCATTTTACTTTATCTCTATCGGAGTTTCCTTTTGCAAAATTTGCTGTTCTAAGTGGATTCAACTTAGGAGTTGAATCTGTCCATTCTTAAAATTTACCAGAATCTTGTCTATCAGCATTTTTAGATATCAGATGTAGCAGAAACAGAACACTATCGGAATAATTTGATTTGTTTTTTAAACAAACTGTAATAAATGAATAAATTTATCGTTAGTTTTCGATTTGAGAGATATATTCTTAAATTGTATTGCGCATTTAAGCATCCTAATTATTTTCGAACGTTATTTTTTTCAGCGTATTTGAGTTTGGTATGCTTCCCACAGTATTTTTATTTTCATGCATATAATGAACAACTGTTGCTATTCCGTACCGGTCCCACGCACGTTCTGCACTCTGTGTGACCCAGCCTTTAATCCCTTTCTACTGATGATACATGAATTGTCTATTCAAATTGCACGATCAGTGAGACATTCTCTTTGTCTAGTCCAATTCACGGCCCTGTTTCAATAAACATTTAAATTGGACTCGACGCCACAAAGCCGTGTATGTCGGGGAAAATTAGCAATTAAGACAATAGCAGCCAGCCTATACTAATAAGTTATGGTAATGCTGAATTTGTGTCTCTTGAAGATAATGAGTTGAACCAGAGTGTGTATAATGTATACAAAGATATAGAGCTATATTCAATCTTTATAACTGTACGTGTACGGCATATGAACATTTTGCGATAACTTTCTTTTTTGCAAAGAAATATTCCGAATTAGAAATGTTTTCATTTACAATGCATAATGTCTGTTATCGAAAGCTTAATAATATATTTTAAACTTTCACTAGTGAAATCGATATTATGACTTCATTTTAAATATAATTTGATATATGTATGATAGATTCCAACAATAAAATTATCAAGCTATTTTTGTAAGTGGAGATTGAATTTATAGAAATATTTATAGTCGTGTAAATAGTGGAGTTATAGAAATAGTTGAAGTTTTAGAGAAAATGAAATTATATTCCATTCCGCTTCCCCCGTTCTTGGAATCTAACCAACAAATCTATCCAACATATTTCCGAAATCAAAACTTTTACTATTATCACAAGATGCACTATTCAAGCCACGCTTAAGTCCGATCCCGCCAACAATAAAATGACACTCATTGTATTTCAATTGCTTTCCGAGTGTTTCCTCGGCTGTGCTAGCAATAAACGTAGCAGATTCTATTACCTTTCCAATACGATTGTATGCTATAGGTATGTGCGATCCTTTATGGTGGTCTAAGTTCAAAAATTTTACATTAATATGCTTCATTATGTTCCTGAACAAATTTTTAGTTATTCTTTTAGAAAAAGATTCGCTTGAAATATAAAATCCCAAATATATAATTCTCACTTTCTTATATCAAATTTGTGTTAAATTTTGACATAATTATGGAAGTTTAAGTTTACGCTTAGGATCATCACTGTATCTTAGCTTAAATTGAACTCTTGCAAGGGTTGAAATGCAACAAAATGTTTATATTATGCATAATAACACGACAAGAAAGATTATATTTTTTAATTACATGAGTTTTCATATATCATCATACAGTTGTTACACTTTCGCTACCACTGTTCTCTCTCGCCTCATCTTTTGTTTCGGACTACTACATTTTTCCCTTACGGTCATAGCCATAAAGAATAGATATAAAAATGTTGTGTCGTGTGCTGCGTTCAATGGGAATTTGGAAGATAACATTATTTTATGTCATCCTAAATTATTAAGGCACCGATTCACGGCGACATGTCAATGACGAAAATGTTATGTTTCTTTATTACTTTTGATTGATTGTTCGGTAAATATGAAATTCAATATCCGTATGAATTATGATTTTGCTCTTAAGTCCGAATGGAAAAATAATATTTTTGAGCACTTTGGTCACATGATGAAACTAGTATTTTTTTTTCAATTGATTGGAAAATTTTATCTAATGAATATTAAATTCTATTTACTTACATGTAAATGATGCTAATATCTGTCATATAGTTGATAGATATTTTAGAGGCACTTTTGTTAGATAATGATTTAAACTTTTAATACCAGTTGGCGTAATTTGCGTGTATTTTTATTCAATTGTAATACTATTATAAACAGCTACAAGTGTTTAATTATATTCCTTTGAAAATCAAACTGACGTCGAAACAGTTATCTGATATTATGTATCAACCTGCTCTAGGTACGAGGCAATATTACTTTAGCGCTGATTGATTGATTTAGTGGTTGATAAAATCCTTTTTCTTGCACAGTGGAAGTAACGGGGTACAGTGCTGACAACTGCTCAGTGTCATATACGTCGTTCAATAATGAAACTCTGGTAGGATCTGTGATCAGATCTGCAAGTGTGCTGGTCCTACCCGAAGGCTTACATAGGAGTGATACGCAGAGTGCATACTTCTGTGCCAATGGTAAGTTAACAACAATCAAGATTATAACTAAATAAATGAACAGAGAATTTATATTACAAACCAACATCCTGATCTCTTCTGTTTAGTATCAATGCAAAGACGATCTCAAGAACATTTTCATCTGCGTTTTTGGATCTTGATATCGAAGATATTTTTTTTTCTAGGGCTATTTTTATACAGGGTTCGATTTTCTTTCCTTACTTTTTATTAAAAACATAAAATTTGTTATACTTTTATCCAAACCAAGCTTTGATATCTGAGCTTCAACTAACTTATGTCAAACAACTTTTTTTCATTCTAGAACACTTAGCAGTTTCATCACGAGGCTCCTGGGAGTGGCAGTGGGTGGCAGCTCCAAGAAATAGAGCAGGATTAGTTCTAGAACTACGAGCTCAAGGAGCAGCTCACGTTGCGCTTTCAGCTATACGCGAACCTTCGGACGATATGTATCGGGTTGTGTTTGAAAGAACCAGGGTTTGGATTGCTAAAGGAAAGCATGGTAAGTTGATTTGATTAAATCCAATATTCAGATTTGATTGTTTCGATTCCAAATCAATCGAAATTTAGTAAAAAAAATCTGACTAACATTATCCATAAAGATGACTCTCTAACAAAAATTTACTACACGTGCAAGCTTGAATGGCATGAAAATAAATAAGACCCTAAAATTTTGACCACTCAGAATCCTAATCAATAAATAAAAAAAACAGAAGATTCTTGAAATACTAGTACTACATTTTACGTTACATAACTTTAATAACACTTACCATATTCTTCCAGGTTACGATGTCCATCTAGCAAGTGCAGAACAAACGGAAAGCGATGAAGACTGCTCTGGCTCAGACTCGTGGTGTGCGTGGTGGGTCTGGTGGGAGGGGGGTCGACTGTCTGTTGGAAGAGGCGCTGCACCCTCCGAGAGAAGACTCTTGGTCTGGCCGTTAGCTCCCGATATGAGGATCAAGTTTGTTGGCTTCAGTGCGCTCTGGGGCGATAAGGCCGATTTCAGGTGAACAAATTTATTTTGCTTGTAGTGTCTCCCAAATAACGTTTTGTAAGAATTAGTATCTCTTATATAAATAGGTACATAATTAGTATTTTATGGATAAAATTGCTCGTTGACTGTATCTTTGTTCCCAGTTTTTACCTTCGTATCCATTTCAGGATCTGGAACTTCAACGAAGAAGCAGGTTTCTCCCAAGTATTGGAACTCGGTCTGCCTCATGGTGTAGTTCCTGGATCTGCAAGTGGCACACTCCTTGTATCTGGTGGTCTACATCTTCCACTGTATACTCTTCAAACGGATTCTACGGACCAGTGGGCGGAGGTCTGGAGAGATTCCCAATTGTCTGCCGCCTCGGCCAGTTTGGCACCACTGTTGGCATTAGAACATATCCCGCATTTAGTTGATGATGCTGAAAGAGAAAGGATTTTACGAAAATTACCGGAGCAGGTAAATTTTAGTAATAATTTATAAGCCAAGCCAGTACTGAATTTTTTGAAGTATGCATTTGATATCTAATACCTATATATTTTTATTGCAGGTACAAGTTTTGCTATCTTTCCGAAAAAGCGATAACTCATTCAGCGACCATCCAGGAATGAGCAGCCACTTATCGACAATCAAAATACTAGAAATCTTGACGAAAATCCAATCATATTATCCAGTAGATCCAGACTTACTTCAAGCTATCAAGAAATGGATACAAACTCGACAAAATCCAGATGGATCCTTTACACCTCTGGCTGCAGATAAAGAAGTTGATTACTATCCAGTAGATCTAAAACAATCTAACGGTACAACAAAAGAAGTTGATGTCAATGAATACTACTATTATGATAAAGATGGTAATATGACACAGGAAGAAATTGATTGGGAGAGAAAAGTTGAAGTGACTGCAGAAACTTTAGTGGCTTTACTTGAAGTTGGTGTCGAAAATCAGGTATGAAATTGTAGTATATGTCAATAAAATGTGGCAAACAAGGATTTTTATAACATCGCTTTTTTTGCAGATCGATGCAGATGTAGCAAGGAAATCCCAGAATTACTTGGAACATAACATACACAACTTAACTTCACCGGCCGCTCTTGCTGCGACTGTCTTGGCATTGGTCCTTGCGAGGTATTTATAGTACTAATTTTTTGTACATACATACCATCACGCCTGTCTTCCCCGAAGGGTTAGGCAGAGGCGTACTAATGTACACCCGCAGTTAGCGGATATGTTTAGGTCCCATGTAATAGGGGGCGAGCCTATTGCCATTAACCGAGCACAAATCCAGACTCCGAGCTGCTACTGACAATTTCATAGAAAAACCGCATAACACTTTGCTCGACCTGGGGATTGAGCCCAGGACCTCTAGCGTAGCAGTCGCGCTTGGGATCACTAAACTAATGAGGCAGTATTTTTTTTATAATTTCGTATTATCTTCTTGCATCGAAACTTTGAACCACTGATTTCGGTTTTGGGTATAAAATTGCATTTATAAATTACGCTAGCTCTATTCCCAAATCTGTCACAAAACATAAGAATAGAATATTTTTAAAAGCAAGTTTATAATGAACACCATGTATGTCAAATCGCTGATAGAAACACCTTATACTATTCATAATATTAAACTTAACTATTTTCGCTGTATGTCAGGAGTCCTATAGTCCCAGAAGCTCTTGTCATCTTGAGAAACGCCTCCACAACAGAAGAAGGGGAGTTCGGATGGCCAGCACCGAGGAAAGATGCTGCTGACTGGCTTTTAGAAGAAACATCTAGGAATATAAAAACCACGTCTTACGGTAAGAAAACTAAAGTGAAACTAAGTAAACGAAAACTCAACCATATTCATAAAAAGTACCTACATCTAGAGTGCGTCCAATCGGGATGGACGTAATAATGGTTTTTTTTTTGGTCTGCTATTAGTTACTTGACCAATTATGACTAATAGGAGACAGGAAAACCTTTGACTCTTGTCTTAAATTCTAATCTCACTTATTAAAACAGTGCAACTTTCTCTAAAAAAAATAATAATATAAATATATTTGAGATTGGGAAATGTAAATAGTACTTTTTTACGTTGACCTTGCAGAAGCAGTAACAATGGAGCAATACGTAGCGGGAGTGCGTGTCCTGCTCGCGGCTTGCGCACGCGGTGCTCTTGCTGAAGGAGAAGCGGCCGCCCGCTTCTTGTACTACCGCGCTTCGACTCTGCAACGACATCCAAGTTTAGCTTACAGTGCTACCAAGGCTGCGGCTCAATATGCTGCGCTAGCTCATGATAGGTACAAATTCTATTACCTATCCCTACCCTATACCCTTACACATACATTATTATTTCCTCTGCTCTTATATGGGTATTTTTACGATGCTACCTATATAGTCAAAAACACCCATAAATTATATGGTTTGGAAGCTTGATTGAACGGTAACATTAATTTGTCTTTTCAGGCACCGAGCGCTGACAGTATCTCTAGCTACAGCTGGCATGGAACTAACAGACACACTAGAGCTACGCGCCCGCACTCCACCGCGACCACTCCAGCTGCCGGGACTGCCTACTAAGGTGTTCGTATATGCGACGGGCGCTGGATGTGCTACTGTACAGGTAATAATCATCATAGAGTTTTCACATCTGTAGTCATGCGTTTGTTGGCAGAAAAATATATTTTAATGTAACTTACAGTCCAGAAAATCCTTGGTCGTTTATCACCTAGTATATTTTTTGTAAAATGCTGATCTAGTAAGCTAATATCATAGTTTCTTTATAGGAAATAATTTTCCTACTGAATATAAGTCTGCTTGCTTGTCTGCTGATATTTATATTTTTTCCCAGTAATATCCTAAAGAATGCATAAATCTTATAATAACAGAATCCTCTTAATTTTCAGGGCACAATAACGTACTCCACATACACACCAAAGCCCGAAAATGCTTTGTTAAATATCCAAGCAGCTATTATTGAGGAGATTCGGCCTGAGAGGAGTACCATCGAAGACTTGCAAGGCAACCTGCCTACTTTGATTATAAAGACTTGCTTCAAGTAAGTTTTAAGCCATGGTGACAAGCCTAACCCTTTAAAGCGACACTCCGTAGGAGATCCTGTTATTGCATTGCGCCGCTTCGGTGCTTGATCAACGTCGATTGTCGAATCGATGTTTATTTCGAGCGATGGCGATTATTCGAGTTTAAACAACATTGTCAGATATGAATCAGAAAATTATGTGATTATTTTATCGGAGTTGACACGGAGAAGTTAACTCCAACTAATGTATTTGAAATAATTTTCAGATGGAAAGGTAAGGAGCGTTCAGGTATCCTTCGGCTAGAATCGTCACTGTTTTCTGGCTATGAACTGCATTCGGTCAACCCTGTTGTACTTGATGGCGCCACTTTCGCTGACTTACATTATGGTTCGAGAGGAGAATCTGTGTGGTTCGTTTTTGCTAATGTAAGTATTAAAAGTTGTATTGATATTATTTAATTCTAACAACGCGATAAAATCCATAAAAAGTAGTTTTATTTCAATGTCTAATATTCGCGTAAGTATCAGAAACCAGTATTATAATTAATGTTTCGGGTACTACAAAATTACATTAATATTCTTATACTTATAACTGTTTACAGATCAGCTCTACCTGTCCAGTCTGCGTGACCTACGAAGTGCGCTCTAAATTTGTCATCACCAGCTTACGACCAGCATTCGCAAAGATTTATCCCTCAACTCGACCAGATCTAGCTGTCGAAACATTCTTCCACGCTAGACCCGGCAGCCCATTGCTTCGTGGAATAACTGACGATGACTTCATAACATGGTTTGACAAAACTGAACTAGCTAGTATCAAAACAAGTACGAGTGTTGATAATATATGCGAATGTGGACGCATTTGTAGTAGAGATTACGAATTTAGAAAGAATTATGTTGAAAATTCTGAAGGCACAACAGACAGTGCAGCAAGCAATACTGTAACAGAAAGTACGACTGTGACAACAACAAACCCCTCAACAATAAAAGATACAACGACAACTGAAATTAGTACTTCATCTAGTACAACTAAAGCTATAACTACACAAGATACTACCGAAGTCGAAGAAACGATTGCAGGTGACTTTTCTACGGTCAAAATCGAAAGCATTGTCAATCCGATAATTATTCCAACTGTGACTTATATTAACACAAGTAAAAGCCACGATGTTAACAATCATATAGGACTTTTAGTGCCAAAAATAAATGGGGAACTAATTGTTCCTAAGTTTGCACTACCTAAGATACCAAAGAAGGAAGAAATTAAGAAAAAACCATTGCCTAGAAGGAAAGGAACTTTAAAGGCTACGTATGGGGAAAAACATGAAAAGTTCTTTTTGAAAGCAAAAGAACAAGAAAATATTAGTAGTACTTCTACTGCGAAATCTACGACATCTACAGAAGTAAAAGAAATTATTCCCGAGAAAAACGATATTCCTATTGAAACATCCCCCGTAATGCTTATGGAAACCAAGAAATCAATTGTCCTTGAAAAAACAAATACTGTAACTCCTCTTTCGGTAAAAAATATTGTTGTTGATAAAAGTCAAAGTATTAACAATAATTCAGTGATAAATTCAAAAGATAATAACCGTGATAGTATTGAAGAGATCAAAACAACGCAAATTCCTATAACGCAGAGTGCTTTAACTACTAATAATCCAATTAAAACGATTATGCCAGCTTATTCCCTTCATCCAGACACGGCTGTGCCACACACAATTACGGCCATAACCAATAACAACATTAAATCAATACATTATAGAACAAAGAAACCAAAATCTATTACTCAAATAAAGAAACCCATAATTCACACACACCATAATGATACAAAACAGAACAAAAGTGAAGATATAGATTCCCATATTATTAATAAGACAAAGAAGAAAACAGCGATGTCACAAAAATATAATACAAAGTCAATTAAGTCGATAAACAAAGAGATACATAAAATTCCACCAACGCCAATATCTGAAACATCAAAAACTTTATTGGATGCTCTCAAATATGATATCGCCCCTGAAAATAAAGGTGGCTATGAAATATTAGACAAGAATAATCTATGGGAGCTTCTCAAGGAAGGTTCGGATAATGATCCTTCTAAAATAGAGGAGAAACTACATGTTCATAATAGACTAAATATTTTAGGGCATAATACATCTAATGTAGATGATAACCGCTCATTATAAACTCTATTGTTATATAATGTGTAAGATACAAAGACTTCAGTAAAAATATTTTTGTAACACAGTATGCCACTTGAAATCTGTAATTAATTTCAATGGTAGGTTTCGCGGAAAGTGCATGTTTTGGAATGAAAATATTATCTAAGAGTTGACAGAACTTTTGCTGTAAGCATCATTAATTCATACCAACTCTGTCAGTTTCCAGTCTAAACAGATGAAACTGAATATGACGCACAATCATATCAAAAAGATTTTTTTGTATTTAACAAGAAACGACAGATTTTAAATCTGCTTTCATAGGCATGAAATGGTTGGAATTCTGTAACTTCTGCTAATTTGGATATCATGTTATTTTTCATTTTGAATGCACTCTCTGTCAAACCTTATTAAGTCTAAAATCAAATTGTTGATAATCTCGAACACGATTCCTACAGCACATTTTATTGTTGATTGTTAGAATGTAATGCACTTACCTGAATGATGTGAACGATTGTATGAGCTGTAAATATTAAATTTAAGCTAAAATTATTGACTAAGTAAAGCGCTGTGACCTCTGACTACTATTGTATCTGTATCGTCTTTGCCCTATGGCAAAGCTTTTGTTTCTCTGATAGTACACAGATAGCCGTCTCAATTACCGGCTTTCTAATATCGAGTTAAATGTAAACATTAGATTAAAGTTAGTGATACTGAGTCAATCTTTATTAGTTCGATTTCTGCTTCAAATTAGATGCTACCTTACGAGTAACTTTAGGAGAGCTAGATATGCTGTGCTTAGTGTACATTTGGGCTACCCGGATAAACGTGTAATTTATCTTTCGTAATAACTGCAGCTGCAGAAAATTCTATCACATAATTCCCAAATAGTTTTGGGAATATTAAATAAAGAATCAATTATTGTCAGTGCTCTAAAATTCTCTATAATAAAAAGTTCGTAATTCCTTCTTTCGAAAACCATATTGATTAATGTCAAAATCGAAATATTATGTGGGAATCTGTGTTGTTCTATAGAATTCGCTAATTTATTTAGTTCTGAGAATTTAAGAACAATAGTGATTTCGTTATCAAAGAATGACTGCGTTGGAGTGAATGTATCTTTCTTTGTATTTTTATTTCTTCGACATGTCTAGGATTGTAAAGGTAGCCCTCTTATACCTAATTTCTCTCTAATGTAAATAGATTCTCTAATTGCCAAAATAATCGTTTACCCCCTAGTATAAATAGTGTTACTAGTCATTAGATATGTAATTGTAATGCTAATGCCCCAGAATTTCCATCCGTCTATCGTCTTCTGTATCTATTGTATGTAAAACGTAGTTCTATTAGCTATCTAGATGTTTTTATGTTGTGTCTAGGTATTGTGAATCAATAACTTGTATGAAATCCCTCTTTTTATATTTTGTTTTTTGACCACGGAATTTTCTCTCTAGCGACATCTCTAGGAAATTAGTCTTAACCAATAGGTTCAAGTTTACAGTAACTTATTGCAGCCATTTGTAGATGGCGCTTTTATAAATAATTAAGGGTGCTAATTAAACAGGCTTCTTTTTAATATCATTATACGCCTCCAAAAATGTATTTTGCCTTCTAAATTACTAAATCAGCCACAATTAACGAGCATCTAAATAATACTATCTTAGCCACTAGTTATCTTCTATATAAACCACTCTAAATACAACTCAGCATGATGGTTATTTTTTAGCATCTAAATTTGTAACATGTATTCTAACAGTAAACTTCTAAAATTCTATTAAATGACATCAAAAAATATATTTATTTAGCTTCTAATTTTTTAACTCAGTACGTTTAAAATGTAACTCGTCCCATATTAATTGATCGTCAATTTTTTTCTAAAAATGTCATCAAATAGTATATTGGCCACTAATATTACCAGAAGCTATAGAGGAGAGACAAAATGGAAGACTTTATTTTTGAAAAATCAATTTGTTTATTGAATTACCATCATTTCACTTATAGTAAATAATAGAAACATATAAAAAGAATGTAGGTACCTAATCAAAAAAGAAAATTAGACTATTATTGGATTATTAACGCAGCTCGCGCTTTAGTTGGCCTTCCACGCTTTCTTTTCAATCCAAGTGGTTGTGACTTTGCCTCTAATGGTGGCGTCACGTATTTCAGTCTGATTGCAAGGCCTATCAAATGCTTGCAACTATACTTGCGATAAAAGTCTGGACAATCACAGCAACCAGTAATCCACTCGGTCTGATTGTTCGGCAGTATTACGTTCCAAGATGAAAAAAACACTTTTTTGTATTCGTCAAAACACCTGAATTTCTTCTCAGCTTGATTAATTTTGAATGAGTTGTTGCCTGGAATTAAATATGTGGTGCTGGCTGGTGTTGAATGTACAACTCTAATTTTGGTATCAGTTTTAGCCCATTGATATCCTGTTGTCCAATCGGATAACTGCAATTCAGGTTGTGTCGCAAATTTTTCGTCTGTTGCTTGTAGTGACCAGCTATTAACCATTTCCTCTGCCACCACGAGGAAACGGGCCAACGGTATACGCTCGCGGAGGGTGTTGTGGTCTTTTATAACTCTATTAAAGGACTCGAGTGCGTTGTTCGTCGCTGGTGATATTGGCGCTGCACCCAAATACCAATTTGGGTTTTTTATTAGCCATTCTTTTTTAAAATATTTTACGAATTTTTTTTGGTCTTTCCATTTCTTCAGGAACAACTTCGAAGCAGCAGAAAACACTTCAAGAGATGTAGCTGATTGCAATGCATCAATGTCTTCCAATATGTGTTTTCGAAAATTCTTCTCCGTTGTTTGGTCCAATTTAGTGCAAATGTTCTTCTTAGCGTGAGCCCAGCACATTTTCACAATCGTTTCTTTTCCAAACACATCACGAAATGCATTCTGTATATTTTTTGCCGCGTCGCAAACTAGGATCTTCGGTTCATAAGTATGAGAAAAAATTGACAAAAGATTGCTCTTTACTCCTTGAAACATTGTTTTAAAATCAGCCTTACATTCATTTGTAGATACTGTCAAGCAAATGGGGTGAAATTTTCTGTTTTTATCGGTTGTTCCTACTATCAATACAGGATACCCTTGCCAAATCAATTTATATGTTGCATCTGCATGCAGAATGTCAGCAGAAATACATTGTTTCAACAAATTCTTAGTAGATAATACGATGCGAAAACTAGGTGGATCACTTTCTAAAATATAATAGGCTATCACAAAGACTTCGTTCTCGTTGTCTGGAACATTTGTATGATTAACAATCCATTTTTCCAGCTCTCCTAAAGAAATTGTGGATGGTCCATATTTGATACGCCGGCGATCTGCTAAATAGTTATAAAGCTGCCGTTTTGTAGGTATTTTAAGTTCAGAGTTTTTCTTCAAATGCTCCAAGATTGATTTCGGCTTTAGGTGGAGGTCATACAGTTTATTAATTTCAGATTTTGTTTCGTCGCAAATACCATAATGGTAGTTTTTCTTAACAGAATCGTGATTATGCTGGCAATCTGTGCTATAAAGTAACACTGCCTCTGTATCCGCCTCAAATAGCAAATATATTTCTGCAGCACACTGTACTCCTTTACGTGGTACTTTGTTGCATCTATAAAATCGTTTTTTTCCTTCTATGGAAATATGTGTAGTGCGTACTGCCCACGTCTTTTCTGCACTCACGGCTTCTTCGGCAAAACTTACACACGAAAATTTATTTACAAATATCCAGTTCTTAGATTCACCTCGCTTTTTTTTCGACAGCTGACCTTCTTCTTGCGATTCCTCGTCAGAACAGTACAGTGGTACTTCATTTTCACTTTTAGACGTCATAACTAATTATTACTCATCGAAAACTTTAATTTAATTACAGCGAAAACAATTGCAATACGAACGCACGAACGACAATAAACAATTACACGTGATCAACTCAACTCGTTACAAGAATCGAATGGCGCTCTCTGATTGGTGCAAATGGCCGGTCGCTGTCGTCTCGCGTACTCGCGCCAAATCATGCAGTGGCTATTTTCACGATAAAAGAATATGATATATTATTTTACATACTAAGTTATAATAAATGATGCTTTCTGTAGAAGCTTGAATTATATTTGTTTGAGGACATTGCGTTGAAGCTGTAAAACGTAAAATAGTGACGAGATGTAAAATCCGTGGCCGAGTTAGTAAATTAGGTGGCAATGTATAAATAAGAAGGACAAGTCACAATAATTGATGATCTTTACTTGACGCTTTCTATAGAATATTTAGTTGGCGTTGTGAAAAAGACGAATTAGTTTATTAGAGGCTATGTCATTTTCCCGTTGCTTCGTTATAAAATTAGAAGGTTAATCACGTGTCCAATAAATAATTTTGTGGCTAGACTTATAATTTCCCAATAATTAATAATAATTTCCAGGTAAAATTGGCTCACTAGTTATTTAAGTGAATAATACAAGTTATTTAATCACAGTCCGTAATTTATTCCCGTAGTACCTTAGGTCTCAGTTTAGTATGATTGTATGTATGTACTGATCTTACCTGAGAATTTATATAGAACTAACCTCTTACTCTTAAACTATAAAGTCAATACTAAGGCTATTCGGCTATATTGCACAATGTAATACTTACCTACCTACTAATGTTTGTCTTTATTTGAACGATTTATTTTAACTTTCATAATTTTAATAGGCCCTTTCAAAACCTGTATTAATCATTCAATCAGCTATAATTGAAAAATATTTTGTCCCATTGTCTACTGATATGCAAAATGACCCATAAATGTACATAATAAGATAATATTTCATAAATAGCTTTTTTTATTCTATCTTTTAAGAAAATTATTGCAGGCGTTGCACCGATGCATCCCATAAAGCAACCCTGATGTTTCTTATTAGAATTACATTGTATAGTTCTTCCCCTTACTCATTTGTACGTTCTGGCTATAAAAAATACAATTATCTAGTTAAACGCTTTCAAAGCAAAGAATATGAATTATTGAGATATTATGTTTCTTTTCCTTGTGGCCATTGGGTTGATGGAGCTGCTTCTGTTGACAATGTTTTTACAGCTAAAATAGATCTTTAAAATAAGCCTGACTTATGGCTAGATCTAGTCAAGACGAGATTAGAAACTATCAGATCTAAACACATAGTCTCAATAATTTAAAAGCACACCAAAATTTTGTTTTAAAATTTGAGGACTGAAAGTGAACATTCAAGCTAGCTATTAATGAGTAAGGGGTTTAAAATTACCTAAGCACGATTTAAATGTATAAATGTAAGGTTGTATGATAAATAGGTGCTTGCGCGGTGGATAAACGTCAATTTTTCGATATTATGTATAAAAAAGATCTCATTCCGATGGTATAAGATTATACCTAGTTTTAAATGTTTGTGCTTGAAGAATAAGCTAGTCCTTCATTAAGTATTACCTCGATGTACTGAAACGGATTAGTTAATAGGAACGAATAAATAATATTAAATTAATGTTGTTTTATTTAATGTGTTTATTAAACTAATTAACACACACCTAAATCAAAGGAGACCCCAACTGATCAGAAATCGCTGAAATAAACTCACTTCCTAAATAAAGCACAGTATAACAGACAGCTTCTACTGAGAGTTCCATAGAAATACTCAGTAATACTGCTATACCAAAGAATCGAACCTAGGACACACAACCTCAGCAACCGCTCTTGAGATCACTAGCACTAGATCTACGAGGGAGTAAAATTACAACTTTCTAATAAAATTGAATTCCAAGCAAAACAAGACGAGGACATGAATAATCCTAAGAATGATCGCTAGATGGCAGTATTTAGATAATGTTTTGTTTCAAGAACAACAAGACTTTCTATTTAGCCGCTAGATGGCTCTGGATACCAACAATTCACAAATTATTGCTATAATAAACCGTGCAAAAATGAAATTCGAGTTAGTGGATGCAATAACGATAGATCACTAGCATGTTGTCTAGACCTTAGTTATTGAGCCTTATCGGCCTAGTAATTTCAGGGGTTACAGGGGAGTTATCCTTCAAACGGGAACACAATAATATTACTACATTATTGCTTAGAGGCAGAATATTTAGTAATATGCTGGTAACACCCCCAACAAACGTGTTATCATATGGTCGCAATATAAAATGATTAGTTCTGTTATCAGAACGGTCAGAAGGAAATTTTAGCGCCACACGATTAATATTTTCATTCACTGGTGGTGGCTTTATCAAGTCCTCAACAGATGTAGGTATGGAAATCTCACAATCTACGACAATGGACGATTTACCATAAATTTGTCTTGCCATGAAACACCAGCTCTTTGCCAGTTATTAAGTTGCTAACACACCGCGGGACGCTGACAACTCATCGGCATTTATTTAATAATAATTTAAGTAAGTAATTATAATTATACAGATCACTTCGTTTTCAGGGACCATCAGGGGTCCACGATTCACCGGCTATAAACATAACATACCATCACGCCTGCAACCATCCACAGTTCGCCAGTATGTTTAGGTCCCATGTAATAGGGGGCGAGACTTTACCTGCTACTGAGTAATTCATAGAAAAACCCAATAACACGTCGCTCGACCTGGGAATCGAACCCAGGCCCTCTAGCGTATAATAAGTAATAATAAGGTAGTTTAGGTAAAAATCTAATCTAAATCTAAAAAGAGGTGGAACAATACTGAGCTGATTTTTTTTTTTTTTAAAGAAAACTAGCAATGTCGGTCGCACATTACTATTATTCTTGTTAACCCCTTGTGCTAAGCTAAATGCTTGTGTTACGAGTAGGTTCAATGGGTGGGTTTCAAACCGGCAACCACATGATCGCAAGTCCGACACCCTAGGCTTTCATCAGTCATTAGGCTACCGCCGCCTTTTGTATTTATAATATAATTTTGTATAATTTTACATAATTACGTACATATAATGTACCTATGTACGAAATTATATACATATAATTATAATATAATTTTGTATTTATACTTCTAGTCTCGGCTACTTCTCAAAAGAAATCACCTTCTTTGATGTAACGCTTCCAGCATACATTTATTTATACAATCAAATTACTGTTTCTCGTGCTCTCCGACAAAATCTTATTTGTTCTTTACAAATACTCCAAATTACATAAACGATTGTTTGATCCGTTGAGCGTGTAATCTTTATGTTTGTATTTGTTAGGTTTGTTGTATTCTTTGTTACCCTAACTATTATTATTGTAAGTGTATAAAGACTAGTGAACGCTTTGTTCAAACTTACCAGAAAACAAATAGTTATAACGTAGCCTAATGGCTAGGGCGCTGGACTTGCGATTAAGTGGTTGCCGGTTCGAAACCCACCCATTGCACTACCGACGAGAACCCACTCGTAACACAAGCATTTAGCTTAGCACGACGGGTTAACAAGAGTACCAGTACCTAATGTGCGACCCACATTGTTATTAAGTATAAGAGAGATAAGGCATTGTGGAACCGAATAATTCCACTCACAATTGCAGCCGCCCGACTGGGGAAGTTGCTTATTTGCCACCTTAGAGGTATAAAAAAAGCTTTTTAAAAAATAATATAACATTTCGTGCTAATTAATGTTATATTATTTTTTTTTAAATAATGTAGCATTTCTGTTTCTTACCGGTTCGTCCTAATAAGAACCACTTTTGAACCATGCAAATAGTTTTTGACAATTCAAGTCTGTACCTATGTACGAGTAATACGTTAAATGGTCTGAATGATATTTTTGACTTTGTGTTGTAAATTTATATAATTATATAGATAAATACTTAGAGTTGGTGTAAGGTCAGGTGTAAATTTATAGAAAAAATATGGATGTAGATAAATATATGTGGGGATCGTGCAGATATTGATGTAACAATTGTGTTAGTATATTTATCTATAGGAATTTGTGCCCACGGTCTGAGCTTGTCATGCTCACTTAAATGTCCTGCTGATGGTGGCGTTGTGTGTCGGGTCGTTTTATTCCCTACAATATGGTTGAGTCGAACCGCGCCGATACACACGTCATGCTCGTGAACGGGTGCTGTCTGTCGGGACTGGTCAGCTCTTACTTGCTGTGGCAATCCCTTTCTTTCTATATAATTACTAAATATAACACCTACTTATACTGAATAAATCATCATACACATCAAACTGCATAATTGTCAAACTATTTAAAACAAAGTTGTAAAGATTAATATTGTAATCATGTTTAAAAGAGTATCTATGGAGTTTCTTGCCGGCTCTTCTCCATAAGACCCACTTTTTGGAACCGTGCAATTAGTTTGACTTTTCAAAAGTACCTTTTTAATGGTCTAATTGAAATAAATAATTTTGACTTTTGACTTTGACTTTGACTTATATAATTTTTCATCATCAAAATTACCTAAGTTGTGCAGGGCTGCAGGCAAATTAAGTATCCCTTGCTCTTTACTCACTTACATAACAGTATTAAATCTATAATCACCCTCAATATAATGGAGTTAATAACGTAGAATCGACAACAATAAAACAAACAATTTAATATTACATTTTATCAATTGCTTTTATTCATAACATTACAATGATATTTGATCCGTAAAAGTACATTGTTATTTCGAATTTCTATGACGTAATGACTCTTAAGTTATAAAGTTGAATGAAAACTGTTTCGTTAAATATCTATATAGAATAACATAAAATACTATAAAAACCATTCTAATCCTGAAGTCTGAAATGTAAAAAAGATAAATAGCTAATCCAATAAAACATAAAATAAACTATTCAATAAAAATAAATAAACTTACAAATAAAAATTTAAATCAGTCAAGGACGCAAACTCGCGAGTCTCTATGTTAAATATGGGGTAACGTACACGTTAAAGGATAACTTTTACTCTGAATGTGGTACTTAAACGTTTAAAACTGTAACAGTAATCACGAACATTGATTTAAATGACTTGGTTATTAATATGGATCCCGAGACTGTTGCACTCCTCATCTCCTCCTGGCGTATGAAAGCCAGGCGGGTATGTCTGGCTTCTGAAAAAAGAAAAAAAAATCATGTGGGTGATATTCAGACGTCTCGGTCGAAGATATAATACAAGAAAAAAAATGTATGGTGTAATAAAAATATTTTTTAATTAAATATATTAAGCACACGGTCATCGTAATCGATTCATTAAACGCTGTTATAATATTAGCGTAAAACAATTAAGATTTTACGACCAATACCGCAAAGCTTAATTGAAATTCAATAAATTCAAATACGTCGGAGCCCCTACCATTGTTTAGGATACGCTTATTAGCGAACTTTTAAGTCCTAAAACTATAGTGCTTTCCTTGAGAAAACTAAATATTTTAAAACAAACAGAATGGTAACGAAATTAATTCTAAATATGTTCCTTTATTAATTTTGAATTCAAAAAGGAAGGAACGGCGACCTGTGGATGCATAACAGGACATTTCTGCCTCTCTTCGGGGATTACAGGCGTGATGGTGTGTAGAAATAAAAAATCGTCGATTACTTTTTTATTTTTAAGTATTAGTCCCTTAGATAATGTGTTTTGTTATAAATTGACTATTGAAATACAAAAAAGAATAGGAAACTACCTCTTTAACCACTCCTGACTATTCTACCTAATAAGCAAATATCTAAACAAAATCTATATTATGACTACATAGTATAAAGCAAAGTCGCTGTCGCTGTCTGTCCATCCCTATGTATGCTTAAATCTTTAAAACTACGCAACGGATTTTGAAGCGGTTTTTTTTAATAGATGGAGTGATTCAAGAGGAAGGTTTTAAGCTGTTTAACATTACGCTACGACTCTTAGGAATGGGTCAACGCGGGTGAAACCGAGGACGGGTCGCTAGTAATATTATAAAGAGAAATGATTTTTATTTTTGTAACGATTAAACTCAAAAACTAATGGACCGATTTCAAAAATTCTTTCGCCATTAGAATGCTACATTATCCCTAAGTAACATAGGCTATATTTATTACTAGAAAAAAATAGGGATCCCTACTAAAACTTAGTTAATAATGTCAACCCGTGCGGAGCCGGGACGGGCCGCTCGTAATTAATATAGAAATACATTTATCTACCCGTCGTAATGAATCTAACCCTGACCATGGATGCTGCAAGGGATCCGAAACGTCGGGAATTAAATAATATCTAAACAACGCGATAAAATTCGTAAAAAATCAATTTACATATTTCAATATTTAATATTCTCGTAAGTGTCAGAAACTAGCTTATTAAATTTAGATCTCATAGTAGTACCAATAATCGACTTTAACGATTTAGATAAATCCTGATATGAAAGCTACATTGAGATGCAATATCGACATTTATTGTCGCTATAATACTTCCGAGAAATAACCGCACACATCCCTCGTATAAAGCGCTTGAACTTTTCATTGGATTGAATAGATTTGAATTATGGAGAAGAATTCTTATTGAAAAGTGCTTCAATATCCATTATTGAAACCTTTGTGACTTTTATACTTTTTGCTCTTTGCGGTATGAAAACTATTAGTTAGGATTAATCAAATTAATAAATTATTTGTATGACGTCATCGTGTATGCAAGGGTTGTTACTTTGATTGTTTCTTTTTGAAATAAAATCAATTCCAAGCAGTCGAGCAGTGTTATTGGGTTTTTCTATGAAATTCTAAGTAGCAGCTCGGAGTCTGGATTTGTGCCCGGTTATTGGCAATAGCCTCGCCCCCTATTACATAGGACCTAAACATACTGGCACATTGTCATGTCGGTGTACATTAATATGCCTTTGCCTAACCCCTCGGGAAATAGAAGCGTGATGATATGTTATGTTTATTTAAGTATACTTGGCAACGAACTAGGGCCTAGTCCATTTTTTCATTCAAATCAAAATGGTCTTCCAATAATAACTGACAGAAAAAACTGTCAATAATCAAAAATTCTGAAGACTGACTGAATGAAGATTTTGACACGGTTTAATAGCGTACTTAGCCCAGAATATCTGTCACAAGCAATGTACTAAAAACTTAACATAAATTAAAAATAGATTTCTTCAATGCCAAGTGGATTTGCATGTGTCAAGATCCCATTTTGTCGAGTTACAATACGAGACCACAACGAATCTCTTTGACACCGAACTACAAAGATGTTCTCTATAATCAGATCATTATAATGTTAGATTTTCCTTGTTATTATTCTTATATTGCTTTGGTGATAAAAGCTTCCTTATTTCAGCGAAACACTAATTTACGCACTCAAGTCTTTACCAGGTATAAAACGCTATCTATTTAAAGCTGTATAACTTAGCCTCAGACTTTTCTATATCATCATCATCATCATCAGCCTATAGCAGTCCACTGCTGGACATAGGCCTCCCCCAATGTGCGCCATTTCACCCTGTCCTCGGCTTGTCGCATCCAGCTTCCGCCAGCAACCTTCCGCAAATCATCACTCCATTTTGCCGAAGGGCGTCCTACGCTACGTACTTATCAGACTTATCTATATCATGATAATAAAATTAAATAATTAAACAGTGAAGGCAAAGTGTCAGGAAACCTGTACGCCTTAGACATTTTCTACTTTAATCCTGAAAAGAGGCTCTCTGCTTATCTGTTGGACATAAATGGCCTGATATTAAGCTTCAAGATTTTAATACGTAACTTATAAAAAAAGTGTTCCAGCTAAGGGCTTTCTTCTATAGGTATTGAAGATGCATTTACAATCACAAATCTCACATGCACAAGCATCCAGACCCGGAACCTGTAGGCCATACAAATATTTATTCCGTGCGGAGATCGAACCGGCGGCGGCAACCATTGCGCTATTATTCGTGCCGCTATTTTATTACGCATGAATGAATTATTTATTTACATAAAGTAAGCATACTCATGTATTCGCCGTATATATACTCATATAGGTCCTATGTAATAGGGGGCAAGCCTATTGCCATTAACCGGGCATAGATCCAAACCCCGAGCTGCTACTGAGAATTTCATAAAAGATCCTAATAGCACTGCTCGACCTGGGAATTGAAACCAGGAACTCTAGCGTAGCAGTTGGTTATTATTATTACAGTCAAGCCTTTCAATCACGGCATGCAAAAAAATATTTTATACACGTAGGTAATTGTGGTTAGAGAACTTTATTCTCATAAGAAATTACATTTCACATAATGAGATACATATATTTTATTAAACTATGTAGTTACTATAATATGTATGTGCTGCTGTAAATGAATGTTTATAAGTGTTTAGTTATACAACTACTTTTTTAAATTATATATTAAGACTCATAATTATATATTTTTTTGTCTGTAAACATCATTGTTTATTTAGGTCCTTCATTGATTGAAGAAAGTAACGCCAAAGGTAAAAAGATCAAAAGAAACCCAGGAACATTTAACTACTACGGCTTAATTAATAAATTATATTAAACAGGCGTTTCAATTTAATTTGTAAGGTCTCAGTCGTAGAGTTTTAAGTATATCCCTAATTAGATACATTTAATTTTATTTAGGTAATTATCGTAAAGGCTGAGAAGAGCTTCTGGCTAATAACTAAGTTGTTTAGTTGATTTATAAGTTTAGGCTGTGTGTGTATATGCCGCGGTCAATCTATGGATGGATGACCATACTTTACCGAGACCCCTCATTTCCAAAGAATACGTTTTACGCACACTAACACGTGGGCTGTAAACTTGTTACCTTTAAAGGTATAGAAAAATGTTATACCTACCTACTTTAAGTGTGTGGTCATCAAATCAGGCTTGTAATAGGTATTTATTTATTTAGTTCCTTACATACAAATATCCTTACAGGCTAAACCCAATGCGATATTGTAGCATATAATATAGATATAAAGTATAATAGAGTATATCAGTCACAGTTAAGTTTTAAAATAACAAATTTTATAGGGTGCTATCCTCGTAAATTCGCTCAGAGCACACCAGAATATGTCTATATCGTTCGCTATGAGGTTGAAAGTGCGGAGTGCCCGCGTCAGCGATGCTTCGTGTATAATTGCAAAGTGTAGAATAAGGTCCTTGTTTGCGTTAGAAGCTTTCAAAGAGGCAGTACGAGTAGAAGACTTAGCCATAGCAGATTTAGTTAGTATCCACTCAGTGTAAGGTGCAAGGGTAAAGGTTTTAGGATGAGCTACAGATAGTAAGTTATAAAAAAATTACCTGGTGGTTTAAAAAATATTATGCTCTTAACCACAATTTTCCCTCCGGGACAAATATTCTACTATAGTTTGAGAACCTGTGCAATTGATAACCCGTGGAGTTTTGAAGCGGCGGTAGCCTAATGGCTAGGGCATCGGACTGGCGATCATGTGGTTGCCGGCTCGAAACCCACCCATTACACTACCGCCATGAACCCACTCGTAACACAAGCATTTAGCTTAGCACGAGGGGTTAACAGGAATACTAGTAATGTGCGTGCGAACCACATAACAAGTAAGCTTTTTAAAAAAAATGCCTGGCCTTTCCACGCCTCTAGGCGATTCCCGCTCTGAATTCCACTTAACAATATTTCCGAAGTATACTTTTTCTAGTGGGTAACACGGAAGACTTGGTACTATTACTTTTGAGTAGGGACCTCATCAACATAAGTGTTCTTCAGCTGATTGACCCCTTATTGGGTTTCACGGCCAATAAACGGTTGAGAATTTGCTTCACTTTGGTATATTATCCTCAAATTGATGTCACATAGATATATATATACGTACAGTACAAAAACTTGGTATAAAGACAGTTGGGGTCATAATTGCTTCACATTCGTGAATATTGTACTTACTGATTTGTTTCTTTTTATGGGATAGGAGGGCAAACGAGCAGACGGATCGCCTGATGGTAAGCGATTACCGCCGCCCATGGACACCCGCAACACCATAGGAGTCACAAATGCCTTGCCGACCTTTTAAAAGGGGATTGGGCCTCCGGTAACCTCACTCATTTGGCGAAACACAACGTAAGCGTTGTTTAACGCTGGATTTCTGTGAGGCCGTGGTATCACTCCGGTCGAGCCGGCCCATTCGTGCCGAAGCATGGCTCTCCGAAGTAAAAATTTCATTATTTTTGCATGATTAAGTTATTTGACCTATGCGACTGCTCGCAACTGCTGACTTCAGACGCGCCGTATTATTTGTTACACTGTAGTTTAATGACAAAATTCATACATTATCAACTCATTTACTGTCCCTCTGCTGAGCACGGGTCTCCTCTCAGAGTGAGAGGGGTTAGACTTTAGTCCACCACGCAGGTGAAAAAATACAAAATCAATGTTTTCCGAATGGGAGAACATGACCTGTGTCGCGGAGGGCACATAAGTAGAATTGATGGACCCAAAGTACATCCAGACCAGAAATAATTAACTTGTGCATGGCTGCCTACGTGCCTTTTACTGCTCATTAGTCTAACGGTCCCACGCACGACTGCTACGCTGTTCAATTCCCAGGTCGAGCTGTTATTGAGTTTTTCTATGAAGTCCTCAATAGCAGCTCGGAGTTTGGACTTGTGCCCGGTTAATGGCAATAGGCTGGCCAGCTATTACATGGGACCTAAACATATCGGCTAACTGTGGGCTAGTACATCTCTGCCTAACCCTTCGGGGAATACAAGCATGATGTTATCTGCCTAACACCTTACTTTGATTGCTTTACAGGAACAGTTTACCGAGGACGTCTGATTTTCCTTATTTTCGACCTGATTTTAATGTAATTTTTTTGAGGAAGAGACCATTTATGTGTAATAAAAAATAATCAGTCAACTAACCCCTTGTATGTTTGTAAAATCAATCAAAGTTCCAATATTAAAAAAATTGCCCATCTGTCTTAAAGTAATCTTAGCTATAACTTAATCCATGCAAAAATTGCCTGGCTTCTTTACAAATTTGTTTAACAATTAATTCGTAAAACCATTAAAAACCGATTGAGAGGCAACATTTGTTTCGTAAATCATTTTGCTTGACGGCATTTCAATGCTAGGAAAGCTTAGCTAAAAACATTTCTAACGAGTAACGGTCTGTGATAAATAAGCTTTTGTTAAATTGTTATAGGAACCCTCAAGACATCATTTTCATCGCTAAATTCCAATTAATTTTATAAAAAACTATAAAAAAGTACCTCGTTGTTTAGAAGCGTGGTTACTAAAGCGAGAGGACGTAGGTTCGATTCCCAGATCTAAAAAAGTATTATTGGGCTAATTTAAAATTCTGACTTTATACCTCGGAGTTTGGAGTTGTGCCCTGTTATTGATAATATACAGTTAGTAGCTAGTTATAGTTACTCACTATTGCATGTGACCTAAACCATATCGGCTAACTGTTGACATAAAAACTTACCTGTCTAACCCTGCGAGGAAAATGTACACCCGTGATGATATGATAAAAAAGTCAAGCATTTTCTCAAAGTGAAAATATCTTTGAAGATTTTTTCAAAATATCTTTGAAGATTTTTTCAAAGATATTTTTACTTTGAGGAAGTAAGGTTAAGTAAGATGTCGAAGAAAGATTATTTAACCTTTTTTGTATTCTGCCATAGAATTAGAAATTAGCTCCAATACAGTTAAAAAGGGTAATTTTTTTTAATAAAAAAGAATCTGGCAATAACAACTTTTAAGGTTACTAAGCCCAAGGAATAAAAGTTCGTTCTACTCAATCAAATTAAACTGATTGGAAAATCTTTACGCAGCGTGTCTTATTGGCTGATTGAATTAAATATAATAAAAGTCAATCCAAAAAATCCAAAATGCTTCTTCATTTAAAATCCTTTTTGGACGTCCAGAATTTGATTAAAATTCTGGACGTCCAAAAAGTAGTCGAAATCATTTTCATGTAACTAAGTACTAGCATGTTGTAGTTGCCGTGTTAAAAAAAAAACATATAATAGCTACTGATATCATAAGTTAGAATCATCATCTTCAGCCTATAGCAGTCCACTGTTGGATGTAGGGCTCCCCCATTGTGCGCCTTTTCACCCTGTCCTCGGCTTGTCGCATCCAGCTTCGTTTACCGAGACGTGGTGTCCACTCAAAAACACGTCTACCCCAGTGGTTGCCGGTTCTTCTACAGATATGGCCACCCCACTGCCACGTCAGCTTGCTAATTCGGTGCGCTATGTCGGTAACTTTGGTTTTCTGTAGGATAATCTCGTTGCGGATTTCATCCTTTAGAGAAACTTTGAGCATAGCACGCTACTTGGTACGCTGAGCAACTTTAAATTGGTGGACCAGCGTGTCAGCTCTGTAGGTCATGACGGGTAGAACGCAGTGGTTGAAAATTTTCGTTTTTAAACTTTACGGTATGGGTGATGAGAAGACTTGACCTAGTTTTCAAATGCTGCCCAAATAAGTGAGAGTACCATGAGTTAATTCACTGATATTTTCAATCAGCACATTTCATTAAATCATCACAAATAATTTATTAGGCAGTTTCTAAAAACGCTTCGAAATGTAATAGGGTAGGGAAATGACCCTAACTAACTCTTAATTATTTAAATGAAAGCTTTCTTTGAAAACTATTTAAAATTTCATCAAATAACTACTTAGACTTATAATGTCCTAAATTCACTTGTCGTGTTTCATTAAAATCTGTAAATAAAAAACATATGCGACAAGATATTTTGTCTGGATATTTTTAGTGCAGATATTCCATGGGATAGGATAGACGATTGGATTGTATGAAAAATAATGTAGGTACTTATAGTTAAAAAGAAAGTAAACGATAAGATGATGGCTGATAAAGACATCTGGGAGAGAAATCGTATGAAAGTAATAAATAATTCAGTAACGGAAGAGGTGAACAATATATATAAAAAAGAAAGAAAACACTATTGTGCATTTCACATAAAAAAATGTCGCCACTAAACATACGATCACGCCTGTATTCCCCGAAAGGTAAGGCAGGAGCGAGTGTAGGGACTCAAATATTTACGAACTATTTAAGTGCTCGGGTATAGCTATTTAAGACCCCAACCCTAAAGTGAGCCTACCCAGGACAATTCCAAAATCCAAGCTACTATTGATAATTTCATAGAAAAACCCTAGTAATCTAACCCAGGACCGCTAGCATAGCAGTTGTGCTTTCGACCACTAGACTGATGTCGATAAACATTAAATAAAAAAATTAATAATTATAAAAATAGGTTACCTCAAGGTCCTTGGCCCAGTTCGTGTAGGCATCAGAGCGTTTGCCGAACCTGTGAACAATTAAAGAAATAATTAAGTAAATAACTAATAAACTTACATTCATTTTACAATTTACAGTATCGCCTGACAATCGTATTTATCTTTACAATAATATTATGCTTTTTTAAGCTTTCATGTGTTACAGACATATGCACAAAATCTCCGGGGATCCTTACGGGTTTTACAAAATTTATAGACAACAGCAACTTAGATTTTACTGACTTAGTTCAAAACGCTGAACAGATAAAATAGGTTCGGGATTACCAAATTTTACCATGTTACATTAAGAACAATGGAAAGGAAATTAATTCCAACCCTAAATCTCTTTTTTATGGGATACAGACAGGGCAACGAGCGATTACCGCCGCCCTTGGACACCTGCAATACCAGAGGTGTCACAAGTGCGTTGTAGGCTTTTTAAAAGGAAGTAAGGGGGTTAGGGGCTTGGGCCTCCGGTGTCCTCACTCACTCGGCGAAACACAATGTAAGCGTTGTTTCACACCGGTTTTCTGTGAGGCCGTGGTATCACTCCGGTCGAGCCGGCCCATTCGTACCGAAGCATGGTTCTCCCACGAGAATAACTAAATAATGGATTTCTGCGAATAGCGCGATCACTTTGCTAGGAATTTATACTGAGTCGCAAATCTTTTACTCTTTTTTGTCCACTGTTCGCTAGATCCTTCATAGCCTGATGAAACAGTTCAAGAATAATAATAAAGTGAGATCCATGTATTTATTCTGACACCTAAAATGTCACTTCCATTCTAGCAATCTTCCGCTTTTAATGCTAATTACATCAATATTGTTTTGTGCAAACATCAAAGGAGGAAACGTGATAATACGACATTCATTATAATAATGTGTATGTGTGTGTAATGTTAATATAATATATACAGGCACATAAGACTTCTTTTGATGTTGCAAATTGTACTAATGATGCGGATGTTCCTAGATTTCCATACATTTTATCCTCCTAATTTCTTCTCTACATGCTGAGAACGCGTTCTAAAAATGAAGAAAAATGTCTGGCATAGGCGTCATAATAAATGTGACACCAGTTTTACTATATTCCATCTTATGTACGTGTGTATATTAGATGTTTTTCATCAGGAAACATTAGGGTTAACACGTAAGTTAACAATAAAAAAATATCTTCCAATCTTCATTAATGATACGGACCTCCCTAATTTTCACGTCATTTTTAGGAAAAACACATTTATGGACCTTTTGTCACTCATCACAAAAATCTACATCCAGCAAATTTCACCATTTCACGAAAAATACGTTAATTTGAAGCATAAAAATAAAGTCAACAGACCTGTGCTGAAATATGCAGCTCTGGTAGCAACGTGTAAAAATGTCCAAAATGTCAGAATTATGCAGAAACCGCAACCTTTACTGGTTTTATTTATTGAAGTAGACTTTTAAAACCATGTCCTACGAAATACTTACCTGGCTGAAACAATTTAAATTTAACTTTCCATATTTTTTAAATATTTAAAGTCGCTCATCAAAAACTTAAAACACTTTATTATAAACATATACTTTATAGGTCGATTTAAATTATTTTGCTTGAGTAAAAAATATATTTGATTATAGTTATTTTTCACTAAGCCTGTTATTTTGAATAAATCATATTCCAGTACATATTATGTATACAAATAATTATTACAGATTTAATTCTTGCAAGTCCGACATAAACTCGTAAATATTTGGGACTACAGTAAAACTTGAGTAATCAAATTCCATTTTAACACTGAACTTTAGTTATTGCTAAAATATGTTGCGTTCAGCTTTAATTTCGAACCGTAAGAGCTTTGATTGAAAGTAATATTAACTATTATCCTTGCGTTTATTGTTCATATTCGGCCTCGAAGGACCAAAAAAAATATTTTTAGGTCCTTTGAGCCGAATATGATAATTTATTATGATAAAACTTATTCTTTCTTTTTTATGGTCTACCTTTAGTCTTAACTTATTTAGTACTCAAAACATAAAATGTAAGCCATATGATCATTTTTTTACATAGTGCGGTTTCCTTTTAGAATTAACCGCTTACCTATTAATTCAAGGAACACCATATTTTTTTTTTTACTACAAAGACGTATAAAACTGGACACATTATTATATCGCTGATAATGATACGTAAATTCGCTTTGTGATAGAAGTAAATGCTTGTTTCTATTTTATTTAAAGTCATGAATAAAAAAGTCAACCATGACTTTTTAATCAACTTCAAAAGAGGAGGAGTTTCTCACTTCAACTGTATTTTTTTTCTTGCAAGCGTTACCCGATATCTTCGCCAATCTTGAACTGATTTGAATGTTTCTTAATTAAATTTAACTTTTATTTCATGTCTAATTCGGTACGCGTCGTATTTAAAAGAAATCAATAATAAAAGAAAAAATATGAAACAGGAATTTTTTACGGAAAATTAATAACCGAATGTAATACACATATTTTTTTTTACTTTTTATAAAGTATGTAGGTATATTGAGTTAATTAGGAATGCCCTTTACATAAATATTGAGTTAAAAGTTTTAGTGATGGCATTTGTCGATAAATTACAAATTTAATTTAAGTTCTTAGTAACATTGTTAAGTTAAATAAAGTAATTCGTTTTATCTGAATTAGTTAGCATTTCGAATTAGCTGTTGCATTATTTTCGATACAATCATGATCCTAATTTATTGCTCTTTTCCTAATTTTTTGCTCTTTCAATCTTTGAGATATTACTAACGATATTTTTTTATTGTTATTTCCGAAATAACAGATTCGTTTCCGCTGTAAGAAACTAACAATCAAGGAGGTTATGGCATGCAGGAAATACATCGAATACGAACGTGCGTTGAATTACCGATGGGAAGGGGGAAACATCGATTATCGTACCTTGGTCGGGTGTGGTAGGAGTAAATGTTGTCTAATTTCTGCAGCACGAGGAGCCGCACAGCGCGATTTAACAAGTCTGGATCGACGCGGTCTTCATCCGCAACGTCGCGGCGGTCGATCCTGCCAATATATCGATATCGATATAACATTCGTGCTAACAACACTACTCAACACGGCCAAGATACGATTGACTTTGGTTCAGTATCATAGTGGTGTTACGAAGTTTCTTGTATACAAAGATTTTTTTTAAAAGTCTAATAAATTTTGTAATTTGAAATTTAATATCACGCCTGCGTCCATGAAGGGATTGGCAGAGGTGCAATAATATAGTCATGCCCACAGTTTGTCACTATTATTTAGGGGTGGGCCTGTTTGCGCCTATATAGTCATGTCTCGATATTTATTCCGGCAAATAAAATTCGAAACCGAATATCACTTACCTATCCTATGGACTTTAAAGAAATACCACTATTTATTATTTTTGTTATGATCAATTTTGTCACCCGCATCATCCAAATTAAATTATTTAGAGTAAAAACAATAATAAAGAGGATGACTCTAATAAAAAGAAACAAACATAAACTGATGTCTACAAAAGTTTTTCATACTTTTCTACATAAAACTGAGGTTACTGCTGGGAGCGCTGTTTGGGTCATCATAAAGTATAAAGGCATCCTATGAATAATACATAGTCATACTCTATGATATTATGAAGTAGGATGGGGTTACATTATTAAATTTGGTTAAAACTGCAACGAATTTCCATATACAACTGGAATACACTGCCCTGCAAATATGAGGCCGAATTTGCCGCGAGTAAAAAGCACGATGAGAGCATTCAATTATCTCCGTAATTGCAACTCATTTGAACAATTATGAACCTGTAAGAAAATCTCGCATACTTTACGCAGTTTTTACACGTATTTCACTATTCCACAGTCAAAGAATCTCTCCACCCTTCTCATTGCTATTTTCTTAAACTACAAAAAACTATAAACACCTTCCACGGGTACCTATGTGATATCCAAGACCTGCCTCGATCGACCTCTTTCTCTCTTCTTCAAAATTTTCCCTTTCTTTCATAAGTAAGATTAATTATTAGAAATTTTCAATCACTTTTGCCTGCGTTAGTGATCGACGGAGACGAAAATAGTTTATAAGTCGCAGATTAAATACCTAACTCTCAATAACGATCACAAAAATCTTGCTGAGATACGACGAATTTACTTAGCCATACACAGTTTGAGACTGTCAGTTGCCAACAAGCCAAACAAAGTTAAAAGCATTAAGATTGATAGCAAATATAAAATCGACAACGTAAATTTATCTACAGTAAAATGTCTAGATTTTTATTTTAGAAATAACTTATAAAAATCTACCGCAAGAAAGGAAATAATATGGTATGCCAATATTAATCCGCCAATTATTGTTATAATCTAAAAACAAACAACTTCAT
This sequence comes from Acronicta aceris, assembly GCA_910591435.1. NCBI lineage: Eukaryota > Metazoa > Arthropoda > Insecta > Lepidoptera > Noctuidae > Acronicta > Acronicta aceris. The sequence continues at coordinate 3,474,575 of OU342767.1, read as the reverse complement.
TCGAAAATAGCTTTAATCCACATTATATAACCGTAAGGTACTCCAATTGTAGCGTAAAATCATAAATCATAATCTAACCCATAGCAAAGGGTGGCACCACAAACGATATCGATAAGTTATGATAAACCGATGATATCCGTAACAGTTCAACAAATCGGCTAATTAACGTGACACTCGAATCGTTCATTATATGGTGCAACCAACCGTTAAAATAAACATGACGGTTTAACTAACGATAGTTTATCGTAATAACGCACTTCACATATTGTGCCATCCGGCTTCATGTGACAATATTGTTTGAAAAGGTCAAACCAAGTTTGCTTAGTATTAATATTCTATGTACATCATATGGAGATTCTGTTTTCTATATAATTCTGTGTTGGAATTAATCCTTTAGAAAATCAGGGATTATAATTTTAAAGAATTTATATTTATAACGTGAATTCTGATTGGGTGTCCAAAATAATAGTATTTGTAGGAATTAAACACCTGCTCAGTATAGACCAAATGTCTAGAAATATTTGATGACATAACAAACAATAATTATGGCTGGTCCTTTCGAACAGACATAGATAGCGCTGAAATTACTCAGAATGTCTATAAAAAATTATACCTACTCGTAAAGAGATTGTCTATCAGGATTAAACATCCTCGTGCTTTCTAAAACAAGCATAAAAGGAAAATGTGCGTAATTTGTAGTTTGAAAGTCAAATCTCTTACAGAAAATTGTGCTATAACTGCTTGTCGTAGTGATGCCTAGTAGTAAAGAACCAGAAAAGTTTAGAGCAATAATGAGGAAGGATATAAAGAGAAGAGGGAGACCAAAGAAAAGATAGAAGAGCATAATGAGATGACAAATGGAAAGACATACAGTGCCGACCCCAAGTAAATTAGGATAAGGGACCCCAAGTAAATTAAGAGAAGTAGGGCACAGTGGAATCGAATAATTCCACTTACAATTGGAACTGCTCGACTGGGGAAGTACCTCCACCTTGCAGAAAATCGTAGCCAGCGTAAAAAGGTCGCCAGAACTCCGCGTTGTGTTGGCAGTGGGGTGACCAGTTTGTTACCGCCGCTGTCATATATGGCAGCATGTCTCTTATGCTGCCAGCCCAACTATTTCTCCTTTATTTACAGGGTCGGCAACGCGCGGGTGATATCCCTGGTGTTGCAAGCGTCCATAGGCTACGGTACCATCAGGCGGGCCGCATGCTTGTTTGCCGCCTCAGTGGTATAAAAAAGGGTAGGAGAATAATAGCGATGCTTCTAAGAAACACTTAAATGTTATTACCGAGTATGCTGTAGAAGGCTGTGTACTATCCAGGGCATTTCTGTACTGTAATAATCAACATAGATGATTTGCATTCAGCAACATTTGTTTTCAACTAACAAATTTCGATCAGTGCGACCCACATATATAATCAGCTTACATGTGTCATGTTTAATATGCGTCCCCAGTACCCAAGAATCAATATTCGTCAATGTATTACAGCTAACTATAACAAGATCACTTCAATCAAAACAGTCCCTTCTCCGACCTTTATACCCAATAGTGATTACTGGCAGGTGGCAAGAATAAAATTAGGAAACCATTATTTAATAATAACTTTGAGAACTTTGCAAATTTTGTCAACTAGCTACTGAAATTTTAATTATAGCATACAAGAACAATATGAACAATTTGATTAATATTGTAAGACTGTTATTGAAGTAAAGAATGGGTTGATAGTTATAAGAATAAGTTTTTATTCATAAATTATTATATATGTAGATACGCTCGAAGGAGCAGTAGCTATTATTACAGTCATGACACTTAACAACTTCATAAACTTAAATGTTTGTCTCACACCTAGTTTTTAGATTTTTTATTATTTTTTATTTGTGATAGGCTAATGCTTGACCGGCAGTTCGCCTGAAGTTAAGCGATACTGCGATCTACGATGGAGCGCGATTTCCTAGAAGAAACCGATTCACTCATGATTTGAAGACACCCAGATTATATCTATCGGAGAAGATTAGATTCCAGAATACCACAAATTAAAACTTTACCTCTATCAACTTATTTTTTTTCGTCAACTTCATTTGTTTTCTCAATCTAATCTTTTTAAAATAAACTTTTTAAACGAAAAAAAAATCTCATTGTCTAATGCATCGTAAACAAGTTAAGAGCGTATTGTACTCTTCAAAATTGGACATAGGTACGACACTTTTAAGTAAGCTTCGGAAAGCCCCATTACTTTGCACGTAAATAAGTAATTACCTTGAGTTATTGTTGCTAAGAGAATGGCATTTTCAAAAGCTTTTGACACTGTATTTTTTGCTCAAATAAATTCTAATCTAGGAATGAACAAGAAAATTTTCTTAAAAAAATGGTTGATTTCGTTCTTTATTCATGCAAAAATTAAAAATTATAAAAGTACAAGAACAACTTCGTTTAAAAAATTCCCTAGCACGACAAACTTCGATGTCTCTGAAATAATCTTGAAATATAGAAAAACTACAATAACAGCAAGCTCTAAAAAATCTCCACTCTTGAAATTACTTATCAAGATGTGTTTTGGCACATAATATTACTAGTCTTAGCTTGGAACTTTTCGGGGAAATAAGTCGATATGTATTCATAGGATTTTATTTGATCCGTATCGTATGAAACTCCCAAGTCTATATCAATAAAAATTGATATTTTTAGGAACTAAAGAAATAAATTGTGTACGAGAATCCACATCTTGATCATAAGATGTTTATGATTAAAATGTATGCAGCACTTCATTATAGTAGAGTAGCTACTTCTCGCGACTTCGTCTGTGTGGACTTCAGAATTTGGTCCCACAAGGATAAAAAGTAGCCTATGTGCTATTGCAGATTATAATCTGTATCTGTGCTAAATTTCATCCAGATCCGTCAAGCCGACCTGGCGTGATTCAGTAACAAACATCTATCCAAACTTTCGCATTTATAATATCTAGTTAGCAAGATGAACACGGTAAAGTGAAGATCAAAGTGAAATAAGAAGTGATTATCAGTGTTACATTGTACTGTGCCGAGTGCTAGTATAGTGACATTCTATGTAGTTGCCATTGTATGTGTTGAGTTAATTAAAGTGTCTGTTTGTTTTAGTTATATTGGTGTTTTTGGTTAAATTTATCCTAAACCCCAGCTCGTAACTATGTAAGGTTCAACTATGGATCCCTATGTCGGCATTCAGTGGATTTTAGTAAGTTATTAACGGTTTATACATTATGTGTGGTGTATGAATTAATGACAATAAGGTATTAAAAAAATCCAAGATTAGGCAAAAAAAATATCGCATGTGACGGGTATATACTTAATGTCGAGAAGATCTAATTATGACCTACATTCAATACAAAGCGGTCAAAAACAGGAACTGCAAATAACATTAGTACGTCACATTATATTTTGAAATCTCACAGTACCTTTACTATGAGATTTAAAAATCTCATCGATCTTGTATCCTTATACATAGCGCCTAATTTACATTCTTCACGATGTGGAATAGTATTTGTAACAAAGAAATACGTTTTATTGTTATGATGAAGTGAAAGCGTTTCAAAGACTTTTGAATACTTATTATAAAGTCTAGGCGTGAAATGTATAGTGCTAACTAGGATTTAGTATTCACTGAATTATTTATTAATTAATTTTTTTTTTATAATGACGAGTTCTCTAATGCTGGAAACCTTTTAATAATATCGACTCCGGCCCAACTTGGACATTAACCTTCAATGTCCACACTATTGTACCTAAAGAATGTACCTCTTGTTTTAAAAGAGTTTCCATGGAGTTTCTTGCCGGATTCTTCTCCATAGGATCAACTCTTTTTTTTCTTTTTTTTAAACGTTGCCCCATACTAGGATTTTCTCCTGTATAGTGGGTGCGTTTACAAACACAAATTCTCACATACACAAACGCCCAGACCCGGAACAACTACCTGTAGATCATACAAATATTTGCTCCGTGTGGGGATCGAACCCACAACACGTGGCGCAGAAGCCGATCGCTCAACCGCTACGCCAATCGTGTCATCGAAAATCTTTGAAATCGTGCAACTAGACTCAATAACGTTTCATAAACGCTTGTAAAAGCTTGTTTATAATAAAAACATTTGAACGTGAGAACTACTCTTATCATTGGTTGAAGCGTGATTGGGTAAGTTACAATTAAACAAAAGGTCAAGTCTTGGCTCCCCGATGTGTTTTTAGAATAAGGTAACTGAGTGAAGAAACTTAAGCATAATGCTCCTTAACCATGGTCATTTACTTCAAAATTAAACGCCGGCAGCGTCTGTTAGTTAATATTAGTTTTATTAAAGAGAGAGGTAGATGAAAGCGTACAAAACTTCAAAAGATGACGTTTTAGTTTCAATTAGTTTTAGTCATTTTTTTTAATAATCATGTCATTAATTATTTTTTAGTAAAGGAAAAATTCAATCGCGGGCATAATTCGAACCTGCATCCACTAACTTCATAAACTTAGCATGGAAAATGCAAAAAAAAAACACAAAAAGATAATCATGTCATTGTCATATCATTTCTGAATTGTATTCGAGATATTATTACGCCCACTTTTTATCTTTAACAATTGATTTAGTGCCTTTAAGTGAATAAGCCGTCAATCCGACCCTTAAATAATAGAAATGTGCGCATGCCCCTTGGGGAAATCATTTACAATAATGTCTTCGATTTCCAACAATAGGTTCTGTTTGGAATATGTGGGAGATACTTTGATAATACTGTATGGAGGAAATAAGATCTGTTTAAGCGTATAATTTGTTATATCGGAGAAAAATAACATATGGTACAGCTGTATCAAAATGTGTTATATTGTAAGTTTGAATTCTGAGATGTTTATACATACCATCACGTCTGTGTTCCCCAAAGTGTTAGGCAGAGGCGTACTAATGTACACCCGCAGTTCGCCGGTATGTTTAGGTCCCATGTAATAGGGGGCGGGCCTATTCTATATAAATCCAGAATGTGAAGGCAAATTTCAATCAGGCGGGTGGGGTTCCCGGTAGCTTAGAGGGCAGAGCGTCTGGTGTATCCAACCAGAAGACGCAGGACGAACCCTGCCCGCGATTAAATTTTTCCTTCACTAAAATAACTTTCAAATTTTTCTATCTAAATTTATAGCTATCTTCTTCTACTTAGGTGGATTGGAAGATTATACATTAATTGTTTGTTAATTGGATGGATTATAAATTGAATTGGACTCGTGCATGAATAGTTATGTACACAAAAAAAATTTTTTTTCTCTTAAGCTCTTAAATTTAAAATGCAATTCCGTAAACATTCTAACAACAGAAGTTCAAAGCCAAAAAGTTTTGTACTCGTATTAGCACTGGAGTTTCCTACAAAAGCATTTGAAATCCATTGCATTAGCTTCACAGGTTGAACTAATAAACCTATGTCCTTTATTGTTACATTTACCATTAAGTAGTAAGGAAGCCAACGCTGTGTGGGAACTTGTTCAATGCTGTTATCTAGTTTGTAATTTTATTCCTAAGTTACTGCTTTCGGCAATATCCTCTAGACTCCAAAGTTGTCTACCTACCCTGAATTTGTAGTCAAAGCTTGTGGTTTATCCTTTGTTAATTTTGGCCTAACTGCTAATAGTATTTTATTATTATGTAGGTACGGTCTGGATGGAAAGTATCCATTACCAAAATGTGGCAAAAGTTAATTACTAAAAGTTAATAAGCTGATATAAATCAGTCAGTAAACACAGGATCCTGCTTGATCAATCAATTTGTTTTCCTTGATATACCAGGGAATTCTAAAATGTATTAAGGAAGAACAATATGAAATTATTTTTTAATAGGCTAATGATAAACAATAATTAAAGATCAACTTCCTCTGGCCTTAGGGACTAAATATAGTATAACTTCACCGAAATCTATTTTCTTAATAACGGGCTACTGTTTCAGAAAGAAATACGATTTGTTCGTAGTTTCCTTGATCACAATGGTGAATTTGATGGAAATGACAGCCAATTTAGTCACAAAGCACGATACATTCGAGTTGTCCCGGCTTATTGGGATTACATAGTAATTTTCCTCTTGACATCAAGCTTAATCTCCGCCCATTGCATTCCCGTGCACACGGGAATTTTCACTTTTCCGGTCACAAAATGACCGAAGAGTCCACGCAACAAAGGGAAAATTGCCTACCGACGAAATTGGTTCTGCGGTCGCAATCACGATTGCGTCAAAGGAGTAAGATTGAATTTGGAATAACTTTGGCCCTGATTAGGTTTGGTAGATAGTGATACTGAGTACTGTAGTGATGGATGTTAAGTTAATTATTGTAATAGATACGCATTTGAAAATACTTCTAAAACAAGCGTTTGGGGAGTATTTTGCTGTCATGAAAACTTTGTACTAAGTGGTTTTACATGAAGATCCGGAAACCATTCAGTATCAAACAAAGACAGATTACCAATCAAAATTAATATCTGGTATTGACACAAAGACAGGTACAACTCGTTTGTTTTGATATTATTCATATTTCTGATATTTCTCGATTATTTTAAGGTAGGCACTTAAAAAGATGAATGGTATGAATGTTGAAAAATCTGAAGTGAATAAGTCATTAGTCTTTGATGATGTAGCGGAAAAAGATAAAGACGTAGTTGCTACTGTTAATAACGTTAAGAAATGTATAGTTTACAAATGTAAAAAGTTTACCATCCATAGAGATAAAAATGTAAATACTGAGAAATAATGATAAATTTATTGATATACAGTAAAAATATAATAAATAGATAAAATGCTGAATCTTATAATATAATCGTCAGACGTTGCTGAAATAATAGATGCAAAGTTGAAAAGTAAGATCGATATCTAGTTTGGTGATTCAGAACTCCTACACGTGACATTAAAATCTTATCTACTCTTAAGATCCTCCACTGATGACAAAATGTGATAGCTCACACCTCCTCTCTATAATATGCTATATATAATCCCTATTTAAAATACGAATAGCTGTGACGTAGGCGTTTATTGTAATAATGCTTAAATTAAGCCAAAAATATTTATCTATTACAATTTACAAATTCAGTACCGGATTATGATCTTTATTTGAAGTCTCGTGATTATTTCAGTTTTAAGAAGTCGTTGTATGTAACAGATCATCGCAGAAATCTTTAGAATAGGCCTTTTTACAACAGGGAAGGTTTCAGCTAATGATTATTCAAAGAAGTGATTGTTGATTTTAGATGGATTTCTTGATATTCAGCACATCGGTAGGTATAAAGATTTTTATTTTTACGTGCACGACATGATAATACTATCGCCGGACTCGTTTTAAATTAATTGATAGTTGATAGGCAAGACTATAAGTTATTATAATAGTAGTTATTTGATCTCTACCGAAGTCCTGACCTTATTATTTTATTTAAATCCATCTGAGGAAACTAAAATAAAGAAAATAATCCCTTAAGTAAGCCATCATCCTACACATGGAATCCAATATGAACAATAACAATGCGAATTACCTCTTTGTGTACGTGCTTATGAGATATTCTCAAATTTAGATCAGTAGATACTTTGTTTTATTTCATTTGTGTTTCTTACATAGGTACATTTTAATATTCAACTGTATTGTTACGCCAAGTGGCTATTAGTACGGAGATGGGTCACGAAGATTCTAGATAAGTCGTAGAAGCACGTAGAACATTCGAAGAAAAGCCGGGTTCAAGGTGAATGACCGTAAACAATAGACGATCGCTTTATCGTCTATTGTTTATAAGTAGGTACTTAGGTACTTACCTACTCGTATTTTGTGGACCTATCGAGAATGTTCGATTCTAGAATCTTCGTGACTCATATAAATACTGGTCGTGAGGGTCGGCCGGGGCAGTTTAGTTCTGAACACGGTGAAGTGAATATCGAAGTGAAGTTAAGTGATTACAAGTGCGACATTATAGTGCGATAAGTGATACTGTAGTGACTCTCTCAGTAATTTCTGTTGTGTGTTTGTCAAGTTAATTAAAATATTTGTTGTTTCGGTGAAATTGGTGTTAATTAAATTTATCCCGAACCCCAGCTCGTAACAGTATTTACTTCAAAAGTTAATAAGTACATTTTTAAAACAATATTATTTAGAGTTTTTATTGATTTAGATTAATTTCCTGCAACTGGTGAATGCAAAATGTAATATAAAAATAATCCAATGATTGAATGCGTATCAGGTGTAAAGGTTGGAAATAAATGCGTTAGTCTAAGGTATCCAAGAGGAACCAACTGTTGTAGGGAACTAACTTTATGTAGAAAGTTGGATCTCAAACTTTTTCGATTTCACTCTCATCGCAACAATATTACGAGTGATAAAGGTGAAGTTAAACTAAGTAGAACTTAGTTTTTCTTGAAATTTTACGGGGCCGTAAAAAGCTGTCAGCTTTATTTGTTTAAGTTTGACTTTTAATGACTGAAAGTAATTTTAGAGTCAATTGCTACAAAAACGATACACGATCCATTAAATTGTCGAATCGAATTCAGATAAACTTTGTGGCTTCAAGAGTTTAATAATTCATCGTGTATTTGTAAGTTGTCATCGAAAAATAATGATGAATTCTACTGGTACCTGTGTAAGAACATAATTTTTATCTTTAAAAATCTTCTCTCTCTTCTCTCTTATCTTTTTTTTCTTTTTTCGTTTGCTTATCTTTAAATTGCATTGGACTATTGAGGCCTCAGTGTGCACTTGGTTCTTTAAAAATGTGACCATTTTCTCTTAACATTAGGTCTAAAATTGAAACAGTTTTAGATACAGAGTGGTAATCAAAATTACGCTCAAGAAAATCACTGTTCCAAAGATTTTCATGTTTTATTTAAGCTGTCTTTTGTTTCCCCTCTATACCTATATATTCTACCTATTCTACCCCGTGTGAAGATGGGTTTGAATACAGTTCCTTACTGCCATTCAGATAGGCATCTCGTAGGACCTCTTGGGGTCTGATTGGCTGGCGACCCTTACGTCGGAGACTGACGTAAAGCACCTTGGTGTTTTTAGACCTTTGCGCGTGAGAGCCAGTTCCCCCTCGGTTGTTGCGGCTCTGGCAGTCTGCGGTCGGGGCTCTTATAGGCCGACAACACATCAGCAATTCCTCTGGTGTTGCACGGGTGGTGATGACTACCATCAGGTGGCTGCTCGTTTGCCAATATAATGAATGGAAAAAAAAACCTAAAATGTTATCTGGTAAGAATAAGACGTACCTTGGTCTAGCAGCCTGAGTATAGTAGCGGTCCAGTTCTTGGAGCATGCGGAGAGCATCGGCCATGTCATGAGGACCCTCCTCCCTGGCTTCAGCCAAGCAGACGATGGCCAGGACCACGGCGACGGCGATAGCGATGTTCTTGTTCAGCATTTTGGTTTCTTAAAAATAATATGTGAACGTTAATATAAATAAGTTTTATAAGAATCATCATTTCATAACAATCATCATTTCATTATAACAATCATCATCGTATTTTCCGCAAGGCTAGAATGGGGTACGAATGTACACCAACGGTTCGCCTGTATGTTTAGGTTCCATGTAATAGCGAGCGAACCTATTGCCAATAACTGGACACAAATCCAAACTCCGAGCTGGTCCTGAGAATTTCATAAAAAAAAACAGTCACAATTTGCTCTACCTGGGAATTGAAGCTGTCGCGCTTGGGACCACTAGAGTAACAAGGCAGTTATCTAAGTTATTTTTATATAACATCATTAACCAATAATATCATCGTGATCCTAACCTTGTTCCTATGTACTAATTAGAAAATTGTGTACCTAGAATATATTTAGGTACGTTACGAGTTATGTACCTACGATCATTTTTTTTTCTTTAACGCTTACTTGTAATGTGGGTCGCACATTACTAGTATACTTGTTAACCCCTTGTCCTAATCTAAATGCTTATGTAACGAGTGGGTTCACGTCAGTAGTGCAATCCACGCGAAACCCACCCGTTTCGAACCGGTAACCATATGATCGCAAGTCCGACGCCCTACCGCTGCTTCTAACTTAATTTTATTTAGTTCTTGTAAAATAATTTAAACTTTAATCAAGCTTTCAATATCTAGTACAATAAATAATCCAAATTTATTGAGGCCTCTGTGGTCCCTATAGACTGTATTAATCAAAAGTAAGTTCAAAAGTTAATGTCTTACATGTCTTAAGTTAATGTTTGAATTACCTTAATAAATATTTATTACCTGATAAACTTTTAAAGGATCTATTAAGTTTTGGAAGTGTGCTCTATAGACCTGTTTTCTTAATATAGCATACTAGTATCACACGCCTGTATTCCCCGAAGGATTAGGCAGAGGTAATGTACACTCACACTTTTCAAACTGCATATATCAATGATTTTATTATAAAACTATGGACCTGAGCGAAGTGTCGCCTGTGTATTTTTTTCCGATATTTCCAATTAAAGATTTTTTCGGTGCACAAAATTTTCCTACGTACGAATCTTTTTCTTACAATTACAAATGATTTTATTGTAAAAAGATATAATAACATACGCAATGAACATATATTTCCTAGCATAGTCCCGTCGTATCATAAAAATTTCAAATACTTATCATAATAGCATTTATGTGAAATGAAATCCTAGACATCTAAAATTCAAAATTGACTCTCAATGAGCGCAAATCTTATTGACCTGTCAATTTCTGCTTAGAACCATAATGTACCTAACCCTCAAAATAATAACTGCTCATTAGTATTCTTTCAGTTGATAGAACAACAATAGAAATACGGACTTCTAATATTGAATGTTTATGAGTCAGGATAACATCAAAGCTGGCATATTATACTGCTGAAATCCTTAAGGCTGATTCACATGATACCCGTCATTGATGATTCGTTAAAAAAAGGATACGTCATGATGGATGCGCGCTTACACTGCATAAGGAAACGAGTTTTTCCGCGATTCGTCAAAATATCCGAATGATTTTGATTTGATTCGAAGCGTTTTTGAACACGGCGTATTTTTATGTGTGAACACGGCAATTTAAAAACCATTGCCGCCGTGAGAAAAAAAACTCGATTTGTGAAAAATGACGATGCGGCAAAAAACACGAATCGTCTTCGTGTGAATGAGCTGTAACAGAGATAATCTCATCATATTCGTTTTCCACCGGAATAGCCAAGGAATACTGAATTATACTGACACATGTTATTGGGACCAGTCCTAACAGAAAGTTTTGACGATAAATTTATTATTGTCCCTTCAAGTTTGAACATATTTCACATTATACTTTCACAGTTTAATCTCGAGAGGGTGTCAGCGAAATCAGAATGGATATTGTAATTTCGGAACTATTTTGGAATATACAGGATTATTGAAATGTGAGGTAATTTATGTCAAATATCAAATAGGTCTATATAATGCCGAGGATCATTCGAATAACCCCGTATGTTTTATTAAAATTTCCAATAATTGTTGAGTCGAAAATATATTCTTGCATTCCTGCAAACTGTATTTTTTTAATAACCATACATCACGCATAATAGAGTCTTGATGAAACCTGGTAGAACCTACAATGATTAATAATTATTTTAGGATTACTGTAACAGGGGATCACTCGATCTAGTTATAATTATTAATAATTATTTTAGGAATACTATAATAGGGGCGATCCAAATTCTTTCAGCCTTTTCTGCTACACTTTTCTCGCCCAGGAAATCGAACTCTTGCGTTTAGCAAACTCGCTTGCAACCACTAGACCAATAAGCTTCCATTGGTAGAATTTTAATATTTTAAAAGCCACTAAGGTACAAAATATGTGAGTAATAAATCTCCCTGTGAGGCAGTTGAGGAAAAGGGTCAAAATGAGTTCGTAAGGCCCACGGGATAGATCGGCCTAAATAAGAAATAACGTAATTCCTCTTTCACCAAGAATTTGATCCAATCAATAATTTTTAGGATGCTGTGAAAGTCTTCAGGGCAGCCTGATAACTATACGAGAAAATACTAATAGTACTAAACTAAACGTATAAGTCTAAAATACATAATAAAATATCTATACATAAATCTGCTGACGCTATTGGTCTGTATATCTAGTTAGATAAAATTCGTCAAGATTTCGACAAACAAAATTATCAAACCAATCATTCAAAATTGAGCCTGATTTTTCTTCCATTTCCAATAAGTTTAACAGAGCAATATACATTTTATCCTAATTATCATATTTATTTTAGCAGCAATCAAACCTTCGAATCTCAGGATTTGGAAACATCCTATTATCTAGTTTTTAACGATTCAAAAGTTATAATGATTAATTTATATATAGAAAACATTAATTTGACATTGAGTTTTGAACCTTATACGAATATAAATAAATAATTAATAAAAAGAATTTAAAGATATAAGATTTTTACAAAAACAAAATCTTTCATTAATACCCATTAATTTTTTTTTTTTAAATAATGTGTCGTTTGGTAACGTTGATACAACTTTAGAAATAGCAGAAACACATTCAGTACACTAAAAGAATACCGCAAGATTATAGTCTCTATTTCATGGAAGACATAAGCTTCGAGTACGCAAATGCAGATTTCATATTTCAATGCCCCAGGTATTTTATACCAAGACAAGATTATTTGCCTTCTACAAAGCTTTCATATCGAGGGGAACTAAAATATTCAATTACTGTGGCTGAAAGACATAAGCCATATTTGTCTGTTTAAAAAATAGAAAAAGAATATATCAAATTACCCTAGTATTTTTCTTTTTCAGTCTCGAATGGAACCTTAGAGGTTAAAGATAATGGTGTTTTCGTCTAATGTTTTAATACTTACTCCAATGTCTTTTGAATAGTGTAATGTAATATTTTAATTATGACTGAGTATTAAGAGTCCGGCGGAGCGAATTTCTCTTGCAAACGTAATATCGAAATAAATCGTATTTCAAACACAATTAAATCAAATTGTGTTATTATTCGGATTCCGATACCGTTAATCTAGGTTCCTACGCTACCATTTTGTCCAAAATACTTCACTGGACAATGTAAGCGAATGCAATTTTTGATAAAATTACCAAGTTTGGACCGATTTTCCAATCTTTTATTTCCAGTGAAGTAGTAGTAGACGAAATAGTACGGTAGGAACCTAGATTGACGGTGTCCAAATCCAAAAATAACATAATTTGATAGAATATTGTCTTGATTACGATTGATTTTTTTTATTACGTTTTTATGGGAAATTCAAGCTCCGCCGGACCCTTAAACTTGTATTCCTTCAACTTACACTTAGTTTTTATGAAGTAACCTACTATGACGTCATGTCATTTTATTCCGTACAACATGGTTGAGCCGAATGACGCTGATACACACGTCATGCTCGTACACGGGTACCGTCTGTCGGGTGTTCGGGACTGGTTAGCTCCTACCATGGCAATCCGGTTTCTGATATATTATACTATCTTTTTGTGATTTTTTTGCATTTTCCATGCTAAGATTATTAAGTTATTTTTTAGTAAAGGAAAAAATTCAATCGCGGGCAGGATTCGAACCTGCGTCTTCTGGTTTGATATACCAGACGCTCTGACCTCTAAGCCACCGCGAACCCTAACCGCATGATTGAAATTTTGCCTTCACATTCTGAATTTACGTCATAAGGTGACGTTGGGGACATCTATGAAAGGCAAGGTACCTTACTTCTCAACCGACACGACTTACTTTACAGTTAGTTCAGTGTCGTACGATGCCACCTTACATTTTAACTATCTTTTTGTGATTTTTTGTCATTTTCCATGCTAAGATTATTAAGTTATTTTTTTAGTAAAGGAAAATATATAATATTATACTGTTGAAAGGCATTTTTTTATTGCAATTATAATTATTATTGTAACGTAATTAATTAGATAAGAATAGATCAAGATCAATAATTATTGATCCGTCCTTTTACATTATTATTATATTAACATAATTCTCACGTTGTAAACATGTTATTGTTCAAAAAAAATTGTATGAAGTTTCTTGCCGGCTCTTTTCCATTAGACCCACGATTTGGAACCGTGCAACTACTTTTTGACATTTGACATTAAAAAGTACCTGTAATAATCGTCTAATTGAAATAAAACATTTTACATAACTAATTTAATTATTTTCATTTATTAGTTATTTTAATGAAGGCCCTTGCCAAGATGGCGCGACGAGCTAGATCTTTATTGGAGGGATTGGCCGCAGAAAGCTTTAAACCGAGATGAGTGGAAGGAGGGTAGGGAGGCCTTTGCCCTGCAGTGGGACGACTACGGCTGAATAATGAAAAAAAAAATTCAATCGCGGGCAGGATTCGAACCTGCATCTCCTGGTTGGATACACCAGACGATCTGACCTCTAAGCCACCGCGAACCTCACCCGTCCGATTGAAATTTTGCCTTCACATTCTGAATTTATGTCAGAAGGTGACGTTGCAAAGAAATCACAAAAATATGTTTTCATTTATTACAAAAGCAGTTGTTACCCGCAGTTTCACTCGCGTCCCTTACTTCATAATTTATTTCGTGAATTGTTCTGACGTGTTGTTACTTAGTTATTTTGCTTTTCGGGGACCAAGACCAATCCAACAAATTAAGGATCATAAAAATCGGTCAATCCGTTCTTAAATTATAAATGGTGTAAATAACCCGACTTAGTTTTTTAAACAAAGATTTAAAAAGATTGTTTTCATTTCTTACAAAAATACATTAACCGAATCTTTGAGAGAGTACGTAGTTCTTATTTGTTTCTTGATGAAAAAAAATATTTCGTCACTGAAAAGATCTTACTTGTTTACCTTACTTTTTTTTTGTTTAAAATTACTTACCTACTCAATTATTATAAAAAGTTTTGAAAGCTTTAAATCAGCTTAAAGGTATCTAACACAAACTTATAAGGTAAACAAAAACAAGAGCTACTTTATCACCAACTTCGATAATATAATCTAACCTGTAAAATTAATACAATTTTCTAAAAAACATATTTGAGGTTAAGTAGGACATTTTCATAATCCAGTATTCATTTCTTCCATTATATAGTTAGTACGAAAAGTAATTATGAGTAAAAACTATACCAGATTTTTACCTTATAAAAAAGGCCGGGTAATAGAATAGAATAGAATAGAATAGAATAGAATAGAATAGAATAGAATAGAATAGAATAGAATAGAATAGAATAGAATAGAATAGAATAGAATAGAATAGAATAGAATAGAATAGAATAGAATAGAATAGAATAGAATAGAATAGAATAGAATAGAATAGAATAGAATAGAATAGAATAGAATAGAATAAGATTTATTTGTATAAACATGTGTATGCATACAAAAATATTACTAAATGCATAATCAACAAAAATGTAATCAACGGATTTACAAGTTTAAACTGTGGTAGCCACGGTCAGTCTGTGGATGGGTGACAATCTTCAGGGTCTGGCGGAGCTTGAATTGCCCACAAAAACATAATACCGAAATAAATCGTAATTCAGACATTATTCTATCAATTATGTTGTTAGTCGGATTTGGATACCGTCAATCTAGGTTCCTACCGTACTATTTCGTCTACTACTACTTCACTGGAAATAAAAGATTGGAAAATCGGTCCAAACTTGGTAATTTTATCAAAAATTGCATTCGCTTACATTGTCCAAATCGTCCGAAACTTGATTTTTTTTTAATTGCATCATAAATTACGAGTGAATCGGTATCTTCTAGGCAAGCGCGCTCCATCGTGGATCGCAGTATCGCTTAACATCAGGCGAACTGGCGATCAAGCGTAAGCCTATCACGAATAAAAAAAAATCGAGATAATTATAGCTATTTTATTTATAACCATTAATCATTAACATCATTACGATCCTGACCGTGGAATCGAACCCAATACCTCTAGCGTAGCAGTTGAGGACCAATAGACCAATGAGGCAGTTAACCCAACACAGTTCTGAAAAGAAGGGTAGCTAGTGACGTCACTACTTTGGGATTATTTGTCCACTTTGTTGTTGTGTTTATTCAAACAGAATTAAAAAAAACATTTTGGGTTCTTCATTCGGAACCTTTCCTCCATGGAAAAAACGTCACCCGGAACTAGTTGAACCTTTTACTTATTTATCTACTTAACATCACACCCTCAAGGTTACTGGCAGGCGGAGGGCTACTGCCATCTATACCCGTGACGTGTTTTAGGGTTCCATACCTCGTACTATCGTATAATACTAGTCGTACATACATATTTTTAAGCTTGTCTCCCATTGAGTAGGCAGAGACTATAGATTTCCAATTGCTACAATCCTGGTACACCACTTTCGCTTCATCTACGTCCGATTTTGATGGCTAGTCAGATTCACACTTGTCTAGTTACTACTGAAGTAGATTTTTTTTATGGGATAGGAGGGCAAACGAGCAGACGGATTGCCTGATGGTAAGCGATTACTGCCGCCCATGAACACCCGCAACACCATAAGAGTCACAAGTGCGTTGCTGACCTTTTAAAAGGTGATTGGGCCTCCGGTAACCTCACTCACTCGGCGAAATACAACGTAAGCGTTGTTTATCGCCGGTTTTCTGTGAGGCCGTGGTATCACTCCGGTCGAGCCTGCCCATTCGTGCTGAAGCATGGCTCTTCCACGTAAAGATATATATATACGTAAAGATAAGACATAATATAGTTAGACTACTAAAATATTATATTTTTATTTTATTTATTTATTCTTTTTATTATTTGTTTACGTTTATAGTATCACTGCGACCACAAACGGTTTATTGTTATCGCCACAAAAATATTATACATATAGTTATAATTATAATATTATACATATAGTTATAATATTATACATAATTATATTAGATTATTGAAAAAAAAAAACCCCAATAGTAGCTTTTTGAATTTGGATTTGTGCCCAATTAACGGCAATAAGCTAGCCCACTATTAAATAAACTCTAAAACCCTTCAAGTAATACAGGTGTGATGGTATGCTAAGTTATTAATTAATCCTGAAGTAAATTGGCATGTTTTTTAAGTTACTCACAATTAAATAGGAATTTTACTATAACAAATGTGGGTTACTTACAAATAAGAATCTTTACCTTTTCTCCATAAAATTAGTACGAGCAGATACTTAAAATTTCCTAAAATACAGTATCCCGATTTTTTTCCATATAAAAAAATATCTTCTACAGCATACTCCCATTCTACAATACTGTTAAATGAATGTACCCAGAAGCTTATAATTAGACAATTGTATAATTAACTAAAGCCCCCTTGCCTATCCTTATCAAAATTTCATAAGCACATCACTTTTAAACTGTTACCGGTCTTGACTTGAAAAGGTCGTCGGTTTGTACAGGATGAAAGGGAAATCCTTTTACAAGGCTTTAGTAAGAAGCATTCTGTAATACTGTCCTATTTAAAAAGGCTATTTACATCATTATAAAATTTACTTAGTGAATCACTCGAGAACTCTTGGTCTTTGAAAAGAACCTCCTCAGTTAATATCCTTATTGAATTGTGAATTCTTTGTAAAAAGGATTATTATGTTCGAGTTCTGTTTACCACCGATGTCCACGGTTGTTTGAGTTTAAACTTCGGTCAGTTTAAGCGGAGATTAAATGCCTGCCAGCTACTCGCTTGTCAAGCTTTTCGCTTGTCACAATGACATAAGCGTTGTGTATTGGTGGATTACATTGACTCAAAAGTTTTTTAATCAATATTTTGGTCATATTTCCTGACGTTACTCTTTACGGGATTTCAGTCTTAATATCAACAAGGTTATTTGGAATTTTAGGCTGCTGAGTTTGTCTTGGTGGGTAACTCTGCATTATCAAATATTCTGCCGCTAAGCGGTGTGCTATTTAGCCAGTAAAATAAATGGGTAAAATACATTTGAGAAGATACAATTGACATCTTAACAAATGATGTTTCGAGTTTTTTTTTATGGGATAGGAGGGCAGACGAGCAGATGGATCGCCTGATGGTAAGCGATAACCGCCGCCCATGGACACCCGCAACACCAGAGGAGTCACAAGTGCGTTGCCGACCTTTGAAAAGGGGATTGGGCCTCCGGTAACCTCACTCACTCGGCGAAACACAACGTAAGCGTTGTTTAACGCCGGTTTTCTGTGAGGCCGTGGTATCACTCCGGTCGAGCTGGCCCATTCGTAAAGATGATAATATTAAGAGATAATTATCGAGTGAGGCCCCTGGTATTGTTAACATCACTAAGCACAAGCCAGACAGAAAAGATGGACGACGAGGATGCGATGATATATTGAAGCGTTGCGTCTGTGGTATTGCTCGGGTCTTCCTTATATCTATAAAATACAAATCTATCTATCTCCTATTTATACGTCGTATAGTATACATAAATAAAAAATGAATCGCCGAAATGTATGTACGCGTAGTTTCGAAGGACAACCAAATTGGATAATTCTTTTTTGTTGTTTTCGTTATCGACAGGAAACGGTTTGTATAAGAGTTTTTATTGTTTAATCCACTGTAAAAATTGAAAATTTGTACGGGAAAATTTACGCAAGCAAAGCCGCGGTCAGGTTGCTAGTTTTGTATAAAAGTCCATTTTAAAGACACCACATCCGTTCGACCTTTCAGTCTGACCTACGCCCTAGCCTTCACTAATTATCACTTATAAAATAAGACAAGTTTTCGACATCTATTTATAGCGATAACCTCTTTTCTAATACATACAACTTTTGCATAAAAAAATATTTACCTACTTCCTTACAACATTTTTAGCGATATTTTTGGCGAATTTATCGAGTATGATGGGTAAGTAACTTTTAATGGATATCAATATCAGTAAACTTACGTATTTTACTGTCAACAACTTTGTATGAATAAAGTAAGTACTTTAGCGCTTGTATTTATAAACTTTAACCAATTCTATTTTATGTAAAAGCAATTACAAATTAAGAAATAAATTTACAAATTCTTTTACAGTCGGTGTACAATCAAATCTGTATATACGTTTTAAATTGCACTCTGATTTTACTTGCGATATAAGAAAATATCAATAAGAAAGTACGAGTGTGAGGTTGTATTTTTTACAGTTCTAAGTGATCATAACATAACATAACACAACATACCATCACGCCTGTATTCCCCGAAGGGTTAGGCAGAGGCGTACTAATATACACCCACAGTTCGCCGGTATGTTTAGGTCCCATGTAATAGGGGGCGAGCCTTTTGCCATTAACCGGGCACAAATCCAGACTCCGAGTTGCTACTGAGATTTTCTTAGAAAAACCCAATAACACTTTGCTCGACCTGGGGATCGAACCAAGGACCTCTAGCGTAGCAGTCGCGCTTGGGACCACTGGACTAATGAGGCAGTCAAAGAAAAGTAAAGTTCTAAGTGATCATAGATCTAAATACCAATTATTTATTAATTTCAACTTGATAAGCGTCATAGAGCATTAAGCCTTCTTATGAGTAAGGGTCTTGACAAACAAATAGACAGACGGATGATAAAGTGATACTATATCGGTTTCTTCTTTTTCCTTTTATGTAAGGAAACCTAAAAAACACAAATACATAATTTTAGTCCTCATAAATGATGAAAGTATACAGGAAAGAATAAAGATAAATACTTCAACAAATTCAGTCTCAAATGAAAATATATATTTACATAAGAATCCATTATATTTTACAACCAAATTCTAAACACTTCTATGGAAAGAAAAACCTTTGACATTTTGTATCAACTTTTTAAAATTCACAATAAAGAGAACGAACGCTAAGGCAAAGAAACAGAATAAGTAGCTGTTAGAAATTTGTAGCATAAATTATATATTTTGATCGCAGTGCCTTTTCTTACGGTTATTGAGAACAATTGGAGAGCAAATTATTCACAAATTTAGTATTCGAATACTCAATAAACATAATTATACAAATTTTATTTTAGACAGAATGAATGTTTTAGTCAGTAATCCAACACGAAGTAACCTAAAGTTATTTTCATTAATAAAATTGTGTTTTGAAAAATGATAAGGTATGAGTGAATGATGAGGTAATGAGTAGATATTCTGAGTTAATTCTAAAATTAAATCTTAAATCAACCCACTATAGAGAAATTCATTATCGATTCATAGTGGATATTCCAAAAAACCGCACGAAACATTTATCATGCGTACCGCTGAAATGTTGAATGTGCTTCCCGAGTTTGTCTTTCCCGATAGATATAACTAATTTGGGTGTCTTTAAATCACGAGTGAATCGGTTTCTTCTTGACAAGCGCGCTCCATCGTAGATCGCAGTATCGCATAACATAAGGCGAACTGGCGGTCAAGCGTAAGCCTATCACGAATAAAAAAAAAATCTTTTTATTTTCATTTACACGTTTAAAAATGATGATTCCTGTCTTATATACGAAGCTTTTTAAGATGCTTACATTTTCAATATGATGGCATCAATATTAAAGTATTTAATTTCCACAAACTTTTAGTCTGACAGTCACTCATGTGGAATCGGATAATTTCAAGGAGTATCTAGATAAGGTCATCATATTCGAATACCTACTGAAATAAAGTCTTAAATGTAAATTTAATGACGTAAGAAGATACCGTATCTAATGAAGATAACGAACTATCAGTTGATAAGTTCCATTCATTTCATGATACGTCTAATGAACCGATAGGAGAGGAAAATTCTACGAAACCCCTTATTATTTACGCCAAGTGAATTTTTCCGCAGAATTTCACTACAGTCCTTCAGAAATAATTATTAGAGACATTTTTATATTTATATATCCGTGAAAAGTCATCGTTTACTTTTATCTAGATAAAGAGAACAGTGAAGCTCAAAAAGGCTCAAATTCCAACATTATTAATTGGCAAGTTTTAGAGGAAATACATTGTCGACTGAGTAACTTTGTTTTTTCTACAGAGCTATTTTTTTTGTTTCCGCAAAGCCCCTGCAGAACACTAATTCTTTTCTAGTCATTTCAATTTGAGTGTCAAACGGCTGAACGGATCTGGATAAAATTTGGCACAGAGATAGATTATAGGCATTAGGCTACACAACCCATTAGCTTTTAATCCAGGTCGGACCCCATTCTGAAGTCCACACAGACGAAGTCGCAGGCAGAAGCTAGTTACCAATAATTCTGTTAAATATATTATTTAAACTTTGTGATTCTGAAAATCAATAAGATCAAATCCACGAACCGATTTGATCGTTTATTGTGATCGAAATAAAAGCTCAGTAGCGAATATCAAATGATTGTATTATATTGGTGTCGTATCAAAGCGATGGATTAAATTGTTCTTACCCGTAAGATAAATCTAAACGTTGGATATTACGAAAAAGTAGATTTTTGATAGGTACTCCTCAAAAATTATTAATTATTACTTAGTAGTTAACCCCTCGTACTAAGCTAAATGCTTCTGTTACGACTGGCTTCACGTCGCTAGTGCTATGAGTGGGCTTCGAATTGGCAACCACATGATCGCCAGTCCGACGCCCTAGCCATTAGGCTATCGCCGCTTCATAATTTTTACAAAAAGTAATTTTTTTTTTTAAAGTAAGAATTTCTTCCTTGAAGATTCTTACAATTTTATCTAATTGTAAGTAGTTTTTGTTTTATTTTATTTAAAAAAAAACTTAAAGAATATTTTCTTCTTTTCTTTTGACTTCTGTCTAAACTGATATTTCAACTTTAACATTGCTTTTTATTAAATCTATAAATAATTATGTAATGTAATACTAGCTATTATAAATTCAAGCACATCAAGAAAATCTACCACATTAATAATTTAAATACATTAAATTTGATCAATAATACCATCCAAGATGCTATCAATGATCAAATTTGATGACAAAGCATCTTTTATCATACATTACTTACATTTAATCAGGTATTAATGTGTCATTATCCACTTTCATTGGATTAACTGTTAAAATGTTGTTATAAACCATTCATTTGATATCATGACATCTGTGTAATACATCACTTATCGAAATTGTCTTATCAACGAATTATGTCAAAACGGAGCATAAATTTTGATGTATTAGCTAAATTTGTTTAGGTTTTGACTTCCATTATAGTATTATAAAAGATTGTCACAACACTGGCTTTATAATAAAAATATGTACCTATCTACATGTTTTTTTGTATATTTTTTTTTACTACAATTCACTTTTTTACAATTCAAAAACTCTACATGTTACTGAAATGTATACAAAAAACATACAAAAACTTGTAAGGTGTTAAAAAAAATAATGGGAAATAACAATAACATATTTTAGAATAACTGGACTTCAAAAAGTATTTCCTATACGCTGACTTATAACATGCAGTACAACAAAATCAATCAGAACGAAATTAAATCTTTAAAGATAAAGGTCGTATTTGAATCATATATTAAATTTTTTGTTCTCACTTTTTCTTTAACAC
This sequence comes from Acronicta aceris, assembly GCA_910591435.1. Classification (NCBI taxonomy): domain Eukaryota; kingdom Metazoa; phylum Arthropoda; class Insecta; order Lepidoptera; family Noctuidae; genus Acronicta; species Acronicta aceris. The sequence continues at coordinate 3,452,185 of OU342767.1, read as the reverse complement.
ACACATACGTCTTCACAATGGGGGTAAAGCAGAAAAGCACACCATTTTTCAAGATTTTTTCAGAAATTTATGAAAAAATGTGTTATTGTCAGTTCCGTTTGTTATTTCAAATTTGAAGAACAGTAGGTATTCCACTCAATATATTTTCCACTACAAACGTCTGCCAATTAAAGTTCTATCAACATTCGTTCCTCAGTCGATGTGATCAAAACCAGACAAAAAAGCCTAAAATTCCGCTTCGGCTTCTAAAGGATCTAAACAATGCAACTGGTGCGGAAATCATCACAAGAGCACTCAATTGGATCTCGAACTATTTCACAGTACGTGACCACTGGTCTATGAATTAAGGGATAATAGAACAAACTGTTCCGTATTAATGAAATATGTGGTAAAATACACACATCATCAGAGTATACCATGCTCTCTCATTGGTCTAGTGAATTTTATATGAAGTTCTCAGGAGTAGTTTAGTTTAAATTTGTGTGCCCGATTAATAGTGATATTATGAGCCCTAAACATACTTTCATAGATCTCGCAGTTTCGAATCCTGCCCGCGATTGAATTTTTCCTTTACTTAAATAACTTTATAATCTTAGCATGGAAAATGCAAAAAATCACAATAAGATACCTAAACATACTGTCAAACTATGGGTGTACAACTCTGCCTCTCTGTTTTTATGATAAGTATTCAACAATCAATTTGCTAGACATGGTAATAAAAGACAAAAAAACATATTCTATTGTTATTGTAGTAGATACTCGTAGTAAAATAGGGTGGTAGGAACAAGTAGCGAAACAAGTTATATGCGTACGTGATCTGATCATGCGTGTCTCATAAGAAATATATAATATGTTACTTAATTATGTTTAAGGGGAAGGCACGTATACGTACCTACTTTACTTCAACATTCACATTACTTATTATAAGTAATACACAGGTGTATAGCATTTTTTTATACAAAACTACCGATTCATTTGCATCTTGTGTCGACAATTATGAACGCAACAAAATTAAAATCAACCAATTCGGTCAAATCGTTTTTCGTACGCGGCAATTGATTTTTATTCATAACTAGCGACCCGATCGCGGTTTCACCGCGAGCGTTATTTCTAAATTTTGTGATCAGATCTTGACCAAATTTTTATGGGACCACCTCTGAAGTATAAAGAAAGAAAGAAAGAAAATATATTTATTTGCATGGACAAGACGCACACAGCAGTATCATCGTCATATACAAACAAAGTATGACATACCGATCAAAAAAATAATTATCAAAATCGGTTCTTAATTGACGGAATAATCGCGTAACAAACATAAAAAAAAACATAGGTAAAGTCGAACTGAGAACCTCCTCCTTTTTGAAGTCGGTTGAAAATGAGAGGAGTTTAAAAGTTTTTCAAAACCTCGAATAATTTAGAACAATCTAAATGGAAAAAACAACTCTTGCTTTCTGCCATTACACCTCCACCCAATTTTGAGAAAATAGTTATTTATATCCTAAGGATAAACTAATTGTGAGGCTTTTCGGCTTCTAACTACGTGTTTTTATAAGATCAATTCATTTACTGCTTCTTGAATTACACTGAAAAGTCAAGTTCAATAAAACCAAGTAAAATGATGTCTACACTACTAAGGGGATCGCTTTATGCAATAAAAACAAAGTCACGAGATCCTCGTTGGTGTCCTATAAAAATATTCTTCATGTTCGCTTCGATGGAGACTTGTACCTAGGTAGTTTTGATTGAGTTACCCTTTGGTTGAAACTCTGTTTTTGTACTTGGTATTATCTGATTGGTTGGCTGTTATTCAGATCATAAGGTTTTTAGGCTTTGTTTCTTTTACTCAGGTAAGTATGCTTTGACTAATTTCTTTACAATTTCTCTTTATTCACGAAACCTTAATTTATGTAGTAGTATCTTCTACATACCTATTACCTATGTAAAAAAGAAGAACCTACCTGACTGACTGGCGTATCAACGCACAGCCGAAACTACAAGAGCTAGATCCCTGAAAGTTTTCCTGTTGATTCCTTTTGCAATATAGACGAGCACAAAGAAAGGATTTTTGGAAATTCAACCCCTGAGTTGGTGAAAAGGGGGGTGAAAGTTTGAATAAAAGTCCGTCATTTTTAGCTGGAGAAACCGCAAGGTACATCTAGTATACTATATTAGGTAATGTGTTAATTGAAAATTAAAAAATAATAACAGCATAATGTATGTAGTAATAACTAATGAATTTCTTCAAATATATGCTATGCCTCCATGTAAGAACATGCTCGATATCTTCGGAGTTCGACTAGAGATCTCTCACAAATCATTACCAGAATTGTAGCCAGTATAGAAATATAAACATGAAAAAAATACTTTCCTGTTCAATGTAATCCGGACACTTTCGGGAAAAATAATGAAGTGATAGAAACGATCGAGAGATATGTAATTATGTATACCTACCAATTTTTTATATATAATTAGTAAGTAAGAATTTATTTGAAACAACCATCAACTAGTAACTATCTCAATGAATTTTGATCGTTTGAATATCCATTCAGTAATTATCAAAAATTGAGTGTCTTTTAAAAGCTCAAAGGAATAATAACCATCTGTTACTTTCACATTGAAAAAAAATTCTAATGATAAGCCTGCGCAAAATTTCCTATAATGGATATTAAAGAAGGCGTGTAAAAAAAGATATGATGGATATTATACTATTTATAACAGTTCCTAAAATAAAATAGGTAGGCTTATTCTTGTCGTAGGTATCGATAGCAAATAGAAATGGAATGGAAGAGTAAATGAAAAGAAATTAATTAAATCACTAAGGGCCGATTTTTACACCGCCAGATAAAATTGAAGTTTGGCAGATTTTGTATAGAAAAAGAAGAAGAAGTTGAAGTAGTGATAGCCTAGTGGTATGACCGTTGGACTGACAAGTCAAAGGTCTCGAGTTCGAATCCAAGGCACGCACCTCTGACTTTTCGAAGTCATTTGCATATTAAATATTTTATTATCACGTGCTTAAACGGTGAAGGAAAACATCGTGAGGAAACCTGCATGCCTGAAAGATTTTCTCGATGGCGTGTGAAGTCTGCCAACCCGCACTAGGCCAGCGTGGTGAAATATAGCCTAATCCCTCTCATTCTGAGAGGAGACCTGTGCCCAGCAGTGGGACAGTGTAATGGGTTGAATATGTGAGTGCAGAAAAACTGTCAAAAATTCGAATTTATTCCTCCGATAAAGTTATTTGGTGATAGAAAAATCGGCCCTAAACTATGTAGTTTCATTGCCCCAGTGTTCTGCTAAGCTCACGGTATTTTCTGTAGCGTCCATTATGTTTCAAAATGTTTTAAGGGTCTGGCGGACGCTAAATTACCTATACCTACAAAAGTAATACGAAAATAAATCGTAATCCAAACAATATTTTATCAAATTGCGTTATTATTCGGATTCAGGTAACGTTAATCCAGCAACATTTCGTCAACTTCCAGTGAAATACTCCTAATAGTATTCCTGCTCTACCATTTTTTAGACGAAATAGTAGAGCAGGAACCTAAATTAAAGGTATCGGAATCCGAATGATAACACAATTTGATTAAATTGAGTTTGAATTACGATTTAATGTGATATTACGTTTGTATGGGAAATTCAGTCCGCCGGATTCTTAATGTGTTGTGTCGGTAAAATTTTTGGGCTTAATATCGGATCAAAACAGAATTAGTAGTACTCAAATCCTATTTTCTTAAGTGCGAATAATTCTCATAAATCGACTGCCGCCCTGTATGTCTGGCCGTGGATGTCCGTCCGTGATCAGCTTAATCAACGTCTGAGCTAATCACCCGTTCATTGTTAGTTTAGTTTAGTTTTGGCTTGTGCCCGGTTAATGGCAATTACATGGGATTTAAAACAAACCGGCGAACTGTGGATGGACATAAGTACCTACACCGCAGTCTAACCCTTCGAGAAATACAGGTGTGATGGTCTGTAGGCTGTATACCGTTTTCATTGTTATAAAAATACACGTGGAACTCCAATTTGAACTGCGATTAATTGGACATCGACAAAAACAAATGTTTATTGTTCCTGCTCAAAACAACAAGCACTTTGTGTGCTCTGTTGTATGATAACGAATTTCGCGAGCAAATACGTATTGAGGACTTTGTACGTTTAATTCGATTGTTTAACTCCTAAAGTCGATAAAGCAAACAGTGAAAACCCGATATTTTTGACATAATATTTTGATTCGATTAATCAATCAGTCTTTTTTTTGTTGGTTAGTAGCGGAATTACTAAGGGAATTGACGATAGACAAGAACTGACGGCTTGGCGTAGTGGCTGAAAAATCGGCTTCTATGCAACTTGTTGTGGGTTCGATCCCGACGGATCAAATATTTGTATGACTTACAGGTAGTTCCGGGTCTGGGTATTTGTGTATGTGAGATTTGTGTTTGTAAACGCAACTACGATACAAGAGAAATTCCAAGTCTGGGGCAACGTTTTTTTTTAAATTTTAATAATAATAATAATCTTCGGATCGGCCCTTAGAAGTCAACTTCGATATTCCATACCGACATATTTCAGTTTGTATTTTTCCAAGTACAGTCAAATGCAAGGGACGAAGGGAAAAACCTAGAAAATGCTTGACACAACAAGGGAAGAAAAACTTTCTCTTAGTCTAGTGTGGTCCTATGCGCGACTGGCATGCTTATAATTCATATCTTAAAGTCAAATGACAAAACTGCCTTAAATACCTAGGTATCTATATATAATACATACATATATAAATAATAAAATTGTAACAGGCCCATGTCTGTACATTATAGATAATCAAAGAAAAACTAATATGGGGGCCGACTGTACATTGCCATTTTTGTCCGTCTGTACATCACGAAAATCTACTGTATGGAATTGAATGCAGTAGAGGTTTTACTTAAAATCTGGTGCATGTTTCATTTTAATACGCCGCCTAGAATCCGACATTAAGTATGTTAATCTCTTTGGGAGGTGTGTGAAACCGCGGGCAACAACTAGTTGATTAGATTATAACGGTCAGTGCAAATAACAAATCTGTCAGTTAATTTGTCAGAGTTAGAATTTTGACATAAGGTCCATACAAGTAATGTCAAAATCTTATCTCTAGTAAGCAAATCTATCGACGGATTTGATATTGGGACTGGCCAGTAATGAATGGATTTCATCTGAGGTAGGTATCTCAGGGTCATTGAATTGGCCATTGTGCGAAAATATAAATAGAGAACGTAATTACACAAAGAATTATATATGACTGGCCAGTGTTATAATAATGGTCCTTTGTATTACAAAAGCATAGAACTTGCTTTAAGGAAGAAATGGAAACTTCTTCAAATATGACTGGCCAGTGTTATAATAATGGTCCTTTGTACTACAAAAGCAAGTTATAAGGAAGTCATGGAAAGTTCTTCAAACTTGACGATCTTAGGAACTCGACGCATTGCTAAAATAAAACCTTGATTTTTAAATGCCTAATTAGTCTAGTGGTCACAAGAGCGACTGCTACACTAGAGGTCCTGGATTCTATTCTTAGGTCGAGCAAAGTGTTACTGGGTTTTCCAAGAAATTCTTAGAAGCATCTTGGAGTTGGGATTTGTGCCTGGTAGGCTCGCCCCCTATTACATGGGACCTAAACATATCGGTGAACTGTGGGTGTGTATTAGTACGCCTCTGCCTAACCCTTCGGGGAATACAATACATGATGTTATGTAAAAGTTTATGCCACAAAGAGAATATTATAATATACATACGTAGATATATAATAGATAGAATAATTATCTATAAATTAAAAGGTATTCGTAAAATATTTTTTCGCTTCATTCAATTTAATGTAAGCGTATTTGCTTTAATTTATAACAGTCATATACTGAAAATGTTACCCTTTAACTTTTTGTAAAACATCCCTTTGAACTGGATTGAAATGAGAATAAAATTTAATCAAATAACAATCAGTAGGTACTGACCAAACAAATAAAATGGAAGGAAGATACAACCACATGAAGGCAATATTTTGTAATAAATAATATTCAATAGCCTGCCTGGTGTACATCGGTACACCTCATTCCAAACATTTCGGGGAATATTAGGAGAAATTATATGTCATGTTTTTTTATTGATTACGTCGGCAAATGAGCACACGAGCCACTTGATGGTAAGTAGTAATTTTGTTATTTTAGTGAAGGAATAATTCAACCACGGGCGGAATTCGAACCTGCGTCTCTAAAGCCACCGCGAGTCCCAGCCAGATCAACATCGAAAATGCATAGAAATCAAAAAGATTGATAGTAAGTAGTTATCGCCGCCCATAGACACCTGCAACACCAGAGGAGTTGCTGATGCGTCACCGAGCTTTCAAAGTCTCTACGGACTGCAGACTGCCAGAGCCGCAGAAACCGAGGAGGAACTGGCTCTCATGCGCAAAAGTCGAAACACACACAAGGTGCTTTACGACAGTCTCCAACGTGAGGGTGATGGCCAGCCGGTCAGACCCCAAGAGGTAGGTACCCTACCACCAAGCAACTAAGATATTTTCGCGGCTCTTACGAGATATCTATCTGAATGTCAGTGAGTAACTGCATTCTAATTTCGAAGTAACCCATATAAATTATATGGCAAACTTCTTGACGTTGACGTCATCATACATATAATGCCCGAAAGGTTTTGACCTTTCGGGCATTATATGTATGATGACGTCAAGTCAAAGTCACAGTTAAAATGTTTTATTTGAATTACATTAAAAAGGTACTTTTGAAAAGTCAAACTAGTTGCACGTTTAGGCAAAGATGTACGCCTCAGACTACCAGTTTAACCTTGGAATATCGGTGTTGCCTAGGAATTGTGGGGGCCTGAAGGGAATTGTTTTTTTTATGGGATAGGTGGGCAAACGATCGGACGGATCGCCTGATGGTAAGCGATTACCGGCGCCCATGGACACCCGCAACGCCAGAGGAGTCACAAGTGCGTTGCCGACCTTTTAAAAGGAAATTAGGCCTCCGATAACCTCACTCACTCGGCGAAACACAACGTAAGCGTTGTTTGACGCCGGTTTTCTATTCGGTTTTCTTTTGCTTCGAGCAAAATACCTACTGATTTAGCCGCATTTGGTTATATTGAAAGTCGACATAGATGGGAAAATTCTAGACGATATATAATCTAGAATTCTAGATACATGATGATAAACATCTAATATTTCAATTATGTCGGAGTAGTTCGCACTCGACGATATTCCGTTGAGTGAAAATGAAAAGCTAATAATAAGTCGTTAATTGGGCCGTCTCTAATAATATCACTTTGTGTTATCCTGTTAATATAGGAACTGTACAACTGTATTTCACTTCAAAACAATTATGACGAGAAGATATTATTGACTTATCGTTTTCTGGTAAAGGAATATGATACGCTTTTTATGGACTTGAAAACAGCGAAGGTAATCGAATCGTTTAAATACAGACATTTTGTTTTATGTAATTGAGTAGATAATAATATTATCTCTTTCGTTATTGGTCCTATTTTGACAATTCTTTGTTTTAAATTTGTTTGGCGTTTGGCTGGACATGACATTGTTTAGTTCTAGCGTCATATCCTGCCATTTATCTGATTATTTTTATAAAAAGAAGACGGCATCGAAGGCAAGTAAATCTCGGAAATATAATCTAAAAGATAAAAATATGCTTATAAACTTTGCATGAACATAAAAAATATATATTTGCGGATTATTTTGAACCTTTTTTTAACTGAGATTAAAACTGTATTAATCCTAAAAGATTATCGAGAAAAATATGGAAATAAGAGGCGTAAAATAAAGAAGAAGTAAAGTTATATATTTATATATATTTTTTTATTATTTAAATATAAATTTATATAAATTCCAGGTATAGGCGTTATTGGTGTAGCTGGAAGTTGGAATAACCAAACAACCATATAAGAATCGGATATCGTTATTCCCTAGAATTCCGTAACTGCTTCGTATAAAGTATTCCTAGCCAAGAAAAGGTTATCACGGGATAGTGTATTTATTGGCTTGTAGTGGACAAAACTACCTGCTACCTTTAGTCAAAAGCTTGATTATATTTATGGAAAAACCTTCATTATTATATTCACATAATATATTATGTATCTTTTACTAGACACCCGCCCCGGTTTCGCTCGATTGAAATTCTCGGCTTTTGTATTCTATAGTTTTATACCAACATTAGTAAGTCTTTCGGAAAAAATCTCTAAATGATAGTGATAGCCGTATCAAAATCTGTTGCGTGCTTATGAAGAGGTTAGCGGAGAAACAGACAGACAAGAACAGCGACTTTGCTTTTAATTATAATATTTAGAGAAAAATCATATTTTTCCGTAACTATCCAGGAGAAGATTGACTTTTTGATGTATTATTTACTGTTTTCTAGAGTAATTAGGTATCTAGTACCTACTATTATTAATAAAAAATTAAAATTAACAAAATTTAAAATCAAACTACTTTTTACGGATTTTATCGCGTTGTATTGATATTATTTGATTCCCGATGTTTCGGATCCTTTACAGCATCCATGGTCACGGGTAGACTGGATTATTGGTGGTGTAAAAAGTAGTTTTATTTCAATGTATAATATTCGCGTAAGTGTCAGAAACCAGTATATTAACAAAAGTTTTTTTTAACCGCGTATGAGGTTATTCTGAAAACGATTTCTCATCTTGTGACTGCACTAGCATTGCTGCGACCCACGGCAATAATATTACCACTTGCCTTCGGGATCCTGCCTTTTATTACCTACTACCAGTAATTACAGACCACTTGTATTTAAATTATTATTATTTTTGTTACTTGGAAATCGCATATTAGTAAAAAAAATATTTTAATCGCTGCAAGAAAAGGTACGTCAGTCTAATTCTTTTTTTTTCATCGTAGTTGTGAGAATTTGTTAATAATTAATAATATTATATAAAAACACGTGGTCACGCTAATATTAATGAATAAAAATAATTCTAGCTTATTTTTAGTAAACGTAACAATTTATGGAAACTATTTTTTTCTAAAAGGTTTTTATTCGTAACATTTTTTTAGATTAGAAAACACCAAATTTTGTTCTTCGTTTAAAATTTAAAATTGAAACTAGAAAACTAGTTAGAAATTTGAAAATACAGTAGTCTAGTAAGAAAACCTAGTCAAATTGCAGTCTTTTTCCACGTACCTGTTAGATTTTCAGCGGCAAGACGGCAGCGGATGAAACTTTTCGAACTTCGAAGGCCCGGAGAGCGCGAAAGTGCACCAAGTTAGAAGTGAAATACTGTGTCGCTGGCGCTACCATTTATAGGGAACGTTTGGGCGGGATGTGGGCGGAGCCACGCACGCGTAAGTTGGAAGCATTCAGCCACGATTGTGACGTGCCTTCCTGGAATATTAAAAAAAACTGTGAAAAATTATTAATAGAAAAAATCTTGATTAAATGCATTTCAATAAAAACCAAATTGTTTATAAAAAATAGTGGAAAATGGCTTCTATGTCCATTGCTTCTTTTGGATGTAAAGTGACATAAAAGTAGCTCGTAATCCGGCAATGGACGTCAAAATACGTCATCGCTGGTCCTTCTGTTAATAATTGATATTTAACGATAATTCCATGATGGCGTAGGCAGCACTTATGGTTTTCAAAATAGTCATCGGGTAAGTTACATAGGTACCTAGATAGAATTAATTAATTGTATTGAAATCCTATAATTACCTATATTCTTTGAACTTACAGTTCTTCATAATTATGCTTACTTACTAATAAAAAAAATTCTTAAAGAGATATTTTTATCTTTCGTCATCGCCAATCAATTTATCATCGTTTGGTAAGCACGAATTTTATTCATTTGTTTCTCTTTTTAAAAACGTTACACACACTAGTCATTTCTTCTGAATTTTGGGTACATAAAATTTCACACACAGAAACAGCCAGACCCGGATCATGGGTAGTCCATACAAATATTTGATCCCTGTGGCGATTGAACCTAGACCCCGTGGCTAAGAAGCTTTTTTACGGGGCGACCTTCAAAAGGCGACCGGTCTTTGTTGTTTAGACTGGGGAGTGCGAGATTCCTACCCTCTAAAACCAAAAAAAACAAATAGTTATAAAATTATTTATAAGCTTAACAGCATGCATCACTTTCCTACTATAACTTCAAGAAAAAATATAAAAAGAACGGCAGCAAAGTTTTGCCGGGAAATAAAAATAAGTGTTACCATGAAATATTATTTAAAACGCAGTCGGGTAATTATGGCAACTCGACAATTATTATATCCTCATTAATTTGTATGCAAGAAGAGTACAAAGTGTTTTATAAGAGGGCAGCTTTTTTTAAAACTCCTTTGAGTAGCTGCTAGTTTTAAAACTTAATTATGCTTTATTAAAACTCATTTTAAATGACGTGCTTTATTAAATAAAGCTATAGGATACAACAGCACTAGATTTTACACAACACTGAATAAGTAAGAAAATTCTACTTTAACTGTATATCGAAACCGGGACCTGACACTCAGCAGCCACGGTTACGATAACTAGATTATGGGGCAGTAAGAAAACAACCCATTTATAAACTTTCTAAGATAGGGTTAAGTACCATTATCATAAATCCTTTGCCTATTAAGATACCTCAAATTAATTGAAGTACAACGGTTACGATGTACTTAAATCTTGGTAACAATTATCAAATACGGCACAAGTTATTAAATTACTCAAGGTAACTATGTTTGTACTGTTCTAATATTGAACTCATAAGATGGCTGTGACGTAGACCTTCTCGAAAGTTCCATTTTTGAAATTGGATTGACCATGAAGGTCCGTATATAACAGACAAAAGAGATCCTAGGCAGTAGGCTGTCTATAATGACGGCATACAATATCAATTTTATATTAATTTGTGTTTTTTAAGTTTGGTTAACGTTTGGTTTCCTTACCGATAATAAAAAATAAACTTACCTTTTTCGCGTTGATGCATAAGTGACCTTTACAAACCACCAAGGAGTAATCCAAAAACAACTGCAAATTATTTGAAAAGCTTTCATCTCAGCCCATTTCCTCATTTTCACTGTCCTTATTAGAGTATCACGTACAAAGAGTCATTTACATAATGACAACCTAATAAATATGTGTCTCACATAACACAGTAGACATGGGTCACTCTTTTGAGCTACACTGACAATTAATTTTGCATCCACGTAACATAATTTAAGTAGGTATGTGTAATGTGTATTAAAAATTCACAAGAACAGTGTAAACACAATATAACCTAATGATATGATTGTTTTTATAAATATGCGCTTTTGCATAAAGATTTATGTCCTTCACGAAATAAAAAAAAAATTTGATGGTTATAATATTATTCATCATAAAAATACGTTTATACATGTATTTTAAATAATATCTATACTAATATTATTAGGCTGGAGAGTTTGTTTGTTTGGTTGAACGCGCTAATCTCAGGGACTACTGATTCGAAATAAAAAAATCTTTTTGTGTTGAATAGTTCATTTATCGAGGAAGGTTATAGGCTATATAATATCACGCTACGACCAATAGGAGCAGAGGAAGGCGGGTGAAACCGCGGGCGGGTTGTTCTAAATAAATTACCTTTTTTGTTTAGCACTGAAAATTATCATGGATTGTCTGGGGGGCGGCGGGCGGCAGGGTAAGTCGGACTCGTATCAAGTAAAAAACCGTATTTTCCTTCCCATGCCCTATAGTCACGACTATAGATGGGGTTCCGCCCAGGCATTTTGGGCGAAAAAAATAAATGCCCTGGCATAAACCCATCTCTAGTCACGACTATGGAATTCGTGACTTTCGCCACAAACGTGACAGACCGTGGTCTCAGGAAAGCCGAATAAAAGTAACGAATAAAAAAAAACTCCGGTACTTAGTTCTCAAATAAAGATCTAAACTCGTATAAATTGTCGATACTCTTTTAATTTTTTTTATATCCTCGATACATTTGAAGTTTGCTATAGAAGTACAACATTGCTAGAGGATATTTTCGAGAAGAGTATTTCTAATGATATATTATATCTTAATTGGATGTAACAATGAAACTTGAACTTGTTTGGTTGTTTGAGGGTCCTATGACCCCATAAATGAAAGGATAAAGCTTCGTCATTTAAAGACTAGGTATTGGATATACCTAAGTATACCGTTGTACCTAGGTAATGGACCTTGACAAATGTTTTTGTTAATCTTACACGCTTCCAATTAGTTTTTACCTTTCGAGCTCTAGCTCTGACATGCCCACTAAACACGGATGGAGCACAGTGAAGCTGGTAATTAGCCAGGTGGATCAAATCCACCTTTGCTGGGCTTTACGTTGGTACATGCCCAACATAAAGCTACATAACATGTCATAAACGCTTTAAGTCCACTTTTATCATGCGTACCGCAGAAATGTGGAATGCACTTCCCGAGTGGGTCTTCCCCGATAGTTATAATCTGGGTGTCTTTAAATCACGAATGAATCGGTTTCTTCCAGGCAAGCGCATTCCATCTTAGTCACAGTATCGCTTAACATCAGACGAACTGGCGGTCAAGGGTAAGCCTAAGTTTAAAATTCAAGGTCGTCGTGCCCAAATTGCCAAAATGACCTCCAATTCTTTTTTAATTTTATAAAATCATTATGAGCCTAAGGTATTGTTTCGCACTCAAGGACAGTTTCGCTGCCACCGTGAGTATTGCCATTTCAGTTTCCTCGTTTATATAATATTTCATTCGAGGATTTTTTCTTGTAAAGTGAAAATGATTATATATAGGTATAGAATCAGATCTCAATATATACCCAACAATACCTTCACGGGTTGGACAGGGTTTTCGAAGCACATTGTATAAACAATATTCTAAATATACTAAAAATACAGGTATTTACCGGTTGTTTATCAGGTTTTAACTTTCTTTGTTATGTTTCCAATTGTCAGGACAAGGCTTCTATGTTTTTCTTTAATCAACCAGATGCCGGGAACTAACACAGGCAAAACTGTGCACCGGTCGCAGTTCATTCTATATTAATTGAATAAGGGATCGTATCTACCTAATTTCACGTGGCAATCGTTACCTTGTACGAATACAATAAAATCTGACTGGATTCTATTTAATCAGACTAAAAGGATTCACCCTAGAACAGGTGATCCTCACTGCGCATATTGCGTTAATTCAATCAGGGGAACGCCATCAAGCGGTCAAGTTATTTGCAAAGGTTTTGCATAAAAATACCAAAAGCGTGGTGTAGGTATGCTAATTTTTGAAATGGTCATTAATGGATGGCTACAAACATGGCTGCTGAGCATGAAGTCCTAGGTTCGGATTCCATGTCGAGTGAGTTTTTCTATTAAACTTTCAGTAAGCTCGGTGTTCGGACGACCTAATGCAGGCGTAATAGCATGTAATGTTATGCTACGTATGTTCTTTAAATTTTCAATGATCAGTTTCAGTCATCATCATCATCATTCACAGCTTTTGTCGACCCACTGCAGGGCATAAACCACCTCCCTTTTACGCCATTCATGCCTATTTTGCGCCATTCTTAACCAGGTCTTTCCAGTACACTTTATCATGTCATTACTCCACCGGGTCATTGGTCTCCCAACAGTCCGTGTCCCTGCTCCGGACGTAGTAGTTTCAATGTATGTTATTAATTATTATAATATGTAAAATGCCTCATTAGTCCAGTGGCGGGCCTCCGTCGTCCTTCATCCTCGTCCTCGTCCTTCCAATTCTCAGGTCAAGAAAAGTGTTAAGTATTGGGTTTTTCTATGAAATTCTCAGTAGCAGCTCTTAGTTTGGTTTTGTGCCGGGTTGGCGGTTAATGATAGGTATAACATACCGGCGAACTGTGGGTGTACATTAGTACACCTCTGCCTAATCCTTTGGGGAATACAGGCGTGATGACATGTTAGTACCTTTGTTCTTTGTTATTCTTTCTATGTGGCCGATTATTTTTTTAAACATTTTCTATAACAGATAAATGTACTAATGGGCCAAAGTTCAGTCGATAGCAATAGCAGTTACCTACTGAAAGAAAAGACGGGCATGATCTCTAGTTCTAGGATATATTTTATTACCGTCACGGGCGCAGGTGCGTAACACAAACCTGCCTGATGAAGCAGACGATGCAGTTATAATTACTAATTAACACAAATTACTAGTTGTGAAATAGGTATGTTCCAACATTTAAATCTAGGACTCTAGAGGTTTGATTGACTGGCGACCACCTTTCATCGGAGTCTGTTCCTCATCTTTTTTTTTGTTTTTTTTTTCTTTATGGGATAGGAGGGCAAACGAGCAGACGGATCGCCTGATGGTAAGCGATTACCGCCGCCCACGGACACCCGCAACACCATGAGAGTCACAAGTGCGTTGCCGACCTTTTAAAAGGGGATTGGGCCTCCGTTATCTTCACTCACTCGACGAAACACAACGTAAGCGTTGTTTGACGCCGGTTTTCTGTGAGGCCGTGGTATCACTCTGGTCGAGCCGGCACATTCGTGCTGTATGGCTCTCCCACGTAAAAATCTTGCTCATCTTGCTTGTTTCAGCCCTGCCAGTCTGCTGTCCGTAGGGCTCTTATGGCTTGGCATCGCTTCTGCAACTGTTTAAGCATTGCCGGTATTCATGGGGGGCTTACTTACCTCCAGATGCCTCGTCTGCTCGTTCGTCAATAAAAAATTTAATTCTACGCTTAATAAGAAGTAAGTACCTATATAAATATGTAATTATAGCCCAGTATTGTTATTGATACGGCAATTGTCGTAATATTTGTATAATAACTTTCGTGAGGCGTATTCATAATTATTTAAAGACTACACGGTTTACTCACGCGCATTCTCGGGATCGCCCGACTAGTTTCAGACTCAATAGGAGTCCTTAATCATGAGCTGACGCGGCGGCGGTGGTGTCGCGAGTCGAACTGATGTCGGCGGCCCCACGCCGTGCTGCGTAGCGGCGCGCTCGCGCAGAGAGCGCCGGGGGCGCCATCGTCGCAGACGGTGCGGGGGGGGTTGGTGTCGCTGTCGTCGCTATCGTCGTTAGTGCTCTCGCAGCTGTTGCTGAGTCGGTGCATACCATGCTGACTGTGTCGCACTCCAGACTCGGCTTGGTCATAAAAGTATTCCCTTTTACATTTAGCGCCGGTTTCCATGCCGCCGGCAGTGTCCAACCACCGTCTCTGTTGAAATTAGGGTGACGGCTGATTTCTATAGCCTCACGTACTTTTCGCGGCACGAAGTATTTATCCCTCGCTAGTACGGAGGCTTTATCAAACCGTATGTAGTGGGCCGTCCCCTTATTGCAGACGTGTTCTGCTACTGCCGACTTATCGGTGTCCACGTTCTTCATACTTCTTATATGTTCACCGAGTCTGGTTGCGACATTGCGTCGGGTTTCCCCAATGTAGCTCAGGCCACAGTCGCATGGTATCATGTATACTCCAGGAACACCTAACGGATCTTTGTCCTTGGGAGAACGGAGGAGCTGCCGTAATTGCCCGGGCGGTCGATAGATCGTCTTGATGCTGTACCTTCGGCGTAACAAGCGACCTATCCTGTCGGTGACTCCCTGTACGTATGGTAAGTACGCGGGAGGGCGCTCCACCTCTGCTGAACGTTTACGAGCCTCGTTTACTCTGCCCAGTACACGGCTACACTTACGCCACCGATACCCGTTACACTCCAGTACTTCACGTACGTGCCCTAGTTCCGTGCTCACATATTTAGGGTCACATAAGGCGAGCGCGCGATTCAGTAGCGTGCGAGGCACCGAAAGTAGGTGAGAAGGGTGGTGATGTGACTCTGCCCGTAGGTACCGGTCGGTGTGTGTCGGTTTCCTATAAACGGTATGAGACACGTGTCCGTTTGGCTCTCGAACGACCAGTACATCTAAAAACGGCAATTTCCCATTACTTTCTTCTTCTATAGTGACCTCTATCTTCCTATGTACCCGATTCAGATGGTCTGTAAAGTCCTTTAGTGTGTCCCGTTCGACGATAGCAAAAATGTCATCAACATATCGCCACCAGTATCGAGGCCTGACGCTTGCGGAATCTAAAGCTTGTTGTTCAAACCACTCCATGAAAATGTTAGCCACCACTGGAGCTAGCGGCGAACCCATAGCCACTCCGTCACTTTGCAGGTAGAAATCACCTCTCCACAGGAAATATCCGCTTTTAAGACAGTGCGTGATGCTCTCAATGTATCCGGTAGGTAATGTTGCTCCACCTACAAGGGTTGTAATGATGTTTATAACCTCATCTACCGGTACATTGGTAAACAGCGAAGTGATGTCGAAGCTAACCATTATTTCTGTTTCCTGTAGTCGTATACCATCTAGTAAAGTGACAAAGTGACGTGAGTCTTTCACGTAGCTGCTCGTTTTGCCGGTATATGGCTGTAGTAGTGTGGCCAAGTGACGCGACAGTTTGTAGGTCGGGGCGTCTATTTGACTAACAATAGGTCTCAGGGGCCAATCAGATTTGTGAATTTTTGGCAACCCGTAAATCTTGGGTGGTGTGGGATTTAGTGGACGTAGTAGTGTTATCAACTCCTTGTCACCTATGCTATAAAGTAGTTTGTTTACTTTATTTGTGACTCTGGATGTGGGGTTGTAACGCACTTTTTTATAAATACTGGTGTCGCTCAACATTCGCGTTATCTTTTCTTCGTACGCATCGGTATCGACGACCACAGTGGCGCTACCTTTGTCCGCTGGTAACACTAGCAATGACTGGTCATTGCGCAAATCACGCAGGGCACTGACTTCCGTTTGTGTGATGTTGCTTTTAGGAGGTGATGATTTACGCAACAACGTCGACACATCTTGTCGTAGACACTCAGCATCTCCGTGAGGTATTTTATTTTTATAGATGGTACTTTCGATACTTGTGATTATATCCTCAACGGGTATTCTACGAGGAGCCGGCGCGAAGTTTAGTCCACGGGATAACACCAATGTGGTTTCCTCAGACAATTCTTTCGAAGACAAATTGACGACCGTTTTAACATCAAGTTCCCTGGGTCTGAACTTGAACGACTTATGTGGGTAGATCCCAGTATAGTTGATCAGATTTGTCAATTTGTTTTGTTGCCGTATTTTGGTACTTATCCCTATGGTTTCAACCCGGCTATATGTCATAGCATCTAGTACGTTCCACAATTCCGCATCTAAAAACCGCGATAACTGGAGATGTAACTCATATACACACCGACTCACGCACATATATTTCCGACGGTAGTCTGCAATTGCACGACATAATAACTTCTTACTCGCGACACTAAAAAACTCTTCGTAATCCCGAATGCACTTCACAGGTTTTATTTGAGCGAACTTGGGCACTACACCATGATCCCGGCACTGCACTAAAAACCCTAAACCACACTCGAGTCTCTTACGTTTGTTTCTCAGCCGCGTAAATTCTTTGACTTTGTTTAGCCATACCGCACCGTAACGGTTTATAATATTTGTATAATAAAGAGACGTAAGAGACTCGAGTGTGGTTTAGGGTTTTTAGTGCAGTGCCGGGATCATGGTGTAGTGCCCAAGTTCGCTCAAATAAAACCTGTGAAGTGCATTCGGGATTACGAAGAGTTTTTTAGTGTCGCGAGTAAGAAGTTATTATGTCGTGCAATTGCAGACTACCGTCGGAAATATATGTGCGTGAGTCGGTGTGTATATGAGTTACATCTCCAGTTATCGCGGTTTTTAGATGCGGAATTGTGGAACGTACTAGATGCTATGACATATAGCCGGGTTGAAACCATAGGGATAAGTACCAAAATACGGCAACAAAACAAATTGACAAATCTGATCAACTATAATGGGATCTACCCACATAAGTCGTTCAAGTTCAGACCCAGGGAACTTGATGTTAAAACGGTCGTCAATTTGTCTTCGAAAGAATTGTCTGAGGAAACCACATTGGTGTTATCCCGTGGACTAAACTTCGCGCCGGCTCCTCGTAGAATACCCGTTGAGGATATAATCACAAGTATCGAAAGTACCATCTATAAAAATAAAATACCTCACGGAGATGCTGAGTGTCTACGACAAGATGTGTCGACGTTGTTGCGTAAATCATCACCTCCTAAAAGCAACATCACACAAACGGAAGTCAGTGCCCTGCGTGATTTGCGCAATGACCAGTCATTGCTAGTGTTACCAGCGGACAAAGGTAGCGCCACTGTGGTCGTCGATACCGATGCGTACGAAGAAAAGATAACGCGAATGTTGAGCGACACCAGTATTTATAAAAAAGTGCGTTACAACCCCACATCCAGAGTCACAAATAAAGTAAACAAACTACTTTATAGCATAGGTGACAAGGAGTTGATAACACTACTACGTCCACTAAATCCCACACCACCCAAGATTTACGGGTTGCCAAAAATTCACAAATCTGATTGGCCCCTGAGACCTATTGTTAGTCAAATAGACGCCCCGACCTACAAACTGTCGCGTCACTTGGCCACACTACTACAGCCATATACCGGCAAAACGAGCAGCTACGTGAAAGACTCACGTCACTTTGTCACTTTACTAGATGGTATACGACTACAGGAAACAGAAATAATGGTTAGCTTCGACATCACTTCGCTGTTTACCAATGTACCGGTAGATGAGGTTATAAACATCATTACAACCCTTGTAGGTGGAGCAACATTACCTACCGGATACATTGAGAGCATCACGCACTGTCTTAAAAGCGGATATTTCCTGTGGAGAGGTGATTTCTACCTGCAAAGTGACGGAGTGGCTATGGGTTCGCCGCTAGCTCCAGTGGTGGCTAACATTTTCATGGAGTGGTTTGAACAACAAGCTTTAGATTCCGCAAGCGTCAGGCCTCGATACTGGTGGCGATATGTTGATGACATTTTTGCTATCGTCGAACGGGACACACTAAAGGACTTTACAGACCATCTGAATCGGGTACATAGGAAGATAGAGGTCACTATAGAAGAAGAAAGTAATGGGAAATTGCCGTTTTTAGATGTACTGGTCGTTCGAGAGCCAAACGGACACGTGTCTCATACCGTTTATAGGAAACCGACACACACCGACCGGTACCTACGGGCAGAGTCACATCACCACCCTTCTCACCTACTTTCGGTGCCTCGCACGCTACTGAATCGCGCGCTCGCCTTATGTGACCCTAAATATGTGAGCACGGAACTAGGGCACGTACGTGAAGTACTGGAGTGTAACGGGTATCGGTGGCGTAAGTGTAGCCGTGTACTGGGCAGAGTAAACGAGGCTCGTAAACGTTCAGCAGAGGTGGAGCGCCCTCCCGCGTACTTACCATACGTACAGGGAGTCACCGACAGGATAGGTCGCTTGTTACGCCGAAGGTACAGCATCAAGACGATCTATCGACCGCCCGGGCAATTACGGCAGCTCCTCCGTTCTCCCAAGGACAAAGATCCGTTAGGTGTTCCTGGAGTATACATGATACCATGCGACTGTGGCCTGAGCTACATTGGGGAAACCCGACGCAATGTCGCAACCAGACTCGGTGAACATATAAGAAGTATGAAGAACGTGGACACCGATAAGTCGGCAGTAGCAGAACACGTCTGCAATAAGGGGACGGCCCACTACATACGGTTTGATAAAGCCTCCGTACTAGCGAGGGATAAATACTTCGTGCCGCGAAAAGTACGTGAGGCTATAGAAATCAGCCGTCACCCTAATTTCAACAGAGACGGTGGTTGGACACTGCCGGCGGCATGGAAACCGGCGCTAAATGTAAAAGGGAATACTTTTATGACCAAGCCGAGTCTGGAGTGCGACACAGTCAGCATGGTATGCACCGACTCAGCAACAGCTGCGAGAGCACTAACGACGATAGCGACGACAGCGACACCAACCCCCCCCGCACCGTCTGCGACGATGGCGCCCCCGGCGCTCTCTGCGCGAGCGCGCCGCTACGCAGCACGGCGTGGGGCCGCCGACATCAGTTCGACTCGCGACACCACCGCCGCCGCGTCAGCTCATGATTAAGGACTCCTATTGAGTCTGAAACTAGTCGGGCGATCCCGAGAGTGCGCGTGAGTAAACCGTGTAGTCTTTAAATAATTGTCGTAATATACGGCAACCCACGTCTTTTTAAAATAAATACGGCAAGCCTGTCATTGCCGTAACGAAGAAGAAATAAAGGAAATAAATGAGAATTTTTTTTTTTTTTTTTAAATTAAATACGCCAATTCAGTGAGTTTTTCCCTAAAATACGGCAACCCAGACTGTGACATACGGCAGCTCAGATTTTTACGATAACAACACTGTTATAGCCTTTATATTTCAATATTAGGTACCTACATACGAAACTTATAGAGAGGTATCTATTTGTATTATTGAACTATAAGACAAATCTTGTATCTAGTTACTTAGTGATTTCCAAAACGATATTTTTATTGGTTGACCTTTTAAATCGAACCCTGTTATCACTCGTCAAATTAAGTAACTATACTATTACTTATGTAGGTAGAACTACTTATTTATCTGTATCAAACACGTAGCTAAGGTGGCGTTTTGATGATCTATTAAATGTCACACAAAAACGTCATATCCGTTAGCAAATCGGAGATTAGTCGTGGTTCCGTTTTGATATCAAGGTATTAGTTTTATATCACACTGTAACAGGGATACAAGTCTAGGAACCGTAGGTAATTTACAATAATGTGATCTTATCGTGGCAGTAGGTGGTGACCTCTCGCTTCCAGCCGTAATTCGATTCATGGGCCGTAGCGAGAGCGCGTAGGAAACCGCTACCTCCCATTGCAAGCAAGTTATGCTTGCAAAGGAGGTGGCGTAGAAGGAAACTGAATAGTCCCCTTTTTTAGGACGGCGTAGACAGACTTACGGCCTCCATGAACTGTCGCTTGTGGGCGGCTGACTTGGGAGTCCGCCGTCCGATCAGACAATAGCCCCAGTATGTGACGCGCTTGTTCGGCACACGCGCCCTTTGAAGTGGTTTAGTGAATGCTGGACCCCAGCCTGTCGTGGTCGTAGAGAATGACATGAATCCCATGGCTGTAAGCCAGCAACATCTGGGCAAATACTAGTTACAAGGTACTACCTAATACTATTTTTAAAGATCATAAGTAATAGGAGGCGAATTTATCGCCATTTATTAACTGAGTGCAAATACGCTGCTTGACCTGGGAATCGAACACATAACATTACGTTCAGCAGCCGTACTTGCAACTGCTAACACGATAAAGCAATTTTTTCATACTTAAAAACCTAGATATTACAAGTAGGTACCGATTATCATCTGTATTAAGAATTTGGGACTTCGACGCTCATGAGCCTCAAGAGTTCAACACTCAAGCGCTCAAGTCTCACTAGCGTTGAAAGCTTGAACTTTGGTAACGCTTGAGCATGCGACTCGAGCGTTATAGTTCAAGCTTCTGAGACTTTAGCGCTAGAGCGTTAAACGCTCGAGTCTTCCAGACTCATAAACGTCGACCCAGCGCTCGAGCAGCACTCGTTTTTTATAACACTATCTGAGACGAATGAACCCTAAAATATTACCTATGTTAGCGTCGCGCGTGAATACTATTCCAAAGCCGACCACTGAAACCGTTCTACGATCTATTAATTAATCCATCCTGTGGTTAATTCACCGTTCTAGAATGACTCATAGATCAGCTTCAGGGATTAGCAATTTCAAATCTATTTCTATCAGCACTCCACGCACGCTGTTCAAACGAGTGGTTTCGAGTTAAGGTTGCGTCAAAGTAATGGGCACTTCAAAGGGAATCGAAAAACAATGTAATTTTATACTTGGTCAATGAGGGCTTATAGATGATAGCTAAATAAATACACTAATGAAGGGCGACATATCCCGTAGGTAGGTAAGTGTAATTGTCCTTTGACTCCGATCATTGTTTGTATTAGATATTATACCTAATAGGTACTTACCTGGGTACCTACGTAAGTATTTATAACTAACTTGGTAGATCAAGGAGTCTCCCACAAAGGAAATCACATGATATCCCCAAATCACACTGAAGGACTTAGCTCTCTGCCGGGGCCTAAGTATTCCACATCGCGACGCGGCATTGCTAGCTTTTAGGCCTATTTTGGCCTATTGGCCTAATCAAAATTCAAAACCCAAAATTGCAAGACCGAAGGATACAGTGGGCTCGTTCTGCGTGAATCGGATCGCTAAGAACACTAGTTTATAAAAAAACACGGGGGTGAGGCACATAATTTCTTGTATATTTTTTCTTATGCTAAATCTAAATTCGGCGACAGCATATAATTCTAAGACGTCAGAATTTGGAGATATTCCATTCTCATACATACATAAGTAGACCCACGCCTTTCTCCCACACAGGTAAGCAGAAACTATAGACTGCCACTTGCTACTTCTTGCATACCTATTTCTTTTACTTCTTCCACATTCATACTTAAATACCAACCACAAAACGATAAAAATACTGTTTTGGCGAATCTGCGACTAAAGAATCCTTAGTACCCTTTTCCTTTCAAATCCATTTTTTGTTTCACTACGAGTTTTTTCTCAAGTACATAATCGGGACGAGCCTATTACCATTAACCGGGGACAAATTTCAAACTCCGAGCTGCTAGGTACTGAGAATTTCATAGAAAATCCCAATAACATTTTGCTTGGCCTGGGAATCGAACCCAGGACCTCTCAGCGTAAGTCGGCTCTGGACCACTACGCTAATGAGGCCTGAGGCAGTATCTAATAAAAAATATTTACAGCAGAATTGAAACACCTTGCGCCATCTACCTTTACATTTTTGTATTATGAAGTAGATATGCGTATGGTTACACTGACCTCTTTATTATAAGTACACTGGCTTACAAAAATCAATAAAATGATAGTTGACAGACAAGAACCATAAAAATCTTCTTGTTGACAGTAAAATAATGAAAGAAACGAACAACAGTGCAAAAGTAATATTCAACCAAAAATATTCAACTGTAGCAACACTGGTATAAAAATGTCCACGTCTATGTCAATTGTGAAGACAGAATTGTCAAAGAGTGATGTCAAAATTTCAAAATTGTTCCAATTTCAAACCAAGATCCAGTGCAACGGATTCAAAATTTCATTTGTTTTTTTTTTTATTCAACGCAATCAATTCGGATAAAAATAGTTAAACATGGATAATTTGATAAAACCTTTGCTAGAAAGATATTCAAAATATTACATTGACAAACAAAAGAGTCCGAGTTACATAGAAATGTACACAAAAAGTAACAGAGATGTTGTTTTAGTTTGCAACAAGGTAAACAAGTGCGTATAATTAGATAGTCCGAGTATTTTTTTGCTAAAATTAATCTAATCAAGTGTGCTCATGATTTTCAGATAAAACAAACATCAAACGTCTCGGATTCGGATACAACTGCCAAAAACGATAAAAATGAGGCTGGTTAGTACCTTTGTAACAACTTTCATTCTTTTGTTAATTACCTTCAGCATATAAGCACATTATTCGCCAATAAAAAATAAAACTACGAATAATTTACTAAATTTCATACATTATAAAATAAGAGGTTTATTTTTATTTACATAACAATAATATAATTTTTCACAAAATGGTTTTTTTGTAAAATTTTTAAGTACAAGATTTTAACCACTGACTAAACTAAATTCAAACTACCCATAATGAGGCTCTCACTTTGTGCTAGCCTCCATGCTGTTGTGCCGATTTTTTAATAAAACCTTCATAGTAAATAAAAATATTGTAATTTACAGAAGAGTTAGAATTAACAGGATCACCTCTAAAACTGGATCTAAGTCTACATACAATATTAGATGACACCATGGTCACCGATGAGCCACAATTGTGGAGTAAGGAGGAGGGAAATCATGGTCCTATCAGTATTGAAACGGCCAGGTTAGTATGTTTGTGGTATGCATAAATCAACACAATATAATATCACAATAATTAGATTATTGCCCGAGTGAAGATTGCTGAATTGTATACTTTCAGGTAACATAATACCAAATAACTAAATACTCCTGTAAGGCCTTATTATCAATGTTAATTACTTACTCAATGGTAGGCATTATAGAAAAAAAAAATGGTATTAGAGTATCACCAATAAAGTAGATCAGGTAATAATTTCTGCACAAATCAAAAATATTTATTTGGCTAAAAGGAATAGTGACAACTCTGTGTCTATCAATGTCATCAATTAATAGTTGATTGGTGTTATAACTACCTAGTTTTGGAATAAATGTGTACATATTTGCTCAAAAATATAATAAATATCACAAAAAGGAAACTCAGCCAGAAGCTCTGGTACCACTAATGGTCAATATTGAACTTTTAGTCTGCTGGCAGCAGGAGACAAATTTCTTAATGAAAAATAAAGCTAAGATAAAATTACCTATATTTTACTTTCATTACAGAGAAATTGGCAACTTATACAACAAGAGCCGTGATCTGGTGACTCCTGAAGATGTAGTACCATTGTGGGTGCTAACCAATCCCACAGAAAACAACAAGCCTTTGCTTCTGTCTGTACAATCAGACTGTAACCACTTTGCAAGAGGCTTGGTCACTTACGAAGGCAGTATGGGTCAAGATGAAGTTGATTTGGATCTCTTGGTTGAAGAGTATGCTAAGCAAGAAGGATTAACTGCAGATTTGGTAAGACTTCTGTTGATTTCTGAGACATGTGCGAATATTCAACACATAAAAATAAAACCAGCTTACAATTGTATCGAACTTTTTACAATAAAGAGTTCGAAACGTCGGGATTTTCTTGATGTAAATATAACGCGATAAAATCCATAAACTGGTTTTATTTTAATAAGACTTTCCTGTGTTTTACTACCTGTTATTAGAAATTTCTTTGATTCATATTTCCTTATTTTTATTGGACTAAGATGGCAAATCAATTGCATATATTATTATTATTAAGTGTTGGTTTGCAACACCAGTAATATCACTTGCACATTGTTATCTTGAGACCTTAGATGTTAATTCATATTTGCTCAGTAATTTCACTGTTTATATTCTTCAAACTGATTAAATTTTAAGACCCTGTTAAGTCTTGTGCTGCCTCTCTCACTCAAAGTCAAACTGTCCATAACAGTATGAGACTTAACAGCATCTTTAAGTTATGTAGCTTTTGCGTAACTATTTGTTAGTGTAACAATCAGGTTGTTTGTTAGATTTATATAGATATTTGTTATGTTGTTATACAAACATTGCTCAAATCATAGTACCGTACAGGATTGTTATTCCTCCCATTTGTTCTTATTTATAAGATACTACAATAATATAGTGTCCCTACCGTCTGCCGCCGAGGTGTGGACGGCGGCCGTGTACAAATCTGTCCCGCCGCAGAGGGTCTTGGGCGGCGGACTTAGGGTCTGGGAGGGATATCCAACATTGGATATCCGCGGTGGGATCGCGGAGCATGGGAGAGCGATTCCCGTGATTCCAACACTATGTGGAAGGTGGCAATGGTGGTGGTGGTTTTAGTCGGTATGCTGGCCACCTGGCCGGAGAGCCCGACACGACAGTCCCGCTTACCCGAAGCTGGGCGGCGTGCATAAAGCGCATTTCTCTACCCGAAAAAAAAATTGTGTATTCGAAAATGCCTAGGCTCGTGGCTTCGATTGGAACTTGTTGTTCCAAATGCTCTAAAAAATACCAAGTTAGTTATTAATTTTCAGATCACAACCCTAGTTGACTGCAAGTACTTAATATCGGGCATGTCATATGGCTCCCACAATACTGACGAGCTAATCAACGCTCCGCACGGCGGCGTCACTGAGCTGCGTTGCGAATGGTCCGGGAAAATGTTGCATACACCATTCATAAGTTGTAAAGTTAATTTTGTAAGTATTTAAGTGACTTATTTTTTTTATACCAAGTGTGGCCATTGCTTAATGGATCAAATAATGTTTTATGAATATACATAATTTCTTATGTTAAGAATGGTAGTCTATTCAAATTCCTAATCCTCCATTTTTACGATTTTTATAATGTTGCTGACAATTTCTTGAAAGAGTTTGCTTTCTTCTTAGCCCCGTAAGTGGCATACCCAAAATAGTGCAGTAATACCTGGGCCACAGAAGAATCTAAAGAATCGCTTCTTAAATAAACATTTATTGTACCTACCTACTTTTGTCCAATTTATCTCTTGGTCATTATGTTTACAGGAGCAAGAAATTATAGTGGGCCATCTCGCGAGTCCATGCAATGCTATTTGGAGGTCTGTGTGCGCGTTACATAATATGAACCAGCTTTTAGTTGACATGACTGCTGCGGGATTCTCGTCTGTCAACTTGGAAACTGCATTAATTAGGTAATTTTGAGCTTTTTTTCAATTATTAAGAGGACTTCCAAAGGGCCGGATGTCTTTCTCCCGGCAGATAGACCATGATAACCTAAGCAGATAAAAAATGATTTTAATAATTTATTAATCAGCTTTTAACAATAAATATTCACATAATTTAAGGGGTTAACAAGAATACTAGTAATGTGCGACCAACATAGCTTTTTAATAATGAAAAACAAAATATCCTAAGAATAAATTCCTTTAGAACTTATCAAATAAGACATAATATAAAACGAAATTATAGCTAAAATGAAATGTAAAGGCACTATAAAACTTAGTGATGACTTATGAAATCATAGTCTCTTTTACATTCTATAAAGGAGGAATAATAGTTATTTAGATATTTCGAAACAGTTACATAAGTAATTTCGAAAAAGGATTAAATATAACTCTTTTTAGACTGAAGAAATAAAAATAACATGAACAAAAAACATTTTTCAGAAACAATACACCAGGCTCAAGACGCCCAAACAATACGAAACGCGTCAACGAACTACTTAACGAGACGGAAACATATGCTTATACGGCAGAATGTCCTGCTGGCGGGTGCATTTGCGTTACCGAAGACACTACCACTTTGGGACAATGTCTCAATGATATGAATACTATTGGATCCAGCAATGACTTTACTTATAAACTGTGGGATATATTAAGAGGTAAGTGATTCTAATGAAAGAAATCGTAAAATGTCCTGCTAGAGAAGGCATTTGTGTTACTGTAAGACTCCCAATCTGGGGTGGAGTACTAATAGTAATGACTTTAACTTATAAACTATGTGATATATTGAGAGGTGAGTGAATATAATTATGACGAAGTAAATTGATCAATGTCCCGCTGGTGGATGCATTCTTGTGAGTTCATAAACTTGGAATATACATTTTATTAGTAAAATGCAATAAATGTTTTAATGTCCTGCTGGCAATGCATTTGTGTTATACCAATCAACACTAAGAGATGGTTAGAATTCATGGAGATATCTCACTGATCATGAATTCTATCGGATTCAACAATAACTTCAGAGTCATATACAAGCTGTTGTTAAATTTATCAGTGAGTGTTGATTAGTGTAACATAGAAACGAAAAATGTCCTGCTGGTGGATGCAATTGTGTTTTTGAAGACATCTTGTTGGGACAGTATTTCAATTATAGTATATAAGCTTTGAATTTAGCAAGCACTTATATATAACATACAAGCTAGGTCTTACTAAGATTTATGTCCTGCTGGCAACACAAATGCAGTCCAGTGTCCCATCTGTGACCATCAATCAATGACAGTGCCTCAATCCTAAGAATGAGATCTAAAAATATTTATATACAATGTGTGACATTATTATATTGAGGGGTAATTTCGTAGTTAACTGTCAAGTTAATGTGAGTTTTTTAACATTCCATTGTTTCAGATTGTGAAACAGCTGAAGAATTGATAACATTATTGATACAAGCTCTCAAATTCATATCATCAGGAAAAATACGACCTTTTGTAAGTAACTTTTCAACGTCATCACACCACGTAGTCACATGGTGATGGTGTGTGTAAAAAAAATTGTCAGTGAAAATCTTCTGTACCCAGTAATTTTATTTTCATTTCTATCTTCATACTAAGTGATGAAGTGATCTTTGAATAATCAGTAATTATACAGATTTTCAACACTTTCATTACTGTCCCACTGCTGACCACAGGTCTTCTCTTGAATGAGAGTTGGCAAGGCCAGCATTACCCAAAAATATATTTAAGAAGTCCTTAATTTAAATAGTCTTTTCCTTTTTCTTCATGACAGCAATACTTATGTGAGTCTCGAATTTGGATGTTTTTATGAGGTAGGTCGCGGATGCCGCATTCCTGGAACCTTTGAGAAACACTCAGTTAGGCCAATGTCCTCCAAGCTAGCCTAATATAGGTTGGCATACTTCACACAAACAGTTTACAATTTACAGATAGACGCGAACAACAAAACCTACCTATCAAAACTAGTGCTCAAGTTATCTCGAGGCCACTCTCAAGCATCAAAGGTGCTTAAGAACTTGCGTGCCAGTCCTCCACAGGCTTTATCATTGGTTGCTCAGGTCGGTACTGAGAAGACCATGTGGGAATACACTCGAGTCATGTCGCTGTTGGAACATTCCTTCTTCATTGCTGGCATTTGGAATAGCGATGCAAGGTATGTACCATTCTAAATTTTATGTTCAAAATACGTAATCCTAACTAATATAAATGCGAAAGTGAGTTTTTTTATGGGATAGGAGGGCAAATGGGCAGACGGATCGCCTGATGGTAATCGATTACCGCCGCCCATGGACACATCGCAACACTATATGAATCACAAGTGCGTTGCCGACCTTTTAAAAGGGGATTGGACCTCCGGTAACCTCACTCACTCGGTGAAACACAACGTAAGCGTTGTTTAACACCGGTTTTCTGTGAGGCCGTGATATCACTCCGGTCGAGCCGGCCCATTCGTGCCGAAGCATGGCTCTTCCACGTAAAACTGGTCTGAGTTTGTTTGTTTGTTGCGCTTTGACGCCTAAACCACTAAACCGATTTTTTTTTAATCTCACCAAATTACGTGCAAACTTGCTTTTCTATAGGTGCCGTGAACGTCGTCACCTTAAGACGTAAATTTAGAAAGTGAAGGCAAATTTCGGTCTAGTATCTGGTGTATGTAACCAGAAGACGTAGATTCGAATCCTGACCGCGATCGAATTTTTTTTTAACTTATGTAACAAATTTATTTTGTGTTAACCAAAACATTTATCTAGGACCCACGAATCAATAGAACAAATAAATCAAACTATACAAGACATGACGATGAGCGGAGGTGACTTCCAACTGAATCCTTTCGAGAGCCTCACAAGTGCCGAGCATTCTATACGATTGGACTCCGAGTCTTTCTATGAGGATGATCCTAATGAACTGACCGTGGATGACTTCGTTTCTCTCAAGAAACATGGACTAGTGTCTGAGAAAAAGGATGTCAATGAGGTATGTTTTCTACGCTAGGGATCCTGGATTCGATTCCCAGGTCGAGCAATATCTTATTAGGTTATAATCAACCCATTATACTGTACCGGGTCTCCTCTCAGAATGAGAGGGATTAGGCTATAGTCCACCACGCTGGCCTAGTGCGGGTTGGCAGACTTCACACGCCATCGAGAAAATCTCTCAGGCATGCAGGTTTCCTCACGATGTTTTCCTTCACCGTTTAAGCGCGTGATAATTAACTATTAATACGTACATGACTTCGAAAATTCAGAGGTGCGTGCCTTGGGTTCGAACTCGAGACCTTTGACATACCACTAGGCTTTCATTGCTTCTTATTAGGTTATTTCTATGCAATTCTCAGTAGCAGCGTGGTTTGTGGGATGTGTCTACTACCTACTATTACACGGGATATAAACATACCGGCGAACTGTGGGTACAAGCGAATTGGCACGCTTCTGCTTAACCTTTCAGGGAATACAGGCGTGATGGTTTTTTATATATGTTTGTAAAAGATCAAATTAAAAAGAACATAAGTAAAATATAAGTAAGGAACATTAATAAATTAACATTTTTGAATTTTTCTAATCAAATTCACAGGTAATAGCCCATTTTACATAATTATTATTAGTACCTAAAAACATACCGGAGAACTGTGGCTGTACATCAAATAAACCTCTGCCTAACCCTTCCAGAATAACGGCGTAATGGTATATATTTTTTTTATAAAAAATGGGTTTACTCTTGACTTCAATCTTGCCTCCGGGTCAAAGATCAGGTCGACCGTGGAGCGAGCACAAATATCGGCATCTTTGTGCTCGCTCAAAGTCGCACAAAAGTACCTACTTTCGAAAAACTTCGGGTTGTACGTACTGGGAAATACAGATGTAGTCAGGAAGTTCCACTCCTTGACTGTGCGCATTATAAAAGATGATTTATAGTGCTGTGTGTGAATATGTGGAATATTAACCAGGCAGGGATGATATCCTTCGGTGCGTCTGGAGCTCCGATGGCAGAAGGGGGAAAACGGGATGAGCACATGGAGCTCCTAAATACTAGCTCACCTTTTTTACAGGTACCGTTAATAACGGATGAGATTGACATCAGCCCGTGGAAAAATCTTCTGATGAAATTCGCGCAAGTTCATGTGTGCTTGGAACACCTTCATCGCGCTGAGAACTGCTTGAGAGCTGATTTTGGTAAGCCGTGTCTTCAACTTTCTGTTACTGTAAAATATATATTACCATGAAAAAAAGAAAGAAAGAAAACATGCCTAAAACCGCTGAACCAATTTTGTACACAATTAGATTGGACCTCAGAGAAGAACTTAGGCTACATTTTGCCTCAAACTCTTACGGAATACTTTAATGAGGCAACTACCAATACACCGTAAACTCCTCTTTTTGTAGGTCTAGGAAATTGACAATCAGATAAATTCGAACATTTTGTTCTTTTTAATGAGGTACTGCCTACCTGTCTATTCTAAGCCATACTTTTTCTTTCAGCTGGTCTAAAACCCATAGTTTCCCGTCTATTAGAACACTACGTATCAGAGAAGTCACCGATTCGAACCGTGGGACAACTGATGAGTGACCCTCTTCAAAAGATTACCATGCCTATCGCTAACAACATTGTGCAGGACCATTTAAAGTAAGTAGAGAATAACAAGAATTGTGAATGGTATTTTAAGAAAGACATATTTTAAACGTGGGAGAGCCATGCTTCGGCACGAATGGGCCGGCTCGACCGGAGTGATACCACGGCCTCACAGAAAACCGGCGTCAAACAACGCTTACGTTGTGTTTCGCCGAGTGAGTGAGGTTACCGGAGGCCCAATCCCCTTTTAAAAGGCGGGCAACGCACTTGTGACTCCTCTGGTGTTGCGGAGCGATTACCGTCAGGCGATCCGTCTGGTCGTTTGTCCCCCTATCTCATAAAAAAAAGTATGAAAAAACGTGGTTTGGGTATGTAGAGAGAACACAGATTGATGAAATAAGTATATGTGGCGAGTAGGTACAGATGAAAGAGTTGGAAGGAGTCGACCTGTGCGAAAGTACCAAAACCAAATTGCGGACGTTCTCAAAAAAGGTCAGGTTAAGAGCACCCTAAACCGACGATCAAGCATGACGAGGCTAATGAACATAGATGAAGCGAAAGTGGTGTTCCAGGATCGTAGCAAGTGGATATCTATAGTCTCTGCCTACCCCAATGAAGACTGGCGTGAGCATATGTATGTATGTAGAGAAAAACTAAATTTTTAAATGTTGAGCGATACAAGGAACGCCAATGTTCTAAACTATGTAATATAAGGGTACCTATAGTCGAAATAATTAATAGAGAACAGTGGCGATTGCCACTGCTTAAGACTGACTCTTAAATTAAAATAATAGTCTAAACAACCTTATGTGTCTGAAATTGTGCGCAAGTGGTTTTGCAAGCCAGGGGAAAGTTAATGTCCAAATTCAATAAGGAAAGTAACGCCATCTACTTTTCTTAACTAAAAAACTAATACCTCATTATAGTTTTAAATATACCGATAGATGTCTCTTTTCTCAACTGCCATGCTTAAGAAACGTTGATGACGAATTATATTTCGTAAAAATTATCACATCATTTTATTTCATCCAGCACTGGATTATGGTAAGCCTATCGCTAACCCTAACGCTTCGAGGAATGCTATTGCTGGTATGGATGGTAATATTTTTTTTTATATTTCAGGAAACCGGCGTTTTGGTACCGCGTAGAAATGACCCGAAAAGAAGATGCGGCCAGTAAAGGTATTCAAAGAGACTCAAAAACCGTATACGTTTTCTCCCAACAACCGGTTTTCCCGCCACCAGTATGGCAAATTATAGGTAAGTTTGTCATTATAATATACTAGGTGTACCCTATAGTTTCATCCGCTTAGCCTAGTTCCTAAGGGTCGTAGCGTGACGTTAAATAGCCTATAACTTACTTCATGAATTCCCCCGTCCATGAAATTCGGTAGTTTTTGAGTTTATCGCGTTCAGACAGACAGACAGTTGCGACGGGCCTGTTTTTATGTGTGTAAAAGTTTCCGGGCAATTAGTATTTAACATGATATAAGTTTTATTAATATAGTGGTCTTGAGTGTGAATGCTACGCTAGAGGTCTTAGGTTCTATTTCCAGGCCGAGTTAAGTGTTATTGGGGTTTTCTATGATATTCCCTGTAGCAGCTAGGAGCTAGGAGTGTTCCGTTACTGGTATTGGGCTCGCCCCCTATTACATGGGATGATGGGACCTAAACATACTGTCGAACTGTAGCTGTACATTAGCAACGCAACCCTTCGGAGAATACTGACGTCATGATACGTGTTATGTTTTCAGAGCCTCCAACCGAAGAAGTTGCTGAAGTAACAACAATAGAGGAAGAATTAAAATATTACGTTACAAAATACGTGTTTATTAGTAACAAACTGAAGAATAAACTGCCTTTCTAATGTAAAAATATCTTTGTAAATTATCCAGTGCCTTATACTTAGTTGTACAGTTATAATAAAAAAAATATTTATATCTCTCTTTTTTGGTTTTATTTTAGTCAATAACTATCTGCACTATGTTAATAATAAGCTGTCCGATCCGAAAGGGCCACATAGGTATCCCGGGCCATATAATATATTTGTTTCTTGGAGATTGAACCCGCGACTCATAGTGCATTAGCTGATTGCTTAACCAATGAGCCTCAAATATGTCAAATTCTTTGGTTTCTATTTTACTGGAATGAAAAAATATTCAAGTGTGAGTTCAGCTAGTTACCTAGTTATTTGCACAGAGATCAATTTATACTGGCCAAACACATCGAATACTATAAACGTGAAAGTTTGTGAGAATATATGGATGTTTGTTACTCAATCACGCAAGAACGGCTGAACGGATTTGAATGAAATTTGGCACAGAGATAGATTAAAGCACACATAGCTACATTTATCCAGGGCGGACCCGATTTATCACCTGTAGTGAACGTGAAGTCGCGGGCTATAGTTAGTGTTATAATATTGTAATTCACCAAAAGCAACTCTATTAATCCTACAGTGAGGTTCAATTGTTAGTGTAATTTCATTAAAACGATTGTTAAATTTACTTCAACGAGTTACGAAATTGTTTTCTTCAAGGCATAATTAGCAACATCTTTTTAGCCATACGTTACATATAAATCAGAACATCAGAAGGATAAAAAATACACTGGGTAACGAGTTTTTAAATAAATAAACGAATGAATTGGTACCGCTCTTTGATGTCGGGTTGATAAACTTTGTGCTTCTGTGTTTACCAAATTATTGATCGAATCTCGTTTACAACAGTCATGTTTTACGGTATCGTAAATGCAGATTCTGGTAATAAATATGTAGATGCCTACGGTACTTGCTCCCGATTTCTTATAGGTACCTATTTGTAAAGGATTTGTTTCAACAAAATTCTATATATCCTAAATTAAAGAAAGAGAAATGCGTTTGTGACCGAACGGTTATCGCCAATACCATAGTATTTATAAAATTTTGGATACCTACTCCGTACTTTTTAGGGCTATTAGGTAACCTAGGTACAGCAACTTTTTGCAAAGATAAAGTAGAGCGCTTTTTGAATGGACAAATACATCTGCTAGTTGCATTTGAAAAGCATAAAAGGCAGAAGCTGTAGCTATAGCTAACTTTTAACTTTAGAGAGTAAATTCAACCGAATTCTCCTTACGATCCTCCCTCAGTCATTTGGTCACTGCTGAGCGACGTGATAAGGTCGACTAATTTGAAGATCTATTTTTTGGCAGTTAGGTACAGTGCGTCAAAGATTTTGATGTCTAGGTAATTACACACTTGTGACACCATCTTATAGGACAACGTCTCTCTTTCCTTCCATCCTTCCAGTGACTATTATGTTTTTCCAGTCTCGGATGACGAAATATTGCAGCACTCTTTGAAGACTGCTAGGTTAGATATGAAAGTTTTTCGTCATTAACTCATTTGCTGTCTTCCTGGGAACAGGTCTCCTCTAGCAGTGGGAGAGAGGTTGAGTTGATCACACTGACATATAAGTGCGGGTTGGCAGACTTCACACGCTGTCAAGATCATTTAATCTATCATGCATGCAGGTTTCCTCACGATGCGGTCCTTCGCCGTTTAAGCGAGTGATAATTAATTTTATTAATACGTATAAGACGTACTTATATAATATGATTGCGAAAAGTCAAAGTTCCAACTACCTGGTCCAAGTGGTTTTACCATTTGGTTAGTGACACTAGGCAATTACTTTGTATAAAGCATTTAGACGCACGTAAAAATAAATTAGTCCCATTACATCAAATTTCTACGGCCCGCTAGGTATCATTATTCAGACTGTCGTCCATCATTTTATCTCAAGTTATGTCATAGACGGTACTTCGCGACGCACTAATGAGTTTTTTTGCCATTTCCGTGTGCTATTGTGTGAGGAGCCGACGGAAAATAAATAAAGCTTAGGTACCTACATGTACGAAGGTAGACATCTGAATAGGACTTTACACGAAACATGAATACTCTCTCTCTCTCTGCCTCCACCGGTTTCTGTCCAACTTGACCATGAAATTGGAGGACGACGAGTCTTTCAATTAATCGGTCCATATTGTTGGTGAACGACCGCGCGATCTTCTGCCTTCCGTGTCCCAGCAACAATCAATTATCAACAAACATGAATAGGTAGGTACGTAGGTACCTACTAAGTGCCTACAGTGTTGGAAATTTCATGGGAAAATTCTGACTAGAATTCTGGTTATCGATGCTATTAAGCTAAAAGCAAAGCTAACAAGGTACAAATTTGCTATTCATCGTTCGAGTTGCCGAGATCTGATGACAGTGGCTTCGCGTAGGTATCATATATTCCTATGTATCTATACCATAGATACATAGGAACACCACCAACACCTACATGTATCAAATCGCAAGTCTTTCAAAATAAAACAATTATACGGAAAAAAATATTCAAGCACAACGAACAAATTTAAATAGTAAAAAAATCATCTATGATAATAATGAAGTTTAGCTGCATCTGGTAAGACTGGAAGCCGACCCCAATATACCTTTAGTCTCAAAAAATCCTTTAGAATGCGACCGAAACCGTGGGCAAAAGCTAGATATTTATAAAAATACGTAACATTTACCACGTTTGGCATACTCCATATCTCCAAAAATAATCATCGTCCATTCATGTTACGCCAGTTTACCAGGCGCGGTGTTAAATCATATAAAAATTGCATATACTCGTAAATACCCGGTATTTCCTTCGCCCTCTTGATCTCATTCTCTTAGGTTATGATTGATCATTTACTTGACGATATATTTACTCACAGTACAGTCAGCTATAAAAGTTTTGAAATCAATAATATTAATGTTTATTTTCAGTCGATGCCATAACGTATAAGGCCATACTTCATTATTTTATAACGGAACGGGAATTATGGAATGATTATTATTAAGGCTTGCCCCCTATTACATGGGACCTCATCATACCGGCGAACTGTGGGTAAACATTAGTAGGTATACGTAGGTATTCCTCTGCCTAACCCTTCCGGGATAGTATGGAACGGGAATGAGGCATTGACCGCTCGTCGCTTTTAATTCCAACTTCATAGACATATCAAGATTTCTGTATGCAAGTGTACCGATCGTATATTGTTTACGCCGTTGTTATAATGTTTACTTTTGGGGCCACGTGCGATAATTAGCTTCTTATTACTCAATCATATTGTGGAGCTATTTGGGGAATGTTTGGACAATCCAGTCCGGAATATTAGGTCAGGCACCGGTCAGTATCAGGGAGCCGTCGTTTTAGATCAATTGTGGCTTTTATATGGTAATAAAAATTACAATTGATTTTAATTTACATGGTTAAGGCTGATGCGCTCATATAGCTCTCCTGTGTCCAACGTCCAACGTATGTATGTGATAGGTACAGTATAAGTTGAAATGTGATAATTTTACAACAATGCATTCAACCAGTCCATTTGTTATGTCAATAAAAAATTTATAATAATCTACCTCAAAAAATTAAAAATGAACAGAAAGATAATGTGTTTATAAGGAAGCTAAAAGAAATATTATTTAAAAAACGTTATGTAGTAATTAAGTAGTACTATTAAATGATAAAACCATAACATAACTCATACATAAAAGATTACATAAAAAATATATACTTATAATCTAATAACAACTATACCTATACATATAAATAATACAGATAGTACTAGGAAAACAAAAAACGAATATATAAATATAAATAAAGTAAAATTAAATAAAAAATGAAAAGAAAATTATCTATTATAATAAATAAATAATATAAACATATAAATAAAGTAAAACTAAACAAATAAAGAAATTGTAATTACCAAATACGTAGATACTATATTATGTATATGTTACTGTAAAAGCCCGAACTACGGCATATTCTAAGATTTACCAACTCTGACTGGTAAAAGTCCAAATAAACCAGTTAGGATTGTTATTACCTTTTTTTTTAAAATATAACCACCTAACCTAACCATGGTGGAACATTTGCATGGCGTTGTAAGCTTTTTTTTAAAAAAAGAACCTAACAACCTAACCTAACCATGGTGGAACATTTCGAACTTTTACCAGTCAGAGTTGGTAAATCTTAGAATTTGCCGTAGTTCGGGCTTTTACAGTAACATATACACGACAAAACATAAGCCTTCCTCCTCTCTCCTACATTGCCGTGCCCGACAGGGTCCATGATTGATACTTTTATATTTATTTTTAACACCTGTTAACACTGTGGAGTGCAATAAACGAATTAAGTATAGAGTCAGTCCGATAGAATAAAATTGTAACCATTACCGCCTACGATATCTCATCAGACAGGAGCGTAGGTACCGTAAACCGGGGTTATTTTGATCATTTTTGAACAATGTTGGTTTATATATTTTTATTTAACAGAGAATAAAATCAACAAAAAAATATTTAATATCTATTTTATCAGCTCTCTTGATTTTAGTATTGAAAACCAAAAATTGATTAATAGTTTTTTCTGAAAGTTAATAAATTCGGACAATAAAAGCTAAACTCGTTTTGGGGTTACTTTGATACCTATTCTTTGTTACGTAATTTGAAATTCGCCCCAAATATAATCCTCAACTAAAAAAACACATCTTTCAATAGTAAAATTAAACATTGTAATTTGTATTAGTTGAGTTTGATCCCATGAAAATCCCTCTAAAAAACGCCAGCGCTTTTATCATATTATTGACACATAACTAATCTACCAAATTCCATTCCTTTTCCCATAATTTCCATATTTTGTTTATAAATGTAAGTTCTGATCAAAGTCATCCCACGACTCAAAGTAACCCCGGTTTACCATACCTATTTTATAGAATTCTAAAGCATATAAATTACAATAATAAAATATTATTCAAAACATATTATTTTTCTTTTATATCTGTCTATACTAACAAAAATATCGTCGAAGGAAACCTACGAATCATTTCAGGATTCTATAAATACGTTTTATTTTTTCCATTCTCGTAGGCGTTGTAATCATGTTTTGTCGTGAGGATCTACAATAAAATTAACTTCAGTGCCAATCTAAGTATATTTACTTTTGTCTTTTTTCCTTAACGTGAAAGTCAATTTGGGCCAAATTGGATCGGATATTGTTTCACTAACGGTATCGTTCAAAGTTCCTAATTTCATTTAAAATCTCGACTTTGTCTAGGTATTAGGAAAATCCTATTAGGTAGTTCTAAGTAGAGGGGACTTTTAAGGTCGCAGGCGCTTAGAATAACTTGAGGTGTTCGTATCCTAGAATGATCATCATCATCACCCGAGCCATTATATAGAATATGGGTCTCCTCTCAGATTGAGAGGTATTAGGCTAGAGTATTATAGCTAAGGCCGACATTAACCTATAAGTGCCTTGGGCACTTTAGGAAAATGGGGCCCCACTGGCAATGATATATGGCAATGATATAGTCAGGGGACTATTTTATAAAAAAATTCAATTAAACAAGCAGTGGTAACTAGGGGGCCCTTTGAATCGCGGAGTCTTGGGCATATGCCCATAGTGCCCAATAGAAAATGGCTGGCTATAGTCCACCACGCTAGCCTACTGCAGCTTGGCAGACTTCACACCCCATCGACAAAATCTCTCTCTCAGGCATGCAGATTTCCTAACGATGTTTTCCTTCACTGTTTAAGCGCGTGATAATTAATTTTAATACGGACATGAATTCTAAAAGTCAGAGGAGACTTAAATTCGATTCGAAGTGACTTGGCAGTCCATTATTCATATCAAGGAAGGATGGCTAAAATTTTCGTGACGTGTCAAACGCAAAGCGTTTCTTAGAGATCTCGAAGCCTCGATCTCTAAGAATTGTCGGTCAATAGACTGGCTGTGACCAGCGTAGATCCTAACCTTATAGTTTTTTTTATACCTACCACTATGAAGGCAAACAAGCATACCTACGGTACAGCTGATGGCAAGCGGTTACTGTAGCCTATGGACGCTTGCAACACCAGGGGTATCAATCACGCGTTGTCGACCCTGTAAATTAATTAGAAATAGTTGTGCCGGCAGCATAGGAGACAATAGCGTGATGCTTATCCTATCTGCCAA
Source organism: Acronicta aceris (assembly GCA_910591435.1). Taxonomy (NCBI): domain Eukaryota; kingdom Metazoa; phylum Arthropoda; class Insecta; order Lepidoptera; family Noctuidae; genus Acronicta; species Acronicta aceris. Next base: position 3,413,229 of record OU342767.1, on the reverse strand, counting down.
CACAACACTTCCTCGCGAACCTCTGGCGACCTTGCTCACAACATAGCACCGAACACAACATAGAACGGAGCTATTGTTTTTTTTTTAGCCCATAACTCTTTGACGTGCGTCAAACACAATACCTAAATTAAAATTCTACTTAATATAATTCACTTAAAAATTACCTCCACCAATTTAGCAAGTACGTCCATAATACCTACGTTTATTAGCAGACACACTTATACGGCTTCAACATAGCCGATTTAACGGCTCACCGACAAATCTGCTTTTTAGGACATTTATTTCAAGGTCGATACGTGAAGGCCCCTTTTGACCGGACAAAGGTATAACATACTTGACTGGACAGAAGCATTTTTGCTTTTAATTGACCTGAATTACGATGATGATAATATGGGTAAAAGATTTTTGACGTCTTAAATTAGTCTATGGTCTGGTGCCTACTAAAATACTTACACACTAAATACATACAATACATAGGTACATACTGTCTCTGTGTATGTTTGTCCGCGTATCACGCAAAAACTACTACATGGAATTTTCCCCCATTGTATTACTAGATGTCCAACTTAAAATCTGGTGCATGTTACATTTTGATACGCCGCCTACAATCGGACTTATGGACGTGAGTGAAACTGCGGGTCAACAGCTAGTCTTTTCATAAAATTCCTTTCTCTACATTTTCTGGAATTTTCCTTCTCACTTAGAATTATATCGGAAAATTATGGTTGCGGTCAAAATACCCCATGCAAACGGCTGTTTAAAACAAGACTGCACCAGACGCGTCTAAACGCAAACAATAGCTCCAAACTTAAACCGTGGTTAAGAATACATACTAATTAACGGGCAAGTTGAATACATTCCACGGCTCGTCTCCACGACCTCATTTTAACAGATTGTGTAACTCAACCCAACGCAACGTCGCAATTCTAGAAAAAAAATACGCAGTTCTATTTTTGCATTGCAGAAAATAAAAATTTTTGGTTGCCGCCTTTCGTAAATTGAGGTAAAAATTATGCGAGACTAGTCTTCGAATATCAAGTGGGATTTTGATAAAACCGTTGTGTGAAAATATTTTCGGAACCCACACTTTATCACCTGAAGTCGATAGCAAAGTGTGGGTTGAATTTTAATGAGACAAACCCTCTTTATTAAATTGATATGTGAAATTCTCTTGTAGAAACGACTGAATATTATTGCTATTGCACCGTATAGGTATATGTACTATGATAGTTCTTTTATCATGCGTCCCGTTAAAATGTGGAATGTGTTTCCCGAGTGAGTCTTCCCCGATAGTTATTATAATCTGGGTATCTTTTTGTGTTTTTTTTTTGCATTTTCCATGCTAAGATTATAATGGAATAATTCAATTGCGGGCAGGATTAGAACCTGCGATTGAATTTTTCCTTTACTAAAATAATTTTATAATCTGGCTGTCTTTAAATCACGAGTTCGTCGCTTTCTTCTAGGCAAACACGCCCCATCGTAGATCGCAATGTCGCAGCGAACGGGCGGCCAAGCGTAAGCCTATCAAGAATAAAACAAAAATTACATTATTAGTGAACAGAGGTAGGTACGTAGAGGTAATTATGGCATACTTACATTGCATCCTCTCTCCTACACTGCTGTGCCTGACTGGGTTTATAATGATCTAATTTCTATCTAATCTTCTAATGAGAAACGGCGGTAGCCTAATAGCTGGGGCGTCGGACTTGCGATCATGTGGTTACCGATTCGAAACCCACCCATAGTACTACCGACGTGAACTTACTCGTAACTTAAGCTTTTAGCATAGTACGAGAGGTTATGGCGCTGTGAGTAATCAAAATAGGCTTCTTAAAACAGTTTTTTAGCAAAAAAGTATACATTTTAAACAGGCAAATTGTTAAACAGTTGTTTTTTTATTGATTGAAATAAAATATATTTATTACAAGAATACTAGTAATGTGCGACCCACATAGATAGTAAGCTTTTTAAAAATATATGTTTTTGGTACCTTCTGGAATCAACTACAACGTGGAATGCATTAAATATTGAGTGGGTATTAAGTATTTTTTATAGCACGGAAAATAGATCATCGATCGTCTGCCATCTGCGGAGGCGGCAGAACCTCTAAGCCTCCGCGAGTCCCACCCGCCAGATCGAAATTACCATAAGACGTAAATTCAAAATGTTAAGGAAAATTTCGATCTGGCGGGTGGGACTCGCGGAGGCTTTAGAGGTCATAGCGTCTGATGTATCTAACCAAAAGACGCAGTCGAATTCTTCCTGCACTAAAATAAACATGACACAAAAATGTCACAACCATCCCTTACTTAGATAAGTATTGTACTAATAATAACAGCCAGTAGCTTTAAATAAAGGTGTGAAGCCGAGCGAAGCTTCGTCTGTCTATTGGAAGCTTCATGATAATAATTATGTAGCCGGCGTTGATATATTCCAGAAGCGATCCGCTCTGCCACGCGATACCTATAGATATCGGGAATAGTCCGTACAATGAATGGTTTGTCTGCATTGTTTGAATTCCCGGGTCATTGTTCCGAAATATATACATAGATTTTGCTTTTTGTTTTCTAAATCTTAGAAAATTTTATTTAATTTGAAGAACTGGAAAGAAAAACGAAGAAATGATATCAGAATGAACGAAGCGTTTTAAATCCACTTTTACCTACCGCTGAAATGTGGATTGCGCTTCCCGAGTGCGTCTTCCCCGGAAGATATAATCTGATCTTGGTGTCTTTAAATCACGAGTGAATCGGTTTCTTCTAGGCAAGCACGCTCCATCGTAGATCGCAGAGGCGAACGGCGGTTAAGAGTAAGCCTATCAAGAATTATAAAAAAGAATGATATCACCTCTGACTCTTAGAAATCATATTTGTATTGACGACATTTTTGGCGTAGCGGCTGAGCGATCGGCTTCTGCATCACGTGTTGTGCGTTCGATTCGATTCCAACACGGAGCAAATATTTGTATGATCTACAGATAGTTTTTCCGGGTATTGCGTTTGTATAATTATGTGAAAATGAATGAAATTACCTATCACTCGCATGAGCGGTAAAGGACTTTGAGAATCCTCCAAATATCTTGAAGAAACCCGAATGCGTGAGAGACTTTCTCGACGGCGTGTGAAGTCTACCAACCCGCATTCGTCTAGAGTGGAAACCCGTGCCCAGCAGTGGGATAATTAATATAATGACATAATGATTAAGCATATATGGGATACAGTAAAACCTCCTATCGTGTCAGATAAGGACGCATACGAATAATTTTTGATTTAGTGATTAAAAAAATATTTCATTTTATTGGCACGGAAAGAATTGTGCCACTCCATTACATACAATGTTACCCGCACTGTCCCACTGTCCTCAATCGACAAAGAAAAGCGGATATCTTGCACTTGTTATTTTTTTTAACCTACTGTTTTTGGTGGATATTCTTAGGCCTAAGTATAAGTTTACAATCATCGTAATCTGCAAGAGATACTTCTGCTATTAAAAACACACTGCCGTGCTTTACGTACCCTCTAAGGCACGAAGAAGTCTCGGTGTGTTACGCATGGCCATCTATAGGGTGACCGCGGCAAGCTTAACCTCGCAGATCGGTTAATCATCAGATCATTAAAAGTATTCAATGTAATAATGCAAAATTAAGAATTACTAACTACATCTAAGTAAATTTCAAACACTTGCAAATTAATATAAACTACCTAGCGAGCTTTCCTCTCCAGATTGAATTTGTTTAGCATTCTAGGTTATAACAGGCGACGTCGCAGGCACAAATTATATGCAAAATGCCTGAAAATGAAGCTCGGACTGAAACTGTAAAGCTCCTAGCAACTTTTGCATTTTTCCAAGGAATATTATTTCTCTTCAGAGTTTCAGAGTGTAATAAAATGAGTACTTAGTATTTTTCAAACGAAATGTTACTTTGTGAAGGTGGGTCTTCCTCTGGCTGCCCATAATTTAAAGGCCTTTGAGTCTCAGTCAATTTAGAGTTTCTTCTCATAAAAGCAGTGTGGAGGATTTCGGTTTTGAAAGTGGAGAAGAAATTATGAATAGAATAGCATAAAAAATCTATTTTATTAAGTAATATTTTTTTTAGGGATTGAAAATTGACTTATCTAGTTATTCGTATGACAACCGAGATCGAAGATTTTACGTGTTAAGAAGTGTTACGTTTATGTGTTAAGAATGGTCGCCCATGCATAGATTAACCGCGGCAGGCGCAGCTTAACCTTTAGCCCCGAGCCCCTCAAATAATATCCAGTCGTAGTACCTATAAAAAACAATAATTAAACGTTAAAAAACATTTTCCAGAAATCTATCTAGATTAAATTCTGAGAGCAGCACAAAATAATAAATCGCGTCCTATTGTAGGTATTGTATGTATTAATTAGCTACCTAATTAATTGAAGAGCAGCAAGCATGATGTAACAAAGGATATTAAACTAATAAACAATTAGTATCATCACGTGTCCATCATTAGGGTTCCGTAGATACATAAAAAGAAAAAAAAAATAATCACTTTATCGTCTGTCTGTCGATATATCAAGATTTTTGTCAGGAACACGGGCACCCAATTATAATTAATTGCAAATACTTTGGAGCTATAAAATCAAGCAGAAAATCAATAAGAAAATACTTACCATATTTTTTTATCACTTGCAAACAAATTAATACCTATAAAGTACTTCTCGATGACCTAGAATAAAAAATTCTCAAGACACAGGGTCGTACAGCACAAAGACAAATACCGAAAATTGTAATTTTGTTTAAATAAAAAATGTCATTACAAACTTACATTTGCAGTTGACGAAATTATAATAACGTATATATATATATGTTTAAGTTAACATTTTACAATCAAAAAGGTTAAGTTTTCCCTCAATCCGACTTATATTTTCTTAAGAACACTGATTGGTGCTTTCATAACTTATGAGCTTCAGTAATGTTAGTGATATTGCCAATATCATTAACTAGCGGTGAGCGATTATGAGATATACTAATGAAATCATTCGATTATGAAGATGTGTCGAGATATCTTGATTATACAGATTAGTAATTTCTAATTTAGTAAGTAGTCGCGGTCGCAAGATGATACAGAGCAGATTAGTCAATATCACTTTAAGAATATTGTTTTCATTGTGAGTGTTGGATTTAGGTACACAAAATAAATAATGAAATACGTATGACTTACTTCTTTTTATGATGGAAAAATATTCTATCATATGGTATCATATTTATTTAATACTACTACGTACAATAATTTTCTTGAATACAAGTAGGTAATAATGTTTGACCCAAGCGAGGGCTCACGACTTTTTTACAACAGGATTAGTAGTACTCATTAGTAACGTCATTTGATTATGAAAATATATTAGTTACTAATTTCATAATCGATTAACAAAATTAGTAATACAAAGTAATTCGATTATACAAATCATTCATAGTCGCCCACCACTATCATTAACATTACAAGTTTGTACGGAACCCTCGGTGCGCGAGTCAGACTCGCACTTGTCCAGTTTATTTTGTTAATAAACACACTATTGTTTAATACCTTTGGCGATTAATTGTTGTGCATCCAATGATATACTTTTATCACTGTATGAATCACTAATACTGTTCTTTGTGTTTACAATGAGAACGATTACTCACAGCGCTGGATAATTTCACATTCCATCACACTTGTTATTCCGAATGGTTCGGCAGAGGTGTACTGACGCATATCTCTCGGCGATATGTTTTAGGCCCCACGTAAAGTGGGCCGGGTAAATATAGGCGTCACTAGGGCTAGTAAGACATTTTCTTTCTTTTTGACACACTAGGATTTTCTGATATAATGTGTTTAAAAATTCTTATTAATTAATATATTTTATATTCCAAGGATATTAATTAATTTACAGCTTATTTTAACTAAAATAAGAAGTTATTTTTAGTAAAGGAAAAAATTCAATCGCGGGCAGGACTCGAACCTGCGTCTTCTGGTTTGATATGCCAGACGCTCTGACCTTACTAAAAATAACTTAATAATCTTAGCATGGAAAATGCAAAAAAAATCACAAAAAGATAGTTAAAAGGTAAGGTGGCATCGTACGACACTGAACTAACTGTAAAGTAAGTCGTGTCGGTTGAGAGGTAAGGTAACTTACCTGTCATAGATGTCACCAACGTCACCTTATGACGTAAATTCGGAATGTAAAGGCAAAATTTCAATTATGCGGGTAGGGTTCGCGGTGGCCTTAGAGTTCAGAGCGTCTGGTATATCAAACCAGAAGACGCAGGTTCGAATCCTGCCCGCGATTGAATTTTTTCCTTTACTAAAAATAACTTAATAATCTTAGCATGGAAAATGCAAAAAAATCACAAAAAGATAGTTAAAATAAGAAGTATAAAAATATAACATAATTACAAAGATAAAGAAAAATTGTCACGCCTAGGGTTCAAAGTACTCTTCCACATCACTGTCATCTGATAACGTACCTACCGAGAAGACTGGCAGCAATCCCACGTTGAATGGCAATGCTAATTCTTTGGCCCAAGTTATCCTGGTTATCCTGGTTATTCTTTAATGGTGGCTGGTCTCAAAATTAAATGTATATAGATAACAACAATAGGTACCAAATACCTGCCATTTTGAATCTAATATAATAATAACCTGCCTAAGAAACCTGTAAGTACCTACGTGCTCATAATAACGATTCAATAAAGACATTGAGTCACATTGAGCACCTGTACTAGATATATAAATTCGATAATAATGACTCATTTTGACATGTCAGCTGTCCAATAAAACGATTATGGAGAACTCGCTATTGCCTGCGGTTTCACTCGGATCGCAAAGGACTTTTTTAAAACAAAAGGTTAGCTTATGCTTATGACATAGCAAAAGGCTATGTCATTCTTCAGGGTTCAATTTACCTCTATAACAAAATGTATCAATTGATTCATCGGTTCAGGCGTGAAAGCGCATACACAAACAGAGTTAATTTCGGATTTTTAATATTTTTCATCAATTCGGAACTTCATCCCAAGTACAATTAGGCTGTGGAAGAGCTACCTGCCGAGGTTTTCCCAAAAGAATACAGCATGGGGAGGACCCCCAGAACCCGGGTTCTAAGCTACAATAAAAATAAAATAAAATCTGAGGCGTTATCCGCTACGCGCCCCGTCTATGTCCGGACATAGACGGGGCGCGCGGGGGGCCGGGCCGGCGAGAGATAAATTGAAAACCGTACCTGGACGACGCTTCCCGGACGCCCTCTAAACTAGGATACGTGCGGGGCAACCATGGCAACCCTACTCATCGGTGACACATTGACCTCGGTGAGCGCTGCTTATCCTTGCATATCGGTTAATCAATAAAGATTGTATTCAAATAAATAAATAGGAAACATGACTACTTACAAAAGCGTCATATCGTCACCGAAAAGGCTTATAATCTAAAGCACCAAAAGGCCATTTTACAGTAGAGCGATTTAAAGTTATTTCTTAGACAAAACCGGGCATAACTTTTTTCCTATAATTCTAATCGAAATACAGTAAAGGCAAAAACATATCGTGAATTAATTATCTATATACTGAAAACAAGATTTTCAGCATACTTCCTGTTATTCAGGAGACAGCTGTCGCTTTAGTACTTTAATTAAATTAAAAATGATATGAATTTTCATCTAGTCATCTCGTCTAGTCTCTGCAAAGTTATTGAGATGAAAATTAAATGAGACTTAATTAAAAATGCAGGCTTCATTACCAGCTTACATTTATTAATTAACTTGGTAGAATTAAAAGTAATCACGTTTGAATGTAGGGAACGAATGAAGCCTTGCAATCGTTTTTGCTTGACGGAAGTGGGCCAAACCGTATTTAACATGGATATGCTGCCAAGTATTGCCAACGGAATGTAGTTATATTAAATGTCATTCTCGGCGTTAAAAAAAATATATTTATTTTATTTGGGGTTTTTTATGGGATAAGGGGGCAAACGAACAGACGGATCGCCTGATGGTAAGCGATTACCGCCACCCATGGACACCCGCAACACCAGAGGAGTTACAAGTGCGTTGCCGGCCTTTTAAAAGAGGGTTGGGCCTACGGTAACCTCACTCACTCGGCTTAACACAACGTAAGCGTTGTTTGACGCGTTTTCTGTGAGGCCGTGGTATCACTCCGGCCGAGCCGGCCCATTCTTGCCGAAGCATGGCTCTCCCACATTAAAACATTTACGTTATACTAGTTTTGAAAAGTTATTAATAAGAATATACAAAGATATCAATTTTAATGGAAGAAAATTTCGGTGTAAGGCACGGTTCGAAGCTGCGTCCCTCGGGTTAAGTACACCAGTCACTTACGTATAAATAGTCAACAGCACATCATGGTATCAAAACTATCAAATTTCTTCAATCAAATTTCAATTGAATCTCCAAATAATAGAGTTTATTATCCATTGGGAAAGACAGTAACTTCATGTTGACTGTACCTACATACGTTATATGTCATATTAATTCTAAATTATTATAATGAAACGTTTATAATCATTATAAGTTAATATAATTATGGTGAAAGTATCAATTGCTTCTTGATTAATGACGACAAAGTTTTTTACAATTCCGGGAAAGTTTGTTAAAATATACTATGTATTTTAGAGACAGCCTGCATTGGTTAACTGAAGCAAAAATAGGGAAGAACAGCTTATAAAAACACGCTTTTTTTCTATGCTCATAGCTTTTGACTACGTTTTTAGGCATCCAGTGTTTGGATGTGTGCAAGTGATGGGTGGATCAAGTTGATCAAAGCTGAATAGAAAACAAAAATACGTGAATAGTGAGCACGCTGTATAAAGTTTTGTGTTTTTACAGAAGAAATTCTAGTTTATAATTTTATGAAAAAATATTCTAAACAAACTATGGAACTTGCCCTGCATCCCAGAGGACTTAACAAAAATGGCAGACAAAATACGCCCAAAAGTCACAACGGTCGTCGTTCAAATTTTGTCTCCAGTGGGGATTGAATCTACGACACGCGGTAGTGGTTACTAGCATGTAAGTAATCGAAATTCTCATGAAGCGTTCTTGTTTTCGAGCAAGGAATTTCAAGTTCAAGTTCAGATGTTTTTATATCAACTAAGCTTTTATGAAACTTTATGATTCTAGTTGCATAAAGGTGTGATGGTATATACCTACATACATAATAATATGTGTGAACTTCTGCCACAACAAAATTATGATAGACATAACATAACACACCATTACGCCTGTATTCCCCGAAGGGTTAGACAGAGGCGTACTAATGTAAACCCACAGTTTGCCGGTATGTTTAGGTCCCATGTAATAGCGGGCAAGTCTATTGCTATTCTGTGTTAAATACGGTTTGAGCTCCCTAAATAATTGTACACGATGACTGATGTATGCGTGCCGTCAGTTAGGACAGGTCAACACAAAGATGCTAAGACTTTCTTCAAAAGGCCTGTTCAGTTAATGGCCTACATTGTAACACTCATATCATATCTGATAATACCTACTACTACAGGTACTACAGTCTGGACTTGACCACCAGACCATGATTCTCTGAGTTTGTTTTGGCATTTCTTCTCAAAGGTCGTCAGTTAGGAAATACCGGCACCATCTAGTTAAAAAAAAAATTAAAACATTGACTTGTAAGTAAGTGTCTTTAAAAGATCTATTTAGATAAATAACGTGGAGAACTTTTATCGTGGGAGAGCCATGCTTCGGTACGAATGGGCCGCCTCGACCGGAGTGATACCACGGCCTCACAGAAAACCGGCGTTAAACAACGCTTACGTTGTGTTTCGCCGAGTGAGTGAGGTTACCGGAGGCCCAATCCCCTTTTAAAAGGTCAGCAATGCACTTGTGACTCCTCTGGTGTTGCGGGTGTCCATGGGCGGCGGTAATTGCTTACCATCAGGTGATCCGTCTCATCGTTTGCCCCCCTATCCCATAAAAAAACCCACATAAAATAAAAAAAAAACATTCCATTAAACGGGCACAAATCCCAAACACCGTACTGCTACTGAAGATTTCATAGAAAAACCCAATAACACTGCTCGAACTGGGGTTCGAAAAAAGGACCTCTAGCTTAACAGTCGCTATTGAGGCAGTTAAAAAAATAGAGTAGCTATCTATCTATACTTATAATAAATCTGTAGAGAGGTCAATTCTGTACATGAAATATATTTCCAAAATAACTATCAGCGGGTGATTAGTGATCGATACTGATGCCAAAAATGCAATCAGTAAAATTTTTGTCTGTCTGTCTGTCTGTCTGTCTGTCTGTCTGTCTGTCTGTCTGTCTGTCTGTCTGTATGTTCTTTATAGAAACAAAAACCACTCGACGGATTTCAACGAAACTTGATACAATTGTTCTTCATAATCCTGGGCAGGTTATAGTATACTTTTCATCACGCTACGATCAATAGGAGCAGAGCAGTGAAGGGAAATGTTGGGAAAACAGGAGAACTTACTGCATTTTTTAAGCTTCCGTCGCGTGTGCAGCCTTAATGGTTAAAGCTACATAGAAATCATGTATGACGGAAATGTTCTCCTTAAAATTATATAAAAAATATTCCACGACAGCAAATGTCTATCTTTTATGGTTGACTCACAATAACACGTGTAAATCCCGATAGCTTAGCAGTTCGGAGCTTTCTGATTATATTTGTCTACTATAACGTTAGGTGACTGACTGACTGGCATAGTGATCTATCAACGCACAGCCCAAACCACAGGTTATAGTATACTTTTCAGCTCGCTACGATCAATAGGAGCAGAGCAGTGAAGGGAAATGGTGGGAAAACAGGAGAACTTACTCCATTTTTTAAGCTTCCGTCGCGTGTGCAGCCTTAATGGTTAAAGCTACACAGAAATCATGTATGACGGAAATGTTCTCCTTAAAATTATATAAAAAATATTCCACGACAGCAGATGTCTATCTTTTATGGTTGACTCACAATAACACGTGTAACTCCCGATAGCTTAGCAGTTCGGAGCTTTTTGATTATATTTGTCTACTCTTACGTTAGGTGACTGACTGACTGACATAGTGATCTATCAACGCACAGCCCAAACCACAGGTTATAGTATACTTTTCATCACGCTACGATCAATAGGAGCAGAGCAGTGAAAGGAAATGTTGGGAAAATGAGTGATTCATGAGAAAGGTTTCAAGCTATAAAACATCACGCTAAAACCCTTAGGAACGGGGCAACGCAGGTGAAACCGCGGGCGAAGAACTAGGGAACAAAGTAACTATTCCACGCGGACGAAGTCGCTGGCAAAAGCTAGTTATATAATAAAATAATAGACTGAAGTTTAATGGAAAAAGAAAGTCCTTGGTAATCAGATGCTTTTATGAAGCTTGAATGTAAGATAAACTGCCAACTGCTCTGACCCCTGACCACGAGGGCGTTGATCTGTAATTACGATCAATTGACGTCTTCCGTATCCCCGTAATAACTATTGCTACTGGGAAGCACATTAGATATGCAGTTCCTTAGTAATATGAATTCTAAATTGGTTAACTCCCATTTTTTTTATTTGACCATTTACATGACACGGTAGAGCCTTTTTTATCCTCTTCTGTTTGGAGCTTTCTGAAGCTGCGTTCAAACGTATAAATATCCAAATAAATTAATTTCCAGATTTCAACAAGTCTTTTTTTGACTTGTTTAAATGTCCTCCCCTCTCCTCAAGGGGTTCTCGCCTTGTAGGTTTTAGTAACCGTGATTAGATTCAAACAAGTCTGAATTTTTTTTTATCTGAGCTTACCTGCAGGAAGAATACAGGTTAAAAGTAACTGTGGGTGAATTAATGCTAATACACAACATAAACGTACCATTACGCCTGTCTTCCCCAAAACGATTAGGCAGAGATGCACTATTTTTTTTAAAGCTTACCAGCAATGTGGGTCGCACATTTCTTCATTCTTCTTAACCCCTCATGCCAAGCTAAATGCTTGTATTACGAGTGGGATCACGTCAGTAGTGTAATGGGTGGGTTTCGAACCGGCAACCACATTTTTTTTATTCGTGAGAGGCTTAAGCTTGACCGCCAGTTCGCCTGATGTTAAGCAATACTACGATCTACGATGGAGCGCGCTTGCCTAGTAGAACCCGATACACTCGTGATTAAGACACCCCGATAATATTTATCAGGTAGGACCCACTCGGGAAGTGCATTCCATATTTCAGCGGTACTCATGATAAAAGTGGACTTAAAGCGTTTCGTTCGGGTTCGTCGGATATAATCGCAAGTCCGACCCCCTAGAGGTCCTGGGATCGATCCCCAGGTCGAGCAAAGTGTTATTGGGTTTATGAAATTCTCAGTAGCAGCTCGAAGTCTGGATTTGAGCCCATATAATGGCTCGCCCCCTATAACATGGGACCTAAACATACCGGCGAACTGTGGGTGTACATTAAGTACGCCTCTGCCTAACCCTTCGAGGAATACAGGCGTGATGGTATGTTATGTTATGTAATCACAAAACTGCAATGTCACTGAAATGCTAGGTAAGTGACTGTGTGTACAAGGCGTGTTACTTGTACCAACTACGTCACAAATGTAATCAGTTTGACATCTCCGCAGAAGCCATAGACAGATGACCGAGTGACCTATCGGTCCCGCGCCGCCGACCGAATTATGTGACTCATCTGACCTCAACGTTATTAAGGGGAGACACGGACGTGTCACTAAAAATGTAAAGAATTATCCAATAAGTCATTGTTATGATGGGCATTAGTCTAGCCAACTATCTCATAAGTCTAGTTGTCCTAAGCGCGACTGCTACGCTAGAGGGACCTATACAATAGCTGGATTTGTATCCAGCTGTTGTATAGGTACATAACGGCGAACTATGGGTTCGGTATGTTTAGGTCCCATGTAATAGGGGGGGCGAATCTACATATTGTCATTAACTGTGCACAATTACAAACTCCAAGCTGCTACTGAGAATTTCATAGAAAAACCCAATTACTCACACTTTCTCTGTATCTCAGAATCGAAATATCTAAATATTATGTATAATTGATAGGATCTAGTCCATGTGTCTACGCTGAAAAGATTTCAATCAATTCAAAAAACGGATAGCCTAAAAATTACATAACAAAACGCGCGGATATATCCATCCGAAAGTCTATATTGTAGAGGCTATTTATCTACGAGCCCTCTCAAAATTCTGACATCCATTGTAAACATCGTTCATTATGAATGAGTTCACAAACCAAGTGACCTTAACCTCTGGCCTGACCTACATCAAAGGGTTTACTTTTACTAATGACGAGACAAAACCTCTCATAAAGGTCTAACTAGAAGAAAAATATCAAATCTCCCTACATTGTCAAATAATATTTTTGTATAAATTACTTAACTTTTGGTTAAAACCGTAATAAATTAAGTTTTCATATGTAATGGAAGGAATTGTGTCCTGTGATACACGCTAAAAATCTAGTTTAGCAGGCAGAGCTTCTATGTAATAGTGACTTTTATGGTTTCCAATAAAGAATAAAGAACTGCTGAGTATTAATTTCCATGCCTTAGAGAGTACGTAGTACCCTCAGTTTCTCAAGAATCTCAAGCCTGACGACAATCAGGGCCTTCTTAGGCCACCCAGAGGCCTTTGGGCATAACCTTGGGGCCCTTTTAAAAATTAAAAATAAGTTAATAATTGTACCAATGATTCTTTTTATTGCCCCCCGCGGGGCCCCTACAAGCTGTGCCCTTATGGGAAAGACGGAACTATACAAATAAACGACAAAGAGTATACAAATATCATCTTCCATCTAAGAATCGCAATGGACTATGACAATTTACATTTCCTCAATATCTTTAGATGGGTGATCTAGCCGGAGTCGACCTCTGACCCCTCTTAATTGTGCTCCAAGTGGATAATAGTGTAATGAGATAATAGCACAGAGGCCGTACTATAACTTGTCAACGCGATCATTTTTAAGTTGTGAGAGAAAGATGGCGATGTTCAAAGTGTAGAGCAGCATCTCTTTCTCAATCGCAAAAATATCGTGATATGGCTACAGGAAAGAACACGGACTTCGTTCCAAGGGAGTGATCAGCTGTTTTTAAACGGACCTATTATTTACTTAGTCATTTGTGCTTTTCAACGTGACGTGTTTTGAACATGGCAGTATTGGATTTTATCAAGGTTTTATTGATTATTATGTTGAAAGATCTGAAGATCTGTTGTTTTTATATCTTTCAATGGACGGAGATTATTTTTTAGGTTATTCGATGTTTAAAGTCGACCTAAGTTCTTATAGTTTTAGGTGCATACAATGAGATCTAAATACGTTCCGTCCTAACTCAGATCTCCTCTAGTACTAGCTGCCCTTCAATTTTTTTACAGGAATTAAAATTAAGATTGTATAACTGCCTTTTTAGCCTAGTTTTCCTGAGAGCAAATGCTACGCTATATCCTGGGTTCCCAGGTCGAGCAAAGTGATTTTGAAGTTTTCTATGAAATTTTCAGTAGCAGCTCGGAGTTTGGTTTGTGCCCGATTAATGGCCATAGGCTCGCCCCCTATTACAGGAGACCTAAACATACTAGCGAGCTGTGGGTGTATATTAGTACGCCTCTGCCTAACCGTTCGAGGAATATGAGCGTGATGGTATGTATATTATAATTTTATTTTTGCTGAAGCCCTTTAGCGTTAAAACCAAATTTAACATTCTCTAATCATAAAATTATAATTAAGTAGATCGTAGTTCAGTTTAGACAAAGAAAAACTAGGTGAACCTATAATCGGACGATGCTTGATGCTATCCATCGCAAACCCTAGCTGAGTAGGTACTGAACGAGCTTAGCGCGTACGCGGTCATAAATAAAGATAATGTGGAAGAGATAGGGGACAGTATGAAAAATGAGCCTTTTTATAAAAGTCTAAGTTCCAAAGTATTTTTTATTTTTTTTATTTTTATTTGATAGGAGGGCAAACGAGCAGACGAATCACCTGATGGTAAGCGATTACCGCCGCCCATGGACACCCGCAACACCAGAGTCACAAGTGCGTTGCCGACCTTTTAAAAGGGGATTGGGCCTCCGGTAACCTCACTCACTCGGCGAAACACAACGTAAGCGTTGTTTAACGCTGGTTTTCTGTGAGGCCGTGGTATCACTCCGGTCGAGCCGGCCCATTCGTGCCGAAGCATGGCTCTCCCACGTAAAAAGTATTATTGCACATATTCATTTACAATTTCCAGGTTATAAGAAGTAATTCTCTTGCACTTTTGTTAAATGGTAAATGATATATTCAAGCAAAGTCAAGATTTAAGGCGTCATCGTTTCCTTACTGAAGTCCTCTGGGTAGAAAAACAAACTCAGAGGAATCAGAGTCTCACAAGTGAACACATTTTTTTATTTTTTTAAACCTTACTAGTAATGTGGATGGCACATTACTAGGTATTCTTGTTAACCGCTCGTGCTAAACTAAATGCTTGTGTTACGAGTGGGTTCACGTCGGTAGTGTAATGAGTGGGTTTCGAACCGATAACCATATATGATCGCCAGTCCCATGCCCTAGCCATTAGGCTACCGCCGCTTCAATGGTGAGTGTCGCTGTAGGGCAATATCTGAAATGACATTTTGAAGAAGAGCTGACTTTTAAGCAGTAATAGCGTAGTGGTATGACCGTTGGACTGCCAAGTCAAAGGTCTCGTGTTCGAACCCAAAGCTCGCACCTCTGACTTTTCGAATTCATGTGCGTATTAATAGCTAATTATCACGCGCTTAAACGGTGAAGGAAAACATCGTGAGGACCTGCATGCCTGAGAGATTTTCTCTATCTCTATAGCCTAATCCCTCTCATTCTGAGAGGAGACCCGTGCCCAGCAGTGGGACAGTATAATGGGTTGATTATGTTATGTTATGTTATTGACTTTTAATAGGCTAGTTCCAAGTGACACATTATATTCGAAAATATTCTATGGCTTCGACGCAAGGTTTGGAAAAGCAAGCGTGGCTTATAGTCTATACGAGTTTGATCTAATCCTTCCTGAGTGACGAACGATCCATGAAGATTTTCCACAAAAACTTCTAAGATGACCTCTCACTGCTGGACTTCATCTCGACTTCATATGCGGCAGCGGAAACGAAGAGAGAAGCATCTACTTCTCTTCCGCCCCCAGTGAGGCGATACGGCAAATTATTGTTATTATCTATTTCATTCTGTATTTATTATTTTATTTTCTCTCTTATTAAACACTATCACTCTTATTTATTTATGAAACAACAATTTACATCCATAACTCCTCGCAAGGGTCCAGATGAAATGTACCTACATAGGTATAACTTATACCTATATAGGTATGCTTGTATTATGTTGCACCGGGCAACGGAGGACGCAGAAAGACCTCTGGCCTCCATGAGGACGACTGACCTGATTATCTGACCGACATTGGCGAGCGTAGAGGGCCATTACGAGCCAGGTCTTCTCCCAAAAATCAATGAGGATATTCCGCACCACAAAAAAAAAGATTAGGTAGATAATATATTTTGTCTTCATGTCCTGATTACTAACTACTGAAAGACGTCGTTTACATTGAATTACTGCTATTCAGGTAGGAGACACTTCAATTCTCTTTATACACTGACATGGGGGTACTTCCGTTACATGAGTGTGGCTTCCGACTAACTCGATTTGCGCGCTGTTTCCTGCGAACAGCGCTTGATATGGTTTCTGGTTTAGACGGCTCGTGTTATATGGTATTATGTGACGAACCTAATAATGTTTTGTAATAGAGTTGGTAACTTGCATAGAATGGAGTTAATATCCAATACTAATATCACTACATAGTATAAAACAAGGTCGGTGTCGCTGTCTGTCCGTCCCTATGCATGCATCTTTAAAACTACGCAACGGATTTTGAAGCGGTTTTTTTTTTATAGATAGAGTGATTCAAGAGGAAGTTTCTAAGCTATTTGACATTGCGCTACGACTTTTAGGAATGGGGTAACGCGGGTGAAACCGCGAGCGGGTCGCTAGACTCTATATATATAAAACTCAAAGGTGACTGACTGACTGACATAGAGATCTATCAACGCACAGCCCAAACCACTGGAGGGATCGGACTGAAATTTGGCATGCAGGTAGATGTTATGACGTAGGCATCCGCTAAGAAAGGATTTTGATGAATTCTACCTCCAAGGGGATAAAATAGGGGATGAAAGTTCATATGGAACAAAGTAACTATTCCACGCGGAAGAAGTCGCGGGCAAAAAGCTAGTACTTAATAAAACTGTAACTGGCCGATGTCTGTAGCCAATGACAGTCTATAGGTATCAGAATTTTAGTTAGTCTATCTGTCTGTTTGTACGTCTATCACGCAAAAACTACTGCACGTAATTTGATTCGGTTCACAGTTGTATTGCTGGAGATTTAACTCAAAATCTGATGCATGTTTGCTCGTGATACCTCGTTTTTATAGATGCCGAATTATAAAGTAGATCCGCGATAAAACACTTAGAAAGTAGTTTTATTTCAATTTATATTATTTGCGTAAGTATCAGAAACTAGTAAGTTACTCCTTTTGGGACGTGAGTGAAATCCCGGGGAATGTCTAGTAAATAATGATTGTCAAAATCATATTAACGCCAAACTAGCGTACCGAGCCCAAGCTCTTTTTTTTTTTCAAAACAGACCAGAAACTTTAATAGCTTTGCTTGTAAAAATAAATTCTGGTTATACAGTTATGACAGCTTGGCAGCGAACAATTTCCTGTGACATGACAAATCATACAAAAAATAAGAGAATAACGCTATCCATCCGGACACACCTGAAAGTAAAAAACGCGCTGTGTTTACAATCTATATTTTTGCTGATAAAAATGTTGCGAAACTGTAAATTCCAGGAAATTGATCTTAGATTGTTTCGATAGTAATCAAAGTTTCTTGATAACTTCGACGGACGCTTTTAACGTAGTATGTATGCAAGTTATAAGACTTTAAGAACTTACCTATTTGAACCTAATCAGAGTGAGAAAATATTCAGGGCAACTCAAACTCATTGAAGTTTCCAAATGATTAACTGTCTCAGTAACTGTCTTAGTGATCGTAAGTGCGACTGTGAAGTTTCCTGGGTTCGATTTCCAATGACTTCCAGCAACCTTTACCAGGTCGTCCGTCCATCTCGTTGGAGGTTGTTCCACACTGCACTTTCCGGTGCGTGGTCTCCACTCGAGAACCTTTCAGCCCCAGCGGCCAGATTGTATTTAAAGAAATGTAACTCTTATCATTTTAATACCCTGGTGCAGTTTGTCAGCACTTATCCATATCCCGTACAAAATTATAATATTACGATGTTCAAACGTTCAAATAATGTTCATCGCAACAAACAGTGCGCGACTCAAAGTTTTCAGCCATAATTGCAAAGTTAATACAGTCGACGTAATATTACGCGCTTTGTCTTAAATGTACGGGTGGAGTTTGTTAGGGTTGCCTCTACAAGAATAAAATTGAGGACTATTTGGCCAAATATTCAATCGATCATTTTTATGATGAAGTCCCGCTATGATTGCTATCCCTGTCAGTTTGATTTGAATTAAATTACGCTAAGTAAATTAGGTACAGTCAACAGCACATCAAGTTACCACAAACTGTTAAATTTCCCCAATGGATAATAAACTCTATTATTTGGAGATTAAATTGAAAATCGATTGAAGAAATTTGACAGCATTTGATACCATACTGTCGGTACATTGTAGATATCGAAATCATAATATTATATTAGGGTACTTACATCCATGTAAGTTGAAGTAAGTTAAAAAAAAAATAACAAAATAATCTCAAATAATTGAAGATATTTCACGTCCTATAGTAAAAAGTTAGCGTTCTAATAGATCATACTTACCTGTTCCAGATTCACTGTTGTCCGAGTCCGACAACGCCCTCAGTTTTCCTCACTTTGGTTACTATAATGATAAGAAGTCCAGTCACAAAAAATGCATTTTCTTGTAACTGGTAACCCTGGGTCGCATTGAGTTGCTCGCTTAGCCAGACAACTTTACAATAATGGAACATTCAGTTTAATCGATTAAAACGCATGACGGCACCATTTTATAGTAACGTTTCCAGAATTTGTTGTAGAATCCATGAGCCTTTATAAAAACATATTTTTTTTATAATCGTATATTAATCCTCTTCTATAATCTCTGAAAGGCTAGGCAGAGGTGTAGTAATGTACATCCACATTTCGTGGGCGTATTTAGGTCTCATATTATTAAATGCGATCTACTTAAACATAGGATGAGCTTAACCGGGCATAAATTCAAACTCTGTTATTGGGAATTTCATAGTAAAAACCCAATTAACTTTTGTTTGAACAGCAAAGCCGCAAACCTCGTAGCAAAGACACTTACGGCTAGCCTAATAAGGCATCTACAGCATAGAATCTTATACCTACTTAGTAAAATTTACCTCTTATTTTCATCTTTTACATACCAGGTAAAAACTTTTTTGAGCAAATCCTCAGTCCAAAATACTTTATAAAAATAAATCCCCAGGGAGCCTTTAATTAATTGACCTACTTCGTGTTTTTATCACTTGACGGTAACAACTAAAAAAATATACATTTCACACTTGTCGAGGAATATCTTAATGATGTCGACTGTACGCGGACTTGTAGAGTAACAGCTATACAAGTTTCATGTTAATTAAACTTTAGTTCAGATATCATATTTATAACAATATAATATTTGTTTACTTATAATTATTTTGAAATGGAAACGTGATTTACGGCAATGGAAAAAATAGGTAGGTACTTACGGGTTGAACTTTGTAACCCTTTTTTTGTGGGATCTTGCTTTCTCTCGCGCTATAGCATGGGATTCGTGCCATACGCCACAACCATAGGCTGTGGTCCAGCATCCGCAGGACGTTTTCAAAAGGTGAACCTTCTTTTTTGACGTCCTTTAAAAATAGACCGAAATTCAAAACTAGTGGGGGGAATTCAAATTTTTTGTAGACCATAAATAAGGCTAAGTAATGACGACATTTATCAATTAACCTGCTTGTAGCCATTAGTATTTGGACGGGTGAACATTCTTAGCACATCAAGTCGTCGGTCTTATACAAACTCCTGTTACGAAAAGTCTCATCGCCAGTTAGGATATCGGAGTATTGTCCAGAAATTGGGTTTCCGAGGTGTGATGGCAGTCGTTTTCGTTTAAAATAATGATAATATTGTAGTTAGGTTTCAAGTCTATCCAGATATCGCTTCTTTAACTGGGAAAAGCCTCCTTTAGTCAGCAAAAAGCTTGGATGATGATGACATTATTTAGAATATAATCATTATTAGTGTACAATATTGAAAACAAATAAAAAAAATTTAACCACCTTCAAAAACATAAAAAATAATACTGGTTCCTGACACTTACGCGAATATTAAACATTTTGCACGTTTTTTTACACGTTTTGGATCCTTTACAGCATCGGGAATCTTTACGGAACATCGGGAATCAAATAATATCAATACAACGCGACAAAATCCGTAATAAGTAGTTTTATTACAATAAAAAAATGTTATGTGCGAAACAGTTTCGGAAGTCGGTGGCGAAATCAAAAGATCCGATCAAATCATAGGCACCGACTTCCGAAACGTTTCGCACATAATATTTTAATTTATGTTTTTGAAAGTGGTTCTACTTTTTCTTAAAAAATATTTTAAGTGGCGAATAGAATTTTACGTATACCTAGACGACGTTATTATTTACTCGGTTACGTGTTATTGTCATTTTGTTCAAAATTTTGTGATCAGAATAATTTTTATGGGACCATCACTGAAGTTTGACATACCGATCAAAAAAGAATCATCAAAATCGATTCATAATTGATGGAATAATCGCGTAACAAACATACAAGAAAATAACATTTGACATAAAGTAAAAGAATTGAGAACCTCCTGCTTTTTGAAGTCGGTTAAAAAGTAGGTGGGTTCTAACCTATTCTTAATCAACTACAAATGACGCATTCACGCATGAAAAACTGATGGTACAATAACAATGCTATAGAATGAATGATGGTTTTAAAATACAAAGGCTGTCAACATCCCTAACAACAAAAAAGAATGTCCCTGTGAAATTGATAAACAAATTGGCGGATTAATGAGTTTTATTTGTGTTAGCATTGAGGTCCCAATTTCAGTAACCCAATTCGAACTTGTAGTGTTGTGCGTGGACTGCGGATAAAAATATCCGCTTTGCGGATATTTTCGGATATAGTAACAAAGTAAATTGTAAAACACGTTGAAACCTTTGTGGCGGGTTAGAATACAGTTCCTCACTGCCATTCAGTTACGCATCTTGTGGGAAGCGATAAAATATTTGACTTACTCGGTGGTAGGACCTTTTGCGATTTACTAGCTGGCGACCACCCTTACGTCGGAGCCAGACGACCACTAAGGATTATCATACGTATTTTTATGAATAGATGAAGTGGTATAATCTGCACTTAGTGTCGCGAGTTCGATCCCCACACAGAACAAATCATTTTGTAAGGAGGCTGGTTGTTAAAACGACAAATTAACGAGCTCTTCAATGCTCGTATGATCTCGGGTTGGATCTCGATGCGCTAAGAACAGTCACATATCCATCATCTAACCGTACCAAGCGCAGTTTAACCTTACATATCGATTAATCAGCGTAGGTATAAATTAGCTACGACTCCCTCCAAACTACACAGAATCCGATTTAAATTTATACGAAGAACATCCCTACTTTAAACCGTACCTTTAGTAACCATCACAAACGTTTTCCGACAAGAACTCTGTGTTGTGCGGTTTGCGTTACAGTATTTACAACATGTGGTTTTGTTCCATATGATTATAGGTTTTTGTGAACGTTTATTGTGAAAGCTTCGATATTATATTAGGTATCTTGCGTGGGATTGCAAAATTAAATTAATATATCCCATTCCATTATGCTTGTATTCACAAAGTATTAGGAAGAGGTGTGCAGATTAGATAAACTACAGTTTGCCAGTATTGTTTTAGGTCTCATGTAACATGACCGAGCCTATTGCCATTAATCAGTCACAATGCTTGAAAATCTTAACGATTTTTTTAAGGTAAAAGTTCTCTATCGCTCAGGCCTAAACCTGGAGTATATAAAAGTACGTTTGAGTATGAAAAAGGGACCACAAAGCCATTTTCTTTATGCTTTAACATGGAAATAGTAATATTGATATTATTTAATTAGCGGTTTTCGCATCGTTTACATCATAGGCACCTCACATCACGTGTTAGAAACCAGTAACTTTTATTTGCTTTCATAAACTTTTATGATAGTAACTTAAATCGTCCAGAATAAACATGGTATTGTTGTCCCCATCACAGAAAGAACTTATGTTAAAATTTTATCTCTAAAATAATCTGGGACTGAGAACAATAAAATTCAATTAATTTTTATTGAATAGATTGAGTTGTAAATACATTTTTCTATTCATGACAATAAAATCAAGAATGTTTAAAAAAACAAATATCAAAAATGATCTGACGTCATCATCCATCGAAACTGACACTCATAGGGTTGCTTTTCACCCCAGCTCGGTACTGTGTCCGTACTCTCCCCGGTCGGGGTGGAGAGGGGAGCGCGGGGAGGGGTTGCCCGGCTCCAGGGCCGTAGCTTACATAACGCCGAGAAAAGCGGATGTACAACCCCGGCTGGAATTTTGTCTCACTCGCACGCTGTTAGGCGTCGTTCAGAGTTGAGGGAGTTTTCTTGCGATTATTAGTTATGACATAGACTGTTAATAATATGTATTGCAATGAAACTGATAAGCAGTGTTAATGAAGTACCTACATAAGTATTCTTTTTGGAGGTGATAAACTGTAGCTAGCTTTGTACATAACAGATTTTGATAGAAGATGCATCAGTTTTTCTCAGATACGTCTATGTGTATAAATACATACACCCTGAGTCAATTATTATAATATTAACTTTGAACCCACCGATATTGCATATAATATTGCCGTCATTGTTAATGTTGAAAATATTGAACTTCTCCACTATCTAAATTATTCACTGTACCATTTTGTCTGAATCGCTTGTAAAATAGGTTCAAAAATTGTACAATAAGGGTTAAAACGTCGTGGGAGAGCCATGCTTCGGCACAAATGGGCCGGCTCGACCGGAGTGATACCGGCCTCACAGAAAACCGTCGTCAAACAACGCTTACGTTGTGTTTCGTCGAGTGAGTGAGTTTACCGGAGGCCCAATCCCCTTTTAAAAGGCGGGCAACGCACTTGTGACTCCTATGGTGTTGCGGGTGTCCATTGGCGGCGGTAATCGCTTACTATCAGGCGATCCGTCTGCTCGTTTGCCCCCCTATTCCATAAAAAAAAGCCGATATTTTATTTAAAATTGTAGATAAATGAATTCTTTAAAAGTGATTTCCTCAATACTAATAATATTTTACCTAATTAAATACTTAATAACTTAACACTTACATTTTCAAGTTCAAGTTCAAATGTTTTTATTTCAAACAAGCTTTTACAAGCGTTTATGTAAAGTTAATTAGTCTAGTTACACGGTTCCATAAAGTTGATCCTATGGAGAAGAATCCGGCAAGAAACTCCATGGACACTCTTTTAAAATAAGAGGTATTACATTCTTCATTGACTTACATAATTAAATATTATTAATAATAATAATCTAAAAAAACAGTTCAGCAAAGTAATCTTCGAAATCTGAGTAATATTTCTAGTAGAAAACTTGACGGAAATAGCAGATTCGCTTTTGACCGACAAGTTGCCGGGTAACCTTCCATAATGTATGAATGACACCACATTCTACTTTCACTTTCATCGTACGCGCAGCGATATTTGAATACTGATTAAGTATAGCGAGATCTATAGACAACATTTAATTGCACCTGGTCTCTTTTTTTAATTTAATCTAAATACTATATATTTTGACTGCCTCATTAGTCTAGTGGTCCGAAGCGCGACTGCTACACTAGAGGTCCTGGGTTCAATCCCCAGGTCGAGCAAAGTGTTATTGAGTTTTTCTATGAAATTCTCAGTGCCAGCTCGAAGTCTGGATTTGTGCCCGGTTAATGGCTATAGGCTCGCCCCCTATAAGATGGGACCAAAACATACCGGCGGACTGTGTGTGTACATCAAGTACGCCTCTGCATAACCCTTCCGGGAATACAGGCGTGATGGTATGTTTATATTTTGACAGTCAAATATTTCCTTTGGGTCACCTCAAAATAATGAAAACTATAAAATAAAATGCGCTATTAATAAATTCTCAGAACAGAGACTTAAATTTCTGTACCCAGTTATCTTTAAGGCGGATCGTTCACATGAGCCCGCCAATTTCAAATTTCAAGCGGTTTTTCGCAGTTGTTAGGTCTTTAATAAGTTCTACATTCATGGCAATAGTACAAAATTCACAATGATTAACTAAAACCATTGCAAAATCATTAATGGGGCTAAAAGTAGAGTAAAATGACAATTTTGGACTAACTACACAGTTTTTGGCAAGTTTTTGGCTTGTTATGGATTTATATGTAAAGGTGTTAGTTAGTAGTTAATGTCGCGATTAATACTGCCATGAATGTAGCACTTGTTACAGCCCTACAAACCTCAAAAAATCACTTGAAATTTGAATTTCGCGGGCTCAGGTGAACGATCCGCTTTAAGTAAAAGATTTTAAGTCATTAAATATAATTTCTATTATGCGAGGAATAACATTGCAGGGAAAACTGCTTGCGTAGTAAACGCAGCCTTACTACGGCCCGCACATGTGCCGATTGTGCTGACATTTACGTAGTGCGCTCCGTACCGCCGCGAAGACGCGCGTCCGTCTCGCGCATTAAAAAAATATCGTTCGGATTTCAAAATTTATTCGAATTGTGAATTTTAAACGAAAAAGAGAGGTGCCTATGTTTTTTTTTATTTGAGTGATCAGTTTTAATTTTACGTATTTTAAAATTATTGGTTTGAAATTTTTGGAATTACGTTTTGGATGTGAATTCGCTAGGGGTCGTTTTCCCTGGGAGAGCATTGCTATAGCAACGAATTGACGTCAAGTTCATGGGCGGCTGGTGCATTTTCGCTCGATAATGAGTAGTTTCGGGATTTGCTGAGTTTATTTTAGGACCTTCTTCGAACAAAGGTGAGGTTATATACATTTTAATTTATTGTCCGATTAACTGGACAGAACATTTTTGTTTTCGATTAAAAATCGATTTGTATCTAATGTTTTTATTTATTAGAGAAAGAAATTATAACGAGGTGATGTAATTGATTTAATCTCTAAACAGTTATAATTCGGTAAGGTACCTACTTACTAAAAACAGTAAACAATTTTTACTTCTCTTTTATCCACCTAAACAATTTTTTATGGTAATTTTATTATCTTATCTACTTTCATTTTCCTTCAAACATAAGCTTTAGATTTTATCCTCGTTAAGAACGTGAGCCAACTTAATCAGAATGACGCATTTACTTAATTAATAATTTTAATATACATAGGTAGGTATTTATCTACTTTATTGTCGAATTATACACCATAATACTATAGAAACTATAGACAAGTTGGTTTCCCATATACCATTAGCAGAATGTCGTAATAACTTAACGTGAACTTACGTCCAGTCCTACTTATTATGTTCAATCAATATTCATCTTTATATCGATCACAATAGAGTGGATAATGTATAGCAATATAACCGGTTTTAGAAACGCAGCGATTTTTCTTGGCGAGGCCTCGTTGCGTAATGAATGAATGTTGACATTGCATGGTTCTTCTAGGGGAGTGGGGGTACTAGTTGGTACTTACCTTTTATTCGGCCCATTTACTTGACACTTGGTAGCCACCGGGCCCAAAATATACATAAAATTCACCTGTAGCAATATTTTAACATAACATATCATCACGCTTGTATGGGGAATGCAGAGGTAGGCAGACGTGTACTAATGTACCCACACCCACAGTTAGTCACGAGCCATTAATCAGGCGCAAATTCAAACTCCGAGTCTGCTACTGAGAATTTCATAGAAAAACCCACTAACACTGCTCAACTCGGGAATCGAACCCAAGAACTATAGCGTAACAGTCACGTTTAGGACCACTAGACTAATGAGGCAATATTGTAAAAAATCCAATAAACGGAGATGCCTTTCCTTTTTGTTACTGTTGAAAGAATTTCCTGTTATAAAAATAACTATTATAATAGTGGGAAGATCATTTAAATAACAAAAATGTTAGGTTTTAATAAAAGATTCAAGTACCAGCGATTATTAATATATAAGCATTTTTTTTGAAATAAACGTGACCTAATGTTGATAGCCCCAAAGATAGATACCTAATTAAGATTACGAATCATTTATATTTAGATATATGTATATATATATAAGTACAGAATTTATAATTAAGACATACCATACCATCACGCCTGTATTCCCCGAAGGGTTAGGCAGAGATTTACTAATGTACACCCACAGTTCGCCGGTATGTTAGGTCCCATGTAATAGGGGGCGAGTTTATTGCCGTTAACCGGGCACAAGTTGAAACTCCGAGCTGCTACTGAGAATTTCATAGAATATTAACACTGCTTGACCTGGGAATCGAACCCAGGAACTATAGCGTAGCAGTTAAAAATCCAATAAAAGGAGATTCCTTTCCTTTTCGTTATTACTTTTTGTTCGCCATGCTGATCATCAGATCCTAATACCTGTATTTTATCGACTTTACAATCCGATCCGACTCTTCCGAGTTTGCGGAGGAGTTACGTTTTTTCTCATGATAAATATATTTACATACCAGCTTTTGCCCACGACTTCGTCTACGTGGACTTTAGAATTGGGTCCGACCTGGATAAAAAGTAGCCTATGTGTTATTCTAGATTATAATCTATCTCTATGCCAAATTTCATCAAATACGTTCAACCGTTCTGGCGTGAAAGAGTTACAAACATCCATCCATACTCACAAACTTTCACGTTTATAATATTAGTAAGGGCGTAAGGATTTATTTAATTGTGTTATAAAAAATGTGTATTTGTATTTATTCTTTACCAAGTTTTTAAACTGAACACCGCTTACATCCGTGTTTGTACCTATATAATTACAAATAATAATATTTTTTAATTACGTTTCTTGGTGGCACAAGTAATATTGTTAATTAACAACTTAGCCATGACCCGCTCATAGTAACAAGAAGTCACGCAGTTATTATATTATTTACTTACGATAATAAAATTGCCCCAATAGCCTAGTGGTCCTAAGCGCGACTGCTACTTAAAGGTCCTGGATGCGATTCTCAGGTAGAGCAACGTGTTTTTCTATAAAATTTTGAATAACAGCTCAGTGTTTCGATTTGTGACCGGTTCAATGGCGAAGGCAATAGGCTCGCCCCATACTACATGGGACCTAAACATATCTGCGAACTGTATATAGTACACCTCTGCCTACCCATTCGGGGAAAACAGGCGTAGGTATCTTATGTAAATATTAATTGCTTCTGGACCTATGGATGGATTATCTACCTTAATGATATAATGATCACCTGTGCGGCCAGCCAGCGTTTGATTCCCAGGTCGAGCAGTTCGGAGATTTGTGTTCAGTTATTGGCTATGGGTTCGTCCCTTATCAGGTACATAGGAACGCATCAGCAACTCCACTGGTGTTGCAGGTGTCTATGAGCGACGATGACTACTTACCACCAGGTGGCTCGTCAGTTCGTTTGCCGACTTATTTTTTTTTTTATAATTGTTAACCCCTTGTGCTAAGCTAAATGCTTGTGTTACGAGTGGGTTCACGTCGGTAATGCACTGGGTTGGTTCCGAACCGGCAAGCACATGATCGCAAGTCCGACGCCCTAGCCATTAGGCTACCGTCGTTTAACTTTTTTTTACTTAATCCATAAAAAAAGAATATACATAAATAATAATGTATGTAGGTTGGTACAATTGCTTTGAAACCGTGCATTACCAGGTTAACCCTATTGAAGCCAGGCAGTAACAAATAGTGCTTTGGCACTGATTGTCACTATGTTAACCCCGTTTAAAGACACTACCTTATATCTTGTATGTATGTTTCCTTGACCTTAATATAATATGTTTATGTAAGTATCTAGGTTTAAAAAGTGTTATTTATTATTCTATTATTTTTTCCCTGAGTTGTGCGTATCCAGTATGTTTTTAATCCCTAAATTCCGCAACGGCTGAAATAATTTAAAAATACAATTAGATATTAAACGTAGCGATTACGTAGGTATTCGTATACCTTATTTTTTATACACATTTGAGGATTTAACCATATGAAGACCTTGTTTTTTTTTAAAAACCAAAAAGGTTTACACACTTTCTTTTGAAAAGTGTCTCAGGCAGAAGCTAGTATACCATTCTCGCCATCAGCCTGTATTCGCCCATTTGGTTATGGTTATGAAATTTTGACGTTTGACTACCTTCTGCCCATTTGAACCCAAACTTGGCAAACTTCCTTTCAAAACCTGCTGACCCTTCCCATTGCCTTTTGAAGCTTTAATATATTTATTTGGAGAAATAAATATCATTTATCAAAGAAAAAAAATATCTTCAGTGGCACCATGAATATTTGTATTGTAGGGTGCAATAGGTACAAATATTAGCAAATAGAGATACTATATTTTGTCTAAACACAAAGACCTCATCAAACTAATTTGTATTGACATTTAACACACTAATGCCAAACCCAGCGTATCACAATAGCTACCAACATCCCATAATTAATTCTATATCCTATTGCAGGTATGCACATAGCTATTGATTAATGATAGTTGAATATAATTATGACAGAGTGACGCTGATGACGCATGTCAAAGCCACGTTGCCAATCAGCGCTAATGAGGACAATATCATTAAAACTAATAAATTAGCGAGTGACAAGCGCTTGCAAATATAATAGAACAATTTTTGGTGTTGCCACTTTTATAACATCATTATCGATTGATTTTGAAGAGATTTCTTCTACCTACAAACTTTAACTGCCTTCGCTTGTATTCCCCGAAGGGATAGGCATAGGTATACCAATGTACACCCACCGGTATGTTTAGATCTTATATAATAAGGGGCGAATTGGGCACAGATCCAAAATCTGAGCTATTAAGTACTGAGAATTTCATAGAAAAACCCAATAACACTTTGCTCAACCTGGGAATCAAAACCAGGACCTCTAGCGTAGCAGTCGCGCTTGGGACCACTAGACCAACGATGCAGTCAACTTACAATATAAATTATTTAATAACATTGATTTTCTATACCAATGCTTATCCAATTTTATTTAGCGGCCCCTGCAGTGCGCTAAATCTGTCAATTGCAGAATGTTACAAATTTGGAATCGATTTTGTTCCAGATTTAAAGAAGGCAACTTGATTTTTAAGTTTGTTGGCAAGACCATGGCACTATGTTAGAATTACTTTCAAGTAGTTCTAGTTTGAAGTTTCTTTCAAAAAACCTTAGATACTTTAAAAATAATCACTGGA
This sequence comes from Acronicta aceris, assembly GCA_910591435.1. Classification (NCBI taxonomy): domain Eukaryota; kingdom Metazoa; phylum Arthropoda; class Insecta; order Lepidoptera; family Noctuidae; genus Acronicta; species Acronicta aceris. The sequence continues at coordinate 3,383,746 of OU342767.1, read as the reverse complement.
AGGTAAATACGTTTTAGCCCTAAAGAACCTCTCGGTATTTTATTAAATGTACAGTCAGCGCCAAAAGTCGCTGAACACGATGCAATCTTCAAAACGTTTTTACATCATTACTAACCAAAAAATTCTGACCTGAGAAGTTAGTACCAGTTTTCTGCATATAAGAAAACTTGCATCAACAAGATTGCATCGTGTTCAGCGACTTTTGGCGCTGACTGTACGTATACAAATTAATATTTGCATGTTTATTCACCCTCCTTTTTACCATTCAATCGATTACGATGTAATTTTGGTATAATGATGAAAAATCGATATTTGTTTTTTGATTTAATGTTTGTGGAGGAAACAAACAATTGTTGTACAAGCTGCTTAAGAATTTGGTAGATTCCATTGATATTTGTATAAATGTGTCTTAAACTTATAAAAATGTAAGTAATTTATGAGGATGATTGCACAATGGTGCCACCATTGTGCAATCATCCTCATAGCTACCGTACACATTATCGAATAAAAACACACAGCGAGACATCAATCTATACAGTCTATATTGCCCTTTAGACGGCCCGTATTCCGTCGCAATAGCTGTGATTTATGTAGTGCAACTGCATAGCTCGATGTGTTGTTGAGTGTACCTATTGGTCCAGCTACGCATGAACTGCATACAATGTCCAGCTTATTACGGTACACTGAAGGAAATAAGTGGTTGCCTCTTAGTCCAAGAGTACCTACACAATGAAAAGGAACCAAGTAATATTTAACAATAGATTTTTTGTCGTATTAACAACGACCCGATGGTTTTATTGTGCTACTGTCAGTGTCAGAATTTTTTTTCATTGTATAACAGAATGCGAGATCCCATTTGCGTTTGCGTGTGGCTTTTGTTATGATCAAAATTCACTTTATGGTTTGCATTTATGATCTACTAGCTGTTCCCAAAGGAGTTTTCGAGACAAAAGGTAGCCTATATCGTTCAAGGTCCAATTTATTTCTGTTCCAAAATTCATCATAATTGGAATTAATTTTCATATTGAAGATTTTCATTAATTTATTTCATCAGCAGTTTAGGCGCGAAAAGATAACAAATAAACACAGACAAACAGAGGTACTTTCTCGTTTATAATATTACATAGTATGGGTTCTGTTTGTGAGAGTTCTACGTGATCAAATAATATTCTTAAGACTCGATTAAAACCACATCCTGACTGACATAATAAATGTAAATTTAAAAATCTGTTTGTTAAATTGATTAGACATACTATAGTTAGGAGAGCCCTGCTTTTAAAAACTTTATTTTTCATTGCCATATTTATTAGTCTTTTTAATCATAAAGATTGCCTTACATTTTCTTTTTGTCAGACTATTGGCCTAATTTTGTTAAATAGAAAGCTCAAACATGGTCTAAGACAGAGCACGTCATTGAAGTTTTTCTTTAAGGCTCTGATAAACGACGAAACACAATCATTACAAAAAAGCAAATAGTCTTTAAAATAATAATAAACAGCTGCAATAAATAACTCTTAACCCTCACGCCTGCAATAAATAACTCTTAATCCTCACGCCCACAAAATACCACTGAATCATATTTAATAGAAAGCAATGCATATTTCCAACCCGCACAACGTCGGCAGATGCGGCTGCACCAATAAAAAGGTCGCGAGCGGTTAATTTTTCACACCTGCTTCTACTCGGCCGTTTTATTAAGATTGGTGGCAATTACACTCGGCACCGTGCGAGTTGCCCGAATTACTCGCAAATTGAGTTTAACTCGGAACACGTAGTAGTAGTCAGAGTAAAATTTAGTTTTGTTTATTAAATCCTGTGTGGTTGTTTTGGTTGTTTTGTGGGTGTTTGAGGATGTTTACTTGTGTAGTTTTGGGTTGTCTTCTTGAGTAGATGTCGTATATGGGATTATAACTAAGATTAATATTTATACCACTTGTTTACGTAATACGTAATGTACGGATTAATTAAATAATTGCTAGACACAATAAAAAAACAATTGTCGGTGACAGTTCATTGGGTCTAAACAATTGTTTTTATTGTGTCGACTAAAACGACTAACGACTAATTAACATTAAAATTTTTGGAGAGATTCTTGTAAAAGTTCAGGTATACTCGTACCAATCATACCCAAAATTTACCAGAAATCTATTTAAATAAAAGAAGAACCTAACTGACCGACTGACGTATCAAGGCACAGCCGAGTTCTCCTCCTACAGGAGTTAGTTCCTTGAAAGTATGCATGCTGGTTCCTTTTGCACTGTAGACGAGCATTAAGAAAGGATTTTTGGAAATTCCTAAAGTGGTGAAAAGGGGCGTGAAAGTTTCTATGAAAGACCGCACACACTAGGATGCGTTTGACATACACACACACACACATCTAAACATGTTTAATACGATGCCCGTCGTCAATATCAAGTACAGCTGTCATTCGCTGTTGACATTTGGCAATTTTTTTTTCCATACTAATTAGACTTGATACATTTTATGATATGAAACCGCCATGGTGTAGGTACAGTGGGAACAGTATATTTTAGAAACGAAAATTACCTAAGTACGCAGGCGAAGCTACGCACGGAACTCTAGTATACCAATAAATAATTTAAAGATCGCATCAAACTACAATGAAATATGTATGAAAAGTAATGACACTGTAATAAATTCGCGTTAGACACTCAATTCACGTCTAACTACTTCCCTTTTAAGATGACGATTCATCTTTCATTTGGTGTCTTCGTCATCATAAAAGTGTGACTTACGACTTTACGAGTCTATTACTTGATAGAGGAATGTAAATAGGACAAACGTGATTCTGCACATTTTTTATATCTTCACTTTATTTTTTTATTCTGATATTGGATTAACTGAAGTCCGAAATATTTGGCGGAGGATATGTAGAATGTGCAAATAGGGCTTGAAAAAGATTCTTGATGCTTTACTTAATAAAATATCTAGAAACCCACAGATTTTATAATTATATCCATATATATATATATATATAATAGTGGATAGTACTTTAAAGATCAATTAAAAAATAAACACGAGTTCTCTGTCCAATATAATAATAAAAAAGATATATGTATATTTTAATTTTTATTCGTTCACACGCAATGAAGTTAAGTAGTACCTATCAACTTCATATTCTTTGAAAGAGTTTGACACACCATGTAGGTACCTATTCTATATACCTAATTCAAAACCTTCAAAACCTAATTCCAATCTGTATTGAGTATTCAGTATTGAATCTAGTTTCAATTATAAATGCAAGTTATTCTAAATTGACAATCAACTGAACTGAACAATTTGATATATTGACCATTATAAAACCATTGAATGTTGGCATACAGGTACGATATTTAGGTAAGATTCGAGTTTATATTTTGATAACTTTCTAAGCCATCGCTTATAAGTTCTGATATGTGGCTAATTGTCTGGTGCTAGCGCATTTTTTATGAACCCGAAGTCAAAAATCTTGCTTAAAGAGTACCTATTACGAAAGATATTTTTAAAATTATTGTTATTGTAAAGCCAAGATGGCGGGTGATTAAAATATCAGCTGTTTTCGAATCGCTAGCAGAAGTTCCAATTAAAAATTTCCGCGGATAATTTCAGTTCTATAAATTGTAATCCGGAATTGAAATCTAAATGGAAAAAGTTCACGTAAAAATCTCCTGAAGCGAGGTGAAATGATTCAATTAATCTTACAATTGAGGATTCAATATTATATTTTTTATTGCTGATGACTAAGACGAAGAAGCTTTGATACTTAGCTACTTTAGGACAATACTTAATGTGAGTCAGTGTGTTTACGTACTTCATAATGTGACACTACATTTATTGTTCATTATGTATCTATACAATTATACTATTTAATTGGCTTAGCAATAATGAAAAATTATGTAGGTATATTTTTTAATTGTTACTAACACTAGTTTTTAAGTCTCTTGTTTTATACTAACAAAATATGGATCTGTTGTTGTCCAAATAAATAAATTTATTATTATTATTAAAGCAGTGATAGCCTAGTGGTATGACCGTTGGACTGCCAAGTCAAAGGTCAAAGGCACGTACCTCTGACTATTCGAAGTCATGTGCGTATTAAATAGTTAATTATCACGCGCTTAAACGGTGAAGGGAAACATCGTGATGAAACCTGCATGCCTGAGAGATTTTCTCGATGGCGTGTGAAGTCTGCCAACCCGCACTAGGCCAGCGTGGTGGACTATAGCCTAACCCCTCTCATTCTGAGAGGAGACCCGTGCCCAGCAGTGGGACAGTATATTGGCTTGATTGTTATGTTATGTTATTATTATTAATGCTAGTAATACTTACAAGTCTTACAACTGATATAGGTAGTTCTTGTGTAGAGTACATACGAATTATGACCTAAAAGAAAACTTATAAACAGCTTACCTACCTGATATTTAGTCTTTGTCTTGTGAGGTTGGTTGTTTTTTACACAGATTTTTCAACAATCAACACCACGTAGAATACAATCCTGAAAACAAAGAAACAGACTTGGTTGAATGTATTTATTCATATTGACACGTAATATTATGTGAACCCGCACTAGGCCAGCGTGGTGGACTATAGCCTAATCCCATTCATTCTGAGAGGAGACCCGTGCCCAGCAGTGGGACAGTATAATGGGTTGATTATGTTATGTTATGTTATTATGTGTACCTACTTTCATAATATTCCCAAAATTACTTCGTATATTTAATTCGCTGGTATTCTGCTAGGGCCTTTTTTTATACCACCATGATGGCAAACAATCATACGGCCCGCCTGACCGTAGCCTGGCGGTTACCGTAGCCTATGGACGCTTGTAACACCAGGGCTATCACTCGCGCGTTACCGACCCTGTAAATTAAGGAGGAATAGTTGGGCTGCCAGTATAGAAGACATACTGGCATATATGACAGCGACGGTAACAAAACACCACAGGTCCCCTACACGCTTCCTCGCGGAGTTCTGGCGACTTTGCTCACCGTTAGGAACACAATATAGCACGGAGCTATGTTATTTGGATACGATTTTCTGCATTATGATTTCCTTGAGCGACTTCACGGATATCGGACAGCTACCTAAAATCATTATACATATAAAAATTTACAACGCAAAATACGCCCGCGGGGTTCTCACCAGTTTCAAACTGATGCTTGAGATTAGACGCATTGGTGATACATATACCTGATTATGTCCATTTGTAAATTTTCTGGACTTCGTCGATAATTTCCAACAGCCTCTTTAGAGCTACTTGAAGCTTTGTAAAAGTTAAGAACAGCACCTTGACCGCTACGTGAGTGCTGTACATGTAAGACGAGGAAAAAAAATCCGCTCTCCTTGTCGTTTTCACGAAATTTTTATTAAAAGGAAACGAATTTATTCTTACATCCCTCATTATGTAAGAAGCAGCCGTGGCTTAGATATACTTATAGCTGTGTTCGCTTGCCTCAAACTTCGCAATCTTTGTGAAAGAAAGTTGTTTAAGAAAAAGAAGCGTTAGAAGGCTGATAAAGTTCACTTATGCATATAAACGAAAAGATTTTGAGTTTGAGTTTTCTTTTGTACAGTATAATTGACATAACATACAATCACGACTGTTTTCCCCAAAGTGTTGGACAGAGTTTATGTGGGAGAGCCATGCTTCGGCACGAATGGGCCGGCTCGACCGGAGTGATACCACGGCCTTAAAGAAAACCAGCGTCAAACAACGCTTACGTTATGTTTCACCAAGTGAGTGAGGTTACCGGAGGCCCGTTTGAAAAGGCCGGCAATGCACTTGTAACTCCTCTGGTGTTGCGGATGTCCATGGGCGGCGGTAATCGCTTACCGTCAGGCGATCCGTCTGCTCGTTTGCCCCCCTATCCCATAAAAAAAAGAGTTCTATTAGTGTGAAGGCACAGTTCGCTGGTATGTTTACGTCCCATGTAATAGGGAGCGAGCCCATTACCAAATCAAAACTCCAAGGTGCTACTGAGAACTTCATACAAAAATTCCATAACACTGCTCAACCTGGGAATCGAATAATAGATTTCTTTAATTTATATAAGTAGGTACTTTTGGCTAATGAAACATTATTATTCAAATTTACGAGAAGGTAAGTATGTAGTTAGCTAAATATTTACGTTTATATTGTTTCCTTTGAATAATTAGGAACTTAAGACTTTCGACTGGAAGGAACTAAATAGTTTTAGGAGGTATGCACAGCTCTTGCACAAGCTCTATCGGCAATTGCACCAGAAGACACCGTGAACAGTTTAAAAAATATTGTGATTAAATCACAAAGTTAACCACCGTTAACAACCAATGTTAACAATATTACATTGAAATTGAAATTTAATTTTGTAGACAATTCTGATACTGAGATTACATTTGAAATATAATTTGATAAGTAATAGAATTACCCTTCTGATTAAAACAAACTCCAAACGCGAATATCACTTTCTCTAAAGCGTACCGCGTATACACACTTCTAAATAAGGTTGACACACATAACATAAAGTAGCCAGCCCCTGAGTCACGTAAACAGCGTAAAAATACTACTAAAAACATCATAACAATAAAACCATACCTTAAGTCAAGGACATAAAGGTCATAGTTGTAACGCTGTAGCTATAGTTTCTACAAATACCGAAGCCTGGTCGACCTTAGTTAGTATTACGTAAGAGCATGTTCTAAGCAAAACAGGTTCTATGCACTCGGAAAGAAGAGGTATCGAGCATTTTTTTTTCTGTTGAGGTAGGCTAGATACAGTAGGTAGGTAAGGGTGATATATACAGAATGAATATTTCAAGAGGACGTGGATTACCAAATCAGAAACTATAAGGAACTGCGGAAAATACTCAAAGGAGTTTCGAAGCTGATTTTGTTCTTTGTTTTTATGGGATAGGCGGACAAACGAGCAGACGGATCACCTGATGGTAAGCGATTACAGCCGCCCATACACACCCGCAACACCAGAGGAGTCACAAGTGCGTTGCCCGCCTTTTAAAAGGGGATTGGGCCTCCGGTAACCTCACTCACTCGGCGAAACACAACGTAAGCATTGTTTGACGCTGGTTTTCTGTGACAGAGGCCGTGGTATCATTCCGGTCAAGCCAGCCCATTCGTGCGGAAGCATGGCTCTCCCACGTTAAAAAATGTTCTATGGTATTATTTTACATAATATTATTTTATATAAAATATATAGATATTTTAGTTCAGTATGATGACGCCATGGTGTAGGTATTTTAATAATAATAATAACTTAAATATTTACTGGTGAAGGAAAATACAGTGAGGAAACTTGTATGCCAGATGGACCATTTCTCTAATTTGAAAGTACTAAACCAGCGTGGTGAATCATCCTCACCCCCCCTCATTCTGAGAGAAAACCCGTGCCCAAGAGTGGACAGTACCTAAATAGTTTGATAATGAAATATAGTAGATGAAAAGTACTGCTAGTACTTCCTCAAAAGCCTTTTGACTTAACCCTATGTTACCTTACTCACTAAATTATTGATGATATTACGATAATATCCACTAATATCCACATGATAATATCCACGTAAGAAGGGTCCAATTTCGCAAGGTTGGTCCCAAAGGGATTGTCAACTCCGACCGTTGCCGTTTTGCAATCAACAATCTTTTAGATGTTATTGTGTTAGTGGGTAAACCTGTTTATTGGGTGTATAAGAAAAAGGTAAAATCTATGGAAATATTGGTTGTTTTGAAGATGTTAAAATTATAGCTGATGTCATCATTTTCTATCTTTATAGTTATGGCAAGCTTAATTTATTTCATAATATCTACAGTACTCTTTTTATCTTATATCGTTAATAAACTAAGGTAAACTACGTTAGTTTAGTTGTTCCTAAAACGTGATTCATGTATAATAATACTTTATTTCGTTCTGAATTATTTAGGTAGTTAATAAGGTCCAAACTCTGGAAACCATTAAGACTTTTGGTTTACGCGAACATTAGACATGGGAATAAAACTACATTGTCTGGATGCTGTAAAGGATCCGAAAGGTCGGGAATTAAATAATATCAATACAACGCGATAAAATCCGTAACAATTAGTTAGTTATATTTCAATGCTAAGACCAATGATATAATACTATTTAACTATATAATGTCATTGGCTAAGACATTAAAAAAAAAACCTTTTATTTTTTGGAATCTTTCTCTCAAAAGTTTCTGTAATATATTGTGATAGCACACCCTATATATCCGGGATTTGGTCACCAAAAGTCCCAAGAACCAATCATGTCTTAACGTGTTAAGTCGCTAACCAGCCAATTGAAGCCAATTCTGGAATTCTCCACATTCGGTTTCAAATCTTTTCAATAACAACATGGCGACCGACAAAAGAAAATCCAAATTGGAATGAAACAATAAACGCGAAGTTCATTGGGAGAAAAAGAGAAAAAGTTGAAAAATAAACGAATACCAAAGAGAAGTTGGAATTGTTTGCTCTTGAATAAATTCTACGTTATGTGTGGAGTTGAAAACCGCGAGGTTTCGTTAAATTTATGTTTATTTAGAACTTTGTTTATACGTTATTTTCGCTTGGAAAATGGTAATTGGGAGGCTTTTGTACTTGAAGGTTTTTGTACGTTTTCTTTTTAATTTATTACCTATAGGAGTAGTATGCTTTATAATAGTTTGCCTTATTGGATAGAGCAAATATTTATAGGATCTACAGATAGTTGTTCCGGGTTTGGGCGTTTGTATGTGAGAATTTGTGTTTGTAAACGCATCCACGATACAGCAGATAATACTAACGTGGGGCACCGTTTTTTTATATAAAAAAATGTTTTTGAAACAGTTTTTCATAATTAACATCGATTATAAATTATGCACAAGCTTTCTCTTCCTTATTCAAGTGTTTTCCCTTCTTCTTCTTTGTTGGCCTTAAGTATCACCACTTCTCCGGCGTCATTTATAGCGTTCTACCTACCCCTAAATTTCAATTTACACAGTTTTTTTTACAATATATCATCATCACTAACAAAAACTGCTTCATTAATCTAGTGTTCCTAAACGTAATTGCTACGCTAGAGGTCTTCTATGAAATTCTCAGTAGCATTTTGGGTTTGCGTTTGTGTTTATAAACATACCGGTGAACTGTGGGTATACATTAGTACCGACACTTCTGTCTAACCCTTCAAAGAATACAGGCGTTATGTTGTATCATATGATAAATCGTCTTGTTGTCACAAGAACAACACTGAAGCATTATGTGATGATGTAACTGCTAATTAATATACGAAGCTAGAAATGAAAAATACTGGTAAACCACTCCTAAGACCAACCACGAACTAATTGAATTATAAGGAAACCACCTCGTGCGTCATGTGTCGTAACTATAACTCATCTAATTGGGTCTGTGGTTGATAGTATACTCACACGAGTATACTGGTCGTTGTGTTTATAGGTACACACTTATATAGATTATGGTCGAGCTACACAATGACTGATGCATACGAGCCGTCAGCTGACTGGTCTACTCAAATCCGCTATGGCTCTTTCTTTAAAAGGCCATTTCAGACATTGTCTAATGTCTGGACTTTAAAAGAGACCATGATTCTCTGAGTTCGTTTCGGTGTTTCTTCTCAGAGGTCATCAGTTACGAAATGCCGGCGCCATCTAGTTAAAAAATATTAAAGCATTGACTTGTAAAAGTGTCTGTAAAAGATACATTTACAGAAATAAATACCATTTATTCATTATGCATGAATTAATTGTTGTTGCAAGAGTGACGATAGCTGATGATCGTTGAAATAACACTATCCATGATTACGGATGGATAGTGTAGTCGTGGTATATAGCAGAGAACACGCAATACATGGCGGCTCACTAATTTTAATTAATAAACAATTTAAATTTAAAGAACGTAAAGACATAGTGGGCCTCTCTGTTGAACGGACAATTGAAATAGCCTGTGTGGAATTGGAGCGTCTTGTTGTATTGAGCGTGTACAGGCCACCATCATCATTATATGATTGTTTTGAGAGAGTCATGGATGATGTGTTGCAAAAATTATGCAAGTTAAGTAAAAACATAATTGTATGTGGTGACTTTAATATTAACCTTTTGGAGGATACCGCAGTGTGTCTAAAAGTTAAAAATTTATTTCAATCCTATAATCTTGATAATCTTTTTTTGGAGCCTACTAGAATCACTGCGACAACGGCCACATGTATTGATAATATATTTACAAACATTGTCCCAGATAAAAAAGAAATTATTAATTTACTTGACTCTGATCACTGTGGACAATTAATGACATTTCTCAAGCAGACTAAACATTTGACAAAGAAAGATATTATTGTGTTACCTAAAACTGCAGGTCGCTTGGAGGTTTTTAAAAATAAACTTATTAGTAAAATGTATTATTTAAATTTCAGTGAAGATCCAAATCAAATGTATAATTCTTTTTTTTCTTTATATTGTACGGAATTCAGTGCAACGTTTATCCCCAAGAAGATCTCGGTTAAAGGTACGGCAACTTTCAGTGAATGGGCCACTATTGGTATACATAGAAGTAGGAAAAGACTATATGAGTTATATGCAGAAAAAAATTATAACAAAAGTGAAGAATTTAATCTATATGTCAAAAATTATTCAAAATTATTTAAGAAAATCTGTAAAGTAGCCAAGATTAATTATTTGAGTTCTAAGATTAAGACTAGTTATAATAAAATTCAAATGACCTGGAATATTATTAACAATGAGACTGGAAGAGTTGCAAATCGAGATAGCGACTATAGCCTTAACTTTGAAAATACTATAATTAAAAAAGATGAAGAAGTTGCCTCAGTTTTTGAAAAATTCTTTACAGACATTCCAGTCTCTACCACTAAGTCTTTAAATTCTTCACCCACTGTCGCAGAGTCATTATTAAAACAAAATGTAATCTCTTGTGAGAATGATTTCACTTTTCATTATGTAAATGCCAGAGACATTGTTAAAACCTTTAATACACTTAATGTAAAAAAAACCGCTGACCTATGGGGAAATTCAGTAGAGGTTACAAAATCAGTTATTAATATAGTAGCCTCCGAATTAGCTGTAATATTTAATCAATGTATTGACTGTGGTGTATTTCCTGATCTTATGAAAAGTAGTAAAATAATTCCATTATTTAAATCAGGTAGCACTTCAGATCCCACGAACTTTAGACCAATTTCCGTGCTACCCACCTTTAGTAAAATATTTGAGAAATTAATATTAGACCAATTGCTAAGTCATTTCAACAGGAATCATTTGTTGAGTAGGAAACAGTTCGGATTCACTAAGGGCCGCTCGACAACCGATGCAGGTGTTGAGCTTCTTGAACATATATTCGATGCCTGGGAGGATTCACGTGATGCCTTAGGCGTCTTCTGTGACTTGTCAAAGGCATTTGATTGCGTTTTTCATGAAACGTTGATCAGGAAATTGCACCACTATGGAGTTAGGAACATTGCTTTGGATCTTCTTATTTCTTACTTGGATAACAGGATCCAAAGGGTGGACGTTAACGGAAAGAGATCTCCGGGGTCTGTGGTAGCTATGGGAGTTCCGCAGGGCTCAATTCTTGGCCCGTTCCTTTTTTTAGTATATATTAATGATTTACCTTACCTTGTAAAAGATGGCCATGAAATAGTGTTATTTGCAGATGATACATCACTTTTATTTAAGCTCAAACGGCAACAGCCAATTACAGACGATGTAAATAACGCTCTTTCTAAAGTAGTGCACTGGTTTAGTGTTAATAACTTACTTCTTAATGAGAAAAAAACTAAATGCATCAGATTTTTAACACCTAACGTTAGGCAGGTGCAAACCAGTGTACTGATAAACGGGGAAGAGTTGGATCTAGTGGACACCACATCATTTCTGGGTATTACATTAGACTCAAAGCTACAGTGGGGCCCACATATAAATAAATTATCGAAAAGACTCAGCTCTGCAGCTTACGCAGTTTTCAAAATACGCCAGTTGACTGATGTTGACACAGCAAGACTTGTATACTTTAGTTATTTTCATAGTGTTATGTCTTACGGTATTTTGTTGTGGGGAAATGCTGCTGACATTCAAACTGTATTTGTGTTGCAGAAAAGAGCTATTCGAGCAATTTATAACCTCAGTAGCAGACATTCACTGAGAGAAAAATTTAAAGAAATTAATATAATGACGCTAGCATCGCAGTATATATTTGAAAATATTATTTATGTCAAAAAAAACATTAATAGTTTTTGTAAAAAAACCGATATTCACAGTGTCAATACCAGAAACAAAAATAAACTGATATTACCATTGACTAGGCTCCAAAAAATTAGTAACTCCTTTAGGTGCCAAGGTGTACGTTTCTACAACAAAATCCCAAGTCATATTCAAAATCTAAGTTTAAATAAATTCAAGACTGTGGTCAAGCAAAAACTGTGTAAAAAAGCATTCTATACAGTCAGAGATTATATAGACGACAAAAATGCTTGGGATTAAGCCGCTCAAATGAACCGGGCTCTTTCATTCATGGATGACACCTCAATTTTTGACATATTAATTTCCTTTGGACATGTTTTATTTTTCCAAGTGACATGTTTTATTTATTATTTATTATTTACTATTTCTGGACTTTTTTTTTTGTCCTTATGTATATGGTAACAAAAATTTGTGAAGTGTGAGTATTGTGTAGACTGATGTTACGATCACAAAACCAGATCAAAGTCTTTCGATTTTCTGGCAGTTAGAGGCTGTCATGCTCACTTAAATGTCCTGCTGATGGTGGCGTTGTGTGTCGGGTTGTTTTATTCCCTACAACTTGGTTGAGTCGAACAACGCTGATACACACGTCATGCTCGTGAACGGGTGCTGTCTGTCGGGACTGGTCAACTCTTACATGCCATGTCAATTCAGTTATGTTATCTTTTGGAGGGTAACCTACTTTTATCACTCACATCAAACTCCACAATACTCACATTGATAGAATAAAAAATATGTAAACATCAATTATTTATTTAAAAGAGTATCTATGGAGTTTCTTGCCGGCTCTTCTCCATAAGACCTACTATTTGGAACCGTGCTTGTATTTTGACATTTCAAAAGTACCTGTATATGGTCTAATTGAAATAAAAAATTTGAGTTTGAGTTTGAGTTTGGTTATAGTTGCTGTAAAGCATAGCTTATCAAACCTATTTACCCAATCCCCAGTTTGAGATATATATAAATATACATAACATAACATAATCAACCCATTAGGTATACTGTCCCACTGCTGGGCACAGGTCTCCTCTCAGAATGAGAGGGATTAGGCTATAGTCCACCACGCTGGCCTAGTGCGGGTTGGCAGACTTCACACGACGTCAAGAAAATCTCTCAGGCATGCAGGTTTCCTCACGATGTTTTCCTTCACCGTTTTAAGCGCGTGACAATTAACTATTTAATACGCACATGACTTCGAAAAGTTCGAGATCCGTGCCTTGGGTTCGAACTCCAGACCTTTGACATGGCAGTCCAACGGTCATACCACTAGGCTATCACTGCTTACATATATGTATAAGTACATACATATTGTGGCAGCTAGCATCAACGTACGTGCGACGAGCGTGTGAGCATACGACTGGCACGCGCGCCGCTGCGCAGAGTATTTATACTGCCACGGTGTTAGAAATTTTAGCAATTACCTCACACGTTTTAATATTCTACACGCTTGTTCCTGATTGGCCGTGTTCAATATTGTGTGCGTTAAATCTACCCCCAGAGGAAACTATTAAAATATATATAATCATGTGTAGTTACTTTAATAAATATTCTTCCGCCAGCACATTGCGTTTCATTACGTCTCCTGAGTAATTGCCAAATTGGTGACCCCGGACGTTCCGATTGAATATTCAGTGCAATGTCTTCGGACGAAGAAGTAGCAACAATCTCCGTGAAGTCACGCATACCTACGTTCTGGCGTGATAAACCTCAACTTTGGTTCGGACAGTTTGAGACAGTAATCACCCCGCAAAAACCAAACGATGAATCCAAGTTCAGCCTTCTGGTCGCCCACCTTGAAAAAAGTGATGTTGAGCAAATAAGCGATATTATTATGTCCAAATCACGAACTGGCCGATACGACGAAGCCAAAAAAAGACTAATGTCGGTATACGAGGAGTCGGAAACCAAGCAACTTCAAAAACTGCTCACCGAAATGGAGTTAGGTGATCAAAAACCGTCTCAGCTTTTACGGAGCATGAGAGAACCAGCACGCGACAAGATGCCCGACACCACACTTAAAATACTTTGGATGCGACACCTGCCTACGCCTACGCGCGCCGTATTGTCTGTGAACGAAGAGGCCTCTCTCGACGTGCTCGCAGCTATGGCCGACAAGATGCACGAGCAAACTCGAGAAGTTCACTCGGTGTGCGTATGTCAACCGACCACTTCACGCCAAGTAAGTTATCAGAACCAGCCGGACCAAGACCTGAAGGAAGCTATCATGGAACTTACACGGGAGATAGCAGCTATGAAGGTGGATAGATCGAGACCAAGGCGACCTCAGTATAATTCATTCCGTTACCAGTCACGCTCACGATCCCGAGGACGATCGAATACTTACCAGCAGACGCCAGTGATGTTTGTTTTTACCACGCACGTTTTGGCAAAGATGCACGCAACTGCAGATCTCCATGCAAGTTCAAGTGTCAGGAAAACTAATCGCGACCTCGGCTGCGACGGAACCCGAGGTCAACGAAATTTCACCATACCGTCTACATGTATGTGACTATCAACATCACTTGCGATTTCTTGTCGACACTGGAGCAAACGTGTCAGTCATTCCCTTCAAGAAGGGAATGAAACGAACCGAAGAAGTTTTGTATGCAGCAAACGGCACCCCGATACATACGTACGGCGATAAGAAGCTAGACCTCAACCTTGGCCTGCGCCGTCCCTTGCCATGGCAATTCATTATTGCGGCCGTAAAACGACCGATTCTGGGAGCTGACTTCTTGCGCCACCACAACCTTCTTGTTGATATACGCGCCAGGAAACTCGTTGATAAGAAGACTGGATTGGCAATCGACGGTTGTTTTGCAAGCTGCTTGCCCACTCCCACCGTGCTCACCATCAATCTCACCGACCCGTATCACAAACTCCTTCAACAGTTTGCCGAAATAACTTCCTCGAACTTCAACATTGTGAAGAACAGTGAAGTTGAACATCACATTGTCACTCACGGACCGCCAGTGTACAGTAAGGCTCGACCCTTGCCGCCACATAAATATCAAGCAGCTAAGAAAGAATTTCAAATCATGCTTGAACAAGGAATATGCCGACCCTCAAAATCACCATGGGCGAGTCCACTCCACCTCGTACAAAAGAAGAGCGGCGAGTACAGGCCGTGTGGCGATTACCGCCGACTGAATGCCGTCACCAAGCCGGATAGATATCCAATACCACGGCTTCGTGACTTCACCTATCAACTAGATGGAATGAAGATCTTCTCGAAAATTGACTTGAGAAAAGCATATAACCAACTAAAAATTCGAGAAGAAGACATCGAAAAGACAGCAGTCATTACACCGTTCGGACTTTTTGAATTTCCCCGGATGTGTTTTGGCCTATGCAATGCCGGGCAAACTTTTCAACGGCATATCAACAGTGTTCTGAGCGGAATGGATCACGTTTTTCCATTTGTCGATGACCTGCTCGTCGCGTCATCAGATGAAGAAAAGCATAGAGAACATTTAGAAGAGCTTTTCAAAAGACTACAAGAACACGGGTTAAGAATAAACGTGTCGAAATGCGTTTTTGCACAGAAAAATCTCGAATTTCTGGGATACGCATTGACTAAATATGGCATTCAACCAACAGAAGACCGTGTGAAAACTATATCCGATTATCCTGAACCTACTACAATTCAAGAGTTACGGCGTTTCCTTGGCATCTTGAACTTCTACAAAGAAAACATTCCACGCGCGGCACACGTTCAGGAAAAGCTGTACAAATATCTACGAACATGTAAGAAAAATGACAAGACGGAGCTAAAATTTACTAACGAAGAGAAAGAGGCTTTCCACGCATGTAAAAACAGCATCAAGGACGCCGTCACCTTATCGCACCCTTCCGTTCACGCTCCGCTATCGTTAATGTGCGATGCCTCGAATACCTGTGTAGGAGCCGCGCTACAACAACGTGTCAAAGACAACTGGAGACCACTCGGGTTTTTCTCAAAGAAACTCACAGAAGCGCAGCAGAAGTACAGCACATTTGACCGAGAGCTTCTGGCAATCTATCTGGCAATACGACACTTTCGACGCATGTTCGAGGGCAGAGAAATCACGGTTTACACAGACCATAAACCACTAACACATGCACTACTGCGACAGAACAGCAAAACAGAAACCCCACTACGCACAAGATATCTGCACTATATCAGCCAGTTCACTATGAATATATGTCACGTCGAAGGGAAGGACAACGTCGTGGCTGACGCGTTGTCGAGAATTGAAGCGATTTCCACCCCTACACCAATTGACTACGATGAGCTGGCGCGCCTGCAGCATAGTGACAAGCAAACGAATCGCATCACCAAAAATCAAAGGTTGCGATTTAAACACGTACGTACACCCAACGCAAGTGGGACAATATTGTGCGAAACATCAACCGGTAATGTACGACCTTACCTACCAGAGGAATTACGAAAACAGGCTTTCCATGCGATGCACGACTTGAGTCACCCCGGCACCCGAGCAACACGGAAAATGATGACACAGCGATTTTTCTGGCCGAGCATGAATAAGGACATTAACACTTGGACAAAGTGCTGCATCAGCTGCCAACGAACCAAGGTGCAGCGTCACACAATAGCGCCCTTAGAAGAGTTCCCGCCCGCTGAACGACTGTCACACACATAGATATCGTCGGCCCACTACCTATATCAGATGGGAAACGCTATTGTGTGACCATCATCGACAGAGCTACGAGATGGCCTGAAGCTTTTCCAGTCAGCGACATAGAAGCCAATACCATCGCCACGATCATCTACGAAGGCTGGATAGTGCGATACGGTTGCCCACAAAGGATCACGAGCGATCAGGGCAGACAATTTGAATCACATTTATTCAAATCATTGATGAGCAGAATGGGCATCGAAAGGATAAGAACTACTGCGTATCATCCACAAGCGAACGGGATGATTGAGAGGTGGCACCGAACGTTCAAAACGGCATTAACCTCTCGATTACATAATACAAGTTGGACGCAAGAATTGCCGACCGTGTTATTGGGACTACGCGCTGCAATAAAAGAAAACACCGATATATCATCAGCAGAAGCCTTATACGGAAGACCACTACGACTGCCCGGTGAAATGTGCGGAGAAACGTCGCCATACACAGCAAACACGCACTACAGCGACGTCATAACAACAGCAATGAAAAAAATGCAAGCTGTGCGCCGCAACACCGATCACCGTGCAATGTTTATTCATGACGAGCTACATATATGTTCGCATGTATTCATTCGCAAGGACGGCTACCACCGCCCGTTGACGCCGACCTACGAAGGCCCGTATCGTGTACTGAAGAGACAGAACAAAGTGTACACTATACAAGTTAAGGATCGCCAAGTTAACATCAGCATTGATCGTCTGAAGCCTGCATTTCTGCCTAACACCAGTACCGAAGAAGAATCCAGTTGTGAAGATAAACAACAGGCGACATACGTCACGCGATCCGGCCGCACGTCAAGACCTACCGTACGCTTCGCGCTGCAACATTAATATGTCCGACCGGGACAGTGCGCGGCCGCGCACTGAGAAGTGAAAGGCAAACAGACCGCTGTACAGTGCATCGCATCGCGTCATCACGCCAGCCTGACGTCACCGCAGCCCTAGGCGCTCGCTGGCGCTGCGAGTGAGACACCTCTTTGTACTACATACATCGATCGGCGCTTCGCTGGGGAGGAGCTATGTGGCAGCTAGCATCAACGTACGTGCGACGAGCGTGTGAGCATACGACTGGCACGCGCGCCGCTGCGCAGAGTATTTATACTGCCACGGTGTTAGAAATTTTAGCAATTACCTCACACGTTTTAATATTCTACACGCTTGTTCCTGATTGGCCGTGTTCAATATTGTGTGCGTTAAATCTACCCCCAGAGGAAACTATTAAAATATATATAATCATGTGTAGTTACTTTAATAAATATTCTTCCGCCAGCACATTGCGTTTCATTACGTCTCCTGAGTAATTGCCAAAATATATTTATCTGTAAAAATATTGTGCCCACGGTCTGAGCTTGTCATGCTCACTTAAATGTCCTGTTGATGGAGGCGTTGTGTGTCGGGTCGTTTTATTCCATACAATATGATTGAGTCGAACCACGCCGATACGCATATCGGAGTAACAGATGCGAGTTCAAAGTTCCATCGCAATAGGAGAATAGTTTAGCAATGCATAGAGGACAGACAAACAAACATTCATTTAATTTCTATAGATATGAACTAGCTGCTTTCGACACAAGCAAACTCCTTTAAATCAACAAAACAAATAATTTCCGCTAGTGGAAGAAAAAACATGCTGTATATCAATCACCTACATATTTGTCACCGTTTGTGAGTCGTGAGTCGACTACGGTGCTTATTGACGTGTCAACTCTGCCATGATTAGTCACAATCACGTTGTTAGTATGATGTACTGACCACTACTAGCACCTATTACATGTCTATCTTACAAATTCACAATACCTAGGTATTATTACGCACACCAAACCACCACCACCAAACTGCATCATTAGTCAATTAAATTCAATTCAATTGTTTATTGCATTCCACAATGTACGTAATAAATTAAAACAGATGGTAAGCTTAGTACGAGAGAGGAAAATGTACCTATACATATTAATCATTGGCGTAGCGGTTGAGCGATCGGCTTCTGCGCCACGTGTTGTGGGTTCGATCCCCACACGGAGCAGATATTTGTATGATCTACAGGTAGTTGTTCCGGGTCTGGGCGTTTGTGTATGTGAGAATTTATGTTTGTAAACGCACCCACGATACAGGAGAAAATCCTAGTGTGGGGCAACGTTTTTTAAAAAAGAAAAAAATAAAATAACATATTTTTCTACCTATATTTTGCCTGCACTATTCATTATTGGTTATTGATTATTGATGTCACTGTATATTTTTGTATCATATGCATTTAAGTATCATTATTTTATATTCACTGCCTCATTAGTCTAGTGGTCCCATGCGCGACTGCTACGCTAGAGGTCCTGGGTTCGATCCCCAGGTCGAGCAAAGTGTTATTGGGTTTTTCTATGAAATTCTCAGTAGCAGCTCGGAGTCTGGATTTGTGCCCGGCTAATGGCTATAGGCTCGCCGCCTATAACATGGGACCTAAACATACCGGCGAACTGTGGGTGTACATTAGTACGCCTCTGCCTAACCCTTCGGGGAATACAGGCGTGATGTTATGTTATGTTTATTTTATATTTAATCCTAATATTGTTTTATGTATGTATATGATATGATATTTATTGCAAGGTTAATGAAATGTTTATTTATTTTTCATGTTACCTACGGGAAAATTTTTTTTTACTTATTATTGTCTATTCGTCCCAAGAGCGATTACTACGCTAGAGGATTCTATTTCGAGGATTTCTATGTCGAGTAAAGTGATATTGGGTTGGTATAAAATTTTTAGCTCGGAGTTTGGATTTGTAGCTATAGTTTCGCTCACTATTACATTGGACCTAAATATGAACTGGGTGTACATTAGTACACCTCTGCCTAACCCTTCGGGGAATACGGGCGTGATGGTATGTTATGTTTTACCCACAATGCTATAGTTTAAATAGTTGAATTGCAATTTATGTTGCGTTTACCTCTGTACATTTTTCACAGCCTGTAAAGGAATTTTGTATATTCCGCATAACAATGAACAATTCAAAACTAAGTTTTTAGCTATTTATTAAACTGTGCCTTTTTTTCAAACATTGAATGTTTATTTGAATAGTATTTTTTTAGACCCATCTTATCATTTTTAATAATGATCCATTGATCATTGATACAATTTAACACCTAATAACATGTATTGACTGCCTCATTAGTCTAGTGGTCCCAAGCGCGACTGTTACGCTAGAGGTCCTGGTTGAGCAAAGTGTTATTGGGTTTTTCTATGAAATTCTCAGTAGCAGCTCGGAGTCTGGATTTGTGCCCGGTTAATAGGTCGCCCCCTATTGGGACCTAAACCGGCGAACTGCGGGTGTACATATGTACGTCTCTGCCTAACCTTTCGGGGAATACAGGCGTAATGGTATGTTATGTTATGTTAATAATATGTAGTTACTTAGCAACATTTTGATATTAATCGCGAAAAATAAGCGATAGGGCGCCATATTACTGATTAACATCGAAATACAAACAGCGGTCATGATTTTTACCATGCCATTAAGGAAAGAATGTGTTACAAGCCAATAAAAATACAGAAACGACCACTCATTTTTAGCGAGTCTGACGTCTTTTGTGGTACCTCGTAGGAGAAGCGGTCTATTAGAGGTTAGGTGGAATTTTATTACGTCATTTTTTTTTAATAGTATTGGGGGGAACATGCGAGTTAAACAAAGAAGCGGCCAGAAGCACGAAAAAGCAACATTGATTCATGTTGGACATTTCAAAACCCTGAACAACGCTTTTAGTCCATTTTTATCATGCGTAGGTACTGCTGAAATTAGGAATGTGCTTCTTGAGTGAGTCTTCGCCGATACTTATAATCTAGGTGTGTTTAAATCACGAGTGAATCGGTGCTCCGTCGTAGATCGCAGTGTCGCTTAACATCAGGCGAACTGGCGTCAAGCGTAAGCCTATCAAGAATAAGAAAAGTTATTCTCCTGTATGGTAATTTTGATACACAAAGAATTTTTCAAAGACTGCCTCAATAGTCTAGTGGTACCAAGCGCGACTGCTACGCTAGAGGTCCTGGGTTCGATCCCCAGGTCGAGCAAAGTGTTATTGGGTTTTTCTATGAAATTCTCAGTAGCAGCTCGGAGTCTGGATTTGTGCCCGGTTAATGGCAATAGGCTCGCCCCCTATTACATGGGACCTAAACATACCGGCGAACTGTGGGTGTACTTTAGTACGCCTCTGCCTAACCCTTCGGGGAATACAGCCGTGATGGTATGTTATGTAGAATTTTTCAATATATATTTCTAATCTAATCTCAATATAGTGGAAATTGTCGGTGGCTTACTTTTGTAATTTCATTAAAATGTATTAGACTAGTTGTTAGCCGTATTGATTCGCGATCGAAAAGGGTTTTTTAAGACAAAAGTAGGCATGTCCTTCCCCAAGGTCTACTCTATCTCTATATAAAGAATCATCAAAATTTGTTCAGTGGTTTAGACACAAAAATGTACTAACACAAAAGAAATTAAAGATTTAACCGGCGTCCTTAGTTAACAATCAAAATTAATTTTGCCTGTTTTTGCAGTCAATATTAGTTCTGACTGGTTATGAGTTTTGCCTGTAACATATAAATATATATACCTATAGATGACAAACTTAGTGCCTGTAGGACCCTCGTTAGCTCTAAACTAAAGCAATCTAAATTAAGATGGTTTAACCTTTGCGTCTCGCCCCACCGTTACTTCGACCCCTATAAATTGACCTTAATACTCCAACGCCCAGTTAAAATTAAGCTGTTGCAATGTATCGATAATAATATTTATGAATACTGAATCTTAATGTTACTTATTGGATTAATACCCATTTTTTTTGAGATTACTAGCAATGTTGGTCGCACATTAATAGTATTCTTGTTAACCCCTCGTGCTAAGCTAAATGCTTGTGTTACGAGTGGGTTTACGTCGGTGGTACAATGGGTGGGTTTCGAACCGGCAACCACATGATCGCAAGTCTGACGCCCTAGCCATTAGGCTACCGCTTAATTGCGATAAAGTAATTCTTTTGGGGTTTAATTTGGCGATCATTACTCGCACACTTAACAATATTAATGATATTGACAATGCTTAAATTCAGGAAGAGCCCCTAAGTTAGACATTTGGTGGCTTTGAAAGTCATTAAAATAGCTAGGAAGTGAAAAATATTAAAACTAAAAGAGAAAAGAGTCTAAAGAAAATAGAGAGAGAAAGAGAAACAGAATTCGAAAAAGCAGAAAATATTAAAAAAGCCTTAGAGCTCAGTATAATAAACGCCTACCTAGAATTGTCTGTACGCATGCAGTTGTATAATTTCATAATGTTCAAGTTTTCAACAAGGACAATAAATTCAGTGCAAATGTCTATTTCCAACATTTATATGCGTTTAACGTGTTTAGTCCTTCTTTGCTTGGTCTCTAGGGAACAAGATGAACGGTCTACATTCTTCAAAGTAATACCGACAATTTATCTGCTTACTGTAGGTAAGTATGCTTCGGATACTCCATAAACGGCTAATGTTCAAGCTTTCAACAAGAACAATCAAATCTTCGAACAAATGTTTAATATTGCGGAACGTTTTCGTTCGTATTACATGAAAAATCACCAACAGTAAAGATTTGGTGGAAGCAGAGAGCGAAAAGCGAATTTTAGACAAAGTAATAAAACGAACTGCATAAACTTTATTCAAGTTTTGTGTTTGAATGGTAATTCAGAAATATCTTTAAAGAATGACCCACTTGCTTTGTACCGCAATGTACAGTAGGTACCTACAGTGAAGGTGGAAGGTGGAAGGAACTGCGTTTGAAGTTAAAATCACAGTTTTTTTTATGGAATTGAGTCGGCAAACGAACTGACTATCCACCTAGTAGTCAGTAGTAGTAGTAGTAAGTAGTCATCATCCCCCATGGACACCTGCAACACCATAGGAATTGCTGATGCGTTGCCGACCCTTAAGAGCCCCTACGGACTGCAGACTGCCAGAGCCGATGCACCCGAGTGGAACTGGCTCTTACACGCAAAAGTCGAAACACATACCAAGGTGTTTTACGACAGACTCCGACGTAAGGAGGTCCCCAAGAGGTCTTACCACCGAGCAAGGCAGTTATTTTCACGCCTCTTACGGGATGCCTGGAAGGCAGTGAGGAACAGTATTCTAACCCCTCCCCATACGGGGAGAAATTATGTTGAAATAATCAAATTATGTATTAAATATCGAAATGAGTAATAATGCAAAAAAAAATACGATCCCAATTATTGTCTTTACACTTTACTTTAATAGAATTTACCATAGTAAAACCACTTCAGACGAAAAGTTACATAATAGACTGCAGACGATGCCGACGAGTGCAGGCTGTTCGAGCCGCCGAGTTAAACGCATGACTTCGCTTGCACGACGAATGCATAAAACGAATCAATTCGGTTTCGTAGAAGGGCTATTCGAATAAGCGAGTTCAAAGGGCGATTCGAATTATTCGAATCAAATGATTCGAATCGCCCATTGCTACTTTAGATATCCGATGACAAAATCATTTCATAGCGCTTATAATTATATAAAGTCATCAATAGAAAATCATCTTTCCATCTCGTTGGAGATTTAAGTTCCATGTATTTATTTAAGAATGCAATCACAGTTTCCTCTGCTGTTCAACAACAGAATCGATGTAGGAAAACAACATACACGTTATGCAATAAACCAGTCACTTATCGTGCTATAACTGCACGTGTTGCAATTACTTCGAGCTTCGAGCTAAATATTCATAAAAATGCAATGGTTATTGTATCAATAAATACAAATAAGAATAAAAAATAGATGCTATACAAAGTTCCACATAAATAAATGAAGTTTCACACAAATACCCCCAATGAAGAATAAGGATATCGTAATACCAAACATTATATGTAGTTTCAATCAATATTAAATTAGGTAGATACAACAAAATTTAATTATCTAAAAAAGCTAAATTAAATATGATAAATAACACCCATGTTATTAAGGATCAACATTCAATTTAGACTGCCTTATTAGTCTAGTAGTCCCAAGCGTGACTGCTACGGTAGAAGTCCTGGGTCCCAGCAGTGTTTATTGGGTTTTTCTATGAAATTGTCAGTAGTAAGCTCGGAGTTTTAATTTGTGCCCGCTTGATGGCAATAGGCTCGCACCCTACTATATGGGACCTAAAACATACCGGCGATCTGTGGGTGTACATTTGTATCTACAACTCTGTCTAAGTCTTTGGGGAATACAGGCGTGATGGTATATTATTCAATTTAGTGAGCATTTATTATTGAGTTCTAGCTAAAAATTTTAATATTACATTAGTTTTATTTTACAAGTTTTGCCAGTGTCAGAAAAGCTGAAAGGGAACCGTTCGTCTTGGTATGGGCATATGATGCCCGCAGTGCGACTTGTTTGCGGATGGATGGCAGAACATATTGTTGGAGTGTTTGCGTTTTTGTGAGCGAGATTTATGATAGTGTATAATTTTACCATCATCATCATCATCACTGGTGAATATGATTAAGAGAGGTAGAGCATAGTGGAATCGAATAATTCCACTCACAATTGGATTGGAGCTCGACTTGGGAAATACCTCCACCTTGCAGAAAATCGTAACGGTGAGCAAGGTCTAACGGTGAGCAAGGTCGCCAGAGCTCCGCGAGGAAGCGTTGTGTTGGCAGTGTCGGGGACCGGTAGTGTTTTGTTACCGCCGCTGTCATGTATAATAAATTTACATTTTAATTTTTCTTTAATATCTATAATGTACAGACATCGGTCTGTTACAATTTTATTAAGTATAGATATAAATTAGGAACGCATCAGAAACACATAAGCTATAATATTACAGTATAAGCTGATCTCTTATTGCACAAATAACTGAAAAAACCTAGATATAAATTACGAGTTCAGCTTAAACTGGAAAATAGCTTCATGTTTATATAACGCAGTTATCATTACTTGAAATATTGAAAATGTTGAACGAGAAATATTAAAAGCTTGGAGTTTGCCAGAGCATATTGCCTCTTAAGCTATCAACAGGTTTCATTTTGATACTGTTAGGAACATTGATTAAATTTCAAGTTTTAACTCGATTTGTTATTACCGATCTATTAAAATTATCACTTTGTAAGACAAGGAAGCTCTTAAGAAGACCATCAAAGTAATAACTGAATGACCTACTGAATAAAACCAAGCATTGTTATTGAAGAAAATAATATCCGTGTTAAGGAAAATGGAAACGATCGAACGTACAACGCCATCTAGTTACAACATACTGAACTAAACTCAATTATATGTTTCTGTAGTTACATACTCTTAAAGCACAAGATAAATATATTCCAATGATATTCCTACCTAGAATAAACAACAACCAATTTGATTAACCAATCCGAGCTGCTACTGAGAATTCCATAGAAAATACCCAATAACAATTTGCTCGAATTGGAAATCGAACCCAGGATCTCTAGCGTATCAACCGTGTTTAAGACCACTAGATGAAATTAACCGTTTAGTAAAGATGTCTCCACTAATTAACATCTTATAATTCATCGCTCCCTAAGCAATTAGTTTAAATTTTGGATCCCTCGTTATATTCTTTGTACTTTCAAACGCAAATCTTAAAGAAATGCTTGAGACATTAAAAAAAACTGAACTATGTTAATTAGATATTATTGTTCGACAAATTTCGGGTGCTTTATTTTCATCACGACTGTATTCCCCGAAGGGTTAGGCAGAGCCGTACTAATGTACACCCACAGTTCGTGGGTATGTTTTAGATCCCATGTAAAGGAGACGAGTCTATTGCCATTAACCGGGCACAAATGCAAAAGAAAATACTAATAATATTTCACTCGATCTAGAAATCGAACCCAGAGCTGCTACTAAGAATTTCATAGAAAAACCCAATAACACTTTGTTCAACCTGGGAATCGAACCCAGCGCCTAGCGTAGCAGTCGCGTTTACCACCACTAACTAACGAGGAAGCTGCTTTAGAATATTCTCAAAAATGAGCTCAGTTAATTAGGTATTGCCGACAGATTTCAGATGGTGTATTTTCGTGTGTAATGTGATGGATGATAGTAATTTCGGGAAAGCGAAGGTTTCTGCTCAGGGAATGATAATAATCATACCTGTAATATCGGCAGTTTGTTTCCCGCCAACGGAATAAGAGGTTATGCTCGTGAACGTTCTGGCAGCCAGCCTAATGCATTACTGCGATTTTAGAATCGCATATTTTGTAAAAAGAAGGAAAAGCTGGGACGCTCCACAAAGAGTCCATATACCATAAGTCCCGCAGATTGAATCATGACTAAGTAATATATCACCTATATCTCTATAATCTCTTTCACACTAAAAGCTTTCTGTTACTGGCCGCTACGAAACATTTGAATTAAGACTTTCATTTCTAAAAAGTATAAATTCAAAAGAGGCTCGACCCTAAGGAATAACTGAGCTGATCAACTAATTTTCAAGGTTAAGCAGCATTTGCCGCGATCAGTGTGTGGATGGTCACGCGAAGGCACTGCATCTTTTGCGCCAAAAATGCGCAATAAATCAACTACAATTTGCGCAGGCTTTTACCAGTAACGATGCAGTTCCCATTCCTAAGGCGTACTCAAGCTAATAGAGGAAACCTAAACCTTTTTGATTCCAAAACACGAAGCTCACCGCACCCAAAATAGGATCCTTATTTCGGCCATTAGAACCTAACCAGAGGCTGAACATCCCTAAAACAAAACTACCCCTAATACTCGTAAATTACCTCCATGTCGTCACTCTTGGTAATTTCGGTCGGAGAAAATGAGCTGCCTTTCAGTTCCACCCGTTGATGATAACGAGTAGGTACGTAGAAAGCTAGAAATGTTTTCTTAAAGAGAACTCCTTCGTTTCGTTAGCCGTTAATTTTGTAGCCAGTACCTGGAAGTTATGTGCGCCTGGTACTTGTGCTTTTTATGTTCCTATTTTCTTAGGGTATTTAATGGCAGAAAGTACCCTGAAGGGTTGAAGAAATAAATACATCGGTCTTGTACTCGTAAAGTTCAATGTTTAGAAATTCAGTTAAAGAATGTTCTTGAATTTTTGCAAACTTCGCAAACCCTCTGGTTTTAGATGTTTAAGAGGCTTATTGACTATATACTTTAAGTTATTACTTAATATCGGTACTAACCTACGTAGGGCTAGGGTTGCCAAATATACTAAGTATATATACATATATATATATTTTTTTAAAGCTTACTAGCAATGTGGGTCGCACATTACTAGTATTCTTGTTAACCCCTCGTGCTAAGCTAAAGGCTACCGCCGCTTCGGAAGTGGATTGGAAGTGTATTTTATCAAAGATAACGATAAATATGAACGATTTGTTTTTTGGAGTACATTTATTGTTTTGGTCTTTCTCGAGCATCCAATTTAATAACTAATATTATAAAGAGGTAAAATTTGTGAGTTTCGATGTACGGGTTAATCTCCGGTACTACTGATTATTACAGATTTTGGAATTCTTTCACTGTTAGAAAAGTATATTTTTTTTATGGGATGTGGCAAACAACCTGACGGATGGCCTGATTGTAAGCGATTACCGCCGCCAGAGCAGGAGTTACAAGTGCGTTGCTTGCCTTTTAAAAAAGGGATTGAGCCTCCGGTATCCTCACTCACTCGGCGAAACACAACTTTTTGTTAGGTCGTGGTATCACTCCGGTCGAGCCGGCCCATTCGTGTCGAAGCATGGCTCTCCCACAGTATAATATATTTATATTATACTAGCGACCCGCCTGCGGCTTCACCCGCGTTGCCCCATTCCTAAGAGTCGTAGCGTAATTTTAAATAGCTTAAAACCTTCCCCTTGGTTGATTCTAACTATTAAAAAAAAACCGCATCAAAATCCGTAGCGTAGTTTTAAAGATCTAATAAATAATAAAATAAATAAATCTTTATTATCACATAGAGTTGTACTTACATCATTTAGTTGTACATACGAATAATTACACTAGCATAGTTAGTTAGGCTATGGTACCCATGCCATGGTAAGATTGAACTTGTGTTATGGGTACCAGTTCATTTAGGCATACATAGGGACAGACAGACAGCAGGAAGCGACTTTGTTTTATACTATGTAGTGAAACGGTATAGTATATTATCCCTGAGTGACTCCTTTTTACTTTTAAATACTATGTAAATATTCAATATTATGCTACGACTCTTAGGAACGGGGCAACGCGGGTGAAACCGCGGACGGGTCGCTAGTTTATCATAAACTTCTTAAAGCATTATTCGGATGCCTCTTTGCGTATTTAACACAGCAAGTTAAAATCTAATTACGAAGCAATTATGATCTGTCTTTAATTTAAAAAGTCTCTGTAAATCAACTGCATGACTGTATTTAAATAAAATTAAAGTTGTCTTGATCGAGACGTGCCTGCCAAAAAATTCAAAAAATCATTGAGCCACTAGGTAGTAAAATAGATAATTACACAGTGTAGCGAATAGAGGCAGTGAGTGGTGCGAACCACAAATACCACTAACGAGCTGCATGGAACACGTGGACGTGAAATAGATCGCTCGTTAGGGCGAACGCGTTTTGGAACTGTTGGCATAAAAATCAATGCAATATTGGATTTTGTTTAATTGGTAACTGCTTCATTAGTCTAGTGGTAATCGACCTAAGTTCGATTCCCAGATCAAATATAAAGGTATTGGGTTATTTTATTGACTAAAACTTCGACTGCGGACTGGATTCGAACCTTCTGCGTCTCCTGCCACCGCGTTGAGAAGCAAGGTAACTTGCTTTTCAATAGATGTCACTAACGTCACCTTAAGACGTAAATTTAGGCTTTGTGGGTCATAGCGTCTAGTGTATCTAACCATAAGACGCAGGTTGGAATCCAGCCCGCAGTCGATTTTTCCTTCAGTATACGGGGAGCTCGTTCAGCGTGAATCGAATCGCCAATAATTAACAAAAATATAAGGTAGCTGTTAGTAATTGCAACATTAAGACGTCCAACAACTTAGTCTACCCGTGACCATGGATGCTGTAAAGGATCCGAAACATCGGGAATCAAGTAAAAAGTAGTTTTATTTCAATGTCTAATATTCGCGAAGTGTCAGAAACCAGTATGATGATAATTAGTTCATAAAAACATATTTAATTCCGGAAATTGACAGAAATTAATAAGCTAATATTATATTTAGGTATCTCTACACAACTTTCTAAATATTGTTTGACCGAATAAAGTAGTTAGACTATGCCACTGTACAACTTAGTGTTAAATGGAATTATTTTCTAGTCTGTGGCACCGTGGTGCTACAAGATTATTCTACAAGACTCACTGTACAGGTGCAAATGAAAATTATGTACCTACAAAACTGTGTGTATGACGTACATGAACAACGTTTTAACGCACACATACATAGCTTTATACCCTGAACAACGATGCCTTGAACAGTAATTATGTTATCGCGTTATATAGTAGCACCTATTACGTGTTTACAACAATATACAGGGTGTGTACCTTGAGTAAACTTAAACGTGTTGATTGTTGCGTTGTAAACTCAAACATTACATGTACTTAGGAGTTAGAAACAATTTATTATGATGCCTCGTGACGGCTGAACTTAGAGGATTACAGTTCTCGACAGTGTCTTGTTGAATATGTAACTGAGCGTTGATTTCAAAAGCTAGGATGTAATGTACCTAATTTTAACGAATGAATTTCGTTTAAAGAAACGGGATATTTCAAAAATATTTTCCACAAAAAAATCTTTGTAATTATTTACACATCACATACCATCACACCTGTATTTGCTGAAGTGGCTAGCAGTACACCCACATTACGACGGCATATTTCGGTAAGAGAGGAGCCTATTGCCACTAACCGAGCACAAATTCCAAACTCGCGAGTTGCTATTGAGAATTTCATAAACCAATAACACTTTTCCCAAGAATTGTATCCAGAAGTTCTCAGTAGTTACGACCTCTAAACTAATGATGCAGTGCATAGGAAACACTTTAAAAAATTACAAATAATAATATTAAGCAAAAATTTACTTGTACGAGTGGTACATAACATAATCAACCCATTATATTGTCTCACTGCTGGGCACGGGTCTCCTCTCAGAATGAGAGGGATTCGGCTATAGTCCATCACGCCTAGTGCGGGTTGGCAGACATCACACACCATCGAGAAAATCTCTCAGGCATGCAGGTTTCCTCACGGTGTTTTCTTTCACCGTTTAAGCGTGTGATAATTAACTATTAATATGCACATGACTTCGAAAAGTCAGAGGTTGAGCCTTGGATTCAAAAGTCAAAAGTCAAAATTATTTATTTCAATTGGACCATTAAAAAGGTACTTTTGAAAAGTCAAACTAATTGCACGGTTCCAAAAAGTGGGTCTTATGGAGAAGAGCCGGCAAGAAACTCCATAGATACTCTTTTAAAAAAAAAACATGATTACAATATTAATCTTTACAACTTTGTTATAAATAGTTTGACAATTATGCAGTTTGATGTGTAAGATGATTTATTCAGTATAATTCGAACTCGAGACCTTTGACTTGGCAGACCTATGGTCATATAACTAGGCTATCACTGCTTACGAGTGGTAGGTAATGCTAAAAAAAATACATCTTGTACATTATAATTATAGATATATTGTTACAATACATCTAAGTGGGACTATATATACAGGTGCCTATGTAGTGACCGTTGCAGTCATGTCAAGGTTTCAACATCCAATTGTCACGACTGACGCAGCTAGGCGCGGCGCATTCAATTGAAGAGCAGGATGCAATTTTATTTTTATTTACCTTTCATTCTGATTGATCTTCTTTTTTGTTGTGTAGACTTGCGTTTGGCCACCATCTCACCTTTTCAATACGAAATACACAATATTTATTGCATTCCACAATGTAGTTCACATAGTTAGATGGTGATGCCTCATTAGTCTAGTGGTCCCAAGCGCGACTGCTACGCTAGAGGTCCTGGGTTCGATCCCCAGGTCGAGCAAAGTGTTATTGAGTTATCTCAATAACACTTTGCAGCAGCTCTGCTTCTCAGTAGTAGCTCGGAGTCTGGATTTGTGCCCGGTTAATGGCTATAGGCTCGCCCCCTATAACATGGGACCTAAACATACCAGGCGAACTGTGGGTGTACATTAAGTACGCCTCTGCCTAACCCTTCGGGGAATACAGGCGTGATGGTATGTTATGTTATGTTAGTTAGATGGTAAATTTAACAATAAATTAGGTTCATTATGGACCCCGTCGGGCACAGCAATGTAGGAGAGAGGAAGCAATGTGTGTCTATAATTATTATTTACTATTATAATTTATATATTATAATTTTCTCGACTTCGTTTGTTTTTAACTTTTGTTATACTAGTCAGTAATTTGGTATCGAAGCTACAATGATAGGCATGCAAAAGATAGCAAAATTTTAGTCACTCACTCCTTTATTTTCTTTTTTGAAAAGAAAACAAAACGTTGCCCCACACTAGGTATTTCTCCTGTAACATGGGTGAGTTTACAAACAAACACCCAGACCCGGAAAATATACCTGTAGGTCATACAAATATTATTGTTTCCGTGCGGGATCAACCCACAACACGTAACGTAGAAGCCGATTGCTCAGCCACTATGCCGTCAAATTTGTTCCACATCATACAAATGTTATGATATTTATTGCTGGAAAGCATTCGACGATATCTCTGCCTATAAATCGAGTGTGTGGTGGGCTCAAAACTAATTTATTAGCGATAATAGCCAGCTACTGGTGACTACGCCATTGTAAGGTCAAATTCAAATTACACCCTGGTGAACTATCGCAGTGGACCTACTGCCAACGTGACGATATTATAGTTAGTGAAATTGGTGTGGACATATGCATTAATGATGTGTGCTTTTGTTGTGAGCTTTTAAGTAAATGTTTATTTTAGTTTTAGAGTTTTAAATCCGTGGAAGGTCGGATCTGCTCATTAGGTACCTGCCTTATTAGTCTTGTGGTCCTGAGTCGAGCATTGTTATCTGGTTTTTCTATGAAAAGTATTTGCGATGTGTGCCCGGTTAATGGCAATAGGCCCGCCCCCTATTACATAAGACCTAAACATACCGGCGAACTGTGCGTGTACATTAGTACGCCTCTGCTCTCTCTTTGGGGAATACAGGCGTGATGGTATGTTATGTCTGCAGAATAATCAACCTATTCACTGCTGGGCCCGGGTCCGTAGGCTATATTCCACCACGCTAGCCTAGTGCAGATTGGCAGATTTCACACCGTCAACAAAATCTCTCAGGCATGTAAATTCCCTCACGATGTTTTTCCTTCACTGTTTGTGCGAGTGATTAATAATACGCACATGATTAGAATAAGTCAGAAGTAGAATACCATTTACTATCTGATCCTGTCATCCTTTAAACTGTATCTGAGAAAAAATGGTTCAGCAAAAGGTGCTAAAAATGACTGACGTCACTATACTCTGGGCCAAAGACGTAGCCTAAAAAGAGTTTCCATACCTCAATTGACGCGTCACTGTCAATCAAGAAATAGCGCTTACCTAAAGTGAGACTCTAGTACCCACCTAATACTCGTCTGACATACATACAAAATTCATGAAAGTTAACGTTGAACGCCGAGTTAAGTAAGCAATGGAACGGAGAATTCTTCTCAGATTTCTCAAAGGTTCTCTGACAGTTACACGCTAAGTACATTTACTTGCGAGTTGATTTTCAAAGGGAAAATGTGAAAAACGGTTTGTGTCATGTTGTATATTGCTTTGTTTAAGGAATTCGTAAGGTGCTTACCTCGTACTGTTATTCCTCTGAGGTGCTTACTTTATCTGGCACTGCCTGAAAGAAATCGCACAGTAGCCCTAAAAAAAATTGTCAAATATTTTGTATGGGAAACCTAGATCTTTAAGTGACCACTAGTACAGACCTTTCCATCCATTCTAATTTTATAAATGTGAAAATAATTCTATATGTCTGTCTGTTACCTCTTTACGCCTAAATCTCTACGCCAATTTTGATGAATTTTGGTTTAAATATACTTATGTATATTGGACCTTCAAGAATGATATAGGTCACCTTATCTCTCGAAAAGTCCTTTTGTGATGCGAGTGAAACCGCGAATAACAGCTAGATTAAATTTGACAGATCCGATCTATTTTTTTAGAATACAAAACCAGTTCAGCGATTTAAGCGTAAAAACAAACAGGCAGGTATTTGTATTAATAAGTATTTTAGACAATTATAGATAATTATTTACTTACACTTTAAGATTTTTAGGAATTAGGAAAACTGGAAGATTAAAGATATAAATTTTAATGGAAAAAAAAAACGATCTGAGACAGGGTTCGAACCTGCGTCCCTCCGGTTAGGTACATCGGACTTTTTAGCCAACAGTCTTGGTAGTTTAGTTGGCTAAAGCGTCTGGTGTTTTTTCATTAAAATTTATATATTTGGAAATATTTAGTTATTTAAAAAAATACTCGAAGATTAAGTCAGAGAAAACGTTAGATCTGCTATGGTTTTAGTATACATAACATCAACAATGAGATGTCCTTAAAATGATTTCGTATGTAAGTCTTACTGTTACAATGATGCTCTCATATTTACAAAGGAACGACTCCGTTCAAAGCCTTCCTTTGTAACTTGAAATGAAATAACTTTTGCGGAATATATCGTGTTCCGTTCAAATCCTTATAAATTTTACATTTCTCTAGCGTTCAACACACTTTGCAGCTCTCATGAGCGTTTTAAATTATTTATATGCCTTTATTCGTTCTGTTTTCTACTTATTACATAACATAACTTCACGCCGTATTTCCCGAAGGATTAGACAGATGTGTACCTTCTGATAAACACCACAAAGGAATTAAAATCTCCAATTTTGATGAACCACAATATGAGTATATATCACACAGACATATATATCATACACAAAATGATTCATAGACAGGCAGAGGTGTATTAATTTAGTTAGACCCACATTTTGTCTGTTTGTGTAATAGGGGGCAAACATAACAAATCCAAAATCCGAGCTGCGACTGAGAATTTCATAGAAAAACGTGTATACAATAACCAAATCAAACGCAGGACCTCTAGCGTAGCAGTCGCATTTATATAAAACCTTTATTGAATAAATCTTACACATCAAACTGCATAATTCTCAAACTATTTAAAAACAAAGTTGTAAAGATTGATAATGTAATATTAATTGTTTTTTTAAAGAGTATCTATGGAGTTTCTTGTCGACTCTTCTCTATGATCCACTTTTAGGAACCGTGCAACTAATTTGACCTTTTTTAATGACTAATTCTAATAAATATAAAACATTTTGACTTTGACATTGATTTAGGACCGGTTAAATTAAAAAAATGTTTATACAACGTTTTTGCTTACATAGGTACCTACACCGTAAACGCTAGCACAATTTGCACAGTGCCGAGTTAGCAAATGGCAGCAATTTAAAAAATATAAAGTTTTTGTTGAGGTTATTTTCATACAATGCGGTGTCATTAACCGTAATTGTCTCGAAATAATTGTGTATTCTGACATATGGTTACTTATACATTTATATTGTTTCGCGGCAATGACACTCATAGTACTGAATACAAGTACCTAGACAACGAGAATGGGAAGGTAAGTTTCTACGGTGTCTAATTTTGTACAAAGTTTTTTGAATTATTATATTTAGGAGTGATAGGTATAAGCAGTGATAGCCTAGTGGTATGATCGTTGAACTGCTAAGTCAAAGGTCTCGAGTTCGAACCCAAGGCACGCACCTCTGACTTTTCGAAGTCATGTGCGTATTAAATAGTTAATTTTCACGCGCTTAAACGCGGTGAAGGAAAACATCGTGAGGAAACCTGCATGCCTGAGAGATTTTCTCGATGGCGTGTGAAGTCTGCCAACCCGCACTAGGCCAGCGTGGTGGACTATAGCCTAATCCCTCTCATTCCGAGAGGAGACCCATGCCCAGCAGTAGGACAGTATAATGGGTTGATTATGTGATATATTAGGTTATGTCTAGGACTAGGTATTTATTGCTTAATGAGGGCTATCGTTTTTAAGTTCGCCAGATGACGCCACTGGCGAGTAAGGTCCTGAAGTATAGCTAATAAAGTTTGCTATTACACGCGGGAAAATAATGTATACATTAAATCATGTTTAACCTTTAAATAGTACCGTAAAAATATCTAGCGTGCCGCAGAGATAAGTATGTGGTCCCGTTTTGTTCGATAAAAAGCAGGACTTAAGTTTCTGAAAGATATAACTGTCACAAAACACTAACATTAATTGACCCGTAACTGTTAATTGCCATAATTAATCTCAGATATTGTGTTCAAAATGTGTTGTGTGTAATAATATTGTGTTCTAAATTATAAACATTAAATCAGCAATAGCCTAATGGCTAGGGCGTCGGACTTGCGATCATGTGGTTTTTTTATACCGCTAAGGTGGCAAACAATCATACGGCCCGCCTGATGGTAAACGGTTACCGTAGCCTATGGACGCTTGCAACACCAGGGGTATCACTCGCGCGTTGCCGACCCTTTAAAAATCTAATCTTTAGAATCTATCCCAAATGGATAATAAACTCTATTATTATTCATTTATTCGTGATAGGCTTACGCTTGGCTAGTTAGCCTGATGTTAAGCGATACTGCGATCTACGATGGAGCACGCTTACCTAGAAGAAACCGATTTACTCGTGATTTAAAGACACCCAGATTATATTTAAAAAGCGGCGGTAGCCTAATGGCTATT
The DNA here is from genome assembly GCA_910591435.1 of Acronicta aceris. NCBI lineage: Eukaryota > Metazoa > Arthropoda > Insecta > Lepidoptera > Noctuidae > Acronicta > Acronicta aceris. Next base: position 3,348,081 of record OU342767.1, on the reverse strand, counting down.
GCGTCGGCGAACTTGCGATCATGTGGTTGCCGATTCAAAACCCACACATTGCACTATCGACGTGAACCCACTCGTAACACAAGCATTTAGCTTACCACGACAGGTTAACAAGAATACTAGTAGGGAATGTGAGACCCACATTGCTAGTAAGCTTTTATTAAAAAAAAAATAACAAAAAATTAGGTATTCCAATTAGTAATAAACCCGCGTAGCCTCAGTGTAATTTGACATTTCGGAGACCTCCTACAATACTCCTCCACCTCTAGCGGCGAATTCACACGCGATAACATTCAACATCGTCATATAGGTACTTATATCAAATGGCAATGTCCATCTCGCATTTTAATTAAGAGCACATAATGATATTTTTAAGTAGGTACATACCTAATATTATTTGCCTTGTAATGTCATTGGTTCTGTGAATATATTAATAACAATATGACTGCCTCATTAGTCTAGTGGTCCCAAGTGCAACTGCTACACTAGAGGTCCTGGGTTCGATCCCCAGGTCGAGCAAAGTGTTATTGGGATTTTCTATGAAATTTTCATTAGCAGCTTGGAGTCTGGATTTGTGCCCGGTTAATGGCTATAGGCTCGCCCCCTATAACATGGGACCTAAACATACCGGCGAACTGTGGGTGTACATTAAATACACCTCTGCCTAATCCTTCGGGGAATACAGGCGTGATGGTATGTTATGTTATTAATAACAATAGTAGATGAGATCTTTTTTTCTCAGATATCTTATACGCTTTTTCCGTCCTTTATAAAAAAAGATATAGAATTACAAACCTTCAACCTACGAGTATAACCACCTCCCCAAAGGATAAATAAAAAGCAATTCTATTTTCGGAAATCGACAGCTCTAATTGGATAGGTAGCAAACAGAATATCAGATAATAATTTCCTATATAAACAAAACTTTTAGCAAACGACAAAAGGACAATTGTAATCATATTACAATGATTCGTTAACCAAGGGACGCCTTTGAAACTTTGATGTCAAGAATTCAGGAATTAATTGTTGGAAATAAGTCGTCCCACTTTGAGTTGTGACTTTCGTCGAATTACTTAATTAAATTTGGTCGTCAAGTTGCTAAAAATAATGGTTTCTAGTTGTGTTTGCAGAAGTAGGCGTTGGGTGTTTTTTTTTATTTGTACTTACACTTGTTGGCTGTTTGGCTTACACTTGTTTTGTGAGCTGGGCAGGTGGCCGGTATACCAACTAAAACCACTACCACCTTCCTTATAAGGGTGGGATCACGGGAATCGCTCTCGCATGATCCACCGCAGACGTCCAATGTTGGAACCTCCCCGAGGGGATATTAAGCAATAGCAGTATCGCTGCTATCTACCATGGAGCGCGCTTGCCTAGAAGAAACCGATTCACTCGTGATTTAAAGACACCCAGATTATATCTATCGGGGAAGACCCACTCGGGAAGCGCATTCCACATTCCAGCGGTACGCATGATAAAACACTTATGCGTTTCATTTGGGTGATAAAAAATAGACAGATAGATACTCTGCTTTATCTGCTAATTGTTGCTCTGCTTTCTTGCTGGATTTAACTTGAAGATTGTAATACCAATTATTTAAAAAGAGTGTCCATGGAGTTTCTTGCCGGATTCTTCTTCATAGGATCAACTTTTTTGGACAAACTTGGACTTTTAGACACTACTTGAACTAGACTCAATAACGTTTCTTACTGGAATAACTCGGAACGTAAAACTTATTGAAATAAAAACATTTGAACTTGATAATATCTAGAATATCTACTATCATCTAGTTTAGTCTAGTGATCCCGAGTGCTGATGCAAGGCTGCTGAAAGTGAGGGCCTGGATTCGATGCATACTTACATACATACACCTCTGCCTAACCTTTCGGGGAATTCAGGCTTAATGGCATGTATGAGTATTGTTACAGAAAGTGGATGGTAAATTTCACATTTTCCTCTACAGATTTGTCCAAGTGATAAATCGTGTACATGTTCCGAAAACATGTTGTCGGCCAACCCTTAACCTCAAATACCCTACAAACTTACCCAAACAACATTTAATAGATTGTTACTAGCTTAATGGAATAAAATCCAAACACTGGCTAACGGCCCAATTACGAACAAAATAATACTTTTCCTTGGCAACAATAAAGTTCAATTTCGCCCCTTTAAACCTTGCTTTGATTTGGAATTGGCTCACGTTCGCGTAGAAAGGGAAAAAATCTATTGAACACCAAAATTACCTTTGCGGGGAACTCTAACTTGACCCACTTCCTTTGAACTTTACCCTTCGTCATTCACAAAGTTGCATAAGTCGTTAAAATAGGTTTTAATACCACATTTTACATTTCCGAAATTTCTTTATGGTAATGGGTATTTTGCGTGATAAGGGTAAAACTGGAATGGGTAAGAGTATGCGGTCAATTTAGAGGATTGAAGGTTTGTTTACGTATATTGGCATCGCGTATATTTCTAGGAGTATATAAATTTATATAATATTTACTATTTATCCTACCTGCATATAACACGTTCCCTTCGCCCGCGGTTACACTTGCATCCGACCGTACTTTTTGAGTCAAAAGGTAGCCTGTATCCTTCGTCAGGATGCAGCAGTTTAGGCGTTAAAACTTAACAAACGGAGAGACAACTGCTTTATAATATTGGTTTGGACAATATAAAATCACGCCTTTGTGTGGTTAGGTAGAAATATAGGTAACTACTAATGTACCGTACACCCACATTTTGGCGACATGTTCCTAAGTGCCATATAAAAGGCAGCAAGCCTATCGCCATAAACCGAGTCCAAATCCAAACTCCGAGCTGCTATTACAAATTTCATAGAAAAACCCAATCACACTTTGCTCCGAGTGGACAAAGAACAATAACAATTCAGTCATTATCAAATTAGGACCAACGCACAACGATAATAAGTATTACATTACAATGGCAGAGTAGAGATTATCTACATGATACTCCAAAGTTTAGCAACAAAGAGCTTTGTCGCAATATCCCTGCCTTCTTATAATACGTAATGAGATTAAGTACCAAAGTAGTCTTTATCAATTTTAGATTATATTTAGAAGAATTTATCAATTTCCGAACAAACCATAGAAATGCGAGTGTGACTGTATCTGTTTACATTATCTGTTTTTAATGGATTAAATCACAAACGAGCTGATGAGCGACCTGGTGGTAAGTAGTCATCGTCGCTCATGGACACCTGCAACACCAGAGGACTTGATGATGCGTTGCCGACCGGTAAGAGCCCCTACGGACTGCAGACTGCCAGAGCCGCAGCAACCGAGGGGGAACTGGCACTTACATGCAAAAGTCAAAATACACACCAAGGTGCTATAGGACAGACTCCGACGTAAGGGTGTTCTCCAGCCAGTCAGACCCCTAGAGGTCCTACCACCGAGCAGAAATTGTCAAAGTCTGTTACTACCTTCTCTCTCTCTGACTACCTTTTCTCTCAAAAAATAATAATCGAAGGTAGTCCTTCTTGACCGCGGGTAAAACCGTGGATACCCACGATTATAGCTAGTATTATAATATACCTTTCAGAAATAAGAAACTCCAATAAGCATTAGATTTCTGTTTCATATATCGGAAAATATGAGATCATATAAGAAATCCGTCAGATATTTGACATAAAATCTGGAATAGAATTGAATCTATCACAGTCGGTTACTACCTATTTAGGAAGGATCAATGAGGATTTGGCAGAACCCTCGGATTAGGGCGAAAAAGAGAGAAAGCTTCGAACAAAGCCGGGGAATCATTTGTATTAACGTAAGTACAGGTTGCTGATGTATTAAGGTCTTATTTTGGATCTATTTGGGACAAAATTTCTGGTAGGTTTATGTCATGGTCCTGCGGTTTCATGTGTCATCCAAATAATGAGGTCAACCGTTACAGGTAGTCAGAAGGCCAAAAAGCCTGACAACCAGTCTTTTCCTAACATTGGTATTGCCTAATTGAATTGCGGAGGTCTGATGGCAATAGCTTCGAGTAAAATAATGATATTTGGATATACGATCAGACATCTGGTAAACCGGAAACCGACCCTAATGCTGGGAAAAGTCTAGGAGTATGATTGGTTATCCAACGTAATACTTTCGAAGGAGGTGGTCTACCTCTGCTAGATATGCTGCGTTTTCTGATGCCTGATCTCCACTTGAAAATCTTTTTGACCTAGATGCCCCACCCTATCCTTCTTAAACTGCAGCTATAAAATAGAATCACGCATGTATTCCCCGAAAGGTAAAAATGCACAACCACAGTTCACATACTTTCGCATTTATGAGTCATACTAATTTTTTAAAGATTCATCATACCATCACCCCTATACTACCCGAATGGTTTGGCGGAGACGTACTAATGTCACACCCACAGTTCCCCATATTAATATTGGAAAAAACTCCGAGGTGCTAATGAGAATTTCATAGAAAAACCCAATTACACCACTGACCTGAGTCAGTTAGCTACTGATCTACAGATGAGAGAGAATCACAAATAAAAAAAAACTGATGGCATTCATCGTTTTTATCCTATTTGGTGGAGCGCTTAATTAATCGCATGGGCGATTCCGTAATCACATCGAGGCCTGTTAAATAAGGTCAGAAAACGTTATGATGTAGGGAATATAACGTTATTGTGCGGGTTATTGGCTATTACGGTTCCTACTAGGTTTTACCAATATCTACCGATATTTTGAAATGAAATGTTTCAGATTCGTAAAGCAAGTTTATCCTATTAATATCCGTATAATATATCGTTATTGTTATTTATTACCTGTTATTTATTTTTGTTCTAGCTACCCTAATTTCATTCTTTTCAATCTTGGTTTAAACTTATTATGATCAATAATGATATAAACAATTAAAATTTTGCTTACATACATCTAAACAAAATATGTAATTACTTCTTTTGCTTTGATATCTATGCAAAATATAAAATTCTGAGACCAAAGGTAGCCAACAAGTTGTCATGTTCATATATTATAATTGTACCAACTTTTAATCCAAAGAAAACCAAGAACATCTTATTTCAAAGTCCTTGCAATAAAAATAAACATAAGACAGCAACACCAAATCGCGAATTGAAGTAAATCTCGCCATCTTTATGGCTGATTCGAGTAAAGTGACCCAATTTAATCGCCAAGTCGAGTAAAGTGAGCTATTCTGCGGGGATGTAGCTTCGTACGTAACGTAAGCTGGAAATGCCGCGGCACGAAATCTAAATCTTGGCAAACAATTTTCGTTGCCTTGAAACTTGTGGGTCAGGGTGACACGTGAACACCGAGTTAATTCTTTTTTGCTCTACTTCGCGTATAATGTGCAACCTTTTTAGAATCTTTTTTTTTTTCAGTAAATTGCTCGCCTTTTTTAAGTTGTTTACTTGTACGTACTTGTAAACTTAAATGTAGATTAGGAAAATTATTTCTAGCAAAAATTATAGCACCCAAATTTTCATTCACAATACCTATTTTCGTAGTAAAAAGGAGACTCTCACAGTATGGGAATAACAAGATTATGGAGATAACATTTGTGATACCATTTTAAGTATCGAATTTCCACCGTATAAAGTCATAATGAACTTACCCTGATTTTCTACCCGCCTACGACAAAACCAAAAGGAAGGTTTATTTTAATCAAAAATATTTTATTAAATTTGTTTTTTTTTCATTCATCCTTATTGAAATAAATAGAGCTATGGAACGAGCTATGCTTGGCATTTCTTTACACGATCGAATCAGTTTTTTTTTAAAGGTTACTAGTAATGATTCTTCTTTCTTCTTTCTTTCTTTCTAATGTGGGTCGCACATTACTAGTATTCTTGTTAACCTCTCGTGCTACGCTAAATGCTTGTGGTACGAGTGGGTTCACGTCGTTAGTACAATGGGTGGGTTTGGAACCGGCAACCACATGGTTGCAAGTCCGAAGCCCTAGCCATTAGGCTACCGCCGCTTTTGAGAAATGAGAAGATCCGAAGAAGAACTAAAGTTGCCGACGTAGATCAAAGGATTCGCAAACTTAAGTGGCAGTGGGCGGGGCACATAGCTCGTAGAACTGACGGCCGCTGGGGCAGAAAGGTTCTCGAGTGGAGACCACGCACAGGAAAGCGCAGTGTGGAACGACCTCCAACAAGATGAACGGACAACCTGGTAAAGGTCGCTAGGAGTCGTTGGATGCAGGCGGTATATAACCGGTCCCTGTGGAAGTCTTTAGGAGAGGCCTTTGTTCAGCAGTGTGACTTCTATTGACTGATATGATGATGATGATTAAATAAGTAAACATAACGGGGTACGATTAGTACTTAAAATATGTGCAAAGTTATGTATGAAAATTTAGAAAGTGATGTATGAAAATGTGCAAAGTAATGTATGAAAATGTGCAAAGTGATGTGTGAAAATGTGCATAGTGATGTACTAAAATGTGCAAAGCGATGTATGAAAATGTGCAAAGTGATGTATGAAAATGTGCAAAGTGATGTATGAAAATGTGAAGTGATGTATGGAAATGTGCAAAGTGATGTACGAAAATGTGCAAAGTGATGTATGAAAATGTGCAAAGTGATGTATGAAAATGTGCAAAGTGATGTATGAAAATGTGCAAAGTGATGTATGAAAATCTCCTTACTCCACCAGGAGTACATAATACATATGAAGCTTACATCGTAACGATGCAAACTATATTCTAGCAACTCATAGAGTTGATCTCGCTTTCTAAAAGTGGAGCAAATGGAACAATAGGGCATGTATTTATGAATGGAGATCCAAACAGTAGTTCGGATGGAACGGTCTAAATAAATAGATAATACTTGCCTTTATGATAATTAATCTCTAAGACGTACATTATAATACACAACTATATAACTGCCTTAGCCTAGTGGTTCTGAGCGCGACTACTACGCTACAGGTCCTGGGTTCGATTCCCAGGTCAAGCAAAGTGTTATTGGGTTTCAAAATTGTCAGTAGCTGATTTGTACTCCGTTAATGAGATACCTAATTACACTGTATTCCCCGAAGGGTTAGACAGAGGTGTACTAACGTAAACCCACAGTTCGCCGATATGTTTAGGTCCCATGTAATATGCAGCAAGCCTATTGCTATTAACCGGGCACAAATCACAAAATCCTAACTACTACTGAGAATTTTATAGAAAAACCCAATAACACTTAGCTCGATCGGGGAATCGAACTCAGGACATCTAGCGTAGCAGTCGCGCTCACGACCACTAGGCTAATGAGGCAATTCAACAGCAACAATTTTAACAAATTTTTATTGATAAAAACCCCGTTGCAGCAAGACATGATTACTATGTTTTTGCATTGTCATTGAAGTCATAGGATATCAAATTTCAAATCGATCAGACCTGTGGAAGTTGCTCACATCCCTTCACGAACCAGAAAAGAGCTGATGATCTTCAGGCCAGATTTTTTTAGAGAACTCTCGATGATGTCGCCTTTCTAACAATAATTAAAAATCGGTTACACGTCGGAGAGCCATGCTTCGGCACGAATGATACTACGGCCAGGAAACCGGCGTTAAACAACGCTTACGTTGTGTTTCGCCGAGTGAGTGAGGTTACCGGAGGCCCAATCCCCTTTAAAAAGGCCGGCAACGCACTTGTGACTCCTCTGGTGTTGCGGGTGTCCATGGGCGGCGGTAATCGCTTACCATCAGGCGATCCGTCTGATAGTTTGCCCTCCTATCCCATAAAAAAAATCGGTCGATTCGTAAAGCCGCTAAGATGCTACAGACAGATACATATACACAGACGTTATAAGATTAACGTGTGTTAATCTTATAACACCCTCTTTTTGCATCGGAGGTTAAAAAAGAAGCAGAAAAATAAAACAGAATTAAATTCAATTGATGTACTACAAGTGAGTTAAAACGAAATCGATGTCGCGTTCTTCGAAACGACCTAATTTCCGTTTGCGACGGCCTAATCCGGATTCAGTGAGGCCTTCATTGGCTTCATTTAGGCCTAGGCCGCGTCAACATCGTGTTTCAACTAGTTTAATTTAATTAAAGGATTAATGTGATCGATTGGAACGGACGGTCAACACTTATTAAGACGTATTTGGGACTAATTAGATCGTATAAACTTTATAGAGGTCGTACGTAGAGAAGCCTCATTAATTTAGTAACTTTAAGCGCAAATGTTACGCTAGAAGTCCTGTGTTAGCATATTAAATTCCCAGATCGATTAATGTGTTATTAGATTCTTCTATGAAATTCTCAGTAGCAACTAGGAGTTTGGATTTGTGCCCGGTTAATGGTAACAGACTCGCCCCCTAAACATACCGACGAAATGTGGGTGTAGATGAGGACACCTCAGCCTAATCCACCAGAAAATACAGGCGTGATGGTATGTTATGTTATTATTAATGAAGAGCTTGAATATACTGGTTCCTTACGCGAATTTAGCAGTAAGACTACTATTTTTTACGGATTTTATCGCGTTGTATTGATATTATTTAATTTCCGATGTTTCGGATCCTTTAAAGGATTCATGGTCACGGGTATACTGAGGTTTTGGACGTCTTAATGTTAAAATTACTAACAGCCACTTACCTGAAATTTTTGTTAAAATAGATTGAGTATAATATGTAAGTATTATTCAATTATTAATAATTTTCATAGTCTCTACTTCTAGTAATACAACTAGAATCGTATTGATAGGTCTCGTGAGAGCTGAGAAAATGAAAATGCAAAATGTATTTCGTCTGGTGCAAGAATCAATAAGCGTTCTTTGTTTAGCAAGACAAGAAAGAGCATGCTTTCAGCTCCGACAACTTAATAACAAAAGAGTGTTTTAATAAAATACTTTATAAGCTTTAATGGGCCATAAAGACAACAGCTAACGGCGGACCCTTGCTTCCTGTGGTTTCACTCGTATTCCAAACCATTTTTTCACGCAAAAGGTAGCTTACATCCTATTTAAAAATGCTATCTATCTACTTGTCAAGTTTATCGAAAATTATCAACTGGGTAACAAATCGTGGTCGCATGCTGCCGTTAATTCATCCATTCATCAATCAATCATCAATCAAGTTGGCACCAATAGTTCATAGCGGGATGTGACCATGACTAAAAATTGGACACCACTTTTCTTGGACATACGAAAATTTGCTCGTTTCATACTTTTTAGTTGATTTTTTCGTTGTCGGGTTTTAGTTTTTTATGTTATGCTAATATATAATATATTAGTACAAAAAATCTTTACTGTGAAGGTCAAATAAAACACAATTCGTTTTTGTATTCATGTAAATACTCCAAGGTTCAATGAAATTATAGGTAGGTTCTTGCAATAAAACGGTATAGGAAAATTTCTTCAAATCAGCACTAACTACGTAACATGTTTTAAATGGCATCTACTTAGCAATTACACTGCAATCTAGTCATTAATATTCAAGCATCCATCGTATAACAAAATGACATAATGCATAGTCCCATACAACTGGGTCAGTGCGTCTGATTACTATAGCATTTAATGATCCGTAATAGGATCATTTCCGTACCAACCGGTATGATTCATTATTTTAATATTAGTGGCTATTTGCTTTTATAAAAAATACAAGGTGTTTATAAATATACGTAATGCTAAAAGTTTGAATAACATGTATAAACCTACTAGCTGATGCCGTGGTTTCTCTTGTTTTCCAAAAGAACATACTATGTGGACTATCTTTTTGTGATTTTTTTGCATTTTGCATGCTAAGATAGTTAAAAGGTAAGGTGGCATCGTACGACACTGTAAAGTAAGTCGTGTCGGTTGAGAAGTAAGGTAACTTGCCTCTCATAGATGTCACCAACGTCACCTTATGACGTAAATTCAGAATGTGAAGGCAAAATTTCAATCATGCGGGTAGGGTTCGCGGTCAGAGCGTCTGGTATATCAAACCAGAAGATGCAGGTTCGAATCCTGCCCGCGATTGAATATTTTCCTTTACTAAAACATAACATACTATGTGGACGCTGAACTGCCCATACAAACGTAATACCTAAATAAATCGTATATATAAATCTAGTATCTACTGCCCGCGGTTTTATTTGCTTCCCAAAAGCATTTACTATAATCCTGATTTTAGACGGCGTATCAAGGTGAAATATGCACCAGATTGAAAGATAGACCTTCAACAATATGAATGAAAACACCGCATCAATTTCATGCAGTAGTTTTTGCGTGATACGCGTACAAACACACAGACAGACAGATAAAAATTCGAAGTGTTTTGTTTAGGCTCCTGTTGCTCTAATAATGATCCCCCATTCGTTTTTCTTCAATATCCATAACTAGCGGGCCCGGCAAACGTTGTCTTGCCCTGAATCATCATCTTGCTGCCCTTGTCCCAATTTATTTGTGGTCGGCGCAGCATGTCCTTTTCTTCCATTCATCCCTGTCAGCCGTCACCTCAATCATTCACTCGTAGAACCCGATTGCGGTGCCACCTACGGGCTCAAATTGTGAATCTAAACCATTCAGGGACCCTTTTAAACAATCACAAAAATATAAGAATGGTTGACTTGCTTGAGTGGTTACCGACGTTACGTAGTTAGTGGTGATTTGAAGAAATTTTCCTATAAGTACCGTTTTATCGGTTTCCTATGAAATTCTCCGTAACAGGTTGAAGTATTCCTGGTTAATGGCTATAGGCTCGCTCCTTATTATATAGGATCTCGCGCCTCTACCTAACCCTTTGAGGACTACAGGCGTGTTAGCATAATAGTTGATCCATTGTATGAATGGGTCGTGTGACTTCTAAAATACATATGGCCAAATACTCAACTCGCTACTCAATTTTAAAACGCCGTTGAGTCTCATGATGTCTCTACAGACAGAATGAGACTCAACGGCGTTTAAGTGATAGCACTTCAAACTGACTGTGACAGCACGAGACATCTTAAAATTGAGTAGCAAGTTGAGTATTTGGCCAATAAAGTTTTTATTCTAATAAGTCACATGAACTGGTAAAATCCACGAGAGTCCATGCACATCTGATTAGTCGTAAGAAGAGACAATTTGTATGGAAAAATGTTTATTCGATATTTTAACTTTAATATTTTCAATATCAGGTAAAGTAACGTTTGCAAAATTCAATAAAAGCACGCAGTTTTTTTTCTTTTAAGAATAATTTGCCCCACACAAGGATTTTTCTAAATCAACATCCAGACCCGAAACAACTACCTTTCAAAGAATCTTGTAAAGAGTAGTGTGTGTCAGGTCAACTGTACATTTTCGCTATTTTACAGTAACCAAAGCATTTCCTTTTTGTGACAGAAGTAACAAAAAGATTGAAGTGAGTGAGGGCGCGCTCCGAATAATAGTCCATTGAAATTTTGAATGGAATAACGCTGTAACTGAAATAGCCTGTGAATCACAAAATACACTATAATAATAATAATAATAATAAAATTGTTTAATTCGGGCATCTAGGCCCATACAAAAATCACATTTCATTACATACATAATAATCAAACATTTAAATAATACAAAATTACAAATAAGGCATTCGGTTACATACAATGAAATAATTAAAATGATTAAAAATAAAATGTCAATGTTAATTTTTTTCTAATTGTGAAGTCGCATCCAGTGGGCAAGTATCGGGCTGTCCCATCTATCGGCTAACACACCCAGGATGGAATTGGCGCTGCCGCGCCAGCGGGAGAGCAGTGACGCGCATCGTTTACGGATAATGGCATAGAAGCCATCCACCCGCGCGTCCGCAAACATGCAACATGCAACTATGTGTATTGCTTTTACATAATGTATTGTGATGTTCATCGAGTGATCACTAAGAATGTATTCTTACTCAAGCCTAAGTTAAGACTTAATTTCAATCAGAGGCTCGAAGTAATTGGTTTTCTATTGTGTTTGCTAATTGATACTTGACAAAGAAAACTAAGTAATTTGGAAGAAAAATATTTTTTGTGTATTGTAGCTTCAGAACCGAACATCCAATTTCAAAGTAAAATTTATACGGGCGAGACCATCTCGAAAGTCCTACGTTCTATCAAATAAAAAAAGTTGTTGTGTTGTCTGTTCACAATCATACATACAAAATCTTAATCATTCAGTAAGCGGCGGTAGCCTAATGGCTAGGGCATCGGACTTGCGATCATACAGTTGCCGGTTCGAAACCCACCCATTGCACTACCGAGTATTTACTAGTAATGTGCGATCCACATGGCTAGTAAGTGTGTTTTTTAAAAAAAAGTGCTCAAGGAAATAATTTGCTCTAGAAGCATAATGTTGCTGGACTATATTAGTTTTTTACTGCCATGTCACACACCCTTAGCTGAGAGACATTCTGTAGGCGTCCACATGTCACGTACCTAAGCTTTGAAAATGTGTGGGATTGACATTTGCAAACGCTCTCATCGCTCACGTGATAATGTCAGTTCCATACATTTTTATCTCTTCGTGACGCAGAATGTCACTAGTTAGAATTCTTTATTTAACATACCTGCATACATTCACGCTTTCTCCCACAATGGTAGGCAGAAACTATAGACCGCCATTTGTTACGATTCCTGCATACACCTTTTGTTTACTACACACCTGACCTTTTTTAAGTATCTCGCCAATCGCCTTATAAATTCCTTTCGTTAATCGTCTTTCATTAATTCCCTCAACATGAATAATCCATCTCAACATATTCTTTTAAGCGGCGGTAGCCTAATGGCTAGGGCGTCGGACTTGCGATAATGTGGTTGCCGGTTCGAAACCCACCCATTGCGCTACCGACGTGAACCCACTCGTAACACAATCATTTAGCTTAGCACGAGGGGTTAACAAGAATACTATGTAGTAATGTGCGACATGCATCGCTAGTCAGCTTTTTTTAAAAAAAATACGTGTCACTTCTTTATTTAAATTAAAACAAAACACATGAATAACGAATTAGTATGTAGGTACTCAAAACAAAAATGCATCCCTTTGTTTCATTACAGAAATCCTCATCCAAACGTATTAATTAAAATGCAAAAGAATGCTAGGGGTTGATCGCGGGACACTGGAGAGCATTTGAATTGAATTAATTAATTTGGGCCAGACGAAAATACTTCAGATAACCTACTCCTCATTATTACTAAAGCTTTCTTTTAGCTCATAGGGCCTTTGAAGTGGACACCTGAAGCTGGGTGAAGTTTCAGCACGATGTTTCCATCATCATCTTATTTTTTTTCTGCTGACTTGACTATGACTGCCTCATTAGTCTAATCGGTAGTGGTCTCAAGCGTGACTGCTACGCTAGAGGTCATGGGTTCGATCTCCAGGTTGACCTATAAGGGTTTTCCATGAAATTCTCAGTAACAGCTCGGAGTCTGGATTTGTGCCCGGTTAATGGCAATAGGCTCGCCCCTTTTTACATGGGACCTCAAATAAAACATACCGGCAAACTGTGGGTGTACATTAGTACACCTCTGCTTAACCCTTCGGGGAATACAGGCGTGATGGTATGTATTGAATATGTAATGGAGCCTTACTTGACGGCAAGTACAATTAAATTAAGTTTAAAATGGAGCACGCAATTCAAGTAGGTAAATACCCCTAAGTGACATATAAAGTGCGGATCATTAGAACCTACCAGCGTGTTTGGTTTTGTTGGTTTTTATAACAAGCGTTTTTTCTGTTAGTGAAAATTTCTTAACTGTCTCCCCATGTGCAATATTACTTCTTTCTGGTAAAGAAACTTACGTACATAGAAACTTACATACATATGTATATCAACACCAATATAAAGTACCAGGATCGTACCAAATGGAAATCTATAGTCTCTGCCTACCTCAATGGGAGACAGGCGTGAAAATGTGTAACATTATAACATAACGCATGTATAACAACACCATCATAAAGTACCAGGATCGTACCAAATGGAAATCTATAGTCTCTGCCTACCCCAATAGGAGACAGGCGTGAAAATGTGTAACATTATAACATAACGCATGTATAACAACACCAATATAAAGTACCAGGATCGTACCAAATGGAAATCTATAGTCTCTGCCTACCTCAATGGGAGACAGGCGTGAAAATGTATAACATTAATACATAACACATGTATAACAACACCATCATAAAGTACCAGGATCGTACCAAGTGGAAATCTATAGTCTCTGCCTACCTCAACGGGAGACAGGCGTGAAAATGTGTAACATTATAACATAACGCATGTATAACAACACCATCATAAAGTACCAGGATTGTACCAAGTGGAAATCTATAGTCTCTGCCTACCCCAAATGCAGACAGGTGTGAAAATATATATAATGTACACAAAAAGCCTTATTTAAAAAAATATTATTAAGTACCTATTAATAAAAAACAAGGCCTTATTAAAATAAACTTTATAAGCTAACATATTTTTTAATTTAGGTACCTACTGCGGTTTCATATTTATTATTCCACGAATTAATTTATTTTGTAATAAAAGAAAAGAAGGAACAGAATAAAAACCGGGTTTTAATTTACAATTCGTATATTAAAATATCCGATTGAGCGGTTTTTCGGTGAAACGAAACGGGAAAATACAATATCATTCCAAAGATTAATATTGATTCTTCTTCGCTCCCAATACTGGCTTACTATTAAATATTTTGAATAAATAGCTTTATTACTATTACGTTTTCATGTTTTACTGTGATGGATTTCATGTTTTTATGGTTGTTAGAAAGGGTACTCTTTCAAAATGGGGAGATAATGGTAATATAATTATTATTATTTTTTTTTTTTAAACACGTTGCCCCACACTAGGAATTTCTCCTGTATCGTGGTTACGTTTACACAAATTATCACACCCCGCACACCCAGACCCGGAACAACTACCTGGAGGTAGATCATAAAAATATTTGTACCATGCGAGTATCGAACCCACAACACGTTACGTTATTTATTTTGATTATAATTTTTTTTTTATGGGATAGGGGAACAAACGAGCAGACGGATCGCCTGATGGTAAGCGATTACCGCCGCCCATACACACCCGCAACACCAGAGGAGTCACAAATGCGTTGCCCGCCTTTTAAAAGGGATTGGGCCTCCGGTACCCTCACTCACTCGGCGAAACACAACATAAGCGTTGTTTGACGCCGGTCGTCTGTGAGGCCGTGGTATCACTCCGATCGAGCCGGCCCATACGTGCCGAAGCGTGGCTCTCCCACGTTAAACGTTAACTTTGATTTTTTTTATACCAATGTTACAGGGTGTTCTTAAATGACGACACGTTTAGCGTTGCGGCTGAGCAATCGATTTCTGCGCAACGTGTTGTGGGTTCGATCCTCACACGGAGAAAATATTTGTATGATCTACAGGTAGTTGTTCCGGGTCTGGGCGTTTGTCTATACCAGAACTTGTGTTTGTAAACGCACCCACGATATAGGAGAAAATCTAATTGTAGGGCAACCTTTTAAAAATAAAATAATTGTCGGAAAAATGAAAAAAACTTTTCGATAAATTATAATTATAGGTAGGTATCGTCTCCATCTTTCGCGGATTGATTTACCCTTAACGATTAACCGTTTGATGTAACGTCACCCACGAAACCGAAATTAGTTTCCATACACAGTTAGACATTCCTTTTTAATTTTATTAAGGGTCCGACGGAGCGTGAATAGCCCACAAAAACGTAATCAGTGAAGTAGTAGCAGACGACATAGGACCGTAGGAACCTAGATTAAGAGTAGATATCTAAAGCCGAATTATAACATAATTTGAAAGAATATTACTATTACTACTACTACTGACTGCCTCATTAGTCTAGTGGTCCCAAGCGCGACTGCTACACTAGAGGTCCTGGGTTCGATCCCCAGGTCGAGCAAAGTGTTATTGGGTTTTTCTATGAAATTCTCAGTAGCAACTCGGAGTCTGGATTTGTCTGGCTCGCCCCCTATAACATGGGACCTAAACGTACCGGCGAACTGTGGTTGTACTTAAGTACGTTTCTGCCTAACCCTTCGGGGAATACAGGCGTGATGGTATGGTATTTTATGTTGATAGAATATTGTCTGGATTACGATTTATTTCGGTATTACGTTTGTGAGAGAAATTCGGTCCGCCAGAATTCTAATCCCATTTCGTTACAAATAAAAAATAGTCATAAGCATCTCTTCTTGCCGAGAATAGGTAATAACCCTGTTTATTACAGCTCCAAAAGCGTTACGTAAATTTACCCAAGTGCTGTGTGCAAGAGTTTATTGTAATTGTGAGTTCTCAATATCATCGGGCGACCCAAATGTATGGGTTTTATGAGGGATTGCACTTACAACCAGAAACATGGTAAGTGTACACGATGACAGCTGAAATGTTATAGGTTCAGTTTTAGACTTGCAACCTTGACCTATGATTAATAGTAGTTGTTTTTGAGCTATGATTCTTATTATAAACTAGATTAGATATATTTTTGTTTGTAAGTGTAATATGTAATAAGTACTATATTAGTTTGCTAGTGATTTTTGTAATGTTCAATGGTTTGTTTTTTTTTCTAGTGGTGGAAGGAAAATTATCTATCTATAGTACCTACAATAACACAAAATTTAAAATTTAAGATACTCCCGCAGCATTCAAGTATATGGTTACCGTGTTCTTGCAGTACTATTGAAGTAACAGGATACCAAATTTCAAATCTATAAGACCTGTAGAAGTTGCTCAGATCCCTTCATCAACTAGAAAAGAGATGATAATCTACAAACGGCTGGCAAAATTTTCTTAAATCATAGCTAAGAACACTTTCGATTAGGTCACCTTACAAACTAAAAAAACGGAACCAATGTCGGTCCACTCGTTTGAGAGCTACAATGCAACAGACAGACACAAGATACACATTACCACGTTAAACTTATGACACCAGACTCGAACAGAAGAATCTAAATAAGAATTTGAAGCCAACCTATGTTTTTTTTTTACTTTTTCAAATCTTCCTTATGCTATGATCCCTATCATTCATGCTACTCTGGTACTGAAATTTCGATTTTATTCTTCCGTTTATCCTTATCTTTACATATTATAAAACAAAGTTCCCCTTATCGCGTCTGTCTGTCTGTCTGAACGCGATAAACTCAAAAACTACTGAACGGATTTTCATACGGTTTTCACCAGTGGATGGAGTGATACCTGAGGAAGCTATAGCGGAGCCTATCATCTACAAAATCTATATTATAACATACCTAAGTAACTATTTCCCGTAGGGTTAGGCAGAAGTACACTAATGGATACCCACAGGTATGTTTAGGTCGCATGTAATAGAGGGCGAGCTTATGGTCATTAACCGGACACAAATCCAAACTCCGAGTTGTTACTGAGAATTTCATAGAAACACTCAATAACAGATTGCTCGACCTGGAACTCGAAACCAGAAACTCTAGCGTATCAGTCGCGCTGGGTACCAATAGGCAAATCGGCAGTTATTTATATTCCCTAACTGAATTTGTATCCAATTATCAGCTAGCGTAGATACGGTTATTAAGGGTTATGCTAACGAAGGATTTATTCCATGAAATATGAGGCGATAAACGAAATTAATTAACATACCTACCTATCAACCTTTTTGGACGAAATATTTGTGTGGACTCGAAAAGATAGATGCTTTTGTGTTTTTGCAAAGTAGGTATTTACTTTTGGTTGATACTTTGTCCAAACTCTGCAATTATGCGTATTTATTATCTGATAACATAGGTACGATAATACACAATAAGACATCGTTGCGGATTGAAATATGATGTAGTGACACGTATTGAAAAGAATATGCTTAGAAAGTTTGGAAATGTTTTTTATGGAATTAAGTAGCCAAACTTGCTGTCGAGCCGCCTGGTGGTAAGTACCCATGGACACCTATAATACCAAAGGAGTTGCTGATGCATTACCGACCCTAAAGAGCCCCTACGGCCTGCAGATTGCCAGAGCCACTGCAACCGAAGAGAACCGGCTCTTACGCGCAGACTCCGACGTAAGGGTGGTCGCCAGCTAGTCAGGCCCCACGAGGTCCTACCACCGAGCCAGTCAGATATTTTCATGCCTCTTACGGGATGCATATCTCAAAAGCATGTTGAAAGAATGTCTAAAAAATGATTAACGAAAGAAATTTATAAGACGAATGTCAGCAGCAGCGTCAGAAGTGGTCGCCCTAGAAGGACGTATCTACGCCAATCTTATTGGCGAGATACTTCAAAAAGGTCAGGTGCGTAATACTCGCAACCAGCGCGTATAATCTCATAGATTATGAATGTGGGAGAAGTAAAAGATGTATGGAAGAAGGTGCCGTAGCAGGTGACGTTCTAGTTTCTGCCTACCCCTGTGGGAGAAAGGCGTGAGTGTATATATTTTTTTTATAAAACTTACTAGCAGTGTGGGTCCCATATTACTAGTACTCTTGTTAACCCCTCGTGCTAAGCTAACTGCTTGTGTTACGAGTGGATTCACGTCGGTAGTGCAATGGTTGGGATTCGAACCGGCAACCACATGATCGCAAGTTCGACGCCCTAGCCATTAGGATACCGCCGCTTGGATAACAATGTTTCAACTATTATACCACCACGCATGTATTCCCAAAAGAGCTTTTTTTGGCAATTTATATTGATTTAATGTTATAATTTAAAGCATATTTTTAATGAGGGGATTTCGTTGTTGACTGTACCTATAACTTACCAAGAAGCATTAAATTAAGAATTTTCAAAGCATTTCCCTCGGCACCGGATTTTGTCGGAATCAGTGGTAATTTTTAACGCACCAGTAATGTTCTCCTCCATCCCGCGGGAAAATGGAAAATATGGCGACCGCAGTGCACACCTCGATTTTCACAACAAATAACTATATTGAATCGTGTTGGCCGCATTGGAAAATGTTGCTAAAATTCCCCGCCTGATTCTCAACTATATGTCGGGGGAGTAAGGTTGAAAATCGTAACGGTGATGTTATGTGCATAACAGAATTTCTTGCCCGGCTCACAATTGGTCGCCTGTTGACGGAAATAAGGTATATGCACGTGGAATTCCAAATGAAAGCAGCTTATTTTGGAATATGAAGGTGAAATTATTCATACAGGATATCGAATATAGGACTGTATGCATCTACATATTGATGTGGCTTTGGCCACATAAATTAAATAAAGTTGCTTTATGAATTTGTGACGGAAAGCTCAAACGTGCTCCCTTACCGTAACATCTATTGTTGAATGTCAAATTTTCAACTTTGACTATTCGCCTCAGGTGTTCCAATTTCAAACGTGAGTCATGTCTCAAATTGAAATAGTTTATAACTACTTCAACTTTTAATTGTATTCAGTATGTACTTTGACAGTTGAAGGGTGTTAAGCGCCATCTGGCCGCAGCCGCGCGTAGCAACGCACATAATTACTATAGGTTTTTGGTGCCTTGGTACGCGTGGCGTCTAGATGGCGCCGGGAAGCATAAATATTATTCTAGATTCTATATTTTTCTATGGTTTAAAAAATATAAGACTGTCAAAAAATATACATTTTCTGAACTTCGAGCAAACATGTGTTTTATTTAGCACATTCAAATATAATTATAATTAGGAACTGAGACTACTTTTATATAAACGAAACGAAATATACAAAGGGTTACCAGTTTTTGACACAAAAAATATAGTGAAGTGGTGAAAGAATGAACGAAATTTTAATGTACTACTTATATCCAAACTGTTATTAATAACGCCTGCCTCATTAGTCTTGTGGTCCCAAGCGCGACTGCTTCGCTAGATGTCCTGGGTTCGATCCCCAGGTCGAGCAAAGTGTTATTGGGTTTTTCTATGGAATTCTCAGTAGCAGCTCGGAGTCTGGATTCGGAGTCGGAGGCTCGCCCCCTATTACTCGGGACTGTGGTGTATACATTAGTACGCCTTGGAGGCCTGCATCCAGCAGTGGACGGCTATAGGCTGATGATTATGATGATGAATCATACCAGCGAACTGTGGGCGTTCATTTGTACAACTCTACCTAACCCTTCAGGGAATACAGGGGTAATGGTATGTTATGTCCTATCTATGGCACTGGTTGGGTATTTTCACCAGACTTCGCGTCATGTCGTCACAAGCCTTGTCAAAATTCGCAAAATATTTTCTATGAACCGTATGTATATATTATTGGGCAGCAAAATTGCTGGAAGATGAAATGTTTTGGTATTCGCGCACATATTTTCGTCCAAATATGTGTTACCGATAAATCCAGTCTCAGAATTTGATGGTGGATTTATCTGAGATTTTTCATGTACGCCCGCAGCATTTTCCTGTTTCAAAACAGTATATTTACATTCGGTTTACATAATTTATTTGGCTTGAGTATAGTATAGAGTGACAGCTGTGATAGCCTAGTTGTATGACCGTTGGACTGCCAAGTCAATGGTCTCGAGTTCAAACCCAAGGCATGCACCTCTGACGTTTCGATGTCATGTGCGTATTAAATAGTTAATTATCACGCGCTTTTTACGATGTTTTCTTTCACCGTTTGGTGAAGGAACACATCGTGAGGAAAACGGCATGCCTTAGAGATTTTCTCATGGCATATGAAGTCTGCCAACCCGCACTAGGCCAGCGTGGTGGACTATAGCCTAATCCCTCTCATTCTGAGAGGAGACCTGTGCCCAGCAGTGGAACAGTATAATGGGTTAATTATGTATAGAGACAGATATATATATATATATATGGGTAGAACATAATATAACATACTATCACGCCTGTATTCCCCGAAGGGTTAGGCAGATCGGTAGGTAATATTGTACACCCACAGTTCGTCAGTATGTTTAGGTCATATAATAGCGGGTAGCGCCTATTGTTATTAATCTGCCATAAACCCAAACTCAGAGTTGCTACTGAGAATTTCATAGAAAACCTCAATAACACTTCGTGACCTAAGAATAGAGTCCAGGATCTCTAAACGTAGCAGTCGCGCTGGGGACCACTAGACTAATGAGTAAGTACAATGTACACTCATACCGCGTAGACTGCATTATTAACACAATAACTGTATAAATTATAGCCTATGTGTAATCTGATGAATGAGCTATATTATTGTAAAGTTTCATTAAAATCGAGTTAGTACAGTACCATACACTAGTTTTTGTTTTTTACATCCTCACAAAATTTCACGTTTATAATATTAGCAGGATAATAAGCAATACGAGCAAGCCTATTGCCGTTGACTGGGCTCAATTCAAACCTGCTACTGCGAATTTTCTACCGGAAAATAATCTATATAATATTTTTTTTTACGTGGGAGAACCATGCTTCGGCACGAATGGGCCGGCTCGACCCGAGTGATACCACGGCCCCACAGAAAACCGGCGTTAAAAAACGCTTACGTTGTGTTTCGCCGAGTGAGTGTGGTTACCGGCGGCCCAATCCCCTTTTAAAAGGTCGGCAACGCACTTGTGACTCCTCTGGTGTTGCGGTTGTCCATGGGCGGCGGTAATCGCTCTCCATCAAGCGATCTGACTGCTCGTTTGTCCTCCTATCCCATAAATAAAAAATTAAAAAATATCTGCCAATCGCTGTCATCTAGTACCTAGATAAAACATTGACTTGTAAATGAATATACAAGTATTTACAGAAATAAATATCATTTTACAACTTTACCCGACTTCGAAACCGAACCCACAAGCTCCGACACTTCGAATACGGCATTTAATGAGGGAGTCACTCATTTTTTAACGACAATTTTCCCAAGGAAACATCATATTTTCATAATATTCCTGAGGAGACATCATTTACATGTCCATTATCTTTCTTTACATCGGAACAGTCTCAGAAATCTTTAAATCCCAGCTTATCCCATTCGTGAGAAAAGCCTTTTTTGTAACAAAGAGGTTCTTTTCAGTCATAATAAGTAAGAAAAAATATTCCGAGAGCTCTTTGCTTCCTTAAAAAAAGATCAATAGAAGGGGGGTGGGGGGTATTCAAATGATGTTTAGACTGTGGTTACGGGAATTTCGAGGAATTGGTGACTTGCTTTGACCGACTCCAAATACTTATTACTGCTATCATTATATATCGGACGTCTGCGGCAAGCACAGCTTAACGTTGGGACGTATAATATTATTAAATCCCACACACAAAACAGAACCCTTCACATGTCTATAATAATCACAAATTAAATAAGAAACTTTAAATATTCGTGAAAGTAATGAAGTTTAACATTATGATAAAGAAAAAGCTAGTGGAGACTGACAAAGCAATCTCTTCGTCGACTGTACACAAATTCAGACGCTCATAAATTCGTAGAAAGGCGAGTGTGGAGCCAGCGCGGTTGAATGGAACGCTGCTGGTATTGATCCACCAGATTTTATGAATAACAAGGTTATCCTTGAGATAAGTCGCCAAGCTAAATGGTTCTTGAGATATTGCATTCGTCTGCAAGAAGTTAATTTATTTTTCTATAATAAAATTCTGATACAATTGCCTGCCGTTAATATATTTTGTTGATTTATTATCTGAAATGAAACTGGTACTTCTAAAGCTTAGGTGTCTCAACTATTGAAGTTCTTCTGAATATATAATCACCGCGCTAAATTGAAACAAAACCATTTTTTAAGGATTTTGTCGCGTTATATTTATACAATCTGTTAAGAAAGCCCAGTCCGACCCGTGAAGGTGTTGTTAGGTATCGAGATCCGGTTCTATTTTATACGTATAATCGTTTTCACAATACAAGTAGTGCAAGTGACTGCCTCATTAGTCTAGTGGTCCCAAGTGAGACTGCTACACTAGAGGTCCTGGGTTCGATCCCCAGGTCGAGCAAAGTGTTATTAGGTTTTTCTATGAAATTCTCATTAGCAGCTCGGAGTCTGGATTTGTGCCCGGTTAATGACTATGGGCTCGCCTCCTATAACATGGGACCTAAACATACCGGCGAACTGTGGGTGTACATTAAGTACACCTCTGCCTAACCCTTCGGGGAATACAGGCGTGATGGTATGTTCAATACAAGTAAAAAATACCCCAACTATTTTGTTATGAAAATTAGGAAACTTGCTGGCTGTTGCTGAACAGGCAATACCTACTTACAGTCACAGCAACAACATCACTGGTTGCCAAACATAGTCATTGATAGTGACTTCACATTTAAAAAATTTTGATTTTTGTTAAAATTTTGCCACACGGACAACAGTGAAAGAGTTACGGTGTTCCCTCGGTTCTCGGTCACGGATTCTATTACAATGTTAAGTCAAATATATCATCTCATTTTGCCTACAGTTACAAGAACGTAAAAGAAATATTTTCATTGGCCAAAAAAATACAGTAACCTGGATGGTTCTTGATTCAATTAACGCGTAGGCAGGTATCTCAACAAGGATTGAAGGATTAGCTTTTATATTACCAAAGACAACATTGAGATAGATATAATAACCTTCATCCAACATGAGAAACACATCTATTTCCACAAAATTACGCCTCATGAGAATTACCCATGTCAATTTGCGAGAATTTTAGCTATAATTAGCGTTAGCAGTTCGTTCCGGCTACGGGAATAAATATACAACTATTAGGTATACATTATTTAGAGATTAAAATGCTTGCTAGCAATGTGGGTCACACATGTTCTTATTTTATTGAAAGAAAAATTCGACCGCGGGCAAAATTCGAACCGGAGTCTTCTGGTTAGATACACTAGACGCTATGACCTCTAATCACGTCTATAGTGTCTGGTGTCCCGCCCGCTGTTGAATTTTTCCTTCACTAAAATAATCTTAGCATGGAATATGCAAAAAAATCACGAAAACTAGTATTCTTGTTAACGCCTCGTGCCAAGCTAAATGCTTGTGTTACGAGTGGGTTCACGTCGGTAGTGCAATGGATGGGTTTCGAATCACATAATCGCAAATCCGACGCTATAGCCATTAGGCTACCGCCGCTTAGTTACAGTTTTCTCTAAAAAATGCTGTTACATCAAGATTATTTTCCGTTCGTTGTGATTATAATAAAACAAAGCTATGTCAGGGATAGTTTAGCTTTCTATCTGTGAAAAAATGACAGAATCGGATTTCAAGTTTCAAGAATTTATATGCTAAAAACATTACCTCTTTTTTATATAGTACATATAGATTCTTTTTTAAATATAATAAATACAACAAAAAAGAACGATGAACCAGTTTTGTCTTTTATCGAGTAAATTCTATTTCTTACATCATTAATAGCGTCATTACCTATATGTCGATTGTTTTCCCTATTGTTTCCCTTCTTGAAATCGAAACTTGACATTACGATAAGTTAAATTTCGATCTCCAGTGGGAAAAAAATTCGAGACACTGATTATTAATAATTAATCCCTGCCGTTAACTAAGACAGCTTATCAATATATCCGCTTAATCCTGTTAACAAATTTAACCTACCTACGGGTACTTTAACATTTAAAATTGTCTCTACATATTTTTAAGAATATCAAAAACCCACAATATTAAATAAAACATCAACATAATTTATTGCTTTTGCTAGTGTTGATCCTTGTTCATTACTTACTTACTACTGACTGCACATTTGGTAATGTAGATAAAAATACTTATTTATTATAATTTTATCGTATAACTATTTATTTTATTATTACTTTTAATTTTTACGGTGTTTTTATAGTTTCTTTATTGTTATTGAGTAAAATGGTATGTGCTTTGACTCGGCACACGTGTTTTTAATATCCCACGTTGTAGTATTAGCGCGTATTGCATTTTAGCATTTCCTTTTCAGTTTTGTATTTGTAATATATTTTTTTTTATACCACAAAGGTGGCAAACAAGCATACGATCCGCTTGATGGTAAGCGGTTACCTATGAACGCTTGCGACACCAGGGGTATCACCCGACCCTATAAATTAAGGAGGAATAGTTGGGCTGGCAGCATAGGAGACAATAGTGTGATGCTTATCCTATCTGCCAACACAATGTTTCCTCGCGGATTTGTAAATGATCAGCATAAAATCTATTTCGAATATAAAAGGAACACAGGCTACGCTCCTTCATATTCGAATTAAAAATATTTATGATGCAGATTTTTTATGGTTCTTGCCTGTTGTTGCAGAGTTTGATGGCGATTATAAAGTTTGGGTACGCGCTAGTGGTGGTGACCCTACTGCTCATGATATGGGCATCCCTGTCGAGAGCATTGGAGGTGAGTAAGCTTGGTACTAAAGTTGAAGAATAATTATATTTAATACATCTGCTTTATTCTCTAGTAGTCCTAAGTGCGACTGCTATGTTAAAGGTCTTGTGTTCGATTCCCAGGTCAGGCAGTGTTTCTGGGGTTTTCTATAAAATTCTCAGTAGCAGCTCGAAGTTTAGATTTCAGCCCGGATTTGTGGATATTTATCAGATAATAACAATAGGTTGGCCCCTGTTACATGAGACAGGTCTCATTATGATAAGAGGCTAGAAGGCGGACTGTGGGTGTACATTAGTACGCCATTCTTCGAGGAATACCAGGCGTGACAGTATGTCATGTATTTAATACCATATTATAGAAGTCTTTTGAAGTATTACGGAGCACAGTGACCTGTCTTTCCCGGTTGTTAAATATTTATGAGAATTCATAATGACCATTATTGCAGCGGGTGGAAGGACCAAAGCTAAAAATTTCCAAATATTAAGACCCTAATGAAGTGAAGATTCTTTGAGCGAAGAACACGTATTTATGTCATCTTTTTAGTTGTTAGGAGAATAACTTTTGGTCATCCGAATGTGCGTCTAAGCAAGCTGTTTCATTTAACCTACAACATACATCATAAATAATACTTAGAAAAAACCCGACAAGTACGAGTCGGACTCGCCCACCAAGGGTTCAGTACAAATTTGTAGGTTTTTATAATTTAATTACAAATGTATAGTTTTCAGATTGTTACCTATACTTGTAGCCAAATTTCATAGTTCTAGGTCAACGGAAAATACCTTATAAATTTTGATCCCCTTGTGAGTGTTGAAATATATGTTTTTTGACGATATCTTAGAAGTTTGATTTATTCACAGGTTTGAGGGACTATAGACTGGTTTTAATTTCATCTCGATACCTTCACGTATTCTTGAGATAAAGGGTCTTGACAGACAGCCGGACGGGCAACAAAGTGATCCTATAACGATTCCGTTTTTACTTTATGAGGTTACGGAACCCTAAAAACTACCTCGGTCTATGCCAAAATCAGAAATAGAAAAAATTTGAATACTTACATAATATCCTATTCTGTTTATTTTCGCAAACGACTTGCGAAACACTAGCAAAGAAAACTAGTTCTTCTCTTGTAGATAAGTTAGCAAACACTCGAGTCGAAGGATGCTTGCCTCTTGTGGTTGAATCCTAGCTGCAATTGGTTCTGTTTTGCATAATAGCATTCCAGCTGCAAAGGTATATGCTTGGCGACAAATGTTGGTCGCTTCTGCGGTGCAAGGGTATTGATATTGTGGTCACGAATTACTTGTGAGCATCGTACCTCTTACCTTCTTTATACAGGGTTGAATTTAAAAGACCGGCTAAATTTTAAAATTAAGATATTAAGGTCAAACCCAAAGTGCATTTTAAACATTACTGTCAAACTAACACAATAATTTATATTGTTAAAACATTCATTCATCATTCATATGTGTTTGTGTGCGTGCAGTGTCTGTGCTATCTAGGTTATTGGTGGTAACTATATCCACGCGTTCGGTAATTAAGAGGCGGATAGGTATAGAATCATGTGAAAAAAATATTTTAATTTTAACTTTTTTATTTCGTAGATCGTAAATATTATCGATTTTGAACAGCTTCTGTAAATTTGGCCGGTCATTAAAAAATAACCCGGTATAGATCTAACAGTCTCTAGCTGCGTTCGTTACCCGATGATGTAAAATATGTGAGAATGCTGAGACAAATTAATAGGCATAGCACATTAGGTGTCTCAAGTAATCTAGAGATTAGAGAAAGTCAGAAGAAATCAGATCGCTCCGTCCCTTTCCCGTAAAACAAGTGTTAGCACAGAATTTGTATGGCGAACGTACAGTCAGCGCCAAAAGTCGATATTATTATTTATTATTCGTCGATTTATTATTATTCTGCATATAAGAAAACTGGTACTAACTTCTCAGGTCAGAATTTTTTGGTTAGTAATGATGTAAAAACGTTTTGAAGATTGCATCGTGTTCAGCGACTTTTGGCGCCGACTGTACCTACTGTTTGACGTCACAATGTGTTACAGTGATCTTTCTGTCTAGCGTAAAATTAAAATGGTTATAACTTCCTTATTTATGTCCTTTTATAAGGCCATAAAACAAATCTAGCCTATTTTGAAATATCTTAGAAAATTCAAGCCTAGTCGCATTACAGTGACACTTCAATAGAAAAAAGTCACAACATGTTGCCAAAACTGTGAAACAAGCAAAAGAAAAGTTTCACCCTCCTCTCCCTTGAGATGTTGAGCGGTATTGGGGAACAGTCTGCCAATACCCAGAAAATGTTTAACCCAACATTTGGTAGACGCTACCAAGTTTTGGAGCTGTAATGAAGTTGTTAACTATTATACGCGCTTGGAAGTCACGAGGTACCTACCGTTTAAGTGGTTTATTGCCGGTATAGAACTGACTTAAATAGCAGGCTTGAAAGTTTCAATACATGCGGTGAAATTATTATGAGTTAGTTCAAGCAATAACGAGACTAATACGCTTGGAAAATTTGAGTCTCAAAGGGCGACTTTTCTCCGCGTAAGAATTACGGTGAATCCTGGTGGATATGCATCAATGTAAGGGATTCCGTAACAAATTATAACTGATGGAAAAATGTGGAAGAAAGCGATAAGTATGCCCTAGAAATGATTATAACTAGGTATAAAAGTTTCTTCCCTTTTAAAATTTGCACTTGTACAGACATTTACAAATGTTTTATGCTTTGAACCCGGTCATACACATTTTATGTGTTGTCATGTGTATCAAGCTCTCTCTCAGCTAAAAGCGTGGGTATTAGCTCCGGAATTATCAACATTCTGATGAGATGACGTCATAGAGAAAAGTGGAGATTTCCTATTCTTTGTAATTGGATAAAGCCGATATACGATATCATTATACCCTTTTAAACGGAATGGGAGAAGATTACTACCGTATATCGTTCGCCAATGTCAGTGTAAGCACTCAATGTGATCCGGGACGGGCTATCAGCATTTATCCGACGAAATTGCAGCCCCGGTTTATAAATTTATATAAGATAATCTACTTTATTCACTAGACCTTTTGAAGGTTCGCTTGTCAAGAAGAAAAATGCTATTTTTCATAAGGAAAATAGGGTTTTGTTTCCAAGTCACTTTTAAAGAGCCGTTAAGGAATATTATTGAATAACCTATAACATCAAGAGTCCGTAAAAAAACACCCACATACACGTACACTTTAGATATATATTTTTTTAATTTAAATAATAATATTTTTAGTCTGCTGCTAAACAATAACGAACCTTCGTTATTGTTGTCCGGTTTGAAGGGCAATGTATCTAATGATATTACTGTCTGTCTGGCGACATGTTTAGCGTAGCGGCTGAGCGATCGGCTTCTGTCCCACGTGTTGTGGGTTCGATCCCCACACGGAGCAAATATTTGGATGATCTGCAGGAAGTTGTTCCGGGTCTGGGTGTTTGTGTTTGTGAGTATTTGTGTTTGTAAACGCACTCACGATACGGGCGAAAACCCTAGTGTGGGGCAACGTTTTGTAAAGAATTAACAATTGACGTCTAAAAAGACAATGCGGTAGTGATAGTACTGGTGTTATTGGCGTCTATAGGGTGCGTTGGCCGCTTACCATCAGGCGGCCCATAAGCTTATTTCTCATTTTATCATATTATCTACTAGGGACCCGTGCGCAGCTACGCTTGCGTAAATTTTCCCGACATTTCCGGTGGATTTAAAAATAGTATTTTTTACAAACCTTGTCCTGACAATAACGAACACAATAAAAAAAGAATTATCCAATGATGCAGTCGTTCGGAAGTTATGCGCGTACGTACATTACGGTGATTCATTTTTATTATATATAGATTACAAAAAAATATATAGATATTACGTTTATAAAATCGAATCTACAAATTCAAAAATCCTAGGTACTATGAGATTATGTCATAAATTGCAACAGTATCCGTCACTAATTTCTGCAGTAGTGGACGATATGAAATGCACACACGTAATCGTAATACAGATACTCGGCTAAAGTATCCACACAAACACTCAATGTGTAGAAACACTGATGTGCCCTGAATTGGCTTTGTAAGCCCGGCTTTCAGGCTTTCAATTCACTTCATGCCTGGATAGGATTGGGGAGAAATAAGCTTGCTATCTCATTGAATGAGATGTATAAACTAATTTGATATTTAAACTTTTAAAGTTTTGTAATGATACGATTTGGAACTACGTTATGAACTATTTTCCTATGGTTTTTGATTAAAAAATTATTAATAAAAGATAATTTTTGAACTGTTACAGTTACTTACAGCGCTGATTTACGTCAAAATCAGTTTATACGCGTAAATTTATGATGTTGTAGAGTACCTACTCTAAATACATTAAGTTTCAAAAAAACTACATAAGGCCGCAACAGATAAACAACAATAAAACGACAGAATTTACCGAGTATTTGGTCAAAATTCATTCTATGCGTATGGCCAAGATATTGAGTCCTAAATGTAGCTAAAATACGAAAAAAAGTTCTGAATCAATAGCTAGAACAAAGTCGCTAACATAGGGTCCACGCTGTTTCAAATATACAGGTCTTATAAAAAATTCGCTCCAACTTCGGATAGTTGTTATGATTCGGCCTCCAGGGCGTGGAGTAAGTGGGCTATTATTTAGCATAACGTGAAATATTCAGTCTATATTCGGCCTTTCAAAAGCAATATTCGGCTAGAGTATCATCTGTGGAAATAACAGGGTT
Source organism: Acronicta aceris (assembly GCA_910591435.1). Taxonomy (NCBI): domain Eukaryota; kingdom Metazoa; phylum Arthropoda; class Insecta; order Lepidoptera; family Noctuidae; genus Acronicta; species Acronicta aceris. The sequence goes on along the minus strand of OU342767.1, from coordinate 3,318,206 downwards.
ATACTTCTATTGTGGGACCAACATAGTAATCCGTAGAAGTCTTTTATAGGTAAATTTATTTATATAGAATATTTTTAGAGTACCTAAAATAAAGGAGCGAGCGCAAGTAATAACTACGATGATAAGCTACGTTTGCCACGGTCAGCCTATGGATTGGTGACCATTATTAGTATATCGGGAATGCTTGACGTGCCTCGGAGAGTATCTAAAACTTAAATGACAATCATTATTGTTACTCAAAAGTTCGAAAAGCCTGATAACCAGTTTATCCTTAGAATATCAGAGAGAAAAAGATTTGTGAAAGCGAAAGTATTCAGCGATATCTGATTCAACTGGAAGTCGATCGCAACATAATTAGGAAATTGTTAGAAGGATAATGATTTTTGAAATAGATATTTGTAAGTAGTGAGTAGGTATTTTAACTGCCCAAGCGCGACTACGACGCTAGAAGTCCTGGGTTCGATTCGGTCGAGGTCGAGCAATGTATTATTTGATTTTTTTTAATAAAATTCTCAGTAACAGATCGGAGTTTGAGATTTGTGCCAGGATATATGGCAATAGACTTGTTCTCCTTTAATGGGACCTAAAGAACTGATGATGTACATTAGTACGTCTCTGCCTAACCATTCGGGAAAATACAAGCGTGAAGTCTGTACTTGCCGTCTCACTATACAGCCTAATGTGTTTGTTACTTATATAGAAAATGGAGACATTATTTTTTGTTTGTGAATATTAAATGAGTAGATTTGATATCGCTAGAGTCATAAGAAGATAACAATGCCATCAATTTATGCCATTACTTGAAGTTTACGACTTGAAATGAAGTCGTTTAAGTTCAATATTGGAGAAATTTGAACAGTAAAAGTAATTTACAAGGCCATCAGGATTCTCTAAGTGTTAGTTAAGTTATGTATCGAGTATACTTACTCGTAATTATATAAAAAATAGAATATATTGTAAAATGCGAAGAACTAAAAACCCTCTACTAATAATGAAATGAAATTATATTTACATCTGTGGTGGTGTTGTGCTTTTATGAACCATTAGCAGGGCCGTATAATTGTTTCTGCGACTCGTTGCCAAACAATGGGATATATAATATAGACCGTGACATTTAAGGCTTTTTAGAGCCGAAAGGACGATATTATACTCATCATTAGGAATACCTTATACTACTACCAACCCTGAAATCACAAAAATAAAACAGCTGTTCCATATATTTGTGTACACTGAACTCGACAAAATGTATCGAACAGCTGTTTTTCTGTAACATTCTCAATTGCAGTTTGGAGTTTGACTCCTACTGGAGACTCGCTCCTTCTTATATGGAAACTAAACATAGCGACGAACTGTGAGTGTATATTAGTACGTATTATGTTATGTTTTGTTTATAAGTAAAGCTTAGTACCTACCTTTAAAGAGAGGTAGGGCATAGTGGAATCGAATAATTCCACTCATAACTGGAGCTGCCCGACTGGGGAAGTACTTCCACCGTGCAGAAAATCGTAGCCAAATAACATAGCTCCGTGCTATGTTGTCTTCCTAATGGTGAGTAAGGTCGCCAGAGTTCCGCAAGGAAGCGTTGTGTTAGCAGATAGGATAAGCATAACGCATTGTCTCCTATGCTGCCAGCTCAACTATTCCTCCTTAAATTACAGGGTCGGCAACGCGCGAGTGTTACCCCGTTGCAAGCGTCTATAGGCTGCGGTTACCGCTTACCATCAGGCGGGCCATTATGCTTGTTTGCCACCTTAGTAGTATAAATTAAAAAAAAACCTACAGTCATAATGATTATTATCATAACGTACCGTCACGCCTATATTCCCCGAAGGGTTAGTATTTCCGGGATTTTATAGCTAAATTCAACATCGAGAAATCATGTATGAAACCCCTCGGCGTGTGGTCGAATTAGTCCCAAAAAAAGTACGAAAGGAATCCCTTCAAATTATGAACGTAACCGTTCGCTAAAAGTACATGTGTTATGTTACCCCAAATTGATGCGGAAACTCCCGGAGTGTAGGGTTTTTTGGGTTTTCCACGCCCCTAGGCTATTATTTACCGGATACCGCAGTATGTATAAAAACCAAAACACTTTCGTAGCAGCAACTTTTGGATGGTATCCCAATCCAATACGTCGTTGCATAGTTAAAAAGTTTGAATGCTGTTCAAACTAGCTAATACAAAATATTATTAGATATAGGTATTTGTTGCAATACTGCTTTGAATTATTCGTTACATTTCCTACCTGCAGCTTCACCTGTGTAAATTATCCCATCGGAATTTCTGGCTTTACTGACTGAATAAAATTTTTTTCATGCAAACTTTAAAAAAAAAAATAGAAACGTTGCCCCACACTAGGATTTTCACCTGTATCGTGAGTGCGTTTACAACCACAAATTCACACATGCACAAACGCCCAGACCCGTAATAACTACTTGATCTACAAGTAGTTATTACGGGTACAAATATTTACTCCATGTGGGGATCGAATCCACAACACGTTGCGTAGAAGCCGATCGCTCAGCCGTAATGCCAAACGTGTCGTATTTGATTTTACCTACATTATATTTCTGTTTGATAAAATTGTATGCTACGGCATTAATTGTATGCTGCTTCACATTCGATATTGTTATAGATAAACAATGACCAACCAATGAAGCTTACACGGGGTTTGTATATAAAGAATGCTGGTACTCGTATATACTGGCTCCTGAGACAGCGGGCTATGGATTACAATATTTGTTTACTTATTTAGTACCTTGTCAAAATCATAATAATTTTTAACTACATTGTTTATGTTTAGCTGGTCTTTGATTTGATTTAATAAACATTTTTATTATTATTTATCTATTTAAACGTTGGCCCTACAATTACGAATTTGAAAACTGATTTTTATGTATGGGGCGAGCCTATTGCTATTAACCGGGCACAAATTTATATACCGAGCAGCTACAGAAAATGTCATGGAAAAGCCTTAATAACACTCTGCTCGACAAGGGAGTCAAACACAGGGCGCGCTAAAAGACACTAGACTAATGAGGGACGGAGGAGGAAATAAGGGAGAAGATATCCATCCTGATTGATGAGAAAACGAGTCTTGTTAATAAAGTGGATCTTTTGTAAAGCAGTTATCATCCTCGCCTTAAATCTCAAAACAACAACGTCTACAAATTAAGGACGTTCATCTCCTTAAGTTTACGATATTCCCGCCATTTAACTTGCCACTTTAAGCGATGGATAGAGATCTGTTTGTTTGGGTTCAGATTTATTATAGTTGTTTTAATTGCGTAGATTATTACCTACCTAAAACATTGGTATGTAACCCAATTCTGGTGCTTAAGATTCAAAATTTTTTTTTTTTTTCGGTAGTCCCATTTTGTGATATCATTCCGTAGAATAAATGTAATTATTCACATTTGTATTTAAGAAGACTACCATTCAACATTTATAATAATACTTTACCGGAATTACCCTTTAATTGGCCGTTATTTTTTAATTCTTGTGTAAGTCAGTTCAGTTATAGCAAGGACATTGGGAACATTTTCATAGAAAAATTTGGTCCCCTTATTTTCAGAACTCTGTCAGACTGACATTTGATACCTATATCTTTAATGTAGTCTTTTGTTTCCTATGAAAACAAATAGTAAACTACGAATATGACCTGGCAGGTAGACTTAATGACACTAGACAAAATTATTTGTTACATAAAGGCAAAAAGTAATACAGAATGATACGTTCGTATTGTCTACCTATATTCCTCATAATATTGTTCACACAAACATAGGTAATGTCAAAAACTAACCTGGAAATAACATCCTTCCAGCTTCACGTCGACACCGGTCACCCACCATGCCTGTTCCAAGCGCTGTGCACCTGCTCGAAGCCGGCCGGGGACTTGGGTATAGTCACCTGCAGCCACGTCCCGATCTTCAAGGTGCCAAGTACCATCAACAGCTCGAAGGTCTTCATGCTGCAGCTCACTGGAAATCAAATAAGGGATCTGGAGCCACAGTTCTTTCAAGCGACAGGTAAGTTAAAAACAGATATTGTTTATTAATGTTCTTAAAAAAACTGTACCATATAATTAGTTAGCTAAATCAAATAGATATTTTGATTCAGGACTTCAATTTTTAACTCTTTGTCGTCACAAAACTTATAATTTAAATTATTGTTAAGTAATAGACTAATTATAACAAAATGAAAGTCCACCCCAATAATTGTCTAGTTAAGAAAAGGGTATTGATAATAAAATCGCAATGTTTCCATGCTTGATATTCGTATACGCAATGTGGGTCGCTCATTACTTGTTAACCCCTCGTGCTAAGCTAAATGCTTGTGTTACGGGTGGTTTCGAACCGGCAACCACATGATCGCAAGTCCGACGCCCTAGCCATTAGGCTACCGCCGCTTATAAAAAACGCATTCAACTCTATTGACTACAAATAAGTCAAATTTACTTTGCCAAAGAACCCGTTGCTAAAAAACCGATTCTTGAGACATTTCGGTTGATTATTGATATTGCAATTTCTTGTATTGCAATCATATAAAGTAATCAAGCAAATGATAAACGTCAAATGGTATAAAAATTATATGATTCCGAAATGTTACCCAATAAACATAAACAAATGCCGACAAGCTTACGCCAAAGCATGTATATTTGATATCACCAGCGTAAATTCTCGTGTTTCGCTGAGTGAGCTCTTTTTGCGACTGTAACGGTAAATACATATAATAAGTGAAGGTTTGTCTTAATCCTCCACTCAGCGTTTCGTACTGGTGAATAAGTAAACCCTTTTGAATATGTGACGTTGAGCCAGATACTCGTACATCCGCCTATTGTGACGTGCGAAGAATTAACAGAATTTGACTAAATTAATACTTAACATAAGGGTCTATACACAAGTTTGATTCTGAAGCGCGAATCGACGAACAAATAGAAACAAAATTACATTATAAGCTTTCGACAAATCCGTGCCATAATGTAAATTTATATATTGTTTCTTTTCTCTTTTTGGTCTACTCAAGTAGGTATATAAAATATATACAAGATAATAAATAGAGAAATACCTACCTAATATAATTATTATATATTTATCAGCCCACAATGAGTGCTAATTACAACCTTGTTACTTTTGGTCCTCAACTTTTTGCAATACTACATATTTATTCTAACTATTTCCAATGTGTATTAATACACAATATTGTCGCGACTGACATTGGAAAACTCTTCGATACTCAGAGATGTTATTATTGTTACAAAGATGTTCAAAAACTGAAATACAAAATTTAAGGAAAAATTAACAATATAATTTAAAATCGGCGGTGGTAGCATGTGGTTGCCGGTTCGAAACCTACCCATTGCACTACCGACGTGAACCCACTTGTAACTCAAGCATTTAGCTCAGCACGAAGGGTTTAACAAGAATACTAGTAATATGCGATACACAATGCTAGTAAGCTTATTTAAAAAAATATTAAACTGCTCTTAACCTAACAATTCAAACCCATAATCTAACAGAGACAATTAATTCCAGGCTTATACCGGCTTGCAATTAACGAGAATCCACTAGAGAGTATCCATGAGGAGGCGTTTTACGGTCTTGACAACACGCTCTGGGAATTGGAACTACGACAGGACAAATTGACGTCTGTGCCCAGCAGGTCACTGAGATACTTGCAGAAACTCAGGCTTCTGGATCTGACAGGTGATTTATGTTAAGAATTTCTAGTTCGGTTTAAGTTGTTGGTGCAAATTTTGGACCAGCTTTGGCAGTATTGGATGAATAAATTGAATCTCAAATATTTTGTAGTGTGGGAGAGATTTTTGGAATTTAATAGTGATTTTTGGTCATTAGTTTGCTGGTCCTTAGCGCGACTGCTATGCTGGGGGTCATGGGTTCGATTGCCAGGTCAAGCAAAGTGTTATTGGGTTTCTCTCTGAAATTCTCAGTAGCAGCTCGGAGCTTAGATTTGAATCCCGTTAATGGCAATAAGTTCGCCCAATATACCAACACACTGTAAGTGTACATATTAAGATACCTCTGCCTAATTCTTCAGGGAGTACAAGAGTGATGGTATTTATATGTTTGTGAAAAATATTTTTGAACAAGTTTTGATATCATTGTATATTGAAGTATGAAATAGGAAAATTTTGTTTAAATTGCAATTTGGAACTTGAGTTCCATATTTTGGGAATAATGTTGACTTGGCAAGACAAATTAACTTACTCAATACACATGTAAAGGTTTATTCGAAGTGAGCGCAGACAAATTAAGTTACGAGCAAAAAGCCTCTCTGAAGTTCCTTTAGGAATTAGAGCCTGGTGACGTTGACAGGTGATTTATTATTACTTATCTTTCTTTCGAGACTGAAGACTTTACTGCAGTCTTAAGCTTTGAAGATGGACTGAGCAGAGAAGAAGAGAAAAAATTTCTTTGCAGTCCTTTTAATTTAGAAATATTAAAAAAATATTAAGAAGTAGATATAAAATAGTGGAGTATTTATTTTATTCACAGTTTTCTGCTAAAGTAGTTGCTCTTATTTCAAAAACATATTTTTTTTACAAAGCAAGATAGTATGTCCGCTTAACAATATATTGAACTTTTATAAATATTGACTGCCTCATTAGTCTAATAGTCCCAAGTGCGACCGCTACACTAGAGGTCCTGGGTTTGATCCCCAGCAATAACACTTTGCTCGACCAGCAAAGTGTTATTGAGTTTTTTTCTCATTAGTAGCTCGGAGTCTGGATTTGTGCCCGGTTAATGGCTATAGGCTCGCCCCCTATAACATGGGACCTAAACATACCAGCGAACTGTGGGTGTACATTAAGTACACCTATGCCTAACCCTTCGGGGAATACAGGCGTAATGGTATGTTTATAAATATTGAAATAGAACTATTGTTTTACGGTTATTATGGCGTTACATTGATATTATTAAAACGGGATGTTTCGGGTCCTTTATAGCATCCATTATCACATTTAGGCTATCATAAATCTGTTTCATTAAACGTTGCCCCACACTAGGATTTTGTCCAGTATCGCCCAGACCCGAAACAATTAACTGTAGATCATTCAAATACTTGCTCCGTTTGGAGATCGAACCTACAACACGTGGCGCAGAAGAAGATTGCTCAGTCGCTAGGTACGCCAAACGTATCATCAATCTAACAGTAAACAAACTATTTCTTTTTTAATTTCCAAAGATATTTAAGTAGATTGACTAGTACGCTACAGGTCCTGAGTTCGATTCCGGGTCGAGCAAAGTATTATTGGGTTTTTCTATGAAATTTTCAGTAGCATTCTCAGCTTGGAGTTTGTGATTAATGCACGGTAAATGGCAATGGCCCCATATTCCATGGAATCTAAACATACCAGCGAACTATGGGTGTACATTAGTGCTTCTCTGTCTCTTCTAAGGGAAGCGTGATGATATGTTATGTATGATAGTTAAATAGATACTAACGGATTAATTAACGACATTCTTTTACCGTTTCCAGGCAATGAAATAACAGACATTTCTGGTGATAATTGGCGCGGCTTAGAACACACTTTAACCACCCTGATCCTGGCGGACAACTCAATAGCCAACCTGCCTTTGGATGCATTCTCCAGCTTGCCAATGTTGGAGACCCTCGATTTGCATGGAAACCACCTCTCTGTGATCGATAGTGGCGTCTTCCGAGACGGCATGAGCAGACTTAATAGGGTCAGTAGAAATTTGGTTGCAGTACGATCGAAATTTTCTCAATCCGGGTCTGCGTATTTTTGTTAAAAAATGCTTTTTAGTAATGTGGGTCGCACATTACTAGTATTCTTGTTAACCCCTCGTGCTAAGCTAAATGCTTCAAGTTGGTAGTGTAATGGGTGGGTTTAGAACCGACAACCACATGATCGCCTGTCCGACGCCCTAGTCGCCGCTTCAAGGCGGCAGCCTAATGGCAATAGGCTCGCCCCCCCATTGGACCTAAACATACCGGCAAACTATGGGTGTACATTAGTACGCCTCTGCCTAACCTTTCGGAGAATACAGGCGTGATGGTATGTAAGTGTTTTTGTGCAAAAATAGCAATGATAGTCTAGTGATATGCCTCAAGTTCGAGTCCAACGCACGCACTTCTGACTCTTCGAAGTCAAATGCGTATTAATAGATAGTTAATTATCACACGTTTAAACGGTGAAGGAAAACATCGTGATATACCGAATTTTAGCCGTGAATGTTCCAGTTAGTGGGTACATAATATAAGGATGCTATGTAAGAGGGAAGCGTAACAAATTCAGTCGTTATTTACCTCCTTACTTCAGTTCAAGCGACTTGTCCTAGTCCATATGACAGATTTATTTTGTTATACCTCTTTTAATTTCAATTTCAGCTTCTGCTCGGAGACAATCAACTCGCCTACATACCGTACGAAGAGCTATCTCCACTACGTCAGCTGAGGTTCCTAGATCTGTCAAATAACTTGATTAAACAAGTACCTCCTGCGCATGACCTGAATGGTATTCAATTATCATTAGATTCTTTAAAGTAAGTCATTTCAATTTATTTGAATATAAATCAAATTTTAAGCAGTAATATATACTTCTAGCGAACCCGCTCGGGGTTCACCCGCGCTGCTCCGTTCCTAAGAGGCGTAGCGTGTTGTTATATTACTTAGTGATAATGTAGCTTTCTAACGGCAAAAGAATTTTTGAAATCGGTTCAGTAATTTTTACACAATAAATACAAATCTTTCCTCTTTATAATATTAGTGGAGATATCTTAGTCCTGGGTTCGATTCCCAGGTCTTGCAAAGGGTTATTAGGATTTTTTATGAAATGCCCAGAAGCAGCTCGGAGTTTGTATTTATGCCCGGTTAGTGGCAAAAGGCCGGCCCCCTATTAGGTACATGAGACCTAAACATAATCGGCGATGTACATAATTCTTTAGGGAATATAGGTTTAATGCTATGTATATTGCATGTGTTTAGATATATTTAATTGACACTTTCTACATTTATATTCTCATCTGACTTCAACAGTTTAATTTGAGTCCCACTTTTTAACTCGGAAACCCTTTTATTTTGTGCGATGTCCTGAATCAGAGTTAATATGCAAATATGTCTATTTTTCAGGCTAGATAACAACCTCATCAAAATTCTGTATCCTGGATCGTTCAAGTACTTCAATATTTTGAATTCGACTTCTTTAGACGGAAATACCATCTATGCACTTAGAGTAAGTAGGCTCCTTTATGTTATTTTTGTTGGGATTTTTTGAGATACTTTAAGGCGCAGTTGGTTTGTATAATTCGCTGTTTTAGATACCACCATGTTATGTAAAACAGCTGAATTAAGTTTAGCAGTTTTTCATAATTGCTGACAAAATATTCTCTTTATCTTTTCCAGGAAGATGCTTTCAGGAATGCCAAGATCAAGACACTATCCCTTAGGGACTGTGGACTATCGGAACTATCACCAGCTGCCTTTGCTGGTCTTGAAAACAGTCTTCAGAGTCTCGACTTATCTGAAAACAATCTTACGATGATTTCCAAGTTCATGCTGAATAAGCTGGATTCCTTGAGATTCTTGAACCTTAGAGAAAATAAGGTGGGTTGAACCCTTATTGGTTTAATACAAATACTATTTAGTTTCTTATATTATAGACCAATCGATCTTATAATAATGAGAGATCCTCCTAACATAAATATAAATCCTTATACGGAAAGCATTGCCAATTTTTAATTGTCAGGTGCACTTAATTTTTTGTAATCATATTGTCCTTATTTGTTAGCCAATAAAATATAAGTTCATCAATGTTTATGTATTGCTTAACATCAGGCGAACTGGCGGTCAAGCGTAAGCCTATCACGAATAAAATAAATAATGATACTAAAAAGTTGGGGAAAATTATATTTATGATTTTAAATGTCTGCCGAAATAAAAATTAAATTTATGTTATGTTATCTGATTTCAGGTTGATGTAAATCTTCTGACATCCACTGCGCCTTCGGAATATTCCGTGATCTCTTTCAATAACTTTCAATACAAACTGTTTTATCTAGACATCAGCAGTGCAAGTTCCATCGAAATGAATTTACAGGACTTCAGAAGGTTGGTCTTGATTGAGATTTTTACGTATGATTCCATGATTTTCCTTTAGTAAATCATTCAGAGTAGTCTCACCTTCTTATCAAGAATCACACATTGAATATTGTAAAATAAATCAACTTAAAAAGACAATTTAATAATTATGCTGGTGTTTATGTTTGTTTTTTTTTTCAGAATGCGATCCCTGCGATTCTTAGCAGTGAGTAAACTGCTACGGCAGAGTATCAGGACAGAAGACTTCCTAGAATTTGGAGTGGAGCTGGAAGATCTAAAGATCTTTGGCAGCACGGTGACGAGGATTGAATCCAGTGCCTTCCAACATGTCAGGACTATCAAGACTCTTGACATGTCCGAGAACAACATCGAGTTTATTGATCCATTTGCTTTTGCTGAGGTAAACTAAATATCCGAAATTTAACAACACTGTTTTACATCAATGTCCCGAATGATCGAATTGACAATATATGAATTAATATTGTCAATTCGATTGATATGTCGTTAAAGCGTTAATTATAAGCCAGTAATGCCCATAAGCAAAACTATACTATGATATTTAAAAAAAAATAACACATTCTTTCATTGTTTAGACGTCCGATGGAATGGTGATATTTGGAGACAAAGATGATTCAACATAATTATTTTGCTTTTTCTAGCTACACAGCCTTACAACGCTGAAAATGGCAAATGGTCTAGCAGACACAGTTAAGATATTGCCATTTGAGCCCTTAAAGGCTCTTATAGAATTGCAGTACTTGGACCTTAGCAACAACAAGCTGAAGAATGTACCTGATACATCGTTTCACTTCTTGTACAAATTAAAACGGTTGAATTTGCAGGACAACTATATTGACCATTTTTCGAAAGGAACTTTGCAGGTAAGTTTTCTTTATCTACACTATTTATTATTACATAGGTTTAAATCTTCATCATATCTCAGAATAAGGGGATTACATTGTATTTTAGAATTATTTAAAGTTGTTAGTTACGTGCAAGAGCAGTATTTTTTTAGTTTTCACCAAATATTTTTGCTATTTTAATTCTGATATTCCCTAGTCGTTATATTTATTTAAAAAACGTCGTTATACTGAATCTGAAACTATGATAATGCATACTGGTAGATTTTTTGTTTTTGGTTTTAATCTTATCATTCTTAATTTCAGGGGGACATACACGGGCAACTAGAAAGTATCTGCCTATCCCTAAATCAAATAAGGCTCATAGTCCAACACGCATTTGTAGGTCTAAGAGAACTACAGGAAGTTCTCATTGAGGATAACCTTATAGAGATCATACAAAGAAGAGCTTTTACTACCCTTGACAATCTAAAAATTATCAAACTGAAAGGGAATAGAATCAATGAAATTAGTGAAGAGGCTTTTCAGAATATACCTGCTCTTACCGAGTAAGTACCTAAAAAATCAGTTATACATATAAGGTATATTATCCCTTTTATTGACGAAGCATTAAGCACTAACAAATCCTATATTCCAGGTTAGACATCTCGTTCAACAATCTCGAAACATTTAAATTTTCGATATTCGACCAAGTAGGATCGGCCACTGCTTTGAAAGTCAATGCTTCATACAACAGAATCGTTACATTAACCGATTCCAACGCGCCAAGTTTCTTTACATCTAACTTCTACCCACCTCCTAAAGCCCAAAGTAAGTAATTCTTTTCTTATTCGATACCGATGTTGTGTTTTTGCATGAATTTAAATCTTCTTGTATTTGATTATTACTTTCTTTTTATACTAATTTTCTGTCATTGATCTTCACCTTACTTTATCATTTCATTTGGGATCTCAAGACTTTTCATCGAACATCAGTATGTATGAAAGTATGCTCTTACTCTTCTTATTTTAACTCTATTCTAATTTCTTTTTTTCGAGTTTAGACCTTTTATTGAATTTCTATTTTTTTATATTTTGCTTATCATTTATTAATTTTGAGTATTTTGATTCGACCTATCTATTTTGCTTCTAATATTTATTTATTGCTTTCTGTGTTTCGCTTTTTGCACAGGTTTAGTCACTGATACTGAGGAAGAACTTGTGTTAACTCAAGGTGATAATCACACATGCTTTTAATTTTAATTAAATTGAATACAATTATTTTAAATTAAAACATCATTATCAAACAGTTTTAAAATTAAAACAAAATTTCAGGTCTTGGAACAGTCTCAGTTAATATCAGAGTTTTGGATTTCTCACATAATAATATTACATACATTGCGCCGTACTACTTTAGGTGAGTTTTATTTCCATGTAGATATAATATGAAATATTTTCTTATTTACTGCTCTTTATAGAGGAAGACTTAAAAATTGTTCTATACATACTTCCAGGCATGCAGACCTAACTTTGACTGAACTACATCTGTCTCACAATAAGCTGAGAAACATAACTCGTGAAGTATTCGGATCTATGCTCATGCTTCAATACTTAGATCTATCACACAACTATATTTACCACATGGAATATGACTGCTTTAAGAAAGTGAAGAATCTACAGGTATTAATAATATTAAGCAAGAGAGTCACATGCATATTTTTCTACTAACATACATATTATTATGTCCAGCAGTGGCCTGCTATAGGCTGATGATGATGATGATGATGATAATGATACATATAAGTGTATCAGATATAATCATTTTGTAAAATTTTGGTTAGATTTAGTTTAAGGTTACGGTCAAATTGAAATTAGACAAATAATATATGAACAAATTCAGAGGATTTTAACAAATAATATCTAATAATATAGATATTTAATAAAATAATATCAATAAAATAAGTACTACGTAAAAGCGTAAGATAACAGAATAAATGAATATTACTTGTTTGTTTACTTAGACGACGTATTAATATTATTTGATTCTACGAGAGTTAACCAATTCAAGGTACACTATGTAAACTTCGATTAAGTACTCAATTGAGTGCATTATTTATATTGTTCTATGGTAATGCAATTGAGTTCAATTACAATTTCAGATCATTAACTTATCTCACAACAACATAATTGAGCTCCCAGTTGAAATCTTCCACGAGATGCAATCACTTACGTCGGTGGATTTATCGGACAATCACATCAAGAATTTAGCGGATAACCTCATTCCATCCCCGGCTTTAGAAAGGTATATGAAATTACTTTTTTCTAAGAATTGTAATAGTATATTTTATTATTAAGATATCGAAACGCCACATAACAGTCCGGTGTGTAGATTTGTGCATGGTTATAAAAATGTCACAAGTGACCTAAAACACTCCGGCAAACTATGGTTATTCAACAATGCACTTAACTAAACTTTCCCTTCGGGAAATGCAGGCATTACTGTAAGTTAATTTTACTCAAACTGGGTCAAAAATGTCTTTTTGTTTCTTATTCTATAGAAACCACTATTGCAACAAATCTTAACAATAATTCACCTTACAATTTTTAACCTTAGGTTAGACCTGTCTGACAACGGATTGTCAAGAATTCCAACAAACTGCCTCTCCTCTGCAGCATCGGCTAATTTAGTGGAACTTGATTTGAGTGGGAACACCATACCTGCCGTCGCCTTAGGAGATTTGGTCCAAAGATTCCGGGTAATTACTATAACAATAGAGTTTATAGGATTAATCTAAAATCCCTATGCATTTGACTGGCATTTAAACAATTTAACTAACTGCTCGATTAAAGACTATGCATTTGATCTGCAACGTGTAAAGTTGAATTGATGATGTTTGAGTTTGTATACCTGAGTAATTAGATACTAATTCAGTATAATGGAGGAAGTATCATGTTAGAAAAAAGAAATAATAAAATCAACTAATTTAAGATAGGTGTAAACATAAAAGGAAAATGATTTTGTAACGTGATTATTTGTCCATTATTTTCTCTAACAAAGGTTTGTCGTAGTATTTGCCAGTGTGTGAGTAGCTGTGCTAATGTGTTGTCCTGTCATGCATGTGTCGCCAGAACCCCGATCAGTTGAGCGAATATTGGCCTGAGGAGTCCGACTACAATGACGAATACATGTACCACACGGCTAGACGAGATCACACCAGAGTGTTCCACCAAAAAAAACAATACCCGCAGAATATTTTGTACAAGGTAGATTTTAATTTAGATGTTCATGCCATTATTAACCTTGTAGATATCATCAAAAAAACATTCTTGCACTTTCTACTTTCTTAGAAATCATGGTTCCTTGGCATTGATTGTTACTTTTCTATAACATTTTATTTTCAGCTTTACTCTTGAACTTCGATACCTACAGATTTCACCATATTATTATTTTGTATCATATTTTATCAACTGTTTAAATTTTTGTGTTAATTTCAGTTATTTCCTGGAATTTATTACTATTAATCATCATTTCTGTTTTCATAATATCAGCATTTAATTTGCGTCTTTTTGTATAGATACTTCAGATATCCTGACTAAAGCACGGACTAAATATATTTTTTCAGTCTCTAGCATGGTTGGATTTATCGGATAACCATTTGGTGCGAATAGAGGGTGGATCCTTCTCAGCATTGTCTAGACTGCGCTGGCTAGATCTTAGCAACAATTCGCCTTTCAACTCTGGTGACCGTGGAACAACTATCTTCAAAGGCCTGGAGAGACGATTGTTTCATTTAGGACTGAAGAATGTTAGCTTGATTTCTGTAAGTATTCCTTTACAATAATATAAAGGAGCTAATCCTAACTATACCAACTATTAGTTTATAACTTTATGTCCATCATCATCGTCATCCATATTAATAAAATCTGGTAGTTCTTAGTACTTTCGTATTCACATCAACTGAATTTTCTTGTTATACTATATTAAAGTTATTTAATATCCTTTATCTATTATCAGGTTCCTTCAATGTCACTATCTAAATTAAAGAGTCTGGATTTGTCTTACAATAACCTGCCTTCGATTCCACCTGACACTACAGCGAATCTGACACGTCTAAGACAATTAGATATTTCTTACAATGATCTTACCGCTGTGCCTGTGGTAAGTAATACAATTAAACTTTAAACCTAAGCAGTTTGATTTGTTATACCAGTTTTCTCATTATTTATTAATAAGGATGGTATTTCTATACCAACATATTTATTAACACCAAAATAAATAAAATGATCCCACAAAGGTGCGAAGTTCTCAGAAGCAAGGGCACAATTACTTCGGGTAACTATTACGATGACATTTTCAGATTTGATTGACGTCGACTAAGGTTTTTGCTGCTGTTATTCTTAGTTACCATCATATCATGTCACCACAATAGGCATAATTAAAAATATATATTATTTCAGGCCACACATTCGTTGAGCGATCTTCGCTGGCTATCCTTGTCTGGAAATCCTATCAGTGCCTTGATGAACACTAGTCTATACGGAGTATCTCCTCGACTCGAATATCTTGATGTGACGCGCCTTAGGCTGAGAATACTTGAGGTATAATATTTTTATATCCTCAATTACTCTGTACATATTCCGAAATTCTTAGTCTCGACTGCTTTTCAGCTTTGATTTATACATTTTGAATTATGGAGTCATTTAAAGTTGCTTTTTTCGTGTCAAAATTAAGACTTCTACTAACTTCAGGTCCCAGGACACTAACAAACTGGACTCGACATACAAATAATGATACAAATAACTTCTGCAATTACATTTCTTTTCTATTTTCCTTAGCACGGGGTTTTTAGCAAAATGTATGGATTAAGGACCCTCAAAATAACTGCATATTCAAATGTAAGGGAATTCAATGTACCAAAATTGTTATCATACAATGCTGGCTTAGAGAATTTGCTGATAGAAGTCGATGATAACGGAGTGGAGTTTGGAAAGGAAATGTATGGAGCTTTGCCCAATAAACTCGACAATATCACTATAACTGGAAGAACTTTGAAGTATGTGACACAGTATTTGTTAAGCGTAAGTATTCACATAATTGCAAGTTTTATTTAATTCACATATTTATCTCAAGTATGCTCAATAATTAATAAATTTTGTTCAGGGTGTTCAATCGAAAGTGCTTCGTCTCACAATATACAACACGAGCGTAGAAGAGCTAGCAAACGAAGTATTCTGGCGCCCAGGCCGTGTCACAAATCTAACTCTAGATCTTAGGAATAACTACATCGTGAGGGTACCGAATCCCTCTCAGAGGGCTTGGCCAAGAGTTCCAAACACAGTGTTTCTTCAGGACGTACTGGTTGCCGGCAATCCTTTGGCTTGTGATTGTGGGATCGGGTAAGATAAACTCCTACGAAAAATAAATTAGTACTTAAATACCAAAATTATGAAATACACCAGCAGTACCAAAACTTCGATGATCCAAAAATTATAAGGATTATAATTTATGAATTGTAGGTATATTGCAATTCGCATTAATAGCAATCATCAATATATAAAAAACTACCATACAGAGTTCTGTGTATTAATGTTATTGATGGTATAATTAAAGTCATGATATACTGGACAATGCAGCCAAAAAATGTGGCAACTGCAGATCAATTTGATACTTTGACATTGCTAATAAATGGGAACGTAAATAAAACTCACTTTCATAAATATGTTTACAGATGGATAAAGGCATGGGACCGCAAAAGAAGGCAGTATCTCTGTAGCAGTCCATCTAAATGTATCGCAACCCGCGATGACGTCAGATTCGCGACGTGTCCTTCGTATGGCAACAGAACTTTTGCTGACGTGAGTTGGTCTCGAAATTGTTTCATCTTTGTGTTAATACCATACTTAGCATTCATTGACAAACTATTTATTTGCACAACTGCGTTAATTATACTCAAATTCAAATTCAAAATTCTTTATTGTGTATACTCTTCTACGATGCAAATAATATAGTATTTTTTTAATTGTATTCCAGGTTCTAACGAGAGACCTGGATTGCGAGTGGAACAAAGGATTCCTGAGATCACCAAACTTCTACATAATATTAGGCATGTCGATCCTTACATGCCTCTACGTATGAGGATTATTATGGCTACTTGGGGTTTATGAGGAATTCAACCTGATTTTGGCAAGGGTGTATAATTCTTAGGGCACTTTAAGGCCTCAAGATGTCTTGTATAATAATTAGGAAGAACATCATTTTTGTACAGAATCAAATTCTGATGCTACCAACTTTTCAGTATTTTGAAACATAGAACTACTATAGTATTAACATTTGAAGGAGATTTTCGTTGTTCTAATAAAATAATATGTAAATACAATCAAATGCAATCGTTGAGGGCAATGTAAATCTCCATCAATCAAGAAGATATCCACGAGTGAGATAGACACCTTTTTTTGTACTGTTACTGTACCTATTTTTGTGGCCTACATACTTGAGTCTTGGTCTGAGGTGATCCTGAATAGCCAAATCCTAGTTAGTGTTAGTGAAACGGAAGTATATGCTTTAAGACTTGAAGTCAGGATATTGACATTGATGACGAAGAACATGAAGTGACTTTTGTATACTTAAGTGATTGCGATAATTTTAGTGAAGCCTACTAAAATGTGATTTATCGTTTTAAAAATGGAAAGCAGATGTGTGATCTCAGAAGAATTATTGGATATGTTACCATAACTTCATATTTCTTAATAAATTACAGTTTGCGTTCCCCAAAAACCTATTTTGCGTATGTAGTTTTAAGATTTTGATTTCTACATTACACGCATTTCGTGCACTGCCTTACATAACGATTTTTCTGTGATTATTGTCCAGAATTTATGTCCAACTTTATGGTGTGTTTGTAAGCGATATTGTTAAGAACCGCGTGTGGAAGTGCACTTAATGTGTTTTAGAAGTTGCATTTACGTCGATTTATAAGATAAGTTCACACGGAAGCAATGAATTAATTATGATCGTCTAAGTAGACTGCATTCGCTCGAATGGTATATGTGTTCGTCCATTATTAAGAGTAATAATATTATTTATAGGTGTATTCATTTTTGTAATAGGCAACTTCAGATGTAGAGTAATGCAATCATTTATAAAGATTGCCATACATTTAATATCTTTATCATTATCTTCAATTTATTTCATAATACGTAGTTGTTTTAGAATCGAATTCGATAACTTGAAATTTTAATGAATCTTTGTACAAAATAAAGTTTCAAACTCATCTCTCATAAAGCCTATACTCAGAGTCACTATCTTCAATAAGAAAGCTTAATCCTATTCTATTTACTCTTTAATATTTTTCATTGTTTAGCTGTTTACAAAGTCTATCTGGTTATTGTTGGATAAACATATTTTATTACATATTATGTAAAAATTAATGTGTCATTAGCTGTTATTGTATCGGAGCATGCTGTAATATATACACCATCGTACGTATAAACTAGGATTTTATCGACTGAATTTAAGTGTTTTGGAGCTATATCGCTGGTTATTGTATAAGAAATGTTGTTTGTATGATGTCCAATGTGGCTTGTTTTATTGTTGCATCGCTTCACTTTTCTTTCACATTTTTATTATTCTAGACATGCACGCTAGCAATAGGTTAGTCGGTTGAGAGTTGCATGTTGCTCATAGCTTTCTTATACATTTCTATAAATGAGTGAGTTCAATTGAATACCTCTTCTGCAGTGGTCCAGTATGTGCTGTCAGGCCTATTTTTGACTTTTGTTTTCAATGCCATTTCACGATGCACCTAATTTGTTCTGTATTGTTTTCTCAAACAATTTTAGCATCACACCGTTTGGCACTAAGTTTGGTATTGAAAACAAAGGGATGTCGTTGTAACAATGAATATATTTTGTGATATATATTACTCTAATCCTTCTATTTTTGATAAAGCCTACGTAATGAATATTGCTGAACTAAACGGGAATTGTATAGCTGAATAAATTGTCATTAAAATATAATAGTTACCGCTTCTTTATAGTGTAGAACAGACCGCAATGTCAATTGTTACATTTAAAATATTTTTTCTCAATGGTACTACGTATTTTCTTCGAATAGTATATCGCTTGCTTTGTTAAACTCGTAACTTTTTAATTAGAAGCCCAAATAATATGTGGTTCGTGACCAATAAGAGCTAAAAGCAATGTTTAATGGTCAGCTATATTTTATCTTATTTTCCGATATTTTATCTTACTTAATAGTAAGTCAACACATGTAGGATAGAGCTTCGCGAAAAAAATTAATAATAGTTATGTTAAATGTTAATTAATTATTTATCTTTATTTTTTGTCCGGATTCACAACGGCTCAAGTTATGAACAAAGACAACTTGGTTGCTTTCTTAGTGCCATTTTTATTAAGCGAAAACATAACAAATATAATTTAATCTCTTCTGCAAGGTCCACTGTGATAGAAATAGCTAGTGCCAATGACAAAATACAAGTAGTGTTTAAATTACAAATGGAACCATACTTTTTGTTATTTTGCGATTGGAATTTCAAGAATAACAATATAATTCTCAGTTGAGTCTTAAAAACATGTGGGCCAGTTGTGAGTTGAGTGAACCCATAATCGAGCGGTTACAGAACTTATTCTGATAGTATTATTTGATTTATTAAGATATTATTATTCTTTTCAAAAATATGAATAAATGGTCCAATCGTAAAATAGAAAATCTCTAAAATAGATCTTTATTAGGTTTCAATACGATCTTAACTTCTTTACGCTGTAAATATGTTTGATTGAAATAATTTTATTTGTAATAGAATTTTAAGGAGATTATAAAAATAACGCGTCGCTACTTCAGTGAATTCAATGTTATTATTTCAAGGGACGTAGGACGAAGGAATGTTTTTGTCTTCACTACTTAAAAAAATAGTGTGAGTTAAAATAAGTAATCATTGAATTATTAGCGTATTAAAATAAATTATTGCGTAAATATTACAATATCTATTTCTTTTCCTTACCCTACAACATATCCTATCATATTAATCTTGTTCAATGTTATAGCGGCAATCTAGAACAATGTATAACATACTAGTTAACTTACGGTCAGTCCCAATAGCCAACCCGTCGATAGATTTGCCCATTAGAGATTTTGACATTACTTGTATGGACTTCGTGTCAAAATTCTATCTCTAGTAAGCAAATCTACTGACAGATTTGTTATTGGGAACGGCCAGCTGAACTAACGATACATAACATACATACATAAACATACCATCACGCCTGTATTCCCCGAAGGGTTAGGCAGAGGCGTACTTAATGTACACCCACAGTTCGCCGGTATGTTTAGGTCCCATGTTATAGGGGGCGAGCCTATAGCCATTAAACGGGCACAAATCCAGACTTCAAGCTGCTACTGAGAATTTCATAGAAAAACCCAATAATACTGCTCGACCTGGGGATCGAGCCTCTAGTGTAGCAGTCGCTCTTGGGACCACTAGACTAATGAGGCAGTCAACTAACCAAAGTCGGTTAAAAAGATGTATAATTCTTGTGGACTCTTTTTTTAAGGGAAGGCGACCATGCTTTCCCTTGCCCTATAGTTACGGCCATGGGATTCGTGACATTAATCTTGACCGTGACAGGCTATGGTCCTGCATAAAGGGCGAGGCCTTACCTCGAATCCTACTCAAGAGCGCGCGTGTGCCGAACACGCGCGCCACCTATTGAGGAATAGACCAACTACATACGGTCGCACAGTGCTACTGCTATAGGGAACGTGCACGATGAAGGTTCTGCCATCTAGTGGCGAAAATTCGAATCTTTACGCAAACAATACTTGACATTGATACTTCACATTCTAAATTAATCACATTTATAAAAGTGAAAAATTGTATAACTATATCCTATAACTACGTGCAAATGCATTTCTGAAAGCTCGAATACTTCAAAGACAAAGAAAAATAAGTCAAATGGTGTAAAATTATATTACTTTCCCACGAACAGTTCTCACTTTCCATAGTTATGTGATAATCGACAAAAGTGGATAAACGCAGTAAAAAACATTATGTAATTATATATGAGGTTCAAAAACATTTAGAAACAACTAATAATGCTATTTATAAAAATTGCTAAATTTTGTTTGTTATATTATTTATCGAATAAATATAATATTATTACTCGAATAAATTGTTATATTATTTTTTTGGCCTTTTTACAAATTCTGGCCGTACCGATGATAGTTATTAATCGGCCAGAACCTATATTATATAATTTTAATCATAATAAAAATTATTTAAATATAATGTAAACATTGACGGCAACACGATGAGAGATCTGAAAAGTTCCTTTTTTAACCACGATGTGGCTCTCGTGTCGATTTGCTGCAAACAAATAATAAAAAAAGTAATTCTTCAACACTGTCGATTTTTCAAGGTTGGGAATGGAGGTTTCTGCTGTGGACACTGCCCATCCATTCTCGAAACCTGCACGAGAGATAATCACGTCTCTCACCTCTACCTGACCCTTCGGTAATACAGGCGTGATAGTATGTTCTTGGCCTTGACATAAAAATAAGTAGAAAATACTACACCCTCAGATGACAATTCATTTGTAGCAATCTACTTCGGTACATCAACAATGCAATTAATTGAATCGCGCTCCCCGCAGCGAACAGAATTAGATGAGACAGGCCACGGTATCTCGTTATTTCATGTTTATTAAATGAAATAATAACCTGCTGGGATGTCATCTTATATTTATTATGTTATTTTCTATTAGTGTAGTTATTTCTCGTTCATATTTAATCATGCCGTGCCGGATAAAAATGGCACAAAAATTACTTAAATTTATAGTAACCTTACATTGTCAAAACATTACCTAAATTCTAATATTCTCAACTAAAACGACTTTTAGTTTACAAAATGATGCCACTGAGACCGTCTGCTCTACAACACAAATGGAACTGCTATATACAAAATTGTTTTAGACATGCCATTTTAGGTTGAGCTTTTCACATTTACAACCTGCCTCTATTACTTTCTGATACTACATCAGCGTTTGACGTCACACAGGTAAAGATATATTGGACGACGTTCAATTGTTCACATTGTATACATTTCGATACAACTGTGATGTATTGTAACCAGAATTGGGTTTCTGTGAAATGGGAACTAGATATCCAGTGGCCGAAGCTATCTCCGACAGCAATATGAGTGTGGAGTGGTGTTCACGAATATGATGCATATTTGGCAAATCGTTTTGAGTTTTTGTTTTTAATGTGCATTCAGAATATTATACTAAGAATTATTTTGAAAAAAATCTATCTTCTATTAAATAATGAAATTCAAAATTTTAAATATCCACGACGTATGTAGTAATTAAATAAACCGGACAAGTGTGAGACGGACTCGCCGACCAAGGGTTCCTTAAAAATTTGTAGGTAAATATTATAATTAATAAAAAATGTATAGTATTCCGATTTTTCCCTATACTTGTAGTATAAGACGATATTATTTGCCGAATTTCACAGTTCTAGGTCAACGGAAAATACCCTATAAATTTTGATTCCCTTAAGGATGTCGAAATATATGTTTTTGCGACATAAACGGCTTTTTTACGTTAACTTAGAAGTTTGATTTTTTCACAGCTTCAAGGAACTGTAGACCTGAGTATATGGTTTTAATTTTAACTCGATACTTTCACGCGTTCCAGACACACAACACAGACAGCCAGACGGACGGACAACAGGTTCCGTTTTTTCCTTTTGAGGAATGGAACCCTAAAAAGGATTAAATAACATCTTCGAAACCCCACTCATTTTCTTTAATACTTTATTTTATTTTATTAGTATACTACACTCACCTACAAGAAAATCCGTCAGGGCTGCCATTCCCATTTCTGTGTGGAATTTCTATTAAAATATAGTTTAAAAATGCTATGATGTGTCTTGTAGAACTAAATGCAGCGTGTTCGTAATTCATCAGTAATTTCGTTTGTCAGGCAAACGAAATACTAAAAAACTTTACAGAAAATCTCGTTTCAATCGGTCATTTTTTTATGGGATATGAGGGTTAATGAGCAGACGGATCGCCTAATGGTAAGCGATTACCACGGCCCATGGACACCCGCAACACCATAGGAGTCACAAGTGCGTTGCCGACCTTTTAAAAGCATACATCGGCTCCGTTCCGTCATGGGTATAAATATTATCTTCCTCTTTAATAAAATTGTAACAGGCCGATGTCTGTATATTATAGATATTAAAAAAAACTAATATGGGGGGCCTTTATTTGATCAACAGAAGCCAAAATATCAATTTTTGTTTGTATTTTGGTCTGTATTTTTGTACGCGCATCACGCAAAAACTACTGCACGGAATTGAATGCAGTTTTCACTGATGTATTGCTAGAGGTCTAACTTAAAATTTGGTGCATGTTTCATCTTGATACGTCACCTGCAATCGGACTTATAGTATGTTATCTTTTTGGGACGTGAGTAAAACTGCGCGTAATAGCTAGTATAACGCTCTCCGATCATTTGATTTGCATTAAAAGGACAAACATACTTAAAATTTAAAACATAACATACCATCACGCCTGTACTCCCCGAAGGGTTAGGCAGAGGCGTACTAATGTACACCCACAGTTCGCCTGGTATGTTTAGGTCCCATGTAATAGGGGGCGAGCCTATTGCCATTAACCGGGCACAAATCCAGACTCCGAGTTGCTACTGAGAATTTCATAGAAAAACTCAATAACACTGCCCGACCTGGGGATCGAACCCAGGACCTCTAGCGTAGCAGTCGCGCTTGGGACCACTAGACTAATGAGGCAGTCATACTTAAAATTATTTCTCTAAAACTTATGGCTAAAGAATAACCAAGCTGATTATACGAACTGCACGGTTGCCACGGTCAGTTTGTGGATGGGTGACCATCTTCTACATCTATGAGTGTGCTTACACACAGGAATCCCGCCTAAGGTAGAATTTTACTTTAACTTAAATTTATATCCTTGAGAATCTAGCATGCATTCTTGATGCATAGCCAATTAAAATAACTATTAATTTTGATGATAGCATTGTCAAGAAAACGACACAATTAGTTCATATTTCTTCAAATCAAATAATACCCCGCTTGTATCTACTGAAGGGTTAAGCAGATGTGTTACGTACACAGTTCGTCTGTAGTGAGATCCTTCAGCCACATCACTTAGGAAAATCTTTAAGAAAATAATTAAAAGTATATTTTAATAACATGACTGTGTAATTCTTGATTAAATAGACAACTAAAACGTTGAAAATGTCAACACATTCGTTTATAAAGTCTAACTACATTATTATTATTATTATATAAATTACACATTAACACTATTTGGTGCTGTATAAGCTATCCTGTCTTGTGGTGCAACATAGAGCACGAACTCAAACGTAGACGGACCAGAGTCATACCACAGTTTGCATTGTATAGCTAAAGATATGCCTACAGTAAACTCCGATATCTGGATCGCGACCAATGGAGATTTCTTATCATTATCAAGGGGAAACACGGACGCATCAAATCCGGGTGGATCGGGGTAATACTTTATTCTGCCAATATGTTCCTTATCATAAGAGTGGTAACCGCTGCATTGCAACCAGAGTTTCGATCTATCCGTCTTCATCCATTTCTGAACTTCAGGTGGGGCTGACTTCGCAATTGTGGAATTGAACTGCAAAGGCTGGCCAACCCACTTTAACTGCTTGTTAATTCTTACAATAACACAAGGTTGCTCACCATATCCGTAAGGAGATTCTCCACAAGGTCCTAAATTGCTTACTTCCCGTTTCCTCCTGTTTGTCGAAAGAAGCTTGTCGAGAGCCTGGACATATTTGCTGTAATCATCTTTTTCCCCTTTTTTATACCAAATGAGCGGGTAATTGGTTTCGGATGTCGGCGCGGCCGTTAGCCCGATACCATTTTCCGAATACGTGAGTAAATCCATTTTATCCATGTTTTGGTAGTCTATTAAATGTTTTAGCAGTTGCAAGGATGCGTAGAGGAACACGAGAGTGAAAGTGCTTAGAAATATAAGATACATAATTGAATACATGGTGATGTAAAACCAACTCCGGCAAGTTCTGCCGAGGAATGCTCCTGTCTGCTTGTTGTAAAAGTACTCTATACATTTCTTCTTTGGACGTTCAAAGTCGTTTGAGCTTTGTCCAATGTCTTTGGATGTTGTTGGCGCAGACGACGGTAGCGAAGGGTCTTTCCCGGTAGTAGTTGGTAGCGGAGACAAGGTCTTAGGGACCATATACGTCGGCCGGAACTGCTCCTCATCACCACTGCGCCCTGATGCCATTTTACTAGCAGTATAAATGGAACATTACTTAGCTTAATATTAAAACGCGGTGAGAGTTGTCAAAGCTACACTCACTGTCTAAGGTTATAAAAAATAATTGGATTATTCACTGTGGTTATGGTAAACGTCAATTTTAGAATTGACGAAGAAAAGTTTTGTTGCATTTCGGTTTAGTTCATTGATGAACTCTGTAGCAAAGATTTTTGATTGAATACATTTTATTTTATTTATTTTATTAATCTTTATGCACCCTTGGTACAAAGGCGGTCTTAATGCCATTAGGCAATGTCTAGCAGACTTAGGATGATGCAGAGGTAAATTTAACGTTGGAGAACCATGCTTCGGCACGGATGGGCCGGTTCGACCGGAGTGATACCACGGCCTCACAGAAAACCGGCGTTAAACAACACTTACGTTGTGTTTCGTCGAGTGAGTGAAGTTACCGGAAGCCCAATCCCCTTTTAAAAGGTCGGCAACGTACTTATGACTCCTATATTGTTGCGGGTGTCCATGGGCGGCGGTAATCGCTTACCATCAGGCGATCCGTCTGCTCGTTTAACCTAAAATCCAATAAAAAAAATTATAATAACAATTTTTGAATTTTAATTTCAATTAAAATGTAACATAGAAATGCTATTATGTGTCTTATAGAACTAAATGCAGCCCCCTTCTGATATTTGTTGTAACGTATTATTATTAAATATTTATTATCAGGTTACTTAGGCCCATAGATACATATACCTTACAGGCTAACATATATATCATAATATTATAAATTACGTTAGTATATTAAAAACTTAACCTACGTTAGTAAACGTATGCTGTGAGGACAGGTAGTTATATAGAAAATGTTTTATTTAATCAATCATCGAAGGTGTCGCCTACATGGTATCAAAATTATCAGATTACTAGAATTTGAATCCGACGGGTTTCGGTCAACGGAAGCTCCGAACTCTTTATGTTATTGGATATAGGAATCTTCACAGGAAAATTGGAGATCAATATCAAATTTATGGA
The DNA here is from genome assembly GCA_910591435.1 of Acronicta aceris. Classification (NCBI taxonomy): domain Eukaryota; kingdom Metazoa; phylum Arthropoda; class Insecta; order Lepidoptera; family Noctuidae; genus Acronicta; species Acronicta aceris. The sequence goes on along the minus strand of OU342767.1, from coordinate 3,291,926 downwards.
TGTGTAACAAGGTAATCTCCATTCAAAATCGAATCGAAAAATATTCAATGGAGGACTATAGGGTAGTTGGTTGGTGTTTTATTTAATAAAAATAATAGTCCTTTTGAAAATACAATTTAAATATATTTGCTCGTTGGAGACACTTTTCCTCTCTGTGCGAGTTCTACCGTTTTTACAATGGGCAGTGTTCTGAGGAATTGTTTGAAATTATGCCAACAGCTACTTTATATCTCCGCACGTCTCGCCATCGGTGTGGCGCACATCCACATACCTTAGAACCACTCTGGTCTCATTCTGTGCGATTCCAGAGGAATTTCCTTCCCCTGCACACTCGGGTTGTAGAATTAACTCCCCGCTAACTAACTATAAAAGGATGTGAAAAGATTTTTAAAGGGTCGGTTCTCGCGGTTTTAAACGCGCGAGTGATATTCCTGTTGTTGCAAGCGTCCATAGGCTACGGTAACCGCTTACCATTAGGCGGGCCGTATGCTTGTTTGCCACCTTAGCGGTATAAAAACAAAAAAATATATATACAGAAAAAATCTTTTGTGGTGCGAATAACTCACTTCCTAAAGGTAGAATTTTGGCCAAAGGGAGTCGTGTATAGGCATTTTCGCGGAAGGCTGCATGACACTACGACACAGCGCAGTACGTCGCCTACCTTACTAACTCAATAGTAGAAGTTTTTAATGTTATTTTATGTATTAATGTATAATTACAGTTTATATGTATGTTACCTATAGTATTTTATGTTTTATCATGTCAGTATATGGGCCTTTTTGCCTGAAATAAATAAATTGTGGATAGCACCATAAGGTTCCTTCAGTACAGTTCTGAAAAGAGTCTATGAAGTACGAGATAAAGATAGATTACGGCACAAAGTCGCAGCATTATCTTTACCGGACACTTGAGCGGTGTTTCTTAACGACAAGAGATAAAAGGAATCCCATATTAACGGGCCATGTATGTTTCTTATCGTATTTCCTTTGTGACCACTAATAAAGGAAACCGAAATACTTATTTCTTTGCCATTTCTTGAACTCTCTGGAACAATAAAAACTTTGCTGTACATTTCAATGGTCGTTCTTCAGATGGACCGCTGGACGCGATAGTTTTGTCGATAAACTGATAGAAAGTTTATAAGAAAAGTTACTTGTGAAAAGCGGAGTGTCTAGAATTTGAGGGAGATTTAGGTGCAGTTATTTGCAATATTGACTATCAAGAAAAAAAACTCATCATTATTTCAATTACTTGATCATAAATCCACTTAATATAATAATGTCATTGATTACAGAGCAATGAATGCATCTTATGATTGACTGTATCCACCAGTGATAGACGTCATAAAAGTTATAAATAAAAATGAATTAATTACAATCTTTATAAATAATATACCGAGTAATTTTAATAATAATAATCTTATTACTGTAGTTAGTTACCCATACATATCCTTACACATTTTACCCATAGATTACCGTCTATCTAGTATCATTCATCAACCTGATAAAGAAAAAATCAAATCGGAAAGTTTATGTCTAAAAATCAATCAAATTATACAATATATTATAATACTAGCTGTTGCCCGCAGTTTCACTCACATCCCATTTGGATCTCTCAGCAGCAGCTCGGAGTCTGGATTTGTGCCCGATTAATGGCAATAGGCTCTCCCCCTATTACATGGGACTTAAACATACCGGCGAACTGTGGGTGTACATTAGTACGCCTCTGCCTAACCCTTCGGGGAATAAAGGCGTGATGATGGTATGTTATATTTGCATGGCCTCTGGATATTTATGTATATGAGAAGTACATTACCCATGATAAAGAAGAAATCCTAGTGAGGATTACAATTTTAAAAGAGAAAATATCGCGGACTGGGCTACTGCTGCAACTTCATAATAAAGTAAAGTGTTTGAGTAGCAAACATCAATACAGGATGCAATAAAGTCAAGCACGCCTAGGCTATTTATGTTAAAGGCTAAACACACATTCAGACTTGTTGGCTTACCTTGGCGGGACTTATGCGTGTAAATACACATAACAGTGACATTTTAGAGCCGGTATTAAGCTAGGATGTCTATGAGGGTTCCCGTGTGGGGACGAATTCGAATGACGGTTAGAATACAATTCCTCAATTCAGATACTTAGGCATCTCGTAAGAGGCAACAAAATCTCTGTCTTGCTTGGTGGTCAGACCCCGTGGGGTTTCACTGAGTAGCGACCATCCTTAAGCCGAACTCTGTTGTGAAGCGGTTCCAGCAATCTGCAATCCGTAGGGGCGCATTTTAGGGGTCAGAAACGCATCTGCAAGTCGTTGGCTGTCATCAGGTGGCTCGTCTGCTCGTTTGCCGACATAAACAATAAAAAAGGTTCAAAGTTAAATGACGATAAGTAGGTAGATCGGTGACTTATGGAAGGGTGACCATTATTAATAAGTACTTCGAAACCCCTCTGTGATTGAGAGAGCACACTAATACCAATGAAAATAGTTAGTGGAAACAGAAGCCAGAAAATCCTGAAAACTAATTGTCAATTGACTGTTACGAAATAATAAGACACTCATACAAATATTTGGTATAGGAACCTAGAAAGTGTTTTAATAAAAAAGCAATCCAATTTCCTCAAAGTTAGTCCACAAAAACAGTACTTACATAATTGGTTTCCCAATAAAACCGCACCGAGAATCAGGTCCTTTCAAGTTAACAGTTGAAAGCTACAATAAACGGAAATCGAGTCCGGTTAAGAAAACTAAAAGATATCATGTCAGTTGTCGAAAGAGCCCTAGGGAAATAATACATTTGGAAAAACCGCAGAAGTCCTTGGGATGGCGACCCTTATTTGAGACAATCTTTTCAACACATCAGTGTTCCGATTCTACTGAATGCTATTCGGCTAAGATAACATATCTTCAAGCCTGTATTCCTGAAGGTTAAAAGGAAATGCGGGGCATTTGAAAATTAGGTTAGTAGTGATTTGAGGAAACTATCGCGAAAGAAACGGTCCCGCGTGGCCAATCAAATTCGTGCGATTAGAGCAACTGCAGATAAGACTGAATAGCCTAAGTAAAAGTCATAATTCGCGGTTTTACTCTCGCCTATTTCCTCCTCAAATATTGGACCAACTTAGAAGATAATTATGTCATCTACCTATAAAACAAAGTCGGGTTTATTCCAATACTTATAACTCGAGAACAGCTAGACCGATCTTTATGATTTTTGGTTGGTTGGATTTGTCGCAGAATTTGTAGCAGAATAACTATTAAAACATCGAAAAAATCCACGAAAAAGAACATTATGAAGAAGATTTATTTTCTCGTACATTTTGTATCGGGAACGGATTGACAGATTTGAAATGAAATTATTTGATTTTGGAAATAAAAAAAATTACACAAATGAACATGGCGTTTGTTTTCTGTGAGGTTTTCTGTTTCGGTAAGGCCAGGAGATGGCGTTCAGTCGAACTCCTCATAAGCTTCTGGTGTGATTTTGGTCTTTGATTTTGACCAATGTGGTAGTTGTAGATAAGATAAGGTGACTTATTTTATATACAAAGCAAAAAACTAAAGAATAAATGTTGAATAACTGAAATGACGGAACCCTAAAAGGATTGGTCTGCTTTTGTGGACGAATTTCGGAATGAAAAATGTCAAAGAATTTATACGATTTTTCATTGTAAATGGCATTGGTTGAGTTAAAAAATTGCCTCTGTCATAGTTGCGAATGGGATGATTTTTTTAGCTTTTTTAAACTGTTGGAAATTAGGTTTTCTCGGGACAGAGTGAGATATAAGTAATATAAGCCTAATCTAGCTGCATAAACAAGAAAAAAAATCATATTAACTTCTTAAGTGTATGTAAAAACCTAAACCCTAAAGCCGAATTCACAATAAATTTACCTGTTGTGTCGTTTTCACGAAAGGTTTTTTTTGTCATTCCTGTAATAGATGTAGTAAATAGTCGAGTGGTCCTAAACGCAACTGCCACGCCAGAAGTCCGGGTTTCTCTTCCCAGGTAGAACAGTGTTGTTGGATTTTTCCATGAAATTCTCTGTAGCAGCTCGGAGTTCTGACTTGTGCCCGGTTGCTCTCGGCTTGCTCTCTATTATATGAGATTTAATCATACCAGCGAACTGTGGATGTACCTACATTAGTGCCTACACCTACAACCTCTGCCTAACCCTTTAGGGAATACAGGTATGGTGATATATTATTGTTTCGTTCCATTTTATTGCACCTCCTTTACCTAATAATTATCTCTATAATGTAGACAAGTTTTTCGGAAATAATTTTATTACAATTCGATACTAACAAGACATGAATAAAGGCTTTGCTGTTTTATTACTAGGACACTGGTTTATGGAGGTACTTACAACGTGAATTTTATATGAGGCTTGTTGAGAAAATAAAATAGAATGAAAGGAAATAACTTCATCAGATTCGTTCGTGTTATCGGTAATAATAACGGTATCAGTAATAATAATGTTAATAATATAATAATGTTAATAATGTTAATAATATAACGGTATTGATAATAATAATAACGGTAATAATATCAATATCGTCAACCCATGTACTGTCCCATTGCTGGGCACGGGTTTTCTCTCGGAATGAGAGGGATTAAGCCCGAAGTCGGCAAACTTTTTAGAGAAAAAGCCAGATGCCGGAAAATATAGATTTTTCGGAAGCTCAAAGAGCCGCAGTTTCCCGTTTCAGGTTTTTCACTGTATACGTTCTTCTTCTTCTTCTTTCTCAACCTTTATTTCACCCAATGCTAAGTGTAGGCTTTCTCCATTGCATACCATTCCTGTCAGTTTTCATCTTATTCGTCCATTTAGGTACTTCCCGCAATTTTTACTAAGTCGTTGTTACTTCACCCGGTTACTTCACCCGGTCCTTGGTCTCCAACACTTTCCTGCCCCACCTGCCATCGGTTCTTCGGCTAATATGTTCCGCCCAGTTCCAGGCCCAAGGCCACGTCGACAATCTTAGTTTCGACGTGTACAGGTTTTTTTTAATTCTTCATAGACTTACTCTTGACCGCCAATTTGCCTGATGTTAAGCGATACCGCGATCTACGATGGAGCACGCCTAGAAGAAACCGATTCACTCGTGATTTAAAGACACCCAGATTAATGGGTACCAAATTTTAATAGGACAAAATATTACAATGAACAATATGAAGCGCGACGCTGAATAGTGGATACGCTGAGTTTGGGTTTGAAATAGAAAAAAAAATATGAAGCGCGACTCTGAATACGCTGAGTTTGGGTTTGAAATAGAAATATTTGGCTCGCGATATTTAAGAAAAAAATGTTTAAAGGGAACTTGAAGAGCCGCAACTGACCGTTCAAAGAGTCGCATGCGGCTTGGGTCCTATGTAATACGAAGCAAGCCTGTTTACAATCTTAGCAGTATAAATAAACAGACGAATTGAGAACTGCCTCCTTAAGAAGTCGGTAAAAAATATAATGTTATTTTAGTAGTATTTTTTACCGACTTCTTAAGGAGGCAGTTCTCAATAAAGTAACTTTATAATCTAAGCATGGAAAATGCAAAAAAAAACACAAAAAGATAAACAATATAACGTCATTATACAACAACAAAGTTATATAGTTACATACATACATGCCATCACGCCTGTATTCCCCGAAGGGGTAGGCAGAGGCGTACTAATGTACACCCACAGTTCGCCGGTATGTTTAGGTCCCATGTAATAGGGGGCGAGCCTATTGCCATTAACCGGGCACAAATCCAGACTCCGAGCTGCTACTGAGAATTTCATAGAAAAACCCAATAACACTTTGCTCGACGTGGGGATCGAACCCAGGACCTCTAGCGTAGCAGTCGCGCTTGGGACGACTAGACTAATGAGGCAGTCAGTAAGTTATATAGTTATTTAATTAAAATAGTTCTTGATTACATCTGAAAATACCAGTTAGGCAAAGGATCGCTACACAAAGGAAAGTTTCAAACTATGTCTCAAGTAATGCACAAGACTCAGGCAGTTAATACCAGGAGATCAGACAACTTAAGAGCTATAAAATGCATATTTGTAGGTATATATTAAATATCTTAACTGATATTATAAATGTTTGTATGTTACATTTTCATGACTAAATGATTGTTGACTTCACACCAAAGACAACCATTGGACTGATGTCCACGGGGAATCCCTTCGAAAAAGACTACTAATGTGCCAGAAGAATAAAATACAAAACAGCGTACTTTAAAAGTATTTCCGGTACAAATAAATTCGTAGAAGCTCATCATCATCCTCCGAGCCTTTTTCCAAATATATTGGGGTCGTCTTAGAGTCTAACTCTAACTCTAATTAGACCTCCGAAACTCAATTTCTGGGTAATACCAATATCCGGACGGTAATTCTACCCTCTCCGACCTTGTCAGTCGTCAGGCTTTTTTGGGCTTCTGACTACCATTAACAATTGTCATAGATATTCGTATGACAACAAGGACCGACAGCTTTACGTGCTCTCCGAGGCACGGAGGGGTCTTGATGTGTTAGGATTGGTCACCCATCCACAGATTGACCGCAGCGAGCGCGGTTTTATCTTGCAGATCAGTTGATCGGCTTAGTTATTACTTCTGAAAACCTCACATATGTAGGTACAATTATTGTACATGTTCACAAGTCACGCCACATAACTAGTATAGTATCTACTCGTGCTTCCTCGCTTTGATTAAATTTTAATGAAACAAACTCCTAACTGACATAATTTTACGTTCTAATCTGTTCAACGACCTAATTAACATCAAGGAAAGATTTTCTAAATAAATTTCTGAAAGAAATTACAAAAGCTTATCCTATTAAACTGACGACTGTTTGAAACTAACTTACTATTATATGTGTAAGGCTAAGTATATATATTAATATCTTATTTTATTTATATAGTGTAATAATTAATTTTAATTATTATTTTTCTAGTACTGCCCTTACTGTCTTTTTTTCTTATCTTTCCTGTCCATCCAAAGGTTGTCTGGTAGATATCGCTATTAGCGATAAGACCGCCACTGTACCCTTACTTTAAAAATACTGTTATCTTGTTTGAAATGAAATGAAATGAAATGAAATGAAATGAAATGAAATGAAATGAAATGAAATGAAATGAAATGAAATGAAATTGAAATGAAATGAAATTATTTATTCTGCAAGTAGATCTTTAGAGATACTTTTACATGTCAATGGTTTGGGGTTTTTTCTTTTATGGTGTACAATAAAGATTATTCTATTCTATTCTACTTGAAAGCCTTCATATTACGATCTAGCGACCGATTATTTAGAATAAATAAAATTAATATCTATTGTTAATATACTGGTTTCTGACACTCACGCGAACATTAGTCTTTATATATATAATTCTTCTGTGAGTGTGTATGTCACTGAACTTCTCTCAAACGACTGGACCGATTTTGATGAAATTTTTTGTGTGTGTTCAAGGGGATCTGGGAATGGTTTAGATCAAACGACTGGACCGATTTTAATGAAATTTTTTGTGTGTGTTCAAGGGGATCTGGGAATGGTTTTGTCCGCTGTCCGCTGTATTTCGCTTTATACGTAGCGAAGCACGTACCGGGCCGCTAGTACTTATAATAAAACTACGCTAAGTAATTAATTAAATTTATGGGAGTGACATACTTAAATGTCGCTTCCAAACATTTTCTGTCGATTCATTTGCCGATTCGAAGTCAGCTTGCAACTTTTCTATAGACCATGAAATGAAGTTTGGTCTTAAAAATCTGGCATAATTATATTTCATCTTGATACGCCGTCTAGGAGTGGAGTTATGTCAATATCTGCCGCGCTTAAGTATTTATTGTTATTGTTGTTTTTTACATTTTTGAAAATCTGTATACACTTTCTCCACTACTAAAAGGAGAAACATTATATAACCTTTTATTCTTCCTATTATCTAATCTACAAAATCTAACAGGTACCCACAACGCCGACGCTCGAATTAATCCCCACTTAGCATCATGGGCTCCCCTACCAATAGTAATTTACAAAGATTTCAGCAAAATATTCTCTAAAAAACAAGGGTTACTAGTGACCCCAATACTAGGGAGACTAAAAGGTCTCCTCAAAAGGTTTTCCCGGTTTACGTTTAGATGCATGGACGGATAAGGTCCCTTTACAATTTTTAGGTCAGCTTACATAAAACAGAACATAATATTAACACTTTCCTTTAAGGCTTGATAATAATGTTGTTCATGTTCACTGTTGATAGCATTTTCAAAATAAGGTAACATGACATACCATCACGCCTGTATTGCCCTTAGGGTTTAGACAGAAGTGTAATACTATATAATATGCATAGTTTGCCGGTATGTTTAGGTCCTATGTAGTAGGGGGCGGGCCTATTGCCAGTAACCGAGCACAAATTCCAAACTTCGAGCTGCTACTGAGAATTTCATAGAAAACCCAATAACACTTTGCTCGACCTGGGAATCGAACCAAGGACCTCTAGCGTAGCAGTCGCGCTCAGTACCACTAAGCTAATGAGGCAGTCCAAGAGTCAGCATATACTTGGTAGGTATATGAAATCTATGTAATTTCGCGAAAAATTTGAGATTTTTTTAAATTAACCAAATACACTTTGCTTGACCTGTGAATCGAACCCAGGACCTTTATGAAATTCTCAGTAGCAGCTCGGAGTATATGTGCCCGATTAAAGGCAATAGGGTCGTACCTAGGGGTTTAAAGGGTGGAGTTTTGAAAGAAAATCTCAAAAATTTTAAGGCGGCAGATTTCGTTAATTATGAAAATAGTTAAAATTTAGAAAAACTGGCGAAATGTTTCGTCCCGGGAGCTCGAGAGGTTTATCATTGTTCGTTCATCATCTCCCGAGCATTCCGGGAGGTTTGGGAACCCTAGTCGCCCCCTATTACATGGGACTTAAACATACAAACTGTGCTAAGCTCTGCCTAACCCTTCTGTGACTACAGGTGATGGTACGTTACGTCATAGTCATTGACAATAATAAAATTATACACACAATTACAACATCCCAGGAGGTAAACAGGCATATGTTTTATTTATAGCTAGCTTCAATAAACCATAACAATATTCTCTTATCACAATTTTACATCACACCTACAACATATCAATGATCAGTTCATCTCTCATTTCACTCCTGCTGTGACCATTACAGCTTACATCCACAGAGTAAGCTCTCTCCCTCAGTTGCTCTCCAAATTTCATTGGGAGAGGACGTCTCTCCTCGTCCTCATTTTGAACTCTCGTAACATCGAAGTTTTTCTTACTTGCCAGTATGTTTTGTAAATAGTTCTTAAGTGTCGTTTTTGTATAAGTGGGTTCAGTTGGTGTAATGTGATTTATTTGGATTGTAATTGGTTCAATGCCTGGTAAGATTTGTTATTTTGAAATTCACATAATATTTTTTAACTGTTTTTATTTTTCTTTTCTAGACACATATTTGATTTTATTTATTTATTTCTCCTCATACCTCGTATATTTTCAAATTACATGAAATCAAATCATTATTGTAAATACAGTTACGTGATCATCGTGGACCCTGTAGGGCACACCAACATGGGAGATAAGGAGATTAACTGTATTATTTAATAATTTTTAATTCAAATATATTTGCAATTAGTATTTTTGTACTATAGCATAATTATTATAATTTATTGATTTATATTCATTTAATGTATGTAAAATTTATTAACAACTAGCTTTTTGCCCGCGACTTCGTCCGCGTGGAATAGTTACTTTGTTCCATATGAAATTTCATCCCCTATTTTATCCCCTTAGGGGAGGAATTTATCAAAATTCTTTCTTAGGGGATGCTTACGTCATAATAGCTATATGCATGCAAAGTCTCAGCCCGATCGGTTTAAAATTGACAAAGTTTCATACAAACTTTCATCCCCTATTTTATCCCCTTGGGGGTAGAATTTATCAAAATCCTTTCTTACACAAACATCCGTACATTCATATATCCATATATACAAACTTTCGCGTTTATATTATTAGTAAGGATAGGTTGATAATCCATGCAAATTAATTTCAGTAGTGGAGGTGCATAGTGACCTAGTTCCGCGGGCTTCCGAGACCAATGCGGGAGCCTGACAAACTGTGACAGGTTGATTGCAAAACCAACAATAATTGGCAATACTTTATATTTATCCTAACATAACATACCATCACGCCTGTATTCCCCAAAGGGTGAGGCAGAGACGTACCAATTTACCACCACAGTTCTTCACAATCTAAAATGTCTAGGTACCTATATGAAATCTAAAAGTTATAAAATTCCCAATAGCAGCTCGGAACTTAGATTTGTACCCGGTTAATAGAATGGGCTCCAAGGGATCTAAACATACTGCATATATCTCTGCCTAACCTTTCGGAGAATACAAGTGTGATGGCATGTCATATAACCCAGATTAAACGCCAAAGATTAACAGATTCCCTTAAACTCGCGATATATTTTTTTAAAAGCGTTGAGAAACGTTGAGCACCCACGATACTGGAGAAAATCCTAGTGTGGGGACTAGGATTTTCTCCTGTATTGTGGGTGTGTTTACAAACAAATTCTCACATACACAAACGCCCAGACCCGGATCAACTACCTTTAGATCATACAAATAGTTGCTCCCTGTGGTGATCGAAACCACGAACATGGCGCAGAAGCCGTACGCTCAGCCGCTATGCCAAACGTATTGCTGAAAGTAGTTCACCAGTTCTTCAATACACAATACATACGTAGGTACCTATAAGTATCTCAATACAACTTTCAATGCATGCTCCAGACGTCTAGCCATTGGGGGAAATGACTTTCTTATTGACTTAACGGTCTTAACTAGTTTTGCACGCCGACTTTACTTGACTTTTCCATTAAGCGGCTGTGAAACTTAATTGGAGATTCTTTCTTTGCCGTTCGCGGTAAATTATTTGATTGTAGTAATAGTGGGACTGATCGAAGCATTTTGAGTTAATTATTCGAGAAATTTTGTTTGTTGATACTGCAGAATTATAGGACTGTATTTTTGTCGGGAATGCCTGAGTGGCAGTGAGAAATAGTGATAGGCACGGTAATAGTCATAGCTATCACTATTTTGTGAAACAACTTCGTCACAATTAATCTGATGGCTTGACCTCTATACGTTTAGGACCACTTAGGGACACAATTCATTGTATTATAACATATCATCACGCATGTATTATTGAAAGGTTAGGCAGCGGTACTACTGAAGATTCACAATCTATTTCAGGTCCTATCTAATGTAACGTTGTTTTTTACACATAACATATATAAAAAAATATCAATATCGGTTCACCCGATTTTTTTTATGGAATAGGATGGCAAACGAGCAGACGGATCGCTTGATGGCAAGCGATCACCGCCACCCATGGATACCCGCAACACCACAGGAGTCACGAGTACGTTGCCGACCTTTTAAAAGGGGATTGGGCCTCCGGTAACCTCACTCACTCGACGAAACACTACGCAAGCGATGTTTAACGCCGGTCTTCTGTGAGGCCGTGGTATCACTCCGGTCGAGCCGGCCCATTCGTGCCCAAGCATGGCTCTCCCACGTAAAAAAACGATTAGGTGCTGCGATGCAACGGACAGACACACAGCGGTGTTATTAAAATTCCTCTTTTTCGTCGGGGGTTAAAAATATTTCATTGGTAAATTTAGATTTTGAACATAACATACATCACGCCTGTATTTCCCGGAGGGTTAGGCAGAGATAGGTACTAATGTACACAGTTCGTAGGTCCCATGGGGCGAGCCTTTAGTCTATTGCCTATATTAACCGGGCATAAATCCTCTGAGCTGTTACTCAAAAACCAAATAACACTGCTTGGCCTGGGAATCAAACCCAATACTCTAACGTATCAGTCGCACTTACAATCGCTAAACTAAAAAAGCAGTCAAGGTGAACATTTTGACGGCTATTTATCTAAAAGAGTTTAAAAGGGTAATGTAATGAATCTCTTTTTTTTATGGTATAGGAGGGCAAACTAGCAGACGGATCGCCTGATGGTAAACGATTACCGGCGCCCATGGACACCCGCAACACCGGAGAAGTCACAAGTTCGTTACCGACCTTTTAAAAGGGGATTGGGCCTCCGGTAACCTCACCCACTCGACGAAACACTACGCAAGCGATGTTTAACGCCGGTCTTCTGTGAGGCCGTGGTATCACTCCGATCGAGCCGGCCCATTCGTGCCGAAGCATGGCTCTCCCACGTAACTTCCCAAGTAATCTCTGATGAAATTACTTAACCCTCTAACCTATACGTATAAAGTGGTTTTACATCGAATATTGTAGTTTAGTAACACAAGCATTTAGCTTAGCACGAGGAGTTAATTAAAATACGACTAAGATGCGACACACGTTGCTAATAAGCTTTAACAAAAATCGTCAGAATATGCGTCTAGTAAAATCACATCTGTTGGACCAAAATATGTCGTCAATTTTCATGTAAATCTGACAATATTTATTATTCATTGAATGGACAACACGCTGGTGTTCAGATTTGCATAGCTGGTAGAATATTGTGAAGGTTTTAGGAATTCATACATGCTTTCAGGCGTCCCATGTATACATTATGTAAATAGATACCAGACATATTTCTTTTTATATTTTCCACTAGTTAATTCTATTATAACGTGCTTGCGACAAAATTGACCACCGTTTTGTCTCGTTCTTTATCGTGCAAATATGAGACAAATGCACGTTAAAACGTTCACAAAAGTTAATGGGGATGCACATGTCAGCCCGGATTAAGAATCATTCAGTCATTAACTCTCATTTCATTTGTTTAAATATGGTTTTTTTATCTTATTTTATTATAATTAAAAATAGAATCATTTTAATTTGTTTCAAAAACTGTGATATTAGGCAAAATAGCCAAATCAGTTTTTAACACGTTGTCACACTGGGGTTTTGTCGTGTATCGTAGTTGCACAGTCGCTAGTAATTCCTACAAATATTATGTACATGCACGGATCGAACCCGCCCCGGCTTAGAAGCCGATCGCTGACCACAACAAATATGCTATCAAGCTATGTAATAAATCTCACAAAAGCCAAAACAAAAAGATAAACTATGTTATTTACGTTGCATGGATATAGCCACTTGTTGAATTTACAAATCCTCTCGATAATTTGTACAATATCTAACGACCTATTTTCTCACCCAATTTATCACATACATATTGTAAGCTATCATAATATCTTCCCACAATCTTGTGGTAAGCCCAAACACTATACCATACGACTCGATAATTTTTTGGTGTTAGAAAGAGACATCGCTCTACAGGTCAGATAGCGCTATTTCTATCTTTTAACCTATAAATGATCCCGCAACGATGTAGTCCGGGAGTCTTGGAAATAACCCAACAATTGATTGAATACGTGTGTGGCTTCATAAGATTGTTAGCTCTCTCTCATATTTGCACTGATATAAATCTGTCGATGTTTTGTTTCTATTTCAATATTTTTTGTGTCAGTAAGTACTATTAGATTCAATATTACTTATTCTAGTTATTGGAAGAAGGTTCGTTATAAGTAACATCAAGATCTAATCCTCTTTCAGTCCGACAGTTTTCTTGCCGAAAATATTTATTTGACGAAAACTGTAGACAGCTTGGAAGGCAGGAGTTTTATTTTCGGAAAGTTAGTTTCGTATTTATACCTTATATTCGTTAGATTTGTCGGAAAACGTAATCAAATGGTTTGCATGTGCAAAGGCCAGGTAAACTAAACTCTAAATACCATCACGCCTGTATTCCCCGTAGGGTTATGCAGAGGTGTACTAATGTATACTTACCCACAGTTTGCCGGTGTGTTTTAGGTCTCACATAATAGGGCGCGAGCCTATTGCCATCAACCGGGTACAAATCCAAGCTCCGAGATGCTACTAAGAATTTCATAGAAAACCCGATGGAATTTGGTTCGACGCCAGTACGTCTAGTGCAGTCGCACTTAAATTGAAGCAGATATAGAGGCTGAACTCTAGCACTGATTAAACTAATTATTTATTTATGCACACTAATAATACAAAATAGTAAAATAAAACTTAGGACTACTACGTACAAACTAATTAAACTTCGCTAATGAACGATCATAATTCACAATTCGGCATTGTTTTACCAGAGCAAAGACTTCATTATGCGCCTAAACTGAACTGCATTATTATGAACGTGCGAGGAGTGTACGTCAAACTAATGTGGAATTTCAATGTTGATAAAACAACGTTAATATGCTAATAATGTTTTCAATTTAAATTAGTTTCATACATAAGGCAGGCCGAGAAGGAGATGGCGGGAAGCGCTGGACTCTTTTCAAAAAGACTGGTCCTTAAGAGCAATAGACAGAGAGAAGTGGAAGGAGAGTGGGGAGGCCTTTGCCCTGCAGTGGGACACTACGGGCTTTTAGTAATAATAATAATTAGGCACAGGATAGATATTGGTACTGATACTGATATCTCCCTAATTTATTTTGAAGGCACAATTGACGTTGTGGCTGCTGCGTTCGCCACGAGTCGTATTTTCGACTCTTATATGGAATAAATATTTCTATGGCTTACAGGTAGAAAGTTCTGGGTCTGACTGTTTGTTAACATGAACATTTTTTTGAGAAATAAAGTTCGTCGATCCTTACATTTGTATTTATAAATGTTAGTACTTAGCAGAAACATCTAGCGTGAAGCCACATTTAATTTCTTTAAAAACTTATCTAGATACTTTTCCCTATTACTGCTATTATTTCATTGTGTGTAGAATAAGACATTCGCATTGTATAGGCTTTCGGTATAGTGAGAGATCATCTTATACTGGAGATGCACTTAGAAGTGGAACTATGTAGGTACCTACGTTCTAACCACCAGCAGTTCCAACGTTCCAAGTATAAAAAAATTTAAAATCATTTTCTTAATTTATTTTTTAAAAACTGCCTCATTACTCTAGTGGTCCCAAGCGCGACTGCTAGATACGCTAGAGGTCCTGGGTTCGAGCCCCAGGTCGAGCAAAGTGTGTATGAAACTCTCAGTAACAGCTCGGAATCTGGACTTGTGCCCAGTTAATGGCAATAGGCTCGCCCCTTATTACATGGAACCTAAATATACCGGCGAACTGTGGGTGTATTTCAGTACCGACACCTCTGCCCAACCCTTCGGGGAAAACAGGCGTGATGGTATGTTAACGTTTTAACAAAACTGGTGCAAGTCAAAATTTTGAATTTTGTTCTATCATTTCTTGTTAGCATTCATAAATTAACATTCTATTATAACAATTCCAAAATTGCTAAAGCCTGCTCCCCTAAAGGTTAGGCTCCAATAAAAACAAAGTTTTTATCCGTGTCAATTTCAGCAAAGACAGGAATTTACATAAAAGCAATACTGAAAGTTCAAAAGAAAAATTACGAAAAATACGGCAAGATAAAATGTAAATGTTTTAAATAAAAACCAGTCAAGTGCGAGTCGGAATCGCCCACCGAGAGTTCCGTACAAATTTGTAGGTACATATTATAATTAATTACAAATGTATAGTTTTCAGATTTTTCCCTGTAGTAGTAGAATGGTATTACTTGCCAAATTTCATCGTTCTAGGTCAACGGAAAATACCCTATAAATTTTGATTCCATTGAGAGTGTCGAAATGTATGTTTTCGTTCAGGATTTTGTAATATCATTGACAAGTGACAGGATTTCAAATTTCGAATCCATCAGACCTGTGGAAATTGTATATAACTCTTTTCAACAAGAAAAGAGGTGATGATCTTCAAAAGGCTGAGCAGATTTCTTGAAACATAGTTATGAACAATCTAGATTAACACACCTTTCAAACAAAAAGACGACACGATTGACGTAGCGGTTGCGTGATCGGCTTCTGCGCCACGTGTTGTGGGTTCGATCACCACACGGGGCAAATATTTGTATGATCTACAGATAGTTGTTCCGGGTCTGGGCGTTTGTGTATGTGAGAATTTGTGTTTGTAAACGCACCCACGATACAGGAGAAAATCCTGCAACAGACAGACACACAGATACACACTACAAACTTATAACACCCCTCTTTTTCGTCGGGGGTTAAAAACACAGTTCGTTAAAGAGTGCAAAAAATCCCGTTACAATGGTGGCAAAAAGTATGGTGATAAAAGCTTTTAAGAATTTGTAAATGTTCATAAAACATCCATTAACATTGAGGCGACCCTTTGTTTACCTACGCGAATACTTTCGGGGCTAGGTACTTGTAAAATTAATCTAATTGGCCGTTTATTTTCGTCGATTGCACAAGAAGACTGTTAATGATAAAATTGTTCTTGTCTTTTGACCTTGACCACCAATTTACAATCAAAATCTAACATATTAAATTGTGAAGATTTTCTCTAAAAAAGCTAGTCTTGCTTGGGATGAGTACCTGTGTTATAGGGGACTTTACAATCATCCAATCAACGGACAAACAGTAGGTACAACCCTGACCTGAACAAAATATCTGTGGATCACACAATTATAATATTGTTTCGAGGTGACGACTGACGAGTAAACTACAGTCTATTATAATAATATGTTATGTACAATAATAGCAATTGAAAAAAAAAAGCCAAGTTCTGCTTCAAACTTAGCACAAACTCGTATTGTATATGTATGCTGATTTACTAGGCGAAGAAAATCATCAAGGATGCCAACGCGCTTTAGTCTTAACCACTAAAAGCTACATTTTTGGTAAGGACTGACATACCCCGTCGTTTTCCAATCCCTTCCACTTTCTACCTAATCTTTGATTGGCAGAAAGGCAGTGTGTACCCCGCACTCCAGAACCTACACCTAGTTGGGGCCGTTAGATACCCAACAGAATTCTTCCACAGCCCCAACAGGTTCACTGGATCACAGTGTGTGTACTGTGAGGAATTTAAATATTGTTTGTAAGGTTCAAATTACAGAATTAGCTTGAAGCAGTCAAAACTGTCTTATGTTAAAATCTTTTGTCCGGATCCTGCTGGGTTACCTATTCGTACAATATAAATGCTTTTTTATGGGATAGGAGGGAAAACGCAGATGCAGACGGATCGCCTGATGGTAAACGATTACCGCCGCCCATGGACACCCGCAACACCATAGGAATCACAAGTGCGTTGCCGACCTTTTAAGAGGGGATTGGGCCCAATCCCCAGTGATCCCCAGTGATCTAGTAAGTGATCACTAGGCGAAACACAACGTAAGCGTTGTTTAACGCCTGGTTTTCTGTGAGGCCGTGGTATCACTCCGGTCGAGCCGGCCTATTCATGCCGAAGCATGGCTCTCCCACGTAAAAATGTTCTGTTATTTGTCTTGCAAAGTTTTAGACATTACTATTACAAAATTGTTCCGGGAAAGAGATGTCATTTTGTTAAGATGGTAATTAGGTACTTTAAGTGAATTTGCTTTAGAATGTTGCCAGCGTTTAGATCAAAATTGAGTAAACATTTACGTCTTACTCGGCTCGTTAAGTTTCGTAGGGAGAAATAGGTCAACCGAATGTACAATTATTTGTTCAAACAAACATAATTACGATGTATATAACCGTTATTTATTACATAGGTTGAAGCTTCGCAGTAGGCTGATCGAAGCCCGCTGGGAATGCTATAGTTAACAGACAGAGAATCAATTATTGTATGATATCGCTTGAACTGCTCTATAATAATGCAATATTATTTCTACTATTAACATAACATACCATCACGCCTGTATTCCCCGAAGGGTTAGGCAGAGGCGTACTAATGTACACCCACAGTTCGCCGGTATGTTTAGGTCCCATTTAATAGGGGGCGAGCCTATTGCCATAAACCGGGCACAAATTCCAAACTCCGAACTGCTACTGAGAATTTCATAGAAAAATCCAATAACACTTTGCTCGACCTGGGGATCGAACCTAGGACCTCTAGCGTAGCAGTCGCGCTTGGGACCACTAAACTAATGAGGCAGTATTTCTACTATTACTAAACTTATTATTACTAAATTGAAAAATTCCAGTGTTTTCTTTAAATGTATTTACATGGACTGTATTTTCTATTTTGTTACTTATTAAATCGGGTCACATTTATTTGAACCAAAATTACATTGTTTGTATTTACAATGCTGGAGGCTGACTTTAGTTGTTAATATTTTAAGCATAAAACTAGAAAATAACTTTTAATCAATCACGGTTAAGAGTTTGTTAATGTAAATGTTTGTTTCAAAACTTTAGTTGATTCTCAATATTTGAAATATTATCTCAAAGTTTCAGCGTTCATTAATATTTATGATGCTTAGGAAAAGAAAACAAATAACATAATATTCACACGAAGATATCGCTTTTATAATATAATGTATCTATTAGATACAAATACATATACGCACAAGATTATAAACATGGAAACGAATTATGAAAGTGAAACGTAGATATACAGAAGTGTTAATTAGTTTTTGTTTAATCATTGTAGCAAGAGACGGGCTATAGTTTCTGCCTACTCCTGTGGCAGAAAGACGTGAGCCTATGTACACAAAGCAAAACAGATCGGTTTACAGGGCACACCAACGTAGATGTTGGTGTGCGTAATCTCAATGCGTTCATTACTTCGCCTATTACTAGTGTTAGCTTTACAATAACCCGTTGTCCACGCACACATTTGCAATTTCTTGTCATTTTAAAGTTGCAGGGAATATGATGCATAAATTTAGCTAATGAATCAGACTCCACTGTGGCGCATTAGTTGAGCGTGCGAACAATACT
Source organism: Acronicta aceris (assembly GCA_910591435.1). Lineage (NCBI taxonomy): Eukaryota > Metazoa > Arthropoda > Insecta > Lepidoptera > Noctuidae > Acronicta > Acronicta aceris. Next base: position 3,273,185 of record OU342767.1, on the reverse strand, counting down.
TCTTGTCGCCGGCGCCGTAAGATCGAATCTTATTACCAATGGCTCAACTTTTTGTATGTTTTAAAAAATATTTTACATTTGTTTGTTCAATTCATTGTATAGTATTAGCAAGTCTTCTTTATATTTGGTTTGGATTATATTAATGGTCTACCCTCTAAAAATGACAAATCATAATATGTTAGTGGTTTAATTTCATCGTCATAATGCTATTGACTATCGAGCTTTTGTTACGTTTTTAGACATTATACCCTGCGTATTTTGAGAAGTGCTATTATTTGTAAATCAATATGAATCACTTAACTACACTTTTAAGAGCTGAGATAATTATTTTGCATGAGCAAAACGTTTCAATTAGTGAAATTGCGAGGCGTTTAAAGATATCGGTGAGTAACAAAATATTATTATTACGTTTAGAAGTTTATTATGTTTCAATAATACACATCTTGTTTATTGATGTTTTATGTAACAATATTTAATTATTGTTCACAGAGAAGAACTGTGCAATTGTGGGTCCATCGTTATGCAGATTCGGGAAGCATTGATCCTTGCCGACCGGGACCAAAGGCTGGATTTGCATATACAGATACCAATGCACGGCACCGTGATATAGTTGCTACGCATTTGACTGAGCCCTTCCTCACTACTCGTTCCACGGCGACTAAACATGACGTGACGTTACAAACTGTGCGGAACCACTTGCGTGCAGCTGGTGTGAAATGTCGTAGGCCAGCCAAGAAAATATTACTGTCTGATATTCACATGCAAAACCGGGTTCGCTTCGCAAGAGAATATTTGGATTTTGATTGGTGCAATAATATAGTTATATTTAGCGATGAAAAATGTTTTAAGTCGGACAAGGACGGTCGTAAAATATTATGGCGAAAAGATGGTGAACGCTATAACAAAAAAAATATTATTCCATGCAGGTCTAGTGGCCGCATTACATTGGGTTATTGGGGATGGATGTCATCAATGGGTCCCGGTGAATTAGTGCAGGTAGGGGGTCGCAATACCAGTCAAGGTTACTTGGATGTTTTACGAAACGTGATGCTACCAACTGTGCGTGTTGCATACCCGCAAGAACACATTTACTTCGTGCATGATAACTGCGCTGTGCATCGCGCGCGACTCGTGCAAAGTTGGTTAAACGTCCAAGAAAACTTTACTGTTATTGAATGGCCATCAAAAAGTCCTGACCTGAACCCCATTGAAAACCTATGGGGTCACATGGTGCTAAACTGGGACTCATCTGAAGTCAGGTCCAAATTTAATTTAGACGATGTCGTTACCTCGTCATGGGAATCGTTTCGTGGCTCTGATTTGTGCTGGAATATGGTTGCTAGCATGAGGACACGTTTGCAACAAGTAATAGATAGTGATGGCGCACCAATCGGCTATTAAAAATATCAGGGGGTAATTTGTATTACATGATTGATGTTATTGTTAGTGAGATTACAATTTAGGATAGCCAGTATCTTATTATCTAACTTACTAACATGTTTATTCATATCATTAATAAATAAATTACCCTCTTGAATATGAAAAACAAAGTGAATTCTTGTCCCACTTAGAATATTTGTCATGAACCATACTTTATAATTTGTATTTATAATTTAAAAAAACCATGTCAATAAATATTGTTGTTATCATATTACACATTGTTTAATATTTTCTTCCATATATCATTTTTTCTGGAATAATGTTCTTATTATCAGGTAAATAATAAAAATTCAACAAAACGAAAAAAAATAATGATAATAATGCAAAAAGATAGCGCCGGGCCGGCGTGGTTTGATCATAAGACTAATGTCACACCAGCTGCTTGCATATACACCTATGCCACGATATCAGTTGATAATACCTTTGAATTTATGCTTCATATTCTTTGTTTCATATATAATGTGAAGCAACAAGAAATTGCAAGTGTGTGCGTGGACAACGGGTTATTGTAAAGCTAACACTAGTAAATAGGCGAAGTAATAACGCGTTGAGTATACGCACACCAACATCTACGTTGGTGTGCCCTGTAAACCGATCTGTTTTGTTTTGTGTACATATGTATGTAGGTGAGTATTAACAATCACTTTCACATCATAAAAAAAACATTCATTTATATATTTATACGAATCTTACACTATCATAACAGGTTTACACCCAATGCGATAATGTGATTATCATTTATTATGATAATCAATCGAGAGTCATCCTCACGAATTCCGCCAATGAACAATAATTAAAAATGTCAAGCCTTAGTGAGGCACTGTTCATTAACCATATGGCTCTTACGTCCTTTGTCGCAAAGATTAACTTTGTGCCAAATATTTTTATTTCTTTCTTTCTTTGTACGGTTATGCTACGACATATAATGCATGGTTTAACAACAAGTACGTTACCTCATGTAAGATGAAAATATTTAATTTTTATTAACATTAACGCACACATTATAGAAAAACCCCCTGACCCTGCTCAAGCAAGCCAGTAGCTTTAAATTCGCCCCTAAATAGTTTAACCCAGATCCAGCCCTCCCTAGTTGTCCCCCCCCAGCAACATCTACGCCGAGATCCGAGTCTCGTTAGGGGACGCCCCTAGCTGCTGTAAGTCGCTCCTGGCAGGCATTCAGTGCACAAAGGCCGGTTACGCTGTAAAGATTTCCTGAAACAAAAGCTTACGATCTTTCATAAAAAAAAACAATAAAAAGTAAATATTAAAATGTTTAGATAGGTTATATTAGTATACACCATGATGCGATAAAGTTCGATAACTGAAAATATTGCACGCCTTCGTCGCTGATAAACTTAAATTAAACATGACATCATAGATAAAATCACCTCATTGGTCTAATGGTCGCAAAGCGAGGCTGATAAGAGCGAGGAGCTGTATTCAATTTTCAGATTGAGCAAATTTGTTCTATGAAATTCTTATTAAGTAGCTCTTTTGGAGAATAATTGAAGATTTTTCATAAAATACTGATCGACCTAAAAGTGTTTTAGCGTAGCTAGAAAATAAATACTGAAGCAACGGTAGCCTAGTGGCTAGGGCTTCATACATGCGATCATGTGGTTGCCGGTTTGAAACCCACCCATTGCACTACCGATGTGAACCCACTCGTAACACAAGCATTTAGCTTAGCACGAGGGGGTTAACAAGAATACTAGTAATGTGTGACCCACACTGCTAGTAATCTTTTACAAAAAATATTTACAAAGACAATTTTTGTCTCTGTTTTGAAAAAAAAACTTTCAAGTTGATGTTTCAAAAGTTCAAGTTCAAATATTTTTATTTCAAATAAGCATTTACTTAGCGATTATGAAACGATGTGATTCTAGTTGCAAGGTTCCAAAACGTTGATCCTATGGAGAAGAATCCGGCAAGAAACTCCATGGACACTCTTTTAAAATAAACGTGTGACGTTGTCACACACTAGGATTTTCGTGGACATTCGTGTTTGTAAATGCATCATACTGAGTGTACACAGACACCCAGACCCGGTACAACTAACATAGTTACGGTAGGGCTCCATTTATACTGCCGCGGAATGGAAGCGAAGCGTCACGAAATTTACACGGAATTTTGAACTTCATTTCCATGATGTAACGTGCAAAATACATGTAACCAACAACGAGTCGCGTGTCGTCCGGCGAATTCGCGCGCAGTCCGCGAGTGCTTCAAGGGAATTCGAGAACGTTTCCCAATGTAGTTAAAGTTCAAAATGCTGTGTATAATTTTGTTCCAAAATTTCCCTTCCATATCACGACAATGTAAATTGAGCTTAACAGTACAGTACAGTAGGTTCGATCTCCTTAGATCGTATCTACCACCATAGTGGAGAAGTCAATCACTCAACCACTACGCCAAATGAGTTGTCTAAATAATAAATATACCTATTTCTTCTTTTCAACAGTTCTCCACGCGAAAGCGGCTATGTGGTCGCGCAAGCAATCCGTATGCAGCGCTGTAAGCGGAGCGTCCAGGGGCGATGAGGTGGAACTGCCGGGCAATGGAGTACAGCTATACCCTTTCGCTATAGCCCTCAGAGTGAGAGTATTACAGGTAAGAATAAGAAGATGCTTCGTGGTCCAGGTTTAGTGTAACATGTAAGATCGGCATCATTTATTGACAATTATCTGTTTCGCGTAATTTCACTCTCATTCATCTCTCATACAAGATGGAAGCCTATGTTCGTCTCCAATTTATTTTGTCAACATTGGTTCAGCCGTTTAGGCGTGAAAACTGACAGAAAAAGACAAAAAAAATAACCCTTCAGGAAATAGGCGTGATGGTATATTATGTAGTACTTACTGCACTCCTGGTTTAAGCACGAGCAAATCTGAGCTAGTAATATAATTGAGCAGATCGTAAGTCAACCGTACATAGCTGGGTATAACAGCACTGGCAGTCTGAATATTATTGGATTAACTTGTCAATTAGCAAGGCGAGGGCTGAGATAATGATGCTCTACGTTATGTGATTAATTAATGCTGGGACGGTCACCAGTCTTCAGTAGGGTTGCCAAAAATTAAAAAAATTAAGCGCCTTAATAAAAAATTAAGGCCTTGCATGCAAGTATGACGTCGCATTTGCGTACGAGTTGCTTGCATTGGAAACATGTTTTAGAGAGTGTGCAAATTGCATGCAGGTTTCATTTGCATAAAAGGGGAGATTTTTGCGGTACGATTTAAAGGTATTAAATATGATTGAATGTATTAATTTATTTTCACGCGTGTAATTCAGGACCTTACTAGCCAGTGGCGACATCTGGTGAGTTTAAAAACGGTATCCCTCACTGAGTAGGTTGACAATTTACATCATGGTAGTTGGTTCGGTCATTTTTGACATAACAAAAAAATTATAAACTATAGAAACGTGCTACTAACGTTTGCACTTCACTTGAATAAAAATTTACAAGTTCAAACTACTTGCATGCTAGTTATAACTTCTATACAGGTTTATTCAAGTTGCAAGCAGTTTGAACTAGCATTTATATGTAACTTGCATTGGAATCGCACCTATATTGAGTTTTTTGCCGTATTCTGTCCATAAGATCAACCTTTTGGAACCGTGCAACTAGAATCATGTACGTTTCATAAACGTTTCTAAAAGTATTTATTTGAAATAAAAACATTGGAACTTGAACTTTATCAACATAATATTTTCAACTTTATTAACTTTTTTAACCGTTGGAGGCGTTCGTCTTGGTGCAAATTTAATATCACATAGCTAGATATTCTGAGATTTTCTAATATGGAAAAGACAGATCAGACCATCAAGCTTGTATTCTCCGAAGGGGTGGGCAGACACGTATTAATGTACACCCACTGTTCGCCGGTATGTTTAGATCCCGTAACCAGGCAGTTAATGCAAGATTAAGTTGTTGTTTATGATGTAAGTAATATGGTCTATATTACTTACATCATAAACAACTGACTCTGAGGTTGTTAGTTGTTGTTTTACAAATAACCATGAATAAAGAGATATTGGTAGTTCTGTGGCCGACTTAAAGCTAGGGATCGAAAGCGTCGAAGATAAAATGTACCTATTTAGCGCGTCGCTTCGCTTACAGCAATCTCATCACACATGTTCGAGATTATCTAGTGACACTGCAATTATGTTCGTCCTGTTGTTATCTTTTATCAGTATTTTGTTACCACTTTTCTGTCAGTTCTCACAGGAAACTAGAATATTCATCATTTATTACATACTAAAACATTTAAGGCGCTGTGCATAGTCAACATTTAGGTATTTGAGGGGGTGAAGCAGATGAAGTGGGGCACGCGTAGTCCCGCCTACTGCGGGGCGCACCGGGCGAACGTCAACCATGCGCGACGTTCTTTAAATACAGAAACATAATTTCGCAACATTTGTTAAGTGCACGTTTGGCTTAGCGCGCCGCTGTCCCGCTTGAAATCGCGCTTCCACGAGTTCGAATCTCAATAGATACTATGAGTTTTTTTTTATTTTTAAAAATGTACACACTTGTTTTCTTATTTTTTTAAATAATTAATTAATAATTGTTATTTAAAATAAAAGAATATAGAGAAACTTAACAGATTCATCAGACGAATAATAAATAATTCATAAATAAAATGGCTTGGGCGTAGAATGGTCAATTCTAGAAATGGCCTATTCTCAAAACGGCAATTGTCAAAATTGCGAAAAATTAATATAAACAGACATTTTTATTCCCGTATATATTTTTCTTCAGAGTATTATAAAAAACAGTCACCAAACTTGATGCTTTATTCTGAAGAAAAATAATACAGATACAGGATGTTACAAAAGACTGTAGTTATACCAAAGGAGGTCATTGTACTCACCACTATGAACATCTTTACTATGGCGCCTGCCCTAAAATCGCTAAAAAATATTTTTTCTTGTCTAACCTTTTCGCAAAACCATACATGCCAAAAAAACTATGCCTTTTTGAGAATTTGGCATTCTGCGTCTAAACCATACGATGAACTAGTAACTAGTAAAGAAACGAGATCATTGCGAGTTGAATGAGGAATTACTCAAAATTACTGTATAGTAAGTTGTATTTTTTGAATTGACCATTTTGAGATTCGAATGTAAATTTCAATTTATTCAATTTATATTGTGATCATTTTGAGAATTCGTCATTTTGTGCCTAAGCACAGTGGTATGTTATACATACATACCTACTAAAGTTTATAATTTACAAATTAATATAAAATAAAATAGGTATGTGCAAAGACAACAATTATGACGATAATATTTATTGTGACAAGCGAAGATTTAGCAAGTACACACAATGACGACGCTAACGTGGCCGCCGTTACAGGAATTACTTCTGCCGGTATTGGTTATTCGCAATTTTAAGAAATTACAGCATGTATCGACATACCCATATTTACGAAAACCACATATGCTCAAGATCCCAGATAAACGATTTGATTTCATTTGATTTGATCAAGACATCATTTATGAAAAATGGGAATCAACATCTGACGAATCCTGTGGCAGCAGTAGCAGGTTTTAAGAACGCATAGCTGCTGTTGTCATGGATTTTTTGCTGATGATGAATTTGGGTACGTCCATACATGCTGTAATTTCTTCGAATTGCGAATAATTCTCCAGTGGACTCGGGTGAGATTAAAAAAATAATCCTATCCATTAAATCAAATGCTGTGGGTTGTGACAACATCAGTCGGAATATGATCACCACAGTTTTGGACCACCTACTCCCTGCAATTTCTCACATTGTAAATGCTTCACTTGAATCGAGTTCTTTTCCGTCTGCGTGGTGCAAAGCACATGTTTTGCCTCTACGTAAGATTCCTAACCCTTCTCTCCCCAGTCATTTTCGGCCAATTTCTATTCTTCCTTTCCTGTCCAAGGTTCTGGAGGCCTGTGTCCACAAACAATTCTCTCGCTTCATTTATGCAAATACACTCCTAAGTCCCTATCAATCTGGGTTTAGACCAGGTCACAGTACTGTGTCTGCACTCCTTAAGGTGACTGGCGATATTCGGGCAGGCATGGAAGACACTAAGGTTACTGTATTGGTACTGGTTGACTTTTCCAATGCTTTTAATACCGTCAGTCACGATATCCTTTTGTCCATCCTTTCCCATTTCATGATCTCTCCTGAAGTGCTGGAATGGTTCTCATCATACCTTCGAGATCGCCAGCAGTCAGTCCACATTGAGGAGTCTTTCTCAACTTGGTGCAAGCTGGAAACTGGCGTTCCCCAAGGCGGAATATTATCTCCACTGCTTTTTTCAATTTTTATAAATTTTATTACCCAAAAGCTTCAGTGTGCGTATCATCTATATGCCGATGACCTACAGATTTACTCTCAATCTAGAATAGAAGATTTATCCGTCGCGATCGAAGCAGTGAACCACGATCTTGACTCAATCAGGGACTGGGCTGATAGATTTGGTTTGGCAGTAAATCCCAATAAATGCCAGGCTATCATTTTGGGCAGCCATCGCAATATCTGCAAGTTGAGCAATATAAATATTTTACCAATAGTCTTCAATGACATAGCCATACCTGTGACTTCCAGCGTCAATGATCTCGGCTTGAGTTTTTATCCTACATTGAGTTGGCGATCCCAAGTCTCAAGTGTAAGTCAAAAAGTTACAGGTACCCTGCGATCTCTCTACCGCCTCGAAAATTTTCTTCCAGCGCACATTAAAGCAATGCTTGTCGAAACCTTAATTTTCCCCATAATCGACTATGGTGATGTTTGCTACTTTGACCTGAATGCAGATCTGCTCAATAAATTGGACCGCCTTCTCAATAATTGCATTCGATTCGTTTTTAATCTCCGTAAATATAACCATGTCTCAGAATATCGAATAAAATTGAAATGGTTGCCCATTCGCCAACGAAGAAATTTGAGGGCGCTGACTACTCTTTATTCTATACTTTTTTCTCCTAATTCTCCATCGTACTTATCATCTCATTTTCAGTATATTACTTCCTTCCACAATAAACATCTTCGTTCAACTAATAATCGTCTTCTTCGATGTCCTTCTCACCACTCTGACTTTATACATTCTACCTTCTTCGTCCAATCAATACTGTTATGGAATGCTCTCCCCCTTGAAATCAGAATGATAAACAGCCGGCAATCGTTTAAAACTTGTGTGCGCAAATACTTGCTGGATAAAACGCTGTTAGATTCATCTCGACACTGACTTTTCTTTTTATATCTATTATGTATTGTATATATGTATAGTATATATGTATTGTATTTTATGTTATTTTATATCGTATATATATAAATATATATAAAATAAATATTTATGTAATGTATATAGTAATTGTGTAAGTTTATAGTTTTGGTAAGTCTTCAAGTCACACATTTCACTTCTACTCTTTTAGTGCATCTACCATGATCGTCTCTGCACCACCCTAAGGTCGTCTGGTAGAAAATGCCTAAGGCATTAAGACCGCCTTTGTACACTTCTGTACATGAAGCATAAATAAATAAATAAATAACCAATACCAGCAGAAGTAATTCCTGTAACAGCAGCCACGTTAGCGTTGACATTGTGTGTACTTGCTAAATCTTTGCTTGTCACAATAAAATCGTCTTTGCACATATTGCATCTAAAATTGAATCCGGAGATCAAGCCAATCCTTTATTCTGCTATGAGTAACAGCTGTGAGAAGTTACAATCGAATAAAGAACTATGGCTACATATAGTTTGCAACTGCTGATAAAATGCATTATGTCAACGACTCCTCGACTATGATTATTGTCTTGAAATTCTGTTGACGGTTCAACGAATAGCACATCGTTATTGATTTCTCTGAAATAAAAATTTCTTCATTTTTTGTTTTGTTATAAACAAAAAACAACAAAGTAATTCTAAATCACAGTAATTACGCGATGTGTACAAATACAATGGATATATGACTGGGTGGACAGACAGATAGGTGGTTGTCACGCGATCTCTTTGGAGGATAACTCTTCGGAATCGTCAGCTCCCATGATTGACTGACGACCTTCGCCCATCTGTCGATACTTGCTACACATAATTTGATTACAAAGGTTGAAAGTGATTTTCCCAGGGTTTTCGTGTTCAGAATGTAAAATTGAAGCAAATAAGTTTTTAAATTTTGACATACTTACATGATTGTTTATATCAAAAAAAGTTAAAAGCAAATAGCTCTATAGGTCCAGACTACATCCCCCCTGGTCTCCTCAAAATGTCAAAAGAGTATATTTCGGAACCTCTCTGTCATATTCTTAATCTAGCTATAAGCACTGGCAATTACCCCTCACAATGGAAACTTTCAAGAGTCACGCCTATACCTAAATCCTCGAAAAAACTGATATCGAAGAATACCGACCCATCGCGATTCTCTCATCTCCTTAGAAGGTCTTCGAGAGCATTTTGCATAAGCATATCAACGATCAAATTAGCGCCTACTTATGTAACGAGCAGCACGGCTTTAGGTCCAAGAGATCTGTGAACACTAACCTCATAACTCTTGTTGACTTCATTTCCACCCAGCTAAATCACAGACTCCAAGTTGACGTCCTCTACTTCGATTTCCGGAAGGCGTTTGATAGGGTCAATAATGACATTTTGCTGGCGAAACTCTGTGCTATAGGTTTTGCCCCTGGACTTCTCAATCTGATCACGGAATATCTACGAGACCGTCAGCAATTTGTCAAATTGGGTATCTTTAAATCTAGACCCTATCACACGCGTTCCGGGGTAAGTCAGGGTTCCATTCTTGGGCCTCTACTATTCATTATTATGTTCAATGACATTCCTACAGTAGTCAGCCACGCACGATGCTTACTATATACAGATGACCTAAAGCTGTACGCAGCAATTAAAAATGAGGAGGACTGCTTGGCACTCCAGCGCGACATCGAGGCGGTGTATAAATGGAGCGTTGATAACAAACTTGAATTCAACCCCACTAAGTGTAATGCTATGACCTTTAGCCGAGCGCGGCACCCAGTTGTTTTCGTTTATAAGTTAAATAACGAAACTATACCTAAATCGTCGACCATGAAGGACTTGGGTGTTACATTCGACCGGGGGTTAACATTCCATGATCACATGGTCGCGGTTGCCAAGGAGTCCTATATTAGACTAGGTTTTGTCCTCAGAAACGCACGTGACTTCCAAAATACCAGTGTCATTCGAATCATTTATAATGCGCTGGTACGTAGTAAGTTGGAAACCAGTGGGTCTATCTGGAGTCCCCTTGAGAAAAGAAAAATTTCAGTACTCGAAAAAGTACAGAAGGCATACCTTAGATATCTTTACAAGAGGGTCTATGGATACCCATATCTTTACCCCACCAAGTTTCTCCTGGGTTGTCTCGATTATAATTCCCTAGAAACCAGAAGGAACCGTGACCAAATTGTCACGGTGTGCAAAATCCTACGTGGAAAAATTGATTCACCTGATTTGTTTAATGAACTGTGTCAACTCTTTACCCCTAATAACTATCTAAGAGGCAGGAAACATAAACTGCTTGCAGTGCCAACTTGCCGTACTCTAACCCGAGCAAAGTCCCCAATACCGCGAACACTCTCTGCACTCAACGATCTCCTGAACTCGTGCCCAGATATTGATTTGTTTGAGGATGGATGGGTGAGGCTATTGACGGTATCCTTGAAGTTGTGCGAGAGGGATCTATGATCGACTTCAATTTGGTGCGAATCTGTGATATGTTTTAGATTATTGGAATTATTTAGTATATTACACCATCGTTCTATGAATGAAAAGCCAAATGAAGCTCATAATGTAGTAGTTCTGAAATTTGTTTAGTTAATCAAGAAATTACAATTCTATTTTTTTAGTGTAATTGGTCTATGACCGTTCTAGTTAAATGAATAAATAAATAATAAATAAATAAATAAATCATGTGATTTTTTGAGAAAATGATGAATATCCACAATGCCCCTATTATGCATTTAGCATTTAGAAAATTTGCCACTTTATCGATTTATATTGTGGCCACTTTACAAATTCGTCATTGTGCTATAGTCTAAACTATGGTCATTTCGTCGTCGAAGTTGTTCATAATAATGTCATTATGAACAACTTTCACTATAACTCCAACCCTAAAATCGCGAAAAATAATCTGCCGAAAAAGCTCATTCACCCGCGACTAAATGACCTCTTTTTTTTTAAAGAAAAAAAGACTAAATGACCATAGTTTGTTGATTGGCACCACAGTAAAAGTTGTTCATAATGATGAGTGATGACTGTAATGACCCCTTTTCGTATTTCTGCACTCTTTTGTAAGACTGCAAATAATTTGAATATTATAAACTTTAGTAGGTATGTATGTATCACTTAGCACTGGGTTTCGGTGCAATATGACGAGTTCTCAAAATGGCCGTAATATAAATTTAATTAATTTAATTGGCATACGAGTATCAAAATGGTAAATTGTAAAAATGACAAATTTTCTAATATAAATATGACAGTGACAAATTTTCATTTGTCATAATTGCCATTTAGAAATTGAGTAATATCAACAATGTACATTCTGATGCACATTGTTGATATTCCTCATTCAACTCACAATGATCTCCTTTCGCATTACTCACATTACCTACAATATTTTGTAACACCATATATAAGCATACTCGTGAAAAGTTTTCTCCGATGGTTCATCTACTGACGGATAGATCACCAGACGATTCTTTTTACTATAGAATGCAAAAAAAACGATTCAGGAAAATTAAAAAAAAACTTAGTAAAAGCTTATAAAAAAAGACAATTAATAGGAAGTTAAATAATAATTATTGAAAATTTATTTCAAACAAGAAGATAACAAAAGTAAATAATAATAAAAAAAAAGCAATTATATGCTACAAATAAGAAAATCAACAAAAAGTGAACAACTATTGCGGGGTTTGAACCCAAGACCAGTGCATATCTGTTCAATACACGATACCGCTAGACCAATCGAGTTATAGATTCATCCATCGAATTTACGAATCTATAGATAATCTATTTGTATGTACTTACTTTACAATTTCTGAAGGGAATGGGAAGATTAAACGCTTTTACAGCAATAATCTAATTTATTTTATAATATTCTGACATGACAATGCCATCCCTGCTAGGGGCGCAACACAACCAACGAACTTACAAATTATATCGGTAGATGGCACTGCTCGCGTGTTCGTAACATCTCAACACCTCCCCTCGAAGTCGTGAGCAAATCTTTGAAACTTACATACATTCATCCATCATCCCTAAATTACGCAGACATTCATGATGTTTTGTTCCACTCAAACCTTTGGTCAAAACATCAGCAGGCATTCGATCAGTACACAAATATCTAAGATCAATTACACCTTGTTCGCACTTATCGCGAATAAAGTGGTACCGTACATCGATGTGTTTTGTTCGTGGATGGTAGTTCTTACTTTGAGCAAGTTTAATCGCACCCTGGTTATCATTGAATAGGATCACACACTCACTCTTAACCCCAAAACTATTCAACACATCACGTAAATACATGGCCTCTTTAGTACATTCAGATATAGCCATGTATTCCGCTTCAGTGCTGGATAAAGCAATGGTCCGTTGCTTTCGCGCTTCCCAGCTGACTGGAGCACCTGCAAAAATAAATGCAAAACCGGAATAGGACCTACGATCTACCGCATTCCCAGCCCAGTCTGCATCAACCACGCCAAAAAGGGGCAAGCCTGTTCTTTCATACACTAGTCCGTAGTCAGATGTATTTCGCAAATATCTTAACACACGTTTAGCAGCCTTCCAATGTTCAATGTCGTAATTTGTATTGAATTGACTTAAATAGTTAACTGCATACGCGATATCTGGTCTGGTTGATACCGCTAAGTGCATTAAAGCGCCAATCAATCTCTGATACGGATATTGTTCCATTACATCATTTTTAATACACTCAGGCTTCTCTAATTTTACCTTCACATCTATAGGCGTGATAGCAGGCTTACACTCACTCATACCAAAGCGTTCTAACACTTTATCAATATATGCTTTTTGACTTAAGTACACTCTATTTTCATCGTCACGACTAAATTCAATTCCTAAACAAGTAGATATTTCCCCCATATCTTTCATTTCAAATGCTCTTCCTAACTGTTTCTTCACATTTTCCATCCATACAATATCATTCGTCGCGAGAATCATATCATCAACATATATACCTATCAACATTAGTCGTTCACCCTTTCGTGCAATAAACACACAAGGTTCCTGTGGCAATGATGCAAAACCAATATCATTCAACATTCTCGATAACCTTTTATACCACTGCAACCCTGATTGTCGCAAGCCATATAAAGATTTTTTCAATAAACACACACTATCCACACATTCATCAAGAGTTTCATGCCAGCGTTGAGCTGTCTGTAGTATATCCTTGTCTGTTATTATATTCTTCTGTGAACCAATCTTTTCTTTTGCAATAACTTTCTTTAGAACATTGCTTAACTGATCTGGAATTTCCATATAGACTTCTTCATCTAGCGAACCATTCAGGTAAGCCGTTACTACGTCCATTTGATGGATTTCTAATCCCAACTCAGCCGACAAAGCAGCTATGAGTCTTATGGATGAAGATCTCACAACAGGCGAAGATGTCTCATGAAAATCCTCCCCTGGCCGTTGTGAGCATCCTTTTGCGACAAGACGTACTTTCTTGCCAGTACTTTTGGTACTAAAGACGAATCTGCTTCCAAGAACCTTGCGTTGTTTTGGTCTTGGTACAATTTCCCAGGTTTTGTTTTTTATCTGAGACAGATACTCATTTTCTAGAGCAGATTGCCACAAATTCAAGTCGCTTCTCTTCTCTATATCTTTCCATGTCATTTGTTCTATTATTGCTATCCCTGCATTCATCTGTTCATTCAATTCATCTGATTCATTTTCACTATCTGTAGTATTATTCTCTTTCACTGTGTGATATTCTTTCCGTGGTCTACCCACCTGACCAGTACGAATTAGACGAGGTCTTCCTCTTCCTCTTTTAGAGGGTTCTATTAAGTTTTCCCATGAAACAGTTGACTTTCTTTTTCTATATAATTGACCTCTATCTCTATCTTCTTCTGGTTCATGAACTCTTTCAAGTAATCTTGATCTAGCATCATTTTTGTTGACTTTCAATATTTTACAGTTATCTTCCTTTCCTTTATTTTCGTCACTAGACGCAATCAACTCTATTCTTACTTCTTCTTCATCAGTATCTTCTTCTTCATCAAGTATTTCTTTATATTCATGCCTAAAAGCTGTCTCATTCATGAACTTTACGTCACGAGTAACAATAATCTTTTTAGTTGCAGGATCATGTATTCTATATGCTTTAGATTGAATGTCATAGCCCACAAATATTCCGAGCTGTGAACGTGACTCAAACTTTCCTTTCGGTTTTCCCTTATCTTTATAATAAGCCTTTGAGCCAAACATTTGCATATATATAACTGTAGGTTTCTTTCCTTTCCATAGTGTAAAAGGTATTTGACCACTTAAGGCTATTGTTGGACACCGGTTTCTTATATAATTAGCAGTATTTACCGCTTCAGCCCAAAATGATGGAGGACTTCCTGCTTGACGCATCATACATCGTGCCATTTCGACCAATGTCCTGTTCTTTCTCTCGGCAATCCCGTTTTGTTGCGGCGTATATGGCACCGTCAACCTTCTTCTAATTCCAGCCTTCTTTAAATAATCATCAAACTCATTGTTCACATATTCTCGACCGTTATCAGACTGAAAATTCTTTATTTTCTTCCCAGTTAAAGTCTCTGCATAGGCTTTGTAAGTTTTGAAAACGCTTAAGACGTCACTTTTACTCGCAATGAAGTAGACGTCACACCATCTAGATTTATCATCAATGAAAGTAACAAAATATTTTTTACCGCCATATGACTGATGATTCATGGGGCCACAAACATCACTATGCACTATTTCTAGTAATTCAGTAGTACTATCTTCTCTTTTCTTTGGAAAAGGTGTGCAAGTCTGTTTTTCACTAATACAAATCTCACATTGGGACAACTTTTCGCCATCCTTGAATGTTAGCCCATGTACTAAACTATTGTTTGCCATAGCTTTCAGATCGCGTTCATTGAGATGTCCGAGTCGTTGGTGCCACATATCTATCGAATTCTTTACTGCTTCAATATTATTAACAGAATTGTCACTCATTCGAACATGGTATAAATTTCCAACTCTATCCGCACGCATATGAATTTTATCATTATCATCAATCACAATCGCATCATTCTTCCTAAAATGAACCTCGAACCCGTGATCTGTCATCTTAGCAACTGATAATAGGTTTGTTCGTAAGTCAGATACGTAGAACACTTTTTCTATATTAATCTGGCGTTCTTCACTGCCCGTGTCTACAGAAATTTTTACCTTACCAGTGCCAGTAATTTGTATTCTGTCACTATTAGCTAAATTTAGCTCTGAATCTAGCTGCGTAAAATCCTCTATCACTTGCTTCTCATTGCACATATGACCTGTACATCCACTGTCAATGCACCAAATAGGATTTACTTTCTCACCTTGCATAACCTCTTCGGTAGTACTCAGTAACATTGTTGTCTTTTGCTCTTTGTCGTCTCTATTTTCCAAACTCTGTGCACTTTGTTTATGCTTGTTGATATACTTAGTTCTGCAGTCTCTCGCTAAATGCCCACGACGGCCACAACGATGACATTCGAAATTATTTTTATAACCATGGTTGTCGTGATTCTTCTTCAGATTGGCATTTTTATTGATACGTTTGACGAACATAGCCCCCTGATCAGTTGTCTTGGACTTACGAGCTTCATAATCCTCGACAATCTTTACTTTTAACGTTTCCGTTGCTGGTAAATCATCGCGCGATTCCATTGCCGTTCTAAACATGGCGAATGAATCTGGTAAACTGTACAGCAATAATATGGCTAATAGTTCGTCTATAACTATCAAACCGATTTCTTTCAATTTCTTAACTGCATCAAAGAAATCCGAGATGTGTTTCTTTAGATCATCATCTTCTTGCATACGAGTCAGTACTAGTTTTTTCAACAACGAGGCTTTTCTAGCAGGACCGCTCGACTGATACATAGATTTCAGTTTCTCCCAAATGGTCTTGGAACTTTCTAAACCATCCAATGCGGCCAATTCACTTGGACTTACCGCTAACAATATGTCGGCTTCGGCTTTTTTGTCCATTTTCAACCATTCAGCATATTTTGGATCACTCGACTGCGGTTTGGGCAATGATCCCGAAACAAACTCCCATAGGTCATTTTTAATTAATATAGCCCGCATGTGAATTTTCCATGTATCATAATTATCACCAGTAAGTCGATCAATTTTTATAGATGTAGCCATGTTGAAGTTTCTTCAACTTCAAAACCAAAAACAATGAATAAAAACTTCGTGACAAATGTGTAGTAAACAAACGGCGACTGCGAACGTAACGTGCAAGTCCGCGTTACACTTCTTATCCTTCACTTTACTACACGCGTTTATTATTTTTGTTACGACGAACTGTTTTGGTTCAAATCACTGCAATTGTTCACTAATATGATCTGTTTTTTACTCACTGACTATCCCTGGGCCCATAACCTGAAGGGAATGGGAAGATTAAACGCTTTTACAGCAATAATCTAATTTATTTTATAATATTCTGACATGACAATGCCATCCCTGCTAGGGGCGCAACACAACCAACGAACTTACAAATTATATCGGTAGATGGCACTGCTCGCGTGTTCGTAACATCTCAACAATTTCTATCATGAGTTTTTGTTTCATCGAATAAAAATGAATATTATTATTATTATTGTAATAAAATAAATAGCTTTCAAAACGACCAGACATAAAATTATTTCTGAGCGGCGGGCGGAACAAAGTGACATAGGTCCATCAGGCAGCGCGCCTCAGCGCTCACTGTCGCTTACCGTAGAAATGAAAGAGAAGAAAAAAGACGCCACGATGCCGCGATGTTTCGTTCGACTCGTGCGAGTTATTTATCATGATATTTATTAATTATTAAACATATAGTATTTCAATCAAAAAATAAAAACAACAGTTCCCTTTATTTTTATATATTACGTCACTGTTATAAATTTGATCAAGATTTGTTAATAAATAATACAGTTACAACTGCTAGAAATTTAATTTTAATGGTTATTTTATGATTTTTTTTTATCGAGAAAATTTAACGAAAACGTGTTTTGAAAACAAAGGTTCCCTCGTAAATATGTTCAAGATTAACATATATTTTTATTGCTGTGTTAAAATGTATACTTTTTGCTAAAAAATTGTTTTAAGATGCCTATTTTGACTAGTCACAGCGCCTTAATTTTTTTCACAAGAAGCTTAATACCTAACTTATATGTCTCATTCGCAGCTGAATAAATGTTTCTTTCTTTCTTTCTAACTAGGCATAAACGTGTGGAAGGATAATGGAAAAAATATTGTCTTTGAAAGACCAAAAATAAATTAAGAATCATTCTACTTCGACTCGACTGCTAGGCACGAGTTTCTAATACAACGGCCGTGAGCCTAGAGCAAAAAATCTACGGTTTTATACGATACGAGTTTAAGAGTCCGGCGGACCGAACTTCTCTTGCAAACGTAATACCGAAATAAATCATAATTTAAACCCAATTTAATCAAATTGTGTTATTATTTGAATGCCGATACCGTTAATCTAGTTTCCTACGTTGCCATTTTGTTCAAAATACTTCACTGGAAATAAATGTAAGCGAATGCAATTTATAATAAAATTATCAAGTTTGGAACAATGTTCCAATTTTTTCTTTCCAGTAAGGTAGCAGTAGACGAAACGGTAGTGTAGGAACCTAGATTAACGGTATCCAAATCCAAATAATAACATAGTTTGATAGATTATTGTCTGGATTATGATTTATTTCGGTATTACGTATTTGTGAACAATTCAAGCTCCGCCGGACCCGTAATATAAAACAGTGCCTTGTACCTAATTATTGAGACCCCATATATTTGTAACTATCCCGTGACCCGTCCCTTATCGTGACTGACCATCCCTCCGTAATTACATCCAAGAGAGACATAATACGCTTTTCTTCCTCCGAGAGAGGCAGGCTTTCTAATTAAATAAAAAAGCTACCTATTGATTGCTGGGAACAGCAATCTGGATTCTAATTTTGCGCTTCGAGATTAAGTAAGGTACCTTTGAATGGCAAACTCTAACCAGGTTTGTAAACGTATATAATTTACATTAATGAAGTAAATTTATTATAGCAAATATATTCAAATAAATCTAGTGCTATATGGGACGGACAAAATCGTAATATATCGGTATTTGCTTCCAATTGGAATCAAAACGCTTCATTCAAGTTGCTATATTATATATATTTTTATCATATGTCAGCCTAACAAATAGAGGAAAACTAACAAAATTTCTGTATATTTTACACAATATCCTATCTATGCTCTTTTTTTCTTTCTTTCTTTGTTAGACTGGTACTGGTAACTGGTAGTCTGAATTTCAATACGGATCCTTCGTGTATTGCGCATGGATGCTCAAAGCGATTGTGCTCTATTTTCAAAAGATTATTCCAGACATAAGAAGGCATAGTCGCACTCACGAAACTACTTTATATAGACTTTAAAAGAAACTATGATCTTTGAGTTTATTCTTAAGGATCATCAGATAAAAAATGCCGGAGCCATTTAGTTAAGAAAAAAAACAGAAAACAGTTACAATAATTTTTATTCTATTTTATGAGTGGGTACAGAAATTGAGTTGCTTTAATGGTGTAAAAAAACATCGCGATGACCTTGCATATTAGTAAAACACTGCCAATCAATGTATTGAAAACTTGACCGCGAGGAATATAGGATTTTATTCGTCAAGTTTCAACCTGAGCGTCATTATTCTGCTTACACTGCAAGGGATCATGTAAGCGAGGCGTGTAAGTGCGTCAAACCAAGCAAAGATACGGAACATTATCCCTCCGGGGGCAAGTACCGTGTAACGTCATTTACATAATAATTTTGTAGTTAAGCGCGTAAAGTGCTCTGCTATTCCGGTATACAATTAACCGTTAGTAGCTTTTCCATACTTCACGTGAGAGTTAATTACCTAAAAGTCTTTTAAGCCAATATACTGTCTTTCACAATCATAATCATATATACGTATACAAATATATTGCATTCATGCTGTTTACAAGATCATTTAAGAGTCCGGCGGACCGAATTTCTCTCACAAACTTAATACCGAAATAAATTGTAATTCAAACATATTTTAATCAAATTCTGTTATTATTCGGATTCCTATACCGTTAATCTAGGTTTCTACTCTACCATTTCGTCCAAAATACTTCACTGGAAATAATTGTAAGCGAATGCAATTTTTAACTTTACCAAGTTTGGAACGATTTTCCGGTCTTTTATTTTCAGTGAAGTAGTAGTAGACGAAATAGGACCGTAGGAACCTAGATTAACCGTATCTAAATCTGAATAATAACATAATTTGATAGAATATGGTCTGGATTACGATTAATTTCGGTATTACGTTTTTGTGGATAATTCACGCTCCGCCGGACCCTTAAGCGAATACATATATCAAAATAACTACGCGCGTCTGAAGGTTTCCGCCACTCCTAGCCACTGACCAGGGTAGAGTGAGATTGTCTTTCAACATCCTTTGGTCGACGCTTTCATTATCATACCAGTCATTAAAGCGTGAATGTCACAAGAATGTCAGTATTGCCATTGATTGATATGGTCGATTCAACTAATTAAGTAGTAATTCGTTTTTTTAGTAATTCATCATGAATACAAAATAAACTGCTTAGTGGCCGCTTACTATTTTTATCGGGTGCGCCAAAGTTCACCTAAAATTTCAACTCCGATAATTGGAAATCCGAAAATGTTCTTCCTAACATTTTTCATCCTAACAATCACAATTCCTAATTACTTTGTCTCTAATGTTAATAATTCCGAAGCATTCAACTTCATAATGTCAGTAGCAATAATCATCTATTATACTTTTATTTGTTTTCCTATATTTTCTCAACATCTTTTACATTATTACATCAAAGTCATATCTTTTTTGTTTAGATTTCTTTTTATTCATAATAATCAATTCAGTCAAGATCCAGAAACGAATCGGTCCTATTCATAATTATTGGTTTAGGTTAGGTTAGAACTGTGACCACAACGCACGAGCCGAGCGAGCGAAGCGAGCGTGCCGCGGCAGCGGCCGGCGAAGTGCCAGAACCGAATCGGTTCTATAGTCATTGGTTTAGGTACGGTTAAAATTGCGGTATAAACTCCCAGGCCATCAAATAATAATCATACCCTGAAATTAAAACTATAAATATCATCTTCTGCCCACATATATTTTTTATTACACTTGGTAAATGTTTCTTTCTGAGTATGAGTGAAAATATTATGGTGGTTTAGGGATAAAAGCGTTTTGATAAAAAACAGTAGGAGTTTAAATATATTTACATTAATGATGTTATTAATTACAATTTTCGGAAACATCAGTGTTATGAGCATCGCCGGTAGCACTACAAATAGTATGAATGAAAACTTTAGGATAAAAATTTTTCGGAAGAATGATCATTCGGATTACAAATAGTTAGGAAGAACAATTTCGGGTAAAGAAATTTAGGTGAGCCAATATGGACCCATTTTTATCTCATGTTCTGCGTAAAAATAATCACACGTAGTGGTAACGTATCAAACGATGACGTCAACGTGGGGCAGTCACGTGACTTAGCCGTCACAGGCAGACAATACCTAACGTAGACAATATCATTATACCATGCGCATTGCACATATTAATTTGTGAAGTTAGAAAATATTTTTTTTTTTACTTTTACTATCTATCTAAAAGGCGTGCCTTTGTCGCTCGTGCTTGTCGCTCTCTAAATTGTACTTCGATTACCCAAATTTTATTTGTGTTGAAAATTGATTTTCGCGTTTACCTTACCACCTACGCCTAAAGCGACCGCTCCTCCCGCTCTACCCCAGGGCAGCGCTAGTTGTCCGCAAGTGGTATTGCGGAGGCAAATTTCCATATTAAAACTCGGTGACTGCCTCATTAGCGTAGTAGTCTTGAGCGCGACTGCTACGCTAGAGGTCCTGGGTTTGATTAACAGGTCGAGCAAAACGCTTCATTCATGTTGCTCTTTATCATATGTCAGCCTAATAAAGAGAGACAACAAAACTAACAACAAAGTGTTATTGTAATTTTCTATGATATTCTCAGTAGTAGCTAATTTTTTGGATTCGTGCCCGATTAACGGCAATAGGCTGGCCCCATTTATGTGCCTCTCTTATTCATGGCGGTAACCTGTGGGTGTACATTGGTACACCTTTGCCTAAAGCTCCGGGGAATACTAGCGTGATGGATAGAGGCTATGAGAGCCAGAGTAGCCTAACTACTTAAACAAGTTTTTAGTAGTAAGGAAAAAACAAATAATTGTAACTTTAGTAAATAAAATATGTTTTATCATTCCCTGCAGCCAAAATTTCTTAATATGTATCCATCTATGAAAAAAATTTTGAACTTATTTTTGGGCTACTGTGGCGCTATAACTTTCACTGTTTAGAGCAGTTATCAGTATTGAAAATAACAGTAGGCCACTCTGGCTCTTATGGCCTCTATGTATAATGTTATGAAAAAAAAAACATTAAAACCTTCTTTGTTGCAGATTGTCTGTGGTATTGGCGGATTAGTTTTGGGTGCAGTTGGCTGGCTGGAAGAGAGACAGAAGCCAGCGCTGGGTCTCGGAGTACCAGCTGGTGCTATCACAGTTTTGGCTGCTGGTAAGATTCATAATACACAGGGTGAATAGACGCGACGAATATATGATTATATATGTAAACTCTTTTTCTTTCTTTCATCGATATCGTATTCATTGTGAGTACGACTGTGGTACGGCGACAAGTTTTTTGTTTAGCTAATATATCTAATTGCTTGGAAAAATATGGTTAGATACATGTCGCAAAATGACTTTAAGGTTTCCTTATTATAATTATGACTCGATATTTTAATCTACATGTTTAAGGTTTTGCGCTCATTCAGTTAGAGGTTGTTTAAGTAATCTTTGAAACACAGAATTTAATTTAAATATACACTCTGAACTTACATTTTGTTCTCTATTCAATTATCTTTTACATAGAATACCTAATTTAAAGTTACCATAAAAAAACTAACATAGACCATCACGCCTGTACTCCCCGAAGGGTTAGGCATAGGCGTACTAATGTACACCCACAGTTCGCCTGGTATGTTTAGGTCCCATGTAATAGGGGGCGAGACTATTGCCATTAACCGGGCACAAATCCAGACTCCGAGCTGTCTGTGTTGTAATATTGACAGGGTAATAGCTTGCCTGAGAAGTCTGATTAAATGAGATATTTAACGACTTCTAAATGTGTGTTTTAATGTTCGAACCAACATAACCCACTCTTGCGCCCACTGAGGTACCTAATGACTTGCTATCACTTCCGATTAGGAGACGGTAGTAGTAACCAGCTGCACCGCTTCTCCGATATATAGTTTTATGACGATTTAAATAAAAATGAAAGCTAAAAAACTAAAACCCGACTGCGAAAAAACCTACGTCCACGAACATTGGTATCCCGTTTATAGCCCTGGTCGCATAAACACATAAACTTCAATTTTAGATTAATTTCATATTACTTCTTGATTCTCGATAAAAATCTGTAATTACCAGTAAATCTTTATCGATAATTATAGTGATTTCTCTTAATTGCTCGTTTTGTCGAGACGTGATCGGAATTTAGTAGCTTGTTAAGTAAATGTAATTTTAGATCAGGTATTGTTTCCCTTTGTTTACTCTCCCTTTTGTTCTTTGGTCTCTGTGGCTTCATATTATTTAGACTCAATACACCAATAGCATTGTTCTGATATCTTTAGTCTTTTCAAAGTTGTTCCACAATAATATTTCTCCTGCAGCTGCTTCCATAGGCTTTCCCATGCAGGATCGCTTACTATATGATTTCACATCAATCAATCAAGTATTGCTGTATATTTTTTTATTATTATTTTACGACAGTGCATCTGTTTTTTCATTTTATAAGTAATGTATAGACATTTTGAAGGGTTTGTGTGAAGGCAAATTTGAATCAAATGGGTGGGAATCGCGGTGGCTTAGCGGTCAGAGCGTCTGGTGTATCTAACCGGAAGACGCAGGTTCGAATCCTGCCCGCGATTGAATTTTTCCTTCACTAAATTAACTATGTTTAGACAGTTCTGTATACAAAATTTTTGACAGTTTCGTCTATAATATCTGTCAGTTGGAGTCATTAGAATAACTTCTGATAGAATTGAGCAGACTTGGCTAGTATTAAAATCACTTATTTTAGTACAATCTGCTTTATATTATTTCCTTTTATTCATCCTCTTCATAAATATTACATGTCAGAACGCAATTTACTCATTTCTAGTCATTGCATCGTCTTTAAAAAGTTGGTTCAACGAAAGCTGTAATGATTTACAAATTCTTTTGCACAAACTTGATTAAATATTTTAACACTATTTAAATTTTCATAGAAGTTATACCTAGGTACCTAAACTTGCTGTGCTGTGAACAGTCATCATTGGACTTCAGGTTTATAGATTGTATGTAGTAAGTAAGATATTCTATGTAAGACTTTATCTGTTATCTCTTTCTATTAAAATAAATAAAAAAAAACATCATTCCTTAATCTACCATTGAAGTTACATTATTAACATCCATAATTATTTCAGCTACATCAATTTACTACAGTCGAGGTTTCGGTGGCTGGGTTTCGGCTCGATCAAGAGCGACGCGCAACTGGGGGGCTCCTTGGAGAGCTTTAGGACCCTCACCTTGTGCTGCAGTGCCCCTGACAATGCTGTGGACGGCAGCAATAGGCGCACATGTGGCGATGTTAGCATTCTGTATCAGATCGCTGATGAATATTGGGTAAGTTTAAATATATTCATATCGGAGAAGTGACGGCTGCTGGGAGTCGTTGGATGCTGGCGGCATATAATCGATCCTTCTGGAAGTTTTAGAGGGAGACTTTTGTTCAGCAGAGGACATCTTTTGGCTGATGTGATGATTATAATGAATTGATGATATGAGAAAAATGTTTCCCGTCTTGATAGATATCATTATTAGTGTAGAGTGAGGAAGAAGATAAATCTATACAAGTAATACCGCGAGGGACGTGTAGTTTCTAAAAAAAGAATTCGAAAGGTGTAAACCTGGTTTAAATTCGATTTCTAATACTCTCTTATGTTAAAAAAAAAAACTGTATCAGAATTTTTAATAAATTATGACATTCTTATAAAATCAATTCACGAGGACACCAGGGGTTGCCTTATTTAGTTAAAAGCACTTTATATCTAGTATCAAATGTTAAAATTTCCATGAAAGATTTCAGACGAGATAAAACTGCAGACTACATTTTCTTCAGAAAAATATTGCGTCGAGCTCAGCAGGCTTAGGATAGCCTTTGAGAAATATCTTAACGATGTTCAAGTTATACTGGAGATATCGTATCACGTTAACGATAATAACTTAGACATATCTACCCTAGTTAACTTATTCTACTAGTCTTGACTTTAAGAATAAAGATTTTGCCAATGGAAAGTTCGAAGGATATAGAAGGAAGGTTAATTACAGATGCGGAAGTACAACATGCATTGGAGTAGCAAGTGCTCAGCTCACAGTCTCCATCACAACGCTAGCTGCAGCAATCTTCATGTTCCAACTAGACCTGCGATTCGACGCATCACTATCACCGCCTCCGAGGCAGTCTGATGCGCATATATGTACTGCTGTGTCTATGGTATGTACTTTTATTTATCTATGTGTACTTTAACTAAAACAGCATTACATTAATTAAAGACATAGCGTCCATAAACTGCTCTTACAAATCTTTTTAACTTTTTTCCATTCACAATTGGAACTGCTCGACTGGGGAAGTACCTACCTCCACCTTGCAGAAAATCTTAGCCAAATAACATAGCCCCATGCTAACGGTGTTGTGTTGTGTTCCTAACGGTGAGCAAGGTCGCCAGAGCTCCGCGAGGAAGCGATGTGTTGGCAGTGGGAGGGACCGGTGGTGTTTTGTTACCGCCGCTGTCATGGATGGCAGCATGTCTCCTATCCTGCCAACGCCAGCCTAACTATTCCTCCTTAATTTACAGGGTCGGCACCGCTCGAGTATTACCCTTGGTGTTGCAAGCGTCTATAGGCTACGGTAATCGCTTACCTTCAGGCGGGCCGTCTGCTTGTTTGCCACCTTAGTGATATATAAAAAAAAACAAATATACTGACAAAAGTGTCTTCTATTCGTCCGTGAACACATCACACTCAGGCTTGACGTCCAGGAGAGCGTTGCGAGAGATAGAAAAATGTGCTCAGTTGCTCACGAAAGAAGCTCAACTCCGAAACTATGAGGAGTAGAGAAAAATACTCAAGGAATCCTCTCCATCTCTATTTTGATGGACACTAAGCCATAATCGGATTTTTTAAATAAATATTCTTAGATAGAAATCGCAGCCCTTGATTTTGAAAAAATAATACACAATCTAATAGTGTCTAATGATCACATTCTAGGAAATAATGATATACGGCAAAGTACTTAATAAATTACAGTAGATATTACTGCCGAGTACAAGCCTCTAAGAGAAGCCCTTAAGAAAATGGGAAAGATTAAGGCGTAAGTAATCCATCACGCTGCCCTAGATCACGTTGTCAGTCCCATCAATACTTTTCTTGGCGGCATTGTAAAAGACATCTAATTATCCTAATCATTGCTACTGAATCCTACTAATATTATAAACGTGAAAGTTTGTGAGGATATATAGATATATCGATATTTATTACTGTTTTACGTTTGAACAGATCTGAATAAAATTTAGCACAGAGATTATAGTCTGGAATAACACATAGGCTACTTTTTATCCAGGTCGGACCCAATTCTGAAGGCCACGCAGACAAAGCCCGACAATAGATTTTAACAACTTACCTTATCGTTTATAGGTAGATTTTCCAAGAAATGAAAGCACAAATTCCTCCCAAAAAACCCTAAAATTGATGATGTCAATTTATAAAAAAATATAAAATGTCCTTGCACAGCTAATAATTTATCAAAGTTGACATAAGCTAAGAAAAAAGAAAAATTTTTAGACGGTCTGTGAAAAATAAATTGCGTAAGATTTTTTATGAAATTCATTTTTGCCGCAAAGGTAATGCGACTTATATCTTGTACTTACACTGGATTATGTCTGTTTTAGATTTAATATTTCAACTGGACTAGAAAGAAGCCTAGAATCATTTAACGAACATCCAATAACAAATTATATTTGTTCTAAAAACTAACAACCCCTTCCCTGAGCGTTTTTTAAATTCTGAAATGTTCGCAAAAATTAAGCATATTTTTTTGAAACTTCATTTCAATTCTAATGTCTTGCTATGTACCTATTCAAATATTATCGTAGGTATATACCTCGGTATGATAGTATCTGTGTCCCAAATTCCTCTGCAAACTGGTGAACATAAAACGTAGATAATACATATTTGTCTTCCAAATAAAAAGCGTATATTGTTCTTGTGGCACAAATGTTTTACATAGTAAGCCAGTCACGCTCGACAAAAATCTATGCGGATCCCAACCCAAAAGAATTCGTGTACTTTGTGTTACCCACATTAGAAATCGGCCGTACATATATACTGAGATAACGATTTTTCACGGATTCCCAAGCGACATTATTGATGACACATGATTCTTTTAGACCGATGACCCGAAGAGGAATTAAGATTGTTCTGTTTTCTGCAGCTGCAAGTAGGGGTATTTTTTATGGGATAGGGAGACAAACGAGCAGACAGATCGCCTGATGGTAAGGGATTACCGCCGCCCATGGACACCCGCAACACCAGAGGAGTCACAAGTGCGTTGCCCGCCTTTTAAAAGGGAATTGGGCCTCCGGTAACGTCACTCACTCGGCGAAACACAACGTAAGCGTTGTTTGACGCCGGTTTAAATTTTCCGTGAGGCCGTGTTATCATTCCGATCGAGCGGGCCCATTCGTGCCGAAGCATGGCTCTCCCACGTTTATATTTATGTAAGGAAAACCACGGCTTGTAAAAATTCCACATGAGTTTGTCTAAAATTCTGTTTACACATTACATAGTTAATCAATATTTACAAAACAATAAAATGTAAATTTATCCCAAAGGACCAAATTTTACTGACGTATTCGAAAATCTCAATTTTTCTAATCGTTATTTCGAACGAACATTCCACTATTTACAGATCCCTTGAGTCCATTACATTCAAATTCAGATTCGCAACTTTACCACCAGAGAGCAATGTTCTCATAACTGAAGACACTCTAGGGATAGTACTAAGTAACCAAAATGGACAGAGAAGCCAATGCAATCCTAATTTAGAACACACTAGAGATTCAAGCTAGTGTAATAGTATCCAGAGATTACAAATTAATTAATTTGCAGGTACCTCTGACATCAGTAGCAATCAACAGCGGTAACAGTGAAGCAGCGGATGCAGGTGGCAGTCCCCAGAGTAAAGAGAAGGAGCCCCCTCCGCCAGAACCCCCCACCTGATGTAGCGAAGCCGCTTGAACGAACAGACAAACGTTCTGAGTGACTGATGTATTTACAGACTAAAAGAATACTGAATGACTTTCATACGTACTTGTATAAAATAGATAATTAAATGTACAGCATACCTTTCCTTAGACTACGATTAAAAAATTATAGGAGTTGTATGGAGCTATCACATTTTATTTTTTCTTCTTAGGCTTCTAAGCAGGTATATTCGGTTTTAAAAAATCTCGCTTTCCTTCGACCCTCCCTTTTAAAGTTATCTAGATAAAAGAATCATCTCGAAATTCGGTAAATTTTTTGTAATACCTTTTTTCCCTTATTCATGGCTTTGTTAGCGACAGCAATCCATATTTTTGTGATGCAAATTTCTTCTTTGCAGACTTATTGTCTCGTAAATAATAAAAATTCTAAGGTCTATAAGAAAGATGTGCCCTGAATGTTCCTTGTGAGAATCCCGAAAAGTTCTACCCAGATTTGTCTGTTGTCTCGCTGCAAACTTTCTCTAAGTATCTTTATTCGTTCCTAACTTTTCTTGCTTTACTTAGTTCTCTGTACTTGGTGAGGTCAACATCACAACTAACTTGTAAACTGCCAATGCCAGACGTTAAAGTAGTAATATTATCGGGAATATCCGGAAATAATTACCGTCAGACTTCCTTACTGATGCAAATGATTTCAAGTTTCCAAGATTGGGGATACAACAAGATTGCTTCGAAATGTCATCTATTAAATCAACATTGTTAATTGAATTCTCGTTAGTTTACTTTTGTCCTCTGACTCCAAATCAAATTATTACATCAATCGAAGTGTATTCTGAATTAAATTATACAACATTATGTAAGTAAATGTCAAACTATTTAAACCAAATTTACAGAAAACCTTTCACCTTTATTTTTAGTATCTGAGAGTTTGTGATTTACTCTATTGATATTTTGCCGGAAACAGCATAGACGATCTAGATTCCAACATTTACTTAGCTTTTTTTATCTTTTTTCATACAAATCTATCGATTTTTTAAATCTTACACTAATTTACTTTTACGTCCGTCCTACTTCTGCCATTTGTGTTAAAATTGTTTATAAATTATGTCTCAGTTCTAAGTTATAAAACACGTAAGGATATAGGAAAGATGCTTTTTAGGAACCTTTTTTTTTGTAGAGTAAATAATTGTTTTAAGTAATTTGAGCCATTATTTTAATTCTACTAAGTGCTATTTTGTCTACGCTATCACTTTCGCAAATAACGTTCGCGTACAAGCTTAGGTGCGGTCTCACCTCTACTTTAATTAAATGCAATTAATTCTCTAGCTGCCGACCTATTTACTTAAGTAAATTATCAATTACTACTATCACCATAGTATTTTGCAATATGTATGCAAATTTTTACCGTAAATAAGGCCCTATAAGCACCGCTATTCTTTCAATTGTTAGTACCACAAATCTACAGATAATAAAAACTTTGTTGATTGGATTGTATTGCTCTGAATTCTCTTCAGACACGCTCACGTATACACATAAACAAGGACTGACACACACACACGCACACAAATTATGTGTGATTTAAGTTAAAATAAACTGTCCTTACGATTTTTGTAATACATTATATGATTTATGTTTAAAGACATGCGAAGACACGTTTCTATATTTCAGGGACCACCCTGAAATACAAAAGTTCAGGGGCCAGGAGGTTTCACATGTTTTGTAGCTTTTTATATCATCAAAGATTTTTTTATTATTGTTTATATTTATTTTTAAGCTTGGAACGCTTTTATGAAAATAGTTTAGCTGGTTTACTTTCTGTATTTATCCGTTTTTTCTAACTAGGGTATTTTGTGAAATTTTGTCTTTTCTTAAACTTAGACCGTTTTTATGAAACGCTTGTATTTTTATAAAACCGGTACGGTTTCAGGTACGGTATGGTGTAAGCTCAAACGTTCACTTCACATTCAACTAACGATGCTTAGAAGTCGAAAAGTGCACAAAGCTAAGCGACTTTTCTTGTTTAACTTTTGTCAAGTACAATTTTTTGTTAGCGTGTTTTTCATAAATTTTAAATTTTACTGTTCCAGTCATATTTTTAGCATTGCACGTAGCAACCAAAATCACATAAGTATTAGATTATTTTTAGTAAAATTGGTCCTTAGGCCCTTCTTCTTCATCTTTTTATAGAGTCTACATCTTTACTCCTACTTGTTTTTTTATGTCAATTTAACTTTAGTTTTGTTGATTATTAAATCAATATCGTTGAATCGTTACTGCATTTTACGAATGCGCGTGATTCATTTGAATTTAAATCATAAACTGTTGTTTTAATGGTCAGAAAAGAAGACATTGTAACAACTATAGCAAATATTTATGTCAATATTGACATTGTCAATTAAGGCCGCATTTCACCAACTCCGAGTAAGTTCCCGATAAATTACTCTGCATTTAATTACATACAAATTGCGTTCCATTTTTGAATATATTAGTAACGGCTATCCCAGCTTGGTGAAATACGACCTTAATTATTTTAAATTGTATTTATTTTTAGTACGTAATGAATTTCTTAAACTTTAAGTGTAAATATTCTTTGATACTAAATAATTATTAAAATGAATACTTCAATAGGAATTGTGTGTTTTTGCTTTGCCAAAATGTGAAAAAAAATTGAAGTTCAATGCCCTCTAGAATGCCTAACATATAAGAATTCAATGCCCCTGGAAATTATGTTAGGTACGTACCTAGAAAATCAATTTCGCTACACGTACACGGTAGGCACACTCGTGAAAGGAATAAATTGAGTAATTCTAGTAAGAAACTGTGAAAATCATCATTTTTAACCTTATTCCTAAGTATTTTGTGGTCCGACCCTTGTTTAACCAGATACGCCAGAATATGCCTTATGTGCCTTTCTATTAACTCGTTACATCTTTGATATGAATTTATGACTATATAAATAGGTAATATTATCTACTCATGTTCTGCCTCATTAGTCTAGTGGTCCCAAGCGCGACTGCTACCCTAGAAGTCCTGGGTTTTATCCGCAGATCGAGCAGTGTTATTGGGTTTTTCTATGAAATTCTCAGTAGCAGCTCGGAGTCTGGATTTATGCCCGGTTAATGGCAATAGGCTCGCCTCCTATTACATAGGACCTAAAACATACCAGCGAACTGAGCGTGTACATTAATACCCCTCTGCCTAACCCTACGGGGAATACAGGCGTGATACTATGTTATGTTCTGCAAATAAATAAATACAAAAATATCGGTATTTTATAAGACCTCCTAAACTAAATACCGACATCCTAAGGGTAAAAAAAGACGTGTGGCACTCGGGGACTGCCGCGGTAAAGCTATTGCATAGCGTTTTTTATCAACTTATGTAATACAACCAATGCCACCTAAAGGCGGGTTGCTGAACTAAAGAGACAAGCGTGTTAGGTTTTTTTCGTTACGGAATTTCTGGATTCGGTCCCCACGCTCAAGGCCCGCGTTAGAAGCTATGCAATAGCTTAATAGATTTTGGGGCTTTTGGCTACAGGATTGACGGCGTAATATGTTAGAGATGTATACGAGTATTACAAGCACTAATATGTTCTCATTCACTAAAATTCAAAAGCAATTTTCTTCTAGAGTATCGTATTCAAATGTAGAAATATTATACAAACCAAAGATTCAGTTTCTGCCTCTACTCACAATATCATTTCCAACTAGGGCTGCCACCCGTATTATAATATAATTGTATCTTACTATATTTGAGCAACTTTTTATCTTTTTACGTGGGAGAGCCATGCTTCGGCACGAATTGGCCGGCTCGACCGGAGTGATACCACGGCCTCACAGATAACCGACGTCAAACAACGCTTACGTTGTGTTTCGCCGAGTGAGTGAGGTTACCGAAGGCCCAATCCCCATTTAAAAGGCGAGCACTTGTGACTCCTCTGGTATTGCGGGTGTCCATGGGCGGCGGTAATCGCTTACCATCAGGCGTCCGTCGTCGGCGATCCATCTCGTTTGCCCTAATATCCCATAAAAAAAAATCTTACTATATTTTTGTAAATTGTACTATATTTTAACGGCCAATCCCAATAACAAATCTGTCGATAGATTTACGTAGGTACTAGAGATAGGATCGTAAGCAAATATACTGACTGATTTATTATTGAGACTTTCCGTAAATGATATGTAATTATTATTCTGATTCCTATGAATTATTTTTAAAACAAGAACATTGCTGGCCAAAGCAAAAAGTAGGTTATAATAAATACGCATGAAAATAAGTCATGAAAATAAATGTATTTAAATAAAATAAAATAAATTGTAATATTTCATTTTCTCAATTTCACAAAAATACTATATTTTTATAACTTAAAAACACAATTTTTTCCTTATAAAAGGTAGCAACCCTAATTCCAACTGCGTTTGACATTTCAATTGGCCGTTAGTTTCACGACGGAATCAATTTGAATGTAGAATATCAAAATAAAGTAGGTACATAGCGCATACGCTATACATATATCGTGAGGTTTAGGTTATAAGAGAGAAATCGCTCTACAGGTTAAGTTAAGCTTCGAAGGGGTCCTGCGAAAGCTGGACCACAACCTATTACGGTCATGGCGAATGTCGTGAATACCATGGCTGAGACTATAATGGCAAGAGAAAGAAAGTGCGGCTTTTAGTCGGTACGCGTCTGACATACCATGCCACCTCCCCGGGTGGCAGACAAACCATGAGGACATTCTGCACAAAAATAAAAGGTTAAGTATCACACGAAATATTACTTGAATTCATTGACTCGAGTAAGTATTAGAAATATTTCAATACCTATTTGCTACGTAAAATTAGGATGTCTACAGTTAAGCGAGTTTGTAATATGTATGTAGACAGCATAAGGCTGATTGTCTATGGAAACGTAAAGGAGCGGAGCGGTGCTAGGAAAATATTAATCAACTAGCTATATACCCACGGTGTTTCCCGCAGAAATCTTATTTTCCGAATCCCATTGGAATTTCCTAAATCTCATCTGAGTGCTCATTAACGTTAAATCCTATATTTTTATTTAATGAGAAAGAAGATTTATAAAGTTTTAGAATTTTAAAGTTTTAACAATTTTAGAATTTTTGCCTTTACTAAAATAACTTTATAATCTTAGCATGGAAAATGCCAAAAAATCACAATAAGATAAAGAAGATTCATGCTGTGAGTCAGTCAGTCAATGTGTAATCAAAGTGTTATTGGGTTTTTCTATGAAATTCTCAGTAGCAGTAGCAACATGGGACCTGATGATCAGCAGTCGCGGTTACGACCTTTTATATTTAAGAGTTTTTTTTAAGTAGATAGAATTTGCGGATAGGATAATCTTCCTAAGTCTCTGCGTTTTACGCAATTCCTAGCTCGACACAGCTCCGCTCCTCTCCGTTCCGGTTGCAACGGAGAGGCAGCCTTACAGTATGAGCCCACCACTCTGTCTCACCACCCACTCTCCTACACATTATGAGATTTTGAAGAAAAATTTTCCAATACCTACTTATGTGAACGTTTTCAGAATCAAGCTAAGTTTATTTAGCGGTTTATTGAGTTTCGAAATCATAATATTTTCTTCCGCTTATTTCGTTGCTACATGTAGTTATTATAACTGCTTTCATCAACGTAAGATTATATTAAAGCCCTGGTACAAAAATTGTGTTATTTACATATTATCAAATGCGTTCTGATAAAAGTTAACTTTGTGATATTTCTTTTTACCTACATATAACGCTCCTACACTCTTTGCGCTGTAGCATGGTGCGAGTGACAGTTTCAGTAACATTTCGTTTCACTCTTGAAGGTTGCCGCGATTTACAAATTATGACTTAGTATTTTAGCTGTACCACATTCGTAATATATTAAATCATTAATAACTGTACTGTACTGTGTAAATTAAATTAAACCCAACCAGAATGCCATAAGAACGTCATACAGGCAACTGTCACCCGCACCATGCTACAGCGCAAATAGTGTCATTGCCTTTGAATTCATTTCTGAATTACCGAAGATTGTAGTTAGTCAAACATAAGTTGAGAATATTCAAACGAAATCGTGACAAAATAATCGGTATCTAGTTACCAAATAAGTTATTTAAACTTATTTACTTCCTCAGACAATAAGCCCTAAGTAACTAGCTGACACAAAGTATACCCACAAGCGAAACACATATTCGTGGATCATACAAATATTACCTCGAATGGGAATCACTGGTGATGTAGATAGGTTAAGCCAGAAGATCCAGTCGAGAAAATAATAATAACAAGGTCATGCACTTACTCACCCGTTTAAGCGCTGGTTCGTTGTCTTTTCACAAAATTGATCACAATTCCACAACATGTTAAAGCAAAAACAAATTAGTTGTGAGAAAGGAATGGCGCTATTTACTGTGTAGAGAGTATCCCTCTCTTTCTATCGCAAGACATGGTATAGCTTCAAAACACTATCACTCCTAGCGGAAAATTCCTGTCAATAGGTCTAAAGCACACGGTCTCACGGATGTACCTATACAACAACAAATGAATAAACAACATACGAA
Organism: Acronicta aceris; assembly: GCA_910591435.1. Lineage (NCBI taxonomy): Eukaryota > Metazoa > Arthropoda > Insecta > Lepidoptera > Noctuidae > Acronicta > Acronicta aceris. The sequence goes on along the minus strand of OU342767.1, from coordinate 3,238,562 downwards.
ACTCATCGCTAACTAGCACTGATAAGCTACAAATCACTAGAAGGAGGAGATATCCGGAATCCTTCACGGAACACTAATAAAGCTATTGGAGGATTCCTCTGTCAGTATGTCCATGCCATGACAGACTCAAGAATACAAAATCTACATGCGAAAGCACACGATTTTTAATGAATTTTCAACGCGTTTTTTTGAATAACTAGAGAACTACAAATCAAAACAACACAATAACAATCACTAGAAAGTTCGAGGGGATAATTCGAAGGTAAAACACAGAGGATAGCCAGACTCCGTCACAGAACACTATTAGGTACTCCTTACACAGGATTCCTCTGTCAATAGTTCTGTGCACAAATGTTCGCGTACGCACAATCCACATGCGGAAGCACATCACAGTGAATTATGTCAAAAAACTTCAACGGAATTTATTTTTGCATACCAAATTGAACTACCCTCAAAACGCTCAAAACAATCGCTAATTAAACGTGTTCGGAAATTATAATAACAAAACCCGAAAGTCATTTTGAGACCTGTAAGCATTTTTTTTTTCAAGAAATTAGTTATATCAGCTAAACATAAAACTTGTGGGGCCGTACCACAATCGTACTCGTAACGACTACGATATCGATGCATTCACGCACACAATAACAATTTGTGCAAATAGGTTTCAGTTTTCCATACCTCGACCCACTGATGGATCAGTGGGCCATATTTCAGGTATTTTTTTTTTTAATTACTCATATTAAAAACCACTGTAATCGATTCAGTAGTCGATTCTGAACAAACTACTTTCAGGTCTTGCTCTTATTCTGTTACAGGTTGTACCTATATATAATTTAAACTGCTAGGTTCACCTTATGTGACAATAGTCTAAATCAGAACAGATGTCATACAATATAGAATCATTACCTACTTTGTACTTTATTCTAACTCAAATAACAAAATACCAACCTTATTTTTCTTTCGGGTCAAGAATAAAAGCAAAACAGTGTCACAGGGTGCTTATCGTCTACACTACAACATAGTTTGTTGGTATTTGTGGGAGTAACTCCAAAGGAAAGTAGGTTAGTATTACTGATGAGTATAATATTATGCTATTATGGTTTGTTTTGATTGGAACTCCGATTTTCTTTCTTGGGTATTTTATGAGCTATTTAGTTAATTACTTAGCTGTTGTGGAGATCAAGTACCGGAAAACCCAGTGTGGGAGGACCTCCAACGAGATGGACGGATGACCTGGTGAAGGTTGCTGGAAGTGGTTGGGTGCAGGCGGAATATAACCGGTCTTTGTAAGTCTTTGGGGCGCCCTTTGTTCAGCAGTGGACCTCTTTTCGCTGATATGATGTGATGTGTGTGTTTTTATTAAGTATCAAATAAGTTTTTACAAGCGTTTATGAAACGTTATGATTCTAGTTGCACGGTACCAAAAGCTTGATCCTATGGAGAAGAATCCGGCAAGAAACTCCATGGACACTCTTTTAAAATATATGGTTTTACAATCTTCACTGGTACAATATTGCGATATCAGGATATGCGAACGATGTCAATATAGGAAAATAAATGAAATATGTGGTAAAAATACACACATCATCACAGCAGGATACAAATTAGGTGTCCACTCAGACATGCCACAATGTACACACATTTACAGGTTCAGTGGAGGTAAACAATACTAACCATATGAAGACATCTCGAAATTCTGTCAAAACTATGTCCATATATTCTCTCTAAATACTAAATTGGACTTGGGATAGCATCCCAAGACTTAATGAGACAAAACGTATACCTGCCTATTAATTCCCCAAGCTCCAATATTGTGTTAGATTGGATTAATGAGGTAAATAGTAGAGTTTCATCATTTGTAAAGTAATTTTATTTTCAGATAAATCTGCTTTCGGCCTAAACTCGAGATGGGTTTATGTCAGGGCATTTTTTTTTCACCCAATTTCGTCAAAAATGCCTGGGCAGAAATCCATCTATATAGATTATCTAATATTCGCAAAACCCCATCTATAGCCTAAACCCGTTAAGGGATTCAAGGCGTTCCACAAAGAACGCAGTTTTTTGGTCAGTTGCCTTAAGGGTCCGGCGGACGTTGAATTGCCCACAAATACGTAATCCAGACAATATTCTATCAAATTGTTGTTATTATTTGGATTTGAATACCGTTAATCTAGGTTCCTACGATACTGTTTCGTCTACTACTTCACTGGAAATAAAAGACCGAAAAATCGTTCCAAACTTGGTAAAGTTATCAAAAATTGCATTCGCCTACATTTATTTCCAGTGACGTATTTTGGACGAAATGACAGAGTAGGAACCTAGAATAACGGTATCGGAATCCGAATAATAACAGGATTTGATTATATTGTGTTTGAATTACGATTTATTTCAGTATTACGATTGTAACAGAAATTCGGTCCGCCGGACTCTTAACAACAGACATCAAAAAAATTATCTGTTTTCTGCTAACAGGTAATCGTGTCAAGTAGATAATAATAAACTCGTTTTCTACCTTGCGGAGTCAACGATGTAAGTGATGGGGTACTCAAAGTGTATTTATAACCGTATCGCGTGTGGCGGCTGCATTATGACCACATCTGGATTGAATTGATGGCCCTTGACTTTTACTGCAAAAAATCATAGATCTAGTAATACTTGCTGATCGAGTTAGGGCTTATGTACACGACAACCAAACTTTACTACCATCACAGTACTTACTAAAATTTTCCTTAGTCTTCCCGTGACCATGGACGTTGTAAATGGTCCAAAACATCGGGCGAAAAAATCCGTAAACTGGATATATTTCAATTTGTCCAATATTTGCGTAAGTTTTAGAAATCAGTAAATTTCCCTTAAATCCTTTTTTTGTGTAATTTTCAGTAGGTACTGTCAATTTATTTATTATTATTATTTTTAATTAACATACATACCATCACGCCTGTATTCCCCGAAGAGTTAGGCAATGGCGTACTAATGTAATCCACAGTTCGCCAGTAAGTTAAGGTCCCATGTAATAGGAACCGAGCCTATTGCCATTAACCGAGTAGTCAAGTCAAGTCAAAAGTCAAAATGTTTTATTTCAATTAAACCATTAAAAAGGTACTTTTGAAAAGTCAAACTAGTTGCATGGTTCCAAAAAGTGGGTTTTATGGAGAAGAGCCGGCAAGAAACTCCATAGATACTTAAAAAAAAACATGATTTCAATATTAATCTTTACAATTCTGTTTTAAATAGTTTGACAATTATACAGTTTAATGTGTAATATTTATTCAGTATAAGTAGGTGTCATATTTAGATATGAAGGGATTGCCACAGCAAGTAGGTAAGAGCTGACCAGTCCCGACAGACAGCACCAGTTCACGAGCATGACGTGTGTATCGGCGTGGTTCGACTTAACCATATTGTAGGGAATAAAACGACCCGACACACACCCGGTACAAAATCCAAACTTCGATCTGCTACTGAGAATTTCACTTTGCTCGAACTGGGAATCGAACCCGGGAACTCTAGCATAGCAGTCGCGTTTAGGACCACTAGGCTAATAAGGCAGTTAATATTTGAGGCAATAATAACTATTTTTAATTATGATTTAATATTGAGGTGGTGAAAAAGGGGGAGGGAGTCCTTTGCCCTGCATTGGAACATGCTAGATAGATAGATAAGAAGATTTAAAATAACAAAATTTAGGTATAAAGAATCTTTATTCTCGAAAAGAACATTACAGTTCACTTGATTGAGAATTTTAATCAAAACAAAAAAGTTTCATATCAGGGTGACAATGCCTGCAGACTTAATACAAAAACAATATACCTATCATATGCAAAGTTACAGAAAACAAAACGGAACAATATTCATGTCATCGAAATATTAATAACCACATGACAAGTGAGTAACGAGATATAGATGTTTCTAAAGAACTGGCCAGTTTATCAAGGTATTATCAAAAAGGTACCCTCAAAAAGTTTGCATTATTTTTACTAACTCAGTAGATAAGATTAAGGAATGTGAACAAGCGTTTTGTGTGTGTGTGTGCGATACTCGGGTATAGTCAGGGAGACCGTATGGCCATTTTATTTTGATTTCATATTATCGTTTTTATGTGGTATTGATTTTAATTATTTATTTTATTTGATTATAGTATATGTGCATAAGCTTTTTTAGGTGTACAGATATTTAAATATTATATACTAGCTTTTGCCAGCGACTTCGTCCGCGTGGAATAGTTACTTTGTTCCCTAGTTCTTCGCCCGCGGTTTCACCTGCGTTGCCCCGTTCCTAAGGGTTGTAGCGTGATGTTTTATAGCTTGAAACCTTTCTCATGAATCACTCATTTTCCCAACATTTCCCTTCACTGCTCTGCTCCTATTGATCGTAGCGTGATGAAAATACTATAACCTGCCCAGGAGTATGAAGAACAATTGTACCAAGTTTCGTTGAAATCCGTCGAGTGGTTTTTGTTTCTATAACGAACATACAGACAGACAGACAAAAATTTTACTGATTGCATTTTTGGCGTCAGTATCGATCACTAATCACCCGCTGATAGTTATTTTGGAAATATATTTAATGTACAGAATTGACCTCTCTACAGATTTATTATAAGTATAGATTTAGGTTTATTAAGTACTAACACTATATAATATGATTTGACTATATTTACGAAAAACTTCATTACGTTTTACTCTATAACCTGAGAATTGAACTCAAAAACTCACATTCAGCAGAATTGAAGCCAAAACCTCGAATTCTGAATATCTCCTACATTTTAGTTCCTCTTTGACCATTTTGTTTGGCCGCAAAACAAGCAATTAAGATTTTTTTTTAATCTGAATTAAATTCATTCATAATTTAATTTATTCCGACCGTGTTTTGGCGTTGTTATAGCCCTCTGTTCTGCCCTACGTCAGCCATTTTTAGTACACAACATGAAATATGACTGGGACAAAATTGCTACGTGTTATCACTACATAGTATAAAACAAAGTCGCTGTCGCTGTCTGTCCGACCCTATGTATGCTTAAATCTTTAAAACTACGCAACGGATTTTGAAACGGTTTTTTTTAATAGATAGAGTGATTCAAGAGGAAGGTTTCTTTTCTTTATTTTTTTTAGGTTTTAAGCTATTTAACATTACGCTACGACTTTTAGGAATGGGATGACGCGGGTCAAACCACGGGCGGGTCGCTAGTTGTACAATAAACAGAGGGGATTTTATAAGGAATTAGCCTAGTGGTGCGAATGCTAAGCTAGACGCTCTGGGACCGATTGCCAGGTTGAGCAGAGTATTACCTATTGGGTTTTTCTATGAAATTCTTTTGACTGCCTCATTAGTCTAGTGGTCCCAAGCGCGACTGCTACACTAGAGGTCCTGGGTTCGATCCCCAGGTCGAGCAAAGTGTTATTGGGTCTTTCTATGAAATTCTCAGTAACAGCTCGGAATCTGGATTTGTGCCCGGTTAATGGCTATAGGCTCGCCCCTTATAACATGGGACCTAAACATACCGGCGAACTGTGGGTGTACGGTGTACATTAAGTACGCCTCTGCCTAACCCTTCGGGGAATACAGGCGTGATGGTATGTTATGTTATGAAATTCTTAGTACCAGCTCGAAGTTTGGCATTTGTGCCCGGTTCATGGCAATAGGCTCATGGACCTAAACATACCGGCGAACTGTGGGTGTACAGTATGCATCTGTAAAATATAGGTGTGATGGTATGTTATTCAGGTGGCAGAATTGACAAAATATTTTTTTAACACCTATATATTATAATTATATTTTAAACTAGATCGAAAAATAGGATACCCGTATTTTTTATTTTATCGATTTTCAATCATTTTCATATTTATTTTCGACTTAGAAGTTCTTTCTTTTCTAAACAGACGTAGGTATGTGCCAAATGACGTAATTTATACGGTTCAACGGTGACGAGGGGACATTTTTCTGAGCTTTTAAAAAAAAATCCCATGTCAAGTCAAGCCAAGTCAGTTTCATTCATCATCATTATTCATAACCTTACATTACTTAATTATGTCATTATAGATTTATTTATTTATTTATTTATTTATATACTCTTTATTGTACACCAAAAAAGAAAAAGTTACAGACAGGACATAAATCGATTTTTAAATATACAATGGGCGGCCTTATCGCAACCAGCGATCTCTTCCAGGCAACCTTAGGATGGACACAACAGAAATTGAACAAAAATGGGGTTTACGGTGCATTTACTAAATATTAATATAAATAGCATAAAATAAAATAAACACACATACAAGAAATATTTAATACCTACTTATTATAAATATAAATAATTAAATAAATATATATATATATAAATATATATAACAGACATAGCAATAAATGCATAAATACTTATAGAAATCGACGACGAGTAGAATTACTGTGACAGATAGTGATCCTTCACAAGTTTTTTAAAAACTGGCAGTGATTGGGCACGTCTGATTTGTACCGGTAATGCATTCCAAAGGCGAGCAGCCTGAACCGAAAAAGATTTGTCAAGAAAAGTGGTGGAGTGCATTGGCATCTTAAGTCTTAAGTTATCCGATGACCTCAGAAATCGCGTATGGGTGTCTCCAAGAAAATCAAAGCGGTTTTTAAGATACGGGGGGGTAGACGGGAGAAACAAAACATTGTAAAGTAACGAAAGAATATGAGCATTCCGGCGAAGGCGAATTGGTAACCACTTGAGCTTTGCACGAAATTCTGAAACATGGTCATATTTGCGTAAGCCAAATATGAACCTTATACAAAAATTTTGAAGGCGCTCCAGCTTGTCAAGTTGGTCCTCTGTAAGATCAAGATAGCTGACATCCGCATAATCAAGGATTGGAAGAAGAAGTGATTGGGCTAGCGCAACTTTGGTCGCAATCGGCAGGAAGTTGCGAAGTCTTTTCAGACTTGCAGCAGACGCGAATAGCTTGCGACTAACTTCCTGTAGTTGAGCAGTCCAGGTAAAATTTTGGTCTATATAAATCCCCAAGTTTTTCACTTTTTCACTGAAAGGAATAGGAACGTTGTCGAAATAAATTTGGGGCAGGGTTTTCCAATCAATTCTTGAGGTGGTTCTGGAACTGCCAACCACAATCAGCTGCGTCTTAGTAGGGTTTACCTTAAGTCCAAAATTTTTACTATTATTTCAACAAAATTTCAATATTCTCAGTTTCCCCCGTTTAAGTGACGTCATCACACGTCTTTGATGTTTTTTCACCGAAATGAAGAAATACAAAAAATAAATGAAAATGTTTTGGAACTCAGGATATGATAACAAAGAAACAATATTTTTGGATTAGGCTATAGTCCACCACGCTAGCCTAATGCGGTGTGGCAGAAATCTCTCAGGCAGGTTTCCTCATGATGTTTTCCTGCGCGTAATAATTACCTAACTAATAATACGCACATGACTTGGAAAAGTCGGCGGTGCGTGTCTTGGATTCGAACTCGAGAACTTTGACTCGGCAGCCCTAGAGTCATATAACTATTCTACCTACCCCTCTGGGAAAAAGGTAGTAGGTTAATATTAATCTGCATATATACACTCACGGTGTATATATGCAGATTAATATTTTCTCTCAAGTCAATTTGATAAAGACTCCTCCGGACTCCCTCCAATCAATAAGGATACCGATAAAGATTCCCGAGACACGAAATAAATTGTCATAATGAGATATTACAAGGCCTCTCGAGACTCACAACAGTCCCAGTGTTGAAGAAAATAATCTATAAAGATTTTTGTGAAAATTATCTTGAGATAACACTTCTATGGAGAGAATACGGTAGTTGTTTGTAAGGTAGAAATTTGTCATTAATAGTTACTAAGTAGGTTCTGTAAGGAATTTAAAACCAACAATGTTCTTTGCTGCTTCAAAAACAACTGCAGGTAACTGCTAGAAGAATAATAATATATTATTAGGCGACATTATTGTCATTTATTCCAATTTTGCAGTTGGAATTGATACTGCTACTGAAATTTTCTAATAGAAAAATTCAATCAGTTTTGGTGCACCTAGGAATTGAACATGCTCCTAGGCTCAGCAGCAGTAGTTGCAGCCATTTGATCATTTAGGTTCATCATCATAACCATTTCAGCCTATTCAGCCTTCTTCAAATCGTCAGCAGTGGACAGCTGACGATTTGAAGAAGGCTGGCCGTGGATGGATACGAGCTGCCCAAGATCGGGATGGTTGACGCTCTTTGGGGGAGGCCTACGTTCAGCATTGAGGTTGTCATTAATTAATTAATATAAAAAAAACTTGCCAGTTATTTAAAAAGCGGCCACAATTTCACAATTGAAACAGATTTTCCCATTCGATATAAATTTCTCTTTATTGTCCCACGAAAGAATAAAAGTGGAGTGGACAACGAAAGCCTTTCCGGCTGCGAACATTTCGTAAAATTCCGCATTTTTATCTCTGTAAGATAGCAGCCGCGAGTTATTCAATAAACTGACGCCCTCGAAAATCTACATTTATATTGGAAATCTTCAATGTAATTCACCTTGACATAATATATAGATATATATATACTACTCGTATATGATGCGATCATAGTGGAATTATAACATTATAGAGATAATATTTTTTGAAAAAATCTCGTCTGCACGTAATGCCGTCATTTTCATCGCAATTTTCTCACCATGTTTTCCTATATCGTTTAAACTAGTGATATTATGTTTTTATCCGACTGCGCCAGAAGGAGGGTTATGTTTTTCGAGTGTATGTACGAGTAGGTATGTAGGTATGTATGTATATTTCTTTGCCACCCTCTGTTTCCTTTTAGAGTGAGAGGTGTCATTAGATTCGTTTCAACTCAATTGTGAGATTGACACTGGGTATACTCGTAGAGGAACTGCAGCATATTTGGAATATCGTTTTGTTTTTTGGGAATAAGTAGAAAAGGGAACGGGATAGCCCAATAAAAACAACATCAAAATATTGGACAGTTATTATTCTTTAATAGTACAAACGATCAAACAAAACAAAAACTAGGAACCTTTTCAAAATCGCAATATAATTAAAAAACTCCAAAACCGTGATTTGACTTAGGGTTCAGATAATTTGGAATACGGTATTCCAAATTATATTCACCCTTTTCTTTGAAAATTACTTAATTTTTTTATTAGAAACTAATAAATCTCTTATCTTTTAGTCTCTTATCTTACAGTTTTACAGTCTTTAGTAGTAACGTAATCAATCTTTAACTGACTTCAAAAAAGGAGGAGGTTGTCAATTCGTCGGAATCTTTTTTATAGGTAAATTTCCCCCTTACTCGAAGACTCCTGCTCCGATTTGAAAAATTCTTCTTTTGTTTTAAAGGGTAGGTATATTATATATATATATATATAATATACATCATATATATCTATCTATTATATTATACTTCCCACGTGGTTCCATATAAATTTAGTCAATAATTTTCCATATAAATTTAAGTAATTTAGTTTAAAGGGAATTTTCCAAATCGGAGCAGGAGTCTTCGAGTAAAAACCTGGCCTTCGATCAATAATTTTATTATTACGATTGAAGCGATAATTCAATCGGGGAGTCCTTAACATTAACAAATCGAAATAGTATTGTTCTAGGGACGTAGGAGTGTTTAGCTGCCTTCAAGTAAGCCATTTTCTTATTTTTAGCAGTGGCGGTAGCAGCGGACATATTCTCTTTTTCCATCTCATTCTCTTTTTGTACTTATTGGAAGCCGCTATTCCTAAAAAGACAGTAGAATTAAAACTCATAAAAATGTGCATACAATTTGGAATAGTCCGAATTATGTTCACTGTCGGCATTCCAAATTAACAACATGACATCCTAACATAAAAATACATGTCATATTTTTTATTCTAAAAATATTCACAAAATAAAGGTAAAATCATAAACTAATAAGGTCACTTAATAGTTTAAACAATTACATTAAAGATATTACGTATTCTAGTAAACGATTATCAATGATTGCATTCTTACCGAAAAAGTTTTCAAAAGTGACGTCTCATTCCCGTATGGCTGGCAGTAGAAATGTCAAGATGGCACCCTCTTTTTCGTACGTATTGGCTTCGTACGTCATATGACGATATGTTTAGAGCAAAAAAACACAGATGGCATTTATATTAATTTGGATATCTGAGTATTCCAAGATACCTGCAGTATTCCAAATATGCTGCAGTTCCTCTATCAAAAACTAAAAAGTAACAAAACTTAATATAACATACCATCACACCTGTATTCCCCGAAGGGTTAGGCAGATGTGTACTAATGTACACCCACAGTTCACCGGTATGATTAGGTCCCATGTAATAGGGGGCGAGCCTATTGCCATTAACCGGGCACAAATTCCAAACTCCGAACAGCGTAGCAGTCGCGCTTGACAGAGTATGTTATTTATCTGTATTAATAATTGAATCTAATTATGGGTAACTATTTTAAAACACGATAGTATAATAAATAGCATTATTGAAACCAATAAACTGTTATCTTTAGTTTCCACCATTAATAATTTATGTAACAGTATATGATTTATTAAACTATAATAACAATATGAAACTCAATAAGCATTTTAGACACTATTCGAGAATTTGTAGTTCTTATTTAAACATGTGAAAATAAATAGGTACATTGAATTGACTAAACACTTCGGTCTTCTATTAACCATAACGATTCGTTCGAAAATCATCGTCTAGAAATTGATTTATGAGCAAAAACAAACCAGAAATGCATAATATGTGAAATTATTTAGAAATACATAATTATATTGTTACAAGCTGGGGTTCGGGATAAATTTAATTAACACCAATTTCACCGAAACAACAAATATTTTAATTAACTTGACAAACACACAACAGAAATTACTGAGAGAGTCACTACAGTATCACTTATCGCACTATAATGTCGCACTTGTAATCACTTAACTTCACTTCGATATTCACTTCACCGTGTACAGAACTAAACTGCCCCGGCCGACCCTCACGACCAGTATTTATAGGAGTCACGAAGATTCTAGAATCGAACATTCTCGATAGGTCCACAAAATACGAGTAGGTAAGTACCTAAGTACCTACTTATAAACAATAGACGATAAAGCGATCGTCTATTGTTTACGGTCATTCACCTTGAACCCGGCTTTTCTTCGAATGTTCTACGTGCTTCTACGACTTATCTAGAATCTTCGTGACCCATCTCCGTACTAATAGCCACTTGGCGTAACAATATAATTCAATAATTAATACAGATAAATAACATAGTCTGTCACGCTCAGGACCACTAGGCTAATGAAGTAGTAATCTTTATATATTATATCACCTATATTATATATGTTTGGACTCGCGTAAGTACTCCAAAGCTACACAAATGATTTCAATAAAATTGACATATTGTGGGGTAACGGGGCGGAAAAACCATATAGCCAGGTCCCATTTCTTCTTCACTTCTACTTAATCTTTCGGGAAATAAAAGCGTGATGGTAGTAAAAACTTATTACGTGTTATTACGTATCTCAGTACCTGTAATCATTACAAGTAGGTACAAATTAAAGAAAATCTCAATAAATATTGGAAAAGTAAATCGATCATTTTCGAAAGAGAAAGTTCTCGGACAGTTTTCGCATCACTTCGGAACTAGGTCGAGTGGAAAACCAATTTGCTGCGACGAAATACGCTGGTTCCGTACAAGCTTCGATACTTCGTAAATTATTTAGACATGAAATTAAATATCGTTCGTGAACTACTGCATTTCGGTGAGTGTGCATCAGATCTCCTTTTTACTATCGGACGACCAGAGGCACGAAAGAGCGACATTGCTTCATGGTGGACATTCCAAAAACCCGAATGAAACGCTTTATGGCGGATCGTTCAGCTGAGCCCGCGAAATTCAAATTTCGAGTGGTTTTTCGCAGTTTGTAGGTCTATAATAAGTGTATCACGCGTACTGCTGAAATGTGGAATGCGCTTCTCGAGTGGATCTTTCCTGATAGATATAATCTGGGTGTCTTTAAATCACGAGTGAAACGGTTTCATCGTAGAACGCAGTGTCGCTTAACATCAGGCGGACTGGCGGTCAAGCGTAAGCCTATCACGAATTAAAAAAAAAACATTTTACTACATTAAAGAACACGCTGTAGACGACGCGGAAATCTCGTACCCAGAATGAGGTGACGGGTCGAGCTTGTTTCATATCTACTGCAGGTATTCAGAAAGATTTCAATCAGGAAAAATGGAAGTAGGAAAGAAAGGTCTACCCTGGAGTGGGATGATTACGGCTGAAAATAATATATATAAAATCGCTAAATATGTTTCGAAGTGAAAAAGCTAATAGCCATTTTATAGTAATTTTTGGCCGCATTTCATCAAAAATGTTACAAAAATATTCAAAAATTCATCCCGAAAAAATCAAAAATGGAATTGAATTTGTATGAAATTAACTACCGATAATTTAACGAGAGCATTTTTTTACTCGAAGTTGATGTATTGCGGCCTTTTAGCATTGACCATCGAAATACGGCGTAGATATCTACAAATCAACGCCTTGTATTATGGAAACATAGAAATGAAATATGGAAATTGCATTTCCACCTCAATGGTTTTACATATAGACGTTTCTCAAATAGAATATGTGAACAGTGTTTCGTTGTTTATATAGCATGAAATACGAAAGAAATATATGTACCTATATATGTAAAAAAAAAAGAAAAATTCAGCGCAGTTTCGGTTGGTCAAATTTTCCCATCTAAATTTTCAACGAGGTGAATTATGAAAAAATCTCTCAGGCATGCAGGTTTCCTCACGATGTTTTTTTGATGATGCTCTTAAACGGTAAACGTTTAAGAGCGTGATAATTAACTATTTAATGTGCACATGACTTCGAAAAGTCAGGTTGCGTGCCTTGAATTCGAACTCGAGACCTTTGACTTAGCAGTCCAACGGTCATACCACTAGGCTATCATTGCTTGTAACACTAACACAAATATTGTAGATCGCAGTGTGGCTTAACATCACTTTTTACGTGGGAAAGCCATGCTTCGGCACGAATGGCCCGGCTCGACCGGAGTGATCCACGGCCTCAAAGAAAACCGGCGTCAAACAACGCTTACGTTGTGTTTCGCCGAGTGAGTGAGGTTACCGGAGGCCCAATCCCCATTTAAAAGGCGAGCACTTGTGACTCCTCTGGTGTTGTGGGTGTCCATGGGCGGCGGTAATCGCTTACCATCAGGTGATCCGTCTGCTGGTTTATCCCCCTATCCCATAAAAAAAAACATCAAGCGAACTAGCGGTCAAGCGTAAGCCTATCACGAATAAAAAAAATATAGTCACAATAACTTAGTTTTGCTCACTACGAATAATAAATTATGGTGATAAGTAATGTAGTGACCATGTTCGAACGCCGTTCAATCATACATAGTATATTTTTATACCTGTATCCCATTGGGGTAATTTAGATTTCTATTTGCTACGAGCACACACCAGTTTCGTTTCATCTACGTTCATTAACCTCCTCATGCATGATCGTCGGTTAAGGGTGCGTTCAATCAATTAATCAATTTCCAATCCGTGCAAAAATTCGAAAAGTCAAAGGCCCGATTTGTATTTAATGAAAATTCTCCGTTAAAAACATTTTTTCCAATCAATATCTACTTAAACTTGGTGATTAATCATCGCCCATCCAGCTGCGTGTCGAACTGATTAGAAACAAGAGCCTGTAACGGACAGATTATTCAAATGAAAACACAGTTGTTTGATTAATACTAACTCGCTAACGCGCCTGTATTCCCCGAAGGGTTAGGTTGTACTAATGTGCACCCTTAGTCCGCCGAGTATGTTTAGGTCCCATGTAATAGGGAGCGACCCTAATGCCACTAACTGGTCACAAATCTAAAATCAAAGCTATTAATTAGGTACTGCAAATGTAAGAAAAACCCAATAACACTGCCCGGCCAGGGAATCGCTGGATACGATTCCCAGTTCTCTCTAATCTAAGCATAAACATAAGCATATATCAATCTTCCTTAAGTCAATTTCTTATAACATTTTTACAACATTTTATAAGCGTACCTAAGTTTACGCGTAGAATGTGCTCTAAATATTAATTAAGCCTTAGATTCGACTCTGAATATGATCCTGTTTGATATGTTAGATTTAATTCAATAAATCAAAGCATAAATTTACGCTTAATCTCTGAATCTAATGCCTTAATGTCACTTTTAGATGATAAGTCTATAAAATAAGAAGCAAATAACACTTAAAAACGGAAGGTAATGTAATCAAATAATGTATTCACTTGTATTTCGTAGTCAGTCATACTGCGAAATACAGGTAAATATATTGTTTGAACGGAACGAGACAATTTTTTTATGGGTTAAGTCGGCAAACAAACCGACGAGCCACCCTAGTGGTAAGTAGTCATCGTCACCCATGGACACCTGCAACATCAGAGGAGTTGCTGATGCGTTGCCGACCCTTAAGAGCCTACGACTCTACAGATTACAGACTGCCAAAGCCGCAGCAACCGAGGGGAACTGACTGGAAACGTAGGAACACACACCAAGGTGCTTTACCACAAACCCCGACGTAAGGGTAGTCGCCAGCCAGTCAGACCTTAAGAGGTCCTACCACCGAGCAAGTCATATCTCTCTATATCTATCTCTCGCCTCTAACGGGATGCCTATCTGAAAGGCAGTGAGAAACAGTATTCTAACCCGTCCTCACACGGGTGAAAAAAGAAATACTGGTACAATGAAACAACGTTTATCGATAACTGCAATTAAAAATATATATTCCATAAAATGGTTCAACGATTGTATAACTTCCGCTTCAGAGATAAAATAAACAAAGTTTAAGAGATATAATAAATAGTTCTAGTTAAAGACTGATGTAGAAAACTGATCTTTGATAACTAGCTAGCTATTAATAAAAGCGTCTGCGATGCAATGAAACCGCACCTCATCACGAGCTTGTAGAAAACACGATAAAATATAGCTGATATATTTTACTCGACTTCCTCATTAGTCTTGTAGTCCTAAGCGCGACTGTTGCGCTAGAGGTTGGGTTCGATTCCCAGGTCGAGCCAAGTTTTATTGGGTTTTTCCATGAAATTCTCGGTTTGGATTCGTGCCCGGTTAGTCAAAGTCAAAGTCAAAATTATTTATTTCAATTAAACCATTAAAAAGGTATTTTTTAAAAGTCAAACTAATTGCACGGTTCCAAAAAAGTGGGTCTTATGGAGAAGAGCCGGCAAGAAACTCCATAGATACTCTTTTTAAAAAAAACATGATTACAATATTAATCTGTGGCAATAGGCTCGGCCCCTATTATATGAGATCTAAACATACCGGCGAACTGTGGGTGGTACGTTAGCACGCCTCTCCTAACCCTTTGAGGAATAGTGGCGTAATTGTATGTTACGATAATGTTGTACTTATACACACAGACTTAATTAACTAAACCTGTCGGCGAACATCACAACTACATACGCAATATAAAAAAAAAGCTACAGTTATAACTTCATAAATGCACAATACAATAAAAAATAAAGCTATTTCCAAACCCTTTTTAATATAACTGAAAAATAAAATTATCTTCGTGCTGGTATAAAAAACGTTATTCACAATCGAATGAATTCATTCACGCGAGCGAAATTCGAATTTCAAAAGATTCATACGAACGAGTATTGTAACTCATTCGCACGTTTCGACGAATCTCGATTTAAGCAATTATAATATCAACACGAATGAAATAAAAAATATACTGGCTACTACTTTTGCTCATTTTATGATATTTTCCATAAAGACACGAATACATGTGTGTATTTGAGTCACTTGTTATTTGTTACACTTACTACTTTGTGCTCTGTACGTGTGTACATTGGAGCATGTCTTAGTAAAAACCTATTTTTTTAATACCCACTTTGATTATGTGTGTTTTTACCACATAGTTTATTTTTTTCTTATTAAAGTGACATCTAGTCCTCAAATGCTGGGAGCCTTCTTTTTATATATCGACCTTGGTCCAACTTGGACAATAAACATGAATGTGTTTAAAAATCTCCTTCAGGCAAACCTTCTAATATTTGATCCAAGTTAGTTGGATACGTCTTTCGATTTCTGAGAAGTTGTTCTCCTGTGTCGAAGCGGATTTGTTATAAATTATACATATTTATTCGTATAGTTTAGTATTATATTGTCGACTGATATTGTCCTTCTCCATTGTTGTCATTAACATTGTTTTGGTGAGATTCATCTCTAAGCTTACTTCCTTGCTAATCGCATTTAGCGTTTTGAACTTGGTCCTTACCCTGTATTTAATCAGTATATTTATATAAGGACACTAGCGACCCGCACGCGGTTTCACCCGCTTTGCTCCGTCTCTAAGAGGCGTAGCGTGATGTTATATAGCCTATAACCTTCATCGATAAATGGACTTTCCAACACAAAAAGAATTCTTCAATTTGAACCAGTAGTTCCTGAGATTAGCGCTTTCAACCAAACAAGCAAACAAACTCTTCAGCTTTATAATACGAGTATTAAGTATAGATTTTGAATAATCTTTACAAAAAACGTCTCGGTCAAAATACTTCTTTGAATTCCAAAAAGGTTGTTTTACCTACAATTAATTCCGAAAACACCTCAATTACTATCTTTTGAACAAATAGAAGCTCACAGAAGTAGAATCTTTATAATCTCTCTTTTCAATTTAGCTACATTTCTCCGCTTCGCAATGCATGCAAAGAGAGCGGGAATCGCATCTTCCTGTCTGGCAACAAAATAGTATTACATTACTGAACGAAATTAGATTTCATTTTAAACCGATTTTTCCATAAAACGTTAGTAAAGAAATATTAATAATTATTACTAGATATGATACTAGCTACTACCCGCAGTTTTACTCGGTTTCAAAAGGTTTATTTAAAAAAAAAGATTATTATTAACAAAAATTTGCCGTATCTTCCATCAGGATCTGTTTCCTTGCCAAACTAGGGTACGTTTAGCGTAAAAATGTAACACATAAACAGAATTACTTTTACAGTAGTAAGAAATATTAGTATTATCTACACTTACTTTTGAAGTGCTTAAATTCGTTTTGACGATAATTTGATACTACATAATATAAGTAGTGTAATAATAATTTATTCATATCATTTCAAATACAAAAGGAAACTTAACTTCTAGTACACTTTAGATACACAGCTTAATACTCATTTCAGTGAACATCTGTGTCTGAAATAGATAACTAAATATCTGTGCTTCAGACAACAGCGCTCTTCCCATGGCATACATACATTAATAAGCTTAGACATTTGCTTATTTTCATGTGACTTTAAGTGTCCCTAATTACTTTTATTGTAATAAGATGTGAAGCAGACTGCCTCATTGGTGTTGTGGTCCCCAGCCCCACTGCTAGTCTAGAGGTTCTGATTTCTATTTCCAGGTCGAGCAAAGTGTTATTCGGTTTTTCTATGAATTTCTCAGTTGCAGCTCGGAGTCTGGATTTGTGCCCGTTTAATGGCAATAGGCTCGCCACCTATTATATGGGACATAAACATACCGGCGAACTGTGGGTGTACATTACTACACCTCTGCCTAACCCTTCGAGAAATACAGGAGCGATGGTATGTTATGTTATGGTACCACCCCAGACGAACTCCAACACCGGAGTCCCACTTTTACATGTATAATATATGTATTCACACATAATTACACAAATTTAATTAAAGCAACTGGATTTAGTATCTGATTTCCGTACCGTAATGAATGGAGAGCTGTATGTAAATTGTGATAATGGAACAGGGTGGTTCCATTTAATTGAAAATACATTTTCAATTAATCGGATTTCGATTTGACTGAATAAATCTTTTCTTTTTTAAAGCGTTGCCCCACACTATGTTTATGGCAAAAACACTTTAGAATATTTTTTATGCAGGTCTCTTATTCAATACACTAATTTTATAATACCTACTGATCACTAGGATTAAGAAACAATGTTCCACATTTAAAATCTAGCATCCACAACAGTTGAAATGTTAAATCACGTTGCGTTGTTCCAGAATCTTCGAAAGTTACTTACACAAAGCCAAATGTTCTTCTTGTTTCAACCGCCCTTAAAGTTAGTCTGAAAACTCCTAAAAGTTTGATAAGATGAATAAGATGAAGTTTAGGGTCTTCACAGTTTGTTGACGTCAAGGTGAATGTGATGATAGGTCCCATGGCTCTGTCTAAAACACAAAAGTCTTATAGTCGAGACCATTTTTTAGGGGGGGAAACCTTCAAAAGGCGTCCTGTATTCAGGAACTGACTGGGCAGTGTGGGATTTTTACTCACAAAACGGTAGACACGATCAGCACATGAAGGGGGGCACTGTGTCCTCTTAAAAGACCTCCCCCCCCCCTGTGCAACGCCCGCTCGGGCTCATCCCTGGGGATAGTCAAGACCTAGGCTACGATTGGACTAAAAAATGGACTTCCCATAAATAAATATTTAATATTCTTGTTTAAAGTATTATATAAGTATATCCAATGGCAGTTGCACAGGGTTGCAGTATGGTTTAAAAATCATTCAGTTTATATAAACTTAAATATAACCTATACCTAGATGTAAGTTAGAATTTTAAATGTTATCTTGTTCTTCTGCGATACCCTAACAGGGTCATGTACTCATTTTTTTTTATGGGGTAGGAGGGCAAACGAGCAGACGGATCGCCTGATGGTAAGCGATCACCGCCGCCCAAGGACACCCGCAACACCAGAGGAGTCACGAGTGCGTTACCGACCTTTTAAAAGGGGATTGGGCCTCCGGTAACCTCACTCACTCGGCAAAACACAACGCAAGCGATGTTTAACGCCGGTCTTCTGAGAGGCCGTGTGGTATCACTCCGGTCGAGCCGGCCCATTCGTGACGAAGCATGGCTCTCCCACGTTTTAAATTAGTATAGTTTTAGTCCTATGTGTGTGTACATTTTGCAATGAATAAATAAATAATAAAAAAGTGCAGTTTTTAGTTAGTACAAATCCGACATCCCTGCCGCCTAACACAGTGTAATGCGGATGAATAAATGGACCAAGTCCATAATCACTTAAACAGGGACACTGAACAATCTTATTTATTTATTTTATTTTAATATAAACAAAATGTTTATATCAAATATATATGTTTAATCTTTAAGTAAATAAAAAAATTACAATCTGCAATTTACTATCGTAGAGAGCTTAACTCATTGTAGAAGGTAGCATAAATTTCTCTAATCATAATTTATATGCAATTTGCTTCCACTTAAAATGCATGTGGAGGTGTTGATATTCCTATCATTGATTTAGAACATTCTTAAAAAGGTTTAAAACTAATCATTTTGGTATATTGATAACCGCCTTTTTCAAAGTTACTCTGGACTTACGTGTCGTTGGTGGGGTGGTCGAATACTGCGTAACTAATTCTTAATTAAATCATTTTACTATAAGGCCAAATTTCAATTAAATAACTCTGAAAATTATGCAAAATATGACCATACCAGCTGTGTTAGTTACGCGATATTGGAGTATCACCGACAAATTAATAATAAATAATTTATCATTTATTTTACGGCCTATTTAGTCACTCGCGTTTTACAGTTCGTTTGAACGAGTCTAATGTTTATAAAGGGCGTTAAAAGGGAGTCATAGAGGCCTCGGTGTAATTCACAAGTTAGACTCACTTCCGGACTCCCGAGGTCTCCGTCTTCGTGAGAAATGGCCCAAAAATAACGGTCTTTTGAACAAGGGGAACATGAAAAAGGAATCCCCGTCCGGTTGTAAATGGGACATTAAACAAGCAATGAAAAATTTCTTTCTGCCCGTGGTGGGAGGGTTAAGAATACAAAACTTCTGGAACGCTCGCCTTAAAAAACGTGTCGTCAAAAAAATGAAATAAGCCGTCCTCGGTGGAAATACGTTACATCGCTCAAATCCAAGAAACACCCTAGCTTTAAAGAAGTTTCTAGTGGAATCCTTACGTGCGTTTGCCTTATAAAAAATATATGTTATAGTTAAGGTCATCACAAACAAATTGTATGTGTATGTGTTATGATGCACCCCCGCAATGCCTGTGACTAACAAATACTAGCACAAAGACTAAATCCTCAAGGTCATTGGGCAATGAGGACAAAAAACTTTCTCCATGAGGAAACCTGCATATCCAACCCTTCACGTTCTGCAAGTATATTCATGCCCTGCATTGGGGTAGCAAATGTGTTAATATGTTAAGTATATTAATATGCAGGAAATAACATTATATCGATTCTCGTCTAAAAATAAGTTAATGTTAATATTCACGCATGTTCTCTCAGTTTATGTGTATTTTTAAAAAAAGCTGTGATATTTTTATTAGCTTGTGTATTTATTTCACTAAAAAATAATTCATTACAGCACCAATATTATTATTGCAAACCATCAATATTTATGTGCGATTTCATATACAGGTTGCTTTTATTTTCAATGCCACAGACTTTAACGAGTCCGGCGGACCGAATTTTTGTTACAAACGTAATATCTAAATAAATCGTAATTCAAACACAATTTAATCAAATTGTGTTATTATTCGGATTCCGATACCGTTAATCTAGGTTCATACGTTACCATTTTGTCCAAAATACTTCACTGGAAATAAATGTAAGCGAATGCAATTTTTGATAAAATTACCAAGTTTGGAATGATTTTTAATTTTTTTATTTCCAGTGAAAAAGTAGTATTGTACTTTTTGAGCCAATTCGTTACAAACATACTTAGGTACATACAAATCTTTCCTCTTTATAATATTAGTACCTATAGATTAAAAAAAAATGCAACTCATTCCTCCATATACTTGTAAAAATAAACATCCTGTACCACCACGGATTTCAACCCACGCCTGTACAAAAATAACTAACATTTTCTATCGGAAGTAAATCAATTACTATAACAAAATATTGATCTTAGTGCTACCAAATGTTATTGACGTCGTAAATATGATAAAATAATATGTTCTGTCCATTATTGTAATAAAGGGAATATTATTGGAGTTATAAGGAGCCCATTCAACCGATTGGGTTTTACTAGAACAAATGATGATAACTACATAATATATTCACGCCTGTATTCCCTGAGTAGTAAGACAGAGGTGTGTGGAGGAACAAACAATAGTTCATCTGATTTAGCACCAACTCCAAGCTGCTACTGAGGATTTTCAGGAAAAACCCAATAATTTGGCTCACTGTTACTACCTCTTGAGGTCTGACTGGCTGGCGACCACCCTTACATCGGAGTCTGTCGTAAAGCACCTTTGTGTGTTTTTTGACTCTTGCACGTAAAAGCCTGATCCCCTCGGTTGCTGCGACTCCGGCAGTCTGCAGTCCATAGGGGCTCTTAAGAGTCGGCAACGCATCAGCAACTCGATGTCGACGATGATTACTTACCACCAGGTGGCTCGTCACCTCGTTTGCTGACTTAATCCATAAAAAAATAACAATGCTCAACCTGGGAATCGGATTCAGAACATCGCACTCAGTAGCTGCGTATGTGACCAATGAGACAGAGTTATTGTAACGTAAAATAAAACCAATCAATAGAAATCATTAATTTGTATTTTTACGCAGGAAAACGGATCAAAACACTTGGCATAATGCATAAGCGTGAATAAAAATTACGACAAAGAAATGAATTAATTACAATACAATTTACATCGGGATTTGCTTTAATTATTCTTTGATGAGACATTATCTAGGAATAAACACGTTGCAGCTAAAAGCTTTACGCTTTTAAGCTTTAGGTTTACAATTATGTATAAGAATTTATCTTACACAAACTCTTTTAAGTAATTGCAAATACTGGAAACTACTTGTAAACATAATACGATGACATTATTTACTTTAATTACGTGAACGATTCTAAGTATAGACAAAATATTATTCGGGAATCAAAAATTAGACGTTAATACAAAAAATCTAAGTTCCTCCAAAAATCAAATTAACAAAAATAGAAATACATGCAAATACAATATAAAAACGTAGTTCATAATGCTACGATAAGGTGCAAAGACGAAACGACACAAGACATTAAACCATGAAGAACTAGTGATGAGAGGAATTAGAAAATCGTATGGTAAATAATGATGAATATTAATGACAAAATGTAAGGCTTAATGAATGGATCTTAGGAATAGTTTTAATGATTAAAAATAATTATTTAGATGATTTAGATAATTATTAGATGGAACTAACACGAGACTTAAATGAAATCAAAATGAGGGCAATTCTATATTATAAGAAGAGATACAATTTTTTTTTTATGGAACTTTCCATCAAATTTTGCACGGGACTGAAATTAAATTAAAATGAAAACAAAATACTTCAACAATATTTTTGCACCTTGGTGAGATACATGTGATGGTTAGAGTTGCTAGTAAAGAAGACGTGAAATTATTGAGATGATATTATTATTTAATATTGATATTCAAGCTCCGCCGGACCCTGAATTTAATGTAACATTATAATTATTATCCTTTAAATCTAAGGTAAAATATTTAATAAAGTCCAATTGTGAAACCTGAAAAACCTAACAAGTGTGCTACTGTGTTTACGAGAATAGCAACTGATTGCAAAACGTTGTAACTGATGTAACCCGATTATTTAGCATATTTATCGATAAACAAACAACCAGCAAACGTATTATTTCTACACGCAACACACTACTGAGATATTTCTGTTGATATTATTTATTGGACAATAAAGAATACCCATGCATTTGGATTTAAAAAACAGGTTCACATTACATTAAACCGTTGGCTAAAATAGACGATGGTTGAACATCAAAATAAAAATATACATGTTGCACATAGAATATATAAAAATATATGTTAAAACATGGTTTATAACCAACTTAATCATTGTTTTTATAAAAGAAATCACTAACATTAGATAAAATGCAACATAAACATCTTATCCAAGTTCCTGTACTTGGTAATAAACCATCCATCTAGCATAAAGATACAGAAAATAAATTTATATTATTTGATTCAATAAAATATTGACAAAACGATGGTGACTTAGATTGAACATTTGTGGATCAAAAAAGAAATGACTTTAAATTCTGGCTAGTGATGAAATTTGAGCTCTTATTAAAATATAATAGCGATGAACTGGATGAACTGAAATAACTTTAGAACCAAATGGACGACAATGTTACAAGAAATGTTGATATGGCTAATGTGCGTCCCGTGAAATTATTATGTATATCTTTGCCTCGTATCTACCCATAGTTTCGCCACAACATATGCGACAAAATTCTCGAGAATTATCGAGACTATTCGAGGTGAGCAGTCTCGAAATATTCGAGACTGCTCACGTCGAAACGAAATGTTAGAGATGGTTGATTCAATAAAGACTAATAAAAATAATTTCGACCATAGTCCATTATTCAATACACACGCGTTAGTTTAAACAAATCCACATCACAAAATAATCCTAGATCCATTCTTTTGACGTTATTGAATGATCATGAAGAGAATGAAGAATTTTACATTTTGGTGATCCTTCTATGATTGGTGATCCTTCTGTGTTTGGTGAAGAACCGTCTAGTTTCGATGCAATGTTTGGTCTGGAAACAAAAGACGACACCCAACTCGCAGTCGGTATGGCAGGCGCAGCCAAGATGGCAGTATGGTATATGTTTTGGACAAAACTTCGGCGGGGCAGCGTCCTTGCATGGTGGGGCACATTCGGTCTCGTTGCAGGTATCCAAATCAACTGTGAAATAGTTTTTTATTTGAATTCGATTTACCATTGCTGCTTATTTTTTTCACTGTCATCGTTTAGCCGAAAACATTTGCGTCTATCATATCATCACGTTACGCAGAGGCCTACAATGTACAGCCACAGTTCGCCAGTATGTTTAGGTGCTATTTAATAGAGGGCGAGCCTATTACCAAGGGGAACAAATCCAAATTCTGAGCTGCTAATGAGAATTTCATAGAAAAATCAAATAACACTGCTTGACCTAGGAATCGACCGCAGGACCTCTAGCGTATCAATCGCATTTAGGATCACTAGGCTAATGAGGCAACTTGAGCAAATGAGGATTTATTACAACTTAAGGGTCCGGCAGAGCCTGAATTGCCAACAAAAACGTAATACTAAAATAAATCATAATATAAACATTATTTTATCAAATCGTGTTATGGATTCGGATACCGTTAATCCAGGTTCCTACCATACCATTTTGTCTACCACTACATCACTGGAAATAAACGATCGGAAAATAATTCCAAACCTGGCAAAGTTATCAGAAATGACATTCGCTTAAATTTATTTCCAGTGAAGTATTTTGAACGAAATAGGAGTGTAGGAACCTAAATTAACATTATCTGAATCCGAATAATAACACGATTTGATTAAATTGTGTTAGAATTACGGTTTATTTTGGTATTAGGTACGTTTGTATGGGAAATTCGGTCCGCCGGACTCTTAATTATATTTATGAATAAGTAGATTCTAATTATATTTATGAATAAGGAAATTCTCATGTCAAATGTTTTACTATTACTTGTGTTACTTGTGATAGATTCATCATCATCATTATCATCATCAGTCTATATTCGTCCACTACTGGACGTAGGCCTCTCCTAGTGAACGCCATATAACCCGATCTTCGGCTTTCCTCTTCCTGTGATAGAATACTGGGGCCGTATTATGACGTTTTTACGTTGTGAGAATGAGATGCCGCTCTACATATTAAATAGCCTCATCTCTTTCTTACAACCTAAAAATGATGGCATTAACACGTCATAATACGGCCCCAGATCCCTAAATTATACCTACCTACCTGATTCATGATTATCATTACTTACCTACTAATAATATAATTAGACGAAGTCGTAACCACAGGCTACCTTACTGATGTATAAGAAAGTAGTAGGTATTTATTATTATTATTATTATGTACTAGCTCTGCTCCGCGGTTTCACCTGTTGTTTCCATTTTTCCAATAAACTATTACCTGTTTTGCCCTGCTCCTAAGGATCGTAGCGTCATCTTAAATAACCTATAACCTTCCTCAAGAGTAGGACTATGAAATGCAAATAGTCTTTTTCAAATATGTATAATAGTTCCAAATATTAGCGCCTTCAAACAAACTGTTCGATTTCATTATATTACTATAAAATATAAACTATAAAGCTAGTAAGCTTATGCAGAAAAAAATCATCCCTTCATCATCAAAAACATTAATAATATTTAGCGGCTTCATCATCCACAACTAGTAATGCATGCAGTCGTGATTGGCGATGAGAACTCCTAGCATCACTAACTTATAACTGTTTATTATTCCAATTATTGTCGATCACACAAATATGAAATATACTCACCTGGTTTACTTATATCTTTCAAGTATGGGCTTAAGTCAAACAAATCGCGTTGAGCAAAAACAGTAACTACAAAAAGTTGTAGTAAGTTTAAACAAACAAATAATTTAAAAGACATGGTATCCGACTACTTAAAAGAAATTAATAAAAATTACAAAACAGATTTTAACTTGATAATTTAGTTCATGACATTTATATTATTCTGTATTCCAAACATAGAGGTGAGTGTCAAAACTGCCAAGAAGAGAAAATCAGTAGATAAAAAAGGTTTTATGCATCTCAATGATATCTATACTTTTTTGTAATTTTTGATATTCCAATCTAAGGCTGCCTTAGACCATCTAAAGGATGCATTCCATCAAGTTCAAATGTTTCTTTTTTCAAAAAAGCTTTTTTGCGTTTATAAAACGTTATTGAGTCTAGTTGCACGAGAAGTTGCCGCTAGTCACCGATTAAATTAAAAATGGAACGAAATTTGTATGAAATTAACTGGCCAGTAATTTAGCGGAAACTTACACGGAGTTGGTGAAACGCAACCATAAAATGGTACTTTTTAGGGTTCAGACGCACGTGACACATTTTGGTCAGGATGATACACGGGATACACGTATATGGCGATAATAACCTTAGTGCATGGCTTAATCTCATGACAAACATTAATAACCTATAGTACCTAGACTAGTTGGTAGTGTCATCTAGAGGAAATTTACCTTTGTAATTGTGAAAGAAAGTTAAGTATATCGCCGTAGGAATAGTATATAAAAGATCTCAATGAAACTGAGGAGCGATGCGCCGAAAAACACCCCAATAACACCTCCGACATCCACTGTAAACAACATTAAAAATTGTTACTATCGATGTGTGTCGTTTCGATTTCTGTATTGAAGGCCTAAAATGTGTTAAGATCTCATGATCTGACCGGTGTTACGGGGCGTAATGTAACATGTTACAAAGCTAGCATTCGTGCAGTCAGTACGTGGAAAAGAGCACGAACACGCGATCAAAGCTCTCGTTGCTCGTTTCGAGTGCTCCGCCTGTTATCGCATTTTGGCGAATCCCTTCAAGTGTTACGCAGTTCAATATTCACCAATTGCACACGACGTAACGTTACATGCTCATTGCAATTGGTACATTACGGAATGTAACTCCGGTCAGTACCCACCTTTATAAAAATTTTAATTAGAAACACAGAATGCTGTATGTTACCAATGACAATGGTACTCACCAACAAGTCCAAGCAGTTCTCTAATGGCGTGACGGCGCACCCTCAATGTAGGAAGATAGCCCAGGCGTATATGACCCTGTGTGCCTCGACGAGAGAGCTCCTCTGACAGATTAGTCGTTGTACGCCTAAAAATTAATACTAAATTGCCCTAACATTTTTTTTACACACTAGGATTTTCTCCTGTATCGTGGGTACGTATACAAACACAAATTCTCACATACACAAACGCCCAGACCCGGAACAACTACCTGTAGATCATACAAATATTTGCTCCGTGTGGGGACGCAGAAGCCGATCGCTCAGCCGCTTCACACGTCATTTATGTGATATTGAAGTAAAACTATAATCTTTATGGATATTATCGCTGTATATTGATATTATTCAATCCCGATTTCGATTCACGTAAATGATAATTCAAAATCGGTATACCTACAAGGAATAATTTCATTTTAGGCTAAAATTTCTTCTTAGTATTGTTTAGTTATAGACTTGTAGCGATCTGCGACTAAATAATACTGAAGGACAAGAACTTTACGGTAGTATTTAAGTTTCTCTACAACAGTTTTGACACATTTTAGTAAATTTTTCAGTCAATTGTGTGTTTTATAATATACAAAGGGTCAGTACCTACTTAGAATAGTGAGCGGCAAATAACTTGAATTAATGAAAGGAACAGATAATGCGACGCAGCACGCACTGTCACACACTGTCGATATATATTCGACGACACGATTGGCGTAGCGGTTGAGCGATCGGCTTCTGCGCCACGTGTTGTGGGTTCGATCCCCACACGGAGCAAATATTTGTATGATCTACAGGTAGTTGTTCCGGGTCTGGGCGTTTTGTGTATGTGAGAATTTGTGTTTGTAAACGCACCCACGATACCGGAGAAAATCCTAGTGTGGGGCAACGTTTTTTAACGAAGAATATCAAAATACGTTGCTACAATCATATGAGTATAACGGAATCAGCACCAAGGTCAGCATAATCTTTAATCTTTATGTATACTTGTTAATATTTAAGTCTAACCGGTAAGGTAAAAGCGTTTAATTTACAAAATGGATGCAAAAAAAAAAACACAAGAGAACTTGCTGCCGACAAACTGCCTTGCAGTTTGGCAGATGTAATTTTATGATCTTTGTAATTTCTTTTATTTCAATAAATAAAAAAAAAAACAATTACTGTAGGTCGGTAACCATCTCTTTTTTCTTTGTTCAAGATGTTTGCCGTCTCTATAAAAACCGTTTAATGAGATATTTCTACTTACGGACAGGTGACGTGAATGTCTTCGTAAGACACTTCTTCACAGCCCATGGGACAATCATAATAGTCGTTCGATTTTTCTAGTAAAGAAAAATATAGATTAAAACTGTGATCTGTATTTCTCCATTCCATATTTTAATTAATAAAAAAATTTGGATCACCATATTAGACACATTATTAATGTGTCCGCGGTGATCGAAATTTTTGTTTCTATAAATGTGACGTAACAGGAGAATGTGCACCATATCAACATTAACAAAAGGATATTCAACGAAACTTTCTGCTAGACAAAAAAATATGTAAGTAATTTTTGCTAAAATGATCTTGCTCCACGTGCATTTTAAACATTAAGTACTAAAATATAGCCATTATTTGAATGCGTTTATTTGATATTATTATGCTTCCTTACTTCTTATCATCTTCTCTCTATACCCTCTGCCAAGTCCTTACCGTTAGACAGTTATCTATCCTTCAAACCGTTCTTCGCAAACACAGTCAACTCAACTATAATCCAAACTTCTGTATTGCACGCCGTTCAAACAGGGTCTGTAAAACTGAGTCCCGTAGATAAGTAGCTTCCAGTCGTCATTACAAACAGATAAGTTAACACGAAAATCTACAACAATTTGAACAAAAGCTTGAATATCTACCGTTTAACCAGGAATAAATGCAAAAAGAAGCTTGAGTCTTGGCTAAAGTTACTAAATTATGATGACCTAGAGAAACTCGTTGAAGTGTAACTCACTCATCACTCATTCTCACACTCCCCAACACACCTATCACTCATCAACACAATTTATTATAACTCACCTACTCAATCATCCAGAAATATCCCAATAATATTAATTAAACTCCTACTTGTTTATATTCTATATTGTTTATCTGTTATTATCTATTTATTATCTTTGTATTATATATTATTTATAAACTAATTGTATTATTAATAATGCTTGTATATAATTTAACCTAAATTTTCGCATGGAACAAACTTTGTATCTTTGTATCCAGAGAAGGGCGTTGCTAGCTGCACTACAGATAATACTTTTGTAGCTAGCATCGTTTTTACTTTTGTTTTTGCCATTTCATGTTTTTTTTCGTTACAAATAAATAAAATAAATATCAATTAACGCTTTAAAATATTGGCTACACATCTGAATAATGTTTTAGTTAACGCAGAGGTTAACTAGGAGCATGAGGGTAACACTTAACGCCAAATGAAGTTAAATTAACAACTAAATCTAAACAGAGTTGTTAATTTAAACAATAACGTATTCACTCAATGATTAGTAAATTGGGCTTATACACATAACTGCGATGCGACGACATATCGTAAAAATCTACGAGATTAATTATTAAATTACGAGATAGAGATTTTTACGATGTGACGTCGATTCGCAGTTTTGTGTACAATCCCTTAAGTCTGGATTTGTGCCCGGCTCGCCCCTTATTACATGGGACGTAAAACATACCGGCGTACTGTGGATGTATACATTAATACACCTCTGCCTAACCCTTCTGGAAATACAGGCGTGTTGATGAATTCATGTAATTGTTTTAATTTATGATGCAAAAGTTATGTAGGCCACTGAAAGTAATTACTTGGTGACCATGTTAATTTAATTCTCATTGACTCGATAGGTGGCGCTGCACGTTAGTTTTATATTAAATAATCACGTAATAAAGCTGCAAATGAATCTGAAAATAGCCCTACATGCGTCTTTGATAAGCCCTTGAAGCTTGTTGTATACTATTTTACATAATCCATGTATTTTCCTAACGTTTCAAAATTGTTTTGGTGCACCTACTACATACTTCCTATTGTTTTTTATTTACTTTCATGTCCGAGTATATGTCAGCAAATAAATTAGTTTTATTTTTTATTATTGTTCTTATTTTATTTCTATGTCAAAAATGTTGAAATTTCACCAAAAGTGCTTTGCGGCCATGACGGTTTAGTTCATATCTTTTCGATAGATGGCGTTGTGCATTTTGCCTCGATTTCTGAATCGCGGTGTTAAGATTCTCCGCGACTGAATGACCCTCGCGCCGCACTGTATGGAATTCATACTTACCTGGCGTAGGGGATACCGTGATCATAAAGGCGGTTCCCCCAGGGCGAGGCCTTCCCATTGCACTGCGGGCGGGTTGACCCTTGCGATTATCCCTAATGTGGATAACTCGGACGCGTAATTTTTGATAGTGAGGGACTGCGTACGCGCTGTCCCTCTCAGAATTCAAGCTAAACGCTTCACTCAGAGGGACTGTAGCATTAAAAAAGTCGATTTCTACAGAGACGTAAAGTGTTGAATTTATTACTTTAGATTTAGAGCCAGGTTGTTAATATTAAGATATCTGTAGCCTTAGCACGAACAACTTGCGAAAAAGTATTCGTATCGTCACGATAGAGGCGCTGGTCCATATCTCATACAAATTGGTCTCCATGACGATACGAATACTTTTTCGCAAGTTGTTCGTGCTAAGGCTACTGAACAGTAGCCTTAGCATCGTCATGGAGACCAATTTGTATGAGATATGGACCAGCGCCTCTATCGTGACGATACGAATACTTTTTCGCAAGTTGTTCGTGCTAAGGCTACTGTATAGTAACATTTATTGTAGGCACATAAGTAACGATAAATTATAGAAGAATCCTCTCTTACAAAGCAAATTGACTTTTATGAATATAATGATGTAAAACACTTTACCTACATTTCTCTATCAAAGTTTCCAATTAAATACAATGGTTTAATGATCTTCAACTGGGTTGCTGAGCGTAAGTCCCTAGGTTCGATTCTCAGATTAAGCAGTATTATGGGTTTTTCAATGGAATTACTAGATAACAGTAGATATTTGTGCCCGGTTAATGGCTATGGGTTTTTTAGTTGAACTAAGGAGTTACTTTAAGAATACCAATGGAGAATACTCATGTATTATGTATGTACCTACTATGTTTATGTATGTATGTTATGAATGCTTACCTTTATTTAGCCTATGGAGGCAAGCCAAACCATCGATTTCACATTTTGGGAAATCACCTGAAAATATAAGAATATTTCAATTTCGTACGTAAACAGTGCCGCGTTTAGACGAGCTATTGTGAAAGATATATTTGAATAAACTGTTACAATTGCTCACACAGACTCACACGGGTACAGTTCACCTACCTCATTGTACTATCATTATATTCCCAGAAGGGTTAGGCAGAAGTGTCCTAATGTACACATTCACAATTCGCCGGTATGTATTCACAGGTTCTTGCTATTAAGCGGGCACACATCAAAACTCCGAGCTGCTACTGAGAAATTCGTAGAAAAACTCAATAATACTGCTCGATCTGGGTATCACTACATAGTATTCGTATAAAACAAAGTCGTTGTCGCTGTCTGTCCGTCCCTATGTATGCTTAAATCTTTAAAACTACGCAGCGGATTTTGATGCGGTTTTTTTAATAAATAGAATAATTCAAGAGGAAGGTTTTAAGCTATTTAACATTACGCTACGGCTTTTAGAAACGGGGCAGCACGGGCGAAACCGCGGGCGGGTCGCTAGTATTATCTAAACTAGATATTGCAAGAAACGAGCATTTTTTGCTCAGTAATTATATGTTTTTGTCTAATAACGGTTTGTCTTTAAAGGTGCGATTTTTAAATGGCTCAGTTAAAAATCCACCATCTAGTTATAACATTGACTTGTAAAAGTATCCTAGATTCGACTCCCAGGTCGAACAGTGTTATTGGGTTTTTCTATGAAATTTTCAGCAGCAGCTGGGAGCTCGGATTGAGCTCCGTTAATGGCATGGGGTCTCTGCCTAACACTTCGGGGAATAGAGGCGTGATAATGTGTATATAAAACATCATTTATCATATACCAATCTGCGGCATGAAGTGATGCGTACAGTTGCAAGCTTCTGCCTGGAAGACCGCTCTTCGGTACATGACGCATGCGCTGTAGGAGTACCGCGTGAACGGCCAGAGTTGCGCAAACGCCGGTTGCTCGTTCTTGAAGAGGCAGTCGCGATTGACAGGCGAAAGTTGCTGCACTGACACGTGACTAACTATTTGTTCGGCCTGTTGATATAAATCACAAAAAAAAAATTTTATATATAAACCATCAGGCCCATTACCTCGAAGGGATCGCCAGACGTGAGTAATATCGGTGGATCTTCCCAGATAGATAAAATTTGGTTTTCTTTAAATCACGAGTGAATCGGTTTCTTCTAGGTAAGCGAGCTCCATGGTAGATCGCAGTGTTGCTTAACAGCAGGCGAACTGGCGATCAAACGTAATCCTATCAACCCTACCTATGGGTGCGAGCCTATTGCCATTAACCGGGCACAAATTCGAGCTGTTACTGAGAATTTCATGAAAAACCCAATAACATTTTACTCGACCCGGGAATCTAACCCAGGACCTCTAGCGTAGCAGTCGCACTTAGGACCACTAAACGCCGATGTCTTTACTAGTAGGTCTTTCATAATAGGTACTTACTTTCAATACAATATTTAGATCACTAACGCGAGGCAGGGTACTACATTGGCTTAGAATATTTTCCGATGCTATCGATATTAGGTCATCTGGCGAATGGATTCGTATCTGCAATTAAACATTATTTTCAACCAACTTCAAGAAGGAGGAGGTACTGTTTTGTATGTTGGTTACGCGATTATTCCGTTAATTATGAACCAATTTTCATGATTCTTTTTTTGATCGGTAGGTCATACTTCAGAGGTGATCCCATAAAAATTTGGTCAAGATCTGATCACAAAATTTAGAACAAAATGACAATAACACGTAACGATGAGTAAATGATAACGTCGTCTAGGTATGCGTAAAATTTTACTCACTACCTACTAAAATGTTCCACACCAGCCATTGTAATACTTAATACATACTTAATAGTTTATAAATTTTCAATAAATACTTTCAGAAAAAATCCCTTTTGAATTTTGCCGTGTATGTATACATATTTATGCTCGTGTGCTTACGTTAATTTTTTGTGTAGCAGAAAAGACCAAGCTAGGCAGACCAGTATTTCTGTTGACAGTGATTATAGTCTCATTGCCAGTCCACCGAGAGTTGAACACGAAGCAAGTTCCGTACTCCGTCATTACAGGAAGAAATCTGGAGAAAAAAAAATTAAACTAGTAATGTGGGTCGCACATTACTTGTAGGTATTCTTGTTAACCCCTCGTGCTAAGTTAAATGCTTGTGTTACGAGTGGGTTCACGTCAGCAGTGCAATGGGTGGATTTCGAACCGGCAACCACATGATTGCAAGTCCGCCGCCCTCGCCATTAGGATACTGCCACTTCAATGGAGACAATTAGATTGCTGTTAGCGATTTTACAAACGAAGAGTGAAGTATATAAATGTACATTCTTTATAATTACATACAAATGCATTTAATCATGGTTATCATCAACTCATTAACACGCACAGCACGGATCTTCTCTCAGGATTAATCTATATTCCACCACACTGGCCTAATATGGATTGCCGAACTTCACACGCAGTCGTCGAGAAAATCTCTCAGGAATGCCAGTTTCCTCACGATGCTTTCCTTCATATTAAGAAATTAATTATTAATACTGCATAGGATTGGAACTCGAGACGTTTGCTTTGGCCGTCCAATGGTCATATTATTACGTTATCACTACATCTTCTAAAGTCACGGCTATGGAATTTATAACATTTTCCGCAACCGTAACGCGTTGTAGTCCAGCGTATGCAGAACCCATTCCTCTCATCTTATCATCAGCTCAGACACTATCCTGAATTATTCATAATCTTAATTAGTATCCAGACCTAAAATCAATTTCCTAAATAAATGTCTGGATCTGAAACAGACACTCAAAATCCTTAATTAAGCTCGACAAATATTAGCAATAACGATTCATTAGATAAAACTAACAGAGTACTGAAGTAGAATATTATTCTTCCTTCAATTTTCTCTAATAAAATAGAATGGGAATTGGAATCTAAGCCTGCAAACAACACGGAAAAAGGACTGAACATGTCCAATGTCTATTCTATACCTACTTACTAATTACTATTATAAATGCAAAATGTCCTAGTACTGAAAAACCGCCATAACGCTAAACAGATTAGGATAGAATTTGGCAAGCACTTTCACCGCTGATTCCTGCAGCCACTATGAACTGCAGGATTTTCTTAGGGGTGAACTCCTTTATTTCATCCGGGTTTAAGGTGTGTTTTCCTAGATGAGCACTATACGCTTATTAACGATTAATACGGATACACCTGTGGACTTATACTGTCAAGTTTTTTTTTATGGTTAATATTGTTTACTTGACTACTACTGTGAGTACATTGTAGTATGTCTAAGTGGACATCAAATGTTATATACTTTGATTATGTGTGTTTTTCCACTTAGTTTATTAATTTTTTATACATAATGACATTCAGTTCTCGAATGCTGAGAACTTTGTTTTTCTATTATCGACTTCGGTCCAACATGTCAGCACATCCTGTTATTGCATTATTGTACCTACTTGAAGATTGTAATACAAATTATTTTAAAAAGAGTGTCCATGGAGTTTCTTGCCGGATTCTTCTCCATAGGATCAACTTTTTTGGAACCGTGCACCTAGACTCGTTAACGTTTCATAAATGCTTGTAAAAGCTTATTTGAAATAAAAACATTTTGAATTGAATTGAATTCCCATTCCCCAAAAAGGTGACGATGAAGTGGTCTTACTAACGTGCAAGTCAAATATTTTTTCGCTTCATACAGACAGATAGATGAATAGAATTGCTTTCGCATTTATATTATTAGTGAAGGTAGCATATAATATAGTATCGGGTGGTATTGAACTTAATGATACAATGCGATAAAATCCGTAAAGTTGTTATATTCGTGTAAGTCTCAAAGATATGAACTATAGTAGTACCTTTCACAGCACGGGAAATACTCATCATTCCACCAGCACTTGGTTAAGAGTTCAGGACACTTCATCCTTATACCATTGACCAGCTCGAGAAAGTCTTCAATGCAAGTCTCACCTATTTCACACGAGGTGCATGTCCTGCAGATCTTCTTATCCCAAAAGCTAACCTCTTCACTGAACGTCTCTAACTCCAGCGGCAATTTGTTTCTAAGAAGAAATTAGCAAAACTTTAATTTTCACATAATTATGGAAAGTTAACATATTTACCCAATCTAAGCTTTTAGTAGTTGAGTTTATTTAGTAAGGTGTTGCAAGCTTTTAAAAATACTAACAGATGTTTCTTTAAAGAGTATTCAGTATCTAATGGCAAAAGGCACGTCTTATTACCGAAGCGTAGGATATAAGAGGCGCTTTCATGATACCCTGAAGATTTTGGAATGCTAATTTGCTAAAGACTACCGTAATGTTTATTAATATTTGTATATCGTCACCAATTTTAAAACGAAAAGCAGATAGTAGATTCTCTCACACCGATGATATATCAACCACATTCTACTGTTCATTAAAAGCAAATATCGAAGTCTATTGAAAATCTACTTACTGTATAAGATACTTTTTAACGCGTCCTGTGTTTAAATATTCGCAAACTGTCAGAGCTGGAAAAGGAGTATCCCACTCCAAGAAGTCGGTCTCCACAGAGTAGGACACCGCATCAGTGGTGTATAACGACAAGGCACCACGTAGTACTATAGCTGAGCAGGCGCAGCAAGCCGTTATTGTGGCCAGCCAAAACAGTCTGCAAAGAGTGAAGACTTTTTATGGTTGCATATCAAGAATAGAAAAAAATACAAAGGACTGAATGAAAAACATTAAGTTAACTCTGTAGCTACCACACAGTTGAGTTACGTGGCCTTTTAATGTCCTCCAGTGGTAACAAGTAAACTAAGCTTATTTTACAGATGCGCTCTCACTGAACTCTTAGTAGGCTACTGCAGTTCTGCAGATATATTTTCCAAAATTATATGTAGCTACGTCATCTGTGTTAAATGCTCATTTAATAGGGGCAACGCCTAGAGTCATTTACCAAGAACAAAGCAGAGCCTGAGTTGCAAATTATAATCTGCTAACAGAAAATAAAACCTTCTATCTTAGTGGATCTGTGAAAGTGACCTTACTAAAGGCACTGACTGACTTGAATCGAAACGAAACCCTACGGAACGGCCCGAAGAACTTATAAAAAGGTCCCACATACATATACACATATGTATATGGGACCTTTCATCTTGTATCTTGCAGGTGGCAGGGAAGAAATGGTCAAGAGTAGTCCAACCCTGAAACAAATGGAAGATGCATGAAGAAGCCTTGGTCCAGCTTTAGTCTGATGCTATCTATGCGACTGATGATGATAATGATAATAATGATGATGATGATAGTGGTGATGATGTAGTATGTAGGATTGACCTCTTGATTAGTGGTGTTGCAATCGGAGTCAATACATATCCAAGCCATTGCAAGCTGCAATTGTCACTTAAGTACTGTAACTTGTCACTCAGTCTTGATAAGAAAGATGAGCTTCGAGCCTCCTGAGACATTTTCTAACAAATCATTTCAGACTTTACAGCAATCAGAATTCTTTTTATTTTCCTTTGGATTAGTTTTTGTCTAATTTATTAGATCGATTACAATTTCCATGAACTTCAACTAGATGATCGAATTTCCTTTGGATGAAAGGGATTATTGAGGACTAAAAAAACAAATATTTCACAAATGCTTTGCTACGAGCAATCTACTTATTTTGTTTTATCAAACATTTGATTTTCATTTAAATAACAAACCAATGAATACAATGTAAGTACTATCCTACCGAATATTTTATAATGATGGCCCTAACAATATTGAAACCAAATTTCCTGATATTATCATTTCCATGTTAGTCATACATAATGTTAATAGCTTTCGGCATTACATGCTTATTACCGGTTATCCTCGGTACAATGAAATTCAATTAACAGGAATACACGCAAATTTCAAACGCTATATCATCACGCTAGCTAAATAATACTTAGGTATACCAGCTGCCATATACAGTCAGCGTCAAATAGTTCGTGACAACCAAAGTGGCCAAATAGTTCGAAACACGTCTTTGTTACAGTTGGAATAAGGTCGTGTTGCAAACTTTTTGGCCACTTTGGTTGTCACGAACTATTTGACGCTGACTGTACCTAGCAATGAAAAACGTATTATCCCAACTGTGTAGTATAGGTAACTTTTAGCGCCTTAGTAGGTTAAGAGACTGAAATTTGTCGTTGGGGATTTTTTTGCGCCGATTCTTTCTCCCAGCTAAAACAGGTGAAGGGCCTTGGGGTCTTGGGGGGTGTCTATAATGTAAAAATACCTTTCAAAAAGTAATATCTAGTAGTCTATCTTTAATCAACAACCAACTTAATTTTAAAGTAATGTTTTAGTAAAGGAAAAATTCAATCACTGGCAGGATTCGAACCTGCGTCTCCTGGTTGGATACACCAGACGCTCTGAACTCTAAGCCACCGCATGATTGAAATTTTGCCTTCACATTCTGAATTTTCGTCTTAAGGTGACGTTGGTGACATCTATGAAAGGCAAGTTACCTTACGTCTCAACCGACACGACTTACTTTACAGTTAGGTCAGTGCCGTACGATGCCACCTTACCTTTTAGGGTTGCTTAGAGGTCAGAGCGTCTGGTGTATCCAACCAGGAGACGCAGGTTCGAATCCTGCCCGCGATTGAATTATTCCTTTACTAAAAAATAACTTTATAATCTTAGCATGGAAAATGTAAAAAAAATACAAAAAGACAACTTAATTTTTGTAGAAATAAAAATAATAGGGATGATGACTGCCTTAAAAAAATATCATTATATTCGTTCCATCAGTTAGGTTATCCAAAAATACTGGACACGTATTTTTTGCTTTATCAAAATAATAAGAATTGACAAACTTATAGAGAATCCAAGTTCCGAATTGGGAGGCTGTGACGTCACTATTTCGTAAAAATTGTGCGAAACCGTGAACGTCACGCGAAACTTAAATGCACTATTTTGCCGTCTATTATTGCCGTCATTATTTATTTGTTAAACAAAAGGAAAAATACGTGCACATTATTTTTTATAATCTTACTGACAAAATGAAAGAATTTTTTTTTGTCCTCTGGCTTTCATTCATAAGACCAGTGGTCCGAAGCGCGCCTGCTACGCTAAAGATCTTGGCTTCGATACACAGGTCAACCAAAGTATTATTGGGATTTTCTATGAAATTTTCAGTAGCAGCTCTGAGTTTAGAATTGCGCGGTAAATGGCAAAAGGCACGCCCCTTAATACATGGGCCCTAAACATACCGGCGAACTGTTGGTTTACATTAGTATGCCTCTGCCCTTCGGAAAATATAGGCGTTATATAAAAATAATTGCATTTTTAGTAGGTACTTATAATACCTATTTTTCTCTAATGACTGCCTGATTAGTCTAGTGGTCCCAAGCGCGACTGCTACGCTAAAGGTCCTGGGTTCGATCCCCAGGTCGAGCAGTGTTATTGGGTTTTTCCATGAAATTCTCAGTAGCAGCTCGGATTCTGGATTTGTGCCCGGTTAATCGCAATAGGCTCGCCCCCTATTACATGGGACCTAAAACATACCGGCGAATTGTGGGTGTACATTAGTACGCCTCTGCCTAACCCTTCGGGGAATACAGGCGTGATGTTATGTTTTCTCTAATTCAGGCACATAAATAAGTGTAATACCTATCTTTTTTGATAACAACACCACACCTATTTGCATAATGATATGTTGGTACAACCTGCTTTGTTACTTATCACTCTCTACAGGTAACAGAGGCCATACCAATGTGTAATTGCGATCGTGTTTTTATATTATATTTTAGGATAAGAGGGCAAACGAGCAGATGGATCGCCTGATGGTAAGCGATTACCGTCGCCCATGGACACCCGCAACACCAAGTGCGCAACACAAGTGCGTTGCCGGCCTTTTAAATGGGGTTTGGGCCTCCGGTAACCTCACTCCCTCACTCGATCCCTTTCTTGCCACCTAAAAATGATCGCATTTACATGTAGTGGTAAGGAATCAGGTTATCATAGGAATGTGTAACTGTGATTACAGGTTATTTATTATATAAATATTATAACTACCTGCCGTATTAGCCTAGTGGACCTGAGCGCGACTGCTATGCCAGAGGTGCTAAATTAGATTTCCCGGTCGAACAAAGCGTTATTCAATTACAAAATTCAAATAGCAATAGGCTCGCTCCCTATCACATGCAACCTAACATACCGGCGAACTGTAGGTGAAGATTAGTACGCGTACGGACTTAAGATTTGGGTCCGAATTTGATAAAAAATTGCCTGTGTGCTATTCCACACTATAATCTATTTCTGTACCACATTTCATCCAGATCCGTTCAACCGTTCTGAACTGATTGAGTAAAAAACATCCATCCAATTATTCGCATTTATAATGGTAGTAAGATAATATCAAGCTATAGTTATTAGCTGTATATACAGTATAGATTGTCCTCGCACTGAATATGCTTTCTAACACTGAGAAGAATAGCTTCATATGGTAGACGTGTCTACGATGGATACAATGGATACAATGGCTATCCTGTATCGTTAAGATCTTAGGGATGCAAGTGAAACCGCGGGCAACAGTTAGCTATAGTACCTATATTTCTCTCCATCTCTTCACACTAGTCCTAATTATAGTAGACTAGTTCTGCCTGCGACTTTGTCTGCGTGGACTTCGGAATTGGGTCCGACCTGGATAAAATGCCTATATGTTATTCCAGACTACAATCTATCTCTGTGCCAAATTTCATCCAGATCCGTTCAGCCGTTCTGGCGTGAAAGAGTAACAAACATCCATACATCCATACTCACACACTTTCACGTTTATAATATTATATTAGTAAGGATGGTAGATAGGTATTGCAAAGAAGGACGCTACGACGCGAAGCTTCTGTCTTTGAAGGGATCCAGAAAAGACTAGACAGACCTGTCATGATCGTAGCGAATGTCATGAATCCCATGACTATGACTATAAGGCAAAGAAAGGCATGTACTTACGTCTTTTAGTCGGTACGTGTCCCTGCTGCCTCCCCGGGTAGCAAACGATCCATGAGGTTTTGCCGTACACAAAAAAGGTAGGCATTGCAAATTGTTTTCAGCCACACAGAAGCGGCGGTAGCCCAATGGCTAGGGCTTTGGACTTGCATCATGTGGTTGCCGGTTCGAAACCCACCCATTGCACTACCGATGTAAACCCACTCGTAACACAAGCATTTAGCTTAGCACGAGGGGTTAACAAGAATACTAGTAATGTGCGACCCACATTACTAGTAAACTTAAAAAAAAAAGAAAATCGGGACTTACATTTTAAAATTTGCAGATAAACTAAGAAACATTTGACTGCCTCATTAGTCTAGTGGTCCCAAGTGCGACTGCTACACTAGAGGTCCTGGGTTCGATCCCCAGGTCGAGCAAAGTGTTATTGAGTTTTTCTATGAAATTCTGTCTGAATTTGTGCCCGGTTAATGGCTATAAGCTCGCCCCCTATAACATGGGACCTAAACATACCGACGAACTGTGGGTGTACATTAAGTACACCTCTGCCTAACCCTTCGGGGAATACAGGCGTGATGGTATGTTATGTTATGTTACTAAGAAACATAGGTACATGTACTTACTATCAAGATTGGAGTACTAAATTACTTTTCATTCAAAATAAACAATTCAAACAGTTGCCATGCCGTCACGATAAGATAAGAAACACTTGTCGTAATGGGACATTACTTTTTATCACTTATTTGTTTTGAACAACCGTACTACATAAGATGCTTGTAAGATTCTGTAAAAAGATTAGGTACTAAGCTTCCTCGATACATAGCATAAACATCACACCTGTATTTAATTCCCGACCGCTGGTATTGACTACCTCATTAGCCTAGCGGTCCTAAATGTGACTACTACGCAAAAGGCCCTGAGATTGATCTCCAGGTCGAGCAAAGTGTTATTCTATGGGTTTTTCTATGAAATTCTCAGTAGCAGCTCGGAGTCTAGATTTGTGCCCGGTTAATGGCAATAGGCTCGCCCCCTATTACATGGGACTGAAACATACCGGCGAACTGTGGTAGGTGTCTAGATTAGTATACCTCTGCCTAACCCTTCGGGGAATACAGGCGTGATGGTATGTACTTATGTATTTACAAACACAAATTCTTACATACCTACACCAACGCCCAGACCCAGAACAACTACCTGTAGGTCTTACAAATATTTTATCCGTGTGGGGATCGAACCCACAACACATGGCGCAGAAGCCGATCGCTCAGCCGCTACGCCAAACGTATCGACGTGTTTAAGCCCCATGTACCAACCCAACCGGACTCAAATCCAAACACCGAGCTGCTAATGAGAATTCCATAGAAAAACCCAATAACACTTTGCTCGACCTAGGAATCAAACCGAGTAACTAGCGTGACAGTCACGTTTAGGACCACTAGTTCGACTTCCAGGTCGAGCAAAGTATTATTAGGGATTTCTCTGTAGATGCTTTGCGTTTGCATTTATACTCGTTCCCTATACTATAGGATTGTATCCGTTTTTATATGCCTTTGTTTTTGCAATTCTCCTACAGACTAAGCAAACAGTTCAGTAGGTTTTCAGTCTTGGAGGGTTAACGATCCAGCGACGCGCACCCTATATTATTTCTTATATTAGTTCTATGGGAGTATTCTATCCTATCCTAAACAATTTTGTTGTCTTTGTCCTATCATTTCATATGGTGTCTCAATATTCCATGGCGTCATAAAAGTTAACCTATTAATTCATCGAAGGAAAATATTATTAAGCTTTACCTAAGTACATTTGTACAATGACATTACGGGACATAAACGACAACGCGCTAGTGATACTATTGATGTTGCTTGTGTCTATAGCCTGCGGTTACCACTTACCGTCAGACCAAGCGGTCCGCATACTTGTTTTTCATCTTATTAAAATAAAAAAATCATCTGCAAACTCAATTATCATCGCTATCAAAACGCATCAAGATCACATTATAACGTCAAAATATAATACATGTGTGTAAACAATATTATTAGTACTGTCGTTCTCCGTCGCTCAGTACGCGACGAGTCGCGATAACGTCCACTCACGCGCAGAATGAAAATAAAACGCCCTTGAACCGGAACCTTGACCCTGTCCATTTTAAATACCGAACGTCATTCGGGTAAATTCGTTAATAAATGTAATTATGGTATTCGATTTTTAAAATAAGTGTAGTGAAAATGTTCGGTTTTAAAGTGGGAGCGAGACAGCTGATGAAGTGGAAGGAGTTACGATTCGATCGTGTGAAATATCATTCAGGAGTGGGTGTGTTCGGTCATCGACCGATGAAAGTGAATGATGCCGGTACGTTAACAGGAATAAGTATCTATAGTATGTCAACAAACTCTAGTCTCAGTAGATATTGTATATTATTAATATTAAATTTACCATATATTTGATATGTTCCATAACATAACAAACTAATTCATATTATATGAATTAGTTTTAGTAGCAGTAGGTACCTGTGTTGCACAAAGATTATTTTGCAAAAAAAAATTCAATCTATTTTCTCTTCTTTCTCTTTATATCTGTAGTAGTATCGTCCATAGGAATAAATATCCTATTTAGATAAATATATAGTTTAATTTTAATTTACCTCCAGCAGTATTTTGATGTCCCAAAGATAAATGAATGCTGAGTAAATTATGGGTTGAATATGAAACTTTCTATGGGTGATGGTATAAATAAAATAATAAATTAAAAAATCTTTTTGTGTTTTTTTTTGCATTTTCCATGCTAAGATTATAAAGTTATACAAGTAAAGGAAAAATTCAATCACGGGCAAGATTCGAATATTATTCGAATACCGAATAATAATATATATCCTTTACTAAAATAACTTAAAAAATCTTTATTGGCGTAAAATATAAAGGGTATAAAGCGACCATGACAAAAAATAAGTCATGCTCTAACATAGACATCGCACACTATCTATTATTTAGTTGTAACAGCGATTGCTGCGCTCATTGGATTCCAGGTACATTAAAGAGTTGTTTCTATGAAATTCTGAGTAACAGCTTGTAGTTGGGATTCGTGTCCGGTTAATGGCAATCGGCTCGTTCCATAATTGGGATCTAAACATACCGGCGAACTATGGGTAAAGGTACAATAGTTCACCCCTGTCTAACCCTTCGGGAAATACAGGCGTGATGGTATGTTATGATTAAATGTATTCACGAATTTCGTTTCCAACCCGAGAATTTTGACCTCTTACTATGGTATTGATTACTACTGATAACAACTTGTTATCTATTTCTAGCGGGATTATAAATAATATGGGGCTGTTGGTAAGTAAG
The DNA here is from genome assembly GCA_910591435.1 of Acronicta aceris. Lineage (NCBI taxonomy): Eukaryota > Metazoa > Arthropoda > Insecta > Lepidoptera > Noctuidae > Acronicta > Acronicta aceris. The sequence goes on along the minus strand of OU342767.1, from coordinate 3,195,362 downwards.
TACACATTGCAACTAATTACATACTGAAATTGAAATGAAGAAATAATATTTTGTACAGTGGTGACCAAAAGTCCATAGGCAATCTCACAACACAATAGCTTGACATTTAGTTTGACTTACGACCTTCTATTCATTGTCGTTAACAAGTGACATGCACTGGCTGTATCGAGCTCGCTCGTACTGTTCATAGCAATGTCATCCTTAGCGTGTTATGGACTGTACATATTACGTGTACCACATTATCGTTAAAGTAACATTGTAAAATATTCATAGCCTGTAATGATTTTATTTGCTAAAATCTGATGAGTAGTTTTTGAGCTAGGATCGAACATCCATACGATACATACATATATACATACATACATACCTACATACATACATACAAAAACTGATAAACTCATTACCCTTCCATTTTTCGTAGTCGGGTAAAAATATAGGTATATCAATATAATGTACAACTTTATACATTGAAATCTACCGCTGAAAATTCACAGCAATAACTGTTTGTTATCTTAAATCAACTATCAATATATTGTTGTGACTTTTGACTCCCAAAACATGCACGTAACTCATGCGATTTGTACATCTCTACTCGATTTACTTATAGATGAAATAAAAAGATCCAGTAAAATCCTATTGATCATTGTTCAAAGACAGCCATTTATGGGTACAATTCAAATTCGTATCTAAGGCACGCACTTTTCGAAATCATGTTTGCATCAATGATTAAAATGTGAGGATACTTACATCATGCACCTACATATATACTTACCTACTATACCCCACTGCTGGGTACGGTCTCCTCTCATTAAGCTTATAGTCTAGTCGATTTATGTATATTCTGATAATTATCAGAATATACATAAATCGCAGCATAGCAGTGATAGCCTAGTGGTATGACCGTTAAACTACCAAGTCAAATGTCTCGAGTTCGAACCCAAGGCACGCACCTCCAACTTTTCGAAGTCATGTACGTATTAAATAGATAATTATCACGCGCTTTAACGGTGAAGGAAAACATTGTGAGGAAACCTGCATGCCTGAGAGATCTCGATGGCGTGTGAAGTATGCCAACCCAACTAGGCCAGCGCGGTGGGCTATAGCCTAATCCCTCTCATTCTGAGAGGAGACCCGTGCCCAGCAGTGGAACAGTATAATGGGTTGATTATGTTTATGTTATGTACTAAATATCAACACAGCCATCATTATCAACCCAGTTCCCATAGCTACCCATTACATGCTCCATTAAGAATGAGATGGATAAGGCTATTGTAGTTAGTGATTGGAAAACTTTTCAGTTACATACCATCACGCCTGTATTCCTCGAAGGGTTAGGCAGAGGCGTACTAATGTACATCCACAGTTCGCCGGTATATTTAGGTCCCATCTAATAGGGGACGAACCTATTGCCATTAACCGGGCACAAATCCAGACTCCGAGCTGCTACTGAGAATTTCATAGAAAAACCCAATAACACTTTTCTCGACCTGAGGATGGAACCGAGGACCTCTAGCGTAGCTGAGCTTGGGACCACTAGACTAATGAGGCATTTTTCAGTTATATGTAACTGAAAAATTAATAACCATCATACATTTCCCTAATAGATATAATCTGGATGTCTTTAAATCACGAGGGAATTGGTTTCTTATAGGCAAGCGCGCTCCATCGTAGATCGCAGTATCGCTTAACATCATGAACTATCACGAATAAGAAAAAATGTATTTACTTTACACTTCTTACCAGCCACTCTATACATATAATATCATTGTTGTTGTATTTCAGATGTGAATGAAGAAGTGCTAGCAAGGAGAATAGAGAACTGCCGAGCACAGCGTCTGGTGGAAGCGTACCGCACACACGGACACTTAAGAGCCACTATAGACAATGTCGACTACAAAAATGATGACAGGTAAACGTTACACTCGCACGTCTCTTCCCCATGAAGTAACTACAGTAACGTAACCAGTAAATATCCCGTTTGAAAATCATAGGAAAATACCACAGCTAATACTATCCAGGATATTCGTGAGCGATAGAGGGTAGCGTGTCTGCTACTTTTATGGATAGCAAAACCTTGTAGCGTTCATCTGCGGAACTAAAATAACAATATCAATGTTCCAAAGAAGCTAGGTCATGCTATCCTCACAAGAAGGCTCACTGTGGCGGTTCCTTTGGAAATCGCGGAGTCCCTGCCACCACTGTGGTTTTAGTTGGAAGGAGTTCGATGTAACTATTGGGTGTCCATGAGCATTTCCACATGGGATAAAAAAAGGTCATACTAACGTTTGACGATAGCTAAACTTCTGGTTTAGCTACAGAACTCTACGTGAAACAAACTTTTTCGAATTTTATGAAGCCCTTTTGGCATACTCCTTTTGCTCCATCCACGTGTACACAAACCTGTAAAACAAAATTCTTAAGCAACAAACCCAATAACATTTTACCAGAGAATCAAACATAAAACCGACCCGAGTGACAGCGTTTGCAACTAATTGGATAAATGTAATTTTTCTCAAATTGTCAGGAGTGTCAAAGAGCTCAGTATATCAAGATATGGACTTCGGCAGGAAGACGCTGTCGACTTAGGATTATTATACGGCTATGATGGCAAACAGTCTGTAAAGAATCTCGTGGAGAAACTGGAGGAAATATACTGTGGGCCTATCTCGTACGAATTCAGTTATTTAGAGGTAAGATGATATCAAAATATGATTTATTTTAAAATGAGGAGCTAATTAATAAAAAATACCTATGAAAATTATTAGTGATAGATGGAACCTCGAAGTCTCTGATAAGAAATTTATTTTCGGATATCAGTATTGTTCTGAAGTTGAGTTAGATAGAAAGGAGGGTCGTGGAGGAATTAATCTCGCTCCCGTAACCCCAGCAAAAAGGGGTGAGGCGAAACACCCGTGTGGTTTTAGTCGGTAGGTCACCCACTCTGGGTGGACTGCGACACGCCCCGTCGCCTTCCCCGGGTAGCGGAAGTCCATGAGGATTTCCACATGCAACAAAAAGATAGAAAGGAAGGAGATCTTGGCAAAACGGAAAAGCTGTACGGAAAGACTATAAAACCCCTCGGAGAATACAGGTGAAATCTTCAAATTATACTGTCATACATGTGTTATTACACCATTACTTACATAATCTAAGATATCTACTAGTTAAGTACTGGTTTTTCTCCTAGACAGAAGCAGAAAGAGAATGGTTTGCTCAACGCATAGAAAGCGGCAGAGACACCATCGACAATGCGCGTCGAATAGAGATTGTGAAGGAGTTACTGCACTCCCAAGCATGGGACAAATTCTTGAGCGTAAAGTACCCCACAGTGAAAAGATATTGTGGAGAAGGAGCTGAATCTCTTCTTACATTCTTCTCCAGTCTTTTCAAATTAACTACTGCTGGTAAGTTTGTTTGGTGATAAATATTTCTTAGTAGTAACTTTCTTTTAGTAACTGTCTAATTAACTGCCTCAGTTTGATACTTAGGTCGAGCAAAGTATTGGTGGTTCTTCTATGTTCTCAATAGTAGCTCAGAGCCCGGGCACAATAGATTCGCCCCCTGTTACATATGGGACCTAAACATACCAATGAACTCTGGTTATTAATAACTAATCCTTCGGGGAATACCGACGTGATGGTACATAACATAAGACGATTGAAAAACGATAGTTTATATTCAAATCGCTTCATTTTCCATTAAAATCCGATAAAAAAAACTCCTTTTACAGTCCGATAATTATAACGGTAGAAAATGAACACCTAACCTAACCTAACAAAATTAATTGAGCCAACGCTGACAAAGAATCAATTAATTTTTTTTAATGAATCAGAATTTTATCAACCAAGAAATTTATTTTAAATAATTCTTTCCTATCTGCCCCGTTAGTTTACTGTGCCAGCTGCCAGACGGAACTGCTTAGCTACAGGTCCTGGGTTCGATGTCCGGATCGAGTAGTAATGATGGGTTTTTCTATTAAATTTAAATCGTAGCTCAAAAACTACTGATCACATTTTGATAATGAGGTGTCGATTGATTTGTCTTTACAGAAGAAAGGTAATAGGAATATAAAATAATTTTGTCAATCATATTATTTCATGATTTTCAGTTTGTTTTTATTTCGGTTTTCAGAAGGAGTAGAGCAAGTAATTCTGGCAATGGCTCACAGAGGTAAACTAAATGCGCTGACTGGAGTCTTAAAATGCCCACCAGTGAAGATCTTCCACAAATTCAGTGGGCAACCTGAGTACCCTATTGAAGCAAACGCTGCTTGTGACATTTCAACACATCTCAGTAAGATTTTTTCTTTACTTTTTAGGGTTCCGTACCTCAAAAGTAAAAAACGGAATCCTTATAGGATCACTTTGCTGGACGGACGGACAGAAGTTATCTCGGGAACGCGCGGAGGTCTCGAGTTGAAATTAAAACCATAAACTCTGTCTACAGTCCCTCGAAGTTGCACAGAAAACCGGCGTCAAACAACGCTTTTCGCTCGACGGTAAAAGGCCGGCAACGCACTTGTGACTCCTCTGGTATTGCGGGTGTCCATGGGTGGCGGTAATCACTTACCATCAGGCGATCCGTCTGCTCGTTTACCCTCCTATCGCATAAAAAAAAATATATATTATTTCAGGTGCATCAGTGGATATTACCGCAAACGACAAATCTGTTAGATTCTCCTTGTTGAACAACCCATCACATTTGGAGGTAACAGCCATTATTTGTCTCTTTGAATATAAATAATATTTACAAATGCTTGTATTTTTACTATAGAATCTCCTCTAGCTATTTCCTTGCGAACTAAAATCTTCAAAAAAATGTATTAGAGATGGCTATCGTCCATTGTTCACTGTTTGTATTTGAAGTCAACCTTACTTATGCATATTTCAACACGTGTAATTCTAAATATTAAAGCGTAGATTATTAAAGCCCCTCCGTACGTGCCTGGGTCAGTCAGCTGGGACAATGCGCAGGTATAAATGATTAAGATCCGAATTCCCATTATCTAAATTAATTGGAGTTCGGGTGAATAGTTAAAATAGGCCATTTAGAGCTGCTCGCTTACGAAAACATTTTTAGTAATTAGCTTTTTTTTCAATTCATGGGTCAGTCATATAAATCTATAATAATTCTCGTATCGATCTTGACACATTAAAAACAATGACCTCTCGGTTGACATGAACCCGAAAAGCCTGATAACCAGATATAGAATTGGATTGCGGATTACTCAGACTGTGTTAATCTGATCTATAGGTAATAATATAATGTCATTGGGTGACAGTCACTTCGTGTAATATTGACAACCAGCTGCAACTGTTTAGATTAGAAGTCAACCCTCACATAGCTACTTGAGAAAAGGCTAATCTGAGGCTGATTGCAATTTCATTGCAGGCAGCAAACCCAGTGTCTATGGGCAAGGCAAGATCCAAACAGCTACGTCTGAGAGAAGGAGACTATTCAGAAAACGGATCATCAAGGATGGGTGACAAAGTTCTCAATGTTCAGGTGAGCATTTATACTCGGGAGTTGGAATCAAACTTCGAATGATTTCACAAATAATAAAATCTTAGGTTTAATATTTGTCTTGACGATATTAAACATTGTATCGATAATATTTTATCTTAAGGAAGCATAACCACATCACTAAAAAATAAGTTTTCTAAGGTGCGCGCTATTCGAGGTATGAAAATTTATATTTTTATTGTTCCTGGAAGACCAACCCTCAAAAATATTGCTCCGAGGATTGCTTCGGGTGCCATTCACCAGTCGCACAGTTTATTATTATTTTTAAACCTTTCATGATATCATTCGATCTCTTTCACACCGTAACAGTCTCTCTGAGGGTCGAGCGGTTGCACTCTAGTCACAACGTGAACGTCAATTCCTTTGTGGTTAGATACGCCTGTCGACCGTCATGAAGAAGGAGTTTTGGCCGAAAGGTGAAAACGTTCCGGCGATTCTGATTGTTTATTTATTTTCATAAGGCACATCAACAATATAAACACAAACAATGGTTAGTAGCAAAATACAGAGGCAAGGACTAGTGTTTATATCAATAAAATTATAGATATGCACAACATTCAGATTACATTCAAATTACAAGGTTGGCATAATAAGTTGCTTGTCTAAAAGCAACCTATTTAATCAGGGTATTAATGTCACTATTGTTTGCAGATCCACGGTGACGCCGCCTTCACTGGTCAAGGAGTGAATCAGGAGACGCTGATGCTGTCTCAAGCACCACATTTCAATGTCGGGGGATCGATACATGTCGTTGTTAATAACCAAGTCAGTATTTAAACAAAGGACTGTCGCCAAAAACGTATGGAAGCTGGTTTATATGACCAATGGAAAAATAACACAAACTTGTACATTAGGGTTGCCAACTCTTTGTCTGTCAAAAATAGTACTTCTAAAATGTTACCCATAAAAATATAGTAGATAACGAAATGATGAAAAAAAAATTAGTAGGTTGCAGAATATGTACTTTATTTCTTATAAGAATTTTTTTTGCTACTTTTAGCCTTTATTACTAAATTTTTATTTTTAAGGAATGCCTCATATCTATTAATACAATTTAATTAAAATTTGAAATTAACATTATTGCTTTGAAATATTATAGTTTCGCCTACTATATATTTTTATTTTTTCAGAAATATAGTAGTCGGGCCTCTAATACAGTAGGATACTATAATACATAGTAGGGTTGGCAATCCTATCTTACATGTCCCTATAGTTACACGCCTTTTTCGGATTATTTCTACTTAGTTACCTATTGCTTCGTCCACATTTTTATTTACAGCGTGAGAAAATACATTTTTGTGACTGATGGTGATGATAGACAAATTCAAAAAATCAATTATCTATAAATCAATAATTATCTTTCCTCTGTCCTAACGAGACTGCCTTTCACGGCTACACGGCTACACAACATGCAATCCATTGCTAGCTTATACTAACCTCGCATTGTAAAGGATTTTCGAACATTGAGAGATTTGCTTTTACCAGCAACGTAGTAGCGTGTAGCACATTCTGTGACGTCAATCATAAAATTATTCATCAAAATTGTGCATTTTCGGCCCCAGTAACTCTGTATTACAATCAATATCCAAAGCCTAGTTAATATGAAGACCAATGAACTTATAGGCACAATAAAATTGTCAGCGTGCATGTCGAACTTAAATGCAAATAAAATCTATAACAAGCAAGTAACGCTGACTTTAGCCCTAACTGACTTTTACGACGGCTTTAAGAATTTTATTTCGGTGATAATTAATTCTACCGTTGGGACATACATACCTATGATGTTGATAAACAAGATAATTACGGATTAGTCTGAAAGCACTGTCTCGCTTTTGTTTTATCTATTGTGGCTCACTGCTACCCCATAAATCACAGCCGCTAACGACCTGGGTGCTCAGATTACCGTATCCAACACGCTAGCGGGCAAAGTGATTAAATTTTACCTAATGTTCCATTTTTAGTTATAGACGAGGCCATAATGCTTTTCACAATTTGGGGACTCAAATAGCCTTTTTTGATTAGTTATAGAATATAAATATGATTCATATCCAAGGCACGCATGCACCTCTGACTTTTCTAAATCATGTGCGTATTAATATTTAATTATCACTCGCAAGGAAAACATAGTGAGTAAACCTATAAGCCTGAGAGATTTTCTTGACGACATCTAAAGTCTGCCAACCGGCATTGGGCCAGCGTCGTGGACTATAGCCTAATCCCTAGAGAAGACTAGTGCCCAGCAGTGAACAATATATGGGCTGATGAAAATGATTCTTATTGGAAATCACGCGTGCTATACATTCTTGACGGTTCTAAAAAAAATACTCCCAAAAAAAACAGATGCATATACGTAATGTTGGATGTAAAAGAAACAAGGTTTTTCCATTCGTCAGCTCGTAAGCTTGTGTAGGCGTATAGCGTATAATGATAATGTTAGAACCCTTTTTCCGAGTCATGTAAACACAATGTACGTTTGTTTAGGTGTAGGTAAATAGTATGAAAAGACTGGCTCCTCGTATTTCGCAGTATTTTGCTCAACGAATTGCGAGTTCGACTCCCGCTCTAAATTTTCTATTTGTATTTTTTTGTTGGAAGTTCGAAAGTTATACCTGAAGTCGCATTACCTCTAGCTCTAGGCAATGAATCATAATATGATTAACCGTAGAAAATTTCTACAGAATGACTATGAATTCATATATTCCTAATATCAATTGGTTGACTGTACCTACATTTACACAATACTCAAATGCTTTGAATATATTTCAGGTCGGGTTCACGCTGCCAGCTCTCCGCGGTCGTTCGTGTCGTTACGTCACTGATCTAGCGAAAGCTATATCTGTACCCGTCATTCACGTCAATGGGGACCATCCAGAGGTAAGTGCTATCAACGACTCGCGGTATTATCATAATAATCCAGGTAATCTCATATTTTACTCTTTACTATTTTAAAATGTACATAATTATAATAAGAATACACTAACAGACATCATTTCATTGTTTATTAAAAAAAAGATAATTACAGCTACAATTACCTACAGTATGCCCCCGGCATGAGTTGCAACACTTCCTTTTCTATCTTTTTTATAAACCTTCGTGGGGCGGGGCGTAAGCAGAACGACTCACCAAATTTTTATATAGATTTCTATATAAAGCTATAACAACCTTCCATTTTCGTAGTCAGGTAAAAAACAGACAAAATGACAACGAAGTGATGTAGGATTCCTTTACTTTATACAACTAAGGTGGCAAACAAGCATACGGCCCGCCTGATGGTAAGCGGTTACCGTAGCCTATGGACGCTTGCAACACCAGGGGTATCACTCGTAAGTTGCCGACCCTTTAAAAATCTTTTCACACTCTTTTTGAAGAACCCCACGCTGTAGTCCTTTGGGAAAACCTCGGCGGGGAGTTGATTCTACAATCTGAGTGTGTGTTTTCATTATAGGGTTGTGGTACGGAACCCTACAATGAAAATTACAATTACCTATGTTATTTATAAGAACACATGACGCCTTGTCTGTTTTTAAAGAAGAATAATTTTCATAAAAATATATGTCATGTTTGCGTTTCAGCTTACACGGTATTCTAAAAGGGTAAACAGCTGCCCACGTCATTAAAATGTTATTATGTTAATTTTTTTGCTCCACACGACCTAATTTTGTTAATTTGAGGGCAGGTTCTTAGAAAATTAAAAAAAAGCTTTTCTAGTTTTTTTTCCAATGCTCTTTTACGAACATAATACGAAACGGTTCCAAAAAGTAGATTGTCACGAAAAATACTAGTATTAGATAGACTTAACATTTCTTATATTTTCTTTTTTTATGGGATAGGTGCAAACGGATCGCCTATTGATAAGCGATTACAACCGCCCATGGACACCCGCAACACTAGAGGAGTCACAAGTGCATTGCCCGCCTTTTAAAAGGAGATTGTGTTCAAGTTCAAGTTCAAATGTTTTTATTTCAAATAAGCTTTAACAAGCGTTTATGAAACGTTATGATTCTAGTTGCTCGGTTCCAAAAGGTTGATCCTATGGAGAAGAATCCGGCAAGAAACTCCATGGACACTCTTTTAAAATAATCGGTGTTACAATCTTCATTGGTACAATATTGCGATATGAGGATGTGTGAACATTGGATGTCAAAGTTAGGTAGAAGGTTCTCAGTGTTTGAGAACTCCATGTCATTAATAGAATATAAGTGAACTATGTGGTAAAGTACACACATCATCAAAGCAGGATAAATTAGAGTCCACTCAGACATGCCACAATGTACACACATTTACAGTTTCAGTTGAGGTAAACAATACTAACCATATGAAGACATCTCGAAATGTAGTGAATACAGAATCTCTGCAAACTATGTCCATATATTCACTATAGATACTAAGTTGGAAAAACCTCAGGTTGCCAAGGAGGCCGCAAGTGCATCCGTATTTACACACCACACATCTTTATCGTCAACGTAGTCCTTGATTTTATAATAGGCTTTCTTAACAAGAACTGATTTGACGTACTTTTTAAATTTCTTGTCAGTAAGATCGGTAACACATTTAGGGAGTTTATTGTAGAAACGCACACAATTTCCTAGAAATGATTTATTTGTTTTGGTTAATCTAAATTTAGGTACCACAATTTTATGTTTATTCCTAGTATTAAGGTTGTGAAAGTCACTATTGATACTGAACGTCTGCAGGTTTTTGCGGACGTACATGATGTTTTCGAAAATATAGAGTGACGGCAGTGTAAGTATATTGATATTCTTAAAAAATTCTCTTAGGGAATCGCGAGGGCCCATATCGTAGATTGCGCGGATGGCCCTTTTCTGTAAGATAAAAATTGAATCAACGTCTGCAGCTGATCCCCACAGTAAAATACCGTATGACATAATGCTGTGAAAGTAAGCGAAGTACACTAGCCTGGCTGTAGCCACATCGGTGATTTGCCTAATTTTCCTCACTGCATAAGCAGCGGAACTTAATTTGCTAGACAGGGCTGAAATGTGCGCACCCCACTGCAACTTGCAATCAACCGTAATACCCAAGAAAATGGTTTCATTGATTAGGTCCAGTTTGCTGCCATCAAGAATTAAATTAGGTTTAGTTTGTGGTACATTTGGTAACGAGAATTTTAGACATTTTGTTTTGCTAGCATTAAGTACTAAGTTATTAGCAGCAAACCATTTAGACAAAGATTTTAGACTCTCATTTACGTTAAAGAGATTGCTATCATTTCTATCGATTTTAAATATGAGTGAGGTATCGTCTGCAAACAATACTATATTCGATAGCTCGGCCATCATATAGGGAAGGTCATTTATATACGCTAAGAAAAGAAAAGGGCCTAAAATAGAGCCCTGTGGAACACCCATTTTAACAACAGACCCGGGAGATGCGACTCCTTTTATGTCCACTTTTTGTCGCCTCATAGCAAGATAAGAAGACACAAGCTCCAGAGATGGCCCTCTTATACCGTAGTAGTTTAATTTACGAATAAGCGTATTGTGATCAACGCAGTCAAAAGCCTTGGAAAGATCACAGAAGATACCTATGGCATCCTGTGACCCCTCCCAAGCCTGTAAAATGTGAGAGACCAGCTTCGTACCAGCATCAGATGTTGACCTACCTTTAGTGAAGCCAAACTGCTGATCGTGTAAAATCTTGTTTATGTGGAAATGTGCTGTCATTTGATTAAGCATGAATTTTTCAAATATTTTACTTAAGGCGGATATTTGTGCTCCGGTAACCTCACTCACTCGGCGAAACACAACGTAAGCGTTGTTTAATGCCGGTTTTCTGTGAGGCCGTGGTATCACTCCTGTCAAGCCGGCCCATTCGTGCTGAAGCATGTCTTTCCCACGTATCTTTGTTTAGATTGAATATAACTTAAGATATAGAAGAGAAGAAGAACATATTATTTTCTATTGTACTGATGAGCCGAAATCAAAGTGTGAACCTGTATAATAAAACTATCTCTGGCTTCAGCGATACAAGCCGAGAGCTTAGTGCTGCGGCCGCTGAAAAACTCATTGTATCACATACATATTTTGAAATAAAATTTGTGTATCTATTCTTATTATTATAAAATTACAGTTAAAGAGGTGGTGAATAATACTGTAATTATAAAGATTTCTCGAAATACGAATAATATTTTCGTCAAAACATGTCAATAAATAGTATTAAATTGGGCCAGCGTTGTCCCTGAACCACTAAAAATGTAATTTCAACACTCCATAGTTACGAAACAGTTGCCACAGAAGGGTCACATCAAATTTGCATAAAGCCACCGACCCCCATTGACCTTCCACTTTGTCCTTAAAGTTTTCCCCTTTACAAAATTTCCAGTTGGTTGAAAAGGCGACCAATATCGCTTTCGAGTACCAGCGAATGTTCCGGAAAGATGTGTTCATTGACTACAACTGCTTCAGGAGATGGGGTCACAACGAACTGGATGACCCCACGTTCACTAACCCGCTGCTATACAAAGTTATTCACAATAGGAAGTGAGTATTTTTATTGTTTTGTAGTCTTGCACTAAGACAGAGTAGGTTACAGACATTCGCGCTAAATATTTTAAGCGCCATGTATTCCGTTGAGTGAATCATTGATACGATAGTCGCAAGAGCGGCTGCGCTTGCAACCATCAATCGAATGATCGACAATCCCAGGTCAACCAAAAATTTATTAGGTGTGAGTCACGATGGATCTAGCGTCTGTATACATTTTTGTATGGGAACCAGCGAAGGGTTAGGCAGAGGCGTACTTAATGTACACCCACAGTTCGCCGCTATGTTTAGGTCCCATGTTATAGAGGACGAGCCTGTAGTCATTAACCGGGCACAAATCCAGACTCCGAGCTGCAACTGAGAATTTCATAGAAAAACCCAACACTTTGCTCGATCTGGGGATCGAACCCAGGACCTCTAGTGTAGACTAGACTAATGAGGCAGTCTAGGAAATTTAATGAGTTAAACAGTCTATGTATGTGGTATCCAGTTTATAGCCGTAGTCGCATGCCGCCGTATATACTCGTATACGTAAGTACCTGCACCTACAGATCATAATAACGGCATGCGACCACGGATATAAACGGGATCTGGTCACAACATAGAATTTTTTTCTTGATTTATACTTCGTGGACATATAATTTTTTTCTTGATTTATACTTTCAGTAGATTTTTGTCGTAGTCGGGTTTTAGGTTTTTAAACTTTTGTTTTTATTTGTTAAAATAACGTTGCCTCACTTTAGGAATTTCCCCTGTATCGTGGTTGCGTATACAAACACAAATTATCTTAAAAACAGAAACTAAAATTAGCTTAAAAACAAAGAGGCAACGTTTTTTTAACATAAAACGCATTCCATAACATACCGTTACACCCATAAAGATTACCTTATAATAACAAAATACCTTATTTCAGATCAATTCCAGACGTTTACGCAGACAAACTGGTATCAGAAGGAGTGTTAAAGACAGAAGACGTTGAAGACATAACAGCGGCGTATACCAAGTATCTACAGACGGAATACGAAGCTGTTGGAACATACAAACCAGAGGTAAACATCAACCAAGTCTTTAACAAAGAAAGAAAGAAAGAGAAAATATTTTGCACCCCACACAAGATAAAGCACACTGAGAAAAAAAAAAAAACAAGAAGCTTACAAAGCATAAATTTTACTCCGTGTGGGGACGGGTTAGAATACTATTCCTCACTGCCTTTCAGATAGGCATCCCGTAAGAGACGTAAAAATATCTGACTTGCTCGGTGGTAGGACCTCTTGGGGTTTGACTGGCTGTCGACTACCCTTACGTTGGAGTCTATCGTAAAGCACCTTGGTGTGTATTTCGACTTTTGCACGTAAGAGCCAGTTCCCCTCGGTTGCAGCGGCTCTGGCAGTCTGTAGTCCGTAGGGGCTCCTAAGGCAACTCCTCTGGTGTTGCTGGTGTCCATGGGTGACCATGACTACTTACCACCAGGTGGCTCATCAGCTCGTTTGCCGACTTAATCAATAAAAAAAACATAAACGCATGCGAGGCCAAAATATGGCGCTAATCTCAGCTGATGCTGCAGCCGCATAGTTCCTGCAGCGCTGATTTTGAGAAAGACCCAAAGTAGGTAGGTGTGCAGTGATTCCGAGCACAGACCATAAATTGACAAATACAAAGTAAGTCACCTGTTCCTCAAGGGTGCTAAACACTTAGTGGAGCAAATCCGGGTTTCCTGACAGGAGCGCGTAATTAACGAAGTTACGCGCTTTTGAAACGGATAATTTATTTGCAATCAGGTTTACATAGCTTATAACTAACAGTTCCTATTATAAGATATAGATAGTAACACAACAATTCAAGTTTTATCTTTATAATAGCCGCGTAAATTTGTTATCCGCCTTTATTATTATTATTATTAAATCTTTATTATCAGGCTGTTTAGGCCCATAGATACATATATCTTACAGACTAACATATATATTATAATATTATAAACTAGCTTTTGCCAGCGACTTCGTCCGCGTGGAATAGTTACTTTGTTCCCTAGTTCTTCGCCCGCGGTTTCACTTGCGTTGCCCCGTTCCTAAGGGTTGTAGCGTGATGTTTTATAGCTTGAAACCTTTCTCATGAATCACTCATTTTCCCAACATTTCCTTTCACTGCTCTGCTCCTATTGATCGTAGCGTGATGAAAAGTATACTATAACCTGCCCAGGAGTATGAAGAACAATTGTACCAAGTTTCGTTGAAATCCGTACAGACAGACAGACAGACAGACAGACAGACAAAAATTTTACTGATTGCATTTTTGGCGTCAGTATCAATCACCAATCACCCGCTGATAGTTATTTTGGAAATATATTTCATGTACAGAATTGACCTCTCTACAGATTTATTATAAGTATAGATTGCGTTAGTATAATAAAAACTTAGTCTACATCAGTGAACACTTCACTTAGCACTAGTCAATATGCGTTCTGGTGGCACTTGTCCACGGAAGCACCGGAACACCACATCCAGCGGTCAAAAGTCCTCTTGCATGACGAGGTGCAGATGCATGTAGGTACCCGCACCACGAACGCATTAAAGTTGACGTTGTGGCGCGATTCCAGTGGCTGCACTCTCGGCGTGTACTTGAGCCTTTGGCGTACGTACTCGGCTTTTACCTCCCTATGTCTAATTACCATGGGATTTGTTACATTCGCCATGATCGTCAGCAAGTAGAATTTATGATGTTATATGAGATTTACACTCGTCACACGAATACTCATGACAATTGTCAGAAGCCCAAAAAGCCTGACAACCAGTCAATCCTCAGGATATTGGTATTGCCCAGAAATTGGGTTGCCGAACTCTAATGGCAGTCGCTTCTTGAGAAATACTTATGATCAGTCTAGACTGGTAGCCGACTTTAGCATACTTGGAAAAAACAAGGAAGATGGATGAGATTTAGGTACATGATGCACGGCTAAAATCTACCATATGAAAATATAAAATAGATTGATCTGCACGTGTCTAGAATCGCTAACAACAAAGTACGAGTAGCTTTCTGCTACAAAAATTTATTCATACAAATCCTGAATATTTGTCACAGTTCTGAAAGCAGTTCCAGGAATCTTGTGACATAAGACGAACTTTACATTACTGTGTCATACCTTTGGCATACATTACGTTATTAATCTAGACCGAATTGAAATCAAGACGAATCATTAGTTAGTACCCTTATGCCAAAATCCAAAACCGCTTAGATAGCGAAGCGTAAGTTACTTAGATTCATCTCTGAATACTTATTAACCTAAGTGATATTTATGTCTGACGTAATCAAAGTTAGGACCCGTGTTACAAAAGACGGTCTCCAAGACATCGACATTAAATATACAAACCAAATAAAAATATCATCACGCCTGTATTCCCTGAAGAGTTCGGCAGAGGCGTAGGTACTATAGGTGTATATTAGTACCTAGTTCACCGGAATGTTTAGGTCCCACGTAATGGGGGGCGAGCCTATTGTTATTAACTAGGCACAAATTCCAAACTCTGAGCTGCAACTAAGAATTTCATAGGAAAACCCAATAACACTTTGCTCGAACCCAAAACCTCTAGTATAGCGGTCATGCTCAGGACCAGTAGGCTAATGAGGCAGTTAATTAAATATACTCAGCTTCATAAATAAATTTGTTAATTTACTTTGAGTTTAAACTCATAAAATATGCAAACGTGGCAGCTCTTCAAGTTTCGCCGGGAGTGCCGTGCAAATAAACTTTTGACTGGAGTATAACTTGGTCAAGGGAACTTAATTAAACTGTAATACAGTGGTTATTAATACAACAGTGATAGCCTAATGGTATGACCGTTGGACTGCATAGTCAAAGGTCTCGAGTTCAAACCCAAGGCACCTCTGACTTTTCGAAGTCATGTGCGTATTAAATAGTTAATTATCACGCGCTTAAACGGTGAAGGAAAACATCGTGAGGAAACCTGCATGCCTGAGAGATTTTCTCGACGGCGTTTGAAGTCTACCAACCCGCACTAGGCTAGCGTGGTGGACTATAGCCTAATCCCGAGAGAGAGAGACCCGTGCCCAGCAGTGGGACAGTATAATGGGTTCATTATGACAATGGTTATTTACTTGTTGGTTGCAAATAAACCACACAGTTTTGACAGTAATATTACGTAATTGATACTTTCGAGTGTATAACGCTAGTAATATGGTTGACACATCGCCCAATTAGGTCCTGAATTTATAAAAGTGATAATTATATCATAAGATTTGTCAAAACTATGGTAGGTATTAAGACGACATTACATTTAAAACAATTTAAAATCCCTGCAGCATCAAGACATGAGTACCATGTTCTTGCAATTTCATCGAAGTAACAGGATACTATTTTTATTATGGGATAGAGGGGCAAACGCGCACACTGATCGCCTGTTGGTAAGCGATTACCGCCGCCCATAGACACCAGTAACACCAGAGGAGTCACGAATGCGTTGCCGGCCTTTTAAAAGGGGATTGGGCCTCCGGTAACCTCACTCACTCGGCTAAAAACACTCTCAATCAAGTCACCTTTCAAACAAAAAACCGAATCAAAATCGGTATCGCATCAAGCAGCAATCGCATATCAAGAGTTAAGTCGATTTTAAGTTTTAGTATATTGACAATACAGGTGTATTTTTTCCTTAAATATTAATTAAATACGCTGTTCACAGGTCACGTACTACCAAGAGCAATGGTCGGGGATGCAGGCGGCCCCCAACGCTGTGGAGACATGGGACACTGGAGTAGATCCTGGACTCCTCAAAATGATTGGACAAGCATCGGTCACATATCCTGACAACTTTGTAAGTATAAACAATTTTATACCACAAACAAGCAACCTGATGGTATAATAAGCAGGACATAATTTGAACAATGAATAAAACTTAATTAAAAATATAAAGAAACCCCCGTAACAAAAAATATTGTCTCTTACGTTTAATACGGAGAAGGAAAACATCGTGAGAAAACCTGCATGCCTGAGAGATTTTCTCGATGGCGTGTGAGTCTGCCAACCCGCACTAGGCCAGCGTGGTGGATTATATCCTAATCCCTCTCATTCTTAGGGGAGACCCGTGCCCAGCATTGGGACAGTATAATGGGTTGATTATGTACGTTTAATATAAGATGAATAGGTTTTGCTAATGAAATAACACGTGTGAATAAGCACGTGCGTTTTTGATATTCAACCTAAAATTTGAATACGACTTATTTGGTACTAGGTAAGTATAGAACGTTAATATTTAAAAGTACTCTAACCACCCAATTTGTATTATCATCTGCTCGTCAAAACGTATCGTATAAGCCCAAACACAAGCTAGATGCCGTAAACCGTTGAAGAGTTCCTCTCAGTTTAGGTATACTGCAGGATTTTGTAATGTAATAATTGACAAGTGACATAACATATTTCGAATCCATAAGGCCTGTGGAAGTTGTTTATATCTCTTCATCAAGAAAATAGGTGATGATCTTCAAACGGCTGAGCAGATTGTCTTGAAATATAGCTAAGAAAGAAAGAACACTCTCGATTAACTCACCTTTCAAACAAACAAAAATTTATCAATATCGGTTCACTCGATCAGGCGCTATGGTGAATCCATACCCGTTAAACTTATAACATCTCTCTTTGTCGTCGAATGAAAGGGACTAATGTAGCGTAGCATGCTCTGTCACACAACATTGTTCTATCTCTTTCTTCTTTGCTCAATATGTTTGCCGTGCTCTATAAGTGATAACTGTTCCCTATCGCATCGAGCTCTAACAATAAACTGCTACATACAAGTAGAATGCATGTCTATATTTGAATCGTAAGTAGTAACTATTTCGTATCACATATAACTTTGGGCACCTACAGTTATTTACTTTTTGTTTTTGACATTTGACCGTTCGGTCGGAATTTTTTAGTATATCCCGCTTTTGACGAAAGAATCCCGCTTTTTCACTCAACATAAACAAAATCAAGCTTTTTCCGAAAAAAATATGGCAGCGCTGGTTACCACACACCATAAAGTAATTATATTAACCAACCATACAAATATTACACATTACCTACAATATACATATTTACAGTCGTACCTCATCGACGGACGGACGGAGGCAGCCGTTCAAAGCAGATGTAAATAGTTACAAACTACATGGGTACTTAACTATCCCAATTGTTTCCTATTTACCAACTCAGAAAAACCCCGATCGAGGCCAAGGATTAACATTGAACGCAATCAAATCGTCAAAATCAAATCAAAATCAAAATCGTCCAAACATTTACAAATGTTTCCTACATTGCTTGTTTGGCAAGCAAGATTAAAAGCTGTTTGCTTTGCTGTTTGCTTTGGGCTTCCGATGTAAAGTAAAATACGGATTTTGCAACACGTTTAAAAGAAAATACAGACCTGGCGGAAAACCGTAAGGAAGTATGACAAGTTTGAGGTTGTTATAACGTACTGGCGAACTTGTGGATATACATTTTTTTAATCCATAAATCTTTATTACTTCATTACACAATAATAAAATTTAGACCTTAAATAAGTATTTTAGATTTAAACTCTGACTTCTGAACTAGTTGCAAACCTGTATTTCAGAAGTCAGCAAGAATATTAGTACACCTCTGCCTAACCCTTTGGGGAATACAGGCATGATGGTATGTTATGTTATGTTTGTTACAAGAAGTTTCCTCTAGTTTGCGATTTCAGAGTGACTCAATGGAAAGGCCAATGCCCGAATAACTGAGTATATTTCCGAGTAAACCCTGAGAGAAAATCCCAAGAGAGAATTGTCCGTGCACGCCACTCACTTACATATATTGCTTACCTTGCACTGTCTAACGTACAGTCGACAGAGGAGCTAGGTTTACAGGCACCTAACGACATCAAGATTGTGTCAAGGCCGTAGCTAAGAATTCATTCTGAGGAGAGGTTCGAACTATGAATCGTAGACAATTAGTCACAACTTTATTTTAACACTAAAAACCCGCCCGCGGTTTCACCCGCGTTGCTCCTCTCCTATTAGTCGTAGCGTGATGTTATATAGCCTATAACCTTCCTCAATAAATGAACTATCCCACATAAAAATATTTTTTCAATTCCAACCAGTAGTTCTTGAGATTAGCGCGTTCAAACAAAAAAACCAACAAACTCTTCAGCTTTATAATATTAGTATAGATAATCACAGGTTCGACAAAAAAAAATAATGAGGTAGGTTGTATAAGATTAGTGTTATAGTGTCAATGCTGACACATTTGTTTTTTCTAGTGAGAACTTGTATTGCGCTCTCAATTGCGCTTTAACTTCAGTTGTTTCGCAATCCGCACTACCGACGACACGCATTGTAAGAAATGGTATTGGTTAGGGATTTGCAAAGCAATTTGAAGTCATACTGGTAGACACTTACGCGAATATTAGACATAAAACTACTTTTTACGGATTTTATCGCGTTGTATTGATATTATGTAATTCCAACATTAAGACGTCCAACAACTTAGTCTACCATGGATGCTGTAAAGGGTCCGAAACATCGGGAATCAAATAATATCAATACAACGCTATAAAATCCGTAAAAAGTAGTTTTATATCAACAATTTGAAGTCATTTAAATATTTTATCATCGGCTTTCAATTATCAAAAAATCACTAATGGCACTTGATACACAAAATTTCGAGAATGGCACCATTGTCCTGAAAATACTGTCGCATCTGACTGAGTGTGATTCAGAAATGTGAGAGTGCAATTCAACAGGGTATTTCAATTTTTTTAAACCAATTCCCACCCAACGTTGTTTCCAATTTACACCGCTCTGTATGCCCATAATCTGCATCTGTAATTGTTGCGGACGGGGATTGAGTGAAAGTATAATTTTGATTTCAAAATAGTTTGAAGTGTCTCAGTTTCGCTATGTGATGGAAATTCTCTTAAAAAAGTCTTTTAAAAAATGTATAATATATTTTATTATCATATCTGTATTCCCATCAGTTAGGCAGAGGTGTACCAGTGTACACCCATTGTTCGCCGCTATTTTGAGGGCCCATGTAATTAAGGGGTTGAGCCTATTTCCATCAAAATAGCTACTAACGTGGTAATTTAACCCGAGACCTCACATTCGGATGCCGCGCGTGCGACCAATTCATGAATGAGTTAGTTAACGTTACACAAGCGCTATTAAAATATCCAGAACTCATAAATTCGGGAAACTATACCTATAATACTGAATTTTGTAAGAGTTGTGTTCTTACAAAATTCAGTTCAAAATTCGATAGGATTTTCCCTAGATCCGATAACTTGCAAAAACTTTCGCCTCATCAAAGCCAATTCTGAACAAATTTCTTGGAACATTAATCAGGTTGGTGAATCGTTTCCAAATTGTTTGCAGAACATTCACCCTCATCTCGCTAAGACACATGTGAGGAACCGCTTAGCGAAACTGTTGGAAGGGAAGGATATTGATTGGGCGACCGCGGAAGCGCTAGCGTTCGGTAAGTTTCGGCCTCTGGAATCTCAAAGTAAGACTTTGCGATTCCAGAGGCCGTATCAAAATATGTTATTGAGATCGCTTTGCGATTAAAAGAGAGGGATACCGCTCTACACATTCAATAGCGCCATCCTTTACTCACAATCTAAAAATTATCGCGTTATCACGTAGCGATTCGACCTCAGAACGCTCTGTCTTTCTTTGAATAATATCCATTGACTCGTTGACGCAGCGAGCACAGTGCTATCACAACAAATATAATGTAATGGCCTACAGCAGGAGTCGTCAACCTTGTCGGCAGTAGAGCCAAATTTTGTAAAGGCAATTTCTCGCGGGGCTGCCTACTAACCATTCTGTGTGGTTTTAATTAAGTTCTTATGTCCTTTTCATTGCTTCTCAGTCTAAGATTGTGACTTTTAAGATTTCTATAAACTATACTTATTTACATAAGTTTATATTTTCAAGAGTTGAAGACTAGGTTTCATCACTATAATTTGTTCGCCAATTTAATTATGTTAAAATCCGCCAATTATTTTTCTGATTTTGTACTCATTCTTTTTTTTTAATCACTATAGCTATGTAGATAATTTTAAGAAAGTGCTCCACTTATTGTTAAATTCATGATTTCCTATAGGTCCTCTACTAATGGAGGGTCGTCACGTGCGTTTGAGTGGCGAGGACGTCGGCCGAGGCACCTTCTCACATCGTCACGCGATGCTGGTAGACCAGCAGACTGAAGCCATTTGCATACCACTCAACCACATACATGAGCAACAAAAGGGATTTCTAGAAGTAAATACATTTTATCCGATTAGTTTCATCCATTTGCATAAAATAATATGTACCTGTGAGTTACAATTATTTTAAAGTTTTGATTGAAATTAGCGATGGTCAATTGTTACTAAAAACAATTGAATTGTTCGATAGTTATTTTTTTATGCCAATTGGATAACAGTTGATGCTGTTAGTTGGTCGGATATCGCCCGTCATGCGCACATACGCAATGCGCTGCCATTGATGGTTTCATTTTGATTCGATTCCATATTTATGGTCAATAAATGGCTGGCTCCTGCAACACACTTTTACTAACATAGGAGTCAGATAATTCGATTGTAATGTAACAATATTATGTCAGTGAAGATTTATTATTATTATTTTGGTCGTTATTTGGTTTTTTTATTTTTGGATTGGATTTTTATATTTGGATTTATGGGAGTTATTTTTTATTTTCTCCCATTCAGGGGAAAATAAAAAATAACTCCCATAATACTGCATCATTAGTCTAGTGGTCCCAAGCGCGACTGCTACACTAGAGGTCCAGGATTCGATCCCCAGGTCGAGCAGTCTTATTGGGATTTTCTATGAAATTCTCAGTAGCAGCTTGTAGTCTGGATTTGTGCCCAGTAAATAGCTATAGGTTCGCCCCCTATAACATGCGACCTAAACATATCGGTGAACTGTGGGTGTACATTAAGTACCCCTCTGCCTAACCCTTCGGGGAATACAGGCGTGATGGTATGTTGAACTCTCATAATAGAACCTAATCACACGGATGTTAGTCAAGCGTGAATAGGTGTTATATAATGGTGTAGGCAGAAGTAACGGATGAAGTGGTGCGGAATTTACGAGTGATTCGGCACGTGTCGAGTATCACCGCTTTTCGAAGTAGTTGTAGTGTGTTTGGAGACCAGTAAAATATCTGAACTGCACTGTAGACTCTTCGGTATAACTCCTGTTGATGACATAACTATACTTTTTTGCATGTAATGTTTCAGAAAAAAACAATTTGCCATTGTGATTTGATCCTTATAAAGTTAAACATCCATTTTAATAACAGAATATGATAATAACGATAAACTATTCTAATATTCAAAGACATCTAGCTTATATGAAAATATCTATCTAAAAAAATAATTTCGCTTTCAGATAGCAAATTCGATTTTATCTGAAGAGGCGGTGCTGGCTTTTGAATACGGAATGGCGTACGACTCGCCAGATAATCTATGCCTTTGGGAAGCGCAGTTCGGAGATTTTTATAACGGGGCCCAGATAATAGTAGATGCCTTTATTGCGTCGGGTGAATGTAAGTATGAATTTTTGGCACAAAATATGTATTCAATATTATGGTTACTTATGTCCTTCTTTAACATCCAAAGTAACCAGAAGACGCAAGTTCGAATCCTCCCTGCATTCGAACTTTTCGTTGACTAAGATAATCCATATTAATATGTATTTAAAATGTGAAAATAGTTCTGACTGTCTGTTACATTTTCATGCCTAAACCGCTTGACCAATCTTCATGAATTTTGGTATAACGGAAGACCTTGAAGGTAGGTTTTTTAAGACATATGGTAGGGCAACCTCTAGTTTAGAATAATTCGAACACGTGTTTAGAATAATTCGAACACATGTTTAGAATAATTCGAACACGTGTTTACACGTGAAAAAAAAGTTTTTTACTGCTGACTTGAATGCTTTTTTACTTAGTCATGTCTGATATAATAAACCAAGCTCATTCGTATATAGAGCAAATCACGGGTTCTAAAATCTATATCGAGGGAAATACTGGGAAAAGCAATCGTATTATGATCAATGTCAAAATGCTACGTCACCGTAGCCATGATAAGATACGCTACGGCGTCGTAGCCATGAAACGCTACGTCGTAGCAATATTAATAAGACATTATATATTATTAGCAAGTGGCAGTCTATAGTTTCAGCCTACCCCTGTGGGAGGAAGGCGTGAGTGTACGTATGTATGTATGATATATTATGGTCTAAAACTCACTAATAACATAGAAAGAGAAAACAGACTAAGTATATATTAAGTATTTAATAGATCAGTTCCTCTCTGCCTAGATCATTGAGGATGCTAGCGTGATGTTAGGTTTGTATTACTAAAAATAAAAATGTTTTACTTGCAGCGAAATGGGTCCGCAGCAACGGCTTAGTGATGCTGCTTCCTCATGGCTACGACGGTGCTGCGTCCGAGCACTCCTCGTGCAGGATGGAGAGGTTCCTGCAGCTCACAGACAGCAGGGAGTCCGCTCCGGACTCGGAGAACGTCTGCCTACACGTCGCCAACCCTAGCACGCCAGCACAGTATTTCCATTTATTGCGGAGACAGGTGAGCTTTATTAATAGAGGGACTACAACAGCCGGCCACTATGATTCACGTACAGTCATTTCTGCACATAACATAACATACCATCACGCCTGTATTCCCCGAAGGGTAGGGCAGAGACGATTTAATGTACACCCACAGTTCGCAGGTTTACGTCCCATGTAATAAGGGGCAACCTTATTGCCACTACCCGGGCACCAATCTACTAGGTATCTACTTTACTAATGAAAATTTCATAGAAAAACCCAATAATATTTATTTATTCGATCTGGGAATCAAACCCAGAATCATTAGCGTAGCAGTCCCGTTCTGGACCACTATACGGCAGTTCAGACATTTCTGCACAACATGCCATATAGTCCAATATAAGTTGACCTAGCATTTTATAGGTTCTTCGTACATCAAACTGAAGATTTTACAAGATTTGGTTTACTTTTAAATTTCTACTAGAGTAGAAATTTAAAAGTAAACCAAGTCTTGTAAAAAAGATACGGCTTCCGCATTAAGGATTTATATCCGATTTATATACGACATTTATACGTGGGAGAGCCATGCTTCGGCACGAATGGGCCGGCTCGACCGGAGTGATACCACGGCCTCACAGAAAACCGGCGTTAAACAATGCTACGTTGTGTTTCACCGAGTGAGTGAGGTTACCGGAGGCCCAATCCCCTTTAAAAGGTCGGCAACGCACTCGACTCCTCTGGTGTTGCGGGTGTCCATGGGCGGCGGTTATCGCTTACCATCAGGCGATCCGTCTGCTCGTTTGCCCTCCTATCCCATAAAAAAAAGGAATTTGTTCTACGGTGGACATTACAAACACTTTAGAAATGGATTACAAAATACAATGGAGCGTCCTACGCTCAATCTCCAAATACAGTGGAACACAAATATTTGTATCGGAACGGAATCAGTAGCGCTGAGTGTCGTGTATTCAATTCCGTAGTGGCCGGTTGTGGCCAAGTTGGTATAAGGAAGTAAACAGGCATTTTGTTACGTAATATATTTGAGATTAGAAAGAGAGAGAGAATTCTATGAAATTCTCAGTAGCAACTCGGAGTTTGGATTTGTGCCCGACTAATGGCAATAGGTCAAGCGTAAGCCTATCACGAATAAAAAAAAATTAGGCTCGTAACACGAACGATGCACATTTTAATACACCCCTGCCTAACCTAAATTTAATGAATATCTATTTATTACACACATATTTATTTTCATTTTGACACGCATTTACCATCGGGAGACGTCTGCCGTCAAGATCAATCAATCACTTTTTTATTAGGTTGGCACTAAAAATCAGCGCTGCGCTGTGTTGCAAGCATTTTGTAACGCAGTGCAGCATAAAGCTGAGCGCCACCCATTTTCCTTGCGGAGATCAGACGCACTATTTGTATTGTGTAATTTGTTTGTTATCTTTTATTATTATTTAATGTTTATTTTTTTAAATCTTCATCTATTCATTTTTTAACTCTTATTTTATTCTTCGCAAGGAATAAATCGCTTTTCTTTCTTTCTAACCGTTTGGAGAATACAGGCGTACGTATCTAATTAGTATTATTTTTCTGTGACCAGGTGGCTAGGAATTACAGGAAACCATTAGTGGTGGTGGCACCAAAAGTTTTGCTGAGATTAGCTGAAGCCGTGTCACCTATATCGGACTTTGCACCAAGAACACATTTCAAGACCGTTATCGGTACGTATTATGATGTTTTTTGAATTACAGTTTTTCAAATAAAAATGATTTAATCAAACACCAATAGTGATGACCTCTTTTTTGTATGGGTCTGCATACAACAGAGAGGTCAAGCAATAACTCAGGATCTATTAAATTGATTGATATTAAATTTACGCCACTTTTTAAGTTGGAGCATGTGCTTTCTAATAGTGGGAAAAAAAAATCTATTCAGTAGTTTCTACGCCAACCCCTAACAAATAGACAAGAATTCTAAATATCACATTTTTACATTCGGAGATGTCCATATACATGAGACACACATATATACATATACATTTTAAGCGCGGGAGAGCCATGCTTCGGAATCAATGGCTCGACCGGAGTGATACCACGGCCTCATAGAAAACCGGCGTCAAACAACGCTTACGTTGTGTTTCGCCGAGTGAGTGAAGTTACCGGAGGCCCAACCCTCTTTTAAAAGGCGGCAACGCACTTTTAACTCCTCTGGTGTTGCGGGTGTCCATTGGCGGCGGTATTCGCTTATCATCCGGCGAACCGTCTGCTGGTTTGCTCTCCTATCCCAAAAAAAATATAGGTACCTATCTAATCCACTTGTTTTTATTTAATTGTCTCCAATGTACAGGGACAAGTTTTCACAATTTTATAATAGCGTAGAAAATACATTTTATCAATACCTAAGTCTATATCAATTCCAAGGCAATACATAAAATACAACTAGCGAAATATGTAGAAATGATGTACACAAACATAGAAAATACAAAAATAAAAAGAATATAACAAAAGTCAGGGATGATAAGGAAAATCAACCCCTTTTCCGTGAATATTTCAGAAACGGAAATGTTGCGAATATCCGAGAATATAACCCTAGAGTCAAACTTACTCTTACAATAAATAACGGGCGAAAAAACTAACTTTATTTATACATATATGTATCTACATATATAATAATATGTCTATATATAATATCGAGGGATAGTAGAGCTGTTTTGTTTAGGTTTTTATTGTTGATATAAATAATGTCTTTGACCCTACTTTTGTCTGATGGAAAGCACAAACAGGCTCTAAAATAGAGCACGTAACTCAAGTTCCTTTTGGGCTCTGGCTCTTACATACCTACGCACGACACAGAATAAACATTGGCTATTCAGGCAGACTTCACATGCATCGTGAAAATCTCTCAGGCATGCAGCTTTCATTATGCACCGCATATGATTTCGAAAAATCCGAGGAGCATACAACGATACGTGACTTACAACTCGGTAGACTATGTCATATCCTTTTTTTTTTTAATCTGCCAGGGTAAAAAGGTCACTTCTGATGAAATAATATAATTCGTATTAGGAAATTGCTATGAGTTCGAAATATGAATTGATTCCAGATGAATTGGCTCAAAGTTGCTATTTCAGCCAAACTGCTAAAATATAGCTAATATGTTAGGCAGGTTCAGAGACAAGGAATTGTTTAGAATTCATTAGAACAGATATGATCATCATCACAAACAGTGATCTCAGAGGCTTATTCGAAAGCGTTCGATGTACCTAACAGAAGCACTCAGGATCGAATCCAGCCTGATGTCTAATTTTTATTTCACAAATAATAATATTTTTAATCTCTTTATTTTATCATTCTTCTAGGTGATAACCTGGCTGATCCGCTGAAGGTAAAGCGAGTGATCCTCGTGAGTGGCAAGCACTACTATGAGCTGAACAAGGAGAGAGTGCGAGCTAAGATCGATGACGTCGCCATCGTAAGAGTCGAAGCCCTCGCGCCGTTCCCTCTGCAAGAACTGCAAACCGAACTTGCACGGTACCGCAATGCTAGGAGTAAGTTATTTGAGTTGATATTCTAAGGGTTAGACAAAGTTGTATTCATGTACACATGACATTACGTCAAACTATACAGGGTGTACATCCGTTAAAGTGATTCTCCTACCCGGCGTACTTGACAACTTTTGCTACGAAAACCATATTTTATCTATCATCTAACCCAGGGGTACCCAAAGTGTGCACCGCGGCACCGTGGTTCGCCGTAGAAAGTGAAGAAGTGTGCCGTGAAGCGATTCTCTTTACCATTCTCCTTATTCAGATAGTTAGGGTCAGATAGGTTAGGTTAGCCGAGACAAAATAATATACATGTATATGCGCCGCCGATTGAAAACGATTGGGAACCCCTGATCTAGCCTGTATTGTCCCACGGCATCCAGTGGCCTCCCTCTCTCGTTTCTATAGGTAGGTACATCTCTGTCGAGTCAAGCTCGTCCTTCCATCTACGCTTTGGTCTGCTGCGCTCACACCGAACGTTCAATGGGACACAAATGGTAGGTATTTTAGCGCACAGCTAGGCAGACATGCGCCAGCCCTACCTCTATCCTGTTCATGGAAAAAAAAATACCTACCATGATTCGTTTTGACAAAAGGATGATCGCGGTCGCTCAACTTGGTGGTTTGTACAGTATGTACAGATAAATCTTACTATACAAAAGTAAATAGACCACGATTGTATTTACCACGATGTATGAAAACTCGTCATTATTATAACGTATCATAGTTACTGGTTTCGTAGGGATAGTTGATCAGTATGACGGGTAAAATTAACCCTATAGGGGTCCGGTGGAGCTTGAATTGCCCACAGAAACATAATACGAAAATAAATCGTAATCCATAGGTACAATATCCTATCAAAAAGTGGTATTATTAGGATACTAATACTATCCATACTATTCCGTCTACTACTATTTCATTGGAAATAATAGACCGGAAAATCGTTCCCAACTTGCTAAAATCATCAAATATTGCATTTGCTTACATTTATTTCCAGTGAAGTATTTTGGACGAAATGGTAGAGTAGGAACCTAGATTAACGGTATCGGAATCCGAATAATAACAGAATTTGATTAAATTGTGTTTGAATTACGATTTATTTTGGTATTACATTGGTCCGCCGGACTCTTAACGAGTGCAGGCAAGTTGGCACCCCGTAGAGTTGTAGTATAAAAATCACCCCTATTGCAACTGAATACGACGGTTCAAAGGATACCTAGTTACTTGGTTATAGTACCAAATAAGCTTGTTACAAAGTTTGTGAAGTCAATTTTAATATTCATGTTCAACAACACAGGCTCTAACAAGTTTCGTTCGCTTGAACATTGGCTTAAAACTTTAACAGAATTCATATGGAGCCAAGAGGAACACCGAAATATGGGAGCATGGAGTTTCGTAAAGCTTCGCTTCGAGAATCTGCTGGGAAGAAAGGTAACATGTGTTTAACTTATACGTCGGGGAATCAGAAAATTTAGGTAGGTATGATATGAACGCTACAGCGGGTCGGATGAAGTAAAAATATATTCCCTCTTATCTCTTTGTAATTGATTTCTAATGGGAACTTTTTCCAGTTGCCAAAGGTATTAATATCATCCCAGTCGCTAAAGTATTAATGCTATGTTTTACGTGGCCGAGCCACGGAGGAGTCACGCTAAAACGCAGAACTGCGCTTATTGTGGTGAGTGATGGATGGATGGGTGGACCATTATGAGCCCTCTGTGCTTCAGAGAGCACGCAAAAGCAGTCGGTCTTAGACACGAGGATATCGATGACTGGGGTTTGCTTTAACCTATTACTACACTTAAGATAACTGAGTCCGCCAATATATTTATTTATGAAGGTAGTCACAGATCTTTTTTTCTACAGTTGGTATACGCTGGCAGAACAGAGGCACCAACCCCTGCAGTAGGTGCTTCAGTGTTACATCGAGCTGAAGTAGAGCATGTATTAAAAGAACCATTATATAATATTAAGTAATATTTACTGTAAATTATGTATTCAATTGTAATTAAATACATTTTGCATTTACATCTAATACATGCCGAACATTTTTTAAGATGTTAAAGTTGTTATTGTAAATATTCTTGTATTTTGTATTAAAATATGTAATTAATCGTTCTGGCATTGTTGAAACAGTTGTTTTAATTGATACTAACTATATCTTACCCACTTTGCCCCGTTCCTAAGATTTGTAGCGTAATGCTACATAGCCATATAACTTTCTTTATCATTCACTCCGTGCATTTTTGTAAACCGTATGAAAACCCATTCCGTAGTTTTTGAGTTTATCGCGTTCAGATGAACAGACAGACGCGGTCGGGAACTTTGTTTTATTATATGTAGTGAGTGATTTGAACCTGCCCTGTAATATTTTACGAAGTTCCCCCGATAGATAATAATCTAGGTGTCTTAATCACAAGTGAATCGGTTTCTTCTAGGCAAAAAATAAAAAAGCTTGTTGCGCGCCTGTGTCACCTTAAAATTCTGCAAGAATAGATAGTAATCTGAAAAAATAGATAAAATTCTGCTAAAATAGATAATAATCTGCAATGACTCCATAATTATCTGATTTATCCATACCTTTAGCCTGATAAACATCTTGAGCAAAGAAGAAAGAGATGGCTGGAATCATTGTGTGACAGTGCGTACTCGTACTACGCTACACTAATTGTCCCTTTCATTCATTGTTCAAGTTATTTGCCGGTCACTGTATTAATATTATAAGCGCTAAAGCAGCTCTGTTTATCTGTAAGTTACCTGTTCACGACTAAACCGCCTTCGATAAAATCATGCAAGGCTGTCTTGTTAGCCTCCTGGGCGCGACTGCTACGCTAGAAGTCCTAGGTTCAATTCCCAGGTCGAGCAAAGTGTATTGGGTTTTTCTAAGATATTCTCAGTAGCAGTTCGAAGTTTGGGATTTGTCGTCCCTTTTACATTACATTGGACCCAAACAACGGCGAATTGTGGGTGTAGATACATTAGTAGATACGTTTCTGCTGAACTTTTCGGGGAATCGCCTATATTCCCCGAATGATATGTTTTCATGTCACGCGAGGAAAGAAAGAAAGTCCTTTGGAATGCTAGGAAAAGTATGGATAACAGCTAGTTTTTAATAAACCTGAATGAAGTTTAAAATTATGTAGATATGTATACCTGATATTTTATCTCAAAT
Organism: Acronicta aceris; assembly: GCA_910591435.1. Taxonomy (NCBI): domain Eukaryota; kingdom Metazoa; phylum Arthropoda; class Insecta; order Lepidoptera; family Noctuidae; genus Acronicta; species Acronicta aceris. Next base: position 3,165,046 of record OU342767.1, on the reverse strand, counting down.
AATTTGAAACCAAGCACCCAAAATAAACAATCAAGTTAGACAGAAATGTTTGAATTTTCACATTGTTATGCCAAATCTGAGCGCTAAGACCGAGAGATATTAGCATTGTTATGACCTATATAGGTGAAGAAGCTATCTGGAAACGGGCCAAAACATGTCCCATAATCTTTTGGAACGTAAGATGAGAGGTAGGGCATAGTGGAATCGGATAATTCCACTCACAATTGGAGCTAGGGAAGTAGGTACCTCCATTAGGCAAGGTCGCCAGAGCTCCGCGAGGAAGCGTTGTGTTGGCAGTGGGGGGACCGGTGGTGGTTTGTTACCGCCGCTGTTTGGCATGTATGGCAGCATGTTTCCTATGTTGTCAGCCCAAGTATTCCTCCTTATTTTACAGAGTCGACTACGCGCGAGTGTTGGTGCTGCAAACGTCCATAGGCTACGGTAATCGCTTACCATAAGGCGGGCGGTATGCTTGTTTGAACCTTAGTAGTTTAAAAAAACGTCAGGATATAAAGTCCTCTGCAACCCTGAGAAAACAGGACAGAGCAGGATAAGTTAGGTGTTAGTGTGTAGTGTGTCTCAAACTCAAACTCAATTTTTTTATTTCAATTAGACCATATACAGGTACATTTGAAATGTCAAAACTACATGCACGGTTCCAAATAGTAGGTCTTATGGAGAAGAGTCGGCAAGAAACTCCATAGATACTCTTTTAAATAAATAGTGGATGTATACATATTTTTTATTCTATCAATGTGAGTATTGTGAAGTTTGATGTGAGTGATAAAAGTAGGTTACCCTCCAAAAGATAACATAACTGAATCCGGATTGTCTATATTCAAAACAGAATTAAGCAAGGAAGTACAGTCCCTAAATATCTAGTCTCGGTTGCTTTTAAAAGGTTAACAATATTACCTACATTCAAGATCTTTTGTTTGTTTTATTGTAAGTTCTTAAAAGTATATAACTACCTAATATGATTTTTGTAGAAGACTTGTTATTGCAAGATAACACGTTTGGCGAAGTAGTTGAGCGATCGGCTTTTGCGCCACGGCTTGTGGGTTTGATCCCAACACGGGTCAAATAGTTGTATGATCTTCAGGTTATAAATGTATATGTGCATATATGTATGTATGCAATAACTAAAAGTGTAAAAAAAGTAAAGTAACTACTTTAAAAAACCAAAAATCCCGACTGCCAAAAAAGATGGAAACAAGGTGACCAATCTCATGCATTCGGAGGCAATAGGTCTTTGGAGTTAAATTTAAGACGGTGCCTGCGACCCCATGGGATTGGCTATCCTGTTTCTATCTTTTTGGCAGTTGGGTTTTGTTATGTCGGTACTTCAATAATAAATGTTGATTTAAGTTTTTAATAAACCAATCGTTACCAGATCTCTGCTTTTTATTGACGTGTACATAACGTACATACATAATTCAATGTGTTCCTAGTACAGTAGTTCAGGATTGTACTTCTTAATTTAGATAAGTTGCAACAGCATGAGATGAAGTTTTTTTTTCTTAATATAAAGGTTTAATCACAGAAGTGCCAATAAATTGATACAGTGCCAAATATTATGCCACTTACCCTACTACGACTAAAAGATTGGGAACCATACGGATATGACACGCGGACGATACGCTAATGCTACGTTCACGAACACCGTTATGCACGGGTATGATACGCTGTTGATTCGTTCTAGTGGGCAGAGAAGTTCGTTCGTGCGCGTCTCCGTGCCTGATACGTTTTCGGTATGGTCAAAGAATAAGGTGTTGTAGTGGGCAGACTCCTTTGTCGTGAAAGCCTTTGTTAAATCAATAAATTCCTCACGTGGCTAACGTTACTAAACAACCGGATAACAACTGAAACAAAAACGCTGCAAAAATGGCTGGTAAAGGAAAGAAAAAAGATAAGAAAGACGAACAAGACGACGGTGATAGCAAAAAGGAAGAGAAGAAGTCGAAGAAGAAGGGGAAGAATAAAGGGAAATGCAACGTGGACATGTTAACTGAGGCCGCAATGGACAATGTTTATTACGCGTGTCATAACGTTCAGGAATTGCTGCAAGCTAGAGGATTCCATCCACCTGACTTTGCTAAGAAGAAGAAGAAACGCTAATACATTAAATCATCAAACGCCATTGTCTCTCTCTTGTTCATAAGAGTACTCCAAAATCACCACTATCATGTTAAGCTTGCCGTGGCATCTTGTTATGCATCCGTTGCTTTATAAGAGTTTCTATTTACGTGCCTACAAGTCATCAAATCATGAGTGAATTACTAACTTCTACGTAAGCGTGCTCCATCGTAGACCGCATCACCGATTAATTCAACAACCATAAGACCCCCGGTGTACAAGACAATAGTTTTGCATTGTGCAGCATCGTGTCTGTAATTAAATGCTTGAAGGATTTTACTGTAAATGCATGAAGGGTCATTGAGTGAGATACATTCTCACTTGATGACCCTTCAAGCATTTACAGTAAAATCCTTCTTCTAATATTATCGACTTCGGTCCAACTTTGACATTCAATGTTCACACATCCTGTTATTGCAATATTGTACCAGTAAAGAATGTAACGCCATTTATTTTAAAAGAGTGTCCATGGAGTTTACTGGTGTATTCTTCTCCATTGGATCAACCTTCTGGGACCGTACAACTTAAAGAATTATAATGTTTCATAAACCCTTGTTTGAAAATCTTATTTGAAATAAAAACATTTTAACATGAACTTGAAATGCAAACCTATTTTATATTTAAAATATATGTATTAGGTAAAACCATTTCGTCTAAGATTAGGACCTCTGATTAATTTTATAGTATTAAAAAATAATAAAAACATACGTACAACATGTAAGTAAGTAAGTAGTTACTTACTACATTAGTAGATAGTAGGTTCAATATGATTTATTTTTCCCGATTAACCTGGAATAAAGCTAAACAATGTAAAGAAAATTTAATTATTATTTATTATGTATCTTATTTGTTTGTCAGTCTGTATTAGAGTAAATTAAGTTGATTATTATTTACATTACATAAGTATACCTTTTTATTGTCTTCCGTCTCTTATTTTTTATTTTAAAAACCTAATCCTAATTTTGTATCAATATCCTTTTCATTTTGGTTACATACGAAAGTACCTCCCTTCGAGTTTGATTAGGCGAGGTAATAAAACCTTCACTGTAAAAAAGTCTGGCTGTTTCCCTCATGTCATTAAGCTATCAAGTATGTCCGCCATCAGTTATGTCAAATCGTCTGACATATTTTGGTAAAATGTAAATTTAATATTTTTAAAATGTATGTGACAAATAACACAAAAAAATGTATTCTGTTCTTAGAAAAAGATCTTGTGTTCATACTACGGTCCTGATATTCAAGAATTATCATAAAACTAAAACATGATTTAAATCAGATAAGGTAAGTTTATTTCTTTGACCTTGCCCTTCACTTCTCCTGGATCGTGGTATGTTTTCAAACCTCTTTAAAAACTATGAATTTTTTTTTTTTTAATCCTTGCTCCACACTAGGAATTTCTCTTGTATTGTGGGGTAATATCGTAATATTAGAATAAAAATAAATGTATACAGTTTTTATTCATCCATACACACGCCAAGCACGTTAACGGGTGCCGTCTGTCGGGACTGGTCAACTCTTACATGCAGTATCAATCCGGGTTCAGTTATATTATCTTTTGGAAGGGAATTTACTTTTATCCAATGATACTTATAACAAACAACACAATACTCACATTGATATAATAAAATTGTTATAACATCAATTATCTTATTAAAAGAGTAGGTATCTATGGAGTTTCTTGCCGGCTCTTCTCTATTTATGATCTACTATTTGGAACCGTGCATGTAGTTTTTGACATTTCAAAAGTACCTGTTATTATGGTCTAATTGAAATTAAAAAAAAAATGTATTAGAACGCAACCCAATTTGTGTGCAATATAAAAAATGAAAAGGATAGGACAGGTTGTCTGATTTTTGAGTGTACTGCCATTAACCGGACACAAATGCAAACTCCAGTTGCTACTGAGAATTCATAGAAAAACTTGTACGAGTGCGTAGCCGACTGCAGACAGCGACAGCAGAGGACGTGTCGCTACGACACTACTGGTTTCTATGTACATATTTCTATGTATAAATACCTTCCGCAACTTGCGACACATCGCCCGGCTACACGTCGCACAACCGCATACGACGTGTCGCTCGACCGCAGATCTGGGGCCGTATTATAAACGTGTTAACGCGATAATTTTTAGGTTGTTAAATAGCCTTATCTCTTTCTCACAACTTAAAAATAAACATTAACACGTTATAATACGGGCACCAGTAGTGCCACCGACGCACGCCGGCGTGACGACACTTGAATCTTAAAAAAAAAAACAAGTTTATCCGGTTCCAATACGTCCCAATATCCTGCACTGTACCATGCGTCCCACATAAACTATATAAGGTGTCGTAAAAGATAATATTTGGAAAAATATAGGACAGCAGTTAAATAACTGCAGCTATCTGCAGTTGGGTTCGGAATCATGACTGCAGCGACATGATGTAGCAACGACACGTCGTCTGCTGCTGCTGTCTGCAGTCGGCTAACGCTTACCTTAAAAAGTAAAGAATCGACTATAGCAAAACTATTATTTTAAACATTGATTCAAACAGAAATATATACATAAGCCAATGATACCTAGATAGGTAGGTACCTATCTCGACATTCCAATCTCCTCAATTTATTGGCCCGTAAACGAACTAAGCACACAATTATTGGAAACAAATAATGTTCCGATACTTTTACACGTCAATGAACGTAAACGACACTAGTTTAATGTCTGATACGGCTTTTAAGCATCTAGGTTTTTCCGAACAACTAATTCAGAATAACGAGATTTGCTCTATTAATCCAATATCATAATTATTATAATAAAACTTTAACTGGCCGATGTCTTTACATAGGAGATATGTGAGAAAAATGTACATGAGAAGAAATATAATAGGCTATTTGACTGATTATTTTTTATCGTCGTATGCAAATGTTTTCCATAAATAGAACCCATCAACAAAATTAAAATCGGCTCAAAAATAAGGAAGTTACAAACATTTTAATTTTTTTGCTAGACAAAGAACGCGCTATACTTGTTTATGACGTCACTAACCAATGTGCCATAAAAATCCTATACTAACACTCATTAAAGGAAAGGGAAGGGACAAAGCATTCCCTCTCTATCCCCAACAAAAATTTTAAATTCTTATATCTTTGAACTTTATTAACCGATTTAAATTATTTTCAGAATACGATTTGTATTTAATTTTTATTTTCACTCAGCTTGGTATTTTTAATTATTCAAATATTAGTCAAATACCCTATTGTGTTAATGTTAGTATGCGCTGTACGCAAAAACGACTGCACGAAATTGGTTGCAGTTATATGGATGGTCTAATCTGGTGCATGCTTCATCTTAATAAGCCACCTAAAAGCCTTGAAGCATTTTAGTAAGTAAATACTTTTGGGACGTGAAGGAAACCAAGAACGAATCGGTTAGGCGATTTCGATTTGGTGAGTGGGACTCACAGTAGTCGGTTGTATTTAACCAGAAAACGCAGGGTCAAATCCTGCCCGAAGTCAAATTTTTCCTTCACTAAAATAACTTTAAGAACGACTAATCTTCAATACGAGTAGTAGATAAACCTTCACTCCTAATTCGTATTCATCTCATACTCGTACCAATGGCTTTATTACAAAAGTTTTCTCTTCTCTCGCTACTTTTGTACCGATTTGGCGAGGTAAGGCAATCGCACGACTTGAACCCAAATTGAATTTCAATTGTAAGCCGAGGTAACGTTTTGAGGGGTTTTAAAAGGAAAAGAAATTGGAGAACTTTTTATGTTTCAAGAATAGTACAGTCGGGTATGATTGGAGAATCATTAAGGCTCTTGACGACATCATTTGTACGGATTCGTTTTTATACCATCACGCCTGTATGCCCCAAGGGCTAGGCAGAGATGCGCTAATGTATCTACACCCCGGTTCGCCGGTAGGTATGTTATGTTTAAGTCCCATGTAATAGGGGGCGAGGCTATTGCCGACTATATTACTATAAACGAGCACAAATCCAAACTCTGAGAATTTCATAGAAAAACCCAATAACACTTTGCTTGACATGGACAATCGAATCCATGACCTTTAGCGTAGCGTCGTCCTTGGGACCTCTAGATGAATATAAAGTGATTTCAACTGCAGTTTGGAACGCTAACTTTGAAAGCTAACTTCAGTCGCAGTTATTTCGGCTGTAGGTTCTGTATATGACAATAGTTTAAACCAAGTATTCATCAAACTCACTTATGTGCCGCTAAGTTGTCAAGCTACATAAAATTAAAGGAGCTCCTTTGCATAACTTAATGTTATGTTATGGTACTAATTAAACTTCTCCCATCTGATTTAGACGCTAATCCCAAGAGATCCTTTATAAACTTACCGAAAACTATTTCAGTATGTCGGAAAGCCGTCCTTTAAGGGACGCTCTGAATGGTTCCCTACAAGGAAAACTATCAAGGACGTAATTTGAATAGTTTGAGCACGGAACTACATAACGATTTTCTATTCCATCATGAGACACTTTAGTTCAGGCCGAAATAGGTATAGGGTTGATAAAAAGTGCTGGATAAGAAAAAAGCCAGATGACATTTGAATCTACAAACAAGATAATATACCATCACGCATGTATTCCCCAAAGGGTTAGGTAGAGGTGTACTAAAAAGTTTCACAATTAATCGGTAGGTAAACAACACGTTTGACGTAGCGGCTGAGCGATCGGCTTCTACGCCATGTGTTGTGGGGTCGATGCTTCGATCCCCACACGGAGCCAATATTTGTATGACCGTTGCTCCCGGTCTGAGCGTTTGTGTATGTGAGAATTTGTGTTTGTAAAGCAACCACGATTCAGGAGAAAATCCTAGTGTGGGGTAACGTTTAAAAAAAAGGTAAGTATGTATAGGATAGAACCCATGTAACAGTAAAATCGCATTTACAAAAATTAATATAATTTAAGGAGACAAAGGCAATACGCTTATACACATTTGCTCATAGTATAGTACTGCCTCATTAGTCTAGTGGTCTTAACCGCGATTACTACGCTAGCATTTCTGGGTTCGATTTCCAGATGGAGCAAATTTCCATGAATTTCTCAGTTTGTGCCCAGTTAATGGCAATATGCTTGCATTCTTTAATTGAACTAATAGCGTTCCCAACGAAATAAAAATTACGCGGTCTCTCATAACACTCTGTTACGAAAGCATCCGTAACAATAATATATTAGAACGTCTTTAACGCTTCTTACCATAAACTGATTCTTGCCTTCCTTATTCAAATTTGAACTCAGAGGAAAGCCAAAATTTTAATGTATTCAGAAACAGTCAACGAAATATCATAAGAAAAACACAGAACCTAAGCCATCTCCTAACTGTTTTACAAAGCATTATAATTTTCTATCATACTAGCATCTTTTAAATAATTAAAAGGCGCTGGTACGATAGAAAATTATAATCTACAAGTTCCAAGAATATACCCTCCCATTATTTTTACAGTAGGTACCTATCCAACGATGACGCCACCAGTGGGCATAGATCTCGGGACCACGTACTCCGTGGTGGCGGTGTTTCAGCATGGCAAGGTGGAAATAATAGCTAATGACCAGGGCAACAGGATCACGCCCTCGTACGTCGCTTTCACCGAAACCGAGAGGCTAGTCGGGGATCCAGCAAAAAATCAGGTATCATTTTATACAGCCATTTAGAATTATTACTCGAAGAGTCCGGACCATACTTACTCTAGAAAAAAGAAACTGTGCAATCAATAGAAGTTCAACATTACCTAGTCGAACCTACCAGTTTCCGACACTTACGCGAACATTAGATATAGCCGGGTGGCTATATCTAACGAAGCGCGGTTTCAGCCGCGCTGTTCCATTCCTAAGAGGTGTAGTGTGATGTTATATAGCATATAACCTTCCTCGATAAATGGACCATGCAACGCAAAAAGATTTTTTCAATTCGAACAAGTAGTTCCTGAGATTACCTTATTTGACGACACGTTAGGCGTAGCGGCTGAGCGATCGGCTTCTGCGCAACGTGTTGTGGGTTCCATATCGTATTTGTATGATCTACAAGTAGTTGTTCCGGGTCTGGGTGTTTGTGTATGTGAGAATTTGTGTTTATAAACGCACCCACGATACAGGAGAAAATCCTAGTGTGGGGCAACTTTTTTTTTTAAATCCTACCCTATACAACCTCACAAACTTTACCTGCTGGTTTCTGACACTTACGCGAATATTAGACATTGAAATAAAACTTGATTTGAAATTGATAGATATTATTTAATTCCCGACGTTTCGGATCCTTTACAGCATCCATGGCCATCACCCGTGACAGTTAGACAGACACCCGTGTATAGGATCCAAAATGTCGCGATAAAATCCGTAAATTGTAGTTTTATGTAGGTATTTGAATTACCTAGTCGTCTTCCCGATGACGATTTTGAGACGATTAAATCAAGTGACACACGTTAAAATAGAATAAACCAGCCAGTTGATTTTTTAATGCATACATAATAAACTAAAATCTCAACATGCTAATATTTTGAACTACCACTATTGAATTCAGTCAAGGAAATAGGGTTAGCTGACACAGTGATTTTGAATTCTAGGTGGTACATCATAATAGTTACAGATACTTATCGACTTCGAATTCATATTTTTTATTAGATTCCTGTGTAGCGACAATAAAATATTTTACATAATTTTCATTGCCTAGGTAGGTACTTACGTAGGTTGGGACTTCGAGACAGATCAACAGGAAAAGACAGATCTCACTGTAGGTATATAAGTAGGTATTACTTACAATAAACAGTTATGTAATTGGAAGATACATTTATTCATTTACTTTAGGTAATGAATTAATATAAATTTTGTAACACAAAATTTAATCTATAGGTAGCGATGAACCCAAGAAACACAGTTTTTGATGCAAAACGTCTAATTGGAAGAAAATTTGATGACCCCACTGTCCAACAGGATATCAAACACTGGCCATTTGAAGTTATCTCCGAAGGCGGAATGCCAAGAATTGTGGTTGAATACAAAAAAGAGAAAAAAAAGTTTTCGCCAGAGGAAATCTCATCAATGGTGGTCAGTAAAATGAAAAGTATCGCAGAATCTTATCTAGGCGGAACTGTTAAGGACGCTGTTATAACTGTGCCAGCCTATTTCAACGATTCCCAACGCCAGGCCACAAAAGACTGTGGTGTAATAGCTGGTCTCAATGTCCTCAGAATCATTAATGAACCAACTGCCGCTGCACTCGCCTATGGTTTGGATAAAAATCTAACTGGTGAAAAAAACGTGCTCATCTTTGATCTAGGCGGTGGCACATTCGATGTCTCAATTCTGCAAATAGCTGAAGGGTCACTGTTCGAAGTGAGAGCTACAGCAGGTGACACCCATTTGGGTGGAGAAGACTTTGATAACAGAATGGTTGATCACTTCAGCCAAGAATTTGAAAGGAAGTACAAGAAAAGCATGAAAAATAATCCAAAATCTTTGAGGAGACTTCGAACAGCTTGCGAAAGAGCCAAAAGAACACTATCGGCGAGCACGGAAGCTAGCGTAGAAATAGATGCGTTATTCGAGGGTATAGATTTTTACTCTAAACTCACAAGAGCGCGTTTCGAAGAATTATGTTCAGATCTTTTTCGGCAAACCCTTGGTCCGGTTGAAAGAGCTTTAAAGGATTCTAATTTGAATACAAGAGAAATTCACGATGTTGTTCTGGTAGGCGGCTCTACAAGAATACCGAAGATTCAAAGGTTGTTACAGGTAGAGCATGTTGCATAGAGTAATTTGTAAAGTTACGAAGATATTTTATTAATTTTAGTTTCATCTATTACAGGAATTCTTCGGTGGCAAAACTTTGAACCTTTCTATTAATCCTGATGAGGCGATAGCATACGGTGCTGCGGTGCAAGCTGCTATTATAAGCGGCTCCAAAGACGCTCGCATTGCGGACGTTTTGTTGGTAGACGTAGCTCCACTGTCTCTTGGCATTGAGACCGCTGGAGGTGTGATGACGCGTTTGGTCGAGAGAAACACTCGTATACCTACAGCTCAGAAAAAAGTCTTTACTACTTACGCAGATAACCAACCTGCGGTCACCATACAGGTATCGGAAGACTGAAAATGACATTTATTTTATTTTATTGACCATTACAATTCGTCAGATTTGACGAAATAATATTATTGTATGTATTTGAAAGGACATTTCATAACAAATATTTTACAGATCTACGAAGGAGAAAGAGCAATGACGAGGGACAATAATTTGCTGGGCACTTTCAACTTATCTGGTATACCACCAGCCCCAAGAGGAATTCCTCAAATCGAAGTAATAACAATGAAATAATATGTTTCGTACTACTTCATCTGGTCAATGGTAGTATGACTTGGAGCATAGCATCGCTTAAAATATGTATATCGAAATTATAAACTGTTGAACGAACTTTAATGAATTTCCTCATACAGGACGGGTACCTTTTGCCTCAAAAAGTCCTTTGGGATGCGATTGAACAGCTAGTACTTTAATATATTACAGGTGACATTCGACCTAGACGCCAACGGAATATTGAACGTGAGCGCTGAAGACAAAAGCACCGGCAGATCTGAACACATCACAATATCCAACGACAAGGGACGACTCAGCAAGAATGACATAGACAAGATGTTAAGTGAGGCTGAAAAGTTTAAAGCAGAAGATGAAGCCATAAAGAAGAGGGTGGAAATTAGGAACCAGTTGGAAGGATACTGTTTTGGGTGTAAGACGGTATGAATCTTATTTCTTTTTCAGTACTTCTTCTTCTTGTTCTTCTTATCGTAATGGCGTTAGACGTGGCCGCCGTGTTCGAGCACAAGGGACACACCAGTAGCTGTGACATAGATTGCTGTGGGTCGCCGCAGTCACAATGAGCATAAATATAGATAGGTACTTAAATAAATCTTGCTGATAATGGCTATAAATATGACTTCCACATAACAGTCAAATTACCTTCGTCAATTCAACTGTCATACGGCAATGATTTGGAATCGTCTTCGTCTTAACTTTAAGCAGAAATGAGAACCTCCTCCTTTTTTGAAGTCCGTTAATGAAGAGGAAATCGCTGTCGGAGTCTGTGTTTACGATTACGTACAACCTGGGAGGCTTCAAATCACAAAAAAATGTTCCTAGAAAATGTGCTCCAACGTGACCATCGTCCACCACATCGTCCCTTAACATTTAATATCAGTTGAGATAACAGTCAAGCAAGCAAGTCAGTTCACATTTTGACTAGAGCCTTATTAAGACATGACTTAATCACAGTTTTTTGATCTAGTAAACTGAAAGGTGGAGTCTACTAACACCGCGTTATTATACACACTAACAATGGTTCCACACGTTGGCGCTAAACCGTTTGAGCCAACATGTGGAGCCGATGTAAAACGAAATCATACATTCACAGGCCGTAGACAATGCTGGCGGAAGACTGACAGACGCCGAAAAGAACGCTGTCCGAACTGAATGCGACAATCAACTGCGCTGGCTGGAGACAAACACCGATGCTAGTAATAACGAACTCGAGAAACATTTGAAGGACGCCCAGGCAGTCTGTCAACCGGCTATGATGAAACTCCATGGTGCAGGTGGGGGAGGACCGAGCTGCGCACGCCCGGACAGCTCAGGGGGCCCACGAGTTACAGAAATTAACTAGTGATTGTGAAAGTGACCGATTAATTTTGTACAAGGATTTTTCTTGACTATGTTAGGGTTGGCATCTAGTCTAAACAAATTAGACATATTCGTTGCGAAAATCTTTGGGATTTTAAAAAAATATTTTTCAATGTTGCTATTATTTTATTACAGATTTTATTATTCACGCTTATAATACTTATAATGGTTTGAGGCACATATCATGAAAAATAAAAGGTATACAATATTACTGTTGTTTGATTAAAATAATACAATATATTAAATACAAAGTCATTTATTACAAAAATATAACAATAATATCGATCATTTCAATCATAATATATTAATTTAGAGAATGTGTGCAATAAATCATTCTACAAATGCAACAGGCGCCATTATCCCTTAGCGACACAGAAAACGAGCCGAATGGCGAGGCGAAAGCGATTTTTACCAGCCACGCCACGCCAGCTGGCTCTCTATATGCGACAAGGTACTCATAATATTGCTTACAATTATCTATATCTACAGGGCCTAATTAATAAAAATTGCTTATGTTGTGTATAGTTAAACACTAATCATCCTCCTAGACGTTTCCAACCATGTTGGGATCAACTCCTAGTCTAGCCAGATGCGACTTAACATCAATATTGTTTCATTTGCTCAAATCTCATTTAGCTCACAGAACTTGAATAAGGTTTTATCATTAAAGGTTTCAGGTGCACAGTCGCTATGTAAGTACGTAAGAAAGAAATTGAGAATGAAAAAACTCAGAGTTGAAATTTATTTTTATCGCATCACTTAAGTAATCATCTACTCTAGAGACATCTACATCGTCAATTTCCAACTCAAGTGAATTGGATAAGGATGATGTAAAATTTTTGTGCAGTAAAATGCATGTATTATTATCGTATATCATGAAAAATGGTCCGCGAAGCCAACGTGGTAAATTAATCAAGAACTTTTATGGTTTATTAATAGAAATATTCATAAATATAGCGACCACGTGTGATAAAAATATCATGTATCAAAATGCTATATTAAAATAATATTCTTTAGCAGTAACTTAATTGCTTTACAAGCATTCAATGGCTTGAGTTACAAAGTGTGCAGTCGACAAAAGAATTACGTATGCTAGCAAACATGTGCGTCTTGACATAAGATTGCGATAGAAATAATAATCCGCATAATGATTTGGTATGTATGTAGATAGCTAGTCTGCGTTTTCGCACAAATTGCGTGATAGATTACTGCACAGTCTTTGCCGACGCAGAAGTTGCTAATTTACCTTTTAACACTTTTTTGTCGACTCTAAAATGAGCAATATTAAATATCTTTAGCCACATTACACAGAAACAGTAAAAATAATCGATCATAAAACATTGAAAAACAAGAATTAAAATCGGAAAGACATCATTGGCATGATGATGATGAGTGACACTGTCATTTCTTACAAAAACGTCACTTACACACGAGCTATGATTATGGCGTAATCAATACTTGTGCACAGGTAAAATTCGAGCTATGATTTGTGGGGCTAATATGGCCACTTTTGGTGAATCATAATATGATTCACGGACAAGCTATACAACGTGCCATTGGTTTCCATTATAAGGTGAGCACTAAGTGTACGAAAAGCCTTATACAATGCGAGGTGCATTTTAACCCCCTTGTTATATTTGTGCCATATACTTACCCCCTTATTAATAAAAATATAAAAGGTCTTATAAACTTCTTACAGCTATAATATGTTTTGTCTTGTTTTCACTTGTGATATTCTCAGGGAAAAGAATACAAAACATATAGCTAAAAGAAATTTCTATGGCATTTTTTTTATGAATCAGGGAGTTAGAGAATGGACTGAACATTCCAGCCTATCAAGTAAAAGCTTTTGAAATCCGCTACAATTTTGCTCATATTTGATTCATGAACTTAGCGAAGTTGGTACAAAAAATGTGCCATGTATCATACGTGATTCATTGGACACAACCTCTTAAAATATGTTTCTTAGAATATGTTCCAAATTGCAGCTTTCTAGATCTAGACTGTTCTAGTTTTGGCTGTGTGTTTATAGATCAGTCAATCAGGGCAAACGATTTCATAAGTATAGATAAATTCTAGACATTCTAAAATTCTCTAGACTTCGGGCATGCACAATTATTTCATCGGAACTATAATAGTGTTAATTGAATACAGTTATACAGCTTAAAGACTGCAGTAATTAAAAGGGGACTCTTATCGTAAATTCTTAAATAAAACATTTTTTGTTTGAACTCTTGCTTAAATGCTATGAATTAAAAATATAAATACTTTGTCATTTTTATAATATAATTCAGCATTTGTGATTTGTAACCTCTGTGTTTGTGTTCCTATAAATAATTGCATAAAACTACAAAGCTAATGTAATAAATAATAAATATTATCTTATTGATATTACATTTGTTTATAAATAATTATATAGGTAACTATGATGATAATTTGTGCCTAATAATAAACCTCTCTACTCTAACTCTTATTCGATGTTAATTTCCTAAAAGTGATTACTATCATTAATCACTATACTTAGGCACTGATGTAGAAGCACTATTCACTAACTAAGCTGTCTATAATACGCGTGGAATACAATTTAATGGCCATTATCAGAGATCGGAATATGTAGAGTATATTTACTTAAAGTTCGAGGAAGTAAGTAACATAGAGTTGATAATACCTTCTCTAAAACCCCGTATCATAAACATGCCGATTAAATCCCGGGAATTAAGAAATGCTAAATTATTTTGAACAATTATGTTCCGTTTGTAGCACATCTGCATCATAATATGAGTTATGCTATAATATGATTCTTCAATGTAATAACTTACGTCAAATGTATATAAATAAGTATGAATGAGTATTAATCAAAATAAATAATTTGCAATTTGTTAATTCCCGTGATTTAATCGTCATGTTTACGATGATTCCGGGATTTTAGAGGAATTATTATCAACTAGAGGAATAATTATTATGTTACTTCCTCGAACTTTAACTAAATATACTCTACCTATTCCGAATTCTGGTCATTATATATTATTATGATAAAGCACACATCCGAAACTATTATCCATAATATCTACTGGTATTGATATATTAAGAAAAAAAATCTTAAACTGAACTCTATGTTAGCGATAATAGAGCTTAATTAGCCATATTTTACCACATTTTTGTGTATTCTAGCGTGGACCATTCTACAAGAGTATTCAAAACCATGGTAGAATAATAATGATTACACCTTACAGAAATTTTCTTCCCGCGATGTCTCACGGTGACGTCACGATCAGGGTTGCAGTTGATTGACATCTTCAATACAACTACTTGAAATCGAATATAAAATTGACGGTACGGTTAGCGTAGTGGTTGATCGATCGGCTTCTGCGCCACGGTTGATGGGTTCAATCATCACACGTAACAAATATTATATTTGTATGACCTACAGGTAGTTGTTCCGAGTCTGGGTGTCTGTTTGAAAATTCCCACGAATCAGGAGAAAATCCTAGTGGTGGGCAACATTAAAAAAAATGCTTTCTACCCCAAATATTTTTGTCTCATATCCTACGTCTATTAAAAAATATATGATTCAAATTTCCATCAAAAAGTAAGCAAGTTAGTGAAAAAATGGATCTTTCTCGGATAGGTTATCTACACATCCTCCTTTGGTTCAAATCATCAAACTATCTCCTTTGGTTTAGTAACTCTAAAGATGACGTCGACGTAAGCCAATCATGTGACCTAGCTCTCACAGGAAGAGAATACTTTGCGTAAGACATTGTTATTCTACCATGTCCAAAACGAGTTATTAAACCAAAGGAGTATTTACTTTTCCAAAAAGCTTGTTTTTAGGGTTCCGTACCTCAAAAGGAAAAAACGGAACCCTTATAGGATCACTTTGTTGCCCGTCCGTCTGTCCAGACCCTTTAGCTCGGAAACGCGTGGAGGTATTGAGTTGAAATTAAAACCATATACTCAGGTCTACCATTCCCTTGCTGCTGTGAAAAAATAACTTTTAAGTTAACGTAAAAAAAGATACGGCCGATTATACTGCAAAAAACGTATATTTCGACACTCTCAAGGGAATCAACATTTATAGGGTCAAGGTCAACAGAATTATCCGTTGACCTTGAACTATGAAATTTGGCAAGTAATACCGTCTTATACTACAAGTATAGGGAAAAATCTGAAAACTATACATTTGTAATTAAATCATTGAAAAATATAGTATTTATTTTAAGTACGTAATCAAATTTGTACAGTACCCTCGGTGGGCGAGTCCTACTCGCACTTTTCCGGTTTTTTTTTATTTAGCCTCTCATTTTGTCATGCAAATGAAAGCAATTTCTTTTTGATTATCATTGTATTGTAACCTTTTTATATTGTGCCCTTACGGAATAATTAAAGTATCTACTATAATAATTAAAATAAATACCAAACCGTGATATACCCCTTAAAAAACCCTGTACCCAAAATCATCCGTTTAACATAAATCACAGAATTGCACCTAAATAAATATAGGAGGGAATCGCAAGACGAAAGTAATTGGGATTTTTTGCTTCTATGGGAACTGTCTAAGCATAATCATACTCACTTGCTAAACTTAATATAAGTCATTGTTTCTTTGTAGGTCATTTGCAAATGCTCTTCAAATCTTTTAACTATTTCCCCCTTTAGTATAAAAGATATAACTAAGCTAAACCCAGACTTAAAATATAGCCA
Source organism: Acronicta aceris (assembly GCA_910591435.1). Lineage (NCBI taxonomy): Eukaryota > Metazoa > Arthropoda > Insecta > Lepidoptera > Noctuidae > Acronicta > Acronicta aceris. The sequence goes on along the minus strand of OU342767.1, from coordinate 3,148,529 downwards.
TCCCTGTCTAATGTCATATGACAAATAGAGATAGGGTTTTTCTGAAACACTGGTTTTTCTTACACCATATACACATGTTTGTCAAATCTGAACTCCCGTTTCGTAACTAACGACTCAATATGGAATTTGCATAAGATTCAATTTTGAGTAAAATATTTTAATTTGAAATCTTTATTGCTAAAGAATGATGTCCATGCCATAATATTTTTACATAATCGCTTACCAAGCAAGATTTTGATTATTATTTAAATGTAGAAAAAGTGCGCAGCAAATTTAACAGATCAAAACGGAACTTACGACAAAGTCTACGTTGCGACGCTATTATGACGTCACCGTAAACAATTGGGTTTGTAATTACTACGTATAAAATTGATTTCAGTCCTCTCCCATGTTCGAATTAGTTAATAAACTTAAAAATATAGATAACTAGCTTCTGCCCGCGACTTTGTCTGCATGGACTTCAGGATTGGGTCCGACCTGGATAAAAGTAGCCTATGCGTTATTCCAGGGTATCTATAATCTGTCTGTGTGCCTAATTTTATCCAGATCCGTTCAGCCGTTCTGGCGTGAAAGAGTAACAAACATCCATCCATACTCACAAACTTCACGGTTATAATATTAGTAAGGCAGTAAGGATTGATTGCATAAAACGATCAATAAATTAAAAAAAAACAGTGACTGTTGCGGAAACTGACGTCACAGTACACGCGGCCAATATGGCAACGTTTAAATCTCCCGTATCTGATTGCAGTTTTGAATATTTATTTTAATTATGAAATATTAATATTTTTGTTAAAGAAATATTTTTTACGGTGCTTATAATAAGTAATGTAAACTATTGATTAAAATATAAAAAAGACATGCATATTCCCTATTACTTTCGCCCTGTATTCATTTTTTTATCTCTCATTATAAATACGTAATTGTACTAAACTCAAACAAACTTCAGAATTTTCTGTATAAATGCTGCCTGGATTTCATCGGCCCTGAAATTAAAGTTGATTGCTTAAAATTATGACCATAAGGCTGATCGTTCACCTGAGCCCGCGAAATTCAAATTTCAAGATTTTCGCAGTTTATAGGTCTATAATAAGTTCTATATTCATGGCAGTAGTAATCGCGATATTAACTATATGACATTGACAGCTGAGAACTAAAACCTTTACTTGAATACTAGAAATAGAAAAACTACTTGATATTTGAATTTCGCGGGCTCAGGTGAACGATCCGCCTTAAAATGTTAGTTAATGCTGTTAATGTCGACGCAAATTTTAAATTTCAATTCTGGTGAAAAACTCGTGTGCTTACAATCATATATAATTAAATACTCATACATCGTGTAATATAATAATCGCATACTCTGAAAGTTTGTTCAGAATCGGCTACTGAATCGATTTCACGTAAGTATGTAAACTTAGAAAAATATTTTAAAAAATCAAGAAATTGATTTCAAAGTTAAAATTTTGAATACTTACTTGGCCCTGGTCACGGTGTGCATCAAATTGATAATGTATCTTGGACAGACATCTTCGTGCATCACTCGTGCATGGAACAGCAGGCCTTGGCAGAGACAGTACAGGATCTCTACCAGCGGCCAGCCCTCCGGGATCATGCCCTTTTGATAGGCCCATGACGCTAAGATCTGAAATTAGTGAAGATTTGTGTATTAAGTTAATCTTTTACATATTCTACCAAAAAACAGGCCATTTTAAACATAGAAAGGTACTGAAGGGCCTTTGAAAACGCAAACACTATTTAAACATATCCCAAACATTCACGCGATTCCCTCACATTTAAGCAACATTTAATCATTTCTCAAACAATCAAGCAATTCGTCAACATTAAGCACTTGGAAATTGCGCTCATGCATGACTCCATCCTTCCCAGGATCCGCCATTAGTCTTTCCCATGACATAGGAGAAACTCTCAACTCTTATTTACCTGTAGTGATGAAGTCAGAGGTGCCAACGCGATGGGCGTCGACGGAGCCGCTCTGAACGCCACCCCAGATAGGAAACCAGCGGGTAACGCATACATCGCACTGTCCTTGCCGTGGGTTCTACATAGCAGGCACACCACTAACTGAAAATAACATCATAGATCACGCTTGAGTTTCTCGAGGGGGAAGAGGTGTACTGTAACAAAAAAGGTATGCAGGCAGCTAACAGCTTTTTACAAATATTGTGTAATAATATATCGCGCAATATGATGTCACAAAGCAGGTGTTGTCAGCTGTCTTCATATCAAACCCTTTGCCGGATAATTGACGACACGATTGGCGTAGCGGTTGAACGATCGGCCTCTGCGCCACGTGTTGTGGGTTCGATCCCCACACGGAGCAAAATATTTGTATGATCTACAGGTAGTTGTTTCGGGTCTGGGCGTTTGTGTATGTGAGAATTTGTGTTTGTAAACGCACCCACGATACAGTAGAAAATCCTAGTGTGGCGCAACGTTTTTTTTTTTAAAAAATTATATATAACGCAATCTTTGGCAAATTTTGCTGGTTTCTTTATTCTTTAAAAGCAGATATTGCTAACTGCCTGCATACCTCTTTTGTTGACTGTACACCCACAGTCGCATATTAATGTCTCATGTAGGGGCGAGTGTATTGCCATTTGCCATTAGCCGGGTACAAGTCCAAACGAATGAACGAAGCTAGTACTTAAAATTTCATAGAAAAACCCCGCGACACATTTGCTTGACCCGGGAATCAAACCCAGGACCTCTAGCATAGCAGTCGCGCTTACGGCCTCTAGACAAATGAGACAGCTAACAAACTTACCCTATAAATACCGATGTATCCACCGAAAAACAGTCCTAACTTCAAATGGGACAGTTTTAATGATTTTAAAGCTTTGGCAGGTGTCAATATCTTGGGTAGTATCGTCCTAATTATTGTCATTGCGTACCCGACGCCGAAGAGTTGTGCTGTACCCTGAAATGTAACCAATAAGATTTGCTTTTAAGAATATTTTGACACATTTATAAAAAACAGGAATAGTTTCTTAAATTGCTTCTGCAAAATATAAAAATAACACAGGTTTTATAACAATACACAATAAAAGGTTTCTCATGGTACTTCCTTTTTTACATGGATAAATAAGTACATATTACCTAATCTTTAAAAAAAATGCACGCATAGTGGGTGTTAATTAGGCTCAAACGCAAAACACCCAGTTTTTTTTACTTAGATTCTATCTACTTCTCTGAAACCCTATGTTTATTTTTAAATGTAACCATACCTTTAAAATATAATTTATGCATGGTCCCTTATGTGGGCAGGCAGGACTTCTACCCTCAATTCCTGTCACGGGCTCACCAACTTCTTTGGATACCCTCGGAGGTGTGAAGAACCTAAAAGGAAAATTATATGAATTCAGCAACGCCCGAAAGGACCCCCGATTAAAGATAATAGAATTTTGTGTGTGTAATTAAGGACTTTTGAAATTAAGTTTTTTTTTTTATAGAAGATGGAGGCAAGCGAGCAAGCTTAGCGTACACCCACAACATAGGAGGGGGATATTTAAGTATTTTTTAATAGGAACAAGGCAATGAACATTGAAGAAGTCGTAGGTCTCGAGTTCAAATCTAATGCACCTCTGACATTTCGCAATCATGTGCGAATTAATAATTATTACTCGCATAAACATCAGAGGAAAACATCGTAAGAAAACGTATTAAGTGTGCCAACCTGCAGTAGGCTAGCGTGATGGACTATAGCTTAAAGCCTCTCTCTGAGACTCTGAGAGGAAACTCGTGCCCAGCAGTGGATAAAAACGCTAAATCGTGAATATCTGTCTACTAGGTTTTTAGTAAATCGAGATCAAACTTCAAACGACAATGGATTGATGACTCGTTTATTTAAATATGAAAAAAAATTGCTACGTACATACATACATTTGTTTCGATTAACAGCATTGGTTTTTTTTTTATAAATGGCCATTTTAATATTATATGATGACGTGTAGTAGTACATGATGCATGTCGTAAGAGGGGAGAGAATATCTGAATTGCTCAGCGGTAGGACCTCATGAGAGCTGACTGGCTGGCGAGCACCCTTAACCCCGTCGGTCGTAAAGCACCTTGTGTATGTTTGTTTTGCGCGTGAGGGCCAGTTCCCCTCGCTTGCTGCGGCTCTGGCAGTCTGCGCATCAGAAACTCCTTTATATTGCAGATGTACACGGGCGGCGATGATCACTTACCATCAGGTGGCTCGGTTGCCGACTTAACCAATAAAAAAGCCCTCTTAATCATAGCCCTATATAGATCCAGTATGTTTCAGTTCAAGTCCCATGTAATAGGAAATGAGACTATTGTAACAATGAAGCGGAAACTTACACTCATACGTACCAAAATAAAGGGGTTCGTTTCTTGTTTTCTCTGTCTAATCGCATAAGATAGAAGAAGACGGCGCTACTCAACATGAAGATTAAAGTTTCTTTCCCGGGAGACCGTCGAAGCCATCCTTTCATTTCTAACGTGCGGACCCAGTATTCGAATACCTAGAAATAAAAATGATGATCTATTTAACTCTTAAAACAGTGATAATAATATTTATAGCCTAGTGATATGATCATTACACTGCCAAATCAAAGATCTCCGAGTTTAAATACATTGACGGCACGTTTGGCGTAGCGGCTGAGCGATCGGCTTCTGCGTCACGTGTTGTGGGTTCGATCCCCACACGGAGCAAATATTTGTATGATCTACAGGTAGTTGTTCCGGGTCTGGGCGTTTGTGTATGTGAGAATTTATGTTTGTAAACGCACCCACGATACAGGAGAAAATCCTAGTGTGGGGCAACGTTTTAAAAAAAAAAAATTCAAGGTACGCACTCTCTGATTTCGACTCTGATCACTGAGAAATTTTCTTTTTGTGATTTTTTGCATTTTCCATGCTAAGATTATTAAGTTATTTTTTAGTAAAGGAAAAAAATCAATCGCGGGCAGGATTCGAACCTGCGTCTTCTGGTTTGATATACCAGACGCTCTGACCTCTAAGCCACCGCGAACCCTACCCGCATGATTGAAACGTCACCGTATGACGTAAATTCAGAATGTGAAGGCAAGATCAGAGCGTCTGGTATATCAAACCAGAAGACGCAGGTTCGAATCCTGCCCGCGATTGAATTTTTTCCTTTACTAAAAAATAACTGAGAAATTTTCTTCGGCGCGTGTAGTTTGCCTATGCCCGCACTAGAATAGAGTGGTGGACTACAGCCTAACCCATCTCATTCCGAGAGGAAACAAACTCTGAGCTGCTACTGAGAATTTCATAGAAAAACCCAATAACACTGCTCAACCTGAGGATGTAACTTAGAACCTCCAGCGTAGCAGTCGCACTTGAGACCACTAGACTAGACCAATGAGACAGACTTTCCCAATGAAAAATAAATATATAGATTACCTAATGATAAATTTACTTTATTTTAAACCTAATCGTATCTCATTCAAAAAGGTTAGATATAGATTACTATATCTAACCTGTTTTCTCTGTACCTATAGAGGTCAGTAGGTTAGATTGACAAAATTATTACTTGTGTTCTATTTTCAACTCAATATGATTTAAAAAAAAAGAATCCTTTTAATACTGATTGAGGAATTTATTAGCAATTATCTTCCATTACACATAGGCATGTATCATCAATTTGGTTGTAATTTACACGTAACATAATCGGATATTTAAATAAATATATTTTTTTACTTTACTTCGCCTCACAATTGTCACAATCCGCTAAACATATGTACGTAGTCAACGTGATGTTTATCTATAACTCATAACGCTAATCAGCCTATCATAAGACATTGATTAATGTTTATTCCGATAGAAAGAATTACACTGTGTTGAAAATAACATACCATCACGACTGTACTCCCCGATGGGTTAGGCAGAGGTGTAGTTACTAATGCATGCAGGGGTCGACAAACTTTTTGACAAAGGGCCAGATACCGGAAAAATATCGATTTTTCGGAACCTCAAAAAGCCGCAGTTTTCTGTTTTAGGGTTTTCACTGTATACCAAATTTTAATAGGAAACAATATGAACATAACATATGACTTTATTACCAACTCAAGTTCAAGTACCATTACCAAGTCAATTAAAACGTTTTGTTACTTTATAGGTAGACCGCCTTTAGATTGTTAAATTCTTTTTTTGAAGGGAACTTGAAGAGTCGCAACTGACTCTTCAAAGAGCCGCATGTGGCTCGTGAGTCGTGTTTTTCCGACCCCTGTTAACTAAGGTAATGTAACAGGCGGCGAGCTTAGTGCATTTACCAATCACAAATTCCAAACTGCGAGCTGCTACTGGGAATTTCATAGAAAATCCCAATAATAGTTTGCTCGACCTGGGAATCAGACCTCTAGCGTAGCAATCGAGCTTGGGACCACTAAAATAATAAAATATAACTAAGCCATTGAGACGGTCAGAACAAGCAGACAAGTGACGTACGTAAATGTTTAAAAACTGTTTAAACGTATGACTAGGCTTGCTATATAATTTGTGGTGTAATTGTAGTTATGTGAAGAGATAATGAGGTACATAACTACTTAATCACTTATAGGTAAAGCAAAGTAGGTGTAAATAGGCTATATGTAAAATACTTGTTTTTTTTTTATACAGACCATTACAATATTTTTTAGAGTTCTGCATCTCGAAATGAAAAAAAGGAACCTTTATAGGATCACTTAGTTTTCCGTCTGTCTGTTAAGACCTTTTTCCCAAGAACGCATGAGAAATCAAGTTAAAATTAATAACAAATACTTAGGTCTACGGTCCCTTGAACCCATAAAAATTCAAACTTCTAAGTAAACGCAACAAAAAATACGGTCATTTATGCCTCATATTTCGAAGGTTCGGGTCTTTCTTCGCTTACGAACTTCAGTAAATCACTACATAGTATAAAACGTCGCTGTCGCTGTCTGTCCGTCCCTATGTATGCTTAAATCTTTAAAACTACGCAACGGATTTTGAAGCCTTTTTTTAATAGATAGAGTGATTCAAGAGGAAGCTTTTAAGCTGTTTAACATTACGCTACGGCTCTTAGGAATGGGGCAACGCGGGTGAAACCGCGGGCGGAACGCTTGTGTTATATAAGTACCTATTGGTGTTACTAGTAAGTTTGTTCGGAAAGCTCTGTGCAAGCCGTACAAGATCAGACTCACACATGCCCGGTTTTTTGTTTATCTACACTCTACAGGTTCTTGAGGACTTCCCACAGTAGGTACGCCCGTACATAATATGACCTTAACCGTTTTGACACTGTGCAAGTACCTACCTATGTACCTACTTATTATTTCTACTAGCTACCTCTCTAGTTGTTTGTACATTATGTCACACAAATATTATTACTAAATAATATGGACTGCCTTATTAGCCTAGTGGTACTGAGCGCGACTGCTACGAAAAGGTCGCGGGGTCGAATTCCAGGTCGATCAAAGTATTGGGTTTTTCTATGAAATTCTCGGCAGCTCGGAGCTTGGGATTTGTGGCAATTTAATGGCAATAGGCTCGCCTCCTATTACATAGGACCTCACTATACCGGCGTAATGTGGGTGTACATTATTACGCCTCTGCCTAACCCTTCGGGGAATACAGGCGTGATTGTATGTATGTGTGTGTGGAATAGTAAAATAGGGTTTTTAAACGATACGAAGCAGAAACAGCTTCTTCCGACACAAAGTTAAGATTGGACAGGAGTTAGAACTAATAGAAAAATATTTTAGTTTCACTGGTAGTATAAGGTATATGGACTTAGTTCTCAAGAGTTTCCTGTTCAACGACGTATGGACTTATTTATTTACTTATGTTATAATGATTATTTTGAAATGATATTATATCTACTGTAAGACATTTTTTTTTTTTTTTTTTTTTCAAAAAAACTTTGCCCCACACTAGGATTTTCCCCTGTATCGTGGGTGCGTTTACAAACACAAATTCTCACATACACAAACGCCCAGACCCGGAACAACTAACTGTAGATCATACAAATATTTGCTCCGTGTGGGGATCGAACCCACAACACGTGACGCAGAAGCCGATCGCTCAGCCGCTACGCCAAACGTGTCGTCAATTTGTACGCAAGATAACAAAAATAATTTTGTTTTATCCTTATAAATATAGAATCAGAGGATTATAAGTAGTAACATTTCTGCTTTTTCTGGAGTGCGGAGAATCCTCGTGTATTGTCTTCCACCTGGGGAAGTAGCAGAGTATTTCTGCAGACTCGTACCGACTATAAACCGGACCGGGACTATTGAAGTTTTTTAGAGCTTAACTGTTTTCCACCCATCAGCACGCACTAGATTAAAAATATATATCTAGTGGTCCGAATCAATGAAGGTACGAGTCCTTCGGTATTTCGGACCACAGTGCGAATCGACAAAGTACAAAAAATACATTTGTGGTCACTATGGCCCGAACAGCTTCTGGTGCGAAAACACGAAGCACACGTTATGTATACCTACTGGGAAAGTAGCATTCGGACTTATGCCGATAAAAATTCGCACTTGCCTTCTCTAGCCCTATAATCACGGCCACCGTAACAGATGTTTACGCCTTTAGATGTTTGCCTACCATGGTCATCTACTTTTTGTTTCTTTTAAAGTAATAATATTTACATCCAATTAATATTTTAAAAAAACAATCTTACTTAAACCATGAAGTGGTAAATAATAATAATTATGGTAATGAGTCTGATAAGAAGAATCTTACATTGACATGCAACAACAGCTACATCATGTGAATCAAACTTTATAATAAACCTCCAAGTTCTTTAAAATCACTGCCAGTATTTACAATGAGATTGTTAATTGATAAGTGCTTTTATAGTATACTCGAGTTTCTAGACTATAAATTGTAAGTTCTGACATTGTAATAGGTACCATTTTATTGTATCTGTAATTATTTTAAATTTAAATTAATGTTATGAAAAATTGCATAATTTTGTTGTAAATAAATTACATAATAAATTATGTTAATTTTACACGCCGAAATTAAAGGCAGAATAAGTGATACCAATTATATTTTATTTTTTAAAAAAAACTTTGCCCCACACTAGGATTTCCTCCTGTATCATGGGTGCGTTTACAAACACAAATTCTCACATACACAAACGCCCAGACCCGGAACAACTACCTGCAGATCAAACAAATATTTGCTCCGTGTGGGGATCGAACCCACAACACGTGACGCAGAAGCCGATCGCTCAGCCGCTACGCCAAACGTGTCGTCAATTTTAATAAAACTTTCTGTACCTTATTTATGCAAATAAATGATTTATTTTATTTATTTTTAGCAACAATATTTAAAGGGCCACATTGTGGTAAAAACTTTTTGTAAAAGGTATTCTACATAATAGACCTACACCTTCTACCGTAGAGAATGTCTTCTACCATGTAGTATTCGATCAAAACATAAAATTATATTGAAAAATCATACCAGGTTCACAAATAAGTTGAGTACCATAACTCTTCTGTACGGGGGCTCAAAGTATATAGCAAGTCCACTGATTGTGCATGGTAGTAGCACTGCTGTATAATAGGAAAACTCACTGAAGAACAACTTCCTGTAAACAAAATAATTAATTCACAGTGCTGCTAGATAATAAAATGTATTATTATTATTATAGAGATGATAAGAAAATAAGAAGTAAAATTAACCTGATGATAGTGTACTTTCTAAATCATATACTGACATTGTAAGCTTAATTGGTGAGGTGATTTGTAATTACATTGAGTCATAGGTTCAATCCCCTCACAAAATAAATCATGTGCTTAATTATTAACTAAAGCTAAAATTTTTCATAATGAAAAATTTATCTTCAATTGATTTTAAATTTAATCTCCAAATTGTAGAGTTTATTATCCATTGGGGAAATTTCACAGTTTGTAGTAACTAGCTGTGCTGTTTGACCATACAATAAGATCCCTAGTCTAATTAGTGACAAATAAATCAAATATTAGTACACTAGGTTGTATGTATTTGAAAAATCATCTAATTGCAAGATAACACTTTAAACGGTGTTCATAAAAACTGAACTATACATAACTGAAACTTGATTCCTACCTTTTTCCCAATATGTCAGTTTAATATTAAGCTTGCAAAATATTTGTATTGTGATAGCTGTCCACGACTATGGATAGTGAGAATGGATCCTAGCAGAATTTTGTATGTAATTATAAGCAGGATAGAAAAGCAATTTACCTGAATATACAGTTTAATGTAACAAATGAACTTCCCACGGTCAATCCAAAAATACCAGATTTTAAATACAACTTGAACTGTTCTAACATTTCCTTTTTACCCAGTTTTTTCCCTTTCATTAATATTTGGATCTGAAACAAGATCATAATATTAATAAAATAAATGCATGACAACAGTCAAAAACTCTTCACAATGTAGGTAAGTATACCTATTTAATTCTTACTGTGATAAAGATTTATTTAAGTTCTTTATTGCATTTATATGTTATATTATGAATATGAAAAGGTTCAAATGTTCTGGTGTACATAATAGCATTATGTTGAATATGAAAACTAACATGGTTAACTTAAAAACCAATGATAATCAAGAGGTTATCAGTATATTAAATTTTTTGAACCATAAGCAATATAAACTTTGTTGGTACTATCTTACTTGTTTGCCAAATTAGTAAAATACAAAAGTACAAAGGTCACAATTGCATAAAAAATTGGGTCAGTCTTATGTCGACTCCGTTCCTTAGGCATCTCTCTGACTCAATACTGAGACTAACATCCAGGAGTTATGTTCATACTATATCAATACTCACTAAGTACACCATCGCATAGAACTTGTAACTTCCCTTTATACAACTTATCAGCATTGTTTTATTAGCATCAGAACATCTACGCGTCCAGGGATGAATGAGTTCATGGCAACTACAACTACGGCACGCGGCTTCAAACCAAAGTTTACTAGCTTCAACCATTTTATAATATTAATAACACTATCACTTTCTGATTCTATAATTCACTGTAAATTTTAGAAGACGACACGGAGGCAATTCACTATAATTATAATATTGTAACAGAGATCCTAATAACAATGTTTCTTGAATAATTGCTTACTGCACTTAAATAACACAGAACTTATGAAATACTAAATTGATAGCGAGTGAAGTGCTGACAAAATTAGGGAAAGGTGACCAAAATTACATGTGTGTTGCTGATTGTAAAGTGTAAATTGTCTGAAACAAGACAAGAAAACAAGAAGAGTTCATCAACTCAATCACTGTAACGTGTGATCCTGCCTGCCCTGCCCTGACAGGACCTGACAGTCCTCCTGACAGTCTGACACTGACAGTGACAGTAACTAGTCAATGACTATAGATGGGTTTCCGCCCAGGCATTTTGGGCGAAAAAAAGAAATGTCCTGGCATAAACCCATCTCTACCCATGACCAATACAACCTCGGAGGAAAGACCTGGAAAGACAGACAATTAAGGCGGATCGTTTCGCTGTGCCCACGAAATTCAAACTTCGAGTGGTTTTTCGTAGTTTCTAGGTCTCTAAAAAGTTCTAGATTCATGGTAGTTGTAATTGCAACATCAACTATACAACATTCACAACTGAGAACTAAAAACTTTACTAATAAATCCTTCATCGTTCGGATCGTTCACCTGAGCCCGCCAAATTCAAATTTCGAGTGGTTTTTCGCAGTTTGTAGGTCTTTATTTCGTTCTGCAGTTTTCGTTCTGCATTCGTTCCGAAGTTCTGCATTCATGGTAATGGTAACTGCGACATTAACTATACAAAATTCACAATTTTTATCTAAAACCATTGCTTAAAAATCATTATTGTAGCTAAAAGTAGTGTAAAATGTCAAATTTGACCAATTTCACAGATTGCGCCAAGTTTTTGGCTTGATAAGGATTTATAAGTAAAGGTTTTAGTTCTCAGTTGTGAATGTTGTATAGTTAATGTCGCAGTTATAACTGCCATGAATCTAGAACTTGTTATAGACCTACAAACTGCGAAAAATCACTTGAAATTTGAATTTCGCGGGCTCAGCTGAACGATGCGCCTTAAGGAACGAGCACGAACTATGGTGGCAGCACAAGTCGAAACGAGAGCCATGGTGTGGTTAAAAAAAGAACTGTTCCTGCATTGTGGTGCCGTCAATGTTTACATTTTATTTAATCATTTCATTTTATTATTATAATTTAATTTAATAATTCTAGCATAGAGAAATATAGAGATCAGATGGTTCTAGCTCTAGCCAATTAATAATTATTGTCAGCGCAGCCAGAATATGTCAAAAGGCCAAAAAAATATTATTGTTTGAGGTTATAATATTTACTTTGAGATTTGTTTGTATTGAAAAGTAGGTACTAAGTATTACATACAAAACATAGCTATTTTTACGTAAAGAGAAGGAAAAATTCCTGCGCGTACTCGAACTTATTCTTCACTAAAATAACTCACTTATGTATGTTTTTTTACAACATTTATGCACTTTTATCGTTTATCACTTAACTATGTATGGAAAGTGATTACAATTCGTGGGAAAGTTATGAAAAATTACACCATTTGACTTATTTTTCTTTGTCTTAGAAGTGTTCGAGCACCAAGAAATGCATTTTCACTTAGTTAAATGTTATTTTTCACTTCTTTAGATGTGTTTTTTTATTATTGATTAGGTCAGCAAACGAGCCACCTGATGGTAAGAAGTCATCGCCACCCACGGACACCTGCAAGAAAAGAGGCGTTGATGCCTTGCCGAGCTTTAAGAGACTGCAGTCTGCAGACTGTCAGAGCCGCAGTAACCGAGGAGGAACTGGCTCTTACGCGCAAAAGTCGAAACACACACCGCGATACTTTACGACACGACTACGACTCCGACGTAAGGGTGGTCGCCAGCCAGTCAGATGCAGAGATGTCCTGCCACCGAGAAAAAATAATTTGTAATATCAAAATGTGTAATTTATAAGGTTAAGTATTTTTAGAGTAAAAAATTCGGATTTACACCACCAGGTGGCAGAGTTGTCGTCGTGCATACGGGCGCAACCGCCATCTATCGGCAAAATTTTGTATTAGATTATTATTTATTTTAAGTTATGGTTTAAATTGTTATATTACTATGAAAATATCTAAAATATATGAGATTAATATTCAAACAGCTATTTGTAAAAATAAACTAACTTTTTGTCATTATTTAGACTCTGTTTTGATTGTCTCAATGTTTTAGAGACATTTGATGTTTAATGAATTCTTTAACTAGTCAATTTGCCTTGTAAATGTTTAAGATAAAATCTATTGTAATTAATATGAAATACTTTAAGCAATACGCAAAACTTAATAACATTTGAAACCTGCTTGTGGCGCCATCTGTTGACAGGATCATGAACTTTAATGTGTGTTTTCATTGTGATGGAGCGTTTCCCTATAGAGCGTTTGGCGGTGGTGATAACTACAGTCGTTCAGCATGCTCCCTCTGGATCATAGATCACATCATTCACATTACATCCATCAGTAATTCACTGTCATGACAAGAAGGCCGATAAACGGAGCGTATCTAGCACCAAAGGTAGGTGCCAGACGAGCGTTAACCTCTCAGCGCATGGGATATATGTCTGTCGTAGTGTGGCTGGGGAGTCCTGCACCTATAGGCTCCGCATAGAGACGAGAATAACTTGAGGGCTCTCAGGGGTTCTGTTTTCAGCAACCGCAGTAAATAAAACGCACGAATATTTTCTTCTGAAGCATTCCCAGTGAGCGGTTCTGTTCCTGTTTTCCTTGCTTCTAGTGAAATCCGGGAGCACCGATGACTACGATTGCGGATTGCTATACATTTTGCGATCACTAACGTACGGCCGAACTTTACCATAACGAGGACCGCAAAACCGCCCACCGTTCTTGGCTATTTTTATTGACAATTTGATGTTGGTATCTACACATTTCTGCCTATATCTATTGGCTTATAGCCGAGAAGTTCTAGTGTTACTTATCGTTATACAGCCCTTGAAATGGCCTATCCATCTGTTTATTTTATTTTTTTGTACTACATAAGTATTAAACGTTATTTCGGTATGAAGTTATTAATTTATCTATTTTCTAGGCCATTTCCGGTTTTCCAGGCTTATAACTTTATATCTAATTGACCTATATAAATAAAACTTCTGTCGATAGCTAGGGTATTTCTTAGGCTACCTGGGCATAGGAAATTTATCGTTATTATTATTTAATACATATCTATTATAGGTACATAATTACCGTATCGTAAAAAATGCAACCTAAATTAACTTTTTTTTATTTGTGATAGGCTAACGCTTGACCGCCAGTTAGCCTGATGTTAAGCGTTACTGCGATCTAAAATGGAGCGCGCTTGCCTTACTTTATCTTTATAATAACAAATTTGCGATTACCGCACATAGTGCTGGCACATACCCAAGTCATCTAATTTAAGCACTATTTATTGTTTACTATTTGTAGGGTTGTACTTACGGTTCGCAGCACGTACATTTACACAATGAAATGCACTTATTTACATGGATAACACGATATTCACTGTTTATACACTATATTCACTATTTCACTATTTATGTATATTTACTGTCTGTAACTTTGTCTATTTTAACTGTCACTGTTCACACACTTAAGTGTCACTATAGATATTCGCTTTTGTGACACGTCGTCGCGAACAGTAAATATGTGTGTACCCAAAGAGATTTAAAGTGTATTAAATGTCTTTGTGTGTACCTCATGTATTACAGCTAATACGCCTCGATTTCGTGGGATCAGGTTATTGGTTAATAAGCTTTTTTATATTTCACCTACTAGGGAAATGTTTCATTTATTAGCAAAGGAAAAAAGTTATACTACTTACCAACAAAAAAGAAAAGTTAAGTATAAAAATCTGTTACTCTCGCCATGCACAGTGCAGATTTCGAGTTTAATTTTCGGCGAAAATGTTGGTTTAATTTCCTCGTAGAGCAAGTAAGAAAGAAACGTTACTGCATCTATAGTGAGTTTTTTATCAATCTCGTAGTGTTGTTTATGTTACAACGCCGCGAATTCGGCCACCATATGCGCAATCGCCACTCTCTAAAAACTTTTTTGTAGGTACCTAATATATACCTACTTAAGACATAAAGAAAAGTTGTTCGAACGAAGATTGACGAAACTATTATACCTACACGTGACAAATAAAATTGATCGAAGAGTTTGCTAGCCGCCTTCGACGAATGTACCTCAATCAAAATAATAGACGTTCCAAAAACAGAGCACCCTAAGCTAACGAGCATGTATGAAGTTATAAGAAAAGGGATCGTAGCAGATGGAAATATAATATCTCGGCATACACAAAAGGTATAATAGCAATGGAACGGTTCAGTTACAGTTTTGATTCATTTTTAACAAGTAGGTACCTTTATAAATAATTGTTTCGAAAGGCGCTTTGTTGATATCACATGGTAGGCTATTTAGTGTACTTACATAATTACCTACAATATATAAAAAGGATCTCAACTTGCTTTATTTTCATAACCCTAGTTACACTATTACAAAAGTAAGGAATACATGTGGCATGAGCCACCAAAAAGTGTCAAATAAAAACGAAAACTTAAAGAACTAAAACACACTTACTACAAAAGTAAGGAATACTTACTAAAAATATAGCGTGAATTGGTGTATAAAACGCAACAGTTCCTTTTACACAAGCCCATGACATGCTTCGAATTGCATCTGTACAGCTATTTGTCCACGGATGAACTAATTGATAACACTTTAATTGATGAATATCACTATTATATACCATTAGCTTACTAATTTCAACCATTATTAGGGAAAATTAAAAAGTACCTAAGAGAAACGAAATTTACAGCAGTTTTCAATACGTATCTGCAAGGTTGTGGTTTACTAACTCAAATTGTATTTCAAAGTCGAACCAAGTTCATTTAAAATTTTAATGTAAAATGCATAAATATGTACACAGGTAACAATAGTTGGTATGTATTGTATGTAATTAAAATCGTTTAGCTACTAGCTACTGAATATAGGTAGGTACTCTTACATTTAAATATTTCGTTACCCCACGTGATCATGTTTTAATTTGCTTTTGATTTACACAAATAAAACGTTATAATATAATGAATGAAAATTTGTCTACAGACAAATTACGTAGGACGTAGGACTCTTTTACTTCCCTGAATAATACCGATATCATCTTTTGTAGGAGTAAGGTAGAAGTAAGTTTCCAAATGGAATTACTTCCCATATAAATGTGCAATATATCTACTAAGATTACCTATTACTCATAAACATCCTGTAGAGACTAGTAAATAACAAATAAATAATTTATCTCATACCTATGAGTTAAGGGAGGAGGCCAAAACAAAAAAAATTAACAAGTTAGTACTGTAGAAATGTGTACCTTTACACTACTTATCAAGAATTTTGATAGGCACCCTAGATAGGTACCCTGCCCTGATAAGTTGGTAAGTAGGTATGTACTCAATTTTTATTGTTAACCTAAGAGGTTTTCCATTTTTGTTTTCCTAAAAGATTTGAACTGAATTATTATTTATTATTAAATTTACGAAATAAAATCTTAAAAACCATGTTGAAAAGCTTTCAGTTTAGATATTTTTAAAATTCAAACTTTCCGCTAAATTGTGAGGACACATTGTCTATGGTCGCCACAACACAAATTAAAGTTCTAGAATTTTCCGCTAATGTCGATTGTCGCTGCAGTCGGTAAATGGACGTTTGATGTGGTTGTTTGTCAAGAGTGTCCCATTGTCTGTTTACAGTGATTTATTTTCCAATACTATAATCCTAATTGAAGTAAAAGGTTTTAAGGAGTAGATGAAGGTGTGTATTTGTTACTTGCTTAGTTATTTTGTAAATTTAATAGTTGTAAATGTGAATACCGAATTGGCGCTTGGTGGAGACTCAACTGTGGTACAAGTCGATTCATCTCTTTCATGTCAGCTGTACACAAAGATGCTACGCATTTGCACAGTAATCTTCGAATTAATGAATTAAATCAGTACTTTTTCTAGGAAATAGATCTAGTTTCGTTGTTGAAAGCATGTTATCAGTGTGTTATAACTATATTCTTCAGGTTTATCCGCCGTACTACGGAGGTTATGGACTTGTGTTGTCCTTATTTTTCGAAAGAAGATAATTTATCGAAAATAGTCGTTTTATCACACCTAATGACCCCTCGCGGTGTTATAAAGGTACATTTTGATCACTACGTACCTGTTTAGAGTATATATTCGATTCCATATGTATGAAAACAATCATATCAGTGTTTACGTAGATAAGTATGAAATATGGTTTGTTATAGCACAAGTATTGGTCAAAGTTACACAAAGATCATTGCAGTATCAGTTTAGTCATATTGTTAAGTAGTATTTGTTGTAATTTACACAGGTATATACACATAAGGTAGAATAATCTTCATAACATGTGATTTCCATACTTTAGTGCATGAAAATATAATGGGACATTGCCCTTTTGAAATTGAAATGCTGATAACAAGGTCTACAAAATTAGTGTAGATACAGTTGTGTTATTTTTCTTATTCATTAAAATTCAATGAGTTCACAACCTAAAACAGATAATACTTACCAAGTTATCATATTATATTGCAACTATCCCCATTTTATTAAAAATTCTAGTCACATGAAGTGGGTTAAATCAATAAAAAAATACTTAAACAGTGCTCTAATAAAATTGTACAATAATAAACATTTTGGAAATATAAGAATGTTTGTATCCTAAAATAAAGCTAAAGTTTACACATATTACTGCAAAAAAAACAACAATATATATTCAAGCTGCCAACAATTTATATTTGAAAGTAGTTATTAAACTACTAAATTAGACTCCCTATAGTTGAGTTAATAAAATCCTTTAATTTATGTAGGCATGTTTAATAATGTACATAATAATTCTTAATATATTTTTATTATAGATTTAAAAAAGTGTGTAATAACAGAACATAATACTAAACTCAATTCACATTATCAATTCTATAGGCAGTAAAAATTCACCAAACATTTAACACAAAGGAAATAAGAACAGTGGCTATTCAAAACATCAATTTTAGATCTAACTTGAATGGATTAGAAATTGACCTAGTTACACTGAAAATAATCATTGTTCAAGATTTAGTGGCCTGAGTTGCCATGCTAGAATACATTTTAATGATTTTCCATATTTTTTGTTCAAAGTCACGAAATATCCTGCTTGGTAGTACTTAGGGATTTATAATGCAAAATAAAATATAGTTTAAACAATATTAGTGGAGTTAGCCTAATGGACTAGCAATGATGTGGTTGCCAGTTCCCACCCACTTGCACTACCAATGTGAACCCAGTTGTAACACAAGCATGAGGGATAACAAGAATACTAGTAATGTGTGACCCACATTGCTAGTAAACTTAAAAAAAAATATAAGTATATATTTGTAACAAGATATTAATATTTACTGATTACATTATTAGTGCACCTACTACCAAGTATTGTCTCTGCATCACCCTAAGGTTGACTGGGAGAGAATGCCTAATGGCATTAAGTCCGCCTTTGTACGACTTTTTGACAGACTTGACTTTTTTTGTTTGTGCATGAAGTATTAAATAAATAAATTAACAAATATATTATGACTATATTTTACTTTTACATTTATACAAAATTGAACATCTTATTCTCCTATCCTTTTTCTTTTTATCTTGTTGCCATTTTCCAGGATTTTCATTCATCCCTTTATATGGGTTATTAATGGCCGGTCCCAATAACAAAGATGTGATAGATTCGCTTATGTCAAAATTCTATCTCCTAGTAAGCAAATCTACCATTACCAATAGACCTTTGTAGGTGCGCATTAGATGATGATGGGTTAGTTAGCTTAGCTATAATTTTATGTAAGCATCAATATTTAATATGTAAGGTTTCAGCTTTCTAAATTGATTACAAAGTGTTTTTTGTCAGTCATGTTTATAAACAAAACACTTATTGTAGTTTGCCACTCTCAATTCTTAGTATTTCATATTCACAAGCATAAAAACAGCAACAAAATAAGATTTATGGAAAATGTCATGTCATGAAGTTATTACTTTCATCAGTAGGTTATTAATTTCACATCAATAATTAATGAGCAAGAATCAAAATGCATAATGTAATATTGTCATATTATTTAGTTCATTGTATTTATTGAAGTATTTATTGTCTTTAAAAACAAATTAGTATTATACTAAGGGATGGATGGTAAAATGTCTTGAATTAGATACACTAATAATATATGTATACATACTTAGTAGAGAATAAAATACTGAGAAGGCTATTTATAAAAAAAAGACTTAATTTTAAAATTATTTGGAAATTGTTTTAATATATACTACGTGGGCTAGATAAAACAACCACTTAAACATAATTCATATACACATGGATACACATCATACTAAATGTTGCCAATATAAGTAATCTGACCTCTCATTGTGTGAAAAGTCATGCAATGCAAAATTTTGTTGTTTCCCTTTTTTTTCTCTTATCTTATGATTCTTTTTTTTCTTTTTCTTTTTTTTTTAAAAACGTTGCCCCACACTAGGATTTTCTCCTGTATCGTGGGTGCGTTTACAAACACAAATTCTCACATACACAAACGCCCAGACCCGGAACTACTACCTGTAGATCACACAAATATTTGCTCCGTATGGGGATCGAACCCACAACACATGACGCAGAAGCCAATCGCTCAGCCGCTACGCCAAACGTGTGGTCAATCATCAAATCATCTTATGATTCTGTATATTTAGTTTTTTTATCACTTAACAATTTTAGTATAATTTGTTGTAATGTTAGTTCACCTGTTATTGGCAACTGTATAAGCCTGTTACTAATTGTTACCTACCACTGTTATTCAATATTTTATATACAGAAGCTGTTAGTGTACCTTAATATATAAATAAAAAAAAAGTCTAATATACAATGCAAGGTTATTTTATACTGGACATGTATAGCATGATGATGTGTTTGTGAATCAAAAGTGGCAATTTTAACCTCTCTCTCTTTTTAATCATTCTCTGTGGATTTCCAACTGAATTTGGGTACTTGACTGATGTTTGATTTATAAAAAATTAAGCTTAGTGAAAAATATGATTAAATACAATTAGTATGTTGTTTTTGGTGGGGATTGAGAGAAGATGCTTTGTCCTTTTCGCTCAAAAAAAGTGTTTATAGAATATGTATGGCGCAGTGAGTTGTGAGTTTGTGCCGTCACAATTCTCTATAGTACATTTTCTGTCAAGCATAAAATAAATTCATTTAACTTATTTACTTTTGAACCGATTTTAATTTTGTTTTGTTCATGGGCTCTATTTGTGACAAATATTTTCATTTTTTGATGTCCTCCCTCAAGAGTAGGAGTGTGGGTATCATTTTCATGGTGTTAACAATCTCACCAATTTGCAGGTGACAGAATGTCTCGCAACAAAGACAAGCATGAGGGCGCTAGCGGGCGCACTTACCACATCATGTCTGAGGCGGAGCGGGCGTCTGGCCGCCGTGGTGGCTGGACCACGCTTGAGGTGATTCATTTAAAAACTATGTATCTAGATAATCATTATGAACGAGAGAAAAATAGTCTATTATTATAGGTATGAGGGCCTTTTCTTTTTTAAAAAAAAGTTGCCTCACATGAGGATTTTCTCTTGTATCGTGGATACCTACGTTTACAACGTAAACGTACTCAACAACTTTTCCTACGCAACGCATACCCTATTTGTGAAAAATAAATACATCTTCGTATAAAAAACAGACAGTCCACACTTAGGCATTTAAGAAGAGTCATATTTTTTCACGTATCAGTGGAATATCATAGGAACGTTGATCAGTATAACGTGTCAAAAGATTAGAGCGTCACTTTTAGCAGGTGTCACGCGTGGGAATCGTACCCACGACACGGTGGCGCATGTGACCACCTCGTTAAACAAAATCTGCAGTCAAAAGTCGTAGAAAACGCCCACCTCATTGCTAAGTTGTTTTGCAGAACTAAAACAAAACATTGCTTATCTTTAATAGTGTCGGGTTAAGTTCAAACCTCCCTTGAGACAACCTTTTTGGTATCCAACTTAACCTTTCTCACGCAACAACTATGAAGGTTTATTCTCGTTTCATAACATTTCAGGTCAGTAAATGTGGGAATTCAACCAAAAGTGTTTTTGTCCCTGATCTTAGGTTGTGACTGTGCATACACAACACTAAAAAAAGATGAAATACTTCAACACAACCTCCTTAATATTTAAATAAGGTGTTTTGTTTTCCTGATATTATACTTTAATGGCATTAAAAATTAAATTTGTATTAAATTAACCTAGTATTAAAGGTAAATCAGTGCCCATTTACTTGGTGACCTTAATAAAAGTTACGCTTTATCCTTTTAGGATAAATTTAGCGTTTGCTAAAGGTAAGAATTGAAGTTTCCTTTAACTAACAATGCAATGTAAACATTGCTTCTTTACACCTATGCTATTTATGCAATAGTGTCAAGATGTGAGGACGTAATGCGTATACGGTGTAAAAAGTTTTCCTTTCGTTATGCATAGTATTGTGGCTCTGTCAATAATATTCACACAATATCACACTGAAAACAAATGTACTAAATCCACTCACAATTGGGGAAGTACCTCCACCTTGCAGAAAATCGTAGCCAAATAATATACCTCCGTGCTATGTTGTGTTCCTAACGGTGAGCAATGTCGCCAAACCTCCGCGAGGAAGCTTTTTGTTGGCAGATAGGATAAGCATTCTATGTCTTCTATGCTGCCAGCCCAACTATTCCTCCTTTATTTACAGGGTCGGCAATGCGCGAGTGATACCCCTGGTGTTGCAAGCGTCCATAGGCTCCGGTAACCGCTTACCATCAGGCGGACCGTATGCTTGGTTGCCACCTTAGTACTATAAAACAAAATGACACATATGCTACTTTTTATCCAGGTCGGATGCATTTTTGACGTCCACGCAGACGAATTCGTGGGTGGAAGCTCATCTAATATAATGTTATATGTTTCCAGGTAACAGGAGGTGTGCGCGCCCTGGCGCCCCAACTGTTCCAACTGACGCACTTGACCGCGCTGTATCTGAACGACAACTCGCTGCAGCGGATCCCGCCCGATATCAACCTTCTCACCAACTTGCACACGCTCGATATATCAAACAACAGGTTGAAATCGCTGCCCGCTGAGCTTGGAGACCTTATACAACTAAGGTAAATAATTGTGTGTGATTTAGGTGGTGACCTGTCGCCGACCTGTTAGTGGGGGTTCGTTGACCCGACCTCGACAAGGGAAGGCAAGTGCGATTTTTACTCAGTAGGAGTTCGAAATAGAGAGATGTGTTATTGGGTTTTTCTATGAAATTCACAGTAGCAGCTCGGAGTTTAGGTTTGTGCCCGGTTAATGGCAATAGGCGTTCCATGGGACCTAAACATACCGGGGAACGAATAACAAAAAAAAACAGTACAGGATAATCAATATAGTATTGATATGTATTCGAATTAAACCAAAGAGGGCGCCTACTGACGACGCGACAGTTTTCACGCTAGCGCCGCACGAAAATCCCTACTACCATTCATATAGCAACGTTTAAAATCGTGAAAATCATAAAACCCCGCGGCGGCCAAGCGAAAACTTTCGCGTCGTCAGTGGGAACCCTAATAAAATTTCGTTTACCAGTTTAAGCTAAAGATTCGCTTACCTGTCAAGAACATTGACTCATTATTTGAAAGTATCTACCTACCATTTGTATTTAACTTTCTCTTTCCGATTTCTAAGGAAAAGATCATGGAACAGTAGTGTTGTCCACTTTTATTTGCTTGTCATTATAGGAGTGTTTAAATATAAGTTTTTCAACATAAGCTATAGTGACGTTGGTCGATGATATTATGACGATTCAGGTTCATAATTAACAGCTTCTTTGGTGTAATTGCGGCTTGTGAGCGCGAGGACTTGGGTCCTATACTCAGGTTGAACAACACTTGGAGTAAAATCCACTATGGGCTTTGTCAAATTTTTTTTTTCGATGTGTCTAATGTTCTCGTAAGGGACAGAAATCACCTGTTTCCGAACTAGACAATCTTATAGAGTTCTAAGTGTTGATTTTCTCTTTTTACATAACCCAAATTTTTGGGCTTATTATTGTAATTGCCCGTGGCTCGTGGAAGGGTTTTTATGTAAAGATAATCGGCTAAGTAGTTGGTAAACTGTGTTAACATGTCATTGCCGCATCATAAAATAACATTTCCATATTTAGGGACATCACATTTCCATACCTATTTCACAACTACATCATTATTAAAGTTTAATGGTTATGTCATCACTTATCATTATCTTTAATAGGCCATAGAAATCCACTCTTGGGTATAAAATTTCGCCCAAAATGGATTTATAGATTGAAATGTATGTCAAGTTTATTTTATACAGAATGGTTAAGTAACAGTTTGTAAATAACTGTTAAATTAAGATCAAGGTTTAATCTACTGTAACAATGAGGAAAAAAATCAAGGACATTTTTGTTTGCGTGCAACTCAAACAAAATTACTTGTCGTAGTCATAGTTGTAAAGATTTAGAATATTCAACACACCATAAAGTATCCCTAAGTGTGACTATTTCGTTAGTAAGCGCTTCTACTGAGCGAGAGCCTTTGGGTTCAATTTTCAGGTCGTTATTGCGTTTTCTACAAAACATCTCAGTAGGTTCGATTATTGGCAATAGACTTTCCACCTTATGCAAAGGGGCCCAAAACATATCGGTAAACTGGGTCAGCTGGGTGTAGTACAGCATTACTTATTCCTCTGCGTATACTGAACCGAATAGATCTTTAACATTTTTAACTTTAGAAATTCTTAGTACCTATTCGAGAAAACTAGTCAATTAGATCAATTTGAAAGCAGAATCTGTAGGGTTGACAACATTTTGACCGATTATAGTATTTTTAGAATAAACTTTTGTACACAACAAAAAAATATGTATTTTGTGAAATGAGGAAAAAACGATTCAACGGAAATATAGTTTTTTGTGTACTTTATATTTCATTAATAGTATATTTTAGTACGCCTACCACAGTACGGTTGGCAACCCTAATTAGCCGCATTTTTTATGAATTTTATATTGTAATTTTTTTAATATCGGATTGGATGTATTCTTGCTGCGGTACGTAGTGGTTTTTCCTTAAATCAATGTCGTCTGTTACTTTTGCACTGCGACCTTCGGACACAGCTTCGGATCTAGGTGAAGATATTTTTCTTCTCTCAGTCACATCTAAAGTGCCTGTATGCCTTTTTCGGCTACTGGCTCGGTTAATGACTATTGAATTCCGTGCATCGCCACTCGGTACAACATTGGATAATCGATTTGTTATAATGTGGTTCACAATTTTAGGATGCCTTAATTGCTGCACTTTTCTAAAAAAAAAAGCTTGAAAAATTTATTGCTTCAATATTAACAAATAAGAAAACTTTTAGGTTTATTTTAGTGGTTGTCTGATGTTGTGTATTATATGATTTGTGGTATTTTATTAGATTTGTATAGTTCCGCCCTTTACTGATTCGACCGAGAAATGTTCTTGTGAATTATAAACGAAGGCTGTGTAATATAAATTCAGGAATTTTATTTAATTAATTTGGTTAACCTTTGTTAATAATAAACAAGTAAACAGATATATTAGGTACTTGAAATATTATTGCTCGTGCATTTATCCAATATTAATTATATAGATAATGAGATATTTATAGAATTAATAGAATAGATATTTATAATTTTAGGACAACTTATTTCCTTCCATAATAATGACAATTTCATTCTCTATTGCAGTCGATAATGTACAAATTAAAACATATGGGCTTATGGCCAAGGCCATACGATCCTATCTATAGCATGTGCCCATAAAACTAGTGGTGTACAGTAATTTTGTGTTTTCTTACTTTTATTTTTCGTTCACGGCCACAAAGAAGGGATTGTCTGTGTGTTACTCGAATTAATTCCGATCTGTGAACAACGCTGACCTCGTTTGATATCTCAAATGTTAAACGTGTACTCAACTTGCAAACTGTCGACCTTTATGTTAATTCGATGAAACATATATAATTTTAATAGTGGTTTGGTTGGTAATACGGCTGATGTGTACCATAAAAAGTAGGGATTATTTTTATACCGATGTATAAATTCGAAAGTTTCCGAACGTTGTTTTTCTTTATATGGTAAGGTATTTTCATAATAGCTGGTGGTGCCAAAGAATCGGAAGATTAATCGATTCTAAATTTTGATTATAAAAGGAGTGGCTTTAATTGTTCATTGAAAGATATTTTAAAAATAGTAATTTTTCCGGCTGGTCAGTCAAATAGAATAGACGCTCGGAAATATATCATATCTAACAGGATCCCGAATCTATCCAACCAGCATCCATCATCCGGAAACTTGGTTGGGTCAACTACGCAACGTGATTTTGTATCACACAGCCTCACCAACATAGTTGTGATGACGCGACGTGCCTCCCTGACCTTCAAGCTTAAAAACTTTCTACCACAAACAGGGCCATTGGCTGCGTAAAGCCATAAGGTCTTTTAAATTAGTCCTTTTTTTGTTTAAAAGGTTACTTGATCGAGTGTTCTTAGCTATGATTCAAGAAATTAGTTCAGTTGGTTAAAGATCAGCAGGTCTTTTCTAATTGGCAAAGGGTGTTGGGATATTGATTAAGGGGAAGCAATTTCAACAGGTCTATCGGTACGAAATTTGAATTTTTCAATTATACTGTATGAACATGGCAACCTTGACCTAATAATAATTTAGGCCTTAATTTAGACCTTTTAATTGTCAAACTAGATGTCAACCTTAAAGTTTAAAGTTGAAAATTCAGGTATCAGTATCACGTAAAGAGACTTTGGTTAAAAAAGTGCTAATGAATTCAGACACCCAGAAGGGTATTTGTATAGAATATTTTTATAAATTAAATTATAAAACACTTTCTCTTTCAAATACTCCCCGCTTCAGAGCTATTTCAAAATACGCTCTTCAGATTGATAAAACATCTTCAAAAAATTATTTACACCCGATAAATTATTCATCTTATTTCATGTTCCACAATGTAAATTTACTCCGTGTCACGGCCATATCTTGGTAAGTTAAGACATGATTGAGTAACGAACATCCATTCGCATTTATTAGTATACTTTACTGTTATGTTGGAATACGCTACGATTATTTTATGTGAATATTTTGAACAAATATTCGCGCATGTGTGACATGGAAGGAATTTACAAACAATGATAATTCTAGAACCGTTGAAGGAACTTTCTATTCGTTATCGTGAAAATAGTAAGTTCAAATTGATACCCCAATGTGACCTGACGTAATCATAATAACACACCTCTTGTAGATTAAAATATTTAATAATATTGTTTTATTTCGCCATGATAATAAATATGGATATAAAAACAAGTATATTTGCATTTAGCTTTGTTGTGTGTATAATATGGATGCGCGTATATATTAAGATACAAGGTCATTGACCTCTCGCGTGTGTTTTGCCATCGACGTATATTTGTAAACACTGCGAAGGCCTGTTTACATTTTGATTAGTAATTTAAATGTATAAGTTATAGTTAGTTATATTTTGTTGCTGGCTTAGCAACAGTTAATCACAGAGTTAATTATAGCAATTTTGTTACAAGTCTTCATTCAAAGCAATCATACTAGGTATGTTAAGCCTTAAAGGGCCATAAGTATCGTGTCAATAACACAAGTCTCTTGCCCGCATAAAAGTATTTATAACGTAGGTAACACTGGAAATAGCGGTCTTTATTAGACACCAATCGGTAACAACTAATACTGTTTTAAATAGCAAATCGTTGACTTAAATCGATAGTGGCAGAAGTCAAAATTTAGGCAGCTTTGTTCAACAAAATTATAATCTTGCCAGGGGAGCTCATGACTTTGGCTACGGCGCTCGGTAATCGCTTACCATCAGGCGATCCGTCTGCACGTTTCTCCTCCTATCCCATAAAAAAAAAGTTTCGCAATGTAGGTCTTTGGACCACAAATATAATTAAAGCTTAAAATATTTATACGACCAAAAACTAAAAATACAAAGTTGTAAAAATTAATATCGTAATCATCTTTTCTTTTAAAAAGTATCTATAAAGTTTCTGCTGGTTCTTCTCCATAAGACCCACTTTTTGGAACTATTTTTTATATTATTTTAGTGGTCTAATTGAAATAAAACATTTTGACTTTTGACTAACTAAAGCAATAAAATAACAATAACATCAATCTATTTAGGTACTGTCCCTTTATTGGACACTGGTCTCCTCTCAGAATGAAAGGGCTAAAGCTAAAGCCGTCGTGAAAATACCTAGGTATCTCAGACATGCAGGTTTCCTCACGATGTTTTCCTTCACCGATCATCCTTCATTTAACCATTCAACCTATATTGAACTTCAGTATTGGAAAAATGCCTCTGCCACTTATTCTTAAGTACACAGTAAGTAGGCTTTACCTAATCTAATCACGCGCACGAAACAATTGTCTAAATGAAATACCTAAGACTTGAGGCATGTTTCATTGTTTCATGAGAATGTGATAACTTAATTAGTCGTATTTCTTATGTAGGTTAAGTAATTTGCTATGAAAAACATTTCTATGATTAACGTATAACCAGCGCAGGAGTCGTTGAACCGAAGCGATGACGTATTTCGATATGTAATTTAATCGCTATTTGTGATCGTTATTTTAATCGACCCGGAAATGAACTTACGCTAATTAAGTTCGGTTTTAAATTTAGAATTCATCTGGTAATGTTTCTTGGAACTACGGTATTTGAAATAGTATTATTGGCTATACTTTTTTTTCGAAGTGCGCCCAAAAGCACAATAAACTTGCGATTAAATTCTACAAACAGTATAAATATATTTTTGTGTAATTCATGGCTATTTAAACAATTTCAATCTAGGTATTTATCCTGCTCATGTTTGCTGTCGCAGTCTTTGCATTGGTGGAACATGCTTCGCAGGCAGGATACCTTGGTTAGGCGTCTGTACACTAAACTTCGATTTCATTGGATTCGAACTAAACATAAAGCATAAACTAGTTTGGCATAAACCCCATAAAACCCCACTAAATCAATCTTAATTATGATCAATTGTAATAAAACGTACCATTATAAGAATTACCAAGCATTAGCATTGCTCGAATAACTCCATTATACCGTTTATAAATACTGAAATACGACCTAAATTTATTTATTGACAGGAAGTGATATTTTGAGAGCAATTCTAGATACCTAGAAACTCAGAGTCTTAGACCCAACGAAATCAGTAGTAATAAGAGTGGAATTTCCTTTGAAGTAATTTAGCAGCGTTTCTCAAACGACGCCGATCCAGCCTTAACGATATAAAGCTTAGTGATGTAGTACTAGGTACAATGAAGGAATATATAGGTTACTCAAGTTGAATGAAGCTATTTAATACTACGACTATGTCTGGACCTTAAAAGGGACCATGATTCTTCTGAAGGGAGTTTGCTTTGTCGTTTCTTCTGAGGGGTCGTCCGCTAAGAAATGCCAGCTTCATCTAATGGTAACAGCTTACCATCAGGCGGGCCGTATGCTTTGTATGTTTGCCACCAAAGTGGTATAAAAATAAACCGTTCATCCTATTGCAATGAAACTTTGGTGAGTTGTTGTGTGTATGCCTGGGGAGATTTATGAATAACATTACTAACAAAAAAACAAAAAAGAGGCATTGCAACGCATATCGGGGACAGCTAGTATTTACATGAATACATATATGATTTAATAATGGCTTAATAGGTTCACAATGCCTAATTCTCATTATGGCAGTTGGCATATACCTAAGTGTAACAACAAAAATGCAAATTCTCTGGCTTATCAGAATACAAACGTCTGATTGTTTAAATGAAACATTGTATAAATGCTTAATTGTTGAAATGGCAAATTCTACGAATAATGTCCAAAAGGAGTTTTAATTCTTATGAGGTTTATTGTTCACTTACTGGATTAATATAAAATTTTCACTTCGCATTTATAATTTTAAGAATTATTGCTTAGTTTCAAATTCTGTTAAACTAACATTTTTTAAAGATATTTATAAAACAAGTAACGTTGTTGCCATAAAAAATTAAACATAGAGTTTCTGTCTACCAGCCTATTGCACTCCACTGTCGTTATTTTTTAAGCGTGTGATCTTACCATTGTGCACTGCAGCACGAAGTTATTTTTTTTATCTTTTATTATGTGCAACAAGGAGTATCTATCAAGGAGTATATATCTAACAACCCCAAATAACAACCGTCTCCTTTACAGAGAACTGCACCTTCACAACAACTTCCTACGAGTGCTGCCATACGAGCTCGGCAAGCTGTTCCACCTGCAGCTGCTGGGGCTCGGCGGCAACCCGCTCAGCAAAGAAATGCTCTCGATATACAACGACAACAACGGAACCGCCAAGCTGTTGACGTATATGCTGGATAATTTGCAAGGTAAGTGCGTTTTTGTAGTAAGAAAAATGTAGGTAGTTCTTAAAAATGGTCTAAGAAAGGCTTGGTACAGACTAGCTAGGACGATCTGATCGGAAAAGGAAAAACTTTTAGAAACACAAACACGCAGTCCTCGTGGCAAATAATAGGGTAAAGGAAGGGTTATACACCATTTGTAAATTAATGCGTGGTCGGGTACACCTACTGTTTTATCGTATTTGTAGCATTCTGTGACTAATAACAGTAATTACCACTTCGAAACTTCTTTGAACCTAATGAAAATATATATTTTTAATGTCGTCAAATGCTGTATTGTAATGTTAAGGTGTCTTATAAAAATGACATCACCAAAATTATCTAGGGTGCGGCAAAATTTAAGCAAATAGGGGTTATCGTACCCTATGTAAACACGGCTATAGATATGTAACTAAACAAAAGCTGTATAAATTAGATATGAACAGGCGTCTTGACACTGGAGGCGACCCGAGGTTGACTCATATCGCTGCTTGCTCTTACCTATATTGTTTATTATACTTCAAATGCAATCATATGTGGCTTAAAATGTTTGTGTAACGAAATTTCAATGGTATAGCACACCATTTAAATTTCGTTACTGCCAGCGCCATCTATCCGTGCCTGAGAATACTATTTCAGTGTCTATTATGTACGCTAGATGTCGCTACTAGTAGCGTTCCAACGTTATTCGCTGAACGGGTTAGGAGCTCTAATTACCTACTAAATTACGACTTGATTTCATCCTCGAGTCTACGACTCGCCATAAATTCTTACTGGGTTAAACTAATTTAAGTGGAAAGGTCACCGTGACGCCCCGCTTATTTACTTACTTACCTACTCTTTTGTTGTTTTTTAACAATAAATCTTTGGAAAAAGTTGTCACGCGGATGCTTGGTGTTATAGAAATTTTGTTTATGTAGTTTCTATTGTTACTTCAGTTTTGTCTAAAGGTACGTTTCCCCGGATGGAAAACTGGCAACTATGCAATTGGCAAGCTTTTTATGACGGAAAATCCACATGAATCTTCTGTTACCAGGGGAGGCAGCAGGGTATATCTGACTCATATTGATTATAAACCGCACTGGCCTTCCCTTGCCCCGTAGCTAATTCAATACAAAAGCTGTTCTGTGGGTAGTGAGACCCAGCTTAGGAATGTTTTTTTATGGTGACGTAGCTGAAGACAATCGAGATTCTATTTAGGTAGTTTCTCTTCAAAGATTTCGGTTAAGAGAAAGTTAGATTAAATTAAGATTACGTAATGGTTTATAATGTAAATGCGAAATGTATTCAGAGAGTTACGAAATAACGATGTTTATTTTGATGTTAGATTATGTTACGTTTCTTGAATTTGCAAATGATATAGGTACTGCCCCGAGCTTTCTTGCTGTAAGTAGTAACAACATATACATACACGCCTTTTCACGCCTGTCTCCCAATAGGGTAGGCAGAGACTATAGATTTCCACTTGCTACGATCCTGGCACATCACTTTCGCTTCCTCTATGTTCACGAACCTTCTCATGTATGATCGTAGATAGTAACAATATGTTACTTAATCAACACCAATAAAATTATTTAAAGTAAATCTCTTGAACACGCTCAAAGTGTACCTACTAAATTACTTAGTTATTAATTTTTGCATTGTTTTATTTTTTTTCACTCAAGGATTCATTATCTTAAACGTTATCCACACACAAAACAATTTAGACTGATAAACACACTACAAAAATAAATATAAATGCGTAGTCGTCAAAATAATATATTCTGGTGCATTGATTTACAATGATCATAATTTTTTATTACCGAATAAAATATCGGTAAAAGTTTTAGTTTTTAAAATATCTGTCATGATAATGATGCATGGCTCCATAGTTTTTCTTGTTCCACAACCATATTTAGTTAGACATGATCGCATTATGAAGTCAGAATGAGACAAAAACATTTAGCACATTTGCATGACACCTACTTCTAAATAAGTAGGTAGTGATCGAATAGGTATGTACCTATATTTTTTTTTTATTTGAAATAGGGGCGGTGTCTTAAATTTTGGGGTCTATCTCTGGTACGGCCCTAGGATGACGTCCTATTTGTTCTTAGTACTTATACTAAATGTGTACAGATACTTAAGTGTGTACCATTTCCTATTCGGGTGCCAAATTCCACTTTTGGTGATTCACAGACATATGGCTGCATAACGTCTCATTCTATTCCAGTACCTATAAGCTTCCTAGCATAGGCATATAAAAATATCCATTTGGAAACCCCCAATAAAATAACTGCAATCAATTTAATCCATAAATAATTAAATAATAGAGTTCCAATCCATTGGGGAAATGTGACGGTATGTGATAACTTGATGTGCTATTGACTGTACAACAATGCATCTGTGTGCTCACCGGGAAGTCAGTAGAGCAACATTTTCTGAATAAATAATTCATTTGGTTCTTGCCTTTTTACTGCAATATTGACAATTGACGAAATGTCATATATTTTTTGTGTCTCGCTGAAAAACAAGTATTTCAGTAAAAACACGTCATTCAGCTCTCAGGTGATGAGCTAGTAACCTTCCATTGCTTATGCACGACTTTGATCTTTACTCCCGTCACGAAATTTATACACGTGGTTACAGAAATTTGGAATCACATTGACACTACTTCATTCGGTTTAGATAAAAGACATTGTAGATTATGAAAATATATTTCAATCGTTTGTATTATAACAATCAATTACCCCTAATTAATGATAGTGCCCTTCCTGAGTATCGATATACGAGTGTGAATAAAAACTGATTTGACTGTACGTTATTTGAAGCTGATAAAGTGGTCACCACGCTAGTACGTACGGTCTACTGGTTCTCTACGTATACTGCATTGCGCCGAGTGTCTTGATTCGATTCATACCCGAAACAAATATTTGTGTGTGTGTTCCATGGATATTTTTTTTTTTTGCGTTTAGGTCAGTTCTTTGTATGAACGAAGGCCATAGCGACACAAGGCTAGTTTTTAAAAAAATGACAGTCTTCTCACTGGGTAATATTTTTCCGCAGCATTGATTCTTGTGAGCTCATGACACTAAAGAAAAATAAGTGTTTCAGATGTTAAATCAACCTTCAGTGTTAGATCTCTCTGTTACACAAAAAGTAATTAATTAAATCCATAGAATTATGTTAGAGATAAAACAGACCACAAAACCAAACAATGCCGTAATTCTGTTGCTAGTAAACCATCTTTCCTCATTTTTGCTTAAAAAAAGTCCATTAACATTGCTAATTAAGGAAATATTAGTTAAAATTATAATAAACGCTAACCTAAGTGCAATCAACTTTGCTGTTAACTAGTGGTAATTGTATGTACTAACACTCGATAGCGTCATGTTTATGATACCTTACAGGAAGACTAGACTTACAAATTGTATGTATCAATACTATTTATAGACACGTTTGCAAATAAAATGCATCATGAGCCTAGTGGCCCTGAGCGAGACTACTACGCTATAGGTCATTGGTTGGTTTCCCAGGTCAAGCAAAGTGTTATTGGGTTTTTCTAAAAGTTCTCAGTAGCATCTCGGAGTTTTGAGTATGTGCCCGGTTAATGTCAATAGGCTCGCCCCCTATTACATGGGACCTAAACATACCGGCGAACTATGGATGTACATTAGTACGACTGTCTAACCCTTCGGGGAATACAGGCGTGATCAGTTGCAAAAAAAAATCTTAGGTTATAGCTAGTAATTTAGTTTCAAGCTTAAAATAAAGGTGTTCGCTAAATTCAAATTTCAATTGACTGATTGCAATTTGTACGTAAATTCTAAACACTAACATAATTATTACATTAACTTAAGTTCATGGTAGTAGTCACGGCGATATTAACTACACTAGGCATAATTGTTTACAAAAACCATTGCATAAAAATCGTTATCATAGCTACTTATATTAACCAAACACCTACCTACCTACTTACCTACTTGGCAAAATTGACAATTTGGCCTTATAGTATACAGATTGTGGCGTAATTGGTGGATAACCAGTGGTCTGTATCTTTGGATATCAGGATTTAAATGTTGAAGTTTCACGGATTATGGTGTTGGCACGATTATTTTAATTTTTTTTAACGAAATATTGTAACTTCACTTAGTATTTTCAATGCCTTTTCTTATTAGTTATATTTTTTTGGAATAACGACATAAGTAATCCTTTCTTTTATGCCAAATGTTGCATTTTTGGGATATCAAACATAGCGTGTCCAAATATCTTAACGTTGTTGGTCCACGCATAATACTCGTATACACCCACGGACATATATAGGAAGATATCGTTATCCGTATGGTTCAGCCGCACTCCAATAAAAAGAAACTGGTATTGATAACGGCGACATACTTGCATAAAAAACCTGAAGGCAGCGCCAGTCGGAAAGTGGGTTGGTTGCCATAGTGGCATCTTTCCATAAGTATATAAAAATGCAGTTTTCTTTGACACGGTTTTGGCACATTTCCATGGGATTAATTAATTGACATAAGAAGTTCTTTAACTCATTATTGTCCGTCTGGCCTTGCGTGGTTCTGTCAGGACGAGAGGAACGACGCCGTAGATTAAAGCCGTCGTCCATTAACCTCCTCAGCAGCCAACACATCGCCTCACAGCTCAGATACTTAAAAATGCGCACTGTGTGCTATACACTTATATTTTAGACTAGATTCTGTCCGCGAGTTTGTCTGCGTGGACTTCAGAATTGGGTTCGACCTGGATAAAAAGCCTATGTGTTATTCTGACAGCCGTTCTGACGTGAAAGAGTAACAAACATCCATACATCCAATACACACAAACTTTCACGTTTATAATATTAGTAAGGATTTGTAAGTAAAAATAGTGGTCAACGCGTTGATTGTGCGCCGACAACTCTTTTCTAGTCGATACCATAAAAAATGTAGTTTGCCACACAGATTAAAGTCCATTTTCAAAGTCCGTTTCGGTACCTGAATTGTGATTTTTGAAGTCTTGTGATCTTAACACACCATTTATATTGCAAAATAAGTTGCTATAAAAAAAATAAACTTATGTGAGTAGGTGAAAATAGAAACCTAGGTAATTTGAAGTAAAAAAAATCTGAATACAAGAAAAATACACCACTTAAAAAAGGAAGTACCCGATCAAGGCAACAAACTACAAATTGGTCTCACATAAAAAGACGAGAGTTTTTTTTAAGCGAACCTAGTAGGCGTCGTAAATATCTGCTGTACGTTTAAATAAAGTGCAATATCTAGATAAAAAAATTCTATAAGAAATAATAAAGCGGTGATTTCATCAGTATACGTACGACAGTTAATAAAAGAGATGCGATTGTTTCAATGCGGCACAATGGAGCTAGAAAGTGTGAGAAGCGTCGACTGCGAATCTGTGATAATATTAATTGTTTTACTGGTCGTGGATCGGGGTGAGACGGTCATATTACTTTATGTCCGTGTACTAGAAAGATGTACTCAAAAGATGGGTGCGCTTACATTGTGAATGACACTTCATTTGCTTTATGTGTCGCTGTAGCATTTATACAAACAATTATTTCAGTAACACCTACCTACGCAAGTAGGTAGTTTCTGATGTTCAAGATATGTGTCAATTTACATCATTGTATTTTTACGCACGACGGAACGGAGACGGTATATGTGTTTAGGGTGAGAGGGTGTTTGTTTGTGTTTGTGTGTGCCAACGAGTGTTGCCACTTATCTATGGGTTGACCGATTGAGTCGCGGTTTTCTGTAAAGGGTTCGTAATTTATCAGCGATTGTTCGTAGATAGGTACAATAAACATTTACAGCAAAATATCATATTACAATTTTAACCCCAAAAATATTATGATGTAATATCCTTCCTTCATGATGTACATACAGTTTAATTTAGAAACTTAATAATTTCTAAAAATCTGTTAAAAGATACAAAGTCCTTACAATTTCAACTTTGAAGCAACTAACTTAAGAGTGGAGTTTTCAAAGGAATTTTCTAAAAAGTATAAAATGTTTTCGTCGCGGGTTTTTGAAATTTAAAAATTTTGAAGTACCCGCGACGGTTGTTAACGTAAAAGGATTAAATAACATTTTCGAAACCCCCGACTAAATGATTACCTGCATTTAGTTCTACAAGACACATCATAGCATTTCTATACTACATTTTAATTGAAATTGATTTAGTATCTTTTTCTACTTAAATATTTTACCGAAGAATTTATTATTAAAATCTGTTCTTTTAATGGGTTCATAATTTATGCTACTTTTTAAAATATACTGTGATACATAGGTATTTGTAAGTTTCTTTAAGACAAACTGTTTTGCTGTCTGGTTTTCCTACTATTAAGACAATCATATCTATTTGCAAGACAATCATAGAGAATGGGATTTATCGAAGAGAACAAGTGACGCCCTATAATGACGTCAGCACTTTCGACGTTTATATTTATTTACTCTGGATAGCACTCACTCCATAAGCGAACTTTTAGCATGTTTTCTACTAGCACTGAGTAATGGCTTACAGCTCTGACAAAACTAGAAACATGTTTATGAAAGTGGTCGTCTATCGGACAAATCGCTTTGGAGATTGATTGCTTTGTCACGAATTTATTTCGTTTGATCAGGTCATATTGAAACGACATTGAAAGTGTTGATTTTTGTGAAGAGAAATTGCCTCATTTGTGATCGTTTCAAATTGTTACTTTTTATAGCTCTTAGAGTATTCTAAACGTTTCTCTCAAATTATATTGTTTTTATATTCAAGTTGTAAAATAAACAACTCGTAAACAAAGCCTTTCTATATTTCGCCGATATGTATAACTTTCTGATTTGAAAATATCGAAACACCAATAATTGTGTTAACGACTGACAGTGAACGAATTACTTTTATTAAAGTTAAAATAATATTGTAGATAATTTACGTGAACAAAATAGCAAAACAAATCCGACCTCTCGGTTACGCAACGATATCTAATGCGTTGATCACGCGCACGACTCCGGTGAAATTTGCCTTTCGCGGGCTTCCAAATTAGAGAGCCCATAACGATGTGTCATTCTGAAAAGGTAAACATGAATGCAAGAATTAACATTTCGCCTTACGTAAAGATGACGACAGCTCAGTCTTGCAAAAAATATCGATTAAAATCTTTGTTTCAGAAAATTCATTTAAATAATTACAAAATTCGCGATTTCCGTGTTCTTCTATTATTAAGAATTTATTTAAATGGGCCTGTATATTCTTCTATTTTTATACGTATTACATATTTAAATTAAACAATTTAGTTTTCGTTTTTGCAAAAATCATTAAAATAATATGTAAATTTTAAAACGCAACGTTCAATGGACGTGTTAACATAGTAAATAATGTTTTTCGAATAATGGTGTTGATTTTTAACCGGTCATCGATTGTCACGAGCGGAATGACAATAGGCCGCCCGCCACACGTCGCGTCCGCCGGCGCCATGCCTCTACCGGTGAAAGTGTTTCGCGAAAGTGAAGCCGGAACCAAACGCGCTGACGTCACAGCGATTTGCGCAAGAGCACCCGGCTATGGTGGGACGTTGCGAAATGTTACCTCCTCCGTATTGTTGAGGATACGTTCGGTGATGCTGTTTTTGTGTTGCGCACCGGCGTTACTTTGTTAAGTAAATTACATCGCTTATGTAATAGTATTCTGGCTTTTCAAGCTCTAGTCTTGAATAGTGTAAGTCATTAGTTGTCTGTTACGTTATGCTCTACAGTCTTTTGTTAGGATTCCAATTCATTGTTACTTACGTCTTAATGTAAAGATAAGCGCTAGGTACCCTTTACAGTATAGAATGACTGAATTGAAAATTCTTTGAAATTAGATTCATAGAGTCCTTATTGTTTTTTATTACAGAAAATGTTTTCATTGAACAAGTCGTACTCGTACTGCAAAAAATAATAACAAAATATGTGAACAGGAACGAAAAAAAAACTTTTAAAGAAATATAAAATAGTGGCTTTATTTAATATAAATACCCGTTATAACTCATTATTTTGCGGCCCCGTGGGAGTAACGTTGTTTGACAATACGACATTAGCTGGAAAAATTGGTTTCATGACATTTTATCTACAGTTGCGTTATGTGCTGTAAGAATTGGGTCACAGTAACTGTGACGGCTGATAAAAGTGAGTCAACGCTGAATAAGGATTTTATTGTTTCTTTATTCAAAAGTCTGAAAAACTAAGCTACAATAACATAGTGTTAAATTGCAGCTATTTTGCTCACGACGACTTATGCATTTTATTACTTATATCAATTAGAAACTTGGTCGAACTTCCCATGTTAATATTTAGTTGGAAGGAAGTAATTTTAACACTTAAATTAATCCTCTTTTCATACGATATCCTCATCCTTAATTCATCAAATCTTATATGTTCATCACGAGTCACGACCATCGCTCGTTAGGAATGGGCCAAAAATATCGATATATCAAAATATTGATATTTTCTTACTAAATATCGATATATCGTCCATATTTTTAA
Organism: Acronicta aceris; assembly: GCA_910591435.1. NCBI lineage: Eukaryota > Metazoa > Arthropoda > Insecta > Lepidoptera > Noctuidae > Acronicta > Acronicta aceris. The sequence continues at coordinate 3,110,497 of OU342767.1, read as the reverse complement.
TCCAGATATATCGATATTTAACATTTATCTTGGAGTATAAAATTCGATACTTTTGATGCGATCTGTGATTTATGTCTCTAGACGATCTTTTTTAAGCCACATGTTTGATATTTATCGTATCTATCGATATTTTTCACTCGATAGTTGTCGATACTGTTTCAAAAAATTTCGATAAATATCGATATATTTGTTTAATTTGCCCATTCCCATCGCTTGTTAGTCTTCCACTTACACTAACATACAGCTTGGTCATCACGATTTTCGCCCAAACTTTATTACTTTTTGACGATCAAGTGTAATCAGGAGTAGATATTAGTATACTTGGCACGTACTTACGGGGACCGACCAGAAATATTAATTCGTTTTAATTAAAACTTTGGAAACGTTGTATCATTTGGAGATTAATACGCTCACATGTGGGCTTTGTTTGTACCTGAGACAATAAATGAAACTGGTTTATCACATGTTTCATTAGGGCCAGTGCTTTGCCATGTAATAGGGTTTGCCCCCTATTACATGGCAGCTGTAGGTGCACATTAGTACACCTCTGTCTAACCCTTCATAGGTATGTTATAATCTTCGTTCATGTTGCTGACTAATAACTTCCATATCTGCGATATTAGTTACGCTTCGCATTATTTTCAGATACAAAGCTAATTAAGGTTAAAGTATTTGCCTCCGAGCTGTTGCCACCCCAACGAGGTCAGACGCACAATTGAATATAAACGACGTCAGGTGCTCAATCGAAGCACGGATTAAAATGGGTGCTACGCAGCGCCATAACTTTCCTTTAACAAAATATATTTTCGAACGAAAATGCGTAACTTTCGGAATGAAAATGAGAGTTTGAATTTAAATGCGTCTGCTTTTTAACTTTAAACAAAAAGCCAGCGAAATTACCTATTAGAGATAATAAATTTTGATATGAGACTGGGTAGGGGGCGGGCGCTTGAAGACAAATTGTAAATTTTATTCTGTAAATTGTAATGCTGACTCTGAAGGGTAATTTTGGTACTTAAATATATAAAATGTAATCCAGATCTAGTCTCAGTTAACATAACATAATTACCCATTATATTGTCCCACTGCTGGGCACGGGTCTCCTCTGAGAATGAGAGGGATTAGGCTATAGTCCACCACGCTGGCCTAGTGCGGGTTGGCAGACTTCACACGCCATTGAGACAATCTCTCAGGCATGCAGGTTTCCTCACGATGTTTTCCTTCACCATTTAAGCGCGTGATAATTAATAATACGTACATGACTTCGAAAAGTCAGAGGTACGTGCCTTGGGTTCGAACTCGAGACCTTTGACTTGGCAGTCCAACGGTCATACCACTAGGCTATCACTGCTAAATATACTACTTCACTAAAGAAAAAACAACGTAAAATGCGAACAAATTAGCTTGAATTGAGATGGAAAATTGACCCAAAGGTGACATTAATGACAACGAAACTGGACGGAATTTATTTATTTATTAATATACATCGTAAGACAAAAGAAATATTTTGATATTTTTTATGTACCAGAATTATCCTTCTGATCAAAATAAACAAAAAAAGTTTAATTAAGTATACATTTCTGTTCCTCAAAAAATGCAATTCACATTAATTTTATACTTACGATAACTTTGTATGTAGATATGTGTAAGTCGTATATTTTATGCTGCGTTTTTGCCCCAGTAGCCATCAGTGTTACAAGCTCTGTGCGCACTGTCACTCCAGCTTGCTAATCATTACATTTAATAACCTTTATTTACTTACTATATACTAGCTATACTAACATACACATCTAACTAAAAGAAAATATTTTCAAAGAACTAGTTTTTTTAGTTTTGTCCCTCGCTAGCACCAGTACTCGGTATATACCTAACTATAACTACACTATTATATCGTTCCGATATCTCAATCATTGCACATATCACTAAAAATTTAAAACTAACGATAATTTAAATAAGTATAATGGTACTCTACCGTTGGCCTACACATTTATTAGTTAACTAGCTTTTGCCAGCGACTTCGTCCGCGTGGAATAGTTACTTTGTTCCCTAGTTCTTCGCCCGCGGTTTCACCTGCGTTGCCCCGTTCCTAAGGGTTGTAGCGTGATGTTTTATAGCTTGAAACCTTTCTCATAAATCACTCATTTTCCCAATATTTCCCTTCACTGCTCTGCTCCTATTGATCGTAGCGTGATGAAAAGTATACTATAACCTGCCCAGGAGTATGAAGAACAATTGTACCAAGTTTCGTTGAAATCCGTCGAGTGGTTTTTGTTTCTATAACGAACATACAGACAGACAGACAGACAGACAGACAGACAAAAATTTTACTGATTGCATTTTTGGCGTCAGTATCGATCACTAATCACCCGCTGATAGTTATTTTGGAAATATATTTCATGTACAGAATTGACCTCTCTACAGATATTATAAGTATAGATGACGCGTTGAAAAGCCGGTTGAGTTACTTGGCGCAGCACTACAGTAAAGGGCGGACATTGGGCGCAATGCAAGGGCACTGTGGCGCCCTTGTCGGGGCTCAGGGCGCAGTCTGGAGGTCGCGGATGTACCCTTACTTCGTCCCTTAACACTAACTTTCCTGCCTCAAACTCTCCTATGATAACTTTGTTACCGCCACAAATCTATAAAGACTCGACTGATTAAATCTCACGACTTGGGGCGCGCAACTTTGGAACGGGCGGACGTTGGCTGAAGTGCAAGGGCGGAACGCCCTTGTCCTCGTGGAGTCTGAAGGTCGACGTGTGTATATCGTCCCTCCTATTTATTCTCCTAGTACTTTTTTCAATGTTATTATAACACTTCGTCTTTGCGACTGGTGAAAGTCATTAACGATCTACGACTCCCATGTATTTTTGGTCGGCAGTCAAATGAAACATTTCTTATTGAAATATATAAAGTGCATTAAAGCTTGGCATGAATGGAAGCTGCCATTATGTCTCTTAGTAAATGGAAACTGTTTTATGACGTCATGATCTTCGCCATATTTTTCCGAGAATTTTCCGAAGATGGTACACCAACGCTTTATTTGAAATGGACATTGTATTTAAGTTATGACTTTTTGCAATCGCTTAAATAATTGGTTAGTTTTTTCTTTGATTGAATAATTACCGGCAAGGCCAAGAAGGTTAACAGCTTGCTTTAAACGGCCAACAATGACCAATGACAAACGTCTTATGGCTGTTTACTGTTTACTGAAGTCCATTAACTTTGTCCCGCTAACCCTAAAATGTGACGTTTAGTTACTTTTGCGAGAGTTATTTCTATTAGAAATCATGTTTGCATATATTTAAATACATACTTACCTACATTGATTTGTACATTGATCATCTAACGAATAAATTCAATTAACAGAATGTGGAGTTTAATTTATTTTAAAGTTGGTTTGCCCTTAAAAGTAGTCCCAGATTTAAAAAGTCAAATTACGTAGATGGCGCCATATTGTGTGTATTGTAGAATAACTCCATTTAATCAAACATAACATTTGGAATAAATTTGTGTTCTTATGATATTTTATTGCAAATATTCGCATTTTACTAAGATTTATTTACTTAAGCAGTTCACGTTTAAACCGATTTGCTTTCAAATCTCATACGTTATTGTACATAAGAAGTGATGACTTGAATTTAGTATTGAAATTCAAAGATTTTAATACTTAACAGTCGAAGCCAGAGTTAGTGCCATAGATCTGTTGGTAATGACATCTGTACAGATACAACAATCTGCCGATTTATGGTTGAGTGGAATACAAATGAGGTCGAGCATAGTTCTTAATATTGCTCAGTCATAGAGGCTCGACACGTCATGGTTTATTGCCTCGTAAAGTGAGCTCGTGCCGCGAAAACGCATAACTTTGTATTAAGTTACAATTTCTTTGGCGCGATCATCCATTACAGTGTACGCCTAGACTCTCGCAATAAACCCTAAAACTGGTCTTAACCGTTATGAACTTATGACTTTTCTCTACATTTTCAGTCTGAATTTTTTAAAAGTAGCAGTATAGTAGGAAAAGTTAAAATATAAGGACTTTTCGATTTTTTCGGTTAACCATAAAGAATAGAGAAAGTATATAATCGATTCAATCCGCGCTAGTTTTAGATCTTGTATGCAATTCGCATCGTGATTTTCAATCGAGAACTCGTATTACAGACTAATGGCAGTAAACGCAGAACACGATGTTTAGTGAATGTAACAGATACAGACTAAAGAAACCATAACGTAAACGCTCCGTGCGTTAGTGAAAGTGCAGGCTTTGAGCGGCGCCAATCAAAAACGCATTAGTCCTCGATACGGTGCGGCGCAAGCGCATCTGAACGTTCTTTGTTTTTGTTTTATGTTCGATCTTTCCTCGTTAAAATGGGTTAAGTACTTCTCTTGTGTATACTACATATTTTAACAAATTTAGATAAAATAGAATGTATTGCATAGTCATTTAAAATAAAATATGAGTCTGTATAAAGTACATTATTAACCTGTGGCACTATATCAGCTTTAGAGATAATATTGACACTTCGGTTTCGTTGCACTTTGCTAACCGGTTATACTTAGTGTTGCTCTCTGCTTACAAATGACGCATGATGTAGAGTGCCCATTTAAAATAGCAATTAACACATCGATGATTAGCGTAAACAATAGATAGTTATCGAGTAAACGGGCCGAACACTTGCGTCGGGCGGTGGCGGCGCGGGCGCCTGGTGCAACTGACGGAAACGCAATTACGTGAACATTCACCGGAAGACATCGAGCTCGCGCAAATGACTGGTAAAAAGCGCTAAATGGAAATGCGGCCCAATTGTAAATTTAAATTTTTGAATACAGAATGGAACATAAGTTTCACGTTAAGGAAGTTTCGTTGACAGTGACAAACTCCCTTCCCTTGAAAAGGCTCGTAAAGTATGTTTGCGTAACCTTTCTTGTTCGGTTTGCTACTTCCTTTTATGATAAGGAAAAACTGTGTTGTTCGATATAATAATGATGGGCTTCGGTTTGTTTGTCTAGACATGTTAACACGATAAAACATAGATAAATAAGTTTGTATGTGGAGTACACCTAGCCTTGAATCAGAGGTAACGTGTATAACGCAGATGATTAATATTTATTTCTTCTTTACTCTAAGTATACATATATACTAGCGGCCCGGTACGTGCTTCGCTACGTATAAAGCGAAATACAGCGGACAGCGGACAAAACCATTCCCAGATCCCCAATTTCATCAAAATCGGTCCAGTCGTTTGATCTAAACCCTTCCCAGATCCCCTTGAACACACACAAAAAATTTCATCAAAATCGGTCCAGTCGTTTGAGAGAAGTTCAGTGACATACACACTCACAGAAGAATTATATATAAAGATAAATTAACGGATCACCTTTATATTTATTTTTCTACATAAAAATATATAGTTGTAACTGACCGATGTCTTCATAAATAAACCAAGAATAAACAATTATTATCTTTAGAATTTTAGTTTGTCTGTGTGTTTGTACGCGCATTACACAAAACATACTGCATGAAACTGCATATAGTTGTATTGTTAGAGGTGTAATTTAAAATATAGTGCGCCTTATTGCTTATATCTTATACGCCGTCTAGAATTTAGTTATAATGGTAAGTAAATCAATTCATCTTATCAAAATTATGAATTTGTATTATCGTTTTTGTAACCTGTCATCAATATTATTATCTAATTTATTATAAATATTCTCAGGTAATTTAATTATTTGTATTCTTATGTGAATAAAGTTAACCTGACACTTGAAATCCTTTTCGGGACGCACGTAAAGACGAAAAACGTACTGTGTAAGAGCTCTTATAGTTTTATCTCCAATTACAAATACAGGGTTATTTGTAAACCCACAATTCCACAGGACTATATGACTAACATCATAAAAAATAACTTTCAATAACATTGTACGTCTAGTCAGTACGATGCTACTGTATCAACTTAACCTTAACCTAGACATAGGAGCCGTAACGATCAGCAAAGCGTGAACTCGAATCATTTGCTGGTAACATACTTAACTTACCTCGCCTGTATTTGTAAGGGTTAGGCAGAGATGTACTATTGTATACTTACCCACAGTTCGCTGGTATGTTTAGGTTCCATGTAGGGGGGCGAGCGTAAATCAAAATCAAAATGTTTTATTTCAATTAGACCAGTAAAATTGGTACTTTTGAAAAGTCAAAATTACTTGCACGGTTCCAAAAAGAGGATCATACGGAGAAGAGCCGGAAAGAAACTCCATAGATACTATTTAAAAAAAAAAATGTTACAATATTATGCATTACAACTTTGTTCCAAATAGTTGCCGAGAATTCTGCAGTTCGATGTGCTTTATTCATCATACAAAAATAAATAAATAGCGATTACGACAGCAAGCAAGAGCTGACCAGCCCCGACAGACAGCACCCGTTCACGAGCATGACGTGCGTATCGGCGTGGCGTATGGCGTATTGCCATTTACTCCGAGATGTTTCTAAGAATTTCATAGAAAAACCCAATAACATGTTGCTCGAACTAGGAATCGAACCCAGGATCTTTACCATAGCAGTCGCGCTTACGACCACTACACTAATGAGGCAGTTTACTGCCGACTAGCGACCCGCCTGCGGTTTCACCTGCGTTGCCCCGTTCCTAATAGGTTTAGCGTGATATTGAAAATATATATTCACCAAAATAAAAAGTAGTCTATAGCACTCAGGGATAATATACCTTTCTAACAATGAAAGAATTGAAATAAAACTACTTTTTACGGATTTTATCGCGTTGTATTGATATTATTTGATTCCCGACGTTTCGGATCCTTTACAGCATCCATGGTCACGGGTAGACTAAGTTGTTGGACGTCTTAATGTTACAATTACTAACAGCTACCTTACATTTTTGTTAATTATTGGCGATCCGATTCACGCAGAACGAGCTCACCGTATCCTTCGGTCTTGCAGTTTTGTGCTTGGATTTTGATTTTATGGAATCTATAATGGGGTTCCAAGCAGGTGGTAAGGCCCAGCCATCTTCTCTATTGAAATTTGGATGTTTTTTTATTTCAATAGCCTCACGGATCATCCTGGGAAGGAATCGGTTTTCTTTTGCGAGGACTTGTGGTTTATCAAATCTGATGTAGTCTACCCGTGACCATGGATGCTGTAAAGGATCCGAAACGTCGGGAATCAAATAATATCAATACAACGCGATAAAATCCGTAAAAAGTAGTTTTATTTCAATGTCTAATATTCGCGTAAGTGTCAGAAACCAGAATGAAAGAATTTTCAAAATCGGATGAGTAGTACCGGAGATTAACCCGAACATCCAAACTCACAAACTACTTCTTTATAATATTAGTAAGTACCTATTGAAATTAAGAAAACAACACATAATTTCAGTCCGTTAAAACTGAAAGGAGTGGAAATGGAAGGTATATCCGGTAATTGTGATAATTAACCTGCAAATAAAACATTTGGTGACTTTCGAATGTAATGGTTGGTAATATCTTTTTAGCGCCGTCGAAGTTATTAACACCTCTAAAAGTCATCGGCTTCGTTTTGTGTGCAAAACAGTTTTAAAAATACGATACTACATTTTTTTGTTTTGCCTATCAGTTGAGAAAAAAAAGAGAGAACATCTTCACAGGTATGGTTTTCTTCTGTTGTGCCCAATTATCATGCCTTGGAATGTAAACATATCAAAGTATCACTTTGTCAATATAGGCAACCCTGCTTAATTAAATTGGTGACAATAAAGTCAATACTTAAACTTCGTGGTTTCCCAATATGAAATAATTATATTGAACCATAAAACAGTGACGGGCTGACCAATATTAATTACAGATAAATGTTTCAATTAAACTTAATAACCGGAAAATGGACAGTGAAGACACAGCGCCATAAAATATAAGTAACAAACTGAATTTATTACTGGAATTCGATACTTTTCTGACGTAAGAGAAAGCGTACCGATTATTAAAATATTACGACTTTATGACGCCTTCAGGGTAGCGCACGGACCTGTTTGGTACACAGCTAATAACTTTCCCTTAGAGATATAATCAGCGATGATCTCGTAACAAGCGTATCACGTAATAACCACAGTGTTAGTTGGTTAACGCATCCATTCGAGAGCGAGAGTGGATGGTAAATTGATTTTGTCTAAGCACGCGACGGCAAGGGTCAATGAATCTGAACACTTTCTCTGATCCGCCGTGATCTGAACGATGCACTGCAATGTTACGTGACAGTCGCTGCACGCCATTATTGTTCTTGTGAAGTTGTGATACGAACTAAAATTGCACATGTTCGGGCTTGATTTATGTCAATATAATTATAGTCATTTGGGAGAAGCCACCAAAACGTTCAGCTAGGTACCATCATGGTGGAATAGCTTGAAAATCGGAATATCGGATACCTACGGACGTTATGACTTATGTTAGAAAAAAATCTTATCTATGTTTTTGTCAATGGCTAGGATGCCAATGATGAAAATTCAGCCAATAACGAAGTGAAATTGAAAAACTTGTGTGGAAATAGAAATCAATTTAGAAAACAATTAAGCAAGATACATACATAGTCTTGTCTAACTTACTAAAAGAACGTAAGGTCTATAGTTTCTGCCTATCCATGTGGGAGAAAGGTGTGAGTGTATCTATGTAAAAATTTTATACTTTTACCGTTAAGGTGTCATACTTTCTAAAGTCATTTAAATGGAATAATTAATAATACTTTATCACATTATTTACGTACGATTATAAAGTTGACTCACCCCTCCTAAATGTAAATTTAGAAGGGTTAGTCTGTATTTATGCGCACATAAAAAGAACAAAATCAACAAAGACATTTTTTATTTCATATCAACCCTCCATGTGGGGTCGACACGTTTGCGTTACATCAAACTTTTTGACGGGCCTCCCTTACCGTGACAATGATAGACACACAAGTAGATGTGACTCTTTCAGTCCACATTTGACCTCTTTGTCCGACCTACTGGGCCCTAACAAATGGGATTAGATGCCTCACAAAATAGTTCCATTCAGCTATTGTATGTTCTCTGAAATAAAATGAATATTGTTAGTCTTACGTGCTCTTTTTTGGTTTCTTTCTATTGACACAAAAAGTTGGTAACATCTTATTTGTTAAGAGTAATTTAACGCGTATTAGACAAGTAGCTAGAGAGGTACCTTCTTTGTTAGAACAGTTTTTTTATGAGACAGGCTGTTAATAAATATCTTAATCGTAGCAATGGCGAGGCGGTATAAAATGTAATCTACTACAATGCCCGCTGCAGCACTGCAATAGCGTTGGAGAATGAAATAAAAGAAATTCCTATTATTGATGTTACGAGTCCAAGGCTTCTTAAAAGAATATACTGTAGAAACATAGCCTGGAGCCCTATCTACGAACAGTTACAAATCAATTCTGTTCATATGAACGCTTTTACTGACTCGAGATTCTATCGTCAATATATCGTCAGTATATTCGAATAATATTAAACGATTGTTTACGATAATTACACGATGTATCTTGTAAGCATCAGATTCACCTAACTTTCGTTCCTCGATGAAAGTTCTTGTTATGTTATGAATATGCTAAATGAACTTACATATACGTATCTGCATATCGTACTGTGATGGTACAATCGCGTGCTAAGTGTGCATATAAAAAATCTTAATGAGTTTTAGTCTGATTGAGTTTGTTAATTTGAATTTTAGTTTTCAGAATATTTTTGTATATCTAGTTTGGGGATCTACTTTGAGTTCATTAAGTAAAATATCATAAACCATGCTTTAACAATGGAACGGCTGGGAAGCGGTTAAATGTAATGAGAGATGTCTGTTGGTGAAAATTAGCTCTACCTTTAAGCCTTGTTTCAGTGAGTTTTTGATTGAAAGATACTGTATGGACTACTTACAGGTTAAAATTACTTGCAAAAGGCCTTTGAGTATGCTTATTCTACAAACTATATCTATTGTTCTTTTCCCTCAACATTGCGAAATAATCAAAAGGCAAAATACTTTTTAAGCCAAAAATAAGAATCACTTCAGTCCTCACCAGTACGCAAGTTAAATGGAAAGACATACGCACGATAATATACACAAAGCTGACGTTTATCGAGAGAGAGGTCTGAGTCATGAAGTTCACTTTCACCGTCCCCGGTACAAACAACACTGTTCAGAGGTCGATGGACACGTCACGGGACGACACCTTGAGTATTGACAAAGAAATATAATGGAAAATACTCTTTATTGACGCCTGTCGAGTTTTTTTTTGTGATAGGTTAACGCTTTACCTCCAGTTCGCCTGATGTTAGGCGATACTGCGATCTTCAAAAGATTCCGCGAAAGATACTGCGAACTTCGAGTATTTGAAAGATCTCAAATTTGCTTAAAATAGATCTGGATAAAGAATACAAAAATATTAGGGATGTGAATACGAGTATTATGAATATACTTAGCTGGATTTAAATTTGGTACGTTTTAAGTTTAATAGTTGAAAGTTGGATGGTCCTTCAAATTCTTCCAAAGGTTCCATAAATCTTTCAATTTGAATTTGAAGGACCCAACTTGTAACCAATAGCATTCTTTTTGCTAAAAAAGTTACATAGAGAGGAAATTACTTACAGCAGTTCTACCTATTATATATTTGTAACATATTTTAGCTTTTTTGACCTCTATATATTTTGGATAATTCAGGGTATACGTTATCAAAACGACTGCCAAATTATTGAAATATATAAGTTTACATAGTAAAGTGATAACTTTTTCTGTAAAAAACTTTTGCAATAAATTGGCTTAAGAAATTGTCCAGTCCACGGAACAACTTTTATGGTGCCACGCAAGAGATAAAATTTTTGTTTTGATTAGATTTTTATTACTTTATTGGACTGTCGAATTTAGTTTTATTGACACCCCTGGAAAGAAAGTCTACTATTAAACAGCCATTCAGGTAGAGTAGTATACAAACAATTTACTGCCTAATAAACGCTGTTTGTTAGTAAAGCGCTAAACTTATAATGTCACTTAAAGGACGCCTTAAGTTCCTTATGTGTGACGGTGTTTGACTTTAATGTTCGTTATTTTATTGTTATAGGTAAGTTTATACTGGCTCCTTTAGCGCCCGGAGAAAGCGGTAAGTACGTTCACAAAGATTTATTTTATTACATAAACTTTTTTTACAATAAAGTACCTATGTACAATAAAAATACTGAAATTTTCTACGATTAGCACGTACCTACGATCGTTATAAAACTTATCAAAGGTTAATAAAATACATTACCTATCAATCGGGCTATGGTTTTATTTACATTGTTATTCGTTAGCGTTTTAAACGAACTATTACAACGGATGTTTTCGTTTTTCTGTATACCGCAAGGAAAATAAACAATGTTGAGCGGTTTAATTGTAAAGCGATTAGGGTTGTAAAGTTTTCCGGTGCATCGACGCCCGAACGATAGTCGCGTGGCTCGGCGAGTCAGAGGCTCTCCCACTCAACACTCGCGGCCGCCGCCGGCTCGCACCGCACTCATTCACTCCAGTCTTCTGCCGACTGTCGCGGCGATAGCACGCGCGCATTCCGTTACGCGCCTCAGATGTTAGTGTACGATTACGACATCGCGTCGCAACTCGGACTTTTACCGTGACAGTGTATTGTACTTTCACGAATATGGGTTAAACACCCCTTTAAGCGTGATGAGTCCGGGCGAGCGCGCCGCCCTAGGGCGCCGCGAACCCGCTCGCCCTCAGTATGCAACCACCGCACCGGGTTTCCCGCCGCCCTACTATCCGCCCTATGGCGTGCCGCACCCGAATGCATGGCTTGGTGCCCCCCTCATATCAATGGCGGGACGTGCACCACCACAGTCCCGGAACACACCAGTATCAAAGTTAGCTATGCACGCACAAGGAGCACCCCTCATCATACAAAATAGGCACGACCGACGAAAGTACACCACCGCACCTGAGCAGCGCAGCCATCGGCCGCTCGGACAAACGGAGCACGTAACTAGAGATCGGTGTGATGCACCCGAGGGAAACAGGCCGCGCAATCAACAGCAGCAAGCGCGTTCCACGCGAGGCGGACGTAACAACAACACGGATGCGGTCAGTGTCGCGAGCGATGAAAGTTCCGGCTCGACTAACTCGGAGACTATGTTGCCAAGGATTATTAAACCTCGGAAACGCCGTAAAAAGGATAGAAAACCCAATAATATCGTACCACATGATTTAACAGCAGGTAGTTTGGACCTCGGCGATGTCGATCATTGTGCGGTTTCAGGTTTAACGTCATCACACAGCATATATGAGGATACATACTGTCGCGAAATGTCTTTGCCTTATCGGTTGGATGTGAAGGTGTTAGAGTACCCAGAACCCGTACCGGAGACGTATCGAATTTCTGCCTTAGGCGAGGCGTTAGAAGCAACCCGATTTGGTCTAGCGGAGGCAGCATCCCCAGCGGAATCCGCAGTTAGTTCGTGTCAGTGTCGTCTATGTGACCCTGTGGGACAAATCTGGGATGCCGACTCTATTGCAGATTTACTTGATGAAAATTCGTGTGGTGATTTTGCGCCTACCAAGTTAGAAGAGTCTATGAAAGTAGTCGGGCCTTTGGGTAAAAGAGGAGCAGACACGACTTTGCGAAGAAGTTGGAGCGATCCTTCATCGCGGGTTCCGGAACGACGAGAGGTTAATACTGGCGAAACATATTCCGCCCCTAATCTGTACTCATTGTTCCCACCAACGAGAAGGGCAAGCTCGCCGGAACCTCGATCTCCTCTCGCTCTTGATATATCCTCTGAGATTGTCACCTCGATGAATGGCCACCGTGACCTGGAAATCAAGTTATTTTCGACCTCGCCCCCGGCTACGAACTCCGAACGTCGCTCCTTCTTCGCCGATAAAAGTGAAAGTGCTGTGAACAGATGTATCGCGAGCAAAGATCTAAAAGTGAACAGTGCGGTGAATAATAACAGAGTTGAATCTAGTGTTAAACCAGACGGCAAAAACAGTGAGGATGTGTCTGATACGGGGTGTTCATCGGCATTTGTCGCCGGCGAGCCTTCGCGCAACATTTGTGATTTAGCCTTAGTTACTGCCTGAGGTACTCGTGTTCGATTAACACGATATGTTAAGTGGAACTTTAGTGTTGTCGAGCAGTCCAGGTGGCTCTACGCTCGCCATTTGAGCTGGACTCAAATTGTCTCAGCGAGGCATGCACGGAGCGTCTCACCAAGGCCCACTAAAATTGAGATCTCCGAATCGGTTTCCTGTAGATTCTATAATTAATTTATTGATAACAATAGCGTAGGAAACTGTCGGGGGACTTTATCTGGAAACTTTTGAGGTTTACTATTCGCCGTTTATCATGATGTGCTAGCTAGGTGAATAAGTTGGATATATTAATGTCCGTAGAAAGTTTACTGGAAATTAAAATGGACGAGTTATTGAAAGTTAGTACCTAGTTGCGAGTAGGCGTCGATGTCAAACAGTTTAATGTATGATCGGTGAATTCCCGGACCGCTAGTAACTGAACGTGGTTCATAAATGTGTCTGTCTAAGTTGCGCACGCAGAGTCAAGATCGCAATGCATGATATATTATAAATCAATTGCAATTTAGTGAAACGAGCAACTGCAGCGATGTTGCAGGCCGTGCGCGCCATAACTCGCCGTGTGCAATTAGCGTTTCACACTACTGACACGGTTCTCGCGCTGTGGCTGCGCGCTCACTATTGCGGTTTCCCGCGATTTTCACCGCGCGCGCCGTTCCGGGTGGCGCCTGTGCACGCGCACACCGGATTCATACCACTAATGACTTTTTCATTTCAACTACCATAAAAATTCACTTAAAACTTACAAGAACTTCCGTGCTTATCTAATAGTATCGATATTAATGTGCTTATCAGTATTTCTAATTAAAACTTATAAACCATAAGCATTCGTCACGTTTGGATTATCAAAGGAGTGCTCGGTACTAAAATTATTATAATATCGTACCTAAGCGATGAGCACGTCTAGAGATTGCATTGATCACGTTCAAGCTTAAAATTCACGAAAGTATCATTATCATAGCCATTGTAGTCATTATCGTCAACAGTGCTCATCATCTTTATCATTATTTGCACTTTACATCACGTTTCATCGCCGCGATCGCAAATCTTTGTTAGACTTGAAATTACTATTATTTCCTGCAGTTACGTGACTTTAGTTACTAAGTGTGTTAATCTCGCGTTTCTACATTCCTCATAGTTACACTACAGGTGCGCCGTAGACAAACGTCATGATATACAATTTTTATACTATTTATTTATCTGTATTTGTTAAAATTGTGTAGAGTTCGAGGGGTCGCTTATAAAGTTGAGATTTTAAACGCGATAAAAACACACTATAAAATCTTGTTCGTACGTTCTTTTTACTACTTACAAATATATTTCAGAGTTCTTAGTTGGTTAGGTAAATCGAAAAGGAATGTTTTTTACGGCAATGATTCAGTTACCATTATGTATTTTATGTACGGCACGAGATTGTCAAGGTCCACATGTAACTGAACATTTTATTGTTTGTCATAAAATAAATTAAAAACGTGATAGTATTATCATTATCATAATATGTAAGTTATAAAATTATCGTAAAATGCATTGCTAAACGGCGAATTAACACCTCCTTTTTCCGTATGTCTGTCTGTCTTTTTGTTCATGCAAGGGTCCAGCGGAGTAAGTCATACCAGATAAAGTTCCATAATAATGTAGATAATGTGAATATAACTAAGTTATTCATGGGCTGTACAGTTGTTCGCAGTCCCTATCGTTGGGTTTTACACTAGACTGCCTGTTTTTATGTTTTACGTTTTTATTTTTGTGTGTTTGCTTATATTACTGGGCGCGTGCGTGGGAGTGGGACGACATGATAAATTGGTTTTTGCTTCACTTTTTTTTATCTCTACGACAGACTCGGGCGAAGACTAGTTTATTACATTGCCTTATCATCCAAGTTTAAAATTTAACGCCAATCCTTCGATTAGGTAATTTATACCTACCCGACCAATAATCAGTAACCAATCACTTTGAAGTTGGGCCTCCTTCATTTAATGTACACTTTTTATATAAAAGGAAGGGGGCAATAGCTTCTTTATTACGTGACGATAAATAGTGACGTTACCTTGACTGTAAACGATATGTAATCAAATCGATAGCTACATTTTTTTACGTGTAACATTAAATGTTGTAATTTTCTCGTCGATGGACGTATAATCGAATAAACAAATAAGCCCGTGAGTCTGTTGGTGTGTTGGGATTTATGTGGGGCGCGGCAAAACGTGGAATGTAAAACTCAACGATACACCTCACTATAATATAAACAAAAATAGGCTATGTCTAACATACTGAGTGAATGCATTTTATACATAAAAACCTAGGATTAATATTTGTTTGTGTATGTTGTGAGGCATGAGTTCACGCTCGCACACTATTTTTGTACAATAAATTACAATGTCCCGATGTAATAGTGGTTGTTTTATTTCAATTTAATATGTTTCGACATAGTAGTTAGTTATACACGTGTATTTGAACGGTCAATATTTCCTACCGTATATTATTTACGCGATATATTTTTATTGTAACACGATTTTGCGGCCAGAAGCCCAAATAAAGTTGCTTGCATTACGTTACAAAGGTTTGATTGATATTAATCATAGTTACGAACAACACAATAAGGAAACTATCGATGGTTTCGAGGTTGACATTTGAAAATTCAAAACATAGTTTGTAAACAAAGTGGTGGTGTTTGCGTAACTCCCCAAACCTCTATTGTGGTACAACAGCTGGTAGTCGGTTACGCATGTACCATTGTACTCTCGTTTGCAACGGACACGTTTAGGTGCAAATTGCTAACAAAACTCAACTAGTCACGTCAGAAATTCATTAGGTAATCACTAGAGACGCGGCGCGCACACTAACCAGTTTTAGATACAAATAAAAAGAAAGTTGTGCTTTGAATTTTTTAATTGAAGATACGTTTTTGTTTTTAAATGTTTTCTGTGCCCTCAAATACTGTAGAGGAGGATACAGTATTGTTAATTACTATTTTTTTGCTTTGATTAAAAATATTAAGGAAAATTGTAATTTAAATTTGATTATAATTTTGGATAGTCCGTATTTTGTCGCCCAAGTCATGTTTATCAGTTTGTATTGTTTGGAATGTGTCACCAAAAATAGTTCATTTGCATAATACGTCGAATATGTTACCATTTGCTAAACATTTCAACAGAATATAACATTTACAAGGACGTCTTCTTGGTCAATGTCATGAATGTTTGCTTTTGCATTTTAATGGTTACAACCGTTTCATAAAACTGCGAAAATTACATTCGTTACACATGTTTGTTGCACAGAAACATTTTGATAATGTCCCATTGTCTGTGTGTTTGTTGTAGATAATTCCAAGAAACTCCTCATACATAAACCTCTTTTTTGGGTAATCAATTTGGCAACCACATCAAACGCAATCGTGACGTATTTATAAACATACACTGCGCTCGTTCTGGAAGTATTTTTGTTTTAAGTTGGACAATTAATTAGGTGTCACTGCCGTCTTGCCACAGATATCTTTGCCCAGTTTAGTTATTTTAAATTTGACCTCTACGTATCCTCGAGACGCTGTCAATCATAATATTTAACGCTTGTTATAAAAATGCTAAAGTTACATTTTTTGCAAGTATTAAATTGCAGCTTATGAAGTGTGAACACGAATTTGTAGGTTTTATTTGAATTTTTCGTCGTTCGTTTCTACAAAGAATACCTAAGATATCCTATTCATTTTCCTATAGATTTCTACAATTTATTAGCGATCTCTGCATATAAGACACCAAATTAGACAGAGAATTCAGCATCAAATTAGTGATAGCAATTATGTCATACATTATTGTAATTTAAAAGTTTTCAATACACATTGGATCTAAGAATATTCTAGCACATTCATCGCCGAACGTTATCCAATGCAGATTGTTCACGCATCTCGTAACCCACAAATGTGGAGCATAAACTCCAGTTGATCTCGTAAATCTCGCCGTGCTATCGTGCATTCGGCTATTTGTTTATGCAACTTCACATATCACGCGTTATTACGACGCATTACTGTTCTGTGCGGACATTATTACTGTATTATTGCCGGTTGCGACACTTGGTCCATTGCTCAGCTTTAAAATACTTATGTTATGTTAGATTACTACGGATGTAGTCATATTTATTGTCCTTAGATTCCGCTCTGACTATTTTGAGAATGTCGGCACATTTATTCCGGTTATGGGGTTAATTGAAATATTATGCTGCCAAAATTTTAATTCAGGACAGGAAAACGTGATATTAAATTAACTTACACCACAGAAGTAGTGAGTCAACTGCCCTTAACCAAAATGTCTTAAGTTTAAAATTACAAATTCTCAAATTAAAGGTAATTATTATTCAGATTACGAAACGTTCACGGACGTCCAAATACGACATTTCCTTTCGCAAACAAATCGCTAAACCACCTCATTACGTATTCATATGACTAAAATAATTATTTCAAAGGCCAATTGTAAAGGAAATTATTTATGTCGACATCATACGTATACAGAAGAGTTTAGAATAATTTAAATCAAGCAACTCTGTTCACACAATACAATGGGCGATCGCACGTGGCGGGTGACCTTGCCTCGCTCGCCTATAGAAATCGCCACTTGTATATTATAGTCTCCACAATGTAAGGTAAACATAACACCATGTAGACATTACACGTAATAGCTATAGAACATACGCGACGGTTTATTCTATGCCGTTTCCTTGTTGTTTAAGGAATTTGCGAATGCTTTATGTCTATACTGGTATTATTTTCTATAGGGACCTAAGCATACAATCGATTCTTGGTTTGAAAATGGTTTGGTAAGCGGTACAATAAGTCACTGGCTTACGTATTACTTGTGTTATATACTTTTGCTCAACTATTCTAACCAAACTGACAAAAACAATAATTGCTCAATGGCTACCGTAGGAACCTTCAAAACTAAAAACGATGAATGCGCAAAGGATTCAATCTCGTCCAATTTGAAAGCAGTCCTCCTGACTGCATCGGACGCACTGCCTTCTTTTGAAGGAATTAGAGAAAAAAATATTAAGAGTTTCAACAAATTATAAATAAGTTAGGTATACATTACATATATCCTTTAAGTTTCCGTCAAGTATTTTCAAAATGCATTGTTGAACTGTTCAGTGTTTATACAAGTGTGCCGAATGAATTGAGTATTGACGTTGTAGACATGTTTGGTGTTTATGAAGGATGAGTTGATTGAAAACTTACAGCTGGTTTCTAAACACACAATAGAACCCGTGGAAGACCGTTCCACAAAATGTAATCAAAAAGTACATCCAGGAAGAACGTAAAAGATTCAGTAGTCGTATATTTTCTTGGCGCTCAAGCTCCTATACTTCTTGCAACATTGTAGCTTGGAAAGTTAGTGTTGTATTACATTTTACACTTAAATGGGATCGTAAACCGCATAGCTGTCAACGCCCTATCTATGCGGCACGAGTTGTAAAGGGTTAGTTTTCTCGCTAGCGACAGGAGGCGGGGTAGAAAGCCGGCTGGCTTCCGTTCGGAAGTTTCACGCGGCTTTCACTCGCCACCCGGCGAGATATGACGCCTTACCGCACCTCACCGGATAAATATTATATGCTTGAGTAGATTTGATCTCTACTATGTAGAAACCAACTTCCTTGCCTTGGATTAGAAAATTTTGTTCTCATGGGAAAGGAGATCGAAATCTTTCTTTAACATAAAGACAAGAGTAAAATATTTTATTGTTTTTTTTTAGTCATCTTATGTACATGTTTATAGATGGGTTTCTGCCCAGGCATTTTGGGCGAAAAAAATAAATGCCCTGGCATAAACCCATCTATATAGATGGGTTTCCGCTCAGGCATTTTGGGCGAAAAAAATAAATGCCCTGGCATAAACTCATCTCTATACATGTTCAATATTGTTCCAAAGAGTATTTTGCTGATGAAACGATTTGATATCTTCTATTCCTTAAGACAGTCAGAAACTTGGCTGATGCCATTAATAAAATTATGAATAACAGTTCATATTAGATATTTTGATTACCAATATTTAATTTAATAAAGCTTAATTGAATCGATTTCGAATCGCTACAGTTTTGTGAAAGATAGGCATAAGTATTATAGTTCAAAAATGTTAGTGAAACTATTCCTGTTGAAAGGATAAAGGATCCTTAAAAGCACATTTTGTAACATCAGCGGTAGACTGTGCAAGATACGGTTTCTGCTGCCCGTGTGTTGACTAATTCCATTAGTTATTGACATTAGAACCCAGTTTATTTGTGTGGGGACGCATTGCCAAATATTCAAAGCAGTAGCTTGTTATGAGTGTAATGTAGCCCATGCAATTCTGGTCAAATGAGACTTAACAAACAAACAAACTCACTTTCGCATATATAATATTAGTTACAGTGAAGAGGTAATAAGGCAATCCCCTGGTATATATGGGCCGTAGGCCACGGTTACCGCATATTTGCTTGTTTCCGACCCTTGTGACATGAAAAATGAAAATGAAAAATGAAAATGAAAATGTTTTTATTTGTCTCAAATATTACATACAAACATAAAATTGAGTCAACTCCAGTAAGTTACAGAAGTACTTGTGTTGTTGTGTGACATAAAAAAGAGTAATATTTAAAATCCTTAATAAAGCCCAACGCCGAAAATGTGAAAATCATTTGAATCCTTTTATTTTAGCTCAGTGTTAACGAACCTCTTTAGCACAAAAAAGAAACAATGAGCGATCCTCATTTCTTCACACGCTGAGACAAATTTAAAGACAAAAGACTCCGATGAACAATTTAATTTCAAGTTGTGGGGGATGCTGCAGTTGGGTCGACGTACTGCTGCGGATCGTGCAAATCATCGTTACGTGAAATAAAAAAAAATACCGCTTTTTCTTATGACCGTACGTACGATTTGCATCGGCGCAGTGTTAAATCGCATGTCTTCACGCGATTAATGTTAAATGTTCAATGATTTATGTTACGGTGAAAATTAAAATCCATTTTGCTTCCACGTAACGCACATTTTCGGAAGGCTGGTTCTTTTAAGATGTATGTAATTGAATAAATTACTTTATTTGTTGACTGATGTAATGTATTAGGTGAGGTTTAATTATGCATGTATGTTTCTATGGCACAATCAAAATCCTATTTTGCTCTTTCTTATACATATAATGTAAATATGCATGCGTTTTTTGTAGATTATAAATTACGGTGAGTCCAAATAAAAAATGTAAGGAGCAGAGTACTCCAAATAATTATAGAGCAAAATTGTCGATGAAGTCAAATAAGATCCTTGGATGATGTGCAAATGTATTGTGTCTGATTATATATTGCACCTCTCTGTCGTTTATTAAAGATTTCGTTTAGTCATCTAATGAAGTATTCAGGGCTGAACGTCATGCGGTCTCGACGCATCCAACTCGGTCCGGTTTTAATAACAAATCATCTTTACCATTGTGTACGGATTATAGAGAATTACACGCTGATTTCCATTACCATGCCTTCGTGTGTCGTTTTATTTCGAGTCGTTACAACATGATCGTAATTTCTGATTTATTCATAACGTTTCTTCTCACAACAACAACAATATTATTTCTTGAGGGTCTCGTTTGATCTGATTGTCTATCTTTCTCTTGATAAAATAATACCTATTTCTAGTGTGTCGAATATATTAAGCGAAAACAAGCCTATCTAACTCTCAAAACAAATCGACATAAATCGTTGAACCTAAATTTATCTTTCTTGTTTCTTAAAAACATCGCATTAACAGTACATTTAACTTGACTTGTACAAAACTGACGTACCTACAAAGAAATTGTATCGTTAGTCTTAAAAGTACTTCGGTTTAAGACAATTTGATACAATCATTCTCCATATTTTCTTTGATTTAACCTCTGCATTCAATTTTAATTAAGAAATAATTAAATTCAACCACCACAGCCGTAATAACAATTTCTGCCTTGTTCATTTTGGTATGATCACTTCCTCGAATCGCGAGATGTATCTGCATGCTCATGAAAGTTTATCTGTACAAGCCCACGCTAAGGAAGAAGCGAATAATATCGCTATAAATATATGAAAGTAAACCGTTACAATATAAAGCGGGCGTTGCAAATAAAGTTTCATTTGTGTAAGTCCGCGACGGGTGCGGTGCTCGGCGCGGCTCGATGGTGTGATTTCATAATTTTCTCCTGGCAGTTTTCTATGGGCGCGAGCCGATAAAGCTGTTCCGAGTCGCAAGAGAAAGCCGATATAGTGTTGCGTTTCCCGATGTTCTTGCACTTAGCTGGTGTGTGCCAAGCGATGAGCGAATAACCGCCATTAATTAGATATTTAATTAGTATCTACTAACAGCACATACCCATTTTCCGAGTTCTTCTTTAAAATTTACAGTAGCATGTCGATTGCGTAGCACTCGACGTGCTCTAGTTTCTTATTGTGTAAATCAGGTGAAATACAGCGAAAAATTATATAGCATCGCATTTTTGTTGATGGCAAATTATTTACCCTTGAAGGCTGTATTCAGTAATACAGCCTGGTAATCATGATCATCATTCTGATCCAGAAAATATGAAGAAGTACTAATTTTTGAAAATATAATATATACGACAAACAGATCAAAGGGTCCCCGGTTTACTTTGATCACTTGATGAATCTGAAACGTGAAAATCAATGAATAGGAAACGAGACTTTTTTATTTACTGCTATGAGCACTGAAGCGATTTGTTTTTTTTAAACGTAATGTGTAATCACGAGCAATATTAAAAATAACCATATTCCTCATTATTTTAAGACAATGTTTATTCAAAAGACAAAGTGAACGATATATTTAAATAACTTAGGTTATTCCTCTCGTAATGAGCTTTCAAATGTTTTAATGTAACGACCTCTTGATTTCAGTACGTAAAAGAAGCAAACCCGTCGATTTCATTATATCTATCGGATAATATAGCATCATCGTGGAATAATAATCTTCATTTCATATCTCCCGATCACCTGCAGATTATTTTTATAAAGTCATTGATAGTCTGTTTCTTATACGTATTACATAATAGCTGTTGCCTGCGGTTTCACTCGGAACCCAAAGGACTTTTTGAGACAAAAACGTAGCCTGTACCCTTCTCCAAAGTACAATCGATCTCTACGCCAATATTCATCAAAATTATTTCAGCCATTTATGCGTGAAAACGTAACAGACAGAGTTATGAAGTTCGAATTAATTATAGTATTAGTATGGATCTTTAGAACTCATCTTTGTCACACTACGCTTTTAGTTTACGTCATGCGTCATAAGCCGTATTCGTACGCACCGGTGTCGCGTCGATACGCGAGCGATGAGAAAGTTGTTCAGCTGCTCTCTCGGCGCGATTGATTCTGTCTCGCGTGCTGCCAACTGCGGATGCCTCCGGGATGGCTGCGTCACCTCAATGCGTTCATCAACGAGCTTTCCAAATCATATAAAAATGCGTTTTATGCTAGGCTAAATACGGGCTACGCTAGATTAAATTCCATGCAATATTTAATTTAATACTTTATTCCTCTTACTAAAATTTTCTCTGGTATCGTCGGTGTGTTTACGAATACTGTCCTATAAACAAATGCCCAGAGGATGACCTATCTGGAGGCGATATAAATTTTTGTTCCGTTTAGAAGTAAAAAGTGCGACCAGTACGGACCTGCGCAGAAACTGATCGCTAAGTTTTTGATCAAAGTTTTTATGGCAACAAAAAATCAATCTGAATTTTGAGCAACTTGATTTTGAATTTGAAAGTATTCTGTTTTTGTAACTTTTAGTCCAGTGGCTGGATCAATATCGAATAAATTCGTGTAACATTTCCATGTATCCTAACCTTTAAAAGTGTAAATAAAACGTTCCCAAGAATTTCCTGTAAATGTTTAAGCATACACCAACAAAAAATTTATCTTTTATACGCCCAAATTCCCCGTCGGTATTATACAAAGATTATCAAACCTCCACTAAAACGAATATCAAACAAACGGGAAGCAAGGACAGATAAGACTTGGAGCTTTATGAAACCGTTTCCAGATTACGTCGGTATCATCGTAAGACAACACGCGATACAAGATGCTGAGAGGTCACCGTTATCTTCTTCCTTATTTGATTGGGGCGCGGTTTTCATACGTTACCGGGATGTAAGTGCTTGATAAAGCCTTATAAAAACGATTTCCCTTGTGCTTTTAAGTGTTTTAGGTCATTAGGAGTATTAGATGCAAGGTTATCATTGCCTTCTCTTTAGAATGGTCCCAGCTTTTCCCCGTTGATATCGGCTTCCACTTACCAGATGCGGCTAAGTATCAGTATTTTACCAGTACATGAAGCGATTGCCATCAGACCTCGGCAACCGTTTTTTTATAATGTATATATATTTAGGTTGTCATGCTTTTCAAACTCCTGTTTTTTTAACACTAATCATTGTCATAGGTGTGTCTATGACAACCGGGACTATCTCCGATGCACGCGTAGTTTTGTCTCGATGTGTCAATATTCAAATTCAAAGGTCTCGAGTTCGATTCCAAGGCACGCACCTCTGACTTTTCGAAGTCATAGCGTATTCATAGTTAATTATCACGCGCTTAAACGGTGAAGGAAAACATCGTGAGGAAACCTGCATGCCTGACAGATTTTCTCGACGGCGTGTGAAGTCTGCCAACTCGCACTAGCCCACTGTGATGTGATGGACTATAGCCGAATTCCTCTTATTCTGAGAGGAGACCCGTGCCCTGCAGTGAGACAATGTAATGGGTTGATTATGTATCCATATTCGGCACCCATCCATCCACTGACCATGGTAGCAGATTGATTATCGTAGCTATTGCTTACCCAGGTCCTATAATCATAGATATAGCCTCCGAGTATATTACACGAACAGAATGATTTAGGTTGTTAATATCGCGCTTTATTCCATTGACGTTATTACACTGTATACAATTATGCTAATCTACTTAGCTTCAGGCTTTAAACAGTAACTGATTGATTGCCAAGAGCTACACACGCACTGTAATAAGTAGGTACTTATGTAGATAAACTACCGATGGGCCTATGGACAATAAACCGAGTCTTATTAACATTGCATGAATTAAACATCCTAATAAAACATTCCAAATGCAATTATCGTGTTCATTGTTACCTTCCACATAATAAAATATGTCTACGACCCGTCGCGACGAAACAGTTGATTGAATAATTTTGTTTTATCAAAAGGACGTCATTATCCAACATGTAACAAATTGAGAAAGATGAGTTCCGTACAGAAATAGCTGCGGTTTGGCTCCTGGATTCTAATCGAGCGCGCGTGACTCTGCAGGAGAGATACCCGACACGTGGGGGTCTGAGAACACGTGACTCCTATTTAGGAACGACCCGTAGAAAGTTTCCACCGTTTCAGTTGCTTATAGAATAGACGTGAGATGTTCTAAAAAGGATTGTTACAAGCAATGTATTACATGTGTTTCTACACCGTCACTTTTAAGTCGTTTTAATGCCGAAAGGACGGTATTATACTCATCATTTGGAATAATTTTTATTATGGAGCCCGTGATTTCAGGGTTGGTTCCACAGAAAAAGGTATTCCTAATCATGAGTATAATACCGTCCTTTCGGCATTAAAACGACTTAAATGTGACGGTGTGCGCGACTGCTACGCTAGATCATGGGTTTGATTCTCAGATCGAGCAATTTTTTTGGGGTTTTCTATGAAATATTCAGTAGTAGCTCGAAGTTTGGGATTTGCGCCCGATTAGGTAATGACAATAGGTTGGTCCCCTATAACATGGAAGCTAAACATTGCGGACTGTGCGTGTACTTTATAACGCTGCTGCTTAACCCTCTGGGGAATACCGGCGTGATGGTATGCATTATTGTTACAAAATGTGTGTTTACATGTTCAGAATGTGGGAACTCATTTGACTAAACATCATCAATAACAGGTGATAGACAAAAAGTAGCTATGCAAAAAGTGTTTGCATATAATAGCTTGTTACACAGAATGAAATGTTTGCTTGAAATACCAGTAGCTGTTTTTACAATCCGTCAAATGGCTCTATCAACAAATTACTCTGCGACTTTCTAAGATCATGACAAGTGTGAATGAGATGTTTTAATTGAATCGCCTTCGGCGTTGCGTGTGCGACCTACAAACGCATGGCTTCATGTATAATAAACTTTGCTACCATGTATTTTTAATAAAGCATCGTCTGAAATTATTGGGATTATAAATTAAATACTTTATAATACAGAACCTTTGTCCAAATTCGGATGACACGTTTGTGTACTTATGTGATAATTTGTGTTTGTAAAAGCATCCACGATGGAGGGGAAATTCCGTATGTGGGTCAATTTAAAACCAAATTAAAAACAATTGTCCCTTAAACCAAATAATGTCAGTAGTCATTTATGTAATATTGCGTTTAGATACTATAATATATTATGTCGTACATGACGTGACTTCCTTTTTCAGCATAAATGTCAATAAAATATCTTCAATCGAATCACTAGTCCTGTTTACGAAACGTATACATTTAAATCTATGCCTGTTATTTAATCAAAGACGTAATCTTATAAGTATATTTGTTATTCCTATCCTTTATGATGTAACTTGTTCGACAGATTTAAAGATATTGACTAAATTACACCGTACAAACATTATCATAAGTATTCAATTTTAATTGAACTGTAGCGAACGCAGTAATAAAAAGTAATACTTGTGGCCTGCGAGCAGAGCTATCCATGATATTGTAGATAGTAAGCATTTGTTATAAACGTAAGTGCCTATGTAGTCGTGTTGTGGGAAAGTCCACCGATGCGTGTGGAAGGTCGTATCGTTTACCCCGTGATATCATATACGTTACGTAACAGTTCAATGCCTACAGTTAGATAACGGAAATTCAAACCCTAAACATAATGAATTTTGGGGCGAGTTTCGAATGCTCCATCTCGCAGTGATATCACCCGTATATTGAACAGTGCGTGTAATGAAAGCTTTTCGTAATACCAATAAAGTGAGCACACAATCTTATCGGAGTTGTGTCAATGTAGTACTGTATTTCCTATGTTTTTCAAGAGAACTGCGTGATTTTTTTTATATCAGAATCAAAACACGCTCGTAAATCTCAATGTTAGTGAGTAATGCGATGATGCGGGCAGTTCAGGTCGAGCCACTATGTCTAGGTTAGTAACCGTTGTCCCATTTGCCTAAGTTATGACTTTTGGGGCTTTGGGCGTTGTAAAATCTGGAACACTTATAAATAGGTACTCTGTAGTCACAAAAGTTTATTGGGATTTTTGTTACGACAACCTCGTTCCCGAAACAACGCACGAGCTTGTTTTTTACGACACTGAACGCGGTCAGCTTTTATTGGTAAAGCCAAAATTGAGACATTTTAGGTAACAACTTTAAAGAAATTCTACATTGTTGGCATGGTATTTATTGCTCGAGTATTTCCAAGTAATATAGACGGAAGTCACGTATCGATCTGACACATTATTATTTCTTTTAGTAACCACCGCACAAATTATATTATTTAGAACTAGCACCCATAAAATATATTTCCAATAAAAACATCAGATATGGCGCCTCGTTTAACTTCGGTGATAAAGACGACCAATGTTTAAAAAAAATTGTCTGGCATAGTTTTTTTTTAGATAGCATTGGCGCTTTGTGGTCAGACTGGTTACTGCGCAGTGTACGCATTAGTGAAACCAGAGCCGGTAGCGATTTGGTACTGATCGACCTCGCACTAAAACTAGATTTATCGCTCGTTACAGGCAACTAAAATGTTTGTTATGAACGCGAGAACTAAAATATCTACCAACCCTCGATTGTACACAGAGAAATTTATAGAGTAAAAGCGCACAATATCTATTTTTGTGCACCACGTGCAGAAATGTTTCATGCTCGCACACGTATGTTCAATCCTTTGTACGTTTCCAAATACATAACATTGCAAGAGAGAATTTTGGCTTCAGCATTTTCGTAAGCACAGCACCGTTTATCACTAAATAGTAGCAAAAGCTTTAGCAGATCTTTATATATGTATATAATTCTTCTGTAAGTTTGTATGTCACTGAACTTGTCTCAAACGACTGGACCGATTTTGATGAATTTTTTTTGTGTGTTCAAGGGGATCTGGGAATGGTTTAGATCAAACGACTGGACCGATTTTGATGAAATTTAGGGGATCTGGGAATGGTTTTGTCCGCTGTCCGCTGTATTTCGCTTTATACGTAGCGAAGCACGTACCGGGCCGCTAGTATACATATAAAAAAATTCAAAATGTCGGAGTGAAAAAGGCTCTAATAGCAAAAATCTGCAGCGAAACAAAACAACGCGACGGTACGAAAGTGGACCTCGATAGTATTTTCTAATAGAACTTGAGATACTTATTTGTTTTTTTATTGTTTAGAATTTTAGATTGACCTGCATGTCCCAGCAAATATTGTAAAAGTGGGAACACGGGTGTGCCCCTGCCAAGTCGACCGCAAAGCAAGAACTGTACCTACGTCTAACTTTATTGGAATCGTTTCGGGCATTTTTTTTTAAGTTCAGCTAATATAACACATATAGATCATTCATCACTTTAAATTTGTTATAGTGATAAGTTTTGGTACCTGCATAAAAAGAAAATTTAAAAATGAGAATCTGAAGTAGGTACTCGTACCTATTCGATATGGAACCCTAAGAGATCAGCTAAACTAAAGAAAACGGATCATGAATCAGCCTTCATTCGTACATATCTACTTTAGTAAGTATCTTTTATATACTCTTAAGCTTGGCTCTTTATTTGATCTTACTACTTTTTTATAGCCAAGTAATTTTAATCGAGACTTGGCACGTTTTTACAAAATGTTTTTGCTGGGATGTAATTGTTTAAACATATTCTAATATGATGAGCAAAAAATTTGAAATTCTCTTTTTTTTATTTAAACTGGGATAAGCATTGGCATCTTCAAATATGCTCGGCTTTAAATAAATGCGTCTTGTGTATAAGTATAAGCAAGCAAACTAAAAAGGATTGTAAATACATTTCATACGACTGTATTCGGAATAATAGCAATAAATATTGGATTAAAGTTGCAGTCATATAAATAAAGACAATTGCTCATTCAGATGCCTGAGGATTTACCAAGATAATTAATTTATCTAGCTGATTTCACCATTTAAATGCTCATCTAGATCGTTCGATTGCTTTTTATTTATATGGTTATTAACTCTTAACGATTATATATTGCTCTCTTTACGTAGCACTAGATAATCGTATGAATGGAATTGATAAAGTTTAATTTGATCAATTAAAAACTTTATCTCGTTATTAGCTGCTAAGAAAGGATGCGCACTATTTATTTGATTGATACAATGTTTTTTACTTTGGTTACTGATTAAGAGATGAAATTACCAATAGAGATAATTTCCAAACTAACCGGAGATTCCGTGTTAGTTTCTCACGTTCGTCAGCTTTCACAATTTATTCCAGTTTTATTTATCTCTGTTACAACATTTCAATTCGTCTGCCTGTCTGTACTAGACTAATGAGACGACATTATTTATAATATTACATGTAAATTTCTTTTACTGCGCTTTCGTTATGGTGGACCCAATTATAAATAATGTTCGTTACATTCCACAGTTTGGGGACATAAATAATACGTTAATGTAAAGACGCACTGTGGTTGTTTATTAATTAACAAACCACATTATATAATACTTTTAAATTCTAATAACGTTCAAAAGTCTAGGACGCGTTTTACAATGACAAATGGTAGCTTGCAGTGGCGTGACTTGTCACAATTTGGTTGTTGCCGAGGGGTTGTCGGTGGCCCTCGCGATATCTCCGGCAACACACGGCTGCCGTGTCATGTAGGTGTTCCTACTGAATTTGTCTACTTTAGCTGTACGCCCGCTTTAGGGGCTGCGGCCTTACGCGTCCCTGAAATGGCTTAGTGTGAATAATAAACGAAGGCGCGTCAAGGTTTTAGCACTTGTATATGTAAGGATTATTTTTGTACATTAAATGCATGACATTAATTTAAATACCAGTTGTGGCACAATGGATGCGTCCCTAGCCGTGTCCTTACAGTTCGTAGAGCTTGCCAGATGAGAGAGTTAATCTTAATAACTAAACCCTTGTAGAGAAAGAGAAATCTAACGTTTAGAGCATTAAAGTTTAAAATCGCACACTTGAGTATATTAAAAAGATAAACGGCATTATTATGTAGTGACATACGTGACTGTTACCATTGTCGAGTGGTTCGCACTTAAATCATGCGTGATCGGATGAAAGTACGATTGTGGCGCTATCTCGCATCTTCCCACGGGCGACGGACGGCTTCAACCGCCCTATTGTTTCATGTTGATATTATATCGAAAGAAACTACCTACAAAACAATACTAATAGGATGGATCTATTACAACGATAACCCTGCTATGCCATACATCATTCATGACTTTTTATTAAAGCAGCACCTATTTATAGAACTGACCATTTAGGGCCATTTTAACACAGCATGAATAAAAATATAAAAGCTGTTAATGACGTTAAGGAACATCGTGGTTTAATTCGACAAAAAGCGGCACGTCAAATGCCGTAAATTAATTGTACATAATCAATCAGAAAGTCTTGTGAGGCAACAACTTGTCGTCTTCGCGCCAAATAAAGAAGTCTTACAAAACACGCTTCATTTAATAAATCAGCTACATAATTCAACCATCAAAATTCGACAGGTAATCCTTTGAATTCATTGGTGCGTGATAACGCCGTGTCGTACTTCAAGCACCAAGGGACTCTTTTTTCTCTTCGGCCACATTCGAAGCATGGCATCGATTAAAATTCCACGGCGCGATCCTCCATTTTTGGGAGTTGACATATTTCTTAAGCGTCGACTGGATGTTTTTTACGGTAAATGTACTCGTGGACATGTACAGTTTTATGTCGCAATATCCCATATACCTCAATACGCAACGCGTGACCACCGGACGTTTATAATGAACGCGTCAGGTTAATAACCGACAGAGTACATAAGCTCCGGGAGGTTCCTAACACAATAAAATTGTCATTATACCGCCGTATCCTCTTTAATTACGTTTGTGGTCGCTATGTCAACCGTGAAATGTCGAATTGGGCACTAAGTATCAACTGTCAGCTTCTCAGAATTTTTAGGATTCACAAGACGAATTTGCTCTTTCGTTCAGGTTATCGACCAACCTGACATTCTGACACCTCGGGCAGTGCAAAGGCGTGACGTGAGAAGCGACACTCCCGTCTAATATATCGTGCAGTATGGCCGGCAGCATCAATTGCAAGTCGAATCCCCTGAATTTTCCGCAATAACCAAAGCTCTTTTCAATTGCCCGGACGTGTTCAGAACGCGTGCCGCCAACCACAGCAATTGACGTATCTTTGCCCACAATTTCGATAAAACCCTGTGTTCATCGCATCATCTCGTTGAGGTGTGCGGTCGGCGCTCACAGTTTTATGCTGACCAAAATTGAAAGTACCAAATCGATCACGAGCATGTAACTAAGTATATATGTGTATATCGCGTAATAGCACGGCAAACAACGTTTCTCAACGTTACCGCAAGGGCCAATTTTAGAGCCGAGCCTTCCGAGCCACCGGAGTCGGCCTGATTGATTGCTAATGACTATTGTTACGCTGTTACGCAACCCCCGGGGCGAGCCGTCCGAACTGACACCGTACATGACGGCTAACATTACTTCCATACTTCTACGTCTCATGGAAGGTCTAAACCGTTTATTTGCGAACAACAATAAACGGATATGTTGGCCCTCGGGGAATTAACATATCAGTGATACCGGACACACACGGGACTGATCGTAACCCTGTAATAATCCTCGATATTCACCTCCTCGGGCCAAGCAATTTGAAATGACATCAGTATATGATTGCACTATATTTTCATTCTCTCGCCATATAATCTGGCGCAAGTTTCTTTATAAATATAAAGATGTATTTGCCGTGGGCTGTAATTGATATCTACGAGTAGTAGAGCTGATTGATTGTTAATGGATATTGTTACATGATCGCCTTTATTGGGAAGATAATGCCTGTACATAGAGGTCTTTGCCCCATCTGCTTGATTGATTTGACCATATGAGTTTTCTCTAGCAAGTTGCTGTCGTGGCGTTTGCGAGTTAATAGAGGTCTGTTAGAGTGAAAACATCTTTAGCTCTTGGCTTGCAATTATGTTTCATTATAGCATTCTCAGCGGTAAAGTTACTGCTAATGAAAAGTCGGACTACTTAATGTTATAATATCGCCCTAAGGTTGTTGCTTAAAGCTTTGCTGCAAATAAAATGGAAATTACTCATTTAATTATGATAGATAGATTGATCGAGACATAGCTGAAAATTTTCTACTAATAGCACTACCATGGTTGCGACAATCGATATTGCGTGTGGTGGATACCCTGATTCGCTAGCAATTCGTGACGAGCGATAATCGATCCGCGAGCATCGCAAACAAGCGAGTTGCGATGCCCAGCGACCCGGCAGACCTCGATCTGAATCAGCACGCGGCCGATTCAGCGAACAGTACAATGTGACTAAGTTGGAAACGCACAACACAGCAAGCGATGCCAGAGCAAGCACAGGCCGACCGGCCTCGGTCGATTACGATCGCGAAGCTGCATCGCCGCACTCCCATTATGGCCTTTTACGTGGCGATTGTATCAATTGTGACGTCGATTATCGAAAACGCGCCGAGGTCAGTACTGACAAAAAAGTCTTTGAATCCGTTCATGTGTTTAAAGGGTATGTCGTTTTTTGTCGCTATTTGAGGTAGATACGAACAGACATAAATATTCAGCAGGATATCTTTTAAATTGTATGCTCTTAAATATATTTTATCTGAAGGTGATCAGTAAAGTAACGTAGTGGGTAAACAAAGGCAGCAGGGTCAGGGCAGAGTGCCGGGGGCGATGTGCTGCCTGATTTATGAGTGCTCGATACCGGAGCTCTTCCGCGGTGTCCGTTGACGGTAACCGCACGGATCTCGATGGACCCTTTTAAAACCACCGGTAAATCCCTACTTAATACTATCGTTGGACGAGGAAAGGGTTGCGGTTATATTGTAGCCGTTCATGAAGCATCCGTTTTTGTAAGGTCTCCAAATTCAAATCCGTCTTAAAATTGCTAAGATACCTTAATCTTAAGTTTCCTGAGGTAAAAGATGTACTTGTTAAACAATTATTTCCTAATTCACCCTTCAACACAATGAGTTATGAGTAGTATTACTATATGATTGTGAACCATTACGGTACGCAGTGTTCAGTTGTAAAATTGATGGCTGTATACGCAGCTACTATCAATGAAAAATACCATCCGAGACCTCCACTTACTCAACGAGTAAATCCAGGCCGCTCCCTGCCATTAACGCATTAATTTTCATCACTGCAAGAATCTTGCGGTCGTATTGGAAAATAGTAGCCGGTAAAATTGGAGCAAAGTTAAATGACTGATACGAGTGCGATCGAACATGTTCTTTGACCACTACAGGGCGCTGCGGTTTCTACTCGGTCGGTAACATAAGTAGCACAGGACAGAATTAATTATCGACGGGTAGAAGTGCTCAACGGTTTCTTGTGTAAAACGAGACGAGACGCACCATGGGAAAAAGGTTAACTGAATTTTTGCATAGGTGGAATTTCCGACTTGTGCAAACATTTCATTTGATTATTTTCATTTGATTTGATTGTTTTCTTCCATTTTGATTCTTCTCACCGTTTCCAGATTTTATCAATACCTATTGTAATTAAGTATATTTGTCGCGTTCTATATCCTGACCAACGGCTACTGAACTGAGTATATTTATTAGTTGGTAGTTCTCAACTTTGAAATATTTATATTTGATAAAAAGATCTGTTTCAAATACCATAAATAAACATTTAAATTACTTTTTTAACATTTTTATTTTCTACATAAATAAAAGCACCTAAAGAAAGCAGCTTAAATTCAGAAAATCAGGTAGTCGCTCATTTTTTTTTACTAAATACGTGTATATATTGAAAACGATTTAATGGTATTTTTAACGATACATTTTATGGTGTAATACATCACAATGTTATAACATCGGTGTAGGGTATCTTAGTAATTGGATACACTTATCGTGGCGGCCGCGGGCGGGTCTGTCCCCCGTCTCTCGCGTGGATTTATCGCCGCAGCAAATCATTGCGTTCATATCACTTGGTTCTAGCTTCCCTTCAGCAAAACCCGAAGACTTTGGCTCTTTACAAACCGCTAACTTCCATTAGCACAAGTTCCGAATCTTTATCTAAGTTATTAATGTTCGGTAAACACGAATATAGGAAAATTTAATGGCGAATATGTCTTAATTTCGGATACTTTCTAGAATTTATGTCGCCTTCGACAACATTAAGATATATGAAAGTGATAGAACGGCACTAACTAAAGTCTAGTCGATTTCATTAATATTAAAAAAATAATTATTTTAACGCAAGAGGAATGCTACACAAGTTCTAGTTGTTTTGTTTATTGTATCGTTAACTCTTTCATTTACATAGGTATTTCTAGAGCCGATAACCCAACGAGATAAACAACAACTAGAAACTGTGTTATTAGATTACGTCACAGTTCCAAGAAACTTTACTGGAATTAATAAAAGCAGGCTTGTGTAGTCCTGATTGCTACAACCTTATAAATTGTTCGGCTAAAAAAGCTCTTAGTACGTCGCCGACGAACGCGATCATTAAGACCTCTATAGAAATTAATCACCACGAACTATCAAGCTAGAAACGACACACTAATAAAGTTTATTTACTGTTTCTACTTTTAGGTCCTTACAATATGAACACCCTCTTTTTTGGGGTTAAAAGCAATTGTTATCGCAACTAAAGGAAAGTAATAAAAAGTTTTAGGGATACAGACGAATAAATTGTACTCTCCCTCAAATAGTCGTTTTTATCGATGTAAGGGAGACACAACTGTCCTTGATTCAAAGCCATGTCGCAATGTTTGTCGTTGAGAGATAATACTGTGTCTGTCATCGAATTCGTCAATGTCATGTCGATGAACGTTCCTACTAAATCGGCAATGCATTATCCTTTGTGAGCATTAGCCGCTAAAACTGTTTGTGATAAATGAGACATGTCCAACGTGAGACAATAAATCAGCTTCTTCAACCGGCAAATGCTCTCGCGTCAATTCCTTGCCTTTCCTTGTAGCGTTTCTATCTTATTTCCATCGATGTCTAATTTTGCTGGGTAATACTTTAACGATTGTTTTACCAGCATTGGATAGAGAACAAAACGATTTTTTAGACGTGACGATTCAAACTTTAGTTGCATTGTAACAGTTCTACAGCTGGGATCCTGAAGGTTAACGCGGAGACGATCGTTTGTAAAACTTTTGACCTTTGATGAACAATGCTACCCTTCGATCGGGCCCATGATAAATGTACGATACGATGGCTCATCGATCCATTTTGTAGTTTTATTTTACTTATAAATCATTTTTGAATTATTTATGTTGCATTTGTACGTAACGTGCCAGTGGATTGTTCCACGAACTTTGTTTTACGTAGCGTTTATTGGGTCAAGCTTTTAATCATTGTCAGTGGTTGCATAACGTGTACATGGGTCGTGTTTCGTTCACGTATTGGTTTTACACCGTTAAGTGTGTCCGGTAACAAGTGCAGAGCTTCGAAGTGTTAGGAACACAGGCCATCCCATGCCCGGTCTTGTCTGTAACTTAACGCTTTGTTTCTCACGCATCGAGTTACTATAATGCAATTTAATGTTAAAGTAGAATTTGCAAGTGTTGCTCGAAATGTGCACATTTGTAGCAATTTGTGGGTATGCAAAGCGAAGTTATAGTGGAAAGTTTATTTACATAACGAGATATAAACGTAATAAGTTGTTGTCCCACAGTCGTGAATTGCCAGCTTAGCTTTACCAAAGTACCTATTTATATTTGAACGCGCCCTTTAAAGATACTAACGGATTTATGATTTTAGTTACAGTTTCTTTATTTATAAATAGACTCTGTCTATCTAAATCTTCATCTCATGATAGCTTAGCAAATAAATATCGAAAATTTAGATCACCAAAGCTTGCGTGCTGGCCTGATTGCGGCTATAAAGTACTCATCCTGAAACTGGAAATGTAGCTAATCCTAACATTATGTGCGCGCGATCAGAGTCCAGCTGACGTATTGTCGTTAATTCATAAGTACCTAGGTACCGTTTGTTATAATGTAAAGTAGCTATCTGGCACCAATTTGTCACAATAATAAAATTAACGTCTTTTTCACATAGTGATTTGTTGCTTTTGGTAACGGGAATTTAGTTGTAACTGATGAGGTGAAGTAGTATCATCATAATCAACTTTTAACATGTCAACAACTTTAAACGTGTCACATGTCATGTCACGTTGAACATGGTCACCTAATAGACCGCTACAATAAATCGCCAGGCAATTTTGACATAATTTGATGATAAATCTCCTTTTTCTTGCAATCAGTCTAACCAAAGATACATATTCATTGCATTTTAACATTATGCCAGTGATCTCAGCACTTACTCAAGATGGCATCATTAGGTGAGAGTGTCAACTGAATCACTGATGAATTTAAACCTTGTAACAGTTTTGTATCTAAGCTTTTCTCAATTCATGCTTATGCAATGCAACTGTTGCATATTAATGCGTCGAGGATATTTTTTGGTTAAATGATTTACAACGAGAAGCTTTTAGTTTAAACCTAATGTACAGTCGACCAAAGAATTAGGTTAGGCATACAGGAAGCAAACAAAATCCACATCTTGAGATACATACAACCTGTAACAGAATAATTTAGAACTTTCTTGGACAGATTTACGTTTTCTTGGCTTACTTCATAATAATATTATATGTAGGGAACCTAAATAAGCTTCCTAATGCGTCACTCGATCACGTTGCTTAATAATTGGATGAGAACGTGAGTTGCCGAAATAAGGTATAGTAACCACGCCAAACGCCTCGTGATCTGTGGTTTTGTTCTAGGTATATGTTACCGCCCTTTGGGCTACATGTATATATTTATTACATCCCATACCAGAAGGTACACACGGAAACATTCGAAACATGTAAAGAATTATATTATTACATCCCAACAAAGCAATTGTGGTTACTAAGACACAATTTCTTCATAGTGTATGTTATTCTACCGCAGCTCTAGGGAGGATCTACAAATTGAAGGTATTTTATAGACAGTAGTAAGAGTTAATGCATGGACATTTATTGGACTATCACTGGGCGAAGCCACAGGCTAAGCGTTGTTTGTAATGATCAGTGGCATCCGG
The DNA here is from genome assembly GCA_910591435.1 of Acronicta aceris. Taxonomy (NCBI): domain Eukaryota; kingdom Metazoa; phylum Arthropoda; class Insecta; order Lepidoptera; family Noctuidae; genus Acronicta; species Acronicta aceris. Next base: position 3,074,072 of record OU342767.1, on the reverse strand, counting down.
TCCTTATAAGTCTTTTTCTGTACATTAAAGCTTCTCAATCCTTAAGCACTGCATTATTGTTTGGTTTCCGGGTCATTAAGGATTATAACTGTAAACTTCATTTAGAACTTAAAGAACTATATTAATAATACCGGAATTGCTAGATCTTTTAACGCTGTTATTTTCTTAGCTATTTGGTCTTATCATATTTTATAAAAATTTATGATCTACAACTTTATTGAAGATGGCCGCGATGTTTACACATTTATAGATGCCCGATTAAAATTAAAATTCCTTTTGAATCTCTTTGTTTTTACTCAGGTATGGGAATTTATCATTGATTATTATCATTACAATTAACGAATTCCCCGGTTTAACAAGCATAAACAGGCTATGCTTCTCTTCCAATTAAGAGAAAAACGAGCCGAAGCGTCGCATCGCCTCCACACCGGTCTTAGGCTATTTTCTACTTAGATTTTTTGTTCTTTGATAATTTCAGGCTCATCCTAACGTCCAAGTCTTTCTTTTTTATTCGTTTATATTTTATTTAAAGTACCAGAGTCCGTCTGGTTTTCACTAATAATATAACATTGTTATGAGTTGACAGCGATTGCTTTAGCAGCTCTACCAATTTTAATGTCATTAATGTTCTTTTTTTGTGCGACTGGTTGTCTGATGTCATAGTATGTAGCTAAAGATCTGATTCTTTACTGGCCCTCGTATACTTCAGATTTAGCAGTGATGTGCAGCATTTGTTATAAACCCAGTGGAATTTATTGAAACATTCATTACTGGGAGGTCGGGGACCGATTTGTGTCAGGTGAGTTGACTCATTTACAAATAGAAGATTAATTCGGAACTTTACGACTGTCACCGCCCACTGTATTACTGAATGTCGATTTCATTGCTATGACTACGTCCTCCGTCACAGTTATTTTCAGAGGTTCTAGGTTCTTACTAGGTATGTTAATGAAGCTTCTATACATTTTCAATTAGAATTTTGCTTGGTAGGTATGGATGTGATATTCCTTACTACAAAATCAATGAATAAATCTCAGCCTTGTGACTGTACTAAAGTATTAAAACGAGCAACCAATAAATATCTTTTAGATTATTTTGTGGATGTAATGGTGTTCTGGAAGCGATACAATTAATACCACTGCAAATATGATCTTACAAAATTGGTTCGAGTTACGTGTGGCCCGAGGCGAAACAGGCGCTTTGTGAAATTGAAAATATAATTAAAACGGACCGCGAACTACTTCATTATAAAATTGAACTGTTTTTTGAACGCCTACCGCATAAATTTTATTAATATTACATAGCTGTTGGAGATGCTCGATGAACGTGTTCGGTTTCACATCTTTGTACGTGCCCACGGGTGTTTCTGTATTTCTCTTAGCGAGAACAGCGTTTTGTTTCATTACAGTAACAGTTATCCTAACAAAATTATTAATTTTCTCTTACATACTATCATCACATCTCCAGATAGCATTAAATAATATCAGTATTACGAATTTCAAAGGTTAAATGGCCTTAATTGTGATAACGGCGTAATATCATAGATTAGATAATAGTTAGGTAACATCATTTGATTTATGACCGAGCGATTTAATGACGGTTACAATGATGGTCAATCGTAATTAGTCACATCGTAATGCAAATGTCACCTTCCCGTGCACGCGATGTGCTCGTTTGCGAGCTGTGTATGACGAAAACATTTATTGAATGTAAACTTAATTCCTAGTACTACAACGCAGGTCCTCAACCATGGAATTCAGTCGTCGATCTAGATCTGTTTCGACCCAAATTCGATTAAAAACAGCATTATGATAATGACCTTCGTAATTAATATCAGACTCAAGCACATATGTTAAGTTATTCCAACCTTCTGTGGTTTTGTAACGCAGATACATATTGCATGTTGTAAGTTATTATGAGGTCAACCGATGTGAACGGTTTAAATTTTTATGTTAATTTCGTTTATTGTTAATCCATTACTGCGATTAGTATCACAATAGAACCATTGAATGATGGCCCTTCAGTCGTGGACAGTTTGACATTCATTGTCAATCAATCACGAGGTCAGTGTGCACTCGGAAAGAAATTTTGCTATCGAAACTTCATGTAAAACTTTATTTTATTGTCTTCAACTTACCCAGGCGACACTTAAAAGAATGCAAGATTTCGTGAGATCCAACTCTTAAAGGTCTTCAAGTGAACTATATAACTTGGAAATAAGTTGTACCTATTGGAATATTGATACTTAGCTTCGCATGGATAAGTATATTCATATCTGTATTAGTTCGGATCAGTTTATTAGTAGTTACTTTATAGAATACCTATTATTCAAATTCATAACCGTCAGATATATCTAGGTAATTATTTTTAAAAGTATCTTCAATGAAACCTATACAGTCATTAATGTGTGATTATATAACACATCAGGTCGTCCAGTTAGCCATAGCGATGTGTATGTAGGTCAGACATAATAGGCGATACCATGACTCCATCGGCGGGGTTGTTACCAGCCTTGTCCAAGATTGAACTAGTTTTTCTATCAATCGAGACGAGGGCGAGGTGATTGTGAACTACGATACGACACGAACAAGTTATGAGAGGGAAGCGTGGGCGTTTTGTGGGAACATTGCACTATTTGTCAAATATGCCTGAGGCCCTCAGTGCTTGCATAACAAAATCACTTTAAATGTGAATAAAGAATTAATTACACAAAGAAAACTGGTACCTAATAGATTGCTACTATTTATTTACGCAATTGTTAAAAGCATTTTGACGTTAATATATATTTCCAAATTAATGTTCTACTCATCATGACTAAACAAACCATTGTTTTACTATCTGTAGTTAATAGTATAAACTTTTAAAATAATTGTACAAAATCATAAAAGCTGGTTGTAAAGCCCAAAAGATTCAGACTTTCTTTCAGAAATTGATAAAAAGCGCATTTGAAAATTCATGTTGTTTATATTACGAGTACTTACATAGATCTTCACCGTAGTAGTCAAATAATAATTCCCTTATGAATTCCTTATTATATTGACGGCGTTAAAGCTTACGCTCTAAACATAGTTTTGGACGAAAGCCAAGATATGTCTATGGCTGATTATGTTGCTTTTACCAATATGTTGCAATATGTGTCAAGGTAAAACATTTAAGATTAATATTCGCACCCGACTTTATAATAGACACTCTTACACTAATTTCTATTAATATAAAGTCTGAGAAAATTTCATTCTCAGTACATACATTTCAATACTTGATTCTCTAAAGCACCATTGTTTTGAACCTAATTTATTTTTGACTTGCACCAAGTCGTGAATTTAAAGGTCGCGTTGAACGAACGCAAATCATTCCTTCTATTGAGGTAATGAACTTTATAGATGTGGCTTTGAACCAATAGAACGTGATTGACGTGCGACCGTTGTCGCTGCTGCTGAACCAAGGTCGCTGTCTTCCCACTACACCTACTGCGTAGTACTGCTATCACTGGTAGCGCAGTGAGTGTTGGTAAACAAATCTATGCGAGCACGTACACTGCCGCTGGTTTCGTTAGCTTCCCTTCAAAATTCGCCCGAAATCACACTAAAGAAGAAGCTTTGAGACACAAGCTGTCTTTATTGATGTCACGAGGTTTACGATTTCACTCAATACGTCTAAATACTCACGCTCCGCGACTGCTGCGCTTGTTGATTTTGGAGACCGTTTTATGTTGCCATAAAATCCGCAGTGCTATATTTCAGCTCAGAACTTTATAGGGCAAATGCTCATCTTGGCGTCATATAATCTCGTAGTGTCATTCGATTTACGACATGTAAATTATTTATCAGTCGTAAATATAGAATTCCATTTCGTAAACGATCTTTCCATTTTAAAGGCCTGTTCAATCAGGTAAAATAAAGTGGTCTCGAGATAGACCGGAGCAAAGGAACGTAAAATTATACGTGGATGACAAAATATTTAAATTGCTCTATCAACTTAAGCTGTTATGTATGTATTACCTGTCGTTGCTATAATCATATCCTCTCATTTGAACTTCAGTGTAAACTAGGTAGCGTTTGTTACTTGTTAATATTTAATAGGCCCATCGGCATTGGTGTCAGGCTCGCTAGAGAATGGAAGGTTGTCGATCGGCACACCTCACCTACCGCTGCGGACGTGCAATTTACGCCGCCGCTGCATTCCTGCCCTTAACTATCTCACTGTAAGACATAATTAGGCTTGCATCGAATACATTGAGATACATTAATCTACATGCCCCGCTTATTTGATTAACCTTTTACGTATGAAGAATTTGTCCTGCTCTACAATGCGATTCGTCATGTTTTCATGTGTGCCTACTTAAATAAAAGATTTATATCTTATATAGATATCTTAATTATTTCAAGAGATATTAGATGTTTTTTGTTACGATCTGCTGCTCTCATATTTTTTCGATACCATGCACGTTATCGAATGAACACAAAAAGTAGCCTTGCATCGGTGGTATTCACGAAGCTATTTGGATGTAATGTAAATCTTAAAGGGCAAAGGCGTGGCATTAAGTACTTCGGACTCGTAAATATATCTGTAGGCGCAGCAGGTGACCTCTTAGGTGTTTAGTTCGTGAGCTTGCATATTTATTGCATCCAATATTCTACTGGTTTCTATTGTAACTGAGTACAAACACGCGCACTGTAAATCATCCCTCTTCTCATATGAGACCATGTTTCCTTGTTTTCCACTGGGATTTACTACTATTCTTACTCATTTATCTGACTCGGGAATAAAATCAAATTGAATACTAAACTGTGTTCAACTTTGAATTATATTTATAGTGCAGCTCATAACTACTAAGTACGTGTACTGTATTTGTTTCTGTGATCATTTAAATAACCGCATTCTCTTATGTGACCTTCAATAGTATAATAACTTCGTGCTTACTGAGCTCTGAAGCTCGATCTAATGTATTTAACCGTTCATATTCTAAATGTTAACAATCAACGTAATTGTACTCTCAACAGTTTGTTATTCGTTAGCCGATAGCAGATTACAAAGGAATCTGTAATTGGCAACATTTGTCGAGTATAATGATTGCATTCGAACACCACCTGTTTATACGAAATCCGCGTGGGAATCGGCGAGTGCCTGCGGCGCACCAGCGCACCAGGCGTTGCGCAAACGCACCGGTCGGTGGCGGCGACGCGGCAATCGACTGAAGTTTCGAAAACGGTTGCGACTGCGCACCTCGTTAATGCTGCGCTAGCAGACGAGTACAGTTACAAGAAATTATGGAAACAAATTTAGCAAACGCTAATTTTGAATAATCACAACAATCAGGCTACCTAGCTATAAACTTGTTTTGGACAACATAATGTAGGTCAACTTTCTGCAGCTTTGGATGCTATTAAAATGTACACTTAATTTGAGTTGCTCGATAGTCTCATAGGATCCTGTTATAATTAAGATCACATTTTAATGTGTATCATGAAATGGTTTGCAGGTCCATATAATCTTATACGATTGTTAACGTGAATATACAGAGAAAAGAGGTCCTGTTACTGGTATATTTACCATACACCTAACATACAGTTTAGTCTGCAACTTTAAGCTTCTGTTTATATTTTTGAAGTGAAAACTTCTTTGGGCGCGTTGAGCACTTTTTGGGTGAACAAAAATCATGAAACTCACGTCATCGTCACCGAACGCCATCCATGAGCTATATGTATACTGTGTATATATGTGTACATTTTGGGTGAACCAAAAGCGTGAAACAAGCGTCATCGTCACCGCACGCTTCCCACTTATCGACGATACAATACAAGTTACTTAGTTTTCACTTCTATCGGGAGTCCCCAAAGACCACGCATGTTTTTTTTTAATTACTCTTCCTCCGCTTCCTACTTAAGTATTATGTTGTATATAAGAAAGTTCTGATGCGTTTCCGTTCACTTCATAAATGATAGCCCACGCACAGTCAGAAACTTTATTTGCGTCCACACACGGAATTGTTAAAACAAACAAGTCGTCAGACCGCTCCGTAAACGCTTCCGTTGCCCACTTCGACTATTGTTTGCACAAATAGGTGACAAACAACACAACGAGTGAATGCGACCTCCGTAAACGCTTTTCACTGTCCCTCGATTGTCGTTAATTTGGAACTGTTTCGGGCTATTGTAAAAGTGAAATCTTAAACGGTTAGAGTGCTGAATAGTGAATGATCCATTTTCACAGTCATTTACACCGAACTTAGAAAGAATACATACTTTTTGTTATCTATTTTGATATATTTTTTCCTCTTTATGCAAAATATGAAAGCAGTCATCGCTTTCAGACGACTTGACAAATTATATACTTATCGGATACAAAACTTAAAAAAAAACACAGTTACAGGTCTTCATATTATGACCTTGTAAAACTAAATGAATGAAATATTTTTGCATAATTTAATATTAAATTTGTTTACAAAATATCGACAACTTGGACAAACATGTTAATTGGCCTCATGAATTGGACTATAATATAGCCCGAAAAAAAAACTAAATTGATTATAATATAAATTAGGTATCAAACGATACTTAAACCTAGAACAGAAATATTATAATATAACTAGTTTTTGGCCCGCGACTTCGTCCGCGTGGAATAGTTAATTTGTTCCGTATGAACTTTCATCCCCTATTTTATCTCCTTGGGGGTAGAATTTATCAAAATCCTTTCTTAGCCCGCCAGCCCGATCCCTCCAGTGGTTTGGGCTGTGCGTCGATAGATCACTGTGTCAGTCAGTCACCTTTGAGTTTTATATATATTTAGATATAATAATCGTTGGCTTGTTATTTAACACGTTGGTACCTACTACCAAATAGGTATTGATACGAAGTCCTAGTTTTAATAATTTTTGAAGCGATAAATAATTTTATTGATGTGTGTCAGTAGTACTATAAATAACGTTTCCATTATACATGTACAATAACTATAACATGGTTTGGTTTTCTAATCAAAAAACAAAAGACCGTAGAGAAAAGATAAATAGGGCTGATTTTTCCATCGCCAGATAACTTCATCGAAAGAATAAATATTCCAATTTTTGACAGTTTTTCTATACAAAATGTGTCAAACGTTAATTAAAAATTATCTAACGATTGAAATATCAGTCGTAATACTAATAAATAACTTCGCGTTTTTGATATTTCTCTGATTTTCAACGTTTGTTATAAATAGATAATTAAATAATGATATAAATATATTAACAACACTGCCATAATTGGATTATTATAAAATTTATTTTAGATAAATAATAAAAAAGATTAGATGAAAGAAATTATTAATTAATGTTATAAACTTATGCTAATGATTATAAATAAGTACATATTGTTGTGCCCTAGCAGGGTCATGTATGAAACATTTATATTTATGTAACACCTTTTTACTACATGAATGCAATAAATATATGATTATGATTATGATACAAAATCGGCTAAGACATTTTTAATGTTGGAACAAAATTGTGAGACGACAAAACATTACAATAAAAAGCTTTATTCCGGATTCCATGCTCATAACTTTTGAACACTGGCCAAGTTTCAATACAAATCCACCGCCTGGAATACGACGCAAAAATGTGATTATAATAAATCCTGACGTTCTGGTTGTGCTGTTTTCAGTGCCACAACTACAGGTTTGATGTACGAGCGTAAGCCTATGGGCTAAAGTAATTATTAAACAATCTGTGCTACAGACAGAGCTTTATGTAGCTTACGGATGTGCGACGTGCTTAACCACTTAAACCTAATATGCAATCACGTATATTAAACGCACGTGAATTCCAGACGAACCTATAATAGGAACTTTTTGGCTTATAACCACGAGTACCTACCTCATATTTTTTCCAACCGTTTATTATTGAGAGTATGCAGTAAGACTAATTAATTATAAGTAATTTAACTTTCAATTATAGGCACTTTCTTGATCTAACTGAAAATTAAAATCCTGTTATATGTTATCGAAGCAAAAATTAAATACTTAATCAATTTTCTTTATCAGTGAACCACAGTATTTATAGCAATTACAAAATAATAACTACTGTTCGAAACTAATTAGTTTGTGCTGATCGTGATTAGATAGGTATCTACTTAATACTTTTGATGGATTCATCACTACCTAATGATATCGCTGTCATAATTACTCAAGCTATCGTTATTTCTATGCGTTTAATCAATTTGCGAGGTTGATCAGTTATAAAATATTCTGTCTTTAAACGTTTCTAATTAAACTAGTTGATATTGGTATTTCACTTCCTATTTCGGTTGAGCTATAAATATCTTTGTATAGGTGCCAGGTATCTTACGTAAGCGGCTTTACTGCGTTCATTCGCTCTCGAGTATCGTGTCTTTTGTATTTTTTACAATCGTCTAGTATTGGATTTCTTTGCCTCGTGTAATACTTACGATATTTTATGTAATGCGTGTATACTTATCGCACACCTTTTCACTCGGGGAACAGCGATCGAGTTCAAAACATTGTAATTTTACGTACAGATAGACGAGTTGTTAGCTCGTTATGGTAAACGCACATGATTATTGTATGCCGCGATAATGCTATGTATTATAGCTATATAATAATTTTAAATTAATAATAACATTACAGCATAAAATCGCTTAATAAATTCCCCGAACACAAAATTATGAACCTCATTATTAGATACAAATATAGAGAACTGTATAATATTCTGCACTGACAAAACAATAGAACTTTTAATTAGTCGTTCTAACAATACAATTGATAGTTATTCGATATGTGTGGCATGGCTATTTATATTCAGTTTATTTTAATGCATGTCCATCAGAAACTGTTAATGGCATTCTACTGAGACAATACCGAATTAAACTTGCACTATGCCACTGAATACATTGTTACACCGTGGGATAAAGTCACTTTAATTACAACAATACAGATATTTTATGCACAAATTGAAAATGTGGCATGCTGTATGACGTATTATATATTGTTTCATACCGATCTTTGCTAGAACATGCACGTATGCGTATGTCCCTTTTTATAATTCATCGTAACAAACGAGAGCGAGAGAGATGAAACAGTGTCAGTGGGCGCAGGTGAACGGCCGGCATACATTCGCTTATCATCCGCAGACCGGTAGTGACGTATCTGACGCACCTATCGTTTTCTACATCTCGATACACAGTATTAAAGTTGCCGGTTGACTAATGAAATTTCCAGTTATTGGCTAATTCATGCTAATGACAAGTCTACAACGAATCTTCATAAATACTACGAGTTTTTAGATATCTTAATATATTTAAAATACTTAATTCTTGCGGCTCAAATTGTTATTGATTTTGTATTAATGTGTAGTAGAATTACGTCTCTGAATAGATAAACGATAATAGAAAACGTCATCGATATCGATAAAATATTGGAGTGCAGTGCCGTAGTAATAGGAGTTTTGTCATCTCAAGACGATTAAATATAATTGAATCTACCGAGTACCAAGTTCGAACCAATCTAACCTCTCACGAAGTCGGGCGCGATTCTGTGCCGCAACGCCGAAGAGTATCATACCACTCGCTTTTGATTTCGCAACGAAATATTACGATTACGATATTGCACAATTCTAATATTGACACATATAGTTTTCAACAATTCAAAATACCAGCCTTCCACTTTCTTACTTACCTGATAGTAAACAATAACACAATCTTCGGATTGGATGTAAAATATTCTGCTGCGTTATTATCTACCTACATAGTTATGGTTTTTTCTTCATTCTGTAATTGACTTGTAATCGAAGCCTTCTAATTGTACTGAGAATCGATAAATAAACTGGTTCTTTTTCATTTCAGGTACGTACCATCGCACAACTGCGTACGGTTAATTGGAGCTGGGTATGTACACTAACCGTTTTAATAATGACCGTCGTTGTTGGTATGAAAGTCAATGGACTGTACCCTGATTGCAAACCTGTAACGATTCCTTCGAACAGACTCAATGTCGACTAATGTAAACTCTTCTTGGTTTGACAGCAATTTATGTTGAATTTACTCTGATCTGACAACATATGGAAATTTTAATGATCTCATCGTCACTTCAAATTGTCCAAGAAGTAAGAACGAGCTCGAGTGTTGTTAATATTAAAGTCGTAATTGAATTACAAATAACGCTATTAATCGAAGGTAAATAGGGCTTGGAGGTCACGCCTGAAGGCGAAGTAGATATTACCGAAGCTTCAACAAACGGATGTAGCTTAAATGTAATTTGAATAAACATACAATTAACGTGTGACACTGAGAATAATATTCTAGCCGCTGGTTATGTTTCCAACGGCAATTTCTTAAATCAAGATTATAACATGTTGCAATCCTTTTGACGGTTCGGCTCATTAGAGAAGCGAATAGTAATCTGCTAACAATACAAGGCGAGGCAGTATGACAGCTCTACAGAACAAGCCATTATCAACGGATCCTGTAGCATTGGTGTCACAACCACTCAGCCAAGGACGTCTGTGGAGTACGATTGACATTGTTTATTGTTTACCCCCTTCATTTGTCCGCTCTTGCCCAAGAATGACATGTTGTATGAGCTCTTGCAAAAACCTAACGCTTGGGAATATACGCCCGGATAATTGGCAATTGTTTTCTTGGAACTAAGTACTCATTTCTGTAGCAAGGCTTCGTTTCCTTTCCCCGTTGTAAACTTTAATTGTGAACAAATTCTAGTGGCACAAAGTTGATGAAGATGTAATTATTAAAGTTGGGATTCTTTGAATTTTATACATTGTTGTAGCAACTTCAAACTCGTGAATGCAAATAGAAAATATAAACTTAGAACGCTCGGTTAATGGTTGTGTTGAACCTTTATCGACATTTACTGCGCGTGTCTATCCTCATTGATAATGTCTGTCAATGCTTACATTTACATGTACTATTTCGATTTAAAGTAATCTGTTTTATTTATTGATTGACGTGTACTTTAAAATGTAAGAACCCTTCGTATATAATGCGTTTATCTATTTATAGACTTGATTTACTATAATTTATGTATGTATTATGCTTTACCTACTACTGTTATAGATAATTTGTTAATTTAATAAGCATTGATGTATTATTTAATATAATTTCCTTATTGGCCTAGAATTGAACTATCGTGTCGTGACCGTAAGATTTCCCTATAGCTGTTACAATATTCATAAGTATAGCATGCGGTGTTCGATTACGTATATTATGAATAATGTGTACGACAATATTGAATTTTATATACAAGTAGTGTCTTATAAGAAATTGTCTCATAAGACAAGAGAAAATGTTTTATAATGTGTACCTAGTCTTACAACGTAAGCGTCTAAGGATGACGTTGACGTTGCCATGTACATAGTTCTGTTATTTACAAAACATAAATCCATCTGTGTAGTCGATAATACCTAATCTCTTTAATACTAACAAAATAGCTACCCTCAAGTCCGTTTACAAACCGCGCCAGCTCTTGATTACAGTCGAGGCAGTAAAATTAAATTGACAGACATCGTGCCCTTGGAGGTTAATGTTAACATCGCATGTAACTTACGAGCAGCCTTGTATTATGATGTGCGAACTAAATATTAGTCGGCTAAGTACATTAGGCAATGCTGGGTGTCACGCAATGTCCTTTCCAACAAGTTGACAACCATTACCTTATCTTATATGGGGCCGAGGCAGCAAGGCCTCAGTGCACTTCGATCCAATGGGATCTTTTGTGCTTCCCTTAGATACCTATTCCATCCTCACCCCGCTCTGCAAACAGCTCTGAGCTTTATAATGAGGCCTGGGAGTATGACAACCATTTGTCAAAACAACTTATCACAAGAATCACTCAAGAATAATGAAAGAAAAATAAAGCGCAGTGATAGCCTGGTGATACGACCATGAACTGCCAAGTCATATTCGATTTCGAATCCAAGACAGCCTTGTATACAAGCGATGTACCTCGGACTTTATGAAATCATATGCGTATTAATAAAATTATCACTTAAACGGTGAAGGAAAATAACGCGAAGAAATCTGCATGCATGATAGATTTTGTCGACTATGTGTAAAATATACTAACCAGCAGTGTCCTGTACCCAAGAGTGAGACAATACGTAACTGGCTTCATTATGATTATGATTATGACCAACACTTTCGTAATATATAATAATGATCATTGTAATTTTTCGGTCTCACTAAGAGCTCTAATTTGTCATGTCCGTCTGTCTATCCATCTTACAGCCCATCGTCTGTCACAACCATTATCAGTTCATTATCAATGATTAATATTTACACATATGGGTAACGCCTATTTTTCGAAACGACCTTTGTTAAGTTATTGTCGAGTAGGTTTTGAAAATATTTCCGGAAGGAAATAAGGACTCGTTCCCGAAACATTTAACTTTCTTATACTAGGAGGGCATGCGTTGGTGATATTCATATACATACTACCATAACACTTTTAATGCCTTACATTGGAGGTATTGAAAAGTTATCTAGTGGAGACCGGAAAACGTAGCATACGATGGCCTTCAACGATATGGGCAGACGACCCGGTGAAGGTCGCTGGGAGTCATTGGATGCAGGTAGCTTATAGATAGTCGGTCCATATGGAACTTTATGGGTGACGCCTTTGTTCAACAGGCGACTTCCTTTGGCTGATATGATGATGACTTTGGTGGTCGTGTTACACCGAATTAATTGTAGATTTTATCTACTAACTAGGTCTAACTTGAGGAGGGTGTGTTCTTTGTATGACGTATGCATCCGATAAGAAAGGGTTTTCCGAAATTCTATCCCTAAGGGGGTGAAAGTTGGTATGAATTCATCATCGTCATTTTTTAACGGGTGAAACCGCGGGGTACGCTAGTATATTATATATTCGGGTGTCACTGTTACGGTTAGTCACAAGTGCAAATGTCTGACACCTTTTTTTGCGTGTGGATATCCTGATAGACTTCTGCCGCCTGGGAAAGGCGACGGGGGTGTCGGACTCCACCCAGAGTGGGTGACCTACCGACTAAAACCACACGGGTGTTTCGCCTCACCACTTTTTGCTGGTTTACGGGAACGAACTTTCATTCCTCCGCAAACATGTCTGACACCTGGTCCAACCTTGGAATATCAGTATTATTAGGCTGCGGAGGGCAGATAGCAGTTGCTGTACCTAAGTACCGATGATATCAATTGCATCTAATAAAGCGAGAAGACGGATAGTTTGGAGGAGGTTGGCAAATATACCTTTTCATACGATTTTCTTTCATTTCTATTTTCATTCGTTGTGATATTTAACACTATTAATACTGAATATCTTATTATTTGTGTGAGCTAGATTTGTATTGTCATCCGTAAGAGTAGTTTGAATTAGTTTTTTAAATGGCCAATTCCAACACGGAAGTGCTCCAAATCAAACCAGTCTTAGTCTGTATTTTAACATATAATTATATATGCAAGTATTATAAAATGCATGGCGAGTGATCTGGTTTTTTGTATCCTTGCTAATGGATACGTGTGTACATTTAATTTTCAATTTGAATAAACTCTCATCTCGTGCTCACATTAAAAGCTTAAAGTATTAATGTTTGCTTGGCAGTTTTTGCGCTTAATACAATATTGTAACGAAGATACGACTCTGTTGCGCTACTATGTCAGATATATTAAAGTACTTTATAACAAGCCTACAATGTAAGTACTCACACAAGAAAAAAAGGTACGTGCTTACATAATCATTCCAAAGCAATATGTGTGCAAAAAAAACTAGATACATATAAGTTATCATTTGAAATACACAATAACAAATTATAATATTCAATCACACTGACGGTTTTGACAGTTATCCTATATCTTTCAGCCGCAATTTTTATTGCACTGTTACAAGTTACGAGCTTACCACACGCACGATATATAGGCTCAATTTCAAATTGAAACTATGAGATATAGGTACTTCAGACGTGCTTAATTACCATTGCAATAATTCAATGGTTGGTCTTAACGCATCGAGATTCAATTACACACAGCATTTAAAAGATTCAGTTATTTAAATGTCAATTTTTAAAAATTATATCGCAGTAGAAGCCGAAGTCTCAGTTTAGCCATTTATATGAATAAAAAGTTTCATACTAACTATCTCTCAGTAGAAATTGTGCTGAAAATTTCTTCTGAATAATTCCATTGCAAATTCTCTCTTCATCTCGATAAAAGTTTCAAATTGGGACGTTCAGGTGTAGTTAACTTGTTTCAAATTCATTCTCCGAACTATTCCCAATTTTGGGACAAGGATTACGATGTTGGAATTCAAACCTGTATGTCTAGTTAGTTTCTGATTAAGTCTTTACTTTTACTTAGAATATTATGTTATCCAAGAGAATTAAATGAACATTAACTTTGCTGGAGCGACTTTCGTAATGACTGTAATGAGTTTTACTTTTTATATCAACGTAAAAGAAATAGTTTCTTAATAAAAATAGGTCACCTTAATACATTTTATATTCATTAAAACTTAATTTATAATCAAACTTTCTAATAGATTTACAATTTGTCTCCTTTCTGTTGTGTAATCCTTACGAATATTATAAACGTGAAAGTTGGTGAGTATGGATGTTTGTTACTCTTTCACGCCAAAACGTCTGAACGTATCTGGATGAAATTTGGCACAGATAGATTATAGTCTGGAATAACACATAGGCTTTTTATCCAGGTCGGACCAAATTCTGAAGTCTACACAGACAACGTTGCGGGCAGAAGCTAGTAGGATCCTAAAGATAAAACCCATTACAAGACATAATATAGCAATTTGTAAGACATTTACATAATATCAAGTGCTTTTAAACTTCATTTGTACACCATGTCTTGTATTTAACACTCGGCTTTCAAATTGACAAAAAGTGTGTTGAATTTCTTTATACCTCGTCACTCATTCGCATGTTCTCGTGACTGTATGATGTAACTATTTTCACCGTCTGAGACACGCCTCGCTTGCATAATAATGAGTTCACGTTTATTTCGCACGATTTTATAGCAAAAAATCTTAAGTCGCTGCCTAACCTGAGGAAAACTTACATAATAGCAGTTGTTAGTAAGTTGACAGCACCACAGTATTGGCTATGATTTTCTAACAACAGGTTTTTTAAGCAGTGATCTGAAACGGAAAGCGAAAAGGTATTTTTGGAATCGATTACTTCACTGATCGACTCCATTTACATTATATTTCGGATGGGATAGTCGAAGGGTAATTTATACTATAACAAGTTAAAAAATGTAGCCAGTAATATAGGTGTTCATTCAGGTAGATAAAGTTACATTTACCTCAAGTCCCTACGCAACTTTGAATAAATAATAAATAACCTTTGTCCCTTCCGTTAGTTTTTCTAGTATACGCAAACAAGAAGGAAAACGCACGTAAACCGTGGTAGTTTCCTTATGGTGACCGCTCCAATCAAGATATACGTGTTACCTGGCAAACGTTATTGAAACGTCCTGGTTATTCCGCGAAATTGAATCATATACGTGATTTTATGTTATTATAATTTGCAATGTAGTTTATGTATGTATGTGCTGGAGCCTGGAGCACGCCTCCACCGTTAACTTATCGATTTCAGGTTAGTGGATAAGTAATGGGTGTAATATAAACCTGCTTCTAGGTTACGGTAGGTTGATGAGGGATGGATAAGTGATCATGAGACTTCTCATGATGGTACTTCATAGTCTGACTGACAAGCAAATTAGCGATAAGACAATGCAATGGATGATATTTCTTCTTTATCATTATGAACTCACACCCGCGCCGAGTTTGTGTTTGTTCGTGGTAATGTAAATCCCTAAAATAACTGTAAAACATACAGTTTTCACGAATAGAAAACGCGATATTTAAGAAGGTTTTAGGCTAAATAATAACATAATCGTGTGACACCGAAGCGGATAGTAGATACTGTCGCCAGGGCCGTCTTTAAACCGTTGGAGGCCTTGGGCACTTTAGGATAATGGGGCCCCAGTGACAATGTTATGTCAGGGGACAATTTTTTTTAAACAAATGCAAATAAAACAAAAGCAGTTGGTACTAGGGGGGGCCCCTATGGATCGCGGGGCCCTGGGCATTTGCCCATAGTGCTCAATGGAAAAGAGGGGCCTGACTGTCGCCTCTTTTGCGTCATCTTTGTAGACACTGCAATGGATGAACCGTATTCCCATAGAGTTAGTTATTTATAACAAGCCACTCGTCGTGATCTATTGGAAGAAATGTATCCATACGTAATGCGGACATTTACTATTATGATGATAGATGAATTGCTATTTCTCGAATTCTTATTCATGATACTGACATGCTTACGTTAAGGAAGCAAAACTACTTGAATATTTATCGTTTATTTTATTACAGCCGACTTATCCATGTTCCACTTTACTTTATTATCAGCTTTCAAATGTATAAAAGACAAAGAAAAGATTACGTTCATCATAACACGGACAAAATATTCAGCACGCGGAATTATTTTGATACGCACTCAATGTAACTAGGTGACTGTTTTAGCAGAGCATTCAAAGAAATAAGCGTTATCTTTGTTGTTTCATATATTTTTTCTACAGCAATATTATAATATCAATGTGTAACCTATAACACATATTTTGGCCACCCCGTTACTGAGATTCGTGCCGGTTTATGACCCAACTGGTTTAGGTTTGTTTTACCGATTTGGATGGTATAAAGCAGCGTAACAGCTTTACTAATTATATTATTAGTGTTCCGACGGATATATATATCATTACCCATGCAACAGTAACGAGGTTATGTTAGATGAGTCAATTCAACATTTATTTATTTCTTATATAAATTAATTTCATTACTTGACCCGAATGTCTTTACTATCGTATAACGTTTTTCTGCTTCTCTTGGGAATGGAGTCTCATAAAGACAAACTGGTTTTATATTATATACTTATCATGCTTATAGATAAATGCTTTAATTGACATTATTATTCCTTATAATTAGAAAGTTCAGGTGTAATTTCAAATTAATTAAGTGGAATAATATGGATTATACACACATAAATATAAAATCTTACTTGTCTTGATTTATATTAGCGTAACTATAATATTATACTTAAATCATATTTTTTTATACACAATGATTTCTCAAAAACTTTTAATTTTTTATTGAAAATTCGACTAAGATCGTTAAAATTCGAAAACAAACGGTACTTTTTATTGAAAGGCAGATTTGGTTAACCGATGCGTCGGGATCACTGGTTCCTATGAATAAATAACGATTGTGTTAGACTCAACGCACGTCGTTTACATTTCTGAACAGTCTTATGTTTGTAAAGTGGTAACCCTTCTAGCTACTGAAATAAAAAAAAATATATAAAAAGATATAAAGAGAACTTTCTTGCTTTATGCAATAAAATAGTTCAAAACAAGTCGTATTTTATGACCCAGTTAATGTAATTGCAAGCAATTGTTTTATTTATGTACCTAAACATCTGGATTAAAAAAAAAACATTGTTTGTATTGAAAAGTTCAGTATCTATAATGCAACGCATTAATAGTATTCATGCATCTAAATTAATATTATAAATGCGATAGTACCTCTGAACCAAAGATTGATTGATTGATGAATATAGGCTACCTTTTCTCAAAAAGTCCTTTGAGATACGAGTGAAACCACGGGTAACAGCTAGTTGTTTATATAAACGAGAAGTAGTTTTTCTTTAGGTAAGGGTGTTTCAAGAAGCGTTGTTTACCGCAGGGACTGGAATCGTGAAAGTACTGAGTGACTGTTCGTGTGTAGGCACCACAGTTTTATTAGTAATGCAAAGGAATTCCCACTGCTCGTTTCAATTCTGTTTCGCAGGAATGACGTGTTTGCTTTGCTATTTCTTTTTAAAAAGTAAACCACACATAGCACAAGTTTATTTTGTCGTAGCTCTTTCTATATATATTTTCTAGCTTCATTCGGGCTATATACAACAATTTATTTCACAATATTTACTATCATGTTGTGCACATGTAATTTTCATTAAAAAAATATGTCATATGGTGCTATTAAAAAATAAACACATCCGTATACGATCCATAATAATATTACAAGTATGCGAAAATAACTGTCTGTTGATATAATTCCGAAAGTAATTCATCAAGATTACTAAATCTTGATGAATTTTGTTATATGGATAAATTTGGTCCTTGGAGAAGGACATAAGCTAGCTTTTGTCTCAAAAGTTTTTCGGATTAAGAGTGAAACAGCGGGGAACATCTAGTTTCTTATAATTAAGGATAAAATTACGAAATGAGTCGAGTCATCATTACCCGCTGGCTAGCAACAAGATATCGTCAGATTGTTTGGTGGTAAAAAAATAAAGAACAGTATACCCAGAGTGTGCGATTATCTTATGATCAAATATCCAATCAATTATGCTAAATATTTATTGATGTGAAACTAAGAAAAAATACCATTCTACATCTAGTTTTTATATAAGAGTTCAATTGAATTACCTATAGATTTTTCAAATAATCACTCCGCAATAAAAAGTCGATTTATTTTGATAGCTTCAAGCGTATTTTTTCATTTAAGATCATTCAGTTTTTGTGCACGATCATTATTAAGTTACACATCTTGACTGACAAACTGTGACGGCCAAGTTTCTTCATGACTATAATTAATATTTTCATATCTGTCATTTTTTGTTTAGATATATAATACTCTGTCCGTCGTTCTCCAGTTAATTTGGCGTATTGTTTGGCAATGAAGCGTCTTGGGTTGATGACATATTTATCTTTTTAACGATTTTGCTTTTTGAAGTTTAAATATAATCCGCGTGTCGCGGTGCCGTATAATTTGATGCTTATTTTAATGAGATCCGAGCAAAACCTTCAGAATATCTATTAATATTAAAATTCAATACTATAAAAATGCTTACACTGAATATTATTTTATAAATTGCAATGTTATTTCTGCGGTTGACCAAACATTTAACAGTTTAAAGCATTTAACAATAAAGGTGAAGTTACTTTAAAGCAGTTTTTATTCGTTGTCGACACATTTCGGTATTTCGATATAGTATAGCGGCGCGGGAACAAGGATATCATTCGAGTGGTAAAGATCACTTGGTTTGAGGAGAGACCGGTCAGCCTTGGGCCGTGTAATTCACTTTCGTACTCGACTGTATGGCCCTCCGTGTGGCCTCATTTCTCAACACTGTTTGTTTTGTTAGCAGGCCTGCGATATACAAGACAGCCCTTTATTTATGTGTGTAATCATACTTCTTATGTTACTCAGGGAAAGTTTTGTTTGTTCGTAATACATGGGTGGGGTTAACACTGAAACGCCTTCACTATTCATCATGATAGCAGATTTTTCTTTGTAAATGAATTTTGTTGCAATTAATTTCAAACCGTCTTTTATAACATATTCAATGCATAACATCGTACTTTATTAATGGATTGTCATTAATCTTTCTTGTCCCGCTATGGTATCAGACCGTTGATTCACAATTACTTCAAATCAATTTAAAAAGTAAATTATCGCTTTTATAATGTAGTATAAAGATATATCTAATATTAAAATTAAAATCATACGCATATAATTTATTTACCTCTAATTTCGTGCTGGGACTGCTTTGTGCTTGCGTGCGATTAAACCAATTGCCTGGATAACGAGGAAGCTCATTACTCAGAAGCTAGACATTAACAAGCTGTTATTGTTCCTATAGTCTGCTAGACTGTCTGAGACTTAATACTATGTACGTTCTTACTTTTGAATTGCCCAACTAGATTTAATATTATTAAATGTACACTGTGGCTCAAAGAAATAATATCGTATAAAGATCAGTACTTACCTACTGTTAATGAAAGGATTTTTGCAACAATAAAGATATTATACATATTGCATATTATTATTATTACACATGACTGCCTCATTAGTCTATTGGTCCCAAGCGCGACTGCTATGCTGGAGGTCCTGGGTTCGATCCCCAGGCCGAGCAAAGTGTTATTGAGTTTTCTATGAAATTCTCAGTAGCAGCTCGAAGTCTGGATTTGTGCCCGGTTAATGGCTATAGGTTCGCCCCCTATAACATGGGACCTAAACATACCAGGCGAACTGTGGGTGTACATTAAGTACGCCTCTGCCTAACCCTTCGGGGAATACAGGCGTGATGGTATGTATGTATGTATTACACATTATTTTTAGTCTTTGTTTTGTTGTGATTATCATCCTAGCTTTTACTAATCCCATAGTCTTATCAGATGCGGCTTAATATTGACATTTTATATGAAGTTCTAGCTTTCACTGGACACGATAGTAGTGAGTTGAGAATATGCATACCTACACAGTTCAACCATAGCAAGTGTAAATCAGTATGGTGAATATTTAGCCACTTTTCATCCTATTTAAGCCTAAAGACATCAAATACATAAATAAAAAATAAATACTGTACGGTAAAGAGTACAAAAGATCATTTTGGCAAAATTGGGCAAAAAAATAAATACCCTGGTATATACCATCTCTAATCATTACTAATGGATAAGCCATTATTGCTGATCCTCTTGGCGTAAATCATTGATACCATTTTTTTATGACTCCCGAAAAAGCTAGCCTTGTCTTTTTTGGGAAGCAAGAACTCTGTAAATGATCAGTTTGACTGATTCTTTTACAACAGGCTTTTCGTATGTGTCAATGTTTTTGTGCTTTCTAATGCATTCACCACAATTTACATAGTGTACTCATAAATAAATATATTGGCTATTAAATTTGCGAATGTAATCGATTTTGCACTTTCTCGTTATCTAAACGGATGAAACACATAAAACCATATGGAAGGATGGAGTTGTGTTACAAGGAACCATTTTCAACTTAATTTAACATTCTGCTTATACGAGCTTTAAATCTAACTTTTCCTGGTCACCGTGTAATAGTTACCAATAGGTGCGGTTTTATAACTCTAGTTCCTATTACCTCGGGTTGTAGAATCCTGTGCAATACCGGGAACACGATTTATAATCGAGAATTCTCTAGGACGTTATAGTTTGTATTGGAATATACTCGTAGGTATATGAATTATTCCTCATAGTTATTTCTTATAATAACTATACTCGAAACATGATTCTTAAACTATAAACAAATATCTACATTTCTATATCGGTCGGTATACCTAAATTCACGAATTGTGCTCTGCGGGGCCCACGCTTTGCCGCTTGCAAGACTTTACCGTTATACTGTAACAAAACATTGCAAGATTGCAACGTAAACGAGTGCATTATCCTAAATGCCTATAAAAGGCACTTACTGTATGTTTAGAGTTTATTTTCTAAAGAAATATTTTATCCGTTTAAGCATGCCGCGGTGGTCCTTCCATACGGCAGCCGCACGACTGTCACAAAAAATATCACACTATATCGACAATGCCATGTGTAACGCGTTCATTTAAATAATAATGGTGACCTCGTTGGGACATAGACAACACAATCCAAAGGAGAGCAGGAAGATAGAAAAAACGACGATAATTACAAAACAAGGCAAACACGATTTGATGTGAAAACATACACTTCGTTAATGAGATAGGAAACTTGTCAGGAAGATTGTCAAGACTTATCGTGCCTGACTTTAAAAACATCTTTAAGAATACCAATACCCAATATTCCTGGGAGAATAAATAAAGGCGATCAGTGCCACAACAAGAACGTTCTCTATGTCAATTAGGGTAATTACCAACTTCAGTAGAACTATAACATACTCGGTACCGCTATTAAGACGAACTCGGTTAATACGAGAATTACTTGGGCTGTAAAGTTTAATTGAATTGAATTAGATCTGGTAAGACGTATTCAGACGTGTTGAGCCGATTTTATCGCTAGAGAATACTAGTTACTCGTTTATGAGACGGACATCTCGTACTGAGCAAAAGGGCGCCCAATCCGACACACCGTGGTATACTGTAGGCAGATCAAATTGGCTAACGCGTCTGGATTACTGACGCCAGATAATCAAATGTGGCTGGGAAGTCGGCTCGCTAGCTCGAGTGTTACTAGGGTTGCCAACCGCACTATAGGTACTACTACTACATACAAATATAGTATTATACTATATTATAATGCTATATTTACTATACTATATACCTACCTACCTATACAGCCAACATTGTGCTAGCTCTAGAGGTCTACGTCCAGCAGTGGACTGAGAAAGGCTGAGAAATGACGTCATGATGACGATGATGACAGGTTACAAAACAAACCTTTATATTATCTTTTTGTGATTTTTTTGCATTTTCTATGCTAAGATTATAAAGTTATTTTTAGTAAAGGAAAAATTCAATCACCTTCCCAACGTCACCTTATGACGACGGAGAAATTTCAATCATGTGGGTAAGGTCGCGGTGGCTCAGAGTTCAGAGCGTCTGGTGTATCCAACCAGAAGACGCAGGTTCGAATCTTGCCCGTGATTGATTTTTTCCTTTACTAAAAATAACTTTAAAACCTTTATATTCTGCGCTTAAGAGTCAGTTCCCGCTCGGATGCTGAGACTCAGGCAGTCTGCAATCCTTAGGGTGTCTTAAGGCTCGGCAACGCATCAGCAACTACTATGGTGTTACAGGTATCCATGAGTGATAGGCGATGACTACTTATCATCAGGTTGCTCGTCTGCTCGTTTGCCGACATACTCGTAATTAATAAAAAAAATTGAGATCATTCTCGCGTACCAAAAAGTGCAACAACTAAAGTAAGATCAATGTAAACATCTAAACTGTTCCTTATTAATCTGTTTCTTGTAATATATAATGTTTATTATTATACTTTAACTAATATATATTTACATTATATATATCTACATTATATATTTTTTAGAACATCTTTACATAGTATAAAACAAAGTCGCTGTCTGTCCGTCCCTACGTATGCTTAGATCTTTAAAACTACGCAGCGGATTTTGAAGTGGTTTTTTTTAATAGTTAGAGTGATTCAAGAGGAAGGTTTTAAGCTATTTAACATTACGCTACGACTCTTAGGAATGGGGCAACGCGGGGAAACCGCGGGCGGGTCGCTAGTAAACAATAAAGTCAAACATAATAATTTAAACTATAAAATGTTTCACAACGCCCGTATAAGGTATCAATCTCTGGGTTAGTAAATCACAATACATAGCGTAGTAAAAATTCAAAAGAATGTTGCAGTGTAGTGTTAAATTCAAAATAACACACGTGTCTATTTACCTACTCTAACCAGTAGTGGTATTCAAATGGCTATATATATATATTATTGGCATATTAAGATAAAATAAACACCTTTAAAATAACCCGCTGTGTATAATAAATATAAATTTATATAACTTCTCTGACTTCGTGTTGATTAAGCACCTCTGTATATTTCCCATTCCATTACGCATATTACGTAAGAACTCGCACACGTGCAACGGTTACGTTTACCTTACGAATTATGATTGTTTACATTTATAACACTGATTAAAACGAATCCGTTTAGTAGAGCATGAATGGTAATTTAGCGCAAGTAAAAATCTCCTTCTAATATATACAATATTTGTAAATCGCATTCAATTTTATGCGGGAGCTGTATGAGTTGCGACAAACAAAAATTCTAAAAATAATGTTGGTTTCTATTGCTCTTATAAATATAGTATTCTTTCTTAAAAATCTCTTACGTACAGATATCACCTGCATTATCTTTCTAATGTTTGTTTGTAGCGTCAAATAAAACTATTACACATTATTGAATGCAATTTTCATAGTTGTGTTGCCACAGGTCGAACTTTAAATCTGGTGAATGTTATGCATCCTGATACGCCTCGCCTGACTCCAGGAATTTAGGTTTCGGTTAATATGATTTTATAAATGATCAGTGCATCTATGTGATAACTCCTAGCTACTTCCTTAAAAGCACCCACGGGTAAAGATATAAAGATAAACGACTCCGACGACCACACAAAGAAGACAGTATTTATTAAATACTGTCTTCTTTGTGTCTTCTTTGTGGTCGTCGGACATCTTAAATTAATATTGTAAAAGAGCAGAAATTAATTCGAAACTTGAGGGTAACTCAATAGGTACTTTCGCCGTTTATTTAAAAATATGTTGTATTTAATAATATTTACACAAATACTATTACAATAACTGCATAATATCCAGTATTAAGTTATGCAACCAGTCGCGCATTAGTTTGTGGGTATATGCTAATACTTCTGTAGGGCATGGGCCGGGTCGCTCCGGCCAAGGATATCGCTGGAGAAGGGACGTTGAGTAACATTCCACTGCTTTTCGTGGGCTTTGAATGTGAATACAAATTATCACCCAGATTTGGGAGGGACTCGGCGCTCTTTCCAGTGCGAAATATTTAGAGCACCGAGTATGGTCCTAATTGACGATACGCGTTAAAAGTACATGAGTGTAGTTGTGTCGGTGACGTAAGTTACAATTTTTAGGAGCTTCGATTAAAAGCTGCGTGGGGCATACAATATTTTTATTTCTTAATTAGTTTATTACTCTTATTGCGTACATTGTCCATGACTTTGTCAATACATTTTCTTTCTCCGAAAATAACGTTCTGTAGGCCTAACATTCGAGACAATGGCTCAAAACAAGACCAATTATCATGACCATTATTTCATCTATTGTTATCTATTACCTTCGTTCGATACTTATTGATTTACGTGCTGCTATTGATAAAACTAGTACAAAGCTCCGAACCCTTGTAGTTCTAAAAGCTCGTTCTAAATTGACGAACTAAATTGTACAGTGTGGAGAGCGCTAAGTGTCATATAGTCTTAAACAGTAATTATATAGCTGCCGAGGACAGATGTTTCGTTTTATAGATTTGAGCACGCATGTTAGGCCGGGAGTTGTTTGTTAGGTTAGGTGCGATCGCGACACCTGTTCGCGGTACCTGTTTTAAATAGATCTGTATCTGAATGCGGCACCTTTGCCAATACTACTTTATTTGCCGCGCTTTGTAGCTTCACGAAAGATTTGCGTGTTTAATGCTTATCGTAATTTAAAAGAACAGGAAAATTACAGCAGTTTACGTGCGTTTGACATATTGACAGCACCATGAGAGAAGTATTATGTATATTTTACATGAATTACCATTTACAAGACGAAATAGTCCGTCAAAAGTATCAATCGCCACCTATTGACCATTGAACGACTCGATCATGCTTTAAAATTGACAGCTTGTTAGTTAATAAATCGATAGAGTTACTGAGATAGAATTTAGATTCTCATTGTATCTACCAAATATGCGGCAAACAAATCTGATTGATTTGTTCTTGAAAACGGCCGGTAATTGTGAGTGAAAATAATTTTATTTTTATTACTATGATGATACTTCAAGGTGAAGGCGATGTCAGCGCGGTTATGTAAATGCTACCTACTATCATGATAGCTTCTTTCCTTCTTCGGATACGTATAAGGTTATCTACTACATCTCAGCAAATTAATAACCGACATTGACTCGTTTGTGCACTCCCATATTTGTCACTGGGACTGCACTTTTATTACTAAAATCATAAAGGATGCATCTCCATAATCTTATACCTGGTATTCACATGGTAGTCTTAATCCTTACTAAGCAAACATCCTTCGTTTAAATACATTATTAAGAACGTGGGCACGTAATACGACTTTTATCGTAAAACCAGAAACACCTTAATACCATTTAACATTTATACGAAGTCCGATCCAGTTTGTCAGCCCAAACAGAATTTCGTGAATTCCCAATTGAATTCCCTAAACGACGCAAATTAAATATTCAGAACTGAACCAAATTATATGGGACTGGACAGATATTTTCCAGTAGTTGTGGTGTGTTGTATGAATATCATGCAAATATTTGATGTCTATGTTGTCCTATGTCCATTTATATCCTAAAATGGGTGCATAGTCACACAGCATGGCGGGTAATGTATCGCGGTGCGGTCACGTTCTAAATAACCCACTTGTATTATATTTCACAGTCTTTGTGTCACGAATCGTGACAAAGCTCCTGTCTCTGTATCATCGTTCACGTTGTGCAACCCGATGTGCTGAGCCGGGCCGTGTGCCTGTTCACAGGGGCACGATTGCCCAACCAGTTTCAGTTGCGCTCGATTTCCTAAGCCTCTCGATGCGCCATGAGGTTTTTGCCTAGACGTTCAGTGGCTGGATTTGTGAAGCTGCATAGTGAAAGTGTTCGTCGCTTATGAAACATCCGAGCGCGGCGTATCGTACGAGAAGTCTCGTCAACTCGCGTCACGTTTTATCAAACATTTCATCCTTTGAAGCGTTCTGGCAGTATTTCATCGCACGCGCCAGTTGGCAGCGGTGAAATTGGTATTCGTTTGGTTAGACTTTCAAAGGGGACATCTGATGAGGCAGGGGCAACGGAGCGCATATCCTGTGACATGCCCATCCACATAACTTAAATGCATTCACGTTATTTGCACGCATTAACTGTAGTCTAGAGATAAATATACACAAGTTCCATAATAGGTATTAACGTGAAACTTATCGTGTATTTCCGCACTCGTTTAAATTCCTGATAAATTTTCGTCCTTCGGACTCACGTTTGGCCGAACGCCGGCGTTTGCACCGAAAGCAGATTGATTAATTTCCGTTTACGCTCCGACTACGAACAAATTTACTCTCGTACCTGTACCGTCCCGACATTATGATGAAAAATGATGTGTTTTATGCATCGTCGAATGAATTTTGGGTTTGATTAAGAATATAAAGCAAATTATACTTTAACGTTGTCCGCTACGTGAAGGTTTTTTGAAGGGCGTGACTACAGCGGAAGGTCGTTATAAATTGCGTGTGACATCATGATCATTTTGTAGATCCCCATTGGAGTTAGATTTTATGAATATCTGTCTGTTCTTGAGGATTAAGTTCTGCACAAAATGTAATTACGTTGATGTTCCCTAACTGATTATGATTGACTTAATCAATCTTGTATAATCATCTAAACCAGGTCTTACCTAATATCGTTATAATCACAACTATTATTCACTCGCTTATTTCTTTCATGAGTTGAAATTAACCATGATTGTGAAATAAACTTTATTACCGTAATTTCGGATAAAAGCTCGCTTCATATGAGGAAAATCATAATAAATTCTCTGTCAAGCAGTTGTTTTTCTCTCTGTGTAAAAATGTCGCTTTACATCGGGCATAGAGCCAAGAGATTAATGCTCATGACGGCAGTTAATTACGACTTCTTATTAGGATAAGTCTCTTTTTCGACTTCGTCCGACAATCGTTGTAAAATGAATAAGCGTGGGTGGTGAGATTTTTAACCCGTCTCTTAGAATAGCCAGTCAAACTAGTTCAGTAACCTATTTAAATGAGGTAGGATCTTCATAAAAAAAAAAAACAAATTAATGTTTATTGTTTTTGTTTCGTGGTCGTAGTTTTATGTAACTTCCGGTCAGAATAAGATTAACAAGGTTTTACCACTGAACGGACAAAATCCGATTTATATTACGAAATGGGTCAATAACAGGGATCCTTTTTATTACAGTAATAAAGACAGGCTTAGTGTATTGGGTAACATTTTGCCGTTTGCGTAATACTTTTTGACATCAGTTCGATTTCGAACAGGATACATAAAATCTTTTACGGATTTATGTCACACATAAATATTTACAATGTCTTCAAGGATTGTAAAAAGGTTGAGTACCCTGTATCGTACTGCTAAGTGACGTCCGTGATACCGATACAAATATCCGGTCAGACAATACGGGGTGGGACGTTCAAAGTCAGGCAGTCATGCACCGAAAATAATTAGGGCGGTGCAGCGAAGCGCAGGCGTGCCGTGCGGTGACGGCGCACCTCTAACAAATGCGCGAGCGCAGCGGTCACCCAACTGTATAACAATATGCTGTTTATAAAGTGAAATGTCCTACAGCAATGATTTCATTTAAAAGTGATAAATTGACGAACGTTTTAGTTGCAGAGGACAGAGCAGATCATTCCTGATTTTTTTGAGTTAGATGAACTGTAAATTGGAGTAACGTCTCGACGAAAAGTTTATCAAAGTAATCGTTTATCAAAAGTTTCATCATCATCATCATCATCACTATCAGCCTATATTCGTCCACTGCTGGACGTAGGCCTCTCCTATAAAAAGTTTATTGATACCTTAATTGTTCCGTTATACAATAATGCAATTTTATGACGCAGATTAAGAAATTAAACGATTGGTTTCTATATTTACAATTCGATTTTGTCTTGTCCATCTAACATTATCTGAGTGCCTCTTTTTAATGTCGAAATTTTGACAAAGATAACTACTGTCGCCCACTATAAAACCTATATATCTTTAGTATTTATTTATCTGATATTATGACCAGCCTCACCTTATGGCGAGGTGCGCCTGGTCATCCTACGCGTCACATATCACAGATGCCATCGAGCGATTGCTGGCTTTCTAACACCTCATTACTACTTTGATCTTTGTGCTCGGCTGCTGTTTCACTCAATTCGCTGTATCTTGTTAATTGGAGAGCAACACTGTCGCTGTCTGTTCCACTTCTGCCCATTGTTTGAGACACGACACTTTCTAAACTAATCTCTGCTTCATATCTAGTTTTAATGATAAAGGGCTCCAGCGTTTAAGCTTCTAACGCTTGAGCCGTGTCACATTGTATGACTGCGTTAAGTACTTTTTGATTGGCAGACTCATATTCAGTTTTAAATTTATTTCTGTCTTACAGTAGTTAATGTGAGTAACTTTTACGACGTTTCATTGGCTTATGTTATATTTTATTCACAATTCAAATAAATAACTGCAAATATTTTATCTCAGAATTTTGTGTTTAAGGTTGTTTGCCAATATTTATAGCTGACATACGCAAATGTCATACAGTAAATAAATATTAATGCATTTCGCTGTATCAGAAACGTACTCAGCGATGTCGCGGACTTTCGACTCTGTAACATTGGACTCCTCATTATTGACCTTAATTTGAGCTCTGATTAAATTACCGTGTTTTTTGATGCGTCTGTTATCTAGCCATGTCTGGGCGAGTGGGTGTGCACGAAATAACTCTAGCATAATTACGATCTCGGCTTAGCTCTAATTCGTGAGTCACGGCCGAGTGAAATGGCACGCGGTCCATGATCGCCCTGCTCGTTCATTCAATTACACTGCGTGATGTGAATTGAAAATTATTATACTCGACTCAAATTTGTCGTCGGTTCATAACAGATTCACGAGCTTTCACCTTCGATCAAAATATTGACACTCACAAGTTCACAACTAACGATTAGAACACGATCGAGATCGTGCTTCGACTGAGATAAACTCGTATTGACTGGAGCCAATATCGGTTCAATCTCTAGACAGACTTGAATACAACCGATTGGTTTTAGCTATTGCACTTAACATGTGTTGTACCGATAAACACACAATCATTATATTGTCACAGACTCTCGACGGGTGTGGGTTGAGACTGGTAACGGTGCGCCGTCGAAACTGGGACACATCGACGTACGTAATCCTATTATGAGCTCGTTAACGTAATCCCAGTTGGACCTCAATTCTGTCGAGTAAAACTGAGTTTTCTAACAACCTTATCGTATTAATAATTTGTTTCTAATCTCGGGTAAAACGTGCAGAATGATTCGATTCACGATGTAAGTTTTCGCTGATTCACCAGCAATGAGTTATTGATTCACTCAGAATAAAGCTGTGCAATAAATGCGTCGTCAAGACGCTCAACACGTAGCTTTATGACCAATAAGACAATCGTTATTACCTACTGTCTATCATGTAAACACCCCGTGCATTGTTTTGCTGACTCATAAATTATGATAGATGACCGATTGCGCCCCGCCCTTGATGCCGCGTCATAAAATAATGACAACAAATTATACCATTATTATAACTTGACGTATAGCAATAGACTATATTAGGATACCAGAACTCGGTAAAATGGTGTGATTTATTCGATTACACTGTTGAAACACTTTCATCCATCACACTTCCCAATTTGCATCTATGTAGGTAGACAGCTCCATAATTTTGGATGAAATATTTAATGTTTTCCTCCTAACCTAGACCTTTGGGGCAAGCTTGTTTTAACAATAAGTACATTATTCATATAGTTTTTTTGATCACATCTCAGTCAAGATAAAAACCCATACACAAATTGTTTCCGAGTAGAATACGTGCCCCTGAAGGCCCAATTCCTTGAGCCCATTGTCGCCGGCGCGATGCTATCATGCGTAGGCGATGTCACGTTAAGTTACATTTGTTACATCTCAAGTCTGTTTTCATTACTCGTTCACTTCGTGACCTTTATGAGTTGGGGTTATTTGTGCGTGTAATGAAGATCGTGCACGTCGCCAGTTCTTATTTGAGACTGGGCGTGTCCTGCTGGTAACTGGATTGTTGTAGATTTTTGATGAGATACGACTCCCTGCGGAAATATTATGCTCTGACATTTAAAGGCAGATTTTTTCTGTGTCGACGTAAATCTCTTTATTCGTTCGTAATTGGTCTTGTTCGCTAAAGTAATAGGCTATTACGATCCTATACTGTCTGTAGTTCTAAGAATAATGATAGGAAATTGGCTTGTCTAATCAAAAGCGGATCCGAGCTTATCAGCGGCTACTGTTATTGTTATATTATGAGATAGATATATGTTTTGAATTTAAAGTCTAATTATTATTTATTCAAGACGGCAAAGATTACGACTGTAGAATTGATATGTAATTGATTTACAAGTGGCAAGCCGTGTAAGTTCTGTTTATAGTCAAGAACCAAAATAAAATGTAACCTCGTTTCTATAGAGGCGCACGACAACCGTCCATATGTTGTGGCTCAGTGGAATGGCGCTGTTCTCATCTCTAAATATATTATTATTTACAATGTGTGTATAGACGAAGTATTTTATTCATTCTAATTTTTATTGTAACCAGTATCTTTAATATCATTTCAACTTTTAATAGAATAAATATTAACCATAGATTAGTTCACATCTGTGATAGTGATTAAACGCAACATGCCCGAGTAGGTGTTGTTTAATACCTACTTAGTGTTACAAATCATGACACTGGGTTAATAAGTAGGTACGTGTGATTGAAAACCAGTAAAATTTCTTCTGTCTGTCTTAGTTCTAGATTTTAAATTTATTTAGGTAAAAAAAGGAAAGCTGTTTGCTTAACTAATAAAGTAGTAGAAAGTCATTATGTATGATAGCTAAAGTCGTTCACACAAAATCTATCATCATTTCGTGACTCAACCCACGTAGGTACATCTGAATCCGGAACGTTTCCCTTGTCCCGATGCCTTTTCTTCGGGTTCAATAAGAGGAAATGTACGCAAAGATATGTAAAATTATTTACTGGAAGGAGTATCGGAAATTAAATCCTTGTTTAAAAAATGGATCCAGACCTTTTTGTGTCTGTATGGCGTCCGGTACGTAAACCCTGAATATTTTATAATTGTGTTTACTTAAACTTTGATCCATGAACATTTCGTATTCTTAACGTATGTCGAGTTATCGATTCAACTATCATTTTTTATAACACATTTTATTATTTTACTCTCATATCACCGTAGCAACCCGTAGTAACAGAAATATAATCTCCATATTCTCAAACATTTCCAACGTACACGGCGTATGAATATTTAAACATAACAAGCCCCATCCAGGAACATTAGATCTGTGGGAAACCGCGTTCCAAAGTCCTATTGAAATTGTTTAATGACCCGCGTAACTTGAATGCGGGACTGCTAAGTAATGAAGGGGAGGTGAAATACTCCCAACTGACTCACTAAGGACTTTCGATTCGATGTTCCAGTTTCGGATCGGCAACAAAAGCATCGTAGGCAGTAAGCGCTCATTTAGATTGCTTTATAGTCAAACAGGTTTTAAGGACTCGCTCATCTATTCAATCTAATTCATGGTTCAATAGTTCACTTAGATGTATATACAATGTGTTAAGAAAACCCTGTCCGTCCCGTGAAGGTATTGTTAGGTATCGAGATCCGGTATTTATATAATCATTTTCAATTTACAAGAAAAAAAATCCCCGAAAAAAAATACGGATGACTTATGTAGTACTAACATATGCGATATGACTGCACGTTTGGTGTATCGGTTAATATGGTCACCTCGCTACTACCCTTGTTTCGTAGGTTTGATTACCACCTGAGGCAAATATTTATTTCAAGTCTGGGCTCTTTGTATCTATTGTATGTTTGGAAAGTGTCGGGCGATACGGCGGATTGTTCCCTAGTGCGGGAGCTATTTTTATTGTTGCAATTATGTCGGCGCGAGATACATGTGTGACAGAATTATTTCGTAGCGCGCATGTTAGCCTAGATGATGACGGGTGGTTGTACTTTTTTTTGGTTACGGGGGGAAACCTTCAAAATGCTTCGGGGATCAGACTGGGGAGTGTGGGATTTTGACCCACTAAAACTACACCGGTGGCCACCATCAGCACATGAAGGGGGGCACTGTGTCCTCTTAACCACCCTAGGACCCCCTGTGCAACGCCCGTTCGGGCTCATCCCTGGGGAGACTAAAGGGATCTCCCCTGAACCTTACTGTCTATAGTCTTCCCTGGAGTCAGACTATGGGCGAACAGAGTCCCCTCGACCACGACTCCAAAGGCCCACCTGGTTAAGGTGACGCAGGCGGGGTTTCAGTGTGTTAGGAGCTGAGGCGGTTACCTCCCCGGGCGGTTGTACCTACATAGGTCACTTGTTTTGAGTATGACTGCATTTTACGTCCAAACACGTTTGAAAAATTCCAAGTGCCCATTATTGCAAACGGTGTGTTTCTGTGTTACTATGTAGTTTTACTGCATTTGTTTACGGATGTTAAGCCTGTCGTGACACTAACATGACAAAGTAGGGTCATCCTTGACTATTGAAACATCATAAACTTTATAAGTACCCGTAAGTGCCAAGTGGCTATGAACTGATTATAGTTTTACGACTTCCACAATTAACCGTAACCAAAGTAGGTACAGCTATGCCGGAACCAATATAAAATTAGTGTGTTACTTATCTTTTATTATCCATTGAATGACACATAGTATTAGTTATACACCTGAAGATACATCTATATTCTATGTAGATATCTAAATATATATAAAACTCAAAGGTGACTGACTGACTGACATAGTGATATATAAACGCACAGCCCAAACCACTGGAAATTTTTTTTTACCTTAATGACTTAATTTTAAAATTTGGCCGGTGTTTCAAATTTAACCCCCTTTATATTAAACCCAGAAATCTCATTATTGCAAACATTTATTTTATGCAGTACGTATATAAGTAATTAACACACATTATATGATATTTTTCGTCAGTAATCGATATTACTAATCTTAGTAATAGTCGTTAGTAGTCATTCAAGTTTCTGATATCACTAAAACATTACTTGGTGAATTAAAAACCTATTAACCCTGTCTTTATCGTCGGAGTCAGGTTATCGTGCCAAAAAGCAATGAGTAACGTTAGTACCTATAGACAGATCAATAAATTGTTGGTGGGTGGCTCTATTGACTTTTATAATCAACCCCAAATATATCTGTTAAATTAGGCACTTCCAAAATTATGTTGTAGAATATTAGAAAAATCTGTTGATTTTGCTTGTTTTGAAGCTTCGCGAATATTAAACATTACTAGATTACAGTTCTTTTTACGGAATAAATATTATCATTATCAAGTTACTTCTATATTATCCAGTATCATAGTTTTCTTTAAATGTTGTCTATAAACTTTGAATTTCTACATTTTACGATGCGAAATGAGGCTAGAGGGTGTTAAATTTGATAAGTACTCAAATTCCTCTTATTAACTGGTTTCTGATAGTTACGCGAATATTAGACATTGAAATAAAACTACTTTTAACGTCGGGAATCAAATAATATCAATACAACGCGATAAAATCCGTAAAAATAGTTTTATTTCAATGTTCCTCTTATTTTTTTTTATGACATCGTATGAAAAGGGACATACAATATTAAACTTGGTATATAGAACAATCGAAGCCCCCGGGGAGACTGGTAGACAAGACATTCGACATTAATGTTCCACGTGTAACTAAAAAGGTATTAAGAATATCTGAATTAGACTGTTGTCTGCTGGAAGTTTTGCTAATGGATTAATTGTAGTTACCGAACCTTTTCGAAATCGTTTCTAATAAATTAAGTAAGATAAAGGAAGCTAATAACTCGTCACTATCGTAATAACCTGACATACAGCTATAGACAGAAGTAGCCGTATAAAATTACGTTTAATCTACCTTACAAGACGCCATTGTGTTTATTCTAATAGTTCCATTGAATCCGACTCAACGCATATTTAATTTTGTCAATTATCATCATTATTGATGATCACAACATAATCTGTCATTGATATATTGCTCATGGAAGATCCGTTACAATGAATATTGAATTACTTGAATAGGATGTAAAGGTTCCTTGTATTTAGTATTATTAATGACTGTTCAGATACTTACAAATATTTTTAAATTCTAATGTTTAAAACATAACGTAATCATTTTATATTCA
The DNA here is from genome assembly GCA_910591435.1 of Acronicta aceris. Classification (NCBI taxonomy): domain Eukaryota; kingdom Metazoa; phylum Arthropoda; class Insecta; order Lepidoptera; family Noctuidae; genus Acronicta; species Acronicta aceris. The sequence goes on along the minus strand of OU342767.1, from coordinate 3,039,571 downwards.
ACATTATGCAAGACAAAAGCTCCGTCTATTAGTAAATACAATCCCTTCTTCAATGCGTGATAACCTTGGCCGCATTGTGCCCGTCCCTTGCCCTACAAATTTAGCACAGCCTGAAGGCATAGAATGTTAACGTTGACACAAACACGCGTGTTTAACCTAACAATGGAAAAAGAAAATAAAATGCTCGTAGTAAAAAAAAACTGTACTTTATTCAGTGCACCTGTATCAAAACAACCAAATAGATATTATACACAAATACTTTGGAACTATTCACTGTCTTCCGAATCATTTTGTACTTTAATCACTGTCCCACTTTGCACGTCATATATTGCTCTATTAAGAGGGTCCGTATCATCGTCTATAATAGTGAACTTTTCGTAACTGTTATTGGGCTCGTAGTAATTCTGATCGGCTTTGAATATTACATCACAAATAGCTTGTTGCACGGCGTTTTTCGTTGTGTCAGAGTATTTCTTCATTTTGTTACCAATAAATGACGTAAATGATTTGATCTCCTCATCTCTCTCAGCTGACGTTTGGCTAGGACCTGGTGTCGACTGTTGTAGTGGCGTAACGACGTCCTCTCCTCGTATTGCTGCAGCTACTTTTTTGGCCATTTCTTTATTGGACAGTGTAAGTCGACATCTCTTCATAGGCACGGGTGTGCCAATAAAGTTTCTCAACAAAGTGCTTTTTATTGATAAGGAATCATCATCTTCATTGACTTCTGTGCCCTAAAATATAAGAATAATATTGATATACACTATAATAAAAAAAGCCTCTCCGATCCGAAAAGGGCATATACTTAGGTATCCTAAACACATCACCAAAAAAATAAGAAACATTAAATACGTAAAACGAAAGTAAAAGTTTAATTAAAGTTTAAAATTCAAGGTCATCGTCCCCAAAATCCAGCAATTTTTTAAAATTCTCATTTCAGTTTCCTCGTTTAATAACATTGTTGGGGATTTTTTTCTTGTACTTATATTGAAAATGATTATATAAATAGATCCGGATCTCGATGCCTAATAATACCTTCACGGGTCGGACAGGGTTTTCTTAACCCATTGTATAATGCGTAAGGCAATGCTCTAAACTGCAAACCGCAGTTTCAGCAGAAAAACAAAAGTGAACACAAAATTCAAAAACATTGTAACTAAAGTGACTTCAGCTGGCTTTTGATGCAGTCAGACTAACCGTATTATTTGGACTGCATTTTTTTATTAAAATCCCCCCTCCAGCGAACAAGCCCTCAAATACGGCGGGGGACAAAAATACAATAGGGAATATGCATAAGATTCAAATTTGATTAAAATATTTTATTTGTAATCTTTATTGCTAGATAATGGAGTTTCATGCCATAATTGTTTTAAATAATCGCTTTTCCATGAAGATTTTAATTATTTAAAAGTATAAGTATATACGGTAATAAAGTATATACGGAACTTACTTACTTACGACAAATTCTACGTTGTGACGCTCTCATGACGTCACCGTAAACATTTGGGTTTGTAATTACTAGGTAGGTACTTAAAAAAATGATTTCAGTCCACTCCCATGTCCGAATTACTTAGTCGGTAAACATAAAAATTTTTATAATTTATTGGATAAAATGATCAATAAATTTTAAAAACAATAAAACATTGACTGCTTTTGCGGTAACTGACAACACAGTATACGCGGCCAATATGGCGGCGTTTAAATCTTCGGTATCTGATAGCAGTTTTGAATTTATTTTTATGATGAAATATTAATATATTTGTCAAAGAAATATTTTTTACGGTGCTTTAACAATGTAAACTATTAATAAAAAAAGTCATGCATATTCCCTATAACGGACACGAAGTATTCCCGGACTCGAAATAAATACCTACCATAACAATAATAGAACCTACGCATGCAGGCTATAAAAATATAGTAAGCAAGTAGGTAATTCTTACAATTAATTGTCGTTTCCTTTCATTTTCTTTATCCATCAAAAAAGCCATGTCCTTAAAAGCGAACCACGTGCTCTTATATGCTTGAGCTGGATCTGTAAATAAGAAGTGGATAACAATAACAATAATAATTATAGTTACCGTAAATTAATAATAAGGCAAGTATTTAATCATATACGTAATGATATCTAGGTACCTAGTAAGTACAACGATACCTCCTAAGTGTAATAAATGAGTCAATATTACCTGTTGTTTCGTTTATACTGTGCATAATTTTGGCTTTTTCCCGTCTAAAAGACGACATCAAGATAATCATTTTGTGTTTACATTTATCTGGACAAATGTTAAGGATTTCACCTATTTCTTGCCATGCTTTGGGTTTCATACACTTCTTAAAAAATAGTGGATCTTTTTGGTCCCACAAAATAGGTCTAGCTCTGAATTCTCTTATCAGTTGTAAACATTTTTCTTCGGTCCACTCGTCTGTTAACGCCGTAGCCATATTTTTAACTTGCAACAAGACACGCGTCGAGTCAAGTTCGCGGGAACGCTACACTGGGTACAAAATGGCGGCCGCAGCGTCAACCGAACACGAGGTCGAACGATGTGACGTCGTTGTATACGCGTTGCAGTAACCAGTATCCGGCATCAGCCGTCCCTCTCGCACTGCGCGTTCGTCCAAGGTGTAAGAGAATCAGACATGCTTATCGCTGTTGCACGTGATAATCACATGCTTAGTGGTAGCGGTCAACGTACTGTTACTGTAGCGAATCTGCATTAGTGTGGGTATTGATGAACATGTGTTAGATTGAACGAAACGAACGAGGGTCATGTTATTGTTCGCTGTAAAGCTTGGTATTTGCGTGACGCGCATTATTGACACAAGAAATGTTGGTATGTTTACACACAAACACTATCTTATTTTCTTTTGAGGGATCAGGTACTAAGTAAAACGATAAATAGCTTATATAATTCAGAAATAAGAATAAGTAGGTACTTAGAAAATTTGTACATAGGTATTATCACAAATTAGATAAAATGGTAGCTATTATTCTGTTTGTACAGGATTTAACCTCAAACTCCGTAACTCCCTGTTTACTCTAAAACCAGATTTAGTTGAACCTAACCGCTTATAATACAAATGATAAATTCCATGGCCCGTAAGGAAGTCATTGTTGGAATAAGAGCATTACATGCTGTCAGTACTCGCTTGTAATTCAGTAGTAGATATGCGTAGGTGGGTAGGGAGAGAAACTATATCATCAACACACACAAGTTTCCTTCCGATAGTTTCGCTCATTTAAGCGAATAATAATGAATCATAAACGTTCATGATTCCGAAAAGTCACAGATTACGTGCCTTGGAACTCGGGCTTTGACTTGGCAGTCCATCGGTCATATCAATCTTTAACTACAGAGAGCACCTACAGCTCATAAAAATACACTTTAAATGCCGTCTAGGTCAGATAATGCATAACCGAGAACACCATTCTAAGCACCGCTAGTCGGGCGCAATTCAACGTCACTTCACCTATCTGTTATTAGTACATCTCTAAATACTAATACTTATGTGAATGTTACGTCCAAGATGATCGATTGTTAGATAAAGACATGAAAATACAAGGCGTCTCATGCAGCAGCGGCAGTGCCGGTTGTCTGTCATTTGTACCGCGCTGCATGCGATTCATGTTATCGGTAAAGTTCAGCTCGCTGTTTGAATGCTAAGAGGGTAGATTAGTCATGCGATGCACTCCTATGTTGTCGTTCACACGCGTCGTACACAGATGTACGAAAGATAGTAAACCTACCGACGTTATATAATATATTATGTTTTCCTTGAACGGATATATCTGTCGTTGGTATCCACATAGCATTTGTTATGACTCCGCAACCTCTTGTATTATCCTAAGTCATAAACTCGTGTACATTGTCATATTATGCATGCGCATAATAGTGATGCAATTTGATGTAGAAGTTTTATACGTATGTCTTTCGCGTGATTTCTATCTTATCAACCATTATTGTTTAAAACTATTGTTATTATTGCTATTATTGTTAAACTAGTACCCTATGTCTAAATCAACATCAAAGCGTTATCAGCATAGTCTAACACAGCAAGACGTTTTATCTTTTCTAACTAATTTATGTAAATATGTATATTTTTTTTCAAAGATTACTCTGCATGAAAAATTAAATAATTCAGTTTTCCGAATATGGAACCTAGGCATATCAAATACTAAACCATATAATTACTTAACGAAAGTATAAGCTAATAATTATTTGAGTTTCTGTGGGACTTAGAACGTCGAAGATAGTGCTCAATGATAGTTATCAACATTTAATTACGGTAATATTTACTTTTGATCAATCCGCTAATAAAATAACGACACTAGACGACAGGTAATTACAAAAAAATACCAACTGTCCACTTCGAATACCGAATACCGTTAATACAATCCATTTAACGCAATGCGTGCATACAACATTTTCTTGGTCCAAGATAATGTCGCCTAGTTCAATTAGCACGATTAACCTGTCACAGTAATGTTTTACTTCTATCAATTACTCATGCAAATGGTTCCGATTCATGAATATTCATTTAACTAACTCACGATCACGAAGTTATTTTCTATAAATTACTACAGTTACTCACTTAATTTCCTTTTCTATAATGTAATCACCATCTAATTAAATTATTATCGTTATTTGTAATCACATTATTTCTAGTCATGCTTATTACGGAAATTCGTTACACATCTTGATTTTACTCTGAAGAATTTAAGAGTATCCAATAGTCCGAAAATAATCTCGTCCTTATATTATGAAAGTTGTTTGTGACATCTATGTCCTAAGCATGCTGATAGAAACAATAAACATTGCATAATGAAGTCACAACCATGTAGGTCTGTTCTACAAATGATAAATGCATGTACTTGCAGCCATCAGTATGATCAAAACGTGTCACACACAAATTGACTTGCGAGGGCCGATTCCGACGTTTGAAAAGCAATAGTTCAACTATTGTCCTATTCAAATCCGCGTTTATTGAAATATTCGCGTGTGTGTGAAGTGATGAAAGTTAATGGTCACCATTATTCTTGTCAGTAGACGCTGTGACATTGATTTAAACCAAACTCTTCTAAAAGCGGACGTTGGCGTTGTTGACCAAGTTATTGTTATGTCCGAACCGCTACTATGAATTATTGTTTAGTTAGTACATGAATCTACGTGCTTGCTTACCTTCGTAAAGATGTCTATTTGCAGTTTCATAATAAAATTTTCACGACATGAATGGGATAAATGCATAAAAGATATAACCTTATTATTTGATCGTACTTGAGAAGCTTTAGATCCAATAGAATTCTTGTAATTCAATATCTATAGCAGGCGACCTAAATAATAGATGCCGAAATATACGAATACACACCTTTACGAAATTCGTTTTATTAGAAAAGAAAAAATATCAGTTTCCATTTCCCTCCGTATCAAATTTTAAAATCCTATCGTTTAGTATTTATTTTTCTCTTGTATTGTTCTGTGCCTTTTTCCTGTAGATTCCTATAATCTCTGAATCGCCGGTACCGTCTTGCATTTCCTATCAGTTATCCTTAGTAGCGGTCCCAGCATCGTGACTTGACATACTAAACCAATAAGCGCCTCAGTTTTATATTGTATAAATCAATTGAGCGTGAGCTGTTTACTTTATATCTGGTTCATATATAATATTTGTATCTGTTTATAATCACCTATCATAGTTCCCACGCTGACTCAGACATTCAACACTGAGCCGCGACTTTGTATACCAGACGTGTTAATAATACATTTATAGCCTTTATAATACTCTATCTATCCATTCATCATTCCAACGTATTAGATTATAGCTTATAACTTTATTAATTTTTGTTGCAGGTAAGCTTAGGGAACACAGCTCGAATGCTTTCGGTGAGTCCAACTCTATATCAAAGTATTGTCTACTACAAAAAAGAGGCGCCATATTATAGATTATTACAATCCGTCCCTTTTTCTCTTGCCATTATGTATCTCCACTGGACATTCGGGGAATATTTATGTTTATAAGAGTACGAGAACGACTACATTTCATTGTATATAACTACCTCTATATCAGTTCTTCGTATTTTAAACTGGTTATTTACCGTACTTTTTTAGTTCCATACAAACTGTGACATTCAATTGGAGCGATATGCTATTTGAAAGTGATTGTATTTTTATTACTGTTGTCGTTTTGTTTATTTCTCCTATGACATGTGTGCCTGCCTCGTAATTACGTTTTTGTCATTGCATACAAATGTTACCTGTGCCGCACATACAAAACATATAGTATCAGTATTATCATCGTATCAGGCTTGTAATATCTCAGTGGTGTTTCTTATTACTTAATTCAATATTGTATACGGTTGATAAACTCTAAGGGAATTATTTCCCAACAACTGCGGTTTAAAACCCGCTTTCTAACGCTTGGCGCCAAACAGTCGATTATTTACTATTAACTTTCCAACAAATTGTGCTGTTTGCTGTTTTAACCGAGTTTAGAATCGATTTTCCAAAGTTTCTTAACCTACCACATTTTCCTAGAAAAATATTTTCTGCTTTAGTGCATGCTGCATTTGCATTTCTGTTTTTAGATCACTGCTGATATGACCCCAGTACATTTTACTGTATTACTTCTAGTTGCAGTAGATTTATTATACTCTTCGAATAAAATGTTGTATGAAGACTTCCTCTAATTTGATTCTTTGTGAAGTTCAAGTGTTGCGTTACTTCCTCGTTGACATAAAACGAGAAGCATCTGATTATATCGTTTTTCAGATCTTCCTGATAAACTTTTGCAAAAACGAAATGACTAAACAATCATGAAGTTGTAAAAAAAATAACAGGAAGCTTCATAAAATGGTGACCCTACGTTTGACTCTTAATACCTATCTGCAATAAGGAAAACATTATGTCTACAATAAAACCGAGTTCCGCCCCAATATGGTCTCAATTTGCACTTAAATAAACGGGTCAAATGAGGCATCTTAACGCTGTTGTGTTTGTTGTTGGCCTTGAATAAATTAAACCGCAGTGATCGGTTTGTAGAACATCTGAGACCAGATTTTTTACTATCTGTCATCGCGCTCATTAAAACGCTTCGTCTAATGATAAACATCATTTGATATATTGAGTGTATTCATATCAAGATCTACAGCGATCCCCACACGCACGAGTGGTTTCAAATCCTTTCGATCCTTCACGCGGAATCCGCTTTTTATCTATCCTTTGATCACTCGCTATTCAAAGGTTTCGTGTATCAATTCAATTCTATTTCTAACTGCGATAATTCAATTTTGTCAGCACATAACGTTTATGTACTTACTTCTTTTTTGGTGTCCCTGACGCATCGGGCCGTAAGCAATTCGTGCTGTGAAAGGGCTCGGAGGATGAAAAAAACTTGCTTGTAAAAGTAGGCTTTCTCTTGTAGCACCGTGGGAGGTGAAAGTTGGATCGCTTGTCCTTGAGTCCCTAATGCAAGCTAGAAACTGGACGCGGGAAAGTAAGTACAATTTAGTTTTTATAATATTCTTCCCATCGTTTGAATCTATAGAGATTCTACTTAAGGATTTTTTAAGTGTTAATTGTCACTTAAAAAATCCTTCCAAGTCATAAAATGGACGTGAACAAAAATAAAACATTAGTTGCTGTACGTGTATAACTTGCACCAAGGTCTTACCATACATACAGCTTCATGGTCGAGGGATCCAAAAACGGACAGAAAGAATAATTACCATCACTATTATGTTAATCAATTCTTTTAACGACGCCGCATGGGGCCACGCGGTTGGAGATGCACTCGAAATTTGAAATCACTGATCTAATACTTATTTTACAACGGATTTAAAACGATCTATAAATTATGCACAGCTGTCACCATTTGACGATTTTAAACATAAGAAGCAAATAACATGATTCGTTGATGTTCCGTTGGTGAATGACAAAATGTTTGCGCCATTTTTCTAATAAATCATTTAAAATCAGGTCAGTCCCACGCATATCATGTGGTCTATTTTTGAAAAATTAAATGAGTGGTAATATCTACCGCTACAGTTGTTTACTGTTACAAAGAGCTTTAGTGCTAGCCGACGATACGCTCCGTAAAATTGGACTAAATGCAGTAATGTAAATACTAACACTATTGTGCTGCTAAACTGTTAATCGCGTTTCACCAGCTTTGTCCTCCTATAAGCAACAGTTATCTATACTTATAATAAATCTGTAGAGAGGTCAATTCTGTACATGAAATATATTTCCAAAATAACTATCAGCGGGTGATTAGTGATCGATACTGACGCCTAAAATGCAATCAGTAAAATTTTTGTCTGTCTGTATGTTCGTTATAGAAACAAAAACCACTCGACGGATTTCAACGAAACTTGGTACAATTGTTCTTCATACTCCTGGGCAGGTTATAGTATACTTTTCATCACGCTACGATCAATAGGAGCAGAGCAGTGAAGGGAAATGTTGGGAAAATGAGTGATTCATGAGAAAGGTTTCAAGCTATAAAACATCACGCTACAACCCTTAGGAACGGGGCAACGCAGGTGAAACCGCGGGCGAAGAACTAGGGAACAAAGTAACTATTCCACGCGGACGAAGTCGCTGGCAAAAGCTAGTTCCTACTAAAGTTATCATTACAAGAAGCAAGATGAGCCGTGGTATTATCGATAACGTTTTAGTAACTACGATAAGTATTTTACACATTCAGATAGGCATCTCGCAAGAGCCGAGAAAATATCTGTCAGATATTTTTTCTTGGGGTCTGTTGGCTGGCAACCACCCTCACGTCTTAGACCGTCGTAAAGCACCTCGGTGTGTTTCTACGTTTGAGCGCGAGAGTCAGTTCTCTTCAGTTGCTGCAGCTGTAGCAATCTGCAGTCGGGGCTCTTAAAGAAAGAAGCTAAAATATATTTATTTGTAAAGCTCGGCAACGCATCAGCAACTTCTCTGGTGTTGCAGGTATCCATGAACGGAGATTACCTACTACTTACTATCAGGTGGCTCGTCTGCTCGTTTGAGACATAATCAATAAAAAAAGTATGCCAGTAGAGACCTTTATCAAAGAACAATTTAGTATAGTAAATAAAATACATGTGACGAGACAAAAGTTATACGTCACACCCGGACCTACTATAATTTGACACCATTCCACAGTTTTAGTGGAGTATTTATAAAAGAGACGTGACATCGACTGTTACCTGAGGGTAAATGACCAGCTGACCCATATCCGCGTCCCGACTTTCACCGGCGGCCGTTCACCCGGGAACCAACGCATAAACATACGTTCCAATTTCCAAAATGGACTCGCTCGGAACGAACGTACTCCAAATTAATTGGGGCGCATTCCAATTAAGACCTCGTTACGTACGCCTCTTACGCAATTAGCATCGTCCGGCTAAACCATTAAGTGAGCAAGCGCGTCCAATTTTGAAACGAGAACACATTTTTTTTATATTTCTTATGGTTTTTATTTGCCCTTTTTTCGTTAAAATTAAGTTTTCATCCTTCACCGTCGCATTTGTCCCATTTCGCCTATTTCCGGGTTACCTAAGGGGTAACCCTGTTTAAGGAACGTAGTCGGGAGCTTTAATGAGCCCACATAGTTCTGGTTTTACCATGCAACCCCTAGGGAAACGTATTTCGCCATATTAACCACCTCTTGCAGAATAGGCATATAGAGTTTGGTACTTATATTTAAATAAGCTTTTACAAACATATGATCGGAGAAGAACCGACAAGGAACTCCATAGGTACTGTTTAAATTAATGGTTACAGTTACATTTTTTATTTAGTAAACGAGTTATAAGAGAACAATGTAGATTGTTCGATTAGTACCTACATACAATATTGAAATTTGATCTATACTCGTACTAGAATATTAGCATAGCCTAGCTCGACCAACACAGTAGGGAACCTAACCATCCAAAACTCAACATTATTCAACGGTAAATATCAACAACGATGCAACATCAATATTCTATGACAAATCGCTTACAATTCACGTTATTGCATGTCTCGAGACTATTTCCAAAAGCTATTTCCCACAAGTATCGAAACTATTGCAAAACAATCAAGTTTTTGTAGTCAGTCGAACGGGATGTTGATACTAACCAATTTATAATTGAAACCGAAATGGGAACTGATAGATCCGATAGTATACACTAGAAATTCTGTTATACGATGAACTATTAAGATTATTTATTATAAGTCATCTGTTTAGCATTCATGTGGTCCAAAACAGACGTGTGTTATTGTTTTCCGTATACAAAGAGATCCTTTTGATGCCGGTGCCAGCACAATGATCTGTATTTAACCAATTCATACCACTATTGTCCTTGTTCCACGGCTGTACACAAAAGACCTGTTTGCATAATGTACTTATCTTGCACCATCTAATTAAGATCAAAATGTACGTGTATTTTCTAACACACGGACTGCAAATTATGTATTGCACCACAAGAACGTATTACTGGAAAATAGCATGTGGCTGCATTCCCAACTGCAAGGATCGATAAGCAGAATGAAATGGTTGGCGGTTATACTTCGAAGAAAGAATTATGTTAGAATGTCTGTACTGAAAATGGAATATTTGTATTGATTATTGAAAAAACACACGAAAACAAAAAAAAATGCGTGATCTAGTTACATCTAGAGACATCTTTGGGAATTAAGTAAACAGAGTAATCAATTAAATGACCTGACACATGACATTAATAAAAACATAAAAGCTAGTAAAGCTGACATTTCCAATAGAAAAATACTAATACTATAACATTAAGTTAACAAAAGACTAATTTTATTTAAATATATAAAAAAACCTGCAATATAGTAAAGTGGAAAGTCTAAGAGGTAACAGCAATTTACGTAGTAATTGAAAGTCGATTTCAATTCAGGTGCAACGAAAGCGTTTACTGCGCGTAACACGAGTTTAGATAATATAATAGCCATACTTTCTAAAACGTTTCTTATTTTCACTAAAATTTTGCTTTGACTGGCAATTATCTTATTTGTGAATCTAATTGTAATTCCAATAAAAATTCCTCGTTTATGATGATTTCACAAATTGATTACAATAATTGGATTTTATTCTGTTCTACAGTCCCAAATTCTCTGCATTATAGGAAACGTGCAGCAATTGAATTCGATTGGAAATACCGAACTATATAAAGTTAACGTTTTTAATACTGCATCTCAGTAATGCTCACCTTGAACTCGGGAAGTCATGAGAACTTCTCATTGCGCGTCCTTCCTCATAACATGGTCTTTTTGGTATAAACGTTCTCAAAAGAGCTACTGTAGTGCATCGAAACTTGTATCTTTGGAGGTAAACAGGGTCCATATTCAGAACTGAAGGGACAAGTAGACCTTGAAGCAACGCCGCTCCGACCGACCGCAGCCGACATACAGTAAAAATAAATAGGTATACAAAAAGCCTTCGAAATAAACAAGGTTACATACGAATAGGGGGCATGATTCAGACATGCTGTGATTCGATGTTCACTTGAATGCATCGCGATTATCTGTAATATGCGCGCCATGTGCGTTTTTGTTTGTGCTGCCTGTATGCGCGATTGCGTTGTATAAATGCCGATTTTAATTGCATTATAATACGGTCAGTTTTACAGCGTAATTGCTGCCATACGCAAGATGTGCACTCGAAGTGCTCAAGACAAAGGATTCAAATTATTTTTATTTGCCCCTGTTACCGTTCAATCGTTCTCTTCGTTGCGTTACTCGCTTATTTTTACCGTTGATTGCTCAATGGTCCCATTCACTGTAAAACCTTATTGTCTACTCCCAGCTTGTACCTTTTGTCGCACTCGTTGTTTTTGTGTAATTCCAAATGATACTTATCTCGGCCATCACGAGCATGTACTGTTATATCAACTAGTAACAAGTCAACAATTCGGTCGCAATATTTATTTCCTGCACGCGCATTAAGAACATCTCCAAAAATTCAATCTGCAGTTATCTAAATTGGATTATAGTCTTATTATTTACTCTTGTTACAAGAAAGGTCGTGACTCAGCTCATCAATTTAACTGTTTCACGCTGAGTTTTTGAAAATTACGTTTAGAGTGCTTTAGAAATCCGAGTTCTTTTTTTGCATACCATATCTATAGCTAATTGCATTCCCGTTAAAATATTTGTTAATGTGTGTGTTGAATAATCAGTTTTGCAACGTTTGTTCGCATTGTTGGCGCGGCGCGCGTGCGGCTCGCGGGGGCGTCGCCCCAGTGAAAGTGTGAAAGTGAGGCGAATGCGCTTGCGCACCGCAACTAGGAATACTATCTATAAAACCATATATTGCTCTTGTCAGATTTATAACACAGTTGTTAAGCTAATTTTTTTTTTAATAACTTCGACGTTCACAATTGATGCCACTTTCTAATAAATATCATAGAAAATGCACTGTAACTAAACATAACATGTGCATGTAGTATCTATATCTATTTCTTCACCTTTACAGGTTCAAGTTAGGAGATATAATCTAGGCTTTACAATTGTAACTTTGTAAATGTCGCACTTAAATTATAAAACAGTCACGATTTAAACTAATGAGAGGAGATGAAAAAGTATAACGAGGCTCGCGAATAATGTATCTAGAGCACGTTGGTGGGCTGCAGCCGTCCGTTGTCTTTGCGGCGTGTATACACCCGACCTCAAAGCTACTGCACCATGTATTTATCATTATTTGAAAACGGTACTAAAAATTGTATATCTAAAAGTAACTCCTTTAGAGAGTTTTTTGAAGGGTTAGGCAGAGATTATACTAATGTAGATCCACCCACAGTTCGCTGGTATGTTTAGATCATATAATAGGAAGTGAGCGTATTGCCATTAACCAATCAACAAGTCCAAATTCGGAGCTGCTGTTGAGAACTTTATAGAAAAAGCAAATTAAACTATGCTAACGTAGGAAGCGAACTTGGGACCTCGCGTAGCAGTCGCGCTTGGGACCACTAGAGCCTATCCGATAGGATAGGATACCGGTACCTACCTATTACCAAGAAATTGGTTTGTCGTGTAAAATATTTTAATCAGCAGCAAGTAATTAGACTGAATGTCGACCCCAACATAGTTGTAAAAAAGGCTAGGAATATGGGGAAGGATTTAGGAGACTCGGAATTTGAAAATTTGAATCAAGGTGTAAATAATTATTTAGTACACAACTTCAGATAATATTATGTGCGTAATGTGTAGCAGATTTCCAGACACTGTAAAGTTTTTCATTTATATGTTTGTTAAAATTGAAATAAAACTATTTTTTTACGGATTTTATGGCGTTGTATTATTATTATATATAATAATAATATAATTAAATAATAATAATACAACGCGATAAAATCCGTAAAAAATATTTTTATTTCAATGTCTAATTTTCGCGTAAGTGTCAGAAACCAGTATGTTTGTTAAAAGTTAAGAATCTATGTAATTTTCTAATTTTTAAGCGGCGATAGCCTAATGGCTGTGGCGTCGGACTTGCAATCATGTGGTTGCCGGTTCGAACCCCATTCATTGCAGTACCATCGTGAACCCACTCGTTGAGTTGACTCGTTCACACGTGAACACAACACAAGCACTTAGCACGAGAGATTAAGCTAAATACTTCTACAAGATTACTAGCTTTTAAAAAAAAAAACTTTTATTATATAGGTACTAGCAGGCCCGGCAAACGTTGTCTTATTCTGTAATATCACCTTTCTGCCCTTTTGTTCCAATTTATTTGTGTTTTATTTCTGTCAAATCTGTCAATCCGTTTCTAAAATAAAACTGTAAATATGCCTTAATAAATAAATAAATAAACTTTATATCTATCTTTTTATCTTTATTTAAATCTGTCTCCTTCCTGTCGACTGTACGAAATTTTAAAAATTTTATTGTCCCAAATCTTCACGTCTTCTTCGGCGCCTTCGATTTCCTGTTAACCTCACATCTAACTATATCATAAAATAAATAACTTCCATATTTCATGTTTGATAGCGGAATTCGTTTCCAATTAATTGATTCGACATTAAGCCCATCTTGTTTACTATCTCCGACAACCTTAACGACTACATATACAACTGAATCGTTTTATGGTAAGTATATTCTTTAATGACTTGTAAAACTATTTCATATAGACGTTATTTATGTCGAATACGTTCATTAGCTTAATGTTATCGACATTACTTCATGTTTACCTACTACATTAATCTTAGTTTTCCAAGAACATTTAGTATCCGGACGCTGACGTCGATTAATTGTTACTGCGTTGTTTCCGATCGAAATACGCCCAGATTTGTCTTAAATCATCACGATGGCTTTCGAAATGTATGCGACACATAAATATGTACGATGCGGAATAATGACAGTAAATTATCGCTGTGTCGAGTCATGTAATTGTACTGCAATCGATGCGTTGCGATGCGACCTCCATAACAGTAAACCATCCTTCTTGCCGGTGAAGTATGGCGAAACAGATAATATTTTAGCATCTCTAATGTGCATATCTCATCGATTTTAGAATTTAATCTATTCGTGCTTTTGAGATTATGGAATAACTTAAATATATCAATAATATCTCAGAAATCGTTGGGTATTTTTAGTTAGTTTAGTCAAAATGCAAGTACTTAATATTGATCTTAAAGACAAATCATTTTCCTTCATCAGAGTACTATTCACACATGAAAAGTAGGTACTTGTTTGAATAAAATGATTTTGTTTCTTAACAAAAATCTAGCAGATGGAACGTTCTTTCAAGACAATTCAAAATCACTCTATTTTGCATTAGACTTTGTATTGTTGAAAGCGCAATGAAATGTGTCGTAATAGCCGCTACAAACGCTTCTAAGAACGCTATCATTTTCACGCGCGTGCTGTAAACGCTCAACTTATTTGTATAATACCCCATGAATATTAATTAAATGTAGATCATGTTGCAACAAATTGCATTTTGTCACTATACTCGCGACAATGCCCCATTTGAATGTTGCTATCGTCGATGCTCCGCGCTAAGTAATTTAGTTAGTTCTCTAGTACGTTACAATGAAGAAGCAAGCTTTATATTAGTGACTCCTAAACGATGTAAGATGACCGAGTAAATTCAATATTTGTTATTTGTCCGCCACTGTTTTAACCACGTCTTAGACAAAATCACTATAGATACAAGGTTAGAAGTTGTTATTTTTTTTTTTTTTTATACATCGACCAAATTCCTATTGGTCGAGTTTGAGATGCCTCGAGGTGTGTGTGTGTAAATAGTATCTGAAATTGTCAGTGTTAATTTTAAATTTTGATAAAGCACTCACACTAACAAAAATTGTGCTATGAAATAGAGGATTGATACGAAGACAGATAATTCAAGATAATAAAATGCAATAAATTGCATGTCCATGTCCTTGTCGTGCTTATCGTCGGAGCATTGAAGCTGGTTCAGATTGTTATGAGACGCAAGCTACCATGATTAGTAATGCATGATGCTCGCTCTTCGTGTCGCTCTCTCTATTGTGCAGTGCATGACGTTTCACAATCTTTTGTGTATGCCACGCCAGAGCCCATCATTCTTTCGTTGTAGACCACAGTTGAACTTTTTGTACGGTTTTTCTTATCTATCCCGCATTGTGTCGGTTCTCGAGCATTAACTAATGTCCCCTGTCTGTCAGATGATATCGGGCTCTCGTTAGTGGCATTGTGGCACCCACGCCGAGCCCTTCGCCCGGACCTAATGGACCACTGACGGGATTACCTGTGAGCTCCACGATCAAACGGTTACCTGGACTACCATGATGATTTATATGCAACAAATTTTGCTTACGATCTAGTTACATACTTATTCTTTATTAAGTGTTTTCAAGAGGTTTTATTAAGTGTTTTCAAGACAAGTAATTTTCAAGGTATTGCGGACTATGATTCATCGGTGTCAACACATCAGATTTGCGTCAGGTGTGTCACAGAACACGAAATCTCAAGAGCGTGTGAACTTCATTAAAAATCAAAATAAATAATAGTTATAACACGAGGATGATGACTTCGGGTAAATTCGTTGTTCCCAGAGTTACAAACGTGTATGGAGATAGGACTTTAAGAAAACGTATACCGTATATACTCAACAGTTTACCCGCCGACATCAGAATCGAACCTAATAAAAATAAATTTAAAAGAAATTTAAGAACATACCTTATAGATACCCTACCATAAAACATTAATTGTGCACTCCATTACTAATTATGTACCTACCTACATGTTATTAAGACTAAAATTGATCCCACAGTCAAACTGTTTGTACAGTTTTGTGGGGCTTTGTATTACTTCGTAAGACCTAATATGTACCTCATAAAAATTCAATAAATAAATAAAAAATAATAGCGATATGCTCTGGCAATACTAGCAGCGATATATCGGCATCACGCGCTCCTGATTGTATCTCACTTCGCGTTCCGACCTCACCTAATCATTGATCTTTACGTGTCTAATGGAAAATATCATGAAAATAATAACAAACTTCCAGTAGGGTTGTTTGTTGCTCTGTTTTTATACTGAGAAATCGCTCTCACTCTTTAAATTCGAACGCGACATCGTTGTGATTGTCTCGTGCGCGCTCTCGCGAGCACGTTATCTAATACACTTCCCACAATGGATCAGCGCGTTGAGCACTCCGACACAATGCTTCCGTCGGCTTCGGTTCCGCTCTCGTAAATTAGGTAAGTGGTGCATTTGACGAAACTTCACTTTTTCACTGCCCCACTTTACCCCGCTGCGCGATGTTGAATTTACCAATCTATAATTTGTTTGCTGCCGATTAGCAACGCATTTATCCATAAAAGTTGATTTGCACGCTGTCTCGAGGGTCCATTAGAGAGTTGTCGATTTGCGACGGGAATTCATGCGATATTTTCGCACGACAATCGGGAGCGAGACGCTACAACTAGAGCGACTAATATTCAAATGGACTGGTTTTAGATCATCTAATACCTGTTGCTTGGACCGCGGCGCCGCCGTTCTGCATGTAGTACTAGTTTTCTACTTCATTTATAAATCTAACCTTGAAATACACGATTCTTATTTTTCATTACTGCACGATCTTGGGAGAAGCTAAAATAGTTTTTAGGTACATGATAAAAGGATACATATATAAAATAAGCAAACGCTACCGACGTTTGCTTCGGTGTGAGTATGTAGGTCGATCTAACTCAACGCTACACTTTCGTTGGCGATATGCAAATCAGAGCGTGAGCCTAGTAGTCAGTCGGCGCCTACGCTATAAAATTGTTTGGAAACTGCCTAATCGACTACTCGTTTTGCAGGCGGCTGCACTCGGTTTCTGCATTATTGTTGTCATTACAGTCATTACTATCTGGTAATTGTCGGATTCACCGCGACTGCTTTCACCTCAATTCGAACAATTTCCCCTGTGTCAGAATCTGCCGGGTCCTTCTATACCCTGTGGAATTAAGTGCTCATATTGCAATACAGTCGCAGCATTCACCCAGTAATGTGTGGGAAATGGGCGTTCCAACTTTTTTTAATTGCCTTGTGTCGGCTGTATGGTATGTTATTATTGCGGAGCGTAATGCAACGCAGGCCACAGAAGTAAGGCGCCTAGCTGTCTCCGGACAATTTCGTTGTTAATTATCTTCCATCGCTGGCTGGCTGCTCGGTGGCACGTCTGGCCTGTAACTGCTGCTACGAAAGTAGGCAATGAGTGTGTGGTAGTAGATGCACGTCAACTATTCTCCAATGGTATTTTCGATGCGCAGCTGTTGCGGGTCAACGACCTATCTACGGATTGCCCACCGCGTCGTTTTGTTTGTTTATGCTTCTATTTCTAGAATAGACGTTCCATGAAATAAGTAACGCAAGGGCATTAGGCTTCGGTTCTTGCAGACTGGATATATTTTTATTGTTACAAAGTTTCCCTTCTGCAATATTTTAACATTTGTTGATACCAGTAACGTACCTACGTTAAATTAAACGCAGAATCTTAATGCGAATTTGTCGTTGCATTACAATTGTGGCCCGAAGAAAACCCAATTCGGAATTCGCTGTGAATAGTCGGTTCAGCCTCATTTACCAGGTCGGTGATCACATCTGCGACGAATCCGTCACCGCATTTGACACACTCACTAATTAACTTAACTTTACTTAAGAACTTCGTTTTTACTATATTTCTTTTGGTCGCAAAACGAGGTCAAGCCGGTTTTAGATAAGAAAACTGTCGCTTAATGAAATGAATATTTATGAGGCATTATGAAGAGTCTTCAAGTTATTGCGTTTGCATAAAACCAATATTCTTTCGCTTTTCTATTATAACTTTTTGAATTACTTTAATTATTTATTCAATGTGAGTAATTTGAAGCTATGATAGCCTAGTGATGATCATGGTCCCCAAGTTCTATATTCCAATGACCTATGACTTTTAGAAATCATGCGAGTATTAAAATTAATTATCACTGGTGTAATGGATGAAGGAAATAGTCCTGAGTAAACCTGAGTATGCCTGAGAGTTTTACTTAACGGCGTGTGAAGTTTAATACGCACTAGGCCAGTGTGGTGGACGAACTGCTTCCATTCTGAGGGAAGGTTTGAGAGTGCCCAGCACTGGAACAGTAAAAAGGTCAGGATGATTATGGTAAACTTATTTAAAAAACGGTCATTTTCAGCGTCATCTTATTAAATTGCGACAAACTTTTTCTGTACTGCTAGCTAGCTGTTAGCTAGCTACTAACTCGCTTAATTCTCTGTACTGCTAATTTTATGACAAGAATAAGTAGTTCGCATATATTTACGCTCATTGATATTCCCACCATCTACATTCACAATCCGAGCACTTTAAACCGTATGTTCATTATAATATTAGTGAATTCACTTCACCCGTTACTTAAGGCCTAGATGGCAAGGCAGCTGGAAAGGTACATTATCTGGTATTTGGCACAATACCGCTGTTTCATTGTAAAATAACATTCTCTCTTGATGAGTCTATTACGTAGACATGAAATTGTACTTTGCTACTTGCATCCCTGCATTACATGTCTCTACCATAATGTTTCTATGTCGTGATACACAGCCGTGCATTATTACAGCGTCTTTTTCGATATGTGTTTCAGTATCGACATCGGCATATCTAGGGCATCTATACCTGTAATAAAATTGTAACAGGCCGATGTCTGTACATTATATATATTAAAGAAAAACTTATACGTGTGGGGTCTTTGTTAGAGCAACGGAAGCCAAAATATCTATTTTTAGAATTTTTATCTGTCTGTTTGTACGCTCATCACGCAAAAACTACTACATGGAAGTTAATGCAGTTTTCACCGATGTATTGCTAGAGGTCTAACTTAAAATCTGGTGCATGTTTCATCTTGATACGCCGCCTAGAATCTGACTTATTACAGGTATGTGAATCTTTTTGCCACGTGAATGAAACTGCGGGGAACAGCAACTAGTCTATTATAAGAATATCTAGTATCAATTTGCTTCACAAAGTAAAAATTTACTTCCAGTACCTAGACTTAGAGTTAATTAATTCTTGTATGTTAATAATTATATGTTCGTATAAGTAGTTTTATAATGTTATTTACACTTATAACGATACATAATTGTGAATTAAACTTGATTTACAAAAGAATGATCAGCATTACGTACTATAATAAACATTAATAGCGATACTTATGGATACACAACTCATATTAATTTTACCTAAAGTATTCTAGCTGGATTTATTACAGTGCTTACTTTTTCCAGTATGAACTATTTAGCATTTAATTTATTCGTATAATGTGAGTTGTAAGATTGTTAAGGGGCGGTTAAACCACATCAGCGTAGATCAGGTTCAGATGGTAGGTACGCAAATAAAATCTGAAATGTTTGGTTACAATACCATTAAGATTAGGATGATTCTTTGTTTAACTATATAGGTCTCTGCTAACGTCTGAGTATTAGATATCAAATGATTGATGCTTTGAAAAACTATAGAACAACCTTGCGCGTTATACAAATACTGTTAAATATTTCTTCCATTAGACTGCCTCATTAGTGTATTGGTTCCAAGCGCCACTGCTATGCTAGAGATCCTGGGTTCGATTCCAAGGTCGTCCGAAGAGTTATTGGGTTTTTCTATGAAATTCTTAATAGTAGTAGCTCGAAGTCAGAAATTGACTATAATCTATCTCTGTGCCAAATTTCATCCAGATCCGTTCAGCCGTTCTGGCGTGAAACAGTAACAAACATGCAAACATCCATACTCACAAACTTTCACGTTTATAATATTAGTAAGGACAAGTATATGAGGCAAAATACTCCTAAAGTTCTACATAACTCTAGATCTATGTTAGTTTAATCTAGAGGCATCTTTAGAAGCGGGCTGAGACTGACTCATCGGTAACGACGACTCGTTCGTGACGTGAAATGCTAACCTGTAATTTAGACTAAGATTTACGAGGCGACTCTCGCGGTGATTATAGTAATTCTGAAGTGTGCGGCTGCCAAAATTAAGAGGTTACATCGCGCAATGATAAGTGGGTACATACAAGATTTAAATGTGTTTAAATTTTCGCCATACATCCACTCTTTTTAGGATTCTGTAATGGAGTGATAAAAATCAGCGCTTTATTCGTTAATATTTACACAAAAATGTCGAAATAAGACGTCTAATCGTTCGATAATGCGGCGACTTGTATAATACTAGCTTTATTGGCTTCTGTTTCACGGTAAGTATATAAAATAATAACAAGCAATCGGTGAAGAACTTTCTAGACTTTGAATAAACGAACATTTACATTTGTTATTTATAACGATTACATCTTGTTTTTTTAGTGATCGTATATCATGGTACATTAATATACATTACGAACAATTTGATGTCACCATCATTATCAGTCCAAAAATATATAAAAATAAAATATTGCTATGTTAGATCTATTGTCATACAGAGACTATTAGACTCCAGAGACTATTCTGGTATCTGATACCTACCTATATTAAGTTATGTACCTATGTTAGAGACAATCCACAACCGACCGGTGTGGCGCAGAAGTACTAGGAGGGCTGACCCCAAATGAATTGGGATAGCAGCCAGGAGAAGGAAGAAGAGAAGTTAGACCTATTGTCATAAACCGCTCCAAAGACTATCCTGGTATCTGATACCTACGTAAATACCTATGTTAATATTAGTGACACGGCTGACATTTTCCTGATACAATCTCAAGTCGCATCTTACGACTCTTGAAACCACACAACACAGCTGCTTTTATCTATGTCTTATTACCTATGTAGGAACTTAACAACGTAAGTATTGTATGTACTATATGTAGAGTATTATACAGAGATTATAGAGCAGAGATTATAGATTATACAGAACGCCACTTGCTACTATTCTTGCATACTTTTGCTACGTAACTCATACTTTTCGTCATACACGCACCGGTTGCAAGTACTTTTTGAAGGACCTCCTTAGTGATTGTCCTTCTAGGTTCTCTCCCGGCACTTCCCTTGATATTTCCTTTTTTTTCACTTTCATTGATTTCCTTTTAGAATACCTTTTGTTATTTACCTTTCATCCATTCTCTTGACATGTTCAAACCATTTCAGCATATTCTTCTCAATTTGTGTTACTACATAGCTGAGCTTGCCGCGCTTAGTCTGTGGATGGGTGAAACATCGAGACTCTTCCATGGCTCGGAAACAATGTAAAGCAGTCGGTCCAGGTTGTCAAACGATGACAACATGACACTTAAGAATTTTTTTAGTCGTAAAGGGGAATTTTAAATACCATCACGCCTGTATTCTCCGAAGGGTTAGGCAGAGGTGTACTAATGTACACACAGTTCACACAGTTTGCCGGTATGTTTAGGTCCCATGTAATAGGGGGCGAGCCTATTGTCATTAACCGGGCACATATCCGGACTCCGACCTGCTACTGAGAATTTCATAGGAAAACCCAATAACACTGCTCGACCTGGGGATCGAACCCAGGACCTCTAGCGTAACAGTCGCGCTTGGGACCACTAGACTAATGAGGCAGTTATGTCAATCAATGGTTTTTTTTTAAATAAATATCCCATTTGCCACCAGTGGTGGCGTCGACGGTGGGAATCTGGGTATAACGTTCAAAGCCCTAACAAGTTACAACCAGCCTACCTATCTTTAGGATATCGGTATTGCCCCGAACTTTTGCGAAAGTCTGATGGCGATGAAGTCGCTTCGTGAAAATCCTACTAATATCCAACAGCATCTGATTAGACTGAAAGTTGACCCCAATATAGCCGGGAAAAGGTTAGAAAGATAGTAATCTTGATAGGCGCAAAAAACGTAACACAGTAACAGGTAGTGGTTGCTAAGCACTTAACTGCTATCTGATTGCGTTGTCTAACTGGCTTACTGAATTAAATTACGTCCAAAAAACGCTCCAAGCAATTATTAAAATCATCAGAACCCATAAGCAAATTCCCATAGAATCGACTCCAAGTTTTTGTACGTTTATAGATTGAAGTCGTCACGTTTTTTGTTATATCATAAAAACATACACCGTTCACGGTGCTCGTCTAAAATTTTATTTAATCATAAGCTTTCAAATCGCCTTTCAATTTGAATTGCCAGCGATTTTGCATGTTTAATGATTTTTTCTTTTTTCTGCGAACTATTATCTACCATGAGTTCTCTCATCACGAGTTTAGTTAGTGTGTACCACCAAGTTTTTTCCTTGAGCGGCTGACTTGCCCATAAATGGTGTTATTTCCTGCCTACACCTGCGCCAATGGTCATTCCTTGGCAGCCGACGCGTCGTTGCCCGCAATCAATGCTTCACGATTAATAGCCAGCGGCAAAAACGTCGGCTCAGCTTCCTCAATAGATTATTTTTTTACCAACAAATGTCCTTTTGGCCGATTTCTGAATACATGTATTTCAAATCAAATAAAAGGCACAAAAAAGGAACAGAATGGTGTCCATATTTCGTTCGGGGAGAAACCGTATTTAGTTTTCTTTATGATTTGCAGTTGATTATTTAAGTATACCCATTTTTTTTTTCTATTTATTTGAGTAAACAAACAGTGACAAAATAGAGCTACATAATTATTAAGAAAATCTTACATAATCGAATAAATCAGTTTGACACCAACACCATTCAGGGACTTTGTTAAAAATGAGCAAAAACAGTATACATTGAGTAGCTGGGCGTGCTAATTACAATATTTAGTTTTTAGTGTTATGAATTACTTAAATCTATCAGTGAACATCTTTTTGAACATACCAGCACTCGAACCGCAATGTCAATGGCATTGAAATAAGTGTTGTATGAGTGTACAAAACGAAACAGTGGTGCTCTTTTGCCAGCATTTGTACAGCACCTGGCTGTCGCAAAAAGTTAACATGGGTTGCGGCAATGCGTTCTGGTTGGAATTCTGGAATTTCATATAAATAAATATTTTAATTCCACCGCCGTTTAACATATACATTCGGACTGATTTACTCTGTCGCATTGTTAACTAGACGACAGTAAACAGAACGGCATAAATTGTCGGCGGTATAAATTGTAAATAAAGGATTTTAACATCAGGACCTTGACCTACGATTTACGTCTTATTTCTTGAAACAACACTGAACGTTGGGTTCTAAATAAATGTGAACGTCCCGCCCGAACGTTACCTCCTATTCATTCCAAATACGTTTTGTTAAGATCAAAAGTTCAAATCGCTTTGCCAACGAACTCTGTTCTCGTCGTAACGACAAGTCAACACTATACATGAGTACCAAACGAAGCTCAACAGCTCAAGTCAACGCACTGTAGCATTTCTTGCCAGAGTTAGTTATCGTACGACAATGAACCCTCGTCACATCTTGTACGCGATAGTGGTAATACCGACGTCTTTACTGTCGCTAGTGATGTGCCCGAAACCCTCAACACTACAGCTTCATTACGTTTAGCGCGTTATACTTAACGCCGGACGTTTTATCGATTCTTAATGGGCGGTAAACGTGACACTTAGCAACATTACATCCACTGGCAGTTTCATTGTAGAGAAATTACTTCGTGAGATCCATATTTCATGCTGATCGGTGTATTGACTTCTTGATGTACTTGTTTACGTTGTACTTTATCAGCATTAATAGAAGATTCTATAGACAAAGTATTTTTGTTGGTAAATGTTTTGAAGTTCTAAATGCAAGCTTATAATCACTTACAACAAACTTCTAAATTTTAATATAGTAGAGTTTATTAGTAAGAGTTTAATGAAGCTTAAGTGATGAGTGATGAATTACCTATGTGTTCATATAAAGGGCAATGACAAGATTTTGTTTTGTCCAAACTGATAAACAGTGTACACAACAAACTCAGCAAATGTTTACTGTGCTGTTACAATAATGATGTCACATATCTAATGTAGTGTGTCTACTTGTAGAGATAACGAGAACTTGAGGTTATTCACCTTACACGAGGCTCATTGTACTAGTTGGAGCATCGCATGACAAAATACAATGTGTGTGTTCAGCGCTGCGCCTAATTTGAAAGCCAAAAGTACAAAGTACACGTACAGTTCGCGAACAGTTCACGGACTATTGCTTTGTGAACGTTCCGATATATTTACGAGTTCAAAACGTTGATACACGCTCAACAGTTAAGGCAAAGAGCCCACATTCGTTGGCAAGCTCCCTCCAACGTATAAATATTCAAAGTAGGAGATTTATTGCTGCGACATGATGTGGTTCAGATCCCACTGATACTAACAAACGAGTGTGTTGGTAATTTTAGACTTATAAAACAAGAAAACCACGCGACAGTCGTAATAAATGATGATTGGTAGTTGTCTGTCAGGTTAAATGATGTAGCAGAAACAAGATATTTAGTTTTACCCATGTGTGAACTGGGTGTGGGTAACTCCTGAGCACGATATAAATGCCGGGGCCGTAACTTGACGTCTAAAAGGTTTAGCCCGATCTTACTTCTTAAGGATTTAATTAAGCAAATTCTCGTGAAACGCCTACGGCACAAATGTTGTGTGTAGTCTCAGAGTAATCTCGAATATCCATTAATTGCAAAAGTTAATTTAGCGCCGCTCTTTAGCAACTTTCTCACGCAAATTGGGCGTAGGAGGACGTTTTCTAAATATTTCACATCGCCACAGCGGCTTCGGAATAATTAATTATTGGTTATTTACTAGCGGACATCACATGAAGGGTTCAAGAAACCTACACAAGCAATCACGAACTGCGATCCAGGAACTTTGCACAATGTTTTACATCGGGTGATCTTCGGAAAGCTTCACATTAATCATAACATTATAGGAAAAATGCAAGCAAATAAAGGTGGTTTTATATCCTTAGCGATAAATATATCATATGCGTCAAAGCAAATTGCCGACAATTATGAAATTTTAAATTGCATAGCTGTTGTCGCTCATGAAATGCTCTAGTATCAAACTAATTACTTATGTAACCAATGGTGACTTTGATGGCTTAAGTGGCGCGGAATAGAGTAGTTTTATGCATAACGTATGGCGGCGTAGCTGCTGCGTATTTGTTTCCTGCATGAAACATATGTGTACCTACCTTTATTCGGATCGGAGTGTTTATCTTTGTATAACACTTAAACCTAGCCATAGTAAGCACAAAAACAATCCTAGCCTATACCTACTTATGGAACTAAATTAAAAAATCTTTTACAAGATCCGACAACTTTTCTCGGGGCGCTAAATGGCCGCTGAGAAATATGACTGAACGGAATCCTTGTAATTCATTCAAAATACGGTCAACGATCCTTCTGAATGAATAAAAGGGAGCAAATAATATGTTTGAATACGACACCGAAAAGAATATAGCTTCCTTTGAATAACAAATTCAGCTTCCAAACAGTCCCGGTGAAAATATAGTGTTTTAACAGAAATGATCCATTTAGCTCCGAGTTCCCATCCCGGATTTGTTCAAAAGCCTATCGCGTATTTGCAGTCGGCTCACGACTTCACTTTCACTAGCGAACTATCAATCTCGACTGTCACGCTTAAAAAATACATTGCGTACTTTTTATACTTACTTTGTATAAAGGGACTCCGTTTTATTCTCTTGTGATATTCACTGTCTAAAGAATTTGCTTGAAACGTGTTTAAATAAGTTTTTATTCATTCAGTAGCTGAATAGAAATAGGCTTCTTAACTGACTTTTACGACTCGGTCAATATGTGTATTGCGTAATGGAAAATCTTTCGGCAGTATCTTAAAAAATAAGTTTAACTTTTTTACAACCCTCGTTCACACAGGAGTTTAAGAAACTGCGTAAAACACGATTGGCCAAGGTTTTACCGCACCCAATCTAATAAAATTAAATAAACAGAGATAGACAAAAATATTTAAAAGAACGCGACGGATAAAAATCTCTTGGCATAAAATATCGCTCACGTGCGAGCACATATTAGGAGAAGTCATAAGGTCTATTCAAAGCGTTGGAAATAATGTGTGTTAAATTGTTGAAAAGGCGCTTTTTCCTACAATAGCAATTGCGTATATAACATATATAGCACACATTGGTTGTAGATTAGAATTAAACCATAGTAGAAACAGAATCGAATTCAAAACTAATAGCCTAGACACTACATCAATCGAGCCGTCATTAATGTGTCAGTGTTCAGTTAGACAATGTACTGCTATGGAGACGAAACTAGACAGTAACAGGTCACAGTCAAACTAATAGTCAACGATAATTCATCAGTCTGGCCATTGTCTCGTCTTTCTTCGTCAAACGGCAACTGACAAAAATACCTAATGTCATAGATAGATGCCGAGCTAATTCCAAACACCGGAATATTATTAACATATACCTAACATACAATCACGCCTGCATATAATAAAGGTTGAGCCATTTAACACAAACCTATACAAATCCAATTTCCGTGCTTAGCACTGAGAATTTTATAGAAAAATTCCTCGACCTAGGAATCGATCCCAAAATCTCGCGTTCAAATGCGCGTGTGGTGACCACTATACTGTTAATTTAATTATTATTCCGCAGAAACACACTAGCAGCTTAAAGCTTATGCGCATCTTGAAGTCTCCTTTACTATTTTGTACAAAACAACACATTTCTCCTCTAATCTTAATATCATATCTTTCAAACGTTGTTCTCTATTACACTCTAGGTATTATTAAAAGGTTCTTGGCCTGCCATTGTTTACAGCCAATTAATTATCTGTTGTATCTTGTTAAAATAATTGAATAGAGCGTGGGCATAAACAAAGACAGTATCGCATATATATTTGGCGTTTTAATTACTTTACGCTATTACATAGACAAAACAATTAGGTACTTAAAGGTACCATAACCCGTGGGGGCTCATATTGAAGCTTTGATTTCGGCTTTAGTCCGCACATTGTGACGTCATTTGTTAGGCGGAAAGTTAGTTAATATTCATAATCAATGAGATTATAAAGTTTAAAAGAGGTTCATAATATAAACAGTTCAGTACGGAGAAGGTACATTATATTTTTATAGTATAAATTAAATCAGAAATGCTAATCACATTTTTTGTCATGTCGTAGCAGCTACGAATTGCTACGAGGTTACGATTTTTTAACACAATAAGGCAAGCTTTAAAATGAGCTAACATTTTGAAGCTTGCCTTTTTTTATAGCTTACTACCAATGTGGGTTGCACATTACGAGTATTCTTGTTAACCCCTCGTGCTAAGTTCACGTCGGTACCTAGTGCAATGGGTGAGTTTCGAACCGGCAACCACATGATCGCAAGTCCGACGCCTTAGCTATTAGACCACCGCCGCTTATTGCGATCATGTTATATTGTAGGTCGAACCTTATTACGAGTGCGAAGGTTAATAATGTTCGGGTATAAATTAGATTTCCTTGTTTCTCCCAGTTTTCTTAGAACAGAACCTAATCGAACCTATAAAGATAATTGCTCATAACTTGTATCTGTATTACTCTGGGAATTCTAGCTAAACAGTATTAGTTCCTTATCTTCCATTTAAATGGGTCTTGTAGGCCGAACGTAATTAAAACGATACCTAATCAGAAGTCACGTACCTTCACAACGTACCCATTGATTTTCACCATTAATGCATTTAAACAATTACGCCGTAGCAAATTAAATGTGCGCCTAAGAATTTTTAATGAGTTTTTAGGAATGCGTCATAATGTAATCATCTAATAAGATGGATTTATTACCGACTTAAAAAATTTAGAATCTCAATTTGACTGTGTATTTTATAATATTTTTCGTGCTGTTGCACTTATAGAAGTTTATAAACTTTCTAACAGTTAACTAAAATACAAACTTGACGATATACCTATTCCAAAACTTGATATACAGGAAAACTAGTTACCAATTAGCCGTTCAACAACCTATAAATCAAATTGCATAAGCACAGTTGACGCATCCGACACTTTCCCGGCTCACGCAGCGACCTCTGCCGCGGGGTTGTGAACTATTGCACTGCGGTATACTCTGCAGCTCAGAGCCTTTCACGCAGACTCGCCGCAGTTCAACGCACTTATGTTATCTGTGACGCGAACTAAGTAGTTGCTATGTTTTTATGATAGCGCCGTACAGTCGTGATGTTATGCTTTTCCTACTCTATTAGCTGGAACGTTTAGCGTAAATGTGTCAACGTTATGTGAATAGTGCCTGTTTTTTTTTAATAATTGGAACATTTCACTTACGGCATAATTATACTGTTTTTATCAGTTCGCGTATATTAACCATTGTAAATGTAATATGTATAAGTACTGTTTTCCGGATTCAAACTCTTTAAAGGTACCTAGTTTTATTTCAGCTTGAAGTAAATACACGAGTTTCCATAACCATTTTTTAGATTAGACTACATATATGACAATAATCAAGACTAAAGAATAAAGTTACTTTTTGCTTGAAAACCGATAGGTAAGTGGACTAATAAATCTAAAAACTATAATTTGTTGTTTCAACTTGTAAATTCGACGTATTTCACCTACCTGTAATGATTGCTTAGCAGACGGACAAAAACAACAATCATTACTCATTTCAGACATGTGGACTATATGATTTATTAGGTGTTGAATAAGTAGCTTATGGGTCAACACCTGCAGACTGCAGGTCTCTAGCCGCCCATTTAACTTTTCGTTCATTGACACTTGCCTTGGTTTGTTGGTGTATGCAGAAAATAGTTACTGAATATGAAGAATATAATTTGCTAATTTGTAGTTAAAAGGTAATTTTGAAAGAATTTTCTAAGTAATTCTAATATAATCAACTAATATAATAAAGGTCGGCAACGCACTTGTGGCTCCTATGGTGTTGCGGGTGTCCATGGGCGGCGGTAATCGCTTACCATCAAGCGATCGGTCTGCTCGTTTGCCCTCCTATTCCATAAAAAAAAACACTAATAAAAATCAAAATTAAAAATGTTCAAAAAACCCACGACGTTTGTTATCGTAAAAGGATTAAATAACATTTTCAAAACCTCCGACTAAATACTACCTGCACATATTTACTTACCTACAAGAAAATCCGTCGGGGCTACACCATGCAGGTTTTACATCGTAAAATGTGTTCAGTACTCATTTAATAAAGAAGAAGAAAAAAATTGTCAAAATTGGCAACTAATCAGTGAATTACATGAATGACAGCTATAGTAGTGAATCAATTTTCATTGAGATAATAAAAACGACGTATTAGTCTCAAGAGAAAAAGCTGATGTACCGCAATCTAAATAAATATACAATCTACTCAGCCGTGGCCCGCCAAATAAGTCCCGTGAAGAACTACACCAATACGAATACAGTTACTATATGTATATTCTTTGTCACAATAATAATTTTTGATTTATCAGTTTTTTTACTTATTTTATCTTAGTAATTGAGTATCTTAATAATTAGTAATTGACTATTTATTATATTTTTGACTGGTGCTAGTTTAGAAGGTACAGAAGTACTTAAATAGGAAATTTACTCCAATAGTTACTTTTTCAAAATGGCCAAATTCTTCGTTATCAATGTACTGTACAAATATTATTATTACAATTTTAACCTCAAAAATATTAGGTACCTAATATTTTTGAGGTTAAAATTGTAATAATAATATTTTTGCTGTAAATGTTTATTGTAACTATCTACGAACACTCGCTGATGAATTACGAACCCTTTAAAGAAAACTGCGCTTGAATCGGTCAAACCGTTATGGAGATAAGTGGTAACAATCGTTTGAGGATACAAACAAACAAACACTCTAACCCTAAACGCACCTTATCCGTTCCGTCGTGCATAAAAACATGAACAACTCTATTACATATTTCGAAATTAAATTGGAAATTGATTGAAGAAATTTGACAGTTTAATCCAATACCATGATGTACTATTGACTGTATACCTATTAGTTAGTGACGGAAGCTGCGCGTGGCAGGTACGGTTGATTAGACGTCACCAGCCGTCGTCGACGGTGAAAGGTTACGCTGTTAGAGTTCATTCATTATTATCACATCTGCGCTCCATCGCCTGTGAAATTGTTAACAAAATAGCGCTCTGCGTCCTGGACACGATTAGACTACGCTCATTAGCGAGAGACACGACGAATAGGCGCTGATGGGACAGACGACAGGTTTCTATATTAAGTAGACATCAAAGTCTCTCAGTCTGATGTATATTTAGAATTTCTTTAATTCTTTACCCTCCGCTGTGTTATTGAAACTAAAGTAGATACGTATATTTTATTTTATCTGTCCCATCATAATTCTTCCGATATCGGAACTGACTTAGGTCTGGTGCAGTGTCTTTTCTTCTATACATTTCTGATTTCGATGTTACTTCTTTCGTAACCATAATCATCATCTTTCACCATCAACCAGCTTCTAGATCTTTATCAATGCTTTTTACGCAATCTATTTAACTCTTTTCGGATAACAGGAATCTCACCTTTTCATCTAGTTTTCCATCTACATTAATACTGAAAAGCTTTCTGGTAAGATTCTCTTCACGTCTACATACATACATATCAAGTTACTTCACAACGTTTCAATAACCGGTGCCCTTTTCAAACTGCTTCTTATACATCTCGTAGCATTCTCATCTCAGCTTCATTCAATTTCCTTTCAAGCATCCCTTTTGTAGTCCAAAATTTTGAGCCATATAAATTGGCAAGTCTTAACATACTTCTGTATATTTCCTTTCCGTTTAATGGGAGCTAAGGAATCGCACACTGTACGTCATCATTATCATCATCATTAATACTGATTATCAACCCATTTTCTATCTCAACTACCCCGCATGGGTCTTCTTTTTTTTCCTTCAGACTTTTTTTACATAACCTGGCATAATTTTATCCCACCCAGTATTTATATTTCCCGTTACTTGCCATATTTCTGGATGTTAACTCTGAATAACATGTACATAAAACTATTCAATTGATAAAAGAAAGACGTTGAGCAGACAGAACAGGAGTGGCACGTATCTATCAGCCGTACTGTAATTAAGTTAAAAGCTTGTAAAAGCAAGAATACCAGTAACAGCCTATAAACATCCCAGTAATGTGTTAAGCGGGCTTCCGTTTGCATTATCGCTTCAACTAGGCAGAAAAAACAGTCGTAGACAACATTTACAACAACGCTTGTAACAAGTACAGATAACATGCGGTGATATGTTTTGTGGAGTAAAACTACCAGGACGCTTGTCTAAGCTTCCGTTATACGCTTGAAAATTGTTTGCTTACTGTTTAATAGTTTTGTGCTACTGAAACAGTTTCTGTAATCAAACATCCGTGTGCTTCAAAAAAATATCCTGCATTTTAAACGATGGAAACAACCTCGTGTTGTCATAGATGAGTTTCATAACTAACATGTTTGTTTGTCGTTTGACATCTGAATGAGATCCCATCTGTTAACATTCATCATCATCTTATTTACAAACACAATAACGATGACATGTTGCTGTTTATACTTTGTTAACCAGAATAGAAATTCGATCACCAGGCACTTTCGCGGGGTACAATCATATTAGCTCATAGAATACACCTTACCCGTTCACTTTCGCCTTTCGTGGTCACGACCGGGCATAGTTCACGTTCGTCACAGAGATTCCTTAGCCACCGGTATTCAAACGATACGGGAAAGTTTTCAATTGACCTTTACATAAATATCATTAGCACTACTCTCACTCGGTTTTGCTGGCCTTTGCCATGTCACACTTGTTAATGGTATGGCAACTAAAGTGTAATTATATTCACGGTAATGTTGGGAGAAGTGGGACAATGTCTCTATGCGGTATAAACATGCCACTCACTCGGACATTACAGCTTATTTAGATTCTAATTACCCCGCAACCTTTAACGACAGTAAAAGTTACTACACACTATTTAACAGCTTTTACCTTCAACATTACTGTGAAGAACTTATTGTTATTTTCTCTTTTTTTCTACGTTTGTTGTCTTATGTATTTCAAAATGTATGGGGAAGCCTAGATCTTGGTTCTTTAATTAAATCTATTTTCGGTTTCAAACCAATTCAAAGCTCAAGTTAATCCATTTTAATTTGTGTGTATAGTCCATTTTTATGTGTAGTATAGTTGCCTACTATAAACGCTAGATTTACAAGTCCATATCCAATTAAAAAGCATTTCTTTCCGCCTTGTTTTTACCCACAACGGAACTAAGAAGGTTGCATGCATGCATTTAGTTTGGACGGTTGTTTACTTATCTGTTGTATCAAAATTTTAATCACATTTATTAACTAGTGTTTCATGATGAGTGTCGCTGGCGTGATTCATAATATGTTCTAAGACCTACAACAACTATCATATCCAGTTATCTCTAGTGATCTGTTGCAAAATTGGTGAGCAATAACATGAGTCATGTGGTTCCTCCTGTGTACAGCTCTTGAGAGCTTTATGTATTTCGATTTATTCTTTATATAACTTTAAGTAGATGGGAGGTTGCACTCCGTTAGTCAAGGGAAGCAACGAACTTTAATATTGTGCACCAAAATAATAAACTTTATAGGTGTAATTAAAATGTACTTAAAAGATATTTGGTTTACGCGTTGTTGCACGTGGGCGAAGCAGTGTAAAACCTTATTTGTATTCAAAAATGTTTAATTTTTTTAAATGTTTACTGCTCTCAGATAAGTCTTCCTCGTCATATTTACGTGAGAGAGCCATGCTTCGGCACGAATGGGCCGGCTCGACCGGAGTGATACCACGGCCTCACAGAAAACCGGCGTTAAACAACGCTTACGTTGTGTTTTGCCGAGTGAGTGAGGTTACCGGAGGCCCAATCCCCTTTTAAATGGTCGGCAACGAACTCGTGACTCCTCTGGTGTTGCGGGTGTCCATGGTTGGCTGTAATCGCTTACCATCAGGCGATCCGTCAGCTCGTTTGCCCTCCTATCCCATAAAAAAAATATTTGCATAATAATGCAATTTCATTTTATTACATTCCAAAAACATTTGCACGGCAAAATATGTACATCAGTGTGAACTTGCCTCATCGGAACGGAATCAATATCTCAAACAACTTCACGAATCTTTATACAGGTGTTCACGCCGCTTTCTATGTGTCATCATTACTCAAACTGTCATTTACAACTCATTTTATTGCCATCCATACAATACTTCAACAATAGCTAACGAGACTTGATGAAGTAAAAGTTGCAAATGCATACTAATGCCCCATTGTTACTTTCTACCGAGTTGTTATAACGTATCGTCGACATAAAATATGATTGGAGGTCGAAGTAGTAATAGGTCCCGGTGAACGGAAAGTTGAGATAATTGTTTCTATATTTGCTTTCAAATTTCAAAAGTACATATCTAAATGTTCTCAGAGTTCATCACGAAAACATTAGTGTAACTGAGCATTAGACACGATTTCTGTGTGTATATGGGCTGTTGTTGTTATAAAGAACATTACAGCCCATACGCTTTAGTACTACTGTGCTAGTTTTCAGTTTCAACCATCAAACTAAATTCCTTAAATTGGTCATGGTTTTATTGCATTTTTATGTGCCATTACTGTTCTATTACATTTTAAATGTTGTAAACTACATGATGGACATGTAGTTTACAACTTATTTTTTGTTTTATATTTTCCTTATTTTAAATGTATGTAGTACCTACATACATTTAAAATAAGGAAAATATAAAACCAAGATTTTGTATTCTTTACTTATCACGCGAAGCACTTACGTTAGACGACACATTGATGTTTCCTTTTAAATGTGGAGCGATATGCAAATAAGAGTATATAAATTGAATAGATGGCTTCAACGTGGACATATTGGCCTCCAGATAACGCGAGGTACGCAGGCGATATTTGGTCGACGGCTGTTTGCCGTAGCGTGTGCGATAGCGATCTGACTGAACGACCGAGCAATTGCCTTGTTTGTCGTGCCGGCGACGCGGCGCAGCCGATACCATGGTATGTTGATACAGCCGGATTGGAGGCGGCAATTTGTTGGTGACGATTTATTTTATGCGCACCTGCACCACGACCGCTCCTGGCAATTATATCCGATATCGCGATAACCACGACGCCATCTGTCACTAAAATTATGAAGACCATTTTTAATTCCGCAATTCCGACCAGCAATATTATCCGCAATTTATATGCCTTTCCTTCGTTTTGTCCATCGTTAATATAATTAAAACAACTTTCATAATCTTTATAGTTTTCGGTACGATACGTGAATTTATTGTAAAGCTCGGTTAAAGCCCGAAAGTTTACATTATTCAAATTCTTAAATAACTTGTCCATAACTGTTATTCAAATGCTGTTACGAATACGAAGATAAGAATTTGCTCATGCGTCTTGCACGTGAATGTATGCAGTTCTAAATTATTCTCGTTTGTACCTACAGTATATTAGTCACTGAGCATGTAGTAGATGGCTAGATTCCTAACTCCAAGGAGGTCCGGTACAGTGGGTAATACACAGTCGGGCGAACCATCGCAGCTAGAATGACATGACTGAGCCGTTTTAGAGCTGGCCCTACAGACGCGGATACATTGACGTCGCCATTTGTGACATTTTGATGGTAGATTGTTCTGTTTACATACGAAAGCCTATGGCCACCTTCTAGAAACTTGTGTGTATTTGTTCAACTTATCCTATGCGTACATCTAAAGTACGCACCGTTTCGGTCATGACTCCATTCTGTATTGTTTCTACGAAAGGAACAGCAAATGAAGCCTTCAAAACGGACAGATCACTTCAACAGATGAAAGATCTTGGAGCTTTAATAAAGTAAATTTTCACTTTAAAAAAAAAAACTTACTAGCAATGTGGGTCGCACATTACTAGTATTCTTGTTAACCCCTCGTACTAAGCTAAATGCTTGTGTTACGAGTGGGTTCACGTCGGTAGTGCAATGGGTGGGTTTCGAACCGGCAACCACATGATCGTAGGTCTAACGCCCTAGCCTAATGCCTACCGCTAGCTTTTGAACCACTATTAGTTGTCAACATAATGCTCACCTATTAGTCAGTCGGTTCGTTCACCTCGCCTTTCAAGGTCTAAGCGTGCATTATTTCAGTGTCGATGGCGACCCACACACGCACTACTATGCACATTTCCAAGTACGATGCGCTAGGTTGGAGGAATGAGAGCGCGTGATACGAATACACTAGCAATTATCTTTCCAGTGCAGATTTTATGAGTAGGTACGTAAAAACCTTCGAGAATCCCGCCACACCCTTGTGCACCGGTGCTGGCAAATTGAATTCTCTCGTAACAAGGCCGTGTAATCAATTTTATAACAAAGTATTCACATTGGACCATCAAGAGAGTAAATTCCAGGCCAGCAGAGTTGATTGTTTTTGACATAGAACCGGGTCCTGCACGGTAAAGCTGAGATTTTCAATGGATTTAATAGCTTCATTCTGCTAACTAACAGGCACACTTGGTTAGTGTTCAATTTACTTAACTATCATTATGTTATACGATTGTGTAGTTGACAGGAGTCCATTAGAGACAGAGATGTAGCGCGGCGGTGATTTACGACGGCCATCGCCCTCCGTGATGGCTCCTTGTATTTCTAAATGAAACATTCGTACGTACAGTAGCCGGTAACCACTTACGGCTAACATTTATCTGATGGTGATTTGAATTCTCAGGTGGACGACACAATCATAGAAATAATTTAAGAAATGTTCCCTTTTGTAATAGGCCTTCAGAGTCAATGGCACGCAATAGTTTTCATTTGTATAGTATGCTTATTAGTAGCACTGTAATTTTCCGAGTCATTAAATCTTGTGAGAGCTTCATAAAGGCTCCCCACGTGAGTATGCGCGCGCGCTGCTTTTTTCCTCGGCAGCACATCGTTCGTCATTACGAGTTTATTATCTGTTTGGCCTTGGCCGTGAACGGTCGCGCGGAGGACACATTTGCGCGTGGGCAAATACGGTGGCTACGCTACACAGCGATCGCAGAATTTTGAATCAACGCAGCAAAAAACTTATTGTGTCCATGCCACGACATGTTTTACTTGACATCGCACAAAAAACTGCTCATATTAAATTAAAACACCACATCTTTAGACGTAGTTAGAATAATAAACCTATTTAAAATGTCTGTTCTTGTGTTTCTTGTAGTTTTTGTTTGACTATTCCAAGAAATTAATTTAGCTTTAGAATAAAATGGGATAAAGAATAACAAAAATAAGCCGTTGTCGGCATCCCCCGCTGTGCATGTTGCAGGTAAACGATATCTGCGTCTACAGTAATAAACGGTAACGTCATATATAAAATAATATAACCTGTATTTACAAATATTGTTATATACAACCTGTTTTTATAGGGATTTTTTTATTAACATTCAAATCTATTATTTATTTAGATTATCCCTAATGTGACTCTATTTAAAATCTACTTATTTCTATTTAAATCAAGGAAATCCATCGATTTATAATCAATGATAAAAAAATTAAATCGATTTTATTTTTATTTTAAAACACCTTCCCAAGTTTTGTCACAATATATCAATATCTGTTAGATAATCGAATTAGCGCTGTACAGTCAGGTCCAGCGGGGTCCATTTGGGTCAATTGCAACAATCGGTAGGTAGGTCGTTTGGTCCGCCCACAGCTGGCGTGCACCAGCCGACCTATTCCGCTATGGCACATCCGCTGCCGTGCTCATAAACACATTTAACTTAGTCCTTCAACTGCGTAACACGCCTATTCACCCCCACATGTAATTAGTTACAATATGTGTGCAATACACAGTTATTTGCTACACGCACTGTGTACCCTTTTAAACTAATTTATACTTGCAGCAACGCAGTCAATATTTTTAAGGAAACTCCATTTTCTTGTATCAACTTTTAAAATATTGTCATTACAGACTTTATCTTTATCGAATACTATCGGTATGTTAAAAAATTATGGCATATAGCCTTCCCAGGTAGTCGCTCTTTCTATTGGTGAAAATCGTCTGAAAATCCGTCCAGTAGGTACCTAGTATCTGAGATTAGCACGAAAAATAATAATATGTTATAAATAAGTTGAATTATAAATAATTGAAGTAACGACAAACTAATTTGAAGGTTACGTCATACGCTTTTCGCGAAAATATTTATTTTACTACAGCGGCGTCGCGTTGTGATAAAATCACCGTCGGAGGTCATCGCACTGATCTTTCAAACAAGATTCACGTGAAAATTAGACGTAGTGTAACTTTCCAGAATTTACTCGTCATTCAGCGGTTTGTTTTTCTTATATATAGTATCCCAAGAATCGTTTTAATATTTCTAGATTGCCTTCAAGCTATTTCAACCTGACCACGGCTCATGGAAATAATCGTAAATTTCTTGATGAAATTTTGCCCCAAGATATTTATGCTCACAACAAAATCAATAGACAATTCCTATGTTATTCTCGTCTAATAGAACCGTACATTGCGTCACTTTATTTGTTTTGTAACCGTGCCCAAATCTTAACATGGAACGTAATTCGTAAAACTATGCATCAGGTACGTCGAACAACTCGATGGATCAGTGGAGAATTTGTCCTGCGTGAAATGTTGTATGCGCCTATTGAATGCACAAAACATGTCATTTATTAATGTCACATTACGAAAATGGATAAATGCAACAGCATCATATAAATGTCCAAGAGTGACAGCACTTAACGGAGTTGTGGAGTCACATCACGCAGACGACATGATATGCTCGGGGACTTTATTCTGTATTTTCTTATAAAATAACGCCAAGAAACAATACCGATGAGCAAACGGTTCGGTCACGTATGTGTTTAAGAGATCCTTTATACCAAACGTGCGCGAAATATTGAAAATAATTTGGAACAAAGTTCTTAACAAAATATTATATGAAATTTTTACAGTAATATAAAATAGGCTTTGAAACAATATTTGCTCTATGTGATGCATCAGTCCTGTACCGGTTTTTGTTCGATCGGCTCCCCGGCGTCTAGCGAAGATACGATAGTCAATGGACTGAAAATGTTTTGCATGGAATTGATTAACCCCGTGGCCTCGGCGCGTTTGATACTCCTATCTTTTTATTATAACTTTTATGTAATATTTTATTTGCATGTTTACGTGTACTTATTTACTGTATGAACATTATACTCAGCTTAGTTTGTAAGTATTTCGGCCTTGTTTATTCTCGTGGTTGTATTCTAAAATAACTTCGCCATATATGGTTGTCCGTGACCCACGCTGCTGATATGACAGATAGTTGTTATGCTAATATTCGATCAGATAAAGAATGCTCCTGTTTTGCAAATGTCAAGTAGTATGATACGAGAGGCGTTCTCACGGTAGCTCTCGAGAGAAGAACAGAGAAAGCCTTATCTCATGTATCGGAGCGCGAACAATGTGAAGAGCGTGTCGATGCTTATCACAGCCAGCCTATCTAGTGGCTGTAGTGCATTCGACTTTCACTGGTTGCCGACACGCTGTGTGTATCGCTCCTAACACCACTTTGTGCCTGTCATGTCTTGTTAGTGTTGTCGGAAATTGTGACGAGGTGTGAAGAATCGATGACTTCCCGTGAAAGTTGTTTTAGCACGAATCTTTGTATTTTCTGCCTACTTCGGGAGCCGTATGCAGCTTAACGTTGTATAACATTGTTTACCTCAATTTATGTAAAGGGCGTCAATTTAGCGGCAGACGGAACAGTGTTTTTAGCGTTTAATATTCAATAACACATCCATAAACGTCCATTGTGTCGGTATGGATTATGGGTGTTGAGGGACGCCGGTTGCGTCGGTCGCGCATGTTAAAGCGAGCCTGTCGTGATTTAGTGCAGGGCCGCGGCTCGTACGCAGCCCACGGGCCTAATTACAAAGTGTAATGAGGCGACGACGACGCCCGCGCTCGCGTCCGCCCGCGACTGCACTCTGACGCCCCACGAGCCGATGCCGCCGCCGTCGCCTGACAGACAATAACTAACTTGTTGAGGTGACAATACCACTTACACCTCTTCTAGTTTGACGTGATTAAATTCAATGTATGTTAAAAGAAACTGTATGACACAACACAGCTATAAAACTGTCGAAAAGAATTTCCTGTTTTTTATATTATTGGTTTCCAAACGATAGTAATATTTCCATGTAAATTAAAATATATTACAGTCATATCAATTTTGAATTAATCAAAAAAAAGTACTTTAAAATGTTCACAATATCCTCATCTTATCAACAATCAAATCACAAACATCATGTTATAAGATCACGAAGCCCATATCCGAGCTAATATTTTCATTACAACATTCAATAGATAGTTATCTGAGCATCAAAAAGCGAGCACCATGTTATAGAGGTAACCCATTACATAATTACAGAGCGACGGGCGTTTTAATATTATGATTTACGCACGAGTGGTTGCCGTCTATCGCTACGGCAAACCTTTGGCAAAAACATTCAGCAATACCATTCAACTTAATTTCGCATCCCAAATGTTAAACTAAACTCAAATGATTTAGTATTTGCAAGCCTTGTTGTAGATGTTTTTTATCTTAATATGATAATTAAGTCTTTAACATACACGCTGCGAGCAAACACGGATTGTCATCAATATTCCATGGAACAATCCATCAAAAACAAAGTAACTATCGTTAGTCTCCGAGCAATTTAAGAGAGCTTAGCCCATACATCAAGTTATGTAAATCGCCATTTTTTGTGACCAAGTGTCGTCACATAGTAAGTGATGGACATACAAAATTCTGTTCTATTAATCTCCATTGAACAGTATGAAATGCTTCCATCATCTGGACAACTACATCTTACATGACATGTCCCGCCGCACGAAGGCTGATGATCAATTTATTTCAACAGTATCAATATGCTAATGCAATTACCAAACTTGTTCCTAAGACAGCTTATATTTTTAATTAAAAAAAAAAATTGTTATGATTTCCCTTATTATTTTCAACCAAGTTCCGTTAATTGTTCTATATCACAGATTTCAGGTATGTTTTATTTTCATAGAATTTTCCGACTAGTCATTAAGTTTTTGCCCCAAGTCGTATTTGCAAATGCGGTTCCGATACCGTTGTGGTAGAAACCACCGCACGCTTGTTGATTTTTCGCTCGAATTGATGTTTCGTTGCGTACCTATACTGAACAGAACAATAGAACAAGTTTTTAGGTGTCTTTGTTAGTAGATACAGCCATGTTGATTGAAGATATTTAACCAACGATACAAACAGAGTAGGAACTTTTTGTTCTCTTCCCAGAAATATGAGGATTCCACCACTTTTGATAGCTTCCAGTAATGAATATACATGCACGATTTACAATTTGAAATGATATCGCCAACTTTTTGCTAGTGCATACAAATTATTTATTTCATCTACAATCCGTTCCAGATCCGTTTTATTTTTTGCAAATCAAAATCGAATATTGAACGCGCTGCGAGACATCTCCTTGTTCTCACCGATAATAACTTATTCTTTTTATTTTGTTTCAGTTTCTGCCACTCTACCGCCACAGAGACCTTGGATACCATTGACCCGACCGAACAGGACTCGTCCGACTTGTAAGTACCATGTTTACCTCACAATTATTTCCAAAAACAAATATTCACAGACATGCAGTTACCGCTCGTTCAAACATTAATTTAAACGATACCATCGCACTCGTGCCTTTTTATTCGTCGTAGGAATACGATTCATAGCCAAGAACTGCGCAAGATTATTTAATAGCGATAACAAAAAGCTTAGCAACAAGTTCGTCATTAATAAAGTGTCATAGTGGCACGTATGGGCGAGGCGCACGCGGCCAGTCTCATAAATAATCAACCAGAGACCGCCCTACCATTGCAACGGTAATGTTTCCACCCGTGGGAGACCCCAGGGATACTAGTTTGGTCCTGGTTCGATTCTAACTTGTGGTCTTTCATCGAATACCGTTACGCAGTTAACGTTGGATGACATTTGAATAATTCCAAGAGGTGGAGCTTCCTTGTTCTATCATACGATTTATCTTATTATTTCAACTAATCAAGTTACGACTCCAAGACTGTACATCTTCTATATTGCCGTGGAAACGTCCTACCGCATTCTTGCTGCCTTCTCTAATTTCTTAGGATAATAAATTAAATAGAGCTCTGTAATAACCTTTCAAATTGACACGAGTACATGTTCTTATTAAAAAAGCTGGTATCCAAGGAGAGCCTACTATATTATTAACAACTATTACTACTTGTTGAACAGCATTATCAATGTGCTAATCAAGATGTACAATGATGTGCTTATCAAAACGATCGATTCAGGAACGTGATGTATAGGTACCAGAACTACATATATTTTAACGAATATCTTTATTCAAAGTACTTTCAAATTCATTATTAGATTTGCTTATATTCGCGGCATAGTACTTTATTAACTCCTTTTAAATTTATTTAAGTAAGGTTGTAGGTACTAAGGAATCGTGAATCGTATGCCGCCAGAGTTTAGATCCCGTCACGCGTTACTGGTCGGCACTCATGCCGCTTCCCGACGCACGATGCGCGTACCCAATTTACATAAATCAAAGCGGACGCGTGAGCCTCGCAGGCGCTCGAAGACCTTACACCTATTGGCAAATAATTAATATCGTTGCACATGCAACATTCCTGATTTACTAAAATACTTGCAACAACGGCACAAAGTTTGCATTGCGTAAATCAGGTCAGCCATGCATAGAGCTGGACACTTATACAACGACATTACGCGTCGACCTTCTTGTTACATGACGATTACCTTCTTTTATTTACTTAGAACCAGTCGACCATAAATAGGAAGTGATCTACAATACACCTAGAAACCGATTCAGCCGATCGCACTTAGTCGCTATCATGGCCAGAGAGCACGGGAAGAGAGGAAA
Organism: Acronicta aceris; assembly: GCA_910591435.1. Lineage (NCBI taxonomy): Eukaryota > Metazoa > Arthropoda > Insecta > Lepidoptera > Noctuidae > Acronicta > Acronicta aceris. The sequence continues at coordinate 2,997,311 of OU342767.1, read as the reverse complement.
TGCCCTTCGTCTCGCCATTCGCGGATAAACAATGCACAATGAGAGACATTGGCTGCGACCTCGCATCCGTGAACCCGCAAATCCAGCAAAATTCTACATACATTCGAACTGGATATCTTAACTCTCTTCAGACAGTGAATAAATCACATGGAGACGTAAACAAGCCTCGCAGACGACAGCCGACAAACCTTGAGACTCTTTCATTCTCATAAATGTTCGTATAAAAATCAATTGATGGTCGTGAGGTATATTGCTCCCAGAATGACAAAATATATTTCAATGCTGCTTGTGTTTACAATCTGGACGGCAAAGTCTATATTGTTCACGAGTTAGACTGTTATGTGAATACTTTCAACGTTCATGTTTTATGCTCTTGTTTTCGTGAACATTAGATAGGTGACCTTTCTAACAGTATGTAGGAATTCATAAGACAATAGATATTTACAACACTTGAATAAATAATTTCTGTCTGTCGTGATACAGAATACCCACGTAATGGCATCGCCAATAAACAGACGGCTGTGCGCCTCCCCCCATTATATTCAGATGAGACGCGATAGCACCCAGCTGGCTTGGTTCTTTTTTTATTACTAACATAAACACCGGAGTGAGATGTTCTGATCAACACAATCTTGCAACGTAATAACTGTTCACACCATCTCCCTGTTCTTAAATCGTGCTCGTTTCGCTAGCTAGCCGTTACCTCTTCTTGTTTGATTAATGCGTGCCTATGATTTAGTGAATGTATCTTTGCTCTCTACACCTGTCAGCAATTCCAAGAGAAATCTTTGACTTTCAACACATTCTATTTGATACATGGCGTCTATATTAACTTTGAGACCTTCGGTCAATTTGTCATTATCACTAGTATTAAGTTCGCGAATGTTCTAAACAACGATATCAGTGATTAGAATAAATGGAACTAATGAGTTCTGTCATTGTTTGTGAAGTCACCAGCTATAATTAAAGTTGATTCACTTTGTTTGTTGCCTTCTATTGTCATGCACTTAATCTGTGAACGGAAAAGTCTGTTCAATTATTGAACTTGAATTAACATACATTATACTGTGTTATTATCAAATTAACTTCAGAAAGTACTACCTTTGTACAAAATGACAGCAGAAGGTCGCTCCCATGCAATCAACGCCATGTGTCGATACTTCCATGTCCGACTGACGTTTCAATGCAGTTGTATACTTTCATTATGAAAATTACTGTGTGGACTCAATTGCCATGACTCATCGTCTTGTATTCATTTACCTATATCATACGAACTTCATATATATTGCAACAGCACCGCCATCAACCGCAATTGCCTGCAATTAAAACTTGATTACCTACTGTATTTGCACTCCTATCGGCTTAATTTAAAATAGAATTTGAGCAAAATCGCATGATACGCTCCCATTAACTGAAGGTGAAATCCATAGAGCAGTGCGGTCGGCAACAAGTCCCTATGTTACGTCTCAACTCCCACTAACAACATCTTGTTAGCACCTATTGAGACTTCTTACGTCATATTGTCGATCACACCGAGCTCTGACCGAACGTGATCTAATGAGTTCTTTACAACGCCAATCCAAATGGAAATCTTCGCACACTTAAATCGCTTCTAATGAGCTATGTTCACTTTGCAAAAAAGGCATGTTATGATCTCTCACGATTCGTATTTATATTAAAAATATTAATACTCGAGCGTGACTATAACCTACCACGGTAACGGTAACCATTCCTGCGTTAGATTTAACTACTGGACACCGCTAATGTATGATCTGTGCTTAAGTAAAGGCATTATTAACTCGTAAGGTGTGAAACATACTGTAGTTCAGCACGGTAAAGCTGAGTGTTCTACACAATCGATGCAAATTCCTGGCGGGTCGTCGTGATATGGCTCACTACAGTCGGCCAACTTCCGTCGCCACGCCTTTTCCTTTTTACTTTTATATTTTTACTACATGGACACGCACTAGTAAGTTTACTTTACAATATACCTACATATACGACATCTTTGATATGCCCACGCTTCGGCGCTAAAACCATAACGTAAAGCGCACAATGGTCGTAGCTATCAGGAATATTGTAACCACACGCAGTTAGTGTCACCTTCTCCCATTGTTTGTGCTTCGTACACGTACTATTTCATCATCGTCGTCGATTTATTTGAAATGAAGACACGCGTCCACATGTTCGACAACATTACCATTTATTATTGTGTTGGTGTGGAGCTTTCGTTTCGCCCGTAGTTCCTTATACAACGAGCGATTATCGATGCGTGTATTGTTTCGCGACATTTGGCATGTGCGCCGCGTCTCACGCGCTCGCATCGGGCATACAATGGACGTATTTGAAGCACGTGCTGCGGCCGTATTGATCGTCGTCGAGTGTCGCCAGGTGACTTTGACTTTGTGTCGATTAGCATGAACGCGAACGCACTGAGCGATCGTTATCAATTTGTCCGGACTACGACTCCGCGGACGATCTCCACGCATTGTCTTGTCCTTCCAGCTGTCGTGTGCCCGTCAGCGACGCTTTGTCTTGCAACCTCCACTCCCGGTTCTTTGTCCGTTGATTGACTGGGACCGGCTCGATTAAATCTAGATAATTGCATCGCCAAGGTCTTCCACGAAGTTGACATTTAGACGAGCGGCCCTCATCGTCCTGCGCAGCGCGCCTTTTGATTCGCGTAATGAGACGGGTGCGAGCGCGCCGCGTCCGCATAAATCTAAGATAATGGTGTGGAGCGTGAGAGAGCATGGTCGTGCCACCTTAGTTTACGTAATAAGTGAATACGTTGAAATGAATCCGTCGCTGTTAGCTCGCAGAACGGTATGATGCCCAATTTTCTTGTTCCAGTTAGTCTAAAGGAGAACGTTTCCGTTTTACATATTTTAAATGTCTTCATTTTCAGGTATAGTTTCCTCAGTTTTATTACATACTTATGAGAGTTGTATGCTTAAACTGTACGTCTCGGGTCAAGAAACTACTATAATCGCACAAAAACTGTTGACTATTTGTCATTCTGCGGCCGAGAACAACAAACGTGAAGTATAATCGAGTGTGGTCGGAGCATCGGCCGCTGAGGCCGCCTGTGAGATATGATTAGAAAAAGCAGAGCCATTGTGTCGCGTGCCCACCGCATGTGGAGCGTAATGCGACGCTCATTTTAATTGGAACATTTTTTATCTGTCACGCGAGTTGTGCCAGCACTAGTAACAAAGTGTCGGAGCAAGCTAATTGGCGGGTGATGCTCCCCAACATGGTGTCGTGAGATAAACGACTCAGCGACACCGACTTCAAAGAATTACGACTTATTCAGAAGTGTCTTCACGTTCCCGTGTTTATGTGGTGGTACCGTCGTACCTAAGCATCATCAAAGTGAAGGTCAAAGACGAATACATAAACGGTTGAGTCCGAACCTTGCTACAACCCTAATTTAACACTAAATATATGTGTGCCACAGTCATAAAAGACGAATTATTCTTTATAGTTCAGATTTTCCCTGCTACTTCGTAACGGTCTGTAACCATGGTCTACATCACTCAAACTAATTGGTCACGTGCAAATTTTTAAGCAGAACAACAACAACAACAAGGATACAGATCGACCCCCTCGTATCTTAGAAAACGATGTTATCGCACTTTTGCTGGTTCAAAGTGGAGTGTGTTTCTGCTTAACCTTCGCGTAGCGATATATGGCAGAATCCTACGATATACATATAAAGAGTCAGAGAGCTGTATCTTTTTATATCAACCGACACTTACATTACTGTTACTCTACTCTACTGGGGTTATCTACTCTATGCCGCAGTAAAATATCCACTACTACCTAGTACCCGAAGCCATCCTAAGGCTTAGTAACCTGACTTGGTAAATGGAATCGATTATAGCTTATAAGGTTGTGACTTGCCATTCTCTCAACGTTATCCCTAGAGACACTCGTGTTATTTTTTTATTTGGAAACTATTATTTGATCTATTTTAACCTTTTCACTTCTAAATGTTTACCTAATTTTTGCTTGATTACAGGTATATTCACAGTGATGTGTTACAACGTGCTATGTGACAAGTATGCGACGCGACAGATGTATGGCTACTGCCCCAGCTGGGCGCTCGAGTGGGACTACCGGAAGAAGGGCATCCTGGACGAGATCAGACATTACTCCGCGGACATCATCAGCTTACAGGCTAGTACTTACCGGTTAAATTATTAGGTATCTCATATTTTGTTCAATGATGTAGGTAGGCATATAGTGTTGATGTCGACCGTTGTTGAGTAAAGTACGTATTTCGGGTGTGTCGTTGTGTTTGATTCTTTCTTTCTTTCTTGGTTATAAAGAAAGAAACAAAGAATCATCGGTATTGAGACAATTGCCTTCGTAAGATTGGTTTCTTGTGTATTCACATATTGTAAACCTAGCTTTTGCCCGCGACTTTGTATGCGTGGACTTCAGAATTGGGTCCGACCTGGATAAAAAGTAGCCTCTGTGTTATTCCAGACTATAATGTAACTCTGTGCCAAATTCGATCATTTCATCCAGATCCGTTCAGCCGTTCTGACGTGAAAGAGTAACAAACATCCATACATCCATACTCACGAACTTTCACGTTTATAATATTAGTAAGGATATAATGTCCGCAAGATGGTAGTGGGTACTTTTAAGATAAGCATGTTCTACTAGATTCCTGTGACGTCAGCACGTTTCAAACCACTCTTCTCTAATTTTTCTCCCTTTATTGTACAGGAAGTGGAAACAGACCAGTTCTACAACTTCTTCCTGCCCGAACTGAAGCAGGATGGGTACGACGGCATCTTCTCACCCAAGTCGCGCGCCAAGACCATGTCCGAGTCCGAGAGAAAGTACGTCGACGGATGCGCCATCTTCTTCAGATCTGCTAAGTATGGACTTCTTAATAATCTCTTTGTTTTTTTAAAAAAAAGGAGGTTCTCAATTCGGCTGTAATTTTTGTACTTTTCAACTTGTTTATTGATAGAATATAAGTATTTCCAAGATGAACAGTTTATCGACGCCAAGGTGAAGAAGTGTTTTGAATAGAACTGTTTGGTACTCAACAATAACATTAGGTTCTGGTTTAATCAAGCCAAATTGGTATAACCTCCTTTTATTGATACTACAGACATATACCCTCTTATTCATAAAAATATAAAACGTCTTACGTCTTCTTATAGCTATAATATTTTGTCTTGTTTTGACACGTGATATTCTGTTACAGGGAAAAGAAAACAAAACATATAATAGCTACAAGAACTTTATAAGACATTTTTTATTTTTATGAATGAGGGGGGGTTTGTGTGTAGCTTCAGCACTTATTTAGCCGATCATTATTTTATTTATTTTTTAAGGATGTAATGTACCTAATAGAGTGATCAACGTAGAAAATGCGTAATTTTCTGTTAAAAAGAATAAATACTTATTATTAAAACTTTTTACATGTCTACCTACAAGTAGGTACTAAAGTAACAGTTCTTAGATTTATCTTTATAATAACGAACATGTTGATACGCCCCCACAACGTATCGCTTACCATACGCATAGGTTATAAAGTCAATACACTCTTTACTGTCCGAGAAAAAAATAAAACTTATGACTTTATTCCATCACGTCGCTTATAAAATGTGTTAATAAAATTTTATTTGTTTTGTACGTAGATCAGATGTGTTATGTTCAACATTGTATTGCAGGTTTGCCTTAGTAAAGGAGCACCTTATAGAGTTCAACCAACTGGCAATGGCTAACAGTGAGGGATCAGATAATATGTTAAATCGTGTCATGCCGAAGGACAATATAGGGTTGGCCGCCCTTATCAAGACCAAAGAGGCGGCTTGGGAAAACGGTGAGTACATAATTGTAGCATGCACTCGAAATACGATATGGGAGGGCTCTGAAATTAGCGGTTGATAAATTAAGCTGTGTTGTGTAAGCTTATTTAGTAAACTATTAAGTCAGTTTTAGACATGTTTTTGTAACGTTTTGGTTTGTTTACATTTGGAAATGAAATGTTTTGTTTCACTTTTGAATTGTTAAATAAAAAAATGGGTCTCAAAGAGAAAATCCGGCCATAAACTTTCATCACTCATTGATACTCATTAGACATTCATCATCATTACTCATTTTGGTTGTACGTGCATCACGTCTGTATTTCCCGAAGCGTTAGGCAGAGGTGTGTACTAATGTACAACGCACACATCCAAACTCCGAGGTTTTACCGAAAATTTCGTAGTAAAAAAATAACAATAATGTAACAGTCGAGGTTTTTTAACTGAATAATACTATTTTTATTTCCAAAGCACAAAAAAAAACACAACATACGTTTCACTTCCCTTGGTGAACTTATTATTTATGTTGCGCTTGCGATAGGTACTGTTATTCTTAACATTAAATAATGTACGAAGATACGTTTACGCACTGATCCCTTAATTGAGCCGCTGACGCAAACGTTATAATTTAAATATGAATTTATGACGCCCCTCATCCTCACAAATTTATAACGCCACTGCGGCACTGCCCGGGTCGGAAGCGAACCAACAAAAAACTTAAGTGAATTATGAACATCATCGCGTCATGAAATGGCAGAGCCGGGACGTCGGTTGAGAGAGAGGGGAGGAGGAAGTAGGATAATCTCAAGTTATGATTTGTTAAGGGGCGGACCTAGGTGAATTTGGAGGTGCCCTGGATCCGCTACTGGCATCATGCTTTCTTCCAATTCCGCCCGACCTCGTCATCATCGCTCATTTCATAGCCCCACAATTCTGCATACAATTCAGACCGCAATAATAAAAAATGAAATTTTATAGCTTAATTTAGATTTAGCAAAAAATATTTGTTGAAGCACCGACCGGCACGAATTTCTAAGTCTACGATAAAAAGCGTGTCGGTTTTTTCTGTCATTCTGTCTCGTAATTATCGGGTGTCTATTAACCTAAAAACTGTACATCCAACTGTAAGAAGTCGCATGTACACTTTCTCTGTATTCAAAGACATCCAGTATTCAGTGAGAAGAAAATAGCAATTTATATTGACTCATTCTTTCGGATAATCCAATAGAGAACAATGTCAATTGTCATGTCAAACTTTGTATGAATTTGACTATGGACTAATAATATAAATGATAACAACTATTTCCTTGAAGGGTTAAAAAAAAGGAAGAGGTATATTTAATGTAGTAGGTACACAGTTCGCCGGTATGTTTTGGGTACCATGTAATAGGGGGCAAACCTATTGCCAGTACCTAACTGGGCACATATACGGAGGTACTACGGAGAATTTCATAGAAAAACCCAATGCCACTTTGCTCGACCTAGGAATCGAACCCAGAACCTCTAGCGTAGCTGCCCAGGGCCTGGTCCTGGTCCTGGCTACTGCCTCAGTAGTCTTCCAATACTGCCTCAGTATCTAGGACCACTAGAGTAGACTACTGAGGCAGTTCGAATTATAAGATATTTTATTCAATTAAGGGATACGAAAAAGCATCAACTTTGACTAGAATAATAAGAATCAAAATCCCTATCACTTTCACAAAAATATCTATAACTATCGCAAATGGATATCAATTTATTCGTCTCTAACACATTAAGCACACGTACGGAAAGTTAGAAGTAGATACTGAGACGAGACAGGTCGGTTATCAACTCCGCCTCATTACAACTTGCCTTCAATCGACTATTACTTGTTTCCTATGATAAATAAACAACCATTTAATTACGTAAGGGACAGACTGATAGTGTCCACATTTCTTTCTTTCTTTAAATAAAATCGTTGCCCCACACTAGGATATTTTCCTGTATCGTGGGTGCGTTTACAAACACAAATTCTCACATACACAGACACCCATACCCGGAACAACTCCTTGTAGGTCATACAAATATTTGCTCCGTATGAAGATCGAACTCATAAACACATGAGGCCGCTCAGCCGCTATGTCAAACGTCACGTCATTTTTTCATATATTCCTCAGCATCCTGTATTCATTTTACTAGTTAAAGCCAGTCCCTACTCCCTTACAAAAATAATATCTACCTATAAACTTTCGTCTAGTATTATCGCATAAAAACGGTCAAAAATTCTTGACAACCAACGAAATGATCAATGAATAACCGTCTATGGGCTCCATTAAAATCGTTAATATAGCTCACTGATTAGGAGGAAATCGAATACGATTTTTGCATTCAATCCCTATATTGTTGTTCGGATTAAAGTTCAAGATCACAATCAACTCCATTACAAATTATATTACAGTGTGTCCGCCTTCTGCATGTCGCGCTAATGTGGACACGCCATTACATGCTGCATTACAAGTCTGTACTCACCAATAGATGTTTTCCTTCACGTTAAACACTTAAACTTGGAAGTCAGATATTTTCTATTAAGTAAAGTGCGTTCTAAAGTGCATGGTTATCGACGCCACGGCAGCAAGCGATGCCATCGGCGTTTCTTAGTTATCGCTTCATAACACGGCACAGAAATGAATTGAATGTCTTGTCTTTACTATGAAAGACTTAAGATAACCTATCATCTTTATCCAATAGCTCTTGGCGATTCCTAAGCGCCTATTCCAAATACTGATTGTGTATTGGCTACCGTACTTTGAACATTTCAATTCCACCTATAGAAAAATCTTTGGTCTGCATTCTTTACTATCGCTTATTAAAGCTTACGAGGACTTTCTTCTATACGTAAATATCCAGACCCGAAGGATGGGCCATACGAATACTGGTTCCGTGAACTCGCGACTCTAAGCTGGTCGCTCAACCACTTCGCCAATCATGACGTCAAATTCATTACATTTAAATTTATTGATCTTGATAATTGACATGTAAATATGCTCACGAGGTTATGTAATGATATATATACTGCGGAATAAGTAATTACCATACATCTGTGTCTTGTGTCCTGTAGGGATGTACCTAACTGTGGTTCGTAATTTTTTAAATGTCTGGGTTATAAATGAGATCCAAAATTGTATACAGAAATGTAAAGTGTATTTTTTTATGAAAATAATCATGTTTGATACAAATATTGCAGGACTTCCAACGGACTCATCGATGCTCGGCCAGCCAATCTTAGTATGTACCGCTCACATCCACTGGGACCCGGAGTTTTGCGACGTGAAGCTGATCCAGACGATGATGTTGAGCAACGAACTGCGGACGATGTTGGACGACTCGGCGCGGACGCTGCGGATGGCGGGGCAGCGGGACAACGTGCAGTTGTTATTGTGCGGGGACTTTAACTCACTGCCCGATAGTGGTCAGTAACACATTGTATAGGTAGAACTAGCTTTTTGACTGCACGTATGGCGTTAGCATTTAAGGTGGTCACCTCGCCGCGTTTCACGGGTACGATGTAATGGGTGATATGGATGGGATGGATGGATGGTGATGGTGGTGGATATGGGTTTGTGCGTCATCTCTGTTATGTAGTTGTAGTTGAAATCGGAACATTTTTACGGAGTGTTCGGGGTATGATAAAACATAGCCACTAGAATAATTTAATTTTCTATCATTTAATCGGATCATTAGTTCCGAAATTATCCCTTATAACATACAAACAGTCCTTATTATGTTACATATAAATGAGTAGGTACACGTCTGACACACAAATATTAAAAAAAAGAAATGTTATTGGTCTTATTATTTAATGCGGACAGTATTAGCTTCCCGAGTGGATCTTCCCTGATAGATATAATCTGGGTGTCTTTATATCACGAGCCGAAGAATCGGTTTCTTCTACACAAGCGCGCTCCATCGAAGATCACAGTATCGCTTAACATCAGGCGAACTGGCGGTCAAGCGTCAGCCTATCAGGAATAAAAAAATATATATTAACATAAAAAATAATCCAGGGTGTTTTTTCGGTCGTTCTGTGTCTCAAACCTTCATAATGTTACGTTAAAAGGTGTGGTGGAGTTCCTATCATCGGGTCGCGTATCATCGGAGCACCGCGACTTCAAAGAGCTCGGGTACGCGGGCTCGCTGCGCCGCATGGCCGGCACTGACCACGAGTTCACGCACAACTTCAAACTTGCCTCCGCCTACAGCGAAGACATCATGCCTTACACCAACTACACGTGAGATTTCAAATTATATTTATTTCTGTAAACAGATGTTTTAAAGACACTTTCTCGAGTCAATACATTTTTTTTAACTAGATGGCAATGTTATTTCCTAACTGACGACCTAACTGTATTCCCCAATGGGTTAGACAGAGTTTGCCGGTATGTTTAGCTCCCATGTATTATAGGGAACGAGCCCATTGCCAATCAACTATAGGTTTTTATATTGTAATAATTATACTTATTGTATTGGCCGCCTGATGGTAAAGCTTTTAGACGCCAACAAATCCAGTGGTATCACATCACACGCGTTGTCAGTTTGAGACCTCAGTTGTTAAGTCTAATAATTTGCTCTCAAACACATGTTAAAGTCTGAATTGATAAATACCTAACTTTCTGAATTTACTATAATATTAAACATGTTCGGTATAATGTTTTTTTTTCAGGTTTGACTTCAAGGGTATAATCGACTACATATTCTATAGCAAGCAATCAATGACACCGCTGGGCCTTCTAGGCCCGCTGTCCCAGGACTGGTTCCGAGAGCACAAGGTGGTCGGCTGTCCACATCCTCACATACCTTCAGGTGAATTAGTCATTTTATTCAAACATATTAGTATATGTGTTAAGTTGTTAATTTAATACACTACTTATCGATAAACGCAATCACATTTACAACAGGTAAGCCCTTTACTAGGAAAAAGTTTCCATATGATATTATTTCAGGCGCGTATTGTGCTAAGTTTCGTTCAATTTTTCCTTATATGATAATTACGTTGCATTAGGTGAGGTTATATGTAAAGTTAACAATGTCTCTTCGAGACTACAATACAAAAAACCTCTTGGGGTGTCAGACTTCAAGATTGTTTTCCACGTCTTAAATTACGGGCCATCCATAAATTACGCGGGGGGGGGGGAGTAGAGAAGTGTGACAAGAGGTACCTATGAGGGGTCATCATCAATCAGCTTTGTGATGTCACATGTAAAACCCCTAAATTATTAAAATGGAAAACTCAAATAGGTATGACACCTTGTCACAAACGGTAGCGGAGTAAAAATAATTATGAATTTCTTGTAACGTAATTTGGGTAGGACGGTCAGTTTGACCGGCAGAATCTCCTCGGAAATCTATAATATTGAGTGAGTAGCTAATAACCGTGCATGTCGTGTACAGACCACTTCCCGCTGCTGGTGGAGCTGGAGATGTCTCCGACGGGCGCCGCGAACTCCAACGGGCTCATCGGGCGCAGGTAGCACGCGTCTCCGCGCGCGCCGCGCCGCGCACGACGACTGTCAGCCGTCGCCAACACCAACACCACCACCAACACCGCCAACATCGCGCCGCTCTCCGACCGATAGCGGAACACACCACTACATCTACCCCGCAACCCGCGACCCGCCACCTACCACAACGCTCCAGTGTTTGATAATTTTGAAATAAGAACAGCAATGAACATGCGCCTCGGCAGTTTTCAATTATTAATATTGCATTCTAATTCAAATTTAGAACGTTTCTATTCAAACAATTGACAGTAATACCATTTTTTTTTGTCTTTAATGTCGTCAACGTCGTCGTCGTGCATACAGATAAATAATTAAATATGAACACAGTCGATAAAAAACAATAACTTCTCATCTCTGTCTTGTCGATAATTTCTAAAGCGCATTATTCATTTCGTGCGCTATTGCGCAACGACGCTTGATTGAGGATAATAATAGCAATAAATAATATCTAAGGGCCTTATTCCAGAAGTAAAACTTATTAATGACATTTAAAATATTATATATACATCTATCTTTGTCATTTTAATGACTATAAAGTGAGACGACACGAGAGATAAACCCACTAGTCGTCTCTTAGCGAATGGACGTTTTAGAATAAGGAAGAAAATCTGTTCCTTACATTGCCATCAACCTGGTACTGGGGACACTATAGTTAGTCTAATGATCAAGCGTCTGTTTATTACAGAAAAAATATATTTATCTATAATTTTTTCAATGATCCTTTAAGGCGTCAATTGTGAGAAAAATAACTTGTTCCAACTCCCTCTTTAATACTATAAACTAATAATTATTACCTAGAATTCGTATAATTTCCCACTAATCTGCTGAACGCACTTTTAACAACTGAGTGCCAATACGGGGAATTTTATCAGTCGAAGTTTTAGGTAATGTTTGCAGTTACTTTCAATCTGGTAAGATAAATTTAATGTCATATCCTATAGTCTTTCAGTAGGCTTTGATGTTAAGTCTATACTTTATTACCATTCAAATATTTCATGCTGTAAACACAAAATGTCGATATAAAATTTCACAATCTTACAAATATCAGTAACTAGCTTATGAATCGTTTATGTACAAATAACTTAGTCTTAAGTACTTACTTAAAATCATCTCATAGTATAACTGCGTTGTTTTTGTTATGAGTGGCATTCGTTTGCGGACTCTTCATTACTGTAGCTGATTATTTCAAATGTATTTTGTATACCGTTACATTTATGATACCGAACGTCGTTTTCTCTTCACTGAACTATTAGCGTGTGTGTGTAGTGTCTGTCTCGAAATTTTGTTTTGCTCAATAATGTTTAGGTATCAACATGACCCTGCTTAGACAGCTTGTAAAGTTGATTAGTTAAAGCAAATTAGATTTTACTACTTATAGTTAATTGGACGAAGTATTTTAGAGAAATATATATTATAATATCCAATCTTTTCTTGAATACCGCTGAATTTCGTGCTTTAGAGGTGTCATGACATGATATATTTTTATAAATCAACTTGTTAGCAATACTGTTGCACTGCCAATATAAAGTGTACCTCGGAAAGTACAAAGTGAAGCGGTGCGCTCGTTGGTGATGAAGTATGTGCGATTCGCGCATTCACAGCGGGCGCGTTGTTACAACTCTAGGCAAAACTTGTACGTCTCAGTGAACAGATAACGGGCAGTAGCATAGTATTACGTTAGATGCATGGACATTTAACTGGAAGCCTTTCAAACTTGTGTCAGTAATTGTAAGTTAGTTTAGTATGTGGCGAATGTCAGTGCAATTGTTTATAACGAATCTGATTAAAATTATATAGTTGTAATTTTAAATATTGATTCAATAAAATATGAATGAACTAAAAGAGACCTACGCTTATTGTGTCAATAAAATTGTATGTGAAAAATCGTAAAGATAAATATTTTTTCAGTCGATTATGACAGCAATTTTACGCTTAGTTTTTTGATGTAATATATTATACAGTTGAGGAATACAATACAAACTATATTAATGCTGTCCGCAGAGACAAGTAGAGACCTAGACATTCAGGGCGCCGTCCTAGTTCTTTATCGATTTGTATTTGCATATTTAATTCAAGGTGTGGCTGCGTTGTTAAGGTTTTTTTATTTGTCAATCTGCGTACAATGACAATTGATTACAAAATTCAAAATAATGTGAACAACCGTTTTCTCAAGTGTGAGTGTTTTTAACGTCCATTTACCAATTAGTGGTCTAAATTCCTCCACTGTATATTATTTAGGTATATTATTGGGATGATAATGCAATGTAGGTGTCTGTGTCGGCTCGGCGCGAGGGATGCGGTGGCGGCGCCCTCGCGGCGCGGCAGCTCGCGCGCTACTGCACTACTGCGGGCTCAGTGAGACATGTGCTCCGTGTATATACGCCGCTTTATACTGACCTATGGAACAGCCCCCCATAACAAGTTACGTGTGACTTGTTTGGATGGACTGACATGTTGGCTCGACTTGATACGTGTTTACGGAGAAATATCACCGCCGAACACCATACCTGCCGCGAAATTAAATGGGGGGAAAATCCCTCGGCGATCTATTAATGACAGCATTATTGCTTGGGTCATATTACTTAATCCATTTGTGTATAAATCCGTGAACACAAGACAACGTCGATGAGTGTAAAGCGCGCGTAGCTACGCGTACTTAGGTCCTTGTTATACATATTCATAACGCGTTATAGATGGTACTTTCAGGGCCGGGTTGTAAGATAGCTATCATAAATCTTTAATAATGTAATAGAATATTTGAATTATTTTTGATACTTAATTATCTATATAAAGTTTTATATAGAGACCATTGTTAAAACTAACACTGCCTACGAAGTGACATCACTGTGTGCAATAAATTTAATATCTTAAGTGATAATGTGAAGTGATATATGATAGTGTTGTTTCATAAATATTAGCCGACACGAACGTTTCTGTGTCGGACAAACAACTTGTTATAACAGGCTTTCATGGTGGTACAGCGACAGCGTACACATAGTGATGTTTAGGTTCATTCTATTTTATTTGAATAGATCGTTAGGTGTCCAATGCACAGGCCTTACAAGAAGTTTGATGTAAAACTGAAGCAATAGTTATAATATTAGCAATCAATATAAACGACATTGTTGAATCGGTAATGTCTGCCGAGTGCCTTTCGTACTGAGGTGCTGAGACGTTGTCTCCACACCAACACTTGCATCAATTTATTTTGACAGGTATTTTGTTGCAGCCCCTTCGTCTCATTGTTCGATAAAACATAGTTTACAGAACACATGTTTATTTATTCCGTATCTTCGTCGTATTGTAGACCTCCAGTGTTACGTAAACTCTTGGTCATCAAGGCTGTCTCACTGATCGGTAAGTGTTATTAAGTGGCTTAGGTATTAGACGGCATTTCTATCGGTATAGTAGACTCGATGACGTTCGGTTCGATTGTCGCGGTACAGTCGTGTGGTGTCGGCGTTGAACAAAGTAGAGTGGCGGCCGGTCGGTCGGAGTTAGGTTAATTGTGGCATCGAGTGTACCAACAAACAACTCAGCGAGACTTGTATACCCTCCCTTTTATCTCCCGGACCCTTCCCCCGTGAGTTATAAACGTCTATTTGCGTATGTAAGAGGAGAGTTGTGTAGCTTAGTGTAAGTCTTTGATTTTTTATGATTGGTCTCCTTCGGCGGTGCGTCGCCGCCGGACGCCCCCCTTAGCTGTAAGTAGGTTATAATTATGTGACGATCGAGACCCTCTCCCACATGTTTGAATAACGTATAATGTTACTATTCACAAATAATTATTATCGTTAGTTCTTAAGGTGTTTGATTTGGTTTTGTCGAAACAGTTCAGTATTTGCGTCGTCTCACGAGTGGTCCGATCAAAAATTGCGAAACGATGTTAGATGCATTTTATTTTTTAGTTTTAGTAAGTTTTTTAATTGATGTTCCGGAGGCGTCCGACGGTGAACCGCTCCATTTTTAGTAATAGCGGGTATAGCATACTGGCGTAGTACAAATGTTTGTGTGAGTGTCGATAGTGTAGTGGGCGTGGTTATTGCGTCACGTGTCTTAAGCCCTCTGATTGGTCGGCGTCCATCTTCGATCTTTGACAGGCGTATGAGTCTTTGTCATGTTTTTCGTGCTGGTCATTCTAACCTGTTTGGGTCAGGGTCGGGCGGTACAAAAGACATGCTAAGATCTTGCGGTACTGGTTACTGGTTGACTAGCGTAGTGTCGCCGAGGGCTTCGTCGATCAGGGAGCTATGTATAATTACCTAGTCATCGGCGGAGGTTGATGAATCAGACTCGTTTCTGAGCGAACGATTTTGAACGGTCCTCTGGTATCTTTCAAAACCGCATCGTTCTGACTAACCGAGTACGATAGGTCGATCTCTTGCGCAATGTTCTCGTTGTGAAGCGTTAGTTGTTTCATCGGAATCCGTAGTGATATTTACAAAAATTGAATCACCTAAGTATATTATAAACAAAAACTTTGGACCACTGCATAGTTGTATCTACGCTTATTTTTGTCCTCTCCATCGGAATTATTTATATCGAATAATTGATTTTGAATATTTTTATTCAGTATATTATATTCTTATGTATATCAACGACAGGTGCTGTTGTATTTAATTTTTAATGTTACTAATGTGATTGTGATAGGGATACGTCTCTCTTGTAATCTATCTGATGTATTGTGAAGAAAAATTAAGCCAAATCATAAAAAGGGTATATTATGAATTATTACTTTTAGGATAAATGGAGTTAAAATGAAGTTTTATAAGAATCAAATTTTACTACTGACGCTGTATAATTTTCTAAGTACAGTAGTTTTTAAAATCATATCATGATGATCTTGTTCTAGTGCTCGTGTAAATTAATGTAGGTTTTTAAGACTTGTGACGTCACACGTTGGAACTGTTTCGCTGCGTCAGAGCACAAAGTATGGAGATTCGTTACCTATGTCTAGCGTATATTAATATCTATTTACATTAGCTGCAGAACGGTTTTAACGTATGACTTTCCAATTTGCCTTCATCACATGCGATAATTTCATATGTTAAATTTAAGTTGTCATGAGTATTCGGAACGATCCAATGCTTTCTCTTTAAAAATATCCACATATAGATTTTTTAAATAGTAGTGAGTATTTTTGCATTTACCGTGTTGTCAGTAATTATACGATACAATATCTTATGAAGCATAATAACTATATAGGGCTACGTACAGTCGCCCTCGGAACAATAGCAATACAATAGGGCAGCAATTATCTCCTAGGATTTGGCTTTACATGATTCTGAATTCTGAGTTATACTTACGCGTGACATAAATCAAAATAACTCATTTAGTAAGACGAGTGTGTGAGTACTTCGCTTGCACACTATTATTTTAGTTGTGACATTCTGGTTCATGAGTTAGTACAGCTTTACTCATATTGACGTATATCCGGGATGCTCGACTCTCGAGTTCAGCCGTCTACCGTGAAATATGCATGTGAGTCAGACTGCCAACTGACCCATAATCATCAACTATAGAAGCTATAGTCTGTTACATATATACGTTATACAGTATTGAAACAAACCAAGAGAACACTACCACGATGCGTAAGTATCGCTTATGAATAATCTAGAGCTTTATTGCAACAAGTTTATCTTATTTGTAGAACATATATGATCTCTTTATTTTTAATAGAATTTTGATGGACATTTTTACTTAATAGTTGTAGCAGTGTGTAGCGTTGAAATAGGAATTTATATCGCACATTACATTTGTTATATTCCACTGTAAGGATATTGTTCATTTACAAAAACTGATGCCATCCAAAATTGTGAAAATCGCTTTTTGTTCGCGTCGTTGAAACCTCTCCGCGCTTGGTTATTATTGAATCGTCTTTTTTACTACATATTTCAATATCGTGCTATTGATTATTCCTTTTGGAATCGTTTTTATTTGTACATATTTGTATCATATCTTCATGTTTCTTAATGTAAATATTCAGACTTTGTGTTTGTACAATCCTGTTATTTCTTCCGACGGGAGGCTTCAACGATGCCATTGAAGTTTTGGATAGAGATTCGAATTATTCACGAGAAGCCTTCATGTTGTGTGTATATTTAATTTGTAAATATGTAATTTCGATAACAATTAATGCTAAACAACGAGCGAGCCGTCGCATATTGTCAGCCGTTTGGACTTCTGCGCACACTGAACCCAACAGACACACAGCTGTAACACCTAGCCTTCACTTAGTAAAGTGCATCACGATTCACGAAAGACATTCCACAGGCACCAAATTAGCTCAATATCAAAGACTGTTTGAGACTTTAAAAAAAAAGAATATCATGATAATTTAATATTTTCTGAAGCACCACGAGTTTACAATATCTGTTTTATGGTGATTTAATGATAAGATCGCAAGTTTAACTCACTAGTATGTAAGGACAAATGCTTTACGACACTGTGATAGACAATACAAATTTACCTGAGAGAGACACCATAGGCATTTATGAGAAATTAGAAAAATGACATATGGAAATGGAATGTTACATGTACTCTCAGATATAAAAATGGACACCGCTTGGTTTTGTGAAAAATATTTGGGCACAAGTGATAAACGCCGCAAAGAATAGCACAAGTGGATCTAATTGTAAAACTCAACATATAACAACTCACAAGAACAATCGGTGTTTGTTTCTCCTTTAAGTGTAAAAAGATCTATAAAAGTACAAAGCGTATGTGCAGAAGTTCGGTCGCGGCTCGATACTGTGTTCGAGCGGCAAAGTGCGTGCGCATGTTGTGTGTGTAACTGTGTGTGTGTGTGTGCCGACTGCGGCAGTTGTTGTGTGCGGCCGCGCGGCCCGCGTCTCGCTGTTCTGTTTGTTGATACATTATGTATATTTGAAGGAATCAAAAATTATAAGATGAATTTTAACACGAGTTTTATTTTGTCATTACTTGTATAGTATAAAATATGTGAGTCCCACCTGCGCGGCAGTCACTGACCTGCGTACATTGAAGATATTCTAAAAAACGCAATTGGTTTAGAGTAGGTACTACATAAACATCTCCAAACCCAAAAAAAATAATTTTTGGTAGGTATTTTACAATTAATATTTGTCGCGATGACCTCACCTTGAATATATATATTTTTTTTTACTTTAATACAGCCTAGGACCAATTGCTGATTGCCAATTGATTAAATTATTGAGCACAGAGTAAATACACATATTCCCATTGCTTCTTCGTAATATGGGCATACAAATATTTTTACACTGGCTAGGGGCTACTTTTCTGTGTGTGTCCATTCAATTTCTATAGCTGAGCTAATTAAACTGAAAGAATTATGTATATACACATTTTTATTAAACCTAATATATTACACTACAAGGACTACAACAAAATTAAATATATTTGAACACAACATCTTTGAAACTTTCAACAGTCTGTATCTCAAGGGTAACAGGACACTGAAGCCAGTTAGCTAATAGTTCTTCGGTGTAACCAAGGAGGAAGTACATTTTAGTGGGTGATACAGCACGCCTGATGATTGCTGCCACCCTGATGTGATTGAACTGACGCTTGATTATGACCTGGAGAAACAATTATTACAAATTGGCAAGTCATATAAAAGACAAATATGAAATAGTTAGTCATAAACAGATCATAGGACATACCCCATCAAAACTATTAACTATATTCCCAGCAGACTAGTAAAAGAATTATATTACATATCAGAAGTCACAAGAATGGATAAGTATGTACTGTATAAATCCGTGTTTTGGTGATTTAACCGTCAGACTGCTCGTGTCGTATTTCTGCGACAGAGAACATGCATGATTTTTACTGTGTGGTACATCTAAAACCATTAATAAATAGAGATTATTATATACAACAATTATGTAAAACATACAACAAACTGTGAATGTACACCTCTGCCTAACCCTTCGGGGAATACAGGCGTAATAGTATTATTTTAATAACATACTTTTTTTATCCATATTTTATTTAATTATCAATTGTTTTATTATTTTATCGATTTGTAGCTGCGTGCTAGGGGCACGGCAATTGATATTTAGCCAAGTGCTTAAAAGGTTAATATTCTCCTTAAATAATTCCAAAACAGATACATTATCTGTGATGCACTTGTTTTTGTGGAGTAGTACAATATACTGTAATGAAATATTAGAAAAAAATATGTTTGAATATCTGGTGCCATAAATGATTTACATTGCATTGATGAAGTTGAATGTTTCAGCACATGGCCACCCAGATTCGGACCAATCATTGTTATCTGCGAAATATTGAATTGAAAGAAAGTAGTATGCAGAAACTAACACCATAACTGCACCCTTACCTCACTACAAACAAGTCCATGCCAAGTGCCAGTCATGAACCTCCTAATGAATTCGTCTTCTAGAGCTGTCTCAGAACGACGTAGTCCATCTTTTAAATTTGCTGAAACATGAAATACAAATAAATCAAGTCACTTTACTATCATATGAAGGAAAATTTGACGAAAGAAAATATAAGTACTAGCTTTTAGTATGTAATTATAGATTCCTAAAGCGTCTTTCTGACCGATATACTTACAGGTATTCCATGAGTTCCACGATTTACGGTGAGCAATGTAATGTGGCGGGTTCGCCATCTCATAGGTTAGGGGCTTATCCCGTTTCTTTGTGATCCTATATTTTCCTGACACCACCCTGCATAGTGGAGCCGACGTGTGCACTTGAGATGCCAATACGGGCAAACATTGTGATATAATACCAGCATTACTAAGGCTTGACTGTAAACATAAAACCAAGATTAAAAATTCAATTACCATGAAGTTTTATAAGCGTAACAAAGCAAAAACTTAACTTTACCTGGACTAGTTTTATTAAAGAAATATTCATAACTATTTTTCACTTAACTTTTCGATAGAAAATAATAAAAATATGCAGAGAAAAATTTTAGAGGTTAGAATATTGTGATTGTGAAAATGTCACTTCTTCTCTCTCTTGATTTGACTTTGAAGTTTGACAGAATTTTACAATGAGTCATAGAACGATGATTTCTTGTCTGTTACAATGACAGTCTAGACAACTGTGCGTTTTGTTGTTGCTTCCATACCATCACGCCTGTATTCCTCGAACGATAAGGCAGAGGTGTACTAATGTACGTACGCCCACAGTTTGCCGGTATGTTTACGATTCCATTTAAACCATTCCGTTTTCCATTCCAAGCATGTTGCTATTAACCGGGCAGAATCCGAGCACCTAGGTAGGTATCGGGTTGAAGGAGATCGACTTGTGAGCTTTTAAAATCTTAACTGTAGGTACCTAAACCTAACTATTCCAATAAGTAGGTACCTACCTATCTACTTTTCTCAAAAGAAGAATAAAGAAATAGTGTTTCTGATCTGAACCTACTATTACTTGTCTTTCGACTGACCGTAGTTGCGATAGTTTTGGCAAAAAAGTTTAATCTGCGAAGTTACCTACTTTCAACAAACAGCTACGTACCAACCGAATCAAGCTAAAAAAAAAACAGAACACTATCCACTTCTTTGAGGAACCCACGATGGATTGTAAGAATTGTAAAATGCAATAGGTATTATTGATAAGTAGGTATAATGCATGTGTAATATCACTTAGATAAACTGAACTTATGCTAATGCATAATTATTATAAACGTTCTTATGTTATCACCTATTTTTAATTATCTTTATCACGCTTATGTATAGGTTACCTACTCCTAAAAAATAATTATTTTCATATCTCATCAATTATAGTTACATGTTGTTTAACGACAATTTTACTGGTTGCAAGAATTAATCGTCATGAAAATTGCAATGGTTTTGCACAAGAGAATAATCTTCATGAGGTTTTATTTTGTTTTTGCGTTGTTATTCGCTTTTGCTCGCTGCAGCAATGGTAAATATTTTATCATTATCCTGTTTTTATTTATACTTATCTACTTCTTGGTTACAATCAACACACGCATAATATAGAATGCTGTTTCGTAGCCGTAACTTAATCCGTCACGCTTTTTATTACTATTTTAGATTGAGAGAATTCAGTTGTTATTTGTATTAAAATAACTTAGTCTGGCACACAGACAGAAAAATATTCTGCTTGTTTTAAGACTACAGTTTAATATACAGATTCTCTGAAACTGTATATTTTAGAAAGGCTATTTTTATTTTTTATAATATCTAAAGAGGTTAGGTTAGCCTACTCTTAATTTATGGCCTTACTATTGAAATGCTCCGGGATGTACAGT
Source organism: Acronicta aceris (assembly GCA_910591435.1). Lineage (NCBI taxonomy): Eukaryota > Metazoa > Arthropoda > Insecta > Lepidoptera > Noctuidae > Acronicta > Acronicta aceris. The sequence goes on along the minus strand of OU342767.1, from coordinate 2,975,704 downwards.
GAGTAAAGCTTACCTAGTGTTGGTAGCAACCGAATATGCTGTCTTCCTTTTTTGCCTATAGATGTTGGAGAATTAAGCACGACGTGGAATACAACAAATGTTATTTCAATGTGTACCTATTGTAAATACATTACCAGAATCGTTTACATAATATTATATTTAATAAAACCTTGTAGACACACTAGATACTGGACTAGTGGTAAAGTGTAGAGACATTATTTGATATACGGTCTGGAGTGGGAGTGTTGAGAAAGGATGTAGGTACGTATTCATGAACTCTGTGCTGTCTACACTCCTATAAGACTAAAAACCACACAGTATCTCCCTAAGTCACGTCATGTAGCGGTACATGGTTTTGGGTCGATTAGGATAGGAAGTTCATAGGTCCATGAAGAAGAAAGCTGTGTTTAGAATTATATAAATTAATTTCATTATTTCAGCAGAAAGAAGATTTACTAATAGTTCAATTAAATCCATGATTGTCCAGGAAATTATGGAAAAGGTTTCTAATATAACATTGAATACCTTATCTAAAGCCCCGGCTGAAAAAAAAGAATCAATTTTAAACAAAATAGAAAATAGACTGAGAAAGTCTGCTAAAGCTATGGGTCCTAACGGGAACAAATATGTTAAATTCATCATGAAAGAATTTCAAACGAAGGCTTTTACAAAGGAAAAGGAAATAAAAAATGCTACAGATATTCTAAGGAAAAGTGTTAGCCTTAGAACTAACCAAAAAGAAGCAACTCGTACCTTTATGGACCCTGAAACAAAAAGAGAAATTATAAAAGATATCTCTGATAAAATACAGATTCTGGCGAAAAAATTTATGAAACATGCTAAAACATTGGAAAGTAAAAAGGAAGTTTTGGAAAAAATTAAGAAAAGAATTGAGGAATCAGCTAGGCAAAAACATATGCAGCTTCATAATAAGCACGACGAACTAAAAGCATATAGTAGTCTCATAGCTCAAGGGCTCTCAGTATCTATGCAAAAGCTGTTAGGAAAAGACGCGGGTGGTAGGCGTATGGATTCGAAAGTTAATGACTCATTAAGCAGACATTTGGAGCTCTCTAAAGAAAAAAATCAAACAGGCTCACAGCAACATGAAATACAAGATCATGAGAACTATACAAACTCCGAGGACGATTTATTAAAAAAGACCATGGTCGTAATGGACATCGAAGAAATTAATAAATATAAAAATCTTATTTCACAATCTTTAAATGATACTTCTATCGATCCACGTTGTGATGAAATTGTAGAAGAAACGTGTCTTGGTATACAGTCCTTCAATAAAATAGGATGCGGCCAAGGAAAAACTATACCCATAGAATATCTTTGTAATGGTGTTGTTGACTGTTTGGATCAAGTGGATGAAGTCAACTGTACTTCACAGGGTAAGGAACTTATTCTTTTTCGGGGTCGGACATAAGTTGTTAGTTTGAGGGAATCTTGACAACGTAACCGAGCTAAGTGGTGAGGCCACAAATGCCTCCAACCAGGAACGGAACTTACTCCCATAATACTAAATAGCATCGCCAATACAAAACAGCATACGTAAATAGCCAGACAATGATTAGTCAGACAAAATACATATGTATATCAACGTATGAATTTATATTGATGGAAGGAAATCAAATCGCTAATAATCAGGCTATAAAAGTTTACATTCCCGTAGCTTCAGGAGGCATCTTTCCTTCACATGTAACTTTGTACTCAATGTTGTATTATTTTGACGAAATTTTAATAATTTTAACATTACAGCGATGGAAAAAGTACGGAAAGCTACTGCAATAATGTCGGAAATAGAAGCGTCTCTCAACCATAAATGTTTTGCAAAAACTGTTGACGGCCACATTCTTTCGTCACAAAATCAAATTTTGCGAGATGTTTTACAAACTCAAATGGATTTCTTAGAAAAACACATTAAAGCGCCTTCAAAATTGACAGAAAACGAAGACCAAGTCAATGATGATTTTGTAAAAAAGACTGTAACTGATGTTAATATGATTTTAAGCACGTTATCATACGCTCTGGATGGCACACTTTGTGCGCATAATGTAGACCCAGACCGTGAAGACAGCAATGCAGCTCGTAAATTTAACGACATTGATGAATTTGAAGATGCTCCTAAGGAACCCAGCTGGTCTCCAAAATTATGTGCTTGTAAAGGTCAGTTTTGCAAAGACGCGGTGTGCGAGGCCCCTTGTAAACGAGTGTGTTGGCAGAGATACAGCTTAAACCACTGGGGATGTACGGCTATCAGCGGTGCAACAAGCGTCTCGCTAAATGTAATTTGTGACGGAAAATTAGACTGTTTTGATGAAACTGATGAGAGCTCTTGTGCGACAGGTAATATAATTCCGTAAATATAATTATTTACATTTGATTAATTATTTTAAATGATTAACGGTCAATATCTACATTACAGATACAAATTTCTCAAAATTTGAAGCATCTAAAACGTACAGTGCTTTGCTAGATTTCTTATCGACAAAATCGAAGTCATACGAGTTTGTGAAAAGCCGGAATAAGTTAGTTGCAATGCATGGATTAGTTCGGCAGCTACAGAAGGAAACTACTAAAACAAATACTGACATCCACACAATCAAGTCTTTTAGAGATGAATGTTTTATGTTACTTGTTTCTATTTACGATGATTTTAAGCAAAGTTCCCATATATATGAATTAGATGATCGCTACCTAATTTTACTCTCAATTAATGAAAAATTAGTAACAGCCCTTAAACGATCACATACTGGAAACGATAACCTTATATCATCACAAGGGTGTTACTGTAGAAATGGCCTTTGTGCTCTACGAAGGTGTAACAAGAATTGTATCCAGGCCTGCTTAGCGGAGTCTGTGTTAACCAAATTTGAATGCGATAATAGCACCTCCGTACCCATCGATGCTATTTGTAATGGAAGAAAAGACTGTCTAAATGGAGAAGATGAGAAGAAATGCGTGCAAGGTAAACAAGGAACACTGTGCCTACAGTTTTTTTAATTTTGATATTTAATAAATCTATGAGTTTATTACAGAAGTTTGTCGGGCACATCATTTAGTAGTACTACGTCATAATTTACAAAATGTATCAAAGCCTTACTCGAGTTCTGTTATGGGAGACGTACTAGTATCTTGGAAAAATAAGGTATAATATTAATACATTGTGCTTACTTATATTTAATATTAAACGTATTAAGTACATTCACACTTTCAGGTGTCGGCAGCCTTATTCATCGCAGAAACTACCGAAAGGCCTAACCATAAAATAATGGTAGACATAGTGAGTCGCGTCCTTCAAGATCTTGTGACGGCGTTTGCAGCAATGGAAGATTACAGGAGAATCAACTCTGAATTCGCACTAAAAGAATTTATAGGGATTTCTAATATAGTGAAGCAGACGCTAAAGTCTTGTAGTTATTAAAGAGAGGGATGATTTATTATGAATTTAATTTATTGACCTTTGAGATGGCTATCAATAGGTATAGTTAGGCATGAAACGCGTTAGCATACAGGTGGAATAAGGGTGCCATAGACATACATACGAATAACGTGCATATACATAGACACAGTGTCTACATAGGAATAGGTTTTCTTTAATGTAAGTACTTATAATATTCAAATAAATAAAATACACCATGACCCCGTGTCACAATACTGTTCCTCACTGCCACTCAGATAGGCATCTCGTAAGAGGCGAGAAAATTTCTGACTTGCTCGGTGGCAGGACCTCAGGACTGCCTGGCGACCGATACTACGTCGGAGTCTGTCGTAAAGAACCTTGTTGGGTGTTTCGACTTTTGCGCGTAAGAGCCAGTGTCCCCTCAGTGGCTGCGGCTCTGGCACTCTGCCAACCGTAGGGATTCTTAAAGATCGGCAACGCCAACGCATCAGCAAATACTCTGACGTTGCAGGTGTCCATGGAAGACGATGAATACTTACCACCATCGTCAGCCCGTTTGCCGACTTAATCAATAAAAAAACATACTCCTACATATTTTCAGCCAATCGAAGTCTTACCCGCATGTCAATAAATTACCATGGAGTTTTAAGCACTGCGTCCTGTCAGAACGCAGTTTACTTTGCTCAATTTTGGGCCTAACAAAAATATAAGTCTATGTTTATTTTAACCATCGACACATTAACTAGAAGAAGAACTACACAAATATATAACCGGTTTCATTTATTGATAATTTGACATAGTTTTTATTATTATCAAACTACAAGAAAGTACGCTCGTTATCTGTACGTTACTCTAATGAGTCACATTTGTAATAAAATACCAGCTAGTTGCAGAGGCAAGGCAGTCACTTGTGCGCAAGAGTACTGAAAACATGGCAGGTGAGTTCACAAGATAGCGTGTGATAAGATAGATACATGTGATAACAATACTTGCTAGAATGTACTGTCCTATACGAATTGTATCTGCGTTTACTGTAAATTCCCGTGACAAATTTTCAATGTTTTGCGTAATAAGACTAATTTTTCTCGTCAATTATGTTATTTAGTGTCCGTCTGCCTAATTATGAATAGAGACATGAAGACGTAGTCATTTCTGTTATTTTTATATAAGGGGTTCGAAATTTAAAACGAGTATGCATTCGTGTGCTATCAGTGTAGGTATCTACATACTTAGATAATTTTTTATCAAGGAATTTAAAAAATATTCTCAAATTGATGGATGTGTGATTTTATATTTCAATAACTACTCTTACGTTTACTTATTAAAATGCTTTATCCCATGACAACTATCCAGTCGTAATAGATTTACCAATGTCACGTAATAGAATAGAAGGATCTAGCTAGATTTTAGAATAATTGTTTGGTAGCCGCCTGCACTGTTCGTATTCTCATGTAAATAACTCACGCGCAACACATGTTTTCAATTCAGTTCTAAACAATACAGTTACAGACTGCGTACGTAGTTGCAGTATATCCTATCCCTATTTATTGGCTTCATTTTAATAACTTTTAAATTGTTTTTAACGACATGATTGGCGTAGTGGCTGAGCGATCGGCTTCTGCGCTACATGTTATGGGTTCAATCCCCACACGCAGCAAATATTTGTATGATGTACAGGTAGTTGTTCCAGGTCTGGGCGTTTGTTTATGTGAGAATTTGTGTTTGTAAACGCATCCACGATACAGGAGAATAACAAGTGTGGGGCAACGTTTTAAAAAAATGTAACAGACCTGTTAACAGAAACATCTGTCACAATATTGCAAGCATTTAAATAATGTAGGTATATTTTTATATTCCTATATTGTTGTATGTACACCATATATCGCCATATATCACCGTTGTATAGACACCTATAGCCTAACAACTAGAAGTAATATTATCTACTATTGGTCGCAAACTTGTTGATAAACATGTCCCAAGTGCATGCAAAAAATGCTTTCTAGCTATTAGGGTAATTTTTATTCGATATTTATTTTCAAAAAAGACAAACGATATTATCACTTGTATTACATGAAAATATTAATACACATTAGAGTAAATTAATCCTTGTGGTCGTCGACAATAATCATAAAATTTAGTTTTCTTTACATTATAATAATAATAAACGTTTATTAAATACCATACCATACCAGGTCAAATACAATATAAAGTATTATAGAAAAAAGAAAAATTATAAATTACTAGCGACCTGCCCGCGGTCTCAACCAGGTTGCCCCGTTTTTTTGAAATTTTTCAAATTTTTCTCTCCATAAAAACCTTCCTCAGAGTTCAAGGAATAAATTAAAAATAAAAATACCCCAATTGGTCCAGCCGTCTTCGAGATTTGCGCTTAGCAACAAATTTTGCAATTTATTTTTATTATATAAGAAGAAGATGACAAAATGTCATTATGTATAAAGATACCTACTCAATAATAAATTTTAAAGAACTGACGACTTTTCACAACCTAACTAGAACTAACTGAAATAAATCAGATTTACTGTGTATTTGGCCTAGCCCTGTCATTATGTATTCTGAAAACAAATTAATCATCCATGAACCATCATAGATATATACATTATTATCTATTTCGATATTGAAATTTATATCACTCAATAGTTTTTCCTCATTATACTTTCCGTGAGTGTGCCACTTGCAGCACTTAGCCATGTCTCTCAAAATTCCCAATGGAGTACCCCAAGGCACTATAATAGGGCCCTAAAAATAACATTATGTAGTACCTATTGCGACATTTCAACGAAAAAATTATTGCAGTGAGCCAGGATCTTATAACATGCAACATAATATTAATATAACTCGTCGTCACATTTTATTTTCATCTCAAGCTATTTTCTCAGTTGACCGGAATTGCTCTCTTGATATGCCACAGAAAATGTTGGCTTAGCGAATTACTAGTGGTACTAGTGGTACTATTTGTAGCTTTACAGTATTGATCAGTTCTTTCCCTAGAAAGACAGAAAACAAAGGTATATTAAATAATGTCATATTTACTGCGCTTTAAAGTGCAGGGATGAAGAAGTGATCATGTGTCCGTGGATATTTTGATTCATCAAAAGTGGTCATTAGCCTCCCAGGTCCACCGTTCTTTTACATTTTTGGGATACAGAAAATCCTGTCTTTAAGTAATCAGTAGATATGTCGAAAATCATACTGATTAATTGAGTTTATTTTAATGGTTGATAACATGTATGTATCTATCTATCTGCTGGTACGGATATTGTCACGATATTATCGACCACTTATTCCTCACTTGTAACTGTTATCTTTCAATACAAGGCAATTATTTTCATCGATACAGATTGAAAGTGTACCTACCACAAACTATTGTAAATGAATATAGATTAAGAACGGGTATTCATTAAGAACGGGTATTCATTAAGAGTCCGGCGGACCGAATTTCTCTTACAAACGTGTTTCTCTTCAAATTCTGTTTTTATTCGAATTCCCATACCCTTAATCCAGGTGCCTACACTACCATTTCGTCCAAAATACTTCACTGGAAATAAATGCAAGCGAATGCGAACGATTTTTCGGTTTTTTATTTCCAGTGAAGTAGTGGTAGACGAAATAGTACCGTAGGAACTAATAATAACATAATTTGATGTAATATTGTCTGGATTACGATTTATTTCGGTATTACGTTTTTGTGGACAATTCAAACTCCGCCGGACCCTTATTAATCACTAACATTTCGGCGATGTTATATTCCTGAAAAATAAATTATTTTATTAATTATGAGAGGAGACCAGTGCCCAACACTGGGACAGTATATGGGTTGATGATGCCCTTATTCCTCGAGAAACCCAGTTTTTCAATTACTGCAAGCTTGCGATGAAAATAAATATTTTTGCGACAAATATACCTACGCTATTTTTAGTCTCAAAGAATGAGTGATGATGCTTTGTCTTTAGAAAGGTATACATTATTTACAATGCGTTGAGTTAGATCTCCAACCGAGCTACTCAGCTTATCGTACAATACTTCGTTATTTGTCACAAGTGGCGTAATTAGAGAATAACTGTACATCTCCGGAGGGTTAAAAATGCCACTTTTGATGAACCATAGCTTCAAGATATATTTCAAGGTCGAAAGACTATCACGCTGTACATTGCCAGTATAAGCTGACCTTGCATTGTATATAACCCTAGGACCTAGGGTTATATACAATGCAAGGTCAATAGTAAGGATACAATATATCTCTACCTAGGGCCTAGGTAGAGATATATTGCATCCTTACTAATAATATAAACGTGAAAGTTTGTGAATGTGTATGTATGGATGTTTCTTACTCTTTCACGCCAAAACGGCTAAATGGATTTGGATAAAATTTGGCACACAGATTGATTATAGCCTGGAATAACACATAGGCTAGGTTATTAGGCTATCCAGGCTATCCATGGTGGATCCAATCCTGAAGTATACGCAGACAAAGTCGCGGGCAGAAGCTATGTAGTATTCTATATAGCCTTATGTTGGCCAATGAGAGATAGCCTTAGAAGGTAGGTATTACCTACACATGTGGTAATGTGCAAAAATATCGAAAGTTAAGGAAAATAATCACGAATGTGAAACAATTACGGCTCTAACTGTCCTTGCACTGAATTTTTATCGTAAAGGTAAAATTATAACCATTATGCAGCAACTTGTTTATAAATAACTTCAGGGAGTTCACAGTTATGTGGTCAGAAGTGGACAAGCAAGTGCATTTATTAGTAACAATAATTTTCGTATCGAAAATTTTTTAATAAATAATGGTTTCATAATATTTTTTTAATGAATCAATAGTGTAAGTAATTTATGTGTAGGTAATTATCACAACAGGATTTTTGCAATTAATAATACTTAGATATAAGGTAGCGATTAATGATATATGTATCTGTATTAGGTCGGTATATGTATTTATTAATATGTTAAAGATTAGTTTATGAAAAAAATCAACGTCACGTTACAGATTTTTTTGAATTTTTGAATCGATAATTTGCATCTCACACAGACACAGAGTAGGTGTTTTTAAAACTTGTGAATGTATCAAAGCGTCATTGTGCAGGTCAGACACCGTATTATGGTTGGGGTGCACCCCCTCCCCAGCCGCACTCCTACCCTCCTCGCCCCGGCCATCCTCCCCCTGGCCATCCTCCACACATGTACCCTCCCGCTGCCGGAGTACTCTTCTATCCAGTACACCCTGCGTACTTCTACCCATACCCGGGGCAGGCACCGCCCCCTGATGGCGGCGCAGTCACAGTGGTCGAAGGCGAAGAGCCTGAGGAGATTGTCCCAGAATTGCCCGGGGAAACAGTCGAGTTGCCGTGGAGTAAGTCTGGATTGGGTTTTCGGAGATAGCACCTTCTTTTACAAATTCGGGAGAAACTTTGCTGATGTAGGGCTTGATTTAGATTTTTGTATTTTCTTTTAAAATATTCTTCTATTTTCAATAATTTAAAATCATTTTCAAGATAAATAAATAACTGTCGTGACATACAACTAGACAGACAGTCATCGAAATCTCACCTTGAGGGTTTTTTTATGACCGTTCTGGTCCAGAACCCTAACACAGCACAGCTATAATTTAAGCAGCTATAATTTTTCATATTATTTTTTCATTTAATTCACACAAAAATGCTATCAAATCAATAAAATTGTTAACCTAATCCGAATTATTTTGAAGTTTCTGATAAAGACTACTGATAAATATTTAAGTCGAAGCCAGTATGAAGTATCGATAAGGATGGCTACAATTCTACACTATTCATTTTCTTTATATTTTTCCCGTACATTACAAACAACCCTAAAGGTGTTATCTCTACGTTAAACAGCTTCATTGTATCGTCTGCCATGTTTGGGCCAATCCTCTTTATGGTCTTACGGACTGTCCAATCCAGACTTACATCTATCCATATCATAGTATTATCAGCTAGATCTTTGGAGTTTGAGTCTATCCATATAGAGTTTTGGCCGTAGCTTCTTGTGTACTATCATTTCTGTGTTCATTCTTCTGGATCGTTTCCATAATTCAACAATTAGTGTTTATACTTATTTCATTTTCTGTTATGACATTATTAACAATTATCTCTTCTTCTGTTTTAAATTTTCAAGAAGGTTATTCTCATGAAAATTTTAGAAGTAATTATATTATCACTTGACTTATATTACCACACCATTGATATCTGGTATCACACCTAGTTTATTCATCCTTAAAAATAAACTATAAATAACTATTTCAATACAACGATCTGAATAGAAAAAATCTACATTATAAGTATTATCTTCTTGAGCTCTCTTTTTTTAATATAATAACTTCGTGGGATTTTTGGGCATCATTTCGTTCACACTTCTCTCCAAGCTTCACAATTCAAAATAAAGGATTAAAGGATACAGTAGTTAATTAAAACTTTTTCTCTGCCAATTCTAGGTACATACCGTTGGGTCCCCGCATGCTTGAGCCAGCGCTCGATCCCTCCCGGAGCCCTGCGTGTGGGCACCGACGTCGACGGTGATGAGATCTACGCCGGTAGGGCTCCCCATGAGGGCGACATCCTCCCCGCGAAGGTCATTCCCTCTAAGAACGCGTGCTATGTCTGCTATGGCGGCGAGGAGATTGTCAAGGATCAGTTCGAGGTAATTATTTATGTAGTCAATAAAAGAATAAAGAAAAACAGATTACTAGGCCAAGTTTGTAAGTAGGTACTTGCCTGAGCATTATTTGTACGTAAGGAATCTTGGACGTAGTGTACCTGCTAGGCTGTTCTCCTTTTATCCCGATTATGGATTATGACAATGTTTCGAATATCCGCAGTAGTTTATGAGCGTATTGGTCACCTGAGGAATTCTATAGAAGATGTTTGACAAATTTTAAGCGTCTATCCGTCTGTCACTTATAATCTGTCAAAAACTCAGGTACCTGGTTACCATAGAAACATATTTATATCAATCAATATTGGAAGAAATAGATAGATACCCAATGACATCATATAGTTAAATAGGTACCTATGAATAATTACTAACGAAACCACTTCTCCGTTCTAGGTTCTGGTGCCAGCAATGTTCTCATGGCAGTTCTCGACAGGCGGCGCAGTGCCCCCGGGTGCAGTGGAAGCAGGAGTTACCGCTGATGGAGAAAAATTGTACTTCGGAAGAGTCACACATGACGGGTGCACTACGCCTGGCAAGGTATAGGGAATGGGATTTTTCCATTTAACTCGTATATTCAAAGCTATCTATTAAATTAGAAATGATATTTATTTCTATAATCATTTTAAGCTAGATGGCGCCGGTTTTACCTAACTGACTACCTCTTAGAATAAACGTTGAAACAAACATAGAGAATGATGGTCTTTTTTAAAGTCCAGACATAGTACCTAGTAGAAAATATATTGCAATGTATGAAATTAAATTAAAAAGAAAACTTTTCGTTCATTTGCTGGTATGATTACATTTTTCTGATCACAAAGAGTTCTCTGAGAAGAGAACCTATTTTTAGAGGAGAACTTACTACTAATGATTCTTAACGGATTATGTTCACCGATTAAATTAGTGATATTCAATGATTTATCTATATAATGTCATTGGTGCTATTAGTATTACTTCCCTTGAACAAGATATCTCTGCATATCTTCCAAGAGGTTATTACATTTTGTGGACGGAGCTATGTGCAATGTAGCAACGAATTGGCCCCAGCATTCAACTTAAAGAAATTGATACCCAATGAATTTTTGTAATACACTTAAAGGATGCTGTTATTATTCAAAGTAATAATGTAGTTTTAATATTTCTTGTACTCCTTCCAGATCCAGAGCAGCCATGGAGTTTGTTACTACCCCTTCGACGGCGAAGAGAAGAACTCTGCTGAATACGAGGTCCTCGTCCTCATGTGAATGAACTAATCAATATTTATATCCACTTTATCATTTTAAAAACAAATCATTTCTTTTTAATTGGTTTGAATAAGGGGCAATGCTTGATCTAAATTTGCCTTAATGAAACAACCGCCAAAGGAATCAATATCTATGAGTATATTCGCACTGCCTATAAATAAATTGTTTATAATTAGCATTGGTTCCGAATAATATGTCCAAATAACATATTTTTGTAGTTATCATTAATTATGATATTCTAAATCAAAATATTTTAACTTTGAAGACGTAAGAAATAAATAAAAAACCATAGATACCTATTGATAAAACGATTCAAATTAGTCAAGTCTGATTTTTTACCAATGATGTCAAATACGTTGAGGTATTAGGATTAAAAAATATGTAATTATGTATGTTAAGTATATCAACCTATGTAGAATTTTGACATTATTATTTTATAGTGTACATTTTGTGTGAAGTGATGAAAGTAAATAAATATATTTTTCATATTTAATGAATTTTGTAATATTTTAAATTTACCTTTATAAGGTTTACGCTTTAAGAAATTTATTTCACTCAAAAAGAATACAATTATTTATGAGGAAAAACATAATAATTAAGTCAAGCGACAGTTTTTACTTTTTGCACTCTATTACTTTCTTTTTAATTGGCTTACTTTTTCTAATGAATGGATTTCTCGATGTCTCTGTAGGTATCTACTTTTTATAGTATAAAACTTTGAACGTCAAAAAGGAATGACTTTAAAACTCGTGCTGAATACTCGCAATTTTTATCTAATCACGGACGTTGAGTCCTTGAATCTTTTCCTTGCAACATTTCTAAGTCTTATCAAAATACAATAGAAGCGGTCGAACCGATTTTAAAGATTGCTAAAATAGGTACCTATCTGATTTACTCGTGTGAGTGTACACCGCTGATATTTTGTATCTTATCACAGCTTGATAAGCTACAATATGTGTCGATATCAAGTCGATATAATATGACTTAACCTGAACTGGCTTCTCGTATCTATATGTGAAAACTAGACCAGGGGGCTCTGTCCTGCCATGTCTTCCTTTACACGATCCAAGTTAAGCTATGCGTCGTCTTTCATTCAGTGTTAGAGTTTTATTAAGACCTAGATATTTCCAATCAATATCTAAAAGGTGTATAAATGATCGTTCACAAGGTAACTCTACATAGAATAATCTATAATCACATGAATGGTAGAACTAGTAAATTATGAATCAGAATATTGGAAATGCGCGTACGCAAGAGCTATTTGCACGGCGCCGGCGCAGGCCGCAGCTTATTCTGTTACCAACCTCCGTTGAAACCGCGCGCGCATTTTGTCGGCTCAACAATTCGTTACGATAAAATACTGTAGGTAAACAAAAAGTGATTTTTAACTTTGATTGTTTTTATTCCAAAAATGAATTCAACCATGAAGGCTGTCATTTATTTTGTGATGCTCAGTAAGTTTTGTTTTTTACTTTTCTAGATGATTTACTTCCAGGTAAATAATAACTGATTGTAACGTATGTAGCCAATAGACGATCGTTTTGGGAAAGTTTCTTAGTTTCAACAATGGTGTTACTTGATGTCTGTCTTTCTCATTCTGTTTCTGAAATATTAGCATACCATCACGCTTGTATTCCTGAGTGTACTAATGTACCCCACATTTCGCCAGTGTGTCAGGTGCCATGTATTAGGCCGCAACCTATTGCCATGAACCGGGCAAAAGTCCAAACTTCGAGCTGCTACTGGAATTTCATAGAAACCGATTAAAATTTTGCTTTAGCCGGGAATCAAACCCAGAACCTACCGTTTAGCGTTATATTTTTTATTTATTATTTATTTTCAGGCATCTATGGCCCATAGATATACACCTTACAAGCTAACATATATAAAATATATTCAAAGCAGTAGTAATTTAGTAAAATAAGGTTACAAAATATAAACGCGAAATGGAGCCTCACAAAGTTCATAATATTAAGTTATGAGTACAACGGACCCGATTGCTTTATTGATTGCACATTTTGTCGCAGCGATTAGGCTCACCTCGATATTACCCTAGCTCCTCGTGTAGTAGATTCGATTCCCATCTAAAGCAAATATTTGTATGATCCACAGATATCTTTTTGTGATTTTTTTGCATTTTCCATGCTAAGATAATTAAGTTATTTTTTAGTAAAGGAAAAAATTCAATCGAGGGCATGTTATATATTTGATTCGTGCCTGGGTCTACTTTGCTTTTTTTATTAAAAACGCTTACTAGCAATATGGATCGCACATTACTAGTATTCTTGTTAACCCCTCGTGCTAAGCTAAACGCTTGTGTTCCGAGTGGGTACACGTCGGTAGTGCAATGGGTGGGGTTCGAACCGGCACCCACATGATCGCAAGTACGACGCCTAAAAATACTTTTTTATTAGGTCGATAGATACCTACTACCTACTTTAATTTTTTTGTCAACGCAAACGCAAATTGATACTGTAACCACAGATAGATCAGATGCATGTGGTTTGGAAATATATATATAGGTATATACAATTGTTTATATAATGCAAAATAAGTTAGGTAGATATATATGCTTTCAAATTGAGTATTGAATATGGCTTACCAAAAATATTAGCGCTAATGAAAAAAGGGTAGGTAGGCCAAGATGTCAAGATAAATAACAATTATGACCTTTTAAAATGAATACCTATTGGAATTTCAGAACTTACTTCAAATGAATTGAAGTCTTTGATCGGACTTTATTTCTTATACATTCTAATACTGAAATCCCTATTCTTCGCTTCTTCTTTTTACTGATTGCAGACACAATAATAGGTACTGCAATATTTAATCCAATATCAGATCGCCTAGCGCAAACTTATCCATGACACGCACGATCCTTAACCATAATTAACATGGTTTAGAAAAAAAAGATGTCCCATGATGTTACATGTAGGGACCGAATCCAGTGGCCCCTAGGGCATTAGCTGACTGCTCGACCCAGTGATGTAGCCAGCCCTAGATGGGCCCTGTATCAATATTTGTCGAAGGGCCCCCGGGATCATATACCTACATAATTATAGTCTTGTATAATCAAATAATTCTGTTTTATTTTGCAGGATGCTTGCGAGATTATAAATAACATCTTACGAATTTTTGCTTACATTTTTTATGGTATAGGAGGGCAAACGAGTAGACGGATCGCCTGATGGTAACCGATTACGAAAACCGCCGCGCATGTGCACCCGCAATACCATAGGAGTCACAAGTGCGTTGTCGACCTTTTAAAAAGGGATTGGGCCTTACACACTCGGCGAAACACAACGTAAGCGTTGGTTAATGCCGGTTTTCTGTAAGGCCGTGGTATCACTCCGGTCAAGCCGGCCCATTCATGCCGAAGCATGGCTCTCCCACTTACATATATTTATCGGGGCTCCAGTAGGCCGATACGGCCGATACAGTAAAAGCTACAACCCTGGCTCGACCACTGGAACCGTTAGTTTATCATTCATTTATAACAGTGAAGTGTTGCTTTTTCCAGTGCTGGGTATGGTAACAACGGATATGGCAGGCGAATGTGACATGGCTGGCTTCTACATGGAGCTGGGATGCACGGCAGTAGCCCGCGCAGACGGTAGCCTCTGTCCCGAAGTATTCACTTGTCCTGACCTGCACCCAGACCCAACTATGTGCTACTTTAAGTAAGTATAGAGCTGGTTTAATCTAGAATTAGCATTTCTACCTTAAAAGGAGATTCGAAGAGAAATCGTCTGTATTCTTTCTGGCTATGTGAGAGTGGGAAGTACCTACTCTTACATAGCTAGAAAAATACAGACGTATTTTTCTAGCTATGTAAGAGTAAAGTACGTAACGTAAAGATAATTTACTAATAGCTGTTACTCGAAGTTTCACTAGCATCCCAAAGGACTTTTGGTCCTCCTAAGTCCAATCTACCTTAAAACCAAGCAACTTGTGTTATCCGCGATTATCTGTTCTGTCTGTGCAAGATTGCATGCGTTGTTCGAGATTTATTATGTAAATTAAAATCAAAAGTAGAACTCCGGAAGTGCGGTATAAAATCTCGACATATGTAAACTTAAGTCCATTAATTTTATTTTTAAGACAGGGAGGGCAGGATGGAGAGGCTTCTTATTTGTAAAAATCGGAAAATCTGAGCTAACCGAGGGCATCTGCCTTAACTCAATTTATTACTTTTAATGTAAATCAAAAAGGTCGGTTCATAGTTATCGCAAGCGGCGCATATGTATGTATGACACGATGTATGAATGTGGATGGTGATGTGACAAGTGGTAGTCTGGAGTTATTGCCTACCCTATAGTAAAAATGGCGTGACTGTATGTATGTAAATCAACTTGGCACGTTGTGCAATGACCCTGCAATTCTGCCCCCGCCATGGCGATGGCAGCAAGACAATTATAATTCCGTCATTCACATTTGACATATTCTGAACAAGATTCGCCACACAAAAATATACTTTATTGTTATACTGAAATTTTAAACACTGTACCTTAATTAGACTGTGAGTGTGGAGTCAAAGGTTATGAGTTCAAATCCAAGACACACAAATACCACAGTCTCATGCAATATTAGAGCGGCTATAAAGTTTGGTGATAGGTATGTTACCTACTTGATAAGGTTACACAGATATTAATGTCTTCAAGATAGATGCGAATTTTAAGGGTTAGAAAAGCGTTGGAGCCTGTATAGTCTACTCAAATTCCATAGATTATTGGTTTCAAACTATTCGATAATACAATACCATTCCAGGTTATAAGTGATCGAAATGTAGAATATATAAGTAGTACTTACTTAATATTATATAATCTATATTTGATATACTTACCTAACAAAAAAATAAATTTTAGAGCAAAATAACTATTTGCTGTCAATAAAAACAAATACAAAAGTCTAATTTGAATAGGTCTCAATAGCTCAAATTCTTGACGAATAACCTCAAGACGTTGAAATAACCCAAAACAATGACATTTTCATTATGAACAAAAGTAAATAAGCACCCACTCAGTCGCCGACCTCGTAGAATACCCAGAAGCACCCAGCGCAAAGATCCAACAAAAAGACGGTGACCTCTCGGCGCGGCCGTCGGGAAATAACGCGACCTTGCGCCTGCGCAGATGACAACTATTTACAATATTATACATACATACATATATAGATAATAGGTGAAAAAATATAGTAAAATAGATCTTTATTTTCATACGAGATTGTAACTTGATAAAAATGATGACATTAAACAATAGTGAATCTCTCTATATAAGAGTTACAAGTATTCATGATTAGAATTCTGAAACAATCCGAATGGAATTTGGCTATCAAGGATCCGGCTAACTACGAAGAAGAATATGGGAGATATTTTCCTTGGACATCATGTGATTAATTAAATGGAAGCCTTTGTAGCTGATTCCGTTGTCCAAATCGGACAAATCTAATCACACTATATATTAAATATACTAGCTTCTGCCCGCGATTTTGTCTGCGTGGACTTCAGGATTGGGTCCGACCTGGATAAAAATTAGCCTATGTGTTATTCCAGACATCTATATGTGTGTCATATTTCATTCAGATCTGTTCAGCCGTTCTGGCGTGAAAGAGTAACTAACATCCATACATCCATTCTCACAAACTTTCACGTTTTGATTATTACTAAGGATTTCTTATCCATCACTGAAAAGGGACACAATATTTAGTAATAAAAATAAAATTCATGATTTTTAGCGATCTTTAGCAGAATTTTTCTATCATCCCAATGTTTTTTTTTTAATAAGGAGACGTGAGACTACATTAATTTATTATATGGAATACAGAATCATGACCATAACATTATAGTCAGGATGTCATGGACTGCTGGACGTAGGCCTCTCCTCGTGAACGCCAAAGAGCCCGGTTGGGCATTCCTCATCTAATCAGAACGAGTAGAATTCTGCTGGCTCACATCCTTCACTACGCTTGCCTAGACGTGGTTGTGACTCAAAAACTCCTATGATCCTACTAATTTACATGATCAAAATAACTGAATCGCATCTCAGTCTACAGCTGGACAAAGAAGTCATTATATTACTGTGTATTTTACTGTTTCACAACACTCTGTTCTGCCAATTAACATGTTTGTAAAACCTATCAATTTCTTTTATTACATTTCTCAACATATAATAAAGTGGCTGTACAAGAGGCCTTTAATTATTGTGTAATTCTTTCATTTGTGTTATTAACACACCAATGAAGCAACTTTATGGATATTGTTACAGCAAATTTACATTTATAAACGCTCAATTTGTCGGAAGCTTATACAATTTTCCGTACATTTTATCTCTATTCATTCGTCGATTTGAACTGTTGGTTAATTAGATTGCTCATTTTTCACAGACCCTGATGTGGTATTCTTAGTATATAACCAAAACGAATTTATAATTTTTAGAATTCCGTTTCTCAAATGGAAATAGATGTGGCTATGAGGGAGAATTAACATTATATTTTTTCTCAATTTAAGCCTTAAATGTGTCTCTATTCGCAACTAGAATTAATAAAGTTGTATCATTAAAGTAAAAAATGATTATATTTATGATATAATCTAACTATAATTAAATCCAGGAATACAATATTTGATTACAGAACAACCCTTGTAAGTATTAGATAGTAACTGGCTCATATTATGTTTCCCAATTTCACCGGAGACAAGTCTTCGGAATATGTTTTTCTTTTAAAAAAATCGGTCTTCTAAGTTAATGCAATTAAAAATACGGCTATTTATACCACCAATCTCAACATTTCGGTGCTTTCATGACTATAAACTTGATATTGGTGCAAGTAGCAAGTTTCAACGCATGCCTCGGTGCACCAGTCTGACTGACAAAACAGATTTATTGTGTCATTCGTGTGACACAGTAAAACAGATGGTTGGTTTATGGCAACATTGGTTGCTTTATGTAATCTCGTTGTCTTGGTACTTACACAATATTTAGGTACGAGAAACAAGAAGCTTTAAGTCTACTGAGTTGGGTCCCGTTAGATATAATCCGGGTGTCTTTAAAACACGTGTGAATCGGTTTCTTCTAGGCAAGCACGCTCCATCGTAGATCGCAGTGTCGCTTAACATCAGGCGAACTGGCGGCGTAAGCCTGTCACGAATAAAAAAGAAGTTGGCTTTCAAACATTTGGAAAATTCACTTCAGAATTGGGTCCAACCTGTATAAAAAAGAATCTAATGTGTTATTTCAGGCTATCACCTATCTCTGCGAAATTTAATCCAGATTCGTTCAGCCGTTCTAGCGTGAAAAAGTAACAAAAATCCCTACATCGTCATTAACTTTCTCGATTATTATCTTTAATTTCACATACAATTTCGTTGTTCATTTTCCATATTTTCATATATATATATAGGAGAACATAAAAATTCCTAGAGGTACGCAAAATCCAATTACAGTGAGAACTTGAAATATTTTCTTCAACATTCAAATGAAGGGCACTGAAGAATTTATCCATTCTAGTAGTCTAGACTTAACAAATTTCAACACGTAAAACGTAGATCTAAAAGGCAAACTTAATTGTCTATTCCAGGGGCGTTTCTTACGGCGACAGATCCTCGATACCACAGTCGTTAATCAGCAACCCGTGCTCCCAAGCCTGCAGCTGCAGCGTTTTCTCCGGCGAACCGAATTTCAATTGCGCGGCCGTCGACTGCGTGGAGATCTGCGACAGTGATATACAGCAGCAATGTATTAATACCTACGAGTTGGACTCGTGCTGCAACACCGGCACCGTTTGTGGTACGTGTTCTAGATAATTGTCATCTATTAGTTTAAGTAGCGGCTCAGCTGTGACTGTAATTGTAAGTAAGAAGATATTTTAAGTAAGCCGTTTAGTTTACAACTTTAGATGCTTGTTTCGCTTTAAAGTATAAGACAAGCTTGACTTATATTAGAACTGCAACTATAAATTCCATGACATAAGTAATATTTATTATCATGGTTATTATAGTTATATAAACATAACTATGATAACTATAATAACCATGTCACTTGTATCCCTGAATTATCTAAAGGCAGTGGTATTGGCTTTATTTAAACTATTACATACTATAACTTCTGAAGACTGCCTCGTTAGTCTAGTGGTACCAAGCGATGCTAGAGGTCCTGGGTTCGATCTCCAGGTCGAGCAAAGTGTTATTGGGTTTTTCTAGGAAAATCTCAGTAGCAGCTCGGAGTCTGGATGTGTGCTCGGTTAATGGTAATAAGCTCGCCCCCTCTTACATAGGACCTAAACATACCGGCAAACTGTGGATGTTTATTAGTACGCCTCTGCCTAACCCTTCAGGGAATACAGACGTGGTGGTATGTTATGATATTCAAATTTTAATCTCCAATTATTTGAGTTTATTATCTATTGCGGAATTTTGGCATTTTGTAGTAACTTGATGTGCTGCAACATAAACATGCCATGACACTTATCTGAAGGCAGTGGTACCTTCACTGCCACTTTTCGAGTCCAATGTAATAGGAGGTGAGCCTAACTGCCCATTCAGTACAAATTCAAACTCTAAACTGCTGTTGAGAATTTCTTAGAAAAACCCAATAAAATTTTGCTAGACCTGGGAATCGAATCCAGGGCCTTAAACTCACTGAGTCCGCTTCAGATAACTAGACCAATGAGAAAAAATGAAAGCATGTTTATTCGTTAACTAAAATTACATTAACTCGTTGAGGAATATTCTTTTGAACTAAGTTTAAGCTTCTGTTAGGATATGCTCTATTCTCTTCCACAAGACAATTACAAAATAACAAAATTAAGGCACATAAATTCTATGAGTAGATATATAAATTACTTAAATAATATTCTCTCAAAGTATATGTTTTTTGCACCAGGATATCCGGTGCAAATATGACGTCATTATTTAATTCAAAGTGCCCACTAAACATCCATTAACGTTAGCCATAAACAACTAACGACAGATTATCTTATTCTACAGCAAGCTATAAAAATGATTAAGAAGTCCTACACTAACTTATTAGTCATCCTACCATCACGTATGTATTCCCTGAAAGGTTAGGCAGAGGTACTAATTCATACCAACAGTTCGCCGATATGTTTAGGTCCCATGTAATAGGCCTGTTGTCATTAATCGAGCACTAATTCCAATCTCCGAGCTGCTACTGAGAATTTTATAGAAAAACCTAATTTCACTTTGCTCGACCTGGGAATCGAACCTAGGACCTCTAGCAGCCGCGCTCAAGACCACTGGACTAATGAGGCAATTTGAGCTCATGCAAATTTAATTGGATTTCAATCAACATTAACTAAAACAATAAATCTATTACTTGTTAATCAGGTTTATTTTTAGACACAATATTTAATGGTTGTGCAGTGGGCAACACAATAGGGGCTCCCATAAAAGTCATCGTTAATACCGACGCAATAGCAGGATTACGTGTGAATGATCTATTGTGGACACAACCATATTATTATCAATGGAATCCACTTTATGATACGGGCAAACTCGTGTTGTATTGTTATAAAAAAGGAAAAATGGCACGCTTATTGGTATACAGGCTTAACTCAAAACAGAAAATCTACCTGTATTAGGGCCGTGCAGGTGTAGTTAGCAGTAGTTAGCAGTAGTTAGCAGTAGTTAGCAGTAGTTAGCAGTAGTTAGCAGTAGTTAGCATATCAAGTTTTATTATTAAAGTCTGTGAAACTAAAATAAATCTATAGTAATTCTAAGATAAAACCATAAATGGATTGAATAAAAGGCTATGCTTAAGTGTAACTTGAGTCATGCCTATCTCCTAATACGTCAGTTTACCATTAGCTTACCTGTAGCGTAGCAGATCCACTAGATGAACTCATTTTTTTAACAGACTTTACGAACATTTTACTTTACTGTCACTCTCCTGCGCTTACTATTCCCACTCTCGCTGTACCTAGGTTAGTGTTGTAAAAACGCTCAAGTCTCACGAGCTTGGACTATAAACTCGAGTCGCATGCTCAAGCGTTACATGTAGTTCAACGCTTTCAACGCTCGTGAGACTTGACCGGTTGAGCGTTTAAGCCTCGAGCCTCAGCGCTCGTTTTTACAACACTGACCTACGTACCAACCTTGAAGGGGTACAGCTATTGCTGGCCCAGCCTTTCATGGTCGTAGCAAATGTTACGAATCCCATGGCCGTGAATATAAGGCAAGGGTAGGCAACTGGGGTTTTTAGTCGATACGAGTCCGATCCCTGAGAATTTTTCGTACCCAAAAAAATGTCCTACCTACTGTCAACAAAAACGTCTCTACTAAATGTCTAACCTACCAAAAAACATGGGTTATGTTATTGATATAAGTAGATCATTGCAACACCGAAAGACGATCATTTAAAATCAGAATAAAGTTATAATCCATAAAAGGATTTATAGTTTCCTTAACAAGAGGATTACCTTGACTTTAGGTCGTGACTAGTTTGCTGTTTATATGCATATTTATTTTGAAAACGTTGAGAGATCTGTATTGTTTGCCAAGGAAGCTAATATGGGCACAGCAAACCTTTAAGGCAATGCGTCAATATTATATGACCTCAATATTATTATGAGAATGATTTTTTTTGCAAAAATGTCAATGTTGTAAGTGAAGTTATGATTATTAACAAATCGGTCGGATCTTTAGTTTTCACCACCGACTTTCGAAACTGTTATGCACATTTTTTTTTTTGTGTTATTGAAGGCGGTTTTACTTTTTGTTAAAAGTTATTTTATTTGAACATTTTGAGTGGTGAACAGAATCTTACGTACCTCGACGACGTTGTCATTTATTCGGTCGGTAGTGTTATTGTCATTTTGTTGTAAATTTTGTGATCATAGCTTGACCAAAATATGGGACCACCTGTGCAGTATGACTTATCATCAAAATTGATTCATAATTGGCGGAATACCTAATCGCGCAACAAACAAAAATGTTATAAAATATACAGTCGAATTGAGAACCTCTTCCTTTTTATATGTCGGTTAAAAAATAAAGGCCTTATCTCTTTTATTCTGAAAGGAGCCCCCATGCCCAGCAGTGGGTTTCTTCTCAAACATCTCTCTAGAGCTTAAAAGGCTTTTCAAGAGCTCTACTACTATTTCTTTGTAAATTGGTCCCCAAAAGATGTTTTTTAAGATATATACATCCCAAACACCAAAATGGTTTATACGAACGACTATGAAGATCATTAGACGTAGTCGGAAGTCTAACAAAAAAAATCCCTGGATATCTGTAATGCTCAGAAGATGGGTTGCGGAGGTCTGATGGTGTCATGGTAGTTATTTCTTGTACAATGCTGACAGTCAATGATGGTATAAATGGTATATTAGAATATAACCATCGATATATGAAAAGTGCCATTCTATCTAGTATAATCCCTTTTCTAGGCAAAGACGCGATAGCTCAGCTAAAAACCTGCGAAGTGGACGGGCAGACATACCGAGAAGGTGAAACCTACCAACCGAAGAACACGCGCAAGACGTGCGTGTGCACCGCTGACTTCAACGCCACCGACAGCACTGCCAACTGCAGGGAAATCAACTGCGGCATCGAGATCCACTACCAGAATGACCTGCTAAAGAACTGCGCGCCAGTGTTCCCTGGGGACATGCGCGGATGTCCTATTGGATTTGAGTGTCGTAAGTTTTTCTTTTAAAATTGTTTTTATTTCTCTCCCAAAAATGTACCTAACATTGATTAGGTAATTGAATTTAGATTGTATTTTTTATTTCCGCATTTATTTATTGGCTTACTGGCTGTTGCCCGCGGTGTTACCTACTTGCATCCCAAACGACGTTTTGAGACAAAGGTAGATATCCTATTTCTCTAAGGTCTAATACCTACATCTTTAAGCCAAAATTCATCAAAATTGACAGACATTAACTGACAGATATACAAACAGAAATACTTTCGTATTTATAAGAATTATTATTATGGATTAAAATAAGGTAACAATTAGAATGTTTATAATATAAGCACTAGCTGTCCCCCAGCATGCCTGGATGGAATGCCTTTTTTTTCGTCATGAACCTTCCCAGGCATGCACACAACAACTCACCAAAGGTTCATCGCAATAGGATAAATGGTTTAGCAATACACAGAGGACAAACAAACAATCATTATTTTTATTTATATAGATTAATGAAATATTACTACGCACATGATTCCAAAAAGTCGCGTGTCTTGGATTTGAACTCGTAACCTTTGACTTGGCAGACCAACGATCATATCGCTATGCTTTTACTTCCTGATTACCTAACTTAAAACTTCTTTCACAGAGAATACTAAGACCAAAGTGGTGCGTGGTCTCAACATCCGCAACCTGACCGCCCAGTGTGTGTTCGGTAACGCGACGCTGACCGTGGGCGACGAGGTCACCGTGGACGACAACTGCACCAAGTGCACCTGCAACGTGCCTCCCTTCGTCACGTGCTTGAGGAAGAACTCTTGCGATTCCTGAACAGCTGACAGAAAAGAACCAGGATTGTTTGACGTGGTGTATATGGAGTGACTAGTAATCTCAAATACTCAAACACAAGATGGTACTCATTATAACTAACAAGTTTTCCAAAGATACGAATCTGGTTTTTTTTTTCAATTTGAACATGTTTAATTGTTTCCACTGTGCCAATATCGTTCTGCTTTCGTTTTTTTAACATTTTTTTCTTTGGGAAAGTTGTTTGTTATCATGTACAATCACAAGTTTTTGTAATTAACAGTCACACTATGTATAAATTAGATGAGTATACCACGGCAGACTTCAACGTGGTTGTCCTCAGAGGGGTTCTATATCAAATTTAATTATAATCCACCTATTTATAACAATATAAAATGCAATAAAATATTGAGTATTGGCTGCGCTTTGAACATTTCCATAGGCAATGATCTTTATGTTTCGTTGGCAATATAAAAATAGAAATTTAAATATTTATGGTCGTTCGATTATTTTTTTTAACTGCCCAATAGCCTAGTGGTCCTAAGCGCGACTGTTACGCAGGTCCTGGGTTCGATTCTCAGGTCAAGCAAAGAGTTATTTTTAATTCATAAAATAAAAATGTGGGTTAAGGCCGTCGTATCGCGATAATTATATGGATTATTATTCTAATAAGCTGTTATACTAGTATTTATTGTGTAGTGTCGTTTCAAAATGTAATAAATTAACTGGTTCTTTTAGCCTACAATCAACTTTTACTTACCAAATTCATCTAACTCCGAAAAGTTTAGAAGGATTACTGTTAATTAAAATCTCTTGCGACTTTCCGTTTACTTACGTGTCTTTCTTGGGTACGGTCAAGAGCATAATAATAGTATCCAAACTGTTAAATTTCTTCAATCGTGTTTCAATTTTATCTCCAAATAATAGAGTTGATTATGCTATTAGGGAAATTGGACCATTTGTGGTAACTTTATGTGCCGTTGTCTGTACATGGCTATGGCTATACTACTTAAAGGCTACTCGAGTACTTAAATTTTAAGATGCAGAACTCTCGTGCTGTCTCCATCACATTGAAGTCAAACTGATTGTGAAAGGTGGTCAAATATTTGAGATGAGGTTTTTCTAAAAAATAGAAACCATTTTTTATAAACATCAATTTATTACAGAATATTATTGTTTCCTGCTAGATATATTTATTACAATTTGTAAATAAGTAACTTAATTTAACTTAAATCTAAATTATACTCGAATATAGGAATCACATGACATTTACTTATAATAAGGATATTTACATTATGTACACGGTACACAGCCTAAGAGGACCTTTGTAAATTATATTTATATTATATATTAAACTATGTTGTGACGACCTTAATAATACTTAATTTTTAAAACTTAATTATAAAATATTCTTGTCTTATTAATAATGAATCACATTATGTATAGGAAAGATTATAATTATATGATTAAAGTACTTATTATAATTATTTGTTTTTTTTCTAATCTAACTGAATAGGTACATTGTTAGCGTAACGTTATATAAAGTAAATGCTTATTATGGCAGTGTTCTTACTATATCTATGTATACGAGTAATGCATACATATACCAATATAAGTACCACAGTTAGGATAATCAGTATTCTTACTAATAATAAATTGCGTTATGTTTGAGATCTTAAATGTAAATAATATCTATTTTATTCTATACGTCATTATATTACGTAGTAGGAGATTATTTAAATGCAAGTAGGCAGTAATCAAATAAACAAACGACAAATCCATAGGAGCAGTGTTACTGACAATCTTAAAACAATTCTAACTTTGAACTTTTTAAGTCATTTTGACATTATTTTTCGTTTATTGTCGTCGTTTTCGTTTTCCCAACATGTAGCTAACTGAAGCATGCCAATCCGAGTTCAACCCTGAACATCTGGTGTGGTCTGCCGACGTCTCTCACCGCCACGTCGAGGAGTGGCAGACGTCCTGGCTTGTCAGTCTTGAACTCAACGATGGTGCGCGCCCAGCTCGGTGTCTTGTACTAAAAAAAAAACAAAGATATATTTACAGCGTGTCCCTAAACTATGGTAAGTTCAAATGCTGGACCTGGTCAATGTGATTGTATGTAAGGAAATTAACTATGGCGCCACTAATCTGCTATGCTCACTCACTGCTATATTATACATACTTAGTATAAGTATAGTATATTTCATTCAATACACGTCCAAACTGATGTAATTCAAATAAAATTATATTCTTACCGTTGATGAATTTCAGAGTCATGAGGTAAAGCAGCCAAAAATTATAGGATGAGACTTGTTGACAATTTCTTTTCCGGATAGCATTTAATTTAACATTTTTATTAATCTTAAATAGAAAGAAAGAAAATAGTTTTTATCTTTCTCACCTGGCATTCATCCAGGAGTGCTTTATATCTGAGTCTGTTGTTAGCCTTCGGCATGATCTCTGCGTCGTTGTAGGCCAGCAGCTTGATGCCTCGCCGGTAGTTGTTGGTGCTGGGATCATAGTAGCCCACCGTGTTGCGGCAGTGGAACGTCACATTCTGCACCGCCTTCGACGACATCAGCTGCAGGTATGTCAGCTGAGTGTGGTCCGCTTTATACGTGATCTGGGTGGAGACGATCAAAGTACAATAATAAGGAAAATATATTACAATCAGATGGTGTGGTGAAGTCTTGTATGTTCGACAATATACCCTTTTTTTTAATGAACGCTTACTAGCAATGTGTGTCGCATATTACTAGTATTCTTGTTAACCCCTCGTGCTAAGCTAAATGCTTGTGTTACGAGTGGGTTGACGTCGGTAGAGCAATGGGTGGGTTTCGAACCGACACTTACACGATCGCAAGTCCATCGCCCTAGCCATTACGCTACCGCCGCTTCTTTCGTAGTCTTTTTACCCAACTATAAAAAGGACAGATAACAAAATAACTTTTAGTAAAAGTAAAACCGCCTTCAAAAACATAAAAAATAATGTTATGTGCGAAACAGTTTCGGAAGTCGGTGCATTTGATTTGATCGAATCTTTTGATTTCGTCACCGACTTCCGAAACTGTTTCGCACATAACATTATTTTTTAAGTTTTAAAGGCGGTTTTACTTTTTCCTAAAAGTTATTTTATTTCAACATTTTTAAAATTTTACGTATACCTATACCTAAGCAACGTTTCATCGTCATTTTGTTCTAAATTTTGTGATCAGATCTTAACCTTTTTATGGAAAATTTTTGTTTTATACTTTTCGTTGCTTACATTTAGCCTGCAGAAAAAAAAACTAATGATTTAACCCTCCGAACAATAAATTGGTTCAATTTAAATTATACTCACCGTGAAGCCATCATCCATCTCGCTGAGCCAGGGCTCGTGTTCCTTGCCCTGGTAGGCGATGTCCTGCGACTGCATCGGCTTGGGGAATACGCAACTGCTACCAGTCTCCATGTCACAGTGCACAATTATCGCGTCGTTTATATCGCCGCCGTTCGGGTCGATCCAGTATTGACCTGGAACATTTTGAATTTTTGAATCATTATCGTTCTATCATAACGTCATAATTTACCATCACGCCTGTATTCCCCGAAGGGTAAAGCAGAGGTAAGTTATGGTTTAGATCCCATTTAATAAAAGGCGACCCTATTGCCATCCGAGCACAAATTTTTACACCGAGCTGAATTTCATAGAAAAACTGAATAACAGTTTTCTCAACCTGGAAAACAAACCCAGGACGAAGGTCTATTGCAGCAGTCGGTCGGCTAAATATAATGTGATAAAATCGGCAAAATAAATATACGATCCGTTTTATTTCAATATGTCTAATATTCGCAGAAATGTCAGAAATCAGTACCATTTAGGCTTTCCACTTTATCACTAGCGTCGTATTTAGTAGCCGTATCAACACTATTTATGGTGGAAACTTGTATCAACCATGCGTCTCGGTAGCGCTGGTAATTTATATAACTTAATTTACATGTAGGTATACTACAATAACAACAACACCAAAGCTTCAAACTTCTTATCTAATACTAGTATCAGTCTTACCACTCTCAAACTCGGGATGATGGTACTTAATGTCCCCACAGGTTTTAGCTGGAGCCTCCTTGGAGCCGTCGGGTTTCAGGAATTTGTCCAGAGATACTTTGAGTCGTTCGTATGCCTTCATCACCACCTCTTTGCGTTCAGATGCTGTCATGTCCTCTTTGAAGAAGCGAGGGGGTAGCGAGTTAGGGTCGTCGCCTAGTGGATCCGGGCCTTTCACTGAACCTGTTAAAGACATTTCATCAATGCAGAGGTTGTGTAACGTCCGTCATCAATAAAAAATCAGTCAGTGGAGTGACAACATTTTGACATAACATCCATACAAGTAATGTCTATAACTAAAAGTACCATTAAATAAAATGCTTTGTCCTGAATGACTGACTGACGGATCAATTTGTCATTGATCCGTACTAAAAACTTAAATATATATAGGACGAATCAACGAACGAAAAATATAATACAATTGAAAAGTATTGTTTCATCCCATGGGCTGAAACTCTCACAGGACGAAACAGCGAACTTGTCGGATCAATGCACAGCCTAAGCCGATGATCGTAGAGACCTGAAACTTTGAGGGTGTGTTCCTTGAATGACGTAGGGATCCGATAAGAAAGTATTTTCAGAAATTCTTCCCCTAAGGGGGTGAAAAGGGGGGTGAAATTTTATATGAAAGTCCGTTATTTTTTTTAAAACACGGGGTACAGCTAGTATGTATCTATAATAACTAGTGAGCAAATGTGTTGACTGGCTGACTTATTAGACTCCGCACGCGTCGTGTTGAAATTGAAGTCGAGAGCAACGGAAAGTTTCTTTCCGTTTCTAGTAGATTCATTTTTTAGGTTTTTAGGTTTCTACTTAAACTCAAAGTGAAACTATTTAATTCTAACTTAGTAGATTTGACAAAAAAGATATATTTTATATTTTCTATCCATAAATGAAATATAAAATAAATATTTTCACACTTACCTTGTTGTAACATAGCAGCAAGGGCAGCAGCGTCATAAGCCAGGCCTTCTCCAGGAGGACCCGGAGGTCCAGGTGGACCAGCTGGTCCAGGTGCTCCGTGTCTGCCAGGGTCTCCAGGAGGTCCGCGGCCTCCATGTGGTCCTGGTGGACCTTGCAGACCTGGACTTCCGTCTCGCCCAGGAGTACCTATAAAAAACATTATAATAGTGCAATTTCGTATCATAAAAATAATTAACACTTAGGTATCTAGGTGACAAAAAATCTCCTTCATAAATGATTTCGAGACACTTCGAAGAGATCATGAATTTACTAACATTGATAAGTCTCATGGGTTTTTAAAAAAATAGTCCTCTGGACATACTTATAGCAAGTTGCTATAAATTTAAATTCAAAGAATTTTTTAGGTATTATTTATACCTACATAATTATTGTAAGATGTTAGTATTATTTTTGTGTGCTTCCTCAGTTATTTGATCACTAACCTCTTGAACCGACGTCTCCATCTTTTCCAGGTGGTCCCATTGGTCCAGGCAGGCCTCGTTCACCATTTCTCCCCGGGGCACCAATCATGCCTGGTAACCCTGGCAAGCCAGCGTGGCCTTTAGCTCCGTCCGCACCGGCCTCTCCTCGCTCTCCCTTGATTCCGTCAAGGCCAGGAGGTCCCATCTTTCCTGGTTGTCCTTGTGGACCGTCGACTCCAGGTGGCCCGTTTTCACCCCTAGGACCTCTTTCGCCTGCTGGGCCAGAAGGTCCAGATGGTCCTGGTGGTCCCTACGAAAGTTAGTTAAAAAAATATTTTAAATCAAATTTTTTAATCAATGGTCTTCTTGGCAACCACATGATCGCCAGTCCAAGGCCCTAGCCGTTTAGGCTACCGCCGCGTAATTTATAATATTTTCGCTAATATTGGGTAGGGTCTGTTCCAGAAACAAACTAAAGCCCCATACCATTAAAGAATAGACATTGCATACTACCAATACGTATGCTAATCATATGTATGACATTATTCGGTAATACATAATTCTATTCTATATCTTGAAAATAGATCTGTCATCAGATATTATGGTTATATCCATCAAACACGTCAATCTCTCCTTGCTTAATTTTCCTACTGGAGCAGTATTTCAAAAGTTACTATTTTCACGTACCGCAGCGCTTATTTACCTGTAATCCTGGTGGACCAGCTGATCCCGACGGTCCTGGTGGTCCGAGTGGTCCCTTGTCACCCGGTCGGCCAGAAATACCCGGCTGTCCTTGTTTGCCTGGGCGGCCTTCTGGGCCCGGTTCACCCATTGACCCAGGTGGCCCTTGTAAGCCTGGAGTGCCAGGTTGACCTGGAGCTCCATCTGCGCCCGGTTTCCCTGTAGCACCACTCTCACCCTGCACACAAAATAAAGTGTAATTACTTAAGCATTATAGTCAAAATCCAGGCTATGTGTTCTGTAAGATGGACACATGCCCCTAATTATAATAAAAAATACTATCATAAATGAAATGTCGGGCAGAGCAAAGATAACAATGTATTCGTTATTACATTTTTCTGTAAACATGGGTCATAAAATGATAAATTATTCTGGTCCTACATCACTCATTAAGATTCACATCCCTTATTTAAGATGTTCAGAGATACCCTTTGAAATATTCACAGGAATCACAAGATCATGCAAAAATTATAGCTTCGTAAAAAAGAAAGGACTGCATCTCGTACCTGAGCACCTCGAAGTCCCTGCGGCCCAGATGGGCCCACCATCCCAGGTAATCCAATCGGGCCTCTCTCACCAGCTGCTCCAGGAGGACCGCTTGGACCTTGCACACCCGGTTCACCTTCACTACCCCTCTCACCCTTAGACCCCATAGGGCCTTGAGGTCCAGTCAGACCCATTGGACCGGGAGGACCTGGTCTTCCTGAGTCTCCCGTAGCTCCTTTAGCGCCGGGCATACCAGAGACACCTGCTGGACCGGTATTTCCTTGTGGACCCTGAAAACAAGTAAGTACAAAAATACCTCAATAAGTGTGTATTGATTATTGCATTATTTATTTATAGTGTATTTTTATAGAACTTATGGATATCAAAGATAAAGCCCAGGCTAAAGCTTCTCAGGATTTCCTAATAATAATCCTAATATCTCTATGCATGGCGTTTCAGTAACGGGCATCAATAAATACAATGTTACCGGTGGTCCCAAATCTCCTGGCCTTCCTGGCAAGCCAGCGTGTCCTGTTTCTCCTTTGGGCCCATGATCTCCTCGAGCACCCTTCGCACCATTTAAGCCTGGTAGACCACGAGCGCCGGTTTCACCAGGTATACCTTATGGACACAATTAGAATATTCAGATTTAATGTAACTTGGATTTCCTCGCTTAACATGCTAAAAGTTAACATGAATGTCCCCCATCCAAATTCCCAAGAAATATTTTATCAAAAGTTTTTAGAATATCTGTGTCCTTTCTTGTATTTCTTTCATAGTTTGAGTCTCAAAAACATTCACAATAAAAATTGCGGAAAAAGACGCTAAGTAACACTAATTTTATTCCAATTACCTGGGCTTCCCGGTGATCCTTGTTGTCCTTTCAACCCAGCGTAACCTCTTTCTCCTTTAATCCCAGGCATGCCAGTGAGGCCGGGTGGGCCAGATAGACCGGGAGCTCCTTGTGGTCCGGGCTGTCCACGTTCTCCGGGCGAGCCTGGAGCTCCTAATTCTCCGGGCACACCAGGAGTTCCCGGTTCTCCTCTTTCAGCAGGCTCTCCTGCTGGACCGACAGGGCCAATCGGACCTTGTGGACCTTGCTCGCCTTGTCGACCTAAGAACATGTTTACATTTTAATACGTTGTAACTCCCATATTTTCATATATACATGACTATGCAAATTATATCATGGTGGTTCAAATTTTTATTTCAACCATTCTGTAATTATTTTATAATTTATGTAATTAACCTGGAGGTCCGTCGTTGCCAGCCGGTCCCGCAGCGCCTCTCTCGCCTTTTTCACCGGGCACTCCACTCAATCCCCGTGGTCCAGGCATGCCCATCGCTCCTGGTGATCCTGGGTGACCTTTGCTGCCTCTGATACCTTCAGGACCCTGTGGATTTTCGTTACTAAAGTTGACCTTGTTACTATTTCTTATATGAAGAAAAACATACTATGTATCTAAATTGTCCAATATTAAATACATACACACATACATCATACATCACGCCTGTATTCCCCGAAGAGATAGGCAGAGGCGTACTAATGTACACCCACATTTCGGTCCCAATGTCGGTCGGTATGTTTAGGTCCTAAGTTATAGAGTGCGAGCCTATTGCCAGTAACCGTGCACAAATCCTAAACTCCGAGCTGCTGTTAAGAATTTCATAGAAAAACTCAATAACACTGCTCGAACTGGGACTCGAACCAAGGACCTCTAGCGTAGCAGTCGTGCTCAGGATCACTAGGCTAATGAGGCAGTTGTTTATTATTATTTAAATAAAAAATATAATTTAAATGAATGTAATTCTTTATGAGAATATATTTCTTAAACCCAAAATAAACTGAAATTCGAGATCTTGATGATGTTATAAGGTTAATCTTTGCACTGTTGCTCTTGTGATCTATTCAATTTAATGTTACCGGTGGTCCATCAAGCCCCTGGGCGCCGGCTTCTCCCTTCTCTCCCGGAGCTCCCGGCTGGCCGGGCTGTCCTCTGTCACCAGTGAAGCCTCTCTCCCCGCGTGGTCCGGAAGGTCCTGGAGGTCCGGAAGGCCCAGCCATGCCCGGCTCTCCTTCTTTGCCCGGAGAACCTGGTAGCCCCGCTGCTCCAGGCATACCCTGAATAAGAAGAAATAAATTAATAATTAAAAATTAGATCTTAAATAGCACGGTCTTGTTTTTAATGTTTGTTTGTATCTTTGAGTTGAATAATTTATTTATAGCCTTACCTACTTCTCTTTCAGTATTTTTTTTTTTTTTTTTATAATAATAATAATTTATTTATTGTCTCAAAAGATACATACAAAAATAACACATGAGTTATAACAATCATAACATTTACAGTACTTAACATTTGGTTGACCACTGATACCCAAAGTAAGATTTAACTTGTGGTATGGGTACCAGGGCTCTCGTTATAAAATGCGTTTATAAAGTTAGTTTACGTGAAAGTGTAGTGCATCGTCGTCTTGAATGCTTATGCATGTGCTGAATTTCGATGGTAAGGATAGATTACATATATTACATATATATATATATAATTATGTTTATGTCATATTCATAAAATATATAATTATAATAGTATACATTCTTAAATTTATATTTATATCTTATTAATAAATATATATTTCTGTGTGTGAATATGTAGGTGTGTGTATGTGTGTGTATGTGTATGTGTGTGTATGTGTATGTGTGTGTATGTGAGTGAGGTATGCATTTTGGATTATAGTATACTTAGTTTAATCAAATTTTCTGTATCTTCATAAGATTTGGACAAGAGCCATATGGTTACTTTTTTCTTGCATTGCGATCTAGTTAATGGATAGATGTTGCAGAATTTATTGGCAATATTATATAAATGACAGCTTACAACATTGTGGTTGCGCGCTGCTAGTGCACTTCTAAAACTTTGGGCTTGGCAGACCTTATGTGCAAGGCGCTTTTTTGTGACTTGAGTGTCATATATCAGACAAGCATGTTTTCTGCAGATTGTTTCAAGCACAAAAAGCTGTCTGACTGTAAGCAGTTTACAGTCGTGATATAATTGGGCAGTCGAATATCTAAAGGGTTTAAATGTCATAACCTTAAGGACTGCTCTTTGTGCTCGCTCTAAGGTCAGAAGATGCGATTTCACAGCTCCACCCCAGACAGATATACAATATGTCAATATAGATTGACATAGTGCATAATAAACTAATTTTCGGGTGTCAAAGTCAGCTGAGTACCGTAATTTTTTGAAAATGAATATCAGCTTGCGAACGCGGCCAGTAATATTAGTCAGGTGGTATTTCCATGAGATGAGATTATCAATGTATACTCCCAGATACCTTGTGTGGGTGGATCTCAGTATAGTTGGGCAGTCGCAGGTATTTGTGGATATGCATGTTGAGCAAGTATGCGCTCTTATATTGAATGTTTCCATAGATGGTTGGGTTATAGCTGTCTTTGAGAACGTGATGTATGTAGTTTTATTGAGATTAAGAGTTAGTAGATTGTTTGATAGCCATTGCATTACATGACTAAGAGCGCATTCTGCACGAGCAAATACTTCGGGCCAGTTATTGCCACGGACAAGTATTGCAGTATCGTCTGCGTAGGTAATGATAGAAGAAAAGGGAAGAGACAGGGTGCACAAGGAGTTTATGTAGAGTAAGAAGAGGGTTGGACCAAGGATCGATCCCTGAGGGACGCCGAAAAGGAGGGGTACGCTGCCACTAACAGTATAGCATAGCATAGTTTAGGTAAATACTTACAGGAAATCCTGTTGGTCCGGCAGGTCCTGAGGGTCCTCTTTCGCCAGGAGGTCCAGCGATACCCTGAGGCCCTTGAATACCAGGTCCGCCATCACGACCGGCATCACCTTTAGGTCCTTGAGGACCAGCTTGGCCTGGATCCCCGTCTTTTCCGGGTTCACCCTATTAAATGCAACAAAACATTAGCATCTACGTATAAATAATGTTTTTAAAATCAACAATCCAAAAATTTGAAAAATCTTACTTGTAATCCCCTTTCTCCAGGACTTCCCATAAGCCCAGGTGGTCCTTGTATCCCCTGAGATCCTTGTTCCCCGGGCCTACCATCAGCTCCGGGTATACCTCTTTCGCCCTGAGGACCAGTCTTCCCCGGCATTCCTGGCCTTCCAACGGTTCCTCTTAATCCTTGAAGGCCCTGCGGTCCTGGTCTGCCAGGATCTCCCGAGCTACCTTTAGATCCAGGTAAACCGACAAAGCCCCTCTCCCCTGGTTGACCTTTGGAGCCTATAGGGCCATCCGAGCCAGGCAAACCTCTTATGCCTTGTAAACCTCTCTCGCCTTGGGGTCCGACATTACCAGCAGGTCCTCTGAGCCCTCTTTTTCCCCGTTTACCCTCTGGGCCCATATTACCAGGCATACCACGTGGTCCTGGAGCACCAGGCTCTCCTCTGATTCCGCTATCACCTTTAAGACCTCTTTCACCAGGTTGACCCTTAGAACAATAATGTAAAATTATTAAAATGTTTTACACACAATTACAAAAACTGAATACTTGTATAATAATTGTATAACTTGTAGCTTACCGGCATTCCTTTCGATCCTGGTAAGCCTGATTCTCCAGCTACACCCGGTAATCCCCTTGGTCCCGGGAATCCTTGTGGGCCCGAAGCTCCTGGCTGACCTTGTACTCCCTTCTCGCCCGGAATCCCGTCACGTCCAGGAATACCTGAGGCTCCTACTTCACCAGGTTGTCCAGGACGACCGGCCTCTCCTCTTGGTCCTTGCATTCCTTGACTGCCTTTGGGTCCAGAAAGACCTTGTTCACCTTTCAAACCTGGAGCTCCCGGGAATCCAGGAGAACCCGGCTTTCCAACGTTACCCTGATACAAAAAGATTATTTGAATTTTTATGTATAAATCCGAAAGCCCTGTATCCTGGACTTAGCGGATTTCTTTGCCCAACTGTGAGAAAAACCAACATACATATTATAACTGAGAGAGGAGTATGTCTTTTATTAATTTAATTGGCCCGCGGTCGTTTTAGTTAAAAAAAGATTTTTTTTTTAATGTAACAGATCATCAAATCTCGAGGGCCAAATAATTATAGCTATCCTTTGATTATTCTTTTACACATATGATACATAACATAATAAAAAACTCGTAAAAGTACGAGATACAATTTTACCATTAGTCCTTGGGGTCCAGGCGCTCCATCAACTCCACGTACACCCGGTGGTCCAGGTGGACCTTCACGACCTCTCTCTCCTCTAGCACCTACAGGACCCTGAACAGATACGAAAAAGTAATCAATTAACTAATAACCCTTAGTGTTCCATCTCGGATTGTACAGAAAACTGACAATCATAAATTAACTTACCGGTGGTCCAGTTGGTCCCATTGGTCCAGATATTCCAGTTGGTCCTTTCTCCCCAGGAACTCCCTGTTCCCCCTTCGCACCGTCCCTGCCATCGAATCCTCGATGTCCTTTCAGTCCTTGGATGCCAGGAACACCTGGGGTACCACGAGGTCCAGGCTGACCTACTGCTCCCGTAGGACCTGGTTCACCATCTTCTCCTGGAGAACCCTGAATGGTTTTAGGGAGGGTAATGTAATTAGCTAGAAAAAATATTAAGCACCTGTGGAATTTATTTATTGTTTTCCTTCTTAGTGTAAAGAGGGCTTTTGTAGAATTTTGATATCGAATTTAAAATCTAAACTAGAAGAAGAGGAAGAGGATCTACTTCTAATTATTAAAATGAATTTAAGTTAGACTTACATCTTTCCCCGGCAATCCCTGGGGTCCTCTCTCTCCCGGTGGTCCTTGTTGTCCAGGCAGCCCTGGTTCTCCCGGCTCTCCTCGTGGTCCTTGGAAACCTTGAGGGCCCGGTGGACCTTGTGGTCCTAGGAGGCCAAAAACAAAATCGATTAGTCCTTAGAAAATCCTTAGAAACGTCAAATCGAAAGTTTTCCGTTGTTTGTAACTTAGTATACTTTACTCAAGGGTTTAGGTACTAATAAAGATTTTAGTTTTGGTATTTATTTCGAAAGTATAAACGGGTACAGATGCCAGGACTTTTTGCAAATTAAGTTTCATTTGAAAAGACAAGGCACGTAATACGAGCAATCAAGATGTGTAAAAGTATATTACCGGCTATTCCTCTGATGCCTGGTGCTCCGACAGACGCTTGCATGTACTGATATGGATCGAAAGGAGGTCCCTTATCACCACCAGCAGACGCCGCCAGTTGAGCCAGATAAGCGTTAACCTAAATTATGAAACAGAATAAGTTCAGTGTTGAAAATATTCATTTATCTCATTTGTTTGTATCACAGTCTTCAAGATATAAAAAACAGACCTTCTCTATTCATTTAGTACATAATAATGTCATAATAATCATCAAAAAAGGTATATCTTTCGCATTATTTCGTTACATGAGATTTTACCGCGTGAGCAACGTAGCATCACGCAAGACTAAGCTCCGATTTAGTCCAAAAAATAATCTATTAATTTTGCGAAAGTAAACAAGAATAGGCGTATAAATCATTTATGACTAACATCAGGCATGGGCCCCGCTGGTCCAGGGATGCCGGGGGCGCCAGGCACCCCGTTGACTCCGGGTGAGCCAGGCGGGCCGGGCGGGCCGTCATCTCCATGGGAGCCAGGTACCCCGCGCACCGGCGTCGTCGGCTGACCAGCCACCCCCACAAACACTGGCCGGGGTGGGGCTGTCCAAAATTATTTAGGTATTAAAATTAAGAGCATGTATGCGGCCAGCTGGGTATAAAACTACACTGAGTTAACAACCCTGCAATAACGAAAAAAACAGCTGTTCCGTTTATTTGTCTTCACTCAACTCGACAAAATGCAGATTAAAGTTCTTAATAATCATGAGTATGAGTTCTTAATAATAATGAGTCCTTTTGCAATGGTAATTGTTTTTACGGTTATTTAATAAACTTTATGTTGCTGTTGCTCGCAGTTTCTCTCACGTCCCAAAAAGATTATCGTACTGTAAGTCCGATGCTAAGCGGCGTATCAAGATGGAACATCCACCACATTTTAAGTTAGACCTCTAGCAATACATCGGCGAAAACTGCATTCAATTCCATGCAGTATTTTTTGCGTGATGCGCGTAAAAATTCTAAAAACAAATATTTTGGCTTCTGTTGCTCTAATAAAAACCCCCCATATTCGTTTTTCTTTAATATATATAATGTATAGACATCGGCTTGTTACTATTTTGTTATAGGTATAGATATAGATAAGGTTGTTGTATATATACAAGCGGAATACCATTAATCACGAAAGCATGTAGGTGCCTTATAAATTATATCTGTTCAGAAAAGAATTACGAAAATTCCAACACAAATGCGGGTTACCCGCTGTGCTCCTATGGGCACAGCAAATAGTAGTATCAGATACCTGTAATACAAGCCGGGACCGTGGAGCAGTTGATTCGCCCGCCGTGGCACTGGCACAGAGTGCAGTTGTTCCGCTTCCAGTTCTCCCCCTCTGACCACGTGCGACCGATGTCCATGCACTTAGGAGTTGCTGGGACTGTCATCAAGAGTATTTATTAGTGATGTGTACTTTTTTATATATATATTTAATTATATTTAATTTAGACTATGTCTATGTCTATATTTAATTTTTATTTATATATAATTATGCATTGGTATTAAATAAAACCACAGCTTATAGAAGCGTTTTAAGATAGGACATTGTAATGTCCTGTATTACCCGAAGAAGTACCAATGAACACCCACAGTTTGTCGGTATTATAGGTCCCTTGTAACATGGAACCCTATTGCCGTTCAAACTCCGAACTGCGAATTTCATAGAAAAATTTATTAACACTTTGCTCGACCTGGGAATCGAACTCTCTAACATAGCAGTCGCGTAAAGGACCAATAGACTAATGACGCTATTTTACATAGATACTCTACATATACTTCTATTCTACATATATTTAGCATAGTGTGTATAAATTATATACGGTCTATAGGACACAGATTATAAATATTTTAATATTTTTTTCTGTTCAAGTAAATTAATATCTTATTTAATTATTATATATATATAAAATTAGTAACTTTATTTATTTAAGATATTGGAACTTTATTCCGTCGCAATTAAGTTATGTTTTCTAAACTCATTAATTTCAATCAAACTTACGTCTAGGCGTCGGCGCAGGTCTTTGGTATGTTGGTGTGCCTGAAATAAAATGTAATAATTACTTCCAAAGAACAAATAAGACAACATGCAAAGGCTTTTAATACAGCGCAAACTTAATTGACGAGACAAAGTAACTTCATTACAACGGGCAAAGTTACAAGTTAAACAAATTGACTCACTGATGGTTGATCCACGGAAATCTCTCTCGGCTAACACGGCTGGAATGAAACGAAATAAAATGTTTTAGGAAATATACTACAGTTATAAATAACGGCTAAAGAAATTAAGTATGTTGATTCGGTCCCGTATATCATGCTTAACTTCGCTTTGATATTTATTCACTCACGACCGATAATTATATCATCATCATCATCATCATCATCATTGGGTACGGCATCCTTCCTGCGTGGATCAAACTCGAATATCCAAGTTTTTTAGCCAGCTTGCAGCTTGTTTTACGTTCTTGACTGTAATCGGCTCACCGAACTGTTCCTAGTGAATGTCCCGGTGCTTTCCCTGCGATACTATCCTGGATATTTATTTGAGCCACGAAGATTCTAAAATCGAATAATCTCGATAGGTCCACAAAATGCGAGTAGGTACTTGTTCCTTGCTAAACAATTTTAAGGATCAGTCAGATCAGGACTGCCAACTCAATAGAGTCGAGTATAAATCTAATTAAATAAGTTAGAGGTGCGTGACTTTATAATTAACTAGCTTCTGCCCGCGACTTTATCTGCGAGGACTTCAGGATTGGGCTCGACCAGAATGAAAAGCCTATGTGTTTTTCCTGGCTATAAATCTGTGTGCCAAATTTTATCCAGATCCGTTCAGCCGTTCTGACGTGAAAGAGTAACAAACATCCATACATACAAACTTTCGCGTTTATAATATTAGTAAGGATTATCATCCGCATAATCTGTTAAGGAAATTATCGTTAATTCTCGATGGTGTGTGAAGTCACCGCATTAGGCCAGCGTGGTGGACTATAGGTTAACCTCTCCGATTATAAGACGACAACACCATAACCACCACACAAAACTACATAGGTACTGTCCTTCTGTATGCATGGGCCAGCAGAACAGTACCTATGTGGTTTGATTATTTATAAACTATTTTACAGTAAGCACTCCCATAGAATAGACCCTAATAATAACTTATTCCTAAATAGTTACCAACAAGAATAAGCTACAATTAAAATAAATGGATATAGACAAGTCCTACCTAACTTAACACGAAAAACGCATTAAATAGTAGTTGTGTGCGAAAAACGAACCCACGCGACCAGCACTAGTGCCAATGAAGTCTTCATCTAAAATAATTACCGTTTTCGTCTTCCCCGTAAGGATTGTAGTCGTCATAGCTGGTGAGGTCCAGGTCCTGTGCTAGGGTCCCATCGAGAGGCCCGTCGGAGAGCTCCTTGCTGGCTGCTGGCAGCACCAGCAGCGCTAGGCATGCGGCCTTCATCCACCGCATGGTTTCCTACACGTACGAGTATTATAAAGTATATTAGATTATGTACGTATATAGATAACTTGCTATTTTCGGTGACTTCGATAGCACTTTTTAAGACAAAATATCTATGTCCTTCTGCAAGATCCAATTTATGTTTACACCAAATTATAGAGGTTTAGACGTGCAACGTTACAAATAGACATAGTTACGTACTCACTACCACATTTATAATTTTACTTTGGATTTGTTGTTAAAAAAATAAGATTTAACTTTGAATTTATTTCAGTGTTTCTTTAGACGTCGTCACTAAAAACACTGTCGCCCCAGTTTTCTTTAAATATCTACTTATAGAAATCAATATCATCTCTGCAATTCTATCAAGCTTACAAATGTAAAGTGTCACCCTTAGTTGACACTATTATGGGTGTACAGCCATACACTTCTGCCTAAACCTTCTGGGAATACAGGCGTGATGGTATGGTATGTATGTATAGTTAATATGCATGAACGACTAGGTACTATGCACAAATCGATTCGTCTATTCAAATGATTGCTCAATAACCATATCAAAAACTAAGCATACATCATCATAAACACAGATATAAATCAATGTAGACAGTGGCCACATCGTCCAAGGCTATCGAACCAGGGCGTCGACATCACTATTCCTCAATCATCTAACTAAAGATGTCATGAGCGAATAGCGAGCGCTCCACTAACCTCTCTAACTGATCCCAACACATCTGTCTATATGGAGATGACAACTAACAATTGGCGTCCGTAATAATTAATTTTAGCGACCAACTATGTGTGACTGAAACAATTTGTTTGTTAAAGGATGGTGACTATGATTTCACTTTCGCTCATTGAGATTTCGGCAGTTTGGTTGACATACATGCCTGTAGTTAGGGTCGTAAATATGAACGCTGTGCGCCGAGCGTTGAGCGCTGAGTCGACACTCATGAGCTTTCAAGTCTCACAAGCGTTGAAAGCTTGGAATATAAAACTTGAGACGCATGCTATGCGACTACTATGCAGGCTATGCATGCATGCTATGTGACTCGAGGATTATAGTCCTGAGTCTTCAAGGATCATGAGCGTCGACTCAGGGCTCAACACCCGGCACTCAGCGCTCATTTTTATAACACTACCTATAGTAAGTACCGCAAGATAGAGGACAGATCACCCACAGTTCACCGGTATATTTTTTAGGTACTATGTAATAGCCAATAGGGAGTCTGTACCCAAAAAAATATTTCTATGAATTATAATTAGGTAATTGTTTTGATTAATTACAAAGTTTTCACCAATTATGGAGCCATTGCCAGATGGACCGATTTGCGGTTCTTATCCTAAGAAAATGTATTTGGTACCCAACTAGGTTCTGCCCGGGACTCTGTCTGCGTAAAATTCAGAATTGGATCTCACCTGGAAAAATCCTATTTGTTAATCTAGGTTACTCCCGTAACCCTATCAAAACAGTGGTAAGGTGTAACACCCCTGTGGTTTTAGTCCGGTGGGTGGAGTCCCACACGCCTCGTCGCATTCCCCGGGCAGTGGAGGTCCATGAGGATTTCCACACGCAAAAAAGGTTATAAACTGTGTGTCAAATTTCATCCAAATCTGTTCAACCACTTTTACGTGATTGAGTTACAATATACACACTTTCACATTTATAATATTACTAGGACTATATAGGATGTATAATATACTAGACGGCCTCATTAGTCTGGTGGTCCCAAGCGCGACTGCTACGCTCGAGGTCCTGGGTTCGATCCCCAAGTCTAGCAAAGTGTTATTGGGGTTTTCTATGAAATTCTTAGTAGAAGTTTGGAGTCTGGATTTGTGTCCGGTTAATGGCAATAGGCTCGCCCTCTATTATATAGGACCTAAACATACCGGACTGTTGGTGTACATTAGTACGCCTCTGCCTAACCCTTCGGGGAATACAGGCGTTATGTTAATATTACTAGGACTAGAATGAAGCCCTTTGATATTATTATTAAAGCTTTGTTTGCTGTAAATAATAGCTTTATAATACACGTATATCTACGCGTAGTCCTCATCGATCTCCATGACTTCCACATCGATAATAGGTTTATGTAGGGGCCGAATCACGTACAATGTAAGTGGTTTCTAACTTAATTTATTATTTTTATAGTTTCTTCATAACTAGGTACTATTAATTCAAAATCTCTGTAGGTATATTTGTATGTTTTTCACGTCTGCTGAAAAATATCGATGAAAATAACATCCTAACTAACTTTTGTATATCCATATATAGAAAAGTCGTTTCGGAATATCGTAAAAAAATCTCGTTCGATAAAAATATTCGATTATATAATTCTTCTAAACTTCAATGAGTCTTATTGATTTGATTAATAATTTAACAACTATTGTATGCCCTATACATGAACAATTTAACTTTACTATTTTGTGGCTACAGTGTTCTGTATTTTTACCCACGACGGAACGGAGGCGGTATATGCGTTTAGGGTTAGAGGGTGTTTGTTTATTTGTTTGTGTGTGCCAACGAATGTTGCCACTTATCTCCAGAACGGCTTGACCGATTGAGGCGCGGTTTTCTGTAAAGGTTTCGTAATTTATCAGCGATTGTTCGTAGATATGTACAGTAAACATTTACAGCACAAATATCATATTCCAATTTTAACCTCAAAAATATTACATTGATAATGAAGAATTTAATCATTTTGAAAAAGTAACCATTGGAGTAAATTTCCTATTTAAGTACCTACAAGAAAATCCGGCGGGGGCTACATTTAGTTCTACAGGACACATCATAGCATTTATATACTACATTTTAATTGAAATTCACAACAGAAATGGGAACGGCAGCCCCGACGGATTTTCTTGTCGGTAAGTGAATATGTGCAGGTAGTCATTTAGTCGGGGGTTTCGAAAATGTTATTTAATCCTTTTACGATAACAAACGTCGTAGGTTTTTGTTCAATTTTTTTTAATTTTGTATTAATGACCTAAGTACGAATTTACCTTTAAGTAGGTATGTATCTCGTTAATGAGAAAACCAAACTCAAAGGATAATAGGTTCTCGGTTTTCTCTATATAGGTATAAATTTTGTGTATAGTTTTAGTAAAACACTGTAACATTGACACTAGGTACAGTTTCTTTCTAGTTTTCTTCGTTTACGAGTTCCGGATTTTCTTAACTAGTTTCGAACTCAAACGAGCTCTTGAACAGCTGATCGCGAAAACTTTACCATATTTTTCAGATAGATAGATAGTATTATCATTCATGATGAAATTGATCTCCTGAATAACGTTAAATGTACTGACGTTAAAAAGACCATGTGGTGGTTACACGGGTGCTACGCGGACACTACGCGGTTGCTACGCGGACACTACGCGGCTGCTACACTGTTCTACGCAGGTCTACGTATAATCGAATGAACAATTCAAAGAGTACCAATTAGAAAAAAAGTTATAACTAATATCACATCTTTTAGTAATACAAAAAAACATCATACGAAATAAAAAAATAATCTGTTGAGATTGTATGGAGAGGTAATTTATTTTATATATTGAAAAGTGAGAAGCAAATATTACTTATAACCCACTTCTTAATGGGTATAAGTAGGTCCTTTTCAAATAACCCTATATTAAAGGCCAAGAAACCTGCCAATGCTAATATTTATGTATTGTATGCAGCTTGTCACAAACCTAACATATTTGAAGATTCACAATATACTTGGTGCTCTTTAGGACAGTGGTAACGTACAAAAACCATAACTAAAGTTTGAAAACAATTTGGAATTTATTTTAATTGTTCTATTAAAATTTAATAAGTATTTAAGTAAATAATTAATAGTATGCAGAATAGTAAAACTTACCTATTTTGTTTGTGAGATGGGTAGGGGTTGCGCGGCCCGCCCGCGCCGCGACGAATGCGCTGCCCGACGACGGGGAACCAATAAATATGCGCCTACGCATGACCCGTTAGCACCGCGATCTATGAGCACAGAGGATGACAACAGTTGGTTGTTATTGGCGCGTTTTTTATTTATATTGAGTTAAAAAGTCTCAAAATAACAGATGATAATAGACATACACCGACTCATTC
This sequence comes from Acronicta aceris, assembly GCA_910591435.1. NCBI lineage: Eukaryota > Metazoa > Arthropoda > Insecta > Lepidoptera > Noctuidae > Acronicta > Acronicta aceris. Next base: position 2,931,502 of record OU342767.1, on the reverse strand, counting down.
ATTCCTCCAAAGTATTTTACACTGCTACTGCTACTGAGAATTTCATAGAAAAGTATTTTTCCCTTTTTCCCTCATTTTACTGCCTCATTAGTCTAGTGGTCCTAAGCGCGACTGCTACGCTAGAGGTCCTGGGTTCGATCCGCAGGTCCCGCAAAGTGTTATTGGGGTTTTCTATGAAATTCTTAGTAGAAGTTTGGAGTCTGGATTTGTGCCCGGTTAATGGTTATTGGCTCGCCCCCTATTACATGGCACCTAAACATACCGGCGAACTGTGGGTGTACAAGTACGCCTCTGCCTAACCCTTCGGGGAATACAGGCGTGATGGTATGGTATGGTAATTATTTGTGTATTTACAACCCATGTAATAGAAGGTGAACCTATTTATTTATTTACAAATTCAACAATATAAACACAAACATTGATTAGTAGCAAAATACAGAAACAATGTGTTTAATATCAATTAATAAAGATATGCACAAAATTTAAGAATAATAAATTATTATAAATACACAGTAGGCATTATATTTTTATATATTAAATAAACTGTTGTTAATATCAAATAATAATAATATTAAAATTGAATTAAATTGTATCATATTTTTTTATTATTTCTAAAAATAAGTGTGAATTAATGAATATTAGTTTTGAACTTATCACGTTTCTTCTTTATACATATCGAAATATAGAATATATCTATAACCTAACCTATAGATAACTATATATCGGGAAGAATCATAAAAACTTTTCCAACCTGGTTTCATGATAAATTAATAGTTAAAATTTATGTAAAAACTCAACTTGATTCGGCTTTAAACTTGGTGATGCTCAAAAACGACTCGTGAAAATTCATCGCCTTCATGAGATGCAGAGAGGTTTGGGAAAATACTTTCGATTTAGATGATAATTATGGATCCCTGATTATTTCTGGTAACATACCTATGTATCCTTGCAATACTTCATAATTTGGAAGGCCACGTTCGACGAATGAATAAGCTTACTTTATTTAGGTACCATACTTCTTTATAAAATAAATTTACGATAAGCTTCTCTTTATGTATGACATCAAAGACAACCCTGCCTGTTAGGACTTCATTAACCATCACGCCTGTATTCCCCGAAAGGTTAGGCAGAGGCGTACTAATGTATACCCACAATTCGCCGTTATGTTAAAGTCCCATAAAATAGGAGGCGAGCCTATTGCCATTAACTGGGCACAAATTCCAAACTCCGAGCAACTACTGAGAATTTTATAGAAAAAACACTGCTCGATCTGGGAATCGAACCTAGGATCACAACGCTCAGGACAACTAGACCAACGAGGCAGTTAACTGAACTTTATTATTATTGCAAAAAATGTTGTTTATCCCTTTTTTCAGCAAATAACTAGGCCGCGAAGTAATGTGTAACTAGTGTGGTGTACTGTCGCGATCACTAACGCACCAATCCTAAAAGCAAACGACCGCTTTTTGATTGTACAGGTCAACGGCGCACGCGCCGATTTTTATTGCTAAGCGCCATTAGATTGGCGATGGTGACGAACGCTCATGTGGAAAGCTCAGGCATTCGAATATGATTATTTATGCTTTTAATATTGGCTTAATTTGACATAGGTACTTTTTTGTATTTCCCGTCATATACAAATTAAAAATATGACCTTTGACCCTGCGCGCCTAGAAGAAGAAGAAGAAGAAGACGAATATCAGTGTCAGCGTCGCAAGAGGTTGCCCTAGAAGAACGTACGCCAATCTCATGGGCGAGTTCCTTCAAAAAGGTCGGGTGAATAGTATTCGCAACCGGCGCGTTTGTATGAGAAGATGTATGAATGTGGAAGAAGCAAAAGAAGTATGCAAGATTCGTAGTAATTAGCGGTCTATAGTTTCTGCCTACTCCTGTAGGAGAAAGTCGTGGGAATTTTATATCCACCATGCTTTTAGAGTCTGACAACTCTCCACTCAGCAGTCCTCTCCACTCCAGATTTAGAATGGAAATTAACTAAGGTTTAAGTGGTTATCTATATATTGGTTTATCTAAGAAGACGGTAAAGTCCTTAACCACATGTAAATTACGCTTTACCTATAATTTCTTCAATCTTGAATATTCTTTTTTTTTTATTTGAATCAATTGAAGATATATAGGTCCTGGGTTTGAATCCCAGATAGCAGCTCGCAGTTTGGAATTTGTGCCCGGTAGGCTTTCCCCCTATTAGGTACATGGGACCTAAACAAACCGGCGAACTGCCTCTGCCTAACCCTAGTGAAACACAAATACACTTTCAATATTTTAAATGAAAAGGTTGATTTAATTAGATAATTTCTTTATTGAATTGAATGTAATTTAATCATAATAGACATGTAGTCATAAAGAATAATTTTGCGTATCTAAGTATGACGGCTGTTCACACAGAAAAAAAATCATAGGTACCTCCAGATATATTGAATGAGTTTACCAAGCCGCTAAGATCCACCTGTAGCGATCGTTTTCAGCGTAGATGCTGCCGTTATGGCCCCAAAGTAGTCTATCACCATAGACATCCACACTCACAGCCAGTTTCAGACCTTGTTGATACTGACAGTTTATTATAACGAATACCAACGTTCCATTTTTAATCATTGGCTCCAAGAAATATCTGTGCCTGACTTCATTAGAGTTGTACGAACCCCAAGCTTTCCTGTCCCCAATATTGTCGACATTTACATCAAGTTTTAAATACATATTACAATCGACATTGTACAATTTGAATGTCACATTATCATTTTCCCAAACAGGGATGATTCGCCAACTCATTCTGACACTAGTTTTGTCAATTTTGTCACCCCAAGCGAGTCTATCGTTGTAAGAATCCACGTTGGCATCTAGTTTCAGAGCCTGGCGGTATTGCTTGTTGATTATTGTCACATCGTCTTCGTTAAAAATGAGACGGAAAGGAGTTGGGAAATGATTAATGACAATATCTCTAGCTTCGCCGTTCCAGAGTTTATAAGCGTACGCCATGACGTTTCGAGGACTAGAGCTGATCAGCTTCGTGACTAATTCGCTGATAACATCACCATTCGCGGTGTTCAAGTTCTTACTCAAACTTACTGCATTATCATAGACACCGTTAATGATGTTCTTATGCAGTTCCCCTTTGAGGATGCGCACGTTCAAAAAAGCAACGTGGCTATTGTACATCGACAGTCCCTGAAGTTCACTGGGTAGAACGAAGCCAGGACAGACAAATAAACCTTTATGTTTTAACTCTGCCGCAAGTTTCTCTATTTCCTTTGAGTCGGTATCAACTCCATACACGACTACTTTGCCAAAATCGCTGTTGATCATTCGCGCGATGTCTTTTGCACAGTCGCTCATATGACCACCCGTCGTTGTGACGGTGATGACGGAGTTGTCTTTGATATAAGCGCTGGTGTCGCAGTTGGTGTAATTGAGGACTGGTATCCTGTTTGGTATTTTCCTGTCCCGCTCTGGGCCACTGCTCACGAGTTGGTACTGATGATTAACATTGTAGCAGTTTGAGAAGCCGCTGATACCATCTCCGGATACGACTCTGCCCTCGCCCCAGTAGTCAACATGCTCAATCAGGTTATTGAGAGAAACGGGTATTTTGATCGGGTTGTATTCTCCCAGGTATGGCACCTCGGCGTAAGGGAACAGTTTGTCAGTGTTGGTGGTGTAGTTTGGTCTTTCAGCGAGCTTCCACACGCTTAACGAATGCATCTTTGCAAAAAAACTGAAAAAAAAAATAATTATAAATATAGCATCGCCTTATTAGTTTAGAGTGGTTCCAAGCGCGACTGTTACGCTAGAGGTTCTGGGTTCGTAAACCAGGTCGAGCAAAGTATTGTTGAGATTTTCTATGAGTCTGGAGTTGCGCCCGATTAATGACTATAGGCTTGCCCCCTATTAAGGGACCAAGGGGCCTAAACAGACCGGCGTGTGGGTGTACCTAAACGGGAGAAAGAAGATTATTATACATATAGGTAAATACAGGACTGGTACATGCATACACGGTGCAATGCATTCGGAAGAAAAAAATGACGGGAGCGTCGACGCGTGCGGTAAATTATGAATATTGCGGCATGAAGGCAGCGAGCCCTGTGATTGGCTCGTGAGCCTGATTCGGGAAGATTTTGCGTTAGAAAACGCTCGGGACTTTTTTTACGTAAGTAGGTACACCATAGATAAATGCTTATTGAAAGCTATTTTATTTAATACAATTAGGTAAGTACTGTTGGATTCGATAATACACTAACCATACTATCCACTAAAATAAACTGATGATCCTAAAATTACTTAAATATTTTTCTCTTTAGTTCTTGCCACATTTGGGGGTTAAAAATAGACTAGTAAAGTAAAAATTATAAAAAATAGTAGAATATTAAAAGCAACTTACATTACGACCTTGAAGTATACTGGTGTATTGAACGCAATACAGCGAGGTGGACCCTTTTATACTAGTTTTTTTGTTGATAATTAAGATATCAGTGGGTACTACCAACCACAAGTGACATTGAAAAAAAAATCGGGAATACAAACCACACAAAACGATAAGATTTACATAACACATTGTTTTTTTTAAGTTGCCTAATTTTTTTACATACGTGTACTTTTATTAATACATCGAATTAATCGTAGATTTTGTATGAAAAATATGACAGTTATCATGGTTAAAAAACATGCGTTTCCGTATCCGTTATTGCAACTTTCCTTTTATAGTTGCTTCTGAAATGACAAAGCAATATCGAACTTACTGCCATTTTTATAACATACGGGAGATTATAAAAATGGCTTCGAAACTTGTAATTTTAAATATTTATTATTATTATCTATTTATTCTCGAGTAACAAAAGATTCAATTACAAAGTCAAGAAAACAATATAAAAATAAAATACAATAAAAATATTTGATTAATAAAAAAAAATTAAATTGATTTTAAATATTATGATCATCACATGCTTGTAACTGTGGGTAGGTAAGAAACGCCTCGAAACTCGAACGACTTCTTGCAAGCGACCGCACTTTCTTATTTTGTAGGTATATGGTAATAAAAACGATTTTGTGAAAAGTGATTAAATACTTTTTAAAAAGAAACTGAAGAAGAATTCTGGTGCTTAAAACCGTTCCACTCTAGTCTCAAAGTTACTCTCTAGTCTCAGAAATGTCCAATGTCGTCTAAATTACCAACCAATGTTTAACGTTTTAATGAAATCACAAAATTTTACAGTTGACAATTTGCGGGGCATTGAGATTAGATTGGAATAATGTTTAGTATTTTTTTTTTAGCATTTTTTAAGTAACTTAACTTTCGGTCTCATAAAAAATAGGCAAAATAAAAAAACATGGTGAAACTATTCTGTTGTGACTTTTGATTGATTTCCAAATATACACATTGAAAAAAGACTCGAGTTGACAAGTGGGTAGAAAGTTTTCGTAACCCATTTATTCACCATCCACCCGCAGTCTCCAGTCACTCCGCGGTCATGGCGCTAGCAACACCGTCGGAATATTGGAGCCCAAATATTATCAACAAATCATGGAAGATATTCCGTAAGTCAATAAAATGTAATTAATTTGCATGGAATTTAAATTAATTACCGTGATACTAAGTCTCAAATTCTAATCTAATTCACCCTCTGACTTTTCAGATCATGTGGGTATGATCTGAAGTCGGAATTCGATAATTATAATTATAGATGGTAAATTCATAATTTTCGTTTTGTATTTTTATTATGATGATCGATTATATCCATTAATTATTATTGTATTTTTTACGTGGGAGAGCCATGCTTCGGCACGAATGGGCCGGCTCGACCGGAGTGATACCACGGCCTCACAGAAAACCGGCGTCAAACAACGCTTACGTTGTGTTTCGCCGAGTGAGTGAGGTTACCGGAGGCCCAATCCCCTTTTAAAAGGTCGGCAACGCACTTGTGACTCCTCTGGTGTTGCGGGTGTCCATGGGCGGCGGTAATGGCTTACCATCAGGCGATCCGTCTGCTCGGTTGCCCCTCTATCCCATAAAAAAATAGTGGACTATCGACCGTTTAAAAACGTAAAGTAAACCTGGACCTAATTTATGCCAAGCCTATTCATATCATCATGACATAATGACGTCATGAATACGATTGGTCAATCAGCGAGTTGGTAGTGAACTGAATTGCTTCAGTGAAACGCATTAAGGCCAATTGTCTGTTATGGCGCCCTTTGAAGGACGCGTGCCTTCTTCATTCATTTACCATTTATCTTTATCAACTATTAGTTATAATTGTCAGGCGTACTACATAATTATGATGGATATTTTTAGCTTTGAGGGGCGTGTGTTGTCAAGCACACACGATTATTACGAAATTAAAAGCACACGTATTATCTGTATTCGTCTTAGTAGTGGATGAGCTGTACCGGGTACGAAATCAAACGCCCGATCTCTTAATGAGACTTTCTCTAAATTTATTTTTTATTAAATTTTGCGTTAACGCATACTAAACATTTCCAAAGATAACAATATCATTAACTAAGTAGGAAATGTAAATTGTATATGTTTACTAATAGCAAAAAAAATCTTATTACATAGCGTGCACTTTTTCATTTGGAATCAAATCCTGCAGACTGGTCTTTGCGCCCTGGAACCCGACTACACTAATAGAGGCAATCCCATTATTATAATTATAAATATTTTCACACTATTGATATAAACATACCTACAGTGTTATTTTAGTAAAGGAAAAATTCGATCGCGACCAGCGTCTCCTGGTTGGATACACCAGACGCTCTGACGTCTAAGCCACCGCGAACCCCGCCTGATTGAAATTTTGCCTTCACATTCTGAATTTACGTCATAAGGTGACGTTGGCGACATCTATGAAAAGCAAGTTACCTTGCTTCTCAACCGACACGACTTACTTTACAGTTAGTTCAATACCTACCGTGGCTACAATCCACTAAATATAGTCCATTAATTCTATTGTTCATCATGCTAGCTTAGTGCGGGTTAACAGACTTTACCGGCCGTTGAGAAAATCTCTCGGGCGTACAGGTTCCATCATAATCAAGTATTTGGGTACCATAATAATATTATTAAATAGACTGCCTCATTAGTCTAGCGGTCCCAAGCACGACTACTACGCTAACGGTCCTGAGTTCGATCGCCGGATCGAGCTATTATTACTATCTTAACGGCATGATATTATTTTATCAAGAAAGAAAGTTGAGAAATATAAGATAAGAAAATTCTCCTTCATTTAGATCGCTGTAAGGTTGGTGATAAAGTATTAAAAGACCAGAATTAATTAAATACTTACCACTTTTATACGAATTACTTTTTATCGATTTTATCGCGTTGTATTGTTATTATTTAATTTCCGACGCTTCGGATCCTTTACTTATAGCATCGATGGTCAAGGGTAAACGGGAAGACCACTATTATTGTCACTTCGTAGTGTTCTTTTGAGGTAAGGGTTCCGTACCTCAAAAGCAAAAACGGAACTACACTACTAACTATAAGATAGGATCACTTTGTTGTCCGTCCATCCGTCCGTCTGTCAAGGCCCTCTAACTCGAGAACGCGTGGAGGTATAGAGTTGAAATTAAAATCATATACTAAGGTCTACAGTCCCTTGATGCTGCGGAAAAATCTCAACTTCTAATTTAATGCAAAAAAAAAAAGATACGGCCGTTTATGCCACAAAAAAATATTCGACACTCAAGGGAATCAAAATGTATAGGGTACGAGTATTTTCCGTTAACCTAAAATTTGGCAAGTAATCGGTGAGCCAGTCCGACTTGCACTTGTCCGGTTTTTTTATTAATGTATCATAGTGTAGGCCCAACATCATATTTATTATGTTATGTTGCTACACTAACAGGTATTGTTACGCTAGACTAAGGTGCTATGTAAGTCGGTAAAAATTTCATTGCACACATTTATAGAGGGTCACAATAGCTATAGAATATTAAGTGTGAGTACGTTCCCTTATCCGCTCAGTAGACCCGCGAAAGCCTTGCCGGGTAAACGCGACTCAAGGTTGCCAAGGACGTAAACAAACTGTGGATTAAAACTTGTACACTGACCATTAGTCAGTGTTATTACTTGGCGAATTTTTAGGCTGTGGCTTGCTGATACCAGTTGATTAAAGATTAACTTAATATTTGTATTTTATTTTGGAATTATTCTGATATTTTTTTTAAACTAAAATAAATAGTTGTGGGTCAAAATGTATGGGTGGTTATTAGAAAGTGTTCAGCATTTTATAGTGGTGAGTCCCATAAAGTGCGTTTACGTATTCAATATTATATATAATAATAAACATTGTCAATAATTAGTTATTGGTATACTTATTTTGTGTTTGTGCAGTTATTGCAAAAATACTGTCAATATCATCAATAACAAGGCATTGAGTACGTGGTACCTAAATATGAATATGTACACACGCATTTTGAGTTAGAGATATTAGAATAAGCCATTATGCGAATTAGTCGTTAATAATAAAAGCATTTCGAGAATTGGTCCATTTAAGACTCGCTTGCCATCAAAATATTATGTATTTTGCATCTCTTTCAAACAGTAATTTATCTCATATCATAAAATAAAAATGAATTGCCGCATGTATGTAAGATCATCACTTGAGAACCATCGACCGATTTTGATTGGCTGTTCTTTTTTTTGTGTTCGTAATTGTCAAGAGTCAAGACAATTTATACATACATAAGTACATACATATTTTCACACCTGTCTTGTTATGATCCTGGAGCGCCACTTTCGCGTCCTCATGCATGATCGTCGGTTTAAGGTGCTCCCAACCCTGGCCTTTTTTGAGAACGGGCGCAATTTGGTTGAGGTACGTTCACCGAGGTCGACCCCACCAACTCCTCCATCCATACTCGCCATGTATACTCGTTACGTCAATCTCCGTTCATCCATCCTCTTTACATGCCCAAACCACCTTAACATACCTTTCTCAATCTTTATTAGTACATCTTCTTTCACACCACACCAATCCATTATCACGTCACGAATTTAAAAAGAATTTCTTTCATACATGTATGTACGAAAAATTTTTTTTTAAATCCGCCGGCAAGGAAAATTCACGCTGGTAAAGCTGACATATTATACGGTGTCATCTATGTAGTTCTAAAACTAAAAATATTAAAACAGTTAGAACTTAAATATAAGTTACTTATTACAAATGTCATAAAAAAATTACGTAATAACAAAAAAAAACAAGATTTTATCATAACTTATGGCCGTAAAACGGGTTATTGTGTGAATAACACATTCGATTGTTTCTTTATCACTCGTGACCAATTGTTATGAACAAGTGAGCATATTAGTCGGGCATAGCACCATTTACATTATACTTTGTCATACATACCTACGAAGAATTTCCCACAAGTGTTATCGCAAAATTATGTCTAGGTAGGTACTTATTATCAGACATGACGTATATGGAAGACAACCTGTCGCATTCTTTTATATAAAATAGAAACGAAACGCGACTGTACTTCATAATAAAACTCTTTTATTCGCTTTTTAGTACCCTCAATTTTATACATCAAGTTACTACTAACATACCATCACGCCTATATTCTCCGAAGGGTTAAGCAGAGGCTTACTATACACGCACTGTTCGCCGGTTTGTTAAGGTCTCATAGTATAGGGGCGAGCCATTTGCCATTGCTGGGCACAAATCCCAACCTCCAACTACTGCTGCTCCTGCTACTGAGACTTTGCTCGACCGGGGATTCGAACTCAAGACGTCTGGCGCTTAGGGCCACTAGGCTAAGCTTAGTTGATGTTGAATTTGAAGAGATAATTTTATAAAAAATCAGAATGTTCACCATTTTCCTCCTCCTTTTCTTATCCACATATAAGCTTAAAACCAACATCACAATGCTGCCCTCTTATTACTACGGCACAAATTATTGTAACTCATACGATACAAAAAAAAAACAATTTCCTGGACTTGGAAGTTAAACGTGCGTACGAGCACAGTTTATTAGTCAATAAAGGTAATTAATTATCTAACTGGTTGTCGTAGTCGCCAAATAGCCATCAAATAGCATTTTACTAATTACTATCGCGTACACAAAATTGATATATTGTGAAAAACATATACAAGGCAGTAATCGTTCTATACCCGGTTGTTTGTTTGTGTGTGTGATATAAATCATGCCTGTGTTCCCCGAAGGGTTAGGCAGAGGTGTAGGTACTTATGTACACTCACAGTTCGCCAGCATGTTTTTTCCATGTAATTGGAGGCGAGCCTATTGTCATTAACCGGGCAAGTGTTATTGAGAATTTCATAGAAAATCTCAATAACACTTTGCTCGACTTGGGGATCGAACCCAGGACCTCTAGCGTAGCAGTCGTGCTTGGTACCACTAGACCAATGAGGCAAAAGTAGCCTATATGCTTCTCCAATATTTGTAGATTTAACTTGTGAGAAAGAGGTGTGAGTGTATGCATTTAACACAATTTTATTAAAACTAAGCAGAATTACGAAAATCTGAGCATGATAGATGTCGTAGACCGCTACGAACGCTACGAGGCTACGACGCCTAAAAATGTTAAGACAAGGCAAGTTTTTAACACAATATGAAAACTATTGAAACTTGCAAAACTAGTTTTATGTATGTATGCTATGAACAAACTTGTAATCTGATTATATATAACACGTTGGTGTATGTGTGGTGTTTATATGTGTAGGTGTGGTGGTAAAGGTTAGATTGCAAGGACCAGCAGTATTATTAAGTTTTTCTATGAAATGTTTAGTAGCATACCAGAGTTTGGATTTGTGCCTGGTTAATAGTCAAAGGCTCGCTCTCTATTACATTTAAGCTAGGAATAGGCATACTGTTGAACTGTGTGACTGGTGTAGACCTCTGCCTATCCTTTAAGTTAAATTATGTTAGCACTTGTACTTACATCAATTACCTAAGTAAAGTGTTCCTTATATCTATACTTATAATAAATCTGTAGAGAGGTCAATTCTGTACATGAAATATATTTCCAAAATAACTATCAGCGGGTGATTAGTGATCGATACTGACGCCAAAAATGCAATCAGTAAAATTTTTGTCTGTCTGTCTGTATGTTCGTTATAGAAACAAAAACCACTCGACGGATTACAACGAAACTTGGTACAATTGTTCTTCATACTCCTGGGCAGGTTATAGTATACTTTTCATCACGCTACGATCAATAGGAGCAGAGCAGTGAAGGGAAATGTTGGGAAAGTGAGTGATTCATGAGAAAGGTTTCAAGCTATAAAACATCACGCTACAACCCTTAGGAACGGGGCAACGCAGGTGAAACCACGGGCGAAGAACTAGGGAACAAAGTAACTATTCCACGCGGACGAAGTCGCTGGCAAAAGCTAGTTCCAACAATAATATTCCGAAAACATACAAGTACCTAAAGTTCAGCGAATTTTTTACGCTTTCTAAACTTGCCTATGTTTAGCAAACTGCCAAATTATATGTAAAGCTTTGTCACACTACCATAATAATATACATACATATTATAATAATACACTCACGTAACTAAAAGTATATTTTCAATGTGAAAGCCGTAGAAAACACGTGGGTACTTACTCCATCTACCTAACTGAATGCCACGTGACGCCATAAAATCGTGGAAAACAAACACAATTTCAAAGTCGGAGTCGTCGAAACACAAAACATGACTGTTATGACAAAGTTTGTGGCGCTTGCGTCACGTGTTTAATTACGAAATAAATATAAGCAACGGACACTGTATGTACGCTGCATACTAAATAGGTAATCACATTATTATTTTATACCTCCAGACATCGTAATGGTATTGTATTACGAAATATTGTAGTGTGGTGTTTATTGTGACCCAATTATTATTTTAGCAGTACTTGTCTTCAAAGTCTAATGAAATCAAATCTTTGTGTTCAGGAAGAATGCGGAGAAGAAATATGGGAAACGATTCTTCGGGAAGCGGGTGCGAGGAATACTGTGTTCAGTGCTACCCAAGTATGTATTAATCTGATTACTATTATTTCTCTAATAATAAATTATATAAATGGAATATTCTCCTCTTGTTTAGCAATACCCAGATGCCCTGATGTTGCGTCTTGCTAGCGCTTTAGCTCGGCTGATCACTAAGGATCCGAACAGTCCAACAGCGTCTAGACCAGGGAGCCCCGGGCCGAGGAAACCATCGCTAAAATCCAAGCCCAGCTGGCGAAGCGCTTCAGTCCACACTGACAACAGGACCCAAAGCTACAGGTGCCCCTTCACCGCCACCAACGCCCTAAAAACTGTCACCAAAAAGGAAATCGAAGCCTACAATTCTTCAGAAGAGATCAGATCACCGGTGGCGGCTTCTACAGGCAAAATTAACGAAACCAGAATAAATGAAGAAGCAGAAGTGGTCGCTCGGGAATTCAACAGGAGAAGTTTGGGCATCAAATTCGAAAACCATAGAGTCAAGGAAGCAACTGAAGAACCTATACCTGAAACCAGTCAAGTGGAAATACCTGCTTCCGAACCAACATCTCCAGAAGCTGAAAATTGCAAAAAGAACTCTATACTGAAGCCAAAAGTTCGCAAAACAAGTTGTACTGTAGCCTTGGATGTGTACAAACGTCGCGGATCCATCATTCCAGCTAGACCTCGTCTCAACAGCCTCAGTCTTGTCAGCGGAGACAAGCTTAACTATATGAGAGAGAAATTTGGCACACCAGAAAAGGTCATGCACTTCTTCGGCAGATGTTTCGTAAAGTTTTTTAGTAATTACGGGTAAGTTAAATGACACTCTTTTTTATAACTACACATTATTAAATAAACTACACAAACAAAACACCTTTTCCTCAACATTGTATAAGGATCCATTGTTTAGTCTAGTTTAATTAAAGTACGAAATAATATTCGAACAAAACAACAAAGCAATTTGGAACCCAGCCTTAACAATATGTAGCTGTGATGCCCCTGCCCCTGCGATGGTTGTTGCCATTTTATCGATATGCGATAAATTCAATTTCCAATCAGAATTTCCCATCTTTACGACGAAGGGCTTCTTTCATTAGGCGAAGGCCTTGTTCCGAGGTTAAAGGAATAAAAGTAATATCCCTATCTCAACCCGCCAAATCTTATTTGTTCGATCACATTACAAGGGCGAGGATCAAATTTATCTGAGGTTTACCAATATCTTGCCGTCAACCAAATTATTGATGGTTTCAAATAATGCCACATATCCTAACGATTGATATAAGGATTAAATTGTAATATACCTACTCTACCAATATACAATTGCAATAGTGATAGGTACGGAAATCAATAGGTTTGTAGCTGTCACATATATACCTACATACTAGAGTTCCCGTGCGCAACCTCGCCTGCATACAGTAATTTTTGTTTCTAAAATATACTGTGTCCACTGTACCTACACCATGGAGATTTCATATAAAAAAATGTGATGTCTAATTTTTATGGCGGAAAACAATTGTCAAAATGTCAACAGTGAATGACAGCTGTACATATCTTGACGATGTCATCGTTTATTAAATATGTTTATGTGTGTATGTGAAATGCATGATAGTCTGTGCAGACTTTCATACAAACTTTTAACCCCCTTTCCACCACCTTAGGGAATGAATTTCCAAAAATCCTTTCTTAATGCTCATCTACAGTGCAAAAGGAACCAGCATGCAAAATTCTAGGGATCTAGCCCCTGTAGTCAGTCAGGTTCTTATTTTATATATATAAACAATATAATATCTAGTAAACATACAGTTGGCTACCTCAGATTATATTTTGGAACATATAAAAGAAGAATGATATTTTTTGAAGAAACGTCAAGAAACATTATCTTAGCGATAGAAAAATCTACAATCATGGCAATAATAGGTCATTGTAAAATAGATATATTGTATAGTGAACTGTGTAAATTGTCTACTATCTCTCCTTTTGTTGGAAAATATTTGGAGAAAGACTAGTGGCAAAATGGGTAAATAGTGAAGAAAAGCAGGAGGATCGAGTGTAGATGTCCTAGACCAACATAATGCTCCTATTCTGGAGAAGAACCAGATGCAGTATTGTATAAAATGTGGTTTATTTTTATTTCCTTAGCTACGACACAATGATCCGCGCGACGGGTCGTTACTTCTGCACGTTCCTGCAGTCAGTTGACAACATTCACCAACGCATGCGCTTTACGTTCCCGCGCATGCGCTCTCCGAGCATGCAGCTCACTCGTGCGCACAGGCACGGCGCCGAACTCGTGTATAGCAGTGGCAGGACTGGGTACACGCATTATCTTATGGGTAATTATCATTACAAACTAGATATAAAACGTGAAGCATGCAAAGTTATGTATTTACTGTAAGTGATCTATCACTCATAAGATTTTTTATACGAATGACATAAGTTATAGGTACATATTGGAAGCAACGCTGTCCAACTTATTCTACTTAAATTTTCTTAGAAGTCAGACAAGCTCATAGATTTGTTGCCTATTGAATTATTAAACACGTTAGTAAACGTACCGGAAAACATACAATCGAACATCCTTTTATGTCCTTTAGAACGATCCCTGAGAAACAAAATTACCTATATTCTATTCAATGTGTGCATGTGCATTCTCTCGACCACGTATCCACCTCCTTCTGACTCTCTCCAGGAGGCTAGGAACACCTAGTACCCATCTCCAACGAATGGACGTTTCGATTTCGAAGTTATTAATATGCGGCTCATTTTAGGTCAGCTGTATGAGATAGCTGAGGACATATTCTCCCTGAAGTTGAAGGTTTCTGTGGTAAAGGAGAGCATGGAAGGAAACTACTACGTGGCAGTGTTGAGGTTGGAGTTCGATAACAGCGATTATGTAAGTCCATTTTTTAAGGGAAACTCTACTGCAGAAAACCAAAGGAAATGTTAATTGCAGCTTAAAATTTGGTAACGATAATATCTCCACTTACAAGTCCATTTCGGATTCAATTTCAGCGATCCCATCCCAGAGCAAAAAATCGTCCAAATGCTGAAGTTGACAATTCCTGCTCTGGAATCGGTCTCATCTCCTAGTTTTTGAATATGTTACTACTAATTTAGTGTACCTGACGAAAGAAACATGACAATTTGTCGATCGTGTGAAAGAGAAATTCGACATCACAGAGCTACATGTATGTAGCTTAGTTAACTAAAGCGTTCGGTGTGCCAAAACGGAGAACGTAAGTCGAAGCCTGCCCGAGGTCGTTATTTTTTCCCTTTAAAAACTGTTTAAAATAGTTGTTGGAATCGATATATTATTGATATCGATCAATATTAGTTTTGCTTTTATAGTCCAAAAGCTATATAAGGTTTGTCCGAACTCTACAACGTAACCTTCCAACATATTTAAGTTCAGATTTAAAATAAATACTCTATCTATTTTTTATTGTAAGCGTAGTAGGTATTACTAACGTTACCATCTTCACACATAATTAGGGGCAATTGTATAGAACATCTGATGCGGAGTCATAAAACATGATATTGACATGCTGAGCTCGTTAATGCCGCGTTGTTCCCATGGAAACAAGTGTAATTTTCGTTGATTGAAGTGATAAGTTCATCATCATTAAAATTGAACTTGATCCTTAATTCAATTAAATTCATTTATTTTTGGTTTATCACAGTCAAGTTTACGATCACCAATATTTTTTAGCAGTTCGTATTATAGCGTAAAGTACTGATATCAATTAAAATATGGCACTTGCCAATAATAAATTATGTACTATTTTATGTACTCGTTTTGGTAATTTCTCCCCACAAGACTCTTTTGAATATTAATTAACTGCAAGTTTGGTGTTGCACCGAATATCTTGAATTTTATTTAAGAATCAAACGCACGATACTCAATGCAACTCGAAATTAATACATCAGTCTGGAGTCAAAACAGGAGCAATCATTAAAAAAATGAAAGTTGGGAAAAAACATATGTCTACAGAAATTATATACGTAATGATTTCATTCAACTCACGAAACCTTTTGAGCTCTGACGTCGACAATCTCTTTCAATAAAGCACCCCAGCTATCCTTTGACCATTTTACTAGAAAAGAAACAAACATTCTTAAAAAACATAAGAACAAAACAAATATTATTTATCTCAAAGAATCTCGAGTGGAAAACCAATTGCGAGACAAATCGAATAAATTGAATTGAACAACAAAGAGGAGAATTTACAGGGAATTACTTACATAGAAGAAAACAATATACATACAAGGATAAGTAGGTTTTTTTAAAAAAAAAGCGTTGCCCCACACTAGGATTTTCTCCTGTATCGTGGGTGCGTTTACAAACACAAATTCTCACATACACAAACGCCCAGACTCGGAACAACTACCTGTAGATCATACAAATATTTGCTCCGTGTGGGGATCGAACCCACAACACGTAGGTATATGTTTAAATAGCTTGTCCAATGTTCCTTTACATATCTATTGATCTACTTTAAGGCTACAAGGGTCGGAATATCTGTACGTCTGATGTTAACCTTTCTGTACATCATCATTATCAACCCATATAGCGACCCACTGCTGGGCATGGGTGTCGTCTCGGAGTAAGAGGGCTATAGTCCACCAAGACATCACACGCTGCCGAAAAACCTCTCAGACATGCAGGTTTCCTCACGGTATTTTTTATTTAATGATTAAGTGCGTGATTATTAACAACTAGCTATACTCCGCGTTTTCACCCGCTAAAAATGAAGGACTTTCAAACAAACTTTAACCCATTTCATCACCTTAGGATTTGAATTTCCAGAAATCCTTTCTTAGTGCTTGTCTACAATGCAAAAGGAAGCATGCAAACATTCAGAGATCTAGCTCCTGTAGTTTCGGCTGTGTGTTGATACAGTCAGGTTCTTCTTTTATATACATATATAGATATATAGATTGATACTCACATGACTTCGAAATGTCAAAGGCGCCTTTGGTTTCGATTCAGGATCTTAACCTTGGCAGTCCAATGATCACTCTGGACTATCACTGCTCTATTGTTCGTGTTGGGCGTATCGTCCCTATAATGAAACAATCCTGTACACAATCCTATTTATAGTTAACAGCTATTGGCCTATTTACTTGCCTTACCACTAAGCCATTTTATCAAGTCCCTCCACATTACGGCGTTAACAGGTTTCGTTAATAAATAACAAAACATTTTCCTGGTGCTCGAAATTGCTATTGGCTTGTAAAAACGGATAACTGGCACAACGAGTTACAAGGGTTTCAACCAAATTGAATCCTTGATATTTATTTACTCGTGCGGAAATCAATTCAATACTAAGTATTTGAAGCCGGACTGTATTTTCCACACCATAAAAAAGATAGGTTACAGTACCTACTAACGGTCGAAATAAGTCGGCAAACGAGCTGACGAGCCACCTGGTGGTAAGTAGTTCTCGTCGCCCATGAACACTTGTAACACCAGAGCAGTTGCTGATGCGTTGACGACCCATAAGAGCCCCTACGGGCTGCAGACTGCCAGAGCCGCAGCAAGCGAGGGAGAACTGGCTCTTACACGCACAATTCGAAACACACACCAAGGTGTTATACGACAAAATCCGACGTAAGAGTAGTCGCCAGCCATTCAGACCCCAAGAGGTCCTTTCTTTTTTTTTCCGTGTGAAAATCCTCATGGATGCCCATCATCTGTCAAAAAGACAGGCGAAGGGTTCTCTGACTTCTACCGACTAAAAACACACGGCGATCCATAGCACAGTGTCTACCACCGTGCAAGTCAGATATTTTCTGGCCTCTTACGAGATGCCTATCCGAGGCAGTGAGGAACAGTATTCTGACCCTGACTGATTTGTTATTGAGAACCGGCGTAAGAGAAAGGGTAGGGAAACAAACAATTGTTGGAGATACTGAATGACCTATATTCAAGCGGGTTGCTGACCGACCCAGCACTATTACTACCAGACTATCAGACTATTAACTACCAAAGAAACGAAACTAAATTGAAACTAATCAAAACATATTTCCAACAACAGATGAAACTTGAATGCTTCATAAAACAGTCACTTGTACGTACTAAAACAGCGGCATTTATAATGGAACATTGTCCCAATTCCAGCCTTTCTATGCAGACATAAAATCACGGTTTACTGTCCTTAATGAATCGTGCGAAGTGGTAAACATAGATACAATAAATTGTAGTCAAGTCTCACAAATTGTACAACATTAGACACGACAATAAATGAACCACAATTAAGAAGAACTTTTAAAATAGGAAATCGTAAATAAAACAAAAAAAAATCCGTACGTGTTTTTTTTTATAATTATAATATTTTATTTTAAAGTGATATATAGTTATAAAGTACGGTTGCTATGTTTCATTTTATATTGTAATAGCTTCTGCTCGCGATTTTGTCTGCGTGGACTTCAGAATTGGGTCCGACCTGGATAAAAAGTAGCCTATATGTTATTCCAGACTATAATCTAACTCTGTGCCAAATTTCATGCAGATCCGTTCAGCCGTTCTGGCGTGAAAGAATAACAAACATCCATACTCACAAACTTTTACGTTTATAATATTAGTAAAGACATACAAAGTTTCACGTTTATAATATTAGTTAAGATTATCGTCTTCCTGTATCCGATATTATTGATTAACGACGAATTACGATAATTTTGAGTCGGTTGCTAAGGAATAATTAGTATCTAGCGAGTAACGAAGAGACGATTTTGTGTACCCGCTTACTAAAATAAAAATAAAAAACATTAAAATAAAGTACTTGTACGTGGCGGAAAGGGTGATGTACACACACCGTTTTGTTATACTTATACTGCTCTATGTGTACACCTCTGCCTAGCGCTTCGAGTATACAGGCGTGGTTATATATTCGTCTACTCTAGCTTAGCTGACATTGATCGTGTTACATTAACGTTCACATATGAACACTCGTTACGTAGCTACCTATATCTCTCCGTTCTGTTTGTGACAATGAAACTGTTAGGATTAAAAGCATTTCGATGCTTAACTCGAAGTATGGACTTTGGCAGCCAAACCCAACATAATCCGACTTACTTAAGGGTCCGGCGGTTTGTATGGGAAGTTCGGTCCGGCGGACTCTTAACGGTTATTAATTTCATATTTAGAAGAAAGTTTTTCAGTCTAAATCCAAGGTCTTAATGCGTATTCTACTTTTTAAATTAACATACAACATATCACCGCGCCTGTAACCCCGGAAGGGTTAAGCAGAGGTGTACTAATGTAGGTACCCAGAGATCGTCGGTATTTGTAGGTCCGATACAAGAAGCGGCGAGTCTATTGACATTAACCTAGCAAAAATCCAAATTCTGATCTGCTAATGTTAAGAATTTCATAGAAAATCGCAATAACACTACTGAACGTAAAAATTGAACTCTAGCGTAGCAGTCGCGCTTAGAACCACTATATACTAATGAGGCAGTCCTACATTCTAATCACAATCAATATCATAATAAATCGCCAAAAATGTCTAGTCCATCACGGTATTCTGAATGCAATATTTCCTACCTTTAATTGGACCTATTTAAGCAAAAATTATCCAATCCACAACCTCGAAAATGAAACTGATGCAATCCACACAAAAACTTGGTAAACTCAGTTTTGCTTAAACCAGTCCAATTTTAATTCGATTTATATTAAACAACTCTCGGAGACCACACGGTAAGCATCCTCTGTAATAAATATAATTAAAGTACACCGTTTAGGGT
Organism: Acronicta aceris; assembly: GCA_910591435.1. Taxonomy (NCBI): domain Eukaryota; kingdom Metazoa; phylum Arthropoda; class Insecta; order Lepidoptera; family Noctuidae; genus Acronicta; species Acronicta aceris. Next base: position 2,911,804 of record OU342767.1, on the reverse strand, counting down.
AGAGAATGACAATCAATGTCGTTTGTGCCAAAATAGTAGCATTGACTGTCCATTGTTGAGTTTGCCATTGCATTGTATTTGTACCTCGATACTTTACGATGTCTAGAATTATATTTTTTTATTATAAGGATCCTCTCATGAATGACTTGATAGATTTCAGCAATTAGCAACAATAGCGACTTCAATCAATTTATCATACATACCATCACGCCTGTATTCCCCGAAGGATTAGGCAGAGGCGTACTTAATGTACACCCACAGTTCGCCCGTATGTTTAGTTCCTATGTTATAGGGGGAGCCATTCACCGGGCACAAATCCAGACACCGAGCTGCTACTGAGTATTTCATAGAAAAACCCAATAACACTTTGCTCGACCTGGGGATCGAACCCAGGACAGTCGCGCTTGAGACCACTAGACTAAGGATAAATTGATTGAGGCAATCAATTTATCCTGAGAGAATTAATTATGTATATGCGACAATTTGGAATAGCATCGGTGAGTTATGGTTTAATAGAATTGATTAGTTAATTACGCCTTTAGAATTTTAACATTAAATGTAGATATTGGAAACAATTTCGGGCTCTGTGAATTTCTTAGGTATCGACATTGATTGATTTTAGTCTCATGGGAAATTTAAGCGGGAGTCAGGACCAACGTCGGAATGAAATGGAATAGTAACCATTTTATTTTGAGGACCTTGCCCCGATTAAGATCTTGGCTGATCAATTATGACGATAATTTTAGATAGCGTTTAGTAACCCAAACGCTATTTTACCTTACCTCCACACTGGTCTTAAGAGTCCGGCGGACCGAATTTCGCTTACAAACGTAATACCGAAATAAATCGTAATTCAAACAGAATTTAATCAAATTATTCAATTATTCAGATTCCGATACAGTTAATCTAGGTTCCTACTCTACCATTTCGTCCAAAACAGTTCACTGGAAATAAATGTAAGCTAATGCAATTCTTGATAACTTTACCAAGTTTGGAACGATTTTCCGGTCTTTTATTTTCAGTGAAGTAGTAGCACATGAAATAGGACCGTAGATTAACAGTATTTAAATCCGAATTATAAAATAATTTCATAGAATATTGTCTGGATTATGATTTGTTTCGGTATTACGTTTTTGTGGGCAATTCACGCTCCGCCGGACCCTTAAGACCTTAGTACATACTATAATCACCTACATTTACATACTAGTGGAGAGTCTTATTATGCCGTCCACAAGCTTTCTACAAAATATATGTAGGTACGTGTACTCGTACACATCTACTCCCACCAAACTGTTTACATACTTTCCTAAATTAAGGTTGAAGCTTGAATAAAATATGCGCTATTTTCTTGCTGAAATGAATGTAGTATCTACCTATATGTAACTACTACTTACATGGTATAAACATCGAACTTTTCCATGTGTAAGATCGATGAATGCTCCTGCTCCACCTACGTCTTAACGCGTTAATTAACGGATTAGGTCACTACTGTACGTATTTTAATGCGTTATAAAGTACAATATTGGGCATTCATTATTCCACCTGTGTTAATGGCAATGTACATTTATTAATGGGAGCATTAGAAATACTGTGTGAAGACTGGAATGGTGACTGACAGAAACTCATGAAAGAAAATTACATTACTAAATTAGGACAATAGCAAAAGATTGATATGTTTAGGCACAAGTATCTATATTGATTCATACTCGGCGACTCAGTCGTCAGCTCTCTAAAAATAAGTAGGTGCTTAATTGCTAATCTACTTCACTTGCAGGTCCAATCATTAATGCTACGTAAGAGTCTGCCATGTCCTCTGCCAGCAGTACCAGCTTCCTTGCTGCTGCAGCTGTTCCCCTTCGGAGTTCTGCTCGACAGAAAAATGAAGATCCTTAGAGCTGGAGAAAGAGTAAATGGAGATACCTAATTTATTATCAAATAATTTATTTGTTGTTTTTACCCGACTCCGCCAGAGGGATGCTTATTGGCTGAGGCTTTTGACACTTTCCACAACAAAAGAGCATTTAAGAATTTAGTGTGATAAAATATTTATTTGTAGCTCCTTAAATAAATAGACAAATTAATAATGGACCGATTAAATATGTTTTATTGTAATTACAGCTTGTTGCCGCTTGGGGTGGACCTATCAACCGTATAGAAAAATCCGCGATCTCCGAAATTATGCGCCTGAGAAAACCAAAAGTTGCTTTCACGTGGGACAAGGTAAATAGCCCGAGATTATTTTAAATCTTAATCTGTATTATATACTTGCTGATACGACAGACAGGCGTTGTCCTGTCCAGTGTCAACATTTTAATGAATTATTAAAATATTAAAAAAAACGCTCAGTTTTTTTTTTGGAAACTTATTGGAAATTATTTATTTTAAAATTTTCCGAGCTAGTTTTCCAATTTTTCTTTCTCTGATAACCTTATTTGGACGAAATTCGGTCGTTTTCATGTGATGCGCTTGTCAATGAAAAGCAATAAATTCTTATTTTATAGATATAGAGGCTTTATCTTGATAAAAATCAGATTATCTTTTTGTGTATTTTTTTCATTTTCCATGCTAAGATTATAAAGTTATTTTTTAGTAAAGGAAAAAATTCAATCGTATCTTATGACGTAAATTCAGAATGTGAAGGCAAAATGTCAATCATGCGGGTAGGGTTCGCGATTCCTTAGAGGTCAGAGTGTCTGGTGTATCCAACCAGGAGACGCAGGTTCGAATCCTGCCCGCGATTGAAATTTTTCCTTTACTAAAAAATAAATCTGATTATTTGAATTATAATCTGACAATAAATACGTAGTGCAGCACTATAATAAACAATATTGATCGAAAAATTACACTTTGCCTGCCCAATCGATTATTACAAACCCTTTCTCCGTCTCGAAACGTAATACAGTATGAGCTCGAACGGTTACTATTCTTTGGTATTAGTGTGTGACATTTTTTTTATTGTATTACAATTCTGAAACAGATAATTAGGAATATTACATTTCTATGCAACCATTGTTATTTAGGTGGTGTGCATGCAAACAATGATCTTTGACCTTGAACTCCTACGATACCGCGCGCGGGGCTGCACGGAGGTGAGGCGTGGCTCTCAAGGGGCACGCTCCATCCTGCTGCGTGGACCCATCTACTTGCTGGAGGAGATTGATGCGCTCATATTTCTCTGCAGTCCTATGTAAGCAGTAGCAACTATTATCGTGTGCTTTGCCTGTGCTTTGAAATGCTGATAGACAGACTATGTCAAGGGTCAGGGTCAAAGGATACTTCATAAAGATACCATTATAAATACCAATGTAACCTTGTCTGTCTGTTACGTTTTCACGCCAGAATATCTGAAACAATTTCGATGAATTTTGGTATAAAGACAAGATTTGATCTTGGAGAAGTATATAGGATACATTTTCCCTTTTGGGATGTGAGTGGCAAAGCTAGTATAAAATAAAGTTTCTCCAGTCAATAATGCTTTTATTGGATATCAATTACGAGAATTATAAGGTAAGTAAATGGGTGGTAATACCAGCTTGCGTTTTGTTTTTATAAAAGCTATCTCCAATTTGTGTTTTGACTAAAATAAATACTTAGCTAGCTATATATTTATGGTTAACCATATTTAATGTAATAAGTACTTAGTTGTCAAACATATTATTGGGTCATCATAAGGCGCTTTCAGTTTCAAGACACACTAAGGCCACATTGGAATGCCAAGTAATCATACTTACCTACGCATACTTTTTTTATTTCAGTTTCAACGACTTGGATGAACTACGTCACGCGGGTCTGTCTCTCGCTGATATGAACGGTCATGGTCTCTCCAAAGAAATGCTTCTACAAGGCTGGCAGCACCTCTCCCGGCTGGAGCTGCTTTTCGAGAAGGCCGAAAGCAGGAGTCTTTCCTTAGAAAAGTCCTGCAGACTTCTAGATCAGTGGAAGAAGAGGGGGGACCAACTGCTGTATTCTATGATACCGAAAGGAATCGCTGATCATTTGCGAGCGGGAAAAGATCCTATGGCGGCTTGTCAGGTAACGAGTTCCTTTTTAAATTAATCCTGTATTATATATTACCTACCATTACGTTATGGAATGCAATAATGTATTGAGTATTGATGCTCAACTAACAAACGAAGAAATAAATAAATTCGATATGAATTGCCATCTTAAAAAATAATTATTATATTAATGTATGTACGATACGAAAAATCAGCTCTGTAGTTTCCTCACGCGTACTGAAACTTAAAGCTGAGGACACCTAGGGTTCTATTCTGGCCAAAACATATATAAATAAGTATCTGTAGGAAAGTTATTTTATCTTGGTCAGAATAGACCACTGAATAGAAAATGGATAATACTTATCGTGTTATTGTTTGCTAAGTAGCTTTGTGCTGTGACTGTTGGAATAATCTTCTTTATTTTCTTCTGACAGGCGTTTGAAAACGTAACTATTATATTTTGTGCGGTGCAACTAGCGGAGGCGGGGACGAGAGCTGACGTCATGCAGACGGTCGCCTACATGAACGACGTGTACTCCAGGATTGACAGGCTCCTTGATACGCATCGAGTTTATAAGGTAGGTATCCTTCCTACCATGCGGGGTTATTAATTTAACAAGTGTCCTTATACTTGTTAAATTAATAACCCCGTGTCAGAATACCGTTCCTCAGTGCCATTCAGATTGGCATCTCGAAAGAAGCGAGAAAATATCTGGCTTGCTCGGTGGTAGGACCTCTTGTGGCCTGACTGGCTGGCGACCACCCTTACGTCGGAGTCTGTTGTAAAGCACCTTGGTGTGTGTTTCGACTTTTGTACGTAAGAACCAGTTTCCCTTCGGTTGCTCTGGCAGTCTGCAGTCCGTAGGGGCTCTTATGAGTCGACAACGCATCAGCAACTCTTCTTGTGTTGCAAGTGTCCGTGGGCGACGATGACTACTTACCACCAGGTGGCTCGCAACTTCATTTGCCGACTTAAACCATTAAAAAAATAGGTTCCCGCATTCCCTGAATAATCCCTAACGTAACTGGTACCATATTTAATATTTAAATAAGTACCTACTTACTTCATACTTGCAGGTGGAGACTGTGGGAACTGTGTACATGCTTGTGTCTGGAGCGCCTGAACGCAGACGTGCGCACGCGGCGTCTGCAGCCAGCGCTGCCCTCGCCATCTCGCGGGCAATCCCTGCTCTCACTATAGGTAACAACAATTTTAGAGCAGCATTTCCCTAGCTACGTTCCCAAAATCTTGGATGGCCCGAAAGAAATATTATGTCTCGTTTTTTTTTCATGACAGCAATAACTGTCCCGAATTTGGAACTCTATGAGATGGGTCGCGGTCCAGTCAACTTTGGAACCCCTGATCTAAAGGTTCATTGAATTGATTGTTTTGAAGTTCCAGATACACGTTGTCAGTAACATAATATACCATCACGCCTTTATTCCCTAAAGGGTTGTTAGGCAGAGGCGTAGGTACTAATGTACGCCCAAAGTTCGCCGATATGTTTAGGTCCCATGTAATAGGGGGCGAGCCTATTGCCGTTAAACCGGGCACGAATCCCAAGCATTAAGCTGCTACTAAGAATTTCATAGAAAAACCAAATAACACTGCTTGACCTGAGAATTGAACCCAGAACCTCTAGCGTAGCAGTCCCACTCAGGACCACTAGGCTGTTACAGTAATATTGTTGTTAGTAACAATTATAAAGAAATACCAGTTACCTACTACATTCATAGTCTATTGGTCTACTAAATGTGAACTTGTACCTACATTATTGCTAGTGAATACAAAGGCTAAACCGATGATTGCATTACAACAGGCATTCACACTGGTCCGGTGGTGGCTGGCGTCCTCGGCTTGCGCTTGCCTCGGTATTGCCTAGTGGGAGACACTGTCAACACCGCTAGCAGAATGCAGACTTCTTCTGAGGTAGGTAGCAAGTCTTTTACCTAAACTAGTTATCCTATGGAATATAACTTAACCTCTAATCATTCTGGGAAGAGGCCCGTCCGCCCTTGCCTTGGATTGATTTATAAAAGCTAAATTTGTTTGCATTCGATTTTTGAAAACGGCTCTAAAGATTTTAGTGAATTTAACAATGCTGGATTTACGGTCATGAAAATTCGATATAGCGCGGTCACAAACCTACCATTTCTTTTCTACCTAGAACAGATCAGAACAGAATTGAAACCGAGTGGTTGTCACACACATAGACACATCGGTCACCGGGCTTTCTGGAGTGGCACTCAGTCGACATCTAGCGCTTGCTTGCCGAGAGACTTATACTAGTAATCTTTTGCGTTAGTACGTAATAAATTGACCGGCTTTAGTTGGGTCTCGTTTCTGGGAAAATCCTTTTGTTAGAGTTTTTTTCAAAATCAGCGTAGCACGGTCACCCAGGTAATGATGATGCCCACAATTCTTAATATAGCGAGTATCATGGGAAGATTATCAAAGCTTATCTGACGCTAGTAGAGACTACTTTTAACCTAAACTGACATCACCCTGTAGCTGGGAATGCCTATTGGCAGTAAGTGACTGTTATTATAGGTACCTAAGAATATTTTTGATCTTTACTTTCAGCCTGGTCGAGTCCAAATATCTGCAATTACGGCAGCTCAACTACCTGCTGGAAGGTTTCGGCTTCGGCAGAGAGGAGTCATTAAAGTCAAGGTTGGCTCCAATCTATTCCGAAACTTTTTAAATGGGCCTTTCAAAGAAATTTTAAAACAAAACTGGTATCTTTAAGACTATTCACGGCTCGAAAGCTTCTGGAAAATGTGGTAAAGTGAGGATGTCAATTTTAGTAGCTTATTATTTCTGTTTTTGCAGGGCAAAGGCATGATGGAAACATTCTGGCTAGAAGGAGAAGTGGAGGAAGAGGAACAAAATGAGGCACTACAATTGTTTTCATTTTTGTGTGGCGATAACTAAACTTTACAACTAAAGTACCTACTATTTAATAAAAATATTGTAATTTTCAGTAAATATTTTTTGCTGGCCCTAAAATAAATTAATAATTACCTAATTAATTAATAGTTTACCTTTATGTCTAGACTATAGACCACAATTGTCAGTTATTTTTAGCATTTCATTATTTTAGTTTCTTAGGTAGGTAGGTACCACTGACCTCTTTAATACTATCCTCTATATAAAGCAGAGATCCTGTGGAGAGTCAGTGGAGATCCTGTCTACTGGAGTGGAGCTAACCTATGGAAATAACAACTAGTAACTAAATAGTAGAATTTCTCATAATAGTTTTACCAAGATGAATAATTCCGATTCGATATCGTAATCTAAAAGGAATTAATCATTTATTAGCATTATTATTCATAAAATCGGCGTTTATCGCTTCGAAAGCAATCTATTGCCAATATCTACTGATAAAATTGTACTAAGTAGATAAGTACCTAGTGTAATTTGTGACGTGAAATCTAATTACAAGTGCGTCATCTCGCTAGTCTTCTTATCATAATTTTGGCCTATACTTACAGTGAGAGAGTTCAGTTTGGTTGATGAATTATTCAAAAATCTCTAACAATCTTCAATAGTTTCGTAATTTTATGGAAAAATGAAACTTTTATTAATGAAACCCCTTAAGGGTTACCCGGCAATAGTATGCTAGTGTTTCTTAGGATAAGCATAAACAAAACACATCATGGCTAATATAATAATAATTTAATATCAACAGACGAATTAAATTCGTTTTAATTTTTTGTTGCTTTTTTATAATTTGATTCAATTAGTACAATATTGTGTCTTAATACTAGGCTACATAATATCCACTATCCAGTTTAGATGCTAATAACTTTGGACCTTTTAAAACTGAGAAGCGCATAAGTTTGGTTTCTGGATGAATTTATCTCCTATTAAATAATATTTTACAAGGTGACGTCACACGCTTCTAAATTCCAATAGTTTCAATTTTATTAGTAGCTCACCTGGTAGTAACCCTAACAATAATAATATTATATTAACATTAAAATCGGAATAAATGTTTAAAAAACAATGTAAGTAGTACAAGTTTAAGGGCCGATTTTTCCATCGCCAGATAAAATTATCGGAGGAATAATTCAGATTTTTTGACAGTTTAAATTATCTATACAAAATCTCAAACGTCAATTTTATTCACAGATAAAAGTAATCTGGCGATGTAAATATCGGCCCTTAAAAATATATTTAAAATCGAATTTGCATGTTTGTCCAGATAAATGTGTAATTATAAATGCATATACAAAATCGTGTATCCCTATCTATAGAACTTTTAATAGCTTTAAGATTTTTCTGCATCATTTTGAAATATTACATGTGTACCTACTTACTGACTTATTAGTATCTGCCTGCATGCATAGCATGGCAACGTAGACAAAGAATTATGTCGACTCTTTAGTCGACATTACGGACAGAATTATTTTTTGACAGCCCTTACATTTTGTTTACGCTTATCACGCAATGCAGCCCTATGTGTGCGTGTGTAAGCAAATCGGAATATGTCAAAACTGTCAAATTTCTTCAATCGATTTTCAATTTATTCCCCAAATTAGTACAGTTTATTATCCATTGGGGAAATTTGACAGTTTGTGGTAAATTGAAGTTGACTGTACATTAAATAAGTACAACATTTTTCTTTTCGAGTAGGTAGCTAATGATTATATTATACCTTCTTTGTTAAAACCGTACGCGTCAATAGGCTTTTGATGTAAGTATTATTAAATCTTGTTTCAATTGAAATATAATCTTTTTTTGAATGCGATTTATATTTTACTTTGCTCTCAATGTGGTTATGTGAACGGGCATAACCTGGTATTCTGGTTATCTTGAAGGGTTTAGATTAGATAAAAAGTGTCGGTCACGACAGTGTTGTCAATTTGGCTTACAGTTATTACAAACTAAAGAATAGGTACCTACTTACTTACATTACGTAATTGTTAAAAAAATAATAGTATAATTTCACCAAAAAACCGCTGAAATAATTTACTGAAACATTTACTGATTTAATTTCAAGTAGGTACACTTCCAATGCTAAAATTGAATTAGTTAACCACTTCGATATTCGAGATAATCCTATTTTGGTATCTAAGCTTACCTATTCACATAATAGAGGTTTTGCAATCTTACTGAACATGTAGGTAGTTATTATGATTGCCGATTAGGTCTGTAGTTCTTAAATAAATAGTTCCATTTTACAGCCAAAATTAATTATCATTGATTGATCGATCCTTATATACAAACTATACATACACGTTGGTTACAAGCCCGAGGGCCTATAGAAGTTAAATTTTTAGTAATAAATTAAAAAAAAAATAGAAAAAGCAGCTCTACTATGAATTTTATTACTACACTCCCTCGTACAATTTGTGCGAGTGTAAAGAGTCCGTAGTAAAGCCGCCATTTTTGATAAGTAAGCGAACAATGAATAATTACCATTTGTCGCAGTCTGATAACAAAAAAATAAAAAGGTGGATTTCAAAAAATGTTAATGAACTTTCTAAAGATAACGCTATGCTCATAATAAATGACGTCATTCGATTACGCTGTTTGCCTATGCGCAAATGAGTGCAGATATACGGGTTAGAAAGAGATAGCTACAATCCCTCAGGTAAACGTCGAAAATTTACCGCCATTGGAAAAATTAAATGTTTTTCGTCTATGACTATTTGTCATTGTCTTTCGTGCACAATAATGTAGTTAGGTATCTCCTTTTAAAACTATTTATATAACATTGAAAAATACTGTCAAATTGAGCTGTATAATTCTCATATACGAAAATAAATTATCTAGTACACACAGTTGGCACAAAGGTATATTGGGACGGTAAGATGTTTAACATGCCTTCGATGACAATTAACAACTGTACGTAAATTTGCCTCATTTTATACAAACAAAAAAGGTAAACGTACCAATTAATGATCGAAGCGTTTTAACAAGTTTGCGTGAAGTTATTGTTAATGAAGTTGTTCTATTGCTTACAGAGCTATATAACAGAAAATTTATTCCGTTTTCTTACAATTATAAATGTGAATTTTTAATTATTTATTTTAAAAATACATTTCTAATACATTTAAATATTACAAAAGGTGCAGCTTTACAAGTTATCAACTATTGAGGTATCGCATTTAGTCTTAACTAACGTATATCTGTTAGGTCTGAACTTTTTAAATATTTACTGAAAACGTGTCCCAAGAAGTAAGAGAAGGATGGCGCTATAGAACATAATACAGTCGTCTCTCTCGTAATGTCACACGTATGCTCGTATAGTCCTAAGTATGCTCATATAACGGTTCCAATCTGTTATTTTATGTACATAGAACCTATGACATACCTACCACTTCTCTTTACTTTGGATATTATAACTTTCTAACAACATCACCAAAAAAGTTGGTACGTAATCATTAATTAGTAAGTGTAAATATTTATATACATTTCACTAACAGTTGTAGGTAATATAAGTAATATAGGTACATGATTATAATATGAAAAAATACGCTTCAGTGAGAACAATGCGATGCGATTTTATGAGATGAACACTCGATTTAACAACTCCTACGATACGTCACTGTGATGAACAATTCGCGACAATGTAATTCAAGAGACCTAATAAAAATATTGTTTTAAAAAAGATTGCCCCATGCTAAGTTGTATCGTTGGGCAATTAAAAACACAAACCATGTTATAAAAATTGATCTGGAACAAATATGGTCAACTGATATGTTCCATGCGGTGATCGATCTCGCATTCCATAGTAAAAGACCATCGTTTATCCAATGTACCGACTTTAGACGAACAAGTTTGAACCGGACATGTCGCATATTATACCTTGATAAAAACAATGCAGAACTACATGCATAAACCTCATTTAAACGTAAAAAAGTGCGAATCTGCTTGGATAAACCACATCTATATAAAACAAGATAAAAATATTTCATAAACTGTAGAACATAAGCTAAGGCACTAGAATATACAATCGAAAAAAATATAAGAAAGCACCAAAAATACTTAAAAATACTAAAGTGAACTGATTTATATTTGGTGTTACCAACACCGAACAATATCTTAATAACAATAAAACATAAAACAAACTTTTGGTCCTCAAACCTTTGGAAATACAACAATACAAAAACAATATAATGCATTCATCAATTAATAATAATAAACTGTTTTTTTGTCAATAAATCATGAATGATGGATTTTGTGTACAATAGCTACCATAAGTGAATATAATTTATCTTTGTATTACTGTTCTCTAAACTTCGCTACATAATATCATGATTACTATCGTATAATATATTATAAATTGGAATTAATGCGTATAATCGTCTCTTATAATATTCATACAGTATTAATTTAATTTTTAAATAAGTACTTTATTTATAGGTATATCAAGTATGAAGAATCTTTAAACGACTCCATTTTAATATAAGTGTGGTGTTCAGTCTTTCCATTTTTATACAAATCGGTTAGAAAGGACATAGATAACACTCGTTCTTCTCTATCATTCTAGTTAATCCAATTGAATACAGTTCTATCACAATAACGCTGTGTAACTTATTGCAGTATTGCAATGTTTATTCTTACTTCTAAGGAATGTCGCTTAAGTCTAGTACTGATTACTTTTTAAAGAGAGCTGTCACCTCCTCGATCGTCCTATTCTTTGTCTCTGGCAGTTTCAGGTATGTGAAGATAAAGAATAAGATTAAGAGGACGGTATAAGGCAAGAACACGTAGTTGCCGAACGCATTCGACATCGGAATGAACGTTAACCCTACGATGAAGTTGGCGAACCAGTTGACGAGCGCGCCCACGCTGACCGCCGCGCTGCGGGCACCCTGCCCGAATAGCTCCGACAACAACATCCACGGAATAGAACTAGGACCCACGCCGAAGAACGCCACGTACAAGAATGTGAATATCACGGCGAATATACTCATCGTAGTGTTGTTCTCGTACGTGAAGAAGGCGACAGTCATGAGAACGGAGAACACCGTCATTCCGGCTAACCCGCCCAGTTGTAGAGTGCGCCGGCCCAACCGGTCCATCAAAGGAATGGACACGAGGGCCATCACGAACAGCATGCTGCCCACACCTATCGATGACAGTCGGGCATTTTCCTCTGTTAGTCCAGCGCTTTCGAAGATCGTCGTGGAGTAGTACAATACCGCGTTGATACCTCCCAGCTGCTGAGACAAGTGCATCACGACGCCTATCACGAGCGGCTGCCGGAGTGCCTTAATCATGAACAAGTCTCGAATCGTGAACTTCTCCGCCTGCCTCGCTGCGCGGTCTTCTACGTGCATATCATTAATCTCGTCGTCGATTTCGCTCGTCCCTCGGATTTGAGCTAACGCTGCCCTCGATTTTTCCTCATCGTGTACAACAAGCAACAAGTATCGGGGACTCTCAGGTGCAAAGATTGTCATAACGAACTGAAGAGCTGACGGTACGGCTGCAATTCCGAGTAGCCAGGGCCAGCCTTCATTACTACCTAGTATCAGGTCAATTCCCAGAATCTGTCCACCGACCATTCCAAACGCGACCGCCAACTGGTTGACGGTACCGAATGCGCCTCGTAACCGCACCGGCGCTACCTCCGACACGTAGGTGGGAGAAGCAGTCGTCGCGAAACCACAGTTGATGCCTATCACAAATCTGCCAATAATGATCATTTCGACCGAGTCACCTAGTTTGCTGAAGCCCATCAACGCAGCGCCGCAGACACCGATAACAGCGTTGAAGAGCAGAGCATTTTTACGGCCGTATCTTTCGAGCATCCAGCTGGCAAGGGGGCACCCGATCATACCACCAACGGCGAAAATACTGACGATGACACTGAATATTATGCTGGTATCTGCCTCGTACTGGGTGCTAATGAAGTTCTCGATGAAGGAGCGCGGGGAGTTGATCACGCCGGTGTTGAAGCCGAACTGCAGCATGCCGAGTACGGCCGCGCTCACCGCGTAGAGGAGCGCGCCCGTAACGCCGCCACCCGCCATCTTCGTTTTTGAAGATTCTGAAACGAATATACCAAAAATATATAAATAATTTGTTACTAAAAGAAAGTTATGTTGGACCATCATTTATCTTATCAGATCACAGTAGCTTGTGCAGATCTGAAGTGTTATATTTTGATACGAGATAAAATCGCATGCACCTTGTTGAATTTCATCACAATCGCTTATCAGGGAAAACCTGTTCCATCACAGTTTGTAGCCGTTATTATATTAAACAACTCTAGTATAGTTAGAGTCACGAACTCTCGGTAGTTGCTACTTTTTTGCCGTTTGTTTTCGTCAGATAATAAACAAGTGACGTAAAAACTGGAATATCAATTAGAATCTAACTAAGGCTAGCCTTCACCTGACATTTGAAATATATGTATAAGTATATAAATATAAGTTGAGTATGTATGAGTTTCTTGCCGGTTCTATAAAACCAACTATGTAGAACCGCGCAACTATTTTTTAACTATTCAATAACACGAGTACCTGTATTATTCGTCTACTTAAAATAAAACATTATACTTCGACCCACTTACATAGTCTTATCTAATTATGTTAAAAGTGAGCATGTTTTAACAAAACGAGAAAAATATACAGGATTAATTAACCACGCTGATATCATAGAAGCAGAACTAAATAACTACTAATACAAGTAGAAAAGCACAAAGGAAACAACATTTTATTTGTAAAAAAGACTACATTAATATTTATGAATAAATTATTTATATTTATTTGGAACACATTCGAAGTAGATTTTACAAATATTGGAGTCAGAGCCACGTCATAGCTAGGTGAAATAACTCCAAGGTATCATAATCATATCTGTTATTGGATTTTTGTTGTTATTGGTAGCAGCTTGCAGTTTTTACTTATGTTCGGTAAAGCCAATAGGCTCGCTTTTTTTATCTCGAACCTAAATATACCAACCAACTGTGGCTGTACATCCCTTAACACTTTGTAGAATACAGGCGTGATGTGTTTATTTATAATAATTATATATTGTTAAAATTAGTCCATGAAAAGTGTAAACAAAATGCCACCTATCTAAATAGGAATTTAAAAAAGTAAGTGTACAGGATTTATCCAGCTTGAACTGGCAAAGACAATATTGAAAACACTTCATCTCTCATGCCTTGAAGATAAAGAAATCCATTCAACTTTTTAAAAAATTTTAGGCCACATGGACTTTTTATAAATCTTATTTTAGGAGTCTAAGAAAAACCACACTGTACTGACGTATCACCTTAAGACCACCAGAGATAATAAAAAGTGCGAGTTAGAATGTAAATGCTCAATGTCAATTCTACCTTTTGCTCGTTCTTGACTAAAAGTTAATGGATCAAGAATTTTTCGATTAAAAAATTATCATTTCAATAACTTACCAGAAGATTCCATTGCGGGACACGTCGAATTGTTTCGAAATATCGAGTAGTTCTATGTCCCGAAATGTTATTATCAACGATATAGATATCAAATCTGATCTCCTACGTTTATGATAAAGCAAAGATATTAAATGATTATATGTATATAACATAATAACAAAGCTGCCTAGACTATATCTTGATGTTATGATAACCGCATAACTAGGGAATATAATAAATCAGCATCATGATATCTATGATTAAATTAAGGATATTCAAGCGAGTAAATAAAAAGAGAGGAAGCAAGTGTGCCCTACACCTTAGTTATGCGACAAAAACTTAAAACATCAGATGCTATCGAAAAATACCCAGCAAAATAACGCTATAGAAAAGACCTAGCAACAGACCCAGGAAGCGTTGGAACAATTATGTTGAGGAAGATATGAGGAGTATAGGCAGGAAAACATCTTGGCGAAGGAAAGCCAGAGACAGAGCTAAATGGAAGAAGAACATTGTGGAGGGAAGGCCTACAAATAGTTAAAACTATGGAAAAATCAAAGGATGCTAATAAAAGTATTTGCCAATTCTATACTAATTAGGTTGAACGGAGGTACACCACAGGACACAGATCGCCAACTTGCGCGTAATAATAAATACGGTAAAATAATACAGAAACGTACAATATTAAAACATAACCAATGTTACCGAACAATGGGACCACTATTATCTTTATCAAAGAAGGTACCAAAACTGAAAGAAAATATACCCATCGTCACATATTTTGGAATACAGCACATTAATTATCCATTGCTGATCTTTTTTATGGTATGGCTTTAGGACTTCTATGACACTATGGTAGCTGGCAAGTAATGGGATATGTAGATAAGATTGTCTATTATTTACCAATATTCTACCACGACATATATAATTTGTTATTTTTGTGGTATCAATTGTTGTTATTTTACCGTATCTTTGTGGACTCTGGACCCTGATCTATTAGATTTCAAGGATATAAATTATTTAGAAATTTTCTTTGTCTGGGTTCAAACCTCAAAATAAAACATCAAGATCGTAGATAACGTTTCGTACGATAATAAATCTGTAAAAATAGCAGTTTTATTTCAAGTAAATCTTTGACTTTAAAAGACTTTGCCTAATTACTCTGGTAAAGTGATAACGAAAAACATTTTATTTCTTAACTACAAAGCAAACAAAAAAGCGCAATAAAAAAACTCTAAAGAAACTTTTAAATACGATGTTACATTTTAACGGTCGGTTAACAAAAGATCTGAAGCAATCGACGATATTTAAGATAGAGCTTGCAATGTTGTTGAAACACTGTATTTTATTTTAAAACATTTATCAGACAATACGAAACTTAACAAGGCATTAGTTCCGCTTAACGGAGAAGATAATGTACATTAAAATAATGGAACGTTACATAAAAACAAAAAAGCGGTAGGTATTTGAAGAAGATAAGAGTATGTTTATCGCATATACTCAAAGATCTCAAAGGTTTATACTATTAATTTTTTTTTGTGATTGAATAAAAAAAAACTCTTATCAAATAATCCCGAAATAATATATAGTCATGATTCCAAACAAAATTGTGCACTTAACAAGTGTAAAGAAACGTGCTAATTACACTACAGTATCGTATTTCGTGTAACTAAATAATATCGAAGGATGATTCTAAAAGAGGGTAGTTATAAATGATTTGTCTTATCTCTGAATGAATTTATCTAAATATAGCCTGAGCAAATATTTTGCCGCCATAAAAAATACACGTCTGCGGAATGATATTGTAATGATGAAATGACAAGCTGTTGGAATTACTCTACACGAGTTAAAATATACATAACTACCTAATTACAAATAAACGGTACTTAATTAGTTTTAATTTTCAAATCTTTAACCTTAATAATATCTTAATCAATAGAAACTCAAGTTTCATTCCTCATTACAAAAAAAACTATCCTTAATCCATAAGTAACCTTAACATGAAACAAGGCTAACCAGATAACACAAGGCCTTTAGAACCAGGTGACACGGAACTTTCTGTTCATAAATAAGTTTTTGCATTATATATTATATTTAAGCAAAGGCAACTCACCAAATCAGTCAATGAATCCCAAAACAACGACACGTCAATTGAACAGTAACAACACTGAGTAAGCAGTGAGTTGTAAAACTCTAGTCACTAGTGGATGTGAAAACTGTGTTGTGAAGGCGACGGACCGAAACGCACTGACTGCATTAAAGGTCGTTTGCAACACTGGGACAGCAGCCGTCGTAAAGCTTGGAACATAACGACAGTTTTGCAGAGATATTCAAATTGTGCTTATCGCTCCACGTGGTAGTGCGTAGAAAAATATCAACTATACCTTTGTTAAGATTTAATTGTTCAATTAACATGGTTTTAAGGAACTAATGAGTGTCGTGACTCACTAATTTTTCTTTCTTTTAAACAATTAAGTACCTACTATTTAAAACAGATACACAGTTGACAGCGGATATTAGTATACTTATGGAAGGTGATACTCATCCTCCTAGAATAATATGAATTTTAGGTATTAAGACGACTTTGTGCGAGATGAAAATCTGTAGACGCAAATACAATATATGAAGTATACAAATGATCATAATAAAAGTCTACAGACAGCGTACAACCTAACCCACCCTACCCTCGAGAAGAAACATAAAATTTTGCATAGTAGTTCCTAATGAGACGAAATTTTGGGGTATTCCCACTCTATTAGGAGTTTTTTTATAAATACTATAAAATGCACCATATGATACTGAGAATACTATGGCAATTCTTTAAAATAACATATGTATTTATCAACAATTATCCTACCATTGTATTCTTAATAATTACGAGGTACTTCTGTAGTAGGTGCTAGTTTGATTTACATTTATTCTCACGATTCTACGGCGGCTATACGGCTATTGTTTTGAATTGCAAGGTAAGAACATAAACAGGTTTGTTCTAAAATGATAAAGCTTCTAAAAACATTCATCTAGAATAATCTAGATCATTCCATTCTTTTTTAACATAGGCTTCTGGTTCCTTAATATTCTAGTTAAATATGTCTTAACCCGACACATCTATAATATTTCATTATAACCATCGCCCCTTCACCGTATCACTGCTGGACAGGGATCTCCTCTTAGAATGAGAGAGGTTAGCAGATTAGCGCCCCGTAGTGAAAATCTGTCAGGCATACAGATTTCCTCGCGATGATTTTCTTTGCCATTTTAACGCGTGATAATTATTTAATCGAAACTAGACTATGGTTGTGCAATTCATAGTCATGTCACTAGGTCACAGTTTCTTAACATGGATGTCGCGTTCGATAAGTAGGTACACCATGACTCCAATAGAGTCGGAATGTGTGCAATAAAATAATTCCTTTATACGAAATATTATCCCTTTATTGTTTTTAATTTTAAAAAAGCTCAGTTTTGGAATTACGCACCTACATTATATCGAAACAAACAACACACAATTACGTGACATACTACACAAAGGGTTGCTCTAATCTTATCACTTCAATTAACTGACTTTTATTGGTAAATCGTATGCATTGTTCTGGTAATAACATATATGCGACAATAATGTTAATTACACCATTATTGCATTTTCTATTTCTTTTCTATTGTCTGGTATCGATTTTATTCTTATTGAATTTTATTATTAACTTAAATCACCCTTCACAATTTATATCCATAGTAAAAAGTCTATCTATCCGTCCGTTTGCTTGTAACGATTTCACGCCTAAATATCTAAACCAATTTTGATGATATAGATAGTCAATAGTCTAGTGATATAATATATGTAGCGCACAGGCTACACTTTGTCTCTGGTATAACAAAAAGACGTTTGTGATGCGAGTGAGTGCAGAACTAATTGTCTGCTCGCGGTTTCGAGCAAACAATTAGTTCTACATATTGTGTATTGGTACAATACTTTCGAGAATCGTCTTCAAGAGGCTACATTTAACTAATAAAATTGATCCTGACGCAACAACCACAACACCACTTACATAAAATTATTACCTACTCATTATAGAGACCAGAGAAACTGGTTTTACCGTCAAACCGAAATAGATATAAATGCTAATCTTTTTGCTTTACCTTCTCGTAATCAAAGAGACGCTTGCGCATTAAAGTAATCATAGGGCAAGTTGAATCGTCACGAGTTAACATAAGGCTTGAAGCACGTTAAAGACCAGTAATTCCAAGCAATGACATTAAGGAAGACGCTATTTAAAAGTAATGATACGATTTTTTTGCATGAGACTATTCTGCATGTCATTGAAGGAAGTTATGCGTTGAATCTGACCAATGCATGACTTCGAACGTTATGAATAGGGGAACGAGAAAACATAAACCTGTACCATCACGCCTGTATTGCCCAAATGGTTGGGCAGGGCGTACTTATTGTACATATAATTCAACAAATATGCATAAACAAAATGTATAGAAATTACATTTAGGAAAATCCAATTTGTCGAAAACTTAACTAACACGTTTCCATAGACATTGTTTAGTCATTGTTTGGTTAGCTATACCAAATACTTAGGTTTGTTGAAGTATGGCTAGATTTACTTTAATGTAGATTAAATATTCTTTAACTTAAAAACAACATAACCCATTATGAATTTGAGCTATCCATAAAAATAATTCAACAAATTCATCAATAGTATCCGCTATCCAAGAGCTGACCTAACAACAAAATACTTAATAAAAAGACCTACCGAGTATAGATCTACGGAATAAAATAAAGTCTATTTTCGTGGGATTTTTCCGACACTAAATCAATTTGGATGAATAGCTTAATCACAGTAATCACATACATTCAACCCCAGTGACAAGGAATTTCATATAAAAATAGACTACACAGTCGTCTCGGATTTCATGTTTCCATGGGTGACGGTTATAATTTCAGAAGCTCGGATTGTCCATAGCAATCCAATCCGTGCTCGCAGCTAAGTATAAATTACACTGATTAATGAATCTCCTAGGATAAGCTACCTAACACGGTCAGTCTATGGATGGGTAATCATTCTGAGCATAATTATCGAAACGTCTTGATGTAAATGTTATTAAGTTTGGCATCAACAACAGAAATAAAACAGACAAAATAAATACAAAGGAATTTTAACACACTACAATATTATGTAAACATGGGCCTGTTATTCAAAAATGGACGGGTTCGACGCAGTAGGTATTATTACAATGTACATAATATATTATCTGGTATGAAGCTAATTTTAACCCAAATTAAGGAACATGCGCAAATCCTCATCATCTTAATCTTCCTGTCTCTTGAATTCACCTGATAGAACGATTTCAGTTTAACTGTGCCCAACATATCGTAGATAAAATTTCAGATACTTACATACCTAAATATACTTACATATTTCGATTATTTTAATTAAGTGAATTATTTCATTGTTTATTTTCTCTTTAGTTATTGTTTATATTCTACTATATGTGTGCTGACTACCTATTTCATTCTTACTCTATGAAAACTGAAATAAATGTTTTATTATTATTATTATAAATAAAAATATAAATTGTATTGGCATGTGTATTGGCGCGGCCATTTTGTTTTATTTTTTGGGGTCCGCGGGTCATGGTAAATTGGCGCTGCATATATCCATCCATAATCGTACTTACTATTAACTATTATACATTTTAAAGTACATAACTGTCTGTTACCTTTACACGGCTAAGCCGATGAACGGATTTTGATAAAATTTGGCAATGGCAATGTGATCGGATCTCGATACCTAACGATACCTTCACCTGGTCCGACAGGGTTTTCTTAATATGTTCTATAGTATATAGTTTTTAGCGTTGTAAAGACCCATAATTTTGCAATAAGTACATTTGGGCGAATTATCTAAATGCTAACCGTATCTTAGTGAACACGCATTTTCTTTAACATTGAAATGTAGATTAGTCACTCACTTGCCATGTAGTGCAGGTGACTAGTATAATATCAATAGGTACCTTAATTATACAATTTGTATGTTGGTTTGTTGAAGGTTGAAGGTACCGGCGTCATTTCTCTTGGTTTCCCCACTAGGCGTAGCACCACAAACCGCAATACTAACCACGGAATATTATATGATCTTTTACTTGAGTACGGGTTTAGGGTTACCTATTCATTAACAATTGATAGTAAATTATCTGTGAAATAAGTAAGAGCCATCATTGGTAATGCCACATGACAAACAAAAAAAAACAGCTGAACAACTATTTTCAGCTTAAAAATGATTAGATTTTTATAACAGGAAATTGAATTCAATTGTATAAAATAAACAAAGACCAGAATGGCCGGGGGAAAATAATTTGTTCAAACTGTTGTACCGTTTGACAAGACCGTCTCGGCAATGAATAAGTATAGCTTATGCTTATAGTCACACACAAACAGCTAAAACTAAACAAAGTGCAACATAAATTTAAACTCAATTTACGACTTACTATTTATTATTATTCATAATGACCTGCTGCCTGCGAGTATACATAAGTTTTACTTATTAGCATCCTCAGAGGACAAAAGGCTGTTGTTATAAACTGAAATAAAACGCAGATTGAAAACTGCAGTCTTTAAAGATGTTATATCTTAGTTCATAATTAAATTTTATATCATCATACAAATTTAAACACACACACACACACACTGGAAATATTAACTACCTGTAAGTCATACTTATGCAAGTGTCTTTTTGACTACAATATCAAAATGTAAATGTTCATTTTGTTCACCTTCAAAATCTTAAAAACCTCTACCTACCAACCTATTTTACCGATTGCTTTTAGGCCAAAGAGTTACGACGTATAAATTGATTACAGAATTTAAGATTACATTAGAATATCTACCTACTCTAAATATTTAAAAGGGGTATGTATGTTCATAAATGATAGCCTATAGACTTCTAGATAATCCCTCTTTCTATTGGTGAAAACCGTATGAAAATCCGTGCAGTAGTTTTCGAGATGAGCCCGAACAAACACAAACTGAGCGTAGCGGGGACTTTAACGTAAAACTCGGCTGTTTTCTTATTACATTACAAGTTATTATAATATATATTATAATTATGTAATAGTAACTTAAATAACGTCAATGTAAGTAAAAGTGTAAACACGGTTTATACTTGAGTGAAAGTCACAGCGGCGCCACCGCACGCCTCCATACCAGTCACTACGTCATTGATGTAATCGTCACATACCAAGAGCCGACGTGCTGAGAATAATACTTTTAACATTTATTATTAAAAAAATAATTCGCTTACATCCTACGCGTTTCACATGAATGCCAAGACCCGATTCTAAAATAAAACTTACCGTCGCAATCGCAACTGAAATTCGTCGAATAAAAACCAACATCAAGAAACAATTTCGAAACAGTTTCAAAACCCTTTGGGACATTACAAGATGATACATACCTACTGACCTGACAGTGATATATATTTAAGTAAGATTTAGGATAACAACTTGCTCTTTATTTATGCACAACTTAACGGACGATAAGAGATGATAAGAATCATGAAGGGATCTTTATTAGGTATAGCTATCCAAGTACATTTTGTTGACTTTCTGATTGATATTGTTAATGAAAGTTACGGAAGAATCATCAATCCATATACTATCTCACTGCTGAGCACGAGTCTGTCTCAGAGTGAAAGGAGACTATAATCCACCACGCTAGCCTACTGCGGGTTGGCAGCTTCACACGCCATTGAGAAAATCTCTTAGGTGTGCTGGTTTACTCACGATATTTTTCTTCACCGCTTAAGTGAGTGATCAAAGTCAAAGTCAAAACATTTATTTCAATTAGACCATTTAAATAGGTACTTTTAATAAGTCATAACTATATGCACGGTTCCAAAATGTGGGTATTATGGAGAAGAGCCGGCAAGAAACTCCATAGATACTCTATTTTATAGAAAAAAAACGTGATTACAATATTAAGCTTTACAACTTTGTTATAAATAGTTGCTGAGAATAATGCAGTTAGATGTGTAAGATTTATTCATTATATTAAAAAAAATCATTGCCACAGCAAGTAAGAGCTGACCAGCCCCGACAGACGGCACCCGTTCACGAACATGACGTGTGTGTCGGCGTAGTTCGACTCAATCATCAGCAGGACATATAAGTGAGCATGACAAGCTCAGACTGTGGGCAAAATATTTTTACAGTTAAATATATGTATGTACCTACTTATACAGATAGCTACATCAATATCTGCACTATACGCACACTTTACAGTTTTCTTTAGGAAATTATACAATCATAAGTACGACCTTTGACTTGGCAGTCCAACGCATACGCAAGCACATAGTTAGTACCTTACAAAACTTACTAATAGGTGTTATACAAACAAGACATTACAGTCTGCGTACATTATCAGGATCAACTACGAATGTAGCAAAACAAAAATACACAAATAGCTTTATGAGTCACCTTAAGTACATTCATCTTATGACATTTAAGTCACGAACTGTACGATATAAACAGCCGAGAAATATGGTATTCCAATAAATACCCACAATACCTGCTGTGACCTAATTCTTTGTGAGGAGGACAATAAAATACCTACCTGCCTGAGTAATGGTGACCGACAACACAACCTGAGATTACAAACCGAAGTTCAAACTGAACCACTACACTATATTTAGAAAATTTGTACTTTTTATTACCCGACTACTTATATTTCTGGGATTTTGCGAGCGTTTAATAATACTGCCCTTCTCGTGAAGGTTTTGTTAAAAACTTGGATAGCTACTTATAATAGTGATAAGTATAATTATATCATACCATTTGCTTTCCAACTACTTAATCCAATTGTTTTAAATGTCTGCAGATTTTTACAGTTTGACGTCTCTTTTAGACGTATTTCGTGGTTCTAATGCGATTACAGTACCACACATTCGCATGTATAAAAAGTACATATAAAATGGGAATTAAGTAATGAAAAGTGGAGGGGCAATTCTATTTTAGACCTCAGCAGAGTACTCAACGAAAAGTCTAACCAACCAGAAAAAAAAGGTCTTTACAAACCATTTTTGACGGAAAATCTAAGGTCCGACACACTTGTATGTATTTCGATACCTCCCACGTAAATTGTTGTATGCCACAAAATTGCTATTTTGCTTTTTTGTTGAAAAAGATCCTAATATGAATCATTATATCCATTCAATGTGAAAAAACAACAAAAACACAATTTTTAAAGGATTTGTCAGACGCATAATGTTGTAATTTTGAAACGCGAACGGATTACACCAACGTATATGCCTATACATTTGTGTACGCGGGGCGCGGGGCGGGTAGAATCACGCGCTCGCGCCTCGTATTGGTTACAAACAACAGACTACGCGGCGACTTTCAACCGGCCGCATGCACGTTGCAAGCGCTTATAATTTATTTGCTAATTCATTGACGTAATTAGTTTACTTCATATTTGTTATAATGAATCGTACAAGTATTATATCAAGAGGGCGTCGAATATGTGATTTACTTAATAATGCGAATATACAAAGTAATAATGCCGATACACCCATTGAAAACAACAATATTTCATTAAACGAAATAGAGTTAAACAGTTTTCCTGATTCAAGCCTACGAAATATTATAGGTAAGTTTATTTTAGTATTATTTCAGTAGCATGAATTAGGTTACTAACACTTTTTATGGTGGCACCAACCTAAAATATTGTATAGATTACTTACGACAATATTCGCCGGTGAGCGTTCATTAAAAATGTTGTATGTGATACATACAATATTTTACGTTTTCGTTGAAGTTAAACATTTTGTTGTATGTAATAAATACAACATTTTACTTCGGAAATCGTTCATTAAAATGTTGTTGTATAGTGAAATGCTATATTTTACGTTGGATTTACTTTTTTTTTACTTAAAATTTACGTTGTAAGTCAAGTCGTCAATTGAAAAGTCGATTTTTAAATTGTAAGTACGACTGCCTCAATAGCTAGATGCGTACCTAGTGCATTGTATTAGCACGCCGAGGTCTCAGGTTCGATTCCCCGAATCTGCTGATCATTTATTATACAAAACATTATTATTGTTTCAGAGTCTCCATTACCAATAAGCTTTAATGAGTCGGAAATTAATGAGCTAGCAAACATAATTGATACAGATTTCTTTGATAATAACCCAGAAGTTGCTTCAGATTCTGATATTGCAAATCTCGAAACACCGCATCCTTCACCTTCTTGTAGTACCAACCACTTAGACTACGACTGTGATAATGATTTTTGCCCTTATTATATACAAAAGGAAAACTTATCAACTTTTGATATTTTGCCTGTACCCTCACCAGGTTATCTGTCTAGCTGCTCAACATATACAACAATAAACAATTATAGTCCGCTGTCAGATATTTCGAATAATAGTCCTAGCACAAGCGGTCGCCGTCGTCAACCAAGGAAAGATAAAGGTAATATAAGAAAAAGACATTTTAATGAATGGATAGACACTAAGAGAAAGAATTTACGTAATATGGGAAAAGAGTACATGTCAAGAAATGGTAAAATTCAAGCAAAGAGAAAGATGGGTCCGCCATGTCACTGTCGCAAGAAGTGTTTTGATAAATTTAGTGAAGGAGAAAGACAGAAGATATTTGAGAGTTTTTGGAGTTTGGGAAATCGAGAAAAACAATGGATGTATATAGCCAGCTTAGTAAAAAAAAATATTAAACGCAGAGTCTACACCGATACCACTTCAAGGCGTAAGTACACGTTAAAGTACTCATTGCCACTAGATCATGGTGAAGACAATTATGTGGATGTATGCAAAAAACATTTTTTGAGCACTATTTCCGTCAGTGATCAGGTTATTAATAAGGCCCTAGAAAAGATGGATATGGCTACTGGAGTACTAATTCCAGATCAAAGAGGAAAACACTCAAACCACCCTATAAAAAAGACAGAGTCTGTTATAACCAGTGTGTGTGACCATATTAAGAGTTTGCAGCCTGTTGAGTCACATTTTACTAGGCAAAGGTCAAATAAGTTATATTTGGATGGAGATTTAAATTTTCATAAATTATTTGAAATGTATAATGAGTGGCTTCAGTCAAATACATATGAAGAGAAAGCTAAATCCGAACGTCTATATCGAGACATTGTAAATGAAAACTTTAAGCTCAGTTTTTATATTCCTAAGAAAGATCAGTGCGATCAGTGCCACATCTTTAGAAATATTAACAGTCCATCAGAGCAGCAAGTCATGGATCATGAAATTCACGTCACTAACAAGAAGTTATCCCGACAGCTTATGAAGTCTGACAAAGAGGAAAGCAAATCTTCTCAAGGGAAAATAATTGCTGGTACTTTTGATTTTCAAAAGATTCTTAATGCACCCCATGGCCAATTGAGTATTTTATATTACAAACGGAAGCTGTCCGTCTTTAATTTTACTATATTTGACCTAACAAATAAAGAGGGTCATTGTTATATGTGGCACGAGGGAGAAGCCAAACGTGGTTCTAATGAGGTATCAGGCTGTCTTTCTCATTTCATACATAAAATGCATGAACAGGGTGCAAAAGAATTTCGATTCTGGTCTGACAATTGTGCCGGTCAGAATCGCAATCGTATCGTGTTTGCGTTTTATGTTTATATTGCTAATAAGCTTAATATTACTATCAAACATACATTTCTAGAAAAAGGTCACACCCAGGCAGAAGGTGATAGCGTACATGCTCTGATAGAACGTTCGTCTAAAAATAAACTTATTTATACACCCTTTGAATGGTTTAGCTTAGTTAGATGGGCTAAACAGGAGGGCAAACCATATAACGTCATCGAAATGAAGCATACAGATTTTTTAAACTATAAAACACTTTTGAATGGACGTAATTGGTCAAAAAATGTAAATGGGAACGCAGTTAGATGGAATAAAATAAAAGAAGTAAGTGTATGTGCAGAAGATCCTTTTAAAATTATGTATCGGTACGATTTGGCAGACAGTAATGCTATGACAATCGCTCTCAATACCAATACCCGTAGACGCCAAAGGAATAGTATGGCTGAGCTATGCCCCTTGTATTCCAACCGTCTTCCTATAACTAAGGCAAAATATGAAGATTTAATGAGCCTGTGTCATAGAGGAATTATTCCAGCTACATATCACGACTTTTTCAGGCATTTATCTTTTGCTGCTGGCGTTAATAATGACGCTGAATTTTCTGATTCAGAATAGACATTAGCCTTTTCCAAATATTCTGTTTAATTTTTCTTTTTTTTTATATTGCTTTTGATTAAGCATCTCAGGTTTTAATATTGATCTCATAAAAATAATATTTATTTGATTTATATTGTTTTAAGGCTCCCATAATTTTAGGTTTGTAAGATTGACAATAACACAATTGTTTTTATTTTTAAATTTCTTTATCATTATTATACAAACATTAACGATGTTATCGTATTAAACGAATAAATACAATTCCAAAAATTATAAATGGATACCAAATTACTACTTTGATTTTAAGCTGATCTCATATAAATGATTAAGTAAGTTCATAATATTATTTTTTTATAATGATGTTGATTTTTGTAATTCTATTTGATTAGTTCTTAAGAAGAGTTTCTAACGTTACCTACAAAAATATTATCATAAGCATAGGTCATGCTTTGATTCTATAACATTGTATAGTGGTATTAGAATGATTGTTTTATGTTGAAACGTTTTTGATTACTCAGCAATAGAAGAAGTTATTTAATTATGTTTTAAAAGATCATTATTTTATTTTTAAAGATTTTATGATTATCTTTTAGCACTTATGTTGTTTCTAATAAATAAATTTAACCTTAATAACATTTCTTTTTTATTTATTAAACCTAAAAAATTAATCACGTTCGAATTGTACAATTGAATTTTGTAACTAATATAAATATTGTTACCACATACAACAGAGTGAGACTTATGTTTTTCAACGTATACAGTTGTAACTATCATATACCGCAACTGGCGTTATCTGGGCGCCGCGGTATAATGTTGTTAGTATCAGATGCAACAACTGACATAGCTTGTACTCCGGAGTAAAATGTTGTATGAACAATATCTCCGAAAATAAATATATTACTTAAAATATCTTTTAACGAAGTTAAGACGACTATCATATTACATTTAAATACCAAATTTCAAAAAGATGCAACAATAAATGCAGATTTTGGTTCACTTTGAATCTTTGAAACGCTCTACTGTAAATTTGCAGTTTTGGAGATACAACAACTTACGTGGGAGGTATCGATTTATTGTTTTGCTTTCAGTAAGACGAAATTAAGATAAAAAAATTATCGTTTTTATGATCAAGGACTTTGGACCAAATCCATCAACGGGGGGAGACTCCAATCCAACGTCCAGTAACTGTAATAACAGCTAAAACGAATGACAATAAATAACAGCTATAACAATGGGGGCATTGGGTGTAGCGAGCGGTGGTTAGCACAGGACATGGTTTGGCAATGGACCAATAAGTATAAAGACAATCGTTTAACAGAGTCATGTAACTAAGTTTCCGTGAGGATCTTTAGAGACGAGACAGCATTTCTAGAAGAGTCGTAAATAATAATAAAGCAAGGGTTTAATTCGGAACATTCGTTTCAGCCGAACGAAGCAACGCTCGTCAACAAACGGTCAAAAGGGGAAATTGCTGCGATCACCCCGATTGGCAGAGGTAATTACTGATCACAGTTTCGTTTATTAGCAAACAGGATGACAACTCCTGATGTAGCTTGTAATACTTTAATAGACACTCATTTACGCAGCACACAAATAGAGAAGCTACGTTCTTAGAAGGATAATTTATGAGATTTCATAATGAACTAATAAAACAGGATGGTTTATCAGTTACCGTTCCTTACAGATTCCATTAAGTATGTACATACAGATCCTAATAATTCCAGTATCCTAAAATATATTTGCGAGACTTTTAATTAATCGACATTAGACTCTTAAAAAAGTATTTCAAAGGTAGGTAACTTTATTCTAACAAGAATTCCTTTTACCAGCGACACGTCAATGGTCTCCCGAAGTATTGAACATCAAAGTATTTTCTATGTTACCTCTAATCGTGTTCAGTGGCTTTCCAAAGCCTGTAAACCTTTTTAACCGACTTCAAATAGAAGGAGGTTCTCTACTGTTTTTTTTTCGGTTTTACTTTTTATTAAATATATTTTATCCACATATATTGCAAAGTATAATGTATGTAGATGATACGTACAAACTCTAATAAACAGTGTGACAAAGTGCCATCCGTTATTGTTGTCTTATCGCTAAAGCACACAAAAAAAGTGTGAGTACCTACATAACCCCCCGACGAATGCATAATGTAGGTTTTCTTCCTATTTGGAATGGTGGTGCTGTAATTTTGCACTGCAAGTCCTGCAAGGCAATCATAAACAACTCTCTCTCATGCTCGTATTTATTACCAATTTCTATCTAATTTTACTATTAATTAATAATTTTCCCTGTACACTATTGCTCTAATGATAAAAAAACTTCGAAGGAACTAATTAGTATAACCTAATTTCCTATGACCCATAAGTATCTAACAACTTGCTTAAGTGCATATAATTAAATGATTAACTAATCGGAAGGAGGGTAATGTTCTGTTCATAACTTCTATTTGGATATTTATTTTGTATGCGCATTATGATAACGCCTGAGAGATTTTCAAGCAGCGGTAGCCTAATGGCTACACCCATTGCACTACCGACGTGAACCCCCTCGTAGCACAAGCATTTAGCGTAGCACGAGGGGTAAACAAGAATATTAGTAATATGCGACCCACATTGCTAGTAAGCTTTTAAAAAAACAAACAATTTCATAATTACATGTGAACATTTACAAATCCAGTCTAGCGATGTGGGTTAGCACTATACCTCTCATTATAAGAAGAGATTATCTCTAACAAATAATTTTGTTTGCATTAATGGCATGTTTTATTAACCAATAGTTACTTACTGGGGAAGAATTAATTTTATGAACAAATCATGTGAAACATTAAAATATCTCTTATCAATAGCCAATTACAAGTATTTAACAATACTTTTCGTCTTTACGACTGTACTTTGTACACAAGACATATTTGTAGTTGTAATCAGGATGTAAATTAATGTCACTGCAAAAATAATGTTTAAATTTTAACGTTTTAACCTTCTGATGTATGAGGGAAGACATATTATCTGTCAGAGGTATCGCAGCTTCTAGAGCTACTTTAATTGAGATAAATCTTAGGTAAATTAATTGCTGTCTGTTTTTGAAGTGTTCTTGCAGTTTAAATGAAAAGTACCTAAATGGGGGTCAAAAAAAATATTTTCGAAGAAAGATACTTACATTTATTTTAAATTTCCCATAAATAGGTTGATAAGATGCATGGAATGACAAGTCAAATGATGAGGCTTGTTTGACACACAAATAAAAAAACATTTAAGTAAACCTAAATTTTACAATTATTGACCATAAAAAATCTTTTGTCTCAGCATCCAGGTGTCATTATGGGCATTGCTGAATTAAAGCCATGCATTGGTTCATTATAATTTATGAATATCTGCTTCTTATAAGGATTTTTGAAAAAAATCCTTATAAGAAAAATCCTTTCTTAAAAAAAAAAAAAATCTTTCTCAAAAAATCCTTTTTTTTTAATTCTAATGAAAGAACAACAAACACTTTCCAATTATAGTTTCATACATACATACATACATACATACACTCACGCCTTTCTCCCACAGGGGTAGGCAGAAATAGTTTCATTAATCCCAATTCTTTTACTATACTCATGAACAAAGCATGGCATTTAGAAAACCTTCTGAAATGCCACCCATTATTTTAAGGCAGTAATTTAAGGACATCCTAATAAAATTTACTAGAACATGGCTGTGGAGACATAATGAAGTGCCCACTTATTATAATGACTTGTGAAGGCACATAATCACCCATATGCTTACTTAACATACATATATAAAAAAATATTGTTGTGGAATTTTCTCAGAATAATATGTAAGTAAATATTGTGTAATATCTTAATGAGTCACACAAACTAAGATTTTAAAAGTTACTAAAATTAGACATTTATTTTTAAAAAGGTCTAACCATTTCCACGAAGCAAGGCTGCTGAATTGTCACTTTTCATTGCAAAACCAACTATCATAAATTTCTAACACAACTATGATCGTAACGTGCGGATATATAACCGTTTAAAAACATCAACCTTCACACAGCTAAAAATATATCACAAATATAAATATTTATTCCAGTTGATACAGCAAATAAACCTTGAAATCAATTTAAGAAATAAATGATAAAATGGATTTATTAAAATAAATTAAATCGCATGTAGCGATGCGAATTGATGCATTATACTGTGAACGAATACAACGCATGGGTGTTGGATAAGCCTTCGCGAGGTAAAAACATTAAGTATCTATTAACAAATCTTCAGTATAAAACGCCTCACTAAATTAAAGATAAATTATTTAAAGCTCTACACTAGAGAATTTAGTAGCCAGAAAGTAAATAAAAATATAATTTTGAAATAGATACATACCTTTAAAATGTGCGAAGCGGACTTCTCTACTGCAGGGTCATTTTCAAACTGTTCTATAAAAATAATTTAATATGCTGCTTAGGATAAATGTTTCGTCTAATGTCTGTATAATTTTGATTATTCAATTTGGAGAAATAGATCAATTCACCATTGCACACTGTAAACACTAGGTACATAGTACGTAGGTACCTTACACTAAGTACTTCTACTTGGTACTTTTGAACATAGCGCTTGGTACGCGCGACAGCTGTCATCGAGATCATGCGTATGAAGTTCAATAATTTTTAACAGTCATATTGTACGCACGAGAATGTCATACTTTATTGACAAAAAGGGATGTTCATAGAGTCATCTATCGTCTGACTGTGGTAAAACGATCATGAAAAAGTCATGTATCGATTAATTAGTTTGAGTCATTCTTGACATCAGATTCTTGACGCTTTATAAACCAAAAAATACAATAGTGTACCTACCATTAAATGTACTTATATTCTTTTAATTCTATTTCATGTTTTAAATCAAGATAAAGCCAATTTTAATTATAATATGAATTGAACGATGATCGATTTTATTTACAATATTGTACGCTATTAGTTTTTTTCCAACAAAACCCCAACCCCTATCTTAGTAATGTCACTCTGACAGCTGTTGCGCTTTTTTTTTTAATGGCATATTTGCCGATGACGACAATTCAGCCAATAAACAAGTAGGATGGAGAAACGTGTGAACGCATAATGTACCAAGCTTTACATTAAGCCACACGCATTCGCTGTCACTGTCACTGTCAGACCTCTGACAGTGAGTGAGTGACACTGACAGACCAGATATCGATAATCGGTATATCGATATTTTCTCACTAAATTTTAAATACAAGTAGTCGATATTATGATATTTATACATTTTATTGAACATCCAGAATTGTAGTAGAGGTGTCCATGGGCGGCGGTAATCGCTTACCATCAGGTGATTCGTCTGCTCGTTTGCCCTCCTATACCATAAAAAAAAATGTTACATTTTGTTAATTTTAAATAAAATAGTGCTTTTATTGTTTTATGCACAACTTTTTAAGGTGTCACAGCATGCACAGTATCTAGCTAGCAACGTTTTTTTCTAATTTAGGCAACAACTACTACTAAAGTCACTACAATCCAAAACCGTAAAGGATAGGAACGGAGATGTCCATCGGGCCCTTTCATCCGGTCGCCAACCGGTACGATGGCGCATACCGATTTTACTCGAGTTAGTTGGGCAGTCTTTCGTGAATGGCTAATTCACTACTTGGGCCCCCTACTAACTGCGGTCGGCCAGCGGTGCACCGTGCCTCGGATCCCGCTACCCTCTGCGAATAGCTACCCGATGTGTTGTATTGGCGTATGACAGAAGACGGTCTGACAGCAACTGAAGCAACTATTCCGACCCGTTTTCCCTGACGGTGTCACCGGACATCATGCTGGAACACTAGCCGTTTTCCGGCATGATATCCGGTGACCCCGCTTGGCGGCATGGCTTTGTCCGGTGGGTGGTAACTAAACTCGGCCGAAGCCTACCACCAGTAAATTGTCGCCTGATTGGCACCACCCGAGAACCACGTGTGGGGTATCGGTGTAAGGGTAATATCCCACGGACGAGGGCGACTCAGTCCCCAAAAATACCTCCATTTTATTGAGATTTTTGTACATTTTGTATAAAAATTACTCTTGGTATTACATATTGAGCTAAATATAAATATTAATATATAATAAATATTAATAAAGACATTACAATACTTCTATCTATAAAAATCATAGTCTCCTTACTCATTTAGAGATAACGCACAGCCTAAACCACAGGTCGAAGAGATTTGAAATTTGGAGGGTGTATTTGTCTTGATGGGTAGTGATTTTATTGAAATTCAACCCGTAAATTGGGTAAAAATGTCTGAAAACGTTTGTATGAAAGTCCTTTGTTTTAAAAGCGTTTTTTTTTATAACTTCAACTGTATAGGCGTTCTAAGCTATAGTTGGATGTAGATGGCGCTGTAGACGACATCCTTTGAGATGCGAGGGAAATCGTAGGCAACTGATAATTAATATGGTTTAATTGCAATGAGAACCAAAGGAGAATTAGAATTAAAAGGGCCTCCTCTACAAAATGTTGAAGGTGTGTGTTGAATGTCTAATTCATATTTCTTATCTTTTTCATGGTCCCATACAGACACCTGTTAAATACATAAGTATTATTTCTCATATATAAAAACTTACTACTTACTTTCAACCCGGGTCTATGTGCGTCAGTTTGATGTAACACCATTAAATCATACAATTAGATCACACTCCCACGTCCATTGAAAATTGTACTAGAGTTATGTTGATCATACTTTTGTAACGTAGACCATTAAGTTATTTATGTACTATTATTTAAAATATAACGCATAATCTTTTGAAAATTACCAATATATCGATATTTTTTCCACGAGATATCGACGTCGATATTGAAATTTTAATAAATATCGATATATCGAATTTTTTTTTACTACCGACATCCCTAGTGTGTAGTTTTTATATCATGCATGGTCATATGGGCAATGTACTGTGACAGAGTCTTAAGCCCGGCTATGCGATCTCCATAGGCCAAATACTCTACAATTTGTAGTCTTCTATTTTCTCACTGGGTTTGTCATATTTATGTAGCATTTATAGAGATGTTCCTTTTGGTACTATGTACTTAATTTTCGAATGGAAATGTTATATAATCTGTGTCTCTTAGCGTTCCAATCAAATAACATATTTAGCTTCTGATAAATTAAAAAAACCTCTAAAGTCAATTAAGTCTTAAGGCGCAAAAAGAGATGACTGTTAATACTGACATGCTAAAGATGTGATTTAACAGAGACTGGATTGAGCTAAGAAAACAGCTGTCTAAATAAATTTTTATTTTTTGTTTGTTGCGCAATAAAATAAGGTGATCACCATTTACAAGCAAAAACAACCAAACTTACATCTGATCATCACCGGAAAAATCATCAAGTTCAACTCGTAATGGCAAACAATAATTTCATTGATAAATTACGGTCATTTTTTTTTGGTATTAGACAGGATCCGCCTAGTAATGATTTTCGAAATCCAATTTGGAGTTCCGACGACGAAGATGACGGTGATGAACTCTACAGCAGAAACGAGATGGAAGATCTCAAGGATGTGATAGATATACATCAAGAATTCAGCAGACAGGTGCACGATATGCTTAGATCTTTCGGCACGATGTTTGGAGACATTAAAACATTCATGAGTGATAGCCCCTTTGATTCCTTCATAAATATCACGCCACTGCCTCCAGAACACGGTGAGCCAGAACATTTCAACGGAGGTAATATAAGAGACTATTACCTAAAGCCAGGCTACCACAGCAACACACAAGAGCAAAAGAAACAAGACTTAGATTTGGATGGAAAAATAACATCTAATGAAATATCTGGACTGCTCAAAAAGAAAAAAGACTCTCAGATTGCTCCCGTGGCACCTTTCAATGGAGACTTGGTGCCAGGGCAATCATTCTGTCAAACTATCATTACAACAAGCGTAACAAAGCCAGACGGAACAGTGGAAACCAGGCGAATAGTCAAAAACGGTAATGAAGTGATTGAAGAAACTGTCACATCTACATCCACAGGAACTGACACCCGAATTCTGCCAAATACACCAGGTGTGGATCTATTATCAAGTCCTGGCCATATTTACAACCATGTTCTGTCTGAGCTATCTACTTTTTTCAAACACCTTTACTAACATTGTTCCCATTTCTATAGTTGTCTATGTAGACAATTTTGTGAAAAATTAGTATAAGATAACCATTGTATTTTCTCTTTCTTGCAGAGGAATAAATTGAGATTGACAACTTCCTAATATTTGCATGTGATATTGCAGAAATATAGATGTTAAATATAATTCAAACTTATTAAACATTCTAAATATACAATCAATCACATATGTTATTGTATATTTCTTTATGAATAGCCTCTATAATGGACGTGAATATTATATTTTTTATTGCAATTTCAATAATCTATATATAATTCTGGGTAGTGGTAGAATACTGTTATCCAAATAGTTGTAAAATTAGTATTGATCAAATAGGTCATCTTATTTTGGAATTATATCATCTAAATAAATAACTTATAAATTATGTATGTTTTTTTATTGAACTAGGTAACCAAAGCTATACTTTTAATCACTAGCCCTAATGAATAAAAAATAAACATTTTTCCACATCATTTAATAAATATACCTACATACTATTGTTTTTTAGATAAAGTACAGAGAGCCTAATTACCTACATCTGCAAAAATCAAATTGCAAAAGTTACAATAATACCTACAATTGGTAAACCAATTTATTTATTGTGGATTTGAGCCACAAAATATTTATTAGATACCTATTGTTACGCCGAGTAACTAGGACGACGGAGATGGGTCACGGAGATTCTGGATTAGTCGATGAAGCAGGTAGAAAACAAACAAGAGGAATATGCTAGAATGCGGCACCCGCAACAAAAAGAAAAACAAACAAAACACAATAGCGTGAGACCGGGCTCAAGGTCAAGGATTAACAATTGGCGATTGTAAACATCTATTGTTCGCAAGTTGAATAAAGGACGTAAACATCTATTGTTCGCAAGTTGAATAAAGGACGCAAACATCTATTGTCTCAAAAATGTGGGCGGGTCTTATTATTGAGATTTATCGAGATTTTTCGAATCCAGAATCTTCGTGGCTCATATAAATAATGGTCGACAGCGTCGGCAAGGGCAGTTCAGTTTTGGACGCATCCAAGTGAAGATCGAAGTGAAGTTACAAGTGATTATCAGTGCGACGTTAAGTGTAACAAGTGCTAGTGTATAGTGACTGTTCGTGTGATTTCTGTGTGTTTGTGTGGTGAATAAAGTGACTGTTTTCGGTGAAATTAGTGTTTATAATTTATCCCGAACCCCAGCTCGTAACATTTGGTGTCAGAAGTGTTGGGATAAATTATGCCGGTTTTACCAAAGGAAGATACGGAGGGTATCCGGACAAGAAGTCAGCGGCAGCAGGAGATGGACCAGAGACGATTTGCAGATTCGCCGTCACTACCTTCGCGTCATGAGCAACCACCTAATGACCCAGTCGCTGGTCCATCCGGGATATCTCCAGCACCTGCAGTTGACCTGGCAGCGTTAATGGCACTGATGCAGGAGCAAGCCCGCCGTCAGGAGGAGCAAGCCCGCCGTCAAGAGGAGCAGGCACGCCTACTACGGGAACAGATACAGCAAGACAAGGAGGAGCAGGCACGTCGAGAGGAGGAGCAAGCCCACCGTCAAGAGGAGCAAGCCCGCCGTCAAGAGGAGCAAACACGCCTGCTGCGTGAGCAGATGCAGCAGGATAAAGAAGAGCAAGCCCGCCGGCAGCAAGAGCAGGCACGCCGGGAAGAGGAACAGGCCCGCCGTCAAGAGGAACAGATGCTCCTCATAAAAGACCTTCATGGAACTCTTGGCAAAGAGCTTGGCGCAATGAAGGAGCAGGTGGAACAGCATGAGAGTTGGATTTCCGAAGTCAAAGTTGAAATGGCTGATATGAAGAAGACCCTGAGTGATCTGAAGGCAGGAAAAGGATTTGTGGCTCCTATGGTCGATACTCCCATGACCCCTTCAGTACGTGGATTTAAAGTGCCACCGTTTGATGGAACCTCTTCTTGGTCAGCTTACAGACGCCAGTTTGAAGCTTATGTGGAGTCAAATGGATGGGATAAGACTCAGGCCAAGACGGCACTCACCTTATGCCTCCGCGACAAGGCTTTAACTGTACTGGAGGCGCTCGACAAGGACATGACCTACGACCAACTACTGGAAGCATTGGACTCAAGATACGGCGACGCACATCTAGAATACGTGTTTCGTGCCCAGCTGAAGGACCGAGTACAGCGCGGTGCAGAGACCCTACAGCAGTGGGCTCTAGAAGTTGAGAAGTTAGTCCGGAAAGCCTACCAGTCCACACCTGCGCTGATCGACGGAAATCTTGTCCAGGCGTTCGTCGATGGAATACGTGATCTAGAAGTCAGAGCCGCTGTGAGACTTGGGCACCACAAGACTTTAAGAGACGCCTTAGCCCATGCCTTGGAAGTAGAAGCAGTGAGACAGGACCATCGGGCTCACCGTATCCGGGAAGTCGTTTTACCAACATGCCACCTTTGCGGGGAAAAGGGCCATTTCCAGGCAGGTTGCCCGAAGCGCAGCGAGGGTCGAAAGGATGGTGCAGCATCACCAAGATGCTACATATGCGGAGAAAAGGGCCACCTCCGAGCTAATTGCCCAAAAGGAACCACGTGGCGACAGAAGACCTATGGTGAAACAGTAAGGGCGGTAAATGCAACCGCCGAGGAGCAGCAGGGAAACGAATAAAAGCCAGGACTGCGGGGCGGGTGCTGGCTGGTGCAGAAGTAGCCCCAAGGATTTCGATCTCACAAGCCCATGATGGAAACAGCCTGATCATCAAAGGTGAAGTCAACAGGACACCCTGTAAGCTGACAATAGATACTGGAGCCTCTCGCACGGTCGTGAATTCTCAGCTGGCACGTCGGGTTCTTGGGGACTGCATCAGTGACCGTGAGTGTATACAATTAGTAACAGCTACTGGTCAGCACATATCCGTCCGAGGCGAGAAGGAGGTGGAATTGAAACTTGGTAACAGAATATATCGGCATAATGTCATCGTAGCCGATATAGTAGACGACTGCATACTGGGATTGGACTTTATGCGAGAGCATTCTTGTGAGATCGACGTTAATCAAGGAGTATTGAAGTGCGGGACAGAAGAAGTCTTTATGGAAGGTGCAACCGCCGGGAAAGTGTTCTGCCTGAAGAAAATAATTCTACCTCCTAAGTCGGAAACAATCGTCCCAGTCGCTCTACCACAGAATGCTGGGCAGGAAAATCGATGTGTTCTCATAGAAAGGTTGGACGAAGACTTGCCATGGAAGATGGCACGAACGTTGGTCAAAGCTTCAAATACATCAGCTGTACGCATACTCAATCCCAGCGATAAGGAGCAAGTGATCAAGAAGGGCACATTGATGGGCATTTGTGAAGAAGTAGCCTGGATGCGACGTTGCAGTGATCAGTGTACTGGTAATAACGCTCACAATTCAAGGTTTAACGTGGCAACACTCTTGGAAGACTGTAGAAATCATATGTCTGAAGAGGAAATGGACAAGGCTAAGAAGATGTTGCTTCAGTACGCTGATATTTTCTCTACAAATGATGCCGATATAGGAAAAACCGGATTGGTACAACACAAGATCAATACTGGCAATGAGTCACCAATTCGTCAGCGACCTAGAAGACTGCCAGTTGCAAGAGAGAAGGAAGTGGAGATCATGATTGAGGGGATGGTGAAGGATGGTGTAATAGAGCCTTCATCTAGTCCGTGGTGTTCTCCTGTCGTGTTAGTGAAAAAGAAAGATGGCAGTATGCGCTTCTGCGTGGACTATCGACGACTGAACGACATTACGAAGAAGGACAGCTACCCATTGCCAAGGATTGATGACACACTGGATACACTGACAGGCATGAAATGGTTTACCACCTTAGACCTCAAAAGTGGCTACTGGCAAGTGGAAATAGACCCAAAGGATAAGGAGAAGACCGCATTCTCTACGGGAAAGGGTCTGTGGCAGTTTAAAGTAATGCCGTTTGGATTGTGTAATGCTCCTGCCACGTTCGAGAGACTTATGGAACTAGTGCTCACTGGCCTGATCGGAGACGCCTGCCTGGTCTATTTGGATGACATCATCATTGTGGGCCGTACATTTGATGACCACCTACGAAACCTGGAACGTGTGCTATCAAAAATCAGAGGAGCCAATCTAAAGTTGAGTCCGAAAAAGTGCTCATTCTTCAAACGACAAGTGAGTTTTCTGGGACACGTAGTTTCGGAAAAGGGTGTTGAAACGGATCCAGAGAAGATAGTTGCTGTCAAAGAGTGGCCAGTGCCGAAAGATAAGACGCAAGTCAGAGCATTTTTGGGCTTGTGCTCCTACTATCGACGGTTTGTGAAGAATTTTTCGGACATTGCGAAACCTTTACACAAATTGACCGAGGAAAAAGCGCAGTTCTGCTGGGACACAAACTGTGACAGTGCTTTTCAAGAGTTAAAGGACCGTCTGTGCAATACACCTATATTGGGCTACCCTGACACTGAAAATGAATTCATCGTGGACACAGACGCAAGTAATACTGGAATTGGTGGAGTGTTGTCACAGAAAAAAGGAGATCAGGAGGTTGTGATAGCCTACTTCAGTAAATCATTGTCGAAACCAGAGAGAAACTACTGCGTCACGAGAAGAGAACTGCTCGCAATAGTCAAGACGTTGCAACATTTCAGCAAGTATTTATTGGGAAGGAAATTTTACCTGCGCACGGACCATGCTGCACTAAAGTGGCTATTGCAGTTTAAGAACCCGGAAGGACAAGTAGCCAGGTGGATTGAGCTACTACAAGAATTCGACTTCGTAATTGAACATCGCAGTGGCAGATCCCACGGTAACGCAGATGCGTTGTCACGAAGACCTTGTCCAGAGAAGTGCAAACATTGTTCCAGACAAGAGGCTAAAGAAACAGTGCCCGTGAGGATGCTGAAAACTGACCTTAGCGACGAATGGAAAGAGAACTTACAGCAGGCTCAGGAAAAAGACGCTGATATCAAACCAATCCTCGATTGGATGAAAGCTGGTGCCTCTAAACCAACATGGAGTGATGTTGCGTCATTGAGCACAGTCACAAAAAGTTACTGGGCACAGTGGGACAGTTTGCTGATACAAAATGGTG
This sequence comes from Acronicta aceris, assembly GCA_910591435.1. Classification (NCBI taxonomy): domain Eukaryota; kingdom Metazoa; phylum Arthropoda; class Insecta; order Lepidoptera; family Noctuidae; genus Acronicta; species Acronicta aceris. Next base: position 2,872,026 of record OU342767.1, on the reverse strand, counting down.
TCTTATGCCGGAAATGGGAAAATGTTAAAGGGGACAAGTGTCATCTGCAGATGGTAGTCCCCAAAGCTAAGGTGCCAGATGTCCTGCAACTTTACCATGACGGATGTTCGGGAGGTCATCTAGGAGTAAAAAGAACTTTATTGAAGATTCGAGAGCGATTCTACTGGATCCACTGTCGGGACGATGTTGAAGACTGGTGTCGTAAATGCACTAGTTGCGCAGCTGTAAAAGGGCCTCACACGCGCAGCAGAGGAGCAATGAAAGTCTACAACGTTGGAGCGCCCTGGGAACGAATAGCTCTAGACGTTGCGGGACCATTTCCAGAAAGTGAAAGTGGAAACAAGTATTTTATGGTTGTGATGGATTACTTCACTAAGTGGCCGGAAGTGTTCGCCATTCCTAATCAAGAAGCGTCGACGGTTGCAGATAAATTGATCCATGAAGTCTTCTGTCGATTTGGAGTACCCTTGGAGATTCACAGTGACCAAGGAAGGAATTTTGAGTCTCAAATATTCCAGGAGACGTGTCGGGTAATGGGTACCCATAAAACCAGGACCACCTCGTACCACCCACAATCAGATGGAATGGTTGAAAGATTCAATCAGACCTTAGAGAGATATCTGGCAAAAGTCGTGGGGAACAGGCAGAGAGATTGGGATAAGCACATCCAGCCGTTCCTTTTGTCATACCGGAGTGCAGTTCACGAAAGTACGTCGGTAACACCAGCCTTCGCGAACTTCGGAAGAGAACTACGGTTGCCTGCAGATCTCATCACCGGTATTCCGCCTGACACCCCCCGATGTGTGACTGACTATGCAAACGACTTGCGTACCAGAATGAATGACATATATGAGCATGTCAGACAATCAGGCCAACAAACATCTGAGAGGATGAAGACCCGCTATGACCGCAAGATGAACAACAAAGGCTTCGATGAAGGCTCACTAGTGTGGCTACATAACCCGGTACGCAGCAAAGGAAAATCACCGAAGTTACAGGCAAAATGGGACGGCCCCTACCGAGTCGTGACTAAGATCAACGATGTCACCTACCGGATACAAAAAGGACCAAGAGGAGCTCCGAAGATCGTTCATGTGGATCGTTTGGCACGTTATCACGGATCGAATAATGCTCGGGACGAGCATGTCTTAGGAGGGGGCAGTGTTACGCCGAGTAACTAGGACGACGGAGATGGGTCACGGAGATTCTGGATTAGTCGATGAAGCAGGTAGAAAACAAACAAGAGGAATATGCTAGAATGCGGCACCCGCAACAAAAAGAAAAACAAACAAAACACAATAGCGTGAGACCGGGCTCAAGGTCAAGGATTAACAATTGGCGATTGTAAACATCTATTGTTCGCAAGTTGAATAAAGGACGTAAACATCTATTGTTCGCAAGTTGAATAAAGGACGCAAACATCTATTGTCTCAAAAATGTGGGCGGGTCTTATTATTGAGATTTATCGAGATTTTTCGAATCCAGAATCTTCGTGGCTCATATAAATAATGGTCGACAGCGTCGGCAAGGGCAGTTCAGTTTTGGACGCATCCAAGTGAAGATCGAAGTGAAGTTACAAGTGATTATCAGTGCGACGTTAAGTGTAACAAGTGCTAGTGTATAGTGACTGTTCGTGTGATTTCTGTGTGTTTGTGTGGTGAATAAAGTGACTGTTTTCGGTGAAATTAGTGTTTATAATTTATCCCGAACCCCAGCTCGTAACACTATTTACAAAATTAGAAACCTGACTACTATCATAGGTACCTACTGCTTCCCTCGCACTCTTCTCTCTTCTTCCTCTAAAAGTTGCAATATTAAAGACGAAACATGAATAGATACATAATTAGATAGAATAATTACCTACCCATTTTTTTAGGAAATTTAGTCAATACTCGTACGCATAAATCACAAGAAAATGAAAAAAATCGTGTTTTTTAAGAGTAAGGAAGAACAATAGGTATCTATCATTTACAAATTTCTTTCCATTTAATTTTGTCTTGGTCGGCCACCAAATAGTCCCACCAATATGTCTAACGTAACTTTGTCGCATCACTTTTGCATTTTATTGTACGTGCAGTGTTGTACATTCGCGTTCAGTCGCAGTAACAAGCATCGGCTGTATTGCTTTTAATCCACGTTAGGTACCGGTTCACCCTGGAGTACACGCCGTACTTGTCGGGCCTCGCACACCCCTCGCCCCAGGACACCACACCTGAAATACACGAGATTTAAGTAATGTACATACTACGCCTTTCTCCCACAGGGATAGGCAGAAACTACAGACCGCTACTGACTACGATTCTCACATTCTTCTTCCACATTCATACATCTCATACATACGCGCCGGTTGCGAGTACTACGCACGCACCCGAGTAATGTTAGTTTTACGAGTATAATATCAAATTAGTACATTTGCAGATAATTATAATAATGTTGAGTCGCTAAAATAATTAATAATTATATAAATTAGTTATTTATTTAAAGATGTGTAAATCGACGACGGTACGCGGTTTGACACAGGGATTGATCAATTGAATTCGGCACTAAGCTAAGGGTCGTGATTTCGATTCCCACTCGAAACACGAAAGGCGGCGTGATAAAGCATTGTGCTATTCTCTATGTGGAATCTATTTAAGTAAAAACGTAGGTAATCTTTATTGTTGTCATTTACAAATTTATTTTGCAATAAGTAGTAACGGAACAGCTTTATCAAGTTCTATAATTGATAGGAAACAATCTACATACCTATATAATATAATTAGGTTGATTTGTATTATGTCTGTCTCGTCGACCTTACCCACTTGCAGGTCAGACACCACGCGCAGTTTCACACGTGACCTATAATCACGTAATCTATTCGGGCAACTTCTACTATAATACTCTTTGACTGGCTAGCTGCGATAATGTCACATTTCCCAATCTCTTTGAAATTCCCAATATTCTGTCTTAATATTTTTCTTCCTAATCGCTCTCATAGGTTCCTACTGCTAAGAAAACTCTTTTTCAGCTTGTCAGTGTTCCTCGCTTCACGAATGTTACGGCGCAAATAGATAATGATACCTACCTTATTTAGTTATTCGGATATTTGATCAGACCACTATTTGGGGTTTTGGCCTCTAGGTCTTTTGCATCTACAGACTGACCGCAGCAGGTACAGCTTAACCTTTTAAATCAGTTGATCAGGGCAGTAATCACTTAGTCATGTTATCACATACAATTCCCTCCTAGCATAGTAAAGGAGTGATCTAATAAAATTTATTTGTATGGCCGACAGATATCTACTTGGCGCTTATGTATGCAAGATTTGTTTCACGATACAAGAGAAATCCTATTGAAGGGAAACGTTTCGTCGGGTTGTCATGCGCAATGTAGGTAGGTATAGCTAGGTAGAAATGTATGTGAACAAGTTCACCTATCACAACGAAACAACATTATCAGACTTAGGGAAGTGCTACAGAGTACCAACAAAATACTATCTTGCCTATAAATCTAACGATATTTATAAATTTATTTTAAATTCGTGATAGGCTTACGCTTGACCGCCAGTGCGACACTGCGATCTACGATGGAGCGCGCTTGCCTAGAAGAAACCGATGCACACGTGATTTAAAGAACCTAGATTATATCTATCGGGGATGACCCACTCGGGAAGCGCATGATAGGTATGCTGTGATGGTTTGGTCATGTTAAGATACATAATTGTTAAGATAATGTCAGCAGCAGCGTCGGGAGAGAACGTCCTAGAAGGGCATAGCTACTAGTAAGAATATAGATACTTAGAAACTGACGATATATGGTTTCTCTCACCCCTGGGAGGAAAAGGCGGTTCGTAATTGAAGGGAATGCTTGACAGGTCCTACGAAACTCACCGACTTCCTGGTACTTCTCGCTAGTCTCGTTGAATACATGGAGGGGCCCACCGGAGTCACCCTGGCAAGCGTCGCGACCACCATCAGGCTCTCCGGCACACATCATGTTGGCGGTGATCCGTCTGCCATACGACCGCTCCTGGCACTCCGCATTGGAAACTATTGGCACTTTCACCTAGAAAAGAAAAATGCAGAGCTATATTTACCGACAAAAATAACAACATTGGTCTACATTTTTTTAAATTCAAGCTTTTAGATAGGTCTTTAATAGGCTCCTCTAAAAATATTGTTCCGTCTTAGAATAATAACGCATAATAATCTAAGTGTTCCGTATTAAAGGTCCGGCAGTCCGAATTGATCGCACAAATGTAATACCAGAATAAATCGTAATTCAAATAGATTTTTATCAAATATTGTTATTATTCGGATTCGGATACCGTTAATCTAGGTTCCCATCCTACCACTTCATCACTACATAGTACTCGTATAAAACAAAGTCGCTGTCGCTGTCTGTCCGTCCCTATGTAAGCTTAAATCTTTAAAACTACGCAACGGATTTTGAAGCGGTTTTTTTTAATAGATAGAGTGATTCAAGAGGAAAGTTTTAAGCTATTTAATGTGAAACCGCGGGCGGGTCGCTAGTTTTGATAATTTTACGAAGTTTCAACTGGTTTTCCGGTCGTTCATTTCCAGTGAAGTAGTAGCATCCGAAATGGTAAAGTAGGAACCTAAATTAACGGTATCCGAATAATAACACAATTTGATTAAATTGTGTTTATATTACGATTTATTTTGGTATTACGTTTGTAGGAGCAATTCAGCGTCCGCCGGACCTTTAATCGACAGATCATATTAAGAACCAACTTCATTTTGAAGTCGGTTATGTGCTCTCGGATTTCGGGATTAATAGCTCAGACACTGTACAAGATCGGCACCGCAGACGCGAAACGAACACCGTCTGACCCCCGCAGCATCCGAAAAATAAAACACAAACATTCGTTGGTTGTGACAGAGCCTTACTCTTTTATACCCTAACTGTTGCCCGCGGCTTTACTCCCATCATAAAAGTATTTACTTAGATACCTACCTACTATAAAAGCCTAAAATACTCCCTATATAACATCAGCTATCTGTCAGTGTAGTTCCGACAAAATGGTTTCAAAGATTAGCCAACCAACACACAGACAAACATTTTAAAAATTGTTGTTTTTTGTAAGTACCTGTATGATAATAATAAATATGTTATTTTGACATTACAAATAGACACTTCCATTTTATTTATTTTTACCTTTATAGAACTTCATATGCTACGCACCTCTTGTAAAGTATTGGAGACAGCTCCGCCTTCATCGGTAACACCCCAGCCTATGACGATTCCACACTGGCTGGTATACGACAGTCCCCCGGTGGGTAAGCAGACGGGCCGGACTCTGACGTCATCAGCCGGCTCTGTCGGTACGGTGGAGGTACTGGTGTCATCGTTAGTGCTGCTAGTGATAGTGGTGGGAGCCTCTTCATCGCTACGTGCGCGCTTCACTGCACTGCTTAGGTCCAGCTGGAGATGAAGAATAAAGTATCATATATATCATATAAGTATAATTATCGTATCATGATGACTGTTCTCAGTTCCACCACCAACAAAAATTCAAGATTCTCCGGTTAGTCAAAAGATAAACTTCAAATTCCGCAATATTTCTTTCAAAATTCTCTCAAGCTTTTTGCAACGTTATTAAATGTGCTAAAAGTCGAGAAAGTTTTATTTTAATTTGTGATTGTTTGCGCAATTTTTGTCAACATTTGAGTACCGATAAAACTCATACATCAGTCTCATTCTATTTATCGCTTTCTCTCTGACTGGGAAATGAAAGACGCCTCGAAAAGCTGATGTCGCCGGCGTGAACATTTGGTCTAACACCGCAGCGGCTTGCTGATTCCTAAGTCATTACTTGAACTCTATTAAATAAGAAGATTTGTAGAATTAATAGAGGCAAACGTTAATAAGTAAATATAAAGTTCTAATTCCTTTTGAGAAGAACATAATCACCGCAGGCGACTCAATCAAACCAGCGTCATTTAGTTTAGTGCACGACTAGTAAGTATTTAATGAGATACCGAATCTCGAGCCTAAGTAAGTACTTAGTTATAACTAGTTTTTGCCAGCGACTTCGTCCGCGTGGAATAGTTACTTTGTTCCCTAGTTCTTCGCCCGCGGTTTCACCTGCGTTGCCCCGTTCCTAAGGGTTGTAGCGTGATGTTTTATAGCTTGAAACCTTTCTCATGAATCACTCATTTTCCCAACATTTCCCTTCACTGCTCTGCTCCTATTGATCGTAGCGTAATGAAAAGTATACTATAACCTGCCCAGGAGTATGAAGAACAATTATACCAAGTTTCGTTGAAATCCGTCGAGTGGTTTTTGTTTCTATAACGAACATACAGACAGACAGACAGACAAACAGACAGACAGACAAAAATTTTACTGATTGCATTTTTGGCGTCAGTATCGATCACTAATCACCCGCTGATAGTTATTTTGGAAATATATTTCATGTACAGAATTGACCTCTCTACAGATTTATTATAAGTATAGATCAGAAATACACATACCTATTGGATACTGTGATACATCACTAGTCGAAAGAAAGTAAAAGAAATTCGATAGCGATGAGGAATTTGAACATGAGAAAGTGTAGATTTATCTACGCTATCACGCAATTTAACTTCAAAACAAACAGTTATCTACCAATTATATTGTCCAGAAATTCTTGTTGAGCGGAACGAAGTAATAGAGACATAACTTTACCGAACACATTAATTACACGGCAAACAGTTTTGTTGCTAGTGCTACATCAACAGTGGATGGATCATCAGCAAATAGGCATTTTTTTGACACGATATCTACTTGCACGAAGGCGCTACATGAAGATATGGTATAGATAGACGCCTTTTATTACGCCGGTACTGTTTTGTCCGTACAAAACAGTAACTATAAAAGGCATCATCATAATCTTTATCGGTATAAAGATCAGCAGGCTTACTCTTGAAAACAATACAATACCAATCCAAACGTGATCCGATTCCAATGTCAATTTGACTGTCGGCCGATTTCGTACTCTTGAGCACAAATCCGTTAACCTTGTATCGGCATCACTGATTGGACAATGGTTGGGTAGTTTCCTAATCCCTATTTAGTTCACTCAATCACCGCGCAATATTGAAATAATTTGGCGCTAGTCTCGGATTCAAGAGTACGAAACTTGACGAAACGGCACAATTCCAATATATCGGAATTGAGTTCAAGAGTAAGCCCCCAGGAATCTTAGGTAACCACCTATTTTCCGTATCTTAAGCACGACTCTTACGAAATTTTAATTAGAATTAGAACATCAAATGTTTCAAAAATGATGATAACAAATACTATGTAGGTAATATAAGTAATAACATAAATACAATATGAACAAGTACTTCAACAATGATAATAATTACCCTCTCATCAAGCCTCATCAGCGCGATGTCATTGTCATAAGTTCCAGGGTTGTACCTCTGATGACGGATGACGGCAGATACCTTCCTATCGATAGTCTTCGTTTCGTTGGGATTGGCAGTGTCGTGTTCTAGTAAACGAATCGTGATACGCTCCTTGCGGTATCTAAAATGACAATAGCAAAGATTAAAACCATAATCTGGATATATTAGTACACCTCTGTCTAACCCTTCGGGGAATACAGGCGTAATGGTATGAGATAATATTTCATATGCGACTTTAGAAAAAGCAATGATACCTAGCCTAACTATAGGAATCTGGTATAAAACTATAGTATGTGAACCTCCTCGTATACCATGGTTTTCAGATTCTAAATTGAATAGAAAATTGTTGGTAACAGCACTTAGACTGAGATCCGGTCACATGCCGCTTAATAACTTTGCCTTTTTAATGAAAAAATGTGCCTCTCCTAAATGTGAGCATTGCGATATGGTAGAAGATGTCGTCCATCTCTTGACGGAATGTGTCCGGTTTCAAGCTGAAAGAGATACACTAATAAAAGAGTTACAACTAGTTAAATACAATATAGGCTTGTTTAATGAAATTTTATCGGCACCCTTGTCTGATGCGGCCAAGAAATTGTTTAGTTTTGTAGGACTTCGTTTTGTTAAATAGAATTCTGTTATTAAAATAAATAAGATTTTAACTAAGTAGGTATATATTAAGATTTAAAAATTGTTTGTTAATAAGTTTAGTTATAAGGTACAACGGGACTGTCATGTATTTTGTACAAAAGTTCCTAATTAAATAAAGAGAGAAAAAAAAAATGATACCTAGCCTGATGTCACTCTTAGTCTGCCAGTTCAAAGGTCTCGAGTACGTTCAAATCCAAGGCATACACCACTGACCTCCGAATTTATTATATGCGTAACGCGCACAGAAAAAATGCATTGATTTGTGATAATCTTATCACAAATCAACGCATGCTTTGCTTTTTTCACGTGAATCATGCAAATTACTAAAGATCATCTTGTTAGGACAAGATGATCTTCAGTAATAGTAATATGAAACAGTGCTGTAATTTTCCAAAGCGAAGTGAGGTCGGAATATTGAAGAAAACCAAGTGCCCAAAACAAAAGATGAATCAATTGTCTAAGACAGAAAGGATTCATCGAGTTTACGACCTGGTGACAACGCGACATTATTATAAATAATCAGTTCTCTGAGACAATAACGGCTTATATGTGAATTTGGATGCCTACAGCAAACTGCGAATGGCGTGGAGCCAATTCCGCGCGCATGAATGCCATCATGTCATCTATGATGCTGGTAGCGGGATGCGAATTGGCACAACTACCTATTCAATAGTGTTCTTGATCTTGGCTTACCGTTGTGTCGCTATCAACAGTTAGTAAACAGAATACTTCTGTAGGAACAGGGTTTAATAAATTTTTCATTCAAAAGTTAGTTGAGTAAAGTGATATTTTCCCTGTGAATAGCTCGGCAAATTTTTATCGAATAATTGCTGGCTCATGGGTGATGGATGAACGGAGATTGACGAAACGAGTAAGCGTGACGAGTAGAGAGAGATTGAAGAGTTGGAAGGGGCCGACCTCGGCGAACGTACCACAACCAAATTGCGGACGTTCGCAAAAAAGCTCTGGTTAAGAGCGACCTAAACCAACGATCATGCATGCGGACGTTATTGAACGTACATGAAGCGAAAGTGGTGTGCCAGAATCGTAGCAAGTGGAAATCTAGTCTCTGCCTACCCCTATGGGAGACAGATGTCAAAATACGAGTATGTATAACATAATAACATACGTAACATAATCAACCCATTATACTGTCCAACTGCTGGGCACGGGCCTCCTCTCAGAATGAGAGGGATTAGGCTATAGTCCACCACGCTGGCCTAGTGCGGGTTGGCAGACTTCACACGCCATCGAGAAAATCTCTCAGGCATGCAGGTTTCCTCACGATGTTTTCCTTCACCGTTCAAACGCGTGATAATTAACTATTTAATATGCACATGACTTCAAAAAGTCAGAGGTGCGTGCCTTGGGTTCGAATTCGAGACCTTTGACTTGGCAATGTAACGGTCATACCACTAGGCTAAAACTGCTTCCTGTATAAAATATGTATGTATTACTCAAATGCTATATCCACCTTTAAATAATCAACCCATATGTCCTACCGCTGGGCACGAGTCTCCTCTCAGAGTGAGGGAGGTTAGGCTGTAAATCCACCAAGCTAGCCTACTGCGGGTTGGTAGACTTCACATACCTTTGAGAAAATCTTTCGGGCGTACACGTTCCCTCACGATGTTTTCCTTCACCGTTTAAGCGAATGATGATAATTAATCATTATTATTTCATATGATTCCGAAAATCACAGGTGCGTGCCTTGTATTTGTGACTGCCACTCGAGACCTTTAACTTTGCAGTCCAACAGTCATACACTATAACCTTTATGTGTACGAAATTATGGACCAGACAGAGTATAAATCCATGAGTTATTTGTTGATTATGGCGTTTTATAGACCACATACCCGGTGCAATGCGCAGCGGTCAGGACGTACAGATCGTTGATGAGGGACCCTCCACAGAACAGCCGCCCGTTGTACATCAGCATCGCCATCCAGGGGTACTCGCGTTCCTTCGTCTCGTAACCACCCACTATGCGGCGCTTTGTCCGGGCTATGCCGCACTCTGGAATTATACAGATTTATATAAGACTTCCTAATGCTTGGAGTTCAGTCGCATAGTTACATGGACAAAAGGTAGGCTATCTCTCTCTCTGGAGGTGAAACTTCAATACCGAATTTCATTAAAATGAGTTTATCGGTTTAGGCGTGAAAATGTAACAAAAAAACAGCTAGACAGAGTTTCTTTCGCAATTTATTACTAGCTTTCGCCAGCAATTTCGTCCGCGTGGATGATCATAATAAAACCCTATAACACGCGGGGATAATGTAGCTATCTATCAGTGAAAGAATTTTCAGAATTGAATCATTCCATCCAGAGAATACCTCTACACATACCAATACAAACTTACGAACAATCAAATTAAGATGCAGGCGGTACATAACCGGCCCTGGTGGAAATCTATGGGGGAGATTTTTTGTTCAGCCATATAGGTCCTTTGGCTGATAAGAAGATGAATAAAAATATTATTGAAAATAATCGACCCGGTCCCTGGTTCGATTTCCAAGCTGAGCCAAGTAGGTTTTATTAGGTTTTCCTGTTGAGTAACTTTGAGTAGCAAAGAAGCCTAGAGATAATAACCGTGATAAACTTACGACAAGCGGGGCAGCTGGGTGGAGGATCAGACACTATCACCGGGCTGGTCGTGGTGCTACTGGTTCCACCGAAAATGTTATTAATCCAGTCTATCAACCCCTTCTCTTTGTCCTGATGCTCTACTATGGTTGCTGCACGACAGGTTGCCGCGCCGACCAGGCACGCCAGTAGAACCGCCAACTTCATTTTGTGCTCTAAAGACAATGGAACGCAACATTACAGAAAGTTTTTTATTATTATTTACAGAAGAAGAAATAAGCAGTGATAGCCACTAGAATATCACTGCTTATTTCTTCTTATTAATTCTTTGTTCCACAGAACAAGGAATTAATGTTTCGTGGATATGAACGTTGGACTGCCAAGTCAAAGGTCGCGAGTTCGAATCCAAGGCACCTCTAACTTTTCGAAGTCATGTGCGTATTACCTAATAGTTAATACGCACTTAAACGGTGAATGATAACATCGCGAGGAAACCTGCATGCCTGAAAGATGTCGACGGCGTGTGAAGTATGCCAAACCGTACTACGTGGTGGACTAAACCCTACTCCCTCTCATTTGAGAGGAGACCCGTGCCCAACAGTGGCACGGTGTAATAGGTTGATTATGCTATATATTTACAGATGAACCGCTAGGGTTCGCTCCATATCATGTAATGCCTGTATTACAATGCACCTCAGTGTAGTTAGTATCTCTGCAAAGTTGTAGATCGAAGACTGGATTCATTGCTCTCCTTACAGCCAGTTCCAATAACAAATCTGTAGATAGATTTACTTACTAGAGATAGGATTTTGACATTACTTGTATTATGTTAAAATCTCTAGTAAGCAAATCTATCGGCAGATTTGTTACAGGGACTGGCCGTTAGAGTATCCATGGTATCTATGCATTCCCAATTTTTCCTGTCTCTTTTACGAGATACATAGCTTGGTTTCATACATCGCAACGCCATTCCAATTTTTACTTATCTTCATAAGTGTTATAAGTTTTGGTATGATAAGTATATATGAGTACAAACTCATCCCGAAACCATCTTCCGTGTGAAAACGAGTGAATCGGTTTCTTCTAGGCAAGCGCGCTTCTTGGTAGATCACAGTGTCACTTAACGTCAGGCGAACTGGCGGTCAGAAAGCGTGAGCCTATCATGAATAAAAAAAAAACAAAAATTATTATTAAAAATTATGCCCTTTCTAAATAAAACAATATATGTGACGTTCTACGTCCACTAAATCATAACATAAGTAGTCCAATCTTACAATTATAACGTTACGTTATCACAAGGTTGGCCCTCTTTTACGATTAATTATGTACAACTTATTCGATTCGAGTATTATAATCGAGTTCCCAACAAGATTGCACTGCTGATAACGTTAACGGAGAATCAAGGACACGACGTGACCCGGTCAAAAAACCCGCTGTGAGTTGTCGATGTACCGCTAACTTAAGATCACTTATTAAAACACCATCCATTAGTAATATTATTTTATTTTTTAACATAGCATACCATCACGCCTGTATTCCTCTAATGGTTAGGCAGAGGTGTACTAATGTACACCCACAGTTCGCCGGTATGTTTAGGTCCCATGTAATAGGGGGCGAGCCTATTGCCATTAACCGGGCACAAATCCAGCTGCTCCTGAGAATTTCATAGAAAAACCCAGTAACGCTATGCACGACCTAGGTAATTGAATCCAGAACCTCTAGCGTAGTAGTCGCGCTTGGGACCACTAGACTAATGAGCAGTCAGCTGTTTTTTAACACTTAATCGAGAAGTCGAGTCACGTAGGTTTGGAGCACCCAAGGGCCTATATCGGTGTCAGTGGCGTAGCTTACCCTAGACGGGCCCTGTATCAACATTTGTCGGCCCTCCGACAATCGATAAATAATTTATGTGAATTCATTTACAGTACCCTCGAAATAACAAGTTAGTCGTTGTGAACAGCCGCAATAGACAAATAACTATAATAGGCAAGTGTTCTTATGCAAAAATATTGAAATCAGTAAGTACAATATCAACTAATGCGAAAAAATTACAACCACAACTGTCTTTACACCGAGATTTTATATTAAAATTTTCCTCGGCAAAATCACTTGCGGATAACTACAGACGTGCATTGTTTTTCGGGGGAACTGTACCTATGATCTTAAATGATCAGATATGTTTTTTTTTTGGAGGGAGTTTAGCGTACGACGTGTAAGTTTTTTTTTTAAAACGTTGCCCCACACTAGGATTTTCTCCTGTATCGTGGGTGCGTTTACAAACACAAATTCTCACATACACAAACACCCACACCCGGAACAACAACCTGTAAATCATACAAATATTTGCTCCGTGTGGGGATCGAACCCACAACACGTGACGCAGAAGCCGATCGCTCATCCGCTACGCCAAACCTGTCGCCGAAGTTAGAGTAAGATAGCATTTTACGTATTAAGGCCCCCTGTACCTAATGCTTGGGCCCCGTATCATTGCTACAGCGAATACATCGGAAGTTTACTCGTGACGTCAAAGGATGGACAATGTCCGTGAATCGTCGTATCTCGGTTAAGGTCGTGATGTATTCTGGTCAATGAAAGAAAGTTTTCTAATTTGAATATGTACCTACCTAATAGATTTAAGATTAAAGGAAACGCGTGAGTTTGTTTTTATAAACAGCATGGGCCTCACCTGTGACCTTATTTTTCAGCATAACATTATACCTACTAACATACGTTTTGTTGTCTTTTATAGGTCCAAATTGTTTGCTAGTAATCAAAGACACCGAATAACTAATCGTCGTCATGTAAACATAGCCTTGACTTGTTATACCGTCATGAAGTTCACACTACAATGTCAGGCAAATCCACTCTTCGAAATTCGTTAGAAATCGTCTTACAACATCGAAACGGCTATAAATAATCTGTTGAATGGTAAGTGATAGAATAAAATTGTAATTTCCCGATTGGTATGCGTGCAGCGTCAACACCTCGCGGTTCCCGGCCGCTCTACTCACTAGAGAGCCGTCGGTTTTCCTGCTCCCCGACTAATTCACGGAAATGAAAGTGGATTTCGTATGTATTTATGGAATTTCCCCCACTAAACAGGTACATAAGTTTGGACATGTCGAAAGAATGAATGAAAGACTATTAACGAAACGAATTTATAAGGCGAATGTCAGCGGTAGCGTCGGAAGTGGTCGCCCTAAAAAGGTCAGGTGCGTACTCGCAACCGGCGCGAATATATGAGAAGATGTATGAATGTGGAAGCAAAAGAAGTATGCAAGAATCGTAGCAAGTGATTCTGCCTAACCCTATGGGAAAAGGCGTGATTGTATGTAAGTAGGTACACAAAGGTTTCCAGATTCGACCCTTGAAAAGGATCCTTGAGAATGGACAATATTTGGCTATCAGAATTGTAGGTATTGCGTGTTGCAATAACAGCGCCTTTCCTATTCTGCCGCAGGAATACATACAAAGTTTTCTGACAAAAGCACTCTTGATAAACTAAATTGGTCTCATAATCAATAAAGATTTAAAAATGCGACAGACAACTTCAAATAAGCATTAACACTTACATACAGTTTTGGGGTACATTACTTACAAGTAATATAATGAAAACATGACTAAAAACTAATATATATTTTTTACCTTTAATAATAGAAAAAAGAATAGCACTATATTAACTGAATAGTAAAGAACTCATTTGCACTCTTTTCGGCTTATCTAGATGCGGGCTTAAACGTAGTAAAGTTATCGATTTTCCCAACTTTACCCACGAATAATAATTAAACATAAAATGTTCTAATTACTAACCGTTGATTAGTTATCACTGCACTGCACAACACGAAATAAAATCAAGGTTAAAAATGAAATTGAAACTCACGGGGAGATAGTGCGTAAGGAGGAGGACGAATGGCGGCTGACGGCTCGCCAGCACGGTACACACTACAGCCGGAGACAGGCAGAGCCCAGGCCACCAACACTTTCTCCACTACGCTCCACTTAGTCCTGTCGACCGTATGCAAGTCCTACACCCGCACGACCACTTATAAACCGCCCAGAGTCGTTGTCACAAATTCCATAAGTGATTTTCTGCAATTTTTATGGAATTATTATCTGTAATGGTGTAATTATAAGCATTAGCGTATCATGAGGGATCCTAATAGATGCCTACATGCGATGGATTTGATCTATTTGTTGTTTGTTACACAACAGCGTTATGTGGAAGTAATCTACGGTAATGTACTTTTTGATCATTGTGTTACATAAGAGTGCATTTAATATGTAATATATGTATTAGTGAATTAGATAAAAATAAATAGTGATTTCTCGAAAATCCAAGGTAGATAATTGGTATTCTCGGTATCAGGCAATTATAGTATTCTTAAAATCGGGCCCGAGGCTCCTTTGAGTATTTTTCGCTATTCCTTATAGTTTTGCATGCCCAATTAAAAATTATCTCTGTATAACAACCACTAGGTTGCAAACACGGTTCGATTCCCAGTTCGCAAAATGTCATTGAATGTGTAGCGGCAATTTGTATCAGTAGGTAGAGTTTGGATTTGTGCCCGGTTAATAATAATAGGCTATTTTATAGAACTTAAAAACGTACCGGAGAACTGTGGGTGGACTTACATCAACACAACTCTGCCTCACCCTTTGGAAATATCGTGTTGATCCCTATTTGATATATTTACAAAGTGCCTGAAACATTTCAAGCGCAACCAATCGTAGCAAATGATCTTGCTCGCAAGAAAATACCAGGTATCCAAACAAACGAACGCAGTTCTCAAAACAAAACTAACATCAGTCTGTATCGGCAAAGCATAATTATTATTATCAACAAACGATTTTTCTCCCAATATTATTAACTAAGGTCCTGCGCACACTGACAGGATGACACGAAAAGGGATATTTAGGTGACGAGCGATAATATAACATCATAGTTAAAATTTCAAATACTATGGTCGCTGCCACAAACTTTTTTTTATGAGATATGAGGTCAAACGAGCGTACGGATCGCCTGATGGTAGCCGAATACCACCGCCTATGGACACCCGCAACACCAGAGGAGTCACAAGTGCGTTACCGACCTACCTTTACCGACCTTTTAAAAGGGGATTGGGTCTCCGGTAACCTCACTCACTCGGCGAAACACAACGTAACCATTTTTTAACGGCGGGTATCTATTAGTATCACTCCGGTCGAGCGGGCCCATTCGTGCCGAAGCATGGCTCTCCCACGTATAAAAAACCAAAGCTTATATATTATATTATATTATGCTGTCCGGCCAGTGTGCGCAGGGAAAAACGGCTCTCAAATTATGTCTGCAAAAATATTGGCCAAATTACGTATCTACGTAGGATATCCAATCAACCAATAACTAACCAATAGACAAAATATTTTTATTAGTCCTGATTCCTGGTTCTATGGGATGGCGTGTGAATTCAACATGACCCCGATAGTAGACATCAACGCGTCGTCCAGCACCTCCGTCAGTGTGCTCCAGTTTAGGCATATCATAGGCAAAGACATTATCAGACATTAGCAGACCGCTGACTGACGTCACACGTCAAAATCAGCGCTGCAGCGATTTAATGCGCTGCTGCATTATGCTGAGTGGGGACCTAATCGCTATGAACAACGGCGACGCAGTGTGCTTATATAGTTCACATGAATAATAATGTAATAGGTAGACGCTTGTTATTCTTCTCCTTTTATTTTTTGTCACATATTTTTTACTTCATAAGTACATAAGTACATGTACAGTCAGCGCCAAAAGTCGCTGAATAGGATGCAATCTTCAAAACGTTTTTACATCATTACTAACCAAAAAATTCTGACCTGAGAAGTTAGTACCAGTTTTCTGCATATAAGAAAACTGGTACTAACTTCTCACACACACTGAAGACCGTGGAAAATCACCTCAAAAATCATTGGAAAAATTCAAATAAAAATATTGCTGTACTTCATTTTGTTTATTATTTACCTACCCTTGTGGCAACGGAATTCAATGTCTTGTTTGCAACATCCATTGTTTTGTAGAGGCACGTAGAGGTAACATTCATGTGCTTCATTGTAAAATCCACTCACGGCCACTAGTCAGTAAATAATCTTTATTCTATGATGAGCATGCAACTACGATATTATTATTATGTTTTTGAGACGAAAGTAACATTTTACGGTTATCAAGCAATTTCTCTGGGATCAGCAGAGGCGTACTAATGTATACTCACACTTCGCTGGTATGTTTAGGACCCATATAGTAGGGGTCAAGCCTATTGCCGTTAATCGTGTAAAAATCCAAACTCTACAGTAGCAGCGCGCTACTGAAAATTTCACAGAAAATGCCAATAACACTTTGCTTGACCTAGGATTGGAACACAGGACCTCTAGGGCAGCAGTCCCGCTTACAGCCACTACACTAACGAGGCAGACATAATGTAAAATAAAGTGTTTATAAACGCGATCCCAACAGTAAGTAACATTATTAACTTTTATACCATCCAGAATTCACTACAACATATAAAAAATGCTACTAAAATATGTGCTCAAAAGAATTAGCGTACTTACTCAAGTATTTTACTGATAATGCTTCGTTATCTCCGTATTCTTGAGTCCAGTTAAGAGGCTTTTACCTTTCTACCCGCTGCGCAGGCGCCATACAGCACATAAGAACACCGTAACTAGGCCAAACAGGCGGTATCGAGCCAGCCAACAATAAATTCGATACTTGTTGGAGCAAGATTCCGTTGTTTTATAAAGTGGCTAATTTTCCTGCATATTTCTTGCAACGGGAATTATGCTGGAGACCGATTCAACTAAAAAAATGTAACAAACGTTTTCTAAACGCGATTAAATTATGGCTTTTACGAATTTTCTTATTTCTTCTTCTTCTTCTCAGTTATCTTATTTATTACATGGAAATGGATTAAACATTTTCGATAAAATGAACAAAATAATATTAACTGATGCATTGCTAGAACGGAATCGATTTATATTTTTTATAAGTACTATACCTAGGCTACTGCATACGCGATTTCGGGATCGGTGACCGTATCGATTTTCGCGATTTGAGTCTTCTTTGATGTTTAAGTAATACCTATAAGAACACAAATAATATAATCGTGAGATTTCATATTTCCACTCGTTATTTCGTATCGACGTTCGATTTTAGTAGATTTTAGAACTCACCCATTGTTCGATGGATGCCAATATTCATTCAAAAAAACTAGAAGGTCAACTTATAAGTGGCTGCAAAGCGAGGTAATCCTTTCAGCACACAAAAGAAAAAGTTCCGAGACCGTCCTTAAAAATTTCGTAATTTGAAGAGGTAGCAATATAACATAAAAAAGTGGGACATCACACGGTCAAATATTATGCAGGCCGATACTGATACCCGGCCAATGTTGAGTCAAGTGTGTCAGTGCATAGGCTTTATTTTATTTCACAGATAAAGATATGGAGGCACATCAATAAATATTATTAAATCGTTATTACTCATGTTTTCATTTTAAAATAAAATCGTTGTGAGATTTTTTATTGAACGATAATCAGGTGAGTTTTTGGATCATGGGCATACTGTAATAATAATAAATAATAATAATAATAAATATTTATTCCAAAAACATAAAATTGATAAAAATACAATATAAATCATAGAAATTATAAAGTATAACAATATTTGGTGCCTGTACTATAATAATATTATACTACACTAGCTGGCCCCCGGCTTGCGATGCGATGCCACTTTTTATTCGTCAAATACTTAAATTTGTCCTGTCTCATAGAGAACAAACAAACAATCATTTTTATTTATATAGATAGATAAACTGATATGATCACTACAGTACCTAATAAAAAATTGATGTTTTCATTCTTGCAATACTTCATTAACTAAGTAATTTTTATGCAGATCCGTTTCGATATTTGTTTGTTTTTGTATTTTACCAATTCTAAGAGATAGTAGTGTACGTATATATGGCGTACCTACTAATTTCTTGCAAAGAATATCGAGATTTCACAAAAAGCTAAGAGAAAGCGTATAAATAGGTAAGCTAATACAACAAAAAGATTAAAATAACTGAATGACGTCAAGAACGACACGAAATTAGACAAGAAAGTGATTTATTTATACTCTCTGGACAAAAAGCAACAGAAGTTTTTAGATTGGAATTAAGTACTTAGCAGTAAGTATTTTTATGGCCCTTGCCGAAAAATAATAAAAGTTTTGTAAATAGGTTCTTTTACACTTAGTTTTTAAATCATTTTTTATCATATTTTGGACGCAAAACCATCAAACCTACCTATATACATATTATAAGCTTGTATTATGTGACCATCCCGGAAGGGATGGGTTTTATCAATGGGATAAAACCCAAATAAATATAGATATACAATATAGACATTGAGTACCACCTCCATCTTTTTAATTAGTTAACTAGTTTCTGCCATGTCTTTCCTTTTAGGAAAATATTCGGTAAATTATTACTAATCACATTAAGCTTTTCTAATATACTTAGATAACGGTTTATGTAGAACTTGTCAAAACCAAATTTTTACTTTCTAAAATTGAAAATATCATTAACTATAATTTTTTTGACAGTATTTTTTTTATTTTTTCCACCATATTTTCCTTAATTAGAGCTCAATTGAACTTAAATTGTTATAGTAAGTAGAATCAATTAAACATTCTATAAGAAACACGATATAAAAATCACGGTTCGAATAAAAAATGAATTCTTTAACAATAGTAATTCGGTATAATACTCTAGGTAGGTGTGCATCGTTATCTGTATACGGGTGGCGCCATCGCCTTGGCACCGTTGCACACATCTTCAACACCACGCTGCTCTTTCCATGAAACTCGCCTTCAAAAACAGTCACAAGGTCACCAATGTTTGTCTAGACTTCGGAAACCCTTTGATAATTTTTTGTCAAATCAGGAAGTAGATAAGGTTTAGATTTCGTTTTCATGTATCAATGTTAAACAAACTACGGATAGAGGTTCTTTAGAAGGCTATTTCTTCCATTGTTTATGTGTTTGTGTATTAGATTTCGAAATATAAATCTTCCAACATTCAGTACAAGAATTTTTTACAACGGTATTTACACATGCTGGCTTTACGCACATGATAAATCAAAATATCAATTGCAGTATTATTCCATGGCATACAGCGTAAACAAGAAAGTAGAATGGCGTCGCTGTGTTATTCTGTCGGATGCTACACAGTCGCACACTGCATAAACGTTTGTTCCGAAATAACAAAAATTGCAAAACGTTCAAAATACACCGCTTTAATCCTGATATTACGTAAAAAGTTGAGTAAGATTGTCCAAATATAAGACTTAAATTAAATCACTCGAGCCATCCGGCACCGGGTGAAATTAAATGCACGTTGCGTAACATTCAAGCTCGACTTTCTGCAAGGATATATGCGCACTACACGCGACCCACTCACGACACTCACGAGCGACTTCAAGACATCCTTTCTATACACACAATACGCGAATACTATCAGATTATTTGAAGATTCGCTTTTCAAAATATTATACTAAACTAGCCGACACATAATCACCGCAAAACTCAAAATTATTTATTGTATCTTATTAAAAATCATAATACATATTCGTACCATACATATTCACACCTGTATTCGCCGAAGGGTTAGGCTGAGTTGTTTTTTGGTATGTATACAGAAAGATTCATGATCCAGGATCTGATCCATCCCCCTAATGCAAGCCTATTTTCATTACCGGGGCACAAATCAAAACAAACTTCTGATTAAGAATTTTCAAGAATCGAGGACCTCAAACTCAACCGCTAGACCAATCAAGCAGTTACTTATTACTAAACATAATAAGCGTAAACTTTTAATAATTGCTTTCAGTAAACAGAAAACCATCACGACACCGAAGCCGAAAGAAAGGTAAAACGAAGCACCGCCGCTAATGCAATTTCACCAAAAACGCCTCGCCTCATCATGATAAGTCCAGACTTTAAAGAATTCACAGCGATCATTAAGCTAATTGCACATGAAGGCGATCTCATTCATTATTATGTAAAGTAAAAATAAATATTTATAAACTGTCAGTAACGGGACTTGTACAGTGTACTGGTCCTTTAAGGGTGTATCAATATTAATTAATGACAAAATAAAGCCTCTACCAAGTAATAATATGATGCAACTAATTACAGAACTTGATTGCTACTGGTCGCACGTGAATGGTCCGCTTTCCTTGGTATTTATGCATCTTGAAAGAGGCTTGCCTCTTGGCCGCGCATACCTGTCATATCGGATGATGAATACCAAAGTCGCACCACAGCAATTCCAGTAATTCAATAGATCGATTAAAACAGATACCTAACACGAGAAACCATTAAAAATGCTTGCATCTTATTAATCTTTTACAGGACTTTTTGAGACAAAAAGCAATTCAAATGCTCTAATATATCTATACTTATTAAAGTTCATCAAACCGCTGGACCTACCTAGACGTAAAAACGTAAAAAAGGTACTTTTGCATTTATAAAATTTGTTTAGATACATAACAACCAGACAACGTTGCATTAGTTGCAGCATAGATACAATACGTACGACAACACAACAACAACAACAACACATAGAAGGCGTATGTTTATTTCTACGCATATTTTCAAAAGTAGAACAGATTAAAAAAAATCAATGATACACGCTGCAACAAATTGCTTAATCAGCTATATCGTTTCAAGGTCATTATCTAATCCGCTGGTCCTTCCACAATCCCCGAGCGGTCCACGGCGCGAGTGGGGTGACGCGGCGGCCACCGTCACTCGCTCAGTCGTCGCGTTGCCGTGAACTTGGCCTGATCTGGTCTGTCACACTGGCCCCGAGGCCTTATCGGAGGCGCCGCCCACGGCCTATAATAGCTGGGCCGGCGTCTCCCCCTGACTATAGAGTGGGTTGTGACTCCGTCCGACATGTTTCGCGTCCTCTGCTTCCTCGCGGCTGTTGCCGCAGCTGCTGCCTGCAAACCCTGCAGTGAGTGTCTATATTTTCTAACTATGGGATTTATTTTGAGCAGTTTTCATAATTTTGAAGTGAAGTGCTTTTACGATCTCCTACTGAAAGAAGCTGCCAAACTTCTTTGCCAATTCATCATTTTTCACTAAAAAATTTGCTATAGCTCGTGTGAAATTAAGGATAAGTGTTATCTTTCATAATAAGTAATATTTAGACAATTAAATACGGTAAGTAATTAACAAAAAAAAACAGTTTAATGAATTTCAGTGAATGTAGTGGTTTTATAACCGGCCATGTTCATTCAAAAGTATTTGTTGTGACAACTGAATATTCTTACACAAATTTTAATATCCAATCTCTTATTCAATAGGCATTACCTACTTCAGTTTTGGTTATGTCATAAAATAAGTGCTAATAGTTTGAAGTGCTTTTAGAGAGTATGGCCACTTACTGGCGATGCTTATTCGCATATAAGCCTGTTAAGTTAAGATAAAACCGCATTTTCACAAGTATGTTAAGTGCCCCGGATGTGCGAGCCTGTAAGGAACGTCTTCGAAATGTTGAATTTATTGTCAGACTCCTGATTTACGAATACATACATCCGCAACTTCGAGTAAAAAGCGTGCAGATTCCCAAGCATACCGTATTAATATGGTGCGAAGAAAAAAGGTTTATCTTTATCGTATTTTGATCGCAGTTCGCGACCTAGTTTGCGATAGTAAATTATGAAATGCTAGTGAAGTTACGAAAAATGCACGTGTAGTGCAACATGCATATTAATGAATAGTTACTAGTGCATAATAAAACGATAGCATTTTGGCGCGAATGTTTGTTTACCAACATTACGTTCTCCAATATGCAAATGAACTTTGTTTAATGCTGTCTTCTAAACATTCGAATCATCTCTTATATGTATAATAATTAGTGTAGACTATTCATATACAAAATCACAAAGATATTATTATGATATCAGAACAAATATGAAAATACTGTGGTAGGTATGGTTAAAAAGGAAGGCGAAACCTAGCAAAAGAAACATGAAACAAGATTCGTCAGAGAACTAAAAAATTAAGACGCAAAAAGAGTAACTTTCGAAAATGGAATTCGGATAATGTCATCACTCAAGTCAGTATCAGCTCGGCACAGGCTCGGCTGCAGGTGGCACTGTTGCCTGACTAGTACAACTAGTGCTCAATACGTAACAATAACAATTGCCTAAGTCACCAATCACCGCTTGACATGTCGTTAAGTAAACAGGACTTGACCCGCTTCCTTCTCACAGGAAAAATACTAGGTAGAAAGGAAATGGCATTTATGTAACGTTACACAAAATCTACTGATAACACGTTAAATTCTAAAAAAGTGAATGCTAGATAAACTTGGTATAAAATCAAACCACAAATTATGAAAATAAATTTGATAGTGAGGCGCTTAGGAAGGGAGGTTCATTTAATTGCACTGATTGCTGGAAGTCAGAAGAGGACGGTTACTTCAGTAACCCTAACCAAAATTTTCCTTAGGTTCCTTGCTCGTTACTTCTGTAAAATCGATAACTTTCAAAAGCTCATTCAAAATAGAAAGATGCTCGGGCTCTCCTCTACTAGTAGACTTTATTAATATGTTATTACAATCTTTAATTGCGTAATTTTTTGTCTTCTTCTTCAGCGTATCTTAGCTGCTAGTCTCTAAAGGTGCAGCGGCACCCTGGGTAGTCTACCTCGCTTTAACCTTCTAACTTCCTCCTGTTCATGGCGACTTAATACAAATACTTCTTCTTCCAGCTTGCGGGGTGGCTCGAGGCGCACGCGTGGTGGGAGGCGAAAGGGTGACACCTGGAGAATTTCCCTGGCTAGCAGCTCTGAAGAGGGACGGGAAAGTTATCTGCGGAGCTACGGTGGTCGCCAGAGACCATCTCATCACCGCAACGCATTGCGTACATGGGTAAGTATTGGTATCTCGATGCCGCTTTCTCCCTCAACTTCTGCTCTGTGTCTTGGGGAATAAGACGACGAGATAATACTTCGAAAAACGTTTTTGCCAATAAATACCATATTGGAAATATTTTTAACATGCTACTTAACTCTTAGAATTCAGTTATCTACCAACTATAATACTCGTTACACTAACGAGGTTAAAATATGTCGAATAACTTAACGTGTTATTGATTTAACTTGCAGAGTTAATAAAATGTACTTACAATATGTTACATTTACGGTAAATAGTTTTACTTACAATCAAAACAACGTTCACACAAAAATGACGCGTAAAATTTTATAGTGGTATATTTATTTCCTTATGACCAGGCAATACACACCTCTATATTAAAAAAACTTACCCCTTAAATAACACAATTTAAAGTACGCTTTCGCGAGTTCTATTAGTCTCAGGTAAAGTCCCTAACCTTGGTCGCTAACTATGACTTTGACCTCGTAACAAAATGTACGTAACCCGTAGCTTATCATTCAAAACAATGTTAGTTCGGGGACAACCGCTGAGGTTGAAATGAAGAACTCCGTGACAGGGTTAAATGATTTTTTATTTACATTTTATTCTCAAAGTATTAAAAAGCTTTTAGTGCCTATAAATCTGTGAATAAAATGTCGATAATTATGAAACAGATTTATAAATTAAATAAATTGTATAATTAAATAAATTATCTTCAAATAATTAGTTAGAAGATAATTTATTTATACAGTTTTTTTTAAACTGTATGTAGGAAATCATATTAAATTATGTCTGTTACGATTTATTATAGTGGATATTCATAAATCCAAAAAAAGGAACTGTAACGTCATGACACTTTAGAATTCACATAGACCCTTTTTTTTCGATAAAACACAATCTAAGCGTAGTGTCCCAATACACTATAATGTTATTCTGTATGTTTACAAACACAAAGTCTGTATTAAGTTATTTTTTAGTAATGGAAAAAATTCAATCGCGGTGGCTTAGAGGTCAGAGCGTCTGGTATATCAAACCAGAAGACGCAGATTCGAATCCTACCCGCGATTGAATTTTTTCCTTTACTAAAAAATAACTTAATAATCTTAGCATGGAAAATGCAAAAAAATCACAAAAAGATACAAAGTCTGTATGTTTACAAACACAAATTCTGATTTTATCGCGTTGTATTGATATTATTTAATTCCCGACGTTTTGGATCCTTTACAGCATCCATGGTCACGGGTAGACTAAGTTCTTCACGTTTAAGTTTTTAATTTATAATCCAAATCTTGATCGTTGTCAGACCATGTTTCTATAGACCTCATTCAAATTTATCTTGTTAACCGTTGTTAAAGCTTTGATTCCACTTCGTTAGCGCTACACCTTTCATTATTAACATCTCAGTTGCAACACGGTTCGTTTAATTTCTCAATTCCTTTTACATGATCAATATGCAGATATTCAAGATCGCATTACTAAAAACAGAAGCTTAATCCTATATCAATCTTGACATCTCGCAACACGAAATCCTTTTATGGTGTTACAGTGACACTGTATTACAATTTGTAAATATTCCACTCTAAAATTTTAAGATGTTGATTGTGATAGGATACCGTTGTCAACGCTGTTTAGGTGTGAGAAAGCAATACGAAATGTGAAAATCGAAAGTTTTAGTACATCAAGATCAAAAATCATGATGATTGAAGTGAAGTTGAATGAAGTCATCTATGTAATCGTTTTTTTTTTTCAAAGTTGTGTTTCTGTCATCGATATAATAGCCACCTTTGAGTTTCTTCTCTTCTAATTTTATTTATTTTACCGATCCTAGATCTTAAAACACTGCACTTGTTTGGAGAATGGCACGAATATCTTAGAATTAATCAATTTCATTCAAAATATGAGAATACCTAGTTCTAGGACCCATAATGAGGACACTCATATCACAATGTGGTTTTACTTTTTTATTTGTGCCATTACCGCCACAAAAAAAGGAGGCCAAATGTCATATTCATAAACCCATTCAACTATCTAACTGTTGCTTACCTACATCGATCATTATTGCCATTGAGGAA
Source organism: Acronicta aceris (assembly GCA_910591435.1). Lineage (NCBI taxonomy): Eukaryota > Metazoa > Arthropoda > Insecta > Lepidoptera > Noctuidae > Acronicta > Acronicta aceris. The sequence continues at coordinate 2,846,376 of OU342767.1, read as the reverse complement.
ACGTAATGATGGCTCTTAATGATTTATTGACAATATACCTTTCTAAAATATCAATTTACATGTGCAAATCAAAGTATTAGTCATACAATGCAATGATAATTGTATACGACTTAATAATAGCTAAATAGTTCCGTTGCTTTGGACAATCTGCAAACAATAGAGTATGTAGGTGAGCACTAATTGGCGAAAGTAGATTATTGACTCTGTAGAAGCTTCATCAAGTCATATCATCAAAGAATAGTGGTCGAGGAAGGTATGATAACACCTGCCCATTGGAAGACATTGTGGGTACTTCAAAGCTCCGTTCAATTCCGGGGTCAAGCTTAATCCCATGTTGAGAATGTGTGCTGTCATCGTACGCACAATATGGTAATATTGTATTCTATCGTTGATAGTACCTCAAAAAGCTAGTCAAATCTAACTGTAATATGACTAGTCGGAAATAAAAACCACTTTCATTAACCTTAATAAAAAACATTTTAATTTGTGTCATCTTGATATGAATCAAGATTGAACTACGATTTGAATGTTTTCCTTGCACGTGTGAAGATAGTAACAAATGCAGAGTTTTAAACAATTTAAAGCAAAAAAATACATACCATAAAGAAAGTTCACCAAGTCGTGTAACGATTTCTTTTTCAAGGAGCCAGTGATTACGGATATTGCCAGCTACTAATAAGCCAGGGTAAAGCAAGTTCTACTGTTAACGACGAACAATTTTGTTGAAAACCGGTACATGGGCGACGGAATGTCCCGAGGGTTCCGCAAGGAACATTACACTTATTTTTTTTTTCACATAATTATATACTTACCTAGACTAGGTTTTCATTTCATTACATTTTGAAAAGTTGTCCAACATTAGGATTTTCATGTATCGTGTGTTTCTTTAAAAACACAAATTTTGACATGACACAATAAGGGAACAAGTACCTGTCGATTACTTAGTGCTTTATATTTGTAATTGTAATCTTCGAACCCACAACCCGTAGCGTAGAAAACCCGATCGCTCAGCCACTTCGCCAAACGCGACATGTAACTGCATTAAATATTTTCTGAAAACCTACTTCTCCATTGGAGATAATCAGACTAGAAAGCAAAAATTCCAGGATACAACACTATGATAAAAAGATACCTAAACTGAGTCAGAACACAATTGTTACCAGTCTTAGTATAACTGTTTCCCAACTCAGAGCCATGCTTCGGCACGAATGGGCCAGCTCGACCAGAGTGATACCACGGCCTCACAGAAAACCGGCGTCAAACAACGCTTACGTTGTGTTTCGCCGAGTGAGTGAGGTTACCGGAGGCCCAATCCCCTTTTAAAAGGTCGGCAACGTACTTGTGACTCCTCCGGTGTTGCGGGTGTCCATGGGCGGCGGTAATCGCTTACCATCAGGTGATCCGTCTGCTCGTTTGCCCTCCTATATCATAAAAAAAAACTCAATTAGTTAATTATGTTGTTACTTAAACTTTTGAACTTTGACCTCCGCTTTAATTTTTCCAACAATGTGCCAAATATCCTATTGTTTACTTTATGTTTTATGCGTATTTAAAGTACATGATTGCTTATTTCAAGCTTGAACAGTAAGGAAGATATTTCCATTCCTTAAGAGTTTATTCAATAAAGAAGTGGTCATTTAAAAATTCGTTTTAGTGCCCGAACCGTTCGTCATTTATTTATGACGGGCTCACCGCAAATTCTTTGATGAATAAAATGACTAATCCGATATCATCTGCGACCGTCTGCAAAGTGTAACGATTTATAATTAAGTGTATTCTTGGATTAGGATTCCTTACGTTTCTTAATATTCAAATTAATATAATAAGTAGCACAGAATAATTAAATAATACACAAAAATTACAGATTGCCAAAAAGTCTCTCTCAATAAACTCGTCTGGGAAAGTGCCTTAAATCACCACAGGTTATGGGGCAAAATAACATTGCTGTGACAAATTATGGACCCGTAGTAAGGTGAAATTACATAGGCACAATATATGCAATATTTAATTTCTTCTTTAGGGCTTGAACTTTGTCTTAACTCAGTGTCATCCTCATTCTCTCATTCAACCTCGGTGCTGATTGACTAACAGAGTTAACACACCATCACGCCTATAGTCCCCGGCGGGTTAGGCAGAGGCGTACTAATCTACACCCACAGTTCGCCGATATGTTTAGGTCCCATGTAAGCGGGCAAGCCTATTGCCATTAACCGGGCAAATCCAGACTCCGAGCTGCTACTGAGAATTTCATAGAAAAACCCAATAACACTTTGCTCGACCTGGGGATCGAACCCAGGATCTCCAGCGTAGCAGTCACACACTCAGTCACTAACAGAGTTCTAACTTCAAATTAGTTTTATCGAATTCAGCCTGAAATTAGCAACACCCTACCTGATTCAGGTCATTGCTGGCGTTGACGATGACCTTGAGTAAGCCATGGATCTAACTAGCTAACTTAAAAGGGATACGGAACCCCACCCATTTTTTTAAATTAAAGATACAGTTACATAAAGTATGCAATGCATTTAGTTAAACATTTCCACGGAGTTTGGTTTTAGTGATGTTTTAATTAATTCCATGCAATCGAGATAACTGTTAAAATCTGATAACAAGAAGCTTGTGCTTGTGTATGTCATTACAGGCTTGTGTGTATGCTGCTGAGCATTGCCTCCTTGTGGGATATGTTTTATGGCTTCGCATTTGACCCTCAATTCGTTCCCTGCCTTCCTTACATGGTAATAAAATACTGTTGCAACCGCACAAACATTTAAATTATTTATGTCAATTTGTTACTTACGCATTTTATTGCACATGCGAGCCACTTCTTACTTTCATATTCGATTTTCGACAATCGTAAAAAACTTATAAAAAATTATACCTACCTATAGTAAGGAGAGGAATACATGATCTTTTTGTTTACATGCCATTTAAAAAAACATTATTTAGGCAACAAAAAATTCATTATTCCCCCTATTATTTCTAGTCACATTAAATAATTCCTTCAAAAGTGAGTACGGAACTGTTATCATATAATTTATCAATATCATTACTATCTTGCGTCATAAAGGATCATTGATACTTCGCCGTCGTATATAAATTTACATAACTCGTACAAATATGTGCCCTTAGGGTCCCTGAATAATATGCATGTGACCTTTATTGATTCCGACACACTTTCTGTGTGGTTACGTAAAGGGCCTTTATTTAACAAACTTACCAAATATTTGCATTGTAAACACTTTCTGGTCATATGATACCCAATTGCACGAAAGATTATTTGTATGAAAATATACCTATAACACTTACATTGGAAAAGAATTACAGAAATCTTACTACTTCTCCTAAAGTAGGTAGGTGTTATGTTTACAACAAAATGCAATTTTGTATCTCTATATGCAGTCTTTATATGGGTATAGTATACCTGATAGATTTTGGTAATTAATTTGTGAGGTGAGATGTGCGGTTGTAGGTAATAAGGAATAATCCGCAATCTTGGTGAGTGACCATTTTTCGACCGAATAGTTACCTACTCCAAATACTATTATCGAACATAACGCACGATAATGTAGGTAAATTAACTTATCATAAAGCGGATCTTTTTGGAGTTCAAAACAATTGAAATGGCGCGACGGGCGTGGCGTTCTATCAAATTGTAGGATTTAATCAAATTATAATGTAAATCTTAACGATGTCTTTGCACGTCCCGTGCTTCGAATGGACCGGAATACATTCTTCCCTCCAAAATTTGAAGGGATATTGAAAAATAGAGGGAAAATAAGAATGAGAAAACAAATATAGATACAATAGGCAACTTACCTAACAAAATTACTTAAATACTTCCTACGGAAGGACAATTAAGATATTTGAGACGGATAACAATGATTTATATGCGGTGTAACTATAATTCCGAGTGTGATAAGACAAGATGCGGACTGAAAGATGATACATGTACCTAATTGAAAGGAATATGCTGAGATTGTTTGGACATGTTGAAAGAATGAATGAAAGCGAATTTATAAGGCAAATGTCAGCGGCAGAGAAAGAGATCCTTCAAAAAGGTCAGGTACGTAGTACTCGCAACCAGCGTGTATGTATGAGAAGATGTATGAATGTGGAAGAAGCTAAAGAAGTATGTAAGATTCGTAGCAAGTGGCGGTCTATAGTTTCTGCCTACTTCTGTGGGAGAAAGGTATGTAATAATAATTTATGTAAATAGCATTATCATCGTTAGACATTTTCCAAAGTCCTTGACTTGACACGTCGCATCAACTCAAATTATAGCTTTTAAAATTTCCTTTATAATATTTTAATTAATTCCGAAATCCTCCTATTACCGCCGTATGAACTCCAACTAACATTAGAATCTCTCTAACCATCTCACCTCTCATAAGTATATTCCTTGTAACACTTATCGTGAATAAGGACCAAAGACCGACCCGTAGCACAGTGGCCGATTGTCCGGCCCCCTTTTCCTATCTAGATGTCATGTCAGTGAAAGTAATCTCACTAAGTCTCGGTTTTCATTTGTTCTATTTTCAATCACACAGTAGACCTTTTATTCTGTCTGGATGACACGTAAAGTAAAGAACGCTAAAAGTGACTCCTCAATCCAAACATTTAAATTGAGGAGCCACCTATAACGTCTTGAAACTCTTGATGGCTTTTACTACAAATTTCAAGATTTCGACATTTTTTTCTCATTTGCTATCTACTAAATAAAGGTAGTATCGACATTCCAATATTAAAACTATATAAGTACGGTCACTTTTTTGTAGTTAGTATAATTAGTCTCTACCAAGCTTAGGCAAACATATATCTATGCATGTATATCTCGTAATTTATCGGCGACCACGACCTGAAATATGTATGGGATGATGGAGGCCAATGTTAGGCGATGCGGTCACCTTGACGTTGCATGGCCTACACGCTATAGCATAAACCTGCAGTTATTTTAGTTGTTTGTCATACAAACATTCATCAACATCATACAACGTACTCTTCCATTCCATTTGTTTTTACTTCTAGTCACGGGCGGTTTTTAAGATAGTAGGTATATTTATATAAAATCATATTACCTACTATAATATAAATATTTCGGTAACTACTTACTTTGCAAAATAAATTACCTTGATCTATCCTTCATAGGTTTCTTTCAAGCTTTTCAAGTGCAGCCCTTGAAAATCTCATCCAACAAACGTGAACCAACCTTTGGACCATACTTAAATAATATTTTGTCTATCCCTAATATCTGCCGACCTTCAAAACTACAAAAACTTGCAATTTTTGTATGTCAATATCAATACCAAATATCTCCTAAATAATTTTGTAGGCCTCTTTAAATTTCAGACCCTTATTTAGATATTTTATTGCGTTTAAAGATAGGCAAAGGAATTATTATGAACTATACAGTCGTAAAGTTGCATCACTTCAACGAGGTTAAGGTCGCGTTGGATGCGCTCGAGATCCTTTTGTCCTCTCCAATAGCCACGTAGTGTCGCGAATCGATTGTTTCGCTTTGTTTAACGATGTGTGCTGAATTTTAATCGATACTTTAACGAGAGATGGATACATGAAAATATTTCAAACGAAGCGTGAAGCCTACACAACACAAAGATAATTTTATACGTTTAATGTTTGTTTATTGATGATAAACGTCGAATTAAGTAATACTCGTATTTTGTAAAATAAATAAGGTCTTTATAATGTTTTAATAACTGTTTATTGGGTGGGTACTGTTACAACGAAACATTTATTTTTTTAAAAAGGATTCGAATACAGTTTGTTTACACAGGCCTTACAGGCCATCTAGACAATAATTATTTAATATGTTTTCGCTAGGTTGATGGCTGATGAAATGTTAACAAAAAATTCTTCTATTCCAGAAAGTCTCCCTATTCCAGAACCGTTTTTGTCATGTTCGCAGCTGACATTAATCAGAAAACTGACGATTATTATATAATTTACAGGATAGAAGCATCTCGTCTGTCCGTCCTCGTAGGTGAATATGATGTCAACAACTCGAGATCCGACGGATACGAGGTTATTCACGTGGTGCAACATCCGGACTTCAACAAATACACCTACGACTATGACATAGCTGTTCTGAGGCTCGCTGATCCGTTACCGGATAATTTGTATAGGCCTGCTTGCCTTCCTGGTAAGACACATTAATTATTTAAAGTATTTAATTAAACCTCTTTTCAAGAAAAGTAAAGCCATAAAACTGGTTGAAAGGTCATGAAAAAATAGTTATATGCCAATTAATCACATTAAAAAACAATTTAATATTTTTTTGTTGAAATTAGAACAGCCTGCAAGTTGTATCTAAAGAGGCTAATTTGAATAGATTTCGCTGTGAACTCAATAATGCAATCAATAATGATAGCACAAAAAAACTATAAAAATAACAATCCATGTAAATAAAATTTTGGCTCACACTAGTGGGTGAATATAGTTACCACTAACGATCTTAAAAAGGGTTGATGAGATTTTGTAGTATGCGAGACCACTTAATCCAAATAAAACCATCAACAATATTACCTACATGGATCATTATTAAGCAAAAGACATTTTCAAACATTATGAAAATTTTAGATGCTGATGATGACCTAGATGCACTTGAAGGCGAGAAAGCTATTGTCTCTGGTTGGGGGAGCACTGTAGAAAAGGGGCCGGCCTCCAACATACCGATTAAAGTAAGGATGTCTGCGCGCGATCAATATGAGAGACGATCGTCGAAGACCATCATAACTTACATTTCAATGTCGGTGTATACGACCAGAATTCAATTATAAGAATTTGCGATTCAATTTAAATACATCCTCTCTCATTCTGATCGCGTGCACAGTGTAACTTCGACTTTGGCGAAGTTTTTATCATTGAATAAGTATTTCTTATATTTTAACGTCTTTCCATTTTTAAAACGTTGCTATACACATTAACATTTTCTCCTATATCGTGGGTGCGTTTACAAACACAAATCTTACATGCACAAAACGCGGAACAACAAAGTATCTGCTATAGAAATACAAATAGGTGTTTATTCCATACTGGTATCAAACCCTAGCACATCAGTCAATTCGATTCGTGCCGAGTCGAGCCAACTTAAAAAACCTGTAGCTCAATTAAAGGTTATAAAAATGCGTTTAAATTTAATGAGATTCCTACTACACATACAATCATACACACACGCCTTACTCCCACTGGGGTAGGCAGAAACTATAGAACGCCACTTGCTACGATACATCTTTTATTCACACATCTTCTCATATAATCGCGCCCGTACTAGACATAATTAACTTAATAAAAAAGGCTATTCACGATTTTCCTTTCCTATGTTATTCTAATGTTGTAATCATAGAAAATGGAAACGGAACAAGACTTGTAACACTCAACGTGATTAGATTAATCAAAACAAGAATGTTATACGATTAAAATTAAATTGTTACATGATAGTGCCAATTAATCTAATGGAGCCCACGTTACGGCGACAAGTGTCATTAATTCATTATTTTAAGGTATATACATATAACATTCTCAGTGTATACATATTATATTACCTTGGTAGATATGCTAGAATAAGTAGTTATTAATAATATTTTGAATTTTTGTTAAGGCTGCTGTTCAGATTTGGGCACAAGAGGAATGCTCAGGCGCCGGGTACGGTCGGAGGAAGGTGACGCCGCGTATGCTGTGCGCAAACGCACCGGAACGCGACGCGTGCACCGGGGACTCCGGTGGCCCTCTGCTTTTGTCTCAGCCCCACTTTACACTCGTTGGTAAGGGAACCACTAACACTTTATCTGCTAAAAAATTCCAAAATTTAAAGGAAGACTTAATACGTGGGAGAGCCATGCTACGGCACGAATGGGCCGGCTCGACCGGAGTGATACCACGGCCTCACAGAAAACCGGCGTCAAACAACGCTTATGTTGTGTTTCGCCGAGTGAGTGAGATTACCGGAGGCCCAATCCCCTTTTAAAAGGCTGGCAACGCACTTGTAACTCCTCTGGTGCTGCGGGTGTCCATGGGCGGCGGTAATCGCTTACCATCAGGCGATCCGTCTGCTCGTTTGCCCCCCTTACCCATAAAAAAAGGAAGAGAATAATTTTCTAAAGCATGCCAGTATTTTCTTCGTTACCAACTAAGTTAAGTAGGTAATAGACAATTTATAAAAATTTGAGGCATTCTTTTAAAAAAAATGCTTACTAGCAATGTGTGTCGAACATTACTAGTATTCTTTTTACCTAACCCCTCGCGCTAAGCTGAATGCTTGTGTTACGAGTGGGTTCACGTCGGTAGTGCAATGGGTGGGTTTCAAACCGGCAACCACATGATCGCCAGTCTGACGCCCTAGCCATTAGGCTACCGCCGCTTGTGTCCCAGAATTCAAGCCTAACGACCTAATCACCTGACTATCACTGCAGTGAATAGGATGAAAACCTGAATATTTACTGTTCTTTTATTTACAACCAAACGTTTATTATTTCAACAGGAATTGTGTCTTGGGGTCGAGGATGCGCAAGACCTGGATATCCTGGCGTGTACGCTCGCGTCGATCGCTTCCTTCCATGGCTGCGCGTAGCACTTCGTCACGCCTGCATGTGCCAACCACCTTCTTTTGGTTGAAGCAAACGGAACCTTTAATTTGTAAATATAAATTAGGAAACTTGGCCAATATTTAGACTGCAGAGGGGTTGAAATAAAGGGAACTCGGATCAAATAATGCGAATGGAGAAATAACTTCCGAAAATGTGCATCGGAGTCAAACTGTAGTAGTGTTTCTTTACATACTTCTTCAACGCGTGGTACCATCACGTGTCGGTGCGATTAGTGCGCTAATGTTGCATTCCATAAAGTTTAGTTCGATACCTAGTGGACATCATGAAAAAAACACTTCGGAAACTAAGGCCGCCTATTCACTATTATATATAACAATAGAGATATTATAATAATATATAATATCACTATTGTTAAGTTTTATCTATTCATAGTATTTTATGCACTTAATTAATAAGTACAATAACGTGTAAATATAAATCACTATGTGATATAATATATTGAAAATTACCTTGTGCTGAAGGCTCGTGCTCATTACAGCCGCGCCCCACTGCGCCACCATTTAGTCCATCGTATTGCAAAACTGCGTAAAAGACATTTAAAAATTGCGGCTCGTTACGCGAGCGAGTGTGCAAGCTATTACAGTATTATAATATTTGGTTTACACAAAATTGTTCAAATATTTTGCAGGATTTTTGTAATGCAATGTGTTTTGAAAGAAACGTTAGATATACTCGTAGTTTATAATATAAAAAGCCTCATAAGCCTACTGGTCCTGAGCGCAACTGCTACGCTAGAGGTCCTAGGTTCGATTTTCACTTCGAGGAAAGTGATTCGGTTTTTCTATGAAATTCTCAGTAGCAGCTCGAAGTTTGGGTTTAATGACAATAGGCTCGCCCCCTATACATGAGAACTAAACATATCAGCGAACTGTGGGTGTACATTAGTACGCCTGTGCCTAACCCTACGAGGAATACAGACGTGATGGTATGTATGTTTATGTATGTAAATATTTTTGGAAAATAAAGTGAGAAAACACAAAATTACAAAAAATATACAATTTATTTAATATCTACGTGAGCCTTCACTAAGCACAATAGTTTTATCAGTATTACAATATTGTAAGTAAAATGTTAAAAGCATATTAGGATGTAATTTACTTTAGATGGCTGTGATTACTTTAAGACATATAATTGTAAAATAATATAACTATGTAATTTAGCAAGTAAATACTGTGCAAAGGACGATTTGAGGAAAGGTGAAAAATAAAGTGACTTATCATATGCATCATTTTGTTTTAATATTTTAAGTAGATATGTACCGTTAGTTTTGTATTCTACTACGTAGGTACATACACCTGCAAAATGCTTTAAACACGTGTTACCTGACCTTACCTTAGTATCTGAAGATTTTGAATATAATGTAGCTACCTACTTAAAGAAGGCACATATCTCTCTCTCTCATTTTTGTTTTCTTACTTCAGACTTACTCAGTGCCAATATATTAATGAACTCGACTGTACCAAGCGCAACTGATACGCTAGAGGCCCTGGGTTCGATCCCCAGGTTGAGCAAAGTGTTATTAGGTTTTTCAATGAAATTCTCAGTAGCAGCAAATTCATGTTAATAGCAATAGGCTCGCACCCTATTACATGGGACTGAAACATATCAGTGATCTGTGGTTGTGCATTAGTACGCCTCTACCTAACCCTTCGGGGAATGCAGGCGTGATGGTATGTATGACATTATTTTGTAATAGGGTGGAGAAAATTCGAAACACGTATTTGAAGAAAGTAGGTTTTAAAACTCTGCATTATAGGGCCACCAAGAATGACATGATAGCGAGCAACATAACAAAACACACAACCCACCACCAACCGGTGCGGCGCAGAAGTACTAAGCGGGTTGACCCCAAATAAATTGGATTAAAAGTTCAATTTCAAGTTGCACAGGAATTCATCAAAATAAATACAAAAAAGACCACAGCACTATGACGCCATCCTCATCATACTATTCTATGTTTCACTAAGTTTAGTAAACTTAGTTTGCCAAATATTACAATATTTGATTCGACTAAATTAAAATTAATAACACTCCTCTTTATCTTGGTAACTCTAGGGCTAACTGTCACTCACTCCCGCGAAAATTTGACATTTGACGTTTAAGACGCCGTTGTCAGCTGATAAACGATCACAGAAATAATTTATTTATTTCTCAGTTAGGTTTGTATGAAATTAGTAAAAATAAACTATTAGACGTTACTCTTAGTGTAGATAGACAACAATATGAACTTCTCGGACAATGAGGCTGTAAGTATGAACTCAAATTTAGTTATTTTATTACTCACCAATGTGACTTTTATTCAAACTATGCTGTATTGTTTTACAGTATTTTCTTGCTGCATATACCTCATTTAAAGATATATCCAGCTGTCTTTATATTAAAGGCCATTGACCTACTACAGTTTGTATTTACCTACTGTGCATTTTAGGATGATACTTCGAGCGTTGAAAGTACTTCGAATACCGATAATACCTCACGTAGCGAAACTCCAACAAACTCTCGTGTGAAGAAACGTAGACGAGGCAAGAAAAAGACAACTAAACCAGTGAAGCCGCCATACAAATTTAAGTAAGTAAACAAAGTTTATTTAACTTTTATATTTATAAAATATTGGTACTCAAAAAGGTTTCCTTACTGTTCTTAAAAAAAATTAATTGTAATGATGACTTTAAGTATCTAAGGTAATTACTTACCCTAGATGTTGTACTTGTTATTGTTCAAATGGTGCTAGATCATTGTTAATTTAAGCAAAAATCAAAGTGTAGTTGTAATAATAATAACCATCACAAATATATGTTGTATTCACTCCCATGTTAGCCTCTTTTGTACCAAAATAAGCCTTATGCCTTGCGGGGGTATCTAAAAACTGTGTATGAAAAAAATATTTTTTTATGCATGTACCTATTTACTAAAGAAAAATTTTATTCCTCTATACAGCTGTAGTGCAAAGGAAGATCATGGTCAGCCATTATTTGGTTGTCAATTCAATCACCATTTAGGTGAAGGACAGCCCCAGGTGTTTGCAGTAGTTGGCAGCAACAGGGTCTCCATATATGAATGTCCTGATTCCGGAGGTTTCAAGTTCCTCCAGTGCTATGCTGATCCTGATGTAAGTCCTGTACAAATTGCTTATACTATGTATCTAATGTATGGCTCGGAAAATGGAAATCTGGGCACCTTTTTTAAAAAAAAATACTGTATACAAAGACAATATGTTTTACAAAGACTAATATTGAGTGCTAAATATGGTGAAATGTTGACTGTGGGATATATTCTGTTGTCTATTACGATTTTGGGCTCACTAACCATATAATTATATTCACGCACAACATGAATAATTGGAAAATTGTACGATCTTTGTTAGTAAATTGTGAAAATATAAAAGAATCTTCCGTCACATCAACATTTAGCAATATTTGTATTAAACTGCTTGGGGTCAAATCTGTCTAATTGATACAAACAACAACATACAGGTGGATGAAACATTCTACACATGTGCCTGGTCATATGAGGAAGAGACCAATCTTCCTCTCCTAGCAGTAGCAGGCTCACGAGGCATCGTTCGTGTCTTCCAACCATCCACACAAACCTGCATCAAACACTACATAGGCCATGGCCATGCCATCAACGAGGTCAAGTTCCATCCACGAGACCCCAACCTTCTGCTTTCTGCAAGCAAAGATCATGCGTTACGATTATGGAATATAATGACGGACGTATGCATAGCAATATTTGGAGGGGTTGAAGGCCACAGGGACGAAGTTTTAAGTGCTGACTTTGACCTTAAAGGCGAGAGAATAATGTCATGTGGCATGGACCACTCGCTTAAGTTATGGCGACTCGACAAGCCGTCAATGCACGAAGCAATAAAGCAGAGCTATAGCTTCAATCCACATAGAGCTTTACGGCCATTCAATTCACTGAAGGAACACTTCCCAGACTTTTCCACAAGAGATATTCATAGAAATTATGTGGATTGCGTTAGATGGATGGGTGATCTCATTTTATCCAAAGTAAGTATTTTACTGAACATAATATAACAAATATTGACTTTCATTACCATTTGAACTATTACAATACCTACTTTGTTTGTGTAAGTACTTACTATGTGTTGACCTGAATACTTTTCTCCAGTCATGTGAAAATGCCATAATCTGCTGGAAACCTGGTCGGTTAGAAGACATAGAACTGCGTCCTGGTGACAACTCTGTCACCATTGTGCACAGGTTCGACTATAAGGAGTGTGAGATCTGGTTCATACGATTCGCCGTTGACTACAGTCAAAGGGTAAGACTAAAATACTATTATTATTATTTGCTTGTGGCTATAGTATCCGCACACCTCGGACACTCCGTAGAAACCACGGAACATTAAATAGGTGGAATTAGCATAATGCCTATTTTGTATGAAAACCAGTGTTGCCAAACTCACACATTTACGTCTTACACACACTATTGTAACTGGATTATGACTGGTCAAAAATAACAATCATGATCAGATTTAACACACTAAACTATTTGCATTGAATTCAACCTTATAACAATTGCACATAATTCACATTACCAAATAGGTTTGTAACCTTTTACGACTATTATCTTTTGGAGTTAAAATCGATTTCAATACGATGAAGTACCGCTACTCCACGCTAGATGGCATTTATAACATTTTTTTTTCGAATAAAACTATGGTGCTCGTTATAAGAGAAGATTTTGAATGACAAATAGTGTGTCACGCATACCGACAATAGTGATGTGTCCATATAATACATTCTTGTGAACTTATCGATAAAGATACTACGAAATAAGTGAATTAAGTGAGGATATAATGTTAAAGTAAATACCAAACATCGTTTCTGATATAATATAGTTTAGTACGTATTGTTATTATATTATTATTATGTATTACTAACGTTGTTAAATAGTGCGTTGTAAACTGAAATACCTGATTACCGGTTTTCAATACACATTCCATCACGCCTGCATTCCTCGAAGAGTTGAGGTGAAAAAACCGCCGAACTGTGGGTGAACATTAGTTCACCCACAGTTCGCCGGTATGTTTAGGTCCCATGTAACAGGGGGGCGAGCCTATTGCCAATAACCGGTAACAAATCCAGACTCTGTGCTGTTACTGAGAATTTCATAGAAAAATCCAATAACCCTGCTCGACCTGGGGATCGAACCCAGGACCTCTAGCGTAGCAGTCGTCGCGCTTGTGTATGAGGCGGTCAATAAATTATGACATAATGTGAATAATTACACAAATAATTATATTTTTCATAATGATTCCTAGGTATTTTAATTGGAAAGTACATGAAGTAGTAGAGTAACCTAACATTCATTTGTGATTGTATTTTTACTCGACTATCAAAAAAGGAAGAGTGATGACTTACGGCCGATTTCTATATCCTATCTGTCAGTAGATTTGCTTACTAGAGATAGGATTTTGACAGTAGCTGTATGGAGCTTATGTCAAAATTCTATCTCTAGTAAGCACATCTAATTATATTAGTATTATGGATTCTAAAATAGTTTTAGCTCCGTAATTCATACTGACTTCTGAGACGGTTACGTGAATATTAGACATATTATAATAACGCACTTTACGGATTCTATCGCTTTATATTCTTTTTTTACAGTAACAAAATCCCTATATCATGTTTACGAGATTAAAAATTTGTATCACAAGCTAAATTTTTCTTAGTATACTGGAAAGTCATATAGGTAATTTTAAAAATGAAAAATAGTCGATAACATTTTATCGATATTGCATGCACAAATTGAATAGCGGCATCAATTTGGTTAGGTAAGCAAACATTCTAGAACAATTGATTGCCAATAAAAGAAAATCAACTCTATTTCTATAGAAAGAGGGATAACTTTAGATTGTCATTTTTGTGCTATGTTTGGCGGAAGAAAATTCAAACTTATTTTATCATTTTATTGTAATAAACTGAAAATAATACTTCCCGATGATACGAAATCCCTTCATGTGATAGATTTTTACCCCAGCTATGGTTTTTGTTTAAAAGAGTGTCTATGGAGTTTCTTGCCGGCTCTTCTCCATACGACCCACTTTTTGGAACCGTGCAAATAGTTTTGACTTTTCAAAAGTACCTATTTAGTGGTCTAATTGAAATAAAACATTTTGACTTTTGACTTTGACTTTGTATTCTTAAATGGCACAAAAGGGCCTTTTATTATTTATTTTAGATTTTTTAAAGATTTCGACGCATGTTTGCGCGTTGGCTATCTGCGAACGCGACTGAGAGCACTTTATACGGCAAGTGAGTACATCGTACCAGACTAGTGGAAACAAGGTTACGCCCACTTACTGCTTCTAGGTACTTCTTTGTTCTGTGGTAGAAACACTCCCATTCCAATACCTACTACAACTACATGCCCAAGTTGACGTTTGTACTAGCGCAAATGTGTGAAAATACTCATATTCTGCATCTAGTTAGACTGGAAGTCTACAAGTAAATAAATAAATGAATGTCATGTCTACCTCTTGCTCTATGTTATAATTTAATGCAGTATGCTCTAAATCATTATTTTCTATCTATCTCAATGCAGGTGATAGCTCTAGGCAATCAATGTGGCAAGACGATGGTATGGGAGTTAGGTAACGTAGCAGGCGGCTCGCGAGCCTCGCAACTGGTGCATCCACGATGCGTTGCAGCCGTCAGACAGGTAAGAACCCCCACAAATTATAACTTGTTTCAATACACCAGTGTTATGCTGAATCCATATAAATATAAAAGCTCATTTCAAATGTTGACTTTCTTCATTAGGTAACATTGTCGCGCAACGGCAGGATTCTGCTGACATGTTGCGATGACGGCACCATCTGGCGGTGGGATAGAGTCGGCAATAGTAATCTATGATCGAAGAAGTGCCCGAATTTTACTCGAACTTTAAGGGTTTGTTTAGAACGCATGCGCATGTGAAAGTGGACACTTAGTGAATGTAATACTATTTGTATAGGATAATATGACCTGTGTGTCTTTTTTTATATTTCTTAAATTTCAGTACATTGTGATTATCACAATAAAACAAGACTGGCATTAGTCAATGTAAGTATTGTATAATTTAGGAAAGAAAAAGATTTTTTATGACAAATTTTATTTAATGACCAACAAATTACCTCTATGTTTGATTAACAAAATGAATCACAGGGTCCAAGGTGTTATCTCGTGATCACTACTCGCAGTTTTATGTTAGAGACGCATACAGGGTTGCACTACTCGTAACCACGTGAGTCCTAAATACAAGTTATCAATCACCTAACTCTAGACACCGATATACACGACCCTACGTACTCTACGTACCGAATTTTAATATTATCAGTAATACCTATAAACTAATTCTAGACTAAACATTCATGACTGCATAATTGAATTTTAGTCAACTTCCATTTAATTCAGTCTTTAAAATTTTACAATTAACACGAGCAATAAAGACTGTCAAAACAATAACCAATGTACAAAATTTTTAACATCATTTGAGATTTCCGATTTACAAAAGTTTTGGATTTATATTTTAATATTATTTACTTTTTTACTTATTTGTGTAATGAAAAGAGAAATCAAATTAAAGTTATCTAAAATAAGTGAGACTATACAAAAATAATATCTACAGTAAGCTTCGTACAAAACATCAGTCACAACAGAGACATTGAGCTAAGACAATACAAAGTACAGTCACACACACCAATCATAAGGACATAAATTACGGACCGCATACTTTACATTATTGGTATAATAACAACATATTAAAACTTTTAGCAAAGGGATAGTCATACGAGACGTTATTACTACTTGAATATCATATAACTTAGATCGAAGTTGGATTAAATAGAACACAATGCAGCAATGCTAATAGTAATTATAACTCGTTCGACGATGATACAATAATTTGTTGCGAACAATAATATATGAAACAAAAATGACCCACCATCAACAACTAACAACACAGGTACAACATACGTATCAACTTCGTAAAGGCACGTAACTATAAACAAACCATCCAAAACAATGGTTAACATGGTTATTACATCATATTGGTAATTTTTGTGTTGTTATTTTAATCATTGTAACCCAACTGCAGGTACTGTACTTATTTAGGAACTCGTTTACATTTTACGTAGGTACAACTAAAATTCATGATTGTACAGTCTGAAACTTAGGTATTAGGCATCTGAACTCTGTTCAGCTATGCAAGCGCTTGTATTTGGAAAATTAACATTATTCCATGTTTACAATACTAGGTTTTTTGGGGCTTAAAAGCGAATACTTAGATATGTTAAAAACGAAGTGATAATGAACTTGTGACTCGCACAAGATTTGCGGAAGGCAACGAAAGGACCGGTCTATTAACAATTCAAAGCCAACTTTAGAAAACATTGACATACGAAACAATACCAATTTGAAGCGGCGGCAGCCTAATTATTTCCATTTATTTCAGGCACCAAGGCCCTTAGAAAATATGTAATACAATATACATTATAAAACATAAAATACTATAAATATACCTACAAATAACAATAATAAAAACTATCACTATTTCAAACGTAATGTCGTGGTGTGTCCCAGGGTGGTAGGTATCCGGCTTCGGAATCGCCGGAACATTACACTTTTCGGCCAAAACTGCTCCTTCATGAGGTCGACAAGCGTTCAGTCGGTACTCTAACCACAAAGGAATTGAAGTTCACGTTGTGACTAGAGTCCAACCGCTCGACCCTCAGAGTGAGATTGGTTTTTACTGCAATGTACTCTACAACCTCCTCGGCCTTAGTGGAGTAATGCAGCCTGGACACGTATATCGGCGTCACTGGTACAGCAGGACGCAGCAGATGATTCAGTCGGACCGGATAGCTAGGGCGTCGAACTTGCCGGTTCGAAACCCACCCATTGCACTACCAACGGGAACCCACTCGTAACACAAGCATTTAGCTTAAGGCGGATCGTTCGCTGTGCCCGCGAAATTCAAATTTCGAGTGGTTTTTCGCAATTTGTAGGTCTATAATAAGTTCTGCATTCATGGTAATGGTAATTGCGACATTAACTATACAAAATTCACAATTTTGATCTAAAACCATTGCTTAAAAATCATTATTGGAGCTAAAAGTAGTGTAAAATGTCAATTTTGACCAATTACACAGATTGCGCCAAGTTTTTGGCTTGATAAGGATTTATTAGTAAACGTTTTAGTTCTCAGTTGTAATTGTTGTATAGTTGATGTCGCAATTACAACTACCATGAATCTAGAACTTGTTACAGACCTACAAGCTGCGAAAAACCACTCGAAATTTGAATTTCGCGGGCAAAGCGAAACGATCCGCCTTAACACGAGGGGATAACAAGAATACTAGTAATGTGCGACACACATTGCTAGTAAGCTTTTTTAAGAAAAAAAAATATATGTGGCGAAACAGCTTTGTGTCGCATCGAGCTGATCGGCGGGATTTTATTTTGCTATATCTATTTAAGTAATACGGTATGTAGTTCAATTTAAATATAAATTGTTATCAAAATCAGTCGCTTCGCCGCCACTCCGCCGATCTGCGCTGATCCTAACGTGTCACTAGCAGAAGCAACGTAACTGCTCATCTAATTCAAATTTATTTGTTGGTAATTACTATGTTGTGTGAAAATATACGTATAAGCACTTCGTCAACTGTACTACTCCGCGATTTGCACAATTGCGATAACGTAAAATAATTTCATGGTAAAATCTGCGTAATTATGACCGTCACTTGCCACCGTCAGGTCAGGTAACGCGTAACTTATGCAATACCCTTAACAAATCGGCCTAATCGAGATAAAGTAACATGTTAATGACGTCAAAAAATCAATATTGACGTAATACCACAAACTGCGTCAATCTTGCGAACTTGTAAGAAATATCATGGGAGACTTCTTAGAAACTTATTTGCCATTCTTAGACCGCAAGAAATACTGCTGTTACCCCCTCACACTCCTTATAGCCCTCATAAGCAGTTTCCGAAATAGACTAAAAAATATCCCCAAACGCCCAGACGTTAGTGATTACAACGCTGCGAGGTCACCTTAGACGCCTGCAATCTAGGCTAGAACCTCATGGGTCATTGTAACTAATAATTTATAATGTACCCTCTATTCCCGCAATATTTCTTACATGTACGCTAGGCTGACAGTTACAACAGATAAAAGTAGATATTCCTTCTCTGTCGAAAAACTAAGGTCAAATTCTTTGAATCCATACAAAACGTCGTAACGCATCTATAAAACATCCGAAAACGGACAACGTGATACTAACAGCTACTCTACAACTCGTACACCTATTATACATGATAAAGTGCTACAATATAATATGAATTAACACTACATTGGGGCGGTTGTTATACTTAGATCATAATTATAGGGAAACATGTGAATTAAACATAAGTGTTTCATACAGACAAACAATACAAGATTTTATAATAATCGTTTACACAGGTTCTGCTTTTTCTGTTCTGTATACTGAAAAGCCTGATTTTGAAATTTATATTCATTTTCAAGTCTACTCTAAAATTCATACTAGTTCTTGGTTAACGTTCATGTAGTTTCCAGTTTTAAAGTGTAATATGCAAATATTGTGACGATCATGTCTATCTGCTATTAAGAACCATATAATTGAATTTGCATTATTTTTTTTTCTATAAATTAACGAAACACAGAAACATGATCAGGCTCTTCAGTAAATACATAATACCTGTCCTTCAAAACATCATCTAATCGATCCCCTATACCATTTCCTACGATTTCATTATGTAGCATGCGAAATTTACCCTTTTTATTAGCTGTTTAGCATCACTTCAGCTACATTTCGACGTCATGCCTCCATAGCAATTATTATTATTATTACTTCTAATTATATAATTTACCCTGACTATAATATTTGACTAGATTCTTTGAAATCGAGTAAAGATTAACAAACTCGGAAGCCATTCCTGAGGCCCTTGAAGGTATGACAAAAAGGTTTGTCTCGCCGCTAGTTTTGAATTACTTTTTCAATTTCTATACTATTATTGTCATATTTAATCAAAAATGGAACTTCATACGACTTGGAGTATTATAAAATACCACTCAAATGTCTTCTTCTAACTTCAGTTGCGATTAAGCGTCTTATTTGAATGAAATCACCGAATTTAATATGAGACCACGGATAATTGTCATATTTAAGTCTGGTTATAATGTCTTTTTATAGTTTTAAAATTATCTGCCCTTTTTTCATACTTTCAATGGTCCAATACCTACAACTAAATCTATGGGTGGGAATCACAACACCGAGATAAGTATGCAAGTACCATTAGATAAAATATTATGAGTGCCAAGTAATATAGTTATAACTAAAAGTTTCTATTCAATTAAATGTTATAATATTTTTCACATAGAATGCTTCCCAAAAAGTTTATATTATAAATCATACAGAAGGGAAACAGACATATATGTGTGTATGTATGTGTTTAAAATTGGTCATGATTGTCTGTAATGATTTCTTGGTATTAACAACCAACTAAGGGTTCATCCTACGTGAAAAATACTATAATATAATTATTACACACACAATAATTGTACAAGAGTTTTTCTATACATACTATTAATATTTTAGTATTTTCTTAGTTATTAAGATTTGCATTGAATTGTAATATTGATAATTCTTTGGAAATTTCGACCTAATATCAGATAGGAGACCACACAATTTATGAAGAGAGATAAATATTGCTAGAAAGGGATTCATACAGAATGAATAGGTCCTATCCCAATGACAACATTAACAGTTCGAAGTATATAATTATGATCCCAGAAAATTATAAGCTAGAATGTGAAATTGTTTTAAATATGTATTAGAAAATGACACTTACAACTTACAATATCACGTTAATCCAAGAAACAAAACTATTTTGTCATTTTTATAAATTTGGCTATATCCTAACTGAGTAGCGTAGCTTGACCACTATAATACATATATTTAAATATACATAGCAATGCATCCCTTACTACCCAGCTAGGACACAGCATCGTATCCATAATACAATATAATAAAAATAAAGAAACGCATATTAATTTACTGTCTGCAAAAACTTCGACGTGTCCATTAAATGTTTTCTATTCGTGTCTCTAATCGAACCGTGACATACACGCATCTACGTAACCACTAGTCTAAGCGCAAACTTTTGGATTATATCGATCGATGTTTTATTTGGGGCGCAATATGAGCTTTATTTGCCAAGCAGTAAGAGGGTATTATAATATTAATAAGTATCGTATTTTAAAATTTGTATTAGCATAGTATAATCATAGCTGTCCATTATAGAAGTCGGTCTTAAGTATCTGACAATTGAGATGCTGGATCTATTATAGTAGATAAAATATTATAATTAAAATGAGATCTGTCGTACTCCCACGTTTCATTCCCCGCATAAAAAAATAAGATGAATTTCCAATATTGTTTTCAAGAGCTTCGAGTCATTTTGTTGGACAAAGCGGCTCAAACGACTGACAAAACAGCTCACATCGAGCCCCTTGTCCGAAATTACACAGATTTCCTCACAGCGTGTTCGTAGTGTCCGGACGTGCACGACACTACGAGGAGTGGCTGCTGGGGCGGCGGACTGGGCGGTCACCTGACGCGGCCGGACGGCGAACGCAGGTGCGAGCGTATGTACCCGGTGCGGTAGTCCATCGCGTCACGGTTGCGGCCCGTGCCGTTGTTGCCGCGTTTACGACTGCGACTCCATCTGTTGGTAGCATTGTTCCATCATCAGGAAGCCTCAGTTATAAGACCCGTCGAATGTTGGTAATAGTTCAAAACAAGTTAATGTGGAAGTAGTATAGGACATTAAGTCTTAAAAGGGCAGTGCAGGCGAAATAAAATAATATATATTCCAATTTTACACAATCTGCCAAAATCATTAAAATTAACTTTCAATGACTATCAAAATTAGTCGCTCTACCAGTCTAAGCATATATTGTCTTTATCTGTGGTACTTTGTAATATACATAAGGTTTAATGTTCTTCAATTTGTACAACTGAAAAATTAAACAAATTTGGTTTCCACTGCTTACCTCAAAAGCCTCATGATATAATCGGGCCAGTTGTCGGGAAACATGACCAAGAAGAAGCCCACGCCGATCAGTATCAGACCAGCCAAGTTCATACCCTCGAACTGTACTCCATACAGAACAACATCTAGTGCTACAATAAATGTATAAAATTTAGTTAGTCTGCTGTAGTGTTGGGCAACTCGTCTATTTTATATGAGGATGGTGGAGAGAGTGATCCTCGTGATTACCTCACAAGGTACTAAGTGCCACTTATATAAGGTGAGGAACCGTTCGACGAGTCGACTGGGCATTCACCTCATTAGACGAGGCGAAGGTACGAGCGCGGAATTATCGTCCATTTCATTGGCTCAGAATTTTAGTGCGCAAAATGATCTCATCGAGTTTTTCACTAAGATTCGTTACTTGCTCATTTAAATGAAGATTACAACGGGTGAGGTACCTAGTTACATTGCAATTCGATAACTCGTTTCGCCGTGCTGTATTTCAAATGGCGTGCCCAAATATTTGTTTTGTATGCGACTCCAAATGAATAAAAAAATAATTCAAAGAAATTACCGGCAGAAACGGGAACAGCGGTGATTAGAGCGAGTGAGACAAAGATGTTGTAAGTTATGATGTTGCCAAACTGAAATACCAGGTGAAAAACTGCAAAGAAAACGCATAGTTAGCATCATTTGTGGGAAGTTTCTCGAAAAACAAAATCTACTTAGGGTAAAACCTCAATAAACATTGCCCTTTTATTGCAATTAAAACTTAAAAAAAAACTTACTGTTGGTTTTATAGCTTAAAAATCGTATGGCGAAATTGAGTGAATTGTCACACAATGTTTTTTTTTTATTACATACTGGGTATTTAGATTTCAATTCAGAAGATTTATTATTATTTGTTTAAATTTAAAAGATATACTTACTGAGTAGCGCTATGCTAGCAACGAGCAGGTATATCCAAGGCATACGATGCGAGGGAAGCATCTCGGAGCCGGTGAGGTAAAGCGCCAGGCACAGAGGCCACAGCAGCGATGCATTTACCACACCCAGGATCGAGAAGAACAAAGCACGCTGGCCCGAGTTCACTTCACCCATCACTTTTCGGAATAACACCTGAACGAAGTTGAAACAGGTGTTACAGATAGAAAAAGAAGAATGGTGGAAAAAGCTGTAAGGCTTTTATCAAAATGAGATACTTCTGTCTCAGCTGCCTTGCCCTTCATCAGGATAGAGCAATTTTGTCTTTCGACGAACGGTCACTCTCCGCCCGGCATCGCTAGTAGTTTGTGGGCGGCTAAACACATTACTCACATATCTGTACGTATGTTTAATGTTTGGACTTTCGCTTGTGTTATGTTAATGTAGTTGTAGTAGGCATCGGAATCTAAGCGTTTTTATGAAATGTCCCGAGGTTCGAGGTGGCTCCGATGAGGCGAAGTAAGATTAAAGTAATTTTAAAAATAATAGTCATCGAAGACTTTACCTTGAATATAGCGAAACCAGCGGCTGCACACGCGGCTAGTACAACGCCTCCGAGAGTTGAGCTCCCTGTAATGCCGTCCATATATGCCAGGAGAGCTATGCCTGTGTCGCATAGTATTGCTGCTACGATCTAAAATTGAGATAAGATTCAACGCGCACGCAATATTACTAAGAGTCTGTTCACATTCATTAGGCTTATAGTTAGAAACTTCAGAAGTTCAGATCACATCCACCAGCATGCATAAACATTATAAGATGCTATAAAATGGCACTTGAAATCCTTACTAATATTATAAATTACGAAAGTAACTCTGTCTGTCGCGCTTTCACGCCAAAACTACTGAACCAATTTAAATTAAATTTGGTATACAGATAGTCTAGTCTGAGAAAGGACATAGGTTACTTTTTAATGCGAAAAAAGGGTTGAAAGGGAGGGATGAAAAGCTGTATGGAAGTATCGTCATTTTTAGAGCTAGAAGCTTGAAACTTATTTTTTAGGCTGTTGATTCGATATAAATACCATGCTTCGGCACGAATGGGCCGGCTCGACCGGAGTGATACCACGGCCTCACAGAAAACCGGCGTGAAACAACGCTTATGTTGTATTTTTCCAAGTGAGTGAGGTTACCGGAGGCCCAATCCTCTTTTAAAAGGCGGGCAACGCACTTGTGACTCCTCAGGTGTTGTGGGGGTCCATGGGCGGCGGTAATCGCTTACCATCAGGCGATCCGTTTGCTCGTTTGTCCCTATCCAAGAAAAGAAAGAGAAGGTTGCAGATAAAAGGAAAATGGTGAACATTCTGATTTATTATAATTGACCTCTTCAAATTCAACATTAACTAAGCATTAGCCTAGTGACATAAATATGACAGTCAAAGTTTGTAAAAGTTTTACCCTCAAAGGTGTAAAATAACAATAGGGAATAGGGGATGAAAGTTTCAATGGAAATATGTAAGGTTTATGTGAATACTTTATAGATTGCGACAAGAGACAAAATATTAGAGCTATTCTGATGTAACCTTTACGGAGTCATTACAAAATATGAAACTGGAACTGAAGTTAACTCGAGTAAGAAACATGCCAAGCACCGCGCCGTAAACAATGACCGCTGTGCAGCCGCGCGGGGGGAGGGGGTAGCGGAGCGCGTGTGGTACGGCGCGATGTAGGTGGTGAAATATCCCTAAGTGTACTTTCCCGAACGGGCAGACCCGAGAAATATAGAAATGACGCCCTTAACAAGAGTTGTTTAGCCTGATGAGCATTATCTTTTGAGGTATAAAAATCGAAGATCTGGAACACCTGATTTAGAACCATAATGGTCCAGCTAAACTATAAATGACGCCTTAGCAAAAGTTGTTCAGGTACATAAGTATTCCACGCGGGCAAAAGCTAGTTTAAATATCAAAACAAATTATAGCGAATGCTAAGAGGTTCATGAATGGTGATGGTGGAGGTTAGCACACTGCTATAGCTGTTTCGTTATTAAGCCAAATGACAATTATGATCAATTAAAGCTTAATTCTTGTGGCACGTGCCTTGCCCCACTTGGCTATTCGTGACCACGATTCTTGTAGATTGTAAAAATGATAAATAAATATAAGGTAAAAACCAAAAGTTTCCGTCCACGATTAGCAATAATGAAAACAAATCGGATTCACGCGACTGTGCACCTTTAATCTGCATGATAGGAAAATAGGTTTTGTGACGTCTTCTGACGAATATTTTTATTTGAACGTGATTTTATCGTACTATGATAGGCATTGAATACACTTGAATTAATAATTTTCTCTGTGTTCAAAATAAACGTACATCTTACATTTACGTACATTTTTCTAGAGAGTATGAAGGAACAATGTCATAACTCTTCATTCATTACAAGCCCTTTATAGAAAACGTATCCAAATTTTTCAAAACGATTTGGAGATCAATGGAAAATTTGTTTACACACAAACAAACATACACACCTTCGCCGTTACGTCGTAGGTAAAAAGGGCCAATCTTTATCGATACAACTACACATTTTTACCCTTTGTTACTCACCCTGACTCCAACGAACTGCTCATGAAGTATGACCCAGGACAGTAGGTAGATGCATGATACGTTTGTGGCGAAGAGTGCCATCACATCGGTGGAGAGCAAGATCTTCAGTGCATAGGTGTACATGTAGATTGTGACCACCCAGAGCAGGCAAAACAGACCGCATCGGCTTAAGAAACGTGCTGTGTAAAAAAACATGTTTTTTTTTCACTAAAGCATGCTTACATGTTACTACCTACATAATGCAGCAATGAAGAGAGCCTGTCTCTCATCCCGTCATCACTAAGAGATACGACTCCTTATTCTGTACTCAACTTGATACAATGGAAGTATAAGTATTGAGAAAAATCTCTCTCTCTCTCTACACGGCTACGCCTAACGTCATTCCGGTGGACTCATATTACTCAAAAATTGTTTGCCCATTGATACAATAAGAAGAAGATTGAGGAAAGTTAAGTTACCATGGCATACTAACCCAGGCAAAGTTTTCTAGTTACTTGTGTATCTAATGTCGATCCGCAAAATTTAAGTCAATATCCTCTGCCCTATAGGATATTGACTACATGGCAAAGACCTAATACTGCAGTGACCAAGCATAGTATTTGGAAGACCCCCCTGTTCAGGTCAAGTAATATGTTCCCTTATCCACCCAAACAGGATAAGCCCACGTGTTTTTAATGCATAGGTTGATACATGACAAGATAACATTAAAGTTCTGTCCACAAGCGATTTTTCTACTATCCTGTTTTCTAATTTGTTATTTTATTGCATTTCATTTCAAAGCTGCTAGCTAGACAAGGGCACAAAGAGTCTGCTCCATATCTCTGTAAAAAATTGCCAATGTCACCATGGTCATATTGGTCAGGCAAAACATCTGTTTGCGTTAGCATGATCAGGTTGTGCACTTGCCCCCCCCTGTCAGGAAAGAAAATATGTACATAGAAAAAATTACATTGTTTTTATTAAGTTATGGTTTGAACAAAAACTGAAGGTTGTTGCTTTATCTATATAATATACATGTATAATTTTATATTATGTAATAGTATAATGTGTAGATGCAGATGCACCTCCCTTAAAGTAATTCTGATGGTGCCCATGAAGAGAAGTATCTAATCTGAGCAAAGTTACTCCTACATGATGTCATAAATGCCAATTATATTTTTTAATGAGAAAATAAACTAGTGTTACAACTTACCAAAAGTAAATCCCTTTTCTTTGAAGTCACTGAAGGCATCAAAGACTATGTCATTGGCTGACTTGCACTTGTTATGTATGAGCATTACTATCAGGTAAAGAGGGTAGAACAATATCAACCAATTGGTGCAGAACCAAGCTGTGAAAAATGGTGCATTGTAGAGATGCTGAAACAAAATAGTTTTAGAAAATACTAGTAGGAAAATAATAAACAGTCTTAAAACATACATGCATTATCAAATTATTGGCCAATGTAAGTTTATAGCATTTAAAAATCTAATTAGTTCTTTTAAAAAAGAAACAACAAAGGTTTCAATCTTGCTTTCTCTCATCTAGGTCTCTCTCATCTGGATGTTAATAACTACTGAAGTTTTAAATTCAAATATAATTTTCTATTGTTTCTGCTGGACAAGATGATAGATTGTGTACCATCTCAAATATTATAAAACAGAGTAATTATCCTTACATGTGTGTGATGTCTAGTGAAGTTGTTGACCATAGGAGATGACTCGGTGCTATAAATCATGCCATTACTGATTGGTGGGTATTCCTCCAAGTACATGTGCTTTATGCAGTGGGTTGATGTGACCCAGCTTGTGGTTAGTGTCAACATTACACAAATACCATAGTATATCTGAAGTCAAAGAGTTTACTTGTAAATTATGTTATTCAAAAGGAGTAAGGAGGAAAGTTTATCAGAGGATAAAAACCTTTTTAGCAAATTTTGAGCAACAAGAACGAGGGCATTTCTTATCTCTCAGCTGACGCTCCTCATCTTGGCTGCTAGCGGCTGATTCGCTGTAAGCCTGCTGCAGCGACGGCTGGGTGGTTAGAGGCGGCGCCGAGCAGACTGATGCCTGCGGTGTGAGCGGAGCCCGAGGACTAAGCGGTGTCGGAGGACCATTTGGACGCTCTCTGTCGCCGTCACCACCTCTTTCATTCTCAACTTCTTCGCTTGTTATTATTACTGAAGGAGCGCGCACTCGCTTGGGGTTGAATATAGTAGGCAAGTCACCGTCCCGCGCCATTCCGATTAGTTTACCTCCAAGTACACATGATTACACATCATACAATTCAACTACAACCATTTCAAATACATATATAGTAAATTCACTGATTTTCTTAGACCTTGCTAACTCTTACAGCTATTTGTATATTTACGTATTTTTACTATAAAGCATCTGCACACAATAATTAATTCTTCAATTAAATCATTGAACCGAAATTTATGAAATAATTAGTTAAATTCTCACATGACTATTTTCATTCATTTTCATTCATTTTCATTGTTTTCAAAGATTTTCATTTTCTTTCAGTTTCCAGTTTCATTACGATTACGGATTAATTTTCTTGGCAACATTTTAATGCAAATCACAGACTACTTCTTAAAGATACATTATAAGACGCAAATCAAAAACTATAGTTCAAAAAAATATCACAGACTACAAATCAATTTAAAATGCAGAATACGAGGAAAGAAAAGTCATTGTTATTTTATGTAGTAACATTTAAATAGCTGTCAATTTTTTTATTGGCTGAAATTAGAACAACGCTATTCAGCTCCTCATTGATTGGTGAATCAAATTATATCTCCATGGATAGAACGAATGAAAGTTGCCATCATGCATATTCGTGACGCTAAATGCTTGATAGTTTTATTAGAACAAATACAATACAAATTCAATACTCACCTCTTTTTACAAAGGTAACAATGTACCAATAAATGATGTATCTTAGAAAATATTTGCTCTATCATTACATCTAAAATTGTCTATGGAAATTAAGTCGTTAAAAATAAACTCCGTTTGTGCATAGATAAATACAAATTTTTAGTAACATTCAACATATTTTCACTTTAAAATGTCTGATTCGGGGTCTTTTCATTTATAAAGGAAAAGAAAATATCAATCAATATATTTTTTGTTGGCAGTTCGTATTATTGCGCAGTACTAAAAAAGTTATTTATTGTCTATACCCAGAATTTGGCATTTTCTAAGGTAGATGGCATTGTGAACAGTTCAAAATTACTTCACCAGAGGGAGATAATTGGTTAGCCTACTTGAAGCATCCGGGAACCTCGCCATAGTAGTAGACATGGCGGGTATCAACCTGGCTAAATGACGAAATAAATTTTGTTTGCTAATATAAGATCGTGTTAATTTCGTAGAAAAAGTGTTGATACTAAAAGACTAATTAAGTTATATTGGATTAGGACAAAGATGCAGAATGTTGGACAGTCTGAAAACCGAAATATCGATAAGGTGAATGTGCAACTTGATGTGGTAAAATCGTCCACTCCTCAAAGTTCGGCTTCGAGTCCGGCCAAATCTGAAACCGAAACATATTCAGGAGCGCCTGCCAAATACATGACGGACTCTTCGGAAAGCGAGGATGACTCTGTGTCCGAGGTAAAACGTGTTTTGTTTTCGACAGAGGCGGTGGCAGTGAGGGAATGTGATTATCTGTACCGCTCTAAATACTGCAAGGGACATCTTGTACATGTCTGCTCTAACCGTACAGTTTCTTCTATTACCGAAACTACTATTCTAGCAGCAATATTTGCTTGAAATCGTGCGCAGCACGCTAAAACGGACTAATCTATTTTACATTCTGAATAGAGTACGTCGCTTGCCAAATATTCCGTAAAACGTCAGAAAGTCATAAGTACATACGTACTACTGAGTAATGCATGAAATTATTTATGCCAGCCGCTCCTAGACAGTTTTCAATTGATTCTTTGTAATTCTACGATGTATAAGGGCTAATCCGCCGTAAGAGAGTTTTCATTGTCTATTTGTGTTTTGGATAAGGATTGATGTGCGGTGGCCATGTTTCTCTGATCACATGCATTCAGTCGATGTAAATCTCTGAATAATGGATTTCCATGACGTTATTTTGCTATGAATGTGCGAATTATATAATTTTCTAATGGATCCGTCATAAATCTCGCCAATCGTGAAATGTTTTGTGTCGTCACAAATGACCATGTCCGACAAAACGTATAATGATATTCGCGCAAAATCTACGGTTACTGGTGAATTGCAAGGACCATCGACAGTAATGATTAGCTGTAAACTCGTCCTTACGCACCACATTGTCAGTACATCTCACATGTTTCTCGTTGGTGTTATAGATCTTGCTGGCTTGTTTGTGCCTTAGCAGGCCAGACCTGTTGGTAAGTCGAAGACAACATTACTGAGTGCCCAGAGCTTGACCAACAACAATAGCTGTTGCAGTTTGAGTGACTCTTACCGTTAACCTGCATAATGTGTGTGCTATGGACAATTACCAATGTTTTCTTTATGTTGAATGGTCCTTGTGATTCTAACATACTATTTATCTGAAGCTCAATGTTCTTCAATGTTAACATTACTAATTTCTAACCTAAACATGTCTTGAAATTCAGTATTGTGCTAAACCAAAATAAAGTTGAATAATCTAAACTATTACAACTAACCTATAATGCTTATTGCTGTTGTGAAATGTGAAAGCATTTAATAACAAACTGCTTTACTGAATGTTAACCTTTGAATCATATGATTAGGTACATTGAAATTGAAATATTGAATATTGATTTCTTACAACACAATAGTGTTCAACTATGGATGTTTTGTTATTTACCTACTTAAATAAAAGTGAACAGTGCAAAGGTATGAGTGACCTCTCCCTTCATTTATAGTTAGTTAACAAGATACCAGTTCATAAAACCATATTCAAATATGCATGTGTTGTTTACAAATAAGACTTCATTTATGTTTTGTTTGTATGACAGGCGGAGATGGAAGAGGAAGGTGGTGGTGCTGAGCCATCCAAGTTCCTGCTGTCCCATGATGACCCAGAGAGGGCTGTTGACCCAGAGATGCAGGCACGACTTGAAGCTCTGCTTGAAGCAGCCGGTATGATACCAATACACTTATTACTACTTTATTTGTACCTATATCACATTATTGGAAACGACCACATGCATATTGATAACTTAAAAACAATAGGTTTGCTTGTATTGAGTTATTACCTAGGTACATAAAAACCATATTAATTATTATTAAGTTGTTTTTTAAATCCTGTTTCTCAATTCCCTTACATTTGTAAACTTATATAAATTGTTGATTTTTAAACATAAACATACTTATTAGAATTTGTTTAGCATCTTATGTGTTCTAAATGTTTCAACTTCTCCTTTTTCTTATTGAAGTATTTTTTTATTTATTTTAATATTTTTTCTGAAGTTTGGTCTATAGTAAGCCTGATAATCTTGAATTTTCCTATATAAAATAACTATGATTCAAACTATTTGTCCTCCTACAGCTGCAGCTGCTACTTACAATATAATAGGGTGACCTGTGATATTATAGGTGAAGCTTCACACTCATTTAACAAAATTGATATCTAATTATTTACTCCTTCAATTAGTTTCATTTATTTTCAATCAGGCATGCACTTTTCTGACATTTAATGCACCATGCAACATCTGTATTACATGTCAAAAGTGCCTAGCTATTGTTAATATCTATTTAATCAAACAAAATTAACCCAATTAAAAAGCATTACATAATCAAAGGAGTAGTTTGACCAATATAAATAAATGGTTGTTAATTTGTAAATTGCAATTGGTAAAATTATTTTACAGTTATTATATCATAGTAACCATGACCACTGATTTACTAAGAGAGAATTGGTTAGAAATGGCACGGTAACTTGTGAAGAAATCTATAGAACCAATGATATTTTTAGTCTACTTACAATCTCTGTGACATGAGGCATCCAGGGTACCATGTTATAAGCTGATTGGCAAGTTTTTTTCTGAAGTAATCTGATTCTATTTAACCTCTATTGATTTACTAAATCTCAGTGCAAAAACATAGGTTTTAAGTGAATTTAATAGCATACCTATGAATCACCTACTTATTTTAATGTATGTTTTGTATTTAATAACAAATAAACAGATCTCTCTCCGGAACTCTGGATTATCAAGGCAAAAAATACAATTATGTATCACACAGATATGACACACTAATTACTATAAACAAGCTTAAGATAGTGTGAGCAACACAGATTTAGTGACAACGGACAATACCGAAAGTTCATACAATCTTATAATACAAACTCCTTCTTTTTGGAAATCATTTTAAAAAGCCAATTATATGTATACCTTATCTATCAGAATAAATTGACTAGTTGTTCCAATCTCAGTTGAATGAACTTTGCATATTAGTTTAGCAGTATGTAAACAAACAATAATGTCACAGAATGACATGACTACACAATAGTTTACATTGAGATATGTGTGAATTTAGTTATAAATTCAGTTAACCTTTCTAAATTTAATACAATCTTGTTGATAACCAGCTAATGTGCACAACATTATCCTTGTACTGTGTAGAAAGTAGGAACTAAGTTTTAAAATGGGATAAAAGATATCCTAATTATGTTCATCTCAACTGATTATTCAGTTTACTGGTTTCTGACACTTACGCGAATATTATTCAGTTTATTTTAGATGAAAATAAAAAAACAAATAATTTCACTTAAGATTTTGATTCTTCCTTGTCTTATGTTTGTAGTCACCTGACTACAAACAGGCTACTAAAACATTGGGTAAGTACCTACTTACCCGCCGTTTTAATAGTAGGAAATAACAACGAGTGTAGGATTGACAAGTATAAACCTTAAATATTAATGAACCAACTTAATAATTATTAATTTGGACAACAATTTATCACCTTTTACTTTTAAACAAGTGTAGACAAAGCCAAAACTCTATCTTGTATAGTCCAATAATAAATGTTAGTACTTATTTAAAAGTTTAAATGAGTAAGGTATAGCACATGTGGAAGTCACATCAATATAAACAGTTTGCTTATTACAACATGATTAATGAATTAGGTTAAGTCTGTTATACTCCTTGCTGTTCTTTATTGTTTCGTCGTAGTAAAATATACCTTATTCATTTGCAATACCGCACATGCATGCTACTTCAAAGTGATCTGTTTCATTGTTGTCATTTATATGTATAGATATGTAGAATGATCCTGTATTAATTTAATTAAAAAATATAGTTGCCTGTAAATCCTTTATGCAGACGAGTTGATAAATATTTCAAGGACTGGTTGTTAATAATAAGACTAACAAAAAACGAAACTTGAAACATGATTTACAAAGGAAAAGGAATTTTCCTCTTATGTATATTCTGGTAGTCAGGAAGCTAGTTCGGGTATTTAGCACTACCGACTACCGGTTTAAGTAAATTACGCCCCGTACTTAAACTTATCTATGCTATGTGCAGCTGTTACTGTTGACACACGTGTGACGTGTCCAACCAATGTCTGTAAAGAACGTCGTAAGGCGCATGTTTCACACATTTGTAAATTATAGAGGAAAATATTGTGACGTCATTTATTAAGCTTCTAAAAGCATACTGATTTGCAAAAAAACAGGTTATATGCCATAAATAAGATACCTATAATTTTATTTTGATTAAATTATGTGTTTATTATGATTAGAAAATACAAGCTGCTGCCTGCGGTTTCACTCGTTTCCAAAACGGTTTACTATAACTAGAATTAATTATGCACTAGATTTTAAATTAGACCTCCAGCAATACGACAGTGAAAACTGCATCGAAATTAATGCGGTAGCTTTTGCATAAAAAATCTAAAAATTGTTCTTTTGGCTTCAGGCTTTCTAATTAAGACCCCCCCGTATTAGATTTTCTTTAATACCTATAATGTGTAGACATCATCGGCCTGTTATAATTTTATTACATATATGTATAGATATACACATAATTACTTATAGAAAATACCTTGATTGCATTTTCCATTAAATATATATCAATAAAGTTATCTTTGAAAACAATTATACTTTAAAAATCCAAAAAAAATTAAAAGAACTATTGTTTATAAGCATCTCAACTTATTGTTTTCAAATTGGAATTTCTCAGACTTTTAACGTAAGTTATTTGCATTATATACAGCTTTATAATAACTACATACTTATAAAGTACCCACCTATGTATTTTATTCCTTACATAATATTGCATGCCCTAAAAGTGAATTGAGATTTTTTATAGGAAACTTTACAGTAATTGCGTGCGCGATTTTGATGGATGACTGGTGTCATTCATCAAAACTTTCTTATCATAGGACTTTGCCCTTAAATTTTGTGTAGCTACATGCCACAGTTCTTTGAAGTGATAGAATACTACTTATTTGTTTCAATATAATCATCTATAAAACCGATCGTATCTCCCTGCAAGCAAGCGTTAATAGGCGGGCCATTAATTTTATTATGCAAATGTTTTTGAATTTTAATTCACTACGCATAATGCGCTCTCTTGTCTGCTTATACTACATCACTAAGAGATATTAGCTTGAATTGGATACGAACACGATTTCCAACGCATCGCCCGCATCGTGCTGGCAGACTTGATATCCGAAATGTGCAACGTCACCTCTAAGCAGACGCGCCACTACGCACAGGCGGCTTGGTCTAAACTAATAGCTATAGCGACTTTGTTCACATTGAAATTATACAAATATTGACTACTGTTGTATCGGAAAATTAAACCTAATTACATATATATTTATCACATGTTTTATCTAAATAGCATATTTAATTAAATGTTTTACGGAAGTTAAGTTATATCGCCATAATTGTTGCTGGGCCTGCCGCTTATTATTATTTCGTATGATATCCTCTTAGCATCAATATCGGAGCCGTTTCCAAACAATGTTGGAGTCGTTTTCCAGTCTAACCAGTTGCGGTTGAACATCGGTAGTTTACACGAAGAGACTGCCATCAGACCTCCGCATTCTGGGCAATACCGACATCCTATGGATAAACTGGCTGACGGGCTTTTCGTGGTATTGACTACGACTACTTTGAGAGAGTATGACAACTGTCACTGGGTTGACGCTCTTTCCAAGACATTGAGGAAGAGTCTAGGTCACTCAATCATAGATCAACCTCTTCTAGCTCAACTCCTTGCATATCAATTTATCGTAGCTGCTAATTAACCACGAGCCAGTAGTCGAGCGCGATCCCGTCGCTCAGCTACTCTTTAAATTATACGAAGCTACACGCTATTTATCTACCGCCAGATCTGTTCACTTAGACCAGCGCTCCAACAATTGATAAGCTTGCGCACCGATATTATATTCTCTGTGGTGTTACGCTACTCTCATGGCTCAGACGCCGCGCTGTGGCCAGATGTTAGCGTGATCCATGCATTATCTGTTTCGCAAACAATCAATTTTATATACAATATAAAAAAAAAAACAGAATTAATGAAAGTGGTGTGAGAATGCTCTGTGCTTGTTATGTGGGATGTTTGAGATTTTATCATTAAAACATTTGTGAGGATTAGACAATAATGGTTGTTGTACCTTACCTATTGTTAGTGAATCACATTTGGATTGGGTAATTTATTTCATTGCAGTGGATACCACATAAGAGATTTGTAGACTATGCAGTAACTACATAAGCTAATAAGAAGATGAACAAAGGAATATTAATTTACTTCTTTATATGCAGTCAAATAAATATTATGCTTTAATTTTGCAGCTTTACTGTAACAGTGTTACTTAAAACGTAAAATATTAACAAATAATAGGCGTTGGTTAGTGACTAGTAAAATAAAGCACAGCCCGCCTTGACCTGTTCGCACACATAGCTGCATTCACTATTTGTCTGAGTAAGTATTTAATAAATCGATAACTTTCGTTGGTCTTCAATAGCATTAGCAACACACACACAAAGAGTCTAAACATACATACATAAATGCTTTTATAGACTGCTAGGCACATAGTAACTATACCACGTAGAATTAACCAGGATTAAATCATCATTCATTATTATTGTGTCGCGTATTATACTGTATACTAAAATTAACTTGGAAATGTCCTTGTCCGTACAAAGTTAACAAATTAAATTTAAAAGTAAAAACTGAACACACCTATATGATTAAGCTGCCCACACGTCAGTTATACGCCTTGTGGATTTTCCATAAAAGTGCACAAAATATTTGAATATGTTTAACATTTATAAAATGTAAACCTATAAAATGAAAGTAATGTATTGTATCAATAATTTGAGGTTTGTCGTTCTGAGAAAATATAAATTCTGAAATAGTTTCAGTGTCTCCGTTCTCGTTATTATTTATCGTAGTTAAGTGGGTCTAGGTTACTGTGACTTGTTAGTCCTGGGTATACACTTGGAGGTCTGCGGGAATATCACAAGGAGTCATGGTGTGGCGATAATAATAATGCAATCTTAGGGGTCCGATGTTAAACAAGGTTGGGAAAAGGCTGTGTTAGTATACGGTATCGAAGTCAGGATCAGGATAGTAATGTATCCATAATGCAGGCACTATTTTTGTGCAAAGCCGAAAACTTTTAATTTCGCATCTCATTATAGTGTCGGCATGGCGAGCAATCGCAAGTCGCCACCCAAGTACCGCGGATCGTGACGTAACTTTGCACGAACAGCTACGGAAAAAGATCTCCCTAACGGCTCGTAAATGGAGGCGCAACACGCGGACGTGGGCTATTGAAAATGTCGTTTTAAAAGGGATTCCTTCTATAGGAATTAAAACCTCCTTTGATCGATCGTATTTAAAAGCTTTCCTGCACTGCACTGACTACTGCCGTTTTGAAGCTTATTAATGTATCGAGGGCCTCTTTTAATAAATTATAGTTATATTAACTATGAAGCATGAATAAACTTATTTTTTATATATATTTTTTAAATGATGAAGATTATTTTCAATTAGATACAACATCAATTGAATACTTACTTTATACTAATGCAAGGAACTTACAACTGGATATTTTACAATACATAAGTACACCTTAATTTTCTCGATGTACAAATACAAATATCTATATTTACGGTGATGTAACTGTTAATGAAACTATCAAATAGGGACTTAAAGTATAAGTATAATGAAGCGGTTGTTCTAGAAGCGCTCGTCGTCATTTAAAGTTATTCAGTCACAGTAAGAAATCAGTTGGAAATCGCCGAGAAACTTGTGCGATAGATGTGGAATGAAATATGTAACATTCCTTTTTCCCCATTGTGCGATGTTGTGTTCCATTGGATTCCTTAAAGACGATCAATTACACAAAAACAATATCTTGTGAACCTAATAGTTTATATTGTTAAATAAAACTCTTTATTCATATCGAATCTGCCAAAACCGGCAACAGTTATGATTGCTTCCGTTTGTCAGTTCATTCAGTATTCATTTACAGACGTTTGATTGTTTGCCTTCTAAATTAGGGATCGCGTATAGCGTCCCGCGTGATAACGGTATGCACAAAAATATTCCAAGGCTTACATGAACGTTTACGTCCACATATAATATTATAACTAGGTAGACGTCTGCCTGAAAGTTTCGATTAAGTAAAACGAGTATGTATCGATATGTTTTGAACGTATAATGTTGTCTTGTTCATTAGAAATTCATCATTTACTGGTTTCTGACACTTACGCGAATATTAGACATTGAAATAAAACTACTTTTCACGTTGTTGTTGTAATGTTGCTACTTTTTATGTTATAATTCATCATTTAACAAATATTTCCTATATATAAAACATTACTCTTTCAGAGGCCACCCACGGGCCTTTGATTTTACGAACAACTAAGTTATCAGTGTTGTTGAGATTTGGATTTATAACACGTATCTTAACAAACTAAGGAGCTCCATCAATATACAAAACTTATATGCCATGCCATGCCATTTTAACTGAATAGTATGAGGAATACAGCTTATGTAATTTTTTTACCTTCAAGATATACAATATGTGGTCACTCTGCCTGCATCATTTAAATTCTAGCAATTTATTTTATCGAACTCATAAACGAATCGTATCTTAACTGTAGTTAGTAGACAAAGTTAACGAATGATTACGAAAACTTCGACATTAACGTTTTCAAAAGACTTTCATGCAATTAGATTTCGAAAGATAGTTAGGCTTCCACGATCTATAATGCTGAATTGGTATATATTTTGCAAGCCTTATTGGCTTGAGTCGAGGAGCGTGAGATAAAAGATTCAGCTGCGATAGATCTTTTGTTTATGCGTTGATTGATTGCAGTTAAGTGTCAAATGACGTCATAAGTGTGTCCTAATTAAAAGAAATAGGATGTTGTTGTTAAGGGAATAATACTTTGTGCAATGCAATTAAATGTCTAGTGAAATAGACACATTATTTCCAAGATTATTAATCTAATAACTTATTATTAGTTATTGGCACGAATTTTTCTTTATATGTACCTGTAAGCTTACTGAATTCATTCATCGGTCTAAATCATTTATGCATCTGTGTTCATAATTATGTATAGGTGTCTCCACGGGTGCTGCGGGTGTCCATGGGCGGCGGTAATCGCTTACCATCAGGCGTTCCGTCTGCTCGTTTGTCCCCCTATCCTATAAAATAAATTTAAAAAAATCATTTAAGACAATTTTTCGCTTAATTTACGAGCCTTTGTGATCAGGTTTACGCATTAAATGCAATAGTATCACTTAGTTCACCCAATAAGCTTTTTATCTGAAATAAAACGTGCCATATTTCCCGGCAAGCGAATTTATCAGGCAGTACACGGTTTGCCCTTGTGCAGTCATTTCAGTAACAGCTGTGACGACGTTTGGGTTAGTATCTGAACACTTAAAGAGATGAATTGTTATGTGTTTTTAGGGATTTGAGAATGTATCGAACTTTACCTAAGAAACATCTACGGTAGTCGTAACCATTGATTGCATTGCAAACTGAAGCCTAATCATGTAATTTTAATGGTAATCACAGACACTTAGAGTTTCTCTTTGAGTTATAGCTTCCATTATCATTGAAGAGCTATGACTTTAAACTCTTTACGGTGGTTTGAGGTTTTACGCAATCGATAAAGTAGCAACTTTGCTAAGAGCTTTGCGATCGCGCACATAACCGAACTTACGTTTAGTTTACGTAAAGATTCCGAGCATGCTTAAAGCATTCTCTTTGAATTAAAGTGTTTATTAATCGAGATCTTTGTATGTGGTCCGTTCCAATGTGTTCTGTACCATTAATAATTATTAATTAATAATAATTGATTATTTTTTTGATAGGCATCGGCAAGCTATCTGGCGAGGGCAAGCACCTCGCCGATCCGGAGGTCCTCCGGCGGCTGACGTCGTCGGTGTCGTGCGCACTCGACGAGGCGGCTGCTGCGCTCACGCGCATGCGCAGCGACCAACCACCACCACACCACCGACACCACCACCAGGACAAAAAGTATGATTGAACATCTTTCTATTAGACTACAACAACAAAATATGTGTTTCTTGCTATGGTTGGTTATTAGAAGTCCTTCTGTTGCAGAATTTTTATAACTACTAAGTTATTTCCTGAGTGGTATACCACACACAATACCATATAATGCACTGTTCAAAAAAAAAAAAATCTCTCAAAATTACGTGAAATGACGTTAAGGCGGATCGTTCAGCTGAGCCCGCGAAATTCAAATTTCAAGTGATTTTTCGCAGTTTGTAGGTCTATAATAAGTTCTGCATTCATGGTAATGGTAATTGCGACATTAAATATACAAAATTCACAATTTTTATCTAACACCATAGCCTAAAAATCATTATTGTAGCTAAAAGTAGTGTAAAATGTCAATTTTGACCAATTACACAGATTGCGCCAAGTTTTTGGCTTGATAAGAATTTATAAGTAAAGGTTTTAGTTCTCAGTTGTGAATGTTGTATAGTTAATGTCGCAATTACAACTGCCATGAATCTAGAACTTATTATACACCTACAAACTGCGAAAAATCACTTGAAATTTGAATTTCGCGGGCTCAGCTGAACGATCCGCCTTAACGTGACGCTGACACTGCCACGAGTTCATATTTGTTTTTGATAATATGTATACTAAATACCTACGAACCTTCAATGTCGTTTCCCTAGTATTTTTCATTACACAATGTTGACTGGCTTAGTTCACAGTAATGATTCATCCGGACACTATGAGGCGACTAATCACATGTGTTACATAAATTCCTGTCTAGACCGTCTTTGTATGTAGATTGTATGCTATTCCAACACTAAATTCTGTCTAAAAATGTCATGTTTATTCTATCAAGCTTATTGATCTCGTTACACTTAAGGTCTTTTAATAAATTCGAACTGTAACATCTATTTCCAGACGTCTGGAGGACGTCTGTGGTATAGACCTGGAATACAGAGTCAACGGATTCTTTAAGGCGAGCTGCCCTAATTTTGACGTAGTACTAGGTACATACATAACCTAGTTGCCTTTAATAGGTGAAGTGTGCAACTAATAAAAAGTGGGACACTCATTTTAAAAATACTTTACGTAGTTACAAGTTGTATGGAATGCTATGTTTTCTCCAAAAGCCCAACGGCTGTCAAAAATAACCGTGAGATCGATTCGCTCCTGTATTGTTGACGGGAATTTCCTTCCAAATGTTACATTTAGCTTAGTTGCAGGGTATAGGCTAGTATACATATTATAATCCTAATTATTGTTAGCAATCAGTTTGTTTAATATAGAATATAGCCTAAGCTACAATTTTATTGTAGTTTCGGGTCTACCCGATCATTCATTAATGCAGATTCAGTTTTAAAAGGTCAGGAAGTATCACCTCTCCACTTGTTAATTAATTAGGACCATTCTTTGTAATTGTGATGTCAATAAATTGAGACCACACTAGTACTACATAATATAATAATCAGATTTCTTAAACAATGACCGCTTTAGATTGAAAGAGTTTCCCCATGTTATCCAAAACCATCATATATTCATCAGGTCATTTCAGTCTGTTCTCATTGGTCTAAGCCGATTCCGCGTCCATTGGATAAGTGTGGAATAAGCATTAGTCAATAGAGTCCAGTCGAGAACCGTTAAAAACGCATTAAGACATGTTCACATACGATGGCTTTTGACTTTTTACACATGGCTGACACGCACTAACGTGTAAACAGTTTGAGAATACTCGATGTCTCAAGTACCTACGTTAATACTAAATTAACTAGCTATGCATATGTATTATATTACTAGCTTTTGCCCGCGGTTTCACTCGCATCATAAACGACTTTTCGTGACAAAAGGTAGTCTATGTCGTTCTCCAAGGTCCAATCTATTTGTATACCAAAAAATAATCAAATTCGTTTCAGCGGTTTAGACGTGAAAACATAACAGACAGAGTTACTTTCGCATTTATTATAATAATTATTATGGATGTGCCAGTAACTTTTATCAACAGGTACCTAGCTGAATTCGTTCATGTTTAATATGTACACAAATAATTTCTAGTTTACGGTTTGATGAATTATTAATTACAATTTAAATATAAATGTGTATTAGCTGTGCCCTCGGTGTTACCCGCATTGATCTTGTAATTTCCGATCCCGTGGGTATTTCCAGTTCCTTAGCGGATGTCTACACTCTATAAGCGTATGCCAAATTTAAATTTTGTAGACTAGTTTTTAAGATTATGTGATTGATTTATCAGTGAATAGCATCTCAGTTTTAGTTTATTCATTTATTTATACTTTTTCTGTTGGTTGCTTATTTATTTGGTTTCACGGAATATTGTCATTTATTTAACTATCGAAATTCAGTTTATTGTGGTATTCGTTAAATATTTTTATAGGTAAATTATACCTATATTGTAATACCTATCAATACCCATTGATTTATTGATATTATAATTCTAGGCAGTGTTTTTATTAATAAAATTAATGATATTTTCCTATCTTGTTACGTTTTCCACTTAGTCGAACGCTTATCGATTTGAAAGATATAAACGCATCGTCATCAATTATTTACCGTAAACATAAACAGAAACCGCGTCCGCTGCACACGTGTTTTATATATTTTTTTATTTTATAAAACTATTAACATGGCGCAATATTGTAGACTTAATTAACTATTTTAATGATGATAATCCGAGACTTGAGTCCAGAAACGAGCGGGAAGCCTCTCGAGTCAACGTTGATGAGTCCGAAATGATTCTCGCGTTGGCTCGATGAGACCGACTTGGGACGTTGATTTTGTAAGCTTTGATCTTATCTGATTGACCTTTCCAAAATCATCCCTGTGTGTGTCCTTTTCGAGAATTAATATTCTCTCACGGTGTTATTTTTAGTCAACAATGCGGGTCGAGTGCTACCGGTACAACGCCGACTGTACCGTCGTCAGTGGGCGCGGACGGCGCGCCATCGCTAGCGGAGGCTTGCTCGGACGGCGACGTCGGCACCGTGAGGAAACTGCTCACGGAAGGCCGCTCCGTGCACGAGACCACAGAAGAGGGCGAGTCGCTGCTCTCGCTCGCATGCTCCGCGGGATACTACGAACTCGCTCAAGTGCTGCTCGCAATGCACGCGAGCGTAGAGGACCGCGGCATCAAAGTAATAACCATACATTCATATGATTAACGTTCACACGGTATTATATATACTTATATTCAAAATATTTGAACGATGTCTAATGGTACACCCCAATGGTTAGGGCGATTGCACACCTTTGATGGAAGCGGCGAGCGCGGGTCACGTGGACATCGTCCGTCTGCTGATCGCGCACCACGCGGACGTGAACGCGGTGTCGGGGTCGGGCAACACGCCGCTCATGTACGCGTGCGCCGGCGGGCACGAGGAGTGCGTGCGCGCGCTGCTCGAGAGCGGCGCCAACGTCGAGGACCACAACGAGAACGGCCACACGCCGCTCATGGAGGTAAACACACCACAACTACACCGACTGCGTCCACAACTTACCTTGCGCGTCTCAACTTAACCGTTAACGTTAACCGAACAATCCCCCAGGTAAAATCACTTATGTAATTTTTAGCAAAAATATCGAAATCGGACTGCATAACATTTACCAACACAATTTTTTTTACACCAAGTTTTTATATTCAAATTTACCACTGCAAAACCACTCGCGGATAACATCAGACGAGTACAGTTATTTTTTAATATACGTATGACTACTCTAGAAGGCACCAACTGAAAAGTCCCTGCAGCATTAATATATTGGGTACTCCTAAAATTATTTCGTCTATGTTGTATGCTGTATGCTGAAGTTCCTGCTTAATAAAACACTATGGTTATATTGATATAGATAACTGTTGCATAGCTAAATTCCATGTTTATCACACTGGTGAATCATAATAAATAACCCACATGTTTTTAGCGTGCTATTTCGTAGATTACATATAATTAATATAAAATAATGAGAATAGATAAAGTATTATATATTGTGCAAGTGAAATTGTTTACCTACAATAATCTGAGAAAGTACAACTGCTTTGTTTTTGTTAAATTGACAAAATTCACTTCATAATCTGCTATGAATACATACCTGATAATTAACTTATATCAAATGTTTGAAGCTGGTACTACAAATTATCCTTTTTAATTAATACAATAGGTATATTTATTTACTAGACTTGTTTGTGGCTCTACCCCTGAGCACCGAAAGAAAAGATCAGAGTATATCTCGTGAGCCCGATCATGTAAAGGTTAATCTCGCGTAAAACGTATCCTTAAAGTAAATTCAACATAAACCCATTCAACTTTTACATCAGTAACACAAAGTTTATCATCTCAACTAAACGTAGGCGGCGTCAGCTGGTCACGTGGGCGTGGCTAAGATTCTCCTGGAACACGGCGCTGGCATCAACACGCACTCGAACGAATTCAAGGAGTCAGCGTTAACCCTCGCGTGCTACAAGGGACATCTAGACATGGTGCGGTTCCTGCTGGCCGCGGGCGCCGACCGGGAGCACAAGACCGATGAGATGCACACCGCGCTCATGGAGGCCAGCATGGACGGACATGTCGAGGTCGCCAGGCTGCTGCTAGACTCCGGCGCGCAGGTGAGCATCAACTGCCTTACCTAGACGTGAGCTCCAAAATACAGTTAACTTCACTGACTCAATTATAATTATCTTCGGTTAATTAGTGCTAGACTTGAAGAACAAGTCGGTGGAAGTATCATGCAGTCCTCGCACTGATTTGTTATTCCTTAATTGATGAATCAAATATCTATGTCTAAATCCTCATATCCATTACATCCAATTACTTTTTAAATATTTCGCAGCTTATGGTCAGCAGTTCCATTCTTGTATATTTCAAAGTACATCTATCGCTATAATGTTTATAAATGATCGTAAACATAAAAGCAAATCTTATTCTGATAGGTGAATATGCCGACGGATAGCTTCGAATCACCGCTGACGTTGGCGGCGTGCGGCGGCCATGTTGATTTAGCGATGCTACTGCTGGAACGGGGAGCTAACATCGAAGAAGTCAACGACGAGGGTTACACGCCACTCATGGAGGCCGCTAGAGAAGGTAAAGAATAATTCTCCTCTTAAAGAAATTACAAAAAATCTTACCTAATGCTGAAAGTAATAAAATGAAAAGTTAAAATTTAATGATCAATCAAAGCTTTGCTAGACTTCAAAGTCAGATATTATGATCTCAAGTTCAAATTAATGAAAGGTTGAGGTGAACTCTTGTCCTGCGAGTCGGCACTCAACATGATCATGTCCCCAGGTCACGAGGAGATGGTTGCATTATTGCTGGGTCAGGGAGCCTCAATCAACGCGCAGACAGAGGAAACTCAAGAGACAGCTCTAACGCTGGCGTGCTGCGGCGGTTTCCTAGAGGTGGCCGACTTCCTCATCAAGGCTGGTGCCGATGCTGAATTAGGCGCCTCCACACCGCTCATGGAAGCTTCACAAGAAGGACATCTGGAACTTGTACGGTAAGTGCTGTGAGGTAGCAACATGGAATTATAAAGGAAATAGATTTATAAATAGTCGAAATAAGTCATAGAATATTACATATTTATATTATATACATTTTATTAGTTTAATATCGCGGTAAAAAGAATTGGCAGTGATTAGAATGGAGATGGATCAAACGACGAGGTCTTCGTTGTGTTCCTCCAGTTGAGGCAAGGCCACATAAATACTCGTGTATATAATGGTATATATTACGTCGCACATCAGGTACCTCCTGAACGCGGGCGCGGACGTG
Organism: Acronicta aceris; assembly: GCA_910591435.1. NCBI lineage: Eukaryota > Metazoa > Arthropoda > Insecta > Lepidoptera > Noctuidae > Acronicta > Acronicta aceris. The sequence goes on along the minus strand of OU342767.1, from coordinate 2,801,923 downwards.
AACGCGCAAACTCAGACGGGCGACACGGCGCTGACGTACGCGTGCGAGAACGGTCACACCGACGTGGCCGACCTGCTGCTGCGCGCCGGCGCCGAGCTCGAGCACGAGAGCGAGGGCGGCCGCACGCCGCTCATGAAGGCGTGCCGCGCGGGGCACGTCTGCACCGTGCAGTTCCTCGTCGGCAAGGTACCACCATGCTCACAACTCTGCTGTTATATCTATATAATATAAATGAAATCTATATAAAATGAATCTCTGAAATGTATGTATGTAGGTGCATAACTTCCGAACGACTACACGAAATTGGATAATTCAAGTATTTTTTTTATTCAACGGAAATGTTGGGAAAATTCACGCAGGCGATGCTGTGCACATATTAAATATTATTTTACCCTTTATCCGGATTCGTCAATTACGTATATATGGCTATACATATAGTGGATAATTCTTATGGAATTGTTCGCGTTCATAAGCTGGTTACCGCTATGTATCAAAGGGCCTAGTGTAAGTTTCATTATACCGACTCGATTATACGCATCGACTGCGATTGGCTCTCTGATTGGTGGAGAGTATAATGTATGTGGTAGTCACGGAAATCTCCAACCAGCACGCCATACACGGTGGATGCGTAAAAGCGAGTCGATGACATTAATGTAACTCGCACTTGGCCCTCTGGTGCATTATGTATACTTGTTTGTCATCTTACACAGCAATTTGTCAAAATAAAAGCTCACGTGGCTAGACAGCGTATATCGCGAAATCTTTAGCCATCATGTATGGAGCTACATATGTACATATATTTACAATCGTATTAAAAACGGTAGCTTTACATTACTAAGTATGTTGTCTTCGTATCGTTTGTTGCAGGGCGCGGACGTGAATCGCATGACGGCGCTTGGCGACCACACGCCGCTGTCGCTGGCGTGCGCCGGCGGGCACGTGGACGTGGTCAAGTTCCTGCTGGCCTGCGACGCCGACCCCTTCCGCAAGCTCAAGGACAACTCCACCATGCTCATCGAGGCCGCCAAGGGCGGACACACCGCCGTCGTGCAGCTCTTGCTCGACTACCCGCACTCGGTCATGCTGCCTAGAGGTACAACACCATCATTACTTCTATGTTACAATTGTGAATTTTACATGTTTTCAAATTTTGTTATATTCGTATAGAATGCTAATTATTTGAAGGTAAGCTATAAGCACTATCCGGTATATTGAACGTCAATTATGATGACTATGGTACAGTTAGCACAAACCTAAAGGATGTCAAGTCTTGATGGAAACTGTAGTAAAAAACGTGTCAGGTAACGCGACGGCAGAGGATGGGAGCGGGCTGAGCGCGGCGCAGGCGGCGGCGCTTGGGCTGAGCCACGCGGCGGCGCCGGGCGCGGGCGGGGCGGCGGGCGCGGGCGGGGGCGCGGGCGGGGGCGGGGCGGGCGGCGCCGCGGGCCCGCGCGCGCTGCTGCCGGCGCACGCGCACGCGCACGCGCACGCCGCGCTGCACCACCCGCCGCACCACGCGCCGCACCACCACCCGCCCGCCGACCTGCCCACCAAGTTCTCCAAGGTCTACCTCGACGGTCAGTGCACTAAATTATATACTTATACATTTGTACACAATAATGTTCTTAATTTATAGCTGAAGAAGGGACACGTATATATTATAAACTAAACCGCAGCTTACTTGTGTTGTTAGATGAACTAATTGGTTTCCTTTAAATGACTCAAATGCACGACAGTAAATTTCATACAGGTCGTGGTCTTACCCGCCATACGCCAGTATCTTGCACAGGAGCAAGATTCGCATTCCTACATTTAAGACCATCTTATATTATCTTATATGGGGCCGAGGCAGCAAGGCCTCAGTGCACTTCGACCCAATGGGATCTTTTATACTTCCCCTGGATGGACCTATTCCACATCCTCACCCAGATCTTCAAACAGCTCTTCCATGAGCTTTATAATGAGGCCTGGAGGAATGAGTCTGTAATCCTCTGGTCTTGGATAACCCTGCCCCAAGAGGCGCATTCGCTTTCGAGCCATTGCATCGCATGTACACAGAAGGTGTTCCATGCTCTCAATTTCCCTTTTACAGGCCCTGCAGGCTAATGTCTCCGTCAGACCCATATTTTGTAGGAGAGCGTTAGTCCCGAAATGTCCGGTCAGCGCCCCCATCAAGTGACGGGCCTGCCGCCTGCTTAAGTTCCAAATGGCATTTTGCCATTTCGATGAGGAACCAATGAATTTCTTGGAGTGAGCAAGTCCTGTGAGGCTCAACCTATCATCCATGTGTCTCACCCTTGCGTACTCCCGAAAGGCCGTTTTGACTATGCTAGAGGCCAGTGTTACAAATGGTTCCGGTCCAATTAGTGAGGTTCCAGAACCTTCCCTTGCGAGCTCATTAGCGTGCTCATTGCCCATAATCCCCCTGTGACCAGGGACCCATACAAGCCTGACCTTGTTTCGCTTTCCTAGCTCATTTAGAGTCCGGGCAGCGTCCATAACCAGTCTTTAGTCAATCCTGTAGGAGGTCAGGGCCTTGAGTGCCGCTTGGCTGTTTAAGACCATAACATTCAATCGTATGTCGCGGACGTCGTCACGTCGTCGGTCAAGGTGGTCGTATGATTTAAGTGGCAGTCTAACAAGTGGTGTATACTTATAACAGAGCGCGGCGTGGCCGGGCGCAAGAAGGCGGGCGGCGCGGCGGCGGCGGGTCCGCTGTGCGCGGCCGCCGACGCCAACAAGCACAAGTGCGCGCGCAAGCAACGCGTGGCGCCGCCACACTCCGACCACCACCTGCCGCCCCCGCCCGACATACTCGACGACAACGTGAGTACACACATACCCGCGGTCAAACACTGACACACATCCGCACACAGACACTCACATCCGTATACAATCACACATATCTGCATACAGTTACACATCCGCACACAGTCAAACAAACACATCCGCACACAGACATACATTCACACTGATACTCACCACCAGGGATGTTATAGATATGAAATTTCGAATCTGTTTTCTGTGTTGTACGGATATGAAATTATTTCGGATTACTCAAAATAATTATAATGTATAAAATATTAAAAATTGTTTCCTATGGTTTCGGTTATAGATTAGTTAGAATTGTAAGAGACAAAATACTATTATATTATACACTTTCCGTCGTGACTGCTTCCGAGCGGAGAAAATCATGCGATTCTTTAGCCTAAGGGTTGTTCAGTGTCAACCGTTTATGTGAAATTAATTTTGGTAAAAAAAACACATCGATTTTCTCCGTGTATCTCAGTGTCAATTATTCTTTTTATAGATTTTTTTATTATCTTTTATACTACATACCCATAGAGCGTTTAAAAACTAAATTTGCTTTAGACATTCTGGTGTTTTGACCACTTACATAATAATGGCAATATTACTTTCATGGTAACTTGAAAGTTTTTCTCTTGAGAAAACTTTCAGTCACCTTTCATATAAAACTGAGGCTTATCATCACAACATCATTCTTGATCCATGCTAACAACATGAGTACCGTTAAGGACTCAAAATGTCCATACAAAACAACTATGATAACTAATAGAAAATTCGCATTAGATTGAATCCCTGCAAAAAATTCCACTAGTTGCATAACTCATTGTGCATTGTAATTTATTTTGATATAATTTTTACATTACCACAGTTATTTAACCAACCAAAATAAATTTAATAAACCCAAAGGACAAGGATAAAGTAAGTTTGCTGGTAAAATCCCGGTCGGAGCTATGCAGCTAGTACCCCTTTATTCATAAATAACAAAAGTTTGTATAATTTAAACTATCAGTAAAACCAATACACTATGGTTATATATTTTTAAAGTAGTTTATTGAAGTCTTTATGAGTAGAGGGGAAGTTCTGTTGTACTGTGTGGGCTATTTAACCTAACGTCGTAAAGCTTAGCTCCTTGAATGCTCTCATTCATAATAAAATTTCCAAACTAACCATTACACCTCCAGCTAATGTATAATATTGATACATATGTATATTGTTGGCTTAATATCACAATTCTTTCATATATCATTTCTGTCTGCTTGCTTCCCACGGTGTAGATTTGCCACCACGCCATGGCTAAGGTATCACTCCCGCCGGGGTTTACGTGGAAGGACGTTAACAAGAAAGTTAAAATTAAATGCCAGATTAAAAATAAATGCAATGTGAGTTCCAATTAAATTACATTCACTAACCTTACTCATGTAAGTTTGTACAACGGCGTCGCACACGTAGACCATTTACTAACGTTATGAGTGTACGAGCATGAAATCGCGGCGCGGTTACTGCACGCACCCGCTACGGTGGCATTACTGTATGTGTCTCACTACACTCGGATACATTATGATTACAAGTAATGTCCTAAAATTTACGGTGAAGTAGTCAGTCAAATTCCTAGTCGTCAGTTTTGACCGTAATTTCGTTGCTACCGTGTGGATGCGGGCGAGAACCGCGTGGTGTGTGTGTACCGGTGACGGTAGTAGCGGACACACGTAGCGCGTAGTGCGGCGCCGCTCGACCAGTACTCACGTCACCTTGTTGCAGCGGGACCCGCGCGACTGCCTGCCCGAAGCCGACCGCAGCCTGCTAGACTTGCCCGACCCTGCAGGTCAGTACTTACTTTATTACATCACTACAGAGCTCTAGTAAGTAGGCGGCAGCGCAAAAATGTGTTTTGAGAATGAATGTATCTCCAAAATGTAGTGAATGAAAGGCATAAGCTAAATTTTGTCTTACATTCAATTAAATTTGATATACCCAATACTGACTTCTACATATTGCCTCGTTATCTTTATGATAAAACCTCAACAATATAACAATTTATATTGCCGACCCAAAAATGAAAATGTAAACCTTTACGCGGTTGCATACCATCTATAATTTTGAAGGTACTCTAAGTGCCCTTTTGCATAAAATAGATCAAATTCTCTTCGAGTGAGTGTGTTAAAACGGTAACGTTGTATGTGAAGGTCCGCCGACGCTGGCCACGTCGGCGCTGCACGCCTTGGACCTACAGTTCTGCGCTCAAGGCAAGTCCGACGCACGTCAAACGACACCCTCACAACATTGTACCTATGTTTGGCTTCACACGTTTCGTTTTGCATCATAACAGCCCGGACAAATAGACAGCGGTTACGCATTTTATCCCTTCTCTGTAGTTCTGACGCGCTTGCGATTTACGAGCGAATTGCAAAGTAAACCGCAGTCTGTCTGCGTGGGTTTAAAAAAATATCACACAATATCTCCATTCTTTCTTTTTCTGTATGTACATGTTTTGGTTTCTGCATTTTACGTTAAGTGCGTGCGTTGCTAATCCTTGTAAATGTTATAATTTGCTTTTTGTTGCAAATTCACATTACTCTATTTATTACTTATTAATATTAGATTATTTTAGTTCTACATTATATGGCCTTCATTGATTTGGTTAACCCATAATAAATTAAATAGCAAAATCCCATTGGCTAAAACTAACGAACAAAGAATTGATGAACTTCTAGCACTATGGACATTTAAAAACAATTTTTGAAGCGTCGTAACAAGTTATGTACATCACTATAATATTCTAAAAAAAATTACTGAACTACAGGTAAGTGCTATTGATTCCGTAGTGATATTAGACATTATAATAAGGTTGTTTTACTGTTTAGGTGTGACGACGGTTCACCCGCCCACCACGCCACCGTATCCGCCTCCGCAGCAGTTGTTCCCAGTGCAACAGCTACCAACCAACCTCAACCAGGTCAGTACTACTTACATATAAAATTTAGGCATACACGTAAATTAAGCTAGTTTTTAAACTAGTGTAGGTTTCTGTTAAAATATCTGTGTGAAACACGTGAAAATTTCTTAGTTATTTGGGATGTAGATCAATAGATATCAATCCTCTTTTTTAAAACACAATCTGTTTTTTTTTAAGACTACTCGTGCACGGGAACGAGCCCTGTGTCGCGGGGAACTTCACAAAATATCCGTGGAACACACAAATATTTGCCTCGAGTGGAATTTGAACCCGTAACACGCGGCGTAACTGTAGCGAGGTGACCACTTAACCGCTACACTAAAAGTGCACCGTTTATAAACCGTGATTTCGCATTGAACATCCAAACTCGTATTTATTAGTGAAATAAAAGAACATAACATGGCATAGTAATAATCAGTTTAGTACCTGTCTTCATTCTAGAATTCACACAATTATGTTTTCAGCTCTCGGCTATTTAACTTTTGCATAATTATATTCTTGAATAGTCCAGTACTTTTCTTTGTTTAGTACTGATGGACAAAATGATGGTACATTTTGTCTGTAAGTGCTCAACGTGTTGAACATTATAGAACATCCCGATACAAGATCGTCCTCGCGCGAAGGTTTCACGTAAATGCTCCAAGTTTGGTTGCAAGTTCCTACTGCTCGACGCGTTCCAACGGCTCCGCCAGCACATTAGTGAAGTGGGTGCCGTCGCGGTAATCTTCGCGAGTTGTTTATACCACCATTACCCTATATTTTGTTGATATCTGTATTAGGTACCACAATAGTGTCTGTATGTATTTTTGCTCCATGTATTACGTAAATCAGTGTACAATAGCCAAGTATTTTGTTAACATGTACGTCTAGAATTAGGGTGCAAACATAAAGATACAGGTTTTTCGGTCCCGATAAGTCAGTACGGGTCAGTACTGATAGGTACCAGTCATACCACATAAAGAAACAAGTAAATCTTAGTGACCATCATTTCTTCGAGTTTGTCGGACAATGAGTTTTTTTCTCTTCAAAAGTGTACATTATAAATGTAAACAAAGGAGAATGGGTTTCTATTACGAACAGTAAAAGAAGGGATCGTATTATCAATTATTTCTATAGGGTATAAAGTTCGATGAAACCAAGTTTCATGAAAATATTTAGGATGGCACCAGAAACATTTAACTACATATTGAGTAATATAGAACATTGATTAATTAAGAATTGGTGTAGTCGGCATGTACGTACAATCCATTTTTTTTAAGGTGGTTTAGCAAATACCAGTGCTATCAAAAATCTACATCCATTTTCACGACGACACTACACTGGTAAATGCCAAACCGTTACCCGTACGGATCGATGCAGATAGTCGGTACCCAAAAGTTTCAACCTGTTTCTTTATGAATGACCGCATAAGATTGCATAGGGCTATTTTACCCGTACTAATCGGTACTGATCAGTACCGACCTGTCCGTACCAGTAACCTGTTTCTTTATGTTTGCACCCTATGTCAGTGTTTCGTCTAGAACATTATCTTCATAATTTAGCTGTATAAAAAAAGTAAAAAGTGTGGTTATAGAACCTATCATCTCATTTAGCACAAACTTATTTTGTACGTATCTTACAGCATCAACTGCACGAATTGCAACAACAACAATTTCAGCAGCTAGCTGCACAACAGCAACAACAACAACAACAGCAGCAGCAACAGCAAAAGAAGCAGCAAAACCAACAACAACAGCTGTATGTGCAAGAGTTGCAGCAGAGGCCTGAGGCTTTTGCGGTACAGGTAAGATTTGTCAACATTTCACTGTGAATCCACGCAAATGGAGTTGTGGAGGGTAACGGTACGATAACTATAATGTGTTATATTCTAAACTAAAAATGTAAAAAGATCTTAAACATATTGTTTAATATGTCTGTGAATCTAAATGACTTATTATCACTACACAACTAATTAATTTTTTTAACTATATGTTACTTCATGATTATTATTACTTTTTTGTTTAATATCGCGTTTTTTTATTTTCATTAATGCAACTTTGTTTTTGTTAACCTGTACTGTTTATTGTCCCTGTATCTCTCTGTTTATTTCTTGTATGTGTATCTTCTGTAGGAGATCCAAATAAATAAATAAATGGAGTAATGATGTATATGTAGTCGCAGACGGGCGAGGATGTGGGGTGCACGGGGGCGGCGGCGGGGGCGGGCGCGGGCGCGGCGGCGGGCGGCGGCGTGGAGGCGCGCGAGCTGGGCGCCGTGCTGGCCTACCTGCAGCGGGAGGTGCCCTCGCTCGTCGCGCTGCCGCCCAACGAACTGCGCTCGCTCGTGCTGCAGGTAACCACTTCACTACTACTCCACGCATCAACCGACACTAGCCCACCCACCGGTTTACTCAGCGATATAGTTCGTACTTTGCATTGAACACTTGGATAGCGCTTCTAGAGATCACCTGAGAAACTAGATTTTCTATACAAAATATTTGATAGATAGGCAACGAGTATCGCTCACTAAACTCCTGAAGACGCGCCTCTACGTGTTGCGATCGCACTGCGATTGAGAGAGAGGAATACCGCTCTACATATTAAATAGCGCTACCTCTTTCTGAAGAGCTAAAAGTGATCGCGTTAACACGTTGTGGTATGGATTCTAGTTAGGTTACAGCACTTCCAATCACACAATTCTTGTTTATAAAACGAGTATACCGTATTTTTTCTCATGGTTGATAAAATTCATTCTCTGAATGATGCGGTGGCGCTCGCAGGTGATGCAACAGAAGTCTCATGAGATCCTGTCGTCCAAGTGTGCTGATGCGGAAACGGAGACGGAAGCGGAAACGGAGGGCGCCGGCCACGAGCGACATGCGCGCCGCCTGCTGGAGGAGGCACTCACTGCCGACTGGCCCGCGAGACAGGACCATCACCACCACCACCACCACCATCACCACCACGTCGACGTCACGGTAACTTGCACTGAATACTGCTTACCAGGAATAATAATTACGCCTATCTATAATAGGCACTTCTATGCAGCTATATTTTCTGTAACTTTTCCCTTCATAACATTTGCTAAGATTTCAATCAATTTATAACATCAGGCCAGCAACGGATGTCAGTTCCGGATTCGACCATCTTCGCCTTCGGGGAATCTGGAAAGTGGTATCATCCTCACGCGGGCTGACAACGACATACTGTCAATGCCGCAGCCGCAACCACAACCGCAACCACAACCGCAGCCTCAACCGCAACCTCAGCCAGATTTACAGCCACACTTCGCACTGCCACCACCTACGCTGCCCTATGAAGACTATAGGTATGACAGTTTTCTTACCAACAGTGTGTTCGCACTAACAGGTGTGGTTTACTGTGGTAGATATTGAGCTTTTATCCAAAAAGATTCAATGAAGGATAGTGACTGATCCAATTGTTATTTTTTTAAGTTTATTTAAAAAATTCGGAAACAGAATGTTTTATTTCGTACAATGTTCGCGACCTTAGAACAGTTTGCAATGCAAATAAGCAAAGTCGTCATAAGGTGTATGTTTGTAGGTCGGCGACGTTCGCTCCCCCTCACGGCGGCGTGGCGGCGGCCCCGCTGCCGGCGCACGCGCACGCGGCCGTGCCTCAGCCCCAGCCGCAGCAACAACCCCAACCCCAGCCCCAGCCTCAGCCGCAACCGCAGCCCCACTCCAAGCGGGACCAGCCGCACCACCACAACAATGCCTCCGTCGCCGCCAAGAAGAAGGTATGTAAACAGAATATCTTTTTTATATACGCGTGAACGGCTGGACCGATTCTGCTAATTCTTTTTTTTTGTGTTATTGTCAGGAGAGGGAGGAGGGTTCTTATGAATGAAAAAAAGGGTTCTTATGAATGAAAAAAATTACAAAGTTTCGGAAAATTTGAGAAAACTTAACGACTACTTAACCATCGCGTTTGTCTCATAGGCTGCGAGTGAAACCGCGATATGTTTGTTTATTTTCGGAGTTATTATAAGTAGGGTATTCCTGAAGTGCTGGTTGGTTTAGTCAAGGTATTTCTACACTCATGTTATAGATGGAATTCTATCGAGGCATTTTACCAAAAAAAATGGCTAATAAATCCATCTGTAGTCGTGAATAAATAGAGATTGAGCGAGAGTTTAGACATGTGAGATGTTCGTCGGCAGGGCCGGTACGCGGGGTCGGGGCGCGGCTGCCGCGCGGGCGAGGCGTACGGCGGCGCCACGCCGCCCGCGCCCGCGCCCGCCGCCTACTGCGCCATGGACGTGGACGGCGAGACCGACTCCAACCACGACACCGCGCTCACGCTGGCCTGCGCCGGCGGACACGAGGACCTCGTCGAGCTGCTGCTCAGCCGCGGCGCTGACATCGAGCACCGCGACAAGAAGGTACACACACACACTATAACCGAGGTTTCCCTAACTGTGCGTCGCGACCACTTATCCCAGGGGCATCGTGACGCGATCCGCATAAGTTGGGTGCCAAGGGCATCACAGTGAAAATATGTTTACGCCCTGCACTATGCTATTGACACACTTCGTATTATGTGACTATAAAACATTGAAGACTATGTCCTCTGTCGAAATTATTGTATTGTAGAGACAGTACACAGGACAGTATACAGAACTAAGATTAAATAAACTATAGTAATGAATACATGGCTCTCTTAGATGATGAATACAGGCAAATACAATAAACTTTACATTACAAAATAAAATGAGCAATTTTAATTTTCTATAATTTTATGTTATTTATATAATACAATAGTTATGTTAACAAGTACAATACTGATACATAATCTGTGTACAGGGTTTCACCCCACTAATCCTGGCGGCGACGGCGGGGCACGAGAAAATCGTGGAAATCCTGCTGAACCACGGCGCGGACATCGAGGCGCAGTCGGAGCGCACGAAGGACACGCCGCTGTCGCTGGCGTGCAGCGGCGGCCGCTACGAGGTGGTGGAGCTCATCCTCAGCCGCGGCGCCAACAAGGAGCACCGCAACGTCTCCGACTACACGCCGCTGTCGCTCGCCGCCAGCGGTGGCTACGTCAACATCATCAGGCTGCTGCTCACGCATCAGGTAATGTGCCACCTAATTACAAGCACTCATTCATTACATTATTGCAGCTTTCATTTTATAGACCTCCAACATAACTAACACCTAACCTCAAATGTACTGATGAACTCTATTTAGTACATGTACCGTTAAATTTTATGGCTACCATCAGACTTAAAGATGAGGCACAGTAGTGTATCCATGTTGTGCATCAAATGTTGCTACATTGGCATCAACGTGCTAATAAAACATTTATTAGCACGTTATGACGACACGTTTGGCGTAGCGGCTGAGCAATCGGCTTCTGGGCAACGTGTTGTGGGTTCGATCCCCACACGGAGCAAATATTTGTATGATCTGCAGGTAGTTGTTCCGGGTCTGGGTGTTTGTGTTTGTGAGAATTTGTGTTTGTAAACGCACCCACGATACAGGAAAAATAAAAAAAATATTGTAATGTTATAATTTCGTGTTTAGGCTGAAATCAACTCCCGCACCGGTTCTAAGTTAGGCATCTCGCCGCTGATGTTGGCCGCCATGAATGGACATACGGCAGCCGTGCGGCTACTGTTAGACTGCGGTTCCGACATCAACGCGCAGATCGAAACCAACCGCAACACCGCCCTTACCCTCGCATGTTTCCAAGGTAAGTAATACATAAACATTCTAAAGTTCCAGATTAATGAATGAATGAAAGATATGTTCTTTCTCGCTACTTACTTTAGTTTCTAAGAATACATAATGAACAGTCTTTTTAAATAATAACTAAATTGTGTAAACAATGTGACAAATTAATCACTATATCTGGATAATATTCATAATAGCTGGTCAAAGATTGCCAAAGTAATAAATACAGCCCCATTTAGGTGCTTCCCCACTTACATAATTTTGTTAACCACCTAAAAAGTTGTCTCTTCTGTACAGTGGTGATAGGTAGTTGGCGACGTTTCTAGTATTATTTGTTTTGTAGACGATTTAAATTATTATTTATGCCGTGGGCCGATCGAGATCTCTGCCTGGTCACATCGCGAGACGCCGGATAAAAATATCTGTTAGGTAAAACTTTGACCACACAATTGAACCAGCCAGAACCGAATTGTAACCATTGATCATACTTACACAGAAGAAATTAGGTTAGGAAAAGTATGAAATAATCGACCTTATTATGAAATCGTGCTCTGCCCAGGCAAATATCGATCGACCCACGACATATTATATAACAATACTAATTAGATATTTTTTTTTAAAACTGTATAATGAAAATTCTTATTATTACTAAAATAACATACATATAGTTATCCTTGAGGCAAATTGAAATACCTAAAACTTTATAATATACATCTATTCTTGTTATTTATTACTTTGTCCAAGTTTTACAAGATATTACATAAAATAGCTAGATAATTTAATTAATTCTGTGTCAGTTATTACTTTGTAGTAGTAGTTGTCAGTCAGTTATAATTATATAGTTTATTTAATATCAGGATTTATTACTGTCGCTGTAACATATACATGCACCATAATTCTTCCAGAATATAGTCATTATACGATGAATATGATGTTAAAACATAATGTATATACATTACCAGGTCGACACGAAGTAGTGAGCTTGCTTCTCGACCGCAAAGCAAACGTGGAGCACCGCGCAAAGACTGGCCTCACCCCCCTAATGGAAGCCGCCAGCGGGGGCTACGTGGAAGTGGGCAGAGTGCTGCTGGACAAGGGCGCCGACGTGAACGCGCCGCCCGTGCCGTCGTCGCGCGACACGGCGCTCACCATCGCCGCCGACAAGGGACACACCAAGTTCGTCGAGCTGCTGCTGCAGAGGTCAGCACCCACTACTTGTGTAGCGAACACGACACTCGCAACTGATACGGTTACTTACCTGAATATAAAAAAAATCATGAGATCACTTTTCTAATTGTACTCTTGGTTTCAGACGAGCGGCGGTAGAAGTAAAAAACAAAAAAGGCAACTCCCCCCTCTGGCTGGCAGCCAACGGCGGACATCTCGCGGTGGTAGAGATGTTGTACGCCGCTGGCGCAGACATCGACTCGCAGGACAATAGAAAAGTAAGTACAATTACAGCATTCTCATGGATTTAATGAACACGTAGTCTCGAACTGCTAAGAAATATTAATTTAAATTATATCTTCTCTTTAAGGTATCGTGCCTAATGGCTGCCTTCCGTAAAGGCCACACTAAAGTGGTCAAATGGATGGTCGGCGTTGTTACGCAATTCCCTTCAGACCAGGAGATGACAAGGTATAAACATTGTTTCAAACTTAAAATGGGTTTTAATTTGACTTACCATAATTTTTAATATAATCGCATTTGCAGGTACATATGTACAATTTCGGATAAAGACTTGCTGGAAAAGTGTCAAGAATGTGTTCGTGTGATTCGTGCGGCTAAAGAAACCCAGGCAGCGCGAGCCAATCAAAACGCTACCATACTACTGGAAGAACTGGACGCCGAGCGGTGCCGCGAGGAGTCCCGCCGCCAGGCCGCCGCCCGCCGACGCGAGCGCAAGAAGAAGAAGAAGCTCGAGAAAAAGGTAAATACAATAACCTTACTAGTACATAAACAGCTATGAAATGTCTGTCTTGGTCGATTCCTCTAGTGTCCTGACTAAAAATTTTAAAATATGACCATTAAGTCATGGGTCTTTCCGATATTTTAATCATACAAAGTTGTGAATCCGAACTAAGGGCAAAATTACAAAACTGTTTAGTCTTGCATGCAGGAGGAACGGCGCAAGCTGCAGGCTGAAAATGACAAAAACTCTTTGTATTGTGAGAAGGCGCTGGGAGAATGTTCGGAGGGTGGCGAGCCTGACGACGAGCCTGTAGCCAAGGAGGAGGGCGACTCCGGCATTGATGCTAACTCGCAGGTACGTTAGTTATATATCAAGTACGATTACGATTATCCTGGTGTGTCCCACTGCTGTGAATAATGGCTTAAAAAATAAATGTTCAATGTAAGAAATAAACCAATAATTAATTCTTAAAAGTTTATTAAGCTTTTGCAGTTACATACTTAATTTTCTATTCAGGGTTCGTGTTCATCGTCCGATGTGAAAGCTCCCCCAGTGCAGACCACAAAGTCTAAAAAGAAGAAGAAAGAAGAGAAGGCAGCCCCCCCTCCGCCCGCACCTCCTGCCAAGAAACAACCAGATAAAGTAAACATACTTGTACTTTACACATAACTTCAATTGAATAAATTTGAGAAAAGTCGTAGGATAGAGATGTTTTATAACTTAAAGAAAATGACATTTTTGCTATTTTCACCAATCAAAATTTATTCAGTGCTTAGAGATATTAGATTATTTCCTAAAATAAAATTACTCCAATACGCCCGCAACTAAAACGTTGACCCGTCCCACAGAGCAAACCCAAGTTAGAGACAAAAGTAGAGAAGGAGAGCACCCCCAAACCCGACAAGAAGCAGGAGAAGGAGAACGTGGCGCCCAGCTCGCCACCGGCCACCCCCGCCAAGCCCGCGCCGCCGCCCGACCGACGACCGCCCGACAAGAAGGACAAGTTAGCACATTACTAGTTTATACTCTTTTGGACTGTACCTAGTTGTGACTGTGTAGTCGGTTGCCTGAATGAGTAGCAGAATATTGTGGACTTAACGAAATTGTCCAAATGCATTGAACTGTTACACAGATTGATTTTAGATCTATGAAGAGGTGGGTTTTAGATCTATTTAAACCTCATTCAGTTCTACTGTCGTATATTTAGGTGCATGCTTTTTACCATTTGATTGAGTGAATAATAACGCTTGATAACTTTTGTTTAGTTACTATCTACGACGATATCAATTATGTGACCTATATAGCAGTTTAGGTAATTGTTACCAAAAAAATAACCAAATAGGGGGGTTAAAGTAGTAAATATTATTCTTGCAGAAAACCTGAAGAGGATAACCCTAAGAGCATTACAGTACAGAATGTTAACAAATATGGGAATAACTCTAGAAAGAGTCAAGTATTCGAATCCACTAGACACAATGTGGATAAAGACGATGTTGACACAAGCGACAAAAATAAAAAGACGCACAACACGCATCAGTAAGTTCGATCATCACGTAAACGTCTCGCGGCACCATTGATACATACCGAATCAGTGTCAAAGTTGTTTTAATCCCCAGTTTTACGGCGCACGGTACTTGCATGCTTTCCGTGTTACACGCCATTACTTTTTTCTTTTTCTATTATATTTGCTTATACTTGGCCTTACTAACATAAATTTTTGGTTACTCTATCATTTTATTGCTTATTTATCTTAGGAGTACATTACCCCCGAGATAACACGCGTCTGAAGTTACCCGTTGCGAACGGCTCACTTAATTAAGTGTTTTTATGCTAAACTATCGAAATCTCTAAGGATATTGACGATTTTAATTTTTTAGACGCGCATTGTTATCTCGGGGTACTGTAATAGTTGCATGTAGTAACACAATGATAAGTATTATTTGAAATATGAATGGCTTAGGTTGAAATCTATAGTATATGTGATTATTTAGTAATTTGATCTGTATAATGTTTACATACTTGTTTACCGAAATTGATGACTTACTTTGTAGTTATCTCCCAACGAAATAGGTAACCAAAAAGGGGCTCCATACCCTAATTATACCAAAATAATTAAAATAGATTTCAGCCCTAAGAAAAAAAAAATTTCAAGAAGATGTCAATTTCTTTACTCATAAAAATCATACTAATACAATTTGCTACTAATATAGTATCCATAATCAAAAGTGTATTCAATGCAGTCATAATCAACTCTCTTGACAACACAAAAGAATCAACAAATTCATGGTCATTTTAATTTGGCTTTATACATAACAGTTAACTTGTCTTCTTTGTAACAGATGGGAGACAGAAGGCAAAAGCACATCTCCTAAAGGCGGCTGCGTCGGCGGGCGACGTGAGGAGGGCTGGAAAGAAGTCGTACGCAAGTCTAGCGTGCAGACGCTCTCTACCGTTGAACCCGGGTAAGTTGCGTAAAAATTCACAAAGAATATTATTCGTCATTTCATAGCTGTCAAATATGCGAATAGAAAGGAACTGAACAAAAACACACACACGTCATTTCAGTTGCAAGAAAGTGTCAGTAGCATCACACGCGATCTCCCGCGTGATCGGCCGCGCTGGCAGCAACATCAACGCCATCCGCTCCGCCACCGGCGCGCACATCGAGGTCGACAAGCAGAGCAAGGGCCAGGGCGAGCGTATCATCACCATCAAGTCAGTATTCTTACAAATATACAAAAAGCCGTATGAATTAACTTTCTAATATAATCGATTCTAAATCTTCGTCAATTAACTACTGATAATCTGATCCTGACGATATTTACCAGCTACGTGTGAACCTGCGTCTTTTTATCGTATTTATCCAAATCGAATCAAATTAAATGTCGCCGATGTTGAATTTCTGTTCTGCATTATCGGAGGCCCCAGTGCAAGTCTCATTTCACTTACTTGATTTTACAAGTCAACCCTGTTATAGGTATTTTTTTGTTATATTAAATATCGTATAATGTATTACATTTATTATCGTTCTGGGTGCTAATTGGCCTACTCCGAGCTCTTCGCCAATCAGAACGCTGAACGCGATCGATGCGTAAAATCGAGAAGATGAAAAGACTCATACACTAGGCCCTCAGTATCTTCTGATCACATTGATGACACATTACTATGTCCTTTAATAATGTATATCGTTGTGCACAGGGGCTCAGCAGAAGCTACAAAGCAGGCGGGTATGTTGATCGCGGCCATGATCCGTGACCCCGATGCCGACATCGTGCAGCTCCTGCCGCGCGCTGCCGCCAAACCGCCGCCGCAGCCGCTACCGCTGCAGCCCAAGACGCCCAAGCAGCCGCTGCCCAAGGTAACTTGCTAGAAAAATTATGCTTATTGAGGTATTATTATTCGTAATTTAGTTTCAGTAGTCACTTAGTGATTCCGCTTCTTCTGACTATTACTTATTACAACCAGCTCAACTTTCACTGTAAAAATAGTATTTCAGGTGGCTCTTGAAGGCATAACGTTTACTGAAATAGCTAAGTACGATTTGTATGTTCATTGTAGCAGCAGGGCGCGAGCAGCAGCAGCAGCAGCTCTGCCAGCAGCCGCACCACGCCCACCGCGCGCGCCCCCGCCAAGCAGCACGTGAGACCCGCGCCGCCGCGACTACAAACACATAGTAACTATTAACGGCTTTATAATACTAGGAAAAGCTAGCGACGTAAACATTCTCCGAGGTTAAAGTCTATATGACAACATTTCAAAGTGTACAGTTACACTCAAAAAGTGCAAACTGCAGCTTCTAACTGAGTATGGTCGGCGCAGTACGAGTTAATAAACGAGCGTTATAACATGGTGCTCTGCCAGTTCGTTCTCAAATCGTTTGGGGAACGCTAGATATCTCTTTAGTTGCTGATCACAGAGCGCCTAGTGTGAGTTTTATTTCACCGACTCGATTTTACGCATCGATTGCGTTCGACTCTCGGATTGTTGGAGAGTGGTGAAGGTCACGGAAATCGCCCATCAGTACGCCAAATCGTAAAATCGAGTCAGTGAAATGAAACTCACACGTGGCCGTCAGTACTCCAATAACAATATGGTCTGTTTTCTCTGTAGCATCGACAACGGAGAAGCGCGCGCCGACGTGCTCGACGTCGTCGCTGAGCGTGGCGCTGGGCAGCGCGAGCGCGGCCAAGACCAGCGGCGCGCTGTCGTACACGGGCGCCATCGTGGGCGCGCGCCCGCACACGTTCGCCGCCAAGCTCACGGCCGCGCCCGCCGCCGCGCCCGCGCCCGCACCCGCGCCCGCGCCCGCCCCTTCTCACGAACACAAGTCTAGACCCCTACAACAGGTCATTATTGCTGTCATTTTGCCCAATTATCTTAGTTGCAATCACAACCAAGATAACCTTAACTTTAAATAAATAAAATAAATTTATTGACGTAAAATAACATATTAGTAAATAATTCCCTCACATGTTGTGGACTTGGATGTCACTTATCTTTTGCTGCAATTTTAATACCGGCAATTTTATATTTCTGAATAAATGTTATTATTGTCTCTTTCTCATTTTATAAGAAGATCCGTCCCAGCAGTTGGACTTTGTAATGGGTTGATTATGTATGTATGTTATTTTCGCAACATGTAATTACGTAAATCATTAATGTAAACAAAACGACACATTCACATTTCAATTCGAGTGTCATATTAATTTACAAGCCTGAATCGCATCACTAAATGTTAGTTTAAATTGAGAAAAAGTAGTACAATAATAATGTAATAGTACAGTAAACGCTCAAAAGTGCATAAGCACGCTAAGGATTACATTGCTATGAACAGTACGAGCGAGCTTGATATAGCCAGTGCGTGTCACTTATTAACGACAATGAATAGAATGATTACCTATGGACTTTTGGTCGCCACTGTACATTTACATTAGTTTTTTGTGTGTAATAAAAATATAGTATAATATTAATGTCGATGTATGACAGTCGGCGCAGTCGGCCCCGAGCAGCAGCCCCGGCGCGTCGGCGGCGGCGCCCGCGTCCCCGCTGCGCGCGCGCGACGCCTCGCCCGCCGCCGCCTCCTCCGCCGCCGCCGCCTCCGCCTCCGCCGCGCCGCACAAGCACGACGACAATGACAAGCACCACCGCTTGCCCGAACGCACCCTGCAGGTCTCATACACAATACACAAACATCATTCTGTAAACCTCAATATTAAACCTTTAAATTTCTTTTTTTTTCCCGAGAAATAATTTTCGTTATTACTCAGAGTATGTCAGAAAGATCCCAAAAAGCAGTCGCAAGACTTTGGGAGATTGTTTTAGGAAAAACATAGCCATCAATGTGATTTTAATACTAATAAAAGTTAATATTGTTACATTTTCATTTTAGTAAAATTCGCGCATTTGTTCACAGCTAAGCCCAGATAACTCGAACTCCTGGAGCGCAAACGAGGAAAATACGCCAAACACCTCCTCAGCGCTACATATTAACACCACACCACAAGTACGTTTTTATTATTAATTACATACTTAATTTGTTCATAGAAGTAAATAGAAACTACAAAATGGGTTTCTGTAGTGCATTTTTTTATAAATAATATATTTTTATCCACGCAGGATGAATGCCATACACAATGATGAATCATATAGAAAAAAAATAATTTCGTACCCTCATTTCTCAATTATATACTTTCACCTTATGATTTTTACATAAAGAAGAAATGTATTTTAGTTAATGATTATATAATTCAATATATACACTAAGTTGTAAACTTGTGTTTACTCAGGCGCACACGAGTTCTGGCGGCGGACAGGAGTATTCGTTGTTCAAAGACTTGTCGGCGGGCGCCGCCGCCGCCGTGTGGGGCGCCGCCGGAGATGCGCACCACAACGTTGACCCGCCGCCGCCTCAGGTACCTATACTATAACTCTAATATATTGAATTTATTTACTTGTCAAGTTAATGTTTAAATTCAGAGGTTTGTTTGGGAGATGGGTGTTTTTTAATGTAATATTTCGAGAGTGACTATAACACGTATTATGTACACGATTAGTGTACATTTTTAGAAATGTTTATTGCAAAATGTACATACATAATTATGAGAGTGAGTGGTAGTGATCACGTGTAGGTCATGATAGTATTTTATAATAAACGATGAGGTTTTCGTCGCGGTACCAGTAACAAGTTGTAATGAGAGGTGCGACGGTGCACTGTTGCAGGTGGACGCGAGCAAGGCGCCCGGCTACCGCGGGGCCGGCGGGGCGGGCGGCGCGGGCGCGGCCGGGGGCGGGGGCGCGGGGGGCGGCTGCTCGCCGTGTTCGCGCACGTCGTCCCACGGCAGCACGCCGCCGCCCGCGTACGCGCCAGCGCACCACCAGCAGCCCTCCTACCACCAGCCCATGCCCATCGGTAACAATCACATACATTACTTCAACATTATTATTTTCATTATATTATGCATTCAGGAACAGCACACCAAGGATAAATAGAATAATAACTCATTTTTAAATTATAAACAGTTATGTTTACACCACGGAATATTAAATACGTGGAATTAGCATAATGCCTATTTTGTATGAAAACCAGTGTTGCCAAACTCACACATTTACGTCTTACACACACTATTGCAACTGGATTATGACTGGTCAAAAATAACAATCACGAATAATCACGATCAGATTTAACACACTAAACTATTTGCATTGAATTCAACCTTATAACAATAGCACATAATTTACATTACAAAATAGGTCTGTAACCTTTTACGACTATTTTCTTTTGGAGTTAAAATCGATTTCAATACGATCAAGTACCGCTACTCCTCGCTAGATGGCATTTATTACACTTTTTTTCGAATAAAACTCTATGGTGCTTGTTATAAGAGAAGCTTTTAAATGACAAATAGTGTGTCACGCATACCGACAATAGTGATGTGTCCATATAATACATTCTGGTGAACTTATCGATAAAGTTACTATGAAATGAGTGAATAAAGTGAAGACATAATGTTAAAGTAAATACCAAACATCGTTTCTTATTGCAATAAGATTTTTTTAAAGTTTAATATACTGATATAATATAGTTTACTACGTATTGTTACTATATTATTATTATGTATTACTAATATTGTTAAATAGTACGTTGTAAAATTTTATGAGATACTACTAATGAGGCAGTTTAATTTGCTTGCTATGTAGCTGACTACATAGCAAGCAAATTAAACTGCCTCATTAGTCTAGTGGTTCCAAGTGCGACTTCTAAGCTAGATGCTGGGTTTGATTCCCAGGCCGAGCAGTGTTATTGGGTTTTTCTATGAAATTCTCAGTATTTATTTATTTATTTATTTATTTATACTTCTATGCACAAAAGTAGTACATAAGGCGGACTTAATGCCATATGGCATTCTCTATCAGTCAACCTTTGTTTTGGGAGAAAAGATAAAAATAGGTACAAAAAAAAATATCTGTTTAAAAAGAGATAAACTATAAAATACACAATAATATCAGTATCAGCTCGGATCGATTGGATCTGTGCCCAGTTAAAGGTGATAAGCTCGCCCCCTATCACTAATATAGGACCTAAACATACAGTTAAGTAGCATTCGACTTGAACAATATCAACATAATTATTTATATTCCTATAAATTATTTAACCTAAAAAAAATATCACCTGAAATAACTGATTACCGGTTTTCAATACACATACCATCACGCCTGCATTCCTCGAAGAGTTGAGTTGAACATACCGGCGAACTGTGATGTATGTATGTATGTATGTTTAAGTCCCATGTAACAGGGGGGCGAGACTATTGCCATTTACCGGTAACAAATCCAGACTCTGAGCTGTTACTGAGGATTTCATAGAAAAATCCAATAACCCTGCTCGACCTGGGGATCGAACCCAGGACCTCTAGCGTAGCAGTCGCGCTTGGGACCACTAGACTAATGAGGCAGTCAATAAATTATGATATAATGTCAATAATAACACAAATAATTATATTTTTCATAATGTTACCAAGGTATTAATTGGAAAGTGCATGAAGTAGTAGAGTACCTACCTAACATTCATTTGTGATAGTATTTTTACTCGACCATCAAAAAAGGAAGAGTGATGACTTAATGAGTTATACACTTACAGTCATGTGTGTTTAAGTTTCTCTGTGTAATAATATGTTATTGTAAACGCATCCATGCTATATAAAATTTTGTGTGGAATAACGATTTAAAAATAAAGTTTTCAAGAATAACATATTTCGTGAGGGCCTGCCGTTTTGATACCAATTTGTGTATTTTGGATTCTAAAATTGTTTTAGCTCCGTAATTCATACTGACTTCTGAGACGGTTACGTGAATAGACATATTATAATAAAACCACTTTACGGATTCTATCGCTTTATATCCTTTTTTTACAGTAACAAAATCCCTATACCATGTTTACGAGATTAAAAATTTGCATCACATGCTAAATTTTTCTTAGTATACTGGAAAGTAATACAGGTAATTTTAAAAATGAAAATAGTCGATAACATTTTATCGATATTGCATGCACTAATTGAATAGCGGCATAAATTTGGTTAGGTAAGCAAACATTCTAGAACAATTGATTGCCAATAAAAGAAAATCAACTCTATTTCTATAAGAAGAGGGATAACTTTAGATTGTCATTTATGTGCTATGTTTGGCGGAAGAAAATTCAAACTTATTTTATCATTTTATTGTAATAAACTGAAAATAATACTTCCCGATGATACGAAATCCCTTCATGTGATAGAATTTTACCCCAGCTATGGTTTTTGTATTCTTAAATGGCACAAAAGGGCCTTTTATTATTACTTTTAGATTTTTAAAGTTTTTGACGCATGTTTGCGCGTTGGCTATCTGCGAACGCGACTGAGAGCACTTTATACGGCAGGTGTGTACATCGTACCAGACTAGTGGAAACAAGGTTACGCCCACTTACTATTTCTAGGTACTTCTTTGTTCTGTGGTTTACACAGCCAACTGACGTCATAACCACAAAGCTATATAGAATCCAATGCGTACAGCGTTTTCTTTAATTTAATCACATTGAGGCACTTAAAAAATGGGTGTAATACCCTATTCCATTAATGTGTAAATAAATCACTAACTTTCCTTATTTTACCACATACCAAAATTTCATAAATGTGATTATTATAATTATACAACATGAATGACAGGTAACAACGTAAACACGATGGACATGAGCGGGCTCTCAAGGAATGGACCTATCTACCAAGACAACTCCCGAAACGGACACAACATGATGGTGATTAAATTTTTGACATTATGTATTCTATAAACAATATATACTGCTAAATATTCAATAACTAGGTGAATGCCCCAACTATGGTTACTTGTATATTTGAATATTGTTGTATATTTCGTGACTCAGCAACAAGTATCAATCTCGAGCGGCGTGAACATGAGCGGCGGCGCGCTGGGGCTGGGCTACGTGGGCGTGGAGACCGTGTCCCGCCTCAACCCGCGCGCGCCCGACTTCGCGCAGAGACACCCACTCATGCAGCAGAAGCACAACGCACAGGTTACACACCTCAGAATACACAGATCTACCTTCATTTATTACACAATCATGTTCATTATGATAACGTCTTCTGAAATCTAGTTTTAGGACAATTACATGTAGCGTAAGACATAACTAAATCAACCCATAGGTCTCTAAGAAAAAATCATGACCATATCATGCCACCTGAAAGTTAGTTCAAGCTACATATCTACATCTATTTATCTACTTCCAGCTAGTAAGTACTCTATGACTAAATTAAGACTTTGTGTGTAGTTGTTCGCGGGCGCCAGCAACGCGGGCAACCTGAGCGCGCTGTTGATGTCGTATCAGCAGCAACAGCCAATGAATCAATCACCTAAACCTATGCAACATACACCGCAGCAACACCATGCCTACCAGGTAACATGCCCACATAAATACAACATGTAATATCTGCAAATTCCGCCCGCGATTGAATTTTTCCTTCACTAAAATAGCATGTAATGTGCTTACATTTACAATATAGGATACAAGGGTGATTGTTTTTCCATGATAAAAACTCCTGACACGTATTTTTATTTCCAGTCACTCCTGGATCGTGGCGTCGGCGTAGGAGTCGGCGTCAGTGGCAGCGGCGGTGGCGGCAGCGGCTGGTGCGAGGAAGAAGAACGTAAGCCGCGACCTATCGGCACTGAGCGCGCCTGGAAACTTACCGCCGCCGACGACTGGCCACACCACATGCACCACCAACACATGCCCGACCACGACCGCTACCAGGCAAGCATACCAGCTGCGACACACTCGCCTCTGAGGTGTGCGTGAGTGAGTGGGTACATGACTAACACAGTGTTATTGTGACCGGCAGGGGGTGAGCGGCATGGGCGGCGTGGGCGTGAGCGTGAGCGGGCACGTGGGCGTAGGACACGGACTGGAGGGCGGCGCGTACGGCGTAGGCGCCGTGGGGGCGGGCGGTGCCACAGCGGCGGCGCTGTCGCTGATGCACGCGCTGCCGCTGCACTACCTGCCGGGCGCGGGCGCGGCGGCGCCGGAGCCGCACGCGCCGTGGGAGCCGCCGCCGCACGCCGCCGACAAGCAGGTGGGTCGCGCGCCTCGTGCCTCGCACCTCTCTCCTATATTCCCTCGCTGACTGATCGTTTGTCGCCAGGCTTGGAGCAAGTGGACTCACTAGGCCGCTCGGACGCAGCCAAGGCCGCCCCGCGACCGCCGCGTCCGCCCCGGCCCCCACAGGATTATATATAATTGTAACCCTTGGAAACGGTGTAGATATTAGTGAGAAAGAATTATATTATACAGATTATCTATATACATAATAGAGAAGATGTCCTATCGAGAAGAGAACTACTTATACTGTACGATCGACTGAAGTGAGCATTAAACGATTCATTATAATGAAACTCGTGAGGGGAGTCGGATGTAGTTTTATTTGTTACTGCCGCTCACCGATCGCGACGTTACGTTTAGACGAATTATATGTTATAGTCGGCGTCGCCGTTTTCATCTGATGTAGATATACGCGTAAACGAATGTAATAGTAGGTAGCTTGGAATGTGATTCCGAAGTGCCGTTGAGTGTTTTAAGTTGCCTTGCGTGCGATCACCGCCCGCCGTCTATTATACATATTTTACACTATATTATGGCATAATGCGATATTAATTTCGATGATTGATACGCTCGCAAACCGAGGCGGAATATTAAACATGTATTAATAAATTTGCTTGTACATGAAGATTAAATATCGATATATTGATGCACTGTATCCCCTGGTGTTTTTAATAATACCACCTGTTTTTCAATAAATTCTTTTTTAATAGGTTTATTTGGGTAATGTGTATATTTATAAGTAAATTATTATTGAGGACTTTGTCTCGAATATGATTAAAAGCAAGATATGCGGTAAGTTCTAGGCAAATAAACCGTTGTCAAAGTAACTTGCGTGTGTTCTTGAATAGGGCTTTATATGACTGATGTTGGATAACAAGCACTCCTTATCAATTCCTTGAAGAATAATTAAAACCACAGATTTTACAGGAGTGTAAATTCATTTTTATTAAAAATAACCATCACTGAGATTCATAGTGTTATTTACATTTTATTATATTTTCATTTTGACTGTAGTATGAAATATATTATTATTTACTGTACTCACACAACATACAAAATAAACTTAATAGCATATTATACTAACCATGAAACAGTATACTTAAAATTAAGCTACCCAAAAATAGAATCGCAATTTGATCTAAATGCATTAATTACAACATGGAAGTTAAACAACTATTTATTTTGGTAAAACATCAAATAATCAGAGCTCAGTATGGCGTCCCATTATTTTACTTTCTAAGTCGGCGTGCAGCTTTTGAACCTTCATGGAATGCTTCTTAATCATTTGCTCTTGTTCTTCAAAATGATTTATTTTGTCGCCGGCGTCTGCCACCTGCACGACAGAAAAATACAGTTACAGTAAACATTTCAGGAAACGAGAGCCCAAAATGTGTAATATCTTTTTAACAATAATATTTTCTAAGAACACTTTAATCCACTTTCTACTCAAATTTGTACAGTATAAATTAATTAAAAATTAAAAAAATAATAAACAGCAGCAGTATAATAACAACATAAAATTAAAGAAAAATGACCTTGCTCTTATGTTTTTCACGATTGCTTACATGATCAGCTTGCAAGTGACGCAGCTTCAGTAGTCGGGACTCGTAGTGCTGCAGTTCTACCTGATAATATAATAATAGAAATTAAATAAAAATTATCACACAAACAGTGTGGCAGCGAACTAAGCAATATAACAAACTAGCTGTGCTCGCGGTTTCACTCGCATCCCAAAGGGCTTTTTGGGACAAAAGGACCCTTATGTCCTCCAAGGTCCTGTCTTTATACCAAAATCCATCAAATTTGGTTGAGCTGTTTAGGCGTAAAAACGTTGCAAGCGAACAGAAGCCCATGCGCCCCATTGTTATCATCGTAAAATTGATTACTGTACAGCCACTTGCAGACAACTTGTAGCCCAGCAATGGGACAATAATACTTGACAAAAATAAGAAGAAACCTGTTACTCCAGTGGGTAATTAGGACTGTAGACATAACTAGATTTTCAAAGGTGTTTAAAATAACGTACCATTACACCGGTATACTTAGGTTCCAAATAATAGGGGGCAGGCCTATTGCCATTAATTGAACACAAATCCAAACTCCGAGAACACAGAAAAAAAACAATAAATTGGTTCAATTCCCAATTTGAAGTGTTATTGAGTTTTTCTACAAGGCCTATAACATAGCAGTCGCTTCAAGACCAGAGGCTAATGAGGCAGTCTAATGTCCTACACATAGTATTTATTTCAGAGGCAGAAGATTTAAATTTTTACCAAATATAAATACGACATAAATTCCAATGTTTTAAATTGTTTCCGTGGCACGGCACGTTCTTGACACGGCATTGGAGAGCGTACTAAGGGATGCCGCAACGCACTTCGGTATGCAACGGCTCACCTTTGATTTGTCTTAGTAGGCCGCCGGAATGCTACAGTATCTATGCGGCTAGTGTGCGGTGACCGGTGGCGAATTCCTCTACCATTTCGTCCCGGTGTGCATAGGCCTTCACAGTTCAGTTAAGTATCACAGTGGTGTTTCCTTTGAGGTGTGACAAGTGCAGAAATCCAGAAATCGACATACTAAAATGGTAGGTACTGGCACAGTATAAATATATACAGTATTGTGACTCGGCCCTGTCCTTGAAATAATTACAAAATTTTAAAAATGTTACCCTTGGTTGTGATTTTAAAGAATTCAACCAATCAAGAACAGCACAAAATAGTCTATATTTCTCTGCCAAACCAAACTCGAGGCGTGTCTGTATGACTTGCACTCGGGCCGTTTGTAGGACGACGAACTACTGTATATATTTTTTCTGTCGTACTGGTTCTCGTCCAGGCTCGAAATAACCACAAATTGTAACCAAATTAGCTGAATGTACCTTAAGTGAAGCCAGTTCATCAGTTGTAAAATTTGCTGCTACTGCGATCTTCCACAGTCCCTGCACTTTTGGCTCTATAAACTCTTTATTGTTTGGTCCTGTGGAATAAAGAAATGAATAATAATGAAATTATCAATCACTGTTCATTTCAAAAGAGAGAAGAAATACTGTTAATTACAAACTAATTCCTTTTGTCTACAAACTGACGACACTTTGGCGTAGCGGCTGAGCGATCGGCTTCTGCGCCACCTATTGAGGGTTCGATCCCCACACAGAGCATATATTTGTATAATCTGCAGGTAGTTGTTCCGGGTCTGGGTGTTTGTGTATGTGAGAATTTGTAAATGCACCCATGATACAAATGTCCTAGTGTGGGGCAATGTTTTTTTATAATAAAACTATTACATACCTACAGAATATGTCAATATGAGAGTGAATTGAATGATGAAAGTGACGGCTGACAGGGACGAATGAAAAAAGGACATGCTGCACAAACCATAAATAAACTGGAACAAGGGCAGGAAGAAAATGATGATAATGAGAGTATGTCAAATGGCTATAAAACCAAAAAAGCTTGTATGACTCATTCATAATATATGAAAAATAAGTACAGTATGCGCAACATAAGTTGGCCGGACTGAAGTTAGCTGTTTGGTTGCGCAGTACACAATTTTTAACGTAAACAATCCACTGCGCATTAAAACAGCTAACTTCAGTCTGGCCAACTTATGTTGCGCGTACTGTAGGTAGTACCCTACTTATTTTTCATGTTATGTATGTTTGCACATCACATTATAAAAAGTATATTTCATTTACCTTTGGCAATGACTCTTTGTAATCTATCATACGCATCCCTCAGATCCCTATGCTTATCTCTGATTAAATTAGCTTTGTCAATGTAGTCCTTTGTCTTTTCATTTGTTTGTTCACTGATTTCATTAAACATGTCTAATTCATCCTCATTTATAACATCTAAAATAATAAACACAGGTAGATGATTAAGAAACTCAGTTTATCACAATTTAAATAATTATTTCAAACATATCATGTTTCTACAACATTTATAATACTAGCATGTTGTGACCCATCAGAAAAATATTTGATATTTATGTTTTATACAAAAAACAGGAGTGAGTGTTTGAGTGTGGTCATGATTATATCCTTCAAGGTCTGGAACCATGAAATGCTTCTGGCACGCCATCCCACAACATCAGAATAGGACTATATTTAAAAATTACTTTTTATGGACAAAACAAATAAATATCATACTTTTAAAAGCAGAATTGTCAGGAGAGTCATCATTGAATAAATCATGGTACTGGTCTATTTTCTCTTGGTGATGTGTAAACTCTTCTCTCAGAGCCAGCAGCTCTTCCATGGTAAACCCAGAAGCCTCCGCCTTGGCCCACAGATAGTTGAGCTTTTTGTCTTTGAATATACTTCTGTTTATGTAGTCATCCATTGCTGAGTTGTAAGCCTAGATAATTAAACAATTTGCTAACAACAGTAATAAACCTAGATACAGTATTTCATATTTTCAGAACAAAACTAAATTAAGATTTTATTACATGTAGGTAATAATATAGTATTTCAATATACACACTTACAATAGACATTCTGTGGTCCTGGGACTTAGGTTCATCTCATCAGAGAATTTTGTGTAAATATTAATTACATACATGCAATTAGACAAACATGAAGCAAAAGTGCAAGTGTATGTATCACTTGCACCGTTACTCCATATTAAAATTTGTTTAAACAATAAGAAGTTGTTATCAGTAACAAAAAACAACAGCTATCCCAATTATGTCTGTGAAAGTTTATCTTATTATTATTAAATTAGTATTTATCAACACTTGCTTTGTAGGTATTATTTTTATCATGTTTTAAGCTGGTTTTACTTATAACAGATAATTTTTAAGAAACAATGACTCACAGGATGTTCTTTTGCTATTGGTGCACCAGGCTCAAAGTGATGCAACAAACCATAAGCGGACATTATATTTGTCAGTTTGCGCCTCAATTCTGCCTCCTTCAAGCCTTCCTTATCACCTCCTTCACCCTTAATTCTCTTGTATATTAATTCTTCTTTGTCTTGTATCATCAAATCACTGTATAAAGACTTCAGTTTTGGTTCCGTTAGGCGCTGTAAAAATAATATGATTTACAATTTGACATTAATATAGTTACTACAATATGCAAAGTTAAATAATTATATAAATAAGGTAACAAGAAAATGAACCAACTCTTCATTCTACAATAAACGGGACTTCAAGGCATTGTTACCTACATAATATATCCACTTTATGAAGAAAATTAGAAGGCCAGGTGTGTATATAAGTATCGAAAGAGGGTCAGGGTTGCCTTATCAGCATACTATCACGCCTGTAATCCCCGAAGAGGTGTACTAAAGTACACCCACAGTTCGCCGGTATGTTTAGGTCCCATGTAATAGGTGGCAAGACAAAAGATAAATCAATAAACCCATGTTTTCTTTACCTGGCGGGCTTTAGTCCATAATAAATTAAGTTTATTCATTCTGAATGGTTTTTCTAAGGTTCTGAACTCTACATCGCTTTTTTTCTTCTCATTGGCAGTACGGGAGTATTTGTTTTCACAAACAACACTACAAACTAAGATTAACACAAACAAGAGTGTTTGTGAATAAATACTCATTTTACTGTTAACAATATTTATTAATTAGTATTAAGAAAAATAATTACAATCACAAATTATAGCCCAAAATCATTAGATCAATACATTTGACTGAAGCTGTCATTGTCAACCGCTCAACCGGTTTTAGGAAAACCTAAAAAACCGTATTTTGTGAAATCCGATACGCACCGGTTTTTTTAAAGAAAACCAATTAAGTTTGTGTAGTTCTATGGGGGATACTACACGCTTCTAATTTATATACTTATTAGTGTCCTTATATACTCATAAAATGTTGTAAGTACAAAGCTAAGATATCCAATAAAATGCCGTGAATAGTAGTATCAAACTTATGTTTGAATATATTTTAGTTTAGTCCATATTTAGAGGTACGCGGTAAATACAGTTCAATAATTTCCATTAGCCGTCAGAATTCTTTTTATCTCATTTCTCATGAATTCTCGAAACTGAAATTTCATTAAACTGGCTGCACAAACTGCTAGATTTAACGGGAAGTTCGCTAAGTGCAGTACCAGCGTTTTCTATGCCTTCCGAACGTATGCTCTCGAAATCAGGATCCATAATGCCGTCAAAAGCAAGCTACAGAGCACTGCAGTGGATCAACTCTATTTTGTAAACCAAAATTATGATTTAATCCGTTGATTTATTTATCTATTTCTGATTAAAAATTAAATTTTTTATTATCATAACATAACATAACATGCCATCACATCTGTATTCCCCGAAGGGTTAGGCAGAGGTGTACTTAATGTACACCCACAGTTCGCCTGTATGTTTAGGTCCCATGTTATAGTGTGAAGAAGATGAATTCATATAATGAAATAAATCTCTTCTTGGTGCTGAGAAATTATAATTATAAAGCAAGGTTTTACAGAGAGAAATATAAAAGGTGCTTCAGTCCTCCATCTTTTTGGAATATTAATTATACCATAGAGCCCCAGAGCTCTAGGTCCACGCCGCTCCGTCGTCCCGCCGACCAATGAGCTTCCTTCGCTGGAGCTCCCATGTCCAAGAATATTTAAAATATGGACAGCGGGCGGCGAACCGGGCACAAATCCAGACTCCGAGCTGCTTGCTACTGAAAATTTCATAGAAAACCCAATAACACTTTGCTCGACCTGGGGATTGAAGCCAGGACCTCTAGTATAGCAGTCCTTCCCGGGACCACTAGACTAATGAGGCAGTCTATTAACATTTATATATATATATACTATGAGCATTTTATTATCATTTTCTTTAATCATTTGTATCCTTTTTTTAAACTGATTACCTAAAAACCGGTTTATACTATAAACTAATCGGTTTAAACCGGTGCTGAAAATTTGGAATCGGTGACGGACGTCTCTATAGAGACTGAACTAAAACGGGATGGGCGTTATTTATCAATTCAGCAAAATATAGATTTTTTTCATTAATAATTATAGATATATTAATCGAGTATATTTTTAATTTACTATATATCGATATTCGACTATTTTTTTCTTGATAGGCTTACGCTTGACCGCCAGTTAGCCTGATGTTAAGCGACATTGCGATTTACGATGGAGCGGCTTGCTCGGAAGATTAACTCGTGATTTATAGACACTCAGATTATTTCTGTCAGGGATGACCTACTCGGGAGGCGAATTCCACATTTTAGCGGTTCGCAGTAACATAATAAGCATAAAAGTGGACTTAAGGGTCCGGCGGAGATTAAATTGCCCTCAAAACGTAATACCAAAATAAATCGTAATCCAGACAATATTCTATCAAATTATGTTATTATTCGGATTTGGATACCGTTAATCCAGATTATTTCGTCTACTACTACTAAAATTGTTCCAAACTTTGATAAATTATCAAAAATTGCATTCGCTTACATTTATTTTAAGTGGAGTATTTTGGACGAAACGGTAGAGTAGGAACCTAGCTTAACGGTATCGGAATCCGAATAATAACAGAATTTGATTAAATTGTTTTGGAATTACGATTTATTTAGATATTTCGTTTGTAAAGGAAATTTGGTTCGCCGTACTCATAAAGCGTTTCATTATCAAAAAGTTCATATCAAAAATAATTACTTAATAATTTATTGATGGACTTTTTTTAAATCTTTATTAATTTAATTCCATTGCTTATATTTTTTTGCATTATCAACGTCATGAATTTTCTTCATTCCTACAATCAATCTCAATGGTGGATCCATGACATCCATTTTATTCTGACCCCGTCAGATAAGTATGAAATACCATTTGTATATTACATGTTCATGTTTATATTACATGTATTCAGGGGCCCCAGAACACAAGAGAATGTGGGGCCCTGTTGGATAAAAATATTTTTGTCAACTTGTTTACATTTTCCTTCATTTAGAATCTGGTCACAATTATTATTTTGGAATAACTGGCCTATTTCTAATTTTTTTTACCACTGATGTGGCAAACAGTCTTACTGCCCGTTTGATGGTAATCGGTTCCTGTAGCGTATGGACGTTTGCAACACCAGAGGTGTCCCTCGCGCGTTGTTGACCATATGAAAACCTTTTCATTCCTTTTTTCTAGGACCCCATGCTGTAGTCTTTTGGGAAAACCTCGGCAGGTAGCTCATGCCAAAGCCTGATTGTAAGTGGCATGAAGTTTCTCTGAAACCGTAAACTACGGAATTATAGTGAAGCGAATTCTCTGCTGATGGCAAGAGGTGCGATGATAAAGTGGCCGTGGGCACAATATTAAACAATTCTTAGGAATACAGTCCATTATACAGGCGGTAGAATACACAAAGGGAGGCGTAGTTTCTCCCCAGGTTTAATGGTTCGATGCCACATGTAATCACGGGATCGTCAACTATCCTCACAGCGCGTCTTTGGAACGAGTCAAATGGCCCAAGCTGGTACTCTGGTGCACCCGCCCAAAGATTAGAGCAGTAGGTACTCCTTATGGGGCCGAACTTGCACTTTATACGAAGTAAGCCTTTGCTCCAAGGTGAAGTACTGCTTCTCCCTGTTGAGCACACCAAGCTTTTTTAATGCCAACGTAGCCTTGTCCAATAAATGACATAGGAATTGGACGTCACTGGAGATATCGAAGATCCTAATGTGTTTGGAGATGGTGAGGACTTTTTCCGAATTCAGGGGTTACAGTAAATGGGGCTTTCTTAGTGGTGAACGCGCAATCGTGTGTCTTAGTGGGGATCTGGACTGGACCATATTTAGTCATCCTCAATCGGATATCCTGATTAGAATGCTCTCGATTTCCGACACAAGTTTACTTCGACTTTCCTCAACAATGGAACGAGGGATATTGGCACGTGTGACGAATGTGTCTCCGGTACTGTCATCTGCATAGCAATAAATGCCTTCAATTGACAGCATATCATTGATATGCAGTAGAAACCATGTTGGAGACAGCATGGTTTCTACTGCATATCATGCTGCTATAATAATGCTGCTTTCTACTGCATATTAATGCGGGCCACCAGCATTTATGTCGACACAGTTGGAGCAGCTGCCGTCAACGACGGCTTTGATGCTTCTCTTGGAAAAAAGCTGGCTAACCATTTGCATAAAAAGTCTGGCCCACTCGACTTATTAACGTTTTAAGACCGCAACTCCCACCGGATCTCTCTTTCTGAAAAAAAATATCTCCGGCATGGTGATGTCACACCATGGAATGTTAGATGGTGCTGCGTTTCCGTCGTTCAGAGTCGAATTAGAGGCAAAAAGAGTACCCAGTAGATCTGCCTTCTTAGTAAGTAGACAGCAGAGCAGAAACGCATAAATGGTAGCGAAATATAAAACTAGGTACATAATACAACTGGCAATTATTATTACCGTTGAGTGTTGCCAGACAATCGAAATAACTTCCTCATTTTCTCTGTAAATATTTTTGTTGCACTATATCAATCTAAAATAGAATTTATTGTATATGCGAACATACTGGCTCTTCAGGGCCCCCTTGAAAGCGGGGTCCTGGGCCCGTGCACCGTGTGCCCTTATTTTATGCATGTCATTTTACGAAATGAAATGAATGATATTTATTTCTGTAAATAGATCTTATTCGGACACTTTTACAAGTAAATGAATTGTTTTCTTTTTGACTAGATGGCACAAACATTTCATAAGTGACGACCTCTGAGTAGAAACACCGAAACAAACTAAGAGAACTGAATCTTGGTCTCTAAAGTCCAAAGATAGTACTTAGTAGAATAATTGTTACAACGTAAGACAATGTCTGAAATTGCCTTTTGAAGAAAGAGCCACACCGGCTTTGAGTAGACCAGTCGCATCTGTCGGCGCGCATGCATCAGTTATGTATTGTGTAGCTGGACCATAATATATGGAGCCAAACAACCCGTTGCATGACGATACCAGATCAATGGAATATTGGTGTAGGCCTCATAAAACTAAAAGCCGCCAGACCGTGTAAAGCTGTGGATTCATACTAATTATAATATCGATTACATTTACGAATCGACAACAAATTATCTATCAAAGACTAGACTAAGACCTCAGACTAAGACTAATGAATTAAATGAATGTGTCGTCCGTGTGGGCGTGTCAGTGTTCATTTAACCAGTGTGACCAACTGTGGCAGATTTCTGTCATTAAGGTAGATTTAGCTTTGTAATTTTCAGTTGGACAGATTATTTTAGATAATGCCTTCTGGTATTTACGTTTATGTAGATATCAAACCAGAAGACGCAGGTTCGAATCCTGCCCGTGATTGAATTTTTTCCTTTACTAAAAAAATAACTTAATAATCTTAGCATGGAAAATGCAAAAAAATCACAAAAATATAGTTAAAAGGTAAGGTGACATCGTACGACACTGAACTAACTGTAAAGTAAGTCGTGTCGGTCGAGAAGTAAGGTAACTTGTCTCTCATAGATGTTACCAACGTCACCTTATGACGTAAATTCAGAATGTGAAGACAAAATTTCAATCATGCGGGTAGGGTTCGCGGTGGCTTAGAGGTCAGAGCGTCTGGTATATCAAATCAGAAGACGCAGGTTCGAATCCTGCCCGCGATTGAATTTTTTCCTTTACTAAAAAAATAACACTTAATTATGTTCTGTGCGGTTGTTCGCTACGGGTAACTTTAGACGCGCGTTGTTATTTCGGGGGTACTGTAGGTTATAGATATTAAATAGTTTACACACTGCCTCATTAACCTAGTGGTCCCAAGCGCGACTGCTACACTAGAGGTCCTGGGTCCGATCCCCAGGTCGAGCAAAGTATTATTGGGTTTTTCTATGAAATTCTTAGTGGAGTCTGGGTTTGTGCCCGGTTAATGGCTATAGGCTCGCCCCCTATAACATGGGACCTATCATACCGGCGAACTGTGGGTGTACATTAAGTACGCCTCTGCCTAACCCTTCGGGGAATACAGGGGTGAAGGTATATGAATAGTTTATTATTACAAGTTATTAACTAGATCTAGAACGCATATGCCAATATAAACAACCCAAAATTTAACGATAAAACGACACCGGAGGGTAAGCCTGCCCATAACATACTAATATCTCTTAGTAGTCTGTGCCCATAACTACTTAGCGAAAAAAACACATATATCTCAATTTCTATAAAGTTATAAAGAAAAATATAAATTCCTCAAAAATTGAGACCTTTTATGACATTTTTCACTACCACAATCTTTAAAAAATCCAGAATGCCTCTAGTTTTTTCCCAAAAATTAATAAAATTTATTTTATTCCCAAAATTTTTTGAAGATTTTTACTTTTAGAAAAAATATCAAGTAAAAAAATTGTAGCAGTGAAAAATGTCCTAAGGTTGAGACCATATGAAATTTTTGAAGATTTTTCTTTCCATAAAAAATTTGAGATATATATTTTTTTATATAAATAACTGACATAAAATTAAAAAAAGGAGGAGTTTCTATGTTCGGCTGCATGTTTCTTTTTTTATTATTGCCCAAGTAGATGACTACTTGGTGAATAATAAATAAAAAGATATAAATAGAAGGGCCTGTCCGAAAATTCAAGATAAACCGACACCGGAGGGTCGTAATATTGGGACACGATGTCTTTAAATAAACATATTGCTTGAGATTTCTTTATAAATTATAGCCATTTTTTTAAAAGTAGGTACAATAATTTTGTTTGCTTTGCATTTTGCACTGCACGCAACTTTTAAACCATTTATTTTGCCACACATATTATTATTATAACTCAAGAAATACGATTTCACGATAGGTAAATATTAATAGTTACCTTGGTTTTCTTTTCTCGTTGCATTTGCCTCGGTTGTGAACACTGGACAGAGTCAGATTCTCTATTTTCCAGATGGTCACACTGACTTTTTGACAGTTATGTTACTGTTGTGTTAGTGTGAGTTTATTCGTCGATTCTTCCTAGCAGAATGGATTCGTGGTTTTGTTAATTTTATTTTTACAATAAAATGACATTGCTTGTTTAGCCGTTTGCTTCTCACCGTCCGCGATCGGCGATAACAATCATCTAAGCAAGGACAAATCTTATATAGGTGTTTTCATCTCGTTTTGTAACCGTAACTTAACCAGTCTACACAATGGGAACTCACTCAATAACAGTGCCTATTACCTACCCGGTGCTGAGCTGAGGCTTCAACTTCATCTGTAACGCGTCCGCGAATGCGTACATTTCGACTGGCCATAGGACATTAGCACTTTCTCTCGTGGATGCGTTGCAAGTCGGTTACTCAATACGCGTTGTGCAAAGACTGGTCGGGTCCGCAAATCGATGTCGATAATTTCATAACGGTAGTCGCTATTCTGTGAGGGTTAATGTCGGTCGTGCGAGGCTGAGAGTAGTTCAGCCAGTGGTTGGTGTGTAATGTGCATGAGTTTAGTGTGATGGTGGAACGCGAGGGAATGCGGCGTGGCAGCGGTGGCGGCTGCGGCTGGGGTGGTGGCGTGCTCGGCCGCTGGTCGTTGCGCCGTCTACTGCTCGATAGCCCGCTGGTGGGCAGGAGACTGGCACACACGGGTATTTACATTAAAAGCATTTGATTATTTGCTTGCATGGTTTTTGGGTTTGTTGTTAATTTTCAACAGGTGAACAAAACTCCATCCAAGTTAAAAAGTAATTGACCAGTTCATGCTTAAATTCAACTCTAAAGAATTTAATATGAAATAAATAATGAATAAACATGACTCTCTGATCAAAGTAAGCATCTACAATACAAAAGTATCTCTGAATTAATCATGTTTAATAATAGTGTTATGTTAGAATGTGATGAAAGATGAGATTAAAGTTTACATTATCTTAGTGGATAACTACAATTCAAATTTTGTCATTGCTTGTTTTACATTTGTCAATAATAGAAATCTACTAGCATTGCCTACAATTATACACTCAAACGGGTAGTTTGATATAGGAATAAATAGAATAACCTACATTACTTAAAGAAAAATATATTTGTTTTAATCAAACTGATTCCAGAATTCCCCCTACATACTGAATTTGTGACCTTAATATTAATTGAAAAACTAAATTCTTACAACTTCATATTTGTTGTATTGTTATCACTGATATCCATTTTTTTAATGTATTTTATTGTAATAGTAAGTACACAATACATATTATATTAATAATTTTCATGACAGATATGACAAATTAGTCTTGGCCTTCATAAAAATTTAATGAGTGACCAATTGTGACATTGAATAATAAGGTTCCTAATAATATAGGTCAATGTTGCCTCTAGGAATATGTATGGCCTTTGTGGCATAATTACTGTCAATAATCTATGCTATTCTTAGAATACAAAACTGACCTATAAATGGTGTAAAAATAGTACAGATAACAATATTTGCTTCCATTCCCATTTGTGTTTATTTGCTTAAAGATTTTAATATAGTGGTTAGCTCTTATCTATGTTATGACTATCTCTCCTTTTATTTTGATAAGTACCATGAATTGTAAAAGTAAGTTACTTACTCTCACTGTTTCACAGACACAAGACACATGAATTCACAATGCTTTTTTATGTCTTGTTTTTTCTTAGTGCAGGACTATCTCATTCTAGCTGCTTGATGTTGGACCAAAACATCTTTTTCTCTTATATATCTCTATCAGATATCATCTCAACGGAGCAGTTATTTCTGAAACATATCTGATGTTTGGGTTTTGTTTATTTTTAACTTATCCAGGTAACTTAACGAAGTTTATTTTCCAAATTATTACAAATTTGCCTTTTTCTTCCAAACCAGGCATTAAAAATGAAGAATGGGTATTGCATAAGATAAAATCAAAATGGATATACTGGCTTACCATGAATCTTCTAAAAATTTTGTAATATTCTGGAAGGAAGTCAAAAAACTTAACCATAGTACTGGTAGCCTGTAAGTGTGGAGGGATTGATAGACAAGGCTGCTATTGCAAATAATTTTAGAAAACAATTTGATGTTAAACCACACATAATCTTTTACTTGTTTATCAGGAGATAGTTTACATTCTAGAATCCCTGGACAAATTAACTATTATCTAGGTAACTAACTAACATTGCCATTATTATAACTGCATATTTTCATGGCTGACCAAGACTAATCCTATAATACTTGTCTTTTTAATCTTTATAGTATATTAGTTCGGAAGAAACTAATTTATAAACATTAATATGAACAAATACTTTTTACTTACAATAAGTTCTCAAATAGCAATTTTAGCATAACAATTTTTAAGTAAGTACGTCAGAAATTGGTAATGTTAAACATTAATTTATTACTACCTGTGCTCTGCGGTTTCGCCTGCTTGCTCAGTTCAAACTCTTCGCTTACACTTCTTTAGATGTATTAGTATTGTTTGTATAACTGGTTTGTGCATTGTGATATGAAGCATTTCTGCATGTGAGATTTCCCAATGTAAACACCCTAATACAGGGGAAATCCTAGTTTGGCATGAGTACCTAGCTTTAACAAGAAATAGGTATGATAGATGGGTTATTGCTATTGTTTTGAGATGAGTTATACAACTAACGGCCGGTTTGTATATCCTATCTGTCAGTAGATTTGCTTACTAGAGATAGGATTATAACAGTACCTGTATGGAGCTTATGTCACAAATCTTATCTCCAGTAAGCAAATCTACCAACAGATAGGATATAGAAACTGGCCCTTATAAACAGGTACAAGTAACCTTAGGTTATACTAACTGTTGAACATGATAAAGTGAAATTAAAACTAGAGAACCAATAAGTAGCTAATTAATTATCACAAGACAGTTAATCAGGTTTTTGTTTCATCTAAACAAAGTTGAGTCCACTTTGCATGTTTTTCAGTTTTGGGTAGACCCCCTGTTTGCCTAATTTTAAAGTTTGTAAATTGAATATACTATATACCCATTTACATTTCATGAATCTCTATTTTTTTCCTGCTGACATGGACCTCGCAGGTCGTCGTCGACCCCTGGGGGTGATATAGGCCACTTTGGGATTTTTTAGGAAATGCTATAACTAGGGTAACCCTTGAAAACAAAATGGAACAATTGTCTATTTCTAATTTTTTCAGCAATTATTTTTGAACGCCTCGTTGAGAAGTTGCTTTATATCGTTATATCGTTCAGCAACACTTGTTCCTTATATTAATTTCATTTCTGGGTAATGGTTGTGTCGTGACGTCAGTCGTCGTGTTGGCCGCATTTGCGCAATTTTCAATGACCGTGTAATGGCACTCTAACCATGGAATAATTAAATATATTACCTACTTTAGCAACACCTTTCAAGCAAGTTCGTTTTTACGAATATTGAAGGATTTTCGGCGTAGGTAAGTAACCTTTAGGGCTCGATTTATATATATCTTATCTTGTTTTCTTTGTGTTTGCTCATGTAAGCATGTTCAAGTCAACATTGAGGTTCTCCACGGACTTATCGACGTCGGCTTAAGCCGGTATAATTAACGGTTTATGGATGTATTCCTGTGACCAGTTCGGGTCGGACGACGCGCAGCGACGTCTGCGTCCGGCGCGGATTGCCTAGGTTTTTCCGAGTAGCGTGGTGATGACGCATTCGGCTTAAGCCGATTCCGGGTCGTGTGCGGTGATCCTTAGTAGTTTATTTACGGTACTGCTACTTAATATCGATCTCTTTGTATGACAATGTGCACTAGAATAACAATATGAACCGCTGTTTATTAGGCGCTTCAGTCTGGGAATATTTAAAATTAGATATACTTATTAAAGTCGAAACTACATCGTCTTGGGTAAGCTAGATGGAAATGGTAGAAGGTGCACTCTAAGGTGGTATAGTATACTATGTCCTATAACCACACTCGATGGCAGTATAGAAACAGGTATGGTAAGATTATTTCCTATAGGATTCTACTTACATAAGTTCTTTTATTAAAATAACCATTGCCCCACTTTAGAAATTTCTCCTATCCCTGGGTACAACCCTAATACGACAATAAATGCTCC
Source organism: Acronicta aceris (assembly GCA_910591435.1). Classification (NCBI taxonomy): domain Eukaryota; kingdom Metazoa; phylum Arthropoda; class Insecta; order Lepidoptera; family Noctuidae; genus Acronicta; species Acronicta aceris. The sequence continues at coordinate 2,761,988 of OU342767.1, read as the reverse complement.
GTGCAAGGATTAAGCCTAAAACTTGAAGCCTGGATGCCTCGCTATCTGGTTTGGCGTGGAGGCAGCCACCATTATTCGTACTATCTGCTTCTACACTGCAAAGTCCGAAAAGAAAGAAAGAAAAAAAATGTCAACAGACATAATTAATAATTATTAAGTACCTATACCTATGTAGTTAGAATTAAGTCGTGAATATACTACTCCTTATCAACCTGTCAAAAACTAATTATCTCCCACAAGATAAAGACTAGCCCCACCCCAGACTAAAACCTTACCTTCGCCTCATATTACATGGGACCTACGCAAACCGGCAAACTGTAGATGTACATTTTTACACCACTGACTAATGGTGATGGTATGTAAAGCCTTGCTTAACCTGCCTAACTGGTGGTGTGGTGGACTATGGCCCAGATGCCAGATGCGCAAACGGGCCTTAATTTCAAGGGAGGTTTTAGTCTGGACTTTATTTTGTGTTTCATTCCGGGAGTGACGGAGTGCTAGTCTAATAATCTCCCCTCCAGGTGCACGCACTTCATCTGTTTACGAAACAATTTAATAATTTTAAATCGTAAACAATGAATTTAAGTACTTAGTGCACTGCAAATATTGCTATAATTTTTTATTTCCTTTAATTTGACCATGTAGCTATATTTTCTTCTTGTCTACTTAGCACTATTATTATATTGATGATATAATAGAAATAACTGGGCTAAAAGCATACTGTGTGTCATCAAGAGCATTGTTATAGGTATGATTGTTTTATTTCTTTTGTATTAACAATCATTCATTGTTTCTTATCTAAGAAAAGTTTCATGGAAAAACTTATAATTGATTAAGTTACATGATAGTAATTGACACTTGTAATATATTTCTAATTTTATGTTTTGTTTTGCAATAGCAGTACCTATGTACTACGAGGATGTATGTTTTGAGATGTCTTTACCCTAAATTTGCAATTTCAAGCAAATGTGACGTCACGGCGATATATAATGTGAGCACAGCAAATCAGTATAATGTGAACACCTCCTAACAAGCAATAATCACTGAGCGAGAAGAAACACTTGCCGAAACAAAAATTCAAAAATTAATCTAGGTTCCTACAATAAGCCTTTAGATAAAATTGAGCCTTTGAGCGACTAAGTAATTGGATAAAATTGTTCGTGTTTATTTTACTCATTAATTTGATAATAGATATTATTTCGAATTTCCAACATATGATTAAGGTGTTCTAAGCTCTTGGGTTCTTAATTTTTGCGCTGTTGATCTGAGAGCTGAAGCTTTAGGAAAGTTTAGACGATAAATAAGTCGAAAGTAACTTACCTTATCTATTACACTTTATTCACAAAAAACCGTTCGTTAATTTATTTACCCAGATTAGAAATTACGTATGTACATACTCTGTTTATGGAAGGCGCAGAAAGCCGTTATCGTGATCAAATTACCAACGATAGCGTTTATGCAATATGCAATTTATTTTTAAGTAATTTTGTCATGAACAGCCTGCTATTTGTCCAGAAGTTTCTATCTTTAGCTAAATCATTTTACAGTGGCAAAGATTACTAAAATACATAGTTGAATGAAACAGCCGGTCATGTTACACGATAGTTGGTCGCTCTCTAAACAATCGTATTGTTTTACATATTCGTTCATTGGCTTTAGGTACACGCTAACTAGCGGAATTGGTGAAATCTGATCAGGGAGGTCTTGCCATGAATGGTAATCTGGTTTTGATCATTCCTATCCTGTATTATTTGCATAGTTGAAGTAAGTTTACCTTTCATGGTAGTGAATCACGAAGGATTTCTATTTTTGAAGAAAGATTTTATTAACTTTACTTACTTAGGTTTTGTTGGTAGTTAAAAAAAGACTTTGTTTCGTTATTAGAACACCCACATAACAGTCAATTATAACATCCATCCGTCTTCTGAATTTGTCTTGATTTTTTTGCGGAAACTATAAACTTGAGGCGTCTCCTTAATACCTATTAACCTTCTACAAGTGGCAATGCATATTATCTTCTCAGCTTCCTCGTTCCTTTGTTACAATCAAACCTTTATCGATTGGCGTAGGTATTTAAGTTTGATTTAGGTAAGTATTTTGTTTCTCGATCAATATTCTATGCAGGATAGGCTCCAAGCGCAATCATATTATTTAAATACGGAGATTGAGATTTCGAGAGTCATATGTTGCTGCTGCGACTGCTGGAAGCTCTTGTCTAAATTGGCTTCTGAAAGCTAGCTATTATTTATTTATTATGATATCTTTCTTCCTATTACACAGTTCTGATAATTTCTGCCACATTAGTCTAATGGTCGTAAGCGCGAATGCTATGCTAGAGGTCCATTCCCAGGTCGAGTAGTGATTTTCTATGAAATTGTCAGTAGCAGCTCGAAGTTGGGGATTACATCATCAACACATTTACTGACCACTGCTGAGCACGGGTCTCCCCAGATTCCGTAACTTGAAAGAAAGAAAAGAAATTAATTGTTGTCAGAATAAGAGGGCTTGGCAGACTTCACACGTCGAGAAAATCTCTCAGGTATGCAGATTCTCTTAGGTATGCAGATTTCCTCACGATATTTTCCTTCACATGGTTATGATAATTTCATGGACAGTGCAATACCTACCTTCTAATTAAATATGGAGAAATTAATTAACTAAAAACCGTTGTAATACACGACATTCATGATTAATAATTAATTTCATTTCATGATGTGTTAGGCATAACAGATGTAGGTTAAATTCGTATTGTCGATGTTTATGTAACTTGAACCGAGTCCTAATGAAGGTATCGTGATTATTGCAATGTTTAATTGCTCACACAATGATTAATGTAACCACATATGGTAACGAACCGAATGCCTTTAGCGCAACAGTTATATTTTGAAATAGTAACTGATTTACTTTTGATTTGTAAGTGAAACTATGTGTATTTAACTGTTTAGTTATGTTATAATTACACACAGAAATAAAATATTGTCAATTTCCTCAATGATCCTTCATTATACACAACATTTAGAGCTGGACATTACATCCTCTCCCTACCATTGATATCTAATTTGCTCAACACAAATTTTTCCAGGGATTGTGATCAATAAAGATACCAATTCGGACGAATACGCAGTCGAGTTTTTTGTTACCTGAAAACATCACAACCTCTCTTCTTGATAAATTATCCTCTAGTAAAAGTAAAACAAAAAACAGCCAGTTCATGTAGTGATCGCCGTCGCCGTCCCTTTGAAAATGCTGTATGACCTACAAACAAGTAAACTTCGCCGAAAATGTTGACTTTCAAGGATGCATGTGGGTATTCAATTTGGAAACCTTTAAGCACCTGCTGTTTGCCGTTAGCAACAAGAGGAAGCGTGCAAGGCTCTTTAATGAACGTTTATAATTTTACATCACTTCCTCTCTTAGCACCGGGAAGTGGAGCGAAGACGCTTGTTCGTGGATGGCTTTATGTAACTCGATAAATACTCAGCATCTTGTAAAAACATAATTATGATCCATGTCACTTACCTCAAAAAATGTGTAATAGATTTCAATTCTATTGAAAAAAAAAACTAAAACAAATTTATTAACTCCTGTAGTAATGTGAACCTCCTCCAACCTGCCAAGATTTATTATTTCGCATCCAACTGCGAATCCAAGCTTATGGGAATTGCGTCTATGGGTTAATTGAATCGGACTGATATGGGCTTTCTCAAAACGAGCCATCCAATTATTTCGGCCTTGCAAGCTGAATAATAGACTAAGTGTAGTAAGTGTTTTGTTGCTGTTATTCCGTTGGTCCTACTCTTGCTATATTCCGTGTTATTACTCTTGCTATAGTGTATCTCGGCTGTGTACATTATCGTTTCCCGGAATTACCTTTTCCAACTGCAATACGAGTTCGCGTAGTAATATCTTTAGACATAATCCATTCCGGGTGAGAAACTCGCTGTAAACCGCCATCGGTTGCACCATACTGGAAGTTGTTAAACGACTACTACAAATAGGTATACTATTGCTAATTTCAGAAAATTTGTCACTTTAGGTGTTAAAATGTACAATTTTATCGCTAATTTCACGGACCTGTTGTCGCACCATCAAGTTTTTGTAAAGAATTTTATGAAAAACTAAGTATCTGAACAGGTAACAGGTAGGTTTTGTATTATTGTTTTTCTTTTTGCTGCCTCAACTAGGATGTTACGTCACTCGCTATTGGTGTTGATGGCTCAACAGCGCTGTTTCATATTTAATCACGTCTCAGACGCTTTGTCATTTAAGTGGGATGCCGGTGAAAGTGATGTGAACCATTCAAAATATATTTTGTACATTGCCTCAGAAGTGGGTAACCTCAATTGAATTATGAGCAATTTGTCATGGGCCAAGACAGTCACTCTGCGTCTATTAGATCTCTGAGCATAACAGAGACCCTATACATACAAATACAGCTTTATATTATATTCGGTCCTCTATACTAAGTTGTTCTTCAGTAAGTCCTTGGAGTGGTACTTACAGACTGTAGCTAAAAATCCTTGAAATTTAGTATAACTGAGCTTAAACTTACAGTTTCGGATCCTTTTTAAGTAGTACTTGGCACTCAAATTATAGAATTGCTACAGTTAGCATATTATATTTCGCGTGTACGATAAATACCTACGTGAATGTTTTTCGTACGTATGCTTTCCAAACAAATGTAGGTCATTCGTTTCGAATTTTGGCAACACGCGTAGCTCGTTGCATACCATGTCCACAATGTAGTTCTCGTCTTTAAAAGCGTATTGTTACAAGCAGGCTAATTAATTTTCTGGTTTAACGACATACTTCATTTCGTTTGCTTTACAATACTGTGTGGGAGACCACATACGGTATTGGAATGCAATTTTTACAAAATAAAATTATTTTGGGAAGTTTTACATTGTGTGAAAAATTTGAGAAACTTCTTTTGTATTTTGTGGTCCTTATGCTTCTTTAGGAATGTTATCTTTCACTATAGTACCAAGCATTGTCAGTTAGCAATTACACCCTTGTTATCGTAAGTCATTAATTTAACTTGTCATGTTTTGTTGTTAACAGTATTGTTGTTTTGAAGTCTTTGTTAAGTGTTAGTCGCGTACCTGCCGATGTAAGGACGCTACAACCTTGTACAACGTACAACACTAGCACCAAAGTAGTGTTGACATCCAATCCAAAACTCATGTAATCATCTCTGAAGAGCCTTGAGTGTCTAATACCTGAAATGCAATTGTGTTGATTACAAACTGTCCACTACAAAGATATGGAGTTCGCAGTGGCGTAAAAAGTTAACATTCTGCAGCCTCGACAATCTTTAGATGTGATATAGAGATCAGAATGATAAATATACGCTTTACACATAATAATTACCGCCATATGATTTGTACGACACTTAATAACGTCACAAACATTTAGGATCAACATTGACGACAGTTTATTTAGGTTTATTGAGTGGCTAAAACCAAACATGTTTTCTTTTTTAAAGCAAATATTTGAAGGAATAAAGTAAGCTTCTTTCTTGGTCAGAAAATGTCCGGTCGTTATTCGATTCGAGTGCGGTTTGAGTATTTATTTTGTAGGTAGTTACAGTGAGGTTTTTTGGAGTGAGCAAATTCAACGAAACGAGTTAATAAATTCTTAGTCATAGTTTATAAGCTGCGTGTCGACGTGATAAGTATAATTAATGAGTATCTTGTACTAGATAGCTAAATAAACAGATGATACAATGTTTAGTTTTCCTTAAATTCTTAGTTCGGTTTGCAAACATCGAATTAATTGTCAGAGATGTTGTGCATGAATATCGACATCGAACCGTTCATATCGTGAATACCGATTCACACTGACCTGAATGTGCATCTGTCTGTGCCAGTTGTAGGCAATGTGGTGTAGCCGTCATGAGCAGTGATACCGATATTCGTATTAGTATACCGTATGTTCTGTCCACGCCCTGGTCTCATACGCGGTCACTAGTAAGCAAAACTAGCCGCTCAACCGTATTTCTATTGTTTATATGGTGATAACGAACCGATGTTTGCATTCACTAACGCAATCCACATATATCGTATAGTGAGAAAGCATGCGTCGCCCACCGCGCAGACTGAACAGCTGTTTTACAGGATATGAACGTGAAAACGCACAACATACAAATGGTCTGAAATTCACAAGATCACAAGTATTTCGCACATAAACACTACATTCATTTTATTTCCTAATTTCATGATTTGGGTGGGTATTTCTGTCTATCGATCGATGATTCAATGAACTTGATTAGATAAAACAATCAATAATTTCCTTTTTATTTATGCGTTTGATAACGGCTTAATTAAGTTATAGAAACGGTGATTATATGAATCGTATCATTAATTTATGAGTTCATGACACATTTAATATTATTATTAGGTGGAACGATAGTCGATAACATTCAATTTCATTAAAGTATTTTTTTTTTCAATTTCATCGAAAGTTATCAAATGGGAGGACCCCTCTGCTGGATTTTGCCTGGGGTGATAGATTCCGATTTAAATGACTGAAATTACTATAATTGTGTCTTAACAACCGAGGTCTTAAGATGACATTGCGTTAGTGATACTAGTGGTGTTGTAGGCGTTTATAAGTTGCGATAGCCGCTTATCATTAAGGAGCCCGTATGCTTTGTTTTTCATACTATTTCAATAAAAATACACTTTCAATGAGAACCTTACTGGGTATTATATCATATTGTGAAAATGTGAACCGTCATTAGGAACTTCTTAAAATAAACAATGCCTTAATAAATGCAACTATTCAAAATTAAAATAATAACTACATTAACTAAGTTTAATATCCCGTCCTTTTTCATGGCCAAGTAGTAAATCTTGTTAAATCACATAGTTATGAATGATTTATATACATACTACGAGTATTTGTGATTTTTACATGTGATTGTCTATGACGCAGTCAGTTTTTATATATTAGTGAGTGATGCATGAAGTATGTATCGTCTTACTATAGGTAAGACGATACATACGTCATAATTTTCTATTGGATTTCTGACGTAATTATACGTCAGAAAATCCCTGGTAATATAGCACGGCCGCACTTGTTAGGAAAAAACTATCTAGCAGTTAAATAGGCAGGTATTAGAAACTTGATCTGGCAAAATTCTGTCAGTTTGCAGTCTATGCGTAGATGTTATTTCAGACTTTGCGGCGTTAATACGGTTTAAGGTACTGTACTGGTTTGGTATTGGTTTCGTTAATACTGGAATTCAATTCCTACATACTAGCGGAAGACACGTGGATGACAATATTCGCTATAGGTACATTATATTTCGCATAGTTTCTACTAGACGCGTAGCAAATGAGCTATCAATCCGTTCGCAACACTGACCCGGTTGCGGCTCACATGCGCCCGCGCCGCGTCGCGTCTGATTGCGATTATACGACCGCCTTAATATTAAACTAGGTATTGTAAAATAAATTATCGGCAGTACTGGTAGAATACGGATATAAAAAATCGTTTTCTAATTTAAAAATGCAATTTTTATATGTAGGTATGTTGTTTTCTAAAATGGGCCACACATCCTATGATCCACTGGCTTGAGTTCACGTATCAATATCTAGATAATCACGGCTCAAACGAGTTAACCTTATTCCACTACTGATGCTGGTGACTTTGTAGAATTTATGCGAATTGATCTATTATGTATTAGTCATGACAGTGAACATTCACGAATGACGACAATCTGATTTATTGTTGCTGCACAAGGTCCACTAGAAAGTTGTATCACAAGTACCACATGGTCTAGAAGCTAGAGGAGCTTGTTGTCTAAATACTGACTGCGAAACCACACAATGGACGTCCTCAGGACACAAGGAAGCTGACATGACTTGAGCTGCTACATTTATTGTAATCCAGTTGATTTTTGATACGGATTAGGCAGGAGTCCAAGTCATAAAGTGCATTGATATGCTTGAAGCAGCTTGTGGCAATAATGTACGGCGTTTAATGTTCGCAACGTGTGTACATAGTAGTCGCAGGCTAATAAATCCACGTCTGCTATATAAATTCCTTACCTGCACAAGGTTATTATGAACTGTTCATATACCGACTGTATCAATATAGATGAACAACATACTTTGGCTTCCAGTGTAAACATAATTATGAGCACATATTTTGCTCGGTACGACTTCCCTTAACAACCCATATGACGAATGAAGATTCAGGATATTTAAATTCTTTAAAAAGGTGTTGCATAGTTTGAATGATTCATCAAGGCTTTTTTCTGCTCTTGCGTTGTTTGATGTTGAAATAAAGAATTGATATTTCGCATTTTGGAAACTAAATACATATTTTAACACAAAGGCGACAATATTGTGGTTTGTGGTGAATAGTAATCTTGCTCATTATCCTATATCGCTAGGATCTCGCGCCCATTCTTATTTGAAACATGACGTCATTTACGAATACCTTTGCAGGTTTCTCATTATAATCATCCTAGCTATTAAAACTAACAAAAAAAGAGCTCATGAGCGTCATGTTTTGTAGAACTCTTAACTCCAGAAAAATGTAAACAACGAAAAGCTAATCTGTGTTATATTTCCTAAAGAGGTTGACATTTCCAAAGCCCAGCTGTTCCTTTTACGTACTTAACTATTACCGCGTATTCCCAGCGAGTGTGTATTGGTCAATATTTGAACAAAACTAATTAATCATAGTGATTAGTAAGTTGTTTCATAAATCGGTACAAAATGATCCCTGTGAGTGGATTAAGATCCAAACTGTTATTGCTTTGTACCATAATAAATTGTTGTGGTTTATCTTTTGCTTGCAGCACTTGTCACTTGATCCGTCTAATGATGGTGCAGTAAATTTTTAACGTTTCGATGTCTCTTGCATACTCGCCAAGCGATGGAAGGATAAAAGTCACGTTTATTGGCATGTACATATATTATAGTATGAATGAACCCAGTACTTTATTATTACTAAGATTTACATTACATTCAGATAAGATACATAACAAATAACAATAGCAGCTTCTTCAACAAAATTAAGTATATACAAAGTGTTTTAAGATAACATTATGATAAAGTAAATGAAATAAATATGGCACATATTAATGTTTATAGAGATATGAGATACGATAAGAACGAAGATTATTAGAATTCAATAAGACTAAGATTCTTACTGTTTCTAGTCACGATATACATTATACACGCGAATAAAAGTTAACAATTTTAATGATTTCACTAGGAATACAATGCTAGGTATGTGTTTTTAAAATAACAAAATACGTTTCGTTAATTTCAACAATTTATACGCTTTGACCTAAAGATAGGATTGTTTATATAATAATAAGCTAAATAGAAATCTAAATGTAACTAAATATTATTTTCAAGTTAAAAAGTCTTTGGAGTAACAGATATCTTGCCGACAGAGGATCTTACGGTAAGGAAGGCTATTATCAAGTATATTGTTAAAACTTTTATGAAGTTACGATCATCGGTTAAGGGAACTTACTCGCAGCACGCTTGCTAACGAGCGCATGACCTATTTCTCTAATTCAGAGTCCAGCGGACCGAATTTCTCTTACAAACGTAATACCGAAATAAATCGTAATTCAAACATAATTTAATCAAATTCTGTTATTATTCGGATTCCGATACTGTTAATCTAGGTTCCTACTTTACCATTTCGTCCAAAATATAATTATTGTTTGGATTACGATTTATTTCGGTATTACGTTTTTGCGGGTAATTCAAGCTCCGCCGGACCCTTAAGCCAAAAGCTGTAAACGGTCGAAAAACACTGGGAAAAAATATGTTACTATTAGACAAAAATATCGTGTATTTCTGGCACGATATTTTTTTGTCTGTAAAAACGCATGTACAGACGGCTAGGCTAATTTATATTTTGGCATACAAACTAAATATTATTATAAGCGATTATTTCCTGGACTGCACTCGTACATTTTACATACATATAATGTTCATCACAATCACGTACTATCGGCCAACGCCATATCTAGCCACCGTAAGGGCTATATTTGCTTGCAGCTTCGGCTGCTATACCAGTGCTTACCTACGCTTATCAACCAATAGCATCATCCTTTTTATGAAGTCGAAATCGTATCTCTAATCATATAAACAAAAAAAAAATTGAAATTAAACTACTTTTTATGGATTTTATCCCGTCATATTTATATTATTTAATTCCTAAAAGCCAACACCACGGTGTGCACGGGATTTTGTTTTCAAAATGGCTAGATATGGAGTTGGCTGATAGTACATTATGAGACAAGGAAATTCAATGCACAGAATATTAATCGCCATTATTATAAAGCTGCATCAATATAATCAAGCGAGAAGAGAGGGTTAATGGGACATCTAAAAGATGAATAAATAGATCAGAGGATGGCACGGAATGAGAATAAAAGTTATTTTGCGATAAAGAACAAGGAACGAAAAAAGCAATAAAAGAAATCACGTGACCAACACAAATACAGTACGCGCGGCATAAGTTGGCCGGAGTGAAGTTCGCCGTTTTAATGCGCAGTGGATTGTTTACGTTAAAAATTGTGTACTGCGCAACCAAAAACTGACAAACAGCTAACTTCAATCCGGCCAACTTATGTCGCGCGTACTGTACCTACATACGTAATCAGAAATATATTAATACACACATTAATATTCGTATCAGAACAAATATGTAAGCTTAATTAAGTTTCGAATGACGTAGTTATGTATTGGATATTATTAAAGTAGTTTGTTTAAAGGTTACTTGGCCTGGTCGGCTGGCCCAACACGAGTTTCAATCACGTTACCAAATCCGTGAAAATTACATGGGTGGGAGTCCTTACGATATCAGTTGACAAACACAGACGCCCTCTGTAATCATGTTGCCCATTACCCAACTATAGATTAATGTTTGAAACAGCTAATCGTATGCACATCGTAACAACTCCAGCACCCTTCATATTATGATTGATATTCGCAGTTTCAAAACTCACATCGTTTTATTATTAGAAACAGAGAACTTTGACGTAGACTATACATGTAATGAATCATCATCTGTTTAGCCTTGTCCAAAAAGATTTTAGGTTCGATCCTAACAAGATAAGCTATAATATTTACATGGAACGCTGACTTTATCAACATATCATAGGCTCATTATGATCTTAAACAATGAAATGATCCTAAAAGTCCGATCGTACAACCTACCTTGCAGTGTCACGGGTTGGTTGAGCGATGTTGTTGAAAATGGATATGACAATATGATATAAAGGATTTGCCATGATCTACATCACACCTTTGTCAGCTGTGAAGTTAAAGTATTGTTAATTCCCCCTTCCTTCTGTCCTATTCTCAACGCTGTCCTCTTGCATTGCAGTTGCAACGCCTCATGTGGGTAACGGTATGCAAATGCATGTCTATTTTTAATGTTATTTTATATTAATCCCTACTTCGGCTCTCATTTACTAATTATGGCCATCCAAATGCGTGTGAGTGGGATGATAATGCAACGATTATGAATCCGTTGAAATATGTATTGCAAAAACGTTCAGAACTGGAGCAATGAATGAACATAGGCGTCGTAAATTTTTTATGTCAATACATGGACTCATGGCTGTGTTTAAAAAAAAATGATGCTGTATGGTACATGACGTTACTCTCTCTGTACATGCATATGTATATTAGAGGAGATGAGAACGTGAAAATAGTAGCTTATATATAAATCCCCATAGTTTATTTTAATGATGAATTGTAGACGTCTCAAATCTTACGATTCAATACAATTATATATTTGTACGGACAATAGTCAATCTCCGAGGGTTTTCCCACTCGTTGTTGTTTATACCTTTATTCAATAAGCACCACAACCTCAAACCGCAACTCACCATACCCTTATTGAGTTTGTTCTTCGTCTGTTCAAACGTGGTAGTTTCTTAGTGTTAATGCTTTATGTACCTACTAACTTGAAGCAGCTCGTGAGTCTATTACTAATTGTAATTTTATTAACCCCCGACGCAAAAAAGAGGGGTGTTATAAGTTTAACGTGTGTGTCCGTGTATCTGTTTCATCGTAGCTCCCAAACCGACCGATTCTGATTCCGTTTTTTTTTAGTTTCAAATGTGATTTGATCGAGTCTTCTTAACTATGATTTAAGAAAATTTGTCCAGCTGTTTGAAGATTATTAACTCTTTTCTAGTTCATGAAGGGATGTGAAAAACTTGTACAGGTCTGATCGATTTGAAATTTGGTATCCTTTTACCTCAATGATATTGCAAGCAAATGGTAACCATGACTTGATGCTGCGGGATTTCTTTAAATTTAATGTTATTATTTCGTTCATTGTGATAAGTGACACGCGAAAGTTTTGGAACCTGGCGTGCCAGGCTAGTTGTTTATTTATCTCGGTTGTAGAGATAAACGACATAATTAGCAATGCAACAGGCATTCTCAGTGTTTAAAACGAATACCAACCTCTGCATTCCTTCGCAGGAATTTTAATTAGTAATTTTATAAAAAAAAATGTTAAGATTTTTTGGCGAAACCTTGGTTGTTTATCTGCTTGTCTGTTATTCGTATGAGAAAATTCTGTTTTCTTTTGGTTCGACAACAACATACAATGGTTCAGGATTTCTTTAATTAGTTTTGATTTATTTATTAGTTCCAGCTCAACTGAGTAGGTATAGACTACTTTAAAAATATGTATATGGTTTTCCTTAAGTGTAGTATTTATTTCGTCCGTATCCTGAACGGAGCTAATTAAAACTTGATACTTGATACTACTTGATGATTACTGGAAAGTTACAAAGAAGTTGAACTTACTTAAATCCTGTCCTGAAAATGTGCTGCCGCCATGCCGGACTAAATAAACCCCTTTACTTTTTATTAATATATCTTATTCATATTTTAAACATCACTACAACTACTAAGTTGCTTACGTGTATTATTTGCTAGAATTATTTAAGATTAGTTTTTTTTAAGGAATCTGCAAAAGCTTTCAATTTCTTAGGTACTTTATCGTTAAGCGTGCCATAATTTCCGTGATCGATTAATGTCCTGCAAGAATTTCCTTTTCCAAGTGGTGCACTAAATACTTGCGTTTATTGTAGTGTGGGTGTGTCACAGAACCGGTCGCTGCTAGTTGGTACCACTAACCACTTCGGTATTCCTGACCGAGGACAAACTCACTAGAGGCGACTACAATTTAACCACAATTTTATCAAACGAAACCACTATAGGATTTTCCCCAATTATCTTTTCTATGCTGTGTCACACTGTGTGATGAAAACATTTCTATTAGCTGTCACTATGATGGATTATCGTTTTGTTTGGCCTGGTCATTTGAATTGATTGTTTGTTTATTTTGATAGTTAACAAACATGTTAAATGATTTGATAGCATTACATTGTTTGGTACCTATTGATTGCGTCAGGCGGTTCAGGAAACAAAAGTGATTATAAATGTTGTGTATAACTTTGTCGTAAACGTAATCCGATAATGGCTAATGTGTGGGATAGGGCGCAGGTCAAGATAATGATAATTAGTATTACGTCAGTAACGTGTGACCTATCTACTTAAATATTTATAACTAATTATCTGTATTAATGAAATGACTTTATTTGCATAAATTTAAACTATTTCTGTATATCGTTTTGGTGTATGTGTCATAATAAGTTTTGCAAAACAAATTGTCCGTACCTAATTGACAGATTTTATTTGTTTTAGTTTAAAACGGGTTGTTAATATTGAATAACAGTCTGGTCGCAGTTAAATAGAAAATAGACTTGAGAACCGTACCTTTTTATTTTTGACTGCATTTTAAACTAAGTATTGTGCATTTTATGCCATCGATATTATTTATTGGTGCACATTTATGTTCAAATGCTTTTTTATCATTTGCATTTAATTAGACAACCTAGATCTCTATTTGAGAATTAGTGTCATTGTCAGAATAAAACCTTGTTTTAATAATCTATGATGCTTCACAATAATTTGAACTTTGAATGAAGTTGCTGTGACCGAACTAATTTTTTTTGTACAACTAAAATAAATTTCAGTTGTGACCTAATGCTGGCCGTAAAGCTATCGATCTTGGATGAAAATTGTTCTTTGAAGGTTCCTCTTATTAGGTATCGTGCTTAAATAGCATGCTCACTTCACGATTCGTTACACTTATTCCAGAAGCTACTCACTCTGCCGAGTAGTTAATGATAGTCTTTATTATTTGTATGGAAGTATGATTAAAAATCATAGGGATTAAACAATTTGGCAAACCATTGCTTGTTTGTCATCACGTCATAGGGTGTGAAGTACTTCAGTAAACTTATCGTATGATGTCATTAAAACCGACTCTCGCCAGCGTTCGGTAGATCGGTGCTGTGCATTCGTTTGAGATAATAATCATTGCCTCTCACATTGCAATCTGTGACAACAATCTACACTGACATAAAACTAACAAGTACGTCTGTAGCAAAGTGGGTTTCGTTGTTCTCTAGCTTTATTAACCTAACGTAGACGATGTGCATTTGATAGCGGCTTCGCCATTCAGTCGACTACTCTCACAACCTTGTGCAGTTTCGTTCTGAGATCAACGTCTTAAAGGTTAGCGACATCGCCAATCAAGGAGCGATACACTAATTTCGATTCAATTTAAAAAGACTTGATGCTGAAATTGATTTCATAGTCCAATAGATTTTCAAAATCAGTGATGGTGTTTTGGTTTATCGTCAGCAATTTTTTTATTTCAGTCGCCGACGGTATGTACAAAAATTGGTTGAACTTGAAGCATCATCGGTTCCCATTTGCCGGCGCGGCGGGTGTCTCTAGAATGATATTTTATTGATTTGTAACTCATCCTAGTGTATACGACATTGCTTTTATTAGCATTGACAGGCGCCTATTACCGATTTATTTCCAGTAGATCAGATTTTATTTAGTTTTTGCTGAACAGAATCGGTTTGTTGTTATCGATGACATTACTGTAAGTAATGTATTCAATCACGTGTGCGCACGGTGCCGTAGACCACATGAGTGTAGATAGTCATGTCCTCGTTCCCCTTCCATTATAGCGAAAGGTCGAAAGAAACCCGCCACCATTCTATTATCTGTACTTGTATGTGAATTTATTTATTGTTCGAATTACGGATTCATTGGTGGCTGCTGCATTTAAGCATAATTGCATTCAGAAATTGTAAATTAAGGTAAAATGAGGTATACTATGTTGAGCTGGAGATTAAAATACTGATTTCATTCCGACATTAACATAGTTACGAGATCCCCTTCACCGGGTTTAAAATGATCTTGTTATTTGTCTCTTTTGGATCTTATGTATTGTTACGAGCTGGGGTTCGGGATAAATTTAAGTAACACCAATTTCACCGAAACAACAAATATTTTAATTAACTTGACAAACACACAACAGAAATTACTGAGAGAGTCACTACAGTATTACTTATCGCACTATAATGTCGCACTTGTAATCACTTAACTTTGCTTCGATATTCACTTCACCGTGTTTAGAACTAAACTGCCCCGGCCGACCCTCACGACCAGTATTTATAGGAGTCACGAAGATTCTAGAATCGAACATTCTCGATAGGTCCACAAAATACGAGTAGGTAAGTACCTACTTATAAACAATAGACGATAAAGCGATCGTCTATTGTTTACGGTCATTCACCTTGAACCCGGCTTTTCTTCGAATGTTCTACGTGCTTCTACGACTTATCTAGAATCTTCGTGACCCATCTCCGTACTAATAGCCACTTGGCGTAACACTATCCCCTCCTAAGACATGCTCGTCCCGAGCATCATTAGATCCGTAATAACGTGCCAAACGATCCACATGAACGATCTTCGGAGCACCTCTTGGCCCTTTTTGTATCCGGTAGGTGACGTCGTTGATCCTAGTCACGACTCGGTAGGGGCCGTCCCATTTTGCTTGTAACTTGGGTGACTTTCCTTTGCTGCGAACCGGGTTATGTAGCCATACTAGTGAGCCCTCATCGAAGCCTTTATTGTTCATCTTGCGGTCATAACGGGTCTTCATTCTCTCAGAAGTTTGTTGGCCCGACTGCCTGACATGCTCATATATGTCATTCATTCTGGTACGCAAGTCGTTCGCATAATCAGTCACACAGCGGGGGGTGTCTGGAGGGATGCCGGTGATGAGATCTGCAGGCAACCGTAGTTCTCTTCCAAAGTTCGCGAAGGCTGGTGTCACCGTCGTACTTTCGTGAACTGCACTTCGATATGACAAAAGAAATGGCTGGATATGCTTATCCCAATCTCTCTGCCTACTTCCTACAACTTTTGCTAGATATCTCTCTAAGGTCTGATTAAACCGTTCGACCATTCCATCAGACTGTGGGTGGTAAGAGGTGGTTCTGGTTTTATGGGCACCCATTACTCGACATGTTTCCTGGAATATTTGAGATTCGAAATTCCTTCCTTGGTCGCTATGAATCTCTAAGGGTACTCCAAAACGACAGAAGACTTCATGAACCAACTTATCTGCGACCGTCGTAGCTTCTTGGTTAGGAATGGCGAACACTTCCGGCCATTTTGTGAAGTAATCCATCACAACCATAAAGTACTTGTTTCCACTTTCACTCTCCGGGAATGGTCCTGCAACGTCAAGAGCTATTCGTTCCCAGGGCGCACCAATGTTGTAGACTTTCAATGCACCTCTACTGCGCGTGTGAGGCCCTTTTACAGATGCACAACTAGTGCATTTACGACACCAGTCTTCAACATCGTCCCGACAGTGAATCCAGTAGAATCGCTCTCGAATCTTCAATAAAGTCCTTTTAACTCCTAGGTGACCTCCCGAACATCCGTCATGGTAAAGCTGAAGGACATCTGGCACTTTAGCTTTAGGGACTACCATCTGTAGATGACACTTATCTCCCTTAGCATTTTCCCATTTACGGCACAAGACACCATCCTGTATCAACAGACTGTCCCACTGTGCCCAATAGCTTTTTGTGATTGTGCTCAATGCCGCAACATCACTCCATATCGGTTTAGGGGCACCAGCTTTCATCCACTCGACGATTGGTTTAACATCCGAGTCAGTTTCCTGAGCCTGCTGTAGGGTTTCTTTCCATTCGTCACTGAGATCAGTTTTCAGCATTCTCACGGGAACTGCTTCTGTAGCCTCTTGCCTGGAACAGTGCTTGCATATTTCCGAACAAGGTCTTCGTGACAATGCATCTGCGTTACCGTGAGATCTCCCACTACGATGTTCAATTAGGAAGTCGAATTCCTGTAGACGCTCAATCCATCTTGCCACTTGTCCTTCCGGGTTCTTGAACTGCAATAACCACCGCAGTGCAGCATGATCTGTTCGCAGGTGAAATTTTCGCCCCAATAAATACTTGCTAAAATGCTGCAATGTTTTAACTATCGCGAGCAGTTCTCTCCTCGTGACGCAATAGTTTCTTTCTGGTTTTGACAGCGATTTACTGAAGTAGGCTATCACAACCTCTTGATCACCTTTCCGCTGTGACAAAACACCACCAATTCCAGTATTACTTGCGTCTGTGTCCACGATGAATTCATTTTCAGTGTCAGGGTAGCCCAAAATAGGTGTATTGCACAGACGTTTTTTTAATTCTTGAAAAGCCCTTTCACAGTTTGCGTCCCAGCAGAAATGTGTCTTTTCCTCAGTCAGTTTGTGTAGAGGCTTCGCAATGTCCGAGAAATTCTTCACAAATCGTCGATAGTAAGAGCACAAGCCCAAAAATGCTCTGACTTGGGTCTTATCTTTCGGAACCGGCCACTCTTTGACAGCAACTATCTTCTCTGGATCTGTTTCTACACCGTTTTCAGACACTACGTGTCCCAGAAAACTAACTTGACGTTTAAAAAATGAACATTTTTTCGGACTTAACTTTAAATTGGCTCCTCGGATTTTTGATAGCACTCGTTCGAGATTTTGAAGGTGGTCATCAAAAGTACGGCCTACAATGATAATGTCATCCAAGTAGACCAGGCAGGCGTCTCCAATAAGGCCAGTGAGCACTAGTTCCATAAGTCTCTCAAATGTAGCTGGAGCATTGCACAGTCCAAACGGCATGACTTTAAATTGCCACAGCCCCTTTCCCGTAGAGAAAGCAGTCTTCTCTTTGTCCTTGGGGTCTATTTCCACTTGCCAGTAACCACTTTTTAAGTCCAGGGTGGTAAACCACTTCATTCCTGTCAGGGTATCCAACGTGTCGTCGATCCTTGGTAATGGGTAACTGTCCTTTTTCGTAACGTCATTCAATCGTCGATAATCCACGCAAAAGCGCATACTGCCATCTTTCTTTTTCACCAACACCACAGGAGAACACCATGGGCTAGATGAAGGCTCTATTACACCGTCTTTTACCATTCCCTCAATCATGGTCTCCACTTCTTTCTCTCGGGCAACTGGCATTCTTCTAGGTCGCTGACGAATTGGTGACTCGTTGCCAGTATTAATTTTGTGCTGCACCAGTCCTGTCTTTCCTATATCGGCATCATTTGAAGAGAAAATGTCAGCGTACTGGAGCAACATCTTCTTAGCCTTGTTCGCTTCTTCATCAGAAAGATGATTTCGACAACCTTCCAAGAGAGTGCTCACGTTAAACTTTGGATTTTGAACGTTATTACCCGTACACTGATCACTGCAATGTCGTAACCAGGCTATTTCTTCACAAGTACCCATCAATGTGCCCTTCTTGATCACTTGCTCCTTATC
The DNA here is from genome assembly GCA_910591435.1 of Acronicta aceris. Classification (NCBI taxonomy): domain Eukaryota; kingdom Metazoa; phylum Arthropoda; class Insecta; order Lepidoptera; family Noctuidae; genus Acronicta; species Acronicta aceris. Next base: position 2,743,277 of record OU342767.1, on the reverse strand, counting down.
GCTTGCATTGAGTATGCGTACTGCGGATACATTGGTAGCCTTCACCAACGTGCGTGCCATCTTCCATGGCAAGTCATTCTCCAACCTCTCTAGGAGGACACATCGATTTTTCTGCCCAGCATTGTGCGGTAGAGCTACTGGAATGAGTGTTTCCGACTTAGGTGGAAGAACTATTTTCTTCAGGCAGAACACCTTCCCTGATATTGCCCCTTCCATAAAGATCTCTTCAGAACCGCACTTCAATACTCCTTGGTTAACGTCGATCTCACAACAATGTTTCCGCATAAAGTCCAATCCCAGGATGCAGTCATCTACTATATCGGCAACGATGACATTATGCCGATATATTCTGTTACCAAGTTTCAATTCCACCTCCTTCTCGCCTTGGACGGATATGTGCTGGCCAGTAGCTGTTACTAATTGTATGCACTCGCGGTCACTGATGCAGTCCCCAAGAATCCGACGTGCCAGCTGAGAGTTCACGACCGTGCGAGTAGCTCCAGTATCTAGTGTCAGCTTACAAGGTTTTCTATTGACTTCGCCTTTGATGATCAGGCTGTTCCCGTCATGGGCTTGCGAGATCGAAATCCTTGGGGCTCCTTTCACACCAGCCAGCACCCGCCCCGCAGTCCTGGCTTTTACTCGTTTCCCTGCTGCTCCTCGATGGTGGCATTCACCACCCTTACTGTATCATCTTGTGTCTTTTGTCGCCACGTGGTTCCTTTTGGGCAATTAGCTCGAAGGTGACCCTTTTCTCCACAGATGTAGCATCTAGGCGATGCTGAGCCATCCCTTCGACTTCCGCTGCGCTTTGGGCATCCTGCTTGAAAATGACCCTTTTCCCCGCAGAGGTGACATATTGGCAACACGACTTCTCGGATGCGGTGAGTCCGATGGTCCTGTCTAACTGCCTCTACTTCTAAGGCATGGGCTAAGGCGTCTTTCAATGTCTTATGGTGTCCAAGCCTCACAGCAGCTCTGACTTCAAGGTCACGAACTCCATCGACGAACGCTTGGATAAGATTACCGTCGATGAGTGCAGGTGTAGACTGGTATGCTTTTCGAACCAGCTTTTCAACTTCCACGGCCCACTGCTGTAGGGTCTCGGCACTACGCTGTACCCGATCCTTTAGCTGAGCACGAAACACGTACTCCAGATGGGCGTCACCGTATCTTGAGTCCAACGCCTCAATCAGCTGGTCGTAGGTCATGTCCTTGCCGAGGGCCTCCAGTACTGTCAAAGCCCGGTCACGGAGGCATAAGGTGAGTGCTGTCTTTGCCTGACCTTTGTCCCATCCGTTCGACTCCATAAAGGCTTCAAATTGCATTTTGTATGCCGACCATGAGGAGGTTCCGTCAAATGGCGGCACTTTAAATCCACGTAGGGAGGTTGTTATGGGTGCAGCATTCACGGAAGTCGCAAGTACGTTTCGTGCCTTTAGATCACCTAACGCCTTTGTCACGTCAGCAATCTGTTCCTCAGTTTTAGAAATCCGGGTCTCGTGCTGTTCCACCTGCTCCTTCATAACACCGAGCTGTTTGCCAAGTGTCCCATGAAGGTCTTTTATGAGGATCATCTGTTCCTCTTGACGTCTGGTATGCTCCTCTTCCCGACGTGCCTGCTCTTCTTTGTCGCGTTGCAGCTGTTCCCGCAATAGACGTGCCTGCTCTTCCTGACGGCGAGCTTGCTCCTCTTCCCGGCGAGCTTGTTCTTCCTTGTCATGTTGCCGCTGCTCTTCCTGGCGGCGGGCCTGCTCTTCCTGGCGGCGAGCCTGCTCTTCCTGGCGGCGGGCCTGCTCTTGCATCATTGCCATCAAGGTCGCTAGGTCAACCGTTGATGCTGGAGAAGTTCCAGATGGACCAGCAACTGGGTCTATAGTTGGTTGCTGATGACCCATCTCTTGCTGCCGCTGACTTCTGGTACGGATACCTTCCATGTCTTCCTTCGGTAAAACCGGCATAATTTATCCCACAACTTCTGACACCAAATGTTACGAGCTGGGGTTCGGGATAAATTTAAGTAACACCAATTTCACCGAAACAACAAATATTTTAATTAACTTGACAAACACACAACAGAAATTACTGAGAGAGTCACTACAGTATTACTTATCGCACTATAATGTCGCACTTGTAATCACTTAACTTTGCTTCGATATTCACTTCACCGTGTTTAGAACTAAACTGCCCCGGCCGACCCTCACGACCAGTATTTATAGGAGTCACGAAGATTCTAGAATCGAACATTCTCGTTAGGTCCACAAAATACGAGTAGGTAAGTACCTACTTATAAACAATAGACGATAAAGCGATCGTCTATTGTTTACGGTCATTCACCTTGAACCCGGCTTTTCTTCGAATGTTCTACGTGCTTCTACGACTTATCTAGAATCTTCGTGACCCATCTCCGTACTAATAGCCACTTGGCGTAACAGTATTTTATAGTTCATTAGTCTAATGCTCCTAAGCGCGACTGGATTCAATTCCCAGGTTGAGCAATGTTATTGAGTTTCTCTATGAAATTCACAGTAGTCATTTGGAGTTTGACTCTGTGCTCGTGTCCATGTGAGTTGTTCGTGGTGTGGAGGGGCGAGGTGTTTTGCCCCTCCCACCAAAGGTAAGATCCCCCGACCAGGCGGGTGGTTTGCTTGACGGGCCACGGCCCGACGGTTGATGTTAGGCGGTTGTATATATTCAAGTTGCGTTGCAAATTTCACTTGCGCGATTCACGACTTGTTCGTCTAGTTTCTATGTAGCGCGGTAGATGTCGCTACAGTGGTAATAGGCTCGCCCCCTCCTTATTACATGGGACCGAAATAACCGGAGAACTGTGTATATGGGTGTACAATAATTGGTATAGGTACCTCTTGCCCTGCGGAGAATACAGTCATGATGGTATCTATGCTATATTATGAAATAAAGCTGCCTGACTGGGGAAGTACCTTGTAGAAAATCGTACCCAAATACCAGCTCCGTGCTGTGGTGTGTTTCTAACGGTGAGCAAAGTCGCCAGAGCTCCGCGAGGAAGCGTTGTGTTGGCAGATAGGATAAGCACCACGCATTGTTTCCTATGCTACCAGCCCAACTATTCCTCCTTGATTTAAAGGGTCGGCGACGCGCGAGTGATACCTCCGGTGTAGCAAGTGTCCATAGGCTACGGTAACCGCTTACCATCAGGCGGGCCGTATGCTTGTTTGCCACCTTAGTCGTATAAAAAAAGACGGATTTGCTGAAATCATTCTTTAGGTTTGTTCTTTAAAAAAACTGGCCTTTTCGTGTATCAAAAGAAAATCTCCTCCGCAAATAGTGTTATGGTGCTTGCCAAGTAGAGTTTTCACATGATCATCTCCAATTTCTTAAGCACTTATCTATCATAACTTACGTGTGCTTGGTGAACGGTCGGCGTCGGTTACATGTACGGTTTCGCCATTTAAGTGAACAAAAAGCTTATTGAGTCACCGTCATCGTCAGATAAAGCCGACGTGATTCCTCCGTAGGATCCGGTAACCTAACATCATATAAATTAATTAAATTTAAGGTTTGCTTTCCTAGTGATTTCCAAAATTAACCATTTTATCAGTACCTAGGAAGGATAAATTGTTAAAACAAAATACTTTAACAATAATTATATTATAGTAAATACGTACTTACCCACTTAAACTTTCTAGTTAGTAACAAACGATAACCTTAATTAAAAGGATAAAGATTCACAGATAATGACAGATTAATCCCTAATTGACATTGTACAGCTGCTTTAACTGCTTATTCTGTACAAATCCCTTAATGATCCTTTACGTTGAATGTTAATTGTGCTATAAAACATGTGATATTTTGGTCATGTGAATGTTGCGATGAAAGTACTTATGAGGCCGACCTTCAGAGTAGCAGCCATTCGAAACTGTTCTGCGGTGGCGGAAAGCATAATCGGGCGAGAGAATGAGCGGACGTGTGGTTATCTACTGCTATGTTAATTGAAACCCTCTTATCGTAACACTGCTATCTACGTAGGTACTTGATTCCCATTACAAGTTATATAACTATTATGTATGTAAAAAACATGCTTCCCAAAGACTTGCCAAACTGTGAATTTGCCATCGAATGCGCTAAGGTCTTACCGGTTTTCTCTCTCTGTTAGCTTGACCCATTATCAAGATGTTACCCTATTTATTAATAATTATATAAATGTCTCCGAAATCCTATTAATGTATTTTTATATTTATCTGTGTCTCATTGGGAAAATCCAATCTGTGTTCTATTGTTGAATGGAGAGGAAACGGACTTTGACAAGAAATTCGAAATCATGGTGACTGTTTGTTGTCATGGTATGAAATGTAAATTGTAATCCGATACGGTCTCTGAACAAAACAGATCCAGATTTAACAAACATACTATTTTTTTTTTATTCACTGTACCATGGTCGTTGATAATAAGCTATCAATTGTATCGGTTAGGTACACTATTCACATAAAACTATAAATATGGCAAGGTACTTATGTTATTTTTTAACACATTGGGCATCATGAGTAACAGGTAGTGAGTGACAAACTACATCGGCATTTGCTTGCAAGCTATAAATAAGGAAACTACAACTTCGTCTTACCAACCCAAACAACTATCAATGTATAATCAATAATGATTAGGTTTTAAAATTTATCTTTACAGGTTATTAAAGTTGGGTTTATCCAATAATCCGGGATCTTTCGTAAAATTGTAGTATATACTAAAAGATATGGTAAATCTGTCTGGGTATTCAAATAAATGCATGTGTTTTGTTTGAAGGTGAAGCCTGACGAAATGTTATAGATCTCTACCTTTTTTTCGGTTTTAGTTGAATCATGTGCAGATTTTGTACGAAATCAAGCCAGTCGTGGTAGTCAACGCAACGTGAACAGTTTTATTAGTCATGGTGGGCTTCCCTTGTTATTGTTTACGATGTCAATGGCGTTGAAATGAAATGAACATTTTTGCTTTATACATCATACTTTAACATAGTACCTAGTGTTCATAATTTCGGACTGTCAATTGTGTTAAAATCTTTTGGGAATGATAACCTGTGTTGGACATTCAATAAGAACAGAACACGTTAAATCTGTAGGTTGCACTAATTGTGGAAATCCGTAATTAAATGTAGATATTACGTTGTTAGTACGTCCTTGATGGAGACAACTCATTTATCTGTCTTGACAAGGCGTAACATAATACAGATTGTCAGGCTCTTAACAGTCTTATAGACATGATACGTGGCAACTGATCGCTTTGCTTTAAGACCACGTATTCCGTACAAAATTACTTTCTCTGCATCTGTGTCTATTTTAGAAATTGAAATCCACAATGCAATATTACAATTCGCAGCGCAACATTCGCTTTCATCAATTTCAATACCCAAATCACTTGCTCCAATTAATCCAGATTGCGTGCACGGCACTAGAATACCACTTATTTTTGAACGCCAGAGCCCAATAAAACTGAGTAAATTTAAATCTATCTATAAGGCTTTCTTTGGCTATTTAACCATTTGTAATAATATTGTACCAAATTTTCATGTTCTGTTCCGTGAGTTCACCCGATTCGCGCGTGACTAATACCATAGGGTTTGACTATGGGAATATTTTATCCGACCGTTTTGAACTGTTATTTTTTATGGTTCAACCTTTCTAGGAACTCGAGTTGAATTTGGTCTCATAAGTCGGGGAATTCTAGAATTAAGTGAAAAGACAACCGGGATAGACACGTGTTGATTTCATAATCTTGCTCACCATGATACTTTCAACTTGATAAGTAAACCTCGCAAAATTATATTAAAATCCCCTTACGCCGATCAGGGACGTTACGTATATAAAAGTGCAATAATCATGTAAAAAATGAAAAAATAAAACTTTAATAACTTCTAATTGGCATACGGATCCTTTCCTATAAACCCAGTATACTGACGAGCTTTGTTTTTACCTAATATGAACAAGTACAGTCGATTACCTAGATAAATAACCTCCCATATTAATGTTTGAAATCGTGGCACGTTTTTCCATTTACTTAGAATTCTCGTTTCACATGTTTACCTTTGTATTTGGCATCACGAAGCACGTAGAGTCGCTGTGATGATTAACGTATGTTTTCTTTTCACAATCACAATCAACACTCGCTCTAGGCCCAAACACGAATCTGACTCATTGCGTTTTGTTCTTATGCGTTTATTTAGCTGTGACACGCATGTTGTAATGAACTCTAAAATCAGCTGTATTATATTTAGCGTTTAGTTCTACTGGTTCTCAATAAATCGTATCGGATATTAAGTTATTCCTTTGTTAGCTAAAACGAGCTAGTCGAAAACAATATTCGTCTTGCCAATATCATCTGAGCATAACTTGAATGGGGAATACCGATCTTTCCAAGAATTTCATGGGACGTGACTCATTTTGGTCCTTTTGTTTCAGTTTTGGATCAAGCAGACGGCAGGCCTGTGAAACTAAACAACGTAGAACAGGCGCAAAGACAAACCACAGTAGAATTTATTGCCGAAGATGAAGAGGTAATTTTAACAATAAAAATTAATTTACTATTCGTCTTGTTCGCTCTATTAACCACGTAAGTAATACGTATCTATTTAAATGAATAAGTAAATTACCTAAACTATAATGTAAAACTAACAAAATTTCAAAACAAAGCCTTTTCGAATTTCGGATCTTGTGCAAATTCACAGTGTTGGCGAGATAAGAGTCGTACGTAAATTTTAGGGACAATGAATGAAAATGTTAGTCACTGGCGTGCTGACTTGTCACGACATACAAAACACGCAGCGAGAAAGTAATCGATATGTCTAGCGCGGTGCTATGTCGTAAGTTTTATCCTCACTTTAGAATAATTGCTGATTACAAGTCTTGTGGACCTCGAGATCAGGCTGATAAAATTAAATTAGTCGCTCCACTCGCTGAACAATTTAAAGACTGAAGTTTTAAATGCTCGATTGATGTGTCGCGGTGGATCACGATGTGATTCAGAGTTGGAAACATTTTATTTAAACCGTAGATTAACGAGACCTTGATAGCGTTGCTAATGTCATAATGTTCACCGAACAATTGTGCAAGCGGAGAGCGCGGCAAGGCTAACGCGAGGTGCCCGGGTCACGTCTGATGGTATAATCCGTGCGTTGCATGTACTGAACAAAAACACTTTCTACTGGCGTATAACTCACAGAAGTAGACGCGTTCAACTCGTTTCAGTTGCGACATGCGCGACATATTCAAAACTTGAATTATAAACACGGTAAACACCTCTGTTTCTGAACGTGCTGTTCTGTTGAAGATACAAAACTAGCTCTTAGTATTCAACAGTAGGTTTTAGTTTGAAAGATCTGACAATAGACGTATTTGCGAGGGTAACGCTTGGGAACAATGGTGACTCGCTTACTTATTTTGGGGGTCATGTTGGACCTTATTCCCTGAACTAATTTTCCTGTTCGACACAATAAGTTGGCTTTGAAAGTTTATAGGTATTGCCCAAGCGTAAGAGAAAAAAACTCAATCAAAAAAATGGATATAAGTAATCTTAATCTATCTGATCGCAGTTATTTTCTGTTTGTATTGTACGTAACTTTATTTAATTCTTAATTGTGAATTGGTGTTAAGTTTCTCCAAGACTCTTTGTCCCGTTATTAAGCACAAATTGAGCTGTAACACTGGTACGAGCACCTCGACCCCACTCGGTGGTCTCATCTTATCATTCATCTTCATTACGTGTGCTGACTTTTTATAGCTTTTCTCTTGCGAGCACTTCACGGTGAAAAAAATACCGTTACTTGATTCTATTTGCAGCTATACAAATATTAATTTAATTACTAACCTACTTTTGCTTTTTTGCTTTCCACAATTTTAACTTTTTATCAGTAATTCGCGACTTGGCAGAAATTGATAATAATTTATTCACTATCTATACGAGTAACTACGGTAATCTTTATACATTCATCAATACTTCATTATAATACTATCAGATAGTAAATAATCTTATCTACATTACCTTATAATTATGTTACGAGTTGGTATCATGAATAATGATATGTGATTTGAAGAACAGTACATTCTAAATATTATTATACAGGAAGAAATAAAGCTATAGAATACGACCATACACTTGGTAAATATTTACTATACAGAAGTAGTAGAGATCCGGCTAGCTGCCAACTATCCGGGTATCCTGACTTGTTTATTTATGACAAATAAAAATGTTTGTTTTCTTGTACTTGCTTTATAATTTGTACCTAAGAGAAAAAAAAACAGCACTTTGAAGTCACCGGTATGTTAATTCATTATGTTTGTTTAAGAATAGGAGTTCCAGGGTGCGGGTTAATGAAATAAAAACAAAATTTGTTCTTTAATTTACATTGAGTAATAAAAACTGTTTTATCAAATAATAAGTAGGTTATCAAAAATACTAATTAAATGAAAAAACTATGAATTGCCAACTTCATGTTACAGTGTTTTTTTTTTTTCGATGCAGATGTTATTTTCGCACTGTTCGTTTTTTTAGGTAATGTTATGACTAGATTCTGGAATAGTTTTAATGCAATATAGATTAATATTATCTAGTTTATTTCAAGGAAAGGGGGTTTATTTTGTTTTTAATATCCATTTTAATAACCTAGGGGTAAGAATATTAGGATGCGACATTCCTAGAGCTAGACATGCCGCATATTTATTCAAATACATGCACGACTTAAAGATTATAAGGAAATCCACACGTTTATAAATTCTGCACATGTAGTGGCGTCTAGAAAATGGCGATAGAATAACCTCTTGCCAGGTTAAGCGATCTTCCACATCGTGGGCTGATATTTTTTTTGTCGGTTTTCAAAAGTTCGCATAGCAAACCCAAAGTGGAAAAATGACAGTATTTACTTCACAACATGTGCTTTCCCCATACAAGCCTGGTAACTTTATACATGGTGCAATCCATATAAGGAGAAATGTATTGTGTAAAGACAGTTTAATACTTTCTATATTATGAGTTTAGACACGTACGACTTACATAAGGTGGTCAAGGCGTTACCAGTGTTACAATATGTTACTGGGTGATAAATTGATAATAATACAATGTGCACAGTGCATTGTTAAACATAATAGTCATGTCCACTGCGTTTAATAATAGATGAAACTTCAAAGAAAGTTTGTAAGAAATTCATGCTAAGTATTTGTACATAGAGGTCTTATCCCGGTATTGTTAGCGATAAATTAAGACTATCGATTTATTGATTACATTACCCTCTTTCAGACCTACAAAAGTAGTACTAAGTTTCGGAAGTTTAGCTTTTACGTCTTTCTGTCCGAAAATATCTGACAGCAAGTTTAATTTATCGTGTTTGACAGTGATTCGTTTAAAATAACCACAATATTCATTTGCCTTTTATGTTTTAAGTATAGGTACACAATTTATTTGTAAGAATAGCCAGTATATTTATTTGTAAATATTGTGTAGAGCTGTAGGCAATGTGTCAAACATTTAAATACCCTCGTTAATAAATGGCAGACGATGGTAAATAACAGGAGGTAATTTTACGTCTTCCTACTTCGCCATTATTATTGTTCTATGGAGCGTTTTCTTCGAAAAACAGCCTTTGTTGTCGACTGTCAACAGATTGCCTTACTCGGGATTATTGTAGGAAAACAGCGTTTAGCTTGTGTAGTCGAAAGTGTCGTACTATCGGAATAATAAACAGTTGTAGTATTGACCGTATAATTGAAAAATAGTACTTGTTTGGAATTCGGATATCTGGGAATCTTTCTGGTATATTGAATTTGCCGCATTTCTATACCTATATGTATTTTTTTTATACCCTTATTTATACTAGCGACGGAAAGCTTCCGACTGTTTATTTTATTAATTTTATGGAAAATCAACAGCTAAACATACAGATGTAGCAATAGTTGGGATACAGAGAGCCAATTACAGATTTTCACAGATTGAAAATTGTTTATATTTTATAACTGTTGGTGATAAACACTATTAGACAAGTTAACTTATTTATGAACTAGTTGTAATGTACATCATATTAACCAATCAATAATTAGTTATGAAAAAGTCAAGGGTCAAGCATCGCTTTGCTGTTGTGACACTTGTGGTAAATGGATCCAGGTTATGAATTTTGCTTAATTTTTTAAGGTTTCGACTCACTCGCACTAAGAATATTAGACTACAGCCGTATTAGGCTAATACTATATTAATAATTGTCTCGTCTTGAAACAAGGCCTAAAAAGGAGATATTATGTCCATCAAAAAGATGGACAAATTCATGGTATATACACATTTTCGATACGCAGATGAGTAATTTCGGAAGGCTTAGCAATCAAATTGATATAATAATTTGATAATATAAAACGAACATTTCAAACTAAGGAGACCACAGTTACTTAATTAACAGTGAAGTAATTATTTAAAATGATGCATTTATGATTAAATCGCTCCTTCAATATCTAGATAATATCGCTTATAATGTCTAGCCTTAACAGTTTCGTAAGATCTAGACAAGACCACCTTTCTCTCGCACGCCGCCGGTGACCCATGTTTGCCGATTTGTCGTCGACCTTATTATCTGTCGGCTCCTTATATAGAACTGAATTTCTGTTGCTAGCTATAAAACTTTTTGTGCGAACAACAAACCAATATTAATTAGGAACGTCATCCCTTTAGACTTATTTTATATTAGCAGATGTTCTTATAATTTTTTTTTTTTACTAAGCCTTTCACAAGCTTTACAAGGAGTCTTTTTTGAGAGGCTGACCTATTTTATGTGTTCGTTCGGACAGAAATTAAATTTTACATTTTTATTTGCCTTTAAGCTGTAGGTACCTACGCCAATATAATTTTTCATGATTATGAAAAACTTCACGCCGAGCAGATACGAATTGCGTGCTCTGTCAAATTGCTTTTTTTTGTAATCCGAAAAATATCGAATCTTGGCAGGCGGCAAACTAAAAAGATGAAACACAACCAAACTCCACTAAGCTCGCATCGTTATGGCCTTGGCCTATTAATTTTCATAGCATTTTAAAATAAATCGATGGACTAATAAATTGCTAAAACAACCAGTTTTTAAAGATGTTTGTTCATCTACGTTTGTAAGTTATCCGTTATATCTAGACATTGATTGCTGTAAGTTGTCCGAGCCTTTGAGAAAATGTTAATATCCCTTGTTTTTCCTCTGTTCCTTTTAGAAAAAAAGCTTATTTAACGATCATGAGAGTGTTGTTACATTCTCGCTTAGCTTAGCCACGTAACTCTTTCATTTTTGAAATATTAGGTATGACTGTATAACTTTTCCCTCTTTTCCAAGGCCTCCACACAATGAGCTGAATATAATACTATCTATAACTGTGTATGTATACCCCAACAGAAATCCAGTGCATTTAATTTAGTTTTTACATTATTTTGGTTCTTCGATCCGTACTTTTGTTCGATGCTATCTCCTAACGAAAAAAATAAGGCCCTGAGTGTCCCTTACTAACGTTTTTATTTATGTGAAAGAAGATACATAATCAATCGTTTGAGTCTAAAATTACCAGTAATTAATAATGCACACGTAAACTCATGTCAAGAATTAGATTCGTTTTTGTTTCTACACTCCTGTTAATACTACTTAGGGGCCTGCTTATTTAATCAAGTAATTGCTTATATGTCAAAAAACTAGTTCCGGTAATGTGTAGGTTATACTAAGCACACGGTAGAGGAGAAAGAAAGAGAATTTAATAATATTTAATTTGGTTGCTAGCGGCCTTTTCTATCCACGGGGTCCTGCGCTGCAACAGTCCAAAAAACCATTTTATAAATCCGCCCCTGTTTAGGTTACAGGTTAGCGGCTCCTTGCAATTTTGAATGTCTAATAACCTTTTCGGACCTTTGCCCCAACACCTACATTATTCAACGTAAACGTATTCGGAGTGCCTACCTTAACCACATGTTTAGTACTTACTTAAGATTTACACAGCGTATATAAAAACAATATTGCCGAATTTATTTTCTAACACGTGTAAAAATGTGTATAATTAAATCAGCTCTGTTATGATTCGTATGAGTGCAAAAATTTGCAATGCATTTACATAATATGTAATTTAGTTACTTAACTATTTGTTGTATAAGACTAATAACTACCATATTGGCATGTTACATTCAATATGAAGCACTGATTTTTGGTATGAAAACGTCAACTGTGGCTGTGGATCTTGTAATTTTATTCCGTAAAAGTTTGTTACTTCTTTAGAAAAAAGAAGATGATTGTACCCACTACGAATTAAGAGCATATAGATAGCACGGAACTCCTCTGACTGTAAGCTAACCGGTACAGTAGGTACTTGCGGTACACCTCACAGACCATTCAGGACTTTGTTAAGCATGGAATTTTTTTTTATTGACAGAGATGGGTGATCTATTTCTATGCCGCCGAACACCGTTCCCATAATGTAGCTCCAAACCTCCGTGCACTTTCGGTTAGCGACCAGTAATCGCGAAGTTATAACAGCGGAGGTTTGGAAAAGTTATTAACCTGCTTTCTTTAACGGCAGATCCGCGGAGGCTATTGCGGTTATGACCCCACCGAGGCCTACTTACACCGAGCATATTTTTTTCTTAATTTTGTCATTTGAATTATTGAAATTTTGAAGCCAAACTGAGCAAAGGCTGAAGTTTTGTATCGTTTTACATTTTGCTGTATGCACACCAAATTGTAAAACCAGGAATACATTTTTAGTACTTACCTATCCAAGAAATTAATGTTTGAAGAGCCATATAATTTTTGAACGACACGTTTGACGACACGTTTGGCGTAGCGGCTGATCGGCTTCTACGCAACGAGTTGTGGGTTCGATCCCCACACGGCACAAATATTTGTATGATCTACAGATGATATGTAGCCACAAACAACCCATTTCCCTATAACTGATCATGATAAAATAACTGACAGCTGTCTATTTCTTTCCCATATCAACGTAAGCTACATTTAATAAAAAATACCACATCATTAGCGGCATGGATTTGTGACAGCTGACACTTTTTTAATAAGGTATAGAAGGAATTTTTAACTGCTGATGCTCGACTAAGGTTTCTCCAGTACTCTCCATACTCTTTCGGGTTTCACTGATATGCACACCACCTGTTATGACTGGACAATCTATATGTTCTCCTATTTTAAATACTAATGTAGAAATACAAAACATCTGAAATAAACGCAGCCTGTGCAAAGAATTTGTCGAAATAGCGGAATTTTCGATCCCAGAGGTATGCTCTACTTTTGATGGCGGGATCGAAAATCAAATAGATGTTTCGATTATTCGAACAAGATGGACAACATGATTTTAGTTTTAGTTTTATGTTATTCCTAATACGATTTTTGTTTATGAATTCACAATTTAGAAAAAGTTACACAGGTAGATACAGTTAGAGGGAGTGGCGTTCAATCTTTTGCTCGCGTCTCGACGCCGTCGCCCGGGTGACCGACCTCCATTGTTCCAACCACTTCAACCGTTCCAACTCAAAGAGATGTCAACAGCCCGTAAATGACTAATTAGTTACGAAGCTCCATTTCGCTCTGTTAAATGTCTTTCGCCGCCCGACGCTCCTAGCTCTTAAAGTCAGAAGCTGGCCCGTTTGACTACATTATTCTCAATTTCGGCCTTAATTTTTACGACCCGTGATATTTGTCGCAAATTGACGTAAAACCGAACACAATGGACGGGAATAGAAACTGAAGGCTTCCATTAGAAATGTTTGGATTTCACGTATAATTTATGTAACCTACGTGGTTGAGTTAAACATTCGCTGAGGAACCATAATACAAAGAATGTAAACTATTTAGATTCATAAAGTTCTTGTGTTTTTCAAACAAAAATATGAAAATTAATAAGTTTTTCGGGGAAAGTTTTAGGTATGAATTAATGATTCTTGGCATGTGAAGTAGCCGTCTAGACGGTCCTGCTTTATATTCAATGATCACGATTCTAAACTTTTGTATCAATTTTAGATCGTACAATGCATCATAACGTGAATTGCTATTTATATTAAAACACGAACAAATAAACGTCTAGGCGATAAATAGTGCATTGATCGTATCAACCGGGTAACGAACTTGCTTACTAAACGCGTTTCATTAATAATTATTGTTATTACAACAATGCGTTACAATTGATTCGATCCAATTCCTCGTGTTCCAAGCGTAGTGTAATTGTATGTATTCGTACTGCTAATGAGTGTGATATTTAATCATACGGTGTCGGTATGGCACGTTTAGTAACCGCTGCACATTCTTCTTAAAACGAGCGTGGATTCCGTCCGCGATTCTGTGTTTTAATCTTCTTCAAAACCTCATTTTCAATGGCTCGGCAATCCTTTCGGTTACGGAATTCACAATGTCGCGTAAGAAAAATGGCCTTTCTAGGTACATAGCATCTTGTTAGACTGGAACTGCTTCTCTTCATTGAGAAAACTATTTTGTTAGTCTGAGGGAAAGTCATTACAGTTAAAACAGCAGAGCCGTACAGCACTGTAACTGTTTTCAGTAATTACATACCCGTATCTTATTTCAAATCTAAGTTTTTAAAATCCTATTAACCCTATCTTAATTCGACTGCGGGTCAACCCGATATTGTTATTGGCCTCTCAAGCATCTCAATTAAGTTCTTTGAATACTGATCGCAGATAACGTCGGATTTGCGGTATTTTAGACCCCACTCATGCATGATCGATACCCAAAATTAAGACTGCTTGATAACAGCCGAAAACTGATAGATTTCCTTGAGTAATATTTTTATGGAAGGGAAGAGGGAGCGCGGCGCGATTTACTACCGATACGTATATTTTTAACCACGCGAAATAAACTGATAGACATTTGTACAGAATGATCAATTAGGTATGTTTTCATATGAGACTGAAACTGTAGATACAGTACGCATCACGTTTTCTCGGAAACTACGTTTTCCTGTTTTGTCGGTTTTGTCAAGCTACACTTAGTTTAGGTGTTGAACAAGGCGAATTACTACCATAACCTGCAAAGACTTTATTGCACATACACTAAAGTAAAATGTATAAATCTGCTATATATTAGAATTTTCGTGTTGTTGTGTTGTTGATCAAAATAATAAGCCGTTATGAGGACGGATGAGTGACGGCAGTAAGTAGTAGAGATGAGAATGCTGGGATAGATGTATGGAGTGACTAGAATGAGCAAAATAAGGGACTAGTATACACGTTGAACGGGAATCGTTCAACCCAAGTAGAGGAAAACCAGAAGAACATAGATGGATTGTATTAATGAACAGGGAGTCGCGGCTGATGAGGATGAATGGAAAAAGTGAATTGAAATGAAAAAAAAAACCCGACCGCCAAAAAAATAGCACCCAGATGACCAAACTTATACGGAGGCATCGTTTTAAATTGAACTATTGCCAAAGACCTATTGCCTCCGACTGCATTAATTTAGCGTTAAAGAAGTAACTCAATTCAGATTATTAAAACCGTAAACAAAAATTGATACAGTTAAAAACACTTCCTTGTTTCCTATTGAACCAATTAGTTAACTGATTAAATGATCGATATATTTTTTATAGGTGCTAACTCGTACAAACACTGCCACAATTCATCATTACGATGAACGTTTTTATTTATAACACACAGTCATTTACACTTAGGTATAAACATTTCACTCTGGTCAGACATGGTCGGCAGAACAGTTTTGCGCACGTGTCATAAGGAAAAGTATATTTCCTCGCTTTTTACATATAATATGTAACATATACTGGGGAATACCAACCACAACGCCATTATAAACACGAGGAAAATTTTTGGTGCTTACAAAATGAAAAGCTTACTTAATTTACTTTAACATTAAATGGGTATTTACCTAAATATTTTTAGATTTATACAGAAACCTACTTAATAAATACACTAACTGTACTGCCTCATTGGTCTAGTGATCCCAAGCGCGACTGCTACACTATAGGTCCTGGGTTCGATCCCCAGGTCGAGCACAGTGTTATTGGGTTTTTCTATGAAATTCTCAGTAGCAGCTCGGAGTTTGGATTTGTGCCTGGTGAGTGGGCTATAGGCTCGCCCCCTATAACATGGGACCTAAACATACCGGCGAACTGTGGGTGTACATTAAGTACGCCTCTGCCTAACCCTTCGGGGAATACAGGCGTGATGGTATGTATGTATGTAAATACTCTAACAAAATCATTAACGTGATATGACAATTTTAACCGGTATTTGTAACTTGTCACACTGCTACTTGCTTTTAGCAGCTTAAAAATCATAAATATTCATCATATCATGTTACGGCTCTCAAGACGAGCAAACAAAAACTGGGTGTGGCATTACGTGATAACTTGCTAGTCTAAGTAGCTAGCTATTTCTCTCGAGGTCCAAAGTTTATCCTATTACGGGTAATTATTATGTATTTACACATTGAAAGCTCTCCGTCACGTCTTCGGTCGTATTTGTCTACCCTGGGGTAAAGTTTAAATGGCGATTCTATTGTTCCTTACCTTGTGGTACGATTTATATTATTGTACCGAGACTTGAGAAGCAAGAAAATAAAAATTACTTTGTGCGACCTGACACAACTAGAAGCAGAAAAAAACTGATAGTAAAATCCCGTAAGAAGTTTGAAGAAATTTTGTACGTACCTACGGACTATTTACTAACGAAAATGCATGTATTTAATAACTTCCTTTCTCCTAAAGGGTGACGTGCTGGAGTGTCCACTATGCCTGTCGATGTTTAGCTCGCCGTCAATGGTGCGGCTTGCGTGGTGCGCACACCGGTGCTGCGAGCCTTGCCTGCGGCAGTACCTTGCCATCGAGATTTTCGAGGCCAGGGTGCCCGTCAATTGCCCTGTATGCCACGAGAGCATGCATCCCTCAGGTAAATTGAAGAATTATTATTATATAATTATCCTAGTAGATTCCAACGCGGTGGTAAGATCGGACACTGTGCATGAACACGTCCTCCGTGGCGCGAGGTATAGCTTCGCCGAAAAAATTCGCCGTAACAGCAGAAGGTACCTCTATCCCTGAATACATTCTACGTTCTTTAGTTAAGAAAGTGGATGCATGATCAAAAACATTCTGGAAAAAATTACATTCAACATTCAAAAACATTCTGCAAATAGATGAGTTAAAAAGCTGAACTTCCAGCTCAGCTTTTTGACAGCTGCTAAAGATCGATTTGGAAGATAACTGCTCCAAGCGAATGATGACTATGATGATGCCATTCTACACGTGTTGCTTATACATATGTGACACAGACAGGAAATGGAAGCGACATAAACTCTTGTATAAATATTTACTACATTCTAATTGAAAGCCTCACTATTCTTATTAAAATATTGATATTACATAATAATTCAATTATGTAATTGATTCATCGAATCGCCTCAATTTTATAGGTTTGAATGTAACTCTGGCAAATGCAAATGATTTTTATAGTTCTAACATGTAGACTAGTAACGGCAATGAACCCGGAAATGCTTTACAATAATTCTTATGTCATCGTGACCATTCCAGCCTTTCACATTCGGATTAACTTCACGAACGTGTTTTAATTAGCTATGTTTTGAGTGTTTATATCAATCTTAAATTGTATAATTTAAATATCTATGATTAACATGTATTAATTACAAATACAATAATTAATAATCAAGCTTGCTTGTTATTTCTGTCATACTTAACTTTGCCCAATATGGCCAATCTCAATTCCTTGTACTGTTTGGGTCCTCCTAGACAAAAGTTACGTGACAGGTCTGCTCATCTGCTCGGCTGTTTTCTGTGAACCGATTACCCAGCCTGACACTAATCATCGGAATTATAAATAATTTTGATTGTTTTCGTTACTATGAGATCAAAATTTGACATAAGCTCCATTTAATAATCTCAAATAGGTAGGGAAAATAATCGAGACATAGGCCGTAAAGGCTATTAAGAGAGAATTAGGACGCTTAGAATCGTAACTGAAATATTAGTTTAAGTTCTACTGCCTTCCTTCATGTTGCCCTTTGTTTTCCTGTACCTTTGACGTCAGAATAGGATACTTAAGTATTCAACGTTGCGTTTATCATAGGTATATGCATAACACAAGTCGTCTCATGTACGCGTGCTCCATCGTCGCTTAGTAATTTATGATTATCAGGGGTGACACAGAATTTTCCTTAAATACATACAAAACTGTAACATTATTTTGTAAATTATTAAATAAATAAATTGTACCGTTACATTCAAACCGCAAGTATACTGGTAAATAAAAACTACTCTTAACTTGAAAGTTTTACCTCGTCCACAAAAGCCTAAATTGAAAGGATGACGCGTCGAATTCCATTTAACAGTTATGTTGACTAAGCAGTAGCCTTAGCACGAACAACTTGCGAAAAAGTATTCGTATCGTCACGATAGAAGCGCTGGTCCAAATCTCATACAAATTGGTCTCCATGACGATGCTAAGGCTACTGTTCAGTAGCCTTAGCACGAACAACTTGCGAAAAAGTATTCGTATCGTCATGGAGACCAATTTGTATGAGATATGGACCAGCGCCTCTATCGTGACGATACGAATACTTTTTCGCAAGTTGTTCGTGCTAAGGCTACAGTTCTAAGAACGCTAAATAAATATAATTAAGTATCAGAAACTGTAAAAATTAAAGCTGTGTCTTTACAATGCAAAGGGGATTTCTGTGTCAAGCGACATTTCTACAAGATAAGTGTTTATAGTAATTATTGCTCAATGTGCAATGCTGCTTGAACTTAGCGAATTGGCGTAGGTATCATACACGTACTGATCAACTTTATAACAGGATTTTCCTTATATGCGACCTGGGTAGAATGCCAATCATTCGTAACGATTGGCATTCTACCCAGGTCAAGTCTTATTTTTAGTTTTGAATAATACCGCAACATCGGAACCACCTTTGATTAGGATCACACAGCTATAATAATATTATTATTTAATAGTTACGAATAACGAATGAATCACTCATAATTTGATATTCTTATAACTAACCGTACCCAATTTTTATATTGTTTAGTAAAGCCCAAAACACGTGACTTGGTTACTTTTGGATAGTACCTACTGAAAACAATTAATTAATGCCGAAAAATACAAAATACTAATTAAATAATACTTAGTAATAACCGTTATCTGTACAAAAAATATTGGGAGCTGGGGGATATTTTAAAAATATACCATTTCTGATTTCTCTGGTTTCTTTTGGGGCCAACATATGGTATGGGGCCTTAACCTTAACAGAAATATCACCGTTGGCTGTCTAATATCCATAAAAACAGCTGAATTAACCCCGATACTTTTTTTAAGAATGGTTCCAGCAACAAATTAATTTAAAGGTCCGGCGGAGCGTGAATTGCCCACGAAACTACTTCACTGAAATTAAAAGACCGGAAAATCGTTCCAAACTTGGCAAAGTTATCAAAAATTGCATTCGCTTACAATTATTTCCAGTGAAGTATTTTGGACGAAATAGGATCGTAGGAACCTAGATTAACATTATCCAAATCCGAATGATAACATAATTTGATAGAATATTGTCTGGATTACTATTTATTTCGATATTACGTTTGTGAGAGAAAATCGGTCCGCCGGACTCTTAAGTAATTACGGGGCTTTAAGTGATTCTACTTAACGAATCAAAGTGACCTTAATTATTTCGTTATATTTTATGGCTATGCTAAAGCTTCATCACAAGTAGCAAGATGTTTAATGTTATACCTACATATAAACACTTAGGTGTTGTGGTTTTTTGCACCAATATTCAAAGCTTTACTTGACATGTTTGTGTCCAATATCAATGTATCGTAAAATTCAAGTTCATTATCACAACATAATTGTCGCAATTTACGGAAATTAATAGTATTCCAAAAATCAAACACAAAGGACCGGGGCTTTTGTTATCAACGCTATTCTATGAATAAACTGACGAAACTAAAGTCAATTTGATATATTTTGTTGACGCATCTCGCCAGTGGACGTCCGGTGGTTATCTTTGGCTATGTTTTGATGAATAAAATGTTTTGTTTCAGACGTGCGACGCATCGTGGACAATCCAGTGTTGTACGACAAGTACGAGGAGTTCTCAGTGCGGCGCGCGCTCGCGGCTGACCCCGACACGCGGTGGTGTCCCGCACCTGACTGCAGGTTTGTGCAACCACTGTTGTTGATATTAAACCGTAATGGTTAAATACTCAAGACGCCGTTATGTATCGTGCTCTCTCTATTACTTTAGTCAAACTGACTGGCATCTTAAAATTGAGTAGCGTTTGAATATTTTACCATATATGCATGAAGTTTTATAGGAAAATTGTAACGCTAATTATAGTATTGGCGTAACAATTTTTTTTTAATCCCAACTATAAGTTAGTATAAAAAATATTATACTATCCTAAACACTAAACATTTGTACACTTAACAAGTATTGTTTTAATCTTAAAGAAAAATAATACCTTATATTCTATCACCTTGACGAAAATTTTTTGCAGCTATACACAGTTCGGTCTTATTCCAATTTACTTGTGGTCGGTGCCTTCCATATATCTCTATAGTTTCTCATCGTTCACTTCCTCTGTATCCATATCTTTTCTTTGATCTCCTCCTTTCCTTATAAATATAATTAGTTTGTATTCATTGTAAGACAGAAATAGGCACATTGTGTAAGAAGTTTATTGGTTTGTTTGTAGTTTCGCGGTGGTGGCGACGGGTTGTGCGTCGTGTCCGAAGCTGTCGTGCCTGGCGCCGGGCTGCGGCGCGTCGTTCTGCTACCACTGCAAGGCGGCGTGGCACCCCACGCAGACGTGCGACGCCGCCCGCCGCAGCCGCCAGCCGCCGCCGCGCGCGCCGCAGCCCTCGCACCCAGACCTCGACCATGGTTCCTCACTCATACATATCTTATGTCCGAACAGACTCGCCTCGCACGATGACCGCATCACCGATTCCTCTTGATCAATTCATATTTAGAAATCGTAGTAGAATCTTTTCAGCAATTCTCTTTTGCCTTTTTGCACAGAAAGGGACCTTTTTAGCCCTGTCGGTATCTTCAAACAATATATGCATCTATGTCTAAACGAAATAAGTGCCCGAAAGGCACAGACCAAATCGAAATGACTGAACTAGAAACATGGTTTACCATTCATCACCCAAAAATATTTACTTTTTTTGCAGGTGAAGTGAAGCCATGTCCCCGATGTTCTGTACTAATAGTGAAGGTGGAAGATGGCTCCTGCAATCATATGGTATGCTGCGTTTGCGGCGCCGAGTTCTGTTGGCTATGTATGAAAGAGGTCTCAGACTTACATTATTTAAGGTGAGATTATTCTTGTTATTTATTTTTTTATAGTGACGACACTACTAATATCGTTTGTTAATAAAATTACTTTTGAATAAAAACTGCAGCAATCCATGTAAATAATATCGTTAATGTTTTCAGCCCTAGTGGGTGTACGTTCTGGGGTAAGAAGCCGTGGTCTCGCAAGAAGAAGTTGTTGTGGCAGCTGGGCACGCTGGCGGGCGCGCCGCTGGGCATCGCGGTGGTGGCGGGCGTGGCGCTGCCGGCGCTGCTGGTGGGGCTGCCGCTGTGGGCGGGCCGGCGCGCGCACCGCCGCCTGCGCCGCGCGCCGCCCGCCCGCCGCCGCGCCGCCGTGGCCGCCGCCGTCGCCGCCGCGCTGCTCGTGTCGCCGCTCGTGGCCGGCCTCGCCGTCGGCATCGGCGTGCCCATCCTGCTCTTCTACGTGTACGGCGTGGTGCCCGTGTCGCTGTGCCGCGCCGGCGGCTGTGCCGGCGGAACCGCTCCCCCCGCCGCCGCGCATTTCGATGATGACCGGGACCATGCACCCGATCAGGACGCCGCTTCCAGGCGACTCGAACCCAGCATAGGTGAGAAACCAAACATTAATGCCATAAGGAATTATAGTTATATTTTGAACCCAGATGAGTCACGTAACTAACTATATGTCCAGGTGACGCATCACTGTCGGCGGGGTCGCACCACGCGGAGGTGCGGGCGCCGTCGCTGGCCGCGCTGGCGGGCTCGCTGGGCGGGCACGAGACGCACTCGCCGGCCGCGCACCGGCTCGAGGTGACGGCCGACGTGGCCGCCTCCGACAACACGAGCGCCGCCAGCTGGCCCGACGAGCTGCCGTCCACGTCGTCGCGGTCGGCGCGGCTGCGCAGCCTGTTCCTGTACGGGTCGGCCGTGCCGCCGGCGGACCCGGAGGCGGGGCGCGAGTCGCCGGCGCCGCCGCCCGTGCCGCCGCACGCCGCGCACGCCCCGCACGCCTCGCACGCCCCGCACGCCGCTCACGCCCCGCACGCCCCGCACGCCGCTCACGCCCCGCACGCCTCGCACGCCGCGCACGCCGCACACGCCGCGCACACACAGCTGAGCGCGACGTGCGAGACACGCTCGGGCAGCCCGCCCGCGTAACGCGGCGCCGCCCGCCCCCGGACACAGTACTCTCTCGTTGTGATCGCCTCGGCCGGACGACTGCGACCGAGCCGGACGCGGCGCGGCTCGACCCACCGTTGCCAAAAGATGAGCTTACGATAAAACTAGACGTGCGCTGCGCTGATCCCACTATATATTTTCGATTTGTTTTCTATGTTGTGTACGTCCGAAATAAAAGTGACGGCACGCCACCGTTTTGTATTCGCAATCGTCCGTCCGTCGTAAGTCCCCATCCCTACTTTGATTTAACAATTTGTGCCAATCGCGTGTGATTACGCAGTACTTTGAAGCGACTCTGTGATTTAATTATTTGATAAATGTAACGAGTTTTGAAGTAAGATAACCGGAGTCCAGAACAGCGATCCTGGGAAAGTGGCAGTCCTAGATATACGATAGATGCTTCGCGCTTTCAGAGCAGTGTTACTCTATCCAATATTTGTGATACTTTGAATAATAATTACTATTAATGATCTAAATTATTTAATTTTTCACGTTTGTAGGCGAAACGTAATCTTAAGCGATAATAATTATGTTATGTGAATCTATAAAGTATAAACTATAATTAAAATGTGATTTAAATTTATCCGTTGTTTATATCTGTCTAAATCCAAATGTCCTCACCAAATCATGTCATTATATTACCTACATCAACACTAAGTCATATCATACTTATCATACATTCATCCAAAAATCACTAAGAAGAATCAAGAGGAACAAACAAGAATCACTAGAAGTCAGGTAGTTCTAACAAAAAAAAATCCTTTCATTAGAAAAAATCCAAGCATTCAGCACTTGTCTTCCGAAAATCTAAATAATCTCCATAAATAACAAGGGTTCGATCAAAAACAAATTTATTTAAAAAACTGAATAATTATTTTGTTGAATATTTTATTAACTCAACAACTACTGTAACATCACGAGTTGCCTACTAACATGTGTGTAGGCATTTGCATCGCATCATAGACATAAAACATTTATAAATATAAACAAATCTATACACACCTACTCACAACAAAGAATATAAACTCATATTAAAACAAGAATAGAGTAGAGAGATGCTATATTGAGCGTAATTAAAACCTTGATTCATATTCTATTATAATCCCATTACAGACCATTAGCTACATATTCCATAATTCTGTACAGTGTTCAGTTATTAAATAAGTTACAGTGGAGCTCAATATCATGCGATAGTGGGTAGATTTTTGTAGAGCAAAGAAGTATACACCTAAACATTATCAGTAAAGGCAATATAGCCTTCTGTCAAATCGACGAAATGATTCCAACGTAGTCGTATTTCGTAGACGAAGTCATTCCACTATTCAAAACAGACTAATGATTAAATTTAATGATACACTTCACAGTACAACTACTGTATTGTAGATCGCGTTTAGACATCATGCGATCAAGCGTGTTTGTGTATTGCTTAAAAAATATACATGCGATTAATTGAGAATATGTGATAAGGAGCACCCTTGACCGCAGTCTGTTTAAGCTCACACACCGGCTTGTAAATCTTAGGACTATGGTAGATTTTAACTCAATACCAGACACTACTCAAACTGAATCCTCAGAATTAGTAGTCAAGTTGTACTGGCAACCTGAACATAACATGTAAGTATAAGAAATTCATATAAATTCATTTTTATAGATTCAAAACATAACGAATCTCGTACAATATAGTATATAAATTATTCCAAAGCACATTACTAAATTTAAAATAATGCGATAGCAAGATATGGAATGTCAATAAGTTTTTTTATATAGATGAAAACGAGTTATAAAGGACTCACTAATAGCTTGGGGAAATTAGAAATTACTTGTCACTTTCTAAAAAAAAACCTTATCGCTGGCCGCGCTTGTGCAGGTTATACACATTAAAGACCACTGACCTCTATAATACTCTATTAGCATAGAGAAATATAGAGATCAGTGTTGAAGACTCACAAAAGAAAATGGTATCTGTATGTCATGTGACATGCCAGCGTAAAGTGTCTGAAATAAATAGTAATTAGATTAAAAATATTAAAGTTTTGTACTACATAGAATGCGACCATCCCAAAAAGTTTCGTGACGCTAGCAGTCTCGTTTCGCCGCTTTCATGTGTTGTGTAATTTTTTTCGAAATGCCACTAGGCCATGCAGCCAGGGCCGTCTTGGCAATCCTGAGCCGTGGTACAAAGCAACCCGTGCTCCCTTCTCGAAATACAGACAATATTCTATTCTTAGTAATGCGAAACAATCTGTGGGAGTCCTCGCTAAATTTATACTTTGAAAATACGATATTATTGCGTGATGTAAATATAAAAAAAATGTGCACCTACTTATATACTTTTAGTGGCGAAACAGAGAGCGAGTTATTAACCCCTATCACATAATTATTAAATATTATTTTTTACGTTTTACGATAAATATTGTCACTAGGTAGGTATACTTAAAACCTCAGCATTGATTTTCTATTTCCGAACATGATATTACACGCATATAAAGACATTAGAATTTGCAATAGTATTTCGACTAAAAAGATTACATACCTAGTTGTTTCTGTAATATTTTCTTCTTTAGCCCAGAGTATCCAAAATTCGAAATTCAAATTGATCTTAATTATCACATTACGCTTATCAAGATATCTTAAAGTAATTGTTATTTACAATATGGAAATAGTCATGTTTAATAAGTATGCTATGCTATTTGGCTTAATTTATTCTTACATATATGTAGTTTAAAAGCAATTTTTATATTAGCTAAAAGCAATGTTATTTTAAAGACAACAATTAAATAATCTAACATTTATATATTTTATTTGTCTTCATGTAAGGTAACAAGGAAGTTTATCCTTTAATGTACCTAATATTAAAGTGTTAGTGGACGGCCGACAAATTAAGTCAGCTTAGTAGGTGTTACATTATTTATTTATCACTTACATAATGTGTTGTACGAACATTAATTTTATTATACATTTATAATATCATGATTTAAAGAATATTTTATGTCTATTTACATATTATTTATTTATTTAATCATAATAATAATAAAAAATAATTCGGCGGCGTGATTAACATGTACTTACACTATGTACATAATATCCTTGGCGATAAGGGACAAGTCTAATTTTAGGCCTGAAGAATGTCTTGAAAACTTTAATTTTATGTCTTGTTTTTATTCCAATTACGTCTAGGACTTTTATGAAACCGCATATGTTTACAATAAATACAAGGCAATATCTGAATTAAAAAATAATTTAATACAACAATTTTTGTGGAAGAATTGACTATAAAATATGGAATTTAAAGCAGGAATCGCTCAGCCAATGATGCTAACAGTTCTCTGATAAAAGTAGCATTCAAATATAGTTTTTATGTAACCCAGTAAGAAATTAAACATTCAGAATAAGATTTGTAGTTTTCTTACGTCTACTGTCACAGCATGCGTTACAATTTCTACACCGATTAACAGTCTTGGCCGTGGGTATACACAAGCCAAGTCCCAGTTCAGTTAATTCGATGATTCATCTGAAATTCCATACACATCTTTGGTAGATGCGCCTAACGTTAGTTATCTTAGCAGGATATTTTACAAGCCCGGACAGCTTGAGATGCTATGCAAAAAGCTAGTTCGGTAAAGTAGATTTACATACAGGTCACAACTTACATACGAGCTTCGACGGGTGTTTAAAAATTACCAAAATTAATAGCCATTCAATTAGCAGCTGAATTTTTGTAACACGAATTAGAAAACGTCTTAAAAAATCGATGTGAACAACTGTTCGACGTAAGAGAAAACAGAATGCCGGGCAGTCCGCGTACACAGTGCCAACGTCTATTCGTTGGCTTTTATGTCACGTATGTAGAAATAAATTTTACATATATGTTGAATATCAGTTGACTATTTGGTACTCGAGTCGCCCACGATCAGTACTGGCCGGCAAAAACATTTGAACATTGCTACATTTACTCAATTATTTCGTCCTTAATAGAGTTGAAAGTCGTACGTGGTGGATCCGTCTCGCCAGGTGGGCTCGTCAGCGACCTTGGCGCGGCACAGCGGGCACGTGTGCTCGCGGTCCAGCCACGCCGAGATGCACAGCTCGCAGAAGATGTGGCTGCAGCCCAGCCGCACTGGAGTCGAGTAGTCGTCGTGACAGATCGGGCACGAGTCGCCGGCTGACAGCAACTGCTCGCATGTTGGCTTCGTACCGAGGTTCTGTCGACACAGGAAACGATCTTATCGAAAGTTTTATACACTCACATCAGCTTTAGTCTGATATAATGATGGTTGTTGTCCAAAATTTTGTGATGGTCCCTAATAATGGAAAGTTGAGAAGAAATATGTATGAATGTGGAAGAAGCAAAAGAGGTATGCAAGAATCGTAGCAAATGGCAGTCTATAGTTTCTGCCTACCCCTGTGGGAGAAAGGCGTGAGTGTATGTATGTAATCTCTACAAAACAAGAAACAATTAGGTAAAATATTACTTTTCTTATTCCCTCCATTAGATTTTATTTTTCCCTGCAATCGAAATGTTGAGATAACAAATTCAAAGTGAAGAGAGTGGGATCAATAAAGTACATAGAACATCAATTTCTATTACATTTCTACAAAACAAGGTCGACTCACCACACTCTGCAGTAGGGTCCAGGTGGCGTTCTTAAAGAGTCTCAGTCGCACCAGCACCTCGATGACCTTGGCGATGACGTAGACAGACGTGAGGAACATGCCCACCATCTTCTCAGAGCCCTCGTACGACTGCATCAGGTAGAAGATCCACGGCTGTATCGTGAGCAATGAGCGGTACAGCTGAGATATGGCCTCCGTGAATAAGTACACCTTACCCTGGAGAAATACAATTCATTATAATACCTTTTCATCATAAATGACATAAAATAATTCGCTCTTTGAAAGTGTTATTGTTGCAAAAGGTTTCCGCAATAAAACCACACTCCTTATGGGTAGAAGAGCAAGGGAACAGTCGGGGGATGGTTTGATCTGGGAGGTAAATCTTAAGTGTGAACCCCCCCGCCCAAGGGGTTCTCAAGGTCGTCAGCCGCCCATTGCACTTGGCCCTAGGGGAGGGTCCAACAAATCATTCTTCTTATCATAGTAGTTCTCTATTTTCAAGTTCAGATTGTATTTATTCTTGTCTTATTGCTTGACGGCAGTGGTGTAGTTTAAGTTTTCATTATCATAATTGTAGTTTTAAAAATCTGCATCTGCATTCTTAATTTTGGGATGAAGATAATGACGATCTAATATTTTTCAAATATTCAACCATTTATTATCCACATTAAACAATTGCTATGAATTTTCAACTAAATCCTGAAATTAATTTATTTCATACAAATAACTTATGTGACTAAAGACAAATTAATCATGGTTAAATAAGATGGTATATACCATCTCGCCTATATACACGAAGGGTTACTAGGCCGATGTGTACTGGTTTATGTCTACATTTCACCGCTATGTAAATGGCAAGAGGCTATGAGAATGACGATGTCGCCCCTATATTTATTATAGAATTTCATAGAAAAAACTTTTCGACCCCAAGACGTCACACTCAACAACCGCGCTTGCGACCACTACATCAATTAGGCAACAGGTGCGTGAAACCAAAAAGCAATGATTCCTTACCCTTTTCTGAAATGGAAGTATGAATGCAGGCATCATGGTGACCACAAGCTTGATGTCCACAGTTATAATCTTCACAATGAGATCAGTCAGCACGACTAGCCACAGCAGCTCCCACACATCCAGCTCAGTGTAGCCGGGAAACATTACCACATTGGGCAGCAGCTTCCCATGCCCAAACAGAAAGTGCACAATCACTATGCAACTGGATGTGAAGACTAGTTCGCTGAATAAAGCTAGTATGCTGCGATTCATCTGTTTGCCATGTTCCCTGCAAGTTACAAGTATACAAAATTCACTGCTATTACATTCGGATTTTCACGTATTTGCCTAAATGTGAAGGGTGTTGAACTCTATATGGAATTTTTATAAAGACCCTGAACTGTAACATTCTGCCGTCCAGTCGAACTCGTGTATATAAGCTTGATAAGTCCGGGGTTTTTAAACTCGTTTGCCATAATAAAAATATTTATTTTCAATGCT
This sequence comes from Acronicta aceris, assembly GCA_910591435.1. Classification (NCBI taxonomy): domain Eukaryota; kingdom Metazoa; phylum Arthropoda; class Insecta; order Lepidoptera; family Noctuidae; genus Acronicta; species Acronicta aceris. The sequence continues at coordinate 2,714,695 of OU342767.1, read as the reverse complement.
TCGTTGCTTTTATTGTTGGCGCTTGGCGCTTGGCCATTAATATCCAGGAACCGAAAACGTTGATTATGGAAAAACAAAAACTACAACATCAGATAGTGTCACTAATAAGGATCAAATTTTGGGAAACAATGACAAACGGGACTGTTACTGTGACAAGGCCTGTGTTAAAATAAGGATAAAAAATAACCGTATTGCTAGTGCATTGTCGGTCTTATTCTTCACTAGCTGTATCCGCAGTTTGACCCCGCTTTTCCCCCACTAGAGTGCAGCGTAATGTTAAATGCTGTTTAAAACCTTCCTCTAATAGTGTAAACCGTATGAAAATCAATTTGGTAGTTTTTGAGATCATCGCGTTCCGACAGACGCGGCGGAGGGTTTTTTTTATAACACGTAAGGAAGGATATCACTTACCTCCTAACAAGACTGTTACTGTGGGTAAATGTACAGAACAGAATGATGAATGTGAAGATTCCTTCTCGGCTGTCATACATGTATTTTATAAATAGTAACAAGTAGAATGGTGCGTATCGTATCAGAAGATTAAGAGTGGCCCTGACATCCACTACCTGGAAAAAGCATACAACTATCACAACTGTCTGTTATCTAGGAAACCTAAAGAAGAGAAAATAGGAGTTTATTGGAAGTGCATCTGCCCCAATTGCCAGGATTCATCAAAATTCGGTTAAAGCCCAAGGGAGGTCATAGGTTCTCTTTGAGGCTAGGGTTGCCACCTCTAAAAAAAGAAGGACAAGAAGTGTGATAAACCCCGGATTTTGGAGTTAAGAATCCGGACATGGACGGCTTGCGTGGCTCGGAGCGCGTGTTGCTAGGCCGCCGGGCGGCGTACCTTAAAAACCTTTAAACCCGGACTATAAATGAAACCCCACCCGGACGCTCCCTGGACACCCTTTAAACTAGGACAAATCCGGGGTAAACCCGAGAGATGACAACCCTATTTGAGGCGGATTGTTCGCATTTAAATGTAAACTTTTTTGATTTCACGTCAAAAATCAAGATGATTTTGGTATGGGCATTATTTATCAACATTTTCCTGTTCTTGCAAAATATAAGTTCTTTTGATAAGTTCTAAACTGACTGCCTCATTAGTCTAGTGGTCCCAAGCCCGACTGCTACGAGGAGAGGTCCTGGGTTCAATCCCCAAGTCGAGCAGTGTTATTGGGTTTTTCTATGAAATTACAGTAGCAGCTCGGAGTCTGGATTTGTGCCCGGTTAATGGCGATAGGCTCGCTTTCCCCCTATTAAATGGGGCCTAAACATACCAGCGAACTGTGTGAACTGTTCTAAACTATACACATTTTCAAAACTTCCCCATTTTCAGATTCTTGTGCACCAAAATTGTAATCTAATCACTGCTCTTAGAACTATAACACAAATAGGTAGTAACAGTAGAAACTATAAGTACCTACTGAATCAGAAACTCGGCCATCACGTCACACAGGGGAATTTACTATTGTCAATAGAGATATTTGTATTTATTGTTCTTGTAGATACTGTTGGGCCCAATGAATCAGCTGCATGAGAAACAATCGCTTATCCCCTGTCCATAGGGGCCTAAGCAGACGCCACTTTCATACACGCGTATTGCGAACGTGAACAAGTGGTTGTTTGCGTTAAGATTTGTATGAGTACACATCACAATTAATATACGCATGTATACTAGAAATATACTAGACACTATAATTTTGTATAGGTTTAACAATGCATTTATACTGATGCAACTGTAAGCACTCTCCAAACAACTTGAATTGAACGGAGGAACGCCAAAAATATATCCCACAGACAACCAATTCTAAGTATAATCCAAAATTTAATTAATATTTATATTTTAGCAATCAAAATAGACCAATTATAGTTGCAGTAATAAAAAAACGACTGCTGAAAAAAAAAATGGATGTTCATGCTAATGTTAATTAAAAAAATGGATGTTCCTACTATATCATGGGTGGCCGAGATTGTGTCCACCACCACATAATTAGCATACAAATGTAGGTATACATCACCTACACATCTTTAGTACATACATACACTCACGCCTTTCTCCCACAGGGGTAGGCAGAAACTATAGACCGCCACTTTCTATGATTCTTGCATACTTCTTTTGCTTCTTTCACATTTATAGAAAGAAAGAAAGAAAACATTTATTCATACTCTCTCATCTCTTCTTTAGTACATCTGTGCATGTTCATGTTAAGACTGACAACTGTTTGCCTTCTACAGAAACTGAAAGGGCTGCATATCACAATTATTATTTCATCAACATTGAACATTGATTGAAAGAACTTGTATGTACTAAGTAAAATAAATATTGCCTTTAATCTGGCTTTACTGTAGTCAGAATATATCAACAAATAATATATTTTATTCATCCACACAAATTGTTTAAATATTATATATAAAAGCTTTTCTAGTTTTCAAGTTTTCTATATACATTGTATATTGTTATAGGGTGAATATAAAAAAAAATTGAATGTCATTAACTTCATCCAAAGTTAAGAATGCAAATGTTTAAAACTACAATTATGATAATGAAAACTTATAATACACCACTGCCGTCAAGCATTAAGACAAGAATAAAAACTATCTAAACTATGAAAACTACTATGATGAGAAGAATTATTTATTAAATTATGTTCAAATATTCACCCTATACCATGTTAATATCTTCTGTGTTTGATAAACTGATTGCAACTTAACATTAACTTTAATTACTTGGAAACATCATTTCAACACCTTTTTGGCAAATCACCAACCATTTATTATGTCAATGTCACTCTGCTGGAGATTTTTTTATTTTAATATAATGAAAAAGGTTTTAGTTTCTACTGGGATTTTCTCCTATATTTATTGTATTTATTTACAAACACAAATTTTAGATGCTTAAACACCCAGACCCGGAACAACAACTAAGTCCCTATGCCATATATGTGACATACATTACATGTATTTACTTTGTTAAAATTGAAATAATAAACGTCTGTGTAATTAGTACTCAAGGTCCGCATTTGGGGACCCCTAGTGTAGACCATACAAATGATTTATCAGACTCTACGTCATTGAATTTTTGCTTTATTACCTACATAATTATTTAAATAATAATCGTTTAGTTCTAAGTAATAATACATAGATGGTTTTGGTTAACACTGTGGTAAGCTGTATAAAAAAATACTTAGACTATTACAGAAAATTTATAAAAACCTCAAAATTGGAAATTGCCTCATTAGTCCAGTGGTTGTAAAGAAGACAGACACACTAGTGGTCCTGGATTAGATTCCCAGGTAAAGCAGTGTTATATTATCTCAATAGCAGCCCAGTATTTAGATTTGTGCTCAGTTAATGGCAATAAGCTCACCTTACATTAACCTAAACATATTAATAAACTAATAAACTGTGGGTGAATACAAATAGTAAAGTTTATTAAAATATAATGAGATAATAACCAACCTGCTGAGTTCCATCTTCACTCTGACTGTCATTATCAGCATTGTCATGTATATTGTTGTTATTGGCAGGATTCACTGATACATTGATCTCTGGAGGCTCCTGTTCTTGTTCTGACAAGTTGGAATCATTTGAGGCACTGTTGCTTATCCCATGACTAGTGGATTGTGACCTCTGTGTGGGTGGGGTGCCTCTGTCATTCACTACATAGGTTTGAGCATTTGGCCCCAAATTCACATGTGCTATGGAGCTCTGTGGTCGTTGTACGCCAATGTCTACAATCTGGTGCGTTGCCGGCGTATTTCTCGGCAACCAAGTAGGGAGAGAAAGTCTAGCATTATTGCCCTAAAAATGCCAATAAAAACATTTTTTAAGCATGATATTACTGAGTTTTTATTCCAAAATTAAGGAGTTAGATTAATCTACGAACTGCCCTATATTATATAGCTATTGACAAGTAGGTATTCAAGGCTAAAATTTTTTGCTGCCTACTTTATTGCATCACAACAGAAGTTAAGGATAATAAAACATGCGTCACGTACCATACGCGCATGTTCTACGAGCGGTCTTATTTCTCTGAAAACACTATTGAGTCGATCCCCGAGGCCTAAGTTATTTCTATTAGGAGCTGCTGGCCTGGAAACTGAATCGAGCCTGTGTAATGCACTGTGACGCGGCGCCGCCTCTGCTGGCTCGTCGTCTTCTATATCAACTATCACTTGATTTGGCTGAGCCATCGCTGTAAAATAAAACACTATAAAAGTGGCTTAATATAAAACTGTGAACCAAAAATTATCATTTCCAAATATTTATGAGTATCGTCCGAAGGGTAACTATTTTGACATTTCTTTTTGACAGATTTTTTTAAGGAATTTTATGACCTGGTAACTTAGACCTTTAAGTCATGTCTTTTTAAAATTTATATCACACTTCACCCCCATTACAACAGTGGAAACTTCAAGATGGATTATGAGTGAACACAAAAGTCACGATTGTTAATTTTATATCATTTGCCTACACTTACTACTTACGTGTTCACGAACACGTAATGGATAATAAAATTACACATTAAACTTCGGGGAAACACAAGTTTTGGAAAATAATATAAAACCGACAAAGTGCACTCTAAATTTTCCCGCCTAAACTCCCTTTTTGACTGTTTTTTTTTAAGGAATTTTATGACCTGGTAACTTAGACCTTTAAGTCATGTCTTTTTTGCACTTTAACTTTTTGACTGGAAAAAAAAGCGCGGGAAACTTTTAATTTAGCGGACGCGATTTTTTGGCTCTTTTGTTTTTATATGTTTATTCGTAATTAATAAGGTCAATTGAGTTATATATTTATGATATATTAGTAATTAGTAATATTGTTTATATTTATTAGTGTTTAGTCTCGTCTTTCGGTAAGTTTTCTTTTATTTGTATTCTATAGGTGGTGGTCATGAACGACCCGCCTGATCCGGAGGGCTTTGTCCCTCCGGCAGGCAACTTTATCACAGTTAATACTGATAACACTAATATTTCTATTGTTTCGAATGAGTCGGGTATGGATACGGATGGATCTACATCTGCCCGTTCCTTGAAACGCAGTCGTTTGCATGTTTGCAAGCACTGCAATAAGAGACGACGTAAACATCATGGTTCGCATGGGACATCGGGATGTAGTTGCTCTGATTCTCAATCGGTGTTACCGATTGAAGAATCTTTGCAAAATAATATAGGTAAGAATATCTCTCAAGCCCCGATATTACCACCTGCCCTAACTTCAACTCCAGTTGGACGTAAAGCATATGATAAGCATGATAGCGCACCATATGTAATTCATGTGCAAAAAAAAATAGTTTCACCTGATGACAGCTCCACACTGCATCCACTATCATTTGGAAAATTTCTAAAAGGGAAAGGCTTCCAAAACATTATAAATGGTAGTCTTAAAAAAATCGGCCGCAATAAGATTTCTATGGCATTTTCTTCCTACACTGATGCTAATTCTTTTATAAATCAAGTCTCTCTTGAAGTTGAAAATCTAATTGCATTCATCCCATCCTTTAATGTAACTAGAATGGGATTAGTGCGAGGTGTACCATCAGAGTGGTCTCCAGAGGAGGTCATACAAAATATCTCTGTTCCATTGGGATGTGGTCCCATACTAAAAGTACGTCGTTTAAATTTCAAGACTTTTGTAGATGGCTCAGCAGTCTGGAAACCGTCCCAAACCATTGTTGTTACGTTTGATGGCCAAGTTTTACCTAAACGGATATTTATTTGTTATAATGCTTTGCCTGTGGATCTTTATATCTATCCAACTATTCAGTGTTTTAACTGTTGCCGTTTTGGGCATACAAAAATACAATGCCGTTCTAAGCCTCTTTGTTACAAATGTGGTCAAAGTCATTCAGGTGATTCCTGTAATACAGATGAAATAAATGCTATATGTTACTTATGCTCAGGGTATCATTTTGCAACAAGCAAAATATGCCCTGAATTTGAGCGACAACAGCAAATCAAAACTTATATGGCTCATAATTCCGTTTCATATGCAGAAGCGGCAAAGTTGCACCCACCTATATCAAAATCATATGCCGACACCTTAGTTTCCTCTCCTTCCAAGAATGTACTTGAAAAATCTCCTTCCATAGCATTTAAAAAAAGAGAACCAGCCTTAAGTCATAAAAAAACTGTATTCCTCAAACCCCGTGCTCCTCCTTCTCCTTCTCATGGGTATGATAAACATGCCCACAACTCCATCATCAAAGAATTCTCAATCCCAGAACCAACAAATGGTAGTGCTCTCTTTAATAAAGATAACAATGGACCAAACAATCAGTTTTCCTTATCAGACTTTATTTCAGCTTTATTTAATTTGTTTACACAATTTAACTTTTTACCGTCCAACGTTGCCCCTATAGTAGAATTGATTTCCCACCTTAATAATAATGGACAGACCGACAGACAAAGTAATACAATGGAATTGTCGCAGTCTAATCAGCAAAAAAAGTGATGTAATATACCTCTTAAATAAATATGAGCCCTTTGTCTTTGCATTGTCAGAGACATGGCTCAAACCAAATCATGTTTTTAAAATTTTTAATTACTCTACGATTAGAGATGACAGATCTGATGGGTATGGTGGAGTTGCCATACTTATTAGAGATTCCATTCCCTTCAACATCATTTCATTACCTTCTCATAGTAATGAAATATCAATTGTAGCAATAAATGTAAATAATATTTGTCTTGTTTCTGTATATATTCCTCATCCTTCATCATCTATCCTTCAAGAGATTAACAGTCTCCTTTCTTCTCTGCCTAGACCATTCCTATTATTGGGGGATTTCAACTGTCACCATCAATCTTGGGGCAGCTCTATTTCAAATTGTTATGGTGAAGAACTGTTAGATATATTTGACCTCCATAACCTGTGCACCTTAAATACAGGTAGTGCCACTCGCCGGTCTGATCCCAGCCAGAACCAAAGTGCAGTTGACCTTTCTATCTGCACCCCCAGCTTAGCTTCTTCTTTATCTTGGTGTACCCTTTCTTCTTCTTTTGGTAGTGATCACTTCCCTATTGTAATATCGTTTCCATTTTCTAAACCAGCTAGTTTTCTTAAGCGATCATATTTAAAATATAAACTCCCTGACAAAGCTGCCAGTGATTGGGAGAAATATAAAGTTAATGTGGAGAAGAAGTTTTCTTCACTTCCTATCTTATCTGAGAATAATGAAAGTTTATGTGCTGAGGCTTTAGCTCGCATATTAATAGAAGCCGCAGATGAGGTGTTTCCTAAAAAAAATAATTCTATTAGTAGAATTCCTTCTCCTCCTTGGTGGGACTCTGAGTGCACAGAGTCAGTTAAGAAACGAAAAGACGCCGAAATAAATTATAACATGAATATGTCTCAATCAAATTATGAAATAGTTTCAAAAATTATTACAGATACTCGAAAACTCTTTAAAAGGAAAAAATATGAAGGGTGGCAAAAATTTTGTTCATCTATTTCACCAAACACTCACCCCACAATTCTATGGCGTAATATTAAAAGATTTAGGTCAGTCTATAACAACACCACTTGTTCTCTTATGTCCGAGCCTTTAGCAAACGACTTTTTAGATAAATTAGCCCCTGCGTGGGTTCCCCAGCCCCTTTATTTACAATCACCCCCGGTAATTGATAATACGATCACTGATAATGGTAACTATTCTAGTTTGAGCCAGCCTTTTTCACTCCCTGAGCTGAAAGGCGTTATACTCAATACTGTTGATACTGCCCCTGGTATTGACGGTATTCCATATTCCTTCTTTGCAAATCTAAGTGATAACCTCCTTATTTACTATTTAGATTTGATTAATTCTTTATTGAAATCCGGTAATATCCCACATGAATGGAAACGCCAAGTAGTATTGCCAATTCTAAAACCGAATAAATTACCATCGGATGTATCGTCGTACCGTCCTATTGTGTTATCCTCTATTTTGATAAAATTAGCGGAACACCTAATTAAAAATCGACTTGAATGGTATGTTGAAAGCAAAGGCCTTTTAGCATCTTCTCAATACGGCTTTAGGAAAGGCAAAAGTACGATTGATTGTTTGAGTATTTTTACTGCTGATATCCGGTTATCCTTTTCTTGTAATCATTCCACAGTAGCAGTATTTTTGGATGTTAATTCCGCCTATGATAATGTTATATTAACAGTTTTATATAATAAATTACAAGCTCTAAAAGTTCCGATCATTCTTTCTAAATTTATTTTAAATATTTTATCCGAACGGTCGGTATTATTGTCAGTGGCTGACCATCAAATGTCGCGACTCGTATGGCGGGGCCTCCCACAGGGTTCAGTGCTGAGTCCTCTATTGTACAACATATATACATACGATTTAGATACTTCATTTAGTAACGATATTAAGGTATTGCAGTATGCTGATGATTTATTATTATATCATTCAAGTGACTCGGTTGAACATGCCTGCACAGTTCTTTCTTCGGCTTTGACTTCTCTATCATCATGGTTGCATTTCAATGGCTTAGATTTATCTACGTCTAAGAGTTCAGCAGTTTTATTCACCCGTAAAAGAATTGCTCCCTTTATTAATATTTTGTGTAATGACATCCCTATCCCAGTTAATGATAATTTTAAATATTTAGGAATTATCCTTGATTCTAAATTGAGTGGAGTACCTCACTGCGACTATGTTATTAACAAATGTGAAAGACAATTAAATATACTCAGATGCCTGTCCGGTGTGTGGTGGGGTGCTCACCCATCCACTTTAAAACTTATATACAATGCAATAATTAGAAGCATTCTTGACTATGCTATATTTCTTCTTGAACCTGGCAGTATTATGGCTCTCCAAAAATTAGACCGCATTCAGTCAAAAGCTCTACGTATTATTTCAGGTGCCATGAAATCTAGCCCCATAAACGCTCTCCAAGTAGAGTGCGTTGAAGCTCCCTTATATCTAAGAAGGCAATTTCTATCAGACAAATATCTTTTTAAAGTCATTCAGTTTACTAATCACCCTCTTATTTTAATATTACAGTCTCTCCTCTCACAAATTCATACATCCAATTACTGGGCACATAAAACTGCTCCATGTTTAGTCACAAGTTATCAAAAATTCCTTTCTTTATCCTCTCCCACCCATCGTTCCAACAGGCTCCCTTTATTCAGCTGTAACTTTGACAGTTTATTATTTTCTCCCAACATTATATATGACCTAATTGATAAATCGGACTCTAATGCCAACACCACTCTTAGAGCAATCCTATCAGAAAAGTTTGAAGGATATCATCACATTTTCACAGATGCGTCGAAACGTACCCCAACAGGTTGTGTCGGAGTAGGCGTCTATCACTCTCAATATAATATTGTCCAAAAAATCAAACTTCCTCCAGAGTCTTCGGTTTTCACTGGTGAATGTTACGGCCTTCTCAAAGCCGTAGAATATGTTAATTTAGTTAAACTTAAAAAAGCTATTATTTTTACAGACTCTCTTAGCGCTCTTCAAGCTTTTCATAAATTCCCATTTAAATTAAGTTGTCAAAATCCCGTTATTTTTGGCATTAGAGACTTTACATTTAATAGTATTTCAAAAGGTTATTCTTTACAATTTGCTTGGATTCCAGCTCACATTGGAATCCATGGTAATGAAGTAGCTGACAAACTCGCCAGTGATGCAGTGCAGTGTGGAGACATGCATCCTTATAAAAATTTCTGCTGCGATATCATAGCTTTACCAAAGTCTTTCCTTCGGGATTCATGGAGGGAAGCTTGGGAGTCAAGTAAACTCACAAAAGGCCGTTATTTTTCGTTGATTCAACCCGATGTCCCAGTGAAGCCATGGTTTTCCAAAACTAATATTGGAAAAGCATCTACTTCCATATTAATAAGAATGAGACTGGGACATGTTTGTTCCCCAGCCCACCTTGCCAGGCTTCACATTGTGTCTAGCTCATTGTGTTCGTGTGGATTTGAGGTGGGGGATGTTAATCATATTCTGTTTTCCTGTCCTCTTTTTGATCACTCTTCCTTTTTTAATGATCTAGTATCCCTTGATATTCCTTTCCCTACGTCTATTCTTTCTCTCCTATGCTCAAATAATCTTTCAGTGTATAAATGTATAGCTTCATTTATTTTCCATAATAATATTAAACTGTAAATAATTTATTGGTAACCTCATCTCATTGTAGTTTGTTTGTAAATTATTGTGTAAGTACGTATTCATAAATCCATATTTTACTTAAATATTCCCAAAACTCTCCTGACCTGTTCAAATTCCGTTTTTCCTAATTCCTTTTAATATTTCGTTTCCCTACCTTTATCAAAAAATTACCATTCTTACTTGTCATTGGCTAAATTCACAAACCGTGCGGAGCCAGAAAAAAAAAAAAAAAAAAAAAAAAACTTTTTGACTGACGTTTTGAATTGAAATTAGGGTTGTCTACTCGACTTTATCAATAGATTAGACTAGATTTGTACTCAACTCGATTGAAGCCAAATCAGGCAGAATACTAACTAAATGCTGATTTGGGCTTTGTTATTTGAGTTCTATCATTAAAGAGTTTATACAGTTGTGTTATATTTCAGGCTGACGATACAAGAACGGAACAATAGAAAGAGTGAGAGCGTGTTTAGTTCGATGTGTAGGCTGTAGGCATCTTTAAACAAAAATACATGAAAGTTATATAGTTTATATAGTATAGTATAAAATAATTTGTCGAATTTAACTCGGGTTTATATCTGAGTCAAAGTGAAATTTTGCTAAAGTAAACTCGTCGAGTATTTTCCGAAATGGACACCACTATTCGATATCCGCTCAGAAATTTCGAGTTTCAAATTTATTACAAAAATTAATAATCGTATGTCAGCGAGGATTGTGTGCAGCGTAACTACTTTCTACTAGACTAGTAGATTATAAGCTTAAGGCTGATTGTTCACGTGAGCCCGCCAAATTCAAATTTCTAGTGGTATTTTTGCAGTTTGTAGGTCTATAATAAGTTCTAGATTCATAGCAGTAGTAATCGCGACATTAACTATATAACATTCACAACTGAGAACTAAAACCTTTGCAAAATCGTTAATGTAGCTAAAAGTAGTGTAAGGTGTTACTTTTGACCATTGGCACAGTTTTTTTTTATGTGATAGGAGGGCAATCGAGCAAACGGACCGCCTGATGGTAAGCGATTACCGCCGCCCATGGACAACCGCAACACCATAGTAGTCACAAGTGCGTTGCCAACCTTTTAAAAGGGGATTGGACCTCCGGTAACCTCACTCACTCGGCGAAACACAACGTAAGCGTTGTTTAACGCCGGTTTTCTGTGAGGCCGTGGTATCACTCCGGTCAAGCCGGCCCATTCGTGCCGAAGCATGGCTCTCCCACATAAAGTTTTTGGCTTGATAAGCATTTTTAAGCAAAAGATTTAGTTCTCAGTCATGCCATGAATCTACAACTTATTATAGACCGACAAACTATAAAAAAAACACTTGAAATTTGAATTTGGCGGGCTCAGGTGAACGACCAGCCTTAAATTAGGATATTTTAGTAGGTCGAAATGCCTCAGTAGATTTTTTTATATTTGGCAAATTAGAATTGGAAGATATCTGTGGTAAGTACAGTTGACAGTACATCATAGTATCCAAACAAAACTCAAATTCCTTCAATCGATTTTCAATTTAATGTCGAAATAATAGAGTTTATTATGCATTGGGGAAATTTGGCACACATCGGCCGCAGAGGGTAGAGAGAGCGGTGCATCGTAATACCAACACACCTCCCCCCCCTGCGGCCCCTCAACCGTCAGCCGCAGTGTCGCCCACACAACACCGCGGCCCACCCCAGCTGCGGTGCCTCCCATACGACACCGCAACCTCAGTGGCCGCTCCAATGCAGGCCTCCTCGGCAAAGCCCGCAGGAGCAACCCCACCCTGGGGTCCTACTTACCTTCGCCGTGGGCCACCGGTTACTAAGCCACGCCGCGACAAGGCGAGAACCCCTTGGTGAGGGTGTATTACCTACCTATGCCAGCCCGCAAAGAGTATAGTGTAATAAATAGGAAACCAACCCGCAAGTCGCAACCAAGCCAGCCTAGGAGAGTATAGCATAAAACCCTATCATTTTCTCTGTGTTAGACATTAAATTATTTGCATTCATTTATTCTATTTACATAAAAAAAAGAACAAAAACATAAGATTAAAAATAATTGTAGTCCACCGGTACAGTATCGCGAACCGGTTCCAAACTACCAGTAGTAGCCTCCCACGGATAGGAACCACCTAACAATATGTTCTGCATTTAGGAGTACCGCTTTCTGTATCAGGCCGTTAACCCAGCTGCCTGGCGAGAGCCTCAGCAGGTGTGAGTCGAGGCTCTTGCTTGGCTATTACACCTTTACGGTCACAACTACCGCTTTAATGATTACCGAGTCAACTTCCCACAGCTAGCCATTAGCTTATAGGAGGCATACTATTATGCAACACAGGCACTCCTTGATACAGTCATGTCACGAGAGGCAGAGGATATTGAGGCCGTCGTGATGCCTTTCCAGCCACTCCTCCACGACGGGTCTTACAGCCACTATCTTCAGCAATACTAAGTTGAAGCTCACTGACATTAGGTACATTTCTTAGTATACAATAAACAAGGATTGTAAGGAATAGAAACAAATTTACTGACAATAGTTTATTTTTTTTAAATTATAGTCAATAGACCGCAATGAATTTCTAGCATTTGATACGATGAGCAATTACCACCTACTGTAGGTACGATACAACATGTACATAAGCACGATGTAGATATACGTAAATTCAGTCTTTGATTAGGCTTCACACCGTAGCCAGCGAACAGCTCGGGCCACGGGCGTTTCCGTCGAATCCGATCGTTGTTAACTAAGACGAGTAATAATGTCATTACACACATACACGAATAAGTTATAATTTGTGCTTAAATTATTCCGAAATAAATCAATACACTATGTAATTGGACTGCATCGTTAAATAATGAACGGTTGATTTCGCATACTTAGCACGCTCATGGCATAACTTTTGAGAGCTCTCACGCTTCGTTGTCTGGCCTTAGGTTGAGTACACCTTGCGAATGTAGATCTCGGACTGCTTCTAACAAACGTCTCTCTGCTCTAGGCTCCCCTAATGCAACATCGACGCTTCCTGCGCATAGCAACAAGGCTCTGAGTGCGGCCCTCGGCCAGTCTGGTCTTAGCCCTCGTCTTACTGTGACTCCAGCAGAAGTAGCACCTAATCTCGTGCATTCTGCTTCTAATCGGTCTCCGTACTCTTCTATTAAAGTTTCGCCAACTGATCTTCTTAGTTCTGGTGTCAAAGATGATAAAAGTAATAACGCAACGTCATCCATGGGTCTGCCCAGAGAAACCATTTGCCAATCTAGAGCTATGCACTCGCTGACACCATCTTTATCACGAAAGAGGAGGTTTCCACTCCAAAAGTCTGCGTGTGCAAGTGGTGCTGGCTCAGCAGGTCTCAATAATGTCCCGAGTAAGGAAGGCGCCCGAGCACTTAAGGCGGATACAGCGGCTGCTTCTTCAACACAGTCAGGACGCCCTCGTAAAAATGCTTCAAGTTGTGGGAGTCCTCGCCGTACAAGGCGCAGGTACCCGGCTGCAGCTCTTTCGCAGGGGAACAGAAAATCAAATCTTTGGTCTAAAGGTCCTTCTCTATCGCGCAGTGCAAGAGACAGCGCATGGAGTCTCGCAGCAGCATGAAGGGCTGCTCTTGCACGCTCTGCAGTCAGTCCTTCAGCGAAATCAGCCGCTTCATAACCAACAGATGTAACATCTTCTAAAACAAGTTCGCTATCTCCTCCGATTTCATCTGAAAAGAAGATAAAAACATTTGAATGAACGCTGATATTATTCACAAAATATAGGTAACTATGTTTAAATACAATATCGAGTGTCGTCATTCGTTTTCAACAGAACCTACGAGCGAAAAGCTTGACCTAATTTTTTAACCTTTGGAAAGTGGAACCTAGAAACAGGTCATACAGACGAGAGGGGGTGGGGATGAAGGAGGTCGGGAATGTCGCGTATGACTCGCAAAGGTGAAAAGTCAAGGGGGAGGCTGCTCACAATTAAAAAATTTAGTTTTCACAAATTGTTGACTAGTCACTAACCGTTTGTAGTTCTACTTACAATACATGTATACAATAATATGTACAGTGTAGCACACATGTGAAAATATTTGACGTATAGGTATATAGTTATGTAGGTATTTGAGATACCGACATCAACAATCTACCAAGGCCATGAGAAGACAAAAATAAATTTCTCAAGTCAATGACTGTAGATTCGATACACGCGTTGCATACAAATAAGTGAAGAACGGACATCATAATATCATCAGTTGCGTTTTAAATATTGAATTCGACATGCCAGATATATTACTGACCAGGTAATCTTGCCTTGACGCATCTAGGCACGGGTAAACCTGCGCCAGGGCCGAGTGCTTCTTCCGCCAGTTTGTTAAGAGCTGGTGCTAGCTCCGTGTAGAACAGGATCTCCCTGGTGTCAAACTGGGCCTCCGCCACGAAGAGCCGACCGAACGGGTCTCGTGGGGGCAGCTTGACGACGAGTGGTAGAGCCTTGCTCTCACCATTGCTTTCGTAGCACACAGTCACAGCCAGGACACGACTTAATGCTCCCGCTACACCTGCCCGAGACTCCACGTGCACCTAAACATTATACGAAATAAGTAGGTATGCAAACCATAATATGTAGTTCTTTAAAAGAGAAAGCTTATGGTTATAAAGAAGTCTAATTTTTACTTAGTTAATTCCATTAAATAAAAGTAGTATCTAATCTCTTTTGTGTAAGAACACATCGACAAGCCAAATAAGAAAAAAATATTTTCGTTTTCCTCGAATACTTAAGTAGGTAACTACCTACTTAAATAATGTAAGTATAATTTTTTTTTATTCCTGATAGGCTTCCGCTTGACCGCCAGTTCGCCTGATGTTAAGCAACACTGCGATCTACGATGGAGCGCGCTTGCCTAGAAGAAACCTAATTTACGATACTAATTAACATGCTCGAGTGAAAACGAAAAGTTTCACAAATCCGCACGTCGTGTATTAACTAGTTACAAGTTGCTAATCAATGCCGTCTTTCCGACTAATTTGACCATAATTTTAATTATATACTTCTTAGTAGGTAGGTACCTACCTAATTATTTATCTAAGTAAATTAAAAATTATGTAAGTACACTAAAAATAATGTTGTAAGTATTATGTGTATAAAAAAGATAAACCTCGCTAGGTGCGACCACGCCCGCGCCAGCTAATAGCTCTCGGGCCCATTCCTCGGTGAGAGCGGCATCCGCGTCAGCCTCCGGGCCAGGTTCGCAATCGGAGTCTTCGCTACCGCTACTGGGGGCCTCAGAGACCGCCGCGCTGTCCGGCCCCCCGGCTTGCATCGTACGCACTACTTTATACTACACTGCGACAAATACCGTCTCTACTTATAACGACGTGAACACACACATTTCTGATTCTACGCTTATAAAATCGACACGAAACATGAGCGTAGCAAACAACATTACTTCATACTGGGATGCTACCGCGATATCGGTGCACTGAGCTCTAATATCTATTATGCTGCCTGGGGCTACGTCTCGCTTCGCTTTACGGGCGTCTCGCGCATGCGTAGGTCCCTCAATTATTCATTGGGACTCCCATACCGTGTCACCCACCGCTCAATCATCAACCTACACATGAATTGCTTATTTTTGTTTAGGTAATATTGTAGCGAAGCCCGGAGCTTCGCACAGCCCAACAGCCCACAATCCCTCGCCAATCCGATCCAAAACTTCATTTAAAATGTCAGATTATGACAAATTTTGATGTTTTTTACAACTGCCCAGTCCCAATTGCGGTTTTATCGAGAAGTGAAAATAAAATTGTATTTAAAAACTAATGTACAAGCATATGCTAAAAATTTGCTCTCATCACTAAGGTTTGTTTTTTTGGACTATTCTGATAAATAATAGAGACCCTTCTTCTATTATATCGATCCCCATATAGTGTGCGAGGTTCAATCTACCTGTAGGTAGTTATAATGAATAACTAGCCGATTACTGTTCTGCTGATGGGCGTGGACATTCCGCTCCATCACGCTATAAGTAACTTAGTGCAGGATTGGCAGACTTTTATAGAGTGGTTCCCGTTTTTTTACGAACATTAGTTTGGTGGTCGTAAGCGCGGCTACTACAGCTACACTAGAGATCCTGAGTTCGATTGCCAGGTCCAGCAAAGACTAGGGTATATATGAGATTTTCAGTAGCATTTCGGAGTAATGGGTAATGCACGGAATTTTTGAACAAAACACGGTCTACGATAATGATCTATTACCGTGTCGTTTTCTACGGTATTTCTTAATATAAATTACAGTGTAAGTAATAGTCAAATTTTCAGTCCTTAATTATAAAAATGCATAAAACAAAACGCATGCCGCTGTTGGAGAAATCCCCAAAGTTTAAATCTGTCTAAATATTAATTGCTTGTCAGGTCATATGATCCGCCAAAATGAAAAAGTGAAACAAGATTTTCGTCGTGATTTTTTCTAATTGCTACTTGCGTAGATTGAATCTACGGAAATCCTTAGGCTTCAACATGGAGACAAAGACCAGCCAAAAGGATCAAACTTAAAATCTACAAGCTAATCTGCAATTCTACAATGCAGTAGTAAAGCTTGTGTCTCACGGCTGGACTAAATGGATCTCCAGATCAGCAATATGTCAAGCAAAGTTAATGCTTGACGCTGGTTTTCATCTGGGGCCGTTGTGTCTCATGGATATCAATCAGGAAAGTTGTGTGTAATGAAATTACATAATTTTAATACAATCAATCATAAAAATCCTTATCAAGCCAAAAACTTGGCGCAATCTGTGTAATTGGTTAAAATTGTCATTTTACACTACTTTTAGTTACAATAATGATTTTTAAACAATGGTTTTAGATATAAATTGTGAATTTTGTATAGTTAATGTCGCAATTACTATTACCATTAATGCAGAACTTATTAAAGACCTACAAACTGCGAAAAATCACTTGAAATTTGAATTTCGCGGGCTCAGCTGAACGATCCGCCTTAAACACTTCATAGTGGCAAGGATCAGTTTGCCATACTAAAAATAAATCATGAAATGTCAGTTATTGACTGTTGACTTCTTGACTGCGACATGAAGTAAATGTGAGTTTGATTTGACGTTTTACGTTTCTTTCTTCAGCTTCAGCAAAACAAAATCGTCATTTTGCGGTACGGTGTCGAAAATAAAATGTAATTAATTCTTGATTTAGAATTGAGTATGTAAAAGAAAAACCATGGGCAAGGAAAAATCTAAAAAACGAAGAAAATCTAGCTCGAGCTCTAGTAGCTCTGATTCGTCACAAGAAAAGAAGAAACTCCGCAAGTTAAAGAAAAAGCTCAAGAAAGAACAAAAGAAGACTGAAAAAGCATTAAAAAAGAAGCTGAGAGAAGAAAAGAAGAAGCTTAAAAAGAAGTACAGGAGCAAGAGTACAAGTAGTAGTCGTGATGGAAGCAGTGCGAAGGAAAAAGGCGTCTCAACGGATATACCCCTTGGTAGAGTATCGAGAATCCAGTTTATTGCTGGAAAAGAGACATAGTTAATGTATATAAATTAGACTAATTTGGGCTGTTCTTTTTCAGAATTGATGGAAAAATCCAAAGCTATGGCTCCTATGACCAAAGAAGAATGGGAAAAACGACAGAGTGTGGTTAGAAAAGTCCTGGATGAAGAGTCTGGAAGATACAGGTTATCCTATCTCTCTTATATCTTAAGTTTTTATTTCATTAATTTTTCCTGTTATAATATGTACCTACCTATAGTCTTGCACTATTCTAATTTGCTTTACAGCTATCACCACCAACCAGATCTATCTCCCAGGTTTCTCTCACTTCTGAACAAAATTCTGTTAATAACATAATTATAAAACTTAATTAATATTAATTGCAAAAGTTCCAGATTTTTTTTTATTCGTGATAGGCTTATGCTTGACCACCAGTTATCAGAATTGTTACAATATTTCTTTTAAATGAATGCTGTTACCATCCCTCAGTTGAGTCTTGTTTTCAGGTTAATAAAAGGTGATGGAGAGGTGTTAGAAGAAATTGTGTCTCATGACAGACACAAGCAGATTAATAAACAGGCTACACAGGCTGATGGAGCTTTTTTTCAGTTGCACACTGTACAGAAAAAGTCGCTGTAGATAAATATCTTGATTATTTTTATACATATCAGCATGACTACCATAACACTACTATCATTTAAGCATTTCTACACTGGACACACTTAATACATGCACCAGAAAAGATTTATGTCTGCATAAAATATTTTATTTAATATATATATGTACTGTTACAATAAATAAAACTTTTAAGGAGTTGTGTGAAGCACTCATACTGAATACTATTCTGCTATTTATTTTGACCCTACAACTGAAATTATATTCTGCACTTTGTATTTCTTTTTGGGCCCTTTGCATGAAATTGTATATTGACTATATTCTATCCTGAGAGTTGTGCATAGGATATTTTTATATATTTAAAAAAAAAAAAATTAGAGCATAGGACTCCCATTCCCATCATGGCATATAGCATGTGCCGACATGGCCCTTTCTATTTGTACCTATCTCATAATGTCAGCCCCTTATTCATAAAAATTTTAAACATCCTATAGCTATATCCTATAACTAGCGGCCTGTCCCAGCTTTGCATGGACATAATTGAAGTTTTAGTAGGATCCCTAATTTTTTCTAGTAATAGAATTATGGCCTATCTTATTCTGGGATAATGTAGCATTCTAATGGTGAAAGAATTTTTGAATCGGCCCCATAGTTTTTTGTTTATTCATTAATGGCAACAAACAAACATTATCTTTCCTCTTTATATTAAGTTGTGATAATTAGTATAATAGGTATCTCTTACTGTCAAATATACAATAAGACCTTGTAAACATTATAGTACAATAAATATTTTGAATTTGAGTTTCCCTTTGAGTTTCCACCTGGACCAAATGACTGCCAATAAATATAGCCTATGTTACTCGGTGAAGATGTAGCTTTCTAAAGGTGAAAGAATTACTTTTTACGAATTTTATGGCGTTGTATTGATATTATTTGATTCCCGAAGTTTTGGATCCTTTAAAGCATCTATGGTCACGGGTAGACTAAGTTGTTGGACGTCTTAATGTTACAATTACTAACAGCACCTTGAGTCACACAGTGTATCGAAAGAAAACCCATACAGACAAATACTTAAATGGTGAATCACACCACCACCCAACACAGTTATCTACCGTCGGTAAATCATTGTTTCAGAGAGCGCGGGGGATCTGTGATGAGCAACATCTGGCTGCAGAGCTTCAACATGTCAAGCAAGTATTTCGTGACAACAAGCTCCGAATACCGCGCCCTCGTCACAGAAACCGCGTGGAACGTGCCACAGTCGAACGCCTACCTGCTATATTACCATATGTTAGAGGAGTCACAGACAGGATCGGCTATATCTTGAAGCGAGCTTCAATCAAAACATACTTCAAGCCGCTGAAGAAGATTAGTCAGTTCCTACCACCTGTCAAGTGTCACATACCTCTGCAAGATGCAGGTGTATACAAGCTAGATTGTGATTGCGGTGTCTCTTACATAGGCCAAACTAAAAGAAGCATAGGGACCCGCGTAAAAGAACACATCGCTGATGTCAAACACCGCCGTTTCAAGAAGTCAGCAGTTTGTGAACATACCCTAGACAAGGCCCAGCACTACATCAGATTTGATAAACCACAAGTCCTCGCAAAAGAAAACCGATTCCTTCCCAGGATGATCCGAGGCTATTAAATTAAAAAACATCCAAATTTCAATAGAGAAGATGGCTGGGTCTTATCACCTGCTTGGAACCCCATTATAGATTCCATAAAATCAAAATCCATGCCCAAAACTGCAAGACCGAAGGATACGGTGAGCTCGTTCGCCGTGAATCGGATCGCCAATAATTAACAAAAATGTAAGGTAGCTGTTAGTAATTGTAACAATAAGACGTCCAACAACTTAGTCTATGGATGCTGTAAAGGATCCGAAACGTCGGGAATCAAATAATATCAATACAACACGATAAAATCCGTAAAAAGTAGTGTTATTTCAATGTGAAAGAATTTTTAAATCGGTCCAGTAGTTTTTGATGCAAATACGAATAAACAAAAAACAAATCTTTCCTCTCTGAAATAATAATTATGTTATTACTCAGTGAAGATGTAGCTTTCTAAAGCTGAAAGAATTTTTAAAATCGGTCCAGTAGTTTTAGATGCAAATATGAACAAACAAACAAATCTTTCCTCTTTATAATATTACTTTTTAGATTAATATTTTCTTTGATCTGTCACAGAATATTACACGTCAAATCAATACAAAGCATGATATAGCTATGCAAGGTTTAGAAGGCGTTTTAAATTTTTATGAATTAAATGTTATGATATTAAATGATGAGTTAGTCAAATCATTGTTGTAATTAAAAATGCTTCATCTCAATCAGTTGCATATTAGGTAATAGTCTAAGCAATAGTTAGTCAATTATAACGTGTAAGATGGGGGGGGGGGGGGGTCATGCCTTCGTGAGCGATTGAAGTTTCCTGGTCCAGCGCGAAGACGAAGTATAAATACATGGATTTGTTTTTATGAAATTTGTTTATTGATCTACCTATTAACATAATTTATAGTTCATCTTTGGTTTTCGTCAGGTCCTCGTTGGACGTAACGTCTTGGGATGCTGAGTTTGTGTTTGTCTCCTGTAATTGTTCTGTGACTAGAGTTATTAGGCTTTCAAGCGGCCGCCCTCCGTGTTCTATGTTCACTATCTTCTTGTCCTTGTATAGAATTAGCGTGGGTAGGCCATTGATCTGAAAATCGAAATTGTATATTAGGGGCTGATTTTTCCATCGCCAGATTATCATCGGAGGAATAAATTCGAATTTTCGACGGTTTTTCTATACAAAATCTGTCAAACGTCAGATTTATTCCTCAGCTAAAAGTTATCTGGCAATGGAAAAATCGGCCCTAGAATGTTTCACCAAGGGCAGCGACCCCCCCCCCCCCTGTAAAATAATTGTCGATTAAAAACTGTCAAAATAAACAAGAACACAAATACCCAGCGAGCTTTGACTAGTGTTGCAAAAAACTCGAGTCTACGAGTCCTATATAAATGGACTCGGATGATGAATTACAAGACTCGACTCATTACAACAGGACTCCAAGACTAGAGAACTAAGTTCTCTACGAGCCCTTGTATGTGACATGAGAGCTCGGCCTCGAGTCTCTTTGTGTGCTCGAGTCCTTTTATGCGGCGAGTCATACTCAAGTTTTTATAGCGGACGATCAAATGCAATATGCTAACTGGTAAACACGTTTACTCAATTATCTAAAATATTAACAACTTAAAGGATAGTATCTCAAAATATAAAGCCAGTTTAGCTTCACATCTCTATTTTCATAGAAGTGAGTTTTTAGCTGATTTGTAATGATTTTGTCTAGTCAGTTTTTTTTAGTGCAGAATTACATAACCACTAATATAAACTTATCACCTATTCGAGTCTTTTCGAATGATGAGTTTCAAGACTCATCTTCATGCTTCGAGTTTTTCTTGAAGACTCGAGTTTATTTTAAGACTCGAGTCCTTTTGTAAGACACAAGTGGTTGTTAAATGACTCGGACTCGGCTTGACTGTAGACTCCGAACCTTTTTAGCACACCGAGTCTTGCTTATTTGAGTCGAGTCTTTAAAATTACGACTCGAGGACTCGAGTTTTTTGCAACACTAGCTTTGACACATGAATTTCTTACCTTTTCTGTTTCACATATTGGCTTTGACTGTACGCAGTCAACATCAGCTATTATAACACGAGTTTCATTTTGGAATCGCTCGCCCAATTTCAACCAAAGTGGGCTCAACTGCATACAATGTGCACACCTGCAAAATTATGTGGAAGTTTATAAAAAAAAAAATTAGAAACTTATTGAAGATTACTATGTGACGTGGCCACTGGCTTTTATAAACAGTTATGTTCTTATAACTAAATAGCATTGCTTGAGTTAGCGAGAGCATTGGCACATCAATCTTAGTATCGTCATCATTTGCGCGTGTCCTGACTGCCCTTAATTTCATTAAAAACAAACCTATATAGGATTATAATTTCATGACATTTTCAATAGTCTCTGTTATCCTAAAATCGACTTAATTTTCATATTGTACAGTTAGCATTTCAAGTTCAAATGTTTTTATTTCAAATACAACTCTAGTTGCAATGGTAATATTAGATGATATTTAAAGTTAATGCCTGGCAGTACTACTCGTGCGCGATAAGTTGAGACTCGCGTGGAATCTCCCTTCGCTTTATCTTGGACGCCTGTCTTTGTCTTTTTAACCGACTTCTAAAAGGAGGAGGTTCTCAATTCAACTGTATTTTTTTTTATGTTTGTTACCTTATAACTTTCGACTGGGTGAACCGATTTTGATGAATCTTTTTTTATTTGAAAGCTGGTGCTTCCCGTGTATGTGTGTGTGTCAATTTGTCCAGTTCTGACAATGTCAGCCATGAGAAAACCATATATGTCTTCAATTTGCATTAAGTATGTGCGCGACAAATGGACGAAGAACTGAATATCACGCCAACCGATTTTGATTATTCTTTTTTTAATCGATAGCTCATACTAGAGGATACAGAGGTGGTCCCATAAAAATTTGGTCAAGATCTGATCACAAAATTTAGAACAAAATGACAATAACACGCAAATGATAACATCGTCTAGGTATGCGTAAAATGTTGAAATAAAATAACTTTTAACAAAAGTGAAACCGCCTTCAAAAACACAAAAATAATACATACATACATACACTCACGCCTTTCTCTCACAGGGGTGGGCAGAAACTTTAGACAAAAATAATGCAAACATAAAATAACAATTTCGGAAATCGGTGGCAAAAACAAAAGTTCAAACCAAATCGAAGGCCCGGGTCCGAAACTAACTGTTAATTTATGTTTGCATTATTTTTATGTTTTTGAAGGTGGTTTTATATAACTAGCGTAATAGTATGTAGTCCTTACTAATATTTTAATCGTGAAAGTTTGTGAGTATGGCTGAATGTATGGGTGTTTGTTACTCTTTCACGCCAGAACGGTTGAACGGATTTAGATGAAATTTGGCACACAGATAGATTTTATCCAGGTCGGACCCAATCATGAAGTCCACGCAGACAAAGTCGCGGGCAGAAACTAGTGAAACATAATTACTAGTGAAAAATATTTGCTGTTACGAGTACATCGCAGTGTATAAAGAATAATATAAAGCTGCGCTAAGCGCCAGTGTACAAATAAGGCAGAATTAAATAGCGCAGACAAAATCACGGCGGAGGGTAGTTGTGATTTTATTTGTGCTTTGTACAAACACGCGTCTGTGACGTCCCTGCGCTCAGGTCTCAACGTATCGCGGACGGGTAGCAAATCATTACAGAATAGGAATAGTTTTTACCAAGGTGCAAAGTAATTTATAAATACTAATTCTTTTTCCATGAAAGTCTCAAATGTTTCTTCTGAAATCCTGGCTACAGGTAGAGCTTTCTTTTTCTTTAAAAACTTATCAGGGTCATGATTTTCCGTAAGTAACATTTTTTCGACGTATCTTTTTAGATCTTCTATCGTTTCGGCTTCAGCTACACCCATCTGAAAATTAGGTCCATATTTTTCATATTATAATCTCATACTGGAAAGATTCATAATCGTAAACTCGAGGTGAATACTCGAATTTAATTGGTTAAATTCTGATTTAGCTTTCTTTTTAGTCAAGAGTCATCAAAATAACATAACATACCATCACGACTGTATTCCATTCCATATATATTATTGTATGTTTAGGTCCCATGCCATAGGGGCGAGCCTATTGCTATTATGCGGGTACAAATTCTAAACTCCTAGCTGCTACTGAGAATTTCAAAGAAAAACCTAATAACTCTGCTCAACCTGGGAATCGAACCGTGGACCTGTACTGTAGCAGTCGCGCTCAGGACCACTAGGCTAGGCTATGGCTAATAACTACTAATAAGTGACTTAAAAAGCGACCGAGAGCTTTCACCTTTATTCTGGCAATACCAGTTTACGTTGGCTCTAAGTGTAATCTGTTCACAGCTCATCATCTAAATTTTAAGATGATGATGGCATTGCAATGAGGGCTACCGTTTTTAACCTCACTAAATGGCGCCACTGGCTACGTACCGTAAAAATATCTAGCATGCCGCAGAGATACGTAGTCCCGTTTTGTTCGGAAAAAAAGGGGACATAAGTTTCCGAAAGGTAAAACTGTCACAAAACACTAACATTAATTGACCCGTAACTCTTATTTGTATTGCAAAATATTCACTAAATTATTGAAAAATATTATTAAACCCGTGTAGTAAAAACAGTATCCTCACGCTACACTAGCGCCTCTAGCGGCAAATTCACACGCGATAATCCTCATTACTATGATTTGGCTCAAATAATTTGCTAATCTTACTAATAAATACTATACAAAATTCTGACTTGCTCTGTTGAAATATAAGAAAAATATATAACTAAATTAAACCATAGAATGGACCAAAAGTGAATACAATACAGGCTGTATTGTATGTTTTTAATATGAAAGATGTTTTTAGTACCTACACAAACATTGTGCGAGATGTTATCTTATAATCTAAGTAGGTTATGATAATATGATATAAAATGGAAAGATACCAGCATAAATTACGATAGTGAATACATGAAAATATACCCCTAAAATCCTCTAATTTTGTTTAATTTGAAGGAGAAATATTATTTTATTATTTTGCCCAGCAGATTAGAAGAAAATATACCATCAACTTACAATTCTGCCATTGACAATCCACATGAGATATGGATACTGTTTGATGTCGAAAGTCTTGCAGGTCATTTCATTGTCCAAGCAGTTCACTTTGCCTATTTGTATGTACTCATTATGTGCATACTGTACTGCTAATTCTGCCCACACAGGAGCCAATTTCTGGAAATAGAATTGAATCAAATCCCGAGTCAATCAGTTTCTTCTAGGCGAGTGCGCTCCGTCGTACATCACAGTATCGCTTAACATCAGGCGAACTGGCGGTCAAGTTTAAGCCTTTCACGAAAAAAAAAAATGGAACATTTAGCAAATATAAATCTTCATCTTTTAATCAAGCTTAGGAATGAATTACATAACTGTGAATAATTTGCAGCTCACCTGTGATGCTTTACACCATGGTGCATAGAACATGATAAAATGCTGTCCTTTAGACACAAACTTCTCAATATTTTGATCATTCAAGTATGCCATACCACCATAAGTTTTCACCTCTCTGGAATCTTTTTCGTGATCTAAACCCTGATTAATGTAAAAAAAGTATCAATAAGATTTAAATGAAGAAGAAGTAGAATAGAACCATCTTACATAAAAATAAAGACTCTCAGATACCTACTCAATAGCTAAAAAAAGGTTGCAAATTAGCTCTCTTTGGGATGATGCATATTTATCCTTACCTCAGATTTCATAGTGAAGACTTCACTTAAAAATAGTGTAAGGGATGGCAAGTCCCTAGTGCCCTTATACTCTACTGGTGTGAAAGTATTCTTATGGAAGTATAGCAGTGTTGGATATCCTGGAAATATATAATACTAAACTCATGTTTCCAAACTTAAAAAATACAGAACCAATTTCAACTACCGTACAGTTTATCATAGTCATTAAACTTGAGCTACAATATAGAAGGGGAAAAGGGTAATAAATCAATAAATACTGTACTGAACCAGATCAGATAATCACTGTCATTTGGAGTGTGATAGCTGTTAATCGGATTAGCGCGAGTCGGACTCGCCCATCGAGAGTTCCATACAAATTTTTTCTTATACTTTTAGATTATGACGGTATTACTTTGCAAATTTCGTAGTTCTAGGTCAAGGAAAATACCCTATAAATTTTGATATCTTTGAGAGTGTCGAAATATACGTTTTCTGCGGCATACACGGCCATATTATCTTTTCTTTAGCTAGAATTGCCCATACTTTTCCCCAAATATTTTCTTTACGTCTATTTTAAAGCATATGAGTTAAGTTAAGGCGGAGCGAATTTCTCGTGAAAACGTAATATCAAAATAAATCGTAATACAGACAATATTCTATCAAATTGTGTTATTATTCAGATTTGGATACAGTTAACTAGGTTCCTACCGTATTATTTCGTCTACTACTCACTTCACTGGAAATAAAATACCGGAAAATCATTCCAAACTAGGTAAAGTTATCAATATCAATTGTATTTGCTTACAATGATTTCCAGTAGAAGTATTTTGGATGAAATGGTACAGTAGGAACCTCGATTAACGATATCCTAATCCAAATAATAACAGGTATTGATTAACCCTTTGACCGCCACGTCAAAACAGAAAAAGCGTGCCCTCCGCGCCAAACTTCCGAATTTACTATAGAAATGTTACCCAGTCGTGACCGTGACAGTATGCCCAGCACGGGCATATTTTGGTTTGTCGTCTATACATGAATTACGATTTATTTCGGTATTACGTTTATAAGGGAAATTTGGTCTGCCGGACTCTTAACTTAGAAGTTTGATTTTTACACAGCTTCAAGGGACTGTAGACCTGAGTATATAGTTTTAATTTCAACTTGATACCTCCACGCGTTCCCGAGATAAAGGGTCTGGACAGACAAATGGTTGGACGGACAGACGCATGGTAGGACACCAAAGTGATCCTATAAGGGTTCCGTTATTTCCTCTTGAGGTGTGGAACCCTAAAAATGGGGATCGCACATTACTAGTATTCTTGTTAACCCTTCATGCTAAGCTAAATGCTTGTGTTACGAGTTGGTTCACGTCAGTAGAGCAATGGGAGGATTTCAAACTGGAAACCACATGACCGCAAGTCCGACGCCCTAGCCATTAGGCTACCGCCACTTAAAAAAAGTTTGTCCTTTATGCATTGCTAAACCATTCATCCTATTACAATGAAACTTTAGTGAATTGTTGTGTGTGCCTGGAAAGTTTTATGACAAAAAAAGAGGCAATGCAATGCATGCTGGGGGACAGCTAATATCTAATAAGATTCTTGCTTGTACCATATCAATACATTCATTAAAATTGTAACAGGCCAGGTCTGTTCAAATGTTTGTATTTCAAATACATTATAGATATTGGGTATTGAACTATACATAGAACAGGGGTCACCAATTACTATCATTTGGAGTCTGTTTATTTAAATAATGTGAACGTCGCTATCCGGGACGTATGCGCGCCATGAACATCGTCATATGTATTTATTTTGTTAAAATTAAAATAATAAACTTTGTACTCATGGTCCGTACAAAATAGCTTAGTGGTCAAGATCTAGACTGCGGTCTGCCATTTGGTAACCTTTGTTATAGAAGAACATAATCTATTATATAATTTAAGAAAAATTTACCTGTGATATCATTATCATTGCATAATTTATAGTGTATTGTACAGTCAACCTGAGCAATTGCAAACTTTGAATCTTTTGTGTTGACAAGCTCAGCTAGCTCTGACCAAATAGGATGGAACTCTGTACAGTGCCGGCACCTGAAAGTGAAAGTATTACAGCAATGTGCTGAATAAATCGTTTATAACTACATATTCTGATATAATAATAATGATTATTTATAAGTACATAAATTTCAAATATTGTTGTATATTCTCCTTACCAAGGTGCATAAAACATTATAAAGTTGCCATCCATTTCTTCAATTTGGAATTTAAAATTATTTGCATTGTATTCATAGATCGAGCTCTCTTCAAGTGCAGCAAAGTAGGGTAAAAATAAAAAAAGAAAACAAAACATCAATAATCTTCTGAGCATTTTGAATGAGTTATGTAGAACTATAGATTAAAACGGTAGTTTATTCTTGTGCTACTAAGTAATCATTGAAGAAACTAAAATGAATTAATTGAATAATAAACACCAATCATCACTTCACAACAAATCAATCAATTCAACTAGGGATGGGCAAAAAATATAGACTTAAACATGTAATATTTAGAGGCGCTCTATTCTTCTACATCTAGGTAACTTATAAATTTATACCCGAATCATAGTATTTAATAAAAAACTGAAACAAACTTACACAATTTTAATATCGAAACTAATACAAATTGCATAATTTATCCTTGAAAAGCATTGCTATACACTGACTTTTATTTCTGGTAAGAAACATGAGTATCGATATCGATACTTTTTAGTTTTCACTACTTAGGGTTTTCCCTGGCATAGTCAGCCATATTGGCTACCGACTTTAGGTATACACGCATATTTTGTAGGTATTTCACCACCTCCCCTCTTTATAACCCTTACACTAGCCAACCAGTGGTTGGCTAGTTTAAGTTATAATCGGTGGGTATCTCGCGCATTTTTAGAAAAAGGAATCAAATAATTTTGTGGTAATTTTTACGTGGGAGAGCCAGGTTTCGGCACGAATGGGCCGGCTCCGGAGACCGGAGTGATACCACGGCCTCACAGAAAACCGGCGTCAAACAACGCTTACGTTGTCTTTCGCCAATTGAGTGAGGTTACCGGAGGCACAATCCCCTTTTAAAAGGTCGGCAACGCACTTGTGACTTCTATGGTGTTGCGGGTGTACATGGGCGGCGGTAATCGCTTACCATCAGGCGACCCGTCGGCTCGTTTGCCTTTCTATCCCAAAAAAGAAAAGATATTTTTCTCGATAGATATCTATATTGTTTATAAATATCGATTACAACAAATATTAATTTATTTTTTTCATTTGCCATCCCTAAATTTTACCAGACCACAGGCTACATAGAGATAGTATAGCCAGACCAAGTTTACTGTTTGCTAAACCTACACTTGATACGTGCAACAGCTGTCATCGAGATCACGCGCATGAAGTTCCATATTTTTGACCGTCAAAATGTATGCACGCCGCCATGGCGCATGTCATACTTTATTGACAATAATGTTCTTAGCGTCATCTCTATCGTCCCATTGTAGTATATCAATCATGAAAAAATCATGAATCGAATAATTTGGTAAAGTCAGTATGATTCCTGACGCCTAATAAACCAAAAACTACAATAGTATACCTACCATTGTATGTTCTAATATTCATCTAATTTTATTTCATGTTTTAAGTCATGATAAAACCAATTTTTTTTAATCGTTTAAAACATATTTAAAATTTAATTGGTTTTATAACTACATTTTTTTTTAAATCTGATCCACGGACTCAAATTATCAATAGAGTAATTTTAGCATTCCAAAATGGAAACCGCTTTGGCTTCACCGGTTTGGTTTGGTCAGACTCACAGAAAGCTTCATTCGATTATTTTTTATTTAACTATGTAAGTCGATTGATATAGTTGATTTCACAGTTTCACAGTTTTCAGAGACTATAATTTTTTTTCATACTAACACACTTTTATTAAAATAACATGATTTAAAATTATAATTATATGTTTTATAATAAAAACAATATAATTTATGGAATTGAACAAAGAAAATAAT
Organism: Acronicta aceris; assembly: GCA_910591435.1. Classification (NCBI taxonomy): domain Eukaryota; kingdom Metazoa; phylum Arthropoda; class Insecta; order Lepidoptera; family Noctuidae; genus Acronicta; species Acronicta aceris. Next base: position 2,685,117 of record OU342767.1, on the reverse strand, counting down.
AGGTTTAATTTAAATTTTTATGAAAATAAAATAATACGGAGCATCGACAAATGTCACTATGCCGTAGCTTTTGGAACATACAAAAGAATGTGGTAATTCTTCAAAATGGTCGCTTTGTATGGTTTGCCAACTTGCATGTCTGTGTTTCAGAGTTCTTTGTTTTCGTAATTCCTTGGAAATTACTATATTTATGGAAAAGTTTATGCAAATTCTCAGTTGTTTCGTTTGATTATGAACATTGCTAATGTTATAAATTTGTGGTGTCCGAGAAAGATGTCATCGGTAATGTGAGAGCTCTCCAATAGAATTTTTATTTTACGAGATTATGACGTTTGTGATTCCGATTCACATTTGCAGAAAGTGAAAAATATATTGGTAAATTGTTACTCTAACACATATATTATGATAGTGTTTGTATTTAGTTATATACATTAAACAAAGCTGACTCTAATTTTGGCATTCCACAGTATTAAGTCATTCGTGTTGAACATTCTTTTAGCTTGTAATAACCATCAGCTTTGACTGTAAGGCTTCAGAATGCTGTTTTGGTACATTTATCTTCACCTATTTGTAGTATTTGGTTATTGTACTTTGGAAAATGTTTGAGAATCCTGTTCATGAGATTGTGTCCATGTCAAACAGCACAACAGTCCAGTTAGAGTTCTATGTTGAGGGATTATGTGATGAAAGCTTATAAGAAGTCAATATGAGTGTATTTCCAGGGTGATACAAGAGATGTTTTTTTTCAGTCCATTAGAGAAGCTCTCAATGTATTGGATGTCCATATTATTTTGATATAAACCAAGAATCGAAAGAAGATAAACAAACAAATTTGAGCACATCTGGACAATAAGTTGCAGCAAAACATTTGGGTGTATATTTAAATGCTAACGTGACTAGTGACAATGAGTGTGCTTAGAAGGTGGGGTGTGCTTGTGTGATGGGAGGGGTCGGGTGAGAGGTGAGGCGCACGGGCGCGGGCGCGGGCGCCATGAACCCGCCGGCGCCCCGCCAGGCGGCCGCTCGCTCCGGCTATCATCAAAAGGCACTAGCCCAGATCCGCAACTCATTATTACCATTTGCTAACAATGGGAACTCTGAGCCACCTGGCTCATCAGCAGCCAGCACTGTTAGTTCTGGAGTCAGCTCTGGCTTCAGTTCATCATCAGGGAATGGTCTTGATAAAGATTTGAATGCACTACCGCAGTCCTTAAATCAACTGATTGCATTGGGATTTGATGAGGTAAGTTTAAGCAATTATTTCTAAAACAAAATCTATTCTTCTGCACTAATTATTATAAACAAGTAAAATTTTAGGTTGTGGGTTTGTATGTAGGAGTGATCTCCAGAACAAATGATTTGATGTTGAAGTCACTAATAGATAGCTACATTATTTCTGAAAAACATGGGCTATGTTTTATTATGATAACACCCACAAAAAGAAAGTTGCAGGCAAACTCTACCACAATTATTAATAATATTTTTGGGCTTTTCAAAGTGAGAGAGGCCGCAGTTTTCCACATTGGTTATTAATGTCAGAAAGTTTTAAAATGTTCCTTTATAAAACTTGCATGCCTTCATATGTTGTTTTTATGAGATTACAGAATTGCAAGCTTTTGGCTGAGCCACTGACCTCTGCATTATTCGTTTTTACATTTAATTTATGTATCCAATGTAAAGATATACATTATTAAAAAGCTAACTGGTCAGCTCTTAAACATAACATTAAATAATTCTCAGCAACTATTTAAAACAAAGTTGTAAATTCTACTGTAATCATGTTTTGTTTAAACGAGTATGTATGGAGTTTCTTGTTGGCTCTTCTCAATGAGACTCACTTTTTGGAACCATGCAACTACATTTGATTTTAATTTTAATGGTGTAATAGAAATAAAAACCTTTGACTTTAAATGATAAATGATATTTATTTCTGTAAATAGATCTTATAAGGACACTTTTACAAGTCATTTTTTTTTAAACTAGATTTGACTCAGGTTGTCCTATTGTACATAAGAATACATTTAGTTATACATAAGAATTAAACTGTTTCATGGTTTCTGTTGTGCATGTTTGTGTACTGTAACAGAGAATCAGGAATATTTCAAATTGTTATTGCAATTGCTATACGTTTTTATTCAGTTATTATTCAACTACAGAGAGCTGTAATGGCTTAGATTTAAAGGTAGTAGGTATGACCGCTAGCTTTATTCAATTACTCGCTTCTGCCCGCGACTTTGTCTGTGTAGATTTCAAAATTGGTGCCGACCTGGATAAAAAGTAGCCTGTGTTATTCCAGACTATGATCTATCTCTGTGCCAAACTTTATCCAGATCCGTTCAGCCGTTCTGGTGTGAAAGAGTAACAAACATCCATATATACAATCTTTCTTATTTATAGTATTAGTAAGGATCTGTCGGGAAAACAGTTATTATATTCATCTAAAGGGAGATATTTGACCAGCCGGCCCTATGAGAATACTCACCCATCCACAGACTGACTCAGCAGGTGCAACTTAATTTTCAATTGATTCAAGCAATTGGTTTGGTCATTCCGTAAGCTATGAGACCATCAATTTTGGCTAGTGTATAAGTATATTATTTAATTATTGTCATCACTAAACTATCAAGTTCAAGTTCAAAATGTTTTTATTTCAAATAAGCTTTTACAAGCGTTTATGAAAGTTAATGAGTCTACTTGCACGGTTCCAAAAAAAACCTATCTCTATGCCCTAAATTGTGTGTATGTATATGTTTTTAAAGTTTTGAATAAATATATCTTTACAGGATCCAGCAGTAAGAGCCCTAAAATATGCTGGAGGGCGATTTGATGCAGCATTAGATTACCTGTCCAAGCAACAGGAATCTCTCAATGGAGTCCTCAAGACAAGTAATTTAAATGCTCTGAACTCCAAGCTTATAAGGAAACCTAGTCTAGAGCGTGAAATAAACCTTCATAGAGGTAGTCCTGCACTCGATTCAGGTGCAGGCAGCTCTCGGTCTGATAGTCCTCGACAGTCAGACGCACCTCCCCTTCCTCACGAGAAATTAAGTAGGCAATACTCGCCATCCGGTTTCTCAGAGCCACCGCCCCCACCTCCCCCACGATGTCCGTCCACGCCGCCGGTGATGCCGTCCGTGCAGCAGCTCATGAAGCGCATGTCGCCAGCGCCGCCGCTGCCACCAGCGCGCGGCACCAGCCCCGTGGCGGCCGGGGCGCCCACGCCGCCCGCGAGGCAACCTATGATAGTCCAGAATGGCCCTCAAGTGCAGCAGCAATTGACGCAGCAGATCCAGGCTCTGAGCATTTATCAATCGTCAGGCGGAGGCGCAGAGCTCCCGCCTCCATACCCTTTATCGGGAGTGCCGCCTCCTCCATCTTATTCGGTCTCGATGCAGAATCGTCAGAGTCCGACGCAGTCACAGGACTATAGGAAGAGTCCTTCTTCGGGGATCTACTCGGGAGGCACCTCCGCCGGGTCGCCGAGTCCGATAACGGTGACGCAATCGACGGGCTCGTCATCGGGGATGACTCGCCCTACGCCTATTCAGGCGTGGACTGCGAGACAAGCAGTGCAACCTCCCATTATCATGCAATCCGTAAAGAGTACACAAGTTCAGAAACCTGTTCTACAGACTGCCATAGCACCTGTTGCACCCCCGCCTGTTGCGAGCTCGGCCACACAGCCGCCTCCACCCTCATACGCTAGTTCCATTCAGCAAAAACAACAGGCACAAACACCACCGAGCTATCCACTGGCTCCGAAGCCTTCTTCGCCCGGGTCGACGCCCCCAGTCATCCCAACAGCGACAACTCCCACCGTCCCAACCACAGAACCGCCGAGCTACGCGATCACGATGCAAGCTCTAGCCGTACAGAGAGGAATGCATCCAATTCCACCTCCCCCTTACGGCAATCAAACCGACAACACAACTACTGTTAATTCCCACCACTCACCTCTACATAAGAAGTTTTCAAACACAGGCGAAGCTTCTCAAGTAGAAATCAAATGCCCAAATCAAAATTGTACGAACAATCTTCTAAAAGAGAGTATCGCGGCGTCCAGTTCGGATAAAAGTTCAAACGGTTCGTCCGAGCGTCGACCCAAAGGTGTAGAAAAGATAAGACATCAGTCGCCTATACCAGAACGGAAGAATATTAGCAAAGAAAAAGAAGATGAGCGACGAGATTGTAAAGTCAGAAATTATTCGCCCCAAGCTTTTAAATTCTTCATGGAACAACATGTTGAAAACATTTTGAAGTCGTATAAGCAGCGAACCTTTAGACGTATGCAGTTAGAGAAAGAAATGACTAAAATAGGTCTCAGCGCAGAAGCGCAATGTCAAATGAGGAAGATGTTATCTCAGAAAGAGTCCAACTACATAAGACTAAAGAGGGCAAAGATGGACAAGTCTATGTTCACGAAGATAAAGCCAATTGGTGTCGGCGCTTTTGGGGAAGTAACGTTAGTGAGGAAGATTGATACTAGTCATCTATATGCCATGAAGACACTTCGTAAAGCTGACGTGCTAAAGAGGAATCAGGTAGCGCATGTGAAGGCCGAAAGGGACATATTAGCGGAGGCTGACAACGAATGGGTCGTGAAACTTTATTACAGCTTCCAAGATAAAGACAACTTATATTTTGTCATGGACTACATACCTGGTGGTGATCTGATGTCTTTGTTAATAAAGCTGGGTATATTCGAGGAGAGCCTTGCCAGGTTCTACATAGCGGAGCTCACTTGTGCCGTTGAGAGCGTTCATAAGATGGGCTTCATCCACAGGGACATCAAGCCCGATAATATTCTAATAGATCGTGATGGCCATATAAAATTGACAGACTTCGGTTTGTGTACAGGATTCCGATGGACGCATAATTCGAAATACTATCAGAGAAATGGTAAGCAATTTTTTTCATTGATTTCTTATTCGTATTTATTTTATGGGATAGGGGGCAATCGAGCTGACGGAGTCTGATGGTAAGCGATTACCGCCGCCCATGGACACCCGCAACACCAGAGGAGTCACAAGTGCGTTGACGGCCTTTTAAAAGATCTGGATCGGGCCTCCAGTAACCTCATTCACATGGTGAAACATAACGTAAGCGTTTGACCGGTCGAGCGGACCCATTCGGGTCCGAAGCATGGGTCCCCTACGTAAAATTATTATTATTATTTAGTATTATCACATCGCTTTGATGGATATGAGGCATATTTTGTCCAGTAAAAACTAAGCTCTCTCAGACCTGCATGCCTGAAGGTAGCACCTTATTCAAGAGCAGACTATCAAATATACCAACATAAGGTCAATTTTATTTGATGACCTCTAGCTGTGATACTCTTTCAACATTTCCAGATCATGGACGACAGGACTCGATGGATCCCGTGGATGGCGAGTGGGGTGCTATGGGTGAGTGTCGGTGTCACCAGCTGAAGCCGCTGGAGAGGCGACGCAAGCGGGAGCATCAGCGGTGCCTGGCGCACTCGCTGGTGGGCACGCCCAACTACATCGCGCCCGAGGTGCTGCAGCGCACCGGCTACACGCAGCTCTGCGACTGGTGGTCCGTCGGCGTCATCCTTTACGAAATGCTGGTCGGCTCACCGCCCTTCCTAGCGTCCACGCCCGCTGAAACGCAACTCAAGGTTCAATCTTTGACATAATACTCATTATCTAATACTCTTTCTCTGAATTGTCTTACCAACTCTAGTGTTTTCCATCACAGGTCATAAACTGGGAAAGTACGCTTCATATTCCGGACGCTGCAAAGTTATCTCCTGAGAGCAAGGATTTAATCCTACAGCTATGCTCTGGTCAAGAGACAAGGCTCGGCAAGGACGCTAACGAGGTGAAGAACCATCCGTTCCTGCATGGCATCGACTTCGACAAAGGTTTGCGGCGGCAAGTGGCGCCGTACATACCTCGTATCGATTACGCCACCGACACATCCAACTTTGATCCGGTGGACCCGGATAAGCTACGAAACTCCGGCAGCTCCGACTCCAACAAGTCGGACAGTGAGCTGCTGGACAACGGTAAGACGTTCCATGGTTTCTTCGAGTTTACGTTCCGAAGGTTCTTCGACGATGGTTACACGAACACGAATAAAATAAACCTAGACGACAACGACAACCAGGGACCCGTGTACGTATAGAACGAGCTCCGCGACACCGACAGTGATAAAAGAGACACTGAGACTAACTTGTAGGATTTTTTTACAAAGTGTGTGCCTTTGACTCTCTCTATTAAAACATTAGTTTTTGTAAACGTAACGAATATAACGTATTTAAAATTAATTAAAAGCCGTATTGTTAATAATCCCGGTGATAATGTTGTAATATTGTATCGTTATGTATTTGTAAGAGTAATCTTATTTCAATGTAATATATGTAACGGATGGATCACAGTAGTACATAGCCTTATGGTGCTGTTTAGCGGTCGCGGCTGCGGCGTCACGCGGCGCGCGTCGCGATGTCCATTCTGTGTATACTATTTTTTGTAACTAGAGAAATTATTTATGAGATAAGAACAAGCTTACTGTAATTACAGTAAGCAAATGATCGTCAGTATATTTTCTTATGTATTTATCGAGGTAGGTCGCTTATGTGTGTTTGTTTATATACGTGTAAAACGTTTACTTGTGATTCATTAAAGTCACACAAACATTGGCATAATTAGTAAAAACATACAGTGCTTCCATTTGTCTACAGGACACTAGTTCATAATGTGTGCCTTAGAATTTCAATATTAACATTTTTTACAATGGTATGTTAAAGAATTTGACACGAGTCGATTGTATACTGCAACATAGTAGATAAACTTTTATAACTCGACATATGTACTGAGTGCAATACATATTTATTAACAAGACAAAAGTCGATGCGTACGTCATTTGCTGTTGTTGAAGTTTTACTTCGATTTTTATTTTATGGTAGAGCACTTTGATTCGAATTTTTGTGTTTAAAATGTGCAAGATTTTGTAACTACCATTTCACTAACAATATCCAATAGTCGCAAAGTAAATAACATAAAGTAATGGAACAAAACTCAGCCGCCATACAATAACAAACTGCTTGTTTGTCGTCGATATAAGAAAAGGAAAATTCACTTGTACAGTAAAATATGAGTCAGTTCAATTATAAATTATGTGTTATTGAATGTAAATTGTTTTATTCTGAAATGAATCATGCTTATAAGTGAATGAAAATAAAATATGGGAATTTTTGTTAATTTTTTCATTCATTACCCTGTATAAACAAAACATTGTAATTAAGATACATATTATTTGTTACACCAAAGAACCTTAGGTACAGCGTTGCCAGACGTCCAGATTTTTAGCAAGTCATGCCCCGCGCGGGACAGGCTCTGGTCCCTCTTTTCGGTAATCAAGTCCTTAAGTGTCCGGCGGAGCTCGAATTGCGCACAAAAACGTAATACCGAAACAAATCGTAATCCAAATAATATTCTATCAAATTATGTTATTATTCGGATTTGAATAGGTTCCTACGATACTATTTCATCTACTATTACTTCACTGAAAATAAAAGACCGAAAAATCGTTCCAAACTTGGTAAAGTTATCAAAAATTGCATTTTCTTGAATTTATTTCGACTATTTCCAGTGAAGTATTGGACAAAATGGTAGAGTAGGAACCTACAGTTAATCCAGGTATCAGAATCTGAATAATAATAGAATTTGATTAAATTGTGTTTGAATTGCGATTTATTTCGGTATTACGTTTGTAAGAGAAATTCGGTCCGCCGGATTCTTAACAGTGCGACGAAGACGCGGGGTGCGGGTGAAAAGCAAGTATAGTCCGGCCTGCCGCCCTTTTTATATGTCCCGTTGCGACGAAAAAAAAACAAAGTCCCTCTGTTGTATATTTAGGTATCACATAGTTTAAGAGCTAGGTAATTCGTTAATGTAATTATTTATTAGAATAGTATTTATTAGAATATACTACTGATGACAATCAAGTACACCATAAATTAGAACATAACATCAATCAATCCTAGTCAACATGTCCGCCGCGTCCCCTGGTGTTGCCATTGCAATTATTTGGATAAATTATATCTAACACTCCCCTTTGTTAGTAATCCAATCGTTTTGGGGGTTTTCTAATTCTAGTGCTGCGCCGTACGGTACTTTCTGTCATAACAGGCTCCGTTGGTTGCGATTCATTATGTCTACTTTCAGTACAGTCTAGCATGGCAGGGGCAGTACCTTCTTCATTAGTCTCCTTTACTGATTGTGGAAATGTTGTTTTCAAGGGACTGAAATGTGGTGTGCCAGGAATGGGTGTATTTACCCTTATTTCTGGACTAGTATACTGTATGACCTTAGGTAACACATAGTTATCCCCTTTACAAGAAGATTTAATTATTTGATCCACATGTCTTTCATGGGTTCTTCCCTCTGCTTCTACTCTATAATGTAGTTTTCCTTTTCTTTCCGTTATCACTCCCATCTTCCATTTGTTTTCGTTGTAATTCCTCATTTGGACCTGTTCTCCTACTTTAAATTCTTTTGTTATAATGTTCTCTTCTCTTTCAGCATTCTTTTCTGTAGCTATGTCCCTTTTTACTAAGTCAATTCTTGTTCTGTATAATCTCTTAAACATCATTTCCGCTGGGCTTAATCCCGTCGTGTTATTAGGTGTTTTTCTTTGCATTATTAGGAATTTTGATATTTTCTCTTGTAATGTGCCTTCTTCCTTTAACATTGATTTTAGTTTATATTTGAATGTTTGAACATATCTTTCGGCTTGCCCATTTGTTGATGGGTGGAATGGTGCTGTAAATTTTGCTTGAATACCATTTTCTTTGAAGAATTTCTGCATTTCTTCTGAACGAAATTGACTGCCATTATCTGAGACCACGGTAATAGGTAATCCAAATGTGGTAAATATTTTTTTTAATATATTGATAGTTGCTGCAGCTGTAATTGATGTAGTAGGGATTACTTCTAACCATTTTGTATATGCATCCACAACAATTAAGAAATAGTTGTTCATGAATGGTCCTGCATAGTCAATGTGTAATCTGCTCCATGGTTCTTTAGGATATTCCCAACTATGTACTGGCACCTTGGCTGGATTTTTCTGTATTAAGCAACATGCCTTGCATTGTTTCACCATTCTTTCAATATCAGTATCAATATTGTTCCACCAAACATAGCTACGTGCCAGGGCTTTCATTTTAACTATACCCATGTGAGCTGTATGCAATTCTTCAAGTATTTGTTGCTGTAATTGCTTTGGTATGACTATTCTTACTCCATAGAATATGCAATTATTTTGTAGAGAGAATTCATGTAATCTTCCAAATTCTTTGCCTGATTGTATGTCATGGTAAAGTTTCTGTAAGTCGGGGTCTTTAGCTGTGGCTTTTTGAATAGTCTTTTGTGTAATAGGCATTAATGATATTTGATTTAAGTAAAATTTATCATCATCAGTTAATTTTTCCTTTGTCTGGTTGTTATGTTCCAATCTTGAAAGATAATCAGCATTTGCATGTTCAGTAGTTCTTCTTGTTTTTATTTCATAGTCAAAGCCTGCTAGGAAATTTGCATAATGGACTAGTCTTATAGCAGTTGTTGCTGGTATAGCTTTCTCTGGGTGTAATATTCTTGCTAATGGTTGATTATCAATAATTAATGTAATTTTTCGTCCATAGCAAAATTGGAAAAATTTTTTTAGGCCCCATATCAAAGCAGCTGCTTCTTTATCAAGCTGGCTATATCCTTTTTCGGCTTTTGTTAATGATTTAGACGCAAATGCTATAGGTCGTTCTTTATTGTCTGGCATTATGTGGGATAAAACTGCTCCAAATCCTGTTGGTGATGCATCCGTTGCTAGTGTTACAGGTAAATTAACATGAAATGGTATAAGTATTTTGTCGCTACATATCTCTTCTTTTAGTTTCTTAAAAACATTTTCACATTCAGTGGTCCAGTTAAAGTTAGTGTTTTTCTGTAACAATTTATAAAGTGGGTTAAGTTTCGATGCTAGATTTGGTATAAATTGTTGGTAATAGTTAATCATACCCAAGAATGTTCGGAGAGATGACACATCTGTTGGCCGTTGGCTATTTTTAATGTCATTTATTTTGTCTTGCATAGGGTGTAATCCTTCTTGATCTATTATGTGTCCCAAATATGTAACAGATTTTTGAAAAAATTGGCATTTCTTTTTGTTTAAATGTAGTCCGCTTTGTTGTAATCTTTTGAATACTAACTGTATTCGTTCAAGTAACTCTGTATGTGTGCGTCCTTGAATGGCTATGTCATCAAAGAAACATGCTGTCCCTGGAAGTCCTTCTAGTGTTTGATCCATATACCTTTGCCATATGTTAGGTGCTACTTTAACGCCAAACATTAAGCGTTTTACTTTATATGTCCCTTTACATGTACTGATAGCTTGCATTTCCGCTGCTTCCTCATCGGTTTTCATATGTAAATATGCTTGGTTGATGTCTAATGTGCAAAAGTATTTTCCTCCACTCATTTTTGCAAATATTTCTTCGATTCTTGGGATTGGGTAGTTTTCATTGTGCAGGTTTTTATTTAGGGTAGCCCTGTAATCAGCACATAATCGTACCTTGCCATTTGGTTTTGCTACTGGCACTATTGGTGTTCCCCATTGAGAATATGTGATTTTCTCAAAAATGCCTGCTTGTTCTAACCTTTCAATTTCTTTTTCTACTTCATCTCTTAATGCAAATGGTACAGGTCTAGGTTTTAAAAATATTGGTTTGGCATTTTCTTTTAATTTGAATGATGCTTCATAATTCTTTATTTCCCCAATTTCTTCAGAAAACAAATTTTTATTTTCTTCTAATATTGTTTCTAATTTTTCTTTATAATATTTTTCTGTAACATCATCTTCTTTACTTATTTGGTGCACTTCAAAGGTTAGATTTAATTTCCTTATCCACTCTCTACCCACTACTGGATCCACATTTTTCTTAATAACAAATAATCTTTCCTGTATTTCTTTATTTTTGTAATTAATTTTTATTCTGCATGTACCTATGGGCTCTATTATTTCACCTGTATAGGTTCTTAGTTTGACTTTTGTCTTTTGTAGTGTTAAATCATTAAAGTGCATTCTGAAATATTCAGCCGAACAGGTTGTCACTGCTGCTCCTGTGTCCAATTCCCAAGTATGAATTTTTCCATTTAATGTTAATTTGATAGTAAACTTATCATTGTTTGTATTTGTGTTTATTATGGGTATCTTATGTATTTCATATATTTCCTCCTCATTTGAGTCTGAAGATGAAGCATACTCAACTTCAAGCTGTCTTTGGTCTTTGAAGCAGACAGTTTGTATGTGTCCCTTCTTATTACAGTTTTTGCAAAACAGTTTATGCTTACTTTTACATTGGTATGCTTTGTGATCCTCTTTTCCACATCTGTAACATTGAATTTTCTCAGTGTCCTGTAATTTTTTATGATTATTTTCTATTCTATAGTTAGTATTTATCATTTTCCTGTCTGGATTTGTACTTGAATTTTTATTATTTGTATTTTTCTTTATTGATATTTTATTTATATTATTATTTTGTATTTCCGGGTCCATTTGTTTTGATTCTGCTTTGGAAGTTTCAATGGCTAATGCTATTTTAACTATTTGCTCAAAACTTGTACTGGGTGATTCTTGTAACAACCTCTCTTTTGTTTCAGAGCATCTTAATCCTCTTATAAATTGTACACGCAGGTGTGTCTCAAAAGTAGACTTTTCACAGTTATTACATATGAAATTACATTTGCCCCCAATTTCTTTGAGTCCCGCCACATAATTAGCAATGGACTCTAATTCGTTTTGTGTTCTTAAGCCGAATTTGTGCTGTTGGGCTACCTCACCTGGTTCAGGTGATATGTGGTTTTTTAGAAGCACCACTAGCTCCTCATAAGTTCTACTTTCAAGAGCAGAAGGTGCAGTTATATTTTTGAGGACTTGGTAGTATTTCGGACCGATACAATTTAAAAATATTTGTAATTTCGTTTGAGAATCACTAACCTTTTTAAGACAGATGTAATTTTGTAATCTTTGTATGTAAGAATCAAATGATTCGTTTACCTCATCGTATGGTTGCAAGTTAATTCCACTAACCGTGCTCGTCGAACTATGCGTATGTATCAAAGTTTGCTGCAATGAAACCTGCTGGGCCTGTATGCTACGTATAGCCTCCACCAGTTGCGCCATAAGTCCCCCGAGCTGTTGCTGATCCATGATGCAAGAGTATATGTAGGAGGGTGTATCGGTTTCAGGAAAGTGTGAAGCGGGTTATCATCACAGGAAAACAAAAAAAACCCCTGGATCACGGGACTATAGGTTTGGGAACGGAATCGTCGCCGGGAGGAGTCCTTGTATGTCGGCACGTTGCACGGTTTTTTATACATCCCATCCTCGTCGCCAATTTGTTGTATATTTAGGTATCACATAGTTTAAGAGCTAGGTAATTCGTTAATGTAATTATTTATTAGAATAGTATTTATTAGAATATACTACTGATGACAATCAAGTACACCATAAATTAGAACATAACATCAATCAATCCTAGTCAACATGTCCGCCGCGTCCCCTGGTGTTGCCATTGCAATTATTTGGATAAATTATATCTAACACCCTCTTTCCCCGAAAAAAAAATGGCAACACTGCTTAGCCGTTTCATGGTTTTATTAAGAATTCTTGCACCCGTTGATTGAAATCATCTGCATACTTTAAATGAATATGATGTTTTCCTTTTGGGTACAGATGTATTCTAGAAAAAAAGGAATACATTTTTGAGTTGGCCATAATTATTTTTAAAAAGCACAGATTATATATTATATTTCATTAGTACTTACATTGAACCTTCAATGTGAGTGTGCATGTGTGATATATGGACACTGTCCACTAAAGGGTCCTTTTGGCCATACAATATGAATGTAGGACATTTTATATGTTTTAAAAGTTCTGAACATATGTTGCCATTGTTTGCATTGAATAGAGCTTCCATTCCATCAACCCAATCTGCCCAGTATTTAGCAAAAAGTTGCTCACCATATACTTCAATCAATGGATCTCTCATCCGTTTTGACCATGAATTTATATCCCTGATTTCTGAAAGACATTAATAGGCTTATACAAGAATTGTTTACGAGAAGATTTATACCTAAATGTAATTTATTAAAATACACTTACTCTTATACTGTTCAAGTTCTTGAGGTAAGATAAAAGAGTTGGTGCCCCAAGCCACTAGCTTATTAACTGAATCTGGGTACTTAGCAGCATGAATCAGACCTGTGATTCCTCCATCACTGAACCCCAACACAGAGTACTTACATACTTGTAAAGCCTGAAAAAAGCGATAACTTTTAGAAATTATGGATTTACCTACCTATATCAAATTAAAGAATTTGAATTTTTATGATTTTGTGACTGATTTGTTTTTTTTTTGTTACATGTTCTAAATGTGTTTAGAAAATCTTATGGAATTTTATTATGATAAATCAACTATTACCTTCATAAACTCATAAGCTGTGTCTGCATCTTTTTCATAGAAATCTATAGTAAATTCTTTTTGTGGTGGCCTACTTTTACCATATCCTGGTGGATCCCAAACAACTAGTGTAAACTTCTCTCGGTTAAATCCTTCTACTTGAGGCTTGGCCTCTGTCCATATCGTCCCTAAAGCTCCCGGCAAGAATAAGACATGGTGAGCCCCATTTCCAACTTTTATATAATTAATATCACAGTTACTTATTTTTATTTTTTCTTCCTGAAACAATATGGGTGAAGTTCTTTAAGTTGAAATAATATGGGAGCCAAGAAGCAGTGGTCAGAGGCGCCTGGATCTCTTCTCTTACAAATATAGAAAGCCACCGAAGTTATTACTTCTACATTACCTACAATGTCATAGCAAGTTTTTGTTAACTAAATAAATAAAACAAAAATTACAATTTGAAATCTAAGTTAATATTTACCTTTGGAGTAGCCGCCGTAGATAGTGCGCCAAAAAAATTTTTACTTAATTTGGATATTGGTAAAACTATATTTCTTAATTTTAACATATCTAATGAAATAAGAATAACATGTAGGTACCAGACTACCAGTTGCCGATTAATTGTAACACTTAACAATCTTAACATAGCATAGTTTAAATAGAATAGTACAGTACGCGCGACATAAATTGGCCGGACTGAGGTTAGCTGTTTGTCAGTTTTTGGTTGCGCAGTACACAATTTTTAACGTAAACAATCCACTGCGCATTAAAACGGCGAACTTCACTCCGGCTAACTTATGCCGCGCGTACTGTAATATAAATATTAAAGATAACAGTTTTGTAAGAGTTATCACTAATATGAAAATGTTATCAGCTCTGAAAATGGAAACGTCACTGATTATCAGAAACTTCAAAAAGATGTGACAGCAGGATAGCAATATGAGGTTTCATGCAGACAATGTGGGACAGAAAAAGGGTATGTTAAAGAATTTGGGACAAATTGATTGTATTACTGCAACATTGTATTTGTAGATATAGATATATAACTGGACGTATGTATGTACTGACTGAGCAGAATACATTATTTATTAATTAATATTAAAACAAAAGTCGCTGCATACCTACCTACTTCATTAACTGTTGTTCAAGTTTTACTTCAATTTTATTTAGGTATGGTAGAGCACTAGAGCACATACCTAATTATGCAAGATTATGTAACTACCATTTCGCTATTAATATAATTACATCAATAGTCCCAAAGTAAATAACATAAAGTACGTAGGTACCTACCTAATGGGACGAAAGGCCTCTTAGCCACCCGTTCTACAAGAAAAAAATATAAACTGCTTTTTTGTCACAAAAATTTCATTTGTAGAGTAAAATATGACCTAATTCAATTTTAAATTACCTATGTATTCTTAAATGAATCATGCTTATGAAAAATAAAATATATTATAATATAATTTAAATAAATTATAATTTTTGATATTTTTTTTTTCAAAACCCCGTATAAAGTATAAACAAAACATTGTAAATAAGATGCATAATAATTGTAACACAAAAACTTCATAGTTTAGTGTTATTTCATGGTTTTAATAAGAATTCTTGCACCCGTTGATTGAAATCATCTGCATACTTCAAATGAATATGATGTTTTCCTTTTGGGTACAGATGTATTCTAGAAAAACAGGAAACAATTTTTGAGTTAGCTGACAATTTTTATAAGGCACAGATTTATATATTTCATTAGTACTTACATTGAACCTTCAATGTGAGTGTGAAAGTGTGAAGTATGCACACTGTCCACTAAAGGGTCCTTTTGGCCATACAATATGAATGTAGGACATTTTATATGTTTTAAAAGTTCTGAACAAATGTTGCCATTGTTGGCATTAAATAGAGCCTCCATTCCATCAACCCAATCTGCCCAGTATTTAGCAAAAAGTTGCTCGCCGTAGACTTCAATCAATGGTTCTCTCATCCGTTTTGACCATGAATTTATATCCCTGATTTCTGAAAGATTAATAATAGAATTATACAAAACTTGTCTAAGAAAGGATTACCTAAATTTAATTTAGTAAAACAAACTTACTCTTATACTGTTCAAGTTCTTGAGGTAAGATAAAAGAGTTGGTGCTCCAGGCCACTAGTTTATTAACTGCATCTGGGTACTTAGCAGCATGAATCAGACTTGTAGTTCCTCCATCACTGAACCCTAACACAGAGTACTTACTAATTTTCAAAGCCTGAAAAAGGATAGTTTTGAGAAATTATATTATACAGACTGGTGGAATATTAGCCACACCAAAAATAAATTCATTTAAAATTAGAATTCAGAATTTAGTTAACTATTATAGGTATGAAAAAGTATGTTACTTTTGCTCTCATTTTGTGATTGTTTTGGATTTTTTGTTATTATGTTCAAAATGTGTTTAGAATAACTTATGGGATTTTATTAGATAAATCAACTATT
This sequence comes from Acronicta aceris, assembly GCA_910591435.1. NCBI lineage: Eukaryota > Metazoa > Arthropoda > Insecta > Lepidoptera > Noctuidae > Acronicta > Acronicta aceris. The sequence goes on along the minus strand of OU342767.1, from coordinate 2,669,158 downwards.
ATCACAATACCTTCATAAACTCATAAGCTGTGTCTGCATCTTTTTCATAGAAATCTGTGGTGAATTCTTTTTGTGGTGGCCTACTTTTGCCATAGCCTGGTGGATCCCAAACAACTAGTGTGAACTTTTCTCGGTTAAACCCTTCTACTTGAGGTTTGGCCTCTGTCCATATCGTGCCTAAAGCACCAGGCAAAAATAAGACATGGTGAGCTCCATTTCCAACTTTCACATAGTTAATATCACAGTTATTGACTTTTATTTTTTCTTCCTGAAAAATAGGATAGGCGAAGTTAGAAGTTGAAATAATATGGGAGCCAAATAGCTATGGGTGTCATAATTGTGTACACAAGTTTGAGTGAAATTTTAAGTTCTAAACCTAACTATTTTGCAGGACTTCAATAGGGTATGGTCAATTTAGGTAGGTAAGGTTCTTCTGAAGCATCGGTCAGTCGCCTGGATCTCTTCTCCTCTTACAAATATAATAGAAAGATAGCTATTAATTACTTTTACATTACCTACAATGATAACAAAGCAAGTTGGAACTATGACTATCCAAGTAAGTACCTAAGACAAAAAATATAATTTTAAATCTTATAAAGTTTACCTTAGGATTTGCCGCCGTAGATAGTGCGCCAAAAGAATTTTTACTTAGATTAGATATCGGTAAAATTATATTTCTTAATTTTAACATGTTGAATTAGGAATAACATTTACCTACAATATAACACTTAAAAGGAAGTTAGCATAGCGTATTGTAGGCATAGTTTATATATATAGATTAGTATTTTACATAAAAATTATAGATAACAATTTCGTTGATAGTAGAGTTATCATCAGTAATTTATCATGAAAATGCTAAATTACCTAATATCCAATGACATTCATTTAGAGTTTTTAACAGTGATGCGCCGATCCGATTCGATCTCTTTGAAGATCGGATCATGGGCATACGATTCAATCGATTTTTGGATTCGGAACGATTCAACCCTATCAAATCGGATCGCGGTCCAAACATTTTGGTTTGCACACATTATAATGTAGGTATGTTAATATTAGGTCATCAATCACAGTACGATCTGAAACTTCAGTTTATGTTACAATTTTATACAAAATGTCGGTAATTTACATCTTAGTTATTATTGGCGATTGCTGACGGCGGCGGGTAGAAAGATGATACGTAATAAACGATAAGCTCTCATATACCTTCAATTATTGTAAGTTAATTTTAATCTAAAAAATAGTTTTCTTAGGTTAATTTTATTTCTATTGCCTTGTTTAACCACCCATCCCATTTTTGTTTAAAATAAATGTCCTATTTAATTATATAGTTAAATGTTGTATTTTAATTAGTGATGGGTTTAAACCCAAAGGGCAAAAACTTTTCGAATAGGGCAAAAACGATTTACGCCCAAATGCTGGGCAGAAAAACAGTTTTAAATAAATACATGGTTTTAGTTAAAATATGTCTTTTCTTATTAAATAAAACTTATGCAATATTGTATATATATTGTATACTTATGTAATATGTTATATGTTTAAAAAACGTTTAATGGTAAAGTTATAAGTCACACGCTTTGCACGAATCAGATAATTTCACGTAGCAAAAAGATCTGATCCATTCTTTTAAACAATTTAAAAAAATATACTTCATATTTAGGTAAAATGTGTCAAGAAACCCCTGTCCGACCCGTGAGGCCCTGACTGGTATTGTTAGGTATCGAGATTCGGTTCTATTTATATAATTATTTTAAATTTATAAGCAAAATAATCCCCGAAAAAAGAAACGAGGAAACAGAAATGGCTGTACATAATATGGTGGAGCGACACCGTCCGTACGTATCAAACATAAGGATTATAATGGTTTTTTTTAATGGTGGATTTTGGGGTAATTGTGGCAATTTGAGCACGGGCGACGACCCAACGATGAATTAAAACTTCATGTATGTTTATTTTTATGAATATTTATTACTTCATGTTTTATTTGGTGATGTGATTGGGGGTTACTGCATGCCGCCCCGCTTCGGGGATGCGGTACCGGTTGTGTTGGGCTCTCCGGTTAGATGGCCAGCACACCGACTGCTTTTTCTTGTTTCTGATCGTTTATAAGTTTAGAAGAGTTTTTTTTAGTGCTCTGAAAAAGGAAACGTGACTCACTGGTTTCCATAATTATATTGCTATATTCTGTGGTCACTGGCTTATCATATTTTCTAATTACTATAGCTCTTTGCTCACCGATTTGACTGGATAACAGAAACTTCAGGGGGGGTTTAGGCGGGAAAAATGTAAAGAGCACTTTATCGGTTTTTTAATTGTATTAAGAACCAAAACTTGTATTTCTCCGAAGTTTAATGTGTAATTACGTGCTCGTGAAGCTTAGGACACGAAACATAAAATGATTATGAATGAATGAATATGAATACCTACTCTGAGGTTGCGAAAAATAAATTTCGTTTTAATATTAGTCATTGGGTTTAGTTTTATGCAAAAAAAGTAAGGTGGCTTCGCCAGCGGGAATCGACCTACTAGAGTAGTTGCATTCGATAACTGACCGATTATGAAGGGTTTACCCTTCATATACGACCGACAGTAAACTTAGACTTTAGACTGACTGATCCCAAAAAAAGTAAACTTACACGTAACACTGTTTTTACCCGCAGAACACTTCTCATCCTTCATATATTACCAACATACTAGCTGTTGCCCGCGATTTCACTCGCATCTTAAAGGATTTTTTAAACAATTGGTAGCATATGTCCTTCTCCAAAGTCCAAATATATCTATACCAAATTTCTTCAAGATTGGTTCAGCAGTTTAGGTGTGAAAACGATCCAGACTTACTTTCGTATTTATAGATGAAATATTCAAATTTTGTAGACTACTCTAATTTTGCCGCCTATTTACCAACTTATACAATTTGAAACCTTAGTTCACAATCATTTTCATTATGTTTTTGTCAATGAAAATATATCACAAAAAAATTTGGCCCAGATTTGAATAGCGATGAACGTGGCGTGGAGAAATTTTGCCATACAAAAATCAATTCTCGCCCGTCGCACCCTCACCTCGCCGCGCCGGTCTAAAAGCACGCACCTCAGAATCTGGTAGATTCTATAGTCTCGTTCTAGCATAAAGATACAATGACCAAAGAGATCTTGTATAAACCTTGCGTATTTTTTTGCATAACATAACATACCATCACGCCTGTATTCCCCGAAGGGTTAGGCAGAGGCGTACTAATGTAAGTACACCCACAGTTCACCGGTATGTTTAGGTCCCATGTAATAGGGGGCGAGCCTATTGCCATTAACCGGGCACAAATCCAGACTCCGAGCTGCTACTGAGAATTTCATAGAAAAACTCAATAACACTGCTCGACTTGGGGATCGAACCCAGGACCTCTAGCGTAGCAGTCGCGCTTGGGACCACTATAGTTGGGGAGCCCATGATGTTATTTTGGATTTACTCGAGCGCGTCAGATTTTCATAGGGGAGATACCTTGCACCCTATTGAGTATCTCCACCAAATATGAGCCCTATATATATGGCCGAACGTCTAGGGCAGCCCATCAGATTTGTAAAAAAAATAGATCCTTGGAAATACTCGAGCGCGTCAGATCAAGCTATGGTGGGTTAATTACTAGCTAAAAAGCTATACATTTTGAAAATCTGACGATTTGAGCGTAACGTAAGGGATTGGGAGGGTCACAAAGTTGTAAAAAAAAACGATGTCTTGACATTCTCGAGCGCGGTTAATTTATTTTTTATAATTAAGGGAATAATGCATGAATCACGAAAAAAATATAATCTGCCGATTTCCACAAGCCGTACTCGAAGTAATAAAATTCGTCTTTGAACATTATATTCCAGACAAAATTTTAGTTTTTCGCGTATATCTCTGAAACGGTGAGAGCTACCGGAAAAATGGATAAGAGACAATTTGTAGATCGTGAAATTCTCTACAAAAAAAGTATAAGTACTTTTTTCCTAAGAAATACCGTTCTTGAGTTATCGCGATTTCAGACCGTAGGAAAGTCGTATTTTCAATTAGGTACAACATTTAAGCACACATTTCCGCACCACCTCTGAAGCAGTTCATTGCCCAGCCATACTTGCAATTAGTACAACACACGAAACAAGTGTTGATAAGCAGAAGCAGATGTTGGAGGGAGACAAGATAACTGGAACTGCACTATTTTATTTGTCCTGGTATTTTTCAAGACATACAAAAATCTACCTATAGGTACTTGTCCATGGATTCCAATTATTTCGGAACTCAATATAAAGCAAGGAGAAAACGAATTCCATTGGTGAGGATCACATCTACTGAAGAGTTTATGTTTGTACCTAAATACTTATCAATCAAATCATAACGTTTTTAAAACCATTTAAAAACCTACTGCAGTTTTTGAAAATTGCTGTTGTCGCCAGTTATCGCATGTAGGATTAAAATATCCATATTTTGGATGTTTCCATGGTCCGAATGTTTTTTGTACTTTGCCGATTCGCACCGTGGTGCGAAAAGACGGAAGACTATTTTAAGCTTAGATCGGACCACTATGTACACGCAAATTCAATCGATTCGTGTCGATTCGATTGTAAAAGAAATAAATATTAGAATAAAGAAATTATAATATAATATATTTAATATAATTAATGCTGTTGAACAGTTTTGTCCTTTTTATGTTTATGTTACTTTAGTAAAAGCTAATACCTAATTTATGTTCGTCATAACATAAATTAGGTAAACCCAAAAAGTAAACTTTCTTTTGTCAAAATTTAACTTGAATGCCAAGTTCTGAGATATCAAAGAAGAAATTAAACATTCAAATTTCTTAAAAACTATTGATTTTATACTATCCTACATATAGGGGCTAGGCTATAGCTCCGTACGCCGTCGTTAAAATCTCTCAAGCATGCAGGTTTCGATATTTTCTTTCACCGTTTAAGCGAGTGATAATTAATTATTTAATACACTTTCATTGTGAAAAGTTAGAGGTGCATGCCTTGCATCCGAAATCAAGACCTCCTACTTATGTTTCGCACCAAGCTGCGAATCGACGAAGTACAAAAAAGCTGATATACACTACGGTCCCAAAAGGATCCTTGTGCGATTTACACTGTAATTTTATGGTTACTGAAAATTTAAATTACAAAATATTTTTTGTAATCGTCAGATTAACAAAACCCCTCAAGATAAACGTCAGATTTTTGGCTACCATAACTAGAACATCATGATGAACCTTCCTTATAAAAATCTGACACGCTCGAGTATTTCAATTTGACGATTTTTTTTTTACATTTTCGAAAATTCGCCACCAGCTTGCGTCACTTCCGAATCGTCAGTCTTTTGAATTGGGAGCATTTTTAGGGTTCACTTAACATCTCTTGTGAATATCTGACGCGCTCGAATAAATCCATTTTTTTTCTACTTTCTACGATTCCGTATGGCCACCCCCACCACGCAAAACGGCAGATAAACATACCATTGATATCAGGGACACTTTGGGGCTTCTAAAATATCAATATCTGACACGCTTATGTATATCCACGTATCTGTTTTTTTTTTACATTTTTGAAAATCTGTAGCCGCTTTCCCCACCACTAAAGGGGAAACATTATATAACCTTTTATGCTTCCTATCATCTAATCTACAATATCTAATAGGTCCCCACGACGCTCGAGTAAATCCACATTTAGCATCACGGGCTCCCCTACTACTAGACTAATAAGGCATTTTTTTGCATATAAGTCTATATTATAACTTATCTTAGTATATATAAAACTCAAAGGTGACTGACTGACTGATTTACATAGTGATCTATCAACGCACAGCCCAAACCACTGGAGGGATCGGGCTGAAATTTGGCATGCATGTAGATGTTATGACGTAGGCATCCGCTAAGAAAGGATTTTGATAAATTCTACCCCCAAGGGGATAAAATAGGGGATGAAAGTTCATATGGAACAAAGTAACTATTCCACGCGGACGAAGTCGCGGGCAAAAGCTAGTAAGGTATAAAATCCTAGCTAAGAATTCAATTAGGTAGTAGGGTTTCACTATACATGTCTGAAAATAATACAAAACAATATTGTATTAAAATTTTATTATCAGTGTGACGTATGACACGCCCTAGCAGATAAATTAGCATTAAATGTTAAAAGCAATGACGGTTTCTTAAAATAAATTATCCTTCCCTTGATGCAAAATATTGTGACGGTGTTAAGCCCTGCATAAATACAGATGACAAAATACTTAACTGACCAGTCATCTCAACCAACCAAGAATTAAAAAAAGGATCACTTTTCCAAAGGAATATTTATACTACCAGACTGGTTATCCTTTCAATAACCCAAAAAAACAAGATGCTTTGACGAAAATTAATAGTTTTGTTGATTAGAAATGGCTTTACCGAATGTATGCAGGATGACTATACAAAATTAATAATAATACTATTATATAGCTTATAAGTTAACAATTGATTAGAATAAAGGCATCTTCATCATTCGGATCATTGTTTATTTCTGTAATAGGTGTCGACATACAATTTAGTACGTCACCCGTGGCATTAACAGACAGATATTAGATAGATTGATCTCAGCACATGTTAGCTAGGGTCTATTTGTAAAATATTATCAACAAAAATATCTTTTTGTAGCACTACCGTAGATACCAGTGATACGTGCTAAAGGCGGTGCTAACTTTACACAAGATGGGAATTTAGCGGCCGGAGGCAGGTGGACGCACACAGAAACACCTCCGTAACATGTCATCATGTTGTGTCGCTCGACACGCTAAGAGTTCAATTCAGTCACGTGAAGTACTGAGATCGACTTATGCTACATTACTACGCCTAACGACATCAAAGTACAGGAATTTTCTTTTGCAAACTTTACATTAGTCGCAAGTGTAGCATTATTTAATAAAGTTATTATAGTTCGCCAGCGTGGCAGGCGTCCTCATAACTCTTGCCCTTCTGCTCGGGGTCCAGTCTGATCATGTCGTCGATGCGGAGGATCGTGATGGCTGCTTCGGTGGCGAACTTGAGAGACTTGACCTTGGATATCGCGGGCTCGAGCACTCCGGCTGCTAAGTTATCGCGTAAGACACCTTCTGTCAAGTCCAGACCCACCCACTTCAGATTCGCGTGTTCAACCTGTGAAAGCGGTCAGGTGTTTAGTGGTCTATTACAAAATACTTTTGTGCTAAGTAGCTTTCTTACTAATATACTTGGGCTTGATCCGGTATCTATACATATATCATAAAATTGTAACAGGCCGATGTTTGTACATTAATTTATTGGAGAATAAATAATATATGGGGTCTTTGTTACAGTAATAGAAGCCTAGAAGACTTTTTTTAGAATTTTTGTCTGTCTATTACTAAAATTACTGCATGAAATTGGATGAGCTATTCAGTCGTATTGCTGGAGGTCTAACTTAAAATCTGGTGCAATTTTCATCTTGTTACGCCGCGCTGTCTAAAAGCCGAGGTATATATATCCTTTTGGGACTCGAGTGAAATCGAGAGCAGCAGCTGGAATAATATACATAATTAGAGTTCAGAAGTTGTTACCTTGGTCTGTGATGAGTTGTGATAAGCACGCAGTTTTGCTACAAGGTCAGTAGCGTCCCGCGCGGCGTTCACAGCCAACGTCTTCGGAATTACCAGTAGTGACTGCGCAAACGCAGCAATAGCTAACTGTTCGCGGGAACTCTGTCACAAAATACATTTTGATTTTAAAATTCTATATCATACCATCACGCCTGTATTCCCCGAAGGGTTAGGCTGAGGCGTACTTAATGTACACCCACAGTTCTCTGGTATGTTTAGGTTCCATGTTATAGGGGGCGAACCTATAACCATTAACCAGGCACAAATCCAGACTCCGAGCTGCTACTGAGAATTTCATAGACCCAATAACACTTTGCTCGACCTGGGGATCGAACCCAGGACCTTTAGTCTAGCAGTCGCGCTTGGGACCATTACACTATTAAAGCAGTCAAAATTCTATATTAAACTATTAAATTAAGTTGATACATATTATTTAAGATGAAATAAAATGCCATCACGCCTGTAGTCCCCGCAGGGTCAAGCAGAGATGTACCAGTGAACACAAACAGTTTGCCGCAGAATAGTGCATGTCATGGTAGCTGAAGCTTGTTTTCCGATAGCGGAAAATTTCTTGGTTAACTCACCAGTGTGGTGGCGAAGTTCTCCAAGTAGATAGAGAGCGCAGCCTCAACGGCGCCGCCGCCCGGCACAAGGCGGCCGGACTCCAGCACGCGGCGCACAGCGCACAGCGCGTCGTGCGCGGACCGCTCCATCTCGTCACAGTAAGCGTCCGTGGGACCGCGCAGTATAATCGACGCTGCTGTGCGCGCTGCCGGTCTGTACATAATAAAGAAAAAAAAAACCCTTAATAATTTTAAGCCTACTTCTGTGCATAGACGTATAAATAAATAAATCATTTTGAAGTTTGTTTGCAAATAACACTTTCTGGAATATGGTATGGGACTAAAATTTCTTGTAACATCCTCAAATACCCTATGTTCACAAAATAAATAAATTTGAATTTGAATCAGGATGACAACAAGTGGGTTCACTTTTTAAATAAAAGTCTGAGAATATCTCGGAAAGAAATTGGCAGAATCATTTTGAGCATTGATAGATTTGTATTGAATTTGAATTGATGATGATGAAAATTGAATTTGTTTGGTATTTAATTTATGTTTATAAATAGATTATGTATTCTTTATAAAAATATTTATTTATTTTTATGTAAGCGTATATTTTAGGTAGTCTAAATAGACCAGGTATATTATTGTTTACGTAATGATTTAACTTCTAACAACACATCCGGTTAATGCACCTGCCTCATTTTGTCTCCGTATCACTTTATGGTTGACTGGTAGAGAATGCTTATAGCTTTAAGTCTGCTTTTGTACAATATTTTTTTTTTCTTTTAAAAATATTGTGCATAAAGTGTGCATATTTAATAAATATTTTTTTCCAGTATGTTTTTTAGGTCTTACTGAGTTAAAGTTGTCTTACTTAGGTTGTTATCAATCACAGAAATCAATGCTGTTATATACTTATATTTAGATGGACATAAGTTCTTACCCCTTGATGAGAATCAGCTGGTCATCACAAATCTGTTCTTGTACAACTTCAGCAGCCTCTCCGATCATGCTGGGCTCAAATACTTCTTCACCTTCCATGTTAGTAAGTGATGTCAGGAAGGCTGCTCCAGTAGCCTTGGCGATCCTCTTCAGGTCGGCCTTCTTGCACCGTCGCACACCCATCGCGCCCGCTTCCACGAAGTACTTGAGACATAAGTCATCGATACCCCCAGAGCACAAGATGACGTTCACGCCAGTTGCCAGGATCTTTTGAAGCCGCTCCTTGGTGATGTCCAATTCACGAGCGCGAATGGCGTCCAGTTTTTCGGGGTCAGTTACTAGTACCTGGGAAGGGACTGAGGTATTTAAAAAAGGAATTTGATGATTATGTTTAAAAAAAACAATTGAAATTGCTAAAAGATTACTGTACCTGAACACCAAGCTTCATCTTAGTTTTCTGTAGTGAAAAGTCCAGACAAGCGATTTTCGCGTTCAGAATTTTCTTAGGCATAGCTTGTGAAGCCACAGTACAGTTAAGAGCATAACCCTTGACCAGGACACTCTCCCGGGCGCTGCGACCGTGAGCCTTCAAGATGTTGATAGCCTTGATAGGGTATGAAGCATTTCCTTTGAGGTCAGTCACCTTAATTGCCATAGCAGCATCCACTACCATTTCAGAAAAGAAATCTGCATCGCTGTGGTTGGTGTCAAGGAATATATTATACAATCAACATTATTCTACTAACTACTTTTGTTACTGTTAACTGGTTACTGATTTAATTAATACTTAAGTTATTTAATAGTAAAGGAAAAAATTCAATCTTAGCATGGAAAATGCAAAAAAATCACAAAAAGTTAATTAATACTTGTTCTGTTTTTATAGAAAGTGAAAAAAAAGTATTTAAAATTATATTCATATAAGTGCATGATTTGCAAAGGATACGCTCCAATCAGTTTAGATGACATGGTGGTCTTGGCGGCATTCACAATGGATGGTCTACCCAGTGACTCCACGGTGACTGTGAGGTTGTCCTGCACATACTTGACAGCCTCCTTACAGGCTAAACGGTAACCTGAGATAATACTTGTGGGGTGGATCTTGTTCTTCACTAGCTCATCTGCACTCTGAAAATCAAATAATGGATCTTATTTATTAAGAATAATAAAAACCAGCAAGAAATATCATAGATACTACTTTATATAATTTATAATTGCTATGTTTTTCTTTTGTTTAGGTACAATAATAGTAAATAAATAATAGACATAATTATCAGCAATGTTTGACTTGATCAACATTAATTTATAGCGGGCATAATAAAAACACCCACTGTGTTATGCAGGCAGACCATGGTTATGTTGGTTAATTTATAATACAAGTCAAAACTAGCTAGAAAAACTATGTTAGTAAGAAAACCATTTAACGATGGAGGTAACTGTTTGTGTAAATTGTATAGCAGCTTGATAGTATAAGCATATTCAATGAGTTAATTTTTACCTTCAACAGTTCAGCAGCAATTATAACAACTGATGTGGTGCCATCTCCAACCTCTTCATCTTGCAACTGTGCAAGTTCTACCAATACTTTAGCGGCAGGGTGTTCAACCTCCAACATTCTAAAATATTTGTAAATATTACAATTTTTGTCTATTTTAAGGTATTCTCTTCCAGGACTACCGTTCTTTTCCTGCCATTGCAGCTTGTTATATCCTCTATGAAGCTAATAACATAATTTCAAAGGCTGACATTGTAGGTGACAGAGAATTAAGAAAGTGTATCAAAAACAAGATAAATGTTGATACTGATAATTAAAAATGGTGGTTATTATTATTTTCATGTTTTGCCTGATACAGATAGCATTGATATGTAATACTATAAGATGTTATATTTTGAATGGAAGGCTTTAAGTTAGCCTTATAAGTTCTGAGACTTACTTGAGAATAGTAGCACCATCATTTGTGACAGTTACATCTCCAATATCATCAACCAACATTTTATCAAGTCCTACCGGCCCCAGAGAGCTCTTTACTATATTGGCTATAGCTGCTGCTGCCATTACTGCAAATAATTTGATCATGATGAAAATTTTCATTGTCTCCCACTCAGTAATGCATAGGTTAGTTTTGTATATTAAAAATAATATTCAAAGTACTCTCACATCCGGCCAAACATAAGTTTCTTTGACATAGAATCATACTATACTGAGTTTTTTAGACAATTACATCTCAATGAAGAGATATTTACAAAAATGTAACCATAAGTCGTGATGCATGTGATCTACCGGAGTACAAAAACCTCATGTGAAATCACAACAATTATCATATAAATAATACCATTTTGACTTCTCACTGATGCCCCTGAGGTCCTGGTTCCTGCTACGGATAAAGCTGATGCAAGTGTCGACATTTTTAATAGAAATTTTACACAAAATTCATAAAATAAATCGCCCGTCACACTTTTGATTCTGGAAGAACTTGAGCGGAGTTGCTAAACTATAAAATAAATTGACAAATGACAATTTATTGTTAGTTGCCAGTGATATTAAAAAAGAAATTGTATTTTTAAAAAGGTTTTATTCTAAATTTTAGATTTCTAAATCTTTGTTCCTCGATAATTATAATTGTATGTAGTAAATGTTTTACATGATTTTTGATGTCACAGTGAAAATATTATACACGCACGGAATACTATCTATAGGCGTAGCTGGTGTAGTGTGCTAATATAGACGTGGGCGAAGTCGCATCAGCGAGGCCCCTCTTCTTTCGTTATCCGTAAAAGTGATCAATCAAATTAATTAGTCATCTGTGGTACCTTAAGTCTAGGGGCATTGCATTTAAAGGGGCTTCGTGAGGCCCCTTAAGTGGCTTAAGGAGCTTGCGAGGCCGTCGGTTCTGTGCGAGGTCCCACTTCGCCCACACCTAGCTACGTAACTGGGTCGATGGTGTAACGGTTAAGGCGGATCGTTCAGCTGAGCCCGCGAAATTCAAGTTTCAAGTGATTTTTCGCAGTTTGTAGGTCTATAACAAGTTCTAGATTTATGGCAGTAGTAATCGCGACATTAACTATACAACATTCACAACTGAGAACTATAACCTTTACTTATAAATCCTTATCAAGCCAAAAACTTGCCAAAAACTGTGTAATTGGTCAAATATGTCGTTTTACACTACTTTTAGCTACAATAATAATTTTTTAGCAATGGTTTTAGTTAAACATTGTGAATTTTGTTTAATTAATGTCGCAATTACTATTGCCATGAATGTAGAACTTATTATAGACCTACAAACTGCGAAAAACCACTTGAAATTTGAATTTGGCGGGCTCAGGTGAACGATCCGCCTTAAGGGCCGTGCTTTTGTGTGGACGTGTTGCTGACACTTATAATAGTTATAAGTCGTGTAGGGCGGACCAACCGTTGCTCGTTTTTTTTTCAACGCCATGAGTAGGTAAACAACTTGTGGCAAATGAATTGCTAACGTTCCTGCAGCAGAAGCTGGATGTGATGGACGAGGTGTCCGCCGTTCAGATCTGCTCCACGAACTTTAGTGAAGACGACATCGCCGCTTCCAAGCTGCTCCTGTACAAGCTGTTAAATAAAACAGACAAGATGGTGTCCCGCAGGCGTGACGAGACAAAGAAGAGCGTTCAGGACATCATAGCGCTGCTTAAGGAAACCGACCCTGACGACGTTTCCATGGCAGTGCCCCAAGGCAGTATACTTGGGCCTCTACTATTTTTGATGTACATCAATGATTTGCCAAGTGTAACCCACAACCCCTGTTTTCTATACGCTGATGATATTTCGCTAATTATGACATCGAATTATTCCAATACTAATTATCTAAATGACATAAATAATACAATATCTTTTATAGTTCAATGGCTCTATAATAATAATTTGCAAGTTAATTTAACCAAAACCCAATTTATTCAATTTAGTACTTACGGTACGAAACTTCAAAACTTGGACATTAATTATTTGACTAACAATAAGTATAGCAAAAGTAAATGAAACGTCATTTTTGGGCATAATTATCTACCAAAACCTAAACTGGAAGGCACATGTAGGAAAAGTGCGTAATAAATAAATAAATTTGTATACGTTTTGGCAAAACTTAGAAAAACTTCGAATCTTGAAACGGTTATTATGGCATATCATGGCTATGTCGTATCAGTCTTAAACTATGGTCTGTTACTTTGGGGAAATTCAACAAACGTACATGCAGCCTTTACTGCCCAAAAAAAGGCTATCAGAGCCATGTGTGGTGCGGCACGGTGGCATTAATGTAAACCCCTTTTTGAAAAATTAAAATTATTAACTCTCCCGTGCATGTATATTTATGAAGTCGCAAAATTTGTGAGACAGCATTCTGATTTCTTTACTAGAGCTAACGAGGTATATCCGAGAAATCCCAGAAATCGGGATAGAATTGTCCTACCACGTGTCCCAAGGACGACTCTTTACTTAAATAACTGCTTTGTTATGTGTGGCCGTATTTATAATGCGATTTCAAGCAACTTGAAAGAACACTCAACCACTTTATTTTTAAAATCGGTCTGGCTCTTAATCAAACGTTTTTATACAGTGACTGAATTAATTAATTGTAATAAAAAATTGTGTGTTGTAGCTAATGACATTAATACTAACAATGACATACTTATTATTATAAAATTTGTATACTATTTGCATGTCAATAATATGACAAAGATGTGTGAGTCTCTACTACCAGTTGTATCACCTTATGTACCTACCACATTTTTATTGCAAACTAGCTTTTGCCAGCGACTTCGTCCGCGTGGAATATTTACTTTGTTCCCTAGTTCTTCGCCCGCGGTTTCACCTGTGTTGCCCCGTTCCTAAGGGTTGTAGCGTGATGTTTTATAGCTTGAAACCTTTCTCATGAATCACTCATTTTCCCAACATTTCCCTTCACTGCTCTGCTCCTATTGATCGTAGCGTGATGAAAAGTATACTATAACCTGTGGTTTGGGCTGTGCGTTGATAGATCACTATGTCAGTCAGTCGGTCACCTAACGTAAGAGTAGACAAATATAATCAGAAAGTTCTGAACTGCTAAGCTATCGGGAGTTACACGTGTTATTGTGAGTCAACCATAAAAGATAGACATTTGCTGTCGTGGAATATTTTTTATATAATTTTAAGGAGAACATTTCCGTCATACATGATTTCTGTGTAGCTTTAACCATTAAGGCTGCACACGCGACGGAAGCTTAAAAAATGGAGTAAGTTCTCCTGTTTTCCCAACATTTCTCTTCACTGCTCTGCTCCTATTGATCGTAGCGTGATGAAAAGTATACTATAACCTGCCCAGGAGTATGAAGAACAATTGTACCAAGTTTCGTTGAAATCCGTCGAGTGGTTTTTGTTTCTATAACGAACATACAGACAGACAGACAGACAGACAGACAGACAAAAATTTTACTGATTGCATTTTTGGCGTCAGTATCGATCACTAATCACCCGCTGATAGTTATTTTGGAAATATATTTCATGTACAGAATTGACCTCTCTACAGATTTATTATAAGTATAGATAAAGATTTATATTCTATTCTATTCCTCCGTCACCTTCGAACACGTCGATGTAACGAGCCGGCTGAAAGACATCGTGCTTTTAAAATCTAGCCTAGTGGATGTGCAGAAGACGTGAATGCATCCCAAAATCCCAAAATTCGGTGCGCAATACGGATCTCGTAGAGTTGCGTGCTAAGGTAGCCGTAAGTGTCGTCACCATCGAGTGCATTGAATGTCAACACGCGTCGCGGAGCGGGCCTCGATGTATCTGGAGCAAGCTTCACGTTAGTAGTTTTGTCGTCACCGCCGCTGCCACCGTCGAACGCTGAGCCTGCAGAGTGCGCCCCGAGCACGCCCCTCAGCCTCGCTTCCCTCCCCGCGCCGCCGATCGAGTTATCCGACTCCCTGACCGTGTTAGCCAGCCAGCTAAAAGAAGCTGTCCCACCGGAGTCACTGTGAGCACCCTTGATGCTCCTACCAAGAATCTCGTTCCTGAAAAGGCACCGAAGCGGGCTGATTACGATGGTTTTAACGTGTTAACGCGATCATTTTGAGGTTGTGAGAAAAAGATGCCGCTTTACATATTAAATAGCCTTATCTCTTTCTTACAACTTAAAAAGTATGGCGTTAACTCGTTATAATACTTACTACTCGTTAAAAATATTTTTACAATAAATATTCTTACAAGGCTAATTAGCCTGGAATAAGTTTCTATATAACAGATTAAACGCAATAATCCCACTACACGCCTCCTCTAAACAGATATGCAAAAAACTAATTACCCAATATCTTTCTACCAAAAATTATGAAGATACTGAATCTTTACTAACAACACTGATATAACACATTAAACACACATACACACACACACGTCCAATTACTCACACCCACTCACATGCACTCACACATACACTCTCTCTCTCAACACCCTACACTCGCACTTCCACTTACACCACTACTCACATAATTGTCAATAGATTAAGTTTTAAACTGCTCAATAATTATAGTTGAAATTTGCTCAATTTTGTCTTGCAGTCTTACCATTGTTTTTATCCTACTATTGGGATATGAGGGCTGATTGTCCTTAATACAGGCTACCTTGTAACCTAGCTAGGGCATCAGATCTGAATATCTATTGTTACTAATTTAAACTTGAACTACTTCTAACTTGTTTATCTTAATTTGTAACAGACTGTACCATTAATTTGTGAATTATAAATAAATAAACAGTAAACAGTAAAGTACATATACCGGCAACTGTGTAGGTACTGTACTTACATATGTATTATACCTCTGACTTCAGGGATACAAGCGTGATAGTATGTTGACTGGGTCACGGAACGAGTTGGTTGTAGGTACCGTACGTCCATGGTGTGTCCGTGTGTCATCGTATCACTCGTCATTATAAAACGCTCATCCAATTTTCTTAATAATTTAAATGTACCTACAGCGGTACAGCCAGACTATACCTACAGTTGGCGCACTCCATACAGATGGACTTAGAAATCTACTAATGAGGTCATACCTAGGAGTCTGCTACAGTAATTTCATATTAATTTAAGAGAGTGGAGTGCTCAGTGCGGCATGTGGCCCAAAAGTCTCATAACAAAAAATATTCAAAGAAAAATCTCCAACCATCAATAAATCTCCAAATCGCACAGATTTATGACATAAAATTTCATACTCTACTACCCTACAGGCTAACATTACTCACATACATCACGTACGATTCAGTAAAAGGGTAGGTAGGTATATCCAAGATTACGTGACCAGAGGATGAGGACGGCGCGACCTCCGCGGGAATTGGGAAAGGCACTCGCGATCCTACGTGACGAACTTCTGCGTGCTCAAAATAACTTCCCTAGTTCCCTTTATCAGTTAAGAGTATCAGTAAATTAAGTAGCGGCAGGAATCAGTCATCAACTGCGGCAATAGTTCAGTTGAAGTAAGTGTAATGTCAGTTAATTATTGAGTAGTATAGAGCACTCAGGTATAATATACCTTACTAACAGTGAAAGAATTTTCAAAATCTGACCAGTCGGTACCGGAGATTACCCCGAACATCCAAACTTACAATTTTTATCTCTTTAAAGTAATATTAGTATATTCCAGATTAAATTCATTCATTTTAAAATACCAGTCTAGTCTTTTACTCTTCTCATTCCGTTTGCTATCGATATTTAATTTATGTCAAAAATATGTGTGTACAATAAACACAAAAATAACAAAGAACAAAGGATATATCGGTTAGAAGATCTTATTTCATCCTGCATGCAACACATTTTTGTAGGCTTTACCCAACTGATATTTTTTTAAACGTGGTAGGCTTACGCTAAACCGCCAGTTCGCCTGATGTTAAGCGATACTGCAATCTACGATGGAGCGGACTTGCCAAGAAGAAACTGATTCACTCGAGATTTAAAGACACCCAGATTATAACTATCGGGGAAGACCCACTCAGGAAGCGGATTCCACATTTCAACGGTACGCATGATAAAAGTGGACTTAAAGCGTTTCGTTCGGGTTTTCGGAATGTTCACCAAGAATCGATGTCGCTTTTTCGTGCTTCTGGTCGTCCGATAGTAGAGAGTGCTTGGGGGAATAAGATCGTGCAGTTCTGAAGAAGCACACTCTCCGAAATGTATCCGATAAAAAACCGAAAAGCTAGCAACTTTGTGGAGATGTTCCAGACATTTTTTTTATGGGATAGGAGGGCAAACCAGCAAACGGATCGCCTGATGGTAAGCGATTACCACCGATTACCACCATGGACACGCACAACACCAGAGGAGTCACAAGTGCGTTGCCGACCTTTTAAAAGGGGATTGGACGTCCGGTAACCTCACTCACTCGGCGAAACACAACGTAAGCGTTGTTTAGCGTGGTTTTCTGTGAGGCATATGATACTTGGAGGGAAGGAATACTACAAATTACATAATTTTCCATTTAATTGCTCCAATTTCTATTTTCAATACATATAGGCAAGCACTAGGGAGCGACAGACATCTGAACAACACATTTCTGCGAATTTTTATAATTTTTCGAGTTTGAATAATATGTATAATATTCCGCGTAGTAGTGTAGCTGCGTAGCCGTGTAGAGTCGTCGTAGGCCCTACGCCGTAGTTATTCAGCTACGAGGGCTACGAGACTAGCCACTTAGTATGACCTCTGTTCTGTAGAATATATGACAATAACATTATACTGCATGTACGGGACAACTTTAAATGATAGATTGATTATATGATAATTATAGTTTATTGATTGATTATTATTTATGATAATTTGACACGGATTTGGTGTGATACAAAATGATAGAGAGTACACGCGACGAAGACCGATCGCGAACTGATTTGAATTACGCACGTTGTACGAAAACTGCTTATTCGGAGTAAAACGAATAAATTGTACGATTGCACCGTACATGCTCCCAGGCACGAGAGCGTAAGATAAAGCGAACTAGAAAGAGTAAAATTTAAAAGTTAAATTAAAACATAACAAAAATAAAGAATTCTAATTAAGATTTATAATTTCAAATAAAGCTTTGATTATCTACCATTACCTATTGTCACACTCAAATAACTCATTTGGGCATAATGTTCCGACTGCCGAACAAGTTATAATAAGAACATAAGTACAAAAGGTACAAAGTATTACTCATCCATATGCATAGCTTAACCTTGCAGATCACTCTATTCGTCTATTTATTATAAACCACTTACAGTAATCATTCTCCTAAAAATTACCAACAATTATAATTAAAAAACGGAGAAATAACTGTTTTTATACTGGTCCTACTTTATTAACAGTAAATAGGTTGTTTACGTTTTACCCGGCTTTTAAATCCGCACGATGTCCATTGCAATTCATGTCAAGCGACGTGAATAAAAGCTGACAATATCTCAGAGAACTTTAGCCGACGTTCATTGGAATGCTCCGCAACGCGTACCGTATCTATACGAGAGCATAATCTCGTTTTCTGCGGCTTTTAACGAAAGCCCGATACGGAGTCGCAGAGCAAAACAAATAGCGGGTAGTTGTGCACATGCGCCGCGCGCCGCACGCACGCGCCCCCGCGCGTCACGGTAGTCGCGCGCCGCCCGTCGCCGCGTCCGCACTGTGTGCGAACTATCCCTGACGCGCTCTCACCACGCGCTAAATGGCGCCCAAACCGAGACCTCGCTCACGCGGGTAAGTCCGTTACGTAATCAAATTATTCTATCAAAAAATCATACCATACCATTGTGATGTTCAGTGGTCCATGACGCAGCATCTGCGAGGATCTCTGTGGGCGTGGTAGGGCATCGACTGGGAGGGGGCACGGAATCGGCGTGTTGGCGATAGCGCGCCACCTGATAAGGTTGCGGCCTTCCCACTGTCAACAAACCTTTACATTATATAAAACATTGGACATTTATAAATGACCGCAACTTGACGTGGTAGCTGAGAGTCATCTCGAAGACGTGTATCTATTGATTTTCGCTTCGCGTTCCGGAGACTCTGCGGCTGTAGTAGCCCGAGACTTGAGACACAATTAGATATATTGTCGCAGCCTCTTTAACATTCAGCTGCGACACTCCACTTAACAGCTGAATCCGTGGCTATAGTAAGCCTGTTAATAGATAAAATCCTTATTCGTCAATTAGTCTTGATATCGTGGAGTATTCTTCGCGTTTAGACTCTCCATACTTCTGATGTACGCGTATTATCTTTGGAAATATTTATTAAGTCCTTACATGCCAATGATGTGTTCTTCTCTGGTGTAAACATGAATTTACATAAGTATGTAGTTGTAGCCGTGTATACTTACGTACTATTTGATGGTATATAAATATTATTGGAGAATTTCGCTAGTAGTTACTCGTTCTATCTGATACGGCACTGAACTTGTTCGTAATGCCATAATATGTCCTTATTTACATAATGATTGTAAGGGGTTGTTATAGTTTCAATTATCATCAACATGATGATCATCGTCCTTCAGCCCTGGGCCCCTTAATTGGTGGATGGCGCAGCATGATCTATACAACCGTAATAAAATATCTCTTGTCGTTATGGAGAGTTGGCTTCCATAGATTGTTCTTGTGTTCATTTTACTAATTACTATGATAGTAAAGAACTACATTTAGAAACTTTTGTTATGAATACATTACGATATAAGGTTTTTGCCTCGAGTAACGGCCTATGTATAAGCTTGTTGAGTTAACGTCATTTATTAAATGGAGAAAACTGGCCACTTAGGCGCCTAGTTATGTTGTATTCAAAAATATTTTAAAACATACATACACTCACGCATTTCTTTCCCAAGGTAGGCAGAAACTATAGACCGCCACTTGCATACTTCTTTTGCTTCTTCTACATTCATACATCTTATACATATACATAAAAAATAAAATACTTTAACCCTGCCGACATAGCTGACTAGTTTAGGTTTTTTGCATCTCTCCTCAATCCAGTAAACGAAAAAAGAAACATTTAAGCAATATCAAATTGCCCTGTACAATACTTACTAAGTTTGCATAACTCCATTTGCTTTTTTTCAATATCGGTTTTCAATCAAAACATACATTTAAAGAATCTTTCAAACAGAACATGGTAAAGTACACCTGTTCCAAATTCAAATTCAAAAACAATTTGGGAATGTTCAGGTTTCATAAAGAAATTCCTTTGAATTGTTGGCTAGAAGTTATGCTTGATATTCGAAGCGCGGCTCGGCTAGAGAAGTCGACGGTTATGGAGATAGAACACTCTCTTAGGTGAGCTTGGCTGAGGAATTTCAAATCTCTTGTACGGTGCAATGTTGGGATGATCGTCAAAGGCATACCAAGTATAGTGAACTATCAGCAACTATTTTCTTGTATGTGGAGCAACAATGTATATGTTTGCGTGCAGGAAGATATTGAGTCAATTAATAAAATCTAGTTTAAAGTCAAGGTTAAGGTAAGGTTGAGGGCCTTGTGGCGAACTAATAATCACACTGATCACTCGGTCATTTATCAAATACTAGGGAGCGAGCGAGCTACTAATTGCGTGATCGTTGGAAATCATGACGGCTTCTTTAAGTTAAAAATTTAAAGGCACCCCAGACACAAAAATCTCAAAATGGAAGAGAAATCTAAATATGTATATATTTATGTATATCCCTTTACGTTTAATATAAGAAGAATAGGTTTTGCCAATGAAATATAGCACGTGTGACTTTGAGATTGAACCTGAAATTTGAATACGACTTATTTTGTACTAGGTGTTTACATTGAGTGTACATGAGTATCCTGTAGATTATGACCCTAACCACACAGTTTGTATTATCATGTACTCGTCAAAACGCATTATATGAGCCCAAACAGAAAGTAGATGCCGTAAACCGTTGAGGAATTGTTCTGGCTAGTTGAGTATACTGCAGGATTTTGTAATATCATCGACAAGTGACATGATTTCAAATTTCGAATCGATCAGACCTGTGGAAGTATTTTCTATCTCTTCATCAAGAAAAGAGGTGATCTTCAAAGGGCTGACTAGATTTTCCTGAAATATAGCTTAGAACACTCTCCATTAACTCACCTTTTAAACAAAAAAAGAATTGATCAAGATCGGTTCTCCCGATCAGGCGCTACGATGCAACAGACAGAAACAGAGATAAACACGTTAAACTTATCACACCCAACTCTTTCATCAGGGGTTAAAAATAGTATCTACAGCGTTTCTCAACGATATAAGCATAAAAGTCACATTAAAATGTTTGATCAAAAATATAATCCATTCCAATTTCTCTAAAGATTTAACGCAAATAAAAATAGTCTACTGTCCAATAAATAGCTATAAAGGTTAATCACAGAATATATGTATATCCGTTTGTAATGTTTAACCCCAACGTGGCCACGTTATCAAGGACGGTCCCACGATACCAGGCGGCGATTTCTTCTCCATTTATATGATAATTTGTGGGCAGAGCTAGGGACCAGACCGTGTCTCCCGGATATTAAATGGACTGGGGATCGAACAAACGGTATTGCGATACGTATATAATATATATTATTTTTAAAAGAACCGATTGCGGAAGAATCATAACGTGACATACCATCAAGCCTGTACTCCCCGAAGGGAAAGGCATAGGGCGTACTAATGTACACCCACAGATCGCCTGGTATGTTTAGGTCCCTACATAATAAAAATGTCAACCTGAATATATCACCAGTAAAGGTTGTATAGATCGAAGATCGTTTTCCATAAATAAATTTGCATAAAAAATCACAACGTCAATATAATTATAATTTCAATGTTTGAATAGATATAACATATACTGTAAAGAACTATTGACAATAAGCGTGCTTTTGAAAGAGAAATTTGAAGACGGCCTGTTCATATTTTTTGTAGATTCAAATATCAATTTGAATCATTACTATCTCGTTTTTCAAGCATCAATTCCTCCAGGAACATTTTCCTGCAACTCAAAATTACTGGCTCTCGACACATCTCAGGATGTCATTTCGATTCTCCAAGGATTAAGAAATGCCGCGCTTGTTTGTTGAGAAAAAGAAACGATTCCTTTTTATTGTTTACTGGTATTTTCTTTCGGATATAACCTCCTATGATTTGTAACAAGTTTTCTCCGCAAGAATTCTGTCTTTGGGATCGGAAAAAAGATGAAAGAAGCGGATTGTGTGAGCTTATACTTATTTAGTGGAGGACCAGTAACAATCTTTTGTAAAAATAAAAAAAGATCTGCGCAGGAGGTGTAAAAATAATTTGTTTTTAATAACCACGTAAGTTTTGTACTTAATTTTGTTTTGCTATATACAATATTGTTAAGAAAACCCTGTTGTGAAGGTATTGTTAGGTATCGTGAACCGGTTCTATTTATATAATCGTTTTCACTTAAAATAAAATTATAAAACGAGAGAAACGATATGGCAATACTGATGGTGGCAGCGATGACATCTCCCTGGGTGCCAAACATATGATGCTTAAGATAGTTATATCACATTTTAAAAATTTGCTTAATTTTGGGGTAATTGCGGAAATTTGGGTACGACAATCCTGAACGTTAAACTTCATTAATATGTTTACTTTTGTGATGTGATTGGGATACCTGTATACCTACTCCTTTCAGATCAGACAGGGTTTTCTTAATATAGAGTATATCCCACATAATATTAAGGATCCAAAAATGACATAAAATATTCGTCAGAGTATCCAAATATGACCTGTTCTGTTCTGTTGACAATGTTGAAGCAATTAAAGTAATAAATCTACTGGACCAGCATTGTAACCATTCGATTTTTTGTTTGTACGCCTCATGGAACGATAGGAGAACCACATTTTCCGGCTCTTATAAATAAGCGCAGTGAGATTTAACTGCGATAGCGCCGCAGCACCGACCACGGAACGTGTAAGACAGATACAAGTGTTCTAGATACATAGATATATGCCTTATTGCACACTAAAAACTAATGTAAAGTATCATGGAATGGTACAAGGACTTATCGTTTAGAGTAATCTGTTACAGACAACTTTTTAGCATAGGAACTGTGAAAAATGTTACTCTGATATATTTACCTATGTTTTATTTTTAGTTTGTTTAAAACAGTGCATACTTTGACAGCGGTACATTTTTAATTTTATGTGAGATCTAAGATATTGTAACACGTAGTTCTTCTAGATAAAGCAATCAGCAAGTTATCTTTTTTTGTTTAGTTTAGAGTATTACAATAAAGTTTACATTTATAAATTTCTGCATATAACAATGAGTATTAGGTACTCTCGATTCAGCTGTTGTCTTATAATGGTAGAATGATTCAACTATTTTCTTTAGACAAAATGGTAAACATAAACAATCTAATGATATGTATATTTCAACATATACATCTATATGCAAACGCGTTTGTCTACTCCCATAAATTGCCAACAATTGTTTGAAATTTTAATAATATGGTCGGACATTTTGTAATGTTACCACGGGAGTGCAGGGTAAAATTTTAAACACAACACGAAGATTAGATACCCGGGCAAATTGCAGCTGTAAATTGTATCCGAAAGGCCTTGAGTTTACAAGGTGTAATGAGGACAGGCGTAGCGTTTTTGGCGCACTACCACGAATGTACTCGTAGAACTGAATCTGAATCTTTGTGTGCGGAAGTGGTTCACATTTTATTACTGTATTGATCTATGATAATGTAGTTTTTGTTAGAATGTTTTATCCTTCTCAACAATTGGTAATTTATTTAAAACATGGTAGCATTGTTAAAAAGATTACTTTAGGTAAATATGGGAGAAATGGAACAGAAATTGCAAAATAGTTACTTCCTGGATCTAGAAACTGATTAAGCTAAATGACTCAAAACTTGCATGATTTATGCTTAAATTGTTTATTAATGTTATTAGGGAGAAAGATTCACTGATGCATGAAAATTAATCTTTTTTGTATAAAAGGTACAAGCTACAACAAGTTACGATCCTTTGAAAACATCCTAGTGACACTCATATTTTTTTCACATTTACGATCTTTACGATCAGCTTCAAGCGTCGAAGGAAAATATTTCAAGACAGCGAACCACGAATGGTCTCATACTCGTATATCACATCGGGTTCCACGGTGCGGCGTAACGTAGATAAAGCACGATCACGCTTAGTTGTCCGTGACTAGTGGGAAATAGAATCACCACCTAGTCTCCTAAGAGTCTTGTAAATGAGGTTAAAGGGAGTTTACCACGAGACGGGACCAAAAATCTGAATTTCTAGAAATTTGACAGATGGTGATTTATCGACTTCATAATTTTAGAATTCGAACATTATGAAATTCTGGTTGTTGGTAATGTTATAATAATTCCATCTATTTCCATTCTTGCATTAGACCGACTATAGAACATATACCTAACATATTTTGACAACGTTCAAATAGCGATCCTGCACAGCAGCATTCCGGCAGAATGATTACAATATACAATTTTAGAAGCACTAGACGTTACACACACGCGGGAATCAAACCTGCTAGCCGTAGCGCGCTAATCGATTACGTTCCTCATAATTATGTACTAAATTTTTTTTATACAATTATTTATACCACTGAGGTGGCAAACAAGATTAAGGCCCGCCTGATGGTAAGCAGTTACCGTAGCCTATGGACGTCTGCTAAGTCTGCTACGTTCTCCTATAGTATGCTTTAGTTAAAGAAAATAAGTGATTTTATTCTGTTTGACTTTAGTTCATAGTAATAAATAAAAATTAAATAAGGAACCGTAATTTGTATGCAATTAACTAATTACGAAAGAGTAATTTATCAGGAATTTACTTGGATTTGGTGAGATGCGACTTTATTGCAATGGATCATGCAAAAATTTTATATATACCTAGGATCATGTTAGAGTTATTTTTATAAACACCTTTTTATTACACATTTTTATTATACATTTATCACCTGAATTTAAGAAAAAATATGTTATCTTTGACACGACTATTTTTATTTATTTCCTTATAAGT
Organism: Acronicta aceris; assembly: GCA_910591435.1. NCBI lineage: Eukaryota > Metazoa > Arthropoda > Insecta > Lepidoptera > Noctuidae > Acronicta > Acronicta aceris. Next base: position 2,644,032 of record OU342767.1, on the reverse strand, counting down.
TATCGTGACCGTACTATAAAACACAAGGTTCTTCCCGAAAAATGTCACCGAAGTTACCGTCACCGACTACCTACTTCAATACTGGGAGGACATCAATGGATGCGATGGTGGGACAGCGAAAGTTTCTAACTTTTGATTTATGACCGCCTTCCATCGGCGTGTCGTCAATAATTCTGAGGACTTCAATATTTTAGTCCAGTTCACGTTTGACACGGCAAAATTGAATTCTAGAAGGAAATATTTATTCAAAATATCCAGTAAAGAATATTCTTTCTATCTAGAGATCCAAACTCATATTATAAATGCGATAGTAATTAAATCTGTCTATCTTTTTGTTTGTTTGTTACATTTTCACGCCATAACCGCTGAATTTATTTTGATGAATTTTGGATGAGAACTTATGCCAAAAAATACTTTAAGCTTGCAAAATTGCGGGCTACAGCTAGTATATATTTTTTTTCTTCTAATTCATGTTTTACTGTATTTATATTTAATGTAACTGCAAATCACTCAGCAAGAAAACTCGATTACAATTTGTCGGGACGGGCCAGTGTTCTGATTTCCCTCACTTTCTACTCAACAGTCGCGCGTCCACGACCGACGTTCGTATTCACATTAATCAATTGAATCTGGAATTAAAATGAAGCTTATTTGATCAATCAACCTTATTTCCTAAGGGGGAAGGAGAAGCAATGACGTCTGATATAATCTTGACGGATTCGCAATATAATACTTTGGTAGCATGGGTAAGTGGTTGCAAGGATTCGTGTGCTAGGGATACCCCAAAGAGTATAGTAATAAAAAGGAAAGGATACCCTATTTGTAACGTCATCGTTTGGTGTGTTCTATATATCATTTATTATAACATTAGGTAAATATCGTTATAACGCCACAGTTATTATTTAAGCATCTTTATAAATAAATAGCAATAACGTTAGTAAAAGATGTTGCAATTCCCTCATTATAATATACATATCAATTTAAGCTTGATCAAATTTTACTACATCGGCTAATTAAGTTGGCAATCGATTCGTCCTTTTTTCAGTATCATGATAATTTAAGATCCCCTATTATAAGGCTGAACGCGACCCCGAGTTGAGAAACGGTGGTCTAACTGTACCTACTTATTTATTGTAGTGTACAGCTCAGGTGTTGAATAAGTCCTTTATCGTGAAGGTTCTTCTTCTCAAGAGCAAGACGAGAATTCCGCAAATTGTATCTCTTATCTCTACAAGAAGTTGGTTCGTTAACCGCATTGGACCCACACACCGATAGAATACAATTTGCTAGGTAGGCCCTTCCATTTTGAATCCACCACACGCGTTTAGTCAAGTTTTGAGTCAAGGTTTTGTTTTGCTAATTAGTAAGGTGAATAAAAAATTGTTTTACTGATGCTGACTCGAATGTATTTGACTCTCTGACTTGGATGAAACAGGGTCTATGGTGAAATAAATATGTAATTCTAGTAAATATCCTTTCGTGCCAGTGCACGACTCATTTGTTTAAAGCCAGTCAAGGCGAATATAAGTAATAATAATAATAAATAACGTTTATTAGAATCATTACGTTCCATCCTACCACCAAGCATGCGTGAGTTTTGGAAGATGTTTGAAGTTTCACACTGTATCTGGTCCCAGTAGTGGGAAATTATTGAGTGTAATTATTATTTATAAAATAGCCCGTATTCTAGCAATATCATCACACATTTTTTAATCCAGCACAGATTAGTTAGAGATGCGAATGACGTGCGGAAGAGGGTCTGAATTTCGGCACTGTCAGTATCGATGGCAGAATTAATGATAGTCTTGTTCGCCTGGTCAAGGGGAACGAAAAGAAAAATGTGTTAATGATTGTCTTATTGGGTTAAAATTGAGCTCATTTTTGTGTCTGTGTATCAAACTGATTTTTTTGAGGACTGCGCATGCTGCTGAATATTATTAATATTTTACATCGCGACTACCATTGGGGGGCTTAAATGGCTCCTTTTGATTAATCACAATATGGCTAATCATGGCTAAATAACGTTCCATATTTCTAATAAAGTTATGTAGATACTAGAAATATATAGCCTACTGTGGAGCTGTATGGTCGTGAATCATATTATGATTTATTAAAAGGTATGATTTAAGCCCCGCAGAGCTCTCCAGAGCTCATTTTCTTGACAACAGTAGTACCCTTAGGACAAACTTGTTGTCACGATTTTCAAGGCTTCTGGAGAAGAATAATGATTAAATGTTCTTATTAGGCTTCATATGACGACCAGGACCAAAGGCATATTCTCTCTGCTACACGGACCGACCTCGATGTAGGGACTAAGAATCGTCTCCTACACTAGATTGATTGATTGATACATTAGTATGCGCAGCTTAGGTAATTTTTATTAATGTCCATTATATTAATTATTACCATTGTGCCCTTCATTAGCCTCTTAATGAATCAAATCTCAACATCGGTTAATATTCATAATATTCAAACACTGAGTTGCTAATCGCAAATCCTCCGAAGCTTGTGTGTACGTAACGTGCCCTGTTCTAACTTTAGAGGCGCGCCAGTGCGCCCGAGTATGGATTTCAATTAGTATATGAATTAAAACGGAGAACTTTTGAGCGTAGGTATGATTAAAATATGGTAATTTGACTCGTATGTATGATTGATTTTATAATGTTCTAACTTTTGGATAATTTTCGTAAGCCTCATGTGCATAAAATAAATTACCCTTGATAATTTTACCTCGTTGCAAGATTTAAATAACACTTCTATTTTCGGTAATGTGTACGAATGTAGGATACACTATGACTTTGAAAGTTTTGAATCAATGTATACCAACCAAAATGTATATCTATTTTAAATTATTAGATGAAATAAGAATTCGTGTTTTAAAATATATAATAGCTGAATTTAATTGCGTTATACAGAACTCTTTTCCATTTTCTTATACGATTTGTATGGGTTACACTTATACATATATTTATAAAGCGTAGTAGTCCTCAGTCCCAAGGTGAGCCATACCCATTACATCTCTGTCTTCTTGTATTCAAATGGCATAATTCCGACTTTACAAAAGTAGGTGGCGTCTATTTAATTTTCAGTTTTGAGCTCTGTATGACAGACCAGAGATCTTTTCATTAAAATATTTGTAAGCACATAGCGAATTAATGTTTAGGTTATTTTAATTTTGCAAGTTTTCTATTGGCTGATTGAATCTGATTTGGAAACCATCTTCAAAAGATTATATTTTCGTGTCATCAATACCAGATTCAATAAATCAATTATGATCTTGACTCTTTGCCCAGTATCATAACAATTGCTAAAGTTGCTATAAGTGTAACGATACATAATGCTAGGAAAGCAATTTTTTGCCATTTTTTGATGCGATACCCTTTGATAAAAGTTTCATTATTTATATGTTTCTGGATGTTAAAGAACAAGCACATTTTCACTGAAGGTTCACGATATATGGTACTCTTGATCTGCAGTGTTATTTGTCAATTATTGTGTTTATAGAAACTAAGTAAAGCGAAACCAACTTGAATTGCTGATCATAAAGTTGCACATCGTATTCTCAAACAATATGTATTGTTTATGGTCCGAAGTTGAGCTTGAGTCAACTACTCACTAAAGGATATAAGAGTTACCAAGACTAACTTGCTGGATGTTAGATTTTTTTTCTGTTTGATACTTAAAATAAGTATTATATAATAGTTAAGTGACACTGTGATCTACAATGGAGCGCGTTTGCCCAGAAGAAACCGATTCACTCCTGATTTAAAGACACCCAGATTATGTTAACGATACTTTACGAAACATATTAAGGCCTTATCCAAGTTGCGAAAATGATTGCATAAACATAACATTTATCATATCAACCTGTGTTCGTTAAAGATTTAGTAGAGTTATAAATAGTTCTGAGACACACCATTATTTTTGTTTAGCACGGAAAATTCTCAAGTGTCTTCTGCAATCTGCCAGCCTGAGGCGGCAGGTTATGTCGGACTAGTACCGACTTAAAACCGCACTTGCATTACCCTTACCCTATATTCACAGCCACGAATTTTTGGGTGTACATCAGTACGCCTTTGCCTAACCCTTCGGGGAATACAGGCGTGATGGTATTTAAGTTATGAGATTCTTTTTATGGCAAGCTTGCCGATGACGATATTTCAGCCAGCAATAACAAGAGGAATGGAGAAACGTGTAAAAGTCTAGACATCAATTATTTAGACAATATTAAAAGCAGAATATATGAAAAATTTTGATATTCAGGATATATGAGAAGTCTTGATATATATTAGTGCATATTGTGGATAGATTTTAAAGTTTAATGTTGTTGCCACGAATGTCAGTCACCACAATCGTGACTGGCTGTGGTCCAGCGTTCCCTGGGTCCCTTCAAAAGGTACTGTGATACACCTACAGTCTGTCGATGATCTTATCCTTAGATCCTATTCCTGGCTGCTTGTGACTTTGTTTTCGCAGCATACTAACGGTTTGCAAGCGAATTATTCACTTACATGTCCATGTATAAGTTTAGGCATTCAACTCTGTTGACAATGCTGTATGCACATTGTCTTTTATGCCGCGGTTGAGGATTTAATAGAACTTCGTCCCGTTGCATTGTAGTGAAGTTAGAAAAGCTAGAGTCTTGTTACTGAGAGTACTTATTCAGAATATTCTAAATGGTAAATGGTATTTATTTCTAAAAGACACGTACCGTTTTTAGCTAATGGCGAATACGTTAATATATTTAAGGTCATACTAAACTTAATAATATAAGGTAAAATTACTAACCCAATAATAGTCATGCACGTGACTTGAGAGTTTATTTTTATTTTTTATAAACACGTTTCTTCATACTAGAACTTACTTTTGCATAAGAAACATAAGTCTCACATTAATTAACCCAGACCCAAATCAACTATTGGTAGACTATACAAATATATACGTATATTATAAACTGGGTTTTGCCTGCAAGCATAAGATCATTAGGTCCGGAGATTTTGCTCTACATAAAAACTAAAAAATGTTTGCTCTAAAAATATTATAAACAAAGTATTTCAGAGTTCATCTATTTCACTTTATCTTCAAAAATATAGAATATTATAAAGGTGGCGCACAATAGGTGGAACGGTCGTAATCCTTCGCTTGTCGCCTCAGCCTTAAAAGGCGCATAAAAATATACGGGACGTATCTCCGCCCTTAAAATATTTACCTACTCATCGATGCTCGCTTCCATAAAGTTTACATACAACGTAGTTGCGAATAACTTTATGTTCGTGAACGTCCCGCCGGAGGTCACCATGTAAAATAAACTCGATAAAAGCGTCGCGGTTCGTTGGGTGACCCAATTTGGAAGGTCGGGTTTTGATCCCCCTTCCGGGCGAAGTTGGTGATTTTCGATTAAGGAGCTTCGTCGGATAAGTTTTTTCGCCGTGTCGTGCGCAATCGGTTTAATAGGAACCAGTTGTTGTTTGTTTGATTTATGTAGGTAGGTTAGGTTATTCACAGAACATGCGCTGTCATAATCATTGTCTATGTATTCTGTATGTAATATTGTAATGTATTCTGAGATTATAATTTACTATTTTGTTTATTTTTTAAAAATTTTGCCCTATCCTAAGATTGCTACTGTAATGTGGGTTTCACAAACATAATATTTTCTTACATATACAATTAAATATAGACTATAAAAATACTTGATATAGGTGTATAATTTAGATATTATATATAATAACAAAACATACCATCACGCCCGTATTTCCCGAACGGCTAGGCAGAGGCGCACTAATGTACACCCACAGTTCGCCGGTATGTTTAGGACCTATTGCCATTCATCGGACACAAATTCCAAACTCCGAGCTGCTACTGAGAATTTCATAGAAAAACTCGATCTGGGAATCGAACCCAAGACCTCTAGCGTATCAGTCGCGCAGGCCAACAAGGCAGTATTTTTTAAAGTTTTGTTTTAATTTACATTCACTTGGGGGAAAATGCCTGTAATTCAGTGGCAACATTAGAAGGCTACAGAGAAACCAATCTTAATATACATTCTGTAGACTAAGACAGCTCCACAAGTCACCGTCAACTTTAATTAGTTGACTAGAACAGCTATTGAGTGGGAATTTCCGACTCGACTCGCGGAAATTGCAACCAAGATGGAGCTCTAATAAATTGTTATTGAACCGAATGTAACAATTATTCGTCTCGAGCTAGCGATACTATGACGATAAATTGTTTTTCTTGTAAACAAATTGTAGGGGATGGTAAACTTTTTGAAATATTCCATGATCCAACCGCTCTAAGCAAAGCATGCATCATGCTGTTTAATCAAAATGATTAAATAATCAGGAGTAAATCTTTCATGCTTGTGTCCCTGAATGGTTAGGCAGTAGAGTAGAGATGTAGATTCACAGTTTGCTGGTATATTTTTGTGGTCACTTATACCTAAACGGGGGCAAGCATATTATCATAAACCCAGCACAAATCCAAACTAGGCTACTACTGAGATATTTCTCATAGAAATACCTATTAACACTAACCTATGAACTGGGTATCAAACCCAGAAATCATAAAATCAGGTAGTCATCGACGTCAGAGCTTTTTTAATTGAGCTGTCTTTTCACTATAAAAGGATTAAATAACATTTTCGAAACCGCCGACTAAATGACTACCTACACATATTCACTTACCGACAAGAAAATCCGTCGGGGCTGCCGTTCCCATTTCTGTTGTGAATTTCAATGAAAAAGTAGTATAGGTATAAATGTTATGATGTGTCTTCTAGAGCTAAATACAGCCCCCGCCGGATTTTCTTGTAGGCAACTAAATATGTGTAGGTAGTAAATTAGTTGGGGGTTTCGAAAATGTTGTGTAATGTTGTGTAATCCTTTTACGACAACAATCGTCCTGGGATTTTTCATATTTTTTAATTTTGAGCTTTATTTTAGACTTACTTACTCTTAAGTAAGTTACTTCTGACTAACAAAGTTGAAATTGTAATTACTTTGTATTTTAACAGACTTTTTTGAAATCATTTAGTTTCTAAAATAAACTTGTCGCACTGTATCTACACCATGAAGGTTTTACACCATTAGAATGAGTTTCGGACCTACTATACTTCATAAAGAAGAAAAAACAATTGTCAAAATTGGCAACTAATCAGTGAATGACATGAATGACGGCTGTAGTAATCATTGAGGTAATAAAAACGACGTATTAGTCTCCAGAGAAAAAGCTGTACCCCAATCTAACATTTCGTTTTTACTCAGCCGAGGCCCGCCAAATAAGTCTCATGACGTCATGTTTGTGTTAGAATAACTGCACTACTACGAATATAGTTATTATAATTATGTATATTCTATGTCACAATAATGTTTTTTGATTTATCAGTTTTTTTTTATTATTTTATCTTATTTAGTACCTGTGAGTATATTGTTAAATCTTAATATTTGACTTTTATATTTTTTGACTGGTGCTAATCTAGTACAGGAGTACTTAAATAGGAAATTTACTCCAACGGTTACTTTTTCAAAATGGCTAAATTCTTCGTTCAAAATGGCTAAAATTGGAATATGATATTTTTGTTGTAAATATTGACTGTGCCTATCTACAAACAAACGCTGATAATTTACGAACCCTTTACAGAAAACCGCATCTCAATCGGTCAGACCGTTCTGGAGATAAGTGGCAACATTCGTTGACACACACAAACAAACACCCTCTCACCCTAAACGCATAAACTGTCTCCGTTCCGTCGTGGGTAAAAACTATGGAAAATTATTTCCGTCGTTTGCTTAGTCGCTATTTATAAAGCTTGGGTTGTTTTTATAATAAAATATACGCATATATAATAAAATTACATAGTTAATGAAATTTCTCTGAATGAAAAACTCCACTATAGACCAAAAATAACCACAAGGGATTCTCGGATCATGATGCAACAGTTTTCCACTCGTACAGCGCCCGCTACAGCTGTAAAGCGCCCGTCATGCTGGAAATTGTAAAAACATTTTTTAAATAAAATAATCCGTTCAGAAATTTCATTCAATTCTTCTGAAATCCTTTTTCATTCATCTCCAAGCTTGGTGCTTATATTTAAAATGAATGGTAGAATTGTTGGAATTTCGTGTCTAGTTTCTTAACCGACTTAAACATTTCATTTATCTATGGTTGTGCATGACTTTGTTGTTTTTGAATTGTTAGGAAAGGATTCTTTTGTAGATAAATAGTAACTTCAGTGATATGTTCATGAGTTATTGGTCTGGAGTTTGAACCCGAGACCTCAAAATTTTCCAAATCATGCATGGATATTCATTATTTTTTATGTTATATTTGGCATGCTAAACATTTTTATATGCCCCTGCCTTCTCTCTTTATTATCGAAGAGCCGTAAATAGATAATAGCGTCTTGCTATTATCCTTTACAGTGTTGGCACATCAAAACCAAAAGTAATTAAAACAGGTGTCGTTCAAAGAAAGATCTCAAAATGAATTTACGTTGTACATGAATATTACATGTATATATATATATGTATGTACTATTTAATGGTTTATTTAGGTTAAATTGCTAAGCAAGCAATTTAACTTTAATAAACCAACCTAAAAAAAGCAACGCAGGTTGCGTAAAGTAAAATATACAACAGAAGATGTATTTTCGTGTTAATGAAAATTAATATAATATGGCAATCGTCAATTTCGAGTAGTTAAGAGATAAGACTGTTGTTGTCTTAATAATAGGGGCCGTGTATGTCCGAGTTCCATGCCATGTTAATAAAAAATATATCAAATCTCTCACTGTATCTAATATTGACACTGTTTTAGTAAGTTATGCACTGCTTACACAAAATTTATAGTCTGACTATGAGCAAGCCTTTTCCCAATAGAACTATACTTGGGTCGCCTATCAGTCTTAAAGTAAAAAGTTTTAAACGAAGCGGTTGCCATCAGACCACGGCTACCCAATCATTGGGTACTACCGATATTTCAGGGAGAAACCGTAGTCACGGTATTGGACTTGGACCTACATTTACTAATTAATAAATTGGTACTACAACCGGAGGGGCTAGTAATGGTTACATTTACATACGACAACTGCAGCAAGCCTTACCTTATTTTTCGAGGAACCGCCCAGCACAGTATCAAAAAGTACATAAAGTAGAAAAAAAATTGGTTTAAATAAAAACAGTGTTCGGCGCGAAACGTCCTTTATTCCAGTCACAACGTTACAAACTCAAACATAGACAAAGTTTACTTTTATTTTGCATATATATATAACATTGCTGTGGAATTCAGTTCGTCTTCCATTCGGAAACTCACTTTAATTTTGTACGAGTGTTTTATTGGGGCAAATACGGGTTCCCGTTCCCCCTTTAGTGTTTTATGGCTACATTTTTAAGGTGCTTACAAGGTATGCGATAAGGTTACGTATGGTTTCTGAGAGTAGAAATATAGTCGTTGCAGAATGTCTTCCATAAAGTAATATTCATCGCCATTTTATTCATAGGTTTCGGTAAGATGGTTATAAAAAACACGTGGTTTAATTTGTTTTTGACTTATTTTGATGTCATAAAAAGCAAAGTTCTTCTTTATTCTTTTAAAAAAGTACCTGCCGCACTAAGAAACACGTTCTGTTTTTCACAAACATACAATTAACGGACACAAAGTACACCCAGACTCGAAACAAATATTCATGGCACAGAAATATTTGCTCCGGGTGGGAATCAAACCCACACATGGCGCAATGGTAGCGACGAGGGGACCACCAAACGTGCAGTCAAAAAGTCTGTGTAAGTGTCTTAGTAACTTAAAATTTCAAGATAAATGAAGAATGGGCTTAGAATAATGACTGTTTTTTTTTTAATTCATGATAGGCTTATGCTTGACCGCCAGTTCGCCTGATGTTAAACGATACTGCGATCTACGATGGAGCGCGCTTGCCTAGAAGAAACCGATTCACTTGTTATGTAAAGATACCCAGATTATATCTATCGGGGAAGACCCACTCGGGAAGCGCATTTCACATTTCGGCGGCACGCATGATAAAAGTGAACCATTAGGGGTTTTTGAAATGTCCACCATCGCTTTTTCGTGGTTCTGGTCGTCCGATAGTAGACTGTCAGTCTTTACTACTACATATAATCTCTAACTTGCTTTACTTTACCTTATCTCTCTGTAATAGTGAGAAATGATCGAAATGTTTCATTGCCTCATTAGTCTAGTTGTCCGAAATGCTAGAGGTCCTGGGTTCGATCCCTAGGTCGAAAAAAGTGTTATTGGGTTTTTCTATGAAATTCTCAGTAGCAGCTCGGAGTCTGAATTTGTGCCCGGTTAATGGCAATAGGCTTCAAAACATACCGGCAAACTGTGGGTGTCTGCCTAACCCTTCGTGGAATACAGGTGTGATGGTATGTGTACGTATGTTAATGTGAAAAATGTTGAAACATACCAGTGTACGTACTCCCCAACAACTCGTAAGCCTAGCCACTTCGAATCAACTAACATTTTATACAAAATACACAAAAACAAACATACAACCTCTGGGGTATGCGGTAAAAATAAAAGCACATAACTATAGGTGAATATTTTCAAAACAATATATGGACGCAGTAAAAATGGAACGTATTTATACGAGCCAAGATGAATTTTCCTGTTCTCACAAAATAATTTGGCGATGCAGCCAAATACATTGAGTAATTTTCTAACTCATAAACTGCTGGATGATTACGCCACTTCGTAGCTCGTAGCTTAGAGCTACGACGCTACGAAGCTACGACGCTACGTGATACGCAATGAGCATGAACCGCATTGATATTGCTAACCAATAAAAAGTCTATATATCGTGAGATGTAGGTATGACTCGCTATGCCCGCGACTTCGTTTGCGTGGACTTCAGAATTGGATCTGACCTAGATAAAAAGTACATCCATACATCCTCACAAACTGTCACGTTTATAATACTCGTATTAGTAGGATGCTTCCTTCTGCGTTTATTCTATAAAAAAAATAAAGAAGACAAAAAGGCTTTTTGATTATATTTAATCGTACCAGTATTAACATAACCTGCTAACAGCATCATAATATTTGTTTTTTTTTTCAGGTGATCTATGGTGGGCGGACGGCCGCGTCGCAATCACACATGCTGACGATATGGTATGTCTGTATTTTTTTTATGGATTAAGTCGGCAAACGAGCTGACGAGCCACCTGGTGGTAAGTAGTCATCGTCGCCCATGGACACCTGCAACATCAGAGGAGCTGCTGATGCGTTGCTGACGCACCAAGGTGCTTTACGGTAGACTCCGAAGTAAGGGTGGTCGCCGGCCAGTCAGACTCCAAGAAGTCCTACCACGGAGCAAGTCAGATATTTTCACACCTCTTACGGGATACCTAAATGCCTAAATGCCACTGCCTTTCAAGTGAGGTATAATATTCTATCTATTAATTTATATAATAATAATAATAATATTGTGCCGAACTGGAAAGCCCCGGGGCCGGATGGACTGCACAATTTTTGGATAAAATGGCTACGTAGCTCTCACGCTCGCTTGGCGTCTCAATTCCAGTCATCATTAGAAAGTGGGACGCTACCCCAGTTTTTAACCACTGGAATCACCCATCTGCTCCATAAATCTGGTGATACTGCGGACCCTAAAAATTATAGGCCCATAACTTGTTTGCCGACGGTTTATAAACTTCTTACATCCATTTTGAGAGCAAAAATTTGTTATCATATTGATGAAAGTTCAATTATGTCTGCGTCTCAGAATGGATGTAGGAACGGGTCTCGCGGTACTAAGGAGTTGCTTCTCATAGATATGACCATCAGCCAACAGGTTCGCCGACTCCGAAAGAATCTGTCGACATGCTGGATAGATTACAAGAAGGCCTATGACTCTGTGCCACATACATGGCTCATGAGGGTGCTAGAGCTATATAAGGTAGATGTTTCTCTACGCACCTTCCTGCGGTCGTGTATGGGGCAGTGGAGGACAGTGCTTCATTATCCAGGATGTCGACAAATTCAAAGAATCAGTGAACCAATTAGGATTGAGCGTGGTATATTCCAGGGTGACAGCTTGAGTCCTTTGTGGTTCTGCTTAGCCTTGAATCCTCTCAGTACATTACTAGAGGAATCAAGGCTAGGATACCGATTGAGGCGGGGAGGTCAAGTGATATCCCATCTACTTTACATGGATGACCTAAAGCTCTTTGCTTCATCTGATTTACATCTGATGGAGTTACTAAAAATAACGGAAAACTTTAGTAACTCCATCAGAATGGAATTCGGTGTGGAGAAATGTGCAGTCATGCATGTAAAACGAGGTGGGATTGTGGAATCTGTGGGAATTCAACTCTCAGATTCCACTCAACTTAGATCTCTTGCCGCAACGGAGACTTACAAATACTTGGGTATGGCGGAGGCTCTAGGCATCAACGTGGCTGACATGAAACAATCGTTGCAAGTGCGCTTCTTTGGGCGCCTGACCAAAGTTTTAAAAAGTCTTCTGTCAGGCGGAAACAAGGTGCGTGCTTTCAATGGTTGGGTCATGCCAGTCTTGATGTACTCCTTCGGCGTACTCAAGTGGACTCAGACTGAACTTGAAACCCTGGATAGGAAGGTCCGTACACTGCTGACGGCATATCGAATGCATCATCCACGCTCCTCGGTAATGAGACTATACATCCCGCGGAAATGTGGGGGTCGAGGATTTTTAAATGCCAAAAACCTTCACAACCGCGAGGTGTGTAGTCTCAGAGAACATTTCTTAAAAACTGAAATGGGGATGCACCGAGATGTGGTTGCAGTGGACAATGGACTTACCCCTCTCTCCATGGCTAAAGAGAACTGGCGCAAACCTGTAGTACTTAGTACGAACGATCGTAGGAATGTGTGGCAAGGCAAAGAGCTACACGGACGCTATTACAGGGCTCTTCATGAACCTGGTGTAGACACCTTAGCGTCCGTTTCCTGGTTACGCTTCGGAGATCTGTTTGGAGAAACTGAAGGGTTTGTTTGTGCAATTATGGACGAAGTTATGATGACGAACAACTACCGGAAATTTATCGTGAAGGATGGTACGGTTGACATATGTCGGGCATGCCACCGGCCGGGAGAGTCTATCCGACATATTATCTCTGGGTGTTCGCGTCTAGCTAACGGCGAATACTTGCACAGACATAACCTGGTAGCCAGGATTATCCATCAGCAACTTGCCTTGAAATACAATCTTGTGGAATCGGAGGTACCGTACTACAAGTATGTGCCCGACCCAGTTCTTGAAAATGGTCATGCTACATTGTATTGGGGCCGGTCTATCATCACTGACAGGACTATTATTGCCAATAAGCCTGATATTGTGGTGATAGATCGATTAGAGCGTCGTGCAATGATTGTTGACATCACCGTCCCGCATGACGAGAACCTCTTCAAAGCCGAAAAAGAAAAAGAAATAAAGTATCTTGATTTGGCACACGAGGTTGTCGACATGTGGGGGGTGGATGCGGCGATCATAGTACCAATCGTTGTGTCTGCCAATGGTTTAATAGCTAAGAGCCTCGACCGACACCTTAAGAGGCTCTCATTAGGTGGTTGGATCAAGGGTTTGATACAGAAAGTAGTACTTCTGGACACGGCCCGCATTGTTAGGAGGTTTCTCTCTCTGGGACCCTGACCATCGGTGGCTTGGACCCTGCTCCCGATGCCGATGGGCTACTATTTTTTATATTTTTAAATGTTTTTCTTATTTTTATAAAAATATTTAAAAATATATACAAATAAGTTAAAATAATAAATAAATGGAATAATACTAATAATATACATTTATTTTCAGATTAAAATCCATACAATTAACAATAATCATAATTATAATATTCTGATGTGTGTTAGTAATTATAGTACAATAATAATAATAATAATTTATGTTAGTACTGTTAGTAATTTATTCTATTTATTTATTCTATATACCTATCGCTGTCCTTATCCAGTGGTTCTGGAAAGGACAGTCTAATCTTATAGCAATGGCGTTCAGGATGCTGTTGCTGCTACTTCTGAGCCGATGTAGCAAAGAATACGCTTTCTTGCGCATGATAGCGTGAAAGCCATCGGTACGTGCCTCCGCAAACATGCCAGATGCGCTGCAGCGCCATGGCAAGCGCGACAACATCCTGAACGCATTGTTATACTGAGTGCGCAAGGATCTGTATGCTCGTTGCGTGTATCCTAACCACAGACCGCTCGAGTAGAAGGACTGGCAATATGCTTTAAAAAGCGTAACCTTAACATCTTTGGTACATCGAGCGAACCATATATTTATTAATTTTTTTTTTCATTTTTACCGTTTTATAGAAGTACCTATAGTAGAAAAAACTAAAAATCAGACATTTGTAATTAAATCTTAAAAACCTACATATTTGTACGGAACCCTCGGTGGGCGACTCTGACTCGCACTTATTGTACTTACTGACAAATCGCATAAATAACTAAATATAAAAGAAGTCTGTTAATTAGAAGATATTTATTTGGAGGAAAATTCTTAACTTTCTTTTACTAGCGCCATCTAGTTGTTTGTGATGGTATCACGAATACCGTGCGCTACCCGTATTGTATCTTTAAAGTTCAAAGCCGTCGGGAGGGCTACGCTTGTAAGCATTTAGTTCCTTCACCTCCCACTAGATGTCGTACCTTATCAAGAACGTACTTTTGCGTTTGCATAAAAAAATATCATTGTACATTGTTACTTATTAACTGCGAGTGTGTCAACACTGGTTATCCTATTTTTAAGGTAAATGATTAAGATACTGAATTAAATTTTAAATTTTCTACTTAACCTACTGTCCCACTGCTAGGCATTGGTCTCCTCTTATAGGTAATAGTCCACCACGCTAATTTAGTGCGGGATGGCAAATTTCACACACCGCCACCATCGAGAATTATATCTTCATGCCTCATTAGTCTAGTGGACTTGAGCAGGACTGCTATGCTTGAGCTCCTGTGTTCGATTTCCAGGTCTAAACTCTAACACTTTTCTGTTATTGAGATTTTCTATGAAATTCTCAATAACAGCTCGGAGTTTGTTTTTAACTTAACATACCCTCACGCCTGTACTCCCCGAAAGGTTAGGCGGAGGTGTACTATTGTACACCCCCAGTGCGCCGGTATGTTTAGGTCCCATGTAATAGGGGGCGAGTTTATTGCCTTTAACTGGATACAAATCCCAAACTCCGAGCTGCTACTGAGAATTTTATAGAAAAACCCAATAACACTTTGCTCGACCTAGGAATCGAACCCAGGACCTCTAGCGTTGCAGTCGCGCTCAGGACCACAAGGCTAACGAGAGTTTGTATTTATTCCGGTTAAAGGTAATAGGCCCTTCGGCAAATATAGGCGTGGTCGTAATAATTGTGTTATTTGCAGGATACAGTATGGCCGCGGCATATTGGCTCAACTCGCTCGGATGCCTGTCGCTGTCGCTGCTTTGTCTCTTCGCAACTACTCTTCAAGTCACAAGCGGTCAGTACACTTTTTTAATGTATATACTCCAGATGTATACTCGTATCTTATATAAACATATATAAGCGTCATCGATTCACGGTGGACATTCCAAAAACCCGAACGAAACGCTTTAAGTCCACTTTTATAATGCGTACCGCTGAAATATGGAATTTACTTCCCGAGTGGGTCTTCCCTGATAGATATAATCTGGGTGTCTTTAAATCTCGAGTGAATCGGTTTCTTCTAGGCAAGCGCTTTCCATCGTAGATCGCAGTATCGCTTAACATCAGGCAAACTGGCAGTCAAGCGTAAGCCTATCACGAATAAAAAAAAATAGAGTAAAGTACAAGTAAATCAACCCTAGAGGGAATATAATGTTGATGTGTGCGAAGTACAGTTCTATCTGCAAATTTAACAAAGGTTACTTTTGAATCTATAAATTACTAGCGGCAGACTTCGTACTGCCTCATTGTTGTTTTTATTTAATTCCGAGCATTTTCATATTTATTCACCTTTTAAACCTTCTCTGGACTTCCACAAATAATTCAAGACCAAAATTAGCCAAATCGGTCCAGCCGTTCTCGAGTTTTAGCGAGACTAACGAACAGCAATTAATTTTTATATATTACTAGCGGCCCGGTACGTGCTTCGCTACGTATAAAGCGAAATACAGCGGACAGCGGACAAAACCATTCACACACACAAAAAATTTCATCAAAATCGGTCCAGTCGTTTGATCTAAACCATTCCCAGATCCCCTTGAACACACACAAAAAATTTCATCAAAATCGGTCCAGTCGTTTGAGAGAAGTTCAGTGACATACACACTCACAGAAGAATTATATATATAAAGATATAGATTTTGTTTTAACGATATTTAGTATCAGGATAACATACATTTATAAGACTCAATTTTTATGTATATCTCTCTTACTTTAAATGAACAATTAAATTAGTTAATGTGTTCGTATTGTTACATACAAACGTCATAATGTCAATATTCCTCCAAGGGTTAGGCAGAGGTGGTATATGTCGTTTGTTTACTTAAGTAGTACCTAATAGGTTAGTATACATAAGTGGCGAAAATCCCACTCCAAGCTGCTACTGTAGATTTTATAGAAAAAGACCCAATAAAACACTGCTCGAACTGGAAATAAACAGTATGTAAACCCGAGTTACATAAAAACACAAGAATATAGAATTTACGTCACCTTAAAGACGTAAATTCAGAATGTGAAGGTAAATTTAAAAAGGGTGGGACTCGCGGTAGCTTAGTAGTCATAGCATTTGGTGTATTCAACCAGAAGACGCAGGTTAGAGTCCTGCCCGCAGTCGTATTATTCCTTTACTAAAATAAACTTGTAGAAGTTAAACGACGACACTGAGCTGAGCAATCGGCTTCTGCGCAACGTGTTGTGGGTTCGATCCCCACACGGAGCAAATATTTGTATGACCTGCAGGTAGTTGTTCCGGGTCTGGTTGTTTGTGTTAGTGAGAATTTCTGTTTATAAACGCACCCACGATACAGGAGAAAATCCTAGTGTGGGGCAACGTTATTTTAAAACAGAAAAAAAAATTATTCCAAAAATAATTTGTAAGTGTTTATTGTAAACAAGACACCAGTATAATGTACTACAAGCTTCTTGGTTAATATTTTATGGAATTTGAAGTTGTTAATAGCTGCTTTCAGTGCAAACGCTCAAGTGGTGATTAAGTAGAACACGAGAGATTATTAAGAGCAACTTACAATGAATTTTGTACAAAGGAGGGCGGTACATTGTCGTGATACTCTTCTGACGCAGTTGAATATAAATCATAACATACTATCATGCTTATATTTCTCGAAGGGTTAGGCAGAGGTATACTGCTGTATATTCACAGTGTAGTCACACAGGACTGCTGTATAGCCACATGTAATAGGGGGCGAGCCTATTACCGTTTGTACTTTTTAACCCCCCTCGTAAAAACAGGGATCTTATAAGTTTAACGTGTGTATCTATGTGTCTGTCTGTTGCATGTTTCGCCCAAACGAATGAGCCGATTTTGATTTAGTTTTTTTGTTTGAAAGCTGACTTGGTCGAAAGTTTTCTTACCTATGATTTAAGAAAATCTGGTTCATGAAGGGATTTGAGCAACTTTCACAGGTCTGATCGATTTGAAATTTGGTATCCTGTTACTTCAATGAACATGGTAACCATGTCTTGATGCTGCGGGGGTATTTAAAAATGTTAAATTTAATGTTAGCATAAAAATTTTAATAACACTGGAAATCGAACTCAGGACCTCTTGCTCAGCAGTCGCGCTTACTAACTATCGACTTATGAGGCGGAACATAATTCGCCATATAAAATATGGCGAATTATGTTGCTTATAAAATCAGTAATGCATCACTAAGTAACCGCGTTTCAGAGTTAGTTTCTCGTCTGCATTTATCTACTTATGTCACACAAAGCTGCAAGAAATTGAATTTAATACACCCGTAGCTATATTGCAAAATAGTTATTTGAATAGCAATCCTTAGTTAGGTCCAATACTAATATAAAACAACAACTATTGTTGGTATGAGTCTCTTTATCAATAGGTTTAGTATTTTTAAATATTATTCTATATTTTTCTCTGAACGTACCTACTATCTGTATACACTGCAATGAACCTATTAAAATTATGTATCCCCAATTCTCTCTAAGGATCGAAAATCCCGTTATAGCCTTCTCAAGACATAGATATCCTCTTTGGGCTTAGACTTTATTGAGAAAAATATATTTATCCCACTCTAACATACAGTGAAGTGCTACCCGTCCCTTTCTCCAGGCGCAGGGAAGCGATCAATAAGGATTCGGATTCTAAATTCGAATAAGATACGGTTGGGAGAGAGGTACATTTTTGTAATGAAGTTTAACTGGGTAGAAAGTTTGTAATTATATTGTTAAGTAGTACCTATTTTGTCAAGAAACTTTATAATTGTTGACTTAGGACTTAAATACTAATGGGAAATGGGGCTTATCTTATATATTTATTTTATCAAGGTGTTTATGTCGTTTGTGTGCCGGGCCATTATTTATATAATATGGTTATCCGTGAAAGATATATTTTTTAATGCTTTTATCATAGTTAATAACCTAACATACCATCACGCTTGTATTCCCCGAAGGGTTACGCAGAGGTATACTAATGTACACCTGCAATTCACCTGTTTATTTAGGTCCCGTGTATTAAGGGGCTTATATGGATTATAATGAGTTATATTCGATTCTAAATTGATCAAATAATTGAGGAAAAAAGCGACTTAGGTATCTATTTAGATGAAGTATTCCAGTGGTCACTACGCTAGTAATTTATGTCCTAGGTAAAATCATTTATTAAAGAAATAAACAAAACGAGTTTCGCATCTGACTAGAAAACTATTCAAGAGTGAAAAGAGTCCTATAGTCATCTTAAAGTGTATTTCTTCAGTGTGTTAAGCGCTTGAGTGCGACAATCATAGTAAAAGCCTTCCTTTCAATTAACTACAATCTTTCAAGACTCTCGATGCAAATCTGGGCGTCCATTGTTTTCCCGTACTATTCTTGCATTTTTCCTCTTGGATTTCTTCATTTCTGGCGGCAAAGTCATTAACATAATTACGTCGACTCTCATAAACACGCCTCTAAAACATTTTGTCGTCGTTTGAATGAATTTTTAAAGGGCAAAGGAAAAATGAAGGTGGAATTCAGCCCCGTATTCTTTTGTTTGGAGCAGCGACGCACACTGTTGTGTTTAATTTTAGAGATTTTAACTCCACGTCAGTTGCCAAATAAGTGGATATAAGCTTCTCTGTAGACGACAAATATTTATTTTCTCATTTTAAAAATCTAATTGTAAAGCTTATCAACAAAAAACTAGGTTTTCCTTTAATTGTCTTTAAAACAGAAATCTTTTCAATTAATTAGTGGAAGTAATAAAAATCTTTTACGACGGAATTGTCAACTGAAGCTGCTGTAGCTTTAATGGATATGTACCACTTGGAGGGAACTAACTAGTAAATTAAAACGGATAGTCGATTGTTTTCGAGTCGGTGAATGAACATCATTCGTCACTGCGGTGACTTACGCGATGGAATTTTCCTGTTTTCCTAACTGAAGCCTTTTTCTACTCGCTGTATATCGCTCGCTGCTCGCCTAACGAACTTACACTATGCGTATGCGATGTATAAGGTGAGCATGGTACGTGAGGGTTTTTAATGCCTCCCTTTTATGTTTATCTTTGTCAAAGGATCGCAATTCTTCGTGAAATTTAGCACTGAATTCTATCGTTCTATTTTACAAAGAAAAAGTATCAAACAAACTATTGTTCTAATCTAGTGGTTTTTGTTTTTGCGTTAAAAATAAAATAAATGTGATAATTTTTCATGTTCGTGTGCAGTTTTTTGCGTTTTTATTTCTAATGTTATTGTCAAGGTATTGCATTTTCTCCTGTCTTCTGAGCTACACAATAAAGTTCAAGCTCGGCAAGCTGCGGTTAAAAGCAAACTGTAACTGCCTAAGATAATCTGGTTGCCTATTGATAATCGGTGCAACCTCTTTTGAAGAACTCTAGGGTCTTGTTACAATAAATACAAATATTGACAAGAGTATGTGGTAAAAGGCTACATTTAATTTGATCGATTTGATTAATGCTAGGATTTTATTAATTTGATTAATAATTCGGGATAGCATAAGGAAGGACATAGTATGTGTCACCGATAAACGTTCGTGAGAAATTTCATCACGGGCAAAGACCGATAGCTTAGTTGGCTAAAGTGTCCGATATACCAAACCGGGAGTCACAACTATAAGTCCGGGTCGCGGTCCATTTTTCTTTTAAAAATGTAGTCCTTTCTAACACCGTTTAGTTTTAGCCGTTTATAACTAAAAGAAAAGAAATTATAACAGTAACTATTTCCGAAAGTAAAATGTTCGTATTCTGACATATAACTTCCTGGTTATTCATTAAAACACATAGTTACAAACTCCACGAGATTACATTTACTCATTTCAAAAGTTTGCAATGAAGCAAAGTCAATATTTCGATCCTTGTCATACGTCAAATATTAGGAATTCTTTCAGAGGGAATTCTACTAGAGTTCGAGCAAGATAAATCGCTTGATACCCGACAAACTAGTTTTTGCTGGCGTGAAATAAGATTCTACGTGATTTTATACTCTACAACCATATATTTAGGGCGTAGTGCATACGTGAGATTAGTTTACGAGTTGCAAAGCTATGTTGGCATAGATGTAGCTAGACTATCAGTGAGTTCAGGAATAGATTTGCTTCTCTCGTTCGGCTAAGAGTACCTAACTCTCACAGCGATATCGGTGTTTCATAGTAAAGTAATATGTTCTTTATAATAGTTAAAATACATTTGTTGAATAGATATAGGAACTAAATATTTAAACCGAAGAACTATAAATTATTTATTAATTGTTGAAGTTCGGAATATGAAATGTTTTTAAATATTGGAGTATGAATTCTAATGCCAATACACACAAGGTTAAATTACGATTGTTCAGTTGATAATCATCTGTTATATAATTCGTAGAGATAGGTGCTAATAACCCACGCACGTATCCACATACGAAAAGCCCTAACAGCGCCTACGCATCTACGCCGTAGTAGACGAGTGCTACGCCGTAGCACGTAGCACGCGGATATTATTTTGGTATAGAATCTCTGAATGATGATAGATAGTAGGGCTTTTATGATTCATTTTTTTCAGTAATTTTATCATATTATTATAAATACATAGAACATTCAAGCCTTTATCCCAATCGGGGTAGGCAGAAACGGCACATCGCCATTTGACACGATTTCTTTAAAGTACTTTATATAAGATTTTATATAACATACCATCCCGCCTGTATTCCCCGAAAGGTTAGGCAGAGGCGTACTAATGTACACCCATAGTTCGTCGGTTATTAAGATTTTATTTATAGTTTCTTTTTTAAATACTGTCGTACACATAGGCCTAGCTACAATGGCTCATACTCCTGATTTTAATCGTTTCTAATTTATGTACTGAAGTGGAAGGACGGTCTCCAAGCCACATTGTTCCGTCAGGCACCATGGGCTCAGTATAATTTATTGCTCTTTGGGATAAGGGAGAGGCTCTATTAAGTATAAAACAATTTCTTAGTCCCTTTATTATTAAGTTTCTTTTATTATTTCAAGATTTTGCGGGTAATTTTTTATGTGTGGGGTGGCGGGGATATTATTTCAGTTATGGTCAGAAGCCCAACCACAACCTGTTAATGTGCATTTTAAGTTGTGAGAAAGGGACAGCGCTATATAATGTGTGGGGTGGCATCTCTCTCTCTCTCTCTTAATCCCTCTCTCTGACACATTTGTGATATGTGCCCCGATCGTGATGGATCCTATAGGGGACGAGGCAGGCCTATATACAATAGTAAGTGAAGTAATGCTAGGGATAATGATGATGAAGAATATTTCATAGTTATATACATAACATAATATACCATTACACCTGTATTCCCCGAAAGGTTAGGCAGAAGCGTACTTATCTACACCCACAGTTCTGTGGTATTTTTAAAGTGCCATGTAATAGGGGGCGAGCCTATTGCCATTAACCGGCAATCCAGACTTCGAGCTGCTACTAAGAATTTCATAGAAAAACTAAATAATACTTTTGCTCGACCTGGGAATCGAACCCATCTCTAGGATTTCTAGCTTAGCAGTCGTGCTTGGGACTAATGAGGTATAATATAGTACGAACTATATTGTTATGTATTCTGAGCCTTCACATCATGTTGATGGTGGCGTTGTGTATTGGGACATTTTATTCCCTATATCTACAACATGACTGAGTCAAAACACACACACCAATACATACGTCGTGCTCGTACATACCAAGTCCATTTTTTATCCTTTTAGTAGGCAATAATTAAACTTAATCTTTCATATCAAACAGCATAATTATCGCATTAATATAACAAAATTGTAAACAGAAGAAAAACATTGGGAACATTATTTTTTTATGTAAAGAAGTATCATCTATAGAGATTTTTGCCGACTCTTCTCCACAAGACCCATTACATGGAACAGTGCATCGCAACCCACCACCTTACGCTCAGGAGCCACGCTTGCAACCAATAGACATAAATAAGAAATCAAGAAACAGTTAATATAATTGGTAAAATAATTGCCATAATTTTTGATATCTATTCTACATATAATATTGACTTTAAATTTGATCTCCAATCTTATTATATATTAACACTAAGCTACTTATACCAGATATTCTTTGCTTCTATTGTATACTTTATACTGACACGACATAAGCGTTTTGGTTGAAACTGTAGTGTGTGTTTGGTTGAAACACTTATTGTGATGAATAAATAAATAAATAAAATATACACAATGTTATTTAAAGTAAATATTAGTTATTCGGTTTTATGGTTATGTTAATGCTCATGATAATATGGTTATAACTGCCTAAGTCTAATTCGCACTTGACCGTTTGTTGTAAAAAAAGCTACCCATACACATTAAATAGATTGCAATTGATTGTGGTCGTAATATTATTGAGTCTGGTTATATAACTAGAGCGAAAGTTAAACATTTCTAAACAAAACTTAAAATGGTTAACGTGGAAGAGAAATTCGACACAGTGATCTCGTTATCTTTGTTGTTCTGGTGATGCAGGAACCAGAGGGTGCAGGTTTTTCTCCCGTCTGATGTCAAATTTTTCGCGATTTTTGGTTATGTTTGATTGAATGTACAGCCTGTGTTACGTCTACATCTATCTCCCTGTTCGATAGATGGCGTTGTGCTGTCTTTCTGAATCGCGCTATGGTTTCGTTACATGAGTTTGGTTGGGTGTCGTCAATAATTGTAGTTAAACTGTCCGCTATTACGCGGCGCCTCCACCAAATTGTAGAATTTTTGAAGGTCTCATGCTTCCATGAGATTTATTTAGAATCGGAACGGAATAATACCAATTTAAGGTTTACATTGAGAATTTATGGTCCAGTGGTGGATGGTGGAAAACCCACTGAACTAATTACTTAAATTGTACACTATACCGACTTGCAAAAAAGAAAATTGCTTTCAAATTATTCCATTCCTTGCAAGTCCAAGGCTGGAGTACGATGTGGAAACGTTTCATGAGTAACGAATGAATTTGTTCGGGATGATGTGTAGAAAAACTCAGGGCAAAAATCCTGCCTGAAGAAAATCCTTAGGTATATTATCGCTTGATAGAAGAATAATGTCTTATTGGTAATAAGAATGCAATGTCTATCCGGAATCGTATATTTCCAAATAAAATTTTCTTAAGCCACTTATGCTCAATCCGAGGGCATATACGTATATATATCCGAGGTCAGGTTAAGCAAACAATGTTTCACGTTCGCGGGGTAATCAAAATGTATGTACCGCCAGCTCAGAAATAATGTTGAAAGTATTACTGAAAGAGAAACGAGTTGAGGAAAAATATTTTGTAGTTCGTAAGAGATCATATACACACTCGGATACACGTATTACCCGAAAGGTTAGGCAGAAGTGTATCATCATCATCATTAATCCATTTACTGCCCCTCTGTTGGGCACGGTCTTCTCTGAAAATGCCTAGCCTAGCACGGATTCGCAGACATCCTTACGAAAATTCCTTATGATGTTTTCGTAATTAATAATTATTACACACACACACACACATGAAAGTCAGCAGACCATAGATTTGAATTCAAGACCTATGACTTTTTAGTACATGGTTATATTAGGTACTGGGCCATCACCAATAACTAATGTGGTCTTAAATCATTCGTAGAAGAATGGGCTACATAGACAGGTTTCTTCCGAAGAATAACAATGATCTATATATTAATATAATATAGTGTATTGTGGAGGTCAGTGAATCAAAATGGATAAAAATGAATGAAAAAGCTGAGAATGTTTGATGAAAATTAAGCTTGGATTTTTAGTTATCCTTCTGAAGCTTTGGGTGAGGTCAGAGTGCTGCCATTTCATCTTTACTCTGCTTAACTAATGGACATAAAACAGTGAATTCAAAAAGGTGATATATGATCAAGATAAAAGTTATATGTACCTACATTTTTTATTAAATGTTTATGTCGTCAAAAAGTTGTTAATAATTTTTGCTAATGTCACTAATACTTTTTTTAAACTATCATGTAGAGGCATGGCAAAACCTATTAACAACATTTTGCCGTGCCTCTACTTCATAGTTTGAAAAAAGTATTAGTGACATTTAACCTTTATTGTCGACAAAGAGTGTGAAAAGCAAGAACCATAAAAGTTTTTGTTAAAATGGAATCGTGTTTGAAATCTGAGAGATGTATGTTTATTATTAGTTATATTAGTTTTATTATTAGACTGCCTCATTAGTCTAGTGGCCCCAAGCGCGACTGCTACGCTAGAGGTCCTGGGTTCGATCCCCAGGTCGAGCAAAGTGTTATTGGGTTTTTCTATGAAATTCTCAGTAGCAGCTCGGAGTCTGGATTTGTGCCCGGTTAATGGCAATAGGCTCGCCCCCTATTACATGGGACCTAAACATACCGGCGAACTGTGGGTGTAAATTAGTACGCCTCTGCCTAACCTTTCGGGGAATACAGGCGTGATGGTATTTTATGTTATGTTATTAGTTATATTGTAACGAGGGTATAATAAGTTTCTTGCAATTTGTGAAAATATTAATACAATATTTTACATTTTAATTCTGTAAAAGTTGATACATAGATAATAATGGTTTAACATCATTGATCTTAAGTATCAGCAACTTTATTTTGACATTAAAATAGGTAAAAATGTAGGTACCTATATGGTGCGTAATCTGTTTGCGCTCCGGATCGCTCATCACTAATCCCGGGTAAAAGCCCAATATGACGCCGACGCTCGCAATTATTAAAACTGCGCTCTTCCCTTCTACTCTTTGCCGGGATTACGTTTTGCACATCCCGCGACTTCTGATGAACTTTTTCATTTTAATTAATCTGAGTGTTGTATTTTTTACTCTAAAATTGCACATCCATTATAATAAGATGAATTTCTTAGCTTGTTTTGTGTTATCTATTCTTCTTCTTATCGAATCGACAGCAAACTGAGAAGGGAAAAAGAAGAGAAATAATTAAAGGTCCGGCGGAGCGTGAATTGCCCACAAAAACGTAATACCGAAATAAATCGTAATCCAGACAATATTCTGTAAAATAATGTTATTATTCTGATGTGGATACTGTTAATCTAGGTTCCTACGGTACTATTTCGTCTACTACTACTTCACTGGAAATAAATGACCGGTAAATCGTTCCAAACTTGGTAAAGTTATCAAAAATTGCATTCGCTTACATTTATTTCCAGTGAAGTATTTTGGATGAAATGGTAACGTAGGAACCTAGATTAACGGTATGGTAATCCGAAAAATAACAGAATTTGATTAAATTGTGTTTGAATTAGGATTTATTTCGGTACTACGTTTGTAAGAAAAATTCGGTCCGCCAGACTCTTAATAAAAATTAAACTAGATCGGCCCAGTATTCCGCTACGCGCATGCTGAGCATGATAGCATATGGGCCATATCTTCAACTGCACCACACCTACACAATAAGTTATCGATGTACCCGAATTCATTGAAGTTAACAGGCAATTCATGTTATTCTATTTTTCTATGACTGCTGTTCTTGTTACTGGAAGACTTATAGGAAATGAGATTTTTTTTCTTGTATATCTTCGATCGAGAGGGATAAATCCGGCGGTATTCTTCTTAGAGGCTTAGAGAAATTGCATTCTGATGTTAAAATCGTCTAACGTATCGTAAATTACATTTATGAACGCGCAATTTTTCCAAAGCTTAAGTAATTTCGTTTCGATTTGTTAGTCTATTCACACGTTAGAATGCCTCTTTGCTAGACTAATAGGGAAACTTCATGTAAGGTCTGATCCTATTAATTTAGTGAAATTCAATCGCGGGCAGGATTGATTTTTTCCTTAACTAAAATAACTTTATAATCTTAGCATGGAAAATGCAAAAAAATCACGAAAAGATCATATACACTATGTAATAAACCCTGTCAGATCCGAAAGGGGAATATAGGTAAGTACCTACCTATCCCAATCACATCACCAAATAAAATAAGAAACATTAAATATTCGCGAAAGTAAATATAATAATGAAGTTTAAAATTCATGATTTTCATGTCCAAATTGCCGCAATTACCCCAAAATCCAGCATTTTTTTTTAGTAATAGGCCTTAATATGTTTGGCACCCAGGAAAGGTGGTTTTCCTCGTTTCATAATATTTTTTTGAGGATTTTATTTTCTTTTAAAGCGAAAATGATTATATAAATAGAACCAGATCTTGATACCTAACAGTACCTTCACAGGTCGGATAGGGTTTTCTTAACACATTGTATTAATGATCATTAATTTACTACTTGATGTAAAAGATCAACTTGCTAAGACGAGAGAGTATAATATATTAAAAATTGCTTGAATAATCATCAGCTGCATCATTCTATTTTCATTTCCCTTTCTTTGATTAAATACGAAGTGTTTTCCCGGCGCCAGCCTCGTGTACGAATAAAGAATTCGATACAATCCCGATATGGAGCTCAGATAGTGGAACGTTGACCTAATTTCACACTTCAACATCTCGACCCAAAATATTTAGTATGTGATCACTTTTATTCACTTTTAGTTTCCATAGTTAACTTCCAAGTCTAATAAAACTCACTGCTGGGTACTGGGATCCTCAATGGTGAGTAGTTGGGGAAGCCTGTGTAATCTATGGCTAGCAGTGAATTATTGTTGTAGGTATGCCAATGGTGGGCATGAAGTCGTATGAACGTACCGACAGACTTCGACATATAACATACGTCGGTGTCTGTCGTAAAACGCTTTGGTGTGTGTTTCGACTTTTGCACGTAAGAGCCAGTTCCCCTCGGCTGCCGTGGCTCTGGGAGTCTGCAAGTCTTTTAAGGGTCGGTAACGTATCAGCAACTCCTCTGGTGTTGCAGGTGTCCATGGGCGACGATGACTACTTACCACCAGGTCGCTCGTAAGCTCGTTTACTGACTTAATCCATAAAAAAATACCATCACGCCTGTATTCTCCGAAGGGTTAGGCATTTACTGTCGATTCTAATTTCTAATGCCATTAACTGTTAATTAATCGTGTGAGACACGTCTCATTTGTTATTAATTTATTTTTTAAAACGGAAAGTCATGTGTGAATACCTATATAAAATATTAATATTATTCATGAGTTCCAAATCATTTCTTCTTTGTGGAAAAGAATAGTCAAAATCAGTTGAGTCAAAAATCGAGCGTGAATTCGATTCAACGATGTTAATTTCCCCGCTCCAGTCCCGCGGTTATTTCATCTTCAATAATTCTAGAATTACTCGATATTTTTAACATACGACAACATTTATATTGAAAAATCGTGTGATAGCTTCACACGAACAACTTTTCAACCTCAGTTATTCAGTAATCACGGTGACTTAGTAGAGAGGGTCTCGGCTAGCTTGGTGTCCATTTTCATTATAAGAAAAAAATCATATTGTAAATGAAAACATTTGAAATAAAATAAAGTAGTAATTAGTAGCAGTGCCGAATGGAATAATGAACAAGTATCTAGTTTTGGATCTTATTATAGTGTATTCATATGTCAAGCTCGTTTGACATAGATACTTAAATGCAATAGTATTCATATATGCGTTAATAAATTCATACTAGGTCAGCATTACTCAGCAGCAGGAATACCAATGCATATTAAGTGACATTGGGAACGTCATGATTGTGATAACATTATATTCCCTCGTTTTTTTTTATTGGAAGTTCCTTATCGCGCGTTGTGAAAGGGGGCTAGACGGAAAAAAATCTTACGAAAAGTTGTCACGACACCTTTTTTAGTACGCATTTTGTCTAATAGATGGCACTGTACTGTTGACGTCATAATCTGAACGGCGGTGTTAAGATTCTTCGCCGTTCAATGACCCCCGCAGTACAAAATTTATATATTGAGTTAAAATGAACTAAAACTGTAAAAAAAGGTCCAGTTCCAATAAACAATTAGTTCATCCCCAAAAAAAGCTGACTTAATGAGGTCTGAGGAACTTCGTTCCATCCGGGTGTCCCTTGATACCTCTCAAGTCGCATTATTTCCTGGTTTTCTACTTTTTACAAGATATGAATAGTCAACGTCTGTATTCCCCGAAGTATTAGGCGGAAACCCACAGTTCGCCGGTATATTTTTTAGTCCCATATAAAAGGGGGCGAGCCTATTGCCATTAACCGGGCACAAATCTGGACTCCGAGCTGCTACTGACAGTCAGTTTTATTGTAATCGAATGAATGGTGTAAACCTTAATAACGAATCATCATTAACCCTTTATATATTGGCCCACTGCTGGACATGGGTGTCCTCTCAGAATGGGAGAGATTAGGCGTTAGTCCACCACATAGTTATATCAATCGTAGGTACTTTGTCTAGAATTGAAGCTAATTAAAAGTGTTCGTTTCTCTAGATCAATCTAGAGTATACTGGTAACGATGTGAATCGAATAACATAAAATAAAAAACAGTTTTTAAAACTAATTAGAGCAATTTTTGTTCACGTTCTGCTTAAAGGAGTACAAAGAGTGTTTACGTCGTAAGATATTTTTCTACTTAGTAATTTGTTGATAATAATATTATATAAAAAGTGAATTGAACGAAGACTCTTTCATCTAATAATAACCCCGTGCTCTAGATACTAAAAATGAGTCTCCTTCAAGAAAGGTTGTCTCGTATCACTATTACCAAGAAGACGCCTAAGGAGATTATACTATATTTATAAAAAAAATTTTCTTGGATATATGTATATTAGGCATTTGCGTCATTGCTAAGGCTATACTAAGAAATATAAAAATATGAAATAATATCTTGATATTTCTTTACATGTTGAATAACCGTACTTGCCCTATAGTCAAGGCCATGGGATTCGTGACATTCGCCACGACCCTGATGTGCTATGGTCCAACATTAGCTGGATCCCTCCTCAAGGCGAGGCCTCGCCTCGTATCCTTGTCAAGAGCGCGCGTGCTCTGTACACGCGCGCCACCTATTGGGGCCATTTTCTGATCGGGCGACGGATTCCCCAAGTCAGCCGTCCGCAGGCCCCAACTTTAAGAGCCCCTACGGACTGCAGACTACCAGAGCCGCAGCAACCGAGGGGAACTGGCTGTCATGCGCAAAAGTCGACAGATAGTCAATGACAGACTCCGACGTAAGGAACTGACTGTATATGAAGGGGTAACTGTATTCTAACCCGTCCTAATACGTGGTAAAGTTTTCTAATAAATTAATAATACCAAGTGGATATTATAAATTAATATAACAAATTAATTTTAAAGCTTTTTTTTATGGAATAGGAGGGCAAACGAGCAGACGGATCGCCTGATGGTAGGCCCATGGACACCTGCAACACCGGAGGAGTCACAAGTGCTTTGCCGACCTTTTAAAAGGGGATTGGGCCTCCGGTAACCTCACTCACTCGGCGAAACACAACGTAAGCGTTGTTTAACGCCGGTTTTCTGTGAGGCCGTGGTATCATTCCGGTCGAGTCGGCCCATTCGTGCCGAAGCATGGCTCTCCCACGTAAAAAGCTAATATTTTTTTTTTTATTACACATTACATGAGTGTTTTATAAATGCAACAGGACGTGGAATAAAGCTTAGATAGAACAATTTTTAAGAAAAACTAAAGCTGCCTCCAAAGACATAAAAAAATAATGTTATGTGCGCAACAGTTTCGGTACTCGGTGCCTTTGATTTGATCGAGTGTTTTGACTTCGCCACCGACTTCTGAAACCGTTTCGAACATTATTTATATATATTTTATTTTGAAGGCGCTTTTACTTTTACTTAAAACTTGTTTTATTTCAACATTTTGAGTAGCGAGAGTAGAGAGAATTTTAGACGACGTTATAATTTACTCGGTCCTTACGTTTTATTGTCATTTTGTTCTAAATTTTGTCATCAGATCTTGACCAAATTAGATAGGACCACCTATGAAGAAAGAATCATCAAATTCGATTCTTAATAGACGGAATAATCGTATAACAAACATACAAAAAAATGTATACCGTCGAATTGAGACTTTTTTTTGAATTCTGTTAAAAAATCAAAAGATAACATTTGTATAAATCTTAAAATATCTATTAAAACTTTTTCATTACTGTGTAACTCTGATCCACGCGAGTGTTAATCTCGGCGATCCATTAAAAGTCTGTCGGCGAAGGTGTTTTTCCTAATCTGTGGCAGAAGACCGTATGATTGGATCGGGCCGCGCCGCCCGCCCGGATCACGCGGCAGTTGGCGTCTGTACCTCACCGGCGCAACACCCCTGCGTCACCCGCGAACCAAACTCGCGATTATTTAAACAAAGTTATTTAAATAAGTGATCATAGTTCTATTTCATAGTCATAGAAAAATATTATGAATATAATTATTTAAAGTTTAAAAAGTTTTAGTGTTGTATACGTATTTGGTGTTTGTAGAGATGTTTTTAGTGTTGATGTTCTAGTGTTTAAAAATTTATGTAATTTTTAGAAGTGGTGTCTAAATTTCAAAAAGGTACAACGTCTAATAACGGGACAACGTTATATATCAAGAACGCAAAGAATTATTTCTATGAATTAAACTAAAATGCGCGCAGATGTATTTTTGGAACATTAACATAATTTTTGAATATCGAGTAAATAAGCAACTGACCACTCGTGAACTTGTTAGTTATTCGTGAACGTTGATTGGATACATTCAACGTCACGTCACGAAACAATATATTCACTTGAACGAACGAAATTCAGAACCAACATTTTATTTACAGCATTCAGTTAAAATTAAAAACTAAATGAATGCAATCCAGTTTGCTTGATTTTTTGTAGATAGCATTATTTTTATTGGTTTATGTAATCGGACGTGCTTTTCTCTACTCGGTTTTTAATAAAAGCTGAGCAGTTTCTTCTTGTTCAATGGTTTCAATTAAAGTTCCAGCACTAATAGAATAGATGCGAACTACAATTGGAATAATATACATTTCCTTTGCCTTGTACTCGTATTCCCGCGTTGGGTTGTAAACGGGAACTTCGATTGCTTCTCCTCAGAACTTAACTTAATAAACTCTGGGTCGGCCTAGAAGCCTAGATATTTTCATTTTCTCCACCGACGAACTTCAGAGCTCATCTTTAATCACAGTGTCAACCCATCTCAACATTTTCCCGGACTTAATAAGTTGGTAGAATATTTATTTACCAACACGTGGCGACCAAGGGACTATATCTCGTGAGACCCTTATATTTTATTGGGATGTCATTCTGAAAATAGACAAACAAATAACATATACTTTATACATAACATACTATCACGCTTGTATACCCGAAGTGTCAGGTACAAGTGTATTAGACCTTACTAATAAACCAACGGGCAAAGAGGTACATTATATAATAATAGCTTCTTCCAGCGACTTCGCTCACGTAGGATATCTACCTAAGAAAGTACCTATAGGTTTAAATGAATAAAAGGTTGACCAGGGTCATAATTTACTTATACACCAAATTTCATATATATTCGTCAAATAGACGTTGAGTTATAAGCGGACATACAGATATACTTACAGCCAGAGAGATAACAATATTAAAAATAATAAATTTGGCTTCGGTATCGTTCAATTAGTCCCCTCCACAATTTTTCTTTCCAATTATTTTGCAATAACAGACGCGACTTTCTATAGAATTATTATATGTATTGATAATATAAACAACTGTCATTAAATCATTCAATTTCAATTCAATCATTAAAATACTTTTGAGGGTTGGTGTTTGAACTTTGAGATTTGAGGAGCTTAAGGTATCATTGGGCCGTGGGGAAAGGGAATGCTCTTGGGAGCTAGGCACATATTGAGAATCCAGCAAACTTTGTTGGGAAATTGTTTTATAGCCATTACTGGATTGCAGGCAGACTGATCGATCCTTGTGGAAGTCTGTGGGGGAGGCCTCTTTGCAGTGGTGGGCGTCTTTTAGCTGATATTATGATGATGAGGTACATATTGGTAGACTGCACATAAGTGGTATATACTACTACAAATTCTTAACGTCGCGTCGTCTAAGTATGAGCTACTAAATAAGAGTGTTTCTAGTAAAAAAAAGTCTTAAACAATCTGACTGCTCAAGGTGCTCTGGACAGTAATCGTAGAGGCTTTCCTTCAAGCATCCCACGGATAGGGCGTTCAACAACTTATACATTTTCCATTGTGTTTCCCATATATAGATTATATAATAAATTCACTTCACTGATATAATGACGAACTTTGCGATATGTAACTGCCTACGTATGTACGTTATTTTTATTATTTTATATATTTAAAAAACATGTCCTGCAGTGGGATACTACGGGCTTTTAATAATAATAATAATAAATTAATTGGGTTAAGGGTCTGATACAGAAAGCGGTACTCCTGGATACATCGCGTATTGTTAGGAGGTTCCTTTCTTTGGGACCCTGACCACCGGTAGCTTGGACCCTGCTCCCGATACCGGTGGACTACTATTTTTTATATTTTTAAATGTTTTTATTGTTATTTTTATAAAAATATTTGAAAATGTATTTAAATATGTAAATAATAACGAATACAGAAAAAATAATAATATTTAAACTAAACTTCACAAAACCATTCCACAATCATCTTTTTACAATAACTCATCCAAAATAAAGAAACCAAGATAGTGTCTGCAATGTTTTAAGTACACTATTTAAAACCTGCCGTAAGGCAATAACGATAAGGCATTGTTTTTAAAAACATTTCAGACATTTTACGTAGGCTTTCTTTAGTTTTGTTTAATATTTTTAGATAAATTGCGACTACAAAATGCTTTATCACTTTTGTCAACAACGTAGTGAATTAAAATTTCTATAATGGTTACATTGGTCCTGTAAGGGAAAATGAACCCTATTTTATGATATTTCTATCAGGAATTAATTTAATTTCTTACCACACCGTACTGAACATCGGTTCAATTTAGATAGAAAGGCTATTGTCCAGCCGAGAGCTATAGTTGTCAATGTAATTATAACTCCGGCTCCATTTTCAAATATTTATACTTATCGGGCAAAGTCAATGTAATGTTACTATCACACCTGTTCTTTCCCACGACATACCCAGAGGATATAATTGAATTGTTGACAAACTTGAAATTCAGTTTTGTATTAAAGTCTTTTTAAAGTAATTACTTCCATATTCTTAGGAAAAACTATATGACATCAAATAATAAAAATTATTTTCTTAAGACTCCATAAAGGAGCCTATAAGAAATAAAAGATATGAGTAAGTTTAGCTGCCCCATTGTTTTTTTACTAACATAACATACCATCACGCCTGTATTCCCCGCAGGGTTAGGCAGAGGTGGACTAATGTCCACCCAAAGTTCGCCGATATGTTGTATGGGGTCCATGTAATAGGGGGCGAGCCTATTGCCATTAAAGAAAAACCGAATAACACTTTACTCGACCTGGGAATCGAACCCAGGACCTCTAGCGTAGTAGTCGCGCCTGGGACCACTAGACTAATGAGGCAGTCATTTTCTTTTACTATTACCAAGATGTGAATTTTTCTTTAAAAAACACGTTATTGACCAAAAACCCAGTAACTTTACTTTTTTGTCTGTTCCTTAAAACCAACGCAATTAAAGTAACTTTTAATTTAATCCTTTCCTGTAATGAACACCGCAGAAAAGGTTTGAAGCTAACGAAATAAAGGAATGCTTCT
The DNA here is from genome assembly GCA_910591435.1 of Acronicta aceris. Lineage (NCBI taxonomy): Eukaryota > Metazoa > Arthropoda > Insecta > Lepidoptera > Noctuidae > Acronicta > Acronicta aceris. The sequence goes on along the minus strand of OU342767.1, from coordinate 2,609,755 downwards.
ACTTTTACAAAATTAAAGAGTTGTGGAAGTTTAATAACGCAGGTGTGCTTATAATTTTTTTCTCTCAGAACAGTTATGAAATGAAAATGAGTTAGCTTTGTTCAGTGGCTTTTTGAATGTGGTTTTGAGACTTTTATGTTGTGTGAGAGATGGGTATATAGAATAATCTGTGTCGTGGGAATTTAGATTAGGTATACGGGCACGGGATCGTAATCAGCATCAACATATATACTGTCCCACTGCTAGGCATGAGTTACCTCTCAGAGTGAGAGGGGTCAAGCTATAGTCCACTACGTTATCCCACGGTGGGTTGGTAGAATTCAGACACCGCTGAGAAAATCTCTCAGGCCGTTTGAGCAAGCTATATATCTAATTAAATATTAATACGCACGTGATCCCAAAAAGTCGAACTGGCGGTCAAGCGTAGGTCTATCAAGAATTTAAAAAAGTCATGAGGTTTAGAGGTGTGCCTTGGATTTAAACTCTAGATCTTTGGTTTAGGCTATACATTTGACCATTGGATTACCAAGCCCAAGACACTAGGCTATCAGTGCTCCTCTCTAGTATCATATTGATTGGTACAATCTCATATCGTAAATATAATTCGTAATCATAATCAACCCAGTAGTAGATGGGATCGTCTTTATTAGCTATAGGTTCTGGGTAGGGAAAAATAATGATCATTAAAGTGGTATCGGCACTAAAATGTTTTATTCATGTCATAAAATCTAGGCATTATATTGATGATAATCGAAAAGTGTACACACCCATCATACATATAATGATTTTAGATACTCACTTAGAACTAATGAAGAAGAGCTTTACTGCCTTGGAAATGGCCTACCTATTTCCTTCTTTCCTTAAGGGTAGGGCGCGATATGCGTTCACACTCTTGCGACGTCCCATTTTCCATATTTCCTGAAGGGTTAGGCAGAGGGGCGAACCTATTACCATTCTTCTTAGTCGTGTGTTCATTACTGAACGTCGTGTCTATTATGGAGACCAGTTTATTTTAGGTCTTTCACCATTCCCTTTCACTCTCTACGGTCCTGGGCATATCGTAATGTCGTAATCGACTGCAATGGGCATTCCAGCCAGCACTCTTATTTGGTCTGACCAAGAGTTGGAGAGCATCCTCTAGCCATTAACCGGGCATAAATCCGACCAAGAAATCGAATCCAAGACCTATAGCGTAGCCGTTGTACTAGAAAATGCATTCATAATGTTTTAAATTCTAGTAATTAGACTAGAACCCAACGTGTTTCTTCGGCTATCTTCGTACAAGGTCGCTCGCCTCTAAGTTTACGGGGGCCTGCCGAAGTTTGCTGCAAACACAAATGGTTTCAAAACATCACGTTAATTAACACTAAATTAACAGTATATATTTATCTTCCCTTGTCTTATACTTGTGGTAAATTAATAATGTAAGTGGTAATAGCTCTAGGACCTAGTTGCCGGATGAGCGAGAGTTTGAGACCTATCCAGCGTGAATTCGATTTTGTAGGTCGACTTCAAGTCTGAAAAGGTAGTCGGCGACGTTGCTTAGCATAATAATAGGCTTATAGAAAGCTCTTAAGAATTACTAGGTATAATTAAATTGTTCAATATTTAGATTAACATAACATTGTATTTTAGTTTCCAAAACGGAAGGGACTGACTTCTCATTTAAAAAGGTATACATAAGATATTATAATGCTAAGTTATTAGAGTCTTATACAAGAATAATTTTGCTACCGAGTTTTATCACCCGACCATGACTTCGGCTGTAATCGAGTCGCTGGTGCATAAAAGCCCTTACAAAATGCGTTGCGTTTGTTGAAAAGTTTAAAAATGACTAGACAATTTTATTGAAATGTTAATCATTTTTATTACTTAGTTCAATACATTAGAAACAAAAACAGTTTGAATGTGTGTTCAAGCATTTGCGCCTCGCCTGTCTCCAAGCATACATTAATTGGCCGCAAATTAGCGTACCCTCAATAGCGGCTGTTCGTGTCGATAATCCCCAAATTCAAATTGAAAGGATTTTACCGTTATTTACATGAATAGTTTCCAGTATATCCCAATATTGAAAGCTATGTTTTTGAAGAATTTAGTTTTCTAGATGTTTCAATTAAGTTCCTTCGAATGCAATGATATGATGGCAAAGATCTGACATTAAATCACAAATATTTTTATGTATATCTGTTGAACGATGGAGTCGCTCCCAATCGATTCGTCGGCGTAGATCGATGACGTCAGGAAACCTCGCCCATATGGTGAATCGACTGCTCATAATTATATGGTTAAATATAATCATCGAAAAATCTTGTAGTTCCGTGTATTGTGGGTATCTTGTTTTCTAAGTGGGAGAGCTATGCTTTAGTACGAATGGGCCGGCTCGAACGGAGTGATACCACGTCCTCACAGAAAACTCGCGTAAAACAATCCTTAAGTTGTGTTTCACCAAGTGAGTCAGGATACCGGAGGCCCAATCCCCTTTTAAAAGGCTGGCAATGCACTTGTCACTCCTCTGGTGTTGCGGGTGTCCATGGGCGGCGGTAATCGCTTACCATCAGGCGATTTGTCTGATCGTTTGCTCCCTATCCCATAAAAAAATATATAACGCAATGTATGTCAAGAAATAGATATCATTAGCTGCCTACATAACTCTTTGTGAACTGATATATTATTAACAGAAGTTATTCGGTGTTTCTAACAAACAAGTTGACCTTGTGATGTCACTTTCATTTCGCGAAAGTCATCCAATATTGCCATTACTGTGCGTATACATACACATAGTTTAAACTATGTCGTGGGTAATGTGTTGTGTGTAATATAAATTGCGTCACGTGCTCACTTGTTAGGGTTAATGCCAATATCGTTCATACAACCGTGAAAAACATGAAATATTGAAGGCAATGATTGTCCAATAAATGTATAGGTGACTTACTACTAAAAGCTGCTAGCTTGCTTGCTAGCTAACAGAGATGGTTGTCGGTGAAATAAAAATCATGTGCCTGGTAAAATATATCCTGATAATTGAACGATCACTAGAAATATATTTAGGTAACTAAAAATATTGGAACGATTTAGTCTCATTGACGTTAAATATAAAGGGTGGTATTTTCCTAAATGAACAAACAACATCAAATGACCACGAAACCAACGAAAATTTACTGTGACACTTACGATATTGAGATATCAAATTGATATGCAGATCGCAATTTTTTTTTATTACTCGAATTGGTTGCCAGGTATTCCACCCCAGTAATACCACCGACACTTTTTGGGGCGGTCCTGGTAGGTACGCACAGCTACGCATCAAGCTATACAAATTCGAAGACACGTTTGGCGTAGCGGCTGAGCTATCACCTTCTGCGCCACGTGTTGTGGATTCGATCCCCACACGGAGCAAACATTTGTACGAGTATGACCTAGGTACCTACAGGTAGTTGTTCCGGGTCCGAGCGATTGTGTGAGAATTTGTATTTCTAAACGCACCCACGATACAGGAGAAAATCCTATACGCAAAAACCTATACAATTCAAGGTAAGCTTACACTGGGAATGTATATTTTGATGTGTAGCTAGAATCAGAGTCAGATTTTTAAAGGGTTCACCGCCTAGCCTTTTCCAACTGTTTTGAGGTCGGCCTCAAAACAGTTGGAAAAGGCTAGGCGACCTTAGCCCAGCTGTAAAATTTTCGAAGAAGTCTATCAAAAAAATTCTGTGGCACGCTCAAAGGTAGTTTGAATACCTTTTTTACCGCAGACTGTTAGGTTTTTGCTGATAGCGTGATATGTATGTATGTGTGCTATGGGTTTTTCTATCAGCAAGTGATCTGATTCCTTTTTTAATGTTTTGTGCTGTGGCTAATTGGCTATAGTATCTCTGCAACATAGTCGGTCTATCGTGATCGCCACTCGTGCGACCTGCCTAGTCTAATCAGATGTGACTGCTGATCATTATTGGACATGTTTAACAATGTCTTTATGTAGTAAGTAATATATAGTAATTGTTTTGTCTACGATCTGTATTCTCTATCTGTAATTAGGTGTTGTATTTTCCGTTTTGCAGAATAGCTAATCCTATAATATTGATATTTTTTCAATTAACTGCCTCATTAGTCTAGTGGTCCCAAGCGCGACTGCTACACTAGAGGTATTGGGTTCGATCCAAAGGTCGAGTAAAGTGTTATTGGGTTTTTCTATGAAATTCTCAGTAGCAGCTTGGAGTCTGGATTTGTACCCGGTTAATGGCTATAGGCTCGCCCCCCTATAACATGGGACCTAAGCATAGCGGCGAACTGTGGGTGTACATTAACTACGCCTCGGCCTAACCCTTCGGGGAATACAGGCGTATGTATTTCAATTAAAGAAACAAAAAATAAGCTGAAGAAAAATAAAAAATTGCAATAATTACTGTATTTTTTTAAAAGAAGCGTCTATGAACTCCATTGCAAATTCTTCTCCACACGACCCGCTATGTGGAATTGTGTGAAATTGATTATACAATACAAATGCAATAATGATCTAATTGAAATAATACGTCATTTGATCTCTAAGATGAATAACGATGCTGACAAGATCTATGTCGGTGTCAGTACGACCTAAGTACCTACTAATTTCATAGAAGCAATTAACGTAGATGTATTAGCACGAATCTAATACGTTAAACACATTAGCAACCCATGTTAGTCAGTAATTCAATAAGGAGAGTGCATTAATTATGAGCGTGCGTCTCCTTGCCGACGCACCGGTACCAAAACACTCATTGTTATAACATTATCGGTATAAAGTTATGGGAAAACAATTGTGTTGTTTTATAACACTGTACTAAGTTTTCGTATCAATTGATAAATAATAAATTTATCAAAGGAAAGAGCAAAAGAAAGGCGTAAGATAATATAGTTTCAATCTCATGTCTGATAAAAATATAATGAAAATAACATACCATTCTAAGCCTAAATGCTCTGAAAGAAAGCAAAGGCGTACTAAAGTACAGTACCGTTTACCGGTATGTTTATGTCCCATTGAATAAGGGAGTGAGAGTATTGCCATCTCAAAATCCATATTCCGAGCTGCTACTTACAACTGCACGACTAACATAGAAAAACCCAATAACACCTACGACGTGAGGAAATTAATAATTATACAGCCTGTAACAGAATAAGCGCATATGAAAGTAGTTTGTTCAGAATCGGCTACTTGGTTTTTAATTTTTTCCGAAAACATAATTACAATTACTGAAATTATGGCCCCCTGATCCATCAGTGGGTCGCGGTATGAAAAACTGAAATCTATTTGCACAAATTGTTACTGTGTGCTTGCGCGCACCTATATCGTAGTCATTATAAGTACGACTGTAGAACGGCCACAAGTTTTGAGTTTAGCTTTTAAAACTAATTTCTTAAAAAAATATGCTTACGTGTCTCAGAATGACTTTAGGGTTTCGTTATTATAATTAGCACTCAATATTTTAAACGACGTGTTTGCGGTCTTGCCCTTATTCAGTAACACGTTGTAGTTTCAAAGCTGGAAAGGAGGTCCCTCAGACCACCATTGCTGTTGCATGACAGACTCGTAAAACAACGTTCTGTTTCCGATATTTTCGTAATTTAATTATGACATTATAGCGGTGTCAAGAGTCCAAATTAGGCCAATTATCGGCTCGCCATAATCTAGTTTGGTGGATGTGCGGAACTCGCGAACAGTTATCGACATCGACCTAAATATGTGATAGATCAATACTGTTTTATTTCGTTTCCCGAAAGTGTGCGAATAAAATATGAAGCAGGTGTGCCATTTGATTGTTGTTGCGATAGAGCTGAGATTGGACTCACACAATATATATGAATGACATGATCGTAAACTTTCCGGATGATTTTCTTTTATCGCATTGACAACGAGGTAAAAAGGTTAGGTATCAAGTCAGCGGCCTGATAGCGCGTCAGACTGCCCAGGATCCGTACAGCCTCATATTATCATCAGCCGAATTGAATATACCCCGTGTGTAATGCAATTAATTTATCTAATATACCGTACATGGTACTGCCCTAAGGTTATCTGGTATCTCTTGAGATTAGGTCGCTTTTGGCCTATTTCAAATTATGTCGTAAGATGTTATTTATCATACGTAATTCTCTACGTACGTGAAAAGTGTTCATGGTGTGTTTGCCTGTGTAACAAAAAATTCTAGTACCAAAATGTTTTCTTACTACATCAATTGTATGTACCTACGTTTTTATTAAAAATGTTAGAGAGATATTTCACGTTCCATTTGCGCGCTCCTAACTAGACCGCACATACTCAGCAAATCTTCATGACAGTGTCTAAAATAGTCGTTGAAATTAAGGAAGACTGTATGTCGACAGGAAAACTTGTATTTTTATGTTTGAAATTCTTACAAATTGTGATTATGATATGTAATTTATGAGTAAGTTGTCCCTACAAGGCGGTGGCCGGTTGCGTGTCGGGTCATTTTATTCCCTACAATATGGTTGAGTCGAACCACGCCGATACACACGTCATGCTCGTGAACGGGTGCTGTGTGTCGGGGCTGGTCAGCTCTTACTTGCTGTGGCAATCCTTCTTTTTTTTTATAAGTATAATAAATAAATCTTACACATCTAACTGCATATTCTAAGCAACGATTTAAAACAAAGCCTAATATTGTAATCACGTTTTTTTTTCTTTAAAAAAGAGTATTTATGGAGTTTCTTGCCGGCTTTTCTCCATAAGACCCACTTTTTGAAAACGTGTCACTAATTTTGGCTTTTAAAAGTACCTATTTTGGTCTATGTTTTATTTCAATAAAACATTTTGACTTTGACAAGAAAATAGATCTTACAATTGAGCAGATAACTGTGTCGCCTGGGAAACCTGAACATTTCAGGATTCTTATGTAAACTAAAAAAGGTTAGGAGTTTTTTTAAATAAAATATGTGCTCATTTTTATATAGGTACGTTACGATGCTACCATTCACGTAGGGACTATAAAATACTCATTGGAGATTCATCGCGAATACCGAAGTAGGGAATGTATGAGTATTGCTTCATTCAACGCGTCGCTGGTGACGGCTTTCATGCTAGTAGATGATTTATTACCGATTTTATTGTTAACGTTATTTTATTTCTTTATTCTGTATTTTCCAATGATATTTTCAAATGTTTTTTGCCAATTTAATAGACAATATTTAATATACAGAATAATTTCTGTTGCAATAAAAATACCATCAGTTAATCGATAGTTTTATAAACATATTCTTAAGAATTACAACAAATTTACATACATACAAATACTTTTTTTGTGAAAGTTTACGCATATGTTTGAACCGATTCTGATCATATTTTTTTTTTATCTCAAAAAGTATAATAATGTTATTCTTCTAAAACAGTCACGCATAATATTGGTGTGTGACTATCGGCTCTTATGATCACACAAAAAAAAAATCGGTTATATGTTTCTTATCTAATTAAATATAGTTATTCTAACTGGTTTCTGACACTTATGTGAATATTAGTTGAAATAACGGTGCGTATTTGAAGTTGTTCGCAAGTGGTTATAAAGAGTCAGTGTACCTAAACAACTAGGGTTGTAAATGTTTCATTCGCGAATATTGTCCTTAGAAAAACATTTATTTCAGTGATTTTACTTGCGCAGACGTTCGGAACGGCTATCGCAGGATTATTTTGATGTACTGAACTGTACATGAGTTTTTATATTTTGACATGTTTGGCGTAGCGGCTGAGCGATCGGCTTTTTTGCCACGTGTAGTGGGTTCGATCAACACACAGAGCAGATATTTGTAGATTGAATAGGTAGTTTTTCCGGCCCTGGGCGTTTGTGTATGTGAGAATTTGTGTTTGTAAACGCAGCACGATACTGGTGAAAATCCTTTTTTTTAAAAACCTCTAATAAAAAGTTTTTCAATTCGTTTAATTATAGGTACTCTGTGGATAGTATACCGATGTTATCAATCATTTATAATGCGTTTCACGATGTAATAGGGATTTAACAATCAGAAAGAATTTTATACAAATCTCTTAAGTACAAAGCTTTGAGTTTCAGTTTGCATAATTTTCCTTTGTTTATTCTAGCAGACATTTATACCAGTCTCTCAACCTAGATTTATTCTGTTTTTTTCTTTCATGATGCAGATCTCTTCCTGCCGTTTGCATACGCTTTTTATAAAAGGACTTAGAATAATTATAATTTTTATTTGAGCATTTTTTTCTCGTTCACTACGATTAGGCAGAGATGTATTAACGTATGCCCTTTCGCCGCTTGTACTATTGCTATAAGAAACATTTTTTGTTTTGTTTCTTCGTATTTGCGTTCGAATCTTGCCAAGTCTTGCCAAGTTTGATTATGAAGCTTGGATGTGCTGTTGTGTGCACGTTCAAATTTCTAACAATGAATTCTTAATACTACACAGTTAGGTATCACCTAATCTCACCGTATTCGACTTAATTCATACATCATCTCTACAGCTCCAGTGTAAGAGCACTTTATAAGCGCGACACTCGAATAAAGCCTTATTGCAAACCTAATAGTTATGAAGCTGTGAGATATGGTCAATTTGTACCATTTATTTTGAGAAGTGACCGCAATAACGATTAAGAATTTCTTATTAGTGAGAAAAGTCGATTGTTTTATGGAATTTGAAATGAACGAAATGGTGGAAGAGTTATTTGAGTGACTTGAGGAATGGAAGAAACTGATCCCGAATAAATTGGGACCAGGGTGGTTAAAATCACCATATTTGCTGATTCACAATATGATTCATGAACATACAGCTACACTGTATTGCCCGGCAATTGCACGGCTGTATTCCCCGAAGGGTTAGGCAGAACCGTGCTAATGTACACACACAGTTCGTCGGTATGTTTAGGTCCCATGTAGTACAAAACTTCGAGCTCCAACCTCGTAACACTTTGCTCGACCTGGGAATATAACCCAGGACCTCTAGCTTAGCAGTCGCACTCAGGACCACTAGGCTAATGAAGCAATTTTTTTTCTGTGGTGATTTTATTTCCTCGGATTACCAGTAGAGTTTTCCATGCATAAAAATAGCTAAACTCGGGGTTAAGCCACCGGTGACCATGGTATTATACAGTATATTTATTCTTTACACCCGTAGGTATCTATAGATACCAATATAACATACCATCACGCCTGTGCTCCCCGAAGGGTTTGGCAGAGGCGTACTAATGTACGCCTAAAGTTCACCTGATATGTTTAGGTCCCATGTAATAGGGGGCGAGCCTATTGCCATTAACCGGGCACAAATCCAGACTCCGAGCTGCTACTGAGAATTTTAAAAGAAAAACTCAATAACACTTTTCATGACCTGGGGATCGAACCCAGGACCTCTAGTGTACCAGTCGCGCTTGGGACCTCTAGACTAATGAGGCAGATACCAATATATCATCACATATACCAAAGTTCTCGCCACAATAGTTCGAATATATTACCATTACTAATGTAATTTCCTCAATATATCAGAATGTAACAATGTAGAGGTTTATTACCGATCACAGGCGGTGCCTTCTCGCATGTTAGGGTTCGCACACGTCGGCGAACGCGTTATATACGTGCGAACAACGCTCAAAGTTCTTGCGCAAGACGCGTTTCGGGTAAAATAGCTCTTCAGTATTTAGAGCTACACTTTTCAGGCATTGGTATGGAATGAGAAAATGCCAGCTTATGAGTTAAGCTTCCCCAGATTAGTTAGTGGTCTATTGCTAAGTTAGCTTTCCTAGGTTTTATTCCAGGCCGAGCCGATCCCATAAAAATTTAGTTAAGATCTGATTATAAAAATGACAATAACACGTAAATGATAAAATGATAACGTCGTCTAGGTATGCGTAAAATTTTACTCGCTACTAAAAATGTTGAAATAAAATAACTTTAACGAAAAGTAAAACCGCATTCAAAACATAAAAATAATGTTATGTGCACAGTTTCGGAAGTCGGTGCCTTCGAATTGGTTTGAACTTTATTATTGATATTGATATTCTATGAAACTCTTAGACCGTAATGTGTGCCTGGTTTTAGGCTCACCCCCTATTACATGGGACCTAAAACATATCAGCGACCTCTAACCATCTCTGCGGTATCCTTTGGGGAATATAGAAGAAATTAATGTCATTTATACTAAAATCGGTTCGACATGAGTGATAATAAGTGAGCAGGTTGTTAGATCCTGGTGAACCAATGCGATACGCGCGAGAAACGCACTGTTTGCGCGAAATATGTGTTCCGGTTCATAAACTGTGCTGCCGTTTGACGAAGTACACGACGGAAAAACACGCCATTGTCGAATGGACAGGTTTTTGTGAACGAGCTCGTAAATCATCCACTATTCACCGGCGTACATTGATAACAGACTCATCCATTCTCCCACATTCAGCGTATCTCGATAGTTTTTTTTTGTGCGAGGAAAGGTTACCGACGGTCGCGATCTACGAGAATGTTATCTTTAGTATCTACTTGGATTATGTTAATATTTTCATTCGAGGTTCAAAGAAGTATCGGTTCTACTATTGTAGATTATATCTTGATAATTTAAGATGTTTGTAAAGAAATGTTTTTAGCATCTTTCACATTTTGACCAGTTTTATAGCAAGTATTTCATTATTTTTTTTATGTGTAACCAAAGCAAATACGATATCGATTGAAAATAAATATAGCAGCCATTTTCATTAAATTAAAAAAGATACATGCTTTTCATAGGTTGAATTCGAAGGATAAGATTTCAAACAATAAACTTTTTTTACCTACCTAATTCTTTTCAAATAGGAAAAATACGACACCTATTTCTTGTCCACCGTTAATTAACATAAGTACCACTTTCCAATTCTTTTCCCATCGATTCTCCTTGAGTCAATACTCATTAAAAGGAAGGCTCAATTTAAACGAATGAAGGAGGAAATTGCAGGGGTTTATTTAACTATCGAGTTTCCTTCGGCTGCCTTAAGAGATTTCTGTAATTCAGTGAACACTGTCTCGAACCATTTGTCACAAGCAGCTGGGAATTTATTGGATCCAATCGTCAGGCTGTCTGGGAGAAAAACAAAGTAGGTTATATTAGACCTTTGTGTAAGCACCGGCGTGTTTTTCTAAGCGGTCACCGAATAACTGAGGCTATTTTAGATATGTAACAAATGTTTAATTATTATTAATTACAGGTGACATAATATAGCACTTAATTCCCCGAACGATTCGCCTAAAATATCGACAAAATGTAGTTATACATCAGTATATTTCTGCCTAAGTTTACGAAGAATAAAGATTGCCAAATTAATTTGTTTTGCAAAACAAAATAAAGTCAAGCTCACAAATTTCAGAGCAGAATATTTTATACAGCCGTTAAACTATCAGGGTTGTTTATGTTTATTAAGAGGAATAGGCTCTCTCTAATTTTTCCTCGACACAAAAATGAATTCAAGATAATATACAATCACAATAATAGCTCTTCTCGGTTGTACCCGTGATTGTATGACGTCAACCGTAAAAAGAAAAATGGCGGCCGCTGATGATTTTTCACGGCCCGCTCTGTTTTTCATTTTGCAAATCATTGCAGACCGACCTCCGCAATAAATAGAAGGACGTGACCTCGTTGAGAAAAAAAAAGGTTTATACAATTGTTATTGTGAGGTTTCTGATTGTGGGGCAATCTCGACCTGGAGAAATGAATGTTCAAGAACTGTGGCAGTGTGTAGGGTTGGTCAACCTGTGTGTTGTTTACTCACGCTGTTTAAATTATTTATATTCTAAAATCATTTTGTAGGTTCATTGTTATTTTTTTATGTTAACACAAGAGTCTATTATAATTCGTTGCTTTTTACATAAATAAATAAATTATATTCTTTGTTACCGTTCGTCTAGCCGATGTCCTTATATAGTCTCGTTAATGCTTGGTAATGCTGCCTATGTATTTAGTTAGGGTTAGGTATTTACCTACTATGAATATTATGCATAGAGATGGGTTTATGCCAGGGCATTAATTTATCCGCACAATTTCGCCGAAAATGCATTCGTCTACGTTCGAAGTTCTTTTCGGATACCAAACAAAGAAATCGGTCTTTTTCATAAAATTGAAATGATTTATTTACACTTTTTCCGTTATTTTTTATACCTGTGTGTAGCAACCCTGCCACGGGCATGTATATTTTTTAGCTTTTCGCTTTAATTGGAGTTGTGAATACAAAACACCAACGGCCCGGGGTAATGGCGGGAGAAATTGGTAGGTGCTTCACGCATTTTAATTTATATCGTGTCAGCGATAAACTTATAAACAACTTGGAAATTCATATTTCATAGAAAGTTAGACGGTGTACCCTTCGTCTCTGAAATTGTACTTATTAGATCTGACAATAATTTTGATTTACTATCCAAACGAAGAAATGTAACATACAGTGTATCGATGTGCTCAAAATTTTAGGTAAAGTGTATAAGATATATATTTTACATACTTAATTCATATGATTCACGATACATAATATATACATAATTCATTTTTGAGATAAATCGAGTGTTTTGAATGTTTCGCTAAATAATAAAAGTGACAATCGTTTGTACACAGTGCTAAAATTAATGTTACAACCTTTAAAAATTAAATATTTCTCATTCAAATCCCAATTTTGACGCAAAAGTAACAATCTATAATAATACTAAAAATCCATCATAAAAGCAGTGACAGTGACTATACTACACGGCATAGCGCCAACATTTTAACAGAGATAATTCAGTCAATTATTGCGAGCAACACTGAAGTAGGCTGAGTGAAGTCACGGTAAATTTTCCCGCGAATCGAGCGCGAGTCGTCAGGATAAGCGCGCGAGCAGTCGCGGCGACGCTAACCGCGGCGCGCGCGCACGCAGCGCGGGGCGCCGCCGCCGCCAAGCTGGGCGAGCACGCGGCCATGCTCGCTGTCGCCATCTGTTGCATACTCGTGCTGCTGCTCGTTTTCATCATACTCATCATTGTCGTTGGACAGAATATGGAGGTTAAGGGTGGCTCCTAGCGTAGAAGAGGTAAGCTATAATTTATAACATTTATTTATAAGTTGAAGGTAGGTAAGTATAACGTGCTACAAGATATGAAGTTTGTGATCGTTTAACTGCTGGACTAAACAGGTCGCTTTTGAAGTAGATCCTTATTAAATTTCTAGAATCAGAATCTGGATTCTAAATATGAACTGATTCTAGAAGAATTCCTTAATGTGGTATATCCCCTCTGTTGTTTTGTTTAGGTTTTTCACATCTATATGTATATTTCATAGTAAGTGTCAACTTTGCCCTTTTGAGTAATTTCATTTCTATGATATATTTCTAAACCACCTTTGACGCGTTGGAGATTTAGACATTGAAATAACGATCAACATAGAAGAAGTTTTGTCCATAGATACTTCTGTGAATTATGAAACGTGAAACATATAATCAACAAGAAGTTACAGAAGGAGTGTCCGGTACGCGTTAAACACTAAACGCTTTTCTGAGTTGGAGTTACCTTTGATGCTTAATTAAAAGACCGTGTTAATTTACAGTACATAATTACAAGAAATAACTATAAATATACACACTTTGTAACATAATCGGAATCGTTCCTTAACAAATTATTTTAATACATGTATGATAGCACATCCTTTAGTTAAGAAATATTTAATAATTGCTTCAATTATTGTTGCAAAGGCGTTCCTATCGCTAATAGCGATATCTTTATAGATCCGGCTTCGAATAGAGTTCCTTGGGAAATCAAAGAGCTAGAGATAATTCTAAAAAGTCCTGAATCCACAGTTACATTGTATCTTTGCGTCGTCGTGTCTCGTCAGTCGAATGCACCTATAAGTACAGTCAATACCACTGGAGCGAACGAACGAGCAGTACAAAGAGGCTTGAAGCTTTGTGATCATCAGACTCCTAATCAAAACCCGATACCTCCCAGTTTAAGGCGAAATATTTACATTGATATATATATTCTTAATATTCTCCAGCGAAGCAGTATTTTATTACCTTTTAGTACTTAAATATAGTAAGTACTTGCCGCCGCAAGCTGGCTAAAAACTTAGATATAGGGATTTGATCCACGCAGGATGAATGACATGTCTACGCAATAATAATGAGCTAAACAGTAGTGTATTAACGTTATTCTGTTTGATGTTGATGGGAAATGTAGCCAGTAAAATGACTGAGCACATGAGACTTAACAACTGACGTCTCAACAATGACAACGCGAAAGAAGTTAATGCCCCTGGTGATGCTCACTTACCGCTTCCCATCAAACCGTATGCGATTTATTATTAGTAAATCCAGATAAAACTATTACATGTTCCATAAATATCCTTAAAAGTGTTATAATTTTTACTATATTTAAGGATAGCGGCCTGTCCCGGCTTCGCACGTGTGGACAGTATTGAAATTTTAGTCGGGATCCCTAATTTTTTCTAGTAATAAATATAGACTATGTTACTCAGTGATAATGTAGCTTTCTAACGGCCAAATATTTTTTGAAATCGGTCCAGTAGTTTTTATGTTTATTTGTTACATATAAAAATACAAATCTTTCCTCTTTATAATATTAGCGTATATTACATTAAACACAAAACTTTAATAAAAACATGAAATGTATATGTTGCTTGGCTTACGTTTCACATTGGGGTAGGTACCTAACATAATTGTAAGGTAAACACTGAAAAAGAAGGAATCTGACTATCTGACATTCCTATAGGTATTTTATTTAAGAAAAGGTGTGAATATTATTTGCATGTGAACCTCTTTTAAAATATTGAGTGAGCTGAATATTTCTAAAATCGAATGCTTTTACAAGTCACATTGCTGTCGCAAATGTAATATCCGAGTGAATATTTGAATAACTTTCCAAATAGGATGCGACAGCGTTAAGAGTCCGGCGGACCGAATTTCTCTTACAAACGTAGTACCGAAATAAATCGTAATTCAAACGAAATATAATCAAATTTTGCTATTATTCGGATTCCGATACCGTTAATCTAGGTTACTACTACTACTACCATTTCATCCGCTTACATTTATTTCCAGTAAGCGAATGCAATTTTTGATAATTTTACCAAGTTTGGAACGATTTTTCGGTCTTTTATTTCCAGTGAAGTAGTAGTAGATGAAATAGTACCATAGGAACCTAGATTAACGGTATCCAAATCCGAATAATATAATTTGATAGAATATTGTCTGGATTACGATTTATTTCGGTATTACGTTTTTGTGGGCAATTCAGGCTCCACCAGCCCCTTAAATGGAAAATATAACAAATTCAAATATAGTTATATTAAAAAAATATACACACCATTACGCTTGTATTGCCTGAAGGGTAAGACAGATGTGTACTAATGTACACCTACTATTTGCCGGTATAGGTTCCATGTAATACGTGCCCAAATCCAAACTCCGAGCTACTATTGAAATTTCATAGAATAACCCAATAACACTGCTCGATTTTACAATCGAACCAGGGTCACTAGCGTAGCAGTCGCTCTTAGGACCATTAGAGTAATGCTGCAGAAAATTTCCAATTATATTAAAAAAGTTAAAGAGAACTTCTGAGATTTTTTATGAAAATGAAAATAATGAATCTTAGCAGGTCATTACTCGTGGGATTCCCACAACTGGTATCAACGGAGACACTCTTTATAAACATAAATCTTGAGTAGAATTAGATAGATGATGGTGCTACCAGCAAACTTTCACAAGTTTTTATTGATTACAAGTTGTCGCCGAGTGTACCAGAATGGAATAATGCTGGAATTATTACGAACAAGTTTGGTTTATTGGGAATGTTCTCTAACTTTAAGTTAGAAAGATACTCAATGAATTTTGTAATTCTATGGAAATAAAAGAAAAAATAAAAGTGTATTTCCTGGTGTCTATTAAGTTTAAGATTGTTTAACATTTTTTATGCTGACACAATAATTTTAATTGAAAGTATATTTTAATTATAAAGGGGGTAAGCCCCTTAATAATTAAAATATACAGATAAAACGTCTTATAAATGGCTTATAGCTATAACGCGTTTGTCTTATTTTGACACGTAATATTCTGCGACAGGGAAAAGAAAATAAAACATATTATAGATTTAATTAGGTACTTACTAATTTTTTTTTGCGATCAGGTTAGTAGAAATTATATATAATTTATATATTATAAAATTCAATAAATTTAAAAAAGGGTGGCTTCGGACCAATGTTTTTCTATTGTGTCTGTAATTTTGCTATTTTACGGTTTAATAAATTTATTTTTAACGTTATACTTATTCCACCATTTACCGCGAAATTGATAACATAATCAGATTACATGTAGCGCGTCGCTCGTTAGAAGATAACACGTAATTAACTGCTCATTGTGTTGTGATGTTATTTGAAAGCACTGTCGTAAACATTAAATATATCCTTTTATCTGAAGAGGTTTTATGAAAAATTTAAATGAAGTAAATATACCTCAATTGTCTATTAGTTACAAGTGTGGCTAGCGGGAGCGTGAGTTCTGCAGAGTTTTTTTTATGGAAAGGGGGGCAAACGAGCAGACGGTTCGCCTTATGGTTAGCGATCACCGCCGCCCATGGACACCCGCAACATCAGAGGAGTCACAAGTGCGTTGCCGGCCTTTTAAAAGGGGATTGGGCCCCCGGTAACCTCACTCACTCGGCGAAACACAACGTAAGCGTTGTTTGACGCTGGTTTTCTGTGAGGCCGTGGTATTACTCCGGGCGAGCCGGCCCATTCGTGCCGAAGCATTGCTCTCCCACGTTGCAGTCTCGAGTCGAGTAATGCACGCACCTCTGACTTTTTGTAATCATGTGTGTATTATTATTTGATTTATACTCGCCTAAACGGTGAAAGAAAACATCGTGAGGAATCCTGTATGCCTGTGAGATTTTCTCGACGGCGTATAAAATCTGCCAACGCGCACTACGTCGGCGTGGAGAACTATTTTTTGTGTGGTAGACTTCCGCCGCCCGACGGGGCGTGTCAGACTCCACCTAGACTATGTGACCTACAGACAAAAATCACACGGGTGTTTTGCCTCACCACTTTTTGTTACGGTTACGGGAGCGAGGTTTCATTCCTCCGCGATCGTAGTGAATCATAGTCTATCCCCTCTCATTCTGAGACCTGTACTCATTAGGGGGATAGTCAAAGTGTTCATGATGAAAGGCAGGTCGTCCCCTATCTTTACTTGCAATGCCACACATAAACCAAACATAACTTTCAAGAGGCCATCAATTTAGTATCTACGTCAATGCAACGTACCACTCTGAATTAGAGTACAGTCAAGCACATTTCAATGTTAGTACGTTGGCGTCAATTACGAGTTGCGTCTGCGCGTGCAATCAGAACTAATCCGCTCCCTAAAGACACGAAGTTGCGCTGCACGCGACTGTACACGGCAAGCAATTACTAGAATAGTTGCTAGTTGTACGATGCAACTAAGTTTGATGCGCATAATAGACTTTATTGTGAATTTAAGCGGCAGTTATTGCTTAATTGTTTGGGCTGAGATTTTGTGGGGCAGTTTAAGGTGTGCTGGGACTAATTAGATTTGTAAGAAGGATTTATCTAGAAATGTCTGTTACGTCTCTAATCAAGTTAAAGGTGTTTATAGAGATAGGAGCTGAGGAGACCAGTTGTAGAGCCACCGCTTGAGGGCTCGTGAAAGTAATGCATACTTACTTAGCAGTTCTCGAAGAATCTCTTCGAATGTGGTCGTAGTCAGAATTGTGTAGAAGGTAAGTAGTATGAGTCTCACGAATCCACGATGTTTCTCTAACAGTGTGGTATAACGAAGAATATTCTATATAATATCCATATGAAGGCTTTTTTAATGCACCCTAGGAAAAGTTATGCCATGTAAAGTTAAACCTCTCATATAAGTTATGTGTGCGACTGTACTTAAAATATAAAAAAAAAATTTTTAACGAATTGAAAAATTTCTTGATAGCTCATAAAAATCGATTTTGTCAGATAGTTTCCAAAACAGAACAATTCTGATCATGTGCTGAGAATTTCTTGGTCGATAAATCCTATAACATCTTTACCTGTAAATTGAACGTAGGACTTCACGTTGATTATCCGAACTTACTATCACTAAACCAAGGCACTCAATATGAAGTTTCCAAACTCAATATTGATAATGAAGTACATAGTTTGGTTAGTTTGGCACAAATTGCGTAATCCATATCTACTTTTGGTTTGACCGTCTGAAAAGTTTTGACTTACCATACTCGTAATGTTTGATCATTACTTCAAGATCCTCTATCGCAATAGAATTTAACATATACGCTTTCACTATACAAGGAAAATGGTATCATAGTGATTTCACGAAAAAGTTATGACATGTAAAAGTATCTCTAAAGATCTACTTGCAGAATAACTAATTTCATTTCATTTCATTTCATTTCATTTCATTTCATTTCATTTCATTTCATTTCATTTCATTTCATTTCGTTACACCAGTTGATTGAAAAATTCATTCATGACAAAGCACATTTTTGTGTTACGTTCAGAATTTCGGATACTGCTTTCGAATGATTAAACTTTTATCTATTCGGCTGTCAAACACGTTGATGGTGCAATAAAACCGACTCATGAGCACCCCCCACTCCCCGAGCATACGGCAAGCTTTCCTCATTTGTGTGCCGGAAATGGAGCGAGACGGTGTCCCGTATTACTACATTGCGCAGCTTCCTCCTCTCAGTCCGCCCTCTTGTCTTTATTCTTTTTAAATTGCTAGGAGTCGGAAAGATGAAATGGGAAAGAGTTTTTTGTAGCCTGGGAACGCTACAATGCGTTCACAGGCTGCCAGACTCACAATGATGAAGATGTTATTCTTCCTATAACTTATTTAGTAACATTACTACATAAAATACTTATTACATTAGAGTCCACCAATATTCTTTTCATATTAGCCACACTAATAGCCAAAATCCGAAAATAACTCTGGCCTGTTTGATACATTTTCATGCCTAAACCGCCGAGGAGATTTCGGTAAAATTTGGCAAGGAGATAGATTGCACTCTTAGGAAGGGCTACCGAGGAAGGACATAGGCTTCCTTTTGTTCCAATATGTTTTGCGCGAGAAATCGCGGGCAATGGCTATTTTTGTAAGGAATAAGGACCAAATTCGAGAAGCACACAAAGCTTTATATTTCGTGTTAAAGAGACTTGCGTATGTGTGCGTGCGTCTTCCCCTACTGCTCCAACTATTTACCCAGTCTTTACTCCACGGATCGGCTCTGTGCCTTATCAGCATATTGCGGCTTAGATCGTCACTTTTTACGACAGCACTTTCGGCGTTAAATTAGTGTTCGTTCGCCGGATAAAGTGTTATTATGTGTTGACATGGGTGAAAGTTTCTTTTAATACTTATCTTCATGTTACGACTGCGGCGCGTTCTATATTACATTCTAGATTAGTAGAGGTCCTGGGATCAATTCCCAGGTCCAGCAAAGTGTTATTGGGTTTTTCTATGAAATTCTTAGTAGCAGCTCAGAGTTTGGAATTTTTTCCCGGTTAATGGCAATAAGCTCGCCCCCTATTACATGGGATCTAAACATACCAGGCGAACTGTGGATGTACATTAGTTCGCCTCTGCTTAACCCTTCGGCCAATACAGGCGTGATGGTATGTTATGTTATTAGGTACTCAGTACACCACATTTCACGGTAGAGGCAGTGGCTGAGCGATGACGTGCTTAATATCATTAACCGGGCACAAATTCCAACTCCAAGCTGACAATATCATAGGAATACCGAAAAATACTTTGTGACACGGAGCAGAACGGAACTCATCTCACCACTAGACGCAGAGTGGAAGAGGCAGTTTGGAAAAGATTCCCAAAACTTTCGGGCATTGAGAGTACAATGTCAACAGAAAGTTTATTGTCTTGAATGGAATAATGAACTGAACTGAGATGATATGGCTACAAAGGAAGCGAATGATGAGGTGACAGCTAATAGAGATGTATGGAAGAAAGATGAGGTAGGGCATAGTGGAATCAAATAATTCCACTCATAATTGGAGCTGCGCGACTGGAGAATCACCTCCACCTTGCAGAAAATCGTAGGCAAATAACATAGCTCCGTGCTATGTTGCATTCCTATCGCTTAGCGAAGTCGCTAGAGTTCCGTGAGGAAGCATTGTGTTGGTAGTGGGGGGGACCGGTGGTGTTTTGTTACCACCGCTGTCTCCTATGCTGCCAGCCCAACTATTCCTCCTTAATTTATACTGTCGGCAAAGCGCGAGTGATGCGGTAACCCGCATACCATATGGTATGCGGTATGGTGGGCCGTATGGCCCACCTGATGGTAAGCGCTTGTGTTTGTTTTTCACCTTAGTGGTATTAAAAAAAATAATACTGCGCCAATCCCAAACTTGGGATAAGGGTAGGAGGATGAATATGTATTTATATATATCGTTTTCCCCGCAACTCAGTGATCTCTGTTTTCTCAATTGACTGGTCGCGCAAATATCGGTATAAAATCAAATCAGATCGCTCCACCGCCACTTCGATTTCAACCTTCCGCAGCTGAACAATGTCACTGTCTGGGATTTGAAATAAAACTGCTATTTTTACCTTCAAACATCCCTGGCCGTGTATCCAGATTCAATTAATGTGGATACGTAAATAAAAACTAATTGGTTTAGTAGTTGTCAAGTAGAACATGAGGTCCTGGGTTCGATTAAAATAGACGAGTAAACTTATATTGGAGATTTTTATGACATTTTCAGTGCATGGCTTATTATAATATATTTTTCCCCTATTTATTACATGGGGTTTGAAATTGAATTGTTGGTATACAGTTATTTTAGTGAACGAAAAATTGAATCGCGATCAGGATTCGAACCTAACCTCTAAGCCACCGCGAGTCCTACCCGCTTTATCGAAATTTGCCTTCACATTCTGAATTTACGTCATAAGGTGACGTTGGTTTACAGTTAACTTTTGGCTCTCGTATTGATTTAAAATGAGCTGAAAAAGCTAACGCTGTCCAAATAAGCAAAGATCAATTAGTTACCTTGTTTTCTTTATTTAGTCGCTTAATAATCCAATCAAATACATAATCCAATCATATACAAATTCAATTAATAGAAATGTCATGATTCTGAACACCTTTTAACATTAAATAGCTAAGAAATCCATCACTAAATTGCAATGAAACCTTCCAACGGCAATCACATTGCTGCAGCAATGAATTTTACACACACCTTAGAAAGTAGGGTGAAACCCTATAATGACCACAGCAAGTTAACCCTTAGCTTTCGAGCCAAAGCCACACGAACATCGTAATAAATCGAATAAACTGAACGCTCGACTGATTTCGTTTTGCTCTTCCGTAATCGAGTGAGCAGCCACTGGCTTGAAATAAAAGTATTATTTATATTGTATGAAGATGTCAATAAAACTGGAAACATACATTTTTAATCGAGTTTATAGGTATTGTGTGGAAGTTGGTAGCTTTAGTTGGGGATTAGACAAAAAATAAAGAATGCTAGTAGATGGGCAGCGGTTTTCTATTTACAGCGAATTGTTGACAATAGTTTACTAGAGATAAGTTTTTTCTTAAATTTCTGTAGCTGTGTCAGTTCAGTCACGATAGACGCTACTGTCGTCTGTGGTTTACTATTCTATATATAACCATATTTCATGAGGGACTTAGCAGACAATTTTGTTACAGTAGGTACCCCCGTGTTTGGCCGTGGTCTAAAGAACGTAGTCTAAAACTCGGCATAAAGACTGCTGGGGTCGTAATAAAATTGTTTCGAATTCGTCAATATTCTCCTTACATAATTCGATATTTGAGCATATGTTGTGCATAACTACATTAATTAAGTTATTTGACCTGTGCGGTTGTTTACAACAGCTAACTTCCCATACGCGTTGTTATCTCGGGGGTACTGTAAAAGAGACGTTAGAGATATCGAGAGAATCTGGAAATTAAATTACTCATAGTGACGGCAACAGTAGTTACCTATGCATAATTTATTACCGTTATGCTTTTCTACAGTTTTAAACAGATTTAGCTACGGGATTCGGATTTAAATCAAAATCCGCTTATTTTGATATTACTATATACTCCTAGGTTTCAGACAAACATATAATTATATAACATAATATATAACGCTCTAACGTGAAAGTCGGGGTTCTTTTTACAGAAAAGCGAAAGAACATTATTACACAGTCATTCTAGAGGTACAAAGGATTTAAAAAATAAATTCCATTCCTCACTTTATAATTTCTCTTAAATTCTTGGTGCGTATACGCTTTACAGACATAAATTCCACATGTTCACGGTTACAAAACCCCTCTTTGACATAATGTGATGGTGGTGTTGTTCTACAAGGGATATTTTATGTGAAATATTCATAAGTTAGTACATAAGCCGCTTGGCGTACAAAGCCCCCACAACGCGGCTCAAAGTCGCCGGGAGCTCAATAAGAGAGATTTTATAGCTTTAAAATGGTTGTGTGATGCGCGTAGTTAGTCGACTTTATATTTACGTGTATTTTATTGTTTGGAACCAGTGTGTTGACTCCCTGTATTATTTATCATCTTTGACACACTAGGAATAAAGAATATAATTCAATAAACCTGCACACTCTTATAAAACACGAATACTCGTAAAATGGCATGTATCTATTTCTAGATAATATGTACCTATATTCTTTCTATCTAATTTTCCTACTGCTGGGTCCTAACTTGAAGGGAATCGATGAAATCCAACACGTGAGCCTTGTACGGTTCGACAGATGTCACGTGTGTAGTAATTCGAGCCTCCGTTACTATACTACTTCACAAAATTTGAAACTGAATCCACGAATACGTGCAGTATACTACTGAGATCTATAAGGCTCAAAATATCTAAAATCTTGAGAAAATTGCTAACGATCTACTAATTCTCTAATTTATACCATTAAATAAACTTGAAGTATCTGTCTGTAATTAAAAAATAAATTCCAAAATTAAATGAAAATTGCTATTTATACAATTCCTAATAATAAATATAAATGATGTAATAAAAATTATAATAAATGAACGGTTTTAGAATACTTGTCTGATTGTCTCGTATCGGCTTCGAATCAGCTCAACGGCTTCGTAGGCATTAAAACAGGAATTTTAACAAAATGTTGCGCTATGATATTGTTTATGTTTTGACATAATACAGGATTCATAAAATATAAATCGTTTTTGTAAGCTTTTAACGCCCTACATTATAATCAATTATCTTCCAAAAAACGTAATCTTACGTTTGGCGTTGATATTTATTAGTATTATAAGAAACCGTAACTATATTGGTGGTCTCTGTACATATGTACAGAATGAGAGGTAACCTATATTATAGGTTACCTCTCACGACGCCCACGGGATGTAAGGACGAGGACTAATTTTAGCAACACGGCCGCAAACAACAAACGTTTATGTAATAAGCTCAATAATTTACAAAGCCCGCGTTGTATTTTACGAACGCAGGAAAGTTATTATACTGTGAACCATTGAGATATTTGTCCCATTTTGTTCCTGTGTGGTTAAATCTGAATCTTCTTAGAAATTATAATCATGTAAAAATAGATTTTGACATGTCTTTTAGGATTAGTTAAGCAAGAGTGCTTTTACGAATAAGAAAATTTCCTGCATCATTATTTTTTACATAACATGTCATCACGCCTGTATTCCCCGAAGGGTTAGGCAGAGGCGTACTAATGTACACCCACAGTTCGCGCGTATGTTTAGGTCCCATGTAATAGAGGGCGAGCCTATTGCCATTAACCAGGCACCATTCTTAAACTCCAAGCTGCTACTGAGAATTGAATAGAAAAACCCAATTTAAAAAAAAATTAAGATAGATAAGATTTTGATGAATAACAATGTGATTAACCGACACATAGCTTCAAATTCAGTATAAGTTGCCCTCACATTGTATTGGGTTTTCGTATAATAAGAGCTCAGCTTATAATGGATATGTGTAGCTTAATTTTATTTATTTATGGCACAAATTGCGACCCACTGTAATACTGAATTGACCGCCAGGTTGAGAAACAATGTGCTATGGGATACAAGATTGATATTTGTTGTGAGGTGAGTTTAGGGTCCAGAAATATATCGACAAATATTTCCCATGTTCCGTAAATGTCACTCGAGGGAATTGGCTTTCATTTATATCAATATTTTGCTAAGAAATTGTGTCGTATGGGGAAAGTAGGTATCCATCTATCTTTCGGTGGATACTCTAGAAATACAAAGGATTTACATTTCTTTTTATTCGTGATAGGCTTACGCTTTACCGCCAGTTTGCCACTGCGGTCTACAATGGAGCGCGCTTGCCTAGAAGAAACCGATTAACTTGTGATTCACATAAGTTTTGAACATTTAAAAACGGAACATTTTCAACTTTTAAGTCTCCGTTCACGCTCGTTTTTGACGAAATAAGTGTTCTCATCAAAAGTAAAGTCTTGAATACATATTTTTATAGGTTTTTGTTCAGCTTAATAATTGAATGGTAAGTCGAAGTTCAATACGTTGCACTTACTGGTTCCAATCCGGTTAAAGCTGGAATAGCATAGGAATACAATTTCTTTATGAGAAAGTTATATATATTCGTCCACTGCTGGACATAGGACTCTCATAGTTTACGCTATAGAGCCCGATCTTCGGCATTACTCATCCAGTCACTGCCAGCTGCATTCCGCAAGTCATCACTCCACCTGGGAATGACTGGGAATGAGTCAGAAAGTAGGGTTAAATCACACGCTGTCTGTTATGTCTATAACACTTACACTGTATGAAAATATATAGGCATTCAAATTATTCCCATTCATAATTCTAAAGGTGTTAACACATATTGTTCTAATTTCTCACTGAAAATACAATGTTCTGTCATTTTCACACGTGATCGAGTGCTATTGACTGTTCTATCGGAATGCTAATAACAGTTCGCAAACAGTTCCGTACGTATAACAATGGTACATAGCAATCTACATACGCTTTTGATGCGTTAATCTGTACAGAGAAATAATATTGTGTATGAAAATAATATACCATCGCGCCTGTTTTCCCGACGGGTGAGGCAGAGGTATACCAAAGCATACCCACAGTTCGCTGGTATGTTGCTACATCCCATGTAACACGGGTAAGCCTATTGCCACTAGCTGAGCATCCAAACTCCGAGTTGTTACCAAGAATTTCATAGAAAACTGTTTCATCGACCTCGGAATCAAACCCATGACCTTTCGTGCCGCAGCCGAGCTTGTTAGCACTAGAGCTCTTGCTACAGTTAGCTGGTATTTAAGATATATAAATATTTTATACCAAATTAATTGGATAACGGAATTCTCTCAGTTATTTTTCTTCGTTTAGAACTTATAAACATGGCGTTTCTTCCCAAAGATCATAAGATATATCATAGACACACGTCATGCTCGTGAACGGGTGCTGTCTGTGGGGACTGGTCAGCTCTTACTTGCTGTGGCAATCCCTTTCTTTTTAATATAACACCTATACTGAATAAATCTTACACATCAAACTGCATAATTCTCAAACTATTTAAAATAAAGTTGTAAAGAAATAATCTTTTTAAAAAAAAAAAGATTATTTATGGAGTTTCTTGCCGACTCTTCTACATATGACCCACTTGTTAGAACCATGCAACTAGTTTAGACTTTTCAAAAGTACCTTTTTTAATGGTCTAATTGAAATAAAACATTTTGACTTTGACTTTGACTATATCGTTTGTAGTTCGTCTAAAAAACAAACAGACATAAATATAATTTAGTAGCGACCCATGCACAGCTTCACCTGCGTAAATTGTCCCGTCTTTTCCAGTGGATTTAAATAGATAGATTATTATTTATATAGATAGATTGTTAACATTCTTTATTCTTGCACTTCCAGCATCCATCTATCTACAAATACATATCAATGACGCCATTTTTATCCATCATATGAGACTTACACAACGATATTTACGATATCTTTAATATAAAACATGCTTACCAATGCTCATCAATCCTAGTTAAATGCACACGTACGAGCAAACCTTAGTACGCTAGCCGATTACAAAGAGGTTTTACGATAAGAATTCAAAGAGGGAAAATTGTATATTTTGTCTCTTTGGTAGATTTTGCACCTGTGTGAATGGTAAGGAAAGGTATTATCTACATAGCTATACCTACTGTTATTTTTTTAAATGTTACAATTTCAATAATAATCACGATTCGAATTATTATGCATCGCCATTTTTTGTGTTACTATGTATTTGAAATATAATTTAAAATACAATTTTAAATGTAAAATCTAACGCTTCAAATATTTGTATGACGAACTAATTGAACAACCGATCTCTACGCTTCACGTAGCACGCTCGTAGCGCTTCGCAGCGCGCGTAGCAACCGACCACATTATTCGAATTCATTCACATTCGGCAAATTCATGTTTACAAAACAATTCCATTCGGAGGAGCAAACATTGTCATCACAAAACATAAATATGTGCAGAAGGTACAAGTCTACACAATAAAAAAAAAACAGAAGTGCCTGCTATCTGCACAACAGTTTAATTCTACTTTTTGACTTCGTGCGTGGCACAGTATGTTGTTGCCACTGAGACTTCTGCAGGATTTTGTTGTATCATCTTGTTTGGTTCATTATCGTTAGCCTACCCGAAGTTCCAAAGCAATTGGATTTTAATTGTACCTCCCATGTTTGGCAGAACAACATCTGCGCAATTGTATTTTATTTCTTTGATATTGAGCTAATGTTTGCTGGACCGTTTCCAATTACTTTCGGTGTTCTCTTAGTGGCAATAAAGGGAATTTGCTTAATGTTTTTGAACTTTGAACTTAGAGTATATGTATCCTTTGAAGATTAAAGCAAATTAATACAGAGCTATACAGCTTTACTCAAAAGAAAAGATAGCTAGGAACATGTTTATATTCTATGTAAATTATTTTATTTTACAAATTATATGTAAGTATATTAATCATATCGAAGCCTGACGGAAACGTAACGAAGCCCAAAATAATGTTTATGTATAAAAAAATTACAATTTATTTGACACAATCTTTTTAAATTAGTTTACGGTAATACACACTGTCAAGATGTCATAGCATGATAAATAGCACTGCCAAACAATTAAAAAAGTGGCGCGAACTCGAAGTATGAAACATACAAGATGGCGACGAAATGAGTGACAGCTGGATGTATACATGACTTCAGACTTCAGACTTCTCTCTGTGTTTCGGTTTCAAGTTATTATGTCGATAACTCATTCAATAGGGTTTTTAGGTGGGAAAATGTAAAGTGCATTTTGTCGGTTTTATATTATTTTCCAAAACTTGTGTTTCTCCGAAGTTTAATGTGTAATTATGTATAGTGGATAGTTAATCATTAACTGTTCGTGAACGTGTGCGAGTGAAGGCAAATGATATAAAATGATGACTTGATGAAAGTTGTGACTTTTGTGTTCCTTGCGTCCTAAACTCCATCGAAGCCTTAGTGAAATTTCCACTGTTTTATTGGGGATTATTCTGTATACTTGACACTGGTAAACACAAAAAGTGGGCGTCAATAAAAAAAAACTTATTCAATAAAAAAACTTAGAAATAACCTTTCCTTGTATTTTTTCCGCGTTCCCATTTGTTTTCGATAAGAATATATTTTGTTTTTCTTGTAGATAATTTTCGTCATTTTGTATTTTTAAATGTACTCATTCGTAATAAGTTCATGTATTTATCTTTTTTATTGTAGTTCAAATTTATTTGAAAAAAGAAACAATCACTCCATTCATGAATGTTTTATCTTAACATTCTTGACTCCAATATATGTCAGGTGTTAATAACTTTTTAAATTCAACTGTTTTGTACAGGCACGGAAAACCGTATGGAATAAAATCATACCTAATTTCTTATGTACGATACATACTTGACTTCAGTTGAAAGTCAGCGTTATTAATAGACTTATAAGTGCAATAACATCTACACTAGTAAGTAGGTACCTTTTCGTTTTATTTTTTACGATATTAAAAGTGACACAAAGAAATAACCTACTGTAGACATTAATCAAAATAAGTAACCTATTCAATTCATTTTTATCATTTCATAAAACATTTTACGTAGGTACCCAACGCGTACCCCATTTAATTGAAAGGCGAATGTCGTAAAATTTTACAGGCAAGTCGAGACAAAAAAAAAATTATCAGGAATACATAGATGCGTTCGTGTTGTTTTTATTAGAGAATATTTCTGATGATAACATAATATACAGATATTTGATGAAAGAGATTAATACAATATTATCTATGTAATGTACCTACTAAGTTTACCTATTACTAGTCTCATTTATTGTCTCCTATCGGAATGAGAGGAGTTAGCACAGCATATATGTATAATAGTCCACCGCGCTGGCCTACTTCACGTTTTCGGACTTTATGAGAAATCTCTTAAAAACGCAGGTTTCCTCACGATGCTTTCCTTAACCGAGCGAGGCGAGTAATAATTTATTAATACGCACATGACTTAAAAAGTCAGAGAGGTGCGTGCTTTGGATTCTAACTCGAGACTTCTATCCTATATAACTAGCAGTCTATATTACCTAATATAACTAGGTTACCACAGCTTCTCTGAAAGCCTCAATATGGATAAAATAGCTATTTTATCTACATTTATAGTATATCCCTCTCCGCTAATCCCTAATTTTACACCCATAGAGAGCAGGTCGTTCCTTTGACGGCCGCTAGAGAGCTCTCAAGAATGAAGTGCTAAACAAAACGAGAGTACCCATGTACATTGTGCCATCTTCGATATCAGGGCTTCGCTCAAGTTGCTGTGGCCGCGATATTTTTTCAGTGACCCACTTTTCAGAGATTTTTTTAGCTGAGCCCTAAATGTTTCGGATATTCTTTCGAGGTATCGTAATATCGTTTTACTAAGCCATGTGAGATGATATAAGAAGAGAAGGAGATGTGTTTGAAAGTCAGTTTAAACTACTTTTTATTGTAAATTTTTGGGAATATTACGAGAGAGTTATAATATATATATATATATATTTTCAAGTACATAAGGTAGATAGGTAGATGCAGGCTCTTTAATGAGAACGTAATCTTTATTTCTATACCAAGAAAGATTTAATATACAAAATATATGTGTGTGATTGTTGCATTTCAAATCATACTCACTACAAAAGAAATTATGTATAATGACTAAAAATAAACCAAAATACTATTTTGTAAAGAGTATAATATTTTGGTTTATTTGTAGTCGTAGTCGGGATACTTTTGTAAAGAGTGTTTTATATATTAATCAGGGCTCTAAGCTCAGTACAAGTTGGAATTCCAACAGCATCCAACCAGTATTATACGTGATGCTGAAAAAGATTAAATGAACGAATTTTAGTTTTAAATATTTCGAATTTTAAATACGTAGCTTAATTTGAAATTTGAAACCTTCGTGTGGTTTATTCAAATGATGTGACTACGCAGACTTTTAGTGTAGGTATAAATACTGAATAGTGTTTCTTTCTAAAAAGTGAGGTAAGCAAATACAATAATTGAGAAGGGTTTGAGCGAGGAAGTGATTAAATATACCAAAATGGAGAGTATTGAAATATGTTAAAGGTGTGTTTATAATCTATAACTTACATTATAAATATTTTATTACATAGAAATGAATATATTTTGTTTGTTCATCCTCTATGCTGACGATAGGATACCCCGTTTTTCTAATTAAGGGTTCGGTGGAGCTTAAATTGCCCACAAAAACGTAATACCGAAATAAATCGTAATCCAGGCAATATTCTATCAAATTATGTTATTATTCGGATTTGGATATCGTTAATCTAGGTTCGTTAGTAGTTTCGTCTACTACTACTTCACTGGAAATAAAAGACCGGAAAATCGTTCCAAGCTTGGTAAAGTTATCAAAAATTGCATTGACTTACATTTATTTCCAGTGAAGTATTTTGGACGAAATGGTAGAGTCAGAACCTAAATTAACGATATCGGAATCCAAATAATAACACAATTTGATGAAATTGTGTTTAAATTACGATTTATTTCGGTATTACGTTTGTAAGAGAAATTCGGTCCGCAGGACTCTTAAGATGAAACTTTGGTGAGTTGTTATGTACGCACCCGTGAAGGTTCCTGACGAAAAAAAAATCATTGTAACAAGAGGCATTGCAACGCATAGTCAGTAAATTTTGCAAAAATTAGAAGTACCTTTATGTATGGATGTTCCTCCTATTCTGAAGAAGGTGGGTCGACATACAAGCTGAGCTTCCGGGCGTCGCTCGCGCTTGATCCCCGCTGACCCAAGGTCGCGGCTGGCTATTGTTGCTCGTCTTTTGTTCAAGCCACATCCACACATTACACAAGAGAATGTATATAGGTCAACCAGCTATCCCTACTATATATAAAAGCCGCGAACTCTTCGAAACGGCTTCCCTTCAAAAGATAGCTTTGAAAAGGAAGTAATGTGGAAGGAAGGAATGGAAGTAATGGAAGTCTGTATTAAATATATGAATAAGCCTCTGTTGAATATTTAATATTAGAGAATGGAAATGTGAAATAATCTGGATTTAGGAACGTTTTTATGACGTATTTCTACTCTTATTTTGGCTTACCATAATCTCCTGTTAAATATTTGACTATTTTTATTTATTTATGTGCGTTTATGTAGATGTTTTTCAAAATTTAGCCTCGCATTATGTTATTTTTCGATGCGTTTATAAATAAAATTTGGTTCAAATTATATTAGTCTATTTGGTATCCCAACACTACTATGTATCTATAACGAATGAAAAATAAAAATACAACGACAGTTTCAGTCTTATTTTTTCTTCTCGATTAGAAAAAAATCCAAGTGAAAAAAATATTGGAATGCTGACACTCGATACATAGCGAGTGCTCTCGAATCGACGAGTGATTACAGTTCACTCGACGCACGCCACTCTCCGCCACACTCGATAACTTGGAACGACTCGATTACTCGAATGGCCCTACTATAAAAACCACGGACTATTCGCACCATTTTATAGGGGCTGCAAGAATCGTAAAATAGTTAAAGTTTCTTGATGGAAATTACAATTCTTAAATAGGCACGGAGATCTTACCGCTTGCGTCAATCTTTGAGTATTAGGTAGGTAGGTACTAATGTACAACCACAGTTCGCTAGGATGTTTAAATCCCATGTAATGAGGGGAGAGATTGTCAATAACCGGGCCAGCTCGGTCTGGGAATACATTACCTACAAGTTCAAGTCCAAATGTCTTTATTTCGTTAAAACGTTATGATTATAATTTCATAGTACAAACAGGTTGATCCTATAGAGAAGAATCCGGAGAGAAACTCCATGGACACTCTTTTAAAATAGAATGGTGTTACAATCTTCACTGGTACAATAATGCGATATAGATGTGTGAACATTGAATGTCAAAGTTAGACCAAAGTCGATTCAAGTTTTGACGACACGTTTGGCGTAGCGGCTAAGCAATCGGCTTCTGCGCAACGTGTTGTGGGTTCGATCCCCACACGGAGCAAATATTTGTATGATCTGCAGGTAGTTGTTCCGGGTCTGGGTGTTTGTGTTTGTGAGAATTTGTGTTTGTAAACGCACCCACGATACAGGAGAAAATCCTAGTGTGGGGCAACGTTTTTTTTAAAAAAAAAAAAAAAAAGTTCAAGTTCAAATGTTTTATTTTTCCGAATATTTTTCAAAGAATTATAAGAAGGTTCTTAGCATTTGACAACTCGATGTCATTATAAGAAAATAAATGAACTATGTGGAAAAAGTACACACACACATCATCTAAGCAGGATACAAATTAGGTAACCACTCAGACACGCCACAATGTACATACATTTACAGTTTCAGTTTAAGCAAACAATACTAACCATATGAAGACATTCTGAAATGTAATTAATACAGATTCTGGTCAAATGTGTACAAAATTATAAACTACAACATTTTTATAGAAGTATCAAAATATGTGCTCATGTAAGAGACGCATTGTTACTACAGTATTGGAGCAATACCCATAGTACATTAAATCTCCTCACTCAGTTCCAAAACAGAACAAATATTTACGCACATATTGATCTAGAAATGAAATGGTATTTTGTTTATTGTCATCAAAATAAAACGAAAATGCTTAAATATTAAAATTCATTCCTCTTTTTCAGGTAAGCACGCCAATAATGAAGACTTCAGAATAAAAGTATGTAGAATCTCCGTTCCAATCTAAACGCCTGAACAAAAACGATTATCGATATGAATGTAATGAATAATGCTAATGATAACGTTTTACCATCATTGATAAGTGTTATTAATAAATTTCGTAAATGTTGTCAGGACAATACGGTTATCATGTTATTGATCGGCCTTTGGTATCTGTTCTTTATTGAAAGAATAGGGTAGGATTCAGTGATAATCGGACTCGGATATAACTTTATTGGTTTTCGGTTTGAAGAGTAATGTAGCCAGTGTAATTACTGGGTGAAACTAGCGGTATGATGGTAACGCACGAATATCTTGGACACTAATTGTGCTAGTGACTACTTACCTTTAAGGCACATAAGAGGACCTTAATTAGTATCATAGTGGTTTCAAAAAATAGAAATAGATACTAGTCTGCATTAGCTACGCATAACTTATAAAGTGTACAATTGGCATATCAAGTACCTACCTATCTAAAAGAGATTTTTTTATGTTTTTGGAATAGTCTATCGCAACTACGTAAAAGTAGTATCACGTAGCATCAACATTAGGTACTACAAATATGAAGTAATATTATTTATTCTGTGGTAAACCCAAATATGTTGGATGTAGGTGGCATATGACCGTGTGGAAGACTTTGTGGGAGGCCTTTGTTTAGCAGTTGTTGAACTTCTATTGGCGGACATGATGATGATAATACCTAAGTATATAAAACTTTATATATAACTAAAGTGTCTGATGTAACAAATGTGAATATATATGTGAATATATATGTATGAATGAAGGGAAGAAAAAAAATATTTTTACGCTCCTAGTTTTGTTGAGTAGCGTTGCAATTAGTGCAACGGCCGCGCTAATGAGAGCCACGCCGCCATCTTAATTCGCACCTCGCATTACAAAATGGCGGCCCCTCGCACCCTATAATTATGCATCCACTCGCGAATTTTGAGAAAATATGGCGGAACTTTGTCCAACCTCGTGAATATTCATATCACAATTTACAACGAAACCCATCTACTAGGGCTTTCAACGAACAGATAATTCGCGACGTAAAACGCAATCATCCGATTCGATTGGCTTAATTGAATTAATTACTATTTCACTGTGAGTCCGATTTAATTGTCCTTTATTTCCCCGGGTCGTGACTCAGTGTTTGTTGATAACAATTAAACGTGTAAGTAATCCTTTGGATTAATGAGTGTTCATGTTTTAGTTGGTTTCTGTTGTCGGTCGATTTTATTAGTCGTTCACCGATTCTATCAACTAAGTACTTGTAAAATTATTTTTGTTGTAATCCTCTCGTAAGTGGGCTGTAAGATTGATTGACATGTAGGGCCTTATAAATAACTAATTACACATTATATTAAATATCTCACTTTAGCATGAAGAAAACACAGGACGTGGAAAACTAATTAATTCTATATTTGATTCTCGTCTTTTATTGCTACAATCAAACTTGAAAGAATATCGATATTACAAATAAAAATATAGTAGTTAATGTCAAATTATTATGTGTGTCATCGTATTCTTTGAACATAAATGATTGTCAATTTGTTAACGCTAAGGTCGCACGTGATTTGCACATATTAATAAAATGGTTAAGTATTGTTAAAACTAAAAGCTTTCCTTTGTTTGCCAGATACAAATACCAAAGCCATGGTTTATATATAACACTGACTTCAATGAAAACCGATCGAACCCATATTACATAAATAACAGTTTCCAGACGAACATTTTTTTTTTCTTTAAAAGCTTACTAGCAATGTGGGTCGCACATTAATAGTATTCTTGTTAACCCCTCGTACTAAGCTAAAATGCTTGTTGTCACGTCAGTAGTGCAATGGGTAGGTTTCGAACCGGCAACCATATGATCGCAAGTCCGACGCCCTAGCCATTAGGCTACCGCCGCTTACATATTTTATTTCGGCTGCCTGCCCCTCCCACCATGTATGGCAGAGATAGAATGTACAAATCACCCTGCTTACCTTTGAACCAGATTAATGGTTTTTTACCCCGGTCTCGATATTTGCATTATAAACGCCTTACTCGCATTTAACTTCTTTTCAAAATTAGAATGCTATTTTTCCACATACATGCATTACAGAAAAAAATTGTCTGTTATGCTTCTCGCACACAAAAGTAAGGAACATAATATATTCTATTGTCCTGACGCTTGTTTTTAATTTTTAGTAGCAACCACTAAATAAAATATTTAGCATGATTTTTTCTTTCAACTTCGTTTTATTCACGGATCGCCTGATGGTAGGCGATTACTGTCACCCATGGACACCCGCAACACCGTAGGAGTCACAAGTGCGTTGCCGACCTTTTAAAGGGGGATCGGGCCTCCGGTTACCTCACTCATTAGGCGAAACACAACGTAAGCGTTGTTTGACGCCGTTTTTCTGTGAGGCCGTGGTATCACTCCGGTCTAGCCGGCTCATTCGTGCGGAAGCATGGCACTTCCACGCAAGGCATTTTATAGTTTCTTAGAATAAATTTTGTATTAGCCTTAGCTGAAGTTTTCTACTCGCAGCCTTCGAATTTTTTTTTATGTCATAGTAGGGTAAACGAGCAGACGGATGGCCTGATGGTAAGCGATTACCGTTGCCCATGGGCACCCGCAACACAATATTAGTCACAAGTGCGTTGCCGACCTTTTAAAAGGGGATTGGGCCTCCGGTAACCTCACTCTCTCGGCGAAACACAACGTAAGCGTTGTTTAACGCCGGTTTTCTGTGAGGCCGTGGTATCACTCCGGTCAAGCCGGCCCATTCGTGCCGAAGCATGGTCCTCCCACGTAAAAAAAATATATTTTCACATTTAAACAATTTCTTGCAGTTAAATTAAAAGCCCTAAAATTATAAAAGGTACATAACTCAATTGTTTTCAAACGGGTCATTCTTATCTCTCCGTGGTGTCGGTCCTTCAGCACGAAAATTAAAACAAAAGAAGTTCCAAATTAAACTTCCCTAAAATATAGAGCGATCCTTTTGTGGGAATAATCGAGGGGCGTGGCGATGGCGGGTCGCGATCTTTGCACCCAACCCTAAATTATCTCGCTTCAACGGTTTTAGATAAAGATTAACTATTAAATGAGGCCTCAGAATCTTCTTTAGTGTCTGTAACTTTTTTCGACCCCGATTGCTACCTGAGAGAATTCTCTCCCTTTAAATTTCGAACACTTATAAACTTTTTCGGTGATTTTTATCTGATTTCGTCGTTTTTCATTAAGACTGCTCGTGATAGATTAATGATATTGCTAAAGTTTCTATGAACATTAATTATTAACTATGTTTTATCTTGCCCACCGTCTGAAATATCATGGAGGACCCATTCATGAATGAGGACGAGCAAATCCAACTAATTCTTGATTGATGATTAAAAGCTTTACGTTATTTCCATTAATTACAACTACATCAGTATGTCTTTGAAAAAACCGGACAAGTGCGAGTCGGACTCGCCCACCGAGGGTTCCGTACAAATTTGTAGGTACATATTACAATTAATTACAAATGTATAGTTTTGAGATTTTTGCTTATACTTGTAGGATAACAAATTTCAAAGTGGGAAATACCCTATAAATTTTGATTCCCTTGAGAGTGTCGAAATATACATTTTTTACGGCATAAACGGCCATATCTTTTTTTACGTTAACTGTAGAACTGAGTATATGGTTTTAATTTCAACTCGATACCAAGTTAAAGGGTTATTTTGGGATCGCGTGGAGGTTTCGAGTCTTGACAGACAGACGGACGAACACAAAGTAATCCTATAAAGGTTCCGTTTTTTCCTTTTGAGGTACGGAACCCTCAGAATTACAATAAACAATTAGAAGGCGCTTCTCATAAATGTATCTCAGATTTTTTAAACAAAACTTGTAAGCTTATAATGTTTGAGAAGAAATGTACAGGAGTTGTAAACATCTTATTACATCATCTAGTCTACTTAATTGTTGATCGCATAAAGTCTTTATCGACGATAGTTAATTACGTCGTATCCTAGAGGCGCGTGCGCGTGTCAGTTTAGTCAGTTCCTAGGGAATCTAATTAGTGGTAACTGGTTACGTTTGCACCTGATACGAATGAGATTAGCGCAACTCAGCTCGTTGAAGCCGGATGACTATCTCAGATGCCGCAGTTTTCCGTTCCCTGCACATAATTTATTGCGCTAATTATTGACATCCTGGTTTGCTATCTTACTCATATGTTTGATACTAAGTTTGAGTCCCAAGAGTACTGATGGTGTTGTTATCTATAGGCTGCGATTGCCGCTTACTATCACGTGTTTGTCGGTTGTTTGTTTGTCATCTTATTTCAATGGAACTATATAAGGGATTGGAGCCAAATCTAGCCAAAAATAGCCCGCCGGCCAGGTGGAGTGACGATTTGCGGAAGGCAGCTGGCAGTGACGGGATGAGGATACCCAAAGATTGGGCTCTGAGGCGTTGGTTTGCTAGGAGAGGCCTACGTCCAGCAGTGGATGAATATAGGATAATGATGAATATTTGGGATGGTTAGAAAGGCTTTGTGTAATAATAAAGAAAGTCTTTGTAGGTACATTTTTGTTTAAGTCATTATCAGCTTTTCATTAAAGACCCATTTTTTAATAGTTAGACAACGAATTTTTGTCTCAGAAATAAATTTGATCTTGTATAACATTTCTGTCAAATAAAGTACCTATTGTACCTAATATGTTTATTACAATGCCCAAAGAAATGCTCACAATGCTTTTGAGAAATACTTCTCCTTTTAATATTGATACTATGTAGGTACTAGGCACGTTATTAAAAACGGAATCCGAATATAAGCAACACGCTTTGTATTGCAATATCGTTCTGTCGCCAAAACCCCCGAATGAAATCGTCTATAAACACATGTAATACAGGGTTGATAAACAAGTGGATGCAATATCTGAGCAATTACAGGCGAGCGCCGATCTCCAATATCCGGCGAGCACAATCAAGATGGCCGAGCTTCCGGCAGCCATGTTGCTACGTCACACCAATAAACCAAATTGTTTACACTCTTTTCGCATGAGATACTTTTTAATTACAATATTGGAAATCAAATTAACATTTGGAATATTATCTTAGTCAAAGGAAAAGAGATTGAATATTTTATGTTCTGTAATATTTTTTATTCAACAGACAATTAAGATTATGTTGTATATTAAACCGATTGGGTTTAAAATAATCCAGATTCAGTAGTAGCTAAGCGTTTTGGGCCAGGTAAACTCGTAAACCGTAAAAATGGTAAAAGGTTTCTATTCGTGGTTCAGGATTGCAATATATGGCTTCGAAGGAGTCCTTAGACGACGCGCGATTTTCCGTATTGTAAGAAAAAGCTAAACGGTAAGGGCGCCGGAAGCGAACGGAAAAATCAGTTCAAAATATATCAAAACGTTTTATCATCTTATATCTGTTTCCCTGTGTATGTTTAAAACTTTTATAAAGCGTGTCTATAAAACGCTTGTCGGAGTCGCAACGTTATTCGGGGTTGTTGTTTTATTAATATTCCTATTTCTGCTCAAGATAAAAACATGTTATTATAGGTAATGTGGTCGTATTTAAGCACTATGGACTGCTTTTTAATAAAAAAAAATAATAGCTTGCTAGGAATGTGGGTCGCACATTACTAGCATTCTTGTTAACCCAGCGTGCTAAGCTATAATGCTTGTGTTATGAGTGGGTTCATATTGGTAGTGCAATAGGTGGGTTTCGAACCGGCAACCACATGATTGCAAGTCAGACGCCCTAGGCATTAGGCTACCGCCGCTTCAAACTAATATTGCCAAAACTTTGCATGTTAATGTACATATGCATCAAACACATTTTATTTCTGTATTCAATAAGTAAACCATCTGAGGCCTTCGTGTTGACTTTAAATCAGCTATAGTTATATATTACAAAGTGTAGCTAATAATTTGTGGTTTTTTATGTAAAATTCCCAAATATTATTATTATTAAGATAAGTACTTATCGATACCTATTAAGTGTTCGCTGTCAAGTGTTGCTATGGAAGTAGAAGTCACCTTTAGGCTTTGTAATTAAGTTTGAGTGTGGAATTGCGTTATTTTGGCCTTATGTGAAAGGTCAAGATACGATTCAAACGCAATTGGTCCTTCTGGTATTAAGTTTCTATTTGTAGTTTATAATTTACGATATACTTAGGTACCTTTTTCGTGTGTAAATCCTCTTAGATTTTGTTATAAATTCCAATATTATTAGTATTATATTTTTTGTTTTTATTATAGTATATTCTCAGCATACTTAAATGTACTTTTCTTTATTTTCGCTGAATAAATTCTTTCTTTCTTTCAATAAATCAAAAGGCATCAACAAACCATCTAGTAACCCGTGCTGGTCATTTTATTACCGAACGTATACCTATAGGTGACAGATTTCCATTGATTCAAGTAAAAAGGCATGGTTCTCTAGGGAAATCTTATAATGAGAATAAAAATTAAATACAAATAGCTTTTGCCTAGTCCAGTCTAGTAGGAGTCTGTGACGTAGTGATTAAGCATTAGATTATAAGAATATAATATTGTATCAATTAGGGTTTTGAAGCATTAATAAACGTAACGTATAATCGTCAACATCTCTTTGGTTTCACTTAAGTCCCGTCCTTACATGGCGACCCTGCCATTTAAGGTTCGGTATCAAATTCCGGGCTCAATAAATCGCGTAGTGACATAATGGCATTAAATATTAGATTGCGTTATTGCACTGCGAAATAAATGTCCTTTGATCTTTAGTTTTGTGGACTTAAAGTCCTTAGTAGAGTTAGGTCCTTAACCTCGTGTAAGCAATATTTACCCAGAAGACGGTTTTTAGTCATTTTTAGTTCAAGGCCCTCTTAGTTCAAGGCACACGTATGATACCTGATAGGCATAATTGGCTGATGTTTCGTGAAACAACACGCATTTGTTAATATATCCATTTGAAAATATATACTTATTTACCAAATGAAGACAGAAAACAATGTACCCTTTTCGGTTGTTGTTCTGGAGCCTGTCTGTTAGGCTCAGTTAAAAATACATAAGTTGCTTCATAAATCAAACAGTACGGAGCTCGTGCTGCAGAAACATATAATACATAAGTTTTGTCTATATGTTGTCTGGTTCGGTCTCACCTGACGGATGGTACTTAAGGTGCCTTTCCATTCCGTTTATTTTCCGGAGTGTTATTTTTTTGTATGTGGGGTACACTTGCCGTCAAGAGTTTGGGTACTTAACGTCAATGGAATCTCCATATTTACAATCTTTTTTAAAAGTAACTACATATCTTTCAGAGAGTAGGTACTCGTGACTAAACAATAGGAGGTTTCTCAATTAAATTGGTATGACTTCGGGACGCCACTGCACGAAGGTAAAATCACTTCAATAAGTGATTTTGTATAGAAATCCAAAATCAAGGGGATAACATATATAACAACCACCAAATTTAATAAATTGATCACCAAAACGCTTACCGAAATGGATAAATAGTGACCAAATATTAGGTTTAGGTTAGGTTAGAACTTCGACCACAACTTCAAAGCCGACTTTTACATATTATACTTGATTGGTGAAGTTATTAGGTTTGCTTTTTGATTAGACAATCATAAATTGGAGTTGGTTGTTTTAAGTACGATCGCGAGTTGTATTTTGGTTCTAAATTCACGCTAAAATGGGGATTTATTTTGGTGATTATTTACTATTTTCGACAATATAAAGTGATTTTACGTCGTTACATTTCACTAGATCTGGTGGTTAGTTAAACACAAGCCCAAAAATTAATAAGGACAACTGGGAAACATTTACAAACCTAATTGTCTTTACATCGAGTTTTTTTATTCAAATTTACCTCTGCAAAACCACTTTCGGACAATCAAACAACAAGCATAGAAAGAACTGTACCAACGTTCATAAAATGAAAACGATGTAGCAACTTGAATAATACAAGTTTGTCGTCGATCAGTTTTTCGTAGTACACTCTACAGTACTGAAATCTACTGAAAGACTAAGCCGGCGAGCTCATTGGCTTAGTGCACAACAACACGCTCACACATCAACTCAACATCAACTCACATCAACTCAACATCTTTTATGTGCTAACTTGAGGTTTGAGCTCCCATCTGATTTGTGAATTTTATATATCTTTTTGTTCTGTGCCTCATTAGATTAGTTGTCATTAGGTAGTAAGTGCGAATGCTACGCTAGAAGTCTTGGGTACGATTCCTTGGGACTGTACTATGATGTGTTGTTGCGGCTTATTTATAAGAAGTAGGTATAATTATAGTGTCACAAACTTTTCCTAGATCCAATAAAGAAAATTATCTTTTAAACTGCTTCAATAGCCTAGTGGTCCTGAGCGCGATAGCTATGCTAGAGGTTCTGGGTTCGATTTCCAGGTCGAGCAAAGTGTTATTGGGCTATTCTATGAAATTCTCAATAGCAGCTTTGAGTTTGGACTTGTGCCCGGTTAATGGCAATAGGCTCGCCCCCTATTACATGGGACTTAAACATGCACAGAACTGTGGGTGCACATTCGCGCCTCTGCCTAACCTATCGGGGAATACAGGCGTGATGGTATGCATTAAACACCAATATTTGTGTAGTACATAATATTTACGTACTGATTATTTAGTCATCGCATGCGGATAAAGTGGTTCGGTAGCGGTTGTTATGGCTTGCTTTACAATTTCCATTATTTCTGGCTGAAATATTGTTCGTACTAAAATAAAATAAAACCTATTTACTTCTGGATAAAGTAACTTTCTTACAGCGAAAGAATTATTATTAAATCGGTTCTGTAGTCCCAGTTATAAAAAAAAAACAGATCTTTCCTCTTAATAATATTACTTTAGGTTACCCTAGTTATTATTTTTTGGTACTTAGATGTTATTTTTCCTTACATAAGATCAATCTGCCTCCACTTTATTTTTAGGCCCCAATAAATACCCGAATAACAATACAATGTTATAATTTTCCATTCTGTCCCAACAACATACATTATACTGGTTTCTGACACGTACGCGAATATTAGATTGAAATAAAATATAGACTAAGTTGTCAAGAACAACTTAGTCTACACGTGACCATGGATGCTGTAAAGGATCCGAAACGTCGGGAATTAAATAATATTAATACAACGCGATAAAATTCGTAAAAAGTAGTTTTATTTCAACATAAATTATCACGAATTATTTATATTAGCAACGAAAATACTCAGCAACATACTTCACATAAACTTTGTCCAATATCTGAGCAAATCCCTGTAATAAAATGTTTACCTGCTTACGCAGAAACTTGATAAGTCCATGTTACAATTTCCCGAGAGATATCTTATCTATAACGCAAAAAGACGTCGGTATTGTGTTCCATTGTTTTCAAAACTAATCTCAGGATGATTGCTCACTGCGACTGGGTAGGAAAAAGTAACGTTCGAGCAATATAAAAATATTATACTTCTTTTTACGAGTAGTATTGTATATTATATTTTGTTGTCGACACGTTTGACGTAGCGGCTGAGCGATCGGCTTTTGCGTTACGTACCTATTATGGATTCGATTCCCACACGGGGCAAATATTTGTATGACCTATAAGTAGTTGTTCCGGGGCTGGACGTTTGTGTATGTGAGAATTTGTATTTGTAAAAGCAACCACAATATAGGAGAAAATCCTAGTGTGGGACAAAATAAAAAAAATGAAGTGTTTTTTTGTTATTATGGAATTAAACTCTCTGCCTTATTAGTCTAGTAGTATGCGCAATTGTTAGGCTAGGGTTTGGTTCCCAGATCAAGCAAAGTATTATTGGGATTATATATTAAATTCTCAGGAGCAGTTTGGAATTTGAATTTGTGCTCGGTTTATGGCAACAGACTCACACCCTATTACACGGGACACACACATACGTAACGGCAATCTGTGTTTGTACATTAATACACCTTTGACTAACCAGTACCAAGAAAATAACCTTAAAGATTCATTGATTTAAAAGCCAGTTTTTACTCGGAATTCCTTTTTTAATAGTAAGTAAAGAATAACAAGAATCTTCCCGCAAGGCAACATCATTTTCAAGTTTAACGAGCAACTTTGTTACTTGCTAAAGAAAAAGCTTGTATCTGCGAGTGATCCTTGTTAAATAATAACTAGAACATTTCTAGGGGCCTTTAGCAAGGAACCAATTTATCAAACTGCCTTCAGAACCTCGCGAAGGCCTGTATATTACATCTTAGCCATAAATCAGATTATGTGACAATCTGCTGCACGTCACGGATATTAAGGGTAGGTACTTATTTTTGGCAGAAAGACCTTTTTTCATAGGGTGTATACGCGGACAAGTATACGCGCGACGCGTATACTTGTCCGACCCGTGAACGTCTGGTTAGGTATCGAGATCCGGTTCTATTTATATAATCATTTTCATATAGATACTCTTGTATTAGGTCTTGACAGACCGACAGACAAATACACGGACAACGAAGGTGATCCGAAGGTATAAGGATCCCTTTTGAGGTACGGAACCGTAAAAAGGAAAACCAACTACACTGCTACTTTTTCACCTTTTTTTTAGTCTGAAATTTTAACGCCTGATGAAAGAGGAGGGGTGTTACGAAGTTTGAAGTCTTTGTTTAAACGTCTATCGTAACTCGTTAACTTTCAACGTAATTTCAGTATGGTTTTTAACTTTTAAAGGCGGCACAGGCTCTACCTATTATATTTAAAAATCGTTAAAATTTTGCTTCACAAACGAGCTTGAAACACAGCAACACAGCTTTAAAATTTACCACCTTGAAGCAAATTATGTTTCTAGGTGTTAAGAATAAAAATATTTAATAAATTACCAAAAAGTATCAAAACTGAAAAAAAACCTACATTATTTAATAAAATAATTTCAATATTTAATTCAGAAATGTTTCTATTCAGTTACAGAGTACTTAAATATTTAAACCATTTGCCATACTTGCGCATGTACCCATTTGTTATTATTAATATAGAACATAAATATTTAAGTTTACTAATTAAGTGATGTTACTAACTTTTAATAATTGATAGGTATTCTAATTCAGAAATAATAATTTATAATTTATAATTAATAATATTATTTATACATAACATAATTTAATAAATAAATACACTTTGTTATTAGAGTTAATAATTAAAACAAATAGAAATATTAATTAATTCGTATAGCTCTCCATATTGCAATGCTTGCAAAAGGCCGCTAAGTTATAAGTTCACTTAAATGTAATGTAACACCTTAATGTACACTTAGTAAGCAATAAATCTTTGAATCTTTGAATCTCTATACCAAAGAGTTAGTCATATATTCAATCAAAGTCACCTCTTAGCTAGTGTTATATTTGATGTTGATGATGCTAGCTTATCGGTTTTTTATCGGATACATTTCGGAGAGTGTGCATCAGATCTCCACGATCTTATCCCCCCTAGCCCTTTCCACGACCAGAAGCACTAAAAAGCGTCATCGATTCATGGTGGACATTCCAAAAGCCCGAACGAAACGTTTTAAGTCCAATTTTATAATGCGTACTGCTGAAATATGGAATGCACTTCCCGAGTGGGTCTTCCCTGATAGATATAATCTGGGTGTCTTTAAATCACGAGTGAATCGGTTTCTTCTAGGCAAGCGCGCTCCATCGTAGATCGCAGTATCGCTTAACATCAGGCAAACTGGCGGTCAAGCGTAAGGCTATCTTATCACGAATAAAAAAAAATGTACGTAATACTATGTTTGATAGAAATTGGTTTAGTCCTTAGAACTTGCTCGTCCTACAGACTAAGACCTCAAAGGTGTTTCGAGCGATAGACAAATATCCTGAGCAATCTTGAAGATAATCATATGAGGAAGCTAATTTGCCAACATCTAAAAAACAAGCTTGTTGAACTCGTAGTTGTTGTCTCCGAACGTTGACAACAGTAACTAAAAGCTCTCTGAATGACATCTAAAATATAGTCAACGCATCCTGCGGAAAACACGTGCCAACTAAACGGATATTTAAGTAATATAGCGATGTCGTCGGCACCTCTCACTCTTATCTGCAAACTAACGTACATGCATGCTAGCGGAAATGACGTCATTTTGTGCCCGGATGCCGCGAGACCCTCTGTACAGCCTGATAAGACCGAGACCGTTCTCATAGACTGCCGATTCATCCTTAATTCGATCAAAGTTCGGGCTCAAAGTAAATATTTGTTGAAATTTTGCTGCCTTTTAAATAACGGGGTAATATTTTGGTCATATAGAGTCAATATTTTAAGCAATCGCATGATAATCCATCTATAAAAATGACCGCAGAAGCACAGCTTAACCCCTACCAGCATCTATCAGCGAATTGCTATATCCTTTTACTATCGATCATATTATTGTACGTATCTGTCTATAATCTGTGGCACTAAAAAAATACTAAAACCTGTGAAC
The DNA here is from genome assembly GCA_910591435.1 of Acronicta aceris. NCBI lineage: Eukaryota > Metazoa > Arthropoda > Insecta > Lepidoptera > Noctuidae > Acronicta > Acronicta aceris. The sequence goes on along the minus strand of OU342767.1, from coordinate 2,565,109 downwards.
TATTTATCATTCTTCGCGCCCGCCACCAGCTGTTGTCATTCTTAAAACTAGGGGAGAAACCAGTTCTTTTCTGCACTTGCGTTCCCCGTCTTGACAATTTATCTAATACATTTTTAGTTATAATAAAATAACAACCTCAAAATTCTAAAAGTGCACCTATAGCGACCATTAATTTTAAATCAATCTAGGTACTAACAATCATCAATTACTTGCTGTGAAAATGTTGCATATGCTATTCTTATGAAGAAATTTTTTCTTTAGGATATAGCATTTGAACCACTTCGAACACTGAAGACATACTAGAGCTACGCTACATAAGTTTTCTATGGCCACGCTCTCACCGCGGAAATGTCGATGCACGTCCGACAACAAAGTTAGCGCGGTTGTCCCAAGCAGGAAGCGATGACGTCACGCCATAGGTGTAACGTACCTTTAGCATGTATGTGGCTATTACAGCGTTTTGTATTAACTTTTTAAACTTCGCCGGGGCGCTGGACGTGGCACAACTTTTAGCTGCCAGATGTTGGGTATTATACTTTTTAAGCCTAAAAGGGAACTCTGCTTCATAAAGTACTTTTACTTTTTGGATTAAATTAAAAAAATATACGTTGCTTTATTTTTTTCACTAAGCGTTTAGTTTAGAGATAAAGAATAAATATTTTTTTATTAGAGTCCGGCGGATCGAATTTCTCTTACAAACGTAATACCGAAATAAGTCGTAATTCAAACACAATTTGATCAAGTTCTGTTATTATTTGGATTACGATACCGTTAATCTAGGTTTCTCAACCTCACTCAACTCTCACTGGAAATAAAAGTAAGCGAATGTAATTTTTGATAACATTCCCAAGTTTGGAAAATTTTTCCAGTATTTTATTTCCAGTGAAGTAGTAGTAGACGAAATAGTACTGTAGGAACATAGATTAATGGTATCCAAATCCGAATAATAACATAATTTAATAGAATATTGTCTGGATTACGGTTTATTTTGGTATTACGTTTCTCTGGACAATTCAAGCTCCGCTGGACCCTTAATTTAATTCCTGTCAGTACATGTGTACTGACATTTTTAAACATAGGTGCTTATATTTTTGATATGAGTCTTACGCACGGACCATTACCCAGTAGTGGAATAACGATAGGTAGAAAAACATAATTATCATCACGCCTGCATTTCTCGAACGGTTACGTAGAAGTGTACTAATATATTTATGGTCGCCGATATGTTTATATCACTCTATTACATGTCACCTTAGTTGGTGCTAAAAAACTCCAAGCTGCTACTGAGAATTTGATAGAAAAATCCAATTACATTTTGCTCGACCTGGGAATCTAACCTAAAACTTTAAGCGTAGTAGTCGCGCTTAGGACCTCTAGACTAATGAGGCTGTCAGAAAAACTCCACATTTTTCCCTAGATTTCGAATCTATAACTTAGCAGCGTCGATAGTTTCACAGTATTAAAACAAAATAATCTTAGAAGTTATTAACTGTGTCAGAAACTAGGGCGGCGCGACGTATCGATGTCGATGTTGGAGGCTTGTTATCGGACTCGGCCTATTTCTGTCACTAACTAACATTCGGCACTTGTGAGACGATCCAACCTAGTGACGCTGCGAGATTCTATCCGTGCTAGTGTAGTGTCAATGCTGACGCTTATGTTTTGGCAAGTGAGAGCTTGTATTGCGCTGTTTTCTAACTCGCACTACCGACGACATGCTTTGCTAAAAATTGTATTGCTTAGGAATTTCTGACTTTTAAGTATAGTCCTGCACAGGAAAATATTTTGAAAATAAATGACTTTTACTAGTGTCAGTTCTAGGGGAGTAGTACTGACACTAATACACATATCGCTAATACACAAGCGTAGTGTTCATCTAGGGAAACATACGGATACCCGGATGAAATAAAGGACCTCACAGAAAATCCTGCAGTTCATAGTAATAGTAGCTGCAGAATTCATTCGGTGAACTGTAACTCAACCAGTGGCGTTCACAATAGACCGACTGACGGTCACACTGATACAAAAAAATAAAATAAAATAAATCCGTTATAAAAATTCACGCCCCACCACTAAACGTAATTATTTTAAAGTGTGGACGTAAATACACATTTATTGCAATGATTGCATCGTTGATGTAAACAATCGACGGTTGATTGTGACGCGGACGGTTGTAATCAATTTCAGATCTCTTTATCTAGGTATTCTGTCCCTTGTTTGTTCGTTCATGGGGCGATGTTGCAATTGCCTGTTGCACTTGTATAGTTGTGTACCGACGTTGTGTGCACATGACATAAATCCATGTTACGGTGTGAAGTATGTTGTCGCTGCAGACCTATCTAGTTACCGCTCACCGCTCTGAACCACGATTTATGTCACTAACTAATATTGAGTATATTCTGCAGCGTACGTTCCAACTATTCAGGAATACGTTACGAATTCCCGATGTTTGTAAATGATACGAATTCATATACATACTAATATTATAAATGCGAAAGTAACTCTGTCCCTTTATCTGTTACCATTTTCACATCTAATCCACACAGATTTCGGTAAAATTTGGCAAGGAGATAAACTGCAACCTCTGAAAGGATATAGCTATCTTTTTTCTCAAAAAGTTCTTTGGAATACGAGTAACACCGAGGGCAACAGTTTATAGTTTCTCATAACGGGATAAAATATTTTTCGTCATGTGGCAATTTCTTATCGTTTGGCCCCAAAAGGAACTTGAAGTTCAATCTCTATCTTTGACTTGGACATTGACAAACAGTCGCGAACAGATTCTTGAAATTATTTTCTTTGGCGATCTCCGTAACCTGACGTCCTGATTACTGGGCTAAAACATAAATATAAGTTAGATTATAGTAGATAAGGTGAGTTTTCTTTATTTGTGTTGTACATAGAAAAGCATTGAGAGAAATATTATTTAAAATTTTAGGTGGCCCGTTCAATTGATACAATTTTAGGTCAAGTTTTAGGCTACTCTGCGGTGCCACTGACGATGTTCGTTACTGAACAACATTTTTATTTACACGTGTGTGCCTAGGAATCAATGAGTTCTCGAAGTGTTTCGAACTAACTTAAACCTATGTTTAAACACAACTTAGATTCAGAAATCAGCTAATTGAAGCAGTTGTCATTAGCCACGAAACCCATTCTACTGTTGCATAACATTTGATGTCTTATGGCGAACAGCTAATGGGTACTTACATTATTCTCCCAAATGAGCTTCAGCATTTAGCAGCATTGAATTGTGGTAATATCGTTTCAAAACGTATAATCATACTGTGGTATCTGGTGACGTGGATATTTATGTAACTCGCTCATGGCAAATAATTTTATTAACATTAGATGAATTGAAATAGCAGACTTGGGCCCGATCCTCAGCAATTTCTTTAATGTGAATCGTATGTAAGATTTATCGAAGGCGATCTTTAAAAAATTGCGTGAGGTATAACACATATTCCAGGGCCCAATGTCAATTAAAAACTAACAACTTTTATTCTAGGCGTTCGGTAAATTCTTGTATTAGTGTTAACAGTACACATATTTAAGTTTTATCGAATGTGGTCTTTTAGACATATGCGTGGAGTATAAAATATATTCCAAGGCATAATTTCAATAAAAAACGAACTACTTCTGTAGGTATGTACTTTATTTTTTTTATGACAATTGTACCTACACTTGACTCATACCCTGTCTATCACTACTTAGCAAAAATCACTCAAAGGTTTGTTAGTAGAAAACTCAATTTTGAGTTAAGCTCGCCTTTGTACATTTTTTGTTTTTGTAATTATTATGTTATTGTACAACCTACTTTCTGTATACATTAAAGAATACACGTTAAAAATATATACTTTTGTTGTACACGTGCATAGTCTGTTATAATATTTTAGTGTCGATTGTACACCGTAGGACAAAGTGGTGTGAATGGCGCTATCCAGGGGTAGCGAACATTTTGTGTAGAACTATCGAAAATTCAATTCAATGTTCGTCATTAGTGCATGTACAGAGTTAACGTGCTAACATGATGACGTTGCAATCTGAACACTTGATACTGACGTTAAGGAGGGATCAGGATGGGATGTTAGGGGTTGGAGGTAGAGGTAGGAAGTGTAATGTACACCTGCAATTTGCCGGTATGTTTAGGTTCCATGTAATAGGGGGCGAGCCTTATGTTACTAATCGGTTGCTAATAGAAGCTCTGAGCCGCTTCTGATAAATCTAATAACAGCTCGACCTTAAGCAAAGCAATCGCGTTTTAGACCACTAAACTAATGAGGTAATAATTGATATTATGTGGAAATGTGTAGGTATATATGCTTTAAAAGATATTTGGCACGTGTTAAGGGTTCGGCGGAGCTTGAATTGCCCACAAAAACGTAATACCGAAATAAATCGTAATCCACAAGATTCTATCAAATTATGTTATTATTCGGATTTGGATATCTATTATCTAGGTTCCTAAGGTCCTATTTCGTCTACTACTACTTCACTGAAAATAAAAGACCGGAAAATCGTTCCAAACTTGGTAAAATTATCAAAAATTGCATTCGCTTACATTTATTTTCAGTGAAGTATTTTGGATAAAATGGTAGAAACCTTAGAGTAACAGTATCGGAATCCGAATAATAACACAATTTGATTAAATTGCGTTTTAATTACGATTTATTTAAAGAAATTCGGTCCGCCGGACTCTTAACAGCAAATCAATATAATAAAAACAGTTGTAATAAAAAAAACCGTTGTTGGTTAGATTTTCGGGTATTGTGGAATCAGTAGGCATCACTTGCACAAGATAAAAACCTGTGGCAGGTTAGAGAAACGTGTTTTATCCAGCAGTTGGGGCTACAAGTACGCTAGGAGTTTTTGTTCATTTCTGTATCTTATTAAAATTATTATACAAATATTTTTGAACCAACTCCCACCATATATTAAAAACAAACCACAAAACGGACAGCTTGTGGTTTTTTTTATTTAAATAACTTTTAGATAAAACATAAAGTTCTCTTTACAACAAAACTTTTAGGTTAATACTTGCTCTTAAAACAAACATTTTAATCTGTGCTCTTTTGTGGAGTTGAACATTTGTGGTTGGGCATATATTGGTGCAGTAATTAGCGAAGTTTCTGGCACTTCTGCTGGTTACGATGTGTTTAATTTGTCACTATGGATCTTTATTGCTAGCTGTGGCATAGTTTATCTATCATCAATACCTACTATAGTTTGCCACATATGTATTGAACTTCGACGAATATTTTTCGGAAATGTATAGATATATCATATCATCATACCATCACGCCTGTATTCCCCGAAGGGTTAGGCAGAGGCGTACTTAATGTACACCCACAGTTCGCCGGTATGTTTAGGTCCCATGTTATAGGGGGCGAGACTATAGCCATTCACCGGGCGCAAATCCAGACTCCGAGCTGCTACTGAGAATTTCATAGAAAAACCCAATAACGCTTTGCCCGACCTGGGGATCGAACCCAGGACCTCTAGTGTAGCAGTCGCGCTTGGAACCACTAGACTAATGAGGTTGTAACTTTTCCTAACTATTGGGGTCGGCTTCCAGTTTAACCCAGATGCGGCTGGATATCAGCCATCAGACATCGAAACACAATTTCTAGTCAATACCAATATCGTAGGCATTTCAGCTATCGCTATAAATCATCCTCGTCAGAAAACTATTGATTAATGAAGTTATCACTTAACTGAACTATCGCATACGTTAAAATGAAAATTCTTTTTTTTGGAATTACTTCGAGAAATGAACTTAATGACCGGGCCAGGTGCCACCAAACCGACCTACTATTTGGACGCATTTCAAAAAATAAGATGTAATATTTCATAATAATTCACTCAATGTTACCCTTCATTATTCATGGAAATCAAGTTTATTATAAAATTAACAAAAATATATGCAAACAAAGTTATTACATAACATAATTATTCCATGTTACATCACATGTAGATAATATTTCATTCAAGCGAATATATTAAAACAAAATTTCGACACAAAGTTAGCGTCGGAAGTGCTGAAAGTTAGATACGTATTACTGACTTATATTTGTGCATTCTTCATGGCTCGAGCAGGTGAGAATACTTCATCAAGTTATGTGGAGAACAGATGAGCAAAGGCGCGGGCATATGGCGCTGGAGTGAATTAATTATAGAGTTCTTAATGCCGAGAGGATAGTTTTCCATTATTAATGTCTTCAATGAGATATTCCTTAATTAAATAACAACAACAAGTAAATGTATTGAAATTTACAAAACTAGCGATATCATTTATTTTGGATGTAAGTTAGGTTTGTTATGCAATCGAACATTTCGGTTAAACTTGCCTTCAAATAAAAAAAAACGCCATTATGATCAATGTATCAGTTAATGTCATAGACAGATAAGAAAACTTCAAACTTTCCCTCATTTCCCATTGAAGGGTTTTGCAAGTTATGAGGTTATTATTGATTCAAATTCAAAGTATTTATTGCAAAATAAGTGTATATAGGGTGGATTTTTCATCATTTCAATGAGGAGGTATTTATGACTTAGTGCCTTATCAAGCATTGCAACATTATTAAGAAATAGTTATACATACAATTGAAGTAATAAGTTGGTCCTTACAAATAACTAGTTGTTATTTTTGTGCAGTGCTCGCGGGAGAGACCACGGAGCTCTCGAGCCGCGCATCGCTCGCTGAGCCCACGCCTACTAAACTTCCAAGTACGTCTTCTAATAATAAATAAACAAAAACGCTACAATAAGATCTCAACCAAAACAACGAATCATACATATTATCGAAAGCAGTCTAATCGCAAACTTACGTTTACACTCGTCTCTGAATATTAGTCTTATGGCCAAATAGTCATACGCTACTCAACTTTGAGGCGCTGTTAAGTCTCGTGCTCTCTCTATCACTTTCGGTCAAATTGATTGTAACAGCACGAGACTTAACACTACCTTACATTTAAGCGTTTGAGTTTTTGGTCATTAGAAGTTACAACCTAAAGCCTTTCAAAATAGCAGAACACGTGTGTGCAAGAATCCGATCAACATTATTGTTGATCTAATATCTGTGTGTCCCATATCAAATAAATGTGAAGAGATCTTATTTTAGCGGCACGTACATAGTTTTGTCACCCGTTCGTAACACTGCACGAATGTGTCCAGCACTAACCGTAACCAGTCACTTTAAACCCTTTGTAACCGCGAAATTGATTGGGCGAGCTAAAAAGTCCACACTGAATTTTCGACGACACATTTTAATTAAACCTGAAAAAATTGTAACGTACAAAATTTAAATTGTTATGAAAGAGAAAGTGTGGACGTTCGGCAAAAACATGATGACTGGCGTATTTCCGATAGGTGCAACACCCCAGCACAATGTAGATCCTTATCACAGCCATTCCATTTTCAATAAAGTACGTTCCACGTTTATGTATTTGTCTCCCATTTTGCTGTCCAACTCCAACGGAACCGAGATTCGGATATGAGGATAATGTTTTGGTGTTTATTATTTGTTTTGGTGTGAAACCTGAGCATGCACTGTATTTGTTAGTCGGAATTTTTAATACTGAAAGTAGTGTTCTTGACCAATGTCATACATCTAGCGCCAACTTGTACCGTGTGACTAGAGAATGAACTCAGAAGAATGAGAACTTCCCCTTTTTTAGAAGTTCCGAGCTGCTACTTAGGATTTCATATAAAAGCCCAATAATACTTTACTCCTCCTGGGAATCGAACCCAGGACCTAATGAGGACTGAGGACTAATGAGGCAGTTATTATTTGATTTATTACTGTTTATAAGTTTTATTTATTTTATACATACACGCACGCCTTTCTCCCACAGGGGTAGGTAGAAACTATAGACCACCACTTGCTACGATTCTTGCATACTCCTTATGATTATTTTATTTATAAATATATTTTTTTAAATATAGTATATTGAGCATAATTGTAATCTCTAATAAGCAACGAAGATCGCTGACTATCGTTTAAACGACGACGTAAAGATTTTGTTAAAAAATGAAATACAAAAATCCGTCTAATGAACTTCTTAATCGAGTCTAGTTTGCGGGCACCAGGAAACTTTTAATGGTCTCGGTAACAGATTGCTATGAGAAGGAGTGAGACTTGAAGCGTGACCTGACCTAAGCCGCGGAGTGTTCGCGACATTTACCAAATGACACAAACTTGCTACTCTATTCGCAACAAAAGCGTTTCGTGTGTATAAAACATGGACGGGTTAAAACAGTTTCAACGAACTGTTTTGTTCATAGTTTTTGTATAAAATGAGGTCTAATTTTATGAATAGTTTAAATGCTTCCAAAGTTACGCGGTTATCAAAACTATTCGAAGTTAACTAATTTAAATAAAACAGAAGTGGAGCTCTAAATACTATGTTTATGTAGAATTCAATATAACCTTAGGATGAATTGAAAGAAGAGGCCATACCACAATGGTTATTGCGATCATTTTGCAATTGAGGGAGAGGGATGCCAGTATACACATTCAATAGCGCTGTCCTTTTTTCACAGCCGAAAAATGATCGCGTTAACACGATGTAGAACGGAGGCTTCTGCTCAATAATGACAGTAGATAACAATTTTGTATTTCTTTAGCTTTTTAAACATTTTGTTACTCAAATTAAACATAGTAATTATGTTAGTCAATAATATAAATAGAATGTTCTCTAGTGGACACCAAAAACTAATGCAAAGTAAAATTTTATAAATCATAGTATGGTACAATCGGTAATCAGGGACGGTATTATAACGCGATAGCGATCATTTTTTACAAATTTCACATTAGTGATAGAATGTGAGAAAGAGATGAGGCTATTTAATGTAGAGCGGCATCTCTTTCTTACAACGTAAAAATGATCGCGTTAACATGTTATAATACGGCCCCTGATCACAATTTACTAACAATCTTTTGATGAACTGGTCTTTTAGCGTCAATGCGGTAATTATAATAATAACTAATATAGTTATTTTATATTTGTTGCATCTCATTCTTCTCATCATTGTAGCTATGTCCAAGCCTTAGAATACATGACTATGATTCTAGAGTAAGCGGTTCTAAGCGAGTGCCCCGAGCAACTTACTAAAGACGGCTATTTCGGTACTAAACCTGTAAAGGCCGGCCCTTTTTCACGTGAAGGTGAAGTCTTACAGCTAAGAATGTGTAGAGAGCTTATTCTTTGACACATTTAATTTTTCAAACGAGTTTTATGTATTATACCAGTCTTCTTTTTCTTTCATAAGAAGCTTATTTTTTAACTGTCCACTCTGAGGATATAATATGTACTGAGTTCTGATTTTCACCATTTTTACTAGAATAGACATTGCAATGATGTTTTTATAGACTTCATCGGGTTATACTGATGTTTCGGATCCTCCCAAGTATCCAAGATACCCGACAGTTTGCCCGATTATGGATTTTGTAAAGGATATGAAACATTGAAATGTAATAAATTCAATACAACGCAATAATATCATTAAAAATCGTATTATTCCAACATTAGTCACATTTTTGCTCCATCGTCGACCAATTCATTGGTGGCTAAAGGTAACTCAATCTGGTGTAAAAAGGTATGACTGAATAGGTCTAAAGAAATCGAGGAAATAAAATATGGCGGCGATCAGTTCAGAATTCCCTCGTCAACGAAACATACGACAGAACATTGCAAAAGCAATCGCTCATAGCTGTCAAGATTTATCAACGTTATTTCAGACTCATTTGTAAATTAACAAAGCTTGCTTCGCTGTACGTTATCGCGCTTTTTCAGAAACGCGGGAGTTAAACAAAGGGGACATTTTTGGGACACGGCCCTTTAGCATTGTGGGCTGCCGGTGACGTGTTTATTGCGAATGGAGGAGGTAAAGCTGCTTACTCACTGGCAAGTGTCCATTGAGTCGTTTGTAGCATCTGGATATGTTTGCGACCATAACACTATATTTTAGGACATAATATCGTTGCTGAATTCAATAAGGGCACAAGTCAAAATATTGGCATTTTAAATTAATAATAGGTTCTCTTTTGAAATTACATACCATTAAAGGTTCATAATAATTAAAAGATGTCTAATTAACTTTTTAGAAAACTGAAACTGGCGATCAAGCATAAGCCTATCACGAATAAAAAAAAACTGACTTCAAGCATTTAGTAGTGACTACCCTTAGGTCGATATATATGCCTCAGATTAAAAAAAATATAAAGAACAAACATGCGCGTACATACATTAATAACATTACATAATAATATTACATTATTATTAATAACTATTTGAAGAAAGGTATTATAAAATGGTAACATTCACAAAAATGTCGATATTGGCTTTTGGTGCACAACAAAGTTCACCGTATCGTAGCACTGTAGCGGATCTGCTACGACAGCGTAGCACCCGTAGCGGTGATTTCGCTTCACGTAGCCAGAGACAACATGAGGCGGGGGCGACGTGGGCCACTGCCTACTACCGTAGGGAGGGTTTATGCATTACTTAAAAGTCACTAGAGGGCCTCGGGAAATGTAGCCCAGTTCAAATTTAGGTCTTTTAGTAATTTAGAACTACACGTTATAGAACACTATAATTTTTGAATCGATTTCAAAAAAGGTTGAGTTTCCCAATTCATCTGTATATTATTTTCAATGTAATTTGAATGTGTTAGTGCAACGCTTTGTTGATACATAACTAAAATTAGCGTCAACATAGATTCATTATATAAATAAAGTACCTATACTTCCGAGATGCTCCAAAAGAATTTGATAGGACTGAATATTGATTTTTTATATTTGAGTTTCTATTTGAGAAAAGTTAACTGTCAAAAAACGTTATATTATATTATTTACAGCGTAGATAATTTTCTGGAAATGTGCATTATAACGTTGCTCAAGTGATATTACAGCATCCAAAGTAACGTCTTAACATAAATATCATTTGGTGAATACGCGGCCTTAATGTTTCGGTTTTGGTATAATAATAATGTTTCCTTGTGTAACCCTCTGAGTGACGTCGTGTTTTTGCAGAGGGTGTATCGTTGAGACAGGTTCGTGTGACACGGTATTTAGGTAGTCATTCCAAAAAAATAACGGTTCGGGACGGTAGTAATTATTGAGTTTATGTAGGATGCATATTGCATATAAAAAGGGTATTTTTACAATCCTAAGATTTTTAGATAGAGAATCCAAAACAAATAATATACCCGATTATTTCCTTGAGCTATAGAATTAGATGAAATAACATTTAATCGGAGAAAATAATCTGAGAAAATTGGTTAAATAAGTTTAAATTATGTATTTTATGTTTTAATATTTATTTTTATAAAAAAGATTATTTCTACGGCACAATTAATCTAGGATTCCAATAGATACAAAGAAGTAATTATATATCTAATAACAATTGTTAATCCTCTTATCTCTTGCTTGAACTTATCCTATTCACGGCGGCATCCTATTCAAGTGATTGATGTGATAATAATGTTCTGTCGTTACCTAATCATGCAACGTTGAATGTTGCTATATAATGCCAATGCATCAATGAAATTTTCGAGGCTCATTGATTATATACTTACTTGATAATCATACATGTATTTAAGTAAAATTCACTAATGGTTCAGATTACTGTCTCGAAAACAGTTAATTTTCCAGTATCTGTAAGTTTACAATATTTTTTACAGGTCACATTTAATAAAACCACAAGATAACAATGTTTGAATATGAATGCAAAAATATATAGGATTTGGAATTGTTGAGTATTTCTTAAATAAATAAAATACTTACTATCATTGGGTCCTGTAAATCTATGAACTAAAAATGTGTGTGTAATTGTGTGCAGAGTGCGACCGTACGTTCGTGAGTCGCGGCGGCGCGAGCAATGGGACGTTCCACGCGCCCGAGCTGCTGAACCCCAACAACCACAGCCGCCAGTGCCTGTACACGTTCCTGGCCGCGCCGGGACAGCGTGTGCTCGTCCACTTCCGCACATTCGACCTCCGGGGAAAGCCACCAGAGTACGTAACGTCACACCTTTATAAATGTATTTCAATTTGGCCTTGTACCAAAGTTTTTCGTGGAAATGTTAGAAAGGATTAATACAATATCCCTGGATACTATTACTAAATAGGAGACTCGAGTCTCCTATTCTATGATGTCAAAATGACTTGGCTTCAATGACTTCAGAATTGTTGAGTTTTGACAGCGTTATCTACGAAATCTGTCGGTCCATATGTCATTTACTGCCATTAGATGACCATTTTGATACAATCTAAATAGCAGACTTAGGCCCTAGTTATACGCTACTGTACCAAACCTTTTTTAAGACATTAAAAGACATTCTTAACTCTTTCATTTCTTTGATGTCAACAAAGTAAGACGGCACTGAAGATTCACATACTTTTGCTGTCCCTTAGTTAATGTGTAATGGTTAAACTATGAAGTTGAAAATCAAAGATAGAGATCGTACCTACATGATACAGACTGAAAAGGAAATAAAAGTTAATGGAAAAAATATTAAGTAAAGAATTGTTCGTAGAACTAGAATCAGAAGTGGTGCTTGTTATTGATTGAATTTTCAACTTCAGAAATCAATCAAGAACTACAACAAAGCAAATCAAATAAACCGCCATTCACATGTGTGCAGAAGTACAAACTACCCTCCGATCATAACATACTATTATTTGACTTTATCGCTCACTTATTTGATGTTTTTCAGTGGAGCCGCAGTGGGCGAGCTACCAGCGTGAGTACCTCCCTCCCTTTCACCCTTCCTTTATTAGTTGAGACACAAACATGTTTTCTACTAATACTATTATTTATGTGCATGAGACTTAGAAATTAGGTCAAACTTTTCCGGGAAGCAACCTTGACTTGGATAAAGTTCGCTTGATGTATTCCGATGTAACTCGAAATATTTGTTTTGTTGATGACTTTGTGGCGCTATACCAACCGAAAGATGTTTATTTTTGTGATGAATAGCGACACTACCTACCAACCATACAGAACATCAGCAGACTATAGAAAAATGTTAGTGCATCCTTGAATTTAGTAGTACCCAGTAACAAACTACAGATCCAATGCAAAATTGTTTTTACGCGCTCATTGTTCATACTATTACTTAGAGTAGATACGGGCATAACAAACACTCAATCACGTTGTTCATCAAGTGTATTGGTACCAGTAACAAATCTTAGCAAATACTATGAGTACTGAGACCAACTCAGCACTCCGAAAATGAGTAGGTAATAATTGTTTACTTTTAGGAACAATTTACGCATTTCTCGAAATAAGTACTTTTACATCGAAATTTGTCAACCAAAGTCAAAGTCAAATGTTTATTTCAATTAGACCAATATTTGAATTGTCAAAACTAGGTGTATCCTTTTCCACAACTGATCTTCTGTTTGCCGCTGGGACAATTCGAAGCAGCGTAATAAACAACAATTTGTTGCCCAGATGCATGCACGAGTACATGGACATATACTCGGAGATGGCGTCCCTGGAGGCGGGCGAGCTGGTCAACTCCGCGTTCGGCGGGCGGTACTGCGGGCCCATCCCGCCGCGCCGCCGCGTCTCGCTGCACCGCGCCGTCGCACTCTCCTTCTACACAGACAAAATGTACACGCCGCCTATGCTCTTCACAGGAACCTACCAGTTCATCAACGCATGTAAGCTGGAGCGAAGGACCAGTTTTCTAACTGCATTGCGCATATTTAGGTTATAGACCTAAATATGCGCAATTTTCATGGTTGTTTTTTGTTGTAAGTCAGACCTGTCACCACCGGACATCAGTGTCGTATTGTATCTTTGCCTCAAAACCTAATTAGGTACTGGATAACTCTATTACATTTAATAAATGATAAATTGTGAAGACACAGTGATGACACTCCATAATATTACCAACATCCATAATCTTACAAAGGAGAAATTTTAGTAACAATATAATGTTATGAGGGTTTCAGACATCTTAGAAAAACACAAATGAGTTTTTTGCCGAGGCCGTGGTTTTAATAATGAAAATATAGCCTGTTAATTTTTCTAAGAAGCCGTATATGTATAATAATATTTCATAAAACAACACTGAAGTTACTTCAAAGTTAAGACCAGTGATGGGCGTCAAAGTTAGCTGGGCCTGCTCTATCTCTAACTAATGTTCAGTAGTTGAAGCTGTCAGAACTTGTAGTTCTTCTTTATTTGAGATCTAGTAAATTTTAAATAACTCTCGACTTTCAAGGAAGTTTTCCTGGCCGCACCCTTGAAGTAAAAAAGTTCAATATACTTATTTGCTATAACGAAAAGTAGTATCCACGTAGGTACTACGTAATAACTAGTTATATTTGTTTGTAAGAATGATCAGAAAGTGAATCAACACGAAAGGTAACTAAACTATCTTATATCGTATTTTGTTTATTTCAGTTCTCATCCAATTTTCTAAAACCTGGGCACTGCACCTGAGACCTCATAACCGCGCTTACGACCACTAGACCAATAAGGCTGTTTTTACAATATCTATTAAAATACCGTATTACGAGTAACTATAAGTTCAAAGATTTTTTAAATTACATAAGTTTACAATCTGTCAACAGCGGAATTCGAAGTGGGCACCCCAGTACCCAACACATTGTGCTCGTTCGTGATCGAGGCGAGCAAGCGCAAGACGGGATTGCTGTTGTCGCCGACGTACCCCGGGGTCTACCCCAAGGATATGACCTGCAACTACCTGTTCAGCGGCCAGCCGGGACAGCGGATACGCCTCGAGTTCAGAGACTTCGATCTGTTTTTCGGCGGACCTCAGTAAGAGCATTTATCTTCGATCGTTTTCGATTTTCTGATTAGTGTATATGTATTTAATTGTCTCCAATAAGTATTATAATTTATATGTACCCCATGTATCAAAAATTTATCTTCAATTGTAACTATCTGACTCCAAAAACCAATAAACACCAACTCTTCTAACACAATAGGGTTTAGACATAATATATCGTAATGAACCATTGATGAAATGCAAGTCTCGAAGCCCAGAAGTTTTGGACCGCGAGGTGAAGCCCATAAGTAGTTGCATAATACGCTTTAGTTACATCCAACAATCTTTAGTCTCAAGACACACAGTATCTTTGTTATTTCTGTATACAGGGCTCAAGTTTGAAATAAAATCAATATGAAAGTTTATCAGTATGTATACAATCTGTTTAATTGATTCGCAGTTGTCCGTTCGACTGGGTGCGCGTGTACGACGGGCCCGACAACTCGTCGGCGGTGATCGGCACGTACTGCGGCCAGCAACGCAACCTGGTGCTGTACTCCAGCGACGAGCGGCTGCTGGTCACCTTCTACACGCTGCCGCGCGCCGCCAGCACGCAAAACCGCGGCTTCAAGGGTATCTTCGAGTTTTCAGAGAGTTTTGTTAAGTTAGGTAAGAAAATACCGGTCTATTATGTTTGTATATTATGTTACGGTCTATTATATTTGTACGCATAGGATTTTGATCAGTGAAGTTTCTTCTATACTCCCTCACAAAATAATATTTTAATAAAACAATTTGCGGAAAGCGCATTGTAGAGCGGTCTCCATCGAAATGGACGGATGACCTGATAAAGGTAACTGGGAGTCGTTGGATGTAGGCGACATATAACCAGTCCTTGTGAAAGCCCATGGAGGAGGTCTTTGCTCAACAGTGGACCTCTTTTGGCTAAAATGATGATGATGATTAAACACTATTTTGAAATACACCTAATAGAAAGTAGTTTATTTATTTATTTTTCATCCATAACATGGTGTTGACTATATTACAGTTTTTTTTAACGTTATTGCAAAGATCTAGTGAACGAGCACATCGGAAACTTCGTAATTTATTACATCCTTACTTTGAACAAATAAGTTTTTTCCTCCCTCAAGAATTTTTCAAGGGAAAGTTGTTTGTTACTTCGGTCTATCGCTTTCAGATTTTATAAGTAAACACGACGCCGAGCACATTAGGGGCTCCGAATGCGACCAGAAGATTCTTAGTAAAAAGGAATCGACGGGTTTCGTGTACCATCCAAATTATCCATTCCCCTATATACAAAAAGTTGTTTGTAGGTAAGTTTGCCTTACATGAGAAATATATTCCATTACCGTAGTACATGTTTCTCGTTAAAATAACTCATTTATCGTCTTTATTTCAGATATTTTATATATGGTATGCAAGATTCACAAAATTTGGAAAGGGTTCGATTAGAATTTCAAAACTTTTCTATACCGAAGGGCGAAAATCCAAAACCAGAGTAAGTACCATTTCAGAGTAGGTACTCTTCATACTTCACCATGGTCCTTCGTACCTAGGTAGGACCACGTTGCCTGTTTTCATAATCATTGACAATTATTTTATAATTAAGTAGTGTGTGTAGGTAATTTTATTTTTATGTTTTTAATCATTGAGTATTATAAAGTTTTATTTCAAAGTCAGACTGGCTTTCTCTGGATAGCCGCTTAGCAATTTTCTTATACAGTTATATAAATATCTCCAACTATCTTTTCAGCTCGTGTCCGGATGGGTATCTCAAGGTATACCTGCGCGGCCAGGAGGCGACAGACTCATATGACAAGCACGATGCGGAACTGTGCGGGGAGGGCGCCAGTGGAACGCCGCCATTCCCGCCACCCCTGCTCTCTGACGGACCCCGCCTCGTCATGGTCTTTAGCTCCGGAGAACTGCAGGGGAGGGGGTTCAAAGCCAAGTATACCTTCGAGACTGGTAAGTGAGAAATTAGGTTATTTGTATTAGTTTACTTCTTAATAACACAATGATATGGCCTATTCGACCAGAAAAATATAAAGAAGAACAATTAAATACATGAATGAGTAAATAACTATCGATGTTATAAATATAGCAATATAGAATTATTTTGTACTAGCTTCCGCCAGCGGCTACGCCCGCTTTATCAACAAACCATGTCACTTCCCAGAACAAAATAATCAAATAATTTTCCCGTTTTTGCAACATTTTTTAATTGTGCTTCGCTCCTATTGATCGTAGCGTGATGAAAAGTATACTATAACCTGCCCCGGAAGATGAAAAACAATTGTACCAAGTTTCGTTGAAATCCGTCGAGTAGTTTTTGTTTCTATAACGAACATACAGACAGACAGAGAGACAAAAATTTTACTGATTGCATTTTTGGCGTCAGTATCGATCACTAATCACCCGCTGATAGTTATTTTGGAAATATATTTCATGTACAGAATTGACCTCTCTACAGATTTATTATAAGTATAGATAGATATTGAGAATTCGATGAAGAGTAATTTTACCCAGCGTTTAGGGGCTATGTTTTTATTCGTATCATTTATCCCTCAGCAGTGCTAAGATCCAATCTCCAATTAACCATATTCCAGAGTACCGAGTACCAGGCACGGCGGCGCCGGGCGGCGAGTGCGCGTTCACTTACCGAAGTGAGGCCAAGAAGCGCGGCGAGTTCAACTCCCCGCGCTACCCCTCCAACTACCCCTCGCACACCAACTGCACGTACACGCTGGCTGCCAACCCTAGCGAACAGGTCACTGTCGTTTTCGACCACTTCAAAGTCAGGGCTGACGCGTGGAATGCTACTGCGGGCGTGTACAGGTAACTCATTTTTCTCATATAACTACCTAGCTATAAAGGTATTTTTATGGATTAAGTCGGCAAACGAGCTGACGAGTCACCTTGTGGTAAGTAGTCATCGTCGCTCATGGACACCTGCAACACCAGAGGAGTTGCCGTTGCTGATGCTTTGCCGATCTTTAAGACCCCTATGGACTGCAGACTGCCAGAAGCGTAGCAACTAAGGGGAACTGGCTCTGACGTGCAAAAGTCAAAACACACACCAAGGTGCTATACTACAGACTCTGACGTAAGGATGATCGCCAGCCACTGATGACACCGAGCAAGTCAGATATTTTCACGCCTCTTACGGGATGTCTATCTGAAAGGTAGTGAGGAACAGTATTCTGAACGAAGAAACCTTTTTTGTGGGTTAGGTGCAAACTTGTAGTTCAGGTTTTTCAAAAACGGAGATAGTTCAATGGGACGCATGAAAAATTACTTTGAACATGTTTTGGCCGGATACGAAGACTAAAGGCAAAATATTTGAGTAAACAGAATTGATTACTAGCTGTTACTCGCGGTTTCACTTTCATCCCAAAAGACTTTGAGACAAAAGCCACCTTAAGTCCATCTCTAACGTCAAATATATATCTATGCTATCCATCAAACTTGGATCAGCGGTTTAGGCGTGAAAACGTAGCAAACAGACATAGTTATTTTCGCATTTGTAATTTGGATAAGTTATGTTTATTTCTGTATATATGTAGACCTTTTATATGTCTGTATTAAATCTTTTAAAGGTCAATGTTTAAGATTTTTAAGTACTACATAGGATACATCGATAGTGCTGGCGTTTCACATATAACTGGATGTGTTAGGATCCATTACCATAACTACATAGTTAGGTAGGAATATGGAATGTAGGTATGTTGATATTGTTGGTTGTTTTCAGCGGCGCGACGTGCAGCGAGGACTGGGTGGAGGCGTGGTGGGTGGGGCGCGAGGGCGCGCGCGTGCCGCTGGGCCGGTGGTGCGGGCTGGCCACGCCCGGGCCCATGCACTCGCCGCGCGGCGCCACCGGCCTCGTCATCGCGCTGCACACTGACGCTGACGCCGTCGCCTCCGGCTTCAAAGCTAGATATATTTTTGAGGTGGTTTCATCGGCATCAAAAAGAATAACCTTACGAAACAGTTTCGAAAAAACCATTCACTTCTATGAGAACTCCCAATTCAATCGCAATATAAGTATAGACCACAGTAATCTTGGTTACAAGAATCCTTCTTCATTCTACAAACACCAACTCTATACTTACTTAGTTGGTATGCCTATACAATACAAGTATTTAGTAGGCAGAGAGGTCAACCTATAGCAAAGTTCAGTATCGTAAGTATAACGAATGTGGTGTTTCTAAAATACCAGAAGTTGGTTTTTCTAAACTGAAAAACTGGCAAGTCCGTCAGGTCTTCTGAAGTAATTATGACAAAGTAACATGGTAGGAACTTGACGCAATCCCAGAAATTATCGTGATTAATCTTGATGTTTTCCGTCCTTCAGCCGGCGAAGTCAATATTCGGCGACTGCGGTGGCAATATGTCCGGCGCGGAATGGGGCGTCATCACGTCCCCCAACTTCCCACAGAACTACGAGCAGCCCAAGAACGGGCCTGCCTCCAGGGTCTGCAACTGGTTCGTCACCGCACGCCCTGGGAAGAGACTCTTGCTCAATTTTGAATATTTCGCTGTCGAGGGACATCTGACTGGTAAGTATAATGAGGTTTTGTGTGAAATCAATTGTCACATCCACCATTCAGTAGATGGCAGTAGCATTAGGTATAATACTCGTATAACTAGATGGCTGAAAAGAAATGATTTTAAGTGATTTCGAAGAGTGGTTGCAACAGGTACCTTCATATCTACTTAAGTTACTTGGGAATGAAATAAACAAATAATATCTACGTTACCTGCTGACTTAAGATGAGAAATACTTATACCTAGTGTTAAAGCAACGTGTAAAGTATAATTTTCCGTCGCGTAGAGCGCGGATGTCCGGCGGCAGTGCTCCGGCTGTGGTACGAGAGCCCGGGCCCGCCGCTCGAGCTGTGCGGGGAGAAGGCGCCCACCGACCGCTGGCAGTACCTCTCCTCCTCCAACTCGATACGACTGTCGTGAGTCTCATCTACATAAAACGAATCTTGTGAACAAATACGTTGTGTTGCTGCTCGCATTTGGATCATCAGGAATAGTACTTGTAGTAGGTACTATTGTAAGACTTTCTAGAGTTCGCAATTTACTGACATCCGCGATAAAGTCGTTCGTTGTTAATCCTTGAATTGTAGGCATCCAAATATTTTGTCGGATCATTCTGGAACCGCACTAGTTCCAAAAAGGCTCTGGTGGAGAAAGTGTTCGCTTCACCAGGTTTATAATAGCGGATAAGGCGGTGGGTGCGATGGGGTGGCGCGCCGTGTGGACGGAGGTGACGCCAGCGGAGGCGGGCGGCGCGTGCGCGGCCGAGTGCGGCGGCGCGTGCCTGCCGGCCGGCGCGCCCTGCTCGGGCCTGCAGCACTGCGCGCTCATGCCCGACACCAAACCCACACACTGTTAGTATGCACCGCTTCTACCGTACTGCCGAGACCTGCACCGGGTCCGGTTCGCTGGACCCGACGATCGGACGTCTACAATCGACGAGGAATCTTTGCAAAAATTGGAATCTTAATCGTAAACTTTATTCTATCTACTCGTACATATCTAACGACTTTCTCTTTTAGGTGTCCAACGAAATTCCTCGTTGTTCGTTACTTGTTTACTTAGATTACGACAAAGTCTAAATTGAATAAGCTAAACATTTTCCAAATTTTTAATTAATTTTGAAGACACTGTATATTACAATTGGCACTTTATCGCACTATGCATTTCCACTTGATAAATGTATCTACACCGTTGCATTTTGTCGTTGCATTTATAGGGGTTATGAATTAAACAAGTCTATATAAATTATAACTATGATAATGTAGCTTTTTGAGAATATTTACGGAGTAAGCAGTAAATGAACTAAGGACCTATCTACCGACCACTAATAATCGTGCTTCTACATTTATCAACTTGCCATCTGAGTACGAAACTGCGAATGTAGAACATCGAGTAGAATATTTGTAGAAAAGTCCTGCTACTTATTCACGAAATATGTTTTGAACAAATAATACCTAACTTTATTTATTTATTAACTTACATAGGAAAACCAACACCTACAGATAATGAAATAAATTGAAAGAGTAAACACCAGCAAGCCAATTATAGGTTTTCATGAATAGTAGTAGAAATAATTAAGGAATTTCTGGAACATTTAGATACTAATGTCTCACTAAAACGGTCCCTTAACCCAAAAAAAAGCACGCTCGTAATGATTATATGTAGGTACATCATGTACTAGCTACAATTTTACTGTATGTATCATCTAAATAAGTATTATTAAAATCAGCATAAAACAACTCAACGAACATTTTTATGAGATGCGTCATTTAGAGTAATAATAATAATGTCATTTTAACCACTTCTTAATTATTAAAATGTTTTCTTAATGGTCACACAATTTAAAAATAGGTACACATAATCATAAGACATCTAGGAAATTCCTACTTACATAGATATTTTTTAATAATGTTGCCCCAATGCGCACAAATCAGACTAGCATATTTTTTTCTAACACAAAAAAATGAAGTATAGTAATTATTTAATAGTACTTACCATGTAGGCATTATGGTTTCCGAACGTGTTAGAAAACGTTTATTCAATTCGTATTATCTTCTTTTCGATTGTGTACTTAACTCATATCATAGGATAGCAGGGAAAGGGAAAAAACGAGTACAGTAAATGAACATTTTAAACAATTCGCTTATGTACTTAGTTCACAAAAACACACGTTGTCCTCATACAGATATTCTATTCGTCACATTCGCCTCTCTCGCGGTATGCTAAATAAAAAAATACTTACCCAGTAATACTTCAAGAGCTTGTCGTACATTAGCTGCTTACTC
Organism: Acronicta aceris; assembly: GCA_910591435.1. Lineage (NCBI taxonomy): Eukaryota > Metazoa > Arthropoda > Insecta > Lepidoptera > Noctuidae > Acronicta > Acronicta aceris. Next base: position 2,543,511 of record OU342767.1, on the reverse strand, counting down.
CTGCTTTTATCTTCTAAATCGTTGTAAAATATTGTACTCTAAACACTGTAGCACTGTTAACTAATTACTCTAAACAAATACGAATAATGTTATGTTCACTGTACTTTCTCAGTATACTGATGGTTCAATGCAATCTTTGTCTCTAAGGATGTTGTTACATGTACTCTAGGGATCTAGGTGTTTAGATATTTTCAAACGATAAATATTATTGTTGGTGAATTAGCAGAATATATCGAATATGTTGCAAAGATGACAGACTTTTTCATTTACATACCAAGGCCCCTTAGTGTAATTTAAACTTAAATGTTATTCATGTTAACTCATTCTTGCATCCATAACTTCTTCTTCATTTAAATACTTGTTTATTTGTTTTATTTTCTTCAAATACTGTGATGACTCAGGAGAGTTGTATCTCTGATCTGTCCTAAGTCTAAATTTTTGTTATATAGTTTTGATCGTTTGCGTATATGTAACTTAAAAAAATGAAATTGAGTAACGTATTCACTCCAATGGGACAAAGCTTGCATTGAGTCATCGCACTATGGGGCCCGAGATCCCTCCTCAACTGATTTAACTATACATTATCTGATGGAATACTAATGTTTGCTAATTCTACTGCAGTTTTAGTTTATAGAGAGTTGGGTATAGCTTAGGTAGTCTCCGCTGGGGACCGTTTATTGATCAGGGTTAATGTCTAAAATAATAGACGGGTATGTGTTGGCAAAGTGTTCCATCAGAGAGTGTAGTGTGGGGGCGGGCCCCGCTGGTCTGACGCGGCGGTGTGCGCAGGCGGCGCGGCGCCGGGGCGGTTGGCGGCGCGCGCCGCTCTGGTCGCGCTGTCGCTTGTGCTCGCCGCCCCGCACTGACCGGGCGCTGCGCACGTGAGTCTATTTACCTCCCTCGCCCTCTCACGCCCTGCCACTCCTGTCTCCGGAGCCTCTGTCCATCTTCATCGCTGCTTCAGTCATAGACAAAACAGACAGTTTACATTTATTGAATATTACAGTTAATTTACCAAAGACGTGCTTTAAGAACTATACTGTCTGTTTTTTATTATGCATTTATATGCAAAGGAAAATGCTTTTTCCTACACCTAGGTGCAGAAATGGATAGTATTGCTACACTTATTTGCAGACAGGTGATTAGTTATAGATTGTTTTTGGGTTGTCGCTACGTGGTTAAACCATTATTGTGTTTTTGTTGCGTCCTATGCTTACGTGTTTTGTAATTAGGTTATGATTTGTTTTTAGAACGCTGAGTGTCTCTTCTCGCAACGCTTTCTCATGTACTGTCTATGTCTGGATTAATTGATTGTCTTAACAAACTTGACATTAAATACTAAATCTTGAGCACAAAGCGCTAACAAACATTTGAAGCCAAATTTCACGGCTCAGTTATTCGTCAGTAGTTCAGTACTTAAAATATAATTTTATTCACGAAGACGGATAAGCATAAACGAATCCGGCTTCGAAAAGTTCTCAATAAAATCGACTGTAGCTAGGTATGTCACTCTAACGCAGCCGTAAAGGACTTGTAGCCGTGGGCTCGTAGCCAAGTTGTAGCCGTAACCAAGGCGTAGCCGTAGCCGTTACGAGCCGTAGCCAATTTGATATAGACTACGCCATACCCAAATATAAGCATCTAACAATAAAACGGTACTATCGCTTTGACACATTGCTTCTAAAGCTGTGTACGATCGTCGGTATTGTCAGATCTACAAAAATCTGAAAGTTGAACTGTGCATAGAAATGATACAGATTGCAATAGAGTTTGAAGTCGAATGAATTTATTTAGTCTTGTATAAGCCAGAAACATTATATTATTATGTAAATATCTTGATATAGGGCACCTACATTCAAATCAACATTAAATCTAAATATTTGAAGGCAATCAATTATAACCAAAGTTGCTTTACCACCATCAGTCTCTGCTTCCCTGTTTTACTTTAAAAATGCTTCTAATAAAACGTACGTGTTTGCATGTTGTAAAAATATTAACTAAACAATGACGTAAAAATAAAATACTTAAAATAAAAGAACAATAATTAAATGAAAATGAAGCTTTACAATATTCACTAATAATTCTGGTTATTAAATTATCTAATCATACACTTCTATTTAATTAAAATGCATATTTGTATTTTAATACTTATACATTGCTGTTGGACTTTTCTTCTGAATGACTTCTTTTTAACAAGCAAAATGTATGATGTCCAAACGTAGCTTTCATAATTTTGAATATTTCTCCAGTACGTACCAAATTAGGCATCATTCTACAACAAATCCGGTTTCTTTGGCTTGTCCGGAAAAGCTCATGATCGAAATATTATGGATATCTTCACTCCATCAAGATGACCATAGTAAGTACCTAGGCGGATGTCGGGGTTTTTATGCAGCATTTTTATTATGAAATCTTTGTACGTCTTCGTACAGAGATTTCATAATAAAAATGCTGGAATCGCAAATAAAAACTGCTATCAACTGAAAAAAAATTTACTGAACACCTATGTATCTGTTTTTTTCGTGAATTCAGGGTTGAAGGTATTGTTTAGGTACTTTTTTGATTTCTCAAACAACACCTCAGTCTCAATATGGTCGATCTATTTATTATTATTCTATTAATTAGATATGTAATGGGTAGGTTCTTAAGTCGCTTGGTGAGTTGTTATGAACGACTAAAAATTATTTTTGAATATTGTTAAGCTTCTTCTTGTAAAGATACTTCAACGCAGAAGGTCCGAAGTCGACTCCACCTTGTCTCCATCTTGATGTCTGATCGAATAATTCGGCCGAATAAGTAGGCTCGACTTACCTACGTGGAATAAAAAAAAACTCAAAGCAATGTCGAAGGAAATAATCTACCTAGCATATCTACAATTTTAGGTCTTATGTGCGCGGTAGGTACTGCAATGTAGTAGCATAATAAATTGCTATTCTTCTATTAAGAATTCCTTAATCGGATTAAGGAGAAATGCGTGATCCACATGCACCGTTCTAGAGGACCACTCACTCAAGGTGACAAAAAGTAGGTACCTACCTATTTACTTAGCAAACAATATCATATTTCAGTGTTGGAGATGGGAAAAGTACGCCATGAACCAGGTTCTTTTAGAGTCGGTATAAGCCCAATCTATCCATTCCTCCGGAAGAAATAGGTTTCCCAGCAGTTCACCCTGAACGGACAGGAACTACATTAAGGACTATTGAAATTATTATGTTTGCATGTCCCATAGATTTAAGTGGCGATAGCCTAATGGCTACGGCGTCGAACTTGCGATCATGTGGTTGTCGGTTCGAAATCCACCCATTGCACTACCGATGTATCGTAACACAAGCAGTTAGCTTATTATGAGGGGTTAACAAGAATACTAGTAATGTGTGATCCACATTGCTAGTAAGGCTTTTTTATAAAATATAGATATCTACGTGCAGCCAAAGTTCTGCCGAATTATTCGATGTCTTTTTATTCAATACCGTCAGATCATGAATTCTAAGACCCAGCGATAATTTCAAGCGTTACTGGGAACGGAAAGATTATTCTGGGAGTCGATCTTCAGAGTCAGAGCGAGGTTGTAGGCGTGACGTATTCCTAGGCGGCGAGAGTGCAGTGACAGGCGGGTCATCGAGCGTAGGGTGGTGGTGGGCAGTGTGCGGCGGCGGCAGCGGCGCGGCGGCGCTGGGCGTGTGGTGGGCGAGGCGCGTGCGGCGGGCGCGGGCGGTGCGCGTGCGGCGGCCCCCGCCCCCGCCGCGCCCGCCCCCGCTGGCACGCCGCGCCCCCGCCGCGCGCCTGGCCGTGCCGCCCGCGCCCCCGGACACCGTATGACGACGCGCCCACGCCGTAAAGGCGACGCACGCACCACTAAATAGTTGATTACACGACTTTAACGTACTCTTTTGTTTTATTGTTCAAAAAAAGTGGGACCAATGTGAGCTAAGAGTTGAATTGGACATGGTAGGTTGATAGTAGATTCCTTCGCTTCGACACTTCACAGTATTATATTTGATCTGAAGTATTCTACAAAGTGGCGCCGAAGATACCATATTAAATTAAACCACGTAAATATTCGACATGGCATTTATCTCACTACTTATACGCAAGAAATACCTAAATAAATGTAATAAGTACCTTTATAGTTCAGGGCTGATTTTTAAATCGTAAGATCTCTTTTAATTGAGGAATAAATTTGACGTGTGACAGAATTTGGATAAATTGACAAAAATTAAAATTAATTTATTCCTCTGATAACGTTATCTGACGATGGAGAAATCGGCCCTTAATTGTGTGCGCCTAAAACTGTGAAATACAGTTTAAGTAGGCGCAGGTTTTTTTTAACAATTTGTAACAATCCACCTGGGGGCTTACTCTTGAACTCAATTCCGATACATCGACATTGGAATCGTGCCGTTTCGTTAGGTTTAGTACTCTTGAATCCGAGACTAGCGCCAAATTGTTTCAATATTGCGCGGTTATTGAGTGAACTAAATAGGATTGGGAAACGACCCAACCATTGGCCAATCAGGATTCCGATACAAGGTTAACGGATTTGTGCTCAAGAGTACGAAATGGCCCGACAGCCAAATTGACATTGGAATCGGATCGGTATTGTATTGTTTTCAAGAGTAAGTCTGCTGGTCTGTAAATGCCACAGGAAGTCTAGATACCTACCTACTGATGACTGAATAAATGGTAGGTCAAAGACCCATACGGGTGTCCAATAACGATCATGTGCTTCACGCGAAAAATGCTTGTACGTTACGTAGGTATGTGTTGCAAGCATTGTTGCAAGGTACCTTGTAGCAAGTCACTTGAAGACAGTGTCATACCCTCTGATGTCTTTAATTATCTATGCTGTATACAGTATAATACCTACTATAGAGGTCAGTGGTCACACCGCAGACGTCGCCGTCGCTGGTAACACTGGCGTCGTCGTTGACAATACTGGCTGGCGTCACTGGCAACACTGGCAGGCGTCACTGGCAACACTGGCCGGCGAAGCTGGCAACACTGGCTGGCGTCGCTGGCAACTTTGGCTATCACTTGACCTCTATAATGTCTAATAGCATTGAGACGTGCTGGCAATGCAACGTGGCTGGCTTCGCCCCTACCATCTGAGAGAAGACCCGTGCCCAGCCGTGAGACAATGAGTTGATGATGAGAGTTCATTCCCTGTTACCTATTCATGTTCGTTTGTTCTTATGTGTTGTGTTCTGTCCCCGTATACAAGAAATCAGAAATAATGACAAAGGAAACAAATAGATAATAAGGCAAACACAGTTTTGCAAATTTATTCCACATATTAAACTGATACAAGATTGATACAAGTCGAGTTCTAACAGTATGGACATGCTATGTGGTCGAATACAAAAAACAGTTTAGTACAGCAATAATAAACATTACAGAAATCCTGAACTTTACAATACTACTGCCTCACACTAATGTATTTTAAGGGAAATATGTAATAAAAATAAAGCAAAAAACTAAAGCAGGAACACAGTCGGGAAATGTTCGAGTACAGGGGGTGGTTTTATTTTAGCCGTAATCGCTAGTCGTCGAGAGTTCAATTCATTCAAGAATCCGATTAAATTCATTCAAGTATCCTAAGTTGTAAGTATGTCAAAAAACAACAGTCAAACTCCTTACAATATAATAATTACTGCTAAAATACACATCACATCGCAAAATGCGTTCACAGGAATAAAATATATCGAATAACATGTATTAAAAAAAAACAGACAGTCGACGGGTCCGCGACCCGAGCGCACGGTCGCAAACAGGCAACCGCGGCCGCACGCTCCCCTCAAATAAAGTATATATTAAATATATATACGGCTAATACGACAGTGAAAAACATAAGCATAACGGGAAACTTACAATCGAAACATTTCATAACGTCCTACTTTAAGATTTTTACGGATCGATGCGATACAAAATCGAAAACTCGAAAATCAAATAAAAAAACACATATATAGAAAAAAGTAGAGCGATCCTCTCGGCACGCAGCGAGGACCGGACGTGAACGTATCCGCGGGCCGCGAGCGCGCGCGCGCAGCGGCCAGGTGCTCCCCCGCGCAGCTTGTAGTGCCTCCCATGCGGGGGCCGGCCGCCCGCGGCGCCCGCGCCCGCGCTCCCCGCGCCCCGCGCCCCCAGCGCTTCCCTGCCCCACGTTACCCTGCCCCGCGCCCCCCGCGCTAGCTGGCCAGCGGCTGCTGCGCCAGCGCGCCGCCGCCCCAGCCCGCGCCCGCGCCGCACCCGCCCGCGCCCACCCGCCGCTTGCACTCCCCCCCGACGTTCTGGTGGCCCCCGTCGTGTTTACGTTTACCTACGATACATAAAACACCATTACTTACAATGCTTTCAGAAAGTGAAGGACGCCTCAGTCTCAAACTTTTAGGGAAACATTCAGAAATGAGTAATAGTGTAAGGATGAGGACACAGGAAATTCATCGTAAATTTGGAATAAGGACTTGGATTTGGACTGCGATCCTAGCACTAGTCCTATAACTCAGTCCAGGATATTTTTCGGTGAACCTAAAGGTCTTCCACAAACTTCAAAAGGAAACAATGGACTCGTCACTCGATCGAGCTCTACAATTTTGGTCAAGTTTGTGGTAGCCCTGGAACTAGTAAGGACCAATATAGGAGATGGATAGTTACCGATATAGAATGTATCGAAATCCAGATTACACGCAAACCATCAAACATGCTGAAATAAAAGGAAAAGGTTTCAGGATATTATTTGAAAGGCCACGAGGTCGACCGAGAGAGAGTCCAATGTTCATTCAATAGTAATTTGGAATTTTGCAATTAAGTAGGGAAAAGTAGGCATGGTAAAGTAGGAATTAACGAGTTACCTAAATATATGTAGTAAGTTGTAACGATAAGCGAATAAATCGGCGATAATGAAAAAGATTTATTTGACTGTGCATGCATTCCACTCAAAAAATAGATTTGCCTATCTGCGGCTATAGTCAAGTCAACTATGCTTTATATTTCATAATTCTCAACTATACTACAGCTCCGTGTTTGAAGGTGATATTTTTGTCTCAAGTCTGTACTGTCTATGAAAATAAAATCACACTGCATAAAATCTATTTCATTCATACATCGTAGACGAATAAAACTAATGCTCCCAATATTGTTAAAAAATATCGTACGTTTGTGGCTCAATCATGCCCAATAGCTGAACCAATTCGCATTAAATTTGGTAAGTAGTAAGTAAGTAAGTTAAGTTGTAAGTAGGTTTTTCCAGGAATAATATAGATGCCTTTTAACCCTCACGTTACTCCCGGTATTTAGAGTAAAAAATTCGCACGAAATGTTGGGTCACCTAAATGTAGATATAGCTAATTAGTGATAATTTTTGATGAGGATTTTATTAGAGTGAACTCGATTGTATAAATGGGCACTTCTCCAGAAAGATACGGAATGTCCTGTTAATCCCGTAAAACCAATATGACACAATGGTGTTATTATATTTAGGGTAATAGATAGTATAAGTACCTATAATTTTCCCTATTCTGATTTTGAATAGCACATTGAAACATATTCTAAAAAAAATGATCTTTATTATATCGAAATCTGATTAAACAGAGTTGTAGATTAAGGACTTGTTACCTCCGTTGACTCGACTACTGCCAATGTTTAATTATGTGTGCTTATGTACATAGTAGTTAAAGCATGGGTGTATTTAAACTGTATAATTATATACATGGTATATTCTAGAAGTTTAGAACAAAAGTCGTTAGCTGTCTAGCCAAATAATGTGCAAAAGATGAAATTAGTCGTTTCAACTATTGAAAATTATGGAGTACGTATGCCCATGCATTAAACACTACATAACTTGTATATTAAGGTCTGACGAGTGTTTCTCAAATTTAACTAAGTTTCAGTTTAGTAATTTATAATGTATTTATTTGTAAGGTGTCATCTAAGCTCACAAGTTTGGGGTCGCAAGCCTCCCAAAAGAATTATGTAGTTGTTTAGGATGTATTTTCTTAGTTGAAATTTATTGAATTTGTTAAGTTTGCAATACACAGTATTTCTTAAATTGGAAAGTGAGAAACAAGCGACTCGAGTGTTTGTGGTATGTGATGGATGTGTGTTGTGTGGTGTGCACTGACCTGGTAAACTTGGCTTGGCGCGGGGATTGCCACGCATGGCGCTGGGCGTGCGGCGGCCACGCGCGACGCGGCGCGCACCACCACGGGCCCCAGCCGCGGGGGCCGGCGCCGCCGCCGCGCGCCGCGCCCATCGCCCGCCCGTCCCACATGACCCAGCCTGCGACCCCACACGCACCGCTCACACCAGCTCACGGGTTACGGACACCCTAACACCGTCTACACATTACCCTACCACCCTGCTCACTCATTTGCTAAACTAACTCATTATGTATTACCCAACAAAGAACTTAATACACGTGTGAATATTTAAAGAAATTCAATAAATTACTCTGACAAAACTTGTTAAAACTGTTTAAATTAGGTAAATGCAAATACATAGCTAGAGGGTCATAAAGTACCTATGGAGAAGACGGTGCTAAAGTGTAACAATAATAACAAAAGTGACCGATTTCTGTTTCATGTAAGGCTTAGAGATTTGTTATAGATAAGCTGAATTAATAACCTAAGCACGTGTATAAGAAACTATAGTATTTATACCTTTATATAATGAAGCAAAAGACTAATACTACATGCATGAATGATCAAATATGTAAAGTAACTTATTAATTAGCTTTTATATGTGCTTAGGTTTTAATTCCATTTTCACTTAAAATCAACAGAACTCGGTCCAAAAATATGCATATAAACAAGTACTCTAATCATTTCAACATAACATTAAGATTTAGTCTTTATTTTAAATTAAGAAGCACGTCAAATGTTATAGTTGAAACAATAGTTGATATAAATATCCATCATGCTGTAAAGTATTTCTCGCTATTGCAATACAATGTAACTATTATCAAAATACCAAATAATTATCATTACATTACATGTAGATATAGAACTTACGAACGCTGTTTAACTAGCTTTTAGCTTGTAAATTTAAAACGAGCCATGTAGTTAATAATATAATCATTTAAACAGCGTCCCTAAGTCCGTGAACATAATATATTGTGGCTTTCGAGATAAAAGTACCTGTGATGAGCTCACATAAATCATGGTTAGTGCCAACGACACAAGCATTGTTACGAAAGAGAACACTTTTACCATGGAACGCCACACAATACCAGGTGACCAATGCAAGGTCGTTATAAACGTAAATCAATGAAACAATCAGGTACCTACTGAAGCATTCTATGTAAACGTTTCATCCAACATGAATTTAATAAAACGCATTCTAGGATAGGGTGACGATTGTCTCTAATACTTTACCTACTCGACATTTAATACCTTTATATATAATTAAATTAAATTCAAATATCTACGGTATAATCTAAGTCGATTGGTCTAATCAAATCTAACACCGAAACGACATCCACTAAACATCAATATAATAATTTGGAATAATGTGAGCGCCCATCGGCGGTACCTGAATGCCTCCGGTTAGATCGTAGTAAAGCGAGTTGGGCCCGAGACCGAGCTCGTCGTCCTGAGTGAGGCATTTACCAAGCGGGTCAGTAAGTCTTCTCAACATATTCTCTACCTCGTTACAACAACGAGAAATTATACAACATTACTCGGGCGTTCCAAAGCTTCGGGGTACGCTACGTTCCTCGCCTACGGGATGTGTGCGGGTGGCAAAGCTCGAGCGTGTTATCTGTTAGTGATAAGCGAAGCGAAGCACTACATGGGGGTGACAAGCGCGGCGGAATGACGTTAAGCGGTGCAAATGTGAAATGGCAACTGAAAACAACAGGTACAGATGAGACGGGCATGTTAGTCGGAGTGGCCGCAGCCATATAGACCTGATGGTGAGATCGGCCGACGGCCACCCCGCGCCCACTAATACTTTTCCCGGCAATCAGTGACAAGTCGGAGGCCCCGCCCGCCCAGTGCAATCACCACCGTCAGGCCTACACACTACCGTCTTTACCGAGTCACTAACTCCGTTCGAGGATGGGATTAAACAAAAAATAAAAATAAAAACAGTAGATGATAAAAATTTGGCAAATCAAAATCGATAGAACAATAATGAGTACAGCGACTAGTGACTAGTAAATAAGAGTGATAACATTAGTGAGTGTGTGTGGGACCCACCGGTTGCGGTCTGTTGGGAGGCTGGCGGACGGCGGACGGTTGCGGTGGCCCCGCATAATCAAAATAGAACTCATCGTACCGGTAAAATGGCTCATTGTAGCCACCTCGGTAATCACCGTACCCGTAATAGTCGTAATCATAATCTATAAACACACAACACAGGCCTTTTAGAGGCTAAGCTAAACTATCTCTAACTTACAAGCTACCGATGTCGGCTGGCGGATAGCGAGCCTCCACGACACTCGTACCGGGAAAAGATTACAAGTAACACATGCTGTTGTCACTTTACACGGGGTACAGTACAGGTATGGTATGGTACAGCACACGGGTTAAATCCAACACCTCTGCTCCTCCTTAGCGATCACACACCTCGGTACGGACCGACTGAAGCATCTTCACATTATCGACACACGGAACAACATGCATCGTGGTATGTCTAACTGTTCATGTCCATTGTCTGATGAATAACAGTTGTTTATGAGAATTTAGGTAAATTTAGATAATGACTGTATGCTGATTGTAACGACCCATCACCGGAACCTACGTAAGCGTCGTTAACATGTCCAGACATCAGACTGAGCCGACGTCTGAACACACACAATGACTTCAGAGTTGTAGCATGCACTGTCTGTTAATATGGTTATTACACTTTGGATGGACCATGTGTAGCCCTCGACTATCTTTGATAGATCAAAAGTTCTCCGAAACCATGCATCGAACCTATTCCTAGCTTTCATTAATAACTAGCCTAGATAGTAGCGTTAATGAAACATGTACTGAGGCCTCAACGATACACTACAGAAAGTTCCCACACTTCTACTATTATTTTAGGCTGGCTATTATTAACCGTCTGGCAACACTAGCGGGAAGTCCCGGTGGCGAGTGTATAGTAGCGGCCATCTTGTTAGTAAGGGACAGTAGCGGATTGTGCGAGTGTGCGCGTGGAGACCACACCGTGTTCACATCTCTGTCTGTGTGAGGGGGGGATCGGGAGCTAGGCGGAGGGAGAAAATATATAGTATGCTATTTAATATGTATTTTAATTATTATAAGTAAAATGATACCATGATACGTTTGCATGGACAATGTACCAAAGTTCCCTTCACCTATCTCTTGTGTGCTGTCACGTTTGTACTGTTTCAGTAGCATGATGGAAGCTCGGTAGACACATATAATGTCCAAACACTCCTTAAATAATTGTAATACTTATACATAGTCATATGTACAGATTGTTTCTTACTAAAAACAGTATTGCAGTAAAGACTGTATTGCCACAAAGAGCTTTTCGTAAGATGTTATCAATCCACCGAGCGTCCACGGCCTGTTCAGAGTTCACGTGTACCGGTGTCGCGTGTACGTGTAGTGGTGTGTACGTGTGTGTGTGTATGTGTGTGCGTGTCGTGTATACTGACCGTAGTCGCCGCGCGCCTGGGGCGGGCGCGGCTGCGGCTGCGGCGTGCGCCCGCGCAGCACCGGCGAGCAGCTGCACCAATCGAATCTGACAGTTAACATCCCGACGTTACATACATTGTGAACGTGCCTAACAACCCCGGTAAACTCTCAAACCTGGCCTTGTAGCGCTTGTACACGATAAGGATATCTGTCGGGTCTACACGATGTCCAGGCGAAAACAGCAACACCGTTGCTTCTTGCCCTGGCTCAGTGTAAACATACAGCCAAACATAAAATAATATGTGGTCCATGAAATGTTCTGCTTCTTTTGAAGGTGATAGCAGCAAGTAATTTGAAGGCGCCGATACTCGATTCTTACAAGAAATCGCCAAATGTCAATAGATGTGTACAGGAAAACACTTATGAAATAGGTAACCAGAGGCAGTGTGCAAAAGCGACACAAAAACTCTGATTTACACCTGATGTGTGTACAAGCGCGAATTATCTCTTTTTTTTGCCATTATGTATATCGACTATTATTAAAAGAACAAGCTCTAAGGACTTGTATAATGTTGCTTTTATAAATTTTTATTAGGAAGAAATTGTTCTTTGTCGTTAGGGTACTTAAAATGGTATTGAAACCCTATCTTTTGACGATTTACACGTCGACACTGTCGTTTGATGGTTTACAGAGGCATAAAGAAAGATTGACTTTGCAATTTGAGCAATTATATTTATCTAGGTTCACGTAAACAATTCAGTATCGTTAAAATCTTTCTGATCTAAGATTGAGCAGAACTAAATAATGAATAAAATGCACGTCGGGGATAGTATGAAATGACAATTTATATTAAAACGAGGAGCCGTCAAACAATAACCTGGTTATCCATTTCGGGGCGAAACCTCAGTAATTTCGAGATAACAATTAAATGTGAAACCTGCCATAACTATGCGTAGTTTTTTAAGAGAATTTGTGAGCTGATAATTATGACATTTACCTATATACGCTACAATGTATACACATATGGTTATATAACACATAATATGGTCAGTCTTATGTTGAAGTTTGAGTTCTTTCGGAAACATTTCCAAGAGCCTTGAAAGGTTCTGTTGACGGAACGGAACCCATATTATTGTAAATTTCTGTACAAAATTGGTTAGGTAGGTGTTGTTCTCTGGCTCCTCAACTATAAGTAAAAGGTTGAGCACTCACCCGCCGCGGCCGTGAATCATTTGCATCATACGTCGTTCGCGCGCGCGTAGTATTTCTTCCTTCTTCTTCTTGTCTGATGGCGGCTTCGCTAGCGACACTTCTAGTCGCGCACCACCCATTTCTTTACCGTCTAGCTCTTGCATCGCCTATAACAAGATTAACAAGATCTTGTTTAGATCAGAGACAAAACAATATGATAAAAAATATCTTTCGTTCACAGTTCATTTCGCCAACCGCTATTTAAACAATTATAAATATCAATTAGTCGGGTCAGTTACGAGAACACAAATCAGTCACGTGACAATAAAAAATATTACCTTTACTGCACAATCCCGGTCCTCAAAATGCACGAACGCGTAGTCCTTAATCTTCTTAACACGTTCCACAGTTCCATAGCGCTCGAACTCTTCTTTCAATGCGTCTTCCGTTATCTCTTGTGTCAAATTGCGTGCGTACAATACCTTTACCTGCACGAAAACAACAAACATTATAGATCAGAGTTACAATTGAGAAAGACCTTATAGCCATATCTAGTATACGCTAATGCTTCAGATATGCAAAGGGATTGAGTCTGATTTATAATATTGCAAATACGTGAAAATGTATTACGCAGTAAATAGTTATAACAAACGACAATCGATAGATGACCTGGGATCCGTCTACTATTTGATTGTGCGAAAATCGTTATTTCAAAATTGATTTTTTTTTAGTTTTGCCTGCGATATCTGCCGCCGTAATTATAGTCAGTTAGTACTTCGTCAATTAAAGAGATGGCGCTAGTAGTAAGAAATTAAAAACCGTACACTTTCCATTCGTCCAATATTTGCTATATAGAACTTCCTATTTAACGACTCATTTATTAAATTCGAGTATTTCAACATAAAAAAGGGAACCAAGTTTCCCCTTTTTTATGTTTCATCGGCAATATTGTTTTTTTCCAAAATTTATAGCCTATACCCATCTTACTGTAAAGACGAATCAATCGACAATTGTCAAAATCTGATTAGTAATTTTTGAGCTAGGATCGAACATACACAGGTACATACAAATACTGTTGCATTATTTTTTTACAGATTCGAAACCTGGCCTCTGTCGAAGTTATCCATCACTAAAAATAACTGTTGAACTTCCTTTTTTCGTAGTCGGATGATGTGTCTTGGACGCCTACAATCAATTTCATAGCACGATCGGGCTAGTTTGACGATATGCCGTTTTTTGCCAATCAGGACGTCGCTTACGAGTCACATGACCAGGGTAATTACGAAATGAACGGATCGATAATTTCAAGTACCTAACTAGTGTTTTCCTTCTAGAATCCGACCTAAAATATGCCAAAGCGTTATTTTTCTGCAAAAACATAAGACTGGACGAAAGCGCTACAAATAAATGTTGGCAAGCGAGGTACTTACTTTACTCATTGTTTGCTCGTCCGGTTCTTCTTGTGGGTCCGCCCAGTCCACTATTATATCACAGCCCCATACCTGCTCAAAATATAAATGAACATTAAACTAATTCTCTGTTCTACCTATAATATTCCAGTATAATCTAGTTGGACATGTCAGCAGTAAACATTTACCTTTATTCTACCTGTGCCCAGTCTACGTTTAGCTAGTGACGCCGCTTTGTGAGACTCGTATTCCAAAAAACAAAATCCTCTATTTTTCTTCTTGTCATCGGGCGAACTATATATTATTACTTCGACGAGCCCAGCTGCAATCATAAAATATGGATAAGGGTCTAGAAGCGGGGCGCAGGCACGCTAACGGTATGAACAAAGCTTCCCTCGAGCCCGACGCGCAAAAGTCAGTCATTCAACGCTACAGAATATGAAGCAAATCAAACGATATTCCAGGAGAACATATACGATACTGAAGAATTCTAATCTAGAGAACAACAGCAAGGTTCTCCAGTCATGACCAGTGAGCATTCTCGAGGCAAGGCCAATCAAAAGGTACGGTCGGTCGGGCCGCGGGCCACGGTGGCGGGCCGAGCGAGCCGGGCCGAGGCCGAGGCCGAGCGGGCCGGTCAGAGCGAGCCGGGCCGAGGCCGGGCCGGGCCGAGCGGCCGGGGTGGGTCAGAGCGGCCGCCGGCGCGTCACGGTGCCCCGCGGCACTCTTACTTAACAACCGAATAGCACTTATTATGAATTCGACAAGGACTTACGTGCGTGCCTAGTAAACTCCTCAAACAAATCGTCCCGATCTCGATTCTTAGGGATATTCCCCACGAATAACCGGTGATTGTTAAAGGAAACTGTTACGCCAATCTTTTTCCCCTTTCGAATTTCATAATCATTCAGCTGCAAGAACAATTCGAGGGAGAATAGCCTTGGCCGGGGCCGGGTCGCTGGGCGGCGCGGCCGGGCCGGCCGGCGCCTGACTGGAGAGCGGAGGGACGCAGGACAGGGACAAGCGGGACGCAAGCGGGAGCCCGAGCCGGTCCACACCAAGCCCCACGCACTCAACCCGACAACTCTATAAACTCCTTAATTCATTCGAGTGACACTTTACCTGTTAATTTACCAAACTCTTCCAGTATCTCCTCTTTGCCTTTAGACTTGGGAATGTTGCCGACGAAAAGTCGCAGATTCGGTACGCTAATCTTAATTCTCAGAGTCTTCCCTGGTTTTATTTCGTGATTATCGAGCTGTGGGAAAAATAACAAGGGAAAAATTTTGAAAAAGGGCGTCGTTTCGAACCCTTCGGGCCGTGGCCGCCGCGGCGAGGCCTCGAGGCACTCGGCCACGCGCGACGAGCGACGAGCGGCGAGCGGCGCGCGAGCGGTGATGACGGTTAGAGCCAATCGTAATGAGTTAACTGAATTTGGATGATAAGCCGACAGTGTTGTACGGAGCAAAGAGGAGAGCCTGAGATATATTAAATTCTCAGTTTGAGAACTGTTCGAAGCCAATTCAAAGTTAACCCTGTAAGTGGACCGTTTGATGAAGTGAAAATAAAAAGAAGCGAGTACGTGTGATGGTAACAAAAATAAAATAAAATTAAAGCAACTTAAAATTGAACGAGGTGCAACAGTAAAGAACGGGATGATATCTCAGGACAAGCGAGGCTAGATCAGTTTATAGGTGTTATGTTTGCACATTTACACAAATTCAGTGATTATACATATTAATGGGACGGCGGCTGCTTGCCACGAAGCATTCCATTTCATAAACATTACATGGTTATTGTGTATAGAATTTATTACTAAAGGGAACAATTTAGTGCGAATGGGTGCAAATGGCCGCCGTGAGCGGGATATTAATGACATGCTGTTCAAATGATAGAAGAAGCTTAAATCTAAATCTCCCAAGTGTGACTGTGAATATATTCGACAGGCAAATGATTGGGAACCTTGCAAAAATACTGGCTGATGGTTACTAGTAGTCTTGCAAGTGACGCTGCGGTTTGGTCACTTCCCCGGCGGACGGAGAAACCATCATGATGCTGCGCGGCTGACATGACAATGGCAATGGACACTAGTGGGCATCGGCTCAGGCCGGGGGGGGGGGGGCGCGGGAGGACCGTGATGGTTCCGCCTGGGGGTAGCGGCGCACACGGAAGTGACCAAACGCGCAGCTACTAAGTGCTGTGATACTGTTAATCTTTCAAGGAAATATACTTAAACATTTCGGCGAGTCACCTGGAAAGTAGACGTCAAATTAGAATAAATTTTGTTTCAAATTAATAACACCAATTTTAATCAATATAAAAATCATCTTAGTAAAAGCTTTAGAGTTTTGACACAATTTTGTGTTACCAATCGTGATATGCTGATAATGAACAATTGCACCATTGTTTTTAGTTTTGCGATAACACTGTGCTGTAATGTTGGCTATTGGTACAGATGTGCTCGATAACATCCATGTTTCGCACAAAGATAGGTGCCGCACTATCGGCAGGCCGATTTATTATCAAAATATTTGCAAATCGTCAAGGCTGCGGGGTCGCCGCGTTGCGAGCCGCTGTGGCCACAGATGGCACCAATCTTCGTAGCAAATGTTTGTTCAACAACTCTACGGCTTATTGTACACTAAAGTTCGAGGGAGTGGTAATTTTCATTCATAATTGGTTTGGTAAACACCGATTAGAGTGAAACATACATTTGTTTATTGGTGAGCAACATTGAGCGAAAAACGAATTCAATTTTGAAAAAATAGTAACCAAATATATAGGTATATACATGGAACATCACGTAACATGCAGAAGCTACCGCTGACATTGAGTATGAATTACCTCTCCCTCGGAACACACTGAGGTCTTCCATGCTCAGCCGCGCGAGTGGCGCTGGCCGAACATGGGAGACGCCGCCGTACTGCAAGAGTAGGGCCCTGCGCACGAGTGGCGGGGACGGGGCGGGGCGGGGTGGGGCGGGACGGGGACGGCGCTCACCTCCTGGACGGCACGTTGCGTGGCCTCACGCGTCGTGAACGTCACGAAGGCGTAGCCGCGGTTGGTGCCGGTCATGGGGTCCATCATGAGGCGCAGGTCCCAGATGGTGCCGCAGCGCTCGAACAGCGGGATGAGTTCGTCCTCGTACATATCCTTGGGGATCTTGCCACAGAACACCTCGCAGCCGGCGCCCGGCGTACCGCCCTCCCACCCGGGCGGCGGCCCACCATATTTACGTTGACCTGCACAAATTAATTTAAACCATTATTAACAAATCCGTTCTGTTGAGGATCACAACTCACTCACTGGCAAAGTGGAAGGAAAAAGACAACGAGGCCGCAATCTTCCACAATGGACTGACCAGATCTGCACCTCACTTTTCATCACTGTTCACGATGGTGTTAAAGCTGCTAAAAGCTAAAATCTCATGTTTATGGAACTGTAGGTACACGCATATGTACTACATAAAATTACTTCTTGATAAATAGAATATACATTTTCAGAAACAGACAAAGCCAAATGATTACTCTTATCAGATTCCAAGAAGAAAAATTAATTTATGATGCTTATCGAATATTGATCCCCACTACATTCAAGTTCGCAATCTGATACGAAAATCTTATCAGAATGTAATTATCTTTTATCTAGCTTCCAATAATCTTTATGAATCTTTAAAATAAATACTAATTAATGATCTATCATCTCTTCTTCGTACTTTGGTAAACTTTTTTTTATGTTTTGCACGAGAATTGTAGAATATGACCGAATAACAGGTAAAACACAAAGAAACAAAAACTACAAATATTTATTCAAAAATTAATGAAAGAACAATCTAATGAAGTACGATGTCCTTCGCGCAGCACTGCACGCAATACTTGAGATCTTTATTATTCGCATATACAATGTGCATGCGCATTGCATTCAGAATTTAATTATATTGCTTCACCTTAAGAGTTCAGCTTTAAGAGATCACTGATCAAAAAGTGGAAACATAAGATAGGTAATGGGAACATTGCTATTCGTCAGCTAGGAAAACAACGATACGTACACCAAATAAGACTCTTAAACTATAATAAAATCATAAAAGAATAAAATTATAAAAGAAACTAATTCTTAAACGAAACATCACAAGAAAATGGAAAGTTACCTATCAAAAATGACATTGCGTAGGACCGCGGAAAACAATCACGTTATCTTTGAGCTAATATTATCCTACATTTCAACTAGGTTATCTTTTGGTTAAAGGTCCAGTCCCTTCACAGTGTAGGTGTACTAACCTGTGGTAACATCTAACGTGTACCCGGTCCGGGCCAATATTTGTTTGATCTTGTCTTCGTCAGGGCCCTTCACCTGGACAGTGGACGACAACGCGGGCGCTCCTTGAACGCCCGCCCTGCTTTTCTGTCTGAAATACAACATATCACTGATCAATTCCTTTGACTTAATCATCCGTTACGGGGCATTATAGCATCCGAATCCGAAACTGCTTAACTAATGAAACTAGGTGTCTTTTTAAATCGGCTTCTAAAACCAGGGTTGGATAGTAGGATCTTTTCTGAGTACGTCTTTTTCCGCATAATTTCGTAGGTGTTTGGTGTTTCACTTTGAACAGACTGATGATCTTTCTCTATGGTTGACTATCTCACCATTGACTCGTAAAGTTATAGTATCTATTTTAAAAAAAAATGTCTAGGTATTGAAACTTCTAGCGCTCGATGAAGGGCAACCTGAAAATTCGAGAGCGGGCTCAATCTAAATGTTGACGTGCGCGAAGATCGTATTAAAACAAGATGTGAAACTAACTTATGAAGTTTGCACTTTATTTGATTGAAACTACAAAATGGTCCAAAGAAAATTAGTGGAAAATCTATGACGATAGCTAACATTTGGAATGGTGGATCCCTAACATTTAGAAGGGTGGATCCCTTTTAAATGTTAGCTAGTTATCTCTTCTTGTTTGCATATGATTTTTTCGAGTACAACGAGATATATTCAGATTGAGCCCGCCCCAACATTTTCACATTGCTTTCCAACACCGTGCTGAAACTATGTAAGTATATTTTTTTAACAGATCAACCTAGTAATTGCACTCGGACAAAATCTTAAGCAAGTGGTGTTTGTAAAGACGAGACAACTTATTTTAATGAAATTCTTCAATGTACTATGATATGCAGAAGAACCTTTAATAGGGCCCCTAAGGATATTTCCAATTAGCATTTTATTAAATCGCAAACAGGTTCTGCATCACGACTGCACAGAGGCTAATGACCATCCGTAATCTAATCTTGCGCGGGCGGCGCAAATAAACACGAGGACACAAGCAAAATGATCCGTCAGTCCGTCACGGAGCGAGCATTCCAGCAACAGCACCGTGTCACGTATCAATTAACGACTCACTTTCTCGCTTCATCAACCGTTTCATCTTATTCCTGATTTTAAGTTAACTGCGCAATGTAAAGGAGCCCCGTGGAATTGCTAAATTTTGCATTTCAAAAGTGCTGTTTTCGTATCTGAACACATACTCAATATTTATTCAGGAAAAAATATAGACATCGTTGGCTACCTATCTTTTAACTATTATCATAACAACTTGAAAGCTTCTTTCCATGTTCAGAAATTAGGTCGACAACGTATTAGAAACCTCAAAGCCACAATTTTACTAGTTCGACAGGTAATTTTGAAACATGATATAGCTGTCTAGTGGATATGATGAGGGCATTTCAGACGCGACCATCATTTTTATTGCATTTTAATGGTGTATGTCGAAGCGACTTCTTCTCCCAAAGTTCGACAGTTCAACACAGATATTTAATTCGGCTAACAGTGTAGGAACATTTATTTTGATTCGTTCGAAACTCCCTAAACAGTGATTGGCATTGCGAAGGCTTGATGCGATGCAAAAGGTATTTTTAAATTCTACGTCGATTTTCACATTGCCATAAGACAAGGTCGTACAGTACATTAAACAGCATCATTTCCTAGTGTTACTCAGGCGGAGGGCTACGCGATTTAAATTCAACGGTTGTCCGCAACGCTGATAATATGTCAAATCAATTTTTTAAGATTGTGACCCAGATATACCAGGCAGTTTGGCAATCATCCAATATTTTGATCGTGTTGCCAAGCGAAATAATTCAACCTAGGTACTCACCTATAGGTCTTCATGACTCCACATAAATAAGCACTTTTATTAGATACATGCTCGAGATTTGAATCTAAAAATTGTCCAAGAACACTTAAAGCACCGTCGGATGGAAATTCTTTTAAGGCATCTAACGCACGTTCATCCAGTTCGGCGTGCGCTAGCTTTCCAGTCTTATAAATGTCGTCGAGCTTGGCTGCTACCTGGAAACGACATTATTTTCACCATTAAATACAATTTTTACCGGTATAGAAATCACAGCGCCTCACTTCAATATCTTTAGGATAAGGACCCCATTGATGGACAGTTACAAGTGTGAATTGCTTCTAATCAACAATCTGTTACTAGTACCTAATGCTACACAGGAAATAACCCTTTACAGTTGTGTAAACCCTAGGAGTGTTAGTTACAATTTACTACTACTACTATCTGGCATACGTGTTTTTTTTTTATACCACTAGGATGGCAAAAAAGCATACGGTTCGCCTGATGGTAAGCGGTTACTGTAGACTATGGACGCTTGCAACATCAGGGAAATCACTCGCGCTTTGCTGACCCTGTAATTTTTCACACCCTTTTTGAAGAACCCCAAGCTGTAGAGTACATTGAGAAAACCTCAGCGGGGAGCTAATTCCATAACCTAAGTGTGTGTCGGAGGAAATTCTTAAGTTTAACTGTTTCCAAGCCAAAGTAGATATTTTAAGCTTGAGTAGGAAGGCACAAGACGGGTGCACAACATCTTTACAATATTATAAACGTGAAAGTTTGTGAGAATGGATGTACGGATGTTTGTTACTCTTTCACGCCAAAACGGCAGAACGGATCTGGATAAGATTTGGCACACAGATAGATTATAGTCTGGAATAACACATAGGCTACTCTTTATACAGGTCGGACCCCATTCTGAAGTCCACGCAGACAAAGTCGCAAACAGAAGCTAGTTTTAACATAATAATATCATATCACATGACTATCCTTACGATAATACCTATAGTAATTCACTGACCATCGCAACTCACACAAAGTAAATAATTATTTAAGTATATGAAGATAAGGGGTGGAGAATCATCAATTCGTCACTATGCAGGAATACCTAAATAATAATCTATAAAAATATTTTCGCACTGCATAGGTACCAATGCACGTTGTTTCTTTGAAATAAAGGATATATTTTATAGGTACCTAAAGTTGCAAAGGACAGTGACGATGACGAGGAAAACTACTCAAAGCCTCTCCCCGCGCCGTCCTCACCCCTCTCAACGCATACCAGTGTGCACTGTCCTTAACGCAAATAAGGATTTCGGAATAATAAATTTGTCAATGTGGTTAACTATCAATGTCGACCACCAGTCAGTAAAACCTTATTGGAATCCAATATGAATACCGTCTTATAGAGATAAGTAGCAAATATGCAATGGCGAAAATTGCATTTTTATATTTAAGTACACAGAATAATGTTAGTAGGTTCCTATGTGTGCTCTCAAATGACTACATAAATTTTATCTCAACATATAGAATAGCAATAAGTGATAAAGATTATTATTGAAAACCAAATTTAAATAAAAGTGTCATATATCATATAGATATCCCTCTTCCTTCAATATATCACCAAAAGCTTTACATAGGTTTACCATCCAAAAGAACAAAGGTTGTACCATTCATATCTGTATCCAATTACAATAGGTAGGTACCTATATTTAATAGCATTCTGAATAGTAACAATTTTTAAAAACATTCAAGTCCGATGCACTGCAGGTGCCCAGATAATAAATGGCAAAGGTCAACACTATCAGAGAGAAAGTGCAAATACATGCTACCAACATAATAAATTTTCCTTCAAGCATTTAACTTTTCAGGTGTGGCAACTTCAAGAATGTGGAATCCCCTCCCCACATAGGCTTCTAAGAATTAATGTAAGACTATGATAAGATTTGTGAATCACCATTAGACATGAGCACTAAACCTGTTTTATCACCTATAAATTGGTGTTCAAACAAGTTTTAATTACAACTACTGAGTACATCAGTTACATGAAGGAAAAGTATTGTATATGTATGAGATGGAACTTTGACAAACAAATTTAATTACAAAAAGTTGTAGGTACTTAATTATAATATAAACACTAAATTTATAATACCACTGCAGTACATAGCACTCACATTATTATAATTAGGTATTTAAGTATATATAATTATAATATAAATATAAACAAACCTATAAAAAAGTCTTATTAGTAGCATTTAATTTAAATATTCTTACAAGACAATTAAATTACAATATTTAGTCTTGTGTTGTCTGCTCTGTCTATTAAGATTCCTATAAGATACTAACTTTATTTTATATTAATTCATATTTAAACCCTTACTAAATCTAAATTGCAAGCTTACTTAATTGCAAGCTTATTGAGCAATAGAGCTCAGTTTTTATGCAATATATGAAACTGGCCTGATCTCACCGAGACGGGTAATATGAATCGAGTATCTGAGTAATACCACCAGTCATTAGAAATACACATTTCTGACTGTAAATTTTATTACTGTATGTATCAGAAATATAAAATTATAAAAATATTTTAACTCAAAGATATCTACTAGGCAACAGTAATAGAAATGAAGTTACATGTCAATCAATAAAAAAAAAATTGTGCCATATTTTTCAAGCTAGCGCCCAATATTAGTGCAACTATATAGTGTGGTGTAATATTGTTCTATAATATAAAATCATAATCAAATTCTTACCTTTGGATCCAAGCCATAGTCAATGAGTTTGCGGTAATCCGGTGTTCGGCCAACATCAGAGTCCTTCCCGGGTACCTCTTCAATGGGTATTTCTCCATTGCCCTCCGCCATTCTGCACATTCATCATAATTTTACACACACTACACTTAACTCCTGCATTTTTTGGGTGGGTACTTACTATAAGTACAAAGTTAAAAGTAAACTTTATTGTGACTTATTGCACTAAATATTGGGATCTCTTATGGCTTGCCTACAGATGATGTCATTCAGCAGCGATTCAAGGAAGCCACGCGTGTGAGCAATGCCACCAAACGATTTTTGTGTAATAATATATTTTACATTTGAATAATACTGTGGAAAAGAATTATATTTACCTTTATTTCGTAATTTTTGTAATTTTGGAAGAAAATGATATCTCTCTAATCGTCCGAAAAACAAAAAAACAAATGATGTTCAAACATATGAAACTGTGAAACAATGGGATTGTGCACTCCTCATTCCATCCGGGTGAAGGTGAAATTTCAAAAAGCGAATGCGCGGGTCATTGCATTCTTCTAATGAAGTGACACAATTTTTGAGCCTAAAAACGAAAATCGAAATTATGTCAAAAAATCTAACAACACCACTAAATAAAGGAGATGCGAATTCCGGCGGTCAATGACCGAAATAACACAGCAAACTGTGACAGCTCTTTAGAAACTGCTACACATATCACTTTTAACGAGTAATCACTTTAAAACACACATTTACAATCCTCTTCGGGCAAAATATAAACACTAGAAACTTTCAGCCTATAAAACTTTGATGAATGCAAAACTGCAATAAGTTGAGAGTGCAACTGCATTGCACCCGATAAGAACCGGCCGGCGCGCGCCTCAATTTCCAAAAAGAATCCAGTTGGAATCAGCACAAAGGATGCCAGAAGATAGAAAACACTTTAACACACAATCACTGAACGACTAATTCAATCAAAAACACTGTACACGCAAATAATTACCTATTAATTTTGCTAGTTGGTGACCGAGACAGATATGGCGGCGCGACGTCAACGTGACCGCCAGTACGGGGTTCTCATAACGAGTATAACGACGCGCGCGGGACATGCAACGAGGAGTGCATTCAAAGTTTTAAAAGGCACTAATTTTCTTTGTTAACTGTAATAACCTCTCTGTTTTAAAACTAATTGTGAACGCATCGAACTATTAAGTATTTTATTGCACAGAGAGTTTTTGCAATGGTTGCGATTGCGAATAATTTTGAATGTGAAAGAGCGCGGCGCGTCGCGCAAGGCTGCCGGCCGCGAGGTGAGACAGGCTAGCGGCAAGACGGCAACGAGCGAGAAGCCGAGAATGAAGGGGGGAGGGTGTTGCAACCGCCGGTGCAGGCGTGCAGCAGCGACGCCGCACCGAGCTCGCCTGCATACTTGCATACATACGCACACTTGCAAACCCTTTGACCTTCGTTCGCAATCGATTCACTGCCAGTTTTGCCTTTGTTGTTTTGTTACAATTACTTACTTTGGTTTTGTCTCCATAGGCTTTCCGTCAGTAGGTACCTATCATTATATAAAATAAAAAATAAAAAAGCTATTTTATTCATCCTTCTTAAAATAACACATCTTATTGGGATCCAACAATACTTAATATAATAATTTTGAGAAACAAATGATAATAATGGAATTGGAGTAATAAACAAAAGCAATTGTAGAATACATAAACAACTTAATAATAAATAAACTTCAAAGTAAACTCACAAATTTACACAAGTAAAGGAATCTAGGTAGGTAGGTACCTATTTAGATTAATATTTTTTTCAGTTACAGCCATAAATAACAACAAACTACTTATTAGAATAAAACAATGCAATTCTGATTCAAACCAATATACCTACCAATACTTATTTGAAAACATCACACGCTTCGAACCTACCTAGGTACCTACCTATTTAGTGATCGACGTTGTCCAATAGTAGAACAAGGTTCATTACTCTTTGATATGGAAACGAAGGGATAAAAGAGTTAATCGCAATAACCCCTCGTCTTTAGTTCGCTTACACCTGCTGATCATTGAAGCCGTATGTATTCGCGACACATACCTACACATATTTAAAACTGGCCTCCGTACTTTACTTAAAGTGTATGTGTAAGTATGAAACTCGGATCCGTATCCGTCGTATAGGTAGGTAGAACAGCTACTGCGGGTGCCTCGTACGTACAAGGATCCAAAACGACCCTTTCACTTGTAATTTCAATCTTATAGGAAGATAACATCAAGCCGAAATTCGCTTAAACATTATTTCTTTCTTCACAAAGAAAGAACTCTGATGTAGTGAGTCTTGTAGCAGCACGACAGACAAACTTCCTTTCTCACATTTTCTTAATATCAATACAGTTATACACAGCAGCAAAACGAACTTTCATCGTTTCCGGCGTTGACTTGGTCTTGAGAAATAATATTACACTCACATAAAAACTTAAAAACATTAATTCACGCTTCACAAAAAAAAACAATGACGTTACAACAATTATTATAAATTAAAACCGATATTTTTTCTCTATCTAAATAAACCGTTATTTATGTTTTTCGCTTCACTATTTTCGAAATTTGACAATGATTTGGGAATCAGTGTCATTTTGTCTCATTATATTTAATTTATTTCATGTCAACCAGTTTTTTATATAATTTCAGTCAAATTTTTAAAACTTTTTGGACGCATACAGCATATAGGCATAACATGGTTATGAACTTGTAAATAAACTTTAACTTTTCATAAATAATGTACAAGAATTTGAAAAACTTACGTCAATTTATTACTCACCAATGCTCGGGACCTTAGAAATAGCACGAACCATCCGTCACGGACACTCACATCTATAAATATCCATTTTGCAAACACATAGCACAGCAAGCTCGCTCTGCTTGCCGCGCCGCGTACTACATTTCGCGATAAGGTACCTACTTGTGTAGTGCGTATTTTAAATACGTCAACAGTTCATTGACCCCGCGCGGTTTCGCATCGTACGTTGCTGAATTTATTGTGTCTGTAGATTTGTGGGTCACTGTACTAGCTGACGTCAAATTGGGGGCCCAGACGACGATGACGTCACCTTATCAAATTAAACTAGCCGGTGATTCTAGTTCTATTTTATAAATAATAACGTGTTCACAAAACGTGTACCTACCTACCATGAATTATAATGGCCGCCCTAATCTGACCTGACTCAGTTTGAATAA
The DNA here is from genome assembly GCA_910591435.1 of Acronicta aceris. NCBI lineage: Eukaryota > Metazoa > Arthropoda > Insecta > Lepidoptera > Noctuidae > Acronicta > Acronicta aceris. The sequence continues at coordinate 2,517,209 of OU342767.1, read as the reverse complement.
TAGTGTAAGTAATCGTGTCTATCATGTGTGCCGAGGTCATTGCTATTTGTTTATTTTTTGTTAATTCAAGGGCGTCTTCACGGCCGGCACGCACGAGTATATACGGTAGGTATGCATCGCAAATATTTTTATTAAGTTTTTGTATTTGTTGCAAAAGTAGGACCTATCTGGTCTATATGACTATTTTTAAATTAACCACCTACTTAATTTTATTCTAATGTTCCAAAAAGTAGTAAGTACCAATACGACTAAGTAACGTAGCTTGTTGTAAAGCGCAATAATTATGTGGAAGTGTGGAAGATTCTTGCTAGCCTATTGTCGCGGACCGCGGCGGAGGTTTTCGACCTTTGCAGAGTGCGCGGCCGCGGCGTGTCGCGTATATTCAATAGACCACAAATTGTCTGTTTTTTCTTACTATAGACAGGTCTGGCTAGCCCTGATGTCACAGATGTGCCTGTAAGAAAATATGGTAGCGGCGCGTTTTTTAATTCGTGAGCCAGCCATGTATTATGATTTGAAGAATTTTTGAAGGTTACATACCTACTACCCACATTATAATAGATGTACCTACCTAGGTAAGTTCCTGTTTTCCTATATAGTTCTTATTAGCATCAAAATGAGATTTTATCGACTGTAATAGGTAAATCGATTCTTATTTTTTAATAACACCTATTTGGATAGATGGTGAGACTGGACACATTTTAAACATCCCTCCACTTTAGTGCAACATAACTGCACAAATAACGCAGCCAAGTTCACGTTGCTGCCATGGATTTCTTAACAGTTACATAATTCGAATAACACTGTACGTACCACGCACACATGCACTATCATGAATCAACACTGACTTCCTCATTTCTAATTTTCTAACGTTTACACAGTGCGTAGAAGAACGGCCTCTTGAAAAATGTAGATCATGAACTGCGGGCACGGGGCGGGGCGTTAGTTAACACGTTGCCAATTAAACGTAATGATGACGTCTCAGTCCCACGTAGCTGTAGTAAGTAGATAGTGTGCTGTGCGCCTTTCCTAGTATTCTCTAGAAGTGGGAAAATTTTATTTATCTAAGTATCTACAATCAATTTTTAGGGTTCCATGTCTCAAAAGAAAAAGCGGAACCTTTATAGGATCACTTTGTTGTCCGTCCGTCTGTCCATCGGTCAAGAGTCAAGACCCTTTTTCACAGGAACACGTGGAAGTATGATGCCGAAATAATATAAAAATAATAATTATTATGAATACTCAGGTCTGCAATCCCTTGGAGCAGTAAAAAAAATCAAACTTCTAAGGCAACGTAATCAAAAGAAACGGCCGTTTAAGTTCTGTGTATGGCGCATATTTTGACTCTCTTACGGGTATCAAAACCCTATAGGTTTTGATACCCGTAACTACCCGTACTATAAATATAGTAGAATTATAAAATTTGGCAAGAAGCAGTGTTATAGATAGAGCACAATGTAAATGAATAAATCCGAAAACCACTTACAAACTGAAAATATTCAATTGTCAATTTGACAGCATTTCATTTCTATAACACCCATAAATTATAATTTTATTTGAAACTAGATCGAAACGTAGGATACTCGTATTATTTATTATCCTGATATTCATTCATTTTCATATTTATTTTCGACTTTGAAGGCCTTTCTATTATAAACAGACTTAAGTGCCAAAGGACGTCATTTGTACGGTGAAACGGGTTAAACGGTGACGGTAATTTCGGGGTTGATTTACTATTATTTCAACTAAATTTTTATTTTCGAAGTTTCCGCCGTATAGGTGACGTCATCAGGCGTTTTTTCTACGAAATTAAGAAATATAGAAAATATTTTGGAACTCCGGTTAGGAAAACGGTAACGGAAACGGTATTTTTGTTTTGGTGGCTTAATAATTTTGAAATGTTGTCAATTGCAGTTGGTCTATTTACATACCTACATACACCTATATACTTACTAGTCGGTACGGAATCCGTGGTTCGCGAGTCCGACTCGCACTTGACAGATTTTTCTACTGAAGCTTACTTGATATTCGCGGTTTTCCTGGGTTCTAACTGCTTTCGTAACTTAGAAATAGAGTCACTATCCATCTTAGGAATCAAGATAACATTCAAGCTAAAATCATCAAGAGGAATGATTAAAGAAACCTGTACCTACTAGCTACCTAAAGGGGACCTGGCTGAATTCGTTTTGATTATTGAAAATCTCAAACTTATCGTACCCGAGTACGATCTTATGATATACTAGCTTCTGCCAGCGACTTCGTCCGCGCGGAATAGTCACTTTGTTCCCTAGTTCTTCGCTCGCGGTTTCACCTGCGTTGCCACGTTCCTAAGGGTTGTAGCGTGATGTTTTATAGCTTGAAACCTTTCTCATGAATCACTCATTTTCCCAACATTTCCCTTCACTGCTCTGCTCCTATTGATCGTAGCGTGATGAAAAGTATACTATAACCTGCCCAGGAGTATGAAGAACAATTGTACCAAGTTTCGTTGAAATCCGTCGAGTGGTTTTTGTTTCTATAACGAACAAACAGACAGACAGACAGACAGACAGACAGACAGACAAAAATTTTACTGATTGTATTTTTGGCGTCAGTATCGATCACTAATCACCCGCTGATAGTTATTTTGGAAATATATTTCATGTACAGAATTGACCTCTCTACAGATTTATTATAAGTATAGATTTGTACCAAATACACCTGTTTAAACAATCAACGAATTAGAGCCTGGAATTTTCTTTACTTACCAAGAAATTTAATTTAAGTACGTACCTTAACAACTTGAAAAAGACAAAACTAATTTTTTAGGTAGTAAGTCTCAATAAAAGCGAAACCTTGCACCTCAAGATGCGCTCAATTCGTACAAATAAATGAAAAAAATAGGTACATCAAAATCAACAGGTGCAGATTGTCGCCACAATCTGTGAATTCTTTATATCTCGAGCACTCATGTGGCATTACTAATTTATGGCGTCTATTTCCATCTTGATCTGCGTGTCGATATTATCCAACAATCCAAACAATAAACTTTAAAACCATGCTCAGTAATATTACTGAATCAAAGAATTGAACGCATATTAGATTAAATCCCAATAGTTTATCTATCTAGTATCTACGGTTACACTTACACTAAGGTTGTTGCTCCAGTGAATAGTTTTTGGGCTACAAGAACGGATGGTTGGATGTACGACAGTGGTGCAATTTTCACGCGAAGACTCACATTTCAACGCAATGGATGTTTACAGAGGAGGACACATCTTGGCTACTAACGATGATGTAAGTACCTCCGAGGAGAATTAAAAAAATCGTAAATTCAATCACATACAAATAATAAGGTTCTGTTCAATTAAATAGACTCATTAATAAATCAACTCACCCAAACAAAAATTGAAGAGGGATGATGTCTGCTCCGCCGACCTTCACCGAATATTGCGCTGCAGTTTCACTAGTTTCAATATTGTTTTTTATCAACAATTCTTAATTAAGTATTTACGTTATATTATTAATATTTTGGTAATATAACATAGTTCTAGCTCAATACACTTTTCTATAATTTATTTTCGGTTATGCACTTTGTAATAAAATTGTGAATAAGAAAAGTGATCTTTATTGCACCAAACAAAATTTACAATTCAAAATTGGAATTGGATCGTCCCATAGGACTGACCCTATTTAACCTCAGCAATTGGGGTTTCTTAGCGGAAAATAAAAGAACAAGAATTGTCACCGGTTGTAAAAGATTACTCTCACCTATCACAATTTCTCCCCATTGTTCGGACATCCATTAATTTTTTTATCTCTTTATGCCGTGGCAACGGGTTTGTCTGCTCTTCGAACAAAAGCAGAATGGATGAAAAGACGGCACGGTTAAATTATACAATTCATAAGACGGGTCCGGACGGATGTATGGAAAGTTCGAAAGGAACCTAGCCAGACAGAAGGGTGAAAGGTCTAAATTCATTGTGACATCTGACCTTACCTATCTGTCTATTGTGTATCTAGGCCATTATACATTACTGGATCTATCTTTTGATTATATTTGTAAGCCCTTAATCCTCTTTACGCGAAATTAAATTGATAAGAAACTTTCTCACAAGATGAAAGGAATTATTTTGAGGGATTCTTTTTATTGCTTACAGTTTGGGGTGCAAACTCGTATTAATTTAGTAGTTACCTAAGTAAATATGTATAGGTTAGGTATATCATATAATTGGACGTAGGTATTTTAAAAATCAACTTTTATAAATAAACCTAAATAAAGATAGACCTACAGACGGCTCTTGGTGATTTGACAAGTTCTTAACAACACCTCTAATTTTCAAGTCTCGTCACTTGTATTAGAAAGCCATTCATCGATTTCTACGATGCTCGATAGCGACCTCACCGAAGCTCCCATGAAAGCTGCTAGTCTTAGAATAAAAGCTAATAAGTCCAAACACACGTTTCAAAGGCCTATTCAGTTCTATAGGCGTAGTACCACCCTACCATTAAGAAAAATCCAGTTGGGCCGCAACTTAGCATGGGAATGTTCAGGGGGTCAACGCCATTCGTTTCGCGTACTTGTCCTGGGTAAGCAGTGCGTATTATTATTTCGATAGATGTTTTTATTTTAGGGTCTGAGATCCGGTCTGAGCGCCCCCTCGCCGCCTTGCGGCCGGCTCACGTCGACCGTCTCGGCTCATGCTCCATTCGATACATAATCTTGTGATACACAGGACATTTTTAACTTGTATCTGAAATTGCTATACAATTTATATACTTTTATTTTATTGTAGGTCAGTACATGTCAACAAAATTATACATATAAGACTAGACCGCGGTTTCACTCGCATCCAAAAACTACTTTTTGAGACAAAAGGTCTAGGCCTATGTCCTCTCTCAGTATACAACCTATCTCCTTGCCAAATTTTATCGAAATCCGTTCAGCGGTTTAGACATGAAAAGGTAACAGAAAACAAATAAACAGAGAGTTACTTTCGCATTTACAATATTATAGTTGTTGCCCGCAGTTTCCCTTGCATCCCAAAGCACTTTTTAAGACAAAAGGTAGCCTAAGCCGTGATCCAAGGTCATATTTATCCCTCTAGCAAGATTAATCAAAAGGTAACATACAGACAGTTTCTTTCGTTCATCATGACTGCGTATTTATGTTATACCTATTGCATACTCGTAAGGGGTACCTAGAACGAAATCCTTTATTATTTGTCACCTAACAGCATGATAATTAAAACACTATTACTTAAATAATATATGTATTACGTTAACCCGACCTTCGACATAGTACATAGATATGATTGGAAAAGATTTTTTTTTCATTATTTACTGGCTAATACTAAGTATGAGCGTGAAGCTCAAACACAAATATACCTGTGATAAAAAAAACTATTTCGGCATTTTCATTGTAATATAAGTATATTTCCTTGACTTACTTTTGTACCTATTTCGTTACGTTTTATAATATAACATAAACATTATAAATATAAAAACATTAAAAAATATAGCAGATACATAGTCGACCGGTATCAGGAGCAGGGCTCCATCTTTAAGGTATTGGCGGTCAGGGCTCCAGAGAAAGAAACTTCCTAACGAAGCGGGCCATGACCAGGAGTACTACTTTCTGGGTATTTCTTTTGATAAATTATTAGGATAGAATTAATAGAAACTAAATATGTATACTGTTTCTACGCCGTAGAAGTTTCACGTTATAAAATAAGTTTAAATCGGTACCTTAGTCATTTACTTCATCTTATTCGGTATCTGTAAGTGTATTTTTTTTTATTTTAACTTCTGCAAGTCTTGTACATAGTTACTTTTCAAGTTCAACATTTTCAATGGTTAGGTAAATATTTAAATATTGCAATATCTTTTGATAGAGTGAACCAATTTTAATAAAATCGAGTACAAACTTTGTCTTATGCTTATGATACTGCCTACGCATTCTTTATCAATTTCTTTAAATAATTCAGTATATTCTAAGAAAAGTATGGAATAAAGCAGTTCCCCTCCTTTTTACGCCATTGTAGTCAAATAAAAAGTACCCTAAATGTTGACCAGGTTCATAATCTACCCATACACCAGATTTCATAGGAATACGTCAAGTAGATCTTGTGTTATAAACGGACATACAGAAATAAATACATACATACAAACAAACATCAATTCCTAAAACCATTAATTCTGCTTCAGTATCACTTACTTAGTCTCCACCAATTTTTTTCACAATTATCTTGCAATTACAGACACGACTTTTCTACAGACTTATTATAATTTATTATACTTATGTATAGATTGGCAAAATATGTAAGGTCGAGATAGTCGAGTAATATATTTCCAGAATCCCAGTGCATCACAAATTATCGGTTGCTCCGCAAACAACATTAATTATTAAAGATGATTAAATATACAATTATAAATATAGGCTATCTAGATATGTGAAGTAGGTAAAGACCGAGAATACCTATAGGCCTATAGCAAATAAAATAATTTTATTGCACTTTTGAAGATCAGACAGTAAATAAATATAATGTATAAAGTTATAAAAGAATCGTTCCCAAATAAAATATGGTTGAATGTGCAGCACACCTCGGCACGACCGGTTCTCTCGATCAATCTCAGCCATTGAAATCGCGAAAGCTATGGCCGGTGCGAATTTCACACCAGTCTAGTCTAGAGTCTAATAATGTCGCAATAGGCAGCCTAGGTCTGTTCATTGCCTAGAACTGTGAGAATAAATAACGGGCCGCGATGCATGATTGAGCTCACTCGTTTTGTTATAATCTCTGGCTTACAGTAAGTAACTTCTGATATGAGAATTTATTTCTTTGTATTTTGTTATAAAACGACTGGCATTTCGAGATGTAATTCAATTGTTTACCATAATTCTTTTTGGTCGAATTATTTAATATTCTTTTTCATTGCCACTTTTTAATTTTATTAGCAACCTGTCACTAGCTATCATTTCTTCTAAATATAACTGGAAACAGATAACTAATCTTTTTTTTGTTCTCCGGATTTAGTTTTAACTGTAGTGTATTTTTAATAATCATACAATACATCTATAAATTACAAATATTAAAAATTAAAATTACATGCAATAAAATCGAAGCAGTAAGCAAAGGTAATCAATTACAGTATGCCAATCAATTGCCATCGACCTGTAATCGCGATGGTCCCGAAATTGTCTGAATCACAATTTTAGACGCTATTACCGTTACCAAAGCTAATACAATGGAATATACAGTTCATCAAAATTGTACTGCAGAAGTACTGGCAGCTCTAACAACCGTTAGATGGGCACTAATGGGGTATGCCGATGTCATCTAGCATTTCTACCGTGGAGATCTATGAGATGTGCTAGTAATTAAAAGGCACGGCGTATATGAGTTGTTACGCTGTTTACCCGATACTAGGCAAACTAAACTCTAAGCACTAAATACATGTACCGTTTGTGGGGATTGTTAGCATTAGGTACATAATTGGCTTGAAAATCTTCGATCATAAATTAAGAGCATGTCTTGTCTTCAAATAAGCTGTTGATTTTGTATAAAATGAACATCCCTCTTCCATCCATCCCTTATCCCTGTTTTTGTTATCATGTTATCTGTTATCATCACCGTCAAATATATACTCCAATAACTATTTATAAAGTTATTAATTAACTTGACATTGGTAAAATAGTCATCATCGACTAGGAAGAGAGAAGAAGAGGTACTTTTGGGTGCAATAGCCTCGCCCCCTATTACATGAGACCTAAACATACCGGCGAACTGTGGGTGTACATTAGTACGCCTCTGCCTAACCCTTCGGGGAATACAGGCGTGATGGTATGTTTTATGGGTGCTTATTAGTCAAAGTAATCTTAATATTTCGACTTCTGCAATCTTTGGCACATCACACAATCAAAAATATTCGGCATATGCGGCAATCTATTCTTAGACATAAACTTCACGACTTACTTACACACGTAAATCGAATAACATGTACCTGAATAATGTTATTAAGTACCTATGCTAACTGGTTGCTAGAACATTACGGAGGAATGCATAGCATGCGCGATCGATTTTCGACCTAGTTGGGATTGCGAATTCACTGCAGCCAAGTTACTACAACTGCAGGTTTTATGTAAGTCATGCACGGAATTAGTTTGAAGTTTATCTATCCCTACGTGTATTTTTTGTAACAAAAGTAACACTTACATTGATAAGGGCGAAGATTAAAACATATTTTATAGAACCATTCACTCAGATGACATATTCAGTTATTGAATAGATGAGATATTGGGAGAAAAATAAAAGATGAACGTAAGTACTCACCGCATTACTTACGGTAAATTCTGTTACCGGTAGAGGGTAGAATGCAAAAGAGCGTAAGTATTAATACCTTCAACCAGATAGAAGAAGATTCTGAAATTCTGAAGTACTTTTTCTTTTCTTGTGTTGCGGAACATCTTCATAGATCTTCTGCCACCTAGGGAGCCGGCGCGGGGGATGTCGGACTTATGCCACAGTATTTATACTGGTGCTTGTTCTGATTAAAAACGCACTTGACTTTTCTAAATCTATAATCATGGCCATGGCATTCGTGACATTCGCCACGATCATAGCGTATTGAGAAGAGGTAACCCACGGCATTTAATATTTTTTGCGACCTAAGCTGTCTATGCTTGAGTATGTTGTTTAATACCTTGAAGCCATTTCAAAAAAGGATGGGATAATTGCTGCTGTCTGAGGTTGATGAGCCTGTTATGACTTATTCTGTGGATTAGTCAACTTTTACAGTACCTGTACTACTACGTAAAATGATTTATGTATACATATTATGTAAACTGTGGGAGCTATGTCTGCCAAAAAACTGCTATGCAGTTTGGCAGAGGTATAAAATTGTTTGTTTTTTACCGTGAATAAACACTTTCTTTCTTTTTCTTTTCTTTACTGCTGTTACTTGTATTAGCGTCAAAGTAAAAAATAATAATGACAACATACCATCACGCCTGTATTCCCCGAAGGGTTAAGCAGAGGTGTAGGTGCTAATGTACATAGTTCGCCGGTATGTTTAGGTCCCATGTAATAGGGGACGAGCCTATTGCCATTAACGGGGCACAAATCTCAAAATACGAGCTGCTACTGAGAATTTTTAGCAAAATCCAATTAACCTGCTCAAGCTGGGAATCGAACCCAGGCCCTCTAGCGTGGCAGTTGCGCTTGGGACCACTAGACTATACTATCGAGGCAGTCAATAATGAGAACAGCATGGCTAATTTGATTAATTTGACAACATTAGGCAATGACATTGTTTATTCGTACCGTACCTATTGGACGACCATAATGTTATTTTATTTTTTCTAAAATAAGTACAGTAACAGACAATAGATTAAGCATTACACAGTTTTATCTATTACTTTTTTGGACTGTTATAATTTCAGTGAAGCAAGGGAGAAATATCTGCTCCGCTGGAAATAAAACGCTGGAAATTATCATAATAAGTAGGTAAGTACGGCATAGTAACAGTAGGTACAAAAACACAGTTAACAGTTTTAACTTGACGTCAAACAGTGGAGCAAGTTGATTAGATCAATAAAGACTTCCTGCACACGGGTTGTTGTCTACAAAATAGAAGCCTTGTAAGTGTGTACCGTCGCAACACATGCGCTATAATGCATCGTGTGGGACGCCGCCATCTGTCTGCGGCTTTGAACGCATTATAACTGTATCAAAACCTCATAGGTACTAAATAACTTAGGTATGTGGAATACGAATATTACGTGGAAGAGCCATGCTTCGGCATGAATGGGCCGGCTCGACCGGAGTGATACCACGGCCTCACAGAAAACCGGCGTTAAACAACGCTTACGTTGTGTTACGCCGAGTGTGTGAGGTTACCGGAGGCCCAATCCCCTTTTAAAAGGTCGGCAACGTACTTGTGACCGTACCGACCGAACCGTCTGCTCGTTTGCCCTCCTATCCCATAAAAAAAACTTCGTTTCAATGAATTTCAGCCTGTTACTTTAACTTGTAAGCAATAATGTTTATTGCTTACAAATAACCAAATTTTCACAAAACCCTACAGTCCCTACACCCAGAACAAGTAGGTTACTTATTTGTTCTGTGCGAAGATCGAACCCATAACCCGCAGCACAGAAGCCCATCGCCCAGCCACTACGCGAAACAGGTCGTTATTTCATATCAGCACCCCTCTATTACCTTCTGACATCAGTAAGCTAGTGACTAACGGCCAGTTCCATTAACAAATCAGTCAGTAGATTTTGATTACCAATAAGATTTTGACATAACTTGTATGGACCTTACCTCAAAATCCTATCTCTAGTAAGCAAATCTATCGACAGATTCGTTATTGGGACAATTGGATAATTATTAGTCGGTGGCGAGGTTTTATTTTTCTGCATGAAATTGGATGCGGTTTTCATAGGTTTGTTGCCTTCAGACTCCAAACCTCCACGTTTAACTTAAAATGTGGTACCTTTCTATATTGAGAAATCGACCGCCTAAAATAACCGCGGGCAAAATTATTCTATTTTTTATGGATTAAGTCGGCAAACGAGCTGATGAGCCACCTACCAACCACCAGGTGGTAAGTAGTCATCATCGCCCATGGACACCTAAAACACCAGAGGAGTTGCTGATGTGTTGCCAATCCTTAAGTGCTCCAGCAACGGAAGGGGAACTGGCTCTTACGCGCAAAAGTCGAAACACACACAGCAAAGGTGCTTTACGACAGACTCCAACGTAAGGGTGGTCGCCAGCCAGTCGGATCCCAGGAGGTCTTACCACCGAACAAGTCAGATATTTTCACGCCTATTACAGAATGGTAATCTGAAAGGCAGCGAGGAACAGTATTCTAACCCTAACTCAAATCAAATCTTTTATTTGCAAATCAAGTGCAAGTTGCAACCATTTAAAACTTAGCGGCTATCTACTCTACAAGCGTTGCAAATTCCCCACACATGTCACCCCATAAATATCTATAAATTAAAACGATTTTAGGTACTATTCTAGATAGGTACTTAGTTGTTTGTAAAAGCTATACAATTAAATGATAATATCGTAATAATTAACAGGTTAGAGTAAGGTTTTCCCGCCATTTTATGTAATGGCGTGATAGCCTTTTACCTAACTCGCCAGCAAATGTACGGATTCTAGGTCTAGATTGTAGCGTGTCAGAAACTCATTGAGCTTTCTTACACAACAAATTCATAACAAGAAGCACTCTGGCTGTTTATCGGCATACTGCAATTTGAATCACATGCGAAAATTTCACACGATTATTTTTTTATTATATACTCGTATAGCTAGATAGCATAAAACTGATTGAGACTAATAATAACTTAACATGGATCATGTGAGTAAGCAATTGCTGTAGGTATTAGCAATGGTAAGTAAGTACCTATTCTAATATTTTCGAAATCCATTTCCTTTTATCCAGTCAAATTTTTGCGTCGAAGAGGTCGATTATTTGAAGGAACTCTGTGGACTGTGCAGCTTGTTGAAAAATGTATTAGGATAGAAGCAGTATGGTATAACGTTTTTGCTTTTGTAATCAGACATATTCCTAGTCAAATTCATGAAAATGTAAATTAAGTAGATAGGTACCTACCGCATAGTGTTCTGTGAATGAGAGGGTAGTAAATAAAATTTTTGCCACACCAACACCACAGCTCCGTATCATAGTGGGGTATAAGAAAAAGTAATTATCGATTTGGGCGTCAGGTATCCTACACTTTGTTTAGGCACTTGCTCGGTAACGGTTGTCAGTCCTTTGAGAGATATTAGGTACGACAAAATTGTTGCCGCTTTTTTTGAGGCTGTGGTGGAACTTAACACTTAATATAACTAGTAAATTGAGTATTTTCAACCGACTTCAACAAAAAGGAGGAGGTTCTCAATAAGACTGTATTTTTATTTTTATGTTTGTTACCTCATAACATTCGACTGGGTGAACCGATTTTGATGATTCTTTTTTATATGAAAGCTGGTGCTTCCCGTGTGGTCCAGTTCTGACAAGTATGTGCGCGACAAATGGACGAATAACTCAATATCACGCCAACCGATTTTGATGATTCCTTTTTGATCGATAACTTATACTTCAGGGATGGTCCCATAAAAATTTCGGCAAGATCTGATCACAAATTTAGAAAAAAATGACAATAACACGTAAATGATAACGTCTTCTAGGTACCTATGCGTAAAATTTTACTCGCTACTAAAAATGTTGAAATATAAAATAACTTAAAACAAAAAATAAACCCGTCTATGTTTTTGAAACATAAAAATAATGCGAAAATAATAATGCAAACAGTTTGGAAGTCGGTGCTTTCGATTTGGTTTGAACTTTTGTTTTCGCCAACGACTTCCGAAACTGTTATTTTATTTTTGCATTATTTTTATGTTTTTGAAGGCGGTTTTACTTTCTATCAAAAGTTATTTTTAGCCTGTCTTCTTGAAATCAGTCAGCTGTTGTACTACAGGCTAAGAGACTAGACCGATATATCAAGTATCGGTATCTGAATGAAAGTGCAGTCGAGGTAGTGCCATCCATAACTGCGAGAAGACTTGGTGTCTACAGTCAGTAGCCACTTATACTGAGTACTGTAACTGGGGCGATGCTACTGGTGCCCAGGTAGCTTCAAGGGACCCTGGAAGGGCGTAGAAATTACCAGACAAGAACGTTTTTAAACGGTCCACGAGCTAGTTAGGGCATTGAAATACTTTTTGTAATAAGTATAATATTTACCACGGTAATACAGAGTGACTTTAAAAACATGTGACAAATCTAAATCGATCTAAAACGAATAAGTAACCATTACTTATTCAGGTGCATGAAGCATGAATAATTTTCGTTACCTATCTAACTAAAAAAACCATAACTATCATTTACCAATTTTTTTCTATTCACGAGGAAATCTCTATACAAATACTAAAAACGTATATCTAATTATTTTCTTTATCCACAAGATCTAAATTTTCTTTGTTACTTAAAGAATCATATACCTAGTTCAAGTTCAAATGTTTTTATTTCAAATAAGCTTTTACAAACGTTTACGAATAAACTAGTTGCACGGTTCCAAAAAGTTGATTGAAACTCCATGGACACTCTTTTAAAATAAGTGGTACTACATTCTTCAAGTACAATAGTGAGAACAGGATGTGTGGACATTGAAAGATAATGTTCAATTTGGTATATTTTAATTTGTCGCGTCTATTAAATCTCAACCTGCATTTCTTTGCTAATATAACAACAACTATTGTACAACACTTCAAAGTGTGTTGTTGCAACTAGATGTGTGTGGAACGTACGAGGACCTCCTTTTCTGAAAAAAATAAATAGTGGCCAAACCTCCTTGTTCAATAATACTTATTGAACCGAACTGGCCTAATAAATTCGTAAAATGTTTTTGGAACCCAAATAATATTTAAAAATAAAAATCATTGCTTTTTATTGATTTTTATGGCTACAACTATTATTTTTGTTCATCTGCAGACAGTACCGGTCTAAAATTATGTTATAAATAAAAGAGGTTTTATCTATTTTAAAATTAGGTAGGTAGGTAAAATTTTCATAATAATTATGCATCTTTGGCTGACAATCAATAATATAAAGCTTGTTTAATAAATTTTTAGCATATTAAAAAAAATACCTGGTGAAGTATTTCCTCAGAAGTCATCTCACATGTAGGTGGGTACTTACCTATATACCTTAGAAGCTATATACCCATAGTAACTTGTCAATGTAGCGTATAAAAGCCCGGGCAGGCTGGAAATCAAACTAAAAGTCGGCCTTATGTATAACTTTTATTTAGGTCCTACTGTGACCATTGTGTGCATATTGTATCAATTATCGGTTATAATAGGACGGGGCCCCGAAACTAAAGTTTGGAGTCTATTATAGCGTACTATCTAACAAAGATAGGATTATATCTCCTAGCGACTATTCGACTGCCAACTAAAAGGTCTCGAGTTCGAATTTCAGGCTCGAAGTCACGTACGAATTCTTAATTAATTAGCGGTGAAGGAAAAATATTGTGAGAAACCTGCATTGATTGACATGATTTCTCGAGTCAAGCGTGTCAAGTAGTCTTGTAACTAACACTGTAGGTCCTGAACGAACGACCTAAAAGACACGTTTCCGATCAGTGAACTAGAAGACACGTTTCCTAACCAATATCGCTAATAGGCCCTTCGGTCATAATATTACACGTAATACCTTACCTACCTTGTGGTACCTTTCGTACGTGTACGTTACTGTACCGTACTTTTAATGTTTCTAAACGACCGCTAAAGAAAAAACTGAAAAAGCTAAAAAAAAACCAAACCTACTTGCAGAATAAATAATTTCATTTCATTTCCTTTTGAGGTACGGAACCCTAAAAGCAAGAATATAGGTACTTTCTTGTTACCTACGTATTTAATGAAGATGAATTACACTCAAAGTAGGTACCTAGGTACCTAGTGCATTATTTGAATTGTATCTTTAGACACCATCTGTCGGATGATGGAACCCTCTGTGAATAAAATTGCACACGCAGTTGACTGGTTTCTCTATCAATACAATACCCGCGAACGTGTCGCCTAACGACATAAGATTTTAGTGTCTTTTAGGATTTATTTTCCATTATTTTTAAAACACATAAACTTAGTTTGATGTAGGATTCTATTTTCGACATCATTTTGTAGTACTAAGTACGTAAGTAGAACGCTACGATAGGAACCTTTTTTTTTAGCCGTTACCAAGACAGATCTTACCTATTTAGTGAAATTAAATCCATTTACGCGAAAAAATCAGGTAAGTAGGTACATATGGCTACGGTTTAATTTTGATTTACCGCGTTCATACTTAATTCTATAGATGCAACCCTGTCGTTGAGTGCACCTGGAATAGGTACTTACGCAGGCATGTAAGCCGCGGTGAAAGCTGCCCAGTCTAGCGTCTAGCGCAGCCCTTGCTTTGATATATTGTATGAGTATGACTTGCCTCATTAAAAGACTTTGTATAACTATTTATGACTTATTTATTTATAATTTGTATTTATAAGGTTACTTAGCGTTATATCATATCATATTTTAATAACTGCGTTGCCCCATTACACCACGTATTATTTAAAATTTTCCTAAATTAATACTCTAAAGACGAAATAAGACGCTGTTTGTGTGATTTATATAGACAAAATGCATTTTTTTTAATGACTACAATCTATAAATGCATTCATTGAATAAAGGGTACCTACATACTTTTTGAGTAGTAGGTACCTATCTATGTAGGTACGGTAGAGTTCAAGGTGGTTCATCACAGATAGGTCAGTGGAAGTATGAAACTGGAAGATGGAGAAAGTTAAAGATTTAATGTTTAGAAATGTTCAGGTGTTTCCTCTCTCATCTTGTTCTCATAAATATGACGATGCACAAGAATAGTAAAAACGATTACAATAAATTGACTCGCGAATTTGTGCGCAAAACGAAACGTTTTACGACTGCAATATTGCTAGATTGAAAAAAATATACTGATGATTGGCTTGTTTCCTGGAAACAAATAATATGTACAATGAAAAGTAACAACTTTATTTTTCTAGATCGTAATTAGAAATGCCCACAAGTTTACAATTGTAGAAGAAATAAAAAATGACAATAATTGATACATAGATGCCGCAGAAACTTTAAAGATTTCCTTGTAAAAAATTAACGTGCAACACCGACATTTTCAGTCACTTGGAAATGGGGTTGCTGTCAATTTATTTCAAACC
This sequence comes from Acronicta aceris, assembly GCA_910591435.1. Taxonomy (NCBI): domain Eukaryota; kingdom Metazoa; phylum Arthropoda; class Insecta; order Lepidoptera; family Noctuidae; genus Acronicta; species Acronicta aceris. The sequence goes on along the minus strand of OU342767.1, from coordinate 2,501,458 downwards.
CAATTTTTTGGGTTTATTAAAATGTTTAAACAAATTAAATTGGTTTATTGTGTTCTTTAGTTTAATCAATTTGTCGGTATGCATTTACGAGGACCAGATAGGAAAATTCGATTGGTAAGTCTATATTTTAGGTTATAGTGTTTCTATGTCATTGTAGGCTCTGGATTGACTGAATTTTTAATGAAATTATGATTTTCAGGCGTCAAACATACGTGGGGAGGATTAAATTTTCCCAATTTGACACCGTATCTACGGCTAAAAAGATCATTGTCGCTACCGAAGAAAATGTTTTGGCTGCACTAAATTTGAAGACTGGTAAATTGATTTTATTAACTGTATCCGTCTTTAAGTTACAACCGGCGTTCCCCTGATAGCCTGCTTTACTTTTACATATCTTAGCTTACTAACTAGAATCTAATTTAATTAAATGGACTATGAAATGTCTTCTATAAATGATATTTTTTTTTAATCTCCTATAGTCAGTCACAAATTCATCTGTCTAATTCAATATTTGTCGCCGCTATAGGTTACATTATTCAAGGGCAATCTTTAAAAACAGTTAGTCTATTCAGTGTTAGTTTTTTTGTGATCTATGAAACAACCTACACATCAAATGTATACCTATATGTACTTATTGATATAAAACATAGCTTGGTGGCAGGATTTCATAAACAAAGACAAACAATAGTGTTGTTATAATTCTTGTCATTGTGTGATGGTGCTAAGAAATTTGTGCCTTACATAGACTGGATAAAAAGTAGGTATATCCTCCTTGGATTATTGTAACATTCACTGTTTATTAACACTGGGTGTAATAATAAAATTAAAGCATTTTACTCACTCATAGTTCTCTCTTACTCATTCATTATCAATACATGTTTAATTAATTAATTATTTATATCTATACTCAACTGTAGTAACCTTACTAATAAACTTTGTAAAAACTGTGCAATAATACAGGCATTTATCTGTTTTCCTGGAAAATGCTAAATGAAACATTATCAAACCAGACTAAACGGGGTCTAACAAAACATGGTTGGTATAACAATTGTTAACATTATGCTATATAAAAGCAATCATTACCTATGTACTTCTGGCAAAAGGTTGTAAGTGAATATAGTGTATGTGTGTTTGTATATACAAGGTTTTGTTCCCACCTGAGGCAAATATTTATTTATTTATATATTTAGGTTCGCTAACAGTTGTTACATGAATCTTGGAAATTTAACTTACATATATAGTTCTTTAATATATGCACAACTAATTATAAGCAAACACTGCATGCACATTTGCAATATTTGTGTGATCTGTAGATCTTTTTGTAAATAAATTTGGTTCCCATATTTTGATATGATAGCACAGTTTATTAACTATGATTTATATATATTAGGTCAAGTGGTATGGCGTCATGTATTCGAGAGCACCTCTACCGGAAACATTCAGCTGCTGCATGTCACAGACAAGGTGGTGACAGTGTCAGGAGTCAACCCTTACTTGGTACGAGGTTGGGACTCCACTACAGGTCTGTTTATGTGATATTCATCAAAAATTGTAACATGCAACACAATCTCATTTATGAATTATAGATACATAACATATATACATAATCAACCCATTATATTGTCCCACTGCTGGGCACGGGTCTCCTCTCAGAATGAGAGGGATTAGGCTGTAGTCCACCACGCTGGCCTAGTGCGGGTTGGCAGACTTCACACGCCATCGAGAAAATCTCTCAGGCATGCAGGTTTCCTCACGATGTTTTCCTTCACCGTTTAAGCGCGTGATAATTAACTATTAATACGTACATGACTTCGAAAAGTCAGAGGTGCATGCCTTGGGTTCGAACTCGAGACCTTTGACTTGGCAGTCCAACGGTCATACCACTAGGCTATCACTGCTTACTTATTATAGATACATATAGAATTATAGATACATAATGTTTTTATGTGGACTTGCATAGGCTGCTATGGTATATTTTTTTTATATCACACATCTGACTTAATGTCATCTCTTTGACAATGATGATTAGAATTTGTTAAATGTGAGCAAACATATAAATAAATCTATAGATTAAATTTCATTTCGTCTGTATTAGTAATACTCTATATTGAGAGTTTAAAATTTAGTCTTTATTATTTCTAGGGGTTCTGCTATGGGAATGGTCCCTGACACTCCAGAATGACGATCAAGCAGACTTCTCAGAGTGGTGGGTGCAGAACAACATGCTGGTTCACATGTTGCCAGTTTTTGGCTCGCACATTGAGGTCAGCATGTACAATCTGCTTACTGGACAGAACAGAGGTGCTACAGCCAAACTACCAGCCCCATGGACTAATGATGGGTAAGAACATTTTTAAAACAATTTTATAATACATTGGTAGTATTAGTATTAAAATTAAGCTCATCTTAAGCTCATTTGCAAAAACTCAAGTTTCTTTGTGTGAATCAGGTAAAGTAATGAATATCTTATTTATCTGCATATACATAGCATGAATTGATGATATGGTGAGATAAAATGTAGATTTTCACTTCTTATTTGTCTTTAGATAACATTGGCCTAGATTTTACACATGTTCATAAGACATTGACCTTTTTCCTGCTAATGAAAACATTTCTAACTGCATGAGAGATTCTTGATTCTGAATGCCTTACTATGTCAATATCGTCTGTCTGTCTGTATAGGCTAATCTCACCTACACGAAAAACCGAGTAGCGGAAAACAGCCCGCTACACCATACCATAAGCTAATCTCAGAAACGATTGGAGAGATTTTGATATAGATTTCACTATCATTAAAATATATTTTTTTTCAGGAGGTTTCTATGTATGAAACTGAGGCGAGTCGCTAGTTACCTAATAAACTCAATTTCTACATTGCAGATGTGTTCTAACAGCTCCATACTACACTTGCATATCTGGAGGTGTGGGTAGCCAACAACTACTCTCCCTCGACGTAACATCAAATGCTGTGCAACTCATAAGCCGACCTCTTTCCGAATACATAACCCTCAACACATACGACGGAGGCCTGCGCGCTCTAGACGGCAACAATGTTATACCTGCGTTTACAGTTGATGATAAGAAGATTATTATGATAAAGGACAACCACTTTGAGATGATAAAGACGAATGTAGTAGACCCATCGGCTAGTGTTGCGCTTTTGGATGTTGCCAATGGACCAGTTCTATTGCAGGCTTGGATGGATGATGCTCAGGTAATGGTGATATTAATATATATATAGGTAATTATAATAATTGTTATGGTGGTCGCAGGATTAACTATTGCAGATATAATGTTGCAGGTTCTTATTTAGATATGAATGAATCAATGTTTTATGTGTCGAATTTCAGTGTTATTACATAACATACTATCACACCTGTATTCTCCGAAGAGGCGAATTAATGTACATCCAGTTCATACACACAGTACACACAGTTCACTGATATTTTTTTAAGTTCGGCTTCTGCGCCTGCACGGAGCGGAGCAAATATTTGTATGATTGTAGATCAGGTTGTTGTTCCGGATCTGTGTGTTTGTGTATGTGAGAATTTGTGTCTGTAAACGCACTCACGGTACAGGAGAAAATCCTAGTGTGGGGCAATGGTTTATAAAAAATAAAAATAATAAATAAGTCCCATGTGCTTAGTAGGGGGTGAGCCTATTACCACAAACTGGGCACAAAATACCAAACTCCAAATTGCCACTGGAAAAATCGAAAATCCAATAACAATTCGTTCGACCTGGGAACCGTATCCAGGATCTAGCGTAGCAGTCTAGCAAAAAAACTCAGATGTACAGAAAATATTAATTTTTCTCAGGGCTTCACTATAAAAGCACACAGCGTATCAACAGGCGCCGAAGTTCCAGAGTTACGGATGTCAGACCGTGATCTGAAGTTGCCGGAGCCTGAGGTGTCTTCCGCCCTCTGTACTAAGTCCATGCGGGAACAGCTCATCTGTAGAATACTGCTCACCGGCGCTGATGACTCCGTACATCTAATGCAACAAGGAGGTAGAGCGAAATATGGTGGTTGTTGAACACCATTCAACATTATGTTCTTAATTGTAAAGATCTTTTGATCTTTATTATTTTTCCGTATTACAGTTTATTGTCAGCGTTTTCAGTTATACTAATCACTAGTAGCTATTGATTGGTTACGTTAATTGACAATAGCGGATTCAAATTATCTGGACCCACCCCTGAAAAATCATAAATTTAATATTATACAATATACAATATAGCTACTTTCGTAGCTATTAGCAGAGAAATTCTCGAATTCGAGAAAAACTCTCGGGCATGCAGGTTCAAGATGTTTTTGCCTTCACCATTCAAGCGTGTGATAACTGATTATAAATTTATTCTCTGCGGTGTTGCAGTGGCAGTAAGAAATGTTAGTAATGCCTTTATAATTATGCAGGTCGCGTGCTCTGGTCACGTGAGGAGGCGCTAGCCAACGTGGTGGCTGTTGAGTTCGTGGAGCTACCAGTGTCAGACTTGGATGCTGCCATTGAGTCAGAATTCGACCAGAAAGAAGGTAATGTGCTGCTGTTTTTTAACGGTTTTATACAGGGGAAGAATTACGAACGGGTGATATCATGTCATGGGTTAAAATAAAAAATATGCTGTAATTTGGATATATTGTTTTTTGTATAAAACTAGAAATCATCCAAATCTCCGACTTTTCCTGTAGATTAAAAAAAAAACTTTAATGAACCTTGTTGGTTAAAAAACAATCCGTTAAATTGGATCAAGCCATTCTCAAATGATGCTATAACATTCATGTGGCAATTGATTTTTATTTATATGTAAAGATTATCTCTGTTACTGTATTTTTTTTATTCGTGATAGGCTTACGCTTGACCGCCAGTTCGCCTGATGTTAAGCGACACTGCGATCTATGATGGAGCGCTCTTGCCTAGAAGAAGCCTACCCGTAATTTAAAGACACCCAGATTGTATCTATCTGGGAAGACCCACTCGGGAGGCGCATTCCGCATTATTGCTTTTGATTAATAACTAACAATCGATTTTTAAGAGTTGACAAAATCAATAGTATCACAGATATATAATTTAGAAAGGTGATCCCATCAACAACAACAATTCTTATTTTTTTTTAGCATGTATACAAGTATAATAATTATATTGAATTTATTTATCTGTATCTTCTTGTTTTCTAGCTGCCAAGATGTATAGTAAGTACTGTAGTGTGGTTGTGTCACTGTGATGTTTAGATTTGGACCTGGTATTAGAAATGTTGTTACAATCCTGTTATAATTGTACTTCACATGGCAAATTTTGTATTAACCTTTACTGTCCCTTTTCTGGTCAAAGATCTTCCCCATATAATCCACATCTCTCAATTTGTGCTTTTCTCCGAGCAGTCTTTTGGTATATATCCAAATTGTTTTGCCAACGATTTTCAGCCTGTTCAGCAATGATTTTCATTAGGCAATCTTAACCCACGTTATTTTGTTATTTGGCCAAAGCAAAATAAACTTTGCGTGTAGGGGACAAAATATTTATATCTCTCGTTAATGCATGACCAAAGACACCATGCAGTGTCAGCATTTCCAAATTATTTTGATTTTTCTATGTCACATTGTGAATATTTATTCTTTCTTCTAAAATACGTGTGTAGTTTTGAGTTCGGGGGCCGTATTATAACGTGATAACGCCATCATTTTTGCGTTGTGAGAAAGAGATGCCGCTCTACATTAAATAGCCGCATCTCTTTCTTACAACCTAAAAATGATGGCGTTAGCACATCATAATACGGCCCCAAGTGTCTTGAGTGTAGCGACTAACAATCGGTATTAGGCAGTGCAATGTATAGGCCGCTTGCACAAATCCATTATGAAAATATAGTTTTCGAAAAGGTTCGCAATAGAAGTCTTCATTGCATTTTCTAATTTTAAATTTTATTGATATCAAATACCAATTACGCTAGAGGTGATGAGTAGCTCTTGGAATGCCAAGCAGTTTCACTTTACCATATTACATCGAATTCCTACTAAAATAACAGGCTTCTTTTTTACATTTTAAATCATCATAAATTTATCATTTCAAAAAATTTTGTGAATGTGTGTGAACATACCAAACATAGAGCTCTCCTACAATGTTTCTATAGAGTTCCCTGACCATTTTTTCTTGGCTTTCTTAGCCAACTTATACCTACAGTAAGAAAATGTCCATGCTCACGCCAGAAGGCACTAGCGAATTTTGTGATAACGTGTGGCTGTTACTGGATTTAAAATTTGTTACTTTCTGTTTTCTTTTATTAAATAAATACTACAGTGATAACACACAACAGTGATTGGACTCCCATGCCGGTGTTCGCATGTGTTCAAAAAAGCATGTTTAGAAATAATTATTTTTATATTCTTTTTCATTTATTTAAGTACTCCTGGGATGGTTTACTATACGGACAGTAAATATCCGTCGATGTATTTTCACCCAAATTTTACATAAATCAGGTTCAATCTGGGGAGCGTTCTCCCGCCGCCTACAGACTCAGTTCCAACAGCTCCAGACTTTGATCCAGAACATTCAGAGCGAAAGCTCGGAGAAAGAGGCGCACGCGCCGCTTGTCCGTGACTACTTTGGACTCCACAAGATTATTGTCCTCGTTACTGAAGCTGGCAAGGTACGGTATCAAATCGACAAAACTTCGATTAGCATGAATGCTGTCTTTAGAGAATATTTTAATTTACAAAAGAAGTTTCGTAATGTATCCTGTGTTCTTTAAAAAAAACATTTACAAAATTAGAAAAAAAACCGATTTAATACGATTTACAAATAGCATCTCCTCCTACAATGGTGTTACCTGATTGTGGAGTTGTTCAAAGTTAACAATTAAAGTTGTGTCTTTTCCGGTAATTTAATTATTTATTTAATACTTTATGCACAAAATGGCACAGAGGCGGACTTAAGCATACGCATTCTCTACCAGACGGATTTTTCCATTTTCCATTTACTAGAAAAAGTTAATTAATTCATTTTCTTCGGCACTAAAAGACCCAGGTTTTATTCAAGTTCATCTCGAAAAATTTTGCGTCATATTTGTTGGCTCCAAAATGGTTACAAGTTGTAGATCTGAACTACCTCATTAGTCTAGTAGGTAGTCCCGAGCGCTACTGCTACGGTAGAGGTCCTGGGTTCTATTCCCAGTTCGAGCAAAGTTCTACTAGGTTTTTCTATGAAATTCTCAATAGCAGCTCGGAGTTTGGACTTGTGCCCGGTTAATGGCAATAGGCTCGCCCCCTATTACATGGGACTTAAACATACCGGCGAACAGCGGGTTTACATTAGTACGCATCTGCCTAACCCTTTGGGGAATGCAGGCTGGATGGTATGTTATGTTATGTTGTAGATCTTCGGCATGGACAATCTATCAGGCGCGATACTGTGGCAGTACTACGAAGCTAACTTGGACACGGAGAGCGTGGTGATGTTCACGCGGCGGACGGCGAGGCACCCGCCGCACGACGCCTACCTCACTATTGTTGGGAAACATGAGGTGACCAACTATACATTTACTTTCATTTCTAACTCAATTAATGCCACCCTTTTTGAGAAGAGAATGCAAGCGTTATTAATATTAATTGCATATGGTTTTGTGGATTTCGTTTTGAATCTAACAGTCATAAGGTCTAAAATTGATGATTATGTAATGATCTTCGTTTCATTCTAACCATGGTTGTTGCGGATGCAATAATTTTGACACCCACGGATGCAGATGCATATTATTAGATGTTCACATCCGCATTTAAATTTAAAGTAACTATATAGATAAATGAAAATCGATTAAACTTATAATGTTTATTTATTCATACTTTGAGAACAAAAATATAACAGTTTTTAGTCTTACTTATTAGCATTTTGAGTCTAGACTTTTAGAATGTTTTTTTTAATAATTACTTAAAAAAAATGGTGAATTATATTTAATAAAGAAAAAGTAACATTGCAACCGTATCACTTAAATCCGTATCCGTAAAAGTCCCAATTAATTGATGCGGATGCAGATGTCTGAATTAATGCGAATGTTCCGCATTTGCGGATGCGGATGAGAATGTCGGCAACACCCCCGATTCTAACAGATCACACGGTAAGTCTATCCTTTTTTCGTGAAGTTACATATTATATTCCTTTGTCAGGAAACCGGCAATGGTCTCATTATCAGTCTAAACCCAATAACCGGCACTCTGATTGGCGAGCGACTGTTAAACCTGGACGTACAACTCCTACAGTGCACGTTACTGCACCGCGCTGACAACGAGAAACTACACGCCCTCATATTACTCGACAAGGAAGAAAATGTTCAGGTATAATCGCAAACCACTTGTAAGACGAAAAAAATATAGCTAGATGATTATTATTTAATAATATTTAATAATTTGCAGATATTACCTGTATCTGCCGCTCCATTGGTAGAGAATATGTTTATGTATGTCGCGGAAAGAAATACGGCGCGCGTTCAGGGATACGCTCTTATCTACAATGGACAGGTAAGTTTTTATTTGTTTAATGTTGAAGCTAACTTGATAGTTAATAATTAAGAGTGGTGCTTGGACTCGTAAATAGGTACACGCTACACTAGGTTGAGCGCCATTTTTAAGGAGGAGGTTCTCAATTCTACTGTAATCAACCCATTATACTGTCCCACTGCTGGGCACGGGTCTCCTCTCAGAATGAGAGGGCTTAGGCTATAGTCCACCACGCTGGCCTAGTGCGGGTTGGCAGACTTCACACGCCATCGAGAAAATCTCTCAGGCATGCAGGTTTCCTCACGATGTTTTCCTTCACCGTTTAAGCGCGTGATAATTAACTATTTAATACGCACATGACTTCGAAAAGTCAGAGGTGCGTGCCTTAGGTTCGAACTCGAGACCTTTGACTTGGCAGTCCAACGGTCATACCACTAGGCTATCACTGCTTGCAATTCTACTGTATGTTTTTTTTAATGTTCGTTTAATACGCGTTATTCCGTCAAAAAAAATCGATTTTGATGACCCTCATTTCAGAGGTGGGGTTCTTCTTTTGGTAAAAATTTGATCACAAAATTTAGAACAAAATAACAATAAAAGGTAACACGTCATCTAAGTATATGTAAAATTCTATTCGCTATTCGCTTATTAACTTTAAGAAAAAGTAAAACCACCTTCAAAACAATAAAAAAATAATGTTATGTGCGAAAAAGTTTCGGAAGTTACGACTTTCGAAACTGAATGTTAGACAGTATTTGAAACCAATTGAACCACTGATCCAATTTTTTTAAGTATAATGGGGGTGTGCCTCTGTTTGCGATTTTGTTGTACATATACCCGCGCGAATAGTTACGATTTTTTATGGTACAATCGTCACGAATGCTGCGAACAATGTTGATTGAACATTTTCAATAAAATTAGGAAGATTTTTAATTCATAATTATTGATACAACATAAATTGCTGCTGCTAGCTTTAACTATTTTTATCTCGTGTTTTTCATCCTATTAAAAAAAAAGTAGACTACCATTGTTACGTTAAAATACGTAGCCACTTTGGGCACTTAATTCATAATTTACGTTGACGTATAATTTTAAATTTCGTGATGATGATGACGACCTGAAAATCGAACTGTAGCAGCTCTAACGTCGCAGTCGCGCTCGGGAGCACTAGACTAATGAGGCAGTCTCGCAAGACCAGAGTAATATTAGAGTGTGTGTCGGCAGGCGGTAGTGGCACAGCGCACGTGGGTGGTGCGGCTGGGCGGTGCTGGTGGTGCGGGCGGCGCGGGCCCGCAGCGCGTGGTGGTGGCGCGCGGCAAGGCGGCGGGCGAGCGCGCGCACTCGCCGGGCCGCGTGCTGCCGGACCGCTCCGTGCTCTACAAGTACGTCAACCCCAACCTCGTGCTCTTCGTCACCGAGGGACCCGACCCGCTGCACAAAGGTACGCCCACTTCACCGCCTCTTACTACTTTTTGACTAGCAATCCCCACTTTTTTACTGTGCAAGTATAAAGTTAGTCATTCCCAGCGACCACACAATTAAAATATAAGTGTTTTATGCAAAAATTTAAAAAAACAATATAATCGATTGTTTTTAATATTAAATATTACCATTGCAAAACCATCATAACACCATAGTTATTTCGGTGTCACTGCACTACTTAAAAAACTATTATAAATCTAAATGACTGCAAATTATAATTATTTAGCCTCCTTGAGTGAAAGGAGGAGGAAGAAAACCGAAATACCTTTTCACTACATAGTATAAAACACAGTTTGACGACACGTTTGGCGTAGCGGCTGAGCGATCGGCTTCTGCGCCACGTGTTGTGGGTTCGATCCCCACACGGAGCAAATATTTGTATGATCTACAGGTAGTTGTTCCTGGTCTGGGCGTTTGTGTATGTGAGAATTTGTGTTTGTAAACGCACCCACGACACAGGAGAAAATCCTAGTGTGGGGCAACGTTTTTTTTTTTAAAAAAAAAACAGTCGCTATCGCTGTCTGTCCGTGCTATGTATGCTTAAATCTTTAAAACTACGCAACGGATTTTTTTTTAACAGATAGTGATTCAAGAGGAAGGTTTTAAGCTATTTAACATTACGCTACGACTCTTAAGAATGGGGTAACGCGGGTGCAACCGCGGGTGGGTCGCTAGTCCCTAATAAAGAAATTAAAAAATATATTATATGTACCTGTAGATATGGTAGTAGCAACATGTGTGGATGCGGCGTCTGGCGCGATAGTGGCTGCGCAAGTGCACCGGCGTGCGAGGGCACTGCCTCTCGCTGTACACACAGAACACTATCTCGCATACCTCTACTACAACGATAAACATCGGAGAACTGAGATGGGTGAGTCAAGTTTTAGTACCTATGTACTTACTTCTTATAAATACTGCCTTAGTTTTTTCGTGGATTAATTTATGTGTAAAAAAGTTTTTTTTTTTCAAGTTAAATTAGAAATTATAAATTATAAAAAGTTAATTTTTATTATCAAACATAATGTCATTAAATTATATTGATAACTCAGCTATCTACCAGTGAAAGTCCTATCAAAATCGGTCTAGTCATTTCGGAAATTTATCGGAACAAACAGAGACCGATAAAAAAAATATTTGTCGTAAGAATTTAACAAAAACCTGTTGAAATGAAATGAAATGATATTTATTTCTGTAAATAGATCTCTCAAGGATGCTTTTACATGTCTTTTTTTTAAGTACTAGATGGTGTCGGCATTTCCTAGCTGACGACCTCTGAGAAGAAACACCGAAACAAACTCAGAGAATCATGGTCTCTGTTCATTTTTGACCTTACAAACAGATCTACTTCAATTTTATTTATTTGTATAGATTACTATTTAATTTAATGCAAATGAATCCAATCAATTTATTGGCAGTTATATCATTCGACTGATCTATTCGAATTCAGAACATTCTTTCACATTTTCATTAATTTTCTATAATATTATACATACATATATTTCCATTATATACGTGGGCCGATCGTTTGAATGCGCAGATCACGATGTGCGCTCATTCCGTGATAGGGCCGATGAAAGGATATATATCTAAGAATAAATATTGGTTAAGTTAGAACTGTGACCACACAATGACAAAGAAGCTATTGTACATACTTACACAGAAGAAATTAGGTTAGGCACATCATGAAATTATTGGTCATATCACGAAATGCCAGCACATCGTGATCTGTCCAGGCAAATCGCGATCGGCCCATGACATATATATATTTATTTATGCACAATAGCAGTAGTACATAAGGCGGACTTAATGCCATATAGCATTCATTACTTCTCTCTGTTTGGGAGAAATTAAGTATAAATAGAAAAAAATGTAGTATGTACGTATGTCCACAGCAACGTTGGAGCTGTACGAGGGCAAGCAGCGCTGGGTGGCGGCGGGCGCGGCGTTCAGCTCGCTGCTGTCGGAGCGCGCGCCCGGCGTGGAGCGGCAAGCCTTCGTGCTGCCCGCCGCGCCCGCCGCCGCCGCCGCCACCGTCACCGAGCGCTCGCTCACCGACAAGCACGTGCTGCGTATGTGTCTGACCTACTTATACTTATATATGGGTTTATGCATATGTATTTCGGCAAAGAAAGGCCTCGACATGTACGCTTCTTATAATCTAAAAAAGATACAATTATAAACCCATCTTTACGTTTACTAATTGTCTCATTTAAAACAGCATAGCACTTGTGGCTTCGTCGAATCATCCAAAATAAACTCGATAAAAAATATACTTAAAGTATCGTGCTGTCGTAGAATTTTAAAATTTTTCATTATGACACATTAAAAAAATGCAGAGATAAGGTTCCTTCTGAATATTTTTTTTTATAGGATTGGGGGACAAACGCTCAAGGGTCGCCGATATTTTGTAATCTCATAGAATATACTTTCTAGATATGTAGTCCCATAAATGTATTAGCCGGAGTTTGACCATTAGTTCTGAAGATACACCACAAATGTTTGAAATCAGTTTTCATTGATTTTAAAGTTGGTTATTTGTTATTTATTATTTTAACGATTCATTGTTGTTGTCAGTGGCGCTATCATCGGGCGCAGTGGTGGAAGTGCCGTGGGCATACTTAGAGGCGCGGCGCGGGCTGTCGGAGGAGGGCGGCGCGCTGGCGGCGGCGCCGGACCTGCCGCTGCCGGCCGAGGCGCGCCTCAACTACAACCGCACGCTGGCGCGACCCCGACAGATATACGCCGCGCCCGCCGGACTCGAGTCCACCAGTCTCGTGCTCACTACTGGACTCGGTTAGTACATTTAATGACACAAAACAGTATAGCTGGAACATGAAAACAATGACGCGATTATGAGAAGGCCTATACCCAGAAATGGTTGATAAGCAGAGTTCAAATCCTGGAATCATAACACATGACGATTAAATCCCAAGAATTAAGAAATTCATCTTTATGATTCCGGGATTTTAGAGGAGATATTATCTACTCTATGTTACTTACTTCCTCGAACTTTAGGTAAATATACTCTACCTATTCCAATCTCTGAATTGATAAACCGGAGATGATGCTTAATGTACTATAGAAACGATGACCCTCCAGAGAATCGAAATATGTAATATATAAAAATAAAAAGAATTCGATAAACGTTAAAATTCGAAATGAATCTACTATCTATCTTTTGTGATTTTTTTTGCATTTTCCATGCTAAGATTATAAAGTTATTTTTAGTAAAGGAAAAATTCAATCGCGGGCAGGATAGAACCGCTAAGCAACCGCGAAGCGATTCGCGGTTGCTTAGCGGTCAGAACATCTGGTGTATCAAACCAGAAGACGCAAGTTCGAATCCTGCCCGCGATTGAATTTTTCCTTTACTAAAAATAACTGAATCTACTATCATTGAAAACTCGACGCGGCTTATTGAATATTTCTATCAAGAAATTGTAATGGCTTGAATTTGTGTCCGCTTAATGACAATAAGCTCGCTATCGCTTTTTATACATGTATACTTTTAATACCTCAGTAAGAATATATCTCTACTTAAACCTTTGGCACCATATTCACAGGTTTTTACCCAACAATCTTTTACAGATTTATTCTACACTCGGGTAGCGCCATCAAAAACGTTCGATCTTCTTAAGGATGACTTTGATTATTATCTCATCACAATAGTGCTGGCCGCGCTAATCCTTGCTACCTACAGCACCAAGTACTTCGCGTCGCGGAAGATGCTCAAACTGGCGTGGAAGTGATGCAAGTATGTGGTCTAGGGAATTATATCAAACAGGGAATATGGACTGTGTTGTCTGGGAAATAGAGTTCAGATTTGTGAAGCATGTAGGGCAACAAATGACTGCTGTCTAATTAGGAAAAGGTTTTAAGTATAATAAAATTCTAATGTTTTGTATCAATGATACAGTTTGTGAATATTAAGAATGATAATAAAATTGTAATAGTTATTCAGTACATTCTTGTCCCACTTTTGGGCGCGTTGCTTTCTTAGTGATAGAGTGCAGGCCAGGCCAAACACTAGCCTAGGGCTGGTAAACACATGCAATCCACTAATTTTAATAAGGCATTGATTCTTTAAAAATGTTCAGGAATCGTGATTTTATAATCGTACATCCTCAATGTCTGCCTAGATTCTCAATTTTCAAGCTATTATGCTCAGCATCTTCATCAAATACTCCCTAACTCGGCCAAGATTTATTGCAAATCTTTGAACAATTAAGTATTTGACCTTCACACTAATGCTATCAATTTCATAGTATAGCCTATACTTACATGGTATGGTGTACTTGACTCAAATTTCGGTCTAAAATTATAATTTATACGTATTTATTGTAACTTATAAAAACATATTTCTAAATATCTGGTAATCGCTATATTAATGAAAAATTATGATTAACATCAGTGATTTTATCCTGGTAACTTAAATATACATTATTGTATATTTACCAAAGATAACATCTGTGTATTTTGTATGGAATTTATTATATTCCATTGCCATATTTTCCAACACAGTCCAAATTCCTCTATGTTAATGGACTTTTAAATAAATATAATAGTTTCGTGATCGTGAGTAGTGAGTGTTCACATAAGTAAATAAATACATAAACAATAATATAATTATTACATACGCTCAGTTGTTGAAACTTGGCTTTTCAAAAAAATATTAAAACAGGCAAACATTATTTTACTACAAGATGTAAAAAATCAACTATAATTACAATAAAATCTATAAATGTCACCGGTTTAGAACTGAGCGTATGAATATCGTATATGATAGTAAAACTGGTGTTTGTTGGATCAACTCAGTGATCAAATTTGTTCAAATAGATGCTGGTCTATGCAGTTTAACATGACACTTGTCTAATCATAATCATACATAGTTTATAATTTTGTCAAAGATCAATCAATCCTAAAAACAATGATTTGTTGTTCTACTTTTGATATAGTAGAAGTCATGTTGTGCAAAGATCATGTTAAACCATATAGACATATTGTAAAATTTAGCTAGTGCAATTTAGATGTATTATTTATATAAGGGTGGTTTGTATTATACGATTCATTTTTAATATATTGACACCATTCCATGATTAGTCACTTTACATTATCAATTTTTAACATTTTTCTATTGTAAATTAAATAAATAATATTTATTTATTCTTCTCTAGAAATCTAAAGTTATGTAAGGTGACAAAACCAACTCTTATGTTAAACATAGCTTATTTAAATATATATATACAATGTTCCTTATTTATAAATAACCCAAAAAATGTTCTACACATTTGTTCCTACTATTTTCTTGTTACATTAGTTCAAAATTGAATCAGCACAAGAAACATTCATATAGGTTTTTTTTTACATATATGTACCTATTCACATGATTATATAGCATGAATTAAGTTTGTACTTTACTCTTGATTTATATTTAACACTAAGTATATTGCAATCTTAAACCAAAAGCATTGTTTCAATTACTTTTTAAATGATTATAATTATATACTTCTGTATTTTAATACAACAAACAGTAATTTCAGAGACCAGTTGTTGATGTTTGCTGTACAATTTTTATATTTGATAATGATTTTCGTCAAACATGCAAGAATGTCTGTTGGGACTAAAAAAGCGTGAGGAATTCTCATATTAAATGACTGCCTCATTAGCCTAGTAGTCCTAACCGCGACTGCTACTCTAGAGCTCGTGGGATCGATTCTCAGATCGAGCATTGTTATTGGGTTTTTCTTGAAACTCTCAATAGCAGCTGGGAGTTTGAATTTGTGCCCGGTTAACGGCAATAAGCTCTCCCCCAATTACAAGGGACCTAAACATACCGGTGAACTGTGGGTGTACGTTAGTATACCTCTGCCTAACCCTTCGGGAAATACAGGTGTGATGGTATGTTATGATTTCTCACGTTAATGTATAGACATTTTCTGTATTATGTGCCGATGTGAGATAATGGCATGTATTCCTTCCTCACGCGGCTGGTTAACAGTCATGGGCCTCAAGTAATTTTATTTTGTCGAAGTCATTCTTGACTGAATTTTTGGAAGATTTTCTAACCAAATCTGTCAATTCCTGTGACATTTGGCGACCATTCTAAAATGTTAATAGTATAGTGTCACATGTTGAGATATATGTAGAGTACCCGCATGCGGACGGTGTCCCTTTCCTCAAACTTGTCAAGTAGCTTTTTAGCTTTTTGAACCCCAAGCTTTGGATAAGAACAGTTTTAGATACACAATAACAATCAGAATGATGTACATAAGCGAGGATTTTTTGTTTAAAAGTATTTGCTCACACAAAGAGTTGTTAATTAGCAGTTAAGGTTTAAAGTTTACCCTGTCTTTTGTTTATTATGAAGTTTCTTTGTTATTTAAATGTGTTGCAATGGTGGTTTAGAAATTTTGTAACAGACTTCGAACTTTGCAACCACACTCAAACCCATCTGTATGTCTTCTCGTAATAGATCAAAATAGAATGTATGCATTTTTAATGTAAATAATAATACCTCTTGAATTCGAAAATACAAAAAAATTAACATTAATTACCTTCGTTAGATATCTTTTAAATGAGGAATAAAATTAACGTCAAAAATTCGAATTAATTCCTGCGATAAAGTTATCTGGCGATGGAAAATTCGGCCCTAATTGAAATAATTTGTATTACTCCACTACAAAATATATATTGTAAGCATTAGCCTATCCTTAGCTTAATTTCATTCATTTCCATACGGATTTATCATTAAACACAAATTTAAATAACTAATATAGTTTTGTCTTGGAACCAAATTACTAATAAAGTGACTTTTATTTATTACATTTGAATAGTTTAATTATTCACTTCTTTATTTCGTTCGTACAATGCCGGAATGTTACCATTTCATTAATTAGTTAACGGTGTGGTTGGAAATTATTATTATATTTGTAAATTAAAATTAACATTCTTGAAATCACGTCTCAAGTTATTACTAAATAAAAAGGTACAGTTCGTTTGCAAGCAAAGTTTGAATGCATATTTTTATAATTTACATCAATTTATTTCTGTGAAAGAGAAATTATCTTGACATACATGCATTTAATAAATATAAATAATATAAAATAATGTTTAATATAACATGTCGGACTGTATTCGCGAATTGTACCGGTAGGTTATGAATGTTGAACTGTCTGCGCATTGTTGCGTGGATGGTCACACTTGGATAAAGATAGGCTGTCTTGCCTGACACGGCACGCGGAAATACCTGTTGCTGTGACGACAGCACGCAACCAGAATGTTTTAAATGAAATGACTCGTTCATATGTCGCGCAACAAATCTTGCTTCTAGATGAGTCGTGCGGCACAAGTCGCATGAAGATCAAGCATGTAAACAGTCAAGCAGTCTTTCTTTACCCCCGCTATGCTCACGCCTAGCCGAACGTTGACGGACGGTTGCGACGACCACTAGTGTGAGTCCAAAAAACAGTAACTTTGTTTAGACTGTATAAGATGTGAGAGTGGTTGCAATACATAAGTATATACTGTAATGAAAAATGGGTATTTGTTTTCTGTGACCAATGTGTTTTTTAAAAAATAAAGTTGAAGTATACTGCCGCTTATGTTTTATTGGTTAAAATCCATTCAGTGTGGAGAAAACGCTCCGGCACGTAAATTGAAAAAAAAAATGTCATAGGCTGATAATTAACTACGAAAACAATCGAACTTGGGTTGGCCTGTGCCGCAGCTATCCATAATCCATATATTAATTAAAGAAACATCGAAAAAAATACACTAATTATTATAAAATGATTTATTACGATACCATATGATTGAATATTAAATTAATATTATGTTGATAGTCCTTATCTGTAGCTTGGAATGGGGTGCCTACAACTGGTAGTAAATGCACAAAGTCCGTTGTGGGTGGGTTTAGCACTTGGTCGTTATTACACAGTTCACGGAGGTGATACCACGCGGCGCAATAGTCGTAGTCCAAAATTGTTTTGAAGAATTCCACTGCTGATGACTGGAAACATGTTAGACTTTTAAGTAATAGTATGGATCTCCTACAGACAACCTTTGGATGGCCCAAGGGTTGTCTGTAAGAGACCGCTTTTAGCGATAAGACCACCCATTGTACCATTATAAGATTTATAATTTTTTAAATTATAAGTTTTTGGTGTGCTGGATTTGTGCCCGGTTAATGGCAATAGGCTTGCCCCCTTATTACATGGGATCTAAACATACCGGTGAATTGTGTGTGTGTAAATTAGTACGCCTCTGCCTAATCCTTAGGGGATTTAGACAAAATACGTTTTCTGTTATCATTTAGAATTCTAACAATGGTAAATGTTAATAATAAAACTGAAAATATTCAGATGTTCGATTCTCGTACGGAATAAATAATTTTAGATGTCCAGGTAATTGTTTCGGGTCTGGCTGTTCGTGTTTGTGAGAATTTGTAAGCGCGCAGATGCAGAAGAAAACCTTAGTCGTATGGGGTTTTGTTTTCGTAAATATGTGATAGTTGCGTTTTAGAATTGACAACATTTCAAAATTAATAATAAACCACCAAAACAAAAATACCGTTTCTGTGTTTTCCTGTTCTGAGTTCCAAAAAATTATTTTAGATTTTATTTCTTGAAATCGCAGAAAAAGAAATAAAAATCAAAAAACGTGTGATAACGTCACTTATACGGCAGAAACAGAAAATTGAAATTTTGTCGAAACAATAGTAAATCAACAACGAAATAGGTAATATAAGGTTATGCATAATTATAATAGATGCCAAACAAAAATACGAAAAATTTTTTAAGGGTCAGAAAAATGAAGTCATGTCACTGTTTAACCCGTTTCACCGTACAAATGACGACATTTGACACTTACGTCTGTTCAGAATAGTAAGAACTTCAAAGTCGAAAATAAATATGAAAAATGAATGAATCGAGATGATAAAAAATGCAGGTATCCTATTTTTAGATCTAAGTTCAAACAAAAAAATGAAATGTTGTATTTGTGATTTCGTATTCGGAACAGGGTATAACATCGCACTCATATAACTGTCTCGACGGCCATAACGCTCTCGAACTGTTACCTGTAAAGGCTTCGGCTGGTTCTTAGATAGGTAGGGCTGCACACAAGTCATGGCATCGTGCAGAGCTTCGTCTGCGAGGTGGAGGTGCGTGGCGAGGCGCGGCAGGGCTGCCAGCGCCGCGCGCTGCAGGCGCCACGCCGCGCTGCTGCGGTACGCCGCGCCCACGTCCTTCAGGTAACTGTCCTTGCACGACTGCTGCACGAACTTGTATATGTGCGGCAGGACATCCCTATGGATTGCCAACTTATGTCAACTTGGAGTGATTGATGAGAGTTTAGGCGGGAAAATGTAAAGTGCACTATGTCAGTTTTATATTAATTTCCAAAGCTTGTGTTTCCCCGAAGTTTAATGTGTAATTATAGTGGACAGTTAACCATTAAGTATTCGTGAACGTGTGCGAGTGTAGGCAAATGATATAAAATTTAAAATTGTGACTTTTGTTACTTCACTCCTAAACTCCATCGAAGCCCTAGTGAAGTTTCCACTGTTTTACTGGGGATAAAGTGAAGTGTTTTAAACTTTAAAAAAGACATGACATAAAGGTCTAAGTTATGTCATAAAATTCCTTAAAAAAAATATGTTTTTTTATTTTTTCAGTTGATTTAATTTTTTTTATTGAGTTCAGTCTTATGATTCTCGGTAGCAACTCCGGTTTTTTGTACCCGATTATTTATACATATAATAAGATTGTAACAGACCGATGTCTGTACAATATACAATTTATAGATAATGAAGAAATTCTAATATGGTGGGTAGAATAATTCGTAAGGTAACCTAAACCAGCGAGTTCTCTTCCAATAATCTTAATTGAATACAGAGGACTAGAAATATTTCCGATCCAGTATAAGATGACAACCTTCAAGAAGCCTATTATTTTCTTATAAGCCGGCAACGCTCCGACCAACCTCTCCGATATTGTGGGTGTCAATGGGCGGCGGTGATCACTTACCATCAGGTGACCCGACTGCTCGCTTGCCTCCCTACACTATAAAAAAATCGAAATGCGTGAATTATGCCATACGTTGAATTGCTGAAAGCTAAAGGCATATCGAAATCTCATAGCAAATGTTGTGACAATAACCTTATCTTATTTCCGACTACCACGAAAGACTTGTTAGACATCAATTATAAATTAACTAGTTTCTGCCCGCGACTTTGTCTGCGTTGACTTCAGGATTGGGTCCGAATAACGAATGGAACCTGGATAAAAAGTAGCTGATGTGTTATTCCAAGGTGTGATCTATATGTATACCAAATTTTATCCAGATCCGTCCAGCCGTTCTGGCGTGAAACAGTAACAAACATCCATACTCACAAACTTTCACGTTTATAATATTAGTAAGGATTAATCATACGCATAAGCTTTATCAACTTAAAGGAGGAATAATTTTTAAAAGCCTCTATGAGTGCAGTGTTAGGTTGTTACATAAAAATTACATCATGCGAAATGCATTGCTTGTTTTCAACATACATTTAGTCGTTATCGCCGTAGACACCAAATTTCGTGTAAGGGCCAATTTCACCATATCTGAGCCGCTACTCAGGGAATTAATATAAATATGGAACAGAATTTGTATAAAATTAACCGCTAAGGCAAACAGGCCATAGGAGTGACAAACATACTTGACAGCTCTATTCCGGATAAAATCCCTGGCTAGTTCGGCCATAGTGACGAGCAAGTCGAAGGCGTGTCTCAGGACGGCGGGCTCGGCCTCGAGGCGGCTGACGAGCGGCGCCCACGCCTGGTGCACCAGCGGCAACAGCTCGTCCTCGTAGTTCCTTAATATCGGCAAGCCGCGGTTCAGTACTTGCAGCGCTAGTATTGAGTTGTCGCGCTGGGATGACGTCACGTAGTTTAGACATCGCTTTAATATTGTGACTGTTACCGCCACGTACTGCGGCGGTGGGGGCTTTTCTTCTGTAAGGTGAGGATCAGTTTAGGTTTATGTTGGTATCGGTATAAAAAGGCAACTTAAGTTGAAAAATACAAAAAATTGGTCACATATCGAATCAATCAAGCCATTTTTGTGGGACTATACCAGAATTTATTTGCATTCTGTCATTTGCATAAAAATAAGATGACAAATAAATACTTTTTTATTTGATCACAATACAGTAGAGCGCTAAGTGTCAAAAAGCTTTGAACGACAGAAACGATTAGTCGGCCAATGAGACACAAATGACATAAATGAAGAAAAAAAATTACACAAAACCTTACCTGTGACAGTATCATCATAATCTAGCACATCTTCCTCTTTTCTCTTCACATCTTCCCTGTACATCTCCTCCACAGTCTTACCAGTCTCTTGCTCGAACTCTTCGTCGTTCAGCAGTCTCTCTGCTTGCTCTCTACTTTCTACAAACACTCTTACATCTTCCATCACATCTATGGGTTTGTTCTCTTGACAAGTCTTTGGTGTTTCCTCTGGTATTGTATACCATTTTCGAATACACTCGACGAATGTTAGGAACACTTGTAAATACGCGTATAGATCTTTCTCGTAATATTTATCACAACTTTGGACTAGAACCTGGAATAAAAGTGAATCATAATAAATAGCCGCCATAAGTAATTTAATATAATTTTAATAATTATATTTTAATATAATATACAGGACGTATGCGTATAATTTAATGATTCTTTGAATGGTTTTAAGAACACTCGTGTGTGTGTTATGAGAAATTTGTCATTTTGGGAGCGTTTTAAGTTATCTAGGGGTACGCCGTATCTAGGGGTACGGCAATGTCCCCGAAGTTGAGTGTTACGGCAGGTCCATTCTGAACCAATAACACGTACATATATAGTTTCAAATACTCACATCTTGAACAATTCCGTAGAGATAGTTCAATATACTGGAGTCACTGTACTCCATCACCACTGAAAGTATCTGCAAAGCCGACTGACAATTCCAAGCCTGCAACCAAACATTCAAGTATATCTTATTCCCTTTGAGAATATAAGATCTTCATTTCAAGTGGACATTACGGAGAAGAGCAGGCAAGAAACTCCATAGATACACTTTTAAATAATAATGTCATACCTTTTTGAGTCGGACCGTGACTTGATTTGTGAAATAGTCGCCGTTGTGCTTGATGAGATCTGCGACGCTGTCGTGCCCGCACGCATGCGCTATGGCGTGGATTGCCTTCAGCCCTGACAGGTGCAGCATCTCGTATTTGCTACCTACGATACATTAACACTGCATTGTATCAATCAATCAATCAATCAAATCAGCCTATTGCCGTCCACTGCTGAACGTAGGCCTGCATTGTATAAAATAAAGTAATTGTCCGTATTTGCTTAGTGCTTCTAAATTACGCCACGGTTTTTACTATAATTTAGAGATCATAACGACAACGATTATAAGTGTATATATTGGAAATAATCAAATACTGGGTTAAAACATTAACATTTTTTATACTAGCATATTTAAAAAAAATGAAAGTTAAAAAACTAAAAACCGACTACGAAAAAAATCTGAAAAGCTTGAAACAAGAAATATTACTGGGTCACCTTTCTAAATTCTAATAGAAAATTTACTCGGTTACAGTCATGGTCGCGTGCTACTGTATTTATACATGATTTGGCACCAACAGGTCAATTGCGTCTTGATTAACTGGTTGTCTTAATATCGAGCTTCAAGTCTTTGTAGTGTCAATGCTGACGATATGATTTGACTAGTGAAAAACAAAACCACAAAATTTTGGTTTAACTGATCGTTATATCTAGAATAGAGCTTTCGAAAGAACGCCAGTCGTAAAATAACCATTTTTTGATGCTCAAGTTTCTATAAAATAATCACTTAACTCACCCACTCTTTCCAATATCAAGCAGAGCGTCTTGAGCAAGTACGGCTGGTAGTTGTCACCCAGGCGCGTGGCGATGACGCCGACGCCTACAAAATAAAAGTCAAAAGTAAAATGTTTTATTTTTACTTAGCATTATTGCAAATACTTTTGACTGGTCAAAAACTAGGTACACGACTCAAAATAGTGGGTTTTACAGAGCAGAACCGGCAAGAAACTCCATAGTCTACCTTGGACGTACCTTCGGTGAGCAAGCAGGACAGCAACATGTTGCGCTGTGCGTCTCCTAGTGATGCGCAAGCGTCGGGCGAGGCCGCTGGCGCCACGCGCGGGGTTCGGTACGTGATGTCTGTGTAGCGGGTTTCCACCGTACCTTCGTATAAACCTGTGCGCAAATGTCTCTTATCAGACTTTTGTTTTGGAGGAATCAGGCGTCTTCCCTAACTCGTCTAGTCGTCTTGGGCAGTTGTAATGGTGTGGTGGTTAGCTTCTTAGAAAGGAATCCGTAAATGTGTGCTACAACTCACTCACTACTACAGTTGCGCCGAGTGTCGAGATTTCACATCTGGGATTCGAGAAAAATATTGTTTATCTTGTTTTGAGTCTAGGTGTCTTTTCAGTCCGTTAATTGAATTTTTGGAAAGTCTCTCGCGACACAAGGGTCGTTTCTTAGGGGATTTGTCAGTGCTTTGTCATTTCGTGTCATTGAACAACCATAGTGATACATAGAGTAGTTGAATGGTCTTTGATTTATTAAAAATAATGGTCCTATTGAAAAATGTTATTAAAAATAATTTAAATCGAGTCATAAAGTTAGAAAGAAAGAAAGAAAAGTACTTTATTTAGGGTACCCATTGTCACACACTATATACATATACATATTAGTACAAATAAATAATACATAAAACTTGTGATAAGTTCTAAGATATAAGTTCTTGAAGAGGGTTGAATTGTGATGCTCTATCCCTTTCCCGCCAAACGAATGTCAGTATACAATTTGTATGGTTAGGCGTCACAACGTGCTATAGTTCGCTCTCTGTCTAGCATAAAATTAAAATGTATAGCTTCCTTATTATTGAACCGATTTCGATTTTCTTTTTGCTGTTCGGCTCTGTTTATAGTCAACTTTTTTATGAGACCTTAAAACAATATCAGTTAATTAACCTATTGAAATAGCAGACATGTTGTATGTTAAAACTGACCGGGCACGCTGTCCTTATCCCAGGCGCGGGGGTTGTAGACGCTGACGTCCAGGGTGTCTTCCTCCGTGAGCGGTGGCTCCGCGCTGCCCACCTCCAGCGGTAAGTACCACACGTCCTCCTCTATGTATGTGTTTAGAATGCGCTTCACGAGTTCTTCTGATGAGTTTGGAGCTGCAACAATTAATATGTAGGACGCCCTCCGGTAAGATAGAGCGAAAGATGGCGAAAGATGGCGAAAGCTGGATGCGACAAGCCGAGGACAGGAGCACATTGGGAGAGGGCTACGTCCAGCAGTGGACTAATATAGGCTGATGATGATGCGTTTGATGCACAAAGTCTAATGCCAAGCCTAAAATTTAGAAATGCTTAGATTCATCTTTAAATCATAGCCTGAAAGTATAATATACTTTAAATATAGCCTCAAAGGGTATTTTATTTAGGGTGGTAGTTAACCACCCTCACCAGGCATGATGAATTTTAAACACGTGACTTTATCCGGCGTTGAAAACAAAATTTTATATTCATGCTTTCCTCTCACGCAAAGCTTTAAGGCAATGTTATTTCAGCTATGTGTTGCAGTGCCCACCTGCCGCCATCCAGTTGCAGATGTAGATGAGCTCGCAGGTCCTGTGCAGATGGAACAGCTCGAGCAACTGGTCCAGCAGCAGCGAGGCGCAGTCGGCCTCGCCCAGCAGCCCCAGCAGTTGCTGCAGCCGTCGCTCGCAGGTCTGGTTGTCAAGGTGCCGCAGTTTACACCAGGGCGAGCCGGCTGGAGGTGGCGTTGTTACATCTGCAAAAACGAGTTGTACAGACAACAAAAGAATAAGGAATATTAACGACATTTGTTTTTTAACAATGATTGTGTAATTAAGTTATTTAATAGTAAAGGAAAAAATTCAATCGCGGGCAGGATTCGAACCTGCGTCTTCTGGTTTGATATACCAGACGCTCTGACCTCTAAGCCACCGCGAACCCTACCCGCATGATTGAAATTTTGCCTTCACATTCTGAATTTACGTCATAAGGTGACGTTTGGTGACATCTATGAGAGGCAAGTTATCTTACCTCTCAACCGACACGACTTACTTTACAGTTTAGTTCAGTGTCGTACGATGCCACCTTACCTTTTAACTATCTTTTTGTGATTTTTTTGCATTTTCCATGCTAAGATTATTAAGTTATTTAATAGTAAAGGAAAAAATTCAATCGCGTTAATGATTCAATTCAATGACGTAAATTCAGAATGTGAAGGCAAAATTTCAATCATGCGGGTAGGGTTCGCGGTGGCTTAGAGGTCAGAGCGTCTGGTATATCAAATCAGAAAAAGCAGGTTCGAATCCTGCCCGCGATTGAATTTTTTCCTTTACTATTAAATAACTTAATAATCTTAGCATGGAAAATGCAAAAAAAATCACAAAAAGATAATGATTGTGTAATAATAATATCGTGGTGTATGTGTTGCATGGTCCTGCTAGTGGTCCCATTTAATTATTTAATTACTAGCTTCTACCCGCGACTTTGCCTGCGTGGACTTTAGAATTGGGTCCGACCTGGATAAAAAGTAGCCGATGTGTTATTCCAGACTATAATCTATCTCTGTGCTAAATTTCATCCAGATCCATTCAGCCGTTCTGGCGTGAAAAAGTAAAAAATATCCATATTCACAAACTTTCACGTTTATATTAGCAAGGATTTGCGATGTCAAACTTAACTTACGTATCAATGTTTGCTATCTAGGTTATTGAATTGAATAGTGTAGTAGCAAATATATCCACGCGTTCCGTAATTTAGAGGTGGACAGTAATAAAATCGTGTGAAAAAAAAGATTAATTTAAACTTTTTAATTTCATAACATAACATACCATCACGCCTGTATTCCCCGAAAGGTTAGGCAGAGGTGCTTAATGTACACCCACAGTTCGCCGATATGTTTAGGTCCCATGTTATAGGGGGCGAGCCTATAGCCATTAACCAGGCACAAATCCAGACTCAGAGCTGCTACTGAGAATTTCATAGAAAAACCCAATAACACTTTGCTCGACCTGGGGATCGAACACAGGACCTCTAGCGTAGCAGTCCGGCGTGGGACCACTAGACTAATGAGGCAGACTTTTTAATTTTGTAGATCAAAAATATAATCGATTCTGAACAGCCTCTGTAAATTAGGCTGGTCATTGAAAAATAACCCTGTATAGTTAATAAGTCAACTATAGACATCATATCCCAAGAATTTTGTTTATTTGGTATAATCCAAACCCAAGTTATGAGGGTTCAAAAAAACGACGAAGCACTTCGAGAAAAGGTAGGTAGTGCCCTTGCACTTCGCTTGGCTCGTCTTGGCGGGGGTACATTACAAATCCATATATGATTAATAATCACACCTTGTATTTGAATCGTGTTTTAAGCAATAAATTATGTATTATTATTATATTTATTCATTAAATGCCTCATGAGCCTGATGGTCTTAAACCAACAGCAGTGTTATTGGGTTTTTCTATGATTTTTTTACCGTGTTACACTGTTAGGAACAAGGGTGAAACAGGCTAGTTGACTGATACTTTTTTTATGGTCTCATAAAAAAGTTGACCATAAACAGAGCCGAACAAAAACAAAATGAATATCGGTTGAAAAATAAAGGAAGTTATAATCATTTTAATTTTTATGCTAGATAGAGAGCGTTGCACGCTGTGACGCACGTTGTGACGTCAAACCGTGCTTGCACCATACAAATTTTATACTGACATTCGTTTTGCGGGAAAGGGACAGAGCATCCCCACTTAACCCTCACCAAAAACTTTAAAAGCCTACAACTTAATGCCTCAATTTAAAATATTTTTTCAGTGTAGGAATTATTTTTAATAATATTTTTCATTAGGACGATTATTTTTAATAAATCGAAGACCAATCAACTACCCTATTGCACTAGCCAGCGACTGTTTCTGACCTCTGACGGCGTGGTGTGTGAGCATGGTGAGGTCGGCGTGTACGGCGGCGCAGTGCTGCAGCGCCAGGCACACGGCCAGCGCGTTGTCGGCCGCGCTCAGCAGCGACCTCAGCCGCCACCCGCCCGCGCTCAGGATCCCCACGTACCCGTGCACCAGATCCAGTGCCGACAGCTTTACGCTACAGTCTGACAATTATCGCTGACTAAGTATACAAACATGGTCAAAGTCAAAGATTGCTTAAAGTATTATTACATATTTCTTGTATAGGTACACATAAATCCGTAAAGACCTCTGACAAGGTGGAGTGATGATTTGCGAAAAGTGCCTGGCGGAAGCTGGATGCGACTAGCCGATGAAAAGGTGAAGTGGCACACATTAGGGGAGGCCTACGTCCAGCAGTGGATATAGGCTGATGATGAAATCCGAAAATAGATTACTATACTCATCTTTATAAACAACTTTGACTTTGGGAACAACTCCGGAATCTATATATTATAAAAGAAGATCCTGACTGACGTATCAACGCACAGCCGAAACTACAGGAGCTAGATCCCTGAAAGTTTGCATGCTGCTTCCTTTTGCACTGTAGACAAGCATTAAGAAATGATTTTTTGAAATTAAACCACTCAGGCGGTGAAAAGGGGGGTGAAAGTTTGTATGAAAGTCCGTCATTTTTTAAGGGGTGAAACCGCGGGGTACTGCTATTTGTTATATATATAATACATTTACAGTACGGTAAAAATAACTGTGCGTGTGTGAAGTTAGTTGTTCCGAACGGTCGCGCAGTTAAAAATATTTAGATATGCGTCTTTGTACGAAAATATAGAAATTAATAAGGACAATAGTCACGAATGCGAAATATTTAATCCCCCAATTGACTTAACCTCGAGTTTTTATATTAAAATTTACCAATCCAAAACCATTTGCAGCCAACTTCAGATACGAATAGTTATGTTGACCAAAATGTAGTAATGAATAAAGTTTACAAAAATACGATTTTCAACCTTCCCAAATATTATTACTTCAAGTACCACTCAATATAGACTTACCCATATTATTCATAACTCGAGGCAGATCATTTATGGCGGGGAAGAAGTTGTCACAGATGGAGTCCAAGATATTTGAGCGTGTATTGTCTGTGGCGTTCGCAAAGTAAGTGTTGATAGCGTTGGTGCAGTACTCCGACACCTCCGGGTATTCGTCCTTGGTTAACAGGATTAGTGTATCCAGAGCTAAGGGTACCGATGTACTCATTGCACTAAAAATACCATTCAAATTAATATATTGACGTAATAGACAAATTTCCTAATAGAAAAACCCAATAACACTTTGCTGGAGTTGGGATTCGAATCGAATCAAATCGAAATCGAATTTAGTATAGCAATCGCGCTTAAGATCACTAGACCAATGAGCCAGCCATTGAAACATACAAACGAAAATAATGGCGTGATCTTTAACTGATGACGGGTACAAATCAATGTAATTAAATAATTTTCAAACTACCCACACAAATTAAACTTACTTACATATTACACTCAAACAGCAGTCTTACACAATAGATAGCGAGTTCTTTCCTCACTTTGAAATGTTCATGTGTTCTCAAAGATATTACACTCTTGGTGACCAGTAACAATTTCTCGCCCGCCACACTAAACCATTCTAAACTCCGGACTGGTAATGTTTTAGGATCAACATCTGGAACGGAAATGATTGATTCAGGTTTCGGCCATGTAATGCAGAATGATTGAGTAATTTGTCCCGTCGAAAAAACGAGAAGAAAAATTTGGAAAAAAATAAATTAAACTTGAAACTGAAATTGGAAGTGGCGGTAGCCTAATGGCTAGGGCGTCGGACTTGCGATCATGTGGTTGCCGGTTCGAAACCCATCCTTTGCACTACCGACATGAACCCACTCGTAACACATTATTTAGTTCAGCACGACGGGTTAACAAGAATACTAGTAATGAGCGACCCAGATTGGTAGTAAGCTTTTAAAAAAAAATAAACTAATTTTTTAATTGGGTTAACGAAAAATTATTCGCTTCTAAATACAAAAACATACTAAAAAAACGTCTAATTCAAGTTTTAGTCAATTATATTCTCTAAAATTACTAATTACCCTTACTGCTTACTTCTTTGTTTTCCTTCTCTTTAAACATATTGGCAAAGTCTTCCACGGAGATGTCGCTATTTTGACACATGAACTTATTGTTCATTGCCAAACACAATATTCGATGCATTGCGTCTATTGCTGTCTAGAATAAAAACATGACTATTCAACAGTTTAGTTTATAATAATAAGAAATAGCGTGATATTGTAAGCAGTTTTGGTGAAGCTTATGCAAAAATATTTCTACATTTTTAAATAGTACAATTAAATAATACAAGTATGCGAGCGTATTAATCCGAAGCAACTGATTATAATCACAGCGTTAATACTCGTATACAACGTGTAACTGAATATGAGCAAGACCTCGAACAGGTCGATTAGAATATCGAGTCTTAATTATAATAACGAAACCTGAAAGTCATTTTGAGACATGTGAGCATATTTTTTCAAGAAATTAATTATATCAGCTAAATATAAAACTTGTGGCCGTACCACAATCGTACTCGTGACGACTACGATATCGTTGCGTACACGCACACAATAACAATTTGTGCAAATAGGTTTCAGTTTTCCATACCTCGATCCACTGATGGACCAGGGGGCCATATTTCAGGTATTTTTTTTTTTAATTATCATTTATAACCACTGTAATCGATTCAGTAGCCGATTCTGAATAAACTACTTTCAGGTCTTGTGTTTATTCTGTTACAGATTGTATAAATATACACTGTGTTAAAAAAAAAACGATCCGAACGGGGCATAAAGGTAT
The DNA here is from genome assembly GCA_910591435.1 of Acronicta aceris. Taxonomy (NCBI): domain Eukaryota; kingdom Metazoa; phylum Arthropoda; class Insecta; order Lepidoptera; family Noctuidae; genus Acronicta; species Acronicta aceris. Next base: position 2,471,585 of record OU342767.1, on the reverse strand, counting down.
CCCAATCACATCACCAAATAAAATACGAAACAGAAATATTCATAAAGGCCTGCGCAGACGAGGGACTTTACTTTTTACTTTTTTTGTCCACCGAGATCTTGTCACGGACTCAACGCACACGGTGTACTAATCAGTTAATTTTGTTGTTTGGAAAAGTCGGAAATTTAGTGAAGCGCACGCTATGAAAGCAAATATTCTCAGATTACGTTTTGTTGATATTCACATGAATTTTAAGAAAAAGAAAATTTATTTTTAGTTTATTTCGGCTCGATTACATAATGAATGGATATTTTCACACACTAAAGGACATTTTACACTAAAGTTCGCTGTATGCGTTGCTGCGCCTAGTCAGTAGGTCTACTTTTTTCGGCGACTCCTAGACTTTTGTCTAGTCCGGTCTATTGATGTCCTCGGTTATTAGGGGGACTTTTTGTACGCAGGACTTTTAATCCATTGTATATTCAATACAGTTGTAAGGGATCATTTTGAAGGACAAAAAAGTACGCCGGAGATTGTCCCTCGTCTACGCAGTCCTTAACAATAAACAAATTAATGAAGTTTAAAATGCCCAAATTGCCACAATTACCCCAAAATCCATTTTTTTAATGTTATAGAACTATCATAGTCCTTATTATGCTTGACATAAAGGGACGGTGTCGCTGCCACCTACTGCTATTTCAGTTTACTTGATTTATAATATTATTCATTTTCGGTATCTGTTTTCTTGTAAATTAAAAATAATTATAATTATAAATATAGAACCGGATCTCGATACCTAACAATACTATCACGGGTCGGACAGGATTTTCTTAACGCATTACAATATATGTATTGGGTGCGGCATTCATGCTTTGCATGAAGAATCCGCATGGTCGGAGAGTCTACTAAGGTCCTATCTATCTCTACACCAAAATCATCGAAGTTTTTTTAGCAGAGTAGATGCGAAAACGCAACAAACGAATTACTTTCACTTTATTAATATTAGTTTGGATTATTATTAATAAGCTTAAAAACAACAATATGTTATAGGTACAATTTTCTAATGTAATTTTTATGCTAGGTATATTTTCATTAATTAATACGGAGTTCAACCCAACTGTTATTATCATTATGAGCAATGTTCGTCCTTCACCACACTCATTTGAAACTTTAGAGGTTGGCCATAAAGTTTAGAGATTATCAATATGCACAATTCCTTTATCTCGACCATTACAAAATCTTGAGTTTGAACGAGTATCCTAGTGATTAGCTGCCACCAAACATATTAAAAAAGTCCACATCTATTTCTAGTAGGGATTAATTTTACAGCACATTGCAGGCTGTTGAGAATGTTTCAAGCAAAGATACAGGTGCATCAACACGTGCCTTGTGCACTACTTTTAGCTAATTCAAGGCGTTCAATATTGACTGTTCATGGTGTTAAAGTACACAAACATGTGACAATTCCCCTCCAAAGCTTATGTTCTAAGTCCCTTCAAACTCACCACAACTAGAGCATGTCCTGGGTTCTCGTTGCAAGTGGCGACGTCTTGCAGAGCTCCCAACACACCGGGCAGAATCAGTGACAACATATCCACCACTAGCTTCTCGAGCTCAGAATTTGTGATGCGGTAGTCGGTCGTGAGCTGCGCGTGGGTCGCCGTGTGTGCGGTGACGCAGTGTATTGCGGCTAATCTGGTAATTAATTAGGAAGTTATTTTAAGTGAAGGAAAAATTCAATCGCGGGCAGGATTCGAACCTGCGTCTTCTGGTTAGATACACCAGACGCTCTGACCGCTAAGCCACCGCGAGTCCCACCCGCTTTTACGTCATAAGGTGACCTTACAAAAATGTTCTGTTATATAAATTTTGCCCTGTAAGAAGTTCAATGCAGTATGAACTTAGAACAGTTCATTCCATATATAGAGTTCAATTTGAATGCATTTGATTAATTCAGCAATTTACTACAATCTACTACTACTAACTACTAGCAACTTTTGGTCTTCAGGGACACTCACCTAAGGGCTCTAAGTTTCTCCAACTTGGCAATATGCACCGACACATAGACTGCCTTACCCAGCAACGACACTTGGGTCTTCAGCATTACCTCCCTATACTTAGTGTCTACATTGAGAAGTAAAACTGTCAAACATGTCATTACACTGTGTTTCAGTTCTTCTGGGATATCTGCAACTGAAAATCATATCTGATTTTAGATAGTAAAGAGAGGCGTCAGGTGTTTTGGCCGAGATATCAGTGTGCACCAAAGGAAATGATGTGATTGAATCTGCAATAGGGTATTATACCCATTTTTGAAAAGTGCCTCAGTTAGATTAGATAGTTCTAATAAACCACTAAAAACACTACATTTTTATTCCATCTGTAAGTGCCATAAAATAAAGTTTAAATTTACATTTTCATGCTAGACTCAGTGGACGCCATATTGCTCTGAGGTTATGATGTCAGTTGGCTGTGTAAATAATAAAAATAAAGGCTTGACATCTGACACTTTTTAGTTTACACAGCCGTATGACGTAATAACATAGTGGCTACTATTTCATGGAGTTTAAAAACAGATAAAAAAAAACTGAAAACTGAATTTAACTTGTAAAATTTATTTTGTTATTTTATTAACTAAAACTAACATTTTCTAACTGCTTCTTGCCTGAGCTGTCTCAATAATCAAAATATATTAAAAGGTTTTTTATACACAGTATAATACGCTTTTTACGCATTGCTGCTATAATATAACCAGCTTAACCAAGATGTATATCTTTGAAAGTTTAATTAAGTTATAGATTTTTTAACAGTATAGGTAATATTCCATGTTACTGACACATGCGAATATTAGACATATTGAAATAACACACCACTTTTCAGGAATTGCAAGAAAAACTGGTACTTTCTTACAAAGTTTGTAAACTCTAACGCAATAATGTCTTTGGATGACAATATTAAATTTAAAGGTCCATCAATTAGTTGAACAGGCCTGTTCTGTCCTGCCGGTGCTATGGGAAACAGAGAATTCGTCTGCGGAGTTGAACAAATTTGGCCCAACACAACTGGTCATTTCCTCCGTTATTTTTCTATGAAATTCTCAGTAGCAGCTCGGAGTCTGGATTTATGCCCAGCTAATGGCAATAGGCTCGCCCCCTATTACATGGGACCTAAACATATCGGCGAGCTGTGGGTTACATTAGTACACCTGTCTAACCCTTCATGGAATATAGGTGTGATGGTATGTTATGATAATATTTTTTTATTTTTTTACTCAGAAGTGTACCTTTTTAACTAAAGCTTTGTTTTACAGAATATAAAATATGGTTGTATTCACTTAAGTGTGACTTATATTGCAATGTGTGGCAAGGTAAATGGTAAAATTAATCAAATAAGTGACTAATTAGAGACACAGTATTATAAAAACAATTGTTATCAGGCCCTGGCAGTCAACAAGTTAATTTTAAAATTGCATTAGCCAAATAACTTTATTAATTGCAACAGCTCATAAATATTGACAGTTAGATAAGACCATCAATAACTAACAAATGTTTATTGATCCATTGCCCTTCAAACCAGCTGACTTCAAAGAGAGACAGGAAACATAAACAAGTTCTGTTACTGAAATCACTGATCTACTATCTATCATCTACAGGGTAATTTTGAAAACATGACTAATAAAAAATAATGTACTTTCAATTACCTAAATTGTAAAAAACATCTTATTCTTTATCAATATATTCGCGAGGCGCGCCCTGTCAATTCATTATGCAGATAGTTACTACATGAAGAATTAATGATTTTTTTTTCTTGATAGTAGGTTTACGCTTAGTGCCAGTTTACCTGATGTTAAGCAACACTGCAATCTATGATGGATTGTGCTTGCCTAGAAGATAGAGATTCACTTGTGAGTTAAAGATTACATCCAGATTATATCTATCTGAGACAACTCACTCGGGTAGAGCAATTGATTAATCAAATAGGTAAATGATAGTACTACTTATACTTAAAAATAGGTAAGTGATAACATATACCTATTTTTTTTAGTAGTAGCAATTGAGCTGGAGAAGACATTGCCAAACTCTCTTTATAATACTTAAAAAAAATATTTTTCCTTAATCATGAGTTCTAAATTTTGTTTTGTACACAGAGAATCATATATTTTAATTTGTTGGGGCTATTGAATATCAGATATAAAACTTAAAATTTATACTCTAATTGTTAATTAATGCCATATTTAATTTAGTAGGGGTCCTTATAAATTTATTTTGCCTAATGCTGTGTTTTATAATTACCAGTTGAATTGAGAAGCTCTGTTAGTTTTTATTTACTACAAAGACATGTTGACTATGGAAAAGGGTTACTAGAGTCCATGGAATGGGTCAATGTTAGTGGACTACAGCTGGAACTTGAGTTACCCCTGAAAGTGATAAAGACAGGCGAAAGGAAGAGAAATCCTGGTATAAATAAGTTAAATATTTAAAATTTTAAAAAGCTAAAAAAGAATCAAGTTTTTTAAAACATAACAGTTTTTATGTTCTTTGAAATCTTACTTAGAATTTAATTTTTTATACTGGCCATATTTTTAAATGTAATAAAATAACTATGTACTTGTATTTTCATATTCAGGGCACAAAAGAATTTAATTTTGTTGATTAGTGGACATATTTTTTCTAGAACTTATAGAAGCAAATATGTTTTTTTTTTGTAACAAAAAGGTTCTTACTCATTCCTGGCTTGGTATGATCGAACACTATTTGCAGTAAGCCAATCTCCAACTTCATGCACATTTCAAAGCTATTAACAACAACTTTCTCTAACACAGCCTTCATGGAATCCACCAACTTTTGCCGCAGAACATATTTCTTCCTGCAACATATAATGTCAAAATGTGTGAAAAAAATAATTCCAACAATATTACTATGTAAAATCCTATTTATTATGGGGGGTACATTATGGTAACCCTTTGAGGCTTAACGTCTCCAACAAACAGGTTTTGGGTATTTAATACAAAAATATAGCTCAGTGTCTGAGCCAGGCCTTGATTGTTCTAAGACCAACAGGAGGCAAATTAAGAATTACATAGTGTAAGTACCAAACAATATGCAGGTGGAGTATTCCTCTGTCTTATCAAAAATATCAAAGTACTTACTCAGTTTCACCCGACTTTATGTGTGTAATGAGTGGAAAAAGTAAGTATTGTTGAAGCTCCTGAACCACTTCTTTTTTTAAATCGGTTACGCGGTGGTGAAAAGCATCAATACTATCTTCTGTGGGGCACACCATGAGAACATCGCACACTGGTTTGATGCGAGAAAAAGCTTCTTTCAAGTCGGCATTCATCTTGATGTAATGGGCATCTAACGTAGCTGCTAAATATTTGGAAGAAATATTCATTTATGATTGACCATCACTCCAACAGTATTTGTTTTGTTATTTGCAGCAGAAAATAAAATCATTTGATTTCATTTTACAAAATGTCATTGTCAAATGTCATAATGTCATTCAGTGTTGCCAGAGCCAGATGCCAGATGTACGATTTAAGTCGTATCCCTACGATTTTTTACGAGTTTTATGCATGTACAACGCACAACCAAAAGCTAAAAATCGTAGTAATTCTACTCTATTTCATATTGTCTAAACATCGGACGCCAGACGAATTTTGGGCAGAAAGACTTTGGACGACTTTAATAATAGGTATTGCAAAAGCTCTCGATTTACTGTGCCTTCCTCACTCTAATGCTGATTGTGTATGATGCTTCAGTCCACCTGGACTGAACACACTTTGTCGGTTTTATATTATTTTCCAAAACTTGTGTTTCCCCGAAGTTTAATGTGTAATTATAGTGGATAGTTAACCGTTAAGTGTTCGTGAACGTGCGCGAGTGTAGGCAAATGATATAAAATTGAAAATCGTGACTTTTGTGTTCACTCATAAACTCCATCGAAGCCTTAGTGAAGTTTCCATTAGTTTACTGGGGATAAAGTGATGTGTTATAAACTACAAAAAAGACATGACTTAAAGGTCTTAGTAACCAGGTCATAAAATTCCTTAAAAAAATGCTTCAGTCCAGTAACTCTTACTAAAACGAAAATCCGAAATAGGCTCAGCATTGAAACCAAACGCCACATTATTAGCATACACATAGAACGCTTTGAATATTGTGTTGATTTCTCTCCAACACGAGAAACGTTAAATAATATGAATAGCAAAACTCTTTTTAAAGATAAATACTTTTAATTTTGTCATTTTAAATCTTTATTACAGTAATAAAGTGTTAAAGATAGGAAAAGGTCTTTTTTTAAAACGTACTATTTTTATTTTCATGACTTTCTTATGGTATGCGACTTTTATTTACCCATTTTACGATCGCGCTCATTCAAAACGTCTGGCAAAACTGTTGACATTTGCTTCCTGTCAAAATATATATTAACATCTCGCTAAATGACCCAATGATTTAATATTAATAGATACGCCATGTTTATAGTAAATGAAAGACGCTCGCTACATATACATACCCATAGCTGCACAAAGGGGTACATTTTGTATCGGGAACGGATTGACGGATTTGACAGATATAAAACACGGCCACAAATTAATATGGCATTGTTTTCTGATTTGGTCAGGCTAGTGTGCATTGTCCCAACTCCTTACACAATGCTGCGACGCTTCACTCCTTTTCCCATGTTTTGCCCTATATATAATAAAATCGTAGCACCCGATTGCGGTGCCCCCTACCCGCTCAAATTGTAAATCTAAACCATCCAGGGACCCATTAATTATACACAAAAAAAAAACAAAATCACACCAGCAGCTTATGAGGCGTGCACAATGCACAGAACGCCATCTACTGGCCTAATGGCCCTAGCAAAACAGAAAACAACGCCATTTTCATTTGTGTCCGTGTTTCATAATGAAACACGGACACAAACACAAAACAATTTGACAGCAATGAAACTTTCATTGCTGTCAAATTGTCAATCCGTTCCCGATACAAAATGGTTCTGGCACTCGCCGGCCGAGCTACTACGGCCCCCATCGCTTCGCTTGCTCGACTCGGCTAAGTTCTAACCTAATCTAACCGATATTTATATTTCTTACATCTGCCATATCATGAAATGCCGGATTACCGGCACATCGTGATCTGCCCATTTAAATGATCGGCCCACGGCATACATCGGCTTGGTTTGTGTGATCTGCCAACATAAATTAAAAGTAAAGCCATCCAATATATATATATGTGGACTTCAAAAAAACCTTTATTATTCAATTTTCTCGTCCTTACAAGGGGTCAAAATTATAGCATTTTGGCTCCTCTATGACGTCTTGTCAGGAATCCGTTGATTGAGTTACCAGTAACCCCGTATTAGAAAATAACCACAAAGAGCAACGTTTAATATTTTTTGCTTTGTGGTTTCTAATCTGTGAGTAGAACGAAACGTAGGTAGGTACCACAATTTTAGTTTCAAAAGAGGAATTGTCAATTCAATTGTCAAAGTCAGGTGATAATATTGGTCTATTGCTGTCAAGTTGTATGAAATCGAGAATGCGATAAAATAATTAAATTATCTTAGATTTAATCATGTTTTTATGATTTATTAAAGTGTGAGAAATATTCCAAAATGTTCACCTTGGTGGGGCAGCGGGTCTTACATAAGTGCCTCAAGATTTTGAGGTTAACTGTTGCAGATTTCAGCAACTTGCCAGACATAAAGAAATTGAATGCGGTTCGGACTGTTGAAAAGATAATAGATACCAACACAAGCATCTTTATTGAAAGTCCTATTCATGTAAAGATTCAGCCGATCGATGTGGACGATCTTAAATCTCACAACAAACTGACCATGACATTGTATAGCGAAGGCAAAGAAACTAGTGATTTTCAAGTGAAACAGTCGTCTAAACGCTTGGAATTGCTTAATAAGAATATTGCGTCAGACAGAAATGATGTTTGCGTAATCCAGGTACCTTATAATTTGAAAGTACAGGTCACCACAACTGATTGTGCTTCAGTTCACCTAAATAAGTTAGAAGGTGAGGAGTTTATTGTTAAAACGCAGAAAGGAGATGTCAATGTTTCTGATCTGAAAGCTGGGAATATTGTGGTTGAAAGTATTGAAGGTGAAGTTAAATCTGAGGGCCGGCTGCAAGCATGCAACATTGATTTAAAAACAGGCTTGAATTCTGGCATCAAATGTAACAATATAATGGCAAATGGCCTTAATGTCACAACACATGCTGGAACAATCATTGTAAAATCTTGTTACAGTGACAAATCACATTTTACTACTTTAATGGGCAACATCATCCTGGAAAGTCTCCACAGATCAGTGATAATTGATGTGATCCAGAAAGGTAACCTACGCATCACAGGTTTCTCTGGGAACTTACAGGCTTGTTTGAAAAGTGGAGAGGTCTATATGCATGCCTCACAGTTTACAGACAAAAGCAGTATTTTCATACATGAAAAGGGCAAAGTTGAGGTTCTAATACCAGATATTTTAAAAAATTTGCCTGCTACAAACTTAATTGCTGAAAAGATACATGTTGATGAGAAAATATTTAAGCTTGGCCGATTTATGGATGATTCATATCCCAAGAGGTTCCGATTTGAGAAGGAACCACATCATGAATTGCATGTAGTTTGTAAGAATGGCTCAATTGAGTTAAAAGAGACAGACTTACCATTTTTTGTGTAGTCAACTTACCTGTTTTGTATAAAACATGTACATTAGGTTGTATTGGAGGATTTACTGTGTAGCTTCATGCAAGTGCTTGTTACTTTTTCTATTGAAGTAAACTTTATTTGTTATTATTAAATGTATTTTTAACATTGGGATGTGTTGATCATTTTGGTAAAATGTATTTAAGTAGTGATCATGTCACTTAATGTAAATTTGATTCACTGAGTTTAACTTTGTCTCTAGTTTTGGCTATAAGATTGCCACTTATGTATGCTTCTAAAGTCATTGGTGTGTCTGAATTTTTCCTTGTATTTAGTAAAACCAATATTGTGCTTAATATTGTATATGAATTTAGAAAGATGCTTAGATTTTAGCTTTCTTTTCCTTGTATTACTACACTAATTTGTGTTGTGACAGGAAAAATCCAAAGGAAGGTTGCATTACACATTTATGTTGGGTTAATAAGTAAAAAGTATTAAATTTTAGTAAGAGTATTAGACTAATTGCAAACATAATAAGATACTTGGTTTTAGCAGTAATTCAATACTATAAATGCAATGTTTATTCTATAAAATAAAATTATCAGTGTTGTCTTCCATGAACCATACATTGAATTACTTACTAGTTAGAATGGCTCGTTAATACTAACTCATGTGTAAACATTATAATTTTAGAAAATTAAATTTTAATGAAATGAAGATTAAATTATGGTATCTTTATTTAGATATAAGAACTACTAGATTACAACTGCCAAAGCAACATTTAATGTCATTCAATTTCTACTGTTAACAAGCATTTTAATTAAATTCATGCATTTATGAGTAGCATTTGAAACAGAGCATTTGAGCAGTATAAGTTGTTTCAGTTCACAACATTTTAAAAATATATTTGTAGTTCCTCAATAAGCATTTTAGTGTACTTGCTTGTATCATATTATGTCTCGTTACTGCTAGTCTCTATCCATTTAGTAGAATTAAATGTTCTTCTTTAGGATTTTAAAATGTTCGTAGGTATTCAACATGTTATTTATTCAAGTAGATAGTGATCTGTTGAAAATGTCATTAAAATATTATCTCATAATTATCACATGTATTATTTAAAAATCTATCCTTTTACACTTGAAAACATTAACTCGCTAATAAGAGTTAATCTACGTAATCCCTCAGTAATTTATTTGCCATTTAATTATATGTATATTTGCCAGTTTGTTTACTTTTTAACTAGGTAATCGTTAATTGGGTACAAAGATGATGGTTAGTGTAGTGTGGGGCGCCGCCGTCGCTGTGATAACGAGGCTGTTTATATGCTGCGCGAGTGCGCGCGCGCGCCAGTCTTACCGTCGCCGCTGCCGTCATGCCGGCCTGTGCGCCCGAGTACAGCCGCCTCGCACGCTCTAATACAGAGCTAGTTTTCTCTCCGAGAGTTAAACGATGCTCGCATCAACCGCCGCCTTTCACGGCCCTACGGCGCTCGTTCTCTTCCACGTTCTCCCTGATACCTGAGGAGCGAGCTATATCTCCCGAACGCCCGCCACCGCTACCGCGCTTCATCAGAATCATCACATGGGGACCACGACTCATGCTGCGACCGTTCTTTGCCATCCTAAGCCTCATCGCGCACCCAGCTTGGAAGCAAATTCTAGTTGTTCTACCTACGTTATGGATCGCCGCATCCTTGTTTTTATTCTGGAAGTGTGTTCAGTGCCCAATATGTGTTCTCAAGATGATTGGACGTACCATAAGCTCAAAAAACCAGAAGAAACCACGTACTGTACTTATTAGCGGTGGAAGCTCTGTGCAAGCTTTACATCTGGCCAGAAATTTTCATTCAGCCGGTGCCAGGGTTGTAGCTTTCGAAATAGAGGGGCAATTTGCATTATTGAAGTACTCTGCTGCGGTGCATAAATTTTATACAGTACCGCGGCCAAATCCGGCTGATCCTTTAGCCTATGCACGAGCGGTGAGAGAAATAGTAGAAAGAGAATCAGTGGTGTTTTATGTGCCCGTTAGCTCTACTACTCCGGCTTATTACGACGCCCTTGCAAAGTCAAATTTAGAAGTCATTGGATGTCAATGCTTTGTTCCATGCGCTCGCGACGTTGTTACTCTTGATGACCCTTTGGAGCTGATGAGGGTGTGTCGCGCTGCTGGCCTAGCAACACCACAGTTTTGGGTAGTGGCCAACGACGAAGATGTACGTGCCTGGTACGATAGCGGAGCTTCTAAGGAAGGAAGGCATTTCATTGCTAGTGCTGGTGCACGTGGAGCAAGAGACCGCTTGCGTTTTGTCATGCCTGAAGAAAAAGCACAATTTAGATTTCCACGCGAAATCAGTGCAGAGAAACCGTGGGTGATAGTTCGGGAGCCAAAGGGAGAAAGGATTGTTACTTGCACGACATTGAAGGAGTCGCGAGCTGTCAATAACGTTTCATGCCGCGTTGACTCTGCAAGAAAAGGACTGGTACCTCAAAGGGATGATGAAGCTGACGCTTGGGTGCAGCGATTTGTATCATTCATGGCACCAGCGAGGCCTATGACTGGACATGTATCATTCAGACTTGTTCGTGAAGAGCACACGACAAATGGACATAACAATAAGCTGATAGCCATTGGAGCTCGTGTTGGAGTATCTTTACCATATTTATGCCAAGGAACGGCGCGATGCGGCCATGCGGCAGCTGTGGGGAAGCTGCTGGATACCGTGCTGGACACCCGCGAGGCGCTGTTTACATTCTGGGACCCGCTTCCTTACTGCGCATACTATCAGTCTCGCGCGCCCGAGGACCGAAGGCCTCCGCCGCCGGAGCCATGCAAGACGCCGCCCAATGTTCCTCTTTGAAGTGTAATGTAGTGAATTCGTAGGAATTATTTATTAAAGACACTCAAGTACCTGAAGAGTGCGTGAGTGGGAGCTCTCTCGGCGTGCGTGCCAGTTAAGTCACGCTGTCTGTGTGTTGTTTGCTCATCTCGCTTGTGTACCAAGTGTGTGATCGAGGGACGATACGATACCTATATTGTAACTACTAAGTAGATATTTTATGAACATGTATACCTACATATTGTTAGGTTTAAGGAATAAAAATGGTCGATATATTTAATTTTATTTCGTTTATTTTCTTTATTCATGCATACGTTCTATAAAAAATTTTGGCAGGTTATCGCAAATCATTGTGTAAAGCAAAATTTCGTTACTTGGATCACTTATTTTGGGCCAAGAGGCCAAATTCTCCTAAAGAAAGTAATTACTTAAATTACAATTTGTTTTGTTTTATAAACAGCAAAGAAACTGTAAGTAGGTACTTACCTACGGTAGGCATCAAACATTTTTATTACCAAGCAAGCAAGCAAGTTGATAAAAGTTATTTTTCCACAAGATCTGCGGAGAAAAGTGTGATCTATGGCCGGGCGCCCCCAGTGACCCGGACGAGATAAGCGCTATCTCTTCAAGTGCACTAGGTACTATTTATAATAATATACTTACCACTTATCAGGTTAAACGGACAAACACCATCGGACAACTTGTGTGGGTAGGCAGATGCTTAGGCAGTTGTATGAATGAAGTCTATCTTGGGATACCTAATAGGAACATGACTATCGTAGGCGAACTCGGAGATCTTGGAATTCGTAAACGCAAATGTGCCTAATTTCAAAACTATATGGGGACAATTTCTTACTTTACCTGATAGATACCTATTACCTACTTACTTACCAAATTTAGTTTTTCCCGGGTGGCGGAAATACAATCATGGTAGGCTACTTACCAGTGTAACCATCTGGAAAGTAGGTACACAATCTGCCAAACGTAAGCTGAAAATCTGCTAGATACTGAGCACCATAGCTATCTCGCGACGTTTTGAGCAATTAGGTGAAAATTTGTCATTTCTTTACTTGTGTTTGGGTATATTCAACTAATAATTGTAAACAATAAATTTATGGCTTTTATCAAAACATAAATACCCGAATCTTGATTTTCTAGGGTGAAATATCGATTTACTGGATCAGTAATTTGTGTTAAAATTAGGTGAAAGATTTTTTTTTTATTCTTGATAGGCTTACGCTTGACCGCCATTTAGCTTTTTTCTCGAATCTGCCAAATTGCTATTTCGTCGACATAATCTGCCTAACTGAAAAGTAAATAGCCAAATCTGCCGTTATGGCAGAAATCTGCCACGATTGGTCACACTGCTACTTACAGGCCTAATTATTCAAGTTCCTTTCAGGGAATACACCTATAAATATTGTTTATTGAGTAGGTATCTACTTATTAGTTACTTGAATATAATAAATGGCTACGTGATGAAGCTGGCCTACACAGGGCTTATCTAGGATAAAGCAGAAAAATACATAAATGCTGGTTGTTATGGTAGGTACTGAATACCTAATCTCTTAAGAACTTTCAGCCGCTTGCTGATAAAAAAATATTTCACGTATTAATACGAGTAGGTAGGTACCTACTTTCTTTATCTTCTAGCTAACACCTAGGTAAAAGTAAAATACCATTCACTCGTGATTAATCAGGAAATATCAAAAACTGCAGATAAAGAAAAATAAAAAAAATATGATTTAAAGTAAATTACGTAGTTCTGAAGTAACAAACCTACAAGTTCATATAACCGAATTGGGAGCCTCCTCCTTTTTTTGAAGTCTTAAAATACAAACTTACCTGGGTGCATATGTAGGTTCCCTATAAAGAGTAGACATTCGTTATGTATGTATCTCCGAATTGTAAAAATTCTCTCAAAGTGTGAACTGATTACGAATCACGAAATCTTAGAAATTAAAAGGCCTACAAACTTGAAACTTGACGCATTCGCCACGAAAGGGTGTTGTGGACTTCCCGTATGTACTGTGTTGGGAATAACTAAATAATAAATATTTATTATTATAAACCGTGATCCCAATGCAGGGCAAAGGCCTTCCTTTCCTTCTTCTACTCTTCCCGGTTGGGAGTTTTCAGCATCCAACCCACGCAGTACAAGCTCATCCCGCCATCTCGTTCTGAGTCCGCGACGTCTTCTGGAATTCTGTGGCATCCACATTGTAAATAAATAAATCGTTTATTTTCAAAAAACTTGTCGACACTTACACATGTATAGTTGTATTCCAAATACTTAGCTCAATATTCAATACTTTATTGCACTCCATAATCATGTTAGATGTTGCATAATAATTATTATCACAAAAGGTACATTATGGACCCTGCAGGGCACGGCAACTGTGAAGAGACATATTATCTTGTCTCTGCCATCCCCAATGGGAGACAGGCGCCATTGTATGTATGTATAAGTAAGTAGGTAAGTATATGTGATGATGGCCGGTAAATTTTATGTCCTCACAGTAAGGTTATTCAATTAAGGATTACATTAGTTGCCATTACAGATGGAAGATATGAACTCATGTAAGGGAAGGTATGAATTATTGTGTGTGTGCGCGCGCGTGTGTGTGTGTTTGTGTGTGTGTGTGCATGTGCGTGCATGTGTGTGCAGGTGTGCGCGCGCGCTTGTGTTTGTGTGTGTGTGTGTTCACGAAATATGACCATTTATTCACTAGTGGACTTTGAATGAATGAACTTTTCAATACTGGAAAATATGGACATTTGAGGCTGGTTACCTAGTAGTTTGTGAGTAATATTTGAAGCATGCACCAAAAAGGATTTTGAATAAAAATTCATTGTGGACAAAAACTAGTAGCCTGCGAAATTGCGCATGTGAAATCGCTGTGAAAAATTAACATAATTTCATTAAATGAAAATGAATGAAAAGTAGGAATAATTGCATGCCTGCACGAGAAACTCCACATTCACACATTACAGGAAGATAAATAATTTGGTTTTGTAATTATTTCCTAAAATTGTAGAACAAAAGTTATTTGTTATAGCTAATGAGTAAGTTTCTTACGTTTATTATATTAGAAATGTGTTTGTTTGTATGCATTGAAGTTGATAATAAATTACTATGTCATAGTATGTTCATCGTGTGACATGACCTCGATCACGTGAACCTCGTGTGCTGAACATTATTTTCAAAGTTCATGAGTTCCGTATCACATGTCGACGTATGCTTATCTTATGGACACCACGCCTTTCTCGTTGTCGATAGTTGTTCTCTATTTTATTATTTAACAACACTATCTAAATTAGAAGTAGCTACAACTAAGGTTACCCTATACGATATATAGGTTCACATCGAATTACTATAAATTATTCTCTGATCTCTGAGAAGAAACACCGATACAAACTCAGAGAATCATGGTCTCTTTTAAAGTCCAGACAGTAGTAGTGGTATTACAACTAGTATGTACAACATTATAATTATGTGAGTGTTACGACGTTCTAAACGCAAGTCAGTAGCAAACAGGGCATCCCGTTTTCACTTGAATATAACTAAGATGTTATGGCAGGGAATTTTCCGATTTTTCTTGCGTAGATAAAAGTTTTTTTTGCAGTCATTAGATATCAATATGAATATAGAAACCAATTATAAATATTTTTTCAGGTTTCATTCAACATCAGCTTCATCATCGTCTCGGTGGATAATTGGATAGGCATAAAACGGATGTTGTATTTCCGGATACTGGATACGGATGTTTATGTAATATCTACTACCGGAAAAGTGTGAAGTTTAACTTTGTACTTATTCATTTTTAGGGTTCCGTACGTCAAAAGGAAAAAATGGAACCCGGACGGACGGACAACATCCTATAAGTAATTATAGGATGTTGTCCAACGGACGGACAACATCCTATAAGTAATTATAGGATGTTGTCCGTCCGTCCGTCCGTCTGTCTCTAAATACCCTTTATCTCGGGGAAGGCGTGTAGGTATCGATTTGAAATTAAAACCATATACTCAAGTCTACAGTTCCTTGAAGCTGTAAAAAAATCAAACTTTTAAGTTAATGTAAAAAAGAGATACGGCCGTTTGTGCCGCAAAAGTCTTATATTTCGACACTCAAGGCAATCAAAATTTATATATTTTATAAATTTGTATGGAACCCTCGGAAAGACTCACACTTTTATTGTTATTACCGGTAAACGAACTGACGGGCCACCTGATGAGAAGTAGTTAGGTATCGTCTCCCATGAACACCTGCAACACCAGAGGAGTTGCAGTGTCGATGTTTTTAACATAATCCCCAATTGAACCTTTGCGGAATATAATATAAATACATAACATACCATCACGCTTGCATTCCCCGAAGGTTTATACTATATATATACTCTCACAGTTCGCCGCTATGTTTAGGTCTCATGTAATAAGGGCCGAGCCTATTGCCATTAACCGGGCACAAATTCCAAACTCCGAGCTGTTACTGAGGATTTCATAGAGAAACCCAATAACACATTGCTCGACCTGGGAATCCCTCTAGCATAGCAGTCCCGGTTGGGACCACTAGACTAATGAGGCAGTTTGCAGTTTGTGGAATATAGGTACCTAATTCTATTTACGTAAAATTTACATACTTCCGGAGGCCCAATGTTACGTCCCAATGGTCACGTAGTCTATCAGTTTGTCCTAAATGTGTCACACGTGTCAGGCAGAGCAGCAGGCGACTCCGTGATTCGCCACATGACGGGCCAAAGTTTGAAAATATAACACAACATACCATCATGCCTGTATTCCCCGAAGAGTAAGGCAGAGGCGTACCTACTTACTTATAGAAAAACCCAATAATACTTTGCTCGACCTGGGGATCGAAACCAGGACCTCTAGCGTAGCAGTCGCCCTTGGGACCACTAGACTAATGAGGCAGTCAAAAATATATATTCAACTAATTATTACTTGGTTTTACCGAATGTTTATCCTGTCTAGACTGATAATGGAGCTGAGGTTCTTAAATATTTATTTAGTTCTTCCTGAGATTATTTCTTAATAGATACACGACCGATCTTTAAGCTGGAGTTCTGGGTTTGATTCCCAGGTTGGGCAAAGTGTTAGTTGGGTTTTCTATGAAATACTCAGTAGCAGCGCGGAATTTCTATTTGTAGAAATACACTCGCCCCCTATTTTATGTGATATAAACATGTTGGCGAACTCGGGGTACAGGCAGAAACAGAAATACAGGCGTGATGGTATGTCTATTGCGTTATACATAAGCTATTCGATATACCTACAGGAGAAGATAATCCGAATTTTTCACTACAGTATCGAACAAAGACCACAAAAAAAGATAATGTTGGATATGATTTTATGATGTAGATTGCTATTAAACTGAATTGGCAATAAAAACCACCAAGAAAATATAGAATTTGCTCGTCAAAATTGCAATTTTTTGCCTCATGTTTGTATAATTATCACAATATTTATATTGGGTAACTGATGTGCCAATTTGATAACGATTAAGTAGAAAGTGATAAATTTTATCTATTTGTATAATCACGGCGTCATGTCTGCAACAAAAAAGGTGTTTGTTTGAAATTTTACTACTAATTATTTTTATTTTTTAAATGCGGCAATTTGGATGGATGTTTATTACTCAATCACGCCAGTGCCGCCCAACGGATTTGGATGAAATTTGGCAGAGAGATAGATTATAGTGTGCACATTGGTTAGGTTTTTTTAATTCAGGTCGGACCCAATTCTGAAGTCCACACAGACGAAGTCGCGGGCAGAATAGTCATATCGGTAGCAGTTATTTTTTTTTAAACGTTGACTAGGATTTTCTCCTGTATCGTGGGTGCGTTTATAAACACAAATTCTCACATACACATACGCCCAGACCCGGAAAAACTACCTGTAAATCATACGAATACATATTTGCTCCGTGTAGGGATCGAACCCACAACACGTGGCGCAGAAGCCGTTCGCTCAGCTGCTACGCCAATCGTGTACTATGTATTGTGTATTATATCTCAAATATATAGTAATCTCATATTTTGTCTTGGTTCGGTAAAAACACCTAAATGTTATTAAACACATAAAGTTGCACTTTGTTTCGTTTACTAATTAGGTAGGTGTAAGTAGATGGAGTTTTCACTTGCGCCAGTTATCAAGCGTCCTCAATGAAAGATCCGCTTCGAACGAGATTGTATTTATTTTTAATGTAATTAACAAGGAAACTTTTGTAGAATTGATTGTATTATTCATACTGTTATTAATATGATTGAATTGAATGTATTGGAATCGGAACAATATTCGGGTAGCCATAGATAAGGATACTTAATATATTTTCTTATAATTTGAATTCGTAATTTGTTGACTCATATTATGTACTAGCTTTTGCCAGCGACTTCGTCCGCGTGGAATAGTTACTTTGTTCCTTAGTTCTTCGCCCGCGGTTTCACCTGCGTTGCCCCGTTCCTAAGGGTTGTAGCGTGATGTTTTATAGCTTGAAACCTTTCTCATGAATCACTCATTTTCCCAACATTTCCCTTCACTGCTCTGCTCCTATTGATCGTAGCGTGATGAAAAGTATACTATAACCTGCCCAGGAGTATGAAGAACAATTGTACCAAGTTTCGTTGAAATCCGTCGAGTGGTTTTTGTTTCTATAACGAACATACAGACAGACAGACAGACAAAAATTTTACTGATTGCATTTTTGGCATCAGTATCGATCACTAATCACCCGCTGATAGTTATTTTGGAAATATATTTCATGTACAGAATTGACCTCTCTACAGATTTATTATAAGTATAGATATTAGGATCCGGCAGATACGAGGTAACTCTGTCACGCTAGCTCTGTAGAGCTACGCACTATACTTAGTTTCTTTCGTGTGATTGTCATTTTGTAGGTAGGTAGTATCTAGGATTTCTGAGTAATAACTACATAAGTTAATAACTCGATCTGCAAGACTCGCCGAATATATCGAGAATTCGAGATCGTAAGAAAGAAATCGGAGAGTGTCGTCGGTGCCGTTTGACATAACTACGAAAATTTTGACAATGGTTATGGGTACTGTCTCATTAGCCCAGTGGTCCTGAGCGCGACTGCTCCGCAAGGGCTCGATTCGAGTTTCGAGATTCGAGAGGCTCGAGTTGAGCATAGTGTTATTGGGTTTTTCTATGAAATTCGCAGTAGCAACTCGGGAGTTCGGAATTTGTCCGCGGTTAATGACATTAGGCTCGCCCTCTTTTACGTGGGCCCTAAAGATACCGGCGAACTGTGGGTGTACATTAGTAAACCTCTGCTTAACCCTTCGGGAAATACAGACCTAATGGTATGTTATGTTTTAGTGATAGTTGCCGAAAGGCTTGTCAACCAGTTTATCCGAATAAATGATTACTGGGATGGTTTGATGGCAATAACTTCTTGTTAAACGGATATTTAACTGCAACAAATGGATAGAATGATGATTGATGGATGTATATTTGATTGTCATTTAGTATTTGAACGAAAAAAGATGAACTAACTATAACCAATTTATACATTATTACTAAGGCGTTTAGCATATTGCGTTCTCATGACGTCCCTAAACTTCTCGACTAATCGACAGAGATTATTTTAGGTAATAGGCAATTTAATGACGTGGTGCATTGTCTAACATTACATTAAATTTTTCCACCGGGATTGCGTTATCTGTCGCCCTTGTTCGACCTCTAATGTGCGTTCCAATTGCTAGTTAGTATTTAAAAAATATGCAAATTTCTTAAAAATATTAAATAGTCATTGTAAATCTAACTTAGCCACGAGCTAATAAAGTAAAAGGTTAAAAATATTCGAACGTTGTTTATGTAGAGGTTTTTGCCCTTTAGGTGATTTGAAAGTATATAGTACCTATTTAAATTTATATGGCTTGCAATACTAATGCATTGCAATGCCCCTTTTTTACACTTTTACCAGACTGCGCCAGCAGGAGGGTTATGTTTTTCAAGTGTATTGTATGTACCCATGTATATTTGTTTGGCTTCCTAAATGGCTTGATGGATTTTAGGTTGAGAGGCATCGTCAGATTCGTCGCAATTGTGAGAGTGTCACTGGGTATATCAAAATTATAAAAAATAAAATGGCTGATTTTTGACACCATGTCATAAAAAAATATTTCCTCAAAACTTATCGAGGTAAAGGGTTTTATAAATGGCTTACAAAAATATAATAACTTATAATTATGTTTAAATATTATTTGGAACTAGCTTTTGCCAGCGACTTCGTCCGCGTGGAATAGTTACTTTGTTCCCTAGTTCTTCGCCCGTGGTTTCACCTGCGTTGCCCCGTTCCTAAGGGTTGTAGCGTGATGATATATACATTGATAGTTTGAAACCTTTCCCATGAATCACTCATTTTCCCAACATTTCCCTTCACTGCTCTGCTCCTATTGATCGTAGCGTGATGAAAAGTACACTATAACCTGTGGTTTGGGCTGTGCGTTGATAGATCACTATGTCAGTCAGTCAGTCACCTAACGTAAGAGTAGACAAATATAATCAGAAAGCTCCGAACTGCTAAGCTATCGGGAGTTACACGTGTTATTGTGAATCAACCATAAAAGATAGACATTTGCTGTCGTGGAATATTTTTTATATAATTTTAAGGAGAACATTTCCGTCATACATGATTTCTGTGTAGCTTTAACCATTAAGGCTGCACACGCGACGGAAGCTTAAAAAATGGAGTAAGTTCTCCTGTTTTCCCAACATTTCCCTTCACTGCTCTGCTCCTATTGATCGTAGCGTGATGAAAAGTATACTATAACCTGCCCAGGAGTATGAAGAACAATTGTACCAAGTTTCGTTGAAATCCGTCGAGTGGTTTTTGTTTCTATAAAGAACATACAGACAGACAGACAGACAGACAGACAGACAGACAGACAGACAGACAGACAGACAGACAGACAGACAGACAGACAGACAGACAGACAAAAATTTTACTGATTGCATTTTTGGCATCAGTATCGATCACTCATCACCCGCTGATAGTTATTTTGGAAATATATTTCATGTACAGAATTGACCTCTCTACAGATTTATTATAAGTATATATAATCCTAAGTGTAAATTAAAAAAAGTTAATTTAAAAAGACAAAAAACCCGATTGCCAAAAAAGATGGAAACAAGATGACCAATCTCATGCAGTGTTTTTTAGCAGTCGGGTTTTTTTTATTTTAGTTACCTAATTACACACGCTACACAGACACCATCTTTACTCACTAATATCGATCGTTAAAAGTAAATTCATACAGTTTATAATATCTTACAACGTTGACTGAGAAATTCCATACGGTAATTGGAAAATCCTCACAATGTCCATTTATTGATTGATT
The DNA here is from genome assembly GCA_910591435.1 of Acronicta aceris. Lineage (NCBI taxonomy): Eukaryota > Metazoa > Arthropoda > Insecta > Lepidoptera > Noctuidae > Acronicta > Acronicta aceris. The sequence continues at coordinate 2,450,724 of OU342767.1, read as the reverse complement.
AATAATTATTTTCTGATTGTGATGTTCTATACGGTAATTGGAAAATCCTCACAGTGTCCATATATTGATTGATTAATAATTATTTTGTGATTGTGGTGTTCCATACGGTAATTGGAAAATCCTCACAATGTCCATTTACTGATTGATTATTATTTGTTTTGTGATTGTGGTGCTTGGAGTGTGGACTTGCTGCTTTCCATTTTGGTCTTTCTCAAGTTTCCCAGCTGTGCGACAGAACTATTTTGAGTATTTGAATGAACAAGCACGCCAATAAGATTACCTTTTCCAATCCTATAGCTTCCCTACGACAACGTTTAAGATAACACATTCTTAGAGGTTTTGTATAAGAAGCTGGAAATGTTTTTTTTATTACTTACTAATTGTCAGATACATATATGTATAAACTCTAAACTATATTTTGTGCTCACTATGACAGAAGACATAAGTATTCTATCCGCGAATGAACTTTCAAGTTTATTGTTCATACATAGATACATGCCATCACGCCTGTATTCCCCGAAGAGTTAGGCAGAAGCGGAGTGTTACTAATGGACACCCACAGTTCGCCGGTATGTTTAGGTCCGACCGACCGTGCATTTGCATGGCGGTGAGACTATTGCCATTAAACGGGCACAAATTCCACTTAGCTAGACCTGGGAATCGAACCCAGGACCTCTTGCGTAGCAGTCGCGCTCAGGACCACTAGGCTGTTGAGGCAGTTCATTGTTCAATTACTGATAAAGTTATATCACTACAACAAATGGATACGGCCTTCATTTTTTTTTATTCTATCCAAAGATACTGTTATAAAGAACAGTAGAGATTGCGATTAAATAAAAAAAATGCGTATAAGTGCCGTCGTCCAAGGTTGCAGCGCAGACGCACCGCAGACGACGATTAGACGTTATCACTTTGCTATACTTAGGTATGTGTGTTACGAACACTATCTGTTTATGTTCCGAAGAAATGAGGAAAATTATTGCAGTGGAGGATTTTGAGTTTATGCTGGTTTAATTAGGGTAGACGATAAGAAATAGACTGCCTCATTAGTCTAGTGGTCCCAAGCGCGACTGCTACGCTAGAGGTCCTGGGTTCGAACCCCAGGTCGAGCAAAGTGCTATTGGGTTGGTTGTTTCTATGAAATTCTCAGTAGCAGTTCGGAGTCTGGATTTGTGCCCGGTTTATGGCAATAGGCTCGCCCCTTGTTACATGGGACCTAAACATACCGGCGAACTGTGGGTGTACATAAGTACGCCTCTGCCTAACCCTTCGGGGAATACAGGTGTGATGATAAGAAATAGACAAGATGACTTTTATTTATAGACTTGCAACAATATTAATAGTTTATTTATGTACGGTCTTACCATTATTGTTCTATATACTAGAAATGTGTGTCGTTATAACAAGCATGGACATATAAGAAATGCCAGTTTTGAAAGTGACACCAATTACCGACAAGTTGCTCCTTGTCCTGTGTGATGCATATCGCTAAAGAGCATATTAACAAGAAGGTGTGATTGTGAATTATGATGGGTATATGTAGGTGAATAGGAAGGGAGACAAATGAAAATATGGTTGGATTGTGTGAAAGATGATATGGTTATAGAGGTAGTAACTGCTGAGAAGATTTACTGGTTTGTGACACTTACGCGAATTTTAGACATTGAAATAAAACTAACTACTTTTTACGGATACCGTAGGATACGGTGAGCTCGTTCTGCGTGAATCTTTTTTTTTATGGGATAGGAGGGCAAACGAGCAGACGGATCGCGATGGTAAGCGATTACCGCCGCTCATGGACACCCGCAACACCATAGGAGTCACAAATGCGTTGCCGACCTATTAGAAGGGTATTGGAGCTCCAGTAACCTCACTCACTCGGCGAAACATAACGTAAGCGTTGTTTAACGCCGGTTTTCTGTGAGGCTGTGGTATCACTCCGGTCGAGCCGGCCCATTCGTGCCGAAGCATGGCTCTCCCACGTAAAAAAATCACCAATAATTCACAAAAATGTAAGGTAGTATCAGTAATTGCAACTTTAAGGCCTATTTGCACCAACATCTTATACATGTATAAATTTGAAAACACATTTTTCATTTCAACTGCCTTGTTACCCTAGTGGTACTGAGCGCGAATGCTACGCTAGAGGTCCTAGGTTCGATTCCCAGGTCGAGCAATGTGTTATTGGGTTTTTCTATGAAATTCTCGATGAACGACGATCGCAGCTACGTGACCAATATCTTTACCTGACTTGTGTGTGCAAAACGTTGCCACCGCATCGATAAGATAACCGAAATAACAGGGATTTGCTAAATGTCATGAATTATTGTAATGTTAAAAACATATTATAAGGTCATCATAACAGTTCTTTGGATAACATTTTGTAAAAAAAATACAGCCCTAGATAATTATTTTCTTTCTTTTTTATTCTATATTGGAAATTGTTAATTTTCCCGGAGATGGCCGACATAATACTTATCAATAATCTATGGTCTTGTCTACCCATGGACACGTGGCGCAGAAGCCGATCGCTCAACCGCTACGCCAATCGTGTTGTGGGTTCGATCCCCACACGGAGCAAATATTTGTATGATCTACAGGTAGTTGTTCCGGGTCTGGGCGTTTGTGTATGTGAGAATTTATGTTTGTAAATGCACCCACGATACAGGAGAAAATCCTAGTGTGGGGCAACGTTTTTTAAAAAGAATAAAAAAAAAGAAAATCTTTGCGGGATACGGGTGGTTATTACTTATTATGTTAATTAAATAAGTAGTCAACTCTATTTGGTCAACTTTTGGATTGGTAAGCGTCAGTGATGCGCAGTGCGATCGTTGGAGTCAATGTGAAGCCAGTGCTATGGACAAGTAGTAAAGTTTCTTGCTCTGGTGATTATTATCTGTCATCTGTGAATATAGATAACTGCTTCGTTATTAGAGTACTAGCTTCTGCCCGCGACTTGGTCTGCATGGACTTTAGAATTGGGTAAAAAATAGCCTATGTGTTATTCCAGACTATAATTTATTTATTTATATATACTTCTATGCACAATGAGGCGGACTTAATGCCATATGGCATTCTCTACCAGTCAACCTTTGGGTTTAGGAGAAATTATAATAGGTACAAAAAACAAATATATATAGGTATAAAAAAAACATATATTCTATCTCTGTGCCAAGTTTCATCCAGATCCGTTTAGCCGTTCTGGCGTGAAAGAGTAACAAACATCCATACATCCATACTCACAAACTTTCACGTTTTGTAATGTTAGTAAGGATCGATGGTAAGCGCGAATGTTACACTTAAAATCTTTGGTTCAATTCCAAGGTTGAGCAGTGTTATTAATTTTTTATATGTAATTGTCAGTAGAAGCTCGGAATTTGGATTAGGTACCTAATAGGCATATTAAACATACCGGTGAAATGTGAGTGTACATTAGTACATCTTCGCCTAACCCTTTGGGGAATACAGGCGTCATGACATGTTACTATGCAGAATGCATATCGAAGCATCTGGCTTTTGATCCATCTCTTATCACAGGACGACGACTCCAAGATACATAAAGAAAAGCTGTCACAAATCAATGTAATATTTTATACATAATTAAACAAGATAGTTAATCAAATATATCGTAAAATTATAATTAGGTCCTCCGACACGTATTTATCAATGGTGAACCTTCAGTGTATATATTATAACCAGATTGTAATTGTTGATTTTCAAAAAGTAGGAGAAATTTTCTTCGATGAACAATAGCTCTTATCTAGGTTTAAAGTTAATGCAACAAACTCATATTGGTATAAACTGTATTTAATTATGTTTCTGTCTGTTTCTGTTTCTACAAAGATTTTGAAGTTGCACAAATCCTCCTACTCCAAAAAAACTACAGTTTTTTAGAAAATTGTCGCTAATAAATATAGAATCCCTTTAAACACGTTAAACACCATGGGGGACACCATGTGCCGGCACTCAAGTTTACGCATGGGCCACACGAAATTTTATATTTCGTTAAAAATTAAGAACATTGTTTTATGTGTTTAATTTGTAGGATAATAAACCGTATTAAATTAAGAGAGGTGGTAAGAATAAGGTAGCTTTTTTTTTCTTGCTGAAAGTCACACTTTGTAACATTAAACTTTGCAGTGGGATCGTGAGTTCAGGTCGCCGGCGATTTTCTTGCGCCTGAGTTATAGTGGTAGATTACACCCAGACGTCCAAAGTGCGACCGAGCCCAGACGACGCGACCTATTTGCCGCTACGTACATATAAAATAAAATTATCAACAAGATCGAGGATATTTGCTGTCGTCATTTCGGTTCCTTGAAGAGCAGATAATTTTGTTCATATGAGGATAAACTGAGGTGCTTGTGACATTGTTGTTAATAAAGTCCACCTTTTGATATCTGTTGAGAATATTGCGTATTTTCGAGAGAATATCGTACCTTAAATTAATCTCTTTATTTTGACGAACGTGATGGATCAATGAATAATGGTTTTAGTACGTAGACACAGTGCGAATAAAATCAGCATTGTAAACAATGCTGATTTTTTATCCATAGATGTGAAGCGGATGCGGATTTAGCTTATGCTGGATCAAATGTCTGACGTTAATTAGGCACTGGCCGAGAGGTGTGGTTTACATCCTTATCAAGTAGTATTTGTCCTACCGGCTTAAGCTTAAGCCACATCGGCCAGTGTGGAGGTGTACCTAAACTGACCGATGCGGAATATATCTACTGCGAGTGTAGATCGCCTTATAATTCACTAAGAGTACAACAAAATGTAGAATCAATAAACACCACTATAACAATTTAATTACAGGTAAACATAAACAGTGCATGTACAGAGAGTTAACATGTAATTATTTTAATATACTTATAGAATAAATATGCAACAGTTTTTGATAATATAGGGAAATAATTTTGGTTCCGTTTTCGTCGATTTACTTTTACATTTTTACTCGTACTGTGATGATGTTATAACGTACATAATTATGTGTAATATATATAATATCAATTACACATACAAAATATAAAGAGAAATAGCTAAATGAAGGAAGAAATGATCATGGTGCAACAAAAAAACTAAACCGCGTAGCCGCTACGCCGTAGCTTCGTAGCGTTCGCCGCGTAGAGCCACCTTTTAATAAAGGAACTAGCTTTTGCCCGCGACATTGTCTGCGTGGACTTCAGAATTGGGTCCGACCTGTATAAAAAATAGCCTATGTTTTATTCCAGACTATAATCTATCTCTGTACCAAATTTCATCTAGATCCATTTAGCTGTTCTAGCGTAAAAGAGTAACAAACATTCATACATCCATACTCACAAACTTTCACGTTTATTATATAAGTAAGGATTCGCGTAATTTTAATCCTGTGGTATGGTATAATTATCCATATCTACTGTCCTAGTGTTTGAAAGGTAAGAAGAAAAGTCGTCTATCGGAGGATGACATGAGCCACAGCCTATGGATGTTGGTTTAATCGTCTTAGGCAACAGTCAAGCAGCAGTGATAAGCCTTATTCAAGAATTTATACCAACATTTATTTCTATAGATTTTTTTCTTAAAAAAAACGTTGCCCCTCACTAGGATTTTCTCCTGTATTGTGGGTGCCTTTACAAACACAAATCATACAAAGTAGATCATACATACCTGTAGATCATACAAATATTTGCTCCGTGTGGGGATCGAACCCACAACACGTGGCGCAGAAGCCAACCGCTACGCCAATCGTGTCGTATAGATATTTTTTTGTCAAATTCCCGTGTCACGTTCACTGTGCCTGTTCACCTTTGGACTTTATATTTTTTATTATAATAGTGTGCTGTGTAAGATATTGGTAAAATAATTAAGTATCTCTGTCCGATAATTATATCGCCGTGTGAAAAGGTCGCCGTAATTGGCATGAATTATGATTTCATTTCAGTATTTATTGGGTCGTTTATCTGGCGATAGAGTACCACTGTTGCTGGTATACACACGCTAATTAGGATTACTTTATCAATCAGAAAATGAACTTTCTATGTTATTGTGGAAGTAAATATATACAAGTTTGTGTGCAGCTCTCAGCCTTTTGTGTCTCATAGGTTAAAATTTTCACTTACGTACGCACAGGATTTTGAAAAGTCAGAGGAGCGTAGGTATCTTGGATTTGAACGTGAAACTTTGGCTTGTCAGTTCAATGGTTTATTGTGTCGATGATAATGATCTGTGAATTCTCAACTACTTTTAATCAAATAAAACTATTTTTTACGGATTTTATCGTGTTAACATACATAACATACCATCACGCCTTTATTCCCCGAAGGGTTAGGCAGAGGCGTACTAATGTACACCCACAGTTCGCCGGTATGTTTAGGTCCCATGTAATAGTGGGCGAGCCTATTGCCATTAATCGGGCGCAAATCCAGACTCCGAGCTGCTACTGAGAATTTCATAGAAAAACTCAATAACACTTTGCTCGACCTGGGGATCGAACCCAGGACTTCTAGGGTAGCAGTCGCGCTTGGGACCACTAGACTAATGAGGCAGTCAGTTTTATCGTGTTATATTAATATTATTTGATTCTCGATGTTTCGGATCCTTTACAGCATCCATGATCACGGGTAGACTGAGGTGTTGGATGTCTTCATGTTAAAATTACTAACAGCTGCCTTACATTGTTTTTGTTAATTATTGGCGATCCGATTCATGCAGAACGAGCTTACCGTGTCCTTCGGTCATGGTTGGGTTTCGTTTGTGTCTTACCATCTGCTTGGAACCCCATTATATATTCTATTAAATCTAAATCCAAGCCCAAAACTGCAAAACCAAAAGAAAATAAAAAAATCAAGATATGCGATTTTATTACACCATGTATAAATATCAATCATAAGCGATTAGCAGAAAAATATTACGCAACAGTACTCACTAATTATTGCAGAGTAAGTTCAAAGGCCAGACATCGCTAACACTCTGGTATTAAGATAACGATACCAGTTCATTTCGATTCCCGGTATCCGGGATGCTTAAGTACGGACTTCGGTCGCAGATATACCAATTCCGGATCACGTTTTTATGTTGTGTTGCAATTAGTGTTGTTGTTTGTTGGGTCGTTTGATATGGTATTTACGAGCATTTGCGTTTTGTAATGATTTTATTATTATCTATAGGTTTCTTTTTAAATTTTTAATCAGTACCTACAGTAGTCCATTCGTACAGACACGTCCAAACACACCACACAGTCACTCACACTAAACACACAGTAACACACAAAACAAACACGCACCCTCTTATACTACAATACAACACAGCACCCAAAACAACATTCGCAAACCCACCATTATGAATTTACACACACTTACTTAAACACTAACTTAATTGTTAAAATATTTCTTGGTTTAAATACTTTTTTTCTTGCTTTTAAACAATTTTTGTTGTTATGATATTCTTGTAAGCTATTATTCAGGGGAAGACACTGGCTCCTGTAATACAGTGGACACTAGCACAGGGGCCAGGGAAATCCATTATAATGTGCCTAAAAATTAATGACAATAAATAAATAATTTAATTTATTACCTCACTGTGTATGGTCAATCTGAAAAACATGAAAGTGCAGAGAAACAGGGCAGAGAACACTCGATAATTCAATCTCAGTCCTCAGGATTAATTGTTATGAATAAATTGCTAATTAATTATTCGTATGACCATTGGACTGTTGATTGACTTTTCGAAATTATGTGCGTATTAATAAATCTATTATCATGCGCTTAAATCGTAAAGGGACACGTCTTGAGGGAACCTGTATGCCTGAGACATTCTCTCGACGGCGCGCCGTTAAGCGTGGTGGACTACGGCGCCTAACCCCCATGCCTAGAAGTAGGATACTAAATGGGTTGATGAAGAAGGTTAAATAATTGTTGGTGATATAGTAATGTAATTGTACTTATCTATCATCATAGTTTTGTCTATGCATTGTTAGACCTCTTAAAATAATGAATGACTGTAAAACGTAGGATTTACTTCCATTCATTACGTACGATAGACACCCGATCAGATCATACCACCAATACGTTGCGTGTCACTAAGCTTACTTTACCTTTTTATTATAGCTTTTATTGCGGATATAATTTTGTCGTAATAACATCTTTGCCTCTTTTAACGATCTCTACTTTGGTATCCGCATACTTGATGTTCTTCAATTTCTGCGGATATTTTCATTTCTGTCGGGGCACCCTAGCAGTGATTTGCAATCGATGGCTCACATAGTGACCTACAAACACGAAAATAGTCTTTCAATAATAGGGGTAACAATAGCTATTGTTGATGCTTTACAAACTTCTACTACCTACGCAAAATCACGCCCAACATGTGAACGCGATAATTTTGTTGTCTCTTTTACTACCATATTTTAAAAAAAAGACGAAGTATGGTAAGTCTTAAGCAAGGATATAGTGGTAAGGGGTAATTGTGCTAGTAACTGACTTGCATTTATTGGCAATTTTGTGGTATTGGTTAATTTTGGTCAGTAGGTTCAAAACTGTAGTGGAGGTAGACTGTCAAAATAGATAAATAATAAATAAATAATTGAGATAGGATCATATTTTAGACAAATGGAAGTATAAAAATCAAAAAAATGGGTGATATATTGCAATCCCCACATTCAGCACGCTCAAGAGCACCTATCAATGAAGCTGGAGTAAAATGGTGGGACATGTACGGTGACCAAGATACACCAAAAGAATTCTATGTGCAAAACGAAATGTTACATCTGCCAGTAGACAATAACAGTGAAGGCATCAACGACAGCAAAGCTTCAAATACAAATAACTTAAAAGTACAAAGAGCATTAACTTCAAAACTATATGGAAACTTTATTGTTGGAGCTGTGAAAAATGTTGATCCTAAAGGTAAAGTACTTAAAAAATGGAGGGAAGACCAAGCAAAAGCAAGGTATGAACAAGCTAGGAAAGCAGTTATTAATTCACTGAAAGAAAAATTTGGTGGTCCGCTGCAACATGGCAATGTATGCTCTGTGCCTAATGTCAATAAAGGGGACAATACTGAAGCAATGCCAGCTATTATAATAACTGGAGACAATGTCGAAGAAACATCAAATTCGAATGTAAATCGTGACCATGAGATCCGGTTGGAATTCGATTCCAATTCCGTAAGGGGTAAGGTTGAAATTAAAGGTGGAGGTTTGGAGGATGTCAGTCACGCGAGGAGGCTTCAGATGGGGCCAGGTGGTGAGCTGGCACAGTGGAGGCTTGCTCCTCGTGGCAGTAGGGCGGCGGGTGCGGAGGGCGGACTACGCGGGCTTGCGAGGATTGACATGCCGGTTAGTAGCTGCACTTTATCATAACTATGAATTTCTTATAGTGAAATCGTTTTGTCCCAAAATTGTCATACTTTTATCACTTTTAAACATGTGCAAGATGTTGATTGCATGTTTAAAGAAGATGACATGTACCTGACCAATTTTCCACTATTTAACTAACTAGTTGTGTCCGGCCTTCATCTACTTATTTCCGATCACACAAATATTTATATACATATCTTCTGAACCCTGCAAGATTCAAAATGGACCAATACAAAATTTACGAAATACGAATACGAAATTTTTGGATAAAATTCCCAAAAATCTCACAGAAGTACTACTAAAATTTCTAAAAACGTTGTTATGACTAGGCATCGTGTAAATAGCAGTATTTACTTATATTTTGGCATTTATTTTGAAATCACAGCAACAGACTTTAATTTTATTTATTGGTATTAGATTTGACCTATTTACCTCATACAAAGCTTAGTCATATTAAAATCACGATTGTGCAAAAAGTTTCTGCTCCAACTTGCACAGACATATATAATTTCCCTCATACATAGCTTTGTAGTCTTCGTTTTATAGAACAAGGATGTTATCGACTTTAAATTGAAAGCAGTAAACATTGCCTCCGTTAGTTCGACGATGCAGGGAATAACCGATAGTCATGCCATCACGAACTAATCGGGAATCGGGATCTACCCTGAGTTTTTGTACTTGGTCTACGTATGGATTTATTACGATTGCTTTCCGGTAATGCATGGGTTTTATAGGCTTTAGTAACGTCAGTCGGATTATGTGTATTTGGAAATCGATTATCTTGCAAAACAGTCTAAAACGGTTTAATGGTATGCTAATCTGTTACAAATATATAATTGGTAGAAAATATCAATTAATAAAGATAATTATGGTATTTTATGTCTCCATATAAATTCATTGAATGGCAAGCCGTATAACCAAAATTTTGCTGATTCTTCAAAAATTTTACATACCTATACTGTATTTAAAAAAATACAAAATAAACTGAGATAAATAATAACGAGATCCAGACATTTAAAGGTATTTTTTTTATATCATTTGATTAAATTACAAATACACACCACAATTATCAATACAAATTTTTATTGAAAGCAGGTGTATTCAACGTGATTTTATATATTTCTGGTATCAAAGGCGATGGCCTTAATTAGAACTTATCGATAATTATCTTGGTCAAGATGAGGCGTATCTTTTTAAAGCAAGTGTTTCAAAACGTGAGTTGACGGTGTTATAAACATAAGGGAAAATTGATAATGTAGGTACATCATATAATATGAGAATCTATAAATTTGTATAGTATCAGTTGCAAGTAAAAACGGGGACGATGGTAGCCGGGTTTTTTAATAGTAACCTTTACGCTGATTTATTCGTGAATGTCGGCCAAATTCAAAAGACTAAAACACCTTCAAGAATGTATATACTGCAGACTATACACAGATCATCATCATTCTAATATATTCCAAACAATATATGTTACTGTCGGCCCGATACGGCTGAATATCTGTATTTTACACAAACCGACTGGGTACCATCAGACTGATATCTGTAGACTCAACTGGGTGTTGGAATATTCAGGCTTCTAACTACGAATAATGCTAAGTTTTTTTCTAAGCGTAAGCCAGTTCTGTAGATGTCAGCTTTAGATTATTTAACAAAACAATAAAAAGTGGGTCAAATTCCATAAGTTTAATGAAACAATCTCATAAAAACTCGGATTACCGTTGACGCGATAACGGCAGATTGGGGGTGAAATGGCTTCATATCTGTTTCGCAATGCATTAATGTTCTGTTAACACGTAATGGCCTGCGAAACGCGCAACTTTTACAATGTTTTACTACAATTTACTACGAATACGCAAGGTTGGTATTATACGCGTAAATGAATGCTATCTTCGTCCGGTAATCATTAATCATTCTTATTAATGTTTTTGATACTTCCTGAAAGTCCAGTATAAGTCCAATGTTCAATTAGATGTTGTTGTTGTTATTGGGAGTTATCTAATAATATTTATCATTTTATATAAGATATAACTACACCAACAGATAGGTAGGTATTCTTATTAAGAATACTTACGGAAGTAATTAAATTTGCACGTTTTCGTGTGTATTGAATGCATACCTATAAAACTACCTACGTACGATAGCGAAACTAGTGTTATAAAAGATAAAAAATATTTATTGAATGTAATAAAAAAGTAAGCCTTCGTGTAAAGTTACGTACTTGGTTCTTTAGTCAGTGCAACCAACTGCAAACACCGTTTAAAATAATAAAAGGTTAACTTATATATAATGTATTATGTTTAAAATAATGAAAGGTTAAATTTTATTATTTTAAATTATGTTTGCAGTTTATACTTGTTCTTGTAAGTGTAAGAAACCAATATTTATTTATACTTGTTTGATTAACTAACTGATTAATTACGAGTGTCTCATTAAGTTTTGAAATCCGTTAATGACTATACCTAATTATCTACTAATGCGGTGACCGTGAACCTGCACTATTTAGTTGACTACGTGACTGTTGGTGTGTCAACCGTTACATTATTTGGTTTTGCCGAAAATATGTGTGTCCCACTTTGAAATCAATCATCTGAATAATTAGGGTTTGAGAGATTTCTTATTTTTACCCATATACTACGACTACAAATTGGCTCTTGAGGTAAATGCCCTCAAAAATCAATTCTAAAATCAATCAAAAATCACGATAAGTATTCGTAGGTAGGACTTTTATTGAGTCCTCTAAGATTTGCAGGTTTCTTCATTATTTTGAATGTGAAACAAGTGATCTAATCAATTATTTAGGTACTAATCTTTACTTAGTGTCCTGGATTCGGATTCGAGCCCATTTGCACAGCATATGCCCCATTCTGTATTTTGTAGAACGTGTTTAAATATTTATTCTACAATTTTTATGGTGATGTAAAGGTTCAAAGCACATGGCCTGCTTTGAACGTTTACATAAATTCTAAAGAAGATAAAAATAATTGGACCTTCTCGGAGACAACAGGCATTATCATAGTTTTATTTCTAATCTTTGTGTTAATTGAGCATTCGGTTACTATGCCAATTATTATGTAAATTATTTGGAGTAGTGTCCAACAAATATCATCGATGACATAATAAGGAGAAAAAAATAGATAGGTACCTAAGTATATAATTAAGTAAGTTAGGGTTTGTGAAAGATTAAATCATAAAAAGTATCGTAAAAGATGATTGGTTGGTTGTTATTACTTAGAGCAAAATATTACAATATCACAGTAATTTTTTGTTCATTGAATACTTAAATTATTAGTCGGATAATGTTCACATGGAAATGTTGGAAAGTTTCTTTCATCGGTGTGCTTTGATCTAATATTGGCGGCATCAACCATGGATACTCCACAACTAAACAGGAGTAGGTTACGCTGGTTTGGGTTGATTGTAAGGTTATTGTTAAATATGGTACTTACATAACTGAAATTTATTACCGACTGTTTCATTAGTCTTTTGGTCTCAAGCGCGACTGGTACGCTACATGCCCTACCTGGGTACGATCCCCAGGTAGGGCAGTGGTATTGGGTTTTTCTATGAATTTCTCAGTAGCAGCTCGGTGTCTGGATTTGTGTCCGCTTAATGGCTATAGTATTGCCCCCTATTACATGGAACCTGGCTGTACATTAGTACACCTCGGCCTAACCCTTCGGGGAATACAGGTGCGAGTCGGACGATAACTTTGATTGCTGGAAGAAAACGGTGCCTGTCTTTCAACTTTATTTATAAAACTAGCTTTTGCCAGCGATTTCGTCCGCGTGGAATAGTTACTTTGTTCCCTAGTTCTTCGCCCGCGGTTTCACCTGCGTTGCCCCGTTTCTAAGGGTTGTAGCGTGATGTTTTATAGCTTGAAACCTTTCTCATGAATCACTCATTTTCCCAACATTTCCCTTCACTGCTCTGCTCCTATTGATCGTAGCGTGATGAAAAGTATACTATAACCTGTGGTTTGGGCTGTGCGTTGATAGATCACTATGTCAGTTAGTCAGTCACCTAACGTAAGAGTAGACAAATATAATCAGAAAGCTCCGAACTGCTAAGCTATCGGGAGTTACACGTGTTATTGTGAGTCAACCATAAAAGATAGACATTTACTGTCGTGGAATATTTTTTATATAATTTTAAGGAGAACATTTCCGTCATACATGATTTCTGTGTAGCTTTAACCATTAAGGCTGCACACGCGACGGAAGCTTAAAAAATGGAGTAAGTTCTCCTGTTTTCCCAACATTTCCCTTCACTGCTCTGCTCCTATTGATCGTAGCGTGATGAAAAGTATACTATAACCTGCCCAGGAGTATGAAGAACAATTGTACCAAGTTTCGTTGAAATCTGTCGAGTAGTTTTTGTTTCCATAACGAACATACAGACAGACAGACAGACAGACAGACAGACAAAAATTTTACTGATTGCCTTTTTGGCGTCAGTATCGATCACTAATCACCCGCTGATAGTTATTTTGGAAATATATTTCATGTACAGAATTGACCTCTCTACAGATTTATTATAAGTATAGATAGATAGATATGGGTCTATTATTCATTATTACTAAGTAGGTGTCATTATTCCCTTCAAGAAACAAGAAGCGATACATTACAATTACCTACACTGAAATATTTTGGTCACGTTAAGATAGTCCATGGACTTTGATACCAGTGTTTATTTCGTGATAGAGATAGATATTATACGTCGAATTTCGATTAATTAGAAATATGTTTGCTATGCCTTGATAAAAAATTGTAATTATTTAAATGTAATGTCTTAGGTTTGATTGGGTTTGATTCGCAACACGAGCTAAGTTTTATTAGGCTCGTATGGATCACTTCCATGGGACCTAAATATACCGGCAAACTGTGTGTGGATATTAGTATGGCCTCTGCCTAACCCTTAGGGAATACAGGCGTAATGGTATCTTATTTAAGAATAAAAAGTGAGGTATTTTTTCATCACGAGGCATAAGACTGTTTTTTACATATTTTCACGCCTGTCTCCCATTGGGGTAGGCAGAGACTATAAATCTCCACTTGCTATGATCCTGTCACACCACTTTCGCTTCATCTACATTTATTAACCTCGTCATGCATGATCATCGATTTAAGTTGCTCCTAAATTGACCTTTCTTGATAACGTCCGCAATTTGGTTGTTGTACATTCACCGAGGTCGGCCTCTTCCAACTCTTCCATCCGTAATTGCCTTGTATACTCGTTTCGTCAATCTCCGTTCATAAATCCTCTCCAAATGCCCAAACTACCTTGACTTTAATAATATGTTACTCGTGGACAATTCTCGTAAATCGGAATTTATGCTGTGAAAAAGTTAAATTCCAGTCTCCTAAAATAATCACTGACGAATCGTACAGTGTTCCAACCTGTGTCTATGGTTGAGACCATGAGTTTCAAGAATGCATTTCTTATATAATCCGGACGAAACTGGAACAAAGCTGACCAGTTTAATCTGGCCTAGCCTCACCCCCTGCATAAAGCAATTAAAATACATATACTGCGTCGTGTTTATATCATCTACCGTGTATTTTCTATAATTAGCATATCGTTCTACATAATTAAGCATAACTATAACGTAAAACGTAAACATGCCTGTATTCTCAAAGGGCAGACCCACAGTTCGCTAGTATGTTTAGTTTCCATATATTACGGGGTTAGCCTATTGCCATTAACCGGACACAAATCTAAAATTCAACTGCTACTGAGGAATTCATAGAAAAAATTAATAACACTTTACTTTCTATAGCGTGGAAGTCGCGGTTAGGATCACTAGTCTAATGAGGAATAAATAATTATATCAAATAAAAAACTTTACTGCGTAACAATTTTTAAATATTTTATAATATCTAAGTTCGTTGCACCGGATAGCGGAATATTCTTTTACAACCTAAATTCAGTATAACTAACACAAAACCAGAAAATAATCAGTTTTATTCCTCTTAAAATAAGAGCCTGATGAACTGCATATGATATAGTGTGTAAAAGCATGCAATGAACTGAATTTCCTATGCCTATTTATCAGAGGATGTTGTATTATTTTTAGATGACACTTATTTTACTGTGACAGTTTTACTAATAATTAAATGGTTTCGGTGATAAACTCACACAAACAATAACACTGAAGTCTACGGAGAAGTGTTCCTTTACCGTTCGTTAAAGAAAGAATCTGGGTCAATTCTTGCTAGCACAGAGCCGAGAGCTAGCGTTTTCCGATAAGGGTGAATTTGCTGTAACAACTTTTAAAATTTCGCTTCGATTCCTTTCGACTCAGTGCTAGAATTAATAGACTGCCTGACATAAAAGTTCGCAAAGCAAAAAGTCATATTTTTCGTAACCGAATGAAACATGCGAGCTATTAAAAAAACTGTAGCAAGTACTTGTGACACATTTGACGTGATGAATACAGAAATATCTTTCAAGTAAATAACATTAATGATAAGTAATGTTTACAATTTGCATTTAGACGGGTTTACGTGGTATCGAGCACGCTGATGCTGCATGTTAAGGTCTAGATTGTCATATTTCGTAGCGGAGGAATGCTAAGCTGCTCCTGAGGAATTCCATGAGGATTCCCACTCACTGAAAAAATATCTGCCTCGATAGGCTAGTGAGCGAGCTAGGGGGCGAGCCTATTGCCTTTAACCGGGCACAATTCCCAACTCCGAACTGCTACTAAGAATTTCATAGAAAAGCCCAGTTTTTTCTCGACTGTCACCGAATCTGTCACGAAATATATTCCGTTGTCTACTTGGTGAGATTTAATACTTTCAAAAAGTTTGAATCACGGATGAGTAATAAGAATTTTGTTGATGTCATTCTTTTTCATTACATATTTTCCGCAAGAAAATAATGCAGAGAAAGATGTATCATTATTCATTAATAACAGGACAATGTTTTTATGACTCTTTATCGTAAAAATTATCGCATTATACATATTAATTAATCTGAATTCAACAATAATCTTTATCGTTTATAACGCATGATCTTGAAAACTCGTGTAGGATTGCTTCATCGTTACAAAGTAACAGTAAAATGAAGAATATTATTATAGGCAATCAATCGATGAAGGAATATTTTCCTTGAAATTTTAAATTTTTAAATAGTACTTGAAGTTATTGCCACACATTTAGATTCCTTTTGGTGTGAATCCGTTAGGGTGAAGAATTGAATGAAGTGTAGGTACTTATTATCTAGGTACATTTATGTATTTATGTGCTGAAAGATGTCTATCTAAAATATACGAGAATTTATTCCCCATCCATATCTACCTACCCGATATTACATAGGTACATGGTATGGTAGGGGTTGCCATGCCGTGCTATAGGTTCAATGTAATGCATTTATGCGCCTAAGCACCTGGATTCGTTATCATTTTAATATAAATAGAGAACAAAATAGATAAAAAGCAACGTTTCATTAGCTCTTTTACACAACGATAATTTTAATATTTTAAATAAGGACGTGTTTTAGCGTTTTGTTGAGAAATCTAGATATAATAAAGCACACAATGATTAGACTCACACGAACCCATCACGCGGTATATAACGCACTCCCTAATAAGTTGACGACCCACCTCACGCGTAAAAATCATGTGTGTCGCTATCAGCCGACCTCCGCTCCGGCATAGTGAGTGATAACTGATAAGCGGATCTGCATACTAACATGCATTGTGTTTTATTGAGAGCACTGGGACTAGTTAGCCGGACTTAGTTTCCTTTACTACGCGAATTTGATCATCCGTTGAGGTCGACAGTTGAATGTTGTTGATTGTAGATATTATTAAAAATTGTTAAAAATAAATCATCAAAATCTACCTTATAGGCATGTATGAGGTATGATCTATTATAGAAACCGTAGCTTATTTTAGCTTAACCGTAGTTAAGACTAGATTCGTTATTTAAAATTTAAAATAATTGATTAGAAATACTTATTAAAAAACTGACCCATTTTTTTATCAGACATTTGAAGTTGAAAGTTTGAAACTCTGAAAAACCTTGATTAAATTAAATGATTAAACGACGGAAGCCGACTAGGTACTGGTAGGTACCTTTTTATCAAACTTTTTCTTAAAATTTCTGCTACATAGAAACATCATATTATAAAGTCATTTACTATAATACTAACTTGAAGATAATTGAGCATGAATTAATAATAAATTAATATCGCGAAATATATTTTCTCCCAACTTTACAAAACTGCGTATATCTCTGAAACTAAATACCGAGAACTGGGGCCTTTTTGCCAGGACGCCCACATATATCTATTTATCTTTATAAGAACGGCTCGACCGATTTGGCAAATTGTTTGTTGTTTGTTATTGTAGGAACAAGGTTTGTATGAAAGTATTTTTTTAAATCCATCGGAATAGTTGGGATAGGAAAATTTACACACATGTAGTTGCGCACAGGTCGCTAGATTGTATATATAAATATAGGCAAGTTACTAAATATAATTGCATTACAATGAGTGTTACGAGTAGAGTACCTACGCTCAGTTATTCGATTTAAAAGGTTGTTTCCTTTTTTAAATCAAGATTCATAATTCAATTTACAAACTACACAATGCAAATGTCCTCTCGTTATAGATTAATCTGCAGCAGTTATTAAGCGAATACCGCCTAGTTATAACAACATCGATGATAACCTTTCACTTAGCTGAGAAGATATAGATTCACTCGCTCATTCCCTTTAACACTAGCCCGACCTGATTGATATGTAAATTCATAGCATAATGATATCGGTATTAAAAAGTATTACTGTCAGTCAATTTTCACTAGACGGTCTGAGTTTTGTTTGTTTTTAATTTCCGCATAGGCTGGGGCTCCATTGGCGACTGGGCCCATAAGCAGGTGATTTATTAAGTAATCTGAGATGCTATAGATGTACAGGCTACGATATTGATATTACGGAACCTAAAAACATAGGTACTATATGAATGGAAATCTTTGAGTGTAACAGCGAAATGATATTTTATTCTATAATAGCGACCCGCTCGCGGTTTCACCCGCGCTGCTCCGTTCTAAGAGGCGTAGCGTGATGTTATATAGCCTATATTACTCAGTGATAATGTAGCTTTCAACCGCAATAGATCTTTTGAAATCGGTCCTGTACTTTTTGAGCCAATTCGTTACAAACATACTTACATACAAATCTTTCCTCTTTATAATAATAGTATAGATTAAATTGTACACTTTTTGAAATCTACGCTTATCCCATTTCCTAAGCGATGACCTTTGAAAAGATTCCAACAAAAACTGTCCAGGTGGCATAATATATATTTTTTATTGTTTTGGTTGGCAAATGAGCAGACAAGCCACCTGATGGTAAGTAGTGATCGCCGCCCATGGACACCTGCAATGGACACCGGAGGAGTTGCTGATGCGATGAGCTTTAAGAGACCCCTACGGACTTCCGACTGACAGAGCCGCAGCAATCAAGGTGGAACTGGTTCATACACAGAAAAGTCGAAACACAGACCAAGGTGCTTTATGACAGACTCCGACGTAGGGGTGGTCGCCAGCCAGTCAGACCCCGAGAGGTCCTACCACCGAGCAAGTCAGATATTTTCTCGGCTCTTACGAAATGCCTATCTGAATGGCAGTGAGGAACTGTGTTCTAACCCGTCCTTACATGGGAAAAAAATGCGAGTACATATATATTTATTATGTAATTAGACTTTTATATGCACTCGCCTAGTATACCCTACATAACATATAAGTACCCTACCTAAATTTTCCAATGACGCCGTGACATTATCCCGGCAAGGGTGACCGAAAATTCAAACTGTAGTACCTACTATAAATTGTAGGAAATTAATGAGCATAGCATGTCATAAATTGCTCGTTGACTTGTCACAGCCAGGTTGGCAACCCTTTGCAATTGGATCGATTATGTTATTAACATTACCTGTATGTGTTTCAAAGTTAACGATTTTGATAAGATTCATGCGTTTATTGGTTCAAATTCCAAAGTATATCTTTAGTTAACTACCTATTTATATTCAGTTTACTGCAGTGTTATTTTTGTATACGATTAATAACTCGTCTTGCATTAAACATTATCATCACAGACTTAAAGGCAGACACTTGTTAAATGAAATCCTTACTAATATTATAAACACGAAAGTTTGTATGTATGGACGTATGGTTGTTTGTTACTCCTTCACACCAGAACGGCTGAACGGAACTGGATAAAATTTGGCAGAAAGATAGATTATAGCCTGGAATAACACATCATACTTTTTATCCAGGTCGGACCCAATCCTGAAGTCCACGCAGACAAAGTCGGGCAGAAGCTAGTAAGCAATATATTTTGAATATACCGTAAATCTATTGCCGAATTTAATTTTAAAGTTTAGAATTCCTACATCAAGTCAGTAAAATGTATAACTACCTATCTTATATTTTATTTATCTGCAAGACATTGTTCTGTATAATAAGTCAAGAGTACGACAACTGTAACATTATCTTGCTTTATCGTGTCTCGTTGCAAGTCGATCGAGACATATTCTTCGTCACAATAATAAATATGTGTATGTCTATTCTAGAAACTTTCCGAACTTCTATCAAACATTATTAATTAATATACGTTGTATGATTTAAAAAATTGTAAGTACTGTTGCCAAGTTGTAGATACGTTGCAAGCCTTGCGTGCGTGCAAAGGAAAATCAAATTTCGGCAAAACGGTACTAAACGCAAATAAATTTACATAAGGTATCTCGGGAAAGAAGCAGCTTTTTTGGTAATTTGGGAAAATTGCCGCAAGGTATAAGTTAAGTTAACGGTAACATATACGAAATAATAACTTTCTAATATCAATTCGAGTCAGTTTCTAAAGAAATAATGAATGTTTTACTGATTCCGAAAAAGGCCCTTTCTTAAAGATACTACGCAAAACTGCTACGAATCGCGTAGCAATTCGCAACGGAGCAAAGAACGTAGCGTAGGTAGGTCCCTACTAATGCGTTGCATGGTAATGTGGTTGCCATGCCATCATTATTATTATCATCTCACTTTATTATCTAGACTAGGTACTTATTTATTCATTTATTATACTTTATGCACCGTTGGTACAAAGGCGGTCTTAATGCCATTAGGCATTTTCTCTCAGACAACTTTAGCGTGACGCAGAGATAAATAATAAGAACAATAGATGCACTAGAAAATAGATATTGAGCGACAATTTTTATTCTTATACTTGAACAGTATCTAATATACTAACTTATTTTAAACTTACATAGTATTGTCGTTTACATTATCGAATTCTTATCAAGCATGAAATAATTCCACTTTTAAACCTTACGAGCGCCACGATCGGGTTTAGCCGACAAAAATTTCGACCGAGTAGTGGGCACATTTTGGCGGCGCTGAATAGTTGGAATTCATTCTCGATCGGTCAACATTTTTTGCCTCAAGAAAACATTTGCAACTTGGAAATGATGGTAGTAATTACCTAGAAAATTGCAGTATTACTTTTCCCCATTTCGAGGCGCGGTAATAGCAAACATAACACAGTGTTTGATTGAAGTTACACCTTCTGCAACAACACTAGATCTTACAATTCGAGTAATCAACTCGATTTTCCGCCGATTGCTCACGAATCGAGATCGGCGGTAAGCACCAGTTGGCACAATCGATAGGAAGACGAGCACTCCCATTTTTATAAACAACAGCAAAAAAAAATATCAACAAAAAATGTACCCCTCGAAATATTGGACTCTATGCCAAGGGCATAACGCATTCCAATTTTGAAACGGAAGTTTGATAGCAGCAAAGATATTTTGGTTATATTTTCCCGGTTAACCAAGATGGCGGCTTTGACACGTGACATAAAATGGTATTTATGAGCGGGAAGTTCGCGAGTCGGGATGCGACATGCGAGACCGTCACGAACCGCGGATATACGGATTTAATGAACGATTTCTATTCATGACGATTTTATGTGAAACAGGAAGGCTGACACGGGACATGTCGAAACCTGAGGAATGTTCCTTATAAGCTAGTATTTGTATAAGTTATGCTAATACCACCAGCAGTTTGGACTCAACTTCATGTCGACGTCAATTCATAATTTGTCAACGTAATTTGCATGGAGTTACAATAACAAGACTTTGAACCAGGAAAATTGTATCAACTTTTACGATCTCATAAAGTTGCAAACAAGGCTTTGTATAAAGAGGTAATGAGAGCTTAAACGGCACCGCTTCATGATAAAAAAACTATGAACGGAATAAATGTACCGAGTATCAGTTCGAGGCCGACTTTATCAGATTTGACAGATATCCGAAGAACTTCTAAAATACACCATAGATCCCTATAGAACATTACTGTATCATGACGGTACAGGGTAGTGGACCTTTATGACACAAAAGTTATTGTTCCAATCAGATTAAGGATATTACCCAAAAGAGACGTAAAAACAAAAGAAAAATTGGCCAAAATTAAAAATTAAGACATTCATTCCTAAGACACCTGGCGTGAGGCAGGCATCGATAAAGCTAGTACTTGAATAAAGTTCACAGTTCCTTAGTCTGACTCTAAAACATAATATCGCTGAAAGTCTAACTAATCTAAGTATACCAGCCAGTTATCGCCAACTAAATGGCAATTAATTGAATCTATAGTTCCATTCAGTCTTAGAACGCCGAGGTGAGCGTTCTATAATCAAACTTAATTCTAAAACTTGGAGACTTTGAGTTCGTCTATGCCAGGTCGACATAATAATAGTAGATAGGTACTATTGTTAATAACCGGTTAGCTGTTCGTTATCGAAAAGTTTGACACTAATGAGCTAAAGTTTTCGCCACGCGAAAAACGAGGAGCGAATACCGGCAATCGAATAAAAAAACTACGTAATGGGGTCGTAAATATTTAATAATGAGGCTAAAATAATCGTTTATCACCTGGATACGCCATTATTTCTGTATTTGAATACTAAATAACTTATATCAATAGCTTACATGCTATTATTGCCTTGCTCGCTTGTTGATTTACTCATGTAAAAACGTGAGGAATGATTTGGAAAGGTCATCACTATGCATGTAATGGCAGTTACAGGAAAACCTACGGGAAAGGGGCAAAACATGAGCCTAACGGCATTGATAACAGGGCGAACGTTCAGAAAGGACACCTTCTAACGATATGCCTTTGAAAGAGATTCAAGGAACAGCTAATGTTTTTTTTTCTAAAACAAACAAAAGATTGTATACGCATATTGTATTTTTATTCATTCACAAAATAAAAACAAATTCGCTAGGAAAAACGGGTTGGAACACTAGCTATGCCATTATTACGCGTAGACCGCTTACGCCCGGACGCGTCATGGTCCCGTCACCGTTCGATTATTTACCAAGATTATCATTTTGGTCGTAAACGTTTATTGTGACCTAGTTCTACGATCAAACACGCACGAACTGGATACAAATAAACAGAACAGCGTTCCCGGACTTACCAATAGTGTAACAGTTAGGGTTTTTGTTAATTCATTCCATGAGGTATTATTATCTTGAGATATTATCCTGATTACTGATTAACTTGAGCATTATGCTAAATGCTAAATGTAGCAACATGATTTAAGGAGAAAAAAAGATGTTTTTACATTAGTGACAAGTAGTATGAACTCTCCTCAAAACATAAGAATAATTTTAGGGTACCGGACCACCGGTACCCTAAAATGGTAAATGGTAGGGTACACATAATAGTTGTAGTTTGGTTAGATATCTTGCCGTCCATTTTTTCTTGCCCACTCTGCAATCTACTTATAGCCGCCATGTGCGTTATAAATGACATCAATTATAGTTTTTTAAAATTTTTGTAATAGTACGACGATAATATAACTAAACAGCGAGAAAGGCTCGTATAGTATTCTAATTACTGTAACTTATAAGAATAAACTTAGCTCTACCGCAGTCAATGTGCCAAGTTAGTTGATTGTAGCTCATCCCAATAAGTAAGTACGTAAGTAGGTAATTGATCTCGGTATTTTAAAAGAATGGAAGATACGAGTAACAAGAAAATTTTCGGGAAAGGGGAAAAAGAAAAACCTAACTCAGTATTTTTTGTAAAAGAAGAAGAAGTAGAAGAATGCGTATAAGTAGTCGTTAATTTATATTTATTTATATGACTTATGAGCTATTGTTAAACATTAATTTACGCAAACTTGATATGGAAACATATAATGAATGCTAATCATAATAAATTTGTATTTTGTATATATTTATATGTTAGCTTGTAAGGTATATATCTATGGGCCATAGATGCCTGGAAATAAATCATAAATAGATAAAAATAGATAAATGTTTTTATGAAGTTATGCTCTTTAAAAGTAATAGTCATTACGCATAAGTTTCCATTTTTCTTTAAATTATAGAACAAACTTAAAGCCACAATATTTTGAGTTAGAAATCAATAACAAGTGGTGTTTGATAAGATTACGTGAGTCAATGGCCGAATGATTGGTTTGTAGGCTGGACCGCGCACTACTTGCGTCATTATATTCTTTTAGTCCGTAACCTAATGTGAAAATGATTTGAGAATGATAATGGCTTTCAAAAGTAACAGATTTTGCGGATTTAATTGTTTTGATAGATATAACGTTAATTTATGTAGTTACGACGGGACGTCACAAATTCCATTCCTCTCTTTTAGATTTCTTTTTTTCCATAAGAAGGTTATTATTTCTTTAGATTTAATTTGTTTGATTTTCCATTAGTTCAAATTTAAAATCTAAGTTCAGAGTCAGATTAGCGTCATTCCCTCGCAGGCGGGGGCCCGTACACAAGGTTCCAAATATATTTTATTACATAGCTAATATCATGATGGTTCATATAAAGACGAAAAAATGTTATGATGTTTGAATTAAACATAACCTAATGTTTCTTCAGTTTATTTATCTCCAAATTGTCTCGTAATTTCACTGTATTGGCTAAATAAGCTTTAACACTGGAATACGATCTCACACAGTCATTATTAGGTACTCATTGCCATAATATTGGCAAATGTAGTGGTGACTAGTCACCAAAACAGTTCTTCTAGAGTTCTAGGAGCTCTTAGATCCCAGCGGGAAAACAAATATCTACCAATCACGAATTCAATTTTCCAAACAGAAACAACATAAAATTATTCCTATAATTTATTATAATGACGATGCATTTCCGATTGTATTTCCGATTCAAGGTCCGCCGATTCGTATGGAAAATCGTGAACAATAAACTGCTAATTGTAATTAGTTAATTATAAATTTTAATATGACACATTTTATCTGTTGGTGGAAATGTGTTATACACTCATATCTAGTACAGTTTTTTGGTGGAGGCTTGTGGTGTTGTGACAAACCAGTCGCTGACGCGTCATTTCGACGACCAAAAAAAGAGTTTTAAATGTATTTGATTTATTAGCCACACTAACCATAATAATAACAAAAGAGTGGTGCTTGGAGAGGGTGCTTCATAAGAGTTTAGATACTACGATTGACGATATTTGGAATGATTTTTTGGTGCACTCTGGCCTCGCTATCAAGTCGCTGACTATAACTGACTAGCTAGTTACTCTTGAACTAGTACCTATAATTGTGGTGCTCATTTAGACACGAATAGAAAAACTATGAAAATTATAAAAACTAAAAAGCTGGAAAGTAATTTATTGGAGCTCTTAGGTATATTAAGCCTAACTAATATTAGCTAAACTAAATTATGACCCTGACAGTTTAGTTGTTGCCAAAACCTTTCTAAAAACCCATAAGTTGGCTTAGAACTAAAAGAAAGAAAGAAAGATAATCTTATATTTCTTCATTTTCTAAATTGACCTTTAATACGTAAGCAAAATGGAAAATATTATAACGTGTTATTGTACTTTGTTATCAGACATTATCTCATTACTGTTTATGCTGACAATACGTAATATCGGAAAGGTGATTGCTCTTCGATAGATTCATTAAAATAAAATAAGTTTTTTTTTTATTTAGTACCTACCACTATAAATAATACTTATGACATTATTTACCAGACAATTTCTAAAACTATAGTCATCGAACTTGGCAGACGCATATTGGATGAAGAGCTTCCGCATAAACTTTATAACTTATTATGTATTATAAATATAATACGAGTAATATACCTATAGGTACATTCTTTGTAAGTAGGTAGTGCCTAAGCATTACCTACAGTCACTCGTCGCTCAATATTTATCTAAGACTTTATGATTACATAATTATTTTAAGAAAACCTACAAATAAGCATTAGTTACTATCTTAATTTGCGACTGAGCTTATCACAAATTCTGATATCGGTTATTGAACCCCACGCATCGCACGCAGCGCCATGACGCACTACGTACGACCATGTACGACTTAGAACACGCATTAAGACATATGCACATTGTGCATCAATAAAAAAATTCAATAAAACATTAAAGTCATATTTCACCATGTCTGAGTAGCCGCTTCTCAGCGAATCAATTAATAACATTACTTAAACTTAAAATTTAAATAATCCCCGCTGCATCAAAGAATGGTTGATCATCAAACCATGTTCTTACAATATCATTGAAGTAACAGGACACCAAATTCAAATCGATTAGACTTTCTCAAAGTTGTTCACATCTCTACATGAACCAGAAAAGAGATGATAATCTTTAAACGGCTGGCCAGATTTTCTTAAATCTTAGGTACTTTATACTCTGGATTAAGTCAGCTTTAGACAAAAAAAAAAACAATCAAAATCGGTCCATTCGTTTGAGGCGCTACAATGCAACAGAGACACACAGATCCGTCAGATACACTCGTTACACGTAGATACAACATCCGTCTTTTGCGCCGGGAATGAAAAAATGGAACATTAACTGCCCTACTTTTTACCTAAACCTAGAACTATGGCGAAAAAATACCAAATCCATTTCGTTGGGAGATCCTAATTATAAATAATACCTAATAATTTCTAAGCATAAAAGGCCTAGACTTTCAGTGATCAACTTAGGCGCAGTCTATATCAAATAATTCATAGATTCATATACTTATAAACAAATACAATGATATGAGTAAAATAAAAAAAAAACAATTAATTATACGTTTGTAAAAAATTTTTAGTAGACACTGGTTACCGTGAAAGAGCCTTTATACTTAAAAATTTAGGAATACTTATCTTATTATTGTAATGTCGTGAAAAACTGACAATAATCCCTTTTAGCATGAAAATAGGTACATTGCACGATTGGAACGATCCTATAAGACCTGGGATTAAAAACACTACCTACAACCTATGTACGGGTCAAGGTACTTACCTATACATTTCCAGTGTAAGCTGTTTTCTTACTATTACTTATTAGGTATTTCCTTTAAAACTGGAAAAGAAAGTTATGGATGAATGTTTACTACCCTGCTTGTTATACGGATCACAAACGAAATACAAAAGACTCAGCGTGCTATGGAAGAGTATTTTGAATATTAGGTTAAAGGATAAGATGAAATCTGAAAACATAAGGAAAAATAACCAACGTCATAGATGCCCTACAACATATGAAAAAGCTTAAAATAATAGAAGTGGGCCACGTAGCACGATTATCAGATAAAAGATGGACGTATTTGGTTACAAATTGGGCAGGCCCAAGTGGCAAAAGAGCTAGAGGCCGTCCCACGGAACGTTGGGTAGACGATATCAAAAAATATGCTGGAAACGACTGGACAAAGAAAGCAAAGACAAGATAAACCTGGTAACTGTTGAAAGAGGCCTATACTCGCCAGGGGCCGTAACTATATAAATGTGCAAGTATTATGTAATTTTAGTATAATTTAGTTCAAAACTCTGTAAATTAAGGAGAATAACGAGGCTTTATTCTTATTATTATAAAGTATTTAGGACGAAATTGTAGTGTCGGAACCTAGATTAACGGTATCCGAATAATAACACAATTTTGTTTGAATTACGATTTATTGTGGTATTACGATTGAATCGGCAATTCAGACTCCGCCGGGCCCCTAAATATTGTTATTGTCACTGATGATGCAATTAAGTGATTAGTGCGCTCGCTCGCTGGCCATGCATGGTAGCATATTTAGAGATTTCATACTGTCACGGATGTCAGAGTTCAAATCCGGGGTACTTTATGTACCTTCGACTATTTAACTCCTATGCGGATCAGACATAGATTCAATGTATAAGTGTTCTAATAAAATTTTATTAAAAATATATAAAACAAAGTGAATAAACTTGCAGGTCTAACTTTTAAAAAATCTTGAAAATAGTAATGCTTAGTACTTCACAGAAATATTGTCTACGACTCTGCGGTCAATCTATTTAAGGGTATGATTTCGTTCTCATTGTGTGGTCCCTCTGATGATTGAAGGCTGATAACATCCAATTACTGTTAATAATTTTGTTAGTAGAAACATATTTGTCTATTATATTCTATAACTAGCTGATATCCACAATGTAACCAGCAATGATCATGTTTTTCCCAATCCCATGGGATTATCAAACTATTATCATAGTGGAAAGGAATAGCTGCATGTTTAGATAATTGCTAATTATGTTACTGGTAACTCAAATTGCTATAGGTACATATACTACTTTTATGAAAGGTAGGTTTTGTTTTTTATATAGATAAGATCTGGTAGATCTTATGTGAGAACATAATAATCATTAGGTACCTATATCTTAAAATGTAAGACACGGTTTATCTAAGTTTAAAGTTCCTTATAATTTTTATAATAAAGTAATTTTAAAATATCGCTAATATCAAATAAATATCTACTTACACAGGGACGTTATCCTGTGTCGTGCTCCTACATTTCCCACTGTTTGAATTGTATAGTTGTCACTGTCTTGTATAGTGATCATTGGAACATAAATAAAAACTGATATCATTACTTTAGCATTGAAGTACCTACTTACTTGCGTACCTATCTACACCTGTAGTAGGGGGCGGTGATCAGTGAAGCGAATCGCTCGCCCCTCGAATAATAATATTCGTAAATTTTTAAACAGTCCACCCCATCACCTTTTGCTATACACACGTGTAGAACAACATGCAAATCAAAGAAACTTACTGCATTAGTGCGTCATTAGTACAAATATTTCATCAGGCGTAAGAACAGGCGGGGAAAAATATTGAAAATGGAAGTCGTGTTTTTTAAAATAGTGCTTATCATTAGGATAAGGCATTACATTTTAAATTAAATGGTTGTACTATTGGGGATTTTATGAAGTGTTTGGTAAAATAAAATAATGTAACTAATATATATGGTATGATTCATTCGTCTATAAAGTATAATTAATTGCTATAACTTTACGCCTTGATTGCGTTGCTAGGATACGTGTGTATTATCAATTTTTCACGAAAATTTAATTGAACCGCTACCTCCGGAAATATGGACTACGCAGCCGTCATATTGTGGGCCAAATAGGTAAGTTCAATAGGTTTCCGTGGTTAAATTACAAGAAAATAACAATATTTGGTGGTAAACGGTGTTTTGTTTACATGTTTCGTTCTGCAAGGTTAACTTTACTAGTGGTGAATGGCATACTAACAATAGTGGTAAGGTAATTGACCTATTAACTGACCTACATTGAGCTAGATTAAGATACTACAAGTCATGTAGGTACTCGTAGGTATCTACTAAAAAACAATAGTTAAATCTGTTCATATGCACCCAGCAAGTAGGTAGGTACCTACTTATATTTTTCGCTAGTAAATTAGAGGCGTAAAAAGTTTATTAATGATACGCTGTCTTGTTGTACCTATATAGATATTGTAGATATATACTGTCTTCATTCAAAATTTCAAGCTATTTCAAAGCTGATTTTTTTTTTCATGTATTTTATTTTACTTATCATATTGGCCTTTTAGTTACATAGGTAACTAAGTATCTGCTTACATACGTATCTAGATAAAAATATGACTGTTCAAACTTCTATATACACTTGATTTTTTATCGGTATTATACAAATAGGGAAAAATAGGTACCTGGGTTATATATAATGTAAAAACTAAGGGGATATTATAAGTATTATATCTAAGTATGACTACACATAAAAACGTTATTACTGAGGAACTCTTTTATTAGGTTTGGCTTCAATATATTGCATTAACTTTTAATTTAGGTAAGTACCTATATCATTTTAGTGTTAAATAAAAGGGGACAGGTTTATTCACCTCGGTAAGGGGTCTTGGTGAGTAAACTGCATTGTGGGCGGTGAGGTGATAATTAGATGCCTAGTCCGATTGCCGGTGTTTCTTGCCGCCCTACGGAAAGCTCGACCGACTTATTTCTGCAGTACAAACCGCATTTTCACTGTTGCTACACCTAGCAATGTTGTCTTTTTATTTTTTATTACGACCTCCTTTCTGTTTCCTTGAGCTAGTGGACGTTTTATTTCATGAAAATCGCAGATAAGTGAATGAGTTAAGCTTTCATGCAAAATGTCTTTCGAATTTAAGTCGGCACGTCATTTTTATTTGGAAATGAAACAAAGGAATGTTAAGAAAAAAGTTACATTTCAGGTCGCTACCGTTATAAATAAATACGTTGTTTTTCTATGAATAATATTGCCTTAAATAAGAATCTGTCCTTGTACACATTTGATTGTGGTTACTATAGTTGTAATCAGATGTTTTTTTACCAGACTATAGTTAATTCTATTATCCCCAGTTGCCAAGCAGGGAAGGTCTGACAACGCCGCGGAGCGCACGTGCTCCGATCGGCAGGCGACCTCCAAGCACGCTTCCTCATCAACGGTTAAAGAAGGAGGTAAGAACATGGTATCACATATCTATTTCTAAGTAACTAGGTAGGTATAAAAAACAATGCAGGTACTAATCAGTAGGTAAATAAAATAGGTATAGGTACAATTATCACGTAACACAAGATGTTGTAGATATCACGTAAATATCAGTACCTATAACGGAAATGTGTTATTACCAGACTTACTTACTTACAGTTTCTTTTTTCACTTTTTAGAAATCTCTGGATAGTCCTCCAGAGATGGATTCTCCAGGAGGAAGCGTCAGCAGCGATCTGCGACGGCAGAACGAGGAGCTACGCGCTCGTCTTGCTGGGGAGGCTGCTGACCATAAGCGTAGACTTGAGGCATACCGGAGAGCGCAGCAAGGTCAAGCTGCATTAGTTTCCAGGCTTCAGTCCAAGGTAGGTACAGAATTACTCAGTAGGTACAGTAGAGCGAGAGTAGGTACACAGGTACTTCAAGCAATATGCTTGAAGTAGGTACCTGTAGCACCGAACGAAAGAGTGGCGACGATGGTTGAAAGCCGCTTTACTGACCGTTTGCCAAGTGTGTAGAGAGGCGCCTATAGCTTTTAAACGCTTTATTTTTTAATTAGGTGCAGTGCTTTTGAAGGGTCATTCATTAAGCATTCATAATGATTTTGGCTTTATGAAGTTATGGACAAGACTGTCGGCCCGGCACGTCCGCGTCTGACGTCGACGTAATATTATATTTCAGGTCTTAGGTCATGGTCTATTTTATTAAGTTGACATAAATTCAAGACTAGCGAATTTATTATGGTCGCTAAAACAAGGGACGTAAGTGGCTTGGAAAGACAGAAGGGAGCCTTTGTTTGGACAACAGTGAGAAGATTGAGTTAGAAATTTAAAAAAGAACTACACATTTATTAGTTGCTTACTGGGGTCTTAGGCAGGCAGAACCAGCAGACAGGGAAACCAATAGTGTAGTGCCCTCAGTGTTACCATAGCCGCAGAATACGGAAGAAAATATAATAAAATATTTGTGTTTTTGAGTGCCTGACACAAGACCAGTGTTTTCTTCTTGGTTTTCCTTTATCTTTTCTTCTAGGCCAGCATGCTCAATCGTAAATCCGAGAGTCGCTTAAAATCAGGCCGTCATCAAGCATAGGACTATCAAGAATGAAAAAAATACTATCTATTTCTGAATACCTAACTCAATAATTTCTGAACGAAAGAAACATCAATACAATACAATGGTTTTTTTGGCGGGAACTTCCAAAAAAGCGCGGTTTACAAAAATTTTCAATTTCCTAAAAAAATATATTTTCCTAGGTTTTGTATATTTAAAGTTTAGAAAACCTATTGCTGCAAGGTGCGGTAATCCGTAGAAATGGATGGAAACGAGGGGGGCGGGGATAACCCGCCCACCTCACATAAGCGTCCTCGGGCTGAGGACGGAGGCGAAGGAACTATGGTTTGTGATATCAGTGGCGGCGGTGAGCGTATTGACTCATTTTTACCATACATTAAACCTAACTATAAAAGACTGTATCCAGAAAACTCCACCAACACAGACTTTAAAGTATTTATTGAGGCTATGAATTATAAAGATAAAATAGGCAACAAAAGCCCAATTTACTTAAATCATATATTTTCAAATGAAATAAAAGGTGTGACAGGCATTCAGAGGGTAAATGCAAATAAAATAGCAGTAATTTTTAAACAATATAATACAGCGAATAATTTTATAAACAATACAGCTTTTCTCACGAAGTATAATATGAAGGCGTTTATCCCAGCTGCGCAAATAGAAAAGACAGGCATTATCAGATTTGTTCCATCAAACATTTCTAACAAAGAGCTCTATACAAAACTATCATCCATTTATGAAATAATTGCAATAAGAAGATTTACAAAGAAGGTTGGCCAAGAGCGTGTCCCATTACAGACTGTAAGCATTACTTTCTTATCTAACGTACTTCCAGACCATGTCCAGTATGATTTGTTTTCATATAGAATTTTCGAATATATTGCACCACTACAGCAATGTTTTAGGTGTTTTAAATTTAATCATTCTGCAAGAATTTGTAATAGTAAACAAAGATGTTCCATTTGTGGAGGTGAGCACTTATATAAGGAATGTGACAAACCGACTGAGATCAACTGTATAAATTGCAGTGGGCCTCATTTAGCAATATCTAAATTATGTCCAATTAAGATGAATAAAATTATGGAAAAGAAAAACAAGATAACTTATGCAAGTGCTACCCTAACCAAACAAATAAACAATACAGCAATTTTTCCTCCACTCTCACCAATAAAAACGCAACCTGTATCATATAATGTTGTAAATAAACCTGTACATACATCTGTAAATAAGTCTGTATCTGTAAATAAACCTGTACATGATGTAAATAAATCAAAAGATGTCTCGCCTAGAGACTTAAAACACCAAATCGTATCCAGCAACGATGTACTTATGGCCCTAGTGCAGACGTTGGTGGAACTAGGTAATAAGGGTGATAATACACCTACTACTATGAAAAGCATTAGAGATATTTTAATTAAAAATCTCAAATAATGGATCCAAGTCATACACAATCTAAACTACGTATTGCTCAGTATAATGTTCAAAGCGCCAATAGTAAAAAACCCTTATTAATAAAATTTTTAAAAGAACAAAATATTGATATTTGCTTACTTAATGAAACATGGTTTAAAGATAACAGTTTTAAAATACCTGGATATAACATTTACAATAAAAACTCAAATAATACTCATAATGGAGTAGCAATACTCATTAAACCATTCTTAAAATATAATGTTATACACACTACTTTTTATGAAGAAATTCAAACTGTAGCTTTGTCCTTGTCTACTGTATGTGGTAGTTTGACTATTCTTTGTGTATACTGTCCACCTTCTAGTGGCCACATACGTATTAATAGACTACGTAATATACTTAAAGATCTTCCAAAACCCATTTTCGTAAGTGGTGACTTTAATGCTCATCATGTTGCATTTGGTTGTCTGTCCACTAAGAGCCGTGGTCTAGATCTATTTAATGTCATTGATGACTTGGATCTATGCATTTTAAATGATGGTAGTTTTACAACTGTTAACTACCCTAGACGAAATCCCTCTGCCATTGATGTTAGCTTTATCAGTGCTAATCTCGCACCACTGTGTGAGTGGTCTGTGCATGATGATGCGATGGGAAGTTATCACTATCCTACAATAACAGAGATTTCATTATGTATTGATAAATACTACACTAGTCCTCCGGTTGATAAGTTTCTGTATAAAAAAGCAGATTGGATGACATATAAATCCCTTTCTAAAACAATATTTAATGATTTGGCCCTAAAATTATATGACCCTATTTCAACCTATAATGATTTTTGTTTTCTATTAGATATTTTAAAGGAAAGGACAATTCCTAAGTTCAATAAGTCAAATAATTTTATTAGCAGACCTCCAACTCCTTGGTGGAATGATATATGTGAACAAAGTGTCATTGACTCATACAATGCATTAAAACTGTATAGAAGTGAATCTACTATTGAGAATTACATAAATTATAAAAGAAAAGATGCACTGAAAAAAAGAACAATTTCAGAACAGAAAAAGATAGGATGGGATAACTTATGCAACACCTTTAATAGAACTACACCCATAAGTAAGATTTGGAACCTTTTAAAAATGTTCAAAGGTATAAGAGCTGGTAATAAGTCATATAAGGATGAGTTTATTTCACCATTTCTAAATAAGCTATCTGATAATAGCAATTTAATTGAAACTGATAATTTAAACAACTTTTTTGAATTAAATAATGATAACTGCAACTCAAAATTTTTACTGGATCCTTTTACATGGTCTGAATTTCAAATGAGTTTACAGTCTAGACGAAATACAACCCCTGGTTTAGATGATTACCCTTACATTATCATTAAAAATTTAGATGAATCTGCCCAAAAATTGTTTCTTAATATCCTTAATCTACTTTGGCATAATAAGTCTATTCCACATTCATGGAAAACACAGTGTGTTATTCCAATACTCAAGCCAGAGAAATCTCCTGAGCTTGCCAGTTCTTATCGACCAATTTCCTTATCTTCATGTTTAGGGAAAATATTTGAAAATATGATCAAAATTCGTCTTGATTGGTATGTTGAATCCAATGGTATCATTCCACAAGTTCAATATGGGTTTCGTCGAGGGCGAAGTTGTGCAGATAGTTTCACTTCTCTGATCTCTGATCTGAAAAATGCAAAAGATAAAAAGTTACACACTGTTTGTGTATTTTTAGATGTTCAAGCTGCATTTGACAGTGTGGATCCTGGTATACTTGTTAAAATTATGTCTAGGTTAGGTATACCTGGACAATTATGCAAGTGGATTTTCAATTTCCTAAACAACAGAACATTGTATGTGAAACATAACAATATATTGCATGGACCAAAATCCACTTCAAGAGGTACAATGCAGGGTGCTACACTGTCCCCTTTGCTGTATAATATCTATACATGTGAAATATGTAAATTTGTAAATTATAGTCATGTAAATATCTTACAATTTGCAGATGATATTGTTCTGTACAGTAGTAATTATAATGTACAAACTGCCATTGATAATATTAATAGAGCTTTATTTCAATTATTTCAATATTATAATGATTTGCTTCATTTAACAGTCAACCCATGTAAAAGTACTGTAATGGTTTTTGGCAATGAAAGCCCAACATCCAATGTTATATATAACGGTGAAATTATAAATAGGGTCGACTCTAAGAAATTCCTGGGTGTAATAATAGATAAAAAATTATCTTTTAAAGAGCATATTAGTTACATTTCAAAAAGTGCTCTAAGAGGTCTTAATGTCCTTAAGTGTCTTGCTGGTGTATCATGGGGAGCAGACCCCAAAATTTTGTCAACTCTGTATAAAGCTGTTATTAGAAGTCATTTTGATTATAGTTCAATTGCATATATAAATAGTCCTCATGTAAATAAATTAGATGTTTTGCAGAACAAGGCTTTGAGAGTAATTTGTGGTGCAATGTGCTCAACTCCCATAAGGGCCATGGAAGTTGAGACTAAAATAATGCCCTTAATTTTAAGAAGGGTCTTACTTGCAGAGAGATATTGTCTGAAATTAATATCTTCAAACAACATGCAATTAAGAAAGAAAATTGTACCTTATGTTGATAGCACTTCTGGATCTTTGACAACAGGGGAAGGTCTTTTGAATGGTAACTGTCCTACATTGTCCAAAATATTTTTGAAAATAGATAATAGTTTTTCTAAAATCAGGAAACAGAGCCCATGGCCATGTTACTCTTTCTCTTATCATTGTATACCACATCCAGTTAAAGTATTCCAAAACACTATCAAAAATAACATAGATATGCTGCAGTTTCTGGAAGAAAATAAAATTTACTATGTAATGTACACAGATGGCAGTAAGGGGATTGATTATGTGCGTGCTGCTTTATATGATCCAAATACAAAATTCTCTCAATGCTTTGTGCTGCACAATTCCTGCTCTATATTTACAGCAGAGGCATATGCGGTTTATCAGGCATTAATGCGAGTACGTGAAATTCACGATTGTAATTACTTCTTGATAGTTTCTGATTCTTTAAGTTTGATAAAAGCTATAACTAGCCTTACAGTTACTTTTAAATCAAGTTATATCTTATATTTTATAAAAGAAATGATTCACCAATATTACCTTAAGCATATCAAAATTGCCTTTCTGTGGGTGCCTTCTCACAGAGGTATCTCTGGCAATGAAATGGCTGATAAAACCGCATATGAAGGGTATAATGCTGTTGATGTTAAAAATGCAATGGACATCCCTATGACAGATTTTCTACAGTGTATTAACCAAGATATTTTAAAGTTGTGGTTAGAAATGTGGAAGAAAGACCAAGACACAAAAGGAAAGTGGTATGGAAGTGTTCAAGAGAGCTTACCTGTCAGACCTTGGTATAACCAACTGAAGGATGGCAGTCGGGATTTTATCACTGTGATAAATAGATTACGCTTTGGTCATAATACTGCACCGTCACACCTCGCAAAACTCGGAATTATAACAAGTGGTATCTGTTTGCATTGTGAATCAAATGAAAGAACCATGCAACATCTCATTTTCGATTGTCAGAGCTTCTTACTTGACAGATTAGTGTTGGCTAGTGAACTCAGTGATGTGAAAATAAAGTGTGATTCTTCTTCCCGCCCGCCGCCACTTGAACAGTTATTAAAAGACAAAAACACTTACAAACCTTTATATAAATACATTAAAAACACAATAAAATCAATTTAAATTAAGTGAACTATGGATAAGTGCATGTTAAACTACTTACTCTATTTTAAAGTGATGTGTTCTAAACTGCAAAAAAGACATGACCTAAAGGTCTAAGTTACCAGGTCATAAAATCCCTTAAAAAAAAAAAAAAAAAAAATACAATACAATGATTTGTCAATGTCAGTCATCATCTCCTCCTGTCTAAATGTCAGCTGTCATTTTTATTTACAAACAGCTTGTGAAATATTGGATCGGTATATAATTTTAAAGTATAACCACATCATTATATATTAATACATCAAACTTAATATTACTGACTAGGTTTATTGATTCTAAAAATATTGAAACCCATACAGCTAACTCTGATTTCTCTGCAGTAACAAGCAGAATACCTGGGACTCACTGGGACTGAAGACTCGGTTGGTTATTGAGGACTTCTGTTTAAACTTCGAGATATTTATTATATAGAACCGAACTCACTCAAATCCCTCATCATAAAGGTGCTGCAATACAAGCAGCGATGTTCGGAGCTAGAGAACCAGATGCTGGAGACTACTCCACGGAGCGAACCGTTGTCGACGTTCCGCGCTCCGCCGCCAGTCAAGAGTACCAGCATTGCGCTACCGCCGCCGCCCTCCGCGACCACGTGCGCGTCTGCCGCCGTATCCGCTGCAGACGCACGGATCAACGACCTGGAGACTGCATTGAGACGTCTGGATGAGGAGAAGCGCAAGTAAGCAGGAATTCAACATACCTATAAAGTATGTTACTGATATCACATACTTTTTTATACTTTGATACTTTATACCAAGGGTACCACCCTTGATGTAGCTGTTTGTTGTTGTATTAATATAATCTTAACTATGTAGATGTATTCTTTATTTGAATAGAATAAAATATTCATTCAAAAGGGAATGTACCAACATTCTGAAGATTCAGTAACTATTTTAAAGTTTCATACGTGCTTCAAGCGACTTATCGCAGAACCTATTAAAGCAAGGAATAATAATTATTGGGAAAGTAACAAGTTTTGTTGATGTTTACTTATACAATCTTTAAATTAATCAAAACCAATTAAAATCTATTAAACAGATGTGAGAAACTGGTGCAGCAGAACAACTTGCTCCGAGATCAATTGGAGGAGTCTCATCAACTGAATGAGGCTCTCACCACTGACCTGCAGAAGCTCACTAATGACTGGGAGGCTCTGCGGGATGAGATGACCATCAAGGAGGATGAGTGGAAGGATGAAGAACAGGTCTGTGGCACTGTATCATTTGGATAACTTACTTTTTTGTAAACATATACAAAACATAATGTCTGTTCATCATCATATCTGAAAGATTAGGCAGAGGTGTATTGGTGATTGTTGGTAATTTTGAAATACTACAAGGATATTTACTTGAATTGCATGCTCCTTTAAGTCCATCAAAGACAGATCTATATTATTATATTAACATAAGTTATAGCAAGACATATTACAATATATTTTCTACAATATTAATCTTTGAATGACCACACACACAGCTATAATCAATATCTTTAAAACATTTATTAATAAAGTTATATTTATTTATTTAACACTTTATTGTACGCCAAAAATACAAATAATAATACATATTTATCTATTAAAAACAATGTACAATGGGCGGCCTTATCACTTAAATTGATTTCTTCCAGGCAACCAAAGTGATTTGGACACTGGCCAAGATAATGTTATATATTATGTCATATAAATAATTAAATATTAATATTAATTTAATAATATTTTTTGTAGTATTATTTTAACAAGCAGTTCCACAGGGAACATCTAATATTAACACCCTTAAAGTGTGAAAATCCAAAATTCCTGAAATACTTTATTATTATTTATGATGAGTAGCGACAATACCAATTTTAAAGTCCCTATCTTTAAAAACACCTGTTAGTCCCTTGCAAACATCCAGCCCTTGCCTTAAAATGCAAAAGTCCATAAACCCTGAAACACATCTTTATTAATTTGTCATGAATAGCTACAATCCCAATCAATTTTGAAGTTTCTATCTTTCATAAAACAAAAGTTCAAAAACTACAATCCAACAACGAAAAAAATAAACTGGAAATTAAATTATTTATTTATTTATTTATTTATTTAATTACATGGAAAACCTACAGCTAAACAAACAAATGTAATTATACAATAGAAACAGTAAGCCAATTACAGGTTTTCACTTATAGTTGTTGAGTGGATTAAATAATGTGTGCACTCGAGACAAAACAGTCATAATCATGTGTATATCTAATAAATATATCTATTATTATATGTAAATAAATGTGCTGTTAGGTTAGTGCAATATTATACTACAACATCTGTTAATTTAAAAAAGTCTAGGCTTAAACACCTCTTTGCTGCTGTAACTCCTACTGTATATGGATCTAAGTCGTGCTTCTTGCAAATCTTGTTAAACTGTTTACTTGTTCTCACAGTAAATGAATTTAGACGGTAGTTTGTTGACACCTTGGGAATGTTTATAGGAGGATTAAATCTAGTACATTTATTTGGCACATTGAAATATATTTTACTCAGCAATTCAGGACAGTCGATGTCACCAGATAATGTTTTTATAAAGTACATACAATCTGCGATCTCGCGTCGCTTAACGAGTGGCAAAAGATGAAATTTTTTACAGAGCTCGAGATAGTTTTTAGAATAGTATGGTACCTTTTGACGATAACATAAATATCTGATAAAGCGTCTTTGAATACCTTCGATGCGATCAATGTATGTGTTATAAATTGGGTTCCAAATTTGGGAAGCATATTCTAACTGACTTCTCACAAATGAACAATACAAGATCTTGAATGTTTTTATCTCGCTAAAACCTTTTGACATTCGCATAATAAAGCCCAGAGATTTGGAAGCTTTAACAATAATTGAGTTTATGTGAACATCAAACATTAATTTAGAGTCATGATATTGATTATTATGACACAACATTCCTATGTGTGTCCAGTTTATAGCCGTGGGTGCATACCGCTATGACCTGTTGGTGCCATCTTAACTATAATTACGGTGGTATACAATATAAACTGGACATATTATATGCAAAGAATTTTTCAAATCTGACTGGTTGTTCCAGTGCCTACAAACAAACAAACTCTTCAGCTTTATTATATTAGTATAGATTTATTATATTATTACATAGGCATTCAACGACTACTACTCAAGTGAGCACAACCGCCTGCTCAGCCTATGGCGTGAGGTAGTGGGTGTGAAGCGTCACTTCTCTGAGCTGCAGACCAATACTGAACGTGACCTGTACCGTGTGAGGAATGAATTTGATTCCAACGCTAGAGAACTCATTGGAATGCTCAGTGGATACTCCATCAATGCATTTGCTGCCCAAAATATTAAGGTCAGTTAAGTTTAATAATTGTAGTGTATGTGATACATAACATGTTCTTATTATTTTTAACCTGTTTTCTTATTTAAGCAACCCGCAAGATCTTGCGTCTTTAATCTATTGTGCTCCAGTAATCAAGACATTGTTGCGTGTTCTCTAGTTTAAATACATATATTGGTATCATATATCCTATAAATGTACTATTTATTACAGTCGGAATACCAACCTATGTCCCACCAAACTTCTCATCAGACCTCCCACCAGGCCACTCACCAGACCTCTCATCAGGGTCCTCATCAGACCTGCCCTCAGGGATCATATCAGACCACGGGTCCATCATCATCAGCTCCATTTAGTGTGGAGAGTATGCGCGTTGACCTACGCGATATGACGTCACAACGAGACTCTGCCTTAGCCGAGCTGCGCGAACGTGACGCGAGGATACAGCGACTGCTTGGAGAACTGCAGGGATTGGTAATTGTGTTTTAGATAGTTCAATACAAGAAGTCTCCACTCTTCTTTTCTTCCTCAAAGTTTAGGTAAATAAGCACTGCCTATTCCGATCACTGATTATGACCATAGGTATAGATAGTTTACTAGACTAATATTCAAAGTTATATTAATAGATTTTCTTTGAGAATTAAAAGGGAAGTATAAAGCGTGATGTTGAACAGGAGGAGCGGTGTGAGTCTGCGGAGGCGGCGTGTGGTGAGGCCGGCGTGATGCGCGCCGCGCTCGAGGAGGTGGCGCGCGCGCTCATACACGACTCCGACAGCGACGCGCCGCCCGCGCATCACGCGCACATACACCTGCACGACAGGTACACGCCATACACGACTCCG
Organism: Acronicta aceris; assembly: GCA_910591435.1. Lineage (NCBI taxonomy): Eukaryota > Metazoa > Arthropoda > Insecta > Lepidoptera > Noctuidae > Acronicta > Acronicta aceris. The sequence goes on along the minus strand of OU342767.1, from coordinate 2,410,127 downwards.
ACAGCGACGCGCCGCCCGCGCATCACGCGCACATACACCTGCACGACAGGTACACGCCATACACGACTCCGACAGCGACGCGCCGCCCGCGCATCACGCGCACATACACCTGCACGACAGGTACACGCCATACACGACTCCGACAGCGACGCGCCGCCCGCGCATCACGCGCACATACACCTGCACGACAGGTACACGCCATACACGACTCCGACAGCGACGCGCCGCCCGCGCATCACGCGCACATACACCTGCACGACAGGTACACGCCATACACGACTCCGACAGCGACGCGCCGCCCGCGCATCACGCGCACATACACCTGCACGACAGGTACACGCCATACACGACTCCGACAGCGACGCGCCGCCCGCGCATCACGCGCACATACACCTGCACGACAGGTACACGCCATACACGACTCCGACAGCGACGCGCCGCCCGCGCATCACGCGCACATACACCTGCACGACAGGTACACGCCATACACGACTCCGACAGCGACGCGCCGCCCGCGCATCACGCGCACATACACCTGCACGACAGGTACACGCCATACACGACTCCGACAGCGACGCGCCGCCCGCGCATCACGCGCACATACACCTGCACGACAGGTACACGCCATACACGACTCCGACAGCGACGCGCCGCCCGCGCATCACGCGCACATACACCTGCACGACAGGTACACGCCATACACGACTCCGACAGCGACGCGCCGCCCGCGCATCACGCGCACATACACCTGCACGACAGGTACACGCCATACACGACTCCGACAGCGACGCGCCGCCCGCGCATCACGCGCACATACACCTGCACGACAGGTACACGCCATACACGACTCCGACAGCGACGCGCCGCCCGCGCATCACGCGCACATACACCTGCACGACAGGTACACGCCATACACGACTCCGACAGCGACGCGCCGCCCGCGCATCACGCGTTCATACACCTGCACGACAGGTACACGCCATATACTTTATGTAACAGAAGGGTTCTAAGTTGAAAAATACCTATAAAGCCTAAACTAGACTAATTTCGTATAAAAATGTATCCACTATTATTCATATTCGGTAATTATCCGTATTAAAAATATTGAACACTGACGCTAATATATAAATGACGCTAATATGATTTTAGGTCTCCAAAACGCGTATCATCTTCAGCAAACGCAACAGCCTTCGCCGAAAGCACTATATCAGCCGTGCAAGCCGCTCTACACAAGTATCAAATACAAATACATGAGTTGCAAGTAAGATTCTGCCTCATACCTATCAGTTTTGGTTTTAATTTTAGACAGAAAGTTTAATTATGTGAATTATATCCAAAAACGTGATCTTACTGTGTTGTATAAAAACATTACTGACACCATTATATTAAGAATAACATACCATCACGCCTGTACTCCCCGAAGGGTTAGGCAGAGGCGTACTAATGTACTCCCACAGTTCGCCTGGTATGTTTAGGTCCCATGTAATAGGGGGCGAGCCTATTGCCATTAACCGGGCACAAATCCAGACTCCGAGCTGCTACTGAGAATTTTATAGAAAAACTCAATAACACTGCCCGACCTGGGGATCGAACCCAAGACCTCTAGCGTAGCAGTCGCCCTTGGGACCACTAGACTAATGAGGCAGTCATATTAAGAATAACTTAAGTTTAAAATAATATTATAATGTTTACTTACTAAAAATGATCACAAAATCTTTTTTCTCTTCCCTCTTCTCCTTTAAACTTGTGTTGGCATTAATGTCAGATACATTTTAGTTTATATTTAAAGTGTCTGATAACGAATTGGCATGCATTGTTACTGAAAAGCGTTATATTTTAGGTAAAACTGCAGAACACACGTGAGCAGTTAATAACTTGCAGGAAGCATGGCGACACCGCTGAGGCCAACGTCGCGTCTCTCGAGAGCAAGGTCCAAGATCTACAAGGTATTAGAATTACATCAATCAATCAATCAAATCAGCCTATTGCCGTCCACTGCTGAACGTAGGCCTCCCCCAAGGAGCGCCAACCATCCCGTTCTTGGGCAGCTCGTATCTGTCCGCTGCCAGAATTACATATTATAAAAAAAATCCCCTATTCAGAAACAGCTGAAAACAGAACATTAGGAATAATTTTGTTTGGACAGACAGCAGCACGCTTTTTCTGTGTGATTTTCTACTTAATTTGAACTAGATGAGGCTGATAAGAGTTTTCTAGTATGTTAGATCAGTTATCAGTATATGCTGTGTTGGCTTACAGCATTACGAAAGAAAGTTCCGTTTGTTCCGTAAGGTAAAATGGACATAAGCTCAAGGCCTTTAAAAATAATCATAAAATCATTCCCATTTTTTTTTGCTTTACCAAAAGAGCCTCTCAAACTCTCTGTACCCAAAGGCGGGTCCCTGGGTGGCCTAAAACGGCCTTGTAGACACCCAATTCACTTTTAATGTGTGGACAGGTAAACTAGATCAAGCCAACGCTGATCTTCACCAACTCTTGCAAGAGAAAGAGTCCATGCAGAAGTCACTTGAGGCGCTCAGGATCGATAAGAACAACCTAGAGAGGAACAGGGTCGAGATAAATGCCATGGTAAGTCTGATTGCTATACTATTGTTGTTACGAGCAACATTTTTACTAGCTGTGCCCGGTTGATTTTTTTTATGGAATAGGGGGCAAACGAGCAGACGGATCGCCTGATGGTAAGCGATTACCGCCGCCCATGGACACCCGCAACACCAGAGGAGTCACAAGTGCGTTGCCGGCCTTTTAAAAAGGAGTACGCTCTTTTCTTGAAGATTTGAAGGTCCGGAAATACTGCAGGCGAAAGTTCATTCCACAGATTCATTGATGCGTTACAATGCCTCTTTTTATCTTTTTTTTTTCATCATAATCCTTCCCAGGCACAAGTCACCAAAACATTGCAGTAGGATGAATGCATAGATGACAAACATACAAACACTCATTTTTATTTATAAATATATTATTTTATTTTATTTTAATCCAGTTCTAGAAAGGTAGGAGGGTGATGACCAGCTGTGAATACAAGCTGTGAATGATGATGATGAATGGTGTTCTCGAAAAAGATTCTAATGATTTCGATGAACGAAGGTCGATTTTTAACGAGCTCGATCGAGGAGAGGATCGATCTAGCTAGGTACCATTTCTAGGGTTTCATGCGCAAAATAACAAACTCAATTGGCCCACAAAATAAATCTAAATGGAGGTTTTAGATCTGTCTTCAGAAGTGCTGGGTCGTCCAGGTTCTAGCTATAATAAATGTTTGACGTAAACATGCATGTTTCGTTATTTATCGCATTTCCATAAAATTTATTTTAACTACTAGTTCCATCAGAATATTTATAAACAAAGTGGAAATATGCTGCCAGAACTTTAATAATATCTATGTTTAATGTAAATGCTATCCACATAATATGCACACTAAATCATTCATTCATATCTTAGGTTGAGTCTCTAACATCAGACTACGAGAAGCTTCAGAAGATAAACTCTCGTCTAGAGAAAACTATAGAAGCGCTTGAAGGGGAGAAGAGAAACTTGAACTCTGAAGTGGACCATCTGCACCGTGAGGCTGCCAACAGAGAGGCAGTGTTGAGGTAGGACAATGTTTTATTTATGCGATTTTAATCCTTACTGGTATTAAATAAACTTGATGAAAGAAGACTGTATGCTCTTCGGTACAAGTTAGAGTTTTTGTGTACCTGATTTGTCGTAAGATAACATACCATCACGCCTGTATTCCCCGAAAGGTTAGGCAGAGGCGTATTAATGGACACCGGTGTGTTTAGGTCCTATGTAATAAAGGGCGACCATATTACCAGTAACCGACCTACTGAGATTTTCATAGAAAAACCCAATAATACTTCTCTTGATCGGAATCGAGCTCATGACCTCTAGTGTAGCAATCGCAATTACGACGACCAGACGAAAGAGGCAGTTTTGATGAGCCGGCATGATTTCTCAACAATACATTTTGAGAAATCAAATCGTCTGTTTATACAGGGCGGAAGAAGAACGTTCTTCGCGCTTACGCTCTGAGCTAGTGACCACGAGAGAGGAGCTCAACAAGACTTCCCTCGCCAGGGATCTGCTGGACCAGCAGAAGTTGGAGGCTGACTCTATACTGTCGCAGATAGAGAAACATAGGAGTGAGTATATTGAGCTATCATACACCCAAATATTCCTATACTCAGATACATGAATGAATAATTTACAGGATATTTTGGTGATAGTCAAATAAAAAGCATTGGCAATCTTAAAGCAAATGATTTATAGATGTTTTTGAGTAAAAAGAGCTCGATCTTCCGTTATACCACATCTGTAGGTACTCCCGAAAGGGTAAGGCAGAGGTGTAATCTAAACCCATAGTTTGCCGGTATGTCTAGGTCCCATGTAATATGGGGCGACCCTATTACCATTAAACGATTACAAATTCAGTCTGGGGTGTAACTAAGAGTTTCATAGAAAAACCTAATAACACTGTTCGACCTGGAAATCGAACTCAGGACCGCTAGCGTAGCAGTCTCGTTTAGGACCACAAGGCAGTTCTTAATATGTTAAATTATACAAAGTCGAAAGTTTGGTATATCAGCAATACTCTTTTAATAGGTGACCTAGAGATTGAACTAGAGAGGACTCTAATGGAGAGAAGCGATCTCCAAGACCTTGTGGAGAAGTTAGAAGCTGCCGTCAGGAACCTCGAAAGCGACAAGAAAAAATTGCATGAAGATGTAAAACACGTAAGTTGTTAAATTTCTGAGTGTTGCTACTACTAGCAACACTCGTCCACATATTTAGTGTTGAGTGTTGCAAGTCTACGTCTTAAACTAAATTGATACTATTTTTCTTAGGACCTTAAAAGACAAATATACAGTCTTGTAATATAATCAATGTTTTCGTATCTTTTTTACCCGACTACGAAAAAGGAAAGGTAATTAATGAGTTTAACAATCTGTGTAGGATAAAGTATGGATGTCTGATCCTAGTTCAAGAAGTACTGTGATTTTTCAATTGTTACATATAAAAAAAACTGAGGAATAAAATTGACGTTTGACAGTTCAAAAATTAGAATTTATTCCGATGGGAAAATCGTATCTTAAACGATTAATCTTAATTTAGCAGAATTTTCTGCTATTAAAAACGTGCATAAGTAAGTACTACTTGTGAATGTATATGTACATTTTAAATGATAACCATTTTTTTTATTTGAATACAGTTAAGGAAAAACTTGATTTACAATATTGTTATCTTTAATGTATATATCTATCATCAGTTGGAAGATGAAAAGTCAAATCTTTCGAGTCAATCATCGGAACAACAAGGTGACCTTAACTCCCTGCGCAAAGAACTTCTCGCTGCAGAACAGACTAGAATGGAGCTGGAGGCAGACAAGGCTTCCTTGTGTGAGAAAATTAAGTTCCTCGAAGGAGAGAGAGATAAAGTGGAGTTGGAGTTACGACAGGTTATGAGGTAAGGAGTTACATATGACAAAGTATTCGTCTGAAAAGATATCGTCCGTTTTGCAAAAAAGGGGGAAAAAGGAAGAAATTCTTGATAAATGTTGAAACTTGTAAAATTAAAGATTTATTGAAACTTAACTGAGATATCATGACGCTTGTATTCCCCGAAGAGTTAAGCAGAGGTGTACACGTCTTTAATTTCGTCACTTTAGGTGTAATAGGGGGTGAGCTTATTGCCAATCGGGCAAAAGTGCAAAATCCTAGCTGCTACTTAGAGTTTCATAGAAAAATCCCATAACTTTGCTCTAAGGCAGCAGTTGCCCGTAGGACCACGAGAATAATGAGATATTTGCGTAATATATACAATTAAAAGCCAAATTCAAAGCCTGAAACTAGACACTATGATACATTTATCGTATGTTGTAAAACTGTAAGTAAATGATTTAAAATTCATCTTTAATATTCTTAAAAAGTTCTTCATTAACTTTTTATTCTGTGTATCCTTAAAGAGGGGGAGGACACTGGCTCCTGCAACATAGTTTTTACTAGAGTAGGAGTCAGGGAATTCTAGTTGTAATGTAACAATATTATGTCCATAAAGCATTATTATTATTATTATTCAGGGAACGAGGTGAATTAAGTTCTCAGCTCACAGCGATGACTCGTAAGAAAGACACCCTAAACGAAGAGATAATACGTCTTCAACAACGTCTGGAACAAGCCAACGAAACCATCGGAAGAATCAATAGAGCTTTGGAAGATCATGTCAAGGATGGAGAAGAGAAACAGGTGATAAATACAAGAATTTTCAAATTTTTCCCTCACTGTACTAAGATCACATGGCATGGGTACAAAAATGTGCTGAAGTGTGTAATTATCTGCATTAATTTATTAATATTGCAAACGCACAGTACTTCAGTGTATTTGAAAATATTTTTAAACATATTTTATTTTACATAAAATTTTGACATACTGTTGTTGCGTATGCGTGGTTGATGGGTCAGGTTTACTTCAATGAAGAGATGCTGCGTGGATTGATACTCAAATTCCTTTTATTTCTAACTTTGAAGTGAATACAAAATGCTAGTCACGTCAGTGTCCGTTGCGTCGTTGCGTGTGCGCAAAATTTATACAGTTTTTAAGAAAACCCGACGCGCGTCGCTAGTGTCGTGGTGTCCGCTCTCCCCGGGCCCGCATCCTCGCTCGCTTGCGCCGTGATGTCGTCATCGCGGTGATGCGCCTGCAGTGATCCGTTGAGAATCAAAGACACATACAATGACAATACATGTCAACATGTGGAAGATATAAAACTCCTTATAAATAACAAAATACACTACTATGTAGGACTCTTCAACATCAATATTACAGTCTACACATCCCCTAAAATTCCCTAATACTAATTGCGCCTTTTATATGAATTTAAATATTATTTACTTTGAAAAAAGAAATAGCTACCAGACGGATAAAGTCAGTTAAAACTTTTTATTTCAATTCGACCACTGAAACAGGTACTATTGAAAATTCAAAACTAGTTTCACGGTTCAGAAAAGTGGCCGGCAAAAGTATCCATTGTCACTTCCTTTAAACTCATGATTACAATATGAATCTACGTATAACATCTGTTTGATAAGAATGACTTCTGATGTTATTTATGTGCTACTGCCAACAGATCGTAATAGACTCTTTGGAAAAGGATAAGCATCACCTACAAGAGCAGTTAGCAGGAGTGCGGTCGGAGAAAGACGCGTTGGAGGCCGTGCTGTTTGATACGGCCAACATGTTGGAAGATACGGACAACAAGCGAGCCAAGCTTGAACACGAGCTGCAAGAGACTTTAGTACAACAGGAGAACTACAAAGGTGATAAACAAGTGTTCATACTGATTTGAGATATTAATATTAGATATATTGAAATAAAATCATTTACATATATTCCATCACGCTTGTATTCCCCGGAGGGTTAGGCAGAGGTGTGCTAATGTACAGCCACAGTTCGCCGGTATGTTTAAGTCTCATGTAATAGGGGGCGAGCCTATTGCCATTAACCGGGCACAAATTCCAAACTCCGAGCTGCTACTTACTGAGAATTTCACAGAAATTTCCGTTAAGTGGTTTTATTTCATTAAGCAAGTAAGTAGCCTTATGAATTTCATACTGTCTTCGATCAAATATATTGATTCGATCAATTAATCGGTCTTCGATCAATTATACTTAAGCATATTTGATCTAAATCCACGGTTAACTGGTGAGAGCTGTTATTATTCCTTAATATAAAGCTCAAACAAAAACGTAGTTTTCTACTTTTCTTTATAATCTGAAGGTTTTTTTCTTTACAATCTAAGGTCAAATCGCCCGCCTCAATAAAGACCTCGAGAATAGCGAACGTAAACTCCGAGACACTCGCAACTCTATGTCACAAGCTTCCGGTAAGAAGGAAGCGGAGTACCAACAAATTATCACCAACATTAACCGCACAACTACTGAGAACATCACCAAGCTTAAGGAGGAGAAGGTAAGATTTTTTTCTTGTATATAAACAAATCCTAATACGATTTGATAAGTCCTTATACTGTAACAGTCGGCTGCTTATAAACTAAGTGAACTCCTGACTTCTAAACTAGGTATAAACACCTGTATCTTAACAACGATCTTAAGCTACGTAGTAGTGGTTTAGAAAAGGGTTGTTTTTTCTATTCCTCTAGGGTACAGACGCGAATAAGATTCGAAGGAAGTGCAGATTATAATAATCACAATTACAGTGCTTACTAGTGGTGTAGGTAATATTGTGGGAGACTGGTGCCCAAACTAGGCCAAACTAGTACCTCGAAAAACAGGCAAATGTCTGTATTTCAAGGCACCAGGTCCTAATCACAGGATTTATTGACATAACTTAATGTGTAAGGTAAGAAGAACGGTTGCACCCTAGTTTAAGTAAATGGATTTTACATTGTACATTTAAGATTTGAGGAAAATATATTGAAAAGAGAAGTTAGACTTTTTAAAGGGGAAGACGGTAGGAATCGTGTGCTATGGAACCTCTGCTGTTGGTTGCTATAAGTACTAAATATCTTCATTTTTTTTATGCGACCTCCTATCGCATAAAAAAATGAATTTAATATTTAGTAGCAAACGAGCAGACGGATCGCCTGATGGTAAGCGATTACCGCCGCCCATGGACACCCGCAACACCATAGGAGTCACAAGTGCGTTGCCGACCTTTTAAAAGCCATTCGTGCCGAAGCATGGCTCTCCCACGTACAAAATTCATCTATCTTGGTGGTGTAATATTTTGTATTATTTCTCTGACCTCTCGCTCGCTCCGTGCCTGTTATCTACTATCTAATCTAATTTTACTGTTACACACAACACTAGGGCTAGTTCTATAAGGCCCGTAAGAGCGAGCAAGATGTCCGATAAAAATGTTTTATGACTCAGTTCGCACGTTTATAATGGCTCAAGTATAAACATCAATTGACAGGAACAATTACGTCAAGCGTTAGAGCACAAGCTAAGTCAAACAATAGCCTCTCTGACGAGCGAGAAGGAGGCGAGTGAGGCGAGTGCTCGGGAGAGAGAGAAGAAGTTACTGATAGCGAGAGACCAGCTTATACTGCAGCACGACGAAGCATTGCTCAGAGCAGAGAATGATAAGCAACAGGCGTTGCTTATGGGTAAGTAATAAACTACTCTGAAGGACTAAATCAAATTTTAGAACCCAATCAAGTCTAGCTAAAATATAGGTTCCCTTTGGTCTTTCGGTTTCATAGGTACTGTACGGTTTCGCACACTTGCACAGAGTTTATAGGTAAGAGTAGCAGTTAAGAGTTTATAGTTAAAGTTCTAGTTATAAGTTGAGGTGTGAGAGAAGAGAAACAAGATCACAAGTTCACTTTAGTTAAGTTTATTAGTTAAAGTTACACAAATAATATAGGTTATTCTGTTCTCTAATACACACACATTGCACATACACCGAGTTGTTACGTACTACTAAATTATAATATAATATTTAAGTTAACAAAAAATGACGCACGCCCGATGTGGGACGCAGCGTCAGCAAAACATGTACAATTCGGATTGTACATCTTGGCAACCCCTAAAAAGATAAAAACAAAAAGAAAAGCTTTTACAAACAAAAATGTATAAAACTAATCAAAATTGAACGCAATGTTCCGGGTGCCAGTTTTAAAAGTTGATCGAGATAATCTTGATTGAGGTTCTGCGTAGATGTCCTTGCTCGGAGATGCAGATCTGCTTGGTCCACTCTGGTTGTTGTCGCGTGGTTTATGAATGACTTGCATCTCTATGTCTTCCCCTTCACGTTGTACATGTTCAGCAGTTCTGTTTCTCGAGTTATTTGTTAAACACCGCCGCCAGCGGTTCCTCGCAACCACCACAAGTAAAGTTATTATGGCTGCTGACAACAACACGTAGCTGATAATATACTGATGAACGTCGTGGCTTGTCAGTGTTGTATGTCTCATTTCACTTTCCTTAAGAGCTGCGATTTTGTCGTCTATTTGAGCCATTTCTATATCTGTAGGCTTTGTTTGAAACTTGTTTGGGACGTAGTTGTATGTCAGATTGACAATTCTGTTGATAGAAGTATCCAAAGTAGGAACCGTGAGTTGATAATCCATGTCCATATGACTCTGGTATAGACGATGAGCGTAAATAGTCAAGTCCTTAGATTGTAGAACACATCCTGGAGATAGTGTCACTATACTTGAGGTTGATATGTCACATGATGATAGGTCATTGCCACATATTGTACGCAACGAACACCTTTCGCAGCATATTACTAACCAGCTGTTCGGAGTGTGTAATTCAATCCACGCTTCCTTACATGACGCTCTTACTACGTCACAAGGCGCAATGTTTTGATGTGACAGCAGTTTCGCTTCACACGGCGCGTTGTTGCTATGCAAGTCGTAAGATGGTAAAATTTTCTTGCATAAAAAGTTGTTCGACTTCTGCTCCATACACTGCTTAAAATCATCATCAGCCAATGAGGTGTAGCTGTTCTTCTTAAAGTTAACAGCAATGTATTTGGTTGATGTTTGAACATATGTAGTTCCCTTGATGGTTGTAACAGGCAAAGGAATGACCCGGTACAAGGTGAAATCGTCAGTGGAAACAAGTGGAATTTGTGCTTCAAAAAGGAAGTAGTTTTTAGTAACTCGTGCTTTCACGGTAATCAGTTTGTATATCTCCTTGATGTTGTCTTTGTAGTTATCAACTGGCAACGCTACGGTCTTAGGAAGACTTCCAGAGATTTCATTTAATTGTTGAATTAAATGAACAGGTGTTATTAAATGTACATCTATATGTCCTTGATAGACATTGGTGAGAGTGTTAAAAAGCATTTCTTGGAATGTTCTCAGGCTGTTAATAAGAAGATATGCTGTTAACGAGGCCGAATTGATGTAAGTAGTGGCTGATATAATTTCCATTTCCGATTCAATAGATTCCATGTTCAAGTTTGTTTGGTTGACTAGATTCTCAATTAAGTCGAATTGATGCTGAATGTTGGTTTCACTCTTCTTTAGAACTTGATTCTCGAGTTCTACAATAGTTGTTTGATTTTTTATTAAATCCATCATATAGTTTTCGTTATTTTGAAGTGATTTGATGTCCTGTTGGTATTTGTCAGCGAAATGTTGATCTAAGATGCCAAACAAACTGTTAGCCACATAACCAACTCCATCTATTAAACCGCGTTTCTTTCTGTTGCTGAGATGTTTGCGAGGGTTTATTAGCACTGAGTTGTAGTAGCTAAGAAGTTCCATCTCATGACTCAGCTGTTCCATCGTTGCTCTACAGTGATGTAATTTCGTTTGATAGCACATATTTTTGACGTTTTCAAAGTAGGTGTTTATCCGACGCGTGCCTTCCCAGTAGTTAGTTAAATTATAATACATAATTAGTGCCCAATCGTCATGTACTATCTGCATTTTTCCGAGAGTGTCATAGTATATGGGCCGCTCACGTTCCAAACTCGTAACCTGAGCGTGCGGCACCGGCACCACGCGCTCTCCGTTACTAGCGCAATATGACCCCGGCATAAATGTAAACAAAGTAATTAATGTTGTTAATAGTGCTGAAACTATCTTTGTGCCTTTCTTCCTGGTTTTCTTTGCTAAATTTTGTTGATGACCTTGTACTCGTTCCTTCTCTTGAGTAGTAGTATGTTTATCAGCATCACATTCAGACTCCAGGGGTAGTGGTGACAGCTTCACTACGGGGCGTTTTACTATTCCGGTTTGGGTTTTAATGGTAGTCACTCGAACGTAGCCATCGGATCCTGGATGAGTTTCCAACACTCGTCCCATGGCCCATTTACCTGGTGGTAAGTTATCCTCCTTCACAAGGACTATGTCACCTTCCTTGATATTCCGGGTAGGTTTGTTCCACTTATTCCGAGTTTGTAGTGTGCTGAGATAGTCGTTGGACCAATTTTTCCAATACTGGTGAAATATATGTTCAACAAGTTGCCATCTGCGACGTAAGTCGATGTTGTTAGTGTCATTGTAGTCCGATAGGGGTAATGACAGTGTTGGGCTTCCCGTTAGAAAATGTCCAGGTGTTAGGCAATTATAAAATTCCTCTGGATCTTCGGTGAGAGAACACAGAGGCCTCGAGTTTAAGCAGGCTTCTATTTTTGCCAAAAGTGTCGTAAACTCTTCAAATGTTAACTTCTGGTCTCCCAACACTCGCTTCAGATGGTGTTTCATCGATTTCACGGCGGCTTCCCATAGACCGCCGGCACTGGGCCAAGCAGGGGCATTAAGATGCCACTCGACCTCCAATTTAGTTAGCTCGTTGAAGAACTCTGGTGTCAGAAGTTGTTTGAAATGTTCAAATTCTTGTTGAAGAACCCTGGCAGCGCCAACAAAGTTTGTCCCACAGTCTGAGTACATGTGCTTAGGAGTGCCGCGTCTAGCACACAACCTTTGGAAAGCTGCAATAAATGTTTCTGTACTTAGGTCTGATACCAGCTCAATATGGACAGCTTTTGTAGCCATGCATATAAATATTGCTATGTATCCCTTTGATGTCTTGACGCCTCTACCTTTATTGAGCTTGATTTCAACGTGGCCTGTGAAATCCACACCTGTGTGGGTGAATGGTCGGCAAGGAGTTATTCTTTGTTGTGGGAGGTTACCCATTAGTTGGTGGTTATCTGTGTATTTAAAACGATGGCAACGTACACATCCTTTTAAACAAGTTTTGACCGCTCTGTTTCTATATTGCTGGGCACTTCGTCATCCCAACTAAGTTTGTTCATGTTCAGTTCATGTTCATAAGTTGATTCGAAACTGAAATAGGCAGTGTAATAAGAATATAATTGCTATTTTATAAATAACACAATCAGATGAAGGGTTTAGGAATTCATAGAGTACATAATTTCATTTATAATTAGGTATACAGAGATTCGTTCATGTGATAATTCTAAATGTGCGAGTCATTTTTAGATAAATTGATAATTTACAATGGTGTTTCTAGCAAGGTTTAATATTCGTGAAGGTTTGTAATATTTCTTCATTATAGTTTGTCTTTGTAAGCTTTTTCTATTTATCTCTAGCTCACCAAGAGCAGCAAGCTCTTCTAGAGCGGTTAGAAGAAGCAAAACGTGCGTTCGACTGTGAGCAGAACAAACTAGAGCGGCTGAGGAGAGACGCGCATGCGCGAGCCGAACAAGACCGCACGTACGCCAACCAGCTGAAAGACGAGATGGCCGCGCTGAAAACCAGGCTGGATGAGGCCAAGTTAGTTTGAATACTTCTATGATTTCCATCAGATATTCTAGCCATCGGTTTGCGAAGTTCAATTTCCCAGTGTCAGTCGAATGATCGCAGACCATAATTTTCTTGACCAGGACTCTAGAGGTAAGTCAATAATTCTGAACCATTCTGGATGCCATCAGAATCTGGAGGCCTGATAGCATCCAGAATGTTACTACCATGTATTTTTTTGGTAGTTTTGGGACTTATAAACTTAACCATTTATTGAACCCAGTTTTCTTAAATGTGCTCTAACTGAAATTTTAATGATTTAAATCTTAAAAAAGAAAGATTGAGTATTTATCGATGGTCTAGATCTAGTAGACAAACCTGCTATAAAAAAGAATATTGTGTTTGGATATTGGCTAAATGGCCATACTCAATGGATTATCGCTAAAATGTCCAGTAATCTCAACAATTTTGTACTTTGGCAAAAAACTCGAAAATTTTGTACATAGCACGTTTGTCTTCTAGACCATCACTATTATTTCTACTTGAACATGGTAGAAGGAAATCAGATATTCCCTTCCCGTGACAGCTAGGCACGTCATTGGCTCACGTCGACGTTATCGTTTGATATGATACCACTATGTGTAAATAAATTAATAGAGCAAGATGCATTTTTTCACTTACTTGCTACGTTATTAGTGGAATTTTCAATTATTAATTGAATACAGCTTACTTGTTTAACTAAATAGACTAATACTACGAGACAAAAATAGTTGGGCTAGAAAACAATTTAAAATTTAAAATAAAGAAATCCGTATTGGTATTAAAGCTGTCAATCAACGCCATCATTGATCTTGAAATTCGTGACGCCGCTGGTTGCCATCGCGGGAAGAGAATACCTGGGCGTAAGCAAAATATTATGCCATGTTTGCCCCGGACGCAAGATTGAAGTCAAGAGCAAGCCCATTTATATATTTTTTTAAATGTACTTGATAAGGCAGATATCACATGATGTAAATATTCTAGAGCAACTGCGGAGGACGAGTGTGCTCGGTTTGAGAACCGAATCAAAGAGCTTCACTTGGAGAAAGAGGCGGTTATGCGGGAGTGTACAGAGATACGCGCTCAGCTCTCTCTGGCTGAAGACAAGTATGACAACGCATATACACAGCTGCAGGACACCATGAGGAAACTTAAGGAATGTAAGCATATACATTACACATTGTAGCGGATATTTTTGTCTTTGTATATAGGGTGACTGAGAGTAAAATACATAAGCTTTTCCAAAGACACGATTATTTTTTTCTCAGTGTCAATATGTATTACTAATCCGCTACTGTAGGTAGCTGCGTGTCGAAACCACTCCGCTTTTGTACCTGTTCCCCGTACTAAGTCAAAATTTACCAAAAGGCACTACAATTTTTTAGCTCCTCATACGTACAATATATGTAACAAAATCCAGAAAGTAAGTAAGTAATTTAAAATGGTTGCATTCACCTGGTTAAAGTCAATGGACTATATTGATGTAGAAAATCTTTTAAAAGTGTCGTGATTCTGTATTAGTTTTATTATTATATATTTACAATCATGTGTTTAAGTACTTACGTTAGGTAGTCATCCTATATATGTCTAATATAACGCTTTCATTATGGTTACAGTGGAGAACGAAGCGGACAGTCTTCGCAAAGAGCTAACAGACGTTCGTCGTCAGTTGACCAACTGTATAGCAGAGCGAGACAAGTACAACAGCAGCTGTCGCGAGCTGCGCGACCACGTGAAGAGGGCCGAGCACGAGAGGAGGGAGGCCGCCAGGGCGAGAGACGAGGCCTACCATAAAATTGCCGGTAAACAAAACGGAGACCAACTAAAACCGTTTTTGTATTAATTTCCGTGTTCTGAATGAATCTGGTAAAATGGAACTTGCAATGCTCTGTGTATACCAAGTTTATCATTGATAATTCTAGTATAAGCCATATCCGTATGGACAAAAGCCCCAAATAAAAAAATAATATGTGTAGCTATACTATGGTATCTGTCTATCTATTATATTATTAACATTTATTTATTCTCAGGCATCTAGGGCCCATAGATATATACCTTACAAGCTAACATATATAAAATATATACAAAATAGTGTTAGTCGATAGGGCTTAAGACTATGTTAGTAGCACTTCACTTTGCACTTATGTCTTTGTGCTGTCCTGTGGCACTTGTCCGCGGAAGCGACGGAACACCACGTCCTGCGGCCAAAAGTCCTCTTCCATGACGAGGGGCAGAAAACAATTCGGTACTCGCACCACGAACGCCTTAAAGTTGACGTTCCGGCTCGACTCCAGTCTGGAGTATAGGTTGTCATACAAAATTGATATATATATAGAGCGTTGTGGGTGGTTCGATTAAATTAAATCCAATTTTTATTAGTATCAGTACTTTCGTACTTAGACGACCACGTAGTACCTATAAAAATATTTCTTTAACTGAAAGCTAACCCATAATAATAATTATGTTCATGTATAGGTCTTGAAGAAAATCGTACATCTCTCGAACTAGAGTTGTCTCGCGTTCAGACGATGCTCAAGGAAAGCGAGACGGGCGGCGACCACGTGAGTCGTGAGCTGAAGGCCACGGAGGGACAGCTGAAGAGGGAACGAGCCGCGCTCGAACAGGCCAATCACGATATCAAAGAGTTGCAGTCTAGGTAAGTTCCAAGTATCTGTTGCCTCCGTTTTCACTCGCATCCCAAAGGACTTTTTGAGACAAAAGGCAGCCAATTTGTCTCCATACCAAAATCTATCAAAATTGGTTCACTTGTAGGTTTCATGCCTACACCACTGAACCAATTTTGACCTTATCTATATATACAGGGTGTCCCGAAACTCAACGTCAAGCGAGTACCGGGCGATATGCTTAATTATACCAGTTCTGGCAAAAATAAGAAAAAAAATCCATGTCACTTGGCAAATGGTAATAGGTATATTTTTGAAAATGTTCAAAATTGACACCCTAGACTACATCCTTGGTTCCGTATTAAAAAAATTCCCAATTTTGCAGTATTCACAAACCCATTATTGAGTATTATTATTTTGGTAAAAAAAATGAGTATGATTGAGTCATGGTTAAAAAACGTTTTTTTTCTTATCTTTACCAGTACTGGTATAATCTAGCATAACGCCCGGTACTCGCTTGACGTTGAGTTTCGGGACATCCTGTATATATATATATACCTTTATGCTTTTCAGATTTTATGAAATTTAATGGTACTTATAGTAAACAAACAGTTGATTGTTTATATATTCCTTTGTACGTCGTACATATTGTGTGCATAGGACCCGTTTATTCTGGTCTTGCTTCGCCCTTTCGTTCGCCCTGGGGTATTGAGCTTTAAAGCTGAGGAGGGCTGATTAAGGGCCCGTTCTCAGACGCTTAATATTAACCTGACCTATGAGATAGGCAAGAATCGAGTTACACTTATGCATAGTCTTTTATTAAATCCATTTTCTTTTAGTTTAACATACTTATTGTAATAATAAAACTTATAGAGCACTTTTCCGTGGTCTCTTAGACTGCAGAACGAGAGTGAAGAGCGTGAGCGTTGTGCGGGTGATGCAGCGGCTGCGAGGCGGCACGGCGCCGAGCTGGAGGCCATGCTGGCCGCGGCACGCTCCGACCTGGCCGCCTGCAGGCAACGCGCCGCCGAGCTCGAGGAGGCCTGCCGCGCCAGGGACCAGGTCAGACTGCCTTACCGACTATCTAAATTATATAATACATGTGCCTGACCGAGGTCATCCTCGGTTTTAGGCGAGAAGAGCTGAAATGTCTAAAGTAATCACACAAACAAAATACATAGCAACAAAAAATAAATTAATCGAAGTATATGTATTCAGTTATTTTAGTAAAGGAAAATTTCAATCGAGGGCAGGATTCGAACCTGCGTCTCCTGGTTAGATACACCAGACGCTCTGACCGCTAAGCCAAAATGATATATGTATTCATTTAACAAACGATAAGGAAAAAAGTAAGTAGAAATTAACAAAAATCTCTACTATAATTAACTTTAGCACAATTAGGGACTTTCGTGTATCTTCATAGGACAAAAACCAATACAATACAGAATAGCTCTAGGATTGTTTCTATGCGTGACTTTGAATATGTTTCCGATTGTTATACTATATACAGGGAGTGATCTATGTTTAGGAGCTGGTAATTCGCCTGGAAGACTGCAGGTCAAAGGAGCGTCGTTTGGAAGAGCTCAAACATAACTTGGAAGTATGCCTCGCGGATGCCACGCAACAGATACAAGAGCTCAAGGTATGAATGTTGTTTGTGTGTACATTATATTATTTCAAAACTTCATTAGCTAAGCAGTTGAAGTAGATTAATGGGTCATTAAGGGTCTGGTTGAAAACCAGCGTCGGGCAAATTTGTCTGGCATATGCTGAACCAGATCCTTTTCGGCGTAATTGTAAGGGCATAGTGCAAATATGTTGTAAGTTTAATATTATGTTCTTTTATAGTTATTTATGTACTTGTCTTTGCTATTCGCTGAATAGTTTCTTTCTTTCTTTCTTTTTAGATATTTGTGAAGTGAGATGGCACCGGCAGTAGAATATTTTTTTACTGCCAATATCTTGTATCGACAAATAAATGACGTATATTTTATATTGTGCTACTGTTATAAACTTGACGCAATCTTACGCGTCGGGTTTGACGTTTATACGTTTGCTATTACTGCACACCGGGATAAAACCTATCGAACGTCTACACAAAATCGATAAATCAACAACGAAATCAACAAGAAAGTAAATCAAACCAAATAAAATGATAGCGGGCCCGGCAAACGTTGTCTTGCCCTGTATCATCACCTTCTTGCCCTTGTTCCAATTTATTTGTGGTCGGCTCAGCATGTCCTTTTTTTCCATTCATCCCTGTCAGCTGTCACCTTAATCATTCACTCGTAGAACCTGATTGCGGTGCCACCTACCGGCTCAAATTGTGAATCTAAACTATCCAGGGACCTTTTTAAACAAATACAAAAAAAATAATAATAACACCAGCAGCGTATAAGGAGTTGGGACAATGCATACTGGCCTTTGCCCTTACCGAAACAGAAAACAAAGCATAGTTCATTTGTGGCCGAGTTTTATTTCTGTCAAATCTGTCAATCCGATACAAAATGTATGAGAAAACAAATTTCTTCATAATGTTTTTTTTCATGTTTTTTTTTTGATGTTTTAATAGTTATTCTGGTATTCGGGGTGGAGACAAATCCATCAAAACAAAGATCATAAGAATAGGTCCAGCCGATCTCGAGTTATAACTGTTGGCACAAACCCGACTCTGTTTTATATATAATAATATAGATATACTCGCTAACTATATAATATTGCAACCTTCTTGCACCGGGCTTTTTTATGGTATAGGAGGGCAAACGAGCAGACGGATCGTCTGATGGTAAACGATTACCGCCGCCCATGGACACCCGCACCACCAGAGAAGTCACAAGGCCGTTGCCGACCTTTTAAAAGGGGATTGGGCCTCCGGTAAAGGGGATTTTTTTATGGGATAGGTTGGAGCTGATGGATCGCCTGATGGTAAGCGATTACCGCTGCCCATGGACACCAGGAACACCACAGGAGTCACGAGTGCGTTGTCGACCTTTTAAAAGGGGATTGGGCCTCCGGCAACCTCACTCACTCGGCGAAACACAACGTTCGTGCCGAAGCATGGCTCTCCCACGAAAACTTACCCTTACTTAAAACAGGATTGGGCTTCCTCTTATCTTAATTCGTAAGTTATAAAATATTTTGTGGCGTGCCAGAGAGATGGCACGCGTGCCATTGGTTCGCCATCACGCTATAGATGTTTGCAGGCTCGCCTGGGCGGCAGCGAGGGTCGGTGCCGCGCGCTGGAGGCGTCGCTGTCGCAGTGCGAGGGCGGGCGGCGCGAGGCGGAGGCCAAGCTGTCGTCGGTGTGCGTGGCGCTGCGGCGCGTGTGCGGCCTGCAGCCCGACGGCTCCGTGCTGCCCGCGCCGCGCCGCCGCCTCGCCAGCCCCGCCAGGAGATACAGCCCGCACAGAGGTCACTACTTATTTTTTACTAGCGACCCGCCTGCGGTTTCACCCGTATTGCTCCGCTCCTATTGGTCTAAGCGTGATGTTATATAGCCCAGCAACCTTCCTCCATAAATGGACTATCCAACACAGAAATAATTTTTCAATTCCAACCGGTAGTTTTTGAGATTGGCGCGTTCAAACAAACAAACTCTTCAACTTTATAATATTGCGAGTAGTATAGATTATTTTTGTGGAATAGGGGGCAAACTAGCAAATAAATCACCTGGTACGCGATTACCGCTGCCCATGGATACCTGCAACACCAGAGGAGTTACAAGTGCGTTGCCGGCCTTTTAAAAGAGCCTCCGGTATACTCACTCACTCGGCAAAACACAACGTAAGCGTTGTTTCACGTCAATTTTCTGTGAGAACGTGGTATCACTCCGGTTGAGCCGGCCCATTCGTGCCGAAGCATGGCTCTCCCGCAGTAAACATATTAAAACACATAAATACGGAATTCAATCTCGACTCGAAATCGCAAATTCGAGATCTCGCGAGATTAGAAATTGCAATCTTGCAAAATCGAAATCCATTTTCGAAATCCCGAATAGTTTAAAAAAAAACTCAATTAAAAATTAAAAATGCGTATTTAAAATAATGAGTACAACTAAACTAACTAAAACTAAAAAAATTACATAAAGTATTGTTAAGTATCGAAATCCGGTTCTATTTAAATAGTACGTTAAATAACGAATGGCATTCCCTCTAACCCGTAATCATATAGCGCACGTAATATATACTAAGAACATTATTCCCACTTCAAATATATAACGAGAAATTCCCGGAAACGTTCACCATTATTATTGATCATTTCAGTGTAATTTTAGTCCTATCATAGTGCAAACATTCAACACAATGTTTACCACTGTGCTCGATAGATGGCGTTATACATTTTACGCTCATTTCTGAATCGCGGTGTTAAGATTCTCCGCGACTGAATGACCCTCGCTCGAACATTTAATACGGTATCGCTTCTCGGCCTTTTGGCTAAGATCAAAGTGTAGTATCTGTTCTTTTCAGCTTAATATCTGAAAGTTCCCTCACTGAGGGACCAGTATATTAAACTGATTTTTGTAAACTGACGGGATGTTTCGGGGCTCGCTCCACTCCCGTCACGGGTCGGACCGGCATTGCAGTGCCGCCGGGATCGGCCCACATAATAATATAAAATAATAATAAATAAATATTAATCCATGACAGAATAAGATAAATTTTGCGTCACGCCACGCCTGTATTCTGCGAAAGATTAGGCAGCTGAGGTGTACTGAGCTACTGAGAATTTCATAATCACTACATAGTATAAAACAAAGTCGCTGTCGCTGTCTGTCCGTCCCTATGTATGCTTAAATCTTTAAAACTACGCAACGGATTTTGAAGCGGTTTTTTTTAATAGATAGAGTGATTCAAGAGGAAGGTTTTAAGCTATTTAACATTACGCCATTATTAGAGCCGTAGCTCTTAGGAATGGGGTAACGCGGGTGACACCGCGGGCGGGTCGCTAGTAATTCTATAAAATAATCTTAGCTCGGTCTGGGAATCACACTCGGGACCTTTAGCGTAGCCGTACTAGTTACGACACAGTGTTTATTTGTCAGTAAAGAGAGCGTGGACGTGGATTCAATATTGATATTAGGTACGATGCAACCTTTCAATAAGAAGTTTCCCATTTTAGTCGTTATTTACATTAATAAATAATTAAATTAAAGTGATGATCATTATGGTCATGAAATGATCGGTCATGGGAACACTTGACTATACACATGACAAACTTTAGGGGTAGTCAGAAACCCAAAAAGCTTGATAACCAATCTATCCTTAGAACTTTGGTATTGGCCAGGAAGTGGCATGCGGAGGCTCGATAGCGGTCGACTACTGTAAAATATTTAATATCTGGCGTAATTCGACAAAAAGGCGGGGAGAATGAGTGTTTTATGAGCAAAGAACTCTTTCTAAAACTTTGTAAAAGAATATTACTTACAATACTTTTCTTTTTTTTCTTCTTTTTTTTAAAAACGTTGCCCCACTAGGATTTTCTCCTGTATCGTGGGTGCGTTTACAAACACAAATTCTCACATACACATACGCCCAGACCCCGGAACAACTATCTGTAGATTATACAAGTATTTGCTCCGTGTGGGGCTCGAACCCACAACACGTGGCGTAGAAGCCGATCGCTCAACCGTTACGCCAAACGTATCGAAATTTATACATCCTTTATTATATAATATATATAATATTTATTATAATATTTGTTAAATATCCTTTATTCTATGTTCTAGGTCGCGATCATTCCGAGGACCGCAACGAGATCATAGACGTCGATCCAGAGCTGATTAAGAAAGGCATGCGCAACCTGATGCACGATGTGTGCCAGATTGAACGGGAGAAGGTTTGGTCAACAAGTATTTATTTTTACAGTAATTTGTTCTACTACTCCTGAAAGTTGAACATTCCGGAAAATTGAGATATTTTATTCATATTAGATTCCTAGAAATAGATAAGTTACGTTAACAATACTTTATTTTGCTTTAGATAACAACTTTATAGAAGGTGGTTTATTCTTGTAAAAGTACTTACCATTACACACGCAGTGTCTCAAAGGATTTAAAAAAGAAAAACACATTTTCCATGCGTTGTACAGATGGAGAGGGCTTGTTATTAGAAGATTGGTGGTAGAACTCCCACGTGTCAGATCGGTCTAGTTTAGGGAAAAATTAAGTACCACTGTTTACTTTTGATGCGGTTTAGAAAACAGATAAATCCTAATTTCTGTGAAATCAATCAATTAATGTACTTACGTATCAACAAAATGTGTCGTATTAAATAAAACGACAATTAATTGATTTATTATATTATGAAGCCCTCTTAATTTGTTAAACGGATGGAAGATGTTCGTTTGATGTGACTGCCTCATTAGTCTAGTGGTCCCAAGCGCGACTGCTACGCTAGAGGTCCTGGGTTCGATCACCAAGTCGAGCAAAGTGTTATTGGGTTTTTCTATGAAATTCTCAGTAGCAGCTCGGAGTCTGGATTTGTGCCCGGCTAATGGCAATAGGCTCGCCCCCTATTACATGGGACCTAAACATACCGGCGAACTGTGGGTGTACATTGGTACGCCTCTGCCTAACCTTTCGTGGAATACAGGCGTGATGGTATGTTATGTTAAGATGTTCGTTTTTGCAGTCCTTTTACACACTGTGCAGTATTGTAATTTTTAATACAATTATTACAGATTATTTTATTATACAAGTTTGTGTACACTAGTTAAGAGTCCGGCGGACCGAATTTCTCTTACAAACGTAATACCGAAATAAATCTCAATTCAAACACAATTTAGTCAAATTCTGTTATTATTCAGATTCATATACCGTTAATCTAGGTTCCTACGTTACCATTTCGCCCAAAATACTTCATTGGAAATAGATGTACCTAAGCGAATGCAATTTTTGATAACTTTACCAAGTTTGAAACGATTTTCCAGACTTTTATTTCCAGTGAAGTAGTAGTAGACGAAAGAGTATAGTAGGAATCTAAATTAACGGTATCTAAATCAGAATAATAACATAGTTTGATAGAATATTGTCTGGATTACGATTTTTTTCGGTATTACGTATTTGTGTACAATTCAAGCTCCGGTGAACCCTTAATAAAACAAATAGAATATAACTTATATACTTAGGTATTTATGAATTTTATTGTAGGATGACTACAAATCCCAAGTGAGCATGTTGAAGAAACAGCTGAAAGAAGCGAGCGAGCAGCAGGGCAAGGGCGACAACAAGCTGCAGTCGGTGACCAGCAACCTGCGCAGCTTGCAGGAGGAGAAGGCGCGGCTGCAGGCCGCCTTCGGGCAGAAGGAGGCACAGCTCAACGCGCTGGTGAGACAGATCTCTTAACAATATAATAACATTCCATCACAGACTTATAGAAAAACTGCCAAAAATTCGAATTTATTCCTCCGATAAAGTTATCTGGCGATGGAAAATTCGGCCCTTAGTGAATTCTTTTGTTCCAGAATGAGTCAGTACAAAGTAAGACGTTGGAGATCAGCAACTTGCGTGACAAGATCACCAGCCTTGAGGCAACATTGACCTCTGTCACTGAAGAAAAAGTACAGAATGAGGTAAGCAATTTATAAGCATGAGGTAAGTAATTTATAAGCATTTTAATAATAATAGGCTGTTAAAATGGTCTCATAAAAAAGTTGACGATAAACAAAGCCGAACAACAGAAACAAAATCAAAATCGGTTCAAAAATAAGGAAGTTGTAAGCATTTTAATGTTATACTAGACAGAGAGCTTACTATAGCACGTTGTGACGTCAAACCGTGCATGCGCCATACAAATTCTATATTTCGTTTTGCTGGAAACGGATAGAGTATCCCCACTCAGTCGCCACCAAAAACTTATAAGCTTATATCTTAGAAGTTTATGACTCGATTTAAATGTTTTTTTCAGTCCAGTAATTGTTTTAATAACTTTTTTCAATAGGACCATTATTTTTAATTAATCAAAGACCAGTTAACTACCCTAATAACTTTATAGCAGGGTTCCACAATTAGTATAATTGGGGGACCATTTTTAAAAATAATATGACTGACGTGGTCTGTTTGGTAGACGATTATTAGCAAACGAGGTTTAAAATATTAATTAACAAATAAATCGCAAATAACCCTGAAAGTGTTTAAGTAAAACACAAATATTTTGTAATGAGCAATAAAAAAGTAATTAATATTACATAACATACTATCACGCTTGTATTCCGCAAAGGGTTATGCAGACTGATGATTGACTGACTGACGTTATGGAGTACTGATGTACACCTAGTAACTGTTTAACGGTATGTTTTCAGGTCCCATGTAATTTAGGGCGAGCCTTCTTCTTATCGTGTCTATGGTCAAACGATTTTGAGTAATTGGAGGCCACTTCAATAGCGTGGTCGCGTAGAGATCGTCCCCTGTGATACACTGGTGTTCGGGCACAGAGGACACACCAGTAGATGTGACATAGATTGCTGTGGGTCACCGCAATCACATTGGGCAAGATTAGGATCTCTAAACCCCTATTTTCACATATTCGTTATGCATCTGCCAGGGCGAGCCTATAGCGACTAACGGAACATAAATCCAGTCTTAGCTATTACTGAGAATTTCTTAAAAAAACCTAATAACGCTTTGCTCGACATGGGGATTCGCTTGTGACCAAATTTGCAGTGAATAAGGAATAATTATTGTGACTTAGGTTTACTTTCAATAATAATGATGTATCGTTTATAGAATAAAGGAGACAACCTCCGGGTACAGTTAGCAGAGCGAGTACAAGAAGTTGGACAACTGCGGGAAGCGCTCGCAGCGGCTGAAGGTATGTATGTTACTGTTCTGGGATGTTATTCCACAATATCGCCGACGTACTATCGGCCAACTCCATATCTAGCCATTTTGAAAACAGAATCCCGTGCACACGATGACCGCAGCTGTTCACTGCCCTTTTTTATGAGTATATATTTAGTCAGTATACTTATGCAGTTTCTTTCTTTTTTTTTTTTCAATTACAAGAACCAGGGGCTCAGCGAATACCCCAATGCAGCGATGCTATTGGTTGATGAGCGTAGGTAAGCGTTAGTATAGCAGCCAAGCGCTGCAAGCAATTATAGCTTACGGTGGCTAGATACGGCGTTGGCCGATAGTACGTAGCGGTAGGGATTGTGGAATAACATCCCAAATCCACACACAGTAGGTTAATTAGTGCGATTTTGAACGGACTTATCATTCAAATTGTAGTAGAAGAGAGAGAGAGAATTATTACAAAGAATAGTCTTGTTTGTTTGTCCTCTATGCGCGAATGGTATACGATTAAGATGAAACTGCGGTGTGTCATTGTGAAAGAGAGAAAGAGGCATTGGAACGCATCATGACTGATTATTGAAAAATAAACTTAATTCCCGAATGATAAAGGGCATAGATTGCATTTCGGCAAAGGATAAATTAATTGTTTTTTTTTTTAATTCTGTATAGGTCGCGCTGCGCGTCTAGATGTCCGTCGCGCTCAGCTAGAAGGGGATGTACAGAGAGCAGCTGTTGCCGCACGCGACAGGGACCAAGCGTTGAAGGTATGCCATTATACAGGATTCTTTTCAAGAATAGCATAAACAAATAGCAAGCAATAACATACTCAAAGCCGTCTCAGGCCTGATTTTGGATTATAAAATTGCATCATTGAATATTTCAAAAATCATTATTCTTAGAGAGGAATCGATCCAGTGTATTATCGAAATAAATAGGAGACTGTAACATACACCATCCGATAGTTTAGATGTTTAGACATTATGGGAAACTATGAAAACCTTGTATACTGTGGTACTGTTGTAAAAGCCTTCTTTTATTTTCACCCAATGTTAAAAATCCTTACGGATGGGTAGGAATCTACAGGTAGATTAAAAAAACACCCTGTTTTATAGTTATAGTCACTTGCTAAGATCAATACATATTTTTTCGTGATTAAAACAAATTGTATATAAGTATAAACCTACTGTCATCTTATTTAATTTGTATAACTTTACAGCATTCATCGCAGTTCACAGGTCGCTATTAGCGTTTAGTGTCAGATATTTTGTAATGTTCTTCATTGTAATGTGTTCTCCCTTAATTCGGTCGTTCCAGAAACTTCAAGAGCGTTGTGACGGTTATACTCGCACGATAGCTCAGTTGGAGGACCGCTGCACTTCGCTCAAGGGCACGGTGGAGCAGCTGTCGGCGGCGCTGCAGAAGGCCGCCGCCGCCGAGACCGAGCTGCGCGCTGAGCTCAGCAAGCTATCGCGACAGCTCAACGAGGCCAAGAACAACGAGCACAACGCCCTGGATAAGCTCAGGCAGATACAGAAAGCTGTTTGTGAGTTGACTTGCCAATAAAATATAATTTATCTTTAATTCCAAAGAGATTACATTAGAAATCACATACCACCTCGCCTGTATTCCCCGAAGGGTTAGGTTAGGTGTTGGGCCACCCCTATCTCTCAAAACATATCGACGGACTGTGGTTGTCCATTATTAAGTACCCACAGTTGCCGTCGGTATGTTTAGGTCCCATGTAATAGAATGCGAACCTATTGCACAACCGGCCACGAATCCAAACATCGAGCTGCTACAGAGTATTTCATAGAAAAACCCAATTACACTGCTCGATCTGAAAATCGAACTCAGGATCTCTAGCGTAGCAGTCGCGCCTAGGACCTGCGAATTTGCTTCTACGAAGAAGAATATTCTCAGAATTGGATTCTGCGAAGAATATTGTTTTTATCTCAAACTGTTGACATGTATCTAAAATAAGTTCATTATAAACATTACCTTACAATTTATTTAGCGTAAATTATAAGGTTTTGACTAAGGTGACCTGCTGTATACACATAGATCCTGTGATGCATCTAGTATAATTCATGTTTTTTTAATGTCTTTTAATGGGCGAGTCTAATGAAATTTTACTGAGTACAAGCTTCCGAACTAAAAATAACTATAAGCAATGTTATAGTTCTTTTCAGTTTGGAAGCTGGTTGCCTAAAAATCTATATAAATTTATGTTCTTTTAGCGAGCTGTGAAAACGAGAGGCGAGTACTCACTGAAAAGTTGGAGAGCGCCAAAGCGGCTCTCGGCGAGATGAAGAGACTGAACTCTTCTCTTGAAGATCAGGTGCACAGACTTACCAACCAGTTGGCCAATGTGGAGGTGCAGAGGTATGTCAAATGAGGATGAAATACTTGTTGGATGATGATAAAAAATTACCTTGACATTAGCAAAGTTCATGCAATTGATCTTTACTAAATGTATTTATATTGGGTAAAATTAATGCTCTAATCTGCTAAACAGAGATAAAATTATAACTTCAATTGGTTGAGTCTGCGAAATAAATAATAATTATCTTAGCCTTTTTGCTATTTTGGGGTTGGCTTCCAGCCTAACCAGATGCAGCTGAATATTAGTACTTGAAGTATAAATTCCGCATAGCATATTATTTTCAATACGTGTCACTACATCGTCTTTCAGCCCGCAACGTTCTCTTATCACACTGTTCCTCAATCTATCATTCCGAGTACACACCACACATACTTCGCAAGGAACGCATACTAAGTATATTTTATTCGCATATAATTTTCTATAAATTTCAAAAAGGTCAGCATTCGAATCCCAACTCCGCATGACGACCTGGGACGGCAAGGAGAGCAATACGGACAGCGAGCTAGAGCGCGAGCTCCACCAGATACAGCGGGAGAGAGCCGAGCTCAAGTCCAAGTGCGACGTGCTGCAGGACACTGTTCGTAAGCTGGAGGCCGACCGCCGCCAGCCCCGACCCGCGCTCCGGACCAAGAGCCACGACAGGACCGAGAAGAGTGTCTACTACTCCGATCTCGACTCTGGTGAGAAAAAATTCAATAATATTTTTTTTTATTTCAGACCACAATATAAAAATAAATCAGAATAATTTAAGAAACGAACATGACTTATACAATGTGTTAAGAAAACCCTGTCCTACCCTCCTACTGTATCGAGATCTGGTTCTATTTAATCATTTTGAATTTACAAGAAAAAAGACGTGTGGCACTCGGGGACTGCCGCGGTAAAGCTATTGCATAGCGTTTTTTATCAACTTATGTAATACAACCAATGCCACCTAAAGGCGGGTTTCTGAAATAAAGAGACAAGCGTGTTAGGTTTTTTCGTTACGGAATTTCTGGATTCGGTGAGAAGCTATGCAATAGCTTAATAAAATATTCTCAAAAAATTATAAAACGAGAAAACTGAAATGGCGATACTTACGGTGGTAGGGACACCGTTCTTGGGTGCCAAACATAATAAAGCTCATGATGGTTGTGGTCATTTGGGCATGATGACCTTGAATTTTGTTTACTTTCATGAATATTAATGTTTCTTATTTTATTTGGTTATGTGATTGGGATACCTATATGCCCTTTTCCTATGAGACAGGGTTTATTTTAACATAGTGTATATTGAGTCCTGATTTGTCAAATACTAAAGGCGGAGGGCCTCGTAAATAATTGCTCATAACCAATTTTTTCAATGAGTACGTTTGAGGCATGTTTGGCTTATTGGTTTAGTTTCTGCGCCACTGTTTGTCGCTTCGATCCCCGTACGGAACAAAGATTTATATATCCTACATAAAACATGTAATAATGTTATTATTATTAATCAACGAGATAACAATTTCATACCTACATATTTAGTGACATTGTTCATTTACAAGGATAAATATTATACGGTGATATGTTTCCTGTGACTTTCATATATACTACGTTAAGCTCGTCTTGCTTAAGTAATTTTTAACAAAATAATTGGTTCATAGATATTGTGTGAACATATATATATAGGAGAAAATCGTAATGTAACCTTGGGGCAACATCAGAAAGCTGTGAAAATAGATTAACTATCACAAACACTTCATTCGACAAACGTGTGAATCCCAAGACTAACATTAAAATTATATATTCATGTTTTTTAATAAAATCCTTACATATTATAAAACACAGTTTCTCGCCGCGTCTGTCTGTTCGTTCATAATAAACTCAAAAACGACTTTATATGCGGTTTTCACATGTACACAGAGTGATTCGTAAAGAACGTTTCAAGCTATAAAAGAGATAGGGTAAAATTGTATACTATTTTATAATACATATTATTTTAATTTTACCGCATCTTCATCTACTAGGTAAACTATTGTTATCGAACAGTTTTGAGGTCACATAACGTAATTCATGATGTCATAGTTATTGATTTAACTGCTTATTGTGTTTTTGCTTATCTGGAGTTCATTCTTTTGTAGTTTTTTATATGAAATGCAATAATGATAAAAACTAATCAGGTGCAACACTGTAAAGTAATAAAGCTATCCACTATAAAATATAGTACAATAATCTATTAAACAAATTATAATAGTTAACTTAATTAATAATTCCTTAATATAGGTACCACCCTAGTGCGCGAGTTATCCGCAAGAGGTTTTGCGGTCTTAAATCTATACATTGTATAATAAAATTGTAACAGACCGATGTCTGTACATTATAGATTTTAAAGAAAAACTAATATGGGAGTCTTTATTAGAGCAACAGAAGCCAAAACAACGATTTTTAAAATGTTTGTCTATCTGTCTGTATATTTGTACGCGCATCACGAAAAACTACTGCATGGAATTGAATGTAGTTTTCACCGTTGTATTAGTAGAGGTCTAACTTAAAATCTGGTGTATGTATCATCTTGATACGCCGCCGCCTGGAGAGGCGGCGGCGCCCAAGCGCCCCTTTTTAAAATTAAAATGTCAATAACTTGTATATTCCTAACTGTCTGATTAAAACAACTAATGGAATGGAAACGGTATTTATTTAACTTAGTTTTACAACCTTACTCTTTACATAAATTATTAAGAAATTAAAGAATCAAAAATTTTGTAAATCGTATATAAGAAAAGTAACAAAAATGACACTTCTAAGATCAACGTATTTTTACTATGACAACTTTAGTAGGCCCGCGCTTTTGGCGCCAAATTTCTTGTGCATGCGTTCGCGCTGGGTATTGAGATTGTGATAAATATACCAGACGAGGCTTACCTGGAATCACTTGTCTCTAAAACTGTTTATTTTTGCGCAAATGTCATTAATGTGATTTTTCCATGAACAACATTTTTCAAGATTTATTCCAATAAATTTATCTGAATCAGTTTCGGTCAGGGCAACCCCTTTATAGGATATATTTAGGTCCAAGGGTTTTGTTCTATAGGTATGGAATTGAATAAATTTTGTCTTATTAATATTAACTTTCAAATTATTAGCCTATAACCACTCTTTAGTTATTTGGAGAGCAATGTTAATTACGTTTTCATACGAGCTTTTATCGTGTATTATAATTCTATTATAATTGTAGTATCATCGGCAAATAGTACACATTTATTATTTATAATGGCTGGGAAATCGTTTATGTAGAGTAAAAACGTTGTTGGGCCTAAAATACTGCCCTGTGGTACTGCCATATCTATTAAACATGAACGAAGATTTGAACGATTCCATTGTTTTAGTTTGTTTATTTGGATAATAATTGAAGTAAATGGGCCTTTTTTAACCTAATTTGTATTATCTTTTTGTGATTTTTTTTGCATTTTCCATGCTAAGATTATAAAGTTATTTTAGTAAAGGAAAAATTCAATCGTGGGCAGGATTCAAACCTGCGTCTTCTGCCAAGTTCTACTAAGCCACCGCGAACCCCACCGGAGCGTCTGGTATATCAAACCAGAAGACGCAGGTTCGAATCCTGCCCGCGATTGAATTTTTCCTTTACTAAAATAACTTTATAATCTTAGTCAAGTCATGAATTTAATACCAAAAAAAATGTAATGACGTAATTAACGATTTGTATTGTTTTTATTTTCTTATTTCTTTGAATATTTTGAAATAATAAAGAAATACCCGCAACCTCATTAGCACCCCGCGTGAAGCACCCTCGCAATGCCTGTGACTAACAAATACTAGCACAAAGATTGAATCCTCAAGGTCATTGGGCAATGTAATAATACCCTTAAGTTATCAGCGCGGCTGTTCGCAACGGCGGCTCGACGCGCTCTGTTATTTACACGGGGGTCCTGTACACAGCAGCCCATCCAGGCGTAATCCTTCTCCCAAAACCACCTGGGTTAATTTCCCTAACAAATCCTTAATGTTTGATACCGTAATCCTGGATATACTATACTCACCAAAACGTAATAGTCCGAATAATTTATCCCGATCGTAGGTCCAGAGTCGACGAAGGACTCGTCTACGCGCGGCTATAAGGACTTGTCGAGCATTCCGTGCAAGGACAAGGGCTTCGGTACCGACCTGAGTCTGCTGGAACTGGAGAACAGGGAGCTGAGGATGAAGATCAGGCGCTTGGAGAAGGAACTCGCCGATAAAGTACGTTTATTGTGGTACTGGTTACTGGTGTTGCTAGGGGGCCATCCATTTGACCCCCCCCCCGTCCCTGTCACACGTCGTCACATTTGTGAGACTCCCTTTCCCCAGGTGTGACGTCACATATTTTTCAATTTTATATAAGTATAGCAATAATCAATTCAAAACACCCGGTCCAAAAATTCACATTCATTTCAAAATTTCAACCATATAAGCATGTAGAAAGAGCATGTTTTTCGTTTACATTTAAGTTTTGTTTTAAATAGTTTATTACTGGAAAAGAGGTGATAATATTGAAACCTCTGGCCAGTGTTTTTTTAAATCATAGCTAAGACATTTGATCAAGTCACCTTTCAAACTAATAAAAATCAGAATCGATACATTCGTTTGGGATCTACGATGCCACAGACAGACTAATGGCCAGTCCCATATTAAATCCGTCGATAGATTTGCTTACTAGAGGTAGGATTTTGACATAAGGTTCATACAAGTAATGTTAACATCCTATCTCTAGTAACCAAATCTATCGACGGATTTGATATAGGGTCTGGCCATAAAAGGGGTTAAAAATATATTGAACGACTACTACCAGGAAGCCGAGTTGTCGATGGCGCGTACTCGATTCCTGTCGGATTTGTCGAGCGTGTCGCCGTCGCGGCGCGGCGATGTCGAGCACTACCGCCAGGCGGCGCTGCAGGCTGAGCGCCTCCTCGAGAGCAAGGAGGCCAGCTACCGCCAGCAGATCATGAGGCTTGAGAGCCAGGTCAGTGAGAACTAATGCTTTGAATTGAATGCATTTCGTAAAAAAAATGGGACAACTTTTTGAATATTTAACATAACATACCATCACGCCTGTATTCCCCGAAGGGTTAGGCAGAGGTGTACTAATGTACACCCACAGTACGCAGGTATGTTTAGAATATTTATTATTATAATATTTACTAGCTGTCCCCCTTTTAAATATTTTTTTGTCATAAACCTTCCGAGGCACGTTCACAATAACTCACCGAAGTTTCATCGCAATAGGATTAATGGTGTATCAATGTATAGAGGACAAACATACAAACATTATTTTTTATTTATATAGATTTAGAAAACAAACCAGTATACCATCACGCCTGTATTCCCTGAAGGATTAGGCAGAGGCGTACTAATGTACACCCACGGTTCGCTGGTATGTTTAGGTCCCATGTAATGGGGGCGAATCTATTGCCATTAACCGAGCACAATTTCGAACTGCTGCTTCTAGCTACTACTGCGAATTTCATAGAAAAGCCTAATAACACTGATCTGGGAATGGAACTTAGGACCGCGAGCGTAGCAGTCGCGCTTAGGAGACAATTTATATTTATTCATTTCGTTATTTATATATTTCATCCTTTATCTAAATATAATATCATTAAGAATATAAATTAAAATACATTTCTACGTTATGGTTTTACGCTGTGTTACTGAATGCTAAATACTTATTAGTATAATATATACTTATATTATACTAATAAGTATTTTCTTATACTTTTGAGTATTTTCACTGATAAAGCTCGGAAAGTCACAGTTGATGATTGATTATTTATTTTACACTGTTATTAGTAATATTTAAAAAAAAACTTTAAAGAATACTTTTGCAAGTCAATGTTTTATATTTATTTAACTAGATGGCATTGACATGGAATGGCATTTCATAACTGACCACCTCTTAGAAGAAACACCGAAATTAGGAAGTGGCTCAGTTACCTATTGGCGCAGAAAATACAATCTTTATTTTAATTTGAGGTTTATGCTCTAATACATAATTATGTAAGATGTACATACCTATATATTTTTTTGCATAAAAGCAATCATTTCGATTTTAATCTTACAAAATGTAATGCAATAAAAATAAAGTTAGGTTACCATTTTTCTAGAGACCGTCGTAGTTGGAATACAATATAATACTCGTACAATTGTATATGAAGATTAAATCTGGTAAAAAAAAATAGTATTATAATCCTGATCCGGTTATATATCTCATAAAAGTCTTCTCACCTTAGGGTGGGTAGATTATTTTTTATTTGTGATAGGCTTACGCTTGTACACCAGTCGCCTCGCCTCATGTTAAGCGACACTGCGATCTATGATAGAGCGCGTTTGCCTAGAAGAAACCGATTCACTCGATAGAATTCGATTTGGATCTCATTATAGAACAGTAATACAATATAATTTCTATAAGTTTGATGTTGTTTATAGACATCACGCCTGTATTACCTGAAGGGTTAAGCAGAGGCGTACTCATGTACTCTTACAATTCGCGGGTATGTTTAGGTCTCATGTAATAAATAGGGGGCGAGCCAATTGCCATTAACCGGGCCCACATCTCCAACTCCGAGCTGATCAGAAAAGCTACGAAAAAATGTGTCGACCCTTACAGAGTTCCGCATTCAGGGGTCAGGCTTCTTAGTACCTGTGCCCGGCAGAGAAATATGTAAAAAACATAGCAAGTGGCTTTTTATATATAAATTAGTGTATGTATATAAATTGGCTTTGTTACAATGATTACCAAATTGTTTTATATGCATCTGTTAGGCGTCCCAGCTGCGGTCGCAGTTGACAGCGGAGATCCGTCGTCGTCAAGCGTACATCGCCCGCAGCGGGCGCGCGGCCCGCGACGTGCAGCGCCTGCGCTCCGCACTCGGAGACTCGCTCCGGACTGTCTCACAGGTAACAAGCCTAACCATAGGTTAGCCTGGTGTGTCCCGCTGCTGGGTAAACGCCTCCACCTCGTGTCTCCATCTATCTAAATCTTGTGCTATTTGGACCCAATCTGCATTAAAGGAATCAATAAATAAAAGTAAAAAATCGTCACCTCTTCTTTGGTCTGCCGAGACGCCCCCTATCGGAATCAGGGCTCCACTTTGGAACTTTTTGAACTGTGCAACTAGACTCATTAACGTTGAACGTTGAACCCGATTACGATGCTATTAACCTACCAGCTCAATTTGTGAATCTTAACCATTCGGGTACCCACAAACAAAAAAAATTATCAAAATAACACCGGCCGCTTAGGAGGAGCTCGGACAATGCACACAACGCCATCTTACTGACTCTATGTCGAGGAGTTTGGGATGTTTTAATAGTTATTCTGCTATTTGGGGTGCAGACAAATCTAACAAATCAAAGAGTATAAAAATCGGGCCAGCTGTTCTTGAGTTATAAATGGTTTAACCAACCGGATATAACTAAGTCTGAAATATTCTTCTTTTTGGTTAGGTAGTGGAACTTCAGACCTCCACTCAAAGAAAAGTATGGCACAGGAAAAACCCATTCCTATCATTTTATATAAATTATTCCAGTTATCAACAATAAATATTAGATAAGGCACAAATCTGAAATATTGCATCGCGTAAACGATAAGTGCGTAGATAAAAATGTTTTTAAGTACTGTTTATGTAAATACCTATCTGTTTTAGATTGCACGTTAGGTGTTCATCGCTACTACTTTGGCGCCGGCGTGTCGTGGATTTGATTCCCGCCTGATCTATGTGTAATGTCAGTTAATTGTAGATATGTTTTAAGTGTCAATGACATAGGGACCGTTCCCAAATGCGGGAGCTGTCTTTTTTAAGAAAAAATGTTCAGACTGCAGGACTGGTACTAGCTAATTAATTGTATTGTTATTATAATTATCCAGGTGAGCATTGTATGTGAAAATTTGTGTTTTTAAACGCACCCACGATATACGAGAAAATTCTAGTGTGAAGCAAATTTTTATAAAAAATGTGCCTATTATCGATATTATTGTAGGTACTATGTTGCCTGCTGCCATGTCGTAGCTAGACAGTAAGGCTATTCTGGCTATTGCTATTACTTTGTCATATAGGTGATATAAACTTCTAACATATTTCGTGGTACATGTTATTATAGTTAATAACCGCAAACAAGGGCTGGCTTGGATTTTTCCATTAACCTATAACAAACAAGACAAGTCGTAAAAACCCCATTTCAATTCAACTAGAGTCGGGAATACCGTAACCACTAAAGTACGACATTCATTACTTTACTACTGACCATAAAAGGAAAATCGGTCTCTCTTGCTCATAAAAGGGAAAAAGTATGACATTGTAGCTCTATTAATCTATCAAAGATTAGTTAGCAGATACGATACATTTACATTTTCACGTGGGAGAGCCATGCTTCGGCACGAATGGGCCGGCTCGACCGGAGTGATACCACGGCCTCACAGAAAACCGGCGTTAAACAACGCTTACGTTGTGTTTCGCCGAGTGAGTGAGGTTACCGGAGGCCCAATCCCCTTTTAAAGGTCGGCAACGCACTTGTGACTCCTCTTTTCGTGCTGCGGGTATCCATGGGCGGCGGTAATCGCTTACCATCAGGTGATCCGTCTGCTCGTCTGCCCTCCTATCCCATAAAAAAAAATACAAAAGCAATTGTGTCGTTCTTCTGGAGGGTCTCAGTTTTGTGATTGTGCACCCACGATACACAGGAGAAAACCTTAGTGTTTTTCTGGGCAGTTTATCAAAAAAAAAACTTACTGCCTCATTGTTCAAATCTCTGGTCGATCAATGGGTTATTGGACTTTATGTTGTTAAAACCTAATAACACTTTTCACGTGTTGTTATGAAGTCTCAGTAGCAGCTAGGAGTTTGGATTTGTGCCCGGTTAATGGCAATAGGCTCGCCATAATTACATGCCATCGAATCATACCTTGCCTCTGCCTTAACCTGAATATAGGCGTATTGGTACGTTAGAAAGTTGCAACTTATATCCTAGACATACCTCTGACAGTCCATAAAAACGTTGCGATTCCTATGGCCAACTATGATGACATAAGGTAGAAGACTACTACGAACTGCGGGGGGCAGTGAGGTATTGAACGTAGGGAGGGATGAAGAGTGGCCGTTCTGTAGAAATATGTTATTATATGTCCTTATAATAAGGTTGCTTATCAAGCTACCAAACCAA
Organism: Acronicta aceris; assembly: GCA_910591435.1. Classification (NCBI taxonomy): domain Eukaryota; kingdom Metazoa; phylum Arthropoda; class Insecta; order Lepidoptera; family Noctuidae; genus Acronicta; species Acronicta aceris. The sequence goes on along the minus strand of OU342767.1, from coordinate 2,373,908 downwards.
CGAGACTGTTAAATTAAGCTAATTAGTACCTTGACGAATTAATATTAAGGTTTTTGGCCTCTTGTCTATGTAACGGAGTTTCACTATGCACATATATAACATAATTAGTCTGTTTAGGTGGCATCTCCAATTTCGAGAAACCAATTTCTACTTACCGCTTTCTACCTTCATAGCCTGTTGGCGTAATATCGGCTAGTACTAACGATAAATCATATTATGTACTTCTTCAAATAGATTTTTTAATATAATTTTACAGGTCAATGTTTTTAGATTTTATAATTATTTTTTTTTCACTAGCAAAAGAAAACGAAAGTTTTATCACATTATGTTTGTTAATAGTAAGTAGTTGATCTCTTCGCGTCATATTAGATTATCTTATTTGCCAAAATAAGACTTTTATTTTATTTTAGTCCTAGTATTTCTTTTTTTTTGTAAACTTATTTCTGGCAATAAATCATTATTTATTTATTTATTTATTATTTATTTATTTATATGACCTCCCAGTTTTAAAGAAGCACATGGCATCAAACTACTTATTACTGTTATCCATAGCACGTAAGGTGTAGGTATTGTTTGTTGGAGATTCTAATAAACTAAAATAAACTAGATGTGGCCGGCATTTTTAACTGACGACCTCTGAGAAACCGAGACAAACTAAGAGAATCATGATGTAATGGCTAGAAAGCGAATGCGCCTCTCGGGGCAGGGTTATCCAAGACCAGAAGACTACAGATTCATTCCCCCAGGCCTCATTATAAAGCTCATGGAAGAGCTGTTTGAAGATCTGGGTGAGGATGAGGAATAGGTATCTAGGGGAAGCACAAAAGATCCCATTGGGTCGAAGTGCACTGAGGCCTTGCTGCCTCGGCTCCATATAAGATAAGATATGAGAATCATGATCTTTTTTATAATCTAGACAGTGCCATAATGTAGGGTAATTATGTCTAGACTGTCTTTTTGTAGAAAGAGCTGTATCAGCTTTGAGTTGATCTATCCAAGCAAGCGTGATCGTCATCGTATATAGATATTAACTACCTCATAAATGAGGTAATAAGGTAAATCAAAATCATTATTCCAGTGTATTACTCACAACTAAACGTGGCCACATAGTATGGACAACCATAACTGTTGTTTGTAATTCTATATTTAATTAAGAGCTCAGATTAGTTTCAGGGAAAATTACTGGATTATGGACAATGTAATGACGTTCATAAACTTACGCACACATTATACATTTTAAAGATGGTATATGTAGAAGAAACATGAAGGTAGAATAAATGCCGTAGAAATGCTTTGAGAAGTATGTGTGTATTGAATTATATATTGAATATTCCCCCAAGGGTTAGGTTGAGGCTTACTAATGTACACCCACAGTTCGCCGGTATGTTTAGGTCCCATGTAATAGCGGGCGAGCTTATTAAACATTTAAATTATCCTTTTTTCCAATAACCTTTACCTGCCACATAGGTACTTACATTATTCAGGCTTTTTCCGCCAGAAAATTCCGATGTAGGTGAGGTATGCAACCAAATAATATAACTTTGATGGGGCCAGCAAATAGGCGATGAGTTTGAATTATACAACGTGTTAAGAAAACCTTGTTCAGCCCGTGATCGAAATCCGGCTTAAATACAATGATTTTCAATTTACAAGAAAAAAAATCCCCGGGGATACTGAAATGGCAGTAGGTACCTACTTACGGTGACAGCGACACCGTCCCTGGGCGCCTAAAATATTATGGCCCAAGACTATTATAATAATTGTGGCAATTTGGGCACGACGACCTCGAATTTAAAACTTCATTTAATATTGTTTACTTTTTTTATAGAATAGGGAGGCAAACGAACAAGCGGGTCACCTGATGGTAAGTGATCACCGCCGCCCATGGACACCCACAACACCGGTGGGGTTGTAAGTGCGTTGCCGGCTTTTAAGAAAAGAATAGGCTCGCTTCTTGAAGGTTGCCATATCATACCGGATCAGAAATAGATACCTCCGCTGGTAATTGATTCCACAGGGTAGTTGAGCGCGGTAAAAAGTTTCTTTTATTAAATATTCATAAAGTTACTTTTGAATATTTCATGTTTCTTATTTTATTTGGTGATGTGATTGGGATACCGACCTTGCCCCTTTCAGATCGGATTTTTTTAAATATAGTGTGTAGGTAGATACGGTTGCCCTGCAGCAGCAATGATTGTCGCAGTTGTCTAGCAATCGACGTTTGTAGGTACCTACTACACGGGTTTGAGTCCCAAATGGATAAAGAAAATTGTTCGCACGACGGAATTGATTAGGATGGGTGTTTGTGGATGTGAAAGATGTGTATATTATTATCATAGTGTATGCTTGTGCAGTCGTATTTCAGTTTCCGGGTTTGAGTTTATAGGTCGTAGGAATTTAGATCAGCTGTTATTCAGAAATATTTTATGCATAGATACATCCTCATTGTGTCTCTGTTATTTATATTATACTGATTAATATTGATTTGTAATCATGCTCATGAATTAGTTACTTACCTAGACACATAGAGAAGGTCACAAACATGATTTTTTGATCTCATAATCATAACCCACGTTAGGCTAGATATGATTCTTTCAATTTTGAGAAGGCACTCACTCCTTATCAGGAGTGATGAATTCAATTATCCTTACTAATATTATAAACGTGATACTTCGTGAGTATGGATGTGTGTTACTCTTTCACGCCAGAACAGCTAAACGGATCTGGATGAAATTTGGCACGGATATAGATTATAGTGTGGAATAACACATAGGCTACTTTATATATCCAGGTCAGACCCAATTTTGAAGTCCACGCAGACAGTCGCGGGCAGAAGCTAGTAGGTACTTAAATATTTCATTTGACTTTAAGACAGCGGACCGTACAATCTACGTATAAAGTAGGTAGTTACAGTAATTGATTCATCAATTTAATAAGAGGAATTAATTACTATTATTCTCGAGAGGATGATGTATCAACTATAATGAATGACGTACAATACAGCAACATATTTGCGCGATTATAAACCAGAGGAAAACATTAAATATAATTATGAAATATAAATAAATATAAATACTTAGTTTAAACAAATATTTCTGCAAATTGAAACTAGGTACCTAAATAATCTACCTATAAGTAATAGGAGGGTATCAGGCATCTCTGTTCCAGGCTAAGACCTCACGACCATGGATCGTGTTCCAGATATCTTGGGATTTCTCTTTCCCGTATACGCATACGGGTGTGTTTATACGCATAAACACAGGATACCCTAAATAAATAATAAACACATACCTAACATTACAGTATCGCAATTATTTGGTTGTTTATTATTGTCATTGACTGACGCCCATTCCGACAAAATGCACTTTTCACGACTTCAAGACTAATTATGTAATTGCAAAAATGGTTATTAAGGTTGTTCATTGTGTTGGTAATTATTTCAGTACCTGGCAACTTTTTTGACACTTGAAACCTACTTTCATTTCACTTTTACACATACGTCACAGCTGTTGTGTTAATAGCGATTCAATTGATAGGTACCTAGACATCAAACAGTTTGACAAAGTTTCCTTTTGAGAGTTGTTTTGGTGAAATGAAAACATCAATTTATTTCATCTATTTCTAAACTTTAATTAGCATAGATTCTTAAAAAAGACGTTTGTTCTCAGGATCCAGCGCTGGATTCGTATACCTTGGAACATGAAGCAAGAAAGTTGGACAGCACGCTCACCCACAGCCTTCCTCCACTGAACGACAGCTACGACTCCTCCAAATAAACAACAGCTCGGTAACAAGGCGATATTTACCAATAATGAGCTGCCAACGTTCGAGTATTGTGTAAAAAAACACACAATACGAATACAGATGGTGTAATTTTTAACTGGCCGCGTAGTTTCAAGTTTCTATTGTAGAAAAATGTGGCGGTATACAAAATTAGTAGATAAAAACATACAGATACATTGTTACAATAGTTGACAGCAATGTTATTCCTCCAAACTATTTATCACCACGACTATTTTTCGAGTTACAGTGGTGTCTAAATTTAGTCTTGTTCCAAAATGTAAATTGGACGGCAACGACAGTACAAATATGGTACGGAGTCACTTGCGAGGGCGAGCATTGACGACGGAAAAGACAAAAAAAAAACCCTTGTTTAACCTTCGAGTCAGAAAACCAGGCCTCATTCATGATGGACCAAAATGTTAAGTTGTTACGAAATCGTTAATCAGTAAAAGTATTGCTGAATACCATTGTACTTATCGGTACATGGGTGACGTCATCACTGCCTGCGTTTTATCAGACGTATGTTTACTTTAAAGTTTAAACTAATTTTATTAGTCCGACATGTGAGTTAAATAGTTAGGAACACATGTCACTGGTTTGAGATGAATCCGTTTGGATGTGTGGGCCGTTTATGTCATACAAACAGTCGAATTTTTGAGATTCTTCTCGGTAGGTATTGGTAATGCACGAAATATTCACGAGTAATTAGAAGAAGCGTTTTGTCATTTAGCAGTGATTTGTTTGATAACATGAGTCAATGCGTCTTGAACGATGATTCACTCGAGGTCAGCTAAAGACCGGAAATACGGAGGAAGCGATTTTTTAAACGCCAATGACTCAGTAATAATCTAGTTAAGTGTGAGATTATGTGTACATTGTGTGGACTGTAGTATATTTTTTTCTAGTCAAACTGTGTTTTATATGATAACTTCAATAGTTTAGTTTTAACTATCGTACGTTGACGCGATGATAACACTATCAGTAGTTCCCGATTCTAAATTTCATGTCCTGCTAATTCATTGTTTAGTAAAAGGGACAGAATAAGGAAACAATGTAGGCTTGTTTGTCATGATTTTAACTACAATTCTCCTGTTAGAACAATGAGGTTTATTTTTCGTACGTACTATGATTGGCATTATTGGGTGTTTCAATGGAATTCGTAAAATTGTCGCGTTACGTTAGGTATTTGTCTAGCTAGTCATTTTATTTGGAATATACCCACAATGTTAGTAAATTATATGTACGTAGGTAATTTGTTGGCAAAACAGTGACCACTAAAATAAAATATTATTTTTAGAGACATTCATTAAAGTTCCTCTTGCAACAAGTTTTAATACTGGTTTCTGACACTTACGCGAATATTAGACATTGAAATAAAACTACTTTTTACGGATTTTATCGCGTTGTATTGATATTATTTGATTCCCGACGTTTCGGATCCTTTACAGCATCCGTGGTCACGGATAGACTAAGTTGTTGGACGTCTTAATGTTACAATTACTAACAGCTACCTTACATTTTTGTTAATTATTGGCGATCCGATTCACGCAGAACGAGCTCACCGTATCCGGATCCGAAACGTCGGGAATCAAATAATATCAATACAACGCGATAAAATCCGTAAAAAGTAGTTTTATTACTAGTTTTAATGTTAAATTGTATGGTATTTCCTAGTCTGTGTTCATGTTTTCGTTTATCAAATACGTCATTTGTATTCATTATAAACTTATACATGTGTTCAAGTGTTCATAAAAATTATACTGTGAAGATTTCTCAAGTTTTGATATAATACAACCTATTGTGTGATTATGCAAATTTATATTAATTATAAGTATTATAATAGTCACCTGTATTATCATGACTTTGATAGTATTATTAAAGACGATTCCGTCCGAGACTTTATTCTAATTACAGTAAAGTAATAAGAATAATACAATTTTAACTTAGTTATGTACCATAGTTATCACGTTTTCCGCCTCAACAACTTATGAATATTGTTTTAAAATAGGGTCGTAATAACAACATTAATTTATTTAAATAAGCACAATTTATAACAATGGCTAAGTTAAGTGGATTTCCCGAAAATCGTACATTTTAATTAGAACCGTAGTGTAACAATGCATTGTAATATAACATGTTTTATAAAACACCAAGTTTATAAAATACGTATTAAAAAGTTTCACTTTACGCTTTATCGCTTAGGGGGCGAGGCAGTTTGGCTATCACTATTTTGTACACATGAATAAATGAGGATAACGCTTATCAAAGCAATTTTATGAGTATTTATCAAAGAGCAAATTGTGCTGATAAATGCTGCACTTAGTATTGGGTTATTATTGTATTAGTTATTATAAAGGGCAATATCAATGCTCCTCACTAACATTTGACCCTGCTGCAACTCTAGATAAGCGCCACAGACGGGCTCGGGGCGCCTCGATAAAATTGATTCAGCACCATTTCACTACACTATTTTGCCGGGTATCGGCGCGACACTAGACAACCCTATTGTATGTAGATTCACACTCCCAGACGCTGATTACTTCCAATTAACGACTTTACAGCATTTAATATCAAGACATTGTTTTGTTCGTCACACGCGCCCCATAGTGAGCTCGATCTATGTATGAGACCTTGTTACACATCATGGGGTGTGTCAATAGAAAACTAACGCAACTGTAATTCAACACTTGTTTTGCATCATAGATTAGAATGCTTAGTTATCGAGTTCATACATAGATATTAAGTTAGGCGTATTGTGTTCATTTCCACTGGACTGTGTCAATTCTTATGTTACTAGAATATCGACATACGCCCGCCACGTCACACAGCCATACATTGTTTTTATCGTGTTTGTACCCAATATTTAGTTGTAATAGATTTAAGTATAGACACGTTTATGTAACTTTTTTACACTCATCAAGTCAATAAAAAATAGTTGTAGATGGTAAATGGTTGTTTCAATTAATTAAATTCCATTAAAATTCCGACCCAATTGACGTTTATTTGATAGTCGGTGGGGGTACCGGTGCGGCCGAGCGGGCCTGGGATGTGAGTCACCGCGCCTCCGCCGCGACCTCGATTGACGTCACGGGAGCGCCGCGCCCGCGCGGGGGACAAAACATACCCCAAAACGATAATATTTAAAATTGGTTTTATTGATGCAAAAAAAATGAAATTAATAGATTATTGTACATGTCCATTATTGATTGAAGATAAAAATATACAAGTTCATAATTTCCACAATATATATAAAAATATAATTCAACTCAGATCAAAGTCATATTATCCAATATCCTTGTGCAGTAAATCTTACATGTTAACAGAAAAGAGAATGGAGGAAACATCTAATTCCGTAACAATATTTGAACACCTATATAATTATTACGTTTAACAAAGTTCTAGCAGCAAAACATAGGTTGATATTTTATATTTAAATGAGCCAGTAATCATAAAACTTTAATCCATTTACAATAACGATAAATTTCTTAATTCTCAATTTCATGGGTAAGGGTTTTACAGTATGGTGGCCAATGGTGTACATCAATAACACAAGGCATAGGGCACCACCAACACTGGAGACTAAGGTCACAGGGTGCAATCACCTAAGGCTCTCTAATATTTGTTCAAAAGTTACCGAGTCCTAAGCGGTGTCAAATTATCAACTTTTCACTTGATACACTTGAATTATATAACAAGACAATAATATATTCTGAAAAAATTTAATGTATCCTTAATTCACATATTTAAACTTTACATACTGGTTCAGGCCTGTAGGCCCATCACCCAGGTCTTTTCGGAGCCTGCTTTAACTTTCACACAGTTGTTCAGAAGTTTCAGGCACTCCCTTATCAGTATGATTAGATAATAACTACTAAATGGTAAACTATATCTATATTAGGTCCAGACAGACTTATAATATATATCTATAAATGCAGTCACTTCAACATGTTAACCATTTTATGAACAGTACCATAATACAATGGTGACACTACAACGGGACCTTGAAAGATAATTTCGTGGTAAATAAGCAGTTGCACTCATTTTCCTGTTCAATTAAATTTCAGAGCACTGTCTGTACCTAATATTGTTAATAATATTTTCATTTAAAAAAAAATATTTTTAGTTGCTTTTCATATACTTATTTGAAAATCATAATTGAGAAACAATGAGAAGTACATACTCAGAAGAACATTTAGAGTGAAGTAGTGCCATGTTTTAGATTACAACTGGAATGAACATTAATGAAAAGTCAGTATTGTCACGGGGCGTTCCAGAACATACTCCTCATAGCCTCTAAATAAATGAATATGTTTATACTTACATCAAGTAGTATTTTAATTTATAATCATTTACAACTTCTGAACCTAACAGCATCCACACGTTACAATTGGAATTTCTAGAGTGAAACACACACAGAATCGTTGAATCTATCCTTGAACATTATAACTATCAAAATAGATCAGAAGGTTTAAGAGATACATTTGTATAGATAGGTGAATGGATAAATCCCAAAACGCTCTGTGGATTTTCCACTTGTGCTTCAGCACTCCATCACAATAACTCAACAAATGCACATTCTCGAAATGCTACAGGTTTACCAAGCAACTATGCTCATCACCCGACCTAGTTAACTTTGGGAACAGTCGAGAGCCAAATCCGGGTACCAGAAGTCTTTCAAATTATTAAATATTTTATACCTAGACGCTTCAGAGGCTCTAGCGGCATTCTTACAGAATTAAACATTTCCTGGGCTTTTTGATATCATGGTTGATAGGTGATCTCCTGTTGATTTGACGTACTAGGTCGAAGAATACATCGTTCACGTGTATTTTTGCTTTCGCCGAGGTCTCCATGAACGAGCAGTTGAAGTGGCGTGCGAGATTGCTGCCCTGCTCCTTGCCCACCACGCGCTCGGCTTCCAAGTCGGTCTTGTTGCCCACCAGCACCATGGGCACGTCGTCTTTATCCTTCACCCGCAGTATTTGCTCCCGTAGGTCCTGCAGGTCGTTGAACGTCGATTGTGCGGTGATGGAGTACACTAAGACGAAACCTTGTCCGTTCTTCATGTATAAGTCTCTCATCGCTGTAAATTGCTCCGTACCAGCAGTGTCTAGTATTTCTAGCATGCATTGTTGACCATCAACTTCCACCTGTTTCCGATAACTGTCCTCGATGGTGGGGTCGTATTTCTCGACAAAGATGCCTTGTACGAACTGTACTGTCAGGGCGGACTTTCCCACGCCTCCGCTGCCTAACACGACTATTTTGTATTCGCGCATTATTAACTATTATGTATCACGTGATAATATCAACTTAAATCAAAGATCAAATTGCTAAAAAGCACATTAACTAGTAAGTTATTGCAAAAAAAACCTTTAACAAGTCAAACCGCCATGACACCGTTAGCAGGGCGATGGCTCACTATTTCAGTATTGCCATAAATAAATTGTAATTATTTACCACACAACTCTAGAACAAAGTCCAGTTTTTTCCGTTATACGCTAGCTCCCAAAGAGTATATTTAGCTGCAATTTATGATTGTGTAATGCTTCAGGTTTGCAAAATTGCAATATTTATTCCATAATGTTAAAGTAGTAAGAGTAGCAATTGTGACCGTATTTGTTTGGATCAACAAAATGACTGCCATATGACTGCAGCTAGTATGCAACATGCACTTAGCAATCCAATGAAAGTTAATTGAAAGGAAGCATCAAATTATTCCATTATTTTAGTTAATACTCAACAACAGCAGGCCAATATATAAATGTGTAGGTATTTATGGTATCTATTTAGTTTGTAAGTATATATTAATACTATGTAGGTAAAGTTAATGCACGTAATATGTGCCTAATTTAAAAAGGTTTAATGTTTTGTATATAATGAAAAACTATGCGTAAAAAACATGCGTTTATAACGTAAGTAATAGTTATTTAATGACGTAATGCGTAAAAAAACGATATTCCTACATGCTCATATTTAAAAAAATTATACAACTAGATATTTAAAAAAAAATGCATTTCGTAAAAACACAGCAACACATTTGCCGCTGAAGTAATTTATTATCTGTAGGTAAGTTTAACGTATTTAATAAAATGAAACGAAACGTGATTTACGTAATTTTGAGTTAAACGAATAGATGGCACTGGCCAGTAATATTTAAAACATTATTTATTTATTTTAAGGCTTTTGAAGGTAAATTACAGAATCAGAAATATAATGAAATAGTGTGATATTATTTAATTTTTTGGTCCTTTCTGTTTGGCACAATGATTTTCACCTAATGTAATAGATGGCGCTGTATACACTTCTAGCTTTACCCTCACCAGAGGCCTCCACTTGCGGGTTCAGTATTTAAATTCCTCTAAAAAATGAATCCCGATCCCGAAACTTAACATAGGTACGTATTTTCTTTTTCCAGTTAACAAAAATACTGTGAAGTCAACGAATCACTTTTCAAAAGTAGGAGTACCTAGGTGTTTTTCTACCACACCGACCTTCGGTATTCCTTATTCCTTTGGTACCAAGGTATAATGTCACAACAATATTCAACAATTTAATTAGAATAAACATAATAATTGCAATAAAAAATATTTAGGCAAATATATATTAATCTAAATATAAATAAAACTTATGATTTAAATAAAACTGATGATATAAACATAAAAATGTTTTAAAAGAAATAAATATATAAATTAAGAGATAAATAAATAGGAAAATGATAATATACTACATATACTCATATATACACTAACTACTATAATAATAATAAATTTGAATATACCTATGGCTAAGTATCAAATAGCTCTTCCTCTCTCCTACTTATTAATTTTGCTGTGCACCACAGGGTCCATAATTTTTTCTGTCTAATAATCTTACCACGTTTTTAGGTACAACATTATGGATTGCAATAAACATTATATGGCCGTGTCTACATGCCACAGTATAAATATAGGTACAAACAGTACGGAATGTAAGCCTACTTGGTGAAATAATTATTTTACCTGAAGCGATAGGGTTGTAACTTTAATGTTTTTGATTCTTATTGTTTTTTTATTATAACATTTTAGTTCTGTAGTAAACAATCAATCGAATTGAAATAACTAGCCTACAAATACCTACAATTTAAATAGGTAATCTTATAGCGTCGGTTAATCTCAGCAAAAAACTCGGAAAATAGTTTAATATACACAACAACTTGTACTGCGAATCGTAGGTACTGCGTTTTAATCCAAAAATGTGTGATAGGTATCACACATCCAAAGACCACTCTAACACTTGCAGACACTCTAACACAGGAGGAGTAAAAATTGCGGGAAATAAATGGATGAGAAAGGCGAAACACCGAGAGGAATGGCGTGCAATGGAGGAGGCCTACACTCAGCATTGAGTGAAGTAAAGGCTGAGAAAGAAGAAGTAGCGAGGTAAGTAAAACGTATCAGACAGTAAATAAAAAAAAAATCATACTACTTAACTACTTATTATATTTACTCTTGCCCTACCCCTTAAAAAATGTTGAGTACCGCCCATGTAGGTATATGTATACAATATTTGATTGAATCAGTATTTTGTTAGTAACCAGACAGTATAGCGAGCTGTCTTTAAAAAAACTGAAGAGATCTCAGCAAAGGCATACTCGCGTTCGGTCCTAGGCACTAGTTTTATTACAAGTCTCGCGTGATGACTGTACGCAACCTATCATCCCCAAAATGGCGGCAATGATAGGGTCGACGAAGCAATTTATTAATAAAAGTACCTACATTTTTCGCGACAGTCATGTGCCACTCCTAAAAATATAAAATACAATTATTTTACCGGAAATTTATTCTGACGTGCCTTTTTGTTTATGATCGCAACTTTTGGAGTTGTTTTGTTTTTATTTACAAGTAAGGAATTCTTGATACGGTAGGTACTTGATGGCGTTACAATGTCTGTTATAAATTGCATAAATGTGAAATAATCTCCTAAGAGAAGTAAAAAAGTTGACTGCCTCATTAGTCTAGTGGTCCCAAGCGCGACTGCTACGCGAGAGGTCTTGGGTTCGATCCCCAGGTCGAGCAGTGTTATTGAATTTTTCTTTGAAATTCAGTAGCAGCTCGGAGTCTGGATTTGTGCCCGGTTAATGGCAATAGGCTTGCCCCCTATTACATGGGACCTAAACATACCAGGCGAACTGTGGGTGTACATTAGTACGCCTCTGCCTAACCCTTCGTATGTAGAAGTAAAAAAGTGCTAAATACGGATTGCACCTTTGTAAGACTGTAGGTAATGGATTCACATAAATGATCGATCGATTGTCGAGGGGCCACCGACAAATGTTGATACAAATGACAAATGTTAGCCCGTCTAGGGGAAGCTACCTACGTACCTGTACCTGCGCCACAGACAAGAGCTGAGCTCTTAAATTAAAGAAAAAATGATTTACATACATCTTAAATAAGTAGATGCCTAACTAAGTAGATACCAATGCAAAATAGTTAGGTATTCTTGAAAAATAGGTTATAAAGATCGTTGTGTCCAAATATTTTTGATAGGCAATAAAATCTTTGCGATATTTATGATCAATTGCCTATAGATTTTATGGTGGAAAAGTAGTAAACAATTTTAAGAGGCCATGAATCCAACGAAAATAATAATATAATAAACTTGTCATGCTTGTCGATTAAAACGAAGTCCATTTTAAAAACATGGATATTATTAACGGATAATAACATACCATCACGCCTGTATTCCCCGAAGGGTTAGGCAGAGGCGTACTAATATACACCCACAGTTCGCCGGTATGTTTACGTCCTAAGTAATAGGGAACGAGTCGTTTGCCATTGCCGGGTACAAATCCAGACTCCGAGCTGCTACTGAGAATTTCATAGAAAAACCCAATAACACTGCTCGACCTGGGGATCGAACCCAGGACCTCTAAGTAGCAGTCGCGCTTGGGACCACTAGACTATTGAGATGGTCACTAGACTAATGAGGCACGGATTATTTTTAACGTTTTTGTAAAAAGTTGTTAAATTTTATCGCCATTTTTACTCTGTGTGGGCTTAGAATTGCCCACAGGAGGTATGTTTAGAATTCTGCTGCCTTTCAAAGGGTACTTTTCCCGTAAGAGGCGTGAAAATATCTGTAAACCACCTTGGTGTGTGTTGCGACTTTTGCACGTAAGAGCCAGTTCCCCTCGGTTGCGGTGGTTCCGGCAGTCTGCAGTCCGTAGGGGCTCTTAAGGGTCGGCCACGCATCAGCAACACTTCTGGTGTCCATGGGCGAGACAACTTACCACCAAGTGGCTTGTCAGCTTGTTTGCCGATTCAATCCACAAAAAAGGTAAGTATTTTAATTGTCGCCGTTTTATGCAATAACTTATTGACTTTCAAAACTTTCTTCTTTTTGCGTTGGTCCAAGGTTCAAGACTATAAACAGTACCTAAATATTTCTAATTTACAGTGCATAGTCTACCAATTCTCTGTGGCACCACATCTGGGTGGAGGCGTTGTGAGTCCGACTCATACCAAATTGCTTTCAAAACAGACCACAGGGATCGCGAATATATTCACCATGACAAGGTACTTACGTACATACGCACTTATTCCATTTATTTTGAAACCCTAGTACAAACTGCTATTGGCCTCGGCCTTGAGCAATGTCCTCCATCCGCCATCTCGCCGCTGGATGGCCGTCGTGTCTCTTACTCTCGGGGTCATCTGTCTTGTCCAACCATAGGCACGTTTCTCTACCAACCATAGCCAAGATCTTGAACTTTTTGTTCGCTGGTGGATTAGGTTAGGCTAGTCTAATCTTATATTAGTACCTACCTACACTAATCTTTCTTTTGTGGCGTACCTACATAATTAAAGAGGTTGAGCATACTGGAATGGAATAATTGCACTCACGATTGGAGCTGCCCAACTGGGGAAGTACCTCCCCTACCTAAATCGTAGCCAAATAACATAGCTCCGTGTTCCTAACGATGAGCAAGGTCGCCAGAGTTCCGCGAGGAAGCGTTGTCTTGGCAGATAGGATAAGCATCAAGCTATTATCTCCTATGCTGCCAGCCCAACTATTCCTCCTTAATTTACAGGATTGGCAACGCGCGAGTGATAACCCCAGTGTTGCAAGCGTCCTATGCTACGGTAACCGCTTACCATCAGGCAGTGATATACTTAAATATATTTTAAAAACCATACATTAAAAATAACAAATGCTTTAAAAATTACGAAAGAATAAAAATAATTGATATAAAATAAATCTTACGTCTCAATCGTGCCGATTAGATCAGCGTTTTTTATGCTAGGATATAGCCTTCAACTGAGTCCTTAGTGACATACGTAAACAATGCTGATTTTATGTATAGATTTTAAAATCCAATAGCAGTGAAATCATCATTCTAGACCTTATATGTTATAAATTGTTAAAAGGAATCATATTTTTTTTGTGTTGACTGGATTCGAATACAAGTTCATGCGCACTTTAAACCAGTATTCTAACCACTAGCCTATCTTAGCGACTAGATGCTAACAGCTTCAGGTGCTAATATAATTATAGCCAATTAGGTTTAAAATGATTGAAATTCTCAATTTATTAGTTGACGAGCTTTGACACCGCTCAGCGCTCCCCGAGTGTCGCCGCCCAGCTAATGAGATAACTTTGTAAGAACGTTGCGAATATTAAATAAGTCCGATAAGACGCCGCTACAAAGTTGTATCGTGCAGAAATTATTTATTAAATGAATTACTTTGTCACCTTTGGTATAGATTTTACTTGTTGGTTACTTACATAGCGCGATTTTTAAGTATTCATAAAGCGGTAATCCGTACCTATTAATTATATTCCGTAATTAATCATTACGTGTTTCTGTCAATTACCTACAGTGTCTATCATTTAGGTACTTATCTTCTACCTATATTTATATAAATAAGAATGAATCGCCAAAATGTATAGTAATTTTAGTGAAAGACAAATTCGTACTCCGATTTGATTGACTGATATGACTTTTTCAGTCTCACGTGACACAATCACGCGAGTATCAGGTATATTAATAAAATTGAAATACTTAGTTAAAAGAAGTTGGCTTAGAGGTCAGAGCGTCTGGTGTATCCAACCAGGAGACGCAGGTTCGAATCCTGCGCGCGATTGAATTTTTTCCTTTACTAAAAAATAACTTTATAAAGGAAACGAGTTTTTTTGAGAGCTTAAATTATGAGTTATGATTTTAACAACTCAGTTTTGATTTGCAGTCTGACGTGACACAATCTCGTGAGTGTCATGACACTCGCGGCTCGTCAGCCACACTATCACGCTCATCCGTCGCGTGTCGGCCACTAATTAACATATTAATTGCTAGCAATACATGTCGTGATTCACGCAACGCCGAGCCCCTTTCGTATAAGGAAATGTATCCGGAAAATGCTCGGCTTGTTATTTTTTCCAGGCTATTTTATCTGTTGCGAACGTAATACATGTTTGATAACGTAGAAAGTATAATATGGGCGTATGGAAACTAGTGTCGACATCGTTATCCGGGTAAATGGGCAAAATACTTACTAATATTATAAACATGAAAGTTTGTGAGTATGGATGTATGGATGTTTGTTACTCTTTCACGCCAGAACGGCTGAACGGATCTGGATGAAATTTGGATGAATGATGAAATAGATTATAGCCTGGAATAACACATAGGCTACTTTTTATCTAGGTCGGATCCAATGCTGAAGCCCACGCAGACAAAGTCGCCGGCAGAAGCTAGTCGTAAAATATAAATAGTTGGGAACTGTAGCCTTAGCACGAACAACTTGCGAAAAAGTATTCGTATCGTCACGATAGAGGCGCTGGTCCAAATCTCATACAAATTGGTCTCCATGACGATACGAATACTGTTTCGCAAGTTGTTCGTGCTAAGGCTACTGGATAAGAAAGGTTAAAGAGTGTGAATAATGGCGTGCAAAGGAAGAGGCCTATTCTCGACATTGAGCGAGCAGCGGCTAAAAATAATGGTGTATAAGAAAAAATAAAAAAATTGAATCTTACACAAAGATCGCCAGAGTATTAAGATTTGCCTGATTCATCATCATCATTAGCATATACGGCCATTGTTGTACGTAGGCCTATTTTAGTGAACGCTATACAGTCCGATCTTCGGATTTTCTATAGGTACAAACATATAAAGGTTACGTTACGTTAAGTTCAAACGGATGAAAATAGTCAGTATACGAGTATTATTATCATATAAACTAAGTAGCTGTCCCCCGGCATGCGTTGCGATGCCTCCTTTATCGTATTTTGTTTTTTTTTTTCATGACAAAACAATTTCATGAAAATCGATCGAGCTGTTTCGGAGGAGTGCGGCCAAAAACACCGTGACACGAGATTTTTATATATATTAGATAATAAGAGCACCTAAATAGGTAGGTACATAATTTTAACAAAAGAATAAATGATTACAAATCAAATTTAAAGGTTGTTTCATTTATACTCGTTTTGTCGTCTCCACACTCATAAAGAAAATTGCATGCAAAGACATTCACTTCATTTCAGACATTCAATTTAGTTAAATGTCTTTGGTTGCATACCTAAACCTCCAGAATTCGTGACTCCTACAATTTGTCTAAAAGTATAAGCATCAGATACGCTCTTTTCATTTCGCTTCCATTGTACAAAATACATAATAAGCAAGTTTTTTAAAACATCCCCGTCATTGTTAGCAAACAAACGAAATGTCTGTATTTTTGTTTTATATTTTCCATTCCGCGGAGTTCTGTTTTGTTAGAATAAAGTGTTTTATTGAAATTCATGTCTTGCACGGCTAAAGTTGAGGAACATCTGTGTGGACTGGACAGGAATACTAAACCTTGAAGTTGTGTTTGTGAAACTACTTGATTGCTACGCGAACATTTATTGAAAAACAGATGTGGTTATCAATGTATCAAACATGGAGCATTATGGCTCCAGGCGGGTTCTGAAAGACAAAGTTAAAATATTTTATTTCAAACTAGCTTCTGCCTGCTACTTTGTCTGAGTGGACTTCAGAATTGGGTCCGATCTGGGTAAAAAGTAAAAAGCGTATGTGTTATTCCAGACTATAATCTATCTCTGTGCCAAATATTATCCAGATCCGTTCATCCGTTATGGCGTGAAAGAGTACCTACAAACATCCATACATCCATACTCACAAACTTTCCCGTTTATAATATTAATAACGATAAACCACTAAAGTCAAAGTTAAAGTCAAAGTCAAAATGTTTTATTTCAATTAGACCACTAAAAAGGTACTTTTGAAAAATCAAAACTAGTTACACGGTTCCAAAAAAGTGGGTCGTATGGAGAAGAACAAGCAAGAAACTCCATAGATACTCTTTTTACACACTTAATGGCTATGAAAATAATTATTATATCTGAATAAAATCTTCAGGTTGAAATCTACTTGTTTAGAAAAGTGTAAAAGGATTATCTTTAGATAGCAGCACGGGCAATTAGACCCCTTGAAAGTAAACCATGTTCGGGAAAACTCGTTTCTCTGAGTTTTTGTGACGTATTTTCTGAAAGGTTTAGTGCTAAAAATCTAGAACAAGTGTTCATGTAATAATAACTGTCTCCCGCAGTTTTATATTATAGTGTACTCAGTGATAATGAAGTATTCTATTAGTGAAAGATTTTTTTAAAATCGGTCCAGTAGTTTTTGCGATTATTCATTACAAACAAAAATAAAAATCTAGTCTCTTTTTAATTTATTTATGTAATACTAGCTGTTATTCGCACCCCAAGACCCAATCTATCTCTATATCAAAATTCATCAAAATTGGTTCAATGGTTTAGGCGTGAAAATATAACAAACAGACACTGCATTTATGATATAAGTTCATATTTTTTTCGATCGTATTATCACAAAATTGCAACGAATAAAACCTGTCAACTTATCAATTTGATGTATTTCCAATTACTGAGTGAATTTCCAAGTACATTAGCTTAATAGCCTCGAAAAGCTTTTACTGAGCGAATTCTGCTCGCATACCGATTGCTCCTTCGACTCCATCAATTGACGTCGAAGTATGTTAGAAAAACATGGAATTCCGTCCCTTTCAACTTAACGTTTCCACTCGGATGATGGGCCATAAGACAGCCAAGTGGCATCCTCAAGGAACTCATAAAGTTTTTAAGCACACCTTCAAAAATTTATTTTTTTATAGGATAGGAGAGCAAGCGAGCAGACGCCTGATGGTAAGCGAATACCGCCGTCCATGGACACCCGCAACACCAGAGGAGTCACAACACAGTCACAGACCATTTAAAAGGGGATTGGGCCTCCGGTAACCTCACTCACTCGGGGAAACGCAGCGTGAGCATTGTTTAACGCCGGTTTTCTGTGAGGCCGGGGTATCACTTCGGTCGAGCCGGCCCATTCGTGCCGAAGCATGGTTCTCCCACGTAAATTTTGTGTCTGTGAGTTTTACAAACTAAAGACATATCAAAGCTAGTGCTAGTGTATCTATCCCCCTCTAGCCTATAGCTGGAATTGTGTCCAGCACCGGGCCTTAAGAGCGTTATGAAAATCTTCACCCATCAAAAGCTAGATGATTTCCATTTTCAAGGGAAACGTAAAAGTAGAAAAAAGCTCAGATTTGTTGGACATAATCGTATTGTTATTTTTTAGAAAAAAAAAATTACTCCACACTGGGATTTTCTCATGTATTATGATTGCGTGCGTGCGATTTAAATAATTTACATAAATTGATGAAATAAAATACATGCATACATATACATTTACAATTTTGAAATACAAATCAACCCATACGCAAAACAGCTGTCTGTAAGCCATTCAAATATTTCTTTCGCAGGCATTGAACCTAAGACACCCTTAGCGCAGCAGATCGACCTTTAATTGAGCCTTCATTTTTCTTTGGTATAAAGCTTTTAATATTATTAGATAGCAATATTCAGCAGCCCCTTTTTTTTTGATGCAATAATCCGATCTTAACTAGGCCAAACCTCCTGTTTTCGCAAAAGTACGTAAAGTAGTATATTTTGGTTTCATTTTCCTCCAACTGGCCGTATAAATTATACTTCGTGATAAACAGAGCACGACCCTCAATCTGCCAAAACAATTTAGTTTCGCTCGATGATTGACGTCGGAACGAATTACTCGTGCGCAAACAAATTAACAGGACATCCAGAAATTTAATTACATGCTTCTAAAACAGCAGCCAACAAATATGTTGAGCCGGTAGCTTTTAAGCCCTTCAGCTTTCGAAACATTACATTTTGGTTTTAAAATCTTGGCTTTTGTGATATGTCTCTTATTATCTTCTGTAGGTAATATGTTGTGGATTTAAGTATAGGCTATAGATGTGAACCATGTAGGCTATAGATACATTTTATATAAGCTTTATTACTTTAAAGCTTTGTGAATTTCATTTTAAAAGATAACCTGCAATTTGGGTCGTACATTACTAGTATTCTTGTTAACCCCTCGTGCTAAGCTAAAATGCTTGTGTTACGAGTGGGTTCACGTCGGTAGTGCAATGGGTAGGTTTTGAACCGGCAAACATATGATCGCAAGTCTGACGCCCTAGCCATTAGGCTACCGCCGCTATTTCCAAATACTCTCCAGAAAGGTCGTCGAACGTTCGGCTTCTATGTTAGTAGTTACGGCTCCACTTTCCTCGCAGAATTCAGCGTGAGACGTACAGGTTTCTGTTCTAGGCGTTTTGACATCAAATATTTTCACCATAATGTTTCCAGTAGTCTGCGAAAAATGCGTCGAGAGCATTAAAACACTAAAAGCCATCAATGTCCACTCTAAACCCTAGTTTTCCAATTTCCATGTCAATTTTGCGACGTCTTGCGTTAACTGAATGAAATTGCCAACATTTTGTCTTTTGGGGTGACAGATGGTGCTCAGTTCATTTGCGTTTGTAGGTTGCCACATTGCTAAATGTTTGTAAAATTAAAGTTAACTGGGTAAATATCTTTTTGTGTTTTTTTTGCATTTTCCATGCTAAGATTATAAAATAACGTAAATTCAGAAGGCAAATTTTCGATCAAGCGGGTGGGACTCGCGGTTGCTTAGCGGTCAGAGCGTCTGGTGTATCTAACCAGAAGACGCAGGTTCGAATCCTGCCCGCGATTGAATTTTTCCTTCACTAAAATAACTGGGTAAAGTTGCCAGTGGAATTACTAGATAAATGAAACAACTGAATGATACCACTGGTGTAGTTGGCGTTTTTAGGCTGTTGCTGCTTACCGTTATCCCGTAGGTATGCAAGTTTATTATCTTAAAACAATAAAAAAAAAATAAGCTTACCAACTTACCATAAAGTATCACGTGTTACAAGCTTTTAATAGCGAAGTTTGGTTCAAATACGGACGGCGAGCGCATGAATGGGTTCGTTAGAGTTAGCTCTGACGTGGGTAAGGCAACGCACCAACGAACTATGAAGCTTTATTACATTATTCTTCCAAATGAAAGATTCTTGTTTACCATTTAATAAAAACGTCAATTAAGAGTCCGGCGGAGCGAATCTCTCTTACAAACGTAATACCGAAATAAATCGTAATTTAAACACAATTTAATCAAATTATGTTATAATTCTGATTCCGATACCGTTAATCTAGGTTCCTTCTTGACCATTTCGTCCAAAATACTTCATTGGAAATAAATGTAAGCGAATGCAATTTTTGATAACGTTACCAAGTTTGGAACGATTATCCGATTATTATCTTTTATTTCCAGTTAAGTAGTAGTAGACAAAACAGTACCGTAGGAATCTAGATTAACGGTATTGTTGGTGCCAGGGTAAAGGGAACCCCAAAGGAAACTCAGATGCGAGCCGAAAGCAGCGAGGGAGCGCGAGCCGTGACCGACCGTTCGCTCTGAAGCCTTGTGAAGCACTGAACAACTGAAAAATTCTCCCTAAGCAGTTGTTTTATTTTAAACTTTGTTCTCTAGATTCTAGAATATTCTGACGCACGCACTGACACCGTGCGCGCGCCGGATTCTAGAATAAATCATCTGACAGTTGTCTGCCAGTGTGGCTGCAGCCCGAGCCTCCCCCGCGACCGCAGCCCCTACTACTCTTTGTCGTCAGGCTCTCACTACCCCCTACCCCTACTACGATTTATTAGGAAAAAACAACGAAAACCTCTTTTATTTGTTAACAAAAATATACAAACTATGCGTTACATAAATGTCATAAAAATGTGTGCTACGCGTCGTCAACAGGTATGTTAACTATATTTTAGGGTTTTTCTATTCAATTCTGTTCCGAGTTCAGATTTGGAGACCTAAAACCTTCCGGCAAAGTGTGGGTACATATTATTACACTTAAAGCGGCGGTAGCCTAATGGCTAGGCCGTCGGACTGGCGATCATGCGGTTGCCGGTTTGAACCCCGCCCATTGCACTACTAACGTGAACCCACTCGTAACACAAGCATTTTAGCTGATCACGAAGGGTTAACAAGGGTAGGTACTAGTAATGTGCGACCCACATTGCTAGTAAACTTTTTTTTTTAAAAAAAAGCACCTGTGTCTAATAATCCTTCGGAGAATTAAGCAGAAAGAAATCTGTTATGCTAATTCTATAAGGATCTGAATGTTTATGATGTATGACAGCCATATGGGCTTTCAGTATCCTTACTAACATTATAAACGTGAAAGTGTGTGAGTATGGATGGTTGTAACTCTTTCACGCCAAAACTGTTAAACGGATCTGGGTAATTTGGCACACAGATAGATTATAGCCTGGAATAACACATAGGCTTTTTTTATCCAGGTCGGACCCAATCTTGAAGTCCACGCATACAAAGTCGCGGGCAGAAGCGATACTCCTATATGCCTTGTAAAGCATGTTGTATACCAAAACATGACAATTATTGATGGTAGTAAAAAATCCGGTAAACTAGACAGTTTATCGATATTGCCCAGAAATAGGGTTACGGAGGTCTGGTGGCACTTGCTCCATATGAAATACCGATATTCAATTTCCAATTTTCCCTGTAAAATACGGCATCTGGTTAGACTACAATAGATTTTTTTAAATATGATGATGAAAGAAATTGTGAAGCTTATTGTAAGCTTACTTGTTTACGCGACTAAAAAGGCACATATAAAGGTTAATTATTCCCAAAAATACATGCTCTGTTTTAATTAATATTTCGACTGTTTCATCTTTTTCCAGGAATTTAATTTGCGTAGTCATTACCACTTCAATATAATTAAAAAACTTTCGTGTTTAGGCTGCCCCTGTGGTGAGGTTATTTCGAAAATTGAACAACGAATTCTTTGACCAGATTTTAACATTTTTAGGGTTTTAAGAATGACCACTTAAGTAATATAAACATATCGAGAGAATAATTTCAATTAGATATTATATAATTTTATTACATACAAAAAGGACATTCCTAATTAAAACAAAACTTAAAATAATCTACCGCTTTTTGCAATTGTTAAGAGTTTACTGTCCCATAAGGTACCGGCGGAGCTCGAGTTGCCCACAAAAACGTAATACCGAAATAAATTGTAATCTAGACAATATTCTATCAAATTGTGTTATTATTCGGATTTGGATATCGTTAATCTAGGTTCCTAACGATACTATTTCGTCTGCTACTACTTCACTGGAAATAAAAGACCGGAAAATTGTTCCAAACTTGGTAAAGTTATCAAAAATTGCATTCGCTTGCATTTATTTCCAGTGAAGTATTTTGGACAAAATGGTACGGATGAAATTATTGGTGGCGGTTGTTTTTTTTTTTTTTAAAAAAAACGTTTCCCCACACTAGGATTTTCTCCTGTATCGTGGGTGCGTTTACAAACAAATTCTCACACACAAACGCCCAGACCCGGCTGTAGATCATACAAATATTTGCTCCGTGTGGGGATCGAACCCACAACACGTGGCGCAGAAGCCGATCGCTCAACCGCTACGCCAATCGTGTCGTCGTGGTTGTTGTTTACGTTCTAGAGACAACAAACACTATATTGAAGTAAGTGAGGAGCCGTAGTATCTAAAGAAAGAGAGGGGCGAAAAGAATTTTGTACGTATATACAGAACGAAATAAACAAAGAAACTAAATTTATTTGTAAAGGTATCTAAGAACATAATACAAAGTATTAGGTACTCCATGTCTCTTTTTGCTTTTCTTGCCACATCAACTTTTCCTACGTCCCACCATTTTTCAGCGGGCGAAGTTAAATTGATCATTTAAAACTCGTATAATAGGCGCTTGCACCGTTTGGAGCGTGGCTTAGTCCTTCAGGGGGCCAATAAGATATCGAATTCAACGCCTCGATCGCTCCAGGACTATTTGCCTTCAATCTATTGTATCTAAACTTTATATATCACTGTTGAAATTTCCTTTTGAAGATTGCTTGAGTAGCTTTTGTTTTTTTTTGTCATTCCAGGGTAAATGTTGCTTTTACTTCGTGGTAAAGTTATTGCCTTTTATATAATTTCCTGTTCCTACAGAAAACCTTTAACTTCAAAGAAAAAAAGTGAAACACGACATTAGCAAAGTTAATTTTGAAGAGTCGTCATCACATAATAGTCTGAACCTGAACTACGCACATGTATCATCGACAATTTGGGCGGTTTAGGACCCTATTTTTAAGAATATAAGGTCGAAAAGGTCAACCTCAAATGTACTTCACGGTACTCGTTTTACCCAACACATTATACCGTGCATAAATCCTGTTCAAATATCCAATAGATAGGCGAAGACATCGTGACACACGAATTTTAATGAGCTCACATTTTGCTAAGTAACGCTTTTCGGTTTGTTTAGGATGTTTTGGGTGAAATTTTTTTTCTGAACATTTATCCCTGGACCTCGGACTCTACTAAAAATACATAGTTTGGTTGATTGGATTTCGACGTACGATGTATGAATTCTGCGGATTTGTTCGGTGGTGTGCTCTAGTTTATTCAGCTGGATTTTGATACTGTGGTTTGTTCAATCGTTTTGCGTGATATTGAATTCTGCATAGGTACATCAGTGGATTTGGTTTATTCAATACTAGCTTCCGCCCGCGACTCCGCCTGCGTGGACTTCAGAATTGGGTCCGACCTGGATAAAAAGTAGCCTATGTGTTATTCCAGACTATAATCTATCTTGTTTGATTATTGACCCAAATTTCATCCAGATCCGTTCAGCTGTTCTGGCGTGAAATAGTAACAAACATCCATCCATACTCACAAATTTTCACGTTTATAATATTAGGATAGGAGGGCAAACGAGCAGACGGATCGCCCAATGGCAAGCGACCACCGCCGCCCATGGACACCCGCAACCAGAGGAGTCACGAGTGCGTTGCCGACTTTTTAAAAGGGGATTGGGCCATTTTTTTTTTTTTGGTTTCGTGTGGAAAATCCTCATGGACATCCGCCGCCCGGGGAGGCGACGGGGCGTATCGGACTCCACCCAGAGTGGGTAACCTACCGACTAAAAACCACACGGTGTTCTCTCCTGCACCTGCGGCGTCGGGGGCTACGGGAAACAGACAATTCGTCCGCGGCCCCCGACTGGTGCTGGCCCGCCACTACGGGCCCCATCTATACATAAGTAGGGGGGGGAGTGAGGCGTTGGACTCCCCCCCATCGCCATTGAGGGGCGCGCGTGGAACACTACGCGCCACCGCCTCGGGTCCTAGAAGGGGGGGTGTGGCGGGCGTCCCCGCGCCCGCCACCCCCGGACCCATTTAGGGAGGCTGGAGGAGGGCGTTGTCTGCCCTCCGCCGACGTCTCCCGGTGCGCCGAGAGCGGGTCGGGTCAGTGCTGGCACTCTCCCTCTCCCGCTCCGCGACCTCCTTCTGCGAGACGACAGTTTCGCAGAAGGCGATCACTGCGTCCCAAGACGCCGCGCTGCCGACCATTGAGCGAACGACGGCCGGCAGCGACAGGTCGTCTCCCACCGCAACTGCGAGGACACGGCGCGGCTCCTCCCAAGCGGCACACTCCACTAGCGTGTGCAGCGCCGTGTCCTCCCGATGGGCGCAGTGATGGCACCGGGCGTCCGGCTCCCTGCCTATGCGACACAGGTACTTCCCGAAGCAGCCATGCCCCGAGAGCATGACTGATAAAAAC
Source organism: Acronicta aceris (assembly GCA_910591435.1). Taxonomy (NCBI): domain Eukaryota; kingdom Metazoa; phylum Arthropoda; class Insecta; order Lepidoptera; family Noctuidae; genus Acronicta; species Acronicta aceris. The sequence goes on along the minus strand of OU342767.1, from coordinate 2,349,056 downwards.
CAAAATAAAAGTGATGGATTGGGCCTCCGGTAACCTCACTCACTCGGCGAAACACAACGTAAGCGTTGTTTAACGTCGGTTTTCTGTGAGGCCGTGGTATCACTCCGGTCGAGCCGGCCCATTGGTACTGAAGCATGGCTCTCCCACGTCTGATATATACTATACCCACAAATCTTGCTGGTGGGCCATGAAAGAAGTGGTCTGACGAATCCCATGATCATAGACGTTTAAACTTTTAATAAGTGTGTGATTTTCGAATTGTCTCTACAGAAAATTCTCAAGAGGCCTTGCAGAGGTCAGTTTGAACCGACTGACCCCTGAGACGAAGTAATAACCGTCAAGATTCATGATTATACAATATATTATACATCTTATTAGTCTAGTGGTCCCAAGCGCGACTGCTACGCTGGACGTCCTGGGTTCGATCCCCAGGTCGAGCAAAGTATTATTGCGTTTTTCTATGAAATTCTCAGTAGCATTTCGTAGCCTGGATTTGTGCCCGGTAAATGGCAATAGGCGCGCCCCCTATTACATAGGACCTAAACATACCGCCTCTGCCTAACCCTTCAGGGAATACAGGCGTGATGGTATGTTACATGGCATTAAATTCTAAGCAGTGGTTCACTCAAGATTTTCTCATTTTAAGAGTAAAATCCGAATTAACTTCCATTGTACCTATTTGGAATCGAATTTACAATTTCACTGGGAGTGCACAAAAAGTTCAATTACCATTGAAGACTGGTCTGCATGATCGGACTACTAATTAGAGTTCTGTCTGACTACTAAATCGATCCATTTCTATGCTCAGGGGCCGTATTGTAACTTGATAACGCGATCATTTCTAAGTGAGAAAAAGATGCCGCTCTACATATTAAATAGCTTCATCTCTTTCTTACAACCTAAAAATGATCGGCGTTATAATACGGCCCCAGGTCCTTTTAATATTCGAGCTTGGTACGAGTGAGTGTAATGCTAAAGTGCATTCATAAAGTCTACTTGATTTGATAAAACTAAAACTACTTATTAGGAACTTTTTGCAACAAAAGGTACTGTATACCATATTAAAGGTCAAACTTCCTCAATATTTGTTCAGCGGTTTAGGCATGAAAATGAAATAAACAGACTTACTTTCATAATTCATAATAATATTAGTTTAGATTATAATTTTAGTTTAGATTATAATTTTAGTTTAGATTATAATTTTTCTCTCTAGTCTGGTCATTTGTAGGATAAATGGCAGGCACTAACTTTTCTATTAACTATTATGTTTTATATTATGGTGGTGAATTATGTTGTAATTCATCAAAATCGGCCACTGTAGCCGCTTTGGACATCAGTATCAGATTATTCAGCAATTCAGCAATACTTACTGGTTTCTGACACTTACGCGATTATAATTGAAATAAAACTACGGATTATGTCGCGTTGCATTTATATTATTTAAGGGCATTACATCGCTCAAATCCAAAAATCACCCTAGCTTTAAAGAAGTTTCTGGAATTCTTATGCGCGTTGGTCATATAAAAAATATATGTTATACTTAAGGTCATCACAAACGAATTGTATTGTTAATTTTATAAATTTACCCCAATTTTGGTTAATAATTGAAGTAAATAGGGCCTTTTTAACCTAATTTGTATTTTTTCTCTTTAATGGCCTAATAACTGGTCATGAATTTTATACCAAAAAAATTATAATGATGTGATTAACGATTTGTATTCTTTTTATTTTTTTATTTCTTTGAATATTTTAAAATAATAAAGAAATATCCGAAACTTTACTAGCACCTCGCGTGAAGCACCCCCGCAACTACAACACTAACAAATACCAGCACAAAGACTAAATCCTCAAGGTCATTGGGCAATGTAATACTCTTAATACCCGCCGAATCTTTTATTTCTCATCACATACTTTAATTTCGAATATCTGTGTCAGTAACGAGAGCCCATCATGTAACACGTACGGACGAGATTTGCATAGGTTATTAATCCTCTGTGCTAAAACAATAGGATTTTGTTGAATAGATTTTTTTTTGCGTAATTTAATTCTATTTGTTTAACTCCGTTTGTTTTATTTCCATTTTTTATGTAGATTATGGGCTTGTTGCTTTTGAATGGCTGTTGTTATGATTTTGTGCATACAGTTTTTTTGCTAGGCCGGGCAACTAGCTTGTAAAACTGCTGGTCGCTGACGAAAAAAAGTTCTCAAGTGGTGAACTCGCGCCAGAAAGCGTGACGTAGGACGATCTCCATCGAAATGGACAGAAGACCTGGTAAGGGTTGCTGCGAGTCGTTGGATGCAGAACCACACCTTGTGGAAGTCTTTGGAGAAAGCCTTGTTTTATTGGCTGAAGCCAATAGAGGTCCACTACTTAAAAATTATGACCATTCATGCTTACCTAAAGACAAAAGCTACCAGTTACCATCTAAAATAAAAAATAAGAATAATTTTTGGACAATTTAGGTCATTAACATTACATTTATAATTAATATGTAATGATTACTGAAGCTCCCATTTCGATTTTCAACAAGATGGACAGTCGACCTGGTAAAGGTCGCTGGGAGTCGCTTGATGCTTGATGCAGGTGACATATAGGTAACCATGCCTTGTGGATGTCTACGGAGTTTGTTTTATTGGGTGAAGCCTCCTCGGTGAAGGTCCTCTTCTGAAAAATTATGAGTTTTATTTTGTTATGCCAATAGCCACACTGCACTTTTATTTTATACTAGCTACAGCTCGTGGTTTCACTCGCATCACAAAAAGGACTTCTTGAGACAAAAGGTCTAGACCTATGTTCTTCCCCAGAATGCAACCATTCTCCTTGTCTGATTTTATCAAAGTCTGTTCAGCAGTTAAGGCATTAAAAGGTTACAGAAAACAAATAAAAAGATTTAGTTTCGCATTTATAATATTGGGTGTAGCTGTTGCTCTTGGTTTCATTTGCAGGATCCTTTTTTTTCTTGATTATCGATACATCGCGTAAGTATATATTTATTAGTTAGTTTTGTTTTATTAATATTTTTCCCAAAAACCATTAATTCGGCTTCAGTATCGCTTAATTAGTCTTATTATATGCATAGATAGGTAGCTAGGTATATAAAATTAATAGCTAATAATATCATCAAATTACGAGTATTATTATACTAATAAGGACTACAATAAACTAAAATTCATAACTCTACACCGAAATTGGAATATAAAACAAATTGAGTCGCGTTAATAAAAAGCGTCACGACTTTTCGTCTGGGTACCGCTGAAAAAAGAGGAAATCGCAAAAGTACAGATTTTATGGTAATGTGTAACCTTGAAAGTTCAGGCGACAGTCGGCGACTTTACTTTGAAAACCGTCGTAAAACCGGCCCGACATAAGGGTGCAATTCCGTCCGGTTTCTTGACTTATGAACGGAAGCCTGCGTATTTCTTTGGAACTTCGCTGTTTTGGAATGTACGAGTAGTTTTAGTGGACGTTTTCTTGCATGTTTTTGAGTTTTGAATAATATAATATTATATTATAATATTGTGTATATAATAATAAATAAATATAATATTTTATAATAATATTAATCTTCTAATCAATATTAATATTATACAGATACAGTTTTTTTTATACGATTGTAACAACACTCAAAAGGTTTTTGAAAAATATATACCTACTATTTTTTATTGATTATGGCAGCAATTGATCTGACGCTCCACCTGATGGTAAGTAGTCATCGCCGTTCATGGACACCTGCAACATCAGAGGAATTGCTGATTCTTTGCCGAGCTTTAAGAGCCCTGCGGACTGCCAGAGCCGCAGCAACCGAAGGGAACTGTCGCCCACGCGCAAAAGTCGAAACACACACCAAGGTGCTTTAGGATAGACTCCTAAGATACTAAGCTAAGATGTTTTTTTGATAAAGTTGATTCGGTTGACTAAGTAAGTAATTTACATAATATTATGTTAATAAATTTGCTCTTGCTTAATAACTACTATATTAAGATACAGTAACTGATAGTCGAGTAATTAAGCCTCCTAGCTTTGAGGACGGATAAAGAGAAATAGGTAATTATCATTATCCATCACGATAATCATAATTACGCTGACCAACACATTTATCTCTGCAGAGGATATTTTCATGACTGTAAGATTAATACACAGTTGAATTCAATTTTCATTAAAAACAATTGTTTAATTAAAAAAAGACTAAATATCAAAATCTAGGTTCTATTTCCAAGCATTTAATTTTAGCATGCAGAATTTGTAATATCTAAGTACATGAAAATAGTCTTAAAACTTAGAATGCGGTCGGTACACAGAGGTAAAAGCTTACGACCCGTGTATTTAGACCTTTACACAAAGTTATAAAAGGTTTATGTATTAATTAACTGTACAACAGTTTGCATAAAACTGTAACTTGCTGCAAAACCCGTGTACTACGTTTTAAGCCCGGTTTTACAGCAACTAAAACAGTTATAAAACTATACAATACTTATACTAAAATATTACTGTTATTATGAAGAGGCTTTCCATCTAATCTAAGGTTAAATAAGTTGGAGGACGGAGCTCAAAATTTACACTTTAATAGCTAAAATTTTGCAACACTCCTACAATCCGGTCGGCTGGAGTTTCAAATGGCAGCGCGGCATTCCATATCCGCGCCGGTTCAGATACGGTAGCGCGGATATCCGAAACCACGGATGGGGTTAGATTATTTTGACGTTATTAGTTATTTGTACATGCATGTGTATTTCGTGTCAAATTGGTCGTTATTGGTATTGGGAAAGGTAATTACGTTATCTGAAACATTGATGAGGGAATTAATTTTATATACACACTCGTAAACATACAGGTACGATTTTGTGAAAGTACACTTAGGTATTGAGTGAAAAATCAAATGTTTTAAATGAAAGTATAGTAGTGGGTGCCTGCGTTAAAGTATGTGTGTCAAAAATGTTGTAGACCCTATTAGCGATTTATTAACCACTTTTAAGGAGTGAGTGTTTTATTCCCAAGTCTAAAACATAATTGAATACATTTTATTACACATCTATAATGTATATATGTAATCGTAAATTAAAGTAAGTAAAGTATTTTAATCAATTTTATCCGCACCGCGGTTAGTGGCGGATATGGTGTGTTTCACTCTCCTAATGCTCTACGAAAGGTCATCTCGAGTTTAAAACCGCAGAATACAGCACAACTCTAAGTTAAAACCACACCAAGAACCCTTCAATTGAGACTCAAGTTTTATAAGAAAAAATACCATTAAAAATCTATAGAATGTCTCCTTCAAAGTTTATGAAGTGCGATCCGATAATGAAAAGAGGGAAACTTTTTAGTTGTTAGGTTCTTCAAATTTGAATTGGTTAATAAGGGTCATATTTTGAGGTTTAACGCTCGACGGATTTGTTTATAAGCTCAATTAAACTTTGTAGAAATCAAAGTTGACTTTTAAGAAAACATATCTTATTATTAAATTGCTTTATGAGATTATGGGTTTGATTTCCAGGTCGATTAAATTCGATATTTACAGATGTATTGGCTTGAGATATTCCGTTTGTGCTCAAATGCTCACTTTGGATCGTGGGTTCCATTAACTAACCATATTGATATTTTCATTACTTTTTTTTATGGGATAGGACAGCAAACGAGCAGACGGATCACCTGATGTTAAGCGATTACCGCCGATCATGGACACCCACAACACCATAGGAGTCACAAGTGCGTTGCCGAACTTTTAAAAGGGGATTGGGCCTCCGGTAACCTCACTCACTCGGCGAAACACAACGTAAGCGTTGTTTAACGCCGGTTTTCTGTGAGGCCGTGGTATCATTCCGGTTGAGCTAGCCCATTCGTGCCGAAGCATGGCCCTCCCACGTAAAAAAATAATCCTTCTTCATATGTAGCTTTTGAATTTTATTTTTTACAACAAATCATTTCTTGGGGTCCACAGGGATAGAGATGTATGAAAAAAAAAACAAGCGTTGCTTTGCGTTAGATTGTGGGGTCACCTTTTAAGAGGACGCAGTGTCCCCTTTAGTGCTGATGTTGATCCCCGGGATGGTCTGAGTGGGTAAGTATTCCTCGATTTTATCGACACCGGTTTTATCCCAGAAGGCCGATCGCCTTGAACATAAAAAAGATTCACTGTATAAACGAAGTACCTATGTTCAAGATACGATTATGATACGAAGTTAGCATTTTCGTTCGATCTTCGCTGGAATACCATGAACATTCAAAATAATGGAACGCGCCTTTACGTTTACGGCCCAACTGTCAAAGCCACATTTCCTTGTTCAAATAATGCAGGGGAACACGATCCGTACTGTGTCAGGCCACAGATGTTCCTATTTTTGTCCCGTCACGCTTTTTTATCGAAATACTAGCTCGTAGTTACCAGTCATCGCTCGCGTATGAGATGATACAGCACTTATAAAGTTGAACCTGGGAGAAAAAGCCGGTAGTTGAGATACTTAAACTCACCAGCGCCATCTAGGTACTAAAATTGAAAACATTGACTTGTTGAAGTGTTTACAAAAATAAATATTTTTTATTATACATATTTTGCGTATGCGTTAATGCAAAATAAAATAAAAATAAAATATTTTAGGCGAACCATTCCCAAAGATATAAATAATGGAAAGAAAATCGGTCTCAGGCAAGGTTCGATCCTGCGTTCCTCCGGTTAAGTACTTACAACGGGCGCTTTTTTAGCCAGGTAAGCTGCCGAGACCGCTTAGCTTATAGCTTTGTTACTAAAATTAAATGTTACATCACTTTTGATAATTACCAAAAAACAATGAATACTCACAAAATTCCTTACATACAGGCAATAGCGTTCTGCCATATTTACAAAAAAAATGCGCATCGTTTTGTTTTACGTATGATGCTTTTGAAGTTTGTTACGAAATTATTACGCATGTCATTTATTTGGTGTTGTCTAGGCTTGTTCTTGCTCGGACATTAAAAGGAGCGCTCCGTACCAGTACAATCATTCAAATGTACTAGTTCGGTCTTTAAGTTTTTTTTTATGGGATAGGAGGGCAAACGAGGAGACGTATCGCTTGATGGTAAGCGATCACCGCCGCCCATGGACACCCGCTACACCAGAGGAGTCACGAGTGCGTTGCCGACCTTTTAAAAGGGGATTGGGCCTCCGGTAACCTCACTCACTCGGCGAAACACAACGCAAGCGATGTTTAACGCCGGACTTCTGTGAGGCCGTGGTATCACTCCGGTCGAGCCGGCCCATTCGTGCCGAAGCATGGCTCTCCCACGTAAGAATACGTCTGGTACTATTAGTACATTTAGTACAGTAGCACACTGAAGAAATAGTGATTGTAGGGTCATGAACATAAAGTTCAAAATAGCTCTTTTTCATTTATGAATCTATGAATGAGATCCATAATTATTCCCGCTCGTTCAGTCGCGTTCCATGTTCATTGTGCCAGCGAGCGACAGATCGCGTAGTTCGAACAGAACCAGAGACTATGAATACTTCGCGAATGACGAAGTACTAAATGAATGATGTACTAAAAAGGAAAAGGAATAGTTCGTACTAGTCAGTGTCGGGAATTAATTCCTAATAGTACTTGGTACATGTACTACACAAGCCTAGTGTTGTCGACATCTGATATGTGTACATAACAGACCTGTGTAGACGCGACTCGTACGTGATACTCTAGGTATAGTTTTCTCCGTCGGAATTCTTGGATGATAGAACTACTCCTAAATCAGCCAAGAATTCCCTTGATTTATTTTTAGTAAGTTTTTTTTATGGATTGAGTCGGTAAACGAGCTGACGAGCCACGTGGTGGTAAGTAGTTATCGTCGCCCATGGACACCTGCAAAACCAGAGGAGTATTTTATAATTTTTTTATATACCTACTTACTCTATTTCTTAATATAAAGTGTGCTAAAGTTGTAATATTTTGTTTAGAATGGCAATGTAGTGAAATTACTGGACGAATGAGATTATACAACTGAGCTCCACGGTTGCCACATACCATCAGGTGGATCGAATGCTTGTTGATTCATCTTATGTATAAAAAAGTGATTTTAATTATAGAATTAAATATTTAAGGATGATTTATACTTTAAAATACTAACTAAGTATTCAACTTTTATCTGCTAAAAACTTAGGATGGTGTTCTTTTCGACAAAATTGGGAGGTGTTATCTTATCATAACTTTAATGATGGGCCGCGGCGTAGGGAGTCTACTTACTTTTTGACTTTGTTTGAAGTTTTCTTTCTTGTTCAACATTGTTTCACTCCAAAATGTGTGTTTATTTCTACTTACTTGGTTTATACATGTATTTAGGTACTGTGAACTATAATTTTATAATTGATGTACTGCGTTTCATAATTTGTGCGAGTACTAGCAGAGAGAAAAATACAAGTGACAGGTTCTTCATAATGATATTAGAAATGAGGAATTAACCCTCTCGGTCAGTTGGTCACGTTTTCATGTGTAAACTGCTAAACAGATTTCGATAAAAATTGAGTACCTTTTGTCTCAAAAAATTCTAAAAAATCACAGGGCAACAGCTAGTAAAGAATAAGCTAATCGCCACTCAAGATAACGTTTTAAAATCAATCTTATGTTTGTGTTTGCATAATTTTGCCAACATCTACATCCAATAATATTTCATCTCAATCGTCAATAATCACTTCTGTATGAGCTATTCAACTGATCATGTTCTTGGAATACTATCTAGATTGTTCTATGATCAAACAGTACTAGTAAATACGTATGGTATTAGCTACCTACCTTAGTATTGAATTGTCGTATGGTCCTTGGAAAATCCATTATGGAAGAAAGCAAAATACAATATTTTAAAATTTTCAGTGTTCCCTAGAATGCGTTGGTTTACAAGGGGGTCGGCGCAATATACTTATCTTTTTTTCATGCATCTCTATATTGTCGTCATAATTCTTCTCCACGCGATAGTCCATAGAGCACGGAATTCAGGGGAAATATAATTTCGGGTCCTGCCTCTGATATACACACAACGGAATTCACAAAAGTTTTTTGGTGACGAACTTAATGGATCATTAGATTCTACCATTAGGTGTGCTAAGTTTTGTTCAATTTTTGCGGTAATCTCACAGGAAAATCATTTATTTACTAATACATCTAATTGCCTCCCCCAGCATAATGGTATTTCAAAGCAAAAAAATCAAGAACGTATCTAAATTGACTTAGAAATTAAATAATAATCTGAGTATCCGCAAATTAATAGATGCATACAAGTTGTAAGTTATGGCGTTAACTTTTTTCAAGGAGTGAATATTTTACCTATTACTCTCTCATTGGTCTAAGGGTCATAAGCCCTAGCTGGGTGGAGCACTTGGTTTTGAAGCCTAGGTCAGGTTTTTTCCATTCATAAAAATCACCAGCTTGGAGTATTGATTTATGCCCAGTTAATGGCAATTGGCCCATGGTTACTCCCATGTAATAGGCGGTGATATACTACATGGGACTAACAATATACACTTCTGCCTAATATGTATAGAGAAAAGAGTTTTTAGTAATGACGCAATACCTCGCTAAACTCTCTTCACTTGCGTCTTTAAGTTTCCTCTCACTTCCCGCCTTCACTATAGAATATAACTTAAGGGCATCGTTCTAACATTACGATACAACTTGCTTCCGATGCTTTGCTACTTACTGTCAGCAATATATAGCTATTTAACAGAGAACATCTTGTGACTTCGTGCGGTTTTGCCGTTTCAATGATAGATAGGTTTTAGAAGGTTTAGAAGAAAACCGATTTCAAATAATTCAAGGTGTTTCTTCAGAACTATATTGACTACACTTCAAATTTTATAATGTGGCCCGCATCGCATCAAATTAAAAAGCGAAAACCAAAAAAGAAAAAAAACACCCTGTCTAGTTAAGGACCGTGTTCTACGTAAAACATGTGTCTTGAATACCTCCAACATTTTCAACTTAGTGTCGACATTATTTAAATGTTTAATACATTTGTATCATTACCATTTTAAATTAAAAATTCCAGTTCCATAAAAATATTAGCTTCAGGTTTTACGACTACCGTTTATTAACCGGTGGTCGACTGACCCAAGACTAAATTGTCTACAATTAGTGGGCCAACTAGCCGTCTTAATTGCAACAGGAAAATATGCTTAATTTAGACAAGCTTTACTGTAAATGTTATTAAGGAATGACACTAATTTCGAGGAACGATCCAAGTTCGATAAATTTACGTTTACGAATTATTTTTCTAATATTGAAATTCAATGGCGACTTTAATTTTTTTTTCTTATTGAAAATACTTACATACTTGTTTTATTCAAGCATGTGTATTACCGTGGGAGAGCCATGCTTGGGGACGAACGGGCTGGCTCGACCGGAATTATACCACGGTCTCACAGAAAACCAGCGTCAAACAACTCTTACGTTGTGTTTCGCCGAGTGAGTGAGGTTACCGGAGGCCCAATCTCCTTTTAAAAGGCGGGCAAGGCACTTGTGACTCCTCTGGTGTTGCGGGTGTCCATTGGCGGCGGTAATCGCTTACCATCAGGAGATCTGTCTGATCGTTTGTTCTCCTATCCCATAAAAAAAGAAAAAAAAATGTCCTTTGATGCGATTATAAATGATGCTTTTTTAAACAAGCTAATTGGACGAAAGCATTTTGTATACATATTTCTGATACTCTTCGATTAAATACCTACTTATATTTGCTTGATGAATGGTAGGTAGGTATTCTCTGTTGCATTATAATTAAGAATATCTTATTAAATGAGTTATTGGTTTATGATGTTACATTTCTCGGTTGGACGGACTAGTATCAAATTCAAATTCAATTTAAGTAATCAATAGAAAACGTAAAATCACTCCCTGATATTTAATTTTTATGTATTAAAAAAGTATCGAATTATAAAACAATATCACTATTCAACGTTTTCAAAACGTAAATCTATCTTTCATCCAACTCGGCGCATACAATTACACAAGATTAACCTTAGCAAATCAAAGGGTTACGAAGATTACCTTTTGTAAGGGACAAACTCACTAACACTATTAGATATAACTACTACTACAAAGAGTCATATTATATAAATAGTTGGTTATTAGCGGTGTTTTAGAGTAATTACTTCTATTTCTTTAGAAACTTTGTCCAAAATATTGTAGAAGAAAAACTAATGTTTCACCCCCTATTACATGGGACCTAAACATATCGAAGCAGTGATAGCCTAGTGGTATGACCGTTGGACTGCCAAGTCAAAGGTCTCGAGTTCGAACCCAAGGCACGTGCCTCTGAGTTTTCGAAGTCATGTGCGTATACGCGCTTAAACGGTGAAGGAAAACATCGTGAGGAAACCTGCATGCCTGAGAGATTTTCTCGATGGCGTGTGAAGTATGCCAACCCGCGCTAGGCCAGCGTGGTGGACTATAGCCTAATCCCTCTCATTCTGAGAGGAGACCCGTGCCCAGCAGTGGGACAGTATAATATATGGTGGTGAAAAAAAAAAAAAAATATTACTATGATGAGAAAAATGATTTGTTAAATAATGTTCGAATATTCACTCGGCGCGATGGTATGATGATGAAAAACTAATGTTAAAGGAGGGGTTTGGAAAAGCCGAGTCAGTCAATAGATGGTTGTCCATTTAACAAAAGTGAATTGGCGTTGCTATAGTATTTACAATTTCGTTATACTTTTTTTTATGGGATAAGGGGACAATCGAGCAGACGGATCGCCTGATGGTATGCGATTACCGCCGCCCATGGACACCCGCAACACCAGAGGAGTCACAAGTGCGTTGCCCGCCTTTTAAAAGGGGACTGGGCCTCCGGTAACCTCACTCACTCGGCGAAACGCAACGTAAGCGTTGTTTGACGCCGGTTTTCTGTGAGGCCGTGGTATTACTCCGATCGAGCCGGACCATTAGTGCCGAAGCATGGCTCTCCCACGTGAACTATTGTTAATCGTTGTTTGTTTGATTACATAATGATGTAGCTACGTTTGTTACGGAGTTAATAAGTTCGGCTTTCAGCAATTCTCTTCGCTTTTGCACAGTAATCAGAAAGAAAATAGGAAATGTTGGATATAAATAGTGAGTAACAGTTATATAATAATTATACTGTTATATATGTAATAACTACTGGATGCGACAAGCCGAGGACAGGGCGAACTGGCGCTTGTTGGGGGAGGCCTTCGTCCAGCAGTGGACTGCTATAGGCTGATGATGATGATATCTAGTATAAAACATACCATCATACCATCACGCCTGTATTCCCCGAAGGGTTAGGCAGAGGCGTACTTATGCACACCCACAGTTCGCCGGTATGTTTAGGTCCCATGTAATAGGGGGCGAGCCTATTGCCATTAACCGGGCACAAATCCAGACTCCGAGCTGCTACTGAGAATTTCATAGAAAAACCCAATAACACTTTGCTCGACCTGGGGATCGAACCCAGGACCTCTAGCGTAGCAGTCGCGCTTGGGACCACTAGACTAATGAGGCAGTCATCTAGTATAAAGTGTCTTCAAAATATCGATTCACAGAAATAAATATAGTTTATTGTTTATCGGCGGATGGGGATGTCTCAAGGCATTCTTAGGAAGGTTATTTTATAAAATATTGTCAGTAATTGTTAGAGATAGATTAATTTATTTAATTTATAAAGAGAACCGGTATTGCTAGATAATAAATAAAAAAAAAAACAATATTTCCGTGCTGAGTATCCATTTCTAATTCAATACAATATCTCATCACTAAAATTGCAACATTTACTTTTAATAAAATAAAAATCAGGTGTAAATAAAGTACCTATTCAGAAATGTATCCGAAACATCATATGTAAAGCGACTAATTAACTCGACTCCCAAAGCTTGAGACGGTAAAGAACCAATTAATGTTAGTCCGATAATGAACAAATGTTTTATGTTTATTTACTTATTTGGGTACTTTGTTAGATTAGTCTTCGGGTGTGATTACAGAGGAGAAATTAAAAGAATAATGACCTACTAAACATTCTCTCTGAAAAGAATTGAAAAATTTTCTTCGTAGATTAGATATACTTGTGTTATAATTTTTTTTTATGTGATAGGAGGGCAAACGAGCAGACGGATCGCCTGATGGTAAGCGATTACCGCCGCCCATGGACACCCGCAACACCAGAGGAGTCACGAGTGCGTTGCCAACCTTTAAAAAGGGGATTGGGCCTCCGGTAACCTTACTCACTCGGCGAAACACAACGTAAGCGTTGTTTAACGCCGGTTTTCTATGAGGCCGTGGTATCACTCCGGTCGAGCCGGCCCATTCGTGCCGAAGCATGGCTCTCTCACGTAAAAAATGTTACTTACATTTATTGATTCATGTTAGTCTCCAGTTGTAGATAGAGATGGAAGGTTAGCAAATCGCTACCACTGTCTTAGCACAACGCGTCAAGCCGTAACCCTGTATGTTTTTAGTTGGTAGTTTGACTTTCCTCAGCCAGCGGAAGCCCAGAAAGATTTCCAGAAGCAACAAAGGTTGTTTATGTATATCCTATCAAAATTGCATAGGATCAATCAACTGTTTAGTGGTCTTAAGCGACTGCTAATTAATTAATTTAGAAAAACTAACAGCTGTAAAATGGAACAAGAAATTACAGTACCTTTGTGTCGTAAAGCTTACTTGTTTATGGCATCCCCTAATACACGGAACCTTAACATACCGGCGAACTCTGGGTGAGTATTGGTACACCTCTGCCTGACACTTCAGGGAATACAGGTGTGATGGTGTGGATCAATTATTCACGGGCACGGTAACACAATCGGTCAGCAGGTACCTAGAGCTGTCAAGGTATCGAATCTGGTAATTTGGATTTCCCATCTTGCAAGTTAGAGAACATTCTAGTACCTAAGTTAGTTTTCCACGGACAGGTTACTGTTGATCTAGTTCGCGTGTTGCGCTCGAAACACTGGGAATTGCGGTGTCAATCTGTCTCGGCTGCCGTCCAGTCTTTAAACCGGTTAAATCCGGACAGATAACGGTTTTGAGCACAGGTAAAGCTGGAAGCGGGTTGTGGAAACATTCATTCCAGTATAATTGTCGGTTTCTAAACTAATTATATTGAGTATATTTTACGTTACTACAATTCTACTGTATTTAAAGCTGATAATTATAACTACTGAGTCTTCATTTCGTCGCCTTTTTCGGGTTCCGGAACAACGTAAGCCTTCTAGGATCACTTTCTTGTCCGTCCGTCTGTCAAGAAGACCTTTTATATCACGGGAACGCGTGGAGGTATCGAGTTTAAATTAAGACCATATACTCAGTTAACGTAAAAAAGATACGGCCGTTTATACCGCAAAAAACATATACTTCGACACTCTCAAGGGAATTCAAATTTATTTATTTACTAGCTTTTGCCAGCGACTTCGTCCGCGTGGAATAGTTACTTTGTTTCCTAGTGCTTCGGCCGCGGTTTCATCTGCGTTGCCCCGTTCCTAAGGGCTGTAGCGTGATGTTTTACCTATAGCTTGAAACCTTTCTCATGAATCACTCATTTTCCCAACATTTCCCTTCACTGCTCTGCTCCTATTGATCGTAGCGTGATGAAAAGTATACTATAACCTGCCCAGGAGTATGAAGAACAATTGTACCAAGTTTCGTTGAAATCCGTCGAGTGGTTTTTGTTTCTATAACGAACATACAGACAGACAAAAATTTTACTGATTGCATTTTTGGCGTCAGTATCGATCACTAATCACCCGCTGATAGTTATTTTGGAAATATATTTCATGTACAGAATTGACCTCTCTACAGATTTATTATAAGTATAGATAGAAGAAGAAGAAGATTGTATTGTATTTTCCGTTGACCTAGAAATATGAAATTTGGCAGGTAATATCGTCTTATACTACAAGTATAGGGAAAAATCAGAAAATTATACATTTGTAATTAATTATAATAAGTAGGTACCTACAAATTTGTACGGAACCCTCGGTGGGCGAGAACGACTTGCACTTGTCCGGTTTTTTTAAAGAAACTCTTGGACTCGAAAGAAATTAAAAAATATAAGTATCGCACAAATATTGTCTTTGAAATTGAACTCATGAAGCTGGCGGTGATGGCGAAAGCGGTAGTGGCGAGGTAATCGTGCAGTCAATCAAAAAATATCGTTGATAAGATGGCTGAATTGACTATAATAAGAGTCGAAACACAAAAAAGACATTTAAATCGGTTCAAAAAGAAAAAAGGTATAAACATTTTAATTTTATGCTAGACAGCGTAGGTACTTTAAAGGCCGCTCCCTACTACAAATCCATTGATAGATTTGCTTACCAGAGATAGGATTTTGACATTACTTGTATGGACCTTATGTCAAAATACTAACTCTAGTAAGCAAATCTATCAACGGATTTGTTATAGGAACCGGCAGTAAGCAAATTGTGACGTCAAGTTGTAGGTACGTAAACTGTAAGTACAATCCCCACGAAAATCTTTAAACGCTAAAACTTGTCTATTCAGCTTCAACTTCTCCGCTACGCCTTCAGTATGACCCTGGCCTTATAAATTCCAATTCTATACTGCACTTTGGTATATTACTGTTATAGTGTCCGATTGCCAAATTACATAGGTTCCTTTACCAACCAATTGTATTATCTGTAGTCTTATAAAGATAGCCATATTAAAGGAGGCTTGATAAAACCTCTTTAGTATAAGAATGTTGCCAAATGTAGAACATTATACAAAAATATTTTAAATGTTGCCAAATAAATTTTTAATGGTTCTCTTGAGGAAAATAAGAGCTAGAAAGTAGGTAGTTGGTTCGTGTAATATGCGTTTATTTGTTACTTAATTTTATAAAATTCTGTTCGGGTTATTTTGCTAAGTAGCACATTTAAAAACAAAATGTAGTTCGTTTATATTGTTACTGCCTCATTAGTCTAGTGGTCCCAAGTGAGACTGCTACACTAGAGGTCCTGGGTTCGATCCCCAGGTCGACCAAAGTGTTATTGGGTTTTTCTATGAAATTCTCATTAGCAGCTCGGATTCTGGATTTGTGCCCGGTTCATGGCTATAGGCTCGCCCCCTATAACATAGGACCTTAACATACCGGCGAACTGTGGGTGTACATTAAGTACACCTCTGCTTAACCCTTCGGGGAATACAGGCGTGATGGTATGTTTATATTGTTATACCAAGTACATTTATATTTGCTTATTTTAAGTTTCTATGAGTTTCCAAGTATTTTTTTTTTATTCATGATAGGCTTACGCTTGATCCCCAGTTCAATTTCAATTTGTCTATAATCTATATATGTATAAATATACGTTTGGGTTGGTACTTGGTATTTAAACCTTCATAAGTTATACCTTGTGGAAGTAATTATGTTGTCTGAAAAATATACCAATGATTTTTCATTGGTACTTTCAACTGTATTAATTCAACTGTGAAAATATCAGGAAATTTTGTACGAAGACCCACAATTGCTAAAGATGGGTCGTCGGCGATCTCAATTAAAATCAAGACTTGCTGCTTGCTTAAAGCAACGTCGGCGCAAAGCGTTGAAACCTCTTACACTTTCCAAAGAGGTAAGCGCGAAAATTACTTAAAACAATCCTCTTCTATACGCCCAGTTTGCATAAGAAGCATCTTAACACAATTGCACGAATAGGTCGTCTACAAACTTATGCGCTGTATAAAGCACTCGGGTAGGAAGTCGTCACCCGACGGGACAAAGTTAAGTAACGGATTTAAGCGAGTCGTGGAAGAAATCAAAGGTAGCAGAGATGCTCCGACAAGTATTTGTAAACTCTAGAATGTCCTCGAGCAGGCTAACTCGAGCGGCGAGTTTTAGATGCAGTTTATCTTAGTTCGCGTGTTTATGGGAAATGTCTTAGGGGATAAAAGTTGGACTATGCGCTGACATCGTTGGCCTAAATATATTTATAAGCATAAATTCTAAACGTTTTCAAATATGGTCTTGCTGGGTACTTACTGTCTACAATAATATTTGACTGACGTGAGCACAACCTGTAGACAAAGCTTTAAAGTGTAAATTGAATTCTATTTATATAATAATAATAATAAATCATTTATTTCAGAATTAATATTCCATATACAATTTGTTAGTAACAATATAACTTATAAAACTATGTTAGTACTTATTAATAGGCACATGCAGCAGACACAAGTTATATATAATTGGACAATCCAGTTTACTTGCAATGACATTCAGGAGACTGTTGGTGCTGCCACAGATTCTGTGTAGCAAGGACGCTGCACGCTTGCGTCTGATTGCTGTGAAGCCGTCAGTATGTGCGTCCGCGAACATCCCTGACGCGCTACAAAAGCGTGGCAGCCCCAAAAGCATCCTGAATGCATTATTGTATTGAACTCGAAGAGCGTTGACGGCTCTTAACGTACAGCTTGTCCAAAGGCTGCACGAGTAAAATATTTGGCAGTATGCCTTAAAAAGTGTTATTTTAACTGCACCCGTGCAGCGTGAGAACCTTCGAACCAGCATGTTACTTCTCACCGCCAACGCTCTTCGTTCCCTTTCAATATCTAGATTGTCCTTTAAATCCTCGGTCACAATATGTCCTAGATATTTGAACTGCTGAACACGGTTTAAGACACCACCCATTAGAGTGACAGGAGGATAGTTCTTCGTGATTTTATCAGCAGTCCCAAAAATAAGTACTTCACTCTTCTTCGTGTTATATCTCAAACCGTGTCCCTCAGCATAACCTTCACAAACATCTATCAATTTTCTGAGACCTGCCATTGACGGGCTCAGTAGCACCATGTCATCAGCGTAGCTAATGTTGT
The DNA here is from genome assembly GCA_910591435.1 of Acronicta aceris. Taxonomy (NCBI): domain Eukaryota; kingdom Metazoa; phylum Arthropoda; class Insecta; order Lepidoptera; family Noctuidae; genus Acronicta; species Acronicta aceris. The sequence continues at coordinate 2,331,279 of OU342767.1, read as the reverse complement.
TAAAAGCTACCCCATCCAAATAGCAGCCAGCATGCATGCTACTGAGCCCGACAATCAGGTCATTTATGTAGATGTTGAACAATGTTGGGGAGGTTAATCCACCCTGCCTAACCCCACACTCCATTACATAGTCATCCGAGAGTACATTTGCCCATCTTACACAATTCACTTGATTCATGTACCAGAACTTAAAAATATTTATCAACTCGGATGGAAAATTTGCGGCACTGAGTTTTGACCACAACTTGTCATACGCAACCATGTCAAAAGCTTTTGACATATCCAAAAAGCAAGCAAAGACTGATGTTTTGTTATCTGTATAATATTTAACAGTCTTTTTGAGGCATAAAATAGCAGTCTCCGTCGATAGGCCCTCCCTAAAACCATGTTGAGCATCATGTAGTTTGAAGTTGTTTTTTAAGTGGTTGTTAAGTAAACAGTCAAAGACTTTAGCCACATTTATGATATAAAAAGCTTTATACAATGTGAGGTCAGCTTATATTTACTGGGTATCACCCACTTCAGTTCCATATTCTTGTTCTCCAACAACAAAGACCGCACTTTTAGGTGCTCTGTCTTCGGCTTGAAGATGAAGGCTAGAAGAAAGGGTTCTTACTAAACTTAAACGAATCCAACTAACAACTAGACACCTTTCTTAATTTACGTTTCCCGTTTTGGAAGTGGTACACATCCTTATTATAAATTAATATTTTAGATATTTTACATAAATATTGATGTCTCGGCTGCCTGTTTACAATTTTATTATTATACTAGCTTTTGCCAGCGACTTCGTCCGCGTGGAATAGTTACTTTGTTCCATATGAACTTTCATCCTCTATTTCACTCCTACATTGTAGGTCGAAATTTATCAAAATCATTTCTTAGGGGATGCCTACATCATAGTAGCTATATGCATGCCAAATTTCAGCCCGATCCCTCCAGTGGTTTGGGCTGTGCGTTGATAGATCACTATGTCAGTCAGTCAGTCACCTAACGTAAGAGTAGACAAATATAATCAGAAAGCTCCGAACTGCTAAGCTATCGGGAGTTACAGGTGTTATTGTGATTCAACCATAAAAGATAGACATTTGCTGTCGTGGAATATTTTTTATATAATTTTAAGGAGAACATTTCCGTCATACATGATTTCTGTGTGGCTTTAACCATTAAGGCTGCACACGCGACGGAAGCTTAAAAAATGGAGTAAGTTCTCCTGTTTTCCCAAGATTTCCCTTCACTGCTCTGCTCCTATTGATCGTAGCGTGATGAAAAGTATACTATAACCTGCCCAGGAGTATGAAGAACAATTGTACCAAGTTTCGTTGAAATCCGTCGAGTGGTTTTTGTTTCTATAACGAACATACAGACAGACAAAAATTTTACTGATTGCATTTTTGGCGTCAGTATCGATCACTAATCACCCGCTGATAGTTATTTTGGAAATATATTTCATGTACAGAATTGACCTCTCTACAGATTTATTATAAGTATATATAGATTGTGTTACTTTTGGGCACGGGTCTCCTCTAAAATGAGAGGCATTAAGCTATAGTCCGCCACGATGGCCTAGTGCGGGTTGGCAGACTTCACATGCCGTCGAGAAAATCTCTCAAGCATGTAGGTTTACGATGTTTTCCTTCACCGTGCAAGCGTGTGATAATTAACTATATTATTATGCACAAAAATTGGATTCGAACTAGAGACCTTTGATTTGGCAGCCCAACGGATAACCGTTGGACTGCCAATGGTATAAACCACTAGGCTATCACTGCTTAATTTTGATATTTATAGCATAGCGAGGATAAATATTCTATCTTCTACAGAGAAGTTCATATTTTATTTGTTATGAACTTGAATCTGGTTTGGGAATAAGCCATTTTGCGCTACTAAAAATTCTATACTTAGCACGAATTTAAGTGTTGTAAACGCTCAAAAGTCCATAAGCACGAGCTACATACATAAGGATTACATTGCTATGAATAGTACGAGCGAGCTCGATACAGCCAGTGCGTGTCACTTGTTAACGACAATGAATAGAAGGTCGTAAGTCAAATTAAACGTCAAGGTATTGCATTGTGAGATTGCCTATGGACTTTTGGTCGCCACTGTACATTGGACAGTTCGCAGAATTTCTAATAAACAAACGTTACGCGCTTGATGTAGACTTGCATTTTGGAAATATCTCGCGTGCAGCACTGGGGAGTGAATTCCTTTGTTGGTTGTTGCATTGCCATAGTTTGGTGGTCAAAGGCAGTCCTACTTGTTACAATTTGCATTTGGGAAGCAGGCTAATTAATGCTTAGAATCAAGTATGTTTTGCGTTGAGGATTCCAGATTTTTGTCAGAATTTCATCCCCAATAACATACCTACGAGTAGTTTTCTTTTTAAATAATAAAGGGGGTAAAGTGGAACGAATGATGAGAAGTACATTGCAACACTAGATTATGATTGGCTGATACATTGCCGAAACATTGCTTTTATTTATTGCTAGAACTAGAGTTATATTATAATCGAATACTCAAATAAAATAAAAAGCCTCCTCTATAGTTTTCTTCTTCTGCCTTCTAATTATATACTATATAAAAATAAATTGCCGCATGTATGTTCAATCATCATTTGATAACGGCTCGACCAATTTGGCAGATTTTTTTTGACGGGTTCTTGATTGTGAAGACACGGTTTTTATGAAAGATATTTTTTTGAAAATTCAAGGGAATAATTAGAAATTTAGATTTATATGCAAAGCTAAACAGTTTCATCAGCGGCTTCTGGATATTGAATTTAAATTGGTATCTACTGTAATTCTTCCCTTAAATACAGTAGTCACTGATTTGTAGGTCAGAGTCGAAAGTAAACCGCTATCTGAAAGCAAAATGTAAAATGTAATAAGTTAAGTAAATACGATAGATAATTCAATTTATTTTCAATATTAAAATACTCGTGTTACTCGAGGAGTTCGTATTACTTCTTCGCAAAGAGGCACGGTCAATTGATTCCTTTGTCCTTTGCCCACTGTCGGGCTGAATTTTCCGACCCATCGCCAGGTTTGTCGGCGCACAATATTGTAGGTAACGAACCTTTATCATTGCTTTGGTATTCTGCAGGAGTCTTGACTGAAAAACGTCTTATTTTGAATTCCTTTGTGGTCTTAATCGAGTTTATCTGGCAGATCTATGTAAGTCGATACTTTTTTATAGGTTCGTTGACTAAGCATTACTAGTATACTTGTAACCCTTCTAATTAAGCTAAATATCATTGACTCCTACAGATGAACAGTAAAAAATGTATAGTTGACTGCTATATTATGCAGTTTTACATTTTTAGGAATACAATATTTTTGACCACTAGACTGCCTCATCCCCATGGCCAGCAAAGTGTTATTGCGTTTTTCTATGAAATTCTCAGTAGCAGCTCGGAGTCTGGATTTGTGCCCGGTTAATGGTAATAGGTTCACCCCCTATTACATGGGGCTTAAACATACCGGCGAACTGTGGGTGTATTAGTACGCCTCTGCCTAACCCTTCTGAGAATAGGCGTGATGGAATGTTATAATATTGAAAAAAAAATTATAAAATTTGGGTTTTAACTGTATTTTTTAAAGTAATTACTATCATCATAGTAATTACTTTAAAAAATAGCAGTGATAGCCTAGTGGTATGACCGTTGGACTGCCAAGTCAAAAGGTCTCGAGTTCGAACCCAAGGCACGCACCTCTGACTTTTCGAAGTCATGTACGTATTAATAGTTAATTATCACGCGCTTAAACGGTGAAGGAAAACATCGTGAGGAAACCTGCATGCCTGAGAGATTTTCTTGATGGCGTGTGAAGTCTGCCAACCCGCACTAGGCCAGCGTGGTGGACTACAGCCTAATCCCTCTCATTCTGAGAGGAGACCCGTGCCCAGCAGTGGGACAATGTAATGGGTTGATTATTATTATATTATATATTACTATCATCATCACACTATATCAGTCCATTGCTGGACGAAAGCCGCCCCTCCCCCAATGTGCAACATTTCCCCCTGTCCCCTCGGCTTGTCGCACCCAGCTTCCGCCAGTAACTTTTCGCAAATGCGAAATGTTGCTGCAAATCATAAACATCTCAATGGGCTCTTAGGGTCGGCCACTCGTCTGGTATTGCAGATGACAGCTTACCATCAGGTGGCTTGTCTGATGTTTTGTTTAAAAACCATAAAAAAGTGATAAATCGAAATGACTTGACGTATAGTTTTGTATTTCTGTGATAAATGCTCGGTTTTAGATTTTTATAAATAATAGTGTAACCGATTCATCAACAACAATGCTTATAATGTGAAAATAGGTAAATATAATTATAGAATACGTATCTGTGCAAGGTACTTAATACAACATACTAAGTAATAATTCCCTCTAATGCCGCCAAGACTATGCATTGCTTTTATGTAGTACAACTTGCAAGCGTAATGGAATCTAATGGCATGATGGCAGTGGCAAACAGAACAGTACAGTGAACACGTGTAGGATTGCTCGGGAAACCTCTGCTCGATATATGCGCGCCTGGTACTTACTCAATTATTGAAGTGTAGGAAATATTTTTTTAGAAATAGAAAAGCAATTTATGTTCTATTTTCAGAACCGATGGGTCGACAAAGACCAACCAGAATATGGGACCGACATGGAAGTTATATAAAAAATTAACATAGAAATGCGTCCATGATCTTCAAAGACATCATATAACATTAAAAAAAACATTCGAATTGAGAAACTCATCTTTTTAAAAGTTATTTTAAAATGTGTGCCTTCAAAACTATAAAATAAATATCACCATTTTTGTTAATAAAACTTAAACAGCCTATAAAATTTTACGATTTTAATCTGTGTAATATTCCTTACGGATTTCATTATATTTTGTACGGTCGAGTAGACTTTTCAATATTATAAATCCCATGAGGGCGTGATTAGTATTGAAATCAATATATTCAATCAGTATGATCTTTTGTCCAGGGAGGGTAATGGTTAAATGAGGTAAATATAAAAGCCGGGTTGTGGCTGTAGCCATGGTGCCCATTTAAATCGATGTAATTTTATCTTTTTATCAAGCACGACTACTCTGTGAAATCAATTACCAGCGGAGGTATTTCCAACATGGCAACCTTCAAGAAGCGAGCCTATTATAGCCGGCAACAGTTGCAACCCCTCCGGTGTTATGGGTGTCAATGGGCGGCGGTGATCACTTACGAACCGGTGACCCGCTTGTTCACTTACCTCCCGCATTTATAAAAAAAGTCCGACTTTAAGTATTTTTCTTCAGCAGGAGTCGTGAGGAGTGGAAAGAGGGTAGGGAGGCCTTTGCCCTGCAGTGGGACGACAACGGCTGAATAATAATAATAATAAAGGAGTCGTGTGCCTGTCATAGCCAGAGTTTGATAGATATTTACTTGAATTGCGTTCTATAACTCAGACTGCTTCCCACTATATGCAAAACTTAGGTGATACAATTTAAAAATTAGAAAAAGCTGTACTTAAGTATCATATACCTATCTACATTACACATTACAGCAGACGATATAAATATAAATTGTCCGTGATATAAGCTTCGGTTTATGCTGGAATCACTGATTGATTTATTTTGATCGCTGAGTTATTGTTATAAATACTGGGATTTGGATTGGATATTTCAAAATATATAATTAAAAATCTCTAATTGTAAATAAAAGTAATTAGAAATTAAATTACTATATTTAATTTCGAATCAAATTACTAATTATTTTTTTATTAATATAAAAAACCAACCATATACCGTAATTTAATTTGTAATTAGTTTTAAGTACAATTAGAGATTTTCATTGTATTACATATTATGCTAAGTTTATTTTTATTTATAATTTATTTATGAAATAACAATTCGACTTAATTACCACAAAAAAAATGAAGCCTAGATTACGTTTTCTTAAACGGCGTAGTTTCTAAACTAGATATTAACGTAATATTTATAGCTATGAATTATTAAATTTTAATTTTAAAGTCAGAATCAAGAGACTATTCTACAGTACAAAAGTTGTCTAATATAAAAGCAATTTGTCAGTAGAGAGCAAAAAGAGTACTTCTTGTACGAAATGTTATTAAAATCCTCGCCGTACTGATTCCTAGTGAGTGTGGAAAAATACGGGTGAATGATACGCCGAACTCGACAAACTCTCATTTATATATGATACCCCGGTATTTCTTATATAGACAGAGTATTGCTTCTTTTTCTCATAATATCAAGAAAATAATCCTTATTTTTTATATATATCAGGTTCAGATTTGTTGGTTAGTAGTCCTTAGGACTCCATCCAAAGCAAAAAAAAATCTTTCGTTTTTCTCATGACAATCACTACATAGTATAAAACAAAGTCGCTGTCGCTGTCTGTCCGTCCCAATGTATGCTTAAATCTTTAAATTTAAGCTATTTTTTAAGCTATTTAACATTACGCTACGACTCTTAGGAATAGGGCAACGCGGGTGAAACCGCCGGCAGGTCGCTAGTCAATGATATTTTTAAGAAAGAAGAAAGAAAACAAATTCATTTTCACAGCTTTACGCAGTTCACACCATAATACAAGTACATAATATAAGTGTAAGCATTGGTAGTCTGTGCCTTGCGGCTGAGTCAATAGGTCCAGTTCAGCATTTTGTGATCGTGGGATGTTCGACATAATACTATGTCATACATTCCAAACAGTATTCGCCCCTGAAAACTCCACAGATTCATCGAAATTTGGCGCAAAACAAACCAGCTTTCATCAAACTCTGTTTAGGACGAAGACAGGTGGAATTACAGGATTAACAAGTTTGCGGCACATTGGAAATTTTCCGACCAGTCGAGCGATCATGAGGATCGATTCTGGTTATTCATTTGTGTAATAGTGCTTTAAACTAGTTTTGCGTGATGAGTGTATGTACTTTTAGATAGAGAGAAAGAATGAAAGAGGACAGTTCGCTATCGATATCCGTGTGTCTCAGACGTGTTTATCGTATACTCGTTACCAGCTTGTATTATAAATCAAGTATATTAACACGAGTTACCGTCGGTGGTAACGTGCCGCTCGTGTACTTACCACCGATTGCTATGTACAGGGGATAATACACCTTATGGCGATATGAGCAAAGACTCAATCGAGAGTGATGAAGCCCAATACATTAATAGCAATATGGACGGTAGAAATAATAACGAAAATGACTTAACAAAACAAATGGAAAGTGAACAAATTAATGCAGAGACTGACATGAACGAAGAGATGAACTATGAGGACGAAGAAGAAGCTAATGAACAAACGAGGGGTTGGACTGTGGTGGGATCACATAAAAAGTCAAGACCTAACCAAATCGATATTTGTATATCTCACAATAATCAATTACCTAAACAGTTTGCTTTGGCCAAAATGTTTAAAATTCAAGGGATCTCGGGAATTAATTGCGTGAAATATACCAATCCGTTTAAAGTCACAGTGAGCTTTGATAATGAGGTAAGTGCGGAAAAGTTATTAAATTGTCAGGAATTTCTAAATTTAGGCTGGAGGATAAGAACGCCTTGGGAAGTTAATGTATCTTTCGGAATAATCAAAGATATTGACATTGGATTATCCGATAAAGAGTTATTAGAAAGTATATCATGTCATGGGATCGAAATTCTTTCAGCTACAAGATTAAACCGCCGTAATTTTGAGAATGGATGGGAAGAGAGTGAATCTGTGAGACTATCATTTAAAGGAAATTCCCTGCCTTCATATGTATACATTCATAATCTACGCGTTAAAGTGGAACGTTTCGTATTTCCCGTTACACAATGTTCGAGATGCTGGAGATTTGGACACTCAGTAAAATTATGTCCTTCTAATAAGGTGATATGTCCCAAATGTGGTAACCATCATGCAAATTGTGAGACCACTTTGTACAAGTGTGTCAACTGTCATGGTAATCATATGGCTTTAAAAAGAACTTGTCCGATATACTTGAAAGAAAGAAAAATACGAGAACTAATGTCCCAATTTAATTGCTCGTATAGACGTGCATTGACAATGTATGTTCCGCCTTTTGCACAATCCCGCAATGAACAAAATTCCCTGCACTACCGACAAATAAGTTCCCAACCCCTAGCAAACTTGGCCAGTAGTTCACCAATTCTCACTACAACATATGCGTCAATTGCAGCAACAAATTCGAACTTACTAAAACCTAATGACAATAACAAGAAGATGCCAAAAAAACGAAAGAAACATAGGGCGACTAATCAGTCAACAACAAATGAATCATCGGAGTCAGAAGTACGTGCAACTATATCGAACAACTTACAATGTGGAAGTACGGAGCCGCGCACAGTTCCAGTCGTAGATAGTGGCCGAAGCGGCGGCAGCGGCGGCGCAACGTGGTGCAGCGGTGGGGATGCAACTACTAGTAAGAAGGCAGATCGCACACAATGCAGAACGCGACGCGTAGATGAGAAGATGAACGACAATAATGACGATGACCAATCAGACAACTCCGATATGTATGATACGCCACATTTTAACCTTAGATCTAAAAATATTCCGTTTTTTCACCTACTTAATAAGTTATGCCGAGTTATGTTTTCTAGCAAAGATTCATGGAGTATTAAAATAGAGAAATCATTCAGAATGCTCACACAGTGGTTTATAACATATGCAGCAACAAGTTTTGCGGACCTATCACTTTTTAAAAAGGTGTTCAGTTTTACCGCCGATACTAATAATGAATAGTTTCAGCACTAGCAAGAGTAGAAATGTCAAAATAAATATATTACAATGGAACGCGCAAAGCTTGCGACCAAAAAAACATTCTTTCGAAAATTTGTTGTATCAAGAAAATATTCATGTAGCCTTAGTTAGTGAAACCTGGTTGGATCCTGAAAGGGGTATAAGGATTAGTAACTATAATGTATTTCGGGAGGACAGAGATGATAGTTACGGGGGCATTGCGATATTTACACATAAATCAATTAAGGCACAATTAGGTCAAGTTACAAATAATAATACCAATATTCAAGCCATGTCTGTAAAAATATTTAATTGTAAGTATATAGAGAATATTGTCGCCATTTATTGTCCACAATGGGTTCATACTAGCCTCAGGGATTGGGATGTTATTTTTTCACAGTTTTCTCACAAGAGTCTGATTCTTGGTGATTTTAATGCGCACCACTCAAACTGGTCGCATAAAACAGATGCAAGAGGTTCCCAAATATATGATTCTCTAACTAACCTTAATCTTTCGACGCTTAACGACGGCAGATTCACGCGCATTAAGCTGGTAATGAACAATTTGCAACAAAGCAGCCCTGATATTTCTATGGCTACCTCTGATATTGCACACATGTTAAATTGGCAGGTGACAAACGAGTGTTTAGGCAGTGATCACTTAATAATAAAAATCTCCCTAGCTATGATATTGACTTCTACATTATATAAAAAAAAGAATTTTAGACTAGCAAACTGGAAAGATTATAGTAAATCTTTAGAAGGCATGTTTTTAAACTTCCATTATCATGACAATCCTCAAATATCATATAACCAATTTATTGATTATTTAAACAAAGCGGCCGATGAATACATCCCTACAATAAAATTCTGTTTAGACCCTACTACAAAATTTAGACCAAAACCATATTGGAATCCTCAACTGTCTCGAGCAGTAGCTAGAAGAAGACTGGCATTGACTAAATTCAGAAGGAACCCCTCTCCTACAAACATGGATAGGGTGAACGAGTGCAATAGAGAATTCCAAAGACTTATTAGAGAAGCTTCAAATAAAAACTGGCATGAATTCTGTGACTCGATGAACGAAGTCTCTTCTCCTGCAGAAATGTGGAGGAAAATGAGATGGTTGAAAGGGTATAAATCCTATAAATCCCATGTAAGTGAAAGTCAAGCTCAAGGCTTACTTAATTCACTATGTCCTGCATTTGTACTTCCAGCCCAACCCAATTTTATGTCCACTAACCAAAAACTGGAACTACCTATTCTTATGCATGAACTAGAGATATGTATTAAGTCGAAAGACACTGCCCCAGGCTATGATGACATTTCATTTTCAATGATCAAACATCTCCCACCAGCAGGAAAGAAGGTTCTCCTCTATTTTTATAATTCATTCTTGTCATCTGGTTTTGTTCCATCTCAGTGGAGAGAAATTAGTGTAATACCAATTCCCAAACAAGGCCGCGATCCCAATTTAATTTCCTCTCTACGCCCAATCTCTCTCATCTCTTGCGTCTGTAAAATTCTTCATTTGATTTTAAATAAAAGATTAGAATGGTTTTGTGAGAGCAATCATATTTTTTCAGAGGAAACTGTAGGTTTCAGAAAATCAAAATCTTGTTTAGACAGTTTGACAAGGTTAGTCTCCAGAATCCAATCAGGATTCTCTAAGAACTATAGTACCCTTGCCTGCTTCCTTGACATAGATAATGCATACAATAATGTTGACATTAAAAATCTTTTACTTATACTAGATAAATTAGGTGTTGGATCCAAAATATGTAATTATTTGTGGAGTTTTCTTAGTATAAGATTTCTCAGAATCAAATTGGATAATTTGGACATCACTAGAAGCACTGGACGTGGTTTGGCTCAAGGCGACCCGTTATCCCCCTTGTTATTTAATGTAGCGACTCATGATATATGTTTTTCAATTAATACTGCATATGTTAGTCAATATGCAGATGATTTCGTTATATATGTTGTAGATAAAAATATTGAGTCAGCTAGCAACTTACTTCAATCTTCCATGAATATAATGGTTAAATTATTAGAAGGTTTAGGATTAAATGTCTCAACCTCCAAAAGTAAGATTTGTGTTTTTAAAAAAGGCCCAAACAGAGCTCCGTTAAATATTATGATTGACGACGTGCCGTTACAAGAAGTCACAAACGTGAAATATTTAGGACTTTGGTTGGATCGGTCTTTGAGATGGGGCAAACATGTAAACGAGATTTCCGAAAAAGCCCTAAAATTTTTAAATATTTTTAAGGTTTTAGTTGGTCCGGGTTGGGGAGTTCATCCTAAACATCTTCGACGGTTATACATCGCAATCATAAGAAGTCGCCTAGACTATAGTAGTAAGTCTTTAACTCACAATCCTACGGTTTTGGTGATAGACGAATTAAAATCCCATATAAATAAAAGATATTGGAGACAAAAAAAGATTCCTGTACTGGTTGCTATACAAAACAAGTTTCAAGACTTAGCAATTCATCATGCTGAACAAATAGAAATGTATTCTTTAAATTATTGGGCTAATTAATGAGCTATTAAAACATATTGGACATAGTGAAACCTCAAATTGATACAATAACTAGTCCTAAAAGATTATGTGACTTTACCACCCTACGTAATAACTGTATTAATTTCCTTGAAAACCAGTATTCAGGATACCTTAAAATTTATACGGATGGATCCAAAGAAAACAATAATTGGATGGGAGCAGCATTCTATGACCCTCAATCCGATTTTTTTATGAGATTTAAGATATCCGATAATGTTTCGATTATGTATCTAGAACTTTTAGCGATTTACGAAGCATTGTCATACATAGAATCGATCAATCTGAATATTTTTTTAATATTGACTGACTCTAAAAGTTCTCTGCAACATTTAGCTCGCTGTACCTCTGGAACCAGAGGCACACCGATTGCTTACTGTATAATAGATATTTTAAATAGATTGAGGGTCAACTCAAAAAATATCATTCTTCAGTGGGTTCCATCCCATATTGGTCTAATGGGTAACGAAAGGGTGGATCAACTGGCCAAACTAGCCTCAAGCGACGGCGTGCCAATAAAAATATCCCCCTTCTATTTAGATTGCATGCGATACATAAAGGAACATTGTTTTTTAAGCTGGAAGGAGTACTTTGATCGTAGATCTATGGAGAAAGGGGTGTGGTACAAAACCATTCAAGCAGAACCATGGAAAGTACCTTGGTTTGATTCATGTTGTCTTGGAAGAGCAGAAATTGTGACAGCTCTCAGACTTCGTTCGGGACACATCCCCCTCAATAAGTTTGCCTACCTGATGAAAAAAGTTCCCTCTCCCAATTGCACTGAGTGCGACAAAGTCGAAGACGTTCTCCACGTAATGATGGAGTGTGTTCGGAATGAAGATCTTAGGGCTGAGTTACTAATAAAACAAGGTATTGACATAAATCAGATAGGAAAGTGTAACAGCATTTTAGCGAACCCTATTTCAGAGGATGCAAGAGCATTATATAGACTTGTAATGATCGGTATGCGTAGACGATAAGTTAATATAGTTATGTTTTTTAATATCTTTTAATTTGTACGTATCATAAGAAAGCCTTACGGAGCGACGTAGTCTTGTAGACCAAGCTCCTTAAATAAAGATTTAAAAAAAAAGAATGAAAGAAAGATACAATTTATTCAGCGACATTAAGGACAAGCTGCGAATTAACTATCATAAAAAAAGTACTTACTATGCCCTAATGTTAGCGCCGAAAAGACAGATTTGCCCGACCCTGGTTTTCAACCAGATTATTTAAAATGTGTATTTTGTATGTTATCACTGCCTCATTAGCCTCATGGTCCTAAGTGCGACTGCTACGCTGAAGTTCTTTGGTTTGATTCTCATGTCGAGCAGTGTTATTGGGGTTTTCCATGAACTTTTCAGTAGCAGCTCGGAGTTTGGAATTTGTACCCGGTTAATGGGAACAGGCTTGCCTCCTATTACATGGGACCTAACCGGCGAACTGTGGGTGTACATTACTACGTCTCAGCCTAACCCTACGGGGAATACAGGCGTGTTGGTATATTATGTTATCACAATGCTAAAAGCTTCCAGCTGAGAACGTGGGATGTACGAAGCTTGCAATATATTTAGTAGGTAGGTATACATAACGTTGTAGCAATGTATCATTTTAAATCCGAGTTAGTTTCAGCTAACAAATAGCTCAAGATTTCGGACAGTCCGCAGCTCTCGCCGGTTTACCATTACATTAGTCAGGAAGCTTTGTTCCTTGGTATAACGGTGTTATTTCATCGTGTGTACATTATGTTATTTTACGAATTCTACACTGGATAAACATTTATCTGTCAAGGAACAATTATTAGTAAGTATAATAGAAACATGATGTCAAGGAAAATTATTAGCAACCACAATTAAAAAACAGTTGTTACAAACAATTATTAGCAGACGCAATACAAAAACAATTGTTATGTACGATTGATAGCAGACATAATAGAAACAAGGTGTCAAGGAAAAATATTAGCAGACGCAATATAAAAACAATTGTTACGAACAATTATTAGCAGGCACAATAGAAACACAATTGTTGCGAACAATTAATAGCAGACACAATAGAAACAAGGTGTCAAGGAAAATTATTAGCAGGCACAGCATAGAAAAACAATTGTTACGAACAATAATTAGCAGACGCTACAGAAAATTATTTGTTATGACCCTATGGACCCCAAATATTTTAATCACTAAAATATTCAGACCAGATATTTAGTTACTTTAAAAAAAATGTTTTACAGTTTCAAAATATCATACGTTATTTAGATACCTTTGAGGTTGAAAATGTAAATTATCTTGTTACAAACATACCATCACGCCTGTATTCCCCGAAGGGAAAGGCAGAAGTGTACTAATGTACACCCACAGTTCGCAGGTATGTTTAGGTCCCATATAATAGGGGGCGAACAGGGCTCAAAGCCAGACTCCGAGCTGCTACTGAGAATTTCATAGAAAAACCCAATAACATTTTGCTCGACCTAGGGATCGAACCCAAGACCTCTAACGTAGCAGTCGCGATTAGGACCACTAGACTAATGAGATATTTTTTAATATAGTATTTTGTTGGTGCGGTAAACACTTCAATATTGCAAACAACAAAAAATATTTTAAGGAAATGTTACAAAAAAACAGAAAAACTTTTCCATAATAAAATACAGAGAATTTTCAGTAAAATGCGCAGAAATTTCCTTTACCAACAAAATTCAGATTGACAATCTATATCTTGCTTGCCATAAATATAAGTAAAACTATGTAAACGATCACAAACAAGGGTCACAGCGCACCGTCGAGAAATATCGCCAGTTAGTTATCAGATTTATTGTATTTCGGTTATCGTCGAAAATATCGGAGCGGGATATATAACAAGAATCGGTGGTCCAGACGAAGACTGTAAAATTTATATAGGAATCATAACAAAAGTAACAACGCCCTGAGGTACGTTATATTCTCTCCAGTCATTTTATTGTTCCATATTATATTATGTTCTAGATTTGGTAGTGGCGGTAGTGAGACTCCATTATATTTGAGTGTGTCAGGATTCTCAGTTTATGTCTGTACTAGCTTCTGCCCGCGACTTAGCCTGCGTGAACTTCAGAATTGGATTCGATCTGGATAAAAAGCACTATCTATCTCTGTACCAAATTTTATTCAGATCCGTTCATCCTCACAAACTTTAACGTTTAGATATAATATTAAAGTGTTAAAGGGATCTCCATAGTAACCTAAATATCCTAACAAATAACAAAATGGCAGCGCACGTCAACTGATTAAATTTTTGACACCTTGGGTTACATTATTGTAATTTCCGTAGGGATCTGTAATTGTAAAAATATAGCCTATGTTACTCGCTGATAATGTAGCTTTCTATTGGTGAAGGAATTATTAAAATCGGTTGAGTGGTTTAGGCGTGAAAGCGTAACAAACAAACAAACTCACTTTCGCATTTATAATAGTTAGGATAGGATAAATATGCAAATATGTACTGTCTCGATTTTGAAAGATAGTGTTTGAGTATACAGTGATTTATGTATTTATAGTACGTAGTTAAAGAACTAAAACGAGCGATAACATGCTAACGCATATATAAATGTGTACGTACACAGGATGAAATTTAATAGACACGACAAATTGAAATAGGTGTACGATTCTGTGTAACAAAGAAAATTTAAAACACGTGACTAAGGACAATAATTAGGTATACTTTTTTAGTATTGTAACGATTGTTTGGTAGTGTCGTGCGCCTCTACTGTTACTTTTCTCGTAAATAGAAAAAAAATGGTAAATGATGTTAAGTGCAAAGCATTAATAATTAACGTATTATCTACCTGCGTAATGGATTGACCGGGCGTGCCGCGCGAATCTTTTGATACTTGCTTGAAATCATTTATTTGTTTTTTTTTAGTTAAATACCGATAATTCTTGGCTACCTGAAGACAATAGCTTAGTTTACATAATCTAAGATAAAAAATAAGATTATTTTTTGGCCAATTTAAATCATTGAAATAACATATTAAAGTTAAGACATCGAAATAACAGAAAGAACCTGTTATTTCTAGACGTCGCATGTTTTTTTTATGGGATAGGGGGGCAGACGAGCCGCCGGATCGCCTGATGGTAAGCGATTCGCGCTGCCCATGGACACTTGCAACATCAGAGGAGTCACAAGTGCGTTGCCGGCTTTTTAAGGGGATTGGGCCTCAGGTAATCTCACTCACTCGGCGAAACACAACGTAAGCGTTGTTTAACGCCGGTTTGGCCGGCCGTGGTATCACTCCGGTCGAGCCGGCCCATTCGTGCCGAAGCATGGCTCTCCCACGGAAGTTTTGTTTGTGTTTTCAAAGTTACTCTGTATAGTGAAAATAAAATCGTTGATTTGTGATCATTTCATGAAAACTAAAACATTAAATGTAGGTATAATATAGGTTATATGTCTGCTCGGCTAGGTATATTAGTGCAACGTGATTACTACGATTACTACGAACAAACATACCATAGTGTCTGTATTTCCTGTAGAGACAGATAATGGTGTACAATTGTACAACAACAGATCACTGGTATTTTTAAATCCCATGTTATAGTTATCGTATCAGATAATAATTGGAAAATAAAGCGATTATCAGTGATTTTACCAAGTCAGAAAATATTTTTCCGAATTTTATACTACCGACTACTATTATGCGTGTATAAAATTTTGATGGAAAGCAGTAAATAAAATATATAATAACGAATACTGGTTTTCGAAAGTAGCTTAGTACCTAGTCTATATTATTGATATTTTATTTGAAGCTATTTGAGAACACTAACGGCACAGTGTGAAAACAAGGAAAATTCTTATTCCATCCATTCCATCCCGATATAAACGAGTGGGCTGTGCAGATTTCTGAATGCCAGTTTAAAACATTGTTGCTATGACAACTGCCTGAGGTCTAATGCGTCACTGCTACGCTAGAGGTCCAAGGCTGAGCAAAAGGGATTGGGTTTCTCTATGAAATTCTCAGTAGCAGCTAGGAGTTTGGATTTGGGTCCAGTTAACGGCACTAGGCTCACCCTCTATTGGACCCAAATATACCGGTAAACTGTCGGTGTACATTAATACACCTCTGCCTAACCCTTCGATAAATACAGGCTTGATGATGGCATGAAAACTTTCTCTGAGGCGCTGAAATGGCCGCTTCAAATTAAGAATGGAATAGGCGCCGTTATTTTTTTGAAATATCAAACCTTTTTCCATTGTTTCAAGAGAAAAAAGGTTTGGCTATGTGAAAAGGATGAGTGAAAGGTAATTAACGAAAAGAGTTGTCATGTAATTTAAATTAAGGTTGCGGGAAAAACCTAATTTAAAAAGTTTACCACATTGATGATGTCTTTTAAGGGTACGGCGGAGCGTGAATTGCCCACAAAAACGTAATACCGAAATAAATCGTAATTCAGACAATATTCTATCAAAATATGTTATTATTCGGATTAAGATACTGTTAATCTAGGTTCCTACGATCTTATTTCGTGTGCTACTACTTCACTGAATATAAAAGACCGGAAAATCGTTCCAAACTTGGTAAAGTTATCAAAAATTACATTCGCTTACAATTATTTCCAGTGAAGTATTTTGGACGAAATGGTAACGTAGGAACCTAGATTAACGGTATCGGAATCCGAATAATAACGGAATTTGATCAAATTGTGTTTAAATTACCATTTATTTCGGTATTACGTTTGTGAGAGAAATTCGGTCCGCCGGACTCTTAAGACAAAAAAGCGAAGCAAGCTTTTAAGTTTTCAGCAAGTATAGGTAGGTACCGTAAACGCTCAAACTCCGATAAGTTAAAATATCGGGTCGTTCGACGGGTCATTCAACTCCCTAAATAAAGGTTGAGCTACACGATAACTGATATATGCGTGCCGTCAGTCAGGACAGCCCCACCCAAAGCTGCTATGGTTCTTTCTTCATAAGGCCTGTTCAGATATTGCACTACATTGTAACACATCATATCTGATAATACTGCTACTACTGTCTGGACTTTAAAAGAGACCATGATTCTATGAGTTTATTTCGGCATTTCTTCTCGGAGGTCGTCAGTTAGGAAATGCCGGCGTCATCCAGTTAAAAAATTAAAACAGCGACTATAATATAATAAATAATTATCATTTAATTTATCCAATAAAACCTAAGATTTATAAACTCTTTATAAATTTACAAATCCAAAATATTATTTAAAACGTGGGAGAGCCATGCTTCGGCATACAAATGGGCCGGCTCGACCGGAGTGATATCACGGCCTCACAGAAAACCAGCGTCAAACAACGCTTACGTTGTGTTTCGCCGAGTGAGTGAGGCTACCGGAGGCCCAATAACCTTTTAAAAGGTCGGCAACGCACTTGTGACTCCTCTGGTGTTGCGGGTGTCCATGGGCGGCGGTAATCGCTTACCATCAGGCGATCCGTATGCTCGTTTGCCTTCCTATCCTATAAAAAAAAACAAAAGTCATGTACAAAATGTTTAACCTAAACAGTTAGAAAATTACTCGGAGCTATTAAGCAGTAAATACATAAGTGGTTTAGTTTGGTGCACTAATTGTTTTAGTTCAGGTTCAGGTAAAGTTGTACCCCCAACAATCACTGATACTAGATACTCTGTAGTTTGTTTAAATATTCATGCTAGCATGACCGTACAGAACATTATTCGAGGGAAGTAAAAAAACGAGTTCAGTTGCAAAAACAGTTATTGATGGTATTAATTTTTTGTATTAAAAAAAAAACGTTGGGGTCTAGGATTTTTCATATACACAACCATCCGGAACAGCTAAAACGATAAACGTGTCATCTTAATAAAAAAAATATACCAATTTTATTTTTCCCTACCGTACCTAGATCTGAGGCAAATCAGGAATAAGGTCTAAGACACCGCAGGCATACATCCTTTTTGGGGGTTTAGGCTCTCATTTGTTCGGGTCGGCATTGATCGGCACAACATTTGAACCAAAATAACATTTGAACTTTGAACAACAATGTTCAGAAGAGAGGCCGCTCGACTTAGCCGGGCTCACAGATTAGCCGATCGTCACGAGCCGAATGATTCATGGATATACTATTGATCAGTAACTTGACTCCCTCATTTTAGGCATTCGATCCTCAAGTCGACCAAAGTTGGGTTTTTCTATGATATTCTCAGTAGCAGCCGGATTTGTGCCCGGTTAATGGCAATAGGGTCGCCAGCTATTACATGGGATCTAAACAAGTCGCCGAACTGTGGGTAGCAGCGTGGGTACTAGCTACAATACAAACACCCAGGTACTTATGTAAAACTAGTTTCTGTCCACGACTTTTGTCTGCGTGGACTTCAGAATTGGGTCCTACCTGGATAAAGAGTTACCTATGTATTATTCCAGACTATAATCTATCTCTGTGCCGAATTTCATCCAGATCCGTTCAGTCGTGAAAAAGTAACAAACATCTATACATCCATATTCACAAACTTTCACGTTTATAATATTAGTAAGGATTGTACACAGTGAGCAATAAACATATTTGATTCTATTTAAATCAATGTATAGGTACAGTGGTGTCCAGATTATAGCCGTCGTCACAGGTCGACGGAAAACGACCTTGCGTAGAGTTTAGTAAAAATACAGAAATGTACAAAAATAAAAAAGATTTACAGGCAATATGCGGTGTCTTGCTTATGTTGCGGACGGGATATTAATGGACGATACAAAATATTCGGATAAATTGTATTCACTAAGAGCATTATGTCCATAAAGTGTCTTCAGGCTTCTTAGAGGGGTAAGCTTAATCGAGTGTCAGGATTTGTGGTAACTCGGAGCTTTGTGTATCTCATTCACGATTATGCGGCCCTAGTAGGTTATAGTCGCGTTACCAACGTGACACCGATATAAGTTGTGCTCTTGCAGGTAATATTTTTATATATTTGAAAGGCCTACGGGATTTTACCGATGTTCTAGATTGGTACAGCAGTCGATAGTATACAGTAGAAAAATGCTTATCTTCACTAATATTATAAACTTGAAAGTTTGTGAGTATGGATGGATGTATGGATGGATGTATGGATGTCTGGATGTATGGATGTATGGATGTTTGTTACTACGGCTGGACGGATCTGGATACAATTTGGTACAAAGATAGATTATAGTCTGGAATAACACATAGGCTACTTTTTATCCAGGTCGGACCCAATCCTGAAGTCCACGCAGACAAAGTCGCGGGCAGAAGCTAATAGATAACATAATCAGACTAGTACATTAATTTGATAGATATCGTATTTTTTTTATTCTTGATAGGTTTACGTTTGACCACCAGCTCGCCTGATGTTAAGCGGCACTACGATCTACGATGGAGTGCTCGTGCCTAGAACATACCATTCACTTGTGGTTTAAAGACTCCCAGATCATATTTGTCGGGAAGACCAACTAGGGAAGAGCATTCTATATTTCAGCGGTACGCATGATAAAAGTGGAATTAAAGCGTTTTGTTAGGGTTTCTGGAATGTCCACCATGAAACGATGTCGCTTTTTCCTGCTTACTGTCGTCTGATAGTAGAAAGGGCTCGGGGAAATGAGATCGTGGAGATCTGATGCACAATCATAACATAAAAAAAAATTATAGCATCAGCAGTAAAGCGAAGCCGGTGTACTGTGGATGTACTGTACTGTACTTCGGGAAAAACAGTCGTAATGGTATATTGTTTACGTTCTTTAAATTTGCTATCGATGTATCGATCTAGTCAGCTATGACATGGGTTTATGTTGACTTGGTCAATTTACTAGTCTTTAGTGAATTATTATTTACTTAGATAACTTTTCTTCTGACTTTTTTCTTTTACGCATTAACTCTTCTTATAATTGGCAATACTCGTTTGAAATCGTTTTAGCAAACAAAGAACATCTCACTTATACCTAAATTTTCTCCGTTCTGTTGAGGGTAAAAATATTAAATTATTTATTGTTTTATCTCCCAAAATGCGCGATGAATGTATATACTAATAAATAAGTACGTATTTTGCATGTAGTTGACATAAAAATGTAGGTAAATGGGTGTTGAAGGCTACAGTTTTTTTTTAAACACAAATGCAAATAATATAATTCATCAGATGATAAAGTATACACGTATTTCAATTTATTGCTGCGGTTAAATATTTGTGCCTACATGAAAATAAATATGAATCTAACTGTATTTTGAAACGATTTTTTTATAATAAATATTATTTTTTTACTAAATCGCCCATTCAACCGTTATTTGTTTCGACGGCATGTCAAACCTCTATGATATATGGATTAAAGCCTCTATGATTAACAACCTACGGGGCAAAAAAACAAATATTACTTTGTTGTCATAAAATGAATTTGGCACAACAATATATTTGCATGAGTTAATTTGTAAAAAATTGTTCACTAAAATGTATTTTTTTATTGTTTTGTTATTAACGTTCAATGCGTAATTTAAATGGATTTTTTGTTTTTTAAATTGCTTGTTCGGATTATAAAGTATGCAGTTTTCTTCAGTTCAAATTCTATTCATTGACCATTTTAGAAAACAAATAAATATACTCGTATATGTGATAGGTATAATCCGAAAGAGAGAGCTCACGAAGCTCTTTTTTTAAAAAAAAACTTAATTGCAATGTGAGTAGGACATTACTAGTAAGTATTCTTGTTAACCCCCTCGTGCTAAGCTAAATGCTTCAGTTAAGAGTGAATTCACGTCGGAAGTGCAATGGGTGGGTTTCGAACCGGCAACCACATGATCGCAAGTCCCTAGCCTTAATGGTTACCGCCGCTTCAAAATAAAATATTATTGAAATTACTTAGAAAAATAAAAGGTCCAATGCTTCTCGCAACGATTTGTAACTTTATTCTGTGACATTAGTACTCATACGTCCAAAACAAATTGTAGTTATTGGCCAACTTTATAGATTTTCTGTTAGCCATAAATATTCTATAGTTATTCAATTTTCTTGAGAAACTTTTGCCTTATAAAGTCGAAACTAAAATTGTAAAAAGGTAAAGGATAGAAACAAAAATATAACTCTGAATGGGGGAAAGAGATTTATAATAACTCTGCTACCCTTAGTGTTATAGTAATGTTACGCCAAGTGGCTATTAGTACGGAGATGGGTCACGAAGATTCTAGATAAGTCGTAGAAGCACGTAGAACATTCGAAGAAAAGCCGGGTTCAAGGTGAATGACCGTAAACAATAGACGATCGCTTTATCGTCTATTGTTTATAAGTAGGTACTTAGGTACTTACCTACTCGTATTTTGTGGACCTATCGAGAATGTTCGATTCTAGAATCTTCGTGACTCCTATAAATACTGGTCGTGAGGGTCGGCCGGGGCAGTTTAGTTCTGAACACGGTGAAGTGAATATCGAAGCGAAGTTAAGTGATTACAAGTGCGACATTATAGTGCGATAAGTGATACTGTAGTGACTCTCTCAGTAATTTCTGTTGTGTATTTGTCAAGTTAATTAAAATATTTGTTGTTTCGGTGAAATTGGTGTTAATTAAATTTATCCCGAACCCCAGCTCGTAACATTTGGTGTCAGAAGTGGGATAAATTATGCCGGTTTTACCGAAGGAAGACACGGAAGGTATCCGTACTAGAAGTCAGCGGCAGCAAGAGATGGATCAGAGACGATCTGGAGATTCTCCGGCACTACCTGTGGGTCATCAGCAACCATCTATAGACCCAGTTGCTGGTCCATCTGGAACTTCTCCAGCACCAACGATAGACCTGGCGGCCTTGATGGCAATGATGCAGGAGCAGGCACGCCGTCAGGAAGAGCAGGCTCGCCGTCAGGAAGAGCAGGCTCGCCGTCAGGAAGAGCAGGCACACCAACTGCGGGAACAGCTGCAACGCGACAAAGAGGAGCAGACCAGACGTCAAGAGGAACAGATGCTCCTCATAAAAGACCTTCATGGGACCTTTGGCAAACAACTTGGTGTTATGAAGGAGCAGGTGGAACAGCACGAGACCCGGATTTTAAAAACCGAGGAACAGATTGCTAACGTGACAAAGACGTTAGGTGACCTAAAAGCACGAAACTTACTTGCGGCTTCTGTGGATACTACTCCCATAACGTCCTCCCTACGTGGATTCAAAGTGCCACCATTTGACGGGACCTCCTCATGGTCGGCTTACAAAATGCAGTTTAAAGCCTTTATTGAGTCAAACGGATGGGACAAAGATCAGGCTAAGACGGCACTTACTTTATGCCTCCGCGACCAGGCTTTAACAGTACTGGAGGCTCTCGGCGAGGGCATGACATATGATCAGCTCATCGAGGCGCTGGACTCGAGATACGGAGACGCCCATCTGGAATACGTGTTTCGTGCTCAGCTAAAGGATCGGGTACAGCGTAGTGCCGAGACCCTACAGCAGTGGGCCGTGGAAGTTGAAAAGCTGGTTCGAAAAGCATACCAGTCTACACCTGCGCTCATCGATGGTAATCTGGTCCAAGCGTTCGTCGACGGAGTTCGTGACCTTGAAGTCAGAGCTGCTGTGAGGCTTGGCCACCACAAGACATTGAAAGACGCCTTAGCCCATGCTTTAGAAGTAAAGGCAGTTAGACAGGACCATCGGACTCATCGCATCCGAGAAGTCGTGTTGCCAACATGCCACCTCTGCGGGGAAAAGGGCCATTTTCAGGCAGGATATCCAAAGCGCAGAGGAAGTCGAAGGGATGGCTCAGCATCGCCTAGATGCTACATCTGTGGAGAAAAGGGTCACCTCCGAGCTAATTGCCCAAAAGGAACCACGTGGCGACAAAAGACACAAGATGATACAGTAAGGGTGGTGAATGCCACCATCGAGGAGCAGCAGGGAAACGAGTAAAAGCCAGGACTGCGGGGCGGGTGCTGGCTGGTGTGAAAGGAGCCCCAAGGATTTCGATCTCGCAAGCCCATGACGGGAACAGCCTGATCATCAAAGGCGAAGTCAATAGAGAACCCTGTAAGCTGACACTAGATACTGGAGCTTCTCGCACGGTCGTGAACTCTCAGCTGGCACGTCGGGTTCTTGGGGACGGCATCAGTGACCGCGAGTGCATACAATTAGTAACAGCTACTGGCCAGCACATATCCGTCCAAGGCGAGAAGGAGGTGGAATTGAAACTTGGTAACAGAATATATCGGCATAATGTCATAGTTGCTGATATAGTAGATGATTGCATCCTGGGATTGGACTTTATGCGGAAACATTGTTGTGAGATCGACGTTAACCAAGGAGTATTGAAGTGCGGTTCTGAAGAGATCTTTATGGAAGGGGCAATAGCAGGGAAGGTGTTCTGCCTGAAGAAAGTAGTTCTTCCTCCTAAATCGGAAACACTCGTCCCAGTAGCTCTACCACAGAATGCTGGACAGAAAAATCGATGTGTCCTCCTAGAGAGGTTGGACGATGACTTGCCATGGAAGATGGCACGCACGTTGGTGAAGGCTACCAATGTATCAGCAGTACGTATACTCAATGCAAGCGATAAGGAGCAAGTGATCAAGAAGGGCACATTGATGGGTACTTGTGAAGAAATAGCCTGGATGCGACATTGCAGTGATCAGTGTACTGGTAATAACGTTCAAAATCCAAAGTTTAACGTGAGCACTCTCTTGGAAGGCTGTCGAAATCATCTTTCTGATGAAGAAGCGAACAGGGCTAAGAAGATGTTGCTCCAGTACGCTGACATTTTCTCTTCAAATGATGCCGATATAGGAAAGACAGGACTGGTGCAGCACAAAATTAATACTGGCAACGAGTCACCAATTCGTCAGCGACCTAGAAGAATGCCAGTTGCGCGAGAGAAAGAAGTGGAGACCATGATTGACGGAATGGTGAAAGACGGTGTAATAGAGCCTTCATCTAGCCCATGGTGTTCTCCTGTGGTGTTGGTGAAAAAGAAAGATGGCAGTATGCGCTTTTGCGTGGACTATCGACGATTGAACGACGTTACGAAAAAGGACAGTTACCCATTACCAAGGATCGATGACACGCTGGATACTCTGACGGGAATGAAGTGGTTTACAACCCTGGACTTAAAAAGTGGTTACTGGCAAGTGGAAATAGACCCTAAGGACAAAGAGAAGACTGCTTTCTCTACGGGAAAGGGGCTGTGGCAATTTAAAGTCATGCCGTTTGGACTGTGCAATGCTCCTGCTACGTTTGAAAGACTTATGGAACTAGTGCTCACTGGCCTTATTGGAGACGCCTGCTTGGTCTACTTGGATGACATTATCATTGTGGGCCGCACTTTTGATGACCACCTACAAAATCTCGAACGAGTGCTATCAAAAATCCGAGGAGCCAATCTAAAGTTAAGTCCGAAAAAGTGTTCATTTTTCAAACGTCAAGTAAGTTTTCTGGGACACGTAGTGTCTGAAAAGGGTATTGAAACGGATTCTGAGAAGATAGTTGCTGTCAAGGAGTGGCCGGTTCCGAAAGATAAGACCCAAGTCAGAGCATTTTTGGGCTTGTGCTCTTACTATCGACGATTTGTGAAGAATTTCTCGGACATTGCGAAACCTTTACACAAACTGACTGAGGAAAAGACACAGTTCTGCTGGGACGCAAACTGTGAAAGGGCTTTTCAAGAATTAAAAAAACGTCTGTGCAATACACCTATTTTGGGCTACCCTGACACTGAAAATGAATTCATCGTGGACACAGACGCAAGTAATACTGGAATTGGTGGTGTTTTGTCACAGCGGAAAGGTGATCAAGAGGTTGTGATAGCCTACTTCAGTAAATCGCTGTCAAAACCAGAAAGAAACTATTGCGTCACGAGGAGAGAACTGCTCGCGATAGTTAAAACATTGCAGCATTTTAGCAAGTATTTATTGGGGCGAAAATTTCACCTGCGAACAGATCATGCTGCACTGCGGTGGCTATTGCAGTTCAAGAACCCGGAAGGACAAGTAGCAAGATGGATTGAGCGTCTACAGGAATTCGACTTCCTAATTGAACATCGTAGTGGGAGATCTCACGGTAACGCAGATGCATTGTCACGAAGACCTTGTTCGGAAATATGCAAGCACTGTTCCAGGCAAGAGGCTAAAGAAGCAGTTCCCGTGAGAATGCTGAAAACTGATCTCAGTGACGAATGGAAAGAAACCCTACAGCAGGCTCAGGAAACCGACTCGGATGTTAAACCAATCGTCGAGTGGATGAAAGCTGGTGCCCCTAAACCGATATGGAGTGATGTTGCGGCATTGAGCACAATCACAAAAAGCTATTGGGCACAGTGGGACAGTCTGTTGATACAGGATGGTGTCTTGTGCCGTAAATGGGAAAATGCTAAGGGAGATAAGTGTCATCTACAGATGGTAGTCCCTAAAGCTAAAGTGCCAGATGTCCTTCAGCTTTACCATGACGGATGTTCGGGAGGTCACCTAGGAGTTAAAAGGACTTTATTGAAGATTCGAGAGCGATTCTACTGGATCCACTGTCGGGACGATGTTGAAGACTGGTGTCGTAAATGCACTAGTTGTGCATCTGTAAAAGGGCCTCACACGCGCAGTAGAGGTGCATTGAAAGTCTACAACATTGGTGCGCCCTGGGAACGAATAGCTCTTGACGTTGCAGGACCATTCCCGGAGAGTGAAAGTGGAAACAAGTACTTTATGGTTGTGATGGATTACTTCACAAAATGGCCGGAAGTGTTCGCCATTCCTAACCAAGAAGCTACGACGGTCGCAGATAAGTTGGTTCATGAAGTCTTCTGTCGTTTTGGAGTACCCTTAGAGATTCATAGCGACCAAGGAAGGAATTTCGAATCTCAAATATTCCAGGAAACATGTCGAGTGATGGGTGCCCATAAAACCAGAACCACCTCTTACCACCCACAGTCTGATGGAATGGTCGAACGGTTTAATCAGACCTTAGAGAGATATCTAGCAAAAGTTGTAGGAAGTAGGCAGAGAGATTGGGATAAGCATATCCAGCCATTTCTTTTGTCATATCGAAGTGCAGTTCACGAAAGTACGACGGTGACACCAGCCTTCGCGAACTTTGGAAGAGAACTACGGTTGCCTGCAGATCTCATCACCGGCATCCCTCCAGACACCCCGCGCTGTGTGACTGATTATGCGAACGACTTGCGTACCAGAATGAATGACATATATGAGCATGTCAGGCAGTCGGGCCAACAAACTTCTGAGAGAATGAAGACCCGTTATGACCGCAAGATGAACAATAAAGGCTTCGATGAGGGCTCACTAGTATGGCTACATAACCCGGTTCGCAGCAAAGGAAAGTCACCCAAGTTACAAGCAAAATGGGACGGCCCCTACCGAGTCGTGACTAAGATCAACGACGTCACCTACCGGATACAAAAAGGGCCAAGAGGTGCTCCGAAGATCGTTCATGTGGATCGTTTGGCACGTTATTACGGATCTAACGATGCTCGGGACGAGCATGTCTTAGGAGGGGGTAGTGTTACGCCAAGTGGCTATTAGTACGGAGATGGGTCACGAAGATTCTAGATAAGTCGTAGAAGCACGTAGAACATTCGAAGAAAAGCCGGGTTCAAGGTGAATGACCGTAAACAATAGACGATCGCTTTATCGTCTATTGTTTATAAGTAGGTACTTAGGTACTTACCTACTCGTATTTTGTGGACCTATCGAGAATGTTCGATTCTAGAATCTTCGTGACTCCTATAAATACTGGTCGTGAGGGTCGGCCGGGGCAGTTTAGTTCTGAACACGGTGAAGTGAATATCGAAGCGAAGTTAAGTGATTACAAGTGCGACATTATAGTGCGATAAGTGATACTGTAGTGACTCTCTCAGTAATTTCTGTTGTGTATTTGTCAAGTTAATTAAAATATTTGTTGTTTCGGTGAAATTGGTGTTAATTAAATTTATCCCGAACCCCAGCTCGTAACAGTAACATGTTCATTATATTTTTTATTCGTTTTCCTTAAGGGAAATGTCAACTGGAAAAACACGCTCAAAATTTTGTGAATTAATATTACCCATTTGTAAGAATCTCTATTTATTATTCATGACGTAGTATTTGAATTACCAATATCATATGAAAAATAATGTCATAAAATTTTAAAAAAGCTCTTGAAACGGAAACACAATAATGCGAGCACGGAAAAATATTTGTGAATGCGATATGTACCAACCCAGATATAAATCTATTACTTTTGTACGAGTATTTTGTATATTTATATAAATACACCGGAAAGTGCAGTGTGGAAAGACCTCCAAAGAAATGGATGGACGACCTGGTAAAGGTCGCTGGGATTCGTTGGATGCAGGTGGCATATAACCGGTCCTTGTGGACGTCTTTGGGGGAGGCCTTTGTTCAGCAGTGGACTTCTGTTGGCTTAAAATGATAATGACGTAAATACATAGATTATTGAATAGCAAAAAAGTATTTTTACAGACGGAATTAAGTTATTATGTTATAGAAGACTGCGGAGGACAATTTAGAAGATAATAAAAAAAATTAAAGATATTCTACATACAAATTTGCTATTAATTTAGTCTAGACAAGGACTATTTTGAGATAACATTACCGTCTAGACTAACTAAAGAATATCTATGATTAATTTAATATATAGTCGTAGCTACCGATTTCCACACGTCGAGATTCATACACGCAAAATTTCTGAAAACGAGTCCTAATCATAAACATCAGCCCATTTTATATAAAAAACATCAACACCTTATAGGCTATCGTCCCCGAAGCTGGCTTATAGCCAGTCCCAAAAAAAATTCTGTCAATAGATTTGCTTACTAGAGATAGCATTTCGACATTCCTTGTATGGACCTTATGTCAAAATCCTACCTCTAGTAAGCAAATCTACTGACTGATTTGATATTGGGACTGACCGTTAGTGTTGTAGTTGACAGACTTGATATGCCGCCGAGAAAATCTCTCAGGCATGCAAATATGAGGTGGGAACGAGTAATGGAACTCAAATAGAGTTGGGCTGGCCAGCGGTCAAGATTTGTTCACAAAATTTAGAAATAACAAGAAACGACCGATTAAATGATAAAATGATAACATCGTCTAGGTTTATGTACGTAAAAATTGTACTCCCTACTAAAAATGTTAAAATAAATGAACTTTTAAGAAAAAGTAAAATCGCTTTCAAAAACATTTTCGGATGTCGGTGGCGAAATCAAAAGATCCGATCAAATGAAACGTATCGACTTCCGAAAGTGTTTCGCACATAACACAATTTCTTTATGTTTTTGAAGGCGGTTTTATTTTTTCTTAAAAGTTTTTTTTTCCAATTATTTTGCAATTACAGACACGACATTTCTACAGACTTAATATATTATATGTATAGATAACGTCTCATAGTAAGTCTTAAGGTTACTTACTTTACTGTTGGTTCTAAAACTTGATTTCTTCATAAAATCATAGAGCGTCGCATTGAGCACCGAGTATACAAGTTTCATTATAACGCAGTACTCAGATCTTTCATTTTTCTACTCTGACAGGTAGCTAGTCCGTAGAGTATTAAATAACTTTTCTTTATATTAACCTGTGGTATTCTTCCAAAAACACTCTTTTTTAAACTTTAAAATTAAATTTGGAATCACTCATCTTTGTACGCCCTCTCGTCGCCCAGTTCTTTATTTGAATAAGTCTTAGAAAAGAGGCTTTAACCTAAAAAGAGGTTGTAACTGTCATTAATTTTCAAATGTTTGTTTACTGTTTAGATCTGAGGTAAAGATACTGTATAAAAACCTCAACAAGAAATTGTAACAATGATTAAATCTAACTAATGAGTAAGTATTAATTAAATTTAATTCTTAGAAGGCTTTTCTGAGGTCTACCTTTTCCTTGATTTGTTTCTCGTTTCATCTAAATGTTATAAATTATTAACGTTAAAGAACGTGTAATTTTAAAACAAAGACTCATCCAAAATTAAAATGTAACAAATATTAGATATAAATATTAATTTCGACAAAATCTAAATTAAAGACTAGGTAATATTTGAGTTCCACGTTCAACTTTGTCAGCGAGCTGGAAGCTAATACAATATTATTCTTCTCTAATACCAAGCGAATCATAATGATTAAGTTGTTAACTCTAGTCTTACCGTATCAATCTAATCTGGACATTATTCCAACGTTTTAAAGGCGATAATTGGAGAGCGCAGCGACGTAAGTTTTGCTAGAAGTTAGACAGGGACGCAAAGTGGAAATCGTTTTTCATTTTAACAAATGGAGCATTTTTTATTAGAAAAGTTTTCGTCTCCTTTCAATATTTTAATGTCTGCCTTCTTCGCTTATTGGATTCCCTGGGCAATGTTCTGTTTGTAGTTTTTCTAGATGTCATCGATATCATGTATCGAATATCGTAATCTAGCCTTTTGTCTAGACTTTTTGTGGTTCTTGAACGTTTTATTGTCACATAGCATACCATCACGCCTGTATTCGCCGAAGGGTTAGGCAGAGGCGTACTTAATGTACAGTTCGCCGGTATGTTTAGGTCCCATGTTAAAGGTGTGAGCCTATAGTCATTAACCGGGCACGAATCCAGACTCCGAGCTGCTACGGAGAATTTCATAGAAAAACCCAATAACACTCAACCTGGGGATTAAACCCAGGATCCAGCGTAGCAGTCGCTTGGGACCACTAGATTAATGAGGCAGTCTTTTCTTTTACATTGTGTAAAAAAATACCTCATTAGTATGTGAATGCAATGCTAGAGCACCTGCATTCTATTCTCAGGTTAAGTAAATTGTTATTGTGCTTTTCTAAGAAATTCAATAGGCTCCAACATGTGCTCTAAAAATACAGGCGAACTGTGGGTGTTCATTAGTACGCGTGATGGTATATCAAATAACAATTGTGTATTCCTTGTAAAGATTGCACCAACAATGAGTGTGTTTTTTTTACACCACAGAATACCTAAAAGCACTAATTAGTTTTAAAACCTCAGGCGATTGGGCAGGTACAGCAAAGTAGGCTGCTTAAAAACTTTTGTAGGTACTCACCTAGTTTTCAATTAACTCTGAAACGAGGTTAATTGAAATTTCCTAAGTAGATGAAATATTTATATTATATTCTCCTATTTAGATTTTTCTATGCGTCTATAACAGTGATGGCGAACCAATGGCACGCGACAAAGTATGTTGGGCACGGGACTTAGGTAGGAATTTAGGCAAGTAATCGAAATTCGTCTTTTAGTATCGCGCAAATGTTTATCGAATCGACGATAAAATAGTAAACATTTGCGCGCGGACTGAAAAAGATTGGACCCCCTTTTTTACTCCGTCCGCTATTGTAGGCCCCTTCTTAAATGGTCACAGACCCCTTCTCTACAGACGCCGTGTTATGCGAGTGGTATAACCCCTGGGCTAAGAGGATTATGTCAATGAAAATATTAATTGCTCATAGCTAATAATAAGTAGTTAGTTAGTTTTATTTCCAAATTGAGTACAAAATAATCAGGCAATTAACTATTTTAATATTAAGTCAGCGATTCTCAAAAACTAATGAAATGTTAGAGTATTTTAAAAGTTCTCAGGGGATTATAAACCTTTTCTAATTATGTAAATGTAATTAAACAAACAAGAAAGTTATTTATTTCGTTCTAAAGTCGGTTTAAAATAAAATTTATTATGTAGCTAAGAGCATATTAGTTAGTTGAAATAAAACAATTTTTTACGGATTTTATCGCGTTGTTGCGATCCTTATGGTGACGGGTAGACTAAGCTGTTGGACTTAAGTATTTTTTTTTAATTTTTTTTATGGGATAGGAGGGCAAACGAGCAGACGTATCGCCTGATGGTAAGCGATTACCGCCGCCCATGGACACCCGCAATACCAGAGGAGTCACGAGGTGTCGACCTTTTAAAAGGGAATTGGGCCTCCGGTAACCTCATTCACTCGGCGAAATACAACGTAAGCGTTGATTAACGTCGGTTTTCTGTGAGGCCGTGGTATCACTCCGGTCGAGCCGGCCCGTTCGTGCCGAAGCACGGCTCTCCCACAAGACATCAATACAACGCGATAAATCCGTAAAAAGTTATTTTATTTCAATGTCTAATATTCGCATAAGTGTCAGAAACCAGTATAGCAAAGCTAGTGGATTAAAATTACAACTAGAGTCATAGAAAAACTTATAATAGGTTGGTAGGTACGTGAAGATGGATATGTCACTGGTAAATTGTAAATAGTTTACAATGAATCCAGTAAGATTGTAAGAACTGACGAAATATTGTGAACAGAAAATGATATTACAATATTTAATAAAAAATATTGAGAAATTATAAATTTAATATTATTTAGTGGAGAAAACGGAATGGGTACTCAGGATGATTTACAAATGTTTTTGTACCTACCATCAATAATTAAAAGTGTTTTTTTGATAATATGATGAAAACAAAACAAAAGAAGCACCTATGCACGAATCGTAGCAAAGTGGTTGTCTATAGTTTCTGACTACGTGGAAGAAAGGCGTGAGTCGATGTTATGTTATTATGAGTTTCTTTTTCTTTACTTTTTTCCACATGTCTCTGTTGTTTGCTAGAGTGGATTGGTTAGGAAAATATTTGTATCAAGTCGTGTCATCGATAGCCACGTTGCGTCAGGTAAGTACCAAAACATGCACCATTAGGTAGGTATAACAAAAACGTAAACGCTGACTTTAACTACCTTATTATCCTAACCATTAGGTCCTGGGTTCGACTCCCAGGTCGAGCAAAGTGTTATTGCGTATTTCTGTGAAATTCACAGTAGGAGCTCGGAGGTTGGAATGTTTGCGCGGTTAATTGCAATATGCTCTCCCCTTATTACGTGTGACCTAAACATACCGGCGAACGGTAGGTGTATACAGTAGTATGCCTCTGCCTAACTCTTCGGGGAATATAGACGTGATGGTATGTAAACTCTGACATAAAAAACATAACAAGCGTATTAAAGGAAACTGACGAAATAAAGTCTGCCAATTGTTAAAATAGTTAGGTCCTTGATATCTGGTTGCAACTCTCGAAACTAAAAGTTTAAGTTATGTTTATTTAAGTGATGTGAATGCACTTACAACTTAGAACAAAGTTTCTCAAACAAGATCTGCTTATTGTAAATGAGCTTAGAATAATTTTTAAGTTTCTAGAGGTATTTGTAATGTTTGCGTATTTTAAATAAATACTTTCACGATCTACCAACTTCACTCACTGGTCGGCTGGCTACTGGTTACAATTTACAATATTTTTCCAATAAATTCTATCTTTTTTTTTAAATAAGTACCGCATATACAGTGATGTAGATATGTAGATTAATTCTGGTTGTATTTTCCATGCCCTAAAGTGGGACAAACCGATAATAATAATAATAATTTTTATTATATTGGATGCCAAGACCATAGATTTTGCATTGTGTATATATATTATATTTATTTATATATAGACACAATGCAAAATCTATGGCAACATACCTATGCATTTAAACATATTTATTCAATTATTGTGACAGAAAAAGTATATCTTTAAATATACTGGTGTGGTCTGAGTGAATCACTTAAAATTTGTTATTTTAAGACTTAGTTGCGACTGATATCATATGTAGGCTGTTCCAAAAGTTTTGCAAAACAAAAGTATTTAATAGCATTTTTCAAAATCCATGTCATTTTCGTTAACACAGTTTTACATACGAACAAACCAATTACTAAATATTTCTTCCCATTTATCTTTTGTAAGAGAAGCACAAGACGTATCCC
This sequence comes from Acronicta aceris, assembly GCA_910591435.1. Classification (NCBI taxonomy): domain Eukaryota; kingdom Metazoa; phylum Arthropoda; class Insecta; order Lepidoptera; family Noctuidae; genus Acronicta; species Acronicta aceris. The sequence continues at coordinate 2,298,301 of OU342767.1, read as the reverse complement.
AAGCACTTAATAATTCTTTCTCAATTATGAATTTTCGCCTTGTTGACTATTAATGATAGGTGAACGCCTAAAATCGCAAGGCGCAAGGTCCAATAAGCAAGGTGCAATAGTGTGAGGCCTGAATAAAAAAATTCTTGAGTTAAAATTGTCCGATGTGCCGGAGCATTGTCATAATGGAAGTGCCAAGTGCTCAGACGATGGTCGTCATTCTTTAACTTCTTTATAACTTGCGGCAAACAATTTCTTGTGTACCATGCAGAGGTGATAGTTTTCTGTGAATGCGAATCCAAGACTACCCTTTTTATAAGATCTCTTTTAGCAAAGAAAAAAACTGTATTGCAAGACTTATGGAACAGCCTACGTATTTATAGTTTATATTATAAAATCGTGTATATATTATATTAATTTATAATTTAAATTATATAATATGATAACTGCCTCAATAGCCTAGTGGTCCTGAGCGCGACTGCTACGCTTGAGGTTCTGGTTTCGATTCCCAGGTCGAGCAAAGTTATTGGGGCTTTCTATTAAATTCTCAGTTGCAGCTCAGAGTTTGGCAATTGTGCCCTTTGACCGCTACGTGAAAAAGAGAAAAAGCGTGCAGTCGGCGCCAAGTTTCGAAATCATCATCATCCTTTAAAAATTTGTTACCCAGTCGCGACCGTGGCCCGTGGCGTGCTGGGCACATTTTGGTTTGTTGTGTATACACGATTGTGGCGCTCAAAAGATTAATGGCAATAGGCTCACCCCCAATTACATGGGACCTAAACATACCCATACGCCTCTGCCTAACCCTTCGGTGAATACAGGCGTGATGGTATGTTATATAATAATATGATATTAATCTTTCATAATTTTATATCTATATTTCTGTATATTTTATGCTACCATATCGAATTGCCTGTTAGGACATTTTGTATGTCTGGATAAATAAATAAATATTTAGGGAGTGATGACTCCTCAAGTATGTACTAAGTTGAATAGCAAATAAATCACTGGAGTAATAAAATAATTTATCGCCACTGACACCGACACGGTTCACCGCAAAAACTTTGCTAATGAGTTTACTTCTTATTGGCATTTACCGGTTAAAACAAGGAACTCCCATTTCAATTTCTGTAGAAGTTCTAGTGTTGATGCCGCGTTTGATACCTGATATCGAGATAGTGAATTAAATACACTTGTGCGATTACATATTGAAATAAATCTGCTTTATTTTACTTTGCGGAAATCGCGGTAGGTATATTGATAAATTAATTATTGTTAAACCCGACGTTTGAGATCTTTTACAGCATCCTTAATCACGTGTTACATACTCTTAGCTAGGTCCACTGGTGACCATGGGTTCTGTGAAGTAATCCCCATATCATATTATATCTCATGAAACACCGTCTTACGAAGAAGTGATTACAACGTGTGGTTTGGTTTAGTTGTAGTAAATTGTGGTCGCAGATGTACGTAGTATTAGTCATTCATTACAAGATTTAAATAGTTTTTACATCACTACATAAGCCTAAGTAAAAATAACACAAATTAAAAAGAAAAAGATTTGCCAAAAGTCTGTAAAACTGGAATTGTATTAAACGTCTCATTAGTTTTTGATCTAGATGTATCTATTTTAAAATATGCAGAAAGAGCAAAATTTCAGCGTAGATAGCGGGTGACAAATGCTAATAACCCTTCTCTGACCGCCACGCTGCTCTAGGAGAGACGAATATAAGATTAAATTTATTCATCGCACTTGATGGGTAATTTTAGAAAAGTTTTTAAACTTAACAGTTCTCGAATTATATGCATAACTGGCGTCAGTTTATTTTAAGAGTAAATTTGAGCTTTAAATTTCAAACAGAAATCCACTTTCTCTTGATTAAACTCACTCGCCCATAGCCAGCTAAGTCAAGTGGTGAAGCGAACTTAACTAAAATTACTCACTTTGTAATTGTGAAGTTTAGTGAGTGAGTGAAATTATTACGAACCGGGAGAGTGCGCGGTCGAGTTGAAAAGCCAGTTGGAGGAACGGCAAACCGCATTATAGCATAGTGATTGAAAAGTTGAGAGTTGGGAATGTTTGAAGGCAGGTGAGCTTGAACATTTCATTTTCTGATTATTGTGCGGCATAATGATATAGAATTTGAGATGGTATTTGTTTGGTACCAAGTCATTTGAAAGGGTAAGATTAATTCAGATTGGCGCATGTGTGGTGCATACATTCGAAGAAGGCGTGAAATCGAGAGGGGGAGGTGTGCGTACCTGTACATCCGTGTGTTTTGTTTAGAATTACTTGCTTAAGCTGATATGGCTGATAAGGCTCATTATTTAAAGAACATACCAGACATTGGCCAACATTGTAACACTCACATAATAATTCTGGACTTTAAAAGATCAGAGGAGACCCGGCTCCGTGCTTTTCTCTAGCGACTGTATTAATACTGTTACGTATAGAAATTTTCTGAAACAGTACCTTAAGCCTAATATTATAAATGCCAGAGTAACTCTCTCTGTTCACCTGTCTTTTGCCTTTCCACACCCAAACCGCTGAACGGATTTTGGTAAAATTTGGCAAGGAGAAAGATTACATCCTGGGGACATAGAAACTTTCATCTCAAAGAGTCCTTTGGAATGGGAGTGAAACCTCGGACAATAGCTAGTATAATCAAACGTGCACAATAATTTAAATTTTAAAAGGCCCGTTTCTATTAAACAGTTGACCTTGATAAAAGCGCAGAAAAGACGTAAAGAAGATTGGACTGGGCATTTCCTTAACAATTGAATGAGATTGGGCAAAGATCACGCTCAATGGGATAAGACAGAAAATTTAATTAACACTGTTCTTTTGAAACAAAAAATTATTAAGACTATCAAAGAAATCGCAAGCCGCGCGAAAGTATCTCATTAAAATGATAGAATGCTCTGTTTCGTGCTAAAGATCGGAATTGTAACTTTTTTGTTTCATTGTGAATAAGCGACCAACGAAAATATTGTGTTTCACATTAAATAAACAACAACATTGTTATGATTAGTATCGTATATTTTATTTTTGTACATATTGTATATACAAAAATAAAATATACGATACTAAATCGTTTCGTATTAATAATTAATTATCACGCGCTTAAACGGTGAAGGAAAACATTGTGAGGAAACCTGCATGCCTGGGAGATTTTCTCGACGGCGGCGTGTCAAGTCTGCCAACCCACATTAGGCCAGCGTGGTGGACTATAGCCAAAGCAGTGGGACAATATAATGCGTTGATTATGTAGTAGGTAGAAATAAAGAAAGGAGAACTTTGATTTCTACAAGAAAATTACAAAATGGCAACGGAGATGGAGATAGACGGACAAACGGAGATAGCGGGACGACGAGACATCTATTTAGAAATAGGGCCAGAAAATCTTTAATCCGTGAGGAGTGGAAGGTGGGTAGGGAGGTCCTTTGCCCCGCAGTGCGACCAACCGGGCTGATAATAATAATAAAATTCATCTGAATCAATTTATCGGAGCGGTAGCGGTCAATACATACCAGCTTGACTATTGTTATAGGGATCCCGTTTTATTGAAAAATGTGCCATATCCCGGAAGATGTCCCTTCAGCCAATAGAGATGAGGTTTTATTTGAGTGCGTGACAATATGGTGTAGTTGACCCTTACCAATATTGACGGTCCCGATCCTCATTTTAGCCTGGATAACTTGCTGGAGACAGATACCATTGACATCTAGAATTCAATGAGATTGAATTTATTTTTTCAATAATTCGCGAGTACTTAATAGAGAACCGTGCTGTGATAGCCTAGTGATATGACCATTCGGCTGTCTAGTCAAGGGTTTCGAGTTTGAATCCCAGGATGATGAAGACTTTTCAGTCATGTAATCAATACTTAAGATTAATAGGTTAATTTTCTTGACGGCATGTAAAGTCTGCCAACCCGCAGTAGGCCAGCGTGGTGGATCACTTACCCTGGAAATAGTATCTATACGAGTGATCCTCAGCAGTGAGAGAATGAAGTAGAAGAAGAATTGAGAATTATTTATTTGTATGCTGATAAAGTCTCAGATTTATTTTCATCTCACAATTTTAATCTCAGTTTAGTACTGACTATAACTTCGATTGACAAGTTTTGCTTGCACTTACCCAAATAACAATACTCTTTCAGATTTCCATAATTTATAGTTTCACATAAATCTCTTCGTTTAAAACATAACCTAAACCAAAAAGGTTGCATCTAAACATGTTTGATTAAACTTTCTATCTTTTTATTACAATTACTGTGTTCTGCATGCTGCTGGCTTGAATAAATAAGGTGTATTCATTGAGGTGTTATGGACTGTCGTACTTTAAGAGAAACGTCAAACAAAACTGCATTTAGAAATTATTTTAATCCATCCAGATTATTACAGTATCTTAAGCTTTTCCTGGTTTTATTTATAAAGACGTGAATTGTAGTGGACAGTGCTTACAATTGAGTGAGTTTCGTGTCGTTTACGTACTCCAGAACTGATGATTTATGGTAGAGAGAGTAAAAGCGGTACATAATAGCTATTCGCCGTTTGGCCAGTGTATAATCCGTATAATAACTCAATGGATCTGCTGCAGTTTTTCCTGTGTTATTGTTGTACTTGTCACCACTTTAATTAAAGTTATGTTTATTTTTCTTATGAAGTGTCGAGGGAGAAATTTTTAATATTCATATAAATTTATATTGTTAAAATATGCTCTATAGCTAGAGTTATAGTGAAGCTTTTTGATGTTAGTCCTCAGCACGTTAGAAATGCGTTATGTCATAGTAAATAGGGCCCAAGATCCCTTTAAGTTACTACGCAACTCGGTCCTTCTTATGTAAATTTTTAGGACAGTTGTCACTGGCAGTCGGAACTCGGAAGCATAAGAAACGTCCGAAAATATTATATGTTACAATCTTTAGTTGTATGTGTATATTGTATTGAAATTGCGCAGAGAATTTGTGCAAATATAGCTATTAAATATTAATGGTTTTGATATTGATTCTGCGAAACGTGAGGCCTCCAGTTAGCTTTAGAAAAGTTACATACACCTATTGTATTGTTTTGTAGATTCAATTTTATAGAAATAACATTTTATAAACGCCAGATTTTTCGTAAATACATATTTTGTGTCGATTTCTTTGAATGAATTCCCCCAGGGATTCAAAGTTCTCTTGAAGCGGTACATCGGCCGTGACTATATCAAGGGAATGCAAGTACCTATAGTTGTTAGTCGGTACGAATTCAAAATACCTACGTTGCCCTTTTCCCTAGTGGCAGATAATCTATGAAGATTTTCCCAGAAATTGATATCAAAGCCTATGGTTACCTTAAAAGTGTTAGGACTTAATTTTTTCGTTAAAAACTTCTCAATAAAATCAGTTTTTATATATGCTTTGTAAATGTCAATACGCTCCTGTTAAATTTGCCCAAAAACATCACTGCCAAGTCAGATTGTAGATTGTTAGATTGTATATTAACACAATCTCTGCCGATCCCCTACAGCTGTGATGGTTTATTATTGTCAATAACCAATCATATTCACCTTCACGTCACCTGGCAGCTACATCAACTTATTGATAAACTGATTGCTGTCCAGACTCGATCGAATATTAATGACATCGGGGACTTAGTAGCAAGCTCGAATTATATTTTGTGGTCAAATATTTATTTGATAATGTACCTTTAGTACGGAGGTATTAAAGTACTTACATATTTTATGGTTATCAAGGGCTTTCATTTGCCCAATTAGGTATAGATCGTAGCCTCTCGGGATCATAATGAATGTAGTCTTGTAGCACTGACTATAGAGAAGGCTCGAACTGTTTTTAGTAGGCCACCGAAGTACGAAAGATGAACTATAAGGATTTTCTGCACTTTTTTTTTCTTATTGATAGGCTTACGCTTGACCGCCAGTTCGCCTGATTTTAAGCGACACTGCGATCTATGATGGAACGCGCTTGCATAGAAGAAACCGATTCAGTCGTAATTTAAAGACATTGACTCGCGACTCCACAATGTGTAGAGTGGGTACTCGGAAAGCGTATTCCACATTTCAGCGGGACGCATGATAAAAGTAGACTTAAAGCGTTTCGGTCGGGTTTTTGGAATGTCCACCATAAAACGATGTCGCTTTTTATTCATGCTTCTGGACGTGCACTATGGAGTTTCTATATTTGCTATAAGCTTATATTTATATTAATTTATTTTCTTTTAAAAACAGACACCTCCCGTACTAGAGAAACAGCCCTGTATCGGATTGACTTCATAAATGCGACTGCGGGCAGGATTTGAACCTGCGTCTTCTGGTTCAAGACACCAGAAGCACTAAGACACCAACTAAGCCACCGCGAGTCCTACGCCTGGTCGATATTTACCTTCAAATTCTGAATTTACGTTTTTAACGTGACGTCATGACGTACGATGTACGTAAGACTACCTAATAAATTTCCTCGGGTGGGAATCGAACCCACGACTCGCGGCGCTACGGTGGCTACGAGAACGTGATCACCTTACCTTACCGCTAAACGTGCAGTCGCATTTTAACAAGAATGTATTTTTTCAGGAATTATTACTGATTTTACTGTAAAAGGTCCCATGTGTACTAGAGACGTAGAAGATAAATAATTTAAGTTTTAACCTTTTTACCTAGATGATAAGGTACAAAACGTTCTGATGACTTAAATACAAACTCCAATAAATAATTTATACCTTTTGAAACGTTAATTTAAAATTTATTTCCGTCAAAAAATTTCGACACATCATTTAATTCAGTCGACATACGCGAAGGACACGTCACTGGTGATGCCGCACGCGTTGCGCCCGCGCACCAAGTAGTAGTAGCCCTGGTCGCCCCACCCTGCCCCCCACGAGTTCTTTATTATCCAGTAGGGGAGTCTTTCACCGGTTTGGGATACTGCAAAAAATAGTAATTAATATTATTATCATTCATCTGCAGCCTGGGTTCATCCAGGGTCGGGGTACGTATGGGAATCTTGTCCCGGGCTATTCTTAAGCACATTGATATATAAATGCTCTAGCTAATAAGTGCCAAACAATGACCTCCATTTGCATGGTGTTGTTAGACTTAAACTAAACTTTTTGGTATCTTTTTGTGATTTTTTTGCCTGGTGTATCAAACCAGAAGACGCAGGTTCGAATCCTGCCAGCGATTGAATTTTTCCTTTACTAAAAATAACTTTCGGTATGTTAAGATTTCTTTTTTAACTTAATCTTCTATATACTTATAATAAATCTGTAGAGAGGTCAATTCTGTACATGAAATATATTTCCAAAATAACTATCAGCGGGTGATTAGTGATCGATACTGATGCCAAAAATGCAATCAGTAAAATTTTTGTCTGTCTGTCTGTCTGTCTGTCTGTCTGTATGTTCGTTATAGAAACAAAAACCACTCGACGGATTTCAACGAAACTTGGTACAATTGTTCTTCATACTCCTGGGCAGGTTATAGTATACTTTTCATCACGCTACGATCAATAGGAGCAGAGCAGTGAAGGGAAATGTTGGGAAAATGAGTGATTCATGAGAAAAGTTTCAAGCTATAAAACATCACGCTACAACCCTTAGGAACGGGGCAACGCAGGTGAAACCGCGGGCGAAGAACTAGGGAACAAAGTAACTATTCCACGCGGACGAAGTCGCTGGCAAAAGCTAGTATAATATAAATCTGTAAACAAACCGTAAACATTGTACCCGACGATCAAGACAGCGTGGTTCAGATGATTAGGATCACAGATTTCAGGGGAAGGTTCGTCAATGTAGTCACCTGTATAGTTGTTCATAGATGCTGCATTGATAGCTGAAATATTAAGCAACCTTTAATCTATTTTTGAGGTGATATTCTTTGGAAAGGTATCACCGTATCGGCATTACGTCATAATATAATATTTTATGCGAACAAGCATACGGCCCGCCTGATGGTAAGCGGTTACCGTAGCCTATAGACGCTTGCAACACTAGGGGTATCCCTCGCGCGTTGCCGATCCAGTTATGGAGGAATAGTTGGGCTGGCAACATAGCAGACATGCTGCCCGACGGTAACAAAACACCATCGGTTTTCCCAACTGCCAACACAACGCTCACAGAGCTCTGGCGACCTTGCTCACCGTTAGGAACACAATATAGCTCGGAGCTCTGTTATTTGGCTACGATTTTCTGCAAGGAACTTCCCCAGTCGCGCGGCTCTAATTGTGAGTGGAATTATTATTATAATTCCACTCACTGCCCTATTCTGCTCTTGTTTGAATTACATACCATCATGCCTATATTCCCCGAAGGGTTCAGCAGAGGCGTACTAATGTACACCAATAGTTCACCGGTATGTTTAGGTCCCATGTAACAGGGGGCGAGCCTATATTGCCATTAACCGGGCATAAATCTAGACTCCGAGCCGCTCCCGAGCATTTCATAAAAACACCTAATAACACTTTGCTTGACTTGGGGATTGAACCCAGGATCTCTAGCGTAGCAGTCGCGCTTGGAACCACTAAACTATTATTAGTCTAACTGGGCAAATTAAAAAGTTAGTTGTTTTTGCTGAGTGGCCAAAGATGTGTGTGATCTAGCGTTATCGTGATGAAAGGCCACACCCTTTCTATTGATCAGTTCCGGCCGCTTTCTCCCAATTTCTTGCTTTAATCTCATCAGTTGTTGGCAGTAAAGATCCGAATCGATGGTTCTGCCTGGCGGTAAAAGCTTATAATGAACAATGCCTTCCAATCCCACCATACACACAGCATCACCTTATTGCGAGTTAACCCGGGTTTTGCCATAGTCTGTGAAGCCTGACCGACCTTTGACCACGACCTTTTTCGCACGTTCTTGTCGTACGTGATCCACTTTTCATCACCAGTTATCAATCTCTTTAAAAAACGGTTCAGTTTCATTACGTCTCAATAAAGAATCGCAAATAAGTACACGGTTCATTAGGTTTCTTTCAGTGAGCTCGTGTGGCACCCAAATATCGAGCTTTTTTGTAAATAGGAACCTAGATTAACGGTATCCAAATCCGAATAATAATATGATTTGATAGAATATTGTCTGGATTACGATTTATTTCGGTATTACGTTTTTGTAGGCAATTCAAGCTCCGCCGGACCCTTAAAGTAAATGTAAACGTAGCAAGCGTAACCAGTTTAAAAAAGAACCTGTAAATTGTTCACTTACCAGCTGACAACGGCCCGTACTTATAAACAAATTCAGCCATAACATCTTCATCAGAGTGTACCCTTCTGAAGCCTATTACTGGGACTGGGCGGGGGAACCAGCTGGACCCAAGATAGTGTGGGTCATAGGGTGACTCGTACTTCATAACTCCAGACTCGGGAGGCTCCCATCTGCAGTCTGTTTTGTTATTTTCATACGGGAAATAATCAGAGTGACGAAGTACACCTCCGAATTTAGTTATTATGTTTCTGGAATAAAAAAATAAATAGGTATTAGACATTTAAAAAAAATCACTGGAAATGGCTGGTACCTGATCACCACCAGTCACCATAGTCAAAACTTACGCAAATGTTTGAATGATGGATGCATCCTCACATCCTTTGCTAGCGGGGTCACAATCAATAAGAAACTGCTCTGATAAAGTTTCTTCTTGGTTCAAATAAATCTTTAGGTGACTCTCGATATTCGCTGTAAAAGATATTTGATTTAATATTGTTGAATACCATACTATCCTCTAAAGTGGTAGGAGTCTGCTACAGGAATTCTTCTGGCTTAGTACCACCGCATTACCAAATAACCTGCCATTAAGAAATAATCTTCCAACATTGATGTATGCCAGTTTGAAGGGCAATACAATGTAGCCAGTACAATTACTGGGCATATGGCAATTGAGGACTTGCGAATATTATAGAATTAGAGACACAATGGACTAGGTTAATTAGTTTTATTATCATGTGGCTGTGATTGCTTACTATCAGCTGAGCAGCGTGAACTTCTGAGCCCTATTTTACTTACCATTATGCCTGTGTTTCCTTCAGGGAATATAGATACCTTTATTAATTTGTGGGTATACATTTGTACTAATACAGTCCATCGGAATGATCAGGACTCATATCATAGGGGGTGAGCTGCTACTGAGAATTTCACAGTAAAACCCAATAACACTTCGCGACCTGAGAATCAAACACAGGAGAGATAGCCTAGCAGTCATCTCCTACATTAAATTATAATAAAAAAAAACAATATTTATATGGTGTTACCGATAGTGCTAAAGGCCCAGCATGCTTTACAGTTCAATTGGTTTTTGACGGGTGAAATCTTATTCAGTTGTCTCCAATCAAAGTACATAGGTGGATCTCCAGTATTTATTGATTTTCTCGAACTAAGTATATTTACTTCAAAACTACTATTCTCGGGTAAAATAAGACCACAATTATATGCTTTAAACAAAAACAAAATCACAGCGATCGTCAACATTTTCCAGTTCGGATAGACAAGAAATGGTTCGCTCTTTAAAAATGTATTTATTTAAATGCGCAATGTTTTCGCAGGCATCCATGCTATTCGACATTTTAAAGTGTTTTTATAACTCTTTTATTCTAGCGTCCTGCGTTTTTGACATTGCTACAATATTACGAATTTACGAGTGCTTCTTTTATAATTTGTTGTCGTTAAAAATCACGATGTTGAAGGCGTCCAATTATTTTTTTTCTGTTGACGTTAACACTTCAACCGTCTTAGATTCATTAGGAGACGTCACATTATTATTCCTTTAATATTGACTGAATATTTTTGCTCGAAATTTGATTTTATTTAAGTACCCATTAATCTGTAGGTACCAATTACCAATTTTGGTTTAAATTCTATGTGGGCTAGAGTCAAAGATGACTTCATGTTCAAGAAATCATAAAAGCCAATTCGGACGTTGAAAATTTGAAAATGTAATAAAATAAAAAAGCAAACCATTATTTTTTATGTTTTTGGAGGCAGTTTTACATTATCTTAAAATTTATTTTATTGCAACATTTTGAGTAGCGAGTAGAATTTTACGTAAGGTATATCTAGACGACGTTATCATTTACTCGGTCATTATAAATCTTGACCAAATTCCTCTGAAGTATGACTTACCGATCTAAAAAGTAATCAAAATCGATTCATAGTTGACGGAATAATCGTGACAAACATACAAAAATACACACAGTCGAATTGAGAACCTCTTCCTTTTTCGAAGTCGGTTAAGAATGAAACATTTATTTTAAACTAGCGGTTGCCCGCGGTTTCACTCACGTCCCAAAAAGATTAACATACAATAAGTCCGATTCTAGGCGGCGTATCAAGATGAAACATGCACCAGATTTTAAGTTAGACTTCTATCAATACATCGGTGTAAACTGCATTCAATGACATGCAGTTGTTTTTGCGTGACGCGTGTACAAATACAAACATACAGACAGACAAAAATTCTAAAAATTGTTATTTTGGCTTCTGTTGCTCTAATAAAGACCCCCATATTCGTTTTTCTTTAATAACTATAATGTTCGGCCTGTTACAATTTTATTTATAGGCATAAACTAGATTTTTGTCCGCGACTTCGTCTGCGTTGACTACAGAATTGGGTCCAACCTGAATAAAAAAATAGTAGGATAAACTGTTATAATGTTTTTGTGTAGGTACCTAAATTCACTATAATCTTTTCAAAAGCAAGATTGAAATTTAGAAATAACTAACTAAATGGGTTAGCTTCATAAAGATAAATTGTTTGATCTCGATTTTCTTGAACTCTTTAATAATGCATCGATTGCCGAACTCTTAATCTAATCGAGAATACTTAATCGATTAGCTAACTCGAACAATCAAGATCAAACAGATTTGTTGATCAGCTAAGAGCCAATAAACCAACTTTACAAAAAATAGAGATAGTGCGGGCCATTCCAAGTGACTTCAAAGTTATCTTTGAGACGTTTCACACAAGTTTTAATTGATCAATTTAACTTCAACTACTAGCATTTGACTTGAGATTAGGGTTGTGCTTATTTTAAATTGTTAAATTATGAATTTTAATTGTAATTAGATTGAGATTTGTGTGAAGGATAATGTTTTGAGTGTTGAATGTGCATGATACATAAATGCCAATATAAATATTATTTATTTTTATATATATTTATTTAGTTAATTATTCTAGTATCTTTGTGAGCAAAAAGATAATAGTAATCGGTATAATAATAATAGTAGTAATCGGTTAGCTAAAATAACTAGTTGGAGAATAGAGTAAAGTTTAACGTGGGAAAGCCATGCTTCGGCACGAATGGGCCGGCTCGACCAGAGTGAAACCATGGCCTCACAGAAAACCGACGTCAAACATCGCTTATGTTGTGTTTCGCCGAGTGAGTGAGGTTACCGGAGGCCCAATCTCCTTTTAAAGGCGGGAAACGTACTTGTGACTCCTCTGGTGTTACGGGTGTCCATGGGCGGCGGTAATCGCTTAGCATCAGGCGATCTGTGTGCCCGTTTCTCCCACTATCCCTTAAAAAAAAGTTGGGCAGCAAAATTGCTTGTTGGGCAGCAACTTATGGTTATTTTTTAAGTTATAGTTAGTTTCTGAGGATGTGTGGTCACGGTTCTAACCTAACCGATATCTGTATTTACAATTTTGCTGCTCAATCAGTAAATTTATCGCTCAATCAGTGTTTTTGACGCGCGGTCCATTATGTCCTATTATAATATTCAGTTTTAGACTAAGAAAAGAAATGTTGGTATAGGCACTCTTTGGAGTCTGTGATCAGATAGTAATTTATAAGTAAGATTTTTTCATCAGTCATTTACGTGCGTCTGAATCGGAAGTGAATTCATTTTTAACTTTTAGAGCTGCACGCCTGCAAATCTATTTCTACGGCACAAGTTATGTATGGCGGATCGTTCGCGAAATTCAAATATCAAGTGATTTTCGCAGTTTGTAGGTCCTACGAGTATAACAAGTTCTAGATTCATGGCAGTAGTAATTGCGACATTAAATATGCAACATTCACAACTGAGAACTAAAACTTTTACTTAAAAATCCATATCAAGTACAAAACTTGCCAAAAACTGTGTTAATGGTCAAAATTGACACTTTACATTACTTTTAGCTACAATAATGATTTTTAAGCAATGATTTTAGTTAAACGTTGTGAATTTTGTCATTAAAGACTTAAAAACTGCGAAAAACCACTTGAATTTTGAATTTGGCGGGCTCAAGTTAAAGATCCGCCTTAAGAAGTGAATAATTTTAGTAATAATACCTAATAATAATATTTTTATAAAAGTTACTGGTTCATATACAGTAACTGTCAAAAATTCGTTATTTTATTATGTACGGAAACCTCGGTGCATAATCCTACTTCACTTTGATATCCGTCCGTCTGTCCAAGTCCTCCAAATTAATATCGAGGTAGTGATGTTTGTACGGTAACGAAACCATAGCGCGATTCAGGAAACCTAACAACGCCATCTAGGGAGGCAAGTGGTAAACTTTTCTTGTAATGTTTCGAGTATTTTTCGAATGTTTTTTTTTTTATTTTAATTTTCAGCTACGTATTTTATTAATGATTCGCTAGCACGAAGTCCCAGGGTCGATTCCCACCTGTCTCAATATTTAAATACCAAAGTGTAATATAATTTTGAGTAACATACTGACGAATTCTATTCCCGGTAATTTGTTACAGGCTTTTATGGAATTTAACGTATTTGAAAACAAACTTCACTGGTGAACTATGAGGCATTTAGTTACTAGAATACAAATAAAAATCTCCGAAGTAATCAATGCCCACGCTAACGTAGTCTTCACTAAGGACTTTCTAAATATTACAAGTAAGTAATGGAGTTTTGTTGATATTGATATCATCAGCATCATATCAGCCAATGGACGTCCACTGCTGAACAAAATTTCCCCTATGGTTTTCACAAGGACTTGTTATATGCCACCGGCATCCAACGACTCCATTTTTCTTCCGTGTGAAAATCCTCATGGATGCCCACTATCTCTCAAAAATAAAGGCGGAGGGTTATGTCGGACTCCTACCGATTAAAAACACACGGCCATCCATAGTACAATGTGGAGGGGGCTCCGGGATCTCCAATGAACGCACCGGTAGATCCAACGACTCCTAGCAATCTTTACCAGGTCGTGGTCTCATTGGTAGCCGTCCTACACTACGTTTTCTGAGGCGTAAAAAATTGCTATACATTAATAATATTATTAAAAGTTAGAATTATTTATTCAGATGACAAACTAAGGTTTCCTACTTATAATTTAAGTAGGTAGTGTTTTAAGATAAAAGTTTAAGGCAGAGCCATCTACTGACATTAGTTAAGAACTAAATTAAATAAAATTGTCCCACGGAAGCGCTTGCCTAGATTATTACGGTTCGATGTAGGTGCTTTTCATAGAGCATTTTATTAGGTATTCCAGGACATGATCCACCTGTGTACCCAATTTTATCTGATTGCGTTTAGCCATTTTAATCAGGGTTAGTTAATAAACGCACAAAAACCAAACCGCCGAACATCACTACATATTTTTTTCATGTATGTGATTTATGAACTGCTAATGATTCTTTTGTATGCCTTGGTTTGAAGAGGACGTTAAAAAGCATCTACCAGTGTGTATTTTTTACCGACTTGAAAAAGGTGGAGGTTCTCGTGGAATTTACTTCCTAGTTTATCTCTAAGTATTTATTTTTTAATTACCGTCTCCTGCATCTCGGGAATACAGCTTCGCCATCGCTACATAAGGAGGTACTAAGTCTAACTTTGATATGTTTACGAATAACATTTTCTTTATCTATTTACTTCTTTCTTTCATTCTTATAACCTGCTGACTAATCTGCACGAACTAAATATAATATACGAGGACATTAATATCAATAAACATTTAAAATTAAACTATTTTTTATCTAAAGCATCTTATCTAAGCAAATTTTATTGTATTTTTATCGGATACTACATTATTAAAGTAATAATGTAGTATCCGATAAAAATACAATAAAATTTATAGGTATTCATACCTATTATTTAATATGGTACGCGATTGTGAATATTTCCATACAAGTTATAATGATAAATACCATCACAAGATAGGTAAGGTTGTACTGCTATAGATACTCCTTCAGTATATTGTGTTTTGTGAGTATAAATCCAAACTCGGCACTGCTGATTGCTACTGAGAATTTCTCCACAGAAGAAGAGAGAAGAGAGGTAGGATATAGTGGAATCGAATAATTCCACTCACAATTGGAGGTGCCCGACTGGGGAAGAACTTCCACCTTGCTGAAAATCGTAGTCATATAACATAGCTCCGTGCCATGTTGTGTTCCTGACGGTGAGCAAAATCGCCAGAGCTCCGCGAGGATTGTGTTGGCAGATAAGATAAGCCTTACGCTCGGCCAATGCCAATGAGACACGAAAAAAAGAAACAAAAGGACCGATCTAGAAATTATTAACCCATCAAGTAAACACGATGCAAAATCTTTTGTCGTGGTCTCCATAATGTATCTATGTGCAGGTACAAATGAGTATTGAATTATTTTTTTAATTAAAATATAAATCATGTTCGTCTCAACCCTTTATATTGTAACCGTTCAATCGTCTCCTTAGAGATATCTACCTGTTATTACTAATTCGTGCGCTCAGCGACCGCAAGTTTGTATCGGCGTTCGGTGGGTTAAGTAATGGCCAATTATTGTCCTAGTCCCCTGGTACCGTTGTTAGTAAAAGCTATCGATTTAGGGTTGCAATGAAGTGTTCGAATATTGTCTAACTAGTTTTCTCCGCATGATGACGTAATTCCTCATTGCCATTCAGATGGGCATCTCGTAAGAGGCGTGAAAATATCTGATCTGCTCGGTAGTAGGACATCTTTAGGTCTGACTGGCTGGCGACGGTCGCAGTCTGTCGTAAATCATCTTGTGTGCTCTGGCAGTCTGTAGTCTGAAGGGGCTCTTAAGTTCGACAACACATCAGCAACTCTTCTGGTGTTGTAGTTATCCATGGATAACGTACCTAATAGTCCTTCAGGGGCACGAGTGAAACCACGGGTAATAGCTATTTCATTTATAATTATAACACATAATTTACTTAAATATTTCCGTCGAATACAGTCTCTTAAACAGTACATATATTTATGTTTTCTTTTAGCCATAAAAACTCAATCTAATTTGGTTCAATAGTTCTTACGTGCTTGGAATTGCTGACGGGTCACGGTTTCAGTTCCCGTGTAAGTTAAATGGTTAATTACTTGTGCACTTTTCTCATAGAACGTTGAAATGTGAGGACTGATATTGTAGAGAAAAATGAAAATTGGCATTATGTATGTCCTTTTACAGTCGAGTAGAATACGTTTGACCCTAATCTTGTTTGATGGAAAGTATGAACAGGGTCTCATCATCCATCTACCTTTTCGTCTCTTTGTCAAGGTCGGCTTCAGTCTAACTAGATGCCGGAGAATGTCAGTATTTTAGATGAAACGACCGCTATCAGACCTCCACCAATCATACCAATTTCTGGCCAATACCGATACCTGAAGCATGAACTGGTTTTCAGAGTGTTTGAGCTTAGGACTACCTAATAATTATCATAAGTGTTAGTACGATAACCGGGAGGAACTAACGGCTACATGTACTCTTCACGGACGGGTTTTGATGTATTAAGAGTGATCTCGATAATTTCGGTCCCTGAGCTATCATGGCCAAATACTCAACGCTGCTCAATTTTAAGACGCCGTTATATCTCGTGCTGTCTTTATCAGCGTTGAGTATTTGGCCATGATAGCTCACATTTCACATCTAAATCTCGTGTTATCACAGTCAGTTCAGCCAACACGAGATTTAAAGGCATCTTAAAATTGAGTCTTTGGCCATAAGTGAATTAAAATCAGCTAAGTGAATCCGATGCATGTAAATAAATTTATGCAGACGCAGTGTTAATAGGTAAGTACAAAGGCTATTGTGTTCACATTCTGTTTCGCCCCGAGCAAGTTCATAATTAATTTTAAAATATTTCACAGAGTTGCTGGAAATTATTTGTACCATATACTACTTGTATTGCTGTAGGTAGGCCATGATTATTGGAAATAATTTACTTGGCCGACTTTAACCGACTTCAAAGATTTTGTCATGTATCTTTAGAACTGATAATCAGACGCCAACCATAGGTCAATACATAATAGTCGGACGCCAATAGTTAATAACATCCCAAAATTGTTTAACATAAATAAAAATAATTCTAAAACTGCGAACCTCTTGTTTTTTAATGGTTAAATATTATGGCATTTCGACCAATTGACAAATTAAGATGGCAACTAAGCATATTGAGGTTTGAGTTATAAAAGTTATTGACGTTGGTTAGGAAAAAAAATATTTTAGAACAACTATATTTATCAAATTTTTATTGAACGATACTCGTTAACTTTCAAGTAGCCGTCGACATTAACGTATTAAAAATTACACGATAATTAATTAGTACATAAAAAATATTTTAACACTGCAACACATTATCTAAAATGTACAATTAAACTACTAAGTATTACATATATTATCTGTGCCCACTGTAAACTTTCCACAATAAACTGTAAACATTATTCTTCCTCGTACCCAAAAGGCCTAAGCCTTATGATGCATCACTTCTCGTCCTAAATCCTGCCGCTTATTTATATCTAGGACAGCTGCATATTTCATACATCATGGTCACCCTAATTCGGTTTTTAATGAACTACAAACGGGTACAGAAATAAAAAAGGTCTGGCTCATTGAGGTATAAACTAAAGTATCTTTCTAGAGCAGCTGCAAAAGTGTACTCTGTAAAATATTTTTTCACTTAAGGGTCCGGCGGAGCTTGAATTGCCCACAAAAACGTAATTCCGAAATAAATCGTAATCCAGACAATATTCTATCAAATAATGTTATTATTTAGATTTGGATACCATTAATCTAGGTTCCTATGGTACGATTTCGGCTACTACAAAGTTCACTAGAAATAAAAGATCGAAAAATAGTTCCAAACTTGGTAAAGTTATCCAAAATTGCATTCGCTTACATTTATTTTCAGTGAAGTATTTTGGACAAAATGGTAAAGTAGGAACCTAGATTAACGGTATCCGAATCCGAATAATAGAATTTGATTAAATTGCGTTTGAATTACGATTTATTTCGGAATTACGTTTGTAAGAGAAATTCGCTCCATCAATTAGCTCAATATTCTATCAAATTATGTAATTATTCGGATTTGGATACCGTCAATCTAGGTTTATACCGTACTATTTCGTCTACTACTACTTCACTGGAAATAAAAGATTGGAAAATCGTTCCAAACATGGTAATTTTATCAAAACTTTCATTCGCTTACATTGAAGTATTTTGGACAAAATATTTCCAGAAAGGGATTTTGGACAAAATGGTAGCGCAGGAACCTAGAATAACGGTATCCAAATCCGAATAAAAACATAATTTGATCAAATTGTGTTTGAATTACGATTTAATTTGATATTACGTTTTTATGGGCAATTGATCATCCGCCGGACCCATAAGTAGGTATTCGTTGAAAATTGTTGTTATTACATCAAATTAGGATATGTAAGAAGATATTTTCAAGTAGTTTCAGTGACATCAGACTCCTAGATATTTAAGTAAAATAGAAGTTCATACTATACCTCAGGGTGACATCCCAAATGTGGGCTGCGTAATATGATAGTGTTGCCTAGCGTAACTCATACCATAACTTTTATACTTATTAGTATACTTAGTAACTATACGATGTCGTCAGCCGTAGTTAGCTTTTGGAACAAAGTTATAGGGCTTACTCCGCGACTCGTGGATCAATAACTTATTTGGTGGTGTCGTTTCTAGTACCTATAAAATAATACCTCAATGGTCTAGCTGGCTATTGTCTGAGTTAATGTAGTGTTTACACACGGAATAGTGCTGAAAGCTGTGACAAGAAAACAGTTTATGAAACAGCTGGAAAATTTATTTAGGACCGAGCGTGTTGTTAGTACGTTGTTGATTTAGTTTGTATGTTGCCTGAATTACATTGTGCGTTGCCTCCCTTGTACAGCGTTGGCATGACGAGAATTCCAATTGAAAGTTTAAAGTCTTTCTTCATTAATACCGCCATATTGTTATGCAAGAAATATAATTAGATACGGCTTGTTAAATTATGTAATATTTTCTATGAAATTCTCAGTAGCAGCTCGGAGTCTGGATCTGTGACCGGTTAATGGCAACAGGCTCGCTCCCTATTACATGGGCTGACCTGAACATACCGGCGAACTGTGGATGTTACATTAGTACACCTCTGCCAAACCCTTCGGCGAATACAGGCGTGTTAGTTTGTTATGTTATGTTATTGGAATATTCTCTTGTATAAAGTTAAATAAAAAGGTAAAGGTTACTATCTCGATCTCAGATAGGTATTTCTGAATCGTAAAGCTTCACAATAGCTCATTTCTCAATTCGAAATACTGAAAGTGAAGTTCGGAGTCGGAGTTCATTTTAAAAAGCTTTCCAAAGTTTTACGCCGATGAAATTCCTGCTATTCCTTAATGAATCGTCTGAATTCTAGGTTTACAAACTGGTTTTTCATTGTGATTTATTTGAAGCTAGAATTTGATGAAGAATCACTAGCCCTTGAAACTTATAACAACAATATTACAAAACGTTGCCTCCTGTCCCTTGGATTTTCTACTGAGAATTAGTATTTAAAATTTTCAAGTAGGTACACAAAAAACCTTACTCGGAACATTTCGTGTAGGAATTGAGTCCGCGACACGCGGAGAACAAGCCGACTACTCAGCCGTTGCATCATTGTCAAAAAACAATGCAGCTATTCATTATTTACCTTAAGGACTATCTGAGAACTTTCTTATCGAGATATCTTTCTTATCGATATTAAGGGTCTGGTTGAAAACCAGTGTCGGGCAAATTTGTCTGGCATATGCTGAACCAGATCCTTTTCGGCGCAATTGTAAGGGCATAGTGCAGGTGCAGGTACTGTTAAGTTTAAGATTATGTTCTTTTATAATTATTTATGTACTTGTCTTTGCTATTCGCTGAATAAATTGTTTCTTTGTTTCTTTCTTTCTTTATCGGTACATCTCCATAATATTGAAACCCGACGATTAGTTCTTGTCAATTCAAAAGTAGTTGTAAAAATGGTTCTCAAAAAAATAATCAAATATTTGACTTTGACTTCTCGCCACTAAAAGCACATTGTAGAGAATCGTAAGAAATAAAATAAATTCAAGAATAAAAACAAAATAAGTAAGCGCAATGCAAAAACCGTAGCGTACTAATTTGAAACGCTGCACTACGACTTGTCTTGCACGAATCTAAATTACGCACTGCGGATTCTGTATCTTTTTCCAGCCAGTCGACAATGCATGAGGATTACCCACCCTCCAAAAAAGTTTTATAACACCATACATGTACATATATTGTGACAAATAAATGATCTTTATCTTAATCTTTACGCACATCATTTCGTAATCTGACTTTACCTTGGTGATTGCTTTGATTTGAACTCGAGCCTTTTTACTTGGCAGTAAAATCTCAATAAGAATGTATGAAACATTTAATACTACGAAAAATATCAAACTTAATCATTAATAATGGCAATAGGCTCGCCCCCTATTACATGGGACCTAAACATACCAGACGACCTGTGGGTGTACATTAGTACGCCTCTGCCTAACCGTGCGGGAGGTACAGGCGTGATGGTATGTTAATCATTAATATTTTTTTATGGAAACAGCTACTTTGATTTCTATCAAAAAGATTGAAATATTATTGAGCAGTTATAACATGATCTATTTCTTGGTATCCGGGTATTCGTAATTAGTTAAAATAATGATACTGGCACTTTACATGTATACGAAATCTTACTTTAAACAGTTCTTGATTGCCGCGTCAGTCCAATATACCAACTATAATTAACGATAACAATCTATGGGGATCTATATTTTATGATATTGTAAAAATAATAATTTTTTTTATGGGATAGGAGGGCAAACGAGCAGACGGATCGCCTGATGGTAAGCGATTACCGCCGCCCATGGACACCCGCAACACCAGAGGAGTCACAAGTGCCTTGCCGACCTTTTAAAAGGGGATTGGGCCTCCGGTAACCTCACTCACTCGGCGAAACACAACATAAGCGTTGTTTGACGCCGGTTTTCTGTGAGGCCGTGGTATCACTCCGGTCGAGCCGGCCCATTCGTGCCGAAGCATGGCTCTCCCACGTTTCAATTTCCTAATACGTAGCACACATTTTAAATGACAGTACGACCCAAGAGGTATATTTTGTGACCACGTTACCGAACCCTAAAAGGTTAATTTTACCTTTTCTTTCATCATCACCCTCTCTAGGTTTTTTAAATTTTTCACTGGGGAATTGCACTTGGCAACAATTGTAAGTATCACGGAATACTTGCAGATAGAATAATTAGCCGACCGGAGGTTATCTCTGATGAAAAAGAAACTTCATTGCAACGGAAATGGCAAAAGTTTGAAGAGGTGCAATAATAATTGCAGTATATTTTTAGCTGGCTTTATAGAAGCTTCCTTTTCAACATTAATTCGCCTTTTCTACGTGGTAAAAATAATTTTAAGTTTGAGGATTTCAAAGATTTTGTATGTTATACTGCTTACGCGAATGTTAGACATAAGCGACCCGCTAGCGGTTTCACCCGCGCTGCTCCGTTCCTAAGAGGCGTAGCGTGATGTTATATAGCCTATAACCTTCCTCGATAAATAGACTATCCAACACAAAAAGAATTTTTCAATTCCAACCGGTAGTTCCTGAGATTAGCGCGTTCAAACAAATAAACTAGGTAGGCTCGCCCCCTATTACATGGGACCT
Source organism: Acronicta aceris (assembly GCA_910591435.1). Taxonomy (NCBI): domain Eukaryota; kingdom Metazoa; phylum Arthropoda; class Insecta; order Lepidoptera; family Noctuidae; genus Acronicta; species Acronicta aceris. Next base: position 2,276,449 of record OU342767.1, on the reverse strand, counting down.
AAACATACCGGCGAATTGTGGGTGTAAATTAGTACGCCTCTGCCTAACCCTTTGGGGAATACAGGCGTGATGGTATGTTATGTTAAAAAGTATTTTTATTTTAATCTGCATTTTAATTTGTAAAGTCAAAGGTTGTTTGAACATAATTCACGAATAATATCTTAAAACTACATAATATTATTCGTAATAAAACACATTTTTTTTAATTACAGGGCCGTCAACATTTTAAATAGAGTGGTATTTTTTAGAACTTTTACGCTAAAGCCGTACAAAATGAATATCAAATTTTAAGCGTAACAAACATGACAGGTGACAACATTGTTACGCTAAAAACAAATACCTACTATTTTAAACCTTAAAAGTACTAAAACATTTTTAACCGTCCATTTTTATTTTAAAAAGCTTATAATAAAATATAACTGCCTTATTTGGAGCCATCGTATTAGCTGCTGGTGAAACTAATTGTTACGGCGGTTTCACTCGAATTACAAAACCCTTTTTGAGACTAAAGGTAGACTAAGTCCTTCTCCAAGGTCGAATCTATACCGCTGAACCGGTTCAGCGGTTTAAGCATTAAATGTTAACAGACAGAGTTAGGTACTTTCGCATTTATAATAACATAATATGGATGATACAGGGCGATAACTACTGCTTCCTCATGACGCATAGTGTGAGCATAATCTTACAACGTGCCATCATGCGAATAAAAACTAAAAAAGATAAATAAAAAAGATTTCCAGGGGGATGTAGGCCGGTCGGGGCTCGGTTGCCGGTCGGCTGGTCCATTCACTGCTAGTAGGTACACTCACGGACAACAAGGCATTAAGCGCAAATCCCTTTATCTCGACGTCCAGTCGCGTCGCTCATGCGTGGCATTGCTTCCCGCGTTGTGGGTGTGAGGTGAGCGGATCGGGTCACCGAATTTGGAGAACGAAGTTAACTCCGATGTCGTGTAGCTAAGACGAGAACCAGTTTCAGGTCAAGAATCACATTAATTGAATTGTCTTATTTTATCTATTTGACGGTGAAGGAAAACATTGTGAGGAAACCTTAATGCCTGAGAGATTTTCACGATGGCGTGTGAAGTCTGCCAACCCGCACTAGGCCCAGCGTGGTGGACTATAGCCTAATCCCTCTCATTCTGAGAGGGGACCCGTGCCCAGCAGCGGGACAGTATAATGGGTTGATTATATATGTATGTTATGTAGCCATTTGACAGGTCCTGGCGACAATAGGGGCCAATAACGTCCAGTAAATCCCGGTACCCCTCTTCAGGTCATGGCCGTTCTGGTTGCCGTTTTCAAATTACGCGCCATAGTCTAACTTTTTCTAATTTTTCGAAACTATGGTACGATGCGTTTATTTACCTGTAGGTTTGTAGGTTTTAGTTTAGTGTGTGCGTAAGGGATGTATGTGTGACATAGTTATCCATCATAATCATGGATAGTAAGTTTTCATTCGTTTCTAATTCATCGTGCCTATTTTTCTTTAGTATCAACAACTTTTATATTGAAATGACAGGCCTGCGGAGGCTAACCAGCAAGAATCGTATGAGACGTAATACAAAAGCATTAAGCCAAGCCAATGTCATTCTTTCGTTAAACTCTACTACTATGTACCTGTCACTTAAATGATAGTTTCCATAGCAACGTCAGGAGCGTCGACCGTGGTGAGCGTCGTTTTGGTTAGTAAGCGTGTTGTGCTACTTTGTTTTCCTAAATAAGAACATATTTTGGTCGAAAATTTGATCTCAAGCAGAATTCTTAAGTGCGTCCCTCCGGTTACACCGAATGCTTTAGCCACTAAGCTACCGACAGACTCAGTTTCGGATCCTGCTTGACAAATGAATTTTTCTTTCACCAAAACAATCTCTAAAGATAATTAGCATGTGTTAATGCCATATTTAACAAAAAATAACGAATAATTTGAACGTGCAATGGTTTTTTTTAATCTCTATTTGATGGCCGCAGATTTAATGACCCAACCACATTGATCGGGCGGTGTATTAACTTACACAAGCTTACTATATCTGTGGTCAGAATAACGACATTCTTGTATAAAAAACGTATGTTATTATGATCTGAAAGACATTTTTTGCGTTATGTGAGGTCTATTGTAGTGTGGTTCATAAATAAAATCATTATGTCGGGTATATATATTGAATATGTTGTATATAAAATGTGTTAAGAAAACCCTGGCCAATCCGTTAAGGTATTGTTAGGTATCGAGGTCCCGTTCTATTTATATGATCATATAAATAGAACGGGACCTCGATACCCAAGCGATCGCTTTCAAGTAAAAAAAAATACTCCAAAGAAAAAATCACACGAGGAAACTCTAATGGTAATACTTACGGTGGTAGCGACAGAGACGATCACATTAAAAAAAATTGCTAGATTTTGGGGTAATTGCAGCAATTTGGACACGACAATCGTGAATTTCATACTTCAATATCATAACAAAACATCACGCCTTCATCGAAGGGTTAGGCAGAGGCGTACTAATGTACACCCACATTTCGCCGGTATGTTTAAGTCCCATGTTATAGGGGGCGAGCCTAGGCACAGATCCAGACTTCGAGCTGCTACTGAGAATTTAATAGAAAAACCCAATAACAGTTTTTCGACTTGGGGATCGAACCCAGGATCTCTAGCGTAGCAGTCGCGCTTGGGACTAGACTAATAAGGCAGTCATATTCATTAATACTTATGTTTACTTTCATGAATATTTATTGCTTTTCAAGATAATTTTCATATGGATAGTATTGTTTACCTAAATATTATACATAGATACAGGAGCTAGGAGCTGTACCTAAATGTAAGTAAATTTTTTTTATTGTAGCCTTTAATATCATATAGGAAGGATTTTTTAAGGTAAGAAAGAGCACACTAGTTCCTGTCACTTACACGAATATTAGACATTGAAATAAAACCACTTTTTACGGATTTCAATATATAATTAACAAAAAAATGTAAGGTAGCTGTTAGTAATTTTAACATTAAGACGTCCAACACCTCAGTCTATCCGTGACCATGGATGCTGTAAAGGATCCGAAACGTCGGGAACCAAATAATATCAATACAACGCGATAAAATCCGCAAAAAGTAGTTTTATTTCAATAAAAGAGAGCACGTTCGTTACAATATACATACATACTACTACGGCAAGAATTTATCGGGTTAGCACATATTCTGTTGCATGTAAAATAAGCTATGAACTTAAGTACCAAATCAAATTATGTAGATAGTAAATTAATATCAAAGTATCAAGTTTTTCCTACAAAGCGGTTATAGAGCGACAGGGCCCGACACAAATGTGCTTGACTCCTCCTGGAAGGATGGATTAAAAAGCATTCAATCGTGGAGAATAGAAAGAGACTAAGGACGCCTCTGTAGTGCTATTATATTTTATTCATTTATTTTATTCAGGCTACAAGGCCCATATCATATATCTATCGCAATGGTAGCATAATAATAATAAAGTTTACGGTCTTGATGGTGAGGCATTCTTTACCATTATCCGGACACAAATTCAAACTACAAACAGCTACTGAGATTTTATTAATAACCCATCTTGTGTAGAAGCCGATCGCTCAGCCGCTACGCCGAACATGCCGCTTGTGTTGCAGCTTAGCAGCCTCACTTGTGACCAATGTGGTAGATTTAAATTCTAATTTGTATGTCATCGCCGTGCAGTGAAAACCTCGTACTTGCATTTTACGGGAGAAGAAAAAAACTGTCTGGTGAAAAAAAAGTATGAAGTGTTAATGTATGCTTTTGTGTTTAATAACAACTATGTAATATCTTTATGGCATTAGAGTTTTCTTTCCAAAAAATAAATAAAACATGAATTTGTGTGTATTACGAGGTATTCACTGCACGGCGACGCTATAACTTCCTATATAAAAAATATATGCTGCTGTAGTATAACAACAAAGATTGTGCAAATCATAACCCTTCTTTGGCAGTCGGGTAAAAAGGTTTTTGTGAAAAGCCGCGGTCAACGACACAAAGACCAAGTCGTGGTCTTAGCCAAGTTGACCCAACCCAAACAACATTATGCCATTAGAAGGGACTGACTACACTATAACTTTAACTGGAGTTAAGAGCGTCTAACTAATGATTGTGGAATTGGCCCACCGTATTTGTTAGGCTGTGGACAGAAGGAATAAGAATAATATGCAATATTACAACCCAAACATGTTGCAAAGTTTTTATTGTAATTAGATAAAAACAAGCATCTAAAAACTTTGACAATGCGCTAGTGAACACCAGTAGTATCACTAGCGCGTTGTCATTTTGGTCATGTCATGTTGGACTGTACCTCGCCGTTCTAGGTTTCAATACCCACCTAAGGTAAATGTTTGTGTGTTCTACAGTTTATTTTTTATTCGTGATAGGCTACAGTTATTTGTTTACAGTCTGGGTGAAGATTCTTTATTGTACACCAAAACCTAATGTCAAGCACCATTTTATAAAGTACTAAATAAAATTGCCCTTCTGTACACCGTTGTCTTACCCCTCGACAAACATGGGCGTGATGGTATGTTACAACTCCACATAAGTTCTATTAGTGTAGGTTTTTGGCCGCGTGGTCACATGAATGCAAGTATGAATAAAATTCACAACTTTGTTGAAATTGTTCATACTTACGTCATGTGACGTCACGTCGACGAGCGCTTACATAAGTTACGTCTATTTACGATAAAAACGAGCTATAGTGATTTGATATTAAAGCCCTGCTTTTTTATTTTATCACCCTTTTTTGTGTACGGAAGGTTTGGAATGAGTTTATAACGTGCCAAAAATCATTTAAAAATCATCATTCATCATAAATCATCAACCGTGGTTGATTAATCGTGGTTTGTTAAGGGCCCGTGTAATAGGGGGCGAGCCTATTGCCATTAACCGGAAACAAATCCAAACTCCAAGCTGCTACTGATAATTTTATAGAATAACCCAAAAACACTGCTTGACATAGGAAACTACTAAACTAATAAGGCAGTTTATTCCATATTCTCAAATAATATACGTGTACTTAATAATAATTAACGTGAAAGTATCGTTTTTTTCCGGATTTAGTGATTTTTACACTAGATATAAAACTAAAGTGTAAAATACTATTTTTTTATGAGTATTCCACCATATGCATACGCCTTTACGTCCTCAGTTGTTAATGTCATAAGCCATGAGGCCACTTGTTACTTAGGCTTATTATTAAACCGGTCTAAGTTAGCCCTTAATCACTGCCTCCTTTCATTAAGTTCTCGCAATATGAATAGGGCTGAACGATAGAATTTTAAATTCAAATCAAAGTTAGACAATTTTGTAAGTATAGCGGAATGTTTCAACTGCGTTCTATTTTTTAACATTTGTAAATGGAATCCAGTGAATCTACCCTCTGAATCTGTATTTATTTCTATTACAAGAGAAATGGAGCTCCTTCCATTTTTCAAATTTGAATAACGATCATGTCATTGTTTGGGGTTCACAAAAGACCGATACATACCTACCTGAGATTGATTTATCAAAGTCGTGGTTTTGCATCAAAATAATAGTATTTGTGACACTTGTGCGATCAGTTCGAATCGAACTTTAAAGAAAAGGGGTCAAATATTTGAGAGCAATTTACTTACATTTTAAATTAAATGATTTTAGAATACGAGTGAAAACATTATTCTGAAAAGAACTTTAGTCCACATAACATTAAAGTTAAATTTAGTGTGAGTTGCGATTATATGCTTTTCTGTTTACATTCGTTTTCTTCAGAGTTTTCTTGATTTATACTGTTGAAATGGAAATTGAACATTCTAAATCGATGATCGATATTTGCAGTATTCATGACTGTGAAAATGAAAGTATTTTGGAGTAGGTACAATGAAATTTAAATATTATTTTCGAACTTTGTATTTAAATATTTTTTTTTATGGGATAGGGCGACAAACGACCAGATGGATCACCTGTTGCTAAGCGATTATCGCCGCCCATGGACACCCGCAACACCAGACCGGGCCTCCAGTAACCTCACTCACTCGGCGAAACACAACGTAAGCGTTGTTTGACGCCGGTTTTCTATGAGGCCGTGGTATCACTCCGGTTGAGCCAGCCCATTCGTGCTGAGGCATGGCTCTCCCACGTTAATTTTTTTTATATTTGATTCCGCTGATAAATTTCTCTTGTGCCACGAGTCCTACACTCTAAAATCGAATCGAAACTCTAAAATCTTTTTAAAAATACTATAAATAGGGCGTAGGTCCTCAGGTATAACTTGATCTAGTTGTTGTATTGTGCCCACTATTACATGGGACCTAAACATACCGGCGACCTGGGTGTACATTAGTACGCCTCTGCCTAACCCTTCGGGGAATACAAGTGAGATGGAATGTTATATGCATTAGAGGGAGTTGTGGAAAAAATGTGATTCGCCATTTTGTGGTGGCGGCCATCTTGGATTTGAAATTGATCATAGTGTATAATATTCTACTAGTCAAACCCTTTCATTAGATACCCATATTGAGGGAGTTATGAAATAATATGTAATCCGCCATTTTGTGGCGGCGGCCATCTTGGACCGATTTTCATCAAACATAGCTAAGAACACTCCCGACTAAATCACCTTTCAAACAAAAGATCGCTAATCGGTAAATCTGTTCGGGAGCTATGATGCAGCAGACATACACACGTTAAACTTATAACACCCCACCCCGTCCCACCCTCGTTTTTGCCTCGTAGGTTGAAAATACTTATCAATACAATAAATTCAATAGAAATATAACCTCATAAAGTCATAACCCTGACACAATAATAGCAATATATCACATTTGTTCTCGCAAACAAGAAAAATGCCCAAGTAGTCAAAGTAAATAGGGGTGGGACGGATTGAGAACAATGGCTCACCTAATGGGCAGTCGGCATTTTCCCATTTGCTCAAAAATTTTCGTCTCAACGATGTCACGGCAGAGTGAAATAACGTAAATGCTCCTATTACCGCCAGTTTTAGCTGTCTTAGGTTTCACTTTAAAAAAATAGATATAAGCTGTTATGTTAGGAAAGATGTTATAATTTATAATTAATCTCAACGAAGTATTCTTTGCAATTCAGTACTTAAATTCAATATTCAATAACACAATAGTTACTAAATAATTATTTAATCCAAAAGAGTAGTTGATTCTATTACCGACCCATAGAATGCGGCAAGATTCTATTACCGATTTTCCTACTTCTTTTACCGACCACTACGAAGTTGTCACTTCTTCTATACTATTAAATAAAATAGAAAATCGTTTTTTTTCTTCCTTCTTCGTTAAAACAGTTTGTTTTCTACAATGTTCATATATATTTATTATTTCTCTTTTCACGCAGAGTTGTCCTCGGTATGCCATAGGTTTTTGAAGCTTCGTATATGCTGGTCCCTTCATTTATAGCTAGAAGCGCAGCTTCTATTTGAGCAGAGGCGTACTGCTTGCGCTTCTGCGGCTCCATAATTCTATAAAAGAACACAATCTTTAAAGAGATATAGAATTTAATTCTTCGCAAGAAGCTTTAAAAAGTTACATTGCCCCCATTCCGTCCCGCCATTTTTATTTGATTTGAAAACATATGAAATATAGCCAATTCCATGAAGCCATGAATGAAACTGGATAGCAAATATTATTTTACATTAATAATATGTCCTGAGACAAAATCTCTCAAAACGTCACGTATGCAAGAAATAAGCCAATTTGTTCAAAAATATACATTTTGTTTTTGTGTACTGTAATATTACCGATTCACAGCTATTCTATTACCGACTCGGTAATAGAATCAAGTATGAAGGTTACAATATTCTATTAGCGACCAATAAAATTAATAATAAACAGATAAAATATCCACTTTATGGAATACTGTTAAATTCGATCTCATTGCTATATTATTTCTTTTAATGATAGTTAGTCTGTAATTCAGATAATAAAGGTTATTTACAGTATAATATCATTAAAATAATAGGGATATTGTCTAACGTTGAATCGAGTTTTACACGAAAACTTTAAGAAATAGCTTTGTCGTTAATAGATCTAACGAAATATAATAATTTTAAGAATTGAGCAAGAAAAAAATAAAATCAAATGAGGTAGTTTATAATAGATAATATGTTAAAATACTAAATGTTTTCAAAGTTTAACAACGCCATGGGTCGTTATTAGAATCAAGTTTTGAAATTTGGATTCTATTACCGCCTTAAATTAAAACATGATTTTATAACACAAAAACCAATAAAAAGTATTATATTATGAGTTAGTTTAGAAAACGAATATATACGTTACAGTTGTAATGTGATAGCAAGAAGACAAATCCATTTTTAGTGTGTTATTTTCCTTAAGTAATATTTAGGTGTACTTACGTGGCCAGAGACGCGACACTATGAAAAGTGCGTCCGCTTCGGGCGCGTCCCACTCATTGTCAAATTATTTCTTTCACTGGCTATTTAAACACACAAACTTTACTCTTTTTGCTGTCCAACAAAAATACGTAACTAATTTTTAAGGTATGACTTTTCTGGAACCCTATATATGTCTAATATGAGTGATTTAAAAATTAGGTCGTTAATAGAGTACATATTTTAGGGGGTCGTTAATAGGAGCTTTTACGTTAAATATCGTTCCGACAAGTTTTGATAATTTAAAAATGCTAATCTAGCAATAAATAAATAACTATTAGATGACTAGAGAACAGAGATGCATGGAAAAGGAAATAAAGAAAGAAAAAACATTTATTTAACAACAAGTTTTAAGATTCCTGCATGGATCTAATCTGTATAATTATCCAAGTGTTTTAGGCTAGCTTGCGGATGCAGATGTAAGCCTTTTTTGGCAATATTGTTTCCGCAAAATAAATTTTTTGGAGCAACTGGGAATGAGCCGTCTGGAGCAAATAATACGCGACGTAAATCATAGAGCTTGGTTAGATCTGTCATATTCGTGCCGTCCGCTAGGCCGAGCAATTAATTTCCTCCTGATAGACCTGCTACGTCATAATGTCGGACACATTTGTTATTTGTCGGATTCTTGGAATAACTGTACCGTTGAACATGTGGAAGCTTTAATCATTAATCTGTCAGAATAAGCCGCGGTCAGTGCATAAATGTGTGATTAGTCTTAGAACATCGTGCCCCCTCCGTGCCTCGGAGATTAAAGCCGTTAACCCTAGTTGTCACATAAACACTTATGGTAATGAAATTTATAAAACAATATTATATTTATTTCTGTAATTTATAGATCTTTTTTTTTAATGTCGAAGAAGCAAAAGAAATATGCAAGAATCGTAGCAAGTGGCAGTCTATAGTTTCTGCCTACCCCTGTGGGAGAAAGGCGTGAGTGTATGTATGTTTAAAGACACTTTTAGAAGTCAATATTTAATATTATGCAGATAGTGAGTTTTCTTTTTTCTAGGAATTTCTCCTGTATCATGGATGCGTTTACAAACACAAATTATCACACACACAGACGTCGACCCGGAACAACTACCTGTAAATCAAACAAATATTTGTTCCGTGCGGCGATCGAACCTACAACGCGTAGCGAAAAAGCCGATCGTTCATCCATTACGCTACGTGACAGCCAATGAAAGTGAGAAGGTCGATAAACCCGACAAACAGTTTATTCTTAGACTCATTTCAGTGACATTTAATTTTTCTTTGAAGATCCCAGTAGCAGCTTAGAATTTGGATAAGACGTCAATTAGGTCTCTTATTCTTTCCGCGAATTCTATTTCCATGTGAAAATCTGTTTTTGAAAGGTGAACGTTCCCGATTGTTGGCTTCCAGGTCGTTTATAATTGTTTACCAGTAAGGTCAAAGGTCAACAACGCCACACTTTTGTATGAAAATTATATCAGTAAAATTTAATTTAAGCATGTCCTGAATATAATAAATGTTAGGGTTGTTACAATAGGCTTAGGAATAAATACAAATTACTAATTGGAGGAAAATCATTTAATTTTTAATAATTTTTATTCTCTATCTATCAAGAATTTATAAAAGTAAATTATTTTTCGCAAATTGGAAACATGAAAATAGTAATGGTGGCGGCATTTAACTTTAAATATTTAATTCAAGCAGTAAAATGGTTTCATTGCTAGGAAGGTACAGTAAACGCTCAAAAGTCCATAGACACGCTAATGAACATTTCTATGAACAGCGAGCTCGATACAGCCAGTGTGTGTCACTTGTTAACGACAATGAATAGAAGGTCGTAAGTCAAACTAAGCGTCAAGCTATTGCGTTGTGAGATTGCCTATGGACTTTTGGTTGCTACTGTCCCTGTTGCGTAGGGCAGTAACAACAGTATCTTGTCGATGATTTCGAGCAGGCTGGACTGTCCGTATGGGAATCGCTGCTGCGCTATTTCCCATGGAATGGTGCAGCCACGGTGAAACGTCGGATGTTACTGCCGTTGTATATTTTATACAGGATTTTTTTTATACCAAATAAAATTATCTAAATTAGTAATATAGTATAAGTTTTTTACTAACAAATGAGTCATAGTTACTTGAAATAAAAAATTGAATTGAATTGAATAATTGCCAAAAACTGTGCCAAACTTGTCATTTTAGGCAATTATGATAAAAAATTGCGAGAACGGCAGAGAAAATTATAATTTCCATTTAACAAATTAAAAGCCCATAAGACCGTGAAACCATGTTCCATTTTAATTACTTAATTAATATTTAGAAGCCTACGCAGTATCTGATACTTTTAATAAATCGTAATTACTGAAAAGAAATTAGTTCCATCGCCATCGGGCCGTCTAACGATATTTTATAAACAATTTCTGTTGTCGGAAATGGAAATTGTCGAGAGAACCGTGGACCGGATTAATGAAGGCTTTGTTCCGAACTGCGGTTGTGCTCCGGTATTTCAAGTTCTTATTAATGGACTTAAAACTTGAGGTGGACGCGGTTCATGCTTCGGTGGGACGCAGCAGGGGTTGCTGCATAGCAGGAGACTGATTTATGATTAACTTTACCTTAAGTTATTTTAGTGAAGGAGTTATTTGCGGGGATGCCATTCGAACATGGTCTTCTGGTCAGATACACCACACGCTATGACTACTAAGCCACCGCGAGTCCCACCCGCCAGATGAAATGAAATTTGCCTTCACATTCTGAATTGACGTCCTTAAGGTGACGTCAATGACATTTTACTTATGTTGAAAAGCAAGTTACTTTGCTTCTCAACCGATATGAGTTACTTTACAGTTAGTTCGATGTCGTACGATGCCACTTTAACTTTTAACTATCTTTTTGTTTTTTTCGCATTTTCCAATGGTAAGGTTATAAAGTTATTTCATTGAAGGAAAAGTTCAACTGCGTGCAGGATTCGTTATGCGGTAGGCCACGCTATGCGGTGGCTTAGAGATCATGTAGTGGGTGCATTTCCACTGACCGGGAGCTGGGTGGAGTGAAGCGGAGAAGAGCAGTGAAAAGTGGCAAGTGTTTTCATTGAAGCGGAGCGGCTACACCCACAAAACAAGACCACAGCCTGTTCGACTCCATTCTGGTCGGCTCGGGGCCGCGTGTTCATATATTTTATTTGAAAGACCGTTCAGCTCCGCTTCGCTCCACATACACTATTTCCACTGATGCGGAGTGGAGATTTCTAGCTCTGTGATCGGCCAATTCACGGTCCGCTCCTCTCCACTCCACCCAGCTCCGCGTCCGTGGAAATGCACTCATAGCATCTGGTGTATCTAGTCAGCAGAGCTGCAGGTTCGAAACCTGCCCGCGGTCAAACTTTTCCTTCACTAAAATCACTTTATAATTTTAGCATGGAAAATGCGAAAAATCACAAAAAGATAACTTTACCTTAAGTTTTATCTTTGGGTTCGGAGAAGCTAAGACTACGTTTATACTTAGTCGTACACTTTTAAAATTCCAAAGCGATTACGTCAGTAAACTATGATTACAACTGTCCCAATAGACTAATAGTCCTTAGCGCGACAGCTACGCTAGATGTCATGGTTCAATTCCCAGGTCGAGCAAAGTGTTATTGGGTTTTCCTATGAAATTCTCAGTAGCAGCTCGGAGTTCAGAACTCGGGTAAAAACGGGATGGTAAAAAAAATATTTAATCTTCTATTATTTATATTGTCGATTGATTAGAAAAATACACTGTCTATATTGCCGTAGGAAATATAATCAAAGGAGACATTGAGGACAAACACCTTCTTTTTAAACAAAGTGGAAAACGACCTTGCCCAAGCTATTTTGTTTCCTTTTGTAACCAATCCTAAGAAACAAGGTCAAATAAATAGTGATATGCCAACGTTGTTTACCGATAAATCTTTTCGAATTTTTCTTTCGCTTGGACAATATTATGTAAGTGAAATATTAATTTAAAAGGGAGAGGCCTATAGGCCTAGGTTTAGGCTGTATGCGGCTTAAATAACCACTTTCGGCAAATCATAATTATGATTCATATTACAAAATTGCTAACGGTTCTTAATATGAACTGACTTAGAGAAACTGCTGAATGGAGCCATTTTAGTACCCAGGCTGTTCATATTTGGAACCCTTGGTAATTTAGTAGCAATTTTCTACGGTGAATCATATTATGATCCACCAAAGTGTCTAATTTAACCTTCCAAAAGTCCCAAGTAATCGAACCTCATGCTCAGCCGCGTCTGCGACCACTAGACCAACGAGAAACTATTAATAACTTTACGTCTATCACAGATAATATAATACTATACTTCTATTAATCCTACACCTCAACATACACAACAGAATGAAGCCCTAAGTAATTAGTTGCTGTCGGAAAAATATTTCGGCCACATTGCGATATCATAACGAGAATTATTCGTAACACAATGAAGCATAATACCGATGGTCTTGTAGCCAGCAATCAGGGATGTGGAGGGGAAGGGGGCAGCTGAGTTGAGGTCACAATGTGCAAGATGTAGGTTACATATTTTTACAATACCTTTTTGTGTATCTTTTGTTTTTTTTTTTAACAAATACCCTCTCCTACGTATATACTGTTTCAGTTCTGTCGTGGGTAAAGAAATACAAATAATATATGAGAACTCAGACCTATACTAATGTGCTGTGCGAGGAGTCTCGATGGGTTAAATACCCATCTGACTATATATTGACAGCAGCAAACGCAGATTAAGCTTACCGATCGATTGATTGCGGCAGTTATTAGCCTGTTAATAGACTTGCACTCTAATAGCGCTGAAAACACTTTTGGATCGTTATCCAACTTGCGATTAGTTTGCGGATGAATGGTCGAACTCGGTCGAAGATTTTGTCGGTATGTCAAAAATTCTGTGAGAAAGATTCATCAAAGTCGTGACTTTAATTATTGCAAATTGGTCCTCGACAGATATGTATATTCATAGGAATATAATCAAGTCAAGTCAAGCTGGAATCAGGTAAGAGGGTAAGTTATAATAGTTATTAGAAAAAAAAACTAAGTTGTGATCTTGTTTTCATCTTTTTTGGCAGTCGGTTTATTTTTATTTTTACCGGCTTGACATCGACTTCTAGGACACTCTGTATAAACCAGCGGTTGCCTGCAGTTTCACTCGCGTCCCCATGTTTTGTTTATGTGGAATTAGTCAATCCGTTCTTGATACAAAATTTATGACAAAATCAATATTTATCTTTTTTTGGGTGATTTTTTTCGATATTGGTATTATTATTAATAGCTATTCGGGACGGAGACAAATCCAACAAATCAAAGATCATAAAAATCCCTCCAGCCGATCTGGTGTTATAAATGGTGTAACTAATCCAACTTTGTTTTATATATAAAAAAGAAATAGACGGAACTTATATAGACTTCTATAAGACGACGTAATAGCATAATCTCCTTCTTCTCAGAGCTGACAGCCTCGGCATTTTGACCAGAGACACTTGTCAGATGGCATTATTAATTATCTTCTTATGGAAAAAAAATTACGACCTTTCATTATGCATATTATGTCGTTAGTCATTACTCATTGAAATGACACTGCCGGGGATTTGGAAGCGTGACTTTCGTTATTATCTGTTCTAATTAAGTTTTTATTAAAAACGACTGACTTCAAGAAATGGAAATGATTCTCAATTCCTCCAAATATATATGCTGACTGGAAAAACAATAGGCATAATAATTCTAGGACATATCTAGTCCTACTATATTTAGATCGAACAACTTTTGTTTTACGAGTTTGAGAGCATAGGAATAAAAAAAACAAAATTTTAAAGTGTTCGGTTAGTTTTTTATAATCATTTTAATTGGTTCGATCTATTTGTTTTTGTAAGTATTTTTTTAATATCCTAAATTATTGTAGATCAAAAGCTAAAGCTAAAGGATCCGAAACGTCGGGAATCAAATAATATCAATACAACGCGATAAAATCCGTAAAAAGTAGTTTTATTTCAATGTCTAATATTCGCGTAAGTGTCAGAAACCAGTAGATCAAAAGCTGTTAGCTTTCAGACAATAAATCTCGGAACAGCAAGGTTAATTCCTAAATAAATAAATTGTTTATTTAGAAACACGGTATTTATGAAGACAAATACCGTGAAGATAACTATATACTTCAAAATAAAAAAAATACCGGACAAACACGAATCGGACTCGCCCACCGACGGTTCCGTACAAATTTGTAGGTAAAAAATATAATTAATTACAAATGTATAGTTTTCAGATTTTACCCTATATTTGTAGTATAAGACGGTATTAATTGCCAAATTTAGGTCAACGGATAATACCTTATAAATTTTGATTCACTTGAGAGTATCGAAAAAGATTTTTGCGACATAAACGGTCGTATCTTTTCTTTGGGTTAACTTAGAAGTTTGATTTTTTCAAAGTTTCACAGCTTCAAGGGACTGTAATGTGGTGTGTGGTGTAAAAAATGTGGCTATAATCTCAATTCGATACCACCTCGCGTTGCCGAGATAAAGGGTTTTGACAGACAGACGGACGGACGGACAACAAAGTGATCCTATAAGGGTTCCGTTTTCCCCTTTGAGGTACGGAACCCTAAAAATAGCGTCCTTTTTTATAATTGGTCAGAATATCTTTTTGTGATTTTTTTGCATTGTCCATGCTAAGATTATTAAGTTATTTTTTAGTATGCCCGCGATTGAATTTTTTCCTTTACTAAAAAATAACATAATGGTCAGAATATATTAACAGTATATATGTAGAGTCATACGAGAATGATTGATGACTAAAACAATCCACGCGCAAACATTGACTATACCCATTTCGATTTAGTCTGTTACGGTTATATAAGCTAAATGAAATAGACTATTTTGTATATAAATAAAACTAAAATATAATACAACTCTGAGATTTTATTGAGATACGTAGATAGTAATAACAATAATGTGCACGAATACGATACAATATTTTTATTAAATTACTGATCCATACAAATTTCTATTTCCATTAATTTGATAACAAAGTTTTTGTATTCAAAGCACTACAAAATAAACGTAATAATATTATTTGACTATTTTGTAGACCCTCTCAAATACTTGTATAATTATTATGATTCCCAAAAGTTTTGATTTTTATAAGGTATAATATATATAATATGTTTTAATAAATGATAACATTCACTATATATTATACTAAATCAAAACAATTGTTTGGTTAGCAGAGTTTACCTAAGTAATATTATTATTAAGTTCAGTTCGTTTTATTTGTATTGGATAAAACCTAAACCCATTTTATAAACTGTAGCTGAATAGAGCTTTGCGATATTACCAAATATTCGTAGTATTATTATATCTTATTTAAACAGAAAAATATTAATTTTGATAACTGCTTACGTCCTTAATTAAAGGTTATTTAAAGTATTTTATGTAAGTTATTGTCCTTAATTTGTAAGCCAATATTTCTTTTTATGTCGAGTTTGTTGCTTTGTGAGTGAAGACACGGATTTTTTCCGCAAAGGAGTCCTAGTTAGGTCGATTTTTCGCACCCGTAAACTTTTTCGAAAACGCACGTTCTCGTAAACGGCGTTAACGATTTTGATAAAATTTATAATATGTATAGAGAATATATAGTGGATATAGATATATAGGAAATATAGAGGATACAATTTAAAATATATATTTGGAAATTTATAATATTGAGGATATTCTAAACCTTCATCGAATAAATACTGCTCGTTTAATTAATATTTAGGTAGGTTGTACATATAGCCAGGCCAAGCCACAAACGTTTCAGAGCATAACGGTCGCATTTTTCCAAATGAAATCTTTTGACCTAAAAAGCGAACGAAACAGCGCCCAATTCTTGGTGGTTTTATTGACGATTGGCCGGAGTACCCAATGAAAATGTAGAGGTAGTAGTTAAGCTTACAATCTAGCCTAGGGCGGGGTTAGTTAGTTTTCCTATGACTACACGCCGAACTCAAAGCTTCTGCTATAGGCACATGCGAATTTTCATCAACATTTTTGTAGGTAGAGAGTAGAAATTCAATACAATGTTGACTGAATCATAATTTACTTCAAAAAATGAATCGTTTATTGTTTGGAGCATCATAATTTATAGTAACTTAGATTAGATTAGTTTAGTTAACTTTTAGCTTTAGATTACATTTCATTCGCTTTACATTACACTCTCTGTACGCCGCGGTTTCACCCGCTAAAAAACTATAGACTTTCATACAAACGTTCACCCCCCTTTTACCGCCTTAGGGGTTGAATTTTCAGAAATAATTTCTTAGTGCTCGTCTACAGTGCAAAAGGAACCAGCATACAAACTTTCAGGGATCTAGCTCATATAGTTTCGACTGTGTGTTGATACATCAGTTAGTGAGTCAGTTTCTTCTTTTATATTTAATGTTTAGATTACATTAGTTTAGCTTTTTGCAATCATGTGCGTGTTTTATAACTCGCTAAAACAGTGAAGGAAAAAATTTGGTGAGGGATCCTATATGCCCGAGAGATTTTCTTACCAGTGTGTCAAGTCTGCCACCCCTTAATCAGCTAGCGTGGTGGACTATGGTCTAACCCCTCTCATTTTGAGAGGACACAGTAAATGGGTTGATAATTATTAAAAAGTTTTTTTTTTATCGGTTTAATTATATCTAATAATTAAACATTTTTACCAATAATTGGTAAAAAAAATATTTAATGTTTTATGTTCGTTTCAATAAAAAAGCTGTAGATATATTTTTCGATATTCTTTGAGTAGGCATCAAATTCTAGACAAGACTTGGAGAAACTTGGCTACATTTTTTAAAAGATAGAAATACGTCGAGTCCTTGTCCTCTCTTACTGGTTACTCGATTTTATTTACATTTTTTTCTATTTTTCTATCTTGAAATCTCCGATACCGATAAAACTTAACCAAATGTTGGGGAAATTCTGAAATCCTGCAAAACCAAATGCCAATAAACTGTTAAATGGTGGGCATCAATTTTGTAAGTAGCCTATTATGAGTCGGTGGCCGATGCCAAAACCGTCGGCGATTTGTGGCCATACATGGCCACATTTATGGCAAATGCCAAACATTGGACTAGGTAAACTAGCTTTGAGCTAGAGTGCTTTGAAATTTATTTAGCGCTTAATATCTCATGTTTGGAATAAACTGTGTTGTTTGTAACGCGTTTGTTGTTGATGAGATTGTATCTTTATCTTATCCAGTTTATAGGCGTTAGTTTATAGACGTAGGATATTTTTTTTAAATATGAAGTTATTATAAGCACGCGGCAGCCTAATGGCTAGGGCGTCGGACTTACAATAACGTGGTTGCCGATTCGAAACCCACCCATTGCTCTACCGACGTGAAACCACTCGTAACACAAGCATTTAGCTTAGCACGAGGGGTTAACAAGAATACTACTAATGTGCGACAAACATTGCTAGTACGCTTTTATTCCAGAAGGGTTAGAAAGAAGTATACTTCTGACTACCACTTGAGATTTCCAGACTCGGAAGGAATTTCCATATGCTAAGAATGGGCATCCGGCAGATAGATAGATCAGCGCTGCGTAGTTACCTTATGTAGTTATTACTTAGCTTCAACCCTCACTGTGTAATAGGTTGTAGCGACATCTACCGCGCTACATACAAACTGGACAAGTATATATACAACTGCCCGACAACCGTCGGGCCGTGGCCCGCCAGGCAAAATATCCGCCTGGTCGGGGGATACTCCCTTTGGTGTGAGGGCAACATACCTCGCCCCTTCACAGTGGGCACTGTCCGCGGGCCGTCGAGCGGGCCACGGCCCGACGGTTGATGTCGGGCAGTTTGCAACGCAGGTTGCGTTGCAAACTTCACTTGCGCGATTCAGGACTTGTCCAGTTTGTATGTAGCGCGGTAGATGTCGCTACAAGGTAGTTACCCACGCCTTTTCTCTACAGGGGTAGGCAGAAACTACAGACCGTCACTTACGATTCTTGGATACTTAAACTTATCTACTTCGTTTTCTTCTACCACGGTCATTCGTTATGAAATTACGCGCCCGAAATTACGTAACTCCTTTATTAGCCTAGTGGTCCTAAGTGAAACTGCTACGCTTGAGATATTGGGTTCAATTCTCAGGTCGAGCAGTGTTATTTTTCAGTAGCAGCTTGGATTTTGGATTTGTGTCCAGGCTTGCCCCTATTACACGGGACCTAAAGAAACCGGCAAAATGTGTATTATGAGTACATTTCTGCTTAACTCTTTGGGGAATACAGGCGTGATAGTATGTTTGAAATTATATAAAACTAGCTTCTGCCCGCGACATCTGCATGGACTTCAAAATTAGGTCCGACCTAGATAAATAGCCTATGTGTTATTCCAGACTATAGTCTATCTCTGTGCCAAATTTCATCTAGATCCGTTCATCCGTTCTGGCGTGAAAGAGTAACAAACATCCATACATCCATACTCACAAACTTTGACATTTATAACATTAGTAAGGATAACTTTGACTTAGCTTCAAACCGATTAGTATGGTAAGATACCACATCTATCCCAATTAAGTAGTAATAATAGATTTCAAATTAATTCCGATTCAAATTGCCCGCCAATGCAAGCATATTGCCCATTACCGGGCTTAAGCTAGGACTTTGAATCTAAGTTAATCTCTAGCTGAAGTATAATTACACTTAGTTTTAAGAGCTGCGATATTTTCATTAGTATTTAAAGCAGATTGGTTAATAAAATGGGTAAAATAATGTTTATAACTCAACTATGTTGCCTAAAGATCGGGCAGAGGTGTACAGATGTACACTACACCCAATTATTGTTATAGTTGTCTAGTTGCTTATAGTTTCAATCGCGTTTTAAAAGAATTTAACTTATCTATTATACTAATACTAGCGACCCGCCCGCGGTTTCACTCGCGCTGCCCCGTTCCTAAGAGTCGTAGCGTAATGTTAAATAGCTAAAACCTTCCTCTTGAATCACTCTATCTATTAAAAAAACCGCTTCAAAATCCGTTGCGTAGTTTTAAATATTGAAGCATACATAGGGACGGAAGGTTATAGGCTATATAACATCACGCTACGCCTCTTAGGAACGCAGTAGCGCGGGTGAAACCGCCGGCCGTTCGGTAGTTAGGTATATAGGTGGTGTATCAGGATGAAAAATACATCAGATAACAAGTTAGATTTTTAGACGATGATAATGCAGAAAACATACAGATCGACGGAACAAACAAAAAATAATTGTTTTGGCTTCCATGGCTCGTTTAGAGACCCCTCATAAAATTTTTCTTTAGTAAATACATACTAGCTTCTGTCCGCCTAGCCTATGTGGTATTCCAGGCTGTAATCTGTCTCTGTGAAAATTTTTATCCAGATCCGTTCAGCCGTTCTGGTGTGGAAGAGTATCAAACATCCATACTTATATCCATAACTCCATACATTAATTCTCACAAACTTTCACGTTTTTATTATTACTATTATTAGTGAGGATATGTGCCCTCAGTTACAATTTTGCTATAAGACTAGATGATGCTGGTATTGAATCATATTATTAACTGATGATTATCCAGTATGCTTTGTTTATAATTGTTTAAGCAATCAGCGATAACAGTTAATATCGATAACTTGGGCAATTTATGTATTTTGGATAATTTATTCCATCACAAAACGTAACACCTAGTACTTCAACATTAATATTAAGCGCATGCGATCTAGCTGTTATCATGTCACCATCCAGCCGTAAAATTAAACATAAACCTAGTCTATTTCACAATACATGAACAATTATCTGCCTATTTCACGAGGTGCGAGCCAGCCAAACGCAGAGGCATGCATATGCAAGCGTATGGTAATCCCGGAGTACACGCCGAGCTATGAAACATAACAGAAACACCTTTGTTAACAATGAATGTTTAATTTTTCTACGGTCCGATGTGCATTGTAGTGCACGGGCCAAGTTCTCAGATCACGATACATTTTAAGAAATGACTCCAGTTACTTTTAACTAACTAGTAGACGTGATCAACCAATCAACCTGTATATATAATGACTGTATTGTTACTGAATATTACCATTAAGCAGAATATTCAGTGCTGATACAGAGGTCAAAAAGAATCTTAATAATCAGGAGGTCTAGCCACATATAATATAGAGCTAGAATGGAAGAAAAAATTTATAACCATTACTAAACCTAAGCAAAATGGATGTAGGTAGGTTACATGCGGTGATATCTTAGTGATTAGTAGTGATATCTATACCTAGTTCATTGGACTGTCGAGTTGTAAGTCTTTGGATTCATTATATTAATAATTAATTATATATCAACGATGAAGGAAAACATCTCGTGGGAACCTGCATGCCTCACAGATTCTCTCATTGGCGTGTGAAGTCTGCCGACTCGCAGTAGGCTAGTGTTTTGGATATTAAGCTAGCCTAACCACACTCATATTGAGATAAGGCCCGTGCCCAGCAGTGTGACAGTATAATGGGTTGATTAGGTTGTTTTTGAAAGCATTATAAAAACTTATTTTAGGCTCATCCACAAGCACAACGATTAATTCAAAGATAACTTGGCTACATTTTATGTTATTGTTTTATTAGGATTCATTTTACATTTCACGTCGCGTCACGTTCGCGTTTCAAATAGTGTGGATTTAAAATGAATCCATTTATGTTTGGAATGTAAGGAATGCTTTTCATTTGTTTGTGACGTCAATCGTGTAGCTGGTTGAGATTTTTCGGGCGTGTCAAAATTTTGTTAGATTTGAACGTCGGCATTGAATATTTGGAATTGTGTAGAATGAAATATATCTGAAAAAGAAATAGAAGCTAATAAGTCGAATGACTTTGATAAAGTGCTAAGTATTAATTAAACAAGTACCTAAATAAATAATTCGAGTCTTTCGAACACGAATAGATTTCTAATTAACGTTAATGATTACCCAATTGTAGGTACCTAATTAATTATTATAGTTAGTGCGAAAAACTCCGAACTGAATTAATATTTACACGCTCTCCTGCTACGTAGAAATAGGACATTAAAACAATATTTCATCACGCTTGTATTCCCTGAAGGGTATGGCAGTACACTCATAGTTCGGCGGTACTTATATTTAAGATGTGAAAGGAATAAAAAATAACATAAAACATACCATCACTCATGTAGGTATTAATGTACACTCATAGTTTGCCAGTAGGTATGTTTAAGCCCCTGTAATAAGGGTTGAGTTTATTGCCATTTATTGGGCACAAATCCCAAACTCCAAGCTGGTAAATTTCATAGAAAAACCTAATAATACTGCTCGACCTGAGAATTGAAACTAGGACCTCTAGATTAATGAATTCAATTCAATTCTTTATTGAAATGAGTTAGAAAGTGAAAAATAACATGTATCAAAATGATATAAATCCAAACTCAATAACACTAGACGTAGAAGTCGAATGTAGAACGTCATAGTGACAAGACTTTTATATTTTTAAAGCGCCCACAGACGATCCACGCGATCTTCGCGTCATTAGTGGTTGCCTTACGATAATAGCATCTTCGAGACGAGAAACTATCTATGTAAATGAGCCTTAAATAAGTGAGGTAATAAATAAAATTCTCATATAGAGCAATAAGGCAGTCAGCCAGGTCCGGACCTGGACCGAGCATTTTAGAGATGGTCGGCCCTCCCGTCGAATCTATTTCACTCAATACGTAGTTTTCCTTTCTTTGAGTTGAATGAATCCTGGAGTGGGATGAAATGAGGTGGTTCCATTTAAAATCACAGAAGTATTGTATCACAATGATTTGCCAAGTAATAGATAGATTTTCCTAGAATAGCCAATCGGCCACATCGTCCCATTGGGCATCCGGCCCACTGTATGGCCAGTCCGGGACTACCACTCTGTTTTATCCTGATATCTTATCCTGTTCTATTCCATTCTAACGTTAGTTGCCTCTAGCTAAATTGTTGCTTCACGATATAAATTGCCTATTAACCGCATCCTCTGAGACTGGACTAAGATCGGCTAGAGGGCGCAACTAGTGCGCTGTCTCACATGTATCATTTTCTACGGATACCTTTGATGAGCTCAAACAGTTGGGGAATAGTAAGAAAACGAGTAACTAGAGTATCTAATATGTCCCGATAAGGTTAGATAGATAAAAAAAAACAGGACAATAGTATAACGTGAATTAATCCTAATTAAGATGCATTATTATAGTTTTTTAAGTAATTATATATTTATCTTTCATTTTTGTGATTTTTTTTGCATTTTCCATGCTAATATTATAAAGTTATTTTAGTGAAGAAAAACTTCAATCGCGGGCAGGATTAAAACCCGTGTCTTCTGGTTGGATATACCGAACGCTCTGACAGCTAAGCCACTGTGAACTCGAATTTACGTCAGAATATATTTATCTTTTTGTGTTTTTATGCATTTTCCATGTTAAGATTAAAACGTCACCTTAAGACTTAATTCAGAATGTGAAGGCAAATATCGATTTGGCGGATGGGACTCGCGGTGGCTTAGAGGTGGCATCTGGTGTATCTTACCAGAAGACACAGGTTCGATTTTTCCTTCACTTAATTAATTATGTATTTGTTTTGTCAGTGATTTCTTCAATAATCATTTTATATATTTAATGTTAATCTTAATAATGGCATTAGAATGGCAGAATGAATCACGGTCTCATTAATCTCGCAAATAGAAACATTGAGTAAACGTGAGACCCGTGAGAGAAAAGTTCATAAGCTTGTTTTACAACTACAGCTAAACTCCTAAACAGATTTGAACTTGCCAAAAAGTAGCAGGAAGCATCGCAAATTAGAAAATTAAATTCTTTCCCAGTAAATAAATTAATTATAGGACCATTTTTAGCGAGAATTTCGGGAAGAGGAAACTAGAGACATGGAAAATAAATTTCGAGTCGTGGATTCACTTTCACACTTCAAACAGGAAATTTACTTAAATCAAAATTCATATAATTTTTTATTCTTAAAAGAATTAATGCCTTTTGGTATCATGGATTCGTTTACAAACAATACCTTACAGGCACAATTTAAGGGCTTTAACAAAACTTGCTGACGTAGCTAAAAAAAGGATTGGTAAGCGGGTGGGGTATATAGCTCGTAGAACTGATGACCGCTAGAACAAAAAGGTTCTTGAGTGGAGACCACGCACCGGAAAACGGGTGTGGGACGACCTCCAACGGGATGGACAGGCGACCTGATAAAGGTCGCTGGGAGTCGTTGAATGCATGCGGCGGCAACCGATATTTGGGGAAATCTATGACTTTTGTTCAGTATTAGACGACTTAGACTGATATGATGATGACGATATCTTGTCAGTGAATGGAATGCAGTTATAAGCAGTGATAGCCTAGTGGTATGACCGTTGGACTGACAAGTCAAAGGTCTCTCGAGTTCGAACCCAAGGCACGCACCTCTGACTTTTCGACGTCATCTGCGTATTAATTGTTAATTATCACGCGCTTAAACGGTGAAGGAAAACATCGTGAGGAAACCTGAATGCCTGAGAAATTTTCTCTATGGTGTGTGAAGTCTGCCAACCCGCATAAGGCCAGCGTGGTGGACTATAGCCTAATCTCTCTCATTCTGAGAGGAGATCCGTGCCCAGCAGTGGGACAGTATAATAGGTTGATTATGTATGTCTATGTATGTATGAATGGAATACATGGTGATGATAAGCAAACATAATAGTCTTACCAGAAAAATAAAAAAAGCAAGAAATATTGCGAACTCACAATCTATTTTAAAATATTCCTTCAGTATTTACCGATTCTACTATAATTGAGTACTAGTATCTGAGTTACTAAATTGTAAACATTTTAGTAATTGAAATTATACCTATTATAAAATTGGATTCTGTAATTCATATTTACTTATTCGTAAAATCGTAAACAACAAAGGATCAGCGAGATATTTTTCTATATACTATCCACTTTGATTACAAAACCAAAGTAAAAAGATGTCAAACGGCCTGGCCTAATTTCAACCACAATTTTAAGCTTCGATGTGTTTTAAAAACATTTTCTTAAAACACGGGCCAAGTAGGTAAGCTTTCAAGCTTAGGGAATAAATCCATCATCGCCTGTAATCGATTGTTCGCTCAAGGATGAATAATCGAGAAACAACATCGAGTTGGTGTTTAATATCGATATTGTTTACAACACCCTTTATCGTGGTTTAAAAAAAATAACCTTTAAGAAGCTTTCGTGAACGATGAAATATTTAACTGCACGAGGTGTTTTTGTAAAAATAAGATTTCTGTTTGACTGCGCTTGCTGACAATGCCAGAAGTTACTTAAGTTACATAAGTTACTCTTTCGCACTGTTTTTTTTGCGAATGAAGTTTTTCAGTATTTAGTCACATATGCACGTGCAGAATACATAATAGGCTTATGTTAAAATGTGTAAAATGTTACGGAAAAAAAAACACTTTATATTGCCAAAAATAGTAAATTATCACCAAAATAAGTTCTAACCTAACCTAAACCTAATTTTTGGTGACCATTTATCCATTTTGATGATTTTGGTAAGCATTTTGTTGATCAATTTACTAAATTTGGCGGTCATTATATTTATCCCCTACATAATATATGCGTGTAGCACAGTTAATATAATACTAATACGTGTAGTAATGTAATGTACGTGCGTTGCAGTGCAAATACATGCAGATTATTATGTACATCTGCACAGAGCCACTCACATATATACCTACATAATTATGTATGTGAGTGGCTCCGTGCGAAGAGACTTATGTTACACACTCTTTTAGATGACTAAACTAGTGTTACCTGGCATTCTACTGTTATTATCTAGGTAAGGCTGAACTTATAGTTGGGTATGAGTCCGACAGAAAATTTTCCTCGCCATAAAACAGCGATAAGACATGAGTTTTAAGCAGAGTTGTCATTTAAAATTTACAAAGGTGCGTCGCGTCGATCCCGTCCGTACAAACTCCTTCACAAAAAAAAACTAATTAGTTGTCAAAACCACGTAACCTACATGTGGAGTTCATTGATTTATTTATTTTATACTTCTAAACATAGATGTCTAAAACATTCTAAGTACTATCAGACAGATTGAAACTAACCTTTATAAAAGAGTTAGAATGGTCCGAATAGCCATAATCGCCACCGCATGAAAAATACCCACCATGTTGTGATGTGATAAAAGACCGACATAACATACCATTTCATACATTCTTCATACATTTAAAAGCCCAATTTCCCTCCAAGACACTCGAAAGTTGCTATCTTTATCGTACAATAGACGCGACCTCAAATTTGTCAAACTTTATGAAACACGTTAAGTTGGTTCTCCGCGACAAAATTGCTACGGAATGATGACGCCACAGGCATCGCAACTGTACGAAGAACGAAGGGTAGACAATGGACTGAAAATATAACGCTTGTATCCCCAAAAGGTGTTCAACAGGGCCCCAGGCTGTCTTATGATATGATTTACGAGTATAATAATCATTATATTTTTTACGATACGTTATTTAACATTTTTCCTCCAAAATAATTACATACATACATGAAAAGGTGTAGACGACAATACCCAATACTATTCTAAAGAATCACTTTAAAATAGGAAATAGTAACTATGTATAACCGAAAAATAAAAAATACATATATACTGACAATAGAAATTTAACAATTTGGATTTTTTTTTATTTGTCACATTTTTAGTTTCTATAATTTAGGTCTTTTAATATCTATTTTGAATCCATAGACATTACTATAATGTTATTCAAAAATTATGATTCATCTAAAGCTGTTTATTTAGCATAGCTTTCTCAAATATTTTTTACTATCTACTGATAATATTCGTACACGGCAAATTTGTATACAAAAGTTCAGTAGATCGCTAGTCAGCGCAAGTTCAATGAACTGGTAATGTCATTATGGTCAGTCTTCTCAGAACAACATATATCAATTTATATTTCCATGGGAATTGTAGTTTGTGAAGCAAAATCTCTGTAACGAGTTGGAAATTCAATTTGAAGAATGGGAGTCGCACGGCGGCTTTCTAGGCGCAGACGAAAATTTTTATCATGATGGAATCTGGACGCTGTAGTTTTTTTTATGGGATAGGAGGGTAAACGGGCTGACGGATCGCTTGATGGTAAGCGATTACCGCCACCCATGGACACCCGCAACACCAGAGGAGTCACGAGCGCGTTGCCGACCTTTTAAAAGGGGATTGGGCCTCCGGTAACCTCACTCACTCGGCGAAACACAACGTAAGCATTGTTTAACGCCGGTTTTCTGTGAGGCCGTGGTATCACCCTGGTCGAGCCGGCCCATTCGTGCCGAAGCATGGCTCTCTCACGTAAAAGTGGACTCTATGCCTATGGGCCTTATTCCAAAATACTCCAGTCTCCTTTTAGAATAAGAGGGGTTATTCCTTCTCTCGTTCGTTAATTTTTTATATTCCTACATATTGCATGTCCCATTAGAGGGAGCTCTAAGCAGAACATAGTACGTTATTTGCATTTGAACTACTCAGGAGCAACTCGGTGTTTACATACATAATTATTAACTGTTTTATGCCATGTAAGCAACGTTAGTTGATTATATAAGATTCTAGTGATATTGCTAACTGACGAAAGATTTCGTTAATATTTTTGAAGACTATTTTGTTTTATTTTTCAGCCCAATGGAAATATAATAAATTTCTATGATTATGATTGTAACAGAACCATTTTGATACACTATTTTACTTCCACTTTATCATCAGACGAAATAAATCAATTCATTACGAAAATACACAAATTGGTTTAGGCCGAGAGCTTACTACCTTTTTGCTGTACCAAAAGTTATCATGAATTTTTCATATTGTATAAAAATATCACAAGAAAAATATAGGGTTACCGATATAACGCTATTAAACGATTTTCTTTTCCTTATTACCCTACATTTTTTTTATATATAAACTGGCTTAAAACAGTTCCAAAAATTCGGTCTTAACGAGAAGATTGAAAATAAAACATTATTTTATAATTTACAGTCCATGTAAATAGTTATTTGTATTGTTTCACCAGCTGATTATACCTGCATGTTGTATAGAACAAAAGCCACTCAATTATTCACTTTCCAAATTCAATGGAATCTTTTGTATTTGTATTTTATATCTTAATACATTTGCCAAACTTCTTGGCAGTATATGATTAGGTATAAATGAGACAAAGTTGTAGTATAGTCTGGTTATAATTATCCAAAGGTGCATCTTATATACTAACGACTACGTGTTGATCACGGATAGTAGAAACATTTAATAGATATTGAACGTGCGATAAAGATCATAAGATTGCGATGTAGATTGTAGATACAGCACAAAGATATTGTACAGTAACAGTACACCCCCCTTTAAAAAAAAAAAAATATTATGGTAATAGTGTTTACAATATAAATTTGACCTAAACCTTACTAGTTATTTGCTGATGTATATAAATAATAATGCTATTGTACGCGGTGGAATTTGATGACGCCTGTTGTGGTGTGATTTGCTGACGTATGTAATTTTGACTTAGCTGTTGCACGAGTGTTTATTATTTTTTTCCGTTAAACTCTTCATTCTTCTGTCCAGTGTTTTCATTATGCCGTAAAGTAGGATCACGCCGATTGTTAAAATAATCTGTCCCATTGCAACATTTCTTGTCCACCGTAAGTCCTCCTGGATCAGGTTACGGAGTTTGTCCGCTTCGTTTTGATTGAGGCAACTGTCCGTATTGTATGTTATCTGGTCCTTAGAACTTTGATTTCCCATTTTAGATGTCTTGTTGTTACGAGTAGTTGTGAATTAATGGTATATGTTAAGATCTATGTTAATATATATACGAATAGCTTGCTTATATCAGCGATTTTTATAGACGTACTACTGGCTTTACTTTACGTCCCGATCGTGTAGTGTACGTGTGTGAATGTCTGTAGAAATCCTTTGAATCTGGCACGTAGTTTGATTCGTCATTGATCATGAATGCTGGTTTCAATCTATCAATTGATATCACTGTCTCTTTATCCCTAATTCTAATGCAAAATGTTTTATCTGTTTTACTAATTACTGGGTAGGGTCCTTCATACGGCGGTGTCAGGGCTTTCTTAATTCTATCACACCGAACAAATACGTGTGAGCATTCTTTGAGTTCGGGATGCACAAA
This sequence comes from Acronicta aceris, assembly GCA_910591435.1. NCBI lineage: Eukaryota > Metazoa > Arthropoda > Insecta > Lepidoptera > Noctuidae > Acronicta > Acronicta aceris. Next base: position 2,247,868 of record OU342767.1, on the reverse strand, counting down.
TATAGCTTGGTTGTAGTTTTTTCTTTTCGGAATTGATGTCATTTGTGTGATGTCCTTTTGAATTTGTTTTACAAACTCTTCGTACGTTGATAACTGTGCTGCTGATGACTCAAAAAATCCTCCAGGGAGTCGTATTGGCGTTCCATATGTCATCTCTGCTGAACTATAACCTGTGTCTTCTCGCAAGCTACTCCGCAACCCGAGTAAAACTGTTGGAATTTCTTTTAACCAATTTTCGTTGGATTCTCTTGTCATTAACGCCACCTTTAAAGTTCTATGAAATCTCTCTATCATTCCATTGGATTGCGGATGATAAGGTGTTGTCCTAATTTTATGTATTCCCAAAAATTGTGAGAGTGACTCAAATATTCTTGATTCAAACTGTCGGCCTTGATCCGTAGTAATGCGCAATGGACATCCAAAACGAGTAATCCATCCTTCGAAAAGTGTCTTGGCTACTGTTTCTGCAGTTATATCTTCTACCGGAAATATTTCGGGCCATGACGTACAACGATCTATGATTGTGATTAAATATCTCTTCCCTTGTGAAATCGGAAGTGGTCCGACGATGTCAATATGTAAATGTTCAAAACGTTGCGCTGTCATAAATGTACCAGGAGGTGATATCGTATGTCGTTGTATTTTTGATTTTTGGCAGGCTATACATGATCTACACCAATTATTGATATCTTTGTTCATATACGGCCATAAATACCTTTGGGTTATCATTTTTCTCGTAGTTCTTTTTCCTGGATGGCTCATACCATGAATGGTATCGAAAATTTGTTTGCGAAATTGCTTTGGTAAGTAGGGGCGGCTTTTTCCAGTAGACGTGTCGCAGGTGATGTTTATTGTGGAACCCGGAAGCGTAATGTTTTTGAATTTTAATCTTTTATTGTCACGTAATTTACTTAGTTCATTATCTGTTGATTGACATTTTTCCAATTCAGCGTAATCGATAGGTGATGGCACGTATATTTCCTCTATTCGAGATAATGCATCGGCGGTAATATTGTCACGTCCGCTTATGTGTTGAATGTTGGTACTGTATTGTGAAATGAAATCTAACTGCCGGACCCGTCGCGGTGTATCGTTTGATGATGGTTTTTGGGAGAATGCGTATGTCAAAGGTCGGTGATCCGTAAATATTGTAAATTCTCTTCCCTCGATTAATCTGTGAAAATGTTTGACGGCCATGTATATTCCTAACAGCTCTCTGTCAAACGTAGAATATTTTTGTTGAGTTTCGCTCAATTTTTGTGAAAAAAAACCTAATGGTTCCCAATTGCGTCTGGATTTTTGTTGTAAAACTCCACCAACGCAAGTAGCACTAGCGTCGGTCATGAGCGCTAGTGATGCGTTGCGGGAAGGATGCGCTGTTAACACTGCGTTTTTCATGCTTTCCTTGCATTTTTCGTAAGCTTTGTCTGCTTCCGTTGTCCAAGGAACAGGTGAATTATCGTTCTTTTTTGAACCATGTAGATATTCGTTTAAAATTCTTTGATTTTCCGCTGCGCGTGGAATATTACTTCTGTAGAAATTGACCATGCCCAAAAATCGTCTTAATTCTTGAATTGTTTTCGGTTTGGGAAATTCCATGATTGCTTTGTAATTTTCTTCGGTAGGTTGTATTCCTTGGCTCGTTATATGATAACCTAAGAAATCTATTTCCCTTCTGAGAAATTCGCATTTTTCGAGATTAATGGTTATTCCATTCTCGTGTAAACGTTTGAAAACCGTTTCTAAATGCTGATAATGCAAATCTTCGTTGTCCGATGCGATGAGACAGTCGTCTACAAATATAAATACGAAGTTTAAATCTCTAAATAAGGAATCCATGAATCGTTGAAATGTTTGTGCCGCATTGCGTAATCCGAAAGGCATTCTTAAGTACTCAAAAAGTCCGAAAGGTGTGATGATGGCTGTTTTTTCTATATCTTTAACAGGAATACAGTGGTATGCTTTGCGTATATCTATCTTGCTTAGTATCTTCTTATTTTCTAATATGTATGTAAAGTCAGTTAATCTTGGTAGTGGGTATTTGTCCGGTACTGTCGTGCTATTGAGCATTCGATAGTCTCCGCACGGTCTCCATTCGCCATTTTTCTTTTTTACCATATGTAATGGGCTTGCCCATGGGCTATCTGACGGTCGGCAAATTCCGAGCTCTATCATATTTTGAAATTCCTTTTTGGCTATGTCGTATTTTTCTGGAGGTAATGAGGTATTTTTCTGGAGGTCTTGCTCGAGCTGCGACGGGTGGTCCTGTAGTGATAATGTGGTGTTCAATCTTATGTTTGGGCGCATTGCGTAGAGAGGACTCTTTCGTGATGTCTTCGTATTTGTTTAAAAGTTGCGTAATACGTGAATTCGTTCCCACTGCGATAGTACGAATTGTTTGTTGTGTCGCTTTTTCTGAAGTTACATGCGTTGTCAGCTCTGTAACTTTGTCGATAAGTTTGCGACCTGCTATGTCGACTAATAGTTTATAGTGCTCTAGAAAATCTGCTCCAATTATTAGTTGTGTAACATCGGCGATTATAAAATTCCATTTATAACATCGTTGTAGTCCTAAATTCAAGGTAAGCGTCTTCTCGCCGTAAGTCCTAATTTTAGTCCCATTTGCAGCGTATAGTGTGTATTGTTCATTTTGTAAAATAGAATATCTCTGTTGCTTGCTAATGACTGAAATATTTGCGCCCGTGTCAATCAAAAACTTCATACCACTTTTTCGGTCGGTAATGGTGAGGCGATTGGATGGGTGGATTGCACAGAGTTTCGCCGTTGTCTGTGCTCTTATTCGTTTCCCTGGTTCCGTACGTAAGTCATTGGTTTCCAACCGCATGGTTTAATGCAGTTCCTTGCATATTTTCCGAATCTTTCGTGGTAGTAACAAAATCGATTTGCTCCTCTATAGTTTGTTCTCGGCCTCATAATCGGGAATTGTTGACGTTTCTTGAAATGATTGTGCGTGCTGGGTCGATAGCCATATTGACCTTGCTGAATTGCGTCAATATCTATCTGTAATTTTGCTAGCTGGGCTAAAATGCATGCTGTATTGTTGTCGTTTGAAGTGTCGTTGCTAACAGCTGATATTTCGGTTACTTTTGAATTCATTATTATTTTGTCTGCAATTTGGCTCAGTTTGTCAATTTCCATGTCTTCCGTAACTGCTAGAACCGTAGTAACTGATGTTGGTAAAAGCCTGAACCATAGTAGTTTAATTGTTTCGTCACTGATTTTTCCTCTCCCGAGGACTCGCATTTGACGTAATAACTGCGAAGGTTTTTGATCACCGAGTTCTGTCTCTGATATTAATTTTTGAAACTGTCGCTGTTCTGTTTCTTCGTAACAATCAATTAAACGTTCCTTGATGTTTTTATATTTATCTGTAGTCGGTGGTGAAGTGATTAGGTCACTAACTTGTAGTATTTCTTCCTTGGATAATTTTGCTATTACTGTACAGTATTTGTATTCGTCTCCTTGCTTCTGTGGTGCTAATATGGCTTCTAGTTGCGTGAACCATAATCTTGGTTGGTCTTTCCAAAATTCCGGAATGCGAGATAAAACCGAGGTGCCAGCAGCTACTTCAAGTGTTCCTTGCTGATTTATGTTCGCCTTGCATGGTGATTGTGCCATGTTTCTTGCTGCGTATTCGTTCGTCGGGGTCACCAATTTGCCAAACTTCTTGGCAGTATATGATTAGGTATAAATGAGACAAAGTTGTAGTATAGTCTGGTTATAATTATCCAAAGGTGCATCTTATATACTAACGACTACGTGTTGATCACGGATAGTAGAAACATTTAATAGATATTGAACGTGCGATAAAGATCATAAGATTGCGATGTAGATTGTAGATACAGCACAAAGATATTGTACTGTAACAATACACAAATAAACATACCTGAATAACTCCAACAAGAAATAAAAAAACAATTACCTTTTTCGAAATGTTTCTAAACAATTTTTCATATGTTATTTTATCTAAATTGCAGACTATCCCAAAGGTGCCATTTTTCAAATTTTTTGTGTCGGTTATCTGTATGGAAAACATCCCATGAAAATATATTTTATGTAATAAGCAAAGAAATATAAGATTGATAAACCATTTCCGAATAATCTTGTACATATACATTTTATACATCTTATCATTATAATTATATTCAGCATTGTATAACCATATCTCTAGCGAATAAAAGATTCTATTTCATTCTATTCTATTCAGCTTCTACAATGATAGTCTCATTGGTTTGGTGGTCTCAAGCATGCCGGCCGAGTGTGACATCACAAATTAGATTCCCAGGCCGAACATATGATATTCTTAGAAGCAGCGTGGAGTTTTGATTTCTATCTCATTAATGTCAATAGGCTTGCCCACTATTACATGGATCTAAAAACATACCGGAGAACTTTAAGCACTTAATCAGCAGTACTATTTTTTTTTGTGTACGGGGGAAACCTTCTAAAGACGACCGGTCTTCAGGGATTAGACCAGAAAGTGTGGGATTTTTACTGACTAAAACTACCCTGGTGGCCAACATCAACACATAAAGGGGTGTCACTGTGCCCTCTTAAAAGACCACCTCAGAACAAGGCACGTTCGGGCTCATCCCTGGAGAGACTGTAAAAGATCTCACCTCAATCTTACTGTGCACGGCAGCACGTGACCACTGTATTGCCGTCTGCTCTGGAGTCAGACGATGGGCGAACAGAGTCCCCTCACTGTACGACCATGACCCCAACGGCCCTCCTGGCTAAGGTGACGCAGGTGGAGTTTTGGCGAGTTAGACGCTGAGGTGATTGCCTTTCCGACGACATCGGTAATACCTATACCTTTACCTAAACCTTGAGTCTAATTTAATAACGTAATGTTAAGGGTAATGTAATGTAATCTGTACTTTTGTGCTATAGACATGTTCATCGCAAGCTCTCCGCCTAAGATTTATTATTCATAGTGCGGCCTTCTCCCTATTATGGGAGAAACAAGATTGCATCCGTAATCCTGTAGTCAGTAGAAAAGTTATATTGTGTCGGAGTCGGCACCGAATTTAATTAGAACCCAAAGATAGGGAAATACAACTCAATCTCGTCTGTGATTGGTTTACTTCGGAGCGGAACTTTTTTAATTTCACTAAAAGATTGGTAGTGATTGGCCATTTTTTTGTATCAAAATTATATTTTCGGGTACCGTCTCTGCGAGTGTTTATATAACCATACAGTAAGTTCTTAGATTAGTGCTTTGTTTAAAATTATCCCCTGTACAATATATATTTTGATGCGGCAGTAACCTAATGGCTATGGCGGCGGACTTGCAATCATGTGGTTGCCAGTTCAAAACCCACCCATTACACTACCGACGTGAAACCACTCGTTACACAAGCATTTAGCTTAGCACTAGAATTCTAGTAATGTGCGACCCACATAGCTAGTAAGCTTTTTTATTAAATATAATAAATGACGACACGATTGGCGTAGCGGTTGAGCGATCGGCTTCTGCGCCACGTGTTGTGGGTTCGATCCCCACACGGGGATATATATAAATATTTGAATGATCTATAAGTAGTTGTTTCGGGTCTGGACTTTTGTGCATGCGAGAATTTGTGTTTGTAAACGCACCCACGATACAGGAGAAAATCCTAGTGTGGGGCAACATTAAAAAAAAAAAAAAATAAAGAACACGATATTTTTACGTTCATGTATTTTATGTAAATAGTGTATATTAATAGGTTTCTTTTCATAAACACTTTGCTCGACCTGAGGATCGAACCCAGGACCTCAAGCATAGCAGTCGCGCTTGGGACCACTAGACTAATGAGGCAGTCTATAGATATTAGTTATTCTTTTTTAAACATATGTTAGACTTTCGCGCACTAAAATTTATATCTTCTGAGATATTTTTTAAAGAAAATACTGCTTATGTAAATCCTCTTTCTTTTCACATTTATCCTTAGTTGAGTAGGTACGACTGTTAGTCTCAGCTTTATTAGTGGAGGAATCTGACTCATTAGTCTATTGGTCCTAGGCGCGACTGCTACGCTAGAGGTCCTGGGTTAAATACCCAGGTCGAGCAAAGTGTGATTGGGATTTTCTATAAAACTCTCAGTAACAGCAGGATTTGTGCTCGGTTAATGGAAATAGAAATTACTATTTTTATTTTTTATAGTTAAATATTACATAGTAGTATGTACAAATATTTGTTTATGTTATTTTTATGCAGTTAGAATTAAGGTGTTTTTTATTTATTAATGGAAATAGGTTTGCTCGCTCCTCTGCCTAACCCTTCGTGGAAAACAAGCATGATGGTATGTTAGGATGAACATCGAATCATTTAAACGACAGATTTTTAATGAGCCAGTTCGAAGTCACACAATTTACGCGAATGTAGTGGCCCCAGATTCCGCTGAAACTAGAGCAAGAGGTAACGTTATACGACAGGAAAATAGGCTGCCATGTCTGCATTAATTCTCACTACACCACCCCCTACTATCCTCCGCTTTACTTAACCCCCACGAAAGGGGAGTCTCTTGAAGGGAGCCTTACCGCACTGATCAAATACATAAGGCAAATGTTTGACTGGGATTAATTTATTTGAATCGATGTCACCTTCACAGCTTAGCCCTTGCCTGCCTGCCGAATATATTTGCATAAGGTAGGACGCACACAACAGTCGGCAGCTGATATTTTACGAGGGTGATTGTCAATGGTAGACCACAATAAGAATGATAGAATGTTATAATAAGCATAGCCTAGTTGTATGACCACCATATTGGACTGCTAAGTTTGACTTATTATAAGTGCCTACCTACTATGCTTTTATACTAATTTTATCCTAAATATTGTGCATATCTATAATAATTGATATAAACACTAGTCCTTGCCTTTGTATTTTGCTACTAACCAATGTTTGTGTTTATATTGTTGAGGTGCCTTATGTAGATAAATAAATAAATAAGTTGGATTTGATTACAAATTCGAATCGGAGGCACGTACCTCTGACTTTTTGTAATCATGCGCGTATTAATAATTATCACTCGCTTAAACGGAGAAGGAAAACATCGTGAGGAAACCTGCATGATTGAGAGATTTTCTTGATGGCGTGTGAAGTCTGCCAACCCACACTAAGCCAACGTGGTGGACTATAGCCCTCTCATTCTCCCACGGGCAGTGTGGGTGTTGCGATCCTTGGACTGTAATTTTTTTTTATATAACCTTCAGGGAAGTTGTTTCATTTGTGGATGTTTGTGGGTCGGACCCACAAAGCAGGAGAAAATACTGGTACCGTTATAGTACCTAGCCAAGCTTTTTACTCTTAAAATATTTTGAAATCTGTATGCTAAGGTCTATCATTATAGGTCAGGTAAATAATTACCTAAGAAAGTAACATGTAGATTTTATAAAAAGTGTCTGTCTTGTAAATTTTATAAAAAGTGCTACAGTAGTTTGTCCAGATAAACGTCATTTTAAAACCCGAAGCAAAAAGAGGGGTGTTATAAGTTTAACGTGTGTATCTGTATGTCTGTCAGTTGCATCGAAGCGTCCAAACGATACGATTTTGGATAAGTTTTTTTTGTTTGAAAGGTGACTTCATCGAGAGTGTTGCTATGATTTAAGAAAATCTGGCGAGCAGATTGAAGATTATCAGTTCTTTTCTGATTTGTGTAGGGTTGTGAACAACTTCCACAGGTCTGGTCGATTTGAAATTTGGTATCCTGTTACTTCGGTGATATTGCAAAAACATGTTAACAATGTCTTGATGCTGCGGGGTTTTTTAATTTTTTTTTTTGTAGTGAAGAAAATCCTCACCTGTCCGCTGCCCCTGGAGGGCAGACTATCCACTCGGCACCTCCAGTGTGGTTTCAGACTAGTACCTACCCACTAAAACTACTTTTGCCTTTTCTCACCTTAGGGTATAGTATGCAATTCGTAATACGTTCACCATGATCCCAACAGGCTTCAAGGAAACTTGCTTAAGTCTTGACTGTGTAATATCGTAAATTGATTATTTTGCGAGGTAACTGTAATGACGTCGACATCTAAAAAGAAATGTAATCGAATCTACACAATAGTGATGTGTGTGGGTTTTTTGTTAGTGTACCCATCAGGTAAAGCGATAAGATAAAAGAAGTTTCGTTAGTTAATTTAACGAGTTCACATTAACAAAAGAGATTGTGAACCTTTTAATCTTAAGATGATCAAGTAGTTACAAAAAAACTGGGTAGCCTTGGATAGTTTTAATTTTATTTTTTTAGTTTTAATTATATTAATGTATTTACTTTTGGCAATAAACGATTATCTATTATCTATATCTATATCTATTATTTTATCTCATAACTATCTAGTTAATATCTATTAATATATAAGCAGTTTAGCAACGTGTCAAAGAGCTGAGGCATAGGACTCAAAAAATGTGTTACAGTTGAACCGTAACCAAACATAAGTAAAATATTAAACGTTATTTCCACAAAATCAATGCAATGTGGCCATGTGGCGTGGCTTAACATTTATACAAATGAACTGAGAAACTTATCGTTTTTTAGCCCCGACGTAAAAACGATGGGTGTTATAAGCTTAACGTGTGAATCTGTGTGACTGTTTGTTGCATCGTAGCGCCCAAATGAATGGGCCGATTTTGATTCAGGTTATTTGCTTGGGTGACTTGATCAAGAGTGTTCTTAGCTAAGATTTAAGATAATCTGGCGAGCAGTTTGAAGATTATCAGGTCTTTTCGGGTTCATGAAGTCTGATCGAAACTCAACGTAAGCGTTATTTCACGCCGGTTTTCTGTGAGGCCGTGGTATCACTTCGGTCCCTTCGTGCCGAAGCATGGCTCTCCCACGGTAAACATCTTTTGGAATGGTATCGTGTTACTTTAATGATATTGCAATAACATGGTACCATGTCTTGATGCTGTGTGGCTTGATGCTTGTTTTATATTTTAAATTGATTTCAGCTCTGGTGGAAATTGCGAACAGTGACAGTAGGTATCTTAAATTTTTAATACTAGTTAATAATTGTAGACGAAGTTTTAAATAATCAAGTCGTTTTAATCTGAACGTTGGGCATTTTCCTCGATAACGCGCAGTAAGGGGAGCTATCCTAGAGGCTCTATATTATTTGGACAATTAACAGAGCGTAATGGGAGCCGACGCTCGCTTCGGAAGCCGAGGTCGAAATTTCCAATTGTCTGTGAAATATTGTATTAAAATTGTATACTATGTTAGAGCCTACTTTAGCAGGTTGAATTAATACTTTTGTTCACTTTAATTAGGGCGATTAATTTGAACAAATATTGGGATTCTGAATAGAAACTTTTTGGAGAAGAGACTGATATTTTATTAATAAATTCAAACTGTTATGATGTCACGTTCAGTGCAATGGCTGAGTGACTGGCTTCTACAACACTTGTCGTAGGTTCGATTGCCTCATAGAACATGTTTGTATGCCTACCAATGGTTTTTCAAGGTGTTCGAGAACCTATACGAGTTTTTTTTTAAATGTGGAAACGCACCCTCTATACAGAAGAAAATCCTAATATGAAATAATTTTGGCATATACTCTAGAACAGAGTCAACCTCCCATACCTCTATGGACTAGGCTAGGAATAGGTTCCTTCTAAGCATGTGTGTTCCATCGCCGATTGCAACCTTCCATCCTTTAAGTGAGATGGTCTTTAGGTCATACGCACGCCTATACAATAAAATATAAAACTAATTCAAAACCCGAGAAAATGGGAATTGAATCCAGGACTTCTAGCTTAGCAGTCGTGCTTATAACCACTAGACTAATGATACAGTTCTCAAAACTAAAAAAGATGTTAAAGAATAAAGAACTAGTAATCTTGAATAAGTTATTTTTGAATTCAACTTAAACTTTATATAAATAAACCATTAACAGCTTTCCGCTCTTATTCCAAGAATTTTGTTTGAGATACAATAATAAATACTAAGCTCTTACAGTTTCTACCTGGAAGGCACATTTACAATTTCTTTCTTGTAATGATGATTAGCAAGCTGAATGCTTGATTGATCATGATTAGCAAACCGAACTAGCAAGCTGAAGTGGTAGTGGTCGGGCCATATCTGTAGAAGAACCGACAACCGCTGGGGTAGACGTGTTCTTGAGTGGAGACCGCGACTTAGCAAACGTAGCGTAGAACGCCCTCCACCAACATGGAGTGATGATTTGTGAAAGATTGCTGGCGGAAGCTGGATGCGACAAGCCGAGGACAGGGTGAGTGAAATGGCGCATATTGGGGGAGGATTACGTCCAGCAGTGAACTGCTATAGGCTGATGATGATGGTTGATGAAATCAACAGAGTCCTTGAGTTGGTGATAAAATACGAAGAAAATATTATTATTTAGAAACTAAATTCGCTGAGTTGAATTTTCTGACGAAAGGCAATATTATTTTATACTAGAAATACTAAATGAAATTGCAAATTTACTGAAGGTAACTTCACTGTAAATAATTGTATCAAGCTGAGAAATCTACTAATTGAAGTTTGCTAAAACATTGCGAATGCAATTTATTTTATACTTATATATACTTATATTTATACACTCAAACCTATACAAAAATCAAACACTATGTACCTATATTAGTTACATCGTTTTATGATGGACATTAAAAAACCCAAACCAAACGCTATAAGTCCACTTTATCATGCATAGCGCTAAAATATGGAATGCGTTTCTCGAGTGGGTCGTCCCTGATAGATATAATCGTAGATCTGGCGATCAAGTATAAGCGTATTAAAATTTTAAAAATATATTGCATATTTCTCTGAGCAGTATTAAAATCCTAGAGGTATTTATTACTTTTCTATTAATTATAAAGAATACAGTAGTAGTAAGTCTTCTATCGAACAAAAAACTACTAAGAAGAGATTTCAATGCCTTTACCAGCATTTGTAATTACAACGTAAAGGCAACGTGAGCGTTAACTATTTCCAATAATTAATGGCATGTGATTAATAAACCTATACCGCAAGGGAGTGTAACTTTGAAGAGTATTTACAATGTTTGATTACCTGAACTGAACATGTAAGTACTTCTAAGCTTAAGAGAAACTTATATGTATACACTTCTATTAGATACAAATAACCACTCAGTTACTCTAGATATATCAAAGGAATATATAAACATAAATGATTGGAACATTTCTAAGGGTAAAACGTCAGTGGAAGGAAAATAGTTCCTACTAACTTATATAGGTACGAGTATGTGTATAAAGAAGAATTCGCGGCGAGAACTGAACTCAATTCCGGAAAAAGCGTTTAAAAAATGTTTTGATGATTGGATTATTCGTTGGCGTAAGTAAATCGTTTTTGAAGGAGAATACTTTGAAGGCGATACAATAAATTTGGATGAATAACGAACATTTTGTGTATTAGTGATCTTTTCTCGGTATTTTCTTGACAGAGTAGTATAATTGTAATAATGTCATTTCGTGAGGTACCTATCATTATAATAACATAACATACATCACGCCTGTTTTCCCCGAAGGGATATACAGAGGCGTACAGATAGGTACACCCACAGTTTGCCCGTAAGTTTAGGTGCCATATGATATGGGTCGGGCCTTTTGACGTTAACCGGGCACAACTTTCAAACACCGAGCTGCTACTGAGACATTCACAGACAAACCTAATAACACTTTGTTCGACCTGGGAATTGAACCCAGAATCTCCAGCGTAGCAGTCGCGCTCAGAACCAATAGGTTAATGAGGCAGTCATAATAATTATCAGCGAAAAGCCGTTCACTGCTGAACAAAGGCCTCCTCCATAGCCTTCCACAAGAACATGCTGCATCCAATGATCCCCAGCGACATTTACGAGGTCCATCTCGTTGGATGTCGTTCCACAGTGCGTTTTCTGGTGCGTGGTCTCCACTTGAGGACGTTTCTGCCGCAGCGGCCATTAGTTCTACGAGCTATGAGCCCCGCCCACTGCGACATAAGCTTGCTGTTCCTTTGAGTTAAGTCAGAAATTTTGAAATTTCCTCATTTCTGACCGATAGCGTAGAGAAATGCCAAATAGCTCTCTCCATAAATGAGATAAGAGTTACATTTTCGGTTTTAGCATATATTTGCTAGGTGGTAGGATCTCTCGGGATCTGACTGGCTGGTGACCACCCTTACGTCGGAGTCTGCCGTAAACACCTTGGTATGTGTTTCGACTTTTGCGCGTAAGAACCAGTTCCATTAGAACGCATCAGCAACTCCTCTGGTGTTGCAGGTGTCCATGGGCGGCGATTACTACTTACCGTCAGGTGGCTCGTCAGCTCGTTTGCCGACCTAATCAATAAAAAAATATATTACTAATTTACCGATGATATTATTATAACGATATAAATGTTCTATAAGAAACTTACCAAATAGAAAGTTCCAAACCATTTTCGAAACCGCGTTCTCTCATCAAGTTTGATAAGGCATAAGTTGTAAAAGGCATAAATTGTATAAAGCACAAGTTATATTGACGGCGAGCTGTACTCGTAAAATGCCAAAGTTACTTTCTAAAGGACACGTAAAAATTTAAAAACGATACTTTTGTACTAACTTTTCCAAGTTAGAAGGTCTCATTAAAAATTTTGACAAAGATTTTGAATCTCTATTGTGAAACAATTTTGTTAAACAGTACTTTAGAAAAAAAGTCTAGAATGTTACAAAGAAAGGTACTTATCTGTGAGAAGTTTATAAATAAAATATCACTCAGAGTGTGAGCATGTTGTGGTTTCGATCCCAAACGAAATGAATATTTGTGCCTATGATGATGAATGTTTGTGCATGTGATTATTATAAAAATAAAGGTAATATAAAGCTATAAGATATACTTACCTAGGCTTTGCAGACTCATAAATAAATATTACGATCACTTAGATATTTTTAGTACATCACTAGCTAAATTCAAGAACCAAGTCCTTCAATTATCTGTCGACTAAGTAGTATCAATGTTTTCTCGACTCTTTATCTTTATATAACATTTTTTATTTTTTTTATTACTATATCGCATGTAGTGTTTACCTCTTAATATTGTACACTAGGATATAAGTGTGACATGAAAAAATAGCTGTATTATGTGTAACATGTTGGTGAACCAATAAATAAATAAATACTATAAATATATATAATTTGGCTTAAAGGCGGCGCAACAAGTTGAAAGATTTATCACATTTAAAGTAAGACCTTCAACAGACAGAGGCGTACTAACGTACACTCACAGTTCGCGGATATGTTTAAGTCCCATGTAATAGGGGGCGGGTCTATTGCCATTAACCGGGCACAAATCCAAACTCCGAGCTGATACTGAGGATTTCATAGAAAAGCCCAAAATATTAACACTGCTCGACCTGGGAATCGAACCCAGGAACTCCAGCGTAGCAGTCGCGGTTGGGACCACTAGACTAGTGATTCAATCTTTTATAAACCTGTCACTTTATTATTATATTTTTTTATTCAAAATTTGCTCGCTTCCGCTCCTCCACCGCTACGACCCTTTCCTATTCGACATGTACCTATTATATCTAAATCGTCACCTATTCAATGTAAGGTCGTTACTCTTAAGGGCTGCAGTACCCGGCTTTATTACGACTCGCGTTTTATCTCGTATGTGTGTGTAGTAGGTAGATTACAGTATGTTTGTATGATGGCTTGACGAGATTTGAACCCTATACGATTAAGGAGTTTTATAACAAAGATAAAACCGCCTTCAAAAACATAAAAATAATGCTAAGTGCGAAACAGTTTCGGAAGTCGGTGATCTTTGTCGCATCATTTGTTTTTGCCACCGACTTCCGAAACTGCTTCGCGCATAACATTATTTAAAACTGTTATTTTATGCATTATTTTTATGTTTTTGAACGCGGTTTTATTTTTGTTAAAAGTAATATTTCAACATTTCGAGTAGCGAGTAGAATTTTACGTATCTCGACGACGTTCTCATTTAGTCGTCGGTACGTGTTATTGTCATGTTTTTCTAAATTTTGTTATCAGATATTGACCAAATTTATATGAGACCATATTATGGGAAGTATACCCTTGAAAACAAAAGAAGAATTTTCTAAATCGGTCCAGGCGTCTTTGAGTAATCGGGGAACATACTTAAAAAAAGGTTCCGCCGAATTGAGAACTTCCTCCTTTGTTGAAGTTGGTTAAATATTACATAAAATACATGTAATTGATTGCTGAGGATGTAACGTGATGAGTAAAAGAGATAAAGTGTTATGCCTGTAAGGTGTGAGTGAGATATCGAACGAATTTAGGTATAGAATGTTTTTGAGTCGGGGTTAAAAATTCCTTCCGAGGGTTAAATTCCTGGAAATGGAGCAGTGTTATTGGGTTTTTCTATGAAATTCTCAATAGTCGGTTGGAATTTGGGATTTGTGCCCAGTTAATGGCAATAGGCTCGCCCCGATACCGGTGAACTGTGGGTTTTCATTAGTATGCCTCTGCCTAAGCCTTCGAGGAACACAGTCGTGATGGTATGTTATGTAATTTTATTTTATTTGAAACAGCTCGTATCTTATTACATCAACCCTATGTATACATTTTTAACAACACCTCTGCCTTTCCCCTTAGGGTAATACCGGTATATTAGTACGTTCTACTTTGAGAAATGGATATTGGTGTTTTGGCATTACAATAATTTTGTGTACTTAGGTAAAATATGTTCTATTGTTTCTGAAGTAATAAATTCCTGGAGGAAATAAAATGTCAGATTATCTGAGCGTATTTATTTATTTATTATATACTGTATTGTACACAAAATAAAACATTATATGTCCGGGTTGTTTTGTTTTTTGCTTGATGTGCAGGATAAATTTAGTGGGCCACGATCGCTTGCCCCCCCCCCACCCCTAAAAAAAGAAAAGTAACATGACTCGTAAGAGCCGAAAAGTCTCGACAGACGGCGCCCGATGAAGGCGAAGATGTAACTATTTACATAAATAAATTATAATTTATCAACCAAATTTCCAACGCACCTAAACAATCTTTTACCAATACTGTTGGCCTAGAAAAAATGGATACCGGTCTCTCTTCCATGTTCATCCATTTTTTCTGATTAAATTTATTTATGAGCTTCAAAATATCGGCTTTCTCGTAGAATCCCTGGGAGCCTGGCTGTTTCCAACAAATGTATGTAATAGAGGAAAAATTCCTTGCTTCAGTAAGATGAAATAACTGTTTTATCATAAATAAATATAGGTACTGATATTCCAAATATATTTGGGAGTGTTTTGGTATTTTTCGTAGTGATTCAATACCATAATAAATAAAATAAAAAGAGAAAACTAGAATTAAAATATCTTTCTATCTTCTCTCTTCCTCAGTGTGCCTCTTTGTAAAGGTCTCTCGCAGCTTTTTCGAAGTACTATATCCCACGTCACTCGCTCTAGTTTGCATCAACTGTCCCCATAATTCGTGTTTCTATCTACATTAGGGTCTTCCTCTTATTCTTTCTGGATCTTTATGATACTAGATGAAGGGGCGTTTGGTCCATTTGTCTTGGTTTTCTCGTATCGTGTGTCTTGTGCTGCATACAAAGGTAGAAATTAACATATCATCGCACCTGTATTCCCCGAAGGATTAGGCACCGTCACAACATAGGTACTTATAGTATGCTCTATCTAGCAAAAAATTAAAATGCTTATTGTTGAACCAATTTTGTTTTTGTTTTACGGCTCTGTTTATTGTCTATTTTTTTATGAGACCATTAAAAATATCAGTCAACTAGCCTAATCTATAGGCAATTACAATATTTGTGTGCCATGCTTTTCCCCCGTGTGGGGGAAAAGGATGGCGGGCAGGGTTAGAATACAGTTCTTCACGGCTCTTACGAGATGCCTATCTGAATTGCCATTCTCAACTAGACCGGCATCTCGTAAGAGCCGAGAAAATATCTGACTTGCTCGGTGGTAGGACCTCGCGGGGTCTGACTGGCTGGCGACCGCCTTTACGTCCGAGTCTGTCATAAAATACCTTGGTGTGTGTTTCGACTTTTGCGCATAAGAGCCAGTTACCCTCGGTTGCTGTGGCTCTGGCAGTCTGTAGTCCGTAGGGGTTCTTAAGGCTCGGCAACGTATCAGCAACTCAACAACAACAACAACATCGGGTGGCTTCCCATTAATCCTTTAACTTGTCTATTTCCAAGTTGAACAGTAGGAAGACAATGGAGGGTATCTATTCGAATGCAAGTCATTCTGTAGGACATATCCGGTAGACTGGAAGTCGTCCCAGCAAACTTCGTATTCAAAAATCCAATACCCTTTAAATTCCCATTAGATGCTTCAATTTTACGATCTAACGATCTTCCAGAGGAATGGCTGTCGTATGTTTTAAGATGCGCGCTCATGCAACCGTCAAATGCGATTTTATCTGCATCAAAGTTAGGACCACGACGCGAACACTTTAAACTTCAGCAGAAATATTAAAAGTTTACTCTCTGAAGCCTTGAAGTCTTGCAAAGCTGTGTATCTATTGAATTTCGGCCGAGGATTACACCGAAGCGGAATACAATAATGAACTATTAAATGTCAAAGAGGACTTGCTGCCAGAAGATGTTGTTTGTGAAAAGCTGACTGTGTTACGGGATGGAATAGAATAACAGAGCTGCGATTATCTGGGTTAACATGAAGTGCCTTTTTAATTTGGTAGTCCCTCTCGGTTATATATTTTTTTACATTAACTTTAATAGACAAACCATATTGGTGAGGTACTTATGGTCATTTTAAGTCATGCAAATCCCATGCCCAAACATATATAGTGCAAACTACGCACACACATATGTACTCTCTCTCTCTCTCTTTCTCTCTCACACACACACACACACATACACACAGGCACGCACGCTTATTGTGTATAACCTGTTGTCAGGGTGGTGACCTGTAACTCAAGGTTCCCCTAGGTTCCCACCTTGTTTTGGGCACCAGTCTCCACAATATTTTATGTAACTTACTGTGTTTCAAAGAAATTATTGTGGAGAAATAAATAAACCTTTATTATTAATAGTAAAATAAGGCAAGTAGGTACGGTTATTAGTCTGTCCGAGTCCACCATACCCTGCCATTTCCTTCGGTGGCAGATGATCCATAAGGATTTTTCGTGCTATAAAAAACGGTACGTAATATTTGTCATCGGTGTATGGAAAAAGAAATAGCAGTACGCGAGAATTGTGGCGTAGAAGAAAACGCTGACTCTCTGACTGATTATATCTTTTATTTTACTGGATCTAGGAACTAAAATTTAAACGACGTAAGTATTCTGAATACGATATTTTCAAATTCCCACGGAAAACCAAGATTAGAAGATAATGCAGCTATAAAGATTGAAGATTTTATATAATTATATTAACAAATATACTCAACAATAAGCAAGTTATCGACGAAAATTATCGCTACGTTAATTACGAATCCAATTAAGACGTGAAGAGGGTTCTGTATAATTAGCCGGACCTACAGAGAAATTTGTAACATGATTTTAATGAACTTAAACGAATTACAGATATTCGTCTAAGTTCCAAGTATTTGCCGTACAGATATTTTCTTCCATAGAGACAAATATTTATGTAACTCATAGAAATTTGTTTCTCTTAATGTTTGTACTGGTTGGATATTGCTAATTCTTTTATACCACTAAGGTGGCAAACAAGCATACGGCCCGGCTGATGGTAAGCGGTTACCGTAGCCTATGGACGCTTGCAACACCAGGGGTATCTCTTGCGCGTTGCCGACCCTGTAAATTAAGGAGGAATAGTTGGGCTGGCAGGCCTGGCAGTATTGGAGACATGCTGCCATGCATGACAGCGGCGGTAACAAAACATCACCGCCCCCCCCCCCCAATGCCAACACAACGCTACCTCGCGGAGCTCTGGCGACCTTGCTCACCGTTAGAAACACAAAATAGCACGGAGCTATGTTATTTGGCTACGATTTTCTACAAGGCGGAGGTACTTCTCCAGTCGGGCAGCTCCAATTGTCAGTGGAATTATTCGATTCCACTATGCCCTACCTCTCTTATACTGCGATATTGGTTCGGTCACCTAATACGGGAGCTAATTTTTATAGAAAAAGATCAATTTACTAATTAAATAGAAACTCATAAAACTAAATATTATTCTGGATACATTATAACAATATGTAGGATATTATAATCCCATTGGAAAATACCAGATTTCGAAACGTAAACTAAAGTAGGTCAACCAAACAAAAAATATATCTACATGAAAAAGATTACTTTCACCTCTGAACTAAAATTGGAACCTTTTATATACGTATACCTAAACTGTGGGGGTTGAATTAAAAAAACTGGGTACATTAATCATTATACCATCACGCCTATCTCCCCAAAATTGTTAGGCAGAGGTGTATTAATGTATACCCTCAGTTCACTGATAAGGTTCTAGGTCCCATGTGATAGGGGGAGAGCCTATTGCCATTAACTGGACACATATCCAAATCCGAGCTGCTACTGAGAATTTCATAGTAAAACTCAATAATAGTTTTCTCGACCTGGGGATCGAACCCGGGTCTCTAGCGTAGCAGTCGCCCTTGGGACCACTACACTAATGAGATAGTTATAGATTACATTCAGATTTTAAAATATCCTGTTTTTCATAATATGGAACATCCTCATGGATCGTCCTCTGCCAACTGCCCAGTACTTATGAATGTCGGACTCTTACTGACTCAAATCAGCAGTATTGCTACCTTGCTTTATGGTCAAGACCATGGAACATCTTTTACACTCCAGGACTCCGCAAAGGCTGTGGGCCAACGCAATAATTGAACATCTTTAAGGAGTAAGGCCTTATTAAGATACCTCTTATCCTACGCGCGCTTTTGCACAATATCCCACAATAAACGTATATTTTTTACGTGGGAGAGCCATGCTACGACACAAATGGGCCGGCTCGATCGGAGTGATACCACGGCCTCACAGAAAACCGGCGTTAAACAACGCTTACGTTGTGTTTCGCTGAGTGAGTGAGGTTACTCTTGAGTCACTGGTGACTCCTATGGTGTTGCGGGTGTCCATGGGCGGCGGTAATCGGTTACCATCAGGCGATCCGTCTGCTCGCCCTTCTTTCCCATAAAAAGAATATACAGATAGTATTGTAAAAAAATATATATATTAAACGGCGCTAGGTTTCGTCCCAAGGTCGTGGAACCTTGAAACCTCAGTCTCCTAGTATTTTCATTAAATACTTTATTGTTCACATGTTCGTAGCACTCTCGAATATTACTCTCAAAGGAACCCACAGTTTGAGGTTTACATTAACAAGCTTGGAATTTTATAGCTAAGTTTATATTAAGGTTTCTTGACTACAAGTGCAAAACGTATGACAGTAATTATAAGTCGAAATATAGGGTATTATAATTATTTTTAATTGCCACTTAATTATTTTTATAGTGTATAGAGTCAGTACAAAAAAATACATGCAGATTCCCTTAAAAAAACAGGCCTTCAAAAACATAAAAAAATGTCTTATGTGCAAAACAGTTTCGGAAGTCGGCGCCTTTGATTTGATCGATCTTTTGATTTCGCCACCGACTTTCGAAACTGTTTTGCACACAACATTATTTTTTATGTTTTTGAAGGCGCCTTTAATTTTTCTTGAAAGTTATTTCATTTCAACATTTTTAGTAGCGAGTAAAATTTTACGTATACCTTCGTTTGTGATCGGATCTTGACCATATTTTTAAAGAACCATCTCTGAAGTATAATTTACTGATCAATAAAATTAATCGTCGTAATCGGTTCATAATTAGCGGAATAATCGCGTAACAAATATAAAAAAAATACAGTTGAATTGAGAACCTCCTCCTTTTTGAAGTTTGTTGATAATACCTATCTCCATATCCTACCTATCTTTAAGACCTCTATATATTCCATATTAGTTATGCTATTGTACAAGAAATTTCCTTTTCCCAAGTTCAGCATAAAGCTTCAATGATTTGGTTGGATCTCTTGATCTACATTTAAGTACTTACATATTTATTTAATACTATAATTTTTATATGAAAAATCACTAAGCGCTGGTTTGAATTGGTTTAGTATACAACTTTAACGTTATTAATAAAGTAGCTTTTGCCAGCGACTTCGTCCGCGTGGAATAGTTACTTTGTTCCCTAGTTCTTCGCCCGCGGTTTCACCTGCGTTGCCCCGTTCCTAAGGGTTGTAGCGTGATGTTTTATAGCTTGAACCTTTCTCATGAATCACTCATTTTCCCAACATTTCCCTTCACTGCTCTGCTCCTATTGATCGTAGCGTGATGAAAAGTATACTATAACCTGCCCAGGAGTATGAAGAACAATTGTACCAAGTTTCGTTGAAATCCGTCGAGTGGTTTTTGTTTCTATAACGAACATACAGACAGACAGACAGACAGACAGACAAAAATTTTACTGATTGCATTTTTGGCGTCAGTATCGATCATTAATCACCCGCTGATAGTTATTTTCGAAATATATTTCATGTACAGAATTGACCTCTCTACAGATTTATTATAAGTATAGAAGATAGATATAGATTGCGTAAATAGGTAACAGACAGACAGTTACATTCGCGTTTATAATATTCAGTATGGATTTATTATTAAAATTTCTGCTTACCACAGCTTGCTTATTGAAGTCGTGGTGAATGGGATCCCAAGTACTAAGGCCCTGATCATATAATATTATGGCAATGGTAGGCTAGCATGGTTTTGAAATGGTACTAGACCAAAATTTTCCGTTCAAGAGGTTCTACATTCCGACCTGCATAAAAAGTATTAATGCTAGATAGTACTAGAAACCAAAATCTCAATAGTAAATGTATTCAGTATTCATACGAATATCAACGTCTGGGGCTCTGATTGTGGTAATATCGTGTGATTGCGTCAGAAATTCAAGTTCCACGAAGGTTTATTTTAATTGCAAAGTTGAGTCTAGCGATAAAGCACTGTTTGCTTTTGAAACTAGGTTAAGTTACAGTGAAATCTAGATGATTTAACTTTAATCTAAGAACTTTTGACTTGTCAGTACTAGTTTGTGGATATCTTTCATTTTAATATTCGATGTTTAACATTTTATGCGACGTTTTCTTGTTTAATTTTGATAACCTTATTTTTTTAAATTAAGAAAATTTATAAACTACCTACTGCGCTTCAAAATTAAGATAACCGACGTGCGTCGCCCAGAAAGCTGCCAAGCTCCAGTGGGACTGGGTAGGCCATGTTAGTCGAATTTTAGATCAGCACTGAGCCAGTCTAACAACTAAATGGCATCCCACTGCAAGGCGACGTGCCGGCGTCGGTGCCGGGATAATTAAGATGTATTTCAAACAGATTCTTTTTTTTAATTCTTGATAGGCGAGAACTGAGACTGTCGGTCAAGTAACGCTTGACCGACAGTTCGCCTGATATTAAGCGATACTGCGATCTACGATAGAATATGCTTGCCTAGAAGAAACCGATTCAATCGTGATTTAAATACACCTAGATTATATATATCAGGGAAGACACAGTCCATGAATCAATGAAGTAGATGATAGAAGAATCATGGAAAAATCTGGGCCTTTGCTAAAGTTTGGGATAATAAAATTTACCACTGGCTTTTGACTACTAAACCATTGATGCAGGTCTTATTGTATCTATAATGTCCTCTTATCTTAATTTAATCATCTCGATTCTTGGTTTCTGTGCTTAAAAAGAACTTTGACAGAAAACGGTGTGACAGGATTCGGACAGTTCTCACTACAGTCATAAAACAAGCGTATGACGTAACACTAGTGCTGGTTTCCGTTATCCGTCCATGTTCCAAGTCCGGCTATGTTTGTCGGCCACTCACTTTTATTGGATCCGGCTTTCGGCATTCGGCCGCGGATATTACGCGGCGGCAGTAACTAGATCGTGAAATATTCGGATATTGTTTGTTTAGTAATTTTATGGGAACGAATTTTGAAGAATATTCTCGGCTTTCGTTCGGCTTAATGTAGTGAGTGATGCGGTTACGTAGATTTGATTGACGTCTTTGGGTTTTCTTCCTACCGGTAGATATATTTTCTACTAGCTTTTGGCCGCGGTTTGGCTCACATCCCAAAGGATATTTTCAGTGGTTTAGGCGGGAATATGTAACAGACAAAGACAAGCAGAGTCATTTTCGCATTCATGATATATAATTAGTATGGGTTGGGATGAAATGTAGTCATTGCACATTTCTCGTTCCCTATTTTAAGGGACCTAAACATAACTGTGAACTGTGGGTTTACATTATTACACCTCTGCCTAATCCTTCGTGGAATATAGCCGTCTTGATGGCTTACTCCCGCCCGGTCCACTCTTTTACCCCAAGACCCAAGACCTCTAGCGTAGCAGTCGCGCTTGGGACCACTAGACTAATGAGGCAGTCTTATCTTTATCTATATATATAAATGAAGAACCTGACTGACTGACAGCCTGACTGACGTATCAACTTACAGCTGAAACTACAGGAGCTAGATCACCGAATGTTTGCATGCTGGTTCCTTTTGCACTGTAGTCTAGCACTAAGAAAGGATTTTTGGAAATTCAACCCCTATGGTTGTGAAAAGGGGTTGAAAGTCCACACACACATTACCACGCGTTTGACATACACACACACATATTCCTTTTTTTTTTCTTAAATAAACGTTGCCCCACACTAGGATTTTCTCCTATATCGTGGGTGCGTTTACAAACACAAATTCTCACATACACAAACGCCCAGACCCGGAACAACTACCTGTAGATCATACAAATATTTGCTCCATGTGGGGATCGAACCCACAACACGTGACGCCGAAGCCGATCGCTCAGCCGCTACGCCAAACGTGTCGTCAAATAATTATTTAATAAACGATGACATCGTCAAGATTATGTACGGCTGTCATTCGCTATTGACATTTTGGCATTTGTTTTTTTTCCTTATAAATTAGACGTTTCACATTTTATGTTAACCTCCATGGTGTAGGAAAATTACCTAAGGACACAGGCGAAGTTGCGCACGGGAGCTCTAGTATTATATAAATAGATCATAGAAAAATATTGGTAAAAAAGATTACAGAGTTTTAGTGAATCTCGAGATATTTTGCCAAAAAAGCTTACATAAATTGAAAGTAACATACTGTCGTTGGCGTGGCTTTATACGCCTATATTTAGCATAATAATAACACCTAAAACACGTACAAGAAATTATTTTTAATCTCAAGAAAGTTGAAGCAGATGTTTTTCTCAACTCCGAGCTCGTAAACGTAGTCTGAATGGCACATTATTATGTTCGTGTTACACGTGTTAGCGAACAAATGGCTATTTATTTTCTACCATTTTACGTGGAAAAGATTCTTTGGACTAGCGAAAGCAAAACAAAGGCCGTCACAGTAGATTCGACAGGTTGGAATACTTACTAATTGGAAATTCATCCCCTACTTGAGTACCTATACTATTCCAATCGATCTCGATAGGGATCCATTGCGCCGGGGATTGAGAGGGGATGCTCTGTCCCTTTCCTACAGAACGAGTGCTGGTATAAAATATGAACGGTGCAGTGAGTTGTGACGTCTCAAATAACTATAGTTCTCTCTCCGTTTCGTATCAAATTAAAATGTTTATAACTTTCTTGCTCAGTAACCGCCCCATTAGTCTAATGGCCCCATGCGTGACTGCTACACTAGAGGTCCTGGGTTCGATTCTCAGGTCGAGCATAGTGTCATTGGGTTTTTCTATGATATTCTCAGTAGCAGCTCGGAGTTTGGTATTTGTACCCGGTACAAATTTACATGGGAACTAAATATACCTGCGAACTGTGGATGTACATTAGTAAGCCCCTGCCTTACCTTTCGGGGAATGCAGGCGTGATGGTTTTTTTTTCGATGAGCTGTATTTATAGGAAACGTTCCCTAAATAAAATTAGCCTATCCGATCGCTCAACTACCGCGCTAATCATGGCGTCATATTTTACAAGTCAACACTAACCCTCATTTGTTAAAAGAAGCTGCATAAAAACTAATTAACTGAGTATATACATCACGAGAGGATCGGAACCTGGCTCCGATCTTCGAGCATGCAATCAAACTTTATTGTGGGCTCTCTGCGCCCGACCCAGATGCGAGTAGGTGCTGTTGGTGCGAGTTAGACCTCTCTTAGTATGCCGAAACTGTTCTCAATTTTACATCCTGTTTTCGTCGTTAGTACTGAGTATTCTAACTAGAGTGGTTCATTAATTTTGTGAAGGAATTTCGTCGACGTTAAGTAGAAAATACTTGGACACAACTAAAGGTGCTCCCACATCTGGAGCATTCGTCTTAATATAATATTTCAGATCCGATTTTGAGCATTACATTACAATACTTATGGCGTAGCGTTTGAGTGATCGCCTTCTACGCCGCGTGTTATGGGTTCGATCCCCACACGGAGCAAATATTTGTATGATCTACAGGTCTTAAGTTAGTCTGGTCATAAAAAAATACTACCTCCCTGACTTGACAAGCATTCGCCTGTAATATGACATTTCAGTGCGCTTTGATGTTACAAGTTGTGTCAAAATGTCTAGTTTCTGCCCGCGGCTTTGTCTGCGTGGTCTTCCGGATTGGGTCCGACCTAGATCAAAAGTAGCCTGTGTATTATTTCAGGCTATAATCTATCTAGGTGCCAAATTTTGAAAGAGTAACAAACATCTATACATCCATCCATCCATACATCCATCTTGTGAGTATGGATGTATGGACTTTCACCTTTATAATATTGGTAAGGAAGTAAAGATTGTATCATCAAGTTGTTCACAGAAATGCTCGATTCTCTTCTATCACTAATGCTCCGTTCTGTAACGTTACATTACAAGCAAATGCTTCAGGTGAGGAAGCACCTTTAAACACAAGATGTTATAGTTGTGTCGTTCTCACTTTTACATCCTATTTCCATCGTAAATACTGAGTATTCTAAGTAGTGTATTTATAATGCGAATGAATTTCAGCGTTTCTAGTAGTGGAATCCTTATGTGCGTTTGCCATATAAAAAATATATGTTATACTTAAGGTCATCATAAACAAATTGTATTGTTTAAAATTTTTAGAAATATGCCCCAATTTTGGATAATAATTGAAGAAAATATGTCTCTTTTAATCTAATTTGATTTTTTTCTCTTTAAAGACTTAATAGTTAGTCATGAATTTTATACCAAAAAAATTGTAATGACGTAATTAACATTTTTTATTGTTTTTATTTTCTTATTTCTTTGAATATTTTGAAATAATAATGAAACGAGCATTACCTTACGAGCATCCCGCGTGAAGCACCCCCGTATTGCCTGTGACTAACAAATACTAGCACAAAGACTAAATCCTCAAGGTCATTGGGCAATGTAATACCCTTATGGAATGTTTGAGTTGTGCTAAATATTTATCTTTCTTTGCTAAGGACTATATTAAAGGGAGTCTTTGTTCCGTAATCGAATCTCATGACTATTTTTTTAAAGAAAACCCTTGCTTATTATTTAGTTTTTCTTCTGTATCGTGAGTGCGTTTATAAACACAAATTGTGAAACCGCGTACTTACATATATAATATTTAGTGTGGATGCAGGTTATACAAACACGTCCCATACGAGGATCGAACCAACAAAACGTGGCGTAGTTAAATAATAAGTAAGAATGCAATTTATGTATACGCCCAGTGCATTGCGTAATACAATACGATATCATCAATTTACGATCGATGTATACTCAATGCACTGTAATACACCAATCAAAGCTACGTGCATAACGTGTAAGGTCAAAGAATGACCCTTGGATTGTGCAACTGCAGATTATAAGAGAAATTGATAAATGAAATTGGTGAATTAAGAATCTACATTAGGTATTAGCATGCAAAAAATCTATAGTTAATATAATTATATTGTAAGAGGCCGATGTCTGTACATTACTGTAGATATTGAAAAAATAATAGTATGGAGATTTTTTTAATAAAGCAACAGAACCAAAAACAATTATTTTTGAATTATTGTGTGTATGTTTGTACGTGTGTCGCACAAAAACTACTGCATGATTTTGGACGCAGTTTTCACAGTCATATTTGCTGGAGGTCCAAGTTACAATCTAGTACATATTTTCATCATCTCTAGTACATATAAGCAAAGAAAATGAGTGAAACCGCGGGCTGCAGTTAGATATATACGTACGTATATAATATAAGAATAAACGAAGATGTCGCATAACTTAAACAGAGAATACAGACAGTTAAATTGATAATCTTCTAGATTTTTTAAGTCGGTTTAATTCATTCTACTCGTATATAAATAATTTACAAGAATAAAATCGCAAATTCAAAGAAGTTATTTTGAGCATTTCAGAAAGTGCATCTCTATTTCATAAATTTCTACAGTTTTGACATGTATATTGAAATTGAAATAAAATCTAAACAGAAGTCACGATATTTTGCCACAATATTGTATTTCGCGCGCACTGGCATCGTACGGGTGAATTTCTCTATTAATATGAAGCTCAGTATTCGTGTATTATATGTAGAAAAATATACATTATGCATGCAATGCTCAGAATAGATGCGAAGAGTAAAGTAGAGAAAACACCTACATTTCGCCTTATTTCCATTAAGCAAGCATAAATCCAACTCCGAGCTGCTTCTAAGAATTTCAAACGTAGAATTAATTGTTGCTATGGATTGGTATACTCTCGTGAGATTATAAAAAATACTATGGGGTTGGGATATAGATAATACAAATTATGTCACCCTCATCAAAAATCATACTACTATTGCGAAATGCGAAAGTTTGGATGGATTTTTGGATGTTTGTTACTTAATCACGCCAGAACGAGTGAACGGAACTGGATGAAATTTGGCACAGAGATAGATTATAGTCTGAAACATCACATAGGCTAGAAACCTAGTATGAAGCTGAGCGAGAGGCCTTGGATTCCATTCCTAGATCGAGCAAATTGTTATTGGGTTTTTCTGGCTAATTCATGAGTTTGAATAATTTGCTATAAAATGTATTTATAATGCTAGCTGAAGAAATACACCTTGGAAAATACATGCGATACCTTTGTAGGAAATGTATTATGTAAAAAGTATAACTTCTCAAGTTATGAAGATAAAGTGGATACTGTAAATTACAAGTAGCTCGTGTATTGTACAGATGCACCAATTGGATACGTCTCATGCACAAAGACAATAGGTACAGACAACACAAGACAAAACAAGACACTATAACCTCCCTAAATGTTTCTACATATACAGGTACTGTCTGCTATTAAACATATTATATTCTGACTAGCAAATTTTTTTAAACCGACTTATTAAAGAGGTCATCAATTTGACCCGTAGGTACCTATACCGATGTATAATATTGCTGGAATTACAAAATATTGGTATAAGCTGGTCTATGTGTTCTTCTAGTGTGCAGTGATAGCCTAGTGGTATGACCGTTGGATTGCCAAAGTCAAAGGTCTCGAGTTCGGACCCAAGGCACGCACCTCTGACTTTTCGAAGTATTAAATAGTTATTTATCACGCGCTTAAACGGTGAAGGAAAACATCGTGAGGAAACCTGCATTCCTGAGAGATTTTCTCGATGGCGTGTGAAGTCTGCCAAACCGCACTAGGCCAGCGTGGTGGACTATAGCCTAATCCCTCTCATTCTGGACAGTATTAATGGGTTGATTATTATGTGTTCTTCTGAACAGATTTTGGAAGTTGGAGGTGAATAAAAAAGATCCAGTCAAATCGCATCCAGGCACCGATTTCTGACACTGTTCTGGACATAACATTATTTCGTTTGTTTTTTGAAGTCGCTTTTTGTCGCGTTGCCTGCTGCTAAGCGGTAACAGCAGTCTGTAGAAGCCAGTGGTATCACCCACGCGTTGGCATCTTGATATCTCATGCCTTTGTTGTGTGTGAGAAATCTTCTCCTTATATAAATGTAGGTTTGTCTGTAAGAGGAATATTACATTACAGATATTCAAAAGGAATTATTTTGTTTAAGAGTCTTTGAGTTAGTAATCGACAACTAACGCCCGACATCATACTATATTTGGCAGTAATTAGTTAGGTATGTTTTTTTTTCATGCATGGTTGCTAAGTCTTTTTAGCCAAACCTTTTATTATGTATTTTTCACTTCTTCTGTAGGTACTGTTATGTTTTAAGAATAAAATAAATGTATGTCTTTCTATTTTCTTCTACTATTTTTAGATCCGGGGTTTATATGAATAAGGGGTACTTACCCAATTATTGCTCCCGTCTATACAATACCGAGTATTTACAAAAATACAGGTACTCACGCAGCTATTTCACCAATACATTCGAGTTTAGAACACAATTCGTACGTTATGTGCACAAATTCGAAATGAGTTCTCGCTCCGTTGGGTTTTCCACGCGATATTTCTTCGATGCGGGAGTTTGTTGAGTGTATAAGTTTATTATACCATCAGCAACAAAGTTTGTTTAGACGTACCTACTTGTTTATTCGCTTCTTTTTGAGTGTTATGTTCTTGGCATATTGAGGGCTTGTTGTTATATTTACATGTAAGGGTCAGAGCGTGAATTTCCGTGTTTCGAAAACAAAAACATTATTTTCCGTTGATCATAAATAAAGTTTCTACTTGCCACCTCAATAATATTTTTTTATAGTGTAGAAAATCCTCAGTACCTATACATCCTTGTATCGGGGTATGTTGGATTCAAACTAAATAAAAACCATTACTTCACCATTCACCATGACTCCATAAGGCAATCTGTGATCCAGAGCAGTCGCTCCTTCAAGGTGTGAAACCGCATCTTACTGAAGGGCATGCGTGTGACCAGCTTGTACGCCGCATAATATCGTTTTGGGTGGTTACTGAGTCGTGAGGTGGACTTCCCCAGTTAGCTACCTGTTGTCCACATCTCACCCAGGCCAGAAGTCTATTATAGCCCATCAGCTCAAAACAACAAACTTTTTTTTTATGGTATAGGAGGGCAAACGAGCAGACGCATCGCCTGATGGTAAGCGATTACCGCCGCCCTTGGACACCCGCAACACCAGAGGAGTCACAAGTGCGTTGCCGACCTTTTTAAAAGGGGATTGGGCCTCCGGTAACCTCACTCACTCGGCGAAACACAACGTAAGCGTTGTTTGACGCCGGTTTTCTGTGAGGCCGTGGTATCACTCCGGTCGAGCCGGCCCATTCGTGCCGAAGCATGGCTCTCCCACGTAATAAACTCAATATTTACTTAAAAATTGTCGGCGAATTTTATAAATTGGCCCACTATCTTTTATCTAATAAGTTATTATTTTGTTCTTTGTTTTTCTTTTAAACTTAAATAGGGGCTTTTAAATTCTTTATTTAGATTTTATTCTTGATTGACCGTAGACTATGCTTCGTTAAACAATTTCAGAAAACCTTTTCAGTAAGTTGCTTAAAAATACTTTGAGTAAATATATAACAGAATAATAGACTTAAATGCTCCTGGCATTATTTTATGGGTACTAAAATTATACACTACTTTCAGATTTTATTATTAATTTTTCACAATTTTAGATTTTATTTTCGTGAGCTGTTGTTGTAAAACATAAAACATGAAAAATCTGATAGGTAGTTGCTTTTATATCCAGTAATTTCTTTGAAAAAGGGATGTTAAAATGTTTTAATTGGGATGCCATATTTAGTCATTGCAACTGTCAAATTTTGACATTCAATCTGAACTTTGAATAAATCCCCGTGGGTTACGAACACAACATTCAGTTACAAATTGTTTATCACATAAAACATCGTAACTCAAGACATTCGCTGTTCAAAACACACAAATCAAATGTCAAATGAAAAGTTAAAAGTTCTTGGTTAAAAGCGTCGACATATTCCACAGATTAAATATGGCGGACAAATTCGCGGGAAGTCTTGAAAAGTGGCAACACATCAGTCCGCTGTCAAAGTATTGCGCGCGAAATTGTCGTTTCTAGGACGAATGACGTCACGCGGTTCTGTCACAGTTTTCGTGCCTGTATCTAGTGCCCGTTGCCGTTGGCTTTGCATTTAATATTTTAGTGAATTTTAAAGCTTTCTAGTTTTATGAAATACGTATTTTGGGTGGAGTGGGTGAGTGATGTATGAAATTTATTTCATGCGGTTATTTTGACATTCGTTGAAGTGTTGAGGATTTAAATGTAGGTATAAAATTGAGGAATTAAAAAATATAGATTTATGGTTTACATCACAATTTACTGTCAGTTTTTGGTTGGATTCAATTCGTTAGTACCTATCTATAATTATAAAGGTAAGTATATGAAAATTAGGAAGGTATCTTTTATGGGGATAGCATACTCCCTTTTTTTGTTAACCAAAGCTTATATTGGGGAAAAAAGTCATCAAAAAGTCATCGACACATCTCCATTTGTAGATTTTTCCGCCCTTCTTTTCAGTCACTCAAGACAGCATTCAGAATTCAAAATCATCTCAATAGGGTTACTCCAGCCGGATTGTAAATATTGGATTCTAATATAAATTGCTTTAGAATGAAACTAGCAATCAATGGTATCCACGACACAGCCTTGCGTAGTGTGGATACCTCGATAAATCCTAATTTTCAAATTACCCACCATTGTGTAGAACGCTATGTAACGCCACTTTATGTTGTTTTTTTTTTTGGCGAAATAAATGATATGTATTTGTATATATCTGCCTCATTAGTCTAGTGGTCCCAAGCGCGACTGCTACGCTAGAGGTCCTGGGTTCGATCCCCAGGTCGAGCAAAGTGTTATTGGGTTTTTCTATGAAGTTCTCAGGAGCAGCTCGGAGTCTGGATTTGTGCCCGGTTAATGGCAATAGGCTCGCCCCCTATTACATGGGACCTAAACATACCGGCGAACTGTGGGTGTAAATTAGTACGCCTCTGCCTAACCTTTCGGGGAATACAGGCGTGATGGTATGTTATGTTATGTTGTATTGTTTTTGGGATAGGCAAACCAGTAGACGGATCGCCTGATCGCCTGTAAGCGATTACCGCCACCTATGGACACCCGCACCACCAGAGGAGTCACAAGTGCGTTGCCGGCCTTTTAAAAGGGGATTGGGCCTCCGGTATCCTCACGCACTGCGCGAAACACAACGTAAGCGTTGTTTTACGCCGGTTTTCTGTGAGGCCGTGCTATCACTCCGGTGGAGCCGTCTCATTCGTGCCAAAGCATGGCTCTCCCACGGTAATGTAATCATGCAACTGCTACGCACAATCATCTCAACCCTAAAATTCTAAAAATAAATTATAAATTATAACGCATTTAATACACAAATAGGTACGTTTAATTTGCGTGCCGCGACACATTGACATTAATGACGGTCGACATGACACACATTACATTAACTTTACACAATCAACCCAGATTTGTTCGTTGCTTTTCGGCAGTCAAGCCCCTTTGCATTTCAGGGTTGGGCTGTGAAAATATTTTAGTGGGTTAAAATTAATGGGTTAGCCTTTGGGGTTAAATAAAAAAATGCCAAAAAGTCAAAGTTAAATGTTCAGACAATAATAACAGGCAGGTTTTACCTACTTTGTATTGTCAAGTGTGCATAGTTAAATTATAGGTAGGTGTTTTTGAATTGTCAAAAACTAATTGCTGTGTTCCAAATAGTTGGTTTTATGGAAAAGGACCTGCAAGTAACTCCATAGATTCAATTCACGAGCACGTGGCTCAGGTAGCTCGTCTGCTCGTTGGCCGACATAAACATTATCAAAAAAGTATTACTCTAAATTTTAAAATATCTTATTACATGATATTACTATAGAATTAACAGGAATTAACGGGCAATAAATACCTACCTTTGTTCACACACACTTTTTTCACACGTCACAAGCAGACTAGCTTCTTGTGACCACGATCAGTGCAACCTATAGGACTAGCTGCTTGCGCAACCTGGGGCCGTATTATAACGTGTCATCGCCATCATTTTTACGTTATGAGAAAGAGATGCCGCTCTACATATTAAATAGCCTCATCTCTTTCTTACAACCTAAAAATGATGGCGTTAACATGTCATAATACAGCCCTATACTGGTCGAAACGTCAAGTGATTCAAAGGTATATAATGCGCATTAATTCCTGTTGGTTCTATAGTAACAAATATTACTATCGTCATCCTATCAACAGCATCTAGTTATTATGGAATCTGAAGCCACAATAGACGATGAATATTACTAGTGAAATGTTGGAATTTTAACCCTAAAGTTCCGCGCCACGGTTGAACTAAATACCCACCTAATTGTGTCCATTTCAAAGCATTGGCCAGACATGTGACATACATGATTAGTTATGTGAAATTAAACAGGAAATCCGGTTGTAAATTTTCAAAAAAATCTGATGTCTAACAAAAAATAGTAAACACAGAGCCGAAAGAAATATAATAATATGTGGATCACACAAATATTATTTGCCTCAGGTAAAAATGGAACCTGCGACTATTAGCGCAGCGGGTACCAGCGAGGTGTCTTACCAGCCACTCTTAAGGTTTGCTCGTATTACTGTTACGAAATAATATATAATAACATAACATACCATCAAGCCTGAATTCCCCGAAGGGTTAAGTAGAGGCGTACTTAATGTACACCCACAGTTCGCCGGTATGTTTAGCCATTAATCAGGCACAAATCCAGACTCCGAGCTGCTACTGAGAATTTCATAGAAAAACCCAATAACACTTTGCTTGACCTGGGGATCGAACCCAGGACCTCTAGTGTAGCAGACGCGCTTGGGACCACTAGACTAATGAGACAGTCTGGAGGTTCCATCGAGAATATATAATATTAAGTGATATTAAAGGTTAGTTAGTGACTAATTGACCCGGCAACAATGTTACTCGTATATATTTTGTGAGACCTTGATAGTGTCTAGATTAATATCGATATGGCTGGTACATAGCTAATAATAGAATACCAATTTTGTGTGTCAAACAGGATTGAGATTGGATGGCTTAAACCACAGACAGAGCAATTTTGAAAGAGGATAGGGAGTTCTTTACCTAGCAGTGGGATGAAATATGCTACAAAAACAAGATTACGATATTTCATACTGTTTGATTTATATATATCTATAATCATATCTATAATTTATATATACATAAATATAATATAGTTTGTATAAGACTACACGGTTTACTCACGCATGATTAAGGACTCCTATTGAGTCTGAAACTAGTCGGGCGATCCCGAGAATGCGCGTGAGTAAACCGTGTAGTCTTTAAATAATTATAATATAGTTTATTTATAGTTTTGTTATATAGTTATTAATATGCATCTGGTGAAACGATGCGACGAACGATAGGATCCGATTTTCTCTCGGTATTAGCGTCTCTAGAAGTCTACAGTCCGTGCTCTTAAGGGATGAAAAACGATCAGTAACTTCTCTTGTATTGCATACGTTCATGGGCGGTGATGACTACCACAACACACTACTAAATCTCCGGGTGGTTCATTTATCGGCTCGTTTGTTAACTTACTTAAAAAATAGATTATTATTTTAAAGCCAGGTGTTGCTCGCGGTTTCTTTTGCATCTTAAAATAATTCAACTTATGAGCTTCCTCAAAATGTAATCTACAACCTGATTTGTTCAAGGGTTTTGGCGTGAAAAGGTAACAGTCAGAGCTCCTTTCACAATATTACTATGGATACTCATAATTAAAATAAATACATAATTATTATCTCACGGAATGGTGATATGACAGGAAAGCAGTGATAACCTAGTGGTATGACCGTTGGACTGCCAAGTCAAAGGTTTCGAGTACGATCCCAAGGCACGCATCTCTTACTTTCGAAGTCATGTGTGTCTGAAATAGTTAATTAACACGCGCTTAAACGGTGAAGGAAAACATCGCGAGGAAACCTGCATGCTTGAGAGATTTTCTCGACGGCGTGTGAAGATTGCCAACCCACACTAGACCAGCGTGGTGGACTATAGCCTAATCCTCTGATTCTGACAGAAGACCCGTGCCCAGCAGTGGGACAGTATAATGGGTTGATTATGTATGTTATCTCACGCCAAAATTCCCGTCATATCACCATGGACATAATTTGGTTCCTTTTTGTGCTAGCCATTATGGCCTTGTTATTTACAGACAAGGCAATTTTCTTCGATGTTTTCCGATGAATAAGATGGCTCTCCACGTCATTCACAGACATGACGTAAATGTTTGACAACCCGTGAAACGAAAGCGGAGCGCTTTGTACCCCGATAATAATGTTATGTATTTTTAGTAACCAATGCATCGAATTTTGAGAAATTGTATTTTTCCTTTAATTAATTTAATTTCTGTTGGTGGACTAAAGCTCTTGCTCGGTAGGGCAGTAAGTGAGTGACGGTCATGTATAAATTCACAAAATCACTCTCGAAAATAATAAATTTTTCTTTTGTGTCTATAATTTGTTGCGTGACCTGAATAGAGAAGACAATTTTTATGTTCGTTTTTTATACACATAGATAATGAACCGAATAACCTATCTGAAATGCTCTAAAAAGAAATAGCAAAAGAAAGAAAGAAACACATTTATTTTGTCCTCACAATACATAAAGGTTACATATACAATAAAGAAGAACACATTAAAAAGATAAAGGAAAAACAATGGAATAATAAAACTAAAATTATGAATATGCTGATTTGTGAGAACAAAAAAGGACCCTAGCTCAGCATGTGCCACATCATTGCAATAAATGACGCGGCGCTGGTATTCTGCTAGAGTGAGAGCCTTGAGTGACTTCACGCACATCGTACAGCAAATTAAAATCATTTAACTAAAAATAACTAAACAGAATAAGATTTGGCTAAATGGGCGTAGTAGCCAAACTATAAAAACATATATAAAAAAAACTGTCTATGGCAAATAAATCTGAGAAATAAATTAAAATAACCTTTAATATTGGCGCCAAAACAATATCGATCTCTCTTTAACCTATACGATAATGTAGAGAAAAAGACAAGGAACACTATACATACATTTCGGGACAACAAAGTTAAATCCTTAGAATACCATCACGCCTGTATTTCCCGAAGGGTTAGGCAAAGGCGTACTTAATGTACACCCACAGTTCGCCGGTATGTTTAGGTCCCATGTTATAGGGGGCGAGCCTATAGCCATTAGCCGGGCCCAAATCCAGACTGCGAGCTGCTACTGAGAATTTCATAGAAAAACCCAATAACACTTTGCTTGACCAGCTTGCAGGACCTCTAGTGTAGCAGTCGCGCTTGTGACCACTAGACTAATGAAGCAGTCTCTCTAGACATCATTGTAAAATAAGTGAGTGTCATAGTGTAGAGAAATTGAAATAGTCCATTCAAGAATGAGACATAGCAGCTTTGAGTTAAGTTATCCCACAGACACGTACGCCATGCATTCGTAAGATATTTTGTTACCTCACTATTATTTAGAAAGGTCAACGACCCGGCGTTACATATCGTTTCCAGGCTCAGGATTTTTAAATATTTTTGGACATTAAAGTTCAGTAGAGGCGCTATGCATCTGAGTAAGTAGTATTAACAATCTAAAACGTTGATTTGTAAAAAATCATATATTTTCTACGTTCAAAACTTGACTTTATAAGGGTGTTGAATTTTAGTGGCTGTTTAAAATGAAGCCAGTGTAAACCGAATTGTATGGAGACTTCGCTTCTGGTCTCGATAAAAATAACAGAAATAAATATAATTTATCATTTATTGGAAATACTCTATCAATCTAGCATTGAACCCCTTTCATACTGCGGAATCCTATGTTACTTAATACCTCGAACCCTACCGTACCGTTACGTCATTTGACAGAATTATAAACCAGACACGTTCGGATGAGCAGAATGATCATAGAAACATATGGCATCATACATCGTGTATGGCCTCCGCATAATGGACGTTTGTACCATTTGTACCAAGCAGGCGCAGGTTTAGGTCTAACAAATGACATTGGGACGGTCACCGAAAGAAATATTTGTTTGAATGGTATACAGTGTAATGTCCTAAAGATACGAGGGGCCATAAAGTGTGGCCTCGGAAGTTATTTGACTACAGAGATTTTTGTGAATTAGGGAAGATTTTTATTTAAGGGTTTTTTTTTAAGTTTCCTACGTCATACATATTTTCGTTTATTTGTAATTTAAAATATATAGATTTATTCTGTATATTTTTCCCGTTCCTAAGGGTCGTGATGTTTGGAATCTTCCTCATGAATAACTCTGTTTATTAATAAGCGGCGGTACCCTAATTGCTAGGGAGTCGGACTTGCGATCATGTGGTTGTCGGTTCGAACCCCACTCATTGCACTACCGACGTGAACCTACTCGTAACACAAGCATTTAGCTTAGCACGAGGGGTTAACAAGAATACTAGTAATGTGCGACCCACATTGCTAGTAAGCTTTTTTTAAAAAAAATAATAGTGCAAACCGCATGAAATTCCGTTTAATAATTTTCAAGTTTATCGCGAACAGACAGACAGACGCGGCAGGGGACTTTGTTATATAATATGTAAAGATAATAAAAAAAAATACTTAATTTGAAAATATGTATGTAAGTTAATTTATTAAATTAAAGCAATTTATGGCTTTATAGACGGATAGTTACGAATAAAAGGAATACTTTTCGTTAATTAACATACTGATGTGATATTTAGGTACATTACGGACGAAATAATTGTGCAGATCTGAAGTTGTCCGCAGTTAGTTTTGCAGTGGTAAAAAACTGTGTAAAAACAAAACATAATCAACCCAGTATATTGTCCCACTGCTAGGCACCGGTCTCTTCTCAGAATGAGAAGGATAGGCACCACGCTGACCTAGTGCGGGTTGACAGACTTCACACGTTGTCGAGAAAATCTCTCACCCATGCAGGTTTCGTTACAATGTTTTCTTTTACCGTTTAAGCGCGTGAAACCCACATGACTTCGAAAAGTTAGAGGTGCCTGCCTTGTGTTCGAAGACAAGACAATATTAGTTATTTTTTTTACAAACAATGTTGAAAGTTCTTAGGAGATTCTTCTATGAAGGCTTTTTAAAAGTCTCTCAACTAACAAATAAAATCTCAAAGTCAATACAAAAGTCGTTTTCATCGATACAATGTACCTATAGTAAGTAGTCTGACCTCAGCGACGAATATTGTTAATAAATAATTTTAGTTTATAGTTTAGATACCATTGTTGAAGAAAGTTCTCGAAGATAAAAAGTAATCTGTTATTATTTTAAAATGAAACAACGTTTCATTCAAGACATCTTTGAAGCGTTATTAAGGACTTCAAGATGACTCTTAAAAGTTTTTTAAATCTATTTATAATAAAACCTCTTAAAGTAGAATAGTAAAATAGTTCGTTTTAACCGTAAAAAGGGTTCGTTAAAAAGGAGTATCTAGTTTTAAGTATACTGTTATGATCAATGTACGGTTTTGACGGCACAGCGTCTGAGCGATCGGCTTCAGTGCAAACAAAGATAATATCAATTCAGCGCGATAAAATCCGTACAAAGTAGTTTAAGTTCAATAAAAACTTCACCGTTTGAGCATTTTGATAATACATAGTACTTAGTTGATTATCATGTGATTAAATTGTGAAGGAAAACATCGCGAGTAAACCTGCGCCTGAGACATTCTCGACGGCCTGTGAAGTTTGTCTGCCGCTTTCATTCTCAGAGGAGACCTGTACCCAGCAGTGGGACAGTAAATTGGGTTGATCATGAATGTTTAAATTACATCAGATTTGATAAATCACAAGTCCTCGCAAAAGAAAACCGATTCCTACCTAGAATGATTCGGGAGGCTATTGAAATTAAAAAATGGCATGTATTTAAATAATGGTTTTTTTAAAAAAAAACAGTACCTAAGCAAAAAAATTTAAGCGGTCATCTTTTTTAATGATTGATCCTCTTTCTCTGAGACATAAAATAAATTTAATCAATCGATATTATAATCTGCTTAGAACTACGCAAAACATGTTTGAGATGTCGTTTGATGTTTGATAGTTAAAGATTAAACATAAGGGGGGTCCACGATGATCATTAAACTGTATCTACCATCTACCTACTTATACATTGTGGAATGCAATAAATGATTAATTTGATTTGATTTAAAAAGTGGCAATTTCCAAAAATATATCAATTAAGATTTTAGAGGTTCAAATAATATTGTCCCATAAAAAACATCCAAATCTATAGAGAAGATGTCTGGGTCTTACCACCTGCTTGGAACCCCAATAAACAAATTATACTTGGAATTCCATTAAATTCAAATCCAAGCCTAGAACTGCAAGACCGAAGGATACGGTGAGCTCATTCTGTGTGAATCGGAACGCCAATAATTAACAAAAATGTAAGGTAGCTGTTAGTAATTACAACATTAAGACATCCAACAACTTAATCTACCCGTGATCATGGATGCTGTAAAGGATCCGAAACGACGGGAATTAAATAATGTTTTTTTTTTTTTATATGGGATAGTAGGGCAAACGAGCAGACGGATCGCCTGATGGTAAGTGATAGCCGCCGCCCATGGACACCCGCAACACCAGAGGAATCACGAGTGCGTTGCCGACCTTTCAAAAGGGGATTGGGCCTCCGGTAACCTCACTCACTCGGCGAAACACAACGTAAGCGTTGTTTAACGCCGGTTTTCTGTGGTATCCGTAAAAAGTAGTTTTATTTCAATATCTAATATTCGCGTAAGTGTCCAGAAACCAGAATTATTATCTCTAAAGCTGCTGGAATGCGTTTAAAAAGAAATAGTAAAGAAATTAATTTCCCTGTAGTGATACTGTATACTGATTCTATGTGCTATTTTTCATAAACTTTTAAAACCTAAGCGCAACTTAAAAAAACATGTTGTATAACATAACATAACATAATCAACCCA
Organism: Acronicta aceris; assembly: GCA_910591435.1. NCBI lineage: Eukaryota > Metazoa > Arthropoda > Insecta > Lepidoptera > Noctuidae > Acronicta > Acronicta aceris. The sequence goes on along the minus strand of OU342767.1, from coordinate 2,209,026 downwards.
TTACATTGTCCCACTACTGGGCACGGCCTCTCATAATGAGTGGGATTAGGCTATAGTCCACCACGCTAGCCTAGTGCGGGTTGGCAGACTTCACACACCGTCGATAAAATTTCTCAGGCATGCAGGTTCCCTCACGATGTTTTCCTTCACCGTTTAAGCGCGTGATAATTAACTATTAATACGCACATGACTTCGAAAAGTCAGAGGTGCGTGCCTTGGATTCGAACTCGAGACCTTTGACTTGGCAGTCCATAGGTCATATCACTAGGCTATCACTGACGCGACAAAAAACATGTTGTATATTATTTATTATTAGGGAACTATAGAGTTGTAAAATATTGATAATATGATTCATTTCCAAGAAAATGTAATTAAGTTAGAATCTTAGAATCCGTAAAAAGTAGTTTTATTTCAATGTCTAATATTCGCGTAAGTGTCATAAACCAGTATAAAATTATAGCAGTAATAAAGTGTGTAGCCGTGTGTCCGTTAACGATTATTATGATTCTTCAAAAGTGCCCATTTGAGCCCCTTTGCAAGTGGTACCTATTAGTTTATCTGTGCCTGTGTTTGTATTGTGTTTCTGTATAATTTGATCTTAAATAAAACGTTTCCTACAAACCGCTACAAATTCTTTCAAGCATCCGAAATTCGACAAAACGGTAGAATTTCTATTGTTTCGGTGATTGTCGCTAACCGACAAACTATGCGGCCCCGGTTTAGGATCGTATTATTTTCGGGATCGAGTGAAATGTAACTCACGAACAACGGAAGCAGTTGCGGTGAGCGGTCGCGGGTGAAACACAGTCATAAGAGATAGCGGAAAAAAGCAAAAAAATACAATCCTACCTGTATCCAAGAATTCTTTGACAGAGATAGGTATAGGTACTCATTTTGTACTCAATTCGTTTATCGTTGATTGGTCCACGCTCCAAAACGTGATAGAATAAATATAAAAGTATCGATAATGAACCCTGTCGTTCACATTTACACTCAGGATTCGTAAAAAAAAACATTTTTTTAAAGTCTCGTCTCCTATGACAAGGAGCCGAATCTATTGATATTATAAATATTATACCTATATGCTAACCGGGCACAAATGTAAACTCTAAACAACTGAGAATTTCTTAATCAAACCCAGCATTGCACTTTAGAGATTTAAATAAACGCTTCAGTAGCTCTATAAACTGTTGAATATAAGACGCCAGCGTTTCTACGACAATGTTATGGTGATTTTAGTTCTACAGGTAGATTTTAGCCTAGCGGGAAGAATTGGACCATCTTAAATCCTAGATGGCGCTGATATCAGTAAAAGCTGCAGCTTATGCACTAAGCTCGCAGCCTTACAAGAATATTAGAACGGGAAGTGGTTTACGTCCTTTTTATGAATATCTTTTATTGTGTCGTGAAAAATTGGCTTGCACTTAAACACGTTTGCGGGGTGAAATGTAATACTGAGCGGTGTGACAGTATTGCATATTACGTATTTATGAGCATTTTGTGACTGTGTAGATGGGAAAATTTGTAGTAATAAACTCTATTGTCGCTTCGGGAAAGGTATTTCGAGAAATATCATATCATCTGTATTTTTGTCTAATAAGAATTGACATGTAGTTAGTAAATATAGAATGATCCTAATGGGTGGGTAGAAATCCAAATTCTAGGCTGCTATTGAATATTTTACTTATGAAAAATATTATTACACTTTGTTCGATCTTAGAATCGAAGCCGATGAAATTATAATCAAAATTTTAAAAGGTTAAATTAATATAAAATGTCTTTGATGCAGACCTAGCATACCCATAGTTGATAGCTAGCTTATTACACATTCCCAAGAACTTCAGACCATATTTCTTGTTAAAAATTAATTGGATTAATTTATGTTATAATGCCTTCATAATCAAAACGAATCATACTGAAATCTTTATAATAAAATTAATTAACGACGTCCAAGAAAAGGTATTGAAGGCAAAAGGAACAATTTCACAATAAGAACATGAAATTAATATCTATAATCTCTTTTCAACATCAAAGTGCTCCTTTGTAATTGAAAACTAATTTCAGGATGAGTCTTAGCCACAATGATTATTAATCTAACAATAAAAAAGTAATAACAAAATTTAAACCGACTTCAAAACACAAACGAAATTTCTAAGGAATAACTGAAAAGGAAATAAAATAATACAAAGGCGAATTTATATCGGTTACCTTGTATTTTTATGATGAAGAAAATTTGTATAAATTCTTGAATTTGTACGAGTAACATGAGAAACATTACTGGTATCTGTGCATTAGGTACCCGTAACTGGAGCGCAAAGGGCGAGGTCCGCAACACCGACTCCTTCGGTGACGCAATAGGGTATTAAACTCATTTTTAAAAAGTGCCTCAATTCGATTCTATAGTGTTAATAAACCCAACATTTTTATTCCATCGATAAGTGCCGTAAAAATGCATTAAAATTTTACATTTTAGAATTTTGCGCTTAATTTGACAAAAACACGCATTGGACGCCATAATGCTCTGTGGTTATGACGTCACTTGGCTGTGTAAACAAATTTATTCTTGGTAAATTTGTGTTGTCTCCCTTTACGTAATCGTCTTCCATGGTATTATTTCAATAAAAATTACGTTGGTTACGAAAATAATAAAAGTACAAAGCCTATATACGCTGATCAGTTGACACTTTTTAGTTTAGCTTACACAGCAGCATGACGTAATAACATGGCGTACTATTTCATGGTGTTCTAAAACGGATTAAAAAACCGAATTGAATTTTAAAATTTATTTTGTTATTTATGAACTAGAACTAATATTTTCCGACTGTTTTTTGCCTAAGCTATCTTAATAATATATTATTTTTAATTGTTAGTTATATACAGTAAAATACCATATTGTTCATGTGCGGCGATGACTACTTACCATCAGGTAGCTCATCTGCTTGTCATAATAAAAAAACAATATCTTAATTGATCTTACAAAAACACAAGCGTTTCTAAGAAGCCCAGGAAGAAATTAGCTTTATAGGGATTCGGTGAGACAATACATTGATTTTCTTCATTGCTAATTTTGTTGTACAAATTAATTCTTGATGTAGATAGATATTGTGTTGCTCAATTAAGTTAAAAAAAGGTTGTTCATATGTTTTTATGCGCCTGTCTGCGCGGGACATTTAATTTTTTGCTAAAAAAATTGTATCTACATCTGGTAACACTGTAATACACCCAATAAAAAGGAATGATGATGATGATGTTCGATAATCCCTAAAATGGCTGCATTCTAAATTGATTGAAATCCCGCTTATCACAAAGCAAAAAGATTGAGTTTTGTATGAGAACCAATGTAGGCGTTATCGTGGCTAAGTATCGTTCTAGAAGAAACTCCATTAATACTTCACTCCATAGTTTTAAAGTGAGCTGCATACAAAAGGAAAATAATAAACCAATTTATTTGCCTGGTTAATACTTAATCTACTAGTGGTCTTAAGCGCCACGCCACTTTTAGGTTGGATTCCCAGCTTGAGCAAAGTGTTATTAGGTTTTTGTATGAAATTTCGTGTTTAGATTTCAGATCAGTTAGTAGCAATGGGTTCGCCCTAAAACACAAACTGTCTGTACCTACATCAATTACCTAAACTCCTGCTTAACTATTCGGAGAGTACCTACAGGCTTGATGGTATGTAAAATAATAAATTATGTATATCTGTGCATGGTCATGAATATGAAAAGCCTATTACGGGACATTGAGCTATGCAGCACATTCCAGAATATTCCACTGGTCCTACTCGTATGACGAATTTACTAATGGAAATATTTGTAGAAATTACGGTACGGTGTCCACACCCCGTTGCGTGTTTACATGGGATTTGGTACAATTGAAAAGAGAAAAGTGCACCAACTATACATGAAAAAAAAAACAACTATATTGTAGTAACAAAGACATAACTATGAAAGAAGATAAATAAGGAAGTATTATTAACTGTCGACGAGAAAATAAAGATATTGCATGGCATAAAGAACAGGAGAGGAAAAATAATTAGCTTCTTGATCATGACAACTTCTTTAGGACAATTCTAATACAAAATTGAATTAATTCTAAGGCAAAATTGAAAAAAAGCGAGGAAGGGGAAGACCAATACGAAGTTATATAGAACAAGCAAAGGAGTGAGAGTCGAGTCACAGACAGAACGCAGAAGATAGAGAACAGTGGCGATTGCTCGACCGCCAAGAGATAAACTCTTAAAATATAGAGAAGTTTGGAAGATAAATGGATCATTTTACGTTTTACGTGGGAGAGCCATGCTTCGGCACGAATGGGCCGGCTCGACCGGAGTGTATCACGGCCTCACAGAAAACCGGCGTTAAACAACACTTACGTTGTGTTTGCGTTTGCGTATAAAAATGTAAGTGAGAAGAAAGGCAATAGAATAAGAATAAATTTATATGCCTCTATTAGCCCATTGATCCTCGAAAGCAGGTTCGATCCCATGGAACAAAATTTCGTATTAGCTTGAGAAACAATAATATTTTTTTTATTCGTCATAGGCTTACGCTTGACCGCCACTACTACGATGGAGCGATATAATTTTAATCTAAAAATTTTAATAATAATAAATTAATGCTTTTGAAAGATTATTTTACTTATTTGCGTTTATCGCGTATGGTTTGCGCCAAACAATTCAAGATAAATAAGTATTTTGCCACTTCACGGCTAATAAAAGTAACTGTAACCATACCAAATTAGCCTTTCAGTAGCGAGTTAAAGGGTTGTGACAAACAATTGGACTCACAGACTAAATCTAAAAGGGTTCCTAATTGGATTAGGAATAAAAAGGAGTTAATTTGCCGTCTAACAACCCATTGACCCATTGTTTTTACCCATATAAATAATTGCTTTTACCAAATTAGTAAAATATATTTATTTATAGTTTGTGTTTACCTTTGGGAGGTACGGACTACGTGATATTTAATTAACCCCACCTAGTGCAGTCAATTTAACCAGTATATCGACATTACAGTTTTAACTACCAGCACTAACGGTGTTGTTTTGGTGAGTCTTTTTAAATATTTTTTAAACACTAAGGTTACTATGTTCCCTTGTAGTTTTAAAAAGTAATGTTTAAAATATAGTAGTAATGTCTATATATTAGGTTAGACTGTGCCAGTGTGCGCAATAGGTGTGTGCGTTATTTTATGTATTCCGATCGTTCAGAAAAATATTAATTGCATTTGTGTTATGTGTCTGCTGTATTGGATAACTTATTAGGAACAGTGGATTTTGAAAAGAATTATCATCCTTAATCCTTAACTCGATTAAAAAGAAATAGTTGTTATGTTTTAATGTCCCTGTAGTGGTACTGTATAGTGATTCTATGTGATATTTTTCATAATCTTTTAAAAACATAAGCGCAACTTAAAAAACATCTTGGATATTATTTATTATTAGGGAACTATAGAGTTGTAAAATATTGATTATCTGATTCATTTCCTAGAAAATGTAATTAGGTTAGAATCTTAGAATCTCATGAAAAAGGCTATAGCGGAAAATTAACCTCAACTAAAGGACTTTTAAATAATATCTATTCAGTGTCTGGCAATTTTTTTATGGTGATTTTAATTTGCAATTAAATTTCCAAGTTCTTCCTGCTTGGAGGCTTACAAATAAGGTATCTCTCGCTCGTTTTAATTTTTTTTTAATTTATTTGAATAGAACAGTATATTTTTTTAATTGCGTACTTTATATTAATAATTTTACTGTACCGTATAATATTTTTTGTTCATACGTGTATTTTTTCTTCGAGTTTAAACTGTTTTAATGTAACACACATACAGTCACATCCTTTCCCGGTGGGGATAGGCAGTAACTACAATGCAACACTTGCTACGATTCTTATATATATCTATATATAACGCACGGCACGAATGGGCCGGCTCGACCGGAGTGATACCACGGCCTCACAGAAAACCAGCGTTAAACAACGCTTATGTTGTGTTTCGAGACGTGAGTGAGGTTACCGGAGGCCTAATCCCTTTTGAAAGGTCGGTAACGCACTCGTGACTCCTCTGGTGTTGCGGGTGTCTATGGGCGGCGGTAATCGTTTACCATCAGGCGATCCGTCTGCTCGTTTGCCCTCCTATCCCATAAAAAAATATAACATAATTAACCCATTATACTGTAACATTGCTAGGCACGAGTCTGCTCTCAGAATGAGAGGGATTAGGCTATAGGCCACCAGATTGGCAGACTTCACCCGCCATCCAAAAAATTTCTCAGGCGTGCAGGACTGCAGGCTGGTATCCTCACGATGTTTTCCTTCACCGTTTACATATTTTTACATGTACATAATTACTTACACTTACTTAATAATTTAAAAGTAGTCGCTGACTGTTGACGTGCAAGTCTCCACATCGTCTAATGTACGGACAGTCTAGCCTGTTCGCTATCATCATCAGCACACTGTTAAAACTGTCGCGCACATCAGAGCCCCCCCGCTTATGCATCATTGCCTGCCTCTGCAAACATGCCCGAGGAACTATAGTAACATAACATACCATCACGCCTGTATTCCCCCAAGGGTTAGGCAGAGGTGTACTTAATGTACACCCACAGTTCGCCGGTATGTTTAGGTCCCATGTTATAGGGGGCGAGCCTATAGCCATTAACCGGACCCAAATCCAGACTCCGAGCTGCTAATGAGAATTCATAGAAAAACCCAATAACACTTTTCTCGACCTGGGGATCGAACCCAGGACCTCTAGTGTAGCAGTCTCACTTGGGACCACTAGCTAATGAGGCAGTCAACTATAGTATATACTTTTATATACTTCTTCTGTCTTGTCCTCGTTCATATACACGCTGGTTGAGAGCAGTGTAGGGCATAGTTAACTACAATTTTGTAATCTGGTTACTAACTACGATTAAAAGTAGTTAACTACATGTAGTTATGATTACATGTAGTTATGATTACATGTAACTTAACTAAAGTAATCAAACTACATTATGTAGTTGTTAATTTGATTGCTGCAATCTAGTAGTTATAATTACTGATTATTATTTAATTATTTTTTTTTTGCAATTAAATAAACATGTAATGTGAAGTAATACTGTAATACTATATGTTTTGGAATATGGCTGCAAGGATTAAAGTCGTAGATATTATGTACTTATACTCGTACTTATCAGATCTTAATTACTTTTTATTGATTTGTAATAAAAAAAACTCAGCAAACATCAACTTGATTCAAATTATTTGCGAATCAAATAAATAACCAAAAAGGTTGATTGGGTTAATCATTTAAATTAGCTTTTAGTACTACACGTTTTTCAAACATTTCATCCGATAGCCTGTGGGATTAGGGATGGTTTATCATAGTTGCGTATGAAAACAGTCTTTCCACTGGAGCCAAAGAAGGTAATGCGCTCTTGCTCTAACACACGCGACTACAACGCGATGCGCTAACTACAGTACGCGCGACATAAGTTGGCCGGACTGAAGTTAGCTGTTTGGTTGCGCAGTACACAATTTTTAACGTAAACAATCCACTGCGCATTAAAACGGCGAACTTCACTCCGGCCAACTTATGCCGCGCGTACTGTAGGTACCTACCAAACGACAAGTCGAAACACGCGCGATAGTCGTTCATGTACTTACATGAACGAATATCGCGCGTGTTGGCTTGTTTAATGACGCAACATCATTTTAAATCTGTAGTTATAAAAAGTAATCAAGTAATCGTGATTGCAACTACAATTAGTAGTTAGTAGTCAAAATTTTTAACTACATATTTCGATTTTTTTATGTAGTTTGTAGTTATGATTACTTATTACTTTATGTAGTCGTAGTTAGTAATCAGTAGTTAGATTACATTTTGCCCAACACTGGTTGAGAGTAGACACTATATTACACCCATAAAAAGCGAAATAATATTTAAACATACATAAAACCAGTGTGAATAAATCAAGTGTCGTGTTTAAACGTGGGTTGGCCGGCTAATGTGCCTTCCCTTATCTGGATGAACCTTTTTACCTAGTTCCAGTATATTTATTACAAGATTAGTGAGGAAAACTGACTGTAACTGATATTGTAGGAAATAAATTTAAATTATGGTAATATAAATTGTAGCGGAACTATTGTTAATGGAAAATGCGATTGAAATAGAAATCATCTCTTCAATTCTTTGGCAAAATATCTCAATGATTCAATTCAATTCAATTCAATTCAATTCAATTCTTTATTGCATTCCATAATGTATACAGGTGTTGGTAAGTAACAGTAAGTGTCAATTATGGACCCTGTCGGGCACAGCAAAGTATTAGTAAAGTAGAAGAGAGGAGGAGCGTTTCTTTTTAAGAAATTAATTAAAATTAGATGGATGATGCGATGGATGGTGTGATATATTTATACATTTTTATAATTTATATAATTTACTCAATTATTATTATTTATTATATTTTGTAGTGTATTTATTATTATTATTTATAGTATACATAGTTATTATTAAGTTATAATTGATAACTGTTTTAATACCATAATTTATTTATTTATGATGAAATTATTATATATTTTATACAATATTTATTTTTATTATTTATGAGTAGAGTTATTTATTTATTGTTAGGTTATAGTTTATTAATGTTATTGCAATAATATTATTCTTATTATTTGGCCTTTTTTATATATAAATTTTGTATAATGTGTAATGTGTGTTTTTTTATTTTGTGTATAATCTAGCTATATTTATGTTGTGAAGTTTTTTTATTAATGTTATTATTTATAGTTATTATGTATTAGTTATATAATTTTGAGTCTGTTGTATAGCATGAAGGAGCTAAAAGGATTTATCGTTTAGGAATTCATCGATCCCGTAATAGCATTTCTTTAGGAGGAACTGTTTTAGTTTGTGTGTGAATATTTTAAACTTTTTTTCAGTTCTAATTGTTTTTGGTAATTTGTTATAAATTTTTATTGACATGACTAAAGGGCTAGTTGAGTGTATTTTTAAGTATGACTTCGGCAGATTTAATCGTGTTTTATGTCGTAGTGTGTATTTTGTTTGTATGTCTTCGCGTTTTGTGTAAAAGTCTTGGTGTTGGTGTGTAAATTTACATATTTCCAGAATGTATATGCAGGGTAAAGTTAATAAATTATATTTTATAAAATAAGGTTTGCAGCTATCTGTTTGTTGTATATTTTCTAGGATTCGGACTAGTTTCTTTTGAGCTGTAAAGAGTTTTGGTGCGTCTGTGCTATTACCCCACATGATTATGCCGTAGCTAAGCCATGCATAAGCGTATGCATAATATGAAGTCAGGGCTGTTTGCAGATTTGTGGCTTTTTTTATCTCACAAAGAGCATAAGAGAACTTAGACATTTTAGATTTAGTTTTTTGTATGTGTGGTTTCCAATTAATATTGGTGTCTATTGTTAAGCCTAGTAAGGTGAATTCGGTAACTAATTCTATTTTGTGGTTATTAAAAGTAAAGTTTACATTTAGAGGAGTCTTCTGGTAGGGATGGAAAGTAATTAATTTGGTTTTTGTGAAGTTAATTTCAAGGTTGTGTTCGTTCATCCAGGTTATTGTTTTCGAAAGTATGGCGTTAAGAGTGTTGTTTAGGTTTAATGATGATGATGATCTTTCTTTGCATTTGTTAATATTTATAATATATATTTTATTACTACACCCGCGGTTTCATTCGCGTTGCCCCGTTTTTTTCCGAATTATTTTTCAAATTTTATTCTTCATTTCACTTTGATCTTTTTTTGAGAGTTCAAGGAATAAATAAAAAAAACCATGCCCGAGTTGGTCCAGCCGTCTTCGAGTTATGTGCTTAGCAACAAACTTTGCGATTAATTTTTATTTATATAGATAATATGTATTTTATTATTATATTTCGTACTGTTAGATTCGGAGATTCAGCACTTATAAAAAAAAACACTGTTTTGAATTTACACCTTTGTTTATTGAAATAAAGATTAACTAATTAGGAAATAGTACTAGTTTTAACACTTAGTTTATTTTGGCAAAACACTGAACTAAGTTTTTAGACAACACTTGAGTTATACACAGCGCGATTGCCTCACTGAAGGGCAAGAGATAGACCCGGAGTATTATTCTTTGTTCTAGACTTTGCTGAAAACCAACCGAGGCTGGGCAGTAGTACTGGACCACTATTATATCAGCGCTAGAGAATAATAACTAAACTATATTTTGGTAATCGAGAGTTTTTATAGGAATATTATTGTTGACTTGCTTTATTGAATTGACGTCAATCAGCCAATATTGCAATTCAGCAATAAGCAAGTAAAATAGGGATGTGACATCTCCCCCCTTTAAGACGAAACATACGGATAGAATACGGATGTGAGTATAATTCAAGTGTATAGCGTAAACTTAAAATTATAATATATTTAGGATTAATTAAACTATTATTACTTTTGCTATAACAAGAAATTAAGGTAATAATACAAAATAAAAGAATACATAGGCATTATTATTACATAGTGAGCTAGTCTTTACAATAGCTCAAGGTTTCGCCTGGGCACACTAATATTAGAATCTGTACTTTCAGTATCATACTCAGGATTAACCATAGTGACACTTGATCTAGTATGAATATTCTTAGGCTTAGACATACATTGATTAACTATTTTAACACAACAAGATGTATTATTTTGACGCTTATTACAACAGAAACTTTTATACAATTTATAAAAGATATAGGAAAATACACAGACAGACAATATTGTAGTAATTATACTGAAATAATAGTTATATCTAATATGATATGGTTGATTTTCAATTCTGGTTAATTCGTCATTAAATTGATTTAATTTGTGTGAGGCATACTGTAGAGAATCAAGATTTACATGTGACAACTTAATAGGAGTTAGGTATGGTAGCGTATCATTCAATCTAGTTTTAGAGCAACAATCATCTTCTATTATGTTAAAATTAGGATGCGAAACATAGATTTTGGTTTCAAATTCTTGAGACGGTATAAATTGCAATAACTTATGGTAAGCTTTACAATACTTAGGTAAATTTAAAATACCGGTGCCAACAATATCATAATCATTAAGGTTACCATTACAATTAATAGATAATTTTGTAATATCTGACTGTACATAAATCCACCTATTATTGCTGATTTTTTGCCACAAATCTATTTCACCTATAATAATTTTATAGTTACATGAGTCTGGAATTTTCTTTACATATTCTGTTAAAATACGCACTTCACAAATTGGATTTCCGATACTGGATTGTATATTCCCTAATTTGCACAAATAATAGTTACTGTTTATCACTTTGCACTCACTTGTGTCTTGTAGCACTGAGTAAATTAATTTATCTTGTGTCATTGCCAGAAATTTTGCGGATGGATTAATTAATGCAAAAGAATTAGGGTTATGAATATCATGTGGAGTAGGTAGGGAATATATATGGAATAGATTATAGTCAATAAAAGTAACTAAAGGGATTCGAATAACAAAGATCAACTTATTGTCATTAATAAAGGAAGATATCTCAGCTACATCTATAATTGTGTGAATATTGTTAGGGGTTAAGTGCAAAGGTAAGTTCGAGACAATATCATTGTTTTTTGAATTTAATTCATTATACAGTTGCATCGGACTTAGTACTGAAGGGTGAACTATGTTTTGTTTACCAAATAGGATGGCATCAATAAGATCTTCTAAATTAAAATTAAGGATCATTAGGGAACTTTCTAATGCACTAAAAGTCATTGATAAGTGAGAAATTATTTCTAACTTGTTGGCACTTGTTGAAACAGTGTCTAAGATTTTACCGAGATTATGGATATTATTATTAAGAACATTTTCATTTTCGTTAAGTTTGAGAATAGTATTATTAAATGATGAAATAGTAGAAGTCATTATATGAATATTTTCTTTTACAATTGAAGCTAGATTTCTTTGATCATCTTGGACTGCGTTAATAGCATCAGTAAAGGTTTTAGCGTCATCCTCATCAAGTGAACCGAAGACTTGTTTTAATATTGTTCCTCCTACGCCAATCCAGGCAGATCTTTTAACTTTATTAGTACTATTAGCATTCGTTAGGTGAGACAGAGACATGTAATTATTCTGGACGTTAATGAATAAGCTTTCTAAGGGACTAAGAATGTTCCAGCAATCAGTTTTAACTTTTGTAGACTGGTGAGTGTTACAAATGTGTTTACAAGTATCCATCATTCTTTGAAGAGTATCTATATGTGGTTTTATATAGGATAATTCGGAAAATGTAACTATGTTCCAGTGATTATTATAATATTTCAAAGTACCTATCGGGTCATAATAGAGACCTGGACTATTAATTATCGGAGTGGTCAGATTTGATTTCACGAAGTATCCTGGCGCGACGGCCCTGTAAGAGAATTATCATAAGCTAGTTTAATTTGATCGAAGTGATATCTAATATGTCTACGATTAATGAGAAGAGTGACGTTATTATTGTCATGGACTTTGATTATTTTATAAGGGCCTTTCCATACACTAGAGAGGGCTTTGCGTAATCTATGATGTTCTCTTAAATAAACCATATCTCCAACGTTATAAGCAATATTTCTAGTATTTTTATCATAATACGTTTTAGACATTTCTTTATGACGTAAGATATTTTCTCTGGCTAAAGTTCTAGTGTTAATCAATTTTTGTTTTAGTGTTTTAATATAGTCGGAATAGGTGACTGTAGGATCAATGTCGTAAATAGAACTTGGAAGGTAAGGTTTACAACCAAATAATAATTCAAACGGTGTGAAATTTGTAGAGCAATGAACAGAAGAGTTATAAGATACGAGGGCTGTTGGAAGGTACTTATGCCAATCGTTTTGGTTAGCATTGACGTAAGATTTTAAGTACTCTTTCAGAGTGGCATGATTTCGTTCAAGAGCACCATTTGTTTGAGGATGGTACGGAGTAGAAAAGAGATGTTTGATTTTAAACAAGGATACGACTTGTTTGTATAGTTCAGCAATAAAATGAACGCCTTGATCTGATAAAAGAGTTTTAGGAATTCCAAAGTGACAAATAAATTTAATTAAACAGTCAGCAGTCTGCTCAGCTGTAGAATTAGTAATAGGATAAGCCATTGAGTATTTTGTTAAGTCATCTTGGGAAGTAACAATATATTTATATTTTTCAAGACCGGATTCGGGTAAAGGACCTACTATATCAGTAGCTATTCTTTGAAGAGGTTCATAGGACGTAGAAGTTATCTCCATAGGAGCCCTATTGCATGCGCGCAACGCTTTGTTTTGTTGACACTGTGGGCAGCGTCTAACATAGGATTCGATGTCATTTTTCATACCTTTCCAATAGTAAGAGTCTTTAAGTTTGTTATATAAGCGTGTAGAACCAATATGTCCACCAATAGGAGAATCATGGTTGTCTTTTAATATTATAGGAACTTCATTGGGTTTAGGATAAGTAATTTTATTATGATAAATATTAATGTTAATATATGTATTATGAAAGATAAAGCAAATCATCTCGTAGATGATGATAAACTGTAATTTATCAAAAGGATTTGAAAAATCAGACATTGATATTTCTTTTACATTAGGATGGAATATAATCAATTCATTACGAAGATTATTCAGTGTTTTAAATATTTCTCTGTAGGTACAGGAGTCATAATGATGAACTTTAGTAAACATATGTAAATACAGTTTGTTATTTACACTATTACTTTTGATAGTATATAATTCTTTCTCGGAAGATATAAAGGTTTCCTTATCATCTAAAATGTCTAAAATGTGTTCGCAATAAGGATTGGACGAATCTAAGTCGATTGATGTTGGGTAAGCAATTACAGAACATGATGTTTTTAGAAGACTCTGGTTGAATTCACGGATAACCGTGGTAAAGGTAGTTGGACTAGATCGGGACTTAAGAAAATTGTCATATGTGCAGTCATTGTCGAGATTAATATCATGGATGTTATAAATAGGAGGACGGGATAAAGCATCAGCGTTTAGATTTGTCTTACCAGATTTATAAACAATCTCATAGTCATATTCTTCTAGCTTGAGTCTCCAACGAACTAATTTACTGCTAGGATCTTTACAATTGAATAACCAAACAAGAGGACGATGATCTGTAACGATTTTGAACTTTCTTCCATAAAGATAGGGTCGGAAGGTTTTAACGCCAAATAAAATAGCCAGAAGTTCTTTTTCAGTTGTGCTATAGTTACCTTCGGCTCTATTAAGAGTCCGTGAAGCATATGCAATTGGTAAGTCTTTACTTATTTCTCCTTGGGATAATACTGCACCTAAGGCATAATTAGAAGCATCGGTTGTAAGGATGAACTCTTTGGAAAAATCGGGATATTGAAGAATAGGGGCGCTTGTTAACATTGTTTTGAGAGTATTGAACGCATTTTCTTGATCTTGGGTTCAATTAAAAGTGGTATCCTTACGAAGCAGTGAAGTAAGGGGTTTAGTGATTCTAGAGAAGTCTTTAATGAACCTTCGGTAATAACCTATGAGTCCAAGAAACGATTTTATCTCCTTGGGTGTTCTGGGTGTTGGATAATTTGATACAGCGTTGATTTTATCAGGGTTAGGGCGCACACCTTCGTTGGTTATGATGTGGCCAAGGTATGCTACCTCCCGTCGTAAGAATTCGCATTTGTCCGGCTGTAATTTAAGATTATGGTTTCTAAGAGCTTCGAAAACAAGTTTGAGTTTTTCAATATGGGCGGCCAGGGTATGAGAATAAATGATGACGTCATCCAGGTATATAAAACAGTGGAGACCCTGAAGACCTGCTAGGACAGTATTCATTAGTCTTTGGAATGTGGCTGGCGCATTTTTTAGACCAAATGGCATTCGAGTATATTCGTAATGACCGTTTGGTACAGAGAAAGCAGTTTTAGGGGAGTCTTCTTCACTCATACAGATTTGATGGAACCCAGAAGCCAGGTCTAATGTACTAAAATATTTACTATGGCCTAGCTGATCTAGAATATCGGTAATGTTAGGAATAGGATAAGCATCTCCTACAGTAATGTCATTTAATTTCCTATAATCAATAACTATACGCCATTTCTTCTGACCAGAAGCATCTTGTTTCTTTGGAACAACCCAGATAGGAGAAGACCAGGGAGAATTCGAAGGTCTGATAATTTTTTGGTCTAGCATTTTCTGTATTTGTCTATTAACTTCTTCTTTGTGGCATTCAGGATACCTATATGTTTTAACATGAATTGGTTGAGAACTAGTAGTTTTGATTTTATGTTCTAAGGTACTAGTGCTAGTGAGAGTATCTCCTTCTAAGTGAAATAAATCTGAATATTCGGAGCACAAACTAAGCAAGGCTTTAGATTCTTCGGAATTAAGATGAGATGTCCGTACTCGTTTTTGGACTTCATGAGATCTATTTGACTGTATTTTTGTTATTGTATGTGAGCTAGAAAGATTGACAGAATTAATATTGTGGGGAATTTCGTTTAGTAAATAGCAAGGATTCAATTCTACACATAGTGATTTTATTATGACATCTTTGTTGTTGGTGTTGAGTACTGAAACGGTGACGTGATTATTCTCTTTCACTGTGACAAGACAACTTGATAAAAATACACCTTCTTGAATTTCTGATTTATTTATATATCCGGTAAGTACTTCGGGATTTAAGATATTGCATTCTATGATCATTTCAGAACGGGCTGGAATAGTATATTCTGGTTTAGTAAAGTGAATTTGTAATGAATAGCCGTTTATCATTAAAATTTTATTTTTATAATCAATATTAGAATTATGAGTATTGAGGTAGTCGTTACCGATTATACCATCAAATTCTACATCAACACAATCTGGTATTAAATGAAACTTGCCCAGGATAACGCCGTTATTTGGAAACATAAAATCTAATTGGAAATGACCAAGACTTTTTAAATATCCTGAATTTTTATCAATACCTTTAAATTGAACGATTTCAGGTATCAATTTAGGTTGAATTTGTATTGAGGATTGCTTTAATAAGGATATTCCTGCACCGGAATCAACTAATAGAACTAGTAATTTATTAGAGTATTTAGTCCTAATATACACGTGAGGTAAGTGAATTTTATTATTGTAATTAATTTCAAAGACATTGGAACGCGCATTAGAAGTGGAAGAATTATCTAATGTATTATTTTCATCATGCAAAAGGACGGGTAAGTTGGTATTAGTGGATTTAGTAGGCATACACGATATGGAGGATTTGGGAAATATGGTAGATTCATTAATCATGGTAGGGTTGAGGGATTTAGTAGTCATGGACAATTCAGGAGTCCTAGTAGATTTACAGTTGGTGGAGTTAGTGGATATAGTAGATTTTGTAAACATGTTAGTATTAGGAGGTTTAGTAGATATAGTAGATTTAGTAGATGTGTTAGAATTGGTAGAGTTAGTAGATATAGTAGATTTAGTAGAAATGGTAGATTTAGGAGATATAGTAGATTTAGTAGATATGGTAGATTTAGGAGATATAGTAGATTTAGTAGATATGGTAGATTTAGGAGATATAGTAGATTTAGTAGATATGGTAGATTTAGGAGATATAGTAGAGTTAGAAGATTTTGTAGATATTTTAGGGATAAGCGATTTAGTAGATTTAGTATAAGTATTAAGGTTAAGAGAATTAGTAGATTTAGTAGACAGAGAAGATTTAGTAGATATGGTAGATTTAGGAACGGGGTACTGTTTTGATGTAACATCATAAGCGTCGGTTTGTGTTAATAATTCCGCACGACGCGACATCGGAACCATAGCTAGTTTAAATACTCAGTCGTCTCGAACTGTTGCGTATCGCTTGTGCTATCTAAATGATTAGAGTCATTTATCTCTGTAAGGTTATTAATTTGTCGTTGAAAGTGATTGGCAGGGCGTTGAAACTGATTGGCGGAATAATTTCTGCGAGAGTTATTAAATTGACGTTTCCGGCATTCGGAAATATCATGGCCAGGGTTTTTACAATATCTACATATTTTTGTATTATTTTGCGAGTTAAAGGATGTGGAAGGCTGAGATTGATTATAAGATTGCGTTTGGTTATCGAAAGTATGAATAGGACGTTGGCGGTTCAAAAAACAAGTTCTATCGGTATGACCCATTTTACCACACGTCTTACACTTAGGCTTAAATCCAATAGGGATGTTAGGCTTTCTAAGTTGTACATAATTTTGCAATTTCTCTTCCTGAACAGCTAGATCAATAGCCTCCTGTAAGGTCGTGGGGTTATGGCATCTTACGATATTAGCAATATGGCTAGGTAAGCCTAGTAAAAATGCATGGAGCGCCGTTTCTTCTGAAGTGGCGATTCTACCTTTTAGTTCGCTAGGGTCCTTCGTGGAATGTGTAATATCGGTTTGTAACCGTGTTAGATATGTTTCTACGCGTAAACTATACTGTGTGATAGATTCATTTGACATCTGTCTGCAGCTTTGTAAATCTAAGATCAAATGATCCCTATATTTAGTTTCGCCAAACGTGGATTTTAGAAACTGTTTCAACTCTGGCCAATTATCAAATATTTTAAGGGAACTAGCAGACTCAGCTTTGCCCTCTAGCTGGGAAATTATGTATTGTAATAGAATATGATGTTGTGATCTAGAGGCCAAATTCAGTACATTTTCACAATTTCTTATAAATGAGGATAATTTATTTCTATCGCCATCAAATGGCTTTATAAACTTAGCAAGAAAAGAGAAATTCACTTCCGTGCCTACATTTTGTAAACTAGAGCACGATTGGGTGTGTTTTTTATCAAGTTTACCACTTTCGTGGGCCATTATTACGATAAGGGTCAAATACGCTATAAGTATATTTCTAATGTGAATAAAAATTATATTAAAAACACTATCAAAATCGGGGAGAAAAAACAACAATCTAATCGCAAAATTACGCCAATGACAAAAATAAATTAATATAATGCAGGGAAACACTCACAGTATTATTAGTAGACAGTTCATTGACATCGAAGCAGCGGAAATTGCAGTGAAAAAATGCTGATGTAGCGCGGTGACGCCGGCGATGTGCAGTAGTAGTTAGATGTTGTAATACGGGTCAATGCTCAGTGTTGTTTATAGACGACGTGTTATATTATTTGTAGCCAAACTTCTTCATATGTCAGATAACTCGGTGTTGTTGAACCCTCGGGAACAGTGGAGTTTTTAAGTAGACGTTGTCTGAAGGTCGGCAGCCGTCTCGTAAAGCCTCAGAGAAACGGCGGGGACGGTAGGCAGCCAACTGGGGTCGGGATCTTGTATCCCAACCAGGTCTTATGTAGAGCTGGGTTATCTGTCGTCAGGAGTAGGCGACCAAAGGGATTTCAAAAATCCCACTTCTGACACCAAATGTTAGATTCGGAGATTCAGCACTTATAAAAAAAAACACTGTTTTGAATTTACACCTTTGTTTATTGAAATAAAGATTAACTAATTAGGAAATAGTACTAGTTTTAACACTTAGTTTATTTTGGCAAAACACTGAACTAAGTTTTTAGACAACACTTGAGTTATACACAGCGCGATTGCCTCACTGAAGGGCAAGAGATAGACCCGGAGTATTATTCTTTGTTCTAGACTTTGCTGAAAACCAACCGAGGCTGGGCAGTAGTACTGGACCACTATTATATCAGCGCTAGAGAATAATAACTAAACTATATTTTGGTAATCGAGAGTTTTTATAGGAATATTATTGTTGACTTGCATTATTGAATTGACGTCAATCAGCCAATATTGCAATTCAGCAATAAGCAAGTAAAATAGGGATGTGACAGTACGTATCTAGTAGTATATTATTGTTATTATTAATTATATATGTAATAAGAATCAGTATTACCTATATTATAGCTATTTATCTTTTTTGTTTTCATTTATTAGTCCACCTACTACCAAGTATTGTCTCTGAGGGAGAGAGAGCCTCATGGCATCAATTCCGCCTTTGTACAACTTTTTTTGTTTTGTGCATGATGTACTAAATAAATGTAAAAAAAAGACGGTAGATGACGAAAGCCTAACGGATAATACACATGTTTTGTCTATTTTTATGTCAATAAAAGCATTAGACGACACGTTTGGCTTAGCGGTTAAGGTGGTCCATATCGCCACCATTGCAACGACGTGTTGTGGCTTCGATACTCATCATCATCATCATCATATCAGCCAATAGAAGTCCACTGCTGAACAAAGGCGTCTCCCAAAGACTTCCACAGTGACTGGTTATATGCCGCCTGCATCCAATGACTCCCGGCGACCTTTACCAGGTCGTCCGTCCATCTTCGATATTCGTCCGAGATAAATATTTATGCTCTCCGCGGATATTTATTTCGGATCTGGGTGTACTTTGTGACCCTTAATTATATGTTTGTGAAGTTTCAGTGGGGGAGATAACTTTTATAAAAAAAAATTCAATATGAAAATGAAAATTGTAATCATTTCGTAGCCCACACATCTAATATGGCATAAGAAGCATTCAATATGACAGAAGCTTCTAGAAGCATGAATCAAACATAGATTCAATCCATTGTATACATTCCGGCGTTTCAAGGAAATGTTCCAGATACATAAATCTTCATATTGTGTGCATTTGATATCGTATCTCACACACGCTATGCACGTTACTTCATGATTGATTGCTCATAATCAGGTATTAGCTAGTGGTGGGAAAGCCTACCCTATACGCTTATTGTCAGGCGGCAGCGGCAGGGTGGGTATTTTTTTAAATGGGAAATGAGGATAAACGAGCAGACGGATCACCTGATGGTAAGCGATTACCGCCGCCCATGGATACCCGCAACACCTGAAGAGTCACAAGTGCGTTGCCGACCTTTTAAAAGGGGATTGGGCCTCCGGTAACCTCACTTATTTGGCAAAACACAACGTAAGCGTTGTTTAACGCCGGTTTTCTGTGAGGCCGTGGTATCATACTCCGGTCGGCCCGTTCGAGCCGAAGCATGGCTCTCCCACGTAAAAAGAGGTATTCCTAAATTTGTAAAAATGATACCTAACGGATGATCAGATAAAAAGAGAATATCCGATTTTAGGGTTTCATTACACTGTCCGACCTAATTCTGTCTATTGCGATTAATATACACGAGTAAATACTGTAAGTATGACAGAAGAATACACCTCATAACGTAAGAAGTTGCATAATCATCTTAAGTGTAGCTGCGTTGTTCTAAACTATTTAGTTGTATGTACCATATGATCGCTTGTTCAGCTCGCTTGAAGTGTGCCGACACTTGGACAATGTAATCATTTACGATTAAGTGGAGTGGATCTCGAGCCTCCAGACTTTAGCTGACGTGTTAAAAATGAATAGGTTGTCAGTCAAGTGTTTGTAGATTGCACGAGAGGACGCGCCTTTTTACTTTCGGTATTTTTTACTAGAAAGTGAACTTGTCCCAGACGGATATCTTTCAAGTTGAAAAGCAAGATATACATGCTATGAGTCCATTATAAGACCTGTAGTGTTGTATGGATCAGCGTGCTAGGCCGTTAAGAAGATCGATGCAAGAAGAGTGCATGCAGCGTAGATTAGAATGTTAAAGTATGTGGAGTGACTAGAATGGACAAATTAAGGAAGGAATATAATATAGGAAGTCTGAAAGTGGTGCCAGTTATAGAAAAGTTAAAAGGGAATCGTTTGTCTTGGTATGAACATCTGATGAGCAGGAATGAAACGCATGACTAAAATAATGATTACTAAGAATGTGGAGGGACTGCCTCATTAGTCTAGTGGTCCCACGCGCGACTGCTACGCTAGAGGTCCTGGGTTCGATCCCCAGGTCGAGAAAAGTGTTATTGAGTTTTCTATGAAATTCTCAGTAGCAACTCGGAGTCTGGATTTGTGCCCGGTTAATGCCTATAGGCTCGCCCCCTATAACATGAGTCCTAAACATACCAAGTGAACTGTGGGTGTGCATTAAGTACGCCTCTGCCTAACCCTTCGGGGAATATAGCCGTGATGGTATGTTTATGTATGTATGTTTTGTGGAGGGATGGAGGGGGACCAAAGAAATTATGGATGGAAGAAAAGGGACTGCATGACGAGGTGACGGATGACAGGAATGGAAGAAAAAAATATGCTCCACCGACTCCAAATAAATCGGGACAAAGGCAGATGGTGAAGATGAGTTTTTACTAAAAAGTTTCTATTTCCAACAGGTCTTTCTTGACTCTTCCACACATCCACCTGTGACGAATCATACACTTCAGACTGAGTATTACAAGTATTTATTCATCCAACAGTATGTAATTATCAACAA
This sequence comes from Acronicta aceris, assembly GCA_910591435.1. Classification (NCBI taxonomy): domain Eukaryota; kingdom Metazoa; phylum Arthropoda; class Insecta; order Lepidoptera; family Noctuidae; genus Acronicta; species Acronicta aceris. The sequence goes on along the minus strand of OU342767.1, from coordinate 2,187,748 downwards.
TCACTTATCACTTAATCGCTCAATAATTATTAACAATTATACAACAACAGCACTGGCTTATAAGATATTATGTCTACTGCTCAACGCCTCGGAATAGAATGTCTCAGTACAGATTGATCTATTACCAGCCGAATGTTCCCCACTCTTAAACGTAGGCAAACACTCAGCTGGGTTAGACCAATCAGAGCGAAGTACACAGTACGCATGATCAATTGATTAATTTAAATACATTAGATTAACTTTAAATTTAGCAATAGTTATAAATTGATTACACAGACAAATTGATAATATAACACCTACTTATATTTGACTAATTTGTAATAAAAAGGGCGTTTAATAACGAATAGTTCAACTACAAGCGCCATCTGTCGCTCGTGATAAGGAAACCTTTATAAATGTCTTGTCATTATTTTATAAAATCATTACATTCGGCCATCCGACAACGTGCGATCTCCTGACGCACGTTATCGTAATTCAATAACATAAGTCATACATACAGAAATATTACATGCTTAAACTGTTTGAACAAACACGAATCAAAAATGCAAAAATTATTACATTCGGCTATTCATTGATGTCCGACTCCTTTCTATGAAATAGTTTGTCGTTATCATTATTGCTTTCAGAAGATGGGCTACTATTACGATCTGATGAATCTTTATGGTCAGGCGAATTTATATTTATATTTACATTTTTATTATATTTATTTATATTTTATAAGGTCTAACACGATCAGCGGAAACGACACTCTTAAATGAATCTCTACGTTTGCTAAAACCGGAATTTCAGTGATTTTATATCTGTCATTGCCCAAAATTTCTGTGGTTTTATCAGATCTATGAATTTAAAAAGTTTTATTGCCTTTATTATTATAGTCAGTTCTGGTAACCTTAGTCAAATCACCTTGTTTATAGGTTCTAGGGGTGCTACCGGCATCATAATAGTGTTTTTCGCGACTTTAGTATTAGTACGACCTCATCTCTTACGCTTTGTAACATGTTTTGTATAATGTCAGTTCCAACATCGAACTTATTACTCTATTTCTGAATGTCAAAGTCAAAGTTCTTTATTGCTTCATGTGTAAATATACATAGATCTCTAGTTTGGTAAGTATCAACATGAAACCCCGTTGGGGCACAGCATAGAATACATGGGTACTAACAAGTTAATTACATAATTATAATTTAACAAATTACAATATTAGAAAATAAAATTATAAACTTTTACTTAAAATTAAATAACCATTTAGGTAGTCAATTTACAGAAATTTAAGGTATTGTTATTATTTTGGTAATTGTTTTTATTGCACAAAGATTTTATTGTTATTAATTATAATTTAATTATCTTTTATTTTTATCTTCAAAGAATTCTTTTAGCGTGTACATGTAATAACATTATTGTAATAGGTGTTTATTTAGTCTGTTTTTAAATACATCGTCATTTAGGATATCTTTTAGTTCTCGAGGTATTTTTATTGTGGTGCCAAATAAAGCCCCTATGGCAGTCTTTTTTGTAGAAGAATTAACTGAATTATTTACACCCCATTAGATTTTGCCAAGACACATTTCCCAATTGCGTTCGTCATTTCCGTCGTTATGTTTTGCTAATGCGGTTAAGATGGTTTGGTTATATCTTTCAGTTTGACTTTTTGCCCTGCGACAAACTACAGCGATAGGGACATGTTTAGTGCTATGACTGTCGCAAAAGCTCGTGATCAGGTATTATTGGAGATGGTAAGCCAAAGTCATTTTTTTTTTGTTTTCGTGTCTTTTACCGCTTTCACATATATATATATATTTTGTAAAGCAATCAACTATTGTAATAATTTAGGCATTGCCGTTTTTACTCTTTACAAACGAACCAAGATGGTTTAGGTGAATTGTATGGAATGGGACGCTAACTTTTTCTATAGGATACAATTATTCAGTCTTTTGTCTGGATGCATCATCTTTATTATAAGCGTACCGAATGCACCGAATTTTATCGCCGCAGCCTTGGAAACCAAAAGACAGATTGAATTCTCTCAGTCGTTTTAGAAATGCCTAAATGTCCTATATCATCATGATTATAACGGCATATTTTCCAGCGAGCACTACGAGGGACAACTAGGCGTATTTCATCGTCAATTCTTTATACTCTATGATTTTTAATAACATAATTTTTCCTAATATCTTTAGATTCTTCGTCAGATTCAGGATTAAGAATTTTTAAGTATACGCGAAATGTCTGGATCTACATTTGTAGTGTTAATATCCAATTGTCAGTCTCGATACTTTAACAGAAGACTCGTCTTTAATGTCAGAAGGCAGAGAATGTTATTTCGGCTTAATGCATCGACATGTGTCATACGAATACCGGGTCTATACTTGTTTGGTTAGTATGGTTCGGAGCGTATTATGGTCTATTACAATTTTAAATTCTAATCCCAACAGAAACATAAAACTTCAAATTTCATAAGATTGTAAATGACGCCTTTCAGGTGTCGTCTGCCTACTAAAATAAGCAACCGGCTTAAGTACCCGAAGGCTAGACTACCACTGTACTTTCTCCCACACCTAAGGAACTAACATCTGTGTGCAACTCCGTATCAAGTTTAGGATTGTATAAGGCTAGTGTTGGTCTATTACTCAAACTTTTATTTTAATGCTTGAAATTGATCTTCTACCCAAATGATACTATAGAACTAGCACAATCGGAATCGGATTCTTGTATTATATCATTTCGCAACAAGTCATCAATAAATTCTCGTACCTGTCCTCTCTCGAAGTGCGATAAGCGATAGGGTCTATGTGTGACAGGTCTATCATTAAGCAAGTCTATCTTCATTTTAATAGAGTTATTACAACCTATCTCGCTCAAGTTAAATGCAAAAAATTCACGATACGACATGCGATAATGCGTAGGTAAGGCTTATCCATTTGCCAACTTGAGGGACCGACTTCGATTTCAGACTTTATCAAAGGAGCCAAGTCAGTAATATCTCTCGTGATTTTGTTAGGGCATATAATTCTTTTTTCTTACAAAAGGCATTGCTTTTGCAATTAGAGCATCGCAATGCAACGAATCTTGGGAAAAATTCTTTGGGAAAATTCAGGGTTTGATTAGCTAAATTTGATAATAAGGTGACATTTACCCATGCTTAGACGATATGTGCCTTGAGGTAAGTTATATTCTTTGCCAAGTTTATTACTATTATAACCTTCTATATTATAAACATTCCCAGGATAAGAAGAACCTAAATCCGAAACTTCAACTAATTCCGATTTGTTTCTGGCTAATTGAATGAAATCCGATAAGGTAAGCTTTAAGGGGCCCAAATCATTGGTTTGCTGCGAAGCTCAGGACTTTAAAATTTTATCCAATGAGTAACGCAGTCTGCATAAACCCATAATTAACCATAAGTAGGTACTTCTACATTCGATTCGATTTCATCAATCCTAAGAACGTACTATATACGGGTGTCACTACCAAAACCTTTGACTATAGGTAATCTCGACACAGTTTTCACGGGGTCAAGGCTGTTTGCATCATATTCACGCATTACATAAGTCAAAAGTCAAATCATCCATTTCAAATAAACCAATAATACAGGTACTTTTGAATTGCCAAAACTAGGTGCACGGTTCCAAATAGTGGGTCCTACTATACCCAATCTTAATAATCTATCAATCCCAACGAAAACTCGATTATTTACCAGTTTGTAAAACTTGTTATTACTGTTACTGTGTGTAGAAGTTGTAAGGACTTTACGTTCTATTTCATCGCTTGACTTTGGGTCTATTCATGAAATTAACGGTGTCGGTTTGCAATTTTCGTTCTAGCGCCCTGTCACACTTTAGACGCTTGTCAAGGGACTTGGGACATCTGGTGTAAGAGTGTTCTTTACGACGACAATTAAAACAAATAATTGGAGGTATCATTTGAAGTCGAAGGCGAGGTATGATCATGAGTTCATGACGCTTTCTATTTGTAGAAATAGGTTCTAACTAGGTATGCTGAGAACTGAGAATATGTAGCGAGTCTTTCCGGTTCATTACAATTTAAAGCTTGAGCTCCATTTCTAATGGATTTATCATAAATGCCGTGAGTTGCACAACCTACAGCCTTTTTATCACTAATATCATATCAGCTTGTATATCAGCATCAATTTATCATAAAAATATTCACGTAAACTTTCATTACTTCATGTTGTACCTTTTCATTTTGACACATTATTGTAACTCGTAACATCCTAATTATATATGAAAACAATAAAGATTTGAATTTGAATTTGTACGTACCAATATTTCTTTACCTTTCCTTTTTTTTTTTGCTAGCCCGACAAGTTTTTGTCGGGCAAAATGTATGGTCTGCTTCTCGTCCCATTCATATATTACACACTTACCTTTCATAAACAACCTTCAATACTCTGAGATTTACTGGAGGGATTGAACTTCGGTATAACATTTGGTAAATGGTTGTACGACTAAACTGGCGGCTCTTCGTCTGGAGTATGCATTCATTGGTTTCATCATCATTCATTGGTATCATCAGATTCCATGGCCTCAAAACATAAAAATGTATAAGTATTGTTTCAATTTGACACTAACAAGTTAAAAACTCCTTTTTTTTACTATTATTATTAAATTCATTTTATATTACTAAAATATCTACTCGAACTGGTTAAAATTAATAGCTCCATAAATTCGAAGTTATGCATGAAAAGATCAATCAAAAATATACGTCTTCCAATAAATGTTTCCCATTTCCAATTTATAAAATTAATAGAGGGTATATACACAACTATCTGCAACGCACTTAGTCGCATAATAATTCTTTTAATTGTTCTCTTAGTATAAATCATGCTTTACTTACGCGTCTGAGGATAGTTCCGTTCCTATTGGGCACACTTGGCCCAAAACTTTTGACTCACTTGGCCAAAATAACTTTAAGCACACTTGGCTTAATAGGCGTACATAGCCTCTAGTAGCTAGAGCACACTTGGCTTCCTATTGTAGGTACACATAACTCCTATTCCTACTGGTATACTAAAACTACTTTATACTTCTTTAGTGGAATCTATTTTGGATTATGCTCTTGATTGCTACGGCCTCACATTTAAAAACCTATATAGATAAACTGGAGAATATCCAAATAAGATTTATAAAACTGCGTGTAAATAAAAAAATAAAATAACTTATAGATACCCTACCATAAAACATTAATTGTGCACTCCATTACTAATTATGTACCTACCTACATGTTATTAAGACTAAAATTGATCCCACAGTCAAACTGTTTGTACAGTTTTGTGGGGCTTATATTACTTCGTAAGACCTAATATGTACCTCATAAAAATTAAATAAATAAAATAAAAATAATTAACCTCTAACAATCTAAGCACACGTGGCTCAATAGGCATACATAGCTTCTAACAATCTAAGCACACATGCCTCAATAGGCATGCATAGCCTCTAGTAACTCAAGCACACTTGGCTTCCTATTGTAGTCACACATAACCTCTAACAATCTAAGAACACATGGCTCAATAGGCATACATAGCCTCTAGTAACTCAAGCACACTTGGCTTCCTATTGTAGGCACACATAACCTCTAACAATCTAAGCACACATGGCTCAATAGGCATACATAGCCTCTAGTAACTCGAGCACACTTGGCTTCCTATTGTAGGCACACATAACCTCTAACAATCTAAGCACACATGGCTCAATAGGCATACATAGCCTCTAGTAACTCAAGCACACTTGGCTTTCTATTGTAGGCACACATAACCTCTAGACATACGTCACTCAACATTACTGTATCTGTGGATTTTCTTGTAGGCACATCCCACTTCTGAAATGTGACGAATCATACACTTCAGACTGAGTATTACAAGTATTTATTCATCCAACAGTATGTAATTATCAACAATCACTTATCACTTAATCGCTCAATAATTATTAACAATTATACAACAACAGCACTGGCTTATAAGATATTATGTCTACTGCTCAACGCCTCGGAATAGAATGTCTCAGTACAGATTGATCTATTACCAGCCGAATGTTCCCCACTCTTAAACGTAGGCAAACACTCAGCTGGGTTAGACCAATCAGAGCGAAGTACACAGTACGCATGATCAATTGATTAATTTAAATACATTAGATTAACTTTAAATTTAGCAATAGTTATAAATTGATTACACAGACAAATTGATAATATAACACCTACTTATATTTGACTAATTTGTAATAAAAAGGGCGTTTAATAACGAATAGTTCAACTACAAGCGCCATCTGTCGCTCGTGATAAGGAAACCTTTATAAATGTCTTGTCATTATTTTATAAAATCATTACACACCCAAATTAAAAACTTCCAAAAAAACAAATAACATTCCAAAAGCGAAAAACATAGACAATTACAATAATAAAAGACTATTTTGCTTTATAATTGAATGTCATGAATATTCGATATAATTTGTATTCAACCCAGTTCATACACGTAATATATTTGCAGTAATACACGCTAGAAATGATATCAAACAACGCAGCCCTGCGCGTCCCAGGAATACTACATTTCATACCCGAAAGGAGAAAAAAGATTTAATAAATTGTGTGAATGTATCAACCTGAAATCAACTTTAACTTTTGCTGTATTGAGTTTGAGATTCTTTATCGTGTTTTGAATAGATCACCCAACATTTTAGTTCCCGCCATGACAATGATGGTATCGCATAGATTTTAACACAAATGCCTTGCAGTCATTAGTGAGTGCACGGCATGATTTTTTTAATTCCTACCCTCTTTGTTTCGTAAATCTCTACGAATAATGGAGGATTCGTCATTACGCATACGGAATATTAAAAAAGATTTCGCCCGAAAGCCATAATCTTCTGTAGCTTTGCCGAAGTTAAAGTGTTTTGTAAGGGGAAAGCTATTTTTTTTTAAAGTAATTTTTTAAGTGCGTGTGGGTGTTATTATGTTGGCGATACCGAATTTCGAACTTGTGAAATATTATTATTTTGGTGAAGAATAGATGTTTTTACGCTATTGTGTTGTTTGTCCCTTACTACCAAAGAAGGGCTGAAAGTAAAAACAAAATTCGTGGCATGGATAATGATGTGTATATGTAGATACGTTTCGTGTGTTCCTCGTATATACCAAACTACCTCGAAATACATGGCACAGTCTCATGTAGGAATAGGAGGCGAGATTTTTGCAGTTAAACAAATCCAGTCTGAGTTGTTACTAAGAATTTCATGGAAAATCCCAATAACACTGCTCGACTAGAAAATTGAACCCAGGACCTCAAAGACGACTGCTGGCGCTTAAGACTACTCCACGCACCAGGAATTCAGTTTAGGACGGCCGATATTCCAAGTGCGTACAGTGTGGCTATGTCTGATACAATCGAGCGTAGTACCTATTAGTTACCTAAGACCCTACTATTTCTAAACGTAGCCCTTTCATAGTTACCCAGCATCCTTGTGCCCTAATGCCCTAGCCTACCATACAAACCATACCAAACGTGAATTACGTTTGTTACGTGCGGGAAATCTGTTACAAGGAGACCTACGGTAACAGTCGGAATTTGAGTAGGAATAGGGGGTTTGTGTACGTCGTGCAATGTACACAGGAAATGGTTTTCTCACTGCCAATTCCACAGACTCATAGGAGCGATGATGGCTAAAGGTGTCTTGGCCACAGTGAGAGGAGTTATAGTAGATGAATCAAAGTCGACTCCAGCTTGATGACTACTTTATTACACTAATTAATTTTATTATATACAAATTTGGTGGTCAATACACATTGATGCCTCTTTACATGTGTGTTGTATATGTATTGATCCGGTGCCGAAGATTTCAGTAGGTCAACTCTTAGCGCTGAGAGTGCGCCGGTATTGCTGGCGCGTGTAACGCATGTAGGTCGCTCTTAACGCTGCCGCTGTGATGCAAACAACCACTAACAACTAACAAAGCAGTCAAAATATGTATGAACTAGCTTCTGCTCGCGACTTTGTCTGGGTGGACTTCAGAATTGGGTCCGACCTAGATAAAAAGTAGCCTATATGTTATTCCAGACTATAATATATCTCTGTGCCAAATTTCATCCAGATCCGTTCAGCCGTTCTGGCGTGAAAGAGTAACAAACATCCATACATCCACACATCCATACTCACAAACTTTCACGTTTATAATATTAGTAAGGATAAATGAATTGCGGACAAGCCATTAACATTATATATTTTTGTGCACTCCTTTTCCAACCAACATTTTTAAATAACATAATTATTAAAAGCTTGCGTAAAACAAAAGCTTTATCTCCATAATTTCGCCTTGCCTGCACACATAACTTTGTCATTGTGCTTTAGTCGAACATAGAGCAATTTCCTACATTAATTGAGTCCGGCGTCGGCGCCAGCGCCGGGCGTCGAAACACCACGGAACCTTAATTATTTCTCAGTTAAGCCATCCTCTTGTTAACTGCTAATTAATTGTTATATTCCTGTTATCCTTTTGGTGTTCAGTGAAGTTTCGAAGCAATAATCTGTCTTTAGTTTAGAACTTGACATTCAATCAGTGTTTAGTTTACTGTAATTCTTTTACTAACAAACGGTTTTTGCGGTCATGAGAGCAGCTAGTTAGTGTGACGTTATAAGTTCAAGCCGCAGGTGGAATATATATTATTTTTTACATAGTATTCTCAGTAGCAGCTTAGACTTTAGATTGGCTCTTTTTTTATACCACTAAGGTGGCAACACGACTAGGCCCGCTTGATGGTAAGCGGTTACCGTAGCCTATGGATGCTTGCAACACCAGGGGTATCACTCGCGCGTTGCCGACCCTGTAAATCAAGGAGGAAAAGTTGGGCTGGCAGCATAGGAGACAATGCGTGATGCTTATCCTATCTGTCAACACAACACTTCTTCGCGGAGCTCTGGCGACCTTGGTCACCGTTAGGAACACAACATAGCACGGAACTATGTTATTTGGCTACGATATTTTGCATGGTGGAGGTACTTCCCCAGTCGGGCAGCTCCAATTGTGAGTGGAATTATTCGATTCCACTATGCCCTACCTCTTTTATGCTCTTTGAATAAGCTTGCTCCATATTACATGGGAGTTAAAAAGTAGGTAAGGGCGTATTGTGGGTGTATCTAAAGGGGAATACTATCTCTTCAATAGAGGAATACAAATTTCACTATAATAAGTCAGTATGGTAGCCTATAGTCTATGTTCTTATTATTATAGCAGACACATACAGTGGATCAAGAATGGCCGAAATTATTATAATAATAACTTTTAGGTATAGTGTTAACGATTCACGTATTTATGTTGGTAATTTAATTCATTTTTAAAGTGTGCTTAGTAAGACTGCAATCCCTCACATCTTTATCCGATAGTGGTAGGCAGAAATATGAGTAGAAAGAACCTTCTTCATCAAGAAAAACACAGGTCCTATTTAGGTCTCAAATAGTTCCTACCTATATACTCTAGCTCACACAGTAATAAAGAAAATAGAAAATCTTATTACATAACGCCAAGAAAAATCCTGTCTTCATAAAAAGTATACTTTATCATGTTGAGTTATAATTCAATCAAGGTTGAGTAAACTAAGATAACGGAGTAAACTAACAGTGTTTGTTTAGGATTGCGAACAAACGCCAGCGGTTAGGACGCGTGGGCGTTCCGACGGCTGCCCTTGCGACAGTTCCAATTTTACCGAATTATATAAAGTAATAAGTTATATAACAAACTACCGAGTGGGTCCGACATAACGGTAGACGACAACGCGGCAGACCTAGATGGAGATGGCGGGATGAGCTTTTGATGAAGGATTGGCCCAAAAATGGAAAAAGTTATTTCATGAGCTAGTGGTGGGAAAGCCTACCAATACGCTTATTGTCAGGCGGCAGCGGCAGGGTGGGTATTTTTTTTAATGGGAAATGAGGGTAAACGAGCAGACGGATCACCTGATGGTAAGCGATTACCGCCGCACATGGACACCCACAACACCTGAAGAGTCACAAGAGCGTTGCCGACCTTTTAAAAAGGGATTGGGCCTCCGGTAACCTCACTCATTTGGCGAAACACAACGTAAGCGGTGTTTGACGCCGGTTTCGGGCTTCTGTTAAATAGATGAATACCCGTCCAATTGACCAACTTTCCCTATGAAATCCTCTGATAGGTGAAACATAACGACTTTTCATACTGGCCTCAATGAAGACTAGACAATTTCAAAGGCATATCGCTTCCATAATGAATGAAGATTTTTGCTAAAAAAGGATATATTGAAATTCGAGATTATTGTGGCACGACAGTTGGTAATGGATAAATAAGTTTAGATACAAGTTGAAAACTGCCTCATTAGACTAGTGGTCGTAAGCGCTACTGAGTAGCGCCTTAGTGTAGCTAAGACGCTATTCAGTGTGCCGCGGATGACCTACGCGGATGTCCGCGACGCACGGTAAAATGTATTAAGCCTATACAGCGCATTCAGTGTTACGCGGAGCTCTCCGCGTATAAGCTTACCTAATACATTTTTCCGTCCGTCGCGGACATCCGCGTAGGTCATCCGCGGCGCATTTAATACCGCCTAAAGGTCCCGAATCCCATTGTCAAGTAGAACAACATTTTATTGGGTTTTTCTATAAAATTCGCAGTAGCAGCTCGGAGATCTGTGCCTGTGTTAGTGGTCGTAGGCTCGTAGGCTTTATTCCGGATAATAGAGATATTGTATTACGTATAAAGGAGATTTTGTATTGTGTTCTTAAATCAAAGTAATAAATTTTAAAGGCTGAGTATTTTTGGCTCAAATAATTTTCCAAGCCTGTTAGCTAAACACGGAAAATTTTTACGGATATCAAAAATGAACAACGTGCCGTAGTCGTATCCGAATTTTACAATTATCTGAAATTTGAAATAATATTGCACTTCACAATGTAAAAAGTTATTATATAATACTCAATTACAAGAACACTGTATATATTTGTGTGTTCCCAATAAGGTTTTATTTTTCATATAATTTGTGGAGTGGTTTCAAGCAAATCATTCGGATTAGGGCATTTATTTTTAAATTCACAACATCCAATCGACGCTTCGAATAAAACATAACATACCATCACGCCTGTATTCCCCGAAGGGTTAGGCAGAGGTGTACTTAATGTACACCCACAGTTCGCCGGTATGTTTAGGTCCCATGTTATAGGGGGTGAGCCTATAGCCATTAACCGGGCACAAATCCAGACTCCGAGCTGCTAATGAGAATTTCATAGAAAAACCCAATAACACTTTGCTCGACCTGGGGATCGAACCCAGGACTTCTAGTGTAGCAGTCTCACTTGGGACCACTAGACTAATGAGGCAGTCCTTCGTATAAAACTAAAGAAACATGAGTGTTTATAAAAATATCATTTAACGTAAACTACATTAATATTGTTTGGTTTGTATTGGGCACGCTATATATGGAACAGAAAAATAAATGTTAGCAGAGGCCGTATTATTAAGTATTATTGAGATCTATTTGAGATTTAGAGAGAGAGTGAGAGAGAGAGAGAGAGAGATGTCGCTCTACATATTATAATAGTGCCGTTCCTTACTCACAACCTTTAAATAATGGCGATAAAACATACTACGGTAACAGATTATTTTAAACCGTTTTTACTAATATTGATTCTCACCAAATTCATTCATCCATCTTTAAACCGCTTTTCCTTTTCCTTAAGTGCTTTAAAAAATCTTATCACGTTCATGTATGAAATAAATAATCAAGGCAGGGTTGGGTTGGCTTAACACAAAATATTTTATATGTAATAAAAAAAAATGAGTAGTAATTTCTGTCAAATCAATTATTGTATTATCAAGTCTACGCGTAGCTGCTTAAGTACGCCTTCGCAAAAATAAGTGCATAAGTACTTGGTTTTTAGTATTTTAAGTATCTATGATAATCTTAAGTATATTTCAATTAGGAACATGATAACATGTCTATTTAATGTCTACTTAATTTACATTATATTTAATAGTCAAGCTTAACTTACAATTTTTATTTATTTTCAATATTTCATTTTACTTCATATTTTCTTTTAACATAACAGGGTTTTTTTTCAATGACCGGCCAAATTTACAGAGAGTTTCGGAATCGATAATGTTTTCGTTCTACGAATTAAAAAAGTAAGAATAAACAAAATCACACGATATAATAATACTGTAAAGTAAAGTAAGTCGTGTCGGTTGAGAAGTAAGGTAACTTGCCTCTCATAGATCTCGCCAACGTCACCTTATGACGTAAATTCAGAATGTGAAGGCAAAATTTCAATCATGCGGGCAGGGTTCGTGGTGGCTTAGAGGTCAGAGCGTCTGGTGTATCCAACCAGGAGACGCAGGTTCGAATCCTGCCCGCGATTGAATTTTTTCCTTTACTAAAATATAACTTTATAAAATCAAATGATTTTATTCCTGTCCGCGTCTAAATTACAGAACGCATATTTAAACTTAGTTACCATTACACAATTCAGTTCTTTAACCTAGATAGCAAACATTTATACATAAGTTTGACAGCGCACGCACACGACCACATTTTTTTTTTGTTTAAAAGAAACGTTGCCCCACACTAGGATTTTCTCCTGTATCGTGGGTGCGTTTACAAACACAAATTCTTACATACACAAACGCCCAGACCCGGAACAACTACCTGTACTGTAGATCATACAAATATTTGCTCAGTGTGGGGATCGAACCCACAACACGTGACACAGAAGCCGATCGCTCAGCCGCTACGCCAAACGTGTCGTCAAAATTTATGCAAAATTTATTCGCAATATTTATGAATTTAGATTTTATCAGACATTTTCAAACAAATGTTTTTACAATATATTGTGTTATTTTGACCATATTGTTTAAAATGCACTTTGGATTTGACCCTAATGTCTTCTATTTAGAATTTGCCCGATCTTTGAAATTTAGCCGTGTACAATGAGGCCTGTAATTCTCGAAGTATTTGGCAGAGGTGTATTAATGTAAGTCCATAGTTGTTGGTACGTTTAAGTCCCGTGTAAACTGCTAGTGCAAATTTGCTCAGTCTGAGAATCAAACCCAGGATTTCCAGCAGTCGCGCTTACTAATGGGACAGTTCATACATTGTCATCTTAATAAAAACATTCTTTTTGATACATACATACATTACATACATACATACACTCACGCCTTTCTCCCACAGGGGTAGGCAGAAACTATAGACTGCCACTTGCTACGATTCTTGCATACTTCTTTTGCTTCTTCCACATTCATACATCTTCTCATACATACACGCCGGTTGCGAGTGCTACGCACCTGACCTTTTTGAAGGATTTCGCCAATCAGATCGGTGTATGTCCTTCTAGGGCGACCTCTACCGGCGCTGTCGCTGACATTCGCCTTATAAATTCCTTTCGTTAATCGTCTTTCATTCATTCTTTCAACATATCCAAACCATCTCAGCATATTCTTTTCAATAAGCGTCACTACATCATCTTTCAGCCCGGAACGTTGTCTTATCACACTGTTCCTCAATCTATCATTCCGAGTTACACCACACATACTTCGCAAGGAACGCATTTCCACTGCATTTATTCTACTTTCATGTCTCTTCTGCCATACCCAACATTCACTTCCATACATAAGTGTAGGTACCAACACACCATTGTGGATAGCTATTCTTTTTGATCTACATAACTAATTATGACTTTTAAACAGAAGCTAATGACTTCCACGAGACAATTTTTTGTTAGTCGTTAGTCTCAACATGTAGCAACATAGTAATCTTTTCTTACTAATTAAAACGACTTGCAGTAAACGTAGTGTCCGTGGAAACTTCTAGATGTTCCTTTGAAACTGGTTGTAATTAAGTACAGGTCCTCTTGGAAGTTCGGCTATTTGAAACTGGGAGAGTAATGCCTCCTTAGTAGTCCACTGATACGACTATGGACTGCCAAGACATGGTCTTGAGTTGCAGTCTGAGTTGATGAGGTTATTTTTATTGTACTAAGAAGATAAACAAAGCATACAAGTCAACTGATGATTAGCGGCATGGGGGTCTTTATTAGAGCAACTGACATCAAAATAACAATTTTTAGAATTTTTGTCCGGCTGTCTGTCTGAATGTTTGTACGCGGATCACGCAAAAACTACTGCATAGAATTGAATGCAGTTTTCACCGATGTACTGTTAGAGGTCTAACTTAAAATCTGGTGCATGTTTCATCTTGATACGCCGCCTAAAATCGGGCTCGTAGTACGTTAATCTTTTTGGGACGTGAGTGAAACTGCTGTTTATAATAAAATACCTGATGTTGTTAAAGTATGACATTATTACAATTTAAAAGAGAACCAAATAAATTAGTAACAGAAAAGTGATATTATATCTACAATCGATGAGTCCCTTAATGATAAGGTACTGTTCAACTAATTCAGTTATACACAGATTCATATACAAAATTCTATCTTCTCTTTGTTTTCTTGTCTTTATGGCAAAACATAGCGAACGAATTATTGTAATTACTAGCGACCCGCCTGTGGTTTCACCCGCTCCTATTGGTCGTAGCGTGATGTTATATAACCTATACCTTCCTCGATAAATGGACTATCCAATACAAAAAGATTTTTTCAATTCCAACCAGTAGTTCCTGAGATTAGCGCGTTCAAACAAATTCTTCAGCTTTATAATATTAGTATAGATTAGGATCAATATGTACCTATTACGTATGTTTGACAAATAAACGATTCTGATTTTGACTGCTGAACAAAAACCTCTTCCATAGACTTTCACAAGGACCGTTTATGAGCTGTCTGCATCCAAAAACTCCCAGTGATATTTTCCAGATTGTCTGTCCATCTCATTGAAGGTAAGAGGGTAGGTCCCCTTTCCCATAAAAAAATAAGCCTGTTTGTACTACTTTGAATAAAATCTTTCAAAAAATTAACCTTTTAAAATACCTGCTGTTGCTGCCACGTGTCTCCTCATTTAATTATTATTATGACTAGAGGCCTAATCAATATATTACTGGTTCTTTGTTCATCTCATAAGGAAACGCGTAAACGGCACAAATATTTTACTCTTAATACGTCATTTATCAGTTTTATGGGTGCCCTACTATTATTGTGGTTTTGGGCCCGGGGCATGGGAACCCCTGTGGTTATAGGGTGATGTACAGACCGTATTATAGGAGTTTGAAGATGTTTCACATAGTACTTATGTTTCTATACAGATTTAAATTTCAAAGACCGGAAAATTTTAAAATTAAAATATTAGGGAGAAACCCCAAGTGCATTTAAAACATTATTGTCAAATTAATACAATATATTGTAAAAACATTCATTTGAAAAATTTAAATTCATAAATATTGCGGATTTGTGGTTGTATACTTGCTCTGTCAAATTGTGAAGTGGTAAATCCACGCGTTCTGTAATTTAGAGGTGGACAGGATAAAAGCAAACTTGTTTATTCCGCAGATCGAAAATATTATCAATTCTTAACAGCCTCAGTATTATTTGGCCGATCATTGAAAAGTAATCCTGTATAAACACCCACACCGGGAACAATTGTATACAGATATATTTGTTCCGTGCGGCTATTGAATCTGCAACCCGTGGCGCGGAATCCGATCGCTCAGTGACTACTTCAAACTGTCGTCATCGATCCAAAGTGACAGGATCTTTGAATTTATATCAGCATTTCTTCTCTAAGATCCTGAGTTAAGGAATGTAAGCTTTATTTGTTTATAAGAAAAGCGCCTTAAAACGTCTTTTAGATCTATTTAGGTACAGAAATATTTATATACTCGTAGAATAGTATACATACTTTATTGCACACTATAATACTATAACATTTACATAATTATAAAAAAAAACAAGAACCCAAAGTCATTAAACCAAAGAAATAAAAATTAAAAGGGGATTGAGCCTCCGGTAACCTCACTTACTCTGTGAAACACAACGAAAGTGTTGTTTCACGCCGGTTTTCTGTGAGGCTGTGGTATCACTCCGGTCCAGCCGGCCCATTCGTGCTGAAGCATGGTTCTTTCTTTCTTTGTGCAAAATTTCATACTTGACAATCAGTCAGAGATTTATAAATTAGATCATAATTATTATGATCTAAAATTACTTGAATTATTGAAACATAGTTTTTATCCATTTACTAAGTTTTTATTCAAACAACTTTTTATCCATTCTACAGAACTCCAGATTATCGCCATGAACAACTGTATTTAAAATTTCTTAAGAAAATGTTTTCTGCAAAAGTTGTTTCGCATAACAAGGGAAAATGCTGAAGGCAAGCAATTTACCCTAAAAAGACGGGAGAATTTAACCTTTTTTGCTTTACTTTTACAATTATTTCTTCAGCCGTTCTTCTTGAAAAAAAGCGAAATGAAAATACTTGGTTCTGTCAAAATAACATGGGGGATGAATTTTTATTAAGTTTTTTGGAGTGTAGGATCGATCTAGTAAATAAACTAATTACTTAAATACTTACTCATTTATACTTAATATTATAAAGCTGAAGAATTTGTACGTTTGTTTGTTTGACCGCGCTAATCTCAGGAACTACTGGTTGGAATTGAAAAATTATTTTTGTGTTGGATAGTCCATTTCTCGAAGAAGGTTATAGGCTAGATAACATCATGCTACGCCTCTTAGGGACAGAGCAGCGCGGGTGAAACCGCGGGTGGGTTGTAATACTCTATAGGTAGCATAGAGATATATAGAGATCAGTGGGTTTTTGGAAATCATATTTGAATCTCGACAAGGTCATCGTTTATTAATTATGTACTAGCTTTTGCCAGCGACTTCATCCACGTGGAATAGTTACTTTGTTCCCTAGTTCTTCGCCCGCGGTTTCACCTGCGTTGCCCCGTTCCTAAGGGTTGTAGCGTGATGTTTTATAGCTTGAAACCTTTCTCATGAATCACTCATTTTCCCAACATTTCCCTTCACTGCTCTGCTCCTATTGATCGTAGCGTGATGAAAAGTATACTATAACCTGCCCAGGAGTATGAAGAACAATTGTACCAAGTTTCGTTGAAATCCGTTGAGTGGTTTTTGTTTCTATAACGAACATACAGACAGACAGACAAAAATTTTACTGATTGCATTTTTGGCGTCAGTATCGATCACTAATCACCCGCTGATAGTTATTTTGAAAATATATTTCATGTACAGAATTGACCTCTCTACAGATATATTTTATGTATAGATATGTGTGTGTGTGTGTCTATGTTACTCGGTGAAGATGTCCTTTGATCGGCCTTCTAAAAGCAAAAGAATTTTTGAAATCGGTTCAGTAGTTTTTGAGTTTATTCGTTACATACAAAAATACAAATCATTCCTCTTTACAATATTAGTGTAGATTATTATCTAAACTTTGTTTTCTTCCTTATAAATTAGACTAACTACATTTTATGGTATGAAGCATCCATGGTTGAGGTACAGTGGGCACAGTATATTTTAGAAACGAAAATTACCTAAGTACGCAGGGCGAAGATGTAAGATGGAAATCTATTACCTACATATATTATATGAATACTAGCAACCTATCCCGGCTTCGCACATGTGGATATTATTGAAGTTTTAGTAGGAATCCCTAAATTTTTCTAGTAATAAATACAGCCTATATTACTCAGGGATAATGTAGTATTCCAATGGTGAAAGAATTTTTGAAATCGGTTCAGTAGTTTTTGAGTTTATTCGTTACAAACATACGAAAATATGAACCTTTCCTCTTTATAATATTAGTATGATGAGAAATATTATTACATGGATAATTGCCTTCTATACTCTACATGGATAATTGCCTTCTATACTCTACATGGATAATTGGTTCCGTAATAGTAATTGGTATTAAAGTATTGTATATCTTTGTTTATTCTGGTCGGTTCAGCCGCAGGGCATAGACGGTACTTTTATCTCGATAAATGGAAATAATTGATCTTATATTCTTATTGAGCCCTGGGCGGAGTCTTATTATTTATACTAGCGGACCCGGCAAACAATGTTTTGCCCTGTATCATCATCTTCCTGCCGTTGTCCCAATTTATTTTTTGTGGTCGGCGCAGCATGTCCTTTTCTTCCATTTATCTCTATCAGCCGTCACCTCAATCATTCACTCTCTTTCCCATGTCTTGCCCTGTATATAAAAAAACCGTAGGACCCGATTGCGGTGTCAAATTGTGAATCTAAACCATCAAAAGGACCCATTTAAACATACACAAAAAAAATCACACCAGCAGCTTATGAGGAGTTCGGACATTGCACAGAACACCATCTACTGGCCTTACCGAAACAGAAAATATCACATCGTTTTCTGTGAGATTTTCTGTTGCCATGTTCATTTGTATTCAGTGTTTTATTTCGTCAAATCTGTCAATCCGTTCCCGATACAAAATGTATGAGAAAATATTTTTTCTTCTTATAGTTCTTTTTCGATATTTTAATCGTTATTCAGCTATTCGGGGAGGAGACAAATCCAACAAACCAAAGATCATAAAAATCGGTCCAACCATTCTCGAGTTGGTTCGGGAATACTGCAGGGCAACGCTTACGTTGTGTTTCGCCGAGTGAGTGAGGTTACCGGAGGGCCAATCCCCTTTTAAAAGGTCGGAAACGCACTTGTGACTCCTATGGTGTTGCGGGTGTTCATGGGCGGCGGTAATCGCTTACCATCAGGCGATCCGTCTGCACGTTTGCCCTCCTATCACATAAAAAAAATGTATTGAAAAATCTGGTAATCTAATGTTTGTATTTGTTTTAGTTTTATAAATAAATTTACGTGCTATTAGGTATATAATGGCGGAATATGCTTGCTCTGGAAATTTATTGTAACATCTTAAAGTACCACATTTTAAGCGAATGAATTTGATTTGATTTGACCTGGAATCTAATCTAAGTCCTTATGCTCAGTAGTCGCGACCACTAGACCAATGAGTGTAAGTAATCATGTAATAAAAATGTTTGGTTGACACCTGCACTAACATATCAGAGTGGCTTCACCTCTTTGATAATCAAGGTTAGTTTGTTCAACTTGGTGAGAAATGATACAGGAAAAAACATGTGTCTGGGAGGTATATTATCATCCTCACCCTGTTTTCTTATTTGGGGGGAAGAGAAAGCCACAAAACTGACAATATTCGTACTTCCCATCCCCCAGTTTTTTTTTAAAAAGCTTACTAACAATATGGATCGCACATTACTAGTATTAATATTAACTTCTCGTGCTAAGCTAAATGCTTGTGTTACGAGTGGGTTCACTTCGGTAGTGCAATGGGTGGGTTTCGAACCGGCAACCACATGATCGCAAGTCCGACGCCCTAACTATTGGGCTACCGCCACTTAATTTAATTTGATTTTAGACCTGGGGGATGGTAAGTAGGTATAGTCTTGTGCACAATGAAAGTTCATATTCCATGATAGTAAACATTATACATTCTAAAGTAATTCTATCTGTCTGTTTTTAAATCTGTTGTTATAAAGTTTGGTATACAGATAGATTGGATCTTGGAAAAGGACATAAGCTACTGCTTGTCTCGACAATTCTTTTGGGATGCGAGTGAAACCGCAGGCAATAGCTAGTATTGAAAAAATAACGAAATGTATCAAAAATACATAAAAAATAGGTACCTACTTTCTAATCAGTTATAAACTATTATTAAACTTGAACTAAAAATATAATTAAATATTATATTAATAATAATATAATTTAATATTAAATAAATTACATTAGGACCTTATTTATGTATTTTTTTATTAATTTATGCACAGATAACAATACAAAGTAAAATAAATAACTTAGGACTACTAATTACAAAGGTACTACCGCTTATTTCTAAAGAAATCTCTTTCAGCATATTACATAATAAAACAAAATATACATATAACATAAAGAAATAGATATAATTAATAAAGGCCTTTCCTTATAGCGGAAACTAGTCCGACATGTGTATCCTACCCGTTCTCACTTATGGCTCCCAGATTTGGTCACTGACCGAACAGCAGAAGACCAAACTTAAGGTTTGCCTGCGAGCAATGGAACGCAGTATTTTGGGTGTAAAAAGGACACACCACGTCCGAAATACAACCCTTCGTTCCAAAACCCGCATAGTGGATGTGGGCGTTCAAACTGCAAGTTTGAAGTGGCAATGGGCTGACCACATCGGCCGTATGAATCCAGACATGTGGTCGAGATTAGCTACAGAGTGGGTACCTCACAATGCTATTCGTGGACGAGGTTGGCGAGATGATCTTGACTGCTTTTGCCGACGTGGAATGAGGAAACCCAGGATAGAAAATCCTGGACTGAGTTAGGGGAGGCCTTTGCCCAGCAGTAGAATACAAAATAAGCTATTAAAAAATAAAAATAATAAAACCGCTGAAATATGGAATGCGCTTCCTGAGTGGATCTTCCCTGGTAGATATAACTTGGGTTTCTCCTAGGCAAGCGCGCTCCGTCGTAGATCGCAGTGTTGCTTAATATTAGGCGAATTGGCGGTCAAGCGTGAGCCTATCAGGAATAATAAAAAACCTGTTTTATTTATATCTATCAAAATGTTTCTTAAAGTGTATCGAAGTAACTGAGGAGCTGGCGAACAAAACATCGTACCTACGAGTAATTTTATTACCTAAGGCATATTCTATTTTTCTCAAACTGCTTTTTTATAACATCGAATACTTTTTATTTATTGCGAGCAAACAAGTCAATCAGCATAGCCTAAAATAAGTATAAAAAGCGGATTAAAAGTTGAAGACTTCTTTTTTGCCTCCTGTAAAATATTTTGCATTTGGGCTTTTATATTATTCGCGAGCTTTTCATCTATAGTAAAGTCGCTGTACCCCGCGCTTTCACTCTTTTTGCCGCATTCCTAAGAGTCGTAACGTCATGATAGAAAGAAAAGAAGGTTTTAAGGTATAAAACCTCTCTCTTGAGTCACACCATCTAAGGGTAAAAACCGTATGAAAATCTGATCGGTAATTTTTGAGTTTATCGCGTTCGGACAGACGCGGCGGGGGAACTTTATTTGTAACATGTAATAATGAAAGGTTAAGTTATGTTACAGATAGTACCCCCCCAAAGGGGTTCTCGCCTTGTCGCGGCGGGGGAGCTTAGTAACCGTGGATGGTGGCCCACGGCGAAGCTAAGTAGAACCCCAGGGAGGGGCTGCTCCTGCGGGCTTTGCCCAGGAAGCCTGCATTGGAGCGGCCACTGTAGGTTGCGGTGTCGTATGGAAGGCACCGCAACTGAGGCGGGCCGCGGTGTTGTGTGGGCGACACTGCGGCTGAAGGTTGAGGGGCCGCGGCGGGAGAGGAGTGCCGGTATTACGGTGCGCCGCTCTCCCTGCCTTCCGCGGCCTCGGCGGGGTCGCAGCCGTAGGACTGCAGACACGGTGGGGCCGCAGGGGGGGAGGAGTGTCGGTATTACGATGCGCCGCTCTCTGCGGCCGATGTGTGGATGGCGGCGGGGCTACATATCTGTCCCGTCGCAGGGAGGGTTTTGGGCGGCGGACTCGGGGTCGTCAGTCGCCCTAGGGGAGGGTCCAACATTGGACGTCCGCGGTGGGATCGCGGAGCATGCGAGAGCGAATCCCGTGATCCCACAGCTATGCGGAGGGTGGCAGTGGTGATGGTTTTAGTCGGTATGCTGGCCACCTGGCCGCAGAGCCCGACAGAACCGTCCCGCATCCCCGAAGCGGGGCGGCGTGCATAAGGAGCATTTCGCCACCCGAAAAAAAAAATGTTACAGATAGTAACCCCCCCAAAGGGGTTCTCGCCTTGTCGCGGCGGGGGAGCTTAGTAACCGTGGATGGTGGCCCACGGCGAAGCTAAGTAGAACCCCAGGGAGGGGCTGCTCCTGCGGGCTTTGCCCAGGAAGCCTGCATTGGAGCGGCCACTGTAGGTTGCGGTGTCGTATGGTCGGTATTACGATGCGCCGCTTTCACTACCTGCTGCGTCCGATGTGTGGATGGCGGCGGGGTTACATATCTGTCCCGCCGCAGTCCGACGATTGTGTCCCGACACAATCGTCCCGCATCCCCGAAGCGGGGCGGCGTGCATAAGGAGCAGCACCCCACCCGAAAAAAAAAATGTTACAGATAGTAAAGAATAATAACTGTGTCAAAATTGGAGGGGTGTCCAGTGTCCACCCATAATATTTCATTTAGTTGGTCCATAGCATGAGTGACTTTGAAAATATGCGACAAATTGAAATGGGAGTTTCAGTAACCGTTATTTTATATTATTATATTTTTTTATATACCACGAAGGTGGCAAACAAGTATACGGCCCGCCTGATGGTAAGCGGTTACCGTAGCCTATGGACGCTTGCAAGACTATACTTGCAAGGTATATAACTCGCGCGTAGCCGACAGTAAATTAAGGAGAAATAGTTAGGCTGGCAGCATAGGAGACATGGTGCCATGCATGAAAGCGGCGAAAACAAAACACTACCGTTTATCCACACTGCCAACACAACGCTTCCTCGCGGAGCTCTGGCGACCTTGCTCACCGTTAGAAACACAACATACAACGAGGCTTTGATATTTGGCTACGATTTTCTGCAAGGTGAAGGTACTTTAGAGGGAAAATACGAGTGGAATTATTCGATTCCACTATGCAAATTTTAAAATATAATTATCTAAATTGTACAAAAAAGGTGTCTTCAGGCAGGCATGAATTTTCGGTTAATAATTAAAGACTTAATAATTAAATACTTTAGAAGTGTCAAACAATATGCGCGGCGCGCCCGATCAATCGATTACACAGATAGGTACTAATATGGCAAAGGTTTTCTTTTACTATCACTTACCTATTTTTTCCATTCACCAGAAGGTAGCAATGCAAGTGCACTAGACGTTGTCAAACTCTTTTAAAAATACAAAAAAAAAAATCCTTAAACACATCATCTATATTTCCTTTGGTATACAAACAATTTTACATATATCTATTTTATTTTGTTAAATTTGACCTTGTATATTATATGTAATCTTTTTATATAAAAGAAGAACCTGACTCACTGACTGACGTATCAACTTACAACCGAAACTATCGGAGTTAGATACCTGACAATTTGCATGCTGGTTCCTTTTGCACTGTAGACGAGCACTTTGAATGGATTTTTGCAAATTCAAACCCTAAGGTGGTGAAAAGGGGGATGAAAGATAGTCCGCACACACTACCATGCGTTTGCTCTACACACACATACATATACATCTTCTATCTTCTATCTATATCTATACTTATAATAAATCTGTCGAGAGGTCAATTCTGTACATGAAATATATTTCCAAAATAACTATCAGCGGGTGATTAGTGATCGATACTGACGCCAAAAATGCAATCAGTAAAATTTTTGTCTGTCTGTCTGTCTGTCTGTATGTTCGTTATAGAAACAAAAACTACTCGACGGATTTCAACGAAACTTGGTACAATCGTTCTTCATACTCCTGGGCAGGTTATAGTATACTTTTTATCATACTACGATCAATAGGAGCAGAGCAGTGAAGGGAAAACGAGTGATTGAACGAGTGAGTGAAAATGTTGGGAAAATGAGTGATTCATGAGAAAGGTTTCAAGCTATAAAACATCACGCTACAACCCTTAGGAACGGGGCAACGCAGGTGAAACCGCGGTCGAAGAACTAGGGAACAAAGTAACTATTCCACGCGGACGAAGTCGCTGGCAAAAGCTAGTATTTAATAAACGATAACATCGTCAAGTTAATAAGCAAATATTAAGATTCCTTACTAAATGGTTCTTGGATTTCATAGTACAGCTGTCATTTGCTGTTGACATTTTGACAATTGATTTTCTTCCTTAAAAATGGGATTCAACACATTATAAGAAATCTCCATGGTGTAGGTCCTGTACAGTTGTCACAGTATATTTTAGAAATTACCTAAGGCACAGGCGAAGCTGCGTACGGGAACTCTAGTAATAAATAAAACCTTGAGTTCAGACCCCGGTAACATTACAGTTAGAAAAACTATCAGCCCCCTTATAACGAAAGTCGTTACCCGGCAACCGATAGGTACTTACAATATACAAGACACGCCCAGAGGCGGTAAACTGGCAGAACAGGACTATTCATATATCCTGTGACACGTGTATTTTCCTACTTCCCTTACTCGGAATAAACATATTGAACCTTTACATTACAACACAATTTTGTGCCAATTATTTTGATACCTTTGTAGATCAAACGGCGTAAAAAATCCTCTTACTGCTAAGTAGCACTAAGAGGACGTTACGATATTGAAATTATTAGACTATTTATATCCAACCAATTTTTCATATAAAATGTTGCCAAGACGAGAATATATGGATCGCACTGTCAAAAAGTTATCAGATCTCATGTAGAGCCAAGCTTCTCACTGTATAAGTGCTCACTTCACAAACTTACACACCTTAGTCAAAATATGTGGCTTGGCCGTTTAATAAGTCAATGATGTCTATACATCATATCCCGAGAATATTGTTTATTTGATATAATCCAAACCCAAGTTATGAGGGTTCAAAAAAAACGACGAGGTACTTCGAGAAAAGTTAGGCGCTTCGTTTGGCTCGTCTTGGCGACACAGTTCATCGGTATGTTTGTAGGTCCCATGTAATAGGGGGCGAGCCTATTGCCATTAACCGCAAACATATCCAGACGCCGCGCTGCTACTGAGAATTTCATAGAAAAACCCAATAACACTTCGACCTGGAAGTCGAACCCAAGACCTCTGCTGTAGCAGTCGCACTTGGGACCACTAGACCGCTGTGGCAGTCCGAAGATAAAATTGTTATAATAAGTTTTTAAAAGCCAATATTGTATTTGGTATACTATTAGCCTTTATTCGTGAACGGTAAGGCAGGGCTATACATCCGCAGTCCGCCGTAAGTACCTAGTGATATTATAAGAAAATGGCGAAATACGGTTACTAACTGGATTCAAATAAAACTCTATCTTGTATTCGCGTAAGTGCATGGGACTATTAGATCAACTATGCTGTTAAGGCGCTGTGCATAGTCAACATTTAGGTATTTGAGGGGGTGAAGCAGATGAAGTGGGGCACGCGTAGTCCCGCCTACTGCGGGGCGCACCGGGCGAATGTCAACCATGCGCGACGTTCTTTAAATACAGAAACATAATTTCGCGTCATTGGTTAAGTGCACGTTTGGCTTAGCGCGCCGCTGTCCGGCTTGAAATCGCGCTTCCACGAGTTCGAATCTCAATAGTTACTATGAGTTTTTTTTTATTTTTAAAAATGTAAACACTTGTTTTCTTATTTTTTAAATAATTAATTAATAATTGTTATTTTTAAAAAAAGAATATAAAGAAACTTAACAGATTCATCAGACGAATAATAAATAATTCATAAATAAAATGGCTTGGGCGTAGAATGGTCAATTCTAGAAATGGCCTATTCTCAAAACGGCAATTGTCGAAATTGCGAAAAATTAATATAAACAGACATTTTTATTCCCGTATATATTTTTCTTCAGAGTAGTATAAAAAACAGTCACCAAACTTGATGGTTTATTCTGAAGAAAAATAATACAGATACAGGATGTTACAAAAGACTGTAGTTATACCAAAGGAGGTCATTGTACTCACCACTATGAACATCTTTACTATGGCGCCTGCCCTAAAATCGCTAAAAAATATTTTTTCTCGTCTAACCTTTTCGCAAAACCATACATGCCAAAAAAAACTATGCCTTTTTGAGAATTTGGCATTCTGCGTCTAAACCATACGATGAACTAGTAACTAGTAAAGAAACGAGATCATTGCGAGTTGAATGAGGAATTACTCAAAATTACTGTATAGTAAGTTGTATTTTTTGAATTGACCATTTTGAGATTCGAATGCAAATTTCAATTTATTCAATTTATATTGTGGTCATTTTGAGAATTCGTCATTTTGTGCCTAAGCACAGTGGTATGTTATACATACATACCTACTAAAGTTTATAATTTACAAATTAATATAAAATAAAATAGGTATGTGCAAAGACAACAATTATGACGATAATATTTATTGTGACAAGCGAAGATTTAGCAAGTACACACAATGACGACGCTAACGTGGCCGCCGTTACAGGAATTACTTCTGCCGGTATTGGTTATTCGCAATTTTAAAAAATTACAGCATGTATCGACATACCCATATTTACGAAAACCACATATGCTCAAGATCCCAGATAAACGATTTGATTTGATTTGATCAAGACATCATTTATGAAAAATGGGAATCAACATCTGACGAATCCTGTGGCAGCAGTAGCAGGTTTTAAGAACGCATAGCTGCTGTTGTCATGGATTTTTTGCTGATGATGAATTTGGGTACGTCCATACATGCTGTAATTTCTTCGAATTGCGAATAACCAATACCAGCAGAAGTAATTCCTGTAACAGCAGCCACGTTAGCGTTAACATTGTGTGTATTTGCTAAAACTTTGCTTGTCACAATAAAATCGTCTTTGCACATATTGCATCTAAAATTGAATCCGGAGATCAAGCCAATCCTTTATTCTGCTATGAGTGACAGCTGTGAGAAGTTACAATCGAATAAATAACTATGGCTACATATAGTTTGCAACTGCTGATAAAATGCATTATGTCAACGACTCCTCGACTATGAACTGGTGAGTATGTATTATTGTCTTGAAATTCTGTCGACGGTTCAACGAATAGCACATCGTTATTGATTTCTCTGAAATAAAAATTTCTTCAATTTTGTTTTGTTATAAACAAAAAACAACAAAGTAATTCTAAATCACAGTAATGTGTACAAATACAATGGATATATGACTGGGTGGACAGACAGATAGGTGGTTGTCACGCGATCTCTTTGGAGGATAACTCTTCGGAATCGTCAGCTCCCATGATTGACTGACGACCTTCGCCCATCTGTCGATACTTGCTACACATAATTTGATTACAAAGGTTGAAAGTGATTTTCCCAGGGTTTTCGTGTTTAGAATGTAAAATTGAAGCAAATAAGTTTTTAAATTTTAACATGCTTACATGATTGTTTATATCAAAAAAAGTTAAAAGCAAATAGCTCTATAGGTCCAGACTACATCCCCCCTGGTCTCCTCAAAATGTCAATAGAGTATATTTCGGAACCTCTCTGTCATATTCTTAATCTAGCTATAAGCACTGGCAATTACCCCTCACAATGGAAACTTTCAACAGTCACGCCTATACCTAAATCCTCGAAAAAAACTGATATCGAAGAATACCGACCCATCGCGATTCTCTCATCTCCTGCGAAGGTCTTCGAGAGCATTTTGCATAAGCATATCAACGATCAAATTAGCGCCTACTTATGTAACGAGCAGCACGGCTTTAGGTCCAAGAGATCTGTGAACACTAACCTCATAACTCTTGTTGACTTCATTTCCACCCAGCTAGATCACAGACTCCAAGTTGACGTCCTCTACTTCGATTTCCGGAAGGCGTTTGATAGGGTCAATAATGACATTTTGCTGGCGAAACTCTGTGCTCTAGGTTTTGCCCCTGGACTTCTCAATCTGATCACGGACTATCTACGAGACCGTCAGCAATTTGTCAAATTGGGTATCTTTAAATCTAGACCCTATCACACGCGTTCCGGGGTAAGTCAGGGTTCCATTCTTGGGCCTCTACTATTCATTATTATGATCAATGACATTCCTACAGTAGTCAGCCACGCACGATGCTTACTATATACAGATGACCTAAAGCTGTACGCAGCAATTAAAAACGAGGAGGACTGCTTGGCACTCCAGCGCGACATCGAGGCGGTGTATAAATGGAACGTTGATAACAAACTTGAATTCAACCCCACTAAGTGTAATGCTATGACCTTTAGCCCAGCTCGGCACCCAGTTGTTTTCAATTATAAGTTAAATAACGAAACTATACCTAAATCGTCGACCATGAAGGACTTGGGTGTTACATTCGACCGGGGGTTAACATTCCATGATCACATGGTCGCGGTTGCCAAGGAGTCCTATATTAGACTAGGTTTTGTCCTCAGAAACACACGTGACTTCCAAAATACCAGTGTCATTCGAATCATTTATAATGCGCTGGTACGTAGTAAGTTGGAAACCAGTGGGTCTATCTGGAGTCCCCTTGAGAAAAGAAAAATTTCAGTACTCTAAAAAGTACAGAAGGCATACCTTAGATATCTTTACAAGAGGGTCTATGGATACCCATATCTGTACCCCACCATGTTTCTCCTGGGTTGTCTCGATTACAATTCCCTAGAAACCAGAAGGAACCGTGACCAAATTGTCACGGTGTGCAAAATCCTACGTGGAAAAATTGATTCACCTGATTTGTTTAATGAACTGTGTCAACTCTTTACCCCTAATAACTATCTAAGAGGCAGGAAACATAAACTGCTTGCAGTGCCAACTTGCCGTACTCTAACCCGAGCAAAGTCCCCAATACCGCGAACACTCTCTGCACTCAACGATCTCCTGAACTCGTGCCCAGATATTGATTTGTTTGAGGATGGATGGGTGAGGCTATTGACGGTATCCTTGAAGTTGTGCGAGAGGGATCTATGATCGACTTCAATTTGGTGCGAATCTGTGATATGTTTTAGATTATTGGAATTATTTAGTATATTACACCATCGTTCTATGAATGAAAAGCCAAATGAAGCTCATAATGTAGTAGTTCTGAAATTTGTTTAGTTAATCAAGAAATTACAATTCTATTTAATTAGTGTAATTGGTCTATGACCGTTCTAGTTAAATAAATAAATAAATAATAAATAAATAAATAAATCATGTGATTTTTTGAGAAAATGATGAATATCCACAATGCCCCTATTATGCATTTAGCATTTAGAAAATTTGCCACTTTATCGATTTATAATGTGGCCACTTTACAAATTCGTCATTGTGCTATAGTCTAAACTATGGTCATTTCGTCGTCGAAGTTGTTCATAATAATGTCATTATGAACAACTTTCACTATAACTCCAACACTAAAATCGCGAAAAATAATCTGCCGAAAAAGCTCATTCACCCGCGACTAAATGACCTCTTTTTTTTAAAGAAAAAAAGATTAAATGACCATAGTTTGTTGATTGGCACCACAGTAAAAGTTGTTCATAATGGTGAGTGATGACTGTAATGACCCCTTTTCGTATTTCTACACTCTTTTGTAAGACTGCAAATAATTTGAATATTATAAACTTTAGTAGGTATGTATGTATCACTTAGCACTGGGTTTCGGTGCAATATGACGAGTTCTCAAAATGGCAGTAATATAAATTTAATTAATTTAATTGGCATACGAGTATCAAAATGGTAAATTGTAAAAATGTCAAATCTATACTTATAATAAATCTGTAGAGAGGTCAATTCTGTACATGAAATATATTTCCAAAATAACTATCAGCGGGTGATTAGTGATCAATACTGACGCCAAAAATGCAATCAGTAAAATTTTTGTCTGTCTGTCTGTCTGTCTGTCTGTCTGTCTGTCTGTCAGTCTGTCTGTCTGTCTGTCTATCTGTCTGTCTGTATGCTCGTTATAGAAACAAAAACCACTCGAGGGATTTCAACGAAACTTGGTACAATTGTTCTTCATACTCCTGGGCAGGTTATAGTATACTTTTCATCACGCTACGATCAATAGGAGCAGAGCAGTGAAGGGAAATGTTGGGAAAATGAGTGATTCATGAGAAAGGTTTCAAGCTATAAAACATCACGCTACAACCCTTAGGAACGGGGCAACGCAGGTGAAACCGCGGGCGAAGAACTAGGGAACAAAGTAACTATTCCACGCGGACGAAGTCGCTGGCAAAAGCTAGTTTTCTAATATAAATATGACAGTGACAAATTTTCATTTGTCATAATTGCCATTTAGAAATTGAGTAATATCAACAATGTACATTCTGATGCACATTGTTGATATTCCTCATTCAACTCACAATGATCTCCTTTCGCATTACTGTTTACTACCTACAATATTTTGTAACACCATATATAAGCATACTCGTGAAAAGTTTTCTCCGATGGTTCATCTACTGACGGATAGATCACCAGACGATTCTTTTTACTATAGAATGCAAAAAAAAACGATTCAGGAAAATTTAAAAAAAACTTAGTAAAAGCTTATAAAAAAAGAGAATTAATAGGAAGTTAAATAATAATTATTGAAAATTTATTTCAAACAAGAAGATAACAAAAGTAAATAATAATAAAAAAAAAGCAATTATATGCTACAAATAAGAAAATCAACAAAAAGTGAAAAATTATTGCGGGGTTTGAACCCAAGACCAGTGCATATTTGTTCAATACACGATACCGCTAGACCAATGGAGTTATAGATTCACCCATCGAATTTACGAATCTATAGATAATCTATTTGTATGTACTTACTTTACAATTTCTATCATGAGTTTTTGTTTCATCGAATAAAAATGAATATTATTATTATTATTGTAATAAAATAAATAGCTTTCAAAACGACCAGATATAAAATTATTTCTGAGCGGCGGGCGGAACAAAGTGACATAGGTCCATCAGGCAGCGCGCCTCAGCGCTCACTGTCGCTTACCGTAGAAATGAAAGAGAAGAAAAAAGACGCCACGATGCCGCGATGTTTCCTTCGACTCGTGCGAGTTATTTATCATGATATTTATTAATTATTAAAAATATAGTATTTCAATCAAAAAATAAAAACAACAGTTCCCTTTATTTTTATATATTGCGTCACTGTTATAAATTTGATCAAGATTTGTTAATAAATAATACAGTTACAACTGCTAGAAATTTAATTTTAATGGTTATTTTATGATTTTTTTTTATCGAGAAAATTTAACGAAAACGTGTTTTGAAAACAAAGGTTCCCTCGTAAATATGTTCAAGATTAACATATATTTTTATTGCTGTGTTAAAATGTATACTTTTTGCTAAAAAACTGTTTTAAGATGCCTATTTTGACTAGTCACAGCGCCTTAAAATGAATAACGGAGTATAAAATCCTTAAGACAAAAGAATCTCAGAGTACATTATTTTTTTTATGGGATAGGATGGCTAACGAGCAGACGGATCGCCTGATGGTAAGCGATTACCGCCGCCCATGGAAACCCGCAACACCAGAGGAGTCACGAGTGCGTTGCCGACCTTTTAAAAGAGGACTGGGCCTCCGGTAACCTCAATCACTTGACGAAACACAACGTAAACGTTGTTTAACGCCGGTTTTCTGGGAGGCCGTGGTATCACTCCGGTCGAGCCGGCCCATTCGTGCCGAAGCATGGCTCTCCCACGTAAAAAATAAAAGATATTGTCATAGTAAATAACAAAACTTGAAGTACCGCTTGCACATGTGTGTGTATTTTAATTACACACAGTTAGAATTTATTATTAAAGTGCGCATTTCCTTTATGTAGTTTCTCTACCTGAATTTATTTCAACATGTAGCTTTTACAAGTAATTCCATGAAAGTGCGGGCCGCGTGAAGACACCGCTCCTTATTTTTATAGACTTTTTCTCTTAGTGTTAGCCCTAGAATGTACATAAGTTACGTCGGCTTCCCTTGTCAGTGATAACTTTTAGGATTTGTATTATGGGACTTTTTGGGCTTTTCGCCTTTTTTTAAACGACCAAAAAAGTTTTTAGATCGTGTATTTGTACAGGTATACCTATTATTCCGGTTTGAAGGGTGAAGGGTTCTGTAGCCAGTGAAATGATTGGGATAATTGAAATGCGGCGGTGGCTACGGCGTAGGACTTGCAATCATGCGGTTGCCGGTTCGAAACCCACCCATTGCACTACCAACGTGAAGCTACTCGTCACACAAGCATTTGGCTTAGTACGAGGGGTTAACAAGTAATGCTACCCACATTACTAGTAAGCTTTTTTTTTTAAAAAAAATAGTTCATTGTTTTTTTTCTTCTTGTTTTTTAAAAAAACGTTGCTCCACACTAGGATTTTCTCCTGTATCGTGGGTGCGTTTACAAACACAAATTCTCACATACACAAACGCCCAAACCCGGAACAACTACCTGTAGATCATACAAATATTTGCTCCGTGTGGGGATCGAACCCACAACACGTTGCGCAGAAGCCGATCGCTCAGCCGCCACGCCAAACGTGTCGTCGTTTTACATCTACGTAATAGAGGGCGAGCTTATTACCTGGATAAAACTAGATAAAACCCACATTCCAAGTTGCTGTTAAGAGTTTCTTAACGGAAAAATAACACCTCGCTCTACCTGGAATCGAACCCAGGATCTCAAATTCAGCTGGATGAACTAGTATTTATACCTAAAACATAATCTTCGTTATAAAAATCCCTCACTACGATTTTCAGTAACATCGCAGATGCGATAAGAAACAAATTATCATACAGACAAACACCCTACACCACCCAGAATTATTAAAATACACACATGATTATAATGAATATATCACGAATCTTTCAGTAAATGTAATGTAATTCAGCTACATTAATTTAAGCTGAAAGACCTCAGGCTGAAAGAAATTGGTAAAGAGTTCAAATAACGAGATCACAAAAAATATCTAACAAAATATAAACAAAAGTCTCTTTAATATAAAGAATTGTCTTTTTGTGATTTTTTTGCATTTTCCATGCTAAGATTATTAAGTTATTTAATAGTAAAGGAAAAAATTCAATCGCGGGCAGGATTCGAACCTGCGTCTTCTGGTTTGATATACCAGACGCTCTGACCTCTAAGCCACCGCGAACCCTACCCGCATGATTGAAATTTTGCCTTCACATTCTGAATTTACGTCATAAAGAATTGTTCCAAAAAGACAATGAGTTTTCTTTGTTCTACTTTTATCTAAAATCGCCAGCTTAAAATATACGTCTGTCCCTATAATAAACACCTGTACACGCCTAATAGGTACACACAGAATTATTCAAACAGAAAATACCAAAACAGCAAAACAATAGTCGTAATTTTCGTACAATTGACTTGCAAATCGTTAAATCGAACCTAAACTGGCGATACTCGTACAAACGCGAAATGAGGATTCGTGATACGTAAGGCATAACTGGCGTTTGGATAGACAATTGTCATTTAAATCCACCCAAATGAATCGTTCAGGGTACTATTCTCCACGGGGATGTCATAAAACCACAGAATCCAAAAACCTTAAAAGGAAATTTTATATTACACCCAGTATGACCGGAAAATTCGGCTCAAATTTGCTAGCATGTGGTGCGCTGAAATCTGACGTCCTAGTCAGGTAGCGATCCCAACTTTCAGTACTCGACTGGCCTCGGGGGAGGGTAGACGTTGTGCGCGCACTTTTGCCGCCTAATTCCAAATTCGAATTTAGACTATTTGATGACATAGTCCTTAGAATGTTGAAATACCGTCGTTTCGGTTAATGAGTTCTGATAGCTAATATATTTTTTGAAAGTGTGAAGTGGATTTTGTATAAGTGTTAAAATGTTATCGAAAGGAGTTCTAAAGTTTTTTTGTTTGTTGGTGACATTTATTGGGGGTGAGTTTTCAATTTAATTGTGTAATTTAAGATAAAAGTATTCTTCATTCATTTAAATTGTCAAATTGTGATCGTTGTAAATTAATGAGAAATCGAATTACATCACTGTTGCTTTTATTATTGAAACCTACTGACGCTTTAAAGATAATGAAATAAATTGACGTCCATTTTTGGTCTGCGATAACAGTGACAGCTGTTGCAAAAAATAACAAACGAGAGCTAGCTACATAATTATTTTAAATAAACGAAATTTGATTTTCGCGCTGAATTTATAACTGTTTATTTAATTTTAAGACTTTATTTAAGAACCAGATGCAAGCTTAAAAAAGATAATTCTTAATTTAAACTTTATGAGCTGCAATGTTTTTAAATTTTATTTGCTTTTGTCTGTGACAAAATTTATTTTAAAATAGTTACATTCAAGTTGCGTTTCTAAACATTTTTTTAAAGGAGTATCTATGCAGTGCCTTCCTGTCTCTTCTCTATAAGACTCAACTTTTGATATATTTGTCAGTTTAGGTTTTGAGTTCTCAAACATTTTGATTTTGACCTTAGAGGAAATTAATTTTCTGTTTCTCTAGTTTCAAATCCGAAATGTAAAACTTAAAGCTGCACCTATACCTCAGAATCCGGGTATAACGACAGTTTAAACGGAAGACGACCGGTTATTGAAATGTTTTGGGTTCTCATCCGATACTGGAGACGCAAAACTTATATAGAATGTAGAATTTAATAGATACGTATTGCGGAGAGCAGAATCTATGATACTTTGAATTTCCAAGAGTGTTAGAAAAATTTTGAATGTGTTATTTAAGAACCGCATCATAATAATAACCAGTAGTTCATTGTGTTTTTAACACAGTTCTCCTCTTAGATTGATAGCTAACCAAGGAAAAAGAATTAAAGATAAATAATAAGGTTTTAAAAAAAAAAAAACAAAGTTGACTGATATTTAAGGTTGGAACTATATTCTGAAGAAGAAAAATATTATAGCTTTTTTGATTAATGAATAAATTAATAATAATTGTGTTTGGCTCCTAGTCTAACGATATAATATCATTATTTTACATGAAGCGACTGCTATAAGATCTCCACAACCTAATAACTGGGCAATACCAATATTCGAAAAATAGACTGGTTCTTAAGCTTTTTGAGCACAGATGTTTGTATGACAACGGGACCTTGATTTCGGAGGCACGGCGGGATCTTGATGGTCTCCCATATAGAAGCTGGCTGCGGCAAGCACAGTTAAACTTTACAGATCGATTAATCAGCTACTGTTTAGCCACAAGCCCTCCTGGAACGATATTTTGACCTTTTTTAGGGTTCCGTACCTCAAAAGGTAAAAAAGGGTTCCTACCCTTCTTAGATCACTCTCTTGTCCGTCTGTCTGTCCGTGTGTTGCCACCGATTTTCTCAGGGTCTGGCGGACCTAGAAAGTTGATATTTATACCAGATACTGAAGTCCCTATTATGTATAAAAAAATCAAGGTCCTAAGCCAATACGATAAAAAGATATGGGCAAATTTAGATTTTCGCTTAGCCTTACCTTTATATTTAACTTTTTTTATTTTTGGAATTTTCCCTTTACTTGTGCTGTAAGACCTTGCTTTTAACCAAAATTGACAATTCTAGGTGAACCGGAAGTACCCTATGGGTTTTGGGTCGAAAACCTAATGGTGGTTCCCTTTGACCTAGAATCACGTTTGGCAAAAGCAAGGTCTTACAGCCAATTTTATTATGGCGGTATAATGGGTGGTTACGGAACCGTCGGCACAAAGGTTGGACTCGCAGTTGTCCGGTTTTTTTATTACCAGAAGTAGCCTTATGATTAACATAATCAACCCATTATACTGTCCCACAGCTGGGCACGGGTCTCCTCTCAAATGAAAGGGATTAGGCTATAGTCTGCCACGCTGGCCTAGTGCGGGTTGGCAGACTTGACACGTCGTCGAGAAAATCTCTCAGGCATGCAGGTTTCCTCACGATGTTTTTCTTCACCGTTTAAGCCCTTGATAATTAACTGTTAATACGCACATGACTTCGAAAAGTCTAAGGTGCGTGCCTTGGGTTCGAACTCGAGACCTTTGACTGGGCAGTCCAACGGTAATACCACTAGGCTATCACTGCTTATGATTATGATGTAACAAAATTGAATAATGTAGAGTAATTAATATCTAACGATGTTAAATAACCGATTTGATCCTTTAGTCGTTTCTTGACAATGTCGTACCTACATCAGGAAAATGGATTACTACATCAAGCCTTTTCACCTCGCCTGACAGATTTACTGAGAGTGTCGCACAAAGGATTTGCCAAGAGAACTAACTGAGAAGTGAGAGGTCTTGAGTTAGAGTTTGTTCGTAGCTTTTTCTAAAGAGTTGACTGATAGAAACTACAAATAGGGTCTCGGATGGAGGACGTAGTTGCACTAATTTCAGATTCTGGGTCTTACTTGCACATGGAGGGTTTGGCGAGCTAGTCCGATTAGTAAATCCTTATACCAAGCTGAGTTTTGTAGTTGCAACAAGTATCTATTTCTTTCCAGCGTGGAAAAGCTTAGGGGCAAAAATTGGCTGACGCAGTAGAAGGAAGCCGTGGGCAAAAACTTTTTTAAAATTTAATACCATTGGGTGACGATCGTGCATGAGGAAGTTAATGAACATAAATGAAATGAAAATAGTGTTCTAGAATCGTTTTAAGTGGAAATCTATAGTCTTTGCCAACACCAATGGGAAACAGGCTAGAAAATATGTACTAATTAGCTTCTGCCCGCGACATTGTCTGCGTGGAATCCATAATTGGGTCCGACCTGTATAAAAAGTAGCCTATTTGTTATTCAATCTATTTTTGTGCCAAATTTTATCCAGATCCGTTCAGCCGTTTTGGCGTGAAATATTAACAAACATCCATACATACAAACTTTCGCGTCTATGATATTAGTAAGAATATATATATATTTAAAGAATACTCTATCTCTATCTATATATTGGGGATGAGAAGTGCGCAGATCCCTGACAGATGTGTAAAATACTGAAGTTTAGCTGAATCTTGTTACTCTGGGAACACAGTTCAACATACTCCGTTGGAAAAATTTGCGAAACTAGTTGTTTTTTGACCTTTAAGCACCTTTGTGCCTACTTTTAAGTACCGAGAAAAGCTTTTTAACCTTATACTTAATTAACTTTCAAATGACTTACAAAAATTAACCAACCATGAGCTGATTGTAAATGAATAATTTTGCATAATTAAATTGTTATGAGAAGTTCATATTAAACCATAACATGAAAAGGAGTAGTTCAGTGGGTATTTATATTTTACGGGTTTAAACTCCGCCACCGCTGCTTCGATGCGGCTTAGTCTTTCTTCATTTGGTGTACAATTGCGTCTTGCAGTAAACATCTTGTAAGTGGCTTGGGGTCTGACTGGCCGGCGCACACCCTTACGGTGGAGTCTATCTTGAAGCACCTTGGTGTGTGTTTCGACTTTTACATGTGAGAGCCATGTCCATTTTACATGGATGGCAATGACTGCTTAACATTTCTTCTTTCTTTTTGTGATTTTTTTGCATTTTCCATGCTAAGATTATTAAGTTATTTTTTAGTAAAGGAAAAAATTCAATCGCGGGCAGGATTCCAACCTGCGTCTTCTGGTTTGATATACCAACGTCACCTTATGACGTAAATTCAGAATGTGAAGGCAAAATTTCAATCATGCGGGTAGGGTTCGCGGTGGCTTAGAGGTCAGGGCGTCTGGTATATCAAACCAGAAGACGCAGGTTCGAATCCTGCCCGCGATTGAATTTTTTCCTTTACTAAAAAATAAATTTCTTATCTTATTTTAGATTGAGTATAACATATATATATTCTCAATGCTTTTATAAAAGAACGTTGCCCCACACTAGGATTTTCTCATGTATCATGGGTTGCACAAACACAAATTCTCACATACACAAATGCGCAAACCCGAAACAACTATCTGTAGATCATACAAATATTTGCTCCGTGTGGGGATCAAACACACAGCAGAAGCCGATCGCTCAGCCGCTATGCCATACGTGTCGTTTGTTGTACTGATGAGCCGAAACTTTGAGCTTAGTGTTGCGGGCACTGTATAACGCATTGTATTACATACATATTTTTGAAATAAACGGCAGATAATTATCTGCCGTCATAGACACTTTTTGTTGTTTTTTTTTTCTATAAAATACGCGTATTCAATTGAAGAGTTAGGCCGAGGTTTACTTAATGTACACCCACATTCGCCGGTATATTTAGGTCATATGTAATGAGGGGCGAGCCTATTGCCAACCGGGTACAAATTCGAAACTCAGAACTGCTGCTGTGAATTTTACAGAGAAACACTTTGCTCGAACTGGAAGTCCAACCCAGCGTAGCAACTCTAGCGTAGCAGTCGCACTCACACTGGCTAATGACGCAGTTAGTTTTAGTTAGCTTAGTAAAAGGATTAATTATCATTAAAATTATTTAGAGGTGGTGGGATTATTTGTTTTGTTAATTAATATGTCTACACCAAACATGCGTAATGAATATCTAATGAGATGAATTTTGATACCGTTGGAAATTCAACCTATACTAAGGTCGTACAGAGTGTAGGCCCGCGGAACGATAGCTAAGAGCTTGTCATGCTGCGTCTCACGGTGAATTCAAATAAATGCTTTTAAGATAACATAACAGCTTTGAGTTGACTAGATGCTAATGACGACATGCATGCATCATGATAAATTATATTAATTTATCAAAACAAATTCTTTTTTTTATGGGATAGGAGGGCAAACGAGCAGACGGATCGCGTGATG
Organism: Acronicta aceris; assembly: GCA_910591435.1. Taxonomy (NCBI): domain Eukaryota; kingdom Metazoa; phylum Arthropoda; class Insecta; order Lepidoptera; family Noctuidae; genus Acronicta; species Acronicta aceris. Next base: position 2,149,461 of record OU342767.1, on the reverse strand, counting down.
GTTAGCGATTACCGCCGCCCATGGACACCCGCAACACCAGAGGGGTCACAAGTGCGTTGCCGACCTTTTAAAAGGGGATAGGGCGGGCCTCCGGTAACCTCATTCACTCGCCGAAACACAGAGAAAAATTGCTTAGGTGTACTTTATGTAAGCTTACAACATGGGTGTATCCACTAAACTGTTGTATTGTTGTACCTTCTGAACTAGTGAAGACTGTATCTTGGGAGGTAGTTTATTTCTCTTTTACATGTCATTGTTTTATATTTTTTAACTAGATGGCACTGTCCAGCATCCCTAACTGACGACCACAGTTAGGTTTTTCGGTTAGGTTTCTAGGGTGCAGTCACTTTCAGGACTGGTCTACTCAAAGCTGCTATGGTTCTTTCCAAAAGGCCATTTCAAACATTACCCTTCATCGTGCCACTCTCATATAAGTGTTCTTTCATGTCTGTACTTTAAAAGAGACTATGATTCTCTGAGTTTCGGTGTTTCTTCTCAGAGGTCGTCAGTTAGGAAATGCCGAAGCCATCTAGCTATAAAAAAAAAACCAAACCATTGACATGTAAAAGTATCTCTAAAGATCTACTTGCAGAATAAAATATTATTTAATTTCATTTAATTTGAGTTTAAGTAAACTCAGATAATCATGGTCTCTTTTAAAGTCTAGATAAAGTACTTAGTAACAAGTATGTAAGTTCCAATGCAAGACAATGTAATGAAATGGCCTTTTGTGTTGAAATGATAAACAAAAATATTTAAAATTTATTTACCCGTCAATAAATAACTACATATTTTAAATTTTACATTCGGACGCGGAAGTCGTGTGTACAAAAATGTACTCCGTAAACCGTAAATAAAAACGGATCATGAAATTAACAGCGGCGTAAAAATAACGAACTGCTACCGTGTGGAACCGGTTGTTATATACTCGTTAAATAATGGGTCTTGGTTACTGCACTAGTAGGTAAATGGATTAAATGGTTGAATGGATTGCTTTTAAAAAAAGAACAAATTTGAAAAAAAAAATAGGATTTACCTACACAAATCATGACTGAAATGTAGTGATTAATAAATAATTATAAGATTACTCGCTTGATCAGTGAAGTAAATTTTTTTTGAAGAATTATGCATCAGAGATGAGAGAGAAGTCTGCAAAGCCATACCAGGCTATCATACTGGACTTTTTCTGCGTGTGGACTTCCAGTGTCTTGGCAAGGCGACGAAGCCCATCGGTCTCTACCCAGAGCGGGTGACCTACTGACTCGCTGTTGTTTCGCCTCGTCATCTTTTGTTGGGGTTACGGGAGCCAGGCTCAATTTGGGAGACAGTATTCTTGTGCCCAGTCCATCCACAGGAGATGTGTTGATAGGGGGCGAACTTTCCCGAATCCGCAACCCGTGCCCGTTTTATCATCAGGAACTTATAATAACCCCTCTAACTCATCATAGTCACATAATAGATAATGGGTTCTCCTCTCAGTAGACGATGTAGCTGCTCTATTATTTAAAGAGGAGACCCATTCCCAACAGTTTATAGATTTCAATACGCATGTGTACCTTTCCATAAAACACAGTTATCAATCAATAAAATTTCCGTAAATTACAAAAAAGGTTGAGGATACGTGGTGACCCAACATTCTATCTCTTTCCCACATAATAGCCTGAAGTTTACTATTTTGTTTGTATACCATCTGAGCCGGAATTCTATCCGTATTATGGTTATTTTAAGCGCATTAAAAAGGTTTGAATACAGGTAACGGTTTCAAATGAATATTTATGAGTATTATGTTAAGTGGTCATCAATTTTACACGCTTTTCTAGGTTTTTAATATAGCTATTAAGTGCCTGTTATTCTTTGCGTAATTATTAGGCCTTTTTTGTGACCTTAATATACCATCACCCCTGTATTTCCCCGAGGATAGGCAGTAAATGATGGCTGATGGCTCCACAAAAGATGGCTGTAAAACAGTTTTTAGTCATGTTTTTTTTCTGCCTCATTGCCTTGGGACTACTAGACGTGGTCCCAAGAAGGTCTACTACGCTAGATGTTCTGGGATCGATCCCAAGATTAAGTGTTTTTGGTTTTTGTCTGGGCAATATATAATAGACATACGGAGGATAGACTAGTTGACAGCCTTTTTGGGCTTCTGACCACCACTAACGATTGTCATAGATGTTCGTATGAAAAACAGGAGTGGCAGCTCTCCGAAGCACGGAGATGTCTTGGTGGGTTAAGAATGATCACCCATCCATACATTCACCGCCTAGCGTAGCTTAACCTTGCCAATCAGTTGATCAGTTATGTTAATACTTAGCCACGAGCCACTCTTTAAAGTTAACTTAGCTTTGTATTATACTCAATACTCAATTCGTTTATTGCACTCCACAATGTTAACAGGTGTTAAAAAATAAATATAAAAGTATCAATCAAGTATTATTTTTTATATTCGTAGATTTTTATTTCATTTATGATGAGGGTACACCAAAAAGGGTTTTCCTTTCAATTATTTGATTCTTTGAATCAAAAGCCTACTTGCTATTCAAGAGTTGCCTGAGAAAATAGCTAAGTGTTGTCAAATCGTTATTTTTTTTTCTTTTGTTTTGTCTGAAGGAAAGGATAAAGTAGAGTCTAAGATGGATCACGCGATTTAATTCAATATTCTGTCGGATTTAGGGCCGATGTTTCCATCGCCAGATAACTTTTAACTGAGGAATAAAATTGACATTTCAAAGATTTTGTATAGAAAAACTGTAAAAAATTCGAATTTATTCCTCCAATAAAGTTATCTAGCGATGGTAAAATCGGCTCTTAGATTCTTAAATGCATATTATTGAACATAGCAAAATTATTTGAAGCCAGCCTTACACCCTGTCCTATAAGGCTGGCGGCAGCGTAGGAGACATGCTGCCATGCATGACTGCGGCGGTAACAAAATTCCATATAAAAAAAAATACCACCGCTCCTCCACCAACACAACGCTTCCTCGCGGAGGTCTGGCGACCTTGCTCACCGTTAGGAACACAACATAGCACGGAGCTATATTATTTGGCTACGATTTTCTGCAAGGTGGAGGTACTTCGCCAGTCGGGCAGCTCCAATTGTGAGTCTTGCGATGCCCTGTATTGTGTGAACGTAGCCTTATGTCGACAGTACATAGTTAGTAAAACTTTTCTTTTAATCAACCGTTCCGAATGTCTTCGCCTTTCTTGGATCAACGACAAAAAAAAAACATTGCGACCTTGCTACCCTTACTAATTAAAACGAAATAGACATTTACTTAAGTTTGTGTCGATTACTCGGAAAAACGGATCCTATGTATACAGACCTTAAGATTGAAAATTAATTGAAGTCACATAGTGTTGTCGTTCTCATGGTAATTATTAACTTTTGGTAGGGAATATCAAAAGGAATTATTTCAATTACCCGAAAAATTCATTTCATAAATGGTTTGGTCATACGTGTTAATTATTCTGATCTACTCGATGTGTTAATTATTATTTTTTAACAACATAAATCATAACGCTTGTATTCCACGAAGGGTTAGGCAGAGTACTCTACAATAAACAGTAAGTTAATGGACATCCACAGTTCGCTGGTATGTTTAGATCCCATTTAATAGGGGGCGAGCCTATTGCCATTAATCGGACACAAATTCCAAATTCCGAGCTGCTACTAAGATTCTTTTAGAAAAACCCAATAACACTTTGCTCGGCGTGGGAATCGAACCCAGAATCTCTAGCGTACCGTTCATGCTCAGGTCCACTAGGTTTATGAGGCAGTTACGAATGATATGTATTTAAATGATCGTTTTAATTTTGCAAAAACAGTCAGCAAAAAAAATCTAAACAGTCATCTTTTTACCCGACTACGAAAAAAGGAAGGGTAATGAGTTTAACTGTCTATGTATGTAAGTATGTATGTATCGTATGGATGTTCGACCCTAGCTCAAAAACTACTCATCAGATTTTTTAAATGATTGATCCTCGAATAATTTTTATTTTTTTTATTCGTGATAGGCTTAGTCTTATATGATACTTTAATTTAAAAAATAACTTGGTTGTTCACGTTGAGTTCCAACCACTAACTGTAGTTTCTGATCACACCTGATAATAATTATGTAACAATTATATTTTAATTACGCGATGACAGTCTGCAGACCGCTGTTCATACAATTTGGATGAACGTAGCAAATTGGTTATATTGCAGCTCCAACGCTATATTAAACCAATAAAGTAAAATTACTATAATTATTGGTGGTAATTAGTGATGGCACAAAATTATGATTAGACCAAAATTCGTGTATTAATAAACCCAATTTTTGGCTTGTCCTGTTATTTTGATTACGGGCAGGGAAATATTTTTTTTAATTTCCGATAATTCTTCTGTTCCTCTCGTCCCGCGTAGGCATACGCAGCCATGGACAACAGGATTTTAAGATAACATACCATTACGCCTGTATTCCCCGAAGGGTTAGGCAGAGGCGTACTAATGTACACCCAAACATACCGGTGAAATGTCAGTATGTTTAGGCCCCATGTAATAGGGGGCGAACCTATTGTCATTAACCGGGTACAAATCCAGACTCCGAGCTGCTACTGATAATTTCATAGAAAATCTCAATAACACTGCTCGACCTGGGGATCGATCCCAGGACCTCTAGCGTAGCAGTCGCGCTTGGAACCCTAGACTAATGAGGCAGTCTAAGTAATATTATACGATTTTTATTTATCGTTTCTGTACCTTTGTAGTTTTCTGGGTCAAAACTACATGTAGGCCATAAACATATTGGTTCTGTGCGGAAATTGAGCCTACGAGCCATTGCACAGAAGCCGAAACGCCATTCATGCCGCCAGAACCACGAACAATAGCCAGCTACATTCTAAAATTGGATCTAGAATCAACAATTGAACATTTTCAAAGCAACGAACCCAAAGACGGACACTGAAATACGTCCGCATTGCGAAAGTATTAAAAACGGGGGAATTTACCCCTAAATTGTGAATAAAAGATTTTCCCCATAATCCACAAAGGTTCCGTACAATTCTGGACAGATTACCATTCCCTTGAAGCGGGTTAAGTGATATACGAAAGCGGGGACCATCTAATTAGCGAAGCTTGTCCCCCAATCCTTAAGAGATTTATTTTAACAATGCTGAGTTGAGACGTATTCTTTGCTGGCCCGTTGCCGGGGATTTAAAAAAGGTCCCAGTAAAAGTTCCCCAGAATTAAGACGAGGGTACCTATACCTTTATTTGTTAAATAATGTCCGTTGAAGGTAATATGTACGGCCTTGTTTTTTTTTTAAAAAAAGAAACGTTGACACTTGGATTTTCTCCTCTCACACTAGGGTTTTTTATGGGATAGGAGGGCAAACAAGCAGACGGATCGCAACCAGAGGAGTCACGAGTGTAATGATTTTATAAAATAATGACAAGACATTTATATAGGTTTCCTTATCACGAGCGACAGATGGCGCTTGTAGTTGAACTATTCGTTATTAAACGCCCTTTTTATTACAAATTAGTCAAATATAAGTAGGTGTTATATTATCAATTTGTCTGTGTAATCAATTTATAACTATTGCTATATTTAAAGTTAATCTAATGTATTTAAATTAATCAATTGATCATGCGTACTGTGTACTTCGCTCTGATTGGTCTAACCCAGCTGAGTGTTTGCCTACGTCTAAGAGTGGGGAACATTCGGCTGGTAATAAATCAATCTGTACTGAGACATTCTATTCCGAGGCGTTGAGCAGTAGACATAATATCTTATAAGCCAGTGCTGTTGTTGTATAAATTGTTAATAATTATTGAGCGATTAAGTGATAAGTGATTATTGATAATTACATACTGTTGGATGAATAAATACTTGTAATACTCAGTCTGAAGTGTATGATTCGTCACATTTCAGAAGTGGGATATGCCTACAAGAAAATCCACAGATACAGTAATGTTGAGTTACGTATGTCTAGAGGTTATGTGTGCCTACAATAGAAAGCCAAGTGTGCTTGAGTTACTAGAGGCTATGTATGCCTATTGAGCCATGTGTGCTTAGATTGTTAGAGGTTATGTGTGCCTACAATAGGAAGCCAAGTGTGCTCGAGTTACTAGAGGCTATGTATGCCTATTGAGCCATGTGTGCTTAGATTGTTAGAGGTTATGTGTGCCTACAATAGGAAGCCAAGTGTGCTTGAGTTACTAGAAGCTATGTATGCCTATTGAGCCATGTGTTCTTAGATTGTTAGAGGTTATGTGTGACTACAATAGGAAGCCAAGTGTGCTTGAGTTACTAGAGGCTATGCATGCCTATTGAGGCATGTGTGCTTAGATTGTTAGAGGTTATGTGTGACTACAATAGGAAGCCAAGTGTGCTTGAGTTACTAGAGGCTTTGCATGCCTATTGAGGCATGTGTGCTTAGATTGTTAGAAGCTATGTATGCCTATTGAGCCACGTGTGCTTAGATTGTTAGAGGTTAATTATTTTTATTTTATTTATTTAATTTTTATGAGGTACATATTAGGTCTTACGAAGTAATATAAGCCCCACAAAACTGTACAAACAGTTTGACTGTGGGATCAATTTTAGTGTTAATAACATGTAGGTAGGTACATAATTAGTAATGGAGTGCACAATTAATGTTTTACGGTAGGGTATCTATAAGTTATTTTTTTTTTTATCTACACGCAGTTTTATAAATCTTATTTGGATATTCTCCAGTTTATCTATATAGGTTTTTAAATGTGAGGCCGTAGCAATCAAGAGCATAATCCAAAATAGATTCTACTAAAGAAGTATAAAGTAGTTTTAGTATACCAGTAGGAATAGGAGTTATGTGTACCTACAATAGGAAGCCAAGTGTGCTCTAGCTACTAGAGGCTATGTACGCCTATTAAGCCAAGTGTGCTTAAAGATAGTAAGCCAAGTGTGGTTAAAGTTATTTTGGCCAAGTGAGTCAAAAGTTTTGGGCCAAGTGTGCCCAATAGGAACGGAACTATCCTCAGACGCGTAAGTAAAGCATGATTTATACTAAGAGAACAATTAAAAGAATTATTATGCGACTAAGTGCGTTGCAGATAGTTGTGTATATACCCTCTATTAATTTTATAAATTGGAAATGGGAGACATTTATTGGAAGACGTATATTTTTGATTGATCTTTTCATGCATAACTTCGAATTTATGGAGCTATTAATTTTAACCAGTTCGAGTAGATATTTTAGTAATATAAAATGAATTTAATAATAATAGTAAAAAAAAGGAGCTTTTAACTTGTTAGTGTCAAATTGAAACAATACTTATACATTTTTATGTTTTGAGGCCATGGAATCTGATGATACCAATAAATGATGATGAAACCAATGAATGCATACTCCAGACGAAGAGCCGCCAGTTTAGTCGTACAACCATTTACCAAATGTTATACCGAAGTTCAATCCCTCCAGTAAATCTCAGAGTATTGAAGGTTGTTTATGAAAGGTAAGTGTGTAATATATGAATGGGACGAGAAGCAGACCATACATTTTACCCGACAAAGACTTGTCGGGCTAAAAAAAAAAAAAAGGAAAGGTAAAGAAATATTGGTACGTACAAATTCAGATTCAAATCTTTATTGTTTTCATATATAATTAGGATGTTACGAGTTACAATAATGTGTGTCAAAATGAAAAGGTACAACATGAAGTAATGAAAGTTTACGTGAATATTTTTATGATAAATTGATGCTGATATACAAGCTGATATGATATTAGTGATAAAAAGGCTGTAGGTTGTGCAACTCACGGCATTTATGATAAATCCATTAGAAATGGAGCTCAAGCTTTAAATTGTAATGAACCGGAAAGACTCGCTACATATTCTCAGTTCTCAGCATACCTAGTTAGAACCTATTTCTACAAATAGAAAGCGTCATGAACTCATGATCATACCTCGCCTTCGACTTCAAATGATACCTCCAATTATTTGTTTTAATTGTCGTCGTAAAGAACACTCTTACACCAGATGTCCCAAGTCCCTTGACAAGCGTCTAAAGTGTGACAGGGCGCTAGAACGAAAATTGCAAACCGACACCGTTAATTCCATGAACAGACCCAAAGTCAAGCGATGAAATAGAACGTAAAGTCCATACAACTTCTACACACAGTAACAGTAATAACAAGTTTTACAAACGGGTAAATGATCGAGTTTTCGTTGGGATTGATAGATTATTAAGATTGGGTATAGTAGGACCCACTATTTGGAACCGTGCACCTAGTTTTGGCAATTCAAAAGTACCTGTTTTATTGGTTTATTTGAAATGGATGATTTGACTTTTGACTTGTGTAATGCGTGAATCTGATGCAAATAGCCTTGACCCCGTGAAAACTGTGTCGAGATTACCTATAGTCAAGGGTTTTGGTAGTGACACCCGTATATAGTACGTTCGTAGGATTGATGAAATCGAATCGAATGTAGAAGTACCTACTTATGGTTAATTATGGGTTTATGCAGACTGCGTTACTCATTGGATAAAATTTTAAAGTCCTGAGCTTCGCAGCAAACCAATGATTTGGGCCCCTTAAAGCTTACCTTATCGGATTTCATTCAATTAACCAGAAACAAATCGGAATTAGTTGAAGTTTCGGATTTAGGTTCTTCTTATCCTGGGAATGTTTATATAGAAGGTTATAATAGTAATAAACTTGGCAAAGAATATAACTTACCTCAAGGCACATATCGTCTAAGCATGGGTAAATTTCACCTTATTATCAAATTTAGCTAATCAAACCCTGAATTTTCCCAAAGAATTTTGCCCAAGATTCGTTGCATTGCGATGGTCTAATTGCAAAAGCAATGCCTTTTGTAAGAAAAAAAGAATTATATGCCCTAACAAAATCACGAGAGATATTACTGACTTGGCTCCTTTGATAAAGTCTGAAATCAAAGTCGGTCCCTCAAGTTGGCAAATGGATAAGCCTTACCTACGCATTATCGCAGTCGTATCGTGATTTTTTTTTGCATTTAACTTGAGCGAGATAGGTTGTAATAACTCTATTAAAATGAAGATAGACTTGCTTAATGATAGACCTGTCACACATAGACCCTATCGCTTATCGCACTTCGAGAGAGGACAGGTACGAGAATTTATTGATGACTTGTTGCGAAATGATATAATACAAGAATCCGATTCCGATTGTGCTAGTCCTATAGTATCATTTGGGTAGAAGATCAATTTCAAGCATTAAAATAAAAGTTTGAGTAATAGACAAACACTAGCCTTATACAATCCTAAACTTGATACGGAGTTGCACACAGATGTTAGTTCCTTAGGTGTGGGAGAAATATTAGTACAGTGGCAGTCTAGCCTTCGGGTACTTAAGCCGGTTGCTTATTTTAGTAGGCAGACGACACCTGAAAGGCGTCATTTACAATCTTATGAAATTTGAAGTTTTGTGTTTATCTGTTGGGATTACAATTTAAAATAGACCATAATACGCTCCGAACCATACTAACCAAACGAGTATAGACCCGGTATTCGTATGACACATGTCGATGCATTAAGCTGAAATAACATTCTCTGCCTTCTGACATTAAAGACGAGTCTTCTGTTAAAGTATCGAGACTGACAATTGGATATTAACACTACAAATGTAGATCCAGACATTTCGCGTATACTTAAAAATTCTTAAGCCTGAATCTGACGAAGAATCTAAAGATATTAGGAAAAATTATGTTATTAAAAATCATAGAGTATAAAGAATTGACGATGAAATACGCCTAGTTGTCCCTCGTAGTGCCCGCTGGAAAATATGCCGTTATAATCATGATGATATAGGACATTTAGGCATTTCTAAAACGACTGAGAGAATTCAATCTGTCTTTTGGTTTCCAAGGCTGCGGCGATAAAATTCGGTGCATTCGGTACGCTTATAATAAAGATGATGCATCCAGACAAAAGACTGAATAATTGTATCCTATCGAAAAAGTTAGCGTCCCATTCCATACAATTCACCTAAACCATCTTGGTTCGTTTGTAAAGAGTAAAAACGGCAATGCCTAAATTATTACAATAGTTGATTGCTTTACAAAATATATATATGTGAAAGCGGTAAAAGACACGAAAACAAAAAAAAAAATGACTGGTTTACCATCTCCAATAATACCTGATCACGAGCTTTTGCGACAGTCATCAGTCTAAACATGTCCCTATCGCTGTAGTTTGTCGCAGGGCAAAAAGTCAAACTGAAAGATATAACCCAACCATCTTAAACGCATTAGCAAAACATAATGACGGAAATGACGAACGCAATTGGGAAATGTGTCTTGGCAAAATCCAATAGGGTGTAAATAATTCAGTTAATTCTTCTACCAAAAAGACTGCCATAGGGGCTTTATTTGGCACCACAATAAAAATACCTCGATAACTAAAAGATATCCTAAATGACGATGTATTTAAAAACAGACTAAATAAACACCTATTACAATAATGTTATTACATGTACACGCTAAAAGAATTCTTTGAAGATAAAAATAAAAGATAATTAAATTATAATTAATAACAATAAAATCTTTGTGCAATAAAAACAATTACCAAAATAATAACAATACCTTAAATTTCTGTAAATTGACTACCTAAATGGTTATTTAATTTTAAGTAAAAGTTTATAATTTTATTTTCTAATATTGTAATTTGTTAAATTATAATTATGTAATTAACTTGTTAATACCCATGTATTCTATGCTGTGCCCCAACGGGGTTTCATGTTGATACTTACCAAACTAGAGATCTATGTATATTTACACATGAAGCAATAAAGAACTTTGACTTTGACATTCAGAGATAGAGCAATAAGTTCGATGTTGGAGCTGACATTATACAAAACATGTTACAAAGCGTAAGAGATGAGGTCGTACTAATACTAAAGTCACGAAAAACACTATTATGATGCCGGTAGCACCCCTAGAACCTATAAACAAGGTGATTTGACTAAGGTTACCAGAACTGACTATAATAATAAAGGCAATAAAACTTTTTAAATTCATAGATCTGATAAAATCACAGAAGTTTTGGGCAATGACAGATATAAAATCACTGAAATTCCGGTTTTAGCAAACGTAGAGATTCATTTAAGAGTGTCGATTCCGCTGATCGTGTTAGACCTTGGATAAATATAATTTCGACTGACCTTAAAGATTCATCAGATCGTAATAGTAGCCCATCTTCTGAAAGCAATAATGATAACGACAAACCATTTCATAGAAAGGAGTCGGACATCAATGAATAGCCGAATGTAATGATTTTGCATTTTTGATTCGTGTTTGTTCAAACAGTTTAAGCATGTAATATTTCTGTATGTATGACTTATGTTATTGAATTACGATAACGTGCGTCAGGAGATCGCACGTTGTCGGATGGCCGAATGTAATGATTTTATAAAATAATGACAAGACATTTATATAGGTTTCCTTATCACGAGCGACAGATGGCGCTTGTAGTTGAACTATTCGTTATTAAACGCCCTTTTTATTACAAATTAGTCAAATATAAGTAGGTGTTATATTATCAATTTGTCTGTGTAATCAATTTATAACTATTGCTATATTTAAAGTTAATCTAATGTATTTAAATTAATCAATTGATCATGCGTACTGTGTACTTCGCTCTGATTGGTCTAACCCAGCTGAGTGTTTGCCTACGTCTAAGAGTGGGGAACATTCGGCTGGTAATAAATCAATCTGTACTGAGACATTCTATTCCGAGGCGTTGAGCAGTAGACATAATATCTTATAAGCCAGTGCTGTTGTTGTATAAATTGTTAATAATTATTGAGCGATTAAGTGATAAGTGATTATTGATAATTACATACTGTTGGATGAATAAATACTTGTAATACTCAGTCTGAAGTGTATGATTCGTCACACGAGTGTGTTGCCGACCTGTTGTTGTTAATAGGGGACTTTTTGTCTATTATTTAACATTGCAACGATTATATTATACTCGTATTGACTAATATTAATGAACTGCTAACCTGTACATATTTGTAATTATCCAGCTCCTGGCGAAACCTGTAAAGCTACTTCAACATTAAGAAAGTACCATTTTGTACCATGTTGTAATGCAAATAAATATTCATTCATTCCTTTATCATACATTAATCAAAATCATTTGTTTGCTCGAGTATGGTATTGTTACAGATGTTTATGCTAACAATTAGGTACAACATATTCTACCCCTTGGGGCGTTAGAAGATTAAAATATATTTGGATTAGGATAAAAACATTTCATCAAACTATCTTCTAAATACTCCTTAACACTATCGTACATACAAAAACGCCCAGACCGGGAACAACTACCTGTAGATTATACAAATATTTGCTCCGTGTGTGGATTGAACCCACAACTCGTGGTGCAGAAGCCGCTAGCCCGCTACGCCAAACGTGTCGTCAAGTTCGTTCGTTCGTTTAATCCTATTTGTTGAACTTTATAGGCGATTTTGTACCAATGCATGGGTATATTTTTATATAGGTACCGGTACCCAATAAGTTAGTTGAAAGATTATTATTTTTTGTGACCTCATGAAAATGTTTGTCATAAATAGAGCCGATCAACAAAAATCAAAATCAAATCGGTTTATAAATGAGGAAGTTATAAGAGTTTTCATTTTATTTTGGACAGAGATATTGCGAGTTGCGATGTCAAGACTTAAGTGCGTCAATTTTTATATTAATACTCGTTTTGCAGGAAAGGAAAGAAAGGAAAGCGACAAAGTATCCCTTCTCAATCTCAATCAATACAATTTTATCTTAGAACTTTATTAAACGAAGTAAAATATGATTTCAGAATATCTATTAAATTGAATTATAGTTTTTACTAAGCCTGTTATTTTTGACTAGCTGTATCCGCGGTTTCACCAGCTAAAAAATGACGGACTTTCATAAAAACTTTCACCCCCCATTTCACCTTAGAGGTTGAATTTCCAAAAATCCTTTCTTATTGTATGTCTACGTCATACAAAGAGTACACCCTCGGAATTTCAGGTCTCTACGATAAATGGTTTAGGCTGTGCGTTGATCTGCAGTCAGTCATTTAGGACAAAGCAGTTTAGTTTTTTTTTTATCAACGTTTATTCATAATAAAATACCTGCATTTAAAACTTACACTAAGCATCGCCAAACTGTGTAATATGTATAGATAGATAGATAAATCAAACGCCAGACAATTACCCACCCTATTGATATTTAGTTACGTAACCTTAACTATATATCGAGGTCAGAGCTGTAGAGTTCTACACCCACGGGATGGAGAATATTTTCAGAGCAAGAAATCCAAGGTAGCTGCTATTTTTCAATTTTTAGAGATTTTCATAAAAAAAAGTAATTGGGGATTTCGATCCACAATATGCTATGCATGACAGTATGTTTTCAGTCGCCAGGAGTCTGATATAACCCTCCGTCTTTCCTCTTAAGAGACGGAGGGTACCCATGAGAATTTTTGCACGAAAAAAGATCTCGCCTTTAGACAAATGAGCCAGTATTATTGAGTAATTTACAAAAAATATAACAAGAAATTTTCGCCATCTCTATGCCAATCAGTGTCGCGATTCTATAGTATCTATTTTTGGAAGTAATTATATCGATAGGTTTTCGCTCCACCTAATTCGAACAATACGCGAATTTCGTAATCAAGAACACTGTCACTGGTATTGAAACTGATAAAATTTTGTTATAATAACGGCAAAATTGGCACGAATTAATTAAGACGTCAAATAAGAGCCATTTTACCATAGGCGACATTACAGGGTCTTACCGGAACGGAAAGGTTTCGATGTGCTTTGGTCACCCATCCGAAGACTGACTACGGCAAGCGCTGCTTAATCTCACATATCGATTGGTCAGTGTAATTGGTGCTTAGCTCTTATTTATCTGTTGCGTGTTTTTCAATCATAAAGCATTGTGTTACTCAATACTTTATAACATACCATCACGCCTGTATGGGGAATACAGGCGTGATGGTATGTTATAAAGTATATATAAGTAAGTAAAGCAGCTCGGAGTCTGGATTTGTGCCCGGTTAATGGCTGTAGGCTCGCCCACTATAACATGGGACCTAAACGTACCGGTGAACTGTGGGTACATTAAGTACACCTCTGACCAACTTTTCGGAGAATACAGGCGTGATGGTATGTTATGCTACAGATCCTGGGTTCGATACCCAAGTCGAGCAAAATGTTATTGTGTTTTTCTACGAAATTCTCAGTAGCAGCAAGGAGTTTGCAATTTATGCCCGGTTAATGTTAATAGGCTCGCCGCCTTTTATATGGGACCCTAAATATACCGGCGTACTGTGGGTGTATATTAGTTCGCCTCTGCTTAATCCTTCGGGGAATACAGGCGTTAATATAGATAATAATAATAACAATAGCTATTATAATAGATATATTTATCTAAATGAGAGCTTACGACTTTCCAAGGCGGTTCCCAAAAGTTAAAAATACTAACCGTACCCACGTTAGTTAGGTATCTAACGCAACTTTACTAATTCCTGTGAATGCCTGCAGCTAACCTAATTAAGCTTGGGGAGCACGATTCTAGGTCACGGCTTTATACTTATCTACACGCCCATTTTCCTTTATGGCATGAACAGAAACGCTGGTGGTAAAATCAGGCTTAGATTCTCAAGTGGAAGTGGAGTTGCAAGATTAAAAAGTTTTAAGTACTTGTCTTTTGCACATATTCGAACTATTACGCCGATAAGAGTATTAGAGTAGGCAGAGATTATAGATTTCTTTTACACGCTACTACTTATATATATACATATAATAAAAAGGTAACAAGTTGCTGTATGTATGTACATGGAAGAGAAAAATTACACATAATTGGGGGGCTTTATCAACGCTATAGAACTAGTCTGGAATATTGTTACGATAAAACAAATTCTTTAATGTCTCATTGATTTAGTGGTTACAAGTGCGGCTGTTGAGCGTGAGGTCTCGGGTTCGGTTTCTAAGTTGAACACAGTGTAATTGACTTTTTTTTTTATTCTCCATAGGAACTCAAAGTTTAAATATGTGCTCGGTTAATTACTAATAGGGACTAAGACATACCAGCAAACAGTGGCTGTACAGCAATACACATCTGGCTAAATTTTATAAAAAAGTAATAAACTGGTAAAGGTAATTTAAAAGTTTAGAAGTTACGGCACGATCAGTACAGGGGCTGTATCCTACGGGATGTAGGTTTGATTCCCGCACGGAACATAATTTGGAATTATTTAACCTAACAATTAGTAGTTCAGAGTCTTATTATATGTGGTGTTTTTTTTTGGTTTTAAACACACCCATAAAACCCTAGTAGGTAGAGGAAAATTATTAATACTGAAATAGGGTTTTTATTTTAGCTTTTACCTTGCTTCATTATATTAACCTTTTACAGGAAGTGACAATAACGTTATTATCAAACTCAATTATTTTCTTCGTCCAATATTGTGTTTTAAATGAAGCTCATGTTTATGAAAGCTTCTATTTTAACTATAAAGTGATTTTCAGGGGAATCATAATATTGTTTCACTGCTGGGCACGGGTCTCCTCTCAGAATAAGATTGGTTAAACTGTCGTCCTAAAAAAATTGACTTCGTTTACAGAATAAATAAATAAATGATTTATTGACATAAATATGTTACATAAGCTAAAGCTCGTCAGTATTCATTAGACTATAATGATCGATGTTACCGGTATCATTTCTTACCGCTAGAATACAGACGAAACGTTAATGATATATGTTTCCTAATCAACATCGCAAATGGTACAATTGATTGCCCTGATCTTCTTAAATCCATAGGATTGCGTACAAATCAATTAGGTCTTAGACAACGGCCTCTATTAGACATACCATTTGCTTCAACGAACTACAGGCGTAATGCTTTCCTTCTCCGCAGTGCCAGACAATTTAATATAACATACCATAACATACCATCACGCTTGTATTCCCCGAAGGGTTAGTCAGAGGCGTACTAAAGTACACCCACAGTTCGCCGGTATGTTTAGGTCCCATGTAATAGGGGGCGAGCCTATTGCCATTAACCGGGCACAAATCCAGACTCCGAGCTGCTACCGAGAATTTCATAGAAAAACCCAATAACACTGCTCGACCTGGGGATCGAACCAGGACCTCTAGCGTAGCAGTCACGCTTGGGACCACTAGACTAATGAGGCAGTCAATTTAATATACTCACATCAAAATTCGAAATAGATCTATTTTGTAGTAGTCCGTTACTCTGTTAGAAGACTGATGAACAAAGCGTTTTTCACTGATATGACCGATCGGCGTTAGCTCAGACCTTAAGTAATACTTTTGAAATTAATCTCAGTTTCACACTGATTTGGTTGAAACAAAAAAAAAAAACTAATCAACTTTTAGCAACTGTTTTACTGGTGGTTTAATGTAACTTATAATATAACTTGTGAGAGCTTGTTATTAGCAATACGGTTAATTTTAGAGTTATCTATAAGATTCATTAGACTGTAAGCTTTCCTTTCAATAAAAAAAAAACAATAACTTGTGTATAACTCTGGGTCCTGAGCTAGTATAAACTGTATTACAGGAGCCAGTACCATCTCCTTAGTCAAATACAAATCTTATGTCGATAAGCTAAGTGATAGGTACATATCGGTACATAGGTATTGGTTTTGATTTTAACTACAGTTTTCATTATAAGCAGGGTAGTAGAGGGGAAGAAAAGAGAACGGTTTATGGATGTAAAAAAAACATGTCATACATATAGAAAAAAAATTGTGACCTTGTTATTAAAAATGTCAATAGGTTCGCCCCCTATAAGAAGCTAAACATACTGGCGAAATATGGATGTACAGTTTGGTACACCTCTGCCTATCCCTACCACCACTACAAACCATGAGAAAATATTTTATAATGTGTAAAAAGCTTTAAGAACAGCGGCAAAATTAAATAAACAGGTAAAGGTAATAACAGACGAGGAGTAATAAAAAAGATAATATAAACCAATAAGTATGAAATATTACTCTGTGTACATTATATTCACCACTTTATATCAATCTTAATAAACGTTGCATGTGGCCTGTTTCCATTGAACGTTCATTTTTAAGCGGTAATTATTCAACGGCGCGTAGAGCAGAGCGAAGCGAACAGTGTAGCAATTTATTTCATTCTACGGAAGCGGAGTGTACCTCTCCACCGAAGATGTCTCTTTTTACTAAAGCAGAGAGAAGCGTGCAGGTGTAGTAATTTGTCTCTTTCTACGGAAGCGGAGTGTACGTCTCCACCGAAGATGTCTCTCTACTGAAACAGAGCGAAGCGAGCAGTGTAGCAATTTATCTCTTTATACAGAAGCGGAGTATACCTCCCCACCGAAAATGTGTCTCTTTACTGGAGCAGAGCGAAGCGAGCAGTGTAGCAATTTATCTCTTTCTACGGGAGCGGAGTGTATGTTTCCACTGAAGATTTCTCTCTCTACTGAAACAGAGCGAAGCGAGCAGTTGTGGCAATGTGTCTCTTTCTACTGATGCAGAGTGAAACGAGCAGGTGTAACAATTTGTCTCTTTCTACGGAAGCGGAGGGTACCTCTCCACCGAAGATGTCTCTTTTTACTGAAGCAGAGCGAAGCGAGCAGTGTAGCAATTTATCTCTTTCTACGAAAGCAGAGTATACCTCCCCACCGAAGATGTCTTTTTCTACTGAAGCAGAATAATGCAAGAGCATGCAAGAGCTATAGTGGCATTTAGAGCACGGAAAGTATGTTTACGGTAGCAATCGGTTATAAGCCAGTTATAAACGTTACCTCTTACCTCTGAACTAGGCGAAACCTGAACTAACTTAGACTCCTTTGCTCGTTCCTGTCTCGTTTTGCATAGTTTTGCGTATATTTTGCTGTTAAAATGTATGAAACTTATCTTCACTCACCAAAAAGCTCTAATCCCAATATACATGGGGTCGGTGCAGTATGATTTGTTCTTTCATATGTCTCTATCAGTATTCTGCGATAGTATTACTAGTGGATACATGACATAAGGGTCAACATCGACAAATTCACTTTTGTCGTAAGTTTACTTCGAGGAAACACGCAACACGGTTGCGAGAATGTAAGGGTGATGATGATGTAGTAGAATTCTTCATAGGCTTACAAACGCATTTTGAATTCATAGAACGACGACACGATTGGCGTAGCGGTTGAGCGATCGGCTTCTGCGCCACGTGTTGTGGGTTCGATCCCCACACGGAGCAAATATTTGTATGATCTTCAAGTAGTTGTTCCGGGTCTGGGCGTTTGTGTATGTGAGAATTTGTGTTTGTAAACGCACTCACGATACAGGAGAAAATCCTAGTGTGGGGCAACGTTTAAAAAAAAAAAAAAAAAAAAAATCATCATCCTATTATCTCGGAGAATGAATTATTCATAAAACTGAAATGAAATGTTTCTTGTCAAGAGCGGATCTTATCACATTATAACTGAAAGGCGTGGCCATAAAATTGTATACACAACAATGTACTTTATAGTATTGGTTTTAGACAATGGCGATGTAGAACATTGAAATAAAACTACTTTTTACGGATTTTATCGCGTTGTATTGATATTATTGAATGGCGATGTAATTAGTAAAAATTTAGAAAGGGAAACGCGGTCAGGAAGCCCCTGATTCTTCTTTCAGGTAAACATACTTTAATTAGATTGTTGAGAGAACCACCTCTGTTTCAGTTAACAAGATCTTTGCTTCTAAATTCCCTTTGGAGTAACCAGGAGCTTAAATTGGTGATCATGAGTCCCATGGCCCCGGTTGAATGTTATATGAAGGCAAGTGCGGTTTATAGCCCGATGTGCCTATAGTGCCACCTTCCTCAGTGGCGGACATACTGAAAGATTTCCATATTACTAAAACATATATGCTTAACTACCGTGTTGTTTCATCAAGGGAAGACTGACCTTGCCGAATCTATACGGAGGCAATTCACGAAGGGAGGAGTTCTCATAAAAATACCTTTAAGAAAACACTTCCTGGAAAAGCCAAACCAACGAAAACATAAACATTAAATCGATAAAAATACTCCGCAAAATAAATCTATCAAGCAATCTGCGTCAGCATTATTTGTAACAAAATGGAAACGTTCACTCCCTAAGTACGTGTTCCAATTCAATTTGCTTAGGTTACAGAGGGTTTTAAGTATTAACGGGACTTTTGATGTTGCTATTCATTAATTTTACGAACACACGTATCCCTTAGGGCAGCGGTTCTCAATGTGTGACTTGCGAAATGAGTCTGTTTACCCTTGGGCCTGACGAGCTTTATGAAAGCTGTAGTAGAGGCGTATTGATTTTCAAGTTTTGCCGAGTGATAGTATAGGGGATAGAGGACATGATCTGATTTATTGGCTAAAAAGGCCACCTTTAAAGAAATATAATATAACTAGCTTTTTGCCCGCGACTTCGTCCGCGTAGAATAGTTACTTTGTTCCATATGAACTTTCATCTAGGGGATGAAAGTTCATATGGAACAAAGTAACTATTCTATTTCACCCCTATATAGGTCGAAATTTATTAATTATTTTATTATGTATTATTATTAATATTTTGTTCGTCTTAATTTATTCGTTCCATTAGGTACTGATAGTTCAAACTAATACATTTACATCCTCCATCATCCCTTATTTTATCCCCATGGGAGTTGAATTTATCAAAATCCTATTTAAGCGGACGTCTTCATCGTAGTAGCTCCAATCTTTAATTTCAGTTCAATCAGTCGAAAATCTAAAAAGATTTAGGGGTGGAATTTGTCAAAATCCTTTCTTAGAGGATGCCAGCGTCATAGTTGCTATATGTCTGCAAAGTCTCAGCCTGATCGGTTTAAAATTGACAAAGTTTCATACAAACTTTCATCCCCTATTTTATCCCCTTGAGGGTAGAATTTATCAAAATTCTTTCTTAGCGGATGCCTACGTCATAACATCTAACTGTATGCCAAATTTCAGCCCGATCCCTCCAGTGGTTTGGGCTGTGCGTTGATAGATCACTATGTCAGTCAGTCACCTTTGAGTTATATATATATATATATATATGAGATAGTAATGATTTTAGGAACTAGTAAAATTCCTTAGCAATTTTGTTACAAGAATCATAATAATATTATTAACTTAATATTATAATTCATCGAAGTATAATTATATTTATATCATAAAAAATGACGCATCACACTAAGCTGCGCTTTAAATTATTGTTTTAAAGATACTTTATTTATACTTTTAAAGTCGTGGGTTCTTCAGGTTTTTTTTTGCTGAATAACTGACGCCTTATCTTATCTTAAGTAGGGCCAAGGCAGCAAAGGTCTCAGTGCACTTCGACCCAATGGGATCTTTTGTGCTTCCCCTAGATACCTATAACTCATCCCCGCCCAGTTCTTCAAACAGCTCTTCCATGAGCTTTACAATGAGGTCTGGGGGTATGAGTCTGTCCTCTCGTTTTGGATAACCCTGCCAAGAGGCGCATTCTATACTCTTACCACTGTACTGACGCCTAGTTTGTTCCTTGATACTTATGTCACCCCAGTACGGGCCGCCGCGCCGCGCCGTAGCCCGACTTGACTGAGATGGCCCGTAAAATTAAAATGAAACCAGTTGGGAATCGCTGACTTTGCACAACCATATTTTTATACGAATTATATGACTCTGATGTGGGTTCATAAAATTCGGAATGATATTTTAATAAATGTGAGGAAGCAGGCAGAGTCGGTCTGTTTTATTTTGCTGAATTTTCATTTTGTACTGAACAGGATTATTTTCCTTTATTTTGTTGATCATGAATCATTTATTTTGCTTGCCAAGTAAATAAGGGCCTTGTTACATTTACTGGAGTATATTATATTAAAAAATTGCGGTGAGTTGGAATACAGGAAGTTATTTATTATTAGGGAAAAAATATGGAAATAAGCGCAATTACTTTTGTTTGTTAATCAGACAAGGGAATCGGGTAAAATTGCTTTGATTGTTAATTAAAAGTAAAATGTGGTGCTTTTATATACGTTAACAATAACTTTGTATTCTTATTTTGTCAACCTATGGGTTTAAACCATAAATATAAAAATATATACTTTCTACCTTGCTAAAATTAACTAAGTACATAATAAAGTACCCTCTTATATAAAAGTAGGTACATAAGTCTTTATCAAACTTGTCTTAAACAAATATTTGCGTACCTACTTTAAACCCTACGTACCCAAGCGCTCAACCGTCCACCGACCATGACAGACGAGTGGGGTGACCACGATTTTATACGAAAACAAATGGACGATGTACAAGCACCGGTAAGCTTGTTTCGGCTACCATTCTAAGCTTTTAGGCCAACGGACATAATTCTTGACAGTACATCATGTGGAAAATCCTGTTTCAGTTGTTTGTATGGACGCTGTTTTCTTCGAAGCGTTGTTTGTGGGAAAGTTTGTTCTAACAGAAGTGACATAAGATGTTTTATATTGAGATGACAGTTCCGCTTAGAACTTATGAACTGTCATCTTTGATTATGAAAGCTAATACCTCGTATTTTTTATACTCAGATTAATTAGTCGGTTAAGCTGCACTTGTCGGGGATCATCCATAGACTGGGATGGGTGTATATTCATAAAACACGAGGATCTGTTCCTCAGAAAGTACGTTAAGCGGTCGATCCCTGTGGCTAAGCAAACGTCTATGACCAATGTTAGCGGTAATTAGAAGCCCAAAAAGCTTGCCAACCAGTGTCTCCTTAGGATTGTAGTGCCCAGAAAGAAGTCAACTGCTTTCTATGCAATCGCTTCATGTAAAATATTGATATTGAGGCTCATCTGAGTAGACTCCAGGCCTAAAATAAAATTTAAATCGTGTATTTTTAATAGTGGGGTTTGAGATGGGATGGTTTGTCCCTTTCCTGCAATATATAGGTAGGTGGTAGTAGGTATAGCATTTTTATGGCGCATCTTAGTTTTGACGTCACAACTCACTCTAGTTGACTTTCTGTCTAGCATAAAATGAACCCAACGGGGAAATATTCATACACATTACACGTCATGTTAGTTTTTTTCCAACATCAACAAATATTTTTTTATAATTACTATGGCATAAAATTTATAATTATAATATAGGTAGTAACGGTCACTCGCGGTTCCGTTTGCATCCTAAAAGACTTTGACACAAAGATCCTTTGTCCTTCCTTTTCCTTTTCAAGGTGATATCTTGCCAAATTTTATCGAGACAGAGTTATTTTTGCATTTATAATACTAGTATACATACATCATAGATACAAGAAGACTTCATAAAATGTCAAAGATTCATGTTATCCCACTTTCATTATCAAGAGATATAAGAGGCTCTCTGCGTAGTCATTAGTCGTTTGAGGTCAGAGAGTATCATGTGAGTGTGGTCAAAGGACGACAATTTACTTGTACTTCATGTAAAAACCCTTATGTATGGCCCCGCCTGGAGTAGGAGGGTTATATCGGCCTCTTAGCTCTTGAAAAACAGGGCTATACCCATCAAAAGTTTGGATGGATAGATGATTGTTACTCAATCTCTCCAAAACAGCTGAACGGATCTAGATGGAATTCGATGAAAGTAAGAAAGAAAAATATTTTATTGAATTTGACACAGAGATAGATTAGACTCTGGAATAGCATATAGGCTAAGTTCAGTCCAGGTCGGACCCAATTCTGAAGTCCACTCAGATGAAGTTGCGAGTAGAAGTTAGTAAGAATATAAAGCGTCTACTAAACCTCCTGTAGCTATAATGCATTTTGTCTTGTTGTCCAAACATGTACCTTGCTATGTATCGAAATATCGATATTTGTCACTTGATAGTTATCGATTCTCTTTGACATATCGATACGATAAATATCTATATATATTTTATTTTTTAATTTGCTCATCCCTAATACCACCACGGAACAATAAAGTAGGCACTTCTGTGCTACAAACTAGACTATAAATATTTATCAGAGGGCAGTCAGGGGCAGACTGGGGTTTTTAGGTAGGTATTGTAGTATTAGATTTATAATTTTATAATTCTATTTTATTGTCTGCTCGTGTTTTCAACCGACTTCAACAAAAAGGGGGAGGTTCTTAATTCGACTGTTTTTTTTTTCAATTTCTTTTATTCTTTTATAAAGAAGGAAAGGAAAGCTAGTGCTTCCCGTGTGGTTGGTCCAGGTCTGACAATGGCATCCATGAGAAAACTATATAAGTCTAAAATTTGTATTAAGTATGTGCGCGGCAAATGTACGAATAACTCAATATCACACAAACCGATTTTGATGATTCTTTTTTAATGGATAGCGACTTCCAAAACTGTTATTTTATGTTTGCATTATTTTTATGTTTTTCAAGGCGGTTTTACTTTTTGATAATTATTTTATTTATTAGGAAAATCGTGTGCGTCAATGGGATTGTAAAAAAATAAATACTTTTTTTAAATTTTTTAAATAAGGCCGTTTGTATGTACGTACGTATGTGTAGGTATACTGCCATCCTACACCTAAGCAGTATCTACAATAGTGACACAATTCCTTTTAACTTTCCTACTCGATAAGAAGACAATATTCTTAATAATTTCTTCCCAGATCAGTTTCTTACGAAACTTTATTTAGTTCAGGGAAGAACAAATACAAACTTAGTTTCTGCTAACCTGATCTAAGAGCAAAAGAAAAACAGACATCCTTAGCTCACGTATTATCTGGCTCAAGTTATTAAACTTTGCTATTAGCAATAAAGTCAGCGCATTTTTAGTGCTGATCAAGAAATAAAATTGAAGACTTCACGCTTACCGGCTCCCCTTTTCTGACCGGAGTGATACCACGGCCTCACAGAAAACCGGCGTGAAACAACGCTTACGTTGTGTTTCGCCGAGTGAGTGAGGTTACCGGAGGCCCAATCCCCTTTTAAAAGGCCGGCAACGCACTTGTGACTCCTCTGGTGTTGCGGGTGTCCATGGGCGGCGGTAATCGTTTACCATCAGGCGATCCGTCTGCTCATTTGCCCTCCTATCCCATAAAAAAAACCCTTATAACCGAAAGACTTCAAGACTACAGCAAAAACATAAAATTATAAATATTGTGAAAGAAATATTAGAATTTTATTTAAGCTTACGTCATCTCCTCCTTTTTGGTACAATGGGTTTAGTAGCCTAATAGCCTTAGTTACCTAGAACATCTAATTTTTGGTTAAAGCATCCGATGCAACAAACCGAATGAGACACAGGTTACAATCTTGAATGGACGAATGCTTTAGTAATTAAAAATTTTATACAATTGAAAAACTTACAGAATTTATTCACTCGTAAAGCGAAGAGAAATGTATGTAGCTCCACACATAATTCGTATACATTATATAGCTACGTACATTTTGTTCAGAGGCAATTCAACGGAACACAAATTGTATGAAACCCTTCAACACACACTTGACCGACATTCTGCTAAACAAAATAAGGCGCTACGTCTGGCAATTAAGGACGAGTTACATTCTCTTCGACGGTCCAATTTTACGAGGTTTTGGCAAAATTGTGTTTGTTGTTAAATTAGTTTTGGTATGTCTGTAGTCAGTTGGCCATTGCATACTAAAATATCGGCTGAAGTTGAACGAAGACCTCATTACTGCGTAAAGGAAAAGTTACACAGCAAATATCAAATATTGAAATAAAACTACTTTTTACGGACTTTATCGCGTTGTATTGATATTATTTGATTCCCGACGTTTCGGATCCTTTACAGCATCCATGGTCACGGGTAGACTAAGTTGTTGGACGTCTTAATGTTACAATTACTAACAGCTACCTTACATTTTTGTTTGAAACGTCGGGAATCAAATAATATCAATACAACGCGATAAAATCCGTAAAAAGTAGTTTTATTTCAATGTCTAATATTCGCGTAAGTGTCAGAAACCAGTAAACATCAAGTATATCAAACATTGAATTCACGAAATGAAATTTTAAAGGCACTGTTGGTGCCAGGGTGAAGGGAACCCCAAAGGAAACTCAGATGCCAGCCGAAAGCAGCGAGGGAGCGCGAGCCGTGACCGACCGTTCGCTCTGAAGCCTTGTGAAGCACTGAACAACTGAAGAATTCTCCTTAAGCAGTTGTTTTATTTTAAACTTTGTTCTCTAGGTTCTAGAATGTTCGGACGCACGCACTGACACCGTGCGCGCGCCGGATTCTAGAATAAATTATCTGACAGTTGCCTGCCAGTGTGGCTGCAGCCCGAGCCTCCCCCCGCGACCGCAGCCCCTACTACTCTTTGTCATCAGGCTCTCACTCCCCTACTACGATTTATTAAAAATAAACAACGAAAACCTCTTTTATTTGTTGACAAAAATATACCTAAATATAAATACTATTCGTTACATTACTTTCATAAAAATGTGTGCTACGCGTCGTTAACATTCTCCACCCCAGTGCTGACGCAGCACTCATCACATAAGGGACGTACGACGCGTGCCGTGATCCTCTTCTGAGTGGCCTGGGTTTCAGCTTCAAGTACTCTGAAACGAGCATCCTGATTCTTGGTCTCCAGGTGTCGTGCAGTATTATTTTTATTCTCAGGTCACGAATACCACCAGTTACAGCGACTTTATGTACTATAAATCTCAGCATGGTTCCATATAGTGAGATGAGTAAATCTGGACCTTTCAAGAGGTAATCATTTAGGCACACACCTCCATACCTTGCAGCGGCAAAGACTAACCGTAACTTTTGTGTATTGGGGTTACCGACCCCGAAATGCGGCATATACCAAGTTCTCTTTGAGCTTTCTGTTACTTCGAAATGCGGCATATACCAAGTTCTCTTTGAGCTTTCTGTTACTTCAATACGGGATACATAATCACTGGTAGTAAGACGATCTATTCGTTCTTGGAATCGAGAACTGTAGCCTGCGCTTAATTTCATCTTCTTCTTCTCCACACCTCGAAATCCATGGAATGCATTCGCATACGAATGAGGCATGCAGGAATTCATATCTTTCCATGGCAAATGTACATACCATCTTCCTTCTATCAATTTTGGAGTATTCTCTAGATGATCCCAAGTTTCACCCCAGTGGCGACTAGCGGAAAGGATAAAGGTCCACGTAGTTATACCTCCATAGGTAAGCACTTCTTGTGCCAGCTGCTTTTCCTCGAACTCCGATATACATTCATTCGATTCTGAATCAGCACTTCTTGAATGTGCAACATCGTCAGAGTACGAGCGTTGTAGCCAGTCTCGCCTTGTCATGAACCTGAGAGCTGTGACGATCTGGTGAGAGACGTAGCTGCTGCCACCAAATATAGCGGTTGTAGCATTTTTGCGGCCGCCCACACACATAATAGCGCCGGCATCGCTAAAAGGCGATAATACAAGTGACTTACTTTTTATGATTATATTCTTTTCCTGTTTTAAACTTTCCATATCTTCAGAAAACGTTTTCGCTTTAGAAAAACGTTTTAACAGCGCTCCGTCAATGTCACCGGTAAGTTTTTTATCTTTGGTTATGACGGATAATTCAAAACAGTTTGTTGTTCGAAGGAGTCGGAGCCATGAAAAGAACCTTTTTGAATCTGGTACATTATTTAAACACATGACGTGACGCGTATTTATGCGTTCCTGGTACTCGTCACCAATATCCAATGTCTGCACCTCCGTTTCGGATTCCATGGGCGAAGACCTTTCCTTGTCTTCTGACAATAATGGGCCATGAATCGACTCACTCCTTAATTTTAGGTCGATCGGTTCGATCTTCTTCGACCTGGAGTGGTCTTTTGAGATGGCGAAATTTAACTCAATGTTAATAAGGTCCATTTTAAGAACTGCTATCTTCCGAGCAGCTTCCTGTGCGGCTTCCAATTGCCGCATTTTCAGGTCCGCAATTTTTCGTGCAGCTTCTAGCTGAAGCCGCATCCTCCTCGCCTTCAACGTCGACGCAGCAGGACGAGAATACCTTAAGTTCCTGCTGCGCCCGGAACATTCAGTAGGCGGGGGGTGTGGTACTTCTATGGCTTCCTGTAGTTCACTGTTGCTTGCTAGTTGAGTTTCTTGTTCACATTCGCGTCTTAAGGCGCTACGAGTGCCCACCACCATATTTTTTTCCAAAGGGCAGCGGCAGCGTGCGAAAAAGGTGACGCGAAGCGAGATAATGTTCCCAGATCCGGCTCGAAGGACCAGAATGTTGGTGCCAGGGTGAGGGGAACCCCGAAGGAAACTCAGATGCGAGCCGAAAGCAGCGAGGGAGCGCGAGCCGTGACCGACCGTTCGCTCTGAAGCCTTGTGAAGCACTGAACAACTGAAGAATTCTCCTTAAGCAGTTGTTTTATTTTAAACTTTGTTCTCTAGGTTCTAGAATGTTCGGACGCACGCACTGACACCGTGCGCGCGCCGGATTCTAGAATAAATTATCTGACAGTTGCCTGCCAGTGTGGCTGCAGCCCGAGCCTCCCCCCGCGACCGCAGCCCCTACTACTCTTTGTCATCAGGCTCTCACTCCCCTACTACGATTTATTAAAAATAAACAACGAAAACCTCTTTTATTTGTTGACAAAAATATACCTAAATATAAATACTATTCGTTACATTACTTTCATAAAAATGTGTGCTACGCGTCGTTAACAGGCACAGTCTATCTAAATATTACTACTTACACTCTAGCCATTCTTTATGCCAGCCATTTTATATGGGGAGTCTATAGAGAGGGGTTTTATGGGTCCCATAGACATTTACGCAAAATGTTTCATGTTAGTTTCCAAATATTTCGTGGTACGTTCTTCAAATTCCCGGCTGGTTTATGTTTGATTTATGTTTTGTGTGGGTTGCTTGATTGTCGAAATTTTAGTGATACTCATAAAGGTTTTATTCTCAAGCAATCCTTAGATATTCCATAGAAACTTTCTTAATTCTACAAACTCATGATGAAGTTTGTATACGCTCAAATTTATGAATGTGACGACACGTTTGGCGTAGCGGCTGAGCGAACGGCTTCTGCGCCACGTGTTATGGGTTCGATCTATAGGTAGTTGTTTCGAGTCTGAGCGTTTGTGTATGTGAGAAATTGTGATTGTAAATGAAGTCACGATACAGGAGAGAATCATAGCGTGCATATAGTATGATCTTACTTCGCATTAATTTGCCTACTGACTCTTGCTTTAAACACAACCAATTTTTTTGACTTGACTGCGTAACTTCTGCTTTATGCAGTCATATACTCGTATAAATTTTATATTGGACAGGGGCCATATTATGACGTGTTAACGCCATCATTTTAGGTTGTTAGAAAGAGATGTGGCTATTTAATATGTAGAGCGGCATCTCTTTCTCACAACGTAAAAATGATGGCGTTAACACGTTATAATACGGCCCCAGGTGTAGTTAATTTTTTAACCATGCCTTTAATTCTGAATTCATTGTACTAATTGTTTTCAATGTGTTTTATAAATTGGGTATCATGGTACATCTTTAGTGGGTAGTATCTCTAGTTCCGTCTCTTTTTATCGACATCAAAATGACAGAGACAAAGATATTGATAAAATGTAGGTATATAGGATATATAGGATAAGAATGCGTTTATATTTTTAACAACGATTGTATCATTTTTTCTGCTATCAAGAAACAGTATGATTTTACCTCTTATTATCCACATTTCTTCAAAGTTTATGTATTTAGATTATGTTAATACAGTTCCTCTTACGTAAATGTTTCAGGAATTAATATGTCTTACTCATATAGACCTGTATTTATTTGGTGTAGTTTCAAGTAATTCCATTTATTTGATACTGAAAGCAGCATAAAAAACAAATCCGCTTACATGAAAGATTTCTCCATAAAGCTATATTTGCTTCGTAAAGTAAATCTCTTATCTAAATAATATATTTCCATATATTTCCATATATTTCCTGTACCTATTGGTTTAGTTCCTAGGAATTTCAAATTTCCATGACACCTGTATTCCTTGAAACGTGAAGTAGAGATATACTGGGCTACAGTCCCAGTTCACTGGTATGTTTTAGATTGCATGTGATAGGCAGCATCGTTAACAATCTACATATATTGTCTCACTGCTTGGCACGGGTCTCCCTTAGAGCGATAGGGGTTAGCCACGTTAACCTACTGTTATTGCTGTTGTTGATGTTGCGTTTTTATTACTGACGTATATAATATATATCGAGCCTGCCGGTTGCCTGCCTGTCTGTCTGTCGAGACTGGTCGGCTCTAGACATGTTTTTTCTCTTTTGGAAGGCAAGTGATCGTGGTTTATTGAAATATATTAGGTATTATCCTGCACATTAAGTTACATGAGTCCCACATTATAATAGGTACCTACTTCATAAAATTGAAAAAAATTACAATTTCATAATTTTTATTTAAAAGAGTATCTATCGCGTTTCTTGCCGATTCTTCTCCACAAAACCAATTATTTGGAACCGTGCACCTAGTTTTGATGATTCAAGAGGACTTGTATTGTAATACTAGTCTTGTATTGTAGACTGCCTCATTAGTCTAGTGGTCCCAAGCGCGACTGCTACGCTAGAGGTCCTGGGTTCGATCCCCAGGTCGAGCAAAGTGTTATTGGGTTTTTCTATGAAATTCTCAGTAGCAGCTCGGAGTCTGGATTTGTGCCCGGTTAATGGCAATAGGCTCGCCCCCTATTACATGGGACCTAAACATACCGGCGAACTGTTGGTGTACAATAGTACGCCTCTGCCTAACCTTTCGGGGAATACAGGCGTGATGGTGTGTTATGTTATGTTGTATTGTAATATTGGTTTATTGGAAATAAAACACGCCTTTTGAGAAGAATCTCTCAGGCATGCGACTCGAGGTAGGTAGGTCGTAAACTTGGTAATCCTCACGATGCCACTTGGAGACCTGTATGCCTAAGATTGATTTTGATTTTTGAATTTCTTTATTATAACTTATACAATACACCAAATGACAATTAGATCTTATTCTAAGGAAAGGTAAAGAAAAGAAAAAGGTATACAAATGCCAGCCAACTTAGTTATCAATAACTGGCTTGCATTTGTATATCTTTCTATCTTTTTCTTAACTGTTTACAAGTTGTAACGATAATATTATAACGTTTGCCCATTGGCTAATTCTTTGTGCATATTTGCAGTGTAAAATAAATTGGGTATGTCTTTCAGCTTCGCACTAATTATAAAACAGATGTTATTCATGTGTCTGTTGTAGCTGTTATTATCAAAATTAGTTTTATATTACATATAAAAAATGATAATAATAAATAATGTCTAAATGTTTTATATAGGCGACATAGTCTGTACAAAATATACTTTTACAGTGCAAATGCTTTTAGAATAATTGAAGATCTAATTGTCATTTGGTGTATTGTATAAGTTATAATAAAGAAATTCAAAAATCAAAATCAATTTTAGGCATGCAGGTCTCCTCACGATGTTTTCCTTTAGCGATTGTTAGGTAGAAAAGCCAGGTTAATATTTTTGCGATTGCCGCTTATCATCAGGTGGCCTGTATGCTTTTTTTAGGGTTCCGTACCCAAAGGGTAAAACGAGACCCTATTACTAAGACTCTGCTGTCCGTCCGTGTGTCTGTCTGTCCGTCTGTCACGAGGCTGTATCTCATGAACCTACATAATAACATAGTAAGGCAGTTGAAATTTTCACAGATGATGTATTTCTGTTGTAGCTATAACAACAAATACTAAAAATATAATAAAATAAATATTGAAGGGGGCTCCCATACAACAAATGTGTTTTTTTTGCCGTTTTTATAGATAATGGTACGGAACCCTTCGTGCGCGAGTCCGACTCGCACTTGGCCGGGTTCTTTTCATCTTGTTATTAATAAAAATGACAATTTATCTTACTATGTTATCTAAAACAGCACATTACTCTAAAAGGTTGCGATATGGGAAAAACTATGATTTATCTATGAATGTCAGACGGAAGTACATATTTTCTCCCTCCCCTGCATTTTAAAAGATGTAACATTATTGTTGTTTCCAACAAATTGTATACAGAATTGTCATTTTATTTTAGTAACACTGGTGCACACCAATAGATTGCGTTCTCTGTCAGGACATAAAATATTGCTTAAAAATAGATAAAATGGAAGTTGACAGATATACCATTTACACTGTTGCATAAACAAGGATAATGTTTTGCGTGTAAAATATTATAACATACCACTACGTCTGTAATCCCCGAAGGGTTGAGCAGAAGCGTACTAACGTATATCCACAGTTCGCCAGTATTTTAAGGGCCCATATAATAGGGGGCGAGCTTATTGTTATTAACTAGGCAAAAATCCCAAACTTCGCGCTGCTACTGAAAGCTAAATAAATGCTTAAGAAATATTTTCTTCTAAATTTATATTTGCGTCATGACTTGGTATTGTTAAATGTTTCGTAAAACTGCCACATTAGCCTAGTGGTCTTGAGCGCGACTGCTACGCTTGAGGTACTGGGTTCCATTCCCAGGTCGAGCAAAGTGTTATTGGGTTTTTCTATGAAATGCTCCGCAGCAGCTCGGAGTTTGGAATTTGTGCCCGGTTAATGGCAATAGGCTCGCTCCCTATTACATGGGACTTAAACATACAAGCGGTGGGTGTACATTAGTACGCCTCTGCCTAACCCTTCGGGGAATACAGACATGATGTTACGAGTATGTATCCATGAAAAACTAGTACAAGGCCGTAGCCGGGAATTTACTTCAGGAGCTCGAATTCTGAATTATAGACATTATCAAACATAAGTTACATAGATAGAATATACATAAATATTTTTATCGCTTTTTACCGATATCATGCCGCGCCTGTATCTGGGCTACTGGTGAGAATTGCTTATTGTAAAAGCCCAATAACAACTTCTTGAACCGAGGATTGGACCCAGGACCTGCCGCGGCAGCAACCACAAGACCAATGAGACAGATAAGCTTTTTAATAAAGTCAGATTACCAATGAAATAGATAGAGGATACCGGAGGCCCAAACCTTTAAAAGGCCGGCAACGCACTTGTGACTTCTCTGGTGTTGCGGGTGTTTAGGCGGCGGTAATCGCTTATCATCAGACGATAGGAGGCAAACGAGCAGACGGATCTGCTCGTTTGCCTCCTATGCCATAATAAAAGAAATCCAAAGAGTTTTTTTACAGTTGAGTATTACTTTTTTGTTGAAATCATTAAAACCGTAGCAATTTTTACTAGGTTCAGAGAAAGCTCTGCATAAAAATCTGCGTCCAAAGAGGATTATAGTCAAAAGTCAATGTAAATAAAATAGAAAATAAATCCTCCCAACAGTCTGATCCCCGTCACAAATGCTGCCACATACAACTTTTTCAATATAATTTCAGAGAAATCGATCAAAAGAATGGAATATAAACTTTTTTGCATGTTTGAGGGTAAGTTTCTCCCTTTGTGTTGCAAGTTCGGGTGTTCCATTGTTGGCTACTGATAAATAATTCATGTTTGAAATACAAGGAGCCCTAATAGTTTTTCTGTCAATCATTTCGATGAAGACTTGAATTTTGTTGCTGTGAGTTTTGGAGCGTTATTGGTTTAATTTTGGAACATTTTTCATCCTTACCGCAGCTGTCAAACTTGCTTCATTAATTGTTCTCGTGGTTGCAAGTATGGATGCTATAAGTTAGGTCCTAAGGTTGATTTGGCAAGTTGAGGTGAGCAGTGGCACGTATTTTTGTATGAAATTCCTCAGCACAAGTTTGAATTTACTCCTACATGGGAACCAAAAATCTGGCAGACTGTTGGTGTCAATATACAGGAGGTATATGCTACGCCTTTCCTTGGCTTTCTCGAGGAGTTAGGGTAGCTCGAATAACCAAATATTCCCGCCCGCACGCAAAATACGCGCTTTGACTTCGAGTTGCGGAAAATAGCCCGCTATACCAATACCAATGCTACGCTTTCGGAAATACCATACGGGAAAACGAGGATAACTCAGGTAACACCGCAGGGATATATTAGTTAGATAATAATACTTAGCACCAATTGTATTAAGCGCGTCGTTGTGCAAACCGCCCTAAACAAACAAGTGTCAACACTTAACATATCAATAACAGTATTTCAAAAAATATATTCTAGTCTTGTTTCCAACGTCAAAATCAACATTTTGAGGTTACCTACTCCCCATTGTGTAGGTACACTTACATTCACGAGTGCTCGAGAGCGATGCTAAAACATTTCAACTGCTGTCACCGACAGTACAAATAATGTTGACAGTGTTATTAATTGTCAGTGCAATGACTGGACATTATCGTCTGTCTGTTGTTTAGCGTGAGAATTTGCATGCGTTCTATTTTTGAAAAGGAAAATGCTTTTTTCGTCCTTATGACAATTGGGTCAATATTCTGCCAAGAAAAAAAACGAGTTGTTTAGTGATGTACCTACCATTCTGACAATTTAAAACATGGAATGTAATTATTTTGAGTGCAGATCATAGACAAGTTAGGTACCTACAAGAGTAAATTATCAAAACGATTCATTCTCCGTGAACGTGTGTCTGAATAAGTAGTTAGGATTTGGTCTTACTCTATGTTAACGGACGTGTCATTGGAGCCCTCTTTTTCACTGGTTATCGTATATACCTAGGATCTACGGGCCATTCCGGAACTCTATATTAGCGTACCTCTACCATCTATCTTTGGAATCATAACTTAATTATATGGGAACATCTTCAGAGCATAATTATTCTTTAAAATAGTTGTCTTATTTGTTCATATAACATTGTTTTTCTATGAATATTAATACGAATTAAAATTTTCTTCCTTCTGGAGTTGGTTAAAATTATTTCCCTAAACGCACCAACGAGCGGGGAAAATATTTTTCTATGCGGTACTTAGATGTTTTTGGAACAACGTTTCAAAACAATTCTCCAATTGTATAAAGTTGTGGACACAATTCGTAACTTTTCTGTATTGTTCCAACAGTGTATCAATTGTATCCACGCCCTTACATTTGAAACAGAGTTCCAAAGATAAACTCGGCTCGAATCCAAGTTTACAAACGTATCAAGGATTCATGAGGGCCTGTATAAGCGTACATATTTGGTCATTATACGAGTATACTTCTAAGGCAGCTAATCCCGAACAGAGGACTATTATGTAAGACCCAGCAATTCCGCCTTCAAAGTGGATAATATGAGCACAAAGGTTGGTGGCCTCTGAACACTTGAAACTAACTAAAAGGGATCAAAGCAACACCTGCACAATACGTAAGGCTTATGAGCTAAGTTAGACTTTAAGTAAATTGGATCAAGAATCTGCTGTCAAGGTTTCAGACGTATAGTTCAATGACCTCAACCCTCTTTCAATACAAAATATTTGTACAATTTGTTAAAAAACCCTTTTTATTTGTGCCCTAATATCTACAAATTTTTGATGGAATACTATATATAATTTAAAAAAAAATTCATTATTATTCAAAAATTTAGAAGTCCTTAATGTTAATTTGTAAAATATGTATTAAATGGAGGTGCATAAAAACAATGAGATTTGCATCGTTTGCTTTAGCCAGGAATCTGGGTCAGGAAAACTCGACTAAGATAAAGGGAAATCAGATAGAAATCGTTCAATGCCAGTTCTGAGAAAATTGTAAATGAAACTAGATCGTCAGACCTAATTGTTACGGAAATGAAATTACGAGGAGAAATTTGTTTATCCTTCATTTGTGGATTTACGTAAAAAAATAATCTTTTCTGACACTTACGCGAATGTAATAAAACTTTTTACGGATTTTATTGCGTTATATTGAAATTATTTAATTCCCGATGTTTCGGCTTCTTTACAGCAACTATAGACACGGGTTGATTGAGGTGTAGGATGTTTTGTCGCAAAGGAATAAATCTCGCTCCCATAACCCCAGCAATAAGTGATGAGGCGAAACCCCCTTGTGGATTTAGTCGGTAGGTCACCCACTCTGGGTGGACTAAAAAGGTGTAGGATATCTTACAGTTAAAATTATTTACAAGTTTCTTAGAATTTGGTAAATTATTTGAAATCCGATTCACGCTGAATGAGCTCGACGTCCTTAAGTTCTTGGTTTTGCAGATTTGGGCTTGAATTTAGATTTAATGGAATCTATAATGAGTTAGGTACTAAGCAGGTAATAACTAAATAATATCAATGTAACGCCGAAAAGTAGTTTTATTTCAAAACGAGTCTCACAGTAAAAAAATACTAAATATCTTCTACATTAAAAATTCTTTAGTGCTCTGAGTATCATGGGAAAAACTTGGCAAGGTGCACTTTATAGTTAAAACGAATCCCGCACGATTAGTAAACTTTGGGTCGGTAACAAAAGGGACTTTAAAATAATGCTTACTAAGAAAATTTATGTTGACATTATGTTGCATTCGGTGTTAGGAGCTTAAAGGAAAACAATTTTTTTTTCGTCGATATGTTTCATTTACATATTTTTTGGCTACAGGAGATTTAATTTCTGACTAATTTATTAAGAGAATAAATATAATGACCACCAAATTTAGTTAATTGATCACCAAAAAATGGATAAATGATCACCAAAAAATAGGTTTAGGTTAGGTTAGAACTTATTTTGGTGATCATTTACTATTCTTGGCAATATAAAGTGATTTTTTTTCCTAACATTTTACTAGATTTGGTGGTTAGTTAAACATAAGCCATTTATTAATAATAATGTTTTTCCCCAAATGCACTTCAAGTTTGTGTAGAGTTATTTTTATTTTTTCCCTAGTGTAGTCTCCACACATTAAGTTTGAATACAATTCCTCACAATCATTCAGATAGGCATCTAGTAAGAGGCGAGGGGTTATTAGACGGGCTAGCGACAACCAATGTCTGTCGTCAGTTTGGTATTTGTTTCGACTTTTGCACGTGACAGCCAATTCCCCTCTCGGTTGCTGCGGCTCTGGCGACTGCAGCTCGTAGGGACTCTTAAGGTTCGGCAATGGATCAGCAACCCCTCTAGTATTTAAAGTGTCCATCGTCGGCTATAACTACTCATCATCAGGTTATTCGTCGACTCTTTTTAATTAATAAAAAAATATTCTTTATTTCCTGACGTATACATAATAACCTCCATATATAAATGACAGTTAATATCTAACATTAACACTCCAGCAGCCATTACTAAAAGTTCGAAAGTAATTTATGTTATCGATAAGCGACCAGATTTTATTTTTCTGGGCTAATGTTTCTGAAAAAGTATCTAATTTGACCTTGCATCAGTTTTATACGATACATATAGCTACAGAGGGCCTTATTTAAAAGCATTTAGAAGCTTCATTAAGGCCGACCTTGGTCAAAATTATTATATTAACTATGATAGCTTGTAGGTCACCTTCTAACTGCTGATTTTATCATTGACATGAATATTATCCTGAATGCTTACGGGTTATGTACCTAATTAACTCGGTGTTTATGGGAGGTGGACAGCGAAGCGATATAGGGTCGAGCGTTGTTAATCTTCAATGTCAGAAAAATATATTTGTGGAGTCACCATGAGTGCAGACGTGTCGAGCACTCGTGTATTATTTATTACACTTTCCATAACTTTATAATCTTAGCAAACGTCACCTTAAAGACGTAAATTCAAATTAAAAATGATTAACTAAACCTAAAAGTAAAAAGTGATTTTCATAGACCTATCCAATGATATCACTGATGATATCACTACCACTTTATATATTTCTTTGACTAAGTTTTTTCATTTTCCCAATTTGGCGTCTAGTTCTCGCCGTATTGAATTTTGATTACTGTTATGTCTTTATGGACATATATAAGAAGCGGAGAAGCTTGGTGCTCTCACAATTAAGGCGAATCTAACGACACCTCTCAAGCTAAAACCCATCAAGCCGTTAGAGCGTGACAAATCAATATATAATATTTTTTTTTTAAAAGCTCACTACTAATGTGGGTCGCACATAATTATTA
Source organism: Acronicta aceris (assembly GCA_910591435.1). Taxonomy (NCBI): domain Eukaryota; kingdom Metazoa; phylum Arthropoda; class Insecta; order Lepidoptera; family Noctuidae; genus Acronicta; species Acronicta aceris. The sequence goes on along the minus strand of OU342767.1, from coordinate 2,112,572 downwards.
TTCTTGCTAACCCCTCGTGCTAAGCTAAATGCTTATGTTACGAGTGGGTTCACGTTGGTAGTGCAATGTGTAGGTATCAAACCGGCAACCACATGATCGCAAATCCGATGCTATAGCCATTAGGCTGCCGCCGCTTCATTTTTTTTTAGTTATTTGGGAAAACATACAATCCACTACGTTTCCACAGGTTACTAGCTCATATTAGACATAGTTTCGGATAAATTAAATAAAATCAATAAATTCAATAACAACAATACTTTTTTTTTCTTATCTTAAAATCTAATCTTTAGTAGTTATATTTAATCAATATACGACGACATTTGACGACACGTTTGGCGTAGCGGCTGAGCGATCGGCTTCTGCATCACGTATTGTGAGTTCGATCCCCACACGGAGCAAATATTTGTATGATCTACAGGTAGTTGTTCCGGGTCTGGGCGTTTGTGTATGTAAGAATTTATGTTTGTAAACGCACCCACGGTACAGGAGAAAATCTTAGTGTGGGGCAACGATTTTTTATAAACAAATAAAATATATTAAATAAATTAAGCATATACTTATATATAAATGATACACTTGAAAAACATAACCCACCTTCGGGCGCAGTCGAGTAAAAGGTAATTATCTCAATAATCTCCTTACTTACAAGTATATAAAAAGACTATTAAACACAACGGAACATTAAGTTTAAATGTCACGAAGCCCCCCATCCATTTACCGGCCTCGCCCTATATCCAATTATGTTCCAATATACATAATCTCAGCGCATTTGGCCCGAGGATTACCGGAGAGCCGGCGGCCATTTTACATAAGTCTTCCTGAAAAGAAAATTGGGTGTTTCAAATTTTGTTACCTACTTTAGCCCAGACTATCCGCTTTGTTTTTTTTTTAACAAAAGTTAAATGAATTTTATGAGCAACGTAAAAGAATCTGTTCTTTTTTTTTTACTTGCTGCATCAAGTTTATGAGATTTTAGTTTCGAGTCGCTGGTTTTTAGTTTGAGCAGTTTTTAATTAAGTATGGAAGGTTTGATGCATTTTTAAGCGTTATCCCACGCTTCAACCTTTCCCCTAATACGTGGGTGTGTTTACAAACACAACTGCATAACTCTCAGCAACTAGTCATAAAGATTAATATTATAATTATGTTTTTTTTTTTTAAAGAGTGTATAAGGAGTTTCTTGCCGGCTCTTTTCCATAAGACCATAGACACAGATACTTTTTGGAACCGTGAAAATTCTTAGTTTTGACTTTTCTAAAGTTCTTATAGGTATTATTTATTTTTTAAAAACGTAGCCCCGCCATAGGATTTTCTCCTGTACCCTGGGTGTTTACAAATACAAATTGTCACATACACAAACGCCCGCAGAAGGAACACAACATAGCACGGAGCTGTTATTTGGCTACGATTTTCTGCAAGGTGGAGGTTCTTCCCCAGTCGAGCAGTTCCAGTTGTGAGTGTAATTATTCAATTCCACTATGCCCTACCTCTTATTATTATTCCTCTTATTGATATTAAATAACAGAGTTAATTGCAAATCTAAGTTTAATTGTTAACGTAGATTAGTTTTTTTTTTAAAAACGTTACCCCACACTAGGATTTTCTCCTGTATCGTGGGTGCGTTTACAAACACAAATTCTCACATACACAAACGCCCAGACCCGGAACAACTACCTGTAGATCATACAAATATTTGCTCCGTGTGGGGATCGAACCCATAACACGTGACGCAGAAGCCGATCGCTCAGCCACTACGCCAAACGTGCCGTCAGTTATTTAAAGACTACACGGTTTACTCACACGCATTCTCGGGATCGCCCGACTAGTTTCAGACTCAATAGGAGTCTTCAATAGGACTCCTATTGAGTCTGAGAATGCGCGTGAGTAAACCGTGTAGTCTTTAAATAATTATGAATACGCCTCACGAAAGTTATTATACAAACGTAGATTTGATCCCACTGTACCTACAGTTGTCGATATAATACCACAGGGTAAAGGCACGTACCTAAAATGTATGTGGTTTTATGAGATATAAACCTAACATACGATTATTGTTTGTATCCCACAATTATTATTACTTTTGCGATCGTATCAAAGCGGGTTTCATTAATGAAATTAAGTTACGAGTATGTTTATAATCATAATAATAAATAAATTCCTGTAAAGGGACATTATAAGAGAAGACTTTATAATTTATAATTATCTTAAAAAAATATTGTTTTTCTGTCTGTATCTTTGTATGGGCATAACTACTGAAAGAAATAGAATACGGTTTTCACAGTTGCATTTCTGGATATTGCATCTTGATACGATGCTTCTAACTATCTTTTTGTATTTTTTTTTGCATTTTGCATGCATTATAAAGTTATTTTAGTGAAGGAAAAATTCGACTGCGGGCAGGATTCAACCTGTCTTCTGGGTAGATACACCAGACGTTATGAACAAAGCCATCGCGAGTCCAGGCCCAGGCCAGGTCGAAATTTGCCTTCACATTCTGAATTTAAGCTGACGTCACTGACATAACACGCAATATAAATTGAACATCGTAAATTGAAAAGCAAGTGACTTTGCTTTTCAATTTACGATGCTTCTAAACCGAGGTAGTAGTAATACTTTTGGGACGTGAGTATTCTCAGTACTTGCTGGCAAAGAATGGTAACCCTCCTTGGTCAAGCCAACCTGCGCTGAGCATTTGCTGAGCTGAGTCTTTAAATTTGAATTTTAAACTACATATATAATTGAAATATAGATCCAATTTTAATTTTGGCCCCTAGCAACGCCCTTAGCCGAGGTCCAAGTCTCACAGAGGGCAACCTTATCTGTGGTGGCTCTGGTTATAAGTTTACTCCTGGCAGGAGGCTTACAGTGCCTAGCCTCATAGTCCGGTTATGTAGTCAAGGTTCCCTCAAATCAACAATAAAAATCCCACATACAAAAAGAACTGAAGAGAATCCTGCCTGAGGACGATTTTCTTTGGTATTTGTACCACAAATATTGTTCATTTGGAAAGGTTTGCTCTGTACGAATAACCTTTTAGAAAAAACAAAACCTCAGTTGAACCCCGAAAGTATTCTTGAACACGTTTCGAACATTCAAAAGTAAATTCGCGTTCTGCAACCGCCGCACTTAAGACCCCGATAGACAGTCTGTCGATTCGACTCATTAGTGCTCCTGGGATTCTTCCTTTAAAAATAGACTAGATTCAGCCAAATTCTTTACAACCGTCTGCCAATAGCAAGGAGTTCGGCGTTCTGTTGAAAGTACTGAGTGCTTTAAAAGGAATCGTATTAGAGAATGGTTCATGAATAAAAAATGTTACAGTATTTTTCTGCTACTTTCTCCGTGGAATTGATCCAAGTTATTACGTTACATCACAATTCTGACGGATTCACAGAAATGGTTCGTGGAAATATTGTAAGTCTTAACCTTTGTGATAATTTCTTATTTCTTCTTTCATACTATTCAAAATATGGGATAACCCAGTTTCTATATTAAAGAACTTTTTATCTTGTGTAAGAGATAAGTGAATAGGTATGTTTTTGTAGGAATAAAAATAGTGAGTGAACCTTTTTCATTTATCCAAAGGTCTTTACTGAGTTTGAATTTGTACCTGGCTAGTGGCTACTAGCGTAGCGTAGGATGCGCTCCGGCAAGATGGAGTGATGATTTGCGAAAGGTTGCTGGCGGAAGCTGGATGCGACAAGCTAAGGACAGGGTGAAATGGCGCACATTGGGAGAGGCCTACATCCAGCAGAGGGCTGCTATAGACTGATGAGGATAATGATGATGAATGGCTACACGTGCCGGCGAATTGTAGGTGAAAATTAGTACACCTCTGTCTCAACTTTCGGGGAATACCGGTGTGATAATATGTTTTTATATCTTTCTCAAAAAACTTAATTTGTTCGTTATAATAATATTCCAGTCGATTTTGGAATCAGTTACATGATTTCTTGATCAACTTTCACATCTATGTCTGAGGTTAGTACTTAGCTAAAACAAAGTACAATAGTAATTCATTTTACTTTTGATCTTGTCTACGAAGAAAGAAGATAAATTATTGCCCAATAAAAGCTTGGGACAATAGATGACAGATGTACTAATGGATGAGAGGAGCTAAGCACATAAAGACGCTGTCCAGTCGACCGTACTACCGTGACCTATCATACTGAGCTACCATTTTCGTAATTATTTATTATTTTCTTAATTTTGTTCATTAACGATTCCAGTGAAAATAATATATTATGTGACTAAAAATACTCATTATCAAGGTTATCATTACTAAAATAAGAAATATGTTCTCATTAAACATTTTGTAACGGCGGTAGCCTAATGGCTAGGGCGTCGAACTTGCGATCATGTGGTTGCCGGTTCGAAACCCACCCGTTGCACTACAGATGTGGACCCACTCATATCACAAGCATTTAGCGAAAGCAAGAGGGGTTAACAAGAATACTAGTAATGTGCGACCCACATTGCTAGTATGCTATAAAAAAAAAACTTATTAACTGACTTAAAAAAACAGGGGATTGTTATCCTCAATATCCTTACATAGTATAAAACAAAGTCGCTGTTACTGTCTGTCCGTCCCTATGTATGCTTAAATCTTTAAAACTACGCAACGGATTTTGAAGCGGTTTATTTTTAATAGATAGAATGATTCAAGAGGAAGGATTTAAACTATTTAATATTACGCTAGAACTCTTAGGAATGGGGCAACGCGGGTGAAACCGCGGGCGGGTCGCTAGGATTTTATATATGTTTTAAGATCATAATTTTGTGGTTTATGAATTGATTTTGACCGTTTTTTAATGGACTTTTCGGAATATAAACTCCGATTTTGAATTGATTGATTTCAAATATTGTGGACTTCTAGCATAGCAGTCACCGCTAGACTAATGAAGCAGTCAAGTCTTCCTATTTCTCCTAAAAAGTTTATTATTGACATGCTATTTTCCACTACTGTTCTAAGTGACACCAACAAAGGAGGTTAAACAAAAAGGGCAACCGCATTATAACATATTTTTAGTTGCTACTATCAAATAACAGTGCCAACAATACGAGGGACGTTTTCTAACGTATTGTGTGGATTTCAACAACAGAGCTGTGATGCGCTTAGATCAGTTCACAACAAAAGGAGTAACTCGACACGAAAGTTCAACACCCCTGCAACGTACTGAGTGCAGAGGTTACAAACATGTATGATGTTGTGTAGCTGTGAGTGAAAGAGTGTCTATGGAGTTTCTTGCCGGCTCTTCTCCATACGACCCACTTTTTGGAACCGTGCAAATAGTTTTGACTTTTCAAAAGTACCTATTTGTCTAATTGAAATAAAACACTTTGACTTTTTTGACTTTTTTGTGTTTCAATGTGTGTGTTTGCATAAAGTAATGTAACATACTAGGTATTACGCTCGCTTTTCTCGAAGGGTTAGGTAGAGGTGTACACCTAATTGTTCTCCGGTAGGTATGTTTAGGTCCCATGTAACCAGCGAGTCATTTATTTTTTTTATTTATATTATTTTATTTATTATCATATTACGAGTACCTACCACTAACCAAACTCAAATCGAAACTTTGAGTTGCTACTGAGAATTTCATAGAAAAACCTGATAACACTCGACCTGGGAATCGAAGCCAGGATCTCTAGCGTAGCAGTCGTGCTTGCGACCGTTTGAATAGTGAAGCATTTCTTAAAATTGTGGCTCAAAATATCCAAACATTTTTTGACAACACTACTAGTATTTTCTCTTCAGATACTTTTCAAGCCTGTCGATCTCAGTATTTATTTACGACTGATCTTCAACCCAGTACTTATTCCAAAAGTACATACGTAAACGCTGATAGTTTTCTTTACCCTCAAGGGGAAGCTCGGGTAAATATATACACATCTATTATTTTCTCCTGTATTTTAACGCCGGCGAACCAACACCAATGAGCCTCTAGGGATCCATATTTTCTTCAAGGAAAATAGATATGGAACTTTCTTGTTAGGCAAATTTTTATTTGTAATGAAACGTAAATTGTTCAATGTTCAGTGAAATTTTCGAGAACACGGTAGGACATACTCGTACTTACTAGATGTTACTCGAAGCTTCTCAGCAGGACTTAATAAAAACAAAAATAGTGTCGTATGAGTGTTGACTTAACATAAGCTTACGCCTGTATTTCCCGAAGGGTTAGGAAGTATTCAAATGTTTTTATTTCAAATAAGCTTTTACAAGCGTTTATGAAACGTTATGATTCTAGTTGCACGGCTCCAAAAGGTCCATAGGATATGGAGAAGAATCCCCGAAATTTCCATGGACACTCCTTTAAAACAAATGGTGTAACGTCTTCACTAGTACAATATTGCGACAGGGTGTGTGAACATTGAATGTCAAAGTTGGACTGAAGTCGATAATATCAATATAAGAGGTGTAATTTTTCGGTCAGCGTCGAACTTTTCCTTCACTAAATGCAAAAAAAAATCACAAAAAGATACGAACAAGTAATGTCTACTGAACTGTTCTCCGGCTTACTCTTACTTCCTTACTCTCCCATTTCGATTTATCAGATGTTCTCAAACTCATCCTGTATATCTAATAAAAGAAGCAGCTGACTGACTGACCTACTGACTGACTGATGTATAAACGCACAGCCGAACCTACAGAAGCTAGATCCCTGAAATGCATGCATGGTTGGGTTTGCACTGTAGACAAGCACTAAGAGAGGATTTTTGGAAATTCAACCCCTAAGGTGGTGAAAAGGGATTTGTATGAAAGTTCGCACACACTACCATGCGTTTGTCATACACACATATAAACATATTGAATAAACGATAATATTGTCAAGATTGTGTACACCTGTCATTAGCTGTAGACATTTTGACAATTGTTTTCTTCCTTATAAATTAGACTTAACGCATTTCATGATATGAAACCTCCGCAGTGTAGGTACAGTGGGCACAGTATATTTTAGAAACGAAAATTACCTAAGTACGCAGGCGATGCGCACGGGAACTCTAGTACAAAATATTAAAGAAACTTTAGAAACCACAAAACAATTGAATGCACTCTTTTGTCTGTTGCTCTCTTGTTTTATTCAAAGCGGTCATTCCAACATTGTGTTTGTAACGCTAAACGGGCAATTGTAGCCCATTATACACACCTGTTCACACACTGGACCAAGATTACATTCCCTTTATGTTATATTAAGTGGAGTAGAGTGGAGAAATGATTTTAAACCGAGTTTGAGTTGCGACAATACAATGAGTGTAATTTACACTTAGATTAGTACGGACGTTTTTAAATACTTATTTGTGGGAGAAAACTGCAGTTCTTAAATAAAATCTTTTGGGAAATTGCTACTAACTAGCCACAAGGGTTCGTGATGGGTAATCAGTAATCATTCATCAATGGCTCTGAAAGATTAAGTTGCTTGGTTAGATTATGGATAGGTGACCATTCAGTTCAGCCCTAATTTTATGAAGCCTATACAATTTAAAAAGAACACATTTTGCAATTGTTTTAGTGAAGGATGAATCATGGCAGAATGTCTCCTATGCTGCCAGCCCAACAATCCCGTCTTAATTTACAGGGTCGGCAAGCGCGAGTGATACCCCTGTTGTTGCAAGTGTCTATAGGCTACGGTAACTTCATAGCATCAGGCGGGCCGTATGCCTATTTGCCACCTTAGTGGTATAAAAAAATTTACCATAATAGGTACTATTTTGTAAAGAAATTAACAAAAAAGTACTTATTATGACTTTTTGTAGTCAAATTGTTATATGACATGTAGAATTGTTTAGTCTCTCTAGATTTGTATAAGCTAGGGCTTCGCCCCCGTAGTCTAAATATAAACTACGTCTAATTATAAACACCTCTCCAGATCCCAAGTAGTAGATACAAGATCTCTTTGCGGGCGATGGAAGACAGTATTTAGTCAAGGTCGCTAGCGATTATCGTCGCCTTAATGGCAATAGGCTCACCCCTGTTGCCTACGTTGTACCTAAAATATACCAACGAACTGTGGGTGTATTCCTAATATAAATCTAGGGGGAATAAAGGAGGTATATTTACTAACTTATTTGTTGCAGTCAACCTTAGTTCACCTTCATCATATAAAATTATCCGTTATGAATATTAATGGCGAAATGCTGCATATGTTTAAGCAAGGTCGCTGGTTGAAGGAAGTTCATATTATATATTAATATCTCACATATATATATTTAGAAATAGTATACAGTGTGACTTTGAAAACTTAAGACAAATTGAATGAAATGTTCAGTAATTATTACTTATTCATTTTAAAATGTAATTACTCCCTACGAAAAAGAGGGGGGATAAGTTTGTAGTGTGTATTTGTGTGTCTGTCTGTTGCATCGTAGCGCCTGATCGGGTGAACGGATTTTAATCAATTTCTTTACCGCGGGGGAGCTATGCTTCGGCACGAATGGGCCGGCTCGACCGGAGTGATACGACGGCCTCACAGAAAACCGGCGTAATACAACGCTTGTGTTGTGTTGTGTTGTGAGTGGGGATATCGGAGGCCCAACCCCTTTTAAAATGCCGGCCACGCACTTGTGACTTCTCTGGTGTTACGGGTGTCCATGGGCGGTGGTAGTCACTTACCATCAGGTGACCCGCATGGGAGTTTGCCCCCTCTGATATAAAAAAAATTAATCAATTATAAAAACATTCGCGCAGCGCGCCCGGTCAATCCATTACGCAGATAGTTACTACGTGAAGTATTAATACTTTGGCCTCACTATCTTTTACCATTTTTTTTCTATTCACGAGAAAAGTATAAGTAGAGGTGCACGAGACGTTGCCAAACTCTCTTTACAACACTAAAAAAGTATAGTTATTTTCCTTAATCACGTGTTCTAAATTTTCTTTGTTACATGTTTTAATTTGTCGCGTCTATTAAATTTCACCTGTATATTTACAGTTCCGACCAAAATAACTGTGTGTTTCTATGAAATTCATAGTAGCAGGTCTTTTAGTTTAGTCAGGCTTTTTTAACGTGGGAGAGCCATGCTTCGGCACGAATGGGCCGGCTCGACTGGAGTGATACCACGGCCTCACAGAAAACCGGCGTCAAACAACTCTTACGTTGTGTTTCGTCGAGTGAGTGGAGGCCCAATCCCCTTTTAAAAGGTCTGTGACTGTGTTGTGACTTCTCTGGTGTTGCGGGTGTCCATGGGCGGTGGTAATCGCTTACCATCAGGCGATCCGTCTGCTCGTTTGTCCCCCTATCTCATAAAAAAAGGTCGAAATAGCTCCTATTACTTGGAATCTTACATACCAGCGAACTATGCGTGGTAATTAATACTTCTGCACAATCCTTCGGAGAATACAAGCGTGATAGTAAGTTAATTTTAAGGTTATTTTATGTTAAAAATTTGCTGATAAAGCAACTACTATCGTGATTTTCGTTCAACAGTTCCAGTTTATACCATATTTTATAACATAGAGAAAAGCTGAGCTAAGCTCTCTCCATAGCCTGTTTACTTGAAGCTTTATTTGCGACCAAGCGACCAAAATTCTATACAAAGTAGAATTTCATACTTTGTAAGCTAAATGAAGTGAGGTCGTAAAATATTTAATGTAATATCATTTATTTATTTTGTAGTTTATTTTCTGTTACATTAAGTAAACTGTATCTTATTGGATTTTCTGTGCAACTTAGAACGGTGTTTATACTTTCATTCCGAAATTTTGTTACATTTAATATGAAAAATTGTCATCACTCGTAATAGTCTAGTGGTCCTAAACACGCTAAAGGTCCTGAGTTTGTAATCATGTTTTTTTTTTAAAAGAGTATCTATGGAGTTTCTTGCCGGCTCTTCTCCATAAGACCCACTTTTTGGAACCGTGCAATTAGTTTGACTTTTCAAAAGTACCTTTTTAATGGTCTAATTGAAATAAATAATTTTGACTTTGACTTTGACTTTGAGTTTGATTACCAGGTCAAGCAAAGTAGTATTGGGTTTTTCTATGAAATTGTCAGTGACAGCTTGGGAGTTTGAATTTGTGCCCGGTTAATTGCAATACCCTCGCCCTATTACCTAGGTGTACAATAGTGCCTCTACAGCCTACCCCATCAAGTAATTGAGACGTGACGTGTACTCCTGGATACGACACGTATCGTCAGGAGGTCCTTTCGCTAGAGCACTGACCGCGCCGGTTGTTTTGACACCGTTTCAGATACCTACCTACTATTTTTTATATTTTCAAATGTTTTTATAATTTTTGTAACCATGTTTGAATATTTAAAAAAAAAATGTTAATCTATGAATAAAGGAGACAATAATAATACCTATACGCGTACTTTATTTCGGAATATTTATAATAAACTATGTTTGTTCAATCCCTTTGTTCCAAATAATCCTATTATTTTTTGATAAAATATTGTTTATTAGAAAATACCGGGAAAAGAATGTTCAATAACAAAATGTTTACATTTTTTCTATAAAGCCGTAGCAACCGGTATTTATTTACTCATTGGTCTTATGGTCGCGAATTTCAGCTCCTAAGCGCAAACTGGTGAATATTGGGCTGCGAAAAGTTTGAGATTTTCTTTTAGGCAATTCTCAGAAGAAGCTTTGAGTTTGAACTCTGAATTATCGGTACAGAATACAACGTACAGAATGGAAACTCTCCGTGCCTCCTTATAATCGATACCTGACTGACCTTCGCATTTTGTACTAGGTAGGTACATACATACATACATATTTTCGCGCCTGTCTCCCATTGGGGTAGTCAGAGACTATAGATTTCCACTTGCTACGATCCTGGCACACCCCTTTCGCTTCATCCACGTTCATTAATCTCCTTATGCATGATCGTCGGTTTAAGGTGATTTTAACCTGACCTGTTTTGAGAACGTCCGCAATTTGATCGTGGTATGTTCGCCGAGGTCGGCCCCTTCCAACTCTTCCATCCGTATTGGCCATGTATACTTGTTTCGTCAATCTTCGTTCATCCATCCTCTCTACATGCCCAAACCATCTTAACATACCTTTCTCAATCTTTGTTACTACGTCTTCTTTCATACCACTTTGCCGATGTTATCGCTTATTACAACGGTAGGTACGTATGAACCTATCCCTTCTTTGGAGTCGGTTATATTTTGAATTGTTCCGAATCGCTGCCGGGTAAGAAAAGGCTTGTAATCTGGAACGAAAATCCAAGTATTTACTCAAAAAAATATCATGAAAATTAGCTTCACTATGACAATAGTTATTTTCTGAACTACATACATATGCTTCGGAAGCGTTCGAAGAACGGTTTAATTAGTGGCAATTATTCAGTCCGATAATTTTTGTAATTGCACTGCAGTCTTGTCTGGTGCGGCTGAAACTAGCTTTAGTTTTCAGGATATATGGTTTCTGGGTAGTATATTTTATACGTATTCTGGGCGAATATAGACTAGCAAGTTAATTTTGTAGACTATTTTGTTGCCTATAAATGATTAATTGTCTTCCAAAAAATGTTCATGTTTCAGAGCGTAAAAAAATGGTCCAAAAATGTAAAATTCCAGCGATAAACTACTTTATAAGTCTACAATACACTAACAATATTTTTCGAAGTGTGTTATAGGTATGTGTAAGCCATAAGAAATCTCACAACGCAATAGCTTGACGTTTAGTTTGACTTACGACATTCTCTTCATTGTCGTTAACAAGTGACACGCACAGGCTGTATCGAGCTCGCTCGTACTGTTCATAGCAATGTAATCCTTAGCGTGCTTATGGACTTTTGAGAGTGTACTGTACTAATTGAAGGTGTGCTATGGGGAAGAGACGTGAGTAAATAAGAGTGAGAGAGAGAGAGAGAGAGTGAGTTTATTCTACTTTAATAATAGTTATAATCGTGAAAGTTTGTGAGGATGTTTGTTACTCTTTCACGCAAAAACTATTATATGGATTTTTTTTTTATGGGATAGGGGGCAAACGAGCCGACGGATCGAAAGATAGAAAGCGATTACCGCCGCCCATGGACACCCACAACACCAGCGGAGTCACAAGTCAATTGTCGGCCTTTCAAAAGGGGGTACGCTCTTTTCTTGAAGGATTGAAGGTATTCGTCCGGAAATACTGCAGGCGAAAGTTCATTACACAGTTTTGTTGTGCGAGGCAGAAAGTTTCTAGAGAAACGCACAGTTGTGGACTGCCAACCATCAAGATTATGGGGATGGCACTGCTGCCGCGTAGTACGATGGCGAAAAGAGGCACCAGGGATCAATCCCTCGAATTCCTCGGAGCACTCCCCATATTATAGACGATAGAAGATGCATAGCGAGGCCACATGCGCCAAGGGCTCTAGCCAGTTTACAATATCTTGGCAGTCGATGATTCGAATCGCTTTCTGTTGGATGGGGTCTCGAGGCAGAAGTTGGTATTAGGGTGCCCTGCCCAGAGATGAGAACAGTATTCCATATGAGGGTGGACCTGCGCCTTATAAAGTAGTACGGATATTTATAATAATATATATAGCTCATCTCATCAGAATAACACATTGGCTATAATTTATAAAGATTCCTATTGTGTTAATTATGCAGTATAAGCGAGCGAAGTCGCAGGCGGGTCGCTAGAATCTCAATAAAATTTTTAAGCTCCGGTGAAGAACTTCGGAAGCACTCGTAATGCTTAAAAGCTTTTAATATATACATAAATATATATACAATATATGAAAAGCTCCTATCTTTTGAACTCGTTTAATAACATAATTATTATATTTATCCCTTTCACTTCACTTGTAATGTCAAGTTTCCCGGATGTCTGCCCATATGGACGGAAAGCTAGGTGTTGTTCCATCATTCTTATTATTCTGAACTGTCTGAGTAATACGTGACGTCACGAGCGGACGGTAAAAGGCATTATCTAATACAACAATAGGTTTTACCTTCAAAGTATCAAATAACACGGAATTGTTTCACGTAAAGTCTCAAACAGAAACACTGTTTATTGTATTTTATGTTTCTTTCATTGTAACCTTGGGAGGCGGTTGATTTATCGAGACTAAGGCTAGGAACTCATGAAGTGGAATTTTGCCTGCACACGCCGCGATTATAGGATCGCAATTTATAACATCACACGTACAATCACGCTTATATCTTTGAAAAGTTAAGAAGAGATGTAGGTATGCTTTATGTCCTATGGGCGAGCTTATTGTCATTAATTGGGCAGTACTTCAAACTCTAAGATTCTGGAGAGTGAGAATCGCCTAATATGTTGACAATTTTATGAACAGTATACTCGACCTTGGTATCAAACACAGGATTTAAGGAGGAGGATCTTTAGGAGGAGATCTCACGGCCACTAGAAAAATGGGGTAGAAAGATATTTTCCTTTTTTGTCAGTCAAAACGGGCTACATACAATTTTTTAAAATATTTTTTGACATTTCCTAACTGCACGTTTATTTAATGAATGCGTTTTATATAGCCCCCTTTTCCGGCTCTTTAGATCTTTTTTCAGGGCCCCGCGATCCAAAGGAGATCCTTTTGTTTTTTATTGCATTTGTTTTTAAAAGAATTCGATGGCATCATGTGTTGATGCTACGGAAGTTTCTTAAATTTTAAATTTTGTGTTTTAATACAAACAGTGCATCTAATCGTGCATCTACTCGTAGATGTAAGAATGTGGAAAAAGCAAAAGAAGTATGTAAGAATCGTAGCAAGTGGCAGTCTATAGTTTCTGCCTACCCCTGTGGGAGAAAGGCGTGAGGCGTGGATGTATGAGGTTTATAAAATAGTCCCCTGATTGTCAATGGGTCCTCATTATCCTAAAGTGCCCAAGGCCTCCAATAGGTTAAAGATACCTGTTAATATTGTGCTGAGAGTGGATATCAACTCGAGACAAATCTTTGTGTGATCCACGGATATTTGTTTCTGATGTCTTTATGATTAGTGGTCGCGGGCAAAAATCGAGGCGGTTCCGGGCAACAACCGTATCGTGTGTTCATAGCTTAAACACTGAATTCGGGATAAATATTTTTACGTCGTACCTAGTTTTGGTGCTGTTTTAATTTGTTCATCAATGTTTGAAGAGTTTTATTCAATCTTGAGATTAAATCAATTATTGCTTTGTTGTTTAGTACGGGACATAAATTCATGTTACTTAGTAGGGTTAGAATGATGATATTTGGCCACTCGTTTGAAGATTGTCAGCTCTGTTCTGGTTCCTGAAGGGATGTAAGCAACTTCCACAGGTGTGATCGAGTGTAAGGTATCCTGTTACTTCAATGATATTGCAAGAACATGGTAACCATGCGTTGATGCTGCGGAAGTTTTTTATATTTTAAATTTAGTGTTATTATAATACAATGCATATATTTCTTTCTAGGTTGTTTTGTCAATGTCAAAATGTTACAACTGTCAACATTGTCAGTTACAAAAATGAACACCAGCAAAATTTTGGAGTAATTAACTGTCTCATTGGTCTATTGGTTGTAAGCGCGATTGCAATGCTAGAGGTCTTGGACTCCATTTCCAGCTCGAGCAGTGTTATTGGGTTTTCCTACGAAATTCTCGTTAGAAGCTCGGTTTTTTTTTATTGATTAAGTCGGCAAAAGAGCTGACGAGCCACCTGGTGGTAAGTAGTCATCGTCGCCCGTGGAGACCTGCAACACCAGAGGAGTTGCTGATGCGTTGCCGATCCTTAAGAGCCCCTACGGACTACAGACTGCAAAAGTCGAAACACACACCAAGGTACTTTACGACAGAGGTCGCCAGCCAGTCAAACCCCAAGAGGTTCTACCACCGAGCTAGTCAGATATTTTCACGCCTTTTACGGGATGCCTATCTGAAAGGCCGTGAGGAATAGTATTCTAACCCGTCCCCACACGGGGGATTCATTAAAATTAGACCGGTTAATGGCAATAGGCTCGCCTCCTATTACATGTGACTTAAACATACCAGCGAACTGTAGGTATATGAGTAGGTACACCTCTGCCTAACCCATCCGTGAAAACAAGGATATGATGAGATTTTGTGTTAATAGCAATTAGACCCATTATTGCTTGACAGTAGCCTCTTTGAATAATGAGATGGCTTCTATCTACCCGGGCCTAGTAAGGGTTGTCTGATGGTTCATTTAATTATCTCTAATATTCTATTGTCCTCGTCCCCTACACCGTGTTCGTACAACCTTTGATCTCTGAGTCTTGGAAGCCTTTGGCGTGAGACGTAATGGAGCCGAGTATAATAATTTCCTGCTCTTTATATAATTTCCAATACACCTTTGAAATATACAGAAAAGCTAATGAATGAGATATTATCGGAATGAGTCTTACGAGGAAATAAAAATCATGCTTTGTATTGAAAAAAAAATAGAACGGTCTGCATACGTAATTATCTTTTAGCTTTAGGAGAAGTATAAGTCCGTTTTTTTTTAATTCTTGATATGCCTACGCTTGACCGCCAGTTCGCCTGATGTTAAGCGATCCCCGATTGAGCTCGCTTGCCTAGAGGAAACCTATTCACTCGTGATTTAAAGATACACAGATTATATCTATCGGGGAAGAACCACCCGGGAAGCGCATTACACATTTCAGCGGTACGCATGATAAAAATGGACTTCAAGCATTTCGTTCGGGTTTTTGGAATGTCCACCATGAATCGATGTCGCTTTTTCGTGTTTCTGGTCGTGCGATAGTAGAAAGGGCTAGGGATATCTGATGCACACTCTCCGAAATGTATCGTTTTTGTTACATTACAGAAAATCTTTCCAGCAAAATATGTTCTACATGTAGGCATCTAAATCTTATTGTTTATTATTATATTGTATCTACCTTAATTGATGTGTGTCAGTTCTCATACTCTTGAATGAACATCAATAACAATAACATAAAATATATTCTATTTCCAAGACTTTTTAAAAATAATTCTATTGTGTTTTTACCCGACCGACAACTATTTGCAAAAATAAAAATCGATTGTCGCATTTATGAAAGATCGTCAATTAAAAAAGGCTCGATCAATTTGTCTGTCTTTTTTTTTGTGTCCGTAATTATGAAGACAAGTATCTTTTTTTAAATTTTAAGCTAAGAGGTCATAGTGTCTGGTGTATCTCACCGAGACACGCAAGGGAATCCTACCCGCGGTCGAATTTCTTCTTCACTAAAGAACCTTATTGTTAGGACAAGGTGTGTAAAATGTAGAAAATTTGGAAGGTAAAAATGTACGCAAGCAAATTTGCGGATGGGTTGGAAAACTTTGCCCTACATTAATACAATGATTGCATTTCTTTTTATTGATTTCATAACCATCCCACATTGTACGTCCAAAGTTATATCAACCATGTCTTTTCACGGAAGGAAATACGGAATTCCCCTCCATGTCATCTTCAGACATCCTTGGTATGACTGACTGGCGATCCAATGTTCATTGTTCGTCCTTTTTAGGGTCTCGTAAATAAAAGCTGGGAATGACGTCATTATTCCATTCCTCATTTGTTTTTCCGGGTTTTATTTTTTTCTGAAGTTTCTCTGCCCTGTTTGGGTGATGTATTGGGGAATTTATACGGTCCATGATGGTCATTGGCCGTCATTTCGCTTACGTCAATTTCTTAGGTATTGTATTGGAAGAGTTTTGCTTTTAGGAGGGAACAATTTTTTTGTTTTAAAAACGTTGCCCCACACTAGGATTTTCTCCTGTATCGTGGGTGCGTTTACAAACACAAACACCCAGACCCGGAACAACTACCTGCAGATCATACAAATATTTGCTCCGTGTGGGGATCGAACCCACAACACGTTGCGCAGAAGCCGATCGCTCAACCGCTACGCCAAACGTGTCGTCAACGAATTATACACAACTTTGGTTTTTTTAACATATCTACCTGAATATTGATAGATGATATATTTTTTAAATGCATTGTAACCTCAAAAGAAACCTCATTTATGTAATTCGACATTATAAATTATATATAATAATATATAAATAAATTATATTCTGGGAATACGATCAGATACAATGCTAAGAGGCGTCACTGGAGGAGGACCAAGCTCAAGTTGTAAGCTTGAAATGTGAGACAGTTAAGCTAAATAAATTCCCTTCAACACTATAATTCGGTTAATGTTGGGTGCTTGTTGATTCTTATTGACATAGTGCAGTAAGCAACAATACCAAATCATACTATGATTCTACATGATAATGACAAATTATTAAATTGATATATTATGACATGAATGGACCTATTTCCAGTAATTTCCTTTGTAACGCTACTATGAAAACTAATAATGGATGCCTAGTATCCGAAAAGTAATTTTACCGTATACCTAAATCTATTTAGGTATACCTAAAAGCCTTGTGTATAAGAATCATATTATGAAACGTGACGATTTTAACCCTCTTGAATCCCAGGTGTATTTTTACTCTCCATGTGCCTCGGAAAGCATTTAAAACTAACGGTTGTGCTAGGTATACGAGCTTACATGACAATCAAAATGTTATTGGAAAATTTGAGAATAAGTCCATTCCAAGGATATTGGTATTGCGGAGAATACTTAGGAATCACGGCGATCTCATGACAGTTGTTTCATGCTATTGTGTTTAAGGCTAGGAGGATGAGTAAATGTCTTCTCATATCAGTTAGTCAGTTAATCAAAATTGTTTTTTTTTTTTAAAACGTTGCCCCGTACCAGGTCTTTCTCCTGTATTGTGGGTGCATTTACAAACAGATATTAACACATACACACAGACCAGGAACTAGTGAGACCTATAGGTCTCACAAATATTTGTTCCATGATGCGGGGATCGAATCCAGTGGAGTTTGTTTGTTTCCATCTCTAATTACCCAAAAACTTTCCGGGAAGTGGTTTCAAATGTTGTATTTTAAACAAAAAGGTCGTGCTTATTTTAATTTCAATTTTACTCTCAAATATTGTGAAAGTTTCTGCAACTAATTTTGTATCTGCCTACTGATTTTATGTACATAGGTACCTACTAGCTGTTGCCCGCGGTTTCACTCACGTCCCAAAAAGATAAACATACTATAAGTCCGATTCTAAGTAAGATATAAATAAATAAATAAATAATTTTATAGATTAAATAAAGTTATTTTTTAGTAAAGGAAAAAATTCAATCGCGGGCAGGATTCGAACCTGCGTCTCCTGTTTGGATACACCAGACGCTCTGACCTCTAAGCCACCGCGAACCCTACCCGCATGATTGAAATTTGAAGAGTACCTTTAATAATTGTGTAAATAAAACATATTTTGACTTTTGAATATACATATAAATAAGTACGACTATGTACGGTAGTTGGTTTTAGTTTGAAGGGTTTTTTTAGCTATGTTTTGGTATAGGTAAAAAAACTTTTAAAAGTGTTATTAAATCGATGCGTCCCCCATCAGGCCTCCACAAACCACTT
Source organism: Acronicta aceris (assembly GCA_910591435.1). Lineage (NCBI taxonomy): Eukaryota > Metazoa > Arthropoda > Insecta > Lepidoptera > Noctuidae > Acronicta > Acronicta aceris. The sequence continues at coordinate 2,094,213 of OU342767.1, read as the reverse complement.
TCTGGGCAATACTGATATCTTAGAGCCGCAGCAGCCGAAAGGGGAACTGAGTCTCATGCGCGAAAGTAAAACAAAGTGTTTTACGACAAACTTCGACGTAATACTGATCGCAAGCCAATCAGACCCCCAGAAGTCCTGCTACCGAGCTAGTCAGATATTTTCTTGCCTCTTAAGCCGCGTACGCATGTACCAACAATCTTGTTGCATTGCATGATATGCAACAACTTTGTTCGCATGTGCGTACCACTAATGAACATCGTGTTCGAAGAGCTTTAATAAATGTTACGTAACAAAACGGTGCGTATAGAACTTAGCAGGGTATTGGCGGGGCGGCAAAGAGGTAGCTAATCCAACCCGTAGTAGGTAGTTACATCAGTTCTCGGCCAGCACTTCCAACGGCGCCGCCATGGCTATTGAGAACTCGACTCGAACTATGTTCGTGTTCACTCAGAATATGCCGTCCATACGTACGAACCAAATGTTCGAGTTGTATGTTTGTGTTCGCTATGTTCATGTTCGCTCGTGCGTACGCGGCTTTACGAGTTGACTATCTGATTGGTAATGAGGAACTGTATTCTAACCTGTCCCCAAAAGATATAAAAGGTCGCCATGCTTTTGAAATTACCGTCGTAGGTATTGTGTTCGCATAACTACCGAGATTGAAAGCTTGATGTGTTTTCATGGTACATTGACACAAAAATATAAAATAAATACTTAATGTGGTTGAAATGGCAACACAGCGGGCAGTACTCTCATTCAGATTATTTCACGTTTCATTTGCCTGTCCGCTCCGACGATCCTTCCGCCCCATGACGACAGTGGACGCTGCTGTATTATTTATTTTATTATTTTCTTTGTCCTTTGTGGTTAACATTGCGAATTGAATAGTTATTAATGAAAATACAACGTATTTTTGGGAAGTAATCATTTTACGTATGAGCGCATCCTTCCCTTGTTTTTTTTTTTACATGACATAACATAGGTATTCTCACGCACGTATGCCTGGAAAGATTAGTATTTTGCTTTTGCTTCATTCAGCATAATGGTGGAGTTGTAATAGGCGATTGATGCTATTGATTCTGCCATTCTTTTACTCATTGGCAAAGCCCTCTTGCGGTCACTTGAAAAACTAAAAAATGAGTTTTGTGTGTTTCTAAAATGTTTTGTGTGTTTCTATGACTTTAATTACTGATTAAGATTTTTTAACTTCATCATTAGTTACGTACTTACTCATACCTTTATCAAACTCAAAATCTAGCTCAAATATAGGTAAAGATTCCATTAAATTTATATACTATTTCAATTGATACGTCATTGATAGAATAGACGATGCGAAGCATATTCCGCCATCTTGCATTCAGAAGAAGCAAGTTTTGTTCTAGACGCTTGTACAATCTTTGACTGTTATGGAAACAGAATAAATTTTTTACGCTTACTAGAGCGAATGCTTCTATTGTATTCTAAACAAAAACATACATTATAATGAGAAAGGAAACAAACAACAGCTTGTTCTACAAGTTACCAGGTTATTACATAATCACTATCACTACATAGTATAAAACAAAGTCGCTGTCGCTGTCTGTCCGTCCCTATGTATGCTTAAATCTTTAAAACTACACAACGGATTTTGAAGAGGTTTTTTTTAATAGATAGAGTGATTCAAGAGGAAGATTTTAAGCTATTTAATATTACGCTACGCCTCTTAAGAATAGGGCAACGCGGGTGAAACCGCGGGCGGGTCGCTAGTTACATAGTATAAAACAAAGTCTCTGTCGCTGTCTGTCCGTCCCTATGTATGCTTAAATCTTTAAAACTACGCAATGGATTTTGAAGCGGTTTTTTTAATAGATAGAGTGATTCAAGAGGAAGGTGTTAAGCTATTTAACATTACGCTACGGCTCTTAGGAATGGGGCAACGCGGGTGAAATTTTCAAATATTTCTTTCAGTAGGTAGTACAATTTTCTTTATTGTCGTTACTTTCAGTTCTATCTAAACAAGATATAAGTACATAAAGCTAGTTCGAAAGTGATCGTAATTGTTTTTTTATTTTTAAACAGTTACACATTATTTGATATATCAACCATCATGTATCCGGAATCCCACAACTAATAATATCAAACAATTATTAATAATTAAGTTCGGTTTCATTGAACCAATTTCCAAAACTCAGTTTAGGTAATATTAATTTTGTTAGATTCCCTAAATTTAATTAAGTAAGTACTTAATTATTTTGTCTATTAGATAAAACGAAATTTTCTGGAATCTTATAAACAGGAAAATTGTTCGTTTAATCCTATAAACAGGAAAACTTTTGAAATCTTATAATATATATATTTTTCAAACTTACTAGCAATGTGGGACGCAGTGTGCATCCCACATTGCTCATTACATCGCTCAAATCCAAAAAACACCCTGGCTTTAAAGAAGTTTCTATTGGAATCTTTATGTGCGTTTGCCATATAAAAAATATATGTTATACTTATGGTCATCACAAACAAATTATATTGTTTAATTTTTTTATAAATTTACCCCAAATTTGGCTAATAAGTAATTGAAGTAAATAGGCTTTCCTTAACTTAATTTGTATTTTTTCTCTTAAACGGCTTTAAACTTTAATAGTCATGAATTTTATACCAAAAAAATGTAATGACGTAATTAACAATTTGTATTGTTTTTATTTTCTTATTTCCTTGAATATTTTGAAATAATAAAGAATTACACGAAACCTCACTAGCACCCCGCGTGAAGCACCCCCGCAATGCCTGTGACTAACAAATACTAGCACAAAGACTAAATCCTCAAGGTCATTGGGCAATGTAATACCGTTCCCCTTGTGCCAAGCTAAATGCTTGTGGTACGAGTGGGTTCACGTCATTCATGGGTGGTTTTCAACCGGCAACCACATGATCGCAAGTCCGACGCCCTAGAAATTAGGCTACCGCCGCTTCCAAATAATATAATATAATAATAATTATTATATAATTATATTATATTATATAAATAATAATAATATTTTTCAATTATCATGAAATTCTAAGAAGTAATTTTTTTACTAGGTCTGACAACATTTTGGATGCATCATTTAAAAAGCGATTTCAATTTTTCGTTGTATTTGTTTTTGTTTGAATTGTTCGTGGCAAATAGAATTATTGACACCACATTTATTTCAAAAGTGTTTCGATTCGAATGTTTCAACAGAATTTAAATTTTAGGAAGCTTTCATTTAATTGTATATTGGCAACAAATAATATATCGCAGTAAAATGAAGCATGTTGCAAGATTGCATAAAACAGTTCACTCAAAGTGAACTGTTAATGGCTAACATATCTGCTAAATTCGTTTCAAAAGTGTTCTAATTTTAATCTAAAGTTAATTCTGGTACTCAGTGGTCCTCTTTCAGTAGGTATATTAACATAAACTATTCGATCTTAAGTCAAACTTATTTGTTCGCATTTCACTGTTTTTAGTTTAGTAGAATATCGTTCTTAGATGTACGTATGATGTATGAAACTGAGATTATATCGGAATAATATTTCGATAAGTAAGTACCAGAATTACCCTTCTGAATTCTGTCTTAAAATTAGAATTGAAATTATTTTAAAAGGCAAGTGGCAGTCTATAAATTCTGCCTACCTCTGTGGGAGAAAGGCGTGAGTGTATATATGTATGCATGATTTTAAAAGGTTCGTCAACAAACGTCGTTAAAATGTCAACGTTTTTAATTTTGGAACGCTTTCATTTAATGCAATATTGGCGCCAGAAATATATACGCCATAAAATGTACAACACTAGCGGTTGCAGTTTCGTCGTTCACATGCCAAAAACAATTTAAGAAATCGCAGACATTTAAGCTTATTGTTGGTTTTAAAGCTCTGTGGACTAGACCAGGCAGTTTTGTTTTTTCAGCTAATAAAATTTGCTTCTGAAATATTCTGTTCTTTTAAATACATATTGCTTATTGCTCTAATTCTAAATACATATTGCTTCTGGTCTGTTAAATACAGTCTATAATCTGGACTAAGATCAAAAGGATCTTAGAAGGATTAAGTTAGTTTAACATAAAGTTCAAAGCCTATTTCCGTTTACCGGGAACAAATCCAAGTCCGAGTTACTATTGATAAGATTTCAATAATAATTGCCCAGGCATTGATCACATGACGCTTGCAACCACTACAGCAATGAAGCCTGGTCTCATTTATGAAGTTGTAAGGTAAAATGGAATAATATTTATTAGTGAATTGATTTGCAAAGGGGTTGTGGAACAATCGATTTATTGCCTAAAATATTGCCGAGCTATACAATGACTTTCTAATAGAATAGAATAGTGGTTTATTGTTTTTAACATAGTCATTGTAGCAATTAGGTACTTACAAAATAACTTACCGAAAGCAAAAGGTTAAAGTGACAGCTTATGCTTAAGCCCCTCTAGGGGGTTCCCGAGCGCTGGTTTTCAGCTTCCACCCTTGATTCCCGTTTACAACAATGACTACTAGGTAGGTATTTTGATACATTATTACTAAATATTTCGGTTAACGTGTTAATTATCCGTTATACGATTCATACGTGTGTCGGCTGAGATTGATCTACACCAAGTCGTTGTGGTTCTTGCCCAAAAAGGCCAGTTCTGACGTTTTCCCTGCATTGAGACACTCGCATTTGATTAAAGTGTCTGAACTTTAAAAGAAACCATGGTTCTCTGAGTTTTTTCTCAGAAGTCTTCAACAAGGAAACGCTCGTACTGTCTAATAGTAAACAATTTATATTGACTTTGTTAAAGAGTATTTAATTTTATAAGATCTGCATAATTATTTTACAGATAAATACCATCTATCATTTAAATAGAATATTTTTATCTCGTGGAATTATATTAAGTCGAAATTTTTAAATTTCAGAAGTACTGACCGGTGTGCTCAGGGTGCCAAATCAACAAATTTTCAGCGATGACAATTTATTCCGTAATAGTAAACGATCGACTGCAATCAGTTAATATCAACAAAAAGATACGCGTCGAAGAATCCATATTTTTGACTAGTATTAGAAAAAGAAATGACTGCGTTTTGAATTTTCGGAAAATTGAAGTAAATAGTCCACTTACTATTCAAAATTATATGTATAGGTTCTACTAGTTTTTGCCCGCAATTTCGTTTGCGTGATCTTTAGAATTGGGTCAAACCTGGATAAAAATTGTCCTTTAAATTCAGTCCAGGTTATAAATATCTATAGGTACATATATCAATTTTCATTCAAATTCGTTCAGCTGTTTTTGCATGGTTGAGTAACAAACATACCGACAAACTTTCACATTTTTAATATAAGTAGGTCTGAGAAAATTCTGTCAGTTTTGATGTCTAATAAAACCAAAGATTGCTGATTAGCAGCACTCGTAGCAAGTATGAGTTACTAAGTTCAGTCACCTCAGAAAGAAGAAAAATAAATAAAGGAGGTGATGTGTAAAATGTAACGCAAACAACTTTTGAATATAGAATTTATTTTTAAAATAGCAACACTATTCCTCAGTGTGCTGAACGTCTAACAGACTATTGCGATATTTTCCATACATCGTTATATTCTCAGGTTTCTTGTTAACTTTATATCTACGATGCTAGGCTTGTTAGAACTCGTCGTTCTTATTATGTCTAGCTTTAGTATTAAATTAAAGAAGAGACAAATAAATTGTAAGTTGCCAATTTTCATACAACAAAATGGAAAATATTAGCAATCTGTTTTTATAAAAAGCAAAAATATTATAATTACGATTTTTTAATAGTCGATATTTCAGGTATTTAACGGATTTCGATGATACTTTTTTGTTTATTATTTAGGGAAAACAAAAAATCCGACCTAATTGAAGGCATTTCTGAAACTGTTTTGCTGATATTATTAAACATTATTTTTAATATAAATAAGTATTTGAAGGCGGTTTTACTTTTTTTTTAATAGGTGGGCAGTTAAAATGTAGTCAAATTTTGTGAAAGTATAGGATAAATACTAGGTAATAGATATCCATTCCTAGTTTATTACGCATACCTACTAAGAATTTTCTAAAGTTAGTAAAGTAATAGATACGCCATGTTCATAGTAAATGTCATTTAAAATTGAGTCGCGCTACATGTCCATACCTATAATCCTAAACATTTTAAACTTTCGTAATATGCGCGCGTATAGATACAGGCAGCCTAAGATGAAAGAAATAGCACTAAGCAGAACGTCGTAAATGACACATTTGATATATTATGTCCAGTATGTCCGTATATAGTGACGTGTGACATGAAAAGTATTGGGTCCCTTTCTCTTAAACTAATAAGGCATGCACTGACTCTTTCTTTCATTTTAAATTTTATTTGCAACGAAAAAAATGAAATAAATTGTACGGAAGCTAATAATTTATTAACTTACTTGGGATAAGATACTCCATGCTCTTTTGTTACTTTAGTATAATAATTTATGTAGTAATGCAGATCAAGACGGCACATATAAATAAAATTAAAATTTATTGCTGTCAATAGCGCTGTCAAACACACTTCTGCGCCCTGTGTCGGTCAACCGCAAAAGTGACACTACAAATTACACGTTGCCCGCGAAACAATATTCGCATTTGAAGGATGATAACGTGTCTTCCTCTATTTAACTATATAATGTCATTGAAAGTAAGTATTTACTATAAAAATAAAAGTTGAGAAAGTATATCGTCAAGCCTATACCTATCTATTTGGAAAGACACTACAAGTATTATGGTACTCCTTAACGTTTCCAATAATGTAATGATATCTTTCAAAGGCCGATATTATGCCGATATTGTTCAAATATCTGTTCTATGCGTTATCCTTAGATCTTTGATACTCTTGAATATTTCCATTTATTCCTTTTTGTATCACGACTCTCGTATCGGCCATTTTTTTAAAGGTCTGTAGCAGCATCTTTCTATAGCGTACAAGTATATTTTTTTTTTATTATTATGACGTTAAACGCATTCATTTTTATGTTTCGATTTTGCATAATACTCTTGAATGAAGAAAACGGTAGAATACAAATGGTTTAAAAATAGAAGTAAATTAGGAAAAATTTGCAATCATTTTTAACTTTTCCTTACAATCTGAATCTTTTTGTATTCCATGGTTATCTATTTTGATTATAGGTGTACATACTTTGTGTTCATTATTTGTATGGTGTGAAGTTCCCAGAGGTTGTCCCTTATTGTAGGTGCCGTCATTCTAAACGAAAAAAGTAAATGTAGGTGTTTTCAATGTTTCAAACTATAAGGGTACACGTACAGGGTGTTACATCGAGAAGGTTCATTGGGAGGACTTCCCAAACCATAAGAAATAGAACGTTCTAGAATCACTGTCGTCAATTTTATAGAAAAGTAAAATTACATACATCGGTTTTCAGAAAAACTCACACATGCCTTGGAAATAGACATAATATGACACACCATCACGCTTGTATTCCCCGAAGTGTTAGGCAGAGGCGTAGTAATGTACACACAGTTTGGTATATTTAGGTCCCATGGACCATGCCATTAATCGGGCACAAATCTGAGATTTTACTGAGAATTTCATGAAAAAAACCCAATAACAGTGCTCGACCTGGGGATCAAACCCGTGACCTCTAGCATAACTATCGTACTTACGACCACTAGACTAACGAGACAATTGTTCTTGAAATAGACTCCAATTTCTTTGCAAAAAAAGACATTATTATTTTATTGTGACATTTATTGTGTAGGTTGTAAGGATCAAAATGTTATTAGCTATGAAATCTGAAATTAATATACTAAACCCTTGATAAACATATTTAGGCACTTTGTTCTTTATTTCGATAAAGACAGATGGATTATCTTTTCCCCTGTTGACCCTTATTCTTAATGGTAATCGTAAGAGTATTGTCTAGGACCTAATTCGAAGTAGACAGAATATATATGTATCATTTGATTCTATAGTAAAAAAAACTACCATCCTAGTAAATACTAGTAAAAAGAACTACGATACTAGTAAATAGGCATTTGCTTCAATAACCTGACTGCTTCCTAGAGGTCTTGGGTTCAATTCCCAGTTCGAGTTAAGTGTTATTCGGTTTTTCTATGAAATTCTCAATAGCAGTAGGAGTTTGGACTTGTGCCTGGTTATTGATAATAGGCCGCTATTACATAGAACATAAACATACTGGTGAACTGTGGTTGTACATTAGTGCGCATCTGCCTTACCCTTCGGGTAACTTTCAAATGTAGCGACGACGACTGGCACTCCTATTTGATTCCCTTATGTTCGATACTGCACTCACTGTAATTTCGTTTTTTAATTGTATCCTATGTTAAGTTCTCAATTAGTTAACTGCTCTCATGTTTTTCTAAATTTGCAAATTATCTGTGAAGATTTTTAATTGGCACTGGATTAACTATGTATCTCGATGTTTATGATTTTATTTGTCTGTAAATCTCCCTTTCAATAAATAAATAAATAAATAGCCTAATGGCTAGGGCGTCAGACTTACCATCATGTGGTTGCTCTACACTACACTACCAACATGAACCCACTCGTAACACAAGCATTTAGCTTAGCACGAGGGGTAACACACTAGTAATGTGCGACCCACATTGCTAGTAAACTTTAAAAAAAAATACAGGCATGATGATAGTATGTTTCTAAACATAATCAACCCATTACATTGTCCCACTACTGGGCACGGGTCTCCTCTCAGAATGAGAGGGATTAGGCTATAGTCCACCACGCTGGCCTAATGCGGGTTGGCAGACTTCACACGCCCGTCGAGAAAATCTCTCAGGCGTGCAAGTTTCCTCACGATGTTTTCCTTCACCGTTTAAGCGCGTGATAAATAACTATTAGGTAATACGCACATGACTTCGAAAAGTCAGAGATGCGTGCCTTGGATTCCAACTCGAGACCTTTGACTTGGCAGTTCAATGGTCATTTCAATAGGCTATCACTGCTTTATGTTTCTAAAATCTTGTTAGAAAAAGACTTTCTTAATAAAATAAAAGTTAATAGTGAAGAAAAACCGGAAGCTAACCACAGACTGCATAATATTCATGCGATGCACCAACCAGCCATTTTACGTTGGCAACTCTATTGTTTGTGGTTTTTAATTAAGAGCCTTCAAATGAAGCATCGCTGCCACAGACTTTATAGAATTGAAAAGAAAAAAAAATATTAAGAGCTCATTTGACTTTGTTCGGGGATTTCGCTGTTCTTTATAGTGGAGAATGTATGCTTTAGTTTAGTTAGGGATTATGTATTCTTGTTTACATAAATTTAGATTCTTCCATATTAAATTCGAGTCTCGTTTGTGCAGCGTTTCGGTGCGGACGCGTTATATCTATTCCGTGTCGATTAGCGCGGCGCGAGCTGTCGCTCGTAATTACTCGCCATGAGTATGGAACTTGTGGCGAATGAGCTGCTGGCGTTCTTGCAGCAGAAGCTGGATGTAATGGACGAGGTGTCCGCTATCCAGATCTGCGCCACGAACTTCAGCGAGAACGACATAGCTGCTGCCAAGCTATTGCTGTACAACGTGCTGAATAAGCGCCACCAGATGGTGTCCCGTCGGCGTGACGGGACAAAGAAGAGCTTAGAAGATATTATCAAGCAGTTCAAGGAGACCGACCCGGACGACGTGCCAACGTTTGTGGCGAAGGAGCTCCACAAGCTCCCCCCCGTCACTTTCGACCACGTCGATGTCACGAGCCTTTTGAAGGACATTGTCTTTTTGAAGGCCAGTCTTGCGGATGTGCAGGCGAAATTAGACGCATCCCAGAACACCGTCGCTGATTTGCGCAAGGAAGTTTGCGAGTTCCGCAAGACCGTGGCGGTAACTAGGTCACCAGTCGATGCGTCAAACGTAAACACGCGTCGCGGAGCTGCCCTCGACATGTCGTCATCGAGTTCCGCGTCAGCAGTTTCGTCGCCAGCGCACCCACCGATTGCTGAGCCTGCGGAGTGCCCCTCCCGCACGCCCCGAAGCTCCGTGCCTGTCCCCGCGGCTCCTCCGTGCACTGCCGCTCGAGCCCCTCGCCCCGCCCCGCAGCCAGTGCCTGCAGCCTCAGCAAAGCCAATCCTCAAGGATTTTGCTAGCGTCACTGCGAGCGTCCCTAGCGCTGCTAGTTTGAAGCCTGGGCCACATAAGCCAATGGAGAAGGCTGTTATGGATGATGGTTTCGTGACGGTGCAAAGGAGGAAGCGCCGAATGCGAAATAATAAGAACCGCTGCGGCAACGCTCCTACGGAGCCCAACATAAGTTTGCGTGCCGCCAAGCCGAACACACCGGTGTATATCTCCCGCCTGCACTACACCACTAGGGCGGAGGACATCGTGGAGTACGTGCGCCAGAAGACTAAGTACACGCCGAGGGTGCAGTTACTGGAGTCGCGCCGGAACGTCAACTTTAAGGCGTTCGTGGTGCGAGTACCGAATTGCTTTCTGCCCCTCGTCATGGAAGAGGACTTTTGGCCGCAGGACGTGGTGTTCCGTCGCTTCCGCGGACAAGTGCCACAGGACAGCACAAAGACATAAGTGCAAAGTGAAGTGCTACTAACATAGTCTTAAGCCCTATCGACTAATACTATTTTGTATATGTTAGCTTGTAAGGTATATATCTATGGGCCCTAGATGCCTGAAAATAAATGATAAATAAATAAATAAATAAATAAAATTAAAGTATGCTTACGTATGTAAGTGTGATAGCGTTTAAATATGTTATGAGGATTAGGGATTCTGTTTTATTGACTGTACAAGGAGAAAGCTATCAATTAATTTGGGGGTACTGTGTTTTGTTTCCTTTATTCTTATTCTGTTCTTCTTTAAATGTCCCGTAAAAATTAAAAAATAATGGCGTCTGAATAACGACTGTTTTATAACTTTTTTGAAAAATAAATACCTACCACTAACTTCTCTCCCAATTATCAGGCATCAATCGATCATTTATAAACAATGTATTAATATTATAACTTTCCGATTAAAATGACAATACATTAACTTGAGTCGTTCGTCGTCGTAAATTTATTTAGGCTATTTTATTTAAGCTGCCATTCAAAAAACAACATTAACAACAAACACTTAAAATGGAAATCACCAAACAACTCCCATGTATCTCATACATTTAACTTATAAACTACAGCTTGTTACATGTGGATAAGAAAATATACACTCGTAGTTTACCAATTAGAACTTGTGATGTCACCAGACTGGACTCAACGAACGTAGAGGGTAAGAGTTTTAGGGTTGCCACGTTAATTGGGCACTTTGTTTAATAAAAAAGCATATTATTTTAGCAATGGCCATTTGTGATGGCGCATTATCGTAAAATCCAATCCAATCCAATTCTTTCCACAAATCTGGCCTTTTTCGCCGAATTTGTTCTCTTAAACACCGCATAACGCTTAAATAATATTCTTTATTTACCGTTTGTCCTTCCAGCAAGAATTCCGAGTGCACAACACCACGATAGTCAAACAAAACAGTCAACATGACTTTAACTTTTGATCGACTTTGGCGTGGTGTAGATTCTGTAGCCCAAGATTTATCGAGTGAGCAATTCCTGCTGCTATCGAATCTCTCAAATATTTTGTATGTAAAACATGAATAGCATCTCTAGTAGTTATCTGTCACCTGAGGGACTAGGTTTCCTATACATACTATTTTACGGATTCGATAGCGAATATCGCTCACTAAAGTCGTCGTTAGGCTACTGTAGGGAGCCCCGGCCCTAGCCTTTGATTAGGGTAGAGCAAGATTGTCTTTCAGCGCCCTTTGGTCGACGCTTTAACTTGACTTAAATTTTACTTTGTGCTAGAAATTGTTTTACGCATGTGACCGTCGACACCTCTGGTGTTGCAAACGTCTGCGTCTGGTGTTGCAAGCGCCTTATGCAAGCTGCCCCGCTTCGGGGATGTGGGACGGTTGTGTCGGGCTCTCCGTCCAGGTGGCCAGCATACCGACTAAAACCACCACCACTGCCACTTTTCTCGGGATCACGGGAATTGCATTCGCATGCTCCGCGATCCCACTGCGGACGTCCAACGTTGGACCCTCCCGGTGGGATCGTCCATAATGATACCTAGGCTACGGTAATTGCTTACCATCAGGCGGGCTGTAAGCTTGTTTGCTATCTCAGTCGTATAAAAATAACAATACTAAGCTAGCATGTTGAGTTGAGGAATAATCTCTCTCATTCTGAAATTCTGACAGAATAATGCATGAAAGTAAATTGGTTGATGATATCTGACGAAGTGTGCTAACCCTGAGTGAAACTGATGATCCAGGGAGATGTAGTTTGTACAAGTATGTGTGAACATCCTATTGTAACTTGTTTACTCGTGACTATCTTTACAGAAAGTGCACTTTTAGGAAAAGCTCTGCCTTTCTTTGAGTGCAATATAAATGATATATGACTTATTTCTTCTCGTTTCTTCATTCTTATGACTAATTTTTGCATGCTTTAAAGCTGAATGTGGTGAAACTATTTTATTTCGTAACATTTTGTGAAAAATCCATATTACGCAATTAAAGACATAGCCAATATTTTTGCATGATTGTGGCCAACTGTTTATATTTTTATCTTAATCATTAATTCTCAAATTTTCAACTCTTTGCATCATTTGAAATAAATATCTATGGATCATCCAAAATACTTTCTTCGGGACGGAATAAAATAAACAACACTTGGGGCAACGGTAATTGAGTTAACTGCTGCACACCAAACGTATACAAAATATATATAATATAAATAGGTATAGCTAATAAAGTTATTTTAGTGAAGGAAAAATTCAATCGCGGGCAGGATTCGATCCTGCGTCTTCTGGTTAGATACACCAGACGCTCTGACCTCTAAGCCACCGTGTGTCCCACCCTCTTGATCGAAATTTGCCTTCACACAAAAAGATAGCTATAGCTAGTCATATATTATAACTTTATAATTTTAGCATGGAAAATGCAAAAAAAAAAAAAACACAAAAAGATAGGTATAGCTAATGCTATAAAAATTGTGTCTAATGAATTAGTTTAAACTAGGTAGCAATCTACGAACCTTGGAGATTCATTCATCATGACATTAGATGTTATACTAGTATCGGGAAGCCCGATGTGTGCCTCTCCTCACCCGTTGGGATCTCCAAATATAGAGCTTGTAGTACCAGACTTCACTTGATAAATGTAGATGGCGCTAGTTCTAGGGTTATCACATAAATTGATCTATTATTGTAATAGAGGTGGATATGAAAGTTATTAGAGATTATTTACAAATCAAAAACAAACAGTATTTGATTAGTAAATATATAATGGAGATTGAACTAATATAACTCTAGTAATGAGTTCATTTGAGTTGGTACCACAAATATTTGCCCGATAAGATAATCTCCCGATATTATTCTCCGTTTATAGCCTGCCGTTATTAGAGCTAGTAAAGTTACTAAACAATTAAGAAATAATAATCATATTGAAATAAAAATACTTTTTACGGATTTTATCGCTTTGTATTAATATAATTGAATTCCCGACGTTTCGGATCCTTTACAGCATCCATGATCACGGGCAGACCATAAAAATAGTTTTATTTCAATGTCTAATATTCTCGTGTGTCAGAAACCAGTATAATAATCATATTATTATTTAAACCACACATTTTGAACCCTATACAGTACGGTCACAGAAAGACTGAGGTGTTGATAAATTCCTGAAAAGTAATAATAATAATAACGTTATTTTTTAGTAAAGGAAAAAAATTAATCGCGGGCAGGATTCGAACCTGCGTCTTCTGGTTTGATATACCAGACGCTCTGACCTCTAAGCCACCGGAAGACGCAGGTTCGAATCCTGCCCGCGATTGATTTTTTTCCTTTACTAAAAAAATACTTAATAATATTAGCATGGAAAATGCAAAAAAATCACAAAAAGATAATAATAATAACGTTTATTAGGAACATAAACAAACAAGTTTACAAAAGCAAATTAAACGATGACAGCTGCAAAAGTAATACTGTAGCGCAGCTGCCAACGCCCATCTCCAAAATGTGATGGTACTGTGTTCCATGCAATTGATAACAGCGTGACAGGTAAGTCAAGCAAGTTAAGCAAGCAAATTAATTTGTAAAGATGGTACGTGTGTAGGGGGGGGGGGGCGTGTGTGTGTGTGTATGTGGGTGTGCATGTGTTTATGTTAAACTTTTACGAGATCTTCTGTGGCATCGTAGGTCAAGGATTTCAGCCAAATGTCGAGTTCCATTTTACATTTATATCTGGTTAATGGATAGATATATACTATATATATATACTATATACTATACTTTTATTAATTTTATTGTAGATTTTTTGAGCTAATGTGTTTGTAGTAGCGACTTGCAATTAAGGTTCCGCGTGACTCCAATCTACAGACTCTGTCGGAAAGCGAATAGGTTTGGATGCCAGCACCTTCAAAACCGCTCTTTGAGCTCGTTCAGCACGTCTCAAAGTAGTTTTATTAGCTCCACACCGTCAAACAGTATCCTAGTACAGGCTGAGCGAGCGCAAAATAAATGGTTTTTAAGCAATCGAAATCAGCTACAGCTCTATGTTTTTTAAAAATGAAGATGAGCTTCCTCACTAATTTATTTACAATATGTAATATTTGACAAAATTCACTAAATAAACTACTCAAAACAAAATAGGGCCCACCACGATTTATTCACAAAAAGTGTTGGCATGTTACTTCAAACTTATTTATGGGCAAGTTCAAGTCAATATAAATATATTAAACCTCTTATTCCATAATACGCTAAGAAACATCTTAAATGAGCCTCTAAACGAATCTCACTTTATTGACATCAAAATGATCTAGGCATTTTATTTTTGTCAATTTTTTTTTATATATATTTTTAATGAGTTTAGGGTTGGTCCTGTACTGTAAATGTTCATAATAATTAGTAAAACGGGCCCTAATTTTAAAGGGAGGTATATAAAAAATAAGGTTGTATACTAATAGAGGTTTCCTTAGTTTTTTAAGAGAGGCAGGGCATAGTGAAATCGAATAATTCCTTTCACAATTAGGGCTGCCCGACTGGGGAGGTACCTCCACCTTGCAGAAAATCGTAGCCAAATAACATAGCTCTGTGCTATTTTGTGTTTCTAACGGTGAGCAAGGTCGCCAGAGCTCCAAGCGGGGAAGCGTTGTGTTGGCAGTGGGGGGGATCGGTGGTGTTTTGTTACCACCGCTGTCATGCAAGACAGCAGGTCTCCTGTACTGCCAGCTATTGCGCAAGTTATACCTCTGGTGTTGCAACAGCCATAGGCTGCGGTACCGGTTACCATCAGGCGGGCTGTATGCATGTTTGCCACCTTAGTGGCATAAAAAAAGCGTTTTAGGATAAGGTTACACAGTTAGTAAATAATATTCTTGAAAATATTTGTAATTATACCTAGAGGAAAGTATTATATTACCTGCTTAAAGGAAATTTTATCGGTTAGCTGCTTATCGGCTCATGGCGTAATAAAAGTTAAGGAAATGGGTTTTTATAGCGCTGGTAATTGCGGGCCCAGTCGTAAACTACCTTTGTGATTATTGTGTTTATATGAAAGCGGTACTCATTTGTACTATTTTTGTATTGTAAGTTGTAAGTAAGGCAACAGTGAGAAAATTCGGTAAGTAGCACTGACCGTACTCAGAATTTATGACAGATTCTAAAATTGTAATCATTGGAATATATTTAAGTTATTTGTTTATTTTTTTCTTTCAAAAGAAATTTTGCCCAAGTCTAGAATGTATCTTGATTGCATTTACATACCTACATAAACACACATATTCAAAACAAGTGCTAATTGGACATAGGTACTTGAAACATATTATAATAATAACAAATATGAAAATAATTTATTTCCAAAAAGAATGCTTTCCGGTCCGCGTAGATATAAAAAAAAAACACTTGAAAGTAAAAACTATTTCTCAAACTTTTGTGACAACCCTACTGTGTAGTCCCGGAGTCAGTTTTGAACTTGTTTCTGCTTATTCAGATTCGCGTTGAGTTGTAAAGCGACAGATTTCGTTAGGCATGCGACGCCTACAGTAAAGTTTATTCATTCAACTCACTAACACACTTTTGAATGTGGATGTTATTCAACATTTTTTTACCCGGGATTTTGTGTTGATTCGGATTAACTGTAGAATTCGGATCGAAGTACTGCAAAAAATTAGGAGAGTATATTATAAGTGTATACATATAATAGTGTTATCAGAGTGGATACTTATAATTTGTTTGATAAATATATCTTCATCATAATCGTACAGACAAATGGACGTCTCCATTGCTAAATAAAGGCCCACAAGGACCTTTACCAAGTCGTCTGTCCATCTCGTGGAGGTAGTCCCCCACACTGCATTCCCCGGTGCATGGTCGCTAATTAATAGTTAAATAGTAGATTTAAATAAACAATGACAGTACCTTTTATTTTTATTCATGA
Organism: Acronicta aceris; assembly: GCA_910591435.1. NCBI lineage: Eukaryota > Metazoa > Arthropoda > Insecta > Lepidoptera > Noctuidae > Acronicta > Acronicta aceris. The sequence continues at coordinate 2,077,772 of OU342767.1, read as the reverse complement.
TATTTTTTTTTATCATCCGCTACCATTAATTCGTACGCAGTTAATAATAAATTATGTTCATGTTGATCCGGATTTAATATTTTACATTTATATAAAAAGGATTGCGAATAATAAAGGCTAGAATCTTACAATATAATATTATGAACACAGTTACATATTTTATAAATACTTATTTATTAAATAAGTAATAATATTTTGTTGTTTTAAATCTACTTAACTTTTTTGACTTCATTTTCTGTTTATTATTGCTTTGTTGTTCATGAATCGAGCTTGGCTATTTTCAATGAAATATTATAACATTGGAGATGGGGCCATATACCTATAACCATTTTGTGGTTGGCCACAGTTCCAATGCGGTTTTCTTTTTTCAAGTTTTTCGAGATCTAAGAATTAAATCTAAAACTTGAACGGTTATTCGTGGTCACGTTCTCCAGATAAATCTTAGATAAGAATAATTTTAGCTTTTGCCTGCAGCTTCACTCGCGCAGTTATCGTGTATTGAAATCGTCCTATGAAATCAAAATCACCACCATCTAGTGAGACTTTTTGGAACTTATCTTTTATTTAGTTTTCCGGGATGAAAAATTTAACTTTAAAAAAAACTTTTTCATAACCGAAGTTGGATGTTAGGATATCCTTTATATTGATATAAATAGATATGATTTCAGTATTCTTAGGGATTTAACACATAGAAGGCGACGGGAATAAATTATTACTTTGGCCCTGGTGTTGATATTTCATACGTAATGATTGATAGCTTTGCTTTGCCCTTTGGATTTAAAAAACCCTATCACAAAATGAAAAAACCAGAAACCAACACAATCATCATATGGGTATTTTCATTCATTCATGTAAATATAAATCCTGTCATACATAACATGCAAAGAGTATAATAATATAATACTAAAGAAGATATAGTTTGAATGAATCTCAATTAAAATATTGCAGAACTGCAGACGATCCGGAATTAGAATTTTCTGCACTTTTGTTTCTTTTCTTTTTGTTTGCAAAATGGAACGGTGACTTTAGCTTTCTGATTTGTAATTAATTTCCCAGCCAGCATTGTTTATTACTTGTTAGTTTTGTTGCTAATTAGTAAATCCACGTTTCTAAAGTGAGAAATTTTTGTTATTTATAGATTTGATGTACAATAATTATGAGTCTCCTGGTGTCCATCATACCATTCTATGATTTATAAAATTGTACTTTGCATTAGTGTTTGGTATGCAATAAAAATATTGTTTTCTATTCTATTTATTTCCCATCTGGGCTAAAATAGAAAGCATAATTCACGTGCATGCCCCTTAATAATTTACCATGAAAATGTGAAAAGATTTTTCTGGATTTCTTAATATTTAGCCTCGTTTAGCTCCCATGCTGGTTCATTGTACATTTATACAAACAGTTCTTTGTAGTTTTATTTTTATTCCTTATAGGCTTACGCTTGACCATCAGTTCACTTGATGTTAAGCGACACTGCGATGCAATGCAATAAATTTGATTGATAATGTTATGTAGTAAAGAATATTCTATTCCATACGGTAAGTATTCGGTGCAAATTAGCTCATCTCCTTATAAGGAGAACGTAATGAACAAAATAAGCATCTTATGGAAGCAAATTGGAGTGCACACATCGCAACAGTGAACATACTTGAACGAACCGAAATTGCTGAAATTACAGTTAAAAGCATCATCAACCGTCTAATAAGGCGGCCTAAGTTATGAACTGTAGCGATTTAACTAAGTCTAGATCGAAAAAGGGAAGGTTTATTTAACAAAAAGAATTGAATTCAAATCAACCTTTTTCAGAATTTCAACATCAAACATGTCTGATAAAAAAGATGTGCCACTTTTTGAATATTTTGTAATCCTTATTATCAATTGACTATTCTAGATACAGAATCTAGTCTTAAGGGTGCGGTGGAGCTTGAATTGCCCTCAAAAACATAATACTTACCGAAATAAATCGTAATCCAGACAATATTCTATCAAATTATATTATTATACGGATTTGGACACCGTTAATCTAGGTTCCTACGATACTATTTCATCTACTACTACTTTACTGGAAATAAAAGACCGAAAAGATTTTTTTTCCAAAATTTGGTAAAGTTATAAAAAATTACATTCTCTTGCATTTATTTCCAGTGAAGTATAATGAACGAAATACTAGAGTAGGAACTTAGATTATCGGTATCGGAATCCGAATAATAACAGAATTTGATTAAATTATGTTTGAGTTACGATTTATTTCGGTATTACGTATGTAAGAGAAATTCGGTCCGCCGGACTCAATACTGCACTACTCGCCGTCTCTTTTAAAACATACCAACCCTAAATAGAAAACCTCTAGGGCTGTACAACTACCGTTTAACTAGCACCAACTTCTGGATAATTTTGAAAACTTAAATTGCTAAGTTACTTGGGCTGAAGTTATTTTCAGCTTAGCTACTAATACCTGCGGGTGCTGAGTACCAACTCTGTTAATTATACGAGAATATTCGATTCTGTTCTTATGTTATTATCAGACAATATTATAGTGTGTCACTTAAAATAATAACCACTTGGGAAAAGGCTATAATCTATGGGTATTTCGAATGATTGATTAATGGAAAATATTGTCAGGAAATTGTAATATATTGATTTCCGATTAATTTTTAAGGTTCCGTATCTCAAAAGGAAAAAAAAAACGGAAACCTTATAGGATCACTTTGTTGTCCGTTCGTCCGTCCGTCTGTCAATACCCTTTATCTCAGGAACGCGTGGAGGTATCGCGTTGAAATGAAAACCATAAACTTAGGCCTACAGTCTCTTGAAGCTGTTAAAAAAATCAAACTTCTAAGCTAACGTAAAAAAAGTTTAAGAGTTAAGTTAATGATCAGCCTTAATTATTCGAGACTTATCAACCTTTTAAGCTCTAATACACGTAATGTGATTACATATTATATAGACGATTACCTACTCTTATTAATCTTCTTACACCCTTTTAGTCTATGGGCTATTTCTATTTTTTATTACAACAACTATGACATTGATTAGCCTTGTCAGCATAACCATGTCTCCATCTATACAGATCTTATGCCATTTGAAGCCAATCTGCATTAAAGGAATCAAAATCGTCACGCCATCTCTTCTTACTCCTTGCTGCTCATCGCGATGGCGAACAGCCTATCGTGCGTATATGTATATGCATATCGTGCATATACTCACCTAATTGCTAATAGGTACCTGTTGGTAATTTATAGATATTAGCAATTACTTCTTTATTATTTTGTGTTCCCAAGTTCGGTGTAAGTATTAGATTGAACGCGTTGTTGCTATGTGTGACAATTTTTTTAACGTACATTTAAATTCAAGAACATCTTAGTATTATTATACGGGCATAACTGAAAATTATACTTCCTTCTTTATCAACACGAAATAATCCACAGAATAAATTACATGATTACCGAACGTGGCAACATCTGTAAATCTAATTGAATCCTTTTGAGCGTGCTGAAAAGGCTCCAGTATTACGTGGGGAAGCCAGCTAAAGGCACCAGCGTTATTCAATCGAGCCGAGAGTGCGTAATTCTTTACCATTTTCTCGATAACACACGCAAATTCCATTTTCTGGTACATTACACAGGTCAATCTGGAGCATTGGTCGAAAATGGTACGAAAATTTCGGCTCAAGAAGTTTTATAAATGGATTCTTTAAGAAGTCTTTGTTGAAATACGTGGAAGTTGAAGTGAACATTTGGTTTTGAGTAAACAATGGATTTCTGTAATTGCGTTGATTCACGGAAAACAGCCCGAATTAATTTGGTATTGTACCATGCCTACATACCAATACATACACTACCTTACCTACAACTCGATTGGAAATCTCGAACAAACCGTATGTTTTTCGTGGAGTTGGAAAATGATCAATTACATCAACCTTTAGTATTCGAGGTAAATTCCTAAAATTGCTCATGACCTCCCGGAGGGTTACAAACTATTTGACTCTCAGTCTCTACATAGGGCTGTTTGTGACTTGTACAGTTAATAAATAAATCATGACTAGTTACGGCTGCGATGATAATAGAGTTAAAAATTTAACAAACATATACCATCACGCCAATAGGCTATAACGTAATCAACCCATTATACTGTCCCACTGCTGGGCACGGGTCTCCTCTCAGAATGAGAGGGATTAGGCTATAGTCCATCACGCTGGCCTAGTGCGGGTTGGCAGACTTCACACGCCATCGAGAAAATCTCTCAGACGTTCGAACTCGAGACCTTTGACTTGGCAGTCTAACGATCATACCACTAAACTATCACTGCTCTGTAGCCAATAGGCTAGATGACTAAAAAATTTTGATTAATCCGTCAGTGAGATTATAAAAAAATAATGTACACGTATTTTTCCTTTTCTTTAACAAACAAAAAATGGCAGCGACACAGTGCATTTAGGTTTCGCGTGACGTCACGGTATCATTTTTACGAACTAGTGACGTTACAACCTCCTACTCCGGAACTTTGATGCTCTATAAGCTTGTCAATTCTTATTATTTTGATAAAGCAAAAAATACGTGTCCTATATTTTTGGGTACTCTAACTGACGTGACGGACCGAATATAATGTTTTTTTTAAATCCAGTCATCATACTTATAGCCGCGCCACGCCTAATTTAATTATATACGTCCATTCCATACCTGCATAATTAGGTACTTACTATATCTTAATTAGTTGATATCAAAGTAAGGAGTAAAAAGTCTTTACTCATGTGATTTAAGTAAAAGCATAATTATTTTAGGTTTACGCTATTTTAGGTAATTATATGCCAATAAAATTAGTGGTCCTCGAAGCAGTAGACGAGAATAATCGAATCAAATCGAAAAGTCCTAGAAATTTACATAAATTCTAAAGTTATCACCCTAGTAGAAACATTTAACTCGGCCTTCATATAAATTGGATTAGGTATTGATTATTGAACACAGCTGTTAATTATTATTTTAGATAATATAATTTTCTTCCCAAGAGTCCCAACATTTATTATTAGATACCTTAATGCTATTTATCTATATGTATGTATAAAAAAGAAATAAATCAGTGATTAATCATAACATCTCAAAAACTATAAAGCCACAGGGCTCTCACTGCTTTATATCTGATCAAAGATAGATCTAAAAGATCTTCAAAAGATACTTTTAAAAAGTTACTTATTTTATTTTTTTTTAAACTGAATAGCACCGATATTGACTAGCTGATAATTTAAAAAGAAATACTGAAATACAAACATGGTCTCGCATGAAATCCCCACTACATACTATTATGCGGTTAGGCACAGGTGTACTCATGTACACTAACCGTTCGACAATCCTACATTAGAGGGAGCTACTCTCCATTATTATTATTTTTTCAAAAAGCTTACTAGCAATGTGGGTCGCACATTAGTATTATTGCTGACCACTTGTGCTAAGTTAAATGCTTGTGTTACGAGTGAACGTCGGAAGTGCAATGGGTGGGTTTCAACCCGGCAACCACATGATTGCAAGTCCGACGCCTATTTAGCATTTTTTTTATAAAATCTCCATTAGAAGCAATTTCATAATTTTATAATTCGTAATACTAAAAGTTTGAATGGGTTTGAACTAATCCAAGTATTATACAATGATACGACCTCTTTTGTCTCATTTGATCTAAAATTTCTGATCTAATTTCATTCTGATCATCATTCTGATCTAACACGCACTTATGTCATCCAGCACGTTTCAATTAAGCAAGTTATAATTGGTTGCCAGTTCATCTAAGCGTGTGGTCGATGGATTTTATACTTATATGAAGCTTACAAAGAGTATTATTACATCAAATTTTACTTAATCATTCAGCAGTGCGTGTTTTCATGTTAGGGCGTGTTAAGCGCCATCTGGCCGCAGCCGCGCGCACCGCACATAATTACTATAGGTTTTTGGTGCCTTGGTGCGCGCGGGGGCGACCAGATGGCGCCGCGAAGCATAAAGTATTATTCTACTCTATATTTCTCTATGGTTTTTAAAAAGAAAACACTGTCAATTATTACATTCTTTCAAAACTTCGAGCAAACATGTTTTATTTAACACATTCAAATATAATTACTGAGACTTCATACATATAACCGAAACGAAATATACAGGGCGTTAAGTTTTTGTTTCTATGTACCTATATATAATAAAAAATAAAACGATATTCGATACAAATTAATACCCCATGTGGGACGGGTTAGAATACAATTCCTCACTGACATTCAGATAGGCATCTCGTAAGAGGCGAGTAAATATCTAAATTGCTCGGTGGTAAGACCTTTTGGGGTTTGGTTAGCTGGCGATTGCCTTTAGGCATGTCGGAATGACCTTGTTGTGTTTTGACTTTTGCACGTGAGAGTCACTTCCCCTTCGGTTACTGTGACTCCAACAGTCTACCGTCTGTGGATGTTCTCAAGGCTCGGTAACGCATCAGTGTTAAACCTGAAACAATGATTACTTACCATCAAGTTGCTCGTCTGTTCATCTGCTGACATAATCTATAACAGAAAGTAATAATAATATGTAGAAAACTGTTCCATTTTAATTTATGTATAATAAATATTCGCGTGTACGAAATTAGAAGGCATGATTTTTTTTAAATTTTCTACAAGGTGACTTTAAAAATATGCAACAAATCAAAATGGGAGATATAGTAATGATTTCTTATTAATTTTAAAATGTAATGTCTATGATCTAAATTGTTCAAAATGTAATCTTATTTTTTATCTCAGCTGGTGCAAACTAATGGCCAATCCCAATATCAAATCTGTCAGTAGATTTGCTTACTAGAGATAGGATTTTGACATAAGGTCTTTACAAGTAATGTCAAAATCTTACCTCTAGTAAGCAAATCTATCGACAGATTTGTTATCGGGACTGGCCGTAAGTAAGCTATTGTCCTCAAGAATGGCATGAATTATTTATCGGTCCCTCCAGTCATGTTCCTCATTGCTGAGGTTCGAGATTTTCCCATGGAATCTTGTTTTTGACACCACCTGTACCTATCTTTGGTGACATGACATGGCTCTCCCATTTTCTACGTGGGAGAGCCATGCTTTGGCACGAAAGGGCCGGCTCAAACTGGAGTGATACCACGGCCTCACAGAAAACCGGCGTTAAATAACGCTTACGTTGTGTTTCGCCGAGTGAGTGAGGTCACCTGTGGCCCAATCCTCTTTTAAAATTTCGGCAACGCACTTGTGCCTTCTATGGTGTTGCGGGTGTCCATGGGTGGCGGTAATCCTTACCATCAGGCGATCCGCCTGCTCGTTTGCCCTCCTATCCCATAAAAAAAAGTTTCACGCAAGTTATTAATTACGTAAATAGTTACTACGTGAAGTATTAACACTTTGCACTAACTATAATTTGCCTTTTTTTTCTAATCTAAGCAATAGAGGCACAGGAGACGTTGCCAAACTCTCTCTACAACTCTAAAAAGTATAATTATTTTCCTTAATCACGTGTTCTAAATTTTCTTTATTACACATCTAGACTAAAATTATAAACGTGAAAGTTTCTCAGTAGAGGTATGGATGTTTGTTACTCTTTCACGCCAGAACAGCTAAACGGATCTGGATAACATTTGGCACAAAGATAGATATAGCCTGGAATAACAAATAGGTTACTTTTTATCCAGGTCGGACCCAATCCTGAAGTTCACGGCAAAGTCGCTGGCAGAAGCTAGTAGAATCATAAACCTATTTAAATTTTCTATTAAATTTCACTCTGTATAAAGAACGTTGTAGTGATTCGTTCGGTAATTAATATTGCTAATCGGCTTATCATGAGCCCAACATTATCTTTTTTACACTTCTTTGATGTTCATAATTAAAATACAAATTTAATATAATATGGGTAGGTGAGGTTTTAAATAAATTTTACAAAACGACGACCATGCGCGACTGCTACGGCTTCCATTCCCAGGTCGCGCAGTGTTTTAGGTTTTTCTATGAAATTCTCTGTAGCATCATTAGTCTAGTGGTCCCAAGCGCGACCGCTACGCCAAACGTTCTGGGTTCGATCCCCAAGTCGAGTAAAGTGTTATTGGATTATTTTTATGAAATTCTCAGTAGCAGCTCGGAGTCTTGCTTTGTGCCTGGTTAATAGCTATACCATGGGACCTAAACATACCGGCGAACTGCGGGTGTACATAAAGTATACGCTTCTGCCTAACCCTTCAAGGAATACAGGCGTGAAGGTATGTTATTCTCTGTAGCAGCTCGTAGTTTGGATTGGCACCCCAGCTCGAAACTTATTACATCGGACCTAAATACTCGTACAGCAGCTAGCTGTGGCTTTACATGAGTACTCTGCCTGACTCTTTGAGTAATACAGGCGCAATATGATGTTATGTAATAACTTTTTTTTAATGATACCATTTTCCTCTTTAAACATTTTAAAATGAAATAATGCAAACATTTTCTCCGCAGACAGTTGATTAATTAGTATAATTACACATGAATTGAGTTTGAAATTTCCCAAATGACATGAAATGGAATTATAAATACTTAGAGCCCGAATCACATTATGGTGACTTTCAACTCAATTCTCAGATCGTCGGTCCGATTAAATCTATACATATAAAATGCTTTGTCCTGAATGTCTGACTGACGGATCAACGCACAGCCTAAACCACTGATCGTAGAAACCTGAAACTTGGAGGTGTTGGTGATGGTGTTCTTTGTACGACGTAGGCATCCGATAAGAAAGGATTTTCGGAAATTCAACTCTTAAGGTGGTGAAAAGGGGGGTGAAAGTTTCTATGAAAGTCCGTAATTTTTAAGCGGGTGAAACCACGGTGTTCGGCTAGTATTCAGTTGATATTCATTTACATTTTAGAATGGAATGTAAACATGAGTACGGATACAACATATTGGTACTAGATGTGGCATTTGGTTGTTCGTAATCGACACGCTAAAGCTTATTGCTTCGTATTTGGGTTACTGTGCCGATTCCAGTAAGTCCTTGATAAAGCTCTTATTAGCGAGTTATATGAACATTCCATTCCAATATTGACGCATGGCGATTCGAATTTTGGCGTCGAATAACAAAGCGAAATGAAATAAAAAAAATATTGAACAATTAAAATGCGCTAAAAATATTCAACAATTAAAATTAGCTATATTATGTTTGTGTTGAAAGATGGTGTAGTGACACGTATTGAAAAGAATATATGGAGATGGTCTCGACATGTTAAAAGAATGAATGAAAGACGATTAACGAAAGGAATTTATCATGCGGATATCAGCGGCAGCGTCGCCTTAAAAGGATATACACCGATCTTATTGGGGACATCTTTATTTATTTATTTATTTATTAGTAAAGGTACACCAACAGCTTCTGTATACAACATTTAAAATTAAAAACAATTGGTAATGGACTTATACAGTTGCCAATAACAGGCGAACCAACATTCCCAAAATACAAGTGATTAACGTAAGCTTAAAACTAAATATACTAAAAACTAAGTGGTAGAAAACTATATAATCAGAAATACAAGAATACAGACAAAAAGAAAATATCTATATTTTAATATATATCTAATATTTTATTGTTTTTTATTGTTGTATTGTATGCCTTGGGACATTTAAATCTTTCAAAAAGATCGGGTGCGTAATACTCGAAACCGGCGCGTATGTATGAGAAGATGTATGAATGTGGAAAAAGCAACAGAAGTATGCAAGAATCGTAGCAAGTTTCCGCCTACCCCTGTGGGAGAAAGACGCGTATGTATGTTATGTTTTTTTTATAATTAATATTGAAAATAAACATAGAGATTATTTTACATAGCAGATTATTAGATATAGATATTAATAGATAGCATCTGATAATAATAATACACTCTGGACTTTAAAAGTGACCATGATTCTCTGAGTTTATTTTGGTGTTTCTTCTCAGAGGTCATTAGTTAAGATATGGCACCATCTAGTTAATAAATTTAAAAAAAAGTCTTTTAAATGTGCCTTTACGAGATCTATTTTCAGAAATAAATATCACCATATTATCAGTATAGTTAAACAGTTTAATATTATAATTTTTTTATTACCACTAAGGTGGCAAACAACCATACGGTCCGCCTGATGGTAAGCGGTTACCGTAGCCTATGGACGCTTGCAACACCAAGGGTATCACTCGCGCGTTGCCGACCCTGTATATCAGGGAGGAATAGTTGTGCTGGCAGTATAGGAGACAATGGCGTGATGCTTATTTCTTTGCAGCATACAAAAGATTTTTATTGCTAACATGAAAAGGGATTAGCAGTCTTCTCTCTTACGCGATAAAAACTATTTTTCATTACTTGCAGAGCGTCACTATACAATAACTGTTTGTTAGTTATTGGAACCGGGTCCATAGGTATCTACTATAGGTTGGTGAAGTTAAGCCACGTGCCATAAAGTAATTAGCGTGCCGTAGCAACGGTTTCCAGTACTTTTTTTTTATTTCGGTGTATACGACCTACATGGTATGAAAAAATATTTTTACATTTGTGATGTAATAGCGTCCTCTTTCGATTTTATGTTGAATACTCAACTTACTTCGAATGAATTTTTATTTGAATAAAAATTGAAATAAAATTACTTTTTACGGATTTCATGGTCACCCATGGTCACTTGTAGACTAAGTTGTTGGACGTCTTAATGTTACAATTACTAACAGCTACCTTACATTTTTGTTAATTATTGGCGATCCGATTCACGCAGAACGAGCTCACCGTATCCTTCGGTCTTGCAGTTTTGGGCTTGGATTTTGATTTTATGGAATCTATAATGGGGTTCCAAGCAGGTGGTAAGACCCAGCCATCTTCTCTATTGAAATTTGGATGTTTTTTAATTTCAATAGCCTCACGGATCATCCTGGGAAGGAATCGGTTTTCTTTTGCGAGGACTTGTGGTTTATCAAATCTGATGTAGTGCTGGACCTTGTGTAGCTTTCTATTGGTGACATTTTTTTTTAAATCGGTTCAGTGGTTTAGTCCTGAAACAGTAACAAACAAACAAATTCACTTTTGCATTTATAATTAGGTAGGATGTAGAGTACCTAGTCTGTGGGTATACATTAAGTACACCTCTGCCTAACTTTTGGGGAATATAGGCACACTGGTATATTATGGTATTTATAATAAGATAGATATTATTTGATGATTTTTGGGCGGGAAAAGGCTGGATTTTTGGCCTAACAAAGGTGTGATGGATGGTGTGTCAATTCTCTTACTAAGTTTATTGCTCGCAATATTGACCGATATAAAATGTTCATTCAACAAATGACGGTCAAGCTATTGACAAGACTACTTTGATTGATCGATGGTACATACAAAGGACATAATATATTTTTGTATTTTCATCGAATTTACTAGTTTTGGTCGAGCTACACAATGTCTGATGAATATATTCAGTCAGCTGGGACTGGTCTAATCAAAGAAAGAAAGAAATTAAACATTATCTCAAATGGTACTACAATATAGTAACAAAATACGGTAACGTAAGTACGTACTATGCATGCCTCACATCTGTGTTCGAAAGACTCCCTCCCTATTGCAATCCCAATTTTTTTGTATAATGAATAAATCTTACATCAAACAGCAAAATTCTCAGCAACTATTTGGAACAAAGTTTTAAAGCTTAATACTGTAATCATTCAAAAAAAAAAGAGTATCTATGGAGTTTCTTGCCGGCTCTTCTCCATGTGACCCATTTTTTGGAACCGTGCAACTAGTTTTGACTTTTCAAAAGTAGTGGTCTAATTGAAATATAACATTTTGACTTTTTTTTACTTATGACTTCAACATGTTGCCAGACCGAAGCCTGACGCTTTTCAACTGAGACGTAGCAAAGTTACTATGGCTCATTCTTCAAAAGGCCATTTTAGACATTACCTTGCATTGTATTTGTAACTCACATATCTGCTACTAGGTACTAAGTTTGTCTAGACTTTAAAAGAAACTATGATTCTCTGAGTTTATTTTGGCGTTTCTTTTGAGGTCATCTGTGAGTAATGCCGGCGCCATCTAGTTTAAAAAAAGTGAAGCAGATAAAATAAAACGGCAGAGTTTTGTCTAGATATTTTAATCGTAAAGACAATATTTTAATCAAAAATGCCTAGCCTCCCAATAGGGTGAAGTATTGGCTTGGCAGGAGGAGTGTCAACATGGCTCTGGTTGGCTTGCGAGTTGAGGTCAGCTATCTCATCCGTTACAAAAGTAAAACATTAACCTTTAAAGAAATAGTAGCAAATTGAATTCTTGGTATGTAGTAAACTTGTCCCAAATTACTTGGAACCTAAACATACTGGCGAACTGTGGGTCTACGATGTACACCTGTGCCTAACCCTTCGGGGAATTATACAGGTGTGATGGTAACGAGTTAACTTTTGCTTACAGTCAAACCCAGAGTTTTGCACGAAGGGATTGCCATCTGACCCACGTTTCTTTTACGTGTTTCAAATACGACGAGTGATATGTAGCGATGCAGTCATGCGTTCACGAAACTCCTGCAAATACTCGCATGCGAGTATTGCTAAGAGTAGCAGTGGACTATTGTTTTAGCTATTTCCATTTACTGTCCCACTTTAGACTACGAGGGGTTCAGCAATCCTAATGCTAGCGTAATGCATGCTAATGCACGTTAGCCTAGTGCAGGTTGACAGACTTCAGATACCATTAAGAAAATCTCTCAGGCATGCAGATTTCCTCACGATGTTTTTCCGTGAAAATACTCGTATTTATACGCACATGATTTCGAAAAGACCATGATTTCAAAATGATAACCCATCTGATCACCAGTTGTTGGATGCAGGCGGAATATAACCGGTCCCTGGGGAAGTCTTTCTATTGGTTGATATAATGCTGATAATGATCCCATCCTTAGACTAATCGTAGCAAGTGCCACTTAACTTTACAGGTCAACCAATCAGCCTATTACTAAGATACAAAATCTTCAAATCAAGTTTATGTTGCTGCCATTCGTAATGACCTAAATTTGACTCATGACGCCGCTACTCAAACTGAGTTAGTTAGAAGCTTATTACCTACTCCTTATGATGTGTTCGAGTTTCAAAGGCCCACCCTCACAAGATAGTACACACTCGGTCCCTGCCTTGAGGCAAACGCGTTCAGTCTTGAGGCGTTAACGTCAATTGAGACGAGGCTCACAGAGCAAGTAGTGGATCGTTTGAGCATTAGATTCTTGTAGACATACCCTGTATAATCCATAAGTACAAACTCTCTGATACTGATGCCTACTAGAAAGAAAATAATTTTATTTATGTGGACATCTTCTTTTTTAATTTTATTTAAGAGTTCAGGTCTTGTTGGAGCCTTCGTCACTCTATCATCTGCTTTCCGTTTTACCTCTTGAGACGAATTGATCCACACCCTTCCCTTCACTTATTCCACAAACCTCTAGGTCTTCCCCTTCCGTGTCCTTTCTTATGTGGATATAATGTCCAGAAAATATATGTATTTAATTTTTAAATACAGGGCGTCACATCTACGCAAAATGGCTATCGGAGCAGAGCTGCAACCGAATTTCAACGACAGCTTTTTTTTTATGGAATAGGAGGGCAAACGAGCAGATGTATCGCCTGATGGTAAGTGATTACAGCCGCCCATCAGAGTCACAAGTGCGTTGCCGACCTTTTAAAAGGGGATTGGGCTCCGGTAACCTCACTCATTCGGCGAAACACAACGTAAGCATTGTTTAACGCCGGTTTTCTGTGAGGCCGTGGTATCACTCCGGTTGAGCCGGTCCATTCGTGCCGAAGCATGGCTCTCCCACGTGAGATAGCTAAGCACATTACAGCTATATAAGTACGATATTGTTTTTACACGCATGAATATGTACGTGTATAAGTAGGGTTGCCTCTGGATTCATACGCGTACATGTTTCGTGTACATTCGATGTTTGTTGGCTTGCTTAATACAAGGGCAATTACTCCCGTGTTTACCTTTCGAACCGTTCGTTGTTAATTCTCATTTGCTCAGTCAAACCTGACTACGATACTCTTCTATTAGGAACACAATAACGAGTACCATCCCAAATGAACTCGGCAGCATCCTAACTTAACCCTATTTATTAACTACTACTTCAAAGTTGATTAATTAACACAAACAAGGTTATAAAATATCATTTCCGCACAAAACAGAATAATATTCATTTCCATAAAGCCAGCCCATATCTTAACACTCCCCTGGGCGAGATATACCCATCACAAAACAAGGTGCAATAAACTACTAACATTCTCCGAATTTATTTAACCGACAACTTCGATATTTCTATCCGCCTGAACTTCAATTCAATTTAGATGTCTTATTTCATGTTGGCGGGTTCTGTACACCCATTTATGTCCCAAAGGTGTTAGTAGATAAACTAAGGAAGGTTTTTGGATGAGAAATTTGTATGAAGTTTATTGTTTGTGTGGTAGAGAGTTGAGTTATAGAGATGGGGGAGTGCTCGAGCCTGAAATCAAAGTCCAAATAATATCAGTATGTTATTAAAGTGTAACATTAAATAAACTTAAGTATATTATAGTGGTTGTGTAGTGGACACAGACAGTTCACTACACTGGATTTCAATTTTTTTTAATGTTTTAGACATTTCTTAAAAAATAAGCGGCGGTAGCCTAATGACTAGGGCAACGGACTGGCGATCATGTGGTTGCCGGTTCGAAACCCAACCATTGCACTACTGACGTGAACCCACTCGTAACACAAGCATTTAGCTTAGCACGAGGGGTTAACAAGAATAATAGTAATGCGCGACCCACATCGCAAGTAAGGTTTTAAAAAAATATATATTTTGCAACGTCGGCGTCGATGCGTACTACAACTACCTATAGAGATGATGTTTGTACGCGGAAATGAATGTTAAATGATAATATTTGCCTTATAATATTTATTAATATCTTATTTTAAAAGAGTGTCCATGGAGTTTCTTGCCGGATTCTTCTCCATAGGACCGACTTTTTTGGAATCGTGCAACTAAACTCATTAACGTTTCATAAACACTTGTAAAAGCTTATTAGAAATAAAAACATTTGAACTTGAACTTGAATACGTGTAACTGCAGTGTGCGATACTTCTTGAAGATTGGACACGATTATATATATAATTCCTATAAAAATTACAACTTTTATAATAATATTTGTTCATTTACATTACAGGAATTTGACTCTAGAATGTCCAATTTTAACTAGTCACCCTGTCCATACAAATAAGAATTATAAATGCGCGAGTAACTCAGTCCGTTTGTTTGTTTTCACGCTTAAACCACTGAACAAATTTTGATGAATTTCGCCATAGAGATAGATTGGACCTTGAAGCAGGATATAGGCTACATTTCATCTCAAAAAGTCCTTTGGGGTTTAAGTAACATCGCGAGTAATAGTTAGTTACCGATATTTTTAAAGTGTCAATACAAGAGCTTATAATCCTTTTGAAATAAACCCTAACAAGTAACGATATACTCTTCAGTAACTGTATTGGTTTCTAAGATATAGTAGGTATTCAGATTTCTCATTTCAATGCTAATGCGATAATAATGCACGATAGGACATTTTCCTGCTACAACTTAATACTTTTATTTTTGAAAAAAGGGGTTAGATTAAGATTCCTACCTAGTATAATTTTTAATTAGTTAAAGGTTTATTCAACAGCACTAAATTGATATAAAAAAATTAAAATTGTTGTACAAACAGGTTACCTACGTGCGAACATCTTAACATTTATTTTAAAGTCTGTTATACTATATTATTGTATAATAATACACAAAGAAATTTATAGCCATAACCTTCTTTTTTAAAACGATTAAAATTAAGAACGTCTATAGTTTTTTATATTCTTGGACCCAGTAGGTGTGAGTTGCAGCATCAAAATCTCTTACAAACGTAATACCCAAATAAATCGTAATTCAAACACATCTTAATCAAATTCTATTATTATTAGGATTCCGATACCGTTATTCTAGGTTCCTACTATACCATTTCGTCCAAAATACTTCACTGGAAATAAATATAAGCGAATGCAATTTTTGATAAGTTTGGAACGATTTTTCGGTCTTTTATTCCCAGTCTAGTATCTAGTAGTAGTAGACGATATAGTACCGTAGAAACCTAGATTAACCGTATCCAAATACGAATAATAACATAATTTGATAGAATATCGCCTGGATTACGATTTATTTCGGTATTACGTTTTTGTGGGCAATTCAAGGTCCGGCGGACCGTTAAGACGATGATGTACCCACGGACTCTTTCAATTTTAATAAATAAAAACCATATTACCGACGCTTGAAGGACACGGATGTCGAATCCACTTGGCGAAAACAGTTTCGGATGCCAAAATAGATTAGGACGCCATTCCCAGATAGAGATCACGCTGTTTCCTAAAGAGAAAATTTTAATAATGGCGTGATTCCACTTGAAAAGCGGAAAAGTAACATTAAAATTATGCAGATTGAGGTATATTTCTTTGTTTAACGACTTATTAATGCGTTGGTTTAATACTGCGAATGTTTAAGAGATACCAAATGGGATTAACGAAGATTTTATAGAAGACTGTCTTACCTGTTCACTTCTTACCTGAAGAATTAAGGGAAGATTTATCGAATTAATCCGATGTATACCTTATGTATGCATATGATGTATGCATTATGTATACCATCACGCCTGTATAGGGTTAGGCAGAGGAGTACTAATGTACACCTGCAGTTCCTCGTTACCTATGTTTAGGTCTTGTAATAGGGGGTGAGCCTATTGTCATTAACCGGGCACAAATATCAAACTCCGAGCTGCTAGTGAGAATTTCATAGAAAAATCGAATAATACTTTGCTGACCTGGGAATCGAACCCAGGACCACTAGCGTAGCAGTCGCGCTTGGGACCACTAGACTAATGAGGCAGTTGATAATGATATCAATAAATCAATGTTTTATTGTTCATAACATCATACCATTACGCTTTTATTCTCTGAAGGGTTGTGCACACCCAAAGTTCGCCGGTTTGTTTAGGTTATATAATAGCAATGTCCTAACTATAGCAATGTCAAATGAGCAAATAATGATAGGGTAGTGATGTGACTTCGACACCAAGTCAATCTCGGATTCGATTCCAAAGTACGAATATATCTCCGTTTTGCGCAAACATGTGGGTATTAATTATTAATTATCACTAGCTTTAGGGCATTACATCGCTCAAATCCAAAAAACACTCTAGCTTTAAAGAAGTTTCTAGTGGAATCCTTATGTGCGTTTGCCATATAAAAAATATACGAGTATGTTATACTTAAGGTCATCATAAACAAATTGTATTGTTTAAATTTTTTATAAATTTGCCCCAATTTTGTATAATTGAAGTAAATAGGCCTTTTTTAACCTAATTTGTATTTTTTCTCTTTAACGGCTTAATTAAACTCATGAATTTTATAGCAAAAAAAAGTAATGACGTAATTTTGTATTGTTTTTATTTTCTTATTTATTTGAATATTTTGAAATAATAAAGAAATACCCGAAACCTCACTAGCACCCCGCGTGAAGCACCCCCGCAATGCCTGTGACTAGCACAAAGACTAAATCCTCACGGTAATTGGGCAATGTAACCCTTAAACGATGAAGGAAACATCGTGACTTGCATCCCTAGCAAATTTTCTCGATGGCGTGTGAAGTCTGCTAACCCACAGTAGACCAGCGTTGTAGACTGTGGCTTAACCTTTCTCACTCTGAGAAGAAACACGTGCTCAGCAGTGGAAAAATAAATATCAGTCAGGTACATTGTTAAAACACTTCAAAAGACTAACTTTAACATACAAAGATGTATCAAAGAACAAATTGACTGGGGTCTACTATTGAATTCGGAGCACGAAGTTAGGGGTTCGTCTGTAAACATCGCGTCAGTTTTATTTGCTATCATTTCGATGACGCAGGTGAGCCGTAGTTAATGTTGAGAGACAGCTCTCGTTTTATAGCGTTCCTCTTCTTTATGATCTTCAAAAGGATATAATGTTACGTTCAGTAGTAAGTTTTATATTGTTCGGGTTTTTGTTTATAATTTCGACCTGAAATAATCTTTCTTTGGCGATTAATAGGGTCGATATTTTACGAAGTTACTCTGCTTTCACAAAAGCTGTGCGAGACTGTTCAATGGTAGGAAAGAATCCACTGATTTATATAGTAATCCTATTATTTATTCAATTCCACATATTGTTTGTAGCGTAGCGTAGTCTTTCAACAAGCGAGAGATGTGTGCGAGGGAGGCGTGCGAAGAAAATGAACGAGGAATGTATGTGATGTGCGTTGCTGTTTAATAGCTTTGTGGAGTCCGCTACGCACTATTGAACATTGTCCCACCATTTCACAGCTCTACGCTACGCTTTCTTATATCGCCCGACTTCCGCGCAATCTCTGGTGGAATGGCAGCTGAATTTTTCACTTTATCTTACTTAATCAAGTTTGATATATTTTGTTGATTACGTCGATCATGATAAACCTAAATAGATCCGAACTCTCATGCAGATTCCTAAAACTATGGAGGTCATAAAAATATTCGTGTGATATTTTTATTGTTTTTTTTTTGCAGCCAATTGTATCACTGTGGCCGTAGTCGGTCTATTGTGATCGCCACTCGATGAGTCACCTTTAATCCTTGCGGCTACTATAAGCTGCAGGATTTGCTTGTGAGCATCTTTATTTCATCTGGATTAAAAATATGCTTCTCTAGATGAGCACTGATAAATGATAAATGTTATGATATAATAAATGATAAATGATATTTTATTTCTGTAAATGAATACTTTTACAAGTCAATTTATTAAATTTTTATAACTAGATGGCGCCGGCATTTCCTAACTGACGACCTCTGAGAAGAAATGCCGAAACAAACTCAGAGAATCATGGTCTCTTTTTAAGTCCAGACAGTAGTCGTAGCATTATCAGATCAGATGTGAGTGTTACGATGTAGGGCAATATCTGAACAGGCCTTTTAAAGAAAGAGACACAGCAGCTTTGAGTTGACCTGTCCTAGCTGACGGTACGCATACATCAGTCATCGTGCAGCTCAACCATTACTTAGGGAGCTGAACTGCACTCATACAGTTATATGCAAATGCATCTAGATGGACCAAAATAGAACTAGTAAAAGTCAGAGCAGATGATATTTATGTGTGCCTCGTAACTGTCCCTGGCTTTACGATTTTCTATCTGAAAACCAGCGCCCGCAAAGGCAGCAAGTTACTGCTGCAGTATAATTAAGCTGAGATAGTGACTTTTTTAACGTTGTAAGTACATCAAATGCATTAATATGTATCATTTATATGTAAAATTGGAATGCAACTTTTTCGTGAAATAACTTTGCAATTTTAGATAATTATCCTGTCTATATCATAATTATCGAAAGTTCAGAAAATTTCAATCAAGAGAAAATTTATTTAAAATTTTACTGACTGTAAATGAATTTCTTCTTATTTTTTAATGTAGTTTCTTCTTTTTAAAATGTTGTTGTTAATTTACAACATTTTTTTAATATTTACAAACAACTAGCATTGGAGCAGAGACCTAGTACCTACCTATCTAAAGAAGCAAATATTTTATCCATATAAACCAGCTAAAGCTGATTCATTCGCTTAAAACCTTTTCAGTTGGCTCTTGAAAGTATGTAGAAAAGGGTGCTACGTGCTTAAAAATAAAATGTACTTAGCAGTGAACACATCTGCATTTTTTAATACCAGCATAATTATCTTCGCTTTAAAAATTTATCATGAGGAAAACCGCACGTTATTAATTAATTAATTCCCAGCGCATTTGAGCAGAGATGCGACAGCCAGCGCCATCTGTTAGCTCGAACATGAATTATTGCTTATAATATATTTGAAGGAGCATTTTATAAGTATACACTTTGCTTTTTTTATACTACTAAGATTGCAAACAAGCATACGACCGTAGCCTATGGAAGCTTACAACACTAGGGATATCACTCGCGCATTGCCGACCCTGTAAATTACCTAAGGAGGAAGCCCCACTAGGACTGGCACTATAGGAGACAACAGAGTCATACTTATCCTTTTTACCAACAAGTTCCCTTTCAACTTTTCAGTCACTGGCGCTACTTTCAGACTTCCTCTAATATACTCGTTCCTTATTTTGTCCATTCTAGTCACTCCACACATCCACCTTAACATTCTCATATCCGCTGCATGCAGTCTTCTTTCATCCATCTTCTTAACAGCCCAGCACTCTCATCCATACAACATGACAGGTCTTATAATGGACTTATAGATTTTGCCCTTCAGCTTGAGAGGCACCCGTCTATCACCCGTTGTTCGTGTAACCTGTCGCCATTTCATCCAACCTGAGTTGATTCGATGTACAACGCTCCCATAGCTGATGGCAGTTTTGAATATTTATTTTTATGATTAATAAATATTAATATTTTTGTCAAAGAAATATTTTTTACGGTGCTTTAATAATGTAAATTGTAAACTATTGATTAAAAATATAAAAAAGACATGCATATTCCCTATTCCCATTTTACTGTGATGAATGACGAATTCCAAGTATCAAAACATGGTAGTAGGCTTTGGTCTTAGACCATATAATTATGTCATGATTGTATTAACAATTCAACTAGACAGGTACAAGAATGGTTTTAAGTTTTATAAATAAACCAGTCAGTATTTCCATGGGAGCTGTATTCATATTCGCTTCCCGAGGCGATGCATTTAAAAATAAAAGCATGTCTAGCAAACCATTAATATTTATTTCTACGAGAAAATAAATTGAATTAAATGATAATACGGACGTTAAATCATTCATATTCATGAACGTAAAAGTACTGTTTTCCGCCATTTAGTCATTTGCAGTTGTGCCTCTGCTCATGCATGCCTTGTGAGGGCTGGCAGACTTCACAACTTTCGAGATTTTTTTTTTTAACCCCCGACACAATAACGACGGGGTGTGATAAGTTTGATGCGTCTGTTTGTAGCAGAGCTACGAGCTCCCGAACGGATGAACCGAGTTTGATTTTTTTTCAAACGTGAATTAGTCGAGTCGAATTCTTAGCTATAGTTAATGAAAATCGGTCCTAGATGGCCGCCGCCACAAAATGGCGATATTGGGGTATCTTTAAATTTTTAATGTACTGATTTCTTCCTTATTTTTTTTCGGATAGACTTGAGTATACACAGATCATCATCATCATCATGATCAGGCTATACTAGTCCCCAATGATGGACGTCATTCCATTCAGTCTTCGGCTTGTCGTATCCATCTTCCGCTAGCAAATCATCGCTCCATCTTAGCGGAGGGCGTCCTACACAACGTTTGCCGAGTTGATAGTCTAGTTTTGCGGTACACAGATGTCGTCGCATAATCAAATCCGTAGAGTACGAACCTTTTTTTTCTGTTTTGTACCCGACTACGAAAAAGGAAGAGTAATGAGTGTTTTATATGTATAACGGGAAATCCTCATAGATCATCTGTCATTTGACGAAGCGGCATAATCCCTTGCCTATGGTCATAGCCTAGATTCCTGACCCCCACAACCATGTCAGCCTGTGGTCCAATACAATCACCAGACCACATCAAGGGGTGCCTTACTTCCTTAAAGATACGTGGGGCTAAAGATGTGTGCCACCTATTAGGGCCATTGTCTGGTTGAGCAGCGGACTCCCCAATACTTAGGACTCTCCAAACAAAATAGTTTTTCAAAAATCATCAAACATATTTTTCAAGGAAAATCGTTTTCATTGTTTTGTTTAGATTTGGTTGAATCATAGGGTGAATCATGAATAACTAATTTTTGTCAAAGCCAAAGTGTTTTAATTCATTAAGACCACCAAAATAAGTACTTTTGAAAAGTCAAATCTAGTTGCATGGTTCATAAAAGTGGATCTTATGGAGAAAAACTAGCAAGAAAGTCGATAGACACTTCTTTAAAAAGGACATGATTACAATATTAATGTAAACATCTGAGAAAGGAATGGAAGCGAGTTCGACTTGCATTTCTGACCAGCTTTTCAAATCTGCTGTAAAATAAAGAGTTCTCTGACTTCGTATAAAAGTCAAAACTCAATTCTAGCCGATAGTAGGTACTCAGACATTTATGACGTAACATATCTGCGGCAGTTACGTACCTCGGATATGAGCTTATGTTTGTATTTGGTTAGCAAACAGATTCAGTACTTCAAATTGTGGTTGTTTACATAACTGAATAGGTTCAAGGCAGATTTACCATAGTTCTTTGGTAAAGTAAGGTGAGGTCGAAGAGACGTTGACGAGATGATTTCAATCAGCAGAATCATTTTGTATTCAGGTCCATCTCAGGGAATCCATGGGATAGTATCATTGTAAACATGTCATGGAAAGCAAGAGTGGGTTTAGTAGATATGAGTGTAACATATTTGTGCCTACAATTTCCTCTACAGGAAAAAAAAGAAAACAAAACTGGCTTTTCAAGAAGTAATATCTATAATCCATACTTACTAATAGATATGGAAGACTTACTCAGGTTGTGGAATCAGCTCCCCGTCGAGGTTTTCCCAGAGGACTACAACAGAACAGGAGTTCTTCAAAAAAGGTGTGACAAGATTTTTACAGGGTCGGTAACGCGCGAGTCATACCCCTGGTGTTGCAAGCATTATAGGTTACGGTAACCGCTTACCATCAGGCCGGTTTGCCACCTTAGTGGTATAAAAAAAACTAATATTATAAATACGGAAGTAACTATGCCTGTCTATCAATAACAATAACTTTGGTTAAACTTAAGCTTTGATATAATAATTATCAGTTCATTGGCAGAAAGTTTCTTTGAAAAGATAAAATGTTTTGGTAATGTTTTGTTTGAGCAAGAGGCGTCAAAAGTTTGGATGTATCAAATTTTACCGGTAGGTACTTACATTTGTTTACTCGTTAGTGTAGTGCTACTCGTACCAAGCGCATTTGCTACATTAGGAATCAGTAAAACTGTTTACTAACTTCACTGAAAAACTATCTTTTTGTGTTTTTTATTTTGCATTTTCCATGCTAAGACTATAGCCTAATCTAATCCCTCTCATTCTAAGAGGAGACCCGTGCCCAGCAGTGGGACAATATAATGGGTTGATTATGTATGGGTTGACCCGACCATGCTAAGATTATAAAATTATTTTACTGATGGAAAAAGCGTCACCTTAAGACATAAATATTCAGAATGTGAAGGCAAATTTCGATCTGGCGGGTGGGACTCGCGGTGGCTTAGAGGTCACAGAGCCTGGTGTATCTAACCAGAAGACGCAGGTTTGAATCCTGCCCGCGGTGGAATGGTCCTTCGCTAAAATAACTTCACTGAAAAAGTTGGTGCTGGTAACCTCTCGATAATCATTTCGAAGTCCGAGTTGCTATTGAGAATTTCATAGAAGAACTCAATAACAGTGCTCGACAGAACAGGACCTCTAGCGTAGCAGTCGCGTTTACCACCAATAGACAGACAGTTGTGATACAAATTACTTAATAAAAGAACAAATCCAAAGGAAATGACCGGATTGCAAAAATACTTGAGTAACTAATGCAATATCAATTAATGCATTATCCACGGCATCGTCACTTAACATTATGATATAGTAAGCCTATTCAGTAAAAAGTAAACTACGGTTCGGCTTCCTCTAGAAAAAAGAAAAAAAAAACATCATTCTCAAAATTTCGGGACAACAAAACTTCTATATATTTTATTGCTTCGGACTCGATCAGACAATATTGTGGTATGTCGCCTAAGAGTTATGAGACAATCGATCTCAGTTTCGGTAAAGGCCTCTGTTAGATCTCCAAGAAATGTGATCATACTTTGTCATTCCTTTTTTGGAACTTAAGCTGATAGAGGAACGCGATATGTCTTGCCGTCAAACGTGTTTGACGATTTATTGAACGGGTTCAATAGACTTTTGACTTGAGAAATTTTGCTATATATAAACAAAGAAAACATCTTGAGCAGCTATGGCAAAATACTCAAACTCTACTTAATTTTAAGGTATTTTAAGTGATTATATGATTTAAACTGATAGAGACAGCACGAGACAATGGTGTCTTAAAATTGAGTAGCTATTGAGAATTTGGCCATAATGGTCACTAGAAAAATGGGGTTCTTAATTTATGTCTGTATTTTTTGGCGTTGGAGTCTCACTCAATGGTTTACAATACACCTAATCATACTACTTCCTACCCTATACAAATATTATAATAGTAAAGATTTGTGAGGATGAGTGGATGGATTGTTAGAACGGCTGAACGAATCTGGATGAAATTTTGATACGGAGATAGATTATAGTCTGGAATAACACACGGGTAACCATGTCGGATCCAGGTCGGATCCACTTTTGAAGTCCGCGCAGACGAAGAGCGGGCAGAAGCGAGTTAATTAAAAACTAGAGCTTAAGCCGTTACAACTGTTACAGTCTCAGGATAGTTGAAATAATCTTTTTTCATTAATTTCAGGTGTCACCAGCCTTCGCGACGTCATGCTACTAGTTGAGCCTTCCAGAGTCATCAAAGATGGCACAGCCACCTTTATCTGCTCCCGGGACATGCAAGGTGCACCGCTGTACTCCGTCAAATGGTACAGAGGCAGCCATGAATTCTACAGATATACGCCGATGGAGGACCCAGATACGAGGGTATTTGGGTTGTCTGGAATTTATGTGGATGTAAGTAAACCCTGTTAAGCAAGGGTTTTCACAGAGTGAGGTATATTTTCCTTCATACGAATGTTGAATGAGTATTTTCATCTAAAAATTTCGAATTTTTTTAATCGGAAATGTTCGAGATGGAATATCTTCGGATTCATTTATATCTTTAACAGCAAAATGAAATGAAAATTGTATAATTCTCAATCACAATCCTCTTGTATTTCATTAGGTACCTAAAGTTCTCTGCGATAAAAATCCCAATTAGTATCTCGATTATTTTCCGCAGCAATCTTCCGAATTTAGAAACTCCATCCAAGAGTTCCATAAAGATAATTAGGGTGTACCTATGCTTTTCTTTCTTCACCATTGACTGGTTTGTGTTCAGTAGCTCATGGACAGATTAAAGATGCTATTACATGGATGGATAGCATTCGAATTCGCAGCAATCGAATTCTCTGGAGTCACCTTCAATAAACAAAAGAATGATCCTGATTCAGTTGATTGGGTTGGATCAGAAGTAAAATGGTGCACTTTTAATGCAATTAATTTTGTTAATGGACATATTCAATTTGTTCGTCAGGTTATTTTTATAAATCCATTGCGAAGTTTTTTCTTTGAATCTACGTTACATACTAATTTAGAAGTTTTCTGTGGACAGTGATAGATGAGAGTGGATTAGGGTCAGTTGGCGCAAGCAAAGTTAGAATTTCTTTCAAGGTAAATGGGAACTGAAAATTAAGATAGATATTATCAGTTCATACTTGGTTCGTAGGTAATAATGAGTTCTTTAATAAGTAATAAGTATCTGGCTTATCAGCTCACTGTTAAATCGTTTGATAAAAAGAAATGCTAGGTCCTATCTACATGAACGAAATTCAAAATCTGGTTACCAAAAAGTTTGAATAGCTATTGTTCTTAATTTGGGAGCAAAACGAAAATTAAAACAAAATCGCTGGCAGTTCCGTTTGAATACGGTCAGCGAAAAGGAGAACGTAAAAGGCGACAAAAATCTAGTACACATATTGTGTACCTGTTTGAAAACATTCCAAATTTCGCTCCCAACGTCACTAGTATGGTCTCACTTTGCTAGATTGAATCGATAAAGACTGGATCGGGATTGAAAACGATTTTCGAGGTGCGATACAGCGAGAGTGGAGCTGTCTTCTTTTCATTACAGCGGAATGAGGTTTTGTAGATCTCTTTTAGTATTATAGTGCAGGTGTTTAAAGTGAGAACTGTTGGCAGATATTTTTAAACTGTTCGTGATATTTACTGCACGAAATGCATTGTGTTTGTTTGTTTCGAAATAATACTTGACGCCCATGGAAATTGATTTCAACTCGATACATTCATAGTCAGGCACACAGACAGACAATTAAGAGACCCCATAAAAACATTGGACATTTCAAACATTAGGCAGTAATTTTAGCGAAATTATTATTTTCTGTTAATTATTCAAACGCTAATGGACTTGTAGCAAATGAAATCAATTAGGTAATAATATCGAAATAATTAGTTAATAGAATTTTAGAAGTTAATAGAATTGCGGAAAATTACTAGTTATAAATACAAGCATACTGGCGAGCTGTGGCTGTAAATAAGTACCTACATCTATGCCTAATTCCTCGGGGAATACAGGCGTGATGGTATGTCATGATTATTTTATGTGATTCACTGATTTGTTTTTTGAGGCTGGTGTGCTTTGTGTCGTTAATTGTTTGTTAGTAAACTAAGAAGGATCTTAATCTTAAGATTAAGTGATTATAAGATGTAGTTTTAATCTATTAAAAACATAAAAAATAAGAAAAGATACCGATTAAAGTAAAACTTTTCTCATAAGATGTATACAGGGTTATTAGTAAAGAGTCATACTAATCCGAAAGGAGGCTAATGAAGGAGGATTAGAAGGAAAATACGAGAAAAACGGGGATCAACATTAAAAATCATGTCTACTAAATTATTCATTTGGAACGGGAAGATTAATTATTTTTTTGGTTAGTAGATATATCGGAAAGTAATTCCCTATTATGACTACTAAATTTCGTACTAGATAATCTAGATTTTATGTGGCCTACGCAAATGTTCCGCCGATCTGGTATCGTCGTGACGGATTGTTGAGCTCCCTATAATATGGTTGAGCTACACAATGTCTGATGCATGCGTGCCGTCAGATGCGCCTGGTCTACTCAAAGCCGCTATGGATCTTTCTTCAAAAGGACATTTTAGACACTGCCCTGCATTGTATCACTCACATATTCTGATACTATTGTCTGGATTTCAAAAGAGACCATGATTCAATGAGTTTGTTTCGGTGTTTCTTTTCAGAGGTCGTCAGCTAGGAAATGCCGACACCATCTAGTACTTAAAAAAAAGACATGTAAAAGTATCTTTGAGAGATCTATTTACCGCCATAGGTGCTATTATACACATACACACCTACTATTTTTTAAACTGTCGTATGATGCCAAAATAATATGTTACCTACATGTTGATTTTCAGATGAACAGATCGAATGGCAGTCAGGTGCTACTCCGAAGAATGGGCCTCACCTTAGCTGGGAACTTCAGCTGCGAAGTGACTGCAGACTCCCCGTCTTTTGCCACCCAGATGGTCACTAAATATATCGATGTTATTGGTAAGTGTTTTATCTTGGGAGAGCCATGCTTCGGCACGAATGGGCCGGATCGACCGGAGTGATACCACGGCCTCACAGAAAAGCGGCGTAAAACAACTCTAACGTTGTGTTTCGCCGACTAAGTGAGGTTACCGGAGGCCCAATCCTCTTTTAAAGGTCGGCAACGCACTTGTGACTCCTCTTTTGGTGTTGCGGGTGTCCATGGGCGACGGTAATCGCTTATCATCAGGTGATCCGTCTGATCGTTTGCCCTCTTATCACATAAAAAAAAGTGAAAACGTAACTTTCTAACTGCAGAAAACTTTCAGCGTTTCATGGTATAATCCAGTTGCAAAATCCAGTTACCAAACAAAATATGGGACGAAATAGGAAATATATTATTTCACATAATAAAATATTCAAATCGGTTTACGATTAGCGAAGATATTGCGAAACATTCACGCACAAAGACAGACGATTAAAAAACCTCTTCCTTTTTAAGGTTTCGTACCCGAAGGGTTCAAACGGAACCCTAATCCCTGTCTGTCACAAAATTTTGTTCTGAAGAATTTTATAACTTTCAATTGACCTTATGAATTTGAAATTTGGTGATAATGTTTATTATTATTACGTATATTTATTTCACTAACAAATACCATATTGATAAATCAGATTTATTGATGAATTATGAATAAACCTGCCGTTCCGCAGGTTCAGTCTTATATTCTACATACCTACTGGATTCTGACACTGACGCGGTTATTAGACATTGAAATAAAACATTTTTTTACGGATTTTGTCGCGTTGTATTGATTATTTAATTCCCAACGTTTCTAATCCTTTACAGTATATATATTATTTCAATATTATATTCTAAATTTGTGAACGGAACTGTATTTATGCGAAGTCCAACACACACTTGGCCGATTTTTTTAAGACAGTTAAAAGTATGGCCACAGTATAATGTATACAGGATGTTCCCACTCAATATATCCCAGTTGTGAAGCTTATTTTATGGTAACAGGTGGGGGCTATTTGTCGCTATTCCAGAGCAATACGGTTTATAGTTTATTATTTATTGAGCGCACTTGTACCAATTTGTTTCTATACTGCCCTGGGGACTGGGGTATTGAAAGTGTGAATATATTGGTATTATCAGTCGTCGTTACTTTGGAAAGGGATAGGGAAATTGTTTATGAATCGTAGGCCTGTTAACATAGGAACATTAAATTTTGATCCTACGGGTAAATAACAATAGGTGAGCTTTTTGCGAGGATGCCAAATCCACGTGTCTATGACGCTATTCCTCCACCCCCCACCCCCTCGATGCTGTGTC
Source organism: Acronicta aceris (assembly GCA_910591435.1). Lineage (NCBI taxonomy): Eukaryota > Metazoa > Arthropoda > Insecta > Lepidoptera > Noctuidae > Acronicta > Acronicta aceris. The sequence goes on along the minus strand of OU342767.1, from coordinate 2,049,153 downwards.
GACTTTCATTTCACCAACCAACTTTAAATGAACTAAACAGTATTTTAATAGTTACTTGAAATGTATATTATTACCAGCTTTTGCCTGTAGAGTCACTCGCATTCCAAAGGACTTTTCGGGGCAAAAGGTAGCCCATATCCTTCTCCTAGGTCAAATCTATCTCTATACCAAAATTCATCAAAATTGGTTCAGGGGTTTAGGTGTGAAAAAGTAATACACAGGCAAGCAGAATAACGTTCGCGTTTTATAAATTTTAGTATAGATTATAAATTTGGATTTATTTTATATACGTATCACAGTAATAGTGACTATTACTGGATTATGGACAAAACTATCAAACAGTAATTATAAATTGTAATTCCACACAGTTAAGATTTTACTTACAGTCTTGAATGCTTAAACAAACTTTAGTCTCTGGGACTCCATCGCAACTTAAAGTTTATTTGCATTTTAAATGTTTTAACGGTAAAAAAAATATATTTTCCTAATAAAACACTACTTTTTACGGGTTTTAATACTGTACTGTTTATTAAAATGAAATAAACCTAGTGATTTGACCATTTCATTACCAAGTTAAAAGTCTCATCTTGGAATCCAAGGTACGCACCTCTGCTTTTTCCAAGTCACGTACCTACAAATAATTATCACGCGCAAAATTGAAGGCGCAAACTTGAAGAAAAACATCCATCTTAAGGAAACCTGCATTCCTAAAATATGTATTTTACTTACTTACTTTTTGTGCGAAGTCTGCCAACCCGTACTAGGCCAGCTTGGTGGACTATACCCTAACCGCTCTCGGTTTTGAGAGCATGGGCATGGCACTCAGCACTGGTATAAATGCGTTGATCATGATATTGATAATGTTAAAATAATGGACATTATAAATATTCGTTTAATTGCAATGTCTATTAGTCCTATCAAATACTAATATTCAACCGTATCAAATTAGACTGGAAGGTGAAACAAATAGGCCTGTATATATACATACTTGGGAAAAAGCAAAAAGGGCAAAAAGTACGAATTTGTTCATTCTTTATTACCTATTATAATTAGTACGCATTTTGGCTAATAGATGGCACTGTTGACATCATAATCTGAACGGCGGTATTAAAAAATTCTCCGTTGTTCAATGACCTCCGCAATACAACTCTTGTATTCGTATATTGAGCTAAAATTGTAACAGAAGGTCAAGTTCAATTAAACCATTAGTTCAACGGTCGATTTGGTTTTACTTGCGATTGAGTTCAAACCCAAACATGACCTATTCAAAATATCTTGCAATGTAATGTAATCTAACATGTGACTGATCCATCTTTAATTTAACTTACATTTTATGCGAATAAACTATTCTATTCAATTCTATCTTATACGTATATCCTTATTGGAAGTCAAACAACATTTTAATGTTATTTAATAGTAAAGGAAAAAAGTCAATCGCGGGCAGGATTCGAACCTGCGTCTTCTGGTTTGATATACCAGACGCTCTGACCTCTAAGCCACCGCGAACCCTACCCGCATGATTGAAATTTTGCCTTCACATTCTGAATTTACGTCATAAGGTGACGTTTGGTGACATCTATGAGAGGCAAGTTACCTTACCGCTCAACCGACACGACTTACTTTACAGTCAGTTCAGTGTCGTACGATGCCACCCTACCTTTTTTTTTTGCCCGCGATTGACTTTTTTCCTTTACTATTAAATAACTTAATAATCTTAGCATGGAAAATGCAAAAAAAATCACAAAAAGATAACATTTTAATGACTAAATAAAATAATAATGAAGCAATTTCTAGTACAGTTATTGGTCCTCAAATTTTACGTTATTCAATAAAGTTTTACGAGTGTCATAACATTTTTATTGACTCATTCATAATTAAGTAATTGAGAAGTTAAAATTTTAAGCTTTTGGCACTGTGAATTTCTGATATTACCTTTTCTCTGCTAAATCAGCGTTTTAGGTTAATTTCATTTTCATCTTAACTGGTGCATAGAGAGTACTCACATCATTAGTTTGATTGTACGCGACCGTTCGCTCTAAGTCCTGGGTACAACTCAGCCAGGCTGTTGAGCAAAGTGATAGTAGGTTTTGTATATGAAATTCTCAATAGCATCTCGGATTTGTGGCCGATTAATGGTGCTATGTTACGGTTAAGGTTCGCACCTATACCATAGCACTTGGGGGCGACCCCTATAACATAGGACTTAAAATCCCAGCGAACCGTGGGTATGCGTTAATACACCTCTACCCTCACTAATGTTCGGGGATTAATACCGAATTTAAAATATTCCAAGAGGAGATTGTCTTTTATTTTTCGAAAAATAATTAAAATCGTGTCTAGGTACTGGTTTTGTGTCAATTTGGAAAACAAAGATTGGAAACGAATCCAATCTTTGTTTTGGTTTGTTTGTTTTGATTTGGTTGTTTGTTACAATTAAAATGTACTTTAGCGGTGTCCCAAATCCCGAGACAAATTTCATGAAAAAAATATTGTCGTAAGGAAGTCTCCAGTTTTGTCTCTGTTCGGTGAAGAAGTTTAAGAGAGGTAGGGCATCTAATAATTCCAATCGCAATTGGAGCCACCTTCCAGAATTCCACCTTGCAGAAAATCGTAGCCAAATAACATAGCTCCGTGCTATGTTGTGTTCCTGACGGTGAGCAAGGTCGCCAGAGCTCCGCGAGGAAGCGTTGTGTTGGCAGTGGGGCACCGGTGGTGTTTTGTTACCGCCGCTGCTATGTATGGCAGCACATCTCCCATGCTGCCAGCCCAACTATTCCTCCTTAATTTAAAGGGTCGGCAACGCGTGAGTGATACCCTTGGTGTTGCAAGCGTCTATAGGCTACGGTAACCACTTACCATCAGGAGGGCCATATGCTTGTTTGCCACCTTAGTGGTATAAAAAAGGTAAATTATCTCACCTTTTTCCGATCACTGATTATCGATTATCATCTTGAGACCTTTTTATATGAGATAAGGGACAAACGAGCAGACGGATCGCCTGATGGTAAGCGATTCCCGTCATGTTGCAACACACTTCAAAAGGGGATTGGGCCTCTGGTATCCTCACTCACTCGGCGAAATACAACGTAAGCGTTGTTTCACGCCGATTTTCTGTGAGGCCGTGGTATCACTCCGGTTAAGCATGCCCATTCGTGCCGAAGCATGACTCACCTACGATAAAAAAAAACTTAGCTTTCAATTTTGTTGTTTGGTTTCGATCCGAAGCGTCGACGTTTGATTTTCGTAGTAAGCCACCATTTTGTAAGGGTCCATACGCCACAACAGTTTCCCTATTGTTATTTTATGTAACACGAAGTTTTGGATATCAGTATCGTTATCGGCAACCGATCTGCTATTTATTAAGGGTTTGATAGGGTAACTTCGTTCATATTCTGTAGTTTGTAATAGCAAAATAGCTAACATTTACGTTTTATATGGTTTCAGAAGATGGGGTTTCAGAACAGACTGAAACTAGTTTCATTTTTTGTGATTATTAGTTGTATTCAACGTAAAAAAAGTTAATTTAGGTATTCGTGTCTGACGATGATTGTGTTTGTAAACGCGTTTCTGGATATAGAAGAAAATCATGGTACTTTTGTATAAAAAAAAACAATCTTATTAAAAAAACTGCAGAAAAATATAGTTACCTCAAAATATTTTTATTTTAGCAACAATTTGAGTTCGAAACAAGCGGAGCTTTTTTTATGAACGCATATCTATTATGAATACTTTTTTTTATATATGAACATTGGCTACAATTCGGTTCTGGCATTGTGTGATCATGGTTCTATCCTGACCTAACCGATGTTTATATGTTTGAACATAATTTAATAATTCATCCGTAGATCAACTAATACAGAAAAAAAATACATCATTTATTTTAAAAAGTGCTCATATAAAAGGGATCAGTTAGCTTTTAGAGGCTCACATAATATTGTCCCATTTTTTTACATGTGTGAATATTATATTTGTACGTTCTGGTTAATTTGATATGCAATCAGTATATTTGATGTAAATAAAATGACGAGTGATAAATTTCTTGATGTGCATTTAAAAATAAATAAAAAAATTCAATGCAAAAGATAGGTTAGTTTTTAAGAGTTTAAATAACATAAAAGTTTGAAACTGACCACACTGTACCAGATGTCTCTCATCGTTCATCTCGATCATTTCAAAAAAATATAGCGACAAAGCGCTCCTCAAGAAAATTTATGTCATTCTATCTATCTACCATTTGCCGTCGCATGTATCCCGCTGTATCAGTAACTAGAGAGACGAGATAATGCCACCGACAAAATTATGTCAAGAGTTATCTATATATAACTAGCTGTGCCACCGGCATCAGTTCCAATGCCTCTTTTTGTTTTGTAGACATTTCTTTTTGTCATAAATCTGTACGCACACAACTTTTCACACGATCATACCAAAGTTTTCTTGAAATCAGAAGAATAGTCTAGGAATGTATAGAGGACAAATAAACAAAGAAACATTAATTTTTATTCATATTAATTACTAATATTATAAACGAGAAAGTTTGTGAGTAGATATGGATGTATGCATTTTTGTTACTCTTTCATGCCAGACGGCTGAACGAATCTGGATAAAATTTGGCACACAGATATATTATAGCCTGGAATAATACATAGGCTTTTTGTCTAGGTTGGACACAATCATGAAGTCCAAGACAAAGTCGCGGGCAGAAGCTAGTAACTTATATAAAAGCGTAATACCATCACACTCACACACAGATTAATCACAAAATCTCAATAATTATAAAGCCTAAAAATAATAAAAAAACACGAAAGTTGCTTATAAATTATGTTGTAGATTAAGAAGAGTGCGCTAAGAAAGGAATTGCGAAAATTCCTACAGAATTGCCAAAACGAGATCAATGCAGGGAGTACCACGAGTGAAAGCTTCCTACTTAATGCAATATGTTAGATACAAAATTATTATTTTGGCTTGGAATCTTTGATATTTTACGACACATATCGCGTTCTTATTTTCATATTGTATGAAGATATAGAGGAAAATATCTTCGATCTCGTTTTATTAGTAAAGATAAAATCCTGGTAAAGAAAACAACGCCAACATTTTTGTGCTTATTCAGCGTCTTTACACGAACTAAGGAATCTATTGTGAGACTTAAATAATATTTGCTTTAGTTTTTAGGATAATAGAACTTTACTGGGGAGTTCGTCTGGTTACCACCCAAACCCGCGTATTTGTAATGCCGATGGCAACGATTACTATTTCTTATACTTTTTTATTAACATACATAATCAACCCATTATACTGTCCCACTGCTAGGCACGGGTCTCCTCTCAGAATGAGAGGGATTAGGCTATCTTGAAAATAGGCCATCGAGAAAATCTCTCAGGCATGCAGGTTTCCTCACGATGTTTTTCCTTCACCGTTTAAGCGCGTGATAATTAACTATTAATACGTACATGACTTCGAAAAGTCAGAGGTGCGTGCCTTGGGTTCGAACTCAAGACCTTTGACTTGACAGTCATACCACTAGGCTATCACTGCTTTATTATTAGCATAATTAAAAATAATATAATGCAGCTGTCATAAACCTAAACGCACACAACAACACTCGTTAGGCAGCTGAGTTAAGGCCCTGATACAGAAAGCGGTACTCCTGGATACGGCGCGTATTGTTAGGGGATTCCTTTTTTCGGGCCCTAGCCACTGGTAGCTTAGATCCTGTTCCCGATACCGGTGGACTATTATTTTTATTGACATTTTTATAAAAATATTTGAAAATGTATTTAAATATGTAGGTAAATACATATATTGAATAAAGGATATAACGAAATACATACCTACGTATATATACGGGCACAGATCCCAAACTCCAAGTTGCTAATTAGAATGTTATAGAAAAACGCAGTGTCTCTTAACAACAGTATAATAATATAATGAAAAACGTTGTGTAAAAATGAATAAAGTAATTAACATATATGATACTTTTACGCTTTGACCGCTATGTCAAAACAGTAATAGCGGGCCGTCAGCGCCTAGCTTCCGAATTTCCTATAGAAATCTGTCACCCAGTCGTGATCGTGGCGTACTGGGCACATTTTGGTTCGTCGTCTATACACGACTGTGGTGCTCATTAAGTTAATTATTTTACTGCAAACTCAATACCAAATATGCTACGGATACATTATAAATGGCCAAATACTGCTCTACTTTATGACAAAGGACTGTGACAGCATGTGACTTTACGACGGGTTAAAATTGAGTAGCGTTTGAGTATATGACCAAAAATTAATTAATTGAAATCACTTTACCACCAACACTTCTTCTTTTCGATAGCGTTGTATACCTATAACTGTGCTTATAAAAATCCAATCCATTATTGAGAAAAAAATATCATTTGTAACTCCCTGGAGATGAGGTATTTTTTAAAATACCTCTGTAGATCTGCTGTACCCTGGTATGCATTGCAATCATTCAAATCAAATCATTCAAATCATTTATTATAAAAAGTCTTACTTGGGTATATTATTTACATAACATTATGTGCCAACTAGGTAATCCTGTTTTTTGTTGTAAACCTTCGTGGGCGTACACAGAACAACCGGCCAATTTATTATTTTTATCAGTCCACGGGCAAAGCCCGTTCACCCCTCATGTCTCTTATCCCTATCTAGTAGAGTCTTGCTCATTTCACCAGTACCATCTGGACCTGCCATAATGTCGGGTATTATCTGTTTTGAACCACTGAGTGATACACACACACCATAGTTTCATCAAAATCGGTCGAACAGTTTTCGAGTTTTTGCGAGACTCAGTAATTGATTTTTATATATAGTATACTAGCTAGAAAATGACGGAATTCCATACAAACTTTCACCCCCCTTTTCACCACGTTAAGAGTTCAATTTCCAAAAATCCTTTCTTATCGGATGCCTACGTCATATAAAGAACATGCTCTCCAAGTTTCAAGTCTCTACGATCAGCGGTCGGCTGTGCGTTGATCCAGGACAGTCAGTCATTCAGGACAAAGCATTTTATATGTATAGATATTTTTTGCGTTATTAAATGACGCAGGTATCAAATCCATATCTTTATACGTCTCTGGTGTGTATTATTAGTTTAACAATGACATCTTATTCTCAAAGCCAATTATACTGTTAAATCAATACGCCCAAGGCTTTCGCTAATGAACCTTGAATGTTAGGCTTGTCTGAATCATACGCATGAATATCATTGTTGTTACGTTTGCTTTGTATACCGATCTCTATTAAATTTGCAGTGTATCAGCCGACAGAAACAATAATAAACATTATATATCATTACGCTTATATTCGCCGGGTGTCACACACACACACATGTCACAGCTGTACACAGCTGTACACAGTTTGCCGGTATACTTAGGTTAACCGGTACAAATCTAAATTCTAAATTGCTACTGAAAATTTTATGGAACAACCCAATTGTGCAGTGGCGACCAAAAGTAGATAGGCAATCTCACAACGCAATAGCTTGACGTTTAGTTTGACTTACGACCTTCTATTCATTGTCGTTAACAAGTGACACGCACTGGTTGTATCGTGATCGCTCGTACTGTTCATAGCAATGTAATCCTTAGCGTGCTTATGGACTTTTGAGCATTTACTGTATTTTGCTTGACCCGGGAATCGTACCCAGGACTTCTTACTCAGCAGTCGCATCTACCACCACTAGATTAGAGGCAGCAAAAAAAGGAATAATGTAGTATAAAGCAATTTAACTGATTTTATAAAATGTAATTTTAGAGTAGATAGTATTCCACATGGACCAAATGTTATAGACATAATATTACTTTAAAAAGTTCTATGATTTGATAAAGAAATGTGATTTTTGACACGCGTGATGGATTTGCTTTCAAAGGCAGCCTCTAGGGACAAGAAAGTATTTTAAAATTACTGTATATATAAAATTCCTAAAAAACTAGCTTGATTGATATTCTGTCCGACACGGATACCTATCGAAATGAAACATGTTCCGTTGATAGAGCAATATTCGTAAATATATAACATAATCAACCTATTATACTGTCCCACGGCTGGGCACGGGTCGCCTCTCAAAATGAGAGGGATTAAGCTATAGTCCACCACGCTGGCCTAGTGCGGGTTGGCAGACTTCACACGACATCGAGAAAATCTCTCAGCAGGTTTCCTCACGATGTTTTCCTTCACCGTTTTAAGCGCGTGATAATTAAATTAACTATTTAATACGCACATGACTTCGAAAAGTCAGAGGTGCCTTAGGTTCGAACTCGAGACCTTTGACTTGACAGTCCAACGGTCATACCACTAGCCCTATCACGGCTTAAATATATAGATGATATTTAGAACTAGTATCTTTATTTGAATAAACTGTTTCATTAACCGAATGTTAACGCGACTGTTATACAACTTTTAGAGGTTCTGGGTTCGATTCCCAAGTCGACCAAAATGTCATAGGGTTTTTCTATGAAATTCTCAGTACCAGATCGGAGTTTGGTACCTATCCGTGCCCAGTTAGTGGCAATAGACTCGCTTAACCTAAATGTACAGAGTTGGGGCAGAGTTGTACACTAGTATACTTCTGCTAACCCCTAGGAGTCAACCGAGCAGCTCGAAGTAACACCGTAAGGAACAGCTACTAATAAATATGGAATAAATTACATTATCCTCATGATTTTCTCTTAACTATTTCAGCGTTACCGCCAACCGCTCCAGTCCTGAAGGCAGATAAAGATCGCTATCAGCCAGGAGAGGTGCTACAGGCTAACTGCACCTCCTCCCCAGCAAGACCTGCTGCCAACCTCACCATTTACATCAATGATGAGGCTGTAAGTATCTTCCTTTTTTGCCGTTATTGTCCTCCTGCTGAGGAAAGGCCTCCCCTAAGTCTTCCTAAATACTCTTTTTCTGAGCCCCCGCGAACCAACCCTCGCGGTATACATCCATCATCCCGCCACCACTTTTTGGTCCGGCCTCGACGGCGCATTTTATCTTCAGGCAACCATTGAGTGGAGGTTTTTGTCTGTCTGTACGCATATCACGCAAAAACTACTGCATGAAGTTGGATGAAATTTCACAGTCGCATTGCTGGAAGTCTCACTTAAAATCTGGTGTATAATTTATCATGATACGCCACCGTCTAGAAGCAGGGTAAATCTTTTTGGGAAGATAAATCCTTTTGGGAAGACAGAAATTACAAAATAGCATGGTTGTCAATGAACCGTGCATGTAGTTTTGACATTTCAAAAGTACCTGTATATGGTCTAATTGAAATAAAAAAATTGAGTTTGAGTTTTAGTTTGATATTGAACCCAAAAATATCGTTATTCTTTTTTGGAAAAATGTTACTAGCAATATGTGGGTCGCACATTACTAGTATTCTTGTTAACCCTTCGTGCTAAGGTAAATAAGCATTTAGCTTAGCACGAGGGGTTACGAGCACAAGCGTAACACAAGCGTGTTACGAGTGGGTTCACGTCGGAAGTGTAGTGGGTGGGGTTCGAACCGGCAACCACATGATCGCAAGTCCGACGCCCTAGCCATAAAGGCTTCCGTCGCTTCAAAATAACAAATAGGTACCTTGTTATCAATTTTCATACAAAGCTCTAATACCATAGATTTCGCTAAACAAGTTTTAATCTTATCAAATTATAATAATAAAAAATTATCTAATTTTGTCGATGTTAAACTTTCCTAATTGGTTTTCTTTGTAGGCCACCTGTAACTTAGATACGTACTTTTACTAATTTCAACAAAACCAGTCGGAGCAGATGGCTCGATGTAAAACACGATAATGTTACAAAATTCTCATTAATCATTGCCATACTTAAAATTAAAGTAGGATCTGTATTTTCGTCTGGAATAAAATTTGCGTCCAACATTTTGTTATGTCGACGCTAATATTGAGCGTGAAGCATTATTGAACATAACAACATAACATACCATCACGCCTGTATTCCCCGAAGGGTTAGGCAGAGGCGTACTTAATGTACACCCACAGTTCGCCGGTATGTTTAGGTCCCATGTTATAGGGGGCGAGCCTATAGCCATTGGCACAAATCCAGACTCCGAGCTGCTAATGAGAATTTCATAGAAAAACCCAATAACACTTTGCTCGACCTGGGTATCGAACCCAGGACCTCTAGTTTAGCAGTCTCACTTGGGACCACTAGACTAATGAGGCAGTCATTATTGAAATTAACTATTAAGAAAATAAATTATACTTGTTTCTGTAAATACATCTTTTAAAGATATTATTTTCTATGAAATTCTCAGTAGCTTCATGGAGTTCACCGGTATGTTTAGGTCCAATGTAATAGGGGGCGAGCCTATTAACACTAACCTAAAAAATCCCAAATCTAAACTACTGAACCTAATAACACTTTGCTCTATCTGGGAATCAAACCCAAAACCACCAAATCCTTTCAAAGAAGTAATGGCCCAGTCCACTTTAAAAAAAACCCTGAAAAAATTTAATCAATGCATTTTCCTATAGACTACAGCTAGACTACAGCTGAAATCTAGATACTATTTGTTAGTAATAACTATTTCAGCAGTTCAGATTTCAAGCTCTTATTTGTCTCATTTCAGCTCCGTTCAACGGAGATGAGTTTCCATCCATCAGAGAGTGGTCTGCTCTGGACCAGCATCAAAGCCGACGTGAAGGTGACACCAGAGCTCTTCCAGAGTGGACGGCTGCGGGTTGCCTGCAAGTCCACAGTCTACGACGTGTACAGGAGCTCAGCTAACCTGGACTTCTTCACGCCTGATACGGATCCACGACCAGAGAGGAGTGAGTTGTGTTTTTACATCTTCATTAGGCAGAGGAGTACACCTACAGTTTGCCGCCGTTTTAGGTCCCATGTAAAGAGAGGCGAGCCTATAAGCCATTAACTTGGCACAAATAAAAACTCCGATCTGCTAAAACACTTTGCTCGACCTGGACATAAATCCAGGACCTCTAGCGTAACAGCCACGCTTAGGACTACTAGACTGAGTGAATTAGACATGAATACAAGCGTCATGGTATGTATATTCTGTTGTGTCCCAGTGCAGGTTAAAAGCCTCCCTACTTTTCTTCTACTTCTCTATGTCTGTTGTTGATAGGGACCAGTCTATTTGGAAAAAGTCCAGCTCATTTCTGCTCTGTCTGGGCCTGACGCATTGGCGTATGCTATAAAATGAGACCCATTGGGTTATCAGTTTGCCTTATTGTTCGTCTGCGACAGATGTGTCCAGCCCACGACTTTCCATGGAGTGTAGGACAATGTGTGCTGCTGTACATCCATAGTTTGGCGGTATGTTTAGATCTTATGTAATAGGATAACAAATTAGGAATAGGGGGCGAGCATATTGCCATAAAATCATACTTATGTAGAAAGTCCTACCTCTTGATATGTATTTTGCTTTACGATCGATTTGGGTGCTTTTATTCGAAATAAGTTTTTTTTTAATAGAACAAAAACACCAGTATACACTAAGTGTGTTTGACTAGCTCAATAGATGCGACTCATGCATTAATTTAAATTTCGTTAAATTTGCTTTCTAGTTTATGATAACTCAATGATTACAATCTTTTGTTTTCTGATTCCAGTCACACTCAACAGTGCATCAAAGTGCTTCCAAAGTTGGATTCTTCTACTCCTGCTGTTTCTTCTGCCCGTAGTGATGGGCCAAGACTACCTGGTACCGATACTGGACTACGAAGATTATGATGAAAAATTTAACCACGCGCCTGCACTCGCATCACTAGTTGGCGGTTGAATTGCTAAGAAATTTAGTTTTAAATATACGAATTTAGACTAAATCATTAATTTTAGTACACGATACTTTATAAGCACTAGTGATTTTTATAAGATATCGCTTCGGGAAAATGTTTTCTTTTCAGAATTATTACTTGATTCATCATCATCGTCTTTGCCGTGTCCCGATTTATATGTGGTCAGGACAGCATATATTTTTCCTCCATGCATTTTTCCATCATATCGGCCTTATTACAAACCATCCTAATTTTTTTAGTCCCCTTCCTTCCCATTCCTCCACATTCATACTCACCACTCTTTTAGTAATTGCTTGTTTTATGTAATACCCGGTTAAAAACCCTGTTTACTTTTGTTGCTAAGTATTTTGATTAATAATTAAGTTTGGAGATCAGTGCTGGTAAACATATCGATCGATCGCTCGTATTATGTTGTAATAGCGGGGATTTTTGTAGTGCAACTGTACTCAGTGCAACTTACAGCATCATTGTGTTTACAGTACTAGATTTTTTTTAAACGTGAAAATCAAGTTCATCCTTGAACGATTAATACTTACTTTATAGTTTCCTAGTGGTTTTGGAAGTAGGTCTATTTCTTCATCCCGAAAAAGAATAAGAGTTGTAAAAAGCTCAGCAAATTTCTCATGCAGTTTTAACGATTAAATTTGCGCGTTTATGTTATTATATCAGCCAAAGAGTGTCCACTGAAAACCGGCGTGAAACAACGCTTACGTTGTGTTAAGTCGAGTGAGTGAGGTAATCCGAAGGCCCAATCCCCTTTTAATAGGCGGGTAATGCACTTGCGACTCCTCTGGTGTTCCTGGTGTCCATGGGCGGCGAATCGCTTACCATAACGCGATCCGTCTGCTCGTTTGTCCCCCTATCCCATAAAAAAACCTGCTGACGATCGGCCTCCACTATAGATTTCCACAAGGACCAGTTATATGCCACCTGCATCCAACGACTCTCAGTAATCCTTACCAGGTCTTCTGTCCATCTTGTTGGAGGCCGTCCTACGTTGCGTTTTCAAGTGCGCGGTCTCCATTCGAGAACCCTTTTAGTCCAATGGCTATCAGTTCTACGAACTAGTACTCGTCCTTGCCATATAAGCTTGCTAAGCCATTCAGCTATATCGACAACTGTTGTTTTTCTACAGATCTTTCATTCTTTCACATCTCACGAGTTGCGTAGAGAAATACGAAGCGTAACTGTCTCCATAGCTTGCTGAGTGACCTTGAGCTTTTTATGAGACACATAGTGAGAGACCTCTGTACCTTAAGACATCACTGATAGCAATATCCGAGTTTGTATGGGAAAACGAAAATATGTTTTATGGCCATAGGCATTTGAGCTTTTTATTAATAATTTATTGCCAAAGACACGCTAAAAAAAGAATGTCAACAACAAACTATTCGCTTTGTTTTCTATTCGTAATCGTTGAAAAGACAGTTTGTACATTCCATTTTCTATATAATATTCTACACAGTTGTAAGTCTTCATGTAAATAATATCTTCTATTGTAAACAATTATAAGATATTGTGATAACTCTTGGGGCTTGCAGACAAGATACATTCTGTTAGCGTTAACGCTTAAAGAAAAGTATTGATGATTTTTAATTAATTGTTAAACATAGCGTTATAATATCCACCAAAGGGTTTGGTATGGAGGGCAGCTAACAATACTTGTATTTTGATTGAGATTCCATAGGTATTGTGGGATACATAATAAGACAATCTTTATAAAAAATCAAATGTCATAAGCTGCCTGTTCTAACTTTTGTCTTTTATCAACTGTATAATAATATAATTAAGTATGATAAGATGACTGCCTCATTAGCCTAGTGGTTCTGAGCGTGACTGCTACTTTGGAGGCCTTAGGTTCTATTGCCAAGTCGTGCAGTTTTACTAGGTATCGTATTGGCTCGGAGTTTGGGATTTGTGCCCGGTTAATTGCAATAGGCTCTCCCCCTATTACATGGGACCTAAACATACCGGCGAACTGTGGGTATACATTAGTATGCCTCTGCCTAACCCTTCGGGAAATACAGGTGTGATGGTATGTTAATGGCATTAATACCCTACATCTGTATATTGCATATTTTTTAACTGATATTTGGAAACGTTTGCGATAAGTGTCTGTAAGTAATCATTGGCGTAGCTAGTTCCGTGTGTACCCCAAAACTAGCGAGGGGCCGTATTATAACGTTAACGCCAATATATTTACGTTGTGAGAAAGAGATGCTGCTCTATATATTAAATAGCCTCATCTCATTCTTACAACCTAAAAATGATGGCGTTAACATGTCATGATACGGCCTCTGGACTTCTTCTGATCATAAGTCGCTTACTCTCGCTGTACGCAAATTGACATAGATTTTTCTGGGTTGTTGCAATTACATTGAGCATTATTAAGATCTATCTCAATCTCGACTAGAACATGTTGGTTCTGCCTCTACCGATCTGGGCACAAAGTCAACATCCACACTGGCCCATGTAAGACGTGTCCAGGTTGTAATATCTCCATTGTAATTTCTCTGCCAATCTACATAGCTTCGCTAATGATGTCAATCCCATAAACACATTTTTATAATACTTTTCGTGAAGCGTTAACGACAAGGGAATGTACTAATTTACAAGTCCAGGGCCGCAGAGGCATCATTACATAAGGAAATTTGAGAAAATAAGATTTTCATAGTACCTAAATATTATAATGTACAGTTTATTGTTACATAATTATTTTATTTTGGCAAAACAGTAAGAATTTGCCAACTGATTGTTGTAGTCAACAATTTGCATGATTGTGAAATATGAAATTTAAAGTTACCTTTTTGTAAACCATGGTCTGTTTTTGTTCAGCGATTTTAAGCATTACGTGTAATATAATATTAAGTAGGTACTTTGTATAAAACCAGTGGTCAGAGACACTAACCAAATTTGTGTGGGCAGTGCTCTACGATAAAAAAAAAGTGACATGATATGCCATTTGATTGTGTCAAAATTATCATTTCCTAACTTCATAAATTTATTAATTAACGTCGGAATTGTTAATTTTTGACAGGTTTTTTCTACCAAAATCCAAATACCAAATCTGTCAGCCCTTGTGTCATTCGGAAAATTGTGATACAATTGAAATCCTAGCTAACACTTAAACCTGCATAAGTGTAAATATCACAAAACACTTCTCTAATGGATGTATCACAAAATTTAGATTAATGTAGACTAGATCAGATCTACATTCTGTGATACATCTGTAACCTAAGAAATTAGCAATAGAACTATTTAGAGTAAGTTGACCATAACATCGAAATGAATAACGATGTCAATTTGTAAATATTCTTGGAGCATGGAGACATTCTCCTTTCCAGTGCGCGCACCTCATGTGCGTTCTGCGCCACCAATCAGACAGATGGCGCCGTCCAATGTGATTAGCGGATATATTTAGATAGGATTCTGCTGGACAGTCTTGTGATGTCTTGTGTAGTAAATCAAAGTTTTACGACACGAGAATGGAGACTCATATTTGAAATAACCCGCTCCGATTATAGGATATCTAAAGTCCTGATTCTACTGATCTCTTATGTACTGATTTTTTAGTTAGATTATGTGACTAAAACCTATATTTAAATTAATCTTGGCATTTGATTGTAACTTCTAACAAGGCTTGCATAAACTACGTAATTGAAAGCAACAAATTCACACGTACAATTAGGTAATCAAATTGTTAATACTTTGGATTTTTTGAAAGAAGAATTGGGAACTATATATAATTATTTATTTATACCCTTAAATTTTTGAATTAGAATGAGACATGCTACGTTTCACTGTGTCCTAGGTTCGGACCCCACGTTGATAAATATACCCTTTGAATACAGTCATGGTACCTAAGTAGTATGTTATTTTATTGTTAAGTTTATCACTGCTTCTTGCAAACTTTTTTATTAACTATTATAAAAATTCTGATATTTTATCTTAAAAAATGTTACACAAGGCACAATTTAGTTTATAAATTGGGATCGTTGATAATAATTTACCCAAAGATTGATCACTTACCTACTTATTGTAAATAAAATATTGTTTTGAAAATATTTTTGATGTTGTTTTATTTTGTGAACTGGCGACCCGACCCTCATGGGTACAACCGTATCAAAGAGAAGACAAGAAGAAGAAGTACTAAGCGCACAAATAGACAGACGCGAATTGCGGCTTTGTTTTATGCATTTAGGTACTATTGGTACATAGATTATGCTGAGCTTGCATGGTGCATTATTTTCGTAAAATAAGAGCTTATCTTGGATATGTATAGCTTGATGTATCGTCGTGCGTATACCTGATTATGTTTGCATGATACCCTATTATTTATTTTTTCCTTTATTCAATATATTTACATATTGTAATACATTTTCAAATAATTTTATAAAAATAACAATAAAAACATTTAAAAATATTAAAAAAAAATAGAAGTCCACCGGTATCGGGAACAGAGTACAAGCTACCGGTAGACAAGGCCCCAAAGAAAGGAAACTCCTAACAATACGCGCCGTATCCAGGAATACCACCTTCTGTATCAGGCCCTTAAGGGTCCGGCGGAAGCTGAATTATCCATACAAACGTAATACCCAAATAAATCCTAATCCAAACAATATTTTATCAAATTGTGTTATTATTCAGATTCGGATACCATTAATCTAGGTTCCTACAGTACCATTACGTCTACTACTACTTCACTGGGAATAAACGACTGGAAAATCGTTCCAATCTTGGTAAAGTTATCAAATTGCCCGTTCCTTTTTTAGTATATATTAATGATTTACCTTACCTTGTAAAAGATGGCCATGAAATAGTGTTATTTGCAGATGATACATCACTTTTATTTAAGCTCAAACGGCAACAGCCAATTACAGACGATGTAAATAACGCTCTTTCTAAAGTAGTGCACTGGTTTAGTGTTAATAACTTACTTCTTAATGAGAAAAAAACTAAATGCTTCAGATTTTTAACACCTAACGTTAGGCAGGTGCAAACCAGTGTACTGATAAACGGGGAAGAGTTGGATCTAGTAGACACCACATCATTTCTGGGTATTACATTAGACTCAAAGATACAGTGGGGCCCACATATAAATAAATTATCGAAAAGACTCAGCTCTGCAGCTTACGCAGTTTTCAAAATACGCCAGTTGACTGATGTTGACACAGCAAGACTTGTATACTTTAGTTATTTTCATAGTGTTATGTCTTACGGTATTTTGTTGTGGGGAAATGCTGCTGACATTCAAACTATATTTGTGTTGCAGAAAAGAGCTATTCGAGCAATTTATAACCTCAGTAGCAGACATTCACTGAGAGAAAAATTTAAAGAAATTAATATAATGACGCTAGCATCGCAGTATATATTTGAAAATATTATTTATGTCAAAAAAAACATTAATAATTTTTGTAAGAAAACCGATATTCACAGCGTCAATACCAGAAACAAAAATAAACTGATATTACCAATGACTAGGCTCCAAAAAATTAGTAACTCCTTTAGGTGCCAAGGTGTACGTTTCTACAACAAAATCCCCAGTCATATTCAAAATCTAAGTTTAAATAAATTCAAGACTGTGGTCAAGCAAAAACTGTGTAAAAAAGCATTCTATACAGTCAGAGATTATATAGACGACAAAAATGCTTGGGATTAAGCCGCTCAAATGAACCGGGCTCTTTCATTCATGGATGACATCTCAATTTTTGACATATTTATTTCCTTTGGACATGTTTTATTTTTTCAAGTGACATGTTTTATTTATTATTTACTATTTCTGGACATGTTTTTTTTTTGTCATGGTAACAATAATTTGTGAAGTGTGAGTATTGTGTAGACTGATGTTACGATCACAAAACCTATGATAAGTCTTTCGATTTTCTGGCAGTTAGAGGCTGTCATGCTCACTTAAATTTCCTGCTGATGGTGGCGTTGTGTGTCGGGTTGTTTTATTCCCTACAACTTGGTTGAGTCGAACAACGCTGATACACACGTCATGCTCGTGAACGGGTGCTGTCTGTCGGGACTGGTCAACTCTTACATGCCATGTCAATCCGGATTCAGTTATGTTATCTTTTGGAGGGTAACCTACTTTTATCACTCACATCAGACTCCACAACTCTCACATTGATAGAATAAAAAATATGTAAACATCAATTATTTATTTAAAAGAGTATCTATGGAGTTTCTTGCCGGCTCTTCTCCATAAGACCTACTATTTGGAACCGTGCATGTAGTTTTGACATTTCAAAAGTACCTGTATATGGTCTAATTGAAATAAAAAATTTGAGTTTGAGTTTGAGTTTGAAATATTGCATTCGCTTACATTTATTTTCAGTGAAGTATTTTGCACAAAATAGTAAGAGGAATTCGGTCTGCCGGACTATTAATGTGTCATACATGTCAAATGCTAGTCGTATAATTTACCAATCAACGTCTGACGTGAATTATTTAATAAAGTGCAGGTATAATAAATCACAAAATTGAACCACCGAAAAATGCCATTTACGGCATTGAGATTAGAATTGGAATATATATTGGAATCATCATGAAAGAAAAAAAGAAAAGAGAACCAGACTGAATAAAGAACAACACGAGTCTATTTCAACATAAATATTAAAAAAAAACATTCCAACCTAATTATCATCTATGAATGAGTGGAGAATTATAAGCACACTGCAATTAGGACGCGCTAGAAAAATCAAATTAAAACCTCTAATGAACAAACATAGCGGGAGGCGGTTGCCGGTTGGTTACATAGAGTAGGTTATGAAATAGTAGGAACAGAGACGGCAAATATTAAATTCTTATTCCCTTATTACACACGCGGCTGTTATACGTAATAAAAAGTATTTTATGCCACATACATACATATTTTCACGCGTGTCTCTCTTGGGGTAGGCAGAGAGATTTTCACATCATTTTCACTTCATCGATATTCATTTATGCCAACCAGCAGGGTTATAGAAGCCGCTTACTTTTAATAAATAAATTGACATGACGATTGGCAGGTTAAATTAAAAACCTTCCATCTCCTATTTTGCTGTTCCTGGCAAGATTCACAATATTATTCTCATAGACGAATATCCACATCAGAATACATACATTGTGGAACGCAATAATTTTTTTTTTTTTAAAAAGCTTACTAGCAATGTGGGTCGCACGTTACTAGTATTCTTGTTAACCCCTTGTGCTAAGCTAAATATGTTTGTAGTACGAGTGGGTTCACGTCGGTTGTGCAATGGGTGGGTTTCGAAGCGGCAACCACATGATCGCAAGCCTGACGTCCTAGCCATTAGGCTACCGCCGCTTATAAAATATTGAGTCATAGAACATAGTATTTTAATAAAGATATAACATACCATCACACCTGTATTCCCCGAAGGGTTAGGCAGAGGTGTACGCATGTAACCCGCAGTTCAGCGGTATGTTTAGGTCCCATGTAATAGGAGGTGAGCCTATTGCCATTAGCCAGACACAAATCCCAAACTCGGAGCTGCAAATTCTCGGAATTAAGAATTTCATAGAAAAACCCAATAACAATTTGGTTAACTTGGGCATCGAACCCAGGTCCTCTAGCGTAGCAGTGGCACTCAGAACCACTAGGCTAATGAGGTAGCTTTTTACGAAAATGAAACTTAAGTGTTAATGCTGAGAACGAGTTCATGTCTGTGCAACGGATGATCAGTCTTTATCATCTTAGTCTTTATCACAGGCGTAATGGTTAGTACATCTTAATAGGTAGTTCAGAACTACAGCACTGATTATCAGCTTAAAATGGATTTAAAAATACCTCTATTCAAATCTACTCTGTGTTGCGTTATTCAAAGTGTTCCTGTCGCATAGTTAGTCTCCGCAGTTTCCGCCAGGGGCGCCCGCGGCCGCACTCTACAAAGCTTTAGAAGAATTTTTATACTGCCTTCACTCTGCACCAATTATTTAGCATGCCGCGATGCGCATTGATTCTTCTTTGTTTGTTATGCTAATGAAGGTACCAGGTGGCGTTTTACTTATTACTTTTGACTTTGCAAGAGATATTGTAAAGCATGCTACAATAAAGCATTTTTTATAAAATTGGAGTTAATTTGTACCCTACTCAAAGCCGCTATGGCTCTTTCTTCAAAATACCATTTCAGACCTTGTCTTGCATTAAAACTCACATATTTGCTAGTACTATGTCTGGACTTTAAAAGAGACCGTTATTTTCTGAGTTAGTTTCGGTGTTTCTTCTCAGAGGTCGTCAGTTAATGCCGGAAAGGTCAGGAAATGCCGGTGCCATCTAGTTAAAAAAATTACAATATTGACTTATAAAAGTGTCCTCGAAAGATTTTTTTATAGAAATAAATATCGTATAATCATTTACCCGGTTAATAGTAATAGATTTACCCTCTATTACGTGGCATCATATGCTCTAACATACAGAAATGCTGAAAATGTATATTACTCACCTACATAACGACTAGTACGCCCATATTTCAATTCCCACATAATTTAAAACGACACCATTTAAAATCAAGAAACGACGTAAGAAATGAAATACAAATAACACGTTCGCATAAAGCAAGGAATCGTACGAGACGCAGATAAATATTTCGCGCGGATTCCCCGACACTATAGTGCAAATCGGTCGCTTGTATACCTAAGAATCCCGGGTTTCCCGTGATTGAGGCGCCTCGGATTGAGGTGGGATTGAGCCGGGATTTACCGCGAGAATCAAGTCGCCAAGAAAATGTTTTCCTTCTGCATAGTGCAGTACTTTTCCAGGTATTCCACAAGCTCTGGATTTACAATTGACAGAATTGAAATTGTTTATTATTATCCTCTTTGCGTGTCTTCTTTGTTATTTGAAGCGTGCTATTTCCCTTAGGGTATGCAAGTACTTTGTTTTGTAGAGTCCTTTGTTAGAATTTATTAATTTATATGTATAAAACAAATGATGTAAAAACCTCATTAGTCTTTGGTTGCCGTAAGGTCCATATTATGGACCTGAAGTAAAACGCGTTATTTTATTTTTCTGCCGAGAGATTAATACTATGCTATTAATACTTTCCCTTCCCTTTCTCCTTCACCTTCGGATCACTCTTGTGAACAGACGTGTGTTTAAAAATACTTGTTAAAAATATATTTAATTTGACTGTGTTAAGTTAATATAACTTACATTTGTTAACACCGAAAGTCTATAATTGCTTGTGCATCAGTTAATTGTAAGTGTTCAGCGTTGCAAGGCCCTCGTTAACATATACGCCACGCATTTACGGAGATCAACCTAAGTGGTCAGCTGACCGTCTACGGACCACATAAACTACGAACTTCGAATAATAAAATGTCAAGAGTTCAGCGTTCACCACCAAGTGGTAGCTTGCAGTTTAGCTCGTCGGATACTGATATATCCCATCTACAACAGGAAGTCCCTTCAGACTTTGTTTCGAAGCGGTTTAAAAGGCCCCGGAATGATGATCAAGTCATCTCTGAATTTAAAGACGAGATATTGCGGATGCTATCGGACTGGAAAGCAGATCAAGATCAAACACTGAAAAAGTTATGTGAGGATATAGCAGAAGTTAAGCTACAAAATTTTAATATTCAGCAAACTAATAAGGACATTGAGAAGGCTATGGATTTTTTATCTAAGCAATATGATGAAATGAAAGAAAAAATTACCAAAATAGAACAGGAACGTAAAGACAGTATGATGTATGCCAGGTCATTAGAGAATAAAATTGAAGAACTACAAAGACGTCTTAAGTCCACAGTCATCGAGTTTCGGAACGTGCCCTCTACTACGCAACAGGTTAGGCCTGAGACACATCATGACCTATGCAACTATATACAAACCGCTTGCAAATCTCTAAAAATCAATCTACAACCGAACGATATAAAGGATGTTTACAGAGTAGGAAATAGAAATGGAAAATCTACAATTATTACTGAGTTCACTACATGTCTAATGAAAAATAATATATTAGACGGCGTTAAGAGATACAACAAAGACAATCCAAACAATAAAATAAGCTCCATGTCTATGGGAATTCCTGGTGAAAATGTCCCAATATATATATCGGAAAGTTTGACGCAAACTGGCAGACGCTTGTTTTTATCGACCCGGGACTTCAGTAAAACTAGTAATTATAAATTTTGCTGGGTTAAAAACGGAAGAATTTTTCTGAAAAAAAATGATGGAGATAAACGCATTGAAATAAAAAGTGAAGATCAACTAGAGTCGATCAAAAAGCAAATATGACTCATTTATTCATCAAACTTGCTTAGTAGGGTAATATCATTAGATTTCATAATTCTTGTGAATTGCGCTCAGTGTAACACCTACCGTTTTACAACTCTCAACAATAAATTGAGACGTGTTTGCTTTGCCACATTTTTGCTTATACCGTCAATGGTGGTAAAAAAAATTATTAAATTGTTAAACATTACCCACTTTTACTTGAAAATTATGTTAAATGTATGTGATGTGAATTTTATCATATTATTTATTTTGGTGAGCAGTAACAAGTTCTACTACACAAATAATTATAATACACACCTACTCTATACTAAGTATACACATACAATTACACTGCCTTCTTGTGTCCACGAAAATGTTTATTGTGAATGTGAATCACCAACAAACTTTGCGCGCTGTGTTGCTACGGTAAGTTTTCCAATTTTTGGACTTGTGTTAAATGTTTTCTTGGCTCTGCATACTTATTTTATTATTCACCTATATTCGCGGCTGTTAATGACTTAATGAGTGAAATAGATGAAATTAATATATCTGAACATAGACGTTGCGACCCTGATGAATTTCACAGATATATTCTAGTTCCTAATAAATATTTAAAAATTCTTTCTCAAAACATACGTAGTATTAACGCCAATTACGATAGTTTAACAGTTCTACTATCACGGTTGCAAACTAGGTTTGATATTATAGTTCTACCTGAATGCTGGGTATCGTCTCACAGTGTTATACCCCATATGGAATCGTATAACTATCACGTTACCACAGACAATTATAATCAAAATGATGGGTTAATATGTTATATCAATGAAAATATTACTTATGAAATTAATGAACCGTCATTTCCAGAGACTAATTGCTTGGTTATTAAAATATCTGCTCTGCAAACTGCAGTCATTGCAATATACCGGCCACACTGTTTCCGGCACAATGTCGCGAATTTTGTGCAAAACTTGAATGTCTTGCTTTGTTTATTGTCATGTTTTAAGAATATTATTTTTATTGGGGATATTAATATCGACATCTCGCACGACAATAGTGAGAATGGTTGTGTAGATTATTTAACACTACTTGCATCACACGGTCTCTTGCCTACACATGTAACTTCTACTAGACAGGAATCATGCTTAGACCATATTATGTTAAAAACTAAGTTCCCAGCTAAAAGTTTCACTATTAAATCAACTGTCACAGATCATGATGCAATATCCCTATGTATACAGCTAATACGATCCCCGATTTTGTCCAACCGAACCGTATCCAAAATTGATTACGATGGTGTCCGGACAATGTTAGGGAACATTGATTTCAATCCTGTTCTTAACTCCCAAGAACCTAATACTGCGGCTCAAATCTTTATTCGTCTTCTAAACAATTTGTTGCATACGAATACGAAAACTTGTTCAATACGCTGTCGAGCCAGAATAATTAAGCCTTGGATGACAGCTGGTCTACTAAGGTGTATTCGCAATCGAGATTTGATTCACAAAAAAATGAAACAAGCGCCTGATAACGACGTATTAAAAACAACCTACCGTAGATACCGCAACCACTGTAACAATGTTTTACAAAAGCTTAAAAGGGAATATGATAAAGCTGAAATAAGAAAGGCTGCTGCTACAAACAGTAAAAAGCTATGGAATGTCATTAAAAAGACTACTCACCTGCAAAAACCTCGTGATACGGCACACCATCTTCTATCTATATCTTCGTCTGCTCAACAGTCCGTGGAATTGATTAATACTTACTTTGTCAACATCGGCAGGTCTCTAGCAGAGCAAATTCTAAATAGCTATGATAATAATTCCCCCACATCTACTCACCACATAGTCGCTCCTGCTGCCCCCTCCTATTCTTTTGTGATGCTGGATACGGATGAAGATGAGGTTGCACGCTTGATAATGTCTCTTAAATCTAGTAGTGTAGTTGGATGCGATGGCATTCCTTCAAAATTCATCAAGATGTTTAGTTGTCGTCTCGTTCCTGTTATAACACATGTCTGTAGGCTCAGTCTTTCTTTGGACATATTCCCGAATATATTCAAGGAATCCTTGGTTATTCCGGTTTATAAGTCAGGGAATCGAGACTGTGTTAACAATTACCGCCCCATTTCAATTTTACCAACTATTTCAAAAATTTTGGAACGTATTATTAACTCCAGACTCATAAATTATCTTGAAAAGTATAGGTTGCTAGCCCCTCAACAATATGGGTTTCGAGCGGGTCTGTCAACGGCTGATGCTGTGCATGATATAACTGACTATATTGTTGATAAACTTGACTCTGGGAAAAAGGCTCTCGCCATATTCCTGGACTTGGCAAAAGCGTTTGACACAGTCTCGATTCCTCATCTTGTTCATAGACTTGATCGACTTGGGATCAGAGGAAACCAGTTGGACCTTCTCAAAAATTACCTGGAGAATAGAGTCCAACGGGTTAAAGTAGGAACGCACATTAGTGAAGAGCAGCCGGTGTCTTACGGTATCCCTCAGGGCAGTGTGTTAGGCCCTACCCTTTTCCTAGCCTACATAAATGATTTATGTAAGATGACATTGGCAAATGGTAAGGTAATATCGTTCGCTGATGACACTGCGTTGGTATTTTGGGGACATAACTGGGAAGAAGCTTTCTACCATGCACAAAACGGACTGAACGATGTCATGCAATGGCTTAAATCAAATCTCCTGACGATCAATTCTGAAAAAACAAATTTTGTTATGTTTACTCCCCGTAATTATTCAATACCACTGCAAAATGCGCTGTCAATTACAGCTCATTCGTGCTCAGTTCAAGTTGCTACCCAGTGTTCCTGTCCCAAAATAAAAAAACTCCCCTTGGTAAAGTACCTGGGTGTTATGATTGACCAGAACTTGCATTTTCAATACCATATTACTCAATTGGCATCCAGGGCTAGGAAACTTTTGGTTATATTTAAAAATCTGAGACACATTTCCGATTTCAAAATTATTAAACTGGTTTATTTCTCAATGTGCCAATCAATATTTACATATTGCATTACTACCTGGGGTGGAACATCTAAGAAATGTATTATAAATCTGGAAATAGCTCAGCGAGCAATTTTAAAAGTTGCCACTTTCCGTCCAATTTTGTTCCCTACGACTGAGCTATATAGATCGTGGCAGGTCCTAACGATACGTCAACTATTCATTTTGAATACTATATTAAAAAAACATACCGAAATGCCCTTAGACCATAATATTTTCTACAAGAGAAGATTTGACATTGTCTGTACTAACCCTAGTTTAAATAGAAAATTTGGTAAAAGATTTTTTTGCTTCATGGGGAGTTATCTTTATAATAAATGTAACAAAGCCAATAAAATTTACGCTCTGAGCTATTACAAATGTAAAATAATTGTCATAGCTTGGCTCTTAAAAATGGACTATAGGGAGACAGAAAATTTACTTCAAGTCATGGTATGAACACACACACACACACACACACGCACACACACACACACGCACACTCACCACACACACACACGCACGCACGCACGCACGCACACGCACACACTCTTTCACACACACACACACACACACACGTCCACGCACGCACGTATAGAGTGTATAACCTGTTCTGAGGGTGGAGACCTGGTGACCTGTAACACAAGGTTCCCACCTTATTTCGGGCACCAGTCTCCACAATATTTTTGTAATGTACTGTGTTTATAATGTAATGTGTAAACAATTATTGTGGAGAAATAAATAAACCCTTTATTATTATTATTATTATTATTACTTTCTCTGGGTAGAATAACATCATATTTATTAGCCTTTTCTATCTGCAATAAGTAATGTAGCAATCTATCATTTTTTCAAATAGGTAAGTGCAGTGCAGTATATGTGGAGGTTAAACTCCGGAGTTTAACCTCCACATATAAAAAGTATTTTTAAAATATTAGTCATTTTGCCAATCGGGTCTCTTTTTCCACTCGTGGACCAAATAAATAATGCCTACATTTTCTCCGCACCGTATTGCCCTTATTTCTTTACGTTTTTGATAGCGATCGAATGAAAAGAGTTCCTACGTTACTATAAACATCAATTTGCTTTTGGCAACCAGGTAGCAGCGGCTTTGGGGAGCGAGCAAATATCTCAAATCCTCGGCTTAGATAAAAGTCTCCTAGTATTGCAGTGCAGGCAATATGAGATGCTTATCTTTTTGCTATTTGGAATCTTGGAGGCTGATCCATTGTGGGATCCGTTCTTCAGTTTACGACTAGATATCAAATAGAATGCTTGTACTTATGTACAATTATAAAAAATATGAATAATAGTATTGCTTAAATGGGATGTTAATGGCAGTCAATTAAGTAGTATCTAAAGAACTTGATGCTGAACAGTCTGTGTATCAAAAATTTCTTATCTAAATTCAGCAAATGGGGATCACTTTATGGGAACCTCTTCACCTTCCTTTAAAGTAGATATAAAAAAGTATATTGATTAAATTGAAACAATCTTAGATCGAATGATGTATATTTGAACATATTATTCGTTCGTGTAAGTCAAAAAAGTCGTGAGATTGTAGATAGAAATTTTGTGAGTGTAACAATGTTTTGGCATAGACATTCTATTTTACGAAGGCCGTTTAATTTTATGTCAATGATATAAAAATTATCAAAGAGGACTTCGTGGGATAGAGTGACATTATATACACATTTAGTTTAACATCACATTTACGGTAAACAGCACCATGGTAACCGAAAGTATCAAATGACTTCAATCGATTTTCAATTTAATCTCCATATAATAGAGTTTATTATCCATTGGTAACAATCTCTGTCCTTTAGCCCCATGTTGTAAACTGCATATAAATAAAAGAGAAAACTCCAGATAAACGTAGGCGTAAAAATTTAAGATGCACCAACGTAGCGAAAATTACATGGCTCACACCGAACTTCGCAACAGCGCGAGAACCACAATTAACAATGCAAATTTGCCAAGTGCGAAAGCTGTTCTGAATTTCATACCAGGAATACATATGGTAATTGGGTTTGAACATGAGAAAAACGTTACAGTACAGACGAGAAGCTTAATATGAGGTAGTATTATTATTGGAAGCATAGTCACTCACTGTGGGTCTCATAAGAAAGCTCAAGTCACTCAGCAAGAGAAATGAAAGAACCAAAGTAGCCGACAGAGCTCAAACGGTTAAGCAAGATTAAGGGGCACTAGGGCTCATACCTCGTAGGACATCAGTTCTCTAGCCGCTGGGAAGTACTTTTCCTGGGAGGCCACACAGGGAAACGCAGTATGGGACGACCTCTAACGAGATGAACAGACGACCTGGTAAATATCGGAAGTTGTTGGATGCAGCCAGCTTATAACTGATCCTCATGGAAGGCAATGGGGGAGGCAGATGACGTCATGCTGCTATAATGATGATTATTATTATTAAAGTGATAGAAATTTGCCACTGAATTCTACTGTTATGGTATGACCGTATTGTCAAATATTATGCGATAAGCAAGAATGTGGTGTAAGATTTTTGTTTATCAGAAAATGCCGTGCGCGTAGCGGAATACTGGCTCAATCAAGTTTAATGTTTTCAATGATTTATTTTCTTTTTCTCCTCTCTTTCCGTTTTCTGTTGATTCGATAAGAAGAAGGAGTTGTATTAAGTTTTAAACGGTTTGAATTTAGCAAATAAAATTCATTAAAATTATTATTATTCAGTAAATTATTAATAATTTATTAATTATTATTCAGTAAAATTATTGTGTAAAGCCTTAGTAACTGAGTTTTGTGATGCTACACCACTATTGTTTCTAGGATTTTCTATGCTGCGGTTGTTCTTTACATAACGCTTATGTTGTCATTTTATAACAATAAAAAAACTGGTATTTCTTTTATCTAAGAAGTATAAGACAGCTTAGCGTGCAAGGTTCTCGATGTACTAATAATGGTCAGTTGGTCACCCATCCATAAATAGGCCGGGGCAAGCGCATCTTAACCCAAAGTTCCATTGATCAACATTGTTCTTATTACACCACGAAACGTGAGTATTAGACCATTGAGTAATAAAACCATTTTAAAAAAGAAATTCTAAATTAATTGCGACTTGAGGCACCGTCTGTACCTAGAGACTAAGGCTCGTTAAGATCTTAAAGGAAAAGATGTTCCCAGTCTGTCTCATTTGCACAAAGTTTTGACTTCGTTAGTATTTGCGTCGGAACATCTGTGAACTGCCTCAGTGGGATTAACTTGGCAATCAAAAAACTAATGATGTTACGGACTTAAGGAAAGCTTATGGCTAAGTAATGAATACGCTGATTAATCGATCTGAGGCTACGCTGTGCTTACCGTCAAAGGCACCGACTTCCGAAACTGTTTCGCACATAACAACATTTTTTTAAATTTTGAAGCCGGGGTTACTTTTGCTTAATGTGTATTTTTCTTAATATTATGTCCTTTAGCATGCAAATGGAACCGAGAGAGACAGCTATTCCTACCTGATATTGTAAATGTGAAAGTAACTCTCTTTTTATTTATTTACTGTCACCTTTTAATGCCTAAACCGCTGAACAGATTTCGATAAAATTTGGCAAGGAGAAAGGTTGCATCCTGAGGAAGGACATAGGCCTAGACCTTTTGTCTCAAAAAGTCGTCTTGGGATGCGAGTGAAACTGCGGTCTGCAGCTAGTATTGAATAAAAAGCATTACATTCAGAAATTTACACAAATAAGCGTGAAGTCATAAAATATGTCTACATAAAATAAATTCAAATCTTTTTTTCAATAAAAAATACGTAATAATTTTTTTTTATACATTCAGTATTTATTACTTCTGGTGTTGAACCATTGAAATAATAATAAGTTTTTATATAAATAAAATATATTGGATCTCACGAACGAACTACATTTAAATGAGTTCCATTTATTGAAATAATGTTATCAGTTTTATCATCGTGGATATTTTGGTTATACGTCTGTAATGTACAAAAAGCGCAGTCAGTCAGAATTTTTGAGAATCTTATACAGCCACCTAGTAGATTCATCACATATTTCCAGCCAACCCGTAATGTATTTTTTTTATTTTAACTCTTATGTTAAAAGTTTTAAATTGTTTGTCTATCAATACTTACGTACTTATAGCATGTAACGTGAGTGGGGACCACACACCGGAAAGCCCAGTGTGGGACCTCCAACGAAATGGACGGTGACCTGGTAAAGGTCGTTGAGAGTCGTTGGATGCAGGCGGTAAATAACCGGTCCTTGTGGAAGTCTTTGGGGGAGGCCTTTGTTCGGCAGTGGATTTCTATTGACTGATATCTTTTTTTTTATGGAATAGGGGGACAAACGAGCCGACGGATCGCCTGATGGTAAGCGATTACCGCCGCCCATGGACACCTTCAACACCATAGGAGTCACAAGTGCGTTGCCTCACTCACTCGGCGAAACACAACGTAAGCGTTGTTTGACGCCGGTTTACTGTGAGGCCGTGGTATCACTCCGGTCGAGCCAGCCCATTCGTGAAGAAGCATGGCTCTCCCACGTAAAACATGAAATATCATGATGATGATGATGAGATAACGTGTATGAAATACATTAGATTAAGCCTGTTGTTGATACAGTATCAGTTACGTTACAATATGTCAGTACCCTGCTTATTCTAAGGTGTGTCAGGTCGTTTTATTCCCTACAACATGTTTGAGTCGAACCACGCCGATACAAACCTTATGCTCGTGAACAGGTGCCATCTGTCGGGACTAGAGATGGGTTTATGCCAGGGCATTTATTTTTTGCCCAAAATGCCTGGGCGGAAACCCATCTAAAGTCGGGACTGGTCAGCTCTTACTTGTTGTGGCAATCCCTTTCTTTTTAATATAACACCTATACTGAATAAATCTTACACATCTAACTGCATAATTCTCAAACTATTTAAAACAAAGTGGTAAAGATTATTGTATCATGTTTTTTTTTTTAAAGGAGTATCTATGGGGTTTCTTGCCAGCTTTTCTCCATAAGATCCACATTTTGGAACCGTGCTGCTAGTTTTGACTTTTCAAAAGTACCTTTTATAATGGTTTAATTGAAATAAAACATTTTGACTTTGAGTAATTAAATATGAAATACCAACACGCCATTGATTTTTATGAAGGCTGATTAATTGAATAAATTATAAAGGGGCATATAAATAACGAATATTCACTAACATATTTTAGGTAACAGAATGAATTTTATAAATTTCCGTTGTACTGAATGATACTGAATGATAGACTGAGAAACAGTGTGATAGGACAACAATGCAGGCTGAAAGATGATGTAGCGCCACGTATTGAAAATAAAATTCGTCGTTTTACGTGGGAGGGCCATGCTTCAGCACGAATGGGTCGGCACGACCGGAGTGATACCACGGCCTCGCAGAAAACCGGCGTTAAACAACGTTTACGTTGTGTTTCGCCGAGTGAGTGAGGTTACCGGAGGCCCAATCCCCTTTTAAAAGGTCGGCAACGCACTTGTGACTCCTATGGTGTTGTGGGTGTCCATGGGTGGCGGTAATCGCTTACCATCAGGCGATCCGTATGCTCGTTTGCCGTCCTATCTCATAAAAAAAAAGATGGTTTGGACATGTTGAAAGGACGATTAGCGAATGGAATTTATAAGGCGAAAGACAGCAGCAGCGTCGGAAGAGGTCGCCCTAGAAGGAATCGCCGATCTAATTAGCGAAGTGCTTTAAAAAGATCTGTGCGTAGAACTCGCAACCGGCGCGTATGTATGAGAAGATGTATGAATGTGGATGAAGCAAAAGAAGTAGCAAGTGGCGATCTATAGTTTCTGCCTACCCCTGTGGGAGACAGGCGTGGCGTGACTGTATTTATGTATATTTTATGTTTAATTATTCACAGAATCCTTCTCATTCTTCTCCAGGTTTATTGGAACAAAATCTTATGTTACAGTGACTTCCAAGACCTGTTTGTTAAAACCACAAGCAGGCCCGTGTCGTAGTAAAGTAAAAATGTGGTTTTATGACCCTGCGATCTCCAACTGTTCTACATTCGACTGGGGTGGCTGCCAAGGCAACGGTAACAGGTTCGACACATTTCCCGATTGCTGGGGATATTGTATGAGCAAGCCAGGTCGTAGTAAGTATATTTATTTATGACTAAATGTTAACATTGGTTATGTCTGACGTTACTTTTCCTCCGAAACACCACTCATTAATATTAATAACTAGCTTCCGTCCGCGACTTTGTCAGCGTGGACTTCAGAATTGGGTCCGACCTGGATAAAAAGTAGCCTATGTGTTATTCCAGACTATAATCTATCTAAATCCATCTATCAATCACAAACTTTCACGTTTATAATATTACTAAGGATAATAAAATTCCTGTTTCGACCGGATCGGATGAAACTCAACGGCCGAAACGCCTACTAAGCCGGTTTTACTATGCCGTACCTATCCATTCCAGTAAGAAACAAAATAGAATCATTGTTGAAATGAATATGGTACAGTAAGTACCATATTCATTTGAGATAAAAACGAAATAGAAACATTATTTTTCTACGTGGGAGAGCCATGCTTCGGCACGAATGGGCCGGCTCGACCGGGGTGATACTGCGGCCTCACAGAAAACCGGCGTTAAACAACGCTTACGTTGTGTTTCGCCGAGTGAGTGAGGTTACCGGAGACCCAATCCCATTTTAAAAGCCCGGCAACGCACTTGTGACTCCTTCGGTGTTGCGGGTGTCCATGGGCGGCGGTAATCGCTTACCATCAGGCGATTCGTCTGCTCGTTTGTCCTCCTATCCTATAAAAAACAAAAAAAAATGCAACAATGGCCGCAAGCGGGTGTTGGGTGTGAGCGTTTAATTCCCAGGTCGCTTATTCAGAAATTATTGTGGTAGTGGTAGGTACTCAGCACCGCATTGATCTAAACCACGCAATGTTTTATATTTTTTAATTTTTGTCTAATCTCAATTGAACTTTTGTGTTGCCATATGTATGAATCAGAGTTATATAAAGTACTAGCGGGCCCGGCAAACGTTGTCTTGCCCTGTATCATCATCTTCCTGCCCTTTATTTGTCGTCGGCGCAGCATGTCCTGTTCTTCCATTCATCACATTCCCATGTCTTGCCCTGTATATTAAAAAAAATCGAAGAACCCGATTGCGGTGCCACCTACCGGCTCAAATTGTGAATCTAAAGCATCCAGGAACCCAATTAAATATACACAAAAAAAAAAACAAAATCAGACCAGCAGCTTATGAGAAGTTCGGACAATGCACAGAACGCCATCTACTTACTGGCCTTGCCGAAACAGAAATCGACATCATGTTCATTCATGTCCGTGTTTTATTTCTGTCAAATCTGTCAATCCGTTCCCGAAACAATGTAGGTATGAGAAAATAAATTTTCATCATGTTTTTTTTCGATATTTTAATATTTATTCTGCTATTCAGGGAGGAGACAAATTCAACAAACCAAATATCATAACAATCGGTTCACCCGTTCTCGAGTTATATGTGTTGTAACAAACCC
The DNA here is from genome assembly GCA_910591435.1 of Acronicta aceris. NCBI lineage: Eukaryota > Metazoa > Arthropoda > Insecta > Lepidoptera > Noctuidae > Acronicta > Acronicta aceris. The sequence continues at coordinate 2,016,630 of OU342767.1, read as the reverse complement.
GATTTTGTTTTATATATATAAGATGACCCGGTGTACTTCGTATCACCAGTCGTAACGATTTGAAAAAAATGGCTGAAAATTTTGATTTTCTACTCTGTATCGTTCTGACTGCAAGTCTATTTTCCATGTTATGGTTCATGCAGTTATTCTATTACAGACTCGAATGTCAACAAATAAGGTGCCTATTTTTTTCGGTTTGCACCGGTTGCGCCATACCTATTAAAAAAATTCAGATCTAAAAACGTCTAGCAACACAAAAAGGCATCAAATGTCATTGTAAGGATAACTTGAGTCGTTGAAAAATACTCAAAACAGTTTTTTCTATGAAATAGCTATCATGTTCTTGACTACTGACTCCAGTCTGAATCCATTCTTCTAGGTCGCACCAAATAGACGATTGACATCATTTTTTTTTCTGCATTCCAGCAAAATAGTTTAAGCACATTAAATACTCTTTTTTATATGCACGATTTCAAACAATGACAACCATCATACTATGTGGCAACTATGACAATTATCAAAATAACAGTTTATATGGGCTTAGGGGGTTTAGGAGTATGAAGCACAGAGAGTAATGCGCTCCATGCACCGTAGAAAAGGGAGGATCCTCCGACCGGACGGGTGTTTTGTCCGGTGGGCTACTGCCCGACAGTTCTTGTCGGATTTTACTATTTGTTCTTAAGTCACGGAGAAATCTGTTTGCGCGATGTAGGACTCGCGACTTAGTTCTTCCTTAATCGAGTAGATGGCGCTGTACTTGTAATGCCGCTACATGGGTAAAAATGTAAAATTAAATTATCCCACGGGAACGTGATAAAAAATATCCTATGTCCTTCTCCTGGTTTTAAGCTACCTCCCTACCAATTTTCAGCCAAATCAGTTCAGCCGTTCTTGAGTTATAAATAGTGTAACTAACACAACTTTCTTTTATATATATAGATTTGGCCTTTGCCATGACATGCTTCGAAGTATATCAGAATTAATACGAAAATATCCATATTATTTTTGTGCTAAGAATACGCACAGTTAAGATTAAAAAAGAAATAAAATGATATCGCAATAATTCTAGTCATGTATCTAGTATGGCAACAAAGGTGAAAATACAGAAATTATAATATTATGACAACTGTCAGTCGGCCGTATACGTCTCGCTGTTTTGTATTTCTTTCTAAGGTGTATCTCTTGATTTTCTGTGTTACTATTAGCTTCTAATAGCTCTATTTACGTAGGTTGCAGTTTATTTTCACGTAAAGCTTAGGTAAATACCTACTTGCCTTAATATTTGACAAAACATAACCTTTGATAATTTAAACTGAAATATCTTTAGTTCCTACGTTCCAACAATATTGAAACTGAAACAAAAATTGTTCCGAAATTCAAACTCTATATTTTTACATATTTTTCATGTGCAACAAAAAACTGACAAAAAAAAAATGGAATGGGAGTTCGCCATTGTTCTTTGTTTTAGAAAGCCGTCCAAGATATTGCTCCCTGACTTTTGACTACGGATACTGCTTTGGTGCGGTAGAGAGGTGGTACTATGACGCCGTCTGGAAGGTCTGCAAGTCCACCATCTACTCTGGCTGTGGCGGTAACAAGAACAACTTCTACAATCAGGAACAGGTACATCCATACAAGTTAAAAAACCCTGTCCGACCAGTGAAGGTATTATTAGGTATCAAGACCTGGTTCTTTTTCGAATTACGCGTAAAAAATACCCCGAATAAAATATAATAAAATAAGGAAAACTAAATGGCAATACTAACAGTGAGTGTCAAACACACTAAGGCTGATCATGCAGGTTTCTCATTAAAAAAACATCTGGTTATTGGAGATATTGAAGCGACGGCTATGGAGGTGATATGGAAGCGGCGGTAGCCTAATGACTTGGGCGACGGACTTGCGATCATATGGTTTCCGGTTCGAAACGTAATCATTGCACTACCGACGTGTACCCACTCGTAGCATAAGCATTTAGCTTTGCACGAGGGGTTAACAAGAATACTAGTAATGCGCGACCCACATTGATGGTAACCTTAAAAAAAATAGCGGTACCCAATTTAAGCATGAGAATAGTGAATTTTAAACTTTTTTAATATATGTACAGTCGCGATCAAAAGTCCTTATGCAATGTCATAACGCAATAGCTTGACGTTTAGTTTGACTTAGGACCCTCTATTCATTGTCGTTAACAAGTGACACGCACTGGTTGCACGCACTTCTCGCTCGTACTGTTCATAGCAATGTAATCCTTATGGATCGTGCTTATGGACTTTTAAGCTTTTACTGTACTTACTTTCATGAATAGGTATTACATGTTTATTATTTTATTTGGATACCTCTATCTATATATGCCTCCTTCGGAATGGACAGGTTTTTTCTAACATAATGAATAGTATAGTATATTCTGGTCTATTGGTCTTCTGGTCTATTGGTCTTCTGGTCTATTGGTCTTCTGGTCTATTGGTCTTCTGGTCTAATTTAATAAAACTAGTCCTAACACGAGCAAAAAATCCTTAATGGTTTAGTTCATTAATCCTGGATTTAAGTCCAGTTCTGGATCGAATGAAGTATTTTTGGATTTGTGTATGAAATTCGAAGTTTGGATTTGTGTCCGGTTAATGGCAATATACTCGCACCATATTACATGAGAGCATACCGGTGAACTGTGGGTGTACAATAGTACACCTATTTAATTAGGGAGTTAAATGTTATTGTTTTTTTTTTTATTTAACTGTCTCATTAGCCAAGTAGATCTGTTCACGATTGCTACGCTTTAGATCCTGGGTTCGATTCCCAGAAGCAAAGTGTTATTGGGTATTTCTATGAAACTCTCAGTAGCAGCTCGGAGTCTGGATTTGTGCTCGGTTAATGGCAATAGGCTCGCCCTATCACATGAGACCTAAATACCGGCAATCTGTGGGTATACATTATGTACATTGTACGCCTCTTCTAATCCTTCGGGAATATACGCGTAATGGTATTTCATATTATTTTGTGCTGTTTTAATATTTTTTGTGGCACAGTGCGACATGATTTGTCGGTTTGGTAAAACAGCCATCACTACGGCGAGCACAAAAGTAGGAGGCAACAGGAATGTACTCATCATCAACCCTTGGAACGTGACCCATAGACGTGGGCTAGAGCAGACCACAGTAACCCGCTTAAATACTAGCACCGCTGCCGGATAATCACAGGACTAAAAGGACCCTGTCAATAATTTTATGGAAAGTATTATCAGCTAAGAACGGCCAATAAACATTTTTTAAAAGTTCTTTCTGTGTTTATTACACTGCATAATTTGGAGATGCAGCAAAGATTTCAATGTTGACTGTAAAAAGCGACAATTTAACAATAAATTAAAAATCAGCCAAAAGGCTGCTGAATAAACGGTACCCGCATACTTATATTACCTAAATTAAAAAAAAATTAGGATCCTCAGTTACAGGAAGTAAATTGTTCACATCATCTGGGTCGCTGAGGAGACTGCACAACTTTTTACCAAATGCCACCAAAACTGTGTTAGCCCAGTCCCTTCTTCCTATCCTTGATTATACCGATGTAAGCTAGATGAACTTGAGCATGTACAAAACTTCACACATACTAGATATCTAAGATCATCAGAAAATTTGAGGCTTCAGATGTACCAATACATTCCACAAATGTTCCAGACAAATCTTTTACAGTGCAGGCTGGACGATTGTGGAATACTTTGCCTGTGTTAGTTAGGCGTGCACAAACATTGCCTATGTTCAAAGAAATGGTCAAGGAGCATTATTTAATCTGAAAGGTATGTATCTATGTATTTACTTATCTTTATTTTATGTTTCTTTTACAATATTATTCATTTGTGTTAAATCTGATAAGAATCCTGTCTATTTTTAAGTACGCCAGCCTACCTAAGTATCATCTTTCCTTTTTCTCACGAGTCCATCCGCAGTTTGTCATTAAGAGATCCATTGTATACCACTCTATGATATATAAGATTGTACTTTGGTATGCAATAAAGAGTTTTCTATATATATAGTCAACTACTGAAAAAAGACCTTCCGCATAGATTTCCACAAAGGCTGGTTATATGCCACTTGCATCTAACAAATCTCAGTGATCGGCAACAAACTCGCCTCTATTACATGGGACCTAACCATAACTGAGCATTGTGTGATCAGGTGTGGTATATGGTATGTTATGTGATTGAATGAACCTTTGAACACTTAACTGAGATCTCCACACTCACTTCACTTAAATGTCATGCTGATGGTGGCATTGGGTGTCGGGTCGTTTTACTCCCTATAATCTGGTTGAGTCGAACGATGCTGATATACACGTCATACTCGTGAACGGCCATGGTCAATGGCGAATTGCCATGGCAATCCGGATTCAGTTACCTATGTTATCTTTTGGAAAGTAATTATTCTTACACTTACATCAAACTCCACAATACTCATACTGATAGAAGAAAAACATTGTAAACATCAATTACCTTTTTAAAAGAGTAGATATCTATAGAGTTTTTAGCCGGCTCTACTCCACAAGACCATTTGGAACCATGCAAATCGTTTCCGACATTTCAAAAGTACCTCTAAGTAAAGTATATGGTCTAGTTGAAATATTTGAATTTGATCGGCAACAGACTTGCTGCATTTGCTTATTACATGGGACCTAAGCATAACCGATAATTGTGTGAACAGGTGTGATGATACGATGTGATTGAATGAATCCTTGAATACCAATTTCGGATCTCAAACAATGAATGAGTAAAAAATAATTTTAATAAAACATTTATTTTAACACAATAATTTACATCATCACCAAATTTCATATTTTTTGTGTTTCTCTTGTCTTCTTGACAAAGGATTACAATTACTTAGCTATTCGTAATTACTGCACACAAAGTATACACTGACTCAAAACAATATCTATGGAACACACAACGTTATTTTTATTGTTCGTTCGGGTAGGAAATGAACCGAACGAAAGTGACAAAATTACCAAAAACAATTGGACCGATTTAAGCAAAAATAATCCAATACACACAAACCTCATTCGCATAAATAATTCAATCCACAAAAACCTCATTCCGAGATAATTAGGTATGTTATATTGTGGATTAGATAATTTTTGCTGTACTTTTTTTTTTCAAAAAACCTTACTAATAATATGGGTCGCACATTACTAGTATTCTTCTTAACCCCTCGTGCTAAGCTAAATGCGTTACGAGTGTGTTCACGCTAGCTACGTGAACCCACTCGTAACACAAGCATTTAATGTAAAGGGTGGGTTTCGAACCGGCGACCACATGATCGCTAGTCCGCCGGCCTAGCTTTAAGGCTACCACCGCTTAATTGTATTGGTCTAATTATAAAACGCAATATCTATAAAATAAAATAACAAATGTATTAAATCCCTTTACCATTAATATCACAATTCACATCCCATTGCTTAGAGCCTCGGTGAATTTCTTAAACACTAAATCTGCCCTGAAAACAAGATAATAATAAAATTGTTAGAATTCATTAGAAAATTAACAGTCTATTGTTTTTTAAGCGGTGTTTTAAGTATAAAAACACAAATTTCACCTACACGAACACCTAGAGTTGGAACAACTATCTGTAGCCACAAATGCTTGGGTGTTCCGTACGGAGAATCGAACTGAGGTCCCCTACTTGACCACCGCCACGGTCGAGCAGGGGACCGAGTCGTCTTTTAGAAATTATTTAACAATGTAATCGGTCTCTGCCAGCTACACAAGTAAGCTGTCATCATAAATCATAGACTGATGTTTGGTGCTATGTAACTTCATAATTACATCTCCGGAGACTCATTTTATTTATGATGGATTTTTTAATAGACAGAGGCCAATTTGGGTAATACAAAATGTTCAGTTTCGATCCAGTCTCAGTGACACTGCGTTATCCGGTGCGTGGTCACCACTCGAGAACCTTTTTACCCCAGCGGCCATCAGTTCTACGAGCTGTGTCGTAGGTAAATGTCCAAACGATATTCTCCTCTTTTACTAGCTTTTAATCAACTTGCAATGTTTGTATTTTTATAACATAAGTTACATAACACACCATCACATTCATCATTCTTTGAAGAGTCAGGCAGTTCGCCGATATATTGAGATCCCTTTTGCCATTAACCAGGCGCAAAATCCAAACTCCAAGCTGTTCTAAGAAGTTCATAAAAAAACTCAACAACACTTTACTTGACACTACAAAATTCATCAAAATTGGTTTAGCGGTTTAGGGATGAATTACTCTCACATTTATAATATTAGTTTGGATTTTAACTGAAAACAAAAAGGATCGTACCTTCCGTTGCTACAAGCCGTCATGAGATTGAAAACATAGTTGGGGCACACTTCGGGATCCATCATTCGCGCGTTGAACAAAGTTCCCTGGCAGAAACAGTACAGTAGCTCCGGTATCGGTATGTTCGAAGGTATGATTTTCTTCTCGTACAGTATCGTTGAATACAGCTAGAATCACATTAAAAAAGACCATCATGCTATCGCGACTGTATTTCCCGGAGGGTTAAACAGAAGTTTACTTCTGTACAATTCGAAGCTATGTTTTAGGTCCCATGTAATAGGGGACCAGCTTATCGCCATTCGGACACAAATCAAAACTACGTGCTTCTACTAAGAATTTCATAAAAAAAACCCAATTACACTTTGCTCGACCTGGAAGTCCAACCCAGGACTTCTAGTGTAGCAGTTGTACTTGGCACCACTAGACTAATGGGAAGTTAATAGGATGGAATTTCAGACTTTTTCAACCATTTTATACACATTAGTCATTTTCATAACATTTTAAAAATTCGATTTTAGGCAGAATTCGAACCTGCATCTGGTTAATTACATTGGATTCTTTAGCTAATACGCCACCGGGACCACTGCCTCTTTCGTCGAATTGCTGTCTGCTTCACATGGTACGTTTCAAGGTGACTCCATCTTGAGACGGGTTTCACCACAGAATGTCACACTGGACATTATAGACACAACTCCTCGAGGTTTCTAGGGCACTCTATAAAATTATCAATCGATGTAATTTATACCTTAAATGCTCCAGTCAATGCTGCTATAGACAGTCCCAGACTTGGATTAAATAAGAACGAGATTCCCGCCGCATATCCAGCCGGTAATGCAAACATTGCTGAATCGAATCCTTGCCTACGACACAAGTAGCATATCACCGCCTGAAATGATAAAAAAACCGTGAATCACAGACGGCATGAAGGAATTACCAAAACCTGTTCTAATCTCTAAGGTAAACTACACTATCTATAGTAAATAAACCATACCTATGTAAACGGAGACAGTATCGCGAGTTTGAGACTAATTTGGAGTAGGGCAACTTCGTAGTAAATGTCACGAATGTCATTGCCGTGACTATAGGACAAGGGAAGGTAAGTGAGAGTTTTAGTTGGCACGAATCTGAAATACCCTGTATCATCCCCAGGTGGCAGATGACCAATGAGGATCCGATAACACCATAAAAGAGCACTTGGATGATATCAGATGGTCCGAAAAAATGACTGAATGGTGGTCGAGGTATATCGAACGAACTCAATCCCGATCATCAGCTCGATGATCGATAGTCATATTACGCAGACCGACATTGTAATCCAAGTATATTATAATTATCATTATGGTTTAGTACAGAAGGGCCAAAATCGCCACTTTTGATAACAATCCCAATATGATTCACTGATAGACGGCTACACAGCAGATATTTTGGCGGGGAGGGTATTGCCATTAACCGGGCACAAATTCCAAACTCCGAGCTGCTGCTGAGAATTTCATAGAAAATCACTAACACTAACACCCAATAACACTTTGCTCGACCTGGGAATCGAACCCAGGACCTCAAGCGTTCGCGCTTTCGCGCTGTCAGAATTACTAGGCTATTGAGGCAGTTAATTAATAAAAATATTATATATATTATACTATTATACTTCATAAACTAAATTAGTCGTACTCTGTAAATACCGATATAACTGCTGAAGAACAGAGCAAGCTTGAAGTGTTTCCCTCTTATTAACGACATGGCCTTGAGCGGTGTCTTTATTTTAGGTAGAATCAGTCTTGCTAGGGATATACCGAGGCCCACTCCAAAATATGTCGCGAAACCCTGTGAAAATAGTACATAGAAATATTAACATACCATCACGCCTGTATTCCCCGAAGAATTATTACATGGGTGTAATAGGGGGCGAGCCTATTGCCATTAGCCGGGCAAATCCAGACTCCGAGCTGCTACTGAGAATTTCAAAGAAAAACCCAATAACACTTCGCCTGACCTGGGATCGAACCCACAGACCACTGGACTAATGAGGTAGTCAAAGAAATGTTATCCAGTGTAAAGTTATGAATTTATATGATTCACATCAGAAAATTGCTAAGGAATAGCTGCTGATAGGTTCTATATATTATTATATGAGTTGATTCTAGAGGAATTGCTCAATTTTAGTCCATATGATCTTTAAGATGAAATTTTTTTCATTATATTTTAAATTGATAGTTGTAAACATTACGTATAAAGCAGTTACGGTGATTATTGGTGTAAGAGAGAGAGAGAGAGAGAAAGAGAGAGAGAGAGAAAGAGAGAGAGAATTGCTATATTAAAAGAAATAGTTATTACTCTACAGTATCTTACTCTATCCATTGTAAATAGATGACCCAAATTCATGATTTAGTTGTTTTATTCCAATATAACTTACTTTAGCTACATATTTATCACATCTACCCTCATGAGGGCAGACGTTGCTTGAATTATCAGTTTTTCTTCTCACTCTCTCTGGAGTAAATAACCTGAAAATAAAACATTAATACATATGAATTGGAAAACCCAGAAGAAGATATCATGATGAAGAGTGAAGAAAATATGAGTGGACTTGGTAGTACTATTTTTTTGGGTATAAAAGAGTGTAAGGGAGTGTAAGGACAAACACGCAAGCGGTTCATGGTAGGTGATGTTGGTGTAAGCTAACTTTTACCCCAAAATCCGAACTTCCTGAGGGTAAACAGGAAGGCATTCACCAGTACTGGCAGAACAAGTACCCTTCTAATCTATCCGCTGGTCCGCTAGTATTTTGTAAGAAGATGGTAGCTCCCTCCTAATGAATTCAGTCAGGATAAAGTCTCTTACCAAAATAAAGGGGTCCTTTCATTCTTCTCGCCTTCTAACCTCATCAGGTAGAAAAGGAGAGAACTTCCTAACATAAACATAATTGTTTGTTGTGACTTCGTTATTGACAGATATCCAGCTCTCTGCAAAACTTTGAGGTAGTACTCGATCATCTAGAAAAAAAAATGCATCACACGTCTTGGTAGCTATATTTATGATCACTAGACCAACGTGTTCCCATACAGACATCGTTTTCCCTTACCACTTCGACTCGTTATCGATTGAGTTCGGTTACTAATCGTCATTAATTTACTTTTTTTATTTAAGTCGGCAAACTAACAGAAGAGTCACTTGATGGTTAGTAGTTACTGTCACCCATAGACTCTTGCAAAACCAGAGGAGTACGAGCGGCTGAGCTTTAAGAGCCACTACGGACTGAATCCTACCGAAGCCGTAGCAAACGAGAGGGCTCTCTCACGTAAAAGTTGGAACACACTCAAAGGTGCTTTACGATTACGACAGACTTTTTTTTTATGGAATAGGGGGACAAACGAGCAGACGGATCGCCTGATGGTAAGCGATTACCGCCGCCCATGGACACCCGCAACACCATAGGAGTCACAAGTGCGTTGCCCACCTTTTAAAAGGGGATTGGGCCTCCGGTAACCTCACTCACTCGACGAAACACAACGTAAGCGTTGTTTGACGCCGGTTTTCTGTGAGGCCGTGGTATCACTCCGGTCGAGCCGGCCCATTCGTGCCGAAGCATGGCTCTCCCACGTAAAGACTCCAACGGAATGCTGGTCGCCAGCCAGTCAAGAGCTTAGAGGTCTTACTACCGATCAAGTCAGATATGTCCTCGCCATTTACGAGATGTCAATCTGAAGGGCAGTGATTGATGTCCTGTCTTAAAAACGTAAATATAAATTGATTTTGTGTAATTTTTTTTTACAAGACTCAAATTTAGTAATTTTTTAGCCAGTGAGTCCCTTAAATTATGTAGGATTCTAAATGAAATATGTGCTTTTACTGTCAAATATATTTTATGGACACACATTTTGTGTTCGGACGCTTTTACACACATGACTTGATGTTTGGTGGAGCGTAAAAAGAGCAACGTTGGAGAAAATGTTTTCTATTTTTCTGACTGATATACTTATGACTGTCAGTACCTACAGAATGTATTATAGTTTCGACCCTTAATATGTACAAGGTTACTGAAAAATAAATTACATTCGTATACGCAAAACGTTCACAAATACTTAGAACGTTGTTACATTATGGTTGTCACTCTCATTTCAAAAATTGAGCATCACACACATAAGTTACAAGTTAAGACAACTTCATAACATACCATCACGCCTGTATTCCCCGAAGAGTTAGGCAGAGGCGTGCTAATGTACACCCACAGCTCGCCGGTATGTTTAGGTCACATGTAATAGGAGGCGAGCCTATTGCCATTAACCAGGCACAAATTGCAAACTCCGAGCGGCTACTGAGAATTTCACAGAAAAACCCATTAACACTGCTCGACCTGGGAATCGAACCCAGGACCTCTAGCGTAGCAGTCGCGCTTGGGAACACTAGTCTTTTTTATTTTCGGAGCTTTTTTCCTTCGTGGAAACATCAGCTCCATCGTACTAGAAATCCAAGTTACAACAAATGAAAAGCTATCATACAAATACTAATGGGAGCGTTGCTGCTGAATCGGAGGTAGTAATCTATAAAACATTCTAGCCATCTCTGATATGGGGTCAGCGACCACTAGTCTTACGAGGCAGTAATGACAACTTCATCAATTGCTAATTAATGAGTTTAATGTGATAAATTAATATTTTATTTCTGTATAATAGATATTTGACTGCCTCGTTAGTCTAGTGGTCCCAAGTGAGACTGCTACACTAGAGGTCCTGGGTTCGATCCCCAGGTCGAGCAAAGTGTTATTGGGTTTTTCTATGAAATTCTCATTAGCAGCTCGGAGTCTGGATTTGTGCCCGGTTAATGGCTATAGGCTCGCCCCCTATAACATGGGACCTAAACATACCGGCGAACTGTGGGTGTACATTATGTATACCTCTGCCTAACCCTTCGGGGAATACAGGCGTGATGGTATGTTATGTTATGTTATAATAGATATTTTAGGCACAAAAAGACCAAAATTCAGTAAAGTTTCTATATAGTGATTAGTGATTATAAACTGAAAGGGAAGGGATTTATAGCACCCATGACAATACTGAACTTTTACTTTCTAAGACCTATGATATGTAAACACTTGGCTGCTAAGAGATTTTAGCGCAGTTTTGTGTGAAAGCTAGCACATTTGTAAGGTATATATACCTGTTTTTCATTGGACACGGTTGGGACGTGCCCTGATAAAGCGACAACAGCGGATCTAAGATATCAGACTAAGAAAGGACGCAAGAGTACAAACCCAACCCTATATATCTATGTAGGAATTGTTCTTATAAATAAATGAATTGATTAGATGGATTCTAACATCACACCTGCATCCGTGAAAGGATAGGCAGAGGTATGCTAACTGGTATTCATACTTCAAAGTTGTTTTCAGATCCCATGTAATAGGTGCCCGGATTCAAAGTCAAAGTCAAACGATTTATTTCAGTTAGGTCTATATTACAGGAACTTTTGAATTGACTCTAAGCTGTCCCTGAGGATTCCATAATGTAAAGATCCAATAACTTCAATGAGGACCTTACGCTCTGTTACGCTTGTTATAAAAGCAGCTTTTTTATTGAGTTGACAGAAGCTTACCAGATTACAAAATAAATTGATAACCAACCCTCTTCTGCTGGGTGGTTCCAGGTATATTAGGAGTCCATTTAGTGTAAGAGGGACGAGCATGTACGTATTGTAGGTGTATTTGTCACCCAACATTTTTCTGGAAGAAATTATAATACAAGCATTGAAATTACAATTCAATTTGAATTGAAAATTAGGATTTATTAAATAACATTGATTTAATGAAGAATAAGTAATGAGTTAATTACTTATTCATTCAAAGTTGGTATTTAATAATTTATTTTAAAAAACGTTGTTAAATTTTATTTTAGTAAAATCGATTCGAACCTGCGTCTCCGATGGATACATCAGACGCTCTGACCTCTAAGCCACCGCGAACCCAACCCGTCTGATTGAAATTTGACTTCACATTCTGAGTGTACGTCATAAGGTGACGTTGGCGACATCTTTTTTTTACTAAAATTATTTTTTTCTTTACTAAAATAACTTTATAATCTTAGCATGGAAAGATAACGTTGTTAATTGTTATTAGATATTAAATATTTTTTTGCACAATCATCCACTACTAACAAACGAAAGTGGAATATATAGTTAACGCTGGGTTACACAGAATGGGTTCATACATATTATACATACATACATACACTCACGCCTTTCACCCACAGGGGTAGGCAGAAAGTATAGACTGCCACAGAATGGGTTCAATGTGGAATAATGGCATTAGCGTGCCGAAGCTGTACTGCATAGACGTTGTTAAATATATATTTAACTTGTTTTGCCTGACGGAAAGCCCAAAAACGTAAACAGGATAAAGCAAGCAATTCAAGTATACCTTTCCGGGTTCTGCCCTTACATACATACAATAAACAGTTTAGAAACTATCTTATATTATATGTGAGTGGTGAGCCAGACTTTTAGGACATACATTTCTTCTCAGAATGGGGAGAAAAAGTTTTGTTTATCACAAGAAACTGAGGAATTTGCACGCCTATTAAGTTGATACATCGCATACTGTTTCATAAATTACATATGCCGCTGTCCTGTATCAGTCCCACATACGTTCTGCACGTGCCATGCCATGTGATTCAGCCTTTAGGTGCCCATAAATTAAATTCCCTTACCTTACCTAATCAAACAACTGATGTTCGGCGCAGTGGATGTGACCAGCTGTCCCAATAGGGTGGACCTCACGTAATATTGACCCATCTTGACCCACTGTTCTTTTTTCATCATTTTTTTACCCCGCATCAAGATTTGTGCCTGTAAAAAAAAACTATTTAAAAATATTGAGTGTTAAACTCATGCTTCTACGAGTATGACTAAGTTAACCCTTAACCTGCACATGGTAAAGAGTTCAAAGTATAATATTCTATTAGTCTTGTCTCTATTATGAGGAACCTAATAAATACTGGCCGTGCATTGTACATTATATGGTCTTTATTAAAATTCTATTTTACACTTGTTTGTACACCACAGTATAACTTATATAATTTAACAAGCCCTTCTCTTGCCCTATGGAAGCCATGGGAAGATGGATTACTTTTTACACGATGTGAATCTACCATTGATGGACCCCTTCAATAAGCGATTGGCCTTGCCATCCTACTAGCCGCCTACTGGAGTCAAGGTCAAGCCAACCTTAATACCATCGTGGGATATAACGTCACAGCTGTGTACTTACGATATAAATAATTGAGTAGAACTTAGCACTGCCAATCAGTGCTTGTTGGTACAGGCTGGGGGCGCTCCAGAAGCAGCTCCTGTTCCAGGGATGAGTGATGACACTGCAGTGTATGTCACGGCATGTCGCGTCAAACAGCTCCTTGCTCACCGCCGCCATTTTGAATGATGCGTGTACTTTGTAGCTTTTGTAGATATCTGAAATAAATAAAGGGCTGGTCAACATAACCATAGCTAATTGGCTGCAGTTTCACTCGCATCCCAAATGTCTTAGCTAGGTAATGAGGTAGCTTATGTCTTTCTTTAAGGTTAATTCTATCGTCATTCCAAAATTTATCAATATTAGTTTACCGGTTTAGGTGTGAACATATAACAAACAAACATACTGATTTCTGACACACGAATATTAGACATGAAATAAAACCACCTTTTATGGATTTTGTTGGAACCTGTAAAGGGTTCGAAATACCGATGCATAATGATATCAATACAATGCGATAAAATCCGTAAAAACTGACGATTGCTACTCCAGAGGACCAACAGACGCCGTCCGGTTTACCTTTACGGTACGGTTACGGTTACAGTAGACCCTGTAACCGAAACCCCCCCGACTCTTGCTCGAGCCGGCCCGCACCGATCCAATAGCTTTAAATTCGCCCCTAAATAATCTCTAGCCATCCCCAGCTGTCCCTCCAAGCAACTCCCTAATCCGAGGTCCGAGTCCCGTTAGACGCCCTTAGCTGCTTTTGCTTAGTTTATAAGTTGCTCCTGGCTGGAGGCATTCGGTGCCTCGCCACCAAGTCCGGTTACGCTGTGAAGATTACCTAAATCAACAGCCTATGTCCATGTAAAAAAAAAAACGCTGGAGGACCTGAATACGATTTCTAAGTAAGTGTTGTTAGGTTTTTCTATAAAATTCTCAGTAAGAGCTCGCAGTTTGGATGTATGTTTAGCTAATTGCAATAAGCTTGCTCTCTATTATTTGGGTACTATACCAGCAAACTGTAGGTGTACGTTAGTATACCTCTGCATAACTTATCAGGGAATACGGGCGTGATGATATATATTGCCCCATAGATTTGAAGATGATGTAAACGAAATTAATTGTGAAGTTCTTAGATTAAAAAACTGTTCCATTGATTCCGTGTTCGCAAGCGCGATTGCTGGCTGTGAAGTTGGGGGATCAATTCTCAACTCAAGTGTTATTGGGTTTTTCTGTTTGGAAAAAAACCCAACACGGTTGTTAATGGTCGTGTTATAGTATGAATTATTGTAGTTGCACATCAGTAATCCTCTGCCTAACCGTTCAGGAATATAGGCGTTCTATGTTCTTTGCGCGTACATTCTTTCTAGAAAAAATATGAACTTTGTTACTTTATTTAACCAAGCTTATACATAATAACATAACATAATCAACCCATTATACTGTCCCACTGCTGGGCACGGGTCTCCTCTCAGAATGAGAGGGATTACGCTATAGTCCACCACGCTGGCCTAGTGCGGGTTGGTTTCACACGCCATCGAGAAAATCTCCCAGGCATGCAGGTTTCCTCACGTTGTTTTCCTTCACCGTTTAAGCGCGTGATAATTAACTATTTAATACGCACATGACTTCGAAAAGTCAGAGGCCTTGGGTTCGAACTCGAGACCTTTGACTTGGCAGTCTAACGGTCATACCACTAGGCTATCACTGCTTGATATGATATGCAAGCTTATAATATTAAACTAAAATAACCACAAGTTCACGTTCTCGGCCACAAAGGTCCAAGGGTTAAGTTAGTCGTAACGTTCAACATTGCCAAGGTCACAGATTCTAATCCCGGCGGGGAGATTTATGAAATTGTATTGGTCTCGATACGACTATTATAGGAAATAGTTGAAATAATAAATGAAATATACTGTGTTCCATATTGTTAGTATTGATTTTTAACCGGCTACAAAATAGAACTGTCACATCAGTCTAATGATTCGAAGCTCGAATGCTACGCTAGTGATTTTGGGTTTGTTTTCGGGGTCAAGCAATGTGTTTTGGGTTTTTTCTATGGAATTCTCAGTAGTAGCTTGGATTTGTAACCGGATAATAGCAATTGGCGCGCCCCCTATTACATGGGACCTAAGCATACCGACGAACTATGGTATACATTAGTAGGTACACTTCTGTCTAACTCTTCGAGAAATACAGGCGTGATGATAAGTTATATAAGTTTTTTTGTACTGCGATGACTAAAGGTCAGATAAACCGAACTTGATTATATTCCCACAGACAATTATAAGTCATGCTTAGTTTTTGTAAGTAATCATCTGCCACAGCGGACATCGCCACGTTTTTACTGCATTCTACTTTTTAAACTCTATTCCAATAATAAACGATATTTGTTTCTGTAAATAGATCTTTTAAAGTCACTTTTACAACTGAATGAACGGAATTGTAAGTTTTTTAATAAATGGCGCCGGCATTTTCTAACTGACGACCTCTGAAAAGAAATGCCGAAACTAACTAAAATAGAGAACCATGGTCTCATTTAAAATCTAGACATACTAGTAATAAAACATCGGTAGAGTGCTCAGGCAGGTTAAATGTTTACTATTCGGGTTTTCTTTCTCATTTATTTTGAAAATATTTATAGTGGAATCGATTAATTCTACTCAAAATTGGAGCTGGCCGACTGGGGAAGTACCTGCACCTTTTTCTACGGTCACCGCTTGCCATCAGGCGGGCCGTATGCTTGTTTGCTACTTTAGCGGTAAAAAAAATGTATTCTGATTGATAAAACACTTCGTTAGTGACAAAGTAACATTGTATGCTTGATTAATTTATTACTTTATATATTTTTGTTATTCAAATCATGACCGAGTGGACTGTGGTGCCCTCTGGTAGGCATTGTTAATTTACATATAGCAATAACAACTTTATATACTATTGAAAGTATATGTAGTTACATGTCACTTTTGCAGCTGAATAAATATTTATTTTTCTTTCTTTCTTTCAACTATCATGACGAGTTTGTGACAATTAACAACGATGACATGGGTCAATCTGCAAGGACTTGCAAATGCCGCGATCAATCTATGGATGGGTAGTAGTACTATGTACAGATTAAAACACCCATATTATATTTATCAGGAAAGACTCACTCGGGAAGCACATTCCAACGGTACGCATGATAAAAGCAGACTTAATGCGTTTCGTTCTGGATTTTGGAATGTCCACCATGAATCGATGTCGCAGCTTCATGGAACTGTAGACTTGAGTATATGGTTTTAATTTCAACTCGATACCTCCACGCATTCCCGATATAAAGAGATAAAGCGTCTTGACAGACAAACGGACGGACGGACAACAAAGTGATTCTTTATGGGTTCCGTTTTTTCCCTTTTGAGGTACGGAACCCTAAATATATTATATTTAATGAATTCACCTTAGCCATTTGCCATATCTAAACACTAATAAAGCATAGCTGTTAGCTTGATCAATATTTTTATAAAAACATTAACAAGATTAATGGTGAGTAATAACAAATTTAATGAGCGGCCAAATTGGTCTCTCTCGCTAATAGCATGCATCAAAGACAGATAAGATGTGTTTCACCCCTAATTTCAAGGCCCTAAATTTTAGGGTTCACTTTGGAAGAATTGCTTTTACAGGTTAAGACATAATTTTAGGTTTCTACATGATTTTATTCGCTAAAATAGTAGTTGCGTATAGTACTGCCCTGTGTAAAGTCCAGAAAAAATTGTCTATGGCAGCTCGGAGTTTAATAGGCTCACTCCCTGTTACATGGCACCTAAAACATACCTGACAGAGGATTTGGGACTTTCGATGAAACACAATATTGTTATGAGACACATGACCATGATGGTCCAGCATAAGATATACTCGCAATATACCTTTCGTACTAGTCACGATAGAAGAAAAAGTAACATATTCCAATGACGAAATCTCTTCAACAAATGCTTCATCGATTAATATATAGTGTCAATACTAGACTATCACTGCTTTTTTTGCATTTTCCATGCTAAGATTATAAAGTTATTTTGGTGAAGAAAAAATTCGATCGCGGGCAGGATTCGAACCTGCGTCTTCTGGTTAGATACACCAGACGCTCTGACCTCTAAGCCACCTCTGGTATATCTAACCAAAAGACGCAGGTTCGAATCCTGCCCGCGATCGAATTTTTTCTTCACCAAAATAACTATCACTCTTTTTTATGCATACTTGGATGCATGATGCATTTTTATGCATTTGATAGGTAACCAGGAAGAATGGAAGGAGGAAAGTGATACCTTTGTACGATCATCGCTGAAAAAAAAAACTGCTGTAAAATGTTAAATGACGCTGCGGTTAACGATTCTAAGCATGTTTAAAAAAAGAAACGACTCAACAGACCGCAATATTGCACAGCATTCCATATGCAACAGTACTAATTTCCTATTGTAGTTTTTCTGCACGAGGTTAAACTGCTTTAAGTACAAGGATAATTAGTGACTTCGTAACTGTTATGCAATAAGGTGGGTTCAATTAAAGCCAAATCCAAATCCTTTATTATGTTCTAATCAATCTCTGGTTTCAAATAGCTTTGCCTTTTTGTAATATGATATGAGAAATTGAAGAATAACTTTTTACATAATTTAAACTGAAATAAGACTGCCTCATTATTCTAGTCCCAAGTGCGACTGCTACACTAGAGGTCCTGGGTTCGATCACCAGGTCGAGCAAAGTGTTATTGAGTTTTTCTATGAAATTCTCATTAGCAGCTCGGAGTCTGGATTTGTGCCCGGTTAATGGCTATAGGCTCGCCCCCTATAATATGGGACCTAAACATACCGGCGAACTGTGTGTGTACATTAAGTACACCTCTGCCTAACCCTTCGGGAAATACAGGCGTGTTGGTATAATTAAAACATAGGTACTGTAGAAGACTGAAAGTTTTTTTTATGGCATAGGAGGGCAAACGAGCAGACGGATCGCCTGATGGTAAGCGATTACCGCCGTCCATAGACACCCGCAACGCCAGAGGAGTCACAAGTGCGTTGCCGACCTTTTAAAAGGGGATTGGGGCTCCGGAAACCTGACTCACTCGGCGAACCACAACGTAAGCGTTGTTTAACGCCGGTTTTCTGTAAGGTCGTGGTCCTGTGTATCACTCCGGTCGATCCGGCCCGTTCGTGCCGAAGCATGGCTCTACCACGCAAAAAAAGTGTTTTTTTTTTTAAGGTGATGCAATGCATCGGTCATTAATTTGGCGTTAAATTTCATGTCTAAATCGAACGCAGCAACTTTTTTTTTTAAATCTCGGTATGGGATATGGCACCACACTTTTTGTGTATTTGCGCGTGTCAAGTATATGGAGTAAACAAGTAATATTTATTAATTCCCGTCATGGGATTATAATATAAGGCGCCACACTTTCTGTGTTTGCCAGTGTCAAGTATACAAAATAATCCCCAGTAAAACAGTGGAAACTTCACATTTCACACTTCGCATCGATGGAGTTTAGGAGTGACCACAAAAGTCACGATTTTCAATTTTATATCATTTGCCTACACTCGCACACGTTCACGAACACTTAATGGTTAACTATCTACTATAATTGCGGATAATACACATAAAATTTCGGAGAGACACAAGTTTTGGAAAATAATATAAAACCGACAAAGTGCACTTTACATTTTCCCGCCTAAACTCCAAAACGCAACAACTTTGCTGCCACATTATTGTCAATCACCCTAAAGGAGTCTACCCACTACACCGTATCATACCATGATCATCCTAGGCTTGTCACTAACATGTCAAACAAATATTCTTTGTATTGAGAAGTATGAGACTAGTCCCAATGCCCACTAGACCGTTCCGTCACCGACTAATACCGTCGCGTGCCACGGAGCGTATCGGCGAACTATTTCGCCGGCAATTATTGACGCTCCGTGCATGGCACAGTCTTATACTTCTCAATACAAATAATATTTTTTTAACGGGAACCATACGGATACGACACGCGGATGATACGCGGATGCTACGGTCTCTATCACCGTTTTGTATGGGTAGATACGCTGTTGATACGTTATTGGGCATAGAAGTGTCGTGCTCGTTTCCGTGCCTGATACGCTTCTAGGACAGTCATGGTATCTTATGTGGCGGTGTAGTGGGCAGATTCCTTAAGGCACAAGGTTTACCTATATGTACTTACGTGTACGTCAATATTTCTTTCGTTCGGTATAAGGTTTTATTGAAACTGAGACTCGTCTCTCGATCTTACTTTGAGTCTAATTTGCCCAGTAATTTCACAGAAATTACCCTTCAAACCGGAATACAAGTAGCGTGTGTAATTGAGAGACGAAATATGAAAATATATTTTCCCCACAAAGGTCAATGTACACGAAAGTTCACATACTCAGAAAAATCGTAAATTATTAGCAGGTTTTCTTTAAAAGAAGTTCAGTATATACAAAGAAAATTCACTGTAAACTATGCATTTATACAATGTACTTCTGTTCATAGCTAAAGACTTCATCTAGAATAAATAAATATTTTCAATATTCTATCAACATAAGTGATCACAGTTCCCATCTATATAAATACCTATATAAATAAAAATGAAACGCCAAAATGTATGTACACGCATAGAGATGGGTTTATGCCAGGGCATTTATTTTTTTCGCCCAAAATGCCTGGGCAGAAACCCATCTATATACACGCATAACTTCCGAACGACTGCACCAAATTGGATATTTTTTTTTATTTTGTTCGTTATTGTCATAACAAGGTTAGTTCGAAAGTTATTTTTTAAATACACCTCATAATGTCGAGAAAACAACAAGCGATGCTGCGCACGGGTCGCTAGTCTATATAAATAATAGGAATTTTTGCATGTTTGTCCTCTATGCATTGCTAAACCATTCATTCTATTGCGATGAAACTTTGGTGAGTTGTTATGTGCGTGCCTGGGAGTTTTATGACGAAAAAAATAAAACATAAAAGACGCATTGTAACGCATGCCGGGAGACAGTTAGTTTAAGGGCATTACATCGCTCAAATCCAAAAAATACCCCAGCTTTAATATAGTTTCTAGTGGAACCTTTATGTGCGTTTGCCGTATAAAAAATATATGTTATACTTAAGCTCATCACAAACAAATGTATTGTTTAAAATTTTTATAAATTTGACCCAATATTGGATAATAATTGAAATAAATATGCCTTTTTTAACCTAATTTGTATTTTTTCTCTTTAACGGCTTAATAGTCATGAATTTTATACCAAACAATTTTTTATGACGTAACTAACAATCTGTATCGTTCTTATTTTCTTATTTCTTTGAATATATTGAAATAATAAAGAAATACCCGAAACCTCACTAGCACCCCGCGTGAAGCACCCCCGCAATGCCTGTGACTAACAAGTACTAGCTAAACCCTCAAGGTCATTGGGCAATGCAATACCCTTAATATAAAAACAAACGCAAGTTAATACTCGTATATCAATTATTTTTATTAGTCCATTCACACACCAGCGACTTTGAGTCGACCGCAATCCACCTTCATTTAGTTTTATCGTCAAATTTATATGCGGCTCGTATGACGTGCATAATAGACCTATTTAGGGGTATCTTTTATTTTCGTAGTTTAATAATATGTTAATCCTTAGGGACGTGGCTAATGTTTTCGTAATTGCAATATTTATATTATGTACATTTTAATGGCATTCGTTGTTATTCGAAGTGCCTAATTTTGATAATTAATATTTTGTTAACTTTAACGATTTCAAAAATGTATTCATAATATTTGGGAGAAATATCAATTAATTGTTATAGTTATAGTTATCTACTGACTAATATTATTTAATAAAAATATGATAGCTTAGGCAAAGATTTATACGAGTAGGTAATGTTTGAATAAAAAAAATGATTGAAAAGTGATATCGTTTTTATTGATTATAACTTAACATTAAATTATTTTTCTTTACACAATACAAAACATAACCCTCTATGATCATAATGATATGACTACATATAATTATTATCAAATCATATACACGTTGCGAGAACTTACAGTACCTACCTCAAAATATCCGTGCGCGTCTAAAGTTAGCCGCTGCGAACAGCCACGTAGGTCAAATAACTTAATTAAAAGTGTTCTTAAAAAAAATCACGAACGCGAAACATTTCATGGTAGACATTCCAAAAACCCGAACGAAACGCTAAGTCCACTTTTATCATGCGTACCGCTGAAATATGGAATGCGCTTCCCGAGTGGGTCTTCGTATATCATGAGTGAATCGGTTTCTTCTAGGCAAGCGCGCTCTATCGTAGATCGCAGTATCGCTTAACATCAGGCAAACTGGCGGTCAAGCGTAAGCCTATTACGAATAGAAAAAAGTTTACACCAAGTTTTAACCAACATCAGTATGTAACCTATGAGCATTTTGAGTTCCTAGATATTTAAAACTTACATTTAATTTACATGTTCTGCAATACGAGTAGTAAACTATAGTTTTGTTAAATGATAACCTGTCTTTTATGTTTTTTACATGTTCTATAAGAATAGAAGCTACACTTGTTTTGTTTAAATTAATCTAATAATAATTATATTTTATTTTTAAGGGTTTACTTTACAATCGTTAAGTCGCTCTGGCAATATGTTGGCAACCCAACATTAATTAATTCATTTTTATGGCATTGGCAACATTGTCTTTCATTCTCTTCTTTTTACAACAATAAAAAGTGTTCGTACGCGTTGCAATATTTTTATTTTATTTATTCACCTCAACGCCAACACGGACACCGAAACTCCAACATGTATATTTAATTTAACTACTGCAAAACCATCCAACATACAAACTTGTGAATCACTTTTATCCGTTATTTTGAAACTGCAACTAAAACATAGTAATTATTTCTGCTATGAATACGGCCTAACGTTCGTCGAATCGCGTCCTTATTCATTGCGATTGCGTCCTCAATTTGCAATTCCGGCTTTCGCGAGTTAAACGCAATCCATCGACATTTTTGCAGTACTCCTTACGCGATAGCATTGCGCCCACGTATCAATCAGAGGCAATTACTTTAATACGGTATAACGACATATGTGTGTTAGATCCTAATTCCTTGGTTCATTCATGTAGGTGTGGAATTTAGACTAGGAATTCAAGCTGTTTGATGTTTGAGACATTGAAAGTACTATTGTAACTCGTAGATACTTCTAGAATTTATTTTATTTTGTAAATATTTTTGGCTATGACATTATGTATTTATACTAATAGCATAGATACTATCACGCCTGTATTCCCCGAAGGGTTAGGCAAAGGTACTAATGTGCGCCGTAGTTAGCCGGTTTGTTTAGGTCTCATGTAATAGGCGAGCCCGTTGCCATTAACCGAGCACAAATTCCAAACTCCGAGCTGCTACTGAGAATTTCATAGAAAAATCCATTATCACTTTCCTCTCCGTCTGTCCTTTCTTCTTTTCTGTCTTTTCTCGTCTACAATTACTAATAAAGGAAAACGAGGAAGGGTAAGACCTACATGAAATTTTGTGGAACAAGTGAAGGAAAGGGTGGGGATCAAGTCGTATCAAGAGGTAAAACGGAAAGCAGAAGATAAAGAACAGGAGCGATTGCTACACAGATAAGAGCTAAGCTTTTAAATAAAAAAAATAGAATAGTCTCTCTTATTACATGAGCCCTAAGCATACCGGTGAACTTTAAACAGGGGTTTACATTAGTACACCTCTTCCTACACCTCTTCCTTTTGAGGATATAGGCGTGATAGTATGAACT
This sequence comes from Acronicta aceris, assembly GCA_910591435.1. NCBI lineage: Eukaryota > Metazoa > Arthropoda > Insecta > Lepidoptera > Noctuidae > Acronicta > Acronicta aceris. The sequence continues at coordinate 1,993,286 of OU342767.1, read as the reverse complement.
ATGATGCTATCACCAAATTACTGCGCTGTATTTTGACATTTACGTTATTGAAATGGGAATGGAACTTAGAAAAATTGTTAAGTACCAGAATAATTATTTTGTTCTTAAAGAAAACTGACACTTCTCTATGTATGTATGTATACAATAATGTTAATAATGTCAATTAGCTAGTTCTGAAAGCCAACAATACACCGATTCATTATCTATTTGGCACAGTTGTTGTACTTTTTGATAATCCTTTACACAATACTGAATCAGTAGTAGTCACTATGTCAATGAGATATATATACAGGCAGGCCCCTCTATTCCACGTGGAACCTGTTTAAATATGATATGATATAACGTAAATAACTGAATAAATCTTAATTAACTAAAGTATCTGACACTTACGCGAATATTAAACATTGAAATAAAACTACATTTACGGATTTTATCGCGTTGTATTGATATTATTTAATTCCTGACGTTTCGGATCCTTTACAGCATCCAAGGTCACGGGTAGACTAAGTTGTTGGACGTCTGAATGTTGCAATTACTAACAGCTACCTTACATTTTTGTTATTTATTGGCGATCCGATTCACGCAGAACGAGCTCACCGTATCCAGTGTTTATCCGTGAATCGGATCGTATTTGGTTGCTGTAAAGGATCCGAAACGTCGGGAATTAAATAATATCAATATAACGCGATAAAATCCGTAAAAATAGTTTTATTTCAATAGTAAAAAAGTAGTTTTCCACTTTGTATGTTGTATTATAATGCTTGTGATTTTTTCAAAAATCGTTGAATAAATGACAAAAAAAACAGATCTTTTAGTTAAGATCATAATACTCATAAGTTAAAACATATAAGTTATAACACTAAAATGGATAGGTTTTTATCATATTTTATTTTTCAATATATGTACGTAATATGAGATCATTGTACTTTCCTCAATTCAGGCCCATTTTCATGGATACCCTAGTGGGAACATTTTTATACAAAAATTTTGGTCAAAAGCATCACATATCGTCACGCCTGTATTATCCGAAGGGTCAGACAGAGCCGTACTAACTTACACCCACAGTTCGTCGGTATTTTTAGATCCCATGTAGTAGAGTGCGAGCCTATTCCCATTAACAAAGCACATTTTTTTTTGAAGGGGTACCCCTATCCCAAACGAGCATACGGATCGCCTGATGGTAAGCGATTACCGCCGCCCATGGACACTCACAACAAAGTGTGTTGCTGGTCTTTTAAAACGGGATTGGACCTCCGATATTCTTATTCACTTGGTGAAACACGTTGTTTCACGCCGGTTTTCTGTGAGGCCGTGGTAACAATCCGGTCGAGCTGGCCTATTCGTACCAAAACATGACTCTCCCACATAAAAATCACACAAATCCCTAACTCCGAGTTGTTACTGAGAATTTCATGGAAAACCTCTTTGCTCGACCTGGGAATCGAAACCGAAACTCTAGCGTAGTAGTCGCACTTAGGACCACTAAACTATAGGTAACTATTTTTAATTATTTCATAGTTTAGAGATATTTTTTTTTGTATAATCATACCGTATAACACACTAAAACGCTAGAAATTGCAATGTTGTTATCGCCCTTATCTTAATTCCGTCATTAGAGCCAGCCTTAATACTAATTCGTACTAAGCCTTAGATTACCAGGCATTACGCACTAGTGTTTGACAACCTTAAATGTTAATTAGAACCGTATACCAATTAAGATAAGATTGATTATTGCTCCTCGTGAAAATGGTTCGAGGCCGAACGGGTCACGGATTTGAGTGAATCTGTGACGTCATAACTCAGTATCTATGTTACCCTAACAAATGTTTCACGGGCTACTGCACAGTGTGACATTTGTGCTAAACAATGGTTTAGGGAAAGTTTTTCTGTGCTTCATATAATCAGTAATATATAAATTGTAACAGAATATGCGCAAGACCGGAAAATGGTCTGCTCAAAATGGGCTACTAAATCGATTTCGGTTATTTTTAATTTAGGTAAGTAAAACAATTAGGAAAATTTCAATCGCGGGCAGGATTCGAACCTGCGTCTTATGGTTAGATACACCAGATGCTCCGACCTCTAAGCCACCACGAGTCCTACCCGCCAGATCGAAATTTGCCTTCAAATTCTGAATTTACATCATAAGTAGGTAAGTAGTTAGCTGCGTCTTCTCATCAGATTATATCTATCGAAGACATCCAGATTATATCTATCGGGAAAATATTATAATCGGGAAGCGCATTCTACATTTCAGCGGTATTCATGATAAAAGTAGATGCATTATATCTATAGACTGGATCGCTAAATATCCCTTGTCATGTCATCCCACCAGTGTACCAGGCCTTTTGATCACAGTGGTCATGTTTTATAAACATTTATCGTAAGAAATCCTAAGGTAATGTCCACACGAGCAAGTGTTGTTTATAAATCGCTTCTGATGTGTCAACTTGGATTATCTGAGTTTATCAACAAATAGTGATTTATGAAACATGATTCATTGTTTTTCATTCATTCATTGCTTATCCATTAATTATATAAACCATGGCATCGTACGTAATCATAATTTATTTGATTTTTAAGGTCCCGTACTTCAAAAGGAAGAACGGAACACATACGATCTATCTAAGGTTTTTGATATTATGATAACTAGGATAACTTTGTTGTCCATCCGTCTCTCTGTCAATATCCTTTATCTCGGGAACGTTAGGCAGGGTATTTTCCGCTGACCTAGAACTTTGAAATTTGGAAAGTAATACCTATACTACAAGTATAGGGAAAAATCTGAAAACTATACATTTGTTATTACTTAATTATAATTTGTACTTACAGATTTGTACGGAAGTCTTGTTGGGCGAGTCCGACTCCGGCTTGTCCGGTTTTATCATTGTTATCTGATAATGTTTTTAAGCATGTACCTACACTGTAGGTGAGTCATAATAATATGTAGTAATCTCAGATATGGATTATATGTTGATATTCTCAAAGTCAGTTTAAAGTCTAGAAAGAATTGTTTTTATTATTATGTAGGTATCTGACGTTTACGGGTTAGAATACTGTTCCTCACTGCCTTTCAGATAGGCATTCCGCAAGAGGCGTGAAAATATCTGACTTGCTCGGTTGTAGGACCTCTTGGGGTTAGACTGGCTGGCGACCACCCTTACGTCGGAGTCTGTCGTAAAACACCTTGGTGTGTGCTTCGACTTTTGCACGTAAGAGCCAGTTTCCCTCAGTTGCTAGTGGTCCCAAGCGCGACTGCTACGCTAGAGGTCCTGGCTCCGATCCCCAGGTCGAGAAAAGTGTTATTGTGTTTTCTATGAAATTCTCAGTAGCAGTTCGGAGTCTGGATTTGTGCCCAGTTAATGGCTATAACCTCGCCCCCTATAACATGGGACCTAAGCATACTGGCGAACTGTGGGTGTACATTAGTGCGCCTCTGCCTAACCCTTCGGGGAATACAGTGAATAATTATAAATAATAAATGCTATGTATTATAAGTACTTACTGGAAAGTTATTGCAATAAAAAATATTGAAAATGGCTGACATTCTGCAAAATATGTCACAAAAGACTATGAATCTGTATTTTATGGATATTTGAATATATTTCATAAAATGTTGATTAACTTTTGTATTTTTTAATAATAATATTACAATCAACATGTTATTATTCTGACTTTCCCTATATTTAACGCGATTATTAATTATGCGATTACGTTACCACGAACCCATTAGCGGAAAATAATTTACAGGGAAAATTATTTTTATACATACATACCATCACGCCTGCATTCCCTGAAGGGATAGGCAGAGGCGCACCAAAGCACACCCACAATTCGAAGGTATATTTAGGTCCCACGTTTAGGGGGCGAGCCTGTAGCCATTAACCGGGCACAAATCCAGACTCGGAACTGCTACTGAGAATTTCATAGAAAAACCCAATAACACTTTGGATCGACCTGGGGATCGGAGCCAGGACCTCTAGCGTAGCAGTTGTGCCTGGGACCACTAAACAAAACGACCGCGAAAAATTTTGCTTATTTAATATAATACCAATACACCTCTATTTCCGGAGAGATAAAGCAGACTTTTACTGCTGTATACCCCGTTGGCTGTACAGCAGTGGGTTTTATGAAGGTTAATAGGCTTAATGTAATAAGGACCGAACCCAATGTTATGGACCCCGTCAACCTCAGATCGCTAGTGATCATTTCCTAACAAAAAAAAAAACATAACATAATTTTTCCGCTCTGGTAATTTAATCCTGGAGACCTAAATTACACATCAAACTGCATTATTCTCAAACTATTTAAAACAAAGTTGTAAAGATTAATATCGTAATCATGTTTTTTTTTAAAAAAAGTCTCTTGAATTTCTTGCTCTTTTCCATAAGACCCACTTTTTGGACTCATGCAACTAGTTTTCACTTTTCAAAAGTACCTTTTATAACATACCATCACGCCTGTATTCCCCGAAAGGTTAGGCAGAGGCGTACTAATGTACACCCACAGTTCGCCGGTATGTTTAGGTCCCATGTAATAGGGGGCGAGCCTATTGCCATTAACCGGGCACAAATCCAGACTCCGAGCTGCTACTGAGAATTTCATAGAAAAACCCAATAACACTTTGCTCGACCTGGGGATCGAACCCAGAACCTCTAGCGTAGCAGTCGCGCTTGGGACCACTAGACTAATGAGGCAGTCATTATTATTACCTTTTATAATAGTCAATTTTTTTAAAAAAGCGTACTAGCAATGTAATTCACACATTACTAGTATTCTTGTTAACCCCTCGTGCTAAGCTAAATGCTTGTGTTACTAGTGGGTACACGTCGGTAGTGCAATGGGCCGCAAGTCCGACGCCCTAGCCATGACGCTACCGTCGCTTCCACTTGAAATAAAACATTTTAACATGACTTTGGAGATTACTCCTAAAAAAACAGAGGAGGTGGCAGAGTGTGTCGGGAATGACTAGAAACCGCACTTTTTTATACACACACGCACTTATTATAACCACCTTAAACTGACATTAATACCCAGGGGAAACATAAAGTTCGCAACGACCATTAACATGCCCATTCTTTCGTTTTGTAAAATTTTATATATAATATTTATTTATTATTGGTTTTCTCCTACTTTTATTACTGTTTTACGTGTGTACTAAATTGCCTATAAATCATTTTTTATTTATATAATTCACAGTTGACATAACAGATTGTACCTATAATATGTAATCATACGGGGAATGCACACAACACACTTATGCCAAAATAAAGAATTATGTCAAATAAAGAATTATTAAAATTGTATATTTAAAAATAATAAAATAAAAATGTTATATATCATATTTATACATAAGTATGTATATATCTGTTTATTTATTTTTATTTTATTTTTCTTTTAAATTAGGTACTGTTAATTTGTGTAACTCATAATTTCAGAACCCTGTTTCTTTTTAAGTACGCCAGACTATCTAAGTATCACCTTTCCTTTTTTCACGACTCCATCCGAAGGTTGTCTGTAAGAGATCGCTTTTCGCGATAAGAGCGCCCATTTTACTATTATATGATTTATAAAATTGTACTTTATATTTAGTTTTTGGTGTGCAGTAAAGAATATTCTATTCTATTCTAAACTTTGTAGATTTTTAGAGGTGCGTGACTCGGAACAAAACATAACAGTAAAAAGGCTAATTAAAGAGGCAAAGTTAAACAAAAACAAATACTCGTAGCTTAAGGTAATCAACTCACGATCTAAACAAAGTTCGCCTTGGCAAGCGCTAAAATAATTAACTGTTCTGATTACAATTTGAGTTCACGGTGTCAGACTAAATGCGATATTACATATAAGTTTCAAGGAACACTAATTAATTTCTTCCTACGTTCAATTGTCAGAAATCAGTAATTATTAAATAGTTTCTGAGTAAAACGACTCTGACAGACAGACGGTGAACAAATAATTACGTATTCCAATGTCGCCATTATGAGAAAAATACACAAAATAAAATATAATCCAGAAAACATATTTTTCACGATTATTTACGAAATCTTATTTGGATTGCGTAAATAATCGTGAAATATGTAATAAAACAAATATTATAAAAACCAGCGTACCACATCCCAATGGAAATTCCGTGATAAAAAAGAAAATTAAAAATATTCTTTACACTCCCAGTACACTTCGATGCACTTGAATTCAAATTTCCAACAAAAATTTAACATTACGGTTTTAATTAAAACTTCGCGATCGCCCTTTGATCGAGGAGCGGCGCGCGCGCAGTCTACGCGCGCTCGGTTTGTTATGTTGCCAACTACAAAGTAATTTCAACCATAGACCTAAGTATAGATTGGACATGACTTTGCTTTGCGGATTTTCCACGAGGAAAAAACATGTAGGATTTTTTCTATACTATAGCAGTAGTCTAAAATACCATCAAGCTTATATTCCCCGAAAGCGTAAGCAGAGTACCGATACCTATCCAAACTAATACTATTTTGTAAGTAGCTCTGATTCTTTGTTCATCTGTTACTTTTTCACGTCTAAACTACAGAAAGGATTGTAACAAAAATGTTAATTGTCTGTATTTCTGTAGGTATTTATTGCAAGTGTTCCACAGAACACTTAATCTATCGGGAATACTGTCTACTCATGACCATGAATACTGTAAAGGATCCGAAACCTCCTGAATTAAGTAAATAATATCAATAGAACGCGACAAAATCCGTAAAAAATTCGTTTTATTTCAATTTGGGTTTTTTTAAGAAATAAGTATATATTTAGTTAGTTAGTATATAATAAGTTAAATCCGCCTTCAAAAACATAAATATAATGAAAACAACAGTTTCATAAGACGGTGCCTTTGATTTAGTCGGATCTTTTGTGTTCGTCACCGACTTTCGAAACTGTTCCACCTAATCTGAGCTAAATTAGCCTGATACAATATTTTGTAGTTTATGTCTAAGTATAATATAAAAGTAAAATAAATAAAATGTAAAAAAAAATGTAAAATGTTGTGCTTACATAAAATATTATTTTTTTATGTTGTAGAGAGTAGCAGTAGTATCTATTTCAAACAAAAATAATTTTCCAAATCGGTTCATAAATGACATAGTTCTGAGGTAACCAACGTACAAAAAATTTAGAACCTCCTTTTTGAAGTCAGTTAAAAATGTGCCGCTTCTACGCATATGCACTCTGTGTAAGTAGTGAAATGAATTGTTTACGATAATATTGATGCATTGCTCCTTAACCTTAGACTCTTCCAGCCATTATGCAAATCAACTTGCAACTCAAATGAGGTTGCAAGCAGATAATAATGTTATTGGTAACGATTGACATTGTGGTGCGATCGATTTTACTGGTCGTGAGTTTGATATCTGCATGATACAAAAATTTAAGATCTTTAAGAATTTGTAAAATACTTGTGGGTGTGAAAACAGTAACATTAGAAAACAATAACGTTAGAAACATTTACATTAAATACATACCATCACGCCTGTATTACCCGAAGGGTTAGGCAGAGACGTACTATTATACACCCACAGTTCACTATTGCCATTAACTAGCTAACTAACTATTATAATGTAGTCATGTTTTTTTTAAAGAGTATCTGTGTGTGAGTTTCTTGCCGGCTCTTCTCCATGAGACCCACTTTTTGGAACATTTTGACTTTGACATATCTCTGTATCATATTTCATCCAGATCCGTTCAGCTGTTCTGACTTGATTGAGTGGCAAATATCCATCCATACATCCTCACAAACTTTCAATTTATGATATTATTAGAACTCGGCCTGTGCTTCGCCTACGTAAATTTCCCCATCTAAATAAAAAACAAATCATACAACCCTTGTTTTGATTATAACGAATAAAACAAAAAATAATTCTCCAATTTCTGCGCGTACACACATTTTGGCGATTCAGATTTTATTATATAGATTATTTTTATTACTACATTGTGTAGTTTACGTGGGAAAAAAATAAGGAAATTATAATGACGTTAAACTACCTATTGAGTTTTAGATAAAGATAAAGTTACATATTTTGTGAAATTATTTCCTGGTTTTTGACTGCCTCATTAGTCTAGTGGTTTTACGCATGACTGCTATGCTAGAGGTCTTGGGTTCGAATCCTAGGTTAAGCAGTGTTGCTTAACATGAGGCGAACTGGCGGTCAAGCGTGAGCCTATCAAGAATAAAAAAAAAGAAAAAGCAAAATGTTATTGAGTTTTTCTATGTAATTCTCAGTAGCAGCTCGAGGTCTGGATTTGTGCCCGGTTAATGGCAATAGGCTCGCCCCCTATATGAACATACCGGTGAACTGTGGATATACATTTATTATATGATTTTTTTAAAGCTTACTAGCAATGTGGGTCGCACATTACTAGTATTCTTGTTAACCTCTCGTGCTAAGCTAAATGCTTGTGTTACGAGTGGGTTCACGTCGGTAGTGCAATGGGTCAGTTTCGAACCGGCAACCATATGATCGCAAGTCCGCCGCCATCAGGCTACCGCCGCTTCAATTGTTAAAGAGATAGGCAAAATTATACATTGGTACGATTTTGCTTAACTCTTCGGGAAATACAGGCGTGATGGAATGATGAAAGCAACTAACTAGACCCCAAAGTGCCGATAGTAATAATTCTTCCAAGATAACTGTAAACTTGCTAAACTCCGTGTTTATTTATTTAGTTAGTGCAGATGGCAGGGCTGTCACGTGCTACTTTATATGAAGGCTTTCTTGAATTATTACCTACCCAGGAAAGTACTTAAGCATCAAAACATTATAAAGTAGCCTAAATTTTGGGCAGGCTCATAATCTACCTGTACACCGGATTTTATAGAAATCCGTCAAGTAGATCTTGAGTTATAAGCGGACATATAGACATACAAGACAGATAAGAATTTTAAAACCAAGAGTTCGGCTTCTGTATCGTTCAAATAGTCTCCTGCATTATTTTTTTTAGCATTTACAGACACTACTTTTCTTCATCATCATCATTTTCATCGTCATCCACTGCTATAATTGTGATAAAATAAAAAATAAATAGTGCAATAAAATATTATAGTTAAAATCGTAAATACCTAATACGTAAATATAATAAATAAAATGTATAATAATAATAATAAATAATATTGACTTCAACTTGGAAAATATAAATAGAACAAAATAATATAATACTCGTAAATAGACACGTCTCCCTCTCTCCTACTAAGCTGTGCTGTGCCCAACAGGGTCCATAATTGATTCCTAGATTTAAGCCTACCATCTGTTTTATATATTTTTGTACATTATGGAATGCAATAAATGAATATGAATATTATAATGAATTTTTTATCAGCAATTTTATCAACACTCGAACCTTTTCTTAACAGGTTTAAATATATTAAATTATTATCAACTAAATTTTTGAAAATTCAAATTCTAATTTGGTGAAAAGGGGGTGAAACCGCGGGATACAGCTAGTCTTAATTAAAGTAAATATTCTATTCTTCATTTTGACAACCCTACATTACTGTTAACCGCTAAACACTGGTAAATGTTTGAAGGGTACCCTCTTCAACAGGCACTCACAACGTGATAAATTTTAAAAGATTTTTCAAACACATACTGATTAAACTTAGCGAAATGGGTCAAGTGGCTGAGATTACGGAATCTTTAGTTAATATTTGAAAGGTTTACAAATTTTTAACTAACATCAAAAAAGGAAGAGCTATTTAATTCGTTTGTATATCAAAATTATGTGTCATTATTTGTGTTTTAAAAATACAAGCAAATTGGGATTGATTTATTTTTCTGCTTTATGTTCGCGCAAGGTGGTAGGTATATATTCTCCACATCATCAATAAAAATGCAAAAATAACTTTGTCTGTCTGTTACCTTTTCACACCTAAACAGCTGAACGAATTTTGATGATTTTTGGTATGGACACAGATTGGACATTGAAGGAGGATGTAGGCGTTTTATTAGTGGGATGTAAGGGAGTTCGCGGGAAATATGTAGTAGGTACGGAATATAAACATGGTCGTTGATGAGCGTTCAGAGGTCCGGGAGTAAAACTTACTGATCGTAGAAATAAGGAATACAAAAATACATAACATAACATACCATCACGCCTGTATTCCCCAGAAGAGTTAGGCAGAGGTGTACTAATTTACGATGAGCCTATTGCTATTAACCGGGCACAAATCCAAACTTCGAGCTGCTAATGAGAATTTCATAGAACAACCCAATAACACTTTGGTCAATCTAGGAACCTAGGACCTCTACCAGTTGCGCTAGACTAATGAAGCAGTTAAGACACAGAAATACATACAATACTACGCTCCAAAACTCAAATCTAGACAGTTTTTCAAGGCCAGACTGTGATGATGTCTGAGATGATTCAAATGGAGTAGATGTTAGTTCAGTTGCCTGCCGACGACACGCAAGGAAGCTCAATAAATGTTGAATCTTCTCTTTGAAAGCAGGGGTCGTCAACATAAAATCTGAAAATTTATCAAACCAGCCCAATTTAAAAATACATAACTACAAGTAAAAGTGATGCAATGTAGTGAAATATTGCAGCAAAGTGCTCGAGGACTGATGTGTTGAGCATCCCTGATGACCTAGTTCCGTACCGAGGCGTGCTAAGACGATGTATAGCACCACTTACTTAGTTGAAATTGCAACAGTGACCAGGTACTAAACTAGACTACTAGTTACAAGAGCCATAGATACTTTACACTTTATTTTGAAACTTATGACCGTTATGGCTTTGGATACACCTGCGATCTTTTGAGAGTTAAAAACAAATAATCAGACAAACAATAAACATTTGACACGTTTAAAAACGTATCAAGTTAACGTTATAGCAAAGATATGACCATTGGATTGCCATGTCAAAGGTCTCGAGATCGAATCTAAGGCATGCAATAGAACAATAATAATAGTAATAAAAATGCAATCTTTGTAATTTCATTAAAATAGTGACAAATTCCTAGTTAAACTGTCTCAAAAACCTACCTAGCGGTGACTGCTTAATATCTGGTTTATTTGCAAAGTGATTACCTTTCTAATGCCTCTATAGCTTAGATAATTATTAGAACTAGCTTTTGTCTGTGGTTTCACTCGTTTCCCCAAAAAATTTTTGAGAAAAACCTTCTCTGTCTTTTCACAAGGTCCAATCTATCTCTACACGAAAATATGATTAGAACTGGTATAACGGTTAAAATTTTTTGAATATTAGGACAAGAATTTCTGAGCAAAGGTTTTAGTTCTCAGTTGTAAATATCGTATAGATAATGTCGATTACTATTGTCCTGTGCTTAGAATGTATCATGGACATACAATTTGCGAAATCTCAAAAAATAATATTTTGGTCAGAGATTTGATTTGTATGGAATTCAATAGAAGTAGGTATTTTTAAATTGAGTAAGTAGATTTATCAGTCTTATTCTTTTCAATACCTACTTTTATTAGTGTAACAGAAAGAAGCCGATATATGTTTATCAAATCTAAACTGTCTGAATATGACGACAAATTAAAAAGTTATTTATTTTCTTGGTTTATTGACAACTAGCTTCCGCCAGCGGCTACGCCCGCTTTATCAACGACCCATGTCACTTCCCAGAACAAAATAATCAAATAATTTTCCCGTTTTTGCAACATTTTTTAATTGTGCTCCGCTCCTATTGATCGTAGCGTGATGAAAAGTATACTATAACCTGCCCAGAAGTATGAAGAACAATTATACCAAGTTTCGTTGAAATCCGTCGAGTGGTTTTTGTTTCTATAACGAAAATACAGACAGACAGACAGACAAAAATTTTACTGATTGCATTTTTGGCGTCAGTATCGATCACTAATCACCTGCTGATAGTTATTTTGGAAATATATTTCATGTACGGAATTGACCACTCTACAGATTTATTATAAGTATAGATAAACTAGGTCATACAATTTACTTACATAATAAAACATGTGTTCAAGCTTATTAGTTTAGTGCAAATTTTTAATAAAAATGGCTGTACTCAAAATCAAAATATGTATGTATGTGTATGTCAAACGCATGGTAGTGTGTGCGGACTTTCATACAAACTTGCAGCCCCTTTTTCACGACCATAGGGGTTAAATTTCCAAAAATCCTTTCTTAGTTCTCGTCTACAGTGCAAAAGGAACTAACATGCAAACTGTCAGGGATCTAGCTCCTGTAGGCTGTGCGTTGATACGTCAGTCAGTAAGTAGGTCAGTCAGTCAGGTTCTTCTTTTTTATATATATAGATATATGTATCTTCGTATGAATAATAATGTAATAATAGTAATGCGCCAATGTATACGTATAAGATGCATAAAGTTTAAATGAATTAATAATTATATTTCACCTTGATGTTTTCCTTCATCGTTAAACCAAGCAATGTATGTTATTTTTTACGAATAAATTGTGGACTTGCTACGTACATTTAATAAAGGAAAAAAACTATTTACACTGTGTTAAAAAAACCCTGTTCGATCTGTAAGGTGCATATAGGTATCTCAACCACATCCCAAAAAAACTCAAACCATTGACATGTAAAAGTATCTCTAAAGATCTACTTGCAGAATAAATAATTTCATTTCATTTCATCACCAAATAAAACAGGAAAAATTAAATATACCTGAAAATAAACATTAATGATGTTTGCTGCGGCAAAATAATCACAATCTCCCCAAAATCTAGCAAATTTTTTAAATGTGGTAAAATAATTATGGGTCTTAGAATGTTTGGCACTCAGTGACGATGTCACTGCCATCGTAAGTATTGCCATATAAGATTCCTCATTATTGGGGGTTTTTTTTACATAATATATATAGTGAAAAAGATTATATAAATTGAACCGGATCTCGATACGTAACAATACCTTCACGGATCGGACAGGATATTCTTATCATATTGTATAGTTGATTATTATTAATTAGTTAATTAGCATTAAGTTTGCAATCAATTTTGCTAAGTAATTGCTCCACTAATGACTGTCGAGCATAAATTGCATACATGTGCAGTAATTATTGTATGTTGCATTTGATTCTATTTTATAACGTTACGTCATCGGTATTATGTAACTATTTAAAAATGTTGCATAACATACCATCACGAATGTATTTCCCGAAGTATTAGATAGTGTTCGGTTATCAGGCACATCATGGTATCCAAACCTGACAAATTTCTTCAATCGAAAATCGATTGATTCGAAATCGAAATTTAATCACCAAATAATAGACTAGTTTCTGACACTTATGCTGAATATTAAACATTGAAATGAAACTACTTTTTACGTGACCTTGGATACTGTAAAGGATCTGAAACGTCGGGAATCAAATAATATCAATACAACGCGATAAAATCCGTAAAAAGTAGTTTTATTTTAATGTCCAAATAATAGAGTTTATTATCCATTGGGAAAAGACAGTTTGTGATGACTTGATGTGTTGTAGACTGTACAATTTGCCGGTATGTTATAGAGGTACAGGAAACTCAAAATAACAATGCGCGTCTGAAGTTAGCCATTGCGAACAGCCGCGCAGATGAAATCATTTAATTATGTGTTTTTATGCAAAAATATCGAAATCGGTAAGGACAATATTTTTATGCGATAGGAGGGCAAACGAGCAGACCAATCGCCTGATGGTAAGCGATTACCGCCGCCTATGGACAACCGTAACACCAGAGGAGTCACGAGTGCGTTGCCGACCTTTTAAAAGGGGATTGGGCCTCCGGTAACCTCACTCACTCGGCGAAACACAACGTAAGCGTTGTTTAACGCCGGTTTTCTGTGAGGCCGTGGTATCACTTCGGTCGAGCCGGCCCATTCATGACGAAGGATGGCTCTCCCACGATTAAAAATTACGAATGCGAAACATTATGACCCCAACTGTCTTTACACCGAGTTTTTATTGCGCGTTGTTATTTCCGTTTCTTTTTTTTGAGGTACGGTTCTTTAAAAAAAGTCAGTTTTTATACAATATTCAAAATAGAATAGACATTCTCCTCGTCCTTGTAGCCTTTTTTACTATGTTAGTTTCGGCTTTCATTGTTTTCAAATACAGCTAAACATCAGTATCATCGGACCTACAGAACCTAATTTCTGGGTAGTACTGATATTCCAAGGACTGGTTGTCAGGCCTTTTGGGCTTCTGACTACCACTAACAATTGTCGTAGATGTTCGTATGACAACAGGAACCGCAGATTTTACGTACTTTTCGAAGTACGGAGAACTTAGTTATAACTTAGCTACGAACTCGAGCCAGATTATACTCACACGCATTACAAAAATAAATCTCAATGCATAGCCTACCATAAAACTGTTCTCAAACAAAGAAAGCCTCTTAAAAACGGCAATCATAAAAAATCACTTAACTCGTAACTCAAATGGTCACCATCAGACACAATAAGTTTGCTAAAACGAGCGTTACACAGTATCTTGCCACAAACAACAAGTCGGACATAAGCACTGCAATAAAAATTATATACGTGGCCATTTAGAGATGAAACTGTGCATCTCTGGCGGGAGGCCAATACAATTATAGCGTCAGTAAGTGGACCAGGCTAAATATACCTTGCAGATTACCCTGAAGGATGAGGGTAGAGGATCATTCTGAAATCTTCTATCCCTGTAACCTACTGTAGAGCTAAAATTCCAAGTTTCAATGAATAAGATTCATAGTACAATTTCAGGAACTGCTGAATGTAAAATTTTAGCTGCAGGCCACATTTTAGCAATTAAGATAACATAACATACCATCACGGCGATAAGCGACAGTCCAGGAACGTAAGGCCTTACTTGAATTTCGTGTCGATGGGTTTCTTGAACACACAGGATGTCACAGTGGTTCTTACAGAAAAAGTCGGAAAGAATATCAGACTTTTCCCGCGAAAACCTAAAACAAAACAAATGTTAATGGAGGCTACTCTCAAAGCCGGCTCTGAGAGTGGACTGCTTGGCTATGATACGGGCCTTTCAGAGTTGGTCATAGTGGTTTAAGGATTAGTCAATCGATATCCATGGTAACCACTAGAGACTTCTATTAAAAAAAATAAGAGACGCTAGCGTTTACAACTACAGGATCCTTCTAAAGGATCCGTTACTTTTTAGTCTAAACATACTCGTACTTACTTTTCAATAGGATAAGCGCTTAGTTTCCTCCTGATTTTCATAATGCCTCCCGCTCTGCCCTATCCAAAGCGATAAATACGGACCCACAGTAAGATTATATTGGCCTCAAGCCAATTTTAATTTCGCATAGAGTGTTGTACGTATATTTGGACGAGATATTGCCATGTTCACTAGTAAATATTCACGTTTGAGTTCAATTTTGCTCTTTACATCCCAGATTATGCAGGGAAGTTGAGAATGTAAAGAAATTGGAGACGAGTGTGTGGGTGAAATCGTTTTTTTATTCGGCCGGGTTACGTAGATCGGGAATATAAATTGTGAGTGCATTTAGAATAGGAACGTTGGCTTTTGCTAGTTTCGGAATGAAAAGAACTCTTCTAGTATCTATGTTGATGTGGAATGGAGTGGAAATGTTGCAAGGAATAAGTGCTTTATTCCATTGCACGAGAAAAGGTTTTGTTTAAAAAAAATTACTGCTGTAGCTCTATCACGAGTTTAGTGATCGTTTTAAGCTTGCATATTTGATCCTGAGGTGAAAAACATAGTTGTTAACGTAAATACCACCTAGAGTGGGGAGTCTGCCACTTTACCTGACAATGGCGCCATTAGGCAGCATCACACGCAAGCTTTCGAGTATGTGAGTGTTCTCTGAACGATGCACCACAGCCAGTCACAGTGGTGGCTGGTAATGATTAAAGGGCAAGAGAAAGCAGGTGTGGTCTTTGTCACGTCCCTAGATGACGAGACGATCCATAAAGATTATCCGTACCCAATAAGGATAACGTAATTTTTACTAAAACATTATTTATGCTTGTAATCCCCGAAGGGTTAGACAGGGGTATACCACAGTGTACCCCTGTCTAACGGAGTTGTGAGTTTACATCACAATGTACACTCACAACTCCATAAAACGTTTAGATATCGAACTTAGGACCTCTCTCTCAACACTCAGTAGTACGCAGTACTCACTACTTGTTACCACTAGATTAATGAGGCAGTTTACAAAGGCTGGTTACAATATAAATACTTACTTAAGTACCTACTCGTCAAGTCATCTTATACAATAATGTTACCTTGAATAAAACTGTATTGAAAAGGATATTAACGCCATTACTACTAATTGTTTCGTTTAAGAAGATCATGCTTCGAATTTGACTAAACACGTTTTCTTTAATATGTGACTTTTGACTCTGATTACTTCTTTATTGTCACGAAATTAGCTACAAAATAATAATGAGTTGGTTTGTAGTGGAAACATTAGTCAGTTTTTTTTTTCTACAAATGAATATGTTTAACAAGTTTATGTTTTATATTTTTTAAACTGGATAGCGTCAGCATTTAGCGACGACCTTTGAGAAGAAACACTGAAACAAACTAGCATATTTTAAAGTCCAGACACAGTAGTAAGCAATATGTAAATGTTAAAATGCAGGGCAATGTCTGAAATAGCCTTTCGAAGAAAGGACCAAGATGGGGGCTCCAAATACGTCAATTCTAGCTGACAGCACGGATGTATCAGTCACTGTGCAGCTCAATTATAATCTGCGGAGCTCAAGAAACTGTTACACGATGATAACTATTGATAACAGATCAGTCGCATAAATAATAAATTGTATAATTTAATATCAGTACAATGTCAAACTTAAAAAATATATATTCGTCTGTCCATCTTGTTTGGAGGTCTACATTTTCCGATAAGTGGACTCCACTCTAGATCTTTTTTTTTCGTGGCCTTCAGTTCTATGAGCTATGTGCCCACTGCTAAACCTTACAGTTGCACTTAAGCTTGCTAATCCTTTGACTTATATCGGCAATTTTAGTTCTTCTACAGATCTCCTTATTTCAGAATCGGTTGCACAGAGAAATGCCATGCATAGCTCTATTTATGTCGTTAGTGTCATCAGAGAGCTCACTGAGTGACTTTGAGCTGTCTGATGACACCCATATTGAGTGAAAATGTCTCTGTGCCATAGGACATCATTGGATTTCGTGATTATTCTTATAATCAATTCTAAATACAACAAAACTATACTAGCCACATTGCTAGCTATAGCTAGTTATATGTATATTTCGCAAATATTGCGCTCATTGTTAAGAATCTTAGAATGTATAAGTTGTTGAAAAGTGGGTCAAATTCATACAGCTCATTGCAATGAATAGACACGGCGTTGTTCTAATGTCATGGTTGCTGCTAAACGGTAAGGCAATTTGAAAAGGAACCAGTTCTACCATTGTTTGTTTACAAAATATTACTTTTTTTATAAAGCTTACTAGTATTGTGGATTGCACATTACTAGTATTCTTGTTAAGGATCCGGCGGAGCTTGAATTGGCCAAAAAAACGTAATACCGAAATAAATCGTAATCCAGACAATATTCTATCAAATTATGTTATTATTCGGATTTGGATACCGTTAATCTAGGTTTCTACGGTACTATTTCGTCTATTACTACTTCACTGGAGATAAAAGACCGAAAAATCGTTCCAAACATGGTAAAGTTATCAAAAATTGCATTAGCTTACAGTTATTTCCAGTGAAGTATTTTGGACAAAATGGTAACGTAGGAACCTAGATTAACTATATCGGAATCCGAATAATAAGAGAATTTGATTAAATGGTGTTTGAATTATGATTTATTTCGGTATTACGTTTGTAAGAGAAATTCGGTCCGCCGCACTCTTAACCCCTCGTGCTAAGCTGCTAGTACGTAAATGCTTGTGTTACGAGTGGGTTCACGTTGGTAGTGTAATGGGTGGGTTTCGAATTGGGAACCACATGATCGCAAGTCCGAAGCCCTAGCCATTAGACTACCGCGGCTTCAACTTTACTGCTGGTTTTTAATGTTGGTAGGTAGTTTATGTGGTGGTTAGCACTGGTTAATTATGCCAGTTAAGTAGCTATTGTCATAGTTTTTTTTTTGTGTCATGTATGGACGTATTTTTTTAATTTATTTTCTTTTTATCTTTTGCATTTTCTATTGTGGATTGAAGTACATCATCGATGGTTCTCTGATTTCTCTCAAAATATCCTTAAGCAAGCTCTCTCTCCGTTCTCATATAACCCTGTTAATAACTCATTCAAGCGCTTCAAATAAGACTAAAAGCTGATATAGAGGGATAGGCACCGAAATTCGATTTAATCCTTTAAGTAACTGAAAGTTCATGAAAATTTATTTTGCCAGTAACTAAGTGCTTTTATACAATCGAATCACTGTCTGCCTCCGAGGTCGTGACGTAATTCAAATACTACATTCAGACGTCATAAAACTCAATCAATACAACCATTAATACATTTGTCGAGTTGGCAATTTATTTTATTACTACGGCTTCAAGCTATTTTTATCTCTAAACCAAGGTACTTAAGTCAAAAACAGCTCAGCAAATGAAACTAATAAGATTGATTGTCTCGAGTAACTTCAATCAAAATTACGCAAAATAGACCGCGGGTTTCTATTCCCTTATAGAATAAAAGAAAAATAAGTGAGTATTAGTTGCCTTTCCTGTTACTGGGGAAGTCCACAAATATTTTTTAGTGTGTTTAAAACCAAACTTCTAAAATATGTAAGTGTCCTTCTGGTAAAGTCACAAGTTAATCTGGCTTTATAGTCAATTTCATTAAATATATAACGTACATCCTGTGAAAAATAAATAAACATAATAATAACATTAAAGTTAAAAGTCCCAGCATCAAGGCATGGTCACATTATTCTTGCAATATCATCGAAGTAACAGGATACCAAATTTCAAGTCGATCAGGCCTGTGAAAGTTGTTCACGTACCTTCATGAAGCAGAAAACAGCTGATGATTTTCAAAAGGCTGGCCAAATTTTCTTAAATCATAGCTAAGAACACTCTCGATTAATTTACCTTTCAGAAATAAAATCTGCATCAAAATCGATCCATTCGTTTGAGCGCTACGATGCTACGGATGATACACAAATACACATGTTTTTTTTTAAAGCTTACTAGTAATATGGGTCGCACATTACTAGTATTCTTGTTAACCCCTCGTACTGAGCTAAATGCTTGTGTTACGAGTGGGTTTAAGTCGGTAATGCAATGCGTGGGTTTCGGCAACCAGATGATCGCAAGTCCGACGCCATAGCCCTTAACACCCTTAATAACACCCTTATTTTTGCATCAAGGGTTAATAATGGATCAGACATCCTGAATGACTGCTTCATTAGTCTAGCGATCTCAAGCGCGACTGCTGCCATAGAGGTCCTGGTCCATTCCCTGGTCGAGCAGTGTTATGGGTTTTTTTATGAAATTCTCAGTAGCAGCTCTGATTTTGAATTTGTGCCCATTTAATGGCAATAGGCTCCTCACCCCCTATTATATGGACCTATAGGTACCGGTGAACTATGGGTGTACATAAGTACCTACACCTCTGCCTCACCTTTATTTTTTTTGTAAGCTTACTAGTACTGTGGTTCACGCATTACTAGTATTCTTGTTAACCCCTTGTGCTAAACTAAATGGTTGTGTTACGAGTGGGTTCACGTTAGTAGTGCAATGGGTGGGTTTTGAAACGGCAACCACATGATCGCAAGTCCGAAGCC
This sequence comes from Acronicta aceris, assembly GCA_910591435.1. NCBI lineage: Eukaryota > Metazoa > Arthropoda > Insecta > Lepidoptera > Noctuidae > Acronicta > Acronicta aceris. The sequence goes on along the minus strand of OU342767.1, from coordinate 1,973,596 downwards.
CTAGCCATTAGTCTAACGCCGTTACCATACCGCCTTTCGAGGCCTTGATGTAATCGATTGGATGAGGAAAGCCGAAGATTGGGCTTTGTGGCGTTGACTAGGAGGAGCCTACGTCTAGCAGTGGACGAAAAAAGACTGATATGACGTCGATATGACGAAATCGATTGGATCACAATTAGGAAAATTTAAATGGGGGAAGGAAATGCGTTCAACATTTAAAACTCATATTGAACCCATCTACCAGGAACATCTATTTCTATAATATTGAATTCAGTTTTCCCGCGCTTATCGGGTCTTCCTAGAATTGTAAACGAGACCCATATTTTTCTTTTATCTCGACGAGATTTTCTTGTTTTTTTTTTAACTATGCTGTTTTCTTAGCTTCTTCTAAAATTCTATGTTATTTTATGGAACAGGAAGTATTTGTATCAAGTGTCTTATATCATACCCTCTTATAAGGCAAACATAGATTTAAAATAAGATCTAACAATAAAATTGTTATCAAAAGATATTTTGAGCGGAAGAAATGTTCAGGTAGGATTCGAACTTGCGTCCATCCGGTAAAAATATAAAATGGAGGCTTGAAAATAAAACCTCCATTTTATATTTATGTATTTATTTAAAGTTAAGTAATTAACTGTCATATTATAATAATTAAAATTTTGTCATTATGTATAAACAAAAAAATGTAGACCTAATATAACCTAATATTTTTAAACAGAACAGATAGAATCCATATGCTGTTTTGTTTTCAACAGACCAATAGAGTTCTAAATTATTTTATTATAAAAATATTTTTATTTTGTTATATTTGATTAAAAAAATATACTGATATCTTTCAAGTAAAAAGTTATTAGAATATTTTATATACAGTATATTAGTAAGTATAATAAGTTATCAGTATATAGTTTAGAAAGCTTCAAAAATACCCGCAAACTATGTGTGTACCTGAGTATATTAGCGCAAGTCACAAGTTTACAAATTGAAAATTTGTTTAATTTTCTTATTTTGACTGCTTATTATACGCATTTTTTTAAAAAAATTGGGTAAAAAAATGCGTCAACTGCGTCTGCAACTTTAATCTATTTTTTTACAATTCTTCTACTACCTAGTAGAAGTAAGGATTGATCCGAAAACCAGGGTTGATCACTGTGGTAACTATACTCCACACGGATCAACATTTTGCTGAGCAGACTCCTTTTGCTATTCCAAAAATATTTCTTTTTGTATCAAATAATTATGTATTGTTTCTTTTATGTATGCCTTTTTTGGTGGCAATAAACATTTTTTCTTTCTTTCTATATCTCTGTCTAACCCTTTGGGGTGACAGACGTGATGGTATTACAATGTTATCAATTTGTTCATTCGGTTAGGTGAATCTTCACTTCAAACAGTAATGGCTTTTGCACTCATTATATATTCTCTATCAAACTATTTTAAACATTCCACAGGCCGTAAACGTCATTTTATGTTCACACAGTACCAATAAACCAAATCATAATCCCAATTAAACTTCGGACCGACAGCCCTTCATAACTTCAAACAATATCACCGCAGCTGGTCCGATTTACACTATGGCAGTAGCATAAACTGTGTATTTACGACATTACCTCTCACACCTCAACGTTAGAGCTAAATATCGGGCACGGCTTCACAGTGCGAAGTACAGCCCATATATTCTTGTTTGTAGTGTAAAGGATACCTGTAATTTCTCACTACAAGACCTATTAGCTTGTGCACTCGGTGCGGGAAATGCTGCTTTTATGCTCTTGTTTGAAGGTAAGAGGATTAAAACTATAGGAATCCTCATGGTCTACCTCATATATTATAATAGAATATGTGTGTATCTTTATCCTTCTTTAAAATCATTAAAAAGACTTGTGAATAATTTTATAGATTACATGGGTGGACATTATTGAAGTTTTAGTAGGGATGTAATTTTTTTTCTAGTAATAGAATATAGCCCATGTTATAAATTTTTGAAATCGTCCAGTAGTTTTTGAGTTTATTCGTTAAAAACATACAAAAATACAAACCTTTCCGCTTTATAATATTACTAGCTTGTGCCCGCGACTATGTCTGCGTGGATTTCAGGATTGGGTCCAATCAGGATAAAAAGTAGCCTATGTGTTATTCCAGGCTATAATCTATCTGTTATCAAATTTCATCCAGATCCGTTCAGCCGTTCTGGCGTGAAAGAGTAACAAACATCCATACATCCATACCTCTATACTCAAAAACTTTCACGTTTCTATTATTAGTAAGGATTAGATATTTTTTATATAAATTATTTAACGATTTCCTAACGGATTAGTTTCTGACATATTAGGAGCAATATGTAAATGTTCCATTATAGACTAATATTTGAAGAAAGGCCATGCTGACTGATGTCACAATGACTGTGTGCATCTGAAGTTGTCTGCCATGGTCATGGTCAACAGTTGGAGTCAATAATTCCCGAAAACGATAACACAGTATAAATATGAAACAGTACGGAAACTGCGTTTCGAGCGTTTGTAGGTACAAAAGCTCTAAACCGCATGCTCACACAAACATGCGCGTCGACGAGATCCCTAAGCGGTTTTCGCGGTGCTGTCAGTATTGAGTGCCGCGTCGAGACGAGTGTGAGCCTTTTTAAAAATGCCACGAGTGTATTGCTTAGTAATTGCAAAGTAGCTAAACTAATTTACAAATAAATAAACAAAATCGGCTTCATAGTACCCTGTCCTTGTTTCTCAATAGTTGATATATAAAAAGTGTTCATTAGAATGAGAATTTATTACACAATAATAAAGAATTTCGTGTATTTGTAAGCTAGTTATTTCAATTCGATTGATTGATCACTACCGAACAAAAATTTTGTAATAAAAAAAATTATATCAAAAACATTAAAAGTTACCTTATTTTAGTTTAGTTCCATATTTATACTGTGACGATGATGAGATTTTTACTTCAGACATTCATTGCCTGTTGTGTAGCCGTAAGCTATACAAGTATCTATCTTTTTTTGTGGACTCGCGGACCCGCGGCTCTTGGTACAGCAGCCGATTGTGCATTGTACAAAAACTCACTAATTGAACGATCAAATATTTTGAAACTATGATTAGCAGTAGGTAAAATGGAATCAAATCCAAATACATTATTCCACTTCACCTCCGATTCGCCCAAAACCTTTGAAGTAAGTTAAAAATTACTGAAAGGTATAGCGTATTAAGCCAAATCTTTGTAGGAGTGTAATTACCTGTTTTATAAACGTGGATTTTCCAGTGTTGTGATTTTTTGCGTTGGAATAAACCGCAGAACAAACGCTGCGTTTATTCCACGCCAGTGCGTAAGTACCTTTACTCTTAAGCTTAGTTTTCATTGTAAATTATACAGGGTTATTTTTAAAATACGAATATCCTCGCATGTATTATATTCCTAACATCAATAACAACGACATTTGTTTGTGAATTAAAAAAAAAACAGTAATATCAAAAATGCTAAAACAAAAAAGCATTTTTGATATTATGTTTTTTTAAGTCACTAAAAATAATTGAATTACAAATCCCACTGATCTGTTTGCAGTCGGTGCCAAGCTGAATAATGAAATACCTAAATGTCTCGATAAAAAAATAATTTCAAATTAGTCCGTAATTGACCAAGATATGGGTGAACATTGAACCTCCTTTTTTAATTTGATGTCGGTTACAAATTAATTAATAGATGACTATCTTTTTGTGATTTTTTTTGCATTTTCCATGCTAAGATTATTAAGTTATTTAATAGTAAAGGAACGTCACCTTATGACGTAAATTCAGAATGTGAAGGCAAAATTTCAATCATGCGGGTAGGGTTCGCGGTGGCTTAGAGGTCAGAGCGTCTGGTATATGAAACCAGAAGACGCAGGTTCGAATCCTGCCCGCGATTGAATTTTTTCCTTTACTATTAAATAACTTAATAGATGACTGCTAGGTACCGCGTAGAGTTACTAACATATAGGGTGAACAATTTTAATATTTGTACCTAATTTGGAGGAAAGTAAAATCGAATGAATTATTATAAGTCATAGAACAAAAGTTGTTGTTTATTAACATACCATCACGCCTGTATATATGAAGGGTTAGGCAGAGGCGTACTTAATGTACACTCACAGTTCGCCGGTATGTTTAGGTCCCATGTAATAGGGGGCGACCCTATTGCCATTAACCGGGCACCATCCAGACTCCGAGCTGCTACTAAGAATTTCATGGACAAACCTAATAACACGTTGCTCGACCTGGGGATCGAAGCTAGGACCTCTAGCCTAGCGGTCGCGCTTGGGATTACTAGACTATTGAGGCAGTTGTTGTTTATGATGTGAGTAATATAGTCCTGCGAAGTTGTTGTTAGTTATTTTACCTACCTGTATCTAAAGTGCTCCTGCTGCTAAAGAAAGATGTTCACACTTGTTATCGGAAATAGTTTGTTAATGTTTAGGATGGTTTAGGGCAAAATTACTTTAAGAAAAAAAGTTAATGCGAATTAAGTTGAGCTCACTGTGATTTTTGTAGACGGGACTCATTGGTCTAGTAGTTACAAGCGTGGTTGCTAAGGGTCATGTCTTAGGTTCTGTTATCAAGTTCGAGTAGAGTATAGACCGGAGTTTGGATTCACCTGATTTTGTGTGATTTTTTTGACAATACAAACCTAACCCTCTTTTGCCTTCGGTTGATGTCGGCGGTTGTATATAATTATCCTAATTGAAATTTCAAACTTCACTTGGGAGATTCAGGATTTGTTCGTCTAGTTTCTATGTAACGCGGTAGATGTCGCTACACATACTTTCCGGAGAACTTTGGGTTTATATCAATACACCTCGGGATAACGCTGCATGTAATACACGCGTGATACACAAGTGCTGACAGGGAATTCCACTTAAAAAAAGGTTTTTTGTTATAATCACCACATACCTAGGTACTTACTCTAAACGTGTCTCGCTTCAAAAGCTCATCAACACTGTGAGACCAAGGCTTTATTGTCGGCGTTATGAAGTACGTCCAAACCGCAAACCCTTCATGAAATATGCGTTGGAAATACGCGGCCTTCACAAATACAACTGAATATATTATAAGCAAGTTTTACGAGCAATAAAATTTACAGCTTATGATTTGACAGCTCCAGTTAATATTATGTAGCAAGGAGTTAATAATCCATTATAGTCATGAATCAAAATTTAAAATACGAACACAAACTGGCCTACTAGAATTTCGGTTTCGAATTTAATGATTTTGAATTTCGAGTTTTATTGGTTATTTCCCCCAATGTGAATAAATTACTAATTACCAATAATCAGCTAATCTATATGTACTTAGTACTTTTATTATATTTGAAGATTTTTTTATTCAAATTTCTCTTACAAACGTAATACCGAAATAAATCGTAATTCAAATACCATTTAATCAAATTCTGTTATTATTCGGATTCCGATACAGTTAATCTAGGTTCCTACGTTACCATTTTCTTCAAAATACTTCACTGGAAAAAAATGTAAGCGAATGCAATTTTTGATAAAATTACCAAGTTTGGAACGATTTTCCAATCTTTCATTTCCAGTGAAGTAGTTGTAGACGAAATAGTACAGTAGGAACCTAGATTGACGGTATCTAAATCTGAATAATAAGATAATTTTATAAAATATTGTCTGGATTACGATTTATTTTGGTATTACGTTCTTGTGAGCAATTCAAGCTTTGCCGGACCCTTAATCTAAGGATGCGCCTCTTGGGGCAGGATTATCCAAGATCAGAGGACTACAGACTCATACCTCCAGGCCTCATTATAAAGCTCATGGAAGTGCTATTTGAAGAACTGGGTGAGGATGAGGAATCTAAGGGAAGCACTAACGATCCCATTGCGTCGAAGTGCGCTGAGGCCTTGGTGCCTCCGCCCTATATAAGATAAGATAAGATATAATCTAAGAATATAGAAATAGTCGCATTGAATAATGATTTTTAACCGACTTAAAAAATTTATCAAATCATACAATCTTTAAACTAGACTAGGCTCATCCTGGCCCCTATTCTGCATTAACGGAACAAGAGAATTTAGTAAAACGTTTTTATCTCAATATTAAAGAGTTTTACCAACTAAAGGTGCTGGAATGCTGCCAAAGTCACCACATTTAGCACTAGATTGGCGACTCCAGTGTGTCTTGTTACAACACTGACGATTGGTATTGCGATTGAAATGGTTTTACATACGTTATTGTAATTTTCTTATACCTATATATAAATCAAAATAAACGTTTGTGTTTTTATCCTAAGCATTGCTAAACCATTTATCCTATTGCGATGAAACTTTGGTAAATTGTTGTGGGCGTGCTAGGGAAGTATTATGATAAAAAAAAAGATAAATAGAGGTATTGCTATGCATGTTGGGGACAGCTAGTTCTTTATTAAAGAAAGTCAGCGTCATTCATAATAAAAATATGGTAAATTATGTATTTTGGTATTCGTTTGATTAGAAAAATGTAATCATAAGTACTTTCAACTCGAAAAGGTTTACAATATTCCTCACATTACATGGCGACTGCCAGGATTCTATATTAAGTAAAAAAATATAATTATAAAAAATAAGAATAAACATGTAAATGTGAGTACTTTGTAGGCTAGTTTGAACACATAAGATATATATTAACATTTTTTCTGACGGTCTTGAGGAATTTTACATGGCCTAGGGAAATGTCTTGCTGATCTGGTATTGTCATGCAACGGGTCGTTGAGCTCCCATAATAATAGTTGAATTACACGATGACTGCTGTATGCGTGTCGTCAGTTAGGACAGGTCAACTCAAGGCTTCTATGGCTCTTTCTTCAATAGGCATGTTCTGATATTGCCCTACATTGTAACACACATATTGTAATACCACTACTACTGTCTGGACTTAAAAGAAACCATGATTCTCTGAGTTTGTTTCAGTGTTTCTTCTCAGAGGTCGTCGGTTAGAAAATGCTGGAGCCGTCTAGTTAAAAAATATATTTAAAGCATGCACTTGTAATAGTATCTTTACAAATATAAGATCTATTTAATGAAATAAATATAATTTATCATTTATCATTCTCCACATAACACTGGATACCGTAATCAGCTCTCCCTCCAACTTTCAAATACTTCGTTAAAGTAAAATGAGTTCCTAACAAAGCGTTTTACAAGCACTCTCTTGCCGAAAATAGTCTCGGAATTGAGAAAAGACTAGCATATGTCGCGGGCCATTGGCATGCGTCCACTGGTTTCGGTATTTCGTGCACTACCTCGGCGCGGTCGGCTACCATCGGGAATTTTCGGCTGTTTAAAGTACATCGCTGGTTTTTGGATCACTATAATATCGGCACTGAACGTCAAAATACATATAAACAGTCTTTTATTATTTCAATACGCGATAAAATTAAATGGTTAAATACGTTTTTTAACTCACTTAATAGTCCAGTGGTCTTAAGCGCGATTGCTATGCTAGAGTTCCTGGGTTTGATTACCAGGTCGATAAATAGGGGATATAGATAATAAGAGATGTAATAGACATCGAGCCTATTGCCATTAACTAGGCACAAATCCTAAACTCCGAGCTGCTATTGAGAATTTCATAGAATAACCCAATAACGCTTTGCTCGACGATCATTAGGTTGATGAGGCAATCTAAGATAATCATAAATAAATTTTCTTAAAAGTTTTATCTACATTACATCGTTATTTTGGTTCACATTTGATGGTGCAGATCGCATTATGAAAGCAATTGATTTCACTGAATAGCACAATTCGAAATCCAACAATTTATGTCAAATGTGATTGGAGATTAGCATAAGAATACATGCATACATACACTCACGCCTTTCTGCCACAGGGGTAGGCAGAAACTATAGACTGCCACTTGCTACTATTCTTGCATACTTCTTTTACTTCTTCCACATTCATACATCTTCTCATACATACGCGCCGGTTGCGAGTGCTACGCACCTGACCTGTCCTTCTATCATAAGAAATTAATTACTATGCGTAACCACACGAGTGCTAATATAAGGATTCTGACGTCATGAAATAAATTTTGGCTAATAGGCTAGTTGACTGCTATTTTTTGATGATCTTATAAGAAAGTTGACCATAATCAGAGCCAAACAACAAAAAAAAAAACAAAATCGGTTCAAAATTAAGGAGGTTATAAGCATTTTAATTTTAAGCTAAACAGTGAGCGTATGTTGTGACGTCAACCCGTGCATGCGCTATAGAAATTCTATACTGACATTCGTTTTTCGGGAAAGGGACAGAGCATCCCCACTCCAATCCCCACCAAAAACTTTAAAACCCTATATCTTAGAACTTTATGACTCGATTTCAATTATTTTTTCAGTCTAGGAATTCTTTTATAATAACATTTTTCAATGTGACCATTATCCTTACTAATATTATAAACGCGAAAGTTTGTATATATGGGTGTTTCTTACTCTGTCACGCCAAAACGGCTAAACGGATCGGGATAAAATTTGGCACATAGATAGATTATAGTCTGGAATAACATATTGAAGTAATACTGAAGTCGATGCAGACAAAGTCGTGGGCAGAAACTAGTTTTTAATAAATCAAAGACCACTCACTTTCCGTTTTATGATGTTACTATATATGTGTTATAGCACTATTATATTATGGGTATGTTAAAAGTTCCTTTAAACCTATGTATAATTTTCGTTCCAAATGTTTTTTACATCTTTTATATTTTGATCCTATGTTTTTTTTTGTTTATGGGATAGGAGGGCAAACGAGCAGACGGATCACCTGATGGTAAGCGATTACCGCCGCCCATGGACACCTGCAACACCAGAGGAGTCACAAGTGCGTTACCGATCTTTTAAAAGGGGATTGGGCCTTCGGCAACCTCACTCACTCGGCGAAACACAACGTAAGCGTTTTTTAACGCCGGTTTTCTGTGAGGCCGTGGTATCACTCCGGCCCATTCGTGTCGAAGCATGGCTCTCCCACTATGTCCCCGTTTTGAGTAATGGACAGAATTGGGACTCTCTCCATCGTATATGCATAATTCACCGCAAGTTAATCTAATTACCTCCGCTTTCGTTAAAAAAGGACGATATTAAATACTCCTAATAGAAATTATAATACTAGTTATGCGTTTGCTTGCAGTTTCACTCGCATCTGGTATTTTTTTTTCGATGTTTTAATAGTTATTCTGTTATTCGGGGCGGGAACAAATCCAACAAATCACACCTCATAAAAATCGCTCCATCCTTTTTTGAATTATAAATGGTGCAACTAACACGACTTTATTTTAAATACGTACAAAGATTTTACAATTGCTAAAGACCATTTTTATAGCTTTCGCACAATTTCCCCATGATTATTATCATTCAACTCAACCAGCAATGTAATTCGTACACTTTTATATCTTCTTACATAGAGACTCACTGCATGTCTTAGTAATGGCTAGGTCAAGCAGTAGCCAAATCGATTTGAAGTGCAAGCCTGGAGGCTAGATTCATGTAGCTATTGTAGCAATGCTGTTTAGCTTACCTAAGAATTGTTTGAGCTACTTTTAAAAATAAACTTGGGATCCTTTGTGGGTAGACAATTTGGTTTAGTTGGTTTAGCCTTTGTTCTTTTCAATTTCATTGAAAAGCTTGTATTCGTTATTGTTTTGTGTTTCTAGGAAATGCAGTTTTGTTTTTGTTTGTATCTAGAGAGAGTCTAGTTTCGAATTCAACTTTCTGTATGAAAATTAATCTACTTACGGATAGCTATATTGTTTAAGAACATTCTGATAGTTACCTACTTACCTTACTACGGCTAAAAAAAAATCCATAATAATATCATCTAATTAAAAAGTACTGAAGCGAAAAAAAGATGTCCCGTTTCAGTCTGGTATGGGAGTCTCACTAGATGCGATTGAATATCAGCATTTTTAACCCCCGACACAAAAATAGGGGTGTTATAAGGTTAACGTGTGTATTTGTGTGTTTATATGTCTGTCTGTTGCAACGTAGCGCCCAAACGAATGGACCGACTTGCATCAGTCTTTTTTATTTGAAAGGTGACTTGATTGAGAGTGTTCTTAGCTATAATTTAAGAAAATCTGACCAACTGTTTAAAGATTATCAGCTGATTCATGAAGGGGTTTAAGCATCTTCCACAGTTCTTATCGATTTGAAATTTGGTATCCTGTTACTTTACGATATTACAAGAACATGGTCCATCCATGACGTGATGCTGCGGGGTTTTTTTTTAATTTTTAAAATGTTGTTTACGTACTGAATGCCTTAAAATTTCTAAAATCCAATGTCCTTTATTATAAACAGGTTATCTGAGTAACGGCAAAATGACTACCATCAAAGACTGTAATAGATATTTGTATGCCAACTAACTGACAGGTTAACATGTTCACGGATCAGGGTCTTGATTGATATGAATGGTCACCCAACAATAATCTAACCATGGTAAGTACAGCTTAATCTGGTAGATTGATTAAATAGCATAGTTATTCCTTAGCCACTAACCCGAATTATGAGAGTATTAATCAGTATTGCCAGTAAAAAAATAAAGGAATTCCGTATTTAAAATATATCCCGCAAAAACAGAGGTGAGTTGTTTGTTTGCCTTGTTTGTTCCTATAAAACTGAGCAGTAATTATTAAAGCTCTTTGCTCGATAAATTCCGAATTAAAATAGTTACTGTTTGTGTGTTGTTTGTTTGTTTGTGATTTTTGTGGGGGGTGAATAAAGTGGTAGGGGGAAATTGAAAGTTATACGACTGTTTTTCTGTGTGGCTTGGTATTACCATCAAGGAAAATTAATTTTCCTAATTAGATGTGGAGGCCAGTGAATTGCTGTAGCATAAAAAAGGGTTCTTAAAGAATAGATAAAAATAGTGCACGTATGTGTGTTTGCGCGCGTACGTGCATGTGTGTGTTTTGGAACAGAACTCGCGAACGTAGCTAAGATAGTGGACAGATATAAGTATACAGTAGACCAGTTCGAGTCAGACAGCAGCTCAGAGTTTGCACTTGTGGTTGGTTGGTGGCTGGTCGCTCCCTATTACATTGAACAAGACATACCAATGTACATCTCTGCATAACCCTTCGTGGGAGCGTGGAGCCGTGATGGTACGTAAGTAAAAAATATATTTTATAAAGTTCATAACAAATTGTGAACAATATAATTACTTTTTACGGATTTTATCGCGTTATATTAATATTATTTGATTCCCGAAGTTTCGGATCCCTTACAGCATCAGCCGAAGAAGATTAGTTAGTTTCTACCACCTGTCAAGTGCCACATACCTGTACAAGATGCAGGAGTACACAAGCTAGATTGTGATTGCAGTGTTTCTTACATGGGCCAAACTAAAAGAAGCTTATGGACCCGCGTAAAAGAACACATCGCCGATGTCAAACACCGCCGTTCCAAGAAGTTAGCAGTTTGTGAACACACTCTTGACAAGGCCCAACATTACATCAGATTTGATAAACCACAAGTCCTCGCAAAAGAACACCGATTCCTGCCCAGGATGATTCGTGAGGCTATTGAAATTAAAAAACACAACAACAAATTTCAATAGAGACGGTGGCTGGGTCTTACCATATGCTTGTAACCCAACTATAGATTCTATTAAATCTAAATTCAAGCCCAAAACTGCAAAGCCAAAGGCTCGTTCTGCATGAATCAGATCGCCAATAATTATCAAAAAATGTAAGGTAGCTGTTAATAATTTTAAAATTAAGACGTTCAACACCTCAGTCTGTCCGTGACCATGGATGCTCTAAAGGATCCGAAACGTCGGGAATCAAATAATTTTAATATAACGCAATGAAATCCGTAAAAAGTAGTTTTATTTCAATGTCTAATATTCGGGTAAGTGTCAGAAACCAGTAAATTGTGAACAATATAAAAAATGAGGAGGTTATTCCGTATCCCTTCGAGTCTCAGCGGTTCCATACAATAGAGGCACGCGAAGTAAAAAGTAATAATAGCCAAGAACATATTGCGAATACGGTAACGTTGAGAAAAAAGTGATATTTTTCTCATTCGCGCACATGGGTTCAAGAGGGTTAGGAGTTTTTTATTTGAAGACTTTGTTAAGATGATATTGGCGTAGATGTAAATAATACTTTTTACGATATATTATTATAATCAGATGCCAAAATAATTAATTTTTATTTACCTTTAGAAGCGTAGGTACAATATAATGCATATGTGCTTCGTTACCCTAGTGGTCTTGAGCGCGACTGCTAGGCTAGAGGTCCTGGATTCGATTTCAAGGTCAAGCAGAGTATTATTGGGTTTTTCTATAAAATACTCAGTAGTAGCTCGGAGTCTGGATTTGTTCCCGGTTAATGGCAATAGGCTCGCCCCCTATTACATGGGACGTAAACATACTGGCGAACTGTGGGTGTACATTAGTACGCCTCTGCCTAACCCTCGACCTGGGGATGGAACCCAGGACCTCTAGCGTAGCAGTCGCGCTTGGGACCACCAGACTAATGAGGTAGTCAAACTTTCTATTTTTTGTATCGATTTTTGAAATATTTATGTTTCCCGCTTCCTTGCGTCACTACAAGGGTGCCAACTGAAAGCCAGCGCTGCGCATTTGATACCCAGCACATGCTGAGTTGGTAACCCATTCGGTACGGAGATTACTTCTTTTGTAATTTTATTATATATGTATCTGTCCCACTGTTCTGTTCAACTGAATAAAAATGTTTCTATTCTATTCTAAATAAGTATAAAATTACTTTTTACGGATTTTATCGTATTTCATTGTGTATCTATGTTAAAAAAACCCGTGATTCTATGCTGTAAAAAAATATGTCTTATCTTATTATGTTTTTAAAAATTGTATTAAATTTAAAACAGTTTATATAAAATTACGTAGGCATACGAGATTTTAATGCAGTCGCCAAATTGCAAGCCAAGTTCTAAGCTAGTCTATTCGCTTATAACATCATTCCGTGGTTACCAGGCTGGATACCAAGCGGCGCAATTATGACCAGATAGCTTTATTACAGCAGCTGTAGGCTAAAACTTCTTTATAATGATTACAGAATCTTGGGAAGAAAATGTGGGGCACGGATAAAAAGTAAATCCGAAATTGCTTGTGAAGAAAACTTGATACACGGATAAAAAAATAGTAAATCCGAAATTGCTTATGAAGAAAAAGTGATACACGGATAAAAAATAGTAAATCCGAAATTGCGTGTGAAGAAAACGTGATATACGGATAAAAAAAAATTAAACTGCTTGTGAAGAAAACGTGATCCACGGATATCGCGTTTTCTTTACAAGCCATCACGGATTTATCTACTATTTTTTATCCGTATTAAAAATTGTAGGTAAATCCGAGATTGCTAGTGAAGAAAACGTGGTACACGGATAAAAAGCAGTAGGTAAATCCGAGATTGCTAGTGAAGAAAAGGTGGTACACGGATAAAAAGCAGTAGGTAAATCCGAGATTGCTAGTGAAGAAAAGGTGGTACACGGATAAAAAGCAGTAGGTAAATCCGAGATTGCTACTGAAGAAAACGTGGTACACTGATAAAAAATAGTAGGTAAATCCGAGATTGCTTGTGAAGAAAACGTTCATTAAATTTCATAAATAATAATTATTCATCTCTTTAAATGATTTTCAAGTTAAATCAATGTTTTAACTGTACAAGATAGTACCAGGGTTTTGCTTTTAAAAGGTTTTCTCTAAATAGACCATATTATGATGGAGAAGAAAATCGATCTTTTACATTTAAAACAGCACTCCATTTTGAGTATGGCGCACCTCCTCAGCATAATATTGATGCATCGAGTGTCAAGCATGCAATGTAATGATTGATATGGCTCTATTCACTAGAGCTCACTCCATACTATAGCTTGGCATTTATCTTATCAACTCATTATTTTCTTTATTCACATCTTTATCCACAAAAACGACGGGAATGGTATTCCTATAAATGCCTCTTTGATTTTACTTTCGTTATGTTTATTTCATACCGGCGAATTGTGGATGGACATTAGTACGCCTCTGCCTAACCCTTCGCGGAATACAGGCGAGTTTCCAAGTACATTATGAAAATATTGAATAGTAAATAAGTTATCGTGTATAGAAAACTGAACTCTATTTTGAAAGAAACGGATATAGATGTTAACTGACCACCACCTGTCTCCTTCACACGTAAAGTAAATTTAAACGTGTGAGCAAGACAGTTATCTTTTGTTGCGATATAGTGGCGAAATATTCATTCAGTTCAACGGTTTTCTGCGCTGAACATATTTTTCTAATACTACCGTCTCACACCATTAGGTTACGCGTTAATGCCAACCTTTTTTTCATTGTGTACCAAGACCGTAGTGTACGCAAAGGTTTGGGTATTTTGGGACGTATTATAATGTTATATTTTCACGTTTATGTACGGATAAAAATGGTGTAGTGTGGGTTTTAGGTGTGATGATTTATTTAGGCTTGGACGAAAATAGAAGCTCTATAAAAGCTGTTTGATGTTGAATATAAACTCCAACCGGGTTATAAATAATCCAAACTATATAAAATTATAAATATTGTAGCAGACAGACACACTTACTTTCGCAACTCTATCTGTGTCTTTTTTACGTTTTTTACGCCTAAATCGCTAAACTATGTAATTTTCATGAATTTTGGTGCAGAAATAGAGAGGACCTTGGAGAAGAACGTAGGCAAGCTGTTGTCTCAAAATGTTTGTTGAAATGAGATTGAACCCGCGGGCACTAGATAGTATACATTTTTAATATCATAAAAAGTATCTTCTACTCAGAAAAATTGACTGACAAAAATCTGACGTACCTATAGCTTAAAGCAGCTAAGTCTATAAACGTGAGCTCTAAGACGGGAATTCGGGAAATTCTCACAGGATTGAAAAAAATTATATCATCTTGAGTGAAACCGCAAGTAGGCACCTAACAGTATCCATACCTGTAACAACGTTCTGTAGATATATAAAATTTTGATGGGCTCGGGAATCAAATTTGTGACCTTATAGCACAGAAGCCGATAACTCAGAGTGTACACCATTTATGCCATCTTTTTTTATGTTTGAACAGGATACTGTTCAAAATATTTCTTTTCTTTGAACACTATCCTACAGCTACGTTAATGTAAGTTGGTTGTGATCAATCAATATTCGTCGGTCGCTCGTGTGGCTTCGTCTTTATGAGCTGCGGATGACAGTAATTGATATTCTCGCACAATGGCTCTGTTGCTAACCCAGTTTTGAGTTAGTATTTAAGGCGCTGTTATACAATTTTATAATATTTTAATATTTCTTTTCTTATCGAAAAGAAATACCTAATTGAAAAACATTGAACTAGATTGGCCCAGTATTCCGCTACGCGCACGGCATTTTCTGTAGCGGCCATTAGGTCTTGGTGTGTCATGCAGTGGAAGATATGGCCCATATGCTATCATGCATCACACCTACTAAATAAGTTAGTGTCACTGGAGAATTAATTTTAAATTGAATGTCTAGACGAGCTGTGATAGTGACTTGAAAAAAGTACATGTTAATCTAAACTTTATGACAAAGTAAAAAGGCCCACACTTGTATGTATGTCTGTCTAAGTGCGTCGACATATTTTGACCTTAACAGCTTCTGGGTGATAGAGAAATTCCAGGAAGGTCCGACTTCAAACCCTTGACTACTTATATATTTTAAGATTGGCAGCGTTACGGTATCTTAATTGCTGTTATAGTATCTGGAGCTCGTTCCAGGCTTGAGCTTCTACTAGAAGCACTCTTAAAGACCATTGTTTAGTTATTTGTAGCAAAAATTATGTGCTTTATAGCTTAGGAGGTGCTGCAAATTCTTTGAGCTATTTCGCTCTGCATATGGCATACTGTTCTATAGTTTTAAGGAAATCAATATTATAAAGACATAGCATCTCGCCTGTATACCCACAATCGCGGGCATGTTTAGGTCCCATGTAACACGGGGTGAGCCTATTGTCATTAACCGGATACAAATCCCAAACTCCGAGCTGCTATTGCGAATTTCATAGAAAAATCCAATAACACTGCTCGACTTAGGAATCAAACCCAGTCGCAATTGGGACTACTGAACTAATGACCTCATTAGTCCAGTAGTCAAGTTAGTCATTAGTAGTGATAGAGAATAGCAATTTCTCTAAATCAATTAGTATTTTGAACCCGTAGAATTAATTAGCAATTTTGTAATATGTATAAGTCCTATTAATCGTCATGGATCATCTGCCACATGGGTAGGTTGCAGGGTATTTCGGACCACTAGCCTAATGAGGCCGTTTGACATTATAAAGACATCTCTAGTATATACTTTTTCGTATCTTCACTTAACTAACCCAAGATTGGACCCCGTATTAATTTTCAACGTCAACACATATCTTGTTTCTGCTAAGGTTCACAGTCTTCGCAAGGAACCTTCCGGAAGGCCAACTGGACCCCTATAATCGCGGGAAGACGGTATATTTGGTTTACCACGCGAACAACTCCGGTGTAGATCGCCATTAGAAGGGTGGGAACATTTTCTTATTTACCCAGCCAGTCGGTGCGCTCGGGTAAAGGATGGACATAAACTACCGAGTTCTATAAAATAAATAATTACTAGATACTATAAAACACTATATTATACTCAAGGCAGACTGAAATTTTACCAGGAACAGTTAAAAAATTCTGAGCTTGAAGCTACGTCATCGACTCATCGTATATAATTTTTTATACAAAAGTCTCCGTAATGCTCAAAAAAAAAACACAGCAGGTGCTCAGTATCTCTAAATAGTTACTTCCTAACTAGCGAGCCTACTTCCATTAACCGGGCATAAATTTCAAACTCCGAGCTGCTTCTGAATTTCATAGAAAAACTCAATAACACTTTGCTTGACCTGGGAATTGAACCTAGGACCTCTAGTGTAGCAGTCAGGACCACTAGGCTAACGAGCTAGTTCCGTTAGAAAAAATCTCCAAAACAAAAATACTCTTTTACAATAATTAAAAGTATAATTATGACATTTTGGCGGTATCTAAAGCGACGACGTTAATGGATTGTTCCAACACCGTTCCGTAACCGAAGAATCACCCGTTAAGTGCTCACTTAAGTTGAGTCGCGTTAAATTACTGACAAGAAAAAAAAGATAACTCCCAGATTGCAATCTAAGTGTTCTTTCTCCATTTTCATTGCAGCGTAATGATTTTAAGTAGTCCCCTGCGTAAAGACTTTAGTTCTTTAACTTAAAATCAGATCTAGATTATGGAATGGTCATTTTGCGAAGAAAGATAATGTATAAAAGATTTAAGATAAAGTAAACAATAATCTAACAATTGCACGAATGGCACAGAATTTGAGTGATCGTTTTCTGCAGTGCGGATTGCGGTTTCATGTATTTTTTTATTCGTGATGGACTTACGATTGAACGCCAGTTCACCTGATGTTAAGCGACACTGCGATCTATGATGGAGCGCGCTTGCCTAGGAGACACCGATTCACTCGTGATATAAAGACATCCCAGATTATATCTATCGGGAAACACCCAGTCAGAAAGCGCATTCCACATTTCAGCGGTACGCTTGATATCCCGCACGGAATAAATATTTGTGTCTCACAGATATCGAGTTGATTTCATTTAGGTGTAAGCGTATGTAAGAAATTCGTGTTTTTAATTAAAATAACTGGGATAGGAGAGAGAATCTTCGTCATTAACAGATGTTACATCAACTGGACGATGTCAAAGAGAGATTGAATGAAAGAGGGCTCGTGCAGCACAGTAAGCTTTGTCAAACATCATTCTTTCTGTCTCTTCCTTCTTTGCTTGACATTTTTATACTTATTGAAAAGCAAATGGTGCAAAATATAGCGCCTGCTTACTAAAATACAACTTAAGTACACATGCGATATAGCTATAATTATTCTATCAGGCGCTTTAAAGTAACGTCTCCATAAAATTAATTATTACTCGTTATCCTGTCTTAATTATCACCAGTAGCGTTCCAATCAAGGCTCTTTCGGCTTCCTAGAAACGTGTCTTTGATCTTCAGATTCTATATCTAAAGGTTTCCTGTACGACCGGAGAACTTTTGAAATAATGACTTCCATCCCTTTAGAACTACATTACTGAATATGTTATAGAAATTAAACTATTTTTTATGATCGTTTATCATCTACTGGTGTTGAAATAAAACTACTTTTTACGGATTTTATCGCGTTGTATTGATATTATTTGATTCCCGACGTTTCGGATCCTTTACAGCATCCATGGTCACGGGTACACTAAGTTGTTGGACGTCTTAATGTTACAATTAGACCACCTTAACTCCTTAAACTCCAAAATTCAATTTACTATGGAGGCAGAGGCCAATAACTCTTTAGCTTTCTTGGATGTTTTGGTAATTCGTAATCCCAATAACACCGTCACACAGTGTATCGAAAGAAAACCCATACAGACAAATACTTAAATGCTGAATCACACCACCACCCAACACAGTTATCTACCGTCGGTAAATCATTGTTTCAGAGAGCGCGTGGGATCTGTGATGAGCAACATCTGGCTGCAGCTTCAACATGTCAAGCAAGTACTGCATGACGACAACCTTCGAATACCGCGCCCTCGTCACAGAAACCGCGTGAAACGTGCCACAGTCGAACGCCTACCTGCTATATTACCATATGTTAGAGGAGTCACAGACAAGATTGGCTAAATCTTGAAGCGAGCTTCAATCAAAACATACTTCAAGCCGCTGAAGAAGATTAGTCAGTTCCTACCACCTGTCAAGTGCCACATACCTCTGCAAGATTCAGGTGTATACAAGCTAGATTGTGATTGCGGTCTCTCTTACATAGGCCAAACTAAAAGAAGCATAGGGATCCGCGTAAAAGAACCCATCGCTGATGTCAAACACCGCCGTTTCAAGAAGTCAGCAGTTTATGAACATACTCTAGACAAGGCCCAGCACTACATCAGATTTGATAAACCACAAGTCCTCGCAAAAGAAAACTGATTCCTTCCCAGGATGATCCGTGACGCTATTGAAATTAAAAAACATCCAAATTTCAATAGAGAAGATGGCTGGGTCTTACCACCTGCTTGGAACCCCAATATAGATTCCATAAAATCAAAATCCAAGCCCAAAACTGCAAGACCGAAGGATACGGTAAGCTCGTTCTGCGTGAATCGGATCGCCAATAATATAGCTATAGCTGTTAGTAATTGTAACATTAAGACGTCCAACAACTTAGTCTACCCGTGACCATGGATGCTGTAAAGGATCCGAAACGTCGGGAATCAAATAATATATTTCAATGTCTAATATTCGCGTAAGTGTCAGAAACCAGTATCTACTGGTGTATTAGTGTAATGTTCCTAAGCGATTGTTTGGATTTGATTCCCAGGTTGTGCCGTATTATTGAGTTTTTATATGTTAATTCTTAGTAGCAGCTCGGAGTTTAAATTTGTGTCTGGTTAATGGCAACACGCTCGTCCCCCTGTAACATGGAACTTAAACATACTGGTGAACTGTGTATCAATTAGTACGCCTCTGTCTAACCTTTTCCCTAACCTTCGGTCCATCTTGTTGGAGGCCATCCTACGCTGCGTTTTCTGGAGTGTAGTCGTCACTCAAGAATTTTATTACCTCAACGACACTCAAATCAATTAAATTATCGCCATAAATTTATTTTGTCAAATTCGGAAGTTTCGGAACCTTTACAGCAGCCATGGTCTTGAATATACTATGTAAGTGGATCAATCCAAAAGACATCGGCTAATGACAGACCGCCTAACAAAAACTTGACAACTCGAGCCAAGTCCACAAGTTGGCGAAATCTGTAACACAAAGTGTCACAGTTTGCAGTTCGGCGGGCGTTATTAAACGGGCCACACATTATCCGGCAGGAATATTCATGAGAAAGCGACCGCATCGCAAACTGTACGCACTGCTCTCAGCCCCGCATATGTAAAATGTACATGTGCTTAATAAAATCTAAGCTGCCGTTTACTCTGCGGTTTTATTTGCGAAACCCGCTCCAGAACGTCCCGGGAGTGAGGGAAAAGAAACTGCTTCTATTTTCCCAGAAAATTCAATCTAAAATGGCAAAAAAAGAAATATTTATTTTTGATTAACATATGACTTATAGCAACAAATTAATGGACTTATAGTAAAGGGTAACATAATGATAAATCTTTCAAAAGGGACGACACCGTGGATGGAAGCATTTGCCTATGAGTTTGTACACTTTTACTTAATAAAATAGTTGACTGGTCAGTATCCCCAGCCAGAGGCGCTTGGATGGATAACAGGGAGACCATTACTCAGACTATGTGGGTCACAAATAAGGCAAAAAAACTGTACAAGATAATTATACTAAATATAATAACTGTGAAAAATATTTAACTCTGTGAAAGCTACAATTATCACCACATAATATATTCTCTAACCCTATTAACAGTTTATACTGCTATGGATATTCAGACTTCGGCAAACAAAGGCTTCAACATTCTCACGTTCACTCAAATTCGCTTGTTAGTAAGAACTCAGGAAGAACTCAAAAAGTCTCACGTTGATTTACTGTTTGTTTGTTTGCTTTAGGGACAACAAAGATGAGTAAAAACAATTATTCAAGAGAAAATTTATTACTGGAACTAAACATAAAAATAATATAGTTTAGTACTTTTCTGAGAAAACTTTTTGTGTAAACATCAATAAGTAGCACAAGATGACTGTTTATATCATAAATATTCAATAAAAAAGCTTTCAGTCGTCCACTTATACCACAAATGAAATCCATATCCACCACATATCCTAACAGGCCTGTTAGACTCATAGTAAAGTCAATAATCTTAAGTGAAAAAGCCTAAACGAGGAGCGGAGAATCAACAAAACCTTTAGACATCATAGTAGACTCATAAAAATATAGGAACTGCTCTACAAATATATCTACAGCTACTAAACTCGAAATCAAAGAAGTTTCAACTTTAAAACCTTGAGATACGGCTGTCATGTAATTGTTATGATGGCATCATACGTTGGTGATATGTCTAGTGATAAATACGAGGTCTGACTTTGAGTGATAGTGGGTACATTTACGGGCCTGAAGCGTCCCACTCAGATTCGTGTTTGCCTCGTAGAAAATGTCTTTTGCTCTAATAAATTAAGATGGCGAATTATTGTGATGTTTTTGGGTAATTAATGTTGGGTTCTACGGTTTGTGTGTTTGAGTTATGTATTGGTTGATGAGAAATGTTTCAGTTATTTGTGGAACCCTAAAAAGCACAATTATTTATAAAGAGCAAAAATTCTGCGATAATTATCGAAATCACATCGTTTCTAAGACCCCGTTGCCATTGAATGAAATTATATTATTGATCTGAATTTATAGTTTTCTTCTTTTTCATTAGCGTTCAAGAAGGAGAGGTTAGGGAACATCATCATCATATCAGCCAATAGAAGTCCACTGCTGAACAAAGATCTCCCCCAAAGACTTCCACAGGGACCGGGTTTACAGTAACTATTATCATAAGGTCTAATTCGAGGAAAGTGTTTAACACATTTTGTAGACTATATTATTATATATATTTAGATTTCAATATTAAGCAAACATTTGCATGTGAAAATACTGTGAAATACATAGCACATATAAATTCTCAAACACATATCATTCACGTTTCAAGTTGTGACAATTACATACCTAATTCGTGTTTTGTGTTTTATACGTAATAGAAGGATGTAACTCCAAAACATCAAAATATAATTTGTTACTTACTTTCTGCGGTGTACTTTTAATCATCATCGGATCATTATGCTCGTTTTCTCTACATGTAATCCCACAGTTAGTCCGTATGTTTTTCGATACAATGTTCACGCAATACAGGCGGTGGTGGTCTAATGACTAGGGCGTCGGACTTGCGATCATATGGTTGCCCAGTGAACCCACTCGTAAAACAAGCATTTAGCTCAGCATGAGGAGTTAACAGGAAAACTAGTAATGTGAGACCCACATTGCTAGTAAGCTTTTTTTTTAAAAATGGCAAATTAATTACCAAAATACAAGTCCATATTCCGAGCTTCTATTGAGTGTTTTATCATAGTCACTGTGCACAGCCTTGGCCTGGGAATCGAACTCAGTATATTCTTTAGCTAGGCCAAATACTGTATCATTTTCTAAAGTCCGTTCGCCTTGCGTGGGAACACCAATTGATAATTATTTTTTGTTAGCAAAAGTACAACGTTCAATTCTTTGGGTCTTTCTACCCATTTCTCGTACTACTCTAATAGATATAAAAGTAAATTTGTTACTGTTGGATATAATTATCTTAATTTTTAGATTAAATTTATATTAAAGTGCTATAAATGAAGTTATCACTGTGATATTTCCTAACATTTTAAACAGTGCTTCTACTGTAAAACAAGTTAGTAAGAAGCTTTTCAAAAATAAAGCCCACTACATCATCTCGCCACTTAAATAAGCGAGTATTACAGCGCTAAAAACTGCGACATACACGCTAAGAGAGTCTCGTATGTGGGGCAGTGGGTAAAAGATATAATCTTTCTAGAAAAGATATTACGAAGCAATATATTTATGTACGAATTGTGGATAAATCTCAACAAATTATTTGATTGCGAAGCAAACATATTCTTACAACAATATTATAAACATACTAGCTCTATTTATTTATATATACTTTATTGTACATCAATAAAAACACAAATATATAGGACAAAACAGTATTACAAATATACAATGGGTGGCCTTATCGCGGACTGCGATTTCTTCCAGGCAACCTTACATAGCTCTAAAACTGATTGAAAAATAAAGGTCTCTGTGAATTTCCAATCAAGTGTAAATTGTAATGTACCTAATACAAAAAAAAACAATTAGAGTGCAACTTTTCAGATCGACGTAGTTTAAATTTTGACGTAATTTTTCTAGTACGATGTTCGTAATACCTCTGTGAAGTGGGGCAATGTATCGCATTTAGCTAAACGCTTACACGGAACCACTCTGCTGAAGACGGATCATGATGAATGATACGAACACCAATTACTTGGAATTTTCTTATCTTAGACGTTGTGTAGCTATAATAAATTGGTTAGGTTTAAAATGTATTTTCTGGAAAATATATAGCTTGGAGCTTGATATTTTTGCTTTTAATTTTAATGCTTATGACGATGGCAGAAGGTGTAATTATGGTTTGTTTTTTAACAGTTTTCTGGATGGCAAAGTTTTGTTTTCAGCCTTATCTGGTTAGACTGGAAGCCATTGAGAAACGGCTAAAAGGAGGATTATGATTTTGTAGAAGGTAGATACCTAGAGGTATTCTAGTCTCATAAGTTTTTATTTTTATTTGAAGGTATGAATTAATTAATGATAAAAATTACGGATACACGGACAGAGGATATAGACATATTTGTGTGTACACTGAGTGAATTCATAAGGATAACACTTAATGTAGATAATAAGTTTTAGAAAATATGTTGTTATTATTATATTAGGTTTGCCTCACTATTGCATTGGGTTGTACCTGTAATAATAGTTGTGATTGTTATATATAAACAGAAATTTATAAAAATGAACATATTCCAATCTGATAACATAATCAACCCATTATACTGTCCCACTGCTGGGCACGGGTCTCCTCTCAGAATGAGAGGGATTAGGCTATAGTCCACCACGCTGGCCTAGTGCGGGTTGGCAGACTTCACACGCCATCGAGAAAATCTCTCAGGCATGCAGGTTTCCTCACGATGTTTTCCTTCACCGTTTAAGCGCGTGATAATTAACTATTTAATACGCACATGACTTCGAAAAGTTAGAGGTGCGTGCCTTGGGTTCGAACTCGAGACCTTTGACTTGGCAGTCCAACGGTCATACCACTAGGCTATCACTGCTTGATAATCAGATAACACTTGGGTCAAATACTAAGACATTCAAGTCAAATCAAATAAAACAAAATCCTACAAACCATTTCTCTTATTTTATTACTATAGAAATATTTTCCGAATAATAAAACTGGAGAGTGGTCTCTCTCTAGGGGCTAACAACTCTAGGATATTTATCTAGCCCTTTAAGCGTTGTATCGCAGCAACGTGCAATTTTCCTGAAGTTAACAAGTGAAGTTCACCAGGTGATACCCGGGGAACACTTAGTGGAGCTATCAATCTTAAACTCGGGCACTGTGGGTTATTTGAACAGTTTGAGGCCAAAATATTTGTTTATTTTTTTTTTGTTGAATATTATTATATAGTCACTTTGTGCCAATAAAGGAACCCATTAGTCTAGTGGTCCTAAATGTGACTGATAGGGTACACGTCCCGGGTTCGATTCCCAGGTCAAGCAAGGTGTTAGGTGTTATTGGATTTTTCTATGAAATTTTCAGTAGCAGCTTGGAGTTTGGATTTGTGCCCGGTTAATGGTAGGCTCCTCCCCTATTATATAAGACCTAAATATAACGGTGACCGGTCGGGGTACATTACTACACCTCTGCCTAACCCTTCGGGGAATACATGCGTGATAGTATGTTATGTACAAATCGGTCGAGCCGTTCTTTTTTTATGGGATAGGAGGGCAAACGACCAGACGGATTACTTGATGGTAAGCAATTACCGTCGCCCATCAACACCCGAAATGAAACAAGAAACTAATTACACGTATCAATGCTATAGAAATGTTTTTATAGATAGCTATTCCAGCTATCATCATCTACTTCTAAATCAAACTGATTAACTACAAAGCTAGAATAAAAAAAAAACATTATTTTATAGCGGCATTTGTTTGACGTAGTAGCTGGGCCATAAGCTTCTGCGCCACTGATTGTAGGTTCAATACTCTGTTCTAGGAAAATGTGAAAATTCGTATTTGTAAAAGCACCCATAACATAACATACCATCACGCCTGTATTCCCCGAAAGGTTAGGCAGAGGCCATGTTCACCCACATTTTGCCAGTATGTTTAGGTTGCCTATTGCTATTAACCGGGCACGAATCCCAAACTCCGAGCTGCTACTGAGAAAATTGTATAGAAACCCAATAACAGATTTCTCGACCTGGTTACCGAACCAAGACTTCTAGCGTAACAGTCGTGCTTCGGATCGCTAGACTAATGAGGCAGTTTAAAGAATGAAATAATTTTTTTAATCATTTAATTTTGTTCATGTTACTTTGATGGTGAACCCACAGTGCAGCGACATGAGGCGGAAGTTAACTCTCTCTACGACTCGTGTTATTGCACATAGCATGTTAACTTTAAAGTAATACCAATTAAATACCTCCTTTGTATAGAAGTTTCAATTGAAATCATCGACTAGTTCATTATAGTTAAGAGCTTCAACTAATGGGTAAACTTTTCGAACCAGGAATTGATTTAAACATTTTATGATCGTTGTTGCACATTTTTGAAGAGTTTTTATTTCTCTGGCAGGATTGCATAACCTGCAGATCACGTTCCGTACTAAAATTAGACTTAGGTAATATGTAGGTACTTCCATACAATACGTAAATCTCATAACATACCATCATGCCTGTATTCCCCGAAGGGTAAGACAGAGGTGTACTAATTTACACTCACAGTTCGCCGGTATGTTTAGGTCCCATGTAATAGGGGGCGAACCTATTGCCATTAACCGGGCACAAATCCAGACTCCGAGCTGCTACTGAGAATTTCATAGAAAAACCCAATAACACTGCTCGATCTGGGGATCGAACTCAAGACCTCTAGCGTAGCAGTCGCGCTTGGGACCACTAAACTAATGAGGCAGTCCTAAATCTCATAAATTTCAGTCATTACTAGCGGTCGTCCACAGTAAGCCTGCGTTATTTTTCCGACTTTCCAGCGGAAATTAAAAAAAAATCTTTCATACAACTTTGGATTTTTAAGTTAACCAATTCGGTTGACTACCTAATTAGCCTAGTGGTGCTGAGCGCGACTGCTACGCTAGAAGTCGATTCCGATTCCGGTCGAGCAGGGTTATTGAGTTTTTCTATGAAATTCTCAGTAGCAGCTCGGGGTTTTGGAATCTATGCCCGGTTAATAGCAATAGGCTCGCCCCCTATTATATGGGACCTAAATATACCGGCGAATTGTGGGTGTACATTAGAGATTACCGCCTACACCCTCACAAACTTTACCTCTTTTTAATATTAGTAGGTATAGATTGACCAGTATAATATTTATGATATTTCCTTATAAGAATGATTCCTTAGTTAGTAAAACACTTGCCTTTAATTTAATTAAAAAATACAGTTGTATATTTATAGGTTTTTAATCCAAAAATTTAAACTGAGGAACAGAAAAATGGACGAAGTATCCACACTTATTAACTACTAGTTGCTGTTCGCAGTTTCACTCACGTCCCAAAAAGATTAACATACTATAAGTCAAGTTCTAGGCGGCGACCATGCACCAGATTTTAAGTTAGATTTCTAGCAATACAGCAGTGAAAACTGCATTCAATTCCATACAGTAGTTTTTGGGTGCGCGTACAAACATTCAGACAGACAGACGAAAATTCTAATAATTGGTATTTTGGCTTCTGTTGCTCTAATGAAGTTTCCATATTGGTTTTTCTTTAATATGTTTAATGTACAGACATTGGCCTCTTAAAATGATAAAATGTGTTTAAATAGATCATAAAAAGTTACTTTTAAAAACAAGTCAATGATTTAAATATTTTTAGACTAGATAGCGCCGGCTTTTCCTAACTAACGACCTCTGAGAAGAAACACCGAAACAAACTCAGAGAATTATGGTCTCTTTTAAAGTCCAGACGGTAGTAGTGGTATTACAACTATGTATAATAATGTATAATGTATATAATATTATATGTGTGTTACGATGTAAGGCAATATCTAAACAGGCCTTTTAAAGACAGAGCCTTAGCAGCCTTGAGTTGACCTGTCCTGACTGTCGACACGTATACATCAGTCATCGTGTAGCTCAACCCTCATTAAGGGAGCTCAAAGACCCGTCGCACGACGATACCAGATCAGCAAGACATTTGCGTTGGCCATGTAAAATACTCAAGACCGTCAGAAAAAATGTTAATATAAATCTTGTGTTTAAACTAGCCTACACAGTACTCACATTTACATTTATTACAACTATTTAATAATAAAATCAAAATAAAATGAATAAAATTCGGTTACAATTTTATTATAGGTATAGATAAATATATAAAACTTCAAAATGATGCCAATCGAATTCCTTTATCCATCCCTAATCCCATTTCAGAAAAATAGGTGAAACCCATTCATTCCGAAAAAACAATTTGTGTCAACAACATGCCATTCTAAACCCACTTCAGAGCCCATATTCAATCGGAAATACAAGCCATTTAGTTCCGTACATCAGAACAATAAACACAATAAAATAAAGAAAATGTCCTAACAACTAACGTTGGTATGCTTTTGACACAAAAGGGAAAGCGGTTGGAGATCGTAAAGTTGTCAGAGGCAGAGCGCAGTAAATATCGAACCACTGTACTGGTTGCGAGTACAACATTATAGTTAGATGAATAACACGCGGATTATTGACTTATAATCTTATATTTTTAGCTCCTGACGAAAAAGAGGGGTCTTATAAGTTTTTAGCGTGCATCTGTGGCATTGTAGCTCCTAAATAAATAGACTGATTTTGATTAACTTTTAACATACCATCACGCCTGTATTCCCCGGCATCGTGGCTTCCACAGTTGGAATAACAGTTGGACCGATTTTGTTTCATTTTTAACATACCATCACGCATGTATTCTCCGAAAGGATAGGTAGAGGCGTACTAATGTACATCCACAGTTCGCCGGTATATTTAGCTCCCATGTAATAAGAGGCAAACCCTGGGCACCAATTTTTAGTTAGTCTTTCGATTTAATATAGATTCATTTATATTACAGTTCCAATTTAAGACTACAGCATGGGGTTCTTCAAAAAAGGAGTGAAAAGGTTTTTATACGCCGTCTCCGGCATATAATAGTTAAATTATAATTAAATATTACCTAGTGTGTCACTAGTTACTCAAAAAAATTTTTTTGTACTTATTATAGTTTCTCCCAATCCCAAAGATTTGCTGGTACAGAATGTCATATGGCCATCCACCTTATGTACTACTATTGTGCATAAAAGTATAATACATAGATATATACACACGCTCACTTTTTCCCATAGGGGTAGGCAGAAACAACAGAACGCCACTTGCTACGATTCTTGCACACCTCTTTTGCTTCATCATCATCATATCAGCCAACGGAAGTCCACTGCTGAACAAAGGCCTCCCCCAAAGACCTCCACAGCGATCGGTCACATGCCGCCTGCATCCAACGACTCCCAGCGACCCTTACCAGGTAGTCCGTCCATCTTGTTGGAGGTCGTCCGTCTATCTTGTTGGAGGTTGGACTACGCTTCATCCACATTCATACATCTTGTCATACACACGCGCCGGTTGCGAGTACTACGCTCTTGACCTTTTTTTTTTGAAAAAACGTTGCCCCACACTAGGATTTTCTCCTGTATCGTGGGTGCGTTTACAAACACAAATTCTCACATATACAAACACCCAGACCCGGAACAACTACCTGTAGATCATACAAATATTTGTTCCGTGTGGGGATCGAACCCACAACACGTGGCGCAGAAGCTAATCGCTCAACCGCTACGCCAATCGTGTCGTCAGACTGTCGCCAATCTTTTTGCAGGATCGCACCGATAAAGTCGGTGTATGTCTTTCTATGGCGTCCTCTCCCGGCGGCTCCACTATCATTCGCCTTATAAATCTCTGTCGTTAATTGTTTTCATCCATTCTCTCGACATGCCCAAACTATCTCAACATATTTTTCTCATTCGTGTCACTACATCATCTTTTAAGCTGCAACGTCTAACGTGGGAGAGCCATGCTTCGGCATGAATGGGCCGGCTCGACCGGAGTGATACCACGGCCTCACAGAAAACCGGCGTCAAACAACGCTTACGTTGTGTTTCGTCGAGTGAGTGAGGTTACCGGAGGCCCAATCCCCTTTTAAAAGGCGGGCAACGCACTTGTGACTCCTCTGGTGTTGCGGGTGTGATCATGGGCGGCGGTAATCGCTTACCATCAGGTGATACATCTGCTCGTTTGTCCCCCTATCCCATAAAAAAATCTTTCCTTATCACACTATTTCTCAATCTATCATTCCGAGATACACCACACATACTTTGCAAGGAACGTATTAATAAATAAAATATTATATATTCCAACCCAATCCCAACAGTAAGACTGATAAACATTGAAAGAACAAGAAAAAAGATATAGCTGAATTTATTGTTATCATTCCAAATCACTCATATAATGTACCTACAACATTCGTAGAACACGATCCATTTTAATATAACATCAAATAAAACTTTCTAATATTACGAAGTGAATGCAAATTTTTGCCCTCACGAGAAATCTAATAACAGAATTATTGTTTAACCAGGGCCTGGCCTAAACACGCCCAACGCAGACTGTTTACTTAGGTATTTCGAAATAACATAACTTACCTCCGCTAGGTAACTATGAGTCCGCGAACCGGCGCCATTTTGTACGTTCTATATTTAAAATGTAGTTATTTATATACGGCCAGTCAAATGGTCTTGGAAAACATGGCGGGCTTTTAGCAGCGGTTTTTCGATAAAAATGAGGTTAAGGTTAGGATATTAATCAAATAAAATTCATGAGGAGGTTAATGAAGTAGATGAAGCGAAAGTGGTGTGCCAGGATCGTAGGAAGTAGAAATGTATAGTCACTGCCTACCCCAATGGGATACAGGCGAGAAAATATATATGTACATATATGTATCTCATTATTCTAGTGCCTTATTAGTGTAGTGGTTCTAATTGGGACTACTACGCCAGAACGTACTGGGTTCGATTCCCAGGTCGAGCAGTTTTATTACACAGAGATTAAACAGAGTTTTCTATGAAATTCTCAGTAGCAGCTCGTAGTTCTAATTTGTGCCGGATTGTGTTTAATAGGCAAGCGCGCTCCATCGTAGATCGCAGTGTGGCTTAACATCAGGCGAACTGGCGGGCAAGCGTAAGCCTATCACGAATAAAAAAAATAATATCTATAGTAGGCTCACTGTCTACATGAGACCTAAATATTAATACCAATAATCAAATCCGAACTATTCCACATTTCAAGCAAAAATAATTCAAGCTTTAAATATTTACGTGGGAGAGCCATGCTTCGGCACGAATGGTCCGAAAACCAGCGTTAAACAACGCTTACGTTGTGTTTCGCCGAGTGAGTGAGGTTACCGGAGGCCCAATCCCCTTTTAAAAGGCCGGCAACGCACTTGTGACTCCTCTGGTGTTGCGTGTGTCCATGGGCGGCGGTGATCGCTTACCATCAGGCGATCCGTATGCTTGTTTCCCCTGCTATCCCATAAAAAAAGCTGAATATCGAAATAATTTTTGAATAAAGTCGCTTACTTCTCATTTACGTGACTTTTTTGTGACACAACCCTATAGTATCAACCAACATTATTTTATATGAAGTTAAATCGTGTTTACCATATACTTCTAAGAGATAGAACAATATCTGTGAGTCGGTAATCTTGTACGAAAGTTTTGTGTACATACGTCTTGTTTGCTTTGTTTAGAAACTCGCATCTTATTATGATTCTTTATATATAATAACTTCAATTTTTGTTAGCAAACTTAGCAAGAAAAGGGTTGATACTCGCGGAAGAATCTCACAAAGATCAACTGCATGCTGCCTGGATCCAACTACTCTCTGCAACCTGTAAATAGATCGTGTGTCCATCCCGTAGAAAGCCGTAACACGCTTGCGTGATCCAGTGCGTGGATCTCTACTCGAGAACCTTTCTGCCACAATGGTTCTGCGAGCGATATGCCAACACTGCCACTTCAGCTTGATTTAAGACATACGGACAACTTTATACGGATCGGTTGATCCGTAATCATCATCATCATCAGCCTTTAAATCGTCCGTCCACGGACATAAGCCTCCTCCATCTCCTTCCACTTCTTTTTGTCCTGGGCTACCATCATCCAGTTGACGCCCGCCTGTCTTCTTATTTCGTTCGCCCATCTTTCTGGTGGACGACCCTGCCCCGTTTCGTTTCTCGTCGCCTCCATTCTAACGTTCGTCTGGTCCACCTGGCCACGTCCATGCGCGCAATGTGTCCTGCCCATCTCCATTTCTGTGCTCGTATTACTTCCACCACATCTTTGACTTTTGTCTTTTTCCGAATATCCACATTTTGTATTCGGTCGATTATGGAAATGCCGAGCATTGCTTTTTCCATGCCTCGCTGCGCAACTCGCAGCTTTTCTGGGGATTTCTCAGTCAGAGGTGTGGTTTCCAAACCATAAGTTAATACAGGCAGAACACATTGGTTAAACACGTTGGTTGTTAGGTACTGAGGAATCGTCTTGGATAGCAAGATTGCGTTATTTGACCCAAACGCAGACCAGGATTGAGCAATCCTTCTACTCACTTCCGCTGCTTGATTTTCTGAACCCAGTGTTATTTTATGGCCTAGATAAATATAGTGCTCAACAATATCGACGGGTAGTTGATAGTTTCTTACTTCTGGAATATTGGTATGGAAACTTTAATCTTTGTCTTAGATTTATTCATTATGAGGCCTATTTTTCGAGATTCCATCTGTAAATCTTCTATCGTCGTAAGCATATCCTCTATACTATCCGCGAACACAACAATATCGTCTGCGAAGCTCAAGTTGTTCAACCGCTCTCCATCAACATTAATGCTGTGATCCGTAATAGTGTCATCATAATTTTATGAGTTTGCAAAAGCGAATAGGTATGCATTAATTCATAATATATGATAGTCAAATATTTTATTTGTAATCTTTATTGGTATGGAATTATGCCCATGTCAGGAAAGGAAAGCCTTGAGCATGCAACTTCTCCGACAAATGTATCAGCTCTTTGACAAAAAGTCTCAGTTGTCACTGAAAAACAAACTACTCCTGTACAAATGCCTTCTGAATCCAATTTGGTCATATGGAATCCAATTATGGGGAACCGCATCCAATTCAAATATCGAAATACTACAGAGATTTCAGTCCAAAATGCTTCGAATAGTTACGAATAGTCACTAACCAACAACTTCACCGTGATCTTAAACTGAAAACTGTCAGAGATGAGATACAATCTTCCAAGCAGTCCTGCAGAAAGAGACTAAACATGTATCCAAACGAGCTGGCAATGCATTTATTGAAAAATAACGTAAAATTTAAGAGACAAACGAAGAGCTCCCATAGATTTATAGAAGTAATATAGGGTGCGCGTCGCTGGACCGTTATCCCTCTAAGACTAATAACCTACTTAACTGTTGCTTAGTAGGACAGAATTGAAAAAAAAAACAAACACAAGAAAAGTTAGGGATGGCAAGTGCTGTTGGTAAGGTAAGTCGGTACGAGTCCGTGCTACCTTCCCATGTGGCAGACGAGACGATCCAATAGGATTTTCCACAACTCGAAAACATAAAAACCCAAGTCTCGCTAAAGGGGGCAGCAAATGGGTTAATTTTGATGACAGAAATTAGACCATAATAAAAAAAAATACTACTTTAATACCTACTTCTTCTAATTTAATATCCTAAACTTGTAATCAACCTTGTATCCATTTCTCTTAGCGTTTAGGCTCAGGCTTCTAGTGATGTCCTTAATTTTTTCAAACACGTCTTGTACAGTAAGATTACTTAGAGTCCTGGTTTTTTCCCGATGCATGTGAGTACGAGGTCTGTCCTTCTCCTTGAGGGCTCTTTTTATGTAGTCTGGCAATACTGTAAACAAAAAAAGCTAATTTAATACTTAATATGTACACTTTTTATCCCGCGTAGAAATCCTCATGGATACTCATAATGGTTATGTCGCACAGAGGGGGTCCAAACATTATTTTTCGTTTTGTTGTTTTTTAGTAAAGGATTCTATTTAGTTTATTTTAAGAAAACCATCATCTAATCTTCTACCATAATTTACATTACCTCGAAATTACACACACACACACACACAAACACATCATCATCAATGGTGCCCTTGTCACAGTTTATTTAGGGTCGGCGCAGCATGTGATTTGAACGTGGGAACGCCATGCTTCGGCGCGAATGGGCCGGCTCGAACGGAGTGATACTATGGCCTCACAGAAAACCGACGTCAAACAATGCTTACGTTGTTTCGCCGAGTGAGTGAGGTTACCGGAGGCCCAATCCCCTTTTAAAAGCGGGCAACGCTCTTGTGACTCCTCTCCCATGGGCGGCGGTAATCGCTTACCACCAGGCAATCCGTCCGCTCGTTTATCCCCTTATCCCATAAAAAAAATGTCCTTTACTCTCATTAATTCCTGCTTAAAACACCTCATTATTGATGACATTTCCAATCATATTGACCTTGCCTAACAAAATAAGGAATTAAAAAAATATAGTAGGCAATGCTGGTAGTCTTCTGGGTACGTTACCAGATGACAGTGATGTGGAGGAGTACTTTGACGCCTAGGCACGACATTTTTTTTTGTTTATCTTTACGTTATATTTTTATAGTTATTATTTTGGTGAAATAATGCTGTAAATATTATACTGTGAATAAATGTCTTATGTTTAAGAAGTAACTTGACAGGAAAAGAAAAATAGAATACCTCCGTCAACTGATTCATAGTGTGACCATACTATGATTACAGCTATGATTAAATAGAAACGCACCAGCATTGTGCTACCGAAGTGTCGAACACAGCACTAAACTGAGTTGAAGTCACACTAATTCCTTCAAATATCACTAGTATTGCACGAACACGGGAAATGAATTAAACGAATCGATTTTATTTTTTCTATTATAACATCGATATATTGACATGACGTATTGTTACGCTTTTTTCTCCAAAGGGTCAGACAGAGATTATATCCACAGTTCTTCGATATGTTTTTATGTCCCACACAGACTTTGTTCAGCTACGGAATCGAAGCTGGTACCTCACACAGTGGCGACCCCAAGACGGATATGTCAATTATAGATAATTATAATATTTTATAATATCGATTTATACTTTTTTATTCTGTATCGTGTTATGAACACTACTTTTGAGGTTTCCCAATTCAAAAGGTAGATACTGGATTATCTTAAAGATTTCACCTTCTTTATTACTAATCATGCGATATTGTGTCTTACAATTATCTGCCATAAGCTTTGAAATACAGTAAAACAATAATTAATTTAGTTCAGGCCTACATTATTATACTGTCAGTAGGTAAATAGTAGGTAGTACTCAGAAATAAAACGAACGTGACTACGCCTGTCTCCGTATACAGAAATATTCTAGAACATAGTACACGCTCAACCTAAGCACTATGTTTGTGATCCAATTCTTTTGTTTTTCAAAACGTACTTTGTTTTGAAAACTAGCGAGTAGTGGTGTACATGTGTTCGAATTCCGGGAACGGGATCAATTGCACGGGATAACTTTGTAGCGGAAATTGAAACTGTATCAACTTTATTTGAGAGAAGATTGTTGAGGTACAAATACTACAAGAGATAATAATCATATCGTTGTAAATAAATGTGCAGATAGCCTAATTTCTATTAGCATTTCCAGTTACCTTATTCACGATTTGCGTTATTCTCAAAGACGTATTTTGTGTAATACTCCCAAAATAAAAATAAGCATGTTGGTAATAAATATAAAGCAACTTTTTTAAATAAACTATTTGGACCGCTTAGTTCATAACGTTTCATGTCAATATTAAACATACAGATAAACACTGTGATGTCTTTAAGGCGGATCGTTCAGCTGTGCCCGCGAAATGCAAATTTCAAGTGATTTTTTCGCAGTTTGTAGTTCTATAACGAGTTTTAGATTCATGGCAGTTGTAATTGCGACATTAACTATACAACATTCACAACTGAGAACTAAAACCTTTACTTATAAATCCTTATCAAGCCAAAAACTTGGCGCCATCTGTGTAATTGGTCAAATTGACATTTTACACTACTTTTAGCTACAATAATGATTTTTAACAGAACCGCCTTCAAATCGGCTTAATAAAATACTAGATATTACCTAGGTTATATTCCGGGATTCCATACAAAGTAAGGCCAACACTAATCAGAGCGCTAACTTCTTCAACACGTTTTGTTTTCAGGTGTATTTGAGAAATCCGATTTCAATGAAATTAGAAATACTTTCTTACTACTTATCTATGTACTTTTATTACGTGGATTGAACCAAATTTTTCTTTGAAATTTGTAAACTTGTCTGCCAACTAACACAAGGTTAGCGTGGTGGGCTTTTTAGATAGTCCGCTTATTTCTGAGAGGTGATCCGTGGTCAAGGATGGGATAGTTGATAGGTTGACTATGCATATTTTGCTGTTGTATTTGTATTGAGTGGATTTCACATCATATTGACGACACGATTGGCGTAGCGGTTGAGCGATCGGCTTCTGCGCCACGTGTTGTGGGTTCGATTCCCACACGGAGCAAATATTTGTATGATCTACGGATAGTTGTTCCGGGTCTGGGCGTTTGTGTATGTGAGAATTTGTGTTTGTAAACGCACCCACGATACAGGAGAAAATCCTAGAGTGGGGCAACGTTTTTTTTTAATAGAACCAATTAAAATAATGCTAAACTTTATGCGGGTAAGCAGTAGTGTGCTATTAGTTCTGTGTTCCTTTAAAGGGTAATTAGTGTTGTAGCCAATAGTGTAGTCATAGCCAGTACTCCATCATTAGTCTAATAATCGTGACTGCTACGCTTAATGGGTTCAATTCCCAGGTCGAGTAAAGTATTATTGGGTTTTTCTATGAAATTCTCATTCTCTCATTGGATTTGCGAGCTATTATGAATAATTTACGTCTTTCAAACATTCAAAATTATTTGGGGAGGAGCCTATTGCCATTGCCCACTCCGAGCTACTAATAAGAATTTCATAGAAAAACCCAACAACACTTTTCTCGACCTGAGAATCGAACCCAGGACCTCTAGGGTAGCAGTCGCGCTTGGGACCACTAGCCTAATGAGGCAGTAAAATATTATTATAATTTTTGATTAACGGGTCATAAAACGATACTGCATTAAAGCCGCTAAGTTTATCATAAAAAAGAACTTTTAATAACTCCCCTTTACCAACACACGCGCTATAATAAACTTCTAAACGGAAACTTTTCCTTATACGTCATGTTATAGGAAATAATTCTCATAAAATTTTCCTCGAGGTATATTCCTATACTTTATCGATTAAACAGGATTTATCGCTCCGAACTGCCGTAAACTAGGTAGCGAAGAAAAAATAATGTTAACTTACATAAACGCAACGATGTATTCGCTGAGTTGTGCTGTTCGATTATTATACATACAACGCTTAAGTAATGCTAGAAATCAGATCCCTTTGCAATTTAAAAGGTTAAGAAAGACCTCAATTTTTTGAGGTCTTTCTTAACCTTTTGAGCACCACAGTAATGTATAATCGATAAATCATGTAGTGATATAGATATCACTACATGATTTATCGATTAGACCGCGCTACATAGAAACAAAACGGACAAGTCCTGAATCGCAACTTGCACATATATGGGTACAACCGCCTGACATCAACCGTTGTCGGGCCGTGGCAAATCGCCCGCCTGGTAGGAGGATCCTCCCTTTGGTTGGAGAGGCAACACACCTCGCCTCGCGAGGAGACCACGACATGAGTCCAGTGTATCTCAAAATTATCCAGCACGACACGATCACGACTGGGAGACAGATTTCTATAGGAAATTCGAAAGCTTGGCGCTGAGGGCACGCTTTTTTGTTTTGACATGGCGGTCAAAGGGTTGTGTAATGTAATAGAGAAGTAAAGCATAGTGGAATGGAATAATTCCACTCCTAATTGGAGCTGCCCGACTGGGGAAGTACCTCCATTTTGCAGAAAATCGTAGCCAAGTAACATAGCTCCGTGCTATGTTGTGTTCCTAACGGTGAGCAAGGTCGCCAGGGCTCCGCGAGGAAGCGGCAGAAGGAAGTTGGCAGATAGGATAAGCATCACGCAATGCTGGCAGCATAGGAGAAACAACTATTCCTCCTTGATTTACAGGGTCGGCAACGCGCGAGTAATACCCCTGGTGTTGAAAGCGTCCATAGGCTAGAGTAACCGCTTACTATCATGCGGGTCGTATGCTTGTTTGCCACCTTAGTAGTATAAAAAAATGTAAAGCTATACTGCTACACTGTACAAAGACCTTCCAGAAACTTGTGGCTAACTAATATATACACTGATATTACATTAAATAATTATTTTTATTTATTTTATATATTTTTGGAACCATAACAAAGGTTCGAGGTGAATTTACAACTTGAAGCTGAAGATGTAAATTCAGAATGTGACTCGCGGTGGCTTAGTTGGTTATAGCGTCTGGTGAAGACCAAATCCTGCCCGCAGTCGAATTTTTCTTCACAAAAATAAAAAAAGATGTATTTATTTATCACGAATAGGATATGGGTTTCGTGGGAAAATTATATTATTATTAAAAATATTGTGTACGACCGAGAAAATCACCTCTTCAACGGATGGAGGTTTTAATTGAGCATCCTGTATATACTGTAGTTTCTCCATAGGAAAACATGACAACGTGTATGTTCAAGTCTTATATAACCATGGGGCGAAACACCCAA
This sequence comes from Acronicta aceris, assembly GCA_910591435.1. NCBI lineage: Eukaryota > Metazoa > Arthropoda > Insecta > Lepidoptera > Noctuidae > Acronicta > Acronicta aceris. Next base: position 1,935,956 of record OU342767.1, on the reverse strand, counting down.
AACATTCGAAAGGGTACGTGTATTTTACCTAAAAGCACAGAAAACACAAACCCTATTGTAGTGAATTTCCTTTGCGCACGAGAATAATACGTACGAGCAATGCCATCGTTTGACGTCACCGCGCGCCATTGTTATTGGTGGGGAAGCCACAGCAGTTAACCAGGTTCACAGAACATCATTATATGAGAAGTATGTCAGTGTGGAGTATACATAATATGCTAGTAATGCTGCCTTCCAAATTTGAATGACGTCTTTAGCGCTGAGAGACACACGTCTTTTGACTATGTTATTTGAAAAAAAAAATCTTTATACATTAGACGGAATAAATATTTGTATGGCCATCAGATTAGAATCTGGGTATAGTGTACGTGAGAATTAGTTAAATTGAAAATAAAATGTTGTATTGAGCGATTTTTTAAAAATAGTCCTTCAAAATGATGTAAGTGAATATAGTCAGGGATAGATTAGATCAGACAGAGGGTTATACAATTTATTTTAACCCCCTAGAATCAAAGGGTCAATATTCATAATTTGGGAATTTAAAGCAAAAAATACTTACCTTGATTTGCTATTTGGTAAAAGCAGAAATTGAGCCTGCCACTACGAATATCTGGAACTTTGCGGACCTTTTGAAAAACAGCTCCGGACAAGCCCGAATTCTACAAGAACATTTTCCTGCATTCATAACCTGACTGCAGCAAGCGCTATTCGTCATAGTTACAATAGTCAAAAGTCAAAATCAAATGTTTAATTTCAATTAAACCAATATTACAGCTACTTTTGAATTGTCAAAACTAAGTGCACGGTTCCAAATAGTAGTTCTTATGGAGAAGAACCGGCAAGAAACTCCATATATACTCCCATATAAAAATTATAAGATTTTTATTTTTACAACTTGTTCTTATAATTTGAGGATCATGCAGTTTGTATTCAAGTCACAAGCTCCTCTGTGCACACAAAAATACTACATAATAATTTATATGTGTCGACAAAAGAGTTGCATTACGTCTTGTATAGATTGCCTTATAAATATGTAATTATCTACTAAAGGGTTTGGTGGGTATGTAGGTAGCTAACAACCCTGCATTTTGATTAAATAGTATGTGATACATTATTACAATGGATGAACAGAGATTGACGAAACGAGTATACAAGGCAAGTAATAATGGAAGAGTTGAAAAAGTCCGACCTCGGTGAACGTACCACAATCAAATTGCGAACGTTCTTGAAACTCTAAACCGACGACCATGCAAGAGGACATTAATAAACGTAGATGAAGCGAAAGTGGTGTGCCAGGATCGTAGCAAGTGGATATCTATAGTCTCTGCCTACCCCAATGGGAAACAGGCGTGAAAATATGTATGTATGTATGTATGTACAGTAATCGCTCAAAAGTCCATAAGCATTACATTACATTGCTATGAACAGTACGAGCGAGCTCGATACAGTCTGTGCGTGTTACTTGTTAACTACAATGAATAGAAGGTCGTAAGTCAAACTAAACGTCAAGCTATTGCCTTGTGAGATTGCTTATGGACTTTTGGTCACCACTGTACATTAATATAAATACAATCTTTTTCAAAATACAGAATGATGTTGTTAGCAGCCTGTATTCCTTATTTTATATATACATGCTCAGTCAAAGTCACGATTTCCAAGCAAACTTATCGATTCTGTGTCGCAGAGAAATGATTGAGGGAGATATTACATAAGGCACTTGTGAGATATCTCGTCTTCAATACATCATGTTTTACGTGTGGACTGCAAATGTAGAATATATGAAATGTGCTTCGTGTTAAAGTTAGGTAACGTTATCTTGGAGTCAACACGTACAACTTGATTCTTACTGGCTTCCCTTTTGAAAGATAATTCTAGTTAAATATTTTTTTATGGGATTGGGGGACAAACAAGCAGACGGATCGCCTAATGGGGTGATTACCGCCGCCCATGGACACCCGCAACGCCAAAGGGGTCACAAGTGCGTTGTCGACCTTTTAAAAGGGGATTGGGCCTCCGGTAACCTCACTCGGCGAAACACAACGAAAGCGTTTTTTGACGCCGGTTTTCTGTGAGGCCGTGGTATCACTCCGGTCGAGCCAGCCCATTCGTGCTGAAGAATGGCTCTCCCACCGTTTTTTTTTAATTTCGACTAAACCTTCAATATCTTCACTTCCTGTAATCTCAACACTTCACTGGTGTAAATGTATTGTGTATTACGCTCGCCCCCTATTACGAGTATATGGGAGCTAAACATAGCAATGAACTGTTACTGTAGGTGTACATATAAGAACACCTCTGCTTAACCCTTCAGCTCCCATGGATGGTATAGATAGACTAGCAATTGCCCGCGACTCCACGCATAGTAAAGGTCTTTTGGAGACAAAAGGTAATCCTATATCCTTTTCCAGAGACCAATCTGTCTTTATATCAAAAACATTATGAATAAATTAATATAATTGACTGCCTCATTAGTCTAGTGGTCTCGAGCGTGACTGCTACGCTAGAGGTCCTGGGTTCGATCCCCAGGTCGAGCAATGTTTTATTGGGTTTTTCTATGAAATTCTCAGTAGCAGCACGGAGTCTGGATTTGTGTCCGGTTAATGGCAATAGGCTCGCCCCCTATTACACATGGGACCTAAACATATCGGCGAACTGTGGGTTTACGTTAGTACCTACGCCTCTGCCTATCCCTTCGGGGAATACAGGCGTGATGGTATGTTATGTAAATTAATAAGATGAGAAACGCAATTAAACCAAGCAAACATATTAACCTACTCTAGCTAGCAAACTACTCCACGGGTATGAATACCTTACAGTTTCCAATGAATCATTAGAACGTCATTGAACGCCTCGATTTCACGTGATTAATGTTCTTAGCAATTATTTACCCCCTAAGGTGATATTGCTGGGGCGGCCCGATATATCGGTCATGTAGGGTTGAGTTACATATTGCCTAATACGTAATATACATGGTGTGGTTATTTGATAGCGTACCTAGTTTACATAGAAAGATCGCACGGTTCAAAGTAGCTAATGTACACGAACGAACCACGCCGATACAGACGTTATGCTCGTGAACGGGTTCCGTGTGTTGGGGCTGAACAGCTCTTACTTACTGTGGCAATCCTTTTTTTAATAAAATTAATAAATCTTACTGCATTATTCTCAGCAACTATTTAAAATAAAGTTGTGACGTTCTTTTTATTTAAAAAAGAGTATCTATGGAGTTTCTTGCCGGCTCTTCTCCATTAGACCCACTTTTTGGAACCGTGCAACTAGTTTTGACTTTTCAGAAGTAACTATTTTAATGGTCTAATTGAAATAAAATATTTTGACTTTAACATGCCATGGCGATCGTTTGAGCCCTCCAGCAAGATGGAGTGATGATTTGCTAAAGGTTGCTGGCGGAAGTTGGATGCGACAAGCCGAAGATAGGGCGAAATGGCGCACATTGGGGAGGCCTACGTCCAGCAGTGAAGTAATTTAAGCTGACAATGAATAAATACTATACTAAACTATTTGAAGGAGTATCTATGGAGTTTCTTGCTGGCTCTTTTCCATAAGACTCACTATGTGGATACGTGAATTAGTTTCTGACATTTTAAAAGTATCTATCCTGTATTAATGGTCTAATTGAAATTAAAAAAAAACATGCGGGGCAGTCTTTGGGGACTGCCGATAGAAGTGAAAACTAAGTAACTTGTGAATTATATCGTCGATAAGTGGGAAGCGTGCGGTGACGATGACGCGAGTTTCACGCTTTTTGTTCTCAACGCGCCTAAAGATGTTTTCACTTCAAAAATTACTCTGCAAGCTTTATTTGCAGAAATGTACCACGTAAAACATGTCCATACATGTTTTTCAGTAGCGCTAGCAATAGTTGGTAAAAAGTAAAACTTATAACAATATTGTCATCCCTATATTCTTAAAAGGGCTAGGCAGAATTGTATTCACGTAGGTAGGTATATCAACAGTTTGCCGGTATATTTTAATTTTTTTTGTCTGTATGTTTTTATGCACATCACGCAAAAACTACTTCACGAAATTGGATGCAGTTTACAAAATTGTATTGCTGGGTGTCTGATTTAAAGTTGTTGATTTTTTTTCTGACTAATTTTAAATTTTACTGGTGCAAGTTTCATTTTGTTATGCCAACCCGCCTCAAAGCCAAGTTATAGTAAGTATATCATATTGGAATGCGAGTCAAACCGCGGGCTAGTCTATATGAATAAAAATGAATCGCAATATTTAATGCTAAGTTTAGTGGGAGAGCCATGCTTCGACACGAATAGGCCGGCACGACCGGAGTGTTACAACGGCCTCACAGAAAACCGGCGTTAAATAACGCTTACGTTGTGTTTCGCCGAGTGAGTGAGGTTACCGGAGGCCCAATCCCCTTTTAAAATGTCGGCAACGCACTTGTAAGTCCTTTACAGTTGCGGGCGGCCATGGGCGGCGGTAATCGCTTCCAATCAGGCGATCCGTCTGCTCGTTTGCCCTCCTATTCTATATAAAAAAAGTGCAAAACTCGGAGACGGCTGGACCAAGTTGGGTATTTTTTTTTATTTATTCTTTGAACTCTGAGGAAGGTTTTTATGGAGAGAAAAATTGGAAAAATTGCACTGAAAACCTAAAAAACGGGACAACGCGGGTAAAACCGCGGGCAGGTCGCTAGTTTTCAATAATAATAATAAACCTAACTGAACTATAATAACTTAAACACTTAAATAGCTGCTGCGAAAACAGCTAACGGTATCCAATCTTGAATTATTTGACAAAACACGGGTAGAAACGATCTGTCAAAGTCGCGGGGCCTATTCATGCCAAGATAAATACTCAACGAACGTGATAAGGCCGGCAACTACAAACATTGTACTCCAAACGGCACTATGTAAGCCCCGAATCATTTTTTGTCTCGCTCCCTCTTGATTAATGCTTTGATACGTCAAAAACATTTATGTAGTCAGTTTTATGGGATGACAAACGGGTGTAGGGAATTTGTACGATGTAGTGCCAGGATTAATGGGTAAAAGTATACGGGGCAATAGCTTGTCAGGTTTGATTGGAAAAGTTGGATTTAACCACAGAACGACTTTGAATTCTAAAGCACCGTTTAATCTATGCACATAATATTGATATTATTTAATCAGAAACCAGTAGGTAAATTATATAGTTTTTATTGTCACTATTTATAAAAATATATCATCATGCCTGTATTCCCCGAAGACATAGGCAGAGGTGTACTAATGTAAACCCACAGTTCGCCAGTATGTTTAGGTCCCATGTAATAAGGGGCTTCTTTATCTAATCTTTCCTGCAACTATCACCACAAGTTGTCACTCAATGCTACAGAGAGGTCTTTTATTAATCCATACATAACTACATAATTAATAATATTCTACACACTATATCACACTACTAATATGTAGTTAAACCCTAATTTTAAAGTACCTAACAGGAACCATTAAGCGGGCACAACTCCTAAACCGCGAGCTGCTACTGAGAATTTCATAGAAAAACACAATAACATTTCTTTAATGTCTTTAACTATTTGATTATTATAATATATAAACAATATAGGTCCTAAAAAGATTTTAATCACGTTTATTTTTTTAATTGTAAAGTTAAAGATCAAGCTGGAACCTCCAGCGTAGCAGTCGCACTTGGGACCACTAGACTAACGGAGCAGTTTGAATTTGTGTTTGAAGTTGAGCGCTAAATCGCAAGCTGTCTACAACCTCTTTTCCTGAAACTTTATACTGAGTTTCGGCGTGAAGGCTGTGTGACTTGTGAACCTTTATTTCTTATGCCTCGACGATTTATCAACGTCACCGCTCATATTTTATCAAGCCGGGGACAATAGTAACTACATTTTGATATCGGCAAGCTCGCCGACTAGTTTTCAAACGTGTGATGGATTGTTCGGGGTCGTATCCATTTTGTCTCTACTTTTTGCCCCCCCTTTTCTTTGGTAGGAAGTTTTTTGTAACGTATTGTAGTTGTAAGCGGTTGTGAGTTTATATGGATTTATTTCCGGAGTTCTTCGCCTGGCTGGGTGTTATTTATGTATGGACGTCAGTCATATTTATGTAAATTTTGGGGAGGGTTTTTGGTAAGATTACTGCCTAGGAAAGTACGCCATACTTTTTTTCAGTTTTCGTTAGAAAAATCGAATCGGCAATGTATCTGAAACTGCTCTAGAGATACAGGTGATCCAATTCTAAAAACTTAAACCTCTTTTTTCGCTCAGTGAAAAATGAATTTAGAAAAACCTAGAGATGTTTAGAATTGGAGATAAATAAATAAAAAGAATGAAAAAAAAACCTGCATTACCTATAATTATTGAATTTCAGCGCTGTTATAAAGGTATATGCTGGTGCCCTCATAAAAGAATAATTGAGACAGACAGACAGTTTGCTCTTTCCTGAACTGAACTTTTTTAAGGTTATATTTATTTGAATATAACCTTAAAATAATAATAATACATACAATAGAAAAAACGTAGATGTCACTCAAGATTGTAAAATCATGAAAAAAATATAAAAAGAAAAGAAAACTTAGAGAAGTTGGCTGAAGCCGTAGAGGATATCTCGTTAATATAATTAATCTTATCTTTAGAAAAAAATTTGGAAAAGATTCAATAGAACTGAAAATAACGGAAATTTTGGATATTCCGGTGACAGCGAGTTGGAAAAATTATTGTAGTTTACATAGCATCAAAGCAGGCTGAGCGATCTGTCCTGCGTCCTGCGAGTATCTGCGCCACTGCGCCTCTACAAATGTAGGCGTGGTGTGAAGATGGCAGGGCTCCACGACGCGGCTGCGCGTCTACGACGACGACGGAGTGACAGTGACCAAACGTCACATTCAAATTTTTCATCTTTTAATAATTATTTTTAGTGTTTTTATATTTTTCATTGTTATAAGTGTATATATTTTTGAATTATATGTTAAGTTATACTGGCAGTGGTGTTGGCAGTACTAGTGATGCCGGAAGCAGTGCTAGTCAACCTTTGACCTCGCTGGATAATCTGGTAAGATGTCCCCATTGTTCCCAAGCCCGTTTTTTTAAAGGTGAACGAGGTTTGAAAGTACATTGTGGAAAGGTTCATAAACACCATAATGTACCTTCTAACCTCACGACTGTCCCAATTTCACCAACATTAAACACTCCCGTTGATCAACCACTTTGGAAAACATTATCAAAATTGAAAAATTCAACTCCCGTTTTAAAAAGAGTTCCTCGCGGGGCGAGGCCATTGGTTGCACTGAGCCTATCGCGATGTGTCCGTCTCGCCACCCAGGAGAACTCGCCAAATACTTGGGAACAATTACTCACCTTTCCTTATAGGATTCTACATGTACAAAAAAATTTGGCAACTAAAAAATCCTTAACAACCCAAATTAAAGAAAACTGCAATAGTTCTACACCTTTTGACCCAAAATTACCGGCCCAAAGACAGTACAAAGGTTTACTACATCATGTGGAATCCAAATTAAGTGAAGGTGACATAAGTGGAGCTGCCAGGATAATTTTTAGTAGTGACGTGGTTGCACCTTACTCTCCAGAGACTCTTTCAGCTCTGGAGAGTAAACACCCGTCTCCAGTGGATGACCTCACTTTTCCTGATCCCCCTGACCCAGAAACAAATTCCTTAAAAATTACAGCTCGCCAATTGATCACAGCCGTCAGCTCCTTTCGAAATGGATCTGCTGGTGGCCTCGACGGCTTGACACCCCAGCACCTAAAGGATTTGACGGGTTCAAGCGCCGGGGAAGCTGGTGAGTTGCTTTTAAAGGAGCTTACGGCTCTGATTAATTTAATGCTCTCCGGCAATGTGAGCGAAGCCGTCATCGACGTCTTGTACGGGGCAAATTTATGTGCCCTGCGCAAGAAGGATGGCGGCATTCGTCCTATTGCCGTAGGGTGTACTTATCGGCGTACGGCAGCCAAAATTTGTTGTTCCTTTTACAGTGACATACTGAAACACAAATTCCAGCCCCTACAACTAGGATTTGGTTCCAAAGGGGGCTGTGAGGCAGCCGTACATGCCCTAGCAACTTTTTTAAAACATAAAAAAGATGAGGTCATCCTTAAGGTTGACATAAAGAATGCCTTCAATTCGGTAAATAGGGACGCTTTGTTGGCCGAAGTCAAAAAAGAAATACCCAAAATTTATAGTTTCCTTTGGCAATGCTATAGGCACCCCTCTAAATTACTATATAAGGACGATCTTTTGGAATCAGCCGTCGGATGTCAACAAGGTGACCCTCTGGGGCCAGTCATTTTTAGTTTGGCAATAAATCCCATTATCAAGGAACTAAATTCAAAATTTAACGTATGGTACTTAGATGACGGGACCCTAGGAGGTGATGCAGAAACAGTTTTGGAAGATTTTAAATTTTTAAAGCAGAAATTTAGTTCTATTGGCCTTGACCTCAATCCCACAAAATGTGAAATCTTTGTACCAGACACTGCTGACAGACAACTGACTTTACAGAAATTTAATGCATTTGCTCCTCACATCAAAATTGTTGAAAAAAGCTGTCTTCACCTATTAGGGTCCCCAATCTTTGATGAATCCTTTCCGATTTTTATCGAAGATAAAATACAAAATTTTAATGATATATCAGAAAGACTTTTCAAAATTAATACACATTCGGCTTTTACCATTATTAGATTTTGCTGTTTTGGGCCAAAATTTACTTACTTCCTTCGCTGTTCACATTTGTGGACACAACCACATCTTTTGGAAAAAGTTGATAATATTATACGAAATTTTATTTCTTCCATTTTAAATGTGGCTCTGGATGACCGAGCTTGGTTACAAGCCACGCTCCCCATTCGTTTGGGTGGCATCGGTATCCGCAAAATTTCTAGTATCAGTTTACCCGCGTTCATATCCTCAGTCCACAGTACCGAAAAATTAGCCAGAGATATCTTAGGACCTTCTCTGGTTGATTTGGAAGTACCGTTTCTGGCTGATGCTATGAACGTTTGGAGAATGGCTTGTCCCAGTACTGATTTTCCCCTGGTCCCATCTTCCCAAAGGCTTTGGGATGGGCCGCTTTGCAGTTTGACGCGGAAAGAACTACTCAATACGTCAGTCAATACTGCAGAGCGTGCTCGTCTGATGGCTGTGGGTGAATGGGAATCAGGTCTCTGGCTTCGAGCACTTCCTTCATCCAACACAGGGACTATGTTGGATGATACCACCTTTCGGCTAGCTACCTGTCTCCGTCTTGGCGCTCCGTGTGTTGCTCCGCATCGCTGTAACTGTGGCGAGGTTGTCGACAGCCTTGGATATCATGGCCTGTCGTGCTGCAGGAGTGCAGGCCGCATAGCGCGACATGCCAGCATTAACGACATTCTTCGTCGTGCTCTTGCCACCGCCGGCGTACCAGCTGTTTTAGAACCGAATGGCTTGGTGCGTGACGATGGGAAGAGACCAGATGGTATGTCCCTTTTACCTTGGAAAATGGGTAGGCCTTTGGTGTGGGATGCAACCTGTGTTGACACCCTTGCTCCATCCCATCTTCCAAGCTCAGCTGGCTGCGCTGGCGCTGCTGCTGCTGCTGCAGAGAATCTCAAACGGCGCAAGTATAGTAACCTGTCGGGTAACTATATTTTTGAGCCGTTTGGGGTCGAAACGCTCGGGTCGTGGGGTCCGAGTGCTCGTCTCCTTTTCAAGGAAATTTCAAGGAGACTGGTCGACACTTCACGTGACCAGAGGGCTGGCTTGTTCCTAGGACAACGCATAAGCATTGCCATTCAGCGTGGCAATGCTGCCAGTCTTCTGGGCACCTTCCCGGACGACAGCGATACCGAGGAATACTTTGACGCTTAGTCACGCCTGTCTTTTAGATTTATATATATAGCTTTTTTTTACCTTTCCATAACATTTTCATAAATAATATAATATAAAATTTCCAATAAATATAAATAATATTATATTTCCATAACATAACATACGATCACGCCTGTATACCCTGAAGGATTAGGTAGAGGTACTTACTGTACACCCAAAGTTCGCCGGTAAGTTTAGGACCCATGTAATAGGGAGCAAACCTATTGTTTTTAATCGGGCACAAATCCAAACTCGGGCTGCTATTGAGAATTTAATAGAAAAACCCAATAACACTTTGCTCGATCTGGGAATCGAACCCAGGACCTCTAGCGTAGCAGTTATGCTTATAACCGCTAAACTAAGGAGGCAGTAAATCACGTTAATATTTCTAATAGTTAATAAATGAATTATCCAACATGAAAATATCGAATTTTTCAATTCGAACCAGTAGTTCCTGAGATTAGCGCGTTCAAACAAACTTTTTAGATTTTATTATTAACTAGCTTTTGCCAGCGACTTCGTCCGCGTGGAATAGTTACTTTGTTCTCTAGTTCTTCGCCCGCGGTTTCGCCTGCGTTGCCCCCTTCCTAAGGGTTGTAGCGTGATGTTTTATAGCTTGAAACCTTTCTCATGAATCACTCATTTTCCCAACATTTCCCTTCACTGCTCTACTCCTATTGATCGTAGCGTGATGAAAAGTATACTATAACCTGCCCAGGAGTATGAAGAACAATTGTACCAAGTTTCGTTGAAATCCGTCGAGTGGTTTTTGTTTCTATAACGAACATACAGACAGACAGACAAAAATTTTACTGATTGCATTTTTGGCGTCAGTATCGATCACTAATCACCCGCTGATAGTTATTTTGGAAATATATTTCATGTACAGAATTGACCTCTCTACAGATTTATTATAAGTATAGATATAGTAGATACCAATATTAGCATAGTCCTTATCGACTTACACAGCAGGATAAGGTATCTCGTAATATAAATAGCTATTTCATAAAATAAAGTCGCACTAATTGAAATTTCTAGGCTTCAGTAAAGGTAATTTAGAGGGTCGAATATGTACAGAAGTTTAGGGTGCCTATTCTAGTTGTTGTGAGGGCACTTATGATAATGTTTAGAACAGAGTTCTAAATAGATAGGTACTGTATGGTAAGTTGGCCTCTTGTACTAACTAGGATACCTACTTTATGTGGCTTGGGACCTAATAGAGGTGAGTGAACTTTTACGTTATATTTGAATGCTTGTTTTTTTTTTTTTCGACTGCTACGCTAGAGGTCGTGGGTTCGATCCCCAGGTCGAGCAAAGTGTTATTGGGTTTTTCTATGAATTTCTCAGTAGCAGCTCGGAGTCTGGATTTGTGCCCGATTAATGGCAATAGGCTCGCCCCCTTTTACATGGGACCTAAACATACCGGTGAACTGTGGGTGTACATTAGTACACACACACTCTGTCTAACCCTTCGGGGAATACAGGCGTGATGGTATGTTTGTTTTTTTTTAACCGTCTTACTAGTGGTTTTAAACGCGACTGATACGCTGGAGGTCTTGGATCTAATTCCCAGCTCGAGCCAAGTGTTATCAAGCTGAAGTAAGTGAGGTTAAGCTTAGTCTTTTTTAAATTATACAATCGATATTACAGATTAATGAGTGAATTTGAACTATAAAGACAAAATGCGCCGTCTCTATACGAAAATAATCGAGTGACGAGGTAATTCTTTTGTACTAGCTGTTACCCGCAGTTTCACTCACGTCCCAAAAAGATTAACATAGTATAAGTCCGATTTAATAAATAAATTTTAATAAATGATTTGATTTGATTCTAGGCGGCGTATCAAGATAAAACATGCACCAGATTTTAGGTTAGACCTCTAGCAATACGTAGCTGAAAACTGCATGCAATTTCATGCTATAGTTTTTGCGTGATATGCGTACAAACATACAGACAGAAAAAAAAATCTAAAAATTGTTATTTTGGCTTCTGTTGCTCGAATATAGACCCCCATATTAGTTTTTCTTTAATATCTATAATGTACAGACATCGGCCTGTTACAATTTTATATAGGTATAGATCACTGAAACCATCTCACCATAGAGCGAGAAGAAGACGGTATAAATACTACTGGTTTCTGACACTTACTTAAATAATTATTGTCTCTTGATTGTCTACGTTCATAAGTTCATGAACCCTAGAAGACTTTAACAAGATGCTCTAGCTAATAACCATCTCTTGTTATTTCAATTTCCTTCAGACTATCAACAGTAATAAAAATAATGCAATATGCAAATACCAAGGGAGCTCAAAAAACAAGTTATATTTTTCTTTAATTCAGTTTCTTACTAATCAATGTAATAACAGTGTTACACATTGCCCTTCAGGATAGCCAGCAAATGGCTTCATAACCGCTGCGGGGGAGATGTCGCGAATTATGTTAATGTATTATGATAATGTCGTCTAGCGATGGCCTTTGGTGAGACACACGGCTCGAAAAATCTGCAATGCGTTTGGTGAGTGGTCAAACGACTATAGTTCCTGCTATATTTGATAAATGCAAATATAATCACTACATAGTATAAAACAAAATCGCTGTCACTGTCTGTCCGTCCGTATGTATGCTTAAATCTTTATAACTACGCAACGGATTTTGAAGTGTTTTTTTTAATAGATAGAGTAATTCAAGAGGAAGATTTTAAGCTATTTGACATTACGCTACGACTCTTAGGAATGGAACAACGCGGGTGAAACCGCGGGCGGGTCGCTAGTATAATTATATATCAGAGAAGGAGAGAGTGACGCGTTTTGATGTATACCTGCAATTCACTAGTACGTCTTTAAGACTTGGAATCTATTGCCATTAAACTGACACAAATCTAAAATGCTATTGAGAATTTTACAGAAAAATCCAAACACAATATTCTCGACCTGGGAATCAAAACCAGCGCTCAATACTCGTGTTAACCACCACTCGACCACACTATATAACTGATGTGTAAGTATCTTTATTTTTTTGCTTTAAATAATAAACTAATGACGACACGTTTGGCGTAGCGGCTGAGCGATCGGCTTCTGAGTTACGTGTTGTGGGTTCGATCCCCATACGGAGCAAATATTTGTATGATCTACAGGTAGTTGTTCCGGGTCTGGGCGTTTGAGTATGTGAGAATTTGTGTTTGTAAACGCACCCACGATACAGGAGAATATCCCAGAGTGGGGCAACGTTTAAAAAAAATGCTGTAATATATGATACGTACATGGTTTTAATTGTTACTAACTGACCCTGATGTTCAATAAATCATACAAAAATTACATAAACAAAACTTTCTACTTTCTGTTTATCCCGAATTTTCAAATATTCCGGGTAAGCTTTAAAATTATTCTTTTTCTAAAAACTATTAATAAATAATAAACAGAAATGATTTTTAATTTACAGATTGATATAAAATATTTTGTTCGCCAAACATTTTGCCCGTATGTATAGCTCAATTGTTAAGAAAGCAGATGGTGACAATTACGAGTATGCGCTGCACACAGCTTTGGCTAATTCAATTTTCCATCTAATTAATTCCATTATTATAGTAATATAGATTATGATATTAGGTGTCTGTTTCTTCTGATTTTTTGGAAGAAGTTTTTAGATCGCTATTATCGAGTCATTGAAATTTTATAGCTTTTTTTAACGAAGAATTTACGATTTATTTTTTAAATTGTATGGCCATAACAAAAGAAGAAGAGAGTTTTTTAGGTTTCTTAAGAGAGTTTGGGAATAGTGTAACTGAATAATTCCACTCCGTGCTATGTTGTGTTCCTAACGGTGAGCAAAGTCACCACTGCTCCACGAGGAAGCAGTTGTGTTGGCAGATAGGATAAGCATGACGCATTGTCTCCTATGCTGCCAGCCCAACTATCTTCCTTGAGTTACAGGGTCGGCAACGCGCGAGTGATACCCCTAGCAAGCGTCCATAGGCTACGGTAACCCCTTACCATCAGGCGGGCCGCATGCTTGTTTGCCACCTTCGTAATATAACAAAAACAAGAAACATTCGAATGGATGTTCTGAATTTTAAATTAATAACATCACGCCTATATTTCCTTAAGGGTTAGGTAGAGGTGTACTACTAATGTACACCCACAGTTCACTGGTATGTTTAGGTCCTTGTAATAAAGGGCGACCCTTAAACGGGGCCAATCCAAACTCTGAACTGGTAACTGGGAATCGAATCCAGGACCTCTAACTTATCAGTCGTGTTTAAGACGAGTGGCCCTAATGAGGCAGTTTATTCATTTTTATTAATTTATTGAACAGTAAAATTTATATTACTTCCTGCTGTTTCTAATGACTGCATTTACCTATTATTTTTTTATTACCATACCATCAAACAACAAAAAAAAGAAATCATTTATTAAATACTACATGACAAAATATTTGTTAGTAACAAAGTCTTACTTAGGTATATTATTTACATGACATTATGTGCCTGAACTAGGTAATCCTGTGTTTCAGGCGAGAAAAATACATATTAAGGACTAAAATAAACACAAAGTCAGTATAACAAAATAAGTATAACAATAATAAACTAAAAAGAACACATAAATAAATGCTTACTATAACACAATTATCAATTTCCCTGTATCTTCGTAGGACATAAATTAATAAAACCATGTTTTATTAATAAATCTGTTCATTTATTGCCAGTACCATATCTCATTTATATAATTAAAAACGGAAACAACATTTTTATAGCTGAGAAAACATTTTATCGTAATTAAAATGTCTTCTACTAAGGTTTTTTCCATTCGCAGGACTTACTTAATGCAGCATTTTATTGCTTTTCCTAAGAAATACTTATTAGTCCCTAGAATCTCACTTTCAAATGCAGCTAATATGTTTCTACGGAACAATCCCAATAAAAATGCATGTACGCTTTCCCAACTAGCGTAGCGCTCGGAATACCGGCTACGAAATGACGTCAGAGCTACGGCCCGTAGCCATTTATGTGAGCACAAATAAAGCTTTGTTAGTTTTTTATCCGTAATTAAAAGAAAGAATTTATCCGTCAAAAATATTTATACGTTTTTTTGTGTGTTTGAATAAAATGTTTGAGTTTAATACTCGTTTATTTATAAACTTTCTAAATAAATACACTAGGTATGTTAAAAAAACCCTGTCTGATCCGAAAGGGACATATCTATAGGTATCCCAATCACATCACCAAATAAAATAAAAAACAATCTTTTTGTGATTTTTTTGCATTTTCCATGCTAAGATTATAAAGTTATTTTAGTAAAGGAAAAATTCAATCGCGGGCAGGATTCGAACCCACGTCTCCTGGTTGGATACACCAGACACACTGACCTCTAAACCACCGCGAACCCCACCCGCCTGATTGAAATTTTGCCTTCACATTCTGAATTTACAGCATAAGGTGACGTTGGCGACCTCTATGAATCGCAAGTTACCTTCTCTAATGTATCTAACCAGGAAACGCAGGTTCGAATCTTGCTCGCGATAGAATTTTTGCTTTACTAAAATAACTACACTAGGTACGTTAAAAAAACCCTGTCGGATCCGAAAGAGACATACAAGTATGCCAATCACATCACCAAATAAAATAAGAAACATTAAATATTCATGAAAGTAAACATAATAATGAACTATCTTTTTGTGATTTTTTTGCATTTTCCATGCTTTTTTGCTTTCCTTTACTAAAAAATAACATAATAATGATGTTTAAAATTCAAGGTCATCCTGCCCAAATTGCCAAAATTACCCCAAAATCCACCAAATTTTATAAAACCAACATAGGCCTTATGATGTTTGGCGCCCAGGGACAGTGTCACTGCTACCGTAAGTAATGCCATTTCAGAGTCCATGTTTTATATTTTTTTGTGGATTTTTTTATTCTTGTAAATTGAAAATGATTATATAAATAGAACCTGATTTTCATACTTAATACCTTCGCGGGTCGGACAGGATTTTCTTAACACATTGTATTTTCATAAATTATCCACTTTCAATTTTTTAAGCTATTGCATAGCTTCTATCGCGGGCCTTGAGCGTGGGGACCAAATCCAGAAATTCCGTAACGAAAAAAACCTAACACGCTTGTCTCTTTAGTTCAGCAACCCGCCTTTAGGTGGCATTGGTTGTATTACATAAGTTGATAAAAACCAATGCCACCTAAAGGCGGGTTGCTGAACTAAAGAGAAACACGCTTGTCTCTTTAGTTCAGCAACCCGCCTTTAGGTGGCATTGGTTGTATTACATAAGTTGATAAAAAACGCTATGCAATAGCTTTACCGCGGCAGTCCCCGAGTGCCACCCGTCATTTTTTTTTTATGGGGTAGGACGGCAAACCAGCAGACGGATCGCCTGATGGTAAGCGATTACCGCCGCCCATGGACACCCGCAACACCATAGGAGTCATAAGTGCGTTACCGACATTTTAAAAGGGGATTGGGCTTACGGTATCCTCACTCACTCGGAGAAACACAACGTTAACGGTGTTTTGACGTCGGTTTTCTGTGAGGCCGTGGTATCACTCCGGTCGAGCCGGCCCATTCGTGCCGAAGCATGGCTCTCCCACGTAAGAGAGATCAATCCCAAAAGAAGCTAATTTTTATTATACGTCATTAAAAGTGTTTGACGTAAAATGTTTGGGCGATTTCTAGTGGAAAATGTACCCTTTTATAGTCCTTAGGGATTTTACACGCTCGCATTAAAAGCATTAACAAAAATATATTAAGGCTGAATCCGATTAACGGCTATAAACGCCCTCGCAGCTAATTGCGCTCCGATGTTAGACATTTTAAATATATTATTATAGGTATCGGGTCGACCTAAAATGGTTTACAGATTATCATAATTCTACATGAATTACTTATTAGATGAATATTTCATGTTTAAATCTCTGTCATTTGTCCAGGGGCCTATGTTGGTTATTTCAATTATAACAAACATACCATACCATCACGATTGTATTCTCCGAAGGGTTAGGCAGAGGTGTACTGTACACCCATAGTTGACAGGTATGTTTAGGTTCATATTATTATTATCAGAATTTATCAGAATAGTTGTCCAATGACATTTATCAAAAATCCATAATTCATTGAATGATAATTTCGCGCTAAAAAATAGCTGGAAATCCGCTAGCTAAGACTAAAGTTATGTGACCAGTAAATGCATACATATATATCCATGATCCAAATGAAGACAAAAACAATTTAGTCTCAATCAAATCACAGTGAATTCCGAATAAATTAAACTGATACTGGAATCTAGATATTAATGGACACAATACTCCTTGTCTTCAAAACTACCCACATTTCGAGTAAACCAACATCCAAATTCCGTTCATTCCCAGTTAGAACTGTCACTCCGCATTGACGCGGGTCGACGGCGACTGTACCTACAAAATCCGATTTTGCTTTATATTTCATGCTCACTTCTTTTGTCGTTGAATGTACCATTCGGATTTTGTTTTGCAAAATTTTTGGCTGTACGGCTTTGGGGATTAGGGAAAAAGAAAAAGGTTTAGGTATTAACTTTCAGGCCAATAAAAGTTCAAGCTGTGTATATTTTAGGGCCTATCTCGGGACCAAAGTCGCTATGGCTCTTCCTTCAAAAGACCATTTTCATCCAAGCTTACATACTTATTACATAATAGCTTCTGCCCGCGACTTTGTCTGCGTCGACTTCAGGATTGGGACCGACCTGGATTAAAAGCAGCCTATGTGTTATTCCATGCTATAATCTATCTGCGGGCCATTTATCCAGATCCGTTCAGCCGTTCTGGCGTGTAAGAGTAACAAATAACCATACATCCATACTCACAAACTTTCACGTTTATAATATTAGTAAGGATTTGCTACTAAGTACTAGGGCTTGACTTAAAAGGAGACGTTGATTCTCTGAGTTTGTTTCGGTATTGCTTCTCAGAGCACGACACGATTGGCGTAGCGGTAGAGAGATCGGCTTTTGCGCCACGTGTTGTGGGTTCGATTCCCACACGGAGCAAATATTTGTATGATCTGGTAGTTGTTCCGGGTCTGGGCGTTTGTGTATGTGAGAATTTTGTAAACGCACTCACGATACAGGAGAAAATTCTAGTGTGGGGCAACGTTTTATATAAAAAAGAAAGAAAAGAGTTCTTTAGTTAGGAAATGCTAGACGCTATCTAGTCATAAAAAATAAAAAAAGATGTGTAAAGAAGTATTGCAATGAAGTGTCTATTTACAGAAATAAATATCATTTAGATTTTATAAATTTAAGTTTTACAGGTATTCCCGTGAAAAAAATCACCGATAATTATGACCAATGGACTGCCAATTGTAGTTCTCGAGTCCTAATCCATGGCACGCATCTCTGACTTCGCAATTATATACGAATTGTTAATAAATTAGACTGCCTCATTAGTCTAGTGGTCCCAAGCGCGACTGCTACGCTAGAGGTCCTGAGTTCGATCCACAGGTCGAGCAAAGTGTCTATGAAATTCTCAGTAGCAGCTCGGAGTTTGCAATTTGTGCTTGGATAGGCTCGCCTCCTATTACATGGGACCTAAACATACCGACGAACTTTGGGTGTATATTAGTACGCCTTTGCTTAACCCTTCGGGGAATACAGGCGTGATGGTATGGTATGTTATTAATAAATTATCAATTGCAGGAAAACATCGTGAGAAAACTTGCATGTCTGAGAGATTTCTCAAACGTTGCGCCGTTGAAGCCTGCCAACTCGCATTATGGTAATGATAATGATAAAAAGCCACTACAGCAACGGGATCAAGGTTATTTTTTTATTTACTATTAGGAACTAGACTACTAATTAGACTACTAATTATGGAACATTAATAACTATAACATAA
The DNA here is from genome assembly GCA_910591435.1 of Acronicta aceris. Taxonomy (NCBI): domain Eukaryota; kingdom Metazoa; phylum Arthropoda; class Insecta; order Lepidoptera; family Noctuidae; genus Acronicta; species Acronicta aceris. The sequence goes on along the minus strand of OU342767.1, from coordinate 1,917,238 downwards.
ATTGTCGCTATTTACAAGTTTCTACAAATTAAATATTTTAATATTATATCTAAGTTGACAAATAAACGCTAAAGCTTGATAGTAACATTAATTGGCTTCAAGCTTAATTTCTAAGCAGCTTAAAAGCTGCGATCTTTACCAAACATATTTTTATTTAATTTGCGTCATAAAGTGTTTGGACTTGTTGTGAACATGTCATTATGTAATTGGGGGGGGGGGGGGGGGAGATTATTAAAACTGATTGCATCTCTAGTAAGAGATGAACGTATTTCGTCTATAATTTGTTAATGAAAAAAGTATGTGCAGTCTGAAACGTGGGTGGTGCGTTTGAAGCTTTATTTTTGACAGTAATTTAGAGCAATCTACAGTGCTGTTAGCAATGTTAAGGAGGAAAGTAACGTCATTTATTTTACGTCTGCATTCAAGCGGTACGAAGTGATATCTTTTACAACGGTGGATGTAATCCGTTGAGTATTGCTTGGTCTTAAAGTCTACATATCTAAGAAATTTCTTCTGTAGGTATAGATTCGATACGGGACTTATACACATCATACTGAGGATTCCATACCTGTGATGCATATTCTAATTGGCTTCAAACGTTGGTAACAAAATATCTTCGTATATTGTTGTATTTCATTAGTGTCTAAAAATATATTCTCATATTTTTCTTGTACACAAAAATGGAAAACGCTGGTAAAATAACATACAAAAAATGGTATACGAGTCTCTACGACAAAACTTTCTTCATATCTCATCTCCTAAGAGGAATTCAAGAGATCCGATCGAAACATTAGTCAGAGTGAAACCGCACGCGTCTATAACTGAGGATACATATTTTATCCCGAACCCTTCCCCATCCCTTGTAATTGTATTACATGGTTTATGGTATCTGGTTCATTCAGGTGATAATCCCTGGGAAGCGAAAAAAGTAGCATAAAGTAGGTAGGAATATGACGGTAATAAAATTTGTTGTTCAGGAATGCAGTTAGGTTTGTGAACTTTTGAAAATACAAGAGTTAACGTTCATACATACATCCACATCCTAAAAACTTCTAACAAACACTACTCACTACTCGATCTTACACACACTCTCTCTCTCTCAGTACACTTTGTGTGTCACTCACACTCACACTCTCTCACTCTCTCTCTCTCTCTCTCACACACACACACAGACACAGACATACATACACACGCATGTGGCTACTCGCTAAGAAACACTCTCACACACACATATAGTCGTGCATGTATTCACTAAGAAACACGTGAGTGTTTCTCGGGCGTGTGTATTTGTTTAAAAATGCAATCACACGCACACAATTGCAACTCGCACTCAAACAGCCAAATTATATATTATTTTACATTATTACTTTTCCCAATTTTATACTCAGCCCAAATTCGAAATTTTAAACTGCCTCATGGCAACATTGCTTTTAATAAATTAATAAAAATACTTACCGTCCAAATAAATGGCGACTCATTCGTTCATTCTTGTCGACATTCAATTGTTTAATTAACGCCGCCCAGTACCGATGTGAATACACGAATACCTCTGAAATTATATTAACTGACAACAAGGTAGCCAAATATGAGCTGGCCCAATTTCTCACCGAAACTAAACTCCTAAACAAATTCGTCTTACTAACTCATTTGGGCAACCTCCGTTATTGAAAATAAGGTGACAGCAAACAATACACAGGAATTTAGTTAATTTGAAGGCAATAGTAAATTTTAGATTGTAAACTTTATATAACCCTTAAAACATTAATATAGCACCCAAAAACCAATCTTAAAACACCGTGCTAGGGTTGAGTATGAAATGAAATGGATGACAGTAGGTGTATTAAGGAATCCAAGTCAGTCGACATCGTTGAAAAGGGTCGCAGTGCTTGGGGCGACAGGGTCCTATCGGGCTTTACTCCTACTTAAGAAATTAGACCAAGTGTTGGGAGGGAGCGAGGTAGTAATTATATTGTAATTAAGCCTCTCTGTATTATAGTCTGAGTAATTCTGGTACCAAAAAATTGTTCAAATAATGTACATTTATTCAAATCTAGTCTTAGATCCATAATTATTGTTAAATAGTATTCTATTGAACTAAAAAGACGTCAAACGCTAAAAAAATGAACTAAAATTTATATAATGTATGTGGCTAGACTAGCTTCTGCTCGTGAAATCGTCTGAGTGGACTTCAGTATTGGATCCGAGGTAGCCTTTGTGGTATTTCAGACTATTCTCTATATCTGTGATAAATTTTATCCAGATCTGTTCAGCCGTTCTGGCGTGATTGAGTACCTAACAAACATCCATCCAAACTTCATGAAAACCATCGAATTTCACGAATGATCAAAAATTAATTAAAAACATACACCGTGTAATATATTCGTAGTTTCATTCACGCCGAAAACGCAAATGAATTCAATAACTATTCTATTTAAAGTCACTAACACACAATGGATGTTGGTGTTTGATTGGTTGATCGGATCACGCACGGTTTGACGTCACAACGTGGTACGCTCTCTGTCTAGCGTGAAATTATAATGCTTCTAACTTCCTTATTTTTTATCCGATTTTAATTTTATTTTTATTGTTCGGCTTTAATTATAATCAATTTTTTATTGAGACTTAAAAACTAAATTATCAGTAATCTAACCTATTCTCACTATCATCATGTTAAATCCTATTTAAATAGCCAAATCGCTTATGCCTTACAATCAAAATATAATTGTAAGTCCCAGTAACAACTTCAGTTTACAAGATTGTATTAAGAACAAAATTAGATCATATTTCTCGAGCCGGCTTACGTTACAGTTACTTGATTTTACTCAAAGTTGTTCAACAATTGTCGTATCTATTTCAATGTACCTATTGGGCTAAACAGGACCTGTAGCCGATCAGACAATATCTGGCGCAGTGTCTTCTACCTACGCGCATTTGAATCCTATATTTCATTTCGCTCGGCGGTTTTTTTTATGGGATAGTGGGAAAAACGATCAGACAGATCGCCTGATGATAAGCAATTGCCGCCGCCCAAGGACACCCGCAACACCAGAGGAGTCACAAGTGGGTTGCCCACCTTTTAAAAGGAGATTGGGCCTCCCGGCAACCTCACTCAATCGGCGAAACACAACGCAAGCGTTGTTTGACGCCGTGGTATCACTCCGGTCGAGCCGGCTCATTCGTGCCGAAGCATGGCTCTCCCACGTTAAAAACTGGCTGACGACCACCGTTACGTCGGAGCCTGTTGTAAAGCACCTTGGTGTGTGTCTCGATTTATGCACGTGAAAGCCAGTTACACCTCGGTTGCTGCGGCTCAGGCAGTTTGTCGTCTATAGGGGCTCTTAAGGCTTGGCAACGTATCAGCAACTCCTCTAGTGTTGCAGGTGTCCATAAGCGGCGTTGATTAATTATAATCAGGTGCCTCGTTTGCTCGTTTGCCAACTTAACCAAAAAATAAATACAATACAATTCCTTGGTCGGTATGATGACTGTGTGCAGTCCACTCCCAATTGGAGCTGCCCGACTGGTGAAGTGCCTTGCAGGAAATCGTAGCCAAATAACATAGTTCCGTGCTATGTTGTGTTCTTAACGGTGAGCAAGGTCGCCAGAGCTCCGCGAGGAAGCATTGTGTTGGCAGATAGAATAAGCATCACGCAGCAGTCTTCTATACTGCCAGCCCAATTAGTCCTCCTCAATTTACAGGGCCGGCAACGCGCGAGTGATACCCCTGGTGTTGCAGGCATCCATAGGCTATGGTAACCACTTACTATCAGGCGGGCCGTATGCTTGTTTGCCACCTTAGTGGTATAAAAAAGTAAAGAGTACTAAAGAGTACTAAGATTGTTTTTAAAGGATATTGGTTATCCTTTAATTGGTTGACACAATAGTTATGACTTTTTAAGAATCTTTCTTGTTGCAATTTTGTTTTTCTATATTTATTGTTTTTCCTGAGAAACCTTCGCGGAATTGCACAAAGACGAACAAAAAAATATTATTATGCATAATTATATTACTACCTCTCCCCCCAGTATGCGCTGCAATTCCTTTGTTGTTTTTTTCTTGTCATAAACCTTCCCACGCCCACAACAATTCACCAAAGCTTCATCGCAATCGGATGAAAGGTACCTATGCATAAAATACGAACAAACAACCATAGATTTTTATATTAGATACATTACTTTGATGCTTGATTGTGATCCGTCTAGCTAGCTACACTACATTGTAAGATCGGCGCCAGTCATTTTACTGCTTCATCGTAATGTGAAAGCTAGTGCCTGAAAAGGTATTTTACTTTGAATTCCTTGCCCATGGACAGACGGGAGATAAACACATTCAGACAATACAAAAAAATATATACACTCACGCCTTTCTCCCACAGTGGTAGGCAGAAACTACAGACTGCCATTTGCTACGATTCTCGCATACTTCTTTTGTTTCTTTCATCTTCTCATACGTACACGCCGGGGGTGAGTAGTACACACCTGAACTTTTTGAAGGACTGCGCCAAAAAGATCGGCGTATGTCGTTCTAGGTCGATCTCTTCTAACGCTGCCGCCGACATTCGCCTTATAAATTCCTTAGTTAATCGCCTTTCATTCAAAAATATGAATAGAAATTAAATCCTGTTCGTTACTTAACGCATCTCTGAACTGATTCGGCTATTTTTTTTATTACAATGTTGGTAAGAGTCAAACATTTTAGGGACACAATATTTTTAAATTTGTACGTTACGCTAGTGCCTATTTACTCACATACACTCACGCCTTTCTCCCACAGGGTTAGGCAGAAACTATAGACTGCCATTTGCTACGGTTATTTATTCAGTTACAATTAAGATTTGCTACTTCCCAAGGATATTGTGTTACTATTATTTGATATAATTCTCATGTAAGTGAATTATGAGAATAAAGTTGTCTCTAACCTGATTTTTCATTAATCTTGATCGCATTATTCCTCAATCATTCCAATGAAATTGTTTACATTTAAATGTTTTGTAAAAGATTAGCTTACCCTCGCTTGTAATTAGCTGATTTGTTTGTTAATTATTTAGAAAGGGTTGTCGTGTCATGTTTGTCATAACCCTGCGAAGGGTTTCGGGTAAATAGCGCGTACCTGTTTAAATGTATGTCGTAACAATATTTAAAAACAATTTTGTTCGGGATCAGCAACATTTTTGACGGTTTGTTTGTTCGCTGTTTCTTGCGCTTTTTGTGTCAACATGTAAAGAATATGTTGTAGATTTTGTAAATAAATATGATTTAAAAATACTTCTTGTTTTTTTTTGTGTGGTGTGAGAGTGAGTGGGGAGTGGAGATGAGATGTATAAATGGATTAACGTCAGGGTCGTTCTCAATCTACTGAGTAGCTTGCCTATAAGAACTATAATACATATAACCAATATAGCCCGACACGTCACGACTAGGTATTTTCTTAGGTAGACATTCTTGACATTTGTAAATGAAAATGAATATGCTTTTTCACATCTATTTTGGATAGAAAGTCAATGCCTTATGTTATTAAAGTAGTGCCAGTAACAGAAGCATTGAAAACAAAACGAACTTTTATTTAAAAGAAAATATCTTTCAAGATTTTTAACCGTACAAAAGCCCCCTGTATAAAGCGGTGTCCTCACTCTATTTAGACTTTAAAATAAAGTCAACTCATCCGAAACGGGCGTGAAACTCATTCATTTATCTACATACAAATCTGCCATACAAATTCCATTGAGAAGCGAAAACGTTTAGTTTAAAACGTTGCGAACGCCTGAATAAAATTCTAGAAAAACAAACATAGATATGGGATGCCACTATAAAGAGATGTTGAAGAAGTATCACTTTTTTTTATGGAATAGCGTGACAAACGAGCAGACGGATCGCCTGATGGTAAGCGATTACCGCCGCCCATGGACACCCGCAACACCATAGGAGTCGCAAGTGCGTTGCCCGCCTTTTAAAAGTGGATTGGGCCTCCGGTAACCTCACTCACTCGACGAAACATAACGTACCTAAGCGTTGTTTGACGCCGGTTTTCTGTGAGGCCGTGGTAACACTCCGGTCGAGCCGGCCCATTCGTGCTGAAGCATGGCTCTCCCAAGTAAAAATCACTTAGAACAGACAGGTAAAATGGATTCAGTATAACATTCAAGGACTGAAAACTTACCGAGCGTCAAAAAATGAAATTGAAGTGGAGTTTTTGGTGACATTAAAAAATCTTTATAGTGACTGCGCGTTTCGTTACCTCACGAGACCTTTGACTTGGCAGTCCTATGGTCATATCACCAGGCTATCACTGCTCACTTATTTGTGTGATCCACGGATATTTGTTTCAATTTTAGGGGTACTTTGTGTCCATTAAATTATAGTTACTTTTGTGAATCCACAGCACTTATTCGCTAAATATAAGTAAGTTTCCATTACAGTTTTCTTCACCAACACTCTCCCCATTTCACATGGCACTTAAAATATATGGGTGAACTATGGATATCATTAGTATTAGTCATAACAATTAATATCTAAATCTCTGCCTAAAGTTTTGACACAACACTTTAGGCAGAGATAAGTCAGAGACAAGTCTGTCGAGATAACTTTTGTTTATAGAATAGAGAGACAAGCGAACAAGCGGGTCACCTGATGATAAGTGCTCACTGCTGCCCATTGACACCCACAACACCAGAGCGGTTGCTTGCGTTGTCGATCTTTACGAAAGGCAACCTGAGCGAGCATGCACAGGTTGGGATTCTCCAGTGCGAAACATAAATAAAAATAGGTAGAATTACACTAGAAATGTATTGCACAAGCTACCAGAAACTGTCAAATGTTACTAATGGATAATAAACTCTATTATTTGGAGATTAAACTAAAAACTAATCGATTGAAGAAATTTCTCAGTTTTGGTTTCCCTAAAACAATTGACTTACTGCATTTCCCCTACCATATGCCCAGTGACAATCGACGCACAGATCCGACGATAAGACATTGATGTATTGCGGCAATTGCTTTTTGCAAATTGCTCACTCACACACGCGTCACAACGATTTATGTGCCACAATTATTTTTCACCAATATAAATGAGATTAAAGTACATTAAGCTATGTCCGATAATGGTTTTTGTGGTATTGTTTAATGATGGCCATTTGAAAAAATAATTCGTATTGTTATTGGTCTTGTTTTATTTAGAGATACATAAAATATACAAACTTTGAGTATACATCAGTATACCGAGGACGTCTAAGAACGTAGAATTTCTTCTCCGCACATTGGGATTTCTTATTTTATAAACCCAATATTTTTTCGATCTAGAATACGAACCCAGGGCCTCACGCTCAATGGCGTTACTTGCCACAACTAGAATACATCATACATAACTAATAAATCATTACGCCTGTATGTCTCGAAAGGTTAGGTTAGTATGTTTAGGTCCCATGTAATAGGGGGCGAGTCCATTTTAACTGGGCACAAATCCAAATTCTGGCGAACTTAAGGGAGGTAGGGCATAGTGGAATCGAATAATGGAGCTGCCCGACTGGGGAAGTACCTCCACCTTGCAGAAAATCGTAGCCAAATGACATAGCTCCGTGCTATGTTGTGTTCCTAAAATCCTAACGGTGAGCAAGGTCGCCAGAGCTCCGCGAGGAAGCGTTGTGTTGGCAGATAGGATAAGTATCACGCTATTGTCTCCTATGCTGCCAGCCCAACTATTCCTCCTTCATTTTTGTTGTAAGCGTCCATATGCTACGGTAACTGCTTGCCATCAGGTGGGCCATATGTTTGTTTGCCACCTTAGTAGTATAAAGAAAAAGAAGCACTCGAGCGTAGGAAGACTAATGAGGCACTCCTGTGGAAGTTTCCTCCAAAAAGCTCTTGTATTTTACCATTCAAATGTTTATCTACTACCATCATTACTAAACAAAACGGAAGTAACAAAACCATTGCGACATTGCTATGTGGATAGATTCAGAGATAAACGTCAATGTATGGCAGCAATTTCCTTTGAAGGGTGAACGGAAAAGGGGATGCCGCCCAAATCGTTCCATTTTATATAGAGCCAAATACTGAGGCAGTTAGAATCTTTATTTCAAGTTGCGACGCGCCTATGTACGTCCCATGTAATGGGCTCGCCCCCTATTAGATGGGACTTCAACATACCGGAAAACTGTTGTAGATGCACAGTGTACACTAGTACACCTCTGTCTCACCCTTCGGTGAATACAGGCGTGATGGTATGTTATGTAATCAGTTCCTCTCGGTTGCTACGGCTCCAAAAACCCAATAACACTTTGCCCAGAAACTCTAGTGTAGCAGTCGCGCTTGGGATCACTAGACTAATGAGGCAGTCAAAGGAACTGGTTCTTACGTGGAAAAGTCGAAACACACACCCAGGTGCTTTACGCCAGACTCCGACGTAAGAGTAGTCGCCAGCCAGTCAGACTCCAAGAGGTCCTACCACCGAGCAAGTCAGATATTTTCACGCCTCTTACGGGATGCCTATCTAAAAGGCAGTGAGGAATAGTATTCTAACCCATCCCCACACGGGGTCAACGTGGCGTAATAATGGAAAAAAGCAGTGATAGCCTTGTAGAATGACCATTACACTGCCAACTCAAAGGTTTCGAGTTCGAATCCAAAGCTCTAACCTCTCTTCAAGGCTCTACTCAATATCTTTTATTTTTATGTCATGTGCGTATTAATAGTTAATTATCACGCGCTTAAACGGTGACGGAAAACATCGTGAGGAAATCTGCATTCCTGAAATATTTTCTTGACGGCGTGTGAAGTCTGCCAACCTGCACTAGGCCAGAGTGGTGGACTATAGCCAAATCCCTCTCATTTCCCCCCCAGTCCCCAAGAAGAGACCCATTTCCTTCTTTTTTTCTTTCTTAAACGAGAAAATTATTTGAACGAAGTCAGAATCCAGATATGTATAATCATATTACATATAATGAGTACTAAAAATTATCTACAGTAGGGAGTAAACATCATGAAAATTTTAATATGCTATCAACCTAATTGAATTTCATGGTAGGTGGTAGGTACATGGTTAACTTTAAATTAATTTTGTGCTTATAAACTGGTGATTAAAATGTTAATAGTGGCCGAAGAGAAACCAATGGTGTGCGACGTAGAAAGAAAACTAGTTATTGGATATGGTATCGGCCTTACTTTAAAAAAGTTACTTTTAACAAAAAAACTGTCTAACTTGTCTAGTGGTTTTAAGTGTGACAGCTATGCTAGAGGTCCTGAGTTCGATTCCCGATGGGACGGAACGAGCAAAGTCTTATTGGGGTTTTCTATAGAATTCTCAGTAGGTAGCTGCTCGGAGTTTGGATTTTTGCCCGGATGAGGAGGTTCGCCCCCTGTTACATGGGACCTAAACGTACCGGTGAACTGTTGGTGTAGGTGCATATTAGTATACCACTGCCTAACCCTTCGGGGTATACAGGCGTGATGGTGTGTTTTGTTATGTTTAAAAAATAGTTTTGAAAGCGGTTTTAATTTTTATTCCTTATCCGATTAGAACGATACTTGATCGGATATAATTACTAAATTTCAATTAAATCGACTCTTTGAAATATTAGAACAATTACAGAAATGGGTCCACAAAGATTTCACGTAACATAAAGGTAAACATAAAAAGCTCAATGACCTTGAGGATTTAGTCTTTGTGCTAGTATTTGTTAGTCACAGGCATTGCGGGGGTGCTTCACGCGGGGTGCTAGTGAGGTTTCGGGTATTTCTTTATTATTTCAAAATATTCAAAGAAATAAGAATTACGTTACAAATTGTTAATTACGTCATTACAATTTTTTTTTGTATAAAATTCATGACTAACTATTAAGCCGTTAATAAAAAATGCCTATTTACTTCAATCATTATCCAAAATTGAAGCAAATTTATAAAAATTTTAAATAATAGGTACAATTTGTTTCTCATGACCTTCAGTATAACATATATTTTTTATATGGCAAACGCACATAAGGATTCCATTAGAAACTTCTTTAAAGCTATGGTGTTATTTGAGCGATGTAATGCCCTTAAGAACGTTTGTCCGGGAATAACCAATTCATGTTGGTTATAAGCTGTTATTTCACAGTGGAAATACAGACATTTATATTATAAAAATTGTGATAACAATTTTATAACAAGATCTCGTGTTCACACCATCTCGAGCAACCAACACAGGCGGCCAGGCCATTGTACTTTTTTAGTAGCAACTCACGTACTTTTGAAATCCGGTGTAGGTAAAGCTAAAATTTTGGATTACAAGTTTGTACCTAATTCCCGTTTTTTTATACCAATAAGGTGGCTAACAAGCATATGGCCCGCTCAGATGGTAAGCGTTTACCGTAGCCTATGTACGCTTGCAACACTAAGGATATATCACTCGCGTGTTGCCGAGCCTGTAAATCAAGGAGGAATAGTTGGGCTGGCTGCATAGGAGACAATGCGTGATGCTCATCCTATCTGCCAACACAATACTTCCTCGCGGAGCTCTGGCGAAATTGCTCACCGTCAGGATTTTAGGAACACAACATAGCACGGAGCTATGTTATTTGACTACGATTTTCTGCAAGGTGGAGGTACTTCCCCAGTTCGGCAGCTCCAATTGTGAGTGTAAATATTCGATTCCACTATAGCCTACCTCATCTTTAAAATATTAACAAATATCTCATGTCAAAATTCACTAGGTTCCTAGCTTTATTTATTTAATTGCGATTTTGTCACCTCCAAATCATTCTTACATCCAAACACAGAACCACGAACCGATCTTTACAAACCGAATATGCGACCGAAGCAAAAAGCAATCTGGCGCCGACACGCCAATGACCACAGCCACTCGGCTACTTCACAAACCCTGCTTAGATAAACACCTCTCTACATTTGGTCGGCTAACCACTCCTTAATGAGATAGCTGATTAGAGCCCCGACGAATAGCGGCTAATTATTTTGTTTTGCATCGCAAGTATTATAATTTTCATCTTAATTTTGGCAGCTCCCGTGTTTTGGTCGAGCAAAGTGTTATTGGGTTTTTATAGGAAATTCTCAGTAGCAGCTCGGAGTCTGGATTTGTGCCCGGTTAATGGCAATAGGCTCGCCCCCTATTACATGGGACCTAAACATACCGGTGAACTGTGGGTGTACATTAGTACGCCTCTGCCTAACCTTTCGGGGAATACAGGCGTGATGGTATGTTATTTCATAACATACATAGTCTTTGATAAACTTTATAATATCCGTGGTGTTTTCAAAAGGATTCTTGGCAATAGCCATCCGTCTTCGTGTCAAAGATCTATGATAAGGTGGAAATGAACGGACCAATCAATATTCATCATTCATTATATTTTCCCATTCATTATCCTTATCGTATTCAAGCTGTGACATTTTTCGTGTTAATTTTGTCGGACTTAATGGAAATAGTAATTACGTAATAGCTATTTTAACAAAAGTCGATGTTTGTGAAGTGTCGAAGACTTATAAAATCGGTTGTCCTGACTGACTGACCGATCTATCAACGTTCAGCCAAAACTACAAAGTCTAGAAAGCTGAAACTTAATGTTATAAAGTTATTTTAGTGAAGGAAAATATCGAACCTGCGCCTTCTGGTTAGATATACCAGACGCTATGGTCTCTAAGCCACCGCGAGTCCACCTGCCAGAACGAAATTTGCTTTTACATTCTGGATTTACATTTTAAGGGGACTGATAATCTTACTTAATTAACTTGATAATCTTAGCATGGAAAATGTAAAAAAAAGGGTTATTTTAGTAAAGGAAAAATTCAACTGTGGGCAGGATTCTAACCTGCGTCTTCGATATAGCGTCTGGTATATCCGCAGGGGGGGTGAAAATGCAGTAACTAGTCTTTCCATATATAAGTTGACACTAAGATAAAGAGATCTTTCAGAAAAAGAGGGTATTAGGTTAAGTTAGTCCACCTCATTGGCCCACTGCAGAGATACTGATGCGAAGCCGAGCCCCTACGGACTGCAGACTGCCAGAGTCGCAGCAACCGAGGGTAAACTGGCTCTTACGCGCAAAAGTCGAAACACACACCAAGGTGTTTTGTGACAGATTACGACGTATGGGTGGTCGCCAGCCAGTCCGACACCGAGATGTCCTACCACTGAGCAAGTCAGATATTTTCTCGGCTCTTACGAGATGCCTATCTAAATAGCAGTGAGGAACTGTATTCTAACCTGTGTGTAACTGTATTCAAATTTTAGCTGTTTTCTAATACGGGGAAAAAACCTAGTAGTATCTTTGAGTTTGGATTTGCTGAGGCTCTCATACTGGCGAACTGTTGGTGTACTCTATAACTGTTTGTGATCTGCCTAACACCTTACCTAATGCTCTATGGGAATACAGGCGTGATATTGGCTACAAGGGCCTAATGAGGCTTGGCAGACTTCACACGCTCTCGAGAAAATATCTCAGTTTTGCCTTCAAAAATAAATTGAAGTACCACCATACAGGTTTTGCTTGCTCCATGCGCATGCAAAGAAAATAAGAGAAGATTAGCAGCTATCTTGTGTATTTTCAAAAGATACATAAAATAGTTTTATCGCCGTTCAGATAGGCAGTGGGCGTTGGCCTGTAAGGTACACCCACCAAATATATTGCGTGTCGAGACGCCCGGTTAAACCCAATATAAAATGTACATAGATCAATTAAATAAATAGAGAGGACATCAAGTCGAGACAGAATTTTCTCGAACAGTAAATGACTTTTACAGTATTGAATTAAAACTAAATTTTACGGAATTTATCGCTTTGTATAGATATTATTAAATTCCCGACGTTTCGGATCCTTTACAGCATCCATAGTCATGGGTAGACTTTTACAGTAATTATAAACAACAAGGCATTTATTTGCTATCATTGTCAATTGCATAAGGTATGCCTGTATGGTACATGCAGTTTTTATGAACTTAAAATATCACGACGCGCACTTAAATGCAACAAGTTTAACTACATTCTTAGCATTTAATTTTTTATCCTTTTTATGTAGCTTTTTTCTACAGCGCACACTGTGCAAATAGATTGCTGATTAGCTTTTAAAATTGATGTTAAACTGTCATGCTAACTCAAACTCATCATTATTTTTACGTGAGCAATTATTACGTTGCTAACTCACAGAAAATATTAGATATTCATCAATGTAATGATCAGCCATTTATTAACAGTAACGGCTATATCAATAAACGCTGTTTATGCAGCCAAACTACATGATTTGTTTCTTTCCTTCGACCCCCATTTAGATGGGGTCCCAATTATTATTCGAATGAATAAGTGACTAAATTAAAGAAGAATTGAGAAAGAGAAAACGAATTGAAGAATTGAAGAAGTGATTTTCACTTTTCGATATTTTATATTCATTTCTATATAATGTAGATATTATAAAGACTGGTGTCTTTATAATGTCCATGTTTTTTTTTTTATATTTGCATTTTATATAGGTATATTTATCAAAATAAAACTATTTTTTAACGAATAAAGTATACGTCCCACCAAAATCTTATACAGAAACTATTGGTCCCATCTGAAACCTTACAATCCTGATAATATCAAAAAGGTTATAAAGTAAAATTCTATTTGAGCGAAACAAAATTTAAGTTTAAATAAAGAACACAGTTACCATATATTAAAAACAAAAATATCCAAATGATTACGTGATTGTCTTTGCCGTCTTTTTCTTCAAATAGAAAAACACACACTCTTTGAAGTCACTACAAAGGCAGTCAAATTGACATTGTTACAAAAAGTGCCTTTATCTCTATTTCCGTTACCAAAAAATGTTTTTCGGAAATCTTATTCTTATAAAGTAGGTAATAAATTACTGGGTTTTGGTAACAAAACTATGCTATAACAAAAAATTTTGATTAATTAGACGGTTGGAAGTTTTCCCTTTTTGGAAAGTTTACAGTGATAATAAGTTAGTTTTATCTTGTCTTTTTAAAATATTTTCATGAACTTATCTTAGAATAGTAAGTGTAATAAATATTAGTTGTAAGGAGCAATATTGGATTTTATCGAAAATTTTGAAAAACGCAGTGATAATATATAATAAAGGCGCAATAATTACAGTTTATGTTACAACTCTTAAGTCAGACATAACTAAAATATTTTCCACTCAATAGAAAAGGCTACCCAGCAAACTGGTTTTAATGAACGTTATTGACAGATTTTTTCACATTATTCTCTTAGTTTCTGATTAAACTAGTGGCCCTATGCGTGATTGCTACGCTAGAGGTCCTGGATTCAATTTCCAGGTCGAGCAAAGTGTTATTAGGTTTTATAAAATGCCCAGTAGCGACTCGGAGTTTGAATTTGTGCCAGTATAGCAAGAAGCTCGCCCCCCGTTACATGGGACCTAAACATAACAGCGAACTGTTGGTGTACATTGGTACACCACTGCCAAAACGTTCGGGATACACAGGTATGATGGTATGTAGTTGCTGTAGCTGGTAATTTTGTAATACGTCAAGATAAGGTTTTGTACCTACATAAGAAAAAAGTAACAAATGAAAAAGGTTCTCGAATTTATAGGTAATTGTTCTCAAAGAGGATTTCATACAAGTGTCGTGTCTGTGTTTTTATCTATGCAGCTCGATGTTTACAGAGCGCACTGGATAGCTTGTAGCGAACGCGACCACCGATCCATGCCAAGTGCCAACCCTTTGTTACAGTATCTCTTAGCGGGAGCTCCGTGTTATTGTTAGGTACTGCTAGGGATGTCCGTGATATTATTTTTTTACGACGTATTTTGCAATGTCCATAAAGGCATGTTTTTGACTCTAAGTATTTTTAGGAGTTTTTCTAGCGGTCCTGAAGTAAGGATTTGTCCCCAATAAATGGCTAAAACATACCATCACGCCTGTATTCCTCGAAGAGTTAGACAGAGGCGTACTAATGTACACCCATATCATCAAACAAATGGTTAAAACATACCGATGAAGTATGAGGGTGGTGGGTGGAAGTATTGGTTCAACTCTTCATAAACATTGGGGAATTAATAAACACCCAAAGTTCGCCTTCCAAAGTAGGTATGTTTTGGGACCCACAGAACGTAACACTTATACCATGACGTCCGTATTTCCGGAAAGGTAAGGCAGAAGACTTCTAGTACACACACAATTCGCTGGTATGTATAGGTTCCATGTATTAAGGGGCGAGCTTATTGCCAATAGCTCGCAAATCAAAACTCCAAGCTGTTAATGGGAATTTTATAGAAATTCAGGACCTCTAGCGTTGCAGTCAAGCTTCGGATCCCTAGACTAATGAATACATACATATATGCACTCACGCCTTTCTCCCACAGGGGTAGGCAGAAACTATAGACCGCCACTTGCTACGATTCTTGCACACTTCTTTTGCTTCTTCCACATTTATACATCTTCTCATACATACGCGGTTGCGAGTACTACGCACCTGACCTATTTGAAGGATTTCGCCAATAAGATCGGCGTATGTCCTGCTAGAACGACCTATACCGACGCTGCCACTGATATTCGCCTTACAAATTCCATTTGTTAATCGTCTTTCATTCTTTCTTTCAACATGTACAAACCATCTCAGCATATTCTTTTCAATATAATAATGTATTCAATTCAATAACCAATGACCCACATAATAGGCGAGCCTATTACCATTAACCGGGCAAAAATATTAACTTCACGATACTACTAAACATTTTCTATTAAAAAACCCAATAACACCGTCCGAATTGAACCGATGATCTCACATTCAGCGGCCGCATCACCAATGGCATTAAATCAAAATCTAAATGTGAGTTATTTTACTTTTCGATCTCCTTTAGATAAATATAACATACCATCACGCCTGTATTCCCCGAAAGGTTAGGCAGAGGCGTACTAATGTATACCCACAGTTCGCCGGTATGTTTAGGTCCCATGTAATAGGGGGCGAGCCTATTGCCATTAACCGGGCACAAATCCAGACTCCGAGCTGCTACTGAGAATTTCATAGAAAAACCCAATAACACTTTGCTCGACCTGGGGATCGAACCCAGGACCTCTAGCGTAGCAGTCGCGCTTGGGACCACTAGACTAATGAGGCAGTCAATATAAAAAATATATTTTATTGGAAATGGTATTAGTTCTGCTGAAATAGTTTTAAAGATATAAATTTTAGCGAAAAAAAATTCGTGCTCAAGCAGGATTTCAACATAACATACCATCACGCCTTTATTCCCCGAAGAGTAAGGCAGAAATGTACTTAATACTTTGGTGGCGACCAAAAGTCCATAGGCAATCTCACAACGCAATAGCTTGACGTTTAATTTGACTTACGACCTTCTATTTATTGTCGTTAACAAGTGACACGCACTGGCTGTATCGAGCTCGCTCGTACTGTTCATAGCAATGTAATCCTTAGCGTGCTTATGGACTTTTGAGCGTTTACTGTACACCCACAGTTCGCCGGTATGTTTAGGTCCCATGTTATAGGGGGCCGAGCCAGTAGCCTTTAACCGGGCACAATTCCAAACTGCTGGCAGGCTGCTACTGAGAACTTCATAGAAAAACCCAATAACACTTTGCCCGACCTGGGGATTGAACCCAGGACCTCTAGCGTAGCAGTCGCTCTTGGGACCACAAGACTAATGAGGCATTTTGTAAAATAATATCTGTAATACGTCTAAATATATTTTTGTAAAACGATCAAAATGGAAACAAAGTTTTTAAAAAGGAGGACCATTATTTAATTTCCTAACCGCTTTTTTCCTTAACCGATAGCCGTTTAACTTATCAGCGAGATATTTAAATCTCTTAAACCGTTCTATTAGCTGTTTTTGTTTCTACTAAGCCGATTAAAATAACTGGAAAATTAACTTAACTGTAAAGAATCTTTTTCTCCATCTCGGAGAGAGAGTTTCTATAAATAATATCGTGAAGCATTAACTAACATTTTATATTCTTTAATAAGTGTATATATTCGCCTGTTTCATCAATATAGTGGTCGATTTGATGATCGGTTCGATTCGAGGAAAGTGTTATTAGGTTTTTCTATGAAATTCTCAGTAGCAGCTCGGAGTTTGAATTTGTGCCCAGTTAATGGCTGTTAACAGGCTTGCACTCTATTACATAGGACCTAAACGTACCAGCGAACGGTGGGTTACATTAATAGACTTCTGCCTAACCCTCCGGGGAATACAGGCGTGATGGTACGAATAATTATATATATTTAAATACTTTGACTGCCTCATTAGTCTAATGGTCCCAAGCGCGACGAGGGTACTCGTGACGTGGGCGTGCACGACGTGCTACGCTAGAGGTCCTGGGTTCGATCCCCAGGTCGAGCAGTGTTATTGAGGTTTTTCTATGAAATTCTCAGTAGCAGCTCGGACTCTGAATTTGTGCCCGGTTAATAGCAATAGACTCGCCCCTATTACATGGGACCTAAACTTACCAGCGAACTGTGGGTTACATTAATAGATTTCTGCCTAACCCTTCGGGGAATACAGGCGTGATGGTATATATGGTATGTTTATCACTACATGACTCACGTTTACTTAGTCATTATCATCGTGGTATATCTTACTGCTAGGTACAGTTCACCTCTAGGAATTACAGATCTATAAACCACCACAATGGAGTAGATCGAATGTCTATCAGACATACCTATAGCTTGCCTTCAGGTTGCTTCAGGTATGGAAGATATACTTAGGTTAGGAGCTTACAATAGCAATATTGTACCAATGAAGATTGTAACACCATTTATTTTAAAAGAGTGTCCATGGAGTTTCTTGCCGGATTCTTCTCCATAGGATCAACCTTTTGGAACCGAGCAACTAGAATCATAACGTTTCATAAACGCTTGTTAAAGCTTATTTGAAATAAAAACATTTGAACTTTGAACTTGAACTTGAACTACAACATAAAAGAAAGTTATGTAAATACTGTTAAATGGATTAATATTTAAACATTAAATAATGCGACAGAATATTGATAAGTGTATTATGTATTGTGATGCAACGAAAAAGAAAAAAACATACAGACAGATTAAAAATATATATATATATATATTATTAGTATTTTGTTATGTCTTTGTTCTTTACTAAAAATCTGTACATAAAAAAATATACTTAGCATAAATCCTCTTTCAGATTATAAAGAAAAACAAATGGTAACCTTTGCCTAAATTTGAGAAGATTCGAATATTCGCCAAACCAAAAGAAATTCTAAATTCAAAACTACACGTAAGGCCGTCGGCACGCGCGGTTATTTATACTTAGAACACTTACTGCGCGCGACTGTACAGGCGAGTATAGCCGACAGATGTTAACATATGCCCGTGTTTTCTTTATTTAAGAGATCTGTTTGTTACTTTTTGTTACGTATCCGCGGCGCCTCCGGTCTCTCACTTATTATTTATGGCGGTGAATGTACCGAGAGTAGTGATGTACGTGGACTGGAAGTGTTGGGAAATTAATTTTAGGGTGATAAAAAAAGTAAATTACAACCATCACGCCCGTATGCACCAAAGGGTTAGGCAAAGGCGTACTAATACACCCACAATTCGTTGGTATGTTTGGGTGCCGTGTAATAGAGGGCGAGCCTATTGCCATTAACTGGGCACACATTCCAAACTCCGAGCTGCTACTGAGAATTTCAAAACCCAATACTTAACACTTTGCTCGACCTGGGAATCGAACCCAGGGCCTCTAGCGTAGCGGTTGCGCTCAGGACCACAAAGCTAATGAGGCAGTTAATAAAAAGTAAATTAATTATAATGATATACTAACCCCAATGCATATAGACCAGTGGTTTACAAAGTTGTATGGACCGCAACTATAGATGGGTATCTGCCCAGGTATTTTGGGCAAAAAAATAAATGCTCTGGCAAAAACCCATCTATATAGATGGGTTTCTGCCCAGGCATTTTGGGCGAAAAAAATAAATGCCCTGGCATAAACCCATCTTTAACCGCAACCCATCTTCTAAAAACTTCCAAATTCGGGACTCACCTAGTGCTATCATTAAAAAAGCGATAAAAATATAATAACATTATAGAAAAACTGTTTAAATGCATTTTTAAAAGTTCATCCAAAATTCGCGAATCGTTTGTGAAACGCTTCTTTAACAAATCTGTCAGTAGATTTGCTTACTAGAGAAGGGATCAAACACATGATTGCTAATTCCTAAAGTACCATCATTTAAAAATATAAATTTTAGTGAAAATTTAATTTGATCTTAGGCAGGATTCGAACTTGCCGTCCTCTGGATGCTTTAACCACTAAGCTACCAAGATCACTGCCTGTGATATTGAATTTTTTCTTTTCACTAAAATTTATTAAATCTTCAAAAGTGTTTAGCGTGTATGAAAGCCAAATATATGAAAATATAGCTACCATCATATAATTATAAAATTAAATTCCTAACATACAACAAATCCGAAAACAAAGACATTATCACTTATTACCAATTTATGATTACTAACACGAATATAGAACTATACGATGCTAACATAAACAAAAGTAATAGACAGTATGGAGGAACGGAAGTGGCTCCATAGACAATGACCGTAAACAATGGGAAATGACCTCTAATACAACATAACAATAATGACCTAATCTTTCTTGGACGATGGCATACAAACATATTTATGTGTTTATGTTACAACATAGATTTAAGAACAAAATATGTCAAAGCTATCGCAGTCCAACTTTTTGCCTATCCCCTTTCATCCTAAATAGGACATTTTTTTAATAAATAATTGGTATCTGTGAAATATTTTGATAAAAATATCTCAAGAATATAAAAGTTATTAACCACAGAGATAGCGGTTCGGAAGGAGGGAAGGGAGACCTTTGCCCAGCAATGGGACGAAATGGTCTAGAAAAAAATGTAATAAATAAAGGTTAAGTTCCGTAGGCTATCATGGTGGACTATAGTTCAGCAATAGGATGATTACTGGGCTAGTAAATAGAACGTAAACACTATTTGATCAATTTTCAAGATTACCATCAAAGAAAATCTTGTTGTGTTAGTGAATTAAAATATTTTTGGAATTATCTGCCCCTTAAACTCCTAAGAAAAATCTTACTATTTACTACTATTATTAATGGGAAAGTTTGGATGGATGGATGTTTGTAACTCCTTCATACCAGAATGGCCGAACGGATCTGGATGAAATTTGACACACACATAGGTAGATTATAGTCTGGAATATCTACCTTTTATCCAAGTCGGACCCAATTCCGAAGTACTCCCAGATGAAGTCGCGGGCAGAAGCTAGTGAGCTGTAAATCGAGTCTATCAAAATTATAATGTACGTCTCCTTTCTCGGACATGTCAATATATCTCTTCCATTGTCCATAGCTGCACGTTCCCAAATGTACGCCCGTGCGGGGTCGGACAACTTTTCACATAACTCAAGCCACTCGATTTGGTAGCAGAGTTTATTATTTGTGCTCCTCGGCCCGCTGTACCCCTGGTACATATTTCGTGTTTTATCACTATACACTATATCTTTGTTTCACTTCACGACGGAGATCTTGCATTGTTGCAAATTGTAGTGTTTTCGTCTGTGCATAACAAGGTTCGGGATTTTTCGTGCATCGGTAGCATTCTCCTAGTTTTTTCTCAACTATCTGTATGAGTATTGTATACGGAGCGACTGCCATGTTTGCACTATGATTTAACAGCAGATTTTTCTTGCTGACCGACTATTTAAGGAAATACCTTGAGTGATTTGTAATTTTTTTATTCTTTTAGTCCTTGATGTTATTTTGCGTATTATCCACAACTATGTCAATAAAAATATTTTTTTTTGTTTTCTTTCTTTCTATGTGAGTAGATACATTACTGATTTATGAAGTAGGTTTTCTCCTTTTATGTATTGAAAATATTCAAAGGAGTAGTTCCAAGTCTTCTTGCTTATTGATCAATCTGAGAGTGGTGTCCTTGCTGCGCTGAGTCAGTTCTTAACATAACACAATCACTCCATGCTTTAGTGTATTTTTTTTACCGATTAATTTGGCAAATAAGCAGACGACGCAACTAAGGTAATTAGTCATCCCCGCCCATGGACACCTGCAACAACAAATGCGTTGTTGAAGTTACCAAGACTTAAGAGCCCCTACAAACTGCAGACCATAGCAACTCTCAGGGGGAACTGACTTCCTCGTGCAAAATTTGAAAAACACACCAAGGTGCTTTATGACAGACTCTGACATAAAGGTTTCGCCAGCCAGTCAAATCCAAGAGGTCCTACCATCGAGGAAGTAACAAACGAATTCGTTCCGCTTGCTGTTGGTTCGAGAAGAAGAAGAAGGACCTAGGAAGTCAGATGCTTTCTCGCCTCTTAGGAGATGCCTTACCAAATGGCATCTCTATTTGATCTATTATATCGTTTATTAGACATTTATTTCTCACTAAATGAGATGCAGAATGCGTTTTGATACCTCGCCATGCTCTATGCCTTGCTATCTGTTTGACAAGTCCATATATGCGTCGAGTTTTACTAAAAAAACTCGATAAATCACATTGTCAAAACAGTTCGACTGAACAATATAGTGTTGTATATTGTAGTACTATACACACGAGTAGTGACGTGACATGTTGATGCGATGAAAACTTATTGAAACGAAACTAATGCGATGAAACATTGTAAGCACAGTGTCGGTTGTCTGTTTCCAACTATGAGCTGTGACAAAAAAGATATAATCTACTGACTGGTTTGGACATGTCAATGTCTCAGCGGTTAGGCAGAAGTGTAGGTATACTAGATTTTATTTTTTAAACTTACTAGCAATATGAGTAGCACAAACTAGTATTCTTGTTAACCCCTCGTGCTAAGCTAAATGCTTGTGTTACGAGTGGGTTTCCCGTCGGTAGTGCAATGGGTGTGTTTCGGACCGGTAACCACATAATCGCAAGTCTGACCCCCTGGCCTACTATAGCCATTACTATAGCTATTAGGCTCCGCCGCTTCAGAATACACCCACAGTTCGCCGGTATGTTCCAGATCCCATGTATCTACTCTTTATATAGCTAATTGCCATAACCCGGGTACAAATTCAAACTCTGAGCTGCTACTGAGAATTTCATAGGAAAAATCAACAACAGTATGCTTGACCTGGGAATCGATGGCCAAATATCATTGATCAATGGCAATAGTACACCGCTGTCTAATCCCGGAGATTTTAAGCGTGATGATATGATATCAACTTTAGTAATTAAAAAGATATCAAGTTTTTTACATGTTTTACTAGCCTAGCTACTCTCAAGGCTTCTATCCCGACCATAATTTAATAATATATAACCTTGACCTAATTCACGATCACCGCTGTTTTCTTGAGCTTACAATAGAGCCATAGATTTATGACTTTTTTTTTTCTTTTTTAGGACGAAGCTATGATAAAAAGGAGTGAAAAGACATTTTTATCACTGAGTAGGTACTGTTTTACCAATTACTATAATAATATAAAAAAAAACTAAATTTTAGTCAAATAATTCTAAACATTTTAATATCTTATTTTAAAATCTCTAAAGCAAATTATATTACCTTTCTTTTATGTAAGGTGATACTTAAAACTAACAACATGAATTAATTAAAATGATACTTAATTGTTCTAGATTGCAATATTACTCGTATAATTGAACTTTTTGAAATACGAAGCTTTTAATGAAAAACTTCTTTAAAAAAATACAAGATATCTAATCCAAATAAAAAAATATTATTAAAAAATGGAACAAGACATTTTATATTTTATTCGATGCTATCACACTAAAACCATTAACATTACTTCAAGATACGTAATGGGTATCGGAAAACATCAGAAACAATGGACTAATATAACAAAAACAATTAGCAAAAAGTACTTTGGCTCTTAAAATCATTTACAATTTCAACTTTATTGCAATTAAATAAATGTCAATGTCAAGAAAACCAAATTACTTGCAAGCCGTGCGAGAGGCGCGCTCGGTGTCACTAATCAGTCAATTGCGGATAGTATTGAAATATTGTATACGGAGCTGATATAACACTCCATCAAGGCTACTTCAGCAGTCTCGATGGAGTTCTGCTGTTATCAAGGGCTATTTGATAACAGCAGCTCTATATCATTATACTTCCTCGATGTTTCGGTCATCTTCGTAAACACGAAGTTAGCCGATGCCCATAATTTATCTTGAAGTACTGTACGAGTAATAGCATAATAAGATGTAAACCTCAAAAAAATATGTTGTTAACAAGAATACACGGTATTTTTATATGTCCAACAAAATAAGCGAGGGAAAACCTGTAAGGGACCTACCCTCTTCATTTCAATAACCATTTATTAGATTTATAGCCTCTGACTGTATTTGTGTAGAGCGGTCGATGACAGAAATTGAATATTATAAAAACGCGGGAATGTGTCTTGTTTTCTTTTTTGTGAGCAGATGGCATTTAGGTTATTGGGAAAAAGTTTTTATGTGATGTGAATAAATCTGAGAAAGTTAGGAAATATAAATGTTTGGGAACCATTGGATTTCATACTGGTATTTAGGTTTTTGGGATTTTTTTTTGTCTGCCTCATTAGTCTAGTAATCCCAAGCGCGACTGCTAGAGGTCCTGGGTTCGATCCCCAGGTCGACCAAAGTGTTATTGGGTTTTTCTATGAAATTCTCAGTAGCAGCTCGGAGTTTGGATTTGTGCCCGGTTAATGGCAATAGGCTCGCCCCCATTACATGAGACCTAAACATACCGGCGAACTATGGGTGTACATTAGTACGCCTCTGCCTAACCCTTCGGGGAATACAGGCGTGATGACATGTATGTATGTAAGTTTTTATGTGATTTGAATACATCTGAGAAAGTTAGGAAATATAAATGTTTGGGAACCATTTGATTTCATACTGGTTTCTGGGCTGATACTTACGCGAATATTAGATATTGAAATAAAACTGCTTTTTATGGATTTTATGAGATAAATTATTAATTTCCGACGTTTCGGATCCTTTACAGCATCCATGGTCATGGGTAGACTGTTTAACCATAAACTATAATTTATACCTACCTTATACCAGATATAAAATTAGTTTAAAAAAATATTAATTTTTGTTTCTCATATGGTACAGTGAAGTTCAAGTTCAAATGTTTTTATTTTAAATAAGCTTTTACAAGCGTTTATGAAACGTTAATGCGTCTAGTTGCTAAAGATTATTCTATTCTATATAAAATATAACATTTTGATATTGTTTAATTTTAAGTAGTAAGATCAAGGATCTGGTGGAAGCTGGATGCAATAAGCCGAGGACAGGGTGGAATAGCACACATGGGGGAGGCCTACGTCCAGCAGTGGAATGCTAAAGGCTGATGATGATGATGATTATGAAGATCAAGCATCAAGCCAATTCCAGCCTATTCCTCTTCGAGGTACAGCAGGTTTTCAATATATAAAGAATGCTCACCCATCCGTAGACTGATTGCGACCACCACACCTTCACCTTGGAGATCGATTGGTCAATATTGTAGTCACATTCTTAATGTTAATATTTAAAAGAGTATCCATGGAGTTATCATTTATTTCCACTGATACCAGCATCGTGCGACGTGTTGTTTAGCTCTCTAGATTATGGTCAAGTTATCCAATGACTGATGCATTCATGCCGTCAGATGGGACTGTTCTACTTAAAGCCGCTATGGCTCAAAAGGCCATTTCAGACATTGTCTTACACCAGAACTCTAGTTAAAGTCCAGTACTATGTCTGGACTTTAAAGAGGCCATAATTCTCTGAGTTTGTTTCGGTGTTTCTTCTCAGAGGTCGTCAGTTAGGAAATGTTGGTGTCATCTAGTTAAATTAAAACAACATTGATTTGTAAAAGTGTCCTAAAAATATATTTACAGAAATAAATATCATTTATCGGTTCTTTTCCATAAGACATACTTTGCCGTGCACCTGGCTTTTGACAAGTTAGAAGTAATAATGGACACGTCAGTGGTCCTTAATTTAATTTGTAGCTTCAGAACAAAATTCTACGATCCCCTAGCGAGGCAGTGTCTTGTTGGTCTCACCGCGCAACTAAAAAGCAATGCGTGAATTTCTGCATAATTAACTGAATTGTTCACGGACCCCTTACGACCCCTCGTCACTGACCCCTAAGGGGTGGTCGCATGTTAGGAACCCTGGGGCCGTATTATAACGTGTTAACGCTATCATTTTTACGTTGTGAGAAAGAGATGCCACACCACATAATAAATAGCCTCATCTCTTTCTTACAACCTAAAAATGATGGCGTTAGCACGTCATAATACGGCCCCTGGTCTAATTGAAATCAAACGTTTCTCATTGACATTGAAAAAAAAAAGACCTTGTAAAAGGTGTGAAAAACGATGATTCCTACAAAAACGTTTTCCTGTTGGTTGAAAGCCTTGGCCTCAGTAACAATTTGTCACAGTAACTCTGCGTAGTAAGGACGTCAAGGCTAAAGGGCGCCATCTCAATCAGCTCAAAGCTTTACGGCATCTTCCTCTAACTGCGTAAATAAATTCGAGGAAATTATTCGCCACTAGCTGCTTCCCGCGGTGTCACTTGCGTCCGAAAAGCATTTACTTAGTAAAACTCGTCAGTAAAGGTCCCAAACGTGGCTGCTGCGCTAAAAGTCCTGGGTTTGTTTCCCAATACGAGCAGTATTACAAAATTTTTATACCTCATTAGCCTAGGTCCTGAGCGCGACTTCTACGCTTGAGGTCCTGAGTTCGATATTCAGGTTGAGCAATGTTTTATTGGATTTTTCTATGAAATTCTCAGTAGCAGCTCGGAGTTTGGGATGTGTGCCCACTTAATGGCAATAGGCTCGTTCCCTTTTACATGGGACCTAAATGTACCGGCTAAATGTGGCTGTACATTAGTACAACTCTGCCTAACCCTTCGGGGAATACAGATCTCATGGTTTGGTATGATTTTTTTTCTAGTAGGTAGCAGCTCGGAGTTTGGGTTGTCCCCGGCTATCCTTATTACATGGGAAAGAAACATACCGAAAACCGCATCCAATTTCGTGCTGTAGTTTTTGCGTGATACACGTAAAAAGATAGAGTCGATATTGGATCGGAGAGCGGATAGATTATCGGATACATTTTGGAGAGTGTGCATCAGATCTCCACGATCTTATTCCCCCTAACCCTTTCTACTATCGGATGACCAGGAGCACGAAAAAGCGTCATGGATTCATGGTGGACATTCCAAAAACCCGAACGAAACGCTTTAGGTCCACTTTTATTATGCATATGCATGAAATATGGAATGCACTTCCCGAGTGGGTCTTCCCTGATAGATAATTATAATCTAGGTGACTTTAAATCATGAGTGAATCGGTTTCTTCTGGGCAAGCGCGCTCCACCGTAGATCGCAGTCTCGCTTAACATTAGACGAAAAATTGTAAAGATTTTTTTGGTTTCTATAATAAATAAAAACCACAAAAAGCCTGGCAATCAATTTATTCTCATGGGATCAATATTGTCCAGATATTGCAGAGTAAGAGACAGGTAAAATATTTATTGATTTAAAATTATAAAAAAATATTATTTAAAATGGCACATGGTGTTCACGGACCTCTAAGGGGTGGCCCCATGTCAAGAAACCCACGGTGTACCCAATAGTGTACTCGAGACCTATTATTTCACAGTCCATACTTAGGCTATGTTTTTTTATATAATCGCAACTTTCATTAGAAAAAGAAATGACCGCCGACTGTCTAGCCAAATAACATAATATAAATTACTGGCAATACTAGACAGAAAATGTATATGTAGTGTGTTGAACAATGACAGGTCATAATTACTCATATTTTAATTAAAAATGTTGATTTATTTGAAATGTTTTTGTAGTTATATGTATCTCGCGTGTTTAGCTTAATCTAAAACAAATGGTGCCTATTTTCGATTGAAGAACTAATTTACGCAATTCGAAAAAGACTAGGTACTAATTAGTTATATATTTTTGAAATTCATAATTCATGAATTGCTGCGCTTATAATAATTAGCTTGACCTGGGTTCGATTCCCAGATCAAGCAAATTTTTGGTTTCTGACACTTAGATACGCGAATATTAGACATTGAAATAAAACTACTTTTTACGGATTTTATCGCGTTGTATTGATATTATTTGATTCCCGACGTTTCGGATCCTTTACAGAATCTATGGTCACGGGTAGACTAAGTTGTTGGCCGTCATAATGTTACTAGACTAGACTAATGACTGCCTTATTAGTCTAGTGGTCCCAAGCGCGACTGCTACGCTAGAGGTCCTGGGTTCGATCCCCAGGTCGAGCAACGTGTTATTGGGTTTTTCTATGAAATTCTCAGTATTTTCAATATTTTCTATGAAAGCCCGGTTAATGGCAATAGGCTCGCCCCCTATTACATGGGACCTAAACATACCGGCGAACTGTGGGTGTACAATATTACACCGCTGCCTAACCCTTCGGGGAATACAGTCATGATTGTATGTTTATGTATATAGATATTATTTTATTCCCGACGAGCGATGTGTCAGATTCTTTAACGTAATAAAATCCGTGAAAATAGTTTTTACCAATAAGTTCTCGTTTCAATCTTAAAAAAACAACCACTGATTACTATTCTATCTTTATTACCAATAGAATCTGTATTCCGTTCACTCCGAAACACGTATAAGTCAAACTAATTGTATTGTAGCTAATTATAAGTTTCTGTGAACGAGAGCTTGGTTAGGTGAAACACACTTTGACGTTTCGATAATATGGTACGATTTAGATTGGTGAAATTTTTCAATTTGTCGATGTTTACAATGAACACAAATCAAAGGGCAATAAAAGTACATTTTATATGTTCTATTTGAGATTTGTTTCCTCCAATAAACGATTTAACATCGTTAAGTGTGAGTTTAATACATCTGTACCATTAGGAGCCTTTTTGTTACCAACTATTTTGGGTGATTTGTTAGTATTACACGTGAAACTTGTATACGAAAGCCATGTCAGTTCGTATTTAAACACATAGATCATTAAAATGGTGTAGATTGTAAAACTAAATGTTGCTAATAAAAAGAGAAAAAAAAGTAATTTAGAATAATAAAAATAGCTATGGACTTTACAGTACGTACGGTCAATATATCTCAAAAGTTGTCGACAAATTTTTTTGCAGTACGATACATTTTCAACCGATTTTAAAAAGGAGGAGGTTCTCAATTTGACTGTATGTTCTTTTTTGTATGTTTGTTACGCGATTACTCCGTCAATTATTAATCGATTTTGATGATTATTTTGATGTTTTTATCGGTAGGTCATACTTCAGAGAAGAAAGAAGAAAGAAAGAAAGAAAAGAAATTTATTTAGCACAGCTTTACGCAGTTCACACAAGTACATAGTATAAGTGTATTCATAAGCAGTCTGTGTCTCGCGGCTGTGCCAAATAGGACCAGTTCAGCATTTTGTCAAGCCACCAGTGCTTGACGCTGATTTTCAACTGGACCCTTGCGAGGAGTTACGGATGTAAATCAGTTATGTAATACCTATAATAGTTGTATAATAAATAAATAATGTATAAATAATAAATTATTAAGAGCGACCGTGTTCAATAGACAAATACTTATATAAATAATAATTATAAGAAGAATAATATTTTGCATCGCCACACTACACGCAGCACGGTAGCAACTAAACCGGTCTAAGCCAGTTGCCATCGGGGCGGTGAGACTTCTAATCCCACAGTACCTACTTCTTATATTAAATGTATAATGAATAGATACATACAGCTATTAGATCATTCAATTGATTCAGAGGTGGTCCTATAAAAATTTGGTCAAGATCTGATCACAAAATTTAGAACAAAATGACAATAACACGTAACGACCGAGTAAATGATAACGTCGTCAAGGTATACTTAAAATTTTACTCGCTAATAAAAATGTCGAAATAAAATAACTATTAAGAAAAAGTAAAGCGCCTTCAGAAACATAAAAAATAATGTTATGTGCGAAACAGTTTCGAAAGTCGGTGGCGAATCAAAAGATTCGATCAAATCATAGGCACTGACTTCCGAAATTGTTTCGCACAACATTATTTTTTATGTTTTTGAAGGCGGTATTACCTCTTAATATAAAAATTATCATTGAATTAAAATAAAAAAAACGCAGCACCAAGTCATGGTTATCATGTTCTTGCAATATCATTGAAGTAACAGAGTTACAAATTTCAAAATGTTTAGACCTGTAGACGTTGCTGATATCCCGTCATCAACAGAATAGAGCTGGCATTAGCTCTTAAGAGCTTAGAAGAAGCTTAGAATTATTCTTCAAACGACTGACTTAGCTAAGAACAGTCAAGTTCAAGTTCAAGTTCATATGTTTTTATTACAAATTAGTTTTTACAAACGTTGATGAAACGTTATGATTCTAGTTGAACGTTAGAAAAAGGTCTCGATAAAGTCACCTTTCAAACAAAATAAAGTGAATCAAAATCGGTACATTCGTTTGGGCGCTACAAGGCCACAGACAGATATACACGTTAATTTTATAACACCCCTTTTGCGTTAGGGTCGTAAATGTTTCGCATTTGTGATTATTGTCCGAACTGATATTATTGCACCAAAATACTTATTTTACATTATAGATAGCGCCATAAAAGCCCCGACCCTTCACCGCTTCGTCGTATTTTCGCTGGGAAGAAGAAGAATCGGCGCAACAAACTCCACAGCAACACATTTCTGTCTGCTAAATTACTAAGGCGTTAAAAGTTACATAAAATAGATTTTTAATTTTTGTTTCAGGTGCTTAACAATTTTTTTTTCATTGCTACATGTCAGCTGGAGCACACGTTATATTATGGCATTGAAGTTAATACTCAAGCATTATATTTATAATATAGGCAAGCCTCTTTTCTATTGAGTGTCGAGATAATTTTAGAAACAGTGAACCTGCTCAACATAATAAATTATATCCAAAATCTAAGGGGCTGGATTAAGGTAAATCTGTAAAATATATTGCCAATATACTGTAGCTACCGTTCCATATAATCAACTGAACACAACTAGAAAATTCAATAAACATCCCCACAATCTCCCCCAGCGGGGATCAGCAAGAAATTACACAAATAAACAAAATAAAAACAAGACAAAAAAACAAAAGTCAGCTCCCTTCAGGAAACAAATAAGAATGAAGCGAGTCGTAAAGAGACAGTAATTACCTATAAAGTCACCTGCAGCTGAGCTACCATGGAATCGTACATTGAGGGAACTTTTGTAATAGATTCTCAATATATATTTATAAGTACCTACTTTCGAATGATAACCAGTGATCAGAGTAGCTTTAACGAACAGAAACCAAAAGTGGTGATTGCCTGCAAGTATTTTATTATTGAAAACGATTAAAAATTTATCTACTGTTATTTTATTTTCAATTTTGAAAAACAAAAACTAATTGAATATAATTCTTGTAGGTACTTTTTAATGTAGGTACTTGGGTTATGGCTCTGCCTGCTACGTACCTGACCTTTTTGGAGTATTTCGCCAATAAGATCGGCATATGTCCTTCTAGGGCAACCTCTTCCGATGCTGCCGCTGACATTCGTCTCACAAATTCCTTTCGTTAATCGTCATTCATTCAGTCTCTTATCATGTCCAAACCATCTCAGGATTCTCAGTAGTAACAACTAGTATTGCCTACGAATTGGGTTGCAGAAAGAGATGTTGGGTTGTGTAATGGCAGTCGTTCCCTATGACTGGAAGCCAACGAGTAAGAGAGAAAAGAGTAAGAGAATTATAACGTATTACTTACGTTCAATACACGCAGTAAAATCTTGTTTCCTTTGATTTTTCTGAAATCCCACGTTAGTGTACCACAAAGGTATTTAAAGAATAATTATATCGACACCAGTCAATTACACTAACGCTCTTAAAAAGACAAGACTACAATTCCCCAAAATTGACTCACAAAGACAAATTGGAACTTAAATTTGACACCAAACAGGGAACGAAAATAGCATTTTGTACATGTCTCATTGAAATGGAGTCATTTTTAAAACTCTCCCCCTGCACTGATTTTAGTCATGTTTGATGTTTAGCATTTGTCAATGTTTATGGTTTATTTTGTCTATAAATACACTGCTTTCCCTTGTTATTGTAAAAGACGGGGGGATTTGCCAAAACACTTGATGAAAATAATGGTCGTACTAGTGTGAGAATTTAATTTAAAATGTTAAATTAAAATTTTTCGTAGAGTTCTGTACTTTTAATAGTCTAGTGGTCTAAAGCGCGACTGCTACGCTAGAGGTCTTGGGTTAGACCAAATGTTTATTGAGTTTTTCTATGAAATTCTCAGTAGCAGCTCGGGGTTGGGATTTGTGTACGGTTATTGGCGATAGACTCGCCCCCTATATTACATGAGAGTTAAGGTTCCGGCGGAGCTTGAATTGCCCACAAAAACGTAATTCCGAAATAAATCGTAATCCAGACAATATTCTATCAAATTATGTTATTATTCGGATTTGGATACCATTAATCTAGGTTCCTACGGTACGATTTCGTCTACTACTAGTTCACTGGATATAAAAGACCGAAAAATAGTTCCAAACTTGGTAAAGTTATCAAAAATTGCATTCGCTTACATTTATTTTCGTGAAGTATTTTGGACAAAATGGTAACGTAGGAACCTAGATTAACGGTATCCGAATTCGAATAATAACAGAATTTCATTAAATTGCGTTTGAATTACGATTTATTTCGGAATTACGTTTGTAAGAGAAATTCGCTCCGCCGGACTTAAGCATACGGCGGCTGTGAGTGTACAATAGTACACATCTGCCTAACCCTGCAGGAAATACAGGTGTGATGGTACATAATAATATAATTTAGATATCTTTATCATTTTTTTTTGTTTTAAATTTAAAATCCCTTTGCTTTATTAAGAACAAAAAATTGCTTTTACAAACGAAACAAATCAAAACCAAAAACCTCAAAATAATCCAAACAGATATACGTTTTGCTTCTGTGAATCCAATTGTAAAGCTAGTTGGTATTATTATAGCTTTTACATTGAAATTTGTAAGCGTAACGAAAAACTGGCTAGAACTTTTTCATACGCGGCTTACTAGAATAACAATTTGTTATTCTAGTAAGCCGCGTAGGTACGTGTATATTTTAGATTAATTTCAGTTCAGAATCATTACATAAAGTATGAACTAGCAAAAAGTTAAAGAAGGTAAAAAAATATTAGTATTAAAAATGCGAAAGTTTGGATGGTTACTCAATCACGCCAGAACGGTTGAACGGATCTGGATGAAAGGCATCGAGATAGCATATAATCTGGAATAGCACATAACGAGGCATTTTATCCAGGTTGGAACCCATTTCTGAAGTCCACACAGACAAAGTCGCGGACAGAAGCTAGTAAAATAACTAATATCAAAACTAAAATCAACACAAGTTCATCACGAAACTTTAACAAAAATTCCACCTTTGCAAACTAATAACCGTATTAAGAATTTTAACGTATAAAATTGAGACGACAGTTAATTTCTCGTGACATAAATAAAAACGGAACGAGAAACATTCCTTGGGAGGGGGAAATAACAAACATATCTCTCGAACTAAGAAAACAAACAACGTGTGTTAACATCTGTCGAGCTGCACGAGTTAAACACGTACAGTTGATGAATTATTGCTTCTCATTTTCGGGAGTTTTAGTTCTTGTAGGTAGTAAAAGTGCTCTGAAACTAATTAGAGGTGAATTTAATTAAATGAATACTTATGAGTCTAAAGAAAAAGATATGAAATAAGAGAGCTAATAAAAAAAACTTGATGGTGTAAATTAATAAAGGTGAGTCCTGGACGGCATTATGTTTTTTAAATTTTATAAATATTACTTGGTGTCCGCAGTTTCACACGCAACCCAGGGGACTTTCTCCAAAGTCCAATCTAACTTTGAACCAAAATTCATCGAAAATGGTTCATTGGCTTAGGCGTGAACTGTAACAAATAGACAGCCATAGTTATTTTCACATGTATCAACCCGTTTGTTTTTGTAATAATTATGGTGGGTTAAGAAATCTTACAAGCCCGAAATCATTACCGTACCTTTGTTTTACAAAAAGTCTTTTAAAAGAAAACCAATTAAAAGTTGAAAGCTTTGAAGTCCTTCAAATACGTACTTTTAAATATTTCCATTTCATTGGTCAGGATTACGCAAAATTTATTCTCTTGACGAAGGTCACAAAACGGTGTCTACGCGTCTGTACTAAAATTCCAGAAATTCTATACGTCAGTGTTGATTGCAGTTAATTATAAAATCGTCCCCTCTTATTGTCCGTTCTATTTTAGAGAACTCTAACAAAAGTTTCACCAATTCAATTTCAACTTTACCATTTTGGAATACAGTTTATTTTGGGTTAGCCTCACTTAGCATATTAAAGTTCTTTAATGTACACAGATCTTAAATCAAATTTAAATGAGTGTATTAAGCTTTGACGGTAAGGGTATTACTTCCGCTAATAAAATAGACCTCTTTATACTCTGGGCCAATGAACACAGGAGAGTAAACTTCCAATAAAGTTAAACTGTGGTTTCATCACATTCGTATTATTACGACAGGGTTGGATTCTGCAAATTCATAATTAAGGGGTTAACATCATAATTTTCCCTCGATAAAGTACTTTTATTCGTAATGGGCATAATTTCCAATCAGATAAAATTTATTAAAACTCCTAGACTACGAGTAATACCAAAAAAATAAACATTAAATAAATAATCTAGCATTACTTAAACTTAAATAACTTAATCTACCAGTAACCAAGACCAACCTTGCAGAAAATCGTAGCCAAATAACATAGCTCCGTGCTATGTTGTGTTCCTAACGGTGAGCAAGGTCGCCAGAGCTCGGCGAGGAAGCGTTGTGTGGGGGACCAGTGGAGTTTTTTACCGCCCTTGTCATGCATGGCAGCATGTCTCCTATGCTGCCAGCCCAACTATTCCTCCTTACAGGGTCGGCAACGCGCGAGTGATACCCCTGGTGTTGCAAGCGTCCATAGGCTACGCTAACCGCTTACCATCAGGCGGGCCGTATGTTTGTTTGCCACCTTAGTGATATAAAAAAAACTAACTAAAAGACATCCAAAGGCTACCTAGAAGGCTGATAGTGATGCGGAGGAGATCATTATGTACATTTTTTAGTTAAATTGATCTAGTTATACTTTAGTAGCGACCCGCCCGCGGTTTTACCCACCTTGCTCCGTTCCTAACAGTCGTGTTAACCGAAATATAAAAATTATCAAAATAAAATGTAGTCTATAGCACTCAGGGATAATATACCTTTTTAATAGTGAAATAATTTTTGAAGTTGGATCAGTTTTTTTAGAACAGAGAGGCAACTGAGTAAGACACACCTATTCTTAAGAAAAGAGGCTCAAGAGGCTAGGCTCACTTCTTGAAGGTTACCATGTCGTACCGGATCAGAAGTAGTCGTGCGCGGTAAAAAGTTTCTTGAGAAGCGCACGACGGTGGACACCCATTCGTCAAGATGAAATGGATGAAATTTCCATTTCTGGCGAGTGAATCTCTGGTAGAACGCAGCGGGAGGTACAAGTTCTAACAATTCCTTAGAACACTCCCCGTGATAAATGCGGTAAAGAATACATAGAAGCGCTACGTCTCTTCGCAGGACAAGAGGATCAAGCCGATCAGCCGGACTCTCGACGATTC
The DNA here is from genome assembly GCA_910591435.1 of Acronicta aceris. Taxonomy (NCBI): domain Eukaryota; kingdom Metazoa; phylum Arthropoda; class Insecta; order Lepidoptera; family Noctuidae; genus Acronicta; species Acronicta aceris. Next base: position 1,882,572 of record OU342767.1, on the reverse strand, counting down.
CCAACGTTGAATGCGATCAAAAGGAAGAAGCGGATAATGTGTTTCAGGTCCTGCCCAGAGGTGGCAGCAGTATTCCATGTGCAGCCGGAGATTACCTCGAACATCTAAACTCACAAACTGTACCTCTATATAATATTAGTATAATATATAGATATTTATTTTCATAAATAGTCAATTTACTGAATATTATGAGCTGAACTCTAAAGGTACGAAAATTGTAAACAATGCGAGTTCAGCTTATACTGGAATCTATGGTCCGTTGTATAGCAATGTCTCCATGATATGACCAGTGGACTGCCAATTATGTCTCGAGTTCGAATTCAAGGCAGCAACTCTGTCTAACTTTTCGTAATCATTAAAACGATAGTTGTCATAATTAATTATCACTTGTTTTTATGGCGAAGGAAAACATCTTGAAGTAACCTGCATGCCTGAGAGATTTTATCGATGGCGCGGCTTGTGAAATCTACCAACTCACATTATATCAGCGTGATAGACTATAGCCTAATCAGAGAAGTACTAGTTATGTTTACGTTCCATGTAATAGGGCGCGAGCCTATTGCCATTGGGCACAAATCCTAAACTACGAGTTACTACTAAGAATTTCATAAAAAAATCCAATAACACTTTTCTCGACCTAGAAATCGAACCCAGGACCTCTAGCATAGCAATCGCGCTCAAGACCACTAGGCTAATGAGGCAGGTCTGTATATATAATTATAATACTAGTGTAGGTAAGTTTTTAGCCAGAAAATGCACTCACAATACAAAAGTAATTTTGATTAATGAAAGCTTATTGATTAAATCAAAATTAATATTCTGTTAAAAATTAAACCATAAAAATTATATTTACATCAATAAAATGCATTAGTATATATATAGCTTACATAAAAACGCGCAACGCCTGTATTGATATTGACTGCATATTTGGCGTTGCGGCACGTGTCGTGAGTATTCCCATCTGGGGAATTGAACGGGTCTGGGAATGAGTCTGGGTGTCGTTGGTGTCGATTTTAAAAAAAAATTGAGATACCATTGAGGTATATCGTAAAATTTAATGCAATTACAGAAAGGCTTAATTTTATGTTACGTAGAACCTAAATTCCTATGGCATTGTTGCAAAAACGCAGGCACTTTAGTACCTAAGTTTCGCTTTGTAACTTTTCTCTTTGTTTGAGTAATCTGTTTGGTGTTTTTATTTGTGTGCGGTAGGTGAAGCTTAGACTAATTCTGCGTCTGGCTTTTGCAAATGCATTATGAATTATGAAATTATCATATTTTTTAGAAACTTAATTGGTGACATTGCTAACACTGTTATTCTTCTATCGTAATTACAGTACTGTATGTTTCTTATACCGCAATAAAAAAAAAAAAAATACGTAGAATGTGTGCTTGTGGATATGGATGTGATTTTGGTTATAGAAACATAACCAAACTTACATCCTTATCCATAAGCCTAGAACTTTGTTAATCCATTCGTTCTATTTAATAACAATATTTTAAGATTATTTATCAATAGGAGTTTAACATCTCTCATTGTTTTCCCCAAGCTAAAAGCTAAAACGATCTAATCAATAGACGTTAATTTTTAGGGTTCCGTAATTCAAAAGGAAAAAACGGAGCCCTTATAGGATCGCTTTGTTGTCTGATCTCAGGAACGCGTGGAGTTAATGACTTGAAATTGAAACCATAGGTATACTCACTCAAGTCTACAGTCCTTGAAGCTATGAAAAACTTCTAAATTAACGTAAAAAAAAGATACGGCCATTTATGACGCACAAAACGTATATTTTGACACTCTCAAGGGAACCAAAATTTATAGGATATTTTCTGTTGACCTAGAACTAGGAAATTTGGCAAGTAATAGGTACCGTCTTATAATACAAGTATAGAGGAAAATCTGAATATTATACATTTGTAATTAATTATAATAAGTACCTACAATTATGTAAGAAACCCTCGGTGGGCGAGTCTGTCTCGCACTTGTGCGTTTTTTTTTTATTGGATAAGTCGGCCAACGTATAGAAGAGCTACTTGATGGTAAGTAATCATCTCCACCCATGGACAGCTGCAACACTATAATCTATCTCTGTGCCAAATTTCATCTAGATCCATTCAGTCGTTCTGGCGTGAAAGAGTAACAAACATCCACACATCCATACTCACAAACTTTCACGTTTATAATATTAGTAAGGTTAACAACAGTAATCATATTAGTAACACTAATTATGAAAAGAATTTTCCTACTTTTACTTAAACACAGACACCACGCTGTTAGAGCTTCAAGGAAAAAGGGAGACAATCATGTTAACGATGGCAATTACAAAAAAAAAGTAAATTTGAATAAAGAATACCAAATTAACATAGGATGGAAAAATATTCAAGGAAACAGCGATATAGTACAAGAGTCGTTGTGTATCGCCAGTATTCGCTGACTACGAGACAATCGGTGACAAACTGCTTAATGATTTGGCTTTAGGAAGATGGCCCTAATTTGAGTTTTATATCCACCGAATTCTTTTGGTATAATTTATTTTCAAGAAACTGTAAGCCTAGCTTCTAAAAAGGAAGCAATGCTTATTCTAGGAATAACTAATGATAATTAAATAGCCTTGTCATTAATTAGTTTATTGTGTTTTAAAAAATAAATCTAAATAGGATTTCAAGTACCTACTATATTGAAATTCATTTTCCTTCGTAAACAACTCGTCTACGATTTTTTAATAAAAAACAAATTGTTTGTTTGCTATTGTTTCTATTACAAATATGCTTTAATACGCAATTTCGTGTGATTAAATTGTATAATTATAATATCCTCGATATTATGTTAATATACATAAATTTTCAGTATAGGATGAGGAGTCAATCATTTAAAAGTGGTTAAATAAAACAACACAGGTAATCATTTCTCGTTAAGAGTCATACGCGTAGATAAGCTATTAACTGCCTGATTAAACACTTATTACCTTGGACGTGTTACTCCTGAAATATATCTCTTTCAGATTTATGAACATTTTAATTGCGTCTTCACACAAGATTTCAACGTTACGATTCAACGGATCACGGCCTGAATGCGAAAATCTCTTCCGTCCCTTTCGTGACGTACCGCACACGACCTGCAACCCTTACGAAAACTGTGCGCCATCCCTCTCCGACAGACGCTCGGCTGGCACCGGGCAAATCCCTTATGTAAGGCAGTGCTTTCACAGCTGCCTCCCCATTCGGACGCGCGCGCCGCGGTATAAAAATATCCACCGACGATGCCGATATTCAACTTGTTCCCCGCAACAAAAAATATCAGTGAATACTCCTGTGATGCGAAACTTTTATGAACACGAGTGTACATAAGTGTATCAAGTGACCGTAAATCTTGTAAAAGGAATGCCATACCAAAACGAAAATTTCTTTTTAAACTTACGCGCCGGGATTAAGGAAGATTTATATCTGAAAACAACGGAGATTATCGAGTTAATTTTAGGTGCTTCTTACTCATTATGTTCGGTCAAGTAATCCAAGCACGCGTTACTAAAGTCGTCAGTGCCGTACAATTTATGCACCAAACACCGGTTAAGGATAAAATAAAAATAGATGAACATTAAAGGGACTTTATTATATGAAGCGACATTCGTTTTAAAAGTGTCATAAAACTATTTGTCAGCGCGTTAATTATCTAGTAGAATAAATGTTGACGTATTTAGTGGAAACTAGTAGAGTTGTAAAAACGAATAAGTTGTGACAAGATGTTTAGCTATTTAGTAATTAGAAGATAGATTTAAAAGCTTCGTTAACAGTAGATAACAATATACTAAGTGATAAGTGACGATGAAAAGAAGAAGAGTGTCAAATTAAAATAGTATTAAAAATATATAAAACAAAATGGCCGGGGATTTGAAGAGGATAAAAAGGCATTCATACATACTGAATGCAATACTACTTTTCATCTCGATGATATACGGTGAGTGATTGTATTTTGCAAACGTAGCGATAACTTAATTAGAATGGGCTTGATCTTTTAATTAAAACGTGAACTGATATTGTAGCGGATGAATAACTGCGATATCGGAAACAGTTACATAACAGATTTATTTTTGTATCTTCATTATCAGTAATAAAATTGTTCGTATTACTGTACAGAACCGTTTAGATTAACCAACATTATTTTGATGGATGCTTTGATTTAATTTTATTCCATTTTTTTTATATCTTCAAATAAGTACCTATATCAGCTAATAACGAAATCTGTGTATCAACAAAATAATTAAACTCTATGAATCTGATAGGTAAGAACCTATATAACAAATGTTATAAGGCAAAGTGAAATAAGCAAGAGAAGCTTATTAATAAACTAAATACGAATAATTATGGAAGATGATCATGCTAAAAATTTAAATTTAAAACATGAATTATATTGTTTGTACGAAACGCGAATACGTATTTATGTCATCAGACCAAAATCCATTGGTAAAGATTGAAAACTTATATGCTCCGACAGTATTCCAGTCGGAGCGAGGAAAGACCGTAGCTGGATTAATTGCTTCTGCCAGTAATTACTTGGAGTAATGTAGTACTTTCAACATTAATCTCTAAAGATAAGCTTTTGCGCTCACCCACTTATTCAAATTATGTTACAGTTAGCCCTTGCGAGCAATTATGGTAATGGTCCTAGTATACCAACCCTTGTAGTACTCCAACTTTTTTTACTGATTTCAAAGACAGCTGACAATAAATTGGAGTTTAAACGATTGCCGTCAATGTGTAAGTTTTCTTATTATAAGTTCAAGTGGGGACTGAGTTTGAATGGTTCATTAAATTACTTTAATTGACTCTTAAACTTAGTCGATTGCATCGTTTAATTCCTAATCTATTTTTTTAAAGTCTATAATTGGTACGCTAATAAGTCCCTGCAAGTTTTTTACAAACTTTTAATTACTTATTCCAATGTTGGATCCAATTGAAATATAATATTTTCGTACAAAAATACTAACGAGAGTATAAAAATTAAAAATACTTTCTCTAAACAAATTTAAAAGTTATTTTTAAAATGAATGTTTGTTTTACGAAACATTAATGTTTTCATAAAGCAACGACGTACTTCGAAATCCAAAATGTTTATGTTTTCCATACTTAATGGTTATTAGAAACTCGTATTAATTAAAGACTCTTTAATAACGCTTCCCTCTTGAAACACTCCGGATTCGTAAGGGCTCTTGAAGCCTCTTACCATGACCTTCTGAAGTTTCTTTATTGGTTGGCCAGTCGTCTGCTTATTATAGTCACTTTCATCTTAATTATTAGATTTTGTTTACTCATCATCATTGTTAAAAAGCGTATTTTTTTTGCCTCATTATAAATCCTATTCGAACCCTGAGTAATTTTAAAGCATTCTTTTAGTTATTATCTAATGATAAGCAGTAATATTGTTTGTCGTTGTAGTTTGACATATTCAGTAAATGTTCCAAGTACTATTACGTAGGTCGGTCATTTTATAGGTCTCATTCTCATTTTAAAGATCCATCAGAAATACCCAACACTATACTCGACCTGAAATTCGAAGTCAAGACCTCTAGCGTAGCAGTCGCGATTACTACCACTAGACTAATGAGGCAGTTATCGATTGTGAATTATGATAAAATAGATAATAATACCCAAGTTTCAAATTAACAGGTATATCGAGCATACAATTTCATGTAACAGACAGTCGCACGCCTTGGGCGATACTCCCGTAAACGTGGAATCTACGCAAAGTGACAACGTACAACGCTATCTCGACAGTTTCTCCCTTACAAATACCATAGCAACCCACTTTCCCTATCTTGTAGGATAAGATAAACAGGTAACGGATACAAAATCTACTTGATCGGAATGATAATTTATCGAATATCCTAGCAAAATCACACGAAGAAAATAAACACTTCCTTTACTAAAGCATTCTTAAATAAAATAATAAATCCATATTGTCGCAAAACATTATGAAACTTAGTCCACAAGGATTTGGAGCCAAATTTAATTATTTTGCTCGCTGGCAATCTGAAAACTTTTCAATTGAACAAGTAATTTTCGGAATCTTGTAACTTTTATTGAAGTGAGGAGCAGGGAACGAATTAAGATGGACTCATTCAGTGGGTCATGAATGAATTGGAATTAAATCACTTTTGTGAGTTTGGCGTCGCGGTAAAAGGTTTTCGAGCTCTGAACTTAAACTCGAAATTAAAGTTTTCCATTGTGTTCAACGTTACTTCATTTTTTTTGTAGGTTTTATTTTGTGAAAAATTATATAATTTCCAACTGAAAGCTAAGAATGGGTGGCTATAAAACATAGTATCAATCAACAATCTCCGTAAGGAAATGTTATTCTTTGAAAAACTATATCCTACCTTCTTCGATTTTTTTTAAATTTTTACTAATATTTTATCTTTTTTTACGTAAACTCCTAAAATGAGCTCTGTTTTGCTATGATGCTCTTAATCACAGACACCTCTTTAGGGTACTCTACACGCCAATGATCTTTAAAACGATGTTTTTTTTCTAGAATAGTTCTGAAAAGTGCTTAGATATTGTTTGTAATATACAGTTTTCCTATGTTCAAATAAAAACTAACAGCATAATTACACATTCATGAATAATTAATATTATTCTGAAGCATCTCCCAGAATTATCATGCCATATTTACCCGTAGACTGAGAGCGTCTCGAGTCCGCATGCAAGGCACACACATCTATTAAAAATATTTTAAGAAAGATTTCATACCTGAGAGATTTTCTTGACAGTGTGTGATCACCAAGTACTGTTTAAGCCTGTCATCGACCGAGTTTGAATTTAATAGACTCGCGAACTGTGAGTGTTTATAACTACAGGCTTGCCTAAACATCGGGGAATATATCCGAGATGATAATTTATATTACGTTGTTTTTATGTATGTTTATGTTTATGAGTTTATAAAGAGTATGAAAATCAATATTAAAGAATATCATCTATGAAGCTACATGTTTCCAACGAAACTTATAATATTCCTATAAGTTATATTGGAATAATAGAAGTAATAATCATAGATATTGCGTTATATATCGAAGTAAAGTGTGTGATGGGAGATAAACAGTGCTATTTGGACTCCAATGTTGCCAAAATGATCCGTTTTCCTCAATCCAGTCTTACAATTTGCAAGCAAGTATAGGCAGGTATAAAAATGATTATATTGTTCACGAATGAAACAAAATATCATCATTCCGTCTTTTTTTTTGTAATAATACAAACATTCAAGACACTGTAACAACTTATCTTAAGCCAGATACCTAATTCTATTGAACAACCTACATCAAAAGTCTTACAAAATGAACATTTTAACGAGGGTCGAATCTCTGAATACAACGCAAATAATGACCTTGTTTATCTAAGTAATATAATGTTACCAACAAAACGTAAAACTAAGAAAAAGCCAATTTCAAAGCAAGATCTTATTGAAAGTCTCTGTAAAATGGTAATGGAGGGAAACGACGAAACGGCGCCCAAAGTCGTTGGTTCTATATCATGGGATTTTAAACTTTAAGTGAAACATTCAAGGATGTATTTTGTTTGTGGATTTTTTAATGCATTGCGTACGGTTAGTGCTTGGATATTAACGGTATTTTTCAAATGGAACTTTACAAAGTTGAAGTACCTATCTTCGGAAGTTTGGCAACGCATTTTGCTGTGGCATTGAGTTTTTAGATGAGTTTTTGTCGCGACCAAGTGAACAATAGTCTCCCTTGTTTTTCTTGGGGAACTTTTATTTTTTCATATTTATTTTTCACTAATTTTTAAATTTTGTGGGGGAAAACAAAGTGTTATATTATTGTGCATACTATCGCGCCTGTATCCACTAAGGCTCTGGCAGAGATTCACCTTCATTTCAATATAGTAGTTTCTAGTATGTAAGTAATGACTTACATTTTGCTTGAACTGGGCATGGAGCCAAGGATCTAACGCTCAGTATCGGCGCTAGCGACCACCTAGGCCAAGGAGGCAGATATATTAAAAAAATACAAGAAATCTCATAAGCCCTTTATTTGGCGGTACTGGAGTTAATTTAATATATTTAATACAGTGAATTGGGCGATACCCCGAGTATTGCTGCATATTGCATACATGCTGCCTTTAGCATAAAATTTATATTATACACGAGTTGCAAGAAATTTCCTTTCATAGCTCTTTTTCCTCTGATTCCAGACGTTATTTAAAAGCAGTTCGAGTACCTACTTTGAGTAGGTACTCAGAAAGCACTTAATAAATTCAGTCTGAATTTGTAGAGGCATCAACATTCCAGTAATATTAGCTAAAGGAAAATTGACATGAATAATATTTATATATTTAAGTAGATAGTTGAGACCGCTTTTACGAGTCAATAGTTTTGGTTTATATTTAGCTAGGTTATATTTAGACGCAGGCATTTCCTAAGTGACGACCTCTGAGGCGAAACACCGAAACAAACTTTACATGAACGAACAAACTTTATAGGTGGGAGAGCCATGCTTCGGTACCAATGGGCCGGCTTGACCGGAGTGCCACGGCGGAGTGATTTCATACCACGGAGTGATATCATACCACGGAGTGATATCACAGAAAACCGGCGTTAAACAACGCTTACGTTGTGTTTCACCGAGTGAGTGAGATTACCGGAGGCCCGATCCCTTTTTAAAAGGCGGGCAACGCACTTGTGACTCCTCTGGTGTTGCGGCGGTAATCGCTTACCATCAGGCGATCCCTCTGCTCGAAAATAAAAAACAATTCTCTCAGAAAATCATGGTCCCTCTTAAAGTCCGGATATACCTACTAGAACACTTATATGTGAGTGGTATATTGTAGGACCATATTTGAAATGGTCGTTTGAGGAAGGAATTATAGCCAAGAACACGAAAAAATAATATGTCGCGGGGGTTTCACAAACATACAATTTACGGATACAAATTACACCCAGACTCGAAAGAAAAGGATTGGTTTTAGTTACACCGAATTTAACCTAAATACATGCGTGCATACCATCACGCCTGTATTTCCCGAAAACTTAAGCAGAAGCGTACTAATGTACAGCCACAGTTCACCCGTAGGTTTTTAGATCCCAAGAAATAGGGGCGAGCCCATTAACCGGGCACAAATCCCGAATTGTACCTACATAATATTTTTTACAAATAAACTTTATCTTAGCTATCTTATCTACTCCGCCTAAAAGTAATAATTCAATAGCAATCTATTGAATTATTACTTTTAGGCAGATTCGCGTCCGCGATCTGTCAGCATTAATCAACGCCTTTGCTCCTACTGGGTTTCAAATCGTACGATACTTGATGGGAAGATTGAATTTGATCGGATTTATAATAACGAAACCAGTATTTAGGTGGAATTTTCCTGCTACTATTGGGCGTTTCCCAATATTTTCTTACATTTCGTCCTTTGATACCAAACCACAATCTCGTTCGATAGATTTATTTTATCTTTTTTTGATAATATCTAATGTCTTATTTTCTCCTAAATGAAATGGAGATAGGTTGTAGGCACTTCTCAGAAGAAAATACACATAGTAAATATTGAAAGAACTCATTCGTGATACTAAATTACATTCTTTTGCAGAAGTAGTGATTCATGATCATCATCATATCAGCTTATTGCCGTCCACTGCTGAACGTAGGCCCCCAAAGAGCGCCAACAATCCCGGTCTTGGGCAGCCCGCATCCATCCGCTGCCAGCAACCTTCTTCAAAACGTTGCTCCATTGTGTCGCAGGGCGTCCCACACTACGCTTGCCCAAGCGCGGTCTCCACTTGTCTGTTCCATCGATAACACTAACACTATGATTATAATGTAGCCATGTAAATGGCTACATTATAATCATAGTGTTAGTAACGCAATTCAAACATAATACGATGTATAAAAAATAAACAGAATGAGGAAAATCGTATCATCTTGCTAGCACCCACGAACTTGCCGATTGACCACTTTCAACATTATTTTCAACTGTCGACAATTTGTCAACCAATATCATCACTTGTACGTTGAAATATTCGATCTTGTTTTGAAACTACGTATTTATACCATACGAGACTACTTATAGGATGGCTTAAATGATGCTTAGAAATTCAAAATTAAGCGACAGAACACTCATGGTAGGTATCCAAAACTGTCAAATATCTTTAATTGATTTTCAATTTAATCTCCAATTAATGAGAGTTTATTATCCATTGGGGAACTTGTGAATGGTAATTTGACGTGCTGTTGACTGTATCTAACCTCTAGAAAAGAGGGTTTTAACTTTCCTGTGTCCGACAGGGTCAAGATTACATACATTGTGGAATATCATCAACCTAATACCAGTTTTATCTTATCTTATCATATGGGGCCGAGGTAGCAAAGCCTCAGTGCACTTCGACCCAATGGGATGTATCTGTGCTTCTCTTTTGTGCTACTAATACTAGTCTACTGCTAGACGTAGGTCTACCCCAATGTGCGCTATTGCACCCTGTCATTGGTTTGTTGCATCCAGCTTCCGCCAGCAACCTTTCGCAAATCATCACTCCATCTTGCCGGAGGGCGTCCTACATTACCAGTCGAGAACACGTCTTTCATTACACTGTGGAACACAATAAATATATTGAGTAGGTATTTATTTAACTATTTGACTGCCTCATTAGTCTATTGATTCCAAGGGCGACTGCTACGCCAGAGGTTTTGGGTTCGATCCACAGGTCGAGCAAAGTATTATTGGGTTTTTCTATGAAATTCTCAGTAGCAGCTCGGAGTCTGGATTCGTGCCCGGTTAATGGCAATAGGCTCGCCTCCCATTACATGGGACCTAAACATACCGGTGAACTCTGGTTTTACATTAAGTACACCTCTGCCCAACCCTTAAGGGAATACAGGCGTGATGGTATGTTATGTATATATATGTATTAATTTAAACTCGTAACATTTCGTTTTATTACAGAGAAGTAAAGTCATCAATGACAACACCGATTATGCTTACTACCTATTACTTCGTTTGACTTTTACGACTCGAAAGACGATAACCAGCCTGTACTAAATATCTCATTCGCAGTTCATGATTTAGAATAACCGATATAAACACATGCTATTTAATATCCATTAAAATTAACGATGATTTCAATAGGAAGACGTATTGGAACCATGTCAGTGCATTAAACGTTGCAACATTTCCTTTAAAACAATAGACAAACGATTTGGGTCAACGATTTTTTTAATTTGTGATCGTAGATTTTTTAGGGATACTACAATATAATTGAATTAGTAAAATTGACACGCTGTATAACTTTTAAGGTTAAGTATTAGACAATTATCATTTCCCATTGTATTATTGTTTGTATCAATATTTATATTTTCTGTTTCTATGTAAGTTTGCCGTTTCATTTCGGGAAGAATTATTGTGATTCCTCTTTTGTTATAGGGTTTTCAAGCGTCTTGAAAACGTCAAGCTTTATCTTGAAGAATAACATAATCATAATCAACCCATTATACTGTCCCACTGCTGGGCACGGGTCTCCTCTCAGAATGAGAGGGATTAGGCTATAGTCCACCACGCTGGCCTAGTGCGGGTTGGCAGACTTCACACGCCATCGAGAAAATCTCTCAGGCACGCAGGTTTCCTCACGATGTTTTCCTTCACCGTTTAAGCGCGTGATAATTAACTATTTAATACGCACATGACTTCGAAAAGTCAGAGGTGCGTACCTTGGGTTCGAACTCGAGACCTTTGACTTGGCAGTCCAACGGTCATACCACAAGGCTATCACTGCTATCAGAATTTATTAGAAGATACAATCCTTCCAGGAGTTTAATTGAATGTTCGTTGCTCCGAATTGCTGCTATAATTTTTAAATTACTGTAATTTAAAATAGTTTTTGAATACATTTGTACGCATATCAAGACAAAAGCAGTAGTAGTGATACGTTTTATTAATTTATTTATTTAAAAAAAAAAATATTTGAATTTGAATTAATAATTTGGTACTTGATGAATCATAATAATGCTAACATAATTATGTCTTCTTTAAAAATGTTATATTTCAGTTCTTTGTGTTGAAGCACATAAAATAGACGTAAACATTGAACAACATAATATCGATACAACGTAAAATATTTCTACCATTCGATGTGGTGGTGGGAATTGAATCTCGATCCATAGAAGCTTTACAACGACGCCATTTAGGTCGATATTGTTGTATACATATAACAGACAGGCTACCTACCTCGCATCTTTTCCGAAGAATAAGATTGTCTGATGTTGATACAGAAGCATTTATAGTATATATTAAAAAAAAGCTGTGAATAGAAATTGTTTCAATTTGTCATTTTTAGGATTTACAGAAACATTTATCTATACAACAATCAACTAGGATAAAGCAGATTATCATTGGATGATTTTAATTTTTATACAGCTTCCAACTCTCACAGAGCATAACCTCAAAATGACTTCCAACTTAATAAATTTGAGACAAAGCGCGCAATAACGAAACAAGAGGCCAAAAATGAAACAAGCAATATCTCGAGCCAACCGATCAGATAAATACTCGAGCAACAGAAAGTTATTCAATCTACCACACACGTTCGTAACGCAATGCACAAGTTTTGTGGCAAATGCTTCCAAATTGAACGGCATGGTTCCACGAAGAATTTTATTTTGTACAAAATTTCGCTCTTTTTATTTTCTCACAAATTTAAGCTGATTGGAGTGGAAATTGATAGAAGAGCTAATCGACTGACATTCGTTACTAAAAAGCTTCGTAATGAAGAAGAATGGCCCGAAAGGGACTTTGACAGTATATGAAAATATATGGATGACTAGCTTTTTGCCCGCGACTTCGTCCGCGTGGAATAGTTACTTTGTTCCATATGAACTTTATCAATATAATTTTATCCCCTTGGGGGTAGAATTTATCAAAATCCTTTCTTAGCGGGTGCCTACGTCATAACATCTACCTGCATGCCAAATTTCAGCCTGATCCCTCCAGTGGTTTGGGCTGTGCGTTGATAGATCACGATGTCAGTCAGTCAGTCACCTTTGAGTTTTATATATATTTAGATAGACAAACTTTCATCCAATTTATTAAAATCCTTTCTTAGGGGATGGCTACGTCATAACATCTACCTGCATGCCAAATTTCAGCCCGATCCCTCCAGTGGTTTGGGCTGTGCGTTGATAGATCACTATGTCAGTCAGTCAGTCAGTCACCTTTGAGTTTTATATAAATATAGAGATAGACGATGATTTTACTATAAATGGAGATAAATGGGTAAACAATACCAATTTGGAATCCTGACGAACTAAATTACCAGAACAAAGTATGAATAGTGCCTCATTAGTCTAGTGGTCCCAAGCGCGACTGCTACGCTAGAGGTCCTGGGTTCGATCCCCAGGTCGAGCAAAGTGTTATTGGGCTTTTCTATGAAATTCTCAGTAGCAGCTCGGAGTCTGGATTTGTGCCCGGTTAATGGCAATAGGCTCGCCCCCTATTACATGGGACCTAAACATACCGGCGAACTGTGGGTGTACATTAGTACGCCTCTGCCCAACCCTTCGGGGAATACAGGCGTGATGGTATGTATGGTATGTTAAGTATGAATATATAAGGTTACCAATTTCCAGAAGATGACCTTTTGCAAATTCATAAGAATTAACTGTGATTTGTTTGCATTTTCCTTGCTAAGATTATAAACTAATTTTAGTGAAGGAAAAATTCGACCGCAGACAGAATTCGAACCTGCGTCTTCGTGTCAGATACACCAGATGCTATGACCTCTAAGCCACCGTGAATATTACTTTTAACTTTTAGGTCAGTATTCATGCAGGCACCAATTTTCAATCATTTTAATTTTAATTTTTCTATTATATTTGTGGTTTGTATTTGACTTTCATTCTACCCGTCACATATGTATTTTGTCGTGACTGTCGGCGTCTTTCATACTTATGACAGACGGATTCCTGTACACAATACCACGTCAGTCTGTCTAAGCTGAGCTCGTTTACAATATAACAAGAACATCTTGTTTAAAAATGTTGGCAAGCCTCATAGAATCGTTGTCGACCTAAAAATCTTTCAAGCGTCGTCCAAGCCAATTATTGTTAAAACTTCTTAAAGAAATGTAGTCTCCTCTTAAATTTAGGGTCGAAATATAATACAATTAGTGAAGCTCGGATATTTAGTGACTATTTGGGAAGCGGTAAACAATTTTTAGGAGCTTGTTTAAGCATTTAAAAAGTTTGTTTTGGTATAATTCAAGCAATAATGGTTATTAAAGTAGCAGTTACAAATTATGCAGTTTATTGTTCTTTAATACAGTTCAAATTTCTTTATAGGTATTTGCCTATACAAAATTATTAAAGACTAGTTGCTGTTGCCTGCAGTTTCACTCACGCTCCAAAAAGATTCCAAGCGTATCAAAATGAAACATGCACCAAATTTTAAGTCAGTCCTCTAGAAATACATAGGTGAAAACTGCATTCAATTCCATACAGTAGTTTTTGCGTGATGTGCGTATAAACATACAGAAAGACAGACCGACAGAGACAAAAATTCTAAAAAGTGATATTTTGCCTTTGTTGCTCTTATAAAGACCCATATTAGTTTTTGTTTCTTAAAATCTATAATTTACAGACATCGGCCTGTTACAATTTTATTATAGGTATAGATTTCTTGCATGGAAACTACATATTTACGATTTTATACATATTAGTCTCCTCTATTAGCATTATCGTGTTGTTTTCATTAAATTATATTCTACATTATTTCGTTTCTTTGATATAAAACATCGCTTACTGTCTAAAAGTATTCAAACAGCCACAGAAATATTACATTAAAGCACTCGAGGCCTTTCAAACATGACAAATGTGCGACTAACTCGCTATTGTGTAAGAGGGCTAATATTTAAGGGATAAGGAACAACGCAAATTGGATTTGGCTGACATTGACATTATTAATTAAGGTTCCCGGGGCTTGATATCTCTAAATCCTTAGTTACTGTTTCGTATTTTTTTTTGGAGAACTCCACCGGATTATTGTTCTGGTATTGTGTTCTTAGATGGTAAGGTTATTGTGTTCACATTGGGTATCCTTTCAGATTAGGATAGGGATATAGAAAAACGGGTTATATTGGATTCCGATTGAAAATTTATTGCAAATGAACTATTTAAGTACCTGCTTATATTTAAGTATATTGCTTATTGATAGAGATCCAATGACACTTTGCTCGACCTGGGAATCGAACCCAGGATCTCTAGCGTAGCAGTCGCGCTCAGGACTAGTAAGTTATAGTAGTTTATTATAGTATATTATATTAAAATAATTCAAAACAAATAAACGTAGAACTAAACATTATTTATCTCAAACGCATTTTAAAGTACGAATCACGAAGTGCAAGACCTAGGATGTTCCAGAAAGTTCTTTACGAGTAGCACTTTGCACTTGTCGACTTGTTAACTTCGTTCGCTGAAGAACTTGTCTCCGGGCTTAATATGTAAAATGTCAGAGCGGCCAGATTGGCGACGTTATTTGACACAATGAAATTCTCTTCTGAGTTGCTACCTTAATATAGTGATGGGGAGCTTAACGAACTTTTGACGATTTAATTTACTGAAACTTTCTCTGTTTTGTGAGAGAATTCCTATTCTTATTCCTGCAATCTAGGTAAAGTTGTAAAGTACATTGCTACATATACATTGCTTTGAGTCTTGGAGCCAACAATTCGCGTTTTACTATATGGTCTATATGCATGACGAAATCATCAAAGATAATGTTCCTAAATAAAAGATGGAGTATCACAAACTACTCTTGTAGGGATGGTAATGATATCAATAATTATTTACTATTAACATCAATTAGTATTTACATATTTAGTAACATCAATGGTTTTATATTTTGTTTTTTCTTATATCTCAATTGTTTTCTTTCTGATGCTTATTTATTTAGAGTTACCTAATATTATTTTTACAAACGCTTTCGACATCGAAGTTGCCTTTATCAAAATAATGTAAGTAAGCTTAAAAATAATAAGTATATTAGGTTCTCTTCTTCTCCAAAAATATTTTCAAACTTACCTAAATACAGTTAATTTTTCCAGGTTCACGACTTATGTATAATTAAGATTTGAAGTGGTTTGTAAGTTTATTGGATAAGGATATTGAAAACATTTCACCGTCATAATGTTATCCAAAATACATAAACATTTAATCCGTGTTTACATAAACCTTTACAAAATATCCGGTAGCGAATCATCGAATCAGCTCAGGCGCATCCCTAAGATGGATTCAAGACAAATGGGTGCCCGTCCATTCTTCCATTGTTGCTGGTTTAAATTGTAAGCCCCTGTCTGTCATGTACACGGTATATTGTGGTTTATTAGTTCAAATGGACGTATTGTTGCCATGTTTTGTTTTGTGGATTGGACGATTACGGTCGTTACACACAATGGAAATATTTAAGGTGGTTGAGTAGTTAGTTGTGTGGAAATGTCAGGTGTTTTCATGTCACATTTAGCAAATTGCTTCATTATACAGGTAAGAGAGAAAGAGAAAGAAATATGACTTATGACGTAAACTCAGAATGTGAAGGCAAATTTCAATCAGTCGGGTGGGGTTCGCGGTAGCTTAGCGGTCAGAGCGTCTGGTGTATCAAACCAGAAGACGCAGGTTCGAATGCTGCCCGCGATTGAATTTTTCCTTTACTAAAAAATAACTTTATTATCTTAGCATGGAAAATGCAAAAAAATCACAAAAAGATTAGAAATATGTTACCAAAAGGTAAAAGGTTGAATGTGTAAATCGAGGTTCTCCTCCGTTTAGGGACGGGTTAGAATTCTGTTCCGCACTAACTTTGTAGGCATCCTGTAAGAGGCGTGAAAATATCTTATTCGGTGGTAGGACCTCTTGGGGTCTGACTGGCTGGCGACCACCCTTACCTTGGAGTCTGTCGTAAAGCACCTTGGTGTGAGTTTCGACTTTCGACTATTGCGCGTAAGAGCCAGTTCCCCCTCTGTTAGTGCGGCTCTGGTAGTCTACAGTCCGTAGGGGCTCTGAAGGGTCGGCAACTCTGGTGTTGAGGGTGTCCATAGGTGACGATGACTACTTACCACCAGGTGACTCGTCAGCCCGTTTGCCGACTTAATCCGTAAAAAAAGTTATTAAAGAGTAAATAGAAATGGATATTAAGTTAAAGGGACGGAGACTACGTTAGGATGAAAGAAAAAGAATACTGTGCATGACTAGGTGCTCATTAGAGTGGACTTGATGCGGGCGGTAGTGTTGTGAAGCAATTTGGGAAAGGTCTATGCCCAAAATGGATTGGTGTAAGGCTGAATTAAAGGTTATTGAAAATGAAACAGTCAAGGCTCTTCTACGTTGTCGTTCATAAGACGATATCTCACACGCGGAAGTTTTTTATATGGCAAGGATTATAATCAATCGTTTATAATATGACTATTTTCTGCCCGTGATTTGGTTTGCGTCAACTTCAGAGTTGGATTCGACCTGGATAAAAAGTAGCCTACATGTTATTCCAGACTATTTATCTCTGTGCCAAATTTTATCGAGATCCGTGTCAAATACAGTGTAAAAGGGATCTCCTTAGTAACTAAATTTTCTAACAAGTAACTAAATTGCAGCGCATGTCAAATAATTCCTTTTATAAGCAAATTTTTGATACCTTGAGCTACATTATTGTAATTTTCGTAGGGATCTGTAACTACAGCCTATGTTATTAGCTTGGTGATAGAATTTTTAAATCGGTTTAGTGGTTTAGGCGCGAAAGGCAAACAAACAAACTCACTTTCTTATTTATAATACTTAGGATAATGTATGTATGTTACAATTAGAACTTAATTATACATCTCATCTAATTTTATGTCCAATTACTTCGTATTTCACAACTTTATTCCATGGAAGAGAATAACCTAATATACTGCAGGCGAATAGCATTTGTACAAAACGGATTAACAATTTGTCATTCACATTGATCAATTCCAATCCGATAGCCACAGTTCTACGAACTTGTTACTGCATCCCTTTAGTTGTTTGAACTTCACTAGTTCAAATATTAACCTAAAATTACATTTTGTTCTTTCAAGTCAAAACTATAAAAGAAAGAAAGAAAGTCTTTACAAAATTTTTGGAATTCAGTTTAGTTTGATAAGAAAAATTTGGGACTTTAGAGTCGTGCAAAATGTGATCATGAGTCCCACGGGCCAACCATAGACAAGGTAAATAAAGTGTAGTTTATGGTTGGTATGAATCTGACACGCTTTGCCGCGATGTGTAAAATAAGGTTTTGCCGCGCCTAAAAAAATTAATTTGTATCAATTAGAAATAGAAGTTGGTTCTGCATAGTTGTAGAACCAAACAAGAAGTTTCCATGAATTCCTTACAATTCCGAGTGTATTCATCTTCAAGGAGAAATAAAACTTTAAGAGCAGGAATATCTAAGCTTACCATTATCATCTCAGATATTTGTTATTCAAGGTGAAGCCCCATATATCTGGGGTCCAGGGATCATTTACATATGACGTACAAGTATTTGATAAATATTTCATGTGTTATTCAAATTTTTCGGCAACTCGCAATTCCTTGACTTACACGCGAGAGAAAATGTTTTATATGCTTGTTTGTCCGATTTCTGTGGTATTAATATTTTTCGCATTAATAATGTAAGTAATATTTTTTCGTCCTGGACAAAATTGTTTCTTATTTTTCATAGTGCGTGGGCAAACGTAATAATATAAGAGGGATGCTACCTCGTGCAGAAAGCAATGTCGCTTCATATAGCTTAAATCGGCGAGTTGTAGACCAGTCACCTGTATTTTTTGGTTGCATTACCTATATCCGAAATTTATATCCAATTTGATATATTTTAATTCTTGATATGCTTCCGCTTGATTGCCAGTTCGCCTTATGTTAAGCGGCACTGCGTTCTACGATGGAACGCGCTTGCCTAGAAGAAACCTATTCACTTGTGATTTAATGAGACCCAGGTTATATCTATCAGGAATATATATTTTCCATACATAAATATTATATGCAAAGGCATAGAGAAAGCTCTCACAGGGTTACGCAGCAACTACAGACCGCCCCTTACTACAACTATTGCATATTTCCGTAGCTTCTTCCGTATTCATACATCATCTCATACGCGCCGATTACGAATACTACGCACTTGTTAAGCTTTATTTATAAGTATGACATATCCACATTGTCTAATCTTGTTAATTGTCATTCGCTAGATAAAACTGTCTTTAGATTGTTCCATATATAAGCACTGTGAGGTGCAAAATTAGCTTGAAATCTAATTTAGCGCCTGCAAGACTATTCTTCCAACTCGAATTCACTACACAGCATTATCCACAGAACGATATTTCACCAAAGCGACTCCATTGTTCCAGGGAAGAAATCTCATTAGAACGCCATCAATCTTCCATACAAAGTCATTCACAACTGTTGGAGCTGTTGTGATTGCATTTTTCACGCCATTTTTCTTTGAAGGATGAATAGAAATTCGAGTGTTATCGGCATACGGTGTCTTAATGCAGTATTCAGGAATGGGTATTGTTCACAAAATGGTTATTGTTGATTTCGTTTATTTATAACTCGTCAGCCTTTTGTGCTTAACGGTCTTGACATGAGTTTATTAGATGGATCGAAAATTTCAATTTCATTTAATAATTTCTTTGATATCCATACTTATAATAAATCTGTAGAGAGGTCAATTCTGTACATGAAATATATTTCCAAAATAATAACTATCAGCGTGATCGATACTGACGCCAAAAATGCAATCAGTAAAATTTTTGTCTGTCTGTCTGTCTGTCTGTATGTTCGTTATAGAAACAAAAACCACTGGACGGATTTCAACGAAACTTGATACAATTGTTCTTCATACTCCTGGGCAGGTTATAGTAGACTTTTCATCACGCTAAGATCAATAGGAGCAGAGCAGTGAAGAGAAATGTTGGGAAAATGAGTGATTCATGAGAAAGGTTTCAAGCTATAAAACATCACGCTACAACCCTTAGGAACGGGGCAACGCAGGTGAAACCGCGGGCGAAGATCTAGGGAATAAAGTAACTATTCCACGCGGACGAAGTCGCTGGCAAAAGCTAGTCTATAATAAGAAGTAAAGATATTAT
The DNA here is from genome assembly GCA_910591435.1 of Acronicta aceris. Classification (NCBI taxonomy): domain Eukaryota; kingdom Metazoa; phylum Arthropoda; class Insecta; order Lepidoptera; family Noctuidae; genus Acronicta; species Acronicta aceris. The sequence continues at coordinate 1,862,423 of OU342767.1, read as the reverse complement.
TGTATCAGTTGCAAGATTATCCGAAACAAAATAATACATACTTTGTTATAATATCTGTAGCACTAGGTTTCATGTTATTATTAAAATTGAAAAAATAAACCTTGCGTATTGGTCATTCCATACTTTGAGCGTACCCTGCTCGCATTTCTACGGCTAATTCTTAGAGAAATAACAATCAAGGAATAATAAATTGAGCTAACATCAACCAAAACCTTTCAAATATCAAAGACAATAGGCACACATTTAGAGATATTCAAGAGAGTGATTATTAACTAATTGCTCAAATTAACGTTATTAATGTATGAAAGGATCTAATTTGAGAGTAGCTGAGTTAGAGAAACGTGAGTGATAATCTAAGTTTATAGGTAGCAATAGTTTAAGTTATTAATTATTACCTTGATCTTCCACCGGTTTTGATGTTATGAACTTTTTGGCAATACTTAGATAACATAACATACTATCACGCCTGTATTCCCCAAGAGGTTAGACAGAGGCGTACTAATGTACACCCACAGTTCGCCGGTATGTAATAGGAGGCGAGCCTATTAAGCCCTCTTAACCGGGTACAAATTCCAAACCCCGAACTGCTACTGAGAATTCCATGGAAAAACCCAATAATACTTTGCTCGACCGAACTTGCGGGAATCGAACCCAGGACCTCTAGTCGCGTAGACTCTAGAGTCGCGCTCAGAACCACTAGGTAAGATCACTCTCTAAAATTCTGTTGATGGCTAAGCCAAGGCTTTATTTCAACTAATTCATAATATTTTGCAAACGATCCCAAGCTGTTCTAAAATATTCATTATATTTTCGAAAAACATCGCTACACAATTCATCACTAATCTCAAACCACAAAGAAAATCTTTATCAGCCAACCCAAATTATCTCAATGAACCGCGACCTTAGTGCCCCAAAATGGCGAAGCGACGGTAAACATGTCATGTTTGGAATTATTTATAATATGGTCGAGTGCCAAGCCCGCCACAACGGCGATGCTCAAAACTGTACCACGAAATAGATTATAAAGCAAAATTTCTCTCTTAACCATATTATTTAACTAGCTTTTGCCAGCGACTTCGTCCGCGTAGAATAGTTACTTTGTTCCCTAGTTCTTCGCCCGCGGATTCACCTGCGTTGCCCCGTTCCTAAGGGTTGTAGCGTCATATTTTATAGCTTGAAACCTTTCTCATGAATCACTCATTTTCCCAACATTTCCCTTCACTGCTCTGCTCCTATTGATCGTAGCGTGATGAAAAGTATACTATAACCTGCCCAGGAGTATGAAGAACAATTGTACCGAGTTTCGTTGAAATCCGTCGAGTGGTTTTTGTTTCTATAACGAACATACAGACAGACAGACAGACAAAAATTTTACTGATTGCATTTTTGGCGTCAGTATCGATCACTAATCACCCGCTGATAGTTATTTTGGAAATATATTTCATGTACAGAATTGACCTCTCTACATTTTATTATAAGTATATATTATTTAATGTATGCATACATTAAGTTACTGTTAAAATAGGTTTCTTCTGTATTGTTTGATAAACAAAAGATAGCCTAGTGGTAAGACCGTTGGACTGCCAAGTCAACGGTCTCGAGTTCGAACCCAAGGCATGGACCTCTGACTTTTCGAAGTCATGTGCGTATTAAATAGTTAATTATCACGCGCTTAAACGGTGAAGGAAAACATCGTGAGGAAACCTGCATGCCTGAGAGATTTTCTCGATGGCGTGTGAAGTCTGCCAACCCGCACTAGGCCAGTGTGGTGGACTATAGCCTAATACCTCTCAATGTGAGAGGAGACCCGTGCCCAGCAGTGGGACAATATAATGGGTTGATTATGTTTGATAAACTTCAGGCTCCGTTTAGTTTCTATCATCTCGATTAAAATTTATACGAGCAATCTATTTACTGCTATAGTTTTATCGCTCAAATTATCTACATTATTTTGTCATACAACATTGTATGTATTGATATTGAGCTATAATCCACTCGTACTCACTGATTGTTCTGCATTGAATAAACTGTAAGATTTAGAGAAACACTAACATCGAGAATTGAAAAAAATATATCACTAAAAAATTGTGTCAATTAATTTATTAGCAAAAGAAAACCGACTTCAAGCATGTTGTAGTGATCCGAATACTGATAGTTAAATACCAACTCACATATATAGGTATATTCTACTAAATAAAAAAAAACCATCAAAATTAGTTCACAGCAAAGGCATCGAGTAACATAAATACAGTTTCAGTTAAAATTCAATGCCTCGGTAGAAAAAATATACCATATTTCTTACTGGTGGAACTAAAATGTGAACAAAAACAAGGAAAATGTAAGCTTGAATTTGAAATTTCTGAATAAATCTTTGTAAAAAATCCCAACACAATTAGCATGGAATGAAAATTGTCTCATCACAACCGCGTGGTCCCAACTAATTGCCGACGTCTCTAATGAAACTGCATGGTTTGTTTCCGCCCAACTTCCCCTTCTATTGTCTCGCACTTCTCTTTCACCCGTATGTTTCACATATATCGCTGTCTTGCTTCCACATCTGCTTTAAATGTTCCCATTGAAATTCAATATGTTTAAAGGTCTATTGTAGTTTTCAGTGGTATGGGTTCTTTAGCGGGTCCCATTTTCTCATTTTCACAGCCTTTGTAAATGGTTTTGGCCACATTTTAAGTGTGGTTACCTTACTCCTTTGTTAAGCATTCATTTTTGTTTCTTAAAAGTTTTGTTTTAGTTGATAAATTACTCCAATTACCTCAACTTCAGCTCAGGTTAGATACTAGCGCCCGCTTTCATTATCTGCGGCGAAAAGGCTATTCCCAACCACGTTTAGGCTAGCTACTAACCTAATTAGATGCTGGAGCTTCCAACCATGCTAGTATTTTAAACGTAATAACTAACCAGTAAACGAATGAATCTCTGTAAATACTGCATGAGCTACCACGGGTCCTAAATATGAATTAATTCCTGAGGAATTGTTCAATGTTTTTGCCCTCCTCATTAAAAAGATTAATATAAGTATGATTGTTATAAACATATAATGTTTATACGAGTATATACATAGAACATGCTGACACGACAGAAAAAGAGGACACTATGTACGTATTAGATCCGTTGCGCAAGTTGAAGATAATCTCTAAGTAAGTGTTATATACGAACAGTCACACTTTTCCGTTATGAAGCGAGCGAGCAATAATCCATAAGGAGTCACATAGCCTTGGCCTATCTGTATCAAACATCGTCGTATCCCATTTTCCCCTAGTCTACCCTCTTACGAACCAAATAAGTTAACACGTTGTTTTCCTTTTCTTATATTACTTTGTCTTTATGGAATACGAAGGATATATCCCTTGTTTATGAAAAAGGCTCCCTCGCACACATTTAGAGAGACGTCCTTTTAAAAATAATTATTCAGTCTAACTCAAGATTTGTCAACAGTGTTACAGGCAGATCCAATCTGGAATTCTCTACTGCGCTCCAAAATCTAAATTATAAATGCAGCTCTAAAAGCAGTAAAATTGGACTGAGCCAGGCTATAAAATGTATACTACTAATATCTAAACTAGGGAAAATCTGATAAAAAACAAGTTTCGTCGTTAATGTCGTTTTTTATGTGAAACGTTAAAAAATACACTTATATATAAATTCACAAAACTGGAGCTGTAAGATAGTTAATTTGAGATGCGGTATGCCACGGATGAGATTGCATAGCGTTCCGGATGTCTTTGCAAACAAACTTTAGATAAGTAACGCAACATTTGAAAAGTGAACAAAAATGTAGGAAGCTTCTCCTTAGGAGTGGGACAATACCTACAACAAAGCTTTATGTGTGCCAAAACTCGTCTTAGAGAGCTATCTCCATCGTTTGCTGAGTGACCTTGAGCTTTCTTATGAGACCCATAGTGAGCGACCACGACTCTGTACTATAAAACCACACTGGTTAAAGACTTACTGACTGGTTTAAGATTTTAGTTGATTTTTATGTGTGTATAGTATTGTTTGATAGTTACAATAAGCAATAAAAAAGTCCTGGCGTAAAAAGGCAAGATAAGGGTTCACCGCATTTAGGTCAACGTAAAATAATACTATTGTCCGACAAAAAAATACACATATTATATTTCTTCTAAATACAAGTTTTCCCTTATTAAGTTCCACTAATGCTTCAGGGGACAGCAAAACAATAAATAAGGCACATAAAAATATATTCCCATTGTTTACTCGTGACAAAAAGTCATTAAGAAACACGAGGAAAAATAGCAAAATATTCTGCACTAAGAAAAAGTGTCTGCCATTTAAATGGTTGCAGAGCAGCGTTGCAATTAATTACTAGTTTTTTCAGAGCATTTCTCGGCTATATTTCAAGGCTTGTATTGTTCTATACACGTATATATCTCTCATATATATATACCCAACTCACGCACACTCACAATCACAGATACCACAGATATACATACATTAACACATACACACACACACACGCACGCACGCATGGACGCATACGTTTAACTTCATAAACACCCTATACAAATAGAATTACAAACAAATACAAAATAATGTCTTTATAGACCGAGCAGTGACACACAACATACATACATACATAATAAACTCATTATACTGTCCCACTGCTGGGGACGGGTCTCCTCTCAGAATTAGAGGGATTAGGCTATAGTCCACCACGCTGGCCTAATGCGGGTTGGTAGACTTCACACGTGTGTGTGTGTTTGTGTGTGTGTGTATGTGTTCACACACAACATACCTAAAGGAATTAATATGTATAAGTAGTTCATAGCTGAACACTATCTCCTGAGATATAGGCTTCCATCTAGTTCATGGGATAGGGTCAATATTTTGTGCCACCCTCTCCAACCACCGCAGTCATTGAAAATGTATTTAGATATAGTTTGTGGATTTATTTAACCTGTACTATATTTGTAAGACCCTAGTGGTGAGAAATAAACTATATATTTTTTAACTATTATATACCTACTTACTACGTTAAAAAGCTTCGCTTAAGGCTGAATTTCCCACAAAAACGTCATAATAAATCGTAATCCAGACAATATTTTATCAAATTGTGTTTTTATTCAGGTGCAGATACCGTTAATCTAGGTTCCTACCATAGCATTTCGTCTACTACTTGACTGAAAAAAAAACGATCGGAAAATAGTGCCAAACTTGGTAAAAATATCCAGAATTACATTCGCTTACATTTATTTCCAGTAAAGTATTTTGGACAGAATGGTAAAGTAGGAACCCAGATAAATGGTATCGGAATCCGTATAATAACAGAACTTGATTAAATTGTGTTTGAATTACGATTTATTATGGTATTACGTTTGTATCAGAAATTCGGAGTCTATCGTCTATCGTGTTTTTCGACTTTTGCACGTCCAGCCAACGCCAGTTGCTCTCGGTTACTGCAGCTCTGGCAGTCTGCAGTCCGTAAGGGCTCTTATGGGCCGGCAACGCATCAGCAACTCCTCTGGTGTTACAGCTGTCCATGGTGAACGATGACTACTTACCACCAGGTGGCTCGTCAACTCGTTTGCCGACTTAATCCATAAAAAAGAGTATTTTTCGCTATATGGTACTCTTAATATCTTTAAGTTTAATGTCACAAGAACTCTAAGTGCCTTGGTTTATGTGATGATCGTAAAACCACGTTTTACTAAATGTTTCCACAACGGAAAATCTTGAAGAGAATAATCCTAAAAAATATGGGAGTCTTTACGTCGACTCGGTCATTTGACAACGCAGAGGATTCTGTGGAGCATCGACTTACGCTAAAGTTGACTCAAAATATAGCTTTCTTTTACTAGCATATAAAGCGGAAAAGAGTTAAGAAGAACGTTCGATTTGTACCGTTTACACCGAATCAAAATTTACTTTAGTATTGTATGATTTAAAAAAATAAGAGTATTCAAGTCATCATCATAATTTTATCAATCCATTCATCCCTGCTGAGCTGTCAGAATGAGAAGAGTTAGGCTATGCCTTAGAAAATTTACTATTATACAAAAAAGTTACTATTATTAATTAATAATAATAATAATTACGCGGTACTCCTGGATACGGCGCGTATTGTTAGGAGGTTCCTTTCTTTGGGGCCCTGATCACCGGTAGCTTGGACCCTGTTCCCGATACCGGTGGACTACTATTTTTATTTTTTTATTTTTAAATGTTTTTATTTTTATTTGTATAAAAATATTTGAAAATGTATTGAAATATGTAAATATATTGAATAAAGGAAAAAATAATTAAACGCATGATTAGGAAAATTACAAGATTCGCCTTAGATTCGAACTAGAGAAGAGACAGTCCAAATCACTAGGTAAATCCTCCTAGAAATAAATAAATACTCCCAAAAATGTATACCATGTCATAACTAATTTGACAGCTTTCAATATAGTCTCTGATGACATCTAATGCTGTCTATTTACCCTGACTTATATGCCTTATTAAACTTTATATTATTAAATTACATGTCCTACAAATTTTGAGTGGTTTATGAAAACATTTTAGATAAAATTCTGACACACTGAGCGAAAAGAAAACTGCCACCTCTTAAAAACAGCGTAAAAGATACACTTCACACGCAAAATATCGTAGTAAACTTTCATGCAAAAAAATCAAACGCCAAAAATAAACTTTCAAAAGAAAAAAAAAAACGGAAGCGGCGCGTTTCTTAATCTCTGGTAATTAGCGAGAAAAATTCTCATCCAACTTTTTTCCGCCGAAAAGTATTAATCAAAATGCCGAACGATCTAAATGTAGTAAATCAACATAAGCGAGAAATCTTTAATGAGAGGCAACGGAGGCAAAATTATCGGGACCGGGCACGCGGCACGAATATCTAAACCTTAATTAAGTCTTTTTTCAACAGATTCATTAAATCACCTTCACAAATTGACACGTGTTCCGAGACATTACGTCGACTTTTACTTTATTTACCGAAAAAAATTTTGGGACCTCTCGTAGGTACTGTTTATCTGTGTTGAGTATTTCATCTGACTTATGCAAATGTCTCGCTGATCTGATATTGCTGAGAGGATATCGGTTGTTGAGTTCCCTATTATAATGGTTGAGCTACGCGATTATTTGTGTTTATGTAAGACAGGTCAACTGAAAGTTCTTGTGACTCTTTCTTCAAAATGGCACTTTTTCATATAAATAATAGTAAAGAAAATTTCGATATAACAAACCAATGTTGAACAATAAATAACTCAATGTTTCATCGTAATAGTTCATTCAATATTGTTAGCAGCTGAAATAAACGGTTCTCACAACTGTACTTATTAAGTTGCCACTCTTTGTGTATTGAAAAATCAATCAACGAATTGAGAATCAAAAAAAGTAGTACAATTCAGCAAAATTATTAATATTTGTTTGATGTTTCGATAAAGAGAAGTATATTAATCAAAACATTTTAATTAGATAGTCTAATTTTCACCCTTATGGGGGTGGGTTAGAATTCAATTACTCACTGCGGAGAAGCATCTCCGTATTAGCATCGTAAAAGATGAGGAAATATCTGACTTGCTAGGTGACAGGACCTCTTAAGTTCTAAGTCCTGCGAAGTCGGAGTCTGTTGTGAAACACCTTGGTGTGTGTTTCGACATTTACGCGTGAGAGGCAGTTTTCCCACGGTTGCTGCGGCTTCGGCAGTTTGCGGTGTGTAAGTGTTCTTAAGGCTCATTAGAGTGTACATGAGCGGCGATAACTACTTACCACCAGGTGGCAGGTCCATCGTTTGGGACATAAAAATAATACTGACGTAATAAAGCTGCTAAAATAAATAAATAAAATCAAATACATAATTTAACGCCCACCTCCTATTAATAATCATAGCACACTATTAATTAGATATCCTAACCCTAATTGCCTATTCGAGGGTCATTAAGGAAGCCCTTCGGTGTTTATGATGGCGGCTTCGGGCATCAAAGCAACGTTATCATGTTGGCAGGTCAATGCCAGAGCAAATATTTGTAGCCCCTGGCTAAGGACATTGAGGTTGCTAATGAACGGCGAGTGAGATGTTAGTGCTTCATCTACGATGTTATGTACCCCTGGTATTGGTTTACTTTAAATAAAGAAGATTGGGCTTTAACCAGGCTGAGAAAATGTACCTATAGATAAAAAAACCTAATTTTGTACCGACTTATTACTTAATTTATTTATACCTTTATTAAAATATACTATCTATATTATTGAAAGTCAAAGTCAAAAGTTTTTTTCAATTAGATCAATATTACAGGTACTTTTGAATTGACAAATTACATAGATACTCTTTTATATAAAAATTATAACAATTTCTTACAAATAGTAGAAAGTGACTCTAACTAGTTTTTTTATCTAACTAATATCAAACCATTACGAATGTATTTGTTGCTAAGAGCATCACTTGAGAACGGCTAGATAGATGTAACATTTATTTTAATCTTCGTAAATAAAACCATTTTCATTCAAATTGTCGGTAGAAAATTCGGGAAAGTTGCCTGGAAAATTTGGGAAAACAGAAATTACTTTTTCTTATGGGATTTTGCTGTTAATTTAAAGGAATATAATGTAAAGGAGAAAACAACTTTTTTGTCATACAAACTTTCATCGAAAAATAAAGCATAATAAGTGCCCAATTTTTACAACTACACAACAGAAATGTATTCACTACAACAATAGACAATAAAGATGGACGATTTACAACGTCAATCAAAATTGTACCCGTTTGTCTTTGAGAAAAGTGATTTCATCCGGTCGGCCTTTGATTCTATCGTTATCAAATTTAATATTAGTAGGTACATTGATATGTATTAGCGCATATAAATACACTATTTTAAAAAAAATCCTATCTCAATCATATCACCAAATAAAATAAGAAATATTATCTATCTATTTATAAGAAGAAGAGCTGACTAACTGCCCTACTGACCGACGTATCAATGCACAGCCGAAACTACAGGAACTAGAGCCCTGAAAGTTTGCATGCCAGTTCCTTTTACACTGTAGACGAGCACTAAGAAAGGATTTTTGGAAATTCACCCCTAAGGTGATGTAAAGGATGGTGAAAGTTCGTACGAAAATACACACACTACCATGCGTCTGACACACACATCGTCAAGATATGTCATTCGCTGTTGACATTTTGTTTTCTTCCTTAGAAATTAGACTTAACATATTTTATGATATGAAACCTCCATGGTACCAACCTCCACGAAAATTATCTAAGTACGCAGGTGAAGCTGCGCACGGGAAGTCTAGTATATTCATAAAAGTAAACATATTAATGAAATTTAAAATCCAGCAACTTTTTAAAATAATATATAACCATCGTAGGCCTTATTTTGTTTGGCACCCAGGGACGGTGTTGCTGCCACCGTAAGTACTGCCATTTCAGTTTCATCGTTTTATTAAAAAAAGTTTTTTTTTGTAAATTGAGAATAATTGTTATATAAATAGAACCAGATCTCGGTACCTAACAATACCTTCACGGGTTGGACAGGGTTTCCCTAACATATTGTATAATACGATTTATTATAATATAGTTGGTAATAGATTGTGAAAAGTATCGTTGTGTAAACGTTCCCTAGAAAACACCACCATTAGACTAACTTGGCAGCCTACCAAAAGCTAGGCTAGGCTGTATCTAGTAACCTATATCATGGCTTTTATGTGTGTGTGTGTGCAGAGATGACCATGACCTTTCAAGTCTCTATGACTTGATCTTGAGTTCAAATCCAATAGCTATGTAGTCATTATCATCGTCTTGCTGTCTTTGTCCTAATTTATTGGGGGTTGGCACAGCATGTCCTTTTTTTCCATTCCTAATCACCTCTTTTCTTGATAGACAACTTCCACAGGTCTGATCGATTCGATATTTGAAATCCTATCACTTCTCATTGATATTACATACGATGCGTTTTGACGAGCACATGAAAATACAATCTGAGTGGTTAGGGTCATAATCTTCAGGTTACTAAAAATTTAAACGTTTTTGATGTCGGGAGTTTCTTTAATTTTTTAATTTAATTTAATTAGTCACATGGGTTTTATTCAATGGGTATCTCTTATGCCCAGTAATTTCACTGGCTACATTACCCTTCATACCGAAACAAATAGATGTAACTCATCAAACTAAAAATAAAATCACTCAAAACGCCGCCATATTTTCAAAAATTTATGATACAGCTCTCCACAAAGCGTATGTTAAAACAAACTCACTAATGAAGCTACTATTTTCGGCTGTTAAAATAGATGTCATTAATTTCATAGAGAATATTATATGTAGTTTCACAAAGCCAACAAATTATGAACTTGTTGAATAACTACGCAATAGTTTTTGATTGCGGTAGACGGGGCTTTGTGTTGCATTACCAAAGTTTTATGAAATGTTTTAATTTTTGCGTGTTTAGCTAATTCAGTTTGCGTCTTAACGTTGTTAAAGTTTGTGCTGATGTTTATAATTTGTGTTTGCTTATTGGTTCTCAGATTATGTTCTTTAAGAGAGGTAGGGCATAGTGGAATTGAATAATTCCACTCACAATTGGAGCTGCTCGACTGGGGAAGTACCTCCACCTTGCAGAAAATCGTAGCCAAATATAACATGCTATGTTGCTCCGTGCTATGTTGTGTTCCTAACGATGAGCAAGGTCGCCAGAGCTCTGCGAAGTGTTGTGTTGGCAGTGTGGGGTACCGGTGGTATATTGTTACCACCGCTGTCATGCATGGCAGAATGTCTCCTATGCTGCCAGCCCAACTATTTCTCCTTAAGTTACAGGGTCGACAACGCGCGAGTGATACCCCTAGTGTTGCAAGCATCCATAGGCTACGATAATCGCGTACCATTGGGCGGGCTGTATGCTAGTTTGCCACCTTAGTGGTATAAAAAAATATTGATTGTATATGATGATTAGACACAGTTTTGTCAAGTTTTTAATTTTACTGTTTATAAATGGAATCAAGACATGAATTTATGAAAACACTAATCACTTTCTTTAATAATGATAATATTTGCAAAACATTTTTAGGGACAGAGATAGTTACCATTAATCCTAACTGGGAATCAAACCTAGGACCTGCCAGAGCAGTCTCGCTTAAGACTGGTAATGAGGCAGTATTCAATCTTATATATACAAAGTCATCAGAATACGTACAAGTACATATAGCTTTACGTTCATTTATTCAAATGAAAAATATTTCAATAGCGACACGTGTACATCCTTGGTATTCATTTATTATAAAAGCAGCAAAAAAATATATTTCGCTCCACATTCGCTGAACTTTTGTATTCAGTGTCATGTTTTAACGACAAAATTTTACACGCCGTATAATATTCATGGCTGCGTGTTTTCTTTTTAGTTTCGAATTTGGAATTTCGTATGTCCGGTTATTGTTAGTATAACTTTGTGCTGTGCTATTCTAAAATTTTGGAAATATATGCAACTTTAATTAAATGTTTATAATTAAATAGAAAACTGCAAAAGCATCTTCGTGTGTGTTTCGACTTTTTCATGTAAGAGCCAGTTGCTGGCAGTCTGCAGTTCGTAGGGCTCTTAAGGGTTGGTAACGCATCAGCAAACTCTTCTGGTGTTGCAGGTGTCTATTGGCGACGATGACTATTTACCACCAGGTGGCTCATCAGCTTGTTTGCCGACTTAATCCATAAAAATAACGTTGAAGGAAAACATCGCGAGGAAACTTTCATTTTCTAAACGGGCGGCGTCTTTAGTTTATCAACCCGCACTAGGCAAGCGTGGCAGACAATAGCTTAATCCCTCTCACTCTGCGAGGACCCCTGTGCCAAGCAGTGGGTTGGAGTAATGGGCATTATACCACACTACCCCAACTGCATTCCTGAGAGATTTTCAAGACTGGTGGCGCGGCGTATAAAGAATACATACATACCATCACGCCTTTATGCCCCGAAGGGTTAGGCAGAGGCGTACTTAATGTACACCCACAGTTCGACCGGTATGTTTAGGTCCTATGTTATAGGGGGCGAGCTTATAGCCATTAACCGGGCACAAATCCAGACTCCGAGCCCAATAACCTGGGACCTGGTATTTCTATACAAACTGCTCAGAAGTAAGATAAATTGCCCACAGCTACTCAGTAAAATAAATATTCGAGTACCCTATAAATATCCAAGGATGCATATTACGCCTCTTTACCCTCCTCCTAGAAGAACGGTTCTTGGTGCTTCCTCTCCTATCCCACGTCTGTGTAGGTTACTAAATGAATGTAGTAGTTCCGTAGATATATATGCTGATTCTCTCGCTTCTTTTCGAAAATCCGCTAAACAACTCTTAGCCAATAACTAATACAATTTTAGGATTGTAAAATCATTCTTGAAACCTCCTTTTAAAATCCTGTATTAATTCTGCAAGTGGTGTTTGCTTGTAAAAGAATGTAACTCTCGAATCTTTTCATTTAATAATTATAATGTGTATCGACTATTGTTACATTTGTTAGCAAACCTTATGTAATAAAATAAAATAAAAATAACAATTTGCTCGACCTGGGAATTGAACCCAGGACCTCTAGCGTAGCAGTCGCGCTTGGGACTACTAGACTAATAAGGTATTTCACTTATGGCAATCATTAGTACAGTGGTGCTAATACATCTATTTCTTAACGAAGAGACTATTTCGATATTTTCTAAAAATACTTTGATTAATTGATTAATCTAAATAATAATTATACTCTCTCAAATTTTCTCTAGCCAGCCAATATATTGGTGTCGTTTAAGTTATATATGTTACGGTCATTACTCATAATCGTTCAAAATTAGTTTTGACTGATTTTTGCAGTCAAAGTTACTTATGACCGGTTAAATTCGGGATGACAGAAATTAACACACAACACCGAGCCGAGTGAGCGAAAAGGACGGTGCTATGAATGTGGCCAGCAACTGAAAGAACCTAATTTAAAAATGAAAGTATAACCGACGTCATTGTCAATACTACTTTTGACTGATTTTTGCAGTCAAAATTAGGTTTGACTGGTAATGAGATAAGCATGTAACATACACAACTCAAATAAAATGGTCTCGTATTTCGATAATTAATTATTAATTAATATATATGATATAAAATTTCAATATCCTCCATCCAACCACTCCATCCGATCTAACTATATATTGGTGTCGTTTAAGATATAGCCAATTCAAATAAAATAACGCTAAAATTCAATAATATCTTTAAAAGATTAGAGACTTCGATTAATTTAAATGATAAACTCTTTCCAATTCTTTCTAAGCGACAGATCTGAAGGTGGCGTGGTACATACAGCCCATTAAAAATATTTACCCCAGAATTTCACATATCCAACTCTATCTCGTCCAAACCAAACAACCGTAAACTGACAGATTAGGATCCAAAAGAAAATTCATCACAGTAAGGTTGTCCATTTTTGGCACGACTGGAACCAGACAAGCTCCCCTACGAGGCGTCTGTCAATGTCAACTCACTTGGTATATTTTAAACTAAAACTGTGTCACGATAGCACTTGATTTTTGTTTGTTATTTTTACACGGTGTCGTGTTTTAGCTTTGTTCTGGGAGTTTTGAGTATATTGTCACTCTGTTGGAATTCGGGTAAAACGAACTGTGATTTTGTGATGTTGTTTTGTTTGGAACTGGAACTTAGTATTTTCTGATATCATATTAATAGACAGAGAGAAGTGGAAGGATAGTGGGGAGGCCTTTGCCTTGCAGTGGGACACTACGGGCTTTTAATAATAATAATAATAATATTAATGCTGTGTGAGCTGGTACCATTTCCTGTTGAACGAAATTAAGATATTTAAAATCACTTAAGTTCTATCATAACTGAAGCCAAAAGTAAGCAAACATGATATAATTCGGTCGCCAAGAAGCAAATATCATCAAGAAATATTAATAATATTCTATTCATTTATTTAAATAACTTATTTATATACCGGTATTGGGAACAGGGTCTAAGCTACTCAGGTCAGGGTTCCAGAGAGAAAAACCTCCTAACAATGCGGGTCGTGTCCAGGAGTACTCCAGTAATCTAAGAGAGAGTACCAGGAGTAATCTAAGAGCTTCCCGGTCTTGGGCAGCTCAAATCCATCCGCTGCCAGCTACCTGGCAGCCTTCACGTCCCACATTATGCTCGCCGCGGTCTCCACTCTAACACTTGACTGCTCCATCCATCGTGTGTCCGTCTGCAGACATGGCCCACTTCCACTTCAGAGTGCTTATTCTTCGAGCAATGTCGGTAACTTTAGTAGATCTTTCCTTAGTTCTTTCTTTATTGTACACAAAATTAAACATGGGACAGGACAAGACTAGGACTATTATAAAATGGTTCTAAAAAAATTACTTCGTTTATTTGAAAAAGAAATTGACACACAAGTATCATTAGGTATATTATACAACTATCTCATACATAACATGTTAGTTTTTTGAGTGGCTCAATATACTTTTTTTATAGTAAAATATATATCTATTCTAACCACACAAATTGTACAACTGAAATTTTCGATGTTTTCATTCACAACTTCAAAACAAAAATAAATCTTTTGTATCTAACTGTATACATAATCGTTTGTCCTCATTTCCGTCCGACTAATGCGGATCAGACTAATAGACGTTATGCTACTGATTGTGATATATGGAATATGCTAACCGTGTCTCACGATTCGTATTTCAGCCGTCTTCGCTCGTTTATTTTTTAAATATAGCCATTAGTCAAACCATTATACTTTTTTGTAACTTTATTTTGCTCTTTAGTGTAAAAATATTTCGGTATTTTAAACTGCATTGTGTATAGTGCATTAATGAACGTACCTACCTTTCACTGCTCGACCTGGGAATCTCGAAATCTGGAAATCTCGGATCCTCTGTTGCTCAGCAAAAGGTCCTGGGTTCGATTCCCTATTCGAGCAGTATTATTGGGGTTTCCCATGAAATTCTTTATGATATTAGTTTCGCTACCTACTACATAAGAGCTTACATTAGAGCGTACATAAGAGACTTGCAAAAAATTACACGTGCAAACAATTAGAGGGTTTTCACATGCATCGGAGCACTTACGTCCGACTTTAATGCAAACGTTATACGAGTACATATCACATTCGATACGACTGCAATTGATAGAACTTATTGACGCGTGAATTTGTTAAATGCCTAGATTTGAATTTAGGTTTCAAAAGGTTTCATTTAGGTATCAAAAGATTTCTTTTTCCATCATGTATCGGTATGAACTAATCAATAATAGTTGCTGACTGTATAATTACAAAATAAATTTTATATCTTCACTCCTAGACGTTTTCTTAGGGCAGTTCTAAATAGCAAAAGATTTTCTTACTAGAAATAAAACTATGATAAGAGGTCCATTGTTGCTGGGCCCGTCACTGGGGTCAATCAGAGAGATGCTCAAACTTTGTAAAGATTATGCAGCTACACATGGATTGGTGTATAATGCCAAAAATTGAGTACATGGTTTTTAGGGCCGCTGGTAAATGTCGGGAGAATGCACTCGAACTCGCTATAAACGGTGTGCCAATCCGTAGAGTAACAAAATTTAAATATCTTGGGCATTTTCTTGCCGACGACCTTAGTGACCATGACGACATTGAGAAGGACCGTAGGGCACTGGCGGTAAGGGGTAAAAGGGGTAATATGTTGGCCCGAAGGTTCGCTCGGTATACAAATCAAGTAAAAATTACGCTGTTTAAAGCTTATTGTCAAAGTTTTTACACCAGCAATCTTTGGGTCAACTACAAGAAAAGATCGCTAGATGTTCTACGCGTCCAATTTAACAATGTAATTACAATGTTGCTGCGACTGCCTCGTTTTTGCAGTGCCTCTGAAATGTTCGCGGTAAATCATACCGTCGGATTCTATGCCATTATTTGCAAAAAAACGACTTCACTTCTGAGAAGAATAAGAGGCAGTCCCAGCAGCATTCTGAGTGCTGTAGTGGCAGACACTTCCTCTGCTAGAGAGAAGAGACTATGACTGATCGCTTAGATGTTTGTCGAGTAGTGTTCGCAATAATTATAAATAAGATCATATTTATTACTAACATGAATATTATGTTCTGTCTGTTACTAACAAAATTTATGGATCTTTAAGTTATCCGATATAAAATGATTTAATAATATTATATTATTTATTATTATTAAATAACGTTAAGACACAAATCTAGTTCGCTGTCTGTAAGTATGCCTAACTCGTTTGTCGACTGTACATAATTTTGAACGGATTGGAATTGGTATAATTTTGGGTGACAGTGGTTGGAATAATTTATTTAGAATTAGTATAATTTATTCTACCTAAGAAACATGCTGCCTTTGTCCATTTCTGATGACAAATTACTATACAAAATAGCTTAGCTATCACAGCATGACGTCACCAACTATGCCAACAAATGGGATGACCACACGATGAATGAATTTACAACAGACAAGGGAATTCAATTTATCGAAAAATGGTTTTGTCCGCTTCCGTGGGATTTCTCGAATAAAAATAATGGACGAGCGCTGATGGGATGTTGTGGTTCACGTAATATAAGGTATCTGGTATTATGTAGTTCATAAAACGCCAAAGTTCACTACACTATTGTGTTCGTCGAGAATAATCTCATATGGAATATTAAAACTGAAATTGTTAGGTATTGTAGAATATATTGTTGGAAGAAAATACATCATTTTTTTATAGTTTTTCGATAGATGGATAGCGGTATTATTGGTAAATAAAATATATTTTTTGCGGAGTCGGGCCTTAGAGAAACTGGTAGGCCTTCAGAGTATAAGTTGGGAGTCAACAAAAGATACCTGTTATTACGGCTCTCGTTATTATTCAAGTTGCGATTTATATTCAAACATACAGAGCCTTCTATTATACGAAATGTAGGTCCTATTGTTCTCACTAATCTCATAACGGGCTCTGAAAATAAGCTTGTGTGCATAGAAAGAATATTCCTATTTTAGCAATACAGGGAAGCTGAGCAAAACCTTTTATTGCTTTAAGCAGTATATCTTGTAGTTTGTTTATAGGAAGACCAACCTCAAAGGGATTTATTCCAAAATACATAATAATATCTTTTTGTGTTTTTTTTTGCATTTTCCATGCTTAGATTATAAAGTTATTTTAGTAAAGGAAAAATTCAATCGCGGTTAAATGATAGTTAAAAGGTAAGGTGGCATCGTACGACATTGAACTATCTGTAGAGTGGTGTCGGTTGAGAAGCAAGGTAACTTGCTTTTCATAGATGTCGCCAACGTCACCTTATGATATAAATTCAGAATGTGAAGGCAAAATTTCAATCAGGCGGGTGGTGTTCGCTGTGGCTTAGAGGTCAGAGCGTCAGGTGTATCCAACCAGGAGACGCAGGTTTGAATCCTGCCCGCGATTGATTTTTTCCTTTACTGAAATAACTTAATAATAAAAATACCTAAAAAAATTATAGCCACCTATTTAATTTTTATATCAAATCCAAAATGAGAAATGGTACTGGAGAAAAATATCAAAAATATTAATTTTCTCAATTAATACTTTGATGTTTAAGGTTAGGGCGTCAATTCAATGGAAAAAAAAAGTTCTATTGGTACACATTCTAAGTTTTTTGACGTGGTAACAGATAAATGAAGAAGAATTAAAGAAAAACTAAATTA
Source organism: Acronicta aceris (assembly GCA_910591435.1). Classification (NCBI taxonomy): domain Eukaryota; kingdom Metazoa; phylum Arthropoda; class Insecta; order Lepidoptera; family Noctuidae; genus Acronicta; species Acronicta aceris. The sequence goes on along the minus strand of OU342767.1, from coordinate 1,844,771 downwards.
AATTAATTTACGTTGACACATACAACGTAAAGAGTCACCTACCAAAAAGGTAATTAGGAAATGTTCGAAAAATATATTATGCGTCCGATCTGATTTTAGGAACAAGGCTGATCATTTTAAGGCTTTAGTGAGTAAAAATCTGAGTTATGCATGTCGATGTAAATAAAAATACTTATTTCTTAAAGAACCAACTACTTTTTTATGAATCAAGCCGACAAATGAGCTGACGAGCCACCTGGTGGTAAGTAGTCATCATATCCCATAGACACTTGCAACAGAGGAGTTGCTGATGCGTTGCTAACCCTTAAGAACCCCTACGGACAGCAGACTGCCAGAGCCGCAGCAACCGAGGGGAACTGGCTCTTACGCGCAAAAGTCGAAATACACACCAAGGTGCTTTATGACAGACTCCGACGTAAGGGTGGTCACTAGTCAGTCAGACCCCAATAGGTCCTACCACCGAGAAAAAACGACTTCAAATAAAATCTTGATAAGATACAACTGTAATAAAATCTTTTAAGGTATATTAGTCTCTATTTAACTTTGTTTTCAACAAGGAAGGTTCCGTATTTATCTTTGAAAGTAGTCCACTAGAAAATACTCCTCAAAACTTTCAAAAACTTACACATGCTGAAATTGAATAACTTACCGTAAGTGGCCGAAACCCTTTTACGAAGAAATCAAATAAAAGTACGAAATAGACCCGGCTGAAATATTATGGACCCTTTAACGTCCATTTGAGATAAGACTTACAAGAAGTTCTTATATTTAGTTTTAGTGAATACCTACAGTTCCGCACTCTCATTTAGATAGGCATTTCGTATGAGGCGAGAAAATACCTAACTTGCTCGGACCTCTTAAGGACTGACTGGCTGATAGCCAGCGGCGGAATCTGTCGTAAAGCACCTTGGTGTGTGTTACGACTTTCGTGCACGTGAGACCCAGTTCCCCCTCGGTTGCTCTGGACTCTGCAGTCCATAGGGGCTTTTAAGGCTCGGCAATCCAATATCAACTTCTCTGGTGTTGTAGGTATCCATGGGCAGCGATGACTACTTATCATCGGGTAGTTCGTCTGCTCGTTTGGTATCATAATCAATAAAAAACAGTGTTTCTCAAAAGTCTGTGTCTGGATTCCACACAAGAATGCTAAATATTTGAGAAACACTAAAATGAAATAAATCGTCGTATCTTGCATTTTGTATGACGATATTAAATTCCGAGCGTGCTTACCCCTGTTTATGGGGGTTGGGTCTTATACAAAACAATCGCATTTTCAATGCTGATCTTTAACTCCTTGATGATAACATTGTGAGGGAACCTCTACTAATGGATCATTTTATTTATGCTCCGAAAAATCATCATACTATTACGCCTGTATTCCCCGAAAGGATATGCAGAGGTGTACTAATGTACTCCCACATTTCGCCAGCATTTTAAGTTTTATTTAATAGGGGGCGATCCAAACCAAATTCTAGCAACTGAGAATTTCACAGAAAAACCCATTCAAATTGCTCGACTTGGGAATCGTACCTTTAGATCTCTAGCGTAGCAGTCGCGCTTAGGTGCACTAGTCTAATGAGGCAGCCAAAAAAGTATCCTTGTAACTTTATTCTTGAGGGTTTGACTTAAACGTACCGGCAAACTGTGGGTGTACGTCAGAACATAATCAAGCCATTATACTGTCCCACTGCTGGGCACGGGTCTCCTCTAAGAATGAGAGGGATTAGACTATAGTTCAACACGCTGGCCTAGTGCGGGTTGGCAGACTTCACACGCCATCGAGAAAATCTCTCAGGCATGCAGGTTTCCTCACGATGTTTTCCTTCACCGTTTAAGGGCGTGATAATTAACTATTTAATACGCACATGACTTCGAAAAGTCAGAGGTGCGTGCCTTGGGTTCGAACTCGAGACCTTTGACTTGGCAGTCCAACGGTCATACCACTAGACAATCACTGCTTATTAGTACGTCAGTACACATCTGCCAAACCCTTCAAGGAATACAAGCGTAATGGTATATTCTATTCGAATATCGTATTTTCGAATAAGTGCTGTATATGTAGGTAGAGCAAATATGACCGATTATCGTGTATCACCCGACTAACACTCCGAACTAAAGAGTCAAGTATCAAAATAAGTAACTTTGAAATTGGTCGATAATAATAAAACACCAAAATTTGGAGTTCCAACAAAATGTATTTTTTATAAAGAACTTTTTATATTTCCTTTTTTAGTGAAGTTTTTTTCTTTTATTTGTATTAACTTCACAAGAGTAAACGTAATTGTCTAAGTTACGAGTACTATAACAGTCAGCCCCAAAACCCAGAGGATTTCTTTACAGTTGCTACTACATTTCAACGTCCAATTACGGATTACTAACTACATTATTAGACATAAAGTGTGTTTAGTCTAGCTATGGAGCGAGGGCAATAAGATAAAAAAAAATCTTTGTAAGCAAATAAAATGTTGTAATTGGTAGTACCTACATATACGTAGGAATTGTAGTATTGTTCTGTAGTATTTGATAAAAATAATAGCTACTTAAAAAGAATCTTGTAAAAAATTCCTCGTATCTAAATTATATTATACTAGCTTTTTGCCCGCGACTTCGTCCGCGTGGAATAGTTACTTTGTTCCATATGAACTTTCGCGCCTACGTCATAACATCTACCTGCATGCCAAATTTCAGCCCGATCAATCCAGTAGTTTGGGCTGTGCGTTGATAGATCACTATGTCAGTCAGTCAGTCAGTCACCTTTGAGTTTTATATGTAATATTTAGATTTTGTATATCATTTTCCCAAAAATAAAACCCAAGATTTGATAAACAAACAAACACTCAAAATTTTTGATTCAGTGGACTCTGTTCTTGTTTTGAAAGGACAACATTTTATATCAACAGATATTTTATTAAATCAAACATCGGAGGCCGGACAAGCTCAAAGGCCGAATGCCGGAAATAATAAACTCACAACATCCCTTTGAGATGCCAAAGTATCCTATTTACGACATTATAACACACATAATGGTATTCACGACGAAATGACATGAAAAATCTTGTTAGCAAACACTCAACGGTATCTGATTTCGACGTTTACCATAATGAAATTCGATTGTTCAATATTGAACCATATACTTCAGTTAATAAGAGATATGAGAATTGTCTGTGGGATGCTCCAACCTGTATAAATTCCAAAGGTAATAACTAAATGTTAGCGGGATTATAGCTTAATGAAATTGGACATGGTATAACTAGAATTCTGGGAAATAAATCTAATATGTTTTTGTTTAACAAAATTGAAATCTGTAGATTTTATTATGATGGTAGTCAGAAATTATAAGATTAATATAAACACAAAATTACTAATACTTTGGTCTAAGTTCGTTCCAGTCTATTTCGTCTCGTGAATTATTAATATTCTCGGACAGTTTGACCCCTCATTGCACGAAAAGCCTATAAAATTAGAGGTCAATTTATACTGGAAATATACAGGTGACTTTAAAAATATGCGACAAATCGTAATGGGAGGTACAGTAATTAATTTATTTAAAAAGTAATTTTAATTATCTGAATTGTCCAGATTTTTTTTATATAGCCATTTTGTGTCCCACTGCTGGGCTAAGGCCTCCCCAACTGAGTCCAGGATTTTCTATCCTGGGCTTCCTCATACCACGTCGGCAAAAAGCGGTCAAGATCATCTCGCCAACGTCTCTTAGGCCGACCCCGTCCACGAATAACATTGTGAGGTACCCACTCTGTAGCTAGTCTCGCCCACCTGTCTAGATGCATACGGCTGATGTGGCAAGCCCATCGCCACTTCGAACTCGCAGTTTGAACGCCCACATTGACTATGCGCGTTTTGGAACGAAGGGTTGTATTTCGGACGTGGTCTGTCCTCTTTACACCCAAAATACTGCGTTCTATTGCTCGCAGGCAAACCTTAAGTTTGGTCTTCTGCTGTTCGGTCAGTGACCAAGTCTGGAAGCCTGTCTGTATAGTAAGTATATTTTAATTTGTAATCTGTATAGTACGAAGTGAAACCGTGCCTTCGTGAATCATTATTGTGTTTTTTTAAGTAGTTTTTTAGCGCCCCAAACCAACTTAGCAATTTCAGTACAATACCGATGTCTGATACACTGGTTGTCATTGTCAGGCTTTTTGGGCTTCTCATTCATCTAACTCAGCTCAGGTGTTTGTCTGTCAACCAGGGTTTTGATATCCATTATGAATGGTCATCCATTTTTACACTAACCGCATCTTAACATTACAGATTGATTGATCAGCGTAGTTATTACTTATCGGCAAGCCTTGGAATTTTATATTCAGGAATGAACCCAATTTTACTACTAAACCTAGCTCAAGGCAACCAGTTCTAAAATATTTTCTAGAATTTTGGCACGAAGCCGGGGTCCATTCCACCTTTCATAGATTGATCTACGATGAGTCACGTAGCCATTCCCATATATCTTAATACCGAAGACCTTGATTCACGGATATTGAAACGAACGCCATAAATTCCCATTGCCTGATATGGTAGCGAATTCAGATTTAAATTACAATCTAGAATTTATTTTACATTTTTGAGGTTCAGTTGTGTTTAAATTATAGATGCTATGAAATTGACTTATTAAAAGTATTTCATGGACGTAAATAATGAAAATAGGAAATGTATAATTTGCTTAGAAGAAAATATACATATGCTTAAAGAAATAAGAACTTAATAAAATCTATGGAGAAACACGTCTCTTCACCTTCGAGGCGGGACGGCTAGTAAAATTCCCAATAATAACTTGGAGTTTGAATTTGACCGTGTTTAATGGCAATAGGCTCACAGATTGTCTATACCTTTTAAAGTCTAATCTCATTAGTGGCCAGCCTAATGGCATTAACCGGGCAAAAATACAAATTTCGGATTAATACTGAAAATATCATACTGTTACGCCGAGTGACTATTAGAACGATGGAGATGACAAGGACTCCATGGTCTGCCGCGCTTGCAGCTATTAGAGGCAATATTATTGAAGCTATAGTAAAGTTATAATCAATATTGATTCGTATGTTATATTCCTACTTATATGAAGTGGATGTCCAAGTTAATTAATTCCAGATACTAATTGGAAACTAGCCAGCAACATGTCACTAATGATGCTCTTAACCATCTGATTTACTAGTATTAGACAAGGCATTACCGCATTTGTAATTAGGATCACTTGTCTTCCGCGCGTCAGCCCAGGCTAGCCAGGTGATCCAAGTGCTCTTTCATTAATACGAATGAATATGTCCTCTTTAACCTGTCAAGTGGCGAAAAGCTATTGGCAGAAAATTGACATCTGTAATACTTTATTTACAGTTTTTAATTCATATTTTACCTTCTCTTTGTAGATTTGGAAATGGTTTAGGTAAGCTTTGTCGGTAGAAGAATTATAATATTTTTAGTGGTAGCAAAAAAATTATATTCAAATGTGATATTATATTTTTAAAATTTATTTAAGTTATCCTAATAAATTCTTAATGTTTTGATCAGAAAGGTAATTTTGGTAGGTACTTAAAAATTTAAAAAGTATCAGTAAAATCTGCTCTGCTTTTTGCTTTTAAAAGAAAAGTAACCACACTAGGATTTTCTTCTGTTTTGTGGGTGCTTTTTACAAACACAAATTATCACATACACAAACACCCAGACCCGGAACAACTACCTGTAGGTTATACAAATATTTGTTCCGTGTAGGGATTGAACCCACATTGCGTGGCGTAGAAACCGATCGCTCAGCCGCCAAGTGTCGTCTCAATAGCTTAATAATTAGCTACAATTGAGACAGAAAATTTACCTAAAGTTTAAGGGTCAATATTCAATTCACTGGACAATGGAACTGGATCGAAATTATATTTTGGTCATTTTTTAAGTACCACATTTTGCCCTTCAGTTACTTTGGTTGGATACTCACTAAACTATCTAGACTATTATTATCAACAAAAATTTATATTCTCATCGATCAAATTTCCGACCCACCCAAATGTGTCCGCTATTTTCCAACACAAGTACATAAAGTCAGTTTTATCACTTGAAATATATTTCGTGTTCCATAACACTCGTTATTTTATTACTTAGAAGAGGTCGCCATGTCTGCAATTGTTATAAATGATTTCACTCGCTCTACATTCAGAAATATCACCTTTTATTACGGTTAATAAAAATTTATTACCATTGACATCACTATAAGTATTGTCTTGGAGATTTGCATGGCTTTTATTGGTTTAGAGATTGGCTTCGAAATTGGGTTAGATGTCTAACGCTGTCTGAGTGATATCTTTTCTACATTTTTTGGAATTGTCTATTCTGGATCCTACATCTTATAATGGATTCTAGACTAAGCGTGACTGTATATTAATGTTTATCTCATTATTATTCAATGAATCTAAAATTTGATCAGACTTCTTTTTAAATCAAATATCTTGTTCCAAATATATTTTATACTATCAATTCTAAATGTTGATATGTTCCACAAATGTTACGTCCTCAAATTCTATTCAATAATTCTTAGCGTTTCTAGACTACTATTAGATACTAAGCTCTCATCTATCCAACTGTTTCAGTAATATTGTCACATAATGATAGATGGTGCTGCCTAGCGTCTCCACGCGCCGCCATTTTAAGGATATCGAATACATTAGTGTTTTTATTACGAACCTTTGATGTTTCTCCTGAAGTGTCGTTAAGTTTTGGTGTCTCCAAGATATCCATATTTTGTACAACTTAGGTATGTTTATGAATATTACTTACATGACAAAACACATGGTTCACGGTTTACATTATTTTATGTCCTAAGCTACAAAAAAATAAGGATTAAAATCTCGATCAAACATAATATTATGAGTATTCATATCCAGCTTATATTTTAAAGTAATCAAATATTTAAATGTCAATTTATTTATGATATTAAAATCTTTGAATTATTATTATTCGCTTTTTAACGACCTCTCAATTTTTAACTAGAACATTCTCTGAGGGAACTTAATATTACTTTTATATAATAAGTCGAGAAGAATCTTTAAAAGGCGAAGATAGTAATATTCTAAACATAATTATTAACCAGATAAATTATGTGTTTTTATTCATTGATCTATCCAGAATTAGTCATATGGTTATATATTTATCGTATTTATTATAGATATCTTTTGGATTGCTTCCAGAACACGATTCGATTACAGCGCTAGAACTTATTGGCGGGCCAACACATTGGCTTCACTTGCACCAATTTGGCGAATCGTTCAAATATATTAGTTTTGAAGAATTGATCAAACTATTCTCTTTAATATCTGTTGTCGTGTTACAGTAACATTTTGGTTGATAACATTGCTACAGTTTTATTTTATCAAGGATCCAATTACATCCATAAAATATTATTTTAGGTGTTTGTTATGACGATTTTACGAACTAAATTGGTTTAACTATGACACCCAAGTATTCTTCTATTATCATTTGAATTTAATTAAAATGGAACTCCTATCAGACAGTCTACCAAATATTTATCTTTCTTACTGGTATTTATATTAATCTTCTATTAATCTTTGGTACTGCATAAATTGCATAATCAAAAATACTATAATGAAAAACCTACGCGTAGTTTATATTAACTTATTTTTACTTTCTTAAAATAGAACTCGTCAAATGTATAAAGAGAAACCCCTTTAAACGAAGCATTACCGCTGTTGAAACTAACATAGCTAATCCTACGTGTACTCAATCTGTTGCCAAGTGATTCAAGATTAATACTTTACACGTTGCTCTACTTTAGCGCAAATAGGATAGCTATATCTATTTTATATGCCTATTTATTGTATATCGAAATGTTATCATTTATATCTAGAAATAGCTTCAAAAGTATGATTTGCGAATTGACTTAGTAAGCGCGTATCACCTTATTTATACATTTGTTTTATGTAGATGATGTTGTATTATAAAGTGTTTTGTTTTTTTAAGGGTCCGGCGGAGCGTGAATTGCCCTCAAAAACGTAATACCGAAATAAATCGTAATCCAGACAATATTCTATCAAATTATGTTATTATTCGGATTTAGATACTGTTAATCTAGGCTCCTACAGAATAGGAATTTCGTATGCTACTACTTCACTGAAAATAAAAGACCGGAAAATCGAAAAATTCCAAACTTGGTAAAGTTATCAAAAATTTCATTCGCTTACAATTATTTCTTGTGAAGTATTTTGGACGAAAGGGTGGAGTAGGAACCTAGATTAACGGTATCGGAATCAGAATAATAACAGAATTTGATTAAATTGTGTTTGAAATACGATTTATTTCGGTATTACGGTTAGAGAAATTCGGTCCGCCGGACTCTTAAGGAGTCAATTACGTAATACTAATTATGTGTGTTTATTTATCCTATTGCCTTGAATAAATACCAATTTCATCTGTCTTTAATGAGGTAAACTACCAAACTAATGTAAAAATATTTATAAAAATGTAAATTCTTTTAAAATCTACAAAGTAAAAGGAAAACTTTAATATGAAACTAGCCAGCGATACTAGTCCATTTGTAGGTTATTGGTATATTTTCCGTCCATATGCTATGTTATAGCTCGGGCGTTGCCAACACTCCGCGCGAATATCGCTCGGAGTTTAGCTCGAAAGGAAATCAGTTTCCGTGATATATGCTACATAAGCGTTTATATTATGCAGTGGTGCCTGGCAAAGTATATTTTGTGGATAATAAATTGTTAGGTATACCAGTACCTAATAATTTATTAGGTAAATCCTTATAACAAACAGGTTACATTGGTATGTAACCTGTTTGTTATAAGGATTTACCTTTCTAAAGTGATTTATTTATTTATAGAATATGATCTATGCTATCCTTACTAAAATTATAAACATGAAAGTTTGTGAGTATGAATGTCTGTTACTCTTTCACGCCAGACCGGCTGAACGGATCTGGATGAAATTCGGCACAGAGATAGATTATAGTCTGGAGTAAGTCCACGCAGACAAAGTCGCTGCAGAAGCTAGTTCAAAATATTTTTATATTTCTTGAGTTAGCTCTTTGTCCCTAAATAGCTTATAATTGCAGACAATCACGCATATTCCCCAAAGGGTTAGTCAGAAATGTATATTACACCTCTGTAAAAAGTATATTGATTCATCTTCAATATTAGCGTCATAGCTGTCCCCTTAATATTACACTAATACAAATAAACAGTTTGTATTGCCAGAGTGGACTCTGTCATAGACAGGTGAAATCTAATACCACCTCTAGGGGCGAAGGCTTTTAACTTTGAGTGACAAACGCATTTATTTGAAAAGCCAGTGGCTAGCTTGCGCAGATCAATAGATGCGAAGCTACCTTTATAAATCCTTTTGAGCCTCCATGAATCTACAACTAGTCTGATGCTGGCTGTGAATACTTCACAGTATTCGAGTTTTACCATCATCAACCCGTTTTACTGCTCCACTGGGACACAGGACAGGTGTCCTGTTAGAATGAGAGAAGTTAGGCTATAGTCCAACGCTGGCCTAGTGCAGGATCATGGAATTAGATTTTAATGAGAGTTAAAATGTTCTTAAAATGACGTTGTTTTCACAATATAACATATCATACCATCACACCTGTATTCCTCGAAGGGTTAGGCGGAGGTGTACTAATGTACACCCACAGTTAACCAGTATGTTTAGGTCCCATGTTATAGGGGGCGAGTCTATTTCCATTAACCGAGCACAAATTGATACTCCCAATAACAATTTGCTCGACCTGGGGATCGAGCCCAGGACCTCTAGCGTAGCAGTCGTGCTTGGGACCACTAAACTAAATGCAACTACCAATAGGCCAACTGTAGTTAATTGTTTGAACGCACGGTTAATGGCAATAGGCTCAGGTTTACATTCAGGTATTCAGTTTGAAATATCAGAAATTTCCAATAATGTACGTAACTTAATAATCTATGCAGCTTAATTTTAAACCAGCAAACGCAATATCTAATCTACTAATTACAAGCTAACTGCCTCGTTGGTGTAGTGGTCCCATTCGCAACTGCTACGCTAGAGGTCCTGCGTTCGATTCCCATGTCAAAGTCCCGAGCAAATTGTTATTGGATTGTTACAGCTCGCAGTTTGGATTTGCGCCCGGTTAATGGCAATAGGCTCGTCCCTTATTACATGGGACATAAACATACCTGAACTGTGGATATACATTAGTACACCTCTGCCTTACCCTTCGGGGAATACAGCCGTGATGGTATGGTTATTATAATAATTATGAGGTACGTAGATCAAAATCCCCCAAATGTATCCGAATGCAACATCATAACCCTCCCTTTTTTAATCATCTAAGCCTGTCTTCACATCGTTATTTTTTCAGTGTGGATTTCCCTCACACGCTTCGGTACGTAGCCATACATATGTATGTGGCATTCATATCGTACATGGTAAGTCGGAATCCGGGGATGCCTCGGGACTTATTAACGCATTCCCTACTTCCCACTGTGATTCACTGGCGTATTTCTAACGCTTCTTTTCTGTTTGGTCCAAGTTATTAGATCGGGCGGGTGCAACAGGTTACAAAATAATTATACATTTCGGTGAATTTTTTTTTTATCAATAATCCTACATACCGTCATATCATGTCGGTATTTCTCGAAGATTTAGGCAGAGGTGTACCTACTAAAACTACTTTTACGCTATCCAAATTAACCACGTACCCAGCTTTGCTAATAATGAATTTGTACCTCTACTTTTATGGAATTTAAATAATGAAACGGACTCAATAACAAACAAAATTGAATATTTAAATTTTGAGGAATTTAATGAGTTCATTTTCATAATAAATAAACCAACTGACCATAAAATATCCGATAGCTGAAATTATAATAATTTACGCAGTGTCATGTTTTCAATTATTTTAATCGTTGAATATTTTGATCACAAACACTAAATACATTTCGGATATGTACGTAATTTGATTTCCAATTAATTTTTAAATGAGTGCAGGAGTTGCTTGTCATAGGAAACTTATTTAAATAAAATGAAATATATATTTATGTATGCAACCGGCGAGAAGATGTGAGAAGAAGATGAGATGAATATGGAAGAAGCCAAAGAAGTAAGTGTAAGAATCGTAGCAAGTGGCGGTCTATAGTTTCTGCTTACTCTTGTGGGAGAAAGGCGTGAGTGTATAACATACATAACATAACATAATCAACCCATTATATTGTCCCACTGCTGGTCACGGGTCTCCTCTCAGAATGAGAGGGATTAGTGGCTATAGTCCACCACGCTGGCCTATTGCGGGTTGGCAGACTTCACACGCCATCGAGAAAATCTCTTAGGCATGCAGGTTTCGTGTGAGTGTATGTATGTATCCAAATTTATGCATGTTGTCGGATGCATTTAAAAAGAGTTTCAATGACAATTTAAAAAGTCCCTAGACTTTTCATCAATATTGTGGGTGCGTTTAAAAACACAAAACATCACATACACACAGATCCAGAACCGGAACAACTAACTGTAGGTCATATTTTTATTATTATTATTTAGCTTGAATTATCCCAAAACCAAGTCATAAATAAAAAAAGGTCATATAATACACGTTTTTATTGGTGTGCGAAAAATATTATTAAGTAGCTCTTGCCAACACAATGAAGATAAAGTTGGAAAAAAATGTACACGAATTACTACTTTCTAGCAATACTCCACGGTTTCATCAACTTAAACGGCTCCTAAGGGGCATAGCGCGATGTTAAATAGCTTAGCATCTTCGTCAAGAATACAACTATCAAATGCAAAAACAATATTTCAAATCTGGCTGGTAGTCCATAGTAATGAAATGGTCAGTGATTTACATAAAATAATGTTAATATTCTTACTTACTTTATTAAAAATATGGATATTTCATATAAAAACTATACCGCTGACCGCTTTCGCTTATGATTTAAGAATAAATCCCTAACAGTGTTGTTTTGATTCTTTTTTATGTTCTTGTTTTAAGAATGCTTTCATGGCTTCCAAAAGGCGGCGTATGATTTGTTGCCGCGAATATTCCGAATACGCGCTTTGTTGGTCCCTAAATAACTATGGAAAAAGGATTGCCAGGCACTTTTCTCTTTTTAAGAAGTTTGTATCTTGAAATAGAAAGTAATTGTGGGGTAAAATGAGTAATAGCGGATGAGTTCGTGTTTGTATTAAAAATATTTTATTTATTGTGTATTAATATATAACTGCCCCATTGATTGATTAGTAGCAAGCGAGCTTGCTTAGCCTATGGTCCTGGGTTTGATTCCGGGGTCGAGCAAAATGTTATAAGGATTTTCCATTAGGAAACAGTGTTTGGATTTATGCTCGGTTAATATCAATATGGACTGTTATAAGCTGATGATGATGATGAATGTCCATAGATTGACCCTCTATTAACATTACACGTAAACTGTCCATCATTTCACCTTTGCCTAACTCTTCGGAGATTATGTTATTCGGAGAGTATGATTATTGGTATGATTTTTAACCCCCGACGAAAAAGAGAGGTGTTATTAGTTTGTAGTGTGTCTCTGTGTATCTGTGTGTCTGCCTGTTGTATCGTAGCGCCCAAACGAATAGACTGCTTTTGATTCAGTTTTTTTGTTTGAAAGGTTACTTTATTGAGAGCATTCTTAGCTAAGATTTTAAAAAATCTGGTTAGCTGTTTGAAGATTATCAGCTCTTTTCTGGTTCATGAATGCGCAACTTCCACAGGTCTGGTCGGTTGAAATTTTAAATTTAATGTTATTAAATAATTATTTTAAAATATGTATTTCAGCTATGATGTCAAATTTCAGAGAAACATGCATGTTCGAATCGAAACAGTAGGTACATGTATTTAAACGAACACATTATGGAAACCAACGGACTTTAGAAAATCAACGTAGTTCGAATCGAAGCTAAACTTAAATTAATCCCGAATCTAAATAGACCGACCAAAGGAAATATTCACTAGATACGAGACCAACAAAATAAACAGAAACGCATTAACGGCTAATGGTGAAGGTGGTTCGCCTCAAAATGACGAACAAACAAACAATTGTACTAGTGCTCCACTCTTTGTTGAGTGTTTACGATGTGTCGTTGGAACCCTTTGGGTTTCAGTTTATTTTGATGATACTGAAGAGATATCGTTTGAAAGATGCGCTTTGTTCCAAGAATAAACGTTTCTGGAATGATATGTTGCTTTAGGATGAGGCAATGTCAGATTATAAACTTGTATGTTATTATTATTGTGTTATAACACTAGTAACTGCCCCGTTAGTCTAGTGGTTTCAAATGCGACTGCTACGCTAGAGATCCTGAGTTCGATTCCCAGGTCGAGCAAGTTATTGGCTTTTCTATAAAATTCACAGAAATTCTGGATTTGTGCCCGATTGATGGCATATACATGATACATGGGATCTAAATATACCGGCGAACTGAGGGTGTACATTGGTACGCTTCTGCCTAACCCTTCGTGGAATACAGGCTTTATGGTGTGTATATGAGTAGTACCTATTCGATTTTTAGATAGAATAAGATTTATTGTACATAATAGTAGATATACCACCACGAGAACAAAATACTCTAAGTCCACATTTATCATGCGTACCGCTAAAATGTGGAATGCACTTCCCGAGTGGGTCTTCCCTGATGGATATAATCTGGGTGTCTTTAAATCACGAGTGGATCGGTTTCTTCTAGACAAGCGCGCTCCATCTTAGATCGCAGTATCGCATGACATCAAGCGAACTGGTGGTCAAGCGTAAGCCTATCACGAATAAAAAAAAGACTTTATGTCCCAAATGGTAAAGCAGGAGTTACGTATATTAATGTACACCCACATTTTGCCGGTATGTTTATGTCCCATGTAAAATGGGGTAACCCTATTGTCACTATTAAGCACAAATCCAAAGTCTGAGCTGCCATTGTGAATTTTAAAGAAAAACTCAATATGACTTTGTTGGACCTGGGAATCGAATACAAAACCACTAGCTTAGTAATTGCGCTCAGGATCAGAAGAGTAATGAGGCAGTCAAATTCAACATTATTTATAAAAAAAAAAACAATAACCTCAGACTTCCACTTTAACATGTCATCGACGCAAGACTGTGGCAGAATTTTGCTTTTATATTTGACGTAAAAGCTACGTAGAGTTTCTGAATGCATTTTCTTTGTTTCCTTTGTTATGCTTATTTTGTTACTATGCTCATTCTCTTTGTTTGCCTTGTATTTCTATCATTGTTCTATTTGTATTTACTAATAGGTCAGAAAAAATATCTATCCGGATGGGTATCATTCATTTAGACTTTAACTCTTCTATGACGGGATCAGCTCCCAGACTGTTGATGTCACTTGACTTAATATCTACATTTTACAAAGCGATGATCATCGGACCTTTGCACGTCACATATCATCACGCCTGTATTCCCCGAAGGATTAGGCAGAGGCGTAGGTACTAATGTACACCCACAGTTCGCCGGTATGTTTAGGTCCCATGTAATAGAGGGCGCGAATATTGCCATTCTAGCCTAATGCGGGTTGGCAGACTTCACACGCCGTCGAGAAAATCTGTCAGGCATGCAGGTTTCCTCACGACGTTTTCCTTCACCGTTTAAGCGTATAATACGCACATGACTTCGAAAAGTTAGAGCCTTGGATTCGAACTCGAGATCTTTGACTTGGCAGTCCTTTGGTCATATCACTAGGCTATCACTGCTTCCATAATGGTATGTTATTTATTATTTCTGTAAAATTAAAAATACGTAGGTAAAAATTAAAACACTGTTTCCCCTTAACGGGAAAAAATCTTCTGCATTATTAAAAAGGCAGCAGAAAAAGCAAAGTCATCCAAGTATAAGTTAAACAGGTTTTGTTGTGCACTCAAATTGAAAGACTTAAGATTGTTTCCAACAACTTTATGATAAATGGGTATGCCGTAGTTGACTGCCTTTACGATCATAGTTATTTTTGCTTTTAAATAAGGTACAATATGGCTGAAATAGCCATGCGCGTAAGTGATTTGGACAAAAATATTGAAATTAATAAGAACAATTATAGTGAATTCAAAACGCTTATGATCTTAATTTATTGTTTTAACACAGAGGTTTTACATTAAAATTTCCTAAAAAAATACTTTCACACATCTATTTCAAGCATACGGTTGAAATTGATATAAAATATTATTATAATTTAGTAATGTGTGTTTCGCATCTTCAGATCTAATTTTTTTTGGGATACCATCGTCCTTTAGAAATAAGTATAATTATAACAAAATGTCTATAACAAAATGTAGTTATTTATAAAAGTAGCTATCTTTATCAAAAATACTCTTTTTATTATCTTGCTGGTAATATTTTGACGGCATTTCTGGATTTTTACTTTGAGTAAAATTTTTACGAGTCAAGATAAATATAATAAGAGAAACTTACTCCGACTTTGAAAGGATGAACTCATAAAAATCTAATAAAAATCGTCATCTATTTAAAAGTGGTCCCACTCCATACTAAAATGTTTACTGTGAGACTACCTCTAATTCCTGTCTAGATTTTTCAAGGGCTAAAAGTTAATATTCTAAGTCTGAGGCGTCTATCTTCGTTCCTAACGAGGCATGTTTACTTTAATCAAAAAACTTTCTAGAGCTTAAAAAAAGAGTTTAACATTTTCCGCATCGTCGAGAAACTTCCTTGAACTATATATTTGCTGCTTAACTAAACGAAAGAGGGGAACTGCCAATAACAGAACTCTTTAAGACTGAGACTTAAGTTTTGAAAGATTTTATAAAAATAGAGATGTTGTTTCAATGTGTATCCTTTATAGAATATTCTTTGAGTTTATTGGGTGTATTTATTCCGTTTATGCGGGTAGAGATCGTTATTTATCCAACTCTTGTTTGTGATTGGTTCTTTGATATGTATATGGTTATTTTTGTTCTAGAGTTTTCTAGAACCTGATTGAATTTTGTCGTTGCTTTGTTCATTTTATTTATCGAACATTCTTTATGACTTAAATATGCCTGTAGTCATATTCAACTACCTCATTAGCTTAGTGGTCCTGAGCGCAACTGCTACGCTAGAGGTTATGGGTTCAATTCTCAGGTCGAGCAAAGGGTTATTGGGTTTATCCATTATACAGGCATTAATACAGGCGTGATGGTATGTTATGTTATGTATCATATTCAATTGGATTCAATTGTACATAGTACTGTTTGCGTAAACAAGAATGATTATATTTCAGTTTTGATTGATGAGGTAAATGAAAATTGAGAAAGCCAGAAATGGAATTACCAAATTGAAACTACAGGCTCACTTCATTGCGACTGTTCAGTTCCAATCCACAAATCAATTAGCAATTTCCTAGCTACCTCACTGGTATAGGTAGCTTTGTTCATTGCTATTTTTAAAATTAATAAACATTAATATTAATGAGAATCGCAACCGTGATTTGGCGCGATAGGTGCAGGCATTCGATTTCAAAGCTCCGATCAACTACCTATCACGACATACAGACCTTTCTGAACCCTATCACTCTCATTGTCAATCTAACATCACACATTTTCGGCCACTCAAGAAGCGGCCTTTGATAAGCGGCGTGTGTCAAACGGACTCCGATGACGTCACTACACCGGCCATTGTAGTTAATAACAGGCGGTATGAACAGTTTCTGGTTGGCAGTGCGCGAGATTGCAATCAGGCGTTTGATAGACTGTCCGGCACAATATCGCTCGTAAACGGACGTTCATAGTTATCGATAATGAGTGGTTTAGGAGCGAATGTTTGGAGAGTTAGGGAGTATGCGAAGGTATTATCAACCTTCACGTATGTGTTGCAATTTATAGTACCATTTATTTCGCTCTAGTGAAAGCTTGCCATACCTCAATATATTTGAAATTAGGTATGTGTTCGACAGCAAATATTGCTTAGATTTCATTAAAGTTTCGTTCGAATTTGAGATCTTAATCGGTACTGTTACTGAGTAGTTACCTTTTATATCTTAAGTCATATGTTATACAGATTGTTTTATCCATATAATTATTAATGATTTATACATAATTATGTGGAATACTTTAGAGTGGGGCATAGTGGAATCGAATAATTCCACTCACAATTGGAGCTGCTCGGCTGGGGAAGTACCACCACCTTGCAGAAAATAGTTCCGTGCTGTGTTATGTTTCTAACGGTGAGCAAGATCGCCAAAGCTCCGCGAGGAGGCATTGTGTTGGCAGTGGGGGGGGGGGGGACCAGTGGTCTTTTGTTACCGTCGCTGTTGTGCATGGCAGCATGTCTCTTATGCTGCCAGCCCAACTATTCCTCCTTAATTTACAGAGTCGGCAACGCGCCAATGATGCCCCTGGTGTTGCAAGCTTCCATAGGCTACGGTAATCACTTATCAGGTGAGCCGTATGCTTGTTTGCTACCTTAGTGGTATAAAAAAAAACTTCCAGATACATTGTATCAGTAATGGCTAAGTACATGATAATATCTGGTTCAAGAAAATATTTCATTTTGATGTTTTCTTCCAGTAGTATAATAAATTACCCATCTCACTGTTATTTTCTTTTATCATAAGATTTATGTTTCATTTATCTCGATTTCCATAAATAATTCCCATAAGCTTTTTAGTTCTAGTCACTGTAAGTGTTGTTGCTGAGCGCGACGTTTCCCAGATTGAACAGTGTTATTGGTTTTTTTTTAATAAATTCTCTGATTTCTGTTCTGTTCTTCAGAGTCTAGATTTCTGCCCTATATTATTACCATCATCAACATTCATTATACTGTCCTCTTGCTCAGCACGGGTCTCCTCTCAGAATAAGAGTGATTAATTAGGCTATAGGGCAGACTTTATACGCCGCTGAGAAAATGTCTCAGGCATGAAGGTTTCCTCACGATGTTTTCCTTCACTATTTCATCGCGTGATAATTTAACTATTAATACGCAGTGTGAGACGACGTCCAGTGAGATGTATGGACAACATGGTAAAGGTCGCTAGGAGTCGTTGGATGCAGGCGGCATATAACCAATCCTTGTGGAAGTCTTTGGGGGAGGCCTTTGTTCAGCAGGAGACTTCTGTTGGCTGATATAGATGAAGATATGTAACGCACATAACTTCGAAAAGTCGTAGGTATGTGCCTTGGATTCGGATTTGAGACATTTGAATTGGCAATCCACTGGTCATATCACTAAGTTATCACTGCATTATTCTCGGTTAATAGTTAATGGTAACAGGCTCATCCCATATAACATGTTACATAAAATTATACCAGTGACCTGCGAGTTAATACCCTCCGGGGATACACTCCTCTGTTTATGCTTGTTTCCAATTATGGTTTATGTTAACACTCTCCAACCCGTAATTATAATTATTGTTCTAGTTGTAATCCCTTCAGTTTGCCAGAGGTAGATGTCAGTTAGTACAGGCGTTGAAAGCTTGTCACTCAATGAAATCCACATTGCGGTGAGACGTGCTTAACACAACGGTTAGGGTTGCCTAGCGTCATTTGCATGAATGCTATAATATGTAGATAACAATTTTATATAACTATGATACTGCTATGATATAGCTGTCTCCCATTAGGGTAGGCAGTGACTTTAAATTACCTTTTGCTACAATTCTGGTACATCATTTTCGCTTCATCTAGATTCATTAACCTCTTCATGCGTGATCGTCGGTTTAGGGTGCTCTTTGAGAACGTCCGCAATTTGGTTGAAGTAAGGTGAGGTCGGTTCTTTCCAACTCTTCGATCTATGTCTTTTACGAAAGGCGTTTTTAGTAATGTTTTCAATTGTAGCGTGTTATAAACTGGTCGCATTTTTACTTTTAACTTATAAAATTTTCTGTCCCTTGTTTGACGATTTCCCTCTTATAATCCTTATCTCATTTTCCGTTTTTTGGGTTTGAATATTTCCGAGTTCTCGTCTCATTATTCAATTTTTCTTTTTATATTTAGATTCCATGTGAAACAAGAAGAATTAAATACTACTAACATTGCAACTTAATATAAAAATTTTCTTGTTTTAAATTAGACGATTTTTCAGTTGCAGCCTATTGTTATTTAAGTTTCCTTTTTAAGTTTAAGAATTTTTCGTTACAACCTTGTTAATATTTTTTCCTTAACCCTGTTTAAAATGGTGGATATTACATACTGGTTCATTATTCTCAAAATTACCAACTCTTTAAACAAAAAAATAAGCAAATTGGAACCGACATCTAAAATCATGAAATCGCGGTATCAACAGATCACAGTTCACGTTTCACTGAGCAACATTTTGAACTGTTTGAAGGAATATTTCAATAGCTGCCGAGTCATTTTCTATATTGCTCAACAGATGTACTGACCCGTTTGAAAGTCCCCTGTCTAGGGACGTATCGAGTATAAGATTTATAAGCTCGAGAATATAGCTTTGAAAATAAATACTTGGTTACAAAAGTTTATGTGAATTTTATCTTGAAAGGTTGGTTGTAGAAATTGTTTACGATAAGTGAGTTGAAAGTTGAGTGGAATTAAACTAGCCACTTGCATGAAGTATTAGTTTCAGTAAATTGCTGGTCCCCAAACCTGTGACGTTTTGTCAATTTTTCTTTAATGAATGCTTTTTTTCGAAGAATCTAACTCTTACCCGTCCAATGGTAGGTAATGGTGTTGTTTCTGTATATTTAGAGGCCCTTCTCTAATGAAATAGCTCAATAAAATGCTCATAAATTTAGACTTATTTTAAGTAGTCAATTCATGCTTCTTCAGGTAAATGGAATGCGGTTCCACGTGGTATGTTCCAGAAAAAAATCCGGTGCTGGTCATCCGTTTTCATCATCATCAACAGCTCGATGCTGGATCAGCTGGACCAAGGTGTCATCATGCATCTCCTTTCCTTTATTGGAGATGAGCATTTCTCTATAAGCTATGTCGGACATAGCTTATAGAGAAATGCTCATCTTTACGATAAGTGAGTTGAAAGTTGAGTGGAATTAAACTAGCCACTTGCATGAAGTATTAGTTTCAGTAAATTGCTGGTCCCCAAACCTGTGACGTTTTGTCAATTTTTCTTTAATGAATGCTTTTTTTCGAAGAATCTAACTCTTACCCGTCCAATGGTAGGTAATGGTGTTGTTTCTGTATATTTAGAGGCCCTTCTCTAATGAAATAGCTCAATAAAATGCTCATAAATTTAGACTTATTTTAAGTAGTCAATTCATGCTTCTTCAGGTAAATGGAATGCGGTTCCACGTGGTATGTTCCAGAAAAAAATCCGGTGCTGGTCATCCGTTTTCATCATCATCAACAGCTCGATGCTGGATCAGCTGGACCAAGGTGTCATCATGCATCTCCTTTCCTTTATTGGAGATGAGCATTTCTCTATAAGCTATGTCCGATATTTCAGTTGGCCTTCTAATTTCCGCGTTCCTTATGCAATCTGTAAGTACCAGTATAGTTGAATACTGAATCTCATGGAAATAAAATTGAAACAAAGATATGATTTCCATATTATTCCATAATAAACTATTAAACAATTTAAAATATATAAAAAGGAGTATTCTGCAATATGAATACAGAACTCGCAATAGTTACGGACAGTACGAACGGAGTACAAGTAAGCCAGAATTCACTCGGATAGCTTTAGGATGTATCGAATTCTGAATAATTCTCGATCAAATCTGAAGTCGCTAGTTGTGTTGGAAATCTGACAATATTTATTAATGCAGTATCAGCAGCTATTTATTCCAATGAAGTTATAGAAAATTGTGATAGATACTATGATTTTTCAAGCATTACTACGATTTCGATTATTTTAACATAGATCGATAATAAAATTGAAAATTTTAGCAATGTTAAGCAAGACGACCAAGTCCATAATTGCTCATATTTTATTTATACCGAGAGGTAGGGCATAGTGGAATTGAGTAATTCCACTCACAATTGGAGCTGCTTGACTGGGGAATTACCAACACCTTGCAGAAAATCGTAGCCAAATAACATAGCTCCGTGCTATGTTGTGTTCCTAACGGTGAGCAAGGTCGCCAGAGCTCCGTGAGGAAGCATTTATATTTATATATACTTTATTGTACACCAAATACAACATTGGACAGGACATAGTGGGACAAAATAATCCCCCACACTGCCAAGCGTTGTGTTGGCAGTGTGGGGGACCGGTGGTATTTTGTTATCGCCGGTGTCATGCCTGGCAGCATGTCTCCTATGCTGCCAGCCCAACCATTCCTCCTTAATTTACAGGGTCGGCAACGCGCGAGTGATATTAATAAATTTATTTATTTAATACATTTGCACACTTAATAAATGCACATGGCGGACTTAACACCGTAGGAGTTTTCTACCAGTCTACCTTCAGGTGGTGCAGAGATAATCAAGGCAGATGCTTAGCACTAAGTACTTACAAAAACAGATGAAGATATAATATGTATACGATACAAAAATTATAAATATACGTAAATAATATTAATCAATGTAGACTTATATACATATAAACTACACAACTACACAAATACACATATCTATCATATACATACATATATATATATGATATATATATATATATATATATATGTATACTGTAACCGCTTACCATCAGGCTGCTTGTTTGCCACTTTGAGGTATAAAAAAAATTAATTATCTGTATCAACATTATTGAAGTATTGAGTATTGAGACATTTATTTGTACGATAGCTTAAAATTTTCCCCACGCATTAATTTACATTTGTAAAGCTTCACTATATGGTGAGAAAATTGAAGTAGGACCTTCTTTTGACACTTAAAACCATTTAATCAATATTGAAATTCACTTATTACAGAAGCCAAATATTTTAAAGGTGAAATTAGTATTTATTTCGTTTTGAAAACATACGACGTATTAAAACGTGGGACGTGGACACTTAGTTAAAATATCATATAACCCTGTGAAGAATAATGTTGTGAATAATATCAAGTAACATAACATACCATCACGCCTTATTCCCCGAAGGGTTAGGCAGAGGTGTACTAATGTACACCCAGTTCGCCGCTATGTTTAGGTCTCGTGCCATAGGGGGCGAGCCTATTGCCATTAATCGGGTACAAATCTCAAACTCCGAGCTGCTACTGAGAATTTCACAGAAAAACCCAATAACATTTTGCTCAACCTGAGAATCGGTCCCAGGAACTCTAGCGTAGTATTCGCGCTTGGACCACTAGACTAATGTCAATTATTTATGTGATTATCCAGTGTCAATAGCACTGGGAAGTTATCATTCTAACAAACTGCTGAATGGTTAACCTTCTTACCATGGTATGAACTAAATATTTATCTGAAGAAGAATACTACTAGAATTGACTCACACTTATTATAATGTATGTACAATAAACGCTCAAAAGTCCACAAGCACGCTAAGTATTACATTGCTATGAACAGTACGAGCGAGCTCGATACAGCCAGTGCGTGTCACTTGTTAACGACAATGAATAGAAGGTCGTAAGTCAAACTAAACGTCAAGCTATTGCGTTGTGAGATTGCCTATGGACTTCTGGTCGCCACTGTACATACACGCAATATTTCGGTTGCCATTGGTAATCTCAATATCATTATTTTAATTATCTATTGCATTTATTTAATCTATTGGATTGCTAACCGGTGCTTCTAGATCATCATTATCATCAATCCATTTATTGTCCCTCTCTGATGGAAAAGGGAGAGCCTACTTAACTCTCAAATTAAGAGGACTACAGTCCATCACGCTAGACTACTATGGTTCTCGATTAGAAATAATAATTGGAAATATGCATCTGTTTTTGACAATCCAAAGTGCCACCTGTAGTACATAACGGTAAATAGTTGAAAGAATCTATCTTTTTAGGTTTTTTTGCATCTTCCATGCTAAGATTATAAAGATATTTTAGTGAAGAAAAAATCCGACCGCGGGCAGAAATCGAACCTGCGTCTTCTAATTAGATACACCAGACGATACCTTAAGACCTAAATTCAGGATGTGAAGGCAAATTTCGATATGGCGGGTAGGACTCGCGGTGGCTTAGAGGTCAGAGCGTCTGGTATATTTAACCAGAAGTTGCAGGTTCGAATTCTGCCCGTGATCGTAATTTTCCTTCACTAAAATAATTTTATAGTTGAATGCAAATAATCACATAGTTGTAGAATAAAACCTCAATTTAATAAAGGTATTAGAGGTTGAATCATTATGTACCCAAGAGAAATATATACAGAATTTGGAATAGGTAATTAAGGGTCTATTCTCTCACATGTTTTCCCCAAAGCGTGATTTAATTTAAATGAGCCGTCACCTCTTAATGATTACCTCACAGTTATTTACGTAGGTCAAACAAAAAAGATCTTGCCTAGCGGCGAGATATTTTTGACGTGATATTTTTAAGACATTTATTTTTATACGGGGAAAGTAAATTTGTCAAGCTCAGGAAGATTTCTGTAATTTTTATTAGGCTGTCCACTTAAGTTAATTACTGGAATGGTACAATAGAATTAAAGTACCCATACATTATTTTGAACACTGCTATTTTTACGCTGTCTTTGTAATGTTTTCTCTGGTGAAATGAAATGAAATGATATTTAATCTGCAAGTAGATCTTTAGAGATACTTTTTTTTTTATTATGTTCAGTATCATTGTTATCATAATTTTAATTTTTAACATTATGATTACAATGTTGATAGTGATATCAATTTAACTGATAAAAATTATAACATATCATACCATTACGCTTGTATTCCCCGAAGGGTTAGGCAGAGACTTACTAATGCACACCCACAGTTCGCCGGTATGTTTAGGTACCATGTAATGTCCATGTAATAGTGAACCTATTGCAATTAAGCGGGCACAAATCCAGACTCAGAGCTGCTACTGAGAATTTCATAGAAAAACCCAATAACACTTGGTCGACCTCTAGCCTAGCAGTCGCACTTGAGACCACTAGACTAATGAGGCAGTCCAATTACAAAAAGATTCATAATTATTTAATTAATGATAATAATGAGGGTGACGCCAATAATAATTATTTTGATAACAATGTTAATTTGATGTCACGTTTGGCGTAGTGACTGAGCAAATATATGTATGATCTACAGGTAGTTGTTGCGTGTCTGGGCGTTTGTGTATGTGAGAATTTGTGTTTGTAAACGCACCCACAATACAGGAGAAAATCTAGTGGGGGGCGTTTAAAAAAATGTTGTCGATTATAACGACGAAGATAACTTCGATGATGAAAATTATGATGATAGGAACGGAAGCGACAATGATAGTGATAATAGGGAAGATGTTTTGAATAATAATGATGATCATAAAGATCAGCTTTTTACGTGTGCTAACCGTTTAAGTCCCAAATATTCTCCCGTGTATTCTGCATTCGATTTACGTTTAGCAAACGAACACATTGCGTTTCGTTATATAAATTATATATTTTTTCGAAGCGTGTTTACTGACGCGCGCTCTCACCTTATCGTGTTGACATTTAACTTGGCTCCCAAATTGTAAGGAATAATGTCAGTGACGTAATTCTCGTTTATAGCTTTAAATTTGAACGAATTAATGGCAGGTGTTTTCCGGGTGGTTCAGCTGGTGATAAATTCGGAGAAAATGGTGGAAGAGGTAAATTTGAAGTTTATTAGCAATATAAAAAGAAAAAACAATCATGATTTTTTATTTTAATGAAAATAAAAAAACTGTTCAACAACGAACATCATAAAATAAAATTTATGAGAGACTCATGCTTGTATCTAAATTTTGAATTAAGCTTAGATAACACCCCAGTTTGTTGGTTGACAAACATGACATTCATAAGCATTATCTCGTTCCTAAAATAAACTTTGTTACAGTACAATATTTTCAGTGTCAAAATACAAAATTATGCTTTCGAGGCAATACATCAAATATTTATTTTAAAAACACTTCAGCGTAGCAAACTTACTTTATGAAGCCAAAAAGCAAAGTTTAAAGTTTTGCTATTTCTGGTAAAACAAACAAGACTAGGTACATATTACATAATTTACGCTTTACTTTAACAAGAAAGACGAAAATATAAAACAAAAAGATACCAATAAAATTACACAGTGAATAAAACAATGAATTATCTGCAATGACTCTTCAAATAAGTTACAACTCTGTTTATCCATAACTATTCGTTTTCAAATCATAAGCGGCAGCGGGTAGAAGTCGCTCGTCAACATAACATTTCAATGATACTTAAGTTCTCTGTTTTTATTATACAGTCGCCAGCACATCAAGTTACCACAAACTGTCTTTACCCAATGGATAATAAACTCTATTGTTTGGTGATTAAATTGAAAATGGATTGAAGAAACCAATACCATGATTTGCTAGCGACTGTAAAATAAAAATAGTACTTAAATTAACGAACTCTGCTGATGAGTGTGTCTGGGTTGATACCATTGCTAAGAAATAAATGTGCCAACATTATTATTTTAATTTAAGGAATAATGCCTTAAGAATCCGGCGAAGCGAATTTCTCTTACAAACGTAATTTCGAAATAAATCGTAATTCAAACGCAATTTAATCAAATTCTGTTATTATTCGGATTCGGATATCGTTAATCTAGGTTCCTACGTTATCATTTTGTCCAAAATACTTCACTGAAAATAAATAAATAAAATAAAATATATAAATGCAATTTTTGATAACTTTACCAAGTTTGGAACTATTTTTCGGTCTTTTATTTCCAGTGAACTAGTAGTAGACGAAATCGTACCGTAGGAACCTAGATTAATGGTATCCAAATCCGAATAATAACATAATTTGATAGAATATTGACTGAGTTGCGATTTATTTCGGAATTACGTTTTTGTGAGCAATTCAAGCTCCGCCGGACCCTTAAGTCAATTGTTTTTCTTTTTTTTTTTAAATGTAAAATTACCCAGTGAAGTTACTGGGTCACTGAGACGAGAACTAAGCTCTGAAGATAATAACGGTTCTTTCTGATACTACTGTCTTCAACACAACAACTTAGGCCACTGCTTTCTTTTACTATTTGGCGGGCTGTATGCTTTTCTTCTTGATACAATACAAAAAAAATCTATATTATTAGGATAAACATCTGACTAATCCAACAATAATTCTTTAAGATTTACATCAAAAAGATCACAGAGCATCTTTATAAACATTTTTTTCCAAATCCATACAAGCCAGTCAAATAAATATTATTTAATCTTACGACACGTAGGCGAGATCAATAAATCGCTCACACAAATCGCTGTCACCGATCCCCTACTACCGTCCGTGCCGTCCCAAGAAAACAGAACGTATAGACAACGAGATATATTACCTCTCGGACCGTAGCAGGTGCGTTCTCGACACCAATAAGACTAAAGCAGTCTATATCCGTACAAACTTACGGTTATTACACGATATTAAAGCGAGTTCGAAGCGTTTAGTAGTGGATTTATGAAGATATTTATTTAAATGTAAAAAATGGTGTTTTGACTTGAACGTTTTTGGTTACCTATGTCGATGTAAATTCCTTTCGGCAGTTTATGTTAATATATGTGCGAGTTCATTAACATTGTAAAATGTTAGAAAGCAACTAGTTTTAACATTTTATTTTACCGTTAAATAATTATTGTATTTATATTAATATCTATTCCGTGCAAAATTTCATTTAACGGAATTTGTAATTTTCAACCTTTTTATTTGTAGGTTGGTAGGATATTTTCCATTCAACAAACAATCGTTTCTATTACTCAATAAAAACTGGACATTCCCATTTCCATTTCAAATTCGCGGAAACAGAAAAATATTTTTTTAATTATATTTTTCATGTCAGCCTTTCAAAGGGGAAGCGGACAGAATAACAAAACACAACATATGCGTATTCGAAGCCAATTCTTTTCTCTTTATAAAAACGCTAAAAAATACATACCAAATAAATATGACTGGCGAAATTAAATAAAGGCTACCGCTTTCCCTGGCCTGGCCTAAAAAGGGAAGCCGCGTTCTGTATTCATGGTTTCTGGTAATCCTTTGGGAGTACTCCCGCGTTATGATATCTGAAAAATAGAAAAAAAAACTCATTGTGATGCATTGGACTCGAAGCTAAATTCGTTCAAGATAAGGGATCTAGGTTAATAGAATTATCTAGAACGTTCAAAGTAACAAACTTGTAAGAGAAACACTTTTATGTACTTTTTTCCTTTAAAATCTCATAGACAGCTTTTCTGTAATTCTCATTAAGGTTTGAAGATTTATTTATTGATGATTTTCTGAATATACATAATCTAACTAGCGTTCAAACAAAAATAATTGGATTCGTACTAGAGACCTTTGACTTGGCAGACCAGTGGTAATATCACTAGGCTATCACTGTTTCATCTATATTTAAGTAAAGACTCGAATCTACTATTCGATTCTCTGCCAATTTAATAATAGGTGTTCGAATTTCGACTGTGTAACGGTCTTGTTGTGTTGCCACAAGTGATCTTGATTGGGCATCGGATGCAGCTTGTCAGCTTCGTCAATTAGAGATACTTAGCAGGTTGTGTAGTGTCGAACTGAATGCTTGACACTCAATATTGACGTTGCAATGTTGGGCTTAGAATGTTCTGGAATATTCTAAAACGTTATTCGAACGTACCAAATGTTGTTGTTTCCAAAGTTGGTGATATCATTAGTAGTTAGTTCTATAGTAGGATTTTTTGGTAGTACGAATAAAAAAAAATGCTAATTTGAGTATCTGATGTTAAAACAACACTAATTGAAGAACAACAATATTTTAGCATTATTTGCGTATTTTGACATTTTATCATATATTTTTCAGTAGCATAACTTGTTTAAGATTTTCAGCTGTTACAAACTAACAGTAAATCAAGATTTTATCCATGAAAAATCACTGTGAGGATAAAAAAGACAGCGGCAAAGGAAGACAAATCTTTATAAAAATACCAAAAGTTTATTTATAGTAACAGAAATAATGGTAGAAAAGACTGGAGAAATTTAATTAACGCATCCTAATTGCCTACAGTAACTTAAATAAAATATACAGAATATGTCTGTGTATAAAGTTAGTTAGTTTTTCTATAATTGTTTACTTTTATAGCACTTCTAAATTAGAAATCTTTGATCTTGGTTATATAAATGTTAATTGGATCTGGAAATAAGACTGGTATAAAAATTTAATTCAAGGTAGACATTTATTTATTAGTTGTTCTAAATACTTATTTCAACATAA
Source organism: Acronicta aceris (assembly GCA_910591435.1). Taxonomy (NCBI): domain Eukaryota; kingdom Metazoa; phylum Arthropoda; class Insecta; order Lepidoptera; family Noctuidae; genus Acronicta; species Acronicta aceris. The sequence continues at coordinate 1,816,583 of OU342767.1, read as the reverse complement.
TACAATACATATTGGTAATTACCTATTAAGTGTCCGGCGGAGCTTGAATTACCCACAAGAATGCAATACCAACACAAATCGTAATCTAGGCAATATTCTATCAAATTAAGTTATTATTTGGATTTAGATACCGTTAATCTAGGTTCCTACAGTACTATTTTGTCTACTACTACTACTGAAGTTATCAAAAATTGCATTCGCTTATTTTATTTCCAGTATAGTATTTTGTATGGTAAAGTAGGAACCTAGATTAACGGTATCGGAATCCAAATAATAACATAATTTGTGTTTGACTTACGATTTATTTCGGTAATTCGTTTGTAACAATAATGTTCATGTGCCTATAGTGCCGAGACCGTCGTTAGTTAACGCAAAGTTCCCGAAATTAAATTCAAGGCATACAAGTCTGACTAAGTCTATTGGAACATTACATTACTCAATAGATTTCATAAAGTGTAGGCTAACTTATCTATCATTTTAGAGTATCGTTTACCTTAACAATGCTATTAAAATTAGATGTATCTATCACATGTGTTACTACATACCACAGACTCAATCAATTTCTGAAGTAAAGAAACTTTTATAAATAATATTCTTTTACAAATATTGGCTTCATAGCATATATAGTATGTTCACCTTTTATCTTAAGAAATATTGTTAAATTTTCTAAGCACGCTTCATGAAACAAAACATCGCTACTGAATCAAACGCTTGGCTAGTTCGAATACTTTGAACGAATATCTTTTCAAAGTTAGACAGGAGAAAGTAACAACACTGAAGCTTGAAATGTTTTTGTCAATCTCGGAGAAGTTATCTCTCAGACGCTAAAGAAAAAGAAAGACAATTATTTACGTAAATAAACGGTAAATTATAGAAGCGAAGAAACAAAACCAAAGCAATAAATTTTAATACAATACAATTGAAATACATAATGAAGAATACAAAAAGTTGATCCAGAAACCTAAAAAGTAGATAAATGGTATTTGTTCCAATAATAGAGGTGACCCAAAAAAGATAGATAATGATTATTGCGATAAATACAAAAACATAATTATTGTTGTAGATGAAGACAAACACAGTTATGTGTTTAGTTTAAATCAACACAGAAAGAATAGTATTATAGCTAAAACCACGTCCTATAGTAATCTCTACCCGAAATCTAAATTACTTTCCAAGTAAAAAACAATAGTGCTGAAATAATGAACGCGGAGCTCTTGAAACGCTTTTGAAATGGCTACTGCACACGACATGGAGTAAAACCGAGTACATCTCACGTCAGTTGGACCAATTATTCTCGGCTGGGGATTAATGCACCACAATACGGAGCGTAATGCATCACAGCTACGGAAGTGGGAATTACGGATGCGGGGTTCGTTCTCAAATGGCAAACTTTCAATTGGGACTGTTGAGTTACGTAAATTAAAAACTATTGTTAAACTTGGATGAAAATTTGAGTTAGCAAAATTGAAATGAATAGTAGTGTTGATGTTAAATTTTCACTTCGCTTTTAGTTTTATGCTGTTGGAGGGTAATGAGCCTCGTAGTGAAATAAAATCTAAACCTCAAAGCTACAATAATGAATGTTTTTCTATGAATTGCAAAAACAAAATTCTTGTGTCTCTAACGTTAAGCGGTAGTGGTTCAATGTTAGATAAGTTGATAGATGATCATTGAAGATATTTTACTTAAGCCTTGGAGAGCACTTTCAATTATATTACGGATCGTAGTTAACGAAGTGTTCATCCTAGTTTTTGATACATTGAGTTTTTTCGTGCCTCGGGGAGCTCGTTATTTTGTTGGAGCTCGTAGGTAAAGCGCAATAACGCAGTAAATAAAAAAGCAAAGCAAGCGGCGGTCCTGGCTGTTATATAGAATACCATTATTCTCATCATCACTATTCAAAAGCATACAGAGAAACAAATGTAAACTTATAAAAAGATCTAGAAGCAATGGAAAATACTAATATTGAGCCTATACTGGCTAGACATGGAGCCAACGTCAAGATAATTGGAAATAGACAAGATATAGAAATTCTATAGAATCCTGATAATATCAGACCGGTATTATGGCAATATTGGATCTGTTCGTTGGAAAATATTATAACATTTTATCAATGGTAATGAAGATCGTTATTATTCTATTGGTATTAATATTGCTTTTGTTAGCTGTATGATTCTGTCAATTTTCACAAGAAAACAAAAATAATATGGGTCTTAATCAAACAAAGAGTGGTGATAATTTGGTTTAGATCCTTTTTTATTTATAGTTTATGAATAAGGCAAGCTAACGTGATCATAATAAGATCGAAAATTATATACCTACACTAATTCAAGCAACAAGTAAGTATTAATTATCAACAGCAGAGCAATATCCTCCAACATTTGGCCGAATAATTCCTTTAATACAATTAGTAAACCCATATATTGCTTTATATTAGGCTTTCTTGCGAAATTAATACTATTAAGACGATTTCTTATTACCAAATTGAGAATTCACCAAACGGTAGTTACCCAGAAGTGGGCGTAAGGATATTCGCTAATGATAGCTTTGGATCTAAGTGGTTTTGTTTGTTGGCTTTTTGGTTGAGAAGTTATTTATTAGACAGACTGAAATCGTTTTGCAAATAAATGGTGGCCTTTTTTGGCTAGTTGAGTTATACGCCCGGGTTCAGAGGTTGTCTAAGGAATTTTCTGGACTGGGTGTCAGTATTCGGGTCCGTTTTGTAAAGTTTTCTGTCTAGTACTATCAACAAAATAACTTTTAACGAAAAGTATAACCGACTTCAAAAACATAAAAAGTAATATTATGTGTGAAACAGTTTCGGAAGTCGTTTTCACCATCGACTTCCGAAACTGTTTAGCACATACCTGTTTAGTATACCTACCCTTTCAAATAAAAGAAGAATTTTCCAAATCGATCCAGGTGTCTGAGTAATCGTGGAACATACATAAAAAATATTGAAGAAGAACCTCCTCCATTTTTTGAAGTCGGTTAAAAATAGGCATACAGGCAGCAAGTGCCATTTACATCTTGACATAGATTCCGTAATAAATAATGATCCTCCAATGAGCTTGGTACTGGTATTTTGTAGGCAGCTAAAAATGCTTGCGATTTAATTTATTTATTTTTATTACGGCGCTTCAAAGACGTATTCACTAAACACACAGTAAAAAGTATTTCATATTTGGACGGTGAACTCGTCACTTAAAGAAGTGCACAGCGCTGGCATTAAAATTGAGACAAACCACACCCTTGGATTGGAAGCCCATTATAGATTCCGTAAAATCAAAATCCAAGACCAAAACTGCATCTCACCGAAAGATACGGTGAGCTCGTTCTGCGTGAATCGGATCGCCGATAATTAACAAAAATGTGAGGTAGCTGATAATAATTGCAATATTAAGACGTCCAACAACTTAGTCTACCCGTGACCATGGATGCTATAAAGGATCTGAAACGTCGGAAATTTAATAATATCAATACAGCGCGATAAAGTACATAAAAAGTAGTTCTATTTCAAACATGTTCACATTTATAATTTCTAATGAACTCATTGAATTAACATCAAACAAATTTCTTTGCCTACAGGAGCCGGCGGACTGCGTACCACGGAACTCCGAATCACGCCGCGCGTCGTTCAGCGGGGGAGGAACGTCACGATGGCATGCTTATACGAGTTACACGATTACGGGATCTACTCCGTCAAGTGGTACAAGGGGACTCAGGAGTTCTACAGGTACTCTCCGCTGGAGGATCCTACCACAAGCGTGCTGCGTGTTAATGGGATTATAGTTGATGTGAGTATCTTAGATATAATTGAAGATGTCGCAGTGTGGGTGAAAGGTGGTTGTTTGTATGAATTGGGGATTTGTGTCTATTTGGTAACATGTGAAATAGAACTAACTGCTTTGATTGACTTTGGGGTTTCGAGTATGAGTTATGTTGGATCGAATTTAACTTTTTCTAAGCATTTTTGTAACCTTGGTTGTAGTTGCGTATTGAATCTACAATTGACTCAAACTGCGCTAGAGGTCCTGGGGTAAATTCCAAAGTCTAGCGTTATTTGGTTTTACTATGAAATTTTTAGTGGCTGCTCAGTTTGGATTTGTGTCCGGTTAAAAGCAATAGGGTCACCTCGTACTACACATGTCCCAACCATAGATACCCTTATAACATACCTCCAAGCCTGTATTGTTAAATGGATAAACAAAGGTGTACTAATGTACAGTAACAATTCGTCGGTATGATTAAATTCCATGTAATAGGGGGTGAACCGATTGCTAATTGACATCTATTTCAAATATAACCTTTATTTCACAGAGGTTAAGGTCCAACGAGACTCACGTTGTGTTGCTGCGTGTGTCATCGAACCTCAGCGGTAACTACAGCTGTGAGGTGATTCAAAATGCACCATCCTACCCACACTACATGGCCACAGCACGGCTTGATGTTGTTGGTAAGTAATATGTAGGTGAGGGACCTTGCATGCTACAGAAAGTACAGAAGAAAAGTACAGAAAGAAAGTTTATTAATATTTCCTTAAATATCTCCTACGTACATGCATTGGGCAATTACAATTATATGAATTAATAAACTCATAATGAGACCTCGAATATATATAGATATTTGTTTTTGTCTGCCTTTACTTATATTTGTACGCGAAATTTTCACAGTCATAACGCTAGAAGTCTTCATCTTGATACGCCGCCGCTTAGAAACTATTAATGATGACAATCAATATCTTAAGACAAAGTTGATGAGAAATTTCACATCAAAGGTAGAAACTTCTGTAACTTAGTTAATTAAAGTGTCCGGTGTAGGTACCAGCTCGAAGAATGCAGGTTCCAGTGCTGCCCGTGTTCAAGTTGTTCTCTCACAAAATGCATAACTTAAGATTATCATAACACAACCAAGTATGATGAGTATAACTCTAGGTACTACCCTAAAAATTAAACCAAGTGTGGCGACGTTTAAGCACAAAGTAAGCTGAAGCCAGGAACTTGCACGTTTGCCAAACTTATTTACTACTCTATTTTGCGTTAGGAACTGCTAACTTGCAAATAACTTGGGCAATATCTGCCTGAAAGTTAGCCTGATAAAGACTATTAGTTAGACTATAAATTTGCGTCAAAAATCACATTAATATGGATAGCTTTTAGAGAGTAGATGTAAAATGCTTCACTACTTGAAAGTTTATTTTCGAATAGAATAGTCGATGTTGGAATGATAATAATGATATATATCTATTTAAACAGATAAAATGCTTTGTCCTGAATGACTGACTGACGGATCAACGCACAGCTTAAACCGCTGATCGTAGAGAACTGAAACTTGGAGGGTGTGTTCTTTGTAAGACGTAGGCTTCAAATAAGAAAGTATTTTTGTAAATTCAACCCCTAAGGCGGTAAATAGGGGATGAAAGTTTGTCATTTTTTAGTGGGTGAAACCGCGAAGGAACAGCTAGTTAGTAACTACATAAAAATTTAGACTTAATTTATTTCAGCCCCATTGTTGGGTATGAATCTCTTTTCAAAATCAGGACGCTTGTCTAACTTTACACACTTCCAAAAATCTTTTAGACTTATGAGTTAAATTTTCGTCGATAGTAATTTAAAGAACTGCATATACTTTAAAAAAGCCGGGGCTGGATATATATGAACCTTCTTTGGCTTCAAATTATTAGAAAGAAAAATTAAGCTCAACAATTAATAGATTACTTATTTTCTAAAAATATGTCTAAGTAGTGCTATAATCAAATTTATATCGCGATAAAAATATTATGGTTACTAGAAGAGGTGGATTATTTTTCTATACCTATTAAGGAAAGAATTTAAAACATTTGAGGTAAAAATGGTAACAAAGGACATTGACCTATTAAAGATACCCCATAAAAGAACGAAATAGAATACCTGAAATATAAACAAAGAGACGATCGCTGTTTGTTATGAGAAATGATTATGACTTCCTCTAATAAGACCATTACGAGAAACCGTAGCAACAGACCAGGAAAAGTCGTACAAAATCAAAGATACATAATTGACCTATATACCTTTTTCTGCTTCATTTTTAATGATATCATATATTCACGTATTTTATATTGATGTCAAAGAATCTCGACGATGTCGAAGAGAAGATCTTTTTTAATTTATTTCTGGATTCCTCCTTTGATGCTCATGTTGATATTAAAATAGAGCGTAGTTACCAGCGTCTTTTGAGGTGTGGAATTCTTAAAGTAATTAAAGTTGAGGCCAGTTTCAGGCAAGTCCTCTTGCGCAATGGCGTCCCGGAACATCAATATTTTTTTCGGTGCATGGTTTCCACTCGCAAACCTTTCTGCCCCAGCGGCCATCTATCTACAGGCCTAAGCCTGTCATTTTCATATCCATATAAAACCATTCACCTACCCACAATAAACAAAAACATTCAAATAAAAAACGAAACATGGGAATCTTCAATTTCATCATCCGCACTCACATATCATGAATTCTGCCTTCCCAGCCTCCATCTCGAAAAATACTACGGAACGCGTATTATTAAAACTCTTTTGACCGTAACAGACAATGGGCAACAAAGGTGGAATCATAAAAATGTGATGTGAAACACAAAGGGGTCGGTAGTAAAATAGACGGGAAAGCGACACACCTGTGACCCCAGTGAGGGTACAAGGTAATAGCGGAAATTTAGGAAATTGAATGTCCGTGTAAGGTCAGCTTTAGTTGTATTCTTTTTTTGTTTTGAGGGCTCAGGGGTCCAAGTCTGCTATTTCTATTGTGTCAAAATGGTCGTCAAATGACATTAAACCACGCAGATTTCATAGAAAAAATGAAAAAAATCAACAATTCTGATATCAATGGACGACAATAATTTCGACACACGGCGATCGAGATTATTAAAAACAAAACTTATACTGTGTTTTAACGGAGAGCGTAACTGAACAAATGTGCGAAGTTCAGTTATGCCGTTTTTGTAACTAGCTGAAAATTTCGTAAAGATGATATTTGTATTGGATTTTTCTATACAAAATTTTTCATTAGCAGCTTGATCTTGGGAATTGTGTCCATTTTTATATGCCTCGAACAGACCGCTGAACTGTCGGTGTATATTAGTCATCAGTTTCTAGTCATGTCTATGAGTACCTTCAACTACATAAATTATACAATCAATTGCAGTCAATATAGATCTTTATTTCTTACTAAATAAACTTTCAATTGCGAAATGCTTAGGTACATAAACTTAATAAGTGATAGCATTCACTCCATCTACGTACATCTCATCATCATCATCCATTTCCTCTTATCCCCATTTATTTGAGTTCGGTGTAGTACATCTTTTTTTCCATACATCTTTATCAGCCGTCATCTCAAGTTCTTTCCGTTTCATATCGTCTTTCCGGGGAGACCAAAGAAGAGATCGATGAGTTGTATCTCATCGATCTCTTCTTTGGTCTCCCGCTTTTCTTATATCCATCCACGTGCATGCCACAAACCTATAGCTTATCGGATGTCTCCAAACGAACTTGTATCAATACAAATAGAGTTCAAAACTTCAAATAATACTTAAGCCAGTTTTCCTTAGCAGACTTATGTAACTTCTCCGCTAACTTCACCAACACAAACACCATTGATTTTGTCTGTGTTAACTCTTCAAAGTTGACTGGGAAGGCAAACATCTGATTTCTTTTGTTTTTCTTTTATGCCTTCCCAAACATCATGATTGCAGTCTTCCGTAAAAGGGATTTTACCTATATTTAATGTTAGGTAAACGTCTATCTTAGTCATCTATATGACTAAGATAGACGTTTTTTTTGATAGACTATCTTTATCATCAATCCATTTCACTACAATACACTACTAGGTATTTAAGGATCACTATCATCGCGTACTGTACGGTTCTAGAGGAACTTTATCCCTCGTCATCGTTTTATCAGGCTGTGGAATGAGCTACCTGTCGGGTTTTTCCAAGAAGATTACAGAATGGGGTCCTTCAAAAAAGGACTGAAAAAGGTTTTACAGGGTAGGCAACGCGCAAGCGACAACTCTGGAGGCTACGGTAACTGCTTACCATCAGGCGGGCCGTAAGCTTGTTTGCCACCTCAGTAGTATAAAAAAGAGGTTGTAGGTAGGTTTGCATGTCAGAAATGGTGGGTCGTTTATACATAACGATTTTCATGCTTAATTAAGGCAGAATATAGCATTGTTCTTAAAACACCAATTTTACAACTGGTACCACCTATATTCTACACAAATAAATTATTCCTTCTTTCTTTCTTTCTAAGATACATACATAACAACTATTACGCCTGTAGTCCATAGCCATTTTGTGGTCAACAGTTGTTTTTTTAAACCCACAGTTTGCCAGAATTCTTAGGTCCCATGTTATAGGGGATAGCCCTATTGCCATTACCTGGTTAGAAATCTAATCTCCGAGCTATTACATGGGACCTAAAAACATACCAATGAACCCTTTGCGGAATACATTTTAGTTTAGTCATTTCAATCTCATAAAACATCTTAATCAAGAAGCTCTTTCTTTCACAGCTGTAGGGGGACTCCGGGCCACAGAGCTGCGGATATCTCCGTCAGTCGTCCAGCGAGGGAACGACACAACTCTAGCGTGTCTATACGAGCTTACAGACGCGCCTCTCTATTCCGTCAAGTGGTACAGAGGGCGCCACGAGTTCTACCGTTACTCGCCAACTGAAACCCCTAACACAAAAATATTCCCCTTTGCCGGGATTAATGTAGATGTAAGTATTATTATTTATTTATTATTATTAATTTTACCCATTAGTCTAGTGGTGGTTAATGCAACTGCTTCGCTAAAGGACCTGGTTTAAATTCCCAGGTCGATCGAAATTCTCAGTAGCTATTAATAGCAAAAGAAGAAGATACATAAAATATTCTTTATTGCACACGAAAAACTAATTTAAAGTACAACAGACCCATGTACTTTAATAGGGATCAACCCATACCGGCAAACTGTAGGGGAATATTAGTTCGCCTCTGCCTAACCTATCGAGGCCTGTATTGATCGTCATGGTACCTATATTAAGGAAAAACGTTTACTGTATTAAATAGAAGAATATTCGTGGATGTTTTTTTTTCAATATCTGGAAGAGAAAATTGGGGTTCTCGCATCAAGAAGTTAATCAAAGCGAAGGAAAAAGCAATTACGCAACCACAACCTATTAAATTAAAGAAGAATAAAACCTTTATGGTTCAATATAAGGCGGAACTTTCGTCATTTGAATTTAAATGACTTTATTTCGGTTTTTAATTTGAAGAAATATTGATCTTAAATGTTGACCAGAGTGTAAGCGGGAAAATGTAAATTAATTGATTTTCCAAAACTTCTGTTTCTCCAAAGTTTAATGTGTATTTACAGTTGTGAGTGTAACCATTATAAGTTCGTGAGTGTAGGTAAATGATATAAAAATGAAAATCGTGACTTTTGTGTACATTCCTAAAATCCATCGAAGCCTTATGGATGTTTCCACTGTTTTACTGGGGATTATTCTGTATACCTACTTGACACTGGCAAAGTCAAAAAGTGTGGCGCCATATTATTTAAAAAAAAATGTTGACCAGGCTCATAATATAACTACATCACTGACCTCTATATTTCCCTATAGAGTATTTATTGAGGTCAGTGACCCACTTCATAGACCCACTTCACCAGATTTCACTAAAGAAAAAAAAAGGTTTATTGCTGTAACTTAACTTCTACAATTTTATCTTACATAAAGGTCCCCTTTTAAGTATGAAATATACCTGTCCTAGGAGGCCCCGCTCTTCATTATTAGGGAAATGAAGTGTAGGAGTAGTACAAATATAAATAATTACTATTATGGTAGGTACTTAAAAACTAGTAGACTAAGTAACAGAATGAGTGTTTATATTGTGTGTGATCTGTAATGTACGTGTATGTGATGTGAGTGCTTGTGCGTGTGTGTGTGAGTGAGTGAGTGAGTGAGTGAGTGAGTATCAAAATATATTATGTTAGGTAACAGAGTGAAAGAGATTTTCAATCTCATCGAGGTTCTTTGTTTTCAACCAATGTGTCGAAGATTTTTTACCATTTTTGTACCATTTAACAGCTAATCATACCAAAATACAAGAGAATTTAGCAATAATCACACCGATTTAACTACCAGGATTAATTAGACAGCTAGAGGCGATAAATTATAAACCAATGATTGGATAGTAATGTTGTATTAGGTCAGGTCATGTATCATTTAATTAATCCCCGATATATATTATCTGGGTGTTTTTAAATCACGAGTCGGTTTCTTCTAGGCAGGCGCGTATAGTAGATTGCAGTGTCGCTTAAAATCACGTGAACTGACGATCTAGGGTAAGCCTATCAAGAATTTAAAAAAAAGATGAATTTGAATGTTTTGAATAGGTTGTGGTATATATAACTTATCATACTATCACGCCTTTATTCCGCGAAGGGGTAGGCAGAGGTGTACTAATGTACACCCATAGTTCGTCGTTATATTTAGGTCCCACGTAATAGAGGACGAGCCTATTACTATGCCAGGCACAAATGCCAAACTCCGAGCTGTTGCTGAATATTCCTAAGAAACCTAAATAACACTGCACGACCTGGGAATCGGCTCTAAAACCTCTAGCGTTAGAACCAATAGACTAATGAGGCAGTCAATTATAATGTACATTAAAATCGTTGCTAACTATTGATTTCATTTCATACTTAGATTGATTCATAGTAGACTTCGTCTCGTGCTCATGGGTTCTATTATTATATTACTTATTACTATGAAATTATCATAGTAATAATTCTTGCTATTACATGGAACCTAAACATACCGGCGAACTGTGGCTGTACATTAGCACACCTCTGCCTAAACCATTGGTATACAGGCGTGATGGTATGTATGTTATGATTATTTTTTCTCTCTTAATAATGAATCAATAAACTCTTTATATTCCAATATTTACTCCGTCGTCTAGGAGACATAATGGTAGTACCAACTGTTGACACAGACGTTAGTTATTACAGTTATTGAGTAGGGTTCAGATATCTTCAAAGAGTACATTTAAGCCACCGCGAGTCCCACCCGCCAGATCGAAATTTGCCTTCACATTCTGAATTTACGTCTTTAGGGTGACGTCAGTGACATCTATTGAAAAGCAAGTTAGGTACTTTACTTCTCGCGGTTGCCTAATGGTTATAGTGATGGTGTATCTAACCAGAAGACGCAGGTTTTAAAGGATTCAAACCTGCGTCATCTAAAAATTCGACCTAAAATTTTTCCATCTCTAAAATAACCTTTTATTGTTAGCATGGAAAATGCGAAAAAAATAGAAAAAAAAAGTGTATGCGTTTAGAGTAAGACGGTGTTTGCTTTTTGGAATAATTTGTTAATAGTTCGGCGGAGCTTGAATTGCCCACAAAACCATAATACCAAAATATATCGTAATCCAGACAATATTCTATCAAATTATGTTATTATTCGGATTTGGATACCGTTAATCTAGGTTACTACGATACTATTTCATCTACTACTCGAAAACGTTCCAAGCTTGGTAAAGTTATCAAAAATTGCATTCGCATACATTTATTTCCAGTAACGTTTTTTGGATGAAATGGTAAAGTAGGAACTTAGATTAACAGTATCAGTATCCAAATAATATCATAATTTGATTAAATTGTGTTTGAATTACAATTTATTTCGGTATTACATTTGTCAGAGAAATTCGCTCCGCCGGACTCTTAAGAAAATCCGTCGGGTATGCACGAGTGTGTCATCGTGTGTCCGGTTTGCCCGTGATTATGAACGCCATAAAGGATTCGAGATGTCAGGATTTAATTAGTATCAAAAATATAACGTGATAAAATTCATAAAAAGAGGTTGTATTTGCAGGGGAAAAAAAGTTCAGATCATGTACAAAAAATAAGGCAAGCGCTCAATCACGGTACAGTAATCTACCACATCTATCACTTTACACATAAACTCCTTCACATATTAAATCCAGCCATAAAGATTCTAAAGGGGCTTTTAAGCTAACGCTTCGTTTAAGTCACTGCAATGAATTCCCTTATACACACAATTCCTCGAAACTTGTTCGCGATGTATACGATTTGTCTTCTCAGAGCTGTCACAAGCGACTACTCGTGTCATGTAAATGCATATAAGTAAGGCATGGGACGTATACCAAAGAGTTTGCGATGCGATATATAGCATAGGAATCGGTGGCGGGGGAATTGCAAATGGTTGGGGACGCTGCCAAGTTCGATGTGGATGTCAAATGATTTGGAAACGATGGGAAAATATTGCGTCACGATATTTATTTCTTGTTCTGCTTGCTGTTGTGATTGAGCTATAAATAATATAGTTGTAGGTAGATATGTATATGTGAACTGTAGTAGTAGAGCATGAGTAAGAGTGTAACGAGAAAAGTACTATCGGATTTATTTTTGGTTAATACATGAATGTACCTAAGTTTTAATAAATTCTTAAATACTTGATAAAATTATACGCATGATTCAGCAACTTTGCGTTATGCAATGATAGATTGAATAACGTTAATAAAAAATGAACAACATCTTTAAAAAAGACTAAATATTCGGTCGTTGGTCCGGAATACATCTTATTGGATTGTGTACATCCATTGTATCATGTCTTTCCTATTATTTTTTTCCAGTTCAGTTATTTATTGAAAAGATTTTCTATTAGGTCATTTTTGACCTTATTCGGAACAGGATGTTTTGATAAAAATGAGCATAAAAGCTCGAACATTAAAACATAATCATAAACCTCTTCAACTCATTCAAAACGCACCGCAACACAATTTTTAATCTTCAAGCTGTAAAGAACTTGTTTATATCGCATCAAATTCGCATTAGCCTCGCCGGCACTGTGCACGGGCTCAAAACTTCATTTCACAAAACAGATTTATTATATCTAATGTAAAAACTCTCGGGAGAAAATATGCGAATCTCGGCACCAAGTGCCGACCAAAGAAAAATGTGGAATATCACGCGAAACCGTTTCAGCAGCGATATTTTCTTGTCGGGCAGAGAAACTTCCAGCAATTATTTTTACCTGTTGAGCTGTTGAAACAATGTATTTTATGGTGTGGAATTTGGTTAATATACTGGCTCAGTTTAGCGGAAGAGAAACGTGTTGAGTCGCTGTTAAAATCTCCGAAATATTCGCGGTTAAATAATTTTGTAATCTGTTCTGCTTATTGTGAAGCTATTCTTTTTGAGAAAAACAATGGGCCCTTTTGTTTACGAGTTGGATTTTTTACTCTTTGACTTTATGAATAATGGTCTGCCGTGATACTTGCTTGTGAAAGGAGAGGCTTTACAATGTACGAGTATTACGCGGTTTGATGATGTAAGTAAGAAGGGTTTTTATCACATAATGTTTTTCAAGTATGATATGTGTTTAGGCTTCAGAATATGAATTTGTTTGATATTTTTGATATGAGATGTCGCTGTGCCATGACGTCATATTTATAGACCGCGGTGTTAAGATTCTCCGCGATCTAATAACCTCTCACGGTACAAATGATTAAAATTGTCTTGCTCTGAAGAAGTTTTGTTATTTAAACCAACAAACTAGTTTTTGTGACCTGTACAATATTTATGGGTGATCCGTTATGGGATTACGTTCCTCCTATATTTGAGATTTTAAAAAATGCCGAAACAAAATGTAAATAAATAAAAAATTGTCCCTGCTAGTAAGGTTTTAACGATTTTGATAGGATTCATTAAATTATTAATCATTATATTTCACTCCTCTGTCGACCTTGACCTTTTTACGCCGCCTATTTTTTTGTATTCGCAATTATATAAAAAATCTTGTTTTTTACTCTGTATCTTTTGGATAAAATGCTGTCGTCAAGCTCCTTAAATTGAGTAGGTAGACACTTTTCCCACACAAGTACGTAACTTTGTTACAAGGTAAACTCTTACTTAATTTTCCAACGCAAATAACATAAGTACATATGTGTACTTCAAAGAGATACACGCATATTACCTTACTCAGTAACATTGTGCTCTCAAAATTCATTTGATTTCAGCAAAACTTAGCTTTTAGTATTCGTCCTAAGATTTCTCTTTGTAACTGAAGTTAGAAGTAGTGGTTTTTGTTCGAAGAGGGCGTAAGTTGTAATTGCTTTATGTTTCACAGTTTCTTTTCATTTATTAGCCTAAAAGGTAACTTAAAACCTAGTTCTGATATTTCTTGGATAAGATTAGCTAAAACAAAGATTAAATTAATATAACATCGACAGAGGTCGGGCATAGTGAAATCCACTCACAATTGGAACTCCCTTGACCGGGGAAGTACCTCCACCTTGCAGAAAATCGTAGCCAAATAACATAGCTCCGAGCTATGTTGTGTTCCTAACAGTGAGCAAGGTCGCCAGAGCTCCGCGAGGAAGCATTGTGTTGGCAGATAGATAAGCATCACGCTATTGTCTCCTATGCTGCCAGCCCAACTATTCCTGCTTAATTTTTGCAGAGTCGGCAACGCGCGAGTGGTACCTCTGATGTTGCAAGCGTCCATAGGCTACAGTAACCGCTTACCATCAGGCGGGCCGTAGGCTTGTTAGTCACCTTCATGGTATCCAAAAAATATATTAAAAAAATAATGAAAAAAATTGTAAGTGTATACTCGAATGGTTTTTTTAAAATAATATTATGAATTTTATTTTTTAGTGTTATTTCAAATTAAAAGTCGTATAATTTAGCTAGCCAAGGGAATCAATCATTGAGGTCAGATGCTACCACCAAACGTGCTGATGTAGTTATATACTTGGCCATTTTATTACAGCCATTGATAAATAATTACTGTATTCTAAAACGACCTTTAAAAATGTCTATCCCACACTTTATTATCCCAAACAACAAAACTACGCAAATACCATTAGGATATTCAATTAAAGTTTAATCTAAATGCTTGTGTGACCACCCAACAAAGCTCTAAGATAACAATAATAATGTATTATAGAATATTGTTCGGGAGCGTTGAAGCGTTGCTTTGTGCCACCCAATGGAGTTTGGTACAATTTAAAAGAAAATAGAGGCGGATACATAACTTTACAAAAAAAACAACGACTTCAAAAACTTTTTGGTGTATCTTCAGAAGCGACGGTCAGACACTAGCCAAATTTCAGTTAATAAATATTCAAGTGAATCGATTTTTGTGATAACATAACATGCAATCGATACGTCTTTTACGTGGGAGAGCCATGCTTCGGCACGAATTGGCCGACTCAACCGGAGTGATACCACGGCCTCACAGAAAACTGGCATTAAACAACGCTTACGTTGTGTTTCGCCGAGTGAGTGAGGTTACCGGAGGTCCAATCCCCTTTTAAAAGGTCGGCAATGCACTTGTCACTCCTCTGGTGCTGCGGTTGTCCATGGGCGGCGGTAATCGCTTACCATCAGGCGATCCGTATGCTCGTTTGCCCTCTTATCCCATAAAAAAAATACTAATGCATATTTAATATTATAAATGCGAAAGTAACTCTGTTTAATGGCTGATTAATGTGATACTTTGCAAGCAAGGAGATACATTGCATCGTGAAGAAGGACATAAAACAAACAAAAATGGGATTCGAATGAAGCAACAGTTAGTCAAATACAAAATAGCTTTAGGCTAACTTCGCTGAAACCCTATTACTTGGCAATATCACCATTTGAAATAAGGACATTCAGATAACTAGGAATTTAATTAATCCAAAAGGGAATCGTAAGTAAATACCAACTGTTTTTATTGCGAATAACAAATGAACACGAAAATCTGTTTTGTTTTCGACAATCTCCTTTCACTGCCAAACAAACACCAACAATAGCTATCAATAGAGATATTTAATTTCAGACATAATTAATTTTAATTAAGGATTGAAATGACTGAGTTTCAAAGGATTGACTTTGAAGGTTTGATAAAAAATTATTCACGATTTTCAGGAGGACGACGGCGGTGAACAAAAGGTTCTTGATGATTAATTATTCTAGTTAGACCAGGCAGGCGTTGGTCGGTAAATTATTTATGTGCGCAGGGCCAATGCTAATTGTATTTTATTTATACTGATCTGGTAGAACAAGGGAATTTGGGTTTATTTTGCGTTGAGATAAGACATGCAATATTAAGTACGTTACTTGTTTCTTATAGTACATCTCATTTGTAACATAAACATACCATCATGCCTGTATTCCCCGAAGGGTTAGGCAGAGGCGTACTAATGTACACCCACAGTTTGCCGGTATGTTTAGGTCCCATGTTATATGGGGCGAGCCTATTGCCATTAACCGGGCATCAATCTAGACTCCGAGCTGCTACTGAGAATTTCATAAAAAAAAACCCAATAACACTTTGCTCGACCTGGGGATCGAACCCAGGACTTCTAGCGTAGCAGTCGCGCTTGGGACCACTAGACTAATGAGCAGTTTGCGTAGCAACCACTAGTATATTCGTATTGACTATAAATTCGATGTTCATATAGTAGTTGGTTCATTAAAAATATCTATTGATATGTTCAGCCACGTCTGGTTCAACAAGAAGCCGTACCTAACATAGTTGGGAAAATTCTACGATGATAATGTACTTATATCAAAAGGCTCATAGCCTGGAAGTAATTCAATATTATTTACATTCGCACAAATTCAGAAAATATAATTTCCGAAACACTCTCTACCCTTTCCGGATACTACATTTTGTTCTACGTAAGCCTGTACCATATAAATAAATTAAACCTGCCCGCACTATACCTTTCCCGCACATAAAAAAGTTGAGCCCTTTGACAGAAAATAAGAATGTTTTCTGTTAAAGGGGCTCAACTGAGAAATGTTATTTTTTTATACAAAATAATCCGCGGGCGATCCCAACAGTTAATTTTAGGAACAGATGCTCCCCATTCCTTCGTGTCAACCCTACAAAAACAATCAACCATTCGCTGTATATGAAGGGAAATCCGAGCAATTTTCACATGCTTTATTTCTGTGTCCCGTCCAATGGTTCGTACATTTTTTCCGCAGAAGAGCGCTATTTCTCCTCGTCGTCTATGCCGCACGTGTTCATAAATCCAACCCTTTATCACTCCCTCTTATTTCGCAGTCTCGCGGCGATAATAACCCAATGGGTCGTTTTGTTTCGTTTTTATCCCAGTTTTCCTCCTAGCGTTCAGCCTAAAATGGCATTCATTCCTTTTTATAACACAATACCCGTCCGAATGAGGAATTGATCGACAAAATGAGAATATAGATCATGCTTATTGTATATAGCTTTTGGAACGCGACTTGTTTCCAAATTACAGAGGGAGTTCTGTCTGTGGTAATTTGTCCAATTTGCAGGGGAATTCACCAAGAATACAATGCATTATTTAGCGGTTAAATGCTACGCCAATTTAATGCGAAATTTTGGTTAATAAATTGAACTGTTAATCAAAAACGTCGGAATTTCATTGGAATTAATTCGTTGGAATGGAATGATGTATATTTAAAACAATATAAATTTAAAATAAACAGGTGGGTATTTATGTGGAGATACCTATATTATGTAAACATGACACTTACGGTCTACCCGTGACCATGGATGCTGTAAAGGATTTGAAATCTGGCCTTAAATAAAATTACTGCAATTAAATTCAATTTTCTTGTTCCTTAACAATAACAGACAGAGAAAATTGGAAGAAGAGTGAAACACAACAAACTTTTAATAACAATACGTAAAAAATAGAGTACTTAGATAATCTATTTAATAAAATACACGGTGAAAAGATTAATTCTTTAATAAAGTTTGACCTACATACCAGTCAGTACTACGCAAGCCCCATTTCTTTAAGCTACAGGAGAACTAGAAAAATACATAGAACTAGAATTAATTGCCTAGAATCTAGACCCAATCTCGGTCAGGATTAGATTAGAACAGGTTGTTAACTTGTTACTGAGACAAACGACGTTAATTTGTTAAGATAATTAAATGTTTGTTTTCGATCGCCCTTTTTGTGCGGCTTTTTACGTCTAGATTATTAGGGTTTTGTAACCTATAAATAAAATTACCTCAAACAAAAAACTGCCCATTAGTTTAGTAGTCTCAAGCGCGACTGCTACCGTAGAGGTTCTAGCTTCGATTCCTGGGTCAAGCAGCGGTTTTCCACGATTATCATCACATCCCAAAGGACTTTTTGAGACTGTGGGTAGCATATGTCCCTCTCCAATGTACAATTTATCTCTATATCAAAATTCATAAAAAATGGTTCAGCAGTTTAGGCGTGAAATATTACAAACAATTAAACAGAGTTACTTTTGCAATTAATAATCATCATCATATCAGCCAGTAGAAGTCTACTGCTGAACAAAGGCTTTCACAAGGACCGGCCGCCTGCTGCCAACGACTCTTATCGACCTTCACCAGGTCGTCCGTCCATCTTGTTGAAGGCCATCCCACACTGCATTTTCCAGTGCGCAATTATAATATTACCTATGAGTCTTTATCAAAATTATTTGTTTATTTATTTATTTTATTTTTGTTAACAGTTGGCGAGGTCCAATCAGAGCCAGGTGGTGCTAACCAGGGTCAGTTTCGGTCTATCTGGCAACTTCAGCTGTGAGGTCACGGCAGACGCTCCCTCGTTCGCCACTTCCATCGTGTCCAACACAATGGAGGTTGTTGGTAAGTGTATTGTTCAGATCTCTTCTCCTTCCGGCATATACTAAAGTTTGCAAACAGCAAATCGGACCTTCTGAGCCGTTTTTATATTGTGCGGAACCACAAGTGCTGATTAAAATTGCGCATTACTTCCTTAACCAAAGCCAAAGACTATAAAAGTTATTAGATCTTTATTATTTGACGACTTAAAAAAAGGAGACTCAAACAATGTCTGAAGTTGGATTACTTTTTTACTTAAGTTTGCAAACGAGCTGACGAGCAACCTGGTGGTAAGTAGTCATCATCGCCCATGGACAAATGCAACATCAAAGGAGTTGGTAATGCTTTGCCGAGCCCCTACAGACTGCCAAAGCCGCAGCAACCAAGGGGGAATTGGTACGCGCAAGTTGAAACACACACTAAGGTACTTTACGACAGAATCGAACGAAAGACCATCCACCGAGCAAAAACAAACTTACTTTTCTAAAGTACTTTCGCTAAAAAGTTAATTATTAATATCACTGTGAGTCTATTTTGGATCCGATCTGATAACTGCCTGTTCAACAGCCCTCCCGCCATCATTGCCAACGATACAGACCAGTCAACACTACTACATCCCAGGTGATGTGCTGCGAGCCAACTGCTCCTCTGGCCCTAGCCGCCCGCCGTCCGACCTCGCCTTCTTCATCAATGATATGCCTGTGAGTATTAAATATCTCATCCTTCTTAAGACGACGATAACCGCTAGTGACGTTGAGTTGCCCGCGAAGAGCTCTGCTAATCCGCGCAGGATGTATAGTCAAAGCATAATAACTATTGATAAGTGTTTCCTCGAAAAATAAAGTTACACATGTTATACACATACTATAGAATATTCACATATAAAATTATTTAGTAAATGTTCTAATTTAACATTTTTTTTTTCGAGTCATTAGCATTAGTTGTTTAGACGTGATTTTCAATTAAAATTATTAAAAAATATATATTTTTCAAGTCAATTAATATAATTTTCGACTGTCGATCAATTTTTACTACCTATCTGTATTTGCAAATGGATTCAAAGATTTTGTTCTTAAGATTTCAGAAACATCTGTAATAAAATTGATCCATGGCTATTAAGTAAATTCGGTTAACAGTACTTTGCGCTATACCTATCTAAAGTGACTTTATTGACAATCACTTTTAATCTAGGAACCGGATCATTTGATATCCTGAATCTATTTGCCAGAAATAACCCTTTTCAATCCAAAATTTGCATAGGATTGCGTTTGAAACTGGCAATATAGCCCAAAGGATGTATAAATATTGACGACAAAATGAGTACGTGATTTTAGAAGGATATTGGCATGACCTTGAATATCTTAAAGGTCACATAACGTCAATTTGACGTAAATTAATGGGACGGCACGAGTTTTCCTTCTATAAAAATGCCGCAGGGTAACGAAAAGTTTTGACAAGACAGTCTTATAACCCATTGATCCAGTAATCTTAGTGTGGATGCTAAGCGATGGGTCCTGGGTTCCATCTTCATCAGGATCACTTTTGAAGGCCTCGCTAAAAATATAAACCTAAATATAACATATTTAATAATAAATAGATTTGTATTCTTTCAGTTTTCTCAATTTTATAGTTTTTTTTATTTTCTTAAAAAAATACAATGAATCCCACCGTATTATTTTTAGTTAGCCTTCACTTTGAATTCCTACATCATTATTTTATCAAAAGGAAACTGTTGATGTGTTTTAAACGCCTAATTGCTTATTTATTGTTATCTGACAACAACAAAGGTTTTGTTCCCAAAAACGTGTACATTTTATAATGTATTCGCGGAAAGGTTAGGCCGATGATGTGTACCCATATTTCACTGGTTTATTTTAGTCCCATGTAATAGGCGGCGAGCTATTGCCACTAGCCGGGCACAAACCAAACCTCCAAACTGCTACTGAAAATTACACCGAAAAACCCAATAACACTGCTTAACCTGGGAATTGAACCCAGGACCTCTAGCGTATCAGTCAGCCACACAACGTCAGTTACCAAGTTGACAGTACAACTCGATGAAACAACTCACTAAGTACTATCCCCGATTTGTGGATAACAGGCATGCGGTTGCTAATTGTGAGATGCAAGAATTTCTATTACGTTGAAACCTTGTTACAACAGTCAAGATAACATTCTCCAATTGCTTATATATTGATCTTGGGTTAGGTTACAGACATGTAAATTGAATCCAGTTATTAATATCAGGTTTACAATACATGCTAACTATTAAATGGATTTTGGCGTTGATTCCAGAAATTTGTAGTAAACGCTTAGACTGAGCGGAGATCTCACCACAGACGGTTTAGACTTAACATTTTAGGGCAATATCCAGGATCGTATTTATGGCTTCCCAGAAGTTTATTGCCATAAACAATTCATAAGCCAAACACAACTGCATATTTTATGATGTTTTGAAAATTAAACATAATATTAAGAGCAAATATTAAAATACTACATTTCGATGGCGAATTATCACTCTACTATCACCACCACTCTACGACCACTAGCCTAATGCCTCATTAGTCTAGTGGTCCCGAGCGCGACTGCTACACTAGAGGTCCTGGGTTCGATCCCCAGGTCCAGCAAAGTGTTATGTGGTTTTTCTATGAAATTCTCAGTAGCAGCTCGGAGTCTGGATTTGTGGTCGATTAATGGCTATAGGCTCGCACCCTATTACATAAGACCTAAACATACCGGCGAACTGTGGTTGTACATTAGTATACCTCTGCTACACTGGGGAAGCTACTACGCTGGGGAATACAGGCGTGATGGTATGTGTTATGTTATAACTATCACTCCATTATCCTCCTAGTCATTTCTTAACAACTTTAGGGTCAGCCTTCCAGTCTAACCAGATGAGGCTAAATACCAGTATTTTACACAAAGCGAACAATAATATAATCAACCCATTACATTGTCCCATTGCTGGGCACGGGTCTCCTCTCAAAATGATAGGGATTAGGCTATAAGTCCACCACGCTGGCCTAATTCGGGTTGGCAGACTTAACACGCCGTCGAGAACATCTCTCTCAGGCGTGCGTTTCCTCACGATTCTTTCCTTCACCGTTTAAGCGTATGATAATTAACTATTAATACGCACATGACTTCGAAAAGTAAGAGGTGCGTACCTTGGATTCTAACTCGAGACCTTTAACTTGGCAGTCCTATGGTCATGTCACTAGGCTATCACTGCTTTGTGGACAATACCAATATTCTAAGATAGACTGGTTATGTAAGGTTTTTTGGGGTTTTAACTACTAGGTACTAATGATTGTCATAGGAGTTCGTATAACAACCGGGATCAACCGCTTTACGCGTTCTCCGAGGCATGATAGTAAGAAGGAAAGAAAAATATTTTATTTTGCACCCCACACAAAATAAAACACATTGAGATAAAAAAAAAACAAGAGGCGTACAAAATATGTCGTGTGGGGCCAATATATGGCGCCAAGCTCAGCTGAAGCTGCAGCCGCATAGTCGCTGCTGCACTGCATGAGAGGTCTTGATTAACATCTGGTCACCTATCGACATACTGACCGCAGCTTAACCTTGATTCGTTGTTAAGCTTAGTTTTTTTACTTAGCCACAAGCCCCTTCAGTAACACGAGCAAATACAGCGTTAAGTATTCAGAGAATTTGATGGCCTGGTTGTCGCTGCGTACGAGGAATTAGAAAAAAAAAACAAATCTCAATGTCTTTTTATTAAAACCGATCAACGACATGGTCGAGGTGAACGACATATATAGAGTTTCAATAAAAGTGGAGTTTTCATATGGTTATATGGCTCAAAGCACTCTTATAATATTCTGTGCATTTTGCCGCTTATTCTACTGAATGAATCTCATTGAGTCTCCTAGCGAGCTGGTTAGGCACTACCAACTATGTACTTAAGAGAAACTTGTTACAAGTAATGACAACCCATCGCCTAGCTCACAAATCCGTTTACAAAATCCACGCCCGCTTCACATCCCGGCATCCTGCAGGAGTTTTAACTTGAAATAACTTCACGAAAGCTACAGTTGTTCCAACTCAAATTCTATAGTGGCAAGTTTTAATGCCTTCACAGTTTCACATTTCGCAGATCTCACCGCAAATGCTTTCGAGATTTCGGTATCTGGAGCGCGGTTCTGATGGCATTGTTCAGCAGATGCTGAACTAACTATTTTAGTGACGATATTATGATTTTAGTGAGAGATTTTAAACGACCAGATGAATTTGAGTGAAGTTTTCGTTAATCCGTTTCTTTTAATGGTATTTCTGGCTAGCTCTTAACAAGTAAAGGTTTAAATTAAAGATTGGTCCTAGTTTCACCTATGCTATTTTAGTTTTTAATAGAATTTTTTTTATCCTCTTATATCGGTTAAATTCTTGCTCAAAACCTTACTGGTAACATGCTCTTCACTCTTAAGCTTCACATGTTCATAGACAATCGATCAAAAAAGTATAAGCATTCGCATTATTATTAGTGGTACTACCTACATACATTTCATTAATTTGTGCTGCTTTTATAAAAAGCGATAATTTAAAAAACTAAACAAATTATCATTTACATAGCTAACTCTAATTCAAGTTAAACACTTAAATCAAAACCTTACGCTTTAGCATTTACAAAGAGCAAATATCATTTTGTTGTAACTCAATTAATATGGAATTCGAATTAAAACTGCTCACCGTAACTCATTATAGCACTGAATAAAATTTTGTTTAATGAAAATATTTGTTTAGTACCAGCTTACGAATTTGCACTCATAATGGAAACATAGGAGGTTGTAATTTGTATAGGTGAGCAAATTTTCAGGAAGGAATGTATTGTCAGCTATTTTATAACGCTTATTTTGTGCTTCTACCCGCGACTTCATCTGCGTGGACTCCAGAATTGGATCCGACCTGGATAAAAAGTAGCCTATGTTCTATTACAGACTATAATCTATTTCTGTACCAAATTTTATCGATATACGCAACCGTCCATACATCCTCACAAACTTTCAAGTTTATTATATTATTAAGTTTCAAAAGGGTTTTTTTTATTCGTGATAGGCTTACGCTTGACCGCCAGTTTGCCTGATGTTAAGCGATACCGCGATCTACGATGGAGCGCGCTTGCCTAGAAGAAACCGATTCACTCGTGATTTAAAGACACCCAGATTATATCTATCAGGGAAGACCCACTCGGGAAGTGCATGCCATATTTCAGCAGTACGCATTATAAAAGTGGACTTGAAGCGTTTCGTTCGGTTTGGGATTTCCATAACCTCAATTTTCTAATAAATAGCAAAATGGCAGCGCATTCTAAAGGCTAATTGTTGATACCTTGGTTACATTATTATAATTTTCGTAGGGATCTCTAATAAAAAAATAAAGTATAAGTTACTGGCTGATAATGTAGCATACTAATGATGTTTTTTTTTTTAAATCGGTTTAGTGGTTTAGGCGTGAAAGCGTAATAAACAATGAAACTCGCATTTATAATAGTTAAGATGTACTTAATCTTTGAAGACCATGCACTGACCAAAATACTACAAATAACTTCGCAATAAACAAAACAAAAAACTGTCGATGTTTAATCAACATCATTCTGTCGGAAAAAATACTAAAATGTAGGTATTCAGATTTGACGGTTCGATTAATAAAGTGACGAGTAATTTGCTTCTGCCACCTTCTGCGCTACAGGGCACGGGTTCGCTTCTGGTACAAAACAAATTCTTGTATGGCTGTTGTTATAATCGTTGTGGTTCCAAGATGCAGGAGAAAATTCTTGTGAAGTAACAACGTTTTTACAGAGAAAATAATTCAAATACATACAACTTAACTGTCAGTCTAGCTTTGCAATCCATACTTTAACCATATAATATAATTAATGCAAGTCTGTATTTTTGCCTAGTTGTTTCATTTTCACACCTACATCAATGAAAATCTTGATGAATTTTGGTATAGATTGAACCCTACAGAAGGAGAAAGGCTATAGACTCAATAGTCCTTTGTGATGTGAATGAAAGCGTAGCTAGTAACCTATAAATTGACTAAGCTATTGAAGATGCGGCCGACCATAAATAAAAAATCACCAACATTAGAATCATGTTGAGTTTTAACAACTTCATTGCTACAAACAATTAAAGTACTCTTATTACCGACGCGTACAGAGCAAATTCCCGTGAATCACCAACCCGTACACAGTCGCTTGAATTCGTTGCGGTACAAACACAACAACTGTTGACTCATTGTTTGTTGTGTTGATATTTGCAATTTTCCTATGTTAAGCAGCTCCGTCTGGCACGAGGACTCTTCAGATTTAATCACATCTGCATTGCCCGCTATTATGGAAATTTTAACTTAATACGAACATGTATAAAGTGTGAATTTGTTTGTTTGAGTCTGTACTTAAGCTTTTATTTCATAAACCGATTTGTTTAATTTGTGCAAAGTTTTGCTTATATTGTTTTGCATTATATCATTTCGTATTACTCATGTATGGAGTTAACATGTTCACGATAAAGTCACAAAGCTTATCGACATTGTAGCGAAGCGGAATAATGGTTTACAGAAATACTTCAATAAATTTCGAGTAATACCTAGTTCTTTCTTTAATGTACAATTTACTTACTTGGTAGGTACTTTCTATGGCGTTTCTTTCTTTTCTGAGTCTTTTGTTTCTTTGAATTGGCTAACAATTTATTAAAATGCAGCTGAATAATGGATTATTGAACACTAGTGACCCGCACGCGGATTCACCCGCGTTACCCCATTTCTAAAAGTCTTAGCGTAATGTTAAATAGCTTAAAAGCTTCCACTTGAATCAGTCTATCTATTAAAAAAAATCGCTTCAAAATCCGTTGCGTAGTTTTAAAGATGTAAGCAAGCGGACAGACAGCGACAGCGACTTTGTTTTATACTATGTAGTGATGAAGTTTTATAGTTGGAATCACTATAAGATACCATTACGCCTATATTTCCTAAAGAGTAGCCAGAGGTGTACTAATATCCACTCACAGTTTACGAGTATCTTAGGTGCAAGCGTGTCGCCATTAACCGGTACTTAATTTAACCTAAGTACATAACATTAACTTAGACTACTTTCCTTGTATCGTAGATCTGGGCTGCAAAAAGGCCAATTTTGACCAGTAAAGCCACATTTAATATTAAACAAATCATAACATGAATCACCAAAATAGTCATTTTTCCTGTTCCCCTTAATTGTGAGATGGCAATATATATAACCTGAGTTTATTATTTTAAACAGAACTATAGACTAGTTCTTAACCATAGATAAAAGGCATGCACGAAAACTATCCAAGTACAATTATTTATAAATTGGATACCGCTTTCAGGTGTTAGAATAGAATAAAAGCAGTTGATACTTCAGCAGATGACTTATCCTATATAATTGAGGATCTATTAAAACGTCCCTTAAAGATCTTTACAATAGAAACTTATATAATTACATCCTTTGTTTACTTTCACCAGGTAACGCCAGGCTCACACCAAGTGCAACCAGCGCCCGAGGGTCTGTTTCGCTCTGAACTGTACGTTCAAGTTCAGCTGTGGCCTGCTCACTACGAGCGAGGAGCTCCTATACTACGCTGCCAAGCCAAGATCGGAGACTTGTACAGGGATGACGCAGCAGTGGCACTATATTCAGGGAATAGTGACCCTAAAATTGAGAGAGGTGAGTTGATAATAATAATTTCAATTTCAGTTCATGATACCACCAAATCCACATCAACGATTTCAAAGCTAAATTATTTTCAATTGGCATTATTGCAAAATTAGACGTTTATTTACACAAAACCCAATTTTGTTAGGACAGTCTAGAAACAACCATTGATAAAAACCATAAAATAAAAAAGAATCCAAACTCCAAAAATTCTCCTGCACCAATTAAAACAAATGCTTGAATTTCCACAACTAAAATTACACCTTACAGTGGATCCCGGATTTCAGTAATCTCAAGGGTAGATTCATAATGTGAAATTATGTAAAGTACCCAACAAGCTCTCAGGAAATTTATTCATTACGACATTCTGAGAAGGGCTTGTAGGGTGTTCCCGTCAAGCATAATTGCAATTTTCATGACGCCCCATAATGTTCGCGTATTATTAAATCTCAGTATTATCACATCACCATATGGATGTCTGCCGCTAAGTACTGTTGTAAAGAGTTGGAGTTCTCTACGGAAATGTTTTGACTTAGTGAAACGGTAATGACAGTGTTGGAAAATCTTTACTTTTGTTAGTAATAGGTTCGACTTTTTCTTTTATAAAGACGTGTTGTTTGCAGTTTGTTATAAAAGGACTTTCTTTAACATCAATACTAGATAGTATTTAGACAGACAAAGATTTGCCTGCATTGTTCGAGGCTGCATAAAATACCTTTATATTATTAATACTTGTGCCAATATTTACTGTTATCTTTTTATGATTACTGGAATCTTGATCTTATTATTCTCACTCACATCACTATCATCTAGAAGTAGTTATATCCAGAAAACAATGTTGTATGCTAGCATTGGCATTACTAACTACCTTGGATAGCAATCCAAATATATTAAACCAAAGCACAATATTTATACTAATGTCGTCTTTGATCTTATCTCTGAATACCTCAAAACCAATTTAGTACACACCTGTAAATTGTTACTCGACAGCAAATAAACCAACAAGTGTGATACTATTTTAATTTGGCACCAGCAAAGCGTCATTCTCTGATTAATAAGCGTATTAATTTACCTATTACCTGCTTTATTGAAATCGATTATATCGTCAAACGCACTAACGTCCCGTCATTATCGGTAAAATTACCATTATATTTAACATTAGGTCGGGTTCCGTGAAGGCCGAATCATGCGGAATATTGGAAATGGCAGGGTGTCAGTATTTTTGAAACGAGGGTTTATTTAACAGTAACTGAATGTATATTAAAAATATTTATTTTGTAATTGGTAACATTTTTTTATTGCTTTGTTGTAATTTTATCTAGTTTACAATATAGAAAATTATTTTTTTTCTATTAATTTTTTTTTTCTGAAAAAATTAAGCTAAAACATTGAAATAATCTTAAAATTTAAACTATGAACATTTTAAAATTAAGTTTCTACGTCTAAAGAGTTCGTTTATCAATTTATACTAATGGAATAAATAATTTTCGTGAATTATTTCTGCTGGTACAAATTCAGCTACCAAATCTGAGACTTTTACAAACTAATTAACTCAAACGTTTCAAAGAAGTACCAACTCAAACAGGAAACGCAAAAAATCCAAACATTGAATTCTGAAAACGGCAGAACACCTAACACGCCCGCATATCTTTAATATCCGTGGAGAGGAAGCTCGGCTAATAAGATTACGAGAACCAAAGAGGGCATTGAGGGCTCAATGAGTTATTGCCTCCCGTCTCATTTGCCCAGACAATTTCCTCTGAGGGCAACAGTGAGGCGTTTGTTGGTAGATAATAAATTTATCTTTGGTACATGGTGAACGTTTATTGCAGGAAACATGCGCACTAAGTAAGGAGCAACGTCTGCTTGTATGAATGTTGTAGATCCTAAGAATAGTCGTAAAGATTGATTATTAATTTCTGAAGCCAAAATTAAAGTGATTATTAACAGTGAATATAGTGCGGATATATGTTTGTTGTATGAAGTATAATTGGATGTAGGTACTGTCGGAGACGTGAGTCCAGGTACTATGATGGGATCACTCGTCCGAACGAAAACTCCGTTTTATATTTGGATTAGACTTGTTTATTCAGATATTCCTTAAAGAATAAATAATCATTTTGATTGATTTCTAACCAGCAATCCCACAATGAGACGTCACCTCTTTGCGGCAACCTCTACAGTACCTAGATAATAAACTGGATACATGACATTGAACAACGATGACATAAAAAATAATTGAATTTAAATAATTTTATGAAACTTGCTATTATATTAATCCATACTCTCTTTTTACGACAAAATACACTCGCTAACTGATATCACTTATTGATTAAAATTGACAAGGAGATAGATATCATCCCGGGGTAGCAGAAAATTATGCAACTTTATATTTAAAAAAGTAAACAGTCCTCTTGAGACGCAAGTAAAACTGCGGCCAATGCAAGTACTAAACAATTGGAAACCTGTGCTCAAAAAGCAAAAATACATAAACAGTTACTAAAGGTACAATAGAAATGGTCCTCCACCGGAGAACGACTATTCTACCTTATACTCGAATCCTAAATGAAATTCATATCACTGTGTGTGAGTAAAAACAACAGAAGCTCGCAGCTTTTCACTCACATTCAGCGTTTTCCCCTCATCGTATACGTAAACCTTTAAGGCGCAAGTTAAATTAGTACAGGCTTTTAAAGCCGAAATAGGGTACTAGCTTGCTATTTTACATACTTAGAGTACCTAACTTAGCACAGGAGCTCATTCTAGAAAATCTTTTGAAGGCAAGTGCGCTACAATATGCGTACTGAAACTCGTTCCCTTAAGTTGTTAGATCAGTAACATGAAAAGCCTATACATTTTCGTAGTTTATAACCTTATATTTTTATTGAGTTCCAAAAACAAAATCCGAAGGTGAATTTAAGAGAAAGGAAAGACGAAGGAGTGTAAACGATGTTATAATGCAGAACAAAGTAAATAAAATGGAAATAGTAACCAAGGGCAAGGGTAATCCTTAGCATCTAATAAGTCGATGTAAAAAAAAAACCATTCCCAGGACGAGTAAATTGTCATTACTCGACCTGTAACCTGTTGTTTACTATTTAGCCTACGTCCTTCTTAGAAATTAAAATTTTATCGAAATCTGTTCAGCGATTTAGATGTGAGAAGGTAACAGATATACAGACAGAGTAACTTTTGTATTTATAATATTAGTATCGATTGACAGTGTGTATCAGCTTGAATTTTGGATTTTGGTCAATAGGATCTAAAAGATTTTCTCTATATTACAATTTATAAGTTCTCTCATTTTAAGAGGAAAAAAGAGCCTAGCAGGACAGTGAACAGATTGTTAATGATGATGACTATAATTTATATTAATAATGTTTTTTGTTACAGTGACGTCACCAGGGTCAGCCTCCAACATACAAGTGTGCCAACTTCTACTATTACTTCATATTATGGTTTGGGCAAACAATACTTAGGTGATATATATATATAAAACATAAAATTTAAAAGTGTATAAAAATAAAATAATTAATAAATATAATATAACTATAGGTAGATGTATTCGATACTGTCGGATGAAAAATTGTGAATTTAAATGAAAAATAGTTAATTGTACCTAACGAGCTGACGACTATGCCAAAGAATGTAAAGACTTAAGAACATTGTTGATTTAATACAAATTATATATATGTCAATGTTTGTTTCATTTTATAAAGACCTAATCATTTCCAAATGTCAATTACTTCTGAATAACACAGTTGAATTTGTACTGAATTTATATGTTTATAACAGATTATTAAAATTACGTTTCTAAAATAAACTGTGTATCTACCATGAAGGTTTTAACATCATTAAAATGAGTTCAATACTCTATCTACATCATAAAGGGTCACCTTTTCAAAATGGCTAAATTCATCGTTATCAATGTAATATTTTTGAGGTTAAATGATTCTTGTATCTATCTACGAACAATCGCTGATAGTTATTTTGGAAATATATTTCATGTACAGAATTGACCTCTCTACAGATTTATTATAAGTATAGATATATTTTTCTTTCAGAAACCTTTGCTATCATTTTCACCATAACACAGAGAACGTCATTTTTTTATTTAATAAATACAGAGGGAAAAACGCAAACATTTTATCTAAGGCGAGTAAATAAATTCTTGAACATGAATTAGGTTCAATAAATACGAATCGATGTCATAAAAGCCAAAATATAATAAGAATACTCGTGGAGGAAAATTCTCATAATAATATTGATACCCTGAAGTATCATCGAACCACATTCTCTTAAAAAGTTAAAAGGTAAAAAATTCCAGAAAGAATAATTATAATGTTTCCTGTGGATTTCTCTGAATCAAAAAAATAACATGCAAAAAAGATATCGGAATATTTTCTAACAAACGTCGCTGCAGAGAGTCTTGGGTTGAATTTAAATTTGAGGTTAAATTTTGGAGTCGAGCAGTGTTATAAGATTTATACATACATGATACTTGCTTATACTGCCAGAACGCCACATGCAACGTTAAGGTCCTTCTCTTCTTCTGACACCTCTCGCACTAGGGTACAAACCCTGTCCTTAACCTTAACCACTGCAGCAAACATTTATTTTTTTAAGCATATCATTTTTGATTAAATGACCATACCTTTACCTTTTTTAGTCACTTTTCGTTTATTATCTTTTTAAACATTAAATTTTTTTAAAGGTCTTCACTGGTGGTGTTCATCTGGGATCACGCCAAAAGCCTCTCCAGGGCTCCCACTAGTACTAGTTATATCCCGCCTGCATCCAACGACTCCTGCGATCCATAAATAGCCAAATATTTTGGTGTTCTGGTTTAAAGAGCAAAGCAGCCAGTAAAATACACGCGAGTAATACCACTGGTGTTGCTAGGGTCGAGCTGTGGTTACTTACCATCAGGTGGCCTATACGCTTGGTTGTCGGCTTATTGCAATAAAAAAAACATTTTGCTCCCGAAAAATTCAAGAATACATTTTACATTGCCGGCTTTGTAAGTCAATACCACACAGCAACGAAATTGAAGAGGAAGTGTAATTAAAAAGTTAATTTACGCTGGTTTCGAATCCGAAGGCTTTTTTGCGCGGCGTCGACCAAGTGACTTTAATACGTAGGTAATTGTTTGTTTGACTTTTTTGGATGTTACTTCTGTACTCATTATGAAAGGAGATCTATGATTTACTGCTTCATTGGTTTAATAATCGCTGAGCATAAAGTACCGCGTTCCATTCCCAGGTCGAGCAGTGTTATTGTATTTTTAGGGTTCCGTACCTCAAAAGGAAAAAAAACGGAACCCTTACAGGATCACTTTGTTTTCCGTCCGTCCATCCGTCCGTCCGTCTGTCAAGACAGAAGATCTCAAGAACGAGAGGAGATATCGAGTTGAAATTAAAATTATATACTCAAGTCCACAGTCCCTTGAAGTCGTAAAAAGATACGGCCGTTTATGCTGCAAAAAATGGATATTTCGACACTCTCATGGGAATCAAAATTTATATGGTATTTCCCGTTGACTATGAAATTTGGCAAGTAATACCGTTGAAATTAAACTATTTTTTACGGATTTGATCGCGTTGTATTAATATTATTTAATTCCCGACGTTTCAGATCCTTTACAGCATCCATGGTCACGGACAGACTAAGTTGTTGGACGTCTTAATGTTTCAATTACTAACAGCTACCTTACATTTTTGTTATTTATTAGCAGAAACCAGTAAGTAATACCGTCTTACACTACAAGTATCGGGAAAAATCTGAAAACTATACGTTTGTTATTAATTATAAATTGTGTACCTACATATTTGTACGGAACCCTCGGTGAGCGAGTCCGACTCGCACTTACCCGGCTTTTATTAGATTCTTAGGAGCAGCTA
This sequence comes from Acronicta aceris, assembly GCA_910591435.1. Lineage (NCBI taxonomy): Eukaryota > Metazoa > Arthropoda > Insecta > Lepidoptera > Noctuidae > Acronicta > Acronicta aceris. The sequence goes on along the minus strand of OU342767.1, from coordinate 1,784,359 downwards.
AAATCTGTTTTATTCCCAATAGACCTCTTAATGCATGGAATCTAAAACATAGCGACGAACTGTAGATTCTTCTTCTGTTTAAACTTAAACCCTTCGGGGAGTACAAGGTGTGATGGTGTGTACATAAACAACTCATTATAGTGTCCCACAGCTGGGCACGGATCTCCTCTCAGAATGAGAGGGATTAGGCTATACTCCCCCACGCTGGCCTAGTGCAGGTTGGCAGAAGTCACACGTCATCGAGAAAATCTCTCAGGCATGCAGGTTTCCTCACGATGTTTTCCTGCACCGTATAAGCGCGTGATAATTAACTATTAATACGCACGTGACTTCGAAAACTCAGAGGTTTGAACTCGAGACCTTTGACTTGACAGTCTAACGGTCATACCACTAGGCTATCACTGCTAACATGGTGATGGTGTTAATTATCTTATATTTTAGAATTATTTCCTATAAAATCATGGCGAACCTTTTATATATTGGCAACAAGTACTGAACGTTCTTAGTCTTAACAGGGCTGAAAAGGATTAAAAGTCAGCTAAGGTCTAAGGTAAGGAGACACACTGGTTACTTTATAAAATCGACAGTAGGTTTAGCTAAATACGACCGTCAGCATTGGGGCCCACGACCTGACTGATGGTGACATATTTGGTGTCAAAGAAACTTTCAACGATAGTACCTATCCAAAAAGTTCAAAAACAACCTTTTTAATCAACTCATACATTTTAAAGATGGTGTTGAAATTCTAGTTAAGAGACCCTTTGGACCTACACGATTTAATATAAGTGAAGTCATCACCCGGAAATTGGTGCCGACCTCACGAAATTAACCGACTGAATTATTTAGTACTAGCCCCCTATCACTAGCATCCCAAAGGAGTTCTTGAGACAAAAGATAACCTATATGTCCTTCTCTGACGTCCTATCTCTAACTTCATCAAAATTGGTTCTGCAGGTTAGGGGTGACAAGGTAACAAACAGACAGAGTAATATTAATGGAACTAATAAACTCCGAGCTGCTACTCAGAATTTTATAAAAAACTCCAAGTTAACGGCGCGATTGGCGAAGTAGCTGAGCGATTGGCTTCTACGCTACATATTGTGGGTTCTATTCCCGCACGGAATAAATATATTTATTTGTATGAACTATAGGTAGTTGTTCCGGGTCTGGGTGTTCATGTATGTGATAATTTGTTTTTTTTTTTATTATTTGTCGCCTGATGTTAAGCGAGACTGCGATCTACGATGGAGCGCGCTTGCCTAGAATAACCCGATTCACTCGTGATGTAAAGACACCCAAATTATACCTATCGGGGAAGACCCACTCGAGAAGCGCAGTACGCATGATAAAAGTGGACTTAAAGCGTTTCGTTCAGGTTTTCGGAATGTCCACCATGAATCGATGTCGCTTTTTCGTGATTCTGGTCGTCCGATGATAGAAAGGTTTGTAAACGATATAGAGGAAAATCCTAGTGTGGAGTAACGTTGTATTAAATATCCTTCCTCCTGGCGCAATCGGGTAAAAATGCATAATACTGTTTGACTTGGGAATCGGATCCAAGACCACGCTCAGTAATCACACAAACACACTAGCGAACACTAGACAAATGGAGAATATTGAGAAAATACTCATTTATCACATCATGTAAATTGTATACGGATGTGTAACTACCCTCATTCAATTTACATCAAAACGTATTTCGTATACTCAAGACAAAATATTGGCGTCTTGTTGCGCTTACAAAGGAGCAATTAAATACGGAGTTTAAGCCACAATTATACCGACAATTTCATGAATAAATTTGTGTTGAATTAGTAAGCCATTTTGATTTTATTATAACATAAACATTGATTTAATTATGCTGAGGTTGTTCTGTTCTCATGTTTATGTCGATATGATATAATAAATTGAGAGGTTTGTACTGAATTTATGTAGTCAAGAGGTTCTAATTTATACTACGTTTCGTTTTACGCTTACGCCTTACACTTGACCGCCATTTCGCCTAATGTTAAGCGACACTGCGACCTTCGATGGAGCGCGCTTGCCTAGAAGAAACCTATTCTCGTGATTTAAAGACACCCAGATTTTATCTATCGGGGAAGACCCACTCAGGATGATTGTTTGATCACAATCTTATGTTATGTTACGTCAACCGCTTACCATGGTAAAACTAGTTAATTGCACATTAATCAGGCGCATTCAATTCATGCCACCAAACCAATCCTGCCTCACTGTATTAACCTGAAAAAAGAAACAAAAAGATACAGACAACCATCGCGAAATCCCAGCAGAAAAATCCTTAATTCAATATAACACTCGCACGGATTCCAGCAGTGCTAAAACACAGACTGACATTAATTACATTAAAACAGTGAAAAGAGCTACGTATTGTAGGCTTTTCGAGAGTCGGCACCTCGAAATTCGATATTAATGCGAAAAAGAGATTGACAGAGATGTTAATGATGTGTACTTATTAATATTACTTTTCTACACTGTGGCTTTTTTGGTTTCTATCATAAAAGTCACATTTACGGCGTGTACGCACATGGAAGAAAATGTAGCTAACCCTATTAAAAATATAACCCGACAAGCGCGAGTCGGACTCGCCCATCGAGGGTTCCATACTAATTTGTAGGTAAGTCCATATTATAATTACGAATTACACAAATTATATTTTTCAGATTTTTCCCTATACTTGTAGTATAAGACGATATTACTTGCCAAATTTCGTAGTTTTTAGTCAACGGAAAATACCCTATAAATTTTGATTCCCTTGAGTGTCGAAATTTACGTTTCTTGCGGCATAAATGGCCGTATTTTTTTTTACGTTAACTTAAAAGTTTGATTTTTTTCACAGCTTCGAAGGACTGTAGAAGAACTGAGTGTATAGTTTTAATTTCAACTCGATACCTCCACGCGTTCCCGGAATAATGGCTCTTGACAGACAGACGGATGGATGGACGGACAACAAAGTGGCCCTATAGGAAAGGGTTCGAAAGGTACGAAATCCTAAAAAGTACTGGAGTTGTGGTTCTTGGTGAAAAATACATACTTTCATGCCCTTTTTGAGTAAGGGTAGGCAGCGACAACAGAATACATAACGCCACGTGCACCATCTTTACACAACACTTTTGTTTCATCCATAATCAAATTAATATTCAATACATTATTCAATTTTTGTACGATTTAGTTAGAAAAGTAAGAAATCTTGTCCTTTAAGTCTTTTTTTATTACTGATAGACTTACGCTTGACCGCCATTTCGCCTGATGCAACACTGCGATTTACGATGGAGCGCGCTTGCCTAAAAGAAACCGATTCATTCGTGATTTAAATACACCCAGATTATATCTATCGGGGAAGACCCACTCGGGAAGCGCATGCCACACTTCAGCGGTACGCATGATAAAGTGGACTCTGAAGCGTTTCGTTCGGAGTTTTTGGAATGTCCACCATGAATCGATGTCGCTTTATCATGCTTCTGATCATCCGATGGTAGTAAGGGCAAGAGTAAGAGTAACATAATAGAGTAAAGTGTAGTGTTACAGTGTTATTGAAATCTATAATCAATTTCCTAAGCGTAGTAAGTAAAGCAGTTTTCTAACCATTTATTGATTAATTATTAATTACGTTTTCCTAAGTGGACCATGTTTTGTAATGGACACGGGTGAGCTTATGTTAATAATTTTTAATTATACGAAGTATTTAGCCCATTTTTTGACAGGCGACACTTAGGAACATACCTACCTACTCATCATTTTTGAACCCCAAAAATGTACAACATAATATTTATTTTTAATAGCTTACAAGGGAGACGATGACGTGCTTCTGAAAACACATTGTACCCTGCAAACGACCATTTTGTGGTCCAAAATGGCTCGTAAAATGGCTTTTATGAGTGGACAGGTTTGGTACCACTTTGCCCATTATTCGACGATTTTCCAAAAGGAAATTAAATAAATTGCTCCAACGAAATTTCCAACAAATTGATGTTTAAAAGTGACGCTATTATAATTGCGTTTATCATTCAAGTCCTTTGCGTAGGAGGGTAATAAAGTCTCCAGCTTTGAATCACATTAAATGACTGTTGTATGAAATATCTTAAGGGTCCGGCGAAACCTGAATTCCCCACAAATACGTAGGTAATACTAAAATAAATCTAAACAATATTTAATCAAATTGTGTTATTATTCGAATTCAAATAACGTTAACCTAAGGTTCTACCGTACCATTACTACTACTTCAATAGAAATAAACCGAAAAATCCAGCATAGTATTATGATGCTCAACAAATAATTTCCTATTGATTTCAACAGTTATCACTCCTTCACTTTTTTATAATATATTTTTCTTTATAACTTAGGAATGTCTTTGTATTTGTGGTAATAAATGAATATGCTGTTTGCATCCAACGATTCACTATTAAAAAAACATATGCACGATATCTATGTTCAATAAAACACTTAACATAACTCATGGAAACGATGCATCTTTAACAATTTGCGACATAAGATGACCATGTGAAAGCCACTTATAAGATCTTCAGCCATCTTTTATAGAATATTCTAGGTCGATCTAACATAAATATATCTACAGACTAAGATCTTCACTCGGTGTTTATTTTGTTCGCAGACGTACATAGATATGATAACCTAAAATGATATGAGAACATTGGAAAAATATAGCCTGATATATTTTTTGCGCGTATATTTAAAGCATTTTATATGTATTCCTTATACAATAAGATCTCGAGAAGACTGAAATGGTATTATTGATACAATAATAACGTCAATATAAAGCAATGAAATCTCTAAAAAGAAGGTAAATACATACTCATTTTACACTTGGGTTCGCGACAATTAGATATTAAAATAATTCAAGGTAACTAGGTACCTAGGATTGTATTAGGTTTATTATTGTGTTAGTTATTAGTTTAGGTAAAGAGCAGTGATAGCCTAATGGTATGACCGTTGGACTGCCAAATCGAAGGTCTCGAGTTCGAATCCAAGGCACGCACCTCCGACTTTTCGAAGTCATGTGCGTAGTAATAGTTAATTATCACGCGCTTATACGGCGAAGGAAAACATCGTGAGGAACCTGTATACCTGAGAGATTTTCTTGACGGCGTGTGAAGTCTGCCAACCCGCACAAGGCCAGCGTGGTGGACTGTAGCCTAGTTCCTCCCATTCTGAGAGGAGTCCTGTGCTCAGCAATGGGATATTATAATGGGTTGATATTATTTATATTAGTTTAATAATTTTATTTCAATGTTTAATAATCGCATAAGTTTAAAAAATCAGTACCTTTCAACGTTTTTCACTTTTGAACAGGAGTTGTTACTATTTTGTTAAAGCGATAAGCAATAATAGTTTTCTCGACCTTCTCTCGAGAATTGGACACAGGAAAGGTTCTGTGTCCGATAGACACGACTACTAAACTTGAGGAAGTTTAGCAATCATATCTACGACCAACGAGGCAGTCGATAAAATAAATAAACGAAATAATTAATAGGTAATTATACAACCGCTAAAAAAGGAAAGTCAAACAATATGCTCAAAAGCATTTATGATACTTTTTAAGCCTTCTTTATTGAATAAGGGCTAAATAAACAAACGTACATACCCAACCAAATTTCTGCCCACTTACTTTTCCAATACTAACCATACTAGGAATCTTGATCAAATAGCCTCCTTTCAACACATCCCAGTTGATGTACGCCGGAAGTCAAAGCTCTAGGGGCTCCGAACTATCCAGCACCATTGTTTGTACTGCCATATTTCTTTTTGCGTGATATACTGATATTAGCTCTCAACGCAGATAGCTACAATGGACTTTTTGAAATTTATTGTATGATAACATTTTACGTATGTAGACGACTGAGTTATTGCTCTGGTGAATGTAATTGATTACTGTGAATGGGCAGTTTTATTCGTGAATGTGACACGATAAGGGAATAAGGATCTGGTCTTTGATATTTACAGGAAAGGGTGTTTATTTGGATTACGTCTTCCATTTTAGGCCCTGTTAGAGCATTGACTAAACTTACTAAAAAAAAAATTCTTTATTTCTTTCTTTACTTGCATTACAAAAAATAGGAACATTATTTAAGTATATTTTATTTCAACGGTAACCACAGCCCATAGAGGCCAGCAACACCAGTAGCGCGCTGTCATCATGAGACACCAGTTTTTTGTTTATGTCAAGTATGAAGCGGGCGGTAGCCTAACGGCTAGGGCGTCGGACTGGCGATCATGTGGTTGTTAGTTCGAAACCCACCCATTGCACTACCGACGTGAACCCACTAGTATCACAAGCATTTAGCTTAGCACGAGAATACTAGTAATGTGTGACCCACATTGCTAGTAAGCTTTTTAAAAAAATCCACTAGCTACGTTTCACAGAACACATTAACATACATACACTGACGCATTTCTTCCACAGGGGTAGGCAGAACAATAGACCGTCACCTGCTACGATTCGTGCAGACATCTTTTTCTTCTCCCTCATTCATACATCTCCTCATACATATGCGTCGTTTTATGGGATAGCAAACGAGCAGACGGATCGCCTGATGGTAACCGATTACCGCCGCCCATGGACACCCGCAATACCAGAGGAGTCACAAGTGCGTTGCCCGCCTTTTAAAAGGGCAACTTACATTACTGCTTTGCAGCAGAATATAAATGGTAATGTGATGGTACTGAAGGGGTGTCTTCGAACTTTGAGTTATAATGAAATTATATTAATAATTATATATACTAAATATTCAGTTTTTTCGTTAAGTTATTTGTTCTTTTCTTTATTGGTAAAGTTGATAAACGAGCTAGCGAGCCACCTGATGGTGAATAATAACAAACCTGCAAAACCAGAGGAATTGTTGATGCGTTGCATACTCATAAGAGCCCCTACGAAGTGCAGACTGCCAGAGCTGCAGCAACCGAGGGGAAACTGGCTCTTATGCGCAAAAGTCGAAATACACACCAAGGTGCCACACCACCGAGCAAGTCAGATATTTTCTCGCCTCTTAGTAGATACCTATCTGAATGGCAATGAGGAACAGTATTCTGACCCGTTCCCACATGGCGTTCTATACTTACCTAATTTAAATTACTAAGATTGTATTTTCGTAACTATCCAGCCTATCATATTTCAGGAAAAGCTTAATGCTTCAAACCGTACAGAACCCACCCAGACGAACTCAGGAGCAGAGTTTTACCATGTTAAGTGTTACGACAAAAGTATATTTCTGGTTACTCTTAGTATACATATTACATGTTAATTAATGTTTTAATTAACATGTAATATGTATACTAAACTAAAAACTGCATCATTAGCCTAGTGATCCTGAAAGCTACTGCTATGCTAGAAGTCCTGGGTTCGATTCTCAGGTCGAGCAAAGTGTTATTGGGTTATTCTATAAAATTCTCAATAGTACTACTGAGAATTTCATAAAATAACCCAGTAACACTTGGAGTTTGGGATTTGTGTCTGGTCTGGTTAATAACAATAGGCTCGCCCCCTATTACCTACATAATTAACCCATTACATCGGATCTCCTCTCAGAATGAGAGGGATTAGGTTATAGTCCACCACGCTAGCCTAATGCGGGTTGACAGACTTCACAAGCCGCCGTCGAGAAAATCTCTCAGGCGTGCAGGTTGCCTCACGATGTTTTCCTTCACCGTTTAAGCGCGTGATAAGTAACTAATGACTTCGAAAAGTCAGAGGTACGTGCCTTGGATTCGAACTCGCGACCTTTGACTTGACAGTCCTATGGTCATATTACTAAGCTGTCACTGTATTACATGGGACCTAAATATATCGGCGAACTGTGGATGTAGATTAGTACGCCTCTGCCTAACCCCTCTGAGAATACAGGCGTGATGGTAAGTTTAAAACAGTAAATAAAAGTAAACCAATTAGAAAACCAACAAAACACCTCTCCTCTACTTCCAAACGTATCAACTTTAAACAACAAAACAACTACCAACAAAATAATGTTTGCATTAAAAGTAAGACTACAAAATCTATGCTTAAATTTAAATTAAAAACTTTTTGCTGGACCGCGCCATTGAAGTTAGAGAACTTAGTTCTTCCCCGGTATTGGAAAATACGTCAAACGCTCATGTTTTATTTTCCTCTTGTTTTACCTTCGTGAAGTTCTGAATTTTCTCCAATGGCACTTCATCGATCGAGACTTGAATGTGAGTGAATTTAGAGAGATACGTCGTTAATTAGAAAAAGGATTGACAAACTTGAAAGAATTAATGAAAGATATTTTTATACGTATTTATAATTAAATTTTTATACGTGGGAGAGCCATGCTTCGGCACGAATGGGCCAGCTCGACCGGAGTGATACTACGGCCTCACAGAAAACCGGCGTTAAACAACGCTTACGTTGTGTTTCGTCGAGTGAGTGAGGTTACCGGAGGCCCAAACCCCTTTTTAAAAGGTCGGCAACACACTTGTGACTCCTCTGGTGTTGCAAGTGTCCAGGGGTGGCGGTAATCGCTTACCATCAGGCGATACGTCGGCTAGTTTGCCCTCCTATCCTATAAAAAAAGACAATCAATACAATTTCTAAAGCGACTAATAAACATAACATATTGTTGGATCTAGTTTTGGCAACACATGTTTGTGTGATTGCTTTATAAGTTGGCAACACTGTGTCTATGGATAATTTAACATACCATCACGCCTGTATTCCCCGGAGGGGTAGGCAGAGGCGTACTAATATAAACCCACAGTTCGCCGGTATGTTTAGGTCCCATATAATAGGGGGCGAGCCTATTGACATTAACCGGGCACAAATCCAGACTCCGAGCTGCTACTGATAATTTCATAGAAAAATCCACACTAACACTTTGCTCGGCCTGGGGATTGAACCCACGACCTCTAGCGTAGCAGTCGCGCTTTGGACCACTAGACTAATGAGGTAGTCACTTAGTGTGGATAATTTATGTTAATTTATGTCATATAATTATGGTTGGTAATCACATCAGAAGATCATCAGTCAGAAGCGGCGGTAGCCTAATAGCTAGGGCGTCAAACTTGCGATCATGTGGTTGCCGGGTCGAAACCCACCCATTGCACTACCGACGTGAACCCACTCGTAACACAAGCATTTAGCTTAGCACGAGGGGTTCACAGGAATACTAATAATGTGCGACCCACATTTCTAGTAAGCTTTAAAAAAACGTGTTATAAAATAATATTGTGTATTGATTAATAATTAATATTATAATATTGGCGACGAGTCCGAACGAACCTTAAAAACATCATATAATTAACAAAAATATTCAGTAAGAGCATCAAAGTGAGAAGTTAATGGATTCTAACATCTTAACACATATCATCACGTCTATGTAACCCAAAGGATTAGGCAGAGATGTAGTAATGTGGGACACAGTTTGCCGCCCACAGTTTTTTTTTTACATGCGATCCTATTATCATCTAATATTTGTTTATATTGCTTTATGAAAGGTGCTAAAGTATACTGATGTACCATTTTTAGGTCCCATGAAATAGAGAATAAGGCTATTGCCATTAACCAGGCACAACTCTGATCTCCAAGGTGCTACCGAGGATTTAATAAAATAAAAAACCGGACAGGTGCAAGTCGTTTTCAGATTTGTTCCCTATGCTTTTAGTTTATGACGGTATTACTTTCCAAATTTCATAGTTCTAGGTCAACGGAAAGTCTCATATAAATTTGGATTCCCATGGGAGTGTCGAAAAATAAGTTTTTTGCGGCATAAACGGCCGTATCTTTTTTTTACGTTAACTTAGAAGTTTGATTTTTTGACAGCTGCAAGGGCTTCTAGACGTGAGTATATGGTTTTAATTTCAACTCGATACCTCCACGCGTTCCCGAGATAAAGGATTTTGATAGACAGATGGACGGACGGACGGATAACAAAGTGATCCTGGACCTATATCTCTCTTGTATCTATTATCTAGACCCATAAGGTAGTTCTCACAGATAAACACGTATGAGGAATAATTTAAATTCAGAACTACAAATAATAACCGAGTGACTTTTATCAACAAACCAAAACAATAATTCAAATACCGAATCTTATTAATCTAACAAAAACGTTGTTTTAAATGTCATATTCATTTATGTATATTTATGCAAATATATTTAATAGGTTCAAAGCATATTAATTAAATTTAGTGGTAATGCGTACATAGTACATTCAACAGCACATCAAGTTCCTAACTGTCAAATTTCCCCAATGGATAATAAACTCTATTATTTAGAGTTTAAACTGAAAATCGATCGAAGGAATTTTACAGTTTTGGATATGTTGACCGTACATTAGTATTGAGGCCTTCACAATTGGAATTATAAATGAAAACCATTCAGGACTTGTGTATAAAATAATGAATTGGTAATATTTTAATGGCAAATTGACATGAGGTCAAAAACATAATTCAATACACTCTTACCTCTGCCTAACACTTTGGAGAATATACGTAGTGTATATTCGCTGTGATGGCGGCAGCGCGCGTCTCCTGATAGCGCCGCGGTCGCCACCTGCACGCAGCTGTTCAATGGATGCTGCTTGTTGCTGTGTCCCGCACGACCCAGCTTGTTGGCCGGCCCGTTCTGCTGCCCGGCACCACTCAACTGCATCTTCAAATGTTACCGACGATTTTGCGAGCAATTTTTCTTTCATATGCGTATTTTTAATTCCCCGGATGATTTGTGTCAAAATAAGACTTTTCTTTAAGGTTCCAAACTCGCAGTGCTTACTCTGAACTTTCAACGCTCCTAGAAATTTCTCAAAACTTTGTTCATTTTGTGTTATCTCAAAAAATATGTGCCTCTCATAATTGATATTTCTTTTTGGATCACAATATTCACTAAATTTTTGGCAAAGGTTATTGTAATTCTGCTTCTGAATGTCATCAATATCAAGTTCTTCATAAATCTCGCGACCATATTTTCCAATAGTATGCATAAAAAGTGCACATTTTTCTCTGTTTGATGCCGATTCTTTACCCGAAGCCATAAGATAATATTCAAATGCCACTTTAAATTCTCGCCAATTGGTAGCCATATTGCCATCTTGTTGTAGCGGCTCTGGTTGCCGTATAGGCGCACGAAATGTATCCACATTTTCGACTCCTGCTTTATTTTCACTCATAATTAATTATATTCTCACAAAACTATTTTAAATTCTGACTATATTCTCACTACTTGACCACACCTGACACCATGTAGTGGTTACATGTATTAATGAAACGACGTCTTAGGAGCAACTGCTTTATTCTTCGAAGATGTGCGGATACCTCCATTAACATAATATAATAAAATACTTAAATCTACCCACAACAGGTAGGATATTATTTTGGTTTGGTTATTTTTTTTTGTAACGAAACAGACAAAATAATGTCCAACAAAATCATCATCGTCATATAAGCCAATAGAACTCCACTGCTGACCTCCACAGGGACCGGCCACATGCCGCCTGCATTCAACGACTCCCAGCGATCTTTACCAGGGCGTCCGTCCATCTCGTTGGAGGTAGTCCCAAACTGCGCTTTCCGGTGCGTGGTCGTCAGTTCTACGAGCTATGTGCCCCGCCCACTGCCAATTAAGTTTGCTAATCCTTTGAGCTATGTCGGCAACTTTAGTTCTTCTACGGATCTCCTCATTTCTGATTCGATGACGTAAAGAAACGCGAAGCATAGCTCGCTCCATAGCTCGCTGAGTGACTTTGAGCTTTCTTATGAGACCCATAGTGAGCGACCACTTCACTGTGCCATAAGTCATCACTGGTAACAAACACTGGTTAAAGACTTTTCAGACTCCAACAAAATATTCAAGAAGAAATCTGACAGAACCAATATATGCGACCTCATTCTACGACATAAATAAGGAAGCCTTATTCTAAAATTAAAAACAGAAAGAAATCTTCAAAAAGTTACGACCAGAAAAGCGATGTATACTTCTCTCAAAACTTTTTACATTAAAACGGTTTTATTATTCAGGAAAAAAGTCAAGTTTGACCGTTTATAACATTATGAATGCAGACTGCGTACAGAGCGCGTGTTTCAATTATAACATTGTAGGAATTAAGCGTTTCGCTGTAAACATTGTAAGAGATAAAGGTGGCATAACAGTGGGGAGAGACTGGAATATGATATGCGTACGTTGATATTTTTTTGGCATTTGCTGAGTTTTATTTTTGGTGGTGATATTTTAATCTGTGTGATTTTAAAACTGGAGAAGCGATGACGAATATTATAAATTTCATTGTTATAATCCTTGTAGGCTACTGGTCTCTATAACACTGTAATCTAGTGCTATGATAGAGTTATTTTTGAAGATCAGTATTGTAGACGTTGACTCATTCCACTCAAACCATTTTTGCACTCGGCCACCAAACACTGAAAGATCAAAGTAAATGCATTATTTTGATATGAGTGGATTTTATAAAACAACACGCGGCCCGCCCGCAGTTTCTAAGAGCCGTAGCGTAATGATAAATAGCTTAAAACCTTCCTCTTGAATCACTCTATCTATTAAAAAAAACCGCTTCAAAATCCGTTGCGTAGTTTTAAAGATTTAATAATACATAGGGACGGACAGACAGCAACAGTGACTTTGTTTTATACTATGTAGTGATAAGCGCCCGCCAATTTATTCTGCGCAAGAATAACGAGTCATTTGATTGAATAATATCAAAGTAGTTTCAATTAAATAACGCTTTTCAAAAGACTACATCCTTTTAGGTTTCACGTACAGGTTATAATCAACCTTATGAACACTTGATTAGCGGACATTTAAAATGTAGATTTACATACTGCCCTAAATCATCATTAATCATTAGCTTATAAGTAATTGTTGGGAATACAAAGCTAACTGCCTCATTAGTCTAGTGGTCCCAAGCGCGACTGCTACACTAGGGGTCCTGGGTTCGATCCCCAAGTCGAGCAAAGTGTTATTGGGTTTTTCTATGAAATTCTCAGTAGCAGCTCGGAGTCTGGATTTATGCACGATTAATGGCTATAGGCTCGCCCCCTATAACATGAGACCTAAACATACCGGCGAACTATGGGTGTACATTAAGTACGCCTCTGCCTAACCCTTCGGAGAATACAGGCGTGATGGTATGTTAGTTAGAAAGCTAACTTTTTTTAATTTTTCTATAACGTTGATGATAAGAGGGCCTATACAAGTTGAACAAAGAATATGCAAAAAAAAGGTGTAGAAAAAAATGAGACCGCGAAAATGATAATAAAACCCCTGTTGTTTTATGTCGCGGAATTTTTCGCGCCACGTTTTTTGCAGCACGAGTGAACACGCGTTAGTTTTAACACTGTGTCAAACTGAGCAGTTAAACACGACAAATAGGTTGGAAAACCGCAAGATGCACGTAGATTTTGTTGATACTGTTATATTTTATCATTTTTTTTACCCGCATTGCTCGTAAATTAGGATTTACTCAACAACACTTAGCAGTCTTAACTTAAGTAGGTATGTATAAATCTATTGTTTCTCGCTATACACTTCTGCCCTACATTTCATATTTCAAATTCCCCTCTCGCAGGTCTGCTGTAGGAAATTTCTTATGAAATAAGCAATACCTTTGTACATAATAGTTCTCAGTTGTTTAATATAGGTACATTGTATTGTTGTGTGCATAAAAAATAAAATAAATAAACAAAAAAAATAGTTACTATTGACGTTGTTTTTAGTTGTGATTTACAACAACATAAATCAAACCTCAATTTTAAATACTTTTGATCAATCACGAGTCTATAAATCGCGTCTCGATTTGACATGCGCGGCAAATTGTTGAATATTTGGTAATGCGGCAGCGCCTGCTGTGTAGCGTATTTCTGCGTTCCAACGATATAATGCTCGAGCAATTCACAAAGTTAAGTTTGTTGGTTTGCCGCGCACAGTAGACACTAACAGATGTGTCGAACTTAAATTCACTGGCGCGACATCTAAATAGTCAAAAACCTCCTAAAACATGAATGTTAATACTTAAATAGAAACAGTTCCAGAACTCGTCTGGACAAAATAAAATATTCTGTCTGTCCAAAAGTGGCTTAGTTTTTGTGACAGCGCTTTGCGACAGACTATACTTCGAGGTGTTATTAATTTTAAGTTGGCGGGATTATATGCTGCGCACGTCAGTACTAGCTTAACATTCGCGGTATATTTTTGTAATAGTACACAATTTTTTCATAGCTATTTAGATAGCCAATGATGACATGCAACACCAGGGGCATTACTTAACTACATCTTGTAATCTTGAGGTGTCAGTTGTTAAGTCTCAAATAAGCAAGAATTTCAGTGACTACATTCTTCCTCTAAGGGCCGATATTTCCATCGCTAGTTAACTTCTAACTGAGGAATAAAATTGACGTTTGACAGATTTTTTATAGAAAAACTGTCAAAAATTCCATTTTTTTCCGCCGTTGGAGTTATCTGGCGATGGAAAAACCGGACCTTAATATTTCGTAACCTTTTTTTATAGCACGGAAAATCCTCATGGATCGTCTGCCAGCACGATTTTTACTAGTACCGATTAAAAATCGTGCTTGCTTTTCCTTGCCCTATTAGGCATGGCCATAGGATTCGTGACATTCGCTACGACCCTGACAGGCTGGAAACCTTTGGTAACCTGAACACAAACGTTATCTTAATAGTCCCCCGTGTGGGGATGGGTTAGAATACTGATACTCATTGCCTTTCATATAGACATCCTGTAAGAGGCATGAAAATATCTGACTTACTCGGTGGTAGAACCTCTCGAGGTCTGACTGTCTGCGACCACTCTTACGTCGGAGTCTGTTGTAAAGCACCTTGGTGTGTGTTTCATCTTTTGCACGTAAGAGCCAGTTCCCCTCGATTACTGCGGCTCTGGCAACCTGTAGTCCGTAGGGGTTCTTAAGGGTCGACAACGCATCAGCAACTGCTCTGTATTGCAGGTGTCCATAGGCGACGATGACTACTTACCACCATGTGGCTCATATTTCCACACAAAACAGCACAAAAAAGTATCTGTATTTTTTCTTTTCCATATATTTTAGTGAAACTGTCGCAAAAACTGCGTTACTAACACGAGACAACTGAATACCCGGTGTATATTTCGCGGCGTATTTTTTCCGCACCTAGTTATTGTCGCACGAATGAACACGCGGACATGTGTTAGTTTCGTCGAAAAATACACGGCGACGACGGTTTCCCACGACAAATTGGCATTAGACTGATATTACCTAGGTGTTACGACTATTTTTGGTTTGATAATTTCATTCTTTTTTCTCTTCTTCATCTTTCACTTTCTTTTTCTTTCTGCTACATTCATATTCACGAAATCTTCAAAATTTTCCCGTTTTCTGAGATAAACCCAAGGTATCTACAGATTTTTGTTGAAATCTTTCGAAGGTGTGGCTTCTAATACTCCCACCAGAATCTAGGGATCAATCCACTTTCAGGGCAATTATAATTGATCCCTACTTCAAAATAGCAGTATATTAAGAAGGTAGTTGCGATATTATCCACTATAAAATTAACAGCATCGCGCAATACCAGGGCTTTAGAGTGCTAAGCGCTGTGATTATGGCGCTATTCCCCAAGGAACGTTTTGTTTCGAATACAGCGCCATCTATCGGGTAACAAAATTCCACACATTGTTAGAAATATGCCGTGCGCGAATCCCCGTTTCCATTTCGTGCTCAGATGAATAAAGTTACATGTCTCCTTTTTTTGGATTCTCTGCATTTGTAATGGAAAAGTATGCCATTTGGTACATGAATTTTGGACGTTACCTGGTAAATGTTACGCGCAAATCTCAAAGTTTGTTTCAAAACTTTTTGACAATACCTTGATTCTATGTATCATGATGTTAACGAAATATTATTATAAATATGATTATTTTTCTGTAAAAAAGTGTAAATAATATTTTGGAATCGGGCAGCAAATTATCTTTACTTCGAACTTCATTGGACTTTTTGAATATTTTATATCTTCTGGTTAGTTTTTTTTTAACAAAAACTAAACAGAAGAAAACGGCTGTTCTAATACAATTTTTACTGCTACCCACATTTTACAACCAAACCCAAATTCAAAATCGAATCCAATATAATTAACATTAATACTAATTTAATAATGGAATAATTAAACGTTATTAATTGTTTTTCTAAAAACATATCTCATAAAAATAGTGTGTATAATAATTATAGTGTAGTGAATGTGTGAGGTTTAAAAAAAAATACCAGTTCAAACTGCCGTCCAGTGTTCGTTACGGCTCTTTGGCACCGATGCGGCCAGTTCGCGTGTTCCCATTCCGTGTCTAAAGATCATTACAGCTAATACCACTGTAATTAGACAAGCTACCCTTCATTTCATTTAGATTTGCTCAACTACTCTTAACGAGTAGTTTGATTCAGCACGTAATATATATATTTTATATTGCTTTTTGTATTTGTTTAAAACGTTGAGACTGCACTTTTGGCGAACCGGTTAAGGTCACTGCCGTTTCCCCACGTATCGTGGTATCAATTCTCACTCGAGGCAAATATTTGTGTGTTTCATGGATATTTTTTTCGAGTCTGGTTGAATTTTCTGCTCATTGCAAAGACCACCCATGTTGACCTAAACGTACAGTCAAACTCTTCGTCTTCTCCTTCTAAGTGTTGCTATTTGGAATTATGACTAGTTTTTGACAATTCCAAAGTAGTTTTTAGTTTCATTGTAATGTATCATTTGACTTTGAATTATCATCTTGCTAACTAAAAAATCTTCGTATTTTGTAACTCAAACCAACACTCAGATGACATAGCGTCGAAGGTATTTTTGTTATGGGATTGGAGGACAAACGAGCAGACGGATCGCCTGATGGTAGGCCATTACCACTGCCCATGGACACCCGCAACACCAGAGGAGTCACAAGTTCGTTACCCGCCTTTTAAAAGGAAATTGGGCCTCCGGTAACCTCACTAACTTGGCGAAACACAAAGTAAGATTTGTTTGACGCCAGTTTTCTGTGAGGCCGTGGTATCACTCCGGTCGAGCTGGCCCATTCGTGCCAAAGCATGGCTCTCCCACGTTAATATAATTATCAATAAAATAAAATACCTACCCAAATGTAAAATGAAACACAAACTCCTAAATTCAAGGCTCCGCACTACTTTCCCGCAATCAACGTTACGAGATTTCTAAAAACGTTAAGTTTTACAAAGTAAGCACAATATTATAATATGTGTACTAAAACATATTTCCACTGCAACGTTTACCGTGTAGGGCGGTAACAACCAATGGCCCGAATGAATAAAGATCAAAATGAGAATTTTAAAATTTACTCCCGGACCTTATCCGCGCCCCAGCGATCAAATACGGTGGAAATTTTCCGTTCATCGTGTCGATAGCTGGTATTATCTTATCTTTTATGTACCTAGACATCGTTAGAGGGAACTATTAAAGCGAAGTGTCACAGTTTAAAATACGAAGAATGGTGGATGAAAAACTGAATGTTTTAGGATCGAAAGATAAATGTTTCAATCTCGTTTTTAGATGTTCCGGACCCGGAGCGTTTGATATTACGGTTGGCATGTATTATAAAGAGTTTGATTATATGATGAGTTATAGAGATAGAATTTTATGATTAAAATGGGGTGGAAAGTTGGGATAAATTAAAATGAATTGCTTTTAAATATTTTGTTCAATATTAGCTTTGGTTTGTTTAACTAGTTAATAATGTTTGAATAGAGATTGAAGATTTATTTCTATCTTTGGACAGGGATATGAAAATATTAATAAACCAACTCTTAAATTTTGTTGAAGAGCAATCTATAAATATACCCAATAATATTTAAAGCCAGGATCTTAGGACGTATATTTATCGTAATATATTTTATTTCATCCATGCTTTAAAACTTTTATGATCCACTTTATAGCGAGCATTACTTAAATCTCCTTGTTGTCTTGAAATCAGGTCACAAACATAGCGTATTAAATTGTATAACTACATTACCAATTTACACTCTATTTTATCAAATTTAGAATCTAATTTAACTGATATGGATCCAGTATCAGATTCTCAACATGTATCATCAATTGGAACTACTTTTATGAGTAACTCCGCTTATAATTATCTTCAATGTGGATCTTCTTTAGTATACAATATACATATGTTCATATTTTCATGCCAGTCTCCCATTGGAGTTGGCAGAAACTAGGTATATATTTCCATTGTGTAAGTCCCTGGCACACCACTTTCGCTTTATCTACGTTCATTACCTCATGCGTGAACGTCAGTTTGGGGTTCTCTTAACCCTAAAAAAGGTTATCTATTTTGCATCTGTTATGCATTTTCCTTGCTAAGATTATAAAGTTATTTTAGTGAAGGAAAAATTCAATCGTGTGCAGGATTCAAACCTACGACTTCTAGTTGGATACACCAGATACTCTGACCACTAAGCCACCGCGAACCCCACCCGGCTGATTGAAATTTGCCTTCACATTTTGAATTTAAATTTACGTTTACAACCACAAGACGCAGGTTCGAATCCTGCCCGCGATAGAATGTTTCCTTCACTAAAATAACTTAAGAAAGGTATCCATTTGTTCTGCACCTTTACTCTCCTATGCTTTAACTTTCTTAGTGATGCTGTTACCTCTTAATTTTTTTTCATAAGTTATTAGGTACGTTACAGCAGATCTCGGTCAGTTATCCAAAACTGTCAAATTTCTTCAATCGATTTTCAATTTAATCTCCAAATAATAAAGTTTATTATCCATTGGGGAAATACGGTTTGTGTAACTTGATATTGATTGAATATTATAATTATCGACAACCCATTTAATGTCCCACTGCTGGGCAGAGGTCTCCTCTGAGAATGAGAGAGATTAGGCAATAAATCAACCACGCAAGATGAATATAAGACAAAAAAAAAATTGATGAATATGTTATTTAACATAGGATTGTTAAATATAATATTGACAACATTATTTTTCCGAAATAGACATAAGAATTACTTGATAAATTAAATTTAAAAGTATAATTGATATAGGTACCTACGAGATAATTAAATACCAAGAACAAGCATAGTCATTAATGATGGAATTCCGAAAATGATCTACCATCAAAATATTTTAATTACCTGCCTCAAAAACACACATCATTTTATATATTATATACATACATATACATACACTCACGCCTTTCTCCCACAAGGGTAGGTAGAAACTATAGACCGCCACTTGCTACGATTCTTGCATACTTCTTTTACCTTTTCTACCTTTTTGAAGGATCTCGCCAATAAGATGTAAGAGTACGTCTAGGGCCACATTTTCCGTTGCTAGACGCAGACATTAAATTCGTTTAAATTCGTTTCGTCAATCGTCGTTCATTCATTTTCTCGATATGTCCAAATTTGTCGTCTATATTAACCTATTCAATTAAATCATAATTTGTGATTCCTATAATTACGACGAATTAATGACTAAAGTAACTAAATCAACATAATTTTAATGGGAGAAAATTTAGATGTCAGGCAGTGGTCTCAGTAGCTTTGACTTCAACATTAGGTGTACTTAATTTTTCTCTCAATATGTATATGATGCATGAATGTAGGAGAAGCAAAAGAAGAATACCAGAATACGTAGCAAGGGGTGATCTAAGGTTTCTATTATATTTATAAAGCCATCTACAATAATTTAAAAAACGTAGTAACATTGACTTGTGGGTGTCATTAATTTTATAGACTATAATTTCCAGACTATAATCTATCTCTGTGCCAAATTTCATCCAGATCCATTCCGCCGTTCTGGCGTGAAAGAGTAACAAACATCCTAAATCCATCCATACTCACAAACTTTCACGTTTTTAATATTAGTAAGGAAGAAATCGCAGTAAAAGTCTAGTCATACCTAATAGTAGTAAGTAGTAGTAAATTCTTTTAGTAGAGTATAAATCAGCAGTAATAAATCCAGTAGAAACTCAGGCATGTCGCCGTCACTTTGTACGATTCAGCTATTCTTTGGAATAACGAACTCGTTTGTCCGGATCAAGTGCATTATACGCTAACTGGAAATAGAGTTGACTGTTTTTTATAATACTTTGTCTACCTAATAATTTATCAGAGATTTTTGTTGTTGAGTTTGATTGGACAATTCTTTTTTCATACCATCACGCCTGTATTCCCCTTCCCCTAAGGTTATGCAGAGGTATACTCATATACACCAACATGACAGTTCATCGGCACGTTTGGATCCCAAGTAATAGCAGGTGAGCTTTTTGCCAATCCAAACTCCGAGCTGGTACTGAGAATTTCTTAGAAAAACCTAATAAAACTTTGCTCGAACTGAGAATCGAACCCAGCACCTCTAGTCGCTCTTAGAACCACTGGTCTAAGAGAGGCGTAAACCAAAATAAGTTTAATATTCATTTTATAAATTTAATTCTATATAATAAGTAGATATATTTTTTCCAATATATATTTATAATAATGGTTTAAAATGGCCGATGTAGCTAACTATAATTACAGTAACCTCATCGAAAAGCAATCAGTTTAATTTCTCATTCGGCGATTAGACCCGCATAACTTTGGGTTTAACTCCCATAATTGTCAGTTCCCTTTTGCACAGTTAAACCTAATTAAAACCGCCATGTTGTGGAACTCCGATTTATTCTGAAAGTGAATAATTATGAAATTGATAAACTGCAAGGCTGGCAGTTAGCATGCATGGCATAGCATTTTTTTTGCATTTAGCATGCTAAGATTATAAAGTTATCTTAGTGAAGGAAAGTAGTGTCTAGTAGTCTTACCCACGATTACTGTACTTCAGTTCCTGGGTTTAATTCCTAGATCGAGCAAAAACTTTTGGATTGGTTTTGGATTGGTGCCTGATTTTTTAATTAAAAATGGGCTTGTCTTGGTAGACAGTGAAGCGAGCATACACAGAAGATTAGGCGTTCTCCCTACTTTTTAATAGATCCAGGTTGTATATCAGGTTCCTGCCTGTGATATACTCGGAAATCAGAGGCAGGAAATGTGCGCATTATGAAAACGATTAATTGCTATTATTAACAATTATTATTAGTTTATTATTTATATTATTACTCATTATACTATTATTAATTACAGTGGTCAACGAAATTTAATTTTTTTTCCACATGCGTGAGACATATCTTCCTTGTAGATTTCTTGACGCTAAATCTAAATCCGGCAGCAGAATTGCTCTAACACGTCAGAAGTTGGAGATATACCAATCTTAAAGTGCTAAATACACTGTTTTTAGCGATATTTTTTAAGGGCAGTAAATTTTTGACGGTAATTTTTAACTATATCATCCTATAGTACTACTCTTCTCCTTTCAAATCCATTTTAGTTTGCTTCGCTAAGGGGTGTTTTGTGTAGTACTACAGAATGCTTTAGTTAGAAATTACCATCAAATATTTGCTGTCCTCAAAAAATTACTTCAAAGATCGTCAAAAACAGTGTTTTTAGCGCTTTTAGATTGATATATCTCCACATTCTGACGTGCTAGGGCAATTCTGTTGATTTAGATTTATCGTCAAAAAATAATGTGTCACACTCATTTTGAAAAATTTCGTAGACCAGTGTTATTATTATTTATATTATTATTAATTATTGGTTAATGACAATAGCCTCGGCAAACTGTGAGTGTACATTAGTATCTACACCTCTGCCTAACCCTTCTGGGAATTTAATGGAAATAAATATATGAGTAGCAAATTAATCTAAAGGGTATTAATCATAGCAAAATATCATTATTAGCGAGATTTCTATTATCCCTCGTTAAGAATAGAAAAGCTAGTGACCCAGAAACAATCTGACTCGTCTTTAATTAATGATGTGTCTGCCTCCATTTGTCTTATAAATCCATTTTCAGAAAACTGTTCGTCTGGTAATATCAACCGGGTAGGAATGAAAATTGATCATTTACCTTTTTAATACTTGATATAGGAGACAAATATGTCTGGCCACTTGATACGACACGACGACTTCTTTAGCACTATACTAGAAGGTGAAAACGAGGAATGGGAAGTTCTTGACGTAGTTATGTGGAACAAGTGAAGAAAGGGGATCGAGTCATATCAAGAGGTAAAACGGAAAGCAGAAATAGAGAACAGTGGCGATTGCTTCACCATAAAAAAAATCGTCATAGATATATGTGAAATGGGAAAGTGGCTGTATATGTCGGATTCCTAATAATCATGGCTTTAGGATTCGTGTCATTCAGCATAACCATGATAGCCTGTGGTCCGGTACAATCACTAAACCTCAACAAGGAGATTAATGGATATGTATGGGAAGGCAAGTCCTCGTTGTTACATTTACGAAGCATGACATGTGAACACATCTTGGACACTATAACAGCCCATAAGGTGATCCGGAACACGACTACTACGCTAAGGGTTCGATTCCGTCGAGCGAAGTGTTATTGGGTTTTTCTATGAAACTCTCAATAGCAGCTCGGAGTTCGGGATCTTTATCTGGTTAATGGCAATAAACTCGTTCCCTATTACATGGGACGTAACAATTAAACGTACAGGCAAAATATGCCTCTGCCTAACCCTTCGGGGAATACAGGCGCTATGGTATGTTATATGAACATTAAAAGACTCCAATCGAAAACTCGGAAAATACCTTCCGAGATTAATCACAAAAGGGTTGCGATCAGTCCAGTCACCATAACCAGCCCAGGGCCGATAGTATTAACAGAAATTAACCAAACAGGGCTTTAAATCAAAATTTCAAATTATGCTACTCCCGCCGAGGGTGAAATGGGGTTGTATCCGTGAAATCGCATTCATCAAAACTTGGGAATTAGCTTCGTTCCCTAATTAAACCTGTCGGTTGTTAAGTTCGCCCCGATCTCCCCCGGGATCTCGAATCTTACGTAAATATTAGGTTTGAATAAAACTTTTATTATTATAGCTTTATTGGTGCTTAATGCCCGTGATCCTTTGTGTAAAGGGAAAGTTGATTTGAACGAATTTTAATAGGAGAGATGATTTTGGGGCGAGTGGGGTCAAAGGTTGAACGCTTAGTATTCATTGCGTTCGAATTGTCTTTAAAAAACTGTGTACATTGATTGAACAAGTTTCTGAACCGTGATCTTTTAAATCAACATTAAGATTTTCAATTACTTTAAAGGTATTCGGGCCACGTGCAATAAGTGTGGACTTTTGATGATTGCAAAATCATATTGAATTATTGGTAAGCCCTTTCGAATATGAATTGAAGTTTTCTATATTTTCTTACACAGTTACACGAAATATTTTTCTTTAAGAGTAGACGATAGATTAATATTACTACCCCTTACACAATATTGGCGATTGTAAACATATCTTTTTTTATAGGTGACCATATAAATAATTTAGGCAAGTACTAAACATTTCTTATCTATATTATGTGTGGACTCAATGTTTTATTTTATTATTAATAAATATTATAAAGCTGAAGAGTTTGTTTGTTTGTTTGAAAGCGCTAATCTCAGGAACTATTGGTTGGAATTTAAAAAATATTTAAATATTTTTGTATTGGATAGTCCATTTATCGAGGAAGGCTATAGACTATATAACATCAAGCTATACCTCTTACGAACAGAGCAAAGCGGGTGAAACCGCGGGCGGGTCGCTAGTTTTATTATAAACCTGGGACCATAAAATGTTTCTTTAATATTAAAACCCACATAATATTCAATCCACGCAGCACAAATCTGCAATTCACAAAGCCAATACTAATTCAGTTGAATTCGACAAGACGCTACCACAAATTCCAGTAACTCAAGCAATTTATCATCAAAAACAAATCCATTACAAACATCATGGGGTCAAACTAAGTCCCCGACAGTCATATTTCATTGACTTAATAATTCAAGCGAGCTTTGAGTGTGGACTAATACGAGAATTAGACGTCTCTAGACTTGAAATTTGTAAATATTATAAACAAACTGTGCCCCACGCTGCTATATGGATGGATATCGTTTTATTGTGTTAGGAAATTATCAAAATTCTTCTAATAGATGACTATATCTTATAAAGAACTGATTTTGTTAATTTCAAATTTCTCAGCCTTTATAGATTCTGTGATATCGTGGTGAATCAGCAAGTAAGAGTATTTTATTTCAATTAATTTTTTAATACACCACAGTTAACCTTTCATGGAATGAAATCGTGATTATAAATTCAAATTCAAATCATTTATTTTAATGAAACGTTTACTGTAAAAACAACCATAAAACATCGAAAACAACAGACATACAAAATGCATTATTTACTTGAAGGAAATGTATGTAACAGTTGGTATTTTTTATATACATATTCCAGGATTGGTCTCAATGACCGAGTATACATAGAGAATTGCAACTCTAGAGACGTCCGAAATCTGCAATAATAATTACAAGACGTTAATAGAGCTGTGCTACGACACCGGTCAAAGTTTTTTATAATATAAGTTATGCATTTCAAAGAGATTCTTGTCCGACTCTATGGACTCCGCGACTCTCTTGGGAATTCTTTGGTTTGTTAAATGTAGAATGATGAAGAGACACTACAGAGTTCAAGTCAAAATATGGCATGGCACACTTTTCCTTGAGTGAAAAATTTAGCCTTTATTTAATAAAACCTGTTGGTAGCATTATTGGCCCAGTGGGTGAGCGCTAGGATCGTAGGATCGATTCCCTCAAGGGACAAGAAAATATATTCTACAGATAAGGTTCCGAGTCTGGGCATTTTTGTACAACCAACGATACTATGAGTTTTTTATTTGTGGGGAGAATGTCAATGCATCGCCTACCATTGAATATAATAGAAAAACCTGAATAACACTTTACTGGACTTGAGAATCAAACCCAGGATTAGCGTAGCAGTTGCGCTTAGGACCACTAGACAAATGAGGTAGTTCAAGATGATGTTCATTCCACAAAATGGGGATAACCTGTAAACATAAATCGATATCTTTTATTTTCTCAACGGCTTTTAGTATTCAACTTACGATCTCTATCTATCCTGCACAGAACAAAGTGCTTGCTCAGAATGAAGTGAAAATTGGATAAGGTAGCTCCCATATTGGTTTTGTGACAATGGAACCTTTTCACAATAAGCTTTCAAAGCTCAATTATTAGCGGGCATTTTCCAGTTTTTGTTATTGTTACAGCGATATGGTTCTTTCGCTATTGTTAAGAAGTTTATTATTTATTCTTAGAGCATTGGCAGGATTGTCTCAATTGTAAGATTATTGTTATTTTATTTTTGCCTCGTTAGTCTAGTGCTCCAAAGTGCAACCGCTATGCTAGAAGTCTTGGGTTCAATTCCCAGGTCGAGCAAAGTGTTATTGGGGTTTTCTATGAAATTCTCAGTAGCATCTCGGAGTTTGGTATCTGTGCCCGGATATTGGCAATAGGCTCGCCTCCTGTACTATGGGACTTAAACATACCGGCGAACTGTGGGTGTACATTAGTACGCCTCTGCCTAACCCTTCGGGGAATCCAGGGGGGATGGTATATCATCCACACATGAGCATCGTATACATGAGTATACACTATGTACGGAGATCGACTATTATAAGCATTTTAAATAAGAAATCGCATACCATAGCCTGTATACCTAGTTAGGTTAATGTACTAATGTTAACCAATAGTTCAGCGATACATTTAGTTCCCATGTAGTAGGGGCGAGCCTATTGCCATTAACCGGACACAAATACAAATTCCAAAAAAAAAAATGTAGTGACACTTATTGAAAAGAATAATTATGCTGAGATGGTTTGAACATGTTGAAAGAATGAATGAAAGACGATTCACGAAAGGAATTTATAAGGCGAATGTCAGTGGCAGCGTCAGTAGAGGTCACCCTAGAAGGACATACGCCGATCTTATTGGCGAAATCGTGCAAAAACGACAGGTGCGTAGAACTCGCAACCGGCGCGTATGTATGAGAAGATGTGAATGAATGTGGAAGAAGCAAAAGAAGTATGGAAGAATCGTAGCAAGTGATTATATATAGTTTCTGCATACCCCTGTGGGAGAAAGGCGTGAGTGTATGTATGTATGTATGTAAATCCAAATTCCAAGCTGCTACTAAGAATTAAATAAAAAAAACCTTGCAATACTTTGCTCGACCAACTTTATCAATATTTTATTTAAAGTTCTTTGTCGGTTATCGTTTCGACAATAAACCATAATTGGCTACGAATTCGATATTCTGTCTGTGCAAATTTGGAAAACAGAATTACCTGTCCGGACCATTACACCTTAAAATGAAGTCAATACTCCAATATTTTAAAATATTCAATTTGTACACGATAATTTTATCGTAGTTGCGTGACTTGTGACAATGCCAATCAACTGTTCTGCAAGGTTAAGCCGCACTCGTTGCTGTCAGTCTGTAGATGGGTGACCATTCTTAACACATCGATCTCCTCCGTGCCTCGGAGAGTACGTAAAGCCGGTTGTCATAAGAACATCTATGAACAGCAAATGTCTTGCTGAACTGGTATCGTCGTGCGACGGATCATTGAGCCCCCTTAATGATGGTTGAGCTATACGATGACTGTTGTATGCGTGCCGTCAGTCAGGACAGGTCACCTCAAGGCTGCTATGGCTATTTCTTCAAAAGGCCTGTTCAGATATTGACCTACATCGTAACACTCACATATAATCTTATACATAGTTGTAATACCACTACTACTGTCTGGACTTTAAGAGACCATGATTCTCGGAGTTTTTTATATTTATTATTTTTTTTAAAAGAAACGGTGGCCCACACTAGGATTTTCTCCTGTATAGTGGGTGCGTTTACAAACACAAATTCTCAAATACATAAACGCCCAGACCCGGAACAACTACCTGTAGACCATACAAATATTTGCTCCGTGTGGGGATCGAACCCATAACACGTGGCGCAGAAGCCGATCGCTCAACAACTACGCCAATCGTGTCGTCAATTAGTATAATATAGTTTGATTCGGTGTTTCTTCTCAGAGGTCGACAGTTAGGAAATGCCGGCGCCATCTAGTTTAAAAAAAATGTAAAGCATTGACTTGTAAAAGTATCTTTATAAGATCTATTTAAAATATAAATAAAACATACCATCACGCCTGTATTCCCCGAAGGGTTAAGCAGAGGCGTACTAATGTACACCCACAGTTCGCCGGTATGTTTAGGTCCCATGTAATAGGGGGCGAGCCTATTGCCATTAACCGGGCACAAATCCCGACTCCGAGCTGATATTGAGAATTTCATAGAAAAACCCAATAAGACTTTGCTCGACCTGGGGATCGAACCGGGGACCTCTCGCGTGGCAGTCGCACTTGGGACCACTAGACTAATGAGGCAGTCAGTAGTTTACAGAAATAAATATAATTTATCATAAGATCATTATTAGTGGTAGTCAGAAAGCAGCCTGACAACCGATTGGTTGTCAGGCTGATATCCGGAAGGTAGACTTACCTTCCGGATATCAGTATTGCCCAAAGACTGGGTTTCGGCAGTTTGATGGCAGTCGCTTTGTGTACAATATTGTAATTATTTAGCCGCATCTGGATAGACTGCCGACCGCAATATAGTTGGGGAAAGGCTTGGAGGATGATTGAATTTTATCGTCGTTGTCGTATGACCGATGTATTCTCGTAAAAGTGTATCAAATTATCTCATTCACTTGACATTTATGGAGAGAGTTGACTGCCTCATTAGTCTAGTGGTCCCAAGCGCAACAGCTACACTAGAAGTCCTGGGTTCAATTCCCAGGTAGAGCAAAATGTTATTGGGATTTTACAATGATTTAATTAAACTATAAAAATGTCATTGGGTTTTTTTTATATGTCATTCTCAGTAGCAGCTCGGAGTATGTCTGTGCCCGGTTACCGGCGAACTGTGGGTGTACATTTGTACCTACACCTCTGCCTAACCCTTCGGTGAATATAGGCGTGGTGTTATGATAATTTTATTATGATTGTCGGATGACCAATGTAATTTCGTAAAAGTGTATCAAAAGAGCTGAATCACTTGGCTTTCATATTAATAAATTGATAAACGTTTATGGAGAGAACTCACGTAATTGCATTGGTCACAATCTGTCCCTGGGTGCTATTTAATCGGCTTTCATAAGTACAGCAAGCACATCAACTGTCAAATTTCCACAATGGATAATAATCTCTATTGTTTGAAGATTAAATTGACAATCGATTGAAGAAATTTGATAGTTTTGGATACCATGATATGCAGCTTGTTGACTGTACCTGCATCACCAAATTGTTGAAATGGACTGAAATAGTAGGTAACTGTACAAATATACAGTTACTTGGCTACTACCGTTAGGTCACGTGTTATGGGTTCAATTCCCACCCGAGATGAATATTTGTGTGCACATGGGATATTTATTTCGGGGTTGGACGTATTTTGTATCCAGTAATTGTAATGTGTATTGAGGATGGGTGAACATAGATTCACGAAACGGGTATTCGTGGGCCGACCTCGGCGAATGTACCACAACCAAATTCCGGACGTACTCAAAAAAAGTCAGGTTAAGAGCACCCTAAACCGACGATCTTACATGAGGAGGTAGATGAAGCGAAAGTGGTGAGCCAAGATCGTAGCAAGTAGAAATCTATAAGTCTCTGCCTACCTCGATGAGAAATAGGCGTGAAAATATATATGTATGTACTCCTCGCCCGGAATACCCACGAATGTGATGACTGCTTCTGATAATTGTTCTGTTTATTTTTGTAAAAATAACAGAAGAATTATCGGTGATACTAAAAAAGTAATTGTTCGAAAAAAAAACAAATATCGTTGTTAAATTGTACTGCGTTTCAAGTATATCTCGTTTATTTTGTGAGTGATGTTCATAGCTTCGAGCAAAATGTTGTTACTGAAAATTTAAGAGCTGTTCCTGATTTCAGGATAAAAGAACTGCCCGTTTTATCAAGTGTTGAAAGGATATTTTGTTTTTATTCAGCCTCAAAATTTTGATGAAGTCAACCGGACTTTATTGAAAGCACATTTATATGGTTGGGACGGTCAGTCTCATTGGTCTGGTTATCGCAAGCGGCTACTGAGCGTAAGGACCTGGGTTCTATCCCCACGTCAAGAAAATTGTTCTTGGGTAACTATTTATATACTGATGTACTGTTTGTGTACATCAGTACACCTATGTGTAATCGTTAGGGTATACGGGCGTGATGACTTACTATGTTATCTATCGCATTCGAAAATAAACTAACATTATATTTAAATGTATAAAATGGCACACCTGTAGTACACAGGTCACCAGGTCCTCATCTCTTTCAGGTTATAGAAATATTAGCCTGGTGTTACATTTTCTTAATCATTGTGATAGATGAGTGAGTTTAAAAAACTATAACACGTGTTTGTGTGTGTGTGTGTGTGTGTGTGTGTGTGAGAGAGAGAGAGAGTGTGTGTGAGAGTGTGTGTGTGTGTGCGTGCGTGCGTGTGTGAGTGTGTGTGCGCGTGTGTGTGTGTACAATGTTGAGACATTTATTAACATTATTTATCTGTATATTTTATATTTCAACAACTGAATACTATTTATACCAAAAACAACACAAAAACACGAAATGCATACATATTGTCTATTATCTCGGCATACGACCCACTTACATTTAACAGCTAACAGGCTCCGCCGCCATTTTACTCTTATTTTTTGTGCTGTCCACACTGAAATCTTTTTAATCCACAGCATTCGACTGATTCAGCGAGGATTGCCATCTAATTAAAACCTCATTAAGTTTAAACTCTGTAATTAACTGCGGAAGCGGTCATTTGTGGTGAGGCTGGGGGTATTTGTAAATTGGATAAGGGTTGCTATATATATATTTTAAGATTTCTTTGATACTATAAAACATAATGGATATATATAATGGATGGACATTATTAAAAAAATGTTACTACGATTTAAGTGAATACTTAAATAATAAAACCATAACATAACTCATACATAAAAGATTACATAAAAAATATATAATTATAATCTAATAACAACTATACCTATACATATAAATAATACAAATAGTACTAGAAAAACAAAAAAACTAATATATAAATATAAATAAAGTAAAATTAAATAAATAATGAAAAGGAAATTATCTATTATAATAAATAAATAATATATACATATAACTAAATAAAGTGAAACTAAACAAATAAAGAAATGGTAATTACCAAATAATATACGTAGATACTATATTATACACGACAAAACATAAGCTGTCCTCCTCTCTCCTACATTGCCGTGCCCGACAGGGTCCATGATTGATACTTTTATATATATTTTTAACACCTGTTAACATTGTGGAGTGCAATAAACGAATTGAGTATTGAGTAGATAATTAATATTGTTGAGGTATCTAAGTACTGTAGGTGTGCAGAAAATAAGACAAATAACTATTATTGACTATGACTATAGTTCTGGAATCCCTAATTATTCGTTTAACTTAATCTATTAACTAAAAAATGAGCACCGTACAAGTAGTAGATATCTGGACTACGAAAATAAGTAAGAACTCCCGCAGTCGGCAAAGTTTAATATCTGTCTGCGAAAGCGCCGTGGCACACGCGAGTATAAAAAGGCCGTTATAAGAGGTGAAAAAATCTATTTATTGATTATAACATTGATGTTTTGGATGTGGTCCCAAACGCAACTGCTACGCGTGTTCCTGGGTTCGACTCCCAGGTTGAGCAGTGTTCATGGATTTTTCAATAAAATTTTCAGTAATTTCTCTAGCATTGCAGGTGTCCTTAAGCAGCGATGACTACTTACCATCATCGGTGGCTCATCTGCTCGTTTACCGACATACCTAAACAATACAAAAGGAATACTATATAATCTCTAAATAAAATATGAAACTAACTTAAATAAAAGTAACTAAATATAACTAAAAAAGGGCATCAAAGAACTCCGCATTACTATCAGCCGGAAGGGTACCCAGAAGGCTGGCCGCATTGCCACGTTGGATGGCAATGCTGATTCTCTGACTTAAGTATAGGCCAGCCATTGGGTCACGTGAAACATCGTGCAGGCGTTTAGCAATAGCCTTAAAAAGAGAATGTGCACTCGGACCCCATGGCCCTAGCGTTTCAACCCCAAACGGTTCAAAAATATAACAGTTAATAACTATATTGATCAGCATTTAAAAAAATACCTTTATAAAAATATGGCCTCGTCCGATTTTAACAATTAAAACAATACCATTCGAAAATATTTTGTTGAATATTGAAATAAAACTTCTTTCTACCGATTTCATTTTTGGTATAGAAATATTATTTAATCCCAATACTACGAAGCCTTTCAGTACCCAATAATTTAGTAAATATTTCAGATATGTTTGAAAGAAAGAAAAGCATTTATTTCTGGCACACAACATAAAAACAAACTTAAATATTTTTTATAGGATAGGACGCAAACAAGCAGGCAGATCACGATTAATAATAGTAAGCGAATACTGCCGCCCATGGACACCCGCATCACGAGAGGAGTCACAAGTGCGTTGATGGCCTTTTAAAAGAGGATTGGGCCTCCGGTATCCTCACTCACTCGGTGAAACACTACGTAAGCTATGAGGCCGTGGTATTACTCCGGTTGAGCCGGCCCATTCGTGCAGAAGCGTGGCTCTCCCATGGTAATAATAAAACAAGTAAATGTAAAAATAAAATAAAAGATATAAATATATATGTAAAAAAAAATATATAAATGGTAACCTGTTTTTTTTAAAGCTTACTAGCAATGTGGGTCGCACATTACTAGTATTCTTGTTAACTCCTCGTGCTAAGCTAAATGCTTGTGTTACGAGTGGGTTTACATCGGTAGTGGGTGGGTTTCGAACCGGCAACCACATGATCGCAAGTCCGAAGCCCTAGTCATTACGATACCGCCGCTTTAAAATATTTTAAAATAATAATATTATTTTCTGTACATACATGATTTCTGTTTAATTTTACCGGTTCCCGTTAAGTTCAAATCTCCATACTTTTATGTTTGCGAGTTACTATGGAAAACTGTATTTATCATTATTGTTGATCGGCGCAGTACCTACATCTTTTTTTACGACAGAATCCGACGTAAGATTGGTCGCCAGCCAGACCTCATGAGCTCCTACCACCAAGCAAGTCAGATATTTTCTTCTTACGAGATAACTATCTGAAAAGCAGTGAACAGTATTCTATCCCGTCCCAGCACGGGGAAAAATGTACCCTATTTGTAGCAAAAAATATTTTTTGAGGTTTTTTATAAAATTCTCAGTAGCTGCTCGGAGTTTGGATTTAGGTCCGGTTAAATACTGCTAAATATTATATACCGGTGAATATATTTATTTTACGATTGCGAAATTATGTAAGAATAAAAAAATAGTCATAAATAATAATGATTTAAAATAATTATTTCTTTCCTCTGTGAAAGTTTCCCCATACCAAACATATTCCTAAGTATATTTCCACAGCAGCGTTTGTTTGGGCGCAGCTTGACCGCAAGTAATCCTATCGTTGGCACCTGCGCAAAATAAACGACGATCGTAAATCCCCGCAACGTCCAGGGCCGCTGCGACACAGTTATTGTTATTAGCTGACAGACGCTTGATTTGGCTCATGCCTTAGATTTAGTACGGCGACCGGGCGACCGTCTTTTGTATATACTACTGCAATGACCGAAATATTAATGGGGGTGTCACAGAAGAAATGTTAAGGTCTGTTGAAAATATTGAGGTATTAAGTACATTCGTACTAGGACAGCAATGACAAACTTATATACGCTCGAAAACTAAATAATGTTTGAGAACTCACACGTGAACAAATTGACCTCCATTTTTCTCGTGTTTCAGTTGTTTTGCTGTCTTTTAATAATATATCGTTATAATATCGTTTTTATAATAATATTTTTGATATATATTAAATAATTTGCTTACTCTTGCAAAAACTCGTTTAACGTTGTCATGTCTAGTATGATTTTTATAATATCTCAATGGTTAAAAAGTGTGGAAAATGTATTTGAATAATTTTCTGTCACGAACTTTTTGTAGTTATACTTTGAATAAGAATTTTGGGTGCTGCTTATTTTATCTTGCTTTGTTATCCTTTTTTGTAGGACACAAAGTTATTGTTGACCTTTGCCAAAATTATTTATAGCGGTTTGTCACGTCTTGGCACCGCTTTAGGTACTTGTTTTTGCCTTGACCTTTACTCGTTTCTTTTGACAATTGAAAGACCATGTTGGATAACAATGTAAATTCTGAAAGATAAATTGGTCCATAAACAGAACTGCAACTTATGTTCTTTATTTTGGCAGACGGGATGCTTCATTCACTAAGTTATTCATGCGGAACAGAATAAAAAAAAACATGTTAAAAAAATGTTAAAGCTTCATAACTTAAGTAACATTTATTTATAAAAATCCAGATCCAGGATTAAATAAAGTATAATCACTGAATTTTTTATTAAAAAGATATCTACCTAATTTATTTTTCACCTTTCAAAATTATAATATGAACAAAGCAAGTAATTTTTAAGTAAATAAACATGAAAGTATAAGTACTTAGTTGGTACAGTTGAGCGGCGGGAGCTTGGAGTTTGTTCAAGTCTTATGCGATCAAACTGGACCGGGGCTGCCCGAACAAGCTGGCTGACGCTTACACCGAAGTGTATCGATGCATTAGTCACGGGAATATATTTACACTATTACGCCGCATGTTTTGTTTTAGATCCTACAGGGGCAAGGCTATTGCTATTAACCAACCACAAGTCAACCTCCAAGGTGCTATATCTGTAGTGATATTTTTTTATAGAAAAACCCAATACCACTGATTTTGAATTTTGTAACAAAGACCTCTCGAAGCCGTGTTTGCAACTATTAGACTTATGAGGTAGTTTATAGGATACACAAATTATTCAGTCAATAACGGCCGGTTTCTATATCCTATCTGTCAGTAGATTTGCTTACTACTGATAGGATTTTGACAGTAGCTGTCAAATTCTATCTCTAGTAAGCAAATTTACCGACAGATTGGATATAGAAACTGGCCGTAAGAGAAAGCATAAAGATTATTCGTGAAGGGAATTTATAAGGCGAATGTCAGAGGCAGCGACGGAAAAGGTGGGCCCAGAAGCACATACTTTATTTGCGAGGCCCTTGAAAAAGGCCCGATGCGTAGTGCTCTTAACCGGCACGTGTTTATAAGATGTATGAATGTGGAACAAGCAAAAGAAGTTTGCAAGAATCATAGCTAGTGGCGGTCTGTAGTTACGGCCTATCTCTGTGGAAGAAAGGCGTGAGTGCATGTGCCTATGTATGTATTGTTCAATCAATCTACAAAAAAAATACTACATGACCGCTCCGCCTCCATTTACTTTGAAGCGGCATTAGTCTAATGGCTAGGGCGTCGATCTGACGATCACGTGGTTGCCGGTTCGAAACCCACCCATTACACTACCGATGTGAACCCACTCGTAACACAAGCATTTAGCTTAGCACAAGGGGATAACAGTAGTGGTGTAATAATGTGCGACCCACATTACTAGTATTACTTTATTTAAAAATAACATTACACTGCGGTGTAATAGATATCATTCTAAAGTAACTACTAAAGAAGGTTACTACACTACAGAAGCCTGGAAAACTCTTTTATTTGAATTCAAAAACTGTTTATATTCAAAGTAGTTTTTGAACGAAACTTTTGACTTTCCTTTATGATATATTACGGTAATTACTCAGTTGTTCGTGAAGAATGGGTATGTTAAGTTTTAGTCCAACTTTGTAGAGGAATTTCGGTTCATGCACTTTGAAAATTGAGCAGTAGGCAAGGCATTTTGCTTAAATGGGTAAATACAAATAGATTGTTTTAATGTTTATCTACTTTATTGCCTATTTTAGATGAAATATAAACTTAGATTTGAGTAGGTTATCTTCGTTATATTGCCCAGTCTTCAAATCACTTTGATTGCCCGGAAGAAATCGCCGCTCATTGTACATTGTTTATAACATAATATATATATAGGTATTTGTATTTAAAATATTTTTGTATTTTTTTTTGTATAGGTATAGGTGTGTTTTTTGTATATAAATGAAATATTTTTGTAATTTTCTTGTATATAAGTGTGTCTAAAATTGTAATGATTTATTTGAAAATAAAATTACTTTGAAAAACTCAAACTAATTCATACCTGTACTTCCCGAAAAAGGTTAGGCTGGTGTATACAGTGGTATACAGTTTAGAGTATATTTTATGCAGGGACGTGCCTTTTGCTTTAATCAGGCATAAATTTAAACTTCGAGCTACTGAGAATTTCTGGGTGAAAAAACTGAACCACTGCTCGAGCTGGGAATTGAATCCGGATAAACCATTCTGCAAAATGTCTAAACTTCGGTAGTAATATTGGTCAACATAGCACAGTCATCCAACTGGATATTATACAGCTGTTTTACATAATGGAGGAATAGCGAATTTTTCGCAATCAAACTGCGATATAATATATATCATATCTCTCTCTGTTCTCTTTCTTTACCTCTTGAGCTAAATCACTGCTCCCCACTGCTAAGCCACTATTCTCTATCCTCTGCCCTCTGTTTAACCTCTTGATATAACTCGACTCTCACTTATTCCTTCACTTGTTCTATAAAACTTCGTCTAGGTCTTCCTCTTCTACACTTCTATTCAATTTTGCCTTAGAAAATGTATTTATTTATTTATTAAGGCATATTTACAGAGTAAACACAAAAATACATTTTCAATTCCAACCAGTAGTTCCTAAGATTCAACAACATTCAACAACGCTTACGTTGTGTTTCGCCGAGTGAGTGAGGTTACCGGAGGCCCAATCCCCTTTTAAAAGGTCGGCAACGCACTTTTGATCCCTCTGGTGTTTTAATCGTTTACCATCAGGCGATCCGTTTGCTCGTTTGCCCCAGATCCCATAAAAAAAAACATTCGCGTACATTAGTCATTTAAAACTAAGTGCACGTGCTGGTATAATTACAAATATGCACAGCTTTAACAGACAATTAATTATGAAAGAATATAGCAACCTTTAACAAATTTAAAGCTTCTGAAAATAGGCTACAATATGCACATAATTAACTTAAAATAAATGACTACCATCGTATTTTAAGTTTAAAATGCTTGAAATGGTCATGTAAGATATCAAGGCCAAATCTCCTCCAGCAGTGATTGTACGTTGCAGCTTATCTAGTTATAGCAGCTTGTGCACCTTACAGAATTGTTCCAAAGATGTTCTTGTGAACAATAAACTTCCCTCCACTATTTTTCTCATTAACCAGCAATAATACTTCTTCATTTGTTTGAAATGAAATGAAATGATATTTATTCTGCAAGTAAAGATCTTTTAGAGATACTTTTACATGTCAATGGTATATTTTTTTTATAGCTAAATGGCTTCGGCATTTCCTAACTGACGACCTCTGAGAAAAAACACCGAAATAAACCTAGAGAATCATGGTCTCTTTTAAAGTCCAGATATGGAAGAACACTTACACGTGAGTGGCACGATGTAGGGTAACTGAACAGGCCTTTTGAGGAAAGAACCATAACAGCTTTGAGTAGACCAGTCCCAACTGACGGCACGCATGCATCAGTAATGTTTTCTTCTCCATTCCTAAGTATAGTTATCAGTTTTCTATAACGATATTAGCAATTCTATTCGTTTTATATAACTAAGTGAAACAAATCTCCCTGTTATTACAACAAACAGATTTATACCTAATCCAACTAACTCTAGCATAAATCATAACTGACACAGTTATTTCCGAATAACTAGTAACGTTACGATACTCTGTATGAATAATGCAGGCAGAGATAAGCGCCCACGGCTCAAACTGTTCACGCATATAATTAACTTCCAAATATTGTAATCACAACTACGCGGATTCGGTAAACTAATACAATGGAGCTTATGTCGTATAGGATAAACATGCTAAAACAACGTCTAATTATAATGAATATCTAATACATAACTGGCTCATTAGTCTCCTAACTGCTAGGCTAGAGGTCCTGAGATCGATTCGCAGGTCGAGTAATGTGTTTTTTTATTATTTAGAAGGGGTTCTAAATATATAATTGATTTACTAGGCAAAATCTATTCATGATTAAACATTACTCGTATGACCTAAAGTACATTCGGTTACCGACAAAATTATAACCGACTAAAAAATAACATACCATCACGCCTGTATTCCCCGAAAGGCGTTCTAATGTACCTACACCCACAGTTCCCGGTATGTTTAGATCCCATTGCCATTAACCGGGCACAAATTCCAAAATCCGAGCTGCTATTGAAAATTTTATAGAAAAACCCAATAACACTGCTCGACCTGGGAATAGAACCCTGTACCTGTAGACTAACGAGGCAGTAACTAAAAAATACAGTTAATAAATGAATTAACATACCATCACGCCTGTATTCCCCGAAAGGTTAGGCAGAGGCGTTGTAATGTACCTACACCCACAGTTCCCGGTATGTTTAGATCCCATTGCCATTAACCGGGCACAAATTCCAAAATCCGAGCTGCTATTGAGAATTTTATAGAAAAACCCAATAACACTGCTCGACCTGGGAATGGAACCCTGTACCTGTAGACTAACGAGGCAGTAACTAAAAAATACCGTGAATAAATGAATAATTATGAAACCTAGAGATACATAAACATTGCTCGGATTATGCAGAAATGTGTTGTTGCCCCGCGGCGTTAACTGTCCGCGCATATAATGAACTTAAACATAATCAAAACAAAGTTAACTATAACTACAATAATATTATTAATAACTAGCTGTTGCCTGCAGTTTCACTCACGTCCCAAAAAGATTAACCAAATAAAAGTCTATATTATGAAACGTGCACTAGATTTTAAGTTAGACCTCCAACAATACATCGGTGAAAACTGCATTCAATTCCATGCAGCATTTTTTGCGTTATGCGCGTACGAACATACAGACAAACAGACACAAACATTCTAAAAAATGTTATTTTGGCTTCTGTTGCTCTAAAGAACATATTCGTTTTTCTTTAATATCTATAATGTACAGACAATTTACTACAATTTTATTATAGGTATAAATGTCGTTTTAGAATTTATTTACTTACGACACAGACTGATTTCAATCCTAGGTAATTATAATGTTGCATGAAGATAATTTTAATTGTACCATTTTATGAATTACGCTTATTTTTATATACCTACAATACTACATTTATTATAACACTAGCTTTTGCCAGCGACTTCGTCCGCGTGGAATAGTTACTTTGTTCCCTAGTTCTTCGCCCGCGGTTTCACCTGCGTTGCCCCGTTCCTAAGGGTTGTAGCGTGATGTTTTATAGCTTGAATACCTTTCTTATGAATCACTCATTTTCCCAACATTTCCCTTCACTGCTCTGCTCCTATTAATCGTAGCGTGATGAAAATTATACTATAACCTGCCCAGGAGTATGAAGAACAATTGTACCAAGTTTCGTTGAAATCCGTCGAGTGGTTTTTGTTTCTATAACGAACATACAGACAGACAGACAGACAAAAATTTTACTGATTGCATTTTTGGCGTCAGTATCGATCACTTATCACCCGCTGATAGTTATTTTGGAAATATATTTCATGTACAGAATTGACCTCTCTACAGATTTATTATAAGTATAGATTAGACCAACAACGTTGTAACGTGTTCTTTTAGTGTAAGCATAGCAACGCAGCAAAAAGTTCCGTTATTTTATGATAAACACTAAGAAAACTAAAAAATGTAGTCTATTTACCCTCTACACATAAATATATAATTAATACAATTTCGATGACACGTTTGGCATAGCGCCTGAGCGATCGGCTTATGCGCAACGTGTAACGACGAGTCTAGGTGTTTGTGTTTGTGAGAATTTGTGTTTGTAAACGCATCCACGATACAGGAGAAAATCCTAGTGTGGGGCAAAGTTTTTTTGTAAAAATAAATATACTCTACATTCTATCTACTCTCTACCAGTCGGATTTGAAAAAATCTTTTTGTATATGATAGCCACATTCATGAGGAAGGTAATCAGTGATTTAACATACATACATAACATAGCATACCATAATAGACTCTTAAAAGCAAAGCGAGTGAAATCGCGAGGCACAGCTAGTTTTAATTCGTGATAGGCTTACGCTTGACCGCCAGTTCGCCTGATGTTAAGCGATACTGCGATTTAAAAGAAACCGATTCACTCGTAGTTTAAAGACACCCAGATTATATGTATCAGGGAAGACCCACAAGGGAAGTGCATTAAATAGTTAAAATATAAAGAAACCTGAGTGTGTTTCCCGCCTCAACAACTTTGATGCATAAAAGAACTTATACAGCTGTCACTGAGGGATGAGTGCGCACAGGAAATAAAGTGCATTGCAAAGAGGTCAAGCGTTGTACCTCACTCTATGCCAGCTCACTTGTACTTGAGATTTGCACTGTGTATGTAGCTGTTGTACGCAGTGTCACTCCCATCCGAAATAATTTTTAGATATAAAAGGTAGTCTATATCTTTCCTTAGAATGTATTTATCATCATCACCATCATCATACCATCACGCCTGTATTCCCCGAAGGGTTAGGCAGAGGCGTGCCCATGCCAATGTACACCCACAGTTCGCCGGTATGTTTAGGTCCCATGTTATAGGAGGCGAGCCTATAGCCATTCACCGGGCACAAATCCAGACTCCGAGCTGCTACTGAGTATTTCATATAAAAACCCAATAACACTGCTCGACCTGGGGATCGAACCCAGGACCTCTAGTGTAGCAGTCGCGCTTGGAACCACTAGACCAATGGGCATGTATTTATAATAATTTATATTATGATTTCTTCTTTCAACATCAACCCATATATTGTCCCACTGATAGGCACTGGTCTCTCTGAGTGACAGGAATTAGACTAGAGCCCCGCCACACTATTCTACTACGGGTTGACAGACTTCACACACCGTTGAGAAAATCTGTCAGGCATACAGGTTTCTGACGATGTTTTCCTTCACCGTTGAATTATTAATACGCACATGATTATAAAATGTCGGAGGTGCGTGCCTTGAATTCAAATTCGAGACCTTTGCTTTCGCAGTCCAATGTTCATTTCACAAGACTATCATTGCAAACCTTTTCTTCTTTACACACATACATACACTCACGCCTTTCTCCCGCAGGGGTAGGCACAAACTATAGACTGCAACTTGCTACGATTCTTGCATACTTCTTTTGCTTCTTCCACATTCATACATCTTCTGATACATACGCGCCGGTTGCAAGTGCTACGCACCTGACCTTTTTGAAGGATTTCGCCAATAAGATCGGCGTATGTCCTTCTAGAGCGACCTCTACCGATACTGCCGCTGATATTCGCCTTGAATATTCCTTTCGTTAATCGTCTTTCAACATGTCCAAACCATCTCAGCATATTCTTTTATTCCAAATATATTTCTAATTCCTAAAATCCTTCTTTCATATCTTTCAACCTCTCTCAAAATGCGCACCCATAAATCAAAAGCACACACCATCCGTAGTAAGATATGATAAAAAGCTTGAAAGCAAAATAAATGCAGCTGCAATGCACGAGCTCACTGAAATGTGTGGAAGCTGACTTCCCGATCGTAGCTGGAATGAAAAGATCGGGCCGGATAAGTTCGAAAGGGAAAGTCTATGTAGAAATGAGAAAGGCAAGCTCCGATGGGTTGAACACGAGATGTTGTTGCATTGATTATAAATGTACAGTCTGCATACAAAGATTATTATAACATAGCATCACGCCTGTATTCCCTGAAGGGTTAGGCAGAGTTGTATTAATGTACATCCACAGTTCGCCGGTATGTTTAGGTCCCATGTAATAGGGGGCGAGCCTATTGCCATTATCCGGTCACAAAACCAGACTCCGAGCTGCTACTGAGAATTTCATAGAAAAACCCTATAACACTTAGTTCCACCTGGGGATCGACCCCAGGATCTCTAGCGCAGCAGTTACGCTTGGGACCACTAGACTAATGAGGCAGTCTTTTATTAATCAATGCATAAAATAAATTTGTAACTAGCAAATGTCTGTACATTGGAGATATAAGAAAATAATAATAATATAATATATGAATATAGTATATTAGTTTTAGCTTAACAAATATCTTTAGATTTTTTTTTGTCTGTCCGAACTGCGAGCTGCTACTGAGAATTTCATAGAGAAACCCAATAACACTTTGCTCGACCTGGGAACCGAACCCAGGATCTCTAGCGTAGCAGTCGTGCTTGGAACCACTAGACTAATGAGGCAGTTAAAAGTCCTTTTTAAAGTCGGCTAATTATGAGGTCTTTTATTTATCATCAACCAATTAAAGTGTCCTACATCTGGGTACGAGTTTCCTCTCAAAATGAAAGGAGTAAGACTGTAGTCCTGGCAGACTTCACACGCCGTCGAGAAATCTTTTCACGTATGCAGGTTTCCTCACAGTGTTTTCCTTCACTGTTTAAGCGAATGATGTCTTTTTTAAGAAAAGCTTGATAACAATGTGGGTCGCACATTACTAGTATTCTTGTTAACCCCTCGTGCTAAGCTAAAATGCTTGTGTTACGAGTGGGTTCACGTCGGTAGTGCAATGGGTAGGTTTCGAACCGGCAACCATATGATCGCTAGTCCGACGCCCTAGCGATTAGGCTACCGCCGCCGATTATTAATACGCAAATGATTTCGATAAGTCAAGAGGTGCGTGTCTGGGATTGGAACTCAAGACCTATTTGGCAGTCTAATGGTCATACCACTAGGCTACTACTAACGAGGTGTTTTATATATAATAAGATTAAATTTAACTAATTTGTGATAATTTATGAATAAGTAAAAAAGGTTCTGCTATATTCACGCGTTCATTAAGATTAACGAACCATTATTTATCATAATGAAATAGTAAATACTACAGTTACAGACTGCCTTATTAGTGGTAAGAGGTCTTGGGTTCGACTCCCAGATCGAGCAAAATGTTGTTGGATTTTTCTATGCAATTCCTAGTAGCAGCTCAGAGTTTTTTTTGTGCGAGATATTTTTTTTAAAGGTTACTAGCAATGTGGGTCGCACATTACTAATAGGTATTCTTGTTAACCCCTCGTGCTAAGCTAAGTGCTTGTGTTACGAGTGGGTTCACGACGGTAGTGTAATGGGTGGGTTTCGAACCGACAACCACATGATCGCAAGTCCGACGCCCTAGCCATTAGGCTACCGCCGCTTCCTACTAATTAAATTACTGATTCCTACTGAATTTAATTATTGAAACCTAACTTAGTCTGAATATATTATGCACTTTACACTATGCAGCTTAGCCACAAGAGTTTATTTGTCACAGCCAATATTCGCTAAACATACGATTCGATCGACCTCCCACTAACAATCGTCTGAATTTTTTATCAAACTCTTTTTGCGGGTATCAATATTGTAACATTCCGCTCAAGCAATATCTCGAATCGCAATACAAATATGTATCTAGCGCGCAATCGATTTTCAACATTCGGAATACTCGATTACAAATGAATCACAACCCAATTAATTGAATTGAAACTATTCTGTAATAATCCGCTGCTATTGTTTCATTAATTCCCGGACTTGCTCACTCAATGGAACGGACACGCTTACTTTTGCTAGCCAATCAGAGTACGAGGCCTGAATCGCGGTATCAAAGTTTTTCTGAGTCTTAGTATATAATAAACTAGTTTCGATGTTAACGTGGGGAGTCCGTTGCTACTGAGAAGACCGGCAATGGCGAGGGCCGGACTCAATTCTCGCTAGTCCACGTAAATTAATTAATTCGTGTTTGGTAGAGCGGCCCTGTTTGATGAGTTGTGAGATTTGACATAATGCGAATGACTGAACGCTAACAGAAACCCCTCTTCTTCATCAAGTAGCAAGTTTGACTTCCTTTTGCTGTTTTAGGTATTTTTTTTTATCAATTGACATGATTAAATTTTTTATTGCATTGGCACTGACACATGGCATTGTAAAGTCTTTTGCAAGTAGAACATGCCAATTAACGTATAATATTTTTTTACAGTAGGTTTGGGGGCAAACCTATTACATGGGACTTAAAATATTCCGATGAACTGCCACTGTGGGTGTACACAGAATTAAACCCCTGCCTAACTCGTCATGGAATACGGGCGTGATAGTATATTATGTTATTAATTTTTTACCTTTATTGTAATACTAGCTGTTGCCTGTTGCGTCATCAATACAATCAATTTTCTTATTTTTTTTCTGCTATTCGGGATGGAGACAAATCCATCATATCAATGATCATAAAATCGCTTCAGCCGTTCTTGAATTATAAATGCTGTAACTAACACGACTTTGTGTTACATAATAGAAATATATTTATTATCTTTATTAGTTTCTGCCTACCGCTATGTGAAAAAGACGACAGTGGATGTCCCTATGTGTTGTAATATATAAAATGAATATTGTTTGTTCGTCCTCTATGGATTCCTGATTGAGTTATTTATTTACTAATTTCTGACACTTACGCAAATATTAAACATATTGAATTAAGGGTCCGACAATATTTTATAAAATTTTATTATTATTCGGATTTAGACAATGTTAATCTAGGTTCCTACACTACTATTTCGTAAAATTTTGTTTGCTATTATGATTTATTTTGGTATTACTTTTTTGTGGGCAATTCAGGCTCCGCCCCTCTGCCAGATTTCGCCAGTCTACCCGTGACCATGGAAAGTGTGAAGGGTTCCCAACCGCGGGATTGATTAACATAAATTTAACTAATAAACGATAAAATCCGTAATGTGGTTTTATGTCATTATATTTTGTGTACTTTTTCGTGAACGGAGCAAAATATTATTAAGAAAAAACATCTTACGCCGCTGTCGCTTTCAGTATCGATCATTCTGAAAATTTGTGTAAAGAAGAATATTTTATGGTAAAAAATGATAATTCCAAGTATTACGATTGACAATAAAAAGTTAATTGGGGCAGCAGAACTGTTTATTTTATGCCTGATTGGGGTACTTGTCTCCATTTTGTTATAGGAATCCAAGCCATAGAAATTCATTTTGTCTTTTAACTGTTGAGTGAACCGGATATTGTTTATGAATTGATTGTTTTCCTATGTCTCTTTATTCTGGCGGTTATAAGCGCAACTGCTATGCCAGAGATCCTGGGTACAATTCCCAGGTCGAGTAAAATGTTATTGGATTTTTGTGGCCGGTTAATGGCACTATGTTATGATATGGCGCCAAAATATATCGCCAAAATGTGGATATAAATTAGTAAAAATTGGATGGTCTTTTTTACAGAATTTTTTACT
Organism: Acronicta aceris; assembly: GCA_910591435.1. NCBI lineage: Eukaryota > Metazoa > Arthropoda > Insecta > Lepidoptera > Noctuidae > Acronicta > Acronicta aceris. The sequence goes on along the minus strand of OU342767.1, from coordinate 1,740,055 downwards.
TTGTCTATTTTACTACGTAAACATTTTCGATGTTAAATCCCCAGACCAAAAACATCAAGCGTCCGTTACCCTCTCAAGTAAGCCTTACCATTCATAAAAATATCAATAAAAATAATCACAAACGGTACGTTAATTGTCCCCCGGGGTGTAAACGGAGCGCCCCGTATTAAGGTACGTGCCATATATAACGTGGTAAACGCGTCGTAAAGTCCTACTTTTACGAGTATGGCAAAAAGATTTACCTCCCCACCGCAGGTTTATGAGGACCCCAGGGTAATGCCAGTTTTAGTGGCGTTGAGAACAGCCAAGCTGTCTTTACGTCTTATTGACGGAATGGTATATGAGTTCACCCTTTGAGTTGCTACGCTTCTCGAGTATCGAGTGCATTTTCTTTTGAGAATTCGACTTGCAATTTTCTTGATTAATGTTCAGATTTTCGGATTGAAGTTTCTATTTGATGTTCTTATCTTTTTGCTTGCATATTTTAATATGCCTAAGTAGGTACGAGGTGCACTTCTCTAGAGATGTCTGACTTCTATGCTGTCGTACATAGCAAGGTATTGGGGGTACCATTGACACTCCATAGACCTCCTACCAGGCATTGTACAAGGGGTTCTGGGGTGATCTTTCTCCATATTGCTCGTCGTCGTGCTAATCGTGTTTTTTTTCTATTAAACTTTAACAAGCATTAATAAACGTTATGAACCCTGTTACACGATTTCCAAAAGTTGATCCAATGAAGAAGAATCCGACAAGTAACGCAATGGATACTCTTTTAAAATTCAAATTGAAAGTTAATGTCTATGTTGGACCGAAGACGACATTAATAAAAGAACAAGAATAAGATTTATTGACCAAAAGTATTACATTTCCATATATTTAAGTGATATATTTATTGCAACATTAAGAGCATAGGTGCTGTATAGAGTAAAATATACATATGTTCCCTGTGAATTGAGAATTTAACGTCAAGCGGCTAGCGGCTCACGTACTAGCGGACCCAGCAGACGTTGTCCTGCGCTGAAAAAAAAAAAAAAAAAAACAAAACCCAATTGCAGTGCCTCCTACCGCGTCCAATTGTATTTTCAAACCATCCAGATACCTACTCAAATATACACACTCAACCTTACACATATCCAGACTCCGAGCTGCTACTGAGAATTTCATAAAAAAACATTATAATAACACTTTGCTCGATCTGGGAATCGAGCCCAGGACCCCCAGCGTAGCAGTTGCGCTTGGGATCACTAGACTAATGAGGCAGTCTGAGGCAGAAACATAATATAGCCTAGTGATATGACTATGCACTTCATAAACTAACAAGCATAGTTATGAGCCACTCACTCATTATGAAGGCAAGTAAATTAAAATGTATTTATACACGCCTGCGCGCAGTGAGATCTTCCGATAACCGGCCACGATTTCATGCTCTGGTAACGCGTTGACGTGCATAACCATTCAATTTGTTAATATTACTTACAACACAACCGAGCTCTTGCTGAACTTACTCTTACACCGATTATGATAAAAAAAAATTAGTAAAATCAAGTAAAAAACAGTAGGTAGATATGTATTTAATTCGTCCAGTTAAAAGTTAATCGATGCGCAGTCCGCTCGGTACTTATTTTTTTTATTTCGATCTCTTAAATCAATGAATGTCGGAATAACTGTTTTATGTTGATTGTGAATGAATTGTACCTTTATTTTATATTGAACTACTTCATTAAAGATTCGTAATTGTATGTTGATTTTTTTTTTGTAATCAATTTTATGTAAATATCCTGTATAATGTCAGTATTTCATATAAGACTCTCGTAGCACGGCACTTGACATTCAGATTATCTATTGTGTATGTACTCGTAGTTTTGTCACTTCACGGGATATTTGGTTTAGGTTTTAGAAAAGAAATTGGCGAAAGGGATATTAGTAGTGAGTCATCGATCAATGATTTAATATTCAGCGGTATTTGACCTAATTAAGATTGACGATCTGATTCATGCAGCATGATAATAATGTGATTTTTAAAAGTTGATTACATATTACATTACACATTACATTGCACTACCGACCTGAACCCACTCGTAGCATGAGGGGTTAACAAGAATATTAGTAATGTGCACCCGCATTGATAGTAAGCTTATAAAAGATTAAAAAAAAATAGTTCGCCTCTGCCTAACCCTCCCAGGAATAAAAGTGTGATAGTATGTTATAAGGAAATCCATAAAAGCAATTTTATTTCAACAAGAAAAATAATATTTAGTTTTATTAACATTTTCCCAAAAGTACAACTATATTCCATCAGGCTATTTTATACAATTTACAAATTTTCGCACCGCGGCGGGTCGCTGGTTACGACCGCTAACATGGAACTGAATTTATAAGAAAAAATGCTAAAACCACCCTACACCGCCCCAAAAGGTCGGCCTAACCAATATGTTCCATCGAAAGTCACTTAGAGGAGCAACGTGTGGCATAAATGTACAATCACTGGGGTACATGGATGGACGTGGAGGAATTTGAAAAAAAAAACATGGAAAATATTTGTGTGTGTATATTTTACCATTGTGACATAAGTCAAAGTCAGACATTTTGACTTTGACTATCTTGAGTAGATAGTCAAAGTTATATCGTTTTATTTCAATTATACCAATAAAATAGGCACTTTTGAAAAGTCAAAACTGGTTGTACAGTTTCAAAAATTGGGTCTTTAAGGACTATAGCCAGCAAAAACTCCATAGATACTCGTTGTAAAAAAAACATGATAACAATAATAAGCTTTACATGTTTGTTTTAAATAGTTGCTGAGAATTATGCAGATTGATGTATATGATTTATTGAATAAATATATAAAAAAGGATTGCCACAGCAAGTAAGAGCACCCGTTCACGAGCATGACGTGTGTATCGGTGTAATTCGACTCAACCGGTCGTTTTATTCCCTACAATATTGTAGGGGTTGTTGTGTGTGTGCCTGGAAAGGTTTATGATGAAAAAAAAAAAACAAAAAAGGGACATTGCAACGCATGCCAGGGGACAGCTAGTTTGAAATAAAACTCAATACTGTCTCATTGGTCTGAATCAAGCATGGCCGCTGATCGTGACGTCACAAGTTCATTTGTTCCCATGCCGTCCTGTATACGCTGTCCATATTTTAAATACTCTTGGATATGGGAGCTCCAGCGAAGGAAGCTCATTGGTCAGCGGGACGATGGAGCGGCGTGGACATGGAGCTCTGGGGCTCTATGGTAAATTAATATTCGAAAAAGATGGAGGACGAAGCACCCTTTTTATTTTCTTTGTAACACCTTGCTGTTATAATTATAATTTCTGAGCATCAAGAAGAGGTTTATTTCATTTATATGAATTCATCTTCTTCAGATCCTATTTCATGGTACTTAAAACATACCGGTGAAAGGTACAATAGAGCACCTCTGCCTTATTCTTTGGAGAAATAAACGCGATTGTATCTTGTTAAAATGAGATGTGAGATTTACGACATACCTTTTTTGCAATTAGGAATAGACAATTGTGCCATCATAACAACATCAAAAAAACAATATCTACTTTAATTTAAAGAAGCCAATAAGTAATAAGAGAAGGAAACTTTACTCTATATATTATCAAAACGAAATAAAAGCACTCGTACACAATATTTCATAACACATATTTATGTCTTTTTTTAAGCAAAATGTGAGGCAAATAATGTTATGTACGGAATTTTAATAATGAGTTTCACGTATCTTTTGATAACAAAATATTCTCGTGACGATAAAATCGTATCTTATTACTTTGTAATATGTACTTGATACCCGTAGATATACTGTATACGGAAGTTGATTATGTTTTTTATGTAGGCACTTATATAACATACGCATAAGCATTGCCATTCAGCGTGGCAATGCTGCCAGTCTTCTGGGCACCTTCCCGGACGACAGCGATACCGAGGAATCCTTTTTTTTTATTCGTGATAGCCTTACTCTTGACCGCCAGTTCGCCTGATGTTAAGCGATACTGCGATCTACAATGGAGCGCGCTTGCCTAGAAGAAACCGATTCACTCGTGATTTACTTTGACACCTAGTCAAGCCTCTGTCGTTCAGATTTATATACTCCTTTTTTTGGGTTCATAAGTATTTTATGTAAATAGTGTATATTAATAAGTTTCTTTTTATTATATATACAGTATATTGTTGATGTAAATAAATGAATATAGGTATCCAAAAATACTATATCCGTAACATAATTGAATTCTAAAAATAAAACAGACCGTGTAAATATAATAAAACGGTTGTCGATGGTCATTTTAATTTATTAAGCACTAGGTATCGTACAACACGATTACTTCGGAATATTAATGAACCTAACTAGCATTAATTTAACCTAAGACTCATAAATTACTTTTTTTTTATTTTAAGTAATTTAATAGATACAAAAAATACCACGGTTCCATGCCTCATCATAGGCTACCTGGCTGGCAGTGATAGCCTAGTGGTATGACCGTTGGACTGCCAAATCAAAGGTCTCCAGTACGAATTTATGGTAACTCTGGCTTTTCGAACTCATGTGCGTATTAATAGTTAAGTATCACGCGCTTAAACGGTGAAAGAAAATATCGTGAGAAAATCTGCATGCCTGAGAAATTTTCTCGACGGCGTGTGAAGTCTATACTTACTTAATTTAAGACATGTGACTCCTCTGGTATTGCGGGTGTCCATGGGCGGCGGTAATCGCTTACCATCATGTGATCCGTCTGCTCATTTGTCCCCCTATCCCATAAAAAAATACTAAAGTTAAAGTAAAGATTTCACTAAACAAATAATTATGTAAACAAATATTGATATTATATCCTGACAAAATCTATAATTACTGAGATGTCTGTAACTAACGTATAATTATGTTCTAATCGCATCTACATGCTTGTTAACTTAGATATAGATATACAGTTCATCAAACATGTTTGCTGTCAATGAATGATATGTAATTAATGACGTAGATATTACGGGGATATTACGGGTTTAGGTTATCTGACCTGTTGGGTTATTACTGCTCTCGTAATAGCAAATACTTGCAAAATGGCGGTTTTAAGAAAAACAAAAAGGATCAAACAATATCAGGTAATTTCACACAAAATGCTGCGTTTTTCCTTATTATTTCAACATGTTCTAGCCATACAAAAAAAAATCCTACGCGTGTCCAAAGTATGTAATTTTTGACAAAAACGGAAAATCGTATAAATGACGATTACTGCATTTGCTATTACGAGGGCAGCTTACCTACTTTAGGTAAGAAAAATCTAACAGTTGTAATAAGAAATAAATAGAACATTCCTTTCTAAATTACATATTTCTTCATACGAAAATACAAAATAGCCATCACACCATGTGTATCCGCCTTATGTACCACTTTTGTGCCTATATTCACCGAAGGGTTAGGCAGAGACGTACTAATGTATACGTAGGTATGTGAAGTCTGCTAACCCGCACTAGGCCAGCGTGGTGGACTATAGCATAATCCCTCTCATTCTGAGAGGAGACCCGTGCCCAGCAGTGGGACAGTATAATGGGTTTATTATGTTATGCATCACGCCTGTATTCCCCGAAGGATTAGGCAGCGACGTACTAATTGTACACCCACAATTCACCGGTATGTTTAGGTCTCATGTTATATGGAGTGAGCCTATTGCCATTAGCCAGGCACAAATTCCAAATTCCAAGCCGCTACTGAGAATTTCACAAAAAACTCTGCTAGACTTGGGAATCAAACCCAGGACTTTTAGCGTTGCAGTTGCGCTCAGGACCACTAGGCTAATGAGCCAGTGCAATGTTTATTTATTTATTTGTTCGGGAATACAAACGGTTACACACTTTTCTTAAAAACTAAGTTATAATTAATAGGATTTGTCAATGAGTAACCCACATCGTTATCCACATCTTAAGTAAAATAGTCTTAACATGGAACTACTTAACTAAACACGAGTGAAGCTAGTGCTAAAAATATTTAATTTAAGTAATGGCATATATTTTTTTATAATGTTACTTATGAATCTATAAAATATCTAAATGTTCAGATCTATTTATTTAATCTTCTGGAGTAAACAATTTCTAAACTTATTAGCAGACAGTGTGAACAGATCAAGGTCTGAGAAAAAAGTATTGTAATTATTGGCTATTCGACGCAAAGGAGCACGGACCCCAGCGTTAGTGCGACAAGAAGATACCGCAAAAAGCGGAAATCCACGCACCTCCCGTCTCAAAAAAGTTCTTGGAACAATATAGCTAATCTTATTGGTTATTTCTGAACAGTCATATCTATTGACACATAAGTCATAGAGAAACATAGTTTTTAGATTGAGAGAATGAGAATGAGAATGTTCAACTGTATAAAAGACGAGTGGCTTATAATAATCTAACCTACATTTATAAAATTGCCTCTAACGCTAGAAAGTGAAAGTGAAGTGTAGCTAAAGTGTTATTGTCTTGTATTAATCTGTGAAATTCTTACTCGCTAGGCTCGCCCCCTATTACATCGGACCTAATCATACCAGCGAACTGTGGGTGTACAGTATGCCGCTGCCTAACCCTTCGTGGAATACAGGCGTGATGGCATGCTACATTTAGAAACTTTTATTCATTTCAAAATATATTTTATCTAAACGCTGTACATGAGATCGTTAATACACAGACCGTATCAATTAAAATGTCGATTCAACGCCCTGAATAGCGTCGACCATCCTGCCGTAAAGGTGCTGGTATTATGAGATTTGTGCTGCCAGTATTTTTTTCGGGGATAAATAGTAATTACCACCAATTTTAGTAAATTAATCACGAAAATGGATAAATAAATAAAAAAGCCTTATACAAACTGCTGACTTCTTCTTCTTCAGAAGAAGAAATCAGCAGTTTGTGAACATACTCTTGACAAGGCCCAGTACTACATCAGATTTGATAAACCACAAATCCTCGCAAAAGAAAACCGATTCCTTCCCAGTATGATTCGCGAGGCTATTGAAATTAAAAAACACCCAAATTTCAATAGAGAAGATGGCTGGGGCTTACCACTTGCTTGGAACCCCATTAATTAACCAAATGACTGCGACACTAGTGGTCCCAAGCGCGACTGCTAAGTTATAGGTCCAGTGTTGGATTCTCTGGTTGAGCAAAGTGTTATTGGGTTGTTCTATACAATTCTCAGTAGCAGCTGCTACTGCTACGTAGTCTAGATTTGTGCCCGGTAAATGGCTACATGGGACCTATAGATACGAGTATATCTACATGGGACTTAAACATACCGATGGAATGTATTTGTATATCAGTACACCTCTACCTAACCCTTCGGGGAATACAGGCGTGATGGTATGTTACATTTACCAAATTTATATTACATGGGACTATATCGAGAGTATAATATTCTGTGAAATAAAAGTCAAAATCGGATAACGACGACACGATTGGCGTAGCGGTTGAGCGATCGGCTTCTGCGCCACGTGTTGTGGGTTCGATCCCCACACGGAGCAAATATTTGTATGATCTACAGGTAGTTGTTCCGGGTCTGGGCGTCTGTGTATGTGAGAATTTGTGTTTGTAAACGCACCTACGATACAGGAGAAAATCCTAGTGTGGGGCAAAGGTTTTCTTAAAAAAAAAAGTTCTGTAAAAAATACAGAAGAATTGACGAGAACCACCATCCTTTTTGAAGTAGGTTCAGAAGGGGAAGAAATACTATTTTAAAAAATACCGTTTTTTGCAGTACTAAAAAGTAGCGTAAATCCAGTTTGAAAATAATAACTTTGGTCCAAATATTAATTCAGTAATTATCAAATTACTTCCATAATTACCAATTAAAACCTTAACTAGGACATTTCAAGATTATTTTCGGTAAAACGCAGGTGTTTCGGCTATTTGCGGTAATGGTAAGTACTTAAACTCTTACCATCTAGCTTGTATCCCTCTAAGAGTTAGGCAGAGTTTAATAATTTAGGTACACCTACAGTTCACCGGTAGGTCCCATGTAATAGGGGGCGAGCCTGTTACCATAACCGAGTTGCTACTGGGTATTTCCCAAAAAGACCCAACACTAATAAGGAAACAGTAAGATACTATGTGTTGTTTAATTCTGATTAAAAGATTGAGAAGTAAACAGTAGTGGGATAAGATGAAGGTTGTGGCATAAAAGACGATGCAGCGATATAAATTGAGAAGAACAATAATTATAGTGATTTGACTTTTTCACGTCGGGAGAATGAATGAAAGGCGATTAGCAAAATCCTTACTAATATTATAAACGTGAAAGATTGTGAGTATGATGTACGGATGTACGGATGTTTGTTACTCTTCCATGCCAGAACGTCAGAACGGATCTAGATAAAATTTGGCTCACAGATAGATTATAGCCTGGAATAAGACATAGGCTACTTTTTATCCAGGTCAGACCCAATCCTGAAGTCCACGCAGACAAAGTAGCGAGCAGAAGCTAGTGGATTTATAAACCGAATGTCAGAGGAGCCGCCGGGAAGGTACGCCCTAGAAAGACAAACCTACACTGACCTTATCGGTTAGAGGCTTCAAAAAGGTCAGGTGCGTAGTACTCGCAACCGGCGCGTGATAAATGATCATTGATCAATGATATTTATTTATGTAAATAGATATTTTAAGGACAGGTTTACAAGTCAAGGTAGTTTTTTTTTTACTAGATGGGACGGGCATTTCCTATCTGACAACCTCTGAGAAGAAACACCGAGACAAATTCACAGAATCATGGTCTCTTTTCGTATGTATGAGCAGATGTATGAATGTGAAAAAAATATGCAAGAACCGTAGCAAGTGGCAGTCTATAGTCTCTGCCTACCTCTATGGAAAAAGGCATGTATAACAGTAATTTAATTAGTGGTCTACTCTTTAGTAAAATGAGAAAATAACGAAACGAGATACCGATAAACGGAACTATTTGAAAACTTTGTGGCTATTTTGAATTGGGAAACCAAATGTAATTATGTAATACAATTAATACAATCTAATTACATATATATAGGTTTTGGTGCAAAATTGTGATTGCGTTAATATAATTGCAATTTTCAAATTTCGAATTTTGGTCAGTATCATTTGATACCCGGACAATTCTTGAGGAATTTTGGCAATAAAAAAAGGATGTTTTTATTTTCCCTACCGATAGCAAGATACATAACGATACGACCTTTTACGTGGGAGAGCCATGCTTCGGCACGAATGGGCCGGCTCGACCGGAGTGATACCACGGCCTCACAGAAAACCGGCGTTAAACAACGCTTTCGTTGTGTTTCGCCGAGTGAGTGAGGTTACCGTAGGCCCAATCCCCTTTTAAAAGTTCGGCAACGCACTTGTGACTCCTATGGTGTTGCGGTTTTCTATGGGCGGCGTTAATCGCATACCATCAGGCCATCCGTCTGCTCGTTTGCCCTCCAATCCCATAAAAAAAAACCTATCAGGCCTGTATTCGTCGAAGAATTAGGCAGAGGTATACTAATGTACACGCACAGGTCACCGGTATGTTTACGTCTCATGTAATAAAGGGCGAGCTTATTACAAGCTCTGACCTCTGAGCTGCTAAAAGCCCAATAACACTTTGCTCGACCTGGTAGTTGAATCCAGGACCTGTAACGTACCAGTCGCACTTGGAACCACTAGACTAATAAGCAGTTATTAACTTAAATCAGTTAAAAACTGTTATTAAATTCCCGGTGTGCCACAGATGTCTGGGCCTTTAGCCGTTGCGGATAGCACTCGTAACTCATTTCAACCGTGAATGGATCCAGCAATTTTTATACCGACCGTACTGAGAACATGGATTAGTGAGGATAAGGTTCCATTAGTTTTGATTGACTTAGTAATATTACACTACATCACAAAATTTATCATTTTTTTAATTATCATTTCTTGTAGATTTTTTGACGATACATCTAAATCCTGCAGCAGAAATGTTCTAGCACATCAGAACTCTTCTCCTTTTAAATCCATTTGAGTTTGCTTCGTTACGATTTTTTTTCTCAAGATATTAATTTTTAACTATGGTACTTCGATATTCCCTACATTATATTCTGCATTTTAATACCAACGATTTACAGAAAATAAAAAAAACTCGTAGCGAAGCATACTAAAATGGATTTGAAAGGAGAAGAGTAGTACTACGGGACGCTTCAGTTAGAAAATACCATCAAAAAAGTGATAACACGATATTTTCATAATTTTGAAATATTCACAACTTATACCATTGCTGTTAAAAAGTCTGGTCCACAGACATCTATCGCGCGGAGACAATGCACCACAGCACAAGTGGATCGTTACCGTTAAAAGTCATCGATGTAATTGTATAGCCAGTATGCACAGCGACGACACGACGACAACATGGCACCGAAATGTAGGTTAAATATTTAAAAAAAGCGGTGGATGATTAAGTAAAGCTTTTTTTTCTTTTTTATTGATTATGTCGATAAACTACCAGATATCACCCATTAATAAGTAGTCATCGTCGCCCACAGTCAAACCGTTGAAGCGTTGCCAAGCCTTAAGAACCCTACGGACTCCAGACTGCCAGAGCCACAGCGACCCATAGGTTGAATTGGCTCACACACTTATAGGTGCTTTACGACAGACTCTGACCGACAGCCAGTCAAATCCTAAGAAGCTCTACCAAGATTATGAAAGTATGTAAAAGAAATGATGTTTGTTTAATTAAAAAAAAACGATGCATTTTCAAACTCAAATTCTCACGTATATACAAACAAACACTCACTGCGCCAATTAACGTTAAGGAAAGTATTTCTCTATAAACCAACTTTGAAGAATAATTGTCCAAAATTGACTCCTTAGATTAGAACAATAAACTTTCCTACCTGGTCCTTACACTAATCCTTATCAAAACTAAAATCCTAGTAACTAACTGGAATGGAATGAATAGATAAGTTAAGTTAGAAATAAAGCGAATGAATCCATTGTGCCAACGTAATTGGCAGATTTAACTGAGTGTGAACTTTCTTGGTTTGAGCCGAAAGGCGTTTAGGCCGAAGCGTTTGAGCCAAAACGTCAATCATTGGGACCGAATTAAGTCCATTGAAGGGTGTTGGACCTTCCAACGAGAAAAGTGGTGAATTTTGTTGATACCTCATTTTGATCGACGGGTTTATTTAGCCGTCAATAAGTTGGTTTACTTACTTCATTCGTTTTGGTAAGTGTTACTTTTGTAAGTTTTTGCTTATTTATTTAGATTTTTAGAAAGTAGCTGTACCTATTTTTATAAGAAATAAATTATTGTTTTTTTTAAGAAAAAGTAAAATCACCTCCAATAACATGAAAAAAGTAATGTTATACTGGTTTCTGACACTTACGCGAATATTAGACATTGAAATAAAACTACTTTTTACGGATTTTATCGCGTTGTATTGATATTATTTAATTCCCGACGTTTCGGACCCTTTACAGCATCAATGGTCACGGGTAGACTAAGTTGTTGGACATCTTAATGTTACAATTACTAACAGCTACCTTACATTTTTGTTAATTATTGGCGATCCGATTCACGCAGAACGAGCTCACCGTATCGTTCGGTCTTACAGTTTTGGACTTGGATTTTGATTTTATGGAATCTATAATGGGGTGCCAAGCAGGTAGACGCCGTACGACGTAGTAGACGACGTAGACGTAGCAGAAGACCCAGCCATCTTCTCTATTGAAATTTGGATGTATCTTTTTGTGATTTTTTGCATTTTCCATGCTAAGATTATAAAGTTATTTTAGTAAAGGAAAAATTCAATCACGGGCAGGATTCGAACGAAATTTGGAACGAAATTTGGATGTTTTTTAATTTCAATAGCCTCACGGATAATCTTCGCAAAACAAAACCGATTCCTTCCCAGGATGATCCTGGTATACCAAACGGAAAACAAAAAAAATATACAGTCGAATCGAGAACCTCCGGAGAGTCAGTTGAAAAGAGTACAACATTTTAGGATTATGTAGTGTTACTACTGAGAGGAATCTGTAAAGCGATTTGTTGATTTATCTGTTGAGGAATCAGGATTTGATAAACTTTTAGGGCCGTACTATAGCGTGGATTACGATAGAGAGGGAGGGATGCCGCTCTACAAATTAAATAGCGCTGTCCCTATCTCACAACTTAAAAAAAATCGCAGGCGCACATTGTGGTATAGCCTCTATGCGTGGCATAAAAAGGCATACATAACAGGTCGGTAATTGGTAGTGATGATAGATAGACATTTTCAAATAAAATTAATCAATATCTTTTAATTATTAAATCTTACTACAAATTTAATTCATCTCACGCAATCCAATATGCATTTCACAAAAAGCTGATTATTTTACCTGAATAACGTTGATTATAATAAATAATGTTCCATTCGAACTAATGAAAAGCTATACAGAACTGAATTCTGATGAGGTTCTAAGGACCCTTTCATAGTGTGGCATTTGACGTCATAAAATTGAGTAATAACTAGTGACCCGCTCTGACTTTGCACGAGTGCAATTATTATTTTAAACACGTAATAAACGATTACCTAAAAGAATTCCGGAAGAAACCCTCTAAATGATAATAAAACATACCAAAATATGTTGCGTAGTTAGAAGAACTAAGTGAGCGAACAGACAGACGCGAAAAGTATTTTTTTTAGTGATGGGTTCCACTTAATGGCAGACGTCAACGCGGCAGGCCCAACGGAGATGGCGGGATGAGCTGGACTCTTTTCAAAAAGATTGGTCCCTAACAGCAATAGATAGAGAGAAGTGGAAGGAGAGTGGGGAGGCCTTCGCCCTGCAGTGGGACACTACGGATTTTTGTGTGTTAAAGGGTGAGGGAAATAAAGTGCGATTTTAAATCGGTATATCCCGCTATCTTTGACTGTCCGCTTAATAGAAAAGGCTAATGTCCGACATGCTTACCATCACGCCTATATATTCGATGGTTTAGGCATAGGTGTTATGATTGACACCTATATATTTAGGCCACATTTAATAGGGGGCAAGTACTTGCAGTTCTAACGATTAAATAAAAAAATACTATTTGTATAAAAAGACCCTTTTTTATTTATAGAAACTCCTTGCAGTTTTCTTTATACAAAGAAGTGGTGCCCACCATAGACAAGTCTTTAGAAAAAAATACCTAAATAAAAAATACGTCATCAGTATTCAAGTGATGTACGAAAGCATCTTTGGGGCCGTCTTGTACAAATGCTTACAGATTATGATGGACAGCTACGTTTCATCGTGTCTCAAAGAAAGAAAAGATTTGATCATGTACTCTGAAGCTAAGAGCTGGAACACACGTAGCGGTTTTCGTACGAACACGCCGCGGTTGTAATAAGCGATTATTTTTAGGTAAAATGCAGATTGCTGCGACGAATGCCCGAAAGTTACAACAAATAGCAAATTTAACATTTTAACGTCTCACACTGCAACTACTTTTTTTTTTCGGGTGGGGAAATGTTCCTTATGCACGCCGCCCCGCTTCGGGGATGCGGGACGGTTGTGTCGGGCTCTCCGGCCAAGTGGCCAGCATACCGACTAAAACCACCACCACTGCCACCCTCCGCATAGCTGTGGGATCACGGGAATCGCTCTCGCATGCTCCGCGATCCCACCGCGGACGTCCAATTTTGGACCCTCCCCTAGGGCGACTGACGACCCCGAGTCCTGTCCTGCGGCGAGACAGATATGTAGCCCCGCCGCCATCCACACATCGGCCGCGGAAGGCAGGGAGAGTGGCGCACCGTAATACCGGCACTCCTCTCCCGCCGCGGCCCCTCAACCTTCAGCCGCAGTGTCGCCCACACAACACCGCGGTCCGCCTCAGTTGCGGTGCCTCCCATACGACACCGCAACCTACAGTGGCCGCTCCAATGAAGGCTTCCTGGGCAAAGCCCGCAGGAGCAGCCCCTCCCTGGGATTCTACTTAGCTTCGCCGTGGGCCACCATCCACGGTTACTAAGCCCCCCCTCCGCGACAAGGCGAGAACCCCTTTGGGGGGGACACTGCAACTACTAACTTAACTGATTGATTTTCATTTTATTTTGGAAAAAGACATGCCCAGCAATGTGACAGTGAAAGGATTAGTGTACATTTATCTGCGACCCAAAAAACATTAACGGAAGCCTGTGTGTTATTAGTTGGATGAAGATTGACATACGAATGTAAGTAACTAACATACCATCATCACGCCTGTATTCCCCGAAGGGTTAGGCAGAGGCGTACTTAATGTACACCCACAGTTTGCCTGGTATTTAGGTTCCATGTTATAGGGGGCGAGCCTATAGCCATTAACCGGGCACAAATCCAGACTCCGAGCTGCTACTGAGAATTTCATAGAAAACTCAATAACACTTTGCTCGACCTGGGAATCGAACCCAGGACCTCTAGCGTAGCAGTCGCGCTTGGGACGACTAGACTAATGAGGCAGTCAATAATATAAGTAACTATCTGCAGCAAATTTAGGTTAGAATTTTCACGCTGCTTAAAATTTCCACTACATCGATTTTAATACCAGATTTTTATGCCTTTAATAGATCGTATACATGTTCGGTCATAATGAGGAACTCAACAATGATTGTACAAATACTTTATTGACAAATAGTCGAAATTGACAGTTTATTGACAAATAGTTTGGTAAAGTAGGACTCTTTTTAGTTCGCTTTGAGAAACGCAGTGGGTGCAGGCGAATATTACGCTGTGTTTTTCTGTCAAAGATTTGATCATATATACTCTGAGTGTTGCTTAGAATTGAGGACGTGATATGTCAAAGACAGGCTTTTAAACTAGGGTTAACTACCTTTGTACATTTTGGGAACGACGTTATTATACGATGTAGGCTTCACTTTTTATGTAATCTCAAGCTTGTCGATTTTCTTTTTTCCTTTTTGTCCAAGATTCCAAATAAGTTGCATGAATCACTTATACACTAGAGATGTTTAAGAACAAAAATATTATACGGAATTTTTATAAGAAAATATTTTTCGTTTATTTTTTTTTTATTTAAGAGCTAGTTTCTTGTCGGTGGAGCAATCGCCACTGTTCTCTATTTTCTGCTTTCCGTTTTGCGTCTTGATACGACTCGATCCCCACCGTTTCCTTCACTTCCGTTTCATAGTGGACGTTTCAAAAACCCGAACGAAACGCTTTAAGACCACTTTTATTATGGTCGTCGTATAAAGGTACGTACCGCTGAAAGGTGTGGTAGAATGCCGAGTGAGTCTTACCCGATAGATGATATAATCTGGGTGTCTTTAAATCGCGAGTGAATCGGTTCCTTCTGGGCAAGCGTGTTCGATCGTAGATCGCAGTGTCGCTTCACATCAGGCGAACTGGCGGCCAAGCGTAAGCCTATCAAAAATAAAAAATAAATAAAATAAATATGAGCAATTGAAGCTAAAAAAATATCTTTAGAAATTTTGTTTGTCTGTATGTTTGTATGCACATCATGCACAAAAGAGGATGCTGTTTTCACAGTTGCATTGCTGGATCCAATCTTGATACGCCGCAGAAGCCGAGCTATAGTATGGAACGTAAGTAAAATCGCGGGTAAACCCTAGTCATCAATGATAATGCAGATAGGTATAAGCTGATCATCAATTCCAAGGGATTACACAAATACGCGGATTACACAAGTTCAATTAAACCATAGTTATCACTGGAACATATTGGTTACGTTAGAAATTATGTACAGCCTTGCGTAACTTTACTGTAAGCCCTATAATAATAATAATATCATTTATTTGCATAAAACATGGTATACAAGGTGTTAAATATATTATAAATTGGCACATACATGTTTTGCTAGAATAAATAGATAGCATTCAAAAATTACAGGGGTTAGTGAATATTACAGCAACATATCAACATTTTTTATCCATGAATTCCTTTATGCTGTAGAAATTGCATTCATTTAACCATTTGTACAGTTTAATCTTAAGTTGTCTTGTATTTAATATTTTTAAATAGCGAGGTATCTTATATATACATATGTCACTATACCTAATAGGGTTGTTGCCTGGTGTTTGATTTATCAAAAATAATATTCCTTTTGATAAAATAACTTTTAACAAAAAGTAAAACCGATGTGTGTCTTCGATTTGGTTTGAATTTTTGTTTTTCGCCACCGACTTCCGAAACTGTTGTGCACCTAACATTATTTTTGTTTTTGAAGTCGGTTTTACTTTTTATTAAACGTTATTTTATTTCAACATTTTTAATAGCGTAGTAATATTTTACGCATACTTAGACGTCGCTCATACCTCACACACGATTTGACGTCACAACTTGTTATTATATACGCTCTCTTTCTAGCATAAAATTACAAAGCATATAACATCCTTACTTTTGAACCAATTTTAATTACGTTTTTGTAGTTCGGCTCTGTTAATGGTCAACTTTTTTATGAGACCAATAAAAAATATCAGTCGCAATACATTGGCATTAGGCTAAGGCTGCAGCAGCGGCTTAAGAAGCGGCGATAGCCTAATGGCTAGGGCGTCGGACTTGCAATCATGTGGTTGCCGGATTGAAACCCACCCATTGCACTACCGACGTAAAACCACTCGTAACACAGGCATTTAGCTTGGCACGGGGTGAACAAGAATATTTGTAATGTGCGACCCATAGTGCTAGTAAGCTTTAAAAAAAGCTGACCTATTACAACGGATCTCCAAAAATAAGAATAAAATCGATACAAAAATAAGAAAGTTATAAGCATTTCGATTATATGATATACAGAGGGCGCACTATAGGAATATGTGGTGCCAAATATTTGCGCCATGAAAATTTTATACTACTTAACACTTCAAATTATATTAGAACTTTATTAGCAAATAAATATTTGCTACTACTATGGCTGGAGTTTAAGGAACCATGATTCTTTGAGTTTGTTTCGGTGTTTCTTCTCAGAGGTCGTCAGTTAGGAAATTTCGGTGCCTTCTATTTAAAACAATGTTAAACATTGAATTGTGAAAGTGGCCTTAAAAGATCTATTTACAGAAACAAATATCATGAATGAAAGACGATTAACGAAATTAATTTATAAGGCGAATTTCAGCGGCAGCATCGGTAGAGGTCGCCCTAGAAGAACATACGCCGATCTTATTGGCAAAATCCTTAAAAAGGTCAGGTGCGTAGCACTCGCAACCGGGAAGATGTATGAATGTGTAAGAAGCAAGAGAAGTGTGCAAGAATCGTGGCAAGTGGTGGTCTATAGTTCCTGCCTACCTACCTGTGGGAGAAAGGCGTGAGTGTATGTAGGTATGTATGTAAATATTATTTATCATTATACTGTAATCATCAGAGCACCAAAACAAAAGCTTGCTCCTTACATTTTATCCATTTTATTTTGCAATCATTGTCCAATAAAACTCAACGCGCTCACAAAACAAGCTTACCCAAACGATACTGTTGAACATTCAAAGTCTAATAAAAATTAATCAAAACGCTACCACGGTACGACCATTTAAAAAAGGCAGTATCGTGCCGATTACTCGACTCATTTAAAATGATACAAGGTACTCCACGAGCTTGCCAAATACTCAAGCTTCCTGAACCGAATGCTAGCGACCCTATTCCGAGAATATCATGATTTTTTACGTTACAAATGACATATCTACTTTATTAGTCTAGTGTTCCTGAGTGCGGCTGCTACGCTATAGCTTCTAGGTTCGATTCCCAGGTCGAGCAAAGTGTTATTGGGATTCTTCTAAGATATGCTGACCGTCGGAGAGCCATGCTTCGGCATGAATGGGCCGAATCGAGCGGCGTGATACTACGGTCTCACAGAAAACCGGTGTGGAACAACGCTTACTTTGTGTTTCGCCGAGTGAGTGAGGATTCCGGAGGCCCAATCCCCTATTAAAAGACCGGCAATGCCCCTGTGACTCCTCCGGTGTTGCGGGTGTCCATGGGCGGCGGTAATCGCTTACCATCAGGCGATCCGTCTGCTCGTTTGCCTCCCTATCACTTAAAAAAAATCTCAGTAGCACCTCGGCTCTAGGCTTCTCAGGAATAGAGATGTTTCTGAGTATTTCATAGAAAACTCTAATAACACTGCTCGATCTGGGTATTGAATCCAGAACTTCACGTTCAGCAGGGGCGCTGGACTAGTGAGGCAGTCACATAATGTAATTACATATTTTTAATCAAAATCCCCCGCTGTGTTTGTCTGTCTGTCTGTTTTTACGCAATAAACTCAATAACTCTCAAACGGATTTACATACGGTTTTCACCATTAGATAGTGTGTTTCACGAGGAAGACTTGAAGCTATTTAACATCACGCTACGACTCTTAGGAACGCGGTAAAACGGGTGAAGCCGCGAGTTCCAGTTATAATATGGTAAACGTACATTTGAGTCTTGCAAACGTCGAAATTATTTATGTCATATTTGAAGTAACCAAATATTATAGTCTGGAGGCTTTGGGAACTTCATATGACTTACACGAATGTCCTGCTGATCTGGTATTGTCGTACGACAGGTCGTTGAGCTCCCTAAATTATGGATCCCTCCCTACACGATGACTGATGCATGCGTGCCGTCAGTTGGGACTGGTCTACTCAAAGCTGCTATGGTTCTTTCCTCAAAAGGCCATTTCAGACATTACCCTACATCGTCCACTCACATATAAGTGTTTTTCCATATCTGGACTTTAAAAGAGACCATGATTCTCTGAGTTTATTTCGGTGTTTGTTCTCAGAGGTCCTCAGTTAGGAAATGCCAAAGCCATCTAGCCATGAAAAAACCAAACCATTGACATGTAGAAGTATCTCTAAAGATCTACTTGCAGAATAAAAAAATATCAATAAAAAAAATAGCAAATACGTATAAATTCAGCACCTTTTAACTTTATCCTACAGCTGTATTAAAAAAATAACGTTAAAAATAAAATTTTATTATTCGATATCGTATACCAGAATACGGCTGCTGTGAGCTTGCTAAATTTAACCGAATGCATAAATAACGAGCTTAATTGGGGGTGAAATCATGCTGCAGTTTTGATGAACAACTCGACATTTTAAACGGCACCCACCCAATGCAGTTTCACGGGTTAACAGATATTTTTTGCTGTTAATTTTATTTAACGCCGTCAAAGTATTTTATTTCAAATAGTATACATTTATTTATAAAATATACATTTATTTATTTTAGGATCAACTTTTTCTGTAAAATTCATTTTAGAATTCAATCAATCAAAGTCATTTTAGAATTTGTGCCCGGTTAATGACAATAAGCTCACCCCATATACCGGCGAACTGTGGGTGTACATTGATACATCTCTGCCTAACCTTTCGGGGAATACAGGCGTGATGGTATGTTTAATGATATTATTTCAAGATCTCCAACAAAGAATGTATATAATTTGTTACATAAAATATTATAAAAATGCTTTTGGTCAATGTACTTATAGGTTCACTTATACACCGTCACATTTAAGTCGTTTTAATGCCGAAAGGATGGTATTATACTCATTACTAGGAATAACTTTTACTATGGAACCAACCCTTTTTTTTTTCCTTCCGGGTGGGGAAATGCTCCTTATGCACGCCGCCCCGCTTCGGGGATGCGGGACGGTTGTGTCGGGCTCTCCGGCCAGGTGGCCAGCATACCGACTAAAACCACCACCACTGCCACCCTCCGCATAGTAGTGGGATCACGGGAATCGCTCTCGCATGCTCCGCGATCCCACCGCGGACGTCCAATAATGGACCCTCCTTTGGGGCGACTGACGACCCCGAGTCCGCCGCCCAAAACCCTCCCCTGCGGCGGGACAGATATGTAGCCCCGCCGCCGTCCACACATCGGCCGCAGAGGGTAGGGAGAGCGGCGCATCGTAATACCGACACTCCTCCCCCCCTGCGGCCCCACCATGTCCGCAGTCTTACGGCTGCGACCCCGCCGAAGCCGCGGAAGGCAGGGAGAGCGGCGCACCGTAATACCGGCACTCCTCTCCCGCCGCGGCCCCTCAACCTTCAGCCGCAGTGTCGCCCACACAACACCGTGGCCCGCCTCAGTTGCGGTGCCTCCCATACGACACCGCAACCTACAGTGGCCGCTCCAATGCAGGCTTCCTGGGCAAAGCCCGCAGGAGCAGCCCCTCCCTGGGGTTCTACTTAGCTTCGCCGTGGGCCACCATCCACGGTTACTAAGCCCCCCCGCCGCGAACCAACCCTGAAATCACGAAATAAAAACAGCTGTTCCATACACTCTGACGAGTTCAGAGTACACAAAATGTATGGGAACAGCTCTCATAGATGTTACCAACGTCACCTTATGACGTAAATTCAGAATGTGAAGGCAAAATTTCAATCATGCGGGTAGGGTTCGCGGTGGCTTAGAGGTCAGAGCGTCTGGTATATCAAACCTGAAGACGCAGGTTCGAATCCTGCCCGCGATTGAATTTTTTCCTTTACTAAAAAATAACTTAATAATCTTAGCATGGAAAATGCAAAAAAATCACAAAAAGATAATCATTTGATAGAATATTGGCTGGATTACGATTTATTTCAGTATTACGTTTTTGTGGCCAATTCAAGCTCCGCCAGACCCTTAAAAGAAATAATTATCATAAAAAGTTACATTATCAATATAAAAGTATTGTAATAGTGCATTAACAATTAACATAAAAATATTATGTATTTACGGCCACTTTCTATATCAAATATGGCGGTAGATTTGGTTACTAGAAATATAATTTTGACATAAGCTCCATATTTTTTTGTTCTCACGAATCAGCATATTATTTAGTTTTATTTTGTATTTTTCTCTAATTTTTTTTTATGTTCTTATATATGTAGGTACTGTTATGTTGTGAGTACAAAATAAATATATTTCTTTCTCTTTATTTCTTTCATACAGCTACTGTCAAAATCCTATCTCTAGTAAGCAAATCTACTGACAGATAGGATATAGAAACGGGCCGTTAGGCAGGTTGTCACTGATGTCTGTCACACCAGCTTTAGAGAGCATATTGCCAATAACAGTGTCCTTGATCTGGGAATCAAGGATGCTAAGAATACTAGACAAATGAGGTATTTCTTTCAGGCATTCAACATTTCATTCCAAATAAAAAAAAAAACTTTGAAATACGATAGCGTTTGTTTTTCTAAATTTTGATAGCAAACTTTTACCAATATTTGTTTCAATATCTCATAGATTGGATTAATAAAATTGCCTTCGTCTTGTTAGCACAGGCAATATTATCTGGTAGAGTATGATCAATAACGTAATTTGGTTTGCTTTAACTAGATTATAGTTTCTGACTAGACCAAAATTAGACTGTAAAATTCTACATCCCAATAGAATTTACAGTTGAATTTTTTTAAAGTGATGCTGTCTATCTCTTTTGCATATATAGATATAATCTATCGTTATTTTAGTGAAGGAACTGGTGTATCAAATCAAAAAACGTAGGTTCGAATTCTGCCGGCGGTCGAATTTTTCCTCTACTAAAAACCTATAGCTGTCTCTAATATTAATGCTCGATAGTCGCTAGCGAGGGCTAGACAAAATATTTATTTAAAAATCTCTCACAGTGTAAGGGGAATACAGATTGTACGCTTAGCAAAGTGGTTAGAGGTTACCACACCACTACTGTTACGAGTTCCATTCCCACCCGAGGTAAATATTAGTAGCCTCACAGATATTTGTTCTGTATGTTTGTTAACTAATATAATTGTTCGCGTTAATTGTGTATTTGTAATTTTCTCCGATTCTCTGAGAGATTTTCTCCACGGCGTGTGAAGTCTGCCGACCCGCACTAGGCTAGGGTGGTGAACTAGCCTAATCCCTCTCATTAGAGGAGACCCGTGCCCAGCATTGGGACAATAAATGGATTGATGTTGATGATGATGAAATTTCCCCGCGAAAGAGAGCTTATTCCCTAGGGCAAGAACAGCTTTTTTAAGTATCGAAAAGTTAAAATCATAGATACATTCAGAGATAAATTCTAGCAATGCTAGAGATCTTAGATATTTTTGCTCATATAGAAAAAAATACAAAATACCTAATAATACTTTGCTCGACCTGCCAATCGAACTCAGGGCACCTAGCAGTCACGCTAAGGACCAGTAAACTAATGAGGTGGTTAGTCTCAAAAAGTGAGTTCTCGGTTACATTACAGAGTCTGGGTTTGAACCCGGTTAATGGTAATACGCTCGCCTCCTAATAAATGGGACGTAAACATACCAGCGAACTGTGGGTGTGCATTAGTACACCTCTACCTAACCCTTCCGGGAATACAGGCGTGATGGTACTAAATTTGCCCACACAACAATCACTCGAACAGGAATAATGTATATAATAATATTGGAGATATAAATTATCCCTTCTGTGGCTGCACCCACATAAAGATTCAATCATCCTTCGATTTCCGAAACCAATTTCATCACCAGCAAGAAAAATAACAGAAATATGTAAACACTTAGCGCACACAAATGTAGCTACGGCAAAATGGCCGCTCGCATCGCACAGATGTGTGAAATGGTGCCAGCGACAAATTGTTTTATCGAAAATGACTTTCTGGAACGGGAAGCGGATAAATTTCCATTTTTCTAATGGAACTGAATGGTGTCGGTCCCTTGGAGACGCTAACTGGCGTTCGTTACAATTACTGGATCTAATAAACCGTTGGATTATATTAAAACTTGCCTTGATCAAGCCATGGTTAGCTAATAGGCCAACTCATTTTGAATTTTGGTAACCTAATATTAGGTATGTTATAATTAACTACTCCCGGCGTGCGTTGGAATGCCTATTTATATTATTTTTCTTTTCCACGCCAAAGTTTCATCGCAATCCGATGAAAATTTGGTACGAATGTTTAGAAACATATAGAGAACAAACATATACACCAATATGTTGATGATCTGACACTACAGACGTGGTGCTGTCCATAAATAAAGCATACAAAAATCTCATAGAAAAAAACACTTTCGGTTTTTCGCAAATGTTCCAATTTTCCGTGCAACTTTTCCATATTTTCTTTCTCTAAAAAGCTTATTTTATTTTATTTTATTTTATTATTAGTTATTTAATGGAAAACTTACAGCTATACAGATACAGTGTTTAAGATTTTTAAGATAAATATGGCCAATTACAAGTTACAATTACAATACTATATAATTAATTCTATATAATAATACCAATTAATATACTGTTACAAAAAATGTCTAATAATTGTTGCCATTTTCAAGTGATACGCTTAAAACATTTCATGTTTATTTATATAGAAGATACAGATGTTTACATGTTTTATTGCATTAAAGAAAGCCAAACATAAAATCAATCCTGTTTTCTAGGAAACAGTAAGTATTACAAAAAAAAAAACCTAAAACGTAGTGGGCTGGGATGATGATTTTTGTCTACTCTTTTTCTTTCTTTATATGAAGAAAATACTTAATGAAAACACCCATCGGTGCCACGCTACGGGACTATTCATCACGATCCGCTTTGGTTCTCGTTCATACATTTATTAAAAAGTGACATAAAAAATATCTAGACCTAAAAAAACATTTTTAGACCGCTAATACCAGTCACATCTGTCCGATTTAGCTTCGGAAAAAAATCTCATTCATCCAATATTAAAATCAGTTCAAAAGGACATTATAAAAACTTTTAGCAAGTTATATGAGGATAGCTCCAAGAATAACAAGTTTTATTTTACGTTCATTTTATTTCTAGGAGAGTTACAAAAAGTGTAAAATATTAAAATTTCAAAACTCTCACAGCATCAAGGCATGTCAAAGTCAAATATTTATTTCCCTACAAATATGGTTACGTTGTCATAAAGACATACAAATATTTAATTGTAATCCATGAAAGCATAACTGTCATGTATAATCTACATACATACATACACTCACGCCTTTCTCCCACAGCGGTAGGCAGAAACTATAGACTGCCACTTGCTACGATTCTTGCATACTTCTTTTGCTTCTTCCACATTCATACATCTTCTCATACATACACGCCAAACATAATACACGCATAATCTACTACTAATTTACCATCACGCCTGTATCCCCGAAGGGTTAAGCAGAGGTGTACTTAATGTACACCCACAGTTCGCCGGTATGTTTAGGTCCCATGTTATAGGGGGCGAGCCTATAGCCATTAACCGGGCACAAATCCAGACTTCGGGCTGCTAATGAGAATTTCATAGAAAAACCCAATAACACTTTGCTCGACCTGGGGATCGAACCCAGGACCTCTAGTGTAGCAGTCTCACTTGGGACCACTAGACTAATGAGGCAGTCCTACTCACTACTAATTTATTAATATTTTAATTGTAAGTATTATTTCAAGGAATAGAAGGACTTTTCAGTCAACCATTAACGTAATGCCCTTTTGAAGGGTGTCATCGGTAATGCTTTAATTTCCGTAGGGAGTTTATTATATATCTGAATGCAAATAGGATAGCAACTAGTTTCATATAATTCTGTTTTCATTTTAGTTGTTACTATCTTATTTGGTAATCTGGTTCTAAAGGGGCAGTTTTCTCCCATAGTTATCATGTTCTTGCAATATCAGTGAAGTAACAGGGTATATTTTAAATCGATCAAGCCTGTAGAAAATGCTCACATCCATTCTTGAACCAATAAGGAGCTGATAATCTTCAAACGGCTGGCCAGATTTATAAAGCATTAGCTCTCGATCAAGTCTCCTTCCAAACAAAAATAAAACTCCGTCATTCGGATTCGAATCAAAATCGGTCAATTCGTTTGGGCGCTACGATGCAACAGACAGACACACAGATACACACGTTAAACTTATAACAACCCTCTTTTTGCGTCAGGGGTTAAATAGTTATCATCATTTCATCCTCCTAGCATTTTCCCGACAATGTTGTGATCACATACTGTATTCTGTATTCCCCAAAGGGTTAGGCAGAGGTGTACTTAATATGTACACCCACAGTTCTCCGGTATATTTAGGTCCCATGTAGTAGGGAGGCGCAATAATAGTATGTTATGTAACTTATAAAGTCGATTGAAAGCAATTATTTATTTAGAGAGAGAGATTCTCAGAAAAACCTAAATCTGAGCTCGCTTGCGCGAACTTTTCTTATAAGATAAAGGAAGGAAACTGGAACGATATACGCACAAAAGAATTCTATACACTTTGAACAATTTCTTAGGCTTTATTAAAAGGAAAAAAGTGGCTTTGATCGTGTCTGCGCCACACGTGGAACCTACCTACTTTTTTTTTAAACAGATCATATATTGGTTTGACGATGATCAATTGTATATTTACGTTTTTTCTCATAGGGGTAGACTGCAAACTAAATCGAATCAATTTTTTTTTATATTTAGACGTCGGTAAACGTGCAGACGAGCCACCTGATGGTAAGTAGTCATCGTCGCTCATGGACACCCGCAACACTAGAAGAGTTGATGATGCGTTGCCGGCCCTTAAGAGCCCTGTATATGCGCCGTTTGAAGATTCCCATGTCATAACGCAGTAGGAACACCTCAGGAGAAAGACCATCCCAAATCTTGGAGGTACGCGGGAGAAAGCCTCGCGACGCTCTAACATTCTTGGACTCGCAGGTCTCCAGAATGTGAGGATGGGCCCTACTCCTGAGGCGGGTGGTACGGTGATGAAAAGGTGACGGAGGCACCAGTTTGAACAGTTCCTCGGAACACTCTCCAAAAAACAGGCGGTAGAACATGCACAGAGAGCCAACGACTCTCCGAAGGCTGAGAGGGTTTAGATCGTCTGTGAGTGTTTATTTCGCGAAATCAGAAACCATTTATTTTGCTTTGAATGTAGGTGCAAACATAAGATGGTAAAAAGTAAAAAAAAATGGTCCAGATACATTCTACTTTACGGCATGTAAAAAAATAAAAGAGCTACAAGTCCAAAATAACATTTTAGAATATATAGCTTAAAATTATAAACTAAATAAATATAAAATATAAAAAAAACAAGAAGCTAGCATCTACTTATGGCTTTATACACAAATATAAAAAATCACTAAATATATAAAATCACTAAAACTAGAAACTGCAAACCATCACTTGCAATGATTTTTGCATTGTTTTAATATTTCCTGAGGTTTTTTTTTAATTTTTTGTGCGTTATGTTAAGAATCATTACTATCCTTATTAATATTATAAACGTGAAAGTTTGTGAGTATGGATGGATAAATGATATTTTATTTCTGTAAATAGATATTTTAAGGACACTTTTACAAGTCAATTTTTGTTTTAACTAGATGACATCGGCATTTCCTAACTGACGACCTCTGAGAAGAAACACCGAAACAAACTCAGAGAATCATGGTTTTTCTTAAAGTCCAGACATAATATTTAGTAGCAAATATGTGAGTTCCAATGTAAGACAATGTCTGAAATGGCCTTTAGAAGAAAGAGCCATTGCGACTTTAAGTAGATCAGCCCTATCCGACGGCACTCATGCATCAGTCATTGAATAGGTCGACCATAATCTAGAGAGCTAAACAACCCGTCGCACGTTGATACTATATCAGCGGAACATTTGCGTAGGCCAGATAAAAATCTCAAATCCGCCATGCGACACTATGGAAGCTTGTTACTCTTTCACGTCAGAACGGATGAACGGATCTCGATGAAATTTGTCACACAGATAGATTATAGCCTGGAATAACACATAGGCTACTTTTTATCCAGGTTGGACTCAATCCTAAAGTGCACGCAGACAAAGTCGAGGGCAGAAGCTAGTATGGAAATAAAACTCTACCTATAGTGTACCAAAATATATAGTGTACCTCTACCAAATTGTCGTGAGTTTTGTCTAATTTAATACTTACTAAGTGGTAGGTACATAATAAGGGTGAGTGAAAAATTTCAAAGGATTTTGAATGAGGATCATAAATTGTTTATTATTGTAATTCAGCCTTTGTAGCCTATTGCAGGGCAAAAGCCACGTCAATATTGCCACCAAAAAACGTTAACACTTAATCTGTTATTTAATAGTAAAGGAAAAAATTCAATCGCGGGCAGGATTCGAACCTGCGTCTTCTGGTTTGATATACCACTTATTCCTTTACTATTAAATAACTTAATAATCTTAGCATGGAAAATGCAAAAAAATCACAATAAGATACTTAATCTGTTCAAAAAACAGAGCAGTAACAAAGTCAGAAAAGACAATCCTTGGTAAATTGTCGTAGTTCTGTAGTTAATAATAACGGTGAAATCACTGTACATATATAACAAAAAAACATAACATAACATACCATCATACTTGTATTCCTCAAAGGGTTAGGCAGAGGCGTACTTAATGTACAATGTGAACTTTGGGTGACAGTTCGCCGGTATATTTAGGTCCCATGTTATAGGGGGCGAGCCTGTAGCCATTAACCGGGCACAAATCCCGCATCATAGCAGTCGCGCTTGGGACCACTAGACTAATGAGGCAGTCACAAAAAAAAGAATAAAATAACACATTTTTATTAGTCTGTACACCACAGAATAGAAAATATAAGTACCTAACATCCATACCGAGAATATTTGAACGTGACATGAGCAAAACCAACACAGAGTTTCAAATGTAATACGTTTATATATATGAACATATGAACAGTATTCATACGTATGCAGAAAGGAAAATAACTAACCACGAAATCAAATTCGCTTTCGTGCGAATCGTTCTACTGAAAGATTCACTCGTTTCCCTAATGAAACGTCGAAATCTAACCACATTTGCTCAAGTGACACAGAGTAAAAGAAATCAGTTAGACAATTTGAATTTGATTTAATTGAATCTAGACTTATTATTATTAGAGGAGAAGTTTAATTTTGATTGTTTGTTCTGATTCTGTTGCTGAATTCGTTTGAGTTAGTAGGTACCACATCACCAAACCCATAACCTACCTACACTCTTTGCGCTGTAGCACGGTCCGGGTGACAGTTGCCTGTATGACGTTCTTATGGCATTCTGGTTGGATTTAATTTAATTTACTACAGTTATTAATGATTAATATATTACTAATGTGGTACAGCTAAAATACTAAGTCATCATTTGTAAATCGCGGCAACCTTCAAGAGTGAAACGAAATGTTACTGAAACTGTCACCCGCACCATGCTACAGCGCAAAGAGTGTAACTATAAATATTTTATGTATATAATTGCATACATACTTTATAAAGCACTATAACACACTCCGTTCGCTCGTATCCCAAAAGACTTTATGAGACAAAGGCGTTTGTCTCCAAAGTCCAATCTATTTCTATACCTAAATTCATCACAATGGGTTCAGTGGTTAGGCGTGAAAATTGGAACAAACAAACAGCCAAAGTTATTTAAGTTTAGGTAATATTAGAATGGAAGTATGGATTTCCATTCTGACTGCCTCATTTGTCTAGTGATCCCAAGCGTGACTGCTGCGCTAGAGGTCCTGGGTTCGATCCCCAGGTCGAGCAAAGTGTTATTGGGTTTTCTCTCCAATGCTCAGTAGCAGCTCGGAGTCTGTATTTGCGCCCGGTTGGTGGCAATACGCTCAAACCCTTTTACATGGGACTTAAAACATACCAGCGAACTGTGGGTGTACATTAGTACACATCTACATAATCCTCCGGGGAATACGAGCGTGATGGTATGTTATGATAAGTAATTATGGATTTAATTGGTCATAATAATTATACTAGTGTTATGAAGACGTTTGCTGGTAAAGAAGTTTTTATTTTATTATCTTATTTATCTTATTAGTTGACATAACTTTCATCTTTCGTCGATATCATTAAGTGTATTAGCAAAGCAGTTCTACGAATTCCTCTCCAGCATTCCTTAGAGTAGGGCTACAAACGAATTTTTTCTTACTCGATAAGGCAGGCTTACACTGACAGTTTAATCGATGTTAGCTGTCACATATGAATCGATTTCACAACAATCAATCTTTTAACTGATAAAGCTGAATGACTTACATTTAGGCCATTGTGTTTCAATCACTTAGACCTAACTCAATGTATGAGATTAAACTAGTCTTAGGTTTATCGATAATCTTGATATTTCAAGATTATTGAATCAATTATTTTTATTCCTATCGAATAAAAATTTGATTGTAACTGGAATGAAAAATCGAGTCTTTGAATATGATCGATTTCTTTGATAAAATAATATCAGGTTCAACTATGCTTAATTGGAAGCGACGTTTTTATAAATGAGAATAAGATTCATCAATATTGCTAGTAGACACACGATCTGAAGCAATTATTTAAAAGGGTTTTTGTTGAGTTCCTTAATATAATTTCAATTCTGGTTGAAGGGTAACTAGATTGGATTGAACTAATCTGGATGACTAGTTTTGGATTTCATATAATTATAGCTTGATGAAAAATATCCTTACTTCC
The DNA here is from genome assembly GCA_910591435.1 of Acronicta aceris. Classification (NCBI taxonomy): domain Eukaryota; kingdom Metazoa; phylum Arthropoda; class Insecta; order Lepidoptera; family Noctuidae; genus Acronicta; species Acronicta aceris. The sequence continues at coordinate 1,710,713 of OU342767.1, read as the reverse complement.
TTACTGATATTATAAACGTGAAAGTTTGTAAGTATGGATGTATGGATGTTTGTTACTCTTTCACGCCAGAACGGCTGAACGGATTTAGATTAAATTTGGCACACAGATAGATTATAGCCTGGAATAACATATAGGCTACTTTTTATCCAGGTCCGGCAGAAGCTAATAAATGATATTATTTGTATACTGAAACATGTAAAGTTCTAAGATATAAGCGTTCAAAGTTGCAGCAGCTGGTACAGTCAGCATCAGCTATATCTGGACGTACAAACTGTTGAAAATTATGCAAACAATTAAGAAAATTAAAGTATATCTGAATACTATAAGGTATGTTTCAGAATAAATACTACAACTGCATTCGGCAATTGTCATTCTGACATGAATTTTATCCTATCGAGATAAAGGGTAGTTATTTATAAGTAACTGATTATATCATTTTTCTATGGCCTCATAAATACCATAATTAAAGCAAAGCCAATAAATTAAAAAATAAGGAACTTATGAGCATTTTAATGACATGCTAGATAGAGAGCGTACTACAGCACTTTATGACGTCAGACCGTGCGTGCGCCATACAAATTCTATTATTTTTCGTCGATTTCAATTCATATATTATGAATTTCAGAATATTGTTAGTTCAATAGAACTACATATTACTTATGTAATGAAATGTATATGAGTATATGCACATAACTTCCAAACGACTGTACAAAATTGGATAATTATTTTTTTGTTGTGTTCATTATTGTCGGAACAAAGTTTCTATGATTATAAGGTCGCTACTTTTGTATTAATAAAACACCATCCAACTACTCTGTTTCTTCAGTATTTCAGAGAGTTATGAACAATCTATTCGATCCGATACATTGTCTGCTGTCTGTACATCTCTCCTTCACACCAATATCGTGATGTCATTAGGCGTCGCTAGCGAGGCGGAGACGCAACTTGGGCGCCATGTTTTCCGACCAAGTTGTCGGTCCATCAAGTTAGTCGTATGAATACGGGGGTAACCGCTGTTTTATGTGCGAGCAACTTTTCGACGTCACACGATTGCGGATGCGTGTTGATATGGAAAGTCGTTTTTGATGGCGGTAGGTAGATATATTTTGATATCTATAGGGTTGTTTGGAAAACACTAACAACCTTTTTGACGATACGATTGGCGTAGTGGCTGACCGATCGGCTTCTACGCTCCGCGTTGTAGTTTCGACACCCGCACGGAACAAATATTTGTGTAACCTACAAGTAGTTGTTCCGGGTTTGGATGTATGTGTATACGATAATTTGTGTTTGTCAACGCACCCACGATACCTACAGGAGAATATCCTAGTGTGGGGCAACATTTTTAAGAAGAAGAAATAAAGACTACGCAGGTACCTATATATTCCTAACATAATAAACAGCAACGTTGGTTCCATGACTATTAATAATTCATCACATTTAGAGACAGCCTAACCCATCATCAAACCATACCTGTCGACGTAAATAAAATAATTTTCTTTCTTTCTTTCTTTCTTCTTTCTATACCTTGCCCAACAGCGGGGCATGTATATGGGTTGATCATGATGATAGATTTTGTCCAACTGCAAGGCAAAGGCCTCCCCAGGTATTTTCCGGTATTCTTATAATGCATAGCCTCGAACCTTCGTGGTATAACATCTCTGTCATCCTGCCCTATTGCCATCATCAGAGCACAAATTCAAACTCTGAGAATTATACAGAAAAACCTAATGACACTTTTTTTATGTAATAGGAGGGCAAACGAGCAGACGGATCGCCTGATGGTAAGCGATTACCGCCGCCCATGGACACCCGCAACACCATAGGAGTCACTAGTGCGTTGCCGATTTTTTAAAAGGGGATTGGGCCTCCGGTAACCCCACGCCTGCCCATTCGTGCCGAACTATGGCTCTCCCACGTAAGCTGGCCTGGAAAACAACCTAGGGCCTTACGCTCAGCAGCTGTGCTTTCGAAGACTTGTCCAGTGAAGCAGTTCCTTCAACATCTCTCAAAAGAAAAATACCACTCTAATAACACACATAATTTACTTCCCAAATTGTCACCCCAACTTCCCAATATGAAACTGGCCGCAAACAAAATTTACTCCTACGAGAACCACTCGAGTATCGATACTATCGATAATCGATACGTTGTTGACATTCGATAGTGCTCTTTTCATTAGTTCTCTGTTATTTCGACAAGTTGCGAACAAGTTGTGGAGTCGATTCGAATCATTCTTGATCGCATTTTTTTACCTCCAAGTTGTAAGAGGAAATTGACTCGATCATTTGGGTAAAAATGTTGAATCGCGCAGTAGTTGTGCAATCCACGTCACGGGAAAATAAGCCACGCTACGGGTCGCGAGTTGCGATGTCCGCACGGAACATATATTTCGTTTAGCCTACTGATAATTGTTTTGGGTCTCGGTGCTACTATGTGCGGTTTGTGATGGCAAATACATCCAAAACTTTTTACATAGATTTTAAAAAATCTAAATTTTAAAAGTTTAGTATCCCGACAGTAGGCATATGATTGTGTACTAATGTACAACCACAGTTCGCCAGTATGTTTAGTTCCCATGTAATAGAGCGAGCCTATGGCCATTAACTGGACACCAATCCAAACTCCGAACTGCTACTGAGAATTTCATAGAAAATCCCCATATACTTTGAGAGTTACTTTACCTAAGAGTCGAATCTAGCGTAGCACTCGCGCTTAGTACCATTAGTTAATATATCAATTCACGGTCAAACCTTACACCTAAAAATATCCTTTACGGCCCACTATTTGGAACTATAAAAATTTTATGACTCAATTTCACGTACTCTTCATTATCGGGCGTGTCACGAAGCATTGTGGCTTTTTCGTCACGTTTTTGCACACTTCCTGTTTATTTCGGAACGAGGTCAAATTCCTTTCCTTCGTTAGTACGTTTTTTTTGCATTTTTCTGTTTTTATGACCTGAAATATTTTATTCACAAGTTAAATTTTAAATTCAATCAGACATAAAAAATACTGGTTTCTGACGCTTACGCGAAAATTAAAATAAATTGAAATAAAAGTTATAATTCAATTTATTTTATTTATGTAACTTAAGGTTGTATTTTTCCGTGTCAATCGTAAATGTATCGAATAAATTGTTTCTCTTTTCTATCGGTACAGAAGCGAACATTCTTAATGCTTAGTCGAGTTTCAATAATATTTATTCAGAATCGATAAGGTATCGCATTCAATGCGTGTAAAGGCAACACTTCTTTTTATTAGTTGACAAAATTAAGCGTCACCTGCCCTACTGATTACATTACTTTGCAATGACCCAGTTCCCATACAATTGAGTTAGGTAATAACATTCACCTGGTACTTTCTTCAATGTCATAACCAAAAAAACTTGAATAACCAATAAGTACATCATACATACATACATATTTTCACGCCTGTCCCCACTGGGGTAGGCAGAGACTATAGATTTCCGTTTGGTACGATCCTGGCACACTGCTTTCGCTTCATCTGCGTTACCTTCTCATGCATGATCGTCGGTTTAGGGTGCTCTTAACCCATTCAATGCTGAGGCTGCCCATCGGCGTCCAAAATATCTTTATTCAAATGAATTCTAGAGGATTTCTGGATTTGTGCCTGGGTTCGATTCCCAGGTCGAGCAAAGTGTTTTTGGGTTTATCTATGAAATTCTCATTAGCAGCTCGGAGTCTGGATTTGTGCCCGGTTAATGCCTATAGGCTCGCCCCATATAACATGGGACCTAAACATACCGGCGAACTGTGGGTGTACATTAAGTACACCTCTGCCTAACCTTTCGGGGAATACAGGCGAGATGGTATGTTATGGTACGACTTGGCAACCTTCAAGAAGCGGGCCTATTCTTTTCATAAAGGCCGACAACGCACTTGCAACCCATCGGGTGTTGTGGGTGTCAATGGACGGCGGTGATCACTTACCATCAGGTGACCCGCTTGCTCGCTTGGCTTCCTATTCTATAGAAAAAAACAGACGACTTACACGAATGAAGTGTTCATCATCACAGTTTTACAAAGCCTGATTAAACATACTTATTCCGTCAGCCATTTGCTCTATAACTCTTGTAAACTAATAATAAAATGCAAAATGTCGCTCGAGGAGTCCTCGGGAAAGTTAAACTGTGTCCCAACAGCAAACTTAATCAGAAGAAAACTAACAGGAGTTGAAAAAGCTGTTTATGTTCGTAATCATGCAAAAAGATGTCGAAAGATATAGAAAAAAAAAGGTTATGTTATTTTGAAGCCTTTGCTCAATTTTGGGATAAATCTCCAGGCTAAATAATAATATTTTGTTAATTTGATGATACATTAATTAAGGGTCTGGGGTAATTATGAACATAAATATTTTATTTATCTTTTTGGAAAATACAGCACCATAAAATAATACAATACCGATTTTACAAATATAGAAATAACGACCACTCAGCCCAGAAACAAATATCCCATTATAAACATAAATGTGAAAATGGGAGCCTTAAGTTCAATATTAAGAATAGGCGTGGTTGTCGACTTCGCTGACAAAAGAATTGAGATCTACATGGGTGCCAAGTTCTGTAGATAATCCTGCTACAGATTTGACTTGGCTAGTTATTACCAACAAAGCTAATTTTTAGAAAGGTAAAATATGTTTACCTTACAATATAAAAACAGTAACTTGCATAACAAAGAAACTTAGTTAATTAACCAATTATAAGATAACTTGTATATGAAAACAAGCCAAGTCAAATCTTTAGCAGGATTATCTACAGAACTACCGCAGAATTACCGCGTGTCTAGATCTGAGGATCACGCAAATATTTGCTCCTGGTGGGAATCGAAATGGCGAGGTGTCAACCAGCTCTATTGTCTTAAAAACACCAGATAATCTAAGAGGATGTTTCTACAAACATTTTGATACACACAAACAGTTTCTTAACCCACACATTCACTGCCCCACTGCAGGAGAAAAGCCCTGTAGAATTAAAGGGGTTAGGTTAGGTTAGACATACATTGTGACTGACTTGGGGAGTCCGTCACATGACGATGGCCCCAGTAGGCGGCGCGCATGTACGGCACACTCGCGCTCCCATCAAAGATGCGAAGCGAGGCCTCGCCCTCTGAATGAGCCCAGCGTATGCTGGACCACAGCCTGTCAGGGTCGTGGTGAATTAACGAATTGCATGGCCATGACAATAGGGCATGGGAACGCAAGTACGGCTTTAGTCGGTAGGGGTCCGAATACCCTGACACGTCCCCAGGTGGGAGACGCTCCAAGATTTTTCGTGCTAAAAAAAAGAAAGTAAAAATTAATACCTTTAGAGAAGAATTAAAATCATCCACTTTTTTAAGTCGATTAAAATTTTGTTGTTGTTTTGGGTTTAGGTGCTTAATTGCTAAGTCAAGCTTAAGTGCTTTAGTGCTAGCATAATAGACATCCAATTATACAAAAAATACTTAAATAATCATTAAAATCACTCCCACTTATGTGTAAAGAGAATAATTGGCAAACTTTGGCAGTATACATTCATTTCTCTATCGATTTCACCGAATAATATTCGTTTATTTGTTTGCCGATGGATAATGGCTAGAGTTTGGCTATTACGAATCAACTATTCACATTTACGGACAGTTGAAAACAAGCCTATACAAAATGATAGATAGTGATCGTGTTTATGTTAAAAGTTTTTCATAAATAGTGTTGTTTTTCAATTTTTTTTTATGGGATAGGAGGGCAAACGAGCAGACGGATCGCCTGATGGTAAGCGATTACCACCGCCCATGGATACCCGCAACACCATAGGAGTCACATGTGCGTTGCCGACCTTTTAAAAGGGGATTGGGCCTCCGGTAACCTCACTCACTCGGCGAAACACAACGTAAGCGTTGTTTAACGCCGGTTTTCTGTGAGGCCGTGGTATCGCTCCGGTCCAGCCGGCCCATTCGTGCCGAAGCATGGTTCTCCCACGTAATGACATTATGACATTTTTGTGTTCAGTTCAAGAAAAAATAATTATATTATGTATATTTTTATATGATAGCTCCTGCACTAGAATACAAGACTTGTTGTGAGGGACTGCACAATCATACAATTGACGGATACCTATACTTCATACAAATATTTGACGAGATTGAGAATCACTCGGCACATTATGAGAGAGGTGGGGGTCCGAGAAACATACCTAATGAAATACTATTTTGAATCCTCTTATGCATTACACAATATTAGAATATGCTGGGTGGGACGTTATGTCAAGCGGCAGGCTTGCATTTCACCCACGTCACAAACATAATCTTACCTCGAATTGTATAATCTTTCAGTACTATAAAAGGTCAGATTATACTGGTATAGCAGCTTGAAATGAAGCTGTACATAAGACCCCACATGCGTAAACATTTAAAATCACTTAACATCTCATTAATCTACACCAAAACAAGCAAACACATTAAGTGCTGTTCACATTAATTAAATTCAATTTGGAAAGTAAACAAATAGAGTAGAAACTAAAATAAAATTGAAGTAACTCGTCGACAGGATTTGTGAGCTTTTAATTAATGCGACTAAGTTTATTATTAAAACCCCTAATTTAGTTTGGGAGAAATCTATTACATATCCTTATGACATGTATTTCGAGGCCTTTCTTAAGTACAACCTACCGGCAAACTGTGGGTGTACATTAGTACACCTCTGTCTAACCTTTCGGGGAATACAGGCGTGATAGTATGTTCTTGCTTAAATAGAGACCTAGGTATTTTACTATATCATATAGAAGATCAGCATCAGATCATTTTAATGGCTAGGGCGTCGGACTTACGATCATGTGAAATTTTTGCACTACCGACGTGAACCCACATGTAACACAAGCATTTTAGCTTAGCACTAGGGGTTCAAAGTCAAAGTCAAAATGTTTTATTTCAATTAGACCAAAATAGTCAAAACTAGTTGTACACTTCCAAAAATTGCGTCTTATGGAGAAGAGCCGGCAAGAAACTCCATAGATACTCACTTTAAAAAAAAAATTTGATTACAATATTAAGCTTTACAACTTAATATCAGCAACGCGGTTTCACCTGCGTTGCCCCGTTCCTAAGGGTTGTAGCGTGATGTTTTATAGCTTGAAACCTTTCTCATGAATCACTCATTTTCCCAACATTTCCCTTCACTGCTCTGCTCCTATTGATCGTAGCGTGATGAAAAGTATACTATAACCTGCCCAGGAGTATGAAGAACAATTGTACCAAGTTTCGTTGAAATCCGTCGAGTGGTTTTTGTTTCTATAACGAACATACAGACAGACAAACAGACAGACAGACAAACAGACAGACAGACAAACAGACAGACAAAAAATTTACTGATTGCATTTTTGGCGTCAGTATCGATCACTAATCACCCGCTGATAGTTATTTTGGAAATATATTTCATGTACAGAATTGACCTCTCTACAGATTTATTATAAGTATAGATAGTTGCTAAGAATAATGCACTTAGATGTGTAAGATTTATTTACTTAACTTACTTACTTTAGATTGATTGACAAGAAAAAAAATAGGTATTTAAATAAATTATCACACACAAGTACCTTCTTAGATTATCATTTTACTAAACATATCGCATATTTGATTCAAGATCCTTCATAGAAAAGGTACCTTAGTTTGAAACATAAAAATAAAATAAAAGAGCACACAGTCAAACCTGAACAGTATCCACACTTCGGAAGCAAGTCTTCAATAAATAAGTTTTATTTACCGCCTTCAGGGGCCGCCACATCATACCCAATGCAACTGGGGACCGCGCGGCAGAACTTCTCCATAAGTATTGATTGAGCTTGCTAACTTATAGGGAACTTTGTCGAGTGGACACTGCTTTATGTCATAATTTTTTGAAAAATATTGAAGAAGTCGCCTCTACTTAGAGTTAGTCGTGATAGACGGTAGAATTTATTGAACTTTCTCTTTAAACTAGGTGCCAGCAGGTTCATAAGTTCCTCATCGAGATCGTAAAATGCCATTTGGAACTCAAGCAGGCGACAGACCCGTCACTTGGGTGCGCTAAACGGACATTTCAGTACTAACGTTCTCCTACAAAAGATGGGTCTGACGCAGACATCAGCCTGCAGGGCCTGCAAAAGGGAAATTTAAAGCATTGAACAACTTCTGTGTACATGCGATGTAATGGCTAGAAAGCGAATGCGCCTCTTAGGCTGTATTTTTTTGTATCACATATCCCTACCAAAATCACAACAATATAACCCATTGTATAAAAAATTTGCCTTTATAAGTTAATATTTGACGAATTTTGTTAGAAAATTTAGATTACTATAGAGATCCTTTTGACACTTTATTTGACACGGATCTCGATGAAATTTGATACAGAGATAGATTATCATCTGGAATAGCACATAGTCTGCTTTTTATCCAGGTCAGCTCCAATTCTGAAGTCCACGCAGACGAAATTGCGAGCAGAAGCTAGTATAAAACAAAGCTGAAAGTCTAAAACTATTGCGAACAAATCAACAACAGTTTCAAGATAATCCTCTATCGCTAAAGCAATAAACCTTTCAAACTTAAGCAAAGCCTAGAAAGATAGTAAGCTCAAATCTAACAAACTAATCTAATACACAAAGCGCAGATATTACAACTAAACTTTTGAACCCTTTACCAAGTCGTTTTTAAAGGGCTTTCTCACCGCCTTGATATGTTTATCCCCAGACACAAAAAAGGGGGTTCTTATAAATTTTACGTGTGTATCTGTGTATATTTATTTATTTATTTTTATTTATTTTATTTCTCACAACACAGCTATCATAACAGGTTAACCCCAATGCGGTAGTGTGGTTTCTAATGACAATTTTTCTTAATTATGATACATTCTTAATTATAGTAGCATAGCACATACATACAAGTTTTTGTGAATTCACTCAAAGAGCACGAAACGACATCAATTTTGTCAGCATATATGTGTCTGTCTGTGGCATCGTAGCTTCCAAAGGAATAGACCCGTTCTCATTGATATATTTTTTTCTTTGAAAGGTAACTTGATCGAGAGTGTTCTTAGATATGAAAATCTGGCCAGCCGTTTGAAGATTATCAGCTCTTTTCTATTTCTTGTAGGGATGTGAACAACTTCCACAGGTCTGATCTATTTGAAATTTGGCATCCTGTTACTTCAATGATATTACAAGCACATGATAACTAGTTATCTCCTGCGGTATTACTCGTGTTGATCTTTTATCTACCTGAATAGTCTAGTAGTCTTAAGCGCGACTGCTATGCTAGAGGTTCGGTTCCCAGGTCGAGGAGTGTTATCTATTACGGGTTTTCTATGAAATTCTCTGTAGCAGCTCGGAGTTTAGATTTGTGCCCGGTTAATGGAAATAGGCTCGCCTCCTATTACATGGGACCTAAGCATGTGAACTGTGGGTGTACATTAGTATCTTTCTGCCTAACCCTTCGGGGAATACAGGATGGTATGTTACTAAAACAAAGAAAATGCGTAACAATATGCTCGCAAATTATATTTGTAAAAAGAACCCTCCCAGTGAGTGCCGTCCTTAAAACAAGAATTTGATCATATCATCCGATAGATTAAGGCGATTAAACTTTGCCGATTGCCGAGTATTTGAAGTGAAATGCTACTGTTATCGAATGTATCGAATTATATTAACGATATGGAATAGAAATTGAAAGGATAATACGCACCGTTGGGAATTTAGAACAAATTAAATTCGACATTAATATTTTTTATGTGCGATTGACAGAATCATATGAATTTTCATATAGTATTATAGTTCTCTCGTATGTATATTATCATCAGCCTATATTCGTCCACTGCTGGACGTAGGTCTCTCCTATTTAACGCTATAGAGCCCGATCTTCGGCTTTTCTCATCCAGTCACTGCCAGCTGCCTTCCGAAAGTCGTCACTGCACCTGGCCGGCGAGCGCCCTACGTTTGCCTAGTTGTTTGTGTCGTATGTACATTTAGATAAAATTATTAAAGATATTATTATTGTTTTACTAATCCAGGCATTTAAAAACCATATATTTTTTGTAATAAGGTATAATTTATATTTAAACTAGCGGCCCGGTACGTGCTTCGCTACGTATAAAGCGAAATACAGCGGACAGCGGACAAAACCATTCCCAGATCCCCAATTTCATCAAAATCGGTCCAGTCGTTTGATCTAAACCATTCCCAGATCCCTTTGAACACACACAAAAAATTTCATCAAAATCGGTCTAGTCGTTTGAGAGAAGTTCAGTGACATACACACTCACAGAAGAATTATATATATAAAGATAAAATTAATAATTCAGCATATGTAACCACACTGCTGGGCAAGGCCTTCCTCTCAAATTGAGAGAAATTTGGCTATAGTCCACCACGCTAACTTAGTGGGCGTGGCAAATTTTATAAAATAAATTATCTACTTAATAGATGGGTCTGACAGAAACATCAGCCTGCAGGGCCTGCAAAAGGGAAATTGAGAGCATGGAACACCTTCTGTGTACATGCGATGCAATGGCTAGAATGCGAATGCGCCTCTTGGGGCAGTGTTACCCAAGACCAGAGGACTACAGACTCATACCCCCAGGCCTCATTATATAGCTCTTGGAAGAGCTGTTTGAAGAACTGGGCGCGGATGAGTTATACATAGGTATCTAGGGGAAGCACAATAGATCCCATTGGGTCGAAGTGCACTGAGGCGTTGCTGCCTCGGCCCGAAATAAGATAAGATAAGATAAGATGTACATAATATGTGTCTTAAGAATTTATGCAGTCCAACTCAATACAATTTCCATAATATGTCAATCGATATCATATTCATATCCTCAATCGATTTCATGTAATTTTATAAAATAGTGGTTTAAAAACACTCACGTGCATCGGTCGCCGATTCTGAACGAAACTTGTAAACACAACTTGTTTTCATTAGTGTACTGAATGGCAGTAATCAGATTTGGTTAGCACCAGTTATTACATTGTTACGAGGTTGTTTTCAAAATTGGAACGCTTCCACTTTTTTTTCTGCATTGCCATGATAAAATTGGACTGAAGTCACTGTTAGAATTTATTTATTTAATAATTGCGACACTGTTACTAGTTTTAGGTAAAAGTGAGGGTACAAGGAAGTACTCGTATTTAAATTTCGAAGTTACCAATGAAAGTTTTTTTATGCCGAATGAAACCAGACTGAAGTAATATGACAGTCAGCCTAGCAAAATTGATTGTTTTTTTTTCCGTGCTGCCATCCCACCTGCGTGGAAAAATCCTATGTTTACAGCCTCCAAAGATACCCTTGTGATCACTTATCAGATCTCTGAACATGTATAGAATGAGAAGTTTCCATTCAAGAATACATACATTTTTATAAACACATATTCAGCTGCTTTCGAACAATGCCGTCAGATAAGGAGCCTTTTTCAAAGAAATCTTAACCCTTTAATGTTGGCGTGATTAATATAAACGTAAATGGGTGAAAATTACGAATAAAGTTTTTATATTTTAAGAGAATGAGATTGAATTTGTAATTGATATTTTTGGCCACATGTTTAATCAATTTATTTAAAACTTAGTTTAAGTACTTAAACCATAAGTACTTAAACTAAGCCAATATTTCGCCTTCACTTCACTTCTTTACAATGGTAATTTGTAGAAACGTTGTGGGTTTTACATTATTGTACTCTATCATATAAGTATTCAGATGTAAGACAAAATGTAATTTTTTTTTATACCCGAATGAAAAAAAAATAAGACTAATTTAACCCTGATAGCAAATGGATTCATATTCATATTGCAAATGCTATATGAATATAAATATGGCATCATTGCTTATACTAAAAGGGCTCAATTCCCAGAGACAGTCAATACCAATATCTTCATTCAAACTCAATTAACTTTTATCAAAGCTTAAGTCAATATAATATAAAACAAATTAGCATCACATTATTGGCTCCTTAGTATTGAAATGCGGCCTTAATACCTAATTATCGGCACAATAGCCGTCTACTTGACATGGTAATTATATTGGTCTATTTGTAATTCATGATATGGGTAACTGAAGATAACTGCGTTACTAATTTTGCTTAGTCATGCATTGACTTAATCGATCATCCCTGGTTAGTGTCATCAGTAGAGGTTTTCATAAAAATCATCAGTAGAGGTTTTCATAAGGTAAAAAAAAGAATATTTTTGTCTTTTGAAAACTTTGATATTTTTTCTTTTTCACGCTTTATAAGATGCCTGCCTCATTAATCTAGTGATCGCAAGTGCAGAAGCTTAGGTCTTGGCTTCGATTTCCGGGTTGACCAACATTTTACTGTAATAGCTCGGAGTTTAGATTTCGGCAAAAATTTTGCATCTGCCAATACGCCTCTGCCTTTATATAATTTTCTATAAATATTATGTTTTCATCTGATTCTCGCCCTGCAATCTCATCTCAATAACTCACTCTACAATAACAATACAGATTTATAAACAAAGTTCGCGTTGCATCTGTTAATTTGTAGCGTTAACTCTGTACCGAACTTCACGTTTCCAAGTTGTTTGTAGACTGCAATTAGTAACCTGTCATATACATTGTACGTAGGTACATAGTTATCCCTACATGAAATAGTGAAGCTACATGGTAACGACTCGAAATATCTACTATGGCCTCTCTCGGATGGTTGCCAAATCCATGTATGCAGCTTAAAATAAACGTTCGTAGCTTAGAAACAGTTAGATCAAAGTTCAATGGCCTTGCAAAATAACGGCTTTATTCGAAATTCGAAACACTGTTTCACAAAAAGAACTTAATACTATAAATACGTGGCTTCGCAAACACGTCGGCGAAAGAAGGGTTAACATGTGTAGCGCCGCGGCAAGTGTGAATGTTTGAGATTATTTTTCAGTTCTTTTTGTCAAAAATTCTAATCTGGATATAAGCCATCTTTGCCGACGATCTTCAGTCTTTGCATCACAGAACTTGATAGGAAGATGACGCGGAGTAGTAAAACAAATTCATTTATCACTTTCATCTTAGTTCTAAGCTGGGTTAAGGCGCAGGAGTATATTGAGAGTAAGTTGCTGTGTATGATATTTAATGTATTACACAAGTGTGCAGTTATAACTTTGCAGAAATAGCTTGTAACAACTGTTTCTATGTAATCATTACAAGAACAATAAAATCTTTGATGGCATAAGGAATATAGTCACCAAGGACTATCGGCCTTAGAAAATATAATTTTAAGTCTCGGGGATAATATAAAGAAATGAAATATAATTAGATAAATTGCTATACCTACCTAAACTTATTTATTACCCGACTTAAAAAAATGTTAAAACTAGTCAATGATGGGTACATTTCTATGGATATAATAGTGTGGTTTTCGTCTTTTACCAGTCATTTTATGGAATATTAAAAAGTAACAGCACATTTCCCATAGCTCATCAATGCGATCAGAGTAAATATCTTGTTTTGCATGAAGTCAAGTAAAGTGACACGCTATTTTATATTACATAACAATATCTACGACGGCAGTTATTAGCCAAGAAATTTTACGTTCAACTTGATATTTAATGAGATAAGTTTTTTGTAATGCATTTATTTTATTTCCAGATCTTCACGACTCAAAATATGGAACACACATCAAAGAAATACCTAAATTTTTCGAAATTAAAGGTTCTGATGCAAATAAGCAATTCCAGAAATATTTCGATCGAATTCAAGAAGTTGCAAGACAAGACAATGTCAATGTACTTTATAAAATTACAATAGAAATAGAGAACCCATCAAAATACCATGGAAAGAGAGCAATAATGAAGAAAGGAAGGTCGAAGAAATACAATGTACCGCTGAAGAAGACAAGTATGAAACTATCAAACTTTGAAGTGTGGCTGAGGAAGATGGCAGAACAGTTAGGTGTAAACAAGAAAGGTCGTCCACAAAAATTTGAAATGTATGCTCCAGTCACTACGGAAGGAGAAAAAATTTTAACAACAACGAAACAAATCCAACTGAAGTACAAACCGATCATCTCAAAGATCAAAACCAATTACACAAAGTACGTAAAGCCTGTGAGAAACAGAATAATTACTCTTACAAAGTAGGTTACGTTATAGATATTAAATATGATGAAGTACGTAACGTAGTTAATAAAATTAATTTATTATACATTTTTTGGTTTTATTTCATCCTTTTTCTGCTTCTTGAAGAATTCATGAAGATTTAAAGTCGAAATGTCAAATTACTTAAAACAACTGTTTGTATTGGTGACAAAGGATTAGTAAAACAAAATGAGACATTCCGGTTTCTAGCCCAATAAAAAATCTAATGCCTCGATAGGTGGTAGTGGTGTTAACCGCGACTGCTATGCTAGAGTTAGGTTAGCACAGTAGAAGCTCGGAGTTTGGCGTTGTGTCCGGTTAAATGCAATAGGCTCGCCTCCTATTCTATGGAATCTGAACATGCTGGCGGACTATGGGTGTACATTAATACACCTCTGCTTAACCCTTCGGAGAGTACAAGCGTGATCATAAGGAAGAGCAAATACATCCGATCAAAATGCTATAGCATAAAATGCCTTTGACCTAAACAACGAATAAAATTCTCTTCAACATTCCGAATCAAATTCCTTTCTCTCATTGCTTTATTTCATAAAAATCGTGGAGCGGCTGTGGTCAAGCCATAGAACCTTACAATATGCAGTTTTGTATCAAATTCTTCTCACGATCAGTAATAAAAACTACGCGGTCTATCAGTTTTGTTTCTCTCACCAGGGGCCGCGGTTATGAAACATATTTCAGCCAAATTGCCGCACGTGAAACCCGGAAGATATTTGGAGTTGATAGATTTTATTTATTGCTGTGTCGTTGTGGTATTTTTATTTTCAGACAAGAATCTTTTATAGATAATTATCTGATGTGAAATATGTTATTGAGTTTTAGAAGTTCTTAGATACATCTTATGAAATAGGTCTGACTGACTGGCGACCACCCTTACGTCGGATTCTGTCGTAAAGCACCCCGGTGTGTTTCGACTTTTGCCCGTAACAGCCAGTTCCCCTCGGTTGCTGCTTGCTGTGGCGCTGGCAGTCTGCAGGCCGTAGGGGCTCTTATGGATCGGTCACGCATCAGCAACTCCACTGGTGTTGCAGCTGTCCGTGGGCGAGGATGACCACTTAACACCAGGTGGCTCGTCAGCTGGTTTGCCAACTTAAACAATAAAAATAAAAAATGTTAACCAAATATTGTATCCCATGTTGACGATGGGAAGTGCTTAGTGGCTCAGCGATCACTTTTTTCACTATGAATTATGTATGTAATTGTATTATGCCCTCCCAGGTTTCAAATCTGAACTTCTATTTATATGGGAATTTACGTTTGTAAACGCACTCACAATATAGGAGTAAATCCTGGTGTGGAACAACGTTTTTATAATAAAAAGGTATATAAACCATTCTGTGTATGAACAGCACTATTCTGAATAGTACTAAAAGCTATTTTGGGCTTAAAATCCTTCCATATTTAAAATTGGAACCGCACATCAATATTAGCCCGTACAGAATCCGTAAATTCCAATCCTTTCTCTAAATCCTCAATAAAAATTTGTTGGGAGAGAAATCCTTTTATACCTTCGAGGTCGTAACCTCTTTCTATTCTGCTCACACGTTGTTTCGCATTCCGCGGTGTCGTGGTACCGAAAGCTACATAAAGCCTTGGGGGCCTACATAACCGCTGCACAAAATTAAATATCGTTCTAGCGGTATGCTTGAAAGTTCTGTTGTTTGTTTTTATAATACTTGCTACCTGAGTAAATTTTAAATTATAATAATATTTTCTATTACTGTAGCATATTTAAAAAAATATATAATTATTAAAATAGAAAGACGTTAAATTGAACTCAATAGCCAATATTAACATGAAATGTGTTTAAATTAAATAGTTAATTATCACGCGCTTAAACGATACAGGGAAACATCGTGAAGAAACGGCATACTCGTATATCAGATATTTTCTCGATGGCGTGTGAATCTGCCAACCCACACTAGGCCAGCGTGGTGGACTATAGCCTAATCCCTCTCATTCTGAGAGGAGACCCGTGCCCAGCAGTGGGACAGTATAATGGGTTGATTATGTACGTGATGACGTTTGGTAAAGTTTTTGCTCTGGGTGCTCTCTTACCAAATTTAACTTTTTTGCCAATGAGGTACATGAAATTATTCAATCAATGGATGCAAAAAATCTTGTCCAAAATCCACGTAACTCTAAAATATCAATGTCAAATCAATCACCTTCAGAGTTCTTACTAACAATACTTTCTATCATAAAGTGTCTGGAGAAATGCCTTCAGATCCTCACTCTTCATTGAAACAGTTCTGTTAAAACACTACCTGGCCCTTTGCGTTCCGACATAAATATAAGCTATAAAAATAAAATGATAAAATCTAACAAACTTGAGGACAAAATTACTATCGACGATAAAATGAACCCAAAATAACAACGGAACTCAAAAATAATGAACAATAAAAATAATAATGACAAAAATTTATCAACAAAAATGTCTGGTATTCGATTTCCAATTTGTAGATTGATCGTGTAATTCTATGATCAATTTGCTTTTAATAGAAATGAGACTGTAGTAAAATGACCATCTTAAATTGAGAGACTTTCAATGTTGGTATAGATTTGATGAATTCTTGAAGCTGTTCTATTAACCAGTATCAATGGGCGATCAGAGTCCAGAATGCAGTGAACTGGATAGTCTGTTTCTGTTTATTATTCATTACTGAAGTTAATATATCAATCAATTTATTCAGTAACAAATTACATTGTGTTTGAATACAGAAAAGAAGCTTATTTCTTCATGAACATAATAAAAAATAATAAATAAAGTTGCAAGAAAACAAAATAAATACACAAAACAACATTTTATAACTACCAACTATACTATAATAAGCTACAAATACACTTGCAATAACAAATCAATATGATTGGATGTTTAAAAGATCAATTCCACATCCGAGCAAAACAGAAAACTGTTACACATAGAACAATCAAGAAGACACCCGCAACACCAGAGGAGTCACACGTTGCTGGCCTTTTAAAAGGGATTTAGGCCTCCGGTATACTCACTCACACGGCGAAACAGAACGTAAGTGTTGTTTCACGCCGGTATTCTGTTAGGCCGTGGTATCACTCTGGTTGAGCCGGCCCATACGTGCCAAAGCATGGCTCTCCCACGGTAAATAAATACAGAAAGGAAAGAAAGAAAAAATAAAGGTAAATAGATGGTCTGCTTCAAGTGTTCCTCTTTGTAATCAGATCTCTGACTGTTGTTCAGAGCAGAGCTTAGAGCGATCCGTCGCGATAGCCCCCGACACTTACCTTGAGCGGGCTCGCTTTAGTGCTGGGCGTTTATCGATAATTTAAACACATTTATTTTAAACCAAAATGAACTAATAAATTTGATAAAGAAGCTAAACGAGTATTTCATTAACTGTGAAAAATGCAAGTAAAGAAGAAAAAGAAATATGTCACTTTTTTAATTGTCAAAAAAGGAGGGGAAGTTAGAATAAATGCACGTCAATTTGAATAATGATCGTTCATTTTTAGTATTAATTTTAGGTGATTGTCTCTGTGCGTGACTCAATACACTGCCAAATCCAGAAGCTCGACAGGCAGTAAAGAAGTATACAGAAAGAGATAGCCATTAATTCCAATATACTACTTGGCTGTTCCCGTAACGTTGGAACATCAACATCCATGGGTGTTAGACAACCGCCACCATGTAGGTGGCTCTAGTTAATTTATTTATTTTACTTTATAATTATACAGTATGAGAACAGCCAGTAGTCATTGGCAAAATAAAGAAACTTAAAATTGTTTTCATAATCTCGAAAGTAATAAAATTAGATAATGGTATCGAGGTGGCCCCATCCCTACAGTTGCATGTCGTGAGTGTTGATGCTATCGCCGTGTTACGTGAAGCGCGCTGAGACCGGCTCGCGACTAATCTCAACTCCTTACTAACATGAGAGTTCTATGCACGCAACTGGAAGATTGAAGAAATTTGTAGATGATAAGGTATTTGTTAGTGCTAATTTAAGAAATTTAGAGGAAATCGTAATAAGGGCCGTGTTTATTAGTCACGACGGAACAGAGAAAGAAGGTGCATGCGTTTAGGGTTAGAAGATTTAGAGTAGGAGAAAGGTACTAATATTATTAAATAATATGCATAATTATCATGCAATACATAATCAATATAAGCACGAGATTAACAAGTACTGCTTTAGGTGTAACTCTGAGAATGTATCTCCCTTACATACGTCCCTTACTAAATAACGTTTTTAGAGCAGCTTCCACTGGTCTGCACACAAAATTGTTTACCTTCTTTTCTTTGGAGTACTTGTACATAATAATATTCTATGATACAATTTAGAAGCCTTAACTTAGAATTTACTTTACCATATAGAAACAATACAGATACTATAAAACAAAGTAGAAAGCCTAAACAAGATTAAATCCGAATATCTAAGCGGCAAGTTGGTAAGCGAAGTGAACTGTAATCTCAACAATTAGTTGGCAAAACCTAGTTGGGCAATTGTCGCTTTGAAAATAAAGTTGCCAGTTGGATTCGCTCACATTTACAACGAAACAATGTTTAATTTACCAACAAAATCAACCTTACTGTTGTGAACATTGGTATCAATTTTGAATCAAAGGATTTGCATAAACAAGTTTGTAAATCGCTAACACGGCTTAAGGGATTTTGGATTTCCACTTTGATGCTAAACAGGAACGTTTTGAGTTTGGTTAAAGGAGAAGTTCCATTAAAATCTGTTTAACTAAATGAATGTAGTTTTCCTGCAACATTTGCAGTTTTATATTTATTTTGAGAAAAAAAACTAGGTGATGGCAACAATATCAACAACATTGTCTAAAATGTTATATAGGGGCGTTAAGAGTCCGGCGGACCGAATTTCTCTTACAAACGTAATACCAAAATAAATCGTAATTCAAACACAATTTAATCAAATTTAATCAAAGTTATTATTCGGATTCCGATAACGTTAATTTAGGTTCCTACTCTACCATTTCGTCCAAAATACTTCACTAGAAATAAAGCTAAGCAAATGAATTTTTGATAATTTTAACTACTAATATACACCCACGTGTAAATTAGTATGCCTCTGCCTAACCCTTCGGGGAATACAGGCGTGATGGTATTTTATAAGTGGTGAGCCAATTTCATTTACTATTCTCAAATCCAAATTCGGGCTGTTGCAAATTTTCTAACAGACAAACTCAGCAATTCCTCTGGTGTTGCAAGTGTCAATAAATGGCGAGGGTTATCCACCAAAAAGCTTCCAGCTCAAAATTAAAAATAATAAAACTCAGATGGTCCAATATATTCAAGTTTCGCTCCAAGGGACTGCTCGCTACAAAATTCTCACAGTATTGGAATATCGAATATCTGAAATACAAACCTATTCAAAACTTGATCATTCCGACTCTGAAACTTTTCCGTGTGAGAACTCACAATGGCGGCGGTAATTTCTCCTGATTCGTACAAACTTGGTCCCCGCACTCGATAAGAGTGAAACCAAACAAGTGTATAAATTAAATCGAGAAGTTTCTCTGTGGCTGAATCAGCCGCCTCTTGTGTTCCCTAAATATGGATATCGTGGTTGAATATTTTTAGAGATCCGTGTTCGACGAACTTCAACGCTCGCCTATCAATTACATTGATTGGATTTTCTCGGAATGGATTTTTTGATAAAGTACTTCAATCGCGCGGTTGCCTAAAAATTTGACAAAAAATCGTCGCCAAAAACCCAATTTAGGTTAGGGCTACTGACCCAATTCCATATATTTACTACAAATTTATAAGTATTGCGAAATTATGAAATACCTAATGTAAACAAAAAGGTCTTTTCGATTTGATTATGTTGTACTTGTAACTAATTATCATAAAATCATTAATTAAGGTATATAAAGAAACCGATACTTATTACAAGACATCATTGACCTAACGTAACTTAAAGTTAATTTGTGAAAGATTTCGACTGCGGGCAGAATTTGAACATGTATCCTTTAGTTGGTTACACATCGGTTTAGTTTGTGCCTTCATATTTTATAACACGTTTATGTCATTCTTTAGGCTACTAGCTTTTGTTTGCGGCTTCGTTCACGCGGATGTTAATAATTATTGCAGAAACTTGTGTCATGAAGTAACACTGAGAAGTGAAGAAAATTATTCAATTTAACAAATACACGGTTTTATGGGGATCTGGATGAGTTTTATATATTAAATAGAGCTATATAGTTTGAGTATATTTTTGCGTAAAACACTCTGAGTTGAACAAATTTCTAATGACGTCTAATATTTAAAATGATTAGTTATTTATAACTAACTGACCCGACAGACGTTGTCCTTACCGAATTTCAATAAAATAGGCAAAGTTCACGTTTTGTTTTTCCCGAATTTGAAAATGTTCCAGGTAACTTTTAAAATTTTTCTTTCCATAAAAAAATTTCGAATAATAAATAGCCCAAATCAGTGCAGCCATTCTCAAGTGATAATAACGAAGAGCGTTTCATTTTTATTTATATAGATATACTATGTACCGGACCACTATATAATAATGCAACCTCTTTGCACCAGTTTCTACAGCACATTGCTCAGTGACTTCTAATAAAATAACAGTATCACGTAGCTACGGAATCCTCGGACCACCAAACTCCAAGGTCTATAACGCTGTATGCACAATCAGCCCACATTCACAACTCATCGCCAAGGGGCAAGTGGAGTTACAAATTCACTTCTGTCAAATACGAAGTCTCAAGTTTGGTGCCGAGTTAGCGCCAATTTGACACGCCTTAACCCAATAACAAACAGTTATGTGTTGTAAAGTTATTACTAAGATTCCACTGGTGTAAGTTTGTGTACATTTACTGGTTGGTTAGATAAACTAATTCTGGTATGATGTCAGTTTGGCAGCATTTACGTTTACTATCAAATCTCAGTATAGATAGTTTAATAAGTATCTTCAGATATAGTCTAACAGCGGCAAAGGTTTCATAAAATTTGATAAATAGTCTCTTTACCCGACTACGAAAAAGGTGGGTACCTACCAGCTTAAGTATAATACAGGCTTGCGACCACAAATAGATACAACTGTTTCTTGACATTTAATTTTCTTGTTTCATACTTTTCAATTCGTTTTTTAATAACTCAAGATCATTTATCTCAAAAAAGGTTAGATTAAGAGCACCCTAAAACGACGATCATGCATGAGGAGCTTAATTAACATAGATGACATGGCGTACAAATATTTCTATAGAAATTCTATTATGGCAGTATTATGCTGTAACCAATATTATAACATCTATTGTAACATATTCTAACAAATTAATAAATAATTTTATTTGATTTGATGAAGCGAAAGTGTTGTGCCCGAATCGTAGCAAATAGAAATCTATAGTCTTTGCCTACCCTATTAGGAGGCAAATATGTACATACCTATATGTATGTATGCAATATACATAATTTCCCAAAACAAAACAGCCTTACACTCAATTGTGCACAGGAATGTGCACAATGTAGCAACAGTTCATTCCCAGGACTGACGACCTTTCCGCTCCGTGCCGTAAACTATGCCAAAGGGCTGACGTGGGATATTGATATGCCCTCAGAACAAACGTACACAAACATTATTCAATGTGTTACGCCCACGTTTACATATATTAACGGCGGCGTATACTAGGGAAACTCGATTCAATATCAAAGTTATGAATTATCATAACATTACGTCTACTTTCTTGAAAAGTTTTTGGATAACATGTATGGCTATACCCATAGTTTGTTATTTTATATTCAGATCCCATTAAAAAAGCTGTATAAATTGCCACTAGAAGTTTTCAAAATAAATTGGACAAATTTATTTTTACTTATATCGACTAATCGAGAACAAGCTCAGTACTACCTACTACTGAAAATGTACGAATGGAAAACCATATAACACTTTGCCCGACCTGAAAATTGTACCCGGAACATCATTATCATCCTAGATACGACACATCAAATAGTTATTTCACCTCGAACATCTAATTACAATAACAAACAATTACAATTTGCGTGGGATAACCAATCGCGTTGGTTCCATTTAGTGCTTAGTATAATCCATCCATCCATTGGGTGATAATGGTAAAACAATTGTGACTGTGTTGTTTAGTTTAATATCTAACATAACATAACATACCATCACGCCTGGATTCCCCAATAGGTTAAGCAAAGGTGCCCTAATATATACCCACGGTTCACTGATATTTTAACCGGTAATTTTACTGTTTTAGATATAAAATTTTAGCCTTTATTAAAATTATTTATAAGATTATTCCTTGTATAACTTTATATAATGTGTACTGTTTGTAAAAAACTTGTAAAATTAATTTTTATTATTATTATCATCATATTTTAATACCATGACGTTATTATGGTTTATTTAATTACTGGTTTCGCAGCTTATGTTCGTAAATATACATTAGTTTACTTAGGGAGACAAAAAAACTTGCTTATACTTGCTCCTTTTCGGGCACGAAACCAAAATAGGTATGTGGCGAGATAATTTTTTTTTATCTCGCCACATATTACCTTGGTAATAAAAAACCATTGGTCCCCCCACTACCAATTCCTCCACTTCCTCGCGGAGCTCTGGCGATCTTGCTCACCGTTAGGAACACAACATAGCACGGAGCTATGTTATTTGGCTACGATTTTCTGCAAGACACTTCCCTAATCGGGCAGCTCCAATTGTGAGTGGAAATTATTCGATTCCACTATGACCTACCTCTCTTACAAAACAGCTAAGGTGGTCGTTCAAAACAGCTAACTTCAGACCATAATGTAGATATAAAAATAAATACTTTGAATCAGAAAGAAGCAGAGATTCAAGAAAACGCCTACAGTAGGGGAAAATGTAAACCTGCGAAAACTAAACATTCGATACATATTATTAAGATTCACTGATTGGATCGACTTGAGCTCCCCTACTGAAATTTGCCCTCTCACAGTCTCTTTACATAAAATTTGCATTATCGATTCCCCGTATACATTCTGTAGGTAACTTTGGCTGGGATTATACGGGGTTTACTTAGTTCTCTACAGCTCAATAAATTTGCCCTCGTCATTCGAATATTTTCGTTGAAGGTGTTTTGAGAAATTTATGCGTTTGAATTATGCCGTAATTTCTTTTTTGTTTTTGCTTCATGAAGGTTTTCTTGTTATACCAAGTTCTTAGTTAATAAAGTGTTCACGAATAGCGAATAATTAGCCAATCAGTGAATTAAGACGTAAGAAAGTTGGTCTGATTTCGTCGGATGACTAAATTAGTTAATCTATAAAATATAGATCATGGGCAGTGAAAACTCTTTATGCACACCTTTTTGTAAGGTAAACCAAACCAGCTTGACATCATCAAAACATTCGAATTGATCAATGAATGGAAACAAAATCTATGGATATGTCCAAAGATTTCCCTGGATATGGCTTAAGCTTGCAATTGCAACAAATAGGGCGTTGATAAATATAATTTCCATACACTACAATTTCGGTTTTATCAGAGATTCAAAAGTCAGAAGGATAATATTCTATAATTCAGGTCAAATCAATCAGTCCCTGTTTTACCCCGTGTGGGGACGGGTTAGAATACAGTTCCTCACTGCCATTTAGATAGGCATCGTGTAAGAGCCGAGAAAATATCTGACTTGCTCGGTGGTAGGACCTCTTGGGGTCTGATTGGCTGGCGACCACCCTTACGTTGGAGACTGTTGTAAAGCACCTTAGTGTGTGTTTCGACTTTTGCGCGTAAGAGCCAGTTCCCCCTCGGTTGCTGCGGCTCTGGCAGTCTGCAGTCCGTAAGGGCTCTTAAAGCTCGGCAACGCATACGCAACTCCTCTGGTGCTGCAGGTGTTCATGGGCGGTGATGACTATGACATCAGGTGGCTCATCTGCTCGTTTGCCGACCTAGTCAATAAAAAAATGCATAAATATGAATATTCAGTGATTTATCGGTTTAATTTGTGATTGCATCACAGTAATATTAAATTGTACAAGCAAGGATATCGCATAACATACACACATACTAATTGAGAGCTTGCTCCTTGTTTTAAATGTGTTAAAATTCCAAATTACTCTTCCCACTTATAGTTATATGACCGCTAACTGCCGTTAGTCACAGTAATCCGTGGTTAAAGGTTGTTTTGCAGAGAACAAAGCCAGCGAGGGTTAAGGTATCATAAATCTAGTGCTAATCCCCCTCTGTGGCGTTTAGGTCATAAAGATTACAGGCACCAACATAAAATACTACTGCTCTGTTTTTATAATGTTAGTGCAATGATATAGTCTGGTATGGAACTTAAAAAGCCTGACATACATATTATCACCCCTATCTCCCATTGGGGTAGGCAGAGACTATAGATTTCCACTGGCTACGATCCTGGCACACCAATTTCGCGTCAATTCGATCTTTGTTACTACATTTTCTTTCACACCACATCGTTACCTTATCACGCTGTTCCTCACTCTTTCAAAATGCTGAACATGTTAAGAAACATTGGTTACATAAAAACAAACATACATACCATCGCGCCGCCATACGCCTGTATTCCGAAAAGGTTAGACAGAGCGTACTAATGTACACCCACAGTTCGCCGGTATGTGGTTCCATAGGTTCCATAGATACATATCCAGACTCCGAGTTGCTACTGAAAATTTCATAGAACAACCCTATAACACTTTGTTCGACCTGGGAATCAAACCCTCTAGCGTAGCAGTCACGCTCAGAACCACTAGCGAGGCATACGTAAAAACATATCCCTATATTCCCGGAAAGGATATGCAGAATATGCTGACGTACATCCAGTTTGTTGAAATGTATTGAAGGTGGTGGAATTTTCCTGGGGTGATACAAATGTTATTATACTTAAATTAATTAATTGTAAGGCGAGCTACACATTTTCTATCTTCATTTATATTTAGAGGTTTTTATCCATTATGGACGTGTCAACCCCATCGTACCTTATTACAGTCTCAGTTTAATAATCTAATAATAGCTTCTGCCCGCGACTTTGTCTGCGTGGACTTCAGGATTGGGTCCGACCTGGATAAAAAGTAGCCTATGTGTTATTCCAGGCTCTAATCTATCCGTGTGCCAAATTTCATCCAGATCTGTTCAGCGGTTCTGGTGTGAAAGAGTAAAAAACATCCACATATCCATATATCCATACTCACAAACTTTCACATTTATAATATTAGTAAGGATTCTATTGTTTATTTTATGTTGTTTATGTTATCCATTTTCCCGAACATGTATCTTACTTGTAAATGAAAATTGCCTCTTATCTGCACGTACTTACAGATCGATCGACCCGAGCCGAATGAATGTCGAATGATATAAAATGAAGTAATTGCTTCGGATCTGTTTCGATATTCAACAAATACTGCCGAACCGAATGTGCTGACCTAAACCAGTCTGTGGCACACCTAATAATATTGTATAAAGGGTTCAATATGAGCAAGTACTAAGAACTATACATAAAAATGTCAGCAATTAAATATTTGTCTCGCGTAGACAATTCATTTATACTGTAAAATGCCATTACACAACGCCATCCATTTAGATATACTTCCAACGTTTTAATAGAACGCACTTAAAAAGTTTGTAATTGCTCTTATCCGGAGACAATTTGAAGATAAAAGGTGTAAATTTGAACCCTGTTTCGTAAGTGATAGAGGAGATAATTGTGTAGACGTGAGTAAATGCACAGGATTCACTGTAACGGCAAGTACATTAACAGAATACGACAGTCTCAGTAATAAATTTAATTTAAAATAATCCTAAGCTTTACGCGGTGATGGATGCATTTTTTTTGAATTTCGGTACAACAAAAAAGTTTTTAATCTATATATGTGTATATATAGAATGTATCGAATGTATCCTACAATATCTATATAATATATCAGTAGCTAGTAGAACTCCTGTAGAAAAAGTCTGATCGTGACCTGGTCTCGATTTCCAGGGCGAACAAAGTGATATTGGGATTATATACATATATATGCCTAGTAGCAACTTGGCAATAAAATTGCCCACTATTACAAGGGTGGGGGAGGGACGTAACATACTATATCCTTCCTTACGACATAACGTACCATTACTGTATTCCCCTTACGGTTAAGCAGAGACGTACTTAATGTACACCCACAGTTCGCTGTATGTTTAAGTCTCATGTTATAGGCGGCGATTCTATAGCCGTTAACCGGGCACAAATTTCATAGAAAACTCAATAAAACTTTGCTCGACCTGAGGATCGAACACAGGACCTCTAGCGTAGCAGTCACGCTTAGGACCACTAGAGTAATGAAGCAGTCAGACTAAGGAGCCTACTTTACGAGTATTCCAGAAAATCTTTATGTATCTACGTCAAATAGTTTGAGATAGGTGTTGATGAGGGTAATCACAAATAAATACACATTTAAACCAAAATTCGAGTAAAATCAACTGTCTGGTCTACTTGTATGAACATCATTGTATACAAAATGTATCAAACGCTCTAACATATCGGTTTCACACGGTATTAAAGCTGGTAATATAATAACGAAGCAAGTGGAAGTTCCGCAGCGAGACACAAATAACTTCAGAAAGAATAACACGTGAGCACAACTAAATTCTCAACATCTGCTGACCTCCGAGCTTAGACCAGCGATGTTTGTGTACTGGATGCGACACCGCTGAATTTGAACTTCTTCTTATCATGTCAGTGGTCAACTAATAACCAAGAAGTATGAGGCCGCCTCAATGGCGTTATGTGTGGCCACGTAGAGATACTTCCTCGTGCAGGTGTACGGGCACAAAGGATAAACCAGTACATGTGACATAGGTTGCTGTACTCGTTTGTCCCCCTATAACATAAAAACAAAACCTCCTGGTTTTGTTGCTCTACAGAAGTTAACACCTGGGCACGACTTACAGTGGCCAGTTTGGAAGTCCCTAAACCGATTTCATACGAAGATTAATAAAAAAAATAACACCAGTAGGTACTTACATATTTGTTACTGAGGTATCCTCCATTTCTGGATGTAGGCCTCCCCTATTTTTCTGTCCTTACGTTTATTATGATATAGGGATAGGAATGACCATGACCGACACGTTTGGCGTAGCGGCTGAGCGATCGGCTTCTGCGTCACGTGTTGCGGGTTCGATCCCCAGACGGAGCAAATATTTGTATGATCCGCAAGTAGTTGTTCCGGGTCTGGGCGTTTGTATATGTCAGCGTTGTGTTTGTAAACGCACCCACGATACAGGAGAAAATCCTAGTGTGGAGCACCGTTTTTTAAAAAAAAAACCTGATTAGAGATACGTGAGGACGACGGCAACGATGGCTGTCGACATTTGCCACTTCCAGTCTCCGCCAAATCTTGGACGTAGAGGTATTGAAACGCTATAAATTAGCTGCCTTATCTCGCTGGCCATTCGCGGCACATGCTCTTGGATTACTCTCTTGTAACGGGAATCTTTTATTTCCTGGCGGTGTTCTCAAACTAGAAACGAGGTTACCGATGCCGATAGAATTTGTGAGGCTGTAATTGTGTTACGAGATAAAGAATTGTTTGACGCAAGTATGTGGCTCGGATGGTACTTGGCTGAAGTTCGGGGATGAGAGGAAAATGTCGGAACTTGAGTGATGTTTCCTTCGACAAGTGTGGCTTCGGTTCTTGTTTGTTATACGGATAAATATTATAATGATGCCAAAAGCGAAATAAGTGTTGTTTTTTAGATATATTTCATAAATAATTTATATCAGTTTAAATATTACGAAAATTATCTTAGTGATTAAAATCACAAGACCCACTATAACTTATTATTAAATGTAGTTACGATCATGAACTTTTTCTATATAACCTATAAAGGTTAGGTAGGATCATAATATGATCCAAGACCTTCTCTCAGCAGTAGGATCATATATTAAATGATCCTACTGCTGAGAGAAGGTCTTGGACTTGGACACTTTACGGATAGACTGGCCTCAGATAGCACGTAACAGAGATCAGTGGAAGAAGATGAGATCATGAACTTATCCTTAATTATACTTACTAGGAATATAATTTATTAGTAAGTTTTAAAGTATTCCTCATATTTTACGTAAAAACACACTCACATCATTTGACATGGGGAAGGTAGAAAGAAACTACAGAAATTCACTTGTTTCATAAAGAAATCTTGTTCATACAATGCTTTTTATGAGTACTACTCGCACCTGACTTTTTGAAGGAACTCACAATTTTCTCTCAGTAAAAAAGTCTTTTGAAAATTAAAACAGAGACTGATCATCATCATTATCAGTCTCTGTGCACCATTTCACCCTGACCTTGGCTTGTCACATCCAGCTTCCGCCAACCTTTCGCAAATCATAACTCTATCTTGCCCGAGGGCGTTCTACGCTACGATTGCCGAGTCGCGGTCTTCATTCAAAGACTACCCCAGCGAAAAACAGACTTATTTGACTCAAACAAATATGTGCCAAACGGTAGGTATCTTAAGCCAGCTAAAACAGCTTACAAAAATCCTTTCTTAGTGCTCGTCAGTGCATAAGGAAACAGCATGCAAACTTTCAGGGATCTAGCTCCTGTAGTTTCGGCTGTGCGTTGATACGTCAGTCAGTCAGTCAGGTTCTTCTTTTATATATATAGATTATGTATTGTTAATTTTTTAAAAGACGTCCCACTTCGCAATCATACAATTAACTGTCACAAAGTACACTCAGAACGAAACAAATACCAGTGGAACACACAAGTATTGGGAATTGGGAATAGAACCAACAACGCGCGTCAAGGTGACTTCTTTAGCCGATACCCTAAAAGCACAGTGTTAACTTTAACTTTTTTGTTTTTATCTATTGAAGTAAACGAACGTGAATCGATCAGTTACTAAGTCGATATAGATCGCTGGAAATTAATAGAATTAGCCACCAGGCATCAGCTTTGTGGCCATTTTGTTTCTCCCCGCTTCTTGTTTTTGCTGTGTGGCATTACGCAAAGTTCGCCGACTTATCTAGTCGACAAAGTTTTACTTAATTAGTTTATTTATAGATTCCGATATCTTGTGGGAGTTCCTGAGATTTAGGTCACGGATTAAAAACGGGGAATCAGATGCTTTACTTGTGGATCGAATGCCACACAAGTGAGTAGGTATGTTCATTGTAGTATAAAGAGCATAACCACAACATTACGCCTGTGTGGGTGCCTAAAGGGTTACGCAGAGGTGTACAAATGTACACCCACTGTATGACAGTATGTTTAACTCCTATTAGGCCTATTAACTGAGCATAAATCCAAACTCTAAGATGCTACTAATAAAACTAAAATTTCATAGAAAAACCAAGTATCACGCTCTACTTGGGAATTGAACCCAGTAAGTACCTCTTGCGTCGCAATGTGATGCTTAGGACCATTGACTAATGAGGCACTTAGTAAAGTAAACACCAATCTTTATATGGGCTTAACCACAAAAAAGATAGGTATTTACTTTTGAATTAGAAAATGTATTGGGTATTCATTTTTAATATCACAGAATAATAGGTAAGTAAACTGTAGTCTTCAGATAAAGCTAATGTACTTAGCTTTTATCCAATGTTACTAACTCTATTGTAGTGGTTCTAGTGAACTTCATTGTTACTGTTGGATGTTAAGTAAAAACAGCAGGTTTTACAACAAACGCTTATGTTTTTATTCTAGAACCTTTTGTGACACCATAGAGTTAGAAAAACCAAAAACAATAAAAAGTATTAACTAGCATGTACCTATTGCCAACTTGTATAACATTGATACTAACACTCCCCCTCAATGTAATACATACGAGAAATACTAAATAAACCTTACATCTAATTCAAACCGCACTTATTTATAAATCTCAACAACAAAGTTCGATTCAAAGCTTTTGTAAACATATCTGCGGTCTGATCTTCTGTTTTCAAATATTTTAAAATCACTTTACCATTTTTTATTAACTCTTTAATGAAATGAAATCTTATATCAATATGTTTTAAGCGCTTAACACTCTCAGTATTAGCAACCATAATTGCAGATTGATTGTCACTAAATATTGTGACTGGACAATCATTTTCAATATTAAAATCTTTTAACAAATTTATTAACCAACAGGCTTCACTTGCCGCCATACTAATTGCTATATATTCAGATTCTGTTGAGGACAGACTAACACTAGCTTGCTTCTTCGAGCACCAAGAAATTAAACAATTTGCAAACATAAAGCAATAACCAGTAGTAGACTTTCTGTCATCTAAATCTCCTCCCCAATTAGCATCACAATAACCCGTTAACATATCATTGTTACATTTGTACACCAACTTGTAGTCTAAAGTATGTTTTACATATCTCAACACCCTTTTTAAAGCCGTTAATAACGCATTGTTTGCTTTATTTTGAAGTCTACTTAAAATTGATATAACAACACATATATCTGGCCGTGTACCTAAAACTGCGTAAGACAAACAGCCTATAATTTTCCTGCACTTCTTTTCAATATTCTTATCAACATTGACATCATTATTCTCTTCTAAAATTTTAGTATTGAAGTTCAGATCTATAGGAGTACACATTTCTTTACAATTCTGCATTTCAAATTGTCGTAATACGTTTCCAAGATACTCTTTTTGACTTAACTCTGTAATTCCCTTTTCTAAATCCTGTTTTACATGAATGCCTAGGAAGTTAGAGACAAAACCTAAGTCCTTCATTTTAAATTCTTCGTTCAATGTCGACTTAAGGTCACATATTTGTCATTCCAATATTTTGGTGACTTTTTCAAACCATACAATGATTTATTCAATTTGACAATTCTTCTATCCCCACTAAAAGCACCTTCTGGTAATTTTAAATACACCTGTTCATTAATATCTCCGTATAAAAAAGCCCCCGTAACGTCCATCTGATAAATAGGTAAGTTTAACTTTGTAGCTACAGATACAAAAAGTCTAAAAGTTGACAGCTTAGCTACTGGCGCATAAATCTCATAAAGGTCTAACATATCAGCCTGTTCAAATCCCCTAGCCACTAATCTAGCTTTATACTGTAATCTATCCTTGCATTTTTTTATTTTAAACACCCATTTGCTACTGACAATGCTTTCATTTATAGGTGGTTTACAGACGTCCCAGGTATTGTTCTCTTTCAGAGTGTCTAATTCTCTTTCTACAGCTTCTTGCCATTTATCAGCATCTTTCCTCTGCATCGCTTCATGATAAGTTTTAGGCTCATTCTCCTCTGTAAAGACATGGTGACAAGTATAGAATGAAGTCTGTTTTCTGACACGTGTGTTCTTCTGACGAGGTGGTAAACTTACATCTTCTTCAACACTGGATCCCTCATCACTAGTGCATGGTATGTATAGACTATCGTCACTCTCCTGTTCTTCAGACTGTCTTTCACCTTGAAAAATTCTTGACTGCTCTACACCTACCTCAACCTGTTCTTCACCTGACTTTTGTTTCTCAGTTACATTCTTTGAAATATTTTTGTCATATTCAAGCATGACCAACTGCTCTTTCTTCTCATTCTCTACAAACACAACATCTCTCTTTATTTCAACATTATTCTTTTCTGAGAAATATACTCTATAGCCTTTAACATCTTCTCCATATCCAACCATAATACCTTTCTGGCCTTTACAATCCCACTTTCTTCTTCTTTCCTTTGGGATATGCACATAAACTGGTGTGCCAAAAATCTTTAATGTATTTATGTCAAAGCATTTATTTGACCATATCTCATATGGAGTTTTTCCATTTTCTTTACTTTTACCAGTTCTATTTAATACATACGCTGCAGTATGAACAGCTTCAGCCCATAACTTCTTTGGTAAATCTTTTGCACACAACATCGTTCGTGCTGCTTCAACTAGAGTTCTATTATCTCGCTCAGCTTTGCCGTTTTGTTCTGGCGTGTATGGCACCGTCGTTTGGTGCACGATGCCACGCCGTGCAAACAGGTCTTGTATTCCCTTATTTACAAACTCCAAACCATTATCGCTCCTGAAGAAAAGTACTTTATTATTTGTAACATTTTCAGCTTTATTTATGAAATTCTCAATACATTTCTTCACTTCATCTTTTCCTTTAACAAAATATATCGTTCTAAAGTTCGAATAATCATCTTTTAAAATAACGAAGTATCTGGAACCTCCCACAGATGGCACCTCCATAGGACCGCATGTGTCAACGTGTATTAATTCACACGTTCTAGTCGTTTTATATTCACTAGCTTTGAACGGCAAACGATGTATTTTGCCCTCCAAACATCCCTCGCATTTCACCTCCAAATCGTCTTTTACTATAATATTATTATTTCTTAGTACCGTTTTGACATGCTGAATGTTTTGGTGAGCGAATCTTTCGTGCCATTCTTTTAATTCAGATTTTACTTGCGTCACGTTCGCTATTTCGCACTTGTAACGAACATCTAAATAATACATATCTCCACTACGTTTAGCCACAGCACATACTTTATTTTGTTTATAAAATTTACATAGGTTATCTTTCATTACCATGACATAACCTCTTCCTGTCACACAGTTTACGGAAAAAAGGTTTGTTTTCAATTCTGGCACATAAAGAACATTGTTTATGCTCGACTTTATCCAATCGTGCCCGTCATAAACCTCTACAGCAACCTGACCCCAACCATTTGCACTAATTATGCTGCCATTACCAACCACTACAGATTTATTTGACAATGGAAAATATGTCGTAAATAAATCGCGATCACGGCACATATGTTGGCTTGCGCCGGTGTCCACTAACCATTTAGACTGTTGGAAATATGCACTTGAATTCCCAACCACGAATGCGTTACTGTTTTTGTCCTTATTTATTCTGAACCGACATTCACTTTTAAAATGTCCTGTCTTATTGCAGTAAAAACACTTTTTATCAGACTTACTTGCCGAGTTATTATTATGACTGTTTATGTTACTACCGCACTCGTTCTTATAATGTCCCATTCTATTACACTTGTAACACTTTACGTCTTTCTTATCAATTTTCTTCGCAGCAAAAGCCGACGATTGCTTAGGCACGTCTCCTCCGTCTCCTTCTATTAATAATCTAGCGACGAGATTATCATATGTCTGTTTATCATCTGGTGCCGACTCCCAAGCGGATACAAAATGTTTATAACAATCCGGCAACGACATCAACACTTTTGTAATAACTAGTCTTTCCGAAATACTTTCACCCATCTGCTTTAGATGATTTTGTAACTCTTGAACCTTTGATAAGAAAACTGACATCTCCATACCCTCATCATACTTGTACTGGAAGAAACGTTGTTGCGCGATATGGATACTCGTTTCAGATTTTTGCTCATAAACACTAGCAAGTTTCTTCCACATCTCCGCGGAACTAGTACAAGTTATGATGTGTAGCATTGCATTTTCTGACATTCTTGTCACAAGCCATGTCTGGGCTTTAGCATCCATCTTTTCCCATGCTACTTTAGATGCTGGATCTTCTGGCTTTACACTCTTCCCTTCTACTACGTCCAACAATTCCTGGCTGCGTAGAAGAATAACGGATTGAAACTTCCATAAGTTCCAATTTGAGGCTCCCTCCAGCTTGATATGCAAACCAATCAATTTGGAGTCTTCCATTGTCACACCCTTCCTGCTCGTCCCGTCCTTGTAGCTACAACAAGTATTACTTCCTGCTGGCCAATGCACGTGCCGCGCCGATTGCAACAGTTATTTTGACGAAAAACAGTATCCGACCCTGTGTTTTTACTAAAAACCCCTAGATAATGTGTCTGGGCCCATAACCTGTTGGATGTTAAGTAAAAACAGCAGGTTTTACAACAAACGCTTATGTTTTTATTCTAGAACCTTTTGTGACACCATAGAGTTAGAAAAACCAAAAACAATAAAAAGTATTAACTAGCATGTACCTATTGCCAACTTGTATAACATTGATACTAACAGTTACTTGTACAGAAAACTACGTTAGGGTAATGCTAGACATCACTCTATATATATATATATATATATATATATATATATAGGGTGATCCATTAAAATATTAGAATTTACACAATTCATTTTATTTTTAAATGATTCAAAGAAGTAAAGCTCTGAAATAGATAATTACTTTAACCGACTTCAAAAAAGTTACTGTGTATACTTTTATATAAATACTTTTTATTAAGTCCGATTACAGAAGCAGTGAGAGCCTAGTGGTATGACCGTTGCACTGCCAAGTCAAAAACCTCTGACTTTTCGATGTCGTGTGCGTATTAATTAAATAGTTAATTATCACGCGCTTAAACGGTGATAGAAAACATCGTGAGGAGAACTGCATGCCTGAGAGATTTTCTCGATGGCGTGTGAAGTCTGCCAACCCACTCCAGGCCAGCGTGGTGGACTATAGCCTAATCCCTCTCATTTTGAGAGAAGACTCGTGCCCAGCAGTGGGACAGTATAATGGGTTGATTATATATGTATGTATAAGTCCGATTACATGTTTCTGATATGTAAATTAAGTAAATGATTTCTACTTTAAAACCAGCTAGTTTTCCCCACGTGGGCACGGGTTAGAATCCTATTCTCCACTGCCATTCGGATAGGCATCTCGTAAGGGAAAAAGAACTATGTAACTTGCTCGGAGTTAACACCTCTTGGGGTCTGATTGGCTGGTGACAACCGTCGGAGTTTATCGGAAAGCACCCTCGTGTGAGTTTCAACTTTTGCGCGTAAGAGGCAGTTGTGCCCCCTTAGTTGCTGCGGCTCACACACACCAGAAGAGTTACTGATGCCTTGCCGAGCCTGAAGACCTCCCTCTTCTGATTTTTTAAGTGTTACTTTATCATCGTGCATT
The DNA here is from genome assembly GCA_910591435.1 of Acronicta aceris. Classification (NCBI taxonomy): domain Eukaryota; kingdom Metazoa; phylum Arthropoda; class Insecta; order Lepidoptera; family Noctuidae; genus Acronicta; species Acronicta aceris. The sequence continues at coordinate 1,675,786 of OU342767.1, read as the reverse complement.
AATTACTACTGGATGGCTTGTCTGCACGTTAATTTTAACAATTCAAAACCCACTATAACAATCAATATCTCCAACAAACACACAATCAAGCGCTCACAATTCAATCGATATTTTCAGAGGCCGAAAAGCTGAATATTGAAATTTTCGGCTCAACAAGGTGTCGGCGATGCAAATTGTATTTACTTTAGGAATGTTGTCAATTCGGTCAACATTGCAGGGTAAATTCAGACGAGATGGTTAGATTATGTTGAGCGTTCGGGACACTGAAATAATAAATGGATTTTTTTTTTGCTATTCTTCTGAGTCTTTGTTAATTGGAATGATAGCTGTGTGAGTTTATTGTTATTTTTATTGAATAAACAAGAATTGAATCAGTAGAAATGTATTGATGTCAAGAATTTATATGTATAATAGCGGATCCAGCAGACGTTGTCCTGCCCTGAATTAAAAAAAAATCCTAAAACCTGATTCCAGTGCCATCTACCGAGATCAATTGTATTTTCAAACCATCCAGGGAAGCATTCAAATATACACACAAAATTTCATCCAAAATTTTGTCGCCCATGGACACCCGCAATACCAGAGGAGTCACGAGTGCGTTGTCAACCTTTTAAAAGGGGATTGGGACTCCGGTAACCTCTTTTTTCTGTGAGGCCGTGGTATCACTCCGGTCGAGCCGGCCCATTCGTGCCGTAGCATGGCTCTCCCACGTAAGAAAAATAAAATCTCTAATATCTTTATTACAGATTTTATTTTTCTTACGTGGTACTTTATCCCCCATACTAGTTTTTCTTTAATATCTATAATGTACCTACAAACATTGGCCTGTTACAATTTTATTATAGGTATAGATAAAGATTACTAGTTTCTGCCAGCGAAGCCGCTGAAAAGGCGGAAACTAGTAGGTAGATAGGTATCCAAATCCGAATAATAACATAATTTCATAGAATATTGTCTGGATTACGATTTATTTCGGTGTTACGTTTTTGTGGGCAATTCAAGCTCCGCCGGACCCTTAACTTATTATTTATCCATTATAACATAGATTTTAAAACTGAATTGCAATCTTTTCAAAATAAATTATATGAATATAACCTTGTTATATTAGAAACGCAAATATAATCAAAATTTTAAATCATCCTAAATACTGTTGAATAAGCAAATAAATATTTAATTTTCTTGGTAGTTCTATTCGTAAAGTTTATATATTTTTACAGTAAACATGCTTAATGTTATACTTATTTAAATTAATGCCATTTGAAATTTCCAATTTAAATTTATTTTATTATAAAATAGCAGTTGTCAAAACATATCTTTAAGTACTCAAAGCATTATGATTTATTTACTCAATAATACTAGCATTAGGTACATATCAAATGTTTATGATGTATTTAAAATTGAATTCATTTGAAACGTAACATTCGTCAAAACATCATTACACTGAAAGCATATAGTTTTTATACAATAATACTAGCAATATGTTTAAAGCGGCGGTAGCCTTGCGGGTGTGTGTGTGTGTGTGTGTGTGTGTGTGTGTGTGTGTGTGTGTGTGTGTGTTTGTGCGTGTGGGGGTGTGTGTGTGTGTGTGTTTTGGTTAGGATTATATATACAGTATCGAAGCGACCACCACCAAGCGGGTAGTCAGTTGTATTTTTATAGTAGATATGCGTCAGTGTTCGTTGAAATAAATATTTTTTTTTCTTTTTAAATCTGTAGAGAATCTATTGGATATTTTATTATTTTCACAACCAGACCTTTTCACCTAAAATAAGCCACATATTCTCCACATTACAAGTCAACTAAAATTCACGAAGCTCAAAGAATATCAAGCGTCTCTCAAAGGAGACGGACTATCACAAAAAACATATAAATTATTTGAAATTGTGTTATAAAAATGTATGAGATTTATAACCTTTATTGTCATAGGGTATTGGTGACGGGCTTTGGGACAGCCGAGCCTTCAAGCATGCCTGGAATAAAGATCGCGGGATTTTCGTATTAAAAATAGAATTGAGACGCTTTTGATTATTTTGATGTGATCACAATACAAATTTGTAATGGGATTGTTTGTATGGCTCGACTTGTAATGCCTTTGTTATAAGCCTACGCTTTCGATGTGGATTAGGCGTGATAAGTCTGTTATACATATATTTGAAAGGTGACTGACACGTGACGTGTTACAATGTTATAATATATTTGTTGCGTATGTTTATTTAAATATTTAGTTTTCAAATTCTATTACCTAGGTCGGTTCGATGAATAAGTGAGCTAGTATCTTAGGGCAATAAAGAATATAAAATAACTAATATCATGCATAGGCGTCATGTTAGTTATTTTAGAATATAGATTCTGCGAAGGGTTAGGCAGAGGCGTACGGTATTTCGCCGGTATTTTTAGGTCCCATGTAAATCTCTCAGGCACACAAGTTAAAACGAATGATAATACGTTACTTTAATAAGCACACGATTTCGAAAAGTCAACGGTGACTTTTCCGAAATCGATAACTTGACAGTCTATAACTATTACTGCTTTTCTCAATGATAAACTATAACATACTATCACGCTTGTATTCCCCGAAGGGTTAGGCAATGTACACCCACAGCTCGCCGATATATTTTTAGGGCGAGCCTATTGCCATTAGCCGGGAACAAATGCAATCTCCGAGCTGCTACTGAGAATTTCATAGAAAAACCCAATAACACTGCTCGTCCTGGAGATCAAACCCAGGACCTAGCGTAGCAGTCGCTCACTAGACTAATGAGGCAGCTCCTTAACAAAATAAGTGCAAAATCTCTTCTAATAACCTTAAACTTAACCATTAAAACTGAAAGTTATTGAACCACTTAAATCAGTTATTTCAGATACCATTTTCAATTAAGACAAGGTAAATATTGAACTAATTTACTTTGATTGATTGAAAAAAATATTAAATTTCGTTGCATACTTAACTCAATTTGATTAATGGATCGCAGATGTTCTGAGAAAACTTTATGAATTATAAATGTGTAATATTAACGACTGTGACAATTTCAATTGGTTTGTCAAAATTTAAATCATATCAATTTTAACAGAAATTTTATCCGTGTGGGGACGGGTTAGAATACAGTTCCTCACTGTCATTCAGATAGGCATCTCGTAGAGCCGAGAAAATATCTAACTTACTCGGTGGTAGGTCCTTTCGGGGTCTGACTGGCTGGCTCACCCTTACGTCGGAGTCGGTCGTAAAGCACCTTAGTGTGTGTAAGAGCCACTTCACCTCGGTTGTTGCGGCTCTAGCAGTCTGCAGTCCGTAGGGGCTCTTAAAGGTCGGCATCACATCAGCAACTCCTGTTGTGCTGCAGGTCAATGGATGGCGATGACTATTTACCATCAGGTGGCTCGTCTGCTCGTTTGTGAAACTATTTATTTATTTCCATCATTACCTACATTTGGTGAGGAGTTATTAAATTAGACTACATTAGTGTACTATACCGCAGAGTCTGAAGACGAAAGTCTTCAACCAGTGCGTCCTGCCCGTTATGACCTAGACGTCGACGTCGCTGCCGAGACGTGGACACTCACAGCAGGACTGGTCCACAAGTTTAAAGTCGCTCAGCGTGCGATGGAGCGAGCTATGCTTGGGGTTTCTCTGAAGGATCGAATCCGAAATGAGGATATCCGGAAGAGAACCAAAGTTACCGATATAGCTCGCAAAATCTGTAAACTGAAGTGGCAGTGGGCCGGTCATGTCTGTCGAAGGACCGATAGCCGATGGAGCAGACGAGTCCTAGAGTGGAGACCACGAACTGGCAAGCGAAGTGTGGGACGCCCTCCAGCTCGCTGGTCCGATGACCTGAAAAGGATAGCCGGTAGCAGCTGGATGCGGAAGGCAGAGGACCGGGAGAAATGGCGCGCCATGAAGGAGGCTTATGTCCAGCAGTGGATATCAGTAGGCTGAAGTGATGATGATGATGATGACATTAGTGTGAAGGAGCAAGTATACACTACTTTCATTTTGATTTTAATTTTGTTAAGAGTAGAATGTGAAATCTGTTCTGAAATTCTTCTAATTGGTGCACCATCTATATTTAGTTTTGTACAATGGCTTCAATTCAACCCCTAATTCCAAAATAAGGTTTAACCAGTACTAAGGAAATCAGTGATTCCTCCAAAACGTATGGCAAAAATAAAGTGCTCTATTATTAATTGCGATAAATCCAATTTTTTATGGACAAAATATTTCAAATTTACAATACAATACCACCAATCAACCGGTTTTCTAAATAAAATAATATTAAATGATTTTTCCATAATCTGATATCTAAGTCCGGTTCTCTAAGGATTTTTCGTATATTGTCAACATATTCAAATAATATTAAATGGAGGGATAAACGTCGGGACTGAATTTCAACAGAAGACTCCGTTCTTTGAGATCTCTCGTCATTTTATCCATAGAGAAATTTTATCGAAAAGAAGACAACGTCGCTCGAAGTCGTCCGTCATCATAAATATACAGCTGTGACTATTTTAAAATTTACTCTTTACTGCAAAACAAGAAGCAGGCAGGGGGTTAAAAAAAAAGGATGAAAATTGAATGGGCCTCCCCCAACGCGGCTGCGCCTGTCAACAACATTTGTCACTAGAATATTAAGTTTACCTTTATGTATGTTACATTGTGATAATAAAGTAAATGATTAGTGATTGCAATAGTGATGCCGAGGTTAGTGCTGTCCAACCTAACTCTTCGCTAGATAACCTAATAAGATGTCCCCTTTGCTCTCAACCACGTTTTTTTAAGGGCGAGCGGGGTCTGAAGGTCCATTGTGGCAAGGTACATAAATCTGGCAATGTGCCTCCAGACCTTTCAGTTACGCCTACTGCGGCAGCAGCATCAACTACCAATATTTCTCAGCCCCTTTGGCAATCACTATCAAAATTAAAAAATTCTACACCCGTTTTAAAGAGGGTTCCCCGTGGGGCGAGGCCGTTGGTTGCGTTAAGCTTAGCGCGGTCTGTCCGCCTCGCAACCCGGGAAAACTCACTTAGTGCTTGGGAGCAACTACTCACCTTCCCTTATAGAATTCTACATGTGCAAAAATCTTTGGCTACCACAAAATCTCTAACAACCCAAATTAAAGAAAATTGTAATATTTCGGCCACAACTTTAGAACCAAAATTACCAATTCAGAAATATCAGCAGCACAAGGTTTCTTTCCATCATGTAGAATCTAAATTAAGTGAAGGTGACATAAAGGGGGCGGCTAGGATTATTTTTAGCACTGACATGGTTGCACCTTACTCTCCAGAGACACTTAGAGCTTTGGAAAGTAAGCACCCAGCTCCAGCGAATAACCTCTCCTTCCCCGACCCCCCTAACCTTGATTCCAATTCCCTCATAGTAACTGGTCGCCAATTGTCTGAAGCCATAGGTTCGTTCCCGAGCGGCTCTGCGGGCGGACTTGACGGCTTAACACCGCAGCATCTGAAAGACTTGACAGGTGCAAGTGCCGGGGAATCTGGTGAGTCGCTCTTGAAGGAACTTATGGCTTTGATCAATCTGATGCTCTCCGGCAATGTGCATGAATCCGTCATAGATGTTCTGTATGGGGCGAATCTTTGTGCCCTACGTAAGAGGGATGGCGGCATTCGTCCCATTGCCGTAGGTTGCACTTACAGGCGTACGGCAGCCAAGATATGCTGCGCATCTTATAAATCTTTATTAACTAATAAATTCCAGCCCCTTCAATTAGGTTATGGTTCAAAAGGTGGCTGTGAGGCTGCCGTACATGCCCTAACTACTTATCTCAACAGTGATGAAGGAGAGGTCATTCTTAAGGTTGATATAAGGAATGCCTTTAACTCCGTAAATAGGGACACCTTGTTGACAGAAGTGAAAAAAGAAATTCCTCAAATTTATAGTTTTCTTTGGCAATGTTACAGACATCCCTCAAAATTACTGTATAAGGACAATCTTATAAATTCGGCCGTTGGTTGTCAACAGGGTGACCCCCTTGGGCCAGTCATTTTCAGTTTGGCTATAAATCCAATAATTCGGCAGTTAAATTCAAAATTTAACGTTTGGTATTTAGATGACGGAACCCTAGGAGGTGACGTGGACACAGTTTTAAATGATCTAAAAATGTTGAATGAAAAATTTAATTTAATTGGTTTGGAACTTAATTCTTCCAAATGTGAAATTTATTTACCTCACACCTCTGACCGACAACAGACGATTTCAAAATTCAATGCAATAGCCCCGGGTATTAAAATCATGGAGAAGAGTAATCTTCACCTTCTAGGGTCTCCAATTTTTGATGAATCGTTTGCATCTTTTGTCGATGGAAAAATAAAAAATTTTAGTGATACATCGGAAAAACTTCTCAAAATCAATATTCATTCGGCTCTTACTATTATTCGTTACTGTTGTTTTGGCCCTAAATTCATTTATAACTTACGCTCTTCCCACTTGTGGAAGCACCCACAACTTTTAGACAAAGTCGACAAAATTATTAGGAACTTCCTAACAACTGTTTTAAACGTGGCTTTGGACGACCGAGCTTGGCTTCAAGCCACTCTCCCTATTCGGCTGGGTGGTCTTGGCGTCCGCAAAATTTCCAGTCTTAGTTTACCGGCTTTTCTGTCCTCAGCACACGGCACTGACATTTTAACCAGGAAAATTTTATCACGTTCACTGGTTGATTTTGAGGTGCCGTGTTTGACTGATGCTGTGAACGCTTGGAAATTGGCTTGTCCCAATACAGCCCTGCCCGTCGTCCCATCTTCCCAAAAACAGTGGGACTGGCCGCTGTGCAGTTTGACACGGAAATATATGATAAATACGTCAATCAATACTGCCGAGCGCGCTCGTCTGCTGGCCGTGGGTGAATGGGAGTCGGGTCTTTGGCTTCAGGCACTTCCATCACCTAATATAGGGAGCTTGTTGGATGACACTACTTTTCGGTGTGCTATTTGCTTACGCCTGGGAGCCCCTTGTGTTTCTCCACATCGGTGTCACTGTGGTGAAGCAGTCGACAGCCTCGGACACCATGGCTTGTCTTGCTGCAAGAGTGCAGGGCGCATAGCACGGCATGCCAATATTAATGACATTATTCGTCGTGCTCTTGTCACCGCCGGTGTGCCAGCTGTATTAGAGCCCAATGGCTTGGCACGCGACGATGGGAAGAGACCAGACGGTATGTCATTGTTGCCATGGAAGTTGGGCAGGCCTTTGGTGTGGGATGCAACTTGCGTCGACACCCTTGCTCCATCCCATGTTCCAAGCACGGCGGGTTGTGCTGGCGCTGCTGCTGCAGCCGCTGAGACCCTCAAACGGCGTAAATATAGCACCTTAATGGAAGCTATAATTTTGAGCCGTTTGGGGTGGAAACGCTCGGGCCATGGGGTTCGAGTGCGCGCCATCTTTTTAAGGAAATCTCTAAGAGACTTCGACAAGTCTCTTAGAGATTTCCTTAAAAAGATGGCATGATAAACCAGCCCTCTGATCACGCGAAGAGTCGACACTCTTCGCGTGATCAGAGGGCTGGTTTATTCTTGGGTCAAAGAATTAGCATTGCCATTCAACGTGGCAATGCTGCTAGTCTTCTGGGTACGTTACCAGATGACAGTGATGTGGAGGAGTACTTTGACGCCTAGGTACGACAATTTTTTTATTTTTTTTGTTTATCTGTACGTTATATTTTTATAGTTATTATTTTGGTAAAATAATGCTGTAAATATTATACCACCAATTACATAACTAGGTGATTAATATTCATATGAAACTTATTTTAGACTCGGTATTAAACGTGTTTCATTCAAACATTTTGTTGTGTCTAACAAGGTTTAGGTAAACACCTCTGCTTTCCCTTTCCCTATCAACGAATAGGCGTAATAGCATGGTAGGGTAAAATTTTAATAAAATTTTTTTTTACTGAAAATCATTCCATGAAACTTTACGAACCTACTCTTACTTTGAAGAAACGTAAATAAAAACTTAATAATAACAATTTAACAAAGCCGCTACTAAAACTGCTTTAAAAAATAAAACGAACGAAGAAATCTTCGTCTCGCATTTCCCAAAACAAACGGAGAATATTTACTTAGGCCCAGTTATAAATATTATGATAACACATGAAAATTATGCGACGTTTCAGCGAAAACCTTTTTTATTCGTCAGTGTGTGCAAAATATATTTTGGACATAAACGTACCTTTACTGTAAATTCCGTGTTTTGAAGGTAATGTAAGCATATTTTACATTATGGGTAGGTATATTTAGTAAAAAGATAGGGTTTTTTTTTAAATTATGAGTCAGAATTGCAGATTTCCTTGGTCTAGCGGTCACAAGGTTAAGAGGAACGTACGGTAAGTACCGAGTTCAAGATTTTTTCTTTATTTTTAATCTTACCAGATTATGCCACCCTCACCGGGCAATAACCAAAAAAAAAAACAACTTATTCTATATACTTAAAATATAATCTGTAATCCTAATTTCTTTATTTACCAGCCTATACTTATGCATCCTGGCAGCCTCCGAAATGGGAACTGCGAGAATGCTATTACATTGTTCGGGAGCAAAGTTTTATCTACACTAATATTATAAAGAGGAAAGATTTGTATTATTGTACCTATTTAACGAATAAACTTAGAAACTACTAGATCGATTTCAAAAATTCTTTTGCCTTTAGGAAACTACATTATCACTGAGTAACTTATGCTACATTTATTACTAGAAAAAAATACTGTCCACCCGTACGAAGACGGGACAGGCCGCTAGTAGTGTATAAACAGGGTGTCGTTTTAGTCACCTAATTCTGCCGGTCGTACTCAAAGTCAAAATGTTTTATTTCAATTAGACCAAAATAGGTACTTTTGAAATCGATCTCAATCGAAGTCAAAACTAGTTGTACGGTTCCAAACAGTGGGTCTTATGGAGAAGAGCCGACAAGAAACTCCATAGATACTCTTTTTTAAAAAAACCGGGTTTACAATATTAAGCTTTACAACTTTGTTTTAAATAGTTGCTGAGAATAATTCAGTTAGATGTGTATGATTTATTTATTATACTTATAAAAAGAAGGATTTCCACAGCAAGTAAGGGCTGACCAGCCCTGACAGACTCAACAACTGTTCCTATGAAAGCTTATTTGTGAAAAATAAATACACATCCCTATAGTATGGGTTTCATACGAGAAAATTGGTCAGTATGGCTGGTATTATCTAATTACCTTTTAAACTTATTTAATCGGCATCCTGTATTTTTTCCCGGTAATTAAATAGCTAAATTAATTGTGGTGAGTATTATCAGCAAAGGCGACAAGTCCAAACTCGATTCAACAGTCATAACTACAAGTAATCGCCTGGCTTTTAGCTACAACCAAATTCACCAGTCTAGGCAGAAGTTTAAATAGAACAGTAACTTTGTTCCACTTCCTGATGGTCAGTAGCTGGCAAATTTGCCTGGCCAATGATGTAGACTGTAGAGTAAGGCAACGAAATTGTGTATCTAAGTGTTTTTAGGTGTACCCTGATTTACCCCTTGTGGAGAAGAATTAGAATACAATTCCCCACTAGACCTTCTCAGTCGTAAGTCCTCATGGAATCTGACTGGCTAGTGACCAACCTTACTTGTTTTTTTATAGGATAGGGGGCAAACGAGCAGACTAATTGCCTGACGGTAAGCTATTACCGCCGCCCATGGACACCCTCAACACTAGAGGAGTCACAAGTGCGTTGCCGATCTTTTAAATGAAGGTAAGCTCTTTTCTTGAAGGATTGAAAGTCGTATTGGTCCGGAAATACTGCAAGCGATAGTTGATTCCACAGTTTTGTTGTGCGAGGTAGAAAGTTTTTAGAGAAACGCACAGTGTGAACTGCCAACCACCAAGATAATGGAGATGGAACTGCTGTCGCGTGGAACGATGGCGGAAAGAGGCACCAGGTTGTGTGACTTTGACACGTCGGAGACAGTTCCCCCCTCGGTTGTTACGACTCCGGCAGTATGCAGTCTGTAAGGCTCAGCAACGCATCAACAAATCATCTGTCCTAAGCGCGACTGCCATGCTAGAGGTCCTGTATTTTGATTCCTAGATTGAGCAAAGTGTTATTGGGTTTTTCTATGAAGTTCTCAGTAGCAGCTCGGAGTTTGAATATGTGATCTCGGAGTTTGAATAACCTCGCCCCCTATTACATAGTACTAAACCAAACCGACGATCCACAGGTGCACATTTGTACACGTCTGCCTAAACCTCCGAAGAATACTTACATGTGTAATGGTGTTCTCCAAAACTACTTAAATTCGTATAAAAAACTCTTGTTCAAAGAAGAAAAACTAAAGTAATTTCACAATTTAGTTCTGAACAAGTCCGAGCATCTACCTGGAAGCGGTATGTTATTAATTATTAGTTGGCCGGCTTGTTGCGATGTTCACAATATCCCACAATTAGACCCTTCTAGCGAGATGTTGGTTTTATCTCCTTTTCAAGGGGTATAACGTTTTATCGTTGAAAATCTGTCATTTAACTTTTTGGAGAATTGAAACAACGAATTTGGATAAAAAAATTTACATTATATTTATACTTATTTATTATTTTAATGTCATAATCATTATAAATCTGAAGAGTATGTTTGTTTGTTCGGTTGAACGCGCTCATCTCAGGAACTACTGGTACGAAATGATAAATATTTTTTGTGTTGGATAGTCCAAATGAAAAATCCAAAACAAAAAATATTTATTTTATACTTATGTTATGTAGTATAAATATTGAGGAAGGGTATAGGCTACGACCAATAGGAGCGGAGCATCATAAAGACTTTAAGTGACAGACCGAACTACACGCAAGCAATACCGCGGGCGGAAGCTAGTTTATTAAATAAAAACTAAATCACTTATCGGAGCTGTTTAACTTGACCAGTAAGACCCTTGCATACTTCATTGGACAGCAATTTTTTGTACAACAACAGTTTACTCACTTCGAATCACCTAATTTTATTTACAAGCGTTCGCCCCCACAGCAACCTCATATTTTACGAATACCTAAATTCATTACAGTCCGTAATATGCAACTACGATCACAGATCATTTATATTCTCTTAACTTTTGGATGAATATTCCATCATTTGCCAGTCTACATAACAGCTCCTATGAACAATTACTACGAAAAGCAAGTTTGCCGTCGTTCTAAATAGTACAGTCAAAATTTGGGAGTTTTACCCATCCAATAACTGGAGGAAGTGTGAGCAATACAAAATTTCTATTCCAATTTCTGTAGTAAAATTAAATACAAGCATCTAAAACGGTAACTAACTAACTTTAGTTTAGTTTCTGTGCCCGTTACCGCAGCCTTAAGGTAACAATCCAGTGGAGGCGGTGAAGGAGCTAGGTGAGCGCAGAGTAACGAGGCGAGCAAAGAGGAACGAGCTGAGCGGAGAGGAGCAATGTAAGTGGAGCGAAGTGCGAAGCGATAGGCGATGTTAATAAGAAATAACTTTTTTACATGATCTTTCCATGATATTTCTTCTTCCTTTCAGAATGTTCAAAGTACTTAAATATTTCTATAAAAACTTAATAATACTAAAAAGCAAAATCCAAATAAAACTTCAGTTCACTGTAGCTTACAAACTCTACTAGTGGAGCAAAGCCTTTCCAGAATAGAGTTGGCCACTCGACCGTGAAATTTGGTTAGTTCAAACTGATGGTAGAGATATAACAGTCAGAATTTTGTTAGGAACACTAAACTTTTATCAAATGGTCATACAAATGTAGATTAGGCTTTATCTTGACGGATAATACACGTTAAAAACAGCTTAAAATGTTAATGGTGCTAATTCTTTCGTTTACAAATTATAACGTAATATTTTTCGCTATATATAACATAACATACATAACATACCATCACGCCTGTATTCCCCGAAGGGTTAGGCAGAGGCGTACTTATGTACACCCACAGTTCGCCGGTATGTTTAGGTCCCAATAGTAGTAATAGGGGGCGAGCCTATTGCCATTAACCGGGCACAAATCCAGACTCCGAGCTGCTATTGAGAATTTCGTAGAAAAACCCAATAACACTTTGCTCGACCTGGGGATCGAACCCAGGACCTCTAGCGTTGCTATCGTGTTTGGGACCACTAGACTAATGAGGCTTTCGCTTCGCTTTTCGGTATATATAAAATAGCAAAAAATAATTACATAAAGTAGTCTACTTTATCTTATTCTAACAGGATAACATTACCCTTCTGTAAAAAAAAACCTAAACGCTTCGTTGGTGTCTCTTATATAATTAAATAATAACTTTCAAAAGGCCTCATTTATCTAGTCGTCCTAAGCGTGACTGCTACGCTAGAGGTTCGATTTCCAGGTCGAGAAAACTGTCGTTAGGGTTTTGCTGTGAAATTCTCAGTTGAAGCTTGGATTTTGAATGTGTGCCCATTAACCGGGCACTCGTCTCCTATACCATGGAACCTAAACATACCAAAGAGCTGTGGGTGTTCATTAGTAAACCTCTGCCTTACTCTTTTGTGAATACGGGCGTAATAGTGTGTTTTGTTTTACAAACTACATAAAATCATTTAACCTCACTCTGTTTCTTATAAAAAATAAAAATTATAAAAGAAGATTTATGTAGACCTTTCTAACTGTGTTAATCGACGTAGCGAAGATTTAGGACAACAACATTAAAAAAGTCTCATCCCATCGACACGACAATGAAGAATGTTAATTTATTCGCGATCGCCATAAGTCGTAGATTTTTTTTTTAGTCAAATTAAATTACAGTATAGACTAATTTGATAGTTCTAAAGATAGATTACTGACCTGTCAAATAGGGCAAGAATAATAAAAATTCAGTATACGAGTACATTAAAACACGAGTACATGTACAAGAAGGAGTTCATGTGCCAAATTATGTATTTATGTATTTTATGTATCTCTACTAACATTAGTTTTAAGTTTGTACTAACATGTTTATATGGTACTAGATTTTGCCAGCGACTTCGTCCGCGTGGAATAGTTACTTTGTTCCCTAGTTCTTCGCCCGCGGTTTCACCTGCGTTGCCCCGTTCCTAAGGGTTGTAGCGTGATGTTTTATAGCTTGAAACCTTTCTCATAAATCTCTCATTTAACTCAAATCACTCATTTTCCCAACATTTCCCTTCACTGCTCTGCTCCTATTGATCGTAGCGTGATGAAAAGTATACTATAACCTGCCCAGGAGTATGAAGAACAATTGTACCAAGTTTCGTTGAAATCCGTCGAGTGGTTTTTGTTTCTATAACGAACATACAGACAGACAGACAGACAAAAATTTTACTGATTGCATTTTTGGCGTCAGTATCGATCACTAATCACCCGCTGATAGTTATTTTGGAAATATATTTCATGTACAGAATTGACCTCTCTACAGATTTATTATAAGTATAGATTATTATTTGTATGCCTTTCATGGTGAAATATAGTGACACAATAATATTTATAATTTCCACCAAGTTGTACTTATCACCTATGTTTAACAAATACTCTATTTCCATTATCCGGGCACATATGCCAAACTCTGAGCTGCTACTGAGAATTTCATAATCCAATAAAACTTTTCTCGACCTGAGAATCGAACCCAGGACCACTAGACTAATGTGGCAGTTACGTATTTTGCAACCATTTGTAAATTAAGAAAGTGTGGTGGAGGCTCTCAGGATTCGTAGGCTGTTATTGTGTTGTATTAAAATCGTGATTCAATAATTTCAAACTTTTGAGTTTTTTGTCAGTTTTGTCCATGTTTTCTCTATGAAATTGTCAAATTATATTAATATACAAGGATAACAGGTGGACCATAAATGTAACGACATGGAAGGGTCGGCCAGGCAAACGCCGAATGGGGAGACCCTATATGAGATGGGAGGATGATATAAAGAAGATCGCAGGAACAAACTGGTTACAAACAGCAAAAAACAGAGGAAAAAGGAAATCCTTGGAGGAGGCCTTAACCTGAGAGGGGTCCATGGATACTATGAAATATTTGTTATCATTTTTGCAATACAAATGTTAAGCTAGATTGAATTGTTTATGTAGGTGTCTATAAAATTCTAAATAAATAAAATATATAAATATCAAGGTATAAGGTGACGACTTGGTATCAGGTGGCTCGTCTCCTCGTTTGCCGACATGATCAATAAAAGAAAAACAAATCTAATAGTCGCGTAAGTTACAGAAATCAGTAAGCTAGATTAGTGACCACACGAACAAAGACCAATTGAAGTTAAAATTTCCTCCTCAAAATTATATCATAAAAACCGTAAATACAACCGATTTTACATTTTCATGCCTCCATTTTACCTACAAAATAAATATACCGTCAATACCGAATTTTGACGCAAAAATCGTTCACCTAATCTTTTTGTCTTGCGTAATGCGTCGCGAATACGAATTCCCAATACTGCTATTGACAGACGGCAGTAATAATTTTACGATTTCGTGAGAATCTATGTGTTACGATTACGTGAATGGACTAGCTACGATACGGCTTATAACTTTATTGTACCGAATTGACTTAATGCAATCGGAGCCTTAAAATTTGTCATCTCTTTTTGGATACCGTGGCATGTCTCCCCTGAGGGAGATATTCGATCTTTTGAAAGGCGTCCACGGGAATATAGCTTCAATGCCTGCAATGCTATACTCCTCAGAGAACGATCGAATTTGTAATGGGGCGCCAATCCGGGATAGATAAACCACAAAGTGCACTATGAAACTATAGCTTCAAACTTTCTAACGTGGTACAGCCATACTTCGGCACGAATGGGCCGGCTCGACCGGAGTGATACCACGGCCTCACAGAAAACCGGTGTCAAGCAACGTTTACGTTGTGTTTCGCCGAGTGAGTGAGGTTATCGGAGGCCCAATCCCCTTTTAAAAGGAAGGCAACGCACTTGTGACGCCTCTGGTGTTGCGGGTGTCCATGGGCAGCGGTAATCGCTTACCATCAGGTAATCCGTCTGCTCGTTTGTCTTTCTATCTATATCTATATTTTGGTTCAATCTTATTAAAATATGTTGTATATTACATTTGGAACATAAATGCCGCTAAGCCACAAACTAAGCAATGTTTGTATCTTGTGGCTCAATAAAAAACTGTGGAAAAACCACAGAAATAAAGTTCCAGCGACTCCTCGGATATTTAGATGGTCGTGGGCAGCGGTGATGACTTACCATAAGCCAAAAGCTAATTTACCCCCTAGGCCCATATATAAGAACATACAAACATCCTCACGCCTTTGTCCCATAGGGGTAAGCTGAAACTACAGAACGCCACTTTCTACGATTCTTGTATAGTTCTTTTGCTTCGTTCACATTCATACATCCTGTCATACACACGCGCCGGATGCGAGTACATACATTTGCTCCGTACATCCTTATCCTTACTACAAACATCCATGCATTCATAGGTACTCGTAGCGTGAAAGATTACTTTCACGCCAGAACGGCTGAACGGATCTGGATGAAATTTGGCACAGAGATAGATTATAGTCTGGAATAACACATAGGCTTTTTATCCAGGTCGGACCCAATTCTGAAGACCGCATAGACAAAGTCGCAGGCAGAAGTTAGTACCCAATAAAAATATTTCCTTAGTTTCAAATGTAACAATATTTAACTGAAATATTAACTATTTCTCTCATTTAACAATTAATGAAATGAAAACTATAGCGGAATTAATCATTGTACGTGTCAGCAACTTTTAATTTGTGGGAAAAAATCTTCTGATACAACATAAGCCTCAACTTTATTTCTACTAATTAATGTTTCCAGCAACGCTAACATAGCATTTTACTTGCAAATCCCTGCTATTCTTAAGTTTGTATGGAAATTGCGGCATAAACTTAAGCACGTTGAAGCACAAACTGCAAACATGTTGGGAGTTGAACTTCAAGTTGACCATAGAATACATAATGCCTTCAGGAACAGGTAAACATTAATTGTATTATAAAGGGATGTTTTGCTATGTTCTACTTAAACAGACTTTATTAGGCGAGTGATCCTAAGCGCGACGGAGTTCCTAGATCGAGCAAAGTGTTATTGTTACGAGCTGGGGTTCGGGATAAATTTAATTAACACCAATTTCACCGAAACAACAAATATTTTAATTATCTTGACAAACACACAACAGAAATTACAGAGAATGTCACAACACTATCACTTGTCACACGTGTAATCGCTTAACTTCGTTTGGATATTCACTTCACCGTGTCCAGAACTAAACTGACTACCTGAAGACCAGTATTTATATGAATCACGAAGATTCTAGAATCGAACAATCTGGATAGGTCCACAAAAGACGAGTAGGTAAGTACCTACTTATAAACAATAAACGATCAAGTGATCGTCTATTGTTTACGGTCATTCACCTTGAACCCGGCTTTCCTTCGAATGTTCTACGTGCTTCTACGTCTTCTTCTACCCATTTCCGTACTAATAGTTACTCGGTGTAACATTATTGTTTTTCTATGAAATTCTCAGTACTTAGCATTTCTGAATTTGGATTTGTCCCCTACTACATGGGACCTAAACATCCCGGCCATCTGTGTACACTCAGAGGAATATAGGCGTGATTGGGTTATTGGGTTTTTGGGTTTGGGATTTGGGTTTAGTTGTTAATGTATGTGAGATTTGTGTTCGGAAACACACCCACAATAAGGAGAAGAATCCTTAGTGTGGCTACGTTTACTATGGAACAGTAACAAATACATATAGATTATATAAATAACTAATGGTTCCATTCAAGGACCGTACTCGCGAAACATTTCAGAAAAAGCTTTTCCAACTAACGTATCGTCAAATATTCGTATCAGCATTATCTTTATCCACCCTTTTGCTGTTCCACATAGGCTTGCTCTCAGATAGAGACGAGTTAAGCTATAGCCCACCACGTTGACCTAGTGTGGGTTGGCATGCTTTACATGCAGTCAAGAAAACATCTGATATACGAGTATGCAGTTCACCTCACGTTGTTTTCCTTCACCGCTTAAGCGCGTGATAATTGATTTTATTAAGGGTCCGACGGAGCTTGAATTTTCCACAAAAACGTAATCGCGAAATAAATCGTAATTCAGACAATATTCTATCAAATTATGTTATTATTCGGATTTGGATACCGTTAATCTAGGTTCTATTACTTCACCGGAAATAAAAGACCGGAAATTCGTTCCAAACTTGACAAAGTTATCAATGATTTTGAACGAAATGGTAGGGTCCTAGATTAACGGTATCGGAATCCAAATAATAACAGAACTTTATTAAATTGTGTTTGAATTACGATTTACTTCGGTACCTATAACGTTTGTAAGAGAAATTCGGTCCGCCGGATTCATAATACGCACAAAAATTTAGAAGTTAGAGGAGTCTTGGATTCGAACTGGAGATATTTGACTTGGTACTCAATGATCATATCACTACGAATATTTATCAACTCTATCCAAAACTCTTTTACCTAAAACAAAACTGCATTGTCAATCTGTAAAACAGTACGCTAGTCGTAATCAATGAAATTGGAACTTTTTCGACTTTGCCCGTTGAACCGCGTATAATCTATTTCAAACAAACGGATTGTCGGACCATAGTTAATTGAAAACTGATGAATTTCACCAGCTTTTGTTTCAAACCGGCAGGGTACACCTTTCTGTAAAATCCATTATAATCTGTCGCATACAAGAGAATTGATGTAGAAAAAGGTCGTATTTATTTTACAGTTTGGAAGATTTTATTATTGGATTTAGTTTTTAATTGACTGGTAGTAGTCTCCAAATTAACTGAAATAAGTTTGTTTGCCTGTCTGTTTATTTGTTTTTAGTCGGTTACTCCTAAGCCACTGATCCAATTTTGACGAATTTTAGAATAGAGATAGATACCATCACGCCTGTATTCCCAGAAAGTTTAGGCAGAGGGGTACTATTGTACACCCACAGTTCGCCGGTATGTTTAGTGTCCATGTAGTAGGGAGCGAGCCTGTTGGCATTTAACTGGACACAATTCCAAACTCCGAGACTGAGAATTTTATAGAAAACCCAAAAACACTTTGCTCGACCTAGGAATCCAACTCAGGGCCTCTAGCGTAGCAGTTGCGCTTGGGACCACTACACTACTGAGGCCGTCAAACAAATTAACTTATAAAATTAAACAAAAAAAAATTATGTGTGACAAATAAATCCAGATCAGCTAAATGCCCCAGACCACCGGTGAGCAGCCTGGCGCTGGTTTTCGACTGGACCCCCTGATGCTGTTAACAAAAGGATTGGATGCAACTTCGTTCAATCATGAATCCCTTTGACAAACGTGTTAACTACAGCAATTTCGCCTTTGACCGTTCCGTAGAGGACGGTCACTATATCTCATCCTTCAAACAAGACTCATATTGTGATGAGTTCATTATTCTCCTTTGACGTCACAAATTTCCATCAAGTGCATGATCCATTTTCATTGATGGATGAGAATCTTAGGGCGTTAGTACACGCTACGAGTTGCGAAAATAAACCACAACATTTTCTTTCTCACTCTAACGTATGTAATTTTCTATGCTTGTCTCTTTTGTATGCTGCAATTCCTAATTGTTTCGCTGCGATACGCGTAGATGTACTAAAGACATTAACCAATCAATTCCAAGTGAAGTTACAATGACCGTCAGTACCTATGTAGTTTGATAAACTTTCCAGTGTAATAGAATATACAATCGCTTGAATTTTTTTGTGGAAGACGGTGTTTATTGAATCCTCGTTGAAGACTACAGATCCACTAAAAAGAGCTGATAATATCTTCAAAATTATCAGCTCTTTTTAGTGCCGCTATGTTGTACGCCACGTTTGGCGTAGTGGCTGAGCGATCGGCTTCTGCGCCACGTGTTATGGGTTCGATAGCGGAGCAAATATTTGTATGAACTAAGGTAGTTGTTCCGGGGCGTTCGTGTATGTGAAAATTTGTGTTTGTAAACGCACCCACGATACAGGAGAACATCCTAGTGTGGGGCAAAGTTTCTTTATAAAAAAAAACATAAGAAAAAAAGGCTCAGAAATTATAGCTATACACACAGATACACACGTTAAACCTATATATCTCTCAGTTTGCGTCAGAAGATAAAATGTCTTGAAAATAACAATTCGTGAAATAAAAATATTTATCTTTATCAACAGTGAAGCTCCTTATTCGCCCCCTATTACGTGGGACCTAAACATACTAACGAACTGTGCATATATACTTATTTTTTTTTAAAGCTTAGTAGCAATGTGGATCGCACATTACTAGTATTCTTGTTAACCTCGTGCTAAGCTAAAATGCTTGTGTTACGAGTGGGTTCACGTCGGTAGTGCAATGGGTGGGTTTCGAACCGGCAACCACATGATTGCAAGTCCGACACCTTCGCCATTAGGCTACCGCCGCTTTTTATTTTATGTGTTATGCAGCAGAGGTGTACTTTTTTAAAATTACATCTCTGCTACATAACCCTGCAAACCTTATATGGTTTGTAGGGTTATGTAGCAGAGATATCAACAATCAAGAAGACGTTGCACACTAACACAACTTAACAACATATTTGAAGGTGAGTTAATCTGCTAACGTGCACTAGGACTAGACCATACACATATTATATTATACCTATACCAACAATAAGTAAACATCTATCCCCTCAACTTAAGTAATTGTAAAAAATATCTCTAAGAGGCCCTCCCAAGTATGTCCTACAAAGGTACAGTGAAATTACAGACAGTGGTAAAATAACATTATTTTGTTTTTTTTTTGTTGTTTTTCCTTTGTTGTAATTAATTTAATATTTTGTGTGATTATTTTAGATATTACTAGCTCTTTTCGCTTGAAATACAGACTTACCTAGTTCAGGTTTATGTATTACAATAGTATCTAACTAATTTATACTTTGTATTACCTAGTTTATACTTCTTATAAGCAATGTTTTTTTAATAAATTATTTCAATTATAACTTCTCAATCTGAGAAGAAATCCATGTCCAACCATGGGATAAAAAGGTCCAAATATTATCCAACCCATAATACAATAGATTGCAATAAAAGTTTACATCATATCGTGAGTTAGGTCGTATTATACCGATGCGAACGAAAATAAGAGTGTATCCTTCTGAAAGACGATATTAGGATCCTCGCACATGCCCGACATGCGTGCGGAATTTCTATTAGGTACCTAACAAACGTTTTGCTTCATGTTCAGTGTGTGAGTAGATACGGCTCTATGATTGGATGAGCATAGCAATGATAGCCTAGATATATGACCATTGCACTGCCTAGTGAAAGATCTTGAGTTCCAATATAAGGCACGCACCTTTGACTTTTTGAAATCATGTACGTATTTATAATTAATTATGATTCGCTTAAACGGTGAAGAAAAACATCGTGAGGAAAGCTGCATGCCCGAGAGATTGTCTCGACGGCGTGTAAACTCCACCAACCAAATAAACACTAAATATTATTGTCCAGATACAGTACCTGTCCTGAACACTATGGTCAGAAGGAATATGTTATGTATGAGTATGTGGAGTCTTCGTTAGCAATCAGGAGTTATCCTAATATAGACATTTGAGACTATAATTTATATATTGAGACTTTATATTTAAATTATCTGTCACATACACACGCTTTATAGGTACACACAAGTTTACAGTACGGAGCTCACAGGATAAGCGGCGGTAGCCTAATGGCTAGGCCACGGACTTGCGATCATGACATGTGAACGCCGGTTCGAACCCTACCCATAGCACTACCAACGTGAACCCACTCGTAACACAAGCATTTAGCTTAGCACGAGGGGTTAACAAGAATACTAGTAATGTGGGACCCACATTGCTAGTAAGCTTTTAAAAAAAAAATATTATGTACATATGTGCAAAGATGCACCTACAATACAATCTCAAATCGAAGTGCTCAGTTCGATTCCCAGATCAAGTACTGTTGTTGGGTTGTTTTAAGAATATCTCAGTAGCATTCCACCAATAGTCATCCATTATTTATTTAATACTCGTACTTAAAAGATTTACAGACAAATCACATTTATACATTTAAACGTGGGAGAGCCATGCTTCGGCACGAATGGGCCGGCTCGGCCGGAGTGATACCACGGCCTCACAGAAAACCGACGTCAAACAACGATTACGTTGTGTTTCGCCGAGTGAGTGAGGTTACCGGAGGCCCAATCCTTTTTTAAAGGGCGGGCAATGCACTTGTGACTCCTCTAGTGTTGCGGGTGTCCATGGGCGGCGGTAATCGCTTACCATCAGGCGACCCGTCTGCTCGTTTGTCCCACTATCCCTTAAACAAACTGAGAGAAAGAAATTGTTGTCCCAATTAAAAATCATAACAAATAAAAAGTTAGAAGGATTTTTTTTTGCTTCAGTCTCCAACAAGCTCTCACGAATAAGCCCCCGCATGTTTCTAAAATAGGCTCTCATCCTAGATCGCGGTGAGCCGCGGACTACGCAATATGAGATGAAGGGGATTGTTTCTCTGTATGCGATAAAAATAACACGAATAACGACTTGTGTCGCATATTCATAAAAATATTATTATTGTGTTTAGCTATATTTATTTTAGCATTATTATTAGTATACCCCGTGTGGAGAAGGGTTCGAATACTGTTTCTCACTACCTTTCAGATAGGCATCCCGTAAGAGGCGTGAAAATATCTGACTTGATTGACTTTTTTACGTGGGAGAGCCATGCTTCGGCACGAATGGGCCGGCTTGACCGGAGTGATACCACGGCCTTACAGAAAACCGGCGTCAAACAATACCTCCGTTGTGTTTCGCCGAGTGAGGTTACCGGAGGCCCAATCTCCTTTTAAAAGGTCGGCAACGCACTTGTGACTCCTCTGGTGATGGTCCATGGGCGGTGGTAATCGCTTACCATCAGGCGATGCGTGTGCTCGTTTGCCCTCCTATCCCATAAAAAAAAACTTGCTCGATGGTAGGACCTCTTGGGGTCTGGCTGGCCACCCTTACATTGGAGTCTGTCGTAAAGTATCTTGATGTGTGTTTCGACTTTTGCACGTAAGAGCCAGTTCCCCTCGGTTGCTGCGGCTCTGGCAGTCTGCAGTCCGTAGGGGCTCTTAAAGGCCGGCAAAGCATCAGCAACTCCTCTGGTATTGCAGGTGTCCATGGCCAACGATGACTGTACTACAAACGGGGACTAAAAACGGGCTGACGAACCACCAGGTGGTTCATCAGCCCGTTTGCCGTTTCCATAAAAAAAATCTACTGATTTTTGAGACGTACGCGAATACTAGACATATTGATATAAAACCAGTTTAAACCATTTTTATCGCGATTTTCGACGACGTTTCGGACCCCTTACACTTATTATATAGTACTTGTCTGCCCTTGACCATGGGGTCCGAAACGTCGAGATTTTGTTAATGTAAATATAACGCCATAATATCCGTAAATCTGTTTTATGTACATTATTAGAAGTTTGACTGCCCCGTTGCCCCGTGCAGCCTAGTATTCCTAAGCGCGACTGCTACACCAGAAGTCTGGGTGCAATTCCCAGGTCGAACAAAGTATTAGTGGATTTTTCTATGATACGCTCAGTAGCAGCTCGGGGTTTTGTGCCCTGTTAATGGCAACAAGCTCGGCCCCTATTACATGGGACGTAACCATACCAATGAACTGTGGATGTACTTTAGTACACCTCTGCCTAACCCTTCGGGGAATACAAGCGTGATGGTATGTATTTAGTAGTTTTACTTTTAGGACCTCTAGATTAATGAGGCCGATATGTTTATATTCATACCTTCAACAGATTTATTTATACAAGGTAAACGTAACATATGGGTAATCGTATGCAAATCCTTTGTATTATGTATGCGTCGACTTAGCAACGTCTCACTTGTACAGTGAAGCGAATAATCTTCTGTCGTATACAAAATGTATGAAGGTAAGGATTTTATAAAAGAAAAACCTAGGATCTTTGACAAAAAATTGAAAGTTAATATGTACTACTTAAAGGAAGTTTTACTTGAAGCCATGCTTCGGCACGAATGGGCCGGTTCGACTGAAGTGATACGACGGCCTCAAAGAAAACCGGCGTTAAACAACGCAACGCAACCATGTATATGCTGCCTGTATTCAACAATTCCCAGGTCTTTCCAGGTCTTCTGTCCATCTCGCTAAGGCCGTCTTACGCTATGTTTTCTAATGCGTGGTCTGCAAGAACCATTTTGCCCCAGCAGCAATTAGTTCTACGAGCTCAAATAACGCTTACATTGTGTTTCGCCGAGTGAGGGAGGTTACCGGAGGCCCAATCCCCTTTTAAAAGGCGGGCAACGCACTTGTGACTCCTCTGGTGTTGCGGGTGTGATCATGGGCGGCGGTAATCGCTTACCATCAGGCGATACGTCTGCTCGTTTGTCCCCCTATCCCATAAAAAAAACGTTTCCTTATCACATTATTTCTCAATCTATCATTCCGCGAGTGGCGCGTCGCCCGGGAGGTGGAGACGTTGTCGGACCACCGCTACATCCGGTTCGACCTCTCCGCCCAGACCGCGGGCGGCCGCAGCCTATCGGCTCCGCGGAGGGACGGCCCACGCTGGGCGCTCACGCGCATGGACAAGGAAGCTCTTGAGGAGGCGGCCATTATACAGGCCTGGATAAGGGAGTCGGCCGAAGGACCCGTCGACGTCGAACGAGAGGCGCAGTGGTTCCGCGGGGCGATGACGCAGATCTGCGACGCGTCCATGCCCCGGGTTCGCACGCAGTCCTCGAGGCGCCAGGTGTACTGGTGGTCTGCCGAGATCGCGCAGCTGCGCGTCACGTGTGTGGCGGTCAGGCGCCGGTACACTCGGTACCGAAGACGACGTCGACGGACCCGCGAAGAGGAGGCCGCGCTGTATGAGGCGTACCGCGCGGCGAAGGAGGCTCTGTGGCTGGCCATCGAGCGCTCCAAGACGCGGTCCAGGGAGGAGATGCTGGAGACCTTGGATGGGGATCCGTGGGGGCGCCCGTATCGCATGGTCCGGGGCAAGCTCCGTGCCTCGGGCCCCCCACTCACCGAGAGTCTCCAGCCGCAGCTGCTGCGAAATGTGGTGGCAGCTCTCTTCCCTGAGCGTGGAGTATACGCTCCGCCGCCGATGGCACCGCCCTCAGCCGCAGAGCCTGAAGGCGAGGTTGTCGTCAGCGTCCCCGAGGTGACACGACCAGAGATGGGAGCAGCCGTGGCACGGCTCCGGGCCAAAAATACCGCCCCGGGGCCCGACGGAGTGCCGGGCCGTGCTCTCGTCCTAGCTCTGGAGGAGCTAGGGCCCCAACTGAGAGGACTCTTCTCGGCGTGCCTAGAGCAGGGCCAATTTCCGACTTTGTGGAAGACGGGTCGCCTGGTCCTGCTCAGGAAGGCAGGGCGCCCTGCCGACTCGCCGTCCGGGTATCGGCCCATAGTGCTGCTGGACGAGGTGGGCAAGCTGTTCGAGCGGATAGTAGCAGACCGCCTCGTCAGCCACTTGTTCACAGAGGGGCCGGACCTGGACGACAGCCAGTTCGGTTTTCGGCGTGGGCGCTCCACAGTGGACGCCATAATGCGGGTGAGAGTCCTGGCGGAGGATGCGGTGTCCCGGGGCGGGGTCGCGCTGGCGGTGTCCTTGGACATCACCAACGCCTTCAACACCCTGCCCTGGAGTTGTATCAGGGAGGCCCTGCGGTGCCACAGGGTACCTCCCTACCTCCGCCGCGTGGTTGGGGCCTATTTGGCGGACAGGTGTGTCACCTGCGGGGGACGCGACGGCACGGTACAGCGCGCCATGTCGTGCGGTGTTCCACAGGGCTCGGTGTTGGGCCCACTCCTGTGGAACATCGGGTACGACTGGGTGCTGAGAGGCGAGCTCGCACCGGGGGTGGACCTGACGTGTTACGCGGACGACACGCTGGTCACCGCCCGGGGGAGCTCGCACAGGGAAGCAGCGTTGCTAGCTACGGGTGCGGTCTCACAGGTGGTGGGCCGCATACGGCGCCTCGGCCTGGAGGTGGCCCTCAACAAGTCGGAGGCCATCGCTTTCCATGGCCCCCGACGGGCGCCGCCGCCGGGATTACACATCGAGGTGGGGGGGGCCCGGATTGCTGTCGAGTCCACCATGAAGTACCTAGGATTGGTGCTCGACAGCCGGTGGGACTTCGGGCCCCACTTCCTGCGGCTGGCGCCGAAGTTGATGGGCGCGGCAGGCGCGCTATCAACGCTGCTTCCCAATTTGGGAGGCCCGAGCACCGCCTGTAGGCGGTTGTACGTGGGGGTCGTGCGGTCCATGGCCCTGTATGGGGCCCCGGTGTGGGCGGCCGACCTGACGGCCCGCAGCATCGCCGTGCTGCGAAAACCGCAAAGGGCGATGGCCGTCAGAGTCGTCCGCGGCTACCGCACGATCTCCCACGAGGCGGCTTGTGTGCTGGCCGGATCCCCGCCCTGGGACTTGGAGGCGAAAGCGCTCGCGTCACTGTATCGGTGGCGCAAGGAGGAGTGGACGCGAGGGGCTAGACCGGTGCACCGACAAATAGTCCAGCGCCGGTCAGAGCTCCACCGAGTCCTAGTGGCGGAATGGCGGGACAGGCTCTCTTGCCCTACCGCTGGCCTCGCTACAGTCGAGGCGGTCCGGCCAGTGCTCGAGCGCTGGCTCGGGAGGAGGCACGGCTCCCTGACGTTTCGGGCGACGCAGGTGCTCTCGGGGCATGGCTGCTTCGGGAAGTACCTGTGTCGCATAGGCAGGGAGCCGGACGCCCGGTGCCATCACTGCGCCCATCGGGAGGACACGGCGCTGCACACGCTAGTGGAGTGTGCCGCTTGGGAGGAGCCGCGCCGTGTCCTCGCAGTTGCGGTGGGAGACGACCTGTCGCTGCCGGCCGTCGTTCGCTCAATGGTCGGCAGCGCGGCGTCTTGGGACGCAGTGATCGCCTTCTGCGAAACTGTCGTCTCGCAGAAGGAGGTCGCGGAGCGGGAGAGGGAGAGTGCCAGCACTGACCCGACCCGCTCCCGGCGCACCGGGAGACGTCGGCGGAGGGCAGACAACGCCCTCCTCCAGCCTCCATAAATGGGTCCGGGGGTGGCGGGCGCGGGGACGCCCGCCACACCCCCCCTTCTAGGACCCGAGGCGGTGGCGCGTAGTGTTCCACGCGCGCCCCTCAATGGCGATGGGGGGGAGTCCAACGCCTCACTCCCCCCCTACATATGTACAGATGGGGCCCGCAGGGGCGGGCCGGCACCAGTCGGGGGCCGCGGACGAATTGTCTGTTTCCCGTAGCCCCCGACGCCGCAGGTGCAGGAGGGAACACCGTGTGGTTTTTAGTCGGTAGGTCACCCACTCTGGGTGGAGTCCGACACGCCCCGTCGCCTCCCCGGGCGGCGGATGTCCATGAGGATTTTCCACACGAAACCAAAAAAAAAAAAAAAAAAAAGGCCCAATCCCCTTTTAAAAGGTCGGCAACGCACTCGTGACTCCTCTGGTGTTGCGGGTGTCCATGGGCGGCGGTAATCGCTTACCATCAGGTGATCCGCCTGCTCGTTTGCCGAGAGAGAAGAGAAGAAAAGAGCTATGTGCCCATACCAACTTACGCTATTGCTTTTCAAGCATTTCATTTTTCAGATTTTCAAGTATGTTGGTAACATAAGGCAATGTAATGGGATTAGAGATGGGTTTATGCCAGGGCATTAATTTTTTCCGCCCAAAATGCCTGGGCAGAAACCCATCTATATAGATGGGTTTATGCCAGAGCATTTATTTTTTTACCCAAAATGCCCGGGCAGAAACCCATCTATAAATGGGATCAATGAATAAATAATAGAATAACTTTTAAACAAAAGGTAAAACCTTAAAACCTTCAAAAACATTTAAAAAATGTTTTCGAACATTTTCGAAAGTCGGTGCCTTCGATTTTAGTCAGATCATTCGTTTTCGACACCGACTTTTTTGTTATGTTATTTTATTTCAACATTTTGAGTGGCGACTAGAATTTTACTTATTAATGTAATTTAACTTGTTATTAATTATTGGTTACTTAATTTAACTTGTTACTGTAATTTCATGTCATGTATTTTTGTGTGTAATACAAAACTTTGATCTGCTACTGAGAATTTCGGAGAAAATCCCGATAGTAGGTAGGTACTTTCGTTTGCTCCAAACTTGCTTGCAACCAATGAGGCTGCTATAAATAAAAAAAAAACAACAATAAATGAAAACAATTCTCCAGTAAAGCTGTTCACCAAAACCGAATCCGATAAACAACGAGACAATAGGCACTAGAATTGATTCGCGCCATCAGCCCTCCCCCCCTCCTACCATGAGACTAATGCCGCCATTACCAGGACAAATCAGCGACGAGTCGACGGCGACGAATCGTATGTTTCTACATCGAGAGAGAATTAGTGGTAATGGGGATAGTTGCTCAATGACAGATCTAAAGGTGATTTGGAAACTGATGTTAGTTTTTTCCATGGTGAGAGCTATGCTCATTGTCTAATATTGCATTAGACAACGAGCATAGCTCTCTCCATATTATCCTTATTTATCTATATTAATATAATTCAAATCAAAATTATAAATGCAAAAATAACTCGTGTCTCTGTTTGTTATATCTCTATGCCTAAACTGCTCAGTTTTTATGACGACACGTTTGGCGTAGCGGCTGGGCGATCGTACGGATCGTACCTGATTTTCAACTTTTAAATTATCGATTGTGATAATTAATTTACCGAAATAGTAAATATCTACATTTGGAATTTCCGTGAAGTAAAGGAGGTTGCTATAGAGGAAAACATAAGTTTGTCCAAACAAAAGCAGTAAAAAACCTACAAGATACGCGCGAAAACCATAACCCTTCCCTGGCAGTCGGGTAAAAAGGTGAGCAATACAAATTATATCATAACATGACGTCATTCATTTTTCTGCAGAATCTTTCAAAAGAAATAGTGCGTACGATAAATGGGTGACCCTTACAACCTTATGCTTGCTCTGTTATCAATACCATTCCTATTTCATTGAAATAGTTGATCCGGCAAGGAAGAGCCCCATCCGAATTTACTGACCATACGTGTGATACGCCATACAAAACCACCATTTGATACTCAACTTTATTTTCTAATATCAGAGTTTATATTTGAATGTCAGCCTTTCCAAAACATCGCATCAAAGTATTTTCAATCTTCATTCAAAGAAATAGAGATAAAAATTCAATCGGGTTGCGGACGTGATCACATAAAATGAAACCTTATGACCAGGTAATAAAGACAATGTTTGAAATGATAATAAACTGCTACAAAACCGATTTATTAGACTAGTACATGGTTTTGAATATGGTTCTATGATTGTTATGATGACAGCACGTTTGGCGTAATAGCTGAATGATTGGCTTTTGCACAATGGGTTGTGGCTTCGAACCCCGCACGGAACATGATATCTACGTATACCTATAGGTATTCCGTACGGTATTGTATAACTTAAATATTTATATTAATATAGAGTGGGTCTTACCCGATAGATATAATCTGGGTGTCTTTAAATCACGAGTGGATCGGTTTCTTCTAGGCAAGCGCGCTCCATCGTAAATCGCAGTGTCGCTTAACATCAGGCAAACTGGTGGTCAAGCGTAATCCTATCAAGAATTAAAAAAAAACGTCTTGTATTTATTCAAGAACTGATGATTCAGCATTCTTATTCATACAGCATAGCAGCCCGCGGTTTAGTTTCTATCAAAATGTATCCAATCTAAAATTGGTTCAGTGGTTTAGGCGTGAAAGCGTAAGAAAGAAACTGACAGAGAGATGAGAGTGATTTCCGCAATTATAATATTAATTATGGATACTGGGTGAGATAAACCTGCAAGTAGGTACTTAGGTAGGTACTGAAAAATTATAAGTTATGTTCCACAAGTTTGGAAAATTCACAAAAAGAAATATTTCCCTTTACAAAGAATCAAAGTCAAAAACTTAAAAGTCAAAATGTTTTATTTCAATTAGACCACTAAATAGGTACTTTTGAAAAGTCAAAACTATTTGCACGGTTCCGAAAAGTGGGTCGTATGGAGAAGAGCCGGCAAGAAACTCCATAGACACTCTTTTAAAAAAATAGAAAAAGAGAGAAAAATAGAAAAGAATCTTACCGATGGATATTTCTTTGTAAGTTTTTTTTTTCTTTTATACTTACACGTAGAATAAAAGTTGTTAGTTTTGACTACGGTAATGATTCCTATAACGCATTCTTCAGGCAGTCACCAAGCAGAAAAGCAAACTCTTAAAATGATCAGCCAACTCATACGATGTCCAAAGAAAAATAGTTCCTATCTTAGCACATAATAGAATGTATATTTGACTTCTTCATTTTATAATGTCAAAATTATTTTTACTAACCCTACCATTGATCGGGGATGTATCTAACAAATCATTGGGTCAAGCCTTAAATGGCACATTATAGATGACTCAAACTCAGCACACCGGAAAAACAAAATGGCCGAAACGAAACCTAAACACGGACAGACAAGCTTGATATATTTGTAAAAATGTGCCCAAACCGCGGCATTAGGGACCGACTTCGCTTTATATATGGTTTCCGATGTGCCGATAATATATTGTGCTTTCGTCGCCTCCCACATCCCCTTAGAGAGAATATAAAATGTTACGGAGCCAATAACATGTGCAAGTGCCAGCTATTTCAACGTCTTGATTGGAATAAAGACGGCTTTATGTAGCAGAAATAGTTTTACTTCTAAGCGAATTGTGAGAGAGATTATTGTTTATTTTTTTATAACATGCCTATATTCCCCGAAGGGTAAGGTCCGCTGCCTTACCCTTCGAGGAATACAGGCTTATAGGTACCTACTAATATACACCAACAGATCGCTGCTTATTATATATATTTTTTAAATATTTTATAAAATTTAAATCTAGTAGATTTTAGACAGTTATATAATATATTATCTGGATACTATCTGTTGACTGCGATTTCACTTGCATTCCAAGTGACTTTTTAAGAGAAAAGGAAACCTATGTCCTTCCTCAGGACGTAATCTATCTCCTCTCAAAATATTATCAAACTCTATTTATTGGGTTATTTTTTTAGTAAAGGAAAAAATTCAATCGCGGGCAGGATTCGAACCTGGTTCTATTTATTGGTTTAGGCGTGCGTGTTCTCTACACGCATTTATAATATTAGATTACATTCTTTTGTATTACATAGTACCTCATTGGTTTCATGGTGCATAAATCCAGCTGTTGAGTTTTTTTAAAGCTTACTAGCAATGTGGGTCGCACAATACTAGTATTCTTGTTAACCCCTCGTGCTAAGCTAAATGCTTGTGTTACGAGTGGGTTCACCTCGGTAGCGCAATGGGTGTGTTTCGAACCGGCAATCACATGATCGCCAGTCCGACGCCCTAGCCGACCGTCGATTAATTATTATGATTAAGATTAAGTTTGAATTCCTTGCTTAGATTTCAGATTCAGAAGTCCAGTAAAATTTTTCTCAGTAGAAACTCGGAGTTTGAATTCATGGCTAATTGTAATTGGCTTGAATACGCTATACTTTCATCCTAGAGTCTATAAAGCCAGCTTCCTCGACCATAAAAACTAGCAATAAAGCATTAACCATCGGCGCATTAGGCCGGGACACACAATAAATTCTGCAGGAAGCACCTACCAACACATGAGCTTTACTTTTAATGAGTTTTGTACACGGCCTTATATTTATGACGCACACGCCGTAATAATTTCACTCAACATTGTGATTGCAAAAATGATATTTTCTCGCTTTTCAAGTTGTTTTTTTTCTTTTCGAAGTTGATTTTATTTAATGAAGAAGCTCGAAAATGTGTGTCGGAAATACTTAATGAAGAACATTTTCGTAATAAAATCTATTTGTAGTAATGATTTTATTTTTGTTGCGAACAATTTTCATGAATAGGTAAGTATTTAATGTAATTATTCTGAGGATAATATTAATGCAAAGTTATTTCAGTGAAAGAAAAGTTCTACTGTGGACAGGATTCGAACAAGGCGTCTGCTGTGATCAACTAAACCACCGCGAGTCCCACCCACTAGGTCGAAATTTGTCTTCACATTCTGATTATACGTCTTCAAGACATCAGTATTGAACCACTCTTAAAACGCTAAGAGGATAACTATGATTCTCCCATAATTGTCCCCAAGACATTCGATAATTGTTTTGTTTTTAATTACTTTCTAGCTAGACTAGACATATAAACTTGGCGTCATTATCAACTAGTAATCAGGCCAAGTAATTGCCCCTGATAACATTTTATTACAAGGCATAAAATGTCTATAAAACACTCAACGCTTGATAAGTGATTGCTCAGAAATGAACGCACAACGAACAATATAGATAGTGGTGGATGGCCGTTGGGCGTATAGCTTATGTAAAGATTATTACACATACACAAATAATAACATACCGTCACGCTAGTTACTGCATTTCTGAAAAGTTAGGCAGAGGTGTAACAGACTTATCTAAACCTACAGTTCGTTGGTAACTTTTCAGTTTGAATTCACAGCGCGTAAATACTAACAATAGATTTTCATTGTGTCTATAATCTTGTTACTTGAATGCTTAATTATTATTAAGCATTCAAGTTACAAGACAAGACAAGGTTCGTCTATAAAAATTTACGGGACACAAAAAATTGCATAACACTTTTGCACTTGACCTGATATTTTCTTTTTTTATATTTACTTATAATTTTTTTCTGTAAATAGATCCTTTAAGGATACTTTTACAAGTCAATGCTTTGATGTTTTTTTTATAAATTAAAACATTTAATTGTAAAAGTAAAAATTTAGATGGCGCCGGCATTTCCCATCTGACGACCTCTGAGAAGAAATGCCGAAACAAACTCAGTGAATCATAGTCTCTTTTAAACTAGACAACAGACAATAGTATTAGTATTATCAGATCTGATGTGTGTTACGATGTAGGGCAATATAGCAGCTTTGAGTTGATGCACGCATCATCGCGGCACGCACCCATCAGTCATCGAGAAATCAGTCATTGAGAATCAAACCCAGGATAGCCATCATTGGGATAGTTGTGAACCCAGTGTCTCCATCACAACTAGCCCAACGATGTCTCACCCACTCACACAATACCGAAAAACATCTAAAATCTCGAACGACTTAAAAAACTTATTAATCAAATTGTTTTATTTCCGGATCTATCCAATTCAATCCGAAATAAACCGGTTACAAGCGGAACTTCAAACTACTTACAGTACATGAATGCACAAAACTCTGAAACAACACGTCCATCAAACTTACCGGCAACTTTCTTTGTTTTCTGCCGTTGAACGTTATATCAGAAATAGCCCATACTTCGACCATTCTATATACACCTGTTTTAACCGAAAATGCACCTTATTACAAAAGGTATAAAGTTATTCCGATATCCGAAAGATATTGCAGTGTATCTCCCGAAATACTAGCATTTGATTGTACATGACAGTAACAGAGAAGGGTCAGGCTTGATTGCTTTAGTCCAACCGAATAGACAATCTTTATTCGTTTCGTATTAATAATTAAAGAGGCGGTTTTGTCTTTGACTGAGTTAGTATTAATAAATGTTCATCTGAGTTTTTGTTAGTTTTATCTGGTTTCGTCCGGAGGGATTTTGTTTTAAGAGATAGCTCGAAGGACCAAGGGGATTGAGGTTGAGCTTTGATTAGATAAAGAAGTTGTTTATTTTTTTAGAATTATCTTAACCATTGTTTGTTGTTAGATGATCTGGGTAATTTTTGGGGGCCTTTTTTGGTGTGCTTTTTCCCCGAAGAGTTAGGCAAAGGTGTACTAATGCACACCTATAGTTCGCCGGTATGATTAGGTCTCATATAATAGGGGGCGAGCTTATTATCGGATAACAGTAAAGGGCTATCATATTTGATTTCTCATGAACTCTGGCTTTGGTTTCGAGCTTAATCAAAGTGCTATTAGGCTATAGCAAGAGATCGACCCATAGAACATTACATAGAACTTAAAATTCGATCTGTGGGTGTACTTAAGAACATATCTGGGCTTCGGATAATTAGGTGTGATGGTATGTCATGGCTGTCTGAGATAACCAAAAAAAATCCAATGCCTATTACTTTTTATATCCTAATACTTAGATATTCAAAACTGAATGCTCTATGCGTTATTTAAGAATTATCCAATTACGGTGAAACTTTAGTGAGTGATTTTATGCGTGCATACCTGTGAAATTTTCTGTTTTTAAAATCTAGTAAGAGATACAAATACAAAGTAGTCATTTGGGGCAATAAAATTAAAAAATGTAAAAAGAAGAACAGTTATAATGCATTTATTATAACACTAGCAGCCCGCCCGCGGTTTCACCGGCGTTGCTCCATTCCTAAGAGCCGTAGCGTAATGTTAAATAGCTTAAAACCTTCCTCTTGTATCTATCTATTAAAAAAATCGCTTAAAAATCCGTTGCGTAATTTTAAAGATTTAAGCATACATAGGGACGGACAGACAGCGACTGCGACTTTGTTTTATAATATGTAGTGATTAGACAAATAACGTTTTAATGTGATCCGTTTTAATTTCGATGTAAGTATCAAATAAGCTCCATTGGTTTACGATAAATACTAATAAATGTAGTCTATTTATCCCTTTAAAATAAATTTATATTCTAAAATTTTGTCATTTTAATATTTATATGAAAATAAAAATTAATCAAAACAATTTTTTTACTAAAATGAAAATTCTAACAATCAAATTGGTTTTAATAAAAATAAAATGCTAAAAACCATTGAAAATCGCCTGCAATATATATTCCGGTCAATTTTTTCCCGCAACTGGCCCTCAGTAGCCGGATAATCCCCGTCCGGTCATGTATGACACGGCTGCGAAAACAAACATGGCCGACGCCATTACAGGGTGTTGGTTTAGGTTAGGTTACACATTATTATGGTGTTATTTTTTGTTATCACACCGTTAAATTGGTAGCGCAATGTATCCTGTAAATTATATTTCTTGTTGGGCTTTTTGTTGCAGAGAGAGGTAAAGTTTGTATGTATTTTCTGCTGAAATCTTAGGGCTTCATTTTAATCCAAGTTTAAAATAAAGCCCAAGGATTATGAAAAACACACCATAAAATATTATTACGCCTGTATGTATACCCATAGTTCGCCGGAATTTTTACGTCATCACCAAACTCCAAACTGCTACCGAGAATGTCATAGAAAAACCTAATAAAACTTTGCTCGACCTGGGAATCGTACCCAAGACCTCAAGCATAGAACAGTAATGTAAACTCCTTAAAAACCTTACGGAGTAATTTCAGTCAGTAATATGTTCTTATTTCATCTTTGAAATATTTTTTTTCAGTAGTCTGCTTTTTTTACTTTTTTTAGTTAGTATCATATTTTGTGTTTACATAACTTTTGTGCTGTCAAGGTATTCCAAAGCCATTTTTTTGAACGCTTACTAGCAATGTGGGACGCACATTACTAGTGTTCTTGTTAACCTCTCATGTTAAGCTTAATACTTGTGTTACGAATGGGTTCACGTCTGTAGTGCAATGGATGGGCATCGGGCAACCACATGATCGCTAGTCCGACGCCTTAGCCATTAAGCTACCGCCTGCTTCTTATTTATTATTTTTTATCCGTCTTCCAACATCTATAGAAAAGTTATTTTTAGTGAATAAAAATTCAATAACGGGCAGGATGCGAACCTGCGTCTTCTGGTTAGATACACCAGACGCTCTAACCTCTAAACCACCGCGAGTCCCACCCGCCAGATCGAAATTTGCTTTCACATTCTGAATTTACGTCATAAGGTGACGTTAAAAAATAACTTCATAATGGAAAATGCAAAAACATCCCAAAAAGATATATATAGAAAACTTCTTTTATAAAACGTACCTAATTTCATAATTGTCAAGAGGCGACACAAAATCTGGCGTCATATTTCATCTCTGTCTATCAAACTCGTCCCTAGGGAAGCATTTTTGTTCGGGAAAATTCTCGCAATTATATTTTTCGTACACGCCTCAGGAGGGTTCATTTTCCCTTTTGTCAATAATATCCATGGGGAATGCGGCCAATGGACTTATCTATAGCTATTAATTAAAAATCATCCTGACCAAAGGGTATAGTTATGTTATTGATGATCTCCTTTCAATTAGGAACTGTACCTAATACTATTGAATCTATATTATAAAACAAAGTCAGGTTTGTTACAACACTTATAACTAGAGAACTGCTGGACCGATTTTCATAGTTTTTGATTTGTTGGATTTGTCTACACCCCGAATAGCAGTAGCCTAATGACTAGGGCGTCGGATTTGCAATCATGTGGTTGCCGGTTTGCACTACCGACGTGAACCCACTCGTAACACAAGCATTTAGCTTAGTACGAGGGGTTAACAAGAATACTAGTAATGTGAGACCCACGTTCTTAGTAAGCTTTTAAAAAGAAAAAATAACTATTAAAACATCACTATGTATTATTGCTGACGAGGAATAGATTTCTATTGAGGTAAAATCATGTGGCAGTCATTTCTAAATCAGGCCTAAATAAACTGTTTTGCTGGTTTAATTGTCCAAGAACAATGCCGATGTCATGATTAAGTCAAAAACCACAAGAAAAACCAGACACATTATCTGGAAAAACACAGCAATCCATCTTTTTAGTCAAATTCTGACAAAAACAACATTGCTTGTCAGATTTTGGCAGGCAAGCCCAACACACATTTTAGATAGTTCATATTATTATTATCCATCATTCATGTTTATCTTTTTCTTCTTATCCGTAACTAAGACCTTTCCGTTTTATTAAAGGAAATATTTCATATACTTCCTTTATTCATTATATATACATTTTCAATTATTTTTATTAAAATAACAATAAAAACATTTAAAAATATAAAAAAATAGTACTCCACCGGTATCGCAAACAGGGTCCAAGCTACCAGTGGTCAGGGCCCCAAAAAAAGGAACCTCGTAACAATACGCGCCGTATCCAGGAGTACCGCTCTCTGTAACGAGAGCCTCCACAGGTGTGAGTCAAGGCTTTTGTATAATTATTATTTTGTATTTATTCGGAATAGTAATTGACTATCACACATTTACATACATACTTGTGCAATAGGCAACAACAAGTTCAAATAAATGGGGTTAAATCGTCCGGCACACAGGTGAAAATGGGCGTACCTCAGGGTTCTATTCTAGGTCCATTTTTATTTTTAGTGTATATTAACGATTTACCATTCATGCTTGAGGATCAAGCGAAGATTGTGTTATTTGCAGATGATACTTCTTTAATTTTTAAATTAAACAGGCGTATACCTAATACTGACGATGTAAATAGCGCACTTCTTAAGGTCCATGATTGGTTCACAGTTAATAATTTAGTATTAAATAGGCAGAAAACTAAATGCGTAAAGTTTGCTCTACCCAATGTAAATTGTGTAGATTGTGACATTGTACTAAATAATGATAAGCTGGAATTTGTCGAACAAACGGTTTTCCTAGGGATAAAGATAGATTCAAAGCTTCAATGGGGGCCGCACATAAGGACTTTGGCGGGACGCCTGAGTTCGGCTGCTTATGCAGTTAGAAAAATCAGACTACTTACAGATGAAGCAACCGCAAGACTGGTCTACTTTAGCTACTTTCATAGTATTATGTCTTATGGAATATTGCTATGGGGCCGCGCTGCAGATATAGAATCTGTTTTTATTCTACAGAAAAGAGCAGTTAGAGCCATTTACAACCTACGTAGTCGCGATTCGCTCAGAGAACTCTTTAAAGAAATAAATATAATGACAGTGCCTTCTCAGTACGTCTATGAGAATATTATGTACGTAAGAAAAAATTTACACCTTTATTCCAGAAAATGTGAGCTGCATAGTTATAATACTAGACATAAATCAAGATTAATGCAGCCGCAGTTTCGTCTCGCTAAAGTCCATACTTCCTTTATGGGATACTGTGTAAGATTTTATAATAAAATTCCGGAGTTCATTTTAAAATTACCAGAAAATAAATTCAAAAAAATGATTAAGTTTACCCTGTGCAGGCAAGCTTACTATAAACTGGAAGACTATCTTTTGGATAAAAATATTTGGCAAAGTGCTGGTCCAGCTCCACAGGATGATGACTGATAATTTTAACAAAATACCTATGCAATTACACACATTATGATATTGGATTGATATAGGTTTAGATTGGACTTTTAATATTGTATAATTTCATAATTAGAAAATTGTAATGTGCGAGTATAGTGCAGATATTGATGTAGCAATCTGTATAAGTACATATATATATTTATCTGTAAAATTGTTGTGCCCGCGGTCTGAGCTTGTCATGCTCACTTAAATGTCCTGCTGATGGTGGCGTTGTGTGTCGGGTTGTTTTATTCCCTACAATATGGTTGAGTCGAACCACGCCGATACGCACGTCATGCTCGTGAACGGGTGCTGTCTGTCGGGGCTGGTCAGCTCTTACTTGCTGTGGCAATCCCTAATTCCTTTTGTATATTGAATAAATCTTATACATCAAACTGCAGAATTCTCAGCAACTAGTTGGAACAAAGTTGTAAAACATAACTAATATTGTAATCAAGTTTTTCTATTTTTTTAAAAAGAGTGTCTATGGAGTTTCTTGCCGGCTCTTCTCCATACGACCCACTTTTTCGAACCGTGCAAATAGTTTTGACTTTTCAAAAGTACCTATTTAGTGGTCTAATTGAAATAAAACATTTTGACTTTGACTTTGACATTTCTGGACTCAACCGTGCAGACTTTAAAACATGCCACAAATCGTAAATCTAAATTGAAAAAGAATATTCGAGTTTGTCATCTTAGATTTTTTTATGGAATAGGAGGGCAAACGAGCAGACGGATTGCCTGATGGTAAGCGATTACCACCGCTCATGGACACCCGCAACACCACAGGAGTCACAAGCGCGTTGCCGACCTTTTAAAAAGGCATTGGGCCTCCGGTAACCTCACTCACTCGGCGAAACACAATGTAAGCATTGTTTAACGCCGGTTTTCTGTGAGGCCGTGGTATCACTCCGGTCGAGCCGACCCATTCGCGCCGAAGCATGGTTCTCCCACGTAAAAAAAAATGATGCAAACGATCTTAAATGATGCAAACTATCTTTTTGTGATTTTTTTGCATTTTCCATGCTAAGATTATTAAGTTATTTAATAGTAAAGGAAAAAATTCAATCGCGGGCAGGATTCGAACCTGCGTCTTCTGGTTTGATATACCAGACGCTCTGACCTCTAAGCCACCGCGAACCCTACCCGCATGATTGAAATTTTGCCTTCACATTCTGAATTTACGTCATAAGGTGACGTTTGGCCCGCCCGCGATTGAATTTTTTCCTTTACTATTAAATAATGTGATGCAAACTTGTCACACTTTGCTCGACCTGAGGATTGAACGCAGGACCTCTTGCGTAGCATAAGATCGTTAAAATAAGTTATGTACAAACATGGACAAAAATATAATAATAAATAAGTTATATATTCTCGTATCACACAACACAGTAAGGTAACAGCACCAAATATTGATAGTCGCGACACAATTCATCCTTACATAACGTCGTTAGTGGGACCAATGGCGGTGCCTTGAGGCGCTCCCCCCTCCACCTTCGTAATTGGTAAATTGAGTTGCCTCCTTCAGTCCGTGTAAGTAGCTCAATGTAATATTATTGATAAAGTTAAAGCTTGCTTTACTTTTTGCACTTACTATATTATTTTTGTTCATAGTTCAATACGCCTTTTCAGGTGAATAAATGTTTAATCACTTTTTGAAATAGGTATAGGAAATCGTCGTCGATAAACGCAAACTGAAAATATATATTACTTTAAATAAATAAAGAATTAAAATAATAGTAATAATTTATGTAATTTTGTATTTTAATATTGGGTTAAACCATTTGATGTTATTATTTAATATTAGACTGCCTCATTAGTCTAGTGGTTCTATTCTATTTTTTTATAATAACTACTGCATCTAGGTAAATAAAATTTACTAGCTTTTGCCAGCGACTTCGTCCGCGTGGAATAGTTACTTTGTTCGCTAGTTCTTCGCCCGCGGTTTCACCTGCGTTGCCCCGTTCCTAAGGGTTGTAGCGTGATGTTTTATAGCTTGAAACCTTTCTCATGAATCACTCATTTTCCCAACATTTCCCTTCACTGCTCTGCTCCTATTGATCGTAGCGTGATGAAAAGTATACTATAACCTGCCCAGGAGTATGAAGAACAATTGTACCAAGTTTCGTTGAAATCCGTCGAGTGGTTTTTGTTTCTATAACGAACATACAGACAGACAGACAGACAGACAGACAGACAAAAATTTTACTGATTGCATTTTTGGCGTCAGTATCGATCACTAATCACCCGCTGATAGTTATTTTGGAAATATATTTCATGTACAGAATTGACCTCTCTACAGATTTATTATAAGTATAGATAGAAGATGTGTTACATAAAAATATAGAATCATTAAAATGTAAAAGACGTAAAGTTTTTGTAGCGACATCTACCGCGCTACATACAAATTAGATGGACAAGTCCTGAATCGCGCAAGTGAAGTTTGCAACGAAACTTGCTTATACAACCGACCGACATCAACCGTTGGGCCGTGGCCCGCCAGGCAAATCACCCGCCTGGTCGGAGGATCCTACCATTAGTTGGAGGGGAACACAACTCGCCCCTCCACATTTTCTTGTTAAAAACCATTAAATCAATACGGGATATAGAAAATGAGATAAGTATATTTAGCGCAATCGGATACAACCTATAAAGTAACAAATTAAAGAAAGACCTAATACAAAATCTATCGTTATTGTGTTATCCACAACGCACTTTGCTGAATTAACAGTGACAAGTATTCACAAGTAAGCCGTTTCTCCAATAACATTCAATGCGACATAATTCCTACAATACATTCTGTTACTACAACTGCTAATCCAATCCAAAGCACCTACAGTCCAGGACATTTAGTTCGAAATTCTATTCAACGTGGGACGAGACAATACCAGACCACAATCGATTCAATCCGTCGTTTGACATTCTGGAACTCGATATCATAACACTTGTACTGCAGGTAATGGAGTATAGAGTAAAGACGAGTATTTTGCTTTGTGTCATGCAATCGGGCCATCCAATGCTGATAGTCCCATTGCAATGAAAGGGGAGTTGATGGAATCCTGAGGAATTGTGGCTCTTATCATCATGGTTGGTTTGATAGGCCTAAATATTTTGTGGACAGGGTCAACATATAACATATTTGACCATCATTAACTAAACTTCTGGTTAGGCTGTAGATTATTGCAATAGACTGTTCTTTAGAGTTCGATGTCTCTGTTGTTCTCCACTACCACTCGAGAATACTCTTATTAATTACAGTGCAGGATATTAATGGATGGCTTCTTAATAACAGGATACTACTGTTATTAAGAAGCAATAGTAGTTCAAGGAGTATTAGCTATGTTCATACATAGGTCTATCCCCAAATCTTGACTTCCACAATCACCTTAACTATTTGCTTCTTTCTGATAGCTTTTTTTATACCTATCAACTTATCATTTTTTACTTGGTAGAGCCATGCACGAATGAACCGGCTCGACCGGAGTGATACCACGGTCTCACAGAAAACCGGCGTTAAATAATGCTTACGTTGTGTTTCGCCGAGTGAGTGAGGTTACCGGAAGCCTAATCCCCTTTTAATAGGCCGGCAACGCACTTGTGACTCCTCTGGTGTTGCGAGTGTCCATGGGCGGCGGTAATCGCTTACCATCAAGTTATACGCCTGCTCGTTTGCCCCTATTCCACAAAAAAAACATAAAGCTTAGGTAGTACAGTGATTTTTTAGTAAGTTTCCACATTTGTTTTATGCAGAACATCAAAATTTTTTCTAATTCACAATTTATTCAACCTAAACAAAATATAGTTTCTACCACACTGTGCTAACTCAAGCATTTCCCCTTTAATGGTTCATTACGTTCTCCCTTCCTACAAATTATAACGTAATTGCTTCTCCAGACATCCCGAAGTTAACCTATGGTATTTCCTACGTTATGTCCGTCCTGTCTTTGACATGGTAAACTAATGACACAACAACGGGCACCTCGCAGTCGTGCCGTTGCCCTAATATTAGATAAATGCTGAGATATATGTCTTATGGACACACCTCAGTGTGTATAGGAGTACTGTGTTATAGTAGGACTAGTAGAAGTAGGACAGGAGGACTGGTCTATTTAAAGAAATATATGGCCTTTGTACTTCGATTCTTAGTTTGATGGAGGATATTAAGATCAATTAAGAACTAGCGAGCCCGGCAAACGTTGTCTTGCCCTGTATCATCATCTTCCTGCCCTTGTCACCTCAATCATTCACTCCCTTTCCCATGTCTTGCTCTGTGTATAAAAAAAATTAAAAAACCCGATTGTGGTGCCACCTACCGGCTCAAATTGCGAATCTAGAACATCCAGAGACCCATTTAAACATACACCAAATATTAATCAAAATCACACCAGAAGCTTAGGAGAAGTTCGGACAATACGCAGAACGTCAGCTACTGGCTTTACCGAAACAGAAAACCTCACAGAAAACAAAGCCATGTTCTTTTGTGTCCGTGTTTTATTTCTGTCAAATCTGTCAACTCTTTCCCGATTCAAAATGTATGAGAAAATAAATTTTCTTCATAATATTCCTTTTCGTGATTTTTTCGATGTTTTAATAGTTATTCTATTATTCAGGGAGGAGACAAATCAATTCATAAAAATCAAACTAATTAAACACATACGTGTTGTAACAAACCCAACTTCGTTTTATATATATAGATAGATATTGATGGGACATATTTTTTCATAAAAGCTCTAAAATTAATAAGCGGCGCTAGCCTAATGGCTAGGGCGTCGGACTTGCGATCATGTGGTTGCCAGTTCGAAACCCACCCATTGCATTACCCACTCGTAACACAAGCTTAGCATTTAGCTTAGCTCGACGGGTTAACAAGAATACTAGTTATGTGCGACCCACATTACTAGTAAGCTTTAAAAAAAATTAAAGATACCCCGGATACAAATATCTTTAAAAAGGAAATAAAATATCTAATTATTGTCCCTATAAGTAGAATATTTTCTCCAATACAATTTTATCCAAGCGTCGTTTTGTCGGAGGACCGCTCATGTGCTCGTTCTATCGCATCGTTTGAGCCCAAACACAACCTAGATACCGTACACCGTTGAGGAGTTCTTTCGACGGGTCGGGTATGGTATATTGAGTGTGATCTTCAAACGGCTGAGCAGATTTTTTTAAGCATAGCTAGGAACACGTGGGAGAGTTATGCTTCGGCACGAATGGGCCGGCTCGACTGGAGTGATACCACGGCCTCACAGAAAACCG
Organism: Acronicta aceris; assembly: GCA_910591435.1. Taxonomy (NCBI): domain Eukaryota; kingdom Metazoa; phylum Arthropoda; class Insecta; order Lepidoptera; family Noctuidae; genus Acronicta; species Acronicta aceris. The sequence goes on along the minus strand of OU342767.1, from coordinate 1,633,407 downwards.
GCGTTAAACAACGCTTACGTTGTGTTTCGCCGAGTGAGTGAGGTTACTGGAGGCCCAATCCTCTTTTAAAGGTCGGCAACGCACTTGTGACTCCTCTTTTGGTGTTGCGGGTGTCCATGGGCGGCGGTAATCGCTTACCATCAGGTGACCCGTTTGCGCTCGTTTGCCCTCCTATCCCATAAAAAAGAACACCATTGACTAACACACCTTGCAAACAAACAAAAATTTATCACATACACACAGACAGACAGACAGATACACAGACACACAGATACACACTACAAACTTATAGTGCAGGTCTTTTTCGTCATGGGTTAAAAATATACATCTCTGCCCAACTTTTCGAGGTATTCAGCCATGAAGGTAAGCTATGCCAAAAAATAGCACAAACATTGTTCAGTTAGATATTGAATGTCGTACCATGTTGTACGAGATATTCAAATTTGTCAAAGCGTTGATCCGGCTGAGAGCTTTGGAGAGTAACGTGATTATTTTCGATTTGATTTAGCGTGTGTGGATTTGATCCACAAAATTGAGAGATGACTTGGAAACGCTATTGGGAGATTATTCTAGGAATGTATTATGAAATAATTCTATTGTATAGGATAAAAATATATTTTTTTTTTTATGGTAAGGTGATGGTAATCGGTAATAATTTTTTTTATTCCTGATAGCCTCACGTTTGACCGCCAGTTCGCCTGATGTTAAGCGACACTGCGATCTACGATGGAGCGCGCTTCCCTAGAAGAAACCGATTCACTCGTGATTTAAAGTGTGGGAAGCGCATTCCACATTTCAGCGGTATCTACGCATGATGAAAAGTGGACTTAAAGCGTTTCGTTTGGGTTTTTGGTAGTAGCTTAGGGATGCGAGCAATACCAGAACATTGCTTGCGCGTTGTCATATTAACATGACAGTTGTTAAGTCTCATTTGCCGAATAATTTCGGCTACACAAACCTTCTAACAAGGACACAATAACAGTAGGCCATTACTGCTCAACTACAGAAGATTTGCTAATGTACCTAGTAGTGGCAAGACGATTCCTCTATTCCGTTTATATGCTATGCTATGTACATATTTACCTATGATTATTTATATGTGAACAACAAAATGATAAAATAATTTTTCTAAGTAGGTAATAGCCACATCGGTATAGTGGTCATAGGTTAGTTGGAAAAATGCGGCTGAGCGCTTCCCATCGGTTCCATTCTAAAGTCGAGCAGTGTTATTCGTTTTATTATTAGAAAAAGTTCAAGAGCAGATCGAAGTCTGAATTGATTATAGCACTGATTATTGGATTGTCTTATACATAGGATTTCAAAAAATGCCAGCAAACTGTGATGTAATTGATGACGACATTCAACCATTGTGTTCGAAAATATGATCGTTACGAATCTGAATGTATTATTAAAGTTTCCTTTAACTAACTTTCTGACACGCCAGACTTCCCTTCAATACACGTCCAAAAAATTTGCTTATAGCCAGACCAGACACCCTTTCCGGAGTTCAAAACAAAATTAAATTTGGTTCGCATCGCGACAATCAACGCCTATTCATTCACGTTCGGTCTATTGTTGTCTAAAACAATGGCCGACAGGTTTTGCTAGTCAATTTGTTTGTTTCTGTGGTCTATTAACATCATTAGAGGGGCCAGTTTATTTTACTTTGTTTTAGCGAACATAATTTTAAATTTTTGAGTGCCAAAGCTTTGAGAGTTTTTGAATTGGAAGCTGTGTTTGTTTGCTATTACGTAATGTTCATATTTTTTTTAATAAAATATTTTTTTATAAACGTGTATAGATAGATAGATAGAGTATTCTTTATTGTACACCAAAAGACAGAGCGAAAATACACAAATGTTACATGAGTAGGTACAATTGGCGGTCTTATCGCTAAATGCAATTTCTTACAGACAACCATTGGATGGACAAGAGTTGAGTAGAAAAGACAATGGGCGGTTGCAGGTGTACATAGGTACATAATAAATAAATAAATAAATACCTAGATTGAATAATACATAATCATACATCTTTGATGCAAAATATTTATACCATACATGCAATAAATAAAAATATTATACTATACTTAATATATTACTTAAAATTTATAATACAATAATATAGTAACCATTTAGGTACAAGAGGCCAAGTAATGCTGCTTCACCATTATTTTAAATGATGCCAAAGTTTGTGCACGTCTCACGGAAACCGGCAGTGCATTCCACAGACGAGTGGCCTGAACAGTAAAAGACTGGTCAAAAAACTTTGTGGTGTGCATTGGCATCTTTAGCTTTAAGTTTTCTGATGAACGTAAGGATCGCATATGTGTATCACAGACGAACTCAAAGCGAGTTTTAAGGTAGGAGGGCGTTGTAGGGTTGAAAAGAATACCGTAAAGTAACGAAAGGATGTGAGTATACCGACGAAGACGTATTGGGAGCCACTTGAGCTTAGCGCGAAATTGTGACACATGGTCATATTTGCGTAAACCAAATATGAATCTTATACAAAAATTTTGGAGACGCTCAAGTTTATTAAGTTGGTCCTCAGTGAGATCAAGATACTGGCATCGGCATAGTCAAGAACAGGCAAGAGAAGAGATTGTGCAAGCGCAATCTTAGTGGCAGTTGGAAGAAAGTTGCGTAATCGTCTCAAGGACCCGGCTGACGCAAACATCCGACGGCTAGTTTCCTGCAGCTGTGGACCCCACGATAAGGTTTTGTCCATGATTATTCCCAGATTTTTAACTTTATCACTCAAAGGAATTTGGATTCCTTCAAAGATAAATTGGGGGAGGTGGAACCAATCAATCTTAGATACCATTCGCGAGCTACCTTTAACGATGACCTGTGTCTTAGATGGGTTAACACTAAGTCCATAGTATTTGCTCCACTCAGATATTTTGGCAAAATCTTTGTTAACAATGCTGATAGCTTCCGATAATTGTTCTAGTGGAGCTTGCGAGTATATTTGAAGATCATCTGCATATAGGTGGTAAGATGAAAGAAATTGATCAGAAATTGAATTAATAAATATTGCGAAGAGTAATGGGGATAAAACGCCACCCTGAGGCACGCCAGCTGTAGTATCACACCATGAAGAGAATGTATCGTCAATGCGGATACGCTGCCGATGGCCAGTCAGGTAACTACGAAACCAATCAATTACCGTTGGAGATACGTTAAGAGAGCTGAGTATGGCAAGTAAAATGTCAAAGTCAACGGTATTGAAAGCATTACTAAAATCTAGCAGTGCAAGTACCGTCAACTTACCATTTTCCATGCCTAGCCGAATGTCATCCGTAATATTAACCAGGGCTGTAACAGTACTATGACCAGGACGAAAACCAGATTGGTAGGGATTGAGAAGTCTATTGTTGCAAAGAAATGAACTTAATTGTTTGTGAATAAGACGTTTCAAGACTTTAGATATAAATGGTAATATGGAGATAGGACGATATTCAGAAAAGGATGAGGGATTAGATTTTTTCGGTAACGGAGTAATCTGGGCGTCTTTCCAAGCACTTGGAAAAATACCGCTGGATATCGAATGATTCAGGATGTGACAAATGATAGGAAGGATTTCGTCAAGGATAGGAAGGATCATATTACGGCTGACTAAGTCGCTTCCAACTGCGTTAGAAGTAATGGATAAAATGCTCTTATTAACATCACAATCAGAGAATTGATTAAAGACGAACGGGGCATAATCGGGAGTCGGAAGATTTGAAAGATTATAAAGTGTTTTAGCTTTAGTTGTCCTATCGAAGTTGGACGAAGCAGAGAAATGTTTATTTAATAAATTAATATCTAAATTGTTAGGAATTGTATCTTGACGCAATTTTCCGATTCCCATTGATCTCAGAAATTTCCAAACTTTCGCTGGATCTCCATTTTCAATCGAACTGTGAATGTGTTGGCGTTGAGCATTCCTACACACCTTATTGCAGTGATTTCTAATATTTACATACTTCTCCAATGTTGCAGGAGATGGATTACATTTGTACTTGTACTTGACTCTGATGTAATTAAAGGTGTCCAATCAATTTTTTTAACAGCTTCGCGAAGAAGTTCAGTATCCATACCACCAAAATTGCGTTGCAAGAGAATTTTTGGCTTTGCCTTTGGAGGACGAATTTTATAAGAAAGGAAAATAAGATCGTGATAAGAAAAGGCCTCGGCCAAGCACTGACCATGTTTGGCAACAAGGTCACGAGAAGAGACGAAAATTAAGTCAAGAAGTGATGGGACAGAGTTAGGAAAATGATGAGTCGCGTTTAAAGGTAGAATGAATAAATTACTAGATTCTATGATAGATTGAAGAGAAGAGGAACGAGAATCTTTTTTAAGAAGGCAAGTGTTAAAATCACCCATGATAATAGTATGACTGTAAGAGGCAACTAGGTTTTCCAAAATGTTTTCTAGAGAAGAAAAGAAATTTATACGCAGTGATGGGGAGTAATAGACGCCAAGAAGAATTTTCGAATGGTGAAGCACAATTTCCAGGAAAAGATGCTCACCAGCGTCTGACGGAGGTGGTTGTGATGACACACTTACAATTGAAAAAGAAATATGTGATCGGAGATATATGGCAACACCTCCACCTCCGCCGTTTACGCGGTCATTTCTGACTAACTGGAAACCTGGTAGGGAGTAGGCAGATGAGGGAAGAGAAGGTATGAGCCAAGATTCGGAAACTAGAATGGCATGAATATTCTTACAGTCAAAAGTTGCCAGCATATCGGAGAAATGAGCCGGAATACTTTGGGCATTGATGTGGACGACATTGAAATTCCTAGAAACATCAGAAAACTGTGACACAAGTGTTTCTGCCAATGAAGGAATACTGGTGAAACTGTCATCACCGCTATTGGCTGAAAAGAAAGATTCAGAATCAGAATTATTACTAATATCGAGTATAGACATAAAATTACCACTCTTATATATTATATAATATATTATATTAATTATGTAAACAATTGACAAACAGTAAACACCTTTGTCCACCCGCCGGTTGTGTTTTAATTCGTAAAATAATTTTAAAAACTAGCAAATTCCATAGTCTAAGTGGAGATAAATTAAAGTAATTAAAAGAAACCATATGTAATAATAGTTACTTATACAAATAATTTGGAATGGAGTGTATATTATTTCAATCTTGTTGGTAGATATTTAGTTTTGCTCTCAATCATGAGTGCTTATAATTTGAGTTAAAGTTTCTAAAAGTGTTTGTCGTATAACAATTAATTAACTAATAAGCTTAACCTTTAACTTCTTTCCGTTAAAAGGCCAAAAATAGGAGTTAAGAGTTTGCTCTTCACTTCTAATTTGGACTTTTAAGTCGTGAGAATGATATTCCAGGATATGCATGTAACGTTGAACTAAACTGGTCTGGAGTCTCACTAATTTAGTCCTTTCTTCAAAATACGGTTGAGCCCAAGCATTAGAAACAATACTAGGCTGATGAAATAAATGAGGGAATCTTTATATAAATTAGCCTCAATTGAGCTCCCCTGGGTGACGTCTTTAGAAGCTATTTACAGTAAAAGAAAAGACGACACGATACATTGCACCACATTACTACGTCAAGCCGTAACATCTCAGTTTTGATCAGGGCTTCGGTAGCGTTTTCTAAAATAAATAGAGGTGTTACTTGGACAGATGCACGGCGATTTAGCCACGGTGCATCGTTGGCACACAATTTATATGTACAAGTGGTGGGATACAGCGTTTCTGGGTTTGAAATGTTGGCCAATAAAATGAAATTGCATATAAAGAAATAACGATACTTATGAGAAACACAATGTATAATTATTTTTGATGCGGATATAAGGACCAAATACAAAAGTTAAAAGGACTAAAATTTTTGCATCAATTAGATTGATAATAATTGGGACAGCATTCTATTAAATTTAAATTACCTATTATAATCTAAAAATATCTCTTAGGACCAATATTATTTTCTCAATGAAATGCAATTAAATTTCCTTTATTTTACCCTATTACTACTTTTCAAATTATCTAATTGGACGATGTCATATGTACTTGCAAGTTTATATTGGGTTTTATTTTTAATTTTAATAATTATTGATTAAATATCGACTAGTCTTATAACTTGTGGACACGAAACAGAGATGTATTCGCAACTGGCAACGATCGAGCGGAATGGATTGGTTCGCTGAATGCGACTGAGGACAGCAGTGCGGGTGACTGCCGTACTGATGTTACATCCGTCTTTAGTGCGATATATACCTCACATGGTACCTGTGCAATAAAGATTATATTTGCGTAGGCATTATTGGTGTTTACTTTATTTCAGTTCTTTTGGCTAAATCATCGCCACGCAGCAAACTCACTCAAACTAAACTCTCGCAATCGGTACGTCAATGACGGTAAGTCGCGATTGACAAACAAGAAGTAGAAATATTAGCTTGTCAGCCTTTAAAGAAAAAAATAAAATATTAAATCGTGTAAAGTGTATATTAGTACCTAACTATTAAATTCCTATCAAGTATCAAACATTAAAATAAATTAAATAATATCATATTCCAATTTTACCCCTTTTTATTTATTTTTTCTTTACGTGGGTGAGCCATGCTTCGTCACGAATGGGCCGGCTCGACCGGAGTGATACCACGTCCTCACAGAAAACCGGCGTTAAAAAACGCTTACGTTGTGTATTGCCGAGTGAGTAAGGTTACTGGAGGCCCAATCCTTTTTTTAAAAAGAAAGAATTTAAAAAGGTCGGCAACGCACTTGTGACTCCTATGGTGTTGCGAGTGTCCATGGGCGGCGGGAGTCGTTTACCATCAGGCGATCAGTATGCTTGTTTGCCCTCCTATCCCATAAAAAAACCAAATTTTTATAATTGTTTTCAATCGAATACTACAGTATTCGAGTTTCATTCCATCGTATTTTAATTGATATTATATTATGTCATTGAACACATTGTTGAACACCGTATTTCTGTACTTCATCCCCGAAATTAGTTGAAATACGGAAAATATGGTAATGAACCTTCACAACACACCTCATTCCCAAAACTATAGCAGTACCACAAACAATCTTTGCGCAATTCTGACGTATCACCTGTTCAGTAAACAAAACCCCCCTCTATATAGATAAAGGGGGAACCGCGCCATGTGCGACGACATGGCATATCTAAATTGTTTTACTTTTGCCTTTCCCTTTCCGCTATTTGGTATCGGTGACTAGTTGAGAGATATTATTAAACGATAATTTTGACTTTGATTTTGATACTTATTATCGAGTTTATTATAGTGATCTTTCTTTTTCTTTCTAGAAGAAAAACAAATCATTTCAAATGGTTGATATTTCAATTACTTATTTTTAACCATTATTCAAATGGTTAAAAGTGTTTCATATTTTAAATGTAAAAATATGAAGTCTTTTTACATTTATTATATCACATAAAGTTGAGAATGTTCTCAACTTTTGTTACCTAATACTAAAGAAGCATTTACTAGTTTCTGGCACTTACGCGAATATTAGACATTGAAATAAAACTACTTTTACGGTTTTTATCGCGTTATATTATTTAATTCCCTACGTTTCGGATCCTTTACAGCATCCATGGTCACTTTCCATTATACGCCAAACTTGTCTATTCATAATATAGTTACCTACTATCAACTGTATTCCCCAGAAGGTTAGGCATTGGTGTATTAATATATACCCACAGTCCACCAGTATATTTAGGTAACCAGGAAAAAATCGGAACTCCGAACTGCTACTGAGAATTTCATAAAAAAGGCAATTTTATTATCACTGTTCGACTTAGGAATCGAAGGACCAGGCCCTGTTGTGAGTCAGTCGAGCTAAGGACCAGTTGAATAATGGCAGTAACTTATCCATTCCATCATTCAAAATTGAAACACGCCGTCAAATATATATCCAGCTACATTTAAAATTCACTCCAATCAGATAATGGAGGAAATACTTCGGCTACCCAACTCAGGTAACAATAAAACTTTGGCGGTCAGTTTACCCTTCGCAGTTTTGATGACTTTGTCGTATCTACTAAAAGCTTGATTTCCTCGAAACTTACCCAGAAACGCCGCGCCGCCGAAGAGTTTGAATATTGCCGTTTCTTTATTAAATTGAAAAGGCTCTTGGATTATTATTACGTACATTTGAGTAGGAAAAGTGAAGTTGTTGGAATTTTAACTATGACACTCTTCGGGGATAAATAGGTACAGTGGCGACCAAAGGTCTATAGGCAATCTCACAACGCTCTCACAATAGCTTGACGTTTAGTTTGTCTTACGACCTTCTATTCATTGTCGTTAACAAGTGACACGCAGTGGCTGTATCGAGCTCGCTCGTACTTTTCATAGCAATGTAATCCGTAGCGTGCTTATGGACTTTTGAGCGTTTACTGTACATTTATATTTTAGAGTAATTTAGTTATTGAGATTGAGTACAGATTTTATTTCTGATCTCACTAATTTAAAATAGTGGAATAGTGTTTTCATGATGCCTCCGTCATGGACTTTCACAAGGTCCGGTTATATGAGCCTGTATCCAACCATTCCCAGCGAACTTTACCACGTCATATGTCAATATCATTTACTTGTTGTTTTTTTTAAGAATGTGTAGTAAATAAAAGTATCCCGAACTCCTGGTCCACTGCCTCGCGCTCCGTGGGCTCGGCAGCGTGTTCAATCAGATGACTCGACGAGCTTCTTCTACACTTTTATTCCATAGGCACTAGTTAGGCTCAACCTTCGTATAGTTGTGAAAAATGGGTACCATGTTTACAGAAAAGACCGTTTTCAACGCGAAAGCACGGAGCGCTTGCTCACAATTTTCGTGCGGACATTAGAAGTGTGAAGTTAGTGAAAAGTTTTGAAATAAACCGCACGTGGCACATGCGCGTAAAAAATATGTTTATAATTGAGAACACAATAGAAATTTTAATCATAGAATTTTGAACAATAATAGAAATTTGTTTCGGTAAGGAACTATACGGAACGAAGAAAATCATCTGATTTCGAAATCAACAGTCATTGTAATTATCATAATCAGTAATAAAAAACCAATTATGCCTCACGCCTTCTCAACTGCCAGTGTGTCCCTAATAATTGTAATTAAACAATTAACAGCAGCTAACGGTCCGTCAATTCAACCTAATAACATTAGAAGATCACGGACAAAGGCGTCATGATTAGGGGACATTAGGACGTCCTTTCATTCCCACGGTGACGTTTTTACTTTCCTTGTTCGATATGGGGGTAAAAAGTGATAGGATTTTATCTTAGTTATATAGATGGAAACTCATTTGTGGGTGAGAAAGTATGATTGGAAGTTAGATAAAATTTTCAGATTAGTGAAAAATAAATGTATAATAAGTACTGTCTGCGTTTGTACTCGGATCTCAAAGGATTTTTTGAGACAAAAGCCTATTTCCTTTTCCTGGTAGGTTTTACGAGGTAACGAGCTATCTGGTGGTAATTAGTCATCGTCGCCGATCGTCACACCTGCACCACGAGAGGAATTGGTGATGCGTTACCGACTCTTAAGAGAGTCTGCAATTCGTAGGGGACGAACTGCAGACTGCTAGAAGAGCCTCAGCAACCGAGGGGGAACTGGCTCTCACGTGCAAAAGTCGAAACACACCAAGGTGCTTTACGACAGACTCCGACTTAAGGGTGGTCGCCAGCCAGTCGGACCCCAAGAGGTACTACCACCACAATAGGTACCAAAATCCATTAAAATTGGTTCAGCAGCTTAGGCATGTGTACAAACAAATAGACGAATAGACAGTTAATTTCGTATTTGTGATTATTATGGTTAGTACGCGTACTTCCTTCTATGCCCTCGTAGTGTGAGTCTGAGAGAATGTTGGTTTCGTGGCTTTAAATGTTTTCTCACTTTCTACTTTTATTTTTTTACTTTTAGACATTATACGTAATCTCTTAAGGCCAGGCTCATTCAAGGCTAGCAGTATTACTAGCTTTTTATATTAAGAAATTCCTAATAAAAGCTCAGAGTTAGGATTTTTTCTTATGGGACTTAAAACATACCAGTAAACTCCTCAAAGAATACAGGCGTGATAATAAAATGTCACAATATGTACAGTCAACGGCATATCATGGTATCCCAAACCGTCAAATTTCTTCAATAAATTTTTAATTTCATCTCCAAACAATAGAGTTTATTTTTTATTGGGAAAATTTGACAGTTTATGGTAACTTGTTGTGCTAGTCTCCGTTCTTTAATGGAAAAATATTTTCAAATTTTCGTATTTACTCAGTCTTGAATAACAGAGAGTTGTTGTTAGTCAAATAAACCATAATATTCAAACAAAGTTGCAGAAAAACAAATGAACGAAACTTTTTTTGCGATACTATACATATTTTCCATTTACTTTATTAGCTTTGATAAGTTTTCGCGAGACGACACACTTCTTCGTATAAAATATAACCTTCATGAACGGATGCACACAATCACATATTGCGAATGGAAGAATTTTTCTGTATTTTCTGAGAACTTCACCGATATATCTAGATACTATATATAAATATAGCTACTACTACAACAATGATACTTTTGAGGGCTGACACTAATTTAATGTAACATATCGTTAATGTTCAGGATTCTTTTAAATCGAATATAAAACATAACATAACATACATACCATCACGCCTGTATTCCCCGAAGGGTTAGGCAGAGGCGTACTTAATATACACCCACAGTTCGCCGGTATGTTTAGCCATTCACCGGGCACAAATCCAGACTCCGAGCTGCTACTGAGTATTTCATAGAAAAACCCAATAACACTTCGCTCGACCTGGGGATCAAACCCAGGACCTCTAGTGTAGCTGTCGCGCTTGGGACCACTAGACCAATGAGGCAGTTGAATATAAAACTTGACAAAAATTTAAAATAACTAGAGACCCGCGCTGCTCCGTTCCTAAGAGCTAGCGGTTACACCCGCGTTGCTCCGTTCGCGTAGCGTGATGTTATATAACCAAATATTTGTATAGATTATACAAATATTATAAAGTAGTATATTGATTACTTAATTATGAATGTTTCATATACCTGCCTCCAATTCTGCTGTTACAAGGCTTTTAGACAATTTAGAGCGTGGCGAATCAAGTAATGACGAACTTGTAAGAGAATGCATAAAACTGAGGTAAATGACACGTTTGCCTTAGTGGCTAAACGATTGGGTTGTGCACTATGAATCGCCGGTTCGACGCACGCACAGAACACATACTTGTTTAACCTACAGGAAGTCGCTACGGGTCTGTGTGTACGGGAGTGTGAAAATTTGGGTTTGTATACACACCTACGACACAGGAGCAAATCTTAACGTTACAACTATTACATTTTAGTTGGATAAACATTGTTAACCCCACTATTCATTACATCTATTCGGTCTTTTCTCAGAATAAGAGGGATTAGGTCATAGTAGGTAATTCTTTTTTAAAAAAAGGGCAAAAGAAATACTACTTATAGCCCTATAGTACTTCTTTTGCCCCGATTCTAAAAATAATCTTATATCTTTACCAGTATTTCAACCTCCTCTTTTTTTATTCATTACTAGCTTTTGCCAGCGACTTCGTCCGCGTGGTATAGTTACTTTGTTCCCTAGTTCTTCTACCATCATAACCTGTGGTTTGGGCTGTGCGTTGATAGATCACTATGTCAGTCAGTCAGTCACCTAACGTAAGAGTAGACAAATATAATCAGAAAGCTCCGAACTGCTAAGCTATCGGGAGTTACACGTGTTATTGTGAGTCAACCATAAAAGATAGACATTTGCTGTCGTGGAATATTTTTTATATAATTTTAAGGAGAACATTTCCGTCATACATGATTTCTGTGTAGCTTTAACCATTAAGGCTGCACACGCGACGGAAGCTTAAAAAATGGAGTAAGTTCTCCTGTTTTCCCAACATTTCCCTTCACTGCTCTGCTCCTATTGATTGTAGCGTGATGAAAAGTATACTATAACCTGCCCAGGAGTATGAAGAACAATTGTACCAAGTTTCGTTGAAATCCGTCGAGTGGTTTTTGTTTCTATAACGAACATACAGACAGACAGACAGACAGACAAAAATTTTACTGATTGTATTTTTGGCGTCAGTATCGATCACTAATCACCCGCTGATAGTTATTTTGGAAATATATTTCATGTACAGAATTGACCTCTCTACAGATTTATTATAAGTATAGATAGGCTTACGCTTGATCACCAGTTCGCCTCTGCGATCTACGATGGAGAGCGCTTGCCAAGAAGAAACTGATTCACTCGCGATTTAAAGACACCTAGATTATATCTATCGGGGAAGACGCACTCGGGAAGCGCATTCCACATAACAGGTACACGTGATAAAAGTGGACTTAAAGCGGTTCGTTCGGGTCCGATAGTAGAGAGGGCTAGGGGGATCTGATGCACTCTCTCCAAAATGTATCCGATAATCTCTTCTAACGAAACTAACATTAATAACACATGCTATCCTGAAAATAATCTCACTTGAAACTATGATTTTATAACATGCGAAGAATAATAAATCCAAGCCATAAAACTTCAACAACATAAAAAATAATAATGCACACTAAAACACACGCACGACGAAAGGAATATCAAATTTTAAAAAAAAATATACTTTAAAATACATGGGTCACCCGTGGGTCACGTTGGGTTACGGTAGGATATTAGAGCTGCGACACGTCACACGGAAACGAGTGAACTAGCGCCGGATCCGCTGAGTATGAATAACAGGGTCTTTATGTTCTGCTAAAATATAAAACTTACTGGAAACATGGTATACAGGTTGCTACTTTTTTTTCTGTGTCATGACATGTCATGTGTTTTGTTTTTGTTTAGTTTATATAATCTCCACGTGCCCGCTTTATATAATATGTTTAGTACTTTTTTTACACACCAACGACTTATTAACTGAAACATAAACAACTGCATACATAGTTGTTTTTTTCATGCTGTTTAAATACATCACTTAAAGGTATACACAGTATTCACAACAACTATATCTACAGGCTGCGAAATGGTTGTGCTTGTGATGGTGCTATTTAATTAACCTATAGAATGGCATCCCTCTTGAAAATGATCTGAAAATAATTATGTTGAAACTGGGCAAGGACTTTTTGCTCCGATTCTAATTCTATCGCGTCGTTATACGACGAAACGATGTAATTATTGTTTTCGCAAAAGTGAATTACTTCATTCCATGTTTTCTTTTTCCGGCAAGAAACTAGACCGCATTCTACAGTGCAAGCATAACAAGGCAGCCCGTTCCACATTAACATTAGCTAATATGGAACGAAAGATGTCTCGCTTATTTCGGCTCTTGTTTAGTTTTCTTTAACTAGTACCATATTTAACTTTTAGTATTACAGTCGAGGTTCATAGCATAATAGTGGTGTTTTTAATCAGTAAACAGTTTCACCCTGCTGCTCTGCTCCTATTGGTCGTAGCGTATGTTATATATAATGTGAGCCGATAACTTTGCTCGATAAATGGACTATCCAACACAAAAATAATTTTTCAATTCCAACCAGTAGTTCCTGAGATTAATGCGTTCAAACAAACAAACTCTTCATCTTTATAATATAAGTATTGATCAGAGTTCTCGTGCGCAACTTCGCCTGCGTACTTAGGTAATTTTCGTTTCTAAAATATACTGTGCCCACTGTACCTACACCATGGAGGTTTTCGTATCATAAAATGTGTTTAATTTATATGGAAGAAAACAATTGTCAAAATGTCAATAGCGAATGACAGTTGTACATATCTTGACGATGTCATCGTTTATTAAATATGTTTAAGTGTGTGTGTATGTCAAAACCATGGCAGTGTGTGCGGACTTTCATACAAACTTTCACCTCTCTTTTCACCACCTTAGGGGTTGAATTTCAAAAAACCCTTTTTAAATGCTCGTCTACAGTGCAAAAGGAACCAGCATGTCAACTTTCAGTGATCTAGTTCCTGTAGTTTCGGCTATGCATTGATAAGTCAGTCAGTCAGGTTTTTCTTATAAATAAATATATAGTTTATAATTATTAGTTTTTGGTTACAAATATTATATAATAAAAAATATCAGCCTGTATATGACAGCAGAGTGTCACGGGCGGATGTCACATAGCCAATGCTCGACTCCCTGTCGGTACTAGCAGCTTTATGTTTGAAATAAGATCTAGTAAATGTTCCTAAATAAAGAGAATACTTAATATCCAAACAGATAATAGGCGAAAACCTTTCTGTTTTCGCATCATTTTGGAACGTAACTTTCCGGTAGTTAATGATTCTTAAATTAAATTAGCTATTTTAAGTTATTACCACTTGTTTGATTTCGAAATAGATTTTGACATAAAATGACGTCGATAAAGGAGGATCTATTTTATTTTAAAAATTTCTAATGAATACATAATAATTTTCATTATAAAACAAATACCACGGTATGGGAGACAGAAATATTGAAACTAGTTGATGATGAAAAATAAAAAAAATGAGCAAAAAATATAGGTATTTTTTAAAGATTATTTAGTCTTTAGTAGGTATGTGCTTACGTTTGACCGCTACATTACCTATTACCGACCTGTGGCTTACATACCTACTTCTGTACAGCGGATAAAATTATAATGATCGCAAGAAAGTGGGTGATGAGGGCTTGACGATCATTATCTCCATGTATTCATAATATTATTAAAGAATAATTATCGTAATAGAATGTTTATAAGTAAATTATTCATTCATTCATATAAATAATTGATTCAATCAGTATTATTGATCTACATCTCTTAAAAGTTACTCAAACCCTCCTCCGTCTCACACAACAAAATCCGTAGACCGTAAAATTAATAAAAAAATCATCATTCAACACAATGTTATAGCTGAGAATAAATTCTCTTGATTGGGAGGGCCCTAACAAAGCCTATTCCAGCCAAAAATAGTGGTTCACCACAACGGCCCCCGAGACCCGGCCGTAATAGAATCCGACCCCGCATTAAAGGGTTAACAATGTCCCGTATATATATGTAGATAATAATATATTTTGATTTGTAAATTGTTGTCACGTTGAGTTTTAAGGGTTAAATGAGTTCGTAGGGCCTTTTGTGTTGAAGTTGTTCCATTATTAACCATAATTATCCCTATCTAATTCTATCCTACTCTGTCTGTAATCTAAATTTCCTACTATCATTATCGTCCCATTTTCTGTCCCACTGCAAAGCACGAGTTTCCACTTACAAAATTTACTGGAAAAAGTAAAATCGCCTTCAAAATCATGAAAAGAAAATGTATGTGAGAAACAGTTTCGGAAGTCGGTGCCTTTCATTTGATCGAATCTTTTGACTGACCAGTTTTTTACGGAAGAACCACCTCTGAAGTATGACCTACCAATCAAAAAAGAATCATCAAAATCGGTTCATAATTGAATAATCGCGTAACAAATAAACAAACAAAAAAACATACGGTCTAATTGAGAACCTCCTCCTTTTTGAAGTCGGTTGAAAAAGAAGGATTAAGCTATAGTCCACCACATTGGCCTAATATAGGTCAAAAGACTTTACTCGCCGCGCGTCGTCGTCGAGAAAATCTCAAGCATGCAAATTTCCTTACAATGTTATTCCGTTTTTTCCGTTTCTCCGTTTAAGCGCTTGATAATTAATTAACAATATGGACATAATAAAGAAGTTTGTAGACTTGGATTGGACCTCAGAGGCTTTGACTTTAACCAATAGTTATATAATTTAACTATAACTGGTTATTTCTACTATCACCTTTCTCGAAACTTCGTCGCATATTGCTGTTTTTCCCAGACGTATCATCCTCCGAGCCTTTTCCCAACTAAGTTAGAGTCGGCTTCCAGTCTAACCAGATGCGACTAAATATCTGTATTTTACACGAAGCGACTGCCATCGGATCTCCCAAACTCAATGTCTAGGCAATACCAATATCCGGAGGGTAGACTGGTTGTCAGGCTTTTTGGGCTTCTGACTGCCACTAACAATTGTCTTAGATGTTCGTATGATAACCTTGACCGACGGCTTTACATGCTCTACGAGGCACAGAGGGGTCTCTATGTGTTAATAATGGTCACCCATCCACAGACTGACCGCAGCGAGCGCAGCTTAACCTTGCAGATCAGTTGATCAACTTAGTCATTACATTATATCTAAAATAATAACGGCTTGAAAAAAGAATTACTATACGCTACATTTGGTTTAATGTCATTACTGTCACGAATTGTTCCGATGGTCATTACAACGTACATTTACATGTACTTGAATACAAAATGGCCAATCGTTAACCTACATTCATTTTTCTCACAAACGACACCCTGTATGTTGGATATCGAATAAATTACTGACATGACATAATGTCCCATTGGAGAAAAAATCGCAAGCCCGGTTGTTAAAAGTGAATTACCTACTGGACTCCAAGGTCGAGCAGTGTTAGTGGTATTTTTGGGTATTTCTTTCAGAAAAACGCCCAGAGATCGGATTTGTGCACTGACAATCACAATAGGTGAACTGCAAGTGTACCGGCACTACCTACATTTCAGCCAATTTTTTTTTAAAGCTTGCTAGCAATGTGGGTCGCACATTACTAGTATTCTTATCAACCCCTCGTGCTATGCTGAACGCTTGTGTTACGAGTGTGTTCACGTCAGTAGTGTAATGGGTGGGTTTCGAACCGACAACCACATGGTCACCAGTCCGACGCCCTTAGGCTACCACGGCTTTAATTTTTCGGGGATATCCTGACATGTATGGTTAAGTTTCAATACTGTGTACTGATATTTTAAAATTAGCAACCATTTCACTAAAACAATTCAATAAGGCTAGAAATCCTTTAGTAATAAATCTAAGTTATCTAAACGGGGAACATGTGAACACAACATCCAACTGAAGTAAGGATAACCAGCCACTGTGAGCGAACGTGATAGAAAAATAGTATGTAAATCTATCTGTTTATTGCCTTTAGGATGACGGGCTGCCTGGTCGCGGTCCATCTTATTCATCAAAATTGTTCAGCTGTTTTTGCATGACACCATAACATACAAATAAACATACAGACTTACTTCAAATATATTATTTTTAATATTAATATAGATTAACTCATGGTTCAACATTACTGAGGGGTCAAGGCAAAAATATTTAATGACATGTTGTCAAATTGAAGTTGTCCATCAGGTTATCAGCCACCACTTGAGACTCTTTTCGTCCCAGCGGCTACGAATAATTCTACGAGCTATTTGCCTTTGATAGGGATAGGTGAAAAGAGAAGAGGGAGACCTTAGCCTTGCAGAGGGACACGATGAAATAATAAACAGATCTCCTTTTTTCTGAAAAGAAATATCAAGTATCGCTCCGGAGCTGAGTGACCTTGAGCTTTCTTATGAGGCACACTGTGGTCGTGTACATTTACCTAAACTAATTACCACAATACTGTAATGAAAGTTCTAGTCTAGTGAGCGCATGCCATAAAATGTCTCCAAGGCGTTCTATTATCAGAGTGTTTCTCGAACATTCGCTGGAAATAATTAAGCTCGTCATGCGTTGTGCCGGATAGGATCCCTTGTTTGTGACATACGAACACGTTAGGAATGCAATGGATATTGCGATTTAATACGTCAATTGTAAGACAACAAAGTCAAATCGAAAATTTTCAATTAGTTACCTACGATTTAAGTCATGATTATTTTGAAACTTTTGGCGTTTTTTATAAGTAACTGTATCTTTTTCGTCGATTTCTCAGTTTTCATACGAACATCTATGACAATCGTGAAGTGCCAGGAGCCTAAAATGTGTGATAACCAAACTATTATTTGGATATCGATATCATTATTAATATAGCGTAGGACTGATGGTAAGTTGCTTAAAATACTGATGTTCAGCCGAATCTGATAACACTGCTGAACAAGCCGGGTTGGGAAAAGGCCAAAAGGATGAAAATGTAAATGGAGATTTCGAAGTTCAAATAACATTAAATTTATTTTTTTTAAACTCCCGCAGCATCATGACAATTCTAACATGTTCTTGCAATATCATTGAATTAACAGGATACCAAATTTCAAGTTGATCACACCTGTGGAAGTGGTGCACATCCTTTTATGAACAAGAAAAGAGTCGATAAGCTTCAAACGGCGGACCAGATTCTCCTAAATCTTAGCTTTCGATGAAGTAACCTTTCAAACAAAAAAAATATCGGTCCATTCGTTTGGGCGCTACGATGCAACAGAAAGATACACACTTCAAACTTACAACACCCCTCTTATTCGTCGGGGGTTAATAAAACTTTACCACTCTCATTACTATTAAAATGAATATACTGTAGAACTAATTTCGCTACGTTTTAGATTCTCTTTAATCTTACAGTCTGGCGGTACACCTGCAGCCTTATTTTAAGGTTATCTCACAAGATGCTTAGCGCACGACATCAGCACGAGACGTCTCCAACAGCATCTAGTCACTGCAATGCAAACATTAATCTAACTCTTGCTTAGTTTGCACATATCCTTATTTCTAATGAAAGGTCTTAAGATGACACTGTGCCGCTAACAAGTATTTCCATGTTAGGATATATTGTTTTAAACTGGGAGGAGTTAGGATTACGTAGCCTGAGTATTTTAGTAACTAGGCATGTAACAGGCTAGATTGATTTAGACAAATGAAGATCCTATCAATTGCTTTTAAACAATACGTAATTGATACGCATAGTTTTGATTGAAAAAAGGTTCAAATGCTTGTATTGTAAGTTGTAGATAGATAGTTACAGACACTAGATATGGTAACACTCATTAGACCAGTATGATCGGTTATATAGCCTAAAGCCTCTGCCTAGCAGTGGGATGGTTATTGAGTGGATCATCATAAAAGAAAAAAAGGAAAATAATAGCAGAAAGAAGAAAAAACCTAACTCTTCAGTAGGTTTAACTACGAAGATGGCAAAATATCATTTGGAACTCAAGCAGGCGGCAGGTCCGTCACTTGTTGGGGGCACTTACTGGACATTTTGGGACTAACGCTTTCTTGCAAAAAATGGGTCTGACAGAAACATCGGCCTGCAGGGCCTGCAAAAGGGAAATTGAGAGCATGAAACACCTTATGTGTACATGCGATGCAATGGCTAGAAAGCGAATGCGCCTCTTGGAGCAGGGTTATCCAAGACCAGAGGACTACAGACTCATACCAGGCCTCATTATAAAGCTTAAGGAAGAGCTGTTTGAAGAACTGGGCGGGGATGAGTTATAGGTATCTAGAGGAAGCACAAAAGATCCCATTGGGTCGAAGTGCACTGAGGCTTTAGTGCCTCGGCCCTACATAAGATAAGGTTTAACTACATAATAAGGTGCGTTAGAGTACAATTAATAAATCAATCTTCGTCTGATAAGATTACGATGATAGCGACAAAGTTATTTTAAGAACTGTCGAGACCAAATGAAAGTTTATGCCCATATAAACTTTCATTTTGTCATATACATATACATAAAGTCCCTTCAATCAATTTTTTTACGAAACATAAATGGAAAAGTTATTCTTTATCTCTGGATTACGCAACTTTATGCCGAATTGAAAACATGGTTGTAGATCACAATGGCTTGAACATTAATCAGCTGGGACAATGTTGGCAGAGAGGGGATTAACGCCACATATATTTCGCATCAGTCATTACTTAATGTTTTCACTCACTGGGTGTATAGGTATATAAATTGTTATATTTTTATCCTGTATGGAAATCCTCATGGTTACTCAATGGTTATCGGGTTCCTACTGACACGATGGCTATTTCCCGTACTATGTGGAGGAACTCCGAGATCTCCAATGGAATGCTACCATGAACCTTCCTGAGCATAAAATATGATGCTAGGTGGAGAAAATCCCAGAGTGTGGCAACGAGGACAAAGATGTTGTTTTGGTTCAACATTTTACAATACTCAACAGAAATAATTGAGTTACTTATATATATTTATTTATCGCAATATTTGAAAACATGATGCTTCTTTTGAAGCTCCAATTTCCTCAATAACAAGTTAAGCAAGTAAATGTCATAAACCAAAGGCTTAACGTTACATCTTTGAAATTCTTTCTGTATTCAGAGTGTAGGAGGCATATAAAAATTCAGGCTCCCCCCCGCCCCTATAACGCCAACTCCCGTAGATCACATAAAGTTATGGTTTATGGCACAGTCGAACGCGAAGCGTAAAGTCGATCACCACTCACGATAATGCCTTCCTGGTATTTTTTTCGATTTCATTTCATAAAATAAGGGGTTAATGAGTTGTTTATGAAATGTTTCTTTCATTTCCTTCATTTGGAATTGGATAATATCGACTTTTTTGATGTCATAAAATTAGCAGCGATGGGGTTTTGGATAAAATACAGTGCGGTAAAATACAGTAAGAACAGAAATATTACTGCGTCTGGAAAGGTATGTAATCTAAAACTAAAATGGAATAATCTTTACCTAAATATCTCATGGCCTATGCCTGCATTGTACTATAGATCGAATTATCGATAGCATAAATAAGTGAGCCAGAATGGTAACAGTACCTACACGAGAAAGGACTTCTGATTGTCAAGCGTGCCACTGATCCCTGAGTGAAGACCGCAGAGTGTACTAATGAAAAAGAATTCCCCTAACAACAATCCTTTAGATCATGTTTTAGAGGCCTTATTGAAATAAAACTACTTTTTCCGGATTTTATCGCGTTGTATTGATATTATTTAATTGCCGACGTTTCGGATCCTTTACAGCATCCATGGTCACGGGTAGAGTAAGTTGTTGGACGTCTTGATCCGTAAAAAGTAGTTATAATACAATGTCTAATATTCGCGTAAGTGTCAAAAACCTTATACGTTAAATATTTGCAAGTTCACTAAAAATAATTTAATAATCTAAGCATGAAAAATGCAAAAAGACACTAAAAGATATTCACAAGTTCGGTTAACAAGTGTAAGGTCCTAGCAAAGCTATGAAATTCTCAGAAGCAGCTCGGAGTTTGCATTTTGTTGAAGGGAATTAACTCACCCTCTATTACATGTGTCCTTGCCAGCAAACTGTGGATGTGTACCTGACCTTTGGAGGATAATGGTGAATCGTGATGATGTGTTAGGTTATAAATTATATTTATTTATTTATCAAATACTTTATTGTACTCCAAATTAAACATAGGACAGGACATAGTGAGACAAATAAACATACATGGGTGGTTGAAATAAACTACTTTTTACGGATTTTATCGCGTTGTATTGATAATATTTGATTCACTACGTTTCGGATCCTTTACAGCAGAAACCAGTATACAATGGGTGGCCTTATCGCTAACTGCAATTTCTTCCAACCCCATTTGTAAATTCAGTTCAGGTAGGTATTCAGCTTATGTAGGTATCTACACACATAGACGCAATATAATATATAAATGTACATATATATATATAAACCTATAGGTATATACTATAAATTAAAATATGTATGTATCCAATAAGATAAATAATTATAGATATTTCCCAAAACTTATATGTACTAAGTTTTGTACCTTAATAGTCCGTAGTCCCGAAATAGTCCAACGTTTCGGAAGTTGCTTCATACATAAATAACGGAGCAATATGATACAAATCCAATAGTCAATCTCCCTGAAGGTTATTCTGTACGGAACATACGTACAGTACTCACTGGGCGAGAAGTTACCACTTTGTATTTCGCTTTTGATATTCATGAAAGACTTGGGGATTGAGGAAAGCTTGTGCAGACTAAAAAGCAGTCACGTGAATCGATGCGAGGAAGAGGAAGAGTGACTACACGACTTTGGTATAACGGTTAGAGTGGACCTCGTCACTACCGTACCGCATGAAGTGAGTCCGATTCTCACCCGGGGCATTGTTTGTGCACTCCATGGATATTTATTTCGAGTCTTGATGCACATTGTGTCCGTTAATTGTATGCTTATGAAGTCCCTGCGATACAGAATTTTTTCCTACTGCGGATGCTGCCTTTTTTAAACTAAAAGTAAGCTAGCCATGGTTTTTTTTTACTAAAAAAACGTTACTAGCAATGTGGGTCGCACATTACTCGTATTAGGATTCATATTAACCCCTCGTGCTTACGTCACGAGTGGGTTTATGTCGGTGGCCCAATGGGTAGTATTGGAACCCGCAACCACATGATCGCAAGTCCTACACCTACCCCTACGCCGCTTCAAAATGTATATTTATAGATTTATTTATATATATGTAGTTGTATAGATAGTTAACGTGTTGCATGCCGTGATACCGATTTCTGAAAAATAAGCAAATCGAAAAACTGAAGCTAAAAAGTCTAAATATTCAAAATGGTGGCAATTACTGTCATACTTAGGTGCAATTCTCACAGACGAGAGACTCCAATGTAAGGGTAGTGTTACCAACGAGCAAATTTCCTCGCCTCCTATGTGAATGGCAGTGAGGAATTGTAGTATTACCCACCATACGTGGAAACCAAACAATTTATCTGTTATAATATACTGAGTTATTCACTAAATGTAATTATCCAATTCAAATAGTAAATATATGGATAGAATCTGGCTTCGAACCCCAAGAGGCAAACGTCTCAGTGATAAGTGAAACATTGATTTACACCAATATCTGCTTCAGTTCAACCTTAGTCCTCAGTAATAAAGTTATTTTTGCCGTAGCGAAGTATAAGAAATTTTCTGTTCCATCCCAGAGCCTTCTTGGCCTCTCCTTAAATTACCTAAAAGAGTAACCGTTTACAACCGTCTTTGTGAATAAATTTTAAATTCTCAGCGGCATCTTTTTGCAATTAAGACTTTTGAAGCGTTGAACTACGTGTTAAATACTTTATTTGAATTTGATTTACCTTTTAAATTAAGTTTATGAAACCATTTCCGGAATGGCACAGTGTCAATATTATTTTTTATTTTACGTCGTTTGTTAATCTTAAGGTTTAGGGTTAACCTTAGTGGTAAGTCAGGCAAAGTAATTGCGATTTTTGCAATCATACAAAAATTCGAGATAACGGAAATGAGAATTCTTTTGAGAATCAAGAATTAAAATACACACCAAAAGTCAAGTGATTTAAAAGTAGTTAGCCCAGTATATCTTAAGATAATTATCCTCGTAGCGTTCTTCCAAGTATGTTGGGGTCGGTTTTCACCCTAACCAGATGCGGCTAAATATCAGTACTTTACACGAAGCGACTGCTTCGACTTCTGCTTACCCAAATAGGGTCTAAGATGGAGCATAATAGTAAGTCATGAGGCATAAATGAAATGTGTCTCTGCACTAAGTTACATGAATGGTGAATAGTGTCTCTGCACCAAGTTACATTTGACTCAAATAAACCCTAAGACTAGTACAAAGTGCTGTGTCAAAATTTATACGCTATGTAATCCCAAATGAGCAACACTGCAATTTTGTTAAGGTACTAAAATTTCAGCATTTATAGACAATCCAGCTTGTGGACACATCATTCGAATCGTAACTGTTCTATATAAAACGAATGTATCCAAACAATATACAGGGAGTTACGACCCAAACTGCAAGTTTGTATCTACACCACACCACAACTTTGTCGTTCTGGCCGCTGCATTTTCGGCCTTTACAACTTTAAAAATCTAAACACAACCGAAAATATACCTTGATATATTCTAATAAGAATCACACGAACCGCAACTCGTGAACTTGTAGGCAAAGTCTGCAATTTTATCAGTGTAAACGAACATGCAATTCTAAACTTTGCTCCCTAGTGATAAGATATACTCTAAACTATGTAACATTGTTGTGTTCGTATAGTTTAAACGGTACAAATTGCCATTCAAAACGTCATCACGTTTTGTGGCGGAGCATGTAACACGTATATTCTTGTGTTTTATGATCATATCAAAATGTTTATGCTGTGTGAATTGGAAATTCGGAGTGTATAACGGTTTTACGTTACAGGAGGATCGGTGACAACGAAACGTGCCTTGAAAACGGTAACTAAATGTAACCGCTCTTATTTCAAGATCACTTGCAATAAAGTAGGTATCACAGGAGACTAAGATCTAAGCATATCTTATCATTTCTAAGGCAACTAGACTGCAACTTATGGTTTTAATAATATTTATTTATTTATCATAGGTTCACGAAAGGTAGAAATATCTATCCAAAATAAAATAAAGCCTTCAGTCATGTTGTCTTTTTTTTATCCCGTCCTGGGACAGTATTTGCCAGTGTCAAGTTTATGGAGTAAATAAGTAATATTATACTTCCCGTCATGGGATTATATTCTAAGGCGCCACACTTTTTGTGTTTGCCAGTGTCAAGTATACAGAATAATCCCCAGTAAAACAGTGGAAACTTCACTAAAGCTTCGATGAAGTTAAGGAGTGAACACAAATGTCACGATTTTCGATTTTATTAAATTTACCTACACTCGCACACGTTCACGAATACTTAATGTTTAACTATCCACTATAATTACATAGATAATAAAGTTCGGAGAAACACAAGTTTTGGAAAATAATATAAAACCGATAAAGTGCACTTTACATTTCCCGACTAAAACCATTTTTTCTTTAAGGCGGATCGTTTATCTGTGCCCGCGAAATTCAAATTTCGAGTGGTTTTTCACAGTTTGTAGGTCTATAACAAGTTCTAGATTCATGGTAGTTGTAATTGCGACATCAACTATACAACATTCACAACTGAGAACTAAAACCTTTACTAATAAATCTTTATCAAGCCAAAAACTTAGCGCAATCTGTGTAATTGGTCAAAATTGACATTTTACACTACTTTTAGCTCCAATAATGACTTTTAAGCAATGGTTTTAGATAAAAATTGTGAATTTTGTATAGTTAATGTCGCAATTACCATTACCATGAATGCAGAACTTATTATAGACCTACGAACTCCGAAAAACCACTCGAAATTTGAATTTCGATTTAGCACAGCGAAACGATCCGCCTTAAATAATTGCGTGAAAAAAATACAGGGCCCAATACAGAATCAGGAGAAATCACAGACTAATAATAAGCCTAAAACTTCTAAGTGTGCAATAGGGCACATAAATAAAATAGACGACTCGTACGATAGACAAATGATTCCCACTGATGGTAAGCGGTTACCGTAGCCGCTGGACGCTTGCAACATCAGGGGTATCACTAGCGCGTTGCCGACCCTGTAACTTAAGGCGGAATAGTTGGGCTGGCAGCTTATGAGACATTCTGCCATACATGACAGCGGCGGTAAAAAAACATCACCGGTCCCCCACACTGCCAACACAACACTTCCTCGCAGAGCTCTGGGCTTGCTCACCGTTAGGAACACAACATAGCACGGAGCTATGTTATTTGGCTTCGATTTTCTGCAAGGTGGAGGTACTTCCCCAGTCGAGCAGCTCTAATTGTGAGTGGAATTATTCAATTCCAGTATGCCTTAGTAGGTACCAATTGACCACATATTAAATACTGGAATGAGAATCTCCGATAATAGAAGTAAGTCTCTATGGTGAAACAAATCTAAAAACAAATGAGGATCCTAACGATTTAACAACCACCATTTTCCATCAAGCGCCAAAGTTTTTACGAACTAAAGTAATAATAACAAAGAGAATACTACAATCGATAAAATGACAACGACTGCACATCGAAGCCGTAAAACAAAAGTTCTGATACTCAAAAGTAACATAAAAATTGTATTTTACGATACAACTGTAATGACTTTTATTATATTTGTAACCGTGACGTTTATCGCTGTAAGCGCTTGCTCCGAGACAAATTAAGTCTGATTCAGCGCTGCAGCGGCTGAGTGCCTGAGTGGCAAACAATTTAATCGTGTTAAATTTGCAGAATTGTACCTACTTCTTTGACGTCACACAAGTTTTTTAATTTTCGTGTGCGTAATAGAAGTGGGATTAATATTTTTTGAAAATAATACCTGCAACTGTCTCATTAGTTTATTGATCCAAAGCGTGACTGCTATGTTAGTGGTTCTGGGTTTGAATCCTAGGTTGATCATAGTGTTATTGGTTTTTTTTTAATTCTCAGTAGCAACTCAAAGTTTCGATTTGTGCCCGGTTAATGGTAATGAAAAATATTTTTTTACGTGGGACAGCCATGCTTCGGCACGAATGGGCCGGCTCGACCGGAGTGATACCACGGCCTCACAGAAAACCGGCGTTAAATAACGCTTACGCTGTGTTTCGTCGAGTGAGTGAGGTTACCGGAGGCCCAATCCCCTTTTAAAAGGTCGGCAACGCACTTGTGACTCCTCTGGTGTTGTGGGTGTCCATGGGCGGCGGTAATCGTTTACCATCAGGCGATCCCTCTGCTCGTTTGCCCTACTATACCATAAAAAAAATGGGATTGCCCCTATTCTATGAAATCAGAAAAAGAACCACCGAATGAAAATTGACCTTGAAATTTGAGATATTGATGTCAAATTGTTATTTAATTAAAAAGTAAAGCTTTATATACGAATGTCAACTAGACATTATTAAAAAAAATAAGAATAAGCCTTGTGATACGAACAACTTCATTAGGCTAGTTTTTAAATAAGTCCAATTGTGATGAGCAGAG
Organism: Acronicta aceris; assembly: GCA_910591435.1. Lineage (NCBI taxonomy): Eukaryota > Metazoa > Arthropoda > Insecta > Lepidoptera > Noctuidae > Acronicta > Acronicta aceris. Next base: position 1,606,850 of record OU342767.1, on the reverse strand, counting down.
ATCTCTGCCTACTCAGCATAAAAAAAAACACGTTTTATAAAACTATTCCAATATTCGTTCTATTACTATTAATTTAATCTATGGTATTACTTGCACTAAGCAATTAAGCATCCATGTTATTGTATCAAATCAAATCATTTATTTTGCGAATATGGGTAGGTACATGAATTTTTACATTAAGTGTCCGGCGGACGCTGAATTGCCCATATAAACGTAATATCAAAACAAATCGTAATTCAAACACAATTTAATCAAATTGTGTTATCTGTAGTCTATTTACTACTCCACTGGAAATAAATTACCGGAAAACCGGTCTAAGCTTTGTAAAGTTATCAAAAATTACATTCACTTACAATTATTTCCAGTGAAGTATTATTTCATGAAATGGTAGGATAGTAACCTAGTTTAATGGTATCTGAATCCGAATAATAACACAATTTGGTTAATTGTGTTTGAATTACGATTTATTTTGGTATTACATCTGTAAGATGAATTCTTTCCGCCGGACTCTTAATGAATTCGTATCACCATAATCTGCTACATAACATGCAAAATATAAAGTAAAATCAAAGAGAGCGAATTACAAGATAATAAGTTATCTTTAAACCCTAATCAAGTTTGAAAGCGAAACAAATCGGGAATAAAGAAATCTAGTCGGTCCGGGTCAAAAGTTAACTTAACTATGAACTCAAACGAGTCTAGGTACTAGTAGGAAAATCTATTTCCTCTAGATACAAAGAGCGGGTCGTCTGCTCGAAGGAATAAAATGCCCACGGTGTTTTAGACCGAAATTTAAGGCAAAGACAACTCGAAATCGATTATTTTTTTTGTATATTCATCTAGAATCTTCTTCTATACTTATAATAAATCTGTAGAGAGGTCAATTCTGTACATGAAATATATTTCCAAAATAACTATCAGCGGGTGATTAGTGATCGATACTGACGCCAAAAATGCAATCAGTAAAATTTTTGTCTGTCTGTCTGTCTGTCTGTCTGTATGTTCGTTATAGAAACAAAAACCACTCGACGGATTTCAACGTAACTTGGTACAATTGTTGTTCATACTCCTGGGCAGGTTATAGTATACTTTTCATCACGCTACGATCAATAGGAGCAGAGCAGTGAAGGGAAATGTTGGGAAAATGAGTGATTCTTGAGAAAGGTTTCAAGCTATAAAACATCACGCTACAACCCTTAGGAACGGGGCAACGCAGGTGAAACCGCGGGCGAATAACTAGTATTTAATAAGTTTATTACATGCAAAGATCTGTTATAAAACATGTGGGCGTAGATGCTGCAAGAAGACTGTACAAAATTCAACGTTACAGGCGGAGATTACGGCAAATTAATTTTATCTGTATTACATTTTTATTTTATAATTAATTAAGAGTTATTTTACGAAGTAAAGTAATTAACGTTGCAAACGACTTGAGAGTGAGTGTGTCTGCTTGTAGGCGTTTGTTTTCTTACAGAATCATCTAATTAAATCTGTTCTTTATTTTAAACGTATAATTTGATTTGTGTCATTTGTGTTAACATCCAGAAATAACTCTTACAATTGTTGGATTTTAGCCAAAAATCTAAACACTTATATGTATTAGTCCATATTTTTTTGTGCAATTCAATTTCATTATGAACATTTTTATTAATTTATAAATTTATATTAGGTATTATTTCTATACATAACTACTGTGATGAAGGGTCCATATTACAAATCTTACATTTGAATTAATATTAAGATAGGTCAGTAGGCCTATATTCCGTCGCACGCAATATCCCTTAATAATATTACACGGGTTTCCATATAACTCCATACCCAATTTAACAACCTACAAATTATCTTAATACCATAGAACTTGGCCTTAAGTTAAGCCATACAAGATTCCCAGGGTACATTCGTACCTCCAATCAAAATAATAGCAGCACCTAAAGATCCGTTGAGCTAGCCATTCCATTCGGTCCGGTCCCGTTCATTCGTTCAATCGGTCCCATTCGGCAGATAATTTGAAACGCTGACTCGTTCAATTGTTTGTTTTCTATTCAATCTATTTATGGAATTTTTGTTCGTTATTTGATTGCATTTTTCGGTAGTTTCTATTACGAATAGGGAGATATATTATAATCAGTTGAATTGATAATGTGCTTTCATGATATCTACTTATTTTACCTTATCGTCGTCATAATTTTTAAAGTAAACTAATAATACGATTTATAATAAATTATAAGTAAGCGTTCGTAGTTTTCTCATAAGTTAGTATAGTTTTCTTTTAAGCTCTTTGGCAAGGAAGTCTCTAACTTAACGCAACCATTAGGTAATGTCAAAAATTATATTTTACTCTCAATATTTTAAAGACAAAAAAAAACATCATCATTTATGTTTTTTTATTACAAAAACGCAAATTAGTGGATGTTTAACACTAAAGACATTTAGCAGTCATAAGACCTTATACTCGTAATAATACTGGAACTATGGAAAATGCAAGTTTAACAAAAGACTTATGCTCGATTAACATAATGTTGCCAACGTTACAAAGGTAGTTCAAGGCAATTGTTTTAATTTATGAAACATATTCTGCAAGTTGTGCCTTATGTTGTGTTTTTAAGTGGTCATAAAAAAGAATAATAAAGAGAGGAAATACAATTTGGTACTTTATACATTATGCTTTCATTGTTTCGCGAATTGTTTTTCATGAATCGCTTTTCTACTTGGCGCAAGTAACTTGCACACTATATTTGGTGTACACTATCGCTTCAAGATGTAGGTAATTGTCTTATCGTTTCTTGAAAGGAATTGTTTATCCTTTTTTGTTTACTAAATTTTCGCTGATAATTTATATTCCTCGATGAAGAATTCTGGCGTTTTCTATGAAGAAAACTTGCATGGAAGTATTCTCTATAAATGTACAGTATTGTACTGCTTCGCGAAAGCAAGAGCCAAATTGTAAAAATAGAAAAGTTTAAACAGAATGAAAATATCAGAGTTGAGGAAGCGTTGTCTATACAGTGCTCTTTATATTATAAACTTTGAGATTAAAATAATGGATTGGATGTCGTGGTTGGGCGAAGTGTAATTGGATTTTATTGGTAGGAAATTGACAGTAACAGCTCGGAAGATTTAATTGTGCCCAGATAAATGCTATGTGGCTAACCCTCATTCACCATATTTTTTCAAATATACCGTCGAATATAGGTTTTGTAACCATTTAACCTTTCGGGGTATAAAGGAGTGTTCTTAAAGAAAATAATGCCGACTACATCTTCATAATTGTTTAAGTGGATGTAATACTCTATTACCATAATGCGTTTTTTCTTAGAGTTCCATCACGGAATTGAGCAATAAATCTTGTCATAATTTATCTTCCTTCGAGTCACTAGACAAAAAATAATGACTATTTTGTATCGTTTCAAATGCTGTGAAGGAGACTATAATTAACGTGACGTATTTTATGACTGTGTCATAGTCTAGTTATCCCAAGGGCGTGTACTACGCTTGAGGTCCTAGGTTCGATTTCCAGGTCGAGCAGTGTTATTGAGTTTTTCTATAAAATTGTCTGTACCAGCTAGGAATTAGGTAAGATTTATGCCCAGTTAGTAGAGTCGTGCTTTATTAAAGGAGATCTAATCATACCGGTGACTTTTAGATGTACAGTAATATAACTCTGCGAAATCCTACGAGAAATACAATCGTGATGGTATGTATATCCTTTTTACAAGCATAAACTACTTTGACCCATATTTAGGCTGCAACAAAATAGATCTTAGGAGCCAGATACAGCTGTGCAATGAGAAATGTAAATAATGGGACAAGACCAGACTGTCTGAATACAGATTACCTAGTTTCTATCTATCCAGTGCCAGTCTGTGTGTCAGGTAATTTGTGTGTAGTACACAATTGGACGTAGTAATTACCGGTATCAAACTACATATCACATAAATGTGTTTAATTATGTTAGAGATGCAATCAGATTTCGATAACGGTTTTGCTAGGCATAAATGTATTTTGTATTAAATAAAACAATAATTTTCACTGCATGTTTAGTAGTCGTAAAGCAACTTGGTGTGTGTTTCGACATTTGCACGTAAGAGCCAGTTCCCCTCGGTGGCTGGTCTGCTCGTTTGCCGACGTAATCAATAAAAAAAAGTCACTTCGCCATTACTGTTACGTTGAAGGTTGTGGGTTCAGTTCCCAACCGAGACAAATATTTTTATCTGCAGATATTCATATCGAATTTAGGTATATTTTGTGTGTTAATAATTTTCTCTTTAACAGTCCTCCGCGCGACACTGTTCGTTCGCTACGCAAGTTTTTTTTTTCTAAATTATGAAAGAAAGGTAATTTCTGACATGTGAATATTAGAGATTATAATAAAACTACTCGTTTTAATAACATACCATCACGCCTGTATTCCCCAAAGGGTTAGGCAGAGGCCTACTAAAAACACCCACAGTTCGTTCTGTTTTTTTAGGTCCCACGTAATAGGGTCCCTCGTCCCAACTCCAAGCTGCTACTGAGAATTTTATAGAAAACCCGATAACACTTTGGTCGACCTGCGAATTGAACCCAGGACTTCTACCGTAGCAGTCGTGCTTAAGCTAATGAGTCAGTTATAAATACAGCCTGATAAGATTCTCGTTAGCCTCGTTAGACTAGTGGTCCCGAGCGCGACTGCTATCTACGCTAGAAGTCCTAGGTTCGATTCCCAGGTTGAGCAAAATGTTATTAGGTATTTCTATGAAATACTCAGCAGCAGCTCGGAGTTTGGGGTTTGTGCCCGATCAATGGCAACAGGCTCGCGCCCTATTACATGGAACCTAAACATACCAGCGAACTGTGGGTGTACATTAGTACGCCTCTGCGTAACCCTTCCAGGAATACAGGCGTGGTTTATACCTATGTTATAAAATTCGTAAAAAGTTATTTTCATTTCAAAACCTAACAAACTCTAAAAAATAATATCAATATTTAAATGTTACACATACTAGGTATACCACCATCAGATACAAATGTTTTACATAATGCTTCATGAGAGGGAGTAGATACCCTCATAATAATGAACAAAGATTGAAACATAGGGTTGGCAACTACATTTATAGTTTTTTTTTTTTCTAATTAAATTCTAATTTTTGTTGGTTTCCGGCGACTGGGACCACAATTAACTCAGACCGCGGTCCCAGTTGCCGGATCCATTTAATTTTTTTATTATTATTTTATGGGATAGGGGGACTAACGAGCAGATGGATCGCCTGATGGTAAGCGATTACCGCCGCCCATGGACACCCGCAACACCAGAGGAGACACAAGTGCGTTGCGCGCCTTTTAATAGGGAATTGGGCCTCCGATAACCTCACTAACTCGGCGAAACACAACGTAAGCGTTGTTTGACGCGTTTGAAGCGTTTTCTGTGAGGCCGTGGTATCACTCTGGTCGAGCCGGCCCATTCGTGCCGAAGCATGGCTCTCCCACATTAGATGCATGGCTCTTCCACGTTCTTCTGGCGACTGGGACCACCCTTATATGAATAGGTACAAAAATCTATTGTTCTAGCCAAAAAAACTACAGTCAAACGAAAAAATGTTGAAAGTAATAATTAAAGAAAAAAACTCTGATTCAAAAGTAACGTTAGTAATTGTAACATTAAGACGTCCAACACCTCAGTCTAACCGTGACCATGGATGCTGTAAAGGATCCGAAACATCGGGAATCAAATAATATCAATATAACGCGATAAAATCCCTAAAAAAGTAGTTTTATTTCAATGTCTAATATTCGCGTAAGTGTCAGAAACCAGTAATACATATTTCACGTTTTTTTGTTTTGTATTTATTGTGTAATTCAATTAGCGTCTTATCTTGTGAACTCGTCACCCGAAACAGGATTCAAAATTAAATGTCTTGAAAAACCTTTATAAGTATACGGAGGCCAGTTAGGTAAAGAAAAATCTTCATTGTTGATAATAAAATTATTCCTGCCATATCAGTCTATTGGTCCTAAACGCAACGTCCTATGTTCGATTCCCAGGTCGAGGAAAGTGTTATTGGGTTTTTTCTGAAATACTTAGTAGCAGCTTGGATTTAGGACTTGTACTCGGTTGATAGCACAACATGGCTCGAATCGATTCGTAATAGGAATTACATGGGACCTAAACATACCCGCGAACTGTAGATGTGTACATAAGTAGGTAGGTACACCTCTGCCTTCAGGAAATATTCGCGTGATGGTATGTTATGATATTGTAATTATGTTCATTAAGTACTAACAATCCAACATTTTTTATGCAAATTGATTCGCTATATATTTTTTACTAGCCGCTCGCCCGCGGTTTCATCCGCGTTGCCCCGTTTTTTAGTTTTACCGTGCAATTTTTCCAATTTTTCTCTCCCTATAAACCTTCCTCAGAGTTCAAGGAATAAAACAAAAAAAATACCCGAATTGGTCCAGCCGTCTTCGAGCTTTACGCTTAGAAACAATGCGATTATTTTTCATTTAGGTATTAGATACATAATATACATAGATAGATTAATTCTTGTTCATTTATTATTGGCGCTGAAGTCGGTTCATCTAGTAATTATCCATTTTTATTCTCATTTTTTTTGAGGATGTCATCAAGTGTCATGTTTTATTGGCTTAAAATACATTCTAGTTCCGTTGGACCTCCACAGTAGAAAATATCACCATACAAAACAATAAATTTATCTATTAATCCCAAAACATTAACTATAATAAACAAAGCGACATCCGACAACCCTAACAAAGGGTTATAAATACAGGTATTTAAATTCGACCATTCATTTCATCGCTCATCCCGCTGTACAAAGCGCTTCATTATTCGATACGGGAACGAATCACTTCCGATGAACGAATGATCACAATGTATATTGATAAAAAAATACGATCACATTCGTAGGGTTGCTATCGAATTGTAGGTATGACGTGATCACTTAATACCTTTTATTTTCTATCTACACTAATATTATCAGAACATTTATAATTTAAAATTTAAAATACCCCCGCACCATCAAGACATGCTTGCCATGTTCTTGCAATATCATTGAAGTAACAGGATACCATAGCTAAGAACACTCTCGAATAAGTGACCTTTCAAACAAGAAAAACTTAATCAAAATCGGTCAATTCGTTTGGGAGCTACGAACCACAGACAGATACACACGTTAAACCTATAACACCCCTCTTTTTGGGTCGGGGATTAAAAATAAAAGTGCACCAGAATAATACACCTGCAAAGCATTGGCTGAGTGCTGTACAATTGATTTAGATACTCCAAGGAATATACCAAGAAATATAATGAAAAGACACTTCATTTTCTTCGCTATAAAACTCAATTGTTTAGAAAGGAGGCTGCAGGGGCGATATTCACTGCCACAATAGAACGTTCCATGAATGCATTCTAATGAAATAAAGAAACGTTTTGTCCCGCGCCGCATTGACTCGAGACCTAAATACTGGTGAATAGAGTCTGTGCCGGCTATTCACTGCGTATCTGTTGATATCGCAGATTTTTCAACGTGTGAGTGGGAAGTTTTACGTATATGCAATATACGAAGGCAGTGGGAGTTTATTTTTAACCCCCGACGAAAAAGAGGGGTGTGGATGTTGCATCGTAGCACCCAAAACGAATGGGCCGATTTTGACTCAGTTTTTTTTTGTTTCAAAGTTCACTAATGGGGAGTGTTCTTAACTATGATTTAAGAAAATCTGGACAGCCGTTTGAAGATTATCAGCTCTTTTCTGGTTCATAAAAGGATATGCGCAACTTCTATATGTCTGATTAATTTGAAATTTAGTTCTTATACTATGTAATACTTGTTCCTGTTTCTTCAATGATATTGCAAGAACATGATAACCTTATCTTCATGCTGTGAGGGTTTTTTGAATTTTAAATTGGAAGCAGTAGGTATGCCTCTCCTTTGCTAGATTTAAGGGTACATTATATTTATCTCGTGTGCAGATGGTCCTACATGCAAAAATAACTCTCGTCAGTATGTTTGGCCTAAGCTACTAATCCAATTGTAATGAATATTGGCATAAAGACAGATGGGAGCTAGGCGAAGGACACAGGCTACCTTTTGCGTTAAAAAAGTCCTTTGGGATCCAAGCGAAACAGAGGTCATTGGCTAGTATTAAGAGCTAAAGATGAAACAGTAAATCTTATCTAAGTAACGCTGACAGAAGAGTACAAAACGCTAGGAAAAAAGATTGTCATTGCCTGTGAATAAACTTCTAAACAGCGTTATTTTATTCAGAAAGCAATATAAACTTTACTTTTAAACTCCGACTGGGCTGACCAACTCCGCAAAGTATTTCAAAAATGAAATTTCAATTTAGTTTTACTGCGTTGATGTCGAAGTAACTTTTTTATTATTAAATAAGTGAAAATGGAAAAAATCTCGGAAGAGTCGCTAGCTGGTTTTATGCGTCGAAAATCGAGAAGTGAAGTAGGTAGGTACCTAATATAAAATCTACTAATACCTACCTAAGTAGGTACGTGCCACACAGCTTTTTGCCTCTTTTGGGGGATAGTCATGGGACTCACGGGTAGGTACGTAAGTGACTGCTTAGATAACTGCCCAGTGGCCAACACGCCACGGTCACGACTGTCTGTCAGATTTCTATAGGAAATTCGGAGCTTGGCGCCGAGGGCACGCTTTTTTGTTTTGACGTGTCGGTCAAATGGTTAAAAAAACGTTGCCCCATACTAGGATTTTCTCCTGTTTCGTGGATGCACTTACAAACAACAATTCTCAATACACAAACGCCCAGACCTGGAACAACACTACCTGTAGATTATACTAAATATAATATTTGCTCCGTGTGGGGATCGAACCTAACACGTTGCGCAGAAGCCGATCGCTCAGCCGCTACGCCAAACGTCGTCGTCGCTTTCATCTCTTTAACTATGTACTTAAATAGGTATGTATTTTACAAACAAAGTTCTTCCTCTTTGTGGCGTTTCGAATTTGCGTCTCCTACGTTACCAAGTACCTCCTTAAAGCCTCAAATTTTTATTCGAGCTATTTCTTAAAAATAATTAATTAATACAACAAAAACAGAATTCCCGAACATTATAAATCACAAGGAGAAACGAAACGTAGACAATGACGTAACGTAACTCAATAATACGCAACATGTCAATGTCATTAATGTCAGAAAGAATAAATTGTTTTCGTATTTTTACTTTACACGAAATTGTGAATTTTGATGGGTGTAGTTCAATAATTAGACCTTATTTCTAAACATTGTTATTCATTAGGGCTCACGTTGTAACTATAAGTTTGTATTTGGAACGGCAAAATATTATTTTGGTGCTACTAGTGCGTCACAAAGGATTCGCCTGGTGTATTTTAAAATCGTAATTAAATTCTCTTGTAAACATGTCGAATGCAGATTACGTTACAACATTAAAGATTCTAGTTATAGGTGAGAGCGGTGTGGGCAAATCCAGGTAAGTATTCTAGTAAAATTGTGCTACCTTTTATAATCTATATAAAACGATTGAGTCATAGGTACTCCAATTAAAATCTTTAATATCCTGTTGATCGAATATGATAATATCTATTCGATCGACCATTACTACAAACAACATCAATCAAAAATTGTCAATGGTCATTGCAATGACTCTTTTGACGCGTTTAAATTGTAAATTACAATACCAAAACATAGTTGTTTCAACAAACCATTGTACTTATTAACCTTGGCATGAATTAAAAAGTAAAATCAAGTAATGCTAAGTGCAATAATGTTTAAAATTACTTAATTATCTTTGGTGTAAACATTTCATAGTTGTATTATATGCAAAAAAACATTTAATTTTATTGAATAACTAAATATGCCGCTGAAACAACTTTCAGCCCAAATAAATGTATCATAGTCATATCTCTTTATCTAGAACCTTACAAATTTCATATTATTATATAAGTAGGTAGGTATGCTATATTTTCTTTTTTAAAAAACGTTGCCCCACTCTACGATTTTCTCCTGTATCGTGGGTGCGTTTACAAACACAAATTCTCACATACACAAACGCCCAGACCCGGAACAACTACCTGTAGATCATACAAATATTTGCTCCGTGTGGGGATCGAACCCACAACATGTGACGCAGAAGCCGATGGCTCAGCCGCTACACCAAACGTGTCGTCAAAGCTATTTATGTGAATACTTATGATTAAATTGTTAAATGTAAACAATGAATCAACAAGTTTGCAATTTGAAACTATGTGGTGTAATAAGTTTGAATCATCTCAAAAACACGTCCAAAAGCTAGTTTGGAATTTTGAAAAAATTCCAAAATATTGAAATTTTGAAAAGTGAATTGAATCCCCCAAACATTTTCATTTCAGTATTTTTCTGAAAAAAACTAGGCAATTTTAAAAGATCATTTTTGTCGAAATGTCCACACTTTGGAACCCACACACCATATTCCTTGCTGCTGTATGTGGTCACTTTACTTAGTGATCAGGGAATAATGAAGAATTGTCATAAATCAAATTGTTATAATATAACAGATAGTATACACGATTATGATAGTATACATAAGTAACAGTACAGGTATATTAGTAAAGTTGTCAATCCTACTTTTTTTATTAAAGCATTGTTTAACTATATTTTTTAGCATAATCCTAGCATTCACAACAGGAGACTACAATGCTTCATTCCCCGCCACAATCGGAGTTGACTACAAATGTAAGGTCATGGATGTCAATGGGGTTAAAGTTAAACTTGGTATTTGGGACACGGCTGGACAGGAAAGATATAGAACACTGACATCAAGCTTTTACAGGTAAGAATGGAATAGAATATTCTTTATTTTAACTAAAAATTAATGTAATCTACAATTTATTGTATAATTAAGTAAGTAAGCATTTTCAATTAGGTATTCAGTATAAGAAGTACCTACTCAGGTAGATTATTGTGATTATCAAATTACTCATAAATACTTTACTCTGCTTAAACAGGGCTATTCATAGAGAGTTGTTTTACAGATTATTATTTACAGTTTTTTTTATTAATGATAGGCTTATGCTTGAACACCAGTTCGCCTGATGTTATGTGACACTGCGATCTACGAAGGAGTGTGCTCGCATTGAAGAAACCAATCCTAGTTACACATAATACAGATTTGTTGTTTGCTGGTAAGTTAAGGTCGCATGTAATAATTCTATTGCCATTCTCCAGGCACATATCCAAACTGAATTGCTACTGGGAATTTCATAAAAATATCCAGTAACACTGTTCAGCTTAGAAAACTAATCTGGAACTTCCATTGTCGCAATCTGGCTTAGGACTGCTAGACAAATGAGGGAGTTATCATTCTTACTCATAATAATGAATTTTCTTAATACAAAAAGAAAACATATTTCCATACAAAACATAAGTTAATGTCTTGTGTTACTAGATGGATGATTAGTTTAGAGATTCTGTTTCTCATTTTTTGACAGATAATTTTGTTTCAGAGACGCTCATGGTGCAATATTAGTTTATGATGTGTCAGAACCAAAGTCACTAGCAAAACTGAATGAGTGGGTTGAGGAACTGCAGGTATACTCAACTAAAAAGAACATAGTGTGCTTAGTTGTTGGCAATAAGATTGACAAGGTGAGCTCCTAGATCATAATTAATTTGATGTCCTGTATTCTCCAAAGGACGAGGGATTTCTAATGTACAATAGGGAAACAAGCTTATTGCTTGTCATAAACTGGACACAAATCCAAACTCCCAGCTGCTACCAAAAATTTCGTAGGAAAATGAAGAAGGAATCGAACCCTGTAGTGTAGCAATCAAGGACATGATGAGGCAGCTTTTTTACAAAAGTCACTTTTAATGAATAAATTAAGTAAGGTTCTGGTTCAAAAAAAAATCCATAAACTGCAACTTTGTATTTGTCCGTCCGTCTGCATGTAACACCCATTTTCCTCAATAACTACTGTTCCTGCAACTATAAATTTGGCAAAATATTCATGGAAGTATTTTTTTAGTTCTATATGAAATCAACTCATATTAGTGCAGCATAGTGGACTGTAATAGCCTAACCCGTCTCATTCTGAGAGGAGACCCGCGCCCAACAGCGGGACCGTATTATGGGTTGTTTGTTAGATATTATAAGTACACCTGCTTTTTTTTAAAAAAAAAAAGGTGTCTAGCACTGTGGGTCGCACATTACTAGTATTCTTGTTAACCCCCTAGTGCTAAGCTAAACGCTTGTGTTACGAGTGGGTTTACGTCGGTAGGGCAATGGGTGGGTTTCGAACCGGCAACCAAATGATCGCAAGTCTGACGCCCTAGCATTTAGGCACGTAGAAGAAGATTTACTCTAACTAACCCCTCATGTAGAAGAAGATTTACTCTTCTACTACTTACAACTCCTAATATTGCAATAATAATCTACATATACATTAATAATCTGCCATATTATTTTCTACTAGCTTTTGCTAGCGACTTCGTCCGCGTGGAATAGTTACTTTGTTCCCTAGTTCTTCGCCTGCGGTTTCACCTGCGTTGCCCCGTTCCTAAGAGTTGTAGGAAGTAGTAGAAGAAAGAAGTAGGAACGGGGTTCCTAAGGGTTGTAGCGTGATGTTTTATAGCTTGAAACCTTTCTCATGAATCACTCATTTTCCCAACATTTCCCTTCACTGCTCTGCTCCTATTGATCGTAGCGTGATGAAAAGTATACTATAACCTGCCCAGGAGTATGAAGAACAATTGTACCAAGTTTCATTGAAATTCGTCGAGTGGTTTTTGTTTTTATAACGAACATACAGACAGACAGACAAAAATTTTACTGATTGCATTTTTGGCGTCAGTATCGATCACTCATCACCCGCTGATAGTTATTTTGGAAATATATTTCATGTACAGAATTGACCTCTCTACAGATTTATTATAAGTATAGATAACAAAGGTAATAAAATCATCCAAATATTCATATCAACCACATACAATAGTCGGACTATTCCTTAACAGAATCGTGCGGTACCGCGGGAGCAAGGCCAGGCATTCGCACAGAAACACAGGATGCTGTTCATTGAGAGCAGCGCCAAGACTCAGGAAGGCATCAGCTTGGCTTTTGAAGAACTAGTACAAAAGGTGAGGATATTTTATATGTGGATATTTTATTTGTTAAGTTTTGATGCCTATTTGAGGTTTTCCCAATTTTTGATCCCACAATTTGTGTAACACAACATTAGTAAGTTTCATTAAGTTAGCAATGTAATGCTGAAACTTAAACCCCCTATTATCCAAGTCTAAGTTAAACCAAGGATTAAAATATAAATAAATAAATATCCGCGCTGTTGCTTACCAACAGGCAAAATAGCTTTCAAACGCAAACCCATAGTCAATAAAAAGTAACATTACTTTCCATAGTGTACCTACAAACATCAGAATGCTTGCAAAGACAACTTCGCAAGCAAGGCAAGTTTGTGAGCATACTGATTGACCCCCCCCCCCCCCCTTTTCTTGCGGGGATGAGTGGAATAGTGAGTCTATTGATGTCCCATGTTATCATTTATATTAGTTATATCTCATTGTTTTCGCAAGGAATATATTTTTTATTTTCATTTCCTTCACGGAATCCATTCGAAAATGTAATACATTACACTTACATTTTCCTTTAGATCATAGAAACTCCTGGTCTCTGGGAGTCGGGGGGCTCGTCATCCAACATTCGCATATCAAACGAGGACAGAAGACAACAGGAGGAGTCTTCATGTTACGACTACACCTGTACTATTTAGAATAGGCTCTTATGTTGGCTGGCATCTGAAAGATATTCTACTATACATTGCTACTTTTAAGCTAGACACGAATTGACCGAAGCTATGTCACCATGCATTGTTTAACCATGTGATCGCTACGTCAAAACAAAAAAAAAGTGCCATTGGCGCCAAGCTCCGAATTTCCTTTACAAATATGTCACCCAATCGTGACCGTGGCGTGCTGGGCTCATTTTGGTTTGTCGTTTAAGTATGATTGTAGCGATTAAAAGGTTAAGAAATTAATTCGTATCTGAAGTTTTCCCCAAGTGTTTTTACAGTAGTAATTTTTTGTATAAAAATTCTGTGTAAGTATAGACAGTTGGGTTTGTAAAATCCATATTTTTGCACAAAAATATTAATCATCGTCAGTCAATCAAATATTACATCGTAGATCGCACATCAGGCGAACTGGCGGTCAAGCGTAAGCCTATCACGAAAAAAAAATATTTAAGTGATTTACCCTGTTCGGATCGGCTAACTTCAGACAAGCAGTTATTTTGACCGTACCTGACTTGGTTAATGCGCAAGCGACTGCCGCGTTTCTGTATTTAATAAATGAACTATGCATGAGACTTTTATATTAAAAAAAAAGTGAATAAAAACTGCGTTGTTGTTGTTAATAAAAAGTTACCGCTTAGTTTATATTTTCCAGTTAAAAAGCGCGAGAAATCAACAGTAGGTATGTATTATATTAACTTTGTATCAAAGTTTTAGTAGGAAATGACATTGAGAGGCAGTTGTCTTTGTCGCCTATTATATTGCGTATGGACTTACCAGATTATAAAAAAACATAACATAAGCCTATATTTCCCAAAGGCAAATGATTGTAAAACCACAGTCCGCCGGAATTTTAACGTCACATGTAATAGGGGCTGAGACTATTGCCATTAATCGGTCAGAATTCCAAACTCCGGGCTCCTAGTGTTGCAGTTGTGCTTACGACAACGGAGTAATATGATCTACAACGGAAAGCGTCCCTGCTTGACACTTCAACCCTCGGTCACTTAGGGGTGTGAAACCAAACTTGTTAAATACGGGAAATTAATGCGGGGTGTGGTTTAGCACTCTCCGTAGATAAGACGCGTAATAAAAAAAATACAAAAAATATCTGGATTAAAATGGGGCCAAAATTGAATGTACTGCGATTCGCATTTAAGAAATTGTATTGTTGTTTATACATTATTTTGAACTGTATTTGTTAACCTGCAATGAGAAAGTGCTTGTATGTCTTAATTTAGTTACGTCAGTGTTGTATCGCAGTCTATGGGAGTATCTCGATGGGTCGGACGTTTTAGCCGCAGACAGTAAATTATAACTCAGAAGTTTTACCTAGTCTTTGATTCGACCGGTCGATATGCCTTTCAGACCTTCGCTTAGGAATCTATAAAATTACCCGCGAAAATAAAACGAAAATACTGGCGATCAAGCGTAAGCTTATCAAGAATAAATTAAAAAATAAGTGTGCTTGCGTAAAATCTGTTATGGTTTTTATGGTATAGGTACGAACACCACCACTTCAAGTTACTACATACTGTCAAATTTCCCCAATGGATAATTAACTCTATTGTTTGGACATTAAACTGAAAATCGAAGAAATTTGACAATTGAATTTTTTTTGGATACGTACCATGATGTGCTGTTGACTGTACCTATGTGGGTAGTTTAATTTTATTTAATTATTTATCTGCAATTCTGTTTAATAGAATCCGCAATCACGCATGCGAAATTATCGTAGAATAACTTTACTCTTTTTAATATTATTCCTTATTATCTTCGGATGCTCGCCAACTTAGATAATGTGATATCTCTGTCAGCTTTTGTACATAGAATTATTAAACTGATGTGGTTATAAATGTATCTACACTATTATAAATACAATATTTCACTACATTGTGTGTATTTTATTCTCTGTATCTCGGTTATTAATTAGCCCATATTCGGGGTATTGTGTAGGGCAATTTCGCTCACTCATACACTCGCAAACACACCTTACCTACCAATCAATCTACTTACAACCAAATCTACTTACTTGAAAGTAAATATTTTGTATGACTAATTAATATTGCTGCTTTTAATTTTAGCCCTAGCCACTAGCCATAATAATTAATTAATTTTCCTAGAACTGACTAACATGATTAATTTATACTTAGCATTATGTTGAAAGAATTTCAGTCTTATATTTCGAGAAAAATACTAACCACGGATATATTTAATTTTTTGAATAAATATATCTTATAAGTACATAAGTGATACCTTATCGAGAATGTATTTATTAAGGGTATAATTTAGATACTTAAAGAGTCCGGCGGACCGAATTTGTCTTACAAACGTAATACCGAAATAAATCGTCATTTAAACACAATTTAATCAAATTCTGTTATTATTCGTATTCCGATACCATTAATCTAGATCAGAAGAATACCTAATATGAGACAGCAAAGGCAAAAAGTGTAAGCATTTAGCTAGTGTCTGAAAAATCGCCCCCATTATAGCACGGTGATAATGACCTACTTATATTATGCTTCGGGGGCACTCTTTCTACACCTGGATAAGTAAGTAACATTTCTCATATGGGAGTAGGTACCAAATAGGCTGCGTGAGAACCGAGCTATAGTAGATATTCATAGAAAATACGCAAGTTTAAATGCTTTTGTTAAACGTATAATATACCTACACATTTTGGTACGTAAGTATAAACTCCTGTCACGAAAACAAAGCTAGGTTTAAGTATGGGTGTCTATGGGCGGCGGTAATCGCTTACCATCAGGCAATCCGTCTGCTCGTTTGCCCTCCTATCCCATAAAAAAAGTATTATTTGTATTATTTCTTATTTACTATCTACCTACCTTTCCACATCTTTACCTGCATCATTTTCCTCAAGGATGCGGTTTTTAGGTTTGAATAGCTAAAGAAAAACTTGCTGAAGAAAAAAATAGCAAGAGGCTATAATCTATACTTATAATAAATCTGTAGAGAGGTCAATTCTGTACATGAAATATATTTCCAAAATAACTATCAGCGGGTGATTAGTGATCGATACTGACGCCAAAAATGCAATCAGTAAAATTTTTGTCTGTCTGTCTGTCTGTATGTTCGTTATAGAAACAAAAACCACTCGACGGATTTCAACGAAACTTGGTACAATTGTTCTTCATACTCCTGGGCAGGTTATAGTATACTTTTCATCACGCTACGATCAATAGGAGCAGAGCAGTGAAGGGAAATGTTGGGAAAGCAGGAGAACTTACTCCATTTTTTAAGCTTCCGTCGCGTGTGCAGCCTTAATGGTTAAAGCTACACAGAAATCATGTATGACGGAAATGTTCTCCTTAAAATTATATAAAAAATATTCCACGACAGCAAATGTCTATCTTTTATGGTTGACTCACAATAACACGTGTATCTCCCGATAGCTTAGCAGTTCGGAGCTTTCTGATTATATTTGTCTACTATTACGTTAGGTGACTGACTGACTGACATAGTGATCTATCAACGCACAGCCCAAACCACAGGTTATAGTATACTTTTCATCACGCTCCGTTCAATAGGAGCAGAGCAGTGAAGGGAAATGTTGGGAAAATGAGTGATCCATGAGAAAGGTTTCAAGCTATAAAACATCACGCTACAACCCTTAGGAACGGGGCAACGCAGGTGAAACCGCGGGCGAAGAACTGGGGAACAAAGTAACTATTCCACGCGGACGAAGTCGCTGGCAAAAGCTAGTTCTAAATAATGTCGAAATGCAAAATTAACTTTCTTTGCACTATCAAAATAACACAGGCAAGCAACCGGTACCTATGGTACAAAAAAAATATTAGGTAGGTTAATATTAATGTACACAAGATACATAATAATATCAAGTTTGGTCAAAAATATCCCATCAATAAAATCATTCATTAATAAACTTAGAAGTAGAAGGAAAGACGTAATAGATAAGTACCTAAAATTGCGCGAAAACATGTCTTTGTAATGGTAAATATTATTTTCGTTTGTGTTTCAAAATATACTGATTTATTTTTTGTACAGAACCACTCCGTGACGCTTGGTCCAAAGGTTTTTTATATTGCATTCTTAGGATGGGTTCATTTAACGCTACCGAATCCTATCTCTAATCCCTTACGTCGGAGTCTGTCGTAAAGCACCTTGGTGTCTGTTTCGACATTTGCACGTCGAAGCCACTTCCCCTAGTTTGCTGCGGCTCTAGCAGTCTGCAGTCCGTTGGTATTCTTAGGGGTCGGCAACGCATCAACAACTCCTGTAGTGTTGCAGTAGTCCATGGGCGACGATAACTACTTGCCACCAGGTGGCTCGCCAGCTCGTTTGCCGGCTTATTTCATAAAAAAAATCCTATAATCCCTACCTTAGGGTCGAACATCGTGTGGTTGCAGTCTGTTAGCATCCAATATACCGCTTACCCAGGCGGCACCAACACGAAAAACAAGCAATATTTACGCAACCACATTCCTACAATGCGGTTCTGCTACAAGTATCACTCCGTATGTTTTCTCATACAGCTCTTTCCCAATGTCTCCAGTTAATACCAGTGGCCGGGACATTCCCATTTATCACTAACAACCGAGGACAAATAGGCTCAAGGAGGGCTGCCCCCAATGGCCTCAGATAGAGTCCCTCATTAATGACCACCCATCATTCAGTACTCAAGGATAAACGTTGACAAATATAAAGGAAGCTTCTGTTATGATTTACGGTATAAGTGGTTTCGTTCAATGATGTTTACTAATGTGTGGCTCTAGCTGTTTGTAATTTTGGGAGTAATTGATGGGTGGGTTGTGGCATATTTTGGGCTCAAATGAAAACGTGACGACAGTTACTTCTATTTATTATATACGTATACAATTTATGTAAGTTTCCATAGCCTTACCAGATTTATCAGAAACTTATTGTCTGGGCATAGTCTAATTGGCCAAAACATCCATGCTAACCTCTTTTTAACTATATAATGTCATTGCATCCTATGATCCTAACTATTATAAATGCAAAATTTAGTTTGTTACGCTTCCACGCCCAAACCACTAAACCGATTTTAAAAATTCCTTGTCCTATACAAAGCTACATTATCAGCGAGTATCTAAGAGATCCCTATGAAAATTATTATTAATGTAACCCAAGGTATTAAAAATTTGCCAAACAATAAAAGTCATTAATTAACGTGCGCTGCCATTTTGTTATTTGTTAGAAAATTTAGGTTACTTTGGAGATCCCTTTGAGACTTTATTTGACACGGATCTCGTTGAAATTTGATACAGAGATACTCGTAGAATAATGTCTGGAATAGCACATAGGCTGTTTTGTATGCAAATCGGATCTGCTGAAGGAAACTGAAAAACTTACGTGCAGGTAACTTAAAAGGCAATAATAACCTTTACGTCCGTATCTATAAAATGTAAAAATTATACGTGATCTTGAAAGTTAAACTCTCATCTCTCATCCATAGGTGCATATTTCATCAGCAATCAGCATATCATTCGATTGTTCAATTCTGCATACAAAACCAGTGTAAAATTGTCCAGTATAATATTAGCATTTCAGTGCCACCGATTTTAAATGGGGTCAGAAATAGTAAGAATCAATTTACTCAGTGTATTTAGGCCTCATTGTGTTTTTATATTTAAATTTGTCGATGAAGATCTTGTATTAAAGACACTTTCAATGATAAAAAGCCCCGTATAATGGCAGAGTACTAGAGTAAAATGAGGTACCTACCTAGGTAGGTATTACCATCTTGTCATTGCGGAAGGCCTGTTTTTACTGGATTATAATTATAGTGAAGGAAAAATTCGACCGCGGACAGGATTCGAACCTTCGTCTTGTTGGATACACCAGACGCTATGACCAACTAAGCCACCGCAAGTCCCATCCACCAGTTCGGATTTTGCCTTTCACATTCTGAATTGACCAGAAGCACGAAAAAGTGACATCGATTTATGGTGGACATTCCAAAAACCTGAACGAACCGCTTTTAGTCCACTTTTATCATGCGTACCGCTGAAATGTGGAATGCGCTTCCCGAGTGGGTCTTCCGCGATAGATATAATCTGGGTGTCTTTAAATCACGAGTGAGTCAGTTTCTTCTAGGTAACCGCGCTCCATCTCAAATCGCAATGTCGCTTAACATCAGGCGAAAAGGCGATCAAGAGTAAGCCTAAAAAAAAATTACGTCTGTCGTCAATTTGAATTTATCCTTCACTAAAATAACTTTATAATCTTAGAATGGAAAATGAAAAAAATATACAAAAAGGTGGATTATACAGTACGCGCAGCATAAGTTGGCCGGAGTGAAGTTCGCCGTTTTAATGCGCAGTGGATTGTTTACGTTAAAAATTGTGTACTGCGCAACCAAACAGCTAACTTCAGTCCGGCCAACTTATGTCGCGCGTACTGTAATTTCTACCTATAGGTGTTATATTAAAATTGATACCCAACCTTAATTACAAGAAACTAATGAAAAGTAAAACTTTTGGAATTAATTAAAATACGTCACACAATCTTTTAAATGTTCTGGAAAGTCTTAAAGCAGATAACACGTTTCCTTGGTAACGTGACACGAGAATGAGATCGTTTACTTACAAGTAGCACTTAAGATGTTCCCTATAAGTAAGTTGTAAGCAGATATTCTGTTGATCCTACAAGACGTCTCTGTAGGTATTCCTTAGAAGTTTAATTATGAAATAATTGTCTGGGAGGAAAAATAATTATGTCTTGACTAAATGTAGGTACTTACGTAAATAATTTAAACCTATACAAAAATATTTCAGTGGAGTTAATTGACATATCATCACGCCTGTATTCCCCGAAGGGTAGGCAGAAGTGTAGCAATGGACACCCACAGTTTGCTGGTATGTTTTAGGTCCCATGCAATAGGGGGCGAGCCTATTGCCATTAACCGGGCACAAATCCAGACTCCGAGCTGCTACTGAGAATTTCATAGAAAATCTCAATAACACTGCTCGACCTGGGGATCGAACCAAGGACCTCTAGCGTAGCAGTCGCGCATGGGACCACTAGAGTAATGAGGCAGTTAATTTATTTCATTTCAAATTCAATTAACTCCATGTTAATTGAATTTGACATCAAATAAGTATTTTAAGTCAACATTTTTAAAATAGGATCAAAACGTTTAATTCAAAATTACATAATTTACCGCAAGATCCTTCCCTGGCTCAAAGGACCAATTTCATATTATTCGCCATTGCGTGTTTGGGAACTTAAAACAAAATATGATTGTTTAATAATTATAAAAATCAATCTTTGCTCTTTGGTGAGTGAAGGTAGGCCCAAAAATAATAAGCTAAAACACCTCCTTGACTGCCTCATTAGTCTAGTGGTCCCAAGCGTGACTGCTACACTAGAGGTCTTGGGTTCGAATCCCAAGTCGAGGAAAGTGTTATTCAGTTTTTCTAAGCAAGCGCGCTCTATCGTAGATCGCAGTATCGCTTAACATCAGGCGAACTGGTGGTCAAGCGTAAGCCTATCACATATAATAACAATCTCAGTAGCAGCTCGGAGTCTGGATTTGTGCCCAGTTAATGACAACAGGCTCCGCCCCTATTACATGGAACCAAAACATACAGGCGAAATGTAACATTAGTACGTCTCTGCCTAACCTTTCGGGGAATATAGGCGTGATGGTACTTATATATATGTATGTTAAAACACCAAAATCAATTAAAATTAACGACCGGTCACCGACGGGCACGGCCGTTTTTACTAAGAACAGTGGTTCTTAAAATAAAATACCTTTTACAATATTAATAGTTTAAGCATCACTACACACAGTGCTAATTTAATATAGTAAAATGGTTTACGGTAAAATTGAATAGAGAAACTAAAGTTATTAATAAAATAATAACCATAAGAGCCTCTTAACGCTCTACCCCAAAATTAACTTTACACATCCAAGCCACTTAAATAATCGATTGCATATTTTTCTGGCACAAGAGCACCAACAAATCGCTCCGAGCGACGGCATAAAATATTTGCAATGCAAATCACCGATTTCTCTCATAACTCAAGATAAGGAGGTATCGTAAAAATGCTGTAAACCCGCCCTATATTGCTCCGTGGAGATTTTTTTCTGTTTTTACCTATCTATCGGTGTTCCTAACGATATTCTGTATCTTATAAATCTGAGTTATCGCGTCGTTAACCGATACATTTGCATGCTGTAGTGGCTGAGCCTTGTAGTTTCGTTTCTTCATGATCAGGACAATGGTCGATTTTATGGTAATGGAACTGTTAGGAAGTTTGGATGTACGTATTTTGCTTCTTTTGGTTTGAAGCGTAGCGGAAACGTAACGGTAGGTAGATTTTTATGGGCGCACATAAATAGTTTCTTATACTTAGAGCCCATAAACAAAATAAAGAAATCGTATGTGTTTTTTTTTTCGAGAATTGAGACGCAAAGGCATATTTATTATGTGTGTGTGTGTTATTATTCTGAAAAGATAGAGATAATGGTGATCGCAATTCAGCTACAAGAGTTCATCTGCATGTGTAGGCATTGCCAAATATTCTGAGTAAATAGGAATGTCCTGTCTATCGCTAGTAAATTGCCATAAATTTCTTTGCCACCTTCAAGTTAAAAGAAATCGCTCAAACAGCAACGATATTACAGGTTAAGGAGTTAAACATTTTATTTTCCTTTACTATTTTTATTTGATTCATCCTTAAATCCTATTGCTAAGAAAAAGATAGATGAACGAAGACTGAAGAAAAATATAGATAGCTAAACAGATAGGTACATTCTTATGATTGATGATAACATTGTTTAACAGTCAATTATGACTGAAATGGATTCATTCAATATAATATACTTTTAAGGTTTATTTCAAGAGCCCAAATATAATTTAGCTCGAAATAAATAGTGCCAAGAAAGTATTTTTTTGTTATCTTCACGATGATGCATCGATTTTACGTAGTGGCAAATCACTTAGATCGAAAACATCAAATCGATGAGATTTTAGGGTAATATAGTAGTACATAATGTATATATGCCGTAACTCCATAATAATTTGCTCGACCTCCGAATCCAAGACCAAAGCAAGTCAGTCAGTCGCACGGCTACCTACTAGGCATATGAGGCAGTCTATTAAAGCCACTACAATGAAGTAAAGGCATAGAAACACTACAAAACACCTGAATTACAGTGTAGGTACATAATTCTTAAAAGGCTTCTCAAATATTTAATCAAGGTAAACAAAACAAATTCCAAACAAGAAATTCCCATTGAAGTGAAATCAATTTCCCAACATGAGTACGTCTTTTAGCATTTGCACTGATCTTACCGGTTTCCTACCCAGTGGTTCCACTATGAAAATCGTAATTATTCCCCGGGAAACGAAATCCGTCGCCGGATTAAAAGCGAAGCTGTATTAACTGGTCATTTGAAGATAAAAATATTGTGGAGAGGGCTTTACAGAAATTTTATTTTAAAAATGGAACACCAATGTACTTTAATAAGGTTTTATTTGAGTGCGAAACTCTTTACTCCAAAAAAAAAACTGAAGATGTTGGCTTCATAATCTGCTGTCTTCTAGCTTAATTAGTCAAGGTAGATAGATACACAGAAACAGTGTGTTTGATGTAATTTCCATTTAAAATAACAGTTTTAAGTTATGAACTCTGCCAAATAGTAGTACCTAATAGGTTGCCAACCTAGCTTATTTTTTTATACCACTAAGGTGGCAAACAAGCATACGGCCCGCCTGATGGTAATCGGTTACCGTAGCCTATGAACGCTTGCAACACCAGGGGTATCACTCGCGCGTTGCCGACCTTGTAAATTATGGAGGCATAGTTGGGCTGGCAGCATAGGAGATATTCTGCCATACATGACAGCAGCGGTAACAAAACAGCACCGGTCTCCCACACTGCCAACACAACGCTTCCTCGCGGAGCTCTGGCGACCTTGCTCACCGTTAGGAACACAACATAGCACGGAGCTATGTTATTTGGCTACGATTGGTTACGATTTTCTGCAAGGTGGAGGTACTTCCCCAGTCGAGCAGCTCCAATTGTGAGTGGAATTATTCAATTCCACTATGCCCTACCCCTCTTAAAGCCCTGCCCTGCCCTACCTCTCTCTATTACTAAACAGCTGTACAACAACATGTTAAACGCTATCAATGTTAAAACGAGGGATAGCACTATTTGATTTGTAGAGTTACATCTCTGTGTAAAATAATTACTTCAATTTTTTTGGTAAAGAATCCATTTGGCATAACAGAGACATGTAAGATTTATTTGCTATTTTCCCGTTTCGCATCTATTTTACATATACACGACACATTATATAACAAAGTCACACCTTTTTCCCATATGGGGTATGCAGCAACAACAGAACACCATTGAAATAAAACTATATTTTTCGGATTTCGGATCCTTTACAGTATCCATGGTCACGGGTAGATTGAGGTGTTGGACGTCTTAATGTTAAAATTACCAACAGCTACCTTACATTTTTTGTTAATTATTGGCGATCCGATTCATGCAGAATAAGCTCACCGTGTCCTGCAGTTTTGGGCTTGGATTTAGATTTAATAGAATCTATAATGGGGTTCCAAGAATGATAAGAACCCACCATCTTCTCTATTGAAATTTGGGTGTTTTTTAATTTCAATAGCCTGACGAGTCAGGCCCCTTCCTGGGCAGGAATCGTTTTTTTTTTGCGAGGACTTGTGGTTTATCAAATCTTATGTAATGCTGGGCCTTGTCAAGAGTGTGTTCACAAACTGCTGACTCTGACCGCGTAAAAGAACACATCGTCGATGTCAAACACCGCCGTTCCAGAATGACATTAACCATAACATTATAGATTCTACTAAATCTAAATCCAAGCCCAAAACTGCAAGACCATAGAAAGAGATCTTGTAACACCTGTGAATTTTGATATAAATCATTACCTCAACCATGTTTTCAAAGAATATCCCCTTACGCGTGGATCCTGCTATGTATTTATCTTTCATCCAAACTGTTGCTCGAACAATCTATCGTCCGATCTACAATGGTTAAGGCGATAAGCCCTAAACGGGTTTGTGATTACAAGGGCAAAAAACCTGACATACATCAAGCAGCTAATACTGTAGTGATTGAGGTTTAGGGGACAGGCAAGATTGATCGACATTGTACACGCTGTCAACTCTATCTCCTATTCTAGGCTGCCTATATTTTAAGTGATAGCCTGATATTCTTGTTGTTAGAGACTTCACTGGTTGAGTCGAAATCTAGTCCGATTTTAAATAGTAGCTTTTAACGTGGTTCTAATCGATAAAGTAAGAGTACATGATCGCATTATGTCATAAAATGTATTACAGTCGTGAATGCAAAATATAAATATGTATGGTGGTGATAATTTTCATGATCGTACACTCATAGAAAGATTCAAGACGAGATGCATATAGTGACGAACTAAAATTGAATATTTAAAATCTGCTACGTAACAAATACTAAGCCTATTACTACTGCTTAAACATGGAGAGAAAGTACATATGCTGCTATTATGAGTAATATATCAAATGCCTTTAATGATTTGTTTCATAAATACTTTCATTTTAAAAAGAATGTTGAATTATTCTTTGGGATAGGAGGGCAAACGAGCAGACGGGTCGCCTGATGCTAAGCGATTACCGCCGCCCATAGACACCCGTAACACCAAAGGAGTTACAAGTGCGTTGCCAGCCTTTTAAAAGGGGATTGGGCCTCCGGTAACCTCACTCACTCGGCAAAACACAACGTAAGTGTTCTTGGACGCCGGTTTTCTGTGAGGCTGTGGTATCACTCCGGTCGAGCCGGCCCATTAGTACCGAAGCATGACTCTCCCACGTAAAAATATATAAATAAAAATAAGAAAATAATTACTCCTTTCATTAATATTATTATTAATCTATATATTTAAATACATATTTTTATAAAAATAACAATAAAAACATTACAAAATATAAAAAAATAGTAGTCCACCGGTATCGGGAACAGGGTCCAAGCTAGCGATGGTCAGGGCCCCAAAGATAGGAACCTCCTAACAATACGCGCCGTATCCAGGAGTACCACTTTCTGTATCAGGCCTTTAATCCAGCTGCCTAGCGAGAGTCTCCATAGGTGTGAGTCGAGGCTCTTGGCTATTAGTCCATTAGCGGTCACAACATATCAGGCTTATTGGCAATAACAGTCCTGTCAGTGATGATAGATCGATCCCGGTACAGAGTAACATAACCATCATCTAGAACTGGGTCGGGCACGTACCTATAGTACGGCACCTCTGAGTCCACAAGTTTATATTTTAGAGCAAGTTGCTGATGGATAATCCTAGCTACTAGGTTATGTCTGTGTAGGTACTCGCTGTTGGCAAGATGAAAACACCCAGAAATAAAAGATCGATTCTCCTGGACATTGACACGCCCGACAAATGTCAATCGTGCCATCCTTTATAATATATTTCCGGTAGTTGCTTGCTTGCTGGACGTAAGCTTCTCTTAGTAAACGCTACAGAGCCCGATGTTCGGCTTCCCTTTTCCTTGAACCCTAATAAATAGTCTTATATTAAAATTCGGCAAATGAGCATAAAAAGTTAATATTTTTTGTCTAAAATGAGCTATGGACTTTTTTGTTGAAAGCACAAGGAAAAATCGTAGCTTGCCTTAATATCTGCCTTAGGCGCTTCCTCCAAAAATCCGATATGGAAATTAAATTATGCGACATCAAATAGGCAATAAGTTTACTGCTGTATAAAGTCGATCAATACTGTCTGGCGCCTAGTTGATATAGTAAGGGTATGTATATATATTTTACTGACGGCCGCTAGGAAAAAAGTTTCTTGATTTGTGACCACGCACTAAAAAACGCAGCGTAGGATGGCCTCCAACGAGACGCACAGGTAACACTTAGAGTCGTTGGATGCAGGCAATATATAACCGATCCTTGGAGAAGTCTATAGAGGAGGCCTTAGTATAGCAGTGGTTCTCCTTTGTCTTAATAGTATTTTTATATCACTGAGGTGACAAACGAGCATGCAGCCCACCTGATGGTAAAGGGGTTACATTAAAACTATATAAAATGACATTGCCGTCCTAACCCTTTAGCTGAGAGCACTCACTTACCCTAATTTCTCTAAATATTTAAAAAATATATTTAGAAATGGCACACATGAATATTGAACATCAATATCTGCCAATCCGAAATAAAAATCCGAATTGAATATCTTAACGGTTGGTGGGTATCACCCATACTCCAAGGACCACACAGTAATTGCAGAAAAAATCTTTAAAACTGCAAATCCTACTTATCCAGCCTATTTATACGAACTGATATAATAATAAAAACAGCAGTTTCCATACAATGCTATCCCGGAAAAATTTAAAAGTTAGCAGACAACGTTGGTGTAAAAAGAAAACTGTCGGCTGGCCTCCGCTAAATAATAAGAGCGCCACTAGATGTTGCTAATTAATAATGCACAGATTTTATATACTATTTGATAGGCTCATTGGTAAAGACAATAATTATACCTACAAAAATACTTATAGGTTAGCAAAGAGTACGTATTATCTTATTATTTTGATATGTATTAAATTGAGGATAATTATATTATTAGGACCAGTGTATCGAAAGACCAAAATACCCTGATGTCCTTTTGCAACTAATAGTTCTACATCACTACTACTAGCAAAAGCATAAAAAGACCCTTTTATAAGATAATACATACTTTAAAAAAAATTATTTTACTTTTGCACATATTCAGGATGATAAGGTTGATCCGAGTTAAGATGAGATCACAAAACAATTTATGTTGGTTGTACAACACATGGTAAAACTACGGCCATCGGTGTCGAGATATCAGAAAACAATTGCAATCACTCAGCCCTTATCGACCCGGCCATTGAATCGTGCGACGAACATGTTAAGGCTGGATTTACACTACGCAGTCTCCGTTTTTTTTGTTTCTAACCTAAATCGCTAAATTAAACATTAATAGAATTACGGTAAATGAAATGATAGTGAAACGTGCCTTTGACATTTTCTCAAAACTATTCTGAGAAATCGTCCAATCGCTATGAAAGCGTTCCGACTTGCGATCATAATGGTTGCCGGTTCGAAACACACCCATTGCACTACTGACGTGAACCCACTCGTAACACAAGCATTTAGCTTAGCACGAGGGGTTAATAAGAATACTAGTAATGTACAACCTACATTGCTAGTAAGCTTTTTAAAAAAACACACTGCCAGCATGTTGAAGTCTAGCCCCTATCATTATGGTAGGAGACTCTTACCGAGGAGTAGAATATTAAATGAGTTGCTGATGATGATGATACATGGAATCACCTCTGTTGTTTTATATCATTACTAGAATTTAAAATTATCAGCGGTAGCCTAGTTAGAAAGTTAGTGTCTGTCTAGTTTAAATTCGATACACATCTTAAGGTTTTAAACCTTTGTATTGTACAGAATATAATTTTGTTATGGTACCAATCAGGGACCTTGTCCATCATGGCAATGTGAGAAGGGTTTCCACCTCTCCCTTACATTGATGAGGTCTTAAATTGAGCATGATTCTTAGCACATATATAATTTTAATTTAATAAATTGCCACTTATTTATATAAACCTTTTTCCCCGTGTGGGGCGGGTTAGAATACAGTTCCTCACTGCCATTCAGTTATGCATCCTGTAAGAGCTGAGAAAATATCTGACTTGCTCGGTGGTAGGATCTCTCGGGGTCTGACTGGCTGGCGACCACCCTTACGTCGGAATCTGCCGTAAAGCACCTTGGTGTGTGTTTCGACTTTTGCAGGTAAAAGCCAGTTCCCCCTCGGTTGCTGCGGCTCTAGCAGTCTGCAGTCCGTAGGGGCTCTTAAAGCTCAGCAACGCGACAGCGACTCTTCTGGTATTACAGGTGTCCATGGGCGGTGATGACTACTTACCATCGGCTGGCTCGTCTACTCGTTTGCCGACCTAATCAATAAAAAAATATAAAAAAATAAACTGGAATTTCAGAAGAAATTTCAGTTCATTCTTTTAGACGAATTCAGCAGTCATGTGTAACAAGCTTAAAAAAGTCCTCCGAGAAAAACCCCCCGCCGTTCCGTTAAGACCATAATCCTTATCGCGGACCCCTTGGGCAGCGGTTAGCACCCCATCAAATGGGCGGACCAATCCCTATAAATAAAATTGTTGCTTAGAATCTATCTAAATCTATCAGTGTCAATGACCTGAAGTTCTAGATATTTGATTATATAAAAATAGTGATAGGAAAAGGTTATCTATATCTCAGAACAGTTGTTAATAGCTTTACC
Source organism: Acronicta aceris (assembly GCA_910591435.1). Lineage (NCBI taxonomy): Eukaryota > Metazoa > Arthropoda > Insecta > Lepidoptera > Noctuidae > Acronicta > Acronicta aceris. The sequence goes on along the minus strand of OU342767.1, from coordinate 1,577,771 downwards.
TATTATATATCTGATACATTACTTGTTAAACAGCAGCGACTTTAACAATTGTGTATAATCTATTAATAAATAATAAATAATTTAAATACCATCTATAAGATCACGCCTGTATTCCCCGAAGGGTTAGGCAGAGGCGTACTAGTGTACGCCCAAAGTTGCCATTAACCGGGTACATATTTATTTATTTATTTACTTACTTAGGAAAACCAAGAGCTACAGATAATGAAATAAATTGAAAGAGTAAACACCAGCAAGCCATATCCCCAGGCATAAAACCCGATAACACTTTGCTCGACCTGGGGATCGAACCCAGGACCTAGCGTAGCAGTCGCGTTCAGGACCACTAGGATAATGAGGTAGGTCGATGATTGTGACTTATTTATACCTACTAATTTTATGGGATAGGAGGACAAACGAGCAGACGGTTCACCTCATGGTAAGCGATCACCGCCACCCATGGACACCCGCAACACCAGGGCCTCCGGTAACCTCACTCACTCGGCGAAACACAACGTAAGCGATGTTTAACGCCGGTCTCCTGTGAGGCCGTAGTATCATTCCGGTCGAGCCGGCCCATTCATGCCGAAGCATCGCTCTCCCAGGTAAAGAAGTCATGATGATGTTGAAAATCGTTTCACATCCATAAGCAACAACTTTAGAGAAAAAAAATTATCGGTTGATAGTTGACACACACTGGTTTGTGACACTTACGCGAATATAAGACATTGAAATAAGACTACTTACTTTTACGGATTTTGCGTTTGATTCGAAATTATAATGGCAAGCTGACTTAATCATTATGTAGGCATACCATGATATTGCTTTTGTATCTTTTTGTGATTTTATTTGTAAATAAATATACTTAGCTTTTAAACTATCGCGTTGCATATTACTATAGAAACGAAAAAGTTTAAATATCAAAACCTTGCTATTTTCAGTCGGTTACAAATACGGACATAGTGAGTGTAGTGTGTCGCGGGCTTTATAACTATAATGAAAATGTGGGGGTAGATAAAGAAAAATCTACTAACGCAATGACAGAGTGAACTCGCTGCATCAGTCTGCTTGTGACCCCAATCAGTGTAATCTGGGCGAAACGTCAAGCAAAATTAAAGGTATTTATAGCGCGTTAATACCTGTTTCGTTTCTATAGAAATATACTTCTATCTTTATCATATCGCGTGTAAAAAATCTTCGTGAAAATCAGTGTTATTAAGTTTAGTTTTTTTCTTTTTAACATTTTGAAAGAAGTCCTTTTAATTAAATACTTATTAAGCATACAAATCGAAAAATACTTATCCTTTTTGCTCTCGGGAGCTTTAAATTGACCAATTAATCTCCCGATTTCCAATACATCCGCAATGAGAAAGTAATACCACACAAAACATTCAATTACCCACACTTTACGATCAAACTCGTCACTTGACCTTCTCGGGCCATTTAAATTTAATTTCCTCCTACCTCCTACCCCATCCTTTGCGGTTCTATTTATTAAGGGATGATCCAACTTGAGGAGAACCATTCGAACCTATTTTATTTATTAGTGAATTTTTATAGAAAAGTTAAGAGTGCTAAAATGGATATTTGATGATCTTTCGTGATTTATCAAAAGTGAATCAGAATTACAATGGTATCGTCTTCGTAATTGTTGTGATTCTATTGTTATTTTTTGTTTATTTACGATACATATCATTTTTCATTACTTTTTTTTGTTGTATAAAAAATATTCAATAGGCAAAATAGGACTATACCCCTATTATATGGGACCATAAAAATACTGGCGAACTGGGGATATTAGTATATTTTTCCCTCTCGGGAATACAGACGACAGAATTGTTTCTTTTTTATAATCAATTTAAAAAAGTAGGTCTGATGCTGATTTGCGTATACAAAAGTAATACCAAAATAAATCGTAGTTCAAACACAATTTAATCAAATTGTGTTAATATTCGGATTCGGATACCGTTAATCTAGGTTTCTACCATACCATTTCGTCTAGTATTACTTAATTGTAAATAAACTACCGGAAAACTGGTCGAAACTTCGTAAAATTGAAAAAAATACATTCACTTACATTTATTTCCAGTGAAGTATTTTGCACGAAATGGTAGTTAGGATAGGAACTTAAATTAACGGTATCCGAATTCGAATAATAACACAATTTGATTAAATTCTGTTTGAATTACGATTTAATTTGGTATTACGTTTTTACTGGAAATTCGGTCCGCCGGACCCTTAAACAGGAAATACCCAATCTGATAAAACAAGGCAACAATAACAAATTGTTAGGTGCGGTCTGAAAAAAAAACAGATAATTATGTCAGGGAATACAAAGACATACTGCACAGTAATAAATATTTCAATCAATCAATGACATATATAATGACATTTATTTAGGTAGCACAGAGGGGGTCAACTCGACGTCAAATTGGAGTCCTTATCTGTTAAGGGTAATATTGCTTCTGGATTATGACATTATTTAACACATCGAACAGTATTATTTTTACATAACATACCATCACGCCTGTATTCCCCGAAGGGTTATGCAGAGGCGTACTTAATGTACACCCGCAGTTCGCCGGTATGTTTAGCCATTAACCGGCTGCTACTGAGAATTTTATAGAAAAACCCAATAACACTGCTCAACCAGGGGATCGAACTCAGGCCCTCTAGTGTAGCAGTCGCACTTGGGACCACTAGACTAAGGAAGCAGTCAGTATATTTAAAAATTTGAAATATTTAAACATACGCTTTGCTATGACGTCTTGGTATGAATCAAGACTGATAAATCAAAATGAATGACTTATTTGCAGGATATTCAGTTATTGCTATTTCTTAAATTATGCCAGGATAGAAAAATCAATGATATATCCATCAAACTAAATTGAGAAGTTGTAAATTGTAATGTATCTGATCTACACATTTAATTTCTTAATAGCTTTTGGTGGTCATTATAGAATATTCGATGTTTCTCCTTTTGTATTTGATGTTGAATTTTTTTAATCGGTTAGGAGGACAAAAGAGCAGACGGATCGACCGATGGTAAGCGATCACCGCCACCAATAGACACCCGCAGCACTATGGAGTCACAAGTGCGTTGCCAACCTTTTAAAAGGGCATTGGGCCTCCGGTAACCTCACTCACTCGACGAAACACAACGTAAGTGTTGTTTATCGCCGGTTTTCTGTGAGGCCGTAGTATCACTCCGGTCGAGCCGGCCCATTCGTGCCGAAGCATGAATATTTAGATACATCCAGAAGAATATAAAAAAAATTACAATGTATGTATACTCCTTAACAAACTCGATCAATCTCCATCACAAATATAACATGTGGCATATTTTATACAGCGAAGCGATAGCGGTATGGTCAGGTACTGTAAATTATAGCTGTCATTTGTCACTTTGCTAAATGTACCTAAATACTGCGTTTAGTACATTTTGTTTACTTTTACCCTTGGTTTTTTTATAGGCTTACGCTTGACCGCCAGTTCACCTGATATTAAGCGAGACCACATCACACCATAACCTTCACACCAAAGGAGTTCTGTCACGTTTCGGTCAGCTAGTTTTGACCTTGGATTATCCGAGGTCATAACAAACTGAGGCTACCTCACTAGTCTAGTAACTAGTCCTAAACGCGACTGCTACGATAAAGGTCCCGTTACATGTGACCTAAACATACCGGCGAACTGTGGGTGTACATTAGTACAGCTCTGCCTTTCGGAAAATACAGGCGTGATGAATGTACCCGCTTTTTGGAACCGTGCAACTAGTTTGACTTTTCAAAAGTACCTTTTTATTGGAATAATTGATATAAAACATTTTGATTTTGACTTTGACTTACCTATGTCAAAATAAAATGCAAATTTTAAAGAACAATGGCAGCCGCCCATACATTGTTTTATTTGAGATAAAATTCCTAAGTCTTTCAATGAAAAAAATCTTGTTTGATTCAGCGTCCTCTTCTGAGCTAGTTTGTGCAAGATTTTTTTTAGAGAAAGCCGAGATTAATTTAAATTCAATCATGAACTTTTGTAGGTTATATCTTTATGTCACTTCATATTATTCATTTCGCGAAAGTAAAAGCGCAATGTCGCGTTAGTGTTTCTCTCACTTAGTTTTTTCAGCATGCAATAACTAAACTAAACTAAAAAAATATTTATAAATGGTACTTATTTATATAAATAAATAATCTTATTAATGGATATAACATGTGACCGAGTTTGGCATTCAGTCTCCGTCAGAATTGTTTATGATAATTGCTAGTCTAATAATATAGTCTTTGTAACGGTAATGAGGTTATTCTACAATAGTGTACTGTTAATAAGGAGTAAGGACCAATTAAACAAGTTTTTTTAGTTAACATAATCATTATTTAATTATTCTTCGTTACAACTACTTTTTCAACTTTGGATCTTAGTCTTTTTGCCAAACAGGAAAAGACATTAATTGATTTGTTAATATCTTGTCTTTTAAAGTATTATAACCAAGGAAAAAAAATACACATAGAAATGCAGCGAAAACTGCAATAAGCGCTCATTTACTCTATTTTATTAAAATAACGAACTAAAAATACTCGCTACTTGTTATTAAATGGCAACACTAGACAAATAAAACTTCGAAAGTAATCAATTTAGTTTTTACTTTAATTTGTTTTTTTATCCGGCCTTAACTGATTAATATGATAATTTGTAAAAACGTAGTTATTTAAAGGAAATTGTTTCGTATATTTGTCAATTTAAGACGTTCGAATTCATATGAAATAAGATTTTGCCATTGTTCTTTTGTGAATGATCGCAATACCTCTTTCATTGCGCTTCTATTTTCAGTTATATTCCGGGGAGTAATCGGGCTTAGGAATTAATTTCGAGCGGAATAATTTAGTACAATCTAGGTTGATTAAGTTTTATCGAATCAATGTTAAATCCGGATACAGTAAATACACTTTAAATGAAAAAAAACAGTAGTGGTACTCGGGGACTGCCGCGGTAAAGCTATTGCATAGCGTTTTTTATCAACTTATGTAATACAACCAATGCCACCTAAAGGCGGGTTGCTGAACTAAAGAGACATGTGCCGGTCGGAGTGGGGGGTGTTAGGTTTTTTTCGTTACGGAATTTCTGGATTCGGTCCCCACGCTCAAGGCCCGCGATAGAAGCTATGCAATAGCTTAAAAGATTTTTGCTAAAAATAGACACTAATTTCCATAGAAACTTTGAAGCTACGAGCTACGAAAGGGTAGCGTCGTGGCATACGTCCTACGTCGTAATAACAATGCAATCCTTGTATTCTAGTAAAATCCCTAGCTAATGGTTAGGTTAATTGTATCTGTCACCTTTAATATATAACAATTTATATCAGTTGAGTTAACTTAAGTAACCAATTAAAATAATGCAGACGAATCTGAAAACCCCGACCAACCATTTTTAGTTTTCCATTAGATTATTTTTTTGTTAATACAGTTTGTACTTATATATTCTGTTAATAATTTTACCAGCTTATTATCTACTAGAAATAGAATTAATATTTTGTATATTAAATCCTTAGTTAAACACTTTTTTTATGGGATAGGATCAATCGACCAGACGGATCACCTGATGGTAAGCGATTACCGCCGCCCATGGACACCCGCAACACTAGAGGAGTCACGAGTGCGTTGCCGACCTTTTTAAAAGGGGATTGGGCCTCCAGTAACCTCACTCACTCGGCGAAACACAACGTAAAACTTAACTTTAAAAACTTATATATATATATTGAAACAACACTGGCAACTTTTTATTTCATCAAATCTCGTAAATGAATCCCCAAAAATCTCCGTGTCAGAGCAAAATGAAAGGCGTCAATATAGAAGTTTACCTACCTTACGGCCATCATAAATTGAACAGCATTATCCAAAAGGGATCCACTCTGTATTCACCTGGCGCTCAAACCCTTCGATTGCATTAACTAAGCGAATGCTATGCAATGAAATATGTAGAGTATTCTATCAATTTTTGTACCCTAATAGATTCACGGCGTTAAGTAGATCAAGGCTGGGTGTTTTGCAATTTTTTGGGGTGGATAAGGTATTATTTACTTAAGAAAAAAAAGTTTGTACATATGAGTACGACTTACAATTAAGGAATTGACATATTATGTTGCATCACGCCTATATTCAGCGAAGAGTTAGGCAGAGGTGTACTAATATGTGTGACTATTAAAGACTTCAAAAAGGAAATTAGTAAATCAGAAAACCTATGATGGCATTTAATTATTACTGCAAGGATCGTTAATATGAGTAGAAATGACACACACAGGCACGCACGCACGCACACTCTATTTTAGAATATTTATTGGGATTAAATTTCGTTTCGTTTAATTTTAGATTTTATTTAAATATGTTTTAGATTTCTCTATTTTCTTTTTGTCCATCGCATATACTATTTTATAATTTTTCATTGAAGAGCGAGGACTCCTAGCATAGATATATCTTTTACTTAAAAGGAGGTTCCTACGTAAGATTTACTGCAAAAATTGTACAACTTTCTGCAATAAACCCTTATTTATTACTAGCTTTTGCCAGCGACTTCGTCCGCGTGGAATAGTTACTTTGTTCCCTAGTTCTTCGCGCGCGGTTTCACCTGCATTGCCCCGTTCCTAAGGGTTGTAGCGTGATGTTTTATAGCTTGAAACCTTTCCCATGAATCACTAATTTTCCCAACATTTCCCTTCACTGCTCTGCTCCTATTGATCGTAGCGTGATGAAAAGTATACTATAACCTGCCCAGGAGTATGAAGAACAATTGTACCAAGTTTCGTTGAAATCCGTCGAGTGGTTTTTGTTTCTATAACGAACATACAGACAGACAGACAGACAGACAGACAAAAATTTTACTGATTGCATTTTTGGCGTCAGTATCGATCACTAATCACCCGCTGATAGTTATTTTGGAAATATATTTCATGTACAGAATTGACCTCTCTACAGATTTATTATAAGTATAGATAGATATAAATTTAACATGTAATAGGGGTGAAACTATTATATACACTATACACTATTCTATAAAGCCTCCGAGTTGCTACTAAGTATTTTAGAAAAACGCAAAGCACTGTTCGACCTGGAAATCGAACCCAGAACCTAGAACCCAGAATCTAGCGAAACAGTATAATATGGAATGGATTTTTCTTTTGTCTTTTTCTCAGACTTGTACTTTTCCGGTCCAAAGATAAGGTCGAGAGTTATTATTATTTTAAGTTAATTTATCGTACATCAAGCATCGAACTAGAAACGTTAATTTCACAACAGCTTCAACTGAAACTAAACTGTGGCACATCCCCGCGGCACTATCATTGCAATCACAAAGTTATAGTGGTTTTGGTTTCTAGCTAATTGTTCCACGCACCGCTACACATCACTAATAGTTAATGGTACCATTGCAGTAACATTTAAGCGCGTTCAACTGCGTATTTCAGTTGATAGAATATTAAATTTGGGGCGTTTATACAGTCAGTAGAGATGACATAAATATATTGAGTTGAATTTTTTACTTTATGATTTTCTCAATTTTTTTTTGTAGTTTAAAATTTACTGTATCTATCAATTAACAAAAACTTAACATACCATCACTATTGTATTCCTCGAAGGGTTAGACACTGGTGTATTAATGTACACCCAATGTTTGCCAGTAAGTTTAGGTCCCATGAGTGATCCAATCAAATAATGTATCAATATTATTTTCTCTTGACAAAAAAACTGTAAAATTATTCCCATGTTACGGTACACCAATGCAAATATTATATTAAAAAATATTATTTTCAACAATATAATAATTTCAAAATTTGAACTACGACTACTAATTATAAACACCTAAAAATCACTATCAAGTTGCAAATAATTAACAATTTGAAACGAAAACTTCATAAGTTTATTAGAAAGTTTCATTTTAAATTTTGTACCTAAGTGTTACTTACAGCTAATTTCCAAGTTATTTATATACACAATTATAAAGTATTTTTCGTTAGTACTAAATACACTCCACATAATGTGCGTATTTATAGGTATTTTTTAAAATATTATCACGTATCATTGTGTGGCGAGAGGCTAAGTAATAACCACGCTGATGGACCAAATAAATTTAAAAAAATTAAAACGTTTAAAAAATTATAAAAAATTGTTTATGTAGGTAAGGTATTTCTTACCTCGTTATTCCAATTATAAAGTAGATATTTTCTTTTTGTCTGTATTATTGTATTTCTGATTACATAGTTTTCTACCACTTAGTTTTTAGTATATTTAGTTTTAAGCTTACGTTAATCACTTGTACTTGGGAATGTTGGTTCGCCTGTTATTGGCAACTGTATAAGTCCATTACCAATCGTTTTTAATTTTAAATGTTGTATACAGAAGCTGTTGGTGTACCTTTACTAATAAATAAATAAAAATAAATAAATTACCTAAAGAAGAGAAAAGCCTACAATGTGCGTACAGGTGAAAACACCTACAGTGGGGAATGTTATTCATTAAAAATGCGGCCTTTTTAACCCGCTAGGTCATATAATTATTAAGGAGATCTTCAAACGGCGCGTCTACAGGGGCCGTATTATAACGTGTTAACGACATAATTTTTACGTTGTGAGAAAGAGATGCCGCTCTACTTATTAAATAACCTCATCTCTTTCTCACAACCTAAAAATGATGGCGTTAACATGTCATAATACGACCTCTGGGCTCTTAAGGGCCGGCAACGCATAAGCAACTCCTCTAGTGTTTCAGGTGTCCATGGGTGACGATGACTACTTACCATCAGATAGCTCGTCTGCTCGTTTGCCGAAGTCTAAATATAAAAAAAATAATGACAAAATTATATTAATCATGAATCTCTATATATTCATGTGGCATTAAGTCAAACATATCTGCCGCGCGTTAGATGAGCTGTGAGCTAAAATAACTACTAAGTGGTTCTCATTTAACGTCAAGGGTTACGGCGGTAGTCCAAGGAGGGACGAGCTTGACTCCTACCGAAAGAACTGGCCCTCACTATTAGAGAACAGGGATGTGTGGAAAAGGGAAAGGAAGACCTCTGCCCTGCAGTGAGACAATACAGGCTAGATAGATAGATATACTTAAGTGAAACTTAAATAGATGTCCTAGATTTTATATTAATTCACACGAGCAATTTCGAATAATGACTAAGATAATTATTAATCGTTCAATTCACCTTAAAATCTAAAATTTGTAGTATAAATAATTCAAGAGCCGTTGTAATTTCGATATTTTCATCATTTCTCAATACTGAGTCTCTTATTTGATCTGTCAAGGGCCTTGAATTCTTCGAAAATAAATGATTTTGACGAGAATAGTCGAAGCAATTTTGGGGTAGCATTAGTTTCTAGCTTAAACCTATTAAATATTCGATGAACGTAAGTCTGAAGTCCTTAGTTTTAGATTAGTATTTATCTAGAATAAGAGATTAACTATAGCTTCAATTACGCTATATGGATTTTGACCACTAAAACTGAAATTTGTTAATGCAATGAAATTGTTTTAGTGTCACACAGGCATTATATTAAAATTGACGGTCGAAGAATATTACAGTCAGATATCTCGTTGATAAAATTTGTTAAAACCGCATTAATCTCACTGTAAATTCAAATCTCTTCGTTAATTTTCTGTGCGTCTTGTCATCTATCTATATATATATATATATATATATATATATATATATATATAAATTAATTGCTGTTCGTTAGTCTCGCTAAAACTCGAGAACGGCTGGACCGATTTGGCTAATTTTGGTCATGAAGTCCAGAGAAGGTTTAAAAGGTGAATAAATATGTAAGTACGAAGTCTTCCGGGTCAGCTAGTCGCAAATATTTCTTTTGTTCTTCTATCCTACTTTGGTCCCATATGAGAAGTTTCTTCATCTAATCGCTACAGTATTTCAATTACATCCCTCCGCTCGTCCCCATTTTGTCACTCATACCGCTGATTGCCTTTCTCGTACATAGACTAGTCAATATATTTTAACTACCCAAGTAATACTCAAAATACATAAGCATTGAATACGTAATTAATTTTAAATATCAAAACAATAGTATTTGGTAATGATTAAATTATATTGGTATTATCTAGTATAAGTTGTTCATATTCATTACTACGTTTATTTTACTGCGGGAAAACAACCATTTATATTTCACGGTGTATATACTTTATGATATCTGTGTTTCAGGTTATTCCTAGGCCTGGAACACAGACTCAACCATGGTATAGTTCAGGTATACATATCTACCTGCGCTCTATTTAATTGTAAGGAACTTGTAGCAAAATTTGTTAAACTCTTTCCAAATACACAAATGTTTATTAATTTATGTTATAGTTAGGCTGTATTATCCAAGTCTTGTCTTATTGATGACCATTGGTTCTTCGTTGAGTACAGACGTGTCGCAAAATTATAAATATAAACAAATAATCACATGCTGTCACAACAACCGTGTCATACATTAGTTATATTATGTGCAAAGTTAATTTGTGGAAATGCACAGCGTTTGAAAAGTAAATAATTTGTCACTGACAATGGAAAACAGCCCCTTCAACCGCAGTGGCAGGACTGCTCGCACCCCACCACCAACCCCAGCACCGGGTTCTAAAGAGCCGGGCCAAGGAAGCGATGTCCTTGATCTTATTTCTACGCCAGAAATACAGAGCTGGATGTCCTCCATCGAGCAGTGCCTAAATGAAGTGTGTAACATCGCGGCAGAAGGTAAACTGAACTCGGAGCAGAAATTGCGAATCAGTACACTGTGCCGGAAAGTGGGCCACGGTATATCACAGATGGCAGTCCAGTACCAGTCCCTCAAGATGAAAACCGTTCAGGCGTATTCATCGATCCAAAATCTCCAAGACCAGCATGATTTGTCGAAGCGATTACAGGATCTTAAGTCAAGTATTGAAGAGGCGTCAAAACCTGCAGTGGGAACCTCATTTGCCGACATGGTCAAAAAGGGCACCAACAACTTTATCCAGCCGATCAATGTGAGTTCTGTTGCTATTTACCCTAATGACAAGTTAAAATCAAGCGAGGAAACAAAATCCCTTGTACAAAAAATTATCTGCCCTGAACAAATGAAACTACATGTGAGAGGCCTGCGCAAAACACGGAACGGTGGAGTGATTATCAGCACAGATACAAAGGATGACATCGAAAAGCTAAAAAAATCAGAACAGTTGACTAACTCAGGCCTTACAATCGACGAGCCGCACAAACGGAGGCCTAGAGTTGTTGTTATCGGAGTACCTGCATCAATGCCAGAAAAAGAAGTTTTTACCTGTATGTACCATCAAAATTTAGCAGATCTACTTCAAAATGTCACACTCGAAATGTTTTTAGCCTCAATTAAATTAAGCCATAAGTCCGGCAAGAAGGAGGCGGATACCTGTAATTACGTAATAGAAGTATCTGCGGTTATACGTAAAGCCCTTATAACTAAAGATAGAGTTTTTGTCAACTGGTCATCTTGCCCTGTACGAGACTTTACTTTGGTGACACGATGCTTTAAATGTCAGCAATATGGTCATGCTGCCAAGTCATGTCGGCAGTCGACCTACACATGCAGCCACTGTGCTAATCTCGGGCACTCAATAAAGGATTGTCCAAAGAAGCCTGAGGAACCTAAATGTGCTACTTGCTCACAATTCAAAAAGCCTAACAATCATAATACAGGATCTGCAGAGTGCCCAGCAAAAATTATGGCTGAAAAGAGGTACATAAATTCAATTGATTATGAAGGCGCCTGAGAGCGCCGTTATTCAAGGTTTTTTCAGATCTCTTTATTTTTTTACTTTTTTTTTTTACATTTTTTCTACGATAACATATGATTAATAATATAATGAATGACTTAGATAATTTCTCTGTATCCGAGTCTATGGTTTGTGAAGTGGAAAATTGCAAACAATATCTATCCTCTTACTGCAACCCATTAACCATAGTAACACAAAATATACGTAGTATTTTTAAGAATTTTGACAATTTCAGTACCTTTCAACAAAGACTAAACGTGAGTTGTGATGTTATTGTGCTAACCGAATGTTGGCTTGCCAAACAATATAATGTACCGATAATGCCAGGGTATAGTATGCACAGGAGTAACCGAATTTACAACCAGAACGATGGGGTGATAGTTTATGTAAGAAATGATCTGAAAGTTTCAGTGGAGGAACCAAATATGCACGATTGTAACTGCTTACTAATTAAAATTGGATCAGAGTTTGTTTGCGATGTTAGCAGATGTCATCACAGTTGACATCTGCTAACATCGCAAATAATTTCTTTGTTAACATTGGTAAGTGTCTGGCAGAAAAAATACAGGGCCAATCACATAATCTAACTAGCACTCCTCCTATTTGTAACACTTCCGTAACATCCTTTGCTTTGCTGGATACTGACGAAACCGAAGTAGAAAGGATAATCTTGAATTTAAAAGACGACTGTGCAGTTGGCTGGGATAATATATCAACTAAAATTATCAAAAAATTTAGGCACATTTTGGTCCCACCACTGACTTATATTTTCCAAAGATGTCTGTCTGCAGGGCTCTTTCCCAAGTGCCTTAAAAAAGCTGTTGTTGTCCCAGTATATAAGTCTGGCAGTAAAGAACAAGTTACAAATTACAGGCCTATTTCCTTACTTCCTTCCATCTCTAAAATATTAGAAAAAATTATAAATCAAAGGCTGGTCAAATACCTGGAGGAAAAATCGATTTTGTCTAAGACGCAGTTTGGATTTAGACCCAATGTATCCACTGCCGATGCCGTACATCTTTTAACGGACCATCTCGCTCAAGAACTTGATAAAGGTAATCATACAGTGGGGATCTTCCTGGACCTCGCTAAAGCTTTTGACACAGTTTCCATTCCTATTTTATTGCGCAAACTTGAGACTATAGGTATAAGAGGCACCCAGCTAGAACTCTTCAAAAGCTATCTACAAGAACGATCCCAATGTGTAAGAATAGGCAGTGTTCTCAGCGCTGATCTGAATAATACTTCATTCGGTGTTCCCCAAGGAAGTATTTTGGGAACTACTCTGTTCCTAATCTACATAAATGACCTCTGTAATCTAAAACTAGATCATGGCATGATCATTTCATACGCTGACGACACTGCTCTAGTTTTTTCAGCTGATTCAGAACAAGAAGTTTACAAGTATGCGCAGCACGGTTTTAATGTTGTTAATAAATGGCTTCAGCAGAATTTATTAACGCTAAATGCAGAAAAGACTAATTATGTTAAGTTCTCAATGCGCAAACTAACATCTACTAATACTAACCCAACATTATTCGCTCATTACTGTAGACAACAAAATGAAAACCAATGTGTGTGTCCCGAGATTCAAAGTTCAAACAAAATAAAATACTTAGGTGTCATATTAGACGAAACTCTTTCGTTCAAGCAACATATCGAAGCTTTATGTAGTAAAATTCGGAAGCTGATATTTGTCTTCAAAAAGTTACGAGATATTGCAGACTCAAAAATAATAAGACAAGTTTACTTTGCTCTTTGTCAATCAATATTGACTTACTGTATTACCTCATGGGGTGGTGCAGCTAAAACATTGTTACTGACTGTTGAGAGAGCTCAGAGAGCGATTCTCAAGGTGTCTACTTTTCGTCCTTTCCTGTTTCCCACTAACCTCCTCTATAAATCTTGTGAAGTACTAACAGTTCGTCAGTTATTCATAATGAACATAGTATTAAAGCAGCACGCAGCAGTTCCGTACAGCACTAACTATACTAATAAAAGACGGAAAGATATAGTTTGCATTCAAAATACAGGAACTAAACGTGCATTTACGACAAAATTTTATGTCTTCCTAGGACCACTTCTTTACAATAGACTAAATGCAAAATTAAACATCTATCCCCTCAAATTAAGTAATTGTAAAAAAATTCTCAAAGAGGCCCTTCAGTGTATGTCGTACGAAGAAACAGAGAACTTACTAACTGTGCAAAAATAACATTAATTATAGTTTTGATATTTGTTATGTGTTAGTTTCGATTAATTTATAGTTTATTATTTGTTGTGTATTTTGTTTGTAATTATTTTAGATTTTATTAGCCCGTTTAGCCTGAGACACAGGATTACCTAGTTCAGGCATATGTATTTTAAGGTAACTATTTTATACTTTTTATTGCCTAGTTTATACTTATGTTAAGCAAACAATGTTTTCTGAATAAATTATTTATTATTTATTATTATTTATTATTTATTATTATTCGGGCAAAGGCTTCCCCCATTTTTTCCACTATTCTCGTTGTTGTGCTATTTCCTTCCAATTGCTTAGAAAGATATCCAGATCATCCTACCATATATTAGTTAATTTGCTTTATTTTATTCAAAATCCATACCTGCCTACCCTAATCGTCAGTGTTATGTTCCTTTGTATCTCTAGTTTTTCTATAACTGCAAAGATATATAATTTACCATCATCAGCTTATGTTTGGCATTGCTAAACGTACGCCTTTCCTAGAGGACGCCACAGAGCCCGATTTTCAGCTTTTTTCCAGACTTTGTCAGCTGTTTGCAAGTCTATACTCCACCCAGCCTGCGCGCTTACTACACAACCCTTGCTTAGACACAGTATGCTTTATAATTTTATGCCATTCTCCGACTTTAAGGGTATTACATTGCCCAATGACCTTGAGGATATAGTCTTTGTGCTAGCATTTGTTAGACACAGGCATTGCGGGGGTGACGCGAGGTGCTAGTGAGGTTTCTGGTATTTCTTTATTATTTCAAAATATTCAAAGAAATAAGAAATTATAAACAATACAAATTGTTGATTACGTCATTACAATTTTTTTGGTATATTATTCATGACTAAATATTAAGCCGTTAAAGAGAAAAAATACAAATTAGGTTAATAAAGGCCCACTTACTTCACTTATTATCCAAAATTGGGGCAAATTTATAAAAATATTAAACAATACAATTTGATGGTGATGACCTTAAGTATAAGATATATTTTTTATATGGCAAACGCACATAAGTATTCCACTAGAAACTTCTTTAAAGCTAGGGTGTTTTTTGGATTTGAGCGATGTAATGCCCTTAAAAACCACTGTCAAAGTCGATACGGCCCAACAATGTCTCATACCGCTACATTTCAAGGGGCGCTGTCTTCAATATTTAATTGCTAAAAGCCTTTTTAAGCCGCGCTTTGAAGTCAGCCGCGCGTCTCTCAAGACTCATGCTAGCAGCACTGCGCTCCGTGAATGTTAAAACATATGGTAATGTTATCGAGTAGCGTGATTATGATATACGACAATTTTAAAGGAATAACATTTTTGTGGAGCTATTTTTTGATAATTATACTTAATCGAATAGATTATAAATCTATTTTATAGTATACCTATATATAGTATGGTACCTTATATATATACCTATAAGTTCAACTCAGATTTCAAATAGGTTTCATAATATACGGAGAAGGTTTTAACGTCATATCCTAAAAGCATCTTTTGTAATATGTCTCTAGTATTAAAAAAAATATTATTTAATACGTTCGCAAACGTACGACTAAACACCAAGAGATCCTACCACCGAACAAGTCAGATATTTTCTCGCATCTTAAGAAGAAGAATTGTATTCTAACCCGTTCTTGTATACCCCCACACAGGGTGAAAAGAGAGATAATTATCTATACGTCCAGGATAAATACTAGCCTACTTGAATAATATCTACATTACATGGGGATTCAGTTTGAAATCTGTTTTTATGCAGAATAGCGAAGTGCCGGCGACAATATTCAACGAGCGCTGCGCGTTGACGTCACCGTTTGTCCGAATATTGTTTAATTCATCCTCGTGTTGTTAAAGCGCTTCTGATGTGCTTCACTTTACTTCTGTATTTATGATATCCCACACAAAAAGTAAAAACTTAAGTTTAAAAAAGTAATCTACCGGTTATGAGAATATAGTCCAAACTACTGTAGACTGTGGGTAATAGTAGCCAACGTATCCGTGGTATACATACTCGTATATCTGCCATATATTCTGTATGAAAAACCTAGTTCCTAATGGGACGGCTAAACTATACGGTGGTTCCAAAGAAAGAAACCAACTAACCATATGCGCCATGCCTCTAAGCTTCATCATATTACTTAATTAATAAAAAAAACATGCGGGGCAGTCCTTGGGGACTGCCGATAGAAGTGAAAACTAAGTAACTTGTGAATTGTATCATCGATAAGTGGGGAGCGTGCGGTGACGATGACGCGAGTTTCACGCTTTTTGTTCACCCAAAAAGTACACATATATACACAGTATACATATAGCTCTTGGAAAGCGTTCGGTGACGATGACGTGAGTTCCATGATTTTTGTTCACCCAAAAAGTGCTCAACGCGCCTAAAGAAGTCTTCACTTCAAAAACTAATTATTTGCTATTCGTAATATCTTCGAGACGATTTCTGCGTAATTAAGAAATACGGTGTCATTGAGGTTAAAAATACCAAAACATTAACTTGTCAAAGTGTTCTCTAAAGACCTATTTACTAAAATAAATATTTATAATTCATTTACATTTATGAGCGTGCTAAAATTTATTCCAACAAACCGACCAATTACCAAAACTAGTGCTGTGTGACTAACGTAAAAAATGCTAATATATTCAGCACATGGTTCCAAAAGTGTTATCTGAGCATCGTAGGGACAAAAAACATCACGAGCCTAGTATATATATGTAAAAGAGTATAGTATATATTAGTCGTAAATTGCAAAAAGACATCAAAGGGAGGTTGACTTCTGTTTTCTTTGCGATTTCACGCTCTTTTGGCGAACATTATATAAATATTCAGTTTGAAAGAAGGTCATTAGTTGTTGGTGCAAGTTAAGAACTTAGGGAGGAAAGTTATCAACCTGTGGAGGAACGAGGTGTGTTGTCCCTTCAACCAAATCATCCAGGAGCGTATACTGGATTCTGACACTTCCGCGAATGTTAGAAAATGAAATAAAACTACTTTTTACGGGTTTTATCGCGTTGTATTGATATTATTGACCATGGATGCTGTAAACGTCGGGAATTAAATAATATCCGCCAACATCCAGGAGGGTGTTGGCGGATGTTGCCGGATATTATTTGACGATCAGTGTCAGGCGTCATTATATTCTGGTCGTGGTGAATATTACGAATCCCATGCCCATGTCTATAGTGCAAGGGAAGATAAATACGGGATTAAGTCAGTACATACATACGCTGTCGCATCCTCAAGTGGCAAGTGATCCATAAGGATTTTACGTATACCGTAAAAAAGAAAAAAGTTGCGGTAGGTATACGCAACATCCCTGCCAAATATTTTGTCGCTACAAACCCATCTGCACTGTCCCACTGCAGGATACAGGTCTCCTCTGAGAATGAGAGGGGTTAGGCTAGTCCACCATGCTGGGCGTGTAAAAACATTTTCTCGGGCGTGAGGCCTATTTGTATGAGGAAACCTGTTTCCTCTTATAAATAGGCACATGATTGATCGGAAACTCAAAATGGTTGTGTTTGGGATACGAACTCGAGATCTATGCCTTGGTAGTCCTTAGTCGTATCACTAGAGTATGTATGTACGTCTTCCAGTATTTAAAAAAACTATGTGTTTGTTACTGACTGTTTCCCACGGGTTTCACTCGTATTCCAATAGGAGTATTTACCTATATTATTAATGTAGTTATGGTAACCTATGTTATTCCCCAGGATGCAATCTCCTGGCCAAATCTATTGTAAGTAATCTGTTCAGAGGTTAAGGACGACAACAGACAAACAGACGGAGTCTCATTATCATTTATAATGTTAGTACTGATTTTCAAATCGCCAACCGCTTATCGCTGGGTCCAGATACATACAAAAATATATTATAACTTTGCTTTTCTGAAATGAATCGTGTTATTTAATTATTATCTGCTAGATTACACGGTTCATTTAAAAAGCTATCTTTGTTGTCGGGGTCAGATGAAAATTGGAATTTAGAGAAAAAACCTTTGTTATAATATTAAATTTACGTTATTTTTAGTGAAAAAGGCTCTGGTCGGTTTTCATTTAATTTAAAAATAATGATATATAATTACGATAACTAATTGCTGTTATCAAGTCAAGATAAAAAATTATTTATCTAAAATAATATAATAATTGTAAGAGATGATGATTAAAAGTAATGAATTTATATTAAAAACACTCCGAAGAAAGTGCCCAAGAAGAGTAACAATCTCAAATTGATTTTTTATTTTATTTTATTATTTGATTTGACCAACAATGAATAGGTACACTAATACAGATACACTAATACAGATACACCATGATATATATCCAATAAATATAGGATTTAGTTGACGCATGTTAAATATGACATTGACTCATGTTTTTTTATGGGATAGGAGGGCAAACGAGCAGACGGATCGCCTGATGGTAAGCGATTACCGCCGCCCATGGACACCCGCAACACCAGAGGAGTGACAAGTGCGCTGCCGACCTTTTAAAAGGGGATTAGGCATCCGGTAACCTTACTCACTCGGCGAAACACAACGTAAGCGTTGTTTGTCGCCGGTTTTCTGTGAGGCCGTGCTATCACTCCGGTCGAGCCGGCCCATTCGTGACGATGTTAAATATTACTAGACAACATTTACGATGTACACAACAAATCTTTATCTTATTAGCATCGTTATATTTTAACGTGCTGCGAGAGTAAAACTGTTCTCTGATAGAGGCCACGCACCGCAGCGTACGGCAACCAATAACCATTTATGGAGAATCGACCTAGTATAAGTCGCTGGTAGTTTTTGGATGCAGGCAGCATTCCTTGTGGAAATCTATGGGGGAGGTCTTTCAGTGGACATTCGTTGGCTTCTTCTTAGGCTTAGCGGTCAGAGCATGTATCTAACCAGAAGACGCAGGTTCGAATCCTTTTTTTTGTACGGAAAATCCTCATGGATTGTCTGCCACCCAGGGAGGCGGCAGGGTATGTCGGACTCGTGCCGACTAAAAACCGTACATACCTTGCGTTGCCCTATAGTCATGGCCATGGGATTCATGACATTCGCCACGATCATGACAGGCTGTGATCCAGTGTTCTCTGGATCTCTTCAAATGCCGAGGCTTCATCTCGCATCCCACTTAGAGCACGCGAACACGCGCGCCACCTACAGGGGCCATTGTCTGGTCGGGCGAAGGACTCCCCAAGTCAATCGCCCACAGGCCACAAGGTTCGAATCCTGCCCGCGATTGAATTTTTCCTTTACTAAAATAACTTTATAATCTTAGCATGGCAATGCAAAAAAATTACAAAATGATACTTAAAAGGTAAGGTGGCATCGTACGATATCGAACTAACTGTAAAGTAAGTCATGTCGGTTGAGGAGCAAAGTAACTTGCATTTCAATAGATGCCGCCAACGTCACCTTATGACGTAAACTCAGAATGTGAAGGCAAATTTCAATCAGGCGGGTGGGGTTTGCGGTAGCTTAGCGGTCAGTGCATCTGGTGTATCTTACCAAAAGTCGCAGGTTCGAATCCTGCCTGGGATTGAATTTTTCCTTTTCTAAAATAACAGTGTTTTATTACCAACGGTGACAGTTGTAAATCTAAACGAGCTGAGATAGTATACTAAGTGCTATTTAAAATTCTGAACCCTTAATAAAATAAGGGAGTACAGATAAGATTACTGATACACTAAGAAATACTTAAACATTTTCATTACCAGCCAACTATGATATCACCGTTTAAGCATCTTATCTGTACGACTCGGAACTTGAAACTTTTCTCATTATAAGGAAGTAATTTAAGAGGTGAGAACAGGAATAAACAAAAAATAAAGAAAAAAATACAAGTCAAAGAGGAATCTAATTAAAAAGTACTTCAGGTTGAGCGTATATTTTTGCTTCGATATTCGTTTTTAAACGTTTAGGCAAACATTTTGTGAATAAGAAATAAAATAAGAAAATTGCTGCTAAATTACTGATTCTGGTTTTTATCTAATCTCTCCACCTCTTTCTAGTAAATAACGTTAGAAAAGGATAAGAATCCTGTTAAATATTAGTTCATTTTGCTTAATTTTGACGTGGATTTAGTTTCTATTGCTTTGGTTCACGATTATTTATGACAATGCCGTTATAGACATAATACGTTTGTAATAATTTGACCTTCTCGTATATCTTTATATATATAATTCTTCTGTGAGTGTGTATGTCACTGAACTTCTCTCAAACGACTGGACCGATTTTGATGAAATTTTTTGTGTGTGTTTAAGGGGATCTGGGAATGGTTTTGTCCGCTGTCCGCTGTATTTCGCTTTATACGTAGCGAAGCACGTACCGGGCCGCTAGTATTCAATAATTTTATACTTGTAAAATAATGTAATAATATAATTATTATGGTTTCATGTAGGTACTATAAAATATTTACACGAGTAATATCATTTATTTATTTTAACAAAAGGGATTTAGACTGCCACTTTTATCTAGCTAGGTGGTCCCAAGCGTGACTGCTACTCTAGAGGTCCTGTGTTCGATTCCCGGGACGAGCAATGTTATTGGGTTTTTCTATGAAATTCTCAATAGCAGCTCAGAGTTTGGATATCTGCCCGGTTAATGGTAATAGGCTCGCCCCTTATTACATGGGACCTAAACATACAGTGAACTATGAGTGTATATTAGTACAACTCTGCCTAAGCCTTCGGGTAATACAGGCGTAATGGTATGTTATGTTAATATATTCACCGAAATATAAAAAAATACATTCGCAAAATTTTTATACTGTAGCTAAAATTCTGTTTAATCTGTCTGAACCGGCCTTAACAATTGTTTTTCTATCTCCGTGAAATCGGAGAACTTTTATGAATCTTATTTTCTTTTGTTTATCTTCACTGGCTTGATTCTCATCGTAATTTACATATCTGACCTCGGGTGTTTTGTTTTAATTGTTCTTTTTAAACAGATCCAAAAGCTACATTGGAAGCTATTTTATTTATTTAATGTTTTTGCTGTAGTTCATTATGGTAAACAAAAATATTAAAATACAAAGATTTGTTAGGTTCATCGTAAATGGAGCAACATGTTACACATTGTTATATCAACTGTAATAAAAATTGTTATTTTAATATTGCCAGATACTCCAATTCTTTCTATAGAATATGAAAAAAGGCCTCCCTATGTGTCCAGATTACTGGACCTCAGACTGTAAGGATGGTGGTGAATGTGATAACAATTCCCACGGCCCAAGGGAAATAATGTGAGGCTTTTCATCAGTATGAATCAAGTATAAGCATGTGGGATAATGATTGAAAAACGTATTCTAAATTGATTCAACTTCTATCAGCACACCCAGTTAATGCATCTGCCACATTTTGTCTCTGTATCGCCCTGTGATCGACTGGTAGACAATGCTTATAGCATTCAGTCCGCCTCTGTACAATATTGTGCATAAAGTAATCCTTTACTATTATATATGTGATAGTGAGTTTGTTTGTTAAGCTTTTACGCCTAAACCACTAAACCGATTTTAAAAATTCTTTTACCAACAGAAAACTACATTATTAAAGTAATATGGGCCGTATTTTCTTCTTTTTTGATTAGAGATCCCTACGAAAATGACGATGATGTAACCCAAAGTATCAAAAATATGCCTATAAAAGTCATTATTTGACGTGCGCTGCCATATTGTTATTTGTTAGGAAATTAAGGTTAAAATTTGGTTACATTAATTTCATGGAAATCCTTTTGACACTTTATTTCACATGGATCTCGATGAAAGTCGGTACAGAGATAGATAAAATAGAACATAGGCTGGAATAGAATATAGGCTGCTTTTTATCCAGGTCGGATCCAATTCTGAAGTCTACGCAGACGAAGTCGTGGGCAGAAGCTAAAAAATAAATAAAAGACCATTAACAAAAGGAATAGTGTCTCATTAGTCTAGTAGTTCCAAGCGCGACTGCTACGCTGGAGGGCCTGGGTTTGATCCCTAAGTCGAGCAGTGTTATTGGGTTTTTCTATGAAATTTTCAGTAGCAGCTCGGAGTCTGGATATATGCCCGTTTAATGGCAATAGGCTCGCCGTATTACATGGGACCTAAACATACCGGCGAAATGTAGGCGTACATTACTACGCCTCTGCCTAACCCTTCGGCAAATACAGGCGTGATGGTATGTAACAAAAGTAATACAGTCTGTTACAAATTAGGATAACAAGTTAGGAAAAATATTCATTAAAAGAGTAACAAGAGATATACCGATCTGATGCCCTAGCTAGGTTACAAAATACATACAGGCTGTATTAATGACAATCAGCCCTCTTTTCCCAAAAAAAGGATTAAAAAATGATTATTATGGTTAATGTCAGCGGCAGCGTCGGAAGATGTCGCCGAAAAAGGACATACGGCGATCTTATAGGCGAGGTCTTTCAAAACAGTCAGGTGCGTAGTTCTCGCAATCAGCTCGTGTATATGAAAATATATATGAATACCTATGGATTTTCCGTATGTTCTATAAAATATATACTCCAATTGAAGTGTTTCAATTTCGGGCGAGGTTATATTAACATAAATTATTCGAAAGAATATCATTGATATCAGCTAAAATAGATATCAGAGGACTGTAATTAATTCGAGTCTCCTCTCGAATAATTATAGTCACCAATTCCTGATTAATTCCTATATATTAAGTTTCGTGACCTTTATCGCCATAAAATCTAATAGAAATGTAATCATAATGTTATATAGATGTTTGGTTATAATATGTAAGTATAGATACGTTAAAATATATTCAACTAGAGAAATATGTTTACGCCTATTTTTTTATACTGGCAAATTGAATTTTAATAACATACCATCACGCCTGTATTCCCCGAAGGGTTAGGCAGAGGCGTACTTAATGTACACCCACAGTTCGCCTGGTATGATTAGGTCCCATGTTATAGGGGGCGAGCCTATAGCTAGATATATTAACCGGGCACAAATCCAGACTCCGAGCTGCTACTGAGAGTTTCATATAAAACTCAATAACACTTGCTCGACCTGGGGATCGAACCCAGGACCTCTAGCGTAGCAGTCGCGCTTGGGACCACTAGACTAATGAGGCAGTCTGTGGCAATAAGTGAATTTTAATGTTATTTGTTTTTCCGCCATTTTGTACATTCATTCTATCTGTGACTGTATTTTGCTGTCAATAACTTTACTATTTTTTTTTTCCCCAAAACCTATTATGGGCCGATTTTTCCCTGTTAACTGAGAAATAAAGTTGACGTTTGACAGGTTTTGTTTAAAAAAACTGAAATATTTAAATTTATTCCTCCGATTTAGTTATCTGGCGAAGGAAAAATCGGCCCTAGAATATTTTTTTTTATGTGATATGAGGGCAAATGATCAGGCGGATCTCCTGATGGTAAGCGATTACCGCCGCCCATGGATACCCGCAACACCATAGTAGTCACAAGTGCGTTGCCGACCTTTTAAAAGGGGATTGGGCCTCCGGTAACCTCACTTACTGGGCGAAACACACTGTGAGGCCGTGGTATCACTCCGGTCGAGCCGGCCCATTCGTGCCGAAGCATGGCTCTCCCACGTATGAAATGAATTATAAAATATGAAATTATAAAAAGGATATCAAAGGCTCTTCGTTGTGTCCAAATCCAATACGAGACAGAATATTTATTTTATTTATGTAAGGTAACCTAATGTTATTAATCATTCATTGAAAAAGGAACCTAAAATCAGAAAATTGTGATCTTATATATCTCACGCCTTTTTCCCACAAGGGTAGGCAGAAACTATAGACCGCCACTTGCTACGATTATTGCATACCTCTTTTGCTTCATCTACATTCATACATCATAACTTAACATGCCATCACGCCAGTATTCCCCGAAGGGTTAGTCACAGGTGTACTATTCTGCACCCACAGTTCGCTGGTATGTTTAGGTCCCATGTGATAGGAGTGAGTCTCTTGCCAATAACCGGGCACAAATCCAGACTCCGAACTGTTATTGCGAATTTCATAGAAAATCCCAGTAACAGGACAGGACCAACGAGGCAACTTCTTCATACATCAATAATTAATTCATATATTCAAATAATCCTCGTAATTACATGTTGTGCATGTAAAAAATGGTTCCACAATCGTAATATTCAATTTACCAATGCACGTTAGAATCCAGTGATTATGAATATGCATGCCGGCGCCGAGTCGCCATCAAAAAGCGTATATCTGCTCTTGTTCGGTTTTTATTGAAATTTTCTATAGGGTTCCGTCCACTTTTCTGTAGAAATGTAATAGAAAATATATTTATAAAATAAATACGAGGAGATGGCGGCATGATTATCAACCCATTATATGTTAACAGGATAGTTGGATGGATGGATGAGGAAAACCGAAGATCGGGCTCTGTGGCGTTCACTAGGAGAGGCCTACGTCCAGCAGTGGACGAATATAGGCTGATGATAATAATGATATAATATTAACATGAATCTCCTCACAAAATCAGAATGATTAAGCTATAGTCCACCACCATGGCGGGTTGGCAGATTTCACGCGCCATCGAGAAAATTTCCCAGGCATGCAAAACGTGGATAATGCATGGTTTTTGCCAACATGTTTGAAGCGGCGGTAGCCTAATGGCTAGGGCGTCAGACTTGCGATCATGTGGTTACCATTTCGAAACCCATCCATTACACCACCAACGTGAACACACTCGTAACACAAGCATTTAGCTTAGTACGAGGGGTTAACAAGATTAATAGTAAAGTGCAACCCACATTGAAACAATTTAAAAAAATCCAGGATTGAAAATCTTGGAACAAACTAGTGAAGCAGTGTGTCACGAAACAGACAACATTTATCCAAGTGACTGGGCTGGATGAGTCGGACTCATTCCAAAAACTCCCAAAGAAGTCGACACTAAATTGCATACGCATGCTGCCGCGACCTTCCGGTAAAAGTTTCCACAACCCATAGGACCATGCGTCCATCCGAAAAACACGCTTGTCGCATATTTTTCCAGCAGCCCGTAGGTAACCAATTCATTAGTATTCCGCCCAAGGCCCGTACATGTATCCGTTTGTACCAAAGCGGACAAATCAAAAAGTTTCATTTATTTTTCAACACGTGATGCATGCAGTTTAGTTCCGATATTTTTTTTATCGGAAGCTTTTGTAGGATCGGATGCAAAGGGATATTGTTAGTGTTTTTTGGAAAAAAAAACCTGTTTTTGGGCTTCTGCGTTTCAAAGGGTGGTGTCAGTATGCGGTGTTCTCGTTTTAAGTTGTAAGGATAAAAATTTGGTTAGTATGTGTGAAGGAAGTCTTTGCCAGAAATATGATAGGTATTTACAGATTTTATAACATTAACATTTTATAACATAATTACTCTAAAATATTACGAAGGGTTACCTACCTGCCGCCATTTTTAATTTAGCGCACACTTATAAAAATAACAAACAAAGTGTAAAACGCACATGGTTTCGAATAATCAGAGGTACGTGCCTTGGATTCGAACTCGAGACACATAATAGATAATAGTACTGACTATTATTATTCATATAAAGGTGAATTTTTATTTATTTCAATTAATTTAAAATATAGAGACGTTTTATTTCGGCGCTGTCCCTTCTGGAAAGAACAGGTGGGCCTTTGTTCTTTCCACGCTGTATGAAATAATACTGAATGTATACATTAATTACATTCATTTATAAAATACTAGCTGTATCTCATGGCTTCACCTGCTTGCTCGGCTCCTAAAGACGTAGCGTGATATAAATACCCTATAAACCTTAGTCAAGAATTGGGCAATCAAATGCAGTCTTTTTCAAATCTAACTGGCAGCTCCAGAGTATAGAGCGTTTATACAAAAAAAATGTATTTGTTCTCTCCTTAGCTTTATTATTTATTTGTAGATGTAGGTATAATGTATATTTTGATTGTTAGAAGAAAAACATTGTAAACATCAATTTCCTATTTTTTTTATTTATTTTTTATTTATTTATTGATAAACTAGGACTAGATTACATGTTAAGATAATATTAGCACAGGCATACATCGTTTCTTAATCTAGTTAATTTCTTGTCGGCTCTTCTCCATAAAACTTACTATTTGGAAACATACGAATAGCTTTTGACATTTCAAAAGTACCTGTATAATATGGTCTAATTGAAATACAATGTTTGAGTTTGCGTTAGATATTTTATTTTTTAATATTAGTATGGATTTAAAAAGTCTAAATAATCATTCTCAACTGAAAATGAACTATTATGAATATTTTTGCTTGTAAATGCTCTAAATGCTTTCATAGGTATTATGAAAAGGGCACGGTGGCTTTCATTCAATCATAAACACAATAATCGTATTCCTCTAAAAGGTAACTCATTACGCCGTTCATTATTTTATGTCAGTCTTATCTTTTATTTTCATTTAGAATTGTGAAGTAAATGGTATTCCGAGAATTACCAGAGCCGAGTAGCATTGCCGAATAAAATGTGACTAAATATTAGTTATTTAACCTGTATAAAGAAAAAGTCTACATCTGTGCCATCAGCATCATAAACACTCTTTTTCTTCTTTACCTGTACAAATGTGGTAAAGTTTAATTTCTTATTCAGAGTGAGAATTCTGTATCCTAAAATTAATATACTAAAGATATAGTACGCTACTGACAATTTCATAGAACATATTTTTACAAATTATAATACATTTTACAAGAATATGCTGAGATGGTTTGGACATGTTGAAAGAATGAATGAAAGACGATTAATGAAAGGAATTTATAAGGCGAATGTCAGCGGCAGCGCCGGTAGTGGTCGCCCTAGAAGGACATATGCCGAATTTATTGGCGAAATCCTTCAAAAAGGTCAGGTGCGTAGCACTCGCAACCGGCATGTAGGTATGAGAAGATGTATGAATGTGGAAGAAGCAAAAGAAGTATGCAAGTGGCAGTCTATAGTTTCTGCCTACTCCTGTGGGATAAAGGCGTGAGTATAAGTATGTATGTTTATTACAATTTATGTAGTTCGTTTTTAACATTATTATTATTTGACATTATCAACAGCTTATTTAATAATTAAATAATATAATACTTACTGTGCTTATAAACTAATTTTATCCTAAATATTGTGCTTAACTATAATTGATATAAAGACAAGTCATTGCCTCTGTATTTTGCTACTAACCAATGTTTGTGTTGATATTGTTAATGTGTTGAAATAAAACTACTTAGTAGTTTTATTTCAATGTCTAATATTCGCGTAAGTGTCAGAAACCAGTATTGTTAATGTGTCTTAAATGCAAATAAATAAATAAAATGTTTATTGAAAGAAGAAGATGTATATTATAACTTGAACAATGCATGAAAGGGACAAACACACCATTGTTATAGCTATCTCTATCTTCTTTGTTCAAGATGTTTGCCGGGCTCTATACACGGATCCCAAAAGTCGTGTAGCCTGAATTCCCTTCAGCTTTTAACCTCTACCATAAAAGTTACATTTCTGCCTCCCACAACGGACATACCTATCGTACTGATCTCAGATTGCAAGAAAATGCGTTACATTCAAAGTAATGCGACTTGGAAAACCACAAACAACATTGAATTTTATAGTGAAGTTGACAGGGTTCAATTTTGTGTGTTGTGTTTTTTTGTTAAGCTCGAAATCAAAAATCTGGGTAGTTGAAAGTAAGACGTTGTACGCCTCTCATTTTTCCCATAACAGTGTTTAAAGGTATTTCTTTTTTCAATTCAAGTTTTTCGTCGTTCGAAAAAGTTTCGATGCTTGGGATGCTATTGTGTTGTTTTTATTTTTGTTTGTTAATTCTTTTTTAATGAATGCTAGGGATGTGTATGTAAAGCTATGTTTTAAATAAAATTTCCGCAGGTTTCATTATAATGTTGAACATTCCAGACGATGATTATAATTATGGTGAGAATTTTAACTAAGTTACAAGGTAAAGAGTTTAAACATAAACATACCGTCACCTTCGTGTATTCCCCGAAGGAATTTCCATTTTAATGATTCTATATTTTTATGTAACACATAAATTTTATTTACCTCGATGCAGTCGTTTTTATAAAAAAATAGAACAGAAATCATTTATTGTTATCATAGGTACATAAAGGGGTTAATTCTAGAATACAGAACTCTGTGATATACCACACTTGATGGTGTACAATATTAAATATTTATTCATACCATCACGCCTGTACTCCCCGAAGGGTTAGGCAGAGGTGTACTTATGTACACCCCCGCCGGTATATTTAGGTCCCATGTAATAGGGGGCGAGCTTATTGCCATTTACCTTTTGACCACCACCTTAAAACAGAAAAGCGTGCCCTTAGCGCCAAGCTTCCGAATTTCCTATAGAAATTCGGAAGTCGGTATCATTCTTTCTATACTATTGCGACATTTATGCAACATTTTATTGCATATCCATTATTCTAGTCTTTTCCCAAGTATCCCAGGATCGACTTCTGTTACCCACATGCTGCTGAATATTAGTATTATACGCGAAGCGACTGCTATCTCGCCTTCACAACCCAATTTCTGGGAAACACTGACCAGTATCCAAAGCTTTGCCCGCTTTCGTCTACCACTAATGATTATCATAGTTGTCTCTAAAAGACAAAAAAGTGTGCTAAAAATTGTCACCCATCCATAGGCTGACCTTGCGTATCGATGAATCAGCGTATTTATTACTTAATCATTAGTTGCTTCAAAACCAGAGTAAAGTCTACCAAGACTAAATAAATTCCAGAATATTCGACCTGACTTCCCAACGCCGCGCGCCGACCCAACTCTTAAGCGTTCAAATAAAATAAATTCGCAAAAATATATCAAAGGACCTAGTGAGCGACTTTAACCCTATATACTAGTATGGTGCGAATCTTTCAACCTACTATTTATAACTTCATAAATACTTGATGTTCAGACCTTTTAAAGGGGAGTTAGTATTGTTTCACTGAGCTCATACGTATGGATTTTTTTTTATTCATGATAGGCTTACGCTTGACCGCCAGTTCGCCTGATGTTAAGTGGTTCTGCGATCTAGGATGGAGAGCGCTCGCCTAAAAGAAATCGATTCACTCGTGATTTAAAGACACCCAGATTATATGTATCGGGGAAGGCCTACTCGGGAAGCGCATTCCACATTTCAGCAATACGCATGATAAAAGTGGACCTTTAGGTCCACATTCCAAAAAGGTGGACATTCTAAAAATCCGAAAAAACGAAAGCGTTTTAGTTAGGATTTTTGAAATGTCCACCATGAATCGATGTAACTTTTTCGTGCTTCTGGTCGTCCGATAGTAGAAAGGGTTAGGGGGAATAAGGTCATTATTTACAGTTCGAGTTTTATGAATTATTTTATAAGGGCTACGTTGTAAATGTAGGCGTCTGCCTACTTTTACAATATAGGTATTAGAACTCTGATGCTGAATTTGTTGTAGATTTATAATAATTTGCAAACATAAAAGGATGTGAAGGGGCAGTAGGCAGTGAACATAGTGGGCAAATGAGACTTAATAAACGGAGTCTCAAGATGACGCGCGTGATACTACTAGGATCTGTAGGCCGCGATTGCCGTTTACCATCGGATGGCCTGTTATACACCTTAATAGGTATAAATTTCCCCAATGGATATTAAACTCTATTATTTGGAGATTAAATTGAAAATCGATTGAAGAAATTTGACAGTTTGATACAGTTGTGCTGTTGACTGTACAATAAAAAATGAATATACTGAAATTTATATTTTTCATACATATACGAGTACCTTTTATAATAAACCAAATAGCAATAGTATACCCTATAAACATTAATAAATTAAATAATATGGGAACCTTTTCACTAGTCATGCACTATCTCCCTATGACCGAAGATTCCTCATTAAGAAACTGTACTAAAATTCCAACGGCGAACCAAAGAGCACCCGAACAGACAGAGTTTGAGCTTAGAAGAGCAGAACCTCTTAACTTGATTAAAGAAATCAAGGCATGGGTACCCGTGGCATTCAAAGGCTCAGCATGCGTCAACTCACTAACTTTGTAAATGCAGCTTGCACTTGCTGCTAACTCACTTAAGTTCACGACTGTACGGCGGACTGCACCCTGTTAACCGGAGTTTAGGTGACATATGGTTCGTAGATTAACAGCCGATTGCTGAAATTCCAAGGAACGTGAACACATTAAAGTTTAAACTCATCGACGTGCCGATTAAAGTTTTAAATAGTGATAAGTTGAGAATGGGACTAGGACAGAAGGAAAATTATGTATTTATTTATTTATTTAAAACAATTTAACTAGAACGGTCATAACATACCATACCATCACGCCTGTATTTCCCGAAGGGTTAGGCAGAGGTATACTTAATGTACACCCACAGTTCGCCGGTATGTTTAGGTCCCATGTTATAGGGGCCATATATAGCCATTAACCAGGCACAAATCCAGACTCCGAGCTGCTAATGAGAATTTCATAGAAAAACCCAATAACACTTTGCTCGACCTGGGGATCGAACCCAGGCCCTCTAGTGTAGCAATCTCACTTGGAACCACTAGACTAATGAGGCAGTCAAATAAGTGAAATAGAGTTATAATTACTTAATTAACTAACAAATTTCAAAATTACTTACATTATGAGCTTCATTTGGCTTTTCATTCATAAAAAGATGGGTGTAATACCCTATAATTCCAATGGTCAAAAATATCGCAGATCCGCACCAAATTGAGATCAATCATAGATCCCTCTCGCACAACTTCAAGGATACCGTCAATAGCTTCACCCATCCATCCTCAAACAAATCAATATCTGGGCACGAGTTCAGGAGATGTATGTAGTCCCTAATAAAGCTGTTTAACATTTTGTGTCCTATACCGCAACTTATTTTAATCACTTTTTTATATGATGACCAAGAACTTTGATTGAAGAATTTGATAGTAAGCGGAATCCGCAGCCTGCAGACGTCAGCAATATCAGAAGTATATAGCGCTTTGTCATCTTGAGACCTCAGTTGTTTTGTCTCATGTTCCCAGTAATGTCATTGACTAGTACCTATATATAACCCGGAACACAATAATGTTTCTTCGTGGCAGAATATTTGGCAATACCTAAAGTTCTTCTACCTTCAAAATAATGTAACTTTATCATCCTTACTAATATTATAAACGTGAAAGTTTGTGAGTATAGATGTATGTTACTCATTCACGCCAGAACGGCTGAGCGGATTTGGATGAAATTTGGTACAGAGATAGATTATAGTCTGGAATAACACATAGGCTACTTTTTAACCAGGTCGGAATTCTGAAGTCGCGGGCAGAAGCAAGTTTATTATAATTAAAGAAACTACTGATAGAAAAAAAAATACAAATGAAAAAAAGAAATCATATCAATAATCATAATTATTATTACTATATTAATTACGGAAACCGGGCTTTGGAAGTTTATATGCATAAAATCCAAAGCACAGACCCAAAAAGTGCTGTACCTAAAAACTGCTTTGTACAAGATCAAATCTGCGGCTCCTGAGCATGATTTTGATACTGTTATTGACAGAGATATAAACAAGAAGTAGGTATTATTAAACTAAAAAGCTTAACACTCAGTTAATCCTTCACGGTGCAACTCCCCGCGGGGTTAGTGATGCGCAGTCATTAGTTCCTCGCGTGAGGCGCGGAACTCCGCAACTCCGCACAAGTTG
The DNA here is from genome assembly GCA_910591435.1 of Acronicta aceris. Taxonomy (NCBI): domain Eukaryota; kingdom Metazoa; phylum Arthropoda; class Insecta; order Lepidoptera; family Noctuidae; genus Acronicta; species Acronicta aceris. Next base: position 1,546,085 of record OU342767.1, on the reverse strand, counting down.
CAGTTGTGAGCGTTTTGATACGCCGCGTGTTGCCGTGTTTGCGTACGTCAATTAATTTGTAATAAATAATATTGCAGAGAGAAGAGGATTCTTATTTTGAAAAACTTAATCCTTATCCGACACATTTCTCTGAATTGTTCCGTTTTGTTAGAGTGATCTATGTTTTTTGTCTCTTTCTTTCAGACGATGCTGTTAATTTTTTAAGCATCATAATTTTTTACAAACAAGGGATTTCATAGTAAAAACGATACATTTGTATCATAAACAAAATGTATTAGAACTCTGTTATTCATAACAATCCCCCGTGAGGTTAGTGATGTGCAATCAGGAATTCCCCGATTGTAAGATGCTTTAAAAACATGAAAATTCGCGTATTGATACGTTGACATTCGTCGTGGCTTGAGAATTGATTAGTGTCAATACAGGGTTTAATTTGAAAGATCGACCAAATTTTAAAATTAAGACATTAAGGTCAATCCCAATGTGCATTTTAAACATTACCTATTGTCAAATTTAGACAATATATTGTAATAATATTAATTAAAAAAAGTCTGAAAACAATTTAAATTCATACCGTGTGCGTGCACTGACTAACTTATGTATTAATTTTTGCTGTCTAGGTTATTGAACCGAATTGTGTAGTGGTAACTATATCCATGCGTTCTGTACTTTAGAAGCGGACAAGAATAGAATCATGTGATTTCTATTTCTAATTTTTTCTTTTTTATGTCGTGGATCGAAAAATTTATCGGTTCTGAACAGCTTCTGTAAATTTAGCCGATTCATTGAGCCCTGTATATTATACCCTGTATATTATAGTTTGGCATAATTTTTTGTATCTTTTTGTGATTTTTTTTACATTTTCCATGCTACGATTATAAAGTTATTTTTAGTAAAGGAAAAATTCAATCGCGGGCAGGATTCGAACCTGCGTCTTCTGGTTTCATATACCAGACGCTCTGACCACTAAGCCACCGCGAACCCCACCCGCCTGATTGAAATTTGCCTACATTCTGAGTTTACGTCATAAGGTGACGTTGGCGACATCTATTGAGAAGCAAGTTACCTTGTTTCTCAACCGACATGACTTACTTTACAGTTAGTTCGATATCGTACGATGCCACCTTACCTTTTAACTATCTTTTTGTGATTTTAATAAAGTTATTTTTAGTAAAGGAAAAAACTACGTCTTCTGGTATATCATACCAGAAGACGCAGGTTCGAATCCTGCCCGCGATTGAATTTTTCCTTTACTAAAAATAACTTTATAATTTTTTGTGTTAAAATTTATAACTCCTGATCAAATGCTTTCTATAAAAATCTAAAAATTTTCATAATGCAACAGCATCCTTAAAATAATAGGGGAGGATGTTACCTCTCCAATGTTTAAAATAATGATTAGGAAGGTGATTAATTAATTAAATATATGTCGTGTCACTATACTAACATAGGTGTAAGTCTTGTAATTTACTAACAAATTGGATCTTAGTTATCTGAATAAAGAATTTATATTATTATATTATTATTATTATTATAATGCGAAAATCTCCCTCTAATTAAGTCACTTCTTCGCCCGTTGGACTATGGCAACGATACACAAGTAACAGCCCCCAAATCACCAGAATATTAAAAGCAATGTTTCAATGCCGACCCAATTTTGCATATTATCGTCGAAAATTTAAATAAAGGTAGCATCGGAAGCGATGCAAAAATATACGTCGAATTACGTTTTATGTTAATTTTGTAGGCAAATTCAGCGGGAGTCCATTCATTGGAGCACGTTTAATATAACAGTTAATCCGCGTAATATCAGATAATCTTCTGTATAATGGAACTAACGTTCGCGACAGCCCCGCTAAGCCCCTTGTAATTGTACCTCAATATGCATGTAGTTGGAATTTCGCAGTTCTTGCCGAAGTGATTAAGGGTGATATCTCGATATAGCGCACGTATTATCAGCGAGATGAATTCTTGCAAGTGCACTGAGTTCGTTGCATTGTTTACAAGGTTCATACTCGCGTGCACATTCCGCACATGTGTATTCTGCCGGCCCCTATTACGCCTTCGTGGTTTATATTAGTCTAAATCCTCTAATGATGACGCTGGTATTCAGCAGAGCCCAGTAAATTGGGCTAACAAAAAAAAATGGTTTTTTTTTAAATTATGTATAAGGACTCTAAAAAAAACGACATTGCTACGGTTCTGCTACGACATTGCTATAGTACCGCTACACCATTGCTACGATATAGGTATGATTTTGCTAACATTGCTACGACTTTGCTATTACGTTGCTTCGCGATTGCTACGAATCGCTACAACATTGCTTCCATATTGCTACGAATGTGCGAAGATAATGCAATGTCGCGAATAGTAGCAAACTCTATAAAGTTCCTTAATTATAGTTCTCTCCTTCGAAGGTATTTAATTATCATCCATTGTAATTATGATATACCTACACTAGAATTTGGCACGTTTCGCTATTAGTTCATGCACAAGTTGGAGCTGCCATACCCAGGATATTGTCAGATTTAGTTCAACTTTAGTTGAGAATATTGACGTGTTGTATAATAGTTAAGTTAATGGTAACTTATTTAGAGTTCTATTGAATATAGGAAAGGAAATAACAATAGTTTAAGAAAATTGCTATGCTAAACATACATTATTTTTTTACATAAATAATATCCTTAATTCAATTTAGGATTTATTAGTTGCTAGTACGTTACGGGTGTTAATACTACGAAATATTAAGCTAAAAAATGACAAAATGTTATCTAAGTGACGCAAAAATTCGATTGCGGGCAGGTTTCGAAGAACCTGCGTCTTCTGGTTAGATACACCAGACGCTATGATCTTTAAGCTACCGCGAGTCCCACCTGTCAGATCGATATTTGTCTACATCCTGAATTTACGTCTTAAGGTGACGTTAGCGACATCTATTGAAAAGCAACTTGCATGGGTGGGACTGGCGGTAGATTACAAGTGATAGCGTCTGGTGTATCTAACCAGAAGACGCAGGTTCAAATCCTGCTCGCGGTTGAATTTTTCCTTCACTAAAAGAACTTTATAATCTTATCATGAAAAATGAAAAAAAATTACAAAATTATAAAGTGCTCTTTATTCTTTAAAAGTTTACTTATTTGATACCTACGATTTATTTATTTACTCATTACGCTTTTATTCCCAAAGGATTATGCAGAGGTTGATACACCTCCACACACATTTCATTTCGATATGTTTTTAGAACTCATATTTTATTGATTACGAGTTATTAACCGAGCACAAATCCCTATTCTGAGCTGGTATGGTAATTAGAATTTCATCAAATAATACTTTAATTGACCTGGGAATTCAATCTAAGGACCTCAATCTTAGCAGCTCTCTGCTTTGGCAGAGACCAACCAGGCAATAATTTCTTTGTTACAGAAAATATAGAATACAAAAGTTGAATAACTGAATTATCATTTCTCAATAACCTGCGTAATCATTGTATTACTCGTTATATAAAATTTAAGCATTACCATTTAATTAAATAGATTGCATTGAATAAATCTTTTAATATTGAAAATGTCCCCGGGGAATCTCTTCTTTTCGTTGAGCAAATTTTTCATAAATCATACCCGAGTTCTCCGCGCCGCAACAAAAACTTTTTCTATTACGAACCCTATTTAACGCGAATTTTTTGAACAAAAAATGTTATATTAAGGGAAACAAATCGAACGCCTCACATTTTTTGCCATCTTTCTAGTTAAAAATCTGGTAATTAAGTAAAATGAAGACTTTTTATTAAGTTTTCGATTACTAGGGATACTTAGTAGTGTTTTGTTTAATTATTTTTTGATGTTTTGCCTTTAGCATCAGAAACTTTGACTAAAATCGAAGCTATAATTATATTATTTACTAGCGGCCCGGTACGTGCTTCGCTACGTATAAAGCGAAATACAGCGGACAGCGGACAAAACCATTCCCAGATCCCCTTTTTCATCAAAATCGGTCCAGTCGTTTGATCTAAACCATTCCCAGATCCCCTTGAACACACACAATTTTTTTTATCAAAATCGGTCCAGTCGTTTGAGAGAAGTTCAGTGACATACACACTCACAGAAGAATTATATATATAAAGATTATAAAAATTTAATTATAATTAAGTAATTCTAGCTAAAGTAATGTGTAATTATTTCCTTGTTAATTTCATTTAATATCGAACCAATCCTTTTTTTTCTTAAAAAGCTTACTAGCAATGTGGGTTGCACATTACTAGCATTCTTGTTAATCCCTCGTGCTAAGCTAAATGTTTGTGTTACGAGTGGGTAGGTAGTGCAGTGGGTGGATTTCGAACCGGCAACCACATGATCGCAAGTCCAACGCCCTAGCCATTATGCTACCGCCGCTTCAATAGATTATCAATACCGCATTATAAATATAGGTTGGCCTGTAATTAGCTTATGTATATATGCAAATATATATGCATATATGCATATATATATGCAAATAGTTTTGACTTTTCAAAAGTACCTATTTAGTGGTCTAATTGAAATAAAACATTTTGACTTTGACTTTGACTTTATAAGACGGAGGCCACATATTGTAAATCACACGTGTTGTATACATTAGCTGTGGAAAAATAAATAAATATAAAAAAAAATATTTAATATTGACTGTGGAAAAAAATATATTTAATATTGACTGTCACATTTTCAACGTTTATACCCTTATGTAACAGAATATGATAATCAAACACAGAACGATTGTCACTTGGCCACCATCAGTCGACAATTTTTTTTTTTTAAAACACCGTGATGGGAAACAGGCGTACATACATAAAGTGTACGTAGCAACACCAAAAGTAATACTTTGCTACGATTCGTTTATTATTTTGCCAAAAAGACTGAGGAAGTACTGCCATCTTGAAATTTGATTATCTGCTTTTATTTCTTTTTTGGTAGAATAATTCATAACCGTTGTTTATTGGATCCAGTAAAATATTGTGTTCATCCTTAATAATAAAATCACGAAAATTAGAAAGATCGTAAAATATTATTAAACAGAAATGCGATGTCGGCTGCCAAATAGCATCTTACCCCTACATTTAATAAAAAAAATCTTAAAGAAAAGCAAAATCATTATCTGCTTTATTGTTTGTTTCTAGGCCAAGTAAATTAATTATTTTCTTTTATATTAAGGAAACAATGAGAATTGTTAATGAGCGTTGGCTATTCTCGTTTCTTTTTTATCTTTCTTGTATTGCGTATTCATTTAGAAATATTTGGGAGGTTCCATTGTTAGCGGATAAAACAATTTTTTTTTTAAATACAGATGTCCAAATTTTTTGGTAAAAAAAAGACGTGTGGCACTCGGGGACTGCCGCGGTAAAGCTATTGCATAGCGTTTTTTATAAACTTATGTAATACAACCAATGCCACCTAAAGGCGGGTTGCTAAACTAAAGAGACAAGCGTGTTAGGTTTTTTTCGTTACGGACTTTCTGGATTCGGTCCCCACGCTCAAGGCCCGCGATAGAAGCTATGCAATAGCTTAAAAAGATATAAACAGTCAATTTGTATCCTATATATTTCTGGTTAAGAAAATTCAATGAGATACGCGATATTCTCATCTGTAGCGTTTTGAACCCAGTATCAGACCTCATTACGACATGATGTTGAATTTTAATAGTACGTTAGGAGGGGTTACATTAAAATGTTTCATTAATTTTAATTTACCTACCTATGTCTAATAACTAAGAACCTGTTTTATTGGGTGCTTGCCTGTAAAAACATTGTATGTAATAAATGAATTATATTTTGACCTGAAAGTATAAACATGATCCAGTTTTAATAAATTGAATATATTATAGCACGTAGAAGTAATAGTGACTGCCTCATTAGTCTGGTGGTCCCAAGTGACACTGCTACACTAGAGGTCCTAGGTTCGATCCCCAGGTCGAGCAAAGTGTTATTGGGTTTTTCTATGAAATTCTCATTAGCAGCTCGGAGTCTGGATTTGTGCCCGGTTAATGGCTATAGGCTCGCCCCCTATAACATGGGACCTAAACATACCGGCGAACTGTGGGTGTACATTAAGTACACCTCTGCCTAACCCTTCGGGGAATACAGGCGTGATGGTATGTTATGTTAAGTAATAGTCCCCGGGGCTGAAATATTTTCGAGTGAAGACCACGCCCTGGAGAACCGCATGCGTAGACATGCGTCCAACGAGACGGACAATCGTCCTTATAAAAACCGCACATTAGGACGGGACGCTTTTCTCCAACAATGTATTTCTTTTGGCTGATATGTTGATTAGCTAGATAATCCCAGCACTGCATCGTACGTGTCTCTCATATATTAAGTTGGGTAGGTATTATTTAATTGAACTCAAACAGGGGACTAAAATATAAAATAATAAATTGAAACAACTGTCTACGCATATTATGCAGATTAAATAAACTGACTGCCTCATTAGTCTAGTGGTCTCAAGCGCGATTGCTACGCTAAAGGTCCTGGGTTCAATCCCCAGGTCGAGCAGCGTTATTGGGTTTTTCTATAAAATTCTCAGTAGCGGCTCGGAGTCTGGATTTGTGCCCGGTTAATGGCAATAGGCTCGCCCCCTATTACATGGGATCTAAACATACTAGTACGCTGTACGCTCTGTCTAACCATTCGGGGAATACAGGCGTGATAGTATATTATGTTATGAAATAAACTTTCGACAAATCGGGCTATTTTTCGACATAATGTTTTGTTCAATACATTCAGTTTATTTTGACGACACGTTTGGCGTAGCGACTGAGCGATCGGCTTCTGCGCCACGTGTTGTGGGTTTGATCTCCGCATGGAGCAAATATTTGTATGTTATACGGGTAGTTGTTCCGGGTCTGGGTGTTTGTGTATGTGAGAATTTGTGTTTGTAAACGCACCCATATATAGGAGGAAATCCTAGTATTTGGCAACATTTTTGATGGAAAAAAGCTTCGATTTATTCTTCGATTCGAACAATAGATTACATCTAGTCTAAGGAACACGCTGCAACTAGCACCCCACCCTCATGGGTCCCAGTTTTCTTGGCACTCGGAAACTGAAATGTCTGATGAATTGCTAATGATACGGCGAGTTTCTCTTTGTTAAATCTTGTAAATGTTATTCTTAGTTATGCTTCGACATTGTGATAACCTTTGCGAGGTTAATCGTAAACTTTTTTTATGATTATTGTTGTACGAACAGAACAATGAAGGCTTGCGTTTGTGGGTCACACTCACCCGACTGCGTCAGAAAGGTCAGGGTAATGCTTACCCCATTAATCTTTACCCGTTTATTAGCATCTAGTAATATTTAAACATCACCAGTACTAGGTCTAGGTTTTCAAGATTTTGAGGGTACGACAGGCTGAGCCATCCGCTTCTAGATCACTTCTGGGTTAATTTAGATTAATAAGAAACGACGAAAGACTGCCTCATTGGTCTAGTGGTCCCAAGCGCGACTGCTACACTAGAGGTCCTGGGTTCGATCCCCAGGTCGAGCAAAGTGTTATTGAGTTTTTCTATGAAATACTCAGTAGCAGCTAGGAGTCTGGATTTGTGCCCGGTGAATGGCTATAGGCTCGCCCCCTATAACATGGGACCTAAACATACCGGCGAACTGTGGGTGTACATTAAGTACGCCTTTGCCTAACCCTTCGGAGAATACAGGCGTGATGGTATGTTATGTTATGTTAAGAAACGTTACTCCATAGTATTTATGAAGTAACGTTTATGACTTCAATTAAACAATTAAAATGCACATTTTAATTAATAATTTGAAACTAGAGTTCCCGTGCGCAGCTTCGCCTGTGTACTTAGGTAATTTTTGTTTCTAAAATATACTGTGCCCACTGATTATGATATGAAACCTTCACGGTGTACGTGAAGGTTTCATATCATAAAATATGTTGTCTAATTTATAAAGAAAAAAACAATGTCAACAGCGAATGACAGCTGTACTATGGAATGACTTGACGATGTCATCCTTTATTAAATAATTTTATTATATATATGTATGTCAAACGCATGGTAGTAGTAACTTTCACCCCCCTTTTAACCACCTTAGGGGTTGAATTTCCAATAATCATACAAGTCAAGTAATACAATTCTCTACCATCGTAGAGTAGTCAAAAATAAAAAAGTGAGTTGATAGTACTGGCTAAAAACTCTCTCATCTATCTCTCTTTCAACGCCGGGCGACCGGTTTTCTACCGGATTAAAGTGTTCCGATAGTCATCCGTAAACATTGACGCTCGTACTTTTTTTGATTGCCGGACAAACTGCACTGAATTTTCGCCCGTGGCGGTTAGAGGGGCCGGATGGCAGCCGTATTGTATACAAAGATATTTATAGTTTCTAGACAGATATTGGTGTTTGACTAAACATAATTTTGTTACATGTATCATCATCATCATCAGCCTATATATTGTACTAGTGGTACCCCGCGGTTTTACCCGCAAAAAAAATATAATAATACTATAGTTATTTTTATCATTGTCTCTCTACACGTGTTGGTAATTAACTGTGCGTGTAGAGAGTAATTGAAAAATGAATAAATAAATATACTTGTAATAGGGGGCGAGCCTACTGAAAAATTGAAAAACCCAATAACACTTTGCTCGACCTGGGGATCGAACCCAGGACCTCTAGTGTAGCAGTCGCGCTTGGGAACCACTGAACTAATGAGGCAATCCTACATTTTTATAATTGGTTATTTAAATTTGTAAAAATAAAAAATAATAATTAACAATAAATTATAAATTTGTATTCTTATACTTGTAAGTACTCATTTATCCTAACATAACGCGGACTTTAAATACAACCCATCCTTAAAATGACCTTGCAATTATTTATATTATATTTGACACGCTGTTCCTCATTGTAATACACATCGATGTCACAAAAATAACATGTTCTTACTCATCGGACATAAGCCTCTACCAGCACGACAAACACGATGGCCTAATCCATTAACGGGACATTCACTCGGCATCTCATTATGCAATCATTACGCTAATCCGGTCGCGATTTTACGTGTAATCCGGTAATTTAGCTGCCCAATGTCCCGACGTCGGCAGATTTACGTCCTGCTTAGAATTAATGGGAGTTGGCCTTTTGGGAGTTTCTTTTTTGTGTCCACTGATATACTGAGCTGTTCAATTGTTATGAATTGAGATGCGTGTTCATCATTAACCCAGCTATTTATGGTAGGCTTGACTCGTCTAACTCCGTCTGAATAACACTATCCACTGCCGCCATGCCATGAAATTTTGTAATTCCAAATACTGGTTATATTTTATGGAAACAAGGAAAGTTTATTGTAATACATCGTCACAAAAAGATGATATGAGAAACAATAACACAAAATATATACCGAATTATGTCGACAATTCTTAAACAGTCGGGTGAATTGGACAAAATGTGTGTTATAAAGTAAAGAAAAATTTGACTGCGAGCAGAATTTGAACACCAGGCGCTATGACTGACTAAGCAACCGCAAGTCCTACTAGACAAGTCGAAATTTGCAAAATTAAATTAAAAAAGAAGACAGTCCATCTTCTGTAAAAGAGAATACTAATATTAAACTGGAGTACGCTGCAATAAAAAGTCTTACATGATAGAATACCATTAAATATTTAAAACCCGCAGCAACAAACCATAGTTACCAGTTACCATTCAAACAAACGAAAACTGAATCAAAATTGATCCATTCGTTTGAGAGCTACGATGCCACAAATAGACACACAGATACACAGGGACACAGATCCACAGATTTTTACGTAGGGGTTAAAAACACATACACGCCAGCAGATTCAATAAGTACTTAGTCATTACTTAGAACAATATTGCTATTATCGAAATACGCTGTCGTAGCACCCGTCGTAGCGAATATGCTACGCGCTACGGCGTAGACAACGTAGCCGCTCACCTGTATTAATTTATAATGAGTTTACATGTTGCATCGACGGGAAGTGTTGCCAACATTTTGTTGCTTATTAATAAAATGTGTATATAATTTCTTTAAGTTTTATTATTGTAATAGACTAGTAGAAAGATTATTTTGTCTCTTAAAAAAATGGCTGTAAATAGAGATAAATAACAAAAACAAAACTAAAATCGGATCAAATATTAAAAAGGCAGTTATAATAATGTTAATTTGACATTAAACGGAGAGTGTACTATAGCACGGTGTGACGTCAAAACGTGCGGTCGCCATACAAATTCTATACTGATATTCATTTGGCAGGAAAGAGTCTCTCAATCCTAATCTTAGAACTTTATGAATAAATAATTACAATATTTTTTTTACTATATTAATTATATTTATTTTTCAAGTTATTTATTTATAATTCAAGCACCAGTCCACTCTCCTACTATAATATTAAACTTTATTAAATTAATTATGACCTGGAAAACGAATTCCGGACGTCTAGCGTAGCAGTCGCGCTCAGAACCACTACACTACTGAGGCTGTGGTCCTTCAAAAATATTGTTCTAGACAGCTCTTCTATGACACAGTATATGTAGATACTTTCCCCTACCTACTTACCCTTTTTTAACTTGTTATAAGTTTAACACATGTATCTGTTTGTTGCATCGTAACTCCCAAACGAATGGACCGATTTTGATTTCGTTTTTTAGTTTGAAAGGCCACTTAATCGGGAGTGTTCTTAGCTATGATTTAAGAAAATCTGGCCAGCCGTTCAACATTATCGGCTCTTTTCTAGTTCATGAAAGGATATGAGCAACTTCCACAGGTCTGATCGATTTGAAACTTGATATCTTGTTACTTAAATACATACATACATACACATTTTCACGCCTGTCTCCCATTGGGGTAGGCAGAGACTATAGATTTCCACTTGCTACGATCCTCATTAATCTCCTCAAGCATGGTCGTCGGTTTGAGGTGCTTTTAACCTGACCTTTTTTGAGAACGTCCGCAATTTGATTGTGGTACTTACTTACATAATATTGTAAAAACATCGTAACCATCACATGATGATGCGGAGGTTATTTTAACCCTATCTATTACTATTATTATTTTTCAGCTGTTTTATTGAATAGCTAACTCTTATATTGCATAAAACTTTAAAACATAAATGCTGGGAGACGACACTGGCTTTTATAATACAGGTTTGTTAACCTAAAGCAGAAGTCAGGGCCTAACCACTGTTGCGAACATTTTATTTATACCTATAATCACATTGTAACAGGCTGATGTCTGTACATTATAAATGTTAAAGAAAAACTAATATGGGGAGTCTTTATTAGAGCAACAGAAGCCAAAATAAATTTTTTTTAGAATATTTGTATGTATGTTTGTACGCGCATCAGGCAAAAACGACTGCATGGAATTGGATGCAGTTTTCACCGATGTATTGCTAGAGGTCCACGCACCACCTGGTGCATGTTTTGCCTTGATACGCCGCCTAAAATCGGACTTATAGTACGTCAATCTTTTTGGGACGTGTGTGAAACTGCGAGAAACAGCTAGATGTCAATAAAGAATTAATTATTATTATTAAAATTTAAATGTAATGACATATTACTTTTCATTTTTACCCTACCTCCTTCTTTGTTTATCAAAGAAGTCTATTCTATATTCCCCTGTCCCAAGGGGCGTGACACAATCAGCTGTTTGTCCTAAGAGGCAGTAAGTGTCTTGGCTCGTTAAGGGACCGCGCTCCACTTTAAGATGCCTTCAGTTCATTCATTCATGTTAAAGCGACACGCATGTTCACTACGTGACGTCACTAATACCGGGAACCAAGGACAATTGACATACTTGACTATGAAAGAAACAATCGATCTCAGGCAGGAATCTGGAGAGGCGTTAATAAGTAGATATAGATTAATTAATACGGGGCGAAGCCCTAGCTTATGAAAGTCTGTCAACGCTCTCTCAATAGACAGTTCTATATGTCATATGTATATAAAAATTCAATTGATTGAATATTCTTTTTTTGATAACTGCCTCATTAGCCTAGTGGTCCTGAGCGCGACTCTGGAGGTCCTGTGTTAAATTCCCAGGTCAAACAGTGTTATTGGGTTTTTCTATGAAATTCTCAGTAGCAGCTCGGAGTTTGGTATTTGTGCCCGGTTAATAGTAATAGGCTCGCTCCCCTTTTTCTGGGAACTAAAAATACCAGCGAACTGTGGGTGTACATTAGTATCCCTCTGCCTAAACCTTTGGGGAATACAGACGTGATGGTATGCTATGTATAACAATCACACTTTGCTGAACCTGGGAATCGTATCTCCTGAGTACCTCACTTCAACGTGAGGTACAAAAATATTCGAAATAAATAAAAAAAAAAAAAAAACAAATTATGATACTCGTTTTACCACATTTTTTACTCCTACTATGACACTAGACCCTATGCAATAACATTACAGAAATATCGCCAATAGAAATAAGAAAAAGTATATAAAACATAATATTTCTTTGGCACAAGGAATCTTGGCGCGCGGAGCGATACAGATAATTCTCAACAAGGAAAGGTTATTCCTTTGGGAGCTGGACCCTTAAAATGCTGCTTATTTACGCTGCCTCTTATTGAGATAACTTTTATTTATCTTTACGCAGTATTTTCCTCACGGGAAGGGCAAACGTCTAAATTATGTGGAGAGTTTGAACCAAGAACTATTACAATGCAAAAGTTCTTAACAGTATTTATATAATATATGCAAAGTTATTGCCACATCATTGACAATAGTCAGCGACAAGATTAGTTAGAAGAGTTATTTGAAGATATTGACTAGCGAGTAGCTGTTCGTTAGCTTTCTTCTGTGACACTAGTAAGGTCCAGAAAGATGTCACTGAACGGGATCATGAGAGGCCTAATCCTGCCCTGAGAAGAAGAAGGATGGCAACCGCCTCGGTATATATCCTATCAAGGTTTAGTGGAAAAACTCTCTGCATGTTGTTACTTAGATCTGCCGGCCTAAGTATAGGCTCTGGGCATCTATCAAGCCGCTTCAGGAATGGCGGTGGCATAGTGGGTGCATGCCGTCATGTGTACCACTCCAAGATGGGATAGGAAAGCAGGAAACTGAGACGAGCTCATATAGACGTGGCATAGGAAGAGTTCCGAATGAATAAGTTAGTTCCCGGATCCAGATTGTACACATTGTGAAAATGGCCACTGCGGTGCTTTAGTGTGGTAAACATCCCACATATTGAAGTCTGCTTATCCCTAGGCAGCCTTTTAAAGGTTTCCTCCTCGCAACAAAAAAAAACTGTTCGTTCTGTATTTCAATACAAATAACTATATGTTTTTTTTACTGTTCGTTAATAAGCGCATCACTTTAGAACGGCTGGCTCGTTTTGGCTATTTTTCGTTAAATTTGCGCAAAAGAATTTTCCGGAGCGGTTCGCGAAAAACTGATAGTGCTATTGAAATAAAACTACTTTTTACGGATTTTATCGCGTTGTATTGATATTATTTAATTCCCGACGTTTCGGATCCTTTACAGCATCCATGGTCACGCGTAGACTAAGTTGTTGGACGTCTTGTTCAACGCGATAAAATCAGTAAAAAGTAGTTTTATTTCAATGTTTAATATTCGCGTAAGTGTCAGAAACCAGTATGATAGTGTTTTTTTTTCTATGGACTTTTTGTACGATTTATTGAGGACAGGAAAGCGTCGAGTCAGCTAATTCATATTATGAATACAAAGAGATCGTCATCTACTAAGGTATCATTTTTACTCCAAAGCGACATTTTATCATCTCGTGCGAAAATATAACGTGTGACGTAGTTAGCGTGTACAGTAATTGAGAGGGGCACGCTGCGAAGACGCAGGGAATACTAATGCTGAACAAACACCGCAAAGAATACATGCTTTTTGGCGTAATAAGAGCTAGACATTACTACGTAATACGACAGTTTTATGTAACAGATTAGGCAGATGAAAGGTGCCTGTAAAAATTTGATGTGTAGAATTTTCTAAGCGATATATTTAGAATAGGTCTTTTTTTATTTAAGAGCTCTTGTCAGTTGAGCAATTGACACTGTACTCTATCCTCTATATTCTGTTACGCTTCTTGATATGACTGAATGTCCTTAGAAATCATCCTCCGAACCTTTTCACAACTATATTAGGGTCGGTTTCCAGTCTAACCAGATGCGGCTAAATATATTTTTTTTACATGAAGCGACTGCCATCAGTCCTCCAAAACCTAATTTCTGGGCAATACCGATATCCGATGTCAAGGTTTTTTTAGGCTTCTGACTACCATTAACAATTGTCTTATAATTATGTTCGTATGACAACCGGGACCGATGGCTTTACGTGCTCTTTGAGGCACGGAGGGGTCTCGATGTGTTAAGAATGGTCACTCATCCACAAACTGACCGCAGCGAGTGCAGCTTAACCTTGCAGATCAGTTGGCGGGCTTAGTTATTTCCGCCCCGAGCCGCTAAACCCAGAAAAAACAATCGCGATAGATTTTTTACAAAAATGATAGTTAAAAGGTAAGGTGGCATCGTACGACGTTGAACTAACTGTAAAGTAAGTCGTGTCGATTGAGAAGCAAGGTAACTTGCTTTTCATAGATGTCGCCAACGTCACCTTGTGACGTAAATTCAGAATGTGAAGGAAAAATTTTAATCAGGCGGGTGGGGTCGCGGTGGCTTAGAGGTCAGAGCGTCTGGTGTATTCAACCAGGAAACGCAGGTTCGAATCCTGCCCGTGATTTGAATTTTTCCTTTACTAAAATAATTTTATAATCGCGACAGAGTTTATTAATTTCAGGCGGGCAGCCGTAACTTATTTAATGTAGTTTTTAAACTAACTTATTAAGTACCTATAAATTAGAAAGAAGAAGAATAATGGTTTAGTTCCTCAACCAAAGACACAGAGATAGTTGAAAAATAAACACAAAAATGCGAAAAAAATATATATACATAAATAACATTTCACACTCGTAACGTCAGGCTGTGACACTGACAGTGATAACAGAATGCACTTGTTGTCATGCGCAAAATTACTAGTATAGAAAAGACCACAACCTAGATCTGTAGGTCAACAAGTTACAAGACTATTAGATCATAAAAATTGATATATGTAATATTGACGACACGTTTGGCGTAGTGGCTGAGCGATCGGCTCCTGCGTCTCGTGTTGTGGGTTCGATCCCCACACGGAGCAAATATTTGTATGATCTACAGGTCATTGTCCCGGGTCTGGGCGTTTGTGTATGTGAGAATTTGTGTTTGTAAACGCACCCACGATACAGGAGAAAATCCTAGTGTGCTGTGGGGCAACGTTTTTTTTAAAAAAAATGTACATTTGATAATAAATAAGAATTAATAAATTAAAGTTAAAAAGTTAAAATTAGTAAGGTTACAGTTAAAATTAATAAGGTTTAGTTTCTGAACGACTATAAAATACTTCAGGTAGAATCATTTCCACAATATCTATTCGAAATAGCCAGCAACACGGCGAGTCGGTTTGGAACGCTAAAATCGTGGGCACACTGCACGTTTGTATCGGACGCTCGCTCGACACATACTTTCACACGTATTCACTGCAAGCTGTGATATTTTATAGCGAATGCTATCAGTAGTGGCGACGAGGAAGATAGGTAGCTAGAAAATGTGGCGAGCGAATATGCAGGTTATATTATACATTTTCTTTGGTATACAAATGTATATCAAAGCTACTAAGAGTCAGGTACATAGAAAAACTCAATTACACGTTGCTCGATGGGCTATTTGTAGGTCGAGCAAAGTGTTATTAAGAGTCCGGCGAACCGAATTTCTCTTACATTGGCTTCGTAATACCGAAATAAATCGTAATTCAAACACAATTAAGTCAAATTGTGTTATCATTCGGATTCCGATACCGTTATTCTAGGTTCCCGAAATAAATGTAAGCGAATGCAATTTTTGATAAAATTACCAAGTTTTGAACGATTTTCCAATCTTTTATGTCCAGTGAAGTAGTAGTATCGTAGGAACCTAGATTAACGGTAACCAAATCCAAATAATGATATGATTTGATAGAATATTGCCTGGATTACGATTTATTTCGGTATTACGTTTTTGTGGGCAATTCAAGCTCTGCCTTTTTCTACCCAGGTCCTCACGCTCAACAGTCTTACTTGCAACTATTAGACCTGCGTTAAAGTATGTCTAAAATATGGAGCGTCTATACTTGGGGAACGCAACATTATTGAACCGTGACATTTATATTCCAGTCATAAAAAAATATATATATAATTTGTAAATGTGAGTACCATGTAGGCTTTTGATACATGATAATTAAACAAACTTATTATAGTCTGGAGGCTTTGGGGACTTCATTAGACCAGACACGAATGTCCTGCTGATCTGGTATGGTCGTGCGACAGGTCGTTGAGCTCCCTAAATTATGGTTGAGCTACACGATGACTGATGCATGCGTGCCGTCAGTTGGGACTGGTCTACTCAAAGCTGCTATGGTTCTTTCCTCAAAAGGCCATTTCAGATTTCATTCATTTTACCCTACATCGTACCACTCACTTATAAGTGTTCTTCCATGTCTGGACTTTAAAAGAGACCATGATTCTCTGAGTTTATTTCGGTGTTTCTTCTCAGAGGTCGTCAGTTAGGAAATGCCGAAGCCATCTAGCTAAAAAAAAAAACCCAAACCATGACATGTAAAAGTATCTCTAAAGATCTACTTGCAGAATAAATAATTTCATTTCATTTCATTTCATTTCACGCCTACGCTGAATTTAATATTAAAGTTCTTACAGATGAAACCCTAGGCATCATACGTTCACTCGACACATACTTTGACAAGTATTTACTGTTTGCTGTGGTATAGCAAGTGGTGTGAATGTCAGCAGCAACGAGTTGTGTAACAATTGTGTTGCTCAAAGTTGTAGTATGAAAGTTCTGTGTTCATTAAATACGTGATCTAACACGCAAAAGGTTCCTCCGAGCTGTCAGATTCCACAGCCGAAACTAATGAGAGATAACCTTAATACCATTAAGTGAAGTCAATATTTTGAAGTACTAGATTGCGCAGGCATTTCCTAACTGAAGCTAAACTAACCTCTGACAAGAATCACTGAAACAAACTCAGAGAATCATGGTCTCTTTTAAAGTCCAGACAAAATATTGTGATAATAGATCAAATAGCCTTTTGAAGAAACCACAGCGGCTTTAAGTAGACCAGTCCCAGCCGACGGCAGGCATGTATCGGTTATTGTGTAACTCGACCTTATTATAGGGAGTTCAACAACCCGTCAAACGACGATACCAGATCGACAAAACATTTGTATAGGCTACATAAAGAAATTAAATGTAAAAGAAATGTAAGGTAAAAGAGCCGTACAAATGAATATAAATATAAATTAATTAAATATGTACCTAATGAAGGAATAACGGTTGCGACCGACAATGGCCGGGGGCTAAGAAATTATTAATTTTGAACTTTGTATTATTGTAAGAAAGGTGCGTGTAAGGGCCAGGTCAACTTGGGTTTCAGTAATAATATGGTGTTTATTAGCATCGTATTTTGAAATGCAGTGATAGCCTAGTGATATATATGACCGTTGGACTGTCAAAGGTCTCGAGTTCGAATCCAAGGCACGCATCTCTAACTTTTCGAAGTCTTGTGCGTATTAATAAATAATTATCACGCTCTTAAACGGTGAAGAAAAACATCGTGAGGAAACCTGCATGCTTGAGAGATTTTCTCGATGGCGTGTGAAGTCTGCCAATCTGCATTAGGCCAGCGTGGTAGACTATAGCCTAATCCCTCTCATTCTGAGAGGAGACCCATGCCTAGAAGTGGGACAATGTAATGGGTTGATTATGTTATGTATTTTGAAATGCGGGTTCGTTCCTAAATATAGTGATTATGATGTATCACAAATCAAAATTAATGAAATGAATGAAAGACAATTAACGAAGGGAATTTGTAAGGCGTATATCATCGGCAGCGTCAGTAGAGGTCGCCCTAGAAGGACATACGCCGATCTTATCAATGGCGAAATCTTTCAAAAAGGTCAGGTGCGTGGTACTCGCATCCAGTGCGATGCAGCAAAAGTATGCAAGAATTACGATTCTAAAGCAAGTGGCAGCCTATTATTTCCGCCTACCCCTGTGGGAGACAGGCGTGAGTGTATGTATCCAAATAAGACATTTTCGTTCAAACCCTGTAGTTCTTTTACAGATAATTTCTAGAACTATAGTTATTAAAAACGTAACATTTTTTTCGTGCTTCGGCACGAATGGGCCGGATGACCGAAGTGATACCACGGCCTCACAGAAAAACGGCGTCAAACAACGACGTTGTGTTGCGCCGAGTGAGTGAGTTTACCGGAGGCCCAATCCCCTTTTAAAATGTCGGCAACGCACTCGTGACTCCTCTGGTGTTGCGGGTGTCCATGGGCGGTGGTAATCGCTTACTATCAGGCGATCCGTCTGCTCGTTTGCCCTCCTATCCCATAAAAAAAACCAGCAATGGGCTATGTAATTACGTGTCGCTAACATTTACGAGCAAACAGTAAACTGTCGGACACTTCAGCAGTTTTACTATATCGTTAAGATGCTGTTAATTTATTGCGTTTAGTCTTTGCAAAGTAGTTTCGTAAACAGATATATTTCGTATTTTAACCAAATATTTTTTTTCGTATTTTGACGACACGTTTGGCGTAGTGGCTGAGCGATCGGCTTCTGCGTCACATGTTGTGTCGATCCCCACACGGAGCAAATATTCGTATGATCTACAGGTAGTTGTTCCGGGTCTGGGCGCGTGTGTATGTGAGAATTTATGTTTGTAAACGCACCCACAATGCAGGAGAAAATCCTAGTGTGGGGCAAAGTTTTTTTTAAAAATGAAAAAATGAAATGAAATGAATATGTGGCACTAAACCACATGGATGTGACATTAAACCAGATCTTCGTAAAAGCCCAAGGATGTATATGCTACATTTGTTAGAAAAATGCCTGCTAGTGGTCCCAAGTGCGACTGCTACGCTAGAGGTCCTGGGTTCGATCCCCAGGTCGAGCAAAGTGTTATTGGGTTTGTCTATGAAATTCTCAGTAGCAGCTCGGAGTCTGGATTTGTGCCCGGTTAATGGCAATAGGCTCGCCCCCTATTACATAGGACCTAAACATACCGTCGAACTGTGGGTGTAGATTAGTACGCCCCTGCCTAACCTTTCGGGGAATACAGGCGTGATGGTATGTGTGTTTTGTTAGAAAAATTACGCCTGGGGCATGTACTGCTAATACTAGTTATATTATAAACGTGAAAGATTGTAAGGATGACAACGTATGACGTAGAATAAAACCTGTAACCTAACGCACTCGGCGAAACACAACGTTGTTTCACGCCGGTTTTCTGTGAGGCCGTGGTATCACTCCGGTCGAGCCGGCCCATTCGTGCCGAAGCATGGCTCTCCCACGTCAGCTCTATTCATATTGGAAAAGGGTCTTGATTATACTAGAAACTGTAGCACATTCCTCACATACTTTGTGCGGCAGACACATGATTTCCCCTCGAATATTTTAACCTTCCATCGAGTCTATACATCATGTTGAAACTGCGGTCGGTCCGGCATGATATAGAATTGTAAAATTGACTGCGCATATGACCTAACCTAATAGATTATTTTAGAGTTACAAGTACCTACTGGTTTATGTGGGAAAATATACATATTTGAAAATATTATAGATAGCGAACCGCTCGCAGTTTCACCCGCACTGCTCCGTTCCTAAGAGGCATAGTGTAATGATATAATAATAATAAATTTTATTGGAAAAGAACATAACATACCATCACGCCTGTACTCCCCGAAGGGTTAGGCAGAGGCGTACTAATGTACACCCACAGTTAGCCTGGTATGTTTAGATCCCATGAAATAGGGGGCGACCCTCTTGCCATTAACCGGGCACAAATCCAGACTCCGAGCTGCTACTGAGAATTTCATAGAAAAACTCAATAATACTGCTCGACCTGGGGATCGAACCAGGACACCTAGCGCAGTGACGTCAAGTGCTTGAGACCACTAGACTAATGAGGCAAATTATTGGAAAGAAAGAATGTTATATTAACCTTCCCCGATAAATGGACTATCCAACAGAAAAGGAATTTTCAAAATCGGTTCAGTAGATCTAGAGATTACCCCCCACAACCTCACAAACTCACAAACATTACTTCTTTATAATATTAGTATAGATAACAGAAACTATACAGGTTACCGATTTAGTCACTTGCACCAATAAACTGCCTCATTAGCCTAGTGGTGTTCAGCGCGACTGCAACGCTAGAGGTCCTGGGTGCGATTCGAAAGACGAGCAGCTCGGAGTTGGAGATCTGTGCCCAATTAATGACAATAAAAGAAAATCTTTATTGAATCTTACACATTGCGTTAAGACTGAGACAGCCCTATTAAGTTATATAAATACTTGTGTTAGGGTAAGATCAATATTCGAAGGGCGTCTTGGGTTAGATTCGCCTAATTACATGGGACCATAACATGCCCGCAATCTGTGAATGTATATTAGTACGTCTCTGCCTATCACTTCGGCGAACACAGGCGTGATGGCATACACCATTAAAAGAAGAAAATTTAAAGAAGTGTTTCTACCGGACTCCACAGCTTTTGCTACGAAACCCATATCCTATATATAAAAAACAAAAAAATCTTCCTATACAATAGTACATTTAGTCGGGTATAAAAAGTTGTCTTTTTATGTATCAGTTAAGAGGTTTTGTCTGGTGTTGTGGGTGTCCATGGGCGGCGGTAATCGCTTACCATCAGGCGATCCGTCTGCTCGTTTGCCCTACTATCCCACAAAAAAAGTTAAGAATAAATGGAAAGTTGGTTAGTATGGTCCCGTTTGTCATACAAACACATATGAAAATAGTTAATGGCAGCCATAAGCCGAAAAAGCCTTACTACCAGTTTCTCCTTGGAATATCCGTATAATTATGTAGCAAAAGAATCAAAACGCATTCATTTGGCTGTAAGAATAAATATATTAAAATTTTCATCAAATCAAATCAGGCACTTTTGCATGTATACAAGATTAGTCAACATTAAACTTAGAATCACATTCAAGTAGCCTATAATGAGTTTCAAAACGAACGGAACGTGTGCAACCCCGACATGCTTGTACTTTGAACATTACGTAAGCAGCTCTCAGGCATTGTGCTAACTCAACCTGTAGCTAAATACACAAGGTAGTCTGTTGAAGACACGATAAAGATGATAAACCACGGATATGGAAGCGAATGGAGTGATAATTTGCCGCTATTAGCCGCCTTGTTCCGTGAAGGTAGTGATATTAAAGATGCTTTTATTCTGACCGACAAAAAATAGAAACGTATTATTAAAAGCACCTTATCAAGAAAGTTTTATAATGAATGAACGCATAATCACCAAAATAAAAAAAAAGATCCTTTGAGACATAAAAATAACATTAATATTACTTATTTATTTATTGCATGGAAATCTTACAGCTAATTAAAAGCTAAATAACAGCAATTTGGTCAACAAACAACTAATCTAGTAACAAGTCTTAACTTGTAGAAGACTTGCTATGACTTGCTAAAGCAACAAACCATAAGTCACTAAGGCTTAAAGATGCTTAACTATTTATAATCTTTCAATTAAGTCAATATTTTTTATGTAGTAAATACATTTCTTGTAATTTCAAGCCCTCTCAGTGGCTTTAGGAGTGGCTACTTAAAAATATTTTAAAAAATGCATATTTTGCACAATTCAGTGAGCACTCCATTCAGTTATTACTCCATGCGATAAACCAAGCACACAACTAGTGTTTGAAGTTCTATGTTAATTAGATTATCCGGTACCTCCGTACCGGTAAATGTTGTGTTCGTGGGGAATTTCTTGTGAGAAATATTACCTTAACTTGTTTCATCACACTTTTTGTAAGTAGTGAAAGGAGGTTTTGTAACGACGTAATATACAAGATAATTACGTCACAGGCGCGTAAAGAACCCTCTAGTGTCCTGATGAGAACATTCACGAAACTTGCATGTGCTAGACAAACAATGCACAACTTACATCCTGGTTAGAGGTTAAAAAGTTCCTTTTAAAACGTAGATGAGTACTAAGATGGGATATTGGGGTAATTTCACGTCAAAGATACCAGTATCGGTAGTTTATTTTAAGAGGTTTAGTTTTTCTATGATATGTCTGTAATTTCAAGTTTGTCTGTTTGTGTGTATTATATTTACAAGTATACTTAAAAGTGTTTCTAACTGTAAGCTACAATCTAGTATCTATAATATAAATAAACATACCATCCATCACGCCTATATTCCCCGAAGGGTTAGGCAGAGACGTACTTATGTACACCCACAGTTCGCCGGTATGTTTAGGTCCCATGTAATAGGGGGCGAGCCTATTGCCATTAACCGGGCACAAATCCAGACTCCGAGCTGCTATTGAGAATTTCATAGAAAAACCCAATAACACTTTGCTCGACCTGGAGATCGAACCCAGGACCTCTAGCGTAGCAGTCGCGGTTGGAACCACTAGACTAATGAGGCAGTCTCGTCAGTCAGTCAATATAGATAACCTTGTGATATTACCATTGCACTGCCAATTTAAAGGTCTTGAGTCAAATCCAAGGCACGTAAGCTCTGACCTTTCTTTTTATGGGATAGGGGGCAAACGAGCGGACGGATCACCTGATGGTAAGCGATTACCGCGCTCATGGACACCTGCAGCACCAGAGGAGTCCCAAATGCGTAGCCGGTCTGTTAAAAAGGTATTGGGCCTCCGGTATCCTCAGTCACTC
The DNA here is from genome assembly GCA_910591435.1 of Acronicta aceris. Taxonomy (NCBI): domain Eukaryota; kingdom Metazoa; phylum Arthropoda; class Insecta; order Lepidoptera; family Noctuidae; genus Acronicta; species Acronicta aceris. Next base: position 1,523,295 of record OU342767.1, on the reverse strand, counting down.
TGCGAAAAATAACGTAAGCGTTGTTTCGCGCCGGTTTTCTGTGAGGCCGTGGTATAACTCCGGTCGAGCCGGCCCATTCGTGTCGAAGCATGGCTCTCCCAAGGTAAAATCATGCTTTCGAAATCATGTGCGTATTAAAAATTAATTATCACGCTGAAGCAGTGAAGGAAAACATTGTGAGGGAACCATCATCCCTGACAGATTTTCTCAACGGCGTGTAAAATCTGCTAACCTATATTAGGCTAGCGTGGTGGACTATACCTAGCTGAATCGGAGTCATTCTGAGAGAAGACCCGTACTCAGCAGTGGGACAATATATAATGGCTTGATGATGAAGTTGGTACGCGGTGGTGAGCACATTCTGAGTACCTACCTACCGAATATTAGAAAAATAACTTAAAATCAAACAAGTACACTTACTCTTAACCCACTAAACTAAATGTACGAAATTATATACTTACATAAATGTAGTATTCTGTTCGCGTCTACATAACAAAGAGAAAAAAGGCTTTAATAGTTTCCTCCTTTGAAGGCGCCATAACGAATTTTCCTCCTAACTTTTTTCTCTCTAAAACGCTCTTTACTAACTGTGACGTAGATCAAAGAATTCAGTTACACTTGAGGCCGTAAGGATTGACTTGAGGATTTTTTTATTTATATCACTAAGGTGGCAAACAATCATACGGCCCGCCTGATGGTAAGCGGTTACCGTCGCCTATGGACACTTGTAACACCAGGGATATCACTCCTTGTAAATTAAGGAGGAATAGTTGGGCTGGCAGCATAGGAAACATGCTGTCAAGCATGACAGCGGCGGTAACAAAACACCACCGATCCCCCATACAGCCAACAACGCTTCCTCGCGGAGCTCCGGCTCTTGCTGCTGCTCCGGATCTTGCTCACCGTTAGGAACACAACATAGCACGGAGCTATATTATTTGGCTACGATTTTTTGCAAACTGGAGGTACTTTCCCAGTCTTGTGTGGACTTATTCGAATCCACTATGCCCTACCTCTCTTAGAATTCACCTAAATTTCAAAGTTTTGACTTACTTTCCAGACCTTGTGTTGGTATTGATAGTTCACTTAGAAAAGTTTACTTTAAAACTAAATTCAGTTTCGTTAAAGTCTAGTCTGTTGTTTATTTTTAATTAATACGAAATTGTATTCTTGAAATGAAGTCTATTATTCTATAAACGAATAATGCTTTTGACTGAAACTGATATTGACTGATAAAGTTTCTCTTTGTAAATAGTTCTGTTTTAATGCTGGACTGGTATTAATTGTTGTAATTTGCATAAGAATATTCCATTATTTGGTGTAAGAGATTGATTAATTCTATTAACTTGCGAGTAAATACAGTTTTTGGGATCCTAAAAATGTCATACGGAGACTGAGCTTACTCAAATTTGAATTTGAATTGATCCTAAGATTGCAAATTTGTAATATTGATACGAATCTTTAATTAATTTTATTAAAAGTTGATATTTTTGACTGTCTCTAGTCCCAAGTGCAACTGCTACGCTAGAGGTCCTGGGTTAGATTCCCAGGTCAAGCAGTGTTATCGGGTTTTTCCATAAAATTCTCGGTTCCAGCTCGGTGTTTGGATTTATGCCCGGTTAATGGCAATAGGCTTTCCCCCTATTAAAAATCACCTAAAACATACCGGCAAACTATGGGTGTACATTGGTATACCTACCTCTGCTTAACCCTTCGGGGAATACAGAGGTGATGGTATATTATGTTATTTTTGAGACATGGAGTGGCTCACAGCAAACTAAACTAAAATAACTACGCTGATAAATCGATCTGCAAGGTTAAACTACGCTTGCTGGTCAATTAATGGATGGGTGACCATTCTAAACCTTCTTTCTTTGAAAGAACAATGCAAAAATATTACGAAGGCTTTGTAAATTTCATTGCTCGCCACTGTAATCTTAGTCCTTTACCAACGAACACTTTGATGTCTGTCGTTTGTATATTGTGGCGTGAATGTGCGCAGTATATTGTCGCTGCTATACAAGAAGATAAATACACAGATATACAGATTAATTTTCCGTAGCCAGCTACGTGCTCCATGTTGAACATAGACAATTAAAAAAAGCAAATTATTAAAACATAACATACCATACCGCACGTATTCCCCGAAGGGTTTGGCAGAGGTGTACTAATCTACACCCACAGTTCGCCGGTATGTTTAGGTCCCATGTAATAGGGGGCGAGCCTATTGCCATTAACCGGGCACAAATCCAGACTCCGAGCTGCTACTGAGAATTTCATAGAAAAACCCAATAACACTTTCCTCGACCTGGGGATCGAACCCAGGACCTGTAGCATAGCAGTCGCGCTTGGGACCACTCGAATAATGAGGCAGTCAATTATTAAAACAAAATAAAAATAATACGGCGACACATAAAATTTAAGCATAAAATGCGCAACAAAATCTAAAGATAATTATAGGTATTATTTAGACATACTTATATTACATACCATCACTGTATCCATGACTGTATTCCCCGAGAGGTTAGGCAGAGGCGTAATAATGTACACCCACAGTTCATCGGTGTGTTTAGGTCCCTTGTGATAGGGGGCATAATACCAAACTCGAGGATTTCATAGAAAAATCAATAGCACTTTGCCCGACCTGGGAATTGAACTCGGGACCTCTACTTGGGACCACTAGGCTGAACTATACTTTTTAATATACATGCGAAAGTAACTCTGGCCGTCTGTTTGTTACTTTTTCACGCCTAAGGTGCTGGACTAATTTTAATGAATTTTAGCATAGAGATAGATTGGAAATTGGAATTCATTCATTTTACGTGGGAGAGCCATGCTTCGGCACGAATTGGCCGGCTCGACCGGAGTGATACGGCCGAGCCGAGGCACGGCCTCACAGAAAACCGGCGTTGAACAACGCTTACTTTGTGTTTCGACGAGTGAGTGCGGCTACCGGAGGCCCAATCCCCTTTTAAAAGGTCAGTAACGCACTCGTGACTCCTCTGGAGTTGCGGGTGTCCATGGGCGGCGGTAATCGCTTACCATGTGGCGATCCGTCTGCTCGTTTGCCCTCCTATCCCATAAAAAAAAAATTGGAAAAGGACAGAGGCTACTTTTGGTCTCAAAATATCTTTTGGGATACGAGTGAATCCACGGGCAACAGTTAGTTTCTAGAAACTTCTTACGTTTATTACATTACCAGATCATCATCGACCGGGTAAAGCGCTCAATCCGCTTAATGATGAAATTCGTATGCATTGTCTGGAGTTTTATTTAGATAACGATCGCCCTTTGTAGCGATAATAACATGGAAACCTATAATGGATACATACTACGATATATGTAGTATATATTGTACGAGTATATATTCAATAATAATGACGTAATGTAACGTAATCGAGTTAGAGAGCGAGAGAGATATTAATATTGTCTATTTAAGAATTCAATGGGTTACGAGGCCGGGGTGGATCGAATTGCCCATAAAAACGTACTACCAAAATAAATCGTAATTCAAACACAATTTAATGAAATTGTGTTAACTATACATATAAAACGCTTTGTCTTGAATGACTGACTGACGGATCAACGCACAGCCTAAACCGCGGGTCGTAGAGACCTGAAACTTGGAGGGTGTATTCTTTGTATGACGTAGGCATCCGATAAGAAAGGATTTTCCGAAATTCTACCCCTAAGGTGGTGAAAAGGGGGGTGAAAGTTTGTAAGACTGTCATTTTTTAGCGGGTGAAACCGCAGAGCACAGCTAGTTATTCATATTCCGATACCATTAATCTAGGTTCCTACTCTACCATTTCGTCCAAAATACTTCACTGAAAATAAATGTAAGCGAATGCAATTCTTGATAACTTGGTTTATTTCCAGTGAAGTAGGTAGTAGTAGACGAAATGGTACGGTAGGAACCTAGATTTACGTTATCCGGATCCGAATATAACATAATTTGATAAAATATTGTTTGGATTACGATTTATTTTGGTATTACGTTTTTGTGGGCAATTCAAGCTCCGCCGGACCCTTAATACTTACACCCATCGCATAAGATGTATATGAATTTACAATGTGTCAAAATACTCTGCAAATATATAGGTATTTTTTATTTTATGGGCACACGAGCAGACGGATCGCCTGATGGTAAGGGATAACTGCCGCCCATGGACACCAGAGGAGTTACAAGTGCGTTGCCCGTCTTTTAAAAGGGGATTGGGCCTCCGGTAACCTCACTCACTCGGCGAAACACAACGTCGTTGTTTGACGCCGTTTTTCTGTGAGGCCGTGGTATCACTCCTGTCAAGCCGGTCCATTCGTGCCGAAGCATGACTCTCCCACGTTAAAAATAACCGAAACTTTAAATATTTCACTTTTTTTTTATTTGGTTGATTTTTAGAATTTCTTAGTGTACATATTTGTACAAAGTTATCGCGTTATGCAAAATCACAAACCTCAAATCCGAGTTATTAGGTTACGATAGATGTAGCATACGTTTGTAATGTTTTTCCGTGCGATTACAGCAGTCTTACCTGACCTTACGGTTGATAGTCACCAGAAGTCGCTAATATTTATGTCTTACAAGACGTTAATATTTTTTTTTATAAAAGCTTACTAGCAATGTGGGTCGCACATTACTAGTATTCTTGTTAAGCCCTCGTGCTAAGCTAAATGCTTGTGTTATGAGTGGGTTCACGTCGGTAGTGCAATGGGTGGGTTTCGAACCGTCAACCAGATGACCGCAAGTCCGAAATCCCAGCCATTAGGCTACCGACGCTTTTTAATTAATGAAACAAACCCCTAAAATACTGAAAAAGTCACATACCTGCCAATATTTAAATTATCTTGACATACCTGCAAAAGATAGAAATTTATATTTAGTCTTATATACATCTTCCACAAGAATTAAGGTGGTTGTATAAAGTAATAACATAACATACATACATACCATCACGCCTCTATTCTCCGAAGGGTTAGGCAGAGGCGTACTAGGGCCACCCACAGTTAGTTGGTATGTTTAGGTCCCATGTAAAAGTATTTCATAGAAAAACCCAATAACACTGCTCGACCTGAGAATCGAACCCAGGATCTCTAGCGTAGCAGGCGCGCTCAGGAACACTAGGATAACGAGGCAGTTATAATAGTTGTAATAAATCAATAATAATTATAATAAGAGCCTAGAACAAATTGAACCTTATAACATTTCGTTTTCCATCCGTCCATCGGCCAGTCAAGACACTTTTTCTCAGGAATGCTTGAAGGTATCAAATTGAAATTAATAACAAATAACTATGTAGGTTTTGTATTTCTTGAACTTGTAAAAAAATCAAGCGGCCACGTCCACGCAATAAAAAAAATACGGTCATTTATACGACATATTTCGACATTCGCAAATAAATCAATACCCATACTGTATGCGATATGAACTTAATGGTATTGGTATATGTAGCTAATTTCTACGGAATCCTCGGTACACGAATCTCATACGGTTTTTATGTATTTTCTCATACGAAATTTTGATATTCTTTACGTGGGAGAGCCATGCTTCGGCACGAATCGGCCAGCTCGACCGAAGTGATACCACGGCCTCACAGAAAACCGGCGTTAAACAACGCTTACGTTGTGTTTCGCGGAGTGAGTGAGGTTATCGGAGACCCAATCCCCTTTTAAAAGGTCGGCACCACACTTGTGACTCCTATGGTGCTGCGGGTGTCCATGGGCGACGGTAATCGCTTCAGGCGACCCGTCTGCTCGTTTGCCCTCCTATCCTATAAAAAACACTCGTACAGTATACTTCCGTGATGACCCGACACATATTAATATATGGTGTTTGTCTACTTACCGTACTGAAGATACAACTGACGCTTATTTTTTATTTTTTTTAAAGCTTACTAGCAATGTGGGTCGCACATTACTAGTATTCTTGTTAATCCCTCGTGCTAAGCTAAATGCTTGTGTTACGAGTGGGTTCACGTCGGTAGTGCAATGGGTGGGGTTCGAACCGGCAACCACATGATCGCAAGTCCGACGCCCTAACCATTAGGCTACCGCCGCTTCAAATTAATATTGTAGCTTATTGTATATTCGTCACCTCCCCACTACCCTTGTGTCCTGTTCGGAGTTCTAATTCTACGCAATTTGTGTGACCCAAAAATTTAAAAAAGAAATGCTTGACGTCTTGAAAATTCTCTTGAAAATTACGTAAACGAATGTCAGCAAAATACTTAGTGCTAACAAATTACTAGTTCTTGAGCGCGCTAACTACCTGTCTACGAGTTGGTCCTAACTTCGGGGATGACGCAGCTTCGTAGCAAAGTACTTAATGTACTTGTGACTGTAAAAATTTTCGCGAAACTTATTGTTATTGTAAAGAGAAAACAAGTGCCAACTGTCAAATAAATATCACACGTAGGTCAAAAGGATAGTATGACTGCTTCAATAGTCTGGTGGTATTAAGTGCGACTTCTACGCTAGAGGTCCTGAGTTCGATTCCCAGGTCGGACATTGTTATTGGGTTTTATATGAAATTCTTAGTAGCAGTTAGAAGTTTGGATTTGTGCGCAAGCTCGCCACTTACATGAGACCTAAATATACCGGTGACCTGTGGGTTGTCATTAGCACAAGTGGGTCTTCCCCGATAGATATAATCTGGGTGTCTATAAATGACGAGTGAATCGGTTTCTTCTAGGCACTCCATCGTAGATCGCAGTGAAGCACTGGCGGTCAAGCGAAAGCCTATCAAGAATAATATTAAAAAAACATACAAAGATTTCCCCCACATTAAATTGTCGTCTATTTTATAAAACATACATCTTATATCGGTATATCGACTCTAAAATGAACAACATTGGCCGTTGGTGGCTGTTTACCAATACTAGCTGCAATCAGTAAAGTATACTGCAATTTTATATATGTTTACGTTTAACCTCTGAGGTAGCGAACAGCAAGCACTTGGATAGGGTCCAGAGAAACTTGAAACTTGCGGCGATGGTCCAAGTTATAAGCAATTGAGACCGCACTATCAACCGCGGCCTCTCAACTATTTTCAGGGCAGGACAGCGTCTGCCGGGTTCCTGGTTTTAAGGGCATTACATCGCTCAAATCCAAAAAACACCCTAGCTTTAAAGAACTTTCTAGTGGAATCCTTATGTGCGTTTGCCATATAAAAAATATAATATGTTATACTTAAGGTAAATAAATTGTATTGTTTAACATTTTTATAAATTTGCCCCAATTTTGGATAATAATTGAAGTAAATAGGCCTTTTTTAACCTAATTTGTATTTTTTATCTTTAACAGCTTAATAGTTAGTCATGAATTATATACAAAAAAAAATGTAATGACGTAATTAACAATTTGTATTATTTTATTTTCTTATTTATTTGAATATTTTCAAATAATAAAGAAATACCCGAAACCTCACTAGCACCCCGCGTGAAGCACCCCCGCAATGCCTGTGACTAACAAATACTTGCACAAAGACTAAATCCTCAAGATCATTGGGCAATGTAATACCCTTAACATATTTTTTTACGGCTCAGTAATATTTATACTTTATAGATCACCTTAGATATGACTCGCGCCATCTAGTGACTAGACATTGCATTTTCCGTCATGAATTCGTGATGACTCAAACGCTTCTGTTTCTCATTTGCACTACACATAACGTTGATTAGATTGGCGTCGTCTATGTACGGGCCAATGAAAACCTTCGAATGTCTTCAATGATATTCTAACAAAATAATGTTGTTACAGCATTATAGAAATAGATTTGTTCTTTCCTCGATACCTAAGCATACTTTGATATTACTTATTCCTTATTTTTGGACTTTTTAAATGGAGAAAAGAATAGATAAGTAACTGGAGTAAAAAGAGGGTTCTCAATTCGTCTCAATCCTTACTAATATTATAAACGTGAAAGTTTGTGATTATGGATGTAGGGATGTTTGTTTGACTCTTTCACGCGAGAACGGCAGAACGGAGTTGGATGGAATTTGGCACACACATTATAGCCTGGGGTAATACATTGATACGCTACTTTTTATCTACGTCGGACCCAATCCTGAAGTCCACGCAGACAATGTCGCGGGCAGCTACATAAATATTTTAATTTTAGTGTTTTTACTGACTTTGGTGGGGTTTTTGTTTGATAAAGATAGCCCAATTAAAATTCGTTGGTTTCTAATCAAAAACTCTGAAAAGTGCTTAAAATCAGTCTCCGTTTTAAAATTGTAATAAATAAATGTTGTCCTTACTTGGAGGCCTATGACCACCGTCCACCACACTGTCTAATTATTTTATATTTTAAAGATTATCCTTATGTACCAACAGCAAGCAAGCAGACGGATCGCCAGATGGTAAGCGATTACCGTCGCCCATGGACACCCGCAACACCATAGGAGTCACAAGTGTGGTGCCGACCTTTTAAAAGGGGATCGGGCCTCCGGTAACCTCATTCACTCGGCGAAACACAACGTTAGCGTTGTTTGACGCCGGTTTTCTGTGAGGCCGTGGTATCCCTCCGGTCGAGCGGGCCCATTCGTGCCGAAGCATGGCTCTCCCACGTTTGATATTTAATATATTTCGTTGATGAGATTTTTGATACAAGTGTAACTATTGACTGCCTCATTGGTCTAGTGGTCCCAAGCGCGACTGCTACACTAGAGGTGTTGAATCGAATCCCAGATCGAGCAGTGTTATTGCATTTTTCGATGAAATTCTCAGTATCCGCTCGGAGTCTAGATTTGTGCCTATTTAATGGCAACAGGTCCCATGAACATAGCAACGAACTGTGGGTGTACATTAGTACAAGTCTCCTCCCCTGCCTAAGCTTTCTGGCAATACAGGCGTGAAGGTACGTTATGTAACTATTGTAACCATATTATTACGAACGAAATTATACCTCTATTGAACCAGAAAATATTTTTCTTATAAAACATTCCAACCATTAACAAAAGTATAACAATTCACAGAAAACAATGCCTTCAGAATATTGTTCTAACCCTGATCAAGTTATACGTGTAGCTAAGTTACAGAGAGCCGTACAACTTGGTGTATAAATCACCGTCTCGACGGCCAGCTTTCAAGAGGAAAAACTCTAACTTGGTCGTTGGAACCCGTTATATAAACAAAGCAAAAAAACAAGCGCTTAGAGACATCGACAGTTGAAGTTATTTTTGTTATAGTTGCACTGAATGGTTCAGAAGCCAGTTTCTATCAACTTGTTTGTATTTTTTGGGTTCCGTAGCTCAAAAGGAAAAACCAGAACCCTTATAGGATCACTTTGTTGTCCGTCCATTCTTGTGTCTGTCAAGACCCTGTATCTCGGGAACGCGTGGAGGTATCGTGTTAAAATTATCGAATTTTCGAATCCAAGACACGCACAGCTCTGACTTTTCGAAGTTATGACTGTGCGTATCTTTAATTAACATATACCATCACGCCTGTACTTACCGAAGGGTTAGGCAGAGGTGTACTACTGTACGCCGTTATATTTAAGGTCCCATGTAATAGGGGGTGAGCGTATTGCCATCTAATTTGATTATATTAATTGTCATACCTTTTAACGTTGACGTGAAAACCGTGAGGAACTAAGAAACCTGCATGCCTGAGAAATTTCTCGACGACGGCGACGTGTGAACTTTAAAGTCTGGTTACATGGTGGCATTAGGCCAGCGTGGCAGACTTAGTCCCCTAATTCTGACAGGAGACCTGTGTCCAGCAGTGGGACTGTATAAAACGTTGATAATATTTACCCAAATAGTTTCAAAGTTAAACTGACTAAGAATAGTAAAAGCAAAGTAATGTAATAAAAGTGAAATCCAACCTCCGGCAATGCCTAAAGACTACTGGAGAACTTCTTGTGAACAAAGCTAATGCATGGCAAAGTAATCCAAGTCACCTGAGTTGTAAGTCATCCGAGATAGGGAACTCATAACGTTGTTTTGCAAGTTTTTATAGCACCGAGTTACGATGAGAAGAGCTCCAAGTGTATTGCGTTCTCGTTTTAATGGATATCGCTTTAAACCGCTTTTGGGTACAAGGTAGCTTTGTTATATGGAGTAAGGGTATGAAGGTGAGGTTACTTCTAATTAGGAGAATCCTCTACGTATACATGTGAAATTAAGCCATCTATACAAACAAAGTTACAAATATTGTGAAAGGAAAATTTGAGCTCAGGCAGCATTCCAATCTGCGTGCTTCGGATTGGTATACCAGACATTTTAGCCAAGCTAAACTAATTTTGGCAGTGATAGCCTAGTGGTATGATCGTTGTGCTGCCAAGTCAAAGGTCTCGAGTTCGAATCAAAGGCACGCACCTCTGACTTTTCGAAGTCATGTGCGTATTAATAGTTAATTATCACGGCAATGCACTTGTGACTCCTCTGGTGTTGCGGGTGTCCATGGGCGGCGGTAATAGCTTACCATCAGGCGATCCGTTTGCTCGTTTGCCCTCCTATCCCATAAAAAAAACAGTGAAGGTTATACTATGTTAGTCCTGTTACAATTGTTCAGTGGCTCGCACATGACACTCCGTCCCTCATTCACAGATGGCTTTGATGGATTATTCAAATTCCAAAGAGTTGCCAAACTTAGGTGGCAGCGGTGTAGCCTAAAACCACAACGTTTTTGCTTGAAGGACGAATTATAAACTGTAGCAAGAGCGAGTTTTTGACTAAAGATATATAACATCACGCCTGTATTCCCCGAAGGGTTAGTCAGAGGCGTACTAATGTACATCCACAGTTTACCACAGATTCTGGTGTTGTAGGTGTGCAGCGATGACTACTTAACATCAGGCGGTTCGTCTGTTCGTTTGCCGACTTAATGAATTAAAAAATAAACCTCATTAGCCTAGTAGTCCTGAGCGCGACTGCTATGCTAAAGGTCCTGGGTTCGATTACCAGGTTAATGTTTTTTCTGTCAATTGCTCAGCAGTAGCAGCTCAATTTGGAATTTGTGCCCGGTTAATGGCAATAGGACGATATACGACGACCATAGAGGTTATACATGGACCAATGCATGGCATCTAAACAAACTACCAAACTCTAAGTGTAAATAAGCAGACCTCTGCCTAACCCTTCAGAGACTACAGGCGTGATGATAACAAATTAACGAACCGTTTTAGTTCAGCAGTTTTAATAATAATATAGCTGTGTTGATACGTGTTGAGACACTCCGTAGGTCGTAAAGCAAGGGGATTATGAGCGCTTAAACTCTCAAGTACTTCATGTACACTACGCTAGGTAATAGTATTATAGTTGTAAGACTTTCTAGGCAACAGCTAGTTACGTATGTTGAAGCAAACCCAACTTATAAACTTCTTCACGGTACCTAGTCATAGTAAGATGTTGTACGGATACTGCTGACGCATTAGATTTCGATTGTATTAGCTTATGGGCTATATAGAGATAGGATTTTGACATAAGGTTCATACATAAACTACCGGAAAATATGAGAAGTCTCCCACTAAAAATACTTAAGCGTAAATTGCATTCATGGCTGGTAAATAAATGTTACTATTCTGTTAAGGATTACCTAACGGACCGTAAAATAAAATAACATGAACATAATGTGATGATGTTTATAGTACTATATTCTGTTATATTGTAATCGATTATTATTTAGTTTAAATTACTTATTCCTATTGTGTATTTTTTCTTTGCACACCATTGTATGGTATAATATGTGGCAACTATTTGGACTTAGCGATTTAGCAATAAGAACTGTCTGTACCCATATTTATTGCAAATAAAGTTATCTTATCTTATCTTATCTACAAGTAATGTCAAAATCCTATCTCTAGTAAACAAATCTATAAACGGATTTGATATAGGGACTGGCCATTAGTGACTGCGCGGCGCGGCAGTCGTCTCCCCGCATCAAAGCAGTTAGGTCGTTGGTATTTTATAAGTATAATAATAGAATTTTGATCTATTTGTGTTTTTTTTGCATTTTCCATGCTAAGATTCTAAAGTTATTTTAGTTAAGGGAAAACGTCACCTTGAGACGTAAAATTTAGAATGTGAAAGCAAATTTCGATCTAGTGGGTGGGAATCGCGGTGGTTTAGAGGTGTCTGGTGTATCTAACCAGAAGACGCAGGTTCGAATTGCCTGCGATTGAATTATTTCTTCACTAAAATAACTTTATAATTCTATTATGTTTTGGTGGTTGTTTTACAACTCCAAGCGTAGGTGATGGGTATGAGATTCTAGGTTCGATTCCAACGTCATGCAATATGGATCTGACCTCGGGACACCGTTAACGCATTTTTTTAAAACATTGCCCCGCACTAACGCCCGGAGCCGGAACAACTACCCAGTCCTGTAGGTCATACAAATATTTGCTCCGAACCACGTTTGTACCCACAACACGTGGCCAGAAGCCGATTGCACAGCTGCTACGCCAAACATGACGTCAAATTGTGCATATAATTCTCTTGGATTGATTGGAAGACCGTACGTTTCTTCCCATGTTTTATTCTAAATTTGAAACATGTATTTAAATACGTTATAATGATTTCTGACATTGGACTTTAAAAAATATAGTTAACAGACACAAACTACATCCAAACTAGAAACAATAATATCTGTGGATCACACAAATGTTTGTCCAAATCAAATCCACGACACTATGCGCAAAGTAATGGCAAGTTGTCCACCTTAACCACTGCACCACACGTACATTTGAGTAAATAAATTAATAATAACCTTATTTTAATGAAGGAAAAATTCAATCGCGGGCAGGATTCGAACCTGCGTCTTCTGGTTAGATATACCATACGCTCTGACCGCTAAACCACCGCGAGTCCCACCCGCGTTGGTGCTCGAAAATTCAAAAACGTCAAAGGTGATGTAAATTCAGAATGTGAAGGCAAATTTAATTTTGCATGGAAAATGAAAAAAAATCACAATAAGATAATAATAACCTGTTCATCGCAAATTATACCTACAGAGAATTAAAATACTGACTAAAATAAACTGTAAAATTAAATTCAGATAAGACGTAAGTTCTTAGACACGTCAACGCCCGCATAAAAAGTGATCTTAACATATAAAGTTGTTTTCCGCGCTTTCTCCAGCGTGATGACTCGCCTTAGGTGAAATTTCACTAATAAACTTTGGTAGTCAATAAAAGAAACGCGACTGAGAGGAATTTGAGCTCTGTTTTAACGTCTCCGATACATACAGGTGGGTTGAAATGCCAGCATTATATTTTTTTATTCTTAAGTTTAACCTTCGCGAAGGTCACGTGACTAGCACTCATACATAGCGTGCGTTTATAAATAAATGAACCTAGACAAAGCAAATGGAGTTCGATTCCCAGGTCGAACAGTGTTGACTGTTCTATAAAATGTTTTCAATTGTATAAACCAACCATCACGCCTGTATTCACCAAAGGGTTAGGCAGAGGCGTACTAATGTACACCCACAGTTTTGTATGTATGTTTTCGTTAGTAATTATTTATTTCATTAAAAGGTGTTGTCTTTACAAAAATATTAAAGCATATTACAGTTTCAGCTATATCAGTCAAAAGGAACTACGTTAACGTAACATTACAATAGATCTATTACGGTTCCGGTGATTCTATAGTCATAAAATATGTAATATTTTCATTATAAATTGTTACTCAAAACACCATTTATTAATTTCACATTATGTTTTGAAAATACACGTGAAGTCAGCCGCTTCGCCTGCGTTAATTAATCTGACACTTTCAGTGGATTTAAAAAAAAATTGAAGAAGAAAGAAAAAAAAAACGATTATTTGGCCAACTTATTTACATACCTGTGTCGCGACACAGGTATGTAAATAACAATAGATAGATGACAAAAGAACTACAAAAAGGATCGAATCAAAAATCTACAACGCTTTTGTGATTTTTTTGCATTTTCCATGCTAAGATTAAAGAGTTATTTTAGTAAAGGAAAATTTCGACCGCAGGCAGGATTCGAACTTGTCTTCTCGTTAGATAGAGACGCCATGACCTCTAGTCCACCGCGAGTCCTTCACTACAGACATAACTTGTAGATTTTTAAAGTTATTTTAACTTAACAAGTTACGCAATGCAGTAGCAAAGCATTTGTTCCACGGCTGGACCAAATAGGTCTCCAGATCAGCAATATGTCGAAAATATACAAACCTTGTCTGACAATTAGGAACGCAAGAAAAAAACAGCGAAATCGGTCGAGCCCTCTCATGATTGTGATGATTTCACATATCTATATGGTATATAAAATCACATAAACGGAACATAGAAGATAAATAAAAAGTCAGCTTCTCTTACCACCAGTGTGTCTAACAACTTATAGGTACTGCTCAACTTTTCCAATAAAATCGAAGTGAAATGAAATTTGGAATTTAGGAGTGAAGGTGAAACCGATCGGAGCTGCTGTCGATGCTAATTTGGAACATTTCACAAAAATGACGATATTAAATTTGGCAGAAATCTGTGAAAATATTCTTTCCCTTCCCTATGTGGATCTCAAGTTACGAGGTGAAGTTCTTTTCGCGTTGATTTTTGGCCTGGATAATAAAATTCTGTGTTTCCTTTCCTCTCGCGAATTGATTTTGCCCAGAAAGGGAGGATACTGTCTTTATTTCTGTTTGAAACGTTATAAAGTGTAAAGTGTGTCTGTCAAGCTGCAAGTTCGATAAGTGGAGACTAATTCCTCCTGGCAGTATTATATTGTACTGGATATTATTATTTGAGTATCTCAGGATCTATATGGACACTCAGTACTCAAACCTGCGTTACACTCACGGAATTTTCAGAGAATGGCCAAATTTTATCTAAAAAAGGGGATTTTTTCCGCCCGGGATTGAACCCGAAAACCCAAACGTAGCAGCCGATTGCTCGACCACTGTGCCGTCTACTGAGCATCTAACATTATAATCCATCAACGATTCATCCAGGCCAAAAGACATCTACGGCTGATCAATGGCTTGCCCGAATAACTTCCACTGGGACCGGATACATGCCACCTGTATCCAACGATTCCCAGTAACCTTCCCCAGGTCGTCCGTCCATCTTGGATTAACTTCAAGGTTAACACATCCTGTTATCACCAGTGAAAAAACACATCGTATTTAAAAGTGACCATGGATTTTCAACCTGAATTCTTCTCAATAGGAACAATTTTTTGAAATCGTGCGAGATTCATGATGTGTCAAAAATGCCTATAAAAGTTTCTTTTAAATAAAAACATTTTAACATTGATCATAGTGCCCCACAGTCGCATTTTCTGACCGAGAAACAATAAAACATATCCCAACTTTTTCTCGCATTTGTTCCCTATAACCGCACGACATATGCCACCTCCGATATAATACATAAGCACCCTTATCCCGCTTGCAGTCGAGAAACTTCCAAAGTGCGCAAAACTTGGGTTTTCCTTGAACATAAATCTGAACTTAACTACGCATCTTGACTTTCCAGAAGGTGGTAGGTACATACTAAAATGGAATTACTTTTTATTTCTATATATCCTCGTATTACGAGGTGACCCATAGTTCTTATTGTCAATTTATTTACTTAAGGCACATCAACAATAGTCAAAGTCAAAGTCAAAATGTTTTATTTCAATTAGACCATTAAAAAGGTACTTTTTTTAGCAGCAAAAACAAAGACACTAGTCATTGTCTCTGTATGTCTGTTAGTCTGTCTGTATAAATCAATGATAGTAATGATATGCACAACATTAAGTATTATATAATATAATAATATAATAAATAACCTATTGCCACTGCCTGAGCTGAAATCGAAACGGTCTGGCTGTTACTGGGAATTCCCTAAATGTAATATCCGTCCGAGTAAGTGTCATCAATAGCTCTAACCCGGAAATTGGGTCTAAAATCTCTCTAATACTCGCCAAAGGAACAATGCGCATATACATATTTTGTGCCAGGTACAGTGTCAGTGTTTTGTTGGATTGAGCGTCCAACCATTCCATCTAAGAGAGTTTTTCTGACAGTATACCTATGGTAAGAGTTAAATATGAAACATATCCGTTAAAGCCAGCCATTATGAAAGAGCAAATACCTATCACTTATCCTGAAGTCCAAGTTACAAGCAGTTGTTATGCTGCGACACGGATACTATAACCTGAACGTGACGACTCGTAGCTAACCAAATTATGTACCACCAAGCTTAACTTTGCCCTCACTATGGACTCTAACAACAAAACTATAACGCCCAATTTCAATCGTTCGCAAAATGTTGTAAGTTTGTTTTGAGCCAAAGTTAATTTTGCGGTGTACTTGAGTCTTGTGCCTTGAAGATAAGGGTAAATTTGCTGTGAGTTTTGATTGCAGTGGTTATTCTGAAATGCAAATATACTTGACCAGTTACATTGTATTGTACAGTTGTGAAAGTAAGTGCTATGCGTGAAAAAAAATATGATCTTGAATATTTTCCTTTGGTCTTGACTTTTTATTAACTTCTACGTCAGTTTCGTTGATAAAATTACTCGCAAAATTTCATAAATATTTTTTTTTAACTAGCTCACCCGACATTCCTCCTGTTTTCAACAAACCATACAAATATCCCATAAGTAAAAGCACCTTCAATTTTTTACAAATGTTGTTATTATCCGGGCAACTTTTAAAATTTTTCTTTTCTTAAATACCTTATTACATTATAACAAAAAATACCCAAATCAGTGCAGCCATTCTCAAGTGATGCACTTACGAACGAACATTAATTGAATCTTTTTAACATAGATGCCACGCCTGTATTCCCCGAAGGGTAAGGCAGAGGCTCACTAATGTACACCCACAGTTTGTCGGTATATTTATGTAACATGTATTTAACCGAGCACAAATCCATACTCCTGGCTGCTACTAAGAATTTTATAGAAAAATCAATTACACTTTTTTCGAACCAGGAATCAAACCAGGCATTTTTCACTTGCGACCACTAGAGTATTGATTTGGGACTACTCCCTCCGTAGCATGGACACAGTTTAATTTTTTGTATGTAGATTTTGTTAGGAAGACGTTAATTATATACGTCGTACACGAGGCGCTTTACCCAAATAAGCTACCGAAGTCTCAACTCGTGGTCTCTGCTATTATCAGAATTCGGGTCTACACTGAAAAAGACCTCGTATTTTCGAGACAAGACATCTCTAATACCTGTCGAGCATAGTAATAGCAGTATTGCCTCATGAACATTCATTGTATCGGTCTCCAAAGGCTCTTTGTTGAACGACAATCGATATGAATATTCGATAAATGACGTCACATGCAAGTAGAGCAGTGATTCCCAAAGTGGACTATATCAACCCTCAGGGGTCGACGACGACCTACCGACAGATAAGGGGTCCATGTCAGTAGAAAAAAATGGGGATCCATGAGATGTAGATGGGTACATAGCATATTCAATTTGTAAAAAAATAAAATTAGGGAAACAGGGGGTCTACCCAAAATCGAAAAACATGCGAAGTGGTAGACAAGACAAAAAGTTTGAGTACCTCTGATGTAGATTATTAAGTCGGGATGGAATATTAAGTTTGGGTTTCCTACCAAATATTTAAATAGTATTGCTGTGAAATAAACATAACACACCACCACTTCTTGTATCCCCGAAGGGTTAAGCAGAGTTGTACAAAGCTACATCCACAGTTCGCTCGTATATTTTTAGGTCAAATGTAATAAGAGGCTAACCTATTTTCATACGCACAAATTAATCTAGACTCCCTATATTATTAAAATGGGCATTATAAAATGGACTTTATTTACCTATGGTTTAGATACAATATATATTTTTCCTGCATCATTGTCTTAAGTGTGACTGCTACGTTAGAGGTCCCGGGTTCGATTCCAGTTCGAGCAAAGTACTATTGGGTTTTTCTGTGAAATCGGAGCTCGAAGAACTCCATATTACATGGGACATAAACACACCAGCGAACTGTGGGTGTATATTAGTACACCTCTGCTTAACCCTTCAGGGAATACAGGCGTGATGGTATATATTTCTCCAACATTATATTGAAGCTTAACGATCTTTTGAAGATCGATCAAATTCTGTTCTAAGGTTGTTAAACTTAAGAGTGATGTAGTAGCCTGCGGGCATTTTATTGGACTAGGATAACTTAATAAGACCTTTTGTCTATGAAATTATTGTCTAGACCAAAATAGAATTACGTCCAGCCTTTCAAACTATGGAATACTGTTAAGTTAAACGCAAGAACAATACGAATTCAGACAATGGAAGAGTTGCAAATACAATTTCTAATTAGTTAACTATTTATTTGAGTTCAGTGAGTCCTTAAGTTTAATCATCATCTTAAGATAAATAACTGTCAGCGTCTAAGCTAAGTTAAATATGAGTAGTTTACGTGAACATGTTAATAATATCGCCTAAGATATTGTCGTGTGGAGGACAAAACTGTATGTGCCAACAATGAGAGAATGAATGAGAATGGCAAAATTCTAACGTGGGAGAGTCATGCTTCGGCACGAATGCGCCGGCTCGACCGAAGTGATACCACGGCCTCACAGAAAACCGGCGTCAAACAACGTTTACTTCGTGTTTCGCCGAGTAAGTAAGGTTACCGGAGGCCCAATCGCCTTTTAAAAGGCGGACAACGCACTTGTGACTCCTCTGGTGTTGCGGTTATCCACAGGTGGCGGTAATCGCTTACCATCATGCGACGCGTCTACCAGTTTGTCCCACTATCCCATAAAAAAAAATTAATGATTTATATTAAAATAAAAAAATTCGGACTACAATCTAATTTTATTCTTTTTTTATTATTATTTATGATAGACTTACGCTTGACCGCCAGTTTGCCTGAAGTTAAACGACACTGCGATGTACGATGGAGCGCGCTTGCCTAGAGGAAATTCTGTTCTTCAATGAAATATTACTTACTTCTTATAACGCGTTAGTGGCTGAAATTGATATGAGCATTTTATTATCTTGAAATATCATCGTGAACCCATTTAGGTACTGTTCCATTGCTTGGTACCTACAGGTCTTCTCCTAGAATCAAAGGCTACCTTAAGTAAAGGTATACAAGATTTAATGTGGATAAGCAGACATCACACGCTGATGTTACCCGATCCTTCATGATTTCTAGTGTCAAAAATAATGATAATGAAAAGTCGAAAATAAGTACATTTCTTGGCTTTGAACTCGAAACTTATGTCACGACAGGATTCCTATCACTATGCTATGAATAATAAAAATATGGATAGTCATAGATTTTGCCTATCCATTTCTAAAATAATTATAAAATACCGGCTGTCTATCAATAACCGCCGTAAACATAAGTTCTCTGTCAAGTATACGAGCAAAAGATACGAAATAAATCAACTTCTTTTGAATGCGGGTACAGAAAAAAAATACTGTCCGGTCAAATACGATGCCGGGAAAAAAGTTGTTGCGGACTCTGCGAATCCGTTGGCTCTCCAGGGAGGTTAGAAAGATGGAGGGGACCATGTTGAGTTGGAACTAAACTTATTGTCAGCCTTTTGGACTTATTTATTTGTTACATCTGAGGAAACTATATTTTGTGGCGCGTTTGGCGTAGTGGGTCAGCGATCGGCTTCTGCGGTGATACAAGGCCTCCGGTAACCTCACTCACTCGGCGAAACACAACGTAAGCGTTGTTTAACACGTTAGCTGCGGCACCAATTTTTGCATACTTTCCGTTCCTGCGGCACGAGGTATAATCGGCCCGTACCGTGACCAGACGTTAGGGCGACACGCGGTCTATTAGACCCCACCTCCTTTTACAGACTAAAATCCATTTTCTGGCGCGAAATCAAAGATAAATGAGAATTTTGGTCCTTATTGATATAGACAGTGAATTGATGAACCCTAATCCACCGTCGCCCCGGGATCTGATGGCTAGTTTAGGAATTATTAGCAAAACAAAATATGGGATCTTATACACCTCGTAACGCACTGAAATAGGGCAAATTTTCGCTGCGATTAGTGATGGGAAAAATAAAATCGACGTTTTTAAACTGTCTTAACTACGCAACGACTTGACCGATTTTGATCAATTATATCTCATTAGATCATTTTAAGGGCAAAACCTGGCAAAACAACACAAAGCTATCAAAGGATACATTTTTTTTAAATAATCTAAATTGTGCTTGAAGGCGCCATAAAGAAAAAAAAACCGGCCAAGTGCGAGTCGGATTCGCGCACGAAGCGTTCCATTCTATACCATTAAGAGGCACCTATTACAGACTTATTATTGGAAAATAATGGATTACGGTTTATGCATAAGGTTTATCTTTCTATTTGTATATGAAAATCTTAATGCGGTTCACAGAATAGAAAAAAAAGGCAACCAGAAGTAGAAAAGAAACTGTCCTATTTATTCTGCCTCGGGCTTTAAAAATACAATTATTAGAACTTGAATTAACATTAAAAAATCAGTATCAATATACTTTTTTTATAAAAATCTCAATATATATGTTGTACTTATTTATGAGTGTTTTTCATTGAAACAGGGTAGACAATAAGATTTTGTGCACTGAGTGCACTGAGTCAAAATCTTTTTGGATTTTTTATCAGCTTCACGAGATGGTAAAAATGTGCGTAGTTTTTGGTAACAACCAACACATCTTCTCCTTTTTTCACCCTTTTCGAGGCAATGGCGTGCGCTTTCAGGTGCTGAAAAATAACAAAAATGTAAAGATAACGTAATAAAACTGACATTGTTACTTAGGTTAGATCGTAGATGAGAATAACAATGATAATGTACGTATAACTGCATCAAATGAATGTGTTTGTTTTATACTTAAGTAATAATATCTTACACTTACTTTAGGTACATAGCTACCAAGATAAGAAAAAACTAGGTACTTACTGAAGATTTTTTCATTAAAAACTTACCTGTTTTGGCTCTGTTTCTGGGTTTTTTAAAATTAACTTCTTCCGACATCGTTTAGACATGTTCGGCGCTGTAAAAGGACGTGCTCTCCAATCGACGTGATGCACAACACTGGTCGCGGGAAGCTCGCGTTGAGTGCGGTACGAGGTCAGGGGGGATATGGGACGTTTTAGCCTCGTTCCGCACTGCATTAAAATTATATTAATTCAGTGCGGCACGAGGCCTAAGACATCCGGTACCAAGGTAGGTACACCACCGAGTCCGGAACCATTAGTGATCTCAAATATATATTTATCTCTTTCCTACACTGGACCAAACCAAAGCTATGCCATTCGCACGACAGAGAAATTCACTTTTTTGCTTGCCGCACCACAGGGAAGTTGCATCAGGGGTGATTTAGGCCTCGCTTCGCACTTAACGTGTTAACGCCGGTTTTTTGTGAGGCCGTGGATTTTGAATTTACTGGTAGTAAAATAGTTTTTTTTTTATAAAAACGTTACCCCTCACTAGGATGTTTCTCCTGTATCGTGGGTGCGTTTACAAACGCAAATTCTCACATACACAAACGCCCAGACCCGGAACAACTACCTGCAGATCATACAAATATTTGCTCCGTGTGGTGATCAAACCCATACCACGGGGCGCAGAAGCCGATCGCTCAGCTGCTACGCCAAACGTGTTGTCGTAGAATAGGTACATTTCTGGTAGGCAAAACATTATAGCAGCAGATCGAAATTCGTACGGACGTTGAAAAAGTTGTATGCCTAGAGCCCTGAGCCCTTGACGAGCCCTATTTATTTTTTCATGACAATATTTCGACACATTTTTTGCGGTCCTCGCCAAAGTTTGGAATTGTATTGTAAGTTTTTCGCCTCTACATTTGCGTATAAAAAACGATGATAATGTTTGAGCAGTTTTTATAAGAAAATAGTTATCTGTCGATGTTGATTATTTTTCTAGTTTTTCCATGGTTTTAGTAATAAAACTTAGTACCTGTATAATTTTGGGGTCTAAGATATTTTTAACTCACGACACAAAAAGAGGGGTGTAATATTAATAATTTAAGCGACGGTAGACTAATGGCTAGGGCGTCGACTTGTGATCATGTGGTTGTCGGTTCCAACCCCACCCATTGCACTACCGACGTGAACCCACTCGTAACACAAGCATTTAGCTTAGCACGAGGGGTTAACAAGAATACTAGTAATGTGCGACCCACATTGCTAGTAAGCTATTTAAAAAAAAAATATGTTCAACCTTTGTAGCTGTATACCTGTCTGTTGCATCGTAGCGCCCAAACGGATGGACCGATTTTGATTCAGTTTTTTGTTTGAAATGTGACTTGATGGAGAGTGTTTTTAGCTATTATTTAAGAAATCTGGCCAGCTGTTTGAAGATTATCAGCTCTTTTCTGGTTCGTTAAGCCATTTGAGCAACCTCCACAAGTCTGATTGATTTGAAATTTGGTATCCTGTTACTTCAATGATATTGCAAGAATATGGTAACCATGCCTTGATGTTGCGGGGGTTTTCAATTTTATATTTTATATTATTGAGTAACTTAAATAATTATAACGTGACCACAAAGATCTGGGGTCAAATCCCGTGTGTGGTTCAAACCTAAAGTTACTTTTTGAAAGTCATAACGTAAAGTTAACTGACTTGGAACTAACTGAAATAATGCTAAAATGGTCTTTCAGTAGCATCCAGCTGTAATTATTTAGGTTTAAACTTTAATAATTAAGAATTGCAAGGCGTTCTGACTTCGTAGACAATCTACGCCGTAGACATGCCTACGCCGTAGCGGGCTCGTAGCAAACTATTTCGATATGAAGATGTGAACTTGCTAAGTTCTAATATTTAACGCGTGACTAAATACACTTACATTATAATCGAAATGGGTTGTTTTAACCAAAATATTAGAGATACTCCAAGATTAAGGTTTATTATTAAAATATTTTCTCAGATTCTAAAACAGATTAGTATCAGTTTTAGATGCGCTATACGAAATTTTATAGAATTATAGACCGTAGGATACGGTGAGCTCGATCTGTGTGAATCGGATCACCAGTAATTATCAAAAAGTAAGGTAGCTGTTAGTAATTGTAACATTGAGACGTCCAACAACTTAGTCTACCCGTGACCATGGATGCTGTAAAGGATCGGAAACGTTGGGAATTAAATAATATCAATACAACGCGATAAGCCTACGTTCAGCAGTGGACGGCAATAGGCTGATTTGATTGATTGATTGAATACAACGCGATAAAATTTGTAAAAAGCAGTTTTATTTTAATGTCTAATATTCGCGTAAGTGTCAGAAACCAATAAGTTCTTGTCTCATACACGTAATTAGTCCCCGTCATCATGTTAATTACTTAGCTGTGGCCAAGTCAACGTAACGTCGGCTCAGTTATTTATGAGTGACATGACAGATGCCGTATTCTCAACTAAGATAGTGCAAATTGCAATCCACACTGCTCCACACTTTGACGATGAAGAGTCAAGAACCGGACCGGTTATATGCCGCTTGTATCCTAAGACTCCCAGCGACCTTCACCAGGTTACTATTAGAGGGCATCTGACCCTGCATGTCCAGATGCGTGATCTCCACTCAAGAATCTTTCTACCCCTGTTCTACGAAATAAGTGCCTCACCCACTGCCACTTAGTCCTCTGAGTTGAGTAACTCAGATGACTAAATGTCAAAGTCAAAGGAGTCTTTGAGCTATGTCGGTAACTTTGGTTTTCTACGAACCTCTTAATTTTTGATTTGTTCGCGTAGACAAATGCCAAGCATAGATCTCTCAATAGCTCGCCGACTAACTTTGACCGTGCTTATAAAACCCATAATGAGCGACCATATCTCTCTAACCCTTTGGAAAATATAAGCATGTCCATGCATGTCCATATGTTATGTAATACTTATAATGGTAAAATTGTATTGTACGAGTATTATTTTATGTAGTTTAGAGTATAATATCAAGAATATATAATATCAAGAATAAAATAAATATAAAGAATCATGGATTCAATATTTTTATATGTATAAGCTACTCCGCTTCAAAATAGACTGTCCCCAACTACTTAGCAAATTCCTGTTTAGGGTTCCCGTTAGACTTCCTCGTATACCTATTACTCCCTTGCATCCACCACTTCGTAGGACTGTACTCGGTGCAAGTTATATCATCCCCCGGCTTTGTAAACTGTTGAATAGCTACAGTGATCTTGTTGACGTGTATTCAGACTCACTTGGCAAATTCCGCAAAATAACTCTGCCGACTGCCAGAGCAGCAGCAATCGAAGGGAACTGGCGCTTACGTGCAAAAGTCAAAACACCTCAAGCTGTTTTACGACAGACTCCAACATAAGGGTGGTCGCCAGCTAGTCAGACTCAAAGAGTTCCTACCACCGAGCAAGTCAGATATTTTCACGCCTCTTACGGAATGCCTATCTGAAAGTCAGTGAACAGTATTCTAAACCGTCCACACACGGGGTCTGTCTTCTGGTGTACAAAAAAGAATCCTCTAGGTAGCGGATTATTTTATGCCCATAGATCTATCTAAAATTGGCCTAAAAAACAGCGTTCATCGCCTCACGGATAAAAGCCACCGATATTTGTAGGGCGTGTCCAAGTTTCTGATTGCTCAAGAATCGTTCGCGCTCTATGAATCATACGGAGATATACAAAGCGCTAACTCCGACTTCTCAAGTTTTCACATCTTTATTTATGAGACGGCTCGTCTACATCCGATCACTGGTTTTTGCTTCGCGTACAAGTTTGCAGAATACTTTTTTGGCAACTCTAGTGATTTGTTAGTCTTCATGGAAGGATAAAATGGATGTGTCTGTTAACAACATCATCATCTAACTTTTACTCTTTCTCCTTACTGGTTTCTTACACTTAAGCAAATATTAGATATTGAAATAAGACTACTTTCTATGGATTTTATCGCGTAATAAAAAAAGGGATCGGTTTCCATTCTAAACAAATACATAATATAGATGATGACTGCATTAAAATAATATCATTATATTCGGTCCGTCAGTTAGAGTATCCAAAAATATAGGACACATATTTTTGCTTTATCAAAGTAATAAGAATTGACAAACATACAGAGCATCATAGGTTCCGGAGTTGGAGGTTGTGACGTTTATTTTTCGACGGTGATTATTTTTTTATAATCTAACTGATGGATCAACAAGAATTTTTTAGTCATCTAACCTATTACTGTGTAATACCGTGTCATAAATAAGAACATACTGAATTAATATTTTAAACTTAAACCAGAGTTTGAACCTGCGTCACCTTAAAGATTTAGCAAGTCGTCTCGCTGGCTTTTGGCTAACCGGAGAGACGCGTGTCTAAAACCGAATTTTTCTTCAATTAAAATTTATATCTTTGGAAATGTTTTCATCCGTTAATGCAAAAAAAATATGACAAGTAGCAATCTATTTTACCAGTAATTAGTTAGGCGACTCCCTTAATTCTACGGCCCTAGTTTTACCTTTATGTGAGATATTAAATGTTGTTTCACAATACATAATCAGCCGAATTCTTGTAAAACTTTGTTTTTGTTTTGTTCGTTAAAATGTTGTATTGAATTTATATCTTAGATGTACCATCACGCTTGTATTCCCTGAAGCGTTGGTTAGAGTTGTAATAATGTACACAGTTTACCTATATATTTAGAACTCATAACTTTAAAATCCTCAGGATCAATAAGGTTGTAATTTATTTTCAAATTAAAACATTAAAGACATTGTTAACCCAAATAAAACAACCAACCAACCCAAATAAAGTTTAATTGCTGGCCACAGGTTTCCTCTTAGAATGAGGGGAGTTAGGCAACATTGACTACTATCGATTACTCAAACATCAATTACTCTGGATTTTTAACAATTACTAGATTTCACACGCTATCACTTGCTTGAACGATGAAGGAAAACATCATAAGGAAACCTGCATGCATAAGATTTTCTCAATGGCGTGTGAAGTCTGCTAACCCGCAGTAGGCTAGCATGGTAGACTTTAGCGCTTTCATTCCTGACAGGAGACCGGTGCCCAGCAGTGGGGCAGTATGTGCGTTGATGATGAAACATGTTTTTTTATACCACTAACTAGCCTTACACGCCTGATGATAAGCGGTTACCGTAGCCTATGGAGGTTTGCAACACCAGGGGTATCACTTGCGCGTTACCGACCCTGTAAGGAGGAATGTTGGGCTGGCAGTATAGGAGACATGCTGCCATGCATGTCAGCGGCGGTAACAAAACACCACCGGTTCCCCACACTGCCAACACAACGCTTCCTCACGGAGCTCTGACGACCTTGCTCACCGTTAGGAACACAACATAGCACGGAGTTATATTATTTAACTACGATTTTCTGCAAGGCAGAGGTACTTCCCCAGTCAAGCAGCTCCAATTGGGAGTGGAATTATTCAATTCCACTTTGTCCTACCTCTCTTAATGTATGTCTTATATTCGAACTCGGGGCATAAAACTGGATAGTCCGTGGTTATATCACCAGTCTACCAAAACATTACTCTAACCTATTTCTATATTTTTATAACAATAACGAGCTCAATGTGTAGTAAAACTAAGTTATTAATTATCCCAAAATACGTAAACGTGATCCTTCATACAGTTTAACAATATATTATTTTTTCCCTACATGACAGGGTTCTCGGTTCGAATCCCGGCTGGGTCACGCTACGAGCACCGGGTGCAACACACGTGACTACGGTCCATATTGAAAGCTGCCAATAATCGGGTTATTATAACGAGGGTTATTTTCGCCCCGACAAATATTACGGTGTCGGAAAACTTGAGTGATAAATACATCACATATTTTCGGAAAAAATGATATTGTGTGTTGTATTTATTGTTTAAGTTATAGTTTTCTTTTACTTGGCACATAATAAACTTAGAAAAGCATTATTAGCAACATAAAATAAAACAGACTTCAAAAATATTAAAGACTGTTTTTTTCCGACGTCAACTTAAATAAAAAATTGAAGATCGTCCATCTCGCTGACAAGTAATATTAATAGTTAACTATAAATTTTCTTGAAATATAATTCAACAAATTTTGCATTTTTAGTGTACCGCACCTCAAAAAGTAAAACGGAACCCTTATAGCATCACTTTTGTGTCCGTCCGTCTGTCTGTCAAGACCCTTTATTTCGGTAACGCGTAGAGGTATCATGATAAAATTAAAACCATATACTCAAGTCTACAGTCCTTTGAAGCCGTGAAAAAATCAAACTTCTAAGTTAACGTATAAAAACATACGGCCATTTTTGCCGCAAAATACTCGTACGTATACACTCTACGTCACAAATACGTTCTACACTCTCAAGGGAATCAAAATTTATACAGTATTTTCCGTTGACCTAGAACTATGAAATTTGGCAAGTAATACCGTCTTATACTAAAAGTACAGGGGAAAATCTGAAAACTATACAGTTTTAATTAATTATTATATTCGGTAGCCTCAGTGGGCGAGTCCGACTCGCACTCTTTGAATCATGAATAGTAAAACGTTGAACCTTTTACCTTAGTTTTTCTCCTTAGACCAGAGACAATTATAAAAATTAAAAGCTAGTATAATACAATGAAACCAGTCGACACCCCCCACAACTTTACACCCTAAGATGACGTCATTTCGAAATTTCCTGGAAATCTAGATATTTTTATGAAAGTCCACCTTGTCGGTCTGTTTTCTTTGCCCCCAGGTTCTAATTAAAGTTATAGCGAGCACTCTGTATTCTTGTTGTGGTACAAATAAAGAACTTCTAGCGGGTCAGCTAATTAGGCACCAAATAAATATCATAATTTGACTGTAGTTACTTTTATGTTTTTAAGCTATTGCATAGCTTCTATCGCGGGCCTTGAGCGTGGGGACCGAATCCAGAAATTCCGTAACGAAAAAAACCTAACACGCTTGTCTCTTTAGTTCAGCAACCCGCCTTTAGGTGGCATTGGTTGTATTACATAAGTTGATAAAAACCAATGCCACCTAAAGGCGGGTTGCTGAACTAAAGAGAAACACGCTTGTCTCTTTAGTTCAGCAATTCGCCTTTAGGTGGCATTGGTTGTATTACATAAGTTGATAAAAAACGCTATGCAATAGCTTTACCGCGGCAGTCCCCGAGTGCCACACGTCTTTTTTAAGTTGAGCAACATGGTCAAATACTCAAATGCTTCTCTATTTTACGAGGCCGTTAAGTCTCATACTGTCTCTATCACTTTAAGTCAAATTAACTGTGACATTATACAGCAGATCTTTAAATCATTATCTTTTAATCAAAGATTTTTTTGTCTTTTTTCTCTCTTCAAATACAGTAGAATCTCACTAATCCGGCACTTTAATAGTATGGCACGTTCAAAAAATCTCGCCTCCTCCGCCCGCGCCACCCTCTCCTCTCCCTACTCCCGCTCCGTGCTTGCTATCAGGGTAACCTCAAAACTAATCACAATAGCAGTTACATATTTACCACTCTGCACACATTCTAGTTTATTTTCTCTCTGTTTACAACTAAAAATAGTGTAGCTAAAAATTTCAAGTAAATGTATGTCAGTACCAGTAGTAAATCCAGTAATCCGAACATTCCAATAATCCGGCACCCTCTAGTTTTTAATAGTGCCGGATTAGTAAGACTCTACTGTATATGGCATTGAAACGTAGTCAGTCAGTAAATCGAATGCGTGGAGTGCGCCGGATAACCAACAATATAGAAACATATACATACCGGTACACTCAAGTAAAAAAATCTTACTAGTACATAGTGGTAGTAGTTTACGGATGCATACAAATAAACCGCTACTATAGGCAAATCGCTACCGCTCATGACTTAACCCAACCCCTTATTCCAAGCTTTTATTTGGCAGTCAGAATGATAAATGGTGTTTCATTAGAGGCGACCGACGCAAAGCAGGTACCGGTTCGAATTCTCCCGCTTTTTTATATCGGGAATATTTATCATGGCACTAAAGTACCAGTAGCCTGTTTAGTAAGGGAAATAGGTACTAAAGTGTCCCGACGTGTTATATGGTCCAATGTCTGTTAGAATTTTTCCTATAACCTTTAAGAGTCCGGCGGACCGAATTTCTCTTACAAACGTAATACTGAAATAAATCGTAATTCAAACACAATTTAATCAAATTCTGTTATTATTCGGATTCCGATACAGTTAATCTAGATTCCTACGTTACCTTTTCGTCCAAAATACTTCAATGAAAATAAATGTAAGCAATGCAATGCGAGCTGCTCAAGACTGGGATGGTTGGCGCTACTTAGGGGAGGCCTACATTCAGCAATGGACGGCAATAGGCTGATTTGTTTGATTCATTGAATGCAATTTTTGATAACTTTACCAAGTTTGAAACGATTTTTCGGTCTTTTATCTCCAGTGAAGTAGTAGTAGACAAAATAGTACCATAGAAACCTAGATTAACGGTATCCAAATCCGAATAATAACATAATTTGTTAGAATATTGTCTGGATTACGATTTATCTCGGTATTATGTTTTTGTGGCCAATTCAAGCTCCGCCGGACCCTTAACCCTTTGGGGCAGTATTATAAAGTGTGAAAGTGAAGAAATAAGTAGATATTAGTAGTTCTGTTCTCTCTACTTCGTTCAAGTAATTTATACTTTCCGTCAGACTAGCTTCTGCCCGCGAATTTGTCTCGTGGACTTCAGGATTGGGTCCGACCTGAATAAAAATTATGATATAATCTATCTCCGTGCCAAGTTTCATCCAGATCCGTACAGCCGTTCTGACAATAAATCCATAAAGGGAAATTTTCATCTAATTATCTATATGGATAATTATGAATTTTATAACAAAATTCATCAATTACAAAAAAAGGAAAACTGCCTACAAAAACATAAAAAAATGCCTTCGATTTGGTTTGAACTTTTGTTTTCGCCACTGACTTCCGAAACTGTTGTGCACCTAACAGTGTTATTATGTTTTTGAAGCCGGTTTTACTTTTTGTTAAATGTTATTTTATTTCAACATTTTTAGTAGCGAGTAAAATTTTTCGTATAACTAGACGACGTCATCATTTTATCAATTACTTGTTATTGTCATTTTGTTCTAAATTTTGTGATCAGATCTTGACCAAATTTATGGAACCACCTCTGAAGTATGATCTATTGATCAAAAAAAGAATCATCACAATCGGTTCATAACTGACGGACTAATCGCGTAACAAACATACAAAAAAAACAATATACAGTCGAATTGAGAACCTCCTCCTTTTTGAAGTCGGTTGTAAAAGGTTACAAACAAATAGACAGAGTTACTTCCGCATATATAATATTCGTATAGATAATAGAACTAACTATAGTATCGTACAGATAAAAAAATAACTATAAGTGAATACTTATAATACTTAATTTATAAATTACTTAATTGCGAATGCCGTCAATACAATATTTTACTAAATGTCATAGTTTGGATGGATGGATGTTTAAACTCGATACTGAATGACTGACTATGCTATACGGATCTGGATGAAATTTGACATAGAGATAGATTATAGTCTATAATAGCATATAGGCTACTTTTTGCAACCCCAAAATCCACGCAGACTAAGTCGCGGGCAGAAGTTAGTTATCTAATAAAACATTTGTCTTTTCAACATTGAAAACTGACATTCTGTTATGTTATGTGCGTTGAAAATTTACTCTGTTTCTTGGTAAACGAAAACACAACTCAAAACAAAGCTTTAAGTTTTCACATTTCTAAGATTTTCAACTCGCAAAGTTTACAAAATGAAGGCTTAAATACAGGACCCTCTGCTTTGAAGTAAGAAAGAAATAAAAAAAATATAAGTTCATTTTCAATAAATAGCCTTGCAGATTTTGTTACAAAAATGTTACAAGTAATGTTTCTTTTCACAATATTGCGTTCATAGCTTTACTCAGCGTTGCGAGGTCAACTGGGTATTTAGTTATAATTTATTTATTTATTTTGTATCACGCCTGTATTCCCCAAAGGGCAAAGGCGTGCTAAATTACGCCCACAGATCGCCGACATGTTTAGGTCTCATGTAATAGCCGAGCCTATAGCCATTAACCGCGCACAAATCCAGACTCCGAGCTGCTACTGAGAATTTCACAGAAAAATCCAATAACATTTTGCTCAACCTAGGGATGGATGCTCAACCGAGGACCTCTAGGGTAGCAGTCGCGCTTGGGACTAGACTAATGAGGTAGTTTAATATTTCTATAGTGTCAATAAATTGTATTAGGTATCAAGCTATGTCACCTCACACTAATAAACACTCTTCGTTTCTTTTAAATATAAACAAAATAGATCAGGAACAACCACCATGAGTATCCACGTTTTAACACCGTAAGTGCATATACCTATAGGGTATGTAGTCAGACTAAATTCATCGTCATTTACTCCCATCGATCCAAAATAATGGCCTAAAAAATAGACAAGTTTGAATTGGACTGAGTCAGAGCTATCACGAACCACTCACAAAAAAAACAAAAGGCTTATAAATACAAAAGTAGCAAAAGCAACATTACTCCGACTCCAAATGAGAAATGACTAAACAATAGTGACCGTATAAAAATAAATGACTGGCTTACTTCCCGCGAATAAGTTTTACTTTGAGTTCATCGGAAGATCTTTAGAATGAGTTCTCTACAAGTAGTGGTTGCAAAACAATGTGATCCTAATTAATTATCATTATTTTTTGTCACTACAATTATAAATAAAATGAAATTATATTTATTTCTGTAAGTAGATCTTTAGAGACACTTGTTTTTTTTATATCTAGATGGCTTTGGCATTTCTTAACTGAGGACATCTGAGAAGGAACACCGAAATAAACTCAAAGAATCATGGTCTCTTTTAAAGTCCAGACATGGCAGAACACTTATATATGAGTGGCACGATGCAGGGCAATGTGTGAAATAGCCTTTTGGGGAAAGAACATTTTTTACGTGGGAGAGCCATGCTTCGGCCCGAATGGGCCGGCTCGACCGGAGTGATACCAGGGCCTCACAGAAAACCAGCGTCAAACAACGCTTACGTTGTGTTTCGCCGAGTGAGTGAGGTTACCGGAGGCCCAATCTCCTTTTAAAAGGTCGGCAACGCACTTGTGACTCCTATGGTGTTGCGGGTGTACATGGGCGGCGGTAATCGCTTACCATCAGGCGATCCCTCTGCTCGTTTGCCCTCCTATCCCATAAAAAAAAGAACAGTCCCACCTGACTGCACGCTTGCATCAGTCATCGTGTATCTCAATCTTAATTTACGGAGCCCAACGAACTGTCGCAGACGATACCAGAACAGCAGGACATTGTGACAGCGTGTAGGTCAAATGAAGTTCCCAAAGCCTCCATAAAACTATATACTTCCAAGTCATAGGTCAGTTCTGAGTATATGTGTATACGAAGATTTGTGTTTGTAAATCCACCTATGATTCTGTATTAAATTCTAGTATAGGGTAATGTATATTAAAAAAGAAAGACAGCTAGGTCGATATATCTGGCGTAAATCGAAAGAACGCATCTCTAACCGTTCGAAATAAATTGCACTTAAATAATAATCTAATTATGTTCCATTCCAGAGTCTGAGACAAAAAAAAACTCTAAATAGCTTCTAAGTGATACTCTCAACTCAAAATTATAACAACAATATCTCTTAATTCAATTTTACACTAACTTCTAACCTCATTCTAATCTCATCTTCTGCAACAACACAGCAAGGCACACAATTTAATAGTTACGACTTACATAACTAAATTCCGTCCAGAAAATGCAAATAAAGCTAAACTTATTTGCTGCCAGTACGCCCGTATCCGCAGAAGAGGGGGTGGAGCTGAAGAAAAGTGGGGAGGGCTGATATCCGGCAAGGCGACGCCGCGACGCCGTTCTGTTCATAACTTTTACTGTCAACTCAATTACTCTATTACAAGCGTGAAGATGCGCCTTGTCACCTTTGAAGGAGATATAAAAATGTATATTTCAAATAGTATGTCTCACACTTGTTAAAAGTAGAATTAATTTGTGTGATCTTGTTTGCAAGGGAAATAAAAACAAAATGGCGTTATTTTAGTGAAGGAAAAATTCAATCGCGGGCAGAGTGTCTGGTGTATCTAACCAGAAGACGCAGGTTCGAATCTTGACCGCAATTGAATTTTTCCTTCACTAAATTAACTTTATAATCTTCGCATGAAAAATGCAAAAAAAATAACAAAATGGCGGTTTAATTCATTTACAATACAGTCGGAAAATAACTCTGTGCGTTTTGCAGTGGAGTATAATATTATGATGATAAATGTTAAATTATATTGTAAATAGATCTTTTAAATACACTTCTACAGGTCAAAAACTTAGCTTTTAAAAACTCGCTGTAAAGACAATTAGGTTCGGAAATGTTTCACATTTGTGATTATTGTTTATTATTATTTGTACATAATATACATTTAGGCCTTTCTCCCACAGGGCTAGGCAGCATGTATGATTATGATATGTATGCACAAAATACTGTAATTTAACTTGCGCGAGATTTTTCGATCTTATCTACTGTAAGTAAAAAGATTTTGAAAGACAGCTATGTTTTTGCTGTAAACATCAAACATGCGGCTTTCAGAAGTAGGTATCGAAATAAGTCGTAGGTATAATATCCACATAGTGAACGAACTTCATGACCGGTAGGACCGGTAGGACCGGAACCCTTCGAGGAGTGTAGGCGTGATGTATGTTATTTTATTACTATTAACTAGCTTTTTGCCCGCGACTTCGTCCGCGTGGAATAGTTACTTTGTTCCATATGAACTTTCATCCCCTATTTTATCCCCTTGGGGGTAGAATTTATCAAAATCCTTTCTTAGCGGATGCCTACGTCATAACATCTACCTGCATGCCAAATTTCAGCCTGATCCCTCCAGTAGTTTGGACTGTGCGTTGATAGATCACTATGTCAGTCAGTCACCTTTGAGTTTTATATATATTAAGATATTCAAATACCAACCGTAAGCAAATATTATAATTATGAAAAAGCACATAAGTACCTAATAAATATCTTGATAGCACACATTTATTTTCCACGACTGACATTTAATACAATATAAATAAAATAATGTAAATTGTGCAACTAGGTATGACCGCAACTACACCGAACTATTTTGCTCGAGGGACGAATAAAATATCACAAACTGTGGCCATACTTACTACGGTAAATATAATAATAATAATAAAGCCATTTATTTCCAAAAAGAAGATCAGCATAAATTACAAATAAAATAAATAAACAAATTACTTTTTGGACACCCAAGATAGGGCAAAGGCCTCCTCCTTACATTTCCAAAAGCTCCTTTCTTTAGCGAGCCTGGTCCAAGTGTGACCCGCGGCTCGCATTAAGTCGTCACTCCAGCGGCGGCGGGGGCGACCGCGTCGGCGTGTGTCACCGCGCGGCCACCAGTGAAGCACGCGCTCGCTCCAGCGCCCGTCTTCAGTACGCGTGACAAGACCAGCCCAGCGCCATTTTAGCCTGCAGGCTAATTCTGCTACATCAGTCAGTTTTGTGTATGATCTGACTTCAGAGTTTCGAATTTAAATTACGAGTGAATCGATTTCTTTTAGGCAAGTGCCGCATCGTAGACCGCAGTATCGCTTAATATCAGGCGAACTGGCGATCAAGTGTAAGCCTCTCACGAATAAAAATTTAATTAACTACTACTAAGAAGTTTAAACGTGGAAAAGCCATGCTTCGAAACGAATGGGCCGACTCGACCGGAGTGATACCACGGCCTCACAGAAAACCGGCGTTAAACAACGCTTACGTTGTATTTCGTCGAGTGAGTGAGGTTATCGGAAGCCCAATACCCTTTTAAAAGGTCGGCAACGCACTTGTGACTGTTCTGGTGTTACGGGTGTCCATGGGCGGCGGTGATCGCTTACCATGAGGCGATCCGTCTGCCCTCCTATCCCATTAAAAAAAAGAGTTTTAGGGCCTGTGCCGTTATCTGGCAAACCTGATAAAATTAAGTAATTTATATATTATTATAATTACTTTATCATTAGTCTAGTGGCTCCAAGCGCGACTGCTACGCTAGAGGTCCTGGGTTCGATCCCCAGGTCGAGCAAAGTGTTATTGGGTTTTTATAAGAAATTCTCAGTAGCAGCTCGAAGTCTGGATTTGTGCCCGGTTAATGGCAATAGCCCCCTATTACATGGGACCTAAACATACCGGCGAACTGTGGGTGCACCTCTGCCTAACCCTTCGGGGAATACAGGCGTGATGGTATGATATTATAATTACCAAGAGCAAGAATAAAATAAGTAAATAATTTCCATGAATTCAAATAAAATGTCTCATGTCAAAAAGCTGATGAAATTCTTAGTAATGTGTATCAATGATATATATTTTGTTGAATTTTCTGCCACAGACTAATTGCAAAACCAGTGGGACCACAGCATCACTAACATATTACAGTTCACTGGCAAAGAGAATAATTAACGCAGGGTACTGATGTGAAATTAAATTTAATATAAAACGACTTTAGTATGACTTTCACAAACGATGCTCCTAAATTATTTATTTATATGAAAAAGTTTTGATTATGCTCTTTCGGTACTGATGGCGTAAGTTATGAACTGATGCGAGTTAAATAGAAACTACTTGAAATATAAAATGTATACCTACAACTGGGGTTTCAAGATGACAACACGTTATGATTTGTCATCTAACACACCATCAAAAAATGATTAAAATGATGATATTTATTTCTGTAAATAGATCATAAAAGGATACTTTTACAAGTCAATGCTTTACATTTTTTTTAAACTAGATGGCGCCGGCATTTCCTAACTGACGAAACCTGAGAAGAAACACCGAAACAAACTCAGAGAATCATGGTCTCTTTTAAAGTCCAGACAGTAGTAGTGGTATTACAACTATGTATAATATTATATGTGTGTTACGATGTAGGGTAATATCTGAACAGGCCTTTTAAAGACAGAGCCTTAGCAGCCTTGAGTTGACCTGTCCTGACTGACGGCACGTATACATCAGTCATCGTGTAGCTCAACCATCATTAAGGGAGCTCAACGACCCGTCGCACGACGATACCAGAAGACCATCACGCCTGTATTCTCCAAAGGGTTAGGCAGAGGCTTACCAATGTACTGTACAAACTGTGACCTAAAAACATACCGGCGAACTGTGGGTCTACGCTCTACGGGGAGTTCTGAATTGGGTCCGACTATAATCTATCTCTGTGCCAAATTTTATCCAGATCCGTTCAGCCGTTCTGGCGGGAAAGCGTAACAAACATCCTCACAAACTTTAGTAGAGGTAACATAAACATCTGTATAATAACGAACTACAACACGTTTCAGCTTTATACTTAAACCATACCACCTCTACAAGTTCTGGGTCATTTTGTGAATGGTGGGGAGAGTGATATCGTGATTTCCTATTGAGGACTGCGTAATGTACGTAATGTCTTTTTCTATTCGTACAGTCGCCACCACGTCGGCGCGTGATTATTAAATTTATTTTGATCGCACACTCAATATAGTTTATAGATTTCCAGTCTAGTTACTGTCAAATAATGTTGTGGCGCAACTCTTTGTTGAAAATTAGGAGATGCTTTATTAAAGAAACTACATAGTTTCAAGTGAGTTTGTTTCTCTTTTTCTTAGTGTGAGAGGTATTAAATCCTAGTTTACTTACCACGATAACCTTGTGGTACAAGAATTTTAACGTTTTATAATAACTTATACTATACTAACATTATAAAACTGAAGAGTTTGTTTGTTTGAACGCGCTAATCTCAGGAACTACTGGTTGGAATTGGAAAATTCTTTTTGTGTTGGATAGTTCATTTATCGAGGAAGGTTATAGGTTATATAACATCACGCTACGCCTCTTAGGAACGCAGCACAATGGGTGAAACCGCCAGCGGGTCGCTAGTAACATATAAAATATAATTACTGAAAAAATTATTCAGTTTGAGATTTTTACTATTATCTACATTTATATAAAAAAATCAATTGCTGCATGTATGACAGATAACTTGAGAAGGGTTTCATCAATTGAACGGTTTTTTTATTATGTTCATAGTTGTTAGGACACGGTTAGTTGTTATTTTATTAATTTTTGTTAAAACCAGTGTCAGGGCAAAAGAACGAACACACGGGATACCTACGTTTTTCTGGAACCCAGCAAATTCACGCAGAGGTAATCCAAATGACGCATATTTATCGGCGCCAGTACATACTTCAACTACACAGTTCAAGTAGGTATCATAAAAAGGCTTCAGAGTTTTTAATTTGTAGATTTTATTTTTTTCCCCTATTATATGTGAACTGTGGGTGTACATTAGTACGCCTCTGCCTAACTCTTCGGAGAATACAGGCGTGATAGTATGTCATTTTTTTTGCGCCTTTCCTACAACATATTTATAGGTTCATTCACATTTTGAATACCGAAATGTTCAGCATGCAAACGTAAATTCAATGGGAATAATTTTTAAACGCATGGGGCCGCCATTCATTCGTTTCAAGGGAGTAATATGGTGGTTTAAAATACCATGAATTACACCTGACGTTATTCTAACGTACGTCGAAGGGATTTCCTCGATCACACCGAAGTAACACACTTTGGTAATATATGTAAACATTATTGATAAAAAAACTTTTAGAAATATTTTTTTCTATACACAAAAACATATTTGAAAGATTAGATGAATAAGAGCTGGCGATTGGTAATTGCTGCTAAGGAAAACCAACTAGGTATTGTATATTATGTTAATTCGAAAAGTTTAGATACGAAAACCAATATTTTAAATAAATAATATAATCTGTTACTTATAAAGTAAAAAGTAAAGTAAAAGCAGGGATAGCCTAGTGGTATGACCGTTGGATTGCCTAGTCAAAGGACTTGAGTTCGAACCCAAGGCACGAACCTCTGACTTTTCGGAGTCATGTACGTATTAATAGTTAATTATTATAATCTATTTTGCTACTAACCAATGTTTGTGTCTATATTGTTGATGTGCCTTGTGTAAATAAATCACGCGCTTAAACGGTGAAGGAAAACATCGTGAGGAAACCTGCATGCCTGAGAGATTTTCTCGATGGCGTGTGAAGTCTGCCATCCCGCACTAGGCCCGCGTGGTGGACTATAGCCTAAACCATTTCGAGAAGAGACCCGTGCCCAGCAGTGAGACAGTATAATGGGTTGATTATGTTACTTATAAAAGTACCAAACATATATAACTTGTCCGCTTGACTTCGATGATTTATATTTCTTCACTAGCTTTTTGCCCGCGACTTCGTCCGCGTGGAATAGTTACTTTGTTCCATATGAACTTTCATCCCCTATTTTATCCCCTTGGGGGTAGAATTTATCAAAATCCTTTCTTAGCGGATGCCTACAGTCATAACATCTACCTGCATGCGAAATTTCAGCCCGATCCCTCCAGTGGTTTGGGCTGTGCGTTGATAGATCTCTATGTCAGTCAGTCAGTCAGTCACCTTTGAGTTTTATATATATTTAGATGAATAATATCATTTTGGCTCGGTTACTTGCTATTCCCAAAAGATGATTCAAAGTTACATCCAACCGAACTTTCGTCCTTGGATCTTTCTAGACATTATTGTATTAATAATTGATTTACAACTACTTTCTGTAGACGGCTAATGTACTAAGAATAAAGCTTATTAAGTTTCTAAGCGGCCTCATAATTAACAAACTAATTATATAATCTTAAATGTAGAATAAGGATTAATTAACTAGGATAATAATAATGTACCTACATACTGTGTGCACCTATTTTTTTTTATTTCAAATGTTTATTAAAATACTTTTTCTACGTATACATACTTTTTGAAAAGTTGTCTCGAAGTTTTAGCTAACTCAAGAAGCAAGGTAACTTGCTTCTCAGTAGATGTTTGACGACATCTACTGAAAAGCACGTCACCTTATGACGTAAATTCGGAATGTGAAGGCAAATTTCGATCAAGCGGGACTCGCCGTGGCTTAGCGGTCAGAGCATCTGGTGTATCTAACCAGAAGACACAGGTTCGAATCCTGCCCGCGATTTAATGTTTCCTTTACTAAAATAACTTTATAATCTTAGCATGGAAAATGCAAAAAAATCACAAAAAGATAGATGCGAAGCTTGTTTAAAATAACAATGAATATTCTATTATTTGCTCGAGAATAAAATGATAATACATATTATTATATTACTCTTAAAATATGGACATGTACAAATCAATCACAAATAAAAAAAAAACATTATGTTACGCTTCGGTGTGAGCTCAGTCCAAATATAAAGCGTGGCGCACATAATTGGCCTTATACGCTACTGCCGGTTAAAAACCGCAATTAGTACTCACACAATGCAATCCCATTCACGTTCCAGTCGCCTCTCGACTTTATGTACACGGCTTTATCGCAGAAAAACTTAAACCGTTTTTATAAGCAAGTACTTTCATCGGCAATTATGACGTGGTTTACATGTAGGGGCTTTTAATTAAACTTACAACTTATAATCAGCCCCTCATGTGGAGAGGTCCTTTGTATTAAGTGCTTTCTAAATGCATACGCTTAAGATGAGAATAATAAATCCAGATTCATTTATAATTTACAAAATAGAATTTAAATTATAGGTTTGTTGCCCGTGATTTCGCTCGCATCCCAAAGGACTTTTTATATATGTATGTATGTACAAAAAGTCAAGGTCCAATCTATCTATATACCAAAAGGACAATGCGCATCGATTTAGGGAATCCCGCCTCATGTTGCATCAAAGTCAAACCTTGTTTTTAGAGACTAAATTTAACATATTAACTCCTATAAATGTTGTTTTTGTGAACAAAATCAGGGTTCCGAAGTAATTTGATAAAATCGAATATAACCTAATAAATTATATTTACCTTTTTTTACGTAGCACGACTTAAAACACATAAATATATTATATTTTGATAAATTATATTTTATTTCCCTAAATAGATTCTTCATGAATACTTTTACAAGTCAATTTTTTACATTCTTATAACTAGATTGCGCCGGCATTTCCTAACTGACGACCTCTGAGAAGAAATGCCGAAACAAACTCAGAGAATCATGGTCTCTTTTAAAGTCCATCCGTTCATGAACCAGAAAATAGCTGATAATCTTTAAACGGCTGGCTAGATTGTCGTAAATAATAGCTCAAAGAACACTCTCGAGCAAGTCACTTTCCGACAAAAAGAACTGAATCAAAATCTGTCCATTTCTTTGGGCGCTACGATGCTACAGACATACACACACATATACACATTTTTTTCACACACGTTAAACGTATAACACCCCTCTTTTTGCGTCAGAGGTTAAAATTTTGCCGTTTATTTTTTATGAAAACAAAGGCGGTGATGTTCATGCTGTAAATCATGCGCGCACAACATGTAGTGACGTGCCTGTAATCTATAAAGCCATTACGTTATTGCTAGCTTCGCACTGGGATAGAGCAAGGCATAATATAAGTAGGCACGTACGTTTCTTATGCAAGAAATGTTCCAAAGACCTATTACCTATATTTTTTATGGGATAGGGGGACAAACGAGCAGACGGATCGCCTGATGGTAAGCGATTACCGCCGCCCATGGACACCCGCAACACCAGAGGAGTCACAAGTTCGCCTTTTAAAAGGGAATTGGGCCTCCGGTAACCTCACTCACTCGGCGAAAGACAACGTAAGCGTTATTTGAGGCCGGTTTTCTGTGAAGCCGTAGTATTACTCCGGTCGAGCCGGTCTATTCGTGCCGGCTCTGCGTACAAAGTAGTATTCCACTATTTCAGAAAAAAG
This sequence comes from Acronicta aceris, assembly GCA_910591435.1. Lineage (NCBI taxonomy): Eukaryota > Metazoa > Arthropoda > Insecta > Lepidoptera > Noctuidae > Acronicta > Acronicta aceris. The sequence continues at coordinate 1,482,603 of OU342767.1, read as the reverse complement.
GCAATGCTGAAACTGCATACATACACAATCTTATTACTACAATAAGCTTATAATGATCCGATTTTTGGGTTTCCAAAATCGGGTTGGGTCGTTTAACGCATAAACAATCGTGAGCCATCTATATAATTACAAATGAAAAGTGTTGAAATCCACACCTAGTAGAATTATATTCTTTTAACATACCAAATACTAAAGTAGAATTTTATAAATCATAAATTGAATAGTATTTTCTTTTTGCTTTTTGAAGCTAGAAATATATAGACAAGCAGATACCTAATATTATAAACGTGAAAGTTTGTATGGGTGTATGGATGTTAGTTACTCTTTCACGCCAGAACGGCTGACGGATCTGGATGAAATTTGGTACAGAGATAAATCATAGCTACTTTTTATCCAGATCGCGTCCAATTCTGAAGTCTACGCAGGCAAAGTCGCGGGCAAAAGCTAGTATTCAATAAAAAAACCTTAAACGCAAAACTTCACAAAAAACTCAACGATATTTTCCAACAAAATTCGCAAATTACGTACTCGTATATCGAAACGCGATATTCATAATTCATACGTCCCAATACCATTTACGGTCGTCCCCAAATACATTTACATTGTAAACCTAATTTTACTAATGGAACTTATGAACCTTATTTAAATTCCTCGATTCATAATCATTAGTCGATTTACACCGCAAACGGTCGCCGGTTTAAAGGTACTAGTAAACCGTAGCGGAGCGAGGAAGCGAAGCGAAGTTAGACATAAGCAATAAGTACTACGAATTGGGTGTGGCAATCTAAGGAAAGTAGAGTGAACAGAGCAGACTGAAGATGAAGGGAAGGAGTGCTGTGAACTTGGGCTGACTTGCTTGCTAGCTTAAGACAACTTAAGCAGTTCAAAGTGAACGGGGATAAGGCAAAACGAGAAATTAGAGAAGTAGCACAGTACACCTGACTCTTAAAATAGAGAGGAGAGAGGAAGCGGAGTGAAACTAAGCTAAAATAAAGTGAGTTAAATTAAATATGGCGCTAGCTCTGACACCCTACGGCCTATTTCTGAGATTTCCACACCACCAGAAATATTCCTCACGACGCTGGGAACTTCCATCCTTATAATTCCTCATTCTACTTGCACTTTCTGGCTCAGCTATATTGAAATAACATGCTACAGTGAGGCAAAACAGAGTAAGGCTGTGAATTTTGTAATGAGTGCAACTTTAATTTATTTATATAACAATTCATTGCCGCATGTATGAAAGGTCATCACTAGAAAACGGCTCGACCAACTTAGCTTTTTTTGTATTGTCTGTAAAAGTCCGTTCCGTTTCTGTCCACAGCTCCGTTCCTCTTCGCTTTAATACGTACGGTACGGGTACGTAGCCTAACTAGGCCGCAAAATTGTTTATTTTATTTTAGTAATGATATAATTTCGTCAAATGCGAACGATGTATATTCGATATTGGTTTTTAGGTAAACAAACATTACCGATTCATTGAACGGTTTTGGATTAGTTCTACAAATTGATGCAGTGAAATCTGTAAATGCAGTGAAAACTGAAATTCTGTAAATGGAAACCAATAGATACATAATTTTGACGAGGGAATTTTTTCATTCATTGTCAATGTATTTTTTTTTAATGTGATAGGAGGGCAAACGAGCAGACGGATCGCCTGATGGTAAACGATTACCGCCGCCCATGGACATCCACAACACCAGAGGAGTCACGAGCGCGTTGCCGACCTTTTAAAAGGGAATTGGGCCTCCGGTAACCTCACTCACTCGGCGAAACACAACGTAAGCGTTGTTTAACGCCGGTTTTCAGTGAGGCCGTGGTATCACTCCGGTCGAGCCGGCCCATTCGTGCCGAAACATGGCTCTATCTGTATCTGTATTGCTAATAAATTACATACTGAATAAGCGATGATTTTAATACAAGTTTCGTTATTTAAAATAAAGACGTTAATTTAGTTCACAGTGAGTAGTAAACTGTAAGATTGAAGAATTAAACTGAAGGAGGCAGGTCTAATCGCGCCACGAAAAACATTATTTACAAATAACTTTTAATAAAAAGTTAAACCACCTTCATAAACATACAAAGGTTAAAAGTTAATTTTTTTCAACGTTTTTAGTAGCGAGTACAATTTTACATCTACCTAGATGACGTTATCATTTACGTGTTATTGTCATTTTGTTCTAAAATTTGTGATCAGATCGTGACCAAATTTTTATGGAACCACCTCTGAAGTATGACCTACCGATCAAAAAAAGAATCATCAGAATCGGTTCATAATTGACGGAGTAATCGCGGACGGAGTAATACATACAAAAAACAAACATAGTCGAATTGAGAACCTCCTTTTTGAAGTCGGTTGAGAAAGTACATAACTTTAAACTGTACGTATTATGTTATTTAATAGTAAAGGAAAAAATTCAATCGCGGGCAGGATTCGAACCTGCGTCTTCTGGTTTGATATACCAGACGCTCTGACCTCTAAGGCACCGCGAACCCTACCCGCATGATTGAAATTTTGCCTTCACATTCTGAATTTACGTCATAAGGTGACGTTTGTAAGTATTATAACAAACTTCTACTTGACTTTTCGACAGTTATTTAGTAAAACAGGTAAGTAAATGAAAGCTAGTCTTGAGTTGACTTAGCTTAAAGTAGGACGGATTTAATTTCTTGTGCCAACTTCGTTACTATTTTGTGAACAGATCTGGCGATAAATAAATCAAAGCGCAAGACGTCTAATGAGCGTCTCACAGGACACATTTTATATTTTACTTTGAAGTAAGTAAATCAAATATTAATTTAAATGTATAATCATATCCGTATATTTTTGCTTTTAAGGGTCCGGCGGAGCTTGAATTGCCCACAAAAACGTAATACCGAAGTAAATCGTAATCCAAACAATATTCTATCGAATTATGTTATTATTCGGTTTTGGATACCGTTAATCTAAGTTCCTACGATACTGTTTCGTCTACTACTACTTCACTGGAAATAAAAGACCGAAAAATCGTTCCAAACTTGGTAAAGTTATCAAAAATACATTCGCTTGCATTTATTTCCAGTGACTTATTTTGGTCGAAATAACAGAATTTGATTAAATTGTGTTTGATTTATGATTTATTTCGGTATTACGTTTGTAAAAGAAATTCGGTCCGCCGGACTCTTAAATGAAGTAGTTATGATGGATTCTGCCGTGCTCCCGTGGAAATTTCGTTAATTTATTTCTTAGCAGATGTCTACACTTTGTAAGCAAACTAACTTACATGCCAAATTTCGAGTGAGTAGGTACTACAAACTACTAGTTCTTGATTTCAAGATTAAAGAGAGAGAGAGTGGTACTTCGATTTTATATAATTTACAATGCAAAATGAAGTATTTTTTGTTTATGGAAAATTGGTTGTAGATATTAAATTGCTTTATTAATCTGAACTAGCAAATACCTACACCAGAATCATTTTATAAAGCAAAATTATGGTTTTATTTATTTATTTACTATTAGGAAAGCTTACAGACTACTAATTATGTAACATTAATAACTACAACATAAATTGTCGCTAACAAGCTTTCACAAATAAAATATCTTAATATTATCTCTAATTTGACAAATTAACGCTAAAGCTTATTATTAACATTAATTGTCTTCAAGCTTAATTTCTAAGTAGCTTAAAAGTAGGGTTTCTTAAATAAAAAAGAAATGAAGAGGAAAGAAGCGAGCAAGTTTAAAATTCAACCATTTTCCTATGAAAACTAGGTACTCCAATATAAATTACTTAAAGTAGTGTATGGTAGTGTAGTAAAATGAAGAGGCTAGCAAGGAGCATGCAGCATCCCAACAGTAACGGTTTAATTGTGTTCATGTCCGCCTCGAATGTCCATTGAGAACATAACATGGATATAGAGTCTCTGGATGAGATCGAAAGATAATGAAATCTTTCTGTTTGTTTCGAATTTTTTTCTCATAGAACCTCATATAATAAATATTGGCTCTGTTTTATTATTAATGTCGGCAAACAAGTAGATGAGCCACCTGTCGGTAAGTATTCACCACCGCCTATGAACACCTGTAACTCCAGAGAAGTCGCTAACGTTGTACTAAGAACCTCTATGAACTACAGACTGCCAGAACCGCAGTAACCGTGCGCGAGGGAGCCCCTCGCGCAACAGTAGAAAACACACCAAGGTGCTTTGCGATAGACTGCGATGTAAGCGTAAACGCCAGCCAGTCAGAAACCAAGAGATCTTACCACCGAGTACGTCAGATATTTTTTCGCCTTTTACGAGATGCCGATCTAAATTGACGACACGATTCGCGTAGCGGTTGAGCGATCGGCTTCTGCGCCACGTGTTGTGTGTTCGATCCCCACACGGAGCAAATATTTGTATGATCTACATTGTTCCGGATCTGGGCGTTTGTTTATGTGATAATTTGTGTTTTTAAACGCACCCACGATACAGGAAAAAATCGTAGTGGGGCGACGTTTTTTAAAAAAAAAACTACACAGGAATTGTATTCTAACCTAACTTTATCACATCGCACTAATATTCTCCGAAAGTTTAAGCAAATATGTGCAAGTTCTTCTCCCACATTAATTCATCGCTACTGTAGGGAGCGTCTCTGTGTTTGTTTCGGTGTTTCTTCTCAGAGTCAGTACAGACAGACAGATAAGCAAAAATTTTAAAGCTAATAATTGTTTCGGCTTCTATTGCTCTTATCTTATATGCTTAAGATCCCTCATATTATTTTTTCTTAAATATCTCCATAAGTAGCTTTTTTTTTGCTTTCAAAGATATTACCATATCTAGTAATGAAACGTCCTTGGTCAGGGTGACCGCTAAACGAGCAGTTAGTGGCGCTGCACCGTGCGGCACTACGAACCGGCACCAACCCCATATTTACGTACCACCCGCCACTAGAGGGCGCCAATAAACATTATATAGTGTTCCGCTCCCCTGTACCACTACAAACAAGTCCTGTGGGACTCCTAGTGCATAATAATATTAACCTTTTGAGTAAAGTTGTAAGAAGAAATTGTACCACACAAAAGAAAAGGTGGCTGTGGATGTGTGGTTTTTTTTTCAACCAATTTCATAGAGGAAGACGGGGCCTCAGTTCGTCTGTAGATTTATTGTAATAATGATTTTTATGCCAAAAAAACATAATATGTTATGTTGTTGTTGTTATTCCCCGAAGGGTTAGACAGAGGTGTACCTACCGAGTTTACACAGGCACGAGCCTATTACCATTAACTGGGCACAAATCCAAACTCCAAGGTGCTACTGAGAATTCCATAGAAAGATCCAATAACACTTTGCCTGACTTGAGAATCAAAACCAGGATCTCTAGTAGCATTCGCGCTTAAGACCACTAGACTAATAAGGCAGTAGGTAATACATATATAATACAACACAATCTTCTAAATGAAAAGCTGAATAGTATTCATTCATACCATTGCGGCCACCATTAAATTCGAGCTGAAAGAGAGTCATAATCACGCGACCATCTGTTTCTGTCTCTAAAACATTTTTGCTTGTATTTAAAACCTTTTACGTTAACTAGTTCCGTTAAAACGTTCAAAAGTTACGGTACCTACTATTCGATTCGCCTTTTTTTATATAACTGGAGTATAATTATATATTATGGTTATTTTAAGAAATAGTTTTAATTGAGCAGAGTATATTCCACCACTGCCGCGGCCTCATAATAAAAAAAAAAGTAAGCATTGCAGGCGCTATCGGTTCCAGTTTCTATATGAAATCTGTCGGTAGATTTGCTTACTAGTGATAGAATTTTGACTTAAGCTCCATACAGCTACTGTCAAAATCCTATCTCTAGTAAGCAAATTTACTGACATATAGGATATAGAAACCGGCCGATAATCTGAAATCATAATGATTACAAAATCATTAAATAACTTTAAAATTGTTGTTTTCTGTTTTCTTTGTTGTCTGCGGGATCTGTCGGTCCACACGACATTAGTGGCAATTCTGATACAAATGTTTAAAAGCTTACTAGCAATGTGGTTCGCACATTACCAGTATTGTTGTAACCCTTCGTACTATGCTAAATGCTTATGTTACGAGTGAGTTCGCGTCGGTAGTGCAATGGGTGGGTTTCCAACCGGCAACCTCATAATCGCAAGTCCGACGCCCTAACCGTTAGGTTACCACCGCTTCGAATCGAAATAGCAGACTGGTTGTCGGCTAATTGTGTATCCTTGAACCCTTTTTTATTCGTGTGAACACTGCTACGATGGAGCGCACTTGCCTAGAATAAACCGATTCACTCGTGATTTAAACATCCAGATTATATTTGTCGGGGAAGACTCACTCGGAAAACGCATTAAGCGGTACGCATATGGTCCACCATGAATCGATGTCACTTTTTCGTGCTTTTAGTCGTGCGATAGTAGAAAGAGCACGCAAGGGGAATAAAATCGTGGAGATCTGATGCACACTCTCCGAAATTTATCCGATAAAAAACCTATTTAACGAGTTTTATTGTGTTGATATAATGGTTAAGTCCCGACTTCATTATAACGATGCTGTAAAGAGTCCGAATTCCGGGGTCTAATAAAATCAATATAGGTAACGCGTAAAAGTACCTAGTTTTATTTCCACCTTGATTGGATTAAAACATACCTACATACACTCACGCCCGTCTCCCATAAGGGTATGCAAAAACTATAGACCGCCACTTGCTACGATTCTTGCATACTTTTTTTGCTTCTTCCACATTCATACATGTTCTCATAAATGCGCGCCGATTGCGAGTACTACGCACCTGACTGTTTTGAAGGGTGCAAGGGTGGGAAGGGAAAGGAAGGGTGAAAGGTGCTTGCAAATAGATCGGCGTACGTCCATGGATTAAAACGTATCGAAAAAATGTGATATCCAGATAAACACGGAACCTATTGTAGAAACATATTCTAAATTCATCAAGAGTTTGGCTGCAGGCTTCATGTTACTGGTGAGTTGTGTTGAAAATAGGAGCCAAAGATTGACAGCTCCTGCCGGTGGCAAGCGCAAAATACGCGTTCAATTATCACGTAAACCAAAACACGATCACGTCGATGCTTTGATATTGAATTAATTTAACACATTATTATGTTGGACGGGTTCGTGGCTAAGTAATAAATACGCTGATCAATCAATCTGCAAGGTTAAGCTACGCTTGGTCCAGTTGGTGGATGGGTGACCATTCTTAACAGATCAAGACCATGGCTTGGATACCACCTAAAGCTGTCAGTCCCAGTTTTTATACGAACACCTAGATGACAAACAGTACCTAGTAATCAGAAGCCAAAAAAGCCTGATAACCCGTATATCCTTGGCATAATCAGGAATTGAGATGCGGTAGTCTGATAGAAGTCATCAGTATAATTCTCATCGTCATCCCAATTACCGCCTCACTACTGGGCACCGGTCTTCTCTCAGAATGAAAGGAGTTAGGCGATAGTTGATAGCAGTCGTTCCATGTACAATAGCGATACTCAGCCACGTTTGTTTGGAAGCTGAGAATATATTTGGGTTTAATATAGTTGAGAAAATGCTCGAATGATAATTTAGCATCACATCGAAGAGGAAAGAACTCGGAAAGGCTACCTGATTCGTTTACCCCCACGCGCTGGATGCTGCACGTTGCACTCGTTTCTTCACACCCAACGATCCTCCAGGTCTTCCACACACATGCACATACACACACGAGATACATGGGGTTGAGGCTAATTATTCGCCTAATTTGCGTATTTTCGCGGAGAATACCACCATCTCGACACGCACACACATCGCTCAGATTTCAACTACTTTCTCCAACTACCCCCAGAAAAAAGAATGATTTTAGATATAATTTGTCTTCGTGCTACCCTCACCTCAGAAAATAAATTCGTCCAGAAATGATTATAATTCATTTCTGGTAACATAGGTGCAATGGTACCTACATATATTATGTTTTATATTCACACTGGAACGCACTGGCGTGCTACCTTGTTTTTAAAAACTGAGACTGATGTAAGAAGTTCGCATTTCCATCAAATGTCTTTATTATGCTGTTTTGTCTAATGATAATGCGTCGTTAGGAGGCTTCGAATTTATCTTAAACGGGTTTAAATTAAACTAAAATATTAAATTTACGTTTGGTTCCTTCTGTGTTAACACATTTAAATACTTCCTTGCCTCGTGTCTCGGTTTTGTAATCTATTCATTCAAGTTCGTATCTCCCAGAGCAAATAAAAGCTTTATCAAAAAACCCATACTTAAATTATTATCTAACCCAACCATTTTGAAATCCTTCATACTCAGTGTAGCGAGTACATTTTCAGAGCAATAAATAACTTGGCCATAATAACATGGGCGTGGCTTTATTCCCCGTTTACTGAACATAATAGCTCGCCGGCTTCATACTACACTTACCTTAGTTCGGACCCCATTTATCACGGCGTGTTTATATCAAGCCTAGGTATTTCTTTGTGGATTTAAGTTATTTATATGAGAATTTAAGTTATCCTCTGAGAGAGAACATTGTTTATAGTGCGACAAGCTTATTTGACGCGGTGATCATAATTGGAACTAATATAACGTTTGTAACGTCGCCATTTTGAGTAATGTCAGTTTTTCCGTTTCCATTTTCAAAATAGTATTTGTTAGTCATGCTGAAATCTCTCAGGAAATTCAAATGAACTCTCAAAACAGAGTTGACCCTGGAATAAAATGTTGAAAAATTTTTGGACTCAAATTCTTCACACAGTTCGTCAGTAATATAGATAATAATATAAAACGGAATATTTACTTCAATGGGAACATTAAACGCAAAGGCGATAACGCTATCCCCGGATCTGGTTTTCCCGGGTCTGTTTACGGATGGTTTACAGGTTCGATCTGCGACATCGTATTAGTGACCAAAACTCGAATCTGCCCGCCAAGTCGATCAAAACATAGGCCGATCGTACCATCCTTTTCTCGAAGCAACTCACAACACTTTTTAAGCCCCTTCAAGATTTTAAAATTAATAATCTCTTTACAAACTTACTTTGTCACAAACACTAACTACGAGTGGATTTAAGCATTACACAAGCATCGGTATACATTGGTATACCGATGCTTGTGTGTGAATTCTCAACTTCTTAAATACGAATATATAGAGGCACTTAAAAATGCCAGTTGAACGAGCCGACAATAGAAAGTGGGTGATTATGTATAGCCGATGGACTAGCAAATTGTCGGCACTTATCTAGACAATTGACTTGACTGAAATGAGACTGAACTGAAACGAGACTGAAATGAGAGGAATATTAGTACAGTATTAGGCTCTGGTAATACTTATGTAAAAGTAAGTTAATTTTTCAACCGACATCAAAAAGGAGGAGGTTCTCAATTTGACTGTATTTTTTTGCTTTTTTTATGTTTGTACTCGGAACTTTCGACTGGGTGAACCGATTTTAAAGATGCTTTTTTTATTTGAAAGCTAGTGCTTCCCGTGTGGTCCCATTTTGGCCCAGTTCTGACAGTGGCATCCATGAGAAAACCATATAAGTCTTAAATTTGCATTAAGTATATGCGCGACAAATGGACGAATAACTCAATATCACGCCAATCGATTATGATGATTCTTTTTTTGATCGATTGCTCATACTTCAGAGGTGGTCCCATAAAAATTTGGATCAAAATGACAATAACACGTAACTGATAAAATGATAACGTCGTCAAGGTATGCGTAAAATTTTACTCGCTACTAAAAATTTTGAAATAAAATAACTTTTAACAAAAAGTAAAACCGCTTTAAATAAACATAAAAATAATATTAGGTGCACAACAGTTTTGGAAGTCGGTAGCGCAAACAAAAGTTCAAACTGAAACTGTTGTGCACCTGACATTATTTTTATGTTTTTAAGGCGGTTTTACTTTTTGTTAAAAGTTTTTTTTTTATTTCATTTAATTGACATATGAAATGAGGCAATGGACATTAAACTTGAAAGGTTTCAGCATCATATCAACCAAAAGAGGATCATAAAGTTTACGATAATAAGTGGCGTGTCGTGACTCAATGCTGGCCAAAGGCCTCCTCCTCATGCCATCTTGATCCTGTGCTAATTGGATCCTACATTAAAAGTGTCAATAGATGTTATGATTTCAATAAATATTTTTATTTACACTCAGAAGTTAAATATTGGAAACATGGAAAAAATGGGCATATTATTATGACTAAGTGGAATTTTAAATAAAACATGATTTTAAATACAGGTTTAGCATGGTATCATTATGTTATTACCTAATAGTTATTATTATGTAATACAAAAGTATGTTATTCCATTTATTTTAAGCTGTTTATTTGTTACATTTAAATGCCTAAACCGCTGAACAGATATCAATAAAATTTATCAAGAAGATACATTGCTTTGCATCCTGGGAGGGATATAAACTGACCTTTGACTCAAAAAGTCCTTTCAGATGCAGTAAGCGTTGTTTTCGTCAAACAACGCTTACGTACGCTTCGTGTTTCGCCGAGTGAGTGAGGATATCGGAGGCCCAATCCCCTTTTAAAAGTCGGGCAACGCACTTGTGACTCCTCTGGTGTTGCGGGTGTCCATGGGCGGTAGTCGCTTACCATCAGGTGATCAGACTACTCGTTTGTCTCCATATCCCATAAAAAAGGCGAAACTCCGCACAAAAGCTAGTGAAATACATATAAATAAAATAATACAATATTCAATAAACTAGGGCAACAATTTACCCAGTAGTGAAGCCAGTTGAAGCCGTACAAACACGGACAGATCGCCAGCTCTATTAACAGTTCAATAAACTTGCCTAATTGAATACCTGACACCTAGATATTGTTTTAGGTTTGGTTCCTATTTACGCACGACTAAACACATCTAGCTACAATTTCAAGTGTAAGCTGACCTCGTATTGTAAAGGCTTTCTATAAGGTCCGCTTATTTATTTATGTTAGGGAAACAACCCGCTTTTAGTAATTATGAGTAATAGTTTACAATATTTAAAACTTAAGCCTATAGTTTCCACCTATAAACACAAACGAAACACGACCAATCTAAGTAGAAATAGAGAAAAATAATATATTTATAAGTTAACAATAATTATATGTGACAGATTGAGAACTGAAGAATCTATGCGATATGAGTGGTCGGAACTGATGGGCATTGGTTTGAAAAATATATAAAGTCTCCAATACAATTGTTTTCATTTTTTACTATCCGTTAAAAATATGCATTGGAACGGTAGTTTGTATCAACTATTGGGGTGGCTAAACAACAATGGTTTCTTAGTAGTCTGCCGGGAACAAGTAAATTAATGTTGCTCAAAAGGTCGGGTGAGTCTATATTCCCGTGGATTAAGTCAAGTAAAAAAGTTATGTCCGCTGTTTTCCTACGCATGTAAAGAGGAAGTATATGATGTCTCCTACAGCAAGCAATATAACAATCATCATAGGTATATTTTTGTTTTAAATTCTAAATTTATCTTAAAAACCTTATACTGAAAATGTATAATTTGGTGTATACACTTAGAGCTAAACCCTCAGCTCAGATCAAAAGGGTAATTTTGGTGGATGAGCGTGCGCAGTTCGCACGTCATCCGTGCCGGCAGGTTGGTGTGGCCGCGCGGCACCACCAGCAGCGACGGCGGTCGGCGCCACTATACGTACCATATATTATACATGTCTAAGTGTCATGATGCTCAAGTCTTACAGCTATATAATGTGCCAAACACGCTATATATGTTTCACAAATCTGTATTAAGTGCCTTTGCGCCATTTGCTAATAGAGACAAATCAAATAGATAACTGGTAAGCAATTGCCAAAGCTAAAACACAGTCTAAAAATTACTCCAGCTAAATAATAGCGTTCAAACAAGCCAATATTCAATCAACACGGTGCTACTATCACCTACAGAATAGCCAATATAGCTGATAAGGAAAAGCGTGTAGTAGTCGACAGCCAGCCATTGGCACAAGATTCGATTACCCGGCCACTCGCTCGAGGCGTTGAGCATAACAAGAAAAATGAATTTGTTCAAGTAGGTACCTATGCCTTCGCGTCGACGTTCCCATGAATTTTTATACCAACTCTTGGTATGGCGAATAGACGCTTTTAGTTGAATGGTTCTCTGAATTTTCTACGGTTTGTAGAGAATTTAGTGTTTTAGCAAATAAGTGCGGGCCAAATCGTCGCGGCCAATCGTCTAAAGTTAGCCGACCGACTGCGTAGGTAAAATCTAGTTAATAGATCTTACAATGATATAGCGCGACACATAGCCTTAATATAGTCTAATCAAAGTCAAAGTCAAAATGTTTTATTTCAATGAGACCGTTAAAAAGGGTACTTTTGAAAAGTCAAAACTAGTTGCACGGTTCCAGAAAGTGGGTCTTATGGAGGAGAGCCGGCAAGAACACTCTATTATTATTATTCAGCCTGGATTGTCCCGAAATTGAGCAAAGGCCTCCCCTCGCTTTTTCCAAAATCATCCCGCCATCGACGACGTGGTCGCCTTCGTCGTCGCCTTGCAGTGGGATACCATTTAGTTGTTAGACTGGCCCAGTGCTGATCTGTCATTCGGCTAACATGCCTGCCGAGTCCCACTTGAGCTTGGCAGATATCTGGGCGACGTCGGTGATCTTAGTTTTGGAGTGTAATATACAGTTTCGGACCCGGTCGGGCAAAACTCCATAGATACTCTTTTAAAAAAAACATGATTATAATATTAATCTTTTTTTTTATAGGCTTACGCTTGTCCGCCAGTTTGCCTAATGCTAAGCGATACTGCGATGGAGCGCGATTGCCTAGAAGAAACCGATTCACTCGTGATTTAAAGACACCCAGATTACAACTTTGTTTTAAATAGTTTGAGGATTATGCAGTTTGCTGTGTATACCTATATAATGATAAGAATATTATGGTATTCCCGTTAGGTATGTATGGCTCTCACTCTTCATTTCTCTCGTATTCTTAACTTCTTGATTGAAAAAGAATCAACCAACATTTCCCCCAATCTATTCAATAAACAAATCACAAACCATTCGATAGGCGAACAAAAGTAATACCTGTAACGTAAAAATTATTACCACAGACACTCGGAAAGGAAATTCTATAAAGGCATGTGCCCTTAAGGGCTCTTTAATACAATATTATTACGGTATAAAGGTGCTCTGGATTCGTTTCCGTTAGTCGGTAGGAAAAGTGAATTTGTCTGGGAGCTTCGACTTCCGGGGTGGCAGGATGAACTAGAGTTGATATCCTATGTACTGTGCAGGTGTCTAGACTTACCTACCTACCTTCATTCAATTGAAGTATTATGCATTATTATCCCTTTCCAACCGGCTAACATATTTTTAATATTTTCGTGTGTAACTTATCTTGTAAGGTTATTTGGGCTTCAGGAAGCTTAAAAAAATATTGAAAAAAATCCCCTAACCCTCCTTTCCCCACAAAAGTACCCTCACAATCGTGACAATCAGGAATAAGTTAATATCCGCACGATCGTGACTTTTATGGAAGTAGTAGTGTTAATTAAATAAAAGTTCGGTTTAATCAACTTTATATGTTTATTTATTATAAACGTTAGGTAATCTTATTATCAGTCTTTATAATTGAGCTTTATTTTTGGTTTATTTGTTCTTATACGTATCAAACTTAACTATCTAAATCACTATTATAAAAATCACAATCAACGTTAACATAAAATCAGTAAAACTTCTTTAAAATATAAATAATTATCAAAATAGGAATCATTTTGAGATCAATGTATTACAATCAATATTACTAATTAATTGTTGTGGTTGGTGTGGTATAACCGGAAACAGTCCTTGCCCCGAGACATGCACAAGTAAACATCACATTTTACACATCGAATTTTGCTTCTACTTGTGCATGTCTCCAACCTACACGAACGTGGAGCCGATAGCTGGTCGAAGGTAGGAAGATGATCATAGCCGTCATATCGCTTGGCATTAGAAGGTCTTGATGGCATGTACTTTTTCTGTAAAGGTGGTGCCTCCACATTTTCAGTACCTGCTTCATGACTCAATCGTCGTTTGCGGTTTGGAGTATTCAGCCAATTATCTGCCACTTCCATTTTAAAGTCCAGCAGAGCAAATATATTTTTTTTCAGGAGATTATTGGCTTCACAGTCTATTTTGTATTTACGCCATGCGTTAACTACAGCTAAATCCAAGAAATGAATGATTACTTTCAAAGTCCACTTTTTGGTTTTTATGAAGGCACGATAGTATTCCATCATCTGATCTAAAACATCCACTCCGCCCATGTGGTCATTATAATTACAAATCACCCTGGGAATACTAATATTCTTGTAGGATTTCGTTTGCTTGTCCCATCGTTTAACATATTCTATTTGTTCAGCACCAGTACAATTGGACGCCATCAAAACCGCTTTATTATCTTTCCATTTGACCAAGCATACTGCATCTCTTACAAACTGCTGATTTTCTCCACGGTACATTTTGCTATCCTTTTTAAATTTTAGTGCTGCTCGCCCAGGGATTCGGTTCATCATAATTGTTCCGGTACTATGCAGATTTCTTTTGTCCATTTCCTCGATTAAAGGGACAGTTGTGAAATAGCGATCGTGGTAAATACAACTACCGGACGGGATAGTTTTAGTTAAATACATGACTACAGATGGACCTACACCTAACGTAGTATTTCCAAACATTGTTTTGGCGCCTTTATAAATCTCGAAATCTACCATGAGGCCATTACTAGTAGTTGTGACGAAGTTCTTTAATCCTGTAGGACGTGGCTTATTTCTAACGACTTGCCTCAATGCACATCGGCCTGTAAAGGGTATCATCTGCTCATCAATACTATAATAGCCAGGAACTCTTTCTAACTTATAACAGGCTTCTCGCACGATGTCAATAATTGGTTGTACTTTCCATAGAGGATTAAGCGGGGTGCTGTGTGGTGGTGATTCTGAATCGACGACATGCAAGGAATTCCTGACTTGAAGGAACCGATCACGGCTCATTTTATCAGCGATAAGAGGCAATCTCGTAGATCCTCGCCAATACATTGGTAAACGTGGATACGAAATGACCCCCATAATCAAATGTATAGCAAATAACTTTTTTATTTCAATCGGGGTTGTTTTCAGTTCCGTTCCATATTTACGTAGGTAGTAAATATTTGAACATCGAGCAGCCATTTCGAAAAAGTCTTCGTCAAAGTAATCGTGAACATATTCACTATGTGTCCTTACTGGCCCCGAGGGAGGACTTGGGTAGTTATGGTCTTTATCAGTAAAGGCTGATTGCCTCCACATACCAGACCGACGAGTAAGAGAGTTTTCAGTGATTACCTCATTTAAAGATTGTGCCTGTTGTTCATGAGGAATCCAACGTGGTGCGGATGTAGATGGCGTTTCTTGTAAATCTGAGATGGCAGATTCTGGTGGGGAATCATGATTTTCATCTTCGAGCAGACTGTTAAAAAGTGTCGGGTCAAACTGGTCACCTTCGTCTTCTAGGTCTTCAATATCGGAAACATTTCCATTTTGTAAAAGATCCAAAATGTCGTGGTCCCTCAAAACTGCACCTAAATAAAAAAAACACTTAATTAACTTCACAGAAATAGCAAAAAGCAGCGATGAGAAATATGCGTTTTCGGTATTTATAAATGCATTAAAACCCGGATCGTCACGATCGTGACGATGTAAGTTTAACTGATCGCAAACAGAGGTAAAGCTATCTTTTTACAATAAAAATATCACCTTCGAACTTATTGATATTTATTCTAAACTTTATTACCAAAAACCATTGTAATGTTATGAAAAATGTTAAAAAAATATATACTTACGTGATCGCGATCCACGGCCAAAATGCGCGGCCATCTTTGACAGCGGACCTCCAGCTACTGACGAGTTAAAACGTGTCCTTGTATTTTTTAAAGTAAGCGCATACATCAACACGATCGCGCGAGGCCGGTCGCGTTCACAAAAACAAATCAAATTTTGATGCAGTTTTTTTTTTATCGATCGTCACGCTCGTATTGTACCGGTTGGAAAGGGTTATGTTTACATACTAAAGTTTACATTACATTAATAAATTTTCTGTCTCGTTAGTCTAGTGGTAGTAAACGTAACTTCTACGCTAGAGGTCATCGGTTCGATTTCTGGATCGAGCAGTCTTATTGGGTTTTTCTTTAAAATTTTCTGAAGAATGCCCACTGCCTCATTATTCTAGTGGTCCCAAGCGCGACTGCTACGCTAGATAGAGATTCTGGGTTCGATCCCCAGGTCGAGCAGTGTTATTTGGTTTTTCTATGAAATTCTCAGTAGCAGCTCGGAGTCTGGATTTGTGCTCGGTTAATGGCAATAGGCTTGCCCCCTATTACATGGGACCTGAACATACCGGCGAAATCTGGGTGTACATTAGTACACCTCTGCCTAACCCTTCGGGGTTTATGGGTTTTGTTATGGAGGATAGATTTTAAAACTTTGAGAGAGGTTTTATATAAAATATGGACCTTTTATATTGTGCTATACCTATCCATCTTTAACGACTGTAGTGGTACATCTATAAAGTAATCTAAAGTTATAGTAAAATATTAAATTTAAACTCCCAAATTACTCAAAAACAGACACTCCAGTGTGAAATTTAATTTAAAACCACTCACAATACGAAATATCAATCAAAGCCGAAATAATCTGAACATGACTCTTATTAAACTTAAACGAATCTAGTTGAAATGCTATTTAAGTACATAGAAATCAACGTAAATAAGAAATTGAATCGCCCTGTGTCTAGACTTTTAACGATTTCAACGTGAAACCATCGATAACAACGTCAATTTGATCTCTGCCAATAATTTTTAATCCATTGCCTTTTCAGTTTAGAAGCTCACGATCATCTTCAAACTAAAGCGTCGATGGATGGAGTCTATATATAAATATGATTTTGATAATGTAGTTTCGCAGTACAAGGTGCTAATGGAAGAGGGTAGGAGCAGTCACGAAGTCGCAATTAGATCGAAGCGCGCAACGGAACCCTTTGCTCGTAATTTGACGTAGTTAGAGAAAATGTGTCGGTACATTGACCCAATACTGAGGAACTCTGTTGGGCGAAACTGTACATATGTCAGACATCGATTTAGTGGATAATTAGTGCGTTAAATTGGTTTTAAGACGTAATCACAAGAGGTTCTTGGAACGTGGAACGCTTCAGATTCGTTAATGTAATCAACAAAGGTAAAAACTCTACTGTTTTATTTGTAATTGTTTTATTTCAATTAAACCAATATTACTTTTTAAAAACGTTGCCCCACACTTGGATTTTCTCCTGTATAGTGGTTGCTTTTACAAACACAAATTGTCACATATACAAACGCCCAAACTAGGAACAACAATCTGTAGGTCATGCAAATATTTGCACCGTGTGGGGATCGAACCCACAACACGTTACGTAGAAGCCGATCGCTCAGCTGCTACGCCAAACGTGTAGTCAGACTGTGCGTGACTATACACTGCTACCTATCCCTTCAGGGTGATGTTATATTATCGTTACTTAGAAAAGACAGGTGCGCCATCTAGTTTAAAAAGTTAAAACTATTTATTTTATTTTATTTCGTACCAAAAATAATTTATCATGCAATTCAAGTGCGCGGTCTAAAAAAAATCTTAAAAAACTACAAAATGGAATTGCAACGTTTTGTCCCGCGTCGTGGAGTTTTGTCCCACTGGGCGCTACAGATCCGAGTCAATACAATAAGCCGCTTAGCCGGACACCGCTGAGTTATTGCATTTGTATTGTCAACGGCATGCAATCATGCGCACTATGTATCCTGGACTTCTATCCTGGTTTTAAATTCTAGTTTTAAGTCTTTGTAAACTGGAATAATAAATTGAGGATTGTAAAGTAACGGCAAGTATGGTAGTTCATAGACCAATTTATCTTCTACAAGCTTAACAGTACCTACTAACAATTTATAATTTTCAGTAGCAGTGTGAACTTAGGATTTGTACTTAATAATATAAAAATACAAATATAAAATAATTTATTTACATTCACTGGTTATTAGCAATAGGTCGTAAACCTATTGCTATTAACCGAGTCCAAGTCTAAACTCGGAGCTGCTATTGCGAATTTCACCGAAAAACCCAATAACACTGCTACAACTAGAATCGATATTACGACCTCTAGCGTAGCAGTCGCGCTAATTCATTGATTTGTATGTCTAATTAATATATCATGTCCCATATTATAGACACAACGCAAATTCTTTGTTTTGGTATCCGGAGGTCATTCGAGCGTTGCTGAATTAAAGGATTTTTCATTTTAAGTTTCAGACTAGAAGCCGACTCCAACGTAGGGAAATGGCTAGGAAAGTGATGTCTTTGTCTTTTTTATTCTTCTCCGATATATTCTTCGTCTGACCGCAAGCAGTTACTGTAGCCTATGGACATTTGCAATACCAGAGGTGTCGCTCGCGCCTTTCCGACCCTGTAAAAATCTTTTTTTATTCGTTATGTCGGATAGCAGACTGCCAGAGTCGCAGCAACCGAGGGAGAACTGGCTCTTACGCGCAAAAGTCGAAATACACACCCAGGTGCTCTACGACAGACCTTGACATAAGGGTAGTCGCCAGCCAATCAGGCCCCAAGAGGTCCTACCATCGAGGTTCTCGCCTCTTACGAGATGCCTATCTGAGTGGCAGTGGGAAATAGTATTCACTTTGTTTCATTATCTGACCCAATTAATACAAAACAACACCTTTGTACCGCATAAATGGTGTGCTGACCGGTATAGGTAGCGCAGGCGCTAAGCACGGTCACAATTCAATCCGACTTGGAGTCGCGGTCGCCCACTAATGACTCGGCCAGCCTGGCCAATCGTGATTTATATGCCGACATCGACGGCTACAAATGTGGTATAATTTATGTACTAATAGCGGATACTATTGTTGTACCGTGTACTCATAAGATATCAAGATATACCCGCCTGTCCCTCAATGATTTAGAGTCATCGCGATATGTATTAATGACACATTGTATCTTCTGAACGCCATGAATACTATGTCAATAACACAAAAGTCTTCTTTAGATAAAATGTCAAAATATTATGTTAATTTCTTCTCTTTATAAAACAGATACGCCATTTTATTGATAAACAGTTTGACGGAATTGTAGGATTCCGTATATTTTTTTTTAAAGCTTACTAGCAATGTGGGTCGCACATTACTAGTATTCTTGTTAACCCCTCGTGCTAAGCTAAATGCTTGTGTTACGAGTGGGTTCACGTCGGTAGTGCAATGGGTGGGGTTCGAACCAGCAACCACATGATTGCAAGCCCGAGCCCTAGGCATTAGGCTACAGCCGCTTATTATAATCCTAATGGGACACTGGCATCAGTAATGCGGTTTCTGATTCATTGCTTATGTTTATTGTCAAAATCACTCTACAATAGGTAATACAAGGGCATTACAAAATAATGATATCAACTGTATCGATGAACTACAATAAGCTAGATAACTATTTATATTCTCATAAAAAATAGAGCCGATCAAGAAAATTTAAATTGATTCAAGAATATGGCAGTTATACGCATTTTATTTTTATGCTAGACAGATAGAATACCGAAAGATGACGTCAAATCTAAATACTAATTCCATAATAGTACTCGTTTTGCGGAAAAGGGTGTCTGAGCGGTGACCATCCCCTGTCAATCCCCATTAAAAACTCTAAGCATATCTTAGAACTATACGAGTCAATTTTAATTATAATCTCTAACTGGATCAAAGACAGAAAAAATAGCATTATAATACACACAATTGATTCATCCAAACTGCCATTATACATAATATATCTTGAACTAAGTATGTCGCTTCCTCCTCTTTCTCAAACCGAGACGTTACGCGCACCTGCTACGAACTTTCGATATTCGAACGCGAAAACGATAATTGGTTTCGATTGGAACGGTTGTTTGTAAAATAGAGGGCCAATTAAATTTTGTTTGAACTCGCCTTGCCGTGACAGTCGGGCGAAGCGCTTGCCACAATGTTACAAAGTGATTTAGGGGTTAACTGTAGGCTGTGTTTCTGAGATTGTACGAACATTAGTATGATTCTAATTTACGTAAATTCATGTTTTTTTGCTTTGAAGTGAAAACCAGTTGTAAATGCATGTACCTCTATCGAAGCATCTTACATTTAAAATCCTCATTCCAATATACGGAACTATAAAAGGAGAACAATTAAACATTCTGTCTCGCCAACCAGACTTAGTAGCGAATGCTAGTTAGATTAAAAGGCACGCCACAACGCAATTGAAGACATCGGTTACTCCAAGTAATAATGGATGCAAGATAATCACTATGTTCGGCCACCGTACAATGGAAAATAAAATTAAAAAATATATTTTATAGGTAATTAGTTGTTGCTTGCATCACATCCCAAAGGATTTTTCTATACCATAATAAAAAACATAGAAATCTGTTCAATTGTTCAGAAGCGGCGATAGCCTAATTGCTAGGGAGTCGGACTTCATGTGATTCGGCAATCGGTTCGGCCAGTCATTTGGTTGCCGATTCGAAACCCACCTATTGCACTACCGACGTGAACCCACTCGTAGCACAAGCATTAACTTGCTTTTCATAGATGTCGTCAACGTCACCTTATGACGTAAATTCAGAATGTAAAGGCAAAATTTTGGGGTTCGCGGTGGCTTAGAGGTCAGAGCGTCTGGTGTATCCAACCAGGAGACGCAGGTTCAAATCCTGCCCGCGATTGAATTTTTCCTTTACTAAAATAACAAGCATTTAGCTTAGCGTGAGGGGTTAAAAAAAAGTAAAAAAATTTTTTAAATCTAAAAAAAGTATTTTTTTAGCTTTAAAAAAAATGTTTTAGACATGAAAATATAACAGGCAACTAGAGTAACTATCGCATTTTAATATTAATATTGTTTTTAATAGGGATACGTAAGGAGTGAGGGAGCGTTTTGTTCTACAGTGGATACTATCAGCTGTATAAGAAATAGCAATGTCTATTCAATTTACTCCACATGATCTAGTTATAATGTACCTAGTTGAAAAAACTGGAATATATCAACATTAGTTATGGTAGTCGAAATGCAGAGATGACCGCCTTCTAGCAAGTGAACTGACCATTTACACAAAACTAAAAAGCATAATTATTTTGTAAAGATCTCTCAGATGGCTCTGTAAGTGGTTTTACGCCAATAGAGCATTCAGGGTTAAGTTCGAACCCGCGAACTCTCGCCGTTCACCAATTGAAAACGACAAGATCCCATTCTCTCAAAACCTATCTGAAAATCTCCCACTTAGCTCAATAATCTCCTAGTGATGGCGTCTTAGTGGAATATTATACGGGCGTACCGCACCGTTGCTTTACACATTAAGGCAATTCCTTTGTGCAGTAGTTTCATACATGTTTCATTTCATACATTTCTTGGGCCGCGAGGCACGCTTTATATATAGTAACTTAGATGTATTTATTATTTTGATAGAATAATTTTCGAGTAAATATTAAGTATACGTAGAAACATAAAAAAGGATCGCATTTTTTTGTACTCTCGCAAATATTTTGAATCGTACAGACTGTTACATATCAAGCTCCTGCCTACACGTTTAATGAAAGGCATGTGTAGGGAATTTCTTTCACTTTGCAAGGGTTCCGGTTGTTCAGGTAAAAAGAAAACTGAGTTCTGCGTCGGTTAATAATGAATTTAATGAAATTACAAATCTTTAAACAATTTTTCAATAGTGCATTACGCCATCTTGGTTTTTTTTTTTTTCTTTAATAGAGAGCGTTCGGATACGCTTCTGAGACGTTTCGTTTTTTCGCTAACAAGCTCCCCGGGTTGGAACGGAAGCATGTTCCAAGGAAGACTCAGCAGATGGTAGAGGACAAAGACGGTTGTAGGCTCTTCTTAATGTCCCTGTGGCAGTGGTGACGTCGGCGACGCGTGCTATGTCGTCGCGACCAGGATAAAGACGAGCGATTCGCCCGAGCAGCCAGCGGTTGGGCGGGAGTCGATCGTCCTTCACTACAACCAGGTCTCCAACATGTAATTCTCCTCCATCTTTATGTTGCCATTTCGTACGCTTCTGCAACTCTGAAATATATTCTCTATAATACCGATTCCAGAAATGTGCCGTGAGAGCTTGTACTCTCTGGTATCGCGGCAGGTTCTCCACTCTTTTCTCTAGATCATGCCGTGAATGAGGTAACATCGTTACTGTTCGTCCAAGAAGGAAGTGAGAGGGAGTTAAGGGAACAAGATCATTGGGGTCGGATGATAATGGGGTCAATGGACGAGAATTAAGAATTCCTTCTATTTGGATAAGGACAGTGTTCAATTCTTCATAAGTCAAGTGTGCTAGAGATAGGACACGTTGGTGTTTAACGGATTTTACTGAACCTTCCGCTAAGCCATTAAAATGAGGACTGTATGCAGGGGAAAATATGAAATTAATTGCCTGTTCGGAAGCATACCCACTAATGTCATCACACTTATTTTTTAAGAATTTGGAGAGTTCGTTACATGCTCCAATAAAGTTTGTGCCATTATCTGAATATATGTTGAACGGTTTACCCCTGCGAGCCACAAAACGATTTAATGCCGCAATAAAGGCCTCGGTACTTAGATCTGTAACCAATTCAACGTGAACTGCCCTCACAGCCAGGCATGCAAAGACACATATATAAGATTTTATTAATTTGCACCCTCTACCTTTTCTGTCGGCTAACATAATTGGACCAGCATAATCAACTGCCGTGTTCAAAAATGGGAATTCACTATGCAGTCGTTCCTTTGGTAAGTTGGCCATGAGAGGCTGAACGGTTTTACCTGCAAATCGACAGCACTTATGGCATTCGTGTGTTACCTTTCTTGCCAAACTGCGACCTCCAACGACCCAAAATTTATGCCTCAAAACAGACAACAGTAGTTGAGGTCCACCATGCATGAGCAATATGTGATGATGTCTAAATAATAATTTTGTAACATGATGCGACGCATGTAATAAAATCGGGTGTTTGGTGTCATAATCATAATTGGAGTTAGAAAGTCTACCCCCGACGCGAATCACCCCTTCCTGTGAGAGGAAAGGGTTTAAATTCAATATACGAGTCTTAAACGGCAATGGTTTATTTTTAAGTAAAATTGCGTATTCACTAGAAAACGCATCAAGTTGCACTAACTTGCATAAAGTGTTAGTGGCAGAATTCAATTCAGATACCCTTAAATATGCGCTAAACTTATTGTTGGGTTGCTTACAATTGTGTATAAAACGCAAAATATAAGCAGTAATGCGTTGCAATTTACTGAAAGTAGAATAATCATGTGTAAAGTTCGGGGTTTCGATACCTAGTTTACATTCGACTTTCGTTTCAGGTAGATTGTTCAAAGAATTGACTGGTTGAGTGGGCCATTGGGACTCGTCTAGTAACAAAAAATTTGGACCCGAGAACCATAGGTTAGAACTTTGCAACTGTGTAGCATTGCAACCTCTCGAGCCAATGTCGGCTGGATTAGAATTTGTAGGTACATACCTCCAGGCTTCGGGGTCAGTATGTTCAGTTATTTCATTAATTCTGTTAAGAACAAACATTTTCAAGGTTGATTTAGGAGTCCGTATCCAACCTAGTACGATCGTAGAATCACACCAATATAAGTTCCTATTAACATTAAGTCTAAAAGCTGTTTGAACTTTGTTCGCAAGTCGAACTGCTAACAAGGCGCCACAGAGTTCAAGTCGCGGAACTGTCATTCCCTTCAAGGGTGCGACCTTACTTTTTCCCATAACTAGATGAACGCTAGTGCTGCCATCTACAGAAACACTTCGCAAATATATGCATGCACTGTAAGCATACAGGGATGCATCACTAAAGGCGTGAATTTCAATTAGTATTGGTGAGTTGCATACCACATGACGTGGTATTGTGATGTTATTTAACTTTGGAAGAGACTCTATGAAGCTTAACCAATCCCTTTCAATTTGAGGAGGGATAGATTCATCCCATGAAATCTTTGAGGACCATAGTTTTTGTAATATAATCTTACCCTGCAATATGCATGGATTAACAAACCCCAATGGGTCAAATACTTGGCCTACAGTGGACAAGATTAAGCGCTTGTTCACAACCCTATCTTTAGACTGGTTAAGGTTAATAGAAAAAACCAATGTGTCTGATATACATGACCATTTCAGACCTAATGTACTTGCTTGATCATCATTAATTAATTTGAGTAAATTGTCGTTTTTATCATCACATGGGATAGTTTTTAGAATGTCTGGGCAATTTGAACGCCATTTCCTCAAATGAAATTGACCATTTTTAAGTTGCACAATTACTCCTTGGATAATTTTCAACAGAGTTGATTTTGAATCATGCCCGCTTATGTAATCATCAATGTAAAAATCATGTTCTATTGTTTCACGAACATCAGGGTCCGTACATTCGTGACCCAACTGAACGAGACAGCGCGTAGCTAAATACGGTGCGGATGCCGTACCGTAGGTAACTGTATTAAGTTTGTAAAGTTTCAATTCTTGACTGGGATCAAAGCGCCATAGTATTTGTTGCAAACATCTTTGATGTTCTGCAACGCGCACGCAACGGTACATTTTTTCACAGTCAGAGGTAACCACGTATTTGTGCTGACGAAAACGAATAAGGATAGTAATTAAGTCATCTTGTACCGTTGGGCCTATACTCTGAAGATTATTGAATGACAAACCAGAAGTGGTTTTGGCGGACGCGTCAAAGACCACTCTCAACTTGGTTGTAAGGCTAGAATCCCTCAAAATACCATGATGTGGTAGGACATATGTATGTGTGTCATTTGCAGGCCCTTCATTTAATGACATGTGACCAAGGTCTATATACTCCTGCATGAACTCACAATACATTTGTTTAAATAACGGGTAACGTAAAAATTTTCGTTCTAATGATTGGAATCTAGTTAACGCCTGATCATAGGAAGCACCTAATAAAGTTGGTGATTTTTTTAAAGGAATTTGCACAACAAACCGACCGTCACTTTCTCGAGTCGTTGTCGCCAAGAAATGTTTCTCGCAATCATTTTCCTCTTTAGTAGTTTGACGAGGTAAGGCCACAGATTCTAATTCAAAAAATCTGTTGAGTTGATTTTGAAGTTCAACTTCGTTAGCAAAATGGCAATGGACTGTATTTATTTGTTTCTGTGTGTGCATAGCACCTGAAACTAGCCAACCAAATTTAGTGTTACTTAAAATGGGCTTATTCTTGCCTAAAGGTATACGTTCATGGCCTAAAATGTCCCAAAAGATATCTGCACTAAGTAACATATCGATCTCAGACGGTGAATTAAATGTTGGGTCAGCTAAATTTATGTTATTTGGTATGTTTAATGATTTAATATCAAAATACGTGGTGGGCAGTGATTGTGTTATATGAGGTATAATAAAGCAACTGACATTTTGTGTATATGCCTCAGTTCGTGAAGATATAGTAACAGTAGCACGTTTAGTGATTGTGATCAACTCACGGCTTAAACCTTCTACTGTTGTCGAAGTTGATAGAACATTAAGCTTCAGTCGCTTACTTAAGGCTTCAGTTATAAAACTAGACGTGCTACCATTGTCCAATAACACGCGCACGGCATGGAGTCCACCATCACTGCCAACAACGTTAATAAGTGCTGTGGATAAAAGAACGCAACTATTACGAATGGATGACAAACCAACATTATTTTGTAATATGCTAATATTGTTCATATTTTCGACAGGAGGACTAATGTATTTACAATCCTTCTGCTCCGCTAACAAGGCACAGACAGCAACATCTGTAGTAACCGAGTCAGCGGTAGCCGATTTCTCAGGCTCGGGACGCACAGCCTCATTATTGTGCAGCATAGTGTTGTGCCACTTAGCACAAATTCGACATAGACCGAATCTACATTTTTTTACTTCGTGTCCTTGACGTAAACAATTAAGACAGAGCTTCAATTGTTTTGCCTTATGAATCTTATCTTGAACATTTAAAGATTTAAAGTTTGGACATTGATAAATAGCATGATTTTGTTTGCATAATGGGCATGTATAGGACTGCTTTGATGTACCAGATTGAACAACTAATGCACGTGAACGTGTATGACCTGATTCACTATGCAAACGTTTAATATTAGTGTGATCCATAGTTTCTAGCAATTCAGCTCGGGTTTTAATAAATTTGATAAATACACTTAAATTAGGCAACTTCTCTAAAGTGTTAATGTGTTCTTTCCATTTTTTCTTTGAAATATTATCCAATTTACTTGACACCAGATGAATTATCAATATATCCCAATTTTGAGTATCAATACTAAGTGTCTGTAATGACCTAAGATTCTTGTTAATGGTATCAATTAAATTTCTGTATGCAATGGCAGACTCTTTGACAATAGGCTCAATATTAAGAATTGCTTGTATATGATTGTAAACCAGTACCTTATCATTATGAAATCTTTCACACAATAGCTGCCATGCAATGTCATAATTATTCTCAGAAAAATCCAAGGAACTAATAACATTTGCCGCTGTGTCTTTAACAGACGAACGTAAATAATGAAATTTATTTATTTTAGGTATCTTATCATTTGAGTGTATGAGTGACACAAATGTATCATGGAACTCCAGCCAATTTTCATACCGGCCAGAAAAGGTAGGTAAATGTATGGTTGGTAACTTAATGCTTGGCCCACCTGATGCGAGTACAGTACCTGATGCCGAAGAGGCAGATGACGCAATCTCCTTACTTAGCTGCGCAGAGGTGTACCTTTCAACAATCTCCCTAGCCTTTCCAACAGCTGAGAAGTATTCTATTTCAAATTTCTCACGATATTGGTACTCCTTCTCACACTCTGCTTCTGAAATATCATAAATACTTTCTATTTCAATCTGCAACACATCATATTCACCATACCATTCTTCAATTTTAGATAATCTTATACTAAGCTCACTTAGTTGAGCTTTGCTCAGATTTTCACAAGTAATTAATGTCTCTAAATAAGTATGAAACTGTGTAAGCTTTGACTTATATGAGCCACGCTTCTTCCTTAATTCAGCTAGTGTTGCCATGCTGAATGAAATAATGCAAACACGGGTTATGCAGATAAAGAAGGCACAATTAGAGATAGGTAGTTATGTAGGTATTACGATAATGTTAAACCCAATAGCATCAAACTTTAATGTTATTTGATAGCATAGTGTGTAATGTAAGGACAAAAGAATGCAATACTTAAAGGCGTGAATATGCAGGCGTAGCCAAGGTGCAGCACCCAACAATCAATAATAAAATTTGTTGTGTAAAAAGCTTATGCTACGGCGACTCTCTGACCCAAGCTTGACAGGTCAGGTAATGACAGGGCCCCGTGCTGAAATGCGATATAAAATAATGCAAGTATATAAATCACTAAAGCTGCTGTGCAATAACGTAGAGGGGCAAGCATAAATTATGTATTTGTAATCTTAAATGACTAAAGGATATGATGACACTTGGTGGTCAGAGTGTGGGCTTTACGGGCGGGATTAATATGAGAAAAAGATTATAGGTCCAGTGAAATAATGTATGTACAAGAAACAGCACACTTGACTCTGAAATAGGACTACGACTATGTAGGTAATAGGCAATTAAAGGTTAAGTAAGGAACGAACTCACAATGTACCGCTCGTCAAGCCGTAATGTCTTGATGTTATTACTCAATTCTTCTCTTTCTTTTGTTTATAATGTTTCTTGCTGACTCCGCCAACGTTTTATAACTCCGGAACAATAACGCTTGATTTTGTTGAATTACGTTCCCAAATTGCAAAGTCACCGGCCACGTTGTTGCGACAATGCTTCTCGTGAATCCATCCGGCTCGAAGGACCATTTGTAGGGAATTTCTTTCACTTTGCAAGGGTTCCGGTTGTTCAGGTAAAAAGAAAACTGAGTTCTGCGTCGGTTAATAATGAATTTAATGAAATTACAAATCTTTAAACAATTTTTCAATAGTGCATTACGCCATGTTGGTTTTTTTTTTTTCTTTAATAGAGAGCGTTCGGATAAGCTTCTGAGACGTTTCGTTTTTTCGCTAACAGCATGCTTATACTGAAAAAGTATAATATTACATACTTGATTGAGTAATTTATTTATATATATTATTGATCGGTAATTCATGTCCCCCATTTGTAGTTCAGAAATTTTAAAGGTAAAGACAGTTCTTGGACAGAAAACAGACGTAGCCTGGGTCGCACTTGATCAGTTTTTATTTGCCCATAACGTCTGTGGACAATTTCCCATCTCTGGCAGTCTCAATTTTAACAACAGACCGTGAAATCATATAGCAACTACAAAACACAATTGCGAACAAAAATGGAAGACCAAAACTCTGTTACAATGCGATCGTTTTAAATCAAGCAGGAAAAATTACTAGGAGCACTTTTGAGTCCGCTCCAAACTTTGCTCTCCGAGGCTCCACTCCCTCATTATATTGCGTTCACGTTTCGGCTGGATGAGGCCCAAATTGAGGGCTGAAGCGAAATTCCGACTTTGCGGCTAAAATGACCGATTACGACAATACACATACGATTAATTTTAAAAATTAGTTTATGATGAATGATAATAATTATGATTCAACTAGACAAAGGAGCTGCTTAGTTGGAAACATGAGTTGTTTTCAGAGCCATTACTAAACGTCGTCTTTTGGGGCCCCCAGATTTCCTTAGTCAATAGACACGATATTATAACACATTTCGTCGTGTCTTAAGAGTCCGGCGGAGCGAATTTCTCTTACAAACGTAATTCCGAAATAAATCGTAATTCCAACGCAATTTAATCAAATTCTATTATTATTCGGATTGGGATACCGTTAATCTAGGTTCCTACGTTACCATTTTGTCCAAAATACTTCACTGAAAATAAATGTAAGCGAATGCAGTTTTTGATAACTTTACCAAGTTTGGAACTATTTTTCGGTCTTTTATTTCCAGTGAACTAGTAGTAGACGAAATCGTTCCGTAGGAACCTAGATTAATGGTACCCAAATCCGAATAATAACATAATTTGATAGAATATTATCTGGATTACGAATTATTTCGGAATTACGTTTTTGTGAGCAATTCAAGCTCCGCCGGACCCTTAAGAAACAATATCTTATAAGACTTTAAATATAAAACTCATTAATATCATACACATCACACGTAGCATTGTCATAGATGGATTCGACAGACAGACAGTACTAACGTGGATTAGACGAGTATTTTGTTTTGCTTATCCATGCAAGATAGGCAATAAAATTATATCTAATCGGAACAAAATAATATACTATAATCTCCTAATCATACTTGTATAGATAAGATTACAATATCTTAATTAAATTAATCACATATTAGGTTCCGGCGCTCGAAAACAATGGTGTTTTATTGTGTCTGTAATCTTGATACTTATCATAATTATGTTAATAACTTTAACTTATTTATTATTACATAAATATATTTTCTTAACTTTCTTCAATAAGTTATTCAGTACCTCAGGACCAAATCGCTATTTTCTGGGCCTTTAAGACAAACAGCGTGAAGTGTTCCACCGAACTGTGGCGAAGACACAACGCTCCCAATCTTATTTTTACAATCTACGTATCTGAATCAGGTTTTATTGCACCATCTGGTTTAAGTGACTCCAAGTTTTCGACGTCACAAATCAAACAAGACTACGAGAAATTGTATTTGTTTCACCTTTTAGTAGATTATAGGTTCCCGGGAGAAACGTTTACATTAATTATATCAATATACATACTATACCCTTTTCAATGAATAATAGTTTAATGCAGAAATGCGGATCACTAGCGTTACGTGGAACAATATTTGTATAAAACCGGCTTACAGCGCTTCTAGCGATTAAAATAAAAGTAGTTACATTAATCATTGAAAGAGGACTATCTCACTCGTGGTAGTGTTTTGATGAAGGGATTTTGCGTTAAAACTAGCACACCTAGGGGCTCGCAATATGTAGTTAGAAGTTATATTTACTACTAGAGACCCGCCCACGGTTTCCACCGCGCTGCTCCTTTCCTAAGAGGTGTAGCGTGATGTTGTATAACCTATAGCCTTTCTCGATAAATGGACTATCCAACAAAAAAATATTTTTTAATTTCGAATCAGTAGTGCCTGAGATTAGCGCGTTCAAACAAAAGAGCTTTTTAATATTAGTAGATATAGATTTACTGTGTGAACTTTTGGGGATCAATTTCTGCCACTTATAGAGGAAGCTGCAATCAGTCCTGCAATCAAAGGAAAAGGGCTTGATCATTAAGGAATTTAATTAGAACATAATAATGGTGTCATAATTATAAATAAGCCTGCGCATTTAGGCAGACCGCAAACTCTCCGCTAATACATAAGCGTGGAGCTGACACGAAACACGTCTAAAGATTAAAACGCCGCACACGCTCTTATACAAGCAAATTGAATTTAGCTACAAAGTAGGTTTACATATATTTTTTTACTCATGGTGTTATATTAAGTTTTCATCGCTTTTTTTTTTAAAGCAGAGTACCAATAACACCAAATGACTTTGAAGCAAGGGAGGTGTTTATATATCTCGAGAATTTAGAATTGGACTGCAGTAGACAAACATGACATATCTAGTAAAATTGGGGTGGCAGATTTTTTTCTATTCAGTTTCTCTGGGTTAGTATCACCGTACCTATTGCCAAGTATTGTTTACTGGCTTGAAGGAGCACAAATCCAAACTCTTCGTAAATCTGAGACTGAGCTCACTGATTCTTACGCAAATATTAGACATATTTAAATAAAACTAATTTACGGATTTTATCGGTTTATATTTATATTATAAAATCCCGACGTTTTGGAACCTTTGTAATGCGAATAAATCAAAAAAAAATATTTCAATATAAACTTCAAGCTGCTACTCAGAATTTTATGGAAAAACTCAATAATAATTTCCATGATTGAGGAGTTCCACGTTATAAACCTTAGTCGCGTTTTCAACCACTGTACTAATGAAATTAATATAATACTTGAGTTATATAACTTCGTACAGGCAATAGTTTTAAAGGACTTTATTCTTAATACAGTTGAATTAAACTTCATATTTCTAGCTAATGGTACAGAGAAGATGGTCCATAACTTTTGTTGTCACTTGCATGCTGCTTGGGGGTGAGATTAGAACAATAGGGTGCATTTCAAAAAGTTCTAGTTCATTTGTTTATTTACTAAATAAATAAACTTCTATCCTCTTTTCAGGGATCTTTTTTGTTCTAATGTGTCATTTACATAAACAGTGATAAATGAAAATGAGTAACATTGCTTACAGCAATTAAATACCAATAAGAAGATAAACATAAACGGCATTGTTTAGACATGGTTAATAATTCTATTAACTAATAACACTGCAAAATATTTACGTGTCGTTGTCATTTTGATGTCAGTAAAGGGCACTAGAGTTAATACAACATATAGCTGTCTTTTGAAATAAGGTAGTAATGGCCAGATACTCAACGCTACTCAATTTTAAGATGTTCACTCTCCTGTTATGTCTATCACTTTAAGCCAAACTATTATATTTGACTATTAAACTGATAGAGACGGTACGAGAATTAATAGTGTTTTAAAATCAATTTTAAGACACTGATAAGCATGATTGCAGATTATCCAGGATAAATGGTTTTTAATCATAAATTGACAAGTAGATAGCTGAGTAAAGCATGAGTTCATGCCGAAAGAAGAAGACAAAATATCTAAAATTTCGTAATATAAAACTGTTACATTGTTTACTGGTCGATGCAATTTCCATCATTCGTAAGTATTAAATACCCCTAGAGGTCACCCGAGGAATTAAAATCGCCATACAAAACTGCTAGCATCTCCTACGACGTCTATCACTCACTAAACTCAGAAACCCCAAAAAAATATTACCTCACTCTTAGGTAGTGGAATTCACAAGTATACATTAACATAATCAGTCACGTCGCGACATGTCTCGCCTCGTTCTCACATGTTTATGCCCGTCGCCGTCGTTCCACAACGACATGTGACAAGACTGTCATAATTCACGAGAGTCTACAGATAAGGCAAGAGGATGCATGAAGATTGCGACTATGAAGTCTCCTTCACAACTAAATATACGAGTATTAGCAGAATAGGTACATCCTTGAAAAGCACCTCCATTTGTATAACCGGATTTTTACTTACCTAATATTAAGTTAACAACACAATTGTAACAAATACTTTTTAAAAATACAATGAAAAATATCAAATACTAGCGGCCCAGTACGTGCTTCGCTACGTATAAAGTGAAATAATAATAAAAAAATTGGAATATCAAATTCATCATTTGTTACAAAAAATGTGATAAATGAAGAACCGCTCGACCGATTTTGTACAAACTTCACATAAACCATCTACTAAATAGTCCGAACAAAGCCAAAACATTTGGTTTGGATAGGTGAGCCCGTTCTTGAGTTATAAAATTACAACGATAAGTGGCATTGATTTTTATATATATTGATTGATGATTGATGTAACCAATTATTTTTAGGTGAAACATAACATGATACATGGATTTTAAGGGTAAAAAATTATTAAAAGCTTTGTCGTCTTTATATTATCCAATATAAATAAAAAAAGGATTACTACTATTTTGTAAACGACAAAGCTTTTAATAATTTTTTTTTTAATTATTAGAAAAATTAAAATAAAAATGATATAATTTCAGGCTTACGTAGTAGTTTCAAATATACGAGTGTCAAATATAGCACTAAGACTGGAACGGTGTTTTGTAGAAAGAGTTTACCACTCAAACTGATGGCACGTAGGCATCAGTCATTGTGTAGCTTGACCATAATTTATAAAGATCTGGTCAGTGGAGCGTTTGCGAAAGCAACAATATAATAACCCAAAAACCTGAAAAGCAACAAACTAGAAGGATAATTCTGGTACTTAAAACATATTCTACATTATAATTCCACTTTAACTACAACTTAAATATCGCCGAATGTTGACATTCATGTCAACTGTCAATTCGGTGATTACTCGGTGGTTCAATTTTGTCATTTTTTGGAATTGTTCACGTTAGACGTTGATTGGTAATTTAGAAGCAAGAACCTTATATTCCTACTACTTATGGTTCTTATTTAGAAGACTACATTCGACGTTTATGACACTACTAGAGTGAAACCGTTGAAAATGCTCCTTTCTTCCTTCCCTCTACTTCATTGAACAGTTTTCAAGCGACACGGTAAACGTTTGCCAACGAATTCTCCAAAGCAATTTTCTTAACATGTCGGTACAAAAGAATTAAATAAGTAAGCAGTTGTTTCTTAGACCGCGGTGAGCTCAAAGCGTTGGAAGCGAACCCGGGGGGACGGGCAAACTTGTATTCATTATGAAAATTTGTAATGCAACGCTTGAAACACGCTTTGATGCAAGAAACTGAGATTTTAATGCGGTTTTGAAAGGAGAACGTCTGAAATAGATTTGAGGATTAGTTACTTACTGAGGTACTATTAAACGTAAAATCGTAGATGCAGATACCTATACACAAACAGCATAATATGCTCCGACTAGTCAGGATGTCGTACTGCTTGACACACGTTTTTTTTATAGGATAGGAGGGCAAACGAGCTGACGGATCGCCTGATGGTAAGCGATTACCGCCGCCCATGAACACCCGCAGCACCAGAGGAGTCACAAGTGCGTTACCGACCTTTTAAAAGGGGATTGGGCGTCCGGTAACCTCACTCACTCAGCGAAACACAACGTAAGCATTGTTTAACGCCGGTTTTCTGTGAGGCCGTGGTATCACTCCGGTCGAGCCTGCCCATTCGTGCTGAAGCATGGCTCTCCCACGTAAAACTTACGATTACATTGATATTCTGATTGCGTCCCTCTTTCAGTAGTGGCTGCATATTTTTTTGCATCAAAATTATTATTATAGTTCCTACACTCTACGAGTACTAGTACATACCATGTCCAGCAGTAGAACAATAGGACCATTCACCTATACATTATAATAGTATAATTATCTATTATTCATAATCAACTGAAACGCCTATGTTAAAAGGACAAAACATTTGTGTTCCATCGTTCCTTAAGTCAAATTAAAGGTTGTATCACAAAAGCGGGAATAAATGTAAAGGAAAAACTTTGATAAAGTTGCGAGGGGCAAGGCCGATACACTCTTCTTTTTGTTAAATTTATAAACAAACTTGGCACTGCTCTGCCACTCAGTTCTTGTTTAATATATTGAGTAAGGATAATATAGATATAAATTACGTACTTGGTCATTTACAGAATGTACAATCACCTACTTTTAACCGAGAAATTGGTTTTCTTTTCCTATCGTAGCATAGTTATCTGTTTAACTAAGCGAAAAATGCGCCTGAGATTTGTAAATGTAAAAAAAAACCAGCAGATCATGGTAGATGGTGATTCCATAAGCCAAAAAAAATGTACCTACTTCAGCAGATGGTGAACACTTAAAGTGTGTGATCGGTTGTTATGAATGAGCAGTAAGTACAAGTACGTGATTGGATCGAAAAAGTGTCATATGACCATAAAGATGTCACATAAAATTTTATACTGCTGTTCAAAGAATATGTAAACATAACTTAAGGCGTTGGGAAACTGTGCAATAAGGTACAAAGTCTGCACTAGCATTCAAATTGTGTAAAACTCTGGGCTAAAATCTCAGTTTTTGAACTATGCTTTTTTTCCTTTTCACTTTACTTACACTTTACTTGTCTCTTTACAGCCCAATAGAATAATAAGCATGCAAATAACACTTATTAAAACCTAAGTTCATTTTGCAGCGATTACCGGTTCCCCAAACATCTAAAATGTATACAAAGTAAAGTTAATTTGTATTAATTTATGCGTTAAGTAAATATCGGGTACATAGGCTTATCGTGCTGAGTCAATGAGCGAGATAGGGAGAGCTCATTACCGTATCTTCGGTTAGGTTGACCTTTATTGTCGGACTAGAAATGGCATGAAAGATTATTAGGTAATATGTATTTGGTCCTTTGTACCGGGATTGAATATTGTATAGTGAACAGACTTCTGCAACTTACCTGGCGTAGTGTAACCTTGTGACCACGCTGCAAAAATGTATAATAATTATTTACTGCAATAGTTTCCTTCTCGTCTGCTTTTCTGCAAAACACACAATTTTTTTAAACAAGTCAAGTAACAAAATTGGTACCATTGTCGAGACCCCGGGACACTCTGAATTGAAGACATTTAAATCAAAACTTATGCCTAAGGCAGGATTCGATGTTCGAACCTGCGTACTCCGCCTCCGGTTTCGTATTCTATTCACGATTTAGTACTCATATATCAACATGGTAAGGTTTACAGTCGTTAACCGTGACGTCTTTTTGGCCTGATAACACTTTAATAATAAGGGTACCTAAAAATTAAACACGTATGATCCATCTAGTAATAACTACATCTAGGTTTGAATCTTCATTCAAGCCAAGATCATTAAGTTGGAGAGCCTCTAAGTGGTAAACTTTGATAACCTGCCAGCAATTGAGGGTATCTTTACTGTTTTTATCAGGTGTTACTCAACGTAATGGCTGTGTTAAATTTTCTTTATTAGGAGTGGAAAAACCACAGGAGTGTAAAAAAGTAGAGGTAGGTATACAGCTTTGACCGTGAATGAGAAATATTGAGACACAGTACGCAGATACAATTGATAATGATGACAAAAAATACAAAAGTAACTTCAACGATTTGAAAAAACTTTAGTAACCATTAACAATTACTAACCAGAGAACAGTAAATCATATTCACATGTCAAGCAAACGTTGAACAAAAGCGAATACAGTAGTGGTCATTTCTAAATAATTGCGTCAAACGAATTCAGTCGATGTTTGCCCCAAGAGATAATGGATGAGCAACATTGAGGGCTTATATTTTATTGCCATTGCGGTCATTTCAATTACGGTCATTTTTAAATCTTATGATCGTAAACTTTGCCGTTGATTTCGTAATAATTAATGTAGATGAAGAAAAAATTAGATAAGATCATCATCATCAATCTATTTACTGTTTCACTACTGGATAGAGATCTTACGAGTGGAATTAAGAACCTGTATCTCGACAGCTTTTCCTGCTGATCGAAATTTGACATTACTTGTATACAGTTGATGTAGCCGAAAAGCAATAAAGATATGTTATGAAGGGTCCGGCGAAGCTTGAAAGCCACAATCACAAATCACAAATGTAATCCAAAAATAAATCTAAATCAAGACAATATTCTATCAAATTATGTTATTATTCGGATTTGGATACCATTAATCTAGGTTCCTATCGTACTATTTCGTCTACAATGTACTACTTCACTGGAAATAAAAGACCGGAAAATCACTTCAAACTTGGTAAAGATATCAAAAGTTGCATACGCTTTCATTTATTTCCAGTGAAGTATTTTGGACGAAATGTAGATTAGGAACCTAGATTAACGGTATAGGAATCCGAGTAATAACAGAATTTCATTAAATTATGTTTAAATTACGATTTATTTCGGTATTACGTTTGTAAGGAAAATTCGGTCCGCTGGACTCTTAATTTCAGACATTTGAAGATACAAGCATGAAATCAAAACAGAAGTAGCGCGCTATATACTGTTAATAATATACTATTTAGTAACTTTGATGTTCTTTAAATAAATACTAGACACATAAGTATACCTATAACTCCGTGAAAGTCGTCTTTTTCAGTCCAGTAGAACTGCCGTAAATAATTTCTCCTTCAGTCGCATGTACAATTTCACCTAACATAGAACTTCTTCTATATGGTCCTTCTATACGGAAGTTAATAAAGCGTAAGGGCAATACGATATAATAGCTTTGCAAAACCTTTGATCGTTTACAATTAACACATACGTCTGTACCTTAAGTGCGCCTTCAATTATTACAAACGAGATTCGATTCAATTAGCGAATTACAATAGTTTACAATATTAATTAATCTACCTGACATGTTTACAATAGGGCCACGAATTTACTAAATTGATTCCTACAATTGTACTGCTTAAATGAAACGATAATAATATTAACATGAAATACGAGTAATGTTTTAATTCTTTAATAAATTGGTTTTGTGTCCTATCTCGGTTTGTCGGTATTAATTTTACAGTTAATTTGTTATTGATTTAAGCTCGAAGTTACTATTTTATTTAAATATAGTGTCATTAATAATAAAGAACAGTTAATTATAAAATCTACTGTAACTGAAATAAAACTACTTTTTACGGATATTGTCGCGTTGTATTTATATTACTTGATTCCCGACGTTTCGGATCCTTTAAAATCCGTAAAAAGTAGTTTTATTTCAATGTCTAATATTTGCGTAAGTATCAGAAACCAGTATATCTAGTTTAATTGTAACAAACAATACTGATTTATACTTTTAGTAAATATTTATACCTTTAGCTTGGAAACTTACTAACTTAATAAATAATCAACAGCACATCATGGTATTCAAAACTTTCAAATTTCTTCAATCGATTTTCAATTTGATCTCCAAATAATAGAATTTATTATCCATTGGAGAAATTTGACAGTTTGTAGTACCTTGATATGCTGTTGACTGTACATATTATATATTGACTTCGTCAGTGTTCACTGTCACAGATAACTAATAAGACTCACAATTTGAATATCAAAGTATTTTGAATAATGACAGCGTTAAAATCTGTATACCTGATACTCCGGCTTCGACCGATATTGCATGAGTACAAACTTTAATACCGGTCTTGTCCCTGATGTCCTTTTGATCTCTAAATAAGTACAAGAGCCTAAGTCGTATAATCTCGTTCATGGGCATAAACTGTAACTGTGTACTTTATTGTACACCGATGAAAATACAATGAATTAGGAGAAAATGGATTCAAAAAACATACTGTTGAACTGCGAATCAACCTTATTTAAATATTATACTCGCATCTCTCTAGCGACCGAAATAAAATACCATTCAAAGGTTGATAGTAGACAAATATCATTAGTAAAAACATTGTCATTAAAGTTATGCTTTCGTTGTAAAAATTACAAGTCTATCTCATCATTATCCTGCTCCTGCTCTTATTCCAATTTACATACGATCTACGATTCGTAAATCACAGAATGAATCTAAAAAAATAATTCGTTTAAATATATATAGTGTAACACGTAACTTGCATTGTCCGTACCCAAGGACCAAAAGAAACCCCGTCCCGGTCCCATTGGGAACATAAACCAAGTTCAACCTAGTAAAAATACTAAAAGTATTGCGACTATCGACAGGTGACAAGAGTTTTTGTACCGCAAGATATCCAAAAGGTTTTGTTTTCTACTAGTAACTTGCTTTTTACTTTAAAAGTCTGGCACTTCTCCTACATTCATAAATTTTATCATGTCATGTCGAATGTTCGATAACCAAACATCACGAAAGTTCGGCCATATTCTTTTATCGGCCAGTTCTAAAAAAATTTGTAGTATTTCTTTACATTACTAGCATTTTTATTTAGAACTGATCTATACATAATGTGTTTTATCACTACAATTATCAGATCAATGTTGACAATTATTTTATAATTTAAAATACTTTTTAAGTAAGTAATACATAAATTAGAACTGTCAAAATACAAATTATTCATCTTAAGTATTCGTCAGTTACCACTAGAGTAGTACCTACTGCAGCGCTACACTATTCAAGAACTATTCACTTCCAAGTTCCTTCCAACGTAAAATGCTTTCCACTGTTCAGGAATTGCATGACATCAGTTGCGTTTCTATGTAAATATAAACATTGAAAAACACTACTTAGACACTACACACTACACAGCGAAGCATTCTAACTGGAAAACAGGCAGCCAAGAGGCACTTGGCAACATTTTGTAAACGAATTGAACGTTTGTATCTTCGACTGGAATCTATTCTAGCAAGAATATTTAAACAAGCGTAGACTTTTCTAGATCATTTTCAGTTGAGCTATGTATGTATAGAAGAAAACTGCAATATATGAGTAATCAATTTGCGACAAATACTATCACCATCCGTTCTAAAACAATGCGCAATCTTCGATTCTGTCAAACTGAGTTA
This sequence comes from Acronicta aceris, assembly GCA_910591435.1. Lineage (NCBI taxonomy): Eukaryota > Metazoa > Arthropoda > Insecta > Lepidoptera > Noctuidae > Acronicta > Acronicta aceris. Next base: position 1,443,516 of record OU342767.1, on the reverse strand, counting down.
TATCTTACAATTGATGGTTGTATATAGTGGAACATCACTATAGTCTCGCACAAATGTATACAAACTCTACTCATTCGATGTGTGGACGCGTCTTAGAGACTATCTCACACGATTCGTGCCTCCGCATAATGTCCCAACGTTTGTTCACGGACAATTGAGACATGCTTCAAACTTCACACATAATAGGACCGGGCTTAGAACTCTGTATACTGGTAAAATATTGGGAGTATTCAGACTTATGTACTTAGGTGGTATTATCGAGTTGCGTGTTATAATCGCACGGTTTAGTTATGGATCGCTCATTGTTTCGCTAGAAGGGTTAGTTGAGTTATTACTATGTACTTGTAAATAAGGTAAGGTAAGAGGTGCATGGAAATTAATGATTATACATTAGAGCAATGGTATTGATACACGGCCTTAATTTCTTTAGACTTTTTTTTTTTAAAGCTTACTGGCAATGTGGGTCACACATTGCCAGTAAGCACAGCTTAGCACGAGGGGTTAATAAGAATACTAGTTCTTATTAACCCCTCGTGCTAAGCTAAATGCTTGTGTTACGAGTGGGTTCACGTCGGTAGTGCAATTGGTGGGTTTCGAACCGACAACCACATGATCGCAAGTCCGACGCCCTGGCCGTTACGCTACCGCCACTTTTTCAATTAATGCCATAGTAGGCATAGTGGTGTATATTATTCAATTCCACTCACAATTCGAGCTGCTCGCCTGGGAAAGTACCTCCACCTTGTAGAAAATCGTAGCCAAATAATATAGCTCCGTGCTATGTTGTGTTCCTAATCGTGAGCAAGGTCGCCAGAGCTCCGCGAGGAACCGTTGTGTTGGCAGTGTGGGGGACCGGTGGTGTTTTGTTACCGCCGCTGTCATGCATGGCAGAATGCTGCCAGCCAAACTATTCCTCCTTAATTTACAGGGTCGGCAACGCGCGAGTGATACCCCTGGTGTTGCAAGCATCCATAGGCTACGGTAACCGCTTACCATGAGGCGGGCCGTATTCTTGTATGCCACCTTAGTGGTATAAAAAAAAAGACATCTTACAATATGAAGCGATAATAGATTTTTTAAATGTTTTAGCACTTCAAAAGGATAATTAAATCAACTCTCTGCACTGGTCCTAGCATACGCAACATGACAAATACTCTTCTATATGATAAACTATAGCAAATGTCCACACAGATTATAAAATTATCTCTAAAATAGTATGTCATCCTAGTACAAGCAACATTTGACGAGGGTTGTAATTGTACAATTTGTAATTATACTTTTTACAAGATTTATGCATTACATTTATTTTACTTACCTACTTATCTTCTTCATACGAAAAGAGGTTGAAACTATTTCCCATATGGTGAAAGGTTTGTTTATTCCTAACTTTTACGAAGCCTTCTGAGGGAGGGAAAGCGTGGGTAGCGAGTGTCAAGTTGCTCGATTATTATCAATATTTGGTCCCAAGAAACGTTGGTTGGGTATTGAAAAAAGGCGGCTACTTTGATAATATACAATATTATTTGCTTTGATTTTAAGTTGGTTTCTTCTTCTAGGTTCATTTTGTAATCCCCAGGGATGAACCCGAACGGGCGTTGCACAGGGGGGTTCAGGGGTTGTCTTTTAAGAGGACACAGTGCTCCCCTTCATGTGCTGATGGTGGCCACCGGGGTGGTTTTAGTGGGTAAAAATCCCACACTCCCCGGTCTGATCCCCGAAGACCAGCCGCCTTTTGAAGGTTTCCCCCCGTAAACAAAAAAAAAGGTTCATTTTAGAAAACTATTCCGTTTTGTATGTGTGACCCAGATCTTGGTACTTACTTAAATTGCCTGCTCTATCTTACCTTCGTTGGCAAGCATAAACACAATATTTATGCTTGCTACTAGGCAAGACTTAGTTTTTACGCATTCAACAATAAAAAAAAAACAAACAGTCTATCGTAATCTGTTGGGTATAAAGCTCTCTCTGGCATGCATGGATGTTGCCTATAAAGCATGAACCGAAAAAATATATACAGTTTGTTTTGTGTTTTCGTATAACCAAAGAGCGTACGAATAAGTTTTGATGTGAAAAAATAAAACCATTCTGTTTTTTTTTCCGGTGTATCCCTGGTTTGTATTATTTTGGCGTTCTTTTTAATATTATTCCTTGTTTTACTGATAATACAAGTTTTAATGATATTGTTTGTATTATAGAAAATAATGTGTTACATTCTATGACAATTTATAGCAGTTAATATATGAATGGATTTATTTTGAAACATATTGTTTTACCTAGTACTATTGTTGTATTTGTGTACAGAATTACAAATATACATGTTTATTTTCAGCTACAAACTTGTGTAGTAGTGTTTGAAAATGAGTGTCAGTGATGTTACTATAATTATGGCATTTTGCTGACTAGACTAAGTATTTTTCCACCTTTGTACACCTTGTGTGATGTAGGCGAAATCCTAGTGTAAAGCAACGTTTGAATAAAAAAGAAACAATTGCATTTAACCTTAAAATACGGATGTGCACAAAAGACAAACTTGGAGAATTTTATAGTCTGGCAGTTACCTAACCAATTGAGTCAAAGTGCATAATCCGGCTGCAGCCACTTAATGGAGCAATTTAATTTTCTCGTAACGACCGTCTCCATGGGAAGAGGATACTTTTTGCTGCGTGCCAACTCGAACCAGCCGAGACGTTTACTCTGAAACCGCTTAACAAATTACTAATAACCTTTGGGAAGATAACGTATGCATAAGTTATTATTTTTTGTAGTTTGTCTATCCTTTTAGACATTAGCTGTCCAATTGTATACATATAAATATATTTATATCCGTCTTCGTCTTTCTATAACGACACACAAAAAAACATTATCAAAAACAAAAAAATAATACATAAAATTACACATTTACTTTCCAAATAAATACGTTGTTAGTTAATTAATTTGTATATTGTAACATCTTAATTTGTACAATAATCGTATCAAAATTCTGTTCTGATATGGCAATGGTTGCATAAATCTATATATAAAAAACAAAGTCGGGTTTTTTCCAACACTTATAACTCGACAACGCCAACGGGTGGACTGAATCTTAGGTTTTTTGGATTTGTCTCCTTCCCTAATAGCAAAATAACTATTAAAACATTCGGAAAAATCACGAAAAAGAACACGAAGAAAATTTTTTTTCTCATACATTCTGTATCTATCGGGAACGGATTGACAGATTTGACAGAAATAAAACATGGCCACAAATAAATACGGCGTTGTTTTCTGTTTCGGTAACGCCATTGTATTGTCCCAACTCCTTATACGCTACTGGTGTGATTTTGTTTTTTTTTGGATGGTTTAGATTTACAATTTGAGCCGTTAGGTGGCACCGCAATTGGGTTCTACGAGTGAATGATTGAGGTGACGGCTGCCAGGGATGAATGGAAGAAAAAGAAATGCAGCGCCGACCACAAATAAATTGAGGGAAGTAAAAGTAAAAAAAAAGCAAACAACAAGTATAAATTCTAGTAAACATCAAAGAGTAGATTATCTATACTCCTGTAGAGGCTCTCATTGAACCCCAGTAGTTTGTCGTCACCAGGTTGATGGTGAAAGCTGGACGCGACAAGCCAACAGGGTGAAATGGCACGCATTAGGGGAGGTTTTCAATCAGCAGAGAACTGATATAGGCTGATGATGATTATGCCGAGGACACCAGGAGATTCATCATATGGACATTAGAGTCTCTGGCATTTTTATGTATGAATATTACTCTAGCGGTCAGCTAGTTTTTAAAGATGACTATTTCACGACTCTGAGAAAACGTTTGCATAGCGACTATACCCAATGAAACCACTGACTACATCTTTTAACCCTTAAGGCGGATCGTTCACCTGGGCCCGTCAAATTCAAATTTCGAGTGGTTTTTCGCAGTTTGTTGGTCTTTAATAAGTTCTGCATTCATGGTAATGGAAATTGCGACATTAACTATACAAAATTCACAATATTTATCTAAAACCATTGCTTAAAAATCATTATTGTAGCTAAAAGTAGTGTAAAATGACAATTTTGACCAATTACACAGATTGCGCCAAGTTTTTGGTTTGATAAGGATTTATAAGTAAAGGTTTTAGTTCTCAGTTGTGAATGTTATATAGTTAATGTCGCAATTACAACTACCATGAATCTAGAACTTGTTATAGACCTACAAACTGCGAAAAATCACTTAAAATTTTAATTTCGCGGGCTCAGCTGAACGATCCGTCTTAACCACTGAAGTAACAGTTACAAGATACTTTTTTAGAGCGTACACTATATAAGTTTAGTAACTTGTATTAATTAAGTTTTAAATTTCTCATGGATGAACGAAGATTGACGAAACGAGTATACATGGCCAGAACAGATGGAAGAGTTGGAAGGGGCCGACCTCGGCGAACGTACCACAATCAAATTGCGGACGTTCTCAAAAAAGGTCAGGTTAAAAGCACCTTAAACCGACGATCATGCATGAGGAGATTAATGAATGTAGACGTGGTGACGTAATGAATGAATGTAGCTAAAGTGGTGTGCCAAGATCGTAGCAAGTGGAAATCTATAGTCTCTGCCTACCCCAATGGGAGACAGGCGTGAAAATATGATAGGTATGATAAATTTCTCATATAAGTGAATTGTCTGAATTGTCATATTCTTATGGGAATTTAAGATAACTCTAACCTCAAGACTGTCCAGGTGGGCACAGGTAAACGAACTTTCCAAAGTAAATACAACACAACATTAAAAAGAAACTACCCAACATTTCCAAAACGGTTAAGTTGTTGTTGTTTTAACTGAATGATGTTGTTAATGGAAGTTAGTTCGTATAACATGTAAATTATGAATTAATTTCTTCATTGCCGCCTCACACATGTGCGAGTAAGGGACGGAAAAGGAAAATATCGATGAAAACCAAATTATGAGAAGATTGACTAGACTTATGTTCGTAAACAAGGACCACGAAAATATTTTCTAATATCGGTATGTAATGAGCCTGAAGGAACACTCTCGATTAGTTTTATAGTAATTTTTTTTTTTTTTTTAACTGCAGGAGGGGGAAATCCTCATGGACGCCCAAGCTACCTCACGGATGAGCCAGCTTGGGCAGTGCCGGACTCTTACCGGCTAAAACCCTAACTCCTGCAGTGGAGCATCAGCCCCCGCGATGGATACGGGCGACTGCGTCCGTGTGAGTCATGTGTTGTAAATATGTGTGTGGGTCTGATGATGTAAATGTGTGTTATGTGTTATTGAATTTTTTGAGACTGTTTATGATTGTATTTCCTAGATGTATGAATGTGCTAAGGGTATGTTCGTTTTTGACTACTGTCGGAATATGGTATGGATTAATTTGATAATTGTTGCAGGTGGTTTCGTGGATGTATCTCGTGTTGGTAAATTTTGGGCAGGTTTTCAGAAGATGTTCTATTGTTTGGGAAGTGGTATTGTCGCAGGGGCATAAATCGTCCTGGACAATCTTGAATCGGTGTAGGTACTGTTTATTATAACCATGCCCGGTGAGAATTTGAGTTAGTTGAAAATCTGGTTTGGTATATTTTCTTAATTCCTTGATGGTTTCTATGTCTGGCAACCAATCCTTTAAATGTTCACCCGTTGTGGATGTTGTGTATATTTGATTGCTTTCGGTGTCTGTCTCTTTCTTTCTATTATATTTATAGTGGCTTATGGGGAATTCATGGAAGTCTGGTGTCTTGTGGAGGGTGGCCGCTTTCTTCGCTTCTCTGTCTGCTTCTTCATTTCCTTCCTGTCCTTCGTGCGCTTTTATCCAGACGAAAATGATGCTTCCAGTTTGTGTGATGGTGTTAATATTTATGTGTATGTTATTGACTATTTGGTTTGTGCTATTTCTGTTTTCTATTTCCTTGAGGGCGGACATGGAATCTGTAAAAATTATGCTGTTGGTGAGTTTATTTTGGGCGCAATGGGTGCATGCTTTATCAATTGCTATGCATTCCGCTTGAAAGACGGAGCAGCTGTTGTGCAGTTTTATTCGGTGAGTGATTTTTTGTCCATTTGGGTGGTGTATCACGGCAGCGGCTCCCACCTGATCATCATGTTTACTGCCATCGGTGAATATTTTAACGTATTCTGACGCATTGAGTAGCTGGTCAAGTTTTACCTGTGTTATGGATGTTATCACTTCAGGGATGGTGCGATCTTTAAGGTGTGGTAGTTGGGCCGGGTGAATGGGTCTATCGAGGGTGATGTCGCTGGGTAAGTATTTAGATATGCCGGATCGTTTTGTGTGTTGTATGTCTGATGTCTCTTTAACTTTCAGGTCAAGAGGGGTGAAGTCTGCCAGTGCTATTGCTGCTGTTGTAGGGATGGTGCGGAAACCTCTGATTGTTTTGACTGCAAATCCTCTTTGCAGTTTCCTTAAGGCATGCTGAACTCGTTTGTATTTGAGGGCTGGGCTCCATATTTCTGCTGCGTATGTAATTATAGGTTCTATGACGTGTTTATAAATTATTTCTATGTTTTCGGACTGTACTCCCCAAGTGGGACGTACGAATCTGCATAACTTTTGATGGATGGTGTGGGCTTTAGCAATAGCATATTCGCTGTGACTGATGAATTTAAAATGTTGATCTATGATTATGCCTAAAAGTTTTATGTGGTTGTCGAAAGTCAATTTGGTGTTTTCTATGTATATGGTGGCAGATTTAGCTTTCGGGGTGCACGTTATAGTCTGTGTTTTATCAGGTCCAAAACATAGTTTATTTTGCTTTCCCCAATTTGTGATGATCTTAAGGGCTTTCGTTGCAGTCTCTCCGAGTTCTAATGACGATCGCGCCGTGACAATCAACAGCACGTCGTCAGCGTATGCTTGTATGTGGCATTCTTCTGGGAGTGGGGTATCTAGGAGTTCGTCCATTATGATGTTCCAGAAGACCGGGCCGAGGAACGATCCCTGGACACATCCACGTGTTAGGGTCTTGGTGACGGTGGCATCGGAGAAGTGCAAGGTGGCACGTCTGTTAGTGAGGTAATTTGTGATTAGTCTGTATAGGTTGGCGGGGCACTTTATATAGTGTAAACGGTTCAAAAGGGCGGGCCACCAAGCGTGATCGAACGCCCCCTTTATGTCTAGCGACACTGCGACCGTGAGCTTCTTTTGCTGTTTGGCCAGCTTTAGTCTGGTGATGACTTCGTGAAGGGCGTCGTTGGTGGTGGTTTGTTGTTTGAATCCATATTGTCTTTTGTTGGATGTTTCGGTGATATTCATGTGGTATGTGAGACGCTTGGCTATTAACTTCTCGAAGACTTTGCCGAAGACGTTTATTAATCCTATTGGGCGGTAAGATTTAAGGGCATTGTAATCTAGCTTGTTGGGTTTGGGTATGGTTTTGACGAATGCCGTTTTCCAGGGGGTGGGGAAATGGGATAATCGGGTGCAGGAGTTGATGAGGTTGGTGAACAGAGGAGAATAGGTGATGATGAATTGGTGGCAGATGTCAGCGGTGAGGTGGTCGTCTCCGGGAGCTTTATTAGGATTCATCTCTTTAATGGCTTCTATTATTTCTATTTCTGTGAATTCGGAGTCGTTGTTTGTGTTGGGTATGGTGTCGGCTCTGGATCTGACTGTCTTTTGGTGGTCATCGTCAGCGGTGTCCTCTGGGAAGAACACGCTGAGGAGGGCCTGCGCAGACTCCATGCTCGAATTGGTGTATTGGCCGTTTTCCTTGCGTAAGGTAGACGGTGGCTTAGGTTGGGGTGTGTTTTTGAGGAGGCGGTTGGTGAGAGACCAAACGTCTTCTTTGCCCTGTCTAGAACAGAAGTTCCTGAAGTTTTCAGTGGAGGCTTTACGTATGGCAGCAGAGTATTCTTCGCGAGCGTCTAGTTGCTCCTTTAGGATGTTAGTCAGGTCTTTTTTGCCTTTTTTAAGGTCTCGAACGCGATGGTGTAGGTGTATAACTTTTAGTTTTAGGGATTGCAGGTCGTCGTTCCACCAGGGGATTCGGTATTTGAACCCCTTCTTGATTAATTTATTGTCGCATGCGACTCCGATTGCTTTGGTCACTTGTATAATATAGTCGTCAATTTGGTCAGCGTTGAGGCTTTCCAGATTGACTTGGTCTAGTTGTAGTCTGGTGATTTCGGATTTGATGGCGGCGTTAACTTCGTCCCAATCGGCGTCTTGAGTGTTGTATCTATATGTGGTGTTAGATTTTTTCTTTTTCAGGTAATGTTTTGTTAAGTTGAGTTTGAAGACGGAAGAGGGTGTAGGATCGTGGTTGACTTTCCAGGAGTCGATGAGGGTGTGTAGGTTGTTTGATGTGAGTGTAAGGTCTACTATGGAGGTTCTGATTTGGCCGTGTGTGATGGTTTCGAATGTGGGTTCATTTCCTGTGTTGCAGATGTTCAGATCGTTGGCTATTAAGAGGTCCAAAATTTCTTTTCCCCTACGGTTCGCGTGTTGGGATCCCCATACCTCGTGCCAGCCGTTTAGGTCGCCGCATATAAGGTGTTTACATCCTTTTGTGTCATTTAAAAATAGCTCAGGTTGGTCGAGGGTGTTGTGTTCGTCACTTTCAGGCTCTACATATATGCTGCAAATGTATATTTTGGTGTTCTTTAGGGTGAGTTGAACGATGCACAGGTTGGGGGTGGAATGTTTGGTGATGCCGAGTGTAGCGCCTAGGCCAGTTTTAATTGCGATGCAGGCTTTTGTCCATCGGCTTCCGGGAAACTGGTAAACGTCGTATCCTCCAATAGTTGTTAGTGAATTTGCTTTGCCAATGTATGGTTCGGAGATGCAGACAATGGAGTAATCGTGAGCTGTGACGTATTGCTTCATCTCGTGTGTTGCCTTGTAACCCCGTCCCAGGTTGCACTGGAGCACTGTGAGTTGGGGGTTCGTCTTTTGAGAAGTTCTTGTTGTGGGTGTTGGGTGAGGAGAGTTGTTAGTTGAAGACTGATTTTGTTGGATATTGTTGTTATTATGTCGCTGTACTATTGCTGTTTTAGTTGTTGGAGTTTTATAGTAATTAGGTCAGCGTTCTCTCATGATCATATAGGTAAAAGACACTTTATTAAAATCTACGCAAATTACTGTTTCAATAACTAGTGGGCTTGAGCGCGACTGCTACGCTAGAGGTCCTAAGTTCGATTCCAACCCAGGTCGAGTGTTATTGGGTTTTTCTATGAAATTCTCAGTAGCAGCTCGGAGTTTGGGTTTGTGCCCGGTTAATTGCAATAGGCTTGCCCCCTATTACATGGGACCTAAACATACCGGCGAACTGTGAGTGTACGTCAAGCCTCTAAGAAACTTTGCGGGGAATACAAAGCGTTATTATGATGGTATGATATTGTTTCAAGTTTTCAACTTTTTTTATGGTATTCTGGCCCAAGTCGGAATCACACCGTAGCTGTGGCCAATTAATCATACAATCTACGAAAAAGATAGGTAGCTAACGACACCTGTATCTGTATTTTGATAAATATTAATATATTTTGTAATAAAATAATATATCACGCATTTTGTGTCAAAACGAAGGTGTTATTAGCTGCTAAACGTACTAAACCCCAGGCTGATAATGAGTCATGATCAATCTATATCAAAACGCAAATGATATCTAACTCTTTTATGTAGGTACTGTATCTACATCATTACATTTTCTCTCTTGCCTTTTATTTATATTTCTCTTTAAATCAAAAATTGGTTCAAACCAAACTGCAAACCATCGACATACCGTAAGCCGCATCCCTGCTTTAATTGTAAATTCGCTTGCGAATAGCATTAGTATTTAATTAAAAGTTGTCTCGCACTTCTGCTGCGGTTGACGCAATTCTCATAAACCGGCAAATATGTTGACTGTGGGGTCTTTCAACGTTTTTAAGCTTCTGTTGAGACGCTCCCCTTGGTTTTATATAATGACAGCCTATTTATATTGCCATATAATTACAGGAGCAAAAGGAGATAGTGGGATGAGTTGGACTGCTTACAAAAAGATTGGCCTTGTGGGGAAGGAATGGATTTCCGTAAATAATATGTATATATATATTTGGTCGTATGGCGGAATGGAATGACGGAAAAAAACCTGGAAATGGACATGGAGAAATGGAAGACTAAATGGAGACGTATTCTTACAGTAGAAATCGACCTCAATTGATCATACAACTACGGTTGTCGATGGTCACAGTGACACTATATAGAAGTAGTGGTTTTTTAATACGTTATTTTTTCTTGAAATAATATTTTTTCTGCTACCCTTCTGCTATGGGAGGTGGCAGGATATGTTGAACTGGTAGCGACTAAAATCTGACTTCCTTTGTCCTAATATCAAACACCTATCGAATACAGTATCTACAAACTTCGTAACTATATTATATTGAATTGAAAGTTTATAATTAATTTTATAAATTCAATCAGATCTGGTTTTTCTAACATATCAGTAGAAAATTACAACTTTTCTTTTGTATGGTATTTTGAGAAGTTAAAACAAGAGCTTCAAAGTCTACGAATTATTGCAAAGTAGAAATTTAATAAAAACCCTTATTCGGGATAAAATAAATTTAAAAGCCTAGAAGCCTCTAACAAGGTTTTGATTACAGAAGAAAAGGTAGAAAAAAATCCAGCTAACACAAAAACGTACGAGATTTAAAATTCTATACGCGCGCGATCGGATCGTTTTACATTATTTTCTCATTGAACCAAATTGGTATTTGGGGACAGTACTGTACGCACCTACTGTGGAAACATACGGGTGGATAGCGGTGCCTAGCCCACCATTTTGATGCAAGCGCAAAACACAAGTCCCGTCATCACACAAGGTGGTTTAGGCTAAATCTTACATAACTCAGACTATAATAAAATTATTACCAGTACTTTTAATGTCAAATCACAAAGAAAGATACTGTTATTTTAGAACCTAGGTTTTCCTTGCATGATCTTTTATAATGGCGAATAGTAAATCAAATACAAAATCATTAATATAAAGAATGGATTATGCAACAATTGCCGATCTTGTGTCAACTTTCTCAAGTAGTATTTGGCAGCTGTTTCATAAAAATCATCCTTTAGCCCGTCGAGGAACAATTAGTAGACACAATCGTTTTTTTTTCTGTAATAAAACAGTATATTCAGAATAACCGTCGCTTTCCGGCCACATCTATTCTCCCCGTCCGTACATTCCGCAGTAAATCGGAAAATTTTAAAAAGATCAATGCCTAATAATCCAATATCGAATGAATTGCCTGCAAATTCGTGTTGGACGTGTCTTGCATGGCGCTCCACTCGAGCTTTCTCTTGTTGCCACAGAGTTGAAAAAATTTTGAATGGTCCAAATAATATAAGTAATGTCATGACATGGTTACTTTAATACCTTATTGCTTTTGTACTTTCTTACCTAACTGCTATTGTTTATGTAATTATGCATTATTAGCTATTTATAGAAAACACAGTGGGCAAAATATATTTTTATATAGATAATTTTACTTGATAGATAAATTAAGTCGGAGCAAAACCCTACTGAATACTTAATTGAAACCACATGATAATTCCTTGTAATATTTATCATTCTTCCACTTCAGAGCTTTCAAATGTTTGATTCAAAATATTACTGACTTACCTTGTACATAACTTCTGAAGATCTATTCCATTCTGTACTCTGTGTTCGACTCAGTATGCCCAGCGTTACCGGGAACCTCGATGGCTAGCGCAAAATATCACACTCCAACATAATAAAACAATTATTATTATCGGCTTATAGAAAAAGGTGGACTTAATTCTTAAGGGAAATTAATTTTCTGCTAAAAATACATCCGTATGGCATTAAAGTAGGCATGTACAAAGTTAGTCATCAGTTGAATGACCTAATGATCTGATGTCAGTATAAGATAGATATCGTGGAAGAAAAAATTGTCACCATGGAATCAATCCTTAGTAGTTTAATTTGCAAAGTGAATGAGGTATCGTAACTGGGCTAAAATTTTTCTTCGACAATAAACATCACTTTCTTTGAGCTTGAAATAACAAATAACAGTTTATCCAATATTTATGCGGTAAATGATTATATAACTCAGGATAAAATATAGATATATTAGTCTACAAATGGAACCTCCCAAAGAATCCCCTCATATCCCATAGGAAATGAGATTTTTCCGAATTTCCAATCAGCGGAACAAACATACAATATTGTGGAGCTCTTGTTCAATATTAATTCATTACATTTTAAATATTTGTTCAGTGTTATATGGAATACTATCTGTATATGAACTACGAGTATGTACATATATTCTACCTCTGCCTATATATACTACTATATGTTTAGGTTGCCTTGAACAAAAACACAGATCTCGATACTATTACGTTGTGTTTTATCAGTGCAAATTAAATGTGGGGACCGTGTGGGGACGGGTTAGAATACAATTCTTCACTGCCATTTAGATAGGCATCTCGTAAGAGCCGAGAAAATATCTGACTTATACGGTGGTAAGATCTCTTAGAGTTTGACTAGCTGGCAACCACCCTTACGTCGGGGTCTGTTATAAAGCACCCTCGTGTGTATAACTTTTACGCGTGAGAGCCACTTCTCTGTTGCTTGAAAATTTCTTAACAAAAAAAATAAGCCAATACCTTGCCCGGCCTATGAATATAAACCCAATCTCACACAAAACTGTCTAAGGAATAGGTACAGTTTTTATTTTAAAAATCCATATAAAAACTAGCATGTATACTGAACATACATGGTATCCATCACTGTCAACTTTCTTCAATCGATTTTCCATTTACATACATACCATCACGCCTGTATTCCCCGAAAGGTTAGGCAGAGACGTACTTAATTTACACCCACAGTTCGCCGGTATGTTTAGGTCCCATGTTATAGGGGGCGGGCCTATAGCCATTAACCGGGCACACATCCAGACTCAGAGATTTTCCATTTAATCTCCAAAACATAGAGTTTATTACCTATTGCGGAAATTTGACAGACGTGGTAACTGGATGTGCTGTTGACTGTACTTACTTTAGTTTGTCTGACAATCACATTTGCAATCAACTCTTCACATTACTTAAATAAAAATCATAAATATTCATCAACTTAAACGATGCCGAGTAAGACACACACAGTTGTAAATGCAGATTATTTTAAAATATGAGACAGCCCTGATATCACAGAACGCGAAAGCACATAAAGGATGGAATCAGCATTTTAGGAGAGCCCTATTATTAATCTCGTGACCCCCCTCGCACCGCTACACCAAGCCTGCCCCTCCGGCGCCCTCACCTCACGCGTTGCTTGTTTGCCGCGGTACAATTAAAATGCTAATTATTTGCCGACAACTCAAATTGTGGACTGTGTGGAATTACGAAACACAAAATATACGAGTATTATTGAACGGCTAAATTATTATGTAGTTTTACGTGGTTAAATTACATATCGGTTTATGTAATTGGACACGCTATTTGCATCCAATATTTGTTGTGTTGTCCGCAAATAATGTCGGAAATTGTAGTTAAATGGTGTGATTGCCTACTTTAAAATTTGACCCTCGACGATCAAATTTGTTTATCATAGATCCATTTGCCTAATGCAGTTTTAATTAGGATAGAGAAATATTAAAGGATGTTGATTTATACAATGCCTAAAAACCTTGTCAATTTTGAAATAAGCATGATTTTTGAAAATCCATGAAGGTTATTCACCTAGTATGGATTTTTACACGATAAAAACAAGAAAAAGCAGGCCGGGACATGAAGGCGGCCTCTTCTAAATATCAAAATTACAAACAAGGTTGTTCGATTTCCGCATAGATAAAAAATATGTACTTACCTATATAAAATATTTGTAATACAGGCAGTTTTCCCGTGTTTGTTTATGTAAGGATTTGTATTTGGTAACGACATATCGATACAAAGGGAAATCTCAGCGTATCTATATTATAAAAAACATTTAAAGAACATCTAATAATAAATAACTCCAACACCCAATCTGGAACACACATTTTCAATAGAAACCTAACGACAAGATATCTACTAAATTGTAATACCTACACGATCAAAATGTATGAAACATCTGATTTTTTCATATTTGAAGATCGATTCGATTGATCGATTTTATATAATAGGTACAGTAACAGACAACAGATTAAGCATAACACGGTTTTAAATCAAACATTAAATATTATTTTTGTTTTTTTTTTCTTATTATTACTCTCAGTAAAATTAAGCTTTACTGTAAATGTATGTATAGGTACCGCAAATCTGTATCCGATGGTCACAAAGGGTCTGGTTGAAAACCAGCGACTGGCACATTCTGAACCAGATCCTATTTAGCGAACCCAATTTTATTGTATGTTTCTTTTGTTTGTATATGTATATAGTGTGTCAAAATGGGTACCTCTAAATAAATTACATTTCTTACATTTCTCTCTTTCTTTCTTTCTATTCAACCCGAAGTCCAATTAAAACTATACACATCATTCACATTATATTTAGAACGTTAGTAAGCCAAGGGAAGCAATGCGAAAAATTATTATAAAAAAGAAAGAAGAAATACCTAATTAGTCATTATTAGGAACAATTTTCTTTAAAAGTTGATCGTTTTCATTAAGTAATACGCTCGTTTTACTGCGGGAAAACAACCATTTAATTTTCACGGTGTATAAAGAATAAAAATAAGGAAAACAAATAAACAAAATTAGGCATTACGGAAAAGGTGCCTTACAAAGTTGTCAAGTCATTAATTGTCAAACGGTTCATAATGAGAAATAAATATCCCATAACCTCATACATACATACATAGACTATTCCCGCAGTCATTTGACCCGTTTAATTCAAATGATTACACTGAAATAATCAAAGAATTAATTCTATCAAAGACGTTCACTCTACATTGGGGGTTCCAACTCGTTGTGGGACTGCACAGTCAAATTTTTGCAAATATGACAACAGTAGCGCTTTATTTTCACCCTAGAAACAGTGCGAATTATTAATTAAGCTTCGTAAAATACAGCGATACTCTTCGCGCGGTCTGCGTGAGAACGCAATTCAAATACAATTTTCGTTATAATAAATTGTCTTGACATTACCTAATTGATTAATTAACGTGAACATGAAAGGGTAACAAGTGGCAACTTCGCGATATGGCCCCGTGATTTATAATCTAATTAATTTTGTTTAATTTAGTGTGAAGGCGTATCTTATAAACTATAATAAAGAGTGTTTTATTTAAGTGGAGCATAGGGAAATCTCAAATAAGAGGTAACACAACGGTTTATTTTTTGGTTTGAAGGCGTAAACTGACCACGAAGATATGTAAATATTGTCATTTGCAATATTTGGTTCTTTGGCGATTTCCGAAGCCGTAAACTGACTACGTCAAGGATAGCTTAACTACACAAATTGAGTTATGCTTTAGATTGTTATTAGCACTAATTCTTTAATACACAATTCCCTACCTTCGTAAATAAGGACCAATATTTTCTCAAAGGTGTCCTTAAACCACTTTTTATGGATTTTGATACGGCTGTCAAGGACCCGAAATGTTGGGATTTTAATAATGTCAATATAATGCGACAAAATCCGTAAAAGTTGTTTTATTTTAGGGTCTAATATTCGTATAGGTGACAAAAACAGAATTATATCAAAGTTTACAAAAGTCCTAAAAGACCAACCATAGCAATAGATTTTTTATCCTATTACCAAACCAATAGACACAGAGCATGGTCAGAAGTAATCCGTGAGTGCCAATCGGAAATACATCGTACATGTCTCGCTTTTGATCTTCGCTTCCCTTGGAATTTTCTTCATGAACTTAATGTCTCAAAATGGATCACGTCAAAGAATAATGATATCTCGTAGTGATGGGAGCAATGAAACTATGGAGTAAAAATTATATAGGTAAGGTTATGGTTATTATTTTTATTACTACTAGTAAGGACAGTTACCAATATGTTTGCATGAATACCGTCAAGTTATCTACTCGTATTTAACGCACGTTTGGCGTAGTGGTTGAGCAATCAACTTCTGCATCATAGATTGTAAGTTTGATCCCTGCACGGAACAAATGTTTTAATAAATAGAGGATCTCATAGTAAAAAAAATATATTTTTGTAATACAAATCACTTTAATCCTAAGAACTGAAAGGAAGGTTTCACAAAATAGGTTTCATACGAAATGTGATATATATTATATCAAAGTTGAGCATCAAGTTAATGCCCATCCCTAACGAATATTTCGGCTAACACTCCCTTGCTGGACTCACAGGGAATTACTAATGGCACGTAACGCAGTGAGAATATTATATTGGAATAGTGACGTGCGGATTACACGTTTTATTTCGAAGGCTCAGGATTAAGCCGTTTGTTTACCAATAGGATTATGACGTGATCAGGAATTTGTGATGTTTAGGGAATTTATAGTAACAGAATTTACAGTATTTGGATGACATATAGCAGTCAGGGTTATTAATAGGTCTGTTGGGATTCAAATTAATTTTAAATATAACATGCCAACGTACCACAACCAAATTGCAGACGTTCTCAAAAAAGGCCAGGTTAAGAGCACCCTAAACCGATAATGATGATGATGATGATGCATGAGTAGGTAAATGAACGTAAATGACGCGAAAGTGGTGTGCAAGGATCGTACCAAGTGAAAATCTAGTCTTACCCCAATGGGAAATATGTATGTATGTATCACTGATGTCATTGATTTAGACAGCCACCAAACTGATGGCTATTATGGTGATTAAAATAATCACATTACATGACCCCTCCTCTATTCATAAAAGCTACTACTGATGCATTTCTCCCCTAAAAAGCCAGCTCGTTAGACCGATGAAAGCAAACAGTACGTTACACATTTTAGACGCTGCCTCTAAACCTAAAAATAAATGTAGTTTTAACTGTACTAGATACACACAACTCACTGCATAAGTTTGCTCACTTCCTAACAAACAATTTTCTAAACAGAAAACTTCAAATAAAAGAACAAGACAACACTAAAACAAAGAGGCTAACAAACAATTGACATCTAAAACACACTCCGTATCCGACCGTCTTGCAAACAAGCAAACGGAGCTGTAAGCCATTTAAGAGACAAACAAATCGTAAATGCGAGTAAAATGAAGTCACTGACGGAATCTCAAACAGTATAGTGTTATTTAAACAGGCACTAAACACCCCGGACTGATTAATTGTCTCCGCCTAAATAAATACTGACGGATCTTCAGTAAGGCTGATGCTGTAGTCAAGGCTTTCAGAGATATATAAGAAAGTGCGATGAAAGCAATAAAATAAAGAATATTTAAAAACTGGAAATTTTTGGAAAGGAATTCGACGAAAATTAGACTTACTGCGTCAATAAAATTCCATTGTCTACTAAATCTAGTAGATGTGACCACGGGGTTTAAGCTCTTAGGATCATGTCTAATGTAATAGCTGGCTTAGAGTCATTGAGTAAACTAAAACTTTACTACATTGAAATATTAAATATGCGCAAAAAAGTTTACGTTTTAAGTCACATTTACAAAATTATTTCTTGTATAAAAAAGTAAGTGCGCAAATTGTACTTTTAAAACGATTTTCATCAACTTATAGCAATTGAGTCAGTGCAGTAACCAATTAGATTAGAGAACAACGTCGCTTCTGCCTCTCTCAGGATACAAAACACGCTTAATCGCCTGCCTTCCGAATTCTATTCAAATTAACATATTTTGTTGGAATTTCGGGGCAAATTAAGTAGAAATAAGATTAGGTCAACGTAAATAAGTGGACGGGCCACGACATCAGTCCTAATTGACTGTGACGGGGGATGCTCAGCTTCCCATCATTATTGCATTAACGGACTTTCAATTCTGTGATTTTTGTTAAGGTTTGCAAGGATTTAAACGATGGCATTCGTATTTATTAGGATGGTGATTGAAATAAAAATGGGAGAATTTAAATTTTTCGACCGTTTTTCGTTGGATATCTTTTTCGTCTGTATTAGAACTAAAATGAGGATTATGTCGAGCTTTCTCATTGTTTCTCGTTCCTTATTCCAACAACCTCACTGTTACTGCCTCGCTGGCTTCGAAGAACGCTGTGGACTAACACATTTATTAAAGATATTAGTACTTTGGTATATTTAAGAGATGTAATAAAATGTATATTTTGTATGCTGCTAGAATTTTATTTTAAGCAAAAAAAATTTTTTTTATTTTTTCACTAAAATTAACTCAATAATTTTTGACACTTATTATTTCAAGATATTTAAGTCAGTGTATGAAACTGAAACATTGTTATTGTTGCAAAAAACGTACAAAAGGACCATGATTATAAAGCGCCATTTTGTCTCTCCCATAAATATGTCCTTTGCAAAGAACCGCGTAACCTCTACGGTAAGGACAAAGGTCATAGGTTGAGCCCGAAAATGATTAATCACTGGTCGTATAGGGGACGTTAAAATATGAGTAGGGGGACATTAAAACACGGGTACCGTTGGCCACCAATACATCATGCGTCCATTGTCACAGATAAGTTATGGCACCATGATACAGATGCAGAATCAGCTGGTGGTTTTTATATGACAGCATTGGTAAATTTGCATGGTCTAGAAGTCGTCTGCATAATTAAAATGTTTTTTCTAAATAGGTTTTACTTGCCACAAGACATAATCGCTGGTTTGATAATCGATCTTTTTAGAGCCATGCAAGTAAATGACTAGAACAACCAAATAATACAGAAAAAAATACAATAAATTATGTCTTAAGCTTAAATTTGCATAACAAAAAGGAATATTTTAATTTCTATCAACTTAATTTTCATTAAAATTTGTTCATTAAACCATCATTTTAGATTGACCAATTGGTCCTTTTCCCTAAACAGTTTATGTGAGCTACATTTGCACGAGAAGTTGTGGATAAAATATGGATTATGAAGAAAAAACTAGGCACTTGAATGGTTTTAAAGCATCTTGTTAAATAAATCCATATTAAAAATAGTTTGTTTAAATCGTGTTCTTTACAACAACTAAGGTCAATAAACGACTTATCACATTAACGCACAACACAACAGTTCATCAAGCAGTCAGGCCAATCTTTCAGTTCAGACGTTACACAAAAAGTCAATTGCGTGACATAATCATCGTCTCCAAGCGCGGGGACAATAAACTCTAAGGACCAACAATTAATTATGGCTCTAAGCCTCCATTGAGAGACTGAGCCAAGCTGAAACAGTAGCCCTTTTGTTCGCACAGTTGGTGTTTTCTTGAATAACTTAATTAATAAAGTTCTTTGGAATGGGCCAAAGAACTGATGTTAAGTATAAGTTTCCACTTTTTTTGAACAATTATTTAGCAGATAAGAGGTGTATATAGTTAGGCCTTTACCATTAAATACTTATCACTAAAGATTTCTGAAACTTGAAGTGACACTATGTTATTTACATATATGTGATATGTTATGTACTTATTTTTTTAACATCAAACCCACTGTATACGACATAGAATATAAAGTAATTAATACGTACTTTCTATAATATTAATAGACAATTGCTTCATCCATGACGTAATCATCCGTCGGAAATTCGTAATAAATTCCCGTTATGTCTAATGACAACCAAGAGAAAATAAAATATCAGATTTAATTCATCGACAATACTAAAAACAATGGACACAATCATTATATCATTCATAATGACATCTGAATAGTAAACAAATAAATTGTAATTATTCCTTCTCGTTCACCTTTGTTTCTGGAACAAACGACTAAAATACTTGGTACTATAAATCAGACGAAACATCAACAAATTATTTCGAGCTTAGCTTAACCCGTAACACTAGTATAACGGCAATATATAAAGCTAACTACGTTTAAAATTGTTAATGTATTAGAAGAGAGAAACACAACAATGATTTTGGAATAACACAATGAGACAAAACTTGGATCTTAGATTTTACACTAGCGAGAAAAATGTCATCAATTTAACCTCTTCACAACTACAGCTTTCTATCATACATAAATAAAAAGAGCTGTCAGATTTTCGAGTTGTCTAATCGCAAAAATATTTCTAAGAAGAGACAATGTATTTTTAATTATCCTCTGCATGGTGTTGAATATAGTGGCGAAGTCAATGGGCACAGGATTTTATATTTAAAACGAATAAAATTATCCTATTCACCACAAAATCACTAAAATGATCTCCTCAGATAGTATTCAAAATACAACAAAAGAGTTCACAAACTTTTTGCACGGAAAACTGTAAATGGATAATGTTGCAAAGTTTCGAATACAACTTGTATTTAAGTTGGATTTGTTCCAAAATGCACAAAAGTGTGTGCCCCGTGGGCCCATTAAAAGTTGCAATTTTAACCCTCAAAACTCTGCCCCAGTAGAGTGGTTGAAACCCATTGTTATTTTGCTAGTGGACACGAACATTGGATATGTGTGAAAGTGATTTATTTTGTGAAATTAATGAATTGATCTAACACTGAACAGTAATGTTTGCTATTGTTTTGGGTAATTGAAACATTCTCATCTGATTTGCTTATTATTTGCGCTTCTACACAGAATACTAAATTTCAAATCTATTCATGGAATTTGTGATCTGTACACAATACAATGTCACATTAAATTAACGAGTTAATGTTTTAAATACTTACATAATGTTTATAAAGGTTATATTTTCAGAGTTCAACCCAAGCGGGGGCTGTACACAGCTCGTAGTATAATTAAATGAATTCAACGCCATTTAAAACCTTTCAGATCGCAATTTGCCAAAAACTTTTCAATATAAAAAAAGGGACATTTTTACACAGTTACGTTGTCTCACTAATAATGTTTTCACACTTTATGGAAAAGGGATTTTCATTGTAGTTGCGATATTCACTTTTATCATAAATTCTATTCAACATTTTTATAAATGTTTGAACATGCTGGTAACTTTTATAATAACTAGGTATATTAGTTTATAGCAGATACTGTCATAATATAATTTAAGGTAAACAACAAAGGCGTTAATTAATTACATTATAATGAACATGTCAACTCATTACGTAGGGTTTAATGGCACAACAACCGGCGGGATACATAAGGCTTTATCTAAATAATGCGAGGGAATCCCGCCCTTTATTCCCGCGACGTTAGAGGCTCAGATGAAGAGGACGCGTGGACATAGCTCTTGATGACCTAATTTGAACTTTTGAATATTGTTTTGTTTTTTCTTGAGCTTGGATCGACCTACCTGAAAAAACCTCTTTTTTTCCAGACAAACAGTAGTATATAGAACTTTAATTGCAAATATTCATTTTATGGCTATCACCGTTCTAAATTGGTACAATAGGGTAGTTGACTGGTTTTTGATTTACTACAAATTATTGTCCTATTGAAAAATGAATTACAAATAATTCGCAGACTGAAACAAATATTTGAATCGAGTCATAAAGTTCTAAGATATAAACTTTTAAAGTTTTTGGTGGGGATTGAGTGGGGATGCTCTGTCCCTTTCCCGCAAAACGAATGCCAATATGGAATTTGTATGGCGCATGCACGGTTTTACGTCACAACGTGCTATAGTACGCTCTCTGTCTAGCATAAAATTAAAATGCTTATAGCTTCCTTATTTTTGAACCGATTTTGATTTTGTTTTTGTTGTTCTAGAGATTTTCTCGACGACGTGTAACACCAACCCGAACTAGACTAACGCGGTGGACCATTATCTTATCTTATCTTATATAGGGCCGAGGCAGCAAGGCCCAAGGTGTACTTCGACCCAATGGGATCTTTTGTGCTTCCCCTAGATACCTACTTACTACTACTCATCCCCGCCCAGTTCTTCAAACAGCTCTTCCATGAGCTTTATAATGAGGCCTGGGGGTATGAGTTTGTAGTCCTCTGGTCTTGGGTAACCCTGCCCCAAAAGGCGCATTCACTTTCTAGCCATTACATCGCATGTACACAGAAGGCGGTGGACCATTAATTAATCCCATTTGATTCTGAGAGGTGACCCGTACCCTGCTGGTTACCATACCATAGAACTGAACATTATTATAATCTTTTCCCAATTACTCATTAAAATATAACTCAGAGTTAAAAATTTTGAAAAAAAAACCACGACGATTGTGGTCGACCTACACAGTCACTGGTGCATGCGTGCCGTGAACTGGGACTGGTCTACTCAATCCGCTATGGTTCTATCTTCAAAAGACCATCTCAGATTGTCTGCATTGTAACACTTAGGTACATATGGCCATAAGAAGTAAGATCGCCACAAAGTACTATTTACAGAAATAAATATAATTTATCCTTTGAGGTCCTGGGTTAAATTCCGACATCGAGCAAAGTGTTATTGAGATTTTCTATGAAATCTTCAGTAGCATCTTAGCGTTTGGATTTGTACTTAAATAGCATAAATTACATAGGTATAGTTATCCGAGCAAAATCAGTTTGCAATATACCACCACGAAATACTTAATTACATATAAATTCATATTAATTTCGCTTCACTAACGAAAAACCCTTCATACTCCGCAAAGACATATCATTATTACTATATTCAATTACTTTCCTTCACTAACAGGAAAGAAAAATAATAACCTGTCCATTTCCGTATCCCCTCTCACGTTAATGACGTCATCCTTAATGACCTCACAACTAAGTCCTCTTAATGGTTCATCATAGTCCCAATAATGTTCTTTTAGTCTATATTTGTGCGAAGATTTTTCCAATTCTGTAAGAATTTCTCTAGAACCTTAGCGGGTTCCCCCACCCTATTTAGAACCTTCCGACCAAACTTTATGTCTATATGTTAGTCTCTGAGGAAGGTATTAATGGATACCCACACATTGCTGGTATATTTAGACCCCTTTTCAAGGGAGCGAGCGTATTTTCATCCCGCCTGCTTACTGAGAATTTCATAAAAAAAATTAATAACGTTTTGTGTAACAAATTATTTCCTTCAGCAAAGCACCAAATTTTTATTACAATTGCTATAAATTGTTCACAATTCTTTTCACCTGAAAACGAATAAGATCTCTTCTAACTAAAATTGTGAGTAGGTCCGCGCGTGACGTCACACTATTCCGAAAGATCAAGTTATATGTTCAGAAGGTTAACACTTTCATTACATGAACACTATATTACACAAAGAAGAAGTATTTTAACGAACTTATTCAGGTCAACTTATCCATACAAAGTCAAAGTCAAAATCAAATTGTTTTACCTTTTTTTATAATTAGATCACAAAAACAACAATCTATCCAATTTTTCTTCTGTTCTCCCTCTACCCCTCCACATTATTTTTAATTTTTACAATTTAAGCGTTATCAAAAAACATCTCAACTTCCGTGTGGCACGGCAATCAACCACGCGACTTTGTTATCTGTGTACTCACGTTTATTTGTATTGGAACTTCTGTAAACTTTACTACTCTATGAACTGAGTGAGCGTTTGATCTGAACATATTCTCCGCTCGAACGTGAGACACGGAGCTGCCTCAAAGGATTTGTGCACGGTTGTGAACTTCGCGTCAATGATCGGGTGATTTAGTTCAACACGCTATACAAGTATACACTCTATTTATAAAATATATAATAAGAATTACCACGTATTTCTGCAGTTAAGCAGCAAAGCAAATGTCTTTTCAAATTGGTTTTTAACTGACGAGCTGAGTGTAAATTGTTTCTTATAGCCTAACGTGTTTCCACTGCTGTCAGTCAAGAGTAACAGGAAGCTATGAAAAATTAAAGCTCAGCTCTTCGTGAAAATTGTGGAAACGAGTAATATAGTATAAATAGTTCCGACGATTATTTTTTTGGAGCGGCATTACCTTTTCTTTCACTAATTTCTGTCAACGATCACTTCCATTTCTTCTTTTAAATCATAACGTCTATATTTATCACTCTTTTCATACCATATCATCGTGTGCCACATTAACTTTCCTAAAATTTTTCTGTCACTGGCGCCATTTCCAGATTTCCGCTTTCAGACTTCCACTTTCAGATTCATTCAAGTTTCATCTTCCAGGCTATAAAACATTATGTTTAAAATTCTCTTTTGTACACACCCTTAAAATATAATTTTCGATTGATATCTAGGTAATACTTTAAAAAAATGTAATCTAGCCTAAATTTTGTAAATGTCAAATGAAATTCTACTAAACCAAAAACAACACCAAACGCCAACAAATTAGATTGAATTGAAAACGAAAATTGACCAAAAGGTGACATTAGTTTCGTTTTTTTATGGGATAGGAGGGCAAACGAGCAGACGGATCGCCTGATGGTAAGCGATTACCGCCACTCATGGACACCCGCAACACCAGAGGAGTCACGAGTGCGTTGCCGACCTTTTAAAAGGGGATTGGGCTCCGGTAACCTCACTCACTCGGCGAAACACAACGTAAGCGTTGTTTAACGCCGGTTTTCTTTGAGGCCGTGGTATCACTCCGGTCGAGCCGGGCCATTCGTGCCGAAGCATGCCTCTCCCACGTCAAGAAGTATTGCTGGGATGTCCTCAAGATGACATACAGACCTCAGGCTAACATTTAGAGACTTGTGCTTAAAAGGCCTGTTTATAGTCTTGATATAAACATCACAAAAAAAAAACATAACAAGTCCAATTTGCTACTGAGAATTATCATAAAAAAAAACACTACTCGACTTGTGATTCGAACTGTAGCATAAAAAAAATTTCAGTTGTTGAGTTTTCCTCAGTTGTTGTGTCTCCAATGCCCAGTGAGTCACTGCGAATGACTACATTGACCTACAAATCAGGACAATATAATATCAGCACATTTTTGCTTATCGGCAGAATAATACCAAAATAAAATAAAACTTTTTTAAACGGTGCCAAATCCCAATAGGATTCCTTTAATTCCTTGAAATCGTATACGAAAATCCTTGGAATCCAGTTGATCTTGACAAACGTTATTAAGAAGCAGCAAAAACAGCACCATAAAACTCAAAATGAATCCACACAAAATTACAAAGATCAAACTTATATAACACACTTCAACAACTGTAGTTTGAAAAACATCGCAAAATTGAAGCTCTCAGAAATTCTAAAGACGCAGAAACAAAGTAATAAAATAGAAAACTTGTAACTAATAAAAACTTCAAGCTTTAGACGAACATAATTTCGATCACGTGCGTCCATAAAAGTCCACCCTTTACCTACCTACACTGCAAAGGCTAAGGATTGAAGATAAAATTTTATCGAGCCAACAGTTTAACGTTAGTCATAAAATACAGCACTTATTTTTACAAGCTAGTTTTATTAGTATTATAGGAAATAGAATATTTTACAGGTCATCAAAATGGTGCTCCCTATAATACTTTATAATTATTGAGCATTTACAAGTTTACAAAAATTTGTCAATTTGTAAATGTTTAGAGAAGAAGACGTTGCTTTGCAAACAATGCGTAGCCATTGAGCGATCGGCGTCTGCGACACGTGTTGTGGGTTCGATCCCCACACGGAGCAAATATATATATTACCTACAGGTAGTTGTTCCGGGTCTGAGCGGTTGTGTATGTAAACATTTTTGTTTGTAAACGCACCCACGATACAAATGAAAATCCTAGTGCGTTTTTCAAATAAAACAAATAATTTATAAAAAAAAGGCTTATTTTAAAGCTGGATAGGACTTGGGAATTGAACTCAAAACCTTATGGGCATATTATTAGGTTTTACATTCTGGACCTTGCTTAGAAAAGGGGGAATTTTTTTGATCTTCATCAAAGACTACCGTCACAAAAACTTTAAACTGGCTATAATGAATTCGCCTTATCGTGAGGCGCGGCTTGTTATTCTTTTTTGTACTTGTTCTAGTATAATATAATAGTTCTAGTATAATATATAAGTATAATATATCTTCTTATCTATATATATGTATATAATTCTTCTGTACGTGTGTTTGTCACCGAACTCCTCCTAAACGGTTACACCGATTTGGATGTATTTTGCGTGTATATTTGAGTGGGTTTCTGGATGGTTTGAGAATAAAATTGGACCTGGTAGGTGGTGGTGGAGTTTTTAATTTTCAGGACAGGACAACGTCTGCTGGGTCAGCTAGTATTATAAATTTAATAATCAAATAGCAATATTTTCATCGGTTCGAAAAGCTAATTTTCTGTCTCATCTTTCTCCTATTCCTATATTAACAAATATATCCAACAAAAGTCCTTTGACAGACATAAAAATTCTCTCACTATTTTATATTCAGAGGTCAAATAGAATCAGCGTTTCTCGACGCGTCTTCACGACGTAATAACGAACGTATGAGGGACAGTGACACAAGTAATTTCCCTCGGGGCTCGGCGGGAATGTCTTCGTATTCCATGTAATTACTTGGTGTAAACAAACTTGATATAAAATTGTTTTATGCTGACCGGAGGAATAACTTTTAAGGAGGTGGCGACATCTATGACAATAAGAACTACTCAGTAATAAATGTGACGTGACTGGGCCGTGCAAGTAAATAGTCAATAGGTCAAACTTAACTTGCCTTAACTGCCTGCTACTGCGAGTTCGCTTTCCAGGTGGGACAAAATTTTTTTGAGCTATTCTGTGAAATTCTCTGGAGCAGCTCGGAGTTTGGACACGGTTACTGGCAATATTCCTTGTAATATATATTAGTACAACTCTGCCTAACCCTTTTTTTATGTAATAGGAGGGCAAACGAGCAGACGGATCACCTGATGGTAAGCGATTACCGCCGCCCATGGACACCCGCAACACCAGAGGCGTCACAAGTGCGTTGCCGACCTTTTAAAAGAGGATTGGGCCTCCGGTAACCTCACTCACTCGGCGAAACACAACGTAAGTGTTGTTTAACGCCGGTTTTCTGTGAGGCCGTGGTATCACTCCGGTTTAGCCGGCCCATTCGTGCCGAAGCATGGCTCTCCCACGTGACCCTTCAGGAAATATAATGTTATGTTACATAATGGACTGACTGCCTCATTATTTTAGTGGTCCCAAGTGCGACTGCTACACTAGAGGTCCTGGGTTCGATCCCCAGGTCGAGCAAAGTGTTATTGGGTTTTTCTATGAAATTGTCAATAGCAGCTCGGAGTCTGGATCTGTGCCCGGTTAACGGCTATAAGCTAAACATACCGGCGAACTGTGGGTGTACATTAAGTACGCCTCTGTTTAACCCTTCGGGGAATACAGGCGTGAGGGTATGTTATGTTATGTTATATGATGGGTCCAACCATGAGTGAACTTGATGCCGTCACTCTTAGGTCATTTATTGACAAAGTAAGCCAATCAAGAAGTTATATTATAATAATGAAAGTCATTCAAATTAATTCAACCATTCTCATTGGTTATTACTAACGCAATGGATCTACAGAAACTATTATATCTACTTACATAATAATTTTTTTTCTAAATCTTTTCAACTGTTGCCGTATTATAGAGTGGCAGACGCCCAATTATCTAAAATTATAAACTTACTTATATATTTTTTTTTATATATACCTGTATAAAAGCTTACTAGCTATGTGGGTTGCACATTACTAGAATTCTTGTTAACCCCTCGTGCTAAGCTAAATGCTTGTGTTACGAATAGGTTCACGTCGGTAGTGCAATGGGTGGGTTTTGAACCGGCAACCACATGATCTCAAGTCCGAAGCCCTAGCCATTAGGCTACCGCCGCTTTAAGTATATAGTTTATTGTATAGTATAAGAAAGATCTAAAACTTACAACAAAACCGTTTTAACCCTGTTTTTGTTTATTTCAGTTGCCATTACTCAGGGTTACATTTAAGTAACCAACCCTCGTCAGTTCTCCAAAACATTGCAAAACTTTTTCACAAAATTGAGCTTAAATATGTTCAAACAGTTTAAATGATCTCTTTGGGAATCCTAAAGGGACCGTCGCTTAAAGGTAAACATAAAATCGTAAAGGTAGGTACCATTGTTTGTTTTTCTGAATATAAAATGCTTTTGACTTTCAGATTGTAATTGCGCAATCTGAAGGCTAAATTAGGCAATTCCTTAAAAAACATAAACATACCATCACGCCTGTATTCCCCGAAGGGTTAGACAGAATTGTACAGCATCAGCGGTTTTATAGGTACCATGAAAAACAAGGCTAGCCTACTGCGATAAGCCGGGCACAGAGCCAAACTCCGAACTGCTACTGAGAATTTTGTAGAAAAATCAATAAACACTGCTCGACCTGGGAATCGAACTCAGGATCTCTAGCGTAGCAGTCACGCTTGGAACCAGTAGAATAATAAGGCAGATAAGTTTGACCTAATGACTATTATATACGTCACATTTGTTACTGAGTAGTTCTTTATGTTCTTATGTTTAGCAGCCGTTTGTTTTACATAAGATCGAGAATTCACATAATGATCTAGGAAAACCAGTGAAATCGAAAATCAATTGAATAGTAACATAGACGGACTGCCTTATTAGTCTAGTGGTCCCTAGCGCGACTGCTACACTAGATATCCTGGGTTTGATCCCCAGATCGAGCAAAGTGTTATTGGGTTTTTCTATGAAATTCTCAGCAGCAGCTCGGAGTCTGGATTTGTGCCCGGTAAATGGCAATAATCTCGTCCTCTACTACATGTGACTTAAAACATACCGGCGAACTGTGGGTGTACATTAGTACATCTCTGCCTAAGCCTTCGGGGAATACAGGCGTGATGGTATGTAGTAACATAAAATAGTGAACATAGGCGCGTCACAGATCATATAGAAAGAAAGAAAGAATGAAAGAAAGTAAGCAAGCAAGAAAGAAAGAATGAAAACTTTTTGGACTCGCACATTAGGTATTTAGTACATTTCACAATAATTATAAATAAATACAGTGACCCTGCGCGAGGACAAAAATGGCCAAAAACGCTGCGACATTAAAAAAAAATACATAATACCGCAGCACTAGTTTTCAGACAGGACCATCGGATATTAGTAATGCCACCGACAGCCACGACCACGACGCGTAACAAAACGAATAGAAGAAAACATATACAGTCAAACCTGGATAAGCGAGAGTTCAAGGGAGCACAATCTCATTCTCGCTTATAGAGGTTTCTCATTAACCCGAGTTTCTCGCTAATGCAGGTACATGGGTAGCGTTTCTCTCTTATAGAGGTACGCAGCTCAATTGATGAACGATAAACTGAGTAAGTCCGACAAACAGGACGGTACACAGGCACACGTGTCCATTTGAAAAGAATGCGATAAAATAACAACGTTATTTAGTTCCACGATATAGAATAAGACAATATTGACGAGGAAACAATACAAAAACAATGAGAGAGTAAGAAGTTCCACGAAAGTTAAGAATGAGTCATTAAATAGCAGATGTTAAATTTGTAATTTGTTTTGTCATTTGTTCCTCCTAAATAATATACATAAATAAATAAAGCTCGACTGTCGCTTATAGAGGTATAGATAAGTAGCAATCTCACTTACGGAGGTCCATGAGGGAAAAACGACTCTCTCTTACAAAGGTTTCTGTTTCTCGCTAATAGAGGTTTTGGGAGCCTAAAATGACGGATCCTGACTATTACTCTCACTTATAGAGTTTTCTAACTTATCCAGTTCTCACTTACCCAGGTTTGACTGTATATACATAAATAAAAACGTAAGTACCCAAATAGATAAAACATTATGACAGAAAAAGAAAAGATAATTATTAATATGGTGTCATTAGTTTAAAGAGATTGAGGCAGGCTGCATCCATTCGTCATCGCGTCCACATCACTTGTCTATTCTCTATAGTGAGTTTAAAGCTTTGGTTTTCTGTAAGTTGTTAATTGTAACCACTAATTACCAACAGCTGTCAGTTAATACCGATGGTGATTCGCTAACGATGCCCAACAGAACTACTTAGCTGCATGACTCGACGGACAAAAATAGTTTTCTTGTTAGAGTAAAGTGAGAACCGTAACTGAGCGAGAAATGAAATGTCTATCCAGCTTCAGTTCTTAATTGAAATAGCGTTAACCCTTGAAATAAGATAGAATGATAGAATATTCTGAATATGAATTTTAAGCTCACTATGGATATCCGGCAATGGGCTCCCCTATTACATGGGACCTGAACATACGGCATACCCTTCGGTGAATACAGGCTTGATGACCCTGAATAACCTCGTAATCAAACGAAGAAATTTATAGAAAATATCTAATACGTATTATTTTCATCGAGTTATGGCATAAATACTAGTAAAGTTCTCTCTAAGGTATATAAATATCCAAGTATTTTTTTGCCTAAAACTCCTAAAATACTCAAACGTGGTGACTAAAATTTTAATTAATCAATTAAAGTATTTTAAATACTTAACATACCATCACGCCTATATTCCCCGAAGGGTTGGGCAGTGGCGTACTTAATGTACACCCACAGTTCGCTGGTATGTTCAGGTCCCATGTTATAGGGGGCGAGCCTATAGCCATTAACCGGACACAAATCCAGACTCCGAGCTGCTACTGAGAATTTCACAGAAAAATCCAATAACACTGCTCGATCTGGAGATCGAACCCAGGACCTCTAGTGTAGCAGGAGCGCCTGGGACCATTAGACAAATGAGGCAGTGAAATACTTGTAGTAGAAATATTATACTTTTAGTTATAGGTATTTTTTTTATTATGCAAGTATATTATTTCTAAGTCTTTCCACGCCTTCCAGACCTCATTTAAGCAATAATTGAAATCATTATAGGTATGGAATTTCTATTTATTCATATTTGAAATATTCATTCGAAAACATCTTTAGTTTGTCGCTATAGCTACTTCTGTAGTCTTATCTAAATCGAATCGAATTGAAACGTTTCGAGCGCAATCGAGTTTGATGAAAGGGGAGCCTCACTCGCTTAACTTTGAATGGAGCGTCGTCATACAACTTAAACTATTTGGTTTATTATGCGCTTGTAAATTCTCAAGGGGTAGGCAGAAGTTGTAAATTATGTTTGATTTGAATAAAACTTTACGCCACACTGGGATTTTCTTCTGTGTCGTCGACAAACACGGACCCTTAACAACTATACATATTCGTACATTTATTCCGTTCGGGAATCGCAAGTAATAATCTAGACTTACGACTCCTGGTTTTTGAGTTCATTATCCGTATTCTATTTACATACTGTACAAATTATGTACAGAAATGAATGTATCAAATTATTGCATTACGCTGAGATGGGATCATTTTGTAAGGTTCACTTGGGTACCAAAATTTACTTATTAAGCAATGACATTATATAGTATCATTGTTATTAAGTATGTATTCAGGCGTCTTTTACGGTTAAATTTAGTTTCTTTCTTTCAAATATACTATAAATCAAATTGGCATATCCTGGAAAAGTCCTGGAAAATCCTACGTTTGACACAAACACAGAATTCTGCTATGAATCCATTGCAACGGGTCCCAAAGATGGGAGACCTTTACCCTGCAGAGAGACAACGTGGACAATTAATAATAACAACAATGTTTCCAAATTCTTCAAAAGAGGGGTCAGAAGATTTATAATTTGTGGGATGTATGATTGAAAACAAGTAGATATTCTTCTTCAAAACTTGCACAAATTTAGATCAGTTGCATCGTACCATCATCGTACAGAGCCGTCAACGTCGTCTGTCTTCTTGACAATTTCTTCTTTTTATAGGGATGTTGCCAGAACTGTTAGTAAAAAGGTTACTTATAAAACAAGCCATTCCCACATGTATTGTGTCAGCAATACATATGTGATTAGTATAAAAAAATATGCTCGTGGTTTTTTGCGAAGCTTTATAGGATAGGCCCAGTGGCTGGGCCTATCAAAAAGCCAGATGATGAGAACCAAGAGCTAAAATAAGCAGAACAGCCATCAAGCTATGAGTAGAACGTTCCACTGATAACATAAAACTGTAAAAAGCCACAAATACTAAAGAAAACAGATAAGAAAGCAAAAAATATAATGGAGAATCTCCACAGTGGAGATGAAATATGCAAATATTTTAATCAATTCCCACCTCTGGAGAATTGTGGTAATTCCTTTGAAGTTCCAGCTTGGGAATACTCAGTAAGATCTCCAGTCAAAAATACATTGAAATGTAGAGTTAGAAAAATAGCAACTGTTTTGAATATCCATAATTTTTTAGGGGAAGAAAAGCTGACTTCTACTTCCAAGTTCTTACAAAATGCTAACATTATCGCAGTACCGGCAGAGTTATGTAAAAGAAAAATTCAACCTGGGATTCGAACCTGCGTCCTCCGACTTGCTAATACACGGGACGGCAACACACGACACACACGATATGCTCATGAACGGGTGCTGTCTGTTGAAGCTGGTCAACTCACACTTGCTGTGGAAACCTTTTTTGTTTTATTATATTGAATTATTCTACGTAATTCTCAAAACAAATCAGACCAAAATTGTAAACTAAGAATAATATTGTAGGTAATCATGTGTTTTAAAGTAGTATCTATGGAATTTCTTGCCAGTTCTTCTCCATAAGACCTACTTTTTGGAACTTTCTAAAGCGCAATACACACCAAAGCCAAGCCAAGCCAAAAAGTGTATACGCCGACATAACCCGACGGCTTATATGAAAAGAATCATGTCGGCAATATCGGCTCACGCGTCTTACTCGCCGACATGTTGGCGGCATGTCGACGTTCTGCGTACGCAAACGGTCAGTTATAAGGGGTAATCCTACGCAATACCAATCTTTATCACTTGAATGAGTTATTGTCGAATCCAAATCACTAACTGCCAAATAATTCCTCATGTCGAGCCGCCGACATGCCGCCTACAAAGTTTTTCGACTTGCTATGAGTGAAGCCGCCAACTAACCCCCCGGCAAAAAGTTGGCGACATAGGTCGGCGGGTCGGTGACTGGCGTGTATGGCGTTTAACTAGTTTTTGGCTTTTCAAAAGTATCTACCTATTTTAATGATCTAATTGAAGTAAACCACTTGACATTTTCTTTACCGTTATCATAAGCAGGTTTTGATTAGCAAAGTCTATTCTAATAACTAGGCTATCCTTACTTACTACAAAAGCCTTACCAAGGATTAAAACATCTTAAGTCAAATAGCTCGTGGACAACAGAAGGTCAAACTTAGTTTTATTACAGGCAACAATCTTCAGTTTACGCTCATTAACCAGCCTCGGGGCGGGAGGATATAAAATTAAGTAATTAGAAGCGTTTATTTGTAGCCTGTTATTAGCTAGCTTTACGCTATACATGCCTGAATTAACTGGGACTGGTCTACTCAAAGCCGCTACGGCTACGGCCGCTACGGCTCATTCTTCAAAAGGCCATTTTCTTTATACCACTAAGGTGGCAAACAAGCATACGGCCCGCCTGACGGTAATGGCCTGTAGACGCTTGCAACACTAGGGGTTCCACTCGCGCATTGCCGACCCTGTAAATTAAGGTGGAATAGTTGGGCCAGCAACATAGGAGACATGGTACCATGCATGACAGCGGCGGTAAAAAAACACCGCCGGTCCCCCTCACTGTCAACACAACGCTTCCTCGCGGAGCTCTGGCGACCTTGCTCACCGTTAGGAACACAACATAGCACGGAGCTATGTTATTTGGCTACGATGTTTTGCAAGGTGGAAGTACTTCTCCAGTCGGGCAGCTCCGATTCCACTATGCCCCACCTCTCTTAGGACATTTCAGACATTGCCTTGCAATGAGACTCCATAACTACTAAGTATAACTAACATTGTAAACATGACCCCTGAATCACGAAGTCGAGATGATTACGATGCTTAATAATCGCTGACGCCGTCATATATTAATAAACGCTACATACATACATACAGCTTAGAAATCACCACACCAGTGAAATCGGTTCGCTTCAAAAAATGCTATTTCACTCCAAAAAAGTCCTATTTTCTCCCAAAAAATTCTACCGTCAACGTGACCGCGTCGGCGTCGATCACACGTTGGCAGCGAACGATATTGTCGGTCAGTGGGCGGCCGGGCCGGATGGCCGGCTCGATTATACGGCCCGCTAAACCGACCGGCACAACTATTTCTATTTTATTGTTGAATGTTTTGGAAAGAAGTGATGTATGTGTTGCTAGGTATTGTGTGGAATTATCTCGGCTGCTATTTTGTTTTTATAAAAAAATAGCTGAGATAGGCAAAATACCCATTTACTTTCCCTCTGCTGGGCACGGGTCTTCTCTGAAAATGAGAGGGATTAGGTAATAGATAGAAAGAAACATTTGTTTCTTACTAAATATATAAACTTCCCCTTCATCCCTCTATTCTTTAATAAACAACTGTAAAGAAAATTCAGTGTTAGGCGGGATTCAAACCTACGTGCTGTCAGTAAAATACACCGAACGCTTCAGCCAACTAAGCTCCCGAGACCACTGCCTGTTATGTCAAATTTATCTTCCACTATCTACTTCTCAAGATGACGACAGCTTTCGCTGAAATGTATATCTGTAAAGTTTTGCATGCGTTATTACAAAATACAATGAAAAATACAACTCTGGTGTTACCCAAATTAAGCCAATTAACCAAAAAGTCTTTCATACACATCAATGCAATGATCAATGCTACTATCACATGGATTCTGAACCAGTACTTCGCAAAACGATTACACCCCTTTCACATCTATTTTAAACTCAAAAGCAGTTTATCGGATTATTCCGAGGAAAATCTCCTCACTTAACACATTTGTGTTCAACAAGATTTCAATTAAGTCAAATAAACGCAAACACACAACTGGAAATGTAAAAAGCGAGTACATAAGCAGATTCCCTTTAGGGGAGCAATGTTAGGGGTGCCACTTCCTATTCTAAACTAGTTATGCCCACGGCTTTGTGTGTGTATTTGAAGGCCTATCTGTATAACCTTGCTTTAATAAATTTTACTCCACTGACTAGTATTTAATACTTTGAAAGGCATCAGTAACTGACATATTTTGTCAAGCGGATTGACTAATATTCCATTAAATAGTAACATTAGTCAGTAAGTAGTTAGGTACCTCAAAGTTTAACCCAAAAACTAAAATACCGCCACATTCACTGCACGTAATAAAATCAAAATATCGTAAAAACCATTTTTTTTCACTAAAACGCAACGCACCAAAAGATAATACTTAACACGTTTTAGCTATTAAAAAAATACCAACCTAATCAAATACTGGCAACCCTACCGTGATCGCGATGAAAATGGAATAAAATTCAATCGTTTGTTGCATTTCCAATGTTATTGCTGCGAGCCGGCTGTTGACTTAGCCTGTTTGTGCCTGTATTGTGTACGCGTTTATTTTTAATGCTGGCATCATAAGGGATACCTTTGAATGCTTTTGGTGTTTAGGCAGAATAAATAGACAAAATAAAATTATTTAAGATGAAATAAAATAAGCATTTATAGAAAAATTTGCAATAAATTTTACTTAGTTACATACGAGTATCAATCACACTAGTATTCCCCGAAAGAGAAGAGACAGAGGCCAGTTCGCAAATATGTTTAGGTCTCATGTGACAGAGGGCGAGCCTACTCCAAACTCTGAGTTGCTACTGAAAATTTTACGTAATTTTCATTATACCGTTGCATTATACATATTAATTAAATAAAACTTATTGTTAAATAAATCTTAATTGTTCTTATTCCAATTACACAGAATAATTCACAAAGTATATTAGGACGAACACTGTCAAAGTACTAAAGAAATTAAAGTTTATCTCAATGGGATAAAATTAATGTTTCAATGAGATTTGCCTTAGATACAAACACGCCTTGTACCATTGAGATATAGTTTTTTATATATATTGATAAGATAATTTTATTTCTCAATAGGTTCATTACGGAAATCTGATTTTTTTAATACTCCCTAAAGCAAAGAAACAGCAGAGATAGTTTAGGTTCATTGAACTGTCCACTTCACGCCATTATATACTGCGCAATAATCTACATCCATATAAATAATACTCATGATAAGCCAATCATATATTACGTACAGAGAGCAATAATTATGCCATATCTAAAGGAAAGGGGTGATGAATATCAGCTGAGGAAGAAATTGGTACTGCTCGTGCATCGTTTATCGCAAAATAGGAGACTACATGGCTAACTTAAGAATTTAATATTTATACCTTCTAATCTTTACTCCACTGATGGGTTTAAATCGAAGACTTAAAAGAGCTTCCATAAACTCAATAGTTAAGTTAAAATTATTAAAAAATACAAGAACTAACAATAGCACTGCATATAATTTGAATTGTAGAATATCTTCATGATACAACATTAATTATGAGGAATAAGTAATGACGACACGATTGGCGTAGCGGTTGAGTGATCGGCTTCTGCGCCACGTATTGTGGGTTCGATCCCCACATGGAGCAAATATTTGTATGATCTACAGGTAGTTGTTCCGGGTCTGGGCGTTTGTGTATGTGAAAATTTGTGTTTGTAAACGCACCCACGATACAGGAGAAAATCCTAGTATGGGGCGACGTTTTTTTTTAAAAAAAAAAAACTACATACATACATACACGCCTTTCTGCCACAGGGGTAGGCAAACACTATAGACCGCCACTGCTTCTTCCATTCATACATCTTCTCATACATACAGGCCGGTTGCGAGTGCTACACAGCTGACCTTTTTGTAAACAAAAATCAAAGTTTATATCTATAAATACAGATAATGAATTAAAAAATATACTTTACAAAAAATTTATTTGAAACCGTTATCCAAATATAAAAAAAAATGCTATCACACGTAATATCATTTATTATAAACTAGCGGGCCCGGCAAACGTTGTCTTGCTGTCCTGTATCATCATCTTCCTGCCCTTGTCCCAATTTATTTGTGTTCGGCGCAGCATATCTTTTTCTTCCATTCATCCCTATCAGCCGTCACCTCATCATACACTCCCTTTCCCATGTCTTGAAAACAACCCCACAGAACGCTATCTACTGGTCTTACCAAAACAGAAAACAACGTCATGTTAGTTTGTGTCCGTATTTTATTTCTGTCAAATCTGTCAATCCGTTTCCGATACAAAATGTATGAGAAAATAAATTTTCTTCATAATGTTCTACTTTGTTAATTTTTCAATGTTTTAATAGTTATTCTGCTATTCGGGAAGGAGACAAATCCAGCGAACCAAAGATCATAAAAATCTGTACAGCCGTTCTCGAGTTATAAGTGATGCAACAAACCCGACTTTGTTTTAAATATATATATATATTAAGATTAAAATTAGCGCCAACCTTAACACTTTTTCCATTCTTGACATTCCAGATTTATCTCGAAACAAGTAGATAGCAAGTGCATAGACTATCAGATTTTTAATAAAAAACATGAATACCAACAACATTACTGTCCTTGGTACATTTTCAGGCACTTGAGATAAAGATTTTGTGTTAATCGAATACTAAGGTAATAAATAGTTTTTTCCGTTAACCTAGCGTCATTCTGTCAATATTTACTTTGGTTGTTATCGTTATCAAAGTGATAGTGGCGTACTATCGCGGTCAATGGTGATGTGCTCTTGTTTTGATTAGTATACTGCGAATTTGTATAATGAACCAGCATCGTAATTGTTGAATTAGAGCAAAAACTAGCGTATTTTATTTCTCTTTAAAAAAACTGACGCTTAAAAAAATATAATATTGTAAAAGTTTGAATACTATTCAAAAGTCTCAACACATCTATATCACTAATAACAACATTATTTAAATTCAAAGACAAACAAATCATAATTAATTTACACATATTATGAAGTCTAGCTTCAAAAAAGTTTATAAAAAGCTGTAGCTGCCACTCAATGCACGTTTTTGTTTTATTTTCTAAAGTTCCAGTATATTTAATATTACATTATGTTTACTTCGGTAACACTGTTATGCCCGATTATACCAAGTAAACGCGCTTTTACCTTATCTCTCTGAAATCTCGCAGTCGCCTACACCATTGTGTGAACATTGTACAAAACTGGGAAAAAATGAAAACCATATATATTGTCGGTATAATCATACTTATGGGCGAAACGGAGTGTTTCATTGACGACACTACGAGTATTAAAATTTTGGAGGAACAAAAGGTACTCTTAAGAAAATTGCAAAGTCTCCAGGACCCGAAAGATGTGAAACCTTTTACATGGAACGAGATGCTCGCAGACGTATTAGTGAACAAAATAAAGCTATTCTCATTCCACAGAGTTAATGAAAATGAATTAATTAAGGAGGACACTAAACCGCCGAAGTCAGCGGGGATTTTAACAACATGTTTCAGCCAAGTGTTGCTATTTTACAAGAACTGCATTTACGATAAATGGAAGAAACCGATCGATGAACCAGAATTTGGCGTAGTAGAAACTACTACAGAAGATGATACTGATATCGTTGTAAATACTTCCGATTTGGATGGACCTAAAGGCGAAGTAGAAATCATAGAACCGAAGTACCATGGCAAACAAACAGATGGAGAAGATGAAGCTATAACTAAATGTCCTGAAGGGTCAGTAAAAGATGAGAAAGGCAATTGTGTTAATGAACATTCTAGATTGCTTATTTCTGTGCCAAGTCAGTGTCCTGTTGGTTATAGACCCGATAGGATAGGAAATTGTAGACCAGTGTTTTTTTAGAAAGTTGTAGTGGCTCCTACTTCAGAATTTACGAGTAAGTTGATATATAATTATGTATATTGTGATACTCATGATAGTAATATATAGTAAAGACAATTAAAATATTAGCTTCGAATTGAATCAAATTCGTTTGTCCGTATAAAACATTTCTATGAATGATTTCTATATATTTCTATCGATACGTAAGAAAAATTGTTACCGTCACTGTAATATTTGTCAATGAATACAAAAGAAAGAAAAACTAAATTATACAATGAAATACTATTGTTACTAATATTATACAACATACAATACCACTGTCTAAAATTACTAGCTTTAACTACAGATCAAATACGATGTATATAATGATAATATATACATCTTATTTGATTGTATATAATATATAGTGGTAAGGGTCCGGTGGAGCTTGAATTGCCCACAAAAACGTAATATCGAAATAAATCGTAACCCAAACAATATTCTATCAAATTATGTTATTATTCGGATTTGGATACCGTTAATCTAGGTTCCTACGGTACTGTTTCGTCTACTACTACTTCACTGGAAATAAAAGATCGGAAAACACGTTCTAAACTGAATAAAGTTATCAACAATTGCATTTGAATACATTTATTTCCAGTGAAGTATTTTGGACGAAATAGTAGAGTAGGAACCTAGATTAACGGTATCGGAATCCGAACAATAACAGAATTTGATTAAATTGTGTTTGAATTAAGATTTATTTCGGTATTACGTTTGGAAGAGAAATTCGGTCCGCCGGACTCTTAATACTAAATTATCTACACACTTGAGTTCGATCTGACGAAACTGTTTGTGTGTATTTACACATTTTTATTTGAGCAGTTTTGCGTCACAGTCAGGCTTATCATTTATTAAATATTTTTATTTTGTGAATGAGTACACTACGCTCAGCTTAATTGAACATAAGACGATCATCTTTTTAGTTTTACTCTTATGTACTAAATTATGTCAATTGTTGTGATATTATATTGTTAGGTTTTGCAATAAATATTTGTTTTATCGATACTTTTGTTTTTCTAAGACTTTCTACTCGTGTTCTATTTTCATACTACTGATCATACCATCACGCCTGTATTCCCCGAAGGTTTAGGCAGAGGTGTACATGTACAGCCACATTCCGCCGGTATGTTTTGGGACCAATAGATTAATGACCACTTATAAGTATTTATTACATGTATAAATATATTTATTATTGATCTATATCGATAAGTTGATTAGTTTTTTTTGTTGCTGTTATTCTATGCAGTGTCCTTGACTGTGCCAATAAATCCTTTTCTTTCTTTCTTTCTATATCCTTGACTATTACGACCAGTCTGTACTTCCTCTCTGCCCTAGCGGTCGAACGCTCAAGTTTACGTATGTTTTTGCTCTTTGCTAAAATACTTAAATAATTATAATCTGGACTCATTTCGCAATCAAAAGTGCACAAAGTGATTGACTATTCTATTTACAAGTGTAATTCTGTCTAAAAGTTGTAATAAGTGTTAATTTGGAACGATTTTTTTGGTGTGAACCGTTTGAAATTTTAAATCCTGACAAGTCAAACGGTGAGTGAGTGACAAGACATTTTACGCACAGTGCATGCGACCGTCACGGTTATGCGGACCGCGTAAGTGTCATATCTGCGCGCGGTTACGCTCAGTGACGTATGTGAGCGCTCGCACCAAAGACTAAGTAACAAAGACGGCGCATTACTTCTTACCTAACTCACACTGCCTCAGTGAGGACGACTTTTTGTTTTTGTTTTCCTCTATTTGTTTTTCCCTGCTTTTACATTATTAATCGCTTATTCTGTACAAAGTAAATTGCACCCGCTCACTTGATCCACGCGTGACCTGGATATGCCTAAGATACATCGTACACCGCCTACATCCCCGAAAGTAGGGGGACCAGGACAATCACAATCTGTTCCTGACATAGCATCTGCCTCTAGTTGCCAGGAGCCTGATGATAATGTTACATTCAGGGGCAAGCGGCCACGCATCGACGACTCACCCAACAACCCCGCTATCCACAACTCATGTGTATGTCGCGAATTGAAGAGTGAAATACTAGAAATGTTGGCTTCCTGGAAGGCCGACTTCGATCTTAAGTTGTCGGCATGGAAAACTGAGCAAGACAAAATGCTATCCGCCTTGGTTAAGGATGTCTTTGAAATTAAAAACCAATGTGCGACAATCCGAAAAGCCACAACGGAGCTCGAGGCTAAAACTAGCATAGCCACTCCCCAAGTCAAAACGAATGGGAAAGATACTATTAAACATGGGCAACAAAAATATCCCCGCTCGTACACTGAAGTTACTCAACGTCGTGCTGCTACACCAAAAGTAAGCGGAAAGGTCACAGATCCCTTGGAGATCGCGTCTAAAGGAACGGAGGATGTTGATCGGAAAAATCCCGAGACAAGTCTGCAGGATTGTTTGAAACCCCGTGTCGTTGTGCCGGTGGCTGCCGCTGTTGTTGACATCTCAATGGGCGACACGGAAAAAGATGGTTGGACAGAAGTTCGACACAGACGTTCCCAACGCTCACTCAGTAATGTGTTGCGTGGAACAGCAGCGCCTGGTACCACCAATCTAGAAGCCTCTGAAAGATGGAGATACCTACACCTCTTCTACGTTAAGCAAGGCACATCTGATAATCAGGTACGTGATCACCTAACTACCATTTGCGGAATAGATGTTTGCACGGTTGAAGTCCTCAAATCCCGTGGTAAATACGCATCCTTCAAGCTGGGTGTGCCCTCAAAATTGGCTGATCAAGTTGTGGCTCCTGAAAACTGGGCAGAGGATATTTGCGTCAAACCATGGCGCCGTAATTTTCGTGCCCGAAGCGATGAGACCCAATAAGCCCTATTGCGCACTTGCCGCTCCCGCCTCTCGTGGTTGTACTGATCGCAACGTCTATCTGTGCGTACTATACCAGAATGTGCGTGGGCTCAAAACTAAGCTCCCCATATGGAGGTCAAGCTTATTACAGTCTGAGCATGATTTGATAGCCGTGACCGAGACAAACCTGGACAACTCAGTGGAGGACTCAGAAATATCGGCTGGAGATTGGCGTACTCTTCGACGAGACAGAGAGACCACAGGTGGTGGTGTGCTGCTTGCTGCGCGGCCTGGGGCTACCATGAATAGGCTACATGAACTTGAGACGGCCTGTGGCGAAGATTTGTGGGCTAAGATCACAATTTATGGCATAAATATATATGTGTGTGTTATTTACGTCAAACCTAGTGCAACTGACAATGATTACCTGGCGTGGTTTTGCAAGGTCGAGGACATTATTCACAGTTTGAAGGGAACTATTATTATTTTAGGCGACCTTAATCTAAAAAGTGCGTCAGTAAATGTAAATAATTACTACTGTTATTTCCTAAGCTTTTGTAGTCTGGTAGAGATGAACGAGGTGATGAATATGCGTGGCAGTAAGTTAGATGTAGTGTTAGCTCGGGAGGGCGCTGCTGTAAACTGTGAGTATGTCGAGGGTACGGAACTAGTTCCTATTGATCTGTATCACCCTCCGTTAGATATTGCTGTTACCATCCCAAGGCATAAGGTACATGAAAAACTTCACCCTAGCAATATTGACCGTAGTAAGGATTGGAACTTTTGTAAGGGTGACTACACATTATTGTTCGATCTTGTTCGCTCTGCTCCATGGCAGGACGTTTTTCGCTGCAATGACGCGACCACCGCTGCTTGTAAGTTTTATAATCTAATGTACGATTTATTTGATTCTTCTATTCCAAAGAAGACGAGAGGGACCTCTGGTTATAGGCGGTACCCAGTTTGGTTTACTAGAGATATCGTAAGCGACACTCGACGTAAATTAAAACTCCATAATAAATGGAAACAATCCCGATGTGATGCCACATATGCTCAGTTTAGCGCACTGCGGTCGGAATTAAAAGTGAGAACCGAGGAGGCATATAGAATGCATTGTTCTAATGTGGAAAACAGCCTAGGCAGAAATCCAAAACTGTTCTGGCAGCACATTTCAAGCCTGCGATCTAAGGGTGGGTTTGAGCCAAACGTTGTGCTTGATGGCACGGTCTATTCAGGTGTCAAAGCTGCTGAGGCATTTGCCGAGTATTTTTCCAGCGTATTTCTGCCGGACACACCAGAATTGGACCCGAATTCAAACACGGTGAACAGTGAGGGAGGTAATTTTCCCCTACCCGTTTTAGTCCCTCCGGACGTGGTTAGGGGTATTTCCAAACTGAAACCCTGCAGTTCGGTTGGCCCAGATAACATCCCTGCATATATCGTTAAGGGATGTAACAGTATATTAGCAGCCCCTTTATGTCATGTTTTTAATCTAGCTCTTCAGTCAGGCGTGTATCCGGAGCTGTGGAAAACTTCACGTGTTACCCCCATCCCAAAAACCAGTGACAAGACATCTGTCGAGGAACACAGACCCATCGCTATTTTATCAACCATTGCAAAAGTCTTTGAACATATACTTCACACTGTTATCTGTAAAAAAACCAATATGTATCTTTCTGATGCTCAACATGGTTTTCGACCTGGTCGCTCCGTGAACACAAACCTGCTGATTCATGTTGACTTCATATCCAGTAGCCTGGAATCCGGTAGGCAGGTCGACACTCTGTATTTTGATTTCCGGAAGGCGTTCGACAAAGTGGACAACGATGTGCTTTTGGCAAAATTAGGGGCTACGGGTTTCTCATCCGGCCTTCTTAACTTCTTCGCCGACTACCTACGGGATCGCAAACAGTTCGTCCGGCATGGCTGCTTTGAGTCGAAGTCTTATTACACTCGCTCGGGCGTGAGTCAGGGATCCGTATTAGGGCCGCCTCTGTTTCTGATCATGATCAATGACCTAATTTGTAAGATTCGATTCGCTAAATGTTTACTATATGCCGATGATCTAAAACTAGCTGCACAGATCAGGACAGAGGAGGATTGCGAACTCCTACAAAAAGATATCGATACCGTCTATGAGTGGAGCATTGCGAACAAGTTGTTGTTTAATATTAGAAAATGCAGCGTTATGACTTATGGTCGAGGGTTGAGACCAATAAAATATGATTATAATTTGGGGGGTACAGTGATCACTCGTGTGACCAGTGTTAAGGACTTAGGAGTGATTTTCGACCGCAGTCTGACATTTAGAGACCACGTGTCTGCCCTTACAAAGGAATCCTTCAGGCGTCTGGGATTTGTCTTGAGGAACGCTCGTGACTTTCGCAATCCCAGTATTATTAAACTCCTATACACCACTTTGGTTCGGAGTAAACTCGAGTCCAGCGCCTGTGTCTGCCATCCGCATACAGCGTCTCAGACACTTATGCTTGAGAAAGTTCAGAAAACCTTCCTAAGATTTTTGTATCAAAGGCTGTACTATTTCTTTCCATTCATGTACCCAACAAATTATCTCCTTGGAGTATTGGGCTTTAATTCGTTGGAGGTAAGAAGGGGCTTTGATCAGCTCACGATTGCCTGTAAAACCCTAACCGGTCGTATTGACTGCCCGGAACTCCACGGACTTTTCTGCCGCCTATTTGTGCCCGACAAATATCTTGGGCACCGTCAAGCCCGCCGTCATAAGCTGTTCGCACCACCGCAATCTAGATCTGTTGCTAGAGCCGAATCCACAGTATGTCGAACTCTAAGGATGCTAAACGCCCTGCTGACTGCCGACCCTGAATGTGATGTGTTTGCTGATGAATGGAAGAAAGTAATGCGTGCTTGTCTGGTGTTCTGTGAGAGACAATATGCGAGGGTGTCCACTGTTACATGCTAATTTATGTTAGTTTGGGATTTTACTCAAAATCAATACCATTTACTCAAATAATTATAAATAATTTTATCCAAGAATTGTATATCTTTGAATCTAATTTTTGTATTGTATGTTATTTGAATGCCTATTTTATTTTAATATTTATAACTCTATGTTAATTAATGTAATTGGACCTGTGCCGTTTTAATTAACTATAAATAAATAAATAAATAAATTTCGTTGTCTAATTAGTACATATTATTGGGTAGTATACAGATAATAGTGGACCTTACGATTTGTAGATAAATATATTATGTTCATTATTGTTGAACATTAAACAGAGTTATTAAAGGCTTCCCTTCAGAAAAAATGGTTAAAAAAATGAAAACCATAAAAGCTAATGTCATTAAGCTTATAAGACCA
Organism: Acronicta aceris; assembly: GCA_910591435.1. Classification (NCBI taxonomy): domain Eukaryota; kingdom Metazoa; phylum Arthropoda; class Insecta; order Lepidoptera; family Noctuidae; genus Acronicta; species Acronicta aceris. The sequence continues at coordinate 1,398,809 of OU342767.1, read as the reverse complement.
TTTATAAACCGGCAAAAGTATCCAAACACAAGACAAAAGATTACATGGAATAAAAGTCAAGATTATCGAAATTACGAAAGAACAGGAAGCAGATACCATCGTTCACCAAACAAGTCGTTTTAAATCGGACAGACAATCGGCGAGTCAATTTCACGGTATACCGACCCTCAAAAGAAGGCCGGATATAGGTTCGTACCTGGTTTCAAACGGGCGTTTCAAAGAACCCCCGATCGCCACAAATTGACTGCTACCTGAGTAGGGTTGTACTGTTTACTGTTACATATTGGCGGGAAAATATTAGATTTTTTGGTGCTAAAGGAGCTAAGATTCGATTTGAAGTAAATTTTCGTGGGTTGTCTGTTCGTGGTGCGTGGGGTGCCTGTTGTGGAATTTTATTTGGGTTTCACTTGGTACAGATTGGAAACGTCAATCGGGATATAGGAGTTTTAGTTCTAGGAAATAGAATTCAGGATTAATTCTATATTGGTAAACGTCTTTATACAACAGTATAGCCCTATAGTGCTCATTTTATATTTACATCCTATTAATATTATAAACGTAAAAGTTTGTATGTATGGATGTTTGTTACTCAATCACGTCAGAACAGTTGAACGGATCTGGATGAAATTTGGTACAGAGATAGATTATAGTCTGAAATAGCATATAGGTATATGTATATATATGTATATAGGTATATATATTTTTATGCAGGTCGGATCCAATTCTGAAGTCAGAATCGATGAAGGCAGAAGCTAGTATTTAATATGAAAATGATATTGATGCAATTATTAAACAATGTTTATAAATATCAAATTTCACATAAAATTTAGATAGTTAACTGCTTTAAGATGGAGTCAATTTGACTCTACATTTTTTACGGACAACCCTAAATCCTGCAATCTTTAATTTCTTTCATCAATTAATAGATGTATTTGTCAGGTGCTTCGCACTGGCAACCGGCGTGTATGTATGAGAAGATGTATGAATGTGTAAGAAGCAAAAGAAGTATGCAGGAATCGTAGCAAGTGGCAGTCAGTTTCTGCCTATCCCTGTAGGAGAAAGGCGTGAGTGTATGTATGTATTGTCTTATGGAGTGTTCACCAAATACTGCAACGGGTACCCAAAGTTATCATGGTTTAAAACTAATATTAATTTTGTAGTTTGTATTGGCCGTTGGCACCAATATATTATATACCGAGCATCAGTCAGTTCCCCTCACATCTATTTGAATAATATTTAAAGAATATCTTATCTTAATATAGTGAAGCCATAACATACCATCACGCCTGTATTTTTAATCCCCGACGCTAAAACGACGGGGTGTTATAAGTTTGATATATCTGTGTGTGTATGTGTCTGTCTGTGGCATCGTAGCTCCCGAACGGATGAACTAATTTTGATTTTGTTTTTTTTTCGTTAGTAAGGTGAATTGGTCGGGACTGTTCTTAGCTATGTTTGATGAAAATCGGTCCAAGATGGCCACCGCCACAAAATGGTGATGTCAGGGGTTTTATTTAAATGTTTAATTTAATGTAGTTATAGTTAAACAAAGTTATACTAATGTAAAACGGAAGGGAGCCTTTAGCCATTAACCGGGCACAGATCCCAATCTAAGCTGTAAGCTCTACTGAGAATATCATAAAAAAGCATATAACACTGCTCGGCTTGGGAATCGAAATCAGGACCTCTATCTAAAGTAACACTCGGTCGCGCTTACGACCACTACACTATTGAGGCAATTGGGTAATTGGGCAATTATGTTAGTTAGGTTACTAGTATTATATTAACTGCCTCGTTAGTCTAGTGGTTTTGAGCGCGACTGCTACGCTACAGGCCCTGGGTTCGATTCCCAGGTCGAGCAAAGTGGTATTGGGTTTTTCTGTGAAATTCTCAGTGGCAGCCCGGAGTTTGGGATTTGTGCCCGATTAATGTCAATAAGTTGGCCCCCTTTTACATGGGACCTAAATATACCGGCGAACTGTGAGTGTACTATTACACCTATGCCTAACCTCTCGGGGAATACAGGCGTGTTGGTATGTTATAATCTGTGGTTAGGAGAGGCACTACCAACACCAACATATATTTTTTAACATTCAAATTGTCTTTAGTTCTAATCCTCAGCATTTGACAGTAAACTTTGTGATTATTACGTGGTGAAACTTATAATTGGCGTTATACGAGTATGTAGAGTGACCAGCCTGTTACAATTAAATATCGGACAAAAATGAAATATTATAATAAGTTGTGTATAGTGGTCGTAAGCATGACTACTACGCTAGAGGCCCTGGGTTCGATCCCCAGGTCGAGCAGTGTTATTGGAAATTCTATGAAATTCTCATTAGCAGTTTGGAGTCTGGATTTATGTCCGTTTAATGGCAATAGAATCACCTCCCGCACATTGGTGCACCTCTGGCTAGCCCTTCGGGGAATACAGGCGTGATGTATGTGTTGTATTATGTTAGTTATACTTAAATTACACTAGAACTGGAAGAAGCTTTCGATAGCCATGAGCTGGTTAATGATTTTAGTATCTAAACAGTACCATTAATAGTGTGATACAAGTCAAACGCATAGTCTCTTTATACTCGTAGCTAGGCTTTATTTTTTTATACTACATATACCTTGCCATTCTGTGCCTATATCCGGCTATGGAATTTGCGAACTTTCTTCCATAACTCAGGAATCATAGTTACCCTATCCTCAGGTACTAGGGTAGGTACAATTTAGTAAACTAGACCGCGCCATCTGCTGGTGATGTCCCTAACTAAGTAACAAGTAATTAATTAAATTGGTACCTTTTGCTTATTGGATTTCGATTAATATTGGAATGTTTTTTGCTTTAAGATGAAAATTGCAGGAGCTATGTATTTGATCTACTTTTTCTAAAATCCAAATTTTATTCTTCAAAACATATGCCATTTTTTGCACTATATTAAAGTGCCTACCACAAAAAAACTTGGGGAGAACTCGGAAAATCCATGCGTCATATAAAAACAACATAAATTCTGGTAGCAAAATTGATTTCGCTGAAATTCCCCTTACTTTATGCATAACGGCGAGCGCCGGCGAAGTTGCAGTAACAAATTGCAGACATCAGTCGTGTGTCGTGCTCAGTAATTAGTCAAAACTACTCCAACTTTTAATGAGACCAAGAGAGAGGACCACTTTCCGTTTATAGTAGTTTTTTTGTTCAAGTAGTGTATAGGAAAGTTAATGTTAGGAAATTGTGCGGTTGTGTTGTATTGCATCACATATGTGACTTTTATTTACCTATAATCTAAGTTTAAAGAAAAATTATGAGTGTAATCGGACATCAACCAGAACCAAAAAAACAGGAGCCGAAGAATACTCAAAATCAGTTCAAATACAACAATATATAAAGACATAACATAAGATACATACATACTATGACACTTGTACTCGCCTATTAGGTGTTCCCTTTTATGTTTAGATCTGATGTAATAGGGAGGAGCCTTTTGCTATAAACCGGGCACAAGTCCAAACTTAGAACTACTACTGAGAATTTTGTTATTGAATTCAATAAAACTTTGTTGACCTAGGAATTGGAAAAGGAACTAGGACTTACTACTTACTACTACTTAATACTACTCTAATGAAGCAGCTAGGCCTATACATACATTTACAAAATACAAAAAAAAAACTTTTTTAAGTTTAACAAAATCTGATACTCAGGTATCAGATTTTGTTAAACTTAAAAAAGTAATCGTCTAGCTACCAGAGCATTCCCAGATACTAAAACAAAAAATATATATACGAGTATATATTATTAAACAAAAGCCTGACTACTCTCGTTTTAATTATACGAGTATAATGTCATTGCTGACTACGTCAAAAGGAGGCGACACTGAAGTATAAATTGTTGCTATTAAAAACCTCAGAGATTTCCGCAGTAAACATTGAGATACAAATAAATTGGCTGAATAATTGTTCATTACCATCCTACATCAATAATGACGAATTAAATGTACACAAATACGTAAAACAGCACACTAGTATATGCCACTAATCCCCAATAATCTTCAATCATTCAATTAACAGAACGTTAGCGCGAAACAATTAGATGGTTCGCAATCCGAACTGAACTTTCCCTTTCCAACAACACGCGAAAACGCGACACAGTGTCGTTTTCATCTCTGGAAAACAACTGCAGTATCCTGCACTGTGTCTGCCATGGCACTATTCGAAATTCAACCAAAGTTACGCGTTGCAAACTTAGCGAAACGCAGGTGCTAATTACGACTTTACTGTCACTGGCGACCATCAACACTTGAGCTTCCCTCCCCCTCTGACTAATGAAACATTCAATCGAAACGAGGACAATGTTTACCTAATCAGGGATCAACGTGAACTGGTGAAGGTAAACAGTAGTATTACAATCGACCAAGTATAAATTAACAGAATTGCTACTAGGGTTTGATTATTAGCGTTTGTTATTTGCTAAGCCTTGATTTGGTATGCCTATACAGATACTGTATACAATAGGCGCATTAATCCACATGATTTCAATAGAAGCTCAACCTCATTTTATTTTATTTTATTCTATACTAGCTTCTGCCCGCGAAAAAATGTGGATCATTTCATTAATTCCTGCTCAATCACGACGACACGTTTGGCGTAGCGGCTGAGCGATCGGCTTCTGCGTCACGTGTCGTGGGTTCGATCCCCACACGGAGCAAATATTTGTATGATCTACAGGTAGTTGTTCCGGGTCTGGGCGTTTGTGTATGTGAGAATTTGTGTTTGTAAATGCACCCACGATACAGGAGAAAATCCTAGTGTGGGGCAACGTTTTAAAAAAAAAAAAAAAAAAAACATTCATTGCTGAATAATCTTAAATGCTGAATGCTACCTTTATTTATTTTATTAATACTCTATGGTACAAAAGCAAGCTCAATTGGTACAAAAGCGGTCATAATGCCATGCATTTTCTACCAGAAAACCTTAGGGTGATGCTGAGAGAATTATCACTCTAGTTACCTAATTAACCAAAGTTAATTTATTTTTATGAATTAACATAATTATGTTGCTTTTTCGGAATTATATTGGGGCTACTAAGTCTCACATTCCGAAAATTTTGACCCTTTCGTGTAAAATCTAAAGATTACTATAACCAATGAAACAATCGATTGGTCATATTTTCCCTACATATTGTCCCATATTTTGGTTGCCCATCGGTTCTAAAGATACACCACAAAACTATTGAATTTGGTTCTCTATTTCTTAAAATTGAATATTAACAAATTGCCTGTTGCTCTAACTGCAGTTATGGTATTCAAACCATATTTCTCTTAACTAACAAGCGAAAGACCAAACAAATTTTGAGAGCTGATTGCACTTGTCGAGTGGTTGAGCCAACTTTTGTGAATTCGCTATTAACTTCGCGTTGCACTAATGTTCTATACTCCTTACTTTACGCGCTAGTGAACTTTGCTTACAATAAGTAGAACGAAGGAGCAATGGCCTAATTTCCTCGATATATTACTCATATGGTTTTGAATTAGGTTCATGTAGCGTTACCAGAAGTTCACGCTCGATAGTCGCTAACGTTACGTGGAAACATGGACGCTATCAATCGTTCTACTGTCATACATACAGATGTTTGAGGAATATGTGTGTGGAACGTGAAGTCCAGTTCAATTCTCAAATCTGGTAAAGTCTTAAAGTAGCCTTTAAGACTTAACCAGATTGTGAGAGAAAAGTGTAGCCACTTTTCTCTCAGAAAAGTAACTAGGTAATGTGAATTGGAAACATTTAATCAAAAATGAATTCGAAAATTCCGATTTTTTTAATTGAGCTACACATACCCGGTGGCTTGTGGGTGTATCAACAATAATCCAACAATACACTGGCATAACTATGGAGAAATACTGGCGTGAAGATACTCATATAATAAATGGTTACTCGGAAAGTTACATTCGTTCTAGATCTTTTAGAAATATCAAAAAATACTTCATCTCTAATCGAGTTTGTATGGAAAGTGTTTTTATTAATAACTAGCTTTGGCCAGCGACTTCGTCCGCGTGGAATAGTTACTTTGTTCCCTAGTTCTTCGCCCGCGGTTTCACCTGCGTTGCCCCGTTCCTAAGGGTTGTAGCGTGATGTTTTATAGCTTGAAACCTTTCTCATGAATCACTCATTTTCCCAACATTTCCCTTCACTGCTCTGCTCCTATTGATCGTAGCGTGATGAAAAGTATACTATAACCTGCCCAGGAGTATGAAGAACAATTGTACCAAGTTTCGTTGAAATCCGTCGAGTGGTTTTTGTTTCTATAACGAACATACAGACAGACAGACAGACAGATAGACAGACAGACAGACAGACAGACAAAAATTTTACTGATTGCATTTTTGGCGTCAGTATCGATCACTAATCACCCGCTGATAGTTATTTTGGAAATATATTTCATGTACAGAATTGACCTCTCTACAGATTTATTATAAGTACTAGCTTTTGCCAGCGACTTCGTCCGCGTGGAATAGTTACTTTGTTCCCTAGTTCTTCGCCCGCGGTTTCACCTGCGTTGCCCCGTTCGTAAGGGTTGTAGCGTGATGTTTTATAGCTTGAAACCTTTCCCATGAATCACTCATTTTCCCAACATTTCCCTTCACTGCTCTGCTCCTATTGATTGTAGCGTGATGAAAAGTATACTATAACCTGTGGTTTGGGCTGTGCGTTGATAGATCACTATGTCAGTCAGTCAGTCACCTAACGTAAGAGTAGACAAATATAATCAGACAGCTCCGAACTGCTAAGCTATCGGGAGTTACACGTGTTATTGTGAGTCAACCATAAAAGATAGACATTTGCTGTCGTGGAATATTTTTTATATAATTTTAAGGAGAACATTTCCGTCATACATGATTTCTGTGTAGCTTTAACCATTAAGGCTGCACACGCGACGGAAGCTTAAAAAAATGGAGTAAGTTCTCCTGTTTTCCCAACATTTCCCTTCACTGTTCTGCTCCTATTGATCGTAGCGTGATGAAAAGTATACTATAACCTGCCCAGGAGTATGAAGAACAATTGTACCAAGTTTCGTTGAAATCCGTCGAGTGGTTTTTGTTTCTATAACGAACATACAGACAGACAGACAGACAGACAGACAGACAGACAGACAGACAGACAGACAGACAAAAATTTTACTGATTGCATTTTTGGCGTCAGTATCGATCACTAATCACCCGCTGATAGTTATTTTGGAAATATATTTCATGTACAGAATTGACCTCTCTACAGATTTATTATAAGTATAGATAGATATAGCCGAAGCATCGGTAGAGGCCCTAATCCGACATACCTACGCCGATTTAAATTATGAAGTCCTTCAAACGGTCTGATGCGTAGTTCTCGCAACCAGCGCGTGAGTATATTCATGGTGGACATTCCAAAAACCGGAACGAAACGCTTTGAGTTCACTTTTATCATGCTGAGATGTGGAATGCGCTTCCCGAGTGGATCGTCCCCGACAGATATAATCTGGGTGTCTTTAAATCACGAGTGAATCGGTTTCTTCTAGGCAAGCGCGCTCCATCGTAGATCGCACTGTCGATCTAGCGGTGAAGCGTAAGCCTATCACGAATAAAAATAAATAAAGATATGAACGTGGAAGAAGGTAAATATGTATGCAAGAATCGTAGCAAGGAGCACTTGGTAAGGTAAGGTACGTAATTTTTTATCTTTGACATTAAAAAAAAACGTAATTTTTGTTTTATTATTCGTTCTTCAATTCCTTTCAGATTGGTATATGCGAATACAGGGTTATTCTATTTTATGTTACAAAACACAATACTCGTTCTAACCTATACACAGTAAAATATTTCCTTTCTACTATGTAGTAACTGTGTACTTGGAGTAAATCGTCTTGGAAACAATTCATAGCCAGTCGACCAGCGCTTTACGACTGTGCCTTAGGATTTGTGACGTCATCGACGAGTGTTAGGGTTGTGCCCCACCTAACCGCACCAAATAGACTTGGCGAATGATATTACCTACAATTGTACGTGAACTACCTAAGGGGTGTTTTAATTACTCCAGTAAGAGAATTAGAACTAGACTTATTATTCTAGTGATCACATTGGTGAAGATTTTAGTCGGATTACCGGGTTTGGCAAGACGAGCTATTAAATTTATTATCTTAGGAAATTCGCAGAAAATCGCAGCTCAGCAAAAATTTTTATTTTTGCTAAAAGAGTTCGCAATAGTTCTGATTAGTCTAGTAGTCGTTATCGCGACTGGTATGTTAGAGGTCCTGGCTTGCATTCCCAGTTCGGAAAAAGTGTTATTTGGTTTTAATTAAATTAAATTCTCAGTAGCACTAACATAAAACACAAGCAATAACAAAATGCATTACCAACTGTAAACATACCGGCGAACTGTAGGTAGACTTAGAACAACTCTGGCTAATCCTTAATGGAACACAGTCGTGATGGTATATTGTGTGACTGGTCCCTAAAACTTTACTTATTGCCGGTGCTTGAAGCTTACTACTAAAGTTGACGTGCCCTTACTTTTATGTTTCATAGATTTTATGTGATAGTAAGAAAAACGTGATGCTGTTGGTAAACATATAAAAAATACAAGTCCTGCAAAGGTTTATAGGATTCGTAAAACTGATGATTGAAAGGAATGGTCTATATAATCTTTTATACATTTTAACGGAATCAAAAGTTCAAATGTATTAATTTCAAACAAGCTTTTACAAGCGTTTATGAAACATTATGATTCTAGTTACAGTTCTAAAAGGTTAATCCTATGGAGAAGAATCCGGAAAGAAACTCCATGGACACTCTTTTAAAATAAATGGTGTTACATTCTTTACTGGTACAGTATTGCGATAACAGGATTTGTAGACGAGTTGGACCGAAGTCGATAATATTAAAAGAAGGTTCGCACTATTTCAGAACTCGATGTCATAAGAAAATAAATAAACTATGTGGTAAAGCACACATCATCAAAGTAGATATATAAAACAAGGACTCTACTTGGATACTATGTAGAATGTTCTTGTTTGCTTAATAAGATATCTACATTGTCAACACAGACATACTTATGTATGTTAGATTTTTAACTTTTAATATTCCTACACCTGATTGGATACCATTGATACCTACCAAATTTAAATTAAACACCTATATGTACCCAAAAGGCCCAATCCCCTTTTAAAAGGTCAGCAATGCACTTGTGACTCCTCTGGTGTCGCGGGTGTCCATGGGCGGTGGTAATCGCTTACCGTCAGGCGATCGGTCTGCTCGTTTGCCCTCCTATCCCATAAAAAAAATCATACACAGTTTACTCGAATCACACAAATTAACATAATCAGACATCTTCACTCACACTTTTAATTATTTCTTTCAGTTAAATATTTAAGAACATGTTATTTTTTTACCCCTTTATAAATTGTAATCATCCTATCAATGTAACTGTTATGTGGAAAAACTGGATGCGGGAACGCTGGCACCCATAACATAAGTTTAATCTTACCTTGGGTACCCGAGTTTCACCAAGAAACTAGATTTTTTTCTGAGACACACGAATATTCGACATATTAAAACAAAACCAGCTTATCACGGTTAAAAAAACCACGGGCAGACTGCCCGTGACCATGGCGCTGTAAAAAGTCCGAAACGTCGGGATTTACTCATGAGAGTTTGACGCCATAGAATCCGTAAAAATAATAATTTTTGTTACATTGCAGCTATTCTTTAAGATTCTTCATGTGTTTTGGTAGATCTAATTTTTGAAATAAATTATTATCTTATCTCATAGTTCTAAGCAATAAAGCTAACATGAGCGCGAGGAAATGATTTTGTTGTTGCCTGTCTCGTGATAAAATTGATTTGTATTTTCAATGCAAACTAATACAAAATATGATAACAATTCTGTAGAATGTACTGCCAAATCTGCGCGCACCTCTAGCCATAGGTTCTGTTATTATTTGGCGGATTTCCAAAATAATTACTTACGTAAACCATTCGTGGAACACGGATCGCGATCTAACAACGATCGCGGTATCGTGTGATATGGTAGTTATTTGAGAAACTAACTCGCGTCAGCTTCGCACGTGTATATTAACAATTTATATGCTGTAGCCTTCTTAGAGAAAGAGAGATTCCTCTTTCTGTTGGTTAAAACCGTATGAAAATCTTTACAGTAGTTCCTGAGATTAACCAACACAAACTCAACGCAACTTTTTAATATAAAAAATAAAAAGACGTGTGGCACTCGGGGACTGCCGCGGTAAAGCTATTGCATAGCGTTTTTTATCAACTTATGTAATACAACCAATGCCACCTAAAGGCGGGTTGCTGAACTAAAGAGACAAGCGTGATATTTCAAAAAGTCATTAAAAGTTTTGGTATTTATCGATAGATGGAAAAACTAAAAAGTATCACCGCTGTGCCGGTCGGAGTGGGGGGTGTTAGGTTTTTTTCGTTACGGAATTTCTGGATTCGGTCCCCACGCTCAAGGCCCGCGATAGAAGCTATGCAATAGCTTAAAAAAATAAAATAAAAAGGATGTTATAATATGTACTTAGTGAAAATTTATGTAGGTAAGTATTCATGTGGCACACCCTAGAAAGTGGACAGACAGCCTCACTGTCAACTTGTCGATTGGATAATCGAAAACATGAACTATTTGTGCGTATTACACGATAAAAAAGAAATTACACAATAAAGCATTAACACGACAAAATAGAAAGACACTCGTGTACACGACGTGAAGATGCCACTTTTTGGACTCCCCGTAATCTGTCGCAATAGAGGACATTTTTGAGTGCAATTGCATGGCTAGAAGAATCAATAACATTAATCATCATCATCGTTGGAAACAACTGTACATAGGCACTAGCACTCAAAGAGTAAAATAGAACGATTTTAATAGGACACATCCAAAATACCGCTACAAAAACTAATTTCTAACATCTATGAACAACACGCCAATACGAACGCTGTATCAAATATTCATTATCTCCCATAAAGGGTACTTTGAAAGCGAATTTCTGTCCGAGAACTGAGTAATTTGGCAACAGCGGCTGAACAAATTAAATGCAATCATTTTTGTGCTTCACCCATACCGACTGACATCAATTTAAGTAGAATTGATTAAAGCATTTTATTCGAGTTAAGGGGCAAGTCGATTCATCGCAATTACTAACAAAAATAAACTGCCTCGTTAGCCTAGTGGTCCTGAGCGCGACTGTTACTCTAGAGATCCTGGGTTCGAATCCCAGGTCGAGCAAACTGTTATTGGTTGTTTCTATGATATCTGTTATTGGATTTGTGCCCGGTTAATGGCAATGGGCTCGCCCCCTATTATATGGAACCTAAACATACCGGCGAACTGTGGGTGCACATTAGTACGCCTCTGCCTAACCTTTCGGGGAATACAGGCGTGATGGTATGTTACTAACAAAAATAGAATGGATTAGGTACTACTTCATATTGCAAAATGTTGGTTTAAGGATTTATGAAAGAAATGGAAGAGTTGGAAGGGTCCCTGATCGATATCACTTACTGTCCCAATTATAATAATAATAGTGTCCCAATACTTAGCACGGGTCTCCTCTCAGTATGACAGCGGTTAGGCTATTATACAGTTTAGGCCACGCTGTGTCTCAATGCAGGTTAGCAGACGTAATACGCCAACGTCGAGAAATCTTTCAGGCATGTCTGATGTTCACGATGTTTTCCTTCGTCGTGGAAGCCTGTAAATCAGTTACACAAAATAACTATAATCACAGTGAGGCGAATGCAGTTCTCGAGGAGAAAGAGTGTAGTGTCGTAGGTTATTTGTGGACTTTCTGTCCGTTGTCCACTATGTTTGTGAAGTTCTCCGACAAAGGACTTGTCTCGCGACCTAATCGGCTCTTACTTGCTGTGGCAATCCCTTTCTATCTAAATATACCTAAAACCTACTTAAACTGAATAAATCTTACACATCATACTGCATAATTGTGAAACTATTTAAAACAAAGTTGTAAAGATTAATATTGTAATCATGTTTTTTTTTAAAGAGTATCTATGGAGTTTCTTGCCGGCTCTTCTCCATAAGACCCACTTTTTGGAACCGTGCAATTAGTTTGACTTTTCAAAAGTACCTTTTTAATGGTCTAATTGAAATAAATAATTTTGACTTTGACTTTAATACGGGAATTTTTTACGACACATTTGGCGTAGCGGCAGAGCGATTGGCTTCTAGGCCACGTGCCTCAGTATTAGTAGCAGCAGTTTGAACTACACACCGATTCGACATCGTTGAACCGATATCTATGTGCCTTTTTTATGAGGTACATAGTAGATCTTATGAAGTAATGCAAAGCCCCACAAAACTGTACAAACAGTTTGACTGTGGTCAAGTATAATCTTATTAACATGTAGGTAGGGGCTTATGTAAATGCAGTGCACAATTAATGTTTTATGGTAGGGTGTCTATAAGGTATGTTCTTAAACTTCTTTTTTTTTTATAGGGTTCGATTCTGATGTCAGCCTGAACTCAGCTAAGTAGCCTGTAGGTTTTGGTACTCCATAGGCTGATGAGGATGACAAATAGTATCGGTCCAATCAACATCCTTACTAGACAACACAAAACTGGCGTCCGCATCATCAGCGTGATGACAAAGGACAAAAACGATGTTCGAGGAAATACTCAAGGTCTCTATAGTAACAATAATGTGACCTTTGTTTTCCTGGTTAATTCATTTTACACTAATTCAAAGCTTTACAATCTTAATCATGAACTGAAGAAACTATCGCGCCTGTCTCCCAGAAGGATTAGGCAGCGGTGTAAACAGTATCAGTATGTTTTTGGGTCCCGTGTAATAGGGGGCGAAGCTATTACCATTAATCGGGCACAAATCCAAAATCCGATTTTTTGCTGGGAATTTCATGGAAAACCCAATACCGCTCTGTAGAAGCGTAAATTTATTGTAAATATGACTACGGATACAACATCTCCTTCCTCCCCTCCGCCATCTTTAATTCGTAGCACAAACATCAATCGATGGCAGTCTTCATGCTTTCCACGTGATTAGCCACCCTCTGCAGACTTCAGATCATATGCTTTGATGTCAATCACATCTTTGAAGATATGCAAGACTACATTACACAAATCACCAGTGACAGGGAATCCATTATTAAATTTAACTCATAACATACAATGTAAACATAGTGATTTTTGACACTTACACGAATATTAGACATTGAAATAACACTACGTTTTACCACCTGCTCGAACCTTATTATAGATTCCTTCAAGAACAAAGGACACGGTGGACTCATTCTGCGTGATTCGGATCGCCAAAAATGTAATGTAGCTGTTGGTAATTTTAACATTAAGACAGCCAGCACTTTAGTCTACCCGAGACCATGGATGTTGTAAGGGATCCGAAATGTCGTGAATTGAATGATATTAATACAAAGCGATACAATCCGTAAAAACAATTTTATTTCAACACAATATCAATCCAATCCATTTATAAATTTTACCGACTTCTTTTTTTTATGGAATAGGGGGCAAACGAGCAGACGGATCGCCTGCCTGCCGGCCTTTTCACAGACAAGCAAAATAGCCTTAGTCAAAAATCCGCTACCAGAATTTTCGCAGGACTATTTTGACGCGGCGCCGAGGAGACACCGTTAATTACATTGATTAGAAATTTCAGTTAATTAATTGCTTAATTTTGATGGGGGGTTGACATGTCCTGGTTTCTATTAAGTGACGTCATAATTCATAAAATCGTATCTCGAATAACTTTTATCCCGCTGACTATGAAGGTAGTAGGCAGTATAGTATGGTAGATTGGAAGTACGTTTTGTACGAAATGCTTGGACGTAGTCAACATTATGCCTACGAATCTCAGGCCACCGTAAGCACCGGAATCCATCATTCCGACATAAAAACGAGGATATTTCACACACCCAAAAAAATAGTTCTCCGGATATTCATGTATCGTGCAAACTCTTGGAATTCGTTCAACAATTCCTTGAACAATATAATTACGCAGCATAACTCTCGCTACATTATTTTGTTACAGCAATTGTTTACCGTTGCCCAAGAAATTTCCTTACCCAAAACAAAAAAATAAACCCAAGAACTTCCTTCAACAAAGACGGTGATTTCAATTAAACAATAAAACTTGGGGAACAATCCAACCCCTAGTGGTGACGCGGCGTCGCTTGTCGCTTGTCGCGCGAATTCCCGCGAAACCAATTTAAAGTGTCGCGCGAAATAAAGTAGTGTCGCCGTGAAATCCGCGGCGTCATACTCCACAAGATGAATTATTGTGATATTAGATACGTATTAAAATGGATTACGATAAAAGTAGATGTTTAAAAATGGGTCAGGGTAAAAAATTTAGAAATAGTCCCAGAAATTCGGTAAAAATACAGGTAACTCGTTAAAAGGATTACTTTTACCGTAATTAATACAGTTTTATCCACAGTTTTTATTGACTTTCAACATGGCGTCGCTGACTCGCTGCCATAAAACATAGATCGACTGTCAGATGTCACTTCAGACTTCAGAGCTCAGTCGCTATCGATGTCGGTCGTGATTTTGTTTTGTTTGAATAACATGTTCATGAATGTAATTAGAACATTGATTGATTGGTTCTTCTTATATTGATTTCTGAGACTTACGCGAATTTTCGATATATTAAAATAAAACCAGTTTTCAAATTCATACGGACGCTGTAGAGTCCGAAGCGTCGGGATTATTAATGTAAATTTGACGCGATAGAATCCGTAAATTGTTTTTTTTAATATGGTTCTTCTAATGTTATTGAAATAACTAATATAATCTATTCGATATCTGCTACCTGCTGCTACGCTAGAAGTCCTGGGTGCGATTCCCAGGTCGAGCAATGTGGTATTGGGTTTTTCTATGAAATTCTCAGTAGGAGCCAATAGGATCACCCTCTATTACTTGGAACCTAAACATAACGGCGGACTGTGAGTATACATTAGTACCTACACCTCTGCCAAATCGTTCGAGGAATACAGGCGTGATGGTATGTTATACTACGCCACATCCTCCACACAAATAAATATTACAAACTTCATTAAGCAATCCAAATAAGTAACTCTTACCGCCATAACGGATTTTTGTTGGGTATTGCAATTCACTGACCTCTATAATACTCTATAGTACACATAGAGAAATATAGAGATCACTTGTTGCAATTTATCAAATATAAATATTTATCTTTTACAACTAAACAAAGTTATCTTAAAGTAATTGGATAGTTGAAAACTGTTTTATGTGTGTTTCCTAGAACACCCTCGGAGGAAGTCTTAAAATAAAAAAAATATAAAAGTGTTTCGAAATGAAACATCTTTTATATTTTGATCTCATTATTAAGAAAGAATATATTTATGGGTGCATCTATGTATTGCTATTATCCAGCTACAATTATAGTTCCACTATCGTCATCCCAGCCATTTTCAAACTGTCAAAACAGTTACCAGTATAACAAACAAAATGTTAGTCAGTCATAAAGCATGAACAAAGGATTTAGTGTTTATGATATCGGATATCTGTAAAAACATTTATTTTCCATATTTCAAGCTCGCAAAATAAAAAGCGAGAAGATAAAGAGCATTTTTTTTCTATTTGTTACAGTTTCAATTATTGTGTATTTTTTATAGAACTGTTTCATGCTTAGTTTTTTTTTTATATATCAGAGGGGGCTAACGAACATGTGGTTCACCTGATGGTGAGTGACTACCGTCGCTCATGGACATCAGCGACATTGTAGCTTGTATTTTTATAATGGTCGTTGAGCTCCCTAAATTATGGTTGAGCTATACGATAACTGATGCATGCGTGCCGTCAGTTGGGACTGGTCTAGTCAAAGCTAAAGAAAGGTTTTTTCCTCAAAAGGCCATTTCAGACATTACCCTACATCGTGCCACTCTCATATAAATGTTTTTCCATGTCAGGACTTTAAAAGAGACCATGATTCTCTAAGTTTATTTCGAGTAAGTTTCTTCTCAGAGGTCTTCAGTTAGGAAATGCCGAAGGCATCTAGCTATAAAAAAACCAAACCATTGACATATAAAAGTATATCTAGAGATCTACTTGCAGAATAAAATATCATTTCATTTCATTATAACGAGTGCCTTCATAATTTAGGTCCACTTGCACCATCTTCTTAAACATGTTTAAATTGTTATTTTAGTAAAGGAAAAATTCAATCGCGGGCAGGATTCGAATCTGCGTCTCCTGGTTGGATACACCAGACGCTCTGACCTCTAAGCTACCGCGAACCCTACCCGCATGATTGAAACTTTGCCTTCACATTCTGAATTTACGTCATAAGGTAACGTAAATGTTCACTGCAGAGTTTGTGGTGGCTTAAACGTCAGAGCGTTTGGTGTGACCTGCGCCCCCTGGTTGGATACCAGGGGGCGCAGGTTTGAATCCTGCGCGCGATTGAATTTTTCCTTTACTAAAATAACTTTATAGTCTTAGCATGGAAAATGCAAAAAAAAACACAAAAAGATATGTTTAAATTGTATTTAAACACCAATTTTCAATGAAAAATACATACATATTTAAGAAGTTGGTGCAAGTAGCCATTAAAATAGAATATAATAAAATTATATCGAAATAAAATATAGTGCATTTATGCATTCCAAATATTCATTCAAAAATTTTAAAAAAAATAGGTTTTCGTTACATTTGCCATGTTTCTGAGGTAGGTAAAACCCAGTAAGTTTTACCCAGTGCATCCTGGTAAAGCACATACATACCATCACGCCTGTATTCCCCGAAGGGTTAGGCAGAGGTGTATAATGTACACCTACAGTTCGCCGGTATGTTTAGGTCCCTTGTAATAGGGGGCGAGCCTATTGCCATTTACCGGGCACAATTCCAAACTCCGAGTTACTACTGAGAATTTCACAGAAAAAACCAATAACACTGCGCGATCGTGGGAATCAAAACCAGGAAATGTCACTAGGCTAATGCGACAGTTCTTGGTAAAATTTCGATATTAATGATAATTGCACATTTCGAACTTTAACTTAAGGAGTTGGTAAAACTTAGGTTTTACTGAAAGATCTTTCATTTCCCGTAGTTCGAGCTTCTACAGTAACTAACATATACATAACAAAATTACGGCCTAAAACATAGTAAAGGCCATACTACTACAAAATATCTTATCCGCAACACTGCAACCATTGTCGTGACTATAAAACTAATATACAAGTGCACTAAAAGCGTGCAAACTATTCAGGGGTAACAAACGCGGGGATATCGTGGCGGCAAGAAATACATTCACCTGCATTGTTCCGTTCCCTGAGAAACTAACTAAACTTGCACCACGTCCGTACGTAAATGGATTTTGTTGCAAGTTGTATCGAGAATCGGTGATTAATTGACTAGTTAAACAAGTTAATTGATAAAAAATAACACTCTTTTTGTATTATCCATGCTAAGATTATAAATTGGAATTCAAGAGAGGTAGGGCATGGTGGACTTGAATAATTCCCCTCACAATTGGAGCTGCTCGACTGGGGAAGTACCTCCACCTTGTAGAAAATCGTAGTCAAATAAAATAGCTCCGTGCTATGTTGTGTTCCTAAAGGTGAGCAAGGTCGCCAGAGCTCCGCGAGGAAGTTGTGTGGGGGTCCGGTGGTGTTTTATTACCGCCCCTACCATGCATGGCAGAATGTCTCCTATGCTGCCAGCCCAACTATTCCTCCTAAAGGGTCGGCAACGCGCGAGTGATACTCCAGGTCGAAATTTGCCTTCACATTCTGCATTTCCATCTTTAAAATGATATGAACATATTTACCATTACCTTGAAATATAAAAACCACTCGAGCTTTTCGGATGAAAAATATAATTAGCATAATTTTGCTATATAACAAGCTTGTAACGGAATATCTGAACAGATAGACTCAAGTGAAGAAATGCCAAGAAGAATAGCGGCTAAAGGATTTGTTTAAGAATATGGGGATCAGCATCTTTCCACCTACTTTATACTAGTTAATATATCTTCCAAGAATGGTTATTTAGGTATGTATCTGAATTTCAACTATTCTTTTATTGCAGCCACTTTCAACCCTCATAAATATATACAATTTTATACAAAAATAATGGAAAGAAACACCCAGAATTTCATGAAAAGCTCTTGGCCTACTAATAAATAAACCCACTCACGAGAGACCGTCTAAACAGGTGAAGAAGGCAGCTAAGCAGTAATGAGGTGCAGTGGATTCCTCCCGCGCATCCGTCAGCGCGGATGGCTTAATTGCTTGGAGAGGCGCCAAGCGGACTATTTGTTCGGAGAGCTGATGCCTTCTGCTTCATTACGGGGTCATCGATTTTTTAAGTCTACGCTGTAAGTGGAAAATGTAGGTGATGAATTGAAAATGTTGTAGGTATTCTAATAACTTTACACGTAATATAAATAAGTATATTATGGCTGTATTTTTTTTATGGAATAGGAGGGCAAACGAGCACCCGGAGCATGGCTCTCCCACGTGAAAAACGTATTTCGCGAAAGATTATGCCTAATCTTTGTGGTGTACTAATGTACATCCACAGTTCGCCGGTATGTTTAGGTCCCCTATAATATTGCCGTTAACATCAGGCGAACTGGCAATCAAGCGTAATCCTATCACGAATAAAAAAACCGTTCACAAATCCAAACCTTACGATTAGCAATCACGCTTGCGACTAGACTAATGAGGGTGTTAAAAATCTTGGAAAATGTACCAAAATTATTCAATTCAAAGAACTAAGCACCATATAGTTGTGTCGGATTCATGTTAATCCTTTCGGGCGGGGCTGATTGTGTTTTGATGCGGGACTCGGCGGACGAATCTCCAGCCGATCCCGTGGACACTGGCCAACTTGTAAAATTGAAGATGAAGCGATATCAGCTTTGCTAAAAAAAAATTAGCATAACTTCTTCTGGGCTTAAAGAACGCTACTGATGCAGAACTAACCATCCACTAACCCCTGGCCACCAAACGTACCCAAATAACATAAGAATAAAAAGTAAAGGGGAAAAGTAGGCGTTCTCCATTGATACAAAATAAGAAGACCATGACTTCTCAAACAGAATTAGTACAAATCTACATATAACACTGGCTGACAGAAAACGCAGTATGATGGGTCCAAAAACCATACCATTTTGCGAAACGGGATTATAGCAAATTCCCGCAGGATTGAGAAAAAATAGATTTGTGATGCTAATATCGCTGGAATATACATAATTATACACAAACAAAATGAAAATTTTCTTCCTTATTTTCATTTAGGTCGATTAAAAATAAAGTTGATGACTAATTTTTGACATTGGCGCAAATATTAGACATTGAAATAAACCTATTTTTACGAATTAATCGCGTCCATTATCACGGCAGAACAAGTAGCCTTTTGGGTTTTTTTTTCAAAATCGATGTTTTGTATTCTGTACCTTGTTAACAAAAAAGGGCCCCGGTGCCTAAGAAAAATAGGGTTTCTATTGTATCTATAATTTTGTTACTTGATGGGTTAAAATAAATAGCATAATAAAATAAACAGCTTTGAATCCTAGATATTCCGCGTTTCTCTCATAAATTAGACCACATCTTAAGAGCAGGATTACCCGGGATTTTTTCCCACTAAGCTGGACGTAATTGGATCCCAAATTGACCGTGGAAGGGGAACGTTTCGACGAGCGATCGACTCATTTGTTTTAGATATTACAATAAATTCTGCTCTCTTTTGTGCCTGGTTTTAATTTTATTTATGTTGGTCTTATGGAATTTTTGTGTATTTGGATTTTTGTGGATCGAAATATGTTCGACTCGTTCCAACACGTGTGACGTGAACATTGGTGCTCACGTGATGGAATAGGATCTAAAACTACTTTAATTTAAAACCACACACCACTTGTGAACTGGTGATGTACAACAGTAGATAAACCTCTTTTGGCTTAAAATTATAAATTGTGATGAACGTATTTATTAACATAATATTTACAGCACTCTTTTGTTAAAGCAAATGTATTATATATCACAAGAAACTGACTGCAGTCGCAGTACATGCGTACATCGCATACTATAGCCACGAAATATAATAATAATAATGTTGTATGTATATATCTATAAATACCTACATATACATCACGCCTTTTTCCCACAAGGGTATTCAAAAACTATAGAACGCCACTTATAATTGTTGCTTACTTCTTTTGTTTCATCCTCGTTCATACATCGTATGATACGATGCACGTACGTACATATTATAATCCTTACATTTCAGCCACCTATTATTATTTATTGTACAGTAACTAATTATTTATTAACCTCACAAACAAAGCTTATTCACAGTTAAATGACTGTGAACACAGTTAAACCGCTAGTCTGCTACCGCTGACCGACAAACATTTACACCACAGTTAAAATTCCGCGGAAACTAATTACAAAGCAGTATTTAATGATTATCAGGGGTTTGTGTTCATTTCGATAATTAGGCATTTATACTGTTTTTTTTAATAAGGCTAAAATATAATGTCACGAAATTTTACATTAGAATCGTACCTAATCGTATTCGTAGATTGGATTCTATCCATTTCAATTCTCCCACAGGTGACTCTACCTTCCTAATCCTGTAATTGGTCGATCTCATACATACAAAGCTCAGAATCTATAAGTAGGAATCCAACCAGCGACCTGTAACACAAAAGCCAATCGTTCCGCCAGAGATCAAAGTTCAAAGTTATTTATTTTTATTTAAAGTAATCTTTACTCGCAAGTGCTTGTTAGTTAACAAACACCATTTTGGAATCTTGCACCTAAATTAATTAACGTATTATGCTGATGATAACTTGATCCTATGGAAAAGAATCGGCAAGATATTGCATGAACACTATAATTCTATATTTAGGGTTGTTTTACCGCATCTAGCTAAAACTAAGTAGCTCAGCCTAATATAATTACATTGTAGTATAGCTTTCAATCGAACCGGATCTGGCTTAGTACGACTAAGTAGATATCTACATGCAATATATGTTTATTAGAAATAAACCGAAACTCACGCCCCAACCAACGTGTAACAACAGTATACTAAAGACTGGAATTTAATTAAGTAAACACAAATTTCACTGCATAACACTAAAAACAGAAACAAAACCTATATACTGAGAGCGGACTCAATGCAGTTCGAGGCACCATAGTGAGGTGACATAAGTCGATATATTATATATTTTTAGTTTATTTTGGATGCCTGTATCGAATTAGGTAACGAATACTAGTATGCTACTCAGATTGTCTACATATTTACAATTTATCCATATTTGATGTTCTTTCGCATTAATCTTGAATCTAATATTGTTTTTCTATGAAATCTCAGTAGCAGTACGAACTGTAGATGTATATCAGTACACCGCTGCTAAACACTTCAGGGAATACAGGGGTGATAGTATTTAACTACATACATTATAACAAAACTCTTGTCTATAACAGCAGTCGTGTTTTTCCTGTTAATAATTATTCACTCCACTATTTTTAATATGTTTTAATGCTGTAACATTAGCTAATGTCTCTTTTTAAATTTGTTATCAAGCACAACATCTTTATTTTGGCCATTGATTTCCAACACTGATTTCGAATCTCATGGCCGTGACTTCATGACAGGGGAAGGCAGATACGGTTTACATAACCCCACCTACCCAATGTGGCAGACGATCCATATGCGAAGACGATCGAGAGAAAAAAAAGAGGAAACACTGATTAAGTACTCTAAAAAAGAGGGAACACTGATTTAGTACTCTAAAAAGAGGGAACACTGATTAAGTACTCTAAAAAGAGGGAACACTAGTTTAGTACTCTTTAAAAACTAATAAACTTATGTTCGACCAATCGTTTCATCATTCGACTCAGTTCATTGTCCCCTCACTAGCAACTCTTACCTTGCTTCGAGAATGCAACAAGCATTTTTCTTTCAAAATGCTCCCATCCGGTGGAAAATTTTCACACATTTTGCGGCTTTTCTTTCAGGAAATACGCGCGTAGGGTTAAATGTTGCGGGTTTTCAGTTTGCATTTTGATACAGGATATTTTTTTGGCGTCTCATGCTATTTTGCTACAAGAATCTCCTTAATGACTTTTTCTTTCATTTAAAGGTCAGTTCTTCTCGATATAACCAGTACTCTCTTTCCTCTATCTTCTTTTGTTCCCTTAATATGACTTCACTATTGTTTTTTCTTTCACTTTTTATTCAAAGCTTCGAATAGATTTCCTCTTTCAACCCATCTTCTTCCTTTCATCCCTTTAAAATAGTAGTTAGGAATTTTGGAAGAAATGTCCCCGTTTCTTCCCAACTACTACTATTTTGTGCATCCTAAGATATATTCTTAATATAATACGATTTTGTTTCTAATTTAAAAAACAAGTGGCATATCATATTCATATCAATAATAATATAAATTATTAGGTATATAAGTAGCTACATGTCTGTTTTTTATTGCGCACTCAAGCGGTCGCCGCGTGCTATTACCCGCAATGTATCGACAACACGGCTATAAATCCGCTGAACATTATGTTGGTATCGTAAATCTGTCGCTAGGCTCGACCGAAACATTTTTGGTTACTGTAATGTGCTGTGCAATAATTGTTCAGTATTATTTTGTTTTCAAGTTGCCTTTTTCAGAAGGATAGAACAAACCAGTATACCCCGAATAGGAAGGTGGATAATGTTATTAGCGTACCCATACTTGATGTTGTATACTTTTAGTTTTCATATAACTGAGGGCAAGGCTATTGTCATTTTTTTATGGGATAGGTGGGCAAACGAGCAGACTGATCGCCTGATGGTAAGCGATAACCGCCGCCTATGGAAACCCGCAACACCAGAAGTATCACAAATGCGTTGCCGGCCTTTTAAAAGAGGATTGGGCCTCCGGTAACCTCACTCACTCGGCGAAACACAACGTAAGCATTGTATAACGCCGGTTTTCTGTTTTCTTAAATACAGATCTGCTGAAAATATCGTTACATATACCTATTAACATTTACTTACTGGTCGGGGTATCGACCCCAGGACTTAAGCCTTTGTGGGAATGGTGAATGTAAGCCTATTGCAATGCCGCTAACCAGTCCAGGAATTTTGAGCCGCCTTCAAATATTGTAAAATATAACTCAAGGGCTGCTCTCAATAATAAATATCTGTAGATCTAGGAAGCAGTGTTGTTGTAAGGCATTTTTAGTTTTGTTCTTTTTACGATTAACAAGAAACAAGTGTGAAGGCGTTTGGATATCGCCACTTCCATGCGAGAAAACTCGAGAAGAACTTGCAGTAAAGGGGAGAAAAGCAACTGGAATTGTTCGCCAGCCTCCATTAATTGTGCTCCAAGGTACCAACTGACCGAATTACAGAATTATTTCCACAAGGTCTAAAACTACGGCCCATCTAAAAAAGAATAAGTCATCAAAGTATATTTTTTAAACCAATCCACCATTCGTATAAACGGCTATTCCGTCTAACTTTACGAACTTAAGTTGGCAACAGTGCTTAATGTAAAGAGGCCTGCGCATGACAAAAATATGAGAAAACTTGGCCAATACTGCGAATATTGCAGCCTCCGCTTTTTATACCGAATACTTTCAATTGCCGTACCGATATAAATAACTTTGAGAGCCTTTTAAGTCGTACGATTAGTCGTGGCGAAGTCGTTTCGCTATATATAAAACGTTATTTATTTATTCTTTATGCACAAAGTAGGTAAAATATACAGAGGCGAACTTAAGGGTCCGGCGGACGCTGAATTGCACAAACAAACGTAATACCAAAATAAATCGTAATTCATCTAGGTTCCTATCCTACCATAATCATAATCAACCCATTATATTGTCCCACTGCTGGGCACGGGTCTCCTCTCAGAATGAGAGGGATTAGGCTATAGTCCACCACGCTGGCCTAGTGCGGGTTGGCAGACTTCACACGCCATCGAGAAAATCTCTCAGGCATGCAGGTTTCCTCACGATGTTTTCCTTCACCGTTTAAGCGCGTGATAATTAACTATTAATACGTACATGACTTCGAAAAGTCAGAGGTGCGTGCCTTGGGTTCGAACTCGAGACCTTTGACTTGGCAGTCAAAGGTATCCTATCCTACCATTTCGTGCAAAATACTTCACTGGAAATAATTGTAAGTGAATGTAATTTTTGATAACTTTACCAAGTTTTGACCAGTTTTCCTCCGGTCATTTATTTCCAGTGAAGTAATAGTAGATGAATTTGTAAGGCAGGAACCTAGATTAACGGTATCCGATTCCGAATTAAAAACATGTCACTATAACTTTGCATTTAGAACATCAAGAAATTATGTTTAATACACTACGAGAGTGTGTTTTTTTGAGTCAATCGTAATCTACCCATTTTTTGGTTGGAAAAAAGCCCGTGCGCATACGACACCTTCGGGGAAAGGTGAAGTTATGTGGAGCTCGCATCCACTAAAAACTCCGTTTGTGCCTACGTCCGCTAATGTAGAGGGGCCACGAGAACTGCTACGCATTACTTTCGTGCCCCTTCCAGCGGTAGTCCTGTATGTAGCTTCTCTTCTTAAAAGGCGACAGACACCTTCTCTATAGACCGCGTGCTATTCGTGGGATAAAATCCCCGGTCAAGCACCCGCAATCGTAATCTGCCCTAGTATAACCACAGATAAAAGGTAAAATATTCATAATTCTCCAACATTTTTCGTTTTCCGGGAAACAAATAAACTCGTGGGTTATCTTCTAAAGTTCCACCGAGGATCCTTCGGTTTCACTAGCTCTCCATTGAATATAAATAAGGGTCCAAAGGATGTATTGTTTTCGCTGCAAACTTTTATACAACTTTTCGTTTATATTTTAACATACATATCTTGACTTACCTGAAGATGTACCAATTTTTTTTACAAAAATATAACGAATGTATGTACCTTAATATTTTTTTGTGCATTATGCTATCAGTCAAACATCAAACATCACCTTTTTCGGTGGTTCCTATCACATTAATTTTTGCCTTGATATATTCGTTCGTTCCTTCGATCAGTAAGTTTCTTCTTGTTTAATAATGATTAAATTAAAATTTCTAACAAAGGCACTAGTCCTTTATCTAAGCAATATATATAGGTGAATATTCGAACATTATTTAACATATCATTCCTCTCAGTATACATAGTAAACATAACATAACATAATCAACCCATTATACTGTCCCACTGCTGGGCACGGGTCTCCTCTCAGAATAAGAGGGCGACCACGCTGGCCTAGTGTGGGTTGGCAGATTTCACACGCCATCGAGAAAATCTCTCAGGCACTGGTTTCCTCACGATGTTTTTCTTCACGTAAGC
This sequence comes from Acronicta aceris, assembly GCA_910591435.1. Classification (NCBI taxonomy): domain Eukaryota; kingdom Metazoa; phylum Arthropoda; class Insecta; order Lepidoptera; family Noctuidae; genus Acronicta; species Acronicta aceris. The sequence goes on along the minus strand of OU342767.1, from coordinate 1,373,453 downwards.
ACGTAATAATTAACTATTTAATACGCACATGACTTTGAAAAGTCAGAGGTGTGTGCCTTGAGTTTAAACTCGAAACCTTTGACTTGGCAGACCAACGGTCATACCACTAGGCTATCACTGCAATTTTAAACATCTGTATCCTTAACTTTGGGTTTAAGTTAATGAAGTTCTAATTTTTTTTTTTGAATTTTTCAAATATTCAACCAATCATTACAATGTTTTTGCATGTTCAACATCAGCAATCAGAAACAAATCAAAGAGCCTAAAATATTTCATATTTTATCAATAAAAATAACAAAAACGTGACATGAAAAATACGAAGCGTCCGTAATACTTAAGGTCAACATACACCGTAACAAATTAACTTAAAGTTAAGCAAGCTTGTTAGGGAAGTTCATTAGACGGAAACTTACGAGTTCCTTGTTAATTTTTTTAGAGATCCGTAAAACAAATATTGCCTTGCTACCTTATAAAAAAATAAACTTTTTTTTACTTGGCACTCCGATTTCATTTTTCCCTAATTTAACAAAAGACAACCCTCGCACTAGGGAACAAGCCCTGTGTCGCAGAGGGTCTTCAAAAACATATAACCAACGGACACAAACTAACCCAGACTCGAAACAAATCAATAAGAAACCCCACAATATGGCGAAATGGTAGTGGCGAGGTAACTTTTACAATCTATGATGGGGTTAGCTTCCAGTCTAACCAAATGCAGCTGAATATTAGTATTTTATACAATATGACCTCCATGCCATCAGACTTCCTCAATCCAATTTCTGGGCAATACCGATATACATTACTACTAACAATTGCCACAGATGTCATCATGTTCATGACAACCGGAACCGACGGGTATATGTACTCTGCTAGGCACGGAGGGATCTTTATGTATTAAGAATGGTTCCTCATCTATAGAGTGAACGTGGCAAGCACAGCTTAATCTCACATATTGATCGGCGTAGCTATTAATTGTCTATTTTTTTTAGAGAAACGTTGCCCAACACTAGGATTTGTTCCTGTATCGTGGGTGCGTTTACAAACACAAATTCTCACATACACAAACGCTCAGACCCGGAACAACTACCTTTAGGTCATACAAATATTTGCTCCGTGTGGGGATCGAACCCACAACACGAAGAAGCCAATCACTCAGCTGTTACGCCAAACGTGTCATCAATGAACCCCTTTTATTTCTTCCTACAAGGTCTAGCTACTGTTAAGCTAAATATCAACTCTATAATGACAGTTCTCAGGCAGCAATACTTTGCCAGGAGTTTAATTAGCTCGAAGTGTGAATTCAAAGCCACAGGCACCGCCGGATCCCACCAACTTTGTTACTTACACAATACAATTGTGTGTGTGTTGCGTTTAAATATCGCTGTGAGCACAGATGCAGCTCATCGATCGTACACGTAATCTCGACTTTACGTAACGCTAAGAGGAGGAATAATAAATTTATTTATATATATTTCCGATATAATAATAATGCTGAGCGCGACTGCTACGCTAGAGGTCCTGGGTGCGATTCCCAGGTCGAACAAAGTGTTATTGAATTTTTCTGTGGAATTTTAATTAGTAGCTCGGTGTTTGGAATTTGTGACATGTCGATAGCCTCGTTTATTGCATCGGACCTAAGCATACGGCGTATTGTAGGTGTACATAAGTACGCCTCTGCCTAACCTTTAGTATATATCAAATAAGTGACATCTATAGACAAAATTTTGAATCCCCAACAGTACTGTCCAACTGTTTTTCGTTAAATTCCATCAATTAAGATTTCACACGTTCCCCACTGACCAAAGTTCTCTATCCCAAGTTTCAGTATGAACTAAAGACTGAAGTTTTGCGATGAAAAGGCCAGTTAATTAACTTTTACTTGGCAATTGAAAAACTTCGTGATTTTGTAATGATTTTAGGTATTATCTTCGGTACTTATCTTTAAGCTTAAAATTGTTGTTTTTCTTGAGAATTTTACTTTTGTCATACTAGCTATTGCCGGAGGTTTCACTCGTACTTTTTTGGACAAAAGGCAGCCTATCCCATTCTCCAAAGTTTGTCTATAAATTCATCAAAATTTTAAGTCAGTAGGTACAGTAAACGCTCAAAAGTCCATAAGCACGCTAAGGATTACATTGCTATGAACAGTACGAGCGAGCTCGATACAGCCACTGCGTGTCACTTGTTAACGACAATGAATAGAAGGTCGTCAGTCAAACTAAACGTCAAGTTATTGCGTTGTGAGATTGCCTATGGACTTTTGGTCGCCACTGTACATATTTCCCCGTATTCTAAATTAACATAAACATACCATCACGCCTGTATTCCCCGAAGGATTAGGCAGAGGCTTACTAATGTACACCCACAGTTCGCCGGTATGTTTAGGTCCCATGTAATAGGGGGCGAGCCTATTGCCATTAACCGGGCACAAATTCAGACTCCGAGCTGCTCCTGAGAATTTCATAGAAAAACCCAATAACACTTTGCTCGACCAGGGGATCGAACCCAGGATCTCTAGCGTAGCAGTCGCGCTTGGGACCACTAGACTAATGAGGCAGTCAGTATTCTAAATTATGCATTCTAAATGTTGGTGTTAAGCATAGGTACTACAGAGCTGTTTTGACAGTAAATTTTCATAGGTACTCACCGCCCTAGGAAAGCGATATACCCACAGAACCTTCACTGGATCCCACCCGTTACTAATACGTAAAGAAATTCTACTTCATTATTATAGTCTTAAAGATTTATTACATAACAAGCGTATGCTTAATTGCTACCTATCGCCACATGTGAGAACTGTCAACATAGGCTTGTACTGATAGGTGATATATCCATAGATGCTATTCCTGGCGTCGGAAATCTATAAGCTATTTATGTTATATGAGATCTCGCAACTACAGAACCCTACGAATAAAACCTTCATCTCTATTTAACTAGACATCGCGAAGCAGTCGCAGCCCGAATGCTAATTAGAAAAATCCTTATAATCCCAAATAATTTTCGCTAATTAAATTTTACGACCGAGCCTTGTATTTCACCTGCTCCCAAAGAAATTGCCAACTGTACTCCATTTTAACGTAAAAAGCAAAGAAGAGACGGTATAACTGTCTGTTTTATTAGTATTTGTGTGTAAGCAACTTAGGGTGAACCGTTTAGGGATGCTAAACTTGAGATGAATAGATGAACACATGCTCTTTAGTAATTAGGGCAAAGCTCTTTGTGAGGCCCTAGGGCTTTCATTATAATGGCTTTTCGTATTCTTTAGGAAAACCAGTATAATTAGAACTCCCTTTTTTAATTTGATATTCTTTGTTGTTAGTTAAGTAAATAAGTATCTTGGGGCTAGACCTGTTTGCGTGTTTTGACATAAGTTTTTTAAAATATTTTATAGAACATTCTGCATAATATTTTACACTTGGGTTTATTAATTTAAATATGTACCTAGTAATTTAGTGAGACTATTAGCCTTACTTCGGAACCCGTTGCAATCACTAGCAGAGGCATACGCCCAACAGGGGACGAATATTAGGTTTATGATGAACGTGTAAATGTATTCAGTCTAATTTTTAAGGAAGAAAACCATTTTCAAAATATCAACAGCGAATGACAGCTGTAGGTACTTACATATGTTGACGATGTCATCATTTATTAAATATTTATAGATGTGTGTGTGTGTGTGTTTCAAACGCATGGTAGTGTGTGCGGATTTTCATACAAACATTCATCCCTCTTTTCACCACTTTAATTCAACCCGAATTTCCAAAAATCCATTCTTAGTGAAATGAAATGAAATGAAATGGTTTATTTGCCCGAAACATGGTACATATTATGGTGTTTATAAAATAGGGTCCTGGATGTTCCGCCAGATTGCTGGCATACAAAATATTAAATGAGTTTAAATACAATTATATGAATTAAAAAAAAAATATATTACGTAACTACACAATTAATATAATAATGATGTCATCTAACAAATGTCAACAATATTATTATATATATTACATGTCAAAACTATTACAAAATACACGATTCAAAATTATTTCATATTCCAGAACTCTTTCATGTCGTAGAAGCAGTTGTAAACTAGCCAAGTATGAAGCCGTGTTTTAAATAACTTCAAGGGGAGCATTCTGATTATTTTTGGAATTTTATTAAACACTTTTATTGTCATTATGTAACAGTTTCGTTGACATAGTGCTGTTTTACAGTGTGACAAACTTAATTTAGTGGGATCTCTACTAGCAGATTGAAAATGTTTATATTTATCAAATTTTTCAAACAAATCAGGATGCTCCTTCACAAAAATTCCAGCTTGCATAATGTACAATCCAGTCAGGGTCAAAATATTTAGTTTTTTAAATAACGGTTTACACGAATCAAGTGGATGGGTGTTGCATATAGCTCTAATACACTTTTTCTGCACCAAGAATACCTTTATAACGTCGTTTGAGTTTCCCCAGAGTAGAAGACCATACCGTAGAACCGAGGCAACGTGACCGTGGTAGGCCAAGAGTGCAGTCCTTTCATTTACCGTACGCCTTAGTCGCTTTAATGCAAAAACGAATCTATTTAATGTGGAACAAACATAATTGATATGGGCCTTCCAGTTACAATGTTGGTCCATATTTATGCCTAAAAATTTGTAATTAGTTGTCATTTCTATTTGTTGTCCTTTACACATTACGTCATACTTATGTTCTATTGAATTATAATTACGGAAATTTATATATTTAGTCTTAGAGATATTTGCATTTAAATTATTTATGTCCAACCATTTGATAACTGATTCAGCTGCTACATTTATTAAGTCACCATGGTTGTATTGCGATGTCATATTTTTATTTTCATTTTGCGTAACTACGACCGATACGTCATCTGCAAAAAGAATGCAATCGTGATCAATGGCTAGAGGTAAATCATTTATGTACAGCAGGAACAGTAATGGGCCTAAAATACTGCCCTGCGGCACGCCACAACTATTTATTTGATACGTGGATCTATACAGCGTTGATACTTTCAGTTTATTTATTGAAGCTATTTATACACATTGTCTACGATTGGATAAGTAGCATAGGATCCATTCAAGTGTTGGTCCTCTGATTCCATAGTTTTCACATTTATGAATAAGCATTTTATGATTTACAAAATCAAAGGCCTTGCTCATATCAAAGAATAATACCGATACTGGCGATCGTTTGTCAATTTGTTCTACTACTTTTTTATTGAGATTGAAAGCCGCTAGAGTCGTAGACTTTCCTTTTTGAAAGCCATTTTGTTCTTCTTTAATTACTTTAAATTTTAAGAGGTAAGCATTAAGACGAGAATACATGGTCTTTTCAAAGATTTTCGAAAAGATGGGGATGAGGGTAATGGGCCGATAATTATTAATGTTCATTTTATCATCTTTTTTATGAAGAGGCTTTACTATGGACTGCTTAAGCCTATCGGGAAACAGACCGACTGAAAAAGAGAAATTAATTAAGTACTGTAGAATAGGGGATATTATGGTTACGCATTCTTTTATTACCTTTGTGCAGACACCATCAAATCCAACGGCTTTTGTATTATTGAGTGATTTAATTATATTCGCAACTTCGTTAGTACTACACGGTTTCAGGAACATACTTTGGTTTAGTATTGGGATCTTATACTTATTTTCTGTGTATTGACTGGTCTCTCTATTTGTTAAGTCGATATAAAATTTATTAAAAGCCTCTGCAATTTTCATGGGATCCTGTATAGTGACGTTGTCGACACAGATAGACTCTAATCCTTTATAAGCATTAATGGCATCATTCCTGTTTTTTATTATTTGCCAAGTCGCTCTACATTTATTTCTGGCTTTATTGATATAGTAGTAATTATTTTTTTGTTGAGAGCTCTGTACACACTTTCTTAAAATGTTACAATATTTTTGCAAAGCTAGCTTTTTTGCGTGTGTCTTGTTTGTATAATAGTTATGCCGCAATTTTCGTTTATGTTTACTAGATTTACGTATACCTTTCGTAATCCATAAAGGACTAGAATTTTTTCTATTAATTTTCCGCCTCTCAGTTGGGAAACAAATGTCATAAAATTGGCAAAAGATGTCATGAAAATTATTGAAGGCAGTATTGAGGTCCTCCGTATTGAAAACGTCGACCCATTTTAAGGCAGATAGAGCTTCCACAAACTTATTAATGTTTTCCTTAGAGTAATTCCTTGTATCTACATACCAATGGTTAAGTCCCATTGGTTTATAAGACACACACACAGGGATTGATAAGGTCTGACCAGTGTTATGATCAGACAGACACAATTCATGAATTGCTCCTGCTGCCTCCTCAATATTACTTATAAAATGATCGATACATGAGTTTTGCCGGGTTGGCTCAGTTATATGAAAAACTAAATTATAATTAAGAGCTATGTCCTGTAAACGCGATGTTATTTGGTTAGTTTTTAAAATATCTATATTCAAATCACCTGTTATTATAATTTTTTTATCACGTCTTGATGAGATTTTATGTAAAATAATTTCTAAAATGTCAAAAAATGTATTTACATTACTATTTGGAGTTCGATAGATGCATAAGATTATAAAATTCAATTTTGGTATATTAATTCCACAGCATTCAAAGTGTCTTTCGACTGATATCTGTTTAGGTATGGATAGAACACTAAATTCAAAGTTACTACGTATAAGGATGCATACACCTCCACGTTTTTCGGTTGTTCTTGAATAAGCAGATGCTAATAATATTAATCTCATTTCGTAATATTAGTCTCATTTCCGGCTTTTACAAAAGTTTCAGATAGGCATATTACATCAATAAATGTATTTTTTTCTAAAAACTGATCAATACATAATTCCAGAGTTTCCAGTTTGTTAAGCAGCCCAGCTAGTGCCTTTCTACAGTGCAAAAGGAACCAGCATACAAACCTTCAGGGCTCTAGCTCCTGTAGTTTAGGCTGTGAGTTGATACGGCAGTCAGTCACTCACTCAGGTTCTTCTTTTAAATATATAGAAGAAGATAATATATATAGAAATGACATAATTTCACACACTTTGATCACAACACACAACAATTCTCAACACTTTACATATCAATTATTTCTAATTAAGGCAAAAAGAACTTAAATATGTACAATTTCAATCCCGAATTAGGCACGATATTTATTTATTTAATTTATAAAAAAATAATTCTTCCTCTATCGCTATGTACATGCCACAGACTACATAAAGACACAGATTAATTGAGCGCTGCGGTTACGGTTGCGGACGACGTAATGAAATGTTGCCACAGTAAAATATTTAATGTTAATATTTAGAAAGTCATATGAAAGAAAGAAAGAAAAAGTTTATATTTACGCCCTTGTGACGCACAACAAATCAAAATTCAACTGTACAATCGCAGGAAGATGCAATAATATTTTTGGGGAAAGTATAAATACACCTTCGATTAGTAATTTAGTAATGGAAGTATTCGTTTAGAATACTGATATTAAGCCTTATCAGGCTATACTGGAAGCCACCCCCAACATAGTTGGAAAAATGGTAGAATTAATAAGTTGATGTGCGCTAAGTTACGTATTTATGCGATGAAATTATACATAAAAAGTCCATTATTAAATAAATGACATTCCTTACTTTAATTTTATTAAAGCGAGCCCTTTGATAATAAAAATTCAGAGCAAATATTCAGAAACAAACCAACAGGGAGTCAATCTCGTTAAGGCAACACCGTAATGATATTTACATTAAAAATTAACTGAAAGTTATGGAAACATACACAGTTGTAAAGTTGGTGTGGATACGCCAAAACTGTGGGTATTTTTATTAGAGCGCGAACTATGTTAATTGCACTATGGAAATTTCTATTACATATTAGATAACTTCAAAATGTTAAAAATAGTAAATGTCAAATGGTATTCTCGTCAAACTTGGACAAACTTATATAAATATACTTTTATGTACAAAAAAAATATATATAAGGCGAACTTAATGCCATATGGCACTCTCTATATTGTCATACAGAATTTTCCTTCAGACTTTATAACTCTATGATTGAAGTAACTGTTATTGTCGTGTAAAAATATCGCATTCCCATCAAGTTTACTGTTAATAGTGATGATCAGTGACGAAGATTTTTGAATCATGTCATTCTACTTATCTATACGTTTATTATTGTTATTATATTATTTATTATGTATTTCTATTTCAGACCATAGATCCATATAAACATGTTAGTATAAACTTACAACTAATGTTAGTAGACATACATAAAATACATAAATGAGCAGCACACATTAATTTGGTTGGTACATAAACTCCTTCTCGTACATGTACACCGACCCATGTACTGCCTGTTGGCATTTCCCGATGGGTTAGGCCAAGGTGTACTAATGAGTAACTGCAGTTCACCTTATTTTTTAGGTCTCATCTTCTTTACATAGTATAAAACAAAGTCGCTATCGCTGTCTGTCCGTCCCTATGTATGCTTAAATCTTTAAAACTACGCAACGGATTTTGAACCGGTTTTTTTAATACATAGAGTGATTCAAGAGGAAGATTTTAAACTATTTAACATTACGCTACGACTCTTAGGAATGGGGCAACCCGGGTGAAACCGCGGGCGGGTCGCTAGTATAATATAAAAGACGTGCCTTTTGCCAATCACCGGTCACAAATTAAAATTCAGTGTTACTGAGAATTCAGAGAAAAACTTATCACTTTACTCAACCTGGGTATCGAACCCTAAATGATCACTAGAACAATAAAACAGATATCATGCGTCGTATCTCACATGAAAAAGCGTTTCCTTACCAACTATCCTCCCATACAACCACACAACAGCTTTCGGCACTGAATTTTCCTTCCCTTTAAAAATTAACACTTTCTACGAACTCCGTATAATTTCCAACGAAATCTTGGGATAACATTGAATAATAGAAACGTTTTCCAGCCCTCAAAATTGTCAGACAAATCGACCTAAATAATGTTGTAATAGTGTTTTGTGGCGACCAACTTTGTCATAACAAGTTTTGTTTGTAGGAAACAATTAAAAAATAAATATAGCTATGAATTGGGCTGGGCGGCATTCGGGAAGCTGCGTGATATCTTTGAATCGTCAATCCCTCAATTCCTAAAGACCAGGGTCTATAACCAGTGCGTCCTACCCGTGATAACTTACGGAGCCGAAACGTGGACACTCACCTTGGGACTGGTCCACAAATTCAAGGTTGCACAGCGTGCATTGGAAAGAGCAATGCTTGGAGTTTCTTTGGTGGATAGAATTCGCAACGAAGTCATTCGCCAAAGAACTAAAGTCACCGACATTGCGTGAAGAATAAGCAAGCCGAAGTGGAAGTGGGCCGGCCATGTCTGCAGACGGACAGACGACCGATGGAGCCAACAACTGTTAGAGTGGAGACCGCGTTTGGGCAAGCGTAGTGTGGGACGCCCTGCGACGCGATGGACCGACGATTTGAAGAAGGTGGCTGACAGCGGATGGATGCGAGCTGCCCAAGACCGGGATGGTTGGCGCTCCTTGGGGGAGGCCTACGTTCAGCGTTCAGCGTGGACGGCGATAGGCTGATGCGAATCATCACATCAGCCTATTGCCGTCCATAGCCTAGCATAAATTTTCATAGCCATCATCATCATCAGATGATGATGATAGCTATGAAAATTTAAAATAGTTAAATATTAAGTTTACTATCCTATTTTGGTATCTATACATATGTACTTAACAATGCTTTTTCTAGTTTTTCTATGCGTCGCAATGCCTTTTCTTTCTAACTTAATCTCTATTTTTCTCTGTTCTCACAATAACTCGCCAAACTTTCATCGATCGAATGAATGATATAAGAATACATGACGGATGAACAAACAAAGAAATATTCATTTTTATATTATATATACAATGTTCACTGAAATATATACTGAGAGATACAAAACGTTCAATGAATCAATCAATGTAGGCTTTAGTTAAAATTAATATCCACAAATGAATAATTTTACGTAGGTACTTTACGTGGGAGAGCCATGCTTCGGCACGAATGGGCCGGCTCGACCGGAGTGATACTGCCTCACAGAAAACCGGCATTAAACAACGCTTACGTTGTGTTTCGCCGAGTGAGTGAGGTTACCGGAGGCCCAATTCCCTTTTAAAAGTTCGGCAACGCGCTCGTGACTCCTCTGGTGTTAGGTGTCCATGGGCGGCGGTAATCGCTTACCATCAGGCGATCGGTCTGCTCGTTTGCCCTCCTATTACATAAAAAAAATTGTTTACGTTAAAAGAATGTACTAGTCCAAGTTTTTTATAAAAATACACATTTCATGTTACCTACGCAACTCATCTTTATTTTATTTTTTTTATAATACCATCTTAAATTATTGTAAAAAATTGAGTTCTTTAACTCTATGAACTTTTTACTTATAACATCGTTAAAAATGGAAATAATATTATATTATTTTCAAACTAAGCTAACTTCGGGAAAATAACTATATAAGTTTAGCGCTTAAAACTTATTTTACAATGACGGCAACCTATAAACGGGTTCCTGTAATAACCAGTTAATTTTAAAAATACAATTAGATTTTTGCTCTAAAATCAGTATCCCAGTTTAAAAACGGCATTAGCGTGTGGTCCAAAATAATAGCAATAGCGACTTTGAATAGGGGAAGAATTGTGTCCACTAATAATAGACCACTAAACCTGGAATTTTAGAAATGGAAAATTATTTGGAAATCACCATTTGTATGGTGACTTACGCGGCAAACAAGCATATGGCCAAACTTACGATAATTGGCTAACTCTAACCATGTTACTCTCTCACTTTCGCTGTGCCCGACGGGGTTCATAATAATCTAATTATAGTTACCCTTTATTGAATATCATAATATATTGAGTAGGGTATTAATCTATGCACGCAAGAAACACCAAGAGTATTACTCGCGTATGCTTAGACGTCATGTGCTTAGTAATTTGGTTGGTTAACCACTGTTTGGTGGCAAAGTAATATTTTTTAGACTCTGAGGTTTAAATATGTAGTTCCCCGAGCCTTGCTCACGTGCTACCATATCACCGATATGTGTAAACAAAGAACTAATTATTCCTTACAAGCCGAGTAATAAACCACATAACTAAAGTGATTGAAATTTATACGATTCTTTTACGGATTGCCGAAAACTCACCATTATTTTTCCATTTATCTTTTTTTCTAGGTAATCTATCTACATAAAACGCTCCGTTTGAGTGATCTCTCCGTTACCGCTCTATAGATAGACCCACCTCGCAATACAGAGGTCTATAATGGCCGAAGTTGTTTTCCTTGCGATTTTCGCGTCTATTACGTACCAGTAAGGTGGGATGCAAACGAGTCGGCCTCGCGGTGATTCTGCCTTCATACTACGCAGATGAGCGTTTTATTTTTATTCCATTGCGTGCTTTTTATAGAAGAAAACATGAAAACGAACATTTTGCTTCCTCAGAACCAATTATCAGATACTATAAAACTTCTATGCGACCACCCCAGAATACTCCATCACATAATATAACTTACTATCAGGCCTGTATTCCCTGAAGGGTTAGGTAGAGACGTACTAATGTACACCCACAGTTCGCCGGTATATTTAGGTCCCATGTAATAGGGGGCGAGTCATTGCCATTAACCGTGCACAAACTCTGCTAACGCTGCTACTACTGAGAATTTCATAGAAAAACCCCATAACTCTTTACTCGATCTGGGAATCGAACCCTCTAGTGTAGCAGAAGCGAGAAAAATCGGTTTATAAACAAAGAACTGGCGATCAAGCGTAAGTCTATCACGAATAAAAAAAAAAAGAAAGTAATGTGTAAACTATAAGCCTAATTAATCCCTCTCATACATATTATTATTTAATTATTTGTGTCTCTGTGCTGGCTAGCCAAATAAAACATTTTTCTTTCTTAGAGGAGATCCGTGCCCAGCAGTGGAACAGTATAATGACTAATGAGTTGATTAAATGTAACATGTGATCTAACCAAAACCTACGCTACGCAATTGCTACGACGTAGTGCTACGGTGGCTACGCGGTCATTCGTAGCAGTTTCCGTATAGAGGGTAGGTACTAATTATTCGGATGAAAAAATACAAGATTACGTTATTACTCAGTAACATTGTAAGAATTAAGTTTCTAAAAAAATTTAATGTCTGGCTTATAATGAAACGTTTGAATTAATTCATTAAATGTCCATAAAATCTACACTAATATTATAAAGAGGTAAAGTTTGGAGGTTGTGGGAGGTCATCTCTGGATCTACTGGAGCGATTTTGAAAATTATTTTTGTGTTGGATAGTGCATTTATCGAGAAAGGTTATAGGCTATATAACATTACGCTACACCTCTTAAGAACGGAGCAGCCGCGTGAAAATGCGAGCGGAATGACTTAAGTAATGACGATTATATAAACAATGACATAATTACTTTAATACGACTTGTGTACTATTTGCATGTCAATAGATGTGTCTCTGGTACCACTTGTAATATCTTAGGTATCTACCACATTTTACTGCAAATAAATACTATTACTATTACTAATTATATGAGCAATTATTCCTGCCTTATTTAACTATAAGAAGCCTTAAGCTTTTAGAAGCGGCGGTAGCCTAATGGCTAGGGCGTCAGACTTGCGATCATGTGGTTCCGGTTCGAACCTCACCCATTGAACTACCGACGTGAACCCATTCGTAACACAATCATTTAGCTTAGCACGAGTGGTTAACAAGAATACTAGTAATGCGCGACCCACATTGCTAGTAAGCTTTTAAAAAAAAATGAAAAAAAAGCTAGTCTCCTACAGTCGTCAAAACCAAATGTTTCATTTTAATTAAGCTATTAAACACTTTTTGTCCTCCAAAAAGAGCCAGCAAGAAAGTATAAATACTTCTTCAAAAGCGCCCGTATGCACCAAATCAAGCAATGTAAAATAATACCAACTTTTTCAATAATTCGCCCGGTTCCACTCTGTAGGCACAATTAAAGGAAAAAGAAAGGAAACGGAAGGAAAACAAAAGGTCACGGGGGCCCGTGTTAGACTTCAAATTACAAAGCAATTTTAACACAAAAAAAGTTTAAAGAATCACTTCCTGTCTCTCTGGTTTGTTATTGTTTTTATTTTATTTTTTTAAATAAATGCACTAAATGAAAAAAGGTTTTTGATAAATAAGATCGTCCCTAAATGTGACCTGAAAATAGTGCGTAATCCGTCGAGGACATATGCGTTGGAAAGTCAGTTAAAAGCTGTGTTATAACTGAACAGCTTGAAGTTATAATATAATAAATTGTTTATTTAGAAAAAAAGAACAATACATTTGCAATAAAAATCTTTACAATTAAAAATAAGCCTTGTTACGTATTATAATATGCCTGAACTAGGTTGAACCTGTGTTTCAGGTTAGGAAGTTAGCTATGTCCCGAATTTTTACATAATGAGCAATCAACAATACACATGTTTAACACTTGTATCCTATTCAACCGATTTCAAAAAGGAGGACGTAGGTTCTAAATTCGACTGTATGTAGTTATTTTTTGTATGTTTGGTACGCGATTACTCTGTCAATTATTTTTATTTTATTTTTATTATCAACCGATTTTGATGATGCTGTTTTTGATCGATAGTTCATACTTCAGACGTGGTCCCATAAAAATTTGGTCAAGATCTGATCACAAAATTTAGAATAAAATGATATAACGTCGTCTAGGGATGCGTAAAATTTTACTCGCTACTAAAAATGTGGAAAAAATTAAATAACTTTGAACAAAAAGTAAAACCGCCTTCAAAGACATAAAAATAATGTTAGGTGCACAACAGTTTCAGAAGTGGATGGCGAAAACAGAAGTCCTAACCAAATCGAAGGCACCGTCATCCGGAACTGTTGTGTACCTAACATTATCTTTATGTTTTTGAGGTCGGTTTTACTTTTTGTTAAAAGTTATTTTATTTTTATGAATTTTCTTTTTTGCTTCACAGTGTTTAGAAACAAACAATCGAGTAAAATATCTACATCTCCAAACAAAACAAGTTGTCAAGTAAATACAATATTCAATAATATCAACAGAATTGACAAACAAATAGGAGCGTGCTAATTGGCAACCCTGGCGGGTCCGAGGTGGCCGCAGGCAAACAGATATCGATACACTATCGAATTACACCAATTATCGACACTGGACTCGATACATCGATGTTGTATGCAGAATTAGGTTCGTGTATTGCGTTCTTTTTTTCATATTCCAACTGGAAATGGAACGTGAGAATTTGGTTTACGTTTGGTATTTGATACAAATGGATAGTAGGTTTTATGACAAGCCTTTTGCCTAGCAAAGTTACGGTGCAGGCCCGAACAGTTCATATCTGTATCGGTATAATGGACGATCATCGGAACTTTTTAATATCCCTTTTTCTTTCATTCTTTACGTAAATGCAAAGAGGATTGCCTATACCAGCTCAAAATAGATGTCTACAGATAGCAGATAGCTGTGAATCACTGATTTAATCAAAATTTAAAAAAACATTCGTCCCTAGACTAAGATAATATTAATATCACTCCAGACTATTAGTAAACACAGCGAGTAAATAATGGTTTAAGTAAACACATCAATTTCTTATACGTGATCTTCTCAAAGAATCACAAAGCTAAACATTTACTTAAGTTGTCAATTAATATTAACTTGGATTCCGATTGGTATCAGCACAAACAAGCTTCGTCTAACTCCTTGATAAACTGACTTGGAGTTGTGTTAGACCTCTTATTGATGTTACCACAGACGTTGGCGGCAAATTGCTGACAATCTTGCGACAGTGTAATGTGATTTTATCGCTACTTTCAACACTACTTCACTTCGAACGATAATATTGAAAGTTCAAATGTTCAATTTAAGTAAAAAATATTACAGCTTTTAAAATACATAAAGTAACATTTCGAGATCTTTGAATACTAGTTACGATTATTTAGTAACTTAGGGTTACAAAAACAATACATTTTGTGTCTTCAATTTGTTACTTGACGGGCTTTGGACAAAACTAAAGTGTCTGAAACATTAATATCATTTAAAATCTAGCGGAAATAATAAGGAAGGTTCTTCAACAATATTAGTTTGAACGTTATGGGATGATAAAATAATGTCAACCAAAGGAAAGATAGTTCATGTGACTATTAAACTTATATTTCATTACAGTAGTTTAAAATTGCATAATATTGCGGTGAATACCACAATCATAGAATTTGCGCAAGAAACAACATTGAGGTATTAAAGTATTCACGCACAATCAAATGCATTCCATCACAGAAATCTCTATGCACGCCAATAAAACGTACATGTACCATTCTATAAATATTCATAGCGATCTATGGTAATATAAAATAATCTACTCCTCGAAAAAAACATAAACCTAGGGTGGGACAAATGCACTACACTGACAAGTTATAGTTCTGACTGACTGTTCTGACTGACTGACTGACAAGTTATAGTTCAGTGTCCTTTTACCTCAATGCTAAGCCGGCTGTACATGCTAGTCATTCATGAGTCAGTCTCATCGCCTTGCGTGCCTATCGTCGCGTAGAGGCTCAATACCAGAGCACACCATGTACACACTCGTATTTGGCCTGTCTCGTGTTTCGAAGCGTGCACAGCCGGCATTACAAATTAACGCAACAACGAGACAATTAGACACAATTAATATTAAAATACGTGCAAATGACAATAAGCTAACTTTGTTAAGTGTTCTTCAGAGTTATAAAGGACTTGCCTCAAACAATTTAGGCATTTAAATCCAGCCTTTAGTTCTTGCTTTGTTTCGTATTATTTATACTTGAATATTGTGTAACATTACCAATTACCAAACACGTAATAGTTCGATATATTTAAATTATATTTTATGATTTAAATCCATTGACCTATTCTAGAATCTAATCAGCTAAGGAACACAATCAGTAAGTGGGTTTACTTACCTCATAAGTAGGTATTGCTGGCATCTTCCTGGCATAATACACCATTTAGCTTCACTACACTAATTCCTTAATTTAATTTGAATATAACTTTGCACTGTAAATATATATTGATATTACTGGGCTCAATTACAAATTAATAGTAGGCAGCAGTGATGAACACTATACAATTTAGGAAAATATGTTCTCATTTTTGATTGAATAAAAAATGATTCCTCATCCCAAATACGACAACATACACATACTCGTACCAATTCGAATTTACAAACAGGAACAAACGCCGATCGTCCCACCAAATTGGCGCCAAAACATCCGCCATTAGCGCTGTATCCGCTAAATATTTTCTCAGAAGAGTTTCCGATACAAAGAGGTTGAATAGAGTTCCATAAACAAGTTAGAGAACGTAAAGAGGTCGCGTTCAGAAATCCGTTTCGGTGCTTTCATCAGTGCAGCGGAAATGGAGACACGTTATTAGAGTCAAGTAATTGCCATGCACTGAAATTCCCCTACCACTGATAGTCGTGAAAGGGAATAAATTGTTATAATCAGGTTATTATTGTAATATGTCTGTGAGGCCATTTAAAAAAAATCATTAAAATGGCGTGGTAATAGAAATTACAGTCTGTGCCTCCGTAATTTTCTAAAATCCTTGAGGCTAAATAATATAATTTTTTTTCTCGGACTAATGTCTAGGCATTAATTATGCTAATTCTCATTGGTAGAAATATAACGTACAGATAATTATTGATGTAATAATTCCCAATTATTTTATTTTTTATGAAAATAATATTAATTCAGACCATAACTGTTCCACGGCTGGGTATGGATCTCTTCACAAAGTAGGCCCTTACTATTGGCATAGTGTGGCTTCCACGCATTCAAAAATTTTATAGAGTTCTCATAGATGTGCAAGTTTGCGCTAAACTACCGTCCTGAAGTCGAACTCTTCCTAAAACTTGTTCCATGGGCAGGCTGTATACGGACAATACCTTTGCTACCTAATACTAACTTTCGAGCATTGATCTCAATCAATTTTAATGAGGATAGTTTTTATGAATGTCTGTGGCAGATTAGTGTTCTATTATTCTACAAAAGCGAGTATTTAAATTCACTCGCTCTAGTATCGAGCGAGTGAATTTAAATAGTACTCTCCAATATTATTACTGATTGATTCAATGAGCATAAATAAACACTGACATTTAGGGAACGAAATTCTACGCAACAACATACCTCGATACACATCAAACGAAATAATGTTAATCCTGTACCCATTACGAGCTTTTATCATTGGTGTTTCAATATCCCTTGAGTACTTAGGGTTATTAAACGTAATAATAATCAACAGAGCCTAAACAAATTATAATAAAAAAATATTGAGACCTAATATAACCATTTTTTGATAAATTTAATTAATAAATCAGTTGAATTTGGACGAGAAAATCGAACCTAAATAGATCATCATCGACCCGTTACTGATCAGTGCCGAACACAGGTCTCTTCTGAGAGGGGTTAACTTTAATCCACCACGCTGGCCAAATGTGGTTGATAGACCTCACACTCCGTCGAGAAAACCTCTCAGGCGCGCAGGTTACCTCACGATGTTTACCTACACTGCAAACGATGACTAAATATGAATACGCTCATGATTTAAAAGACAGAGATGCGTGCCTCGGATTAGAACAGGAAAGCACTACTTATCTACCGTATTACTTATACATATAGGTGCAAAAATCATTGTTACCTATTATCAAGTGAAAAAATAACGGACTAAGTGATAAAACCATATCTAATTAAGTATGCAAATTACATGATTTCCAAAGTACATCGAAAATTATATATGTAATCTGTATACCTATTGCACTATGAAGAGAATTAGGGCTAACTATGTACGTTGTATATAGGAAACGAAAATGCGTTAAAAACTCACAATATTCTCTTTGCAACACTGTACCAATTTTTTCTAAAAATAGTCTGATTGCTCAATGCCCGATACCTAAATATATTTGCCAAATTTTGCACGTAACCTTTCTGTATTTCGTTTTCAATTATTTTTTAGAGTGGAAAATTCGATTTTTAGTTAAATGTAACGAATAGATTTTTGTCGACTATGTTTTTATTGTAAAAAGTCTGTAAAAAGTACTAGGTATATCTGTTTATTATTTATCCTTAATACGACTATATATAAATTATTATTATTTTGTCGTGTTGTTGGTATAATATTTTAATTCTACTCCTATTTATGCTATAAGTTACTGAAGTAATATATTACTCCCAATTAATATTTATCATTCAGTACAATGTGCATTAAACACTATTAAACAAGTCATGTTAACAATACCGAAACAGTATTGTTTCGATGCCAATATCTGACCGTTCCCACATACAAAACCACAAACAAAACACTGTTACAATTTATATTAGCTTCGAAAAATCACGTAAACCACCGATAAGCTGCACTGGTGCAATGCAGAGTCGCTTCGCAGTTCCGTTCAAATCCACGGTTTATCCATCCAAAGGCAGCAAGAAGCTTAACTTTGTTACCCGGGAGCAACGATTCAGGCCAGAATTAAAACAGAATTAAATCAAACTGGCAGCCTGCACTGACTTACCGCTGCCGAGAATAAAATTAGTGGGAATTAAAAAATAGAACGCGCAAAATTCGTTTGCGAATAAAAAGCAAATATTGGCTGAATGCTAAATGTTGTTGCTTCCTTTGCTTGAGGTGGAAAAGATTTATGTATTTTAACTTGTATAATTAATACCACTTGTTTATTTTAATGTTATTTTGTTTACTTGCACTTTATAATATTTATTGTAGGTGTATTCTTAAATCATGATCCTTTTCTTTTCCAAACAAAAAACTTAATAAAAACCAATAATTTTCTTTCTTTTTAAAAATTCGATTAATTAACTGTAATTTTTAATACATTTTTATTATGTTCATTTTTGATGACACTAACACCTAAAAAGCAGACTACACTACAAAATCCTTAAAATGTAGTTATAATTCAATGTCTAATATTAGCGTTACTGTCATCAAAAATGAATATGACAATTATTTCAAATTTCCCGAACTATTTTTTATTTTTACGTCCCAATTACAAGGTACAAGTACTTAATAAACTATCAAATTGATAACGATGCAATAGATCTTGGAACGGAGGGAGGCCTGATCGCAGTCAACGGGACAAGGTAATGGCCCTCGCGACAATTAGTGGACACCCTGGCTTTGTGCGAACTGACGAACGGGCTGGATTAGAGACTGCCTGCACGGAGCTTGGGAATGAGCTACTATTTCAAAACTACGTAGATATACAGGAATATGTATATGAATTGAGCTTACGAGCTTTTACCTAGCTACTATCTGTACGACACTATCAACTTTTGGCACTGACGAGTACAAATAATTAAGCAATCGGGCCACTATAAAACCGCATTCAAAAACAGAAAAAAAATGTGCAAAACAGTTTCGGAAGTGTCGGTGCCTTTGATTTAATCGGTTCTTTTGATTTCGCCATCGATAATACATTTTTTTATATTATTGAAGGCGGTTTTAATTTTTCTTAAAAGTTATTTTATTTCAACATTTTCAGTAGCGAGTAAAATTTTACGTATAGGTAGATACTTAGACGACGTTATCATTTTATCATTTACTCAGTCGTTAAGTGTTATTGTCATTTTGTTCTAAATTTTGTGATCAAATCTTGACCAAACTTTTATGGGACCACCTCTGGAGTATGACCTACCGATCAAAAAAGAATCATCAAAATCGGTTCATAATTGACGGAGTAATCGGGTAACAAATATACAGTCGAATTGAGAACCTCCATTGAGAGAAAGTCCATTGAAAATGCTTACAATAACAAGTGAAAATAATTTACTATCAACATACCATCACGCCTGTATTCCCCGAAGGATTAGGCAGAGATGTACAAATGTACATCCACATTTGGTATCTATAGGTCCCATGTAATAGGGGGCGAGCCTACTGCCATTAACTAACCACAAATCCAGACTCCGAGCTGTTACTGAGAATTTCATAGAAAATCCAATAACACTTTGCTCGACCTGGGGATCGAACCCAGGACCTCTAGCGTAGCAGTCGCGCTTGGGACCACTAGACTATCAATTAAATACATAAAAGTTGTTCTACAAAATAACAATGGAGTGAAACTGATAATACGCTTCGGCAATCCTTAGACTGAGAAGGGTCTTAAGGTAGGTAGGTATCTACAAAATATAATAAAACTGTTTTTTAATATCTGAAACTAACACAAGGATTTGAAAACGTGGGAGAGCCATGCTTCGGCACGAATGGGCCGGTTCGACCGGAGTGATACGGCCTCACAGAAAACCGGCGTAACAACGCTCACGTTGTGTTTCGCCGAGCGAGTGAGATTACCGGAGGCCCAATCCCCTTTTAAAAGGCGGGCAACGCACTTGTGACTCCTCTGGTGTTGCGGGTGTCCATGGGCGGTGGTAATCGCTTACCATCAGGCGAAGCGTCTGCTCGTCGCCCTATCCCATAAAAAAATATATTTTTGCAATTGTGAGAAGGTTATACCATATTAACTTTTTTGTTACGACCTTTAGGAGCCTAAAAAGAATAATAAAACAGTTAAAAACGATGTTACGGCTAGGTCCTTCATAACTTATTAGTCATAATATCAGTACTTCTATACCAAAGTCTATAAGTCTATAAGTCAGTATTTCTATACCAAAATGGGAAGTCACGTATGTAATGTGTAATGTGTTATAGTTTTATCCTATCTCAAAGTAGGCTTTATCGCCATTTAGCGAGCACAAATCTACCATAGTTTAATATCAGTTGGTCTAGGATTCAACACTTAGCAGCCGCGCTTTAAATGGCGCGCTTTTAAGTGGATAAAATGGCCGCTGCGAAAAAAGCACGTGTCGAACATGTCAAAAACTCAAAAGCCAAAACGTTCAGTTTTACTTTGACGTTCGCAATCCAACCCATATCCTGTCTGTATTCGATATAACCAAACTGATTGTGTTTTTTTTTTCGTGAAATAATTTTCTTCTAGCAGGTTTTATTGATAATTATAATTATTTGATGTATCAATTATTATCAATCACTAGACTATTTCATCACTACATATAAGTTCATAATTCATAATTGGCATCAATTATGTTTTTTAATTACACTTTTAGAAAAATGTTAAGACTCGAAAACACCTGTCTGTGAGCATCGTAGCATGATAATGTAGACTGAGAGTTGCATACAATATATAGTTAAATCGACTCTTCGATGGACAAAAAATTTTTTAGGTATCTTAAAACAAAATTTTTAACAACCCTTTTCAATGTAGCACTAATTATTGTCTGGAGTGATACTACACATTCTAGTAAATAAAATCGTAATTTATTCCAATTAAAACCTTGATGTTTGATTTTCGCTACAAAATATTGAGGCTATCCTAGCACTTAATTAGGAGGCATTAGCCAAAGGCCCATCCAATAACGTTGGTCAAAGCCGGCCTCATAATCCCTTAATGCGATGCTAAATACCACCTCTCTACACACATAATAGGTACTATACTACAATCGTATAATTATAACGTATTCATGTAAATTATACTTACTTTGCCGAAAAAAGAAACCAACATTTTATTGTAAAAAATAAACAAAGATATGTCCCACGAATTTCGCAGTGTCTACATCAGTTTGAGATCAATAAAGAGATCCATTTTAGTACCTATAGAAAAATACAAATTGTTCAACAATATATCTAACTCTGACAGGAATACTTCACGAGTGGCATCAGGGAGAAAAAACTAGCTAGTTTAGTGTCATTTTAATGCCATAAAACAAATTACCTGCAAAATAAAAACTTTCATTTGATAAAAGTGTTGGTACTCGTACAATGAGGTCTCAAATGCAATAATTGAGTATTTAGGGACCACTTAGTTATTCTTTACACTAAATTGGTTTTTATAAACAATTCGTAAAGGAAAATGTGAAATATTTTTGAACCTTTATACATAAATTGGGCATTTATAACGGTTTATAAACCGGAAATTTAGCAAACCACACAGCTAAAATGAACAGAAACTTCACCATTGAAACATGCAACTGAGGCACGGCTGACAGCACAGCGGTTTCAGCACAGCAATGCAGCTTCCCCAGAGACCCAAGCATCGCGATAATTGCCCGAACCGACCGGAAATTTCTCACATCACACATTCCCACTGTGCCTATTGACGAGAACACCAGTAATTTTGATAGTTTGCCCGCCATTTGCCGATAATGGTCGACAAATCGGGGATTATATTAACTAATTTAGCGAGCTTTTGTCGGAAGGAGAAAGATGGAATTGAAAATTAATTTTCGGCCCAAATTGAAGTTGTCATCGTGGCGGAATCGTTTAGAATGGATTTATAATGACTAAATGGTTTGAAATGTAGATTTCAGCTTAACGAGTATAGTTTAAACCTAAACAATTGCTCGTAATCTCAGTTTTGTTACGTTCCTTTGTTAGTAAATATTCAAAGTAGACAGCTCCATATTATTTTAAGGAACAGTCCATCTTTTGGGACGCAAAAGAAGGGTTAGAAAATAATTTCTCACCGTCAGATTAAATCAAGTCAAATAAGCATCTAAGTCAGATAAGATTTTGCTTGGTTGTATGACCTCTTAGGTCTTACTGATTGCCGACCATTTTAACTTTGCTCACTCGCTAATTAACTTTTGAAAGTTTAAAATAACTAACTAATTAACTAGTTGTCAGGGTTTTCTGACTCCTATTATTTTCTTATTAATAGGAGTCAGAAGAGATTGTTATAGAAGTAGATTGTTATTGCCGTTCATATGAGTAAGTATATTAATAGGGACCAACACATTTTCTCACATTTCTTCTAGGCTAATGCGCTCCATCGTAGATCGCAGTGTCGCTTCACATCAGGCGAACTGGCGTAAGCGTAAGTCCATCAAGAATACTCACCCACTCATAGATTTACCACGGCAAGCGCAACATAACCTTGCAGATTAAACAGCGTAGTTATTATCAGTATTAACCCCTCGCAATTTAAAAATTGTCTCCGCCCTTCTTGAGGCAAATTAAGAAAACGATATTATATTACCTCAATGGTTTATTGATAAAAATTCAAATAATAGAAGTAACTAAGTATCAGCCCCAGAGACTAAATCACAAAATTCATCCATCGCCAATTAGAGGTACTTTTTGCCGAAACGATAGACTCGAAGCAATTAGAGATGCCAACTGATGTATCGACAATTTTATATCTTGATCAAAATTTATATCCGGTGGGAAATCGCCGGGTATCCGTAATTGTTGGCGCGGTCCCCGGCCCGTGATTGCTGGATTACGATTTCGTCTAGACTCGGATGACTGAGGAAGAGAAAAAAAGGGATTTTTTGTTCTTTTATGTCCTCTCAGTGTTTGATCAACCAGGTTGGCACAGATAGAAAATGTTCGATGTTTTATTGCTGCGACTGTATAACTTTGACTAATGGTACGCTTCGTTGATCAAGTATTGATGCTATTTGACGTTGTTGGCGTATTTGAATTTTGTCTTATTATGGTGAAGAAACCTTAATAGAGGCTTATAATGCATAAATAATTACAAGCTACTATAGTTGACCTTAAGATAAAATCCAAGGCAATCCAACTCCGTCTGTTTGAAATCGTAAGAGTAACATAATTATGAACTTGAGGGAAAAACTGAGTAAGTCTCCAAAGGTCATGGCCCGCTTGAAGGAGGACTTGACTTGACTTGTACTTGTGTTGTTCTTGTGTTATTCTTATGTTTAGATCCTATGTAATATTAGTGTCATTAACCGGGCACAAATTCCGAGCTGGTACTGAGAATTTCATAGAAAAACTTAATAATACTTTTCTTGACCTGGGAATCGAACGCAGGAACTCTAGCGTAGCAGTCGCGTTTGGGACCACTAATATAATGATACTAGCTGTACCCCGCGGTTTCACCCGCTAAAAATGACGGACTTTCATACAAATTTTCACCCCCCCTTTTCACCACCTTAGGGGTAGAATTTCGAAAAATTGTTTCTTATCGGATGCCTACGTCATACAAAGAACACTCCCTCCAAGTTTCAGGTCTCTACGATCAGCTGTTTAGGCTGTGCGTTGATCCGTCAGACAGTCATTCAGGACAACGCATGTTATATGTATAGATATAATGATAATGAGGCAGTTGGAAAACAGGAACCGCTCAAAACCCTACTGTAAAAGATAACTACGGCCAAAACACAACCACACCGTTCTCTTAACTAAGTCGTACTGCGCACTGAATTCCAAGTCCTATACCAATTGCGAGCACAAAACCGCCCTAAACAGGTATTAGGGGTGCTCACAAAGGCTGCGTCCCACCGGCGACATTACCAGTCTCCGGACAATTTCCGTCGCCATTCTACAAAAGACAGATTAACAACACACAACCCGGATGATGCGTGTTTAATAATTCAATGGATTCTTCGTCGTACTTGCTGCCATCTATCCTTTGAAATAACATTCGAATCCGTTTCAATTTTCTTTTGCAGAGTTATACCTATTATAGTGACGTCTTTAAGTTATATTTTTGTTCGTTTTTATTGTAATGTACATACATTACAATAAAAACGAACGAAAATATAATACATATTATAGTCTCTAAGTACATACATATAGTTATAAGCAGCAACTGGCTCATTAGTCATAATCATAATCATTATATTTATTGCATTCATGAAGTAAAAAGGTGTTACATAAATATACATGTTTCATACATGACCCTGCTAGGGCACAACAATATGTATTTTTTTTATGGAATAGGGGGCAAACGAGCAGACGGGTCGCCTGATGGTAAGCGATTACCGCCGCCCATGGACACCCGCAACACCAGAGGAGTGACAAGTGCGTTGCCGGCCTTTTAAAAAGGAGTACGCTCTTTTCTTGAAGGTTTGAAGGTCGTATTGGTCCGGAAATACTGCAGGCGAAAGTTCATTCCACAGGTTTGTTGTGCGAGGCAGAAAGTTTCTAGAGAAACGCACTGTTGTGGACTGCCAACCATTAAGATGATGGGGATGGAACTGCTGCCGCGTAGAACGATGGCGGAAAGAGGCAGCAGGGATCAATGCGAACAATTCCTCGGAGCACTCCCCATAGTATAGGCGATAGAGGATGCATAGCGAGGCCACATCTCTACGGAGCGCCAAGGGGTCTAACCGGCTTGAAATGTCTTGGCAGTCGACGATTCGAGTCGCTCTCCGTTGGATGCGGTCTAGAGGGAGAAGTTGGTATTGGGGTGCCCCTGTCCAGAGATGAGAACAGTATTCCAAATGTGGCCGGACCTGCGCCTTATAAAGTAGTAGGCAGTGGGCCGGAGTGAAATACCGTCTCGATCTATTGAGCTCGCCAAGCTTCTTTGAGGCTAACTTAGCCTTACCCTCTAAATGGCCGCGGAACTGGACTTCACTCGATATGTCGACACCAAGTATTTGAATGTTGGCTGAGGCAATTAAGGGGGTGCTCTCAAAACGAGGAAATACGTCCAACGGCAGTTTTTTTGCGGTGAATACGCAAACCTGTGTCTTCGTGGGATTAAATTGGACCAAATTACGTCTGCCCCAATCTAAGACTTTCTCCAAAGTGGTCTCAATTTCAGACACAAGTTTGTTTCGACTCTCAATGACGTTTTCCCGAGAAATGTTGGCGCGGCCGGTATAGAAAGCATCGCCTGTGCTGTCATCCGCATAACAATGAATGCCGCTGAATTGCAACATGTCATTGATATGGAGGAGGAACAGAGTAGGCGATAGCACACAGCCCTGAGGGACACCAGCATTTATAAATATGGAGTCAGAGCATTCACCGTCAACTACGACCTTTATGCTTCTGTCTGCAAGAAAGCTGGTGACCCATTCACATAGTTTCTCGGGAAGCCCATAGGAAGGGAGCTTCGAAAGAAGCGCTTTGTGCCATACACGATCGAAGGCCTTCGCTACGTCCAAACTGACTGCCAAGGCTTCTCCCTTAGTCTCGATCGCCTGTGCCCAACGATGTGTCAGGTATACTAGAAGATCACCAGCCGACCGACCCTTACGAAAACCGTACTGCTGGTCACGAAGCAGCTGATGATCTTCTAAAAACCGATATTTATAATCATTTGCATAAGTTATAACATTAGTTAATAATTTCTTTCATCTAATCTTTTTTATTATTTATCTAAAATACATTTTATAATAATCCAATTATGGCAGTGTTGTTTATATATATTTATAACATTATTTTATTAGTCCAAGCTCGATTGCTACATTAGGGATCCTGGGTTCGATTTCTAGGTTGAGCAAAGTTTTATTGCGTTTTTCTATGAAATTATCAGCTCGGATAGCTCGGAGTTTGGATTTGTGCAAGCAACCTACTAGAGTTTATAGAGACTAGAGCAATGACAGTACATTATAAATAATAAATAAATAAATTGTTTATTTAGAAAAAATAACAATACATTTGCAATAAAAGCCTTACAATTAAAAATATGGCTGGTGATGAGAAAACTAATCATACAAAAGGTGTGTGAAATGGAGTGAGTGAGAGCAAGTGATAGTTAGAAAGGGAAGAGAGGTACTTTTCGGAGAGTGTGCCTCACACTGCCCTTTCTACTCTCGGACGACCAGACGCACGAAAAAGCGACATCGATTCATGGTGGACATTCCAAAAACCCGAACGATACACTCTTTTATCATGCTTACCGCTGAAATGTGAAATGCGCTTCCCGAGTGGGGCTTCCCCGATAGATACAATCTGGGTACTCTTTAAATCACGAGTGAATCGGTTTCTTCTAGGCATGTGGGTTCCATTGCAGATCGCAAGCGAACTGGCCGTAAAACGTGAGCCTAGCACGAATAAAAAAAAAGAAAGAGGAAATGGAAAATGGCGAATGAGACTTGACGAGAGGCGTGAGGTATGTGTCCAGGGAAGAGACGATAAACTTATTCATATAAAAATTGTAACTAGAAGGTGGAGATAATTAGAGAAAATAAAACCAGTTAGTAATTGTGTGACGAATACAAATATTTTATTTGACGTCCCGATCCTACATTTTTATGAACAAACAGTCTTTTATTATTTGAATATATTAATTACACATTAGATGTATTTAGTCACCAGAACCCAGGACATTTAGCGTAGCAGTCGCGCTTAAGACCGCTACACACAATGAAGCAGTTCATACTAAAATTGACAATAATTGGGATGAAAGATATGGTACCTAATTTACTGGAAATAATGACTTAACTCGCAAACTTTTTATTAAGTGCTACTTAGTTTTATATCCTGGACTTTTAGGTCATAAAATCGAATCATTAGATCAGTAATAAAATATTTGCTACCTACGGTATTACTTTTAGATAGTCCCTATGGAGGAACGGTTGTGAAAAACTTATTTATGATACGATATTCTTCACGAACTAACACATCGTAGCAAAAGCAAACGTTAATTTTACTCGTATATAGTTTATAGAAGTAGTGATGAAATCTATGCCGGTTTCGGCTCGGCGACCATTTTCTGTTAGTGAAGGTTTACTGATGCGTCCTCAGTAATCAAAAGAAATCAATAGAAATAATGGTAGGCAGAAGCGTACTAATGTACACCCACAGTTCGCCAGTATGTTTAGGTCCCATGAATAATTTGACTTCTGGACAATAGAAGGGTTACCAGTTTTTGACAAAAGATAGTGAGGTGGTGAAAGAATTGAATGAACTTGAGTAATGTACAAATTATATGAAATGAAATATATATGTTACGGTAAGAGTGAATAATTGAAGATTATTAATAATTATCTATTATTATTAATAATTGGTTAGGTTAGGTTAGGTTATTATTAATAATTTTGTAAAAATATTAATAATTTTCAATTAATCAGATTTACCGTAACATATATACTTAAATACAAATTTTTATTTTAAATTTAATAACTTGTCTTAAAATCACGATACTTAAACACTTTTAAATATTGTAGTAGATAAAATTACAAAAGTAAAATTCGCACGCGCTATTCTACTCCTATTTATTAGGGGGGCCCCATTTAGTGATTCCGCCCTGGGGGTTAGTCCGCCACTGCCTATTATGTTTTAAAAAAGTCATAAGTAGAATAAAAGTTGTTGTTTTTAGTTAGGTTAGATACATAAACATGATTTTTATTCTTAGTTTATTTATATTACAAAAAAATAAATAAAGAAATTACTTTTATGAATAATTATTTTTTTTTTTATGTTCCACATCTTACAAGAATTTTTAAAGTTTTATTTAAATTAAACCATTTTTATCATTCGTTCTTTACCTACGCAAAATGGTTCACTACCCCAACACTAATCTAGTAGGTGTAGGTATGGTATCATTATTTTTCTTTGCACTATCAAGTTACTGAATACAATTAAAAGTCGAAATACAATAGGGGACGAGCCCACAAATCCCGACTCCGAGCTGCTACTGAAAATTTCATAACACTGCTAAACCTGAGAAACGAATCCCCGGACCTCTAACGTAGCAGTCGCGGTTGGGACCGCCAGACTAACGAGGCAGTCTCGTATATATGTCTTTTAATAGCTAAATTAGAAAGTAGGTAGGTATATTTTTATTCAAATTCGTCTCATATACATCTCTACATGTACTTGTAGCAAGAAAGCGTAGGTACCTAAGTACCTATGAATACACAATCTTACGAGTAAGTTTAATTAGAAGTCGTGTAGTTTTTTGTGCCAAACTAAGCCCTGTACCTTCCTGCCTACATAATTAAGAGCTTTTTTAAAATGTATTTTAAATGTTCAAAAATCCTTTCGTTATGTACTTACCTACTTACTTATATTTTTTTATGAATACAAGATGAAAATAAATAGGCAAGCTTTTGCAACTTTGACATTATTACACAATTCTTCTCCATAATGCTCTCCAATAGAGACACAACTTCTGCAACGCATTAATCCTAGCTATTTAACGTTCAAACACGACAGTTGAACAAATGCAAAGCAATAACTAACACACTAGAACTGCCGGTAATGGGTGTGGACGCCATCTTTTTCTTTTCGCGCGCTCCGCCATGTTGCCGCTGTGTCGGAACCGGACGGCATCACGGCGGCGCCTCGTCCGGAAACGGCGGGTCGGGTGCGTTCACAAACTCTCACTTGAGACTCAATCGAGTGTGAACGTGTGTGAGGACTTTATTTAGTAGACGAATAAGTTACACTGCGATGGAATAAAAAATAAATGTTTTAAACTGGCATTCGGCCCGCGCAGCTCTTTGTATGTTGCACTTTCTTATTGGAATGCTATTGTCGTTAATGCTGGCATGGTTTCCACTGCTTCCGCTGCAACGGAATCTTTTTGAATACTACTCTTAATGTGTTGTTGAAAATAAGCCCCAGTAATAGCAGCTTTCACGGTTTCACCTAAATGTTTCAATGTGGGGCAAAATCCTTTTCTTACATGAAGAAAGAACAGACCTCCATAAGACCTTTGGTTATGGTCAAGTACCTCCTCCTCGCGTCTTTAATTTCGTATTTTTGCTAAACATTATACATCGTGACATTATACATCGTGAAGTTAGTAAATGTATGTATTATTAAATGAATAAATACTTAAATATTTTTATGAGATAGAATATACCTATTCAAATGTGGCTATACATATAATGGCAACACACAACGCCTTATTAAAACAACCAAAAAAAATCACCATCAAGCCGTGTCGCATAGGAGAGAAAACTATGTGGTGCCCTAACATTATTCCTCACGATTTTAATGTTATATAGATACTAATACGCACTTGATTACAAAAAGTCAGAGGTGCGGAATTTGGATTCGGACTTAAGTGGCGGTCTACCTACCTTTATCGCGTGTCAATTTTCACTTTATGTCAGCCTGAGTTCTACTTTTCCAGGAATAACCAAATAAATTACATTTCGCATCTCTGAAGAATCTCGTTTTACATCCTTCTCAATCCTCATATTTGCCAAAGCCTGCCAGCCTTTCTTTATTGCAAGTTTATTTCTTTGTTTTTCCTTATCTTCAGAAATCCATCAGAACCGGCGCCTAAAGCGTTTGGAAAAATATTATTTGCAAATATATCCGAAAAAGGTCTCATTATATCGTATTACTGAACCGTTCGCGTCACAGCCGACAGTTTTTGATAGCCGGCAAGCAAAACTCTTAATAGAAATATAGGGTACGATAATGTGAGTCTAATATGTTTGTTTACTGCATACGAAATCGTGTGACGGCATACAAACGATGGCAGTTTATCCCTGTTTTTCCGACTTATTTACATTTGAAACGTATCCAAGACTGCTCGAACAAATTTCTGTGATATCCTTCCTTCCCGTGTGCGTAATGGTCATAATATAGCGCAGTTTGTCATACCAAATAGTTTTCGTGTGGTAAGTAGATGAAATTTTGCAGAGCGGTCGCTGGACAGAGCGAATTAATGAGTCAAAGCAGGAATATTTTGAAAAAATCGAGAAGGTGCTTATCTAATTGATCCAACAGATAGAAAATGGAGCTCCTTTCCTTTGGTAACGATTAAGTCGCTCAGCCACAATAGTACACAAGGGACTAATTATATTAATCTGAAGGTACATTTATCTATACCTACCCTTATTTTTCTAAAACAAGCTCAAGCTTCAAACTTTTATATGTAAAGATATTCTTAGCTAGAATATTTTGGCTGCTTTGCACGTTTCATTGCTCTACGAATTTATGCAATATTTTCACAACTCTCAAAATGGAATCAATAATAATTCAATTTGGTGTTAAAATAGAAATAAAGGAATTGATTTCGTTGATATCTGAGTTTCTTGATTCTTCACATAACAATGCAAGTATCAACTGGTTTACAGATATTCTAGCTCAGCTTAATCGTTCCAGCACAATCT
The DNA here is from genome assembly GCA_910591435.1 of Acronicta aceris. NCBI lineage: Eukaryota > Metazoa > Arthropoda > Insecta > Lepidoptera > Noctuidae > Acronicta > Acronicta aceris. The sequence continues at coordinate 1,342,574 of OU342767.1, read as the reverse complement.
TAATTAATACACAGCCTTACAAAACTGGATTCAACAATAAACTGACCAAGCCGACCACGCGTCACTTACTCCGAGTGCGCTCACAAAACCACAAATTCTATTGCGCTATTGTCCGACAAAATTAGAGTAACTAACACGGTAGGTACATGCAACCGTTAGCGGCACACAATTTAGTCTTAATTAAAACACACATATCTATGTTTGCACAGGGGCTGTTAGCACGTCGACGCCGTTTAAAAAAACTCGTGGATCTACAAAAGTACCTCGGTAAATAGCACAAGCAGGAATTAGCATTTTGTCGAGTCGTTAAATAAATAGGTACAGCTTTAAGCTAAGTACCTATGTAGGTAAGTAAGTAGTGTTTAACGTTTGTCGCTGGTAAACTGTTAAAATATTAATTAGCTGTTCCTTATTCTGTAGAGACCGGCCTCGTGGCTAAGGAAAACCGCGCTTAAGGATAAATCTGTAAGATTAAGCTGTGTTTGCTGCAGTTGGCCTATGGATATTAGCACAATACTCACAATGGACTTCCTAATTGTATTTAATTGACTCCGCGTGCAAGCGGCAAATCTATATTTAAACTAAAAAATAAATTAAGAGCGCAAAGACTGTTGTCGCCGCATGTGGGTACTCTTTCTTCTCTCTCTTGAGAATGAGAAAAATGCCGTCATCATCGTCAATCATTTGGTACTTCATTGATAGACGACCCGAATTAGGCTAGATAGCCATAAATATTTTGTATTCTTCGATCGTTCGTCGTCGATTCGAACGGTAGACTGCAGTTTAGCCCATGAGTTCTAAAACGTAATTAGGTAACGAACGACGTTTATTATCTACTCCAGATATTATTATTTTTAATACGTCAATTATTAAAGCCCTCATACACCCAGCCTTTCACGAACAAAACTATTTAATTTAAACGGTTCGAAAACAAAGCTCAGTATGAAAATTTGCATAACCATTCATATCACTTCATCATATTAAGTGAGACCGCGACCTGAAATAGAACGTGGTCGCATTCAGAATACTTGTGGGAGGGAGACAATGAAGACGTCGGTCATTGTTACCGGTTCTAAACGCCGACTATTGTGCCAAGTAAACGCTCCAGCGACACGCTCGCGCAAACATTGGTACTGAAGGCAAAACAAATAAGGGGCCATGCTACTATACCTATCGTTATTTTAACCGGCATAAAATATCACTACATAGTATAAAACAAAATCGCTGTCTATCCGTCCCTATGTATGCTTAAATCTTTAAAACTACGCAACGGATTTTGAACCGGTTTTTTTTAATAGATAGAGTGATTCAAGAGGAAGGTTTTAAGCTATTTAACATTACGCTACGACTCTTAGGAACGGGGCAACGCGGGTGAAACCGCGGGCGGGTCGCTGGTAATACATATATAAAGAAGGGTGCTCTAATGGTACAGACCTCCTATCTTCGCGCAAAGCTTATTTTGTTTCTGACCAATGGTTCTGAAGATCGGTTTTTTTTTAGGCAAGCGCGCTCCATCGTGAGATCCGCTGAACCGGCGGTTAAGCGTAACGCTGTCAGGAATAAAAAAATGATCCACCAAAATTAGCTTCTTTTCAGTTAACTGTTGCAGGTAATTAGGTATTTTGTTTAATGGATAATTAATGTATCTACGCTTTAAACCGTGACGAGTAAAACGAGGATACTTAGTAAGGTCTATGTTTGACGTCACCACGTAGGTACTATAGGTAGAGAGCTCTCCGTCTAGTATAAAATTAAAATCCTTATAACTTCCTTATTTTTTAATCGATTTCAATTTTGTTTTTGTTGTTCAGCTCTACTTATGGTCAAGTGTTTTGAGCAAAAGTAATCAGTTTACTACTACTAACTTATCTATATCTATACCTAACTATAATAAAATTGTAACAGGCACAATGACAAAACATGTATATGTATATATTAAAGAAAATAATCAATTTTTTGAATTTTTGTCTGTCTATTTGAACGCGCATCACGCAAAAACTAATGCGCAGAATTGAATGCAGTTTAGCCGATGTATTGTTAGAGGTCTAACTTAAAATCTGGTGCATGTTTCATCTTGATACGCCACGTTTTTTTTATGGGATAGGAGGGCAAACGGGCAGACGGATCACCAGATGGTAAGCGATTACCGCCGCCCATGGACACCCGCAACACCAGAGGAGTCACAAATGCGTTGCCGACTCTTTAAAAGAGGTTTGGGCCTCCGGTAACCTCACTCACACGGCGAAACACGACGTAAGCGTTGTTTACCGCCGGTTTTCTGTGAGGCCTTGGTATCACTCCGGTCGAGCCGGCCCATTCGTGCCGCAGCAAGGCTCTCCCACGTAAAAGATCATAGAATCAGACTAATAGTATGTTAATCTTTTTGGGATGTAAGTGAAACTATGGGCAACAGCAACTAGTTATTACTATAAAATAGCAATGTGAATAGACGCAGACGACTACTGAGCTCCTACTTTTTGTGTGAGAAGAACAACAGTTGACCATAAATACATGTGTTATTTCAGGCATATATAGGATAGCTCAAAGTGGATGACTGCCTAATTGCAGAGGTGTTCCTTGTTCGCCTGCGTACTGTACTCTGTTGCAGTGTTGCCGCAGTCATGTATGTTGCCGCATTGTACAATAGCTTGTTATCGTTAAAACTTGGCTAGAACTTTGTTTATATATTGTTTTAGACAATGGGAAACTCTACCACGATGTATTGATGCCTTGTCCTTTGATATTTCTATTTAACCTGTACCTGTACCTATATAGGTATTATATGCATGAAAATAAAAAGCACACTTTTTCTTATTTGTTTGATACATAAATTGACAGACTATCTTACGTCAAAACACCCTATCTTTTATAATTAGGCAAGAAAAATAAGACACAAAAACAGATCAACAACAGAGTATAATTACCATAATAAAATTCACAATAAAATTTATAAAATATACCCTTGTATAATGATTACATAACATTATATATTTTGTACAACCTACTCGTACTTATTTCTACGTTATAGGGCCGACGAACACACTTTAATAAATTAAAAATCACAAAAAATAAATAGATATCTACGTCTTCAGAAATCAACTGCAGACTCCATGGGTTATTTTATACATCGGTATTTTATGTGAATACAGCTGGGCACATGCTTTAGTTGGTAATCTCCTCAGACCGTAGCTAAAACTTCAAAAAACAGTATTACCTACCTAGTAGCCCGAAGATATGATATGTCTTATAGCATAGTCCATGACTTCTCAAAAGGTTATAGGTTGGATCCTGGACAAAGCTTTCTGGAGCTAGTCGGCAAATGACACAATGGCTAATAAACTAGGACACAACTAGGACCGATAAACTCGATGCAAAAATACAATGAAAATTAATCATTCTATTAGAAATATTTTGAAACTATTTTTTTTTTTATTCGTGATAGGCTTACTCTTGACCGCTAGTTTGCCTGATGTTAAGCGATACTGCGATTTACGATGGAGCGCGCTTGCCTAGAAGAAACCGATTCACTCGTGATTTAAAGACACCCAGATTATATCTAGAACTAGAACTTGTTTGCGAAACATTTGCATTACGATTAACGTTTTGTTAACCATTTCGAGCCCCCATGTACAACGATATACAACTTCCTCCGATGGAAGTCATTGTCAATAATATAGCTCAAGCTAGAACTACAAAACAAGCGTTCCAGCTTTTATATACTCTTGCTTGAAAGAAAGTCTTGCCGAACTATGCTTTTATACAATGACACTGTTATCAAATTCCTCACTACACCCCGCAAAGTAGCATACAAAACTGTGACGTCTTAACACTCATGGCAGTGCCAAGTTGCTCATGTCTTATCTTATTAGATACATATGATTCATACTGACGATTTTCTAAGCCGTATTTATTTCTAAAATAAAAAATACCTTAATATGTTATACATATGAATGGTAACTACCTGCGTAAAGAATAAAAATTACCTACCTTTATTATTTGACACATACATTTGCCATACATTATTGTGTTATCTACAGTGTTTAGTTTGTATAATTGTATAGTTTAAACAATAATTCAACAAGGAAGTACTTGACTATGACAAAACATTAAAAAATCGTTTACGATTTTCCATAACAAATGACTGGAAAAAACCTTAATGTTACCACAATTGAAAACATGAATGTAGCTGCACACTGCGCTTTTGACAGACTAAATTACTTTCTGTATATCTTATAACTGGTAATTTCATATTGTGCGTTAAATACCACTAAAACATTGCAGTTGATTTATTTACAGTTACGTAGTAAAGTACAGGCAACAAGCGATAGGGAGTGATATACAGTCAGCGTCAAATAGTTCGTGACAATCAAAGTGGCCAGATAGTTCGCATCACGTCTTTGTTACAATTGGAATAAGGTCGTGTTGCAAACTTTTTGGCGACTTTGGTTGTCACGAACTATTTGACGCTGACTGTAATTATATATTTTTTTAAACACTCGTTGAATACCACGATGGTATATTATGAATGGATTCACATCAATATAGCAATAGATGGAGTACAAAATCATGCCTTTTCGCTCGACCTTACTACCGCCAACGCGTATCGTGTAGGTAGGTACGTCACTAATATGACGTCACACGTAACAGTAAAGTACTTGCCTTAACGTTAGCTTGCGTCGTACAACATAAATTAAAATTGGAACAAACCTAGCTCTTGTTGCCTCTACTTAAGTTAGGCAAAAATGCCGTTATATATTTCAAATGTTTTGAAAAGCTATTTTACTACATTATTTACAAAACAATGCTTTAAAAGCTTTACGTCTAGGACGATATCCAGGTACTTTATACTAGATAAATTATTAGATAAACCTGTTAACATTACTAATTACAATCCTCGCTATACTTTTTGATAGCTCTGAACTTGCATGCGTATGAAATAAGCGTAATACATCTTATAGCACCCACCATGCTTAGGTATTTCATACGCTTAATTTTTTCTGTGAAATCACACATGTGTTATGTTATGCTACACAATAAAACAATCTTTTTAAATGTATTTCTGCGTTTCTTCCTATTAGACTGACCAGTCCAAGAAGACCAGATGCAGCTAGATTACACTCGAGAAATCAAGCAAAGAATCTGTGGCGTCGCCTTCTCACAGAAACATTTTCGTTTTAAAAATATATGTTCTATCGCTACAATCGTTTAGAAATACCAAACATATAAATATAAAACGAACCTCTTTAAAAAATGGTTCGCCAAGACCCAATCTAAATATTATCTATAAATATATTAACCGCTCTGCGCTGTAGCATTTGTTTTTTCTTATTTTACTACAATGTAACCTGCACAACATTTCCTCAAAGCAATATTATTGATTTACAATATCTACGTAAGTAACATAAATATAATAACGACTACGACTATCTAGTCGTAGGTACTTGACGAGCAAGCAGAGGTGAGATAAATCCTGGTTATTGTATAAAGGTATCTGCAAAGGATTGTGCAACGAATTTACTAAATACGTGATTACGTTTCATTAGCCATTTTGCTGAAAAAACAAATATTTAGGTAAAAATGTTCTTGTGCTCTGCGGGCAAGCTAACACACAGCGGGCCGCATGTTGGCCACCCCTATATCACTATGAGAGAGCTATCATTATTTCGTTATGAGAACGGGATTACGTTATTTTTTTTACCCTGTATAGCTCCATCCCTCTTACACGTTGAAGATGATAACTCTACGAAAGAATCAAGACCATATTTTTTTTTCAACCAGAACCGCCCGACTTTTGCCGAGGAATATGCAATCATCATCACTTCATATAAGCGGCGGTAGCCTAATGGCCAAGGGAGTCGGACTTGCGATCATGTGGTTGCCGGTTCGAAACCCACCCATTGCACTACCGACGTGAACCCACTCGTAACACAAGCATTTAGCTTAGCACGAGGGGTTAATAAGGATACTAGTAATAAGCCTATAACCTAAGCTTTTTAAATAAAATAAAAAATAAACAAAGTCGCTATTCGCGGGTCTTTTTGTGCACTTATTTCTTTTAAACTACACAAGAGATTATACTGTTTTCACTATAATTTAGATTATATAATTTAGAATTTCTTCCGAAAGGTTTATATATGTTTAAAATATGCATATTATTGCTACATTGAATCTGTGAAAAGCCGGGACGGGTCGCTATTCTGTGACGTCATCTATATCTATTGTTATCCCTACCAGACTGGTTAGATATTGACTAATCTGGGGTTAAAAAATGAGCACTTTTCGTGGCTCATACGAAGACGTATGCGCAAACGCGAAGTCCAGAGCGGCATCAATATTTATCTAACTAATATTTTGATACACTTAGGAGACGACAATTTCGCTAGTTCTGACTGACTGGTAGGAGATGTTTATTGTCTGCATTGTCTTTTAGGCCCATTGGTTTGTCTTTTATGGCCAATGGTTGGTCTCTGTGGTCCTGTAAGTAGTGGTAGTTGATGAAGCGGGCGCCCTGTGTGAGCTGTGCGCACTCGTTGGTGACGTGGCACGCGAACAACAGCATGTTGCGCGGCTGCACCTTCCAAGCGAAGCGCATGAACATCAGCGAGTATAGTGATAGAGCTGGAAAAGAAAATCATCCTGTTAATACTGCACTTCCAACATAAGGAAGAATGAATAGGGAAATTCAGAAGCAACGACAACAAGCCCATTGGGCAATTTATGGAGGAGCTATAGGGCCATGAAGGACCTGATGAAACGTAAAGTATGTACGTAAGATACGTAAGCTCATGGATGTATTCATTCCCCCCATTCTCACATACGGTGCACACGCTTGTTCTTTGACTGTCGTTCAAAGCACCACTCGAAGTTTACCAACGAGCAATGGAGTGCAGTATTCTGGGAGTAAAACTCACAAATTATTATGAAATATAATACTGTGCTCCAAAACTCAAATATCTCATGTCACGCGGAAAGCCAGGCAGCTTAAACGGGACTGGCAAGAAACAGTTGATTTGTCACAGATGAGAGACACAATTGAAAAAAAAATCCAAACAATAAGCGATTAAGAAAAGGAGAAAAACAACAAATAGGTAATAAAAAAATACAAAACAAACAAAAATAATAATAATAATAAATTTGGACGAAAGCATGTGTCCCACGTCTGTGCCAAATGGGCGTAAACAGCTCAGAATTATGCGTGACAATAATGCCGGGCGCTGATTTTCAGCTGGAACCCGAGGTCAGACCAAAAAAGATAAATAACATAATTAATTAATGAATAGTTGAATAGCTCAACAAACAACATTCAACGGTCCCTACATATTTACGCTTCAACCATAATTTTTTCTATATAACATTAAATTTTACTAGCCTTGACATAAAGCTAAATCAAGGAAGCATTTAAAATCACTTTACCGAGCTCTACTATCTCTATCTGCTTTTGGGGTATGAGGTACCTTCGTAAGTCATTTTTTGCGGCGTATCGGAAACTACCCTTGACCACCGCAGTGCCGTGCTGCGGCAAACTAAGATATCTATTCTCTTTAGTCGCATAAATTAATCTGCTTTCGGTTAATGCATGTCGGCGGACGTGTCGACTCTTAGCCTTACAATAACAAAAGGAAAAAGCATTATATATTGTTGGATTCGTCGCATTTATAAGATTGACTTCAGCTAACAACCATTACGTCTCACTCGCTCGTTGCTGAAGATAGTCGATGCTATAATTGCTTCGCAGTTGCATTTGTCTTTTTTTTTATATATACGGGAAGTCCTCATGGTTTGACCACTTGAAAGATGTAAGGGCATTTCGGAATCGTAACGACTAAAAATCGCAATTGCCTTCTCTTGCTCTTAGATTAAGCACGCAGTACGACATTTATTCGTGACAATATTTATAACGCGAAATAAAATCGCAAACAAGGAACGAACGAATGAAACTATTTATTTTTGTAGTGCGCGGATTATAGTGTATTTCTGTTGTTCACAGACCTGCGATATTTTCTGCAGGTCGTAAGTTAGGAAATGCTGAAGCCATCTAGCTATAAAAAAATAACCAAACCATTGACATGTAAAAGCATCTCTAAAGATCTACTTGCGGAATAAATATCATTTCCAATTTCATTTCTTGCACTACATTATATTGATCCGACGTACAAGCCACATATAATCACGCTGCATGTCATCAAGAAAGATTAACATTCGTGATTATCAGCCTATGTATATTAGAGCACTGCAATAAATTATCCGTATCACATTACCATAATCACGATTCACGACCCTCGTGTGACCGTGAAGTGATCACAATATGTAGTTAACATCAACTCTAATCTCGTTCACAAACATCGATATTGTTTCGATATTGAAATGAAAGAACGTAACATTTCGTAACTGAACTGACTGGACTGGACTTTATACATAATATACGTATTAATTTAATCACGTTAATTAGTAAAACACCTTCCAACGCATAAAGAAATCGATAAAATAGACTCCTGTTATTGAAATCTTTAGTGTTCCTTTAGTGTCCCATTGACCGCTACGTCAAAACAGTGAAAGCGTGTTCTCAGCGCCAAGCTTCCGAATTTCCTATAGAAATCTGTCACCCAGTCGTGATCGTGGCGTGCTGGCCACATTTTGGTTTATCGTCTATACATGACTGTGGCGACCAAAAGGTAAACCTTGGACGCCATGAGTTTTGCGTTTGCTAAATAACCATATAAACTGTTTTAAATTGCATCGTTTGAATCATTTCTGCTTAGCTACAGAATAACTATAGTACCTACTACAGACTAAGTAACATTTTTATTAGAGCAATTGGAATAACTAGCTAATAAGAGATATACTTGAAATACAAAAGATTTATTTTATAGTTAAACTTTATGACAGAAAACACTTGTATACTGATAAGGAACTACACGCTCCAGATAATATCAACTTTATTGAACTGCTGAGATAAGGAGTCGTATCTTTAAAAACAAGATTTAACGTGATTTACATGACAGACGTTATTTTTTCGGAATTACGTCATTTGGCCAAAGAACGAGAAAGAAACAAAGAAAGAAAAAACATTAATTTGTCAGAGTCACGTGCAAATAAACAATTATACAACCAAAACAATATTTAAAACGGACCAAATTTTGTACATAGGTATCAGCTGCTCGTCGTGACGGTGACAAAAAAGGTTACCAGTATATGGTACGAGACCAACAAAACGCTGATTTTCAGTGGCCACCTAGGCATACACATATTATGCAGAAGTATAATAGGAAGTATAAGAAGGTAGATAACTACGTTAAGAATACTTACCAATATTATCTAACTAAGGGCCTACGCACACCGGAACGGAATGGCAGAGGATTAAAATTTGTACCAAAGGACATTCAAATTTATCTAGTAGGAATACGACATAAATTCCAATATTTTAAAATGATTCCGTGGCATCGAAAGGGATTTCTTCACACGGCATTGGGGAGCGGGGTAAGAGATCCCGCAGCGGGATGCCGCAACGCACTTTGGTATGGTATGCAACGGTACGTCGAAGGGCGCCGTGACACACCGCGGGGTGAGGCAGTGCAAGCGGGAGTACAGCCGCGATTTCATGTCTCTGTTGTGGTGTGAGACGGTAAGAAGACATGGTTAAAATGAAACGCTACGTAAATATGCTACGTAAAAAGCTTTGTCGTCCTTAGTTTTTTTTTTGTCCAAAAATGATTAATTTCTTCTGTTTTAATACTATTGGCTAACGAAAAAAGGGCAGTGAACAGCTGTGGACATCGTGTGCACGGGATTGTGTTTTTAAAATGGGTAGATATGGAATTGGCCGATAGTACCTATTTATTTTGAGGAGAAAGTATGCCGCAGCACGTGGCGGGATGTCTTGGTAGGGCGCCGTAATGCTACAGTATCTAAGCAGCTAGTGTGCGCTGACCGGTGGCAAAATCCTCTGCAATTCCGTCCCGGTGTGCGTAGGCCTTAACTTAACTAAACCCACCCAAATGGTAACTCGGCATACTTCAAGATATACTACATACTACACGTATTATTATAGCAATCGCTCCATACAAAGTTACATAATATTTTAAGTATAACATTAGAATGACTAAAATGGAATAACATATCAATTTGATAAAGGTTATGTGTAATATGTTATTATCGGACAAACAGATAATGAAGTTCATATATTATTATGACGGACGAATACGTACAAATCAGCCAAGGTATCAATTAGTAGACACATATCATGGGCCTAGCCTTTTCCCAAATGTTGGAGTCGGCTAAATATCAGCTAATATTTTAATCGAAGCGACCGCCATTAGACCGATAACCTGACTGAGGTCACTTTGGTCGTCAGGCAGACAGACGACAGTCCATGCTTTCCGAGGCACGGAGACGTCTCGATGTGTTAGGTATGATCACCCATCAACAGATTGACCGTGGCAAACGTGGATCTAACAGATCATGAGGCTATTTAATATGTAGAGCGGCATCTCTTTCTCACAACTCATCATGTAGTCACGATGCCGCTACCAATTAGCGGACACAATAGTATAACAATAGGTCTCAGATCTGCTGGTATCCTTCCTCAACAGTATAGCGCTCAAACACAATCGCGCTAGCTGAGAGTGAGGTCCTAGATTTGATTACCAGGTTGAGCTAAGTGTTTGGATCTTCTATAACATTGCCAGTTTATATTGAGAAGATGTAAGAATGTGGAAGAAGCAAAAGAAGTATGCAAGAATCGTAGCAAGTGTCGGTCTATAGTTTCTGCCTACCCCTGTGGGAGAAAGGCGTGAGTGTATGTATGGCTCAGTTAATGTCAATAGACCCGCTCGGTAAACTATGGGTGTATTACGTACACCCATAGTTTACCGAGCGGGTCTATTGACAGTACTCCTCTCCTCTGGTTTAGGGAATGCTGGTCAATGGGCAATACTCACATCACATACATGATGATAAAATGTGCACTCTGACACTTATTTATAAACACTTAATTAACCTTATAATTCTCAGATCAATGAGTATTGTATTGTATTACATATGCCAGTTAATAATGAGTTTATATTTGCATGACTTGAAATTACCTGGCTACTGTATTATTATGTCTGTAGGAATTAGAGTGCAGGGACACATATATAAATTACATATAGAAGTTAAGTTTGCGAAAATAAGTAACAATACTACTTATTTGGCCCTACTTAAGCCCACTAGGGTATAAGAACACAAAATTCACTTGGCATACTAACTTGGATACAGTATACTTATGTACTTCCACGTTTAATATAGCATACCACAAGCGACACCTTTATTCCTCGAAGGGTGAAGCAGAGGCGAGTTGCTACTGAGATATTTATAAAAAACACTTTGCTCGACCACTAGAATAATAAGGCAGTCACGACAATCACAAATCAACAAACTATATACCTTTAGTTGTCAAACTATTTTTGTAACTAATTTTAATATGAAGTATGGCAATAAAGAAGGATTTAACGCTTTATGCTGTGCAAGAGAGATGGTAATGTTTTATAAACCATTATATTTCATATTTGTACAGCGGCGGCGCTAGGCCTAATGTAGAATTCGGCGGCATCAGCTTGGCGTCTTTCATGTCCCAGTTAGAAAAAAAGGCGATAAATATAGAGTAATAAGTAGGTACAATCGGCCATCGCCATATCTAGCCACCGTAAGGCCTATACTTGCTTGCAGCGCTCGGCTGCTATACTAGCGCGTACCTATGCTCATCGACCAATAGCATAGCTGCATTGGGGTAATTGCTGAGCCCCTTGTTTTTGTAATTGAAAAAAGATTAAATAGAAAGAAACTGCTTATGCCTACTCACTAAATGTATACTCATAAAAAGGGACAGTAAACAGCTGTGCCGTCATCGTGTGCACGGGATTTTGTTTTCAAAATGGCTAGATATGGAGTTGACTGATAGTACCTATATGAGTTTTATTGCAAGTTTTATTGCAATACTAGTAGTAAAGTTTTAGAAGGACTTACCAAGTGTCATTTTTCCGCTAATAAAGCTTGGATCTTTTTGTATATCGGCAAGAGCTGCTAAAGGTATTCCCCAATTGGCTACCGGACCCCAAAAGTGGGTGCTTGAACAAAAACAACAGAATTGATGAATAAAAATAATAGAAAGAAAATCCAATGGCTGTACACCACATGTTGTGAGAAAGTCTCTCTCTGAATCACAAAATGATTGGAATAACATGTGCTTACAGCCTCAGATCCTAAATTTATCATATTAAATTAATAAATAATTATTCTGGTTCTAAAGCTTATTCCACCTGAATTTTTGATCACCCTTTTTAACCCATCTAATCCCTTATTAAAATCAACTGTAGCAAATATTATTTTTAAACTGCATTGTTTCTAGTTCTTTCTAAACCTTTTACTACCCCCATTGAAACCAAATTATGTGGTATTTATTTCAGAGTCTAAAAGGAGTGTTAGCACCTACTTTGAGTGGGACGGCAACAATTTAATAAAAAGAGTCTACTTACCTCATTAAATACTGTCTAAATTCTTTGCTTTTCAGCTGTTTCATTAAATTTCCAAATATTGCACTCATTTTGTCTGAAATAGAAAAAATATATAATTATTAATTTTATTTTATGTTAACTGTGGTTACAAGCTATATATGCCAGTTGTTAGATAAAGTATTTCAAGATATTATGGGTTTCTTCTAAAGGTCTCCCTACCCTCTTTCCACTCCTCATAAATAAATAATAATAGAATAAATAATAGTAGGTAATATAGATATGCATAATCATCAATGTGTGCACAATGTTTCAAAACTTCAGAGGTGGATTTGAACACAAGACATATATGACTTGGCATTACATGGTCATATAACTTGTGGCTATGACTACTTAATATGATAACCAAAAATTTTTAAATAAAGTTATTGTAACTTCTATTTAGTACTTTATTCTCTAGGACCCTGAGTCAACTGTGCAGTGCTGGGACCATTTCACATTGTCGATTGAACATTAACCACAGCATCCAGTCCCAGTCCTATAGTCCAGCGGTCTCGAACCTACCGATTTTTCGATATTTCTACCTATATTTTCGTGGGAGAGCCATGCTTCGGAACGAATGGGCCGGCTCGACCGGAGTGATACCACGGCCTCACAGAAAACCGGCGTTAAACAACGCTTAAGTTGTGTTTCGCCGAGTGAGTGAGGTTACCGGAGGCCCAATCCCCTTTTTTTTATTTGATTGAAGGTTATTGAATTGTTTTTGATTGAATAGGTAGTTTATTTGTCAATATACCGATTTATGGTCAAAAATTACCGACTTTACTTGGGGAATCTACCAATTTCGCATATTGTCGTTCGAGATCACTGCATAGTCAACTTCACTCTCTGTAAATTGGAGACACTATTCTCAAGAGGACAAGAGGCTACTGAAAAGAGCAGTCTCATATTAGCTTCTCTCCTGTATTTATCTATCAACTGACTTATACACGATAAATAACTAAGGATACTAATAATATTAAGAATTTACAACAAGATTAATTTAAATTAAAAGAAGGCTAATTTAAATTACGTATGCTTTTGCTTACAATAAATTAATGTCAAGGTTATACGATGTATAAAATACGCTAAAAACCATTATCAATTAAACCCGGTGTAAATAATACAGATAGAACGCTTACATGATTTTTAAAGGTTTGTGAAATACACCACAAAAAGAATTTTCTTAGGGAAATGTTTCGTATTTCGTCCTTCTTTAAACTAATTTTTGATCAATGTCAGTGACACATTGCTGTTGACACGACATTGACTGACAACGTCAACTGCTAAGCAACTGACGTCTGTCTGATAGTGACAATCACTGATCTCTGTAGTTCTCTATGATAGGTATCATCCCTTAGTATTAAAAAATGTAAAAGCGAGTTTGTTTGTTTGTAAATTACGTTTTCACGTCTAAACCAACATAACCGAAGGTATCAAAAATTTGCCTGTATAAGTCATTATTTGACGTGCGGCATTTTGTTAATTGTTAGATAATATAGGTTACTGAGCTAGTATACAATCGGTACAAGACTAAAGTTGCACTAAAATTATTGCGGCAACCAATTGACAACATTTCAAAATTATTATGCAACCAAAACAAAAATAGTTTCTTTGTTTTCGTATCCTGAGTTCCAAAACTTGTTTATTTATTTTGTATATTTCTTCATTTTGGAGAAAAAGAATAAAACCTGTGATCACGTCACTTACGGCGGAAACTGCGATAAGTTATTTAAAATTTGTCGAAGTAATAGTAAATAAACAACGAAATAGGTAGGTAATGAATAATTATGAAAGATGCCAATCTTCAATTTATTTTTATTGTTTTTAATAATACAGCCTATGTTACTCGCTGATTGTGTAGCTTTCTAGTGATGAAATAATTTTTAAATCAGTTAGGTGGTTTAGGCAAGAAAGCGTAACAAACAAACAAACAAACTCACCGTTAGGCATCATAGCCTGCTATTTCGGTGTCTTGTCAGTTGTTCTTAAGTCAGTCCCCGATTGTTTGGATCTATACCTGATTAACAGCAATAAGCTTACCCCCTCTTACACGGGACCTAATTGTACCTGTGATACGGGCACGGGCTTTGATGGAAGATTACACTAAATAATTTACTTTCCTTATATAATATACTTATTTACTTGAAACTCCTGTTTTGCACAGTTCCTTAAATTTAACACGAAATTTAATAAAGTAGTTACCTACCGTTCTAAGACAAACTTATTAAAAAAAATAGATTTTATCTTCATGATCATGGTTTCAAGGGACATGATGGTCCCTTGAAACAGCATACTATTTCCAAAAAGTCTATAAAAGTTTTGCTTTCAATTTCATTTCAAAATCTCTCCCACGTACCTAAAGCATACCCAAATTCAGCAGTCTGAAGAAAAGTAAGAGATATTTGAAGGTTCCAAAAATCATCCTAGGTAGTTAAGGTCTTATGTACCAAGGAACCCTAGCGCTGAGCAGAAACCAATTCCTAACATAACCAATCCAAAATACTGTAGATTTTAATAGCTGGGTTTAGCAGTGAACTCACTCCAAAGGTGAACTCACACAACCCACTTATTTCCATTATAACTATTTATGTATAGATTAATGATCAATAGATTCTTTTTTGAAAGATCATAGTCCCAGTCTAATCCCAACTATGTTTAGGTTGGTTTCCAATCTATCAGATGCGTTACCTTACCCAGTCAGGATCATAAAATCGTTTTAACATTCGCCACGACTCTAACAGGCTGTGGCCCGGTACAAGCATAGGCCTTGTATCGGTTTTCATTTTACCCCCGTAACCCAATTTCTGGGCAATTAGGATATCCTGAGGATTTAATGTTGGTTATCAGACTTTTCGGGCTTCTGACTGGCGCTATCTATACCCTAGTACGGTAGGGCCTATTTAGTTCCAAGAGATCCAGATAGATAATAGAATTTGTTTCAATTCTCTTTGCTCAACATCACCAATACTAGTCAATACTAGAGCCACTAACCTCTGACACTGACCTCTCTGAGACTGACCTCCATAACATAGTGATATAGAGAATAGAGGCAGAAAAAAAAATTTCCTTAGACATTTTCCAATCCAATGGGTTTGTTTGACAATCTGGCAGAAATTAATTAAAATTTTAAAGAAATGAAAATACAAAAAAGCAATAAAAAAGTTGCAATAAATTTTGATACCAAATAATAAAAATTACAAGTGATATCATAACGTTGTTCTAAATTCATTAGGCACTTCAATTGCTGCTCACTTCTCATGAGAGATATCGCCGCGTGGAACCCATCGTATTTACCAGCTTCTGGTACCTACATCTTGTCCGCGTGTTATGGACTCACTGTCCGTGGAATCTATACTTTATACCAGAAGGGTAAGTTAAAGTTTTACTATTGTATAGGTATCGTGGTGTGCACTTTACATAAACCTAAGTATGACTGCACTTATTATGAAAACAGACGATGCACGTGGTGTGCAAGGATTTTAGCACGTAGGGTAGTTGCTTCCTTTCCCTATGCGGAAAGGCGTGAGCGTATGTATGTAACATAATTTTATTTATTTATTTAACCAAACTTACAACATCATTACAGGCAAACCCAGTGCGATATTGTAGCTAACTTTTCTTAAAAAAGAAAAATATTATATTTTATGATAACAAATAATAAAAAGTGCTCTAATTGTGAATTCTCTCTCAAAACACAACAAAATAGGTCCAACTGCTCTGTTATAATTATAATGGACTAGCGACCGCCCGCGGTTTCACCCGCGTTTCTCCGTTCCTAAGAGGCGTAACGTGATGTTATAGTGCCTATAACCTTGGAACCAGTAATTCCTGAGATTAGCGCGTTTAACCAAACAAGCGAACAAACAAACAATCTTATAATATTATGTACCTATAAATACAGGGTGAAATTGAATATACGCGACAAATTAAAATATTAAGAATAAGAATAATTTATTGTTTAAGAAATTATATTCACTGCATTTGATTCCTGAAACTCACACTAGCATTCCCTGTGATATATGATTCTGTGTTACAAAGAATATTTAGAACGTGATGAAGGAAAATAATTATAGATACTTTTTTAGTGTTGTAAAGAGAGTTTCCTAACGTCTCATGCGCCTCTACTGCTACTTTTCTCGTGAATAAAAGAAATAGATACCTATATTGATCGGGTGCGCCGCGCCAAGACAATAGCTTAGTTTGCACCGTCTAAAAGAATAAATAAGAATATTTTTTTACAATTTAGGTCATTGAAATTACACACGTATTGAAAAGAATATGCAGATATGGTTGGACATGTTGAAAGAATGAATGAAAGACGATTAACGAAAGTAATTTATAAGCCGAATGTCAGCGGCAGTGTCGGTAGAGATCGGCCTAGAAAGACATACGCCGATCTTATTGGCGAAATCCTTCAAAAAGGTCAGGTGCGTAGCACTCGCAACCGGGGTGAATGTATGAGAAGATGTATTAATGTGGAAAAAGCAAAAGAAGTATGCAAGAATCGTAGCAAGTGGCAATCTATAGTTTCTGCCTACCCCTGTGGGAGAAAGGCGTGAGTGTATGTATGTATGAAATTGCTACAATTCTTGCATACTTCTTTAGTGATTATGTAATGGTTACTAAACTTCCCATTTCGATTTATCACATGTTTTCAAGTCAATCTGTATTGATGTCATTTGTTAATACCTACTTCTAGTGGAATAAGCTATATATTCGACGTCTTGGCTACGAGATTTTTTATGATTGTGGCCTACGCAAATGTTCGGCCGATCTGGTATCGTCCCTATAATATGATTGAGCTACACAATGACTGATGTACCTATGCGTGCCGTCGGATGAGACTGGTCTACTCAAAGCCGCTATAGATATTTCTTCAAAAGGCCCTTTCAGACACTGCGCTGTATTGTATCACTCACATATTCTGATCTCTACCTACATATACCTACATATTTTTGAACAAGGTTGTATTTCTGTTTCAGCTAACTGTACCTAATCAAGATGTTGTCTAAGATAATAAATCAGCTGAAAAGCAAAGAATTTAGGGACTATTTAATGAGGTAGGTGACTATTTAATGTATTTTGTATTATTGTAATGTACAACTGTTAATTTTCCCAAATAAATAAAATAAAATAAATAAAAATAACACTCGCCTAATTGTTCTGCGGCACTACAGTCAAGTTTAGGACTGCTGATAGTAAATGTATGAGGAGGCCTTGATAGTTTATTGACTCGCCGTAAACATAATACCTAAGTGGTTAGTGGGCTATTCATAGTGACTAATAACATTAGAAATGCAATCTGTAGTTACATGGTGCCAGGACAGTGTTTTTACTAACAGGGTTACTTCGGCCTAAAAGCTGATAATTATCGGTATGTTCAGATCCCATGTAATAGGGTGGCGAGATCAAACATAGGGTTTTAAACCTGTACAGTGGTATCCCTGTGTCTTCTTCTTCAGCACACTTGGCAGAGTGGTCGTGGATTAGTGGCACGCTTAACAATCCTCCATCATTCCTTAAGTACTGTTGCATTTCTGATGCACTCATAGATGCGACACTATTGCAGCCTTTATTTGATTGGTTCAGTACAAAGAAGTTTTACCTCCAATAAGTAGCTATAAGTGCTTACCAACATTATGTACTTACCTAAACCGAAGGGTTAGGCAGTGTAGGTAGGTACTAATGTACGCCCACAGCTCAGTGCTCACCGTTATGTTTTAGGTTCCATGTAATAGGGCGAGTCTATTGCCACTAACCGGGCACAAATGCCGAGCCGCTACTAAAAATTTCATAGAAAACAGCCAGTAACACATTGTTCGACCTGGGGATCGAACCCAGAATCTCTATTGTAGCAGTCTCACTAAGAACCACTAGACTAGACTAATGAGGCAGTTATGTATTTATGTAAATTAATTGCTTATATGTTTTTTAGCACCCATTTCTGGGGTCCTTTTGCAAATTGGTCCATACCGTTAGCAGCTATTGCGGATACACAAAAAGATGCAAAAATTATAAGCGGCAAAATGACGCTCGGTAAGATATTTTATTTCTACTGCAGAATTGAACAACGTTATTAGGTACTTATTAATATTTCTTACTTACTTATTGTGAGAATGTAACACATTCTCACAATATTTTGTCTTTGTGAAGAAAGCTTTAGCATTAAAATTTGATCAGAAAAAAAATGAAGTGCAAATGTTTAAGCAAGTGATAATTAGTTAGATATTAATACGGACATTATTACCTACGAAATATTAGAGGCCTTGGATTCGAACTGAAGACCTACGACTTGGCAGTCCAATGGACAATGATTATATCACTAGGCTTTATAGATGGAATTCTGCCCAGCAAAAGCATTTTGGGCAAAAAAACATGCCCTGGCATCCATACTAGGCCATCATTAGGGTTACTATATATAAAGATATATAATATGCCTGCTATAACAAAAGTTGTTATAGCAGGCACCTACTTACTTTTATTATTTTCAGCTCTGTGTATATATTCGATGGCGTTCATGCGATTCGCGTGGCGGGTCCAGCCTCGCAACTTGCTGTTACTGGCCTGCCACTTTACCAACGAATGCGCGCAACTCACACAAGGCTTTCGCTTCATTCATTACCACTACATTCGTGAAGAGAAGGTTCGACTATTCCGTTATCTTATGAGTTTATTACTTACAATTAGGCGCCTTTACTAACGACATACAGTAGGTATTTTATCCGCGGCATCAGCGCTGAGTCTTGTAGGCGTAACTTCCAAGCTGCTCTGTTTAACTAAAATATCAAATCTATTAAAAAATTACAACGTCAAGTATTGTGACGTCATCGCAGGATTAACAATAATATTTTATAACATTGCCATGGAGATGAATTCCAGATGGCTGGCCTACTAAGGTGTAGCTGCCCTTGGCATACATGTACGTATAGCTAGTGGTCTTCGACTGCAACTACCCCTTTCCTTTTCAGGTACCTAAGAAAGTGTAATTTTGACGGTCATGAACAAAGATGGTGCGAATGCAAGGAAGCACATACAACACTGTAAAGTTTAGTATTTCCTTCATGCCATCATTAAGATATTGATTAGGTTCACTAGTTTACAAAATTTTGCTATCATTTCATGTGGATTATTTGACGCTAAATCTTAATCCAGACAAAAACCGTGTTTTTGGGTGGAACACTTTGAGATTGGTAATTTCCATATTCTGACGTCCTAGAGCAATTCCGGATATAGAAATAGCGCCAAAAAATCTACAAGAAATGATGTCTCACTCTGTCAACATAAAAATGTAAATTATTTAGTTATATGTTATGTTATTAGATTTTTTTGGATGGCTATAACACCAAATAATCTCCGAGATCGATCAAGTTAAAGATATTTTATGTAGGTAATTTATTTACCTCAAAATATGACCCTTCCACTGTCGATATGAAATAACTTGATACTAGAGAGACATGATACTATTGTAAATACTGTTTTTATATTGGAGTATTAGGTACATCTAAATAAATATGAAAACAAATGAAACTATAGAAATAAATGAGTTAAGTGGATCACAACATAAATCAGAATTATACATATTGTAAATTATAAACTTTTTCATTTAAAGCCCTTCTAAACTGACCAGCTGATAATATGAACAAATCTAAATCTATAAAATAGTTATTTTATTTTTTAGAAATTCGACGCAATGGGGCGCGGACGCATTAGGTAGTGCGACAAGATGAAACGACAAAAAGAGTAGGTATGTCCGCGCACTTCACGTCTGATTGTATAGTTCTAGGTACGATATAACACAACTTATTCGTTAAATCTGAGCAATCGTAAATCATATAGTAATATGGTTTCTAAAAAAGGCGTCTGGACTTCACTCAGGTAACTTAATGTTAGCATTTGTGTCGGTTATTAAATTATGACGGCAACGGTACTGTTTTGATGCACTTACACTGTACCTTTTCCAAATTTTCAATGTATTTCTTGTACAGAGGATTCCATATAACGGGCATACTTTACATACTTTGTACAAATGTGTATAGGTAGGTACTAGTTCTTTTAAAATCTCTGCTAGATCGCATTACGAAGCCATACATGCGGTAGATATGTTAAGATGAATTTTATTTCTTCAACAATACTCTGCAATGCGATCTAAATCAGCTTGTAGCAAGCTACCAGCCGATTTTCTGCGAATTGTTCGATAAATTTAGAGATCGTCCGCGAAGAGTAAAAATTTTGAATGAACGAGGTAGTTAGCGATATCATTTATGAAAATTATGAATAATAGAGGACCCAAAATTGACCCCTGAGGTACGCCACACTCACAATCACAGAATCAGATTGGTGTCCTCTTATAACAACCCTTTGTGACCTGTTTGCGACATATGACGCAAACCAACGGAAAAGATCTCCCCGAATGCCGTTGTATGCAAGTTTGTGAAGAAGGAGCTCATGATCCACCTTGTCAAAAGCTTTTCGAAAGTCTGTGTATTCAAAGTCTACCTGTATCTGTTGATCAATATTATTAAATACGTAGTCTGTAAAAATTAATAAGGTGGTAACAGTAGACCTTTTTGTACAAATCAATGTTGTTGGTTTAGTATAGCGTGGTGAAGAATGGAATAAATTGCATTGTGTACCAGTCTCTCGAAAAGCTTCGAAGGATTGAAATTAGCGGATAGTACTCAATATCGTGTTTGGAACCGGCTTTACGTATCGTCGTCATATTGGCTCTCTTCCAATCGGAAAGGAGAACGTCTGTGGAAATTTTGTTGTTTATATACTCGTATTTAGATGACAAAATAAATATCAGTAATTTTAACGTGAATATTCAGACATTCACGTTAAAATTCACAAGTTTTAGGTACATAACAATGAAAGACACACTTTATAACAATAACTCCCATGATGCTTCCTATAACTTTTTTTATAAACTAGCTGACCCGGCAGACTTCGTACTTTCATATTTATTCGCCTTTTAAACCTTCTCTGGACTTCCACAAATAATTCAAGACCAAAATTAGCCAAATCGGTCCAGCCGTTCTCGAGTTTTAGCGAGACTAACGAACAGCAATTAATTTTTATATATATAGATTAAAAATTAAATAAATAAGTCATCGGTTTAAACCCATTTTAATTTGTTTTAATAAAAACATATATCTAGGTATAAGCAACTTTACTGGACTTACTAGTGTAACTGTATAGCATTTTAATAATCTTTAAGAAATCTAAGTACCTACCGATACTCCCCACTCGGTCCTCACAAATAAAAACTTAAA
Source organism: Acronicta aceris (assembly GCA_910591435.1). NCBI lineage: Eukaryota > Metazoa > Arthropoda > Insecta > Lepidoptera > Noctuidae > Acronicta > Acronicta aceris. Next base: position 1,320,775 of record OU342767.1, on the reverse strand, counting down.
TGTTGTGGGTTCTTACATGAAACCCAACGTTACTCGTTTCATTACTGAACGAATTTTTACATTAGCAGTAATTTTTAAACTAAAATTAAACATTAACCCTATTTGTGACATAAGACAGACTTCCCTTGACAAACCGTGCTAAACAAGTCATTTCTTTCAATCTATTGCAACCAGAAAATAAATCTAATTAAATCGGATGGGAAATCATTAATCCAGAATGTAACCGACAACACCTTAAAAAAATGGCAAAAGCCTTTAAAAATAAATGTTAATATAAACTATGGGAAAAACAGAAATGTGTGTTCCGGGCGAAGCATGGGATTTTTCCGCATGCTCGTCATTTCGTATATGCTCCTATACATCGGAGTTTATTTCGGACTAATTGGAATACTTGTCTACATTAGAAACCTTATTATATTGGACAGCAAGTATGTAGAGTAGTTTTTTTTACATAGGTATATATTATAAACATGCCTACAACACTTTCAAGTTTCCAATCCTAATTATTATGTAGGTACTTCTTTTGCTTCATTCACATTCATACAATAGATAAGTACTTATGCGATTTTATGCGACCACATTCATGTAAAAGATAGGCACAGTGAAATCGAATAATTCCACTCACAATTGCGAGCTGACCGACTGGGGAAGTACCTTGCATAAAATCGTAGCCAAATTACATAGCTCCGTGCTCAAGGTCGCCAGAGCTCCGGGAGGAAGCGTTGTGTTGGCAGGTAGGATAAACATCACGCTATTGTCTCCTATGCTGCCAGCCCAACTATATTTACAGGGTCGGCAAAGCGCGAGTGATACCACTGAGCTGAAAGCGTCCATAGGCCCATAGGTAACCGCTTACCATCAGGCGTGCCGTATGCTTGTTTCCCAGCTTAGAGGTCTATAAAAAAATTGGCAAAAATCCCAGTCATCCTGTAGATCTGTAGTCCCCACATACAATTGGTTTAAATTTTTCAGCATACCCGAAGAAGCGTACACACAATACGAACAATAAAAGTCATGAATATTATTAAGAAATTTTAATTACATATATTACAAAAAGGCACTGTAAGTGGACGGTATTTCGACATCGAAATATGGAATGGAAATGTTTACACTATGGCAGCAAAATTAATAACTTTGGCGGTGGAAAGGCAACTCACAGCATTTTTTAAAAGGAAAACTGAATGTTATTTCAATTAGAGTTGAATACTACGAAGAAAACTTGCCAGTATCTGCTATAGTAGGTACCTAGAAGATAACTAGCGTTCCGTTTTCAATTCTGACTGATTTTAAAGATGTTTTTATTCTCAGTTGAAAAATGCTCGAGCTATTCTCCGCCTAACCTGAGCTTGACTTTCATATACTTATGATGTCACAATTACTTTGTTCGTCATTTTTACAGCTTCTACTATAGTATCAAATTTTCGGTCGTAAAATTAAAATACTTAGTTACATATATTTAACTTATTGATCGATCGAAATTACAAGTATTATTGAATAAGGGTACAGGTTTTTGTTTAAGTATAAGTACATTTAAAATAACATTACACTGTATAAATTCCATTATTCATAAAACATTATTTTGATGTGCTATCAGGGATGGCGAACCTTTTTTGATCTACGTGCCACTTCATCTATACAAATGTTTAATGACGTTATGACGAGCCGTCAGACAATCCCAGAAGTCGTAGAACTAAACATTAACAACTTTCGTACGAATTCTACATTATTATGGTAGGTGTCTTAGTTGCGAAATCTCTTTTCTCTGTCTATTAACTTGATACTAACAGACGAGTTTCGATTACTTGCCTAAATTCCTACCTAAGTCCCGTGCCCAAAATACTTTGTCGCGTGCCTACGCTGGCACGCGTGCACTTGGTTCGCCAACACTGTGCTATTCGTTAGACACTATTCAAAACATACCCACCGAAAGTACAAGCCAGGAAACATAATTGTATTGTATATTTGTAGTAAAAAGGTCCCTTCAGTTCCCTTCACAGCCCTGTTTTTTTCCACCTTATAAGTACTTATAGGGCAAGGAAGTCTATCACGAGGGTTGACCAGCTCTATTTGCCATGACGGCAGTCGTAACCCTTTACCCAACTCTCGAGCTGATATTTGAGTTCAAATTTTATGGACAAATAATGTCTACACGGCGTGTACGATCTTCGAGGTAGCGAGTATCTTAGCCAGATACGACATATATTATAGGTGATATTTTAAGCAACTTGGAATTATAAAAACTGAATGAAGTATTTTGAATATTAGTGATACTGGAATCCTGGAAAAAAATACAGTTATTTTACTACTGCGCAGTACAGTAGAGAAAAAACAACATGCGTAAGGTAACTTGGACTTATTATATTTTTTTATTTTAGAATTCATAGAATACAATATTCAAATGCCCACACAATTTTTCGGTAACAAGCGTATTTTAGCAAAAATAAAGAAATATAAAAATTCCAAGTTGCATAAAAGGTATTTTTTATTTGAAGTTTTTTTTTACAAAAGTATGGTAGGTACTGCGCAGTAGCAAAATGACCTCAATATTTTTTCTGGACTCAATTCCAGTATCACTAACATTCAATCCATCAGTTTTTATCATAATTTCTAGTGACCTTTCATCATCAACCACCGCGAATCAGGCACGAGCGCGCTGCCTCGCCTGGCCGTCATCGTCGCCAACGCATCTCGCTGATAAACCGGTTAATAAGGATTTTCAATAACGCTCTTTTAACGTTTACACTCCGAATAAACCGATTTTAATTATTCATAACCGGTAATTTATAAACGAGTTCCAAGCCTTGGTTCCAGTAAAATAAAAAATATATAAGTTTATGTTATGTCAAAAATATAAGTACTTTTTTGTTTCCTGACCGGTTCTCAATGGTGGGAATGTACATGTTGTTCCCGATTTGAATAATTGTAATAGGTATGTTACAATGAAGCTCATTTAAATTTTCAAAGTAATGTGTCCAGTTTATTTACCAAATGATTTGCGACTACCATTATTTCTACGATCAGTTTTCAAATCTCCATAAATGCTTGTACAATAGCTACATTAAGTTTTTTTATATATCTCTGAATATCATTGACATGTACAATATTTTTATTAATAAAGTAACTTAAAATATACTTCTATTTTACTACTTTCACTTTGATTTTGGAACTATGAAAAGTTTATAAAAATTATATATCTAATTTACTGACTATAATTGTTTATTTCTGCTAAGCCTACTGTGTTAGTCGTACAGTAGGCTTACCATATATAAATAAGTAATGGAACTTACAATTATTTTCAAAAGTTTTAAAGAAAGAAAAGACAGTATCTTTCCTACATGCCATTCCTTATTGCTTATCGTGAACATTTTATCGATATCTAAAAAAAAACATGGTAGGTACATCATCTATACTATAACTGGTATACTAGATATAATTGGGTTCAAAAACTTACTTTGCACAATATTACTGATTGTGATTAATACGATATCAACAAGTTACATCCATGCTACATACTATACAACGTGTAAAACTGAACACACGTTTTACACGTTGTTCGATATTCTAATTGACCTCAAACACGTCAATTAGAATGTCGAATCACAATTATACTTAAGTTTGTACCTACAGATCATAATTAGCGGCATGCGACCACGGCTATGAACGGGATACCACTGTTCGTGGAGATAGAAAACTTTTCTTGTTTTATACCTTTTAGTTGATTTTTTTCGTAGTCGGGTTTTAGTTTGTAAGCTTTCGTTTTTATTTTAACACAGTGTATATATAACATGCATGGTCTCGGGAAGACAACCTGCCCGTTGACCACAGATACTGTGAAGATTCAGAAATATCGGTATTTAATATTATCAGTAAAATACTTTAATGTCTAATATAGACGTAAGTATCAGAAATCAGTAAATTATAAATGATAAATTGTATTTATTTCTGTAAATAGATCTTTTAAGGACACTTTTACAAGTCAATGTTGTTTTTTTTTACTAGATGGCATTGACATTTCTTAACTGACGACCTCTGAGAAGAAACACCGAACAAATTCAGAGAGTCATGGTCTCTTTTAGTCCAGACATAGTACCTACTTAGTAGCAAATATGTGAGTTCCAATGTAATCTGAAATGGCCTTTTCAAGAAAGAGCCATAGCGACTTTGAGTACGCCAGTCCCATCTGATGGCACGCCTGCATCAATCATTGGGTAGCTCGATGCACAACGACACCACATTAGTGAAACATTTGCGATTGTCAGATAAATAAATAAAGAAGATTAGCTGCGAATATCATAATATTAACTGATTTATAATTTCCTGAAACATCAATACAGCTGGTGGAATATTATCACTTTATCAGTTATAATCTGTGCAAAGAAAATTTTCCAATCTTATCATTAATAAACTTAACCAAAGGTATTAAAATTAACTTAGATTATTCTTACAATCTATGAATTCACATATTAGTGTTGACATACAAAATCTCTCAGTCTAAAATGGACGGCTTTTATTATTGTGTATATAACATACTTGTATAATTAAATATGTAATTGATTAATTAAGTAAAATATAAAACCTTTTACAATAATAGTTGTAGATACAGTGTGTAGTTTTTACGTTGATATATTTTTATTCTTCCAATACCTAAGATTCAAGAACTAAAATTTATGATCAGGGGTAGGCAGAATCTACTACACCTCATTACTTTTTTCCACATTCATACTTTAGCCATTCAGATAAATATATTCTAAAAAAAGTTACAGACAATACAAGTATTATATTGTTTTCGGGTGGGTATCGTATCGTGAATTAATAAAATTACAACGAAAAACACTAAACACTGCCTATACAACAACAATTAGCAAAATAGTAATTAAAAATCACGTATAATATAATAAAAAAATAATATCAGCTCAGTTGCATATAATAAATTTATCAAAAGAAAGTAAATAACCATGTACCTTAACTATAAATCTAGTATACTGGTCTATTTAAAAGCTTACTAAATGCGTAGAGATTCAAAAGAATAAAAATAATTTGATTTGATTACGACGAGCTGACGAGCCACCTGGTGGTAAGTAGTCATCGTCGCCCATGGACACCTGCAACACCAGAGGAGTTGCTGATGCGTTGCCGATCTTTAAAAGACTGCAGACTGCCAGAGCCGTAGCAACCGAGGGGGAACTGGCTCTTACGTGCAAAAGTCGAAACACACACCGCGGTGCTTTACGCCAGACTCCGACGTAAGGGTGGTCGCCAGCCAGTCAGACCCCAAGAGGTCCTACCACCGAGCGAGTCAGATATTTTCACGCCTCTTACGGGATAAATGTAGTTGTAATATTGGCTTCTTGTGTTTCAAATGCAATATCGCAACTAAATCCCATTACAGCTACTACATACTCAAAGTAACGTATAAATATTTTGTGCAAAAATGCCTTGTTAGTCTAGTGGTCAAGCGCGACTGCTACGCTAGAAGTCTTGGGTTCGATCCCCAGGTCGAGCAGGTTTTTCTATAAATTCTCAATAGCAGCTCGGAGTTTGGGATTTGTGCACGGCTAATGACAATAGACTCGCGCCCTATTACATGGGAGCTAAACATACCAGCGAACTGGGTCTACATTAGTACACCTCTGCCTAACCCTTCAGGAAATATAGGCGCGATGGTATGTATGTTATGTTATATTGAATTAGGTAAATACAATAATCACGAATGTGAATCATTTACGACCCCAATCGTGTTTATATAGTTTTTATATTAAATTTTACCACTGTAAAACCACTTGTGGATAACTTCAGACGCGCACAGTTATTTTGACCGATTTTTGTAGATTTGCGGTGCTTATATACCTACTCAAAAAATAAATTGTTTATTTAGTGTCTTCTACTTAACTTCTAGTTAAGACGACTTCTAGTTATTTTATCATCAAATATGTAAAAACTGGACCTAATATTTTCCCACTATTACCCCCACTGCTGGGCACGAGCCCATGGTGAGATTGATACATCCCTATACGTTAATATTACTGATATATTTGACTTTTGTCTTATTTAAATAGTTACGTACTTTAGTAGCCGTAGTTTTCATTTGAATACATAAAAACGCTTAATATTAATAAGACTGCTATTTCAATAGTATTAGAACGGTCGTCAGAACATTAATGACAAAATTACTGACAGATTTGGTAGACACAACTGACAAAAAAAAACAATATTTTACAATAACTTGACACTGGCAAAATGGCCGCAGGCTTAATTGACATGTAGAAAAATTTTGACAAAGTAAAACATGATATTTGAAGCTCATCTACAGCCTCCTCCTAACATCAAATATCAAAGAGGGCTAACAAAATTCAATGTCCATTTACCTCAACTTAAAAACAAGGTACAAAACGCTCACTATGATAAACACACTGCTGTTTACAGACGTCGCGCCAGCCAGCCTGCACTTAAACATGTCAATTCTGGTCTCCTTGTCGGCGATAATGTTCTGGAACTCAGCCTCCACTATCTGTCCGTCGTAGTACGTGATCGGGTCCTCGAACGGGTACTCGTATCCCTGCAGGCACTCGCATTTGTAGCCGCCGGCTTCGAACCCACGGCCCGATATTGGGACGCACTGTAATCCAAGTTTTGTCGTTCAGGGTCAATTCTGATAAATGATTATTGAAGTTAAAAAAAACCGCTCAAGTGAGGGTTAAACTTGAGCACCCAGAGTTCTGAACAATATGATAAGCTAATAAATAATAATACATCCTGCCGCTAGTTTGTATAAATAATTTAAAATTAATTTTCAAATTCAAAAGAGTAATTATGTATTTTCTGAGCAGGTCAAAAACTAAATGAGAGCTTTTTTTTAATTCAACAAATAATGACACCCTGTACGATATTTAGTTTGAGGAGAAATATTATTACAGAATTTTAACCGCGATAGGCAAGTATCCTTTACAAACATTGAAATCAAACGATTAAAGGGTTTCTTTTCCGTCCAGGACCAAGAAACTGAAAGAATAAAGGAATAACGCCATATTTACTATATAATCTTAATATATATAAAACTCAAAGGTGACTGACTGACTGACATAGTGATCTATCAACGCACAGCCCAAACAACTGGAGGGATCGGGCTAAAATTCCGCGGGCATCCGCTAAGAAAGGACTTTGATAAATTCTACCCCCAAGGATAAAATAGGGGATGAATGTTCATATGGAACAAAGTAACTATTCCACGCGGACGAAGTCGCGGGCAAAAAGCTAGTACTTACATAAGATGAACTCCTGTCACATTTGTCGGTGCCCTTGAACGCGTTTGGCACGTAATACTTGTCGGGACATTGGTTGATGTCCAGTGACATCAGAGCCATCGTCACGGCTACCACACCCCTAAAAATAAGACAACTTAAACATACTGCCACAAAGGACAGAACTATTTCTGAAATATTTTTTTATTTGATTTTGTGTCTCCTGATGAGAAAACCAGGAAAGACAAAAAAACAGAAATTTATCATCGCAGGCAAAGACCTCGGTAACTTAGTTGATTGAATGGTTTTGTGTACCAAACCAGAAGACATTTTTTCAGTTTTACACTTATATTGAGATCTTTTAATACATTTACAAGGGTGCACTACTGCCTATCCCATGATCGAGTATACAGGAATACCCCAAAGTTTGATGCTGCAAGAAACAAAAAACCTCAACTTACTTGAACTCCAGCTTGACTTTAACGCTATCCCATCCAAAGAACGGTGCAGCGTAAGTTATGACCCACTGCTTGACATGACCGTCGCAGTCATAGTAGGGCCTCGTCCAATGGCCATGCTTCAGGTTAGCGGCCCGGTAGAACGTGGGGTACCTCTCGTATTTCTTCAAATAGTCCCCTTGTTGATCATCACGGATCTTCATTTTGAGGAAAAACTGTTCGAGGCTGTCGAAGTTAGTCGACCAACGTTGTTTCAGGAATTGGAACCACGATTTTCCGGTGTAGACTTCCTCTGTGAACAAAATTATTTTTTTAGGGAAAACAAAAGATTATTAACTTTCATTCCATTAGATAAGGTTTAAAATCGCTAACCAGTCTTATTCAAGCGAGCCAGATCTTCCAGTTTATACTTCCTGGTGTTCAACTCAGTCTTGTAAGCGAAGGGCGCGAAGAATGTTCTATTGGTGAACTTATTTCTATCCCAATAGGTACCTGGAAATGTAACTAGTGTTTAGAGAAGCTAGAAATAGATGAGTGGATGGCAGGACATTAGCTTCGTATTACAGGTCCGCCTTATAGCATAGCTCGGCCCAAATCTTTTTCAATGACGGCTACCGTTTTAAAGCTCACCAGATGTCACTACTGGCGAGTAAGGGCCTGAAGGTTTGTTATTACAATATGAAAATAAAGTAATACATTAAATCATATTTAATACCTTAAAACCGTACCGTTAAAATATCTAGCATGCCCCAGAGATACGTAGTCCCGTTTTGTTCGGAAAAAAGGAGGACTTAAGTTTCCGAAAAATTGTCACCAAACAATAACATAAAGTGTCCTGTAACTCATATTTGCCATAATTAATCCCAGGTATTGAAAAATATACACATTATTCTAATTATTAGTAATATCTGCTTAATGGATTGACCAGGCGCGCCGCGCAAATATTTATACTTGCTTGAAATGATATATTTGTTTTTTTTTAGTTAAATACCGACTTAGTTTACACTAATTCTCGATTTGTCGCATGTTTTCAAAATCACTCTGTATAAACGTAACTTACCGGCAGACCATATCTTGGAATCTCCGAGCACAATGGCGAGAGTTTCTCCTATCATTTGATCTTCGGTCAGCGGCTTGTCAGCTACGCGACTACCGCTGAATACTTCTTGAGGGTCCGATACCTGATATAATTCATAATTAAAACGATATCGAAACTGCGATAGAAAAAACCTGTTTATTGTACAGTCAAGCACAGCATGGTATCCATAACTGTCAAATTTCTTCAATCGATTTTCAATTTAATCTCCAAATAATTTTAGAGTTTAGAGTTTATTATCCATTGAAGAAATTTGTCAGTTTGTGGTAACTAACTAACACATCCACATACATGTACAGTCAACAGCACATCTGTTGACTGTACAAGGATGTGGATGTGTAAATCTATCGCTTCGCGACTTGATACATCAAATTTGAAAAGAAATCTTATCTTTATACTAGCTGTTGCCTATGGTTTCACTTCCATCCTAAAAGGTGCTATTATATATAACTCGCTTTCTAGGCGATATATCAATATCACGAAATCTATATAAAACTTCTAATGATAATTATGTAGCACACCTACCGTGCTACATACAAACTAGACAGACAAATCCTGAATCGCGCAAGTGAAGTTTACAACGGAACTTGAATATATACATCCACCCGATATCAACCGTCGGGCCGTGGACAACCAGGCAAAACACCCGCATGGTCGGAAGATTATGCCTTTGGTGGGAGCGGCCATTAGTTTTTCTTAAATGCCTACTGAGTTAGGAGAGGCCTTCGCTCAGCAGTGGCACACAAAATAGGCTACATCCAAAAATATATCTCCTATGTACAGAAATTCGTCCTGTCTTAATAATAATTTTAAGCACGATGATACTAAACTAGAATGTTTCGGAAAAACAAAATTTGGTAAACTGATGATAAAAAATGCAAATAAGAACTTACCTGTAAAAACGCACTGATGAAATTAGCTAGGCGCACGGCCATCTTGGCTTGATTTTCAAACTGTTCTTCATGACCATATGCAATGTCACCGTTGAGGAATAAATCACTTGGATTGTACCTGTTACAAACAAATTAATTATTTATAATTGGTTTAATTAATTATTATATAAGTTTATTTAGCTAATAAGCAATCATTATCCTTGAAACATGATTGGTAGGCAAAGCTGGCAAGTGATCTTTGCAATAATTCCGAAAATAACCTTGAAAACGCTAGGCAATTATATTATTATGATCGTCCGGACTTTTGTGCACTGTCAGAATTTCTTGTTGGTGGTTCGCCGGGGGTACCCATACTCACTTGGAGCAGTTGTTGGGCTGGACTCCTCTGATAAAGTTGAGCACCTCGTAGACGTTGAGTCGCTCGGTGTGGAGCGCGGCGGGTCCGCTGGTGGCGTTGACGTACTCGTAGTGGCGGTCGCGGTACAGCGCGCGCAGGAACGGGTGCGCGCGCTCCCACTGCACCGGCAGCCGCTGGATCCCTGCACCCACATATATTTATGTATATATAGTGTGACGACGTTACATACATTTCTGACCCTTAAAAAACTTGTTTTATGTCAGTTTAGCATCTATCATAAATATTCTTAATCAATCTTACATTATCTATTTCGTTGTTTATTTATTATTCTTTCGACAACATTTCTATTTCCGCCTATATCAGATGTCATCATTATTTTCTTCTCCGAAATAAAGACAAATAAAAATGTTTTGGAAGTCAGGATAGGAAAACAAAAAAACTATTTTTTTTGTTTTGGTGGCTTAATTTGAAATGTTGTCAATTGCTACAGTACTTTTTAGCGTCATTTTTACAGTATAGACAACACTCAAAACGCTTCACTTCACCGCCGAATTCACCAACTTATATAGTAATTTCTATTAAGCAAAGATGACGAACTACTTTCTTTAGGACAAGCCGGTGGTAGTAAGCAACCATATAAATTAAATTAGTTAACTTTAAGTTGAATATTTTTAGGAATCCAATTTTAAATGACTTTCATATTGGCAGCCAAATTATTGAAAATACCTTAATCCTTCATTGGACCTCTAAAAAAATGTATGGTGACTCACATCCGATCTTCTTGCAGTCGAAATTGTTGTAGTACTGGTCGGCGGTGGCGCGCTCGATGATCTCGCCGAGGTAGGGGCGGCGCACGAGGCCGGGCAGGCGGAAGCCCGGCGCGCAGCGGCACTGGTAGCCGCCGCGGCGGAAGCCCCAGCCATGCAGCGGCTCGCACTGCCAATACCGAGTACACTCAACAAAACCGTAAGCTATGCAGCCAGATACAAATATCGCGCAATATGTGTCAAAACGCAGGTGTTGTCAGCTGCCTCCATATGAAGCCCTTTGGCAAATAATTATGTGGGATAAGCAATATTGATAGTCCTTCAGGTATGAATGCAGTTTAAATTGTTATAAACGATTGCAGAGAATAAAGGAAAGAGAGGTATATGTGTGAGCGAGAAATAAGATGAATGGCGTTACGAAGATTATTACGAACCAATAAAACTCAAAATAAAATAAATGTTATCCGTTCATGCTCATTTATTTTGCCATAATATCCTACAATTATTTATAACGTAGGTAATCACATAAAATAGCTGCCTGCATACCTCTTTTGTCAACTGTAATAACTATGAAGACTAGATTTGACTTAATTCTATAACATACCTCAGTAGTTTCCTTGCAGCGGGCTGTAGCAGCAAATCTATTCGGTGGCTCATTACCCCAACTTATAGGACACTGGTTGATGTCTATCCTTTCATAGTCCAACTCCATCACAACAGCTGCTGTATACCTGAACGATAAAGTATCATACAACATAACAATATCAAAATCTGTGCCATGTCTTTTGACAAAGAACAAATAGGTTTGATCAGAAATCCTGATAATCCTTTAACTGAATGTAAACTAATCAGTCATCTTTAACAAATATGGTGTTTATCGAATTATCCTCCATTGAGTTATGTAGTTTAATAAACATACAATAATCCTCAACTATTGCTCTATACAGCTCAGGATTTCATTTTGGGCAAAAAAATAACAACCCCATTGATATAGATGAGTTTCTGTCCATGCATTTTCAGCGTAATTGGGCGAAAAAGACAAATAATAGTATCGTCAATAGTAATAGTAATCATAGTCAGTAGTGTAGTACATAGTCAATAGTAATAGTAGAATAGACAAATAATAGTAAAGTCAGGCCATCTTAATAAATGCTGCTGAGGCCATCTAGTATCTAAATGCTGCTGAGGCCATCTCTAGGCTCAGTAGCATAATTTAAAAAAATGTATGCTGCATAAACATCTTGATTGGCTATCTTCGGTGAGTATTCACATTGTTATTGCATATCATTGTGCAAAAGGTACTTACGTCGGGTATTCAATATGTCTAAACTGTGTGTGTCGTGGATAGATGTCGGCGACGGGCGACACGGCCGCCACAAGCCACTTGTTGAGCCTGCCGCAGTCGAAGTATGGCCGCGTCCAGTTCACTGGCCCGGGATTCTATTGAATTTATAATGAATTACTATCCATTCCAGATGATCTACTAGGGCACCAAGTCTTTCTAATTTCCAAAAAAGGTATAGGTAAAAGTAGTTCATTAGGCAATGAGATAGTTTTTACCCTAAGTATGAAAAGTCATTTTAATTTAGTCTATACTGCTTTGGTGACTAATGGTTTCCCTTATATTTTTCTTGATAGGCTTTTAGCTTGATAGGATTTTTCATAATAATTCTTACTGAGGAATCTAAGACATCATAAAATATTCAATATAAGGAATTTTAACAATGTTTTTGTAATATATGCAACCATTCAGTTATCAGTGGTAAATAAACATTTTTCAGGATGCTGTAGCATCCTGCTGGTAGTAGGAGATAAAGTAAACCTAACAGAATTATAATTCAAACAAATAGGTACTTATAATGGCTATCTTCCTCTACACTATATTGGAGGATATTATATCATTTAATAAATTTCTGGGTCTAACAATGTTATGTTGCTCAGTGGTGAAGACTCACATGTAAATCTATTTCTACCTCTTAAAAATACATATCGCCAAATAGTCATAATACTCACATTACAGTTGTTTAATAAAGCATACAACTAAAAAATACATTAATTGTGATGTCTTTTAACATGCAATATGCATGTTTCCCCATCTCCAGTTTCTCCATTGCTGAAATTGACCCTTTGTAACTGATGTTGCTTGTTCTTCTTTTAGCCTCACTTAATTAAACAAAATTAATATTCCTATTGGAAAAATACCCCAAGTATGTAAATGTAAATAACCCTCTTGGCTTAAAGTAGGAACCAGTGGAAATGCTGTATAGTTATTTGGCCAGTTACAACTTCATAATTGAATTTAGTTAGTGCATGTCTCACTAGCAGAAGCTGGATGTGACACAAGCCATCGACAGAGTAAATTGCACATTAAGAGAGGGCTACATCCAGGGCCGTCTTTAACCTATTGATGGCCTTGGGCACTTTTGGATAATGGGGCCCCAATGAGGATGCTATGTCAGGGGACTATGTTATAAACAACTGCAGAATAAAATTAACAAAAGGAGTGGGAACTAGGCAGCACCTTTGGATCACCGGGCCCTGGGCACTTGCCCATATTGCCCAATGGAAAAGACGGGCCTGGCTACATCCAGCAGTGGATTAATATAGGTTGATGATGGGATGATAACCTTACCTGTATTCTCAATATGCCTAGGTATACTAATACCTAATAAGAAAATCCTCTTATTTTTACCTATGATTTAAACTAAAACAATTACACTGACAATAAGCATTTGTGATTAGCATAACTTTCAAACTACCTATATGTAGAATAGTTTATTAACACTTAGGATTAGATAAATTGTTAAAAATTATTAATAATCCTATATGAGTCCTCATGCTCGAAATAAAGATTTTCTATTCTATTCTATTCTATAGCACATGGGAAATTAATCTAAATATCAACTTAGAAGAAGTACTTGCAAAGGTATAACTGTTTTGTTCTAGTAAAGTTTGAAGCAAATGTATTTTATTTTTTAATAATATAGTTAGACCAAAACCAGGATGAAGATAGAAAGTACAATTACTTTTAATGACATTTCTTTTCTGTAAGGAATTTAGTTAGTTGACTGGTTAAAAATAAAAAATGTAGACAAACCTCATCATTACCAGGTGGTCCATGGAATGTAAATGTCTCATTAGTATTATTTGCATATCTAATTTCCACTTGGTATGTAGTCTTTGTATCATGACGCTTTTCAACTCTGTCTGGCAACCATTTCTTGTACCACTCATTGATCCTATAGAACTCAGACGTATAATCTTTAGACAGGCTCTCTGGGTCGAAGGCACCCAGATCTTCAACATGGAAAGTGTTCAATGTAGATATCTTTTGTAAATGTACTGGGTCATTGAAATCATCTGCCCGGAATGCTCTAGGTGCAAATCTGGGCATAGTTTTATTGAAGAATCCCCTGTACGATGAAGTATATGACATGTTTGGAGCGAAATATATGGAACTAGCGTTGATGTACGGGTTTGCAGAGACATCAGCTACTGAAGACAGGAAGTAATACATCATACCAGGATCGTAGGTGTCGTTGATAGCCGGCCTGATAAACCGAGATTGAAGGATATAACTCCAAAAAAATGCACGGTTCATAGCCATATTGTGTAAATGCAACATCGCTGTACGATTCGGAAACACTGGGTTTATGTTGATTTCTTTCACGTCAGGGTGATGAGACACGGAGTCCTCCGGTAAATATAAGTCATCCAGATGTGTTATGTAACAATTATCCGCTGTAATTTTGTCGATTTTACCTCGTATTTCGTCAAAGGTATCACGTATTTGCCATTCATACTGGCCGGCCACACCCCACAATAAAGCACAAAGTGATATTGCAAGTAAACTCCAATTTACTCTCTCCATTGTTATTTATTACACTGACTTGTGCAATATACTTAAAATTATAATTGGTTTAACACATGTCGATAGTTTTTAAGTTGTAAAAAAATAACGCGTATCGAAAGTCCGCAAAGCGAATCAACAAACTCAACGGCTCAACGTTCTTTGACGCTTTGACGTTCCATCAACATCAACATCAACGAAGACAAAGAACGAACGTTTCCTTTATATTACTACCACTCTGAACGAACGACTCCTAGTGTCATTGACAATCTGACAATCTTGAATATATTGACAATTAATGACAACAAACTCTCTGCCACAGATTACATTAAATATTTGGTGTCAAGTTCTATCTTTTGTTATGGAGCATCAGCAAAAGGGTATTTGGGTAGGCCGTGCCAGGCAGACAATGTTCCACAGTGTTGGAAGACCCGCGCGCCCCATGGAGCGTTCCATGCTCGGCATCAAACTAAGAGACCGAGTTTCAATCGTCGAGATCCGTAAACGAACGAACGTTCAAGACGTTGGAAGAAGGATCATTGAACTAAACTAGTAAAGTGGAGTTGGGCAGCATACTTGGCAAGACGCAGTGACGACAGGTGAGGTAAAGCAACTACAGAATGGTGGAGTGAGGAATGCAATGGCAAGAAGAGTGTCGAGATTATTCAAGTCTGAGCAGCACAGGACCGTGGTGGATGGCTCATAGTACAAAAATGTCTGTAGTCGCTGATTTGTTAACGATAGGACGGAGGCTTACAGCAGTGAGTGAAGTCAAGTCAAGTCACGCTGTGGATGATGATGTCAAATTGTCAAATATGTATAATCTGTCTAGTTGTGTACGTCAAGATACACGAAATTCCATTGGCGATGCAAAATTTAAGACAAACTCTTTGTTCGATGTTTTTTAAATTTATTTTATTTATTTTAAATGCGCGTCAAATCTGTATTTGCTTTGACACTGACAGTTTTAGTTAGTACTGCTGTCTGTCATTCAGTACTTATCCCAAAGGTGAAAACATAACCTCTAAAAATTTCAATATTTAGCTAAATAAATATTTTTTGTAACTAATTGATAGTATATAAACTAATAAAATGGCTGGGACATTATTCCGTAAGTTCGTAGAAATATTATGAATAAGGTTTTAATGTGCATTATTATGAAATTTCATATTTTATTTCAGGTTCCTTGTTCACCAATAGTCTAACATTATCATTGTATAAAAGTAATACTGCAAATTGGGTGAGTAAATAATATACTCATCCCTTCTGTCACTGTTACACTACACATCAAACAATCTTTGTTAATCATCCCTTCGAATTCCTAGAAAAGCGGAATTGGTGATCGAATCCTGGGCCTTAACCTAAACGGGCGCGCTTGTGTCTAATATGTAGTAGATATCATGGCAAACCCTAAGAAATAACTTATACTGCATTGGGGAAAATTCAGACAAAACACCTAATACCAAACATGTGTCCACAAATGTATTAAAATTAAACAAATTTTTGTTTATATTTTAGAAAGTATTCATATTATTTATTTGCATTCCACAATATCATTTTCGATGTTATTAATAATCATGGACCCTGTATGGCACAGCAAATATATATATTTTAATAATATTATATGATGTAGTTAATAAGTACAATAAATATGAGATCATTTTAAAATATGTATGTTGTTGGTGTACCTAATTAAATAAATAAATAAAATAATAATAAAGAAATCATTTTGTACTATACTATACTGCTGGCTCTTCTCCATAAGACCCACTTTTTGGAACCATGCAACTAGTTTTGACTTTTCAAAAGTACCTATTTAGTGGTCTAATTGAAATAAAACATTTTGACTTTGAAATAAAGTTTAGTGTAACCAATTTATGTATACTTCATCATCATCATCATCATCATTATCATATCAGCCAACAGAAGTCCACTGCTGAACAAAGGCCTCCACCAAAGACAGTATGCAATAAATCTTTGACTTTGACTTAGTAAGTGGTAAATAACTTGCTGGAATAATTAATAAAAAGGACAGCTAGTGCACTGCACAGCACTGCATGCACTGTCACACATCATAGTTCTAGCCATCTCTTTCTTTGCTCAAGATGTTGCTGAGCTCTATTATTGGATGTTGAGTTGATGAGTCAAAGTAATGTTGTAAAAATTATATTATCCCTTTCAGAGATCTCTGCACACTTCCACCGTATCATATGCAGCCCGAAAAGGTACCAGGGCGAAGGCCCGCGCTAAAAAGGTCAAGGTTGAGGTCACCAAGGTTGGCTTCATCCCACACAACCAAAGGGGGAAAGATAAGTATGTAATTATGTATCTAGGTACTATTTTATATGGTTTTTTTTGCGATAGGGGGACAAACGAGCAGACCGATCGCCTGATGGTAAGCAATTACCGCCGCCCATGGACACCCGCAACACCAGAAGAGTCACAAGTGCGTTGCCCGCCTTTTAAAAGGGGATTGGGCCTTGTTCTTCCCCTATTCAAAGTCTGGATACTGATTTTAGAGCAAAAATTTAATTGTAGTTTTAAAATTAACGGGTTCTTACAGGAACCCGTTTATAGGTTGCTGTCATTGTAAAATAAGTTTTAAGCCCTAAACTCATATAATTATTCTCCCGAAGTTAGCTTAGTTTGAAATTTATATTATACTTTCCATTTTTAACGATATAATAAGTAAAAAGTTCATATAGTTAAAGAACTCAATTTTTTACAATAATTTAAGATGGTATTATAATAAAGATGAGTTGCGTAGGTAACATGAAAGGGAATTCGGCCTCCGGTAACCTCACTCACGCGAAACACAATGTAACCGTTATTTGACGCCGGTTTTCTGTGAGGCTGTGGTATCACTCCAGTCGAGCCGACCCATACGTGCCGAAGCATGGCTCTCCCATGTTAAAGAGGGAATGCAAAGTGATGACAAAGTGTAAAAAAAATTGGGATTCCAAAATTACAAAACAAGTTTACTAGCACTCATCTTCAAACCTACCAGTGTAATACCCTAAAAGGCTTGTTTGTTGCATAGATGCAGTTATGAACTCCACATTACCTAATGATCTTTGCTAACCCATTCAACGAATGTGCTTTAAGTTATAATATGCTTATGATACATAATGTCTAGGTGCCTGTATGATAGACAAATTTTATGTTGAGACAGATCTGTACATTATATTGATTTAAATGAAGACTTTCCAACTCCTCTGCCTCCTAATTCCATACTATAATATTAGCTGCCGTTTCCCGCGGTTTCACTCGCGACCTAACGCGGCGTTATATTTAACTAAATTAACAATATAGCCTGAGCGATAATGTAGCATTTTATTAGTGAAAGAATTTTTAAAATCGGTCCAGTAGTTTTTGAGTTTAATCATTACAACAAAAATACAAAACATTTCTCTATACAATATTAGTAGTAGTATATATGTAAGTCTGTCTATGTATGTTTCCCCTTTTCACGCCTCAACTGCTTAACAGATTATGATGAAAATTAGCAAAGACATAGATTGCAACATAGGGAAGGACACAGGCTATGATTTGTCTCAAACAAATAAATATTAATAACATAATCAAGTGAAACCGTGGGCTAATTAAATCAAATTTAATTCATATAGTCATTCTTTACGTAATAATTTATCAGGATAGTGAAGTCCAATGTGAGCAAACACGTTGATGACACATTCAAGCCAATTCCAAAGGATGATGTATACCCATTGAAGTACTACCGCTGGGTTATTTATACTGCTGAGGATGCTGTCAGGGCCCACCAACAAACACACCACCCTACTATGTACAATGTGCCTGATGCACTAGTATTTGCACAGATTGAATTCAACATGGCGGCCGCTAAAAAGGTTTGTAGCAGACATTTTTACTTTTTACGAGTTCCACTGTGCAGTTATTTTGACCACAGCCTATTTGATTATTATAATTATTAAATAATATTATTATGATCCTACATTATCATCAAGTACCTATATCCTCTCTATAAGTTTTCACCACAGCTTTCAGGCTACGCGCACTTTGGATACGAATTCATATCGTACGTATACCTAACGTA
Organism: Acronicta aceris; assembly: GCA_910591435.1. Classification (NCBI taxonomy): domain Eukaryota; kingdom Metazoa; phylum Arthropoda; class Insecta; order Lepidoptera; family Noctuidae; genus Acronicta; species Acronicta aceris. The sequence continues at coordinate 1,302,043 of OU342767.1, read as the reverse complement.
CGATCGTGGTCGTACGAATTGAGTGCCCACAATGAATACGTTTTCCTTCGTCAAATATGTAGTGTTCTAGTGACATCGCATTTGTGAAGTCTTCTTTAGTTGAAGCGCGTAGAATAATCTCTTTTCTTCACGATAATTCTCTTATAACTTGGAGACTGCGGTGGCGTCGTCGCTGTCGTAGAACCGAATGGGTGCGTGAAATATATTTAAAAAGACACGATTTTTGTGAATTTCATAATATTATGGAAGACTTATACCTATAATGACCACACTGTTTCATGGTTTTGTAAGGTCCCACAAACTTATGTCCGTAAACAAAGTTGATGAATTTTTCTACATCCGTTTTTTAAGTTTCGACGTACGAATGTGTTTTAAAATCCCAATAAGTTCGGATTGTTTTCGGACGTCGGAACTACACGTACGTATACGCACAACCTAACTCGCGCCCAGTCTGCGCGCTCCCATAGTATGTATACCTATTTGGAATGTCGGGATCGTTCGTGTGTGTTCGTACGTCTACTCACGAGTAAAATTCGTACAAAAACGTGTCCAATGTGCGCGCGGCCTAATTCTTGTTTCCTCCATGCTATTTCCCCGCTCATCCTCTACTCTTTAAAGTTAAACCATCCAGATTTCCAGATTTATTTATGACTCAAAGATCGAGTTGTAAACTCACTTTTCTGGTCACATGCATTTTATCCCTCCTCATCATGTATGTACAGTACGCGCGGCATAAGTTGGCCGGAGTGAAGTTCGCCGTTTTAATGCGCAGTGAATTGTTTACGTTAAAAATTGTGTACTGCGCAACCAAACAGCTAACTTCAGTCCGGCCAACTTATGTCGCGCGTACTGTACCTATGTATCTTATTTATTCTGCATATCTAAATCATCCCTATTTAGCACTAACCTGTGTGGTCTGGCACTAGGGATATAGGTATAACATGAAAGGCGAATTATTTATTTATGCTTTAATCAGATATACAGGATTTAATACCGTAAGGAAATCCCTACCAGTCAACTTTCGAGTTAGAAAAAAGACACAGAGTAATTATTTAACCTTTTGACCGCACCTGTCATGTATAGATGACAAACCAAAATGTGCCCAGCACGCCCAGCACGCACGACTGGTTGACAGATTTCTATAGAAAATTCAAAGCTTGGCGCTGAGGCACCCTATATGTACGTAATATTATACACTGTATACAGTTTAGGTACATACAAGTAATACGATAATAATTTATGAGGAGAATGCATAGATTTTATTTTCAATGCATCTTGCATTGCGGCATGACCTTCAGAAACTGTAACAAATCTTCTGTTCCATACAAACAGAATCGCTTCCTGGACAGTTTCACGCGTCTCTCTCTGCTGCCCAACCTGTTCCCACGTGATGAGGAGCGTACGATCCTCGCGTTCTGCAAGGGTTCAGAGCTGATCAAGGAAGCGACGGACGCGGGGGCCACTACGGCCGGTGGCACTGACCTAGTTAAGAAAATTCAGGTAAATTTAAACATATAATTAAAAATCAATTGCCGCATGTATGAAAGATTATTACTGAAGAACAACTCAACCGATTTGGCTGTTATTTTTATGTACTGTCCGTAATTTGTATGAAACAGGCCAAGGTTTGTATGAAAGATATTTTTTTTTTCATAATTACCAGAAATGTCAAGAAAATTGGATGAATAAATTGTGGAAAGTGAAGCTGCGTACGGCATACCACCAAGGAAGGTGGTATGCTATAATATTCCACCCAGTAGGTACATGGTTGGTCATAGTTGGGACTGCAGATTCGCAAACTCATTTCTCAATGTAGTAGTGTGTAATGTAGATAATATACTAAGTACCTATTTACATGAGAACTGTTCACAGTATCAAATAACATGTTAGTTTTTTTTATTCCTAACAGGAAATAATATAAAAAAATTAATAAATACTAGAATAATATGTTATAATACAAAAAACTTGTCCTTTATAGGAAGGCCAAATCAAGCTCGGAGATTACGACTATGTGGTTGCGCATCCCAACATCCTTACAGACTTGGTGCCAATCCGAGGATTGATGAAGAGACGGTTCCCCAATGTACGTTTGGGGACTCTGGACCCCAATCTTAAGGACCTGGTGAGGAAGTTCTCTGGGGGTGTCCAGTACAGAGTGGTCAAGGATGATCATCAAGAGGATTACGGTTTTGTTGAAATCCCTGTTGGAAGAGTGAGTAGTATGAATTAGTTTTATTTATGTGATTTTCTGATAACTTTATTTACTAATTTAGTCTTAATATAGGTAGCTCGGAAATGTAAAAAAAATACTTTTAGAAATGTGCAAATCTGTTTACAAAAATAAGTAGCATCCATTTATTTACTGAGATTCATTTGAAAACTTGAATCTGAGCACCTCCCCCTATGGGTTGAAAAACGTAAAAAACGCCTGTAAGAAATCCACTTAATTGGCGGATAGTTAAAGTTATTACGAATTTCGTTGGAAATTTTTAAAAAACCCCCCTAAAACCATTTAATTTTAAATAGTTATTCAATGAGTTTCTTTTTTCAGCTAAATATGGAACCAAAGCAGGTAGCAGAAAATCTAGAGGCTTTGCTGAAGGACATACAGTCGGCGCGCCCGAAACGAGATGGCCTCTTCATTACGAAGTAATTAAAATAGACTACTAATTACCTCAGTCCTAAGCCTTCCTCAAGAATTGGGCTACCAAATCCAAAAATATTTTTTCAAGTCCAACTGCTAGTTCCAGAGATTAGCATGTTCAAACAAACATTATCTTCAGCTTTATAATATTAAGTATAGATAGATAAGGTTTGGTTGTGGGCTTATGGGTATCTGTAGTATGGCTTGAAGTTTGTACCTTATTGACCAGCTTTTGCGATACCTTAATCCTTTTTTTTCTCCTTGATGGCAATTTTTTTTTTATCTTGGAGACTGAATTGACACATTAGCTTCAAAGTTTTTTTAAAGAAGGGCTTTGTCAAATGACCTCGCAGTGGTGGAATGACAGTGTAACTCATATATTTAAAATTAAATAAATATGAATTTCAAGATGAAATGTGTCCTCAGGGCCTTATAGTCGACGACATTACTGATAGATTATTAAAGAAGTACAGTACGCGCGACATAACTTGGCCGGACTGAAGTTAGCTGTTTGTCAGTTTTTGGTTGCGCAGTACACAATTTTTAACGTAAACAATCCACTGCGCATTAAAACGGCGAACTTCACTCCGGCCAACTTATGCCGCGCGTACTGTAAGTGGCGAGTCTGATGATTCAGAATAATCTTCAGACATGAAGTAATTAATGAATTAACTAAAATATATGTTTCGCATCATATATATGTATACCTCATTAATTTTGTATTATTACGTTTTAAATAAGTACCTACACATTTTTTCAAGATCACTTATTATTAAAAAACTATACTTGATTTTATAAATGTTAATTTCCGTTAGTGGCACATCACTATAAGAATTGCAAAAAAATGGCAACTCACGTAACGTCATTTTGTCTCAGAGAAAAAAAAACAGAGTATTATAGTTGTATAGTTTTTTTTTTAAACTAATATAATGTTTATTACTTTGAATTTAGTTCTCGGTTATGGGTTTCTGTGTCACATTAGCCAAATAACGAACTTTTGTGGCTAATGTGACACAGAAACCAATAATCGTGTTACACATAAGTTCCCCAATAGGCTCGCCCCCTATTACATGGGACCTAAACATACCGGCGAACTGTGGGTGTACATTAGTACGCCTCTGCCTAACCCTTCGGGGAATACAGGCGTGATGGTATGTTATGTTACATAAGTTCCCCCTTTAAGGGCCTTGCTTCGCCTCCTACAAGGGCCGTTGTCTCGTGGACAGGTGGACTTCCCAAATCAGCCGCCATCAAGCCACAGCTACATCGAGGCCGGAGGTCTTTATCTAATTGTGTTTTTTGTCTCGCAGGTGCTTGATTGTTAGTCCACCGTCTCCAGAAAAACTCAAGATCGACCCATTTGTATACGTTGACAAAACGTTGTCTCGGGAAGTACGAGATGACAGTGATGATGAAGGCGATGCTATCGCTGCTACCGCGTAATAGGTTTAAGAATTTTGTAGTATATTAGTGTTAATGTATATAATAAAAACAATTATTGATATAATATATTTATTGTTATTCAAGAACGCACCTAAAAGAAGTTTGCTTTCGTTCGTCGATTCTTCATCTGTCATTCGCGTGCGTTCTAATCCCAGATGTAAAAAATGAGTCGATACTAAATCTATATATATAAAAGAAAGTTGTGTTAGTTACACTATTTATAACTCAAGAACGGCTGAACTGATTTGGCTGAAAACTGATAGGGAGGTAGCTTAAAACCAGGAGAAGGACATAGGATATTTTTTATCACGTTTTAATTTTACATTTTTACCAACCTAAACCCACATAAACTGTTATTTTGATAGTTGTCATAGTTGCCACATAGTATGATGGTTGTCATTGTTTGAAATCGTGCATATAAAAAAGAGTATTTAATGTGTTTAAACTATTTTGCTGGAATGCAGAAAAAAAAATTGATGTCAATCGTCTATTTGGTGCGACCTAGAAGAATGGATTCAGACTGGAGTCAGTAGTCAAGAACATGATAGCTATTTCATAGAAAAAACTGTTTTGAGTATTTTTCAAACGACTCAAGATAGCCTTTCAAACACATTTGATGACATTTTATGTTGCTAGACTTTTTTAGATCTAAATTTTTTTTAATAGGTATGGCGCAACCCGGGCAAACCGAAAAAAATAGGCACATTATTTGTTGACATTCGAGTCTGTAATAGAATAACTGCATGAACCATAACATGGAAAATAGACTTGCAGTCAGAACGATTAAGAGTAGAAAATCAAAATTTTCAGCTATTTTTTTCAAATCGTTACGACAGGTGATACGAAGTACACCGGGTCATCTTATATAATATAAAACAAAGTCGGGTTTATTACAACACGTATAACTCGAGAACGGGTGAACCGATTTTTATGATATTTGGTTTGTTGAATTTGTCTCCTCCCCGAATAGCAGAATAACTATTAAAACATCGAAAAAAAACATGATGAAAATTTATTTTCTCATACCTACATTGTTTCGGGAACGGATTGACAGATTTGACAGAAATAAAACACGGACATGAATGAACATGATGTTGATTTCTGTTTCGGCAAGGCCAGTAAGTAGATGGCGTTCTGTGCATTGTCCGAACTTCTCATAAGCTGCTGGTGTGATTTTGATTTCTTTTTTGTGTATGTTTAATTGGGTTACTGGATGGTTTAGATTCACAATTTGAGCCGGTAGGTGGCACCGCAATCGGGTTCTACGATTTTTTTAATACATAGGGCAAGACATGGGAATGTGATGAATGGAAGAAAAGGACATGCTGCACCGACGACAAATAAAGAGCAGGAAGATGATGATACAGGGCAAGACAACGTTTGCCGGGCCCGCTAGTAGGAGTTATAAATAATACCGCTATGCATCACTTAGATTAGAGCATAGCTTAATGCTTGAATAAGGCATCATTTGATTATATTATCTATTAAAAATTTCGAGGTATATTAAAATAAAAGTAAGTGTCGGAAATCAATTTCGGGGTATAATTTCGTTATTTTGTTCCTAAATGGCGACTTTCATCAATATCAATTTTCATCTCGCCTAATTCAATATACATAATAAGTACATATTTAAATAATTTCCATTTTTTATTAATAAAAGCAATATTTTCTAAAGGCTAAGGAGCGAGTCTGTATTGAATACAAAACCGGTTTCTAGTTCTATGTTCAGAACGCACCCTAGAGGGGCGTAAAAATAATTCCGCCATTTTGTCCCTATGACAATTTAGGATTTTATTAGTTTGAAACCAGTATAAATCTAAATAATCTTTACCTAAAAGTGATAGTCTGAAAACTGTGCAGTGTTAAAAAAAACTGTGATATTTCTGTGTCCAGTTATTTTTGTTTACGTTTCATCTTGACGTTTTATAGTTGCCCGAATTTGACGTCGATTAGAAGAGAGCTCTAGATAAATCAAAATGGGCACAAGAGAGGACGAATACGATTATTTGTTCAAAGGTAACGATTATCTTCTATTCTAGAGTATATATTTCACCTAGCATTATGTTGTTTACATGGAGATATTTGATTCAATATGTAACTATTCAAAACCATTGTTTCATCTCCAAATGACGTAGGAAAAAAGTGATTGATATGATTTTCCTCATAATTTTGTATTGTAATAGCCTTAACTTCAAGAGATTTACGTGTGGCATGTGTAATAATGTATGTTTATTGCGTTATTGATACGAAACAGTAAGTTAATATCACATCAGCTGATTGAGTCACATCTATCGATTTCTCGTAAATTTTCGTTGTTCGTGAGTCACCCTCCAGCTCACGTATGATCTAATCGTGAACTGTTACGTTTCTAACATAAAATAGTGGATACTAACAGGTATTTTGTGTGAAGTAGCATTCTAATGTTGTATTGTTCTTTGTTCCAGTTGTTCTAATAGGTGACTCAGGAGTCGGTAAAAGCAGTCTCCTGTCACGTTTCACTAGAAATGAATTTAACTTAGAGTCTAAATCCACAATTGGTGTGGAATTTGCAACAAGAAGTATAGAGGTAAACAGTGTTTTCTTTGTTTTGTATCACATAGAATTTGTAAATAATATTGCCCTAATGTTATTAGTAAAATTATCATTTTGGTTACTACTTCTCCATTCTAATTCAGTTTAAAATCCTATCATTTTATAATGACTTAAATATTATACTGACATTACTTGAAATGGGACAAAGGAATATAACTAATAACATTATTAAATAACCCAACATCATTTGATTAATTTTATTCATTTTATTAGCAATCATTGAAACACAAATTTCTCATCCTAAAAAAACAGAACAGAAAATAAGGCAAATCCTAGGATTTGACTGGCAGGTATGTGTTTATAAACATAAATCTCATACATACAAACACCCATAACGTTTGCATCAGTAAGTTTACCTCCTAATTCTTATAGTTGAGCTACACAGTTACTGTTTCAGTTATGTTTCTTCAATTGACACTTTATTTATTTATTTATATACTCTTTATTGTACACCAAAAAAGAAAAAGTTACAGACAGGACATAAATCGATTTTTAAATATACAATGGGCGGCCTTATCGCAACCAGCGATCTCTTCCAGGCAACCTTAGGATGGACACAACAGAAATTGAATAAAAATGGGGTTTACGGTGCATTTACTAAATATTAATATAAATAGCATAAAATAAAATAAACACACATACTTATTATAAATATAAATAATTAAATAAATATATATAACAGACATAGCAATAAATGCATAAATACTTATAGAAATCGACGACGAGTACATAGAATTACTGTGACAGATAGTGATCCTTCACAAGTTTTTTAAAAACTGGCAGTGATTGGGCACATCTGATTTGTACCGGTAATGCATTCCAAAGGCGAGCAGCCTGAACCGAAAAAGATTTGTCTAGAAAAGTGGTGGAGTGCATTGGCATCTTAAGTCTTAAGTTATCCGATGACCTCAGAAATCGCGTATGGGTGTCTCCAAGAAAATCAAAGCGGTTTTTAAGATACGGGGGGGTAGACGGGAGAAACAAAACATTGTAAAGTAACGAAAGAATATGAGCATTCCGGCGAAGGCGAATTGGTAACCACTTGAGCTTTGCACGAAATTCTGAAACATGGTCATATTTGCTTTAAATAGTAAGAGACATAAAAATAGACTAAAATTAGCCAACTGTAGAACTACTTTGTTTAGTAACAGTACATTCTTCATGGCAATTAAAATATATAATAAAATTCCACAAATTTATGAAACAATAGTAAACATACATTACTTTTAAGAAACAATTTAAAATTATTTTAATTAACAAAGCTTATTATGCTGTAAAAGAGTTATTGGATGTTCATAAAATTTGACATCTGATTTATGATAAAATTGGTGAATGCTACACATACATATATTTTAATAAGTTTTTATGACAGAAATTATTTAGTCTATTATTTGTTTGATATGTATGTAATGTAATGTTTTAATATTTTTCCACTAAGTCTAATTTTTTCCACAATAAAGTTTGGCACACCTTTTAGGTATGTATAATATGGCGAACTAAAAAAAACATAGCTTTTATGTATATTATACTTGAACTTTAAAAGAAGGATGATCTTTGGGTTTTGGTATATCTTCTCACTGATCATCATTCAGAAAATGGAGCACTATCTAGTTGAAATAAGAAAACTAAATACCTATGATGACTTTAGATGTGCCTCTAAAGATACATATATAATATAATTTAAAATTTCAGTTCATAACAGTGGCTGATATTCTACCACTCAGCCTGTTTCAATAAAATAAATGTCTAAAAATATAATCTCTTAAATAATATTTGTGATTAATAATACATACACTTGCAAAATTAGCTTTTCATCTTTATTTATTTACCTTTAAATAATAATTAAGAATCATTCTTACTTTTCAGTCATATACTAAACATACCAGAAATTAACACAGGATACCGGAAGTCCTTGTTAAAAAAAAACGATTCATTTTTGAAAAATAGAAGTGTCCTAATTAGATAAATATTTAGTTCTGTTAGGATATTATTCATATTATTATGTGCAATAGTATTTAAAAGTAAAAACTCATTGAAATTCATTATTACTACACTTAACAATATCATTATTCATTTATTACGCAAGAAACTCTAATTTGTTTTAGGTTTCATAACTTTAAACTGTTTAAGTTAGATTGGTATTTCCTCCTTTTATTTTTATTCATATCTAAGTAGGTAAATAGTTATTGAATTATACATAGCAAGTGGCAGTCTGTAGTTTCTGCCTACCCCTGTGGGAGAAAGGCGTGAGTGTATGTATGTATGTATGAATTATACATTTCAATAACCTGACAACATACAGAATATTAGGATCTAATTAAAGTAAAAAACTTGGAGCTATAATTTCTTCTCCACAAGAAAATATTTCCAAATAAGCACCATCACCATTATAATCAGCCTAAATCAGTCCATTGCTGGATAAAGATCCCCTTAATTTGCACCATTTCCCCCTGTCCTTGGCTTGTCACATCCAGCATTTGCCAGCAACCTTCCATATACAAATGCATTATTTCGTATTCTGCCCAATAAAAGCAATAGCACCATGTTAGTGTTTATTACTACATTTAATTTTATTTATTTTGGAGCTCTCTGGCACTCTAGGTCATGAGAAATGAAGTTATTCATGTTCATTGCTATGGTAGAAAGAATAGAGGAACCCAACAAATTGACAGTAGGCTAACCACCACCTGGCATCAGGGCAGAATTGAAATAATAATTATCACCAATTATAAATTAAAAAAATAAAAACAAATTCTTTATCAAAATATTTATAATACTACCGACCTGCCCACGGTTTCACCCGCGCTGCTCCGCTCCTATTGGTCGTAGCGTGATGTTATATAGCCTATAACCTTCCTCGATAAATGGACTATCCAACACAAAGAATTTTTCAATTCCAACCAGTAGTTCCTGAGATTAACGCGTTCAAACAACCAAACTCTTCAGCTTTATAATATTAGTATATATAACTTAATTTCCGTATATCAAAAAAGTTTGTTTATATTATGAAAGAAAACCTTTTGTTCTTGAAAGTACCTATTTTCCATTTGGCAAAAGTAGAAAATATGAAGTATATTTTTATGGTTTCAGATAATAATAGATTTTCATAAAAATGAGTCACTTTAGTAGGTATTTTTTATTATATAACAATTCCATTACATTGAATGCTTCTATTCAAATGTCTTTTATAGTTGGACAAAATTATGATAGTGCCTGTTAGAGTGGATTTGTAGCTTTATTTGTATTCAGGATGTTTCTTTTAAGATGTCAAGCCGGTGCTGGGTGACATATCGATTGGACCACCCATTATTTTTGCGATGAGGTTTTTTGTTTAAACATTTGTGTATCCATTTTAAGATCGAGCGATTTTATAAAATTACTATCTTTTTTTTTGTATAAGCTTTTCTCTGAGTTTTTTTTTATAATATGATCCTCATTCATTGCAGTTTCGTATATAATTAAAAGTTACACAAATTTTGATCGAAAGCGAGTAATTTAGGTATGAGCAATCAATAAAGATTGGATTTGTCAACTTCAAAATAAAAATCTAAGCTCCCATAATAATAAAAAAAATATATACTTAATAGGGTATTATTTGTTGAAATCGTTCTTCAAATGTAGTGAAGTGGAAACTCCCTAATTTTCTGGTTTTAGTTTTTCTGTCATATTTGCATATTTTTGTAATGACTACAGTTAAATAATGTTTTAAATACCTTTAGTTTATTTTCAGGTCATTGAATTACGCAAATATGAAAGATACTAAATCATTCATAATTCGCTGTCATAGCTTTCAACATCAATTCTCTCTAAATCTATGGAAGTGACGTTTTTAAAATAAGCTAAAATCTGTGGAAGTTACTTTTTAGATTTTTATTTTGAAGTTTAAAAATCCAATCTTTATTGCTCATACCTAAATTTCTCACTTTCGATGAAAATTTGTGTAACTTTTAATTATGTAGGTAAAATGATTATTTTATGTACGAAACTACAATGCATGAGGATCATATTACAAAAAAAACTATGAGAAAAGTTTATACAAAAGGAGTCGCTTGATCGTAAAATGAATAAACAAATGTAACTCCAAAACTACAAACAATCGCTGAACAAACATGGGGGTCCAATCGATAGGTATGGTAGTCCCCTATCACCTAGCACCGGTTTGGCACCTTAAAAGAAACACCTTGTATATAAATACCATGTCAACTTAAAAACTCATTGAGGGACTTACTCAACAATCAAAGTGAATCTTCCAATAAAGAGGTTCCTAAAACATGGAATAGAATGGAATGGAATATATATCAAATATATTATGTACTAGCGACCCAATCGCGGTTTCATCCGCGCTGCTCCGTTCCTAAGAGGCGTAGCGTGATGTTATATAACTTTCCTCGATAAATGGACTATCCAACATAAAAATAATTTTCAAAATCGGTTCTGTAGATAAAAAGATTACTCCCAAACAACTTCAGTAACTTAACCACTTTTATAATATTAGTATAGATAATCACCATCAGTCATCAGATTCTGCTCAGTCTTATTATTTACATACTAGCTTTTGCCAGCGACTTCGTCCGCGTGGAATAGTTACTTTGTTCCCTAGTTCTTCGCCCGCGGTTTCACCTGCGTTGCCCCGTTCCTAAGGGTTGTAGCGTGATGTTTTATAGCTTGAAACCTTTCTCATGAATCACTCATTTTCCCAACATTTCCCTCACTGCTCTGCTCCTATTAATCGTAGCGTGATGAAAAGTATACTATAACCTGTGGTTTGGGCTGTGCGTTGATAGATCACTATGTCAGTCAGTCAGTCACCTAACGTAAGAGTAGACAAATATAATCAGAAAGCTCCGAACGGCTAAGCTATCGGGAGTTACACGTGTTATTGTGAGTCAACCATAAAAGATAGACATTTGCTGTCGTGGAATATTTTTTACATAATTTTAAGGAGAACATTTCCGTCATACATGATTTCTGTGTAGCTTTAACCATTAAGGCTGCACACGCGACGGAAGCTTAAAAAATGGAGTAAGTTCTCCTGTTTTCCCAAGATTTCCCTTCACTGCTCTGCTCCTATTGATCGTAGCGTGATGAAAAGTATACTATAACCTGCCCAGGAGTATGAAGAACAATTGTACCAAGTTTCGTTGAAATCCGTCGAGTGGTTTCTGTTTCTATAACGAACATACAGACAGACAGACAGACAGACAAAAATTTTACTGATTGCATTTTTGGCATCAGTATCGATCACTAATCACCCGCTGATAGTTATTTTGGAAATATATTTCATGTACAGAATTGACCTCTCTACAGATTTATTATAAGTATAGATGTACCAAGCTGATTATGTGTTTTGTGATTAACTGAACTCACTATGTTAATTGGAATCATTTTTCTCTACACAATACTTTCATTTTCATAGCAAAAAATCTACACCATTGTTTGCTCACAATTGAATTTAACAAGATAATATCTTATACTTTCTAAGTTAGAGGGCCATGCTGCCTAACAAATAAATATTTCTTGGTTTTATCTAAAACAAAGTGTCTTACATGTTTTTTTTTTCATTCTAATTAAATTTGAGTATTGAGTATTGATATTTGCCTTCACAATTACAACATAAAACCTATTTACCAAAAGGGTGAGCAACCTGTGGCTGATTGAATTTGTAACTGGTATAAGAACTAATTTCGGCGACTTTTATCCGCGATTGATATTGAAATTGAATGGCAAAGTAAAATGTACCTTAACTTCGTTGTGGAGTTGAATTTTTCCATTTGAATTTTTAGGCTTTCATTCAGCTGTTGGTTGTTGGCTTTTATAACCTCCATTGGCTTCATTTTGTGGGAATTGTTATATACTCATTGAGCCACAAGGATTCTCTTGTTTTGTTGACATGCTGATAATAGCGTAATAAGGCCAGATATCAGGTACTTGATATTTTTACCCTAAAGAAAATTAAAATCAACAGAAAAGGTTGGTTACTGCTATAGGGCCTAAAGCGGCCGTGCCGAGAATGCTAGTCTGCTTCTGTGCATTTAATTATTTCTGTTTGGGTAATATAAAAACAATTATTTATTATTAAGTAGCGGCCCGCCCGCGGTTTTACTCGCGTTGCCCCATTCCTAAGAGCCGTAGCGTAATGTTAAGTAGCTTAAACCTTCCTCTTGAATCACTCTATCTATTAAAAAAAAACTGCTTCAAAATCCGTTGCGTAGTTTTAAGATTTAAGCATACACAGACGGACAGACAGCGACAGCGACTTTTTTTTATACTATGTAGTGATTCATATTGGGTGATTCGTTAATTATCAGTGACCAATAATAGTGACTCAAATGAACCAATGACGTGTTAATTAATTGTAATCTTTGGCGCCAATTATGTTCAGTTAATCGTATTCAATTTCAATTGCATTACATCAGATTAGATAAAGATCTGTTACGTAATTATGTGTGTTGCTAGCCTTGTTTGTTAAGCATACAACCCCCAGCCAGGATTTATTTTTTAATTGTTGGAAACTGTAGATGTTGTTAGTTGTCACAATCCGTGGTCTCCATGTTCCTCCTTGGTTTTCTCAACCTTTCTCTTTCCTGTGTTTTCCCTGTTAGCTATGGGTGTGTTTTTCCTGCACACAAGCACAAGACTATAATTTATATACCTACTAGCTTCTGCCCGCGACTTCGTCTTCGTGGACTTCAGGATTGCGTCCCACCTCGATAAAAAGTAGCCTATATTTTATCCCAGCCTATAATCTATCTGTGTGCCAGCCGTTCTGGTGTGAAAAGTAACAAACATCCATACTCACAAACTGTCACGTTTATAATATTAGTAAGGATATGTTATTCAAACATTTTGAAAATGCTGGTTATACTACGCACAATTGGCTTAATCAAAACAATATTGTTGCTATCTTAAATATTTACTGATGATTATGTAAAAATTAATCATAGTCGACAGAAATATATATTCCAACATCAAGTTGGATATTGTTATCAGAGGTTGATAGTGTAGTAAGGTCTCCACGATTAATGCACATCGCAGTTTCTTCGCATTTCCTTGCGTTTGTGCATTGTGACGTCGAAAAATGACGTAACGAAAACATTTGTAGGCAATATATGCGTAGTCGCTTTGATTTTCTCAGTTTTATGAGACGGTCGTCGCTTATTTGCAACATTCAGGCTGGTGAAAATCTTCTCAGTTCGGAAGGGTTTGGAAAAAATCGAACACCCAAATTCAAAATTATACTTCCACAGGTTTGGTTTGCTAAGTAGTGCTTTAATTTTCTTCAAGATCATTGGGTTGCGTTGAGAAAATGAAGATAAACAAAAAACTTAGTTTTATACCATAGAAAGTCGATCTATCTTTCATAAATATGATTTTATTGTCCATCGCCGATGTATCGTACATCGGAGATGTACAATCGGTTTATTCATTATCCCGACAGGCTCGTCTCCGTGTCAAATGTCAGAGTTTATTAGTGTTTGACATGAAGCTTTCAATTCCTTTTTATGACTTTACTAGCTTCTGCTTGCGACTTGGTGGACTGCGTAGACTTCAGGATTGGGTCGTACCTAGATAAAAAGTAGCCTATGTGTTATTCCAGGCTATAATCTACCTGTGTGCCCAATTTTATCCAGATCCGTTCAGCCGTTCTGGCGTGAAAGAGTAACAAACATCCATACATTCATACATGAGTATGGAAATGACAAACTTTCACGTTTATAATATTAGTAAGGATTCTGAATGTGTATTTTGTCTGCCATTCAAATGTTGGTGGTGTCGTGGGAAAATTACAAACCCTTTTCACTCATCGCAAATACCAAACATCTGCGATGATGATTATGGTTTGTAATTTAATTTATTGTAACGTCTCACTGCTGACCTCTAAATCTGCATCTCGCTAAAAAGGTCACATTCAGGAATTCCTCTATAGTCTATACATACTTAGAACTCACTTTCTTTTCTTTTTATTTCTTCTACAGATTCACAACATTTTGCTAATGTGAATCACATTATGTTTCACCGAAAGAGGTCTTATAGCCCAGCCGATTTTATGTAACGATGTTTGATTTCTATTTATTTCGCTGTTGAAAGTGAAACGATGGATCGTTATTCTTTGAAAATTGCCTTCGTGCAAAACTAATGTTAGTCGTTCATTACTTATTCATAAAATTGGTCAGACTTGCAATTGGCACAGTGCGCTTACTGACCGCATTGCAAAACTATAAATATGTTAACAAATTCCTGATTATTTTTATATTGCTGTTGGTTTATTGAGGAGTAAACTGCAAATAAAAAATAATGTTGATTAGATTACTGCACTACTACTACATACTGGGAAAATAACCAAGTGGTCAGCAGACTTTACACGATATCATGAATTTTGTGGAGTCCTCCTTCACACACGTTTTCATTTAATCAATCTATTGATATTAAAGGGTAGTTTGACTATTATTTCATCGCTGTAACTGATAACTTCGCACAATCCGAAGTTATCATTTTAACACCTGAATGAAGATTGGAGACGGAGTAGAGTCTAGTCACTAGACTCTTAAATTCATTACCAATGATTTAAGGAGAGTTAACGAGTCTGTACAGTGATTCATATTTGATCAAGCCCCATTATTTACACAACCGTATCAGCGTGTTATTGCGGCGACTATAACAAATAATCTCTACCACCTTGACGCATACAAACATACGTTACTTACAAACTAGTTAACCTCCATTCTTCGATTAGGAAAAAAGAAACTTCGATATGCCTATATTCCCGTCTTTTTTAATTTCGTATCAATCAAATGAAACGGTACTGGAGACAATCCACACTTGATCTCAGCAGCGAGCTGAGCTTTGGAATTAGCAGGTTGCTCTCTGCGACATTAAATGCAGTAAAATTGAATAACATAATTTTTTTGAGATAGAAATGAGATGAATGAAAAGAAATTTGGTTTTGTATTACACATTATCTATCGACGAAATAGTCAACATATTATGTCTTTCAAAGATTATCTACAAAAAAGCTGGTTTTCCCTCTAGTCTGACGAACACTAACAAACAGTAGTTTCGAGACTCGTGGCTCTATGATTACCATAGAGCCACGAGTCCATGACGTCATGGTAAACCGCCAACACGTACATGGCTGAACTGGTGACCCCCATACGCTATGGGTACCGTTAGGAGTCCTCTGTTTTGATTAAAGTAATCATTGTGATTTATGAATACGATTTTCAAAGAAGCAGATTAGGGATTGTTTAAAGTTATTTTTTACAACTACTTACTAGGCATGAGAACCATGACTTTAATACATAGTTCACAGAGACGGATACCTTCTGCCCAGTAAACAAATAAACACGTCCCGAAAAGTACATAAAATGAATTGATCACTATCAAATTTCAAACTAACCATATTACAGTTTTTGGTAGCGATCTTACACATAGGTACTACACAATGCTACTAGTTTAGTGGTAGAACTAAAAACAGTACATAACAAATGTATTTTTACTGGTCAACCCATAGAAAATCATGGTGGATAAAGTTACATTTAAGACGTAAATCTTAGTCACCTGTCTTTGAATGGAAAGGTTTAATATTGTCTGGTTCAGAAAATGGGGTCGCGAAGGTGTAATCATGGAATATCGACCTGCCTAGCATTGCTATCAACACACCCCTATTAGAATAGCCACGTTACATGCTGAATGCGCCTTTAAATAAATTGTATTTTTTTCTTTCTTTCAAATGAATTAATGACATAGAAACTTTTCATTGATTCCATTGTCACTTCCTTTTATGGTATTTATATGCCATCACGCCTCTAGTGCCCGAAGGGTGAGGCAGAGGTGTAGGTACTATTGTACACCCACAGATTGATAAGATGTTTAGGTCCCATGTAATAAGAGGCGAGCCTATTGCCATTAACTGGGCACAAGTCCAAACTCCAAGCTGCTATTGAGAATTTCATAGAAAAATCCAATAACAACTCGACCTGAGAATCGAACCCAGGACGTCTAGCATAGTAGTCGCGCTTGGGACCACTAGACTAACGAGGCACTCTATTATGGTTATGTTTTGAAGTGATAAATATAAATTATGAATATTTTATTTTTTGTCATCAGGTGGACGGCAAAACCATAAAAGCCCAGATATGGGACACGGCCGGCCAGGAGCGGTACCGTGCGATCACGTCAGCGTACTACCGCGGCGCCGTGGGGGCGCTACTCGTGTACGACATAGCGAAGCATCTGTCCTACGAGAACGTGGAGCGATGGCTGCGCGAGCTGCGCGACCACGCCGATCAGAATATACTGATCATGCTTGTCGGCAATAAGAGCGATCTTAGGCACCTCAGGTATGTCAAGCCACTCTGTACCTAAGGACCTCTCTTTCAGTATTCTTTTGGTTTTTTTTTTGTACAGTAGGCACAGTAAATCCTCATGTAGGTATCTGCCACCTGGGGAGGCGGCAGCAATGTATGTTGTACTCGTACCGACTAAAAAATGTACTTGCCTTCCTTGACTCGAAGGCTGCTGTCAGTCTATGGATCTAGAGACATTCGCCACGACCATGATAGTCTTCGGTCCAGCGTTCATTGGCCCTCTTCAAAGGGCGAGCCCTTGCTATATTCTACTGGAGGCGATTCGTTTGCTATTTGCACTCAGTTAATTTTAACTAAGTACTACGCTAGGGCTTCCGTGTTCGATTCCCAGGTCGAGAAAAGTAATGGGGGTTTTCTATGAAATTCTCAGCAGTTCAGAGTTTGGATTTGTGCTTGGTTACTGGCATTAGTAGATATTACATGACACCTAAACATATCGCCGAATTGTGGTTGTACATTACAGTACACCTCTGCCTAACCCTTTGGGAAATACAAGCGTGATGGTATGTTAAATTTAAGTAATCTTTGTTCTTTTTTAAAAAATCAACATGGACACAATAATTAACATTGTATGACTTTATTCCACAGATCCATCCCAACAGAAGAAGCAAAGGCATTCGCGGAAAGGAACGGTCTTAGTTTTATTGAAACATCCGCACTCGACTCAACTAACGTCGAGCCTGCATTCCAGAACATTCTAACTGGTAATTATACTTCGTTAACTATTCTTCATACAATTTTAATTAACAGCTGTAAATTGATATACGGGGTTTTGTATAGCAGAGAGCAAGGCAATGGAATCTAGGAAAAAATAATTTGTATTAATCATTAAAAAGGGTAAGTGATAGCCTAGTGGTATGACCGTTGAACTGCCAAGTCAAAGGTCTCGAGTTTGATCCCAAGGCACGCACCTCTGACTTTTGGAAGTCATGTGCGTATTAAATAGTTAATTATCACGCGCTTAAACGGTGAAGGAAAACATCGTGAGGAAACCTGCACGCCTGAGAGATTTTCTCGATGGCGTGTGAAGTCTGTCAACCCGCACTAGGCCAGTGTGGTGGACTATAGCCTAATCCCTCTTATTCTGAGAGGAGACCCGTGCCCAGCAGTGGGGCAGTATAATGGGCTGATTATGTTATTAAAAAGGTTATAGTTATCTGGGTATGGTATGCTTGATATTTTTACAATAAGATTTAAAGAAAGAGATTTTAATTAATATGATTTAATGTATTAATAAAACACTTTAAAAAGCTATACTTCAGGACCTTACTCGCCAGTGGCGACATTTGGTTAGCTTAAAAACGGTAGCCCTCATTGGAGCGTTTCTTCCACTACGTTCTTTACCTACTCGCAATTTGATGGCTAGCCACCGTAAGATTGTAAACTATCCTTGCGTTATATTGTAATTTCATTGTCCGTTGACAATGTTAGCCGATTTTAGCTAATTAAACGATACTTATAATTTTCTGGCGACATCTATAAACATTCGATAATAAATGTCAACGCCCGCCCACAGTTCGGGGCGTCGTTGACCCCGGTAGGCGGCTACATATAACTTTCATGGCCGCGCTGTTACAATGTCAACTATTTTATCTTTGTATCAGTATTATTTACTCGATGTAGTGGGGG
This sequence comes from Acronicta aceris, assembly GCA_910591435.1. Lineage (NCBI taxonomy): Eukaryota > Metazoa > Arthropoda > Insecta > Lepidoptera > Noctuidae > Acronicta > Acronicta aceris. Next base: position 1,283,368 of record OU342767.1, on the reverse strand, counting down.
AGGTCATAATGACAAATGATACAATATAGCACGTGCGTCTGTTATTATCCAGACAAAGGAAATTTGAATGCATTGTTTTTTATCACGACTTCCTTTGACACGAATATTTTATTTAACAAATGAAAATGCAAAAGCAATATAAGTGTATTAGTTTAGAGCTACGTGCCGCACACACTTATTAAAATCCCAAATACGGTACTAAACTTTAGTGTATTTGCAGTCAGGCCTTGGCAAATGTACTTTTAAACAGGTGCACGATTTGTCATCGTTGACGCGACATCAGATTCTATTGCGCTACATGAGAATTGCGACGCAGAAAATCCTGAATTGCGCAAGAAACATTTGCAACACAACTTGCGTATTATATTATACGGACGCCCGACATCAGGCAAACCATCCGCCTAGTCGGAACATCCTCCCTTTGGATGGAGGGAGAACACTTTGTCCATCCACACTTGTGACCCCGACGTGAACCCACTGGCTCCACATTATTTTGTGCGGTGTGTATAAGTTATTCTTGTGTCTCGGTGTTTCTAACATAGTAAATATTTTGCTTGACAGAAATCTACAGGATCGTGTCTCAGAAGCAGATGCGCGACCCGCCGGAGGGCGACGTGATCCGGCCCGACGCCGAGCCCACGGACGTGCGGCCCTCGCACACCGACAACGTGCGCAAGCAGTGCTGCCAGTAGTGCGCACACACTGTGAGTGCACAACGCATACGTCATACTCACCGGAGTAGGGATGACACGCCCAAAAAAAATATAGCTGGACACAGATTCAATTAGCCGGAAATTTTGTCCCAAACGCCTGCCACTGTTATTAAAAATATATACTGTAAAGACCCAGACATCTGGCAACCCTACACCGGGCGCTTAACGTACGAATCTGAGAATGATACATAGCATCACAACTGTATTCCTGAAAGATTAAGAAGGAGGTGTACTAATATACATTACTTAGTTACTTGTATGTAGGTCCCAAGTAATAAATAAGGAACGAGATTTGCCATTTGTGCCCTGTGGCACAAATCAAAACTCCGAAAAACTAATCTGGGAATCTCACCCAGGACCTCCAGCGTATCAGTCGACGAACTAATAGAAACCAGATGTATGGAAATGACATTTATGAACGAAGGATTTGTCGAAAGCTCGAAAGATTATGTCATTCCCATAGATTTTGTTTCTATTCGTCCTTTGATTAGAACAATCCGCTATGATGTTAAGCTCGAAAGATTATGTCATTCCCATAGATTTTGTTTCTATTCGTCCTTTGATTAGAACAATCCGCTATGATGTTAAGTTTATCGAAAGGCTCGTAGGTACAGTCCCATAAAAAAAAGTTTTGTTTAAAAATATCGAAAGATGACGAGCCACTAAAATTGTTTATACTTATGTTTCTTGTAAACGATGCGAGATTATCTTATGATATGATATTCCTTTGTTTTCTTAGCTATCAATTAAAAAATTTCGGCCTTTATTGATCTACAACTCTGGAGAGTCGTATTGTGTAGGTGTTAACAAACCGCTTTATGACGCGTAAATCATTTCAATATGGACCTTTTATATTCTAAATTATCGGCCCCATTAATTCACACTTGCCTTTGGAAAGGGTTCAATTACATAATCTACCATAGTTTACTTGCTGATTGGAGCATGATCGTTTCTTTTTATTACTTATTATTTCTTTCCAGAAAGTCCAGTTTACGTCAGAGCCGGAAGAAGAGACGCGGCTGGAGATATAAATGCAATCATTACGAATCATTCCCAGACAATGGTGTTTACCAACATAATAACTACGTTGCCAGTGCAATAATATAGTGTCCCACACGAAAGATGAAATCTGATATCCATGTAGTTTGCCATGTATTGTCTATGGCGTGACACATATTTTAATCTGGCAACACTAACACAAAACGGTTAAGAGTGGCTCATGTAGATAGCTTTGTGTAATTATTGATATTTAGTGTCCGAACGAATAAAGTTAAAAAATATATAATAATTATTATCGTAACATGAAAAGACGATGCAATATAACATAACCTAGTAAAGGATCCATGCTTCGGTTATAGAAAGCACCCCAGTTTATTAATTTTGGCGCTAGACACAATATACCTGTGTAATTTATACCTGAATTTATCTTTTTTTTTATTTAGGGGTAAACCATATTTTTCGTTAGTAGATAATTCATGTTATATGCTATTTATTTAGTAAAATAATGATAAAAAGTTACTAAAAACCGTTATAATTTATAATTATATATTTTTCCATAGTTTTAGGCGTAAATTCCTTATAAAAAATGAGCAATAATTGGGCTGGTAAACTGAATTCGCGTAAAAGTTCACTGTTTAATAGCACACAAATCATAGCTTCATAATTAAAGTACGTCTAATTGTTTTGTAATACACTAGCTGGTAGTTTTTACTAAGTAACAAGATAGCTTTTTTAAAAAGGGAGTCCTTTTTTTCTTTTACGAATACGTGCCTTCTATGGAAATGGCGTGACATGTACATTTTATTAAAGCTTTTATCGTTTATTTTTGCGTCATGTTGAAGTTATTGTTTCGGGCTAGTTGCGGGCTACAATAGGCCAAGTCGGGTGCAGAATATGTCTGAACCCCGATACTAGTCTGTAAGCACGCTTGATGTTCGCTGTCTCATTGGGATAATATAATTGTTAACGCTGTCGATTCGCTATGGGATCACGATACTCAGTCAAAGTGTTCTAGGCCCTGTGCCATCACTATTTTATGGTTAGCGACTGTTGAAACCATCGGCGCTAAGGCCCCTGGCCGTTTTATTTCTCAAGAGAGGATGCGGTGTTTGTTGTATCTAAGAAATATGTTATTGTATTATGGTCTTCAATATGCATGATTATTTTTTTAGTGCCTACCTGTAATTACTTTATTAAAGACAAAGATAATAAAATATTATGTAAATTTCTTGGCGTTTTAATTTAAAAAGTTATATACATGTAATACGTTCAATAAATAGATTATATTACCTTTACCATGACTAACTACAATATATAGGAGCAGTGGCGGATTTACCAGTAGGCTGAGTACGCTGGAGCCTATGGCGGCAATTTTGGGTATATATATAGCTGGTCTGGCTGGCCTGGTCCACCAGGGCCGTCTTAGGTCATCCAGGGACTCTTGGGCATAACAGAGTTTAAGCCCTTTTAAAAAGTAAATAAATTTGCGATAGGTACTTTTTTATAAGGGCTCTCTGGGCCTGTGCACCTTTTGTACCCAAAGGGAAAGGGGAACTGGCTAGGGCTAGCATCCGACATCAGGCAATTGTTTCATAGGGTTCTAAAGTAGTGTTGTAAAAACGAGCGCCGAGTCGACGCTCATGGATTGCAGACTCAAGCCTTCAACGCTCAAGTCTCACTCGAACTATAACGTCCAAGCGTTCAACGCTTGCCTTCAAGGTTCAAGAGCATCGACTCTGAGCAGGTTTATACAACACTACCTACCTATTCTAAAGCCTTATCAAGGAACTTCTTAATTTGGTAGGGTAATAACAAGCTGACCAAGTTTTGTTTATTTAAGTTAGGTACAATCTCTCGTTTTAATTTCCTCGACTCATTGTACGTACGCTGTCCGTGCCAGTCGGATATTTTTCGGTGATTATTCTGTTGATAACCTCCACTTTAGACTGTCAGTGTGTGATAGGCAAATAGGTAAGTGAAGTGTTATTGTAATATTAAAAAGCTTTTAGGTTCGTGAGTTAATAAAACAGTGAACAGGTGTCCTCCACTCTGCAAGGTAGGAAAACTACGAATGTAAGTCTAAGTAGGTACCCTACCAACCTAATTGAATGTAGGTATCTGGGTCTGACATGGAAATAAAGTGCTTGAAACCACAGAAGTACTACCTACCAAATCGCAATGCTTTTTTTAAGTAGAATATCGACGGCGAATCGGCCACTGGCCCATCGGCATTTACCAGATTTGGAGTTGTGGACTGCCTGCGGGTCACAGTTAGACTTACAGACATTGTTTATTTAGCTGATACTTATCATTATCGATAGGTACTTACTTACCTATAGATATAGGTAGGTAAGTAGATATAGGTACTAGGTAGGTAATGTTCTAGATCTTTCTTATACGGCTTACTCTTGAAAACAATACAAATCACCGCGCAATATTGAAACAATTTGGCGCTAGTCTCGGATTCAAGAGTACGAAACTTGACGAAACGACACAATCCCAATGTCGATATATCAGAATTGAGTTCAAGAGTAAGCCTACTGGTCTCTAACTTATTTTGCAAAATGACTGCTTACTAAAAGTTATATTTATGAACTAGTGTGTACCAAGGTACCTACTACAAAATGCCAATAAAGATAATAAATAAATACCTACTACCAGTACAAGACCAGTAGCTACCTATTAAATACTATTAGTTACGTGTACCAACTCATTTTTCTCATTCACAGTTTCAAAATGGCCATAGACCTATACTACACTCCCGCCTCTGCGCCTTGCCGTATAGTTCTACTGGTAGCAGCGGCTCTAGACATCCAACTAAACTTAAATCTCGTTGACTTGAGGAAAGGGGAGCATTTGTCCCCAGAATTCTTGAAGGTACGTTGTTGATTCATGCTCATATTCAAGGATGACGAAGCTTGGTTCCAAATTATTTTAAACTTAGTAGGTGAAGTACAGTCAACAGCACATCCAATTACCGCAACTCTTTTTATATACGAGACACGACTTTAAGTGGTCTCCGGGGCACAGAGGGGTCTTTATGTGCTAAGCATGTTTACTCATTCATAGATTGACCGCAATAAGCTTAAACTTTCTTAAAATTGTGTTTTCCAGCTGAATCCCCAACACACAGTGCCTACAATTGTTGACGGTGACTTATCCTTATGGGAGTCGCGCGCTATCAGCAGATACCTAGTCAACAAATATGGCGGAGAGAGTGACCTGTACCCTTCGGACCCGAAGGCCAGAGCGCGGATCGACCAAAGATTGGATTTCGATCTAGGGACGCTTTACCCAGCGTTTGGACATTACCTTGTAAGTATTTATATCGGCAATCCTTAATCTGAGTTTAACAAAATTAACGCTTCTCATCTGTTCGGAGGCTTACGGGTAGATTGCTACAGCAGTTGTAATACCTACCTATTTGATAATTTGGGTCCAAGAAATAAGATGACCAAAAATCACGGAGCATATTGTCCTCCTTGAGCCGTTCTACTCACTGCTGTGGTTTGTGATGTAAAAGTTTTCTATAAACTAACTTCCGTCATGCTGCAGAGGATGTTGGGGTTTTTCCTCTTGGTCCTTACCTTCGATCTTACCCCTAAGCTTTTCAAGGTTAACCTGCAAAGAAATGTTGCGGAGACTTACCTAGTCACGTAGGTATATGCTTAATATACTCAAACAATTTATCCCCAGTATCCCCAAGTGTTCGCTGGGGCACCAGCAGACGAGGCTCTGTTGAAGAAGTTGAACGGTGCTCTAGATTTTTTTAACACTTTCCTGGAGGGCAGCAAATACGCCGCGGGGGACAAGCTGACCTTGGCTGATCTGAGCCTCGTTACCACGGTGTCGACTATAGATGCTGCGGGAATCAGCCTCAAGAACTACCCTAATGTTGAAAAGTAAGAAATATTGATTAACTGAGACAGAAGTAGCTTAGATACCATGAACGCTCTCGCAATAACAATGTAAAGTCAGTTAGTTACTCGTTGCGTTTCGTAGTCAGTGAGGGAACCGGAAGCCCAGTCCACCCTAAAGCTACTTAGATTACTTACCATCAGGTGAAAGGCTCATTTGGTTGCCAACTATATTAAAAGAAAAAAAAAACAGTAAATGTTGGAACTCCTTTCAGTGAGTTCGTAGTATGATTAAAAGAAGCAACGTAATCCAAGAGCAGTACAAAAAAGCATTTAATGTCCCTATGATTGCTTTTTGCAGGTGGTACGAACTGGTCAAGACTACTGCGCCAGGATATGAAGAAGCGAATGAATCTGGAATTAAGATATTCAAAGAATTTATCGCTTCTTTAAAGGTTAAAACTGAACTGTGAGTTCGTAGTTCCTATGTCTAACGTTGTTTTTAGCTCGCATTCTGCCTGTATTCCCTGAAGGGCGAGGCAGAGATGTCTAGGTATGTTCCGTGCAATAATTATGGGGTTAGCCATTAACTTTTTTTGGTAGGTACCTATATTGTATTGGTTTTGTATACAAATAAAATAACTATATTATTATATTTTATCTTTAATTCGTGCCTTATAACCTAATCTTACAATTACTAAATCAGAATGTAAAACGGTGTAATAGCTTGACAAAAAACAACATTTGTGAAAGTGATAGCATTTATGTACTGTGTATCAGAAATACGAAGTAAAACTCCATTCATTTATACAGAAATTTTTCTAGAAACTTTTTAAAAAGTTTTGGCTTACTACCAAAATCCTTCCGTAGCCAAAAACCCAGAACTTATAGCGGCCGGGAAACTTCAGTGCAAAAAGACACCAAAAAACTTACAATTTAAGGTACAATTTCCTTTAGGGCCTTTTCCTAAATTTAATGCGTTTTCGTTCCTTGGTTATTTGTCTGTATAAATGTATGGAGGGTAAGTCCCGGGTACGCATCGGTTATTTCTTGAGCATGCTGTTGACCAGACCCTTGAAAGCGTCAAGACCTTTCTCGTTAGCTTCCTGGTAGCCGGGCGCCGAGGTCTTCACTGTCTCGTACCATCTGCAATTTAAATATTACATAAAATCTGGGTAGTTCAAATTATGTATCTAATAAGAAATTTAGCTGAACTGGACTTATTTTGGCACAGCACACAATATTTTATTATAAATTCATACGTTTTTGTGTCATTGTGTGCATTGTCCGTGACTGTCAATAAACCCTTGTTTCTTAGATTAGTGCTTTTACCAACTAACCACCGAGCTGTTAGTAACATCATTTCTAAAAATGAGTGAAATATCCCTACCTCTTAATGTTAGAGTATTTCTTGAAGTCCACATCGGAGGCTTCGAAGCTAGACACGGAGGCGATGAGGCTGAGGTCAGCGAGTGTTAGGCTGGGGCCGGCACAGTACTTCTGGCCGTCCAGGAACGTATTGAGGAGCTGGAGAGCATCTTCGATCTTGGCCAGCTTTTCCTTGTCAGCCGGCGCACCACCGAACACTTGTGGGTACTGGAAACGTGGAGTTAGTTAGTAAAGAAACAACTAGAAATATAAAAGCCTCTGGAAAAGTAAACTAATGGGTAGGATAATACGCTATCACTAAATCGAAGGTGAGGAATACTACTACGAATACCGATGTAATTTAGTATTAAAAAGGTATTGTGCTGTGTTATCCATAGGTCCACAGGATGGTTAATTTAGCGATTGAAGGAAAATTAGTTATAGACAATAATACGACGGAATTTTACACTAAAAAGCTAAGTATTACATTGCTGCTTGAGAAGTCTGTTTAGTACACATGTCTTTAGTTATAACTTAAGATAATATAAGTTAGGTATAACTCACGAAGTAATCAGCAAATCTCTGGTAGAGCGTGCCGATGTCGAAGTACAGGCGCTGGTCTACAAGGGCCCTGGCCTTCGGCTCCTCAGGGTACAAGCTGCTCCCCTTGCCATATTTGTTCACGAGGTACGTGATGATGGCGCGCGACTCCCAGATGGAGAACCCGTCGTCCACCAACGTCGGCACTGTGTGTTGGGGATTGAGCTGAGAAACGGAGAAAACACTATTAGTTATTAGGTTTTGGAGTTGGAGGTGGCGAAAGATCTGGAAATGTAGTAAAGGGCTTTCATACATAATGTGAATCATCTGAGGGGCTAAAATGAACATGTAACTACACTTCGTGTTATACAATGCCAGTGTAAGCGGACTTACTGTTGAATGAAAACCCTGTAGGAATGCGAGGTTATACAGGAGAAGGTACGATGGGTAGCTATCTGTCCATTAATCATAGCTGGTTATTTCAGCCTCCCTGATCTATTGCTGTATCTCATGAAACCTATTTATGGAACGTATCATATAATTATAAGTAGGTACCTACTTAAATCATATTCAGGTGGCGTTATACAGTTTTTCTTAATTATGTAAATAAAAAAAATCCAATCTGTATGATTTTCTCCTAGCGTAGGGAGCTTGAGGGACCTTGCTTGTCGTAATGTATATTACGACAAGCAAGGTCCCTCAAGTTACACAGATACCTATACTTTGGTATCTACCTAGTAAATAATCCGAATCTGCGCCTCTACATTTTAATACTTTATCATTATTATTCGCAAAGCTCCAATAGGCATCTTCAAACGTTTCAGGTCTTTTTCCTCAAAACAAAACTAAACCTCGCTCGTATTATTTAAACTTGTATCTCCTCAATCAGCGCATTCTTGTGCCGGGCCGAAGTAGTTAATTACGTTTCGACAACCGGTTTTCTTTCGGTTGCCTGCGGAAGGTAGCCATTGCTTCGTCCGGCATGTAGAGTAGGTAAATTATAACATAAATTTCGTAACGTGAGCCTCACGAAATATTAGGTAATTTTATCGTCGCGTTTCTCATGCCGAGACAATAGCTAAAAGCGAGATAATAACATAACATACCATCACGCCATTATTCCCCGAAGGGCGTAGGCAGAGGTGTATACCCATTCCGCCACGTACCTAATAAGGGGCGACCTATCCACAAATCTAAAATCTGAGCTGCTACTGAAAATTTGATAACAAACACATTGCTCGACCTGGGTATTGAATCCAGGAACTCTAGCGTAGCAGTCGCGCTTAGGACCAGTAGACTAATAAGGCAGTCAAGGCGAGATTGTAACGACAAATAAAGCAAATTTTCAAAATTTTCACGAGACACCACATGTTAGCGTGGCTGGGTTCGATCCCCAGGTCGAGCAGTGTTATTGGGTTTTTCTATGAAATTCTCAGTAGCAGCTTGGAGTCTGGATTTGTTCCTCGCCTCCTATTACATGGGACCTAAACATACCGGCGAACTGTGGGTGTTCATTAGGACGCCTCTGCCTAACCCTTCGGGGAATACAGTCGTGATGGTATGTTATGTTATTTGAAATATTGTGACAAAATTAGACATCCATGTATTTATATTGAAATAATAATGAAATATGTACTTACCTATATAAGTACGTTAACCAATGTTTAATTAAAGTTTTATGTCAATTCCAAAACACTGAAGTAAGAATGATATTTCTAATTTAAAAGATATATATATATATATATATATGAAGGGTTTGTTTGTTATTAGTTTCGATGTTACAAAAAAATCCCTTCTAACTGGAAAATAGTATTTTTGGGTACTATACACTCGTATTTCTTCAACAGTATATAGTACACAGACTCGAAACAAAGTACCTACACTATATTATAGAACGGTTGGCAAGTGGCAACCCTAGTTGCAGCGGATGTTATAATACCTAGTTATGTAGGTACATATATAAATGGCTCTGGCGCAGATATGGCGGTGGAAAAATTTATATTCGTACATTATACCTAACTACCTAGTTACTATTTATATATAAGATCAGAGATAACGGCAAATTACATTTTTTTTGCTCTTTAATGAATATTGACTAAAGTTAAATAATTATGCGTTTTTATATTTGACTTTTCCAAGTGGAGAAATTGATATGTCACGATGGATACCTACTAAAATGAATAGCCTAGGCTAGATACCAATATGAGTATGCTAACTAGTACTAATTACCTACGTACGGTGACATAAATCTGCCGAATAGTAGGTATAGCTATCCATTACTGTAACAATTTTCATCATCAGATCATTAATTCCGGAGATTACTTACCCCGAACATACAAACCGACACTAGAGGTAAACTTACCTCTTTATGATAGGAAATAAAATTCCAGTGCATCATGCAAACAAAAAATCACACGAAATGTATAAAAACTGAATTCATTATAATGGCTTTTAAAATTTTTGCCTGATAGGTAATTTGTTCGTGCATCACGAAGCGATTGTCGACATTTTAATAACTATACATACCTACCTACCTACTTTATCATTTTATCGAAGATTATATAAATTGAATACAATAACAAACTTTATGCCCAATGGAAACGTAAGTTGGCCTCGTAAAAGTTCAATGATCCCAAATTCCTACCGCAAAATTACATCACTTGTACTATGTGCGACCTCCAAATACTTTATGCTGTATTTTGCACCTAAAAACTTTGTGAGTTAGAGTTAAATTTTGAGTAAGCAAGTCTATATTGATAAGTGCCGTCGATAGGAAACGCTGGCCCATTGCCATGTGTTCCCCGCATTCTAAGACTAGATTTGGAAATTTAACTAGAGAACATAGCAGGCAGATGGAATGAAAAAGGGAGCACGTTATTGCGTTATTGAGACAGCTGAAATGTTTTGGAAGACATTTAGGTTAGTTCTCCCTCTCTCGTTTGAAAACCAAGTTTTTCCATCTTTGCCACCAATGATAGATGCAATGGAGTGCTCAATAAACGCCGTTCTATGTTTACAAGTATCAAAGTCCTCATGGACTCGTACCGACTAAAACTGTGGTCAAGGCCGGAGCTACATGCATGATGGATCTACATTATATGGTAATGATCATTTCAGCATGTAGATGTTTACAGCCTCTTTAATTTACAAGTTAAATGTCAATGTCAAGGTTTAAGATTTTTTTAGCTAGATGACTTACTTTCCTTACTGACGACCTCTGAGAAGAAACACCGAAACAAACTCGAACAATCATGGTCTCTGTTCAGACACAGTATAACATTTTCAGTAACAATGTAGGGCAATGTCTGTAATGGCCTGAAGAAGGGACACCGCGACTGTGAGTAAACCAGTCCAAACTGAATGCATGCACCATCAGTCATCGTTTAGCTCACCATAATTTAGGGAGCTTAGCGACGTGTCGCACGATGATACCAGATCAGCGGGACATTTGTCTACCTAGGTCAAATCATATCCGACTTGTCCCATTACTAGCAGTATGACATTTAATTAACAAAGTAGTAGGCAAACAATTAAGAATTCAATTGGTAACAAGTATATAACATACCTACATTTAATTGCCAATTAGTCTATTATATCAACGTAAAACAGGAAAGGTGCTTTATATTCTAAGACTAATCATTGTTTGTTCTTTGTTTTCCTGCCCATATTGATGCCGCTAACATAAAGCATAGATCTACATAACATTTAATTATATTATTCAACGAAATCTTGTAGATAGGTACTTTGCTGTAATCTCCGAACTTAAAAAACAGGAATGTCTGCTCTTTTTGCAGTCCGATGAAGTCACTAACTTAGACATAAGTACTAATTATAATTAGCTTGTACCAATAACAGAAAACGAGTGCTCCGGGGTAATATGGCCTTTTTTGGATGACTTCTAATGATACCCACCCATCATGGCAGACAGGTATGTATGCATTTCAGCTTCTATTAAATTGTCGAGGCCAGTCCATTCCTTCTACGACTATGAGCAGTAAAGACAGGCTTCTGAATTTAACTGGTTTTTTAATCAGTTACCTTCAAATACTCAGGCTTCAGATGTTCCCCGTGGTGCAAGTCCACCAGTTTCAAGTTGAGGTTGAGGTTAAGTGCTTTAGCAGTGAGGAGCACCGCGCGGCAGGGGGCAGAGCCCGGCACGTAGTACAGGTCGATGGGCATTGTGCTGAGGACAAGAACAAAACCAATTAGGACACTCTCCAAAGGCTGCAGCACTCCAGAAGAACAAAAGCCAAGACATAACACTATATGTTACAAGTGGATACAATACAAGACTGCTGGTTGATAAAGTTCGTAAAGCCTTGTTTGATATTTCTACTAAGCTCAATCGTTGAATCGATAAGTGCTACGAAATAATTTTATCATTGCATATCTCGTACTGGAATAATGGCTAGGGACAAAATAATGAGACAAAGCTTATCACGAGCATATTCGCTCCCCTAATCCTAATACTTTCGCTGAAAGAAGTCCCAGTTTTACGTAGGGTATATAAGCGACTACCTACTACTACTACCTAGTGTCTCCTGATGGCACGCAAGCATTGGTCTGCGTAATATAGCTCATTAAACTATAATTTGAGTACCTAACTCAATCCTTTGCGTATGCCACACAGCTTTGAAAACAGATTGCTTACGTGTGAACTTCTGAAGATAAGTTACAGTATTCAGATGACCTAAGGAAGTGTTAAAGCATTGAACCATGCAATAAAGAAAAAGAAGGTTGTTCCCAAGTATTGACTGAAAAAACTTGAAGGTGACTTGTACGGAAGCAAAACCATTCTCAAATCAAAGTAATTGAATGGTATGACAAAACATAAGGTCAGGTCAAATGACTAATACAAAAAGACTTATTATAAAGGCCACGCGGAAAATTGGCAAAAAGACTATTGTTTGAAATAGTCACACAATTTTACTTAATTGCAGAAATTAGATTCAGGATTTCAGTTTGAGCTGGGCAATTCGTGTCAGTTACCTAGCTGGAACCAAGATGGACGCAAAAGATATCGATTAGGTAGCCAAAGGATCACCGTCAGCTAGTACCTACAGCTGAAACTAGAAACAACTAACGGAATTTTAGTAGGTATCGAAATTTGAAATAATTTGATAGCCTTTTCTTAAACCTTTTCATAACCTTCACTTTATTTGTTTAGTAAACAAAGGCAGTAAAAGCTACGAAAGTCGAGGTCGAGTTGGGTTAAGAAATATGACAAATCAAAAGAAAGTGTTTGCAATATTATTAGTAACATGTTCCTGTCCATCCAAAGGTTGTCTGGTAGATATCGCTATTAGCGATAAGACCGCCATTGTACCCTTAGTCTTTAAAAATATTTTATTTGTTTTCTCATATGGTGTGCAATAAAGATTATTCTATTCTATTCTATTCTAAGATAATTCGTCTATAAACCTGGCAAAATGAACTGCTTCCCCAGCCATGGTTGGTTTCTTTTTATTATTTCTCTCGAATAAATTACTTTTCAATAAAATAACAATATTTTGTTGAGAAGGTTGACAGGTAGCTATTCTATCAAATCTCAGAATCCAGATTAATATCGTGTGTTTATTCTTATTCCTTCTTATGACTTTAGGTGTAGTAAAAAGTCAAAATAGAAAAGTTCCGTTACCAAATATTCTGAAATATTATATTTTTTAAGCGCAATACAAATACACAATGAATAAATTGCTTCGGAACACGTAGTTACAAAGTAGTTATTTATAATAACAATCGACATGATATAGTTAGTATTGTATTGTAAAATTTCCGTATTGCAGAAACATCGGCCTAGTTATTGGTATTAGAATCCATAACCTACTCTAGTAAATTATAAAAGGTGTTCTAGTTAAATTGCTTTTTCAGTTTTGGGGGTAGCTAACACGCACACCAGGGAACAATAAATGATTTATATGTATGGCTTCAATGCTATTAAGGTGTAAACACCACAATCAGGCTTAGACCATTTAGGTTAAATGGTCGAAGCAATCAGATGATTGAAATGTAGGTTTCCGTTTTCATTTTGAACTATGTATGTATGGTCTACTTATTTAATTTTATCAGTAGCAGTATCGGAGAATATAATTAATAATATTCTTACAGAAATATTTTCATAACCGGTGCATATTTTTGAGCATCATCGCCAAAGGGCTTTCCGTAGCGTTCGCTGTAAGAGGCCTACGTCCGGTAAGAGACGAATGCGGGCTAATGATGACGAAGATGATGTGCACAATTTTTGTTACAATGTATTTGTTATACGTGACATAATAATCATTCTCATCTCGTCCTTGTTCGACCATTGCGACGGGTTACATAGCGCTAGATAACGTCACTCTGATCATGGATCATGCATTATTATGTGTTTTCAATGAGGATGTCAGGGGCTAGTCGCAAACGATGTTTTTGAAACGGTTCGCATGGATCTCCTCTCATTCTATTTTGCATTAGTTTTTGGGCCTGTGTTCAGTGGCGGACTAAGCTCCTCGGAGGCCCGGGGCAGAAGCATTAAATAGGGCCCTAATACAAGTCATAGCGCGTGCGGGGCGGGGCTATGACGATTTTTTTGGCGATTTCCAAGTCATTCCCGTAGTAAAGTTTATTCACGTACAAAAGTACATACACACTTTAAAGTATTCGTTACTGATACCAATGAATTTGACCAAAAAGGACTTCTTTTCGAGAATTCCGGTCCCCCACACGCCGTGAGCCCGGGGCGGGCCGCTCCTTTCGCCTAGTCCGCCACTGCCTGTGTTCACTCTAACTAGTAACAATAGGTAAGTATTTTACACAAAGCGACTGCCATCAGACCTCAGCAACCCAATTTTGGGGCAATACCCACACCTTAAAGTGGTTGTTATAATGACAAAATTTAAATGTCTTCAGATAATCTATAAAAAAAAACATAAAAACTTGTAGGTAACCAGTTATTCCATAACTGACATTATGTAAAAAAATGCCGGTGGGACCGGCTTGGTGGTTCGGCAAGTAAAAACCATGTTTTATTGACCTTGAATTACGGAGATATATTGTGCACAGTCATCATGACTGATTGTAAATGAACGTCATTGATTGTGGAACACGATTACATGACATTGTAAATATTATCTAGCAAATAGCATGCAGGCTACGTTTTAGGCTAAGCTATGGTTGCATTATATTATGGAACAAATTAAATAATAGTTAGATAATAAGATTGTTAGATTCAGTTTAATTCCTGAAACTTGGGATAGAAGATAACAATATTGTAGAATCTATTTTACGTAGAGGCAGGGCCTGTGAGGACAAACCAGCCTTCACGGTTATAAAAGAGAGACTAGGGCCTGTTGGCTAAGGGCAATGTGGGAAAATTGCTAGAAGCTGCATCAGATTTTAAATCAAGAATCTCGAGATATAGATCAGACCTAAAATGATCGCTTAAAATGAATCCATACTGATTGACATTTAAAAATTCTTTAGTCCTGGATCTTCTACGAGTTTTTTTTTATATCTCGGTATACCTAATCAGGTACCACTAATATTTATGTCATCATGACCTATAAAAAGTGCACCTATCTATAGCTTTCCCCTGCGATACATAGGTAATAGACCGTACCTACTTTAAAAAATTAATAAGGAAAAACCTGACTACTTAGTTTCTCATTCATAACATCATTAATTATTCGTATCTACGACAATTTAATAAATGGGAACTTTATGTTCGGTACCACTAACTTTTAATTTTAACACTCGGGGCAAAGAATACTATGTAATTTCTCTGAAGTGAGAACCTATCTGATGCTCCGTCTATTTTCTTCGGACCCTTTTAAAGGAGAAGTACAGCACCTGGTACCTGGGTGAATATTCGAACACCATTTAACAAATCATTTTTCTCATCATAATAGTTCTCTGTTTCATATTTCAGATTGCTGTTCAATATTTTTTTTAAATATTCACACTAGCCACTAAAGGATACTATAGACCGTGATGATGCAATCCCTAGAAAAACTGCATTAAAAAGAATTTATAATATTTTCCACCAGAAAGTTTTGAGTTTACCTACCATACCATCACGCCTGTTTTCCCCGAAGTATTCCCTGTACCTTTTCCAGAAGTGTACAAATATAGGTACACCTACAGTTCGTCGATATTTTTAGGTCTAGTGTGCTACTGATAATTTTAATGAAAATCCCAATAATACCTTGCTGGACCTAGGAATCGAATCCAGGATCTTTTACAGCAGGAGTTTTTTTTGCTGAAAACCCATCCCAACATACAAAAGGCCGTGTGGATGATGCCCCATTGATTGACAAAATAATGTTAAATTTCAAATTAATCACTAGTTCTGTCAAGCTGTATCAATGTCGACTTCCTCATCATTAGTCTAGTAATCCTAAGCGCGATTGCTACGCTAGAGTCCTGGGTTCGATCCCCAGGTCAGTCGAGCAGTATTATGGGGTAAAACTAAATTTTACTGATTTTATCGCGTTGACGTTTCGGATGCTATATAATTATTGTCCATGGTTTTTCTATGAAATTCTAAGTAGCAGCTATAGAATCTGGATTTGTGCCCGCTTCATGACATAAGGCTTGTTCTCTATAACATGCGACCTAACCCTTCGAAGAATAGGTCCGTGATTGTACGATTCGATAACAAATTCAATTACCTACTCAGTCCTACCTACAAATGTATAAAAAATTATAAACAGCTCACATATTAGGTACTAGCTTTTGCCAGCGACTTCGTCCGCGTGGAATAGTTACTTTGTTCCATATGAACTTTCATCCTGTATTTCACCCCTACATTGTAGGTCGAAATTTATCAAAATCCTTTCTTAGGGGATGCCTACATCATAGTAGCTATATGCATGCCAAATTTCAGCCCGATCCCTCCAGTGGTTTGGGCTGTGCGTTGATAGATCACTATGTCAGTCAGTCAGTCACCTAACGTAAGAGTAGACAAATATAATCAGAAAGCTCCGAACTGCTAAGCTATCGGGAGTTACACGTGTTATTGTGATTCAACCATAAAAGATAGACATTTGCTGTCGTGGAATATTTTTTATATAATTTTAAGGAGAACATTTCCGTCATACATGATTTCTGTGTAGCTTTAACCATTAAGGCTGCACACGCGACTTAAGCTTAAAAAATGGAGTAAGTTCTCCTGTTTTCCCAAGATTTCCCTTCACTGCTCTGCTCCTATTGATCGTAGCGTGATGAAAAGTATACTATAACCTGCCCAGGAGTATGAAGAACAATTGTACCAAGTTTCGTTGAAATCCGTCGAGTGGTTTTTGTTTCTAACGAACATACAGACAGACAGACAGACAGACAGACAGACAGACAGACAAAAATTTTACTGATTGCATTTTTGGCGTCAGTATCGATCACTAATCACCCGCTGATAGTTATTTTGGAAATATATTTCATGTACAGAATTGACCTCTCTACAGATTTATTATAAGTATAGATTATTCGTTTGTTTACCATTGAGTCCGAAAATATTTTTTTTCCAATTTAAGTATAATAATATTTGTAAATACTAGATATTCAATATTATATTCTCCGGCAAATTGCTAGAAGTACTTATCAATTAAGTCGGTAGGTACCCAAGTATAAAGCTGTTACTTTACGTTTAAATAAGTATATTCTAGACTTCATACCTAGGTTCCACTTGTGCGATTCCGTAATTGTTTATCTAAGATTGCCTTACGTATTATTTACTGATGATAAAACCCAAGTATTACAATATACCTACCTATGAAACTATGATAGCAACTGACCAAACAGGTTGAGAGTGGAACCCAAAGCGGTTCCACTCACATCCCAAAGGACTTTTTGAGGATGATGAGACTAAGGACATTTAAGGGAACCGCATTTTTGCCAAATTTTATCGAAATCTGTTCAGCGATTTAGGCGTGAAAGGTAGCACACGAACAGAGTTACTTTTGCATTTCTAATGAGCAAATATAATTATGGCGAATGTGGATTATATAATATAAGTAAAATCCGCAGCCACAGCCAGCCAAATGTAAACCCTTTTTCCTATCGTGGGAAATAGCAGTATTGTCTTGCGTTTCAATTAAAGTGGACTAGTTTACTTTGAAACTTTCACTTCATTTGTTTTTACAATGACCCATTGATCAATTGAATGCTACTCGCGTGCAGGCGCACAACACTTAAAAATACGATACATATTTACATTTATCCGTAAAAGAAAGAAGGTACTTCCTAGGTTTAAAGTACTATTGCGTACCTAAGTAAACATTTCGGTAAAACATATTTTTTTAAAGGATCCGAAACGTCGGGAATCAAATAATATCAATACAACGCGATAAAATCCGTAAAAAGTAGTTTTATTTCAATGTCTAATATTCGCGTAAGTGTCAGAAACCAGTACCTATAAAACATATTTTTACAAAAAGCTGACCGGTATGGAACCCGCCCATTTGAAATTTAAAAGACTTGTGTGAGTTAATTCCTATAAATGGTACTATAATTATTACGACTATGCAACAGAATTGAAAAAAAAATTGTTTACCCACATCATATTCATATTACCAAACACAACACCAAATTTTAAGAGTAATAAAAAACTTACATTTTTAACTAGTTATTTTTAGGCAACGAACACTGCGCGTACAGCCAGTACGAAACTGTGGGAGTGAATAACTGAGAGAGGAGGGAGGTCAATCGTTTTATAGTTGCGTCGAATGCATGACGCATGTCGAGGACAAAACAGCCTGATCTCCCTCCAACCAATGGGTTTTAATTAAACTGTACTTAAATAGTTCAAGTACAATAAGTCTTACGAGTTATACATAGATAAACTAAACACTAAAATAATAAAAGATGGAAGAAAGTCGGAGTTGGCACTTAATTTTAAGCCTGGTTCAGAAATACCTGTTTGTGAGCTGAAACAAGATTTCATAAACATGTTCAGAGTGCGTACCAAAATAATAACTGTAAGTAGTTAAAAAGACATTAGTTACATCTTTTTTTGGCAGATTTGCAGCTGCAGAGAAATGGTTGTTTATTGTCTAAAAAGAATGTCATATTTCATGAAGGTAGGTACATCTAAACAATCTTTCTACTTTTGTATTTTTTCGTAATAAAAGCAGCACATTTAATAATTTAACTACCTAACACAGTCCACCTACTGCCACTGCTATTAGTGATTACTTATCTATCCGTAAACCCGTAACTCACACTATTTCTGCCCCTTGTTTTAAATGTATAGAATTTATCTCCCAGAGAACGACGACGACGACAACGAACATGTTAGTCAGAAATCACTTAACAAGGGCCAAGTCTGGCTAAGTAGGAAGAGTACCGAAACCACAGAATTCACGCTGACATTGTAAATTTTCTGCTTACTACATCAAGCGGATCGATGCAGTTTTTTTGACCCATCATCTACTAAGATTTCGATTTCTGATTGATGATTTAAGTAATTAATTGACTACGTTATACGCTAAGCTACATTTACTCGACATTAGTCGACATACTTAGGTTCAATTAGCAAATCATTTTCAATTTTATTGTAGTATGTTTTAAGTTGCAAAGACGACCTTCCCGTTAGGCCAATGCCTTCAGGATCTCAGGTGTCAGGTGACCTCAACGGCAAGGATGACATGAGGCCGGTCATTCATGTTCGGGTTGGTGGCGTATGCGCCGACCGTAACGGGAACAATATGAGAGAAATTAAAAATGTGGTCTTTCAAAAAAGGTGTCAACTGTTAAAATCCTACAATACAATTAATACCTACTTTCACATTTATAATCGTAATCTCAAAAAGAACCGTCCATACCGATTTCCGTTAATCCTTTGATCATTGAGTAGAGAGATCGCTGCGTATTATTATTGTTATACAATAATAACAGTATTACCTACATATTTCTAGTAAGTATAGGTAGGTAATACTACCTACCTATAGGTACTTACTATTTATATCAATGCTTTTGATATACTTTTTATTTTCAATCTTCGAAGCTTGTGTAATGAGGATTCTCAATTTTCACTGCAACTCACTTTAAAATTATACGTCTATTGAGTTACATAGATTAAATTCCCGCAGAGTGTGTAGTACTTTTCATAGTCTAAAATTGATAGATAGGTAGGTTACCTACCTTTAAAAAGGCTTAGCATGCGTAAACAATAAAAAAAACACTAATTTAGCCAAGTTTTAACATATCTCACCCTTACAGTTAGATACTCTATCTAGAGACTGCGACAAATTAAAATAGGTAGTACGTAAATGATTCTACTAGTTGTCCCCCGGCATGCGCTTTTTGTTTGGTTTTTCCTGGATAGGGACACCCTAATCACATAACATCACATAATATACCATCACGCCTTTATTCCCCGAAGGGTTAGGCAGAGGCGTACTAATAAACACCTACAGTTCGCCGGTATGTTTAGGTCCCATGTAATAGAGGGCGAGCCTATTGCCATTAATCGGGCACAAATCCAGACTCATATAATAACACTTTGCTCGACCTGGGGATCGAACCCAGGACCTCTAGGGTAGCAGTCGCGCTTGGGACCGCTAGACTAATGAGGCAGTCCCTAACCTAACTTAACCCTAATCACCTAGCGGTATGAAATATACTTTACGACCTATTCTCACTTATCATAACAAATATACACAAAAAAGTCTTAAATCGGTCGAGCAGTTTTGGAGGAGTGCGACCACAAACCCCGTGACACGAGATTTTTGCGCATCTAGCGAATACAACGGGCGTTATATTATTTATTTTAATAAAATTATGTTTGATCAGGCTGTAAGATCGTTTGCCACCTCAGTGGTATAAAAAAATATATCAAAAGATAGAACAATACAAAAGTTTTTCTGATGCTTCAAATTCTACAAAAGCAAGGCGGCGGCGAATAAAAAAGCAGCTATGAATCTATGAATAAAGTATTCTGTCAAATCTCATTTTCCTGACAGGTCCTGGTGTCATTTGATTCATGTCATTGTCATTACTGTCATTCTGATGTGACTAGCTATGTTATTCAATTGTCAATTGTCAAATGTGTTGAATGATTGGGGTCCGTAACTTTCGTTCGTATTTTAGAAAAAAATATTGTTTCAAGTAATGATAATGTAAATATTTTCACGCTAAATTGTGATTTGTGTGTGCTGCTACACGTTTCCGCTCCACTATGGGTGACAGCAGTGATTCCGAGGAGTTTTACGATGCTGAAGAGTTCACACCCATTAGAGGTTCAAAGTAAGTAGCGAAAACGTTACAATTCTCTTGTTTTATGGAGACTAGCTTTAAGAAAAGACTAATATAAACTAGGACTGCAGCGGTCTAAGATAAACTACTAAAGAGTTGTACCTTTTGATAGTCCGTAAAGTACTTCTGTGTAGTGAAATAGGAGTTCTATCATTCAAACAGATGTTTCGATTTGCAGTAATAGATCTCGTCCTTGGCGTCAGCGACGGGTTAAGCAAATAAAAAACTGTCATCCACCGTTGCGAGACTGGCTTGTTTGGCTAGAACAATGAGTTAATAGACCACATCATGATTAGCTAATAAGTTGATGGTTTACATATTAATTATGAATTTGTCCCACTTATGGACGTATTGACAATGTTTTCGCATGTACAATGATGTCAGCGGTGTGAGTGAATATGTATGTTGTTAGACTATAATCATAACATTCATTCTTTTTTAGATTGTTAGATATTTTTTAAATGAATCAAATTCTCACAGTGCCTTCTACTAACTACCTTCAAGTCTATCAATGATTAATAAATCATAAACTAAAAACTATTTCCTATGGGAGGGTGGGTTTGCATTTCATTTATTTATGTACCTATTGCATTTTAGAAAAAGAAAATTTGTTGAATTTCAGAAGATCATCACTATGCAAGAACATAAATTTGCCAGAGAGTGGAGATGCCCCAGGGAAAGATAAGGTTCCAGGCTTAAAGACAGACTCTGCATTATCTGCACCAGGAACCACAAGCACCTCAGCAGCAGAAGTAACACAAGTTGAAGATGACAGGAATACTGTGAAAAGTGTAAGTGAGATTGTAATATTTTAAAACCTTCTTTTGATGTGAATAATTATGAATATGATTATGAATGAGAGGGATTAGGCCACCCCTAATTAACTATTTAATACACACATGACAGTCAGAGGTCATGCCTTGGGTTCGAACTCGAGACCTTTGACTTAGCAGTCCAACGGTCATACCACTAGGCTATCACTGCTAAAACTAAAACTTCCATTATATAAATTATACATATACAGGGTTACAGGGAAAGTCGTACTAAATGTTAAAGGACATTAGTATTAAGGTCATTTTTGATGGATTTGGTAATGTAGATGTATCTAACTTTAATGTATCTGTAACAGTTAAGTTTCGGACACCATATTACGGGACCAAATCCAACAGAAATGACCTGAATACTAACGTCCTTTCATTTTCAGTACGACTTATCCCTGTAACCCTGTATATCACTAAAACTTATACTACTTTAATTGGTATCCCCCTACAGTGTATACAAATTCAATTTTATTCCAGGTGGTGCAAGGCCGGCGGAGATTCCAAGAGTTACGTCGCTGCATGCAGACCGAAGAGGAAGATGAGGGAGTACCAGATGCCACCGGATCTGTAGACCAACAGACATTCACATTGGAACACCCATTCAAGTAATCTTTATTCCTATTAACTATAGTTAATTGTACCTTATTTTAATTATCAGTACAAGAAGGTTTATCACTCCAATTATCAAAACAAATATAGATGGCAAATTTTTTTCTTTTTCATACTCTTTTCCCTTTTTTCATTCCCTACTTTTAACTTTATTTTAAACAAACACATCCTCCTTTTCTGTACCAACAAATTAAATATCAACATACCTAGATAATATTCAATCGGGAATCTTGTGTGATATCAAATTTGTTTGTTTAATATTGTTGTAGAATAATAGCACACGACACAATGAGCCTGCAGAGTATGACATCACTCGGCAGGATCGGCAGGATACTCAGCGGCGCCTCAGAGTCTCACTGTGAGCTATGAATTTTATAACAATAAAGCATGTTCTAGACGGATGTACTCCAGCATCCCAACAGAGGTCACCTTATAGGAAACTTAGTTTCCATCCGCAGATTGTGTTTTGGCACAAATTTCAAAAAGTGGTCCTCGCTTTAGCAGTTTTTGGGCACTTGATGACGAAAATAAAACAATGAGAAAGTGGATGAAGCGTTGGTTAAAGGAATGATCGATTCTCAGCCATTTAAACTTATTGCGAGTTATTGGACTGAATGATATTCATAACTTCCTAAGAATGGACAAGGAAACTATCCGATAGGCATGGCTCTGGTTTGCGAACGACATTTTGTACTAACATACGTGCGCATCCGCTGCTTGTCTTTGGATGGATGTAATCTGCCGGCTAAACGAATGTAATCCACGCGCCCCAACCGCGGATGGGAACACGCGCCCGTAATCCAAGGACGTTGAAGGTCAAATCAAATTGGATTACATCTGCAGTCTAGATGGATGGCAACAAGCAAGGTCACCTGTGTTGGGACGCTGGATTACATCCATCTAGAACATGCTTTACTATTACCGAAAGCATTTTATTTGATGTCAGTTAATATATGTGTCTTTTTTAAATGGTGATCAGTACTTTATTTATTTGATAACTAGACGCAATCTAAAGCCCAGGGCAGGGGTGGCCAGCTTTTTTGGCAGCAGGGCATGTACTGTTGAGCCCCGCTTCCCGGTGACCTGGCTGCGGTATGTTACATTCAGCGCGTGTGTTGGCCACCCCTGGCCTACAGGAAAAGTGTACTCATGATTATAAAGAAGCACATCTGTAAATAATTGGCAGCAAACATCCGTGATACCGCGCCGGTACCACCGGTATCGTCGAGAGAGCCCTCCACTATATCCGACGAACAACTCGCAGTTGAATCTAGGCCACAGAATGGTGAGTACATGTTATACAGTTTCAGTCACACCTTTAAGTAGCTCTTCTTAAATTATATAAAAGGAAGATAATGACGACAGATGGGTCCTTAAGTCAAGTCATCATTACCTAGGAATTAGCACACTGATCTTTTTATGCATACTTCGAATTAAAAAAAACTGCCATCATCATCATAAGTTACTTCCTTCCATACAATATTCATCTTTTATGCAATCTATGTGTCTCTTTGAATACTTCCCGTAAACACACTTGTGCTTAAAACCTATAATTATCACAGTATTATTATTTAATCATTATTATTATTCCTCATTTTTGTGTACCACATGTCCATACCGTGACCAACAGTTACACTTATAAAATATTTTTTTGGTACCGGCGCTACTTTCTAAATGAAAATAACTTATACATTACAAAAACAAAAATTAAATAAATTTTATTTATTTATTTTAGTTGTAGATTTGTTCATTTTCAATCCACGCAAAGAGAGAAAGAATGCTTGGGCCACGGAATTGTAGTTTCAGATAGATTTACTAACATATATGCACGACCGTTACTCTAATGTTTATTTTAAAATCATCATAGTTATGAAAGGTAAAAATAATTAATTTAGACATATCATATTAAAGGCACTAGTACTAAAACTAGTACCTAGAATCTGTTTTTTCATTCTGTGTCTGTATGGACATATGACTTTATGATACCGGTCTCCGTGACACACTGTCCTCCGCTTAATAAAGCCGTAATGGCAGTTGTAAATGTGACAGTAGTGTATGTATGCGTGTGTGGACGCAGTGCTGGCGATGGCGGAGCCCGACGTGATCGCGAGTACGAAGGCCAACAGCCTGAAGCACAACCGCGGCGCCGGAGCCATCGTGGCCGTGTGCGGGGCGGGCGCGCCGGCGCCGGCCGGGCCGCCCGCGCCCGCGCCGCCCGCGCCCGCCGCCGCCGGGGCCGGGCCCGTCGCGCCGCCCCGCAAGAAGAAGAGGAGTACGTACTGCATACCTCACATTTATCGTCCCCACTCCATTTATTGGAACGTTAGTAACTATCGTTATGATGCCATCGTTATTTTCATGTTAGCGTTTAATAAGCTCAGTTATTTTACGATAAATGCTAAGAAATGAAGTCTATTTACGAGTATTAAAAACAAATTTAAACTCTAAAATGCAATATTACACAACAATGTCGTTATTCTGCCGTTACTTTTCTATTGTTACGTAAATAGTATAGAAGAGTATAGTTAAGAATAATAATTTTATTTAAAACACTTTAAAATACACTACTGACGAAATAACTGTGCGCATCTGTGTACTTCCCGAATGCGTCTTCCTCGATAGATATAATCTGGGCGTCTTTAAATGAAAAGTGAATCGGTTTCTTCTAGACAAGCGCGCTCCATAGTAGTGTCGCTTGACATCAGGCGAACTGGCGGGCAAGGAAAAAAAAACTGAAGCTGCAATTGGTTTTGCAGTGGTAAATTTTAATATAAAAACTCGGTGTAAAGACAGTTGGGGTCGTAATGTTTCGCATTAGTAATTATCGTCCTTACCGAATTCGATATTTTTGCATAAAAACATTTAAGGGTGATTATTTTTTAGAAATATTAGAACGTCATTAACTCCTCCAAAGATAAGAATGCAGATATTTAAAACTACACATAAGATAATGAAAACTTAAACTACACCACTGCTGTCAAGCAATAAGACAAGAATAAAAACAATCTGAATTATAAAAGAGAGAACTATTAAAAGCAGAAGAATGATTTGTCCAATTATGTTCGAATATTCACTCTTAATCAAATTATATGCTAGCGGCTAACTTCAGAGGCGTACAGTTATTTTGTATTGGTATTGTATGTCTGTAGACAAGTTGCACGGGTCGCAGTCGCTGTCGACGACGGACGGCGACAACGTGAGCGTGTGCACGACCGACACGGACGAGTACCGCTACGTGCCGCGCCGCGCCGACAAGCCGCAGCTCGACTCCTTGATCGTGGAGGTACGTATCTACACGTACAAGCTTTTTCTCTTAACATGTGATATTTTTTCTTAAGTAAGCAAGTCTTGCCGCTCTATGAATAAGCCTAGCATCGCGAGGGCCTTCACAAACATGTAATTGTCGGACACAAAGGTGCATTTTTTTCACTTGCTTTTTTATTGATGGAATTTTGATTTAGTAAGTTTATTGGAGTGTACCTCAGCTAAGTCGAGCAATACAGTTTACTTTTTTATCTAAATAGATGAAGAACACAAGACAAAAGTAGTTGGGCTAGTAAGCAATTCATTTTAGTCTTGATAAATTAAAACAAATATTAAATCTTGAGTATCTAGGGGTCCACTAAATTAAAGTGGTTTAATAAGCAGTTTAGAATAAAGCCAGTGTCTGATAGAGAATGTTATATAAATTGTTCCAGCCGCCTCCACCGAGTGCAGTGAACCAATCGATGGCATTGCCGAGCCCCGCCAGTACCATCGAGTCCCTTACCAGAGAGTTCCAGGACTCTTTAGAGTTATCACATTCAAAATATGGTAAGTTATAATAATTTGACTAATCTAATTCCAAGATCCGGTGATTTTTTATAGTATAATATGACATTTGTAAAATATTCGTTCCTGAAACGTTTAGACATATAAAAAAAGATAAATTAACACTTAAAATATAATAATCGACTAGCAAACAATGCGAAAATGTAGATAAGAATTAAAACAAACAAAAATTGTACATCAAAAAAGTATGAATTAAAAACGTCATAAATACAGTTTAAAAACATTCGAAACCTGAAATTCTCAGAACGCGATGTCAATAGTTTTCGAATTATGAAACGATTCTTCAGTACGCGCTGATTGTATTGACACACACACACACACAAACTATATATTATATAGGTCCTCGCATATACCTACCTAACGTTTTATGAATTGACAACATTTCATTGTTTTAACACCCATTTATATTATAATTTTATTTGAAACTAGATCGAAAAATAGGATACCAGTATTTTTTTATTTTCCCGATATTCAATCATTTTCATATTTATTTTCGACTTTGAAGTTCTTTCTATTCTAAACGGACGCAAGTGCCAAATGACGTCATTTGTACGGTTATTAGACGGTAAAATGTCGTAATTTTTCAGACCCTTTAAAAATTTTCTTAGGTCAGTTTGACATCTATCATAATAATTATTCATAACCTTACATTATGTACCTATTTCGTTATTGATTTACAACTATTTCGACAAAATTTCAATTATCTCAGTTTCCGCCAGTTGCTCCTGGTCCTCAGTTTTTTCCGTAATGAAGGAATACAAGAAATAAATAAAAATGTTTTGAAACTATATAGGAAAACAAAGAAACAGTGTTTTTGTTTTGGTGGCTTAATAATTTTAAAATGTTGTCAATTGTGTAATACATTATTTCACAATATTTGTCAAAACGGACGTCGTTAGTTGCTTGTATACCTCTTTTGCCGACTGTACTTGCCAGATTCTAGTTAAAGCTTTGAAAATTACTTGCATGTACACACAGTTACACATCAAGCAATACTTTTACAGTATAAGCTGATTTCTAACTGTACGAAAAGCGAGATCAATTTATACACTGTGGTAAAAAACCTTGTCCGATCCGAAAGGGGCATATCATCATCAGCCTATAGCAGACCACTGCTGGACGTAGGCCTCCCCCAATGTGCGCCATTTCACCCTGTGCTTGTCGCATCCAGCGTCCGCCAGCAACCTTTCGCAAATCATCACTCCATCTTACCGGAGGGCGTCCTACGGACATTTGCCGAGTTATCGGTTCTTCTACAGATATGGCCAGCGCACTGCCACTTCAGCTTGCTAATTCGGTGCGCTATGTCGGTAACTTTGGTTCTCTGTCGGATAACCTCGTTGCGGATTTTATCCTTCAGAGAAACTCCGAGCATAGCACGCTCCATGGCACGCTGAGCGTCTTTAAATTGGTAGATTAGCCGTACTTTGAGTGTCCATGTCTCAGCACCGTAGGTCATGACTGGTTGAAAACTTTCGTTTTCAAACATTGCGGTATGGGTGATGAGAAGACTTCACGTAGTTTTCCAAATGCTGCCCAGCCCACCTGAATCCTCCTCTTGGCCTCTCTCTCGAAGTTGTTTTACCTAACTGCAAAATCTGCCCGTGTATGCCCTTACCTTTCCAGTCCAATGTCTTAAGAGTCCGGCGGACCGAATTTCTCTTACAAACGTAATACCGAAATAAATCGTAATTCAAACACAATTTAATCAAATTGTATTATTATTCGTATTCGATGCCGTTAATCTAGGTTTCTACGCTAGTATTTTGTCCAAAATACTTCACTGGAAATAAATATAAGCGAATAAAATACTTTTGCTAAAATTACCAAGTTTTTTCAATCGATCAACGATTTTCCAATCTTTTATTACCAGTTAAGTAGTATAGTACCAGACCAGACGAAATAGTACAGTAGGAACCTAGATTGACGGTATACTAATCCGAATTATAACATAGTACCGCACCGTAAGTATTGCCTCTCATTCTATATTTTGGGTTATTTTTTACTTGTAAAATGAAACGGTTATATAAATAGAACCTTTTGTATACTGTCTGGAAATCTGGATACGTTCACAGGTCGGACAGGGTTTTCTTAACACATTGTCCTAGAAATTTATAGGTTAATTGTGTATTTGTGTGTACGTAAACGAGATTTTCATACTGATTAATGAAATGTGGTTAGCGAGCGATAGGTCATCGTTGAGCATCCACGAGTCGCGGTCGAGCGGGCGAGCCAGCGACTCGTCCCGCAGCAGCACGGCCGCGTCCGCTCGCCCCATAATACAACAACAACATAAAGGTATCATCTACCTTTCAGTGACTTTATACGAGTTAGGAACCTCGCTTGCGATTATCTTAAATGAGATTTCTTTCTGTTATTTTAAAATAGGGAATTTTACATAAGAGAATCATAAGATTCTAAGATTTTCAACGACCCACCTACGGCCATGCACTCATACTTTGGTCCCGCGGGTCTTAGAAATCTCTGTAATGCGGCCTCAATAATTATAAGTACTCGAATTACAACATTGAACCATCTCGTTCTTACTCATACCTCCAACTTTTATTATCTTATCTTGACACTTACAGTCGTAATATAAGAAACGTTATTTCTGAAATATTTTTATACTAATGTCACACGTTATATTTTTACTTGAAGAAGTGTCAGCCCCGGATCTAGGGATCTAATATTCTCAGGGAGCGCCAAATCATATAAGTATTTAAAATTAAAATTGTTTCATAATTATTCAATTGATCTTTAAATGCCCACTTGGTTTTTGAATTGGCAAAACTTCTTATCCAGGTTCTCATTGTCCCGGTCACAAATATTGGCAAAATCTCAAAGGTTGGGGAGAGAGGGTTCCACTATTAAGATTCTACCCTGATTTGAAAAAATCTTAGATGGGTGTAGAAGTAGGATCTTAACTTAGGGTAAATATTAAGTTAATGATATTTCGTATGTCTAGCATGGGCAAGGGACTTTTTTGGTATTTACAGCAGTTTACTTAGTTTTCTCCGCTTACGAAACTTAAAAGTATGCGCCTTGAAAGTCTGTTTGGGGCGGACGATGTTATTTGTAAATAGACGGTAATGTTTATCAGAGGAGCAGTTGTGGCGCGCGGACGAGCGCGGCGTGCGCACGCACAGCGAGGGCCGCGCCACGCCCCACGCGCCGCGACCCGCCGCCGCCAGGTACCGCCACCACCGACACCATCGCCACTACCGACACCACCGCTACTACCGACACCACCGCCACCACCGACACCACCGCCACTACCGACACCACCGCCACTACCGACACCACCGCTACTACCGACACCACCGCCACCACCGACACCACCGCCACTACCGACACCACCGCCACTACCGACGCCACCGCCACTACCGACACCACCGCTACTATCGACACCACCGCCACCACCGACACCACCGCCACTACCGACACCACCGCCACTACCGACGCCACCGCCACTACCGACACCACCGCTACTATCGACACCACCGCCACTATCGACACCACCGCCACCACCGACACCACCGCCACTACCGACACCACCGCCACTACCGACGCCACCGCCACTACCGACACCACCGCTACTACCGACACCACCGACACCACCGCCACTACCGACACCACCGCCACTACCGACACCACCGCCACTACCGACACCACCGCCACTACTGACACCACCGCCACTACCGACACCACCGCCACTACCGACACTAACGACACCACCGCCACTACCGACACCACCGCCACTACCGACACCACCGCCACCACCGACACCATCGCCACTACCGACACCACCGCCACTACCGACACCACCGCTACTACCGACACCACCGCCACCACCGACACCACCGCCACTACCGACACCACCGCCACTACCGACGCCACCGCCACTACCGACACCACCGCTACTACCGACACCACCGACACCACCGCCACTACCGACACCACCGCCACTACCGACGCCACCGCCACTACCGACACCACCGCTACTACCGACACCACCGACACCACCGCCACTACCGACACCACCGCCACTACCGACACCACCGCCACTACTGACACCACCGCCACTACCGACACCACCGCCACTACCGACACCACCGCCACTACCGACACCACCGACACTACCGACACCACCGACACTAACGACACCACCGCCACTACCGACACCACCGCCACTACCGACACCACCGCCACCACCACTACCAACACTACCATCACCCCCATCACTGCTACTACACTGCCTCCCTCAACTTAAAACATCATTTCAAAAAAGTTGTTCTACAAGAATATGAAAAGTTGTTAAGAAAATAATCAGGAATGCGTAACATTTACGATCGTCATCAGTGGCGTAGTGTGTATTTTTTTCAGTGGAAATTCAAAGCTACTGGTTTTTAGCCTCCTTCGCTCGGGACCACGCTACGCCACTGGCGGTAGCCACTTTTACTATAGAAACTAAATACTGCAGATACGCACTGCAATATCAGAAACGCACAATTATTTCGTCAGTTCTGGAGATATGCGTAGAGCTGGCATGTGTAGTGAGTGCGTAACGTGCGCAGGCGCAGCAACTCTGACTCGGTGAGCGCGGCGCGGCGGCGCTCGGCCGGCGACGAGCAGCAGCTAGGGCTGGCACTGCGCACGCGCACCACGTCCGGCCAGCAGCTCTCCGACATCGAGATCCTCGAGCAGGTCACCGTGCTCAACCTGGACACAGGTCAGTTGCCGACGCTCGGCCGGCGACGAGCAGCAGCTAGGGCTGGCACTGCGCACGCGCACCACGTCCGGCCAGCAGCTCTCCGACATCGAGATCCTCGAGCAGGTCACCGTGCTCAACCTGGACACAGGTCAGTTGCCGACGCTCGGCCGGCGACGAGCAGCAGCTAGGGCTGGCACTGCGCACGCGCACCACGTCCGGCCAGCAGCTCTCCGACATCGAGATCCTCGAGCAGGTCACCGTGCTCAACCTGGACACAGGTCAGTTGCCGACGCTCGGCCGCCGGCGAGCACCGACTGGAACTCACTCCGCTTACGACGATCATCACCACTGGGTATTATAATGCACAGGAAATGACGAGACGAGAATGAATAAGATGTGACGTAATTTATAGTTGGCACTAACGATTGTCATAGAGGTATTCGTATGACAACCCCGATGGCTTTACGTGTTCGATTAAAAATTGTAATTATGCGGTTAGCATTTATATTTCATCAGTTTTAAATTCAACGATTCTTTTGACTCAGGCTAGTAATATAATGTTTATGGACGTGTGTTCGTTGTAGGCGAGCGGGTACCGCTGAGTGTGGCTGAGCACAAGCTGCCGCAGTGTATCAACCCACTGAGCCTTCACATCATGAGGCTTACTTCCGAGTACATCGGACGAGCCAACGACGACGACAATGCAAGGTACATTTTAATACTCAACTTACTAATACAACGGTGAAGGAATTGTTTACACTTCTAAGTACAGTCAACAAAAGAGCTAAGTATACAGTAAAGAGGCAGTGAACGACATAGGTATCGAACGAATTATTCGCCTAAAGTCTTGGTGTGTAGGCAGTTAACAACACCTGTGTTTTGGCATAAATTGCGTGACACATTATAACAGAATCTTTGTTAAAACCAAGACGTTGTTAGCTACCTGTATACCTAACTCTTTTGTCGAGTGTACATTGAACTAAAATATTATTATTAACTCCACCCATTATAACAAAAATGTTTAGTAAAGTCAACAGAACACCACGGTATCCAAAACTGTCAAATTTCTTTAATCGATTTTAATTTAATCTTCAAATAATAGAGTTTATTATCTATTGGGGAAATTTAACAGTTTGTGGTAACGTTATGTACTGTTGTCTCTACATTGGAACATATTGGGTTACACAACGACATCTTTTTGTTTGTATCAACTAATACTTACATTTTCCCTGTGAGCAATGACTTTATAATCAGTGTTTTTAGTCTTCAGATTCTTAGTAAGATCAGTAACTTAACAGAGTAAGATAGGTAGGGACTTTTCCTTGTAAGAAGTGAATACATTTTCAGAGCTGACGGCAGACGCCGGCTGTCTTGGCGGCGTCGTCTGAACATGTCCACACTAAACCTCACCTGGAAGTCCGACCACTCGTCTAACCTCAGTCTAGAGACTAGGTTAATATTACTATCTCTATCTTTGTCACCGCTTGCTAAGGGTTGCCAGATTATAATATTGGCGATAATAAAGTCATGCATGTCTTGTCGCTTTTTCAAAAAACTTGCGAATATTATATAACAATCTTTGACGTGCAAGTTTTTACTGATTTTTTATTGATACAGAGTGTAACTTAATAAACAGAATAGCTAACTAAAAAGGTGTTATAGTGCCCAATAACTATGATAACGTACAACTTTTTTTAATACAGTATGTACCAAGAAAAAATTCATTTTCCCGTAAAAACTCAACAAGTTAACTTACATGTATTTCTGAACGTTGTAGGAACGGAAGTTAGTTGCATTTTCGGGGTCCTATAACACCTTCAGGAACTCCTTTATGCATGGCATTAATAAATTTAACATTAAATATATTATATTCTACGAAATTCTTGACGTTACGTTAACATACCCTAATAGTGGTCACAAACAGATTTAGGGTAAGGATTTTATGTAACACCGTTACCCGCGCCTCTGTCCGCGTAGAATTTAACAAAAATGTACCCTAAATTACTCCTTATAACATCAACTTTCTGCCAATGAAAGTCTCCCGTCGAAATCGGTCCAGCCGTTTCGGAGATTAGCCGGAACGAACAAACAAAAAAAAATATTTTTATTATAGGTACCGTAAGTACTTTCATATGTATTGTTCCTCCGGCTTCAAGCCCACGCACAGCCAAGCAAATAATCTTCACCCAGCTCTTAGATACTGTGTTACGTTATAATAATTGTTGCTTTAACGCGTAACATTACGAGTATAATAAATATTGAAATCTTAACGTCTGGCAACCCTACTTGCAGATTGTTTTCATAGCTTGTATGGACTATAGATTGTCTGCGTTTAAAAAAATATTATTGCTATGAGTGCTTATTGTTTGGAAATCACAACAATATTATGAGATTGCTAAAAAATTAGCTCTAAAGTTTTCAACACAACATCAACGCCCCTAAAAGTAGGTACAAAATATATTTTTCTGATTCATTAAACCACTTGGTCGTTTTGAAATTATTCAAAATAACGTGGCTAGGAACATACAGTATAAGGTACTCTTTAAAAATGTCATATTTCATTTATTTATTAACCAACTTATATTTACAGTGATACACTACAAATACAAGTTACAGGTCAAATAAAGAGTAAAGCATAGACAGCAGAGTAGATATTTTAAACATATTATATAAAAAATTTGAAACATTAATTACACTTAAACTTAGACTGCCTCATTAGCCTATGGTCCCAAATGAGACTGCTACACTGGAGGTCCTGGGTTCGATCCCCAGGTCGAGCAAAGTGTTATTGGGTTTTTCTATGAAATTCTCATTAGCAGCTCGGAGTCTGGATTTGTGCCCGGTTAATGGCTATAGGCTCGCCCCCTATAACATGAGACCTAAACATACCGGCGAACTGTGGGTGTACATTAAGTACATCTCTGCCCAACCCTTCGGGGAATACAGGCGTGATGGTATGTTATAATTACACTTAAATGCCCACAAAAACGCAACACCAAAACAAATCGCAATCCCAATAATATTCTATAATATAACTGCTTTCTTTTTTGTTTCCATACTCGTTGGATCCCTCATTGTAGTTGCATAAATTCACAGCGGACCAACATTAATACACTATGATTTTCTAAAGGAAATATTGTAACTTGCTGGCTCAGGCTAGAGCCACTATTTTTAACCTTATAAAGTATTTAAATAAACTTTTATGTGACTATGTGATATAATTTACATAGTAGAAAAACAGCATAATCGTAGTCGCCATTTTAATCATTTTTTTCTATTCGTGATAGGCTTACGCTTGACCGCCAATTTGCCTGATGTTAAGCGATACTGCGATCTACGATGGAACGCGCTTGCCTAGAAGACATCGACTCACTCGTGATTTAAAGACAGCCAAATTATATCTATCCGGGAAGACCCACTCGGGAAGCATGTTCTTCGTCCGAATTATTATCAATTTCATCGCAATCATTTTTATGATTTTAGCATCACAATCATCATGATCCTAATCAGTTGTATCATCATTAATATCAGCCTCGTGTCCGCCGTCATCATCCTCATCATCATCACAATTTACTATAATCTCCATAGGCGTAATAGTCGCCGAACACCCAGTTGTCGTGCCCATACCATAATCATCATGATCACCATTTTCATAGAAAATATCAGAAATAATAACATTGCCAACAAGCCTTCATCGTCGTAATCAAAACATCATCATCTTATCCTAATATAGTTTAGTGGAAAAATCTTATCCCCACTTAACATTTTATTTGTTTTGTAAATTGGACCTTATTGGTTCGCTGGACATGGCAAAATGCTTTTTAACATTATCGCAAAACATATTGAATAAAGCTTTATTGATGCTTATTTTTCATTTATAAGATCGTATCTAAGAAAATACAACGTCAATAACAAGTTTTTCGTTTTTTAGAATAAGAATAACGTACACGACTACAAACAAACTCTCGATAAATTCAGTTATATTTTTCTAAAAAAGGTGGTCAGAAATCAACCACATTTATATGGGACCTCAACAAGCAAAGGCGCATTTTAGTAGAGCTTAAGGAAGTTGGACTGACTATAGCACACTTCATTTTGTAGCTAATGAGTGCTGTTCCTTACAGGGAAACTGACGAGGAGAGTGAGAGCGTGTGTGTAGGTGGCGCAGAGGACGAAGCGAAGGAGATGAAGCGCGAGTCCACGGACAGACAAACTACCGGTATCAAGAGAAAGACTGAGAAGTAAGTCATAACCGATCCTATGCCTCGGGGGGGATAGGGTGGATCGAATAAACTTTAAGACTGAAATTTAGTTAACTAATCGGCATCAAGCATTTTTCAACTGTTAAGAGTAATCTGGCATAATCAGACTAGCCTTTAAGTAGCGTAGCTTAAAAGTAAAAGCTAAGTACAGTCAACCGCACATCACGGTATCCAAAACTGTCAAATTTCTTCAATCGATTTTCAATGTAATCTCCAAATAATAGAGTCTATTATCCATTGGGGAAATTTGACAGTTTGGTAACTTGGTGTGCTGTTGACTGTATATATACAAGTTTTGTTTATAGATTCCACTCGAACTTTAGTGGCGCATTTGTATGCAAAGATTGATAGTGTATGTAAGTTTCGAGCTGCAATATCCCGTATCCTGTATATTTCTGTCTCTGAGAAATCTATATTTAATTTTGCGTTGAGTACTGGGTCATCAAAATCTCTTCTGTGTTTCTTCTCAGAGGTCGTCAGCTAGGAAATGCCGACACCATCTAGTACTTAAAAAAAAGACATGTAAAAGCATCCTTGAGAGATCTATTTACAGAAATAAATAAATATCATTTCATTTCTTCAGATTTAAGGCTCTTCGCCTAAGATCGCGGTGAAAAATATAATTTTGTTTCACGGTTGTTATCATATCTCATGTTGCCTGAGTGTGATAAAAAAAACAGATTTCCCTTATCATTCAGAAATTAATTGTGAGTAGGGTTCAATATTATAGTCACAATTTTTTAACTCTAGGATTACTGCAAAACTGGTGAAAAGTCATTCACAGGACAACATAAACAAGAAATTGACACACGATATGAACTTCAGGTGACAGTTTGACGACTAACATATTAACGACCAACACGCTTCCGACTCGCAGTAACATTGTGTAATATTCATAATCGTGCTTGCCAGTTCACTGGTTATGGTAGTTAAGGCAAGGACTGGCCTTTAAGAAGAAACCATAAGTAATTCTTCAACAATGTCGGTTTCTCTAAGGTGGGCAAAGAGAAGGTTTTTTAAGTGTC
Organism: Acronicta aceris; assembly: GCA_910591435.1. Classification (NCBI taxonomy): domain Eukaryota; kingdom Metazoa; phylum Arthropoda; class Insecta; order Lepidoptera; family Noctuidae; genus Acronicta; species Acronicta aceris. Next base: position 1,247,405 of record OU342767.1, on the reverse strand, counting down.
GTTGCCCACATTCGCGAGTTTTTGGAGCAAAACGCATTAAAATTAATACTTTAGGTGTGTGTGTTGACGCTTTTTTTTCACTAAGCTGTATCTCAAAAAAACATATATATTTACTAGCAATGTAGGTCGCACATTACTAGTATTCTCGTTAACCCCTCGTGCTAAGCTAAATGCTTGTGTTACGAGTGGGTTCACGTCGGTAGTGCAATGGGTGGGTTTCGAACCGGCAACCACTTGATCGCAAGTCCGACACGAATAGAAAATCATAATAATTAGAATTCACTAATATTTTCTTAATAAAAATAAGCCGATTTTGAAATAACAAAAACTAATAATAAGGAAACAAATTATTTTAGTAGCGTCTAGCAATGGAAATTGGACGATATGAAGCTCGTTAATTCTACCGCTATAGGGAATGAAGGTATTGTCATAACAAACGTTTTTAAACGCGGCGTGGCTTGCAGATGTTAGTTTATTTAACTCTGCCCTACACAAAGTGGACTTCCAAAATTTTAAACATTCCAGTTTGTAAGTCAGGGTGGAACACACCCTGAGATCAGACAAAATGGTAAATAGATTTGAGTGATTGAATGATCAAGTTCTTACAATGTTTTGTTCATCCTCGGTTCACCCGCTTTGGAACTAAAAATCCATCACTTATTGGATTTAAAATATACGCATACAACACCATACTTGTACCGAACCCTTTGAGGTATACAAGTACCTAATAACACAGGTGAGTACTGACAAACGGGAAGACTCCAAGTATAAGGTCGACTTGAGAGATATATTACACCAAAAAGGCATACACTGCCCTCTTTGCTTGTCACAAAAAAAAGTCGAAACATTGTCATCCTTTTCAGGTTGAAGCGTTTCTTCGGCAGCACAGTAAAGAAAACAGTGGATGCGGCGAAATCTTTAGCTCAAGAAGTGTCTCACGCTAGACATAAAGAGGACGTGGCCGATATAGCAGATGACGTCAGAGGCGAGCACAACATCAAACTAAAGGCGTCCAACTCACACAAGGGACCTTATGACTTTGACGGCTGCGTTAGACATGTCCAGGTTCGTCAAAAGCTGTTTAGACTCCTTTTTTCCTCAAACATCGGTTCCAAATATTGTCTACATTAAAGCATATAAATTGACTGCAAGACATATTAACATACAGTTGAAATAGCTGAGTCTAGAAACGTTCCTTCATTGACTTTTATTTGTATAAATCCAAGTATTCTTCCAGAAGTCCCCACATAGAAACTATTTTGGTATCTGCCCATCGACTCTGAAGATAAATTACTGTTGGAAGTTGGTTTTCTGTAGATTATTATAGTTGCCTACGAATCTCTCAAATATTTTGTATTGAAAACTTGGACGGCGCCTCTATCGTCACCTGAGGAATTTAAATTATGACAGATTCAATACCGATTAGTAAACTTACTAGTTCGGCTTCGTTTTGTAAAAAGTGATTTGGTGATGGTTGCACAGGAGATGGGGTCTGCGCACTGCGGCGCGGTGTGGTGCTGCAAGTTCAGCGTGTGCGGGCGCCTGCTGGCCACGGCCGGCCAGGACAAGCTGCTGCGCGTCTGGGTCACCCGCGACGCTTACCACATGTTCCAGGTCTCAACACTCACATCACTGTTTTATATTGCATAAACCATAAAAAAAACATATTTTACACATCGTCATCCTAGCCTCTCGAACCTAACGTATTCTCTTCTTCTTAGCATAGAATTTGTATAGCCCACGTATGCACGACGTCTAACACAAATTTGATATGGTTATATTTTTTTCATGTTATTGGATTCTATTTATTGTCAACTTTTTTATAAGACTATAAAACAAATATATGTCAGCTAGCCTAATCTCTAAGAGTTATTCAATCACTTTTAAAATGTAGCGATAGAAATGGCGGGATAGTGAAGTATGTGTTGTACGCAGGAGATGCGCACGAAATATAATGCGGAGCAGCTCGCATCGCCGTCGCCGGCGCCCTCGCAGGAGTCGCTGGCGGGCGCCGCGGGGGCCGGGCCGCCTGGGGCATGCCCGCACGGGGCCTGCCCGCCCGGGGCATGCCCGACCGGGGCCTGCCCGCCCGGGACCTGCCCGCCCGCGCCTAGACCCGCCGCGCCCTTCTGTGCAGAGCCCTTCTGCGTCTACTCCGGACACTCCTCCGACCTGCTCGATGTCTCCTGGTCTAAGAACTACTTCATCCTGTCCAGCTCCATGGACAAGACCGTCCGCCTGTGGCACATATCGCGCGGCGAGTGCCTCTGCTGCTTCCAGCACATAGACTTTGTGACCGCCATCGTGTTCCACCCGAGGGACGACCGGTACTTCCTGTCCGGTAGCCTCGACGGCAAGCTACGGCTTTGGAATATACCTGACAAAAAGGTTGAAATATATTTTTTATTTATAAATACCTACTTAAAAATATTATATCTTTTAATAATAATTTTACACTGACTTTAAGAGCATGTTTCAAACTATTTACGGTATTTTTATAATATAATAACTACATTATGCCTATCACATTCATTTTAATAAGGTTTTTATTGAACATGTCTGCCATTAAATTGTGAAACTGAAATAATGAAAATGAAGTACCGATATGATGTAAAAATTTTGAATAACAGGTCGCAGTGTGGAATGAAGTGGACGGCAAAACGAAACTTATAACAGCCGCAAACTTCTGTCAAAACGGCAAGTTCGCAGTGGTCGGCACATACGACGGTCGTTGTATATTCTACACCACGGACCAGCTCAAGTACCACACACAGATCGACGTGCGCTCCACCAGGGGAAAGAACTCCACGGGACGGAAGATCAGTGGGATCGAACCGATGCCCAACGACGACAAAATACTCGTCACGTCAAACGACAGCAGAATACGACTGTACGACCTTCGAGACTTAAACCTTTCTTGCAAATATAAAGGATACGTCAACGTCTCCAGCCAGATAAAAGCATCATTTTCCCACGACGGGAAATACATAGTGAGCGGGTCGGAGAACCAGTGCATCTACATATGGAAGACGTACCACGACTACTCCAAGTTCACGTCGGTGAGGAGAGACCGCAACGATTTCTGGGAAGGCATCAAGGCCCACAACGCGCTGGTCACCTGCGCCGTGTTCGCGCCCAACCCGGACCATATGATCCGCATGATCAACGAGCGGGAGGAGGAAGCTAAACTCGCCAATAAGGACGCCGATGAAAAGGAGGAAGTCGTATGTATCTTTTAATTTTCTTTCCATATTAAGCTGGAGCGACCAATTTTTTTTTAATTATGGAAGTTCTCTTATGACCGGTCCCTATAATGTTCCCTACGTAACCCTATAACGTGATGAAATCCGTTGATAGATTTGCTTACTAGAGATGGGATTTTGGCATAAGATCCATACAAGTCATGTCAAAATCCTATGTATCCTACGTAAACAAATCTATTGGCAGATTAGTTATAGGGATTGGCCGTTAGTCTTTTCTCTCCTCTCTGTCCCTTTCCTCACGAGTCATAATCATACTAATAATAGAAATGTGAAAGTGTCTCTGACTGTGTCTTTTTGCAAGTTTTACAAGCCTAAACTGCTGAACCAATTTTGATGAATTTTTATATAAAGATAGACCTCGCCTCGGAAAAAGACAAAATTTTATTTTAATATTTCCACTGGGATGCGAATGGAACTGTGGGCAATAGCTAGTTCGTGATAAGACTTATACCAACAATCTTGGATTTAAAAGAAATGCTCGTTTTTGGAGTAGATATATTTATTTGCTAGACTTGCCGAGGCAGAGGCATTATGGCATTATTATTTTTTACCGGACTGCGCCAATAGGGTTGTCTTTCTCAAATGTATAAATGTATGTTTGAGAGGCGTCGTTAGATATGTGTCAAAAAACTAAAAAGTGTAAAATAAAAAAAAACCATCTTCCAAGACCTCATGCAGTCGGAGGCATAAAAAAAATTGTCATCTTGTTTCCATATTTTTGGCAGTCGGGTTTTTTTGTAATAAGATGTTAAACCAGCACACGGGCCGCGGCAACTATAGACGCCAGACCTTAATTGATAAATCTAATTTGTGTCCAGTAATTTCACTGACCTTTACACTTCAAACTGGAACATGCTAGCGTTAATAATAATAATAATAATAATAGCCTTTATTTAACAATCTTCCTATATACAAAATATTTATTACTTGACACCGGTTTTGCGAAGATTGTCTTGCTTCCCAGCATAGGCCTCCCCTAGAGCTTGCCACAGAGTGCGATCGTATGTCTTCCTTGTCCACGTGATGCCTGCTATTCTTTTAATATCGTCCTCCCACCTACGACGTTGTCTCCCTTTCTTTCTTTTGTATTGTCTTGGACACCACTCTGTTACGTCCTTGGTCCATTTATCTTTTTTGTTCCTTATCATGTGTCCTGTCCATCTCCATTTTAGTTTTTTGATACAATACGTTACATCTGTTATTCCAGTTTTCTTACGAATTGTTTCTATTTTTATTTTGTTTCGTAGTTTAACATTGAGCATGCTTCTTTCCATACTATGTTGGCAGGTCTCTAGTTTGTGTATGTTGTGTTCTGTTAAACTCCACGTTTGGCATCCATATGTCAGAAATGGCATGCTAGCGTTAACACATTATAATTATTTAGCGGCAGAATGGAAATGGTGATACCACCCCAGACGAATTGAACTTCAAGTCTTCTACGACTGACCTTGTTATTTTCCAGAAGGGTCCAGAAGGCGGCATGGTGGCGTCGTCGCAGACCGGCCACGTGCTGGTGAGCGCAGACTTCAGCGGCTGTATCAAGGTGTTCGTGCACAAAGCCAAGCCCAAGCACAGCTCGCTGCCGGCCTCCGCCCTCGCCTGAACACGGCCACCGGCCTCATCAAAACCAATCAATGAATCCAAGCTAACATAAGACTTCACATTTTTTTTATGTTTTGCGACGCGCATAAAATTTGGGTAAATAAAAAAACCTACAATGTCTTCGCTGTTTGATCTGTTACAGCTGAGCGCAAAGCTAGTCAAGACTGGTCACCTTGTGGTTTTTCATATGAGACGACTTATGATTCAATTCATGTTTAAAACTCATAGAAGCTCATCAGCAGTTTTTTATTGTGAATTATATTAAGACCCATCATCAGCGGTCATTTTGGAACTGCTGAGATTGACATTTACCAAAAGATGTCAATACCCTACTGACAGTGATGGAATAATTCCAAAATCCAGTGTGACCATTTTACCCGACTGCGCAAAAGAAATGCGGGATATTTTTTGCATGATTTACTTTTTGTTTCTTTGTATCAATGAACTAAAATTTCTTACTTCTGCCTGTCAGTTATGGCGACGATGTCATCTGGCTATCGGACGTAAATAAAAAACTAAATGGCTCCTATCTAGAGATGGGTTTCTGCCCAGGTATTTAGGCCGAAAAAAAGAAATGCCCTGGCATAAACCAATCTCTACTCCTATCACTAGCAGAGGTCATAATTTTATGTCGCAGTCGGGTTTTTGGGGTTTTAAATAATGTTTTTATAATCCGCGTGATAGATGTTTATGTCATCATAATGTATAGTAACGTGATACCTGAGATTAAATGAAAACAATATTTTCATCAAAAGATATAAAATATCACTAAAGGTTCATAATTACGATGGCACTTATTTTTGTTTGTGTATATAGACAATTGTTTTGAAGTTAATTATTATATTCTAGAAGCTACCATTATTATTATTATAATAGTGACCGTTGGAAATATTTTTTTATGATTATTCAAGGAAATGAAGGAGCATACCAAATAGTTTTAGCTGTATATAAGACGTTAAACATTGTCAGTAGCGTCGTCTTACTGTAACTACAGCGCTGACCCTTCCTTGAAACATTTTCTTCATGAGATAGGTTGATTATGTAAATTAGGCATGGAAATGAATGATACCTATACCCAATTTCCAAACAGTTTTGCCCGTTATTTCCTATTTTTGACTTGCATAGCTTGTTACTTGCTAAAAAAATTCGAGCTCTCTTGCGTTATTATTTTTGATTTCGTAGCAATGATTTTACAGGCACTGTTTATTTCCGTAATAGGATATTTCAAAACTCAATTCTAAGCTCTATGCCTATTGTAAACATGAAAAATAAAAATGATTTACGTTTTAATATACATACGTATAGAAAAAAAGATAAATTGTATTGTACATAGTAAGAAGTATCGATATGATTTTTTTTTAGTTCATATAAATGTTATTTTATAAATTAAATACTGTTGGTAATCTACGTCCAGTTAACGTTTAGTAATTTGTCATTTTATCACAAGAAACTTTGAGGCAAAATTTGATGGTAAAACACAATTAATTATCCATTTCAGGTTTTGTATAAACAAAAATACGGCCCTCGTCATTTTGCAATAGCTCTGAAATTGAGTGCGGTATTGTAAATAGGCTATATTTTGCCACGGCGCATCGTGTTCAAAACGGTCAGGTAATGTGACACGGACCGGAACGTATAATCTCTGAAGAAAATATCAATAAATTATTGTTACGCGTATATTTATCGACTAAAATGTGATGTTCTTTTTTTTATCTCAATCACTCTACTTCTTCATTGTCATTCTTTTAACACGTTGTGATTATTTCTCTTCATCGTTGACAATAATATTATGTATATATTGTATTTCTCATAATAAACCGATGGAATTATATTTCTAGACAGATAAGAAAAACTACCTACATCTATATATCCTTTCTCCCTCGATACGTATACGTATCGTAATCAATTAGATATACTTTGAATATTTTAGTTATAATTATTTATATTTTAGGCTGTGTTTTCTCTTATTATATTATATATGCAGACTAAACAAAATTATTTTTCGTTAAGTTCTTGCCTTATGTAAATGAAGTATTGTTTTTATGTAATAAGTGTACATTAGTGTTGTATAAAGATCATGATGCCATCATAATTAAATTGGAATATATTTTTAAATCGCATTTACCTTCATAAATAAATAATCGTTACATAAACGTTGTTTCATTCCTTTCAGTCAGCATATAGCCCTTTGGTTTGCGCTACATAGCTACGGAGAAACCTCTTTAGTCACAATTGTCACGATATTTATGAAAAGGTCGGAATAAAATGACGGTAGATTGACCATTTCCGTGATCATCAGTGTTTGCAAACGTCATCTACAAACCTTTTTCTAAGAGTAGTGTAAAGACAGTAACATATTTCTGCCATGCCTTTTTCCTAGTTTTCATTACGCGCTACGTAACTATAGAATAAGAATCGCGTAAACCATGGTAGAAACATATTTGTTTATGTAGAAGGTAGATGATCGGAGGATAAATAACTTCATTCAGTTTCCAACTAATGCAGTCATTATCGTACGTAATTTTATTGTAATTTGTGTGTTTAGTTTCAATAAATAAATAAAAAATAAAAAAAATCTACTGTTCTCAGCATTGCAAAATCATCTCTGACTGGAATTATCAGAGTCCAGACACAACAAAAGTTTATTTTTAACTACTAAGGTGGCAAACAAGTATACGGCCCGCCTGATTGTAAGCGGTTACTGTAACCTATGGACGGTTGTAACACCAGGGGTGTCACTCGCGGGTTGCCGACCTTGTAAATTAAGGAGGAATAGTTGGGCTGGCAGCATAGGAGAGAGACATGCTGCCATATATGTTGCCGCGGTAACGAAACACCACCAGTCCCCCACACTGCCAACACAACGCGTCCTCGCGGAGCTCTGACGACCTTGCTCACCGTTAGGAACACAACATAGCACGGAGCTATGTTATTTGGCTTCGATTTCCTGCAAGGTGGAGGTACTTCCCCAGTCAGTCAGCTTCAATTATTATGAGTGCAATTATTCGATACAACTACGCTCCACCTCTCTCAAAATACAAAACACTCGCTTAAAAATATAATTAATTTATTCATCAACATATAAAAAATGGAGTGCAATCAGGAATGTTCTAACTTCATAACAATATTGAATACAAAATTATTATATATACTTCTTACTTTAAAACCTTATAAAACATATATTTCACATTTACAAATACAATATAATCTACTTCCTCATAGCTATAAATACAGCACCTTAAAAAACTACAAATAAAAAGTTATTACGAACTATGAGCATTAGGGCGAAATGTATCCAAAATTGAATAAAGAAAATACGGTGGGAATATTTAAATGTAGACTAAGTAAAACGAAGGTAAAACTTGAATTTGGCAAAACAATATCGACTATCGATCCTTGCTTCGACTAGCACTAGATTACTTTTTAAAATAATAATAAAAAAGTTTTTTTATAATAACAGAGATTGGTCAAAGTGGCGTTAAGGTGATCAAAGATATAGGGACGAATGACCCAAACATTTAAAAATCTCATAACTTTTTCTTTATACCACTCACCTGATCCCATAAAATAAAGATTAACTGAAAGGGTTTGCATCAAATAAAGAGGCTTCATTTGTTGATCACGCCCTAGCTTTTATGATGAAGGATGTGAAAAATATTTTTAAACAACCAATCGCTTATTACTTCACGAACAGTTTGAATAAAATTTAACTAGAAGTTTTAATTAAATCCGTAATCCAGCATGCATTACAAAATAGTCACTGTATGTGACCAGAGACGTGTCAATGTTGGCGCCATAACAGAATTGGTGACAAAATCTAGAGCCGCCTATCTATGTCAAGTCAAAGAGTGACGTGACGTCGTGAAATGTTCCGGATTACCTAATGGACAAAACATAATCCCACTTTATGATACACCTCATTTAATTAAAGGTCTGCGGAATAATTTGCTAACCAAAGATATGACGTATGTAACACACAATCTAAGTATTATCAAATGGTGTATGCTGCCAATAAATCTTTTGGAGAGTTAAGTCTGCGTAGTAAAATTACAGAAGAACACGTAAATCCGTAGAAAATAAATAAAATGCGTATAAAATCAGCGACGCAAATACTTAGTCATAGTGTTGCTGTTGTAACACTTGTAACAGAACACTTGACGGAAAGGCAGAAACTTCCGCAAGATTGTCGACAAATAATAGACATGACTTTGCATTAGACAACTTATTTGATTCCTCAAACGTAGTACGTAGTCGTGACTAGTATGTTCATACCAAATGCTAAAATTTATAAAGGGCCTGTTAAACGTATTTTGCCTCACCATCAATTGTGGCAAAAAGCAAAAGAAATTTTAACCACTGTAAAACATATTAAAAAAAAAGATGGCAACATAATCCTAATAACTGAGACAACATTACCATTCGTGTCAAATTTAATCAAAACTTATAGAGGGCATGGAACATCTATGGAATGTGTTGTCTACTAAGTATCGTTTAGACAGGATGTGCACTCGAAATTTCAACCAAGACCCCGATTGAAACTTCTTCGGTAACATCAGGAGTTACGAGGCAAGGAATAATGCACAAAATACAATGGCTTTTGACGGAGTATTTTAAGCTTTTAAATAACTTTCATTCTCCTCATACAAGGAGAGCTAATAGGGACATGCATAAGATTTAAATGTGAGTCAAATATTTTTATTTGTAATCTTTATCACTATGGAATGATGTCCATGCCATAATTTTTCCTATGTATAGGCCTTTTCAGCAAAATTGTAATTGTTTAAAAATAGAAAAAGTACGCGTAAACTTAATAGATCAAAACGGAACTTACGTCAAAGTACACGTTGTGATGCTCTTGTGATGTCACCGTAAACATTTAGGTTTATAATTAATGGGTATAAAGTGGAATTCAGTCCCTTGTCATGATTGAATTAGTTAGAAAATTTAAAAATATTGATTGGAATGAACAATCAATAAATTTTAAAAACGATAAAACAGTGACTCTTTTACGGAAACTGACGTCACAGTACACGCGGCCAAGATGGCGGCGTTTAAATATTTATGTGTGAATATTTATTTTTATGACTAAAAATGGCTTTGTTATCCCAGCAAAGAAATTGAAAAATATTTTAATGAAGTTCAGAATATTGCAACATCATGTTTAAAGAAAAACGTGCCCAACAATCGTGTAAAACACACAGGAATTTGTTTTATCGATATGCTTGTAGATTGTCCAAATAAATGTAAATATCACGATGACACATTTAAGAAATACTTTTTGAATGTGTCATTAATGTGATCATTAACAGTTAGTGTCGATCAGTCACTTGGATTTAGGCCTGAAAATTAATTTATGATGAAAACTGCAGCCCAAAACAAGCATAAAAATTATAAAAATAGAAAATAAGCTAAGTTTGTATAATAGCTGTGAAACCAAATAAAGACTGTAAAAACAATGGCATTAAAATATAAATATATATTGTAATTTGTAACAATTATATTAAAAATAAGTTCTCCGAGATGAGAAACATAAATGCAAAATACCTGAGTAATTTGTCCCAGTTATCTGTTATTTTATTTCTGTAAACTTTATGGAGAATATAACGTAATTCTTACAAATTATAATAATTTAATTACCAGATCCAAATAGATAATTACTGTGAAACTACCATTCTATGCAAATGTTTATTCCTTCAATGTAGCCTGTGAAATTCAAATATTCCTCATAAGTCTCTCTCAAACTATAGTTACTTTATCTAACAGTAAAATCCTACCTCTATGTAACAGAAAAAAGCATCTGGATACTTTCTATGTACAACCATAAAATATGGAAGTCCCAAAAGCTTACACATCCGCAACGACCGACATAAATCGACTTTGTTTCATAGATTGTACCTCATTCTGAAGGATAGCATAGGTTTGTATGGGTCAATGACCAAATTCCTAATATTTGAGGAGTATTATACGAGAAGGCACGAGAACAATAGTGATTGAATATACAGTATTTGTTCAAGAAACTAAAGACTATTCGATAAAATATAATTTTTTTTTAGAAAAGGGAGATTTAAAATTTTTCGAAAGACTAAATCAGATACAGATAAATAAGTTAATTTTCTATTGAAATCATCAGCATGTTTATGTCTTTAAAACTTTACGGATGTAATACAGGCACTAAGTGTGTCGGTACATTAGGTGGCCCATGTCCAGCAGTGGGTGCTAGGCCTTCCAGGGCGGCTTGCTGGTGGCGGACGGGCGGCGGCGCTGGGCGCGGTCGCTGGTGGGCAGCTCCAACTCGCTTAAGTCTCGATGGGGCTCCGCTCTCGCGTCGCCACTACCTTCCAAGTTCGGCGGCTTCGTTAAAAGCTGGAAAAAAAAATCTTATAGTACCTTAGGTAACTTTTGCCACCAGATAGGATTTTTGTGTTAGGTACGGTTTTGGTATTAGCGCCAGCTAATACTGATTTATATAAAAACGAATACTGGATGGAAGGGGCATCGACGCACAAACGCCGTGAAAAGGTAACACCTTATGTCAGAAATAAAATTACGGAAGTCGTTAAAATCAATGATCGGTTACAAAAATTTTCATTTATGGGCGCAAACAACGCGGTCGAATTATCGAATATGGTGGCCGTTTGTGCGTCGATGTCCCAGCCACCATGTATAAGATTATACATAAGTAGTAAAAGTACAATAGCTACCTAATAAGACCTACCCAATGTTAAGGCTGCCCGTCCACGTCCCAAATTTTGTAGGGCCGACAATAGGTTAAAATTTACAAATGGTCTTTTGTGGGAAGTTCACGTCATGGTTGGCCGACTGTGAGTAGTAGTAGACCTCAGTATGTAGCGACATCTACCGCGCTACATAGAAAATAGACGGACTAGTCCTGAATCGCGCAAGTGAAGTTTGCAACGCAACCTGCATATACACAACCGCCCGACATCAACCGTTGGGCCGTGGCCCGCCAGGTAAAACACCCGCCTGGTCGGAGGATCCTCCCTTTGGTGTGAGGGGCAACACTCCTCGCCCCTCCACAAGTACATTTACTGAACTGATTGACTTTATAACGTACCTACCTAAATAAAAACCTCTTTGCTTTAATTTTTCATACTCAAGTAAACTAATTTATCATAAAAACAAAACTAAAAAAATGGTCTACGATAATTACCAGTTTGACGTACTGTTGTAATTCAGTGTCGGTTAATCCATCAAAGTCGAACTTATCACGTCGCTCGTCCGGCCACGCGTCCAGCTTGTCCGGGCGGCTGTCCGAGGGCCCGTCCGGCCGTCCATCCAGACGGGGCTCAGCGCGCACAAGACCACGCTCCGGCAGCGTTAGCGGCGTTATCTTCGCGAACTCCTGAACAGGAGTCGATACTATGGGTACAAAAGACAATTATACATTAGGATCTCAATTTGTATACACGTTTAGTATGTGATTCGCCTAAGCAAAATGACGTGTATACACACTTAAATGTGTACGTCAACAAGTAGAGCTGCCTTTTTTGATATTCATATTAGCGTGGGTGGAATAATTTTGTAGCAGCAGGAAATGCAAGTTGTTCATCACCGGTGTCTGCGCGGCTGAGGTCCCTGGCGGTGCTGGCGCTGTGATGTCCGTTGGTGAGGATGACCAGCGCCTGGCGCCACTGCGCCTCCATCACGCTGTGCAGCTGCGACGCGATCTGCCCGCGACGACGGCGGTACGATTCCAGCTTACTCTACCAACACAAATATGCACTTAATGCCATTGTTAAAAAGTCTAAAATGAACTTGAAATTGCTGTTAGGTCAGGTTTTGTTTTGTTCCACCGCGTACACACACACACACACTAATATTCCCGTTTAGAGGAACACCATATAAGCAAAATGCTACAAAATCATAGAGTAAATGATTACCTCAAGTAGACCAATCTTCTCGCTAGCCTGTGCCAGCTGTAGTCTGTATAATTTGATTTCTTCTTTTTGTTTCTCTTCTAAAACATTTATTTCTAGTTTGTGCCTGTAAAATGTACACAAATATAGAATAAACATAATATACAAATTATATTAACATAATTTTTGTTAAGAAAATGGTTACTTTCTTTTAACTCATCAAGTCCCGTATTATATTCACAATGCAAAATCTATCTTCGTATCCTGGGGTCATTATGGGCGTTTCTGAATTAAATTCCTAAAAAGGACACATTACCGTGACCCCTAAGGAGATTTAGCTATACTGATAGACTCACTGGTCCTCAATCCTCGCGATCTGTTTGTTGTAAGTGTCGACGAGCGCGTGCTCCTTGGCGCGGGCGTCGGCGTCCATGTCCCGCTCGGCCGCGTCCAGCTGCTGCTGGAACTCCTGCAGCTTGGCCAGCACCGCCTCCTCCAACTGCTTCTGATAATGGCACTTCAGCTCCGTCTTCTGAAGCTCCAAGTGTTTGCGCAGAGTTTTGGCCTCGACGTCTAAGTCATCCTGTTTTCAGGCATTTATTATTCTCTTTATTTATTTTTACACATTATATATATATATTTATTTTTTTCTCCCAATTAGGGGTAAAATGATCTAATCACGCGGGCCTTAGCCAAGCGTGAATAGGTGATGGTGACTAGGTGATGGTGTAGGCAGATGAGACAGATGAAGTGGTGAGAAACTTGCGAGTGATTCGGCACGTGTTAAGTATCACTGCTTTTTGGAGTAAGTGTAGTGTGTATTTGGGGACCTGTAAAATATCTAAACTGCGCTGTAGAGTCTTCGGTATGACTCCTGTTGATGAAATTACTATTGGAACTATGTGAATTGTTTCTGCTCGCCATTGGCGTTTCAGTTCTATTGCTAAGTCTTGATATTTGGTAAGTTTTTCTGCTATAGTGGTTTGAATATTGTGGGTGTTCGGTACAGCTATATCAATCAGGTGCGCTGTTTTATTACTTTTATCGTACAGCGTGATGTCGGGTCTGTTGAAGTGTATTGTCTTATCTGTGATAATAGTTCTATCCCAGTATATTCGGTGGCTATTGTTTTCTAGAATGGTGTTTGGTGTATATTTGTAATATGGGGTCTTCTTTTCTATAAACTTGTGTGCATGTGCAAGATGTTGGTGTATAATAGATGCTACTTGGTCATGTCGATGCTTATAATCGGTTTGTGCGAGTGATCTGCAGGCAGATGTTATATGCTGTATAGTTTCTGGGCTGGCGTGACAGTGTCTACATGTATCTGAGGGTAGGTTAGGTGCGTGTATTATTACACATTATTATTATTACACGGCTAATAATGTGAGCCATGTTCAATAGTACTTACTGATTTATAAATTAAACCCTAGATCTAGCAATTATATTTTGATGTGAATCGAATTTATAGGGGGAAACTAATAATTAATTATTATTATGACGTAGGAGTTGCCGTGTTTCATTCACATCCCAAGGGACCTTTTGTTTTAATAATTTGATTTTTGTTATGTTTTTCCTTTACTTAATTAAAATTTATTTTTTGTTGTGCAGGTATTTTGTTTGTGATTATTAATTTCAGATTTTATTAGCTCCTTTCGCCTGTAACCCAGGAATACCTATTGCTTTATATTTTGCGTTTATAAATTTATATTCGTACTAGCAGCCCGCCCGCAGTTTCACCCACGTTGCCCCATTCCTAAGAGCTGTAGCGTAATGTTAAATAGCTTCCTCTTGAATCACTCTTCTATTTAAAAAACCGCTTCAAAATCCGTTGCGTAGTTTTAAAGATTTAAGCATACATAGGGACGGACAGACAGCGACAGCGACTTTGTTTTATTACTATGTAGTGATTACCTAGTTTATATGTCTTATTTAAAGCGTACAATGTTTTCTGAATAAATTATTTATGTTTCTTTTTGAGACAAAAAGCAGCCTATGTCGTTCCTCAGGATGCAATCTATCCTCTTGCCAAATTTTATCGAAATCTGTTCAGTAGTCAGTGTATGTGATTGTCACATTTATAAATAGTGATGTATTGACGATTTTTATTGCCAGTCATGTATAGACAACAAACCAAAATGTCTAAACCACGGTCACAACTGGGTGACGGATTTCTATAGAAAATTCGGAAGCTTGGCGCTGAGGGCGCGCTTTTTCCGTTCTGACGTGGCAGGCAAAGGGTAACTAATTAGTACTTACACATTTCTTCATGAGCTCAGCGGCGTGGTTCTGTTGGTCGCCGATCTGTCTCTCCAACATGTTGTTCCTCGCGCGTTCCTCATTCACCTTCTCCTTGAGCAAGTCCCTCTCTTGTGCCAAGAGTGACATCGCGTCCTCCAACGATTGAATCTTGTGACTCAACTCGCTTGTCTTTTGTCTAGTCGTATCATGCTCAGATTTTTCCTAAAATCGAGTTTTAGTATGAAATACATTCTACCAAGACCAACCATCAACCAACTTATCTCTATGTATGATTAGCCTATTATTATTCAGCCATTGTCTTCCCACTGCAGAGCACCCAGGATAGCCTCCTTTTCCGACGTGAAATTAGCCAATGTTTGTAAAATGCTAGGTTCACCATATTTTATATTGTAGAGGAAAATGGATAAAAATAAATAAAAACTATGGATATTTTCTTTTAATTTTAACATAGAAGGCTTGTGCACTACACAAGTAATAGATCTTACCTTTTCCAAAGCAACTTCTAAATTTTTAACACAATCTGTTGACTGCTTATTAAGTCTCATAACTGTCTCAGCATTTTCTTTCAACACTTCTATTTCTTTCTCTTTTTGTGTAAGAACCTCATCTCTATTTGCGATAGTCTTCTCCATTCTCTCTTCAACTTGTCTTTTTTCTGCTGTCAGCACCTTGTACTTCTCTTGGTAGTCATGTGCCAAATCCAGAGCTTTGTAGAGCTCTGCTTCAAAATGATTGGTTTTCTGTAATATTTATTTGGACATAAATATTTAAAAAACCTTTAAAACTGTGGGAGTTCCTATAATTTATTCATCTGTAAAGTCTTTTCCAAACTATGTTGTGGCTGACTTTAAGACTAACTCAGCTGCTGCTATTTATTCTAAACACAGAAACTTTCAGGATTCAAGGGAATCACAGTTCACAAGAAGAGACTGATAGCAGAGCCTAGTTTAAAACATTTGTGTAAATATTTTTTAAATCAATGACCACACCTTTTGAGCTTCATCAGCAACCATCCTAAAGTTTTCCACTTCTCTAACCATCTTGTCTAGGGCTCCTCTGTGTCTCTCTTCAGCCTTGTCCAAGTTACCAGTAAGTCTCAACCATGCTTCTCGCAGCTTGCCAATTGCTGCATCTTTGGCACGGTCCACTTTAACAGCCACTGCTAATTTCTCTTGTTGATCTAAAATCTTCTTCTGTAGTTGTTGTATCATGGATTCACAATGCTGAGATAACAATAAGGCAAAGGTTATTTATTTGTAGATTCTTCAATTTTAAAAATAATAAAAACAAAATAGAAATGGTTTATTTATCTTTTAATTAACAACAATTACTCACCTCTCTTTTAAGTCTTTCTTCTTCCAGCTTAACACTATCGATTCTCTCCCCCCTATTCCCTCTCTCCCCCCAAAGCTCACTCAAACTCAGTAAGTCTGTATCAATAGATTCCAAGTATTTATTCTGTAATGTGTTTAATTTCATACCTTCTTTATTTTCATGGCAGTAAGGTCTCATTTGTGGCATCTTGAATTCATCCTTTTTTGGTGACAAGTAGCTGTCTGTCATGGAGCCCTGAGTACTCCTACTATAGCTTTGAGATTTGTACTGTTCTAAAACCTTAGATGCCCTGTCATATATTTTATTAGATGATGGTCTGAATGTATCTAAGTAGCTTGTTTGGGGTTGCTTTGGTGTAGATGTTGGCTGGACATCCTTATCTGAGAAGTTGAGTTTTCTAATACTTGGAGATTTTTTGTCTTGTTTAGTGTTGTCTACAGATGTTTTAGAAATGGCTTCAGGACGGCTCACATTAGGTTCCTCATTACTTTTATAATTCATTGAAGGTATAGGTTTTTCGCCTTTTGATGCTCCAGTATTATTTTTAACTAAATAAATATATTTGTCAAGTATACTAGTGTGCACTACCCGACCACTAGGAAGTTTAACTTCATCTGCATTACTGTTAGCATCTAATTTTTGTGATATGTAATCCCCAGTAGCTTTAATTACATTTTCTGGACTTATTGTTGGTTCCTGGTCTTTGTATTTAACATCAGGACTTTCATAATTTTCAACTTTGGTAAGAAATTCATCTATTTCATGTAAAAGTAATTTATCATTATTTTTGCTTGGTGTTGATACTATACTGCTTATATCACCATCCATACTTTGAATATCATTAATGATATCAACAGGCTTAGAATAAAGGGGTTCAAACTCATCTAATTTTAACGGTGGAATGTATTTCCCGCGAGTGCTCGCTGAATCTAAGCTTGTCAGAGACAGGTCACGACTTCTTGGTTTTTTAGCAGATTTTCTTTTACGTCTGCGCGGGAAAGTAAAACATTTGCGATCTAAGCTTCGGCTATCAATACTGTCGGTTGTATCCCAGGTCTTGGGCCTTCTTACAGTACCGAGGCTGGACGCGTCACTGTTTAGCTCCAAATTTTCTAACCTTGACTCTAATGTATGGACCTGAGTCACTAATTTACCCAGTACTTGTGCCGTACAAGATATGGGTTTATGTACGACAGTCCTAGAAGATTCCAGCAAAGAATCGTCGGAACCAGAGCTTTGCACCAGAAAGAAATTAGGTGGTATCAGTAGGAGAACATCTGTGTCGTCGGTCTCACTCATCACAACAGTAAAAAAATATCGCCTTTTTACAATCACGAGCCATTATACGATTTGTACAACTAATATTATATTAAATATGTTTATTTTCAACAAAATTATTCAGATTCAATAGATCACCAATACGACGCGAACTGTTTCCGTTTGTTTTGACTTTTGTTTGACTCATTTGACTGACAGTCTGACACTTGTTGTTGGAGCTTGGCATCTTGCATTTGTCAACTGTATGCACAGAGTATAAATTAAAACAAAAATAAATATATTTTATTGTCAAAATTAAGTATGTACATAAAAAGCATCATTCGCAGGTAGGTTTATCGAGCTGAATGTATACTCGTAGACATGTAGCTCGATAAATCTATCATCAGTGCAGGCCGTTCCAGTCTATCCGCGAATACCTTACGGATGCTGTTGATGCTTTTCCTGACTCTGCGTAGTAGCGACGATACTTTCTTACGTATTATCGCGAAGTAATTGTCTGTGTGCGCATCCGCTAACATGCCTGACGCAAAATATAATTACTGATACTGACTGGTAAAAAGGAAACAGTTTAAAAAAATGAGTTGAAACATGTTCTTATTAATGTAAAAAGGTTGGGAACTGTTGAGGTTTATATCAATGAACGTACACATAATAACTCCTTGGAAGAGTTTATCTTTTTAGTTTATGGTGTAACAAATTTGTCTGTGGTTATTTAAGAAAACAAAAGACTAGAGCGGTGAAATATAAAATGTACTACGAAGTAAAATAAATCTTATTCTAGTTATTTCCAATAAAAAAAAAAAAACCCTTCCTTTATCATAAATTGGTTAAATTGGTTGGTTAAACGTATTATTCCAATTTTTAGTTTTAATACGTCTCCTTCTTTTCCTTGCACCTCTACTCCTTCTGGTATCTTTAGATATACATCCTCTTTTATATCTCCCTAAAGAAATGCACTTTTCACATGCATTTACTGCTTTTGTGTAAGTAAGATTTTCTTCTCCTTCATCTTCTACATTAGTATAATATAAGTAAAAATCCTCCAAATGTTTAGGTTTATTTATTTCCCTCGTTCTAGTCCTCTGCTTTTGTGTTACTTCATTGTTTTCCCTTATATTTTCTTCTGGTATATCATGTTCAGTTTCACAATCATAAAAATTTTCAACTCTAATGGGACTTTCCCTTATTTCTTCATGAATCTCTTCTTTTTCTCTTTCTTTTGTTTTCCCTTCTTCTACTTCTTCATTATCTTCTTGTATAATGCATATAGATTTATTAGCTTCAATTTCATCTGTATCTTCTTTTAAAAATATTACGTCTCTATATGTATGAACATCTTTACTGTTAGGAAACCATATCCTGTATCCCTTACAGTTAATACCATACCCAACAAAAATCCCTTTCTTACTTTTTGCATCCCATTTTAATCGATTTTGTTTAGGTACATGCACATAAACAGATGCTCCAAAACACCTTAAATCATTTAAATCAAAATCTTTATTAAATAACAACTGAAATGGTGTTTTACCATTCCTATCTCTTGCCGATCTGTTAATGGTGAAGACAGCTGTGCTAACTGCTTCAGCCCATAAATTCTTACCTAAGTTTTTATCCTGTAATAACGTCCGAGCAGACTCCACTATTGTTCTCATCTCACGCTCAGCTCTTCCATTCTGCTCAGGTGTGTATACTACCGACCTTTGATGCACTACTCCATTACTTTGTAACAGCTCTGCAACGTTTTTATTTACATATTCTGCTCCATTATCTGACCTCAATATTTTAACTCTGTGCTTACTTTCATTTGCAAAGGTTACTAAGAAATTTCTAATACAATTATAAGTATCAGACTTGCTTTTCAAAAAATAGATAAATCTAAATGAACTATAGTCATCCTTGAACAAAAGGAAATATCGCGATCCTCCTAAAGAGTTAACCTCCATCGGTCCGCAAATATCTGTATGAATTAAATCACCTGGAGCTTTAGCTTTAAAATTACTTAAAGAAAAAGATCCTCTATGCTGTTTCCCTTTCATAAATTGAATACATTGAATATCTGTCTGCCCTTCATATTTAATATTATTTTTATCTAAAACCTCTTTAACCAGTTTAACATTCTGATGTGCTAGCCGCTTATGCCATTCAGAAAAAGTTAAAAGTGCAGAACATTTTTTCTGAAACTGAAAATTCATAATGTATAAATTCTCTTCTCTACTCGCTGTACACGTAATCTCACCATCTTTAATAAACTTACATCCATTTCTCTTAGATATCATAGAATACCCTTTATCTACTGCACATATGACCGAAAATAAATTTGCTTTTAATTGAGGAACATATAACACATTTAATAAAACTGAAGGAATATATTTTTTACCATCAAAAGCTAAAAAGTAAATTTTTCCTATACCACATACTCTAAGTTTATTTCCGTCACCTACAGTTATATATTTTTGATATTTAATATCTTCATATTCATTAAATAAATCTAACTTACTACACATATGTTCACTCGCTCCAGAATCCATAATCCAAGAATTACTATTTATTTTACTGACACAATAAGCTTTAGCCACATCATTTTTATTAAAAATTTTCTTACCTGTATTTTCTGAAATTCTTACCCTACAGTCTTTATACAGATGCCCCACTTTATGACAATAATTACATTTTCGAAGCCTATAATCTTTTTTTATGTGGCCACTTTTTCCACATTCATAACATTTTACAATTCTGTCATTATACCTCTTAATATATTCGCCATTGCTTCTTTTTGTCACCAACGCAGTTGACAACTCCATTTGCTCTTCATTATTATTATTATAACGCTCCTCTTCGACCAATAAACGTGTGGTTAAGTTATCCATCGTTTGATCTGTTATTGAGACTGATTCCCAAGCTGATTTGAAATATTTATACTTCGCAGGAAGGCTCATGATTATTTTCGTAATAACCATTTTTTCGGAAACCTCCTCATTATGACTTTTAAGTCTCTGTACTATTTCTTCCGTTTTCGACAGAAACTTAGCCATCGGCTCTTCAAATTTCAAGTTGTAAAATTGTTTTTGTATCATATGGACTCCTACCTTCGACTTCGACTCATATAGAATAGAAAGTTTATTCCACATTTCGAAACTAGACTTACATGACGTTAAATATGAAATCACGTTTTCATCAACTCTTGATACTATTAGTTCTTGAGCCTTTAGATCCATTTCATCCCACTTCTCTTTATCAGAATCTTTAACCGCCATTTTGCTCGTCACTACATCATATAGTTTTTTCGATTTTAAAACTATGGACATTTGAAAATGCCATGCCGCCCAATTCTTTTCTCCCAGAATAATGATCGCCTTGTTATTTTCCATTTTCCTCAATTTGGCTTTTGCCAACGACGCTTTTCTGCGCGTATTCAATTCCTCCGCTATTTTTTTATTTTTATCTCCCGTGTTGCCTCCGTGCCAATTCCGTTTCTGGGCCCATAACCTACAATAGGAACCCCTGGTTTAGTATATGTCTGCCAACCTGCATCCATGTTATTTAACTTTTCAGATTATATTTATGTATGTTCATTAAAGGGGACAGCACCTCTTTCAATAAGGATGGAAAAGACAAAAGCCATTTTTATTTTTCTTAATTTAATTATTTACAGCCATAAATTATAAATATAAATAGGTACATTGGATTAATAATTACAATAAGTATACATTTTGAAACAGTTTATCAAGATGCCCTGACATGAATAGGTGTTTGTTTAACAAAAGCATCCAGTTTGTTCTTAAATAATTCACTAGTAATTGGCTCCCCAATGCCACACATTGGATTCCTTACAGCATATTTGACGTAAATTTCACCATAGATCTTTTTCAACAGCTCCCTAACTCCTTGTGCTTGGTTATCCGTGTTCATGACAAATTTTATACCTGATGGTGTTTCCAGGCAGTGTAAGGTGTACTTTGATGTTTTGTAATTCATAAACCCATCTTTTGGGTCCAGTGGAGATATTTTGGCAACAAATGATTTAATTGAGAAAAGCATACCATACATTAACTTCCCTTCCTGAAATATAATTATATGATACTTACTTAGTCAAAGTCAAAGTCAAAATTATTTATTTCAATTAGACCATTAAAAAGGTACTTTTGAAAAGTCAAACTTAACATATCAAGGAACAAATTACAGACACAATGTACAATCTATTGTTCTTGTGCTACAATGAGCTTCGCTGAATTAATGGATTGTAACTACTTAACAAGAGCTATCTACAACTAGTTAAAACAGAAGATTGTCTTAGACTAATATGTTGCTTTGCACCCCAGTGGCAGCCTCATATACTGAAGATAATTATTATCCTAGTTTTAAACTGTAGTTTATACAAAATTGGCCATTAAATTACTAAATACTGACAATCAATTTATTTTTAGGTAAATCAATCTTGCTGAAGAACACCCTGAAGCACAAGAAATGTGACACTTACCTCCTCTCTGGACATTCCAGACTGTTTTGATCTGTTCCATTCACCATAGTATAGTAATGTACCAAAACGATCGAAAATGTATAAATTATAAATAGTCATCTTGCTTTCGCCTTTGATCTAATGGCATATGACTATGGATGGTACATAAATGATAATAAATAGTTTTTTCTTTCGGAAGGTTGACAGCAGCAAAATTCTAACTACTGCTGGTGGCCTTCCTTCAAACAGACCTTAATTCAGCAAGGTATGTCGCTAAGGATTGATGAAAATATTGCAGTACAAACATCCAAAACGTGTTGCTGAAGAAGAACAAGAAAAATATTTACTACAATTACTTTACTGTAAGCTCATAGCCAGTCGGGAAAACAAACTAGAAACCTGCTGTCAACATGACGACCAGGATTACGTACCAATTAGTATAGTAATCTAAAGGAAAATTACGACTGTTAACATTACAGTTCAAAGATTCTCTTCACAGACTACAAGAGATAGAAGAGATACTAGAATAATAATTCTCTTGAGTAGATTTAGAATGTCTGATTGACAATTGACATTGCACAGACTACTAAGAGATATGGGACATTGTCAGCAGTGTTGTTAACGTAAAAATCTGAGCTGCCGTATGTTTGTCTGTCTTTCCTCTGAGCGTATGCTATAGGTAGTGGTAGACAATTATGTATGAATGATTTGTTTAATCGAATTACTTTGTATTACTAATGTTGATAATCCTTTATGAAATTAGTCATTAATATATTATTATAATTGAATGACGTTATTATTAGTACTAATAATCTAATCCTGTTGGAGTTTTAGGCGGGAAAATATAAAGTGCACTTTGTCGGTTTTATATTATTTTCCAAAACTTGTGTTTCCACGAAGTTTAATGTGTAATTATAGTAGATAGTTAACCATTAAGTGTTCGTGAACGTGTCCGAGTGTAGGCAAATGATATAAAATTGAAAATCGTGACTTTTGTGTTCACTCCTAAACTTCATCGAAGCCTTAGAGAGGTTTCCACTATTTTACTGGGGAAAAAAGACATGACTTAACGATCTAAGTTAACAGGTCATAAAATTCCTTAAACAAAAACTAATCCTGTTGTAAAAAAGTCCAGAGACTCGACGGTCGCTGTTTTCATACTTTATTACCTAAATAAAAGGTGGAAACTATATTTGTATTCAAGAAAATAATTGTAGTAGTATTATTAGAAATATGAATATGATAGAATATTTTTTCATCTTAAAAAGAATGACATAAACTTATTTCATTATTTATTTGTGTACCTAAATCCAACACACACCATGAAAACAGATGAAAACAATATTATTAAAGTGATATTGACTAATCTGCTCTGTATCGACTTGCGACCGCGACTATTAACTAAATGAGTAATTACTAATCTGTATAATCGAGATATCACGAGACATTGCTGTGTTGCTGAACCTTTGCCCAGTATTACTTGCACTGCACGAATAAAACGCTACAAATGGAATAACGCGAATACGAAGGAATACCGCTACAAATTGCTAAAAAACTTTGCTTGGTAGGCAAACTGAGGATGGTCGTATGTCTTAGGACCGTATTACAGAACGATGTCCAAACTAGAATTCGATTTATATAAAATTAATATAAACTAATAAAATTAATATAAATTATTAGCTTCTGCCTGCGACTTCGTCTGCGTGGTAGGGATGTTAAAAAATAATCAATTATTGAAAAAATCGGTTATTATTGGTGTTATTAGTTAATCGGTGATAAACAACTTGAGCTTATTTGATAATAAAAGTTTTAGTCTGATGGATTAAATGAAACTAAAGTTATTGAAACTTGACACTAATTGTTGCTCAGCTGATTAATTTATGTTTATTGTAAAATACCCACATTTATTGCAGGTACTTATGAAATAAAACAATTAACAATATCACAATAATAACACAGGCTTTACTCTCAATTAAATTATAGACCTGTCTATTCAAGATTTTTTACTTTAGTAATATTACCTCATCTAATTGTATGATAAATAAAAAGTCGCCATAAGTATAGATAAGTCATGCTATTAGAAAGTTATAAGCCATTATTGACGTGCTTTTTTTAGAAGAAAGTACTTAATATATCATCATCAACAAGCAGTAACATTGCGAAGGATTATAAAGTAACAACTTTTCTACCTCGCTCATATTTGTTTATTAGTTTTTTAGCAAAGATAATACATTTGCCGCGAATAAGCGAAATTTACAAAAAAAACGATAATTTTAGAAAAATCGATTATTATTTCACTAAAAATCGTTTTTTTATGTAATCGATTTTACGGGAGCAAAGAAAAATCGATTATTAAGTAATAGATTTTTTTCCGGTAAAGTCACATCCCTACTGCGTGGACTTCAGGATGGCGTCCAACCTGGATAAAAAGTATCCTATGTGTTATTCCAGGTTATAATCTATCTGTGTGCCAAATTTTATCCAGATCTGTTCAGCCGTTCTGGTGTGAAAGAGTAACAAACATCCATACTCACAAACTTTCACGTTTATAATATTAGTAAGGATTGCAAATTCGTTAAACGACACAACCGTCAATGACGTCTGCCCTCACGCGCCCGTGTTCGGGCCGCGCACTTAGCGATGAGCGACTTCTTCCTCCACCTCACCCGCAGTACGTCCGACCGCCCATCAACCGCACCATAGTATCGGGCACTCGGTTGGTCATCGTCGTAACTATTAAAGTATAGGTCCTCAATGTATGATGTAGTGTGAAACTATACCTTGAATGATGTAGTGTGAAAGACGAAGTTTATCTACTTTAAATACCAGAAGCGATAAAAGTATTTGTTTTGATATTAGGATCAATTTATTACTACCAAATTTGCATTTTCAAGTTCAAGTTCAATTTTTTTTTATTTCAAATAAGCTTTTACAAGCGTTTATGAAACATTAATGAGTCTAGTTGCACGGTTTCAAAAAGTTGATCCTATGGAGAAGAATCCGGCAAGAAACTCCATGGACACTCTTTTAAACTATTTAGTATTACAATCTTCAAATACAATAGTGCAATAACAGGATGTGCTGACATAGATAACATTAGAAATAAATTATCAATTTTTATTTTATTTATAGTTCACTATTTTGGCGATAATGCCTTACACATAATAGATAAATATTTGTTGTCGCGTGCTTTTTTGTAGGACTATTTAAGGTAAACATTTCCATTATACATTATATAAGTGTAACGCTAACGGTTGTTGCAGCGCACGCCAGAATAGCTCGCAGATGGCAGAACTTTTTCCTACTTACTTGAATTTTTTCCGCTTATTGTTATATTTTTGACAACTCACACAATCTATATATATAAAAGAAAGTTGTGTTAGTTACACTATTTATAACTCAAGAACGGCTTAACTGATTTGGCTGAAAATTGGTAAGGAGGTAGCTTAAAACCAGGAGAAGGACATAGGATAATTTTTATCAGGTTCCCATGGGATAATTTAATTTTAAATTTTTACCCATGTAGCGGCATTACAAGTACAGCGCTATCTACTCGATTAAGGAAGAGCTAAGTCGCGAGTCCTACATCGCGCAAACAGATTTTCCCGCGACTTAAGACCAAATAGTAAAATCCGACAAGAACTGTCGGGCAGTAGCCCACCGGATAAAACACCCGTCCGGTCGGAGGATCCTCCCTTTTCTACGGTGCATGGAGCGCTTTAGTCTCTGTGTTTCATACTCCTAAACCCCCTAAACCCATATAAACTGTTATTTTGATAGTTGTCATAGTTGCCACATAGTATGATGGTTGTCATTGTTTGAAATCGTGCATATAAAAAAGAGTATTTAATGTGTTTAAACTATTTTGCTGGAATTCAGAAAAAAAATTATTGATGTCAATCGTCTATTTGGTGCGACCTAGAAGAATGGATTCAGACTGGAGTCAGTAGTCAAGAACATGATAGCTATTTCATAGAAAAAACTGTTTTGAGTATTTTTCAAACGACTCAAGATAGCCTTTCAAAGACATTTGATGACATTTTGTGTTGCTAGACTTTTTTAGGTCAGAATTTATTTTAATAGGTATGGCGCAACCGGTGCAAACCGAAAAAAATAGGCACCTTATTTGTTGACATTCGAGTCTGTAATAGAATAACTGCATGAACCATAACATGGAAATGGTGATACGAAGTACACCGGGTCATCTAGTTTGGAATAAGATCGTGTTGCAAACCTTTTGGCCACTTTGGTTGTCACTATTTGACGCTGACTGTACTATTAAAATGTGTTAAAAACGTTTCCCTCGCGATTAAAATGAGATTGCTCAAAAAAATCTGAGTACCTACATAAACCAGCTATGATAATAAATTAGTACCTATCTAGGCAGGTACTCGATTTTTTTTAAACTACCAAGGTGGCAAACAAATATACGTGCTATGTTATTTGGCTAAGATACCTCCCTACAAATACTTTGTACAGTTTTTCGTGTGCCTGTATGTACCTTCGTACCTTAAAACTTTTATTGCTTATATTTTGGTAACTTAGCAATTAACTAGATTTAGCTCTATGACGTTTCTTGTTGGTATTGATATAAAACTTCCAATTAGCCGCTAGCTACCCAATTTTTTTTTCATAACGACGCCCTGCGGGTAGGTCAAGCTCCACAGTAAAATCTTCATAGGACCCTTTGGCAAGGAGATAGATTGCATCTTATGGAACGACGCTATATTTAAGTATTGGAATGCGAGTGAAACCGCAGGCACCAGCTAGTAATTATATATAAAGCAGCACTGTTCTTGTTACGAACCTAATGTAGGTATTTTAAGACACGTCAAAGAGAAGCAAATGATAGAAGACAAATAATAAACGTTACAACCAGTCAGGATGAGATGAACATATATTATTATTAGTTAATAATGATGTGATTGAAAAATCATATATCTTTGTACTTTGGCATAGGGTTAAGCCCGACTATACCACCTCCATACACAAATAGTCTAAGTTTTTGATGAAAAATACTGAGGAAAATCGGAAAACTCATTTCGTGACTTTTTGGTAGAACCATAGAACGTGAGAACCATGATTCAATAAAGTGAACTAATAAAAACCTAAATTACATGAAGAAATTGTGTATTCAAGTGTAAATATCAACTACAAACAGTGCGTATAAATATAGTTTACAATTTTGTTCTGGAATCACGCGTTGCTAACGTTCGGGCTCGGCTGAGATTTTGAGGTTATCTTTCTTACCTAATCCCTGTATTGCAGAACAGCAACATCATAAACTGTATAGCATGGATGAATACACAAGAGAACCTTGCCCTTGGCGTATCCTCGATGATTCCGGTGGTGCGTTCATCATGGGAGCTATTGGTGGTGGTATATTTCATTCAATAAAGGGTTTCAGGAATGCCCCTGTGGGAATTAGTAGGAAAATGGTAAATATTATCTACAAAATATTTTTAGATTTGTTTGAGAGTCGTCCTATAAATAAGTAATTGTTATATATAATACATTTAAATGTATTAATTACACCAGGCATGGTTGGTCAAAGAGTTTCCATAGGAAGTTCCATAGGTGGTTTCAAGAATATAGCAAGCAAGTGTGCAAAAGTACTTTAATAATTTTTGACTACCTTGCAGGAATACTTTACTTTTATATATTGTTAGAATTGTATATGAGAAAGAAGATTCTAAAATTAATGCATATAGTTCCTACTCTTTTAATTATTATTTTCTTGAAAGTTACTAAATGGCTTCAACAATTTCATTACTCCAGACTGAAGACATGTGCATAAGTTATTTTATGTATTTATAAGTAAATAAATACATAAAATAACTTATGCACATTCACACAGATATACACATGCACAGACTACATCACTATAGTTCTCACTCACGCAGCCATGTACACACACATACATTACACAATGATCATCAGAACAGGTCTCTTACTCTATACTACAATTAAAATTTATTGCTTCCTTAATAAACTTGTACAGTAGCAATGCTTCTGTTTCTTCTAAAATTTAGAAGAAACAGGAGCGTTATACTCTTTTTAGAATCTAAATGGCGATTAAATGTAAGTAGCATTGCATCATTTTCCATGACAACACTTTTTTCCCAAAATACAGGCTAATGCTTAGTTTCGGAATCAGCATAAATATAACCTATTGTACATTACATTTAAATTGTGTCTACTAATTGAACAGTTAACTGTAATAACTCTGCATAAATAAATACTATTTTATTATTTATTTATTTATATGGAAAATAAGTTAACAACTAAATGGCATCCCACTGCAAGGCGACGAGGGTCGACAAGGGCGACCACGTCGTTGATGGTGGGATGATTGTGATTGCATTCCAACCAGACTGGTCTACAGTTGCAGGCTACCGACTGACATGGAAAAAGCGGTGGGAGGCCTTCGCTCAATTTTGGGACAATCCAGGCTAAACAGTAATAATAAATATGGAAAATATAAGTTACAGGTGGAGGGGTGTATATTCATCAAGTTTACAAACTCCTTTCTTGTAGATTTAAATGTTATAACTTTGATTCAGTATAATGCAATATATGCATCATTGCAGTATAATGCAATATATGCAAATAAAATTGCAACAATAAGTTATAATTAAGTTAGATCAGTGGTTCTCAAACTTATTTCATTTACCATTTGAGAATCAATTATTTTTAGTGCTCCTCAAAATCTTTAACTTTACCACATCTTAAACCTCTTCACTCCCTCAAATTTTCTTTAGGTTCCTTACCTGTAGGCCTCTAGGGACCACAAGAGGGCTCTCACTTTGGGAAAGATCGGGTTAGATAGAGAAAGTAAAACATTATAATTAGGTATGTTATATTTTCAGCTTGGAAGCTTAGCGGCAATGAAAGAGCGTTCTCCTATTGTGGGTGGCAACTTTGCAGTGTGGGGAGGGATGTTCTCTACTATTGATTGCTCATTAGTATACTTGAGGCAGAAGGAAGACCCATGGAACTCTATAATGAGTGGGGCACTTACTGGGGGGGTACTAGCAGCTAGAAATGGTAAATAATGTTGAATTTATCTGAAATGCATCCGAAATTGATTTTCTCATGCTTTAACAGTGAGGGAAATAGCTATGATAAAGCCTACATGTGTATATCATTTGTAGATCAAACAATTTGACTTAGATTAAGCTATAAGGGATTAGCAAGATATCCCTTTTAATTTAATTATGATTATGACAAGCCACATCCAGCATTAGAGAGGCTGAACTAATTGTGGTAAATAAGAAAAGTATTATTTTTAAGAGTTATATGTTGACATCTTTTTTTGTCTTGTGTATGATCCCTTTTATACTATTTCCAGGTGTTCCTGCAATGGCGGGTAGCGCCCTTGTTGGGGGCATACTCCTGGCATTAATTGAAGGCATAGGTATAATGTTCTCTAGGATCACAGCCGAACAATTCAAACCCCAGCAGCCTATATTTGAGGACCCATCAGTTTTAGGTAACCAAGGACAAGCACAGAGTCAATCGTTCCAGTAGTTTAGGTTTTAAGTATATAATTGTTGTGATTGTACAGCCTAGCTTGGTTCTACATTTACCTGTAATATTGTAAAAAAATACTAGTTCTTTTATATTAGGTATCTAAAAGATTTCCTGGCTCATTAATATTTTCCAGTTTATATTTGCAATATATTTATATCCATACTATGATACATACATATTTTATGAATGTATGTGAGGTATGGCAAGTGTTCAAAACTTTTTAAAACATTGTTATTAATTATTATAACAATAAAATTTGACAATTGTTTATTTTATTTTGCCTGGATGTTTTCTGAGATTATATAATAAAGCATGAGTTAGGCTGTATGATCTAAATTGTAAACAAATCTCTAGCCAGTATGGCACTGTATCATCATTAACCAGACTTTAGAATTACCTTGGGTTTTAATGAGTGAATTATTTGCATCTGTGATATTTTCAGTCCCGTACTGATTGTTTATAATTTCACTCAAAATGGTTTTGTTTTGTACCCATTTGTTTTTGGGTGTCAGTAACATTATTTTGTTAATGCAAAGCACAATGCAACACTGATTTATCATTATTAATTTTGTATTTCACAGAATATTGTCTGCTTATTTCACCTCAACTTAATTATTTGTTCCCATAAAGTTAGGGGTGCTTACAGTACTTGTCAGTTTATTTTGGCTACTCTGGAAGTTTATTAATGCCAGGCTTCCAGTCTGCTACTCCCATGCTGATACTGTTGAATAATGTTATGAAAATAATATTTGCAGGCAATTTTCTTTGAAATGCCGTGAACATAAGAATTTATTTAAAAATAAAGACTTTTTTTAAACATTGTTTTTTATTATTCTATTTGTCATGCAACCATTATGCTAATTAGTATAATAAATTATTAAAAATATTTACATGCTACATTAATCATTTAATATAATAATTTTGGGGCTTAAAATGATGCTTAGATAATAATTTAGGAGCATATTACATAGACTTGTTTTTGCTTGCCAAACTGCTGCTTTTATGTACCCTGAAATACAATGTCATGTTCAGTCAATGCAAAGCTACAAGTTTATATCTAATTATATCTGTGTATCCAGAATATGGGTACACATTAAATTTACTACAAAGTTATAATAACAAGGACAAATATTAAAAAGTTTTCATTGACTGTTTTATATACTTCACATAGCTTTTTCAAGTCTATATTTTCAGAGGAAATAAGAATGTAAAAGGAAGTAAAACAAGTTATAATAGAATTTGTCTTCTCACAGTGGTTCAACAATATCAATTTTCTATTTCGATGTGTGTACCATTTCAATGGCACATTATTTAAACATTATATTAATATTGAACACGTTTAGTAAGACAATCATCTTGTGTCCAAAATTTAGTTTTGACCTTCCAATAAGGTCAGATTATTATTAGTTTGTTTTTAAGAATACATATTGGGTAGAAAGTTTAATCGGTCAAATGGTGACAATTAGTAGGGTGTTCAAAGATAAAAATATGTAGGTTTTGTTTTAAAGTATTGATGATTCTTGATGAATCATTGTTTACTGATAAACAAAGAGTCCACCCTAAGGTGAGGGTAACCTCTAACCTAATCTTAAAATAACATAATACAGGGGGAACATAGATGAGGTTGGAATAGGAGGGTGGAGATTGTACTCTACGCAAGAGAGATCTATCTATGTAAATGTGAAATTAGGCTGTGGGTGATGAGTGTCTTAAAAGTGAAGTTCCCACTTAATTACCTACTAATATTGTACCACTTCACAGATGTCATAGTCACTCAGCAATATTGATTTTTACACATACAAATACCTACATAAATACATTTAACAATAATTCTACTGTATATTACCACATTTATTGTGGTCATCGTATTAATAATATGTAATGTTAACAATTTGGATTTTAAATGTCATACAAAAATATTTCTGTAAATCATTTAAATTGGGGCATTTTATCACTGAATAAGAATCTAGTTTTATGGTTGTAAATTAACAGGCCTGTTTTGTGCAGCAGTATCGCCCATTTTTCTGATTTCTTTGATAACATGGGCTAACACTTCTGGGTCTACGCCTAGTTCACATAGCCTTATGCAGATCGAGAGAGTATCAGCGTCGAGGCCTGTGCAGAGTAGTTGTGATATCTGATACATCATTTGGAAAGCTTCACGAGCTTGCCCCACCTGAGCATTCTTTTCTGAGGTCATGTTGATATTCTGAAAATAATAAAAGCATTTTTGCGTAACAAGTATGTAGGTAATGGTATACAATACTGAAACATTTTTTATTTAGCATATTGTTACCGTATGTATAGTGAATTGCAGTATTAAATATCGATGCAGGTGTCAGCTTCTTAGTTTAGTAGGCAGCACAACAGTTATTTTCGGTTCCAAATAACCAAGCCAATTAACTAACTTCGAATTTCACATCAAAACAATATTTTGCTGGCGCTGACACTGACATGATGATGACACATTGACACATGGTTTGGCAGCAGTGACAACAGCATTTCTTTGCTATAAAAAATAGATGGCGTGACTTTATTTTCTGAAGTTGGGCATTCTAAGCTCGAGCTCGGTTCTTCAAGAATATAATTCTAATTAAGAATTTAGAAGGATTGGCAATGAAGAAGATTGCAATGTAAATTAAATTCAATCGTCAGGTTGGCGCCATCTACCTAATAGAAAACATCGACATTGCAAAAGTAGTGTTGCAAAAGTGTCGCGAATTCGCGATCTATTTAAATAAATGAGAAATAAATAAATAATAACACCTATAGATAATCTATTGAGCCTAGACTATGTGTAATCAAGTAGTTAATTAAATAGTGTAAGTTCTGGGCACATAGGTACTTAACACCATTTGATAATTCATTAAAAATCTATATGGTAGGCTCGGGCAATCTTCTTTCTTCTACCTATACTTCGGGTGGCATGTATTAGGTAATCGCTCACGATGGTGAACGTAAAAAATATTTAATTCAGAAAACATCCACCATTATTAATAAACATGAGTATGAGTATGTATTACCTCCAATTGAAACTCGCGCGGGAAAGTTTTATGAATTTCACGGCACTCTGTACTTTCTATTTTTAAATCAGTGCGTCTGCACTCCCAAAAATAGATGTTCAAGTTTTGAATATAGTATTATTGTCCATCCTCTCAGCTTTTGAACGTGATCCGTAGCTAGTGCGGTTTTTAATAAAATTACAATAAGTTTAATAATATAAACAGGCTACACAATGGTAAGTAAATCTTTTTGCTGATATTTAAATTTATGATTCCTGTCAGTTGAATTTCATGTTTCATCTTTGTCAAATTCTTTCACGTGGATGTAAAATGAATAAAATAGTATTTTAAAAAATATAGTTGTTGGATTAGATAGTTACGAAGTTTCCAACATGAGATCTATTTGGACGAGGGTTCGTGGTAACGAGGAAGCAACGAGGGTAATTGTGCCAGTTGGGTGCGAGAAAGCGCAGTACTTGAGATTAGAAAATTAATTGTAAACCATTAGATTTATGTTAGTCGACGTAGCTGTAGGTATTCCGAATAACTATGTATCTATCTACTGCTGTATGTCACCTACATTAATTTCCTCTTATATAAAAAGTATGGGATCGGGTAGCATAAGAGATCGGTCACTAGTTCACTACTTTATGAAATGCTACCGTGTAGACTTGTTGTAGATATGTAGGTACATATACCAAATGAAAGAAACCTATTAATATACACTATTTACATAAAATAAATGAACGTAAAAAAAGCCATGTATATAAATCTAAACGACAGAGGCGTGACTAGGCGTCAAAGTATTCCTGGGCATCGCTGTCGTCCGGGAAGGTACCCAGAAGACATAGCATTTCCACGCTGAATGGCAATGCTTATACGCTGTCCTTGAAATAAGCCAGTCCTCTGGTCGGTCACGTAAAGTGTCGACCAGTCTCCTTGAAATTTCCTTGTAGGTACTTTAATTTTCTGTTCGTCATTCCGTGGTGGAATGGAATCCGTAGTTAAAATAAAATTGTAGTAAGTATTGGTATACTTATTTATACCTACAGTAAGTACTTACTTATTATTATATACCGAAAGTAAGCTTTGTTTGTCATGTCAGTATAACATTTATCGGCTATTTTTACATGACTCGGCTTTTTTAACAAAGAGAAATTTGGCATCCAAACATTGATTTCAATTATAGGTATAAGTCAATGCATCCAAATAAATGTTTTCTTGCTATTTCTAACTGAAGCGTAGGCTCTGCTGTGTTTGTAATCCTGGCGAAAGGCGCTCATGACTAACTAAATGGCACTAGCAGGATAGACCTGGTAAATTCCAATACCTACCTAATTCTACGTCGAAATTAAAACATGATTAAGTTCAGTGAGTGGTGTTCACTATTGTAATAAAAGATACATGATTTTATGTAGGAGTTTCGATTTCGATTTGTGGCCGGTTAACGGCAATAGGCTCACCCCGTCTGTAAGAACGGGACCTGTGAACTGTGGGCGTAGGCCTACATTACTACATATCTGCATAACTCTTTGGGGAATGAAGGCGTAATAGTAAATACTTAGATAACCAATGCAGGTCACATAGTGGCGCAAAATATATTTTTTTAAAGCAACTTTGTTAATTTTGCTTAGTCACGCTGAATTTGAATTCTTGTTTAGTCACAATTTATTATGTTCAACTCGGATAAATAGCTGCTAGGTAGCTCCAAAATCGCTCCATTGAAGTTTTAAATGAAATGATATGTATTTCTGTAAATAGATCTTTTAATAACACTTACAAGTCAGTGTTTAAAAGTTTTAAGTAGACCCACTACTTAGATGGCCCCGGCATGTCCTAGCTGACGACCTCTGAGAAAAAACACCGAAACAAACTTGGACAATCGTGGTTTCTTTTAAAGTCCAGACATAATAGTACAAAATATATGTGAGTAACAATGTGGGGTAATGCTTGAGATGGCCTTTTGAAAGAAAGGCCATTTCAGATAGAAGTATTTACGAACCCCCAAGGTTCATTGGTTTTAAGATATGACAATGTTGATAACTTTTCACTGTACATAGTGTTGATTATTTATTTTCATGACATAGATCTTACCTACTTTGTATGTGTATCTATTCTAAGCATACCTACTCTATACTGGTTTCTGACTCTTACGCGAATATTAGACATTGAAATAAAACTACTTTTTACGGATTTTATCGCGTTGTATTGATATTATTTGATTCTCGACGTTTCGGATCCTTTACAGCATCCATGGTCACAGGTAGACTAAATTGTTGGACGTCTTAATGTTACAAACAGCTACCTTACATTTTTGTTAATTATTGGCGATCCGATTCACGCAGAACGAGCTCACCGTATCCTTCGGTCTTGCAGTTTTGGGCTTGGATTTTGATTTTATGGTGGTAAAACCCAGCCAACTTCTCTATTGAATTTGGATGTTTTTTAATTTCAATAGCCTCACGGATCATCTTGGGAAGGAATCGGTTTTCTTTTGCGAGGACTTGTGGTTTATCAAATCTGATGTAGTGCTGGGCCTTGTCTAGGGTATGTCCACAAACTGCTGACTTCTTGAAACGGCGGTGTTTGACATCAGCGATGTGTTCTGTTACGCGGGTCCCTATGCTTCTTTTAGTTTGGCCTATGTAAGAGAGATCGCAATCACAATCTAGCTTGTATACCTACTCTATTTTCTCATTTAACACACGGCAAAATCCCTAATCCCCAAGTCCTTACAGGCTATCGTCGCAAAATGTCGATGTCAATTTAAATCTACTAATATATTTCGTTCACGGTGTCTTGCCCGAGCGATTTTATTCCGAACATCAGATGCTTGGCATTCATCTTGTAAAGCCTCGGGATCTTTAATACGATTCTGTTAGATTTTTAGGGTCGTTCGGCGACCTGAGATGAGGTGGCTAGGTATTTGTTTATTTTGTCACGTCGAAGTATTACGGCCTCGGCCTGCTATTGTGCTGGGGTGTCCCATTTAAACCTGGATCTAAAGGATTTTCTAAATTCATACTTCTAACTAGTGAACGTTTTAGAATATTGGTTTAAGTTCGCAGAGCTGTGTTAAATCAGAAATACAAACGAGACAAGTAGTGTACCTACCTAACATTATGTTAATAAGCAAATACTTAGGGGTATTTTTTTATTTATTTGTAAGAATTTTGTAGTCACAGGTTACAGTTCAAAATGTTCATAATATTCTGCCGGTTCCGGCGCACAAACCTTTACACGTTAGTACATACTTAATAACAGTAGGTAGTGGGTATTTTCTGTAGTGGGAAATACAAAAGATAATCTACTGTCACTTTCATTCTAGGCGGACCAAGTTCAAAGTCAGCCTCAGGAGTCGGGGGGTGGCGAGGGAAACGCTGCAGCACAACCTACTAACCAACTGCCAGTCACCGCTGAGGACAGCAAAATTGTAAGGACCCATATAAGAGTACCTATATTAGCTTACAATTAACACTGAAAACTAGCTCAGTTGTCATAGGACCTATTCGCAAAGCGATTTACTCTTGTTTGGCGAGTGATCCATTCTTAAAAAAGACTGTTTGCAAAATGCCTTTAACTCAAACTCAAATTTTTTATTTCAATTAGACCATATACAGGTACTTTTGAAATATCAAAACTACATGCTACTTTATTTGGGAAAGTCTCAATCGTAACATTTCGAGTCAGAAATAAGTCTGACTGAACTTTGGGTATACAAAAGTGTCTGCCGTACCTTTCGAGGAATAAAGACGTGATATGTAACAGGCAGAGGTTAGTTCGACATATTTGGGTAACGAGGAATGTAGCTAATATCAACGGTTCACAGGTTGAGTCGAGTACACAGCCCGAAATAAAACCAGAAGAAACTGAAGTAAAGGAAACGGAAGAAATCAAACCGAGCGGTGCCGATGTTGCGCCAGAAAACAACGAACGAGTCAAGGAAAATGTAAGTCATTGACGGTCGGCTTAATGACAGCTCTTTTTATACTGTTGATCAGTATCTTAAATTTAAAATTCCATAGTGAAATATAATTATGATAATTGTTGATTCTTAGACAATGTGGGCTACACAATGTTCCGCTGATCTGGTATTTTCACGTCATGGGGTGGGATTAAGATTCCTAGATTAAGGTTGAGCTACACAATGGTTGTTGCACGTGTGCCATCAGCTGGAACTGGTCTCCTCAAACACTATCAGAAAAAACCATATTGTTAAATAAAATGTAAAGCATTAAGTAACTTGTAAAAGTGTTTAAAACATCTACTTATTTACAGAAATAAGTATAATTTATCATGTAGATATTACTGATAAACACATCATAGCTACCGATATTTTTTACTATTAGCTTCAAACACATGTCTATACTTAATTTCCATGCTACGTACTATATTTAGCGTATTGTGTGTGCAAAAAAATGTGTTATATACAAAATGCGAAAAATCAATCGAACATTTAATTTGGCGGGTCAATTCCACACACCGATGGCTTTATTCCGAGGGTTTGTTACAGGGCGATTGGCAACAAAGGGAACAAGAGCTCTTGAAGAAGATAGAAGAATTGGAGAAAGTAAAGAATGAGAGGACTGAAGACGGGGTAAAACTGGAACTAAAGGTAAATGTCAGGATTTCCATTGCTTGTTTCTCGATAAGGTTAATCGGAAAAGACTAAATCAATCCGAAAAGGGCCGAATGAAAATACCTACACAATAATAATACATAATAGTACCTACAATAGTATGATAGTGAAAAAATACAAATACACAATAGTAGCATACCATCACACCGGTATTCCTGAAAGAGTTAGGCAGAGGTGAACCTACTAATTTACTTACCTATACCTATTGTTTGCTTGTATGTTTAGATCCTATGCAACATTGCCTATTGTGATTAATCGGAGACATATCACATATCCAAACTCCGAGCTGCTACTGAGAATTCTTAGAAAAACCTAATGACGCTTTGCTCGACCTGTGAATCGAAACCAAGAGCAAGAGGTAGATAGGTACATGGGGACCTCAACTAGTGGTGATACCAACACTGGACTCTTAGCTTCTTGACCAATTAGCTGACTACATACTCTGTTTATCAGGGCACGATGTAAGTAAGTAGGTATAGGTATACCTTAGAAGCAGGAAAACGGTGAATTTTGGTGATTGAACTGGCAGAGAATGCCATACGGAGTTAAGTCGGCCCTTTGTACGGTCATAAGTGCATTGAAGTACAAATATCTATACTTATAATAAAACTGTAGAGAGGTCAATTCTGTACATGAAATATATTTCCAAAATAACTATCAGCGGGTGATTAGTGATCGATATTGACGCCAAAAATGCAATCAGTAAAATTTTTGTCTGTCTGTCTGTATGTTCGTTATAGAAACAAAAACCACTCGACGGATTTCAACGAAACTTGGTACAATTGTTCTTCATACTCCTGGGCAGGTTATAGTATACTTTTCATCACGCTACGATCAATAGGAGCAGAGCAGTGAAGGGAAATGTTGGGAAAATGAGTGATTCATGAGAAAGGTTTCAAGCTATAAAACATCACGCTACAACCCTTAGGAACGGGGCAACGCAGGTGAAACCGCGGGCGAAGAACTAGGGAACAAAGTAACTATTCCACGCGGACGAAGTCGCTGGCAAAAGCTAGTGTTTAAATAAATGTTTACTTATTTGTAGGTCCGCGAAGAAGAGATCGACCTTCTCAAAGCAAGGGTTAGGAATCTGGAGACGGAGCTGCAAGCTGCCTTATCCAAGCCTAGTGGCAAGAATCACGAGATGATTGAAAATATTAAACAGCAGCATGAAGAGGTAACTACCGATTTATTTTATTCACAGTGGTGCAAAAGTAGTGTCCTGTTTTTAAACGATTTCAAAAAAAGGACCCTAACCGAAAGGACCTCCTCAGTCCTCAACTCGGTTGTAATGTAAGTATGTTGGTTACCTCAGAACTCCGCTATTCATAAACCGATTCGGAAAAATTAAAAAATACTTACACCTGAAGTGGTCCATACAAATTTGGTGAAGATCTGATCACACAATTTAGAAAAAAATAACACGTAATTAGATTATATTTTCACACATTATAAAACATTAAAAAATAATTCGATTTTTAATGTTTTAAATAAGCCTCCTCCAACTTACACCAATGTTTTTTATTTTGGGCTATGCTCTTCTATTTCTCTCCAGCTATTGCGACTTTAGTTATCATCGGCCCACCTTTATTTCTCTTCCCTATTGGGCCCGTCCATTTAATTACTTTTAATGTCCATCTTCCATCATTGCATCTAGCCACATGTCCTGCCCATTTCCACTTCAGTTTCATAGCATGGCTAGGAGCATCTGTTACTTTCTTGGTATCTGTTCTCTCTGATCTGTTTGGTGTTTCATTTGTTTCATGGTATGGATCTGGTAATCGTTAGTAGCGGTCGTCAGAAGCTCAAAAAACCTGACAAGAAAGTAGGTATCTACCTACCAAATTACACGATAAAAAATTAATTGCTATATTCCACCGGAATGTTGAAGGGACCTTTAGGTTATTTTAACTACCAGGTGTTTACCTCATTTTATTTTTTCGTTCTAGTTGCTAAGCAAAGCGCGAGGCATGATCTTCGACAAGACCAAGATGGTGAAAAATCAAGAACTCCAGATAGAGGCTTTGACAACACAAGTACAGTCCTTGAAGGACATCAACGTGATCACCAAGGACCTGTTGGAGATCAGGAACTCGGAAGTTAAAGCTATGGAGGTAGATCGGTTATAATAATTAAATATTTGACGAGACGTTTGGCGTAGCGATTGGCATCGGCGCCACGTGTTGTGGGTTCGATCCCCACACGGAGCGCATATTTGTATGATCTACAGATAGTTGTTCCGGGTCTGGACGTTTGTGTATGTGAGAATTTGTATTTATAAATGCACCCATGATACAGGAGAATATCCTAGTGGGGCAACGTTTAAAAAAAAAATTAGGTGTACGACAGATTACAATACAGAAACTGTTTTCCTATCTTGCGTTCCAAAACATTTTTATTTATGTTTCATTTTTCTTCATTTTGGAGTAAAAAAAACCTGTGATCACGTCACTAACTGCGATTAAAATTTGTCGAAATAATAAATCAACAACGAAATATGTAGGTAATGTAAATAACACAATTTTTTGAAGGATCAGAAAAATGACGTCGTGGCACTGTTTTTCTTGTTTTGTACAAATGACGTCATTTGGAAATAACTTCAAAGTCGTTATTGAATATCTGGAAAATAAAAAGTACGGGTATCCTTTTTTCGATATAGTTTCAAATAAAATTATAATATACTTTTGGGTGAGAATGAAATGTTGACAATTGAAAAGAGGCGTGACATGCAAGGGCATTTATTTTACGTTATCTCTGTGGATACTCCGTGCCTAGTAGAGGGAGAGTTACATAAGATATTAAATACGTTATTATGTTCCAGGACCGTCTTCTGGCCATGGAAGCCCGGTTTAAAGCTGAGAAGGACAGGTACGGGTTGGTGTTACAGCGAGCTCAGACCAGCACCACGCTCAACGACGACCTGAAGAAAGAGTATGAAACACAACTCGCTATATTCAAGGTATGGGTGTTATAACTGCCTCTTTGTACTGAGCGCGACTGCTACGTTAGAGATCCTGGGGTCGATACCCAGGTCGAGCAGTGTAATTGGGTTTCCATTAATCGGGCACAAATGCCAAACTCCGAGGTTTTATTGAGAATTTCATAGAAAACCCCATTAATATGCTTGACCTAGGAATCGAACCCAAGACCTCTAACGTAGCAGTCGCGCTTGGGACCACTAGACTAATGAGGAAGCACTGGAATACGTTGACTTGATTAGAAGTCACCGAGGATACCACAAAAAGGCGGACAGATTATATACCTACGACGCTTTTTCATGATTAGTAATGCTATAATTAAAAAAAAAAAAACTTTGGCCACCCTAGGATCTTCTTCTGTATCGTGGGTGCTTTAAAAAACACAAATTCTCATATAAATAAACGCCCAGACCTGGAACAAGCACCTGTAGATAATAAAAATATTTGCTCCGTGTGGGGAGCGAATCCATAACACGTAGCGTAGAAGTCGATCGCTCAGCTGCTACGCCAAACATGTCTTGGAAGCTTTACGCTAGATTAGAGAGATAGACATTTTACAAAAAAGGTAGACTATCCCCTTATTAATTAGTATTCTTGATTTAACAGGAATTGAGGCAAAAATATGAACAAAGAGTGCAAGCGCTGGTGGCCGAGAACACGAAACTTAAGGAGCTGGCTGCGTTAAAACCTGGTACGTCTGGCTAAGTCCTGTGAATGATATTGATACCATCGCGCGATATTACCATACATGTATGTACTTACCTAAAGATCAGATATCTTAGAAACATTTGTAACTATAGACCCATATCTAATGGACTCAATAACTAAAGTTGTCTATATATTTTGTTATTTCACGATTAAGAGGTCAATCGTTTATTATTGGTAATTAATTAATGCGATGGCATAAATTATATTGTTATTGATACAATGAAATGGAGACGTATTAAGACTGTTTTCTACAAATCGGATGTCTTTTTATACACATTTTTGTAAGTTTAGTAGTTAATAATATTTTATATATATTAATATATCTATGTATAAAATTATACATACATAATAATTTGTAATAAAATATTATATTTAAAGTGTAAGCAATTTTATTAACTGCACTTTCCGATCAACAGATGCATAACATCAATGACATTGTTATTTTGGGAAATACCTTTGTCGCATACCCGGTCGTCATCACTGTGATGTGATGACTGCCCGGGGATACGGCACAGGATACACTGGAGTTATGTCCGAGATCTAGTCGCGGCCGTCATTCGGTCCCTGGTCGCCCCTGTCTTAGGCTGAAAAAGTGAGAGAAACGGAGAGAAATATCCACATCTCTCCCGATTTCCTTGCCGGAGCGCGCAGATAGATCTCCGTCCACTGGTCACCGTAAAACATCCACATCACGAAATTCTTGTTGTGGCAATCACAGAAAGACCACATAGCGAAATTCGTGTCGTGGCTGTCATGTTATACGACCACTATCACTACATAGTATAAAACAAAGTCGCTTCCCGCTGTCTGTCCGTCCCTATGTATGCTTAAATCTTTAAAATTACGCAACGGATTTCGATGCGGTTTTCTTTAATAGATAGAATGATTCAAGAGGAAGGTTTTAAGCTATTTAACATTACGCTACGACTCTTAGGAATGGGGCAACGCCGTTGAAACCGCGGGCGGGTCGCTAGTGCTATTATAAATTAGATATTATACTATATACTAAATAAAATGTACAGGGTGATATTTAATAGACGCGACCAATTAAATTAATTCTATGTGTAACAAAGAATATTTAGAAAACAGGCAAATTATTATACTTTATTAGTATTGCAAAGAGAATTTGGCATCGTCTCGTACGGCTCTACTGCAATTTTTCTCGTGAATAGATGAAAATAGATAAGTTATAGTAAGTACAAAGCGTCAATAGTTTACGTAGTAACTATTAATCAGGCGCGTTGCGCAAATATTTTGATAATAGCTTGAAAATATATTTTTTTAGTTAAATACCGCTAATTCATGCCTAGACACCTGAAGACAATAGCTTAGTTTGCACCATCTAAGATAAATAAGTAATGGTTATGAACTTCCCATTTTGATTTGTTACATGTTAAGTTATTTTTTAGTAAAGGAAAAAATTCAATCGCGGGCAGAATTCGAACCTGCGTCTTCTGGTTTGATATACCAGACGCTCTGACCTCTAACCCACCGCGAACCCTACCCGCATGATTGAAATTTTGCCTTCACATTCTGAATTTTACGTCATAAGGTGACGTTTTCCTTATGAATAATAATATAATATAATTATATTAGAATAATAATATGATTTTTTTCCTTTACTAAAAAATAACTTAACAATCTTAGCATGGAAAATGCAAAAAAATATCACAAAAAGATTGTTACATGTTTTCAAAGGTCAACTGTATAAGATAATATAGTAACAATTTAGGTACAAGAGGCCAAGTAATGCTTTTCCCTTTTATTTTAAACTAACTTCTGCCCGCGACTTTGTCTGTGTGGACTACAGAATTGGATCCAACCTGGATAAAAAAGCCTATGTGTTATTCCAGACTATAGTATATCTCTGTACCAAATTTCATCCAGATCCGTTTAGCCGTTCTGGCGTGAAAGAGTGACAAACATCCATACATCTACTCACAAACTTTCACGTTTATAATATTAGTAAGGATGATAAATAATAATATATGAATAATGAATGAAAGGATGTGAGTATGCCGACGGAGGCGTATAGGGAGCCTTCGATACGCCTCCTTCCTCGATACTCATATTTGCCA
The DNA here is from genome assembly GCA_910591435.1 of Acronicta aceris. NCBI lineage: Eukaryota > Metazoa > Arthropoda > Insecta > Lepidoptera > Noctuidae > Acronicta > Acronicta aceris. Next base: position 1,204,394 of record OU342767.1, on the reverse strand, counting down.
AATAAAAAGAATCTTGTACAAAAATTTTGCATTGCTCCACCTGGGAATAGAACCGGAGTTTGGGATATGTATCCGGTTAATGGTAATAGCCTCGCCGCCTATTACCTACATGACACTTTATTTAGTTGGTCGTCAGTAAGATCAAGATAACACACTAAAACACTAATTAACCAATAATCATTTATTTTGTGTATTCGGTTACATTACAGTTGTGTTTAATTAAACTCAAATTCTTCTTCAAATCTTCTCGCCCCACGTCGACCTCATCTTTGCCCCGGAGGCAAGATTGAAGTCAAGAGTAAGGCCATTTATAATAAAATAATTTGTTGAAAACATTCAGGAAAAAACAATTACACATTCACTCAAATATTTGGATCAAAAAACTATTTAGGTACACAAAACTTTCCTAGCTTTCGACATACCTCAGGCTAATTTATCCAGGGTTAATTTTCAATGACCGGCCAAATTTACAGCTGTTCAGAATCGATAATATTTTAGATCTTCAAAATAAAAAAAGTGAAAATTACTTTATTCCAGTCCGCCACTAAATTACAGAACGAGTGGATATAGTTGCCACTATATAATTCAGTTCAATAACAAACTTTCACAAATCCGCAAATGTTTAAAATGCACATTAAATTTTGCCGGTCTTTGAAATTTACACCTGTACATTTAGTACTTAAAAGACAATAAAATGATAAATCAACAATAAAACATAATTAAACATAGATGTAGTATATATTGTATAATTATATGTACAACCTGTAATAGAATAAGCGTAAGACCTGAAAGTAGTTTGAATTCAGAATCGACTACTGAATCGATTACAGCATTTTTTAATGTGTTAATTTTTTCCTAAAAGATAATTACAATAGGTACATGAAACTATTGCGCACTGATATCGTAGTCGTAGTCGATACGACTGTAGTACGGCCGCAATTGTTTTGGGTTTAGCTGGTTTAGATAATTTCTTGAAAAAAATATGCCTACGTGTCTCAAAATGACTTTAGGGTTTCGTTATTATAATTATGAATTGATATTCTATTTATTCTAGTGTTTAAGGTCTTGCGTTTATTCAGTTACACCTTGTATATCTACTCTTAACTTTTTCGACGAAAGGAGCGTGGTGTGCTTTCGACGCCTGCGCCGCCCCGCGACACAATCAGTTGCGACCTGTGAGTTGCGGGGAGCAGAGGTAAACTGTTCTTTACGTACACAGTGCCAAAACGACATGCTATTAATATAGATAATATAATAATAATATAACGAACGAAAATGTATTGTGCGCGGTCGATTCGACAACCGCATATAAAATATAGGGCGCGTTTACCTCTTTAGATCTAATAAAGTGAAACAATATCACTACTACAATCATGAACATTTTCGTTACAATCGTCGTTTGCTTCCATTTCCTTCCAAGGTGCAAAAAGCCACAAGTAGCTTCCATCCTGACCATTACTTTTACCACCCAAGACAGCTTTATTTTCAGACGAATCATCAGTGCTTATTTGTAGCTGTCCCTTATATTCATTATTTGTAATGGTAAAGGCAACCTGACCACCGATCATTAACGGCTTAAAGTAGAATGTCTGCGTCATTTCGGCAGAATCCTTCACGCCATAAGCGTCTCTATTATCGGTGTAGATATCTGCGGATATATTAAGATACAAATCACTATCAACATTCCTTAACTTGAATGCAATAGTATTGTTGTCCCAAATTGGATAAATCTTCCATTTAGCGTTCTTACTATTTTTGTCATAAATGCCGCACGCCGGCATTTCTTTAGACCTTTCTATTATCAAAGCTTGATTGTATTTCTTGTTTACGATTGTTATACAGTCACTATTGAACATTAGCTTGAACACTGTTGGAAAGTACTTAGAGATAACATTTTTGGCATTGTTAGTCCAAAGTTTGTAAGCATATTCTATGACATTTTGGACTTTCTTCTCGAGGAGTTCAGCCACGACCTCGCTAAGGGCATTGCTGCAGTAGACGTCAGTCAAGCATCCAGTGAGTACGATTGCAGCCTCATTGTCACCTTTCTCAACGTGATTATACAATTCCTTTTTGAGTTCATACAAGCTCAAATAAACTCTATAACAAGTTTTATAGTAAGTTAACTGAAGATTATCAGGTAGCATGTAGATGGGACAATAAAACAATTGTTTCATTTTCTTCAATTCTTCACTGATTTTTGCAATTAAAATATAGTGTTCACTATTATTAATGTCGTAATACACAATTACTTTTCCTGAATACCCATTCACTATACGAGCGATATCTTTAGCAATCAAATCAGACATAGCTACATAGTACAGTGCAAAAGTGACAGTGCGCACAGTGTTGTCTTTAATGTAATTAGAGGTATAATAATCTGACCGGCTGTCTGCGTTGTTCGGAATTGGTATCCTGTTGGGTATTTTTCTGCCTTCATCTTCGCCATTTGGAATTAATCTGTACTCGAAATTAACGTTATAGCAGTCAGGAAACCCACGGTAACCCGTATCGGTAGAGATTCTTCCTAGTCCGAAATAGTCAACATGTTCTATAAGATTTTTAACACAGTGCGGTATCTTGACTAGTTGATATTTACTTAAGTCGGGAAGTTCAGAATAAGGATACAGTTTGTCCTTATTGGTTTCATAGTTTGGAGGATTTGCAATTTTCCACATTTGCTCGCTCATTGCAGTGGGTTATTTAGTAATTTCGAGTAAATTATCTGGAATATAAAAAACATTATGATTAAGTTTACGACCTAGTCAAACAACGACAACAAAAACAATAAGTTATAACGTTGACTGCACGTTTGGTATAGCAGGATAAGGTGGTCACCTCGCCACTACCGTTGCACTGAGTTTCGTAAGTTTGATTCCACTAAAGACAAATATTTTCTTATAGGTGAGAAATACATATATATTATATTTATTTGGAGTCTGCGTGTATGTTACATTCGTTAATTATGTTTGTAGACACAAGACACGATTCTGCCTTATAATAAATGACAAAAAAACGATTACGATAAATAACACTACTTTGTAAAGCGGCTGTAGCCTAATAGGCTAGGGCGTCGGACTTAAGATTATGTGGTTGCCGGTTCAAAACGGTTTGCACTAACTCCGTGAACCCACTCTTAATGCAAGCATTTAGCTTAGCACGAGAGGTTAACAAAAATACTAGTAACATGTGACCCACATTGATAGTAAACGATAAAAAAAAAACTATATCACGAAAAAAATACATTACGCCTGTATTCCCCGAAAGGTTAGGCAGAGGCGTACTAATGTACACCCACAGTTCGCCGGTATGTTTATGTAAGTCTCTATAAATCTATTCAGCCGGTAACACCCACTGCTGAGTGAAGGCCTCTTCCTTATTTCGCCAGTATGTAAGTAGTCAAAACAATTTTTTGATGTCGGTTAAATATTATAGGTAAGTGTAATATTTCACTCACCTTAAGAAGAACCGGAATAGGTGTTGCACCAATCAGTCGAGTGTTGCTCCACAGATGTGGTACTCCTCAACTACAATAAGAAATAGAAAACATTTTAAAATACTTCAACCTGTTTTGATATAAGTTGCAACCACACTTTTAAGTAGGCAGGTCAGTTATCTATACTAATACTAATATTATAAAGTTGAAGAGTTTCTTTGTTTGAACGCGGTAATCTCAGGAACTACTGGTTGGAATTGAAAGATTCTTTTTGTATTGGATAGTCCATTTATCGAGGAAGGTTATACGCTATATAAGATCACGCTACGTCTCTTAGGAACCCAGCAGCGCGGGTGATATGCATGTCCATACAGCAATGTCCATACAATAATCCCCCTATTGCACAAAAAAAAATGATAATTTTTTTTTAATTTTGACGATAATAATTTATTGCCATTGATATATTATAAGTTAATGGTTATTACATATCTGATATTACTTATTTGATAATAAAGAAAAAGTAAAACCGAATCATCAAAAACGAATTTTACGTACCTATGCTTCTGGTCATTTACTTGGTAGTTACCGAGTTATTGTCATCAGATCTTGATCAAATTTTTATGGGACTCTGAAGATCTACCGATCAAAAAAAGAATCATCAAAATCAATTCATACTTGAATAATCGCGTAACAAACACAAAAAAAATACAGTCTAATTGAGATTCTGCTCCTTTTTCGGTGTCGGTTAAAAATTCAACAGTGTAAGTATTACCTACTCGCAAAACAAGTGTCGCGTTATCTGAGCGCAATTCTTATAATGCAAGTCTAACAAAAATACAATAATAAACAATGGATTGCTACGTCACACGTAGACTAGTTACAAAATATTATGAACAAGGCACTGTTCTATTTTTACGAGTAAAACCGATAGCAGATATGAAAACAAAAATCACAATTCACAATGCAGGTTTCACTATGTAGCGTAAGTGTAGCCGTATGACGCTAATTAGATAAGCTGCTCGTACGAAGAAGAAACTAAGTGGCAGCAACCACTATCCATAGATATGCTTTTCCTTGGTCGTGTCCGTGAAATGACAGGTTGCGCCGTCCACCACTTCGAGCGTAAATCTATCGACGCCCCCAAGCGTGATGCCTTATAGGATGCGCCTGACCGCGTACACCTCCAGTCTCCAGGACGTATGCCTACTCCTGCAAAGCGTCCTCCTGAGACTATGATGACCACTATACCCGTGCCTGTTCACCTTGGATGTTTGACGCTGCAGTTACTCCTGCTGGTCTTTTGGCTGGTCCCTGTGCAAAAGAGCGAGTCGTCTCCCATATTGCGTGTTCCGGTTACCTCATTGAGCGTACTCTGTTAGCACGTTGCCCATGCGTGTTCTTGCCACACTGTCCATGCGCATCTGTTCCGACGCCTGGTTGTCCGGGTGCTCGTACATACGCCGATGTCCGGTATCATCACCGAAAGTTGTGTTGTCGAAAGGTCACCAGTGTACATGCACATGTGTTATGTGTTGATGGTTACTGAATGAAGGTCGCTACTAGGTATATAGAATGTGTTAAGAAACCCCTGTCCGACCCGTGAAGGTATTTTTAGGTATCGAGATCTGGTTTTATTTATACATAGTCATTTTACAAGAAAGAAAATCCCTGAAAAAAAAAATATAAAACGAGGAAACTAAAATGGCCTACATTCAGCAGTGGACGGCAATAGGCTGATTTGATTGAAAATGGCAATAGGTGGATAGGCGCAAGGTGACAGCGACAGCATCCCTGGGTGCCAAAAAAATAAGGTATACGGTCAGATAAGTAATAACCATTAACTTATAATAATATATCAATGGCAATAAATTATACGAGTATTATGTTCATTAGAAAATTATTATTATTATATTAGGTTGGGGAATAAGTCTTTTCGCATTTAGTATGTAAATACTTTTAATAAAAAATCTTTGGCTGTACTATTTTTATCTGGCTGATTTTGATAACATTAAAAAAGTAACATTTTAAAAAAAGAAACAAATTAGTAAAAATTTGTTTCCCGCTATTTTTCATTTGTTCTTCTTTCTGTCAAAATGAGTGAATGTAATGAAGAAATTCGATACATTTTAAAGTTTTATTACAAAAAGGGGAAAAATGCAACGCAAGCCGCGAAAAAAATTTGTGACGTTGATGGACCTAATGCAGTGTCAGCAACAGTAGCACAAAGTTGGTTTAAGCGTTTTAAATCCGGGAATTTTGATGTTATAGATGCACCTCGCTCTGGTCGCCCTGTTACAGATAAAATTGACGCATTTTTTTTTAAAGTGGAGCAAGATCGGCATATCAGTAGTTACGACGTAGCTGAAGAACTGGGGATTGACCACAAAACAGTTTTGACCCATTTGAAAAAAGCTGGGTTTACAAAAAAGCTCGATATTTGGGTTCCTACACGAGCTCACTTAAAGAAACCTAATGAACCGTGTACTCATTTGCGATTCTTTATTGAGACGTAATGAAACTGAACCGTTTTTAAAGAGATTGATAATTGGTGATGAAAAGTGGATCACGTACGACAAGAACGTGCGAAAAAGGTCGTGGTCAAAGGTCGGTCAGGCTTCACAGACTGTGGCAAAACCCGGGTTAACTCGCAATAAGGTGATGCTGTGTGTATGGTGGGATTGGAAGGGCATTGTTCATTATGAGCTTTTACCGCCAGGCAGAACCATCGATTCGGATCTTTACTGCCAACAACTGATGAGAATAAAGCAAGAAATTGGGAGAAAGCGGCCGGAATTGATCAATAGAAAGGGTGTGGTCTTTCATCACAATAACGCTAGACCACACACATCTTTGGCCACTCAGCAAAAATTAAGAGAGTTTGGCTGGGAGGATTTAATGCATCCGCCATATAGCCTTGACCTTGCACCTTCAGATTTCCACCTGTTTCGATCTCTTCAGAATTCTTTAGGCAGTGTCAGGTTAACATCAAGAGAGGACTGCCAAAACTACTTGTCACGTTTTTCTGATCAGAAGTCCCAACATTTCTACAACAATGAGATCATGTCACTACCCACAAGATGGCAAAAAGTCGTTGAGCAAAATGGTACATATATATTATAATTAAATGTAAATAAACTTTGAAAAAAAAAAATGTCTTGAGTTTTCATATTAAATGCGAAGAAACTTTTTCCCCCGCCTATTATATCGTCAAAATTAAAAAAATATATCATTTTTTTGTGCAATAGGGGGATTATTGTATGGACATTGCTGACGCATTAGATTGTGATTGTATTAGATAAGTGACTTTGCGGGGCGGTCGTCTCCTTGCCTTCTTGCACCAGGGGCGGTCACTGCCAAAGACTTAGGGGGTCATAGTCAGAGAGTAGGTACTCGTGACTAAGTAGGTGTACGATTTTACGGCGGTCCGACCACCGTGGCGGCCGCCACTGCCCTGCACCCAGGCAGTTAGTTCGTACGTAGTGTATTGGTAATAATGGTACCGACCAGTAAATTATATATATTATGTTGGTATATCAAGTGACGACCTTCATTTGCCAACCATTTCAAGAGATAACATCTACATTCAAGAGATATCATCTACATATCCATGGATTTTAGCTTGAGAGGCGTCGTCAGATTCTTACGTCTCAATTGTGTGACACTGGATAGATATATAAAAATTATGAAAATTAAAATGGCTGAATTTTGGTAGCTACCTACCTACCTAACATACCTACCTATGTCTTGCAAAACCTTTTTCTTCAAAACCTATTGGCTTACAAAAATATACATATATTATAATATATGACTTACATATATGTTTCAATGTAATTTGGAATGGGAATGCTAAAAAATCCTAACCTAAAGTAAATCATAACTAAACACTAAACTAAATCCTAACTAAAAATGTGACATCAAAAAAGGTGGAAACAACATGACCAATCTCAAGCTGACAGAGGCAATATGTCTTAGGATTGCAAATTAAGATGATGCCTCCAACTGCATGAGATTGGTCATCTTGTTTACCCCTTTTTTGGGAATAGGGTTTTTTGATTCTTTTGATTCTTTTACCTAGGTAGGTAATTATATGACTTCAGTGAAAACTCAAATTTTTATGGCTAAATAGATTTAATAACTCTTAACTCTTCGGTTATGAAATTACCTACAAACTTTTGTATGCACTGAAATTTGAAATTTGAAAAGTAGGTATCTAATAGGTGTAGGTACCTATATATAAACTTCTTATCTATGGCAAGTCATTCTGAACCATTCATAAATAAATATTAATTTATGTAAGGTAGATAGGTATCTACAATACATGCCTTGGGTTGAATAGCGCATGTACAAATTGTTATAAAAAATGTAGGTATTTATGTATGTATTGTAATTCCTACCTATAAGTTATTCCTTACTTACAAAGTTCAATAGGTAGTTTACTCTACTCAAAGTAGGGGATGACTATCTAAGACCTTATTTCACCAACTCTGAGTAAGTTTATTTGGGGAGAGGTAGCTACTACTATATTACCTATACCTATAAGTATGTACCTATCTACATTTTCTATCAGTCAACCTTTGGGTCAAATACAAAATGAAGTATCAAACAAGGTGTATGTATGTAGATAAATGATAATATATTATGTACTTTACATAGTAAGAACCTACTTAATACCAAATAAAATAACCCATCAAGTAAAAAATAGGTACGAGACTTGACCTAGTGGAGGTCACAGGAAACATACCTATTTTTCTACATACAGCAGGTTGTAAGTGATAGGCAATATAGGTTAACACTTACAACCTATTAAAATGTAATATTTTTGAATGGTGAATATATCTTATTCTTGTACTCCAGGCCCTAACAAGATTTGCTGAAATACGTACCATCTAATATTATGATTATAAATATTCTAGTTAAATACATACTTAGGTACCTACCTACATAATATATGTATGAAAGTACTTCGTTTAAAAGTAAGTTTGCTTGCAGATTTTAGAATATCAAGAGAAATCGCAATCGGATATAAACCTAAATCGTATATCATAATTATAATGACTTATTATGTAGGTAGGTACATGTGAAACAAAAACTTACTTGTATTTCCGCTAAGCAGATATTGTTTGATAACACCAGCAGGTACGTGATCGCTTGACGCTAGTTATTAACACACTAATATTATCTGACCGACAGAACAGAAAGAAATATGAAAATAGTGCAAAAGCGAAACTCGAGGGATTCCTACAATATTATAAGATCAGTGTTGCAGATGCTAAAAATAAAATACAAGGCGATGTTGCCAACTAACAACTAGACATGAGTGCCGAAATTAAAATGTATCTAAAATCCAATTTCAGTAACAAATCTTATCGTATCGATAATCCGAACTGATTTTACAAAACCAAACTACTGCAAAATCTAAATTGACCTCACGACAACGTGATACCTACTAAAACACAAATAATAGGTACCCAATAATAGCCAATGATACGAAACCAAACCGCACCGCGCAATCGCAATTGTTACAGACACAAACAAAGAAATTCATTACCTTTCATTATAACTAAGCAAACGCTTGGTGGAGTAAATAAAGTCGAAGCGAATTGCTTATTGAAAAATCACATTACACTGGGAACGAAATTCGTTCCCAGTGTAATGTGATGCAAGTGCATGCTTGCATCGGGTCGGGCAAGCCGGGCCTACATCGGGAATTGATTTCTAAAAAACGAATTTCCATATCGATTTCTAATTGACATCCGTTTGCATAAGAAATCCAAAAACGCTCATCTCTATTGCTAACTTATTAAAAAAAACAGTTCAGCTGCCATTAATGCTACTCGATAAACCACAGACTAGCTACATATTAAATGCTTATGAACCACTGACCTCTTTAATATTGGTGGGCGATTATGAGATATACTAATGAAATCATTCGATTATGAAGATATCTCGATTATACAGATTAGTAATTATCTACTAATTTAGTTACTAGTCGCGGTCAGAAGTCGATGCAGAGCAGATTAGTCAATAGTCATAAGAAGTAGTACCTACACATGTTAACATTGTGGAGTGCAATAAACGAATTGAGTATTGAATATTATTGTTTTCATGGTGAGTGTGTTGGTTAGTTATTAGATTAGTAGGTACACAAATAAATAATGAAATAAGTATATGCCATTCTTTTTATGATAAAAAAAATATGCTATCATGGTAATGGCATGTATCATGGTATCATAATATATGCTATCATGGTAATGGCATGTATCATGGTATCATATATTCTTGAATACAGTTTCAGCCTTTTAGGTAGGTAATAATGTTTGACCCCCCTCCCTTCGCCGAAGCAACCCGCGAGGCTCTGAACTTTTTTACAATAATATTAGTAGTACTAATTAGTAACGTCATTCGATTATGAAAATATATTAGTTACTAATTTCATAATCGATTATCAACTTTAGTAATACAAAGTAATTCGATTATACAAATCATTCATAATCGCCCACTTCTACTCTTTAATGGTACTCTTTAATCTAGTAGCATCATCAGTGTTACGAACATACTCCATAGTTCCAAATCCCCCCACAATGGCGCTAGAGTAGTTACAGGGTAAGAGCAGTTCTACCAGATACATGGTAATTACCCTAAATGCACAGTACATAATTAAATCTATCACCGTGTCGTTTTCTACGGTATTTTTGTATAATTAATAGATTAATTTTAAATCCATAATTTTATAAAAAAATGCGTCACACGAAATGCATATTTCTTTAAGTAGACTTAGCAGGTATGTAAGGTTCTTGGGTAGACGCAACAATGAACGAATCTTAAATTATAACTAGAGGTTTGCACCGGAGCAGAAATTCTGACCACCGAAACAAATTCTAACCGATTATCGGGCGGTTAACAAAATTAGTCGGCAAGCAGCGGGAAGCGAGTGTGTAGTTCCGATAGTTTTGTCGCTGAGCTGTAGGCAGTAAAAGCTCTAGTTTCTAGCTCTAATCACTTCTTGTTGATCGGCGGCGGTGGGATAAGTGCCTAATACATTTTGTTATATACTAAATATTATTGATTAATATAATATAATAATAAGTACTTTATTTCAGTAATTAATCCATCTTTCTTTAATTTTTTTAGTATTTATTCCATTAAAATATTCTATTCCGTTGTAATACGATCACCGGAGTTTAATCGGTTATCCGATTCATTCAATCGAGTACTTTTACCGGTGATTCTCCGGTTCTCACTGCTCCGGTGCAAACCTCTAATTATAACGTTCTTGGGTAGACGTAATCAGCAACATCCGCTGTCGCTGTTGCGGAAATCCCCAAACTTGTCATTGTCAGGTCATTTAATCCGGTAAAATGAAACAAGATTTTCTGGTTGTACTTTTTGCTCTTGTAAGTTTAAGTATCTTAAAATATATTAACATTCTGGCTCAACAATCTCACCTAAAGTCAATAGACATGAATGAAAATTACTTTGTCAATTTAACCATCACTTTGTATGAGTGGAACTTTTGAATGAATAATGGAGAAGTTTCTTAATGTTGATAATATCATGTTTAACGCAATGGAATTAAAATATAGATCAAAACACTACTTCAGCAGGAAAGTGGCTCCTAGAGTGATATGAGAGGAACGTATAATTATACTGCCTCATAATTCTAGTGGTCCCAAACGCTACTGCTACGCTAGAGGTCCTGTGTTGGGTTTTTCTATGAAATCCTCAGTAGCACCCCGGAGTCTGGATTTGTGAACATAGGTACCGGCGAACTGTGGGTGTACATTAAGTACGCCTCTGCCTAACCCTTCGGGGAATACAGGCGTGATGGTATGTATAATTAGTGCGTAATCAGCTGTGAATGTGTGCCATATAAAAAAATTTGGGCGCTTTGTTGTATTGGAAAAACAGGAAAATTCTAAACGAATGATTGGAGAGAGAAATGTTACTCCAGCAGGAAAATTCGAATAGATTTTTTCCGTTTGTTTCCAAAACGAAAAGGTGCACATTCTTTTTATATGGTGCTCATTTACAGCAGATTACACACTAATTATATTATAAGTTCCACTCATATCGCACTTTCCTGCTGAAGAAACGTACCTACACGATCAAAACGACTTAACAAGTAAATCAGTGGAAATAAATTGTATCCATCAATAAATTACTGAGAAATTAATTCGAATGTGCATTATTTTATTTATATAAACGAGATCGTCGCACCGGAACATATTACTCAATTGCTCAATTGTTTTTAAGTCGCACGTGAGTTCTCGCGCTGTTCCTAGTTATTTTACGTACAACTGCTTGTTTTTTTATGTATTGGTAGTGTTATGTTTACATAATGGAAGAAGTGATACCTAGCTTGCCCAGAATTGATCTAAATACAGTAACGTTATGTAACATTTTCTTCGTCAAATCCATTATGTTAGTGCTGAATTAAAAGGATTTATCCTGTGCTATAAATACCTAGTTACTTATCATAAAAAGAAAGCTTTCCAAAACTTTTATTAATTATTGTGTTTGGTAGAAACACGTAATACTTACCTACTCTACCTACATTAACAAGACAAGAAACAAACGAACTTAAAGTAGCACAATTGGCGGTCTAATCGCTATAAACAATAATGTAATAGGTATTGAAGACATATGATGTGTACAACGTATTACCCAGCATACCATACAAATATTGTTTTTTTTTATACCACTAAGGTAGCAAACAAGTATACGGCCTACCTGATGGTAAGCGGTTACCGAATCCTATGGACGCTTGCAACACCAGGAGTATCACTCGCGCGTTGCCGATCCTGTAAATAAACGAGGAATAGTTGGGCTGGCAGCATAGGAGACATCGAGATTACCGGTCCCCCACACTGCCAACACAGTGCTTCCTCGCAGAGCTCTGGCGACCTTGCTCACCGTTAAGGATCCAAATGAATTAGGCGAGCTTTGCGAAGTCAAAGCAGTGTTCCCTATTAGCTGATTTGACAAAAGGGTTGTCCTGCCAAATTTCAATATCCTATCATACAAAAATCCCATGGAATAAAATAATTTAAGATTTTCCTAACTTTTAAATTTTTTCTTCAGTTTCAAATCTTATTTTGGAAAATATTTTAACATAGTAACATAAAAAAATGCCTAATATTACTGGCTTAGTTTATTGCTTTTAGATTTTTTATAGCAAATACCGTGGAAGTGGTGCCTATAGTAAGTGTCTGCTTCTTGGGTAGTCCATCCATTCCACCGTATCCATTTTCAACTTTAGATAATATAAACCCTGTTATGGTAACCTTAGATAATTATGTGCTTTCACTAAATATATCTTACAAAGTTGCTTAATGCTCAAGGTACTAAAATATTTTGGTAATTATAACGAGTACAGATACACCTGTTAGAAGAGTCGTACTGCGCATGCCGTCTCTGTAAAGCGTCAAGGCAGTACCGTGTGATCAGTTGCCGGGCAAGGGTGTTCTGTTCAACCCGAAGCGTCCGCACAACACGCGCGCTTACGATCTCGACAACAACATTATCAATTAATTGGCAAAACTAGATTAATTTAATACAGTAGATATCTACTTAGTACTTAGAGAATTAAGCTGCTGGTAGTGCATAATCTGATTATAGTCTTATCCGAGTCAAAATATTCTACGGGTTTCATTTAATAAACTGAAGCTTAATTTGATAGTAATTAATACGTTGTTCGAAAAATAATTTAAACGCAATGTGGTGGATTCTTCGTCGAGCCCGGCTCACGGGTGCATCTCTCTTCAGCCAGGCAACAGGAACAAACAACAATAACAACATGAAAACAGGTATGTTCCCACTACTTACAGCTGGATACAAGAGAGCATGCTGAGCAAGGGGTCCTGATTTCAATTCCCATATGAAGCAGTGTTAATGAGTTTTGATATGAAATTCTCAGTAACTTAACGTAACGAGGGAACTTTTAAGGAGTTTAGATTTGTTCTCGGTTAGTGGCCATAGACTCACCTCCTAATTCATGGGGTCAACAAATCGGCAAACTGTGGGAGCAGTTAGTACCTACACCGTTGTCTTCGCTTCGGGGAATACAGGCGTGATGGTATGGTGGGTATTTAGCTAGGACAGAGCCAGCCAGTTAGGAGGATCCCATTAACATATTGGTGTGATAAGTTTACATTCAGCTGTAGGAGAACCTGATGGACTGTAGTGTAATCCTTCCTTATTAAAGCGGAGATGTCACCTGCAATTAGCATAGCCATGAGTTGATATAATCGAATTGTAAGTCAGCTGATTAAGTTAGTTAAATAAACACAGGTTGATGTGCTCAACTTCAGCAAGTCATTTAACGGCGGTAGCCTAGTGGCTACGGCGTCGGACTTGCGATCATGTGGTTGCCGGTTCAAACCCCACCCATTGCACTACCAACGTGAACCCACTCGTAATACAAGCACAAGCACGAGGGGTTAACAAGAATACCTAGTAAAGTGCGACCCACATAGCTAGTAAGCTTTTTTTAAAAAAAATAGAATCGTTAAGACAGGTTTAAAACTTCTTCAATAGTGTCAACCAAGTGTCAAGACATAATATTCGCGAAGACACGGTTATACCTACGATTAAAAGTGGCCCTTTTAGACCCCAGAGAATAGGCTATCTAGCCTGTATTGTCCCACTGCCAGGCATCCCTTTCCTTTTTCCAGCCATTTCTGTTCTCTACTAGTGAGGGCCAGTCCTTTCGGTAGGAGTCTAACTCGTCCCTCCATCTTCGAATTGGTCTGCCGCACTCACGCCTAGCGTTTACTGGAAATCCGTAGTTATTTTAGTCCACAGCTCATCAGACAAGCGGCAGACATGCCCGGCTCAATCCCACTTGAGTTCAGCTGCTTTCCGGAAAACATCCATGATTTTGCTTTTGGCGCGCAGTGTCGTGTTCAGTACTCGGTTTTTTAAATTTGAACCCGTAGGATACTGCGTTCTAAGCCCGGTGGCAAACATAATCCTGATCCTTGATCTTGGACCTTTGCTGAAATGTCAACGACCAGGTTTGACGGACAATGTAACTGATATTTTTTTATAGCCTTACCACAAAGTTGATCTGTAATAGAGCTGATCAACAAAAACATAATTAAAATCTGTTAAAAAATAACGATGTTAGGTATAAGCATTTTACTTTTACCTACTTCATTGGAATTAGTTATATTTTTCGCCGAGCCTATTATTTTGTATAAATCAGACACTCTAACTCAACCATTAAGTACAAGTATCCTAACGTCAGACTTCCTATCCTATCATAACTTGGTTAATGTTGTAACCTATTGTAGACACAAAACCTACTTAGTAAGCAAACGTCTTGTTGTAGTGCAAACTTGATCTATTCATGCCACTCTAAATGTTTGGCCAACCCTCACTGAATAAAATGTATGGCCTTACCGAACTATTGTTTGGTTAGCCAAACACAACCAACGGGAAACAAGACAAGCAAACCAACCCTTGACTAAAGTAACCTTTTAGTTTGCTTCCGTCATTAATATCTATAAATCAAACATTTACACACAATAGCTCAAAATTTCATCGTAATCTGTTATTGGGTATAGGAACGCATAAAAGAAATTAATATTTAATATATAAGTACTTAATGATTTTTAGAAGCAGTGATTAGCTTCATCTTCATCAGCTATATTACGTTGGTCTGACATGGTACAGGTCTCCAGTTTGATTCCAAGGCCTTTGACTTTTCAAAATCATACGCGTATGATAAATGATATTTATTTCTGTAAATAGATCTTCTAAAGATACTTTTACAGGTCAATGCTTTACATTTTTTTAAACTAGATGGGGCCGGCATTTCCTAACTGACGACCTCTGAGAAGAAACACCGAAACAAACTCGGAGAATCATGGTCTCTTTTAAAGTCCAGACAATAGTAGTGTTATTATAACTATGTATACCATTATATGTAGAGAAATGCGTAGGCGTATGAATATTTAAATTTATTTCTCGTTTAAACCGTGAAGGAAAACATCTTATGAGGAAACCAGCACGCCTGAGAGTTTTTCTCAACGGCGAGTGAAGTTGACTATCGTGGTGGGCCTACCGCCTCATTCTGAGAGGAGAGCTTTACTTAACAGTAGCCTTGACGATCAATGATGATTTATACTACATAAGTTTAGTTTATATTTTCAAAGGTTTTATGGTCGGAATCGAGATAGAAGAGACCGTAGCGGATTAACATTTGGGTTGTAAAATGTTACTAC
Organism: Acronicta aceris; assembly: GCA_910591435.1. Classification (NCBI taxonomy): domain Eukaryota; kingdom Metazoa; phylum Arthropoda; class Insecta; order Lepidoptera; family Noctuidae; genus Acronicta; species Acronicta aceris. Next base: position 1,188,731 of record OU342767.1, on the reverse strand, counting down.
ACTTGGAGTTAGTTGGTATTTATTTTATGAGATAATGGAAACAGGTTTTAGGACTATATTTTTTTCGTAAAATATCAAGTTCCAAACAGATCACACGGTACAACCACACCTGCGAATTCAGACATAACTTCAAGCAAATAAAAATTGTTACGTATTATAATTTTATTAATCATAAGTACAACTAATGGCGACAATTTTGTTACAAGTTAGCACCATCACTGGGGCTGAGCGGCTCTTCAACCCAAGGGTGGTTTTATCGCAGAAGAATCGCCAATTCCTCGAGTGCTGACTGTGCAGTTCTCAATACATCGGACTTTCATTGGACCGATGCGCACGACGTTAGCCTGACGTCATCAAAACAACATTCCAATTTGAAATTCGATTCTAGGTCTAGGTCATTTTTTTTAGTTTTAGGAAATTCTTCGTAGCATGCCGTAGTTATGGTCTAAAAACTTTAAGTGATTAATGGACCACCACATAGTGCCTGTGAAAACCAAAAAAGGTGCAACAGATTCAATTCCTAAAAATATAAAAAAAATCATTTTATTATTTAAATATGCAAAGGCGCACAATAAAAAAATAATCTACTATAAACTATGTATTTGTAATTTATAGTACCGTTTTCTCTATGTACTATTTGCGATTATTTTTTCAACCCCCGACGAAAAAGAGGGTTGTTATAAGTTTGTACTGTGTGTCTGTGTGTCGTCTGTTGCATCGATCGGGTGAATTTATTATGATCAATTTATTTTGTTTGAAAGGTGTGTTAGTCGAGTGTTCTTAGCTATGTTTCAAAAAAATCTGCGCAGCCGTTTGAAGATCATTTATATATTTTCTTGATGAAGAGATATAAACAACATCCACAGCTCCAGTTCCAGCTGATTGATTCGAAATTTGAAATCCTATCACTTGTCAATGATATTACAAAATCCTGCAGCATACTCAACCTCTTAGAAGAACTCCTCAACGGTGTACAGCATCTATGTTGTGACATGTACATGAGCGGCCCCCCGATACAACGACGCTTGGATTAAAATATTCTATTTTATATGAAACATACAATATTTAGATTTCTTTTCCTTTTTAAAGATTCTTGTATCGGTGGTTTCTTTAATTTTTTTTATAAATTTTATTTCATTAGTAGCTATCAATTAGTTTTTGATGAGGTGAAGTGTTATTGATAAAAAAAATACGCAGGAAAAGCTGCTCACGGGAACTCCGGTATTTATAAAATGGGTTTCAATCTGTGGTTTGGATAATGCCAGTTTTGAAGACAGTCTCATTTTTGAAATGGCATTCCATTTGGCTTCGCATGGCATTTGACATTGCCATGCCATCTCTCAGGCACAGTATTTTATTAAAGTACCTAGTAATATATTAACATATCTAATAAAAGAATTTGAATTTAGAATTCTGTGCAAGAAACAGATACCTACATGAGACAGGCGATTTAATAAAATCATTTTATAACTATCATTCCTTAATTGTGGGTACTTCGGATACAAAATTAGAATTAACTGCGGCTCTTGTGCAGAAAATATAAATTATTTATGTTTTCGTTTTCTCAAATCAAATTTGATTGCCCATATTATTTATAAGTGTGAATTATATACCTATACAACATTGTCTATGCACTTATTAAATTAAAAAAAGTAACTTCTATTTTTTTATCTATGGCAAAGGAAAAGATGCTATGCACACGCAGGTGTACTTAACTAAGTAGTCTGGGATACGCGAAGTAGTCTATGGTGTATTTAGTGTAAGATATTGACTGGTGATCGTGATTTAATTTTATCTTGTGTTTGTTTTCGCGTAGTGAGTAGTGGTGAAAAGAAAACAGAAGAAACATTAAATAAAATCTGTTAATGTGGGTAGAACTGTATCTTTTGCGGGCTGCAGCATGTAATATGAAGGTAAGAATTGTTCTACACGAGTAGGTATATTAGTCAAAGTCAAAATGTTTTATTTCAATTAAACATTAAAAAGGTACTTTTGAAAAGTCAAACTAGTTGCACGGTTTCAAAAAGTGGGTCTTATGGAGAAGAGCTGGCAAGAAACTCCATAGATACTCTTTATAAAAAAACATGCTTACAATATTAATCTTTACAAGTTTTAGATTTATTCAGTATAGGTGTTATATTTAGAAAGAAAGGAATTGCCACAGCAAGTAATAGTTGACCAGTCCCGACAGACAGCACCCGTTCACGAGCATATTCAACTATATTTTAGGGAATGGAACGACCCGACACACTATGCCACCATCAGCAGGTCATTTAAGTGAGCATGACAAGCTCAGACCGCGAGCATAATATTTTTATTAGTAAATATACTTAAACAAATTGTTGCATCAATATCTGCACGATCCTCACACTTTACAGTAGGTATACTGATTAGGAAATATATTAGTTCAATCAATAAATCAAATTATTATCATAATGTCGTGCCTTTTTAGGAAGACATGTTGTTCCCAATGCATTTAATTTAAATATTTCATTTTTTTTACTTTTTATATACCTAGGTAGGACGGCGCGGTTTATCAGCAGGTATTATTATTAGGTGTAGATAATCCTACTACCGTTGTCGAAGGGATAAAGGAACACTAAAGAAGAGATGGATAGATGGTGTGGGATGATATAATTATGAATAAAAAAGTATAGAAGGATAAATATATACAAGTGTAATACAGAGGCAACTGTTTCTGGGTGCCAATCATACTAAGAATAATGATGGTATAGGTTTTACTCACATTTAAAAAAATTGCTTGTTTTTTCTCAAGCGCGACTCTATTCTTCGATCCCAAGGTCAAGTAAAATGTTATAGGATTTTTCTAAGAAATTCTCAGTAGCAGCTCGGAGTCTGGATTTGTGCTCGGTTAATGGCAATAGGCTCACCCCTATTCCATAGGACCTAAACATACCGGCGAACTGCGGGACTACATTAGTACGCCACTGCCTAACCTTTCGGGGAATACAGGCGTGATGGTATGTTATTTATGTTATGCGGTAATTTGGGTAACTACAACAATCGTGGATTTTAATCTACATTATGTTTATTATTTTTTCTAAATTGATAATGTGATTGGGATACCTTTAAGGCCATTTCGTGTCGGACAGGGGTTTTAAAATACTTTATATGTATCATAATAGTTACCTACATAAATTATTCCATATAGGTACCATACCTACATAAGTGATGTATTGCTAAATTACAATGTAGGTACTTACATTATTACCTATTGCGTTCGACCCCCATTTTGCATAACAAAAGCAAGGGGTATCGACGGAGGGAAATTCGAAGCGTTTACGTTGTACATATTAAAATTTGAAATATTATTACGTTTGTTGTAAATTGTTATTTAGTAGGTTTGTATTGTATTGTACCTTTATTTACCAACGCTACAATATCTTAAACACGCATATTCTACTCAATATAGACGGTTTATAGTTTCTACCTACCCCTGTAGGAGAGAGGCAGTATATGTACGTATAAATAAATAAAAAAATAACGTTTATTAGCAACCAAATATGTGACATATTTGGTTGCTAATACAATTACAATGGCGTTGTCTCCTGAACTAGGTAACAACCAGGTAGGTAGGAATTTTTTATTTGAAAATAATTGTGCCCGGCACTAAGTATGTACAATGCAAAGTTTGATAGGTATGCTTTATCCGGGCCGTACACAAGAAGTCACCAATTTCATTGTAATCGGATGAATGAAGGAAAGTAGAGGATAAACAAGTAGGTACCTATTATTTTTTACAAGACCACACCTACCTGACGTAAAATCATTTGAGGGGACTTGTATGACTTTGTATCTGAATTCGATATGACAAGACTTGGAATTATAATTTATCCATTTATGTTATAAAATCGTACATCCAACGATGAACAACGAAGATGAGTTCTAATAGATATACCAACTTTATGCAAATTATAGCTATAATTGTATATCTGCTATATTCAAAATCAAAGTTAAAACAAAGTGAAACAATTATTAAATGTAAAACGCTTTGAACTGAAACACTAGAATTTTATAGGTTTTCACGAAACTCGTCGATCGTCTCCCTTAGTGACTACCTGCCTTGTCTCCAAGGTCCTACGTACCAGTTGATTGGATTTAAAGTTTCCAAGAACATGTCGAGAATTAAATTCTATAACAGAAAATTCACTTAAAGAATACATAAGGGGATAAAAATATATTTGGTTGGGTTTTTCAATGAAATTCACAGTAGCAGCTCGGAGTTTTTCTCGGAGTAGTTCTCGAGTTTCGGGATTTGTTAATTACAATCGATGTTTTAAAATACATAGTAGGTTTATTGACGCTTAGTTTGTTGCAAGGAGCGTCACAAAAGAAAATATAACTAGGAATGAGCTTTTTTTTAAACTTAATTTGACAAACAATTCTTTTCTTTGGATATATATTTATCTTAATAGTCAAGTTTACGATCATACGCCGCGCCTTAATCACTCATAAGTGGACCTGTATCCTGGATAGAAGAAGCATCACATCAGAGTTTGATCTGATGCTTCTTACCCAGCCACTTCAATAGAAATCAATTCTTTGTTCAATTGGAAGTTAATACCTCCTACTGGTTTCTGACACTTACGCGAATATTAGACATTGAAATAAAACTACTTTTTACGGATTTTATCGCGTTGTATTGATATTATTTGATTCCCGACGTTTCGGATCCTTTACAGCATCCATGGTCACGGGTAGACTAAGTCGTTGGACGTCTTGATGTTACAATTACTAACAGCTACCTTACATTTTTGTTAATAATATCAATACAACGCGATAAAATCCGTAAAAAGTATTTTTATTTTAATACCTCCTTTCAATGAGTATTGACAGTGAAATCAAATTATATTAAAGCTCGTGGAAAGCATTTAGGTTAAGTGGTTGGTATAACTCGCAATTTAAATCTCCTATTACTTTAATATGGAATCGACCTGACACTTTAATAGCGGTGAGAATTTGAAGGTTTCTGGCTTTTACTTTTAGGATTACGAATTTGACAATTATTAATTAAATAGTTTTTATTACGTGGGAGAGCCATGCTTCGGCACGAATGGGCCGGCTCGACCGGAGTGATACCACGGCCTCACAGAAAACCGGCGTTAAACAACGCTTACGTTGTGTTTCGCCGAGTGAATGAGGTTACCGGAGGCCCAATCCCCTTTTAAAAGGTCGGCAACGCACTTGTGAATCCTCTGGTGTTGCGGGTGTCCATGGGCGGCGGTAATGCCTTACCATCAGGCCATCCGTCTGCTCAATTGCCCTTCTATCTAATAGAAAAAAATCAAAACAACAAGCCAAGTGAAATGACCATTGGATTTCCAAGTGACAGATCCCGAGTTTGAATCCATGGCACGCATTTCTCGAACTTTTGAAAACCGTCAGCGTAAAGAAACCGAAACCTGCAGGTCTGAAAGATTTTCTCAACGGCGACATGAAAAGTCTGCTAACGCGCAGTAGGCTATGCCGGCTAGCGTGATAGACTAAAGCAGAGGTGTACTACCAACAACCAAAATTCGCCAGTATTTAGGTCCCATTTAATAGGGGGCGAGTCTAGCATTAACCGGGCACAAATCCAAATTCGAGCTGCTCCTGAAAATTTAATGGAAATATCCAATAACACTGTTGGATCTCTAGTGTAGCAGGAATCGAACCCAGGAGTTCTAGCGTAGTAGTCGCGCTTGGGAACACTGCTTTTATTATTAATTATCTAATTCAGTATACATATAAAGAAATTTGTTTGTCTGTTTAATGAAGGACGAAAGTTTATGCAAAAAAGATGTTAAAAGAGGTACTGCAACGCATTCAGGGCACAGTATATTATAATGTTTTCGGTCCGGTTTTTCCATCGTGAGATAACTTTAAATGAGAAATAAAATTAACGTTCGACAGATTTTGTATAAAAAAACTTTGAAATAAAACTACTTTTTGCGGATTTTATCTATATATATATGTGGGCGCTAGGGAAGGGTACTTACTGCAGATTGGAGATTGGGTTCTTCGATAGGATGGAGAGCAGTAGAACTATGTCACGATTTGTTCGTCACTGATTCTTGGCAGCAGCCCACAGCAGTTTGAGTATGATAATTTAAACACAGCACACAAAGTTACATAATATTTTGGTTCACCGGGACGCGGGTTTTTTAAGCGGGACGAGCGGGAGCGCATGCACACGTGCGCGTTCGAATTTGAGTTCTTAGCGACTGTTGGGAAATGGGGCGGGGAAAGGATTGGTCCTTTTAATAGTGGTGTGCGTGTTGAGCGGTAAGTGTGACCATATTAAATAGTATTAATTTATAATTGTGGTAGATTGTGTAAGACAATATTTTATTGATTAAGAGTGGCGCATACAATATATATTATTTGATTCCCGACGTTTCGGATCCTTTACAGCATCCATGGTCACGGGTGGACTAAGTTGTTGGACGTCTTAATGTTACAATTACTAACAGCTACCTTACATTTTTGTTAATTATTGGCGATCCGATTCACGCAGAACGAGCTCACCGTATCCTTCGGTCTTGCAGTTTTGGACTTGGATTTAGATTTTATGGAATCTATAATGGGGTTCCAAGCAGGTGGTAAGACCCAGCCATCTTCACTATTGAAATTTGGATGTTTTTTAATTTCAATAGCCTCACGGATCATCCTGGGAAGGAATCGGTTTTCTTTTGCGAGGACTTGTGGTTTATCAAATCTGATGTAGTGCTGGGCCTTGTCTAGAGTATGTTCACAAACTGCCGACTTCTTCAATACAACGCGATAAAATCCGTAAAAAGTAGTTTTATTTCAATGTCTAATATTCGCGTAAGTGTCAGAAACCATTTTGTATAAAAAAACTGTCAAAAATTCGAATTTATTCCGCTGATAAAGTTATCTGGCGATGGAAAAATAGGCCCCTAGATAAATATCTAATAACGTACGTCATATATGCTTGTATGAAGTGGTCATTCTGGTACCTATATGAAATCGGTGTCGCGCCACACGCGTTTCTATGTGTCCAAATTTAACACATTCCTACAGCTTAACGACTTTTGTAATTAACCTTCATTCATTAAATTATAATACTCGGTTGATTTATACGTAGCTCTTAGCCGACCCACGCCTGGTGGAGGGTACGTTTTAATTATTCTGTTTTAAGAGTTCTTTTGAATTGTTTAAGTATTAAATATGGCTGTTATACATATAACTTACCCTTGAGGCGCACACTGCCATCGATAGAAATTCGAGTCCTACTCTAAGGAGATGTTGACGAAAGAATTGAATGCATTTGCCTACAGCGAGATGGCTTAGGAAATAAACATCCTCTCAACACGATGGGTAGAAACGCGTATTGTAAAATTCAATAAAATCACCACATTGAGTGGTTGGATTTAAATAATGACCATTCCACATTGGATTAAAATTCTCCAAGAGGCCTCTACGCGTTGGACCTGAGCCCCCCCGCACAAACCTCCCAAAAGACCGCATGTCTTCCTCATGGAAGATATATGTGTTTGTCATCTTAGTCTGTGTTTTCCTTTAGACAAGATAGTTCAAACGCATCCTACTAATTCATTAAAAAAGGTGAATTCAAGAACTATGTCATGTTTGAGTTTTGAACATCGCAGAAAGCAAAGGGACCGGTACCTGATGTAAGACACCGTCACGTACATCGTAAATAAAGTATTTTACTCAGGCACACTACACAGGTGCTATCCAAAGGATTTCTGTGGCCGCCCTCCTCACTGCGCTTCAAGCCATTTCAGAACGCAGTTAAAATGTGAAAATTCTTAAAGATTTCTATGCACCGATTCCTCTCTAATGTCCTTAAGAATTTCCCTTTACGCGAAATTGTTGAGTTCCCGGTTTTCATCAAGTTAATGGCTGCATAGAGTGCATTCAGTAACGAATGTGCTCCGAGGCAGAATTACGTTGCCTCCTTTTAAAAAAATGAAGTTTTTACTGCATTTCCTTTGGTCTAACCGAGTGGTTTTAGAAATGGTTAACGACTTTTTTAACTGCTTGTTAAATACGTATTAATTTTATGAGGTTAAGTAGATACAAACGGTTACATATTAAGCTATACAAAACTGGAGTAATCTGAACACGTGTTGTAAATTTTTCATGAACTGAGACTATCAAGCCTGCAGGGAACGTGCACAGGCACAGGCAATCTGCAAATTGTGCCGAGAGCCTTTATTAACAGGACATTGTTGCTTAAACAAGCTCATGTTCAACCTGAGGTTAAGCGATACGCAAACCTGTCGAAGCTGTGAGGGGGCTGATGAAACGCCACTTCATCATCTTGAGGAATGCGGATTGCAAGCGTAGTGTTCATCTAGGGAAACACACCTTAAGCCCTGATGAAATAAAGAAGTTAGAAAATCCTGCAGTTCATAGTAGCTGCAGGATTCAGCGGTGAACTCTTAACTCAACGAGTGGCGATCACAATAGACCGACTGCGGTCGCCGTAATACTATAGCCGCAAGCAAATAATAATAATAAAACAATGTACTGAGAAATCAGCAAAACAAACAACAACAAAACACACGAAAAAAAACTTGAAATTCCTCATGGACTTTGAATTGTAAACAATAAAAATAACTTTTAACAAAAAGTTAAGTTTTTGTTAAGTTATTTTATTTCAAAATTTTTAGTAGCGAGTAAAATTTTACGCATACCTAAACGACGTTATCGTTTACGTGTTATTGTCATTTTGTGTAAATAGTGTCTAAATTTTGTTATCAGATCTGGACTGGAAATTTTTATGGGACCAACTCTGAAGTATGAGCTATCGATCAAAAAGAATCATCAAAATCGGTTGGTGGGATATTGAGTTATTCGTCCATATGTCGCGCACATACTTAATGCAAATTTAAGACTTGGTTTTCTCATGGATGCCATTGTCAGCACTGGACAACACGGGAACCACCAGCTCTCAAAAAAAAAAATCATCATAATTGGTTCACCCAGTCGAAAGTTATGAGGTAACAAAAATAAAAATATTTATTGAGAACCTCCTCCTTTTTGTTGAAGTCGGTTGAAAAAAATATTTTTAATAAAAATAAAATATCTCACAGAATATTAATAATATAATGTCAGAAACGTTTAGATTGGAAATCCGAATAATCCTTAAGATACATTCAAGGCCGTCAACGTTATAATCCCAAATATTTTCTCATCGCAATACAATTTTGGGTTCTAAGCAGATTATAATATCGTTTTAATATAAATGGCGGAGGAAACGAGGCGATCAATCGGTCGAGCGGTCTTAATTGATGACACGAATTGAGAGACACGCGATCTTTTTGCTGAAATAAGGTGGTTTATTGAATGGTTCCTCACTTGGTAAGGTATAAAAAAAAAACTTTTAAGAACTTTATTTCTCAAAAAGGATCAAATTTACTTATATGAGAAAAAACATTATTTAAAATAAGAAAAAAGTGGGGAAATTAACAACACCATTTATTGTCCCACTGCTGGGCACGGGTCCTTACCATGCTGGCCTATTGTGGGTTGGGAGACTTCACACACCGTTGAGAAAATCTCTCAGGCGTGCAGGTTTCTTCACGATGTTGTCGTTCACGAGTGATTACCTATATACCCACATCATTTGAAAAAGTCAGAGCCTCGTGCCTTGGAGACCCATGCCTTGGAAGTGCAATGGTCAAATCACTAGGCTATATCAGCTGTAGGCTGTATGTTAAATTTGAGGGATGTCTGATCCTTCAATTCCCGATCCCTCTCATTTTAAGAGAGAAATTAGGAATTCATAAGAGGCGAGAAAATATCAGATTTGCTCGGTGGTAGCACCTCTTGGGGTCTGACTGACTGATGACCATCTTTAAGTCGGATTCTGTCGTAAATCACCTTGGTGTGTGTTCCGACATTTGCATGTAAGAGCCAGTTCACCTCGGTTACTGCGGCTCTGGCTCTTATGGGTCGGCAACGCATCAGCAACTCTTGAGGTGTACCGGTGGCTCGTCAGCTCGTTTACCAACTTAACCAATGAAACAAAAAAAAAAACAGGATATCCACATTAGCCTAAAACGCGGTGATAGGTTCACACACCTCCAACAACTATGTTAAATGCGTCAGTTTCATAATTATTATATTAATGAAACAAGTGATAATAATAATTGAAGAATAATGTTTTTTGGTTATAAAACGTTGCCCCACACTAGGTTTTTCTCCTGTATCGTGGGTGCGTTTACAAACACAAATTCTCACATACACAAACGCCCAAACCTAGAACAACTAATTGTAGGTTATACAAATATTTGGGGATCGAACCCACAACACGTGGCGCAGAAGCCGATCTCTTAGCCGCTACGTCGAACGTGTTGTGAAAATGTGAAAGTGAAATTTAACATTGTGGGCCTACAAGACTAAAGCTTCCCTACCGACTCGGAAGGCACGGTTTTCAGTAGCAGGTTTAGCAGGGCCACTGTCGAGTTCTTCTTTCACAAATAATAAAACTTTATTCGCGACGGCTGACTTCAGAGGCGTTGTGATTTCGGGGGTACTGTACCATTGGTGCAGCATCAGGCGGCACGGATGCTTATTTGTCAGCTTATTGTTTCGTATTTAAAATAAAGTGTATACAACTCCCTAGGGAATGGAGTTTTTACTTACCTAAAAAAATATTCAGAAAAAGCTATTTTTTTATGTTTATGCGTAGCCTTGGTGGCGAGGTCGAGTGTTGGTTTGTAGGTGTACGATGGAAGGTCGCGAAACCCGAGATGCCGCCGAAGGGACTCGTAAACGCGCTCAGATTCAGATGAAATCTATTCCAGCCCTTACTCCGTAGTCCGCGACCTTCGTGGGAAAACCATGTATTTTGGGAAGACGGGTTTGTTGTAATAGATTCAATATTAATGTTAAAACATACCTATATTAAATTTGTTTCTGATTTCTAACACGCGAATATTAGACATTGAAATAAACTACATTTTACAGATTTTATCACCTTATTGTATATAATTTTTCAGTCCCTTTAAAGCGTGCATGGTCAAAGGCAGACTGTACGGATTTCGGAAAAAGCTAGGATCATGATGATTTTATGTGCTCTAAAACAGTACCTAAATACTTAATATAATAGAGGTAGCCATAACTTACATTAAAATTAAAACTAACACTTAAAACATTTTTAAAATGTAGTTTCTCCCACATTGTTACCATAACGTGTTAAAAGTCCTTTTGGCAATAAAGCTACAATGTAAGACATCTATCTCTCACATTGTGGCTAAACTGGTCCCAGAGGACAGTTTCACCTGTGTAAGCGGACTCGAGCTCATAAAAAGACTCATAGTACATTTGAAGAGGGTACCTAGGGTACGTAGGTACTCATTCATTGTCAGGCAGTGTAATGTGTGACCTCTACCAAGGGGATTTTTATTTTTTACTTAAGAGTCCGGCGGACCGATTTTTTCTCACAAACGTAATACCGAAAAAAATCGTAATCCAGACAATATTCTATCAAATTATGTTATCATTCGGATTTAGATACTGTTAATCTAGGTTCCTACGATCCTATTTCGTCCAAAATACTTCACTGGAAATAATTGTAAGCGAATGCAATTTTTGATAACTTTACCAAGTTTGGAACGATTTTCCGGTCTTTTAATTTTAGTGAAGTAGTAGGAACCTAGATTAACAGTATCTAAATCCGAATTATAACATAATTTGATAGAATATTGACTGGATTTTTGTGGGCAATTCACGCTCCGCCGGACCCTTAAGAGCTCAGCTCTTGTCGGTGGAGCAATCGCCACTGTTCTCTATTTTCTGCTTTCCATTTTACCTCTTGATACGACTCGATCCCCATCCTTTCCTTCACTTGTTCCACAAAATTTCTCCTAGATATTCCCCTTCCTCTTTTTCCTTCAATTTCACAATTTTACCTTCCAGTATATTTACAACTGTAAAGAAGTCCTCGTATCGTATCATGTGGCCAAACATCTTTCTTCTCCTATTCTCTATAGTTCTAAACAACTGTCTTTTCTTTGTCTTTTTCTTAAACCAGGGGTTTAGTTATCGATAAATTTTAGCCACTCGTCGGTGTATGCTGATTTTTAGACGATTCTAAGCATAAGTTTTCCTACGTTTCCATAATTGTGTGATGAATGTCTTTATTTTAATATATGTATTAGGTATGTTTCTCAATACATGATATTTCTTTTGAGTAATAAAGATTCTTTAAACGTATTAGAAATAAAATGAATGTCTGATGAATTACAGTTATAATTCATAGAAATCAGCCTGTCTCTATTTTCTTATATTATCGTCAGGGGCTAAATTAATAATGCACGTACATTAATAACAAAATGTAGTAATGTAACAACCGCAGGCGTGTTCTACGTAGTCCAGTTGAAGGCTTTGATGATGTAACTTGATTTATCATCTAACAAAGAGAGAGCTCACTGATAGACTAATAGTAACTTATCTGTTCATTGTGATTGTAATTCGTACATTAGTAAAGCACAATGTATTGCTAAATAACTACAACGAATTCTGACACTTGTTTTCCAATAATCTAATCATTTACAAAGAACTCTAAAATGCTGTCAACAATATTACACAATAACCATTATTAATATATTCCCGTTATTTTTCTAATAGAGTAATTTGAAAATGAATCTAGATTTTTTTTTATACCACTAAGGTGGCAAGCAAGCATACGGCACGCCTGATGATAAGCGGTTACCGAAGCCTATGGACGCTTGCAAAACCGGGAGTATCACTCGCGCGTTGTCGACCTTGTAAATTAAGGAGGAATAGTTGGGCTGGCAGCATAGGAGACATGCTGCCATGTGTGACAGCAGCGGTAACTCAACGCTTCCTCACGCGGAGCTCTGGCGACCTTGCTCACCGTTAGGAACACAACACAATATAGCACGGAGCTATGTTATTTGGCTACGATTTTCTGCAAGGTGGAGGTATTTTAATAATAGTTTTTCTATATTCAGATTGTTATCGTTTAGTACATACACTACTGTCTACATACTACGTTAAAAGAGGACCTCCTCCTTTTATGAAGTCGGTTAAAATCGAGCCCTCCGCCACACTAAATTCTGACAAAGTCAAAATTCAATCTATAACCTGCGACCCATTAGCAACTGATAAAACAGATGAATAAAATACATCTTATGAATAAAAACTTAGTCGGTGTCATAAGATATTCAAAGGAAAAATTGTGAGAAACGATGTTCAAACTTCTTGTATGGAATGTTTTCGGAAATTGCAAAACTCTGTACAATTTCTTCTGCATCCAATCTTTGTTCTTAAAAAGCCGCTAATTGGGCCGTTGGAAGTCAACGGCCAAATTAGCGGCAGTGGCGGATTTACCAGTAGGCTGTGTAGCCTGGAGTAGGCTCCAGCTCCAGCCTACTCAGACTACTGGTAAATCCGAGCGGCAGATTTTAGGGGCGGCAAATTTGGGGCCAAAGTATTTTTGTCTTACAGAAATTAAAACATTCATATTGATATCAATATTAACGAGCGAGGGCCGTTTGCTATCGACCGTTCCCAGTATTCACTCTCTCCCTGGATTTGACTTCTCTATCCTTCTTCATCTATCCTTTATTTGACCATCTCGGTGTAAATAATAATAACCTGTAGCTATAAGTCTTATATTTATTTTCTACTAGCGACCCGCGCGCAGCTTCGCTTGCGTAAATTGTCCTGACAAAAAATTGTTATCTTGTTTGATGCAGACATCTGGAAGTTATGCGTGTGGATAAATTTCGGCGATTCATTTTCAACGGAAAACGGAAACGGACAATAACGGAAATTTCGTTTTCAGCTATGGTAAATTGAATAATCCATAGTTTCACTTAAGTAGAAATTGATGAATTGATGATTACATTTTTTTTCAAAAAGTTAAACCTCTGTGACTTATTCACAGATGGTTTTCTGCGCGTTTTTATATATATGTACTTGCTGAGCCACAGACGCGTAGCCAGGTCGGGTAGTTAACTATGAAATATTTTAGATAAGTAGGTACCTACATAAACTATCAAAGCTTTGTACACGCGAAATGTTAAATTATAACGGAGGACTGGCAGTAACTTCAAAGGAGTCCACTATGTTCAACGATAACTCAACGCTTTCCATAATTATTATATTAAAATACATTTTTGAAGTTCAAAGGAGATTTGTTATATCTAAATTTCGGTTTACAGGAACGGTAATTATTCAAAGTCTTATCATCATCACTGGTAATAGGCTCGCCCCCTATTACATGGGATCTAAACATACCGGCGAACTAGCACGAAGGTGACCAAATTCTGAAATTATTTAATTATTATTTGATAATTGATATTATATCATTAGATTTTTTATTATTTGATTGTCATACATGGGTTGTGACCTCAAATTCTATCTATTTGTATATGTCTGTCTCTCAATATACAGGTTTACACCTAGTTTGAGAGGCAGCAGACAATGATGCATGTTGTGATATCGCCATTGATTTGTATAAACTGTTTCTAGTTATAAGTAAGTATGGCTGTGCTTAATAAATTATATGTTAAATGTTAAAAACTGTGGGTGTAGATTAGTACGCCACTATCAAATCCTTCGGGGAGTCGTGATGGTTTGTTATCATCATCATCCTCTTAGCTGGCTCTTTTATCCAGATGCGACTCAACATCAGTACATTGTCATACATGTCTCAACATATCTGTAATTGATATAAACACTAGTCTTTGTCTCTGTATTTTGCTACTAACCAATGTTTGTGTTTATATTGTTGATGTGCCTTGTGTAAATAAATAAATAAATAAATAAAATCAGTAGGTATTTTAGTCGAAACGACTGCCATCAGATCTCCGCAACTAAACTGGGCAATACCGATAATCAAAGGATAGATAGATAGGTTCGCACCCTATTACATGGGAGCTAAACATACTGGTAAACTGTGAGTGTACATTAGTACACCTCAGTCTAACCCTTGGGGGAATACAGGCGTGATGGTATGTAAGTAAGTATGGCTGTGGCTTTTTGGTCTTCTGACTGCCACTGACGATTGTCATAGGATTTCATATGACACCCGGGACCGAAGGCTTTACGTACTCTCTGAGGCACGGAGCGGTCTCGAAAGTAGATATGGGATACCGCGGTCGGTTGATCAGCGTAGTTATTGTTAGTCATGGACCAGAGATAAAGAGCTCTTAAAATATGGTTATTAAATAAAATAAATAAATAATTTGGTCTACGAATACGGTGTTCCTCATAGAATAGGTAACTTAGAAGAAGTTTGTGCAAAAGATCTCTGATTTTAGTTTTAGCAGTGTCACAAGACCCCTGGCAGGTCCGCTGGGGGTACACAGTATCGTCCTCTATATTCTAATTGATATACTCAGAGTAATAAGTTGAATTATTTATGTGAAGTGGAATATGGGACAAGGGAATCAATCGCCCGATCTTAGACACGTGCCCGCCTTACTTATGGTTGCCACTATGTTGGATAAATTTCTTTACTTTATACATACATACATACATACATACACTCACGCCATTCTCGCACAGGGGTAGGTAAATTTATTTACTTTATATTCACTATTTAAGTGTTGTATTCTAAAAGTATAATGATTAGGGTATTTGACTGGTGTCTAATTTATTAAAAATGACAGCTTGATTGAAAAATGTTATTAAATATAAATTGTATCCTAAAATAATAATTTAATTCAACTTATAAAGTTTTAAGATAAGTTTTTGGTGGGAATTGAGACGGGATGCTCTGTCCCTTTCTTTGCAAAAAGATTGTCAGACTCATGGCAGAACAAAATGTTGCTTATGCCCAGTTAAATACTGGAAGAATAAGAATTATTTATTTGCAGGAATATAAGTACAATAAGTTGTCATGAAATATATATAAGATCAGAGTATACTCTACCAGATGATTTCATGCCATAATGATTTCATGGCAACCATATATTTGCATATGGTTGCCAGTCAATACAATATTCATTCCATCGGTTGTCAATTCAAGTCACTGACCTCTATATAGTAGTAGATCTCTATAGAGTAGAGTATAATACTCTAGGTCTAGTAGCATAGAGATCAGTGATTTAAGCAGAATAGTTAAATACTTTACATTTCAATGCCAATTTACAATAGAAAAAGTATACAATTTCAATTAAATCTCACAATAAAAAAATATATTTAGAACTGGCCATACAAAACACATAAATCGCAGTCACAGTTTATCAATCAAAAACTCCGAAATATTATAATAAGGATGTGTAATGACGTGTATGTTTTACTCTTTAGACGGCTACCAAAATCATTTCGAAAAAGTCGATCTTTAGACACCGGTTCTTACAATTGGCAGCCCTACATACTGTACTTAGGGTAGTCGTGTCACGTAAACTGATAGTAATAAAACTAAAAGTGTATGAAATACTTTGCCGAATTCAATAGAATTAGTTTACTTATAGAAGCAAGTTCAAAGGAATTTGGACCTTAGTCGTACCGTCACACTTGTATTCCCTGTCGTGTTAGGCAGAGATGTACTGCTGATGTACAGTTCCTCTGCAAGTTTAAGGCAATGTAAAAAGAAATACTTTTTAAGAACCATAATTGTCAACGTTTATCTTTCCATTTTACTGATTTATTATATAACAAAATAACTGAAGTTAATAACATAACATTAGATCATGACTGTATTCCTCGAATAGTTAGGTAGAGGTGTTCTAATGTACACCACAGTTCGCCAGTATGTTTAAGTCCCATATTTTAGGGGGCGAGCCTATTGCCAGGTAACTCCGAGCGGCTGCTGTGAATTTAATAGAAAATCCCACTTCATTCGACCGGAGAATCGCACCCAGAAGTCAGGACCTCAAGCGTAGCAGTCAATATTTATTCAAATTAAACCTTACAACATCTTGAGATGTAATAAACAACTGAACATGTCTATACGGTGCGTGGGAAGGGGTCGGAATTCAGTGCTCTGCAATAATGTGACCCTCGTCTACATTGAGACAACACGGGTTAGCCACGCCACGCCACGCCGTCTGCCAACCTAATTTAACTAGCGAGGGCCGCGATAAATTTCTTCATGCCGAAACCGTAACCCAGTTCGGACAAACATTATCTTGAATGTAAGCTGGTACTTTGCGTTTCTGACTATTAAAATAATATTAGACACAGTAATAAAACTACTTTTTACGGATTTTATCGCGTTGTATTGATATTATTTCCCTTTCGTCCGTTATTATTTATTCAAATATTAATCAAATAATATCAATACAACCCGATAAAATCCGTAAAAAGTAATTTTATTTCAATTTCTAATATTCGCGTGTGTCAGAAACCAGTATAACGTTAATGTTATCGAAAGATTTTTACGTGTATTAGAAAGGTTGACACCTTTTTGGTGAGGTCCTTCAAAAAGGTCAGGCGCATAATACTCGCAACCGGTGTCTCAGTGTGTGTGAAGAAGTTTAATGCTGACGAAGCAAAAGACGTATGAAAGAATCGTAGCATGTGGCGATAAAAGCCATGAGTATATATGTGTGTATGTACTTGATTCACATAAATATCGAACAACATTACATACACGTTGGATCGGCGGCGTTTGCCGGTACTATTGATAAACGGGCGCAACACAGCCAACACAACCGGCTGCGGCCGCGGCAACCAAGATTTATGGACGGTATTCTAACTGTGTTGGTACTTGAGGGTGATATTATTATCGTCAGAACTTAGAAGTTGGCACATACGTCGTTTCATGATATTTAGTTACTTTTCCCCTACAGGAATTTATCAAATAATCCGCTTTTGGTGAATAAGATATGACTCAATGTTGAAAGTTGCCACGAATAATTAACTGATTCAGAGGAATTAATGCCACTTTAGTCGCCAGGTTACACTTCGGAATGGGGTAGATTACTGAGGAACTAATAGCGCTAGCTACGGTATGGCCAATGTATTCCTATTGGCCGAATGCTGTTTGATATAACTGCTAATGTCAGTCAATATAGCACGTTTCGATTGGTTGTCGTAGGTAAAGTCAGAGGTGCTCACATCTGTTTCAGCTTTGCGTTGTCTTCCCTATTCCTATAAATGAAGAAGAAGAATCCTTAAAAAGTTACCATTTAAGCCCGTTAGGTGCATATCCTACGCTGTGTTACTATGTTCGAACGTCGACGAAGGAAAAGGGGTAGGTAGTAAGTATGTAAGAGTTGTAGCAAGTAACTTTTCGTAGTGTTTGCTTTCCCCTAAGAGGAAAAAGTGTGAGTGTATGTATATAACACGTAAATTTATATATTTACACACATAGATATATTTTTTTAAAGGTTATTATCAATGTGGGTCGCACTTTACTAGTATTCTTGTTAACCCCTCGTGCTAAGCTAATTGCTTGTGTTACGAGAAGGCTCACGTCGGTAGTGCAATGGGTGGGTTTCGACCCGGCCACTTACATGATCGCAAGTCCGACGCCCTAGTCATTAGGCTACCGCCCGCTTACATTATTATAGTATTCTAGTATAACATTGCCTCATTGTTCTAGTGTCAGTAGGTACATTTAGGCTGCGGCTTAAAGATCCTGAGCTCGATTTCGAGGATCGAGGTCGAGGATTTTCTGAATATATATACGTTCTGCAAACTATTGTTTTACTATGCTTTTAGTCTGAAAAATACAACAAATAGTAATCAGGCAGGTGAAATCTTTGACAGTTAATTTTTCTTATTCTCGGTTAGAAATCCTGCACTGTTCCCCGTATTTTTGTGTAGTCCAATGTAAAATTATTTATTTTCCGTGTCAGTGGCCGACGGTCGTGTGTCCCAAGGGTAACACAACAACATGATTGTGTCCCCAAATTGCGTATCGATCGGACCAGGTATTGTAAGCCTTGGGACACATCGTCTATTGAATTTGTTGCCTTATTAATTGCGGCTTTCTCTCATCGATATCTGTCGGGAAAATGTCCCAGGGTGGTTGACATGTGTATTCAGTTCCTTTGTCCGTCCTTGTGCTTCGAGGAAAATCATAATTGGTTGTTTATTAGATTTACGAGATGTTTGTTATGATTGGTATAGATTCAATTATAACTTTCAATTTGTAAACGTAACGTAAAATATATGTACCTTATTTACTGAAAGGTCTTCACTTCGACAGCTCCTTTGGTATTGAGAAGTTTTATTCTCTGTTAGTACTAACATTTATATCCAAAGAGCTTTACAAAATAGCACAAAATAAGAACATCGTCCTTTTTGAAATCGGCCAATTATTATTATTAGATAGGTGTAGGCAAAAATCTTGATTTTTTACTAATTTCACAAACCCTTCACGATTCTCATACGAGAATTTTACCTAGTTGGTAGTAATTCTGTATAGAGATCCTCTAAGGTATTAGATATATGACCTTAGGGAGCAGAAGGCCGGACTTTAGCCAACCACCATGTGGTTGCCGTCCTCAGCATATGAAGAGATACGGTAGCTTAATAAGCACATATAATTTTAACGATATTTATGTATTATCTGCTATATCATTTTAATTAATAACATTTAGTTTTTGTTATAATAGTTTCGTCGTCAATTATAAAATGAAAACACGCTGCTACTGTAACGTTACATGTTCTCAACTTGCCAAAATTCGCCATTCTGCCATTTGCGTCACCACAATATAGATTCAATAACGAAAGCTTAGTAGGGTTTACCCTATTATTGGATTCACTGAGAAATCTGAATAGGGAATTCTTTATGTAAAGTTGGTTGCCTTTAAATCTGTTGAAGACATCGGTCAGGAAATGCGACCGCTCGCGAGCCTGTCACGATTCAGGACGGAAGAAAATTCTATTTTAGAAGATTTGTGCTTTCACTTTCGGAGGCATACGCAGGATGTTAATAGTGCTATATTTAAAAAATCATAAAAAAATTTCGTTAAGAATTGGTTACGAGTATACTTAGGTTGGAATGAGTGAAAACTTCTATTCTTTGACGTGTCTTATTATGAACTCATTTGAGTCAAACTGCTTTAGGAATAGGTTTGATCTACATATTATTCTAAGGTTCGGTTGTTGTGAATATGGGTACGATTCCCAGGTTAATTGGCAGTGGTAGTGATCAACAGGTCAATCAAAGGTAGTGTAATTGCATCAGAGATAAGGATTTCTAACCCATGACCAGAAAGGATCGCGTATATATCCAAAAGGTTTTTATAAATTTTGATTGTGATTGACTGGATCCATTTTCACTTGCGCATTGTTATTGTACTCCTTTAACCACCTCCAGGCAGCTGATTGTATATTTCAAAACGTTTAAAAGTACAATGTAGGTAGTTAATTGGTTTTCCCCTTGCCCTGTGCTCTTAATGGAAACACTCACCCGTTAGCCAGACAGCGATACTGGCAACATTCAGCTACTAACGTTCAATGAACCGGTTTATTTGGGGGGCCGCGTCCATCAGTGGATATATGGAGAGAGGTACAGTCGCAGATACCTGTCTATGTAATTTTTGTAATATTAATACTTACTTAGGTATATTCGAATTTCCGAAAATTTTTGGTTATTGTTTGGTGATTCATAACACATTCGCGTTGTCTAAACACAATAAAAGTGCATTTTTTTCATATACGAGTATGTAGGTAGATACTTATTATATTTTGTGAAAGAAATAGCCAAAATTTATTTTTAAGAAACAACTTAGATGTGAACACAGTGAACATAGATAAAACATAAAATACGCCTTAGATACGAAACAAAAAAAATTGTTCAGGCCCTTAAAGGAGTAGGTAAGTAATTTATAATAATATGGAAGTACCTATAAAGTATTTACTCGTAGTTCTTCTGTGAAGAGTTGTGCAGTAGTCGATACTTTTGATGTAAGGGATTACTTCGGGTCGTGGGACCCGTCTTCCATTCAGTGAACTGAATGTCGGGACCGACTTTACGTAGGATCGAAGGTGAGATTTGTATTTACTGTTGCTACAGACAAATGCTAAAGTCAGTCATAGTAAAAATTAAAAATAATTTATTTATGTTAGACTAATACGTAATACTTCCTGAACGTAATTTTTACATATATATAGACAGCCCCCAAAAGCCCATCAAAAGTTATTAAACATAGAAAAAAGTGTTTATGACTGAGAAAAAAGAAGATTTAATATTTAAGTGTCAATCGTGATGCAACGAAACCCTAAACTTACTCTAAACCAGATTAGGTTTCGGTTTTCTAAATAGAATTTGAAATTGTGATATTTCGAAGTACAAATGTACGTATTTACTGTTTCTAGTAGGCACTTTCTCAACTAACGTAGGCATTGTCTCTGGTGTCCTCTATGTACTTTATTGGAAATCTGTCGGTAACATTTATCGGTCCTGCTCTTGAATAAAGCAGATCAAAATCTGCTCTATTCAAGATTCTAGAAAAACGTTTAGACGAGGGCCACTTCACCTGACGACATGTTTGGCGTAGCGGTTGAGCGATCGGCTTCTGCGCAACGTGTTGTGGGTTCGATCCCCACACGGAGCAAATATTTGTATGATCTGCAGGTAGTTGTTCCGGGTCTGGGTGTTTGTGTTTGTGAGAATTTGTGTTTGTAAACGCACCCACGATACAGGAGAAAATCCTAGTGTGGGGAACCGTTTACAAAAAAAAAAAAACTTCTAGTATACTTATAGTTACGTACTTATATGATGTCTTTTATATACTTTACTCAAAGGTGCATAAATTCACATTAAATCTGTTCACGAAGTTCAATTGATTTTTTCTGTTATAAAAATGCTGTCCCACACTAGCACTCTCTCCGGTATTATAGTATAGTATTGTGGAAGCACTTACAAATACAAATCTTTTATAGGTACGCGAATTCTTAGACCCGAACCATCTACCTGTAGGTCATACTGTCACTCCAGTATTCCCTGAACGATTAGACAGAGGTTCAGTGGATTTAAGTCAATACATAGTTGCACGTTTTTCTTTCTTTTTTTAAAATGCTTACTAGTAATGTGGGTCGCACATTACCAGTATTCTTGTTAACCCCTCGTGCTGAGCTAAATGCTTGTGTTACGAGTGGGTTCACGTCGGTAGTGCAATGGGTGGGGTTCGAACCGGCGACCACATTATCGCATCGTCCTACGCCCTAGCCATTACGCTACCGCCGCTTCAATGTATATTTAGGTCCCATGTAATCCAAACTTAGAGCTGCTACCCTAGAATTTCATAGAAAAACTTAATAGACATGACTAGCTACCGAAATGACTAACTGAGTATTGAGCTCAGGAAGCGTAGCAGTCGCACTCACGACCACTAGACTAATTGCTCGACCACTGCCTCAGTTGAGCTCTCCTTTGATCGATGCTTGAAGGTGCTTTTAGACCGGCGAGGCGAGGCGTGGATTGGATGGGCGACAATTCATTTTTAACCAACTTAAATGGTTCTCAATTCGACTGTAGGTATGATTTTTTTGTATGTTTGTTACACGATTATTCCGTCAATTATGAATCGATTTTGATGATTCATTTTTGATCGGGAGGTCATACGTCAGAGTAGTTCCATAGAACTTTGTCAAGATCTGATCACAAAATGATAATACCTCGTAACGACCGAGTAAATGATAACGTTGTCGAGGTACATAAAATTGTCCTCGCAACTCAAAATATTTCTATTTATCGAGCAAGTAATTAAGTCTTATATTATATTGCAGGATGTTTAATGTTAAAAAATACTACAGCAGCTACAGCTCACTGTCTATTGACCTAGCTAGCAATTCCAAGAAAGTAATAAACATATTTTTTTTACAAACAATTGCGTCAGTAGTCTTTCCAAGAACCTATTGCATAAGGAAATAAGTTATTCAAACTGCACCAGCCACTAAATTAGGTGACCTAGGTAGGTAAGACCTATGGTAAACAACCATATGTGGTGCACGAAACTTATTACAGTTAGGTACTACAGTACTAAAGATTTATTGCAGTACAAAACAAAAAAGTACCACACGCGACATGAAACTGAAATACATAATACATGTATTTCAACAGGTACATGAAATACATCTATATAAATACGTACCTATATAAAAAAAGAACCTGACTGACTGATTGACTGACTCACGTATCAACGCACAGCCGAATCAACAGGAGCTAGATCCCTGAAGGTTTGCATGCTGGTTTCTTTTGCACTGTAGACGAGCATTTGGAGGATTTTTGGAAATTCAACTCCTAAGATGGTAAAAAGTGGGGTGAAAGTTTATATGAAAATCCACACACACTACCATGCGTTTGACATACACACACATATACATATTAAATAAACGATGACATCTTCAAGATAATTATGATTCCATAGTACAGCTGTTCGCTATTGACATTTTAACAATTGTTTTCTTCCTTATAAATTACACTTAAGAGTCTAGCGGACCGAAAATCTGTCACAAACGTAATACCGAAATAAATCGTAATTCAGACACAATTTAATCAAATTGCCTGAGACTGCCTCATTAGTCTAGTGGTCCCAAGCGCGACTGCTACGCTAGAGGTCCTGGGTTCGATCCCCAGGCCGAGCAAAATGTTATTGGGTTTTTCTATGAAATTCTCAGTAGCAGCTCGGAGTCTGGATTTGTGCCCGGTTAATGGCAATAGGCTCGCCCCCTATTACATGGGACCCAAACATACCGGCGAACTGTGGGTGTACATTAGTACGCCTCTGCCTAACCTTTCGGGGAATACAGGCGGGATGGTATGTAATGTTTAATCAAATTCTGTTATTATTTGGATTCCGATACCGTTAATCTAGGTTCCTACTCTACCATTTCGTCCAAAATACTTCACTGGAAATAATTGTAAGCGAATGCAATTTTTGATAACTTTACCAAGTTTGGAATGATTTTCTGATATTTTATTTTCAGTGTAGTAACCTAGATTAACAGTATCTAAATCCGAATAATAAAATTTTTTGATAGAATATTGTCTGGATTAGGATTTATTTCGGTATTACGTTTTCGTGGTCAATTCACGCTCCGCCGGACCCTTAACACATTTTATGATGGTGTAGGTACAGTGGGCACAGTATATTTTAGAAACCAAAATTACCTAAGTACGTAGGCGAAGCTGCGCACGGGAACTAGTACATACATATATGAAACAACTGGCGCGTGTTAAGACAAGATGCATTAATCTGAATAAAGCAAAGGTATGCGAATCGTAGCAAGTGGCGTTCTGTAGTTTCTGTCTGCCTACCCCTTTTTTTATTCATGATAGGCTTACGCTTGATCGCCAGTTCGCCTGATGTTAAGCGATACTGCGATCTACGATGGAGCGCGCTTGCCTAGAAGAAACCGATTCACTCGTGATTTAAAAACACCCAGATTATATCTATCGGGGAATACCCACTCGGGAAGCGCATTCCACATTGGAAAAGGAATAAAACACTCTGTAAGTAGTTTCTTTTTTAACTTCTCTCCTTCCTCAGATGGACCCTCAATTGCAATTACCTCCATGCTCCTCTCTTGTGGTGAGACGCGGGCAAATTATAGTAATAAGCTCATCCTCAAGACTTAGGTATGATTATATGATGAGATTATGGTTTATTTTTGTAAATATTTATTTACATTAATATTAGTCCGGCTTGTCCCACTGTAAGGCACAGGCCTACCTACTCTCCTTTCACTACTCCAAAGACGTATACAAGTATACACACTAATAAAATGTATGAATTTTCAATTTAGTACATCCACGTCCCACAGTTCCCTTTGGGAATAGACGATAAACTGTATATTTCCCGCTGTAAAGCATAATGTTGTCATGTATTTTTAAAAGCCATTATGGCTGTTCTATTTTATTTAATGTCGCCACGACGCCATTATGAAATTAATTTCGGTCTCCTGTTGAGGTCTTGAGCGGAACAATACACTCCGATGACTTCTGAATCTTAAGGACTTGGGCCTTTGTTCAAATTGTAATTAATATGGTTTAAGTAGACCCTAAAGACATTGAAAGTTAGAAAATTTAGAATAAGTAACGTAATAATTGTATAGTCTACTAGATATGGCTCGCGATTTTGTTTTCCCAATCCCAACGGAAGTCCGGGTCCGAGTTCAAAGGATTTAGGGAAACCGAAATCCTTTAGACTCGGACTTGGGACTTTTTGCTCAACAGTCGCGCTTGCAAGCATAATATATATATATACAACACATATAACAATTACTATTATTACATAGTAATTGTTTTATGTTCATAAGCACTGCTACTAAAAAGAGAACTAGATATCAGAAAACACATAGGTACGCCTTATTACTGGACGATAGCCTTATCCCCCTGATTCTGCTTTCAGAGTCAGACTCCAAAAGCAGAGAGAACCATATATGGGTTGATGCCTCATTAGTCTAGTGGTCCTAAGCGCGACTGCTACGCTAGATGTATTTGGTTCGATTCGAGCTACATAAGTTAATATATTTTTATAAATATATATCAGACGTTTAGTTTCCTATATAGTAGTAGTCGTCATCATGGGCGACTACTACTATATAGGAGCACAGAATAAGTATTAGTAGTACGCTATAAGTGAATCGTATAGATTACCATATCTATGAATTGTATTTTTGTTCATAAATCGTAGGTACCTACCTACGTCCGTCCACTCCTAAACTCTGAAATCAGAATATTAAATAATTCAGAAATTCAAATAGAATTAAATCAAATCGAAGAAGTTTCCTGTTATTCGGGGCTACTGATATTCTGGAATTTTATTATTCAGCCAGGATTGCTATTTAAACTTTTGATTGAAAGAGAAATAGGACTGTGAAAATGTTAACTATTCATTATTGGGTAGGAATAATAAACCTTTTTATAATAGTCTTAATAACTAATTTAGAGTAGGCGACACAAAATTGGACTATTATGACTAATTGGGCTAATTATATAACATTATTTCGGTTTTTTTTTGTCGGTAGGTACCTATAATATTTTTATTAATAAATAATATTATTATTTGTGCTAGCAAGTTATAGTAACAAACATTCCTTATTTTTTGGAGAATTTACTGTATTTTTTATACCTAGAATACCATTTTAAATAGCCGGTACTACAGAGGAATTAAAAATGAACATGTGAAGTATTTATCGAAGAGGTTCAAAAATATACGATGGCCTTTGTAAAATTCTCTACTAGGTAACTTTATCTTTGAGAAATAACAACGAGGTTTTTGTAAATATAACTAGGGCATTGAAAAAAATGTTCTTGCGGAAATCCGATTTGATTTTGATTCCACTCCGTCGGTTTAAGCTCAGACAATTGAATACAATTTCTGTCTAAACACATCTCCAAGCAAGTTAAGCTTCCTTCAAATTTGTCATGAAGAGTCTCTAACAAGCGTCAATTTAAACTTACTTTATTTAATTACACAGTTGCAAATACTTCTCGAGTTTGACTGCCAGATGTTTGCACATAGGAAACGAAATTGTCTTAATTGAATTTTTGATCTTACGTCGTGTCCAAATTTTATGTTTCGAATATTAGAACTATAATTATACTAATACTTGGAGTGGAAAACTTGTAGTTTCTGTGAGCTACATAAACCGTTTTCTCTATCGAGTTTGAACCCCGTATATTTTGAGTGATTTTTTTATTAGGGCTGATTTACATAGGCAAAAGCATGGAGAATGCAATAAGTTGAAGCAATACCGAGTTATCAAAATAATTTACAACCAAAAGGTCGAATTGCAGATTTATAATAAGTATTATAAGTGACTGCCTCATTAGTCTAGTAGTCCCAAGCGCGACTGCTACGCTAGAGGTCCTGGGTTCGATCCCCAGATCGAGCAAAGCGTTATTGGGTTTTTCTATAAAATTCTCAATATCAGCTCGGAGTCTGGATTAGTGCCCTGTTAATGGCAATAGGCTCGCCCCCTACATGGGACCTAAAAACATATTGGCGAACTGTGGGTGCACATTAATACGCCTCTGCCTAACTCTTCGGGGAATATATGCATGATGATGGAATGACAAGTAAAAGTTCTCTAAAAGCATTCGTCTAGTGGTCGTAAGTGCGACTGCTACATAGAGGTATCGAACCCGGGCGATTCTCAGGTCGAGAAATTTAATTTTAAGGTTCTCAATAGCAGCTCGGAGTTCCGATTTATGACCGGTTAATGGCAATGGAGTCGCCCCCTATTGTATGGGACCTAAACATACCGGCGAACATTTGGTGTAAATTCTCCTCTGTTGACGTGATGGTATGTTGTATCAATCACCTAGTGGAGTTGTGCATTTGGTTCTTACGTTTTATTAAACCTAGAAGCTCTTAGGGGTGACTGTCTGGTTGGATTTTATGACATTTTAAACCACATTAACATTATTATATAGTTTAATAGTCAATATTAATTGTGATGTGATGAACATCTCAAAACGAACCGATTCTAATTAACCAAAATTCGCTATCCAATTAAGCCTGCATGAAAATCCACAGTACAGACGTCCAATGAAACGTAGTAATTATGAGATAGTTGATAGAAGGTCAACCGTCCGAGCGTGCTTGCGGAGTGGAGGCGCAAGTAGTGCGGGTCGTAGGTACCTACGGAGCAAACTGCCGCGAAGTTTGCTAATTAAGTACTTAGCTATAGTGTGCCGGTATTGGACTTGAAGTCGGGTTTTCTGAATTGAGTGGTGTAGTTTCTGTCCGGAGATTAGATGTAAGATCAAACCTCTGTGAAAGTTGAAGATCCGTAGTTGGTTGTTTGTGGTGGTTTTGTCTCTGTGATAAGCTGGGCTTAATATACAAATAATGTTAATTGAATCGTAATTTGTGTATTTAAATCATCATTGATCTTTTTTCAATTAGGATAGGTTCTGATAATGTTTTTTTTTAAATTATCAATCTATTTATTACATAGTTAATAATATCTTGCCATAACCTGGGAAACGATCTTTAAAAGATCTATTCACCGAAAATTTACTTAAACAGGTAGAGGTTTCTGCTTTACATTAGGAAGTTTATGTATCTGACTGGTGCCAGAATATAAATAAAAATATACATTTACTAAGAGCTCATTACCAAAACATGACCTCATAGCGGAACGGTTGGAACCCATTTGTAAAACACCCATCCGCCATTTTTCATTGCTGAGAAAAATCAAAACAGCCTCCACGGCCCTAACGACGGACCTCGGCCATATAAAGCGCATTTACGGAAAATTTATTTACCTCACCATCCTTCCCTACCTTTCTCATTCCTCTTGGGAGGAACCGCGGTTGTTTAGGAGAATTTATTAAGACCGATTTGTTTTATATGCTTATTGCTAATTGTGATAAAAATAACAGGCGTGATTAATTGAAGATGTGGCTGCGATTGTAATATTGTAGTAAAAATGGATCTGTACCTTAGACATTTTCTCGAAGTCTACCAACCCACAAGAAGCCAGCAAGGTGAACTGTGGGGCTAACGCCGCCAATTTTGATGAACCAATGTTCAGGCATTAGGCTATAGGCTATAGCCATCAATAAAAGTATTCTTATTGTTGTGTGAAGTCGATTTTACGGTATTTTATTTTCTTTGTGGTGTTCCAGATTTTTATAGCCATTATTTTCAAGGTAATCCTATATTTGCATAACATACCATGCCTGTATTTCCCGAAGGATTAGGCAGAGATGTACTAGTGTAATCCACAGTTCGACGGTATGTTTAGAACCCAGGCGGCGAGCTTATTGTCAGTAACCGGGTACAAATCCAGACGAGTTATTCCGAGCTGCTACTGAGCAATTAAAAATGTTGTGAAAACTTTCCCTAAAGCGTTATTTCTCACTACATTATATTACCTAATAGCACAACTACTTGCCTCAAGGTACTCCTGTTATATCGAACACAGTTAAAGTTTACTCCGGTCTATCTTCGCGCTGTTAAACTTAATAGTTCTAGAAGAACTTCAAGTGTTTTGCTCGAAGAACCCTCGAAGCTAAATTACTCTAACAACAGTGTTCTTTGTCGGTATTACTCGGGTTAGAACGGGTCACGGTATTTAACTAATTACTAAATTACTACTTATAATATTTTGTAATGTAATAAAACTGCTATATCTGCCACGTTGATCTAGAACTTCCTGTACGCTCATTATGCTCAGCTGTTGTAACTAAAGTTAGTATTTAATTTATAGGAAAGATCCAGAACGAGTAACACCGAAGAACACAAATAGTTTAGCACAAAATGGTATTAAATGTCAAGCATCTAACATTTACGCTCGCTTTGGGGATGGGATGCAGACCCGGGCACGTAAATCAACTAGCCTTTATCGATGGTCGGCCTCGGCAAGATTACCCTGAGCTGTGGCCGGATCAGGCCGGGCCACTTATAGCGATTTGATTTATTTATTGGATCGGTATAAGAAATAAAAAGAATAGGAAATACGTGAAGTTAGAGTAAGAAAACATGTTGGGACCGTCTGTGGTCCAATCTGCGCGAAATGTTTAATTATCGCGTTTTTAAGGCTATTATACGAGTATACATAATATTGTTGATATTGCAAAAAATTTACTGAAAAGTATAAAAACTAGTAATACATAAAATAAATATAATAATAACATTTAACATAACATACCATCACGCCTGTACCTCCCGAAGAGTAAGGCAGAGGCGTACTAATGTACACCCACAGAATAGGGGGCTACCCTATTGCCATTATCTGGGCACAAATTCCAAACTCCGAGCTTTTACTGAGAATATCATAGAAAAACCCAATAACATTTTGCTTGACCTGGGAATCGAACCCAGGACCTCTGGCGTGGCAGTCACGCTCAAGACCACAATGAGGCAGTTAAAATTACAGTATATATTTTTAACTAGCGACCCGCCCGCGGTTTCACTCGCGTTGCCCCATTCCTAAGAGTCGTAGCGTAATGTTAAATAGCATTAAACCTCCCTCTTGAATCATTCTATCTATAAAAAAAAGATTTTAAATATTTAAGCATACATAGGGACAGACGTGTTACGTTGTGATATTTTACGTGGGAGAGCCATGCTTCGGCACGAATGGGCCGGCTCGACCGGAGTGATACCACGGCCTCACAGAAGACCGGCGTTAACCATCGCTTGTGTTGTGTTTCGCCGAGTGAGTGAGGTTACCGGAGGCCCAATCTCCTTTTAAAAGGTCGGCAACGCACTCGTGACTCCTCTCGTATTGCGGGTGTCCATGGGTGGCGGTGATCGCTTACTATCAGGCGATCCGTCTGCTCGTTTGCCCTCCTATCCCATAAAAAAAACAGACAGACAGCGGGACGACTTTGTTTTATACTGTTTGTTGTAGTGATGATGAGGTTCTTGCAT
Organism: Acronicta aceris; assembly: GCA_910591435.1. Lineage (NCBI taxonomy): Eukaryota > Metazoa > Arthropoda > Insecta > Lepidoptera > Noctuidae > Acronicta > Acronicta aceris. Next base: position 1,158,468 of record OU342767.1, on the reverse strand, counting down.
ATTGATTTCTGACATAAACACGAATATAAGATTCTTGCAGTTTCGTTCTCGCTATCAGTTGCACCCCACCTCGTGATCCCTAACGGAAGTGAGATCTCGCATCGCGCAACAATGGTAGGTATGTACTATACCTACTTAGCGCAAGTATATCAAGACACGTCGCCCTATTTCAAACCCCTGAAGACGTCTACTGTTTCGAGATTATTTTCACGTCTTGTTACGGAATGTGAAACTATATTATGGAGAGGTGTATACTATTATAGGGAGAATATTAGTATGTGCCAGTCGTAAATCTCGAGTTATCCAAGGCACGCACTTTTTTTTTAAAACGTTGCACCATTCTAGGTTTTTCTCCTGTATCGTGGGTGCGTTTACAAATACAAATTCTCATATACACAAACGCCCAGACCCGGAACAACTACCTGTAGATCATATATTATAAATATTTGCTCCTTGTGAGGATCGAACCCATATCAAGTGGTGCAGAAGCCGATCGCTCAGCCACGATGCCAAACGTGTCGTCAACTTGTGACTTTTTGTAATCGTGTCCGTATTAATAAATTAATTATTACTCGCTAACTGCCTCATTAGTCTAGTGGTCCCAAGCGCGACTGCTACGCTAGAGGTCCTGGGTTCGATCCCCAGGTCGAGCAAAGTATTATTGGGTTTTTCTATGAAATTCTCAGTAGCAGCTCGGAGTCTGGATTTGTGCCCGGTAAATGGCTATAGGCTCGCCCTTATAACATGGGACGTAAACATACCGGCGAACTGTGGGTGTACATTAAGGACTCCTCTGCCTAATCCTTCGGGGAATACAGGCGTGATAGTATGTTATGTTATTACTCGCTTTAACGGTAGAGGAAAACATCGTGAGGAAACCTGTATGTGTGAGAGATTTTCTTACACGCATTTCACCCTTTCACCCTTATGGAATTCAGCCGCCCAGGGAAGGCGACAGGGCGTGTCGGATTCCAACCAGAGTGGGTGACCTACCGACTAAAATACGGGTCTTTCGCCTCAACACTTTTTGCTGGGATTACGGAAGCGAGGTTTCATTCTTCCGCGACCCCAGCAGTACCGTGGTGGAATTATCCTAACCCCTCTCATTCTGAGTGGACATTCGTGCCCAGCAGTGGGTCAGTAAATACTGTTGATTCTGGACACGTGTAGGTAAGGCATGACATATAATCATTCTGCATTCCTGAAGGGTAAGGCAGAGATGGGTTAGACGGCTACAAAGCTGAGCGATGCCCTATTTCACCACGCACAGGTGACACAACCGTTCCATTTTACATATCAATTTTAATCGTCCTTAAATATTTACTTTTGTTGTTTTGTGTTCATGTTGTGATTTACCAATTTACCGCTTGTACCGTCATGTCAGTGTCATTTAAAAGAATATTTTAATCTGTGTTAATATATTTTTTTGTTGCTTTTTGTGTGTCCTCGTGAACATGAAATATTTCTTTTTCCTTCTTTTTTCTAGATATATTGTTTTTATAACGTATGTATATGACTGCCTCATTAGTCTAGTGGTCCCAAGCGCGACTGCTACACTAGAGGTCCTGGGTTCGATTCCCAGGTCGAGCAAAGTGTTATTGGGTTTTTTATGAAATTCTCAGTAGCAGCTCAGAGTCTGGATTTGTGTCTGGTTAATGGCAATAGGCTAGCCCTCTATTACATGGGACCTAAACATACCGATGAACTGTGGGTGTACATTAGTACGCCTCTGCCTAACCCTTCGGGGAATACAGGCGTGATGGTATATGTCAAAGCTGGTAAATTTGGTTTCCCGATGTCTAATCCACACACAGTCTTATCTAGGGATAGTTCAATAAATTACATAACGACCAATACGACTAATACCTTCCTGAATATTTATGAAACTGGAACATTTGCCACTTTTCCACGGGACTTTCAGTTACAATCACTCTTTGTCCCGAGAATCGGCCATCACTTGTAAGACCTGTTGAAAATTCAACAGGATGTAGTATGGAAAAAAGGTCTCTTAGATATATAGTCACCTTCCAATAGATATTTATCAAAACCCGACCTTTATTGGCAACTAGCAGCCCGTCCCGGCTTCACACGGGTGATATTATTGAAGTTTTAGTAGGGATCCCTAATTTCTTCTAGTAATAGATATAGCCTATGTTACTCAGGGATAATGTAGCATTCTAATGGTGAAAGAACTTTTGGAATTGGTCTAGTAGTTTTTAGTTTATTTGTTTAAAACAAATCTTTCCTCTTTTTATAGTATCTAGTTTAGATTTTATCCAATGGGTTTGGTCATCAAGATACCACCACGCCTTTATTCTTCAAAGGGATTTGCAGAGGTGTACTAATGTGGTATATATTGGTACACCTCTGTCTCTCAGTAGCAGCTCGAAGTTGTGCTCGGTTAATGCCAATAGGCTCACTCCCTATTACATGGGACTTAATCATTAGTACGCCTCTGCCTAACCCATTGAGGAATACAGGCGTTATGGTAATTGGCCTGTTTCTTTTGCCTTTTGCCCTTAGATTGTGTTTCTTTGTAGTGAATATTCAAAATCATTTATGTTTATTATCATTTTTGTAAGCCGTTCTGTCAGATTAAATTCTTCTGAAGAGCAATTTTCTAGTTACGTGACATTGGATTTAGTACGGAATGCAGACATTTGAATTGTAAAGGTGTAGGTACTATAAAATAGAGAATTTAATTTTGTCCTGTAATAAGTAATGAGATATTCTAGGTTCTAGTCAAATTATTTCTAAAATTTACCTGAATTTAATAAAAATACCGAGCGCATTTTTATTTAGATACTAGCGACCTGTGCATAGTTTCGCCTGCGTTAATATTTTCATCCGAATTTCCGACATTTCCAGTAGATTTTCATATTTTTTTCTTTTATTCGTACAAACTTTGTCCTGTCAATTAGGAACACAACGTTCTCAAGTGATCAAGATCAAGATGATCTTTTATACATGTGGAAATGTTTTTTTTAAACATACTACTTCTGATGAATTGTAAGTAAAAACCACGACAATGTGGATACCACAGAATTTCAGAAGACGTCGCCGTAGACCCAGAATGAGATGGCGGGTTGAGCTTGACTCGTGCTTGGATGCTGAAAGCTCTCAACCGGGAAGAGAGGAACAAGGAAAGGGAGGCCTTTGCCCTGCAGTGGAACGATCACGGTTAATAATAATTATTATTATTAGCCGTGATCGTCCGCTAAGCTAAATGCTTGTGTTACGAGTGGGTTCATGTATGTAGTGCAGTGGGTGGGTTTCGAACCCGATCTTTATGAACTGATTTTTATTTATATAGAAGAGAAGATTCATGTTAAAGAAAAAGATAACTGGCTAGCATAGCATGCTGTCCACCTAAACAAAAATAAAATCTATCAAAGCAGACCGCCTCATTAGTCTAGTGGTTCCGAGCACGACTGCTACGCTAGAAGTCCAGGGTACAGTTCCCAGGTCGAGCGAAATGTTATTGGGTTTAACTATGAAATTCTCAGCAGCAGATCGGAATTTGGGATTTGTGCCCGGTTAAGGGCCCGTCCGCGATTAAATGGGACCTACCTATGGGTAAATCGGTGCACCTCTGCCTAACCCTTCGGGGAATACAGGCGTGATGGTATTTTATGTTATGTTAAAAGATTATCTACCTATTCAAAATATCGACCACTCAAATCTAATATCAGCTCCAATCTCCTTTCCTACCTCACTCAAACTTCTCAAATAACATAGACGTCGACGATTTTAAACGCAATTACATCCGGGTATAAATTTCCTTCGACATTTGACAGACCTCAAGCCCGGATAAGATTTCCCGGATCCGGTATTACGGAACATAAAGGAGCGGTTGAGGATAACGAGTGTTCCGGGACTGCTTTCAAGTGATGCTTGAGGTTCTTTTACGCGTTTTGTGTTCCGTTTTTTTTGTTCGGCGTTCCGTTTTGTTACCTCGAGAGTGAAAAATTATTTGCTTCAATGATTTTTTATTCGTATCTAGACTAGCTTGACTCGAATAACTAAATGTGTTGTAGAAATACACATACATAAGTTCATAATTCTATTAAAGGAAAAATTCAATCGCGGGAAGGATTCGAACCTGCGTCTCCTGGTTGGATACCCCAGACGCTCTGACCTCTAAGCCACCGTGAACCCCACCCGACTCATTGAAATTTTGCCTTCACACTCTGAATTTATGTATTAAGGGGACGTTCGCGACATATATGAAAAGCAAGTTACCTTGCTTCTTAACCGACACGACTTACTTTAGAGTTAGTTCAATGTCGTACGATACCACCTTACTTTTTAACTATCTTTTTGCATTTTCCATGCTAAGATTATAAAGTTATTCTATTAATTCGAATCCTGCCCGCGATTCAATTTTTCCTTTAATAGAATAACTTTATAATCTTAGCATGGAAATTGCAGTAAAATCACAAAAAGATAGTACATAATTGCTCAATGTCTTACCTATTATTATTATTATGAGCCGTGATCGTCCCACTGCGAGGCAAAGTCCTCCCTTTCCTTCATCCACTCTTCCCGGTTGAGAGCTTTCAACATCCATCCAAGTTCATCCCGACATCTCATTCTGGATCTACCGCGACGTCTTCTGAAATTCTGTGGCATCCACATTGTCGTAGTTTTTGCTCACAATTCATCAGAAATGTGGCAGATATGTCCAACCCAGTTCCATTGAAGGCTGGCGGCTTTTGGCCACCATCAGCGATTTGTGCTTTGGAACGCAGTGTACCTAGCATACTCTTACCTAGTACATTACATACTTTTAAGTATATATGCTAAGTATATATGTAAGACTAGGTATTCAAAAAGAAATAATATTCAGTGCTCGCGCAAAAGAATTTTCAGTGTAAGAAGTGGAACGCGTTCTGCGGTTTAATGAGGCGTACAATTTACCTTTCACTAACAAGTAGAAATATATTCATAACTAGTGTAATTTGTGTCGGCTGTCGACTAAATAGAGACCGCACTGCATAAAGAACTACACGAGAGCGCTATTCGAGCATTTGAGCCTCAACTCAACTGCAGCATTAGCCTAGTGGTCTACGACTGCTACGCTAGAGGTCCTGGGTTCGATTCCCAGGTCGAGCAAAGTGTTATTGGGATTTTCTATGAAATTCTCAGTAGCAGTTCGGAGTTTAGAATTTGTGCCCGGTTTATGGCAATATGCTCGCCCCCCTATTACATAGGACCTAAACACACCGGCTAACTGCGGGTGTAACATTAGTACATCTCTGCTTAACTCTTCGGGGAATATAAGCGTGATGGTATGTGTGTATTTTATTTACACAGGCCTCGTGTGAGAGAGTCTTATAATGTGTTATTTTTAATAAGGCCTAGATGGCATTGGCATTTTGTAATTGACGTCGTCTCAGAATAAATGTCGAAACAAGCTCAGAGCAGATCGTGGTCTCTTTTGAAGTAAATTTTGTAATTTTTACTTACTGATAAATGGAAAAACTTGTAGGACAAAGAGCTCTGTGAGCTCAATCTGCAGGTATCGTTATGTAAATTAATAACAAAAAAATTAAGTTTAGTACAAATCTTCACATCAAGACTGCCAATATCTTCATTCTAACTATTCTCTCTCTCTTAGTGTCTCTCCGTCTAGCGAAGGTTGGCAGTCAATTTAGAATATTCATTTCTGTCTATATCGAGGCGAAACAGTTCGGCAGCACTCGCTATTCATGTCCACTCCCTGATGTTACGTAGCCATGACTTCTTCCTCCGACCGACAAGTCTTTTGCCTGCGACTTTTCCCATCATTATAAGCTGCAGCAACTTGTATCTTTCAAGTATTATTACATGTCCTAAGTAGGCAACTTTTCTCTGTTTGACGGTTTTGTTTCTCTTTAATTCTTACTATTAATTCATTCTAAATATTATTATTATTACTATTACTCAATTCAAAGTGTGCAAACATGAATGCTGTGAAGGATTCGAAAACTCGGGTTGTATTATTAAATCAATATAATTCGATAAAACCGTCAACTTGAGAACTCCATCCTTTTCCACCGATTACAAAATAATTTTATTCCAATATCTGTTATTGCTAAAAAAGTATTAAAAATCAGTATGAACCTACGTTTATTTAATATTATGAGTGATTATAGTTGAAAGCTAAAACACTGTTATTAAACCCTAAATAATAACGCGAGGCGCAGGTGGGCAAACCGCATATTACGCTGTTTTAATACACGGCTATTAGTTAGTCTGTATCACATGCTATTTAGCCGGGCTTTTATAACATTTGCCACCAGCTTCAAATAGGATGCGAGGCGAGCTAGCCCTTTGACGCTAAATGTTATGATCATGGCGAATGTCACATGACTGTGAATACACAAGGGCAAGGAGAGGCAGTTGATATCGGTACGAGTCCGATACACCCTGCCTCCTCGTCAGGCGGCAGGCGAGCCATGAGGATTTTGTGTACTATAAATAACATTAAATTTAAAATTTCCCTGCATCAACAAGACATGGTTACCATGTTCTTGCAATATCATTGAAGTAACAGGATACCAAATTTCAAATCGATCAGATCTGTGGAAGTTGTTCACATCCCTTCACGAACCAGAAAAGAGCTGATAATCTCCAAACGGCTGGCCAAATTTTCTTAAATTATTGCTAAAAACACCCTCCATCAACATACCTTTCAAACTGAATCCAAATCCATTCGTTTGGGTACTCTGTTGCAAAAGACAGACACACAGGTACACATGTTAACCCATAACCCCGTTATAACGTATAACTTAGACCCCTCTTTTTGCGTCGGGGGTAAAAATAGGTTTTTACAGCATACTACGCTTAGTTTTGTGTGCCTTTGCTTCTTGCCTTTATATTATTCTTTTAAAAAAAGGTTGAAATCATGAAAAGTAATATCTGTCTTATGAGACGGTATAATCTAAATAATATTTTACAAATTTATTAATATTTTTTTGAATGAATAATCATTATAACATAATCAATTAATTGAATATTCAGCTAGAGTCTCCTCTTAGAACGAGATAGTCCGCGTTGACCTACTCATGATTTATTTGAAGTTTAATTTGCGATAAATTAATAAAATGGAACTGAAAACTCCAACAAAGTAGTAAAATAAATCCTATTACCATTTCAGAAAGCAACATGAAATAAATTTTGTGCTAAATAAGCTCTCTCTGAATAATAAATAAGTTTAAAGTGGAAACTACCTTTACGACCGCCAACAATTACCGGACCGTAATTGAATAACCGAAATAGTTAATTACCACTGTTAATTAAAACATCAAATATGAATAATTTTTGAAGACACGTGCTCGCCACTACCATGGCTCCGTAGCTCGCCCGGTCCTCGTGGGTTCGATTTCCATCCGACATAATATTTGTGTGATCCATAGATATTTGTGTCGTATGTGGCCGTTGCTTGTAAAGTTCCCCGAGACACATGGTTTGCGCGCTAGTGCGGGAGATCTTTCAAAGAAAAATAATCCCTCCCTTGCTTCAATCTAGATTTATATAACACTAGCATTGGTTTCAAATTCAAATCATACATATAACGCTAATGCCAAGTCTGAAGTTCTGATCCAAGACACCTATGACTTTTGGAAATCAGATAAATAAATTTTCAGTCGGTTAAACTGTGAAGGAAAATATCGGGAGGAAACCGTGCGAAAATTAGTTACTAAGTATTAAAAAGTATTTCGTTGTAGAATAGATTAAAATCAATGTTTTATATATTATATACCATCATAATATATAACCATAATGGAGTTCTACTTAAGCTCAACTTCATTTATTTAATTATGTTTGTGACGAGATTTGCTTGGAGCGTCAACAGCAGCACGGAGAGATAAATAGAGCGAAATAGAAGAGCTTGGATGCTGGTGAAACTACATAGCCACAATATTTTGTCTGTAGTGAATTTTGAAGACGTAGAAATACATATATGCCAGGGGAATACGTAAACAAAGCTTTGCAAGTCTTACGCGATTTTCAGTATTAACGGAAACAAGTGTAAAATTACACGTGTTTACAAATAATTTACATAATATATATCCGGTCTGATACAATACACAGAATAAACATATAGATTTATTGAGATGACGCTACTACATAGGCACGTGTGCAGAAGATTCACTGTATAAACAGACATGGCACGTGTTCAACCAATTTCTAGAGACGTTTGAATTGATTGAACAGAGAACGCGTTTGCCATTGTATTTTCAGGGACTTTAAAACCGATATACATAGTCAACCCATTGTCATACTGCTGGGTACGGGTCTCCTCGCAGAATGAGAGGCTAGAACGCTAGCCTAATGCGGGTTGGCAGACTTCACACGCCGTCGAGAAAATCTCTCAGGCATGCAGGTTTCCTCACGTTCCACCAGTGACTTGGCAGTCCAATCTGCTAAATCCGATGTGCTTTGACAAAATAATGATGTGATGGCCCGGGAATATTAGACAAAATAGGTGTTTTTTGTTAACAACGGTTTTTATTATATAAATGAGACATGTTTATTATCCTGATAATAGATTTTCTACTAGGTATACAAAGTACAAAGTATAACAATATACACGTTTGATGTTTGTGTTAATTAAGTTGGCGCGGGACCAGCGCGTCTACCACATTGTTTGATGTGGTCTTTCTGTAAATTTAAACATCATATGAAACCTGAAGAAGACAGATTAATTTATTCTATGTTAGAATACTAATAAATCGTTCGATTTTGTTTTATGGATATATTCAGCCTGCTAAGTATATGTATTTCAAAGGCCTCTCAAACATGTTTCATTAGAATTCTTGCTTTTGTTTAGTTATAGAGAGTAACGTGTTACCTCTCTTGTTGTGCTATTTCCTTCCAATTGAAAAAAATGGGAGGAAACCTTTGCCCAGGACTGGGATAATACAGGCTAACTAAAAAAAACCGTATTACCTATTTACTTTAACCTTTGAAAAGGTATCTATTGTAAGATTATAATTATGTAATAATGTTCGTACTAATAATTAATAGAATAATTGTGTAGTTATGATGTTATGAGCCATTTGACGAGGCGATATATGACGCCACTTTTAACTATACTAAAAGTGGTCAGTAGGAAATTCTTGTTTACCATTAGTGAAGTTAATAATAACGTAATGATAATAGTAACGTCTACTTTTGTGTAGCTTTTAGATTTTAAAGGTTATCTTACTTATACTTTAAAATCCAAAAATCTCATTCTAAAATCCTTGGTTATATTCAACATATACAGATACGCCCAACATAATTAGGTCCTATCAACACAATAGAAGATAAAACAAGTTTTTAATAAATTACCGAAAACTTAACCAATATCCTCACGTGTAAACCCAGCTAAAACTTATTTATTAACTTGGACAATTATTTGTAGACAGTGTGCGTACAAAGGAGAGAGATAGGCCTTCTTGGTCGGACAAAAGAGGGCTCGAGTTCTTAACTACAAAGGACGAACTGATAAATACAAGGCAGCTCGCACAATTCTAACAAGTTTCCCATTTGTGTATTTGCTGACAGATTATCATGATTAGAGAGAATTAAAAGTACTTTTGTAAAGAAACTTTTGTGAGATATTCCTCCTTTTTGAAATACGGAGTTGTAGATTGATCTATCTATAAGTTTCCGAAACTCGTAAAACGATATCCCAGCCCTATGGCATTGTCAGATATTTTGTCAAGTAGTAGCGTTCTTGTGTTTCAGTTTAAAGATAAATATATCATGGGATTTAGTAGGGATATTTTTTTATATTGTTATATTTTTTTGTAATATAACTCACCAAGTAACTAAAAAGTTGCAAATTTAGTTAATTAATAAATAAGACGACTTCAACTTTCATCCTGTTCCGTTTCGGAACTTTTTTTTTTAAACGTTGCCCCACACTAGGATTTTCTCACAAACACCCAGACCCGGAACAACTACTTGTAGATCATACAAATATTTGCCTTAATTATTTACCTATGTAAAAAACAATTTAAACTTTTCCATATCAGTGGATTTCCTTAGTTGTAACAATTAGATACATATAACATACGTAACATACCATCACGCCTGTATTCCCCGAAGGGTTAGGCAGAGGCGTACTAATGTACACCCACAATTCGCCGGTATGTTTAGGTACCATGTAATAGGGGGCGAGCCTATTGCCATTAACCGGCCACAAATCCAGACTCCGAGCTGTTACTGAGAATTTCATAGAAAAACCCAATAACAATTTGCTCGACCTGGGGAATGATGCTAGGACCTCTAGCATAGCAGTCGCGCTTGGGACCACTAGACTAATGAGTACGCGTCTGCCTGTATGTAGTTTTGCAACTGTTGGTAATGATTTTATAAATATTGTTTCGGCTCTAATTAATGCTACAATAGTATTAATCTTATTGATTTCGTTTTATCCCGAAGTATTTTATCTATCGGTCGCATACACATCTCACTGGGAATTACGAACCCTTCGGAGATTTTTGCGGCCAACCCTCATCCAACCTTCGCATTCTGCACCACTTAACATCTGTATTGTACACAGAGTGGTTAATAGCGGCCCAAACCTTTTCATTATTGTAAAAGCGTGTTTTTTTAAATTAAACATTTTTATTTCGATGTAGTTTTTAACCGACTTCAAAGATAGGTGGTTGCTAATCATTATTAAATTACAAAAAAATAAAATTGTAACAGGCCGATGTCTGTACATTATAGATATTAAAGAAAAACGGAATCGAAACCACAGTTTTTAGAATTTTTGTCTGTCTGTATGTTTGTTCGCGCATCACGTAAAAACCGCTGTATTGCTAGAGGTCTAACTTAAAATCTGGTGCGTGTTTCATTTTGATACGTCGCCTAGATTCGGACTTATAGCAGGTTAACCTTTTTGGGTCGTGAGTGAAACTGCGGGCAACAGCTAGTCAGACCTATAAATATAATTTTGTGGATTATAAACCAATATTGATCTTGACATTCTTTCTTATATAATAGATACACCCCAAAATTGTCTATTCGTAAGCTATCGCCATATAATAAATAATACCTAACATAAAACAATCGCATAATTATCTAGCAGGGAAAAACATACATAATTATCAAACATTTAAAAGAAGAAAACGAGTAGACGGGCAATTATCTTTTCAATTAACTTGAAGCTGAGAACAATAGAGGCAAGTCGACGAACCAATCAATATAAAAAAATATTCATCAAATTGAAAAACAACTCGATTTATTTATTTTTTACAAAAGATGGTTCTTCTAAATGAATCTGTGAAAGAAACCGTAATAATAGCATTATGATGAGGGAATTCAATAAAAATGTTTCTATACAAATTGAATGGCGGTAGCCTAATGGCTAGGACGTCCGACTTGCGATCATGTGGTTGCCGATTCGAAACCCACCCATTGCACTACCGACGTGAACTCACTCGTAACACAAGCAATTAACTTAGTACGAGGGGTTAACAAGAATACTAGTAATGTGCGACTCACATAGCTAGTAAGCTTTAAAAAAACCTTACACGTACAGTCAGCCAAAACTGACAAATCGCGCAGTGAGATCGAGTTATCATCGGCTCTTAGGTTTTATGGTATTTTTGTGTAGTTTGAGGTACTCCTATAAATAATGGGCTTATGTTTAACTAATCACCAGATTTATTAAAATGTTATGGCAAAAAATCACTTTATATTGCCAAAAATAGTAAATGATCACCAAAATAAGTTCTAACCTAACCTAAACCAAATTTGGTGACCATTTATCTATTTTGGTAAGCATTTTGGTGATCAATTTACTAGATTTTGTTGTTCATTATATTTATGTCCTAAATAATGTACATTCCAAATCATGAACGATTTTTTCAAATACCTAGTTGCAGTACACCGTTTATACAAACTTACAAAACCTCTCTTCATAAAAAACATACTGTTACGCCGAGTAACTAGGACGACGGAGATGGGTCACGGAGATTCTGGATTAGTCGATGAAGCAGGTAGGAAACAAACAAGAGGAATATGCTAGAATGCGGCACCCGCAACAAAAAGAAAAAAAACAAACAAAACACAATAGCGTGAGACCGGGCTCAAGGGCAAGGATTAACAATGGCGATTGTAAACATCTATTGTTCGCAAGTTGAATAAAGGACGTAAACATCTATTGTTCGCAAGTTGAATAAAGGACGTAAACATCTATTGTCTCAAAAATGCGGGCGGGTCGCATTATTGAGATTTATCGAGATTTTTCGAATCCAGAATCTTCGTGGCTCATATAAATAATGGTCGACAGCGTCGGGAAGGGCAGTTCAGTTTTGGACGCATCCAAGTGAAGATCGAAGTGAAGTTACAAGTGATTATCAGTGCGACGTTAAGTGTAACAAGTGCTAGTGTATAGTGACTGTTCGTGTGATTTCTGTGTGTTTGTGTGGTGAATAAAGTGACTGTTTTCGGTGAAATTAGTGATTTTAATTTATCCCGAACCTCAGCTCGTAACATTTGGTGTCAGAAGTTGTGGGATAAATTATGCCGGTTTTACCGAAAGAAGATACGGAGGGTATCCGGACAAGAAGTCAGCGGCAGCAGGAGATGGACCAGAGACGATTTGCAGATTCGCCGTCACTACCTTCGGGTCATGAGCAACCACCTAATGACCCAGTCGCTGGTCCATCCGGGACATCTCCAGCACCTACAGTTGACCTGGCAGCGTTAATGGCACTGATGCAGGAGCAAGCCCGCCGTCAAGAGGAGCAGGCACGCCTACTGCGGGAACAGCGGCAGCAAGACAAGGAGGAGCAGTCACGTCGGGAGGAGGAGCAGGCACGTCGGGAGGAGGAGCAAGCTCGCCGCCAAGAGGAACAGATGAACCTGATAAAGGACCTCCATGGGACTCTTGGCAAACAGCTGGGTGTTATGAAGGAGCAGGTGGAACAGCACGAGAGTCGACTTGCCAAAGCCGAGGAACAGATTGCTAACGTGACAAAGGCGTTAGGCGATCTGAAGGCAGGAAAGGGATTTGTGGCCTCTATGGTCGATGCTCCTACGACCCCCTCGGTACGTGGATTTAAAGTACCGCCGTTTGATGGAACATCTTCATGGTCAGCTTACAGACTCCAGTTTGAAGCCTATGTGGAGTCAAATGGATGGGACAAAGCTCAAGCCAAGACGGCACTCACCTTAAGCCTCCGCGACCAGGCTTTAACCGTACTGGAGGCGCTCGGAAAGGACATGACCTACGACCAACTACTGGAAGCATTGGACTCAAGATACGGCGACACACATCTAGAATACGTGTTTCGTGCCCAGCTGAAGGACCGAGTACAGCGGGGTGCAGAGACCCTACAGCAGTGGGCTCTAGAAGTTGAGAAGTTAGTCCGGAAAGCCTACCAGTCCACACCTGCGCTGATCGACGGAAATCTTGTTCAGGCGTTCGTCGATGGAATACGTGATCTAGAAGTCAGAGCCGCTGTGAGACTTGGGCACCACAAGACTTTAAGAGACGCCTTAGCCCATGCCTTGGAAGTAGAAGCAGTGAGACAGGACCATCGGGCGCACCGTATCCGGGAAGTCGTTATACCAACATGCCACCTTTGCGGGGAAAAGGGCCATTTCCAGGCAGGTTGCCCGAAGCGCAGCGAGGGTCGAAAGGATGGTGCAGCATCACCAAGATGCTACATATGCGGAGAAAAGGGCCACCTCCGAGCTAATTGCCCAAAGGGAACCACGTGGCGACAAAAGACCTATGGTGAAGCAGTAAGGGCGGTGAATGCAACCGCCGAGGAGCAGCAGGGAAACGAGTAAAAGCCAGGACTGCGGGGCGGGTGCTGGCTGGTGCAGAAGTAGCCCCAAGGATTTCGATCTCACAAGCCCATGATGGAAACAGCCTGATCATCAAAGGTGAAGTCAACAGAACACCCTGTAAGCTGACAATAGACACTGGAGCTTCTCGCACGGTTGTGAATTCTCAGCTGGCACGTCGGGTTCTTGGAGACTACATCAGTGACCGTGAGTGTATACAATTAGTAACAGCTACTGGTCAGCACATATCCGTCCGAGGTGAGAAGGCGGTAGAATTGAAACTTGGTAACAGAACATATCGGCATAATGTCATCGTAGCCGATATAGTAGACGACTGCATACTGGGATTGGACTTTATGCGAGAGCATTCTTGTGAGATTGACGTTAATCAAGGAGTATTGAAGTGCGGGACAGAAGAAGTCTTTATGGAAGGTGCAACCGCCGGGAAAGTGTTCTGCCTGAAGAAAATAATTCTACCTCCTAAGTCGGAAACAATCGTCCCAGTCGCTCTACCACAGAATGCTGGGCAGGAAAATCGATGTGTTCTCATAGAAAGGTTGGACGAAGACTTGCCATGGAAGATGGCACGAACGTTGGTCAAAGCTTCAAATACATCAGCTGTACGCATACTCAATCCCAGCGATAAGGATCAAGTGATCAAGAAGGGCACATTGATGGGTATTTGTGAAGAAGTAGCCTGGCTGCGACGTTGCAATGATCAGTGTACTGGTAATAGCGCTCACAATTCAAGGTTTAACGTGGCAACACTCTTGGAAGACTGTAAAAATCATATGTCTGAAGAAGAAATGAACAAGGCTAAAAAGATGTTGCTTCAGTACGCTGATATTTTCTCTACAAATGATGCCGATATAGGAAAAACTGGATTGGTACAACACAAAATCAATACTGGCAATGAGGCACCAATCCGTCAGCGACCTAGAAGACTGCCAGTTGCGAGAGAGAAGGAAGTGGAGACCATGATTAAGGGGATGGTGAAGGATGGTGTAATAGAGCCTTCGTCTAGTCCGTGGTGTTCTCCTGTAGTGTTAGTGAAAAAGAAAGATGGCAGCATGCGCTTTTGCGTGGACTATCGACGATTGAACGACATTACGAAGAAGGACAGCTACCCATTGCCAAGGATCGATGACACACTGGATACACTGACAGGCATGAAATGGTTTACCACCTTAGACCTGAAAAGTGGCTACTGGCAAGTAGAAATAGACCCAAAGGACAAGGAGAAGACCGCATTCTCTACGGGAAAGGGTCTGTGGCAGTTTAAAGTAATGCCATTTGGATTGTGTAATGCTCCTGCCACGTTCGAGAGACTTATGGAACTAGTGCTCACTGGCCTGATCGGAGACGCCTGCCTGGTCTATTTGGATGACATCATCATTGTGGGCCGTACATTTGATGACCACCTACAAAACCTGGAACGTGTGCTATCAAAAATCAGAGGAGCCAATCTAAAGTTCAGTCCGAAAAAGTGCTCATTATTCAAACGACAAGTGAGTTTTCTGGGACACGTAGTTTCGGAAAAGGGTGTTGAAACGGATCCAGAGAAGATAGTTGCTGTCAAAGAGTGGCCAGTGCCGAAAGATAAGACGCAAGTCAGAGCATTTTTGGGCTTGTGCTCCTACTATCGACGGTTTGTGAAGAATTTTTCGGACATTGCGAAACCTTTACACAAATTGACCGAGGAAAAAGCGCAGTTCTGCTGGGATACAAACTGTGACAGTGCTTTTCAAGAGTTAAAGGACCGTCTGTGCAATACACCTATATTGGGCTACCCTGACCCTGAAAATGAATTCATCGTGGACACAGACGCAAGTAATACTGGAATTGGGGGAGTGTTGTCACAGAAAAAAAGGAGATCAGGAGGTTGTGATAGCCTACTTCAGTAAATCATTGTCAAAACCAGAGAGAAACTACTGCGTCACGAGAAGAGAACTGCTCGCAATAGTCAAGACGTTGCAACATTTCAGCAAGTATTTATTGGGAAGGAAATTTTACCTGCGTACGGACCATGCTGCACTAAAGTGGCTATTGCAGTTTAAGAACCCGGAAGGACAAGTAGCAAGGTGGATTGAGCTACTACAAGAATTCGACTTCGTAATTGAACATCGCAGTGGCAGATCCCACGGTAACGCAGATGCGTTGTCACGAAGACCTTGTCCAGAGAAGTGCAAACATTGTTCCAGACAAGAGGCTAAAGAAACAGTGCCCGTGAGGATGCTGAAAACTGACCTTAGCGACGAATGGAAAGAAAACTTACAGCAGGCTCAGGAAAAAGACGCTGATGTCAAACCGATCCTCGAGTGGATGAAAGCTGGTGCCTCTAAACCAACATGGAGTGATGTTGCGTCATTGAGCACAGTCACAAAAAGTTACTGGGCACAGTGGGACAGTCTGCTGATACAAAATGGTGTCTTATGCCGGAAATGGGAAAATGTTAAAGGGGACAAGTGTCATCTGCAGATGGTAGTCCCCAAAGCTAAGGTGCCAGATGTCCTGCGACTTTACCATGACGGATGTTCGGGAGGTCATCTAGGTGTAAAAAGGACTTTATTAAAGATTCGAGAGCGATTCTACTGGATCCACTGTCGGGACGATGTTGAAGACTGGTGTCGTAAATGCACTAGTTGCGCAGCTGTAAAAGGGCCTCACACGCGCAGCAGAGGAGCATTGAAAGTCTACAACGTTGGTGCGCCCTGGGAACGAATAGCCCTAGACGTTGCGGGACCATTTCCAGAAAGTGAAAGTGGAAACAAGTATTTTATGGTTGTGATGGATTATTTCACAAAGTGGCCGGAAGTGTTCGCCATTCCTAACCAAGAAGCTTCGACGGTTGCAGATAAATTGGTCCATGAAGTCTTCTGTCGATTTGGAGTACCCTTGGAGATTCACAGCGACCAAGGAAGGAATTTTGAGTCTCAAATATTCCAGGAGACGTGTCGGGTAATGGGTACCCATAAAACCAGAACCACCTCTTACCACCCACAATCTGATGGAATGGTTGAACGATTCAATCAAACCTTGGAGAGATATCTGGCAAAAGTCGTGGGGAACAGGCAGAGGGATTGGGATAAGCACATCCAGCCGTTCCTTTTGTCATACCGGAGTGCAGTTCACGAAAGTACGTCGGTAACACCAGCCTTCGCGAACTTCGGAAGAGAACTACGGTTGCCTGCAGATCTCATCACCGGTATTCCGCCTGACACCCCCCGTTGTGTGACTGATTATGCAAACGACTTGCGTACCAGAATGAATGACATATATGAGCATGTCAGACAATCAGGCCAACAAACATCTGACCGGATGAAGACCCGCTATGACCGCAAGATGAACAATAAGGGCTTCGACGAAGGCTCACTAGTGTGGCTACATAACCCGGTACGCAGCAAAGGAAAGTCACCGAAGTTACAGGCAAAATGGGACGGTCCCTACCGAGTCGTGACTAAGATCAACGATGTGACCTACCGGATACAGAAAGGACCAAGAGGTGCTCCGAAGATCGTTCATGTGGATCGTTTGGCACGTTATCACGGATGTAATAATGCTCGGGACGAGCATGTCTTAGGAGGGGGCAGTGTTACGCCGAGTAACTAGGACGACGGAGATGGGTCACGGAGATTCTGGATTAGTCGATGAAGCAGGTAGGAAACAAACAAGAGGAATATGCTAGAATGCGGCACCCGCAACAAAAAGAAAAAAAACAAACAAAACACAATAGCGTGAGACCGGGCTCAAGGGCAAGGATTAACAATGGCGATTGTAAACATCTATTGTTCGCAAGTTGAATAAAGGACGTAAACATCTATTGTTCGCAAGTTGAATAAAGGACGTAAACATCTATTGTCTCAAAAATGCGGGCGGGTCGCATTATTGAGATTTATCGAGATTTTTCGAATCCAGAATCTTCGTGGCTCATATAAATAATGGTCGACAGCGTCGGGAAGGGCAGTTCAGTTTTGGACGCATCCAAGTGAAGATCGAAGTGAAGTTACAAGTGATTATCAGTGCGACGTTAAGTGTAACAAGTGCTAGTGTATAGTGACTGTTCGTGTGATTTCTGTGTGTTTGTGTGGTGAATAAAGTGACTGTTTTCGGTGAAATTAGTGATTTTAATTTATCCCGAACCTCAGCTCGTAACAATACCATCACACCTGTATTATGTGTAGTGATTCCCCGAAGTGTTAGACGGAAGTTGGCCGGTATCTTAGGGGGCGAGCCCATTGCCTTTAACTGGGCACAAATCCAGGAAGCAGTCGGGCTCAGGACCACTAGGCTAATGAGGCATTCTCTCTCTTTTAATATTAGTAAAGATTTAGTTTTGAATTCAAACAATTAAATAATATTTCAATATTGCAAACCATAATTGCATTGTCGACTAAAAATATAGTCTTAAAAATGTAATAAATTTCGTTACAAATGTAATAAAGTTAATCAAAATAATAAAAAGCTTGTAAAAAAGCGAGATATTTTGAGTTTTTTTAAATAAAGCTGAATTAAGTATACTTTGAGTTGTCTGCAACGATTATTGTACGTAGTAAATTAATGATTTGCCGAGCTCAAATAGAGTTGAGAATAAATTTTATTGATGCGGCGTGAATAGTGTAAATTTACTTTATTTAAAGTGATTCTGTCTAGACATCGGTGTTGATATTCATTGTGTAATTATTGCTGGTATTTGAGTGCTCCATCGTAGATCGAAGTGTCGCATAACATAAGGCGTGCTGGAGGTCAAGCGTAAGTCTATCAAGAATAAAAAAATATCTGTCAAATTTTCAGTGGTGACGTAAACAAATTAAAGTTAATCCATTGAAACTTGGTATTCTTAATGGGTTAGATAGTTGGTTGTGTCGTGTCGGATTGTTAAGCCCATTATTGTTTCAATAAAACTATAGAATAGAATAGAATTTATTTCATCTATGTTACATTGTACACCATGTAATAATCTATATAAATAAAAATGAATGTATGTTTATCTTTTTGTGATTTTTTTGCATTTTCCATGAGAACGTCACCTTATGACGTAAATTCAGAATGTGAAGGCAAAATTTCAATCATGCGGGTAGGGTTCGCGGTGGCTTAGAGGTCAGAGCGTCTGGTATAACAAACTAGAAGACCCAGGTTCGAATCCTGCCCGCGATTGAAATTTTTCCTTTACTGAAAAATAACTGAATGTATGTTTGTTTGATCGTTATGCATTGCCAAACCATTCATCCTATTGTGATGAAACTTTGGTGAGTTGTTGTGTGCATGTCTCGGAAGGATTATTACTCATGACGGAATGGAGACGGTATATGCGTTTAGGGTGAGACAGTGTTTGTTGTTTGTTTGTTTGTTTGTTTGTTTGTTTGTGTGTGCCAACGAATGTTGCCACTTATCTCCGGAACGGTTTGACCGATTGAGACGCGGTTTTCTGTAAAGAATTCGTAATTTATTATTTGTTACAAAAAAAGTTTATAGCAAAAATATCATATTACAATTTTATCCTCAAAATATACATACATACCTCTTCTATATTTATTAATATTTTTGTGTTGTTTAATTACCTATACTAATACATCAGAATGTATGTTCCTACTGTGCTCCTATGCTGAAGCTAAATTAATATTTCTTTCTTCTTTCTTACTATTTGGTTAGCTTTAACTTATTCATGAGGCGTGTTTACAGCACTCCCTCATAATCTCGACGGAGTTTGTCAGACTCCAATGAAAATATAGTGCACTTCCATAAGTTTTCTGATCAAATTTCTTGTTGTTTCGTTCCCGAACGGTGTGCTAACATCTGATATTGTTTAAGTTTTAACCTGTTCCTGCAATAAGTTATGATAGAACGTTATAATTTGAATATAAGTCAAGAACTTTGAATGCCCTTCGGTACACGGTTATATCACGATGTGGCTTACATAATGAGTTATGTGATATAGTGTAAATATGTGCAGAAACTATGTGAAGTTCCTTTTAGTGAGTCGGTTTTGCTATTGTTCCGTTATTGTAGCATTAGGGATTTTTTTTTTTCTAATTCAAAGTAAGCGAGTAATAAGAAATAAGTGAATGATTGAATGAATGTCAATCATTCACTTATTTCTTAATCTGCAGTTGAATGCTTTTAATGTAGCTGTCACGTTGTCGATGATACGAAATAGGTTAAAAGTATTTTTGTAATGGATATTCCATACAATCTGGAGATCTATTCACAGAAATAATATCATTTATCGTAACAAAATGTATTAATTTCACGAGGATCCATTTGTTAGCAACAAATAAAATTATGTCTATATATACATATATTTGATAAAAAAATATTATCAGCCCACTGACATGTATATCTTAGTTGCCGTTAACGAATGTGAATCGATCCATAACTAAAGCTAAGACGGAATGGATCGTTTAAACACAGTAAATTTATTCGCAAGCTCCATTGGAACAATTGACGGACGCCATTGATAACATTAATAAAGATCTCACTAAAATATCAGTGTGGAGCAAACGCTATGGACTTAGAGTCAACCCGTTTAAGACCCAGATTATTGTTATTGGTAGCTCACGAATGGTTTCAAAAATTGACTGGTTCCATCTCCCGCAATTTATTTTTGAAGGTATCCAAATACCCGTGAGTGAAAATGTTAAGAACTTGGGGATTATCATGGACAAAACGATGTCATGGGGTCCGCAACTGAAGGAAACTAGTCGTCGGATGTTTGCGTCATCAGGGTCCCTGAGACGATTGCGCAACTTTCTTCCGACTGCCACTAAGATTGCGCTTGCACAATCTGTTCTCCTGCCTGTACTTGACTATGCCGATTCCAGCTATCTTGATCTGACCGAGGACCAACTTAATAAACTTGAGCGTCTCCAGAATGTTTGTATTAGATTCATATTTGGTTTACGCAAATATGATCATGTGTCAGAATTTCGTGCTAAGCTCAAGTGGCTCCCAATACGCCTTCGTCGGAATGCTCACATTCTTTCATTACTATATAGTATTCTATTCAATCCAACAACACCAGACTACCTTAAAGCACGATTTGATTTCGTCTGTGATACACATTTGAGATCCTTACGGTCATCGGAGAACTTAAAGCTTAAAATGCCTATGCATACCACAAAATTTTTTGACCATTCTTTCACGGTTCAGGCTACACGTCTATGGAATGCACTGCCGGTGTCCATTAGACGTGCACAAACATTAGACTCTTTTAAAAAACTGGTGAAACAACACTACTTGACTCCTTCTGCGTAATTGTATTCTGTTTTATTGCTTAGTTGTGGAGTATCTATCATAGCTATATTTAAATATATATAAAATATATATCTATATATATACACATATAATTTATATATCTACTCTTATATTTATGCTTGAGTATATATTATGTTACAATATTTAGGTATATTTATATCTATTTATAGTTAGTAAATAAACTATTCTTATTAAACTTATTTATTGCGTACACTTTCGACCACCCGTTATCTGTTTTTTCTCGCTTTTTGTCCATCCAATGGTTGTCTGTAAGAAATTGCTTTTAGCGATAAGACCGCCAATTGTACTTTTAAAGATGTATATTCTCTGTTTTCTGACCTGTCCTTTTGGTGTACAATAAAGAATACTCTATCTATCTATCTAAATAACTGGAATTAGCTTTCTCGTCCTCCATATTCCGACATCATTGATACGAAACACAGTTTATAAAAATACATAACGCGCACCATATTGTATTTATGATGGCGGGAAATTGGGAATAAATCTTTTGGACCCTCCATGAAAATATTTTGTGGATATGTAACATATGTTACATTGACCTTTTTACGTCCGATCCGATGGGGACGGCTGTTTTGTGTCGATATGAATAAAGTAAAGCTTTCTTTATAAACATGTAATGCCTATGGGTGAGCGGCATCGTTCTTCGGGCTGATAATGACAATATATTTGTGCAATACGTTTGTTAACAATAGTTGGCATATTGTTATGATGTGATAATAGCAATTTGCTAACTATTATTATATTTATTGATTTCTGAGATTAACGCGAATATTGGATTTATAGAAATAATTATTATATGAACATTTTTTTGTTTAATTTCAATATATTATTACTATTTTTTTATTCCACTAAGTTGGCAAACACACATACGGCCCGCCTGATGGTATGCGGTTACCGTAGCCTATGAACGCTTGCAATACCAGGGGTATTACTCGCGCGTTGACGACCCTGTAAATTAAATAAGAATAGTTGGGCTGGCAGCATAGGAGACATGCTGCCATGCATGGCAGCGGCGGTAACAAAACACGACTGGTCTCCACACTGAAAATACAACGCTTTCTCGCGGAGTTGTGTGTGAGCACCAACTGTGAGTGGAATTATTCGATTCCACTATGCACCTCTATTCTTTATATGTTATATTTTCTTCAAGCATACGAGTCGCCTGATGGTACATACGAGTAGTAACACCAGCGCATTGTCATTTTGAGCCCTCAAATGAACCACCTCTACAAATGTATAAAGTTTCTAACACAAACCACTTTATCAAACACCACACTCCAACGATTTCTAACCCAAAAGCTGGTTATTGAAATATCTACTTACACCCCATTCATGGACTTTGAATATTTTATTAATCCTCGCAAATTGAAATACTCCGAATAGTATTGGACGCGTGTGCGTTCAGATCAAAGTATTAAGGCAGGTATATTCACCGCTTGATTAAGCTTTCTACAAGTATGCTGGGGTCGGCTTCCAGACTAATTATTATGCGGCTTGTATTAAATATGAAGTGACGCTCTTGTGACCTTCTCGATAATAGAATGCTAACATAGTTGAGTTTGTGTCTATGATGATCATCACCATAATATTTTGAACTGCCAAACGCGTACGTGTAGTGTTTTCTGTGTATAATTGTTTATACACACCACACAAATTTCTATAGTCTTAGGTCTAATTTAAGAGTCCGGCGGACCGAATTTCTCTTACAAACGTAATACCGAAGTAAATCTAAATTCAAACACAATTAAATCGAATTGTTATTATTCGGATTCCTATTTCTATTCCTTTACCGTTAATCTAGGTTCCTACTGTACCATTTCCTCCAAAATACTTCACTGAAAATAAATGCAAGCAAATGAAATTTTTGATAACGTACCAAGTTTGGAACGATTTTCCGATCTTTTATTTCCAGCGAAGTAGTAGTAGACGAAATAGTATCATAGGAACCTAGATTAACGGTATCCAAATCCGAATAATAATATAATATTGTCTGGATTACGGTTTATTTCGGAATTTCGTTTTTGTGGGAAATTCAAGCTCCGCCAGTCTCTTAAAAACAGATTTTAGATAATTAAAATTGATATAACATACATAAATGTGACTTATTTTCGTACAGTTAATTAAGTTGACTGCCTCATTAGTCTAGTGGTTCCAAGCGCGACTGCTACGCTAGAGGTCCTGGGTTCGATCCCCAGGTCGAGCAAAGTGTTATCGGGTTTTTCTATGAAATTCTCAGTAGTAGCTCGGAGTCTGGATTTGTGCCCGGTTAATGGCAATAGGCTCGCCCCCTATTACATGGGACCTAAACATACAGGCGAACTGTGGGTGTACATTTGTACGCCTCTGCCTAACCCTTCGGGGAATACAGGCGTGATGGTATGTTATTATGTTAATTAAGTTTACACTTATACATAGTATATAAAAATGTAAATGTTTGATTAAAAATCTTAAATCTCCGAAAGTTCATCACCGTTTGCTTTAAAATTTGAACACAACGTTGCATTCGGATACGCGCTTATATACACACATTCCCACACCGCCATTTTATGTGTATTATATGAGTATAAAAGGTCTTCGTTTGGCTTATAATTGTATTCCGTGTAATCGTAATAATAATCTATTGACATTTTGTGCTTTCAGCACAGTCTTTCATAACAATGGCCAAAGCACTCATCTTAAACGTAATTAATATAATATATAATAGAATCGAACACCATGTAATCTCTGTTCTGTTACAATATATCGTACAAGAAAATAACGAGCCCCTATGTAACACGGTCACATCCTTATCTGAAGCACCCACATTACTGGGAGAAATATTATCAGCGGAGTTGCAAGAGCGCCCGATAGAGGGCCGAGAGCCTCCGATATCGGGGCTCTACACAAGGCCGAGGTCGTGACCTTCGCTAATAACTTGTTCAACATGTTCGTGTGTTGTTTGGTAAAACGTAGCAAGTGGTGGTATGT
This sequence comes from Acronicta aceris, assembly GCA_910591435.1. Taxonomy (NCBI): domain Eukaryota; kingdom Metazoa; phylum Arthropoda; class Insecta; order Lepidoptera; family Noctuidae; genus Acronicta; species Acronicta aceris. Next base: position 1,134,447 of record OU342767.1, on the reverse strand, counting down.
TGTTTGCCTACCCCCTGTGGGAGAAAGGCGTGAGTGTATGTATGTATTTACCGACATAAAAAAAGAGGATATGTTGAACTCTACTCATTATTATATAACACCTTTTGTAAGCATATTTTTAAACAAAAAAAAAAAAGTTTCGGTTTTGACTTTGAAAATCCGCGCATAGTTTTATTGTAAAAAGAGGTACTCGTATCTATGGAGTTTCTTGCCAGCTCTTATTCATATGACCCACCTTTTTTTGGCCAAATTAGTGTAGACTTTTCAAAAGTAACTATTTTCGAGGTCTAATATTGAAATAAAACATTTTGACTTTATTTATTTTTTCTACTTAAATTGGATCCACCCCAACAGGAATGAAACCATGTTAAAGAGACTGTTGAATCACCAATAAAAAATATCGGAAAGGAGTCGAGAACGGCCCACGATTGGTCTGTTGTTTGCGCTAGAGTTGTTTCTTAAATATATTATTTCAAAAAAGTAATCGTCTCCAAACACTCATTTCTGCTGCCGCCTGCATCACCCCTGTGTATGGGCACATACAGATACAGAGGTAGAGAGAGAAGGGATAAGAGAAGTTATTATAAACATTTAGTAGAAACCCAAGGTGTTTTGTGTGGTTGATATAATTATGTTGTATATATTATTATATATTTTCGTTTTGTTGCAGGTAAGATCACACTTTATGGTGGACAACGAAGTTAGAAATGTAGCCATCTCTCAAACTTTTTTCGGAAAGGTACTGTAACAGTTAATGTTATCCCCTTAGTTAACCTTGACCAGCTAACAAGTTTCTGATACTATTCCCCGCATTGAGAAACTACAAACTTGTCACTATAACCTATTCCGTAAGCTAGTAAACACATCATTACAGATTACAACTGCCTTATTAACCTAGTGGTCATGTGTGCGATTGCCACGCTAGAGATCCTGGGTTCGATTTCCGGGTAGAGCAAGTGTTATCGGGTATTTCCATGCAATTCTCAGTGGCAGCTCGGAGTTTGGGATTTGTGCCCAATTAATAGTAATATGCTCGCCCCCTATTACCTCGGATCTAAAAACATATCGGCGAACTGTGAGTGTACACAGTACGGCTCCGCCTAACCCTTCGGGGAATACAGTCGTGATGGTATGTTAGTAAACACACAGTATCAGTACATGTGTAGCCTCGTAGCACCGTAGCGACGTCGTAGCGGTTATTGTAGCGTGTGCCCGTAGCACGTTATTGCCGTAGTCAATGACGCGTATTCGTAGCGAATTGTGTTTGGAAGTTGTGTAGCACAATAAACAGTATGTTCATTGTTCACTGAACCAAAATACTTTTGTAAGTGAATTTGTTTCTGTCTGTTAAGCATGTCTAAATAATTTAATATCAATAAAATGAAGATAGCCTGTGGACAAAGGATGAAAGGATACGACTTTTTAAACACAACAAAGACTAAGCCGGACACGGGAGCTACTTTTCAATCGGAACCTTGAAATGATTTCTGGAATCTCGGTCAGTTTATTTTGAATTTCGTAAAGTAAAATTGAAATATTTTAGGTGTTAAATTATCATGTGAAATTCTTTGCCCAGTTATTCAATAATTTGAATCCATTTTATGTTTAATTAACTTAATTATAATTGCGACATTTGACTAGCAAGTGTGGCTAGCGAATCCCGAGTCGAGTAAAGCATTAATACTAATATGTTGTAAATAATAATACGGTCTCTAGGTTCTAAGGGAATTCTCAATAGTGCAGAATGAAATTGTGTCAGGTTAATAGCAATAGGCTCGCCTCCTATTACATGCGACCTCAAACGTATTAGTGAAGTGTGTGTATACAAGCATACCTCTGCCTAACCCTTTAAGGTTACAGGCATAATGGTTAAATAGGTTGAGTTTTTTTATTGGCACCAAGCGACTTCAGTCTCCATACAACAGCGGGATTAGTTTTAGTTTACTTTTGAAGGGGTAGATTCGAGACTTACTAATGCTAAGACCTGCCTGCAAGATGGAGTGCTATGTACTTTTATTCGCTACGAGATTCCGCGGCAGGTTTTGCGTCACGTCCACATCTGAAAAAACAGCGAAAGGGAATAATACAAAATTGAGAATAATGCAAAAATACAACAGTTACTCTACATCTGATATTATTTCAACCAGAACAATACAAGACACCCAAGGTAACTTAAGTACAAGTGAAGTTGACAGATAATGTTAATTTCATAGTTTAGTGTTTTCAATTAATTCTTTTTTTTTGCTCTTCTCTTTCCGCTTGCTGTTGATTCTATAAGAAGAAGAAGTGAAACAACACCTCTTTAGACTAGGTTTCATTTAATGTCGTAACGTCGTCTCCACCCTGTTTACAAAAGAACAAGTGACAACAGACCCCTATCTTTACGCGCTATGTTCATTCATAAAACAAAGTTGAAATACTTTTTACACCTACACTGTGGCACCGTAATAGCTTCTAAGATAAGTTGTGTCGTAGCGTATCTCTCGTAGCAGTTACGTCGTAGCCCGTAGTACCCGTAGCACCCATTCTGTAGAAGAAATGTAGCGTGTTGAAGATAATGAGAGGCGTGTTTATTTAAAGAAATAATAAATTTTATTTTATTTGATAACTCCTCACAAAAATAGGTAATGTTAGCATATAGTTTAAGTATGGCTGTTTAGTGGTCTTTGTCAGATAAATATGAACGTGTTATTAAAATTAATATTTTTAGATTAAAGAAACACCACGCTCATATTGTATATAAATCAAAAAGTCTTGGTTTTGTCTGTGAATATATTATTAGCAACATCCACTCAGGAGGCCAAGCAGCGCGTCACGATGACGTAATGTGGCGTGAGAGTGGTGTGAAGCGATGTGCGTCTGCGGCGCACCTCAAGTGTCGAGACTTCATTCCCTTGGAGGCATTCGGTCGTGCTAAACGTGTTTAGTGGCCATTTCGAGTATTTGATTGGGATTTTGATAACTGTTGATTAATTAAAGTTAGTTGCCCATAGGTACTGTTTAACGTTTCTTTTTAAAAAATCAACTCCACTTCTGGTTTGTAAAAATATGATAATTAACATTATTGTGTAATACTTGTATTGGGTAATGTTAGCCTGCAAGTGATTGTAATATCTTTGCTGTGCCCAAAGAGGGTCCATAATGATACTCACTTATACCTAAGTTTACCACCAAATTTACATTGTGGAATTGCAAATAAAGAATAATATGAAATATGAAATTCTTATTTAGTTCTATCAGGATAGTTTTTAAATTGCTTTTGATTGTATAACCATACATAATAAAAAATATATTCTTAAAAGTATTCCATATTACCAGCTGACAGTTTTTGCACCGAGGGTATATTATTATATTTATTTAATGTTTTGGTGAATGCAAACCATTCATGATGAATGAAGAAGTCAATTCACAAAGGCAATAATAGTCGAACTCAATGCTTACATTTTTGTGTTATTTATAATGTATTAAAGCCTAATATGATAATCTATCTAATGTATAATCTCTTTATCTGTATAAAAGCCATGCCTTTAAAATTAAAAGTCAAAAATGTTAAGCATTAGCGAATTTTAGGCTTTTATCATCAAGAACTTTGTTCTTCTAGTAGACAACCTAGAAAGATAATGATTTAACATTTTTTCTGCAAATATTAAAATGGGCTAATCCCCTTAAAGAGAATCCTCAAAATAAGTTTTCTAAAGCCTTTTCATGTCATACCTTATCTAGTAGAACATGGATTATTTTTACTGAAAAATATTTAAATTTTTGTATGAAGGTAGAACAGACAGCTCGTGCCCTCGTCTGGCCGAAAAATGCTACAGTGGGCATTGGGAAAGAATAATATTTCAAGATTTTTTACTACGAATAAAGACTATTACTATTACTAAGAACATTGTGTAAATTTTCGAAGGTACCATAACATAACCCAATAAATTGTCTCACAGCTGGGTACGGGTCTCCTCTCAGAATGAGACGGATTAGGTTATAGTCCATCACTCTGGCAGTTTTCACACACCGTCGAGAAAATCTCTCAGGTATGCAGGTTTTCTCACGATATTTTCCCTCACCGTTTTAATCGCGTGATAATTAACTAATAATACACACATTACTTTGAAAAGTCAGAGCCTTTGATTTAAACTCGAGATCTTTGAAATGGCAGTCCAATAGTTAGATAGATAGAGTATTATTTATTGTACACCAAAAGGACATGTCAGAAAACAAAAACAATACATCATTAAAAGTACAATTGACGGTCGTATCGCCAAAAGCAATATCTTACACACAACCACTGGATGGCCAAAAATCGAGAAAAAACAGATAACGGGCGGTCGAAAGTGTACGGAATAAATAAGTTTAATAAGGATTATTTATATACTAACTAGGTACAACATATAAATAGACCTAAATATTATAACATAATTAGTTAGTAGTTACATCACTAGGCTATCACTACTTGTAATAAAGGTACCATAGTAGCATGTAAAGGGTGTATTCTAATAAAGGTGCATTCGGAGCATAATAATGCTTGTTTTGTTATCTGGCAACAGTAAAGAAAGAAGAAAAGAGAAGTTTTATTGCAATAAAAACAGCGACAAGAATACACAAAAGAAAACTACAAAGAAAAAACAAAAAATGATAAGCAAAGATATGGCACTGTGCTGTAACCTGCTGTAAATCTTATAAATTATTTTGGTAAATTGTTTGTCACCGTTGATGATTGTAATAAGATCCCAAAAGAAATAAATAGTGAATACTTTCTGACACGCTAATATTGGACATTGAAATAAAATAACTTGGATCGCCAATAATTAACAAAAATGTAAGGTAGCTGTTAGCAATTGCAACATAAAGACGTCCAACACGTATGTACCTACAGGCAGTCTACCCGTGACCATAGATACTGTAAAGGATCCGAAACGTCAGGAATTAAATAATATTAATACAACGCGATAAAATCCGTAAAAAGTAGTTTTATATCAATAGTAAATGTTATGTAATATGAGAAGCCGCTAGGAATCGAGTTTTATCGAGCTTTCGCTACTGCACTATGAAGTTCATACTTTTCGCATGTTTACAATGAAAAAATTAGAGAATTTATACTTCTGGCGCGCCACGACACCCCTGGCACGGTAATACTTCTATCTCTACGTTTTACTGCTTTCAATTTTAAATATGGAATCTGACAAATTCAAATATAGAATGTCTTACGCACCAGTTGGGTCCTAAATGAATTAATCCGTCTTAACCCTTCTAACCGTATGCGCCTAATCAGTGTTACACAAGGTCACGACCTTTGCAACCCAATTAGTCGGTAAACCTTTATAATTCAATAGAATGACGTTATATTATCTGCCCGGGAGATCTCTAAAAAGGTGGCTATAGACTGTCTGAGTCGTCATTGAAAAGTTTTGGTCACAATTGTTGATTAAGAGATAATAAAAAATACAGAGAGGTAGAAAGATAATAAAGATTCCACTATGCCCTACCTCGGGCATAGTGGAATCGAATAATTCCACTCATAATTGGAGCTGCCCGATTGGGGAAGTACCTTCACCTTGCAGAAAATCGTAGCCAAATAACATAGGTCCGCGGTATGTTGTGTTCCTAACGATGAGCAAGATCGCCAGAGCTCCGCGAGGAAGCGTTGTATTGATAGATAAGATAAGTATCACGCATTGTCTCCTATGCTGCCAGCCCAACTATTTCTTCTTGATTTACAGGGTTGGTAACGAGCGAGTGATACCCCTGGTATCCCAAGCGTTCATAGGCTCCGGTAACCGCTTACCATCAGCGGCGGGCCGGAAGCTTGCATGACAGCTGGTATAAAAAAAAATGGACGGTTGTCTGTTTGTATTTTGTGATAATTTGCCATAAACTTGGCATGGTGGCAATAATATAAACTAACTCATTTGAGTCTGCAAGAAGAATCGTGATACTATAGGATAATCAATTGATTAATTATGGTGATGAGTCGTCATAAACTCCAGTGCAGGGTCATGTTTAATTCCATTTCCAAAATACATAAAGTATCAGTACATATTCCTAATTCATTCCACTTACAACGTTAATCCCTGAGCCCAAGTTGACAGTTCAAGTATTTCCTAAATGGTCGTCTAATGGCACCACTAAATGAAATAAGAACTGACAGATTTGGCAGACAAAAAAATAAAAATCTATAATTCTAAGGACTTTGGCCTTTGGCGAATTATGTCGACTTGTTGAAGATACACACACCTTTTGTTTATTATTTCTTTTATTTTGATGAATATCCCAGTGTTAGCATAATTTTGTCATTTGTGAATGCATTTATAGTCTCTAAGTTTCTAAGCAATTATTGAACTTTTTACCAAAAAAAAAACAATTACAATAAAGATTTTCTACAAAAAGTAAAATTATGTTTGTAGTCACTAATTTAATCAGTAGATAGATGGAAGAATATTGCTCATAATTATTTAATTATTATTGTTGAAATTCTTAGAAGTTACTAGAATATTCATCATTACAATATAAATTTTATTACAAAGGTTTTTGTATCTTTAGTGTACAAAGTAATATCAACAACAAACATGTAAAATATTCATAGTATAAAAGTTGTATACATTAAGTTTACTTTCTATTGTATGAATATTATAATGTAAAATAAAACAGCTGGTATGTCTAGACAATTCTGGTTTTAAAATTGTTGTTTCGTTAAAAAGATGTAAAATTTCAAGTTCTAGTAATTAATACAGTGTCATAGTTATTAACTATCTCGTTAGCCTAGTGGTCCTGACCGCAACTGCTACGCAAGAGGTCCTGGGTTCGATTCCCAGGTCTAGTAAAGTGTTATTGGATTTTTCTACGAAATTCTCAGTAGCATTTGGAATTTGTGCCTGGTTAATGGCGATAGGCTCGCCCCCTATTACATGGCACCTAAACATACCGGCGAACTGTGGGTGCACATTAATACGCCTCCGCCTAACCCTTCGGGGAACACAGGTGTGATGGTATGTTATGTTATAGTTACTCTAAGCGGTTGATGAGAGTTGCATAGAGAAACCCAATAAGACTCTTCTTAATAAAACTTTAAGATGAAAATCTAAACCTAGATAGGTATCACCGGCCGGTGTACTGTGCTGTTAGCCTATAATATGAACTATGGAATGCCAAGGTCTCAGATTTGACTCCAAATCACATCATCTGTCTTTTAGAAATCATGTGCGTAACTAAATTTAATTATCACTCCCTCCAATATTGAGATATTCTGCATGCCTGAGAGATTTTCTTGGCGGAGTGTGAATTCTACCAACCCACATTAACACTGTGTTGGACTCTAATATACCCGTCTTACTCTAGAACATCGTAGAATAAAAAAGAAACTTTGTTTTAAATTTAAAGACAGTGTTTGATTTTATTCCGTGTAGGAATCAAACCCGGGACCGTACAGAATCCAACTGCCCGTCTACTGCACCATTCGAGTCATCAAGATTGAAATGTATACTTTTACATAGATCTATGTCTTTCTAAGATAAGGGACCCAGATCACCACAGCGAAAGGAATTACTGATTGGATTCTCTCTTATTTCCTTTGATACGTCGCAGAGGGCGCCACGTGCGAATAAGATCGTATTTCTCGGCATTCGCTCGGCGCAATTGAATTGTTGTTATTTAATTCAGATCGCGTGCGCCGGCAATCGCACTGTACTACGGGCCAACCCTATTTTATTTCCTCCTTTTTCTTTTAGACGAACCGTTGTAGGATTTATTCTGTATTGCAACTGCTTTTATAGACTGAAATAATATACTTACATGCTATTATGTTCGTATACCCGAAGCATTAGGCAGAGGCCAGAGTTAGCTAGGTATTATTTCTCAAAAAAAAACCCAGTAATAAATTCTTTGCTTGACCAGAAAATCAAACCCAGGACCTTTAGCTTTTCAACCGCGCTTGCGACAAGTAGCTCGACAATTATCAATCTAAAATTATCATAGCATAACATATCACTATCACCACGCTTGTCCTGTACACTGGAAGTTCGTAATAGGGGAGCTTGTTGCAATTTCCTGTAGCTCAACCTGGGAAACGAACACAAAACCTCTCTCGTTAACGAGGACTAGACTAACAGTCCAAAATATAATTATTCAAAAACACGAATGAAATGAAATAAAATTATTTATTCTGCAAGTAGATCTTTAGAGATACTTTTACATGTCAATGGTTTGGGTTTTTTTTAGCTAGATGGCTTCGGCATTTCCTAACTGACGACCTCTGAGAAGAAACACCGAAACAAACTCAGAGAATCATGGTCTCTTTTAAAGTCCAGACATGGACGAACACTTATATGTGAGTGGTACGATGTAGGGTAATGTCTAAAATGGCCTTTTGAGGAAAGAACCAGTCAGACCAGTCCCAAGTGACTGCACGGGTGCATCAGTCATCGTGTAGCTCAACCATAATTTAGGGAGCTCAACGACCTGTCGCACGACCATACTAGATCAGCAGGAGATTCATGTAGGCACGACATGTCTATTAAGACTAATTTCTAGTCTAAACTTGATACAATAACTGTTTCATCTCTAAGCACTAGACAGGCGCAGGTGCGCGAACTAACGAGCTCTTATAGTGTGCACGTAGAGCCCTGGAGTGGGGAGCACTCGTGTGTTTGTGTGCCCACCACTTTACGTCTAACCGTCGGTTTGTGCACCATGAAGCTGTTTTGCAGGTGTAAATAATTATGCGAAAATTAAACGATAAAATAGTCATAGAATATTGTTAATGCATTTATGAAAGAGTGATTTTTTAGATCGTCGGATTGTTAACACAATTAATATTAAGGGTCCGGCGGAGCTTGAATTGCCCACAAAAACGTAATACAGAAATAAACCGTAATCCAGACAATATTCTATCAAATTATGTTATTATTCGGATTTGGATACCGTTAATCTAGGTTTCTACGATACTATTTCGTCTACTACTACATCACTGGAAATAAAAGACCGAAAAATCGTTCCAAACTTAGTAAAGTTGTCAAAAAATGCATTCGCTTACATTTATTTCCAGTGAAGTATTTTGGATGAAATGGTAACGTAGGAACTTAGATTAATGGTATCGGAATCCGAATAATGACAAAATTTGATTAAATTGTGTTTGAATTACGATTTTTTTCGGTATTACGTTTGTAAGAGAAATTCGGTCCGCCAGACTCTTAATGTTATACGGGTGCTGTCTGTCGAGACTGGTCAACTCTTACATACCATATCAATCCGGATTCAGATAAGTTATCTTTTGAGGGTAACTTACTTTTATCACTCACATCAAACTCCACAATACTCACATTGATAGAATAAAAAAATGTAAACATCAATTATCTATTTAAAAGAGTATCTATGGAATTTCTTGCCGGCTCTTCTCCATAAGACCTACTATTTGGAACCGTGCATGTAGTTTTGACATTTCAAAAGTACCTGTATATGGTCTAATTGAAATAAAAAAAAATTCGTTTGAGTTATACAATGTGTTAAGAAAACCATGTCCGATCTGTGAAGGCATTGTTAGGTATAGAGATCCGGTTCTATACATTATATACTGAATTATTTTCAATTTACAAGAAAAAAATAACTAATGATTGCCTCATTAGTCTAGTGGTCGCAAGCGCGACTGCTGCGCTAGCGGTCCTGGGTTCGATTTCCAGAACGAGCATTGTTATTGGGTTTTTCTATGAAATTCCCACAGCAGCTCGGAGTTGAATTTGTACCCGATTAGTAGCAATAAGCTCGCCCCCATTACATGGGACCTAAACATACCGGCGAACTGTGGGTGTACATTAGTACGCCTCTGCCTTTCGGGTAATACAGGCGTGATGGTATGTTATGTACGAAAATAATATTCCCCGAAAAAAAATATAAATCGAGGAAGCTGAAATGGCAATACTTACGGTGGCAGCCAGCTTATGCTTATATAATGTTTTTTATAAGATTTTCAAAATTTGCTGGATTTTGGAGTTTGGAATTGTGGCAATTTGGGCCTGATGACCTTGAATTTTAAACTTCATTAATATGTTTATTTTCATAAATATTTCATGTTTCTTATTTTATTTTGTGATGTTATTGTGATACCTATATGCCCCTTTTGGATCGGACTGGGTTTTTTGAACATAGTGCATAAGAAAAGCTGGTAGACACTGGGCACCCCTTGAAAGGGGTCAGCCTGTCATGGTCGTCCTGTCATGGTTTTTAGTTGGTACGAGTCAGATATCCCCTGCCTGCCCCGGGTGACAGATGATCAATGAAGATTTTCCATACATACTTAGATATAATCGCCGTTATTCGCCGATAATAATCGCCGATATAAACGCGCTCCATCGTAGATCGCAGTGTCGCTTAACATTAGGCGAATTAGCGGTCCAGCGTAAACATATCAACAATAAAAAAAATACTATTATCATTGTAACGATATATTCCTCATATTTAAATTTCAAAATGTTAAGTAATAAGTAAACAATATTTATTATACTAAGACAATTTTTTAGACAAAAAAATACACATTTTCATATAAGTTTATAACGTATAATGTTACGTTATTTTATATTTAAACATTGTTTTTAACATAACAATATCGCTCCATTATATATTCTGAGACAGCACCCGAAATAATAAATAAACAATTTATTATACCACATTAAAAATATTTACCCTACTCCATCACATAACAATTTCAACTGTATATCTGTACAATAAAGTCCAATATAATATTACACGCCACCCGGATCGTATGTAGCATTTTTTTGTACATGAGAGAGATGTTAACTGGTCGTATTCTTTGTCATTTTGATGAAAAAAATATTTTATGATCTTAATACAGTTAGGTTTTAGTTGCTGGAATATGAGTTCCCATACATAAGTAATAAAGTACCTTTTTGCGTATGTGAATGCTGAAATTATTTTTTAAAACAAATTGATATAGAGTTGGCTGGGCCATTACAAAAATCGATCTTGAAGCGTGAAATTATACTTATGTAGTTCTTCATTATATTTCAATTTGAATTGGTAACGACGCTCTAACTTTTAAAATTGCTAGTCGCAAATCAATATTCTAGTGGTCGCAAGTGAAAAGTTCCTGGTTTGATTCCTGGGTCGACAAAAGTGTAATTGATTTGTCTATGAAATTTTCAGTAGCACCTTGGAGTATTAAATGCAATAGGCTCACTCCCATTGCATGGGACCTAAACATACTAACGAACTATAAGGTGTACATTAGTACACCTCTGTCTAACCCTTCGGGAAATACAGGCGTGATGGTATGTTGTTTATAGATTAGTCAAACTGTAAACATCGCGAAATTTCATTGAGTATAGATATATTTGTTGAAGTTTCTATTGTGCACCGTCTGAATCTCCCAGCCATCATCAATCATTTTAGATCCTTACTACGCCAATATATGTTTCGAACTACTCTTTACAAATGGTTTCACTCGCGTGACTGCTTTAATTTTAAAATTCGGATAATATAGTAATAGTGGACGGACTATTGCTATTAACCGGGCACGAATCCAAACTCTGAGCTACAGAGAATTTCACACACATTGCTTTTTTCGATTCTGCTCGACTTGGGACTCCAACCCAGGACCTCTATCGTGACAGTCGTGCTTAGGACCACTAAACTAATGATACAAATTATAAATAATATTCAAAATATGTAGGTACATGATTGCGGTCTGCTGTCGGTATATTATATAACATGTCACCTCTAGGTAAATTTTTGATCTCATCACAATATATAGTTCATATTTGACGTTGTTTCTTAATGAGAATAGTTTAAATTAAATCTAACAAATCTACATCATTCAACATTAAGGATTAAGACTTTTACAAATTAATTTTTCTCCAAAAAACGTAATTTAAGTTTGTAAGAGCTTTGTGTCATATATTCATGAAGTTAGTTCAGTATTTGAAGCTTCAAGAAGTAACAAATTTGCGAATTTTATAATAGCTAAAAGTGTGAAAATTTTATTCGATCACAGGTATGTTAACCTTTGCTTTCGCATGGTGACGCTAGTTTACTGGGAAATAAAAGCCTTACTGTCAGGACAATAATGTCAATTTGACAATTCAGATGATCAAGTAACGCAAAAGACCAAATAACCACACAGTTTGACAGAAGCATGCTCTCCAACTTCATTAAAATGAGCCCTTTAAGTTTTGAAGATTACATTGAATATTTTTAATAATTTATTTTTAAGTAAACAGATCAGCCAATTTGTAACTCACTACAATTCGTGGCTGACGTTTCTTTGTTGTATAAACCAATGGTTACAACAGTGGCAACTATACTTCAACTTAAAATTGTATTCAGTAACTTGACAGTTCAAAGGAAAAATAATGATACCATACTACGACTAATAGTGTTGGGGTAGTGAACGATTTTGTGAACGAATGAATTGCGAGCGAATAATAAAAATGGTTTAATTTGAATAAAACTAAAAAAAACGTATATAAGATGTATATACGAATAATTAATAATTATTAATAAAAGTAATTTCCTTTTTTATTTTATTCTAATAGAAATAGACTAAGAATAAAAATCGTCTAATTTTACTTTTATCATTTTATTTCCTCTGACAAACTTCTACGATGTTTAATAGTGTATATCGTATTTTTAAGACAAGTTATTAAATTTAAAATATAAGTTAGCATACAAGTACATTACTTAAGTTCATTCAATTTCATTCATTCTTTCACCACCTCACTATCATTTTTTTTGTTAAAAACTGGTAACCCTTCAACTGTCAAGATAATGAATACAATTAAAAGTCGAAGTTATAGTATTACGTAGGTTCCGGACAGCAGGGACTCTTCCATCCATAAGCCTTTCTGACAAAGTTACATATAGCTTTTTATCTCAAAAAAATTATTGAGTAAAACAGTAAAGTGTTATAAAAAGTATATCTAGCCTAACTCGAATTTATTCTACAAAGAAAATTAAACTCCGCTTGCCTTTGTGTTAGATCATCATCTAGATTAATCAAAAACCAAATTTATTTCAGTGAAAATTAATAACTTTGATTAAAATAAAATAGTAAAAAAGCCTTGGAAAATACGTCAGGGTTCTTTCAATGTTTTTTTTTTGTGGGCTTGGTAGTAGGGTCTCAAACAGCCTCATTGGTCTAATGGTCCTAAGAGCGACGGCTACGCTAGAGTTCGTGGTTTCTTTTCCCAGGCCGAGCAAAGTGTTATTGGATTTTTTTATGAAATCTCAGTTCGGATTTGTGTCAGGTGTAACTTTTAGTTACATTAGTACGCCTCTGCTTAGTAGAATATAATGACCTACTTAACTAACCACCACCTTTTTTTTAGTATATTTTAGACTAAAACCGCACGTAAACCTTTGCCTTACTTACGTCACTAATGTTTATCATGTCGGTTTTGTAATATCTGGCTATTATTCAAACGTCATGCATGCAATAAATAATCCATATTCAATTAATTTAATGTGTTATTGCATAAAACAATGCAGAATACACAACCTATTTAAAATTCAGGCGTCATTGCGTCCATTGTGTTAGGCTTTATAACCAGACCTAGTGAGATTAATTAATATATTTACGTCATTTTTTTATTGATTAAGTCGGCAAACGAGCTGTCGCGCCACCTGGTGGTAAGTACTCGTCGTCGTCCATAGACACCTGCAACACTAGAGGAGTTTCTGATGCGTTGCCGAGCTTTACCAGAGCCGCAGCAACCGAGGCGGAACTGGCTCTTACGCGCAAAAGTCGAAACACACACCAAGGTGCTTTACGACAGACTCCGACATAAGGGTGGTCGCTAGCCAATCAGACTCTAAGAGGTCCTACCTACCACCTAGCAAGTCAGATATTTTCTCGACTCGAGAACTACGAGTTGCCTATCTGAATGGCAGTGAGGAACTGTATTCTAACCCGTCCGCACACGGGGAAAAACGATTACACTTTTTTGTAGATAAAATCGTGTGCGTGAAGTTTTGTTACACTTGGTAGGTCATATATAAGTAACCTCTAGTAAGGAATAACAGTCCTTTTCCTTTTGGGAGAACATACCTATACCTACAGAAAAAACTTGTCTATAGTAAGTCAAAGACATTTTGTAGGACTACACTTACGGTTGTACAATGTACATTTAAGTAAGTATGTATACATTTAATAAAATCTACTAAGACTATCTTAAGGTATCCAATAATATGTCCGTGTCATCGCAGTTACGATACAGAAAGTTATAAATTCATCAGGCGAAGTGGAGTGTGGCCACTGCGGGCAATTAGTAGTTTGTGGACGAACATCAATCAAAGTGCTTGTTCAAACAAACTTCAAACTTCACACGGAGCTAATTTGCGTATCTCTGCGCCACCATTAGTGCCTACTTGCGATAATAGATGGCGTTAACTTCAGCGGGTGACAGAGATATTGTCATTGTGCGGTAATTTGGAAACGTTATCAAGAAGAAGAAGAAGCTGCCAAGTTTTTTATGCATACTTTTTTTAAAAATTACCCTTGATTCAGCTTAATAATATAGCATCTTTAATAAACTCATTTTGTTTTTTATTGTAAGGGCGAGAATATAACTAGCCAGTATCCAAAAAGTTGTCTACAGAACGAATAAGAAACTCAACTTCTTATCGTGTTCGGGTTGAACAATTTTCGAGTAATATGAGGCTTTCTTGTCCAAATAGAGAGAGTTACTGGGTATTGAAAATTTTGTGTAGTGTTAAACCATATGGAATAGAAAGAACATACAAAGTCACACAGAACTTATAACAAGTTTTAAAACAAATGTAATAAAGAAGCAAACATAATATCGATAGATATAATAAAAGACTTCGATAAAGTATCAAGATTGAAGTAGTTAGATGTGGCTCTTAGAGTACCAATACTTTTAACATAAATACACAGTATACATTTACATTCGGTGTTAAATTAATGTTAAGCTTCACTTCTTAAAAAACGTTGAAAAATAATACAATAAGTACTTAAATTGTCTGATTACTTTACGCTGGGAACGGGTCTCTCGGCCCTCGGGTCAGAAAGACAAAGGTTAGGTTTTAATCCAGCACGCTGAGCCTTGCAGGTCGGGCGTGCGAGATTCCTCACAATGTTTACCTTCACAATTTAAGCAACAAGACAATTAATTAGATATCAATCACTGCTTTAATAAAATTTATTAATATAATATTTACTTACTTAGTACTTTACTGCCTCATTAGTTTAGTGGTCCCAAGCGCGACTGCTACGCTAGAGGTCTTGGGTTCGATCCCCAGGTCGAGCAAAGTGTTATTGAGTTTTCTATGAAATTCTCAGTAGCAGCTCGGAGTCTGGATTTATGCCCGGTTAATGGCTATAGGCTCGCCCCCTATAACATGGGACCTAAACATACCAGGCGAACTGTGGGTGTACATTAAGTACGCCTCTGCCTAACCCTTCGGGGAATATAGGCGTGATGGTATGTTATGTTAATATAATATTTATTTGTTCTATTGTAAGTGGATGAATACTTTAGTTTCAGCTATCACAAAATTAAAACACCTTGTTTATTAAAAGCATCATCCGTGAGAGAACGTACATACAAATACACACAAAAAGATGACTCTATTTGTTGTACGCAGTCGAACAAAGAGGACCAAGAACGTAATAGAAACCATAAATATAAGATCAGTGTAAAAAGTTTGCGGATAAAGAGAGCCCCTGGACTTGGTGAAAGTAAACACTGCAGCTTGAGATAGCACTCATTGGTAACATGAGGCCCGACTTGAGTGCCGGGTGGCCGGGAATACTGTGGGCATTGTGTAATGTTGTATTATTATAAGATTGGGGTTAAAGAGTAGGTGCTCATTTCTAGTTACTCTGTTTAGATATTTTTATATATGTTCGTGGATCTTTGTTGTTTATGAACCGATGTTCACCATTTTGTTCTCTTGATGATCCCATACCTATAAAGATTGCAATCTGACCATCGGGTTACTACACTAGCTGTTTTTTTTTAATTATTTGGAGAGGCGGAGAGCCAACTTTAGACGGGAGGGACGCCATTTAAAATATAATAACATATGCCTACAGCGGTTTACGAAACTATTTTAACTCAAAAGTTTTGAACCATTCATAGGATTTATGGGTGAGGTGTCTGTGACAATTGGGGTCCTGTTGACTTATGTTATTTAAATGTCATCCAATTCATAGTAGTTTGATAGGTTTTTAATTGATAGGCTTGCGTTAGATAACTGTCTCATGTGATGTTAAGTGATGATGCGATAATCAAAAGTAATTAGTATGTGGACTAACTCGTTTATGTTAATTAATTATTGATAAGTGTTTTTCTGTCAAAAGCCTCCTTGGTGGAAAACCTCATTGAATATATTGAGAATTTATGAGTATTAATATTTGAAATCATAGTTAAAAATACATAGATTTTTTTTACAAAATCATACCTAAATTCCTTGAGCTTATACAGCATTTGTCTAAAATTAACAAAAAACACCTATTCACATTATGTAACCTGAAGCTGTAACAAGGCGATATTCATAATGTAGAATAGTGCCTAGATACCACTGACAGCTGGCCTACGGCGAAACTAAAACGACTAAAACACCTCGTAATACGAAAAGTCGAACAAATATATGTACATTATCGTAGATAATTGAACATTCCGTTTATGTAGTTTCAATTGTTTGAAACTTATCTTTGTTAGCATTGTATAATTAACACATCTGCGTTTAGACTTTAACGAAGCACAAACACCCCGCTGTGAGGGTCAGATTTGGGTTGTCTAATAAATTGTAAAGACTAATTGTTAGTCGTTCTGAGAAGGTTAACTATGGGAACGAAGAGTGGAGGTAACATGTGCACTGCAGATGCACGTTTACCGAACGTAGTAGCAGGTCGCCCTATGATGAAAAGTGCACATTGTTTTTGTGATGGTAACATAACATAATCAACCCATTATATTGTCCCACTGCTGGGCACGGGTCTCCTCTCAGAATGAGAAGGATTAGGCTATAGTCCACCACGCTGGCCTAGTGCGGGTTGGCAGACTTCACACGCCATCGAGAAAATCTCAGGCATGCAGGTTTCCTCACGATGTTTTTTCATCACCGTTTAAGCGTGTGATAATTAACTATTAATATGTACATGACTTCGAAAAGTCAGAGGTGCCTTGGGTTCGAACTCGAGACCTTTGACTTGGCAGTCCAATGGTAATACCACTAGGCTATCACTGCTTTGACGGTAACATGCTGGATGGAAAAGGGTCCAAGCCAGGACATTCTGTTTTGGGACATCGTGAAGTATAGGCGCGACCTGCGAAAACGTTCCGCTCTGTAAAATCTCTGTGTTATTGTTTGAAATTGTGTGCTAGTATAATTTTATAGTTGTAGAACATTTACCACAACCTTCTTATTAATTATAGTCGCGTTACCACGCCCCATAAATAATCACTTCTGATTTCGTTCGAGAGCAATTTACTAGTTCCTGTAATATTCTGTAATTTACGCTCCGTTATATATATCAAAAAGTTTCCGTGAGTGTCTATATTTATTTGAAAGAATACAAATATAATAAGTTTGTAAAGTAATGTAAATACATTTCATAAGTAATGATTTACCAGATTACATGAGTGCAAATATATATAATGGGAAATACATCGTTCGAATACATGGAAAACGAAAAATAAATTTGTAACGATCTGACTTCAACTCAAAGTTATGTACGAATCCAATATAAAATCAATCTCAATTCGAATCAAATACGAAACGTATTTGTGATATAAAAATGAAGCAATACTGTAAAAATCTTAAGAACGTAGAGAGTGTAGATTGAATGTGAATTATAAATGAATAGAACCTGAAGAAACAATTAACAAACACAATAGAAAAACAATTGACTGTCTGAAGAGTCAGTGTACTTTAATGGATGAATATAACGAAATAAATATGACGACACGTTTGGCGTAGCGGCTGAGCGATCGGCTTCTGCGTCACGTGTTGTGGGTTCGATCCCCACACGGAGCAAATATTTGTATGATCTACAGGTAGTTGTTCCGGGTCTGGGCGTTTGTGTATGTGAGAATTTGTGTTTGTAAACGAACCCACGATACAGGAGGAAATCCTAGTGTGGGGCAACATTTAAAAATATATATATTAAAGTTAGAATCAATATTAAACAAATATTGAGGGAGTCTAATACAGAAGGGTCAAAACTATTTACAGATATATTGTTACATATACATATCATACATTATCTGAACTAATCTCTTAAAATAAAAACGAAATACCAGTCGCTCTTGATTAAAAGATAAAAAATTACAAACTTAAAATGTTATGTTTTAAGTTTTAAGTTTTAAGTTTTTTTTTTGTTATGCTTCTAAAATGTAGACATCTGCTAAGAAATAATTTAGGGAAATGCCTACGGCATTGGTATTGTTAGATAAACTTGGGTTATTAACGCGAAACACAGCTAGTTCATAATTATGTAAATCAATAATCCAAATAATGTCCCACTGCTGGGCACGGGACTCTCTCGGAGTCAGAAGGTTCACCACGCTAGCCTACTGCGGGTTGGCAGACTTTACTCGCCTTAGAGAAAATCTCTCAGGCTTTTGAGGTTTCCTCACCATGTTTTTCTTCACAATTTTAACGAGGGATCATTAATTATTAATATGCATAAAATTACGAAAAGTCAGAGGTGCGTGCCTTGAATTCGAACTCAAGACCTTTGACTTGGCAGTTCAACGGTCATACCACTAGGTTCATTAGTAATACAAATAATTTGATTACTGGTGGATCATAGGTACTTGGCCAACGGCTAAGAAATAGTTTTTCCCCATTCCCAAGGGAATCAAACATAGCTGCATAGGCTAAAGATTCACACGAACGAAATTGCGTGCTAAGTCTGACTTGTTCATGTTTGTCAGCAGTATTTCATATGAAGCTACTATTATACAGTGTGTCCGGACATGGACTAGCGATATTCTAAATACTTAAATATAAACTATTTTAAAGTACAATTACACTCTAGGCTTGGGTCCAATACACTTCCCCGCTATGTGGCAGCCATTTTGATGAAATATGCTCTATGCGAGTACAAAAAATATGATATATCCCAAAGTTTTAGTCATACTGAGATAAAAATAGGCTTATTCGAAAGGCAATAACATTGTATACCATCTGCATTACAAAGCAATGTGTTCACAATTCCATAACTTCAACAATAACTCTTAAAGTATTAGACTTACAGTTGTGACTTGTTTATGTTGTATTGTAGCTTAGCTCAAAATCTGTCGATATAGTAAAAAAAATAAAAAAGTTGTTGGGTATGTTTTTGTAGTAATTAACAATTATTGGTTGAATTGCATAATTTTTTTCGGCTTTCACATTTTTTTTCAAGAGTTTAGATTTATACTGTGGCTCACCATTACATAAGGTCCAAGTCATCTAAACGTACCGCGGTATCCATTAGTACACCTCTGCCTAACCCTTCGGGGTACAGGCGTCGATGATCCGTATTTTTAATCGAAATTTCTATTTTATTATAATTATATTTAATGTGCTGTAGTTAATTGCCGTAAGTACTGATAGCACCACCGTACACCGCCAGCGCATTATGTTAATTGTAGCACTCGTTGGTAGCCCTAGATGACACAGAACTAGGGCTGTCAGTATGTTTTAATGTTACTGTTTCTTTAGTTTTAAGGGTCCGGCGCCGCGGTGGAGCGTGAATTGCCCACAAAAACGTAATACCGAAATAAATCGTAATCCATTCTATAAAAATAAGTTATTATTCGGATTTAGATATTGTTAATCTAGGTTCGTACGGTCCTATTTCATCTGCTACTCTTTATTGAAAGTAAAAGACCGGAAAATCGTTCCAAACTTGGTAAAGTTATAAAAAATTGCATTCGCTTACATTTATTTCCATTGAACTATTTTGGACGAAATGGTAAAATAGGAACCTAGATTAATAGTATCGGAATCCGAATAATAACAGAATTTGATTAAATTGTGTTTGAATTACGATTTATTTCGGTATTACGTTTGTAAGAGGAATTCGGTCCGCTATATAAAATGAAACTGTCTATCAGTAACAACCCATTACCGCTAAAGATTGTTATTGCTGATCTTATGATACGAGATTAATTACTCTAGTATTCCACATTATATGTAATTTAATTGTAGATATTATTTAACTAGTGTAGCGTAACGGGGAAACTGTAATTTATACTTCAAAATAACAAAATCTATCTTATCTAATAGGCTAGGAAAATTGGAAAATAATATTTTTATACAAAGCAGCACATCTTACAGATTTTATTTTATACATTAAATATACATCATTCCATTTGCACTCCCTTCAACTTCCACGAGCCATGCTCAACATGCATGAATTTCAAGAATTGCAATTTCAGGAATATATTCTATTCGAATATTTGTGGCAGCCCTATTAAAACCACATCCACATTTTGCTGCAGCGAGCCTCGCCAAATGCACTCAGTTATGTAAGCCGTAGTAAGTGGCTTTCGCCGATATCCCCACAGCGCTGCAAAGCGCTTTATGCTGGATTTAATATGGACCACGTTGGTTTCTGTTCTTGCAAGTTCGGGTGACAAGAATTTTGAGCATAAACGTGGATTTATGTGAAGGAGAATTTGACCTTTCATTGGATACCTGTTACAGGTTGAAATCTAGGGCGAATAAGATTGCTTTCAAATAGTTATTCTTGGTCTCGGCTTTTATCTATATATATAAAAGAAGAACCTGACTGACTGACCACACTGACCGCACTGTACAGGAGCTAGATCCCTGAAAATTTACATGCTGGTTCCTTTGGAACTGTAGACGAGCACTAAGAAAGGATTTTTGGAAATTAAACCCTTAAGGTGATGAAAACGGGGGTAAAAGTTTGTACGAAATTCCGCAGACACTACCATGCGTTTGACATACACACACACATATACTTAATTAATACATGACATCGTCAAGAAATATCTGCTCAAGCTATAGCTGATCAGCCGTCAAGAGATAGTTGATCCAAGGTCAGCAAAGTGTTATTGAGTTTTTCTATGAAATTCTCAGTAGCAGCTCGGAGTCTGGATTTGTGCCCGGTTAATGGCATTAGGCTCGCCCCCTATTACATGGGACCTAAACATACCGGCGAACTCTGGGTGTACATTAGTACACCTCTGCCTAACGCTTCGGGGAATACAGCCGTGATGGTATGTAATGTAATTAAAATTCTGAATGACGCTCAGCTCACTTAGCACAAAAAACAAATTATGTTTTCACTTTTTAAGGGCCTTACAAAAGTGTATTATACAAAGTAATATAAATTTGAGCCGCTTCACGCCCTCCTTTGCATAAAGATAGCCAAGATGAATTCGTTGAGAGTGGACGACAAAATGGACGGCTGACGAATAGCCGGGATTAATTATATCTTTTTTTTATACCTATTTAGACGTTAGCAAACGAGCAGACGAGCCACCTGATGGTAAGTAGTCATCGCCGCCCATGGACACCTGCAACAATAGAGGAGTTGCTGATGCGTTGCCGGCCCTTAAGAGCCATACGCGCCGTTTGGAGATAGCGCAGTGGGAACACCTCAGGAGAAATACCATTCCAAACCTTGGAGCCTTGAACCTTGTTTATGGAACTTAATAGTTCAAAAATATTTATTTCAATAGCTTGAATTTAGTTGAACGGCTCACCATAAATAGTGTTGTAATTTTTTGTTTATTATAAGCCAAGGGCTTAGACGTTTAGATGTTTTGTTATGTGTTTGAGATAGAATAAGACCATGTGAGGGGAGAGGCTTGCCGAAAACTTTTATGAATAGTAGGCTTGAAGTTGCCCTGAAGGCCAATTCATTGAAATTCTGTTATAAATACAGGTTATGTCCTTGAAACAGGTGAAAGGGCATAGTACTTATATTCTATTACGATTTTTTGTAAAATCCTATCCATTTTAGAGTTATACTCGTTTAAAAGTTGATGAGTTCACCATAATTTCCCATAAAAGCAGCTGTAACCTGCAAACTAAAATTTCACATAGAACATATTTTTATTTTGACATTTAGTCATGGATTATTAAACAAATATGTACATAATATAAACTGTATACAAAACTACTATAATGCATTTTAATTATGATGTATTCAAGATAACTACTAAAGTGGGTTTCCCGTTTTCATGAACACCCTATGTAAGTGTTAGTTTTTCTTTTAGTCCTTACTACTACTAGTAACTTCCTATTATATAACTGGCGAACGGTTAGTATGTACATATCCAACATACTTCTGAAAACTCCCTCAGATTATACTGAAGAAGGGCTGGCATTTTGGGGGTTGACTATGTAAAATGACTTTTAAAAAGTATTACCGAGTAGTCTATCTTAGTAATGTCATCATAGCTTCTGTCTGAAATCCGATCAAGAGATTAACTACTGAGTTAATAATGTTAGTCAGTTCTTAACTCGTAATAACAGGCTTGTGAAAATTCCCTGTCGAATTAAGTAACTGCTTTGTTTATAAAGGTCAAACGGAACGCCCGCGCCGCCGACCGTTTTAACTAGTTAATTTTATTACTGTTAAAGGGAAAAAGTTTAGAGAAATTCGGTATTTAAATTGAAATAATTCAATCGTCATCTATTGCATTATTTACGTAGGTCCAGTGCTGAGACGAATATTTGGGACCTCGCATAATACGTATACTTGCTTTTCCAGACTCTAGATTCCAGTCATTCTATATCTATCATAATACAAATTTTACCTGACTTCGAAAAAAAGATGACGTAATTATAGTTACGTTAGCGGCACACGACTACCACTAAAAATTGAATACCACTGTTATTGGACATAGGAAAATTGTCTTGTTTCATACTTTTTAGTTGTTTTTTTTCGTTGTCGGGTTTTTATAATTTTAAGTTGCGTAAAATATCCAATCTCTAAATCGTTCATTTGATCTCCAGCTAACTGAAGTATATTATCCTTGCATAATTTTATTTACTTAGGGCCGATCTTTCCATCGCCAGATAACTTTATCGGAGGAATAAATTCGAATTCTAGACTTTTTTTATACAAAATCTGTCAAACGTTAATTTTATTCCTCAGTTAAAAGATATCTAACGATAGAAAAATCAGCCCTTAGTAATACTTAGATACAATAATGATGGGTATCAAACAAATAACACAAAGCCGTATAGTTGATTTTAGCTAAGATTTCAGTCAGATAAGTAACGAGTACGATACATTTGTCAAAAATATAATATACCACCACACCCGTATTCCCTGAAGAATTAGAAGGAGGTATACTAATAATGTACACCTACAGCGTGTCTGTATGTTTAGGTCCCATTTAGGTAATAGGATTAATAGGAGGCGAGCCTAATTGCCATTAACCAGGCACCAAACGAAACTGCAAGCTGCTACTGAGAATTTACGACACTTTCGTCATTCATTTACACTTAACATAACATAATCGACCCATTATAATGTCCCACTGCTGGGCACGGGTCTCCTCTTAGAATGAGAGGGATTAGGCTATAGTCCACCAAGCTAGCCTAGTGCGGGTTCGCAGACTTCACACGCCATCGAGAAAATCTTCCAGGCATGCAGGTTTCCTCACGATGTTTTCCTTCACCGTTTAAGCGCGTGATAATTAACTATTTAATACGCACGCGACTTCGAAAAGTCAAAGGTTGCCTTGGGGTCGAACTCGGGGACAAGTTAAACTTGGCAGTCCAACAGTCATACCACTAGGCTATCACTGCTCATTTACACTTACACATGCATAATTGCATATAGGTACGACATTTTGCTCGACCTGAGTTCGATTTCCAGATAACTATGAAATTTCTCTAACATAGTAGTCGCACTTAAAGACTATAATAAATTATTGAAGCAGTTAAAATATACAGAAAAAAACAAGTACTTTGTTACTGGCCTTCATGGAACTTGATACGCTTGTCGATGCTTTATTAGACTGAAAGGTGTTTCACAAAGTTAGGATAAGTTTTAATGAGAACAACTTACGTTCAGCGAGTAACAGAATCTAGACTTGTAATAGATAAACCTTTGCCCTATTTATTTCTAACCCTACTAAGTAAAGTAATAACTAGTAACAGCGAAGTTGTTGAGGGCCCTCCCTTACCAATGATAATGATAAAATAAGTTAATTTCTGTAAATAGATGTTTTAGAGCACTTTTACAAGTCAATGTTTTTTTATTTTTTTCAACTAAATGGCACTGACATTTCCTAACTGACGACCTCTGAGAAGAAATATCGAACCAAACTCAGAGAATCATGGTCTCTTCTAAAGTCCAGATATCGTACTTAGTAGCAAACATGTGAGTTACAATGTAAGACAGTGTCTAAAATAGCCGTAAATAGCCGTAATAGTAAATAGCCGTAATTTGAAGAAAGCACACACAAGTTAACACAAGTTATCTCCACTTGTGTTAACTTGCGTGTTACGATCTTCTAGCTCGATAATAGCACTTACATCAAACGCTGATTACTAAGTAATAAAAACACAACAGACACACGCTCACTTCTAAACATTTTATGACAACGCAGGAGTTAAGTAAGCTGAAAGGAGGCCTCTATTATGTCACGGCACGTAACCCCGTGACGATTATACCGTGTCACGGTTACGGAGTACGTGCCACGTAAACACGGGCTTTACACGTTTCCTTCAGACATAATCTGGGATCTTTGATGTTAATCTTAAGCTTGAAATTGTAATTTTAATTTATACATTGCCTTTTAAGAATTTAATATCTCATATTTGGGACTTTTTGCGTAGCAAAGAATTTTTAAAACAAGGATAGTCTAAAATTTTACTTTTTTTATGGTTTGAAAATATCACCCAAACTGCGATTCCCACTACACCTACTTGAATCCAAGAATATCCCCAGTGAACCTGCGTCTTCTGGTTTATGAAGAAGACGCAGGTTCGAATCTTTCCCGCGATTGAATTATTCCTTCACTAAAATAACTTTATAATCTTAGCATGGAAAATGCAAAAAATCACAAAAAGATATCCCCATCAATGTTTTATAATAATTTAAAGCTTTTGTGGATATACTCAGATGAAATTCAATGATACAATGATACCTATGTATATAAATAGTTTTGATAATTAGTTACAATAGTTTATTGCTATCAATTGTAACTTTGCCTAAACTGTATTATTCAAATATAAATTTAACTTGATAAATTTAACCTAAAACAAATCGGTTTAATGAACGTTATGAAGTATTTGGATTTGAATTAATATTTTTTTTGTTTAATTGAAATATTCATAGCGATATTTAATTAAAAGTTATACTTGGAACGTATTAGCTTAAGGCGATATTTAATTCCAAAGTAATCAAGAACTTAAGATTTAAATAATGTAATTAGGATAAGGTCTCATCGTTAGCGATAACCGAGGGACTCCACGTCACCTGTAGTTTTACCTTAACTAAACAGTAATATCTTTTTTTTTATTTTTCTTTATTCACACAAATAATATCACATAATTAATATCAATCACATAATTATCACATAAATAATACACTACATGACAATTACATCTTTATTTATCTATTTATTTATTTACACAAGGCACATCAACAATATAAACACAAATCTTATTGATTGAGCTCTTAAACAGTTGTATTTAAGTGCCTGGCTGATTATTATATTAACGCACAGTGTTAACTTTTTGTCTAGAAATTTGAAATATATTCATGTAAGTGCGTATTAAAAAGCAGTTCCACTAAACTATTTCCCAACAATATTGAAATTTTCGGTTGTGATATAAACGCACACGATACGTCATTATCTATACAGTCAATAATGGAAGGTACCAGGCCGAGAAAGGTACTGTTTGAAGGTCGATTTAGCCATTATAGGCCTCATTTAGTGTGGACTAGAACCATAGACAACGGACAATCTTTTTTACGATATTAGGTTTATTGCGTTGTTCTCAATAATGTTTTAGTTGTCCTTGAAATTCATTATCCCGATTCCGCTATTCGCTTTCATTAGCACACCACCCCGGTGCTACTAAAGAGGTCTAATGACCAAAGTTTCTAGAAAGTTCTCCGCCCAGCGGGCTCGACAGTAAAATCTTAAATCAAAACGTTATTCACTCTGTATTACTCAATTAAATTTGAATTAATGAGTTTTTCGCTCTATCTAGAACTAGTTATTTCGCTTCACTTACAAATATAAAAGTTAATACAAAACCATGTTTGACGGCAAAAGTAATTTAACCAGTCAAGTAACAGACACAATGTAAAATGTCCCCACATAAAAACTATAGTGTTCTTGTGTGGGGGTCATAACACAATTTGATTAATTAATACTTATAACATCCACCATCACGGGGATGGTATATTTTTTCCCCGAAGGGATAGGCAGAGGCGTACTAATGTACACCAACGGTTCGCCGTTATGTTCAGGTCCCACGTAATAGGGGGCGAGCCTCGAACCTCGGGACCGAACCCAGAACCTCTAGTGTATCAGTCGCTCTGGGGATCACTAGACTAATGAGGCAGTTAATTAATACTTTTTCTACAAAATAGTAAAGTATTCTTGTGGCACCGAAAAACGCAGTTTGGGACGATTTCCAACGAAATGGTAGGGTGGGTGTCGATGGCTGCAGGTGGCATATAACAGGTCCTTGTAGAAGTCAATGGGGGAGGTTTTTGTTCAGCAGTGGACGTCTTTTGGCTGATATGATGATAATAATGATAATCGGTACAAAACATTCAGAGATTATTGTAATTCCACATTATCATAGAAACAGTGATAATGTGGCAATATGGAGTTGTATGTACTGTGAAAAATGTACTGTATTTGTATATGTCTCGAGGTGGAATCCATCGCACGTATTAATAAATAATTATCTTTTTATGGAAAATGAGATTTTTTCGCGGCGTGCGGCTGTCATCCCGGACTGTGCTAGACTTATATTTGGAGGAGACTCATGCCCACTAATGGGAATGAAAATAAGTTGACGATGAATAGTACTAGGTTCAAAATGTTCGTTATTGTGGTTGAACCTAAGATAGAAAATCAGAATTATATGCTGTCAAATGCGTATTTAATCTAACTCGAGTTCTTACTTCGATTATACAGAAATAAAATGTTCACTTCCTATATTTATATACTTCTTAAAAAAACCCGCCACTGTCTGACTGTACTCGTAGTTACAAAATTTTATGTTGTTAATATATTAAATAAGTAATGCTGCCGATATAGCGAGGTGATGACAAAAAGACAGATCTTGTGCAGACATTCACATTAGTACATACTTTCTCTGTTCTCGTTACGGTTCATACAATTTTATAGAGACAGATACAGAAATAGATACAACTTTATCTCCATATAAGAAAACATATTAACAAGTTAAAATTTAAACAATGACGTCAAGCGTCAATAGATGAGCTTGAATAATTCAGTTGTTGACGCCAACGAGCGACACCCGTCAAGTGGAGAGTTAGCGCAATAAAGAGCCAAAGATAACAATCATAGAGTGGACTGTACATTTGATGTTATTATAACTACGAGTATATAGTGGTTTGATAACATAATTATTTCTCTCCTTTTTGTACACATATTTTGGTGTTTACACAAATATATGTGATGGGCTATAGTATGAACTGCAGGTAGTTATTCCAGCTCTGGATTTATGTAAATGCACCTGGTTTATTTACGTTGCCCGCAAGGTCTTTAAAAAAAAGAATATAAAGAAATAAATCTTTCACAGGTTACCTTACTAACATCCCAATATCTTTGTCCATGACTCAATGTATCTCTATACCTAAATTCATGGTTCAGTAGTTTAGGTGTCAAAATTTAATAAACAAACAAAGGAGAACTGACGTTTATCTAAATTAAAAAAAAAATACATGGATTACACGTCAACAATAACGTTGATACAAGAGCTATCGATTTAATGAACATCCACTGTTATATTTGTACATACGCGCTCGTATATCACATGTAGGTGAGTAACGTGATGTAATGGTTATTGCATGAGATTAATTATGAGAGTGGCGCTGCAGGCTGCGCGGTACATCTATGCGAGGAGACTTTATTACGGGCCATGTGCAAACTATCGGTGTTTTCTCTGTACTTTCTTGCAGCGGCGATATGTGGCCTAAAATGATGATGTCTTTTTTATTGTTATTTAGTTTATTTCCTCGCATGTGCACAAATGTGACTGGCGAACCGAAATCTTCGTTTGGTTCATCATTCAATCATTGTTTGGTTGAAAGTTCTTAATTATCACGTGAATTATTAGGTACCTATCTACTTTTTCGTCTTGGATTACGCTGTTAAACTGTTATTTTCTTCTTTCTGTGTTGAATCATTTGACGACACGTTTGGCGTAGCGGCTGAGCGATCGGCTTCTGCGCAACGTGTTGTGGGTTCGATTCCCACACGGAGCAAATATTTGTATGATCTACATGTAGTTGTTCCGGGTCTGGGCGTTTGTGTATGTGAGAATTTGTGTTTGTAAACGCACCCACGATACAGGAGAAAATCCTAGTGTGGGGCAACGTTTTAAAAAAAAAATCATCATCAATCATAAATCTAGTGGACGTAAGGGTGACTGCTACGCTAGAAGTTCGATGCCCAAGTTGAGCATAGTTTTATTGGGTTTTTCTATGAATTTCGCAGTAGCCGCTCGGAGTTCGAAAATACTGATATATTGTGAGTGTATATTAGAAAAACTGCCAAACTCTTCGAGCAATACAGCTATGTGATATAAACAATAGGCTGTTTATTGGCAAGTGCCAAACTAGGGAACTGGCAGACGGGGAACTTGATTTATTTGTTGACATTTGCCTCTACAGGCAGCGCCGCGACGCCATGCAGTACCAAGATAAGGCATGACAGATGACTTCTTTGCATAGTATAAAACAAAGCTCCGTCTGTCTGTCTTACACTTATGTCTTTTAAACTGCGCAACGGATTTTAATTCAGTTTTCATCAATAGATACAGTAATTCAAGAGGAAGGTTTAAAACTATTTAACATCACGCTAAGACTCTTAGGAACAGGGCAACGCGAGTGAACCCGGGGGTAGAAAGCTAGTACTACAGGATGATCTTGAAAACATGCGACAAATCGAAATGGGAGGTTCAGTTATTCACTTTAAAATGTAATGACAATTAAGTATATAAATTGTCCAAAATAACATTTTATTGTTTATCTTACATGGTGGAAACTAAACTATTGTATTAGTTAGGCATGAATGAGCAGTATTTAACTAAAAAAATACAAATAAATAATTGCGAAGAAGTATCAAAATAACCGCGCGGCCTGCCCGGTCAATTATTACGCAGATACATAGTTACTAGTTTACTACGTTAAGTATTAACGCTTTGCAATTACTATAATTTACCATTTTTTTTCTATTCACGAGAAAAAGTACTATTATTTTCCTTCGGCACGTATTCTAAACTTTCTTTGTTACGCATAGAATCATATATTTTAATATGTCGCGTCTTTTAAATTTCACCCGTATAACAAAATAACATTATGAGTAGGTGTGGCTTTTTGACCTTGGAGAAATGTACCTACAATTTAACCATAGCTATTTCCCGCGGTTCCACTAGTATCCCAAAGGATTTTTAACACAAAAGTTCCTCACATACACACTCCAAGAGCAGATTTATCGCTATACCAGAAGTCATGAAATTTGATTCAGCGGTTTAGACGTGAAAACGTAGTAAACAGACAGAGAGTTACTCCTATCATTAATCAGATACAATTTGATTCAAATATCTCCGTAGAGAAATAGATGCTTATATCAGGCGAAAATCTAACTTGCCTTTAGATTTAAACCCTATCTACCTATCTAGTATACCCTAAGTGTGTGACACTAGAGTTATTTATTGAAGCGAATATGAAATATGCGCGCAGTGTCGTCTGACGCTTGGTATGGCGGCTTGTGATCCGCGACCTTTCCTAAGCTTATTATGTTTTTATTACGAGCACTCTCCCTCGGTCTTACTGTAAGCAATTGTTGCAAAGAACGCCAGGAATGCCGCCTCGCTTCAAATATGAAATGTTTTATTATTTTTTTCTTCTATCTTTTGCGCCAATAGACTGGAATGTTTTTTGCATACCGAGAGGAATCTTATAAATGTTTGTAAGACTAAGTATTGTATACTTCCGTTCCCCCTCCGTACCTACATTCTGCAGATTATAGATATATAGGTGAAGTGTAAATATTTTCTTAATAAAAACATGTTGGCACCTACCCCCGTTCCTTTGCTAATATTATATTATATATTGAAATAAAACTACTTTTTTACATATTTTATCGCGTAAGTGTCAGAAACTAGTATTATAATTATTTATTTGGAGACTTTGAAGTCCATAATATTAATAATTAATATTTGCTAATTTTATTTTATATACCAATTTGTAACTACCTCATTAGTCTAGACGCGACTGTTAAAATAGAGGTCGGAGTTCGGTTCCCAGCTCAAGCAAAGTGTTATTGGGTTTTTCTATGAAATTCTCAGTATGTAGCAGCTCGAATTTTGGATTTGTGCCCGATGAATGGCATGACCTAAACATACCGGCGAACTGTGGGTGTAAATTAGTGCACCTCTGCCTAGCTCTTCGGGGAATACAGACGTGATGGTATCTTATCAACATTGACTTTGACTTTGAATTTGACTTTATGGATCAACTACCGCTTGGGGCGGCACGGTATGTCGGGCTCAAACCGACGGGGACGGGGATGCTCAGGGGATTCCTGACATACGCCACAACCAGTTAGGCTTAAGCCTGTGAGATACATTGAGCTATTATCATCATCAGCTTGTACTAGTCCACTGTTGGACGTAGAGCTCCCCAAATATGCGCCATGTTGCCCTGTCCTCGGCTTGTCGCATCCAGCTTCCATCAGCAACCTTTCGCAAATCATCAGAATATCCATCTTGCCGGATGGCGTCTTACACTAAGTTTGCCGAGTCGCAAACATGTTGTCAGTTCTTCTACAGATATGGCCAGCGCACTGCCACTTCTGGTTGCTAATTCGGTGCGCTATGTCGGTAACTTTGGTTCTCTATTGGATAATTTCGTTGCGGATTTTATCTTTTGAGAGATTCCGACCATAGCATTGAGCTATATACCTCTGTAACCAATTCATATTAAGACTTTATTTTAACCCATAGTAGATCCTTAGCAATTTTGTAATATGGAGCAGTACTAGTAGTATTACCAGCGCGTTATCATCTTGAGAGCTCAGTTGTTAAGTCTCATAAAGGTACCTAGTAATTTCGCTGACTACATGACAAACATGAGTTGGCATATTTTTGCCGAGTGGAAAAATATTGGCAATACAGTGGTACAATCCACAGGAGCTCAAGGAACACTGTTGCCAACATACAAATTAGTGTAATTATTGTACCAAGAATTGACAAGTCTTTATCTCCGGTTTTAATCAAACAACTATTAAGCGAATAAGAACTTGCCAAGTTTCCCGTCTCAAGTTTGTACCGGAATTCGTATTTGAGTTCGGTGAACGCTGAATTTTCTGTGAAACAAATACTTAAAAGAGCCTTTTAATTTCCGTTCTAGAAGTTTCGACGCTTTTTGTTTTTCGACAAAGTGAAAATCAAATATGGCGGCGCAAAATACAATACGGTCTGATTGCAAACGGTATTTTGGTTCTTCAAATCGTTAACTCAATTATATGAATCACTTTAATTTTTATCCTCCTTTTTGGAAAAACAAAAAACAGGACCTCGTCTAAAAAAGATATTTCACCTACTTGACCTGGAAGATAGAATGGCTATAAAAATGGAAACGATACTCTGCAACGAAGTCTTACACCACAAAACGCCGTCCAAAAAACCCAAAGAAAATAAGTTAGACACTAGCTTCTGCCCGCGACTTTGTCGGCGTGGACTTC
This sequence comes from Acronicta aceris, assembly GCA_910591435.1. Classification (NCBI taxonomy): domain Eukaryota; kingdom Metazoa; phylum Arthropoda; class Insecta; order Lepidoptera; family Noctuidae; genus Acronicta; species Acronicta aceris. The sequence goes on along the minus strand of OU342767.1, from coordinate 1,102,537 downwards.
AGAATTGGGTCCGACCTAGATAAAAAGTAGTTTATGTATTATTCCAGACTATAATCCATCTCTGTGCCAAATTTTATCCAGATCCGTTTAGCCGTTTTAAAAGAGCAACAAACATCTAACTATTAGTATAGTGCCCCTAAGCATAACTGCTACGCTAGAGGTCCTGTGTTCGATTCCCAAGTCGAGCAAAGTATTATTGTTTTTTTTTATGAAACTCTTAGTAGCAGCTCGGAGTTTGGACTTGTGCCTGGTTAATGGCAATAGGCTGGCCTCTGCATGGGATCTAAACATACCGGCGAGCTGTGAGTGTAGATTAGAACCCCTCTGAAAGGGTAGTCCTTTCGGGGAACACAGGCGCAATGGCATGTTTTTTTATTAATTAAGTCGGCAAACCAGCTGACGAGACACCTGGTGGTAAGTAATCATCGTCGCCCATGGAGACCTGCAACACCAGAGGAATTGCTGATGTGTTGCCGACCCTTAAGAGCTCCTACGAAATACAGGTTGCTACCGAGAGGAACCGGCTCTTACATACAAAAGTCGAAACACACACCAAGGTGCTTTACGACAGACACCGACGTAAGGGTGGTCGCCAGCCAGTCAAACCCCAAGAGGTCCTACCATCGAGCTATTCTGATATTTTCACGCCTCTTACGGGTTGCCTATCTGAAAGGCAGTGACGAATAGTATTCTAACCCGTCCCCACTCGGGGAAATAATGTTATATTATTTAGGTACATATTTACTTATATCACATAAGCCATACAAAACCGTGTCCCTATTCGGAATACCCCATACGCCGAGAACCGCAAAAGGTATAAAGGCAAGAACTCAATTAAAATAAACACAAAGGCACTGTGGACCGACTACGAGTCTACGACTTTATTAAAACCATCTGTTTCATTTATTTTTTATCTCAAAGCTTTGTCTTAATGAGAAATAGCATTAAAATTGTAAAGCCGTGCGCACACGTTCGGTGCTGTGCGCTCACTCATCCAGGTTGTCCATCGGCGTACCTTATATTTTTACAATTATTAAACACTACGTGTTGCACAAAAGTACTATTTATATTTTTGAGGAAAAAGACAGCCTTTTTTATGGATTAAGTCGGCAAACGAGCTGAGGAGCCGCCTGGTGGTAAGTAGTCATCGTCGCCCATGGACACCTGCAACACCAGAGGAGTTGCTGATGTATTGCCGACCCTTAAGAGTCCCTACGGACTGCAGAAAAGCCACAGCAGTCGAGGGGGAACTGGCTCTTACGAAACGTCGAAACACACATCAAGGTGCTTTACGACAGACTCCGACGTAACCAGTTCAGCTGACGCAGCCAGTCAGACCCCAAAAGGGCCTACCACTGAGCAAGTCAGATATTTTCACGCCTATCTGAAAGGCAGTGAGGAACAGTATTCTAACTACTATGGCATTTATAATTAAAATTTAGTAGAATTACCATAGCACATAGGGTATATGACGACGTGATGACTCGAAAGGCAAGTGCGGTTTTTAGCCAGTACGAGTTTGATATACCCCATCCCCTCTCCTGGTAGTGGACGATCGATGAATATATTCCGCACTTTTTTTTGTAAACAATGGAATATGCTGTCCTATATACAAACATATACACTGTTAGTATAATATATGTCTGTTTAGCGTGTACAATGGAAAAATAAAAAACCTGACTCTATAAAGCCATGCAATTAAACATGTTTAATTTCATTAAATTATTATTATTTTACGGGCATTCAGTTATTATTATAATATTTTACTCCAATCTGTATGGCCAATTATATTAGTTAAATATTGATTTGATTGTATTGTTATTCAAAATATTATACCGTATAGACTGCCTTGATTAATTGTCTGTCGTGCTGCAAAAGACAGCCAGTCTACTAGTCTAACTGAGCAAACCACGAGCTGGTTTGCTCAGTTAGACAGTCAGAGCACACAGATTTTAAAAGAGTTAGGGCATGGTGGAATCGAATAATTCCACTCACAATTGGAGCTGCTCGACTGGGGAAGTACGTCCACCTTGCAGAAAATAACAACGTAGCCAAATAACATAGCTCCGTGCTATGTTGTGTTCCTAACAGTGAGCTAGGTCGCCAGAGCATCGCGAGGAAGCGTTTTGTTGGCAGTCTGGGGTGGTGTTGTTTTACCGCCGCTGTCATTTATAGCATGGCTCCTATGCGGCCGGCCCAAGTATTCCTCCTTAATTTACAGGGTCGGCAACCCGCGAATGATACCCTTGGTGTTGCAAGCTTCTATAGGCTACGGTAACCGCTTACCATCAGGCGGGCCGTATGTTTGTTTGCCACCGTTTGAAGTTTGCGCCGTTCAGAAGCATAAGCAGAAGCATAATAAGCTGTTATCTTTTTTTTATACTTAGGTGGTATAAAAAAAAGATAAAAGCTCATTGCTTCTGAACGTAGCCTACTCATAAACGGAATGCCGAGTTGAAACTGCTGAAGACGTAAGCACCTACAGATGCAGTAATTATACCACGAAAATGGGAGTTATATGTATGGAGAACTGATAATTGCAGTTAAATAGGTAAAAACAGTTAAAACGTTTCAGATAAATAAGAATTTAGGCCTCAAGGGAAACAGAAAATCTGTAAAAAGAATAGTAAAACTTACTATAAACTACTTATTTATTCCATTTTCAAACAACGACGACGTTCCGAAATTCTTTGCCAGATAATATAAAATCATAAAATTCTCGCGCGTATTTTGAATTTAGTATTTTTTGACAAAAGCCGCGATAATCTTACCGTGAAAAAAGGTCGTGTTTCGCTATGCCACCTACCACAGGGAGTTCTTTCGATATATTTAAGGGGAACTAATGAAATCAATCCGCCGGCGATAGGCAGCGTGATTGCTTTTTATACGTATTTTTTCCCGCTTCCAGCTACGCAGAGAAATCTCTGGATATTTCATCGTGCTCGTGGGTAATTTGTGATATACGGTTATTGCGTTACATTAGATTTTGTTCGTTGATGCCTCTTGAGATGAGGGCCTTTTTGAAAGCTTACTGGTGATTAATTGCTGAATGCTGTGAGGATTGTAATTATAAGTGCTAATAGCTCTTACCCAAAAAACGTAGCAATATTGTTATATATTTTCTGCATTGGGTGCATGCAGAAAGCCGTAGGAGAAATGTTGGTGTCTAAATATGTTAAGCAATCCTATCCGCCTTCATTTTACTTTACAATTTACTCAAAACTCTCTTGGTAGTACCACTCTTTGGCAAAAAATAAGGATTTTCAGTAAAAATTGTATGAATTCGAACGTTTATTACCCATCACGTTTTTATCGGATACAATTATTCGCAAGTCCGCGTGAACAAAGCTCGGTGGAGCTAGTTTGAATTTATAATTTTATCGGTCTCTAAATAAAACATTGTAACGGTCTTGTGTCGACGGAATAAAATTAGGTTTGTCGCACATTTGCGACTAACCTCTTAAGCAATTTGTTGTTTTACGACGATCTGTCGCGTTTGTATTATAAGATATTGTAGCTTGCAAAAGCTTTTTACATAGTTATTCTGCCGTTATCGTTCATATGTAGAGAATATCTGTTCAATAGAAAATCTTGTTTCCAGGCGTCAAAACCGATCGCTATTTAGACGTGTAGATACATTTTGCGTAAAATAAATGATATACGTATCATTATTATTTTATGCTCATATCATTATTATATGCTCTTAGCAGAGCATAACATAAAAACTATTTCGCTTTACAAACGCTCGCATGCCTATACGTTCTTAAGAAACCGATAAAATAGAGTCACAAACAATTTCTCAAAACTAAGTCATCAGTGTGCTGTCGACCTTAATTCCAGAGCTACCGACCAGTATTACGAGCAAGATTAGGTCGAATCCGCCTTTGTCCCTCAATCCTTAGAAATAGAAGTAAGTCGAAGTATAAACTGCGTTCTAAGAAAGGTAGCGTTGGTAAATAAGACGACTGTAATTCCTCAAGAGAGGATAAAGGTTCATCTCTAAGAAGGATCTTCGATAGAATCTATTCTGAAGTATAAAACTGATGCTGTAAATTTTATACTACTTATTGATTAGATAGCAAGCCGTAAGCTAATAAATGAATGTACCAAATGAGACTTCAACTAATGAAGGTTGTAAAAAAGAACTCTGTCAAGAATTAACTGTATTTTTGGTGTAATGGTTAAGGTCGTCACCTCGCCAATATCTTAGAGGCATGTGTAGTGGGTTCGGTTCCCACCTGAGGCAAATATTTGTGCATTTCACGGATATTTGTTTCGAGTCTGGTTGTATTTTGTGTCAATTTATTGTATGTTTTTGAAGACCCCGCACCACATGGCTTGTTTCCTAGTACTAAAGGTGATTTTTTATAAAGAAATTTAAAAAAAATAACGGGAAATTTTAAAATCCATATAAAATTTTTGGAGCCAGATTCCGTATCATAAATTCTACGTATATAAAATATTACGTAACAAAAATATACCGCCTTTGCACAACGCCCTTGAAAACACGTTAAATAATTGCAATGTTCGCTTTATACTCGGATAATAATGGTTCTCTTTGTGTCAAACACCGGGTATCGAAGCCCCGCTGTTTTGTACACGGGGCTCGTTAAAGTGTCGCGCCTTTGTCAAAAAATATCGGCTACATGAAGCTATTCGAATCCCAGCGCTTTTCACACCTACAAATACATATTAATACTCGTAGGTTCAATATCAACGTAGGCTTATCAGGTTTATGTAATGTCTGCTAGTGGCTTCATTCATGTAGGATTCCTACGTAAGAAATACTTAACGGTCAAAACGATATAAACTACCTGTACACCAGATTTCAAATAAATCCGTCAAGCAGAGCTTGAGTTTTTTTTCTTTAAAAAAAAACTAACTAGCAATGTGGATGGCAGCTAGTATTCTTGTTAACCCCTCGTGCTAAGCTAAAATGCTTGTATTACGAGTGGGTTCACGTCGGTAGTACAATGGGTGGGTTTCGAACCGGCAACCACATGATCGCAAGTCCGACGCCCTAGCCATTAGGCTACCGCCGCTTCAAATAAGTGGACAGTTTTTTTTTTTTAAAAAAAACGTTGCCCCACCCTAGGATTTTCTCCTGTGTCGTGGGTGCGTTTACAAACACAAATTCTCACATCCGCAAACGCCCAGACCCGGAACAAATACCTGTAGATCATACAAATATTTGCTCCGTGTGGGGATCGAACCCACAACACGTGGCGCAGAAGCCGATCGCTCAACCGCTACGCCAATCGTGTCGTCAGTTATAAGTTATAGGCGGACATAGACAAACAACAATTCTAAAAGTCCTAAATACAGCTTCAGTATCGCTCAATAAGTCTCTTGCATTTAATTTTTCCATTATTTTGCAATTACAGACACGACTTTTCTACAGACTTCTTTTATGTATCCTAGATAATAATCGTGTCTAGTAGTACATAAACGTGTGAATAAAAAAAAGTCCGGTTTCGAAAAAGATCAATTGATAGGCGTAAATCAGCCTTTATAATAAACAATTATTTATTATATTTGATTATTAATCATTTTATTTGAAGCGGCGGTAGCCTAGGGTGACGGTAGGGCGTCGGACTTTCATGTAGTTGCCGGTTCCAAACCCACCCATTGCACTACCGACGTGAATCCACTCGTAACACAAGCATTTAGCTTAGCACGAGCGGTTAACTAGAATACCTACTAGTAATGTGCGACCCAAATTGCTAGTACACCTTTTAAAAAAAAGAAAAAAAACTTAATTCAAATCAACACATATACATATCATGTGTACCTACAGCAAAGTCATGAGAGTATTATTGACACCCATAGGTTTGCTACAAATAACAATAATGTTGTATTGTGTCCGTAATTTGTTGCACTGTCTTCAACCTACCTACATAATAGTACTTTTTGTATTTAATGACCCAGCTGGATTAACGACACCAGGCAAAATACAATGTTTTGTCTGTTTCACAATTTTGGTGTGCTCATTAAATATAAAATTCAACAGAATTCATATTTATAAAGGCGAATACAACCGTATACTTCAATTAATAAAAGTTAATGTTTTCCTTTTGATGAATAATGAGTTGCGCTAATGAAAAGAAGAAAATTTATTCTAACAGTCACAAAACAATGATATAAAAGATAATTATAATACCTCATCTTGAGCGTCTTTATGTATGCCAAGCTAATTTACTGTATTCTATTAATAAAGACCACTATAAAGTGCTAGGAATCGTAGCTAAGCGTAACTGGAGGGAGAAGCAATCAACTCTCTCATGACCAGCAAGGCTATATTTGAGATGACTAAAGATTCGCTACGAATTACTTCCAGAGAAATTGCTCAATCAAGCCCCACAGAAGGCGCGTTTGCTACACTCGTGAATTCGAGTAGGATGTGAGGTACGGCTTCGCGCCTTGAGTAGACTCAACTATTGCTCTATACCATAATGCTATTCACAGTAAATCTTTTCACGAATCCCACGGCGTCCACCATATGGCAATGGAAAGCGAATGCGGTTTTTAATCAGTACGATTCCGACATATTACGCCGTCTCATCTGGTGGGGCACGATAGGTGAGGACACTAAAAAAAGCATTTAAAAGTAACACTAAGAAATGCTGCATTTGAAATAATATTAATGCCATTACTGATAATGAAAGCGTTTTTTTTTTACGCGTGATAGGCTTACGCTTGACCGCTAGTTTGCCTGATGTTAAGCGTAGCCACCGCTATCTTTTCATTTGTGTAGAACAGCCAATGACAGTAATTTTTCATAGGACTCTTATAACTTTAAGACTAACGCAGTTTTATTTATCATATCAAATTATAATACCTATAGAGTCTACAATTGCATGTTTTTGTGTTATTATAGTCGGTAACTTCTACTTACACAGGACCCTCCATCGCTCACAGGTACGAGGAATCCTGTCATTTTTCACACGTAAAAACCGACCATTCAACTCACGAGCGTTACAAAAAAGATCACAAATAGAATATCGTTGTCCTGTCATATTCATAAATATTCCGTCATGACATGTGATACCGGCGCGGTTGACGCGCCCTTTCGTTTTTCCATCTCACCTCTATTTCTTGCCCTACTCGGTCGTGACGCCGCGCTTATTTCCGAACGTCTGCCAATTGCTGGCACGTAATACCGTTTGGATAATGTGAGTACGCTTTTAATATGTAATATCATTCGGGCACGCATAAATGGCTGGTTGGAATGAATGGATTGTTATGGGTTAGGGTTCTACGACGGTATATGAATTCATTAATACTTATTTTATTTTTATTATTTTTATTTATTATTAATGTATAATTAAAGCCAAAGGTTTTGGTTTTGTTTTATAAGGCCGTACCTATATAAGATTAATTTAAACTGTCTCATTAATCTAGTGGCTCTAAGCTCTACTGCCACGCTAGAGGTGCTAGGTTCGATTCCTAGGTCGAGAAAAGTTTTAAGGGATTTTTTAAATAAAATTCTCAGTAGCAGTTTTGAATTTAGATGTGTGCCTGGTTAATAACAATAAGGTCTTCATCTAGGGTTGCCATCCGTCCGGGTTTCCCCGGATTTGTCCTAGTTTAGAGGGCGTCCGGGGAGTGTCCGGATGGGGTTTCGAGAGGAAACTGTTTTCAAGTTAGCGGTCGCGCAACACGCGCACCAGGCCGCCAAGTGCCCCGTTCATATCCGGGTTCTAAGCTCCGAAATCCGGACTTTTTACGCTTCTTGTCCTGGTTACCAGATTTTAAAGGTGGCAACCCTATCTTCATTTACCTCTATCAGTCTTTCTTCCTTTATAGTCGTGTGTTCTCGTGTATAGTAAGTACTCAAATGAATCTTATTTCAATGTCCAATAGTCAAGAGATAAAAAATCATTTTCAATTTTCAACCCACTGCGCCAGTGTTTCACGTCCAACAATAATAAAGTTCTCCGTAACAAAACACTATCTTGTTCCCATTCCCGACACTTCCACAATTCAGTAGAATTAAATAAAAACTTAGCACTGCGATAAGAAGCAATTTAGACGAAGTTTACTCGACTGAGCGAGTCGGAAGATAGTCTCAATGCAATGTCGTACGTAATATCGGGAAGCGGCACATTTTATCGTCTAGATCGGCAATCGTCGGAGATTGGACGGAGTAATAAAACCCGACCAAAGATTTACAGTTCGTAATCGCGTGAAAATTGATCGTTATTTATATCGTGCGACCAAGCGATGGATTGTGAGTGGCGATTGGCTGTTCTGTAGAAAAAAATAGCATTTCTATTATAGTCATTTCTCTATAGAGAGTCTGTAGCTGTTTTTTTATTACTAGCGAGCCGACCGCGGTTTCCCCCGCGTTGCTCTGCTCCTATTGGTCGTATCGTATCTATTATTGACCTTAAATCCAAGAAATTCATAGAATAAACCAAATAAATTTTATTCCATCTGGGAATCAAACCCGCGACCTCACACAGTGGAATTTACAACCATGAGTAGTTTATTTCATATGCATTCTTCACTTAAATTTTATGTCCGAAGATTTCGTTAACGTAATTTAGTCATAGCGCGATTGATTGTGAAGAAGCAACATATAGAGTATTCCCAACTGTTTACTTTATTCCAAAACATACACAAAACGTGTCTTATCGATTGAGAATTATTACCACTCGAGGTCCATAATCTAAATATACATAATATATCTACTTACAATTACGCAATATATTCTCTCAAGGCACATGTAGCCGAGCATAATCCACGCTGTGCAGCTTTTGACTAATTACATGACAACGATCACCCGAGATATGTAGAATACTTGATGTTTAAGCGCAATCCAACCGCGGATTAACCGAGGCAAACGCAGATTAAACTGAGATTTAACTTGATCCTCTTTTCATATAAACCCTGAGCAATAAGATGCCACATTTCAGCCACGCCTCGAGATACAATATTTAGCCAACTTTCTTACCAAAAGCAAACCAAACTTCCTCCCGTTTCCTCTCGAGAGTATGCCGTCGAAGTTTCCTGCAAACGACCCGACGCAGTCGTGAAGCGTAAACCGCAGCCTCGAGAAGATTCAGTGACATAAAATATATTTTGATACCTGCCATAACTTTGCCGTTATTAGCCCGCGTCGAAACGACACTGATGTTACCGCCCCGGTAAATTAACGCTGGATATATTCAAAATGGTTGCTGCTATCTCCTTTTAGCGGTAAGAAAATATTATGAATACAATCAATTAAGAGGCAACACAGTAAATGTATAAGGCTACTGTCCCCCTCTCCTCTTACTTAAGCCTCGGGTGAATATTTTAAGTAAAGTTATGAATAATGTAAGGAAAAGAATTCTACCGCCAACATCAAAGTATAATAATTTTATCGCATTTTTCTAGGATTTTTTATTTTATTTAGTATAATTTTCTTAAAGATCAGACGTCTATATTTAAACATGGTGCTGATACATTAGACACGAATTCATGTGCGTATTAAATAGTTAATTATCACGAGTTTAAACGCTGAAGGAAAACATCGTGAGAAAACCTGCATGCCTGAGAGATTTTCTCGATAGTGGTCTGCCAACCCGCACTAGGCCAGCGTGGTGGACTATAGCCTAATCCCTCTCATTCTGAGAGGAGATCCGTGCCCAGCAGTGGTACAGTATAATGGGTTCATTATGTTATGTATGCTGATACATCCTTTGAATTAAACGGAAATATAAAAATATATAAATATAAATTAATATGTATATTAAAATAACATTAAATGGGTATAGGTGTTAATATTGAATTTATCTGTAACGCACAGCATAACCAATAGTATGGTTGTATGTATGTATAATAATAGTAATATGTACGACATATATGTATATATATATATATATATATGTGTCGTACATATTACTATTACATATATACATATTACTATTACGGAGAGTGTACTGTATTATTTCTATGAAATAATACAATACACTCTCCGGCCCTCCCTACATTGGATACCTTGATGACCCCTGCACTTCGTAGTAGCAGAAAGAATTGCTAGTAGTATTTCAGCTTAGCCCATATTACGGACATGGGGCGTGTACAAACGCCATCTCGCTAATGTACCTAGTTGTAGTAGATCCATGGGACATAAACCGATGGACCAGATGGACCTAAAAACAGACGCTAGATCAGGACTTGAACATTTTTAATTACTTGAATTGGAATCTGAATGCACGATTCCATCAGCTTTTCATCAATTTAGTGCTAATTACAACTCACGCGTTCGTGAAATAAAACTCTATATAAAAATTTAATAATAACATTACAATATACGAGTTGACGCTTTTGTTGTCCTACCCTCGAAAAATTAATTACTACGACGTGATTGGGCAACAACAAAAAAAAACAAGGCTACCTTATGGACGGTGTAAAATAGCTCGCGTCCACTGGTAGAACATAACCCATATGTCAGGAGGGTAACTTTATTGTTATCGCTAAGGTTTGCACCATAATTTAGTGACGTCTTATTCTTTTGGGATCTATTTTAGTAGTGTGGCAGTATTTTGTCACTGTCAAGCTTTAAAACTATGACCTAAAGTGCCACCAACCACGTCAACATATAAATGTAACTAAAATATACGTTCTGTGGATCAATAGTTTTAGCAGAATTAAATTTGTAGCTGTCTTAATGACGTCATATTGTTATGATTATGAGTTATAGATTTTATTAAAAGAGGTTTTTATACTACCTATTACCTGAAAAGGAGTTTACCATATACCCTTAATGGTTCATATTTCTAGAGCGTTATTTGAACGAAGCTTTAAATGCTGCCATATTAATATTAAAGGAAAGTTTCGTTTGTAAGGGACCCTTCATGTGTATACAAGGCTTATGTAATATTCAAAGTAAAAAACGTATAACCAAAAGATAAACATAATAATTTTAATGAAATATTATAAAAAGGTTTTGGATGGATTTAGTGAATACTCGTATAATACCTAGCTTAATGCGAAAGAAAAATTGGTGATCGTAGGGAGAGGTTATGAAAGCGTATGTAAAGGAAAGGGTAGGTAAGCAACATTTTCAATCTCGCTTGTACAATCGGCAAGAATATTAGCTATACAGGCAACTATAACTGTATTGAAACCTGAAAGTCTGAAAACCTTCTGGGGGAGTTAAAATTGCACTTTTTCATGTGTCATTCTACACATCGCATCTGGGACTCACAAAAGCCAACCTTTGTTGAGGTTCTATGAAAACATAAGTTAATTACTAATACCACTTTCACTGTGTATTTTCCCTCAATTAATCTACGACGCAAAATGTCCATCGTACATATCCACAGTAAAAGTGACATGCGCGCCAGTACAAAAGCCTAATGAAAGCTATTGCAGTATTTTGACAGGAAATTTAATTAAAACGCCCGCTCGCTTCCGGCTAGCACCGGTTACAGGCAGTTTGGACTGGTTCAAAGCAGTTCAAACCGGTATCGGTGTTGATATTTTGTTGGTTACGTGACAATATTAGGTACCGTTGTTACTTTAATTAAATGGAGATGTTTCGAGGGATGGAATACAATATACTGCAATAGGTTGGTTTATTTTACGCCCAGTATTAGCCCGGTATTGTACGGTAGGCTAATACAGGTTCATATTATTTGCTTGCGAAACTTCGTAAGCAATAAATTCGTAGCCTTTCGTAAGCCGTAAGTTCGTAGTATTTTTGTATTTTCGAAGTTAAAGTAAGTAAAAATATTTGTAAGTGGTTATTACGGAATGATGAAAAAAAAAAATATACTAATTAAATTAAAAAATACATACTTTAACCCTGTGGAGTTCAATAAAGGAACGCGAGAATGGACAACATTGTTCTCATCGTTCATGAATATAAATCTTGTAGAAACCTAAAGTAAAGCAACGTTTTCAAAGCCAAAAATCTTTCGATTAGGGAACGTTTTCTTGTATTTTAATCGAATTTTAATCTTTAGAAAGCTTTAAGCTTCGAAATCTTTTGACATCACGGTTGAAAGGAAAGGACGCGTGATCTCCTTTTAAAAGAATGAATACAATATCAAAAACAGTTGAAGCGATCTGACCTTTTACGTCAGAAAATAGCTAGAAATTCCAACATTTTACTAGTGTGTATATTGTAACATACTGTATAACATTTCAGGCAAAATACAAAGCGTATTAACTACGTACAGTTTTTGCGTAGTTGCTCCTGAAAGTAATTCTGATCGATTGTTTTTTTATTAGTATATCCAACAAAGAATACACGTGACATGCTAGGTAACAGTAGGTACAGATACATTTTAGGCCATATGCTTCTTTAATTATGGGCGATAACATCATGCGAGATCAGCCGCTACTATTTTATCCAACATAATGAGATTAGAATGTCTTAGTGAAAGTTATGGAAGAAGAAAGAAAAACACATTTATTAAGACAAGGTCCGTACAACACACAGATAAAACGAAAAAGAACTAATTAAACAAAGATCATTTAATGTGCTGTCGGCATTCTTATACAGGTATAGTGCCAGAAGAAAGAATGGAATACAGAGAATTAGCAAAAAAGAGCTATTAAAAAAAACAAATGAAGCTAAGATATGAAAATTGCACTAACATTCGATCGCAACTTCGTTAAGCCGGCGTTAAACAACGCTTACGTTGTGTTTCGCCGAGCGAGTGAGGTTACCGGAGGCCCAGTCCCCTTTTAAAAGGTCGGCAACGCACTTGTGACTCCTATGGTGTTGCGGGTGTCCATGGGCGGCGGTAATCCCTTAACAGCAGACGATCCGTCTGCTCGTTAGCCCATAAAAAAGGTATATATAACTCTTGAGGATAATGTATCTACATATCAGTGAAAGAATTTTCAGAATCAGATTATTTTTTTCCGTGCAAGAATCAAATTTGCGACACTTGCGACCATGAGCGTTGTCACTTTTAGTCTAATACCGCTTAGTGTCCATTTAACCGGAAAATATATCATGTCTTACGGAAGCAAGTAATTCCGATAGCAAAAAGAACTCTCAAACTTCACGCTTCACCCCGTCCTCCCTCAGGAGGACGTCCCCCTCCCCATTTCTTTAGAAGGCTGCAATTCTCACGTAAAGTCATATCGCGAGCGACGACCTTTTCTTTGAAGTTTCGGTTATTTGGAGGAGCCACAAAATCTTGGTTCCAAGAATTCATTCATGACACGTGAAAATTACCTTTTGTACAGAAAAATCTCTATAAATATTTAATTCATGTAACGTTTTAGACTGCACTGTATTACTTATTAATCTTACTTTAATTTATTATTATTTACATAAAATATTATGTATATAACATTATCGACGCAAAACTAATTACTATGCCTACTAACCGACACTATCAATATTAAAGGAATTGTGTTACATATTATATCTATCAATAAAATTTGTAATTTCGCCTGAATCCGAATTGAACACCTCTCGCACGCCAATACCACGTTCTTCCCTTGGTATGACAATAATGTTCACTTGAGTGTCAATCCAATTATGTACTTTTTTTTATTCGTGATAGGCTTACGCTTGACCGCCAGTTCGCCTGTTGTTATCGCAACACTGCGATCTACGATGGAGCGCCTAGAAGATACCGATTCACACGTGATTTGAAAACACCCAGATTATATCGGTCGGGAAAGACCCGTTGCAGTTCCGGCTTCTGCAAAGACCAAAAAAAACATTAGAAGTCATACTCCCATTTCATTTCAATATAAGAGCATGAAAATTATTTTTACCCTAAATTCATTTATATATGACTAGCTTTTGCCAGCGACTTCGTCCGCGTGGAATAGTTACTTTGTTCCCTAGTTCTTCGCCCGCGGTTTCACCTGCGTTGCCCCGTTCCTAAGGGTTGTAGCGTGATGTTTTATAGCTTGAAACCTTTCTCATGAATCACTCATTTTCCCAACATTTCCCTTCACTGCTCTGCTCCTATTAATCGTAGCGTGATGAAAAGTATACTATAACCTGTGGTTTGGGCTGTGCGTTGATAGATCACTATGTCAGTCAGTCAGTCACCTAACGTAAGAGTAGACAAATATAATCAGAAAGCTCCGAACTGCTAAGCTATCGGGAGTTACACGTGTTATTGTGAGTCAACCATAAAAGATAGACATTTGCTGTCGTGGAATATTTTTTACATAATTTTAAGGAGAACGTTTCCGTCATACATGATTTCTGTGTAGCTTTAACCATTAAGGCTGCACACGCGACGGAAGCTTAAAAAATGGAGTAAGTTCTCCTGTTTTCCCAAGATTTCCCTTCACTGCTCTGCTCCCATTGATCGTAGCGTGATGAAAAGTATACTATAACCTGCCCAGGAGTATGAAGAACAATTGTACCAAGTTTCGTTGAAATCCGTCGAGTGGTTTTTGTTTCTATAACGAACATACATACAGACAGACAAACAGACAAAAATTTTACTGATTGCATTTTTGGCATCAGTATCGATCACTAATCACCCGCTGATAGTTGTTTTGGAAATATATTTCATGTACAGAATTGACCTCTCTACAGATTTATTATAAGTATAGATGAAAGAATTACTTAATAATATTTTGCTGTTGTATTTTTGCCTACTCCTATTGGAGAAAGAGTGTGAGTGTACATATGTCTAAGACAAATAAAAATATTCATCATTTCTGTTTATGAGTCCGGCGGACCGAATTTCCCATACAAACGTAATACGGATTCCGATGCCATTAATCTAGGTTCCTACTCTACCATTTTGTTCAAAATAATTCAGGGGAAATAAATAGAAGCGAATGCAATTTTTGATATCTTTACCTAAGTTTGGCACGATTTCAGTGAAGTAGTAGTAGAGGAAATGGTACGGTAGGAACCTAGATTTACGGTATCCAAATTCGAATAATAACATAATTTCATAAACATTTTTGTGGGCAAGTCAAGCTCCGGACCCCGCAGAGGAAATCGCTTATCTGTATTGACAGAAAAAAAAACTTCAACCTTTTACCTTCTGTCTTTATTTATTGCCTGACTTTTCCAGGAGTTGTCTCCACGTTAATCAAAACACCTTCGGATACGGCGGTGGTGACTCCAATCAAATGCGAACCAATTTTGCGCTTGAGCCAAAGTGTATTTCCCCGTTGACTACATTCGCTTATGGTTTGTTGGATATTTGTCACGGGACGCGTTTGAGTTCTGCTGAATAAAAGTCGTGTGTACTGTACTGGGGAGCTAATATAGCCCCTCATTTCAGCACCGGCCCTGTACAGGCTCGGATCTAACTTTATTCTGAATCAAATTAAAAAAGTGATAAATAGTTCTGTCTAGTATTTCTTTTATATATTAATATGGGAATGCATCCATAATTCTTGAATGCATCTTAGCACAAACGTCTTGTGATCTTGTCAGTTGCAAGCTGTCAAAGAATGTGTCAACGGGGTTGTGAGTGATTAAAGAAAAAGCGCGCCGGTCGGCCAAGTACCAACGTTATACGAGTTGTTTTATTTGCCATCTTACAACACAACAATTTCATACTAATTTGACATTTCATTTCATTCATTGTTGCCATCTCACACTCACTTAATTTCACCTGTTACCGTAAAAAAAAAAGTTTTATAATTAAAATAGTAATCAATTGAATGTTACATACAAGTATTGTGAAAAGGTGTAATAAACAGTGTACTATCCGTGGATGTGGTTTATTGGAGAACACATCTCCAGCAAGATAACAAACTAAACAATGCGGTTCTTCCCTCGCGAGCAAAGGCCTCCCTTTCATTCTTCCAAGCTGCTCTGTCCATTATTCTAGATATTCAAATTCTTATCAATTAATATCGTTTATTTTCTGTAGCTCATATTAAAACGAAGAATATAAGTAACAAGTTGGGTAAACCGTAAAACGGTTTTTTGTAGATAAAACAAGTGAATTATTTTAATCAATTTATTTGCGGCCGCCATGAAGGTTTTATTAAAAACGTTCCCGAGGTGTGGTTAGGCAGTGTGGGGGTTTTATTATATAGTCGTTGCCACGTTCACCACACATCGCGACTAAAATTTTAAATATATCAGGTAAATTACATAGTAGACAATGCAGTTATAAGCTAATAAAGAAAGACGAAAAACACAGTGTCCGTGTGACAGCAGATCCTAAATTATTTATATTTGATCTATTTATATAAAAATCAATTGCCGCATGTATGAAAGATCACTTGTAAACCGCTCGATCGAGTAGACAGTTCTTTGTTTGTAATTGTGAAGAAAAGGGTTTCTTGAGAGAATACGTGTAAAAATTCACAGGAAATGTCGATTTTTTTTGTTATCGTTTGTTGAACGCATGTGCAGTGCAGCCACGGTGAAGATGCATGCCAAGTAGACGCCACATAGACGTTGTTCGAATACGAAAAGATCCTAAACGTGCTCATCCGAGTCATCTTTTTTTCGGTAAGCGGAAAATACTCATAGTGATGTCGGACTTGTGTCGACTAAATTGTGTCCTGAATTTTTCTTATAAAAGATGGCCACCTTATTTTTGGCCCCCTAGTAGGACATCGCAGCTGCGGGCGCGCTTATTACAATATTTTGAGACACCTAATTTAGTAGATTTGCATGCTAGATTGTATGAAAATGTTGTGATGTTGTGCTGAATACATTTCTTTATAAATTAGGTACACTTGGAACAGTGGAACATTTTAAAATGTTAACATAACACCATCACGCCTATATTCCCTGAAGAGATAGGCAGAGGTGTACTAATGTAAACCCACAGTTTGCCGTTATGTTTACCATGGTAAATGTATCGGCGGAACCATGGAACCATGTGATATGAGGCGAGCCCTTTACCATAAACCAGGGACAAATCCAAACTTCAAGCTGCTATCCAAATCCAAAAACTTTGCTCGACCTGGGAAGCTAATCCAAAACCTCGCAGAAAAGTCGCATTTACGACCACTATTCAGTTTTTATTTGTTTTAATTTTCAGTTTATATTTGAATTTATGATAGAGTTATATCACGGGGTGCGAATAGCGTCCATTAGTGATGATATAATGCTCATCTGGTGTGCACCGGACAGTCAGTCTTCATTATCTATCTTCAACAAATTAGCTAATATTTTATACCACATTTTAAAGAAGAATTGCCCTCACTTCTCCACGGGGACCAACGTAATAGACACCAACCATATTATAAGAACATCTTGAAAGTAAACTCTATCCCATAAAAATCGATTTAAATAACCCATTTTCCTTTGGAGTAGAGTTGTTTTTTTTATAAATCTTCATATTTCGTTAAAATATTAACCAAAACGAAGTTCTTTATTAAAATTTAAAATGAGTTGTTTTAAAACATCGCTAGCCTGGCATTCAGTATTCGCTGGAATATTTAACTTTCTTTAAAAAATAATAAAACCACATTGCGGGAGTTTGCAAAATATCTCTTAATTTTTTTAGAACTTTTTTATTTGAACTTACAAAGTAGGTTACAAATTAGGTAACATATTTGTAGCAGTGTAAATTCTAAGCAAATTGTAATTATATTTGATAGTTCGCCAATTATTTGTCCCTAACAGTGATTCCTATGGGTTCCGGATATTTTTACTGTTACCTATTTTAAATTACAGTATCTTTCATAAAAATACTAGCTGTTCTCCTGACATGCGATGCAACACCTCTTTTTAATTATTTGATTTTTTTTATCATAAACCATCTCATGAACTCATCAAAGATTTATCATAGACAGATGAATCATTAAGGAACGGATAGGGGTTGAACATTTACACAGATTCATTTTTATTTTTATAGATTATATTGTCAGTTATCCGTCGGAGATATGTATGATATTGATATGTTCTTTGATATTGTAGTACATTGTTTTGTTCTATCATCAATAGTTTAAAGACATTTTTGGAAAAAAAAATTACACCTTGTGTTACATTATTCAAGTTTTAGTAGGGATCCCTAATTATTTCTGGAAATAAATATAGCCTATGTACATCAGGAATAATGTCGGCTTCTAATGGTAAAAGAATTTTTCAAATCGGTCCAGTAGTTTCAGAGCCTATTCAATACAAACAAACAATCAAATTTTTCATATAAGTGTAGACATATTAAGTACATAGACAATTGTATGTACAATTTTACTTTGAACTTTTGAACTTTGTTTTCAACATCATTGTTTTTCTTTCAGGTACGGCTTCCGAACTTCTTGTTAATGGTAAGCAAAAGATTTTAAAGAAACTTTTTAATTTACCTTTGCTCTAATAGATATAACGAATATTTATAATAATTCCATAACGCAATAAAATTATAAACTGCGTTCAGTAACACAGAATCTCTAAAAATGAGTCGTTGAAACTAAAACATAAATACATTTTTTACCTAAAACAAAATACAATCAGAATATTTTCATTTCACTCGCTTTGATCCACGTATATCAACATTGCCGACGATAAAAACTGCGGAATATCCCCAATTCAATCTCAATCTACTCCGACCAAGCGCGTTTGATACTTGCTCCTTCAAAACTCGTCAAAGATTAAGTCGTAGAAACGCCAATACATTAATTCCACACCATTTCTCCCGAAAATGCTTGAGCAACAGTGTGATTGGTCCCTACGGGCGTCAGAATGTCATTATATCTAAACTTTCCCGTAGGAAACTTTGACGCGTTCAATCCTGGGGAGACCCTTCGAGGTTCTCGTACTGTATTTATGTTACAAAAGGTTTACTCCGCTTCTTTTAAATAAACATGGTTATAGCGACAAGAAGCTACTACGGCAAGTATATACACACACTTACTGAATATAAATCATGCGAGATAAGGATGCTAGCTATAGCCTATAAGAAGAAAGCGGGTCAAATCAAGCTTAGGCATTACATAGTTACATAACAACCATCAAATTCATAGGAAGCTCGTAGAGGGCATTAGTGACAGATTAGGTCCAGGTAAATGCCCCTGTCCTCACCTGGGCATGCTTTTGGAAAATGCCATGCCGAATATGTTTACAGAATTAACCTTCTGATTCGTACGCTAGTGATGTCCCCAAGGGAGTCACGCCTGTTGGAATCTTCATTCCGTTGTCCAATTTACGTCTAAACTCAATTTGATAGTTGTGATGCAACTTCCAATGACTTTGTCAGAAGTTATGTTGTATAAACCTATGTGTTTTAGCCCTAATTGCTCGTGAATTTTGTTTGTCTGGCTTGTATAACTTTAAAACTGTTTGCTTTGGTAATAAATATGAATTTAAAGACGCAACGTGATCGTTAGTAATTCTAACGAAGTTTATGTCTGAATACTCTGGCAACGCTCTCGAAGCGTATTCAGACTTAAATTTCGATGAATGTAATTATTTTGCTTGTGTAGTAGATCTCATTAGGTTTCATTGCCTGTAACACTGATCTTAATGAAGCTAAATTTAGTTTGAAGTAAGCTAAAAATAACTTTATCAGCACTTTATTCCCGTATGAGCGTGCGTACGTGCGTGTTTGAGAGGCGTAGAGGTAGATGATGGTGCACAAATCAAAAAAGATCACAAGATTGTACTCGTAAAATAACCCTATAAACGCCGCACTTATTTAACAGTTGAATTAAAGACACAATTATGTCATCTGCACAGTTCTATTTTTTCTCGTATCGATTATGTGTTCAACACAATTACTTAGGTAAATATTGTCTCACCTTATCTTATTACTGAGTCTTTGGAATATATCGAGGGCTCCTTTTAAAGTTAAAACGATATATAAACGCCCTAAGTAAATAGCTACGATGTAATATTAAGTATGTTTTGTTTAAATGAGTATAAGGGGAATCGATAAAGTCGTCACGAGGGTTAGAGTTATGCAGGGTTCTCGAGTGAGATTTAAAAACTAATCTCTACGGACTTCTCGACGTATTGAATCCTTAACAATATCTATGATAATCGATGATATGAGGATATAAAGGATCTTAAACATCGGAATTAGAATAATAATAACAATATAGCACGATAAATTCCGTAAAAAGTTAAGTGTTAATGTTTATAAACTTATCCACAACACTGGAAATGTGATAGCTATGAGCAACTTATTTTATTAAATATAGGTACGAAGAAATAAATCCACAACTCAAATTTTAAGGATATCTCCATTTAACTAATCTTCTATACTTATAATAAATCTGTAGAGAGGTCAATTCTGTACATGAAATATATTTCCAAAATAACTATCAGCGGGTGATTAGTGATCGATACTGACGCCAAAAATGCAATCAGTAAAATTTTTGTCTGTCTGTCTGTCTGTCTGTATGTTCGTTATAGAAACAAAAACCACTCGACGGATTTCAACGAAACTTGGTACAATTGTTCTTCATACTCCTTTTCATCACGCTGCGATCAATAGGAGCAGAGCAGTGAAGGGAAATGTGGGAAAATGAGTGATTCATGAGAAAGGTTTTAAACTATAAAACATCACGCTACAACCCTTAGGAACCCCGTTCCTACTTCTTTCTTCTACTACTTCCTACAACCCTTAGGAACGGGGCAACGCAGGTGAAACCGCGGGCGAAGAACTAGGGAACAAAGTAACTATTCCACGCGGACGAAGTCGCTGGCAAAAGCTAGTAACAAATAACTTAGCGAGGTAAAATTCATTCTTTTAGATGCAAAAAGGCGCCTGAATCAACGTTCCTAGATCATTCGAAAAAATAAAACTTGATAGAAAATGTTTATGGCTCACAAAAGTTTTTAAAACACATTCTTCTAAACAAAATGAAGAGTGTCCAGGGTATTTAAATCCGGGCATTTTTCACGAACGCTGGTCGTGGTCCGCTGGGCACGAAACAAAAGAGCGGCCTAATAGAAGCCCCGCCACTCACAATTGATTGTATACGAAGTATCGATTAAACGAACAACCCTATTGTTCTCTAGCGATGTTTTTTAAGTGATACGTACCTCACATACGCCTGTATTCGCGCCTGTATTCCCCGAGGGGTTAGGCAGAGGTATAATAATGTGGAAGCTAAATATTTAAGTCCCAGTATTAATTACTAATAACCGGGCAAATCCAAACTCCAAACTGGTAATTGATAGAAAAATCAAATACTACTACTTGATCAGGAATCAAACCATAGAACAACGTAGCATTGGCGCCTACAACCACTAGACTAATGAGACAGTTCCAAACCATAACAAAAACATTTTTGTACAATCATTACCCTTCCTTTTTCGTAGTTGGGTAAAAATCGTTTTCAACTACGGCCCTTGTAAATCATAAATGATAAAAAACTCCATTGAGACGAAGACGAATTCCGAATAACAATGTTCTTTATTCTCCTCAGCAAATAATCTAACCTCTTTTCATCGCTGACCTTTACAATCGCGTGGGCCGACGATATGATACCTCACCCTAACGAACTACACTTAATCGCTACCCTATGTCTGCTTATTCAGATTATTTTGCTACTTGCATACATTCTGACTCATTGGTCTAGTAACTGCGATTGTCTAGCGTTAGGCCCTGTGTTCAATTCTACGTCAAGCAGTGTTGTTAGGTTTTTCTAATAGCAGACCGAAGTTTCGGATTTCGGCCTGGTTTTTTATTGTGTGCGTTTAAAAAGTCGGATATTGTGCCATACACATTCTTATATTGTGCCAATGTTTGCAGGATACAATGTATAAATCTGCATGCTTATCACTTATGGATTGGATTAACCGGCATCAACACTGTTCTTTTTAGACTTTCTGAGATTTTGAGATAGCAAAAAAATAATATAGCTTGGTTTGTTTATTAGTATTCAAAAATTCCAATCTATTCAAATAGATGGAATGTTAATAAAATTCCCAGTGCCCCCAAAATGAGATATCAAAAGGGCGAAGCTTGTAACCCGTAAATCGGTGACAACGCACGGAGACATCGCCGTAATAACCTGTCAGTAAACCCGTGACGTTTAATATTAATGTTATATTAATATGCAAATACTGGAGTGTCGGTATGTCCCGCTCGGTACAAAGCAAAGCCGTTCCCTCGCACCGTGTCAACAAATAATCCCTTTTTTGTATAGAAAATATCCCTAAAAGGTCCCTACACACTAGACCGTGTCAAGACCTTGCCCACCATGACACATGGACAAAAAATCTTTGTTGCCGCTGAACCATAGTGTCATTAACTAGCAATCAACGTATAATATCGTTTAGAGCATTGCCTTCCGGCCTATTACGGACATATTACGATGTAGTCAGTAGAGTGCCTAAATCGGGACATAAGGGGAGCAAATTTCGCCTTTTCAGTTTTTCGAGGTCGAATTTTCCGACCCAGTTATTAAATGTCTTCGCTCGCTCTTTTCCCGAACATAATGGGCGGACCTTTAAAGCGATGACAGTATTATTCGTAGCTTTACGAGAGGTGTCGAGTTTAAAGATCATGTTGAAAGCTGAATTGTGACTCGTACACGAACATTTTGCTTGGTATTTTATTATTAAACGTGTCTATGACGAAATTATGTCTAGTATACATGAATAACCGATTTCAAAAATGGGGGTTCACACATGAGTTTATCTTTGAACCAATTTTAACCATTCTTCTGTTAGTGAGTTTGTGTCAGACTTTCGGATCAGTACAAAAAGTACACCAAAATGATGTAATTTTCTTGTTCTAAAAAGTACCTGCTATTATTATAAACGTTAACATAACATAACATAATCAACCCATTATACTGTCCCACTGCTGGGCACGGGTCTCCTCTCAGAATGAGAGGGATTAGGCTATAGTCCACCACGCTGGCCTAGTGCGGGTTGGCAGACTTCACACGCCATCCAGAAAATCTCTCAGGCATGCAGGTTTCCTCACGATGTTTTCCTTCACCGTTTAAGCGCGTGATAATTAACTATTTAATACACACATGACTTCGAAAAGTCAGAGGTGTGTGCCTTGGGTTCGAACTCGAGACCTTTGAATTGGCAGTCCAACGGTCATACCACTAGGCTATCACTGCTAGATTTAGATTTAGATTATAAACGTTAACCCACACTAGATCATCTGGCCCTTTTAATAGAAGAATCCCTATGGTCCGCCACCGGAGAAGGTAGTAGGGTATATCGGTCTTGTACAAACTAAAAACCACTTCTCACTTCCTTTATTTATATCACTAAGGTGGCAAACAAGCATACGGCCCGCCTGATGGTAAGCGGTTACCGTAGCCTATGGACGCTTGCAATACCAGGATATCACTCTCGCGCAACTTTTCCTAGTTGAGCTGGCGGCATAGGAGACAATGCATGGTGCTTATCCTATCTGCCAACACAACGCTTACTCGCGGAGCTCTGGCGACCTTGCTCACGTTTAGGAACAAACATAGCACGAAACTATGTTATTTGGCTACGATTTTCTGCAAGGTGGAGGTACTTCCCCAGTGGGGCAGCTCCAATTGTGAGTGGAATTATTGGATTCCACTACCCTACCACTACCTACCACTCTCTCTTCCTTCTCTTGCCCTATAATAATGACCATGAGATTTGTGACATTTGCCACGACGATGACAGATCTGGTACAATCCAGGTACCTAGTTCCCGTCAGAGTATTTATATGCAAGGTGAACATTTGTGTAAACACACCTATAATGCATTAGAAAATACTAGTGTGGGACAACGATTTTAACCTACTTCATTATATTGCCCATGACATATAAAAGCTTACATTTACTCAAACTGACTCTCTGTCAATCTTATATAGACAATAGTTTTATATAAAATGGTACCGAGATCGCAATCACTAAGTTTCTACGAAACAAATAGAATTTCCATCCAATTAGAACATTGTCGGTTACCTGTATCTTATCCCCTTCAGCCACAGACATCGTCGCCATTGACAGGCGTCTATCACCTTAATGCTGACGCAATTTCCAGAGCAATTTATCAGAGGTAAGACCTAAATAATCCTTACGTACCTAATCCACCTGGTTTGTGTTTAAATACGCAATTCTATAACTAATTAAACTTTGATATATCATACTCTACCAAAAAACAAGTTATTGAAATAATCGATTGACGATTCATTTATAATAATTATTATCATAATAAGGTTTACATTAGAAATTAGCTCATCTGCTAACAGCATTGAACTGTACGTCTGGAATCAGTTGTTCATATTTAGAAACCATACCAGATTCTTAGGTATTTTTATGTTAATGATGAGATTTCTACGATATTAATACGAGTTTCAAATATGAATTATTTCCATAAGAATTGCCTAATAGCTTGTGGCTTTACCCCAACTGTTTGAATACATGATCCTTCAAACCAGCTAGTCAGTAGGTATCAGTAACAAGTGATATTACTGTTAATAAGACTTATCATGTTCAGCTTAACTGACATGATTGAACGTCAAGCACAATTCGCAGACACACAGTTTCTTAATGTTAACTTCACAATTTCTTTGTTGATTTTGCAATCATACTATAACCGCTCATACACAGACCCACTTATAATCGGTTATAATCGTAATACAGATGTGATATGTTTATAAATAATGTATCTGTATTTTAGAATATATCAATAAATTGCCTCATTAGTCTAGTGACGTTAGAGGTTCTGGTTTCGATTGCTGGGTCAAGCAATGTTATTGGGTTTTTCTAGAAAATTCTCAGTAGCAGCTAGGAGTTTGGATTTGTGCCCGGTTATCGGCAATAAGTTCGCCCTTTTTTACATGAGACCGAAACATACCAGTGTGGATATATATTGGTAGTCCCTACGCCTGTTAAGCAGAGGCGAATAATTTCTTTTGAGAATAAAGGCGAACTGATATGTTATTATATTAAAAAATAACATAACATACCATCACGTCTGTATTCCCCGAAGGGTTAGGCAGAGGCGTACTGATGTACACCCACAGTTCGCCGGTATGTCTAGGTCCCATGTTGCCATTAACCGGGCACAAATTTAGTCTCCGAGCTGCTACTGAGAATATCCTAGAAAAACTTAATAACACTTTGCTCGACCTGGGGATCGAACCCAGGACCTCTAGCGTGCCAGTCGCGCTTGAGACCACTAGACTAATGGGGCAGTCATAAAAAAGGTAAGCGACTAAACATGTCTTTTTCCTTGTTGGCAACTGTTAGCCAGCCTGTTAGAAAAAATTTTAATAACCTTTTTGCATCGCTCTATCTCCAAAGAGAAGAAAGATACAAACACAAAGCCCACTAAAAACTTGAAATTCAAGATTGGCGCAAAGAATATTAAAAGCAATAATTTATTCTACCTAACAATGAGCGAAGAAAATAGAATATTTACTAAAAAGCATAAAATTACAAATGGTCCAATTAAACTAATTATTTGTCATGTAACAAAATCATTATCATAATCAAACGTAACGAGCCGTTCTTTGTGTTACTAGGCTAAAAAAATAACTTAATAATTATGGCATCGTTAGACAGACGATGAATTTGAGAATTGTTACATTTATTTTGTTAGTTAAGGCCACAATTGGTAGGTACAAAGTAACTGATCAAAATTTATTGGGTTCAATACACTTGTTAGTAAAAACATCGGTCTTAAGGTGCTGTTATCTTGTTTTATTTTGAAATATTCATATAATTTAATATCTAGGCAAGTACAGTCAACAAAAGAGGTATACCATCTTTGTCAAATTAAATGTTGTTAGCTAACAACATCGTGTAACAATATATCGCGTAATATGACGTGTCAAAATGCAGGTGTTGTCAGCTGCCTCCATATTAGATATTATAAATATTTTTGTATCAAACCCAATTTGACGGATGATAAAAAACTAGCTGCACATTAGTGATAGACTACACAGCGTGCTCTGGTTACTCACACAAACATAGCCATTGAGTTTTACCCTCCCTGTATCAACATCTAAGATCTCAATTGAGCCGGTGGTGCGATCAATCTATGTCAAATGGGCGTGTATTAAACTCCGCAAACCAATGTCCCACTGGGTATCAACTTAGCTATACTAAAATACATTAAATGTTAAATGTTGAAATAAAACTACTTTTATCTATTACAACTACTAATATAACTACTTACTTACTGACGGAAATTTATCAAATATAGTTAATTAATAAGACGACAAATACCTACCTCAAATTATAAGTAATATTTCTAAGCATTGTCATTTATTGTTTTTATGAATAAAACTGTTGGGGGTTAAATAAACCCGACTTTAGAGAATTTACCATAATAATTTCAAAATGTCAATTTAAAATGTTGTTTGACACTATTCGGCTATATAGAATGAGGCGCAGAATCGCTTTTTGTCCGTTTTTTTATTAATAAAAAGCAAATTACTATTATTTTACAGCTGATAAACAAAAAAAAATCTATTAGTATTTATGTATGTACTTAATTTAATTACTATGTCGCCTCCAATCTTTTGCTGCTATACAAACAAGATCTCACAAATGCTCCAATGATGCCTTATTTCTGTGCGGAGTATTTACCATTAATGTTTGCATTAGGAGAGTAAACAAACAGACTGTGTAGATGTAATCGCTACGTGATCACTGATTACGTTCGACATGACCTTGGACTAATATTAGATATTGTACAGTGAAACATTCTTCAATCTTGCTGCGGCTATGAGGGTGGACTGAACGCACATGAAAGACAATTAAAATTATGCCGAAGCCACCACTGTTTAATATAATCAAAATGAAATTCATAATTATATTAGATAGTCACAAATATAGATGGGTGTCTACCCAGGCATTTTGGGCCTAAAAATAAATGCTCTGGCATAAATCCATCTATATAGATGGGTTTCTGCCCAGGCATTTTGGGCGGAAAAAATAAATGCCCTGGCATAAACCCATCTCTAGTCACAAATATTTGACAGTATGTTTATTTATTAGACATTCATCTAACATTCGTCTGTTTTTTTTATACCACTAAGGTGGCAACCAAGCATACGCTCCGTCTGATGGTAAGCAGTTACCGTAGCCGTAGTATGGACGCTTGCAACACCAGGGGTATCACTCGCGCATTGCCAACCCTCTAAAAATCATTTCACACCCTTTTTGCAGTACCCCATGCTAAAGTCCTTTGAGAAAACCTCGTCGGGGAGCTGAAAAATTACAATGAAACGTTATTTTTGCGCATCCACGAAGTTAATCAAACAAAAACACACACACAAATTCCATGTTGAAGGCACAAATTAGTGTAAACGATGTGATAAGTCAAGCAGTGGTATTTGCTCTTTCCATTTCAACATTCTCAGTCCAGCTTAGAATGTTGAAATGTTGAAATGGCAACAGTGACCCTCGCATGGGAGAGAAAACAAACTGAGGAGCAAGTGTTTGGGAGAATGGCTAAGAATACAAACAATCCTCTTCGACGCTGGGAAAAACGCTTGTTGTAAAATCTAATAAAACCCAGCACGCTTCGAGGTAGGATTTAGTAATCCGTCCGGCTTAATTTAAAGTACGGAAAATCCTCATGGATCGTCTGCCACTCTGGAGACGCGTTTGGGTATGTCGGACTCTTACCGACTAAAAACCGTACTTAACTTCCTTGCCCTATGGTCACGGCCATGGGATTCGTGACATACCACGGCCATGACAGGCGCGGTCCAATATCCGGACTTCTTCAAAAGGCGAGGTAAAGCCATGCTACTCGCTTACGCGGAGATACCCAGCACGCGCGCCACCTACTGAGGGTCCGGCTTAACCTACACCATGTATAATCGGTGCCAATCGGTTTTACTGTATTCTGCCGTGAGAGCCAGTGCCGCTATTATAATGTCTGTACCTTTCATCATGCAAATTTAGGGTCAAACTCAAACAAATATTTCAGGTCAACGAAAAAATATCGTGAAATATCGCAATAGTGATCTACATCAACAGCACATCTCTGTCTAAGCCATTAGATAATACAGGCGCGATGGTATTTCACCTAAATAGGTAAGCGCTAAGAGATAACAAACGACTGATGAGGTGATGAGATTTCAAAATTGAAAATTCTCCTAAGCTAGCCGAAGCTTTTCTAAGTACGTGTTGCTAATTGAATCGTAGCTCGTTTGAGATGTCCACACGTTCAGTTTCCTACGGATTAGTTCTCCACGAGCGGGACAACATTTGATTACTATCCCACGTTCTACAAAGGCTAACGTGGACAGCATACTTGTTTTGGTGGCAAACTGAATACATTTGAAACGTTTTTGGAACTCAATCGAACTTGTCAAAAAATGTAAACACATTTTGCACGCCACGTGAAAGAATAGAATTATGACCTAGACCGCATTTCCACGTGAACGAAAGCTTTTCCATTATAACTTTTGTTTTTCGAATGCCTCTGAAAATAACAAACTCTATTGTGTTAGCTGAGTAAATGTAACTGTAAAACACTGGCAGTTCATAAAACAAGATTGTATCACGGTCACTATATAAAAAATTCGACAATTCAGATAGCTAACTGGATAGTCAAGAGCATTGTAAAAGTGATTAAATTTTCATACTTAATTTTCGCGTAAGTGTGTGAAATCAGTAAGAGTTAATATTAAAAACTTTTACAACAACCCACGAGGGTTGTCCTTGTGGGTTGTCTTTATGCCTGTTTGAATAAAAAGTTTTTATTTGTTTCGTTCAAATAAATGTGTTCTAAATTTTTTTAAGTTTAAGGTGAATCACCTGTGCGCGCGAAATTCAAATTTCAAGTGATTTTTCGCAGTTTCTAGGTTTATACCAAGTTCTAGATTCATGGCAGTAGTAATTGCGACATTAACTATACAACATTCACAACTGAGGAATAAAACCTTTACTTATAAATCCTTATCAAGCCAAAAACTTGGCAAAAACGTGTCAATGGTCAAAATTGACACTTTACACTACTTTTAGCTACAATAATATTTTTTAAGCAATGGTTTTAGTTAAAAGTTGTAAATATTGTATTGTTAATGTGGCAGTTACTATTGCCATGAATGTAGAACTTATTATAGACCTAGAAACTGCGAAAAACCACTTTAAATTTGAATTTGGCGGGCTCAGGTGAACGATCCGCCTTAAGTTCTTATAACAAAAAACCATGAACAACTACAAAAAATATTTGTCCTTACCTTATAAACACTAAATCTTCGCCAAAACAAGTGTCTTAAAACTACTTACACGATAAAATAAAGTCTTGCATTACGTGGACAAGTATTTAATACCAGCACTCGATTATAAATTTTAGACTTTGATCAAGTAAGGTAACTAATAAAGCACATTTTCAAAATGAATTGCTATTGGCAATTCATTTTAGTTTAACATTAAAAGGTTAATTGTTTAACATAATTTAGATTACTGTTATTGTACAATTAATTATAATTTTAATTACTGTTAGCAGAATACGTGAATCATTGCTACATAAATTATTTATTTTCGCTTTAAGTCCTTTGGGAATGCGAGCGAAACTGTGGACAGCAGCGGGTATTGTAAATACGAAAGTAACAGCTAAACAGATTACAATAAAATTTTGCAGGGGTATATATTGCATCCTGGTGATGCTACAGGCTTATTTTTTTCTCAAAAATTCAATAGGAAATAAATCCCTTTTAGGCGTAGGTGAAAGCGGCCAAATCGTTGATTAAATCGAACTCTTCCGACGCTCTACCGCCCGTCACGTGTTTCTCCTCTGTCTGACAGAGTTGAGATGACGGGTATCAGACACAATATGGTAGGCTTGTAGCCACTCGTAGGCTTGTAGCCACTCGTAGGCTTGTAGCCACTCATAGGCTCATAGACACTTGTAGGCTCGTAGCCACTCGTAGGCTTCTAGCCACTCATAGGCTCATAGACACTTGTAGGCTCGTAACCACTCGTAGGCTTGTAGCCACTCGTAGGCTCGTAGCTACCCGTAGGCTTGTAGCCACACGTAGGCTCGTAGCCACTTGTAGGCTTGTAGTCACTCGTAGGCTCGTAGCCCGTAACATGACCCGTTCTAATACAGAATGGATTTATGAAACAACAGCAAATCTTGTGCGATCTGTCGCTCATACGGTATTGTACTGTACAAGTGTCAAAATATCTTATCTCTCCTTTTCTGATACCTCTTTTAAGAGGTGTACATGTCTCCCATATATATAACCATAATCCTTGAGGCACAATACGCCTTTATGAGCTTCGTATGAAAATAACGATAAATTTTCGTACAATTGTGTGAAAATTCGGAGTGCTACCTATATACCTATATATCATATATACTTTCACAGCACCTCCAAGGGCAAGGTAAAACAATTTATATTATGATAGGGGAACATTTTTACGGTTTCCCCCCATATGCGTCCTTTATAGTTCTTTTATAGTCGTATAAACCGGTTATATTAGGCGTTAAACTTTTACAATACATTGTAATTTTATTTCTTAGTTTAGACCTTTCATTTTGTAGAGAAAATATAATTGAGACCATTTATGTCCCACTCCCACAGTTCAATAAGAGTTCTTTTAATGAGATGAATCACAGATGAGTTCACTTAGCTTGTAGTGTGGCCTGCCCTTTATACAAGACATTTACTCTTTTATTTAACGTTCTTGATAACATTTTCCTCCAGAAAAGTAAATAATGAAAAAGTAGGCGAAATGTTTTTTTAATCCATTAAGTGGCGTGCTAATAGCTCGCTCTGTTCATCGACATTCGCCATTTTGAGTGCGCAAAAAGTAGATTAACGTGGCTTTTAAAGCTCCCGGGAAAAGTACGACGGGGTAATGAATGTAGGTAGCCACTGTTTGTTGTCTGACTTTTAACATTTCACCCGCGAAGCCTGGGCTGATTGTTTCAGTGTTACGATTTCCATTGCGATGTATAAATGCGAACCAGTAGCTGTGCTCCGGGCCGCGATGTTACTCGCATTGATCTCGTCATTCGCAATCCCGTCTCCTTTCCCGCTTTTTTAACTGATGCGTATATCTTGTTGGAAAATGAGATGGGAGGAATAAAAACTGGAGCAACATGGCCAAGAAAAACAATAGGACATTATGGCAGACTGTGAGGGAAACCTATGTCAAAGGGCAAGCTAATACAAATGTTACTGATGTCGACATTACAAAAATATAAAGTTGGATGTACTAATGCAATTATGTAACATATAACAATATTAGATGTTCTATTAGTATTGAAATAAAACTACTTTTTACGGATTTTATCGCGTTGTATTGATATTATTTGATTCCCGATGTTTCGGATCCTTTACCGCATCCATGGTCACGGGTAGACTAAGTTTTTGGACGTCCTAATGTTACAATTACTAACAGCTACCTTACATTTTTGTTAATTATTGGCGACCCGATTCACGCAGAACGAGCTCACCGTATCCTTCGGTCTTGCAGTTTTGGACTTGGATTTTGATTTTATGGAATCTATATAGGGTTCCAAGCAGGTGGTAAGACCCAGCCATCTTCTCTATTGAAATTTGGATGTTTTTTAAACTGTAAAGGATCCGAAACGTCAGGAATCAAATAATATCAATACAACGCGATAAAATCCGTAAAAAGTAGTTTTATTTCAATGTCTAATATTCGCGTAAGTGTCAGAAACCAGTATGTTCTATTAGTAATTCAAAACACTTACTTAAACTAATATACTACTTAAAATATTTATATGATTTATTTATATTTTAATTAAATAATTATGCAACTTTGTAACAAAAAATATTTTAAGTACATTATGTACATATACATTATGTATCAGAAATAAAGGCTATTTGTATCTATACGAGTATATCTTGTAGGAAATCTGTCTGGCTTGCATTTTTCTAGGTCTTGTAATTTCTGAGATTAATCAACGAGTGGTATTTTGCTTTTATATGAATTTTCCTTACAAAATAATCATCTTACCGCAGAAACAGCTTAGTTATAGCTGTTCCTATTAGCAGTATAGCCAGTGACCTTCAGGTGTACAGCTCGGATTCCACAATAATCTTTAAAAAAATTGGCAGTCATGAACCCCATTCTCAGCGTATCGAAAATCCTTATTCGTATAAGACCAGACTATTTTTAGGTGAGTGTTTTTGTCTGAGATTAGATATAGTAAACCTGTCATCTCAGATAACGTTGGAGTGACGTTTATACATAGCTCCTATTTATTTCCCCAGAGATGTCCATCGTCATTATCTATTCGTTGAGTTAACAGAATTATTATAAAATATCATAAAACTGTAAAAATGTCTGAATATTAATTACTCTACCATTTTTCGCAGTCAGATAAAATATTCAAGTAATCGGGCTGTTGGTAATAGAAGCTAAATCAATGTTTCTTAGAATTTTAGTCTGTCTTTTTGTCCCATTGTTCGCGGACCACACGGTAGGTTCTCTAGTGTTTTTAGTATTATTTTGGAGCTGAACATCCTAAGTGATAACCTAACTATATCACACATTAGATTTTAGGATCTTTTTTGTGAGATAGAGCTGGAGCTGTCTATTGCATGCACGACCATATAGAGACATTGTTATTGGTGTAAATTTACGTCATAGTTTTTAATACCTACTGTATAACACATCCCCTAGTACTCGTATTGTATTAATATTTCATTATTCTGAGCGTCAAAATGAATGGTTATCAATTTGTGAATGCACATTTTCTAAATACAGAAATATTAAAATTGAATCAAAATTCATTCCTCAACCATGGTTTAAATTTTAATTAAGGACCTTTTAATTTTTCCAATTAGTTTGACTCGTCTCCGACTACCAGGAGGACAGGAAGCGGTGGGAGCTGTTTTGTTCTAATTAATCCTACCTAACCGCAGCAGAGACAATTTGTGACTTACACAAACCGACAAAAGGTAGAAAATTGCTTGTCACCGATTACTTAATAGTAGAAGACTTCATTACCGCTTCGTGTTAAAGACCATTTTAACAAGATACCTCTCGACCTTTAAATTGTGTCTTAAGTGGAGGGAATATAGAGTTGGTTTTTGTTGTCCAATAAGTTCTTGTTAGGTTGGACGTTAGTGAGGTAATCAGGAAAGGAATTAGTGTTTATAGGGGTGCTCGTTTTATGATATAATTGTGTTGAATGTTTTTCTGGTGTGAGGGTTTGTTACAGATTTATGGTGTACCTACCTAATTAGTTTCATAATAAGTAAATAATATCACCTGGGTATGTCATAACATTTACAATTCCAATTATTTTTTCACAATTATTTATTTAGATGTATACACATTTTAGTTAGCGCGACTGCTACGCTAGAAGTTTTGTTTTCGATTCTCAGATGGAGCGTAGTGTTATAGGGTTTTTCAGTGAGTTTCGGATTCAGTGCCCGGTTAATGGCAATAAGCCTTCCTCCTATTACGAGTAGATGGGACTTCAACATACCGGCAAACTGTTGGTATACATGTGACACACGTCTGCTTAACCCTTCTGAGAATACAGGCGTGATAGTATGTACATCTTTAAATAAATCATCATCATTTCATAAATATAGAGAATACTAACTTCAAAAAATACTAACTAATTCAGGGAAAAACGAATAAAATGTAGAGGCAGGTTTACGAACAGCAGGTACTTTACGAGATTGCTTTTAAAAACAAGTATGTAATACGCAGTGGCTTTTATGTTTCACTTTGTTATTTGAAAGTGTTTTTTCATGTGTAAAACACAGAAATAAGTGTATTTTCTCACAAACAAACAGAAAGGAAGAAAACATTCACTGTTACATAGCTAAAATGGTACATATAATATACCTATTTATTCTAAACTTGAATACTGACGTCACGGCTTTTTGAATTCACAAGTCATTATATCAAGAGGTGTGTATAATAATCTATTCTTCTTTACGCTTTAAAGCAAATTGCTACTGGTGGTATGCTTACAATCGATTTATCATTGTATCATCAAACGAGAACCCACAATGCACATCCTTCATATAACTTTATAATCTTAGCATGGAAAATACAAAGAAATACAAAAAGGTAATTAAAACCAGTAGAATTTAAAGAAAATCTTTAACAAAAATTAATTATTCTGAAGCTGTTGAATGATATTGTCAACATTATAAATTGCAAATTTGAGAATCTAGGCAACAAGTAACAGTACATCAGATGTAAAGTCCTTTTTTACCTCTATTCCTAAAATATTAAACTAAATCAGGTTGTATCTTAGTTCTTATCTATCAACACATTTTCATTTTACAACGTTTTAAGTTTTCTGTTTGAATACTCAATTTAGTTCATACATTTTGCATCGAGTTCTTTTAAAAACACCACCCGGAGCTTTCAAACTGTGTAAACGACGTCAGAATTCAATTAGCCGGTTTTGCGAAATACGGAAACAAATGCACGCGACGAAATAACAATTGATTTATGTTGCGACTGTACATAAAAATAATCTGTAGAAAAATTGTTACAATACTTAAAACTTCTAACAATATAAGGGTCACAATAAGGTAAAGTTAGTAAAATCGTAATAAAAACTTATTTTTCTATAATTTCGTTACGCTAGAGGCGAACTGTGGTACGATATCCAGGCCGAGCCATGTGTTGGGGTTTTTATGAAATTCTCAATAACAGTTCAGATTTTGAATTTGTGCCCGTTTAAGACAATAGGCTCGCTCCCTATTACGTACCGACGAACTGTGGGTTTACAATTTATATTACTACACCTTCGCCTAAGCCTTCAGGGAATGTTTTTACTATAATACCCATGAATGTTTGGGTTTATTTAATAAAACACAGTTGTTTTTGTTAAAGTTCCTGCCATAAAGGGTCACACGTCACAACCACCATTTGTATTCTAAAAGGATTGTTACATAGTTGCAATCTGTATGTGAAGATTAGTCTATGAAACCACATTTTCCGCATTTACCTATTCTCGCGTGACTCTGAGCACGTCATTAAAATTATAACAAATGGATTTTCTCTCTCACTCAAATATGTACCAAGATAATTCTTCTGCTTGAGTGCAAAAGCAATTAAAATTATTTGTTTATATAACAAAGCATTTATATTTAGTTGTAATGATTACTTAACCAATATGTAACTTAACTTAAAGTAAATTACAATAACTGGTTGAGGATATTCTTTCAAGCTAAGTTTATGTTTGTGTTAGAATATGCCGCTCTTCAATATCAATTCCTCAAATACATTTAATCAGTATATTTTTTTCATCGGCCGCCTTTCTTAAAGCTAATATTTTTGGATACTCTGCAAGCTTAATTGAAAAAAATATACGTCTTTGATGTGAACAGAGCTTAATATCAATTTGGTTTACATTAAGAGTTTCTTAGAAGCCCGCAGAACGCGAAATTAATATCCCCATACTTTTGGCTTTATGCTTGAAATCGTTTCTCGCTGACTCCCTCCAATTACAGGCAACTGGAATCGGCGATATATTTAGCTTACGCCACACCAAGGTACAGTCAGCAACAGCACATCAAATTACTACAAACTGTCAAATTTCCCCAAATGGATAAAGTGAAAACCGATTTAAGAAATTTGGGAGTTTTAGATACCATAATTTGCTGTTGACCATACAATTTTATTTTGGAAACCATAATGAGTTTGGGAAAAGAGAACATTTTACGTATGTAACGAAACTATGTGATTAAGGATAGTTATTTGAACATTTTGAATTATACTATTATTTGCGTAAGTTGACATGGAAAGAAATTAATTATTATAATCGAATATGTCTGGTGTTATATAAAACTCTTACTATCATATATCTCATACTCTATTTTTATATTTTAATAACCGCACTTTTTTAAGATGAAGACATATTTACCTGACATTTATACGTCACGATGTTTAATACCATAGAGTTTCTTGCCGGTTCTTCTCTAGGAAGCGGCTTACTTAGAAACGTATACCTGGACTCGACATTTCATAAGGCCTGTATATATTTTATATGGCAATAAACCGTTTTTGATTTTACCCAATATAGGTATTCATGCCGTAGCGAATACTAAACTTGTCTAAAAAAAATATAAACGAACAACGATTATTTCGAATATTATTGAGAATTAAATTCAGTTATGTTTTTATAATAGGCACTCCTCTCTGTTATTTTTTCCTCGTTTTCATTAATTTTTCAAGACATTTAGAATCCAATTAGAATAAAATAAACGTTTTGATACATTTTAACGGGTACTTTAATAAAATAAAAATGAAGTTTTTTTTTTGGAAAGCTTACTAGCTATGCGGGTCGCACATTACTAGTATTCTTGTTAACCCCTCGTGCTAAGCTAAAATGCTTATGTTACGAGTGGGTCCACGTCGGTAGTGCAATGGGTGGGATCGGCAACCACATGATCGCAAGTCCGACGCCCTAGCCATTAGGCTACCGCCGCTTTAAACCATAAAATATATAAAAAAGTGGTATAATAAGTGCTCCCGTATAAAAAAAAAAACATGAATTAAATAAAATATGCATATTCGATTTCCAAGCCAAATATATGGGTTTCTTGATAGAAAATTCCTGACCTAAAACGAAACTGAGGCCACTGAGGAAACGTTTCTAGAAATACTACTTCCCTAATTTCTATTTATCGGTGTTACTTATACTTGCTACAATACACTTTCCCTTCTATATAGTGGTGAAAAAATACGATCACTGTTGGTAACACTTAGGTACTCGTGAGTTACACAGGTACAAGATGTCTGAAGATACGAGGGCTCGCGAAATAAACTAAGGCTACGCCATACTTTATGTCTCGACTTGGCGGAGCACTGCCGTGCGTCCCGATAAATTAGAGAGAACACTTTAGCTATCTCTAGTGGGTTGTAAAGTCGATAGAAGCGGTAATAATTTGTCTGTTAACTCTCAGTAATTCAAGATTTTATGTTACACTAGCTTTTTGTGTCATGCTCTGCCTTAGAGCCACCATAATGAAAACCGATCAATTACATCATAAAATGATGTACTGCACACGTATATTGCGCAGTATAAGGCAAAGTATAGTATAGAAATAGTATATATTAGGTAAAAATCATGTGGTTGCCGGTTCAAAACCCACCCATTGCAATACCGACGTGAACCCACACGTAACACAAGCATTTAGCTTAGCACGAAGGGTTAAATGAATACTAGTAATGTGCGGCCCACATTGCGAGTAAGCTTTAAAAAAAAATGCATTGATTGTGGCACTGCCACGGAGCATACTCTCTAGCCGAGCCACTTAGAAGATTCAGATGTCACTTAGAGTTCTGGTAATCCTACAGTACTCAGGAATAATATAAAATATTATTTATTGTAATATATATTTATTAATATTTTTTATATATCTGTCATTTTCATCCTATCGGGTCGGCTGTTGGATTGAATGTAATCTCCCAGTAAATTTAATTCGCTTTATGAAAAATATACAATTTGTGTTATTTCTTTTTTGAATCGACAAAAAAGTTGCGTTGATAACGTTTCGCAAAGGTACCAAATAAAAATACTAAATAGGCAATATGCATTTGAAACAGATGAGGGTAATATTTTTTTTTGGTGTACTATTTTGAATCCTCATTACGGCTCTATCAATATTTCCTGATTTTATTCCTTTTTCGATGTGAAAATAATTATTGAAATGTGCAAAAAAAATGTGGGAAATTCAGAGCGGTTGAAACGGAGCGTTATTGGTCAGACGATTTGACCAATGGCGTCAGTCGAGTGTGACGTCAAAGTCTATGTGTATGTCACTGTCAAAAGCGCTTGTTCTGTTCGTAACGACTGTGAAGCTCTGAAATTGTATTAATTATCATTGTTCAATATCAAATTATTACACTTATTCTGTGAGATAAAACTTTGTGACAAAATGACTGACAGCGGTTATGTGAAGGTAATGTGTGACTTTGACGTCACGCGCCAAGCGCGCCATAATGGCGGGCGTTCAAAACGCCTGAAAAAGTTTAAAATTAAAAAAAATATATATATATATATACTACATTTTACATTTTTGGTGCTGAATATTATTTAACAGTAATAAAACGATATAAGCTATCATAAAAAAAATATAAAAAAAATCAGTGCATATTCCCTATTATAAAAAATCTTAAAATTCCACGTTAAAATCTAAAAAGCTCTGTAAAATCTGAAAAGATTGTAATATTAAAGGAAAAGGCGTCTATCCATTAACATATAAAACAACAACTTTTTCTATTTGATACACGAGAAGATTCAAAAAACTGAAGGGAAGTTTAATCAGCGCAAAGTACTCCCATTGGAGCGTTTCCAATCCTCACTGGAGCGAAACTTGGACAGGAAACTCAACCCTTCCGACGGCGGCGGAACTCGCAAAAAGGTTTGTTTAATAACTTGTTTGTGGAATCCTTTTTTGGAGGGTTATTTGAACTCAAATTGGATGTTTGGAGGTTAGATTAAAACAGCGGTCATTTTTGCGGTGGAAATTTGAATGAGATGGTTTTATATTTCTTTTAGGTTTTCTGGAAATCTCCATATTGAATTTAGGTATCCTTTTTGTTTTGAAGAACACAAGCGGCACGTGTACGAGAGAGAGAGAGATATGCTGTTTAAACACGTTTTCCATGTTTGTGCCAGTTTCCGCCTCCTATTTACTCTTCTGATTAATTTCGTAGCGGGGTTCGAGACAGTTAAATGAATTACCTGCAGCACGCGAGCGTCTTAGCTAAGTTTTTCGTTTGTTCATTACAACGTCAGGAAACACAGGAACGTAAGATAAGAATCGCTCCTTATTTGCATGATTACGTATGCAAGATTTTATAGAATGGGATCTAAGATTCTAGGATTCCTCTCTTAATGTAATGTAAGAGATTACTACCCCCCTGCCTACCCATGGCTATAGTGCTGTAAAAGTACCGAAACGTCGGGAATTAAATAATATCAATATAACCACCACACCTGCATTCCCCAAAAGGTTAGGCAGAGGCGTACCTAATATACACCCACAGTTTGCCTGTATGCCAATAACATGGGGCCTAAAGCCCCATGTTATAGGAGTAGGCCATTAACCGGGCACTAATCCAGACTCCGAGCTGCTACTGAGAATTTCATAGAAAAACCCAATAACACTGTTCGACCTGAGGATCGAACCCAGGACCACTAGCGTAGCAGTCGCGTTTAGGACCACTAGACTAATGAGGCAGTCTAGTGTCTTGTACCTATAATTATCGCGATAAAATCTGTAGAACTAGTTATTTATCGCGATTATATTAAGCTAAGAATATATTATTTGGTATAGCGGTCTTTTTTACGCAACTCCACGACAAAGCGCCGGAATATAGTATTAGGATTCCTTCCATATGTAACAATAATTGTTCCGTGCGGACAAAACGAAAGACGCTATGTATAAATTTAGTCCGTATTCCTCCGATATTTGTGTGTCTTAAGTTACTTGAGAATGTTTCGTGTGTGTTACATGTTACGCTTCCTTTACATACTTTATAACCGTACAGGCAAGTTTACTTAAACATGACTCGGTAAAGCGTGTTTTATTTAGCTTAACTAATGTTTTGCAGTACTTTATCCGAAGCTCTTGGTAGATTTTAATAAATTAACAGTTAATTTAACGATAACTTACTTAAAGTTATCTCGTAATTTCACGTTAACTGAGTCTAGGCTATAGCGTATGCGTGTGTGGGACCGATGCGGAACCAATAACACTGCTGCAACCTGGAAATCGAACCTAAGAAGTCGTGCTCATCAGCCGCGCTAGACAACTAACGTAGTAAACATAATTGACTTAATCAAAGAATCTGTTGTTTTTTAACGTTTCTATGAAATACCTTATTAGTTTAGTGGTCCCAAGCGCGACTGCTACGCTAAAGGTCCTAGGTTCGATTCCCAATGTCGAGCAATGTGTTATTGAGCTTTCCTATGTAATTCTAGTAACCAGATACAGCTCAGAATTTGGGATTTGTACCCGATTAATGGCAATAGGGACCCCCTATTACATGGGACCAAAACAAACCGGAAATCTGTGGGTGAACTTTAGTACGCCTCTGCCTAACCCTTCGTGGAATACAGGCGCGATTGCATATATGTATGAGTATGAAATGTGTAATATTTCCATACTAAATGGTTCTTACGTCCACCTCCGAAAAACCATCATAAGAAAGATATGCCCAAGAGCATTGAGACCTTTAGAAACTCTTACAATAATAATAGTGTTCCAATAAGTAACAATAAGATTTGTTTAAAACAACTTGGCATTACTTTAATAACTTGGAAACTGAAGCAACAAAGCTATAGTTGGTTCGGACCCGGACCTTTCTTCGAAGAAATGAGATTTCTTGTATTTTCATAGAAAGAAAAAACACTTGTTGGAAACAAAGGTCGCAGCTAGAAAAATATTACGACAACCACAAACAAAGCGCGATTGAAGGGGTGATTGAACACAAACTTGATCTATACAATAACATAAGGAAAATTCTCCTTTTACCTGTAGTTGTCGGCATGAGTCCTTAGTGATATTTTCACCTGCACAAGAATTCATACCATTATTTTTACTTCAAAAAGAAATACTGGTTTCTGACACTTACGCGAATATTAGACATTGAAATAAAACTACTTTTTACGGATTTTATCGCGTTGTATTGATATTATTTGATTCCCGACGATTCGGATCCTTTACAGCATCCATGGTCACGGGTAGTAGAGGTATTTACCGACGGTAGACCACCACCCAACACAGTTATCTAACCGCGTGAAACGTGCCACAGTAAAAGAACACATCGCTGATGTCAAACACCGCCGTTTCAAGAAGTCAGCAGTTTGTGAACATACTCTAGACAAGGCCCAGCACTACATCAGATTTGATAAACCACAAGTCCTCGCAAAAGAAAACCGATTCCTTCCCAGGATGATCCGTGAGGCTATTGAAATTAAAAAACATCCAAATTTCAATAGAGAAGATGGCTGGGTCTTACCACCTGCTTGGAACCCCATTATAGATTCCATAAAATCAAAATCCAAGTCCAAAACTGCAAGACCGAAGGATACGGTGAGCTCGTTCTGCGTGAATCGGATCGCCAATAATTAACAAAAATGTAAGGTAGCTGTTAGTAATTGTAACATTAAGACGTCCAACAACTTAGTCTACCCGTGACCATGGATGCTGTAAAGGATCCGAAACGTCGGGAATCAAATAATATCAATACAACGCGATAAAATCCGTAAAAAGTAGTTTTATTTCAATTCAAA
Source organism: Acronicta aceris (assembly GCA_910591435.1). Taxonomy (NCBI): domain Eukaryota; kingdom Metazoa; phylum Arthropoda; class Insecta; order Lepidoptera; family Noctuidae; genus Acronicta; species Acronicta aceris. Next base: position 1,061,511 of record OU342767.1, on the reverse strand, counting down.
AAGCGTCTCTATGCCTTTTATACCTGTAAAATAGAATCAAGTAATGCGTGAAGATACGAGTATTGAGATTTTCCATCTAATTAATGATGTAGATAAATAAAATTGAAGCGTCGGTTTGTTATGTCAAAATAACAGCTTTTTACTTAATGCATACTCAATTTTTAATATTTTTGTGTATCTCGGAACATAATGTCCGAAACGTCTGGACCAATTTTGACGTGGCAGATAGCTGATGTTATAAGGAGTTACATAGGCTCCTTTTATTTTAGTTAACATTTTGTCGTTAGTAATCTATTTGGCGGAAGTAGAGGTGTGCGGGTTGATGAGGGTGAACATTTACATGCACGAACTTATCCTCAGTACTGGTGCTTCATGCTCCCGACTCGTGTCGACCGTTCAGTGTGTCTGTATTTGTGTCAATGTACCTTATTTCATTACACTTTGACTGAGTACCAATAATGTAGAAAACACTCACAATAACAATAACTCTCTTATCTCCAAACGTGTGGGTTTAAATGCCAAAATAATTATCGTTTAAAATAAACACTGCTCTACCAGCGAATCCTCACACTCAGTAGCATTTATTTCGATCATCAAACGCCTGGAAGAACCCTGAATTCTCTGAAAGGTTAAGCAGACGTATACTAATGTACACCCACAGTTCGCCGGTATATTTAGATCCCATGTAATAGGGGACGAGCCTATTGCCATTAACCGGACATAAATCCAAACTCGAAGCTGCGACTGAGAATTTCATAGAGAAACACTTTGCTTGTCCTGGAACCCAGGATCTCTAGCATAGCAGTGGCGTGTAAAACCACTAGACTAATGAGACAGTAAGAGTATACTACATTTATTTTACAAGGTAATTGTAAACACACAAGGTAATTAATTGCACACGTATTTATTATTTACAAGGTAATTGTAAATTTCGTACCTGTTAGATTACTCTCGAAGGTCAGAAATTAATTTACGCTATAATAACTCAAGAGAGTGGAGGAATACTGGGAATATAATACGGTGACTATATTTATAACACGTATCTATTTCTCTGTCTTATACGTAAATCTTATGCTTTTCTTAGTAATAATTACAGTAAATATTTTCAAGAAAAATCATAAAATTTTATATTTTTCATCATTTTTACGGCCCGGTTCGAGGAAAGTAAGCTCATTTTCAAGTTTCCATTAACTCTGTCGGAAATTACAGTTCGTCAGTAATGGCTTTTTACACTCACACTTACAGTTGCAATCAGCTATAAGAAATGAAAGCTTTCTTGCTTTATGACCAACGAACCAAGCAAACAGCTACTCTCGAATTTCTTTACTTTTAATTAATATATATTCTGCCGTCATATTTGTCTTTTTATATAATGTATTTTACTACTCTCCAATCTCTTTACTTTTAAAATATCTCACCCAAATCATTTACTGCTAGAGAGTGCCTAACTTTTAATATTTTTCGTGCATAAAAGCTGCACAGTTAGGAGCTCGGGGCACAAGAATACATTGTGTTTGTTATTTGTTACTTGACGGATAAATGGTTTGAAATCACTCCTGCATTTTTCAGACTAGGGTTCAGTGCTGTAACTAGCCCTTTATGTGCCCCGGTACAAGTTTCTATGTAGATATAACTGCGCATTCGAAAAATAGTTTGGTCTGATCATTATTGCGCCTCACCAGGGTGTGCGCCCTGTGCCTGCCCAGGCATATGGCGTACACCCTGGAGAAGTATTATCTTTAGTAGTATTAGAAATATATAATTAGAAGTATTATAGGTGGGCACCGATAATACTTCTCTGACTCCAATTTGAACCAAAGCACGGCACGTGGTTCTCTACTTACACCTTAGAAAAAGAAAGTTATTATTTTCAAGTCAACCCCTCTTCTCACGGGCTGAAAGTGTTTGACTAACTACTTATCATCTTTGGATCGTAGTAATCTTAGCCTAAGTCAGTCTAAACCATTAGTCTAGCAGTCAATAAAAAATATAGTATAGCAGTAAATTATTCTGTTCATTGTAACTTCGAACCATCTTGGTAGTTATTATAATATTAATCTGTTACATTTGGTAGGTATTTAATAACAGCGCTACACATTGAGGTAATGTGTACTATTGTACTAATGTTTACACTGTAAATTAAGATGTAATAGCATTTTTCAAGACATAAAAACATAGATTTAAGTAACAAAACGATCATGCTTGGATCCTTAAAAGGTTAAGGCAAGTCTATTGTAATTAATCTTGTAAAATCCAAGTTCCGAGCTGCTATTGAGAATTTTCGAATGAGCTGGACTCTTTTCAAAAAGACTGGTCCTTTGGCTCCACACCAATAGACAGAGAGAACTGGAAGAAGAGCCTTTGCCCTGCAGTGGGACACTATAAGCATTTAATATTAATAAGTAATATTAAGAATTTTTGAATACCCAGATAAACCAAAGGGAATCAAACCCAGGAACTCACACTCAGTAGCCGCGCCTGAGACCACTAGACAGCACAGGCAGTTACTTTATAAAGAAATAAAATTTTAAAATGGCATTATTCCAAAAAAAATAGTTATGTCGACGGTTCTCCAAGATAGTTCTTTTGTAGGCATGATATAGATAGCTGTCATGCTACGTGAGCTGAACATAAGCAACTCCCAAGCAACGCTATAATTTTCTACTTACGCTTTAGTACCATAGTTTTTAATACTTCAGTGGTATTACATCATAATCCTTCCGAGCTAAGCGTTATACGTATTACTGTCTAGCACAGAGGTAGGTATAACAAATACAAAGTTGTTATCCCTACCTCTGTGCTAGACAGTACGTCTTTTTGCTAAGATCTGAAACGTATTATAGTTTGCTTCGCTTTACAATAAATAGCACTTTAATTTCCCTTACCCTACATAATTATTCTAAGGTTAAAAGTTATAGCTAAGACAAAAATAATAAAAATCCATGGATATTCTCCGTCGATGGCCCATCAAGATATTCTAAGACACTTTAATATGAATTATAATATCCAGGATACAGTTTTAGCAATTTTCTTAATGATCTATAAATATAAATTGCCGCATATATGAAAGATCATCGCTTGTGTACATCTAGAATTTATCGTTGTGACGTTGTTGTGTTGTTAATGTCAGGACACGATATATGAAAGATTTTATACACCGTAAAAGTTTGTTTGAGAGTAAAATTTACGTTGGCAAAGCGACGTACGTGTGGCTAGTTGGAATAATTATATTTGGAACTATTCTATCTAGATATTTAGTTGAAATTCGTATGTCCAAAATATATGTACAAGAATACATCACACTGTGCAATGCTGGCTTGAGCTTGCCTACCAACACGCATTAGCCACTGTTACCAACACGCTTTGTGACGTCACAAACAAAACACACAATATATCTTCTACTCGTATAATATAGAACACTGCAGGAACGGACTTAGGCAAGAGGTATTCGGACAGAAATAAAATTGATACAACCTTTTTTGTAATAATTATGCTTATTCGACCTCAAGAAGGTTTCGAAATTGCGCCCGTCGCCGGACGTTTTAGGCAACTGCATTAGTTTTTTTTTCATTTTAGACAATTCTGCCGATGGCGACAGCTTATAAGTGAATCAAAATTATTATATTTTTCCAGAATTTACTTTCACTGTTTACCCTCCCTCATATTTAACTTCTTAATCAAATAGAATTGGCAGACCAGCGAGACAAAATTTCAAGAAACAACTAAATTAAAATTAAATTGGCTCGATCAAATAAGTTAGAATTAGCAAGTATTGTTTACCTCGTCTTCTAGTTGTTGACTCACTCTAACTAACTAAACAATATAGAAACCAATAACTTAACGCAAGACAAATATAAGAAAAACATTAACTGCGTAGTTCGGTGGCCTCGCAACTGTTATCTAATATACCAAACAAAATACGTAATATAAAGTAACGATAAAAATAGCATAGTTTAGAAATTTAGATACATATATTTATCGGAATAATCTAATAATAATAATAACCGTAAACTTCTATAGTTTCCTTAATCTGTGGCTCTGGTAGATGGCCATGCCTGTTGTGTTGCCAGCTCCCCTTTTTTTGTTTTTCTATTTTGCGTAACCTTTTGCTAGGTACTATATAAGTTTTTGATTGTACAGTTGCATTTTGATTTGTTGTGTGTCATAAGGGCGAAAATAAAAACATTTCTTTCTTGTTTCTTTTTCTTTAAATAAAAATGATATCGAATATTCTTTTTGCCAAAATATTTAACCAAAGTCAAAGTTCCATTAGTCTTATGATTTCCAAAAATATATCAATAGTTAATGGATGTTTTAATATACCGTTGATTAAATTCTGGGTAAGGAATACTATAATAAGTACCTAGCAATTTTCTTTTCTTTCAATTTACTTTTTCATTTAATTTAGTTATATAATATTAATTCAAACAATAACTACAATGGAAAAATGTTTTAACATTTTGGGTGACACATTTTAAAGTAAAAAAGTCTTTTTGTATAGGTATTATTGAGTACTGACTGTTATAGTTCCGTGGATATATCGCACGAGTGATCCTTCTTGACTGCTTTACAGAAATAACAATCATCTGCTTCTTCTGTTCTGCTGCTTGCATCGTTACGTATTAGTCTCGTTTTTCCCAATCCTATGAGTATTTACGAATTTTTTTTCTTAGCAGATGTTAAAATTTTACGATTATAGGTTATAGCGAGTAATGTGGTATTCCACTATATTATTATGTAAAGTGATAAAATTTTGTTAAAAAGGTAGCTACGTTTTCAAAAATAAATAGATATCTTTACTCTGCGAGATGTCGTCTCCAGTGGATATAATACCTCAATGCTATCATCCATGTTCTTGCTTGAATTATTAATATTTCTGTTTGACGCAACACTGCGTGAGCACAGTACTGCGCAGTATATTTTAGTCCGTCTCTGGACTATGCAAATACGTTGTTTTGGTACAGGTATGAAGCGACACACCTTGTCAGAATTTCAAACGAACTTATGTACCTCAAATATTAATACGGATCCGCTTAGTATAACGGGCATTTTAGGGTTATTGTGGAAGTGTATTAAAGTAAGGATGATGAGGTAACGTTACGGAGTGTTTTGTTCTTAATAATAGCTTAGTAGATATGCTGGAAGAAACCTACTCACGTTTAAGTGAACATTTTTTTCAATCTGCTACAAAAAAAAGTTTAGCTTAGGAAATAATGAGGAAATATAAATCTTGAACGATATTTATTTATTTATCGCGGCAGAATACCTAATCATATAAAATGCTTTGTCCTGAATGACTGACTGACGGATTAACGTACAGCCTAAACCGCTGATCGTAGAGACCTGAAACTTGGAGGGTATGTTCTTTGTATGACGTAGGCGCCCGATAAGAAACGTATTTCCGAAATTCTTCCCCTAAGGTTGTGAAAAGGGAGGGTGAAAGTTTGTATGAAAGTCTGTAATTTTGTAGCTAGTGAAATCGCGGTAGTATGTTTATGTTAAGGTGAATTTTAAATATATTTATGTAATTTATGGTCAATTTTGACTGTTAGGCTGTCCTAACAGTCAAAATTGACCGTTTGACAGTTGTTTGACAATTAAATATGTAGCAATTATAACGATTTTAGTTGTGAGTATTATAATAAGTATTGTCTTGAATGCTACTTCCATAAACCTAGGATGTATTTCAGACTACAAATAATGAAAAATGATTTGGGGGCTAGGTCGGACAATCAGCTTCAACGCAAAAACAATAATGTAACATCCTGTGTAGGTGACATGGATTCACGAATTCATGGATTCATTCCGGTATTCTCTCTTGCAGTGAACGATGCAATCAGGGCGATACTGCAGTCTCAAAAATTAACACAGAAAATAAACGAGTTCTTTTGAAGATTAAAATTCACTTTTATAAATAAATATTATAGTAACCTTTATTCGAAACTAATCAGAATTGTAACCTGCTTCTTCTGGTTCTCCTTCTTTAGCCAACTAAACTACAGAGATCACTGTTAGTGATGTAGAAATTCTCTTCCACATTTTAATGTGACGTCAACAATATCTATTGATGACTGGGTACCTACTGTTTCTATCAATCAACATGACTTACTTTCCTGTTCTTTTATGCTTTTTGCAATTGAGTCACTACCTGGAGCGGCATCTCTTTCTCACAACCTAAAAATGATTGCGTTAACACGTTATAATATGGCCCCAGGTGACTATTTTGCCCATAAATGTAATAAGTATTTAACTGACGTTACTAATAAATTAAAGGTAAGATTAAAACTTTCCGAGCATGGAACAAAACGGCTGCTGATAACAAGGACAGGATCGTATAACAAAGTACGTACGAAATAGGATTCATATAACTCAAGCAATTTTCCCATCTCAAATAAGACAATTAAAAAGATATTAGCTTTGAAAAGTGACGGCGCGGCACGGCGAAGCTATTTTACTTGAACTTGCCAAGACAAGCAATTATCATGTCTCCGAGTTTATTGATATTTCGTTACAATACCCAATGTTAATATTCTATCAGGTTAAGTGATGCAGTGTCGGGCAAAATCTTGTATTTCTCCATTAAAATTATGGAATTTAAAATAATTTGAAGCACAGACTTGTTATCGAAAGTAATTTTATTCCGTAAATATTCTCGTACAAGATTAATTGCAAATATTGGCTTTAAAATAACTTCAACATTTGTTTAGAAACTACAAATGGAAACAAATAACCTCTTGTTTTTATAGGACAAGAAGAGTAAGAGCACGTTGTATAAAAATATTCTTTTTTATAGAAAACAATGAGCACTCGAGTGTATACTTACGCCAAGGTATACGCCAAGCGTGACCGTCATGCCATAGACAAATGAGTTGCTGTCAGTAGAGAGGCAGGTATTTTGTTCCGGGGAAACCCTACGAGTGTAATGATTCGTTGATATAAAACACATTTAGATACTTAGGTATACAATATACTGTATCCGCCATCAGCTAATAATCAGATTCATTCTACAGGCTTCAGGCAAAGCTTTTATACAAGATATCTACATGCATTATCTTAATCGCTTTATTAATAATCATGTGTCCTGTCATCTCATATAAATATATGCGAGCGAGCGCATGTTGGAATGGCTAAATGCAGAATTAATCCCTCCATTTTAGGTGACATTTAGTTCCTGCATGCCTAAGAGATTTTCTCAACAGGAAGTGAAGTCTGCCAACTCGAACTCTCCATATAAACTACATAGAGGCACTTATAAAATATCCAGTCTTGATGCTTGGTTAGACACTTTTTATGGAAAATCTCCATGGTTACTCATTTAAATTATTTTTTAAGGTCGGGCTTTGGAGAAGGACATGCGCTACCTTATGTCAAAAAAGTCTTTCGAGATACAAGTGAAACTGCGGTAACAGCTAGTATGTGATATGTGTGTTATGTAGGTACATAGGCCTAAGTGAGGCAAATCCTCGATTATGTAGAAACCCTTGCGTCAATCCGTCGATGTGGGTGATCACTCAGCCGCCCACATCTTGGCGTGCGCCAAGCTGATTGAAGCTCGTCAATCATCCAGCAATGGGTTTGATCTAGGTACACATCACATGTGTAAGGAAATAATTGCTTTTATTGTCTTATTAATAGCAATATTAGTAGCAAATAACTTACAAGTTACTATGAGCGTTCATAGTATCATTTGGATATTTTTTTTGTAACACACTAATTGGTCTGTTTCAAGCGCAGGCGCTGATGGTGAGGTTTTGAGCGCGATTCGCAGATCTAGCTTTTATTCCTAATAGCAACCCAAAGTCTGAATGGTTTCTGGTAAATGGCAATAGGCTTGACTCTTGTTCCGGGAAACTTAAGAATATATCGGCAAACCATAAATACGTGTCACACAATACCTTTGCCTAACCTTTCATAGAGTACTCGTACAAGCATATCTTATGTACAAGAATAGTCAATTATCTCTTTGTGATGTTTTTTAGCATTTTCCATGCTAAGATACTAAAGTTATTTTAGTGAAGGAAAAGTTCGATCGCAAGCAGGATCTGCACCTGCGTGTTCTGGTTAGTTACACCAGACGCTAGACCAGACCTCTAAGGGGACTCGCGGTGGCTTACCAGAAGACGCAGGTTCAAATCCTGTCCGCAATCGAATTTTTCCTTCACTAAAATAACAATAGTGAGTATTGTTAGCGACGTCATAGCCAAAAATGCCGCCCAACAAAACTGCTTTTTTTATTTTCCGTTTTTAATTAATTCCGTTTACATTTTAATCAAAGTTAACTGTCTTACATAAATACATACACGTGTCTACATTATTTTGTAAACACAAATAGTTCCTTGTTGTCGTCAAAAAATAGAACCCTCTTCCTTTTCCCGGAGGTGTCATAAAAGAAGGCTAAGTGATTGGATGCAGCATCCGCATTCGTGTGAGAACATCTTAGTGCGATTACTGACCGTCAAACGTAATGGATGGCGGATTATCTGCGCACTGACAGCTATTATTGTGAAAGATCAAAGGGAAAGTGTATGGCATATTCTTTGTAAACAAGTAATACAATTGAACCGAAGTGAGGTTAGCGTTAAATCAATGAACTAAATTAATTAATCCGGTTACTGTACATAAGAGATATTTAAGAAAAAATAATATTAGAGATCTTTATAGGAGTAATAGAAGCTAAAATAATTATCATTAGAATTTTTGTTCGTTTGCCTGTATGTTTGTACGCGCATCGCGAGAAAACGACTGCACAAATTTGGTTGCGGTTTTTACAATTGCATTGAGAAATAATAGCAGTGAGAAATTACCTATATTCTAACCCGTAAAGTAGTACAGTAAATTTTGTACACACAGTAAAGTAGTAATACAAACTTCGGACGTCATGAGAGACAACAACGGAAATAAAAAAGATGTCTATTTGAGTAGGAATGTAATAAATTAAATAGCCTTTGTGCATTATAATAAGAAATATCTTCCCGATTCTATAGGTACCTCCAAGAATTCGGATTATCTGTTCGATCTCAATATAACGGGTACTTGAGTGACGTCTTTGTCAGGAGCCGCTCCTGAATAATTTATTAACGCTGAGTGTGACGCGTCCCCGCTTGTCAGGTCATGTTCCACTCGCCTGTAGGAGACAGCAGTAGATTATGATACGTGGGAGAATACACTAGGTTTAGTCGACGTTTTCATACTGTGCCAATCTTTTGTGCCTAATTAATTATCACTTATTCAAGGACCTAAGCTTCAGGCAGTTTTAAGAGTAGCAGTTTGAATTCCTAAGAAATGATGTGCCACTTAACTTTTTAAGATCAAGGTGGATGGATTCCTTTCCGCACCTAGATACCTTATATACCTTAGATTTTCACATCACAAAGGTACTAAAAAAAGTGTTAAAAAGTTTTAATATAATAATAAATTTAAGCTCTCTAGCAATGTGGGTCGCACATTACTAGTTTTTTTTTTATTTTGAAAAAACGTTGCTCCACAGTAGGATTTTCTCCTGTATCGTGGGTGCGTTTACAAACACAAATTCTCACATACACAAACGTCCAAACCCGGAAAAACTACCTGTAGATCATACAAATATTTGCTCCGTGTGGGGATCGAACCCACAACACGTAGCTCAGAAGCCGATCGCTCAACCGCTACTCCAATCGTGTCGTCGTATATTATTCTTGTTAATCCCTCATGGTAAGCTAAATGCATTACGAGTGGGCTCACGTCGGTAGTGCAATAATTGGGTTTCAAACCGGCAACCACATGATCGCAAGTCCGACGCCATAGCCATTAGGCTACAGCCACTTAACTAGATATTGGTTTTATATTTAGTTAAATTTTTTAGCAAGTATTGTACTTTGCCCTATTCATTAAAATCGTGCAATTTGAGAAAAGTTTCACAAAACTATCTATTGCAGCGCTTTAGAAAAGGGAAATAAATAATTCAATCACAAATCATGTTTGAGTATAAACATTTACCATGTGTTAAATAACTTGCTCTACTCATTAGACTGGCTGCAACTAGTGAGACTGCACTAACCATTCTCCATTTTACCACTAAGGTGGCAAACAAGCATACGGCCCGCCTGAAGGTAAGAGGTTACCATAGCCTATGGACGCTTGCAACAATAGGGGTATCACTCGCGCATTGCCGACCCTTGAGAAGCCTCCAGCCCTCTGTCTACCGATGTCATTTAATTACCCGAACCCTGTTGCCATGTTACTTAATAAAACTAGCAGCATTCTCTGTTTATCCGCCGTCTTAAGGTACTCATCATTATCAATACGGCATATAATTACAATCACAGAAAAGTCTGAAGTATGAAGTATGATGCCAATTCGAGGGCTAGAGAGAATGTACCTAGGCAGTCCATGGTCACATCACTATACTTGATTGAAAATATATATGTACTTACTAACTCGTTATTACTATCCCTATTACATTTCCGATAAAAAAATTCCTTACGTAATAAAACGCGGGCATTCAGTTGGAACAAAAGATCTGTTTGATGTCGACAAATAACTAAATTAGGGCAATTTTCCTCGGGTAGCTGTAAGAAGCATGGCCTCTCCTCGGCGCAGGTGTGAGGCAGGGTTAATTTAATATAACCTCCTTGTTTGCCCTCGGCTTGCCTTTCACGTGAATTATTTGTCATTTATAAATATATTTTGTTATTTTGTTGACGTAGACTAAAGCCTTTACAGACTGCAAAGTCACTTAGGAGACCTTTATATTGCTTATTATAGTTTGACAGCCTCGTACGACATGAATGTAATCGTTTCGTTTAAAGAGCTATTTTCACTCTTATCGAATTAACTTTTAAGAAAGAAAAATATGTTTAATTTATCAGAAGACCTCATTAAACAACTTTATATTATCCTGTATAAGTACCCGAGTATTTAGTGTTTCTGTTATTAGTTATCAGGTTTTTTACACTTTCGAACTTTGAAACCCTCTTACTAACCTAAAAATATTTTCGCTAGAAGTCGCTTGCATAGCTGTTATGACAGTTTTCAAATGTGTTATGGAAATCCTGTCCGATCCGTGAAAGTATTGTTAGGTATCGAGACCCGATTGTTAGGTATCGAGGTATATTTATATAAATATTTTCACTTAGCAAAAAAAAACCCCGAAAAAAATATATTTATAAAACGAAGAAACTGAAATGGCAGTTACGATGGCAGCGACACCGTCCCTGGGTGCCAAACTTACTAAAGTCCATGATAAATTTACCACATTTAAAAATATCGGAAATTTTAAACTTAGTTAATATGTTTACTTTCATAAGTAGGTATTTAATCTTTCTTATTTTATTTAGTAATGTGATTGGGATACCTAATTATGGCACTATCGAATCAGACAAGATTTTTAAAACATAGTAAATACCGTAGCAGTTCACGTGATCATTCTATGAAAGAAATCAGTAGAGTTTTTAATTAATTCAAGCACCAATTGCCACAACCCACGGGCATATTCTTCGTCCAACAGAAGAACTAAAACTTACCTCACTGATTCTAGGAATGCGAGCGTAGGTACTCAATCCGCGCGCAAGCTCCAACGTTATTATTGACAAAGGGGTAGGTACTATGTACACTATTAAAGAATATTTATCTGATAAGTTAAATTAAATATACTCAATATTATTATTATTTAGTATTAAGTAAGTCGACATTATTTTATTATTCACTGGTTCATATGTAAACAAACATCATTGACATATGTATTATTTTTTTCATTTAATTATAATTATTCACTAATGTGTTAGAATTTATATTTTGTATGCTATGTAGCAGATTATGGTGATACGAATTCATTAAATGTAACAACTCATGCACCTACCCATATTCTGCAAAATAAATGATTTGATTTGATTTGTCGTTACCTTGAAAATGTAACAAAAGAGGCAAATACAAACAACCACAAACAAAATACTTAATACCAATTTCCTACGACATAATATATGGATGACCTTATTTACGCACGTAACTCTTAATTAGAAAGGTCACAGGATAATTAATGGAGTTAATGACCTCTTGCTTCCACAGACAACAAATGCTCTACTGGCTGTCGTTATCAGAGTATACTACCTTATTCATTAATTTATTTTGGAACAATGCGGAATTACGAAACCCCTTTTAAGAAATACAATGCCTAAATAATCTAGAATTTCGAAACGAGTTTTTGACTCGTAAATCTTCAAGCTTTTAGGCTGTACCTTTGCATACCATACTAATGAAATTGCTCTATCGAAATTCATACCTACACTGTTTCTGTTTCTTCGTCCTAAGCAAGTAGACTAAATTTATAATTGATTTCGACGCTATATTTCTTACCTTACGAAAGTGAAACGTAGTGCCATCACGTATTCAAGTCAGTGATGAATTAATAATTAAAGTTGTCAGCTATTCCTTGTGCCGTCGTGATAATCACTCCATGCAGATAAATTATTAATCCGAGTGCGATGTGCAATAATTACTGAAATATGCTTTGGGTACTGCTACAGCCCTAACAGTACCGTAAAGGGCACAGTATATTGTATTCCGAAATATAAAATTAAATTTTTCCAACGATGGTTTTGTAGTCAGACACCATTCGCTGGTGTTATTCGGAACTGCATAGGATGTAGATGGTGCTTGAGTCGCTCTAACAGATGTAGTATCCTCCTAAAAAAGAGAAATAATTTGTTTTGACGGTGTATAATCGTGCTATTTTTTAAATACCTTTTGTTAGTGAAACATAAAGAAACAGATATACATATGTACAGTCAACAGCACAGCAAGTTCCCACAAACTGTCAAATGTCTCCAATGGATAATAAACTCTAAAATAATGCTATAGTTTACACGTATTGCAAGACCCGATTTTGGTTAAGAAAAGGCTGGGCCAGTTTTGACCTGAATGAACCTTAATGAATTGTAACATATTGAACCCACTGGTTAATTTTTTACTTAGCTACAACAAGGAGCGCAAATTAACTAATAAAATAAGTTACTAAGTATCTCGCCTATCTCGGGCGAAGCGCGGCGGTAATGGCGTCGTATGAACGCCGCGTTCCTGCCATACCTGATTACATGGATGATACACGATGCTCACTATTTTGATTACACCTTCTTCATTTCGTGTGTCACTTTTATTAGTGGTGATATTGTTTTAGTGAGGAAATTAATATTACGTTGTACCTACGCCATTTTTCTGTACGGAAAATCCCCATAGGTATATCGTTCGCCGCAAAGGGAAGCGGCAGGGATGTCGGACACGTAGCTACTAAAAACAGCACCTGCCTAAGAGTGTGGTTAGTATCACGAGTTAGTATTTTGAGTATCACGACCATAACGGGCTGCGAACGACCATACTTGTAGCAATCACGTGTGCCGCCTGCTGGTGCAATTATCTGTTTGGGCAGCGGACTCCCCAAGTCAGCCGCCCGCAGAACGCAGCTCAAGGAGGTCGGAAGTCTGTCTACGAAGTTGTACGTCTGAATGATCTTAACAATCGTAATCGTAGATAGATACTTCAATTCTTACATCATACCTTATTTTATTTACTTCAATAAGTTACCATTTCGTTTTAGCAATTTATTTATAGGTACCAGATAGGAGGAATACATAACATAGTACAACTTATATTTGAATAAGCGCAAGATCTCAAACATGTCAATTAAAATATCGAGTCAAAATTGTAATAACGAAACCCTAAAGTCATTTTATTCAAGAAATTTGTCATACCAACTTAACACAAAACTTGTGGCCATACTACTGTAGTACCCACAATGACTACGATATAGGTGCGCACACGCAAACAATAGCAGTTTGTGCAAATAGGTTTCAGTTTCCTATAACTCGACCCACTGATGGATCAAGGGGCCATAATTTCAGGTATTATAATTATCTTTTCAGTATAAGTTAACACCATATTATAAACCACTATAATCGATTCAGCAGTCGATTTTATTCGAACTCTTGGGCTTGTCCTTTCACAGGTTGTAGGCATCATAGATACCATATAAATAAAAGTAAGAGTTTAGGCAATGAATAGGTAGTGTGATTGGATGCAGGTAATCAAGTTTCTGAATTCCTGTATATATTTATTTTATTGAGTCACCTCTGGCACAGTTACTTTATTCCCACCACAATTACATATATAGGAGGACACTTAAAAATAAAAACCAAATTTGTAACTTGTCACAATTATGTAGGTATTATAGGCGATGAGATTACAATTTGTTTCTAACGTTACTACGAAATAAGTTGAGACCGATGTCAACAGCTTGGAGTGCTGTCCCGGGAGACGTCATCACTCCATAGCCACCGTGTCCGTAGCAATGTACCACCTTCAAGCCATCGATCAGCTCAGGCTCTACCCTAACAGGATCCCTGTGAGGGCGCAGACCCACCATGTTTGCCACAACTTGGCAACTCTTCAACTTCGGAAGTATCTCACAACAACGCTCCATTATGGCTGCCGCGTCGTGTTTACAATAATTCAAATTGTAACTGTCATAGTGACGCACTCCACCCAACGTGACTATCCCGTCGAACCCCGGAATAATATACGTATCATAATCAGCATAGAACGCAGTCTTCACCCACGGCGCCTTAACCCTGATCACTTGACCTCGAATGGGCACCAAATCATAATCGTTGCACAAATATTTCGCGCCCAACCCCGAGCAATTAAAAACTAGATCAAAATTCGATAGTGATGCAAAACTTTCCAACTTTTTATTAATCAACTTGCCGCCTCTTTCAACAATTTGTTTGCCAGTCCAGGGCAAATACCGGCCAGAGTCAACTTTAAGAGTTGAAAATAAGGACCCGAATTTAGTGCCTTTGGGACCGAGTTTCAATTCATCTCCACTTACTGATCTATAGATTGGAACCAAGTCTTCTATAAGATGATTCCTAGTAACATGATAGTTGTCCTTTGAAAATATGTAGGTAGATAGAGACATTACACCAATTTGCGAACCTTCGGGCGATTTGAGTATGTCTTGCCAGTAATGCCAGGAATCGTCAATCCATTTCTTAGCAATTTCTTTAGTTGGCCCTTTAAAACTTGTCCCTGGGCGAAATATGCCGGCGGCGATGTGGCTCGTAGTATCCTCCGTGTATTTATCGGCGATCACTGTAATGTCTACGTGTCTAACGTGGTCTTGTAGTAGCTTGGCCACAGTCAGCCCCACGACACCCGCTCCAACTACTGCTATATTTGGCTGTTTATTCATTGTGGTATCATCAACGATGTTTTCTGTAACGAAAACATTAAGTCTTAGTCAGTTTACAATTACACATAGAGAATGATCCTATTATATTATCAAAATAAAATAAACAGGGTCAGTGTATTGATAACATTCCGATTTCTAATAGGCAGGCAAATTTATTATACACTCACAGAAATGTTCATATGTAGGTACCTACCTGCCTACATATAATAACTTCGCCCGCAATTAAATCCAATTTAGACTATTTTTACACAAGATTGGCCGCAATGTACACAAGATAATGGGTTCTGTCTGATATCGGGAGCACAACTCAACCAATTTTATTGTGAATTATGTTATTACGCAAGTTTACGTACAGTTCTTGCTAAGATAATAAACAAAATAAATGTGTAGACAGCATCTATCGACCATTAGTGTTGTGTTAATTGATATGAGATGGTTAATTATTATTTCCTAATCGCTCTTAATATAAATCAATACCTATCAACTAAGTTAGCGTTACCTTCAAGTAGGTACCTACCTACATATAAATTGAACACAAGCAAAAAGTTAATAAAATACAATTGGTCAGGTGTAGTGAAGTACAATGTACATATTAGGTATAGCCGTATCTATTCTAATTATTTTATGACTAGTAATAATAATCAATGACTACATTTACATTTCTCAAAGCATTATTCTAGTACTCCTTTAAAATGAATGGGCAGGCTTCATGGTTGACCTACATTCCTCATTGATGTTATGTGACGATACCCGACTGTTGTAATAATATGTACATAGCTTCCTAATTTTGAATAAAGAAGATCAGCTACTATCATAAATATTACATAAAATAAATGGTTTACATAAGGTAAAAAGCTTCTTACCTGAGAAGTAAATCTTCTTTCTTTCTTGTTGACAGAATCAAGACCTCCGAGGAAGAATTATAATCAATTATCTTCGAATGAAAAACTTGATAACAGACAAACAGATGATATTCACATCGAAGAACCGGAAGCGGAATCGGACGCCAGCAGCACCGACTTGGATGAACGTGACGCGCGCGGTGTCTGCCCACCTTGTGCGCATGATCGGTATAACAACAACGTACGTCGACATGCACATGACGACTTCAGTGATGATACAGATTACGGTAAGTACAAAGAGTAAAAGATTAATAAAAAAAACTATTGATTTAATATTATTGATATTGAGAAGTTTTTCAAGGAAATCGATACCTACCAAAGCAGAGCACGTAGCGTCACTATTCAGAACATATAATATATTGTCTATGTTTGACAGTTTGTTGCCAGTGTTGCCATTTTCCATTATTACCGAAGGATAGATGCATTGACCTCTTTATACTCTGTAGCATAGATATCAGTGGATAGATGTCATATCATACGATTTTGACTTTGACGTTAGTTGATGATCATACGAAGTGGGCCGTGTTATTCATTATTCACTTTCAGAGCAGCTATAAAATTAGGAATATCCTGTTATTTTATGTGCTAAACTATTTTAAACTAGACACAAGTAATCATAATCATGGCGAACTTAAAGACGGATTTGGATCAATACTTATTGAAGAACGAAAGTCGTCGTAGTTATAATTTTAGTTTACCTTCATTTTCTACACCAAGTTTTATGACTCGGAGTAATGACGAAAGCCCTAGTACTACAAGTACCGCGTCCTGGTTTGAAAATGTTCAGAAGGAGTACTTCACCCTGGTAAGTGACAAAATGAATTTATTATTTGCTGCATGAATCATAGGTAGACCAATAACTTTGTTTGCAATGCGAAGCACACAACAATACAATAATATTGGTATCAATTACATCATTCTGTAATTGATATGTCCAAGCTCATGTTAATTTGTATCCTCCAAACTTCACAACATTTCTAGATAATGAAAAATACTACCTAGCCACATTGTTTTTATCTTTGTTTATTTAATCATCTGAATGTATGGTCTAATTTAATAGCACACTAAACACAGCACTTTCACCTGTTTATGGTGTTGTACAAATAAATTGCTAGGTTTCTCTTTGATTTGAGTTATTTATTTAATCCATAACATACCACCACACCTGTATTCCCGAAGGGTTAGGCAGAGGGGTCCTAGTGTACAGTGGTGACCAAAAGTCAAAAGTTGACGTTTAATTTGACTTACGACCTTCTATTTAGTGTTGTTATCAAGTGACACACACTGGCTGTATCGAGCTCGCTTGTACTGTTCGTAGCAACGTAATCCTTAGCATGCTTATGGACTTGAGTGTTTACTGTATACCCACAATGCACCCATATTTTTTAGGTCCCGTGCAATAGAGGGTGAGCCTATTGCCATGAACCAGACACAAAGCCAGAGTCCTAGCTGCTATCGAAATTTTCATTGAAAAACACAATACACTTTGTTTAACCAAAATTGAACCCAGGACCTAGTGTAACAGTTGCGCTTGGGACCACTATACCAATGAGGCTATTGGTAGGATGTCTCATTGACTAATGAGACAATCATACCAATTAAATTCATAAAAATAAATCTTATATGAATGTCTTTGTTGTTGCTATTATTATTCATAATATAATATGTTGTGACATCCATTATACTTTGTATGATGAATTGCATTATACCTACTTTATACTTTTAATGAGTACACATATCAGCATCTTTATAATTACTAATTTTAATAATATTTCAATGTGAATTGCTGTTGGTATATAAATAAACCATACTTATAACACAAAATGTTCTATATTTCAGAGCAGGACACAGCGGTTCATGGGCTTTGGCATATGCTTGTTCTTCGGAGTGCTATGTTTCATCCTTTCTTTCCTTTACATACCTATATTACTGCTGCAAGCAAGGAAATTTGCACTGCTATTCACATTGGGTAGCATGTTCTTTATAATCAGGTAAGATCTCAGTTAATAACTAGCTTATACCTCTTTAGTTTATAAGTGTATTGTTCCAAATAAACATTTTTTATTTATTTAGAGTCTTTGTGTTAGTTGGAAGTAACTTTATAATATTGACATAACTGAGACTTATATCAAGGTGATAGTTGTGTATTCATTAAGATAACAGAACCTTTCATTTTATGCTTTTTTTCCTATCATGGTTTTTTGTGGCTATTGTATCACTGCAACCATATTAGATCTAATGTAATCCCCACAATTTATATAAATTGAATGCTATACTAAGCACCACACACAGCAGACATCATGTGTACAGTAAATAGTATTTAATCTTACATAGTAACTTCTATAAATATATATTTTTTAAGAACCCCATATTATAAATAATATCCATATATCTTACTGTAATATCTTACAATATTTTTATGCTAACACAACAATTGTTAATTCTAACCATATTTTACAACAGTTTCAGTTTCCTATACGGCCCATGGAATCACCTCAAGTCTATGTTCAGTAAAGAGAGAGCACTCACAACCTCTCTTTACATGCTGACACTCATAGCAACATTATATTGTGCCCTGCACCTGCAGAGCACACCATGGACCATTGTGTGTGCAGTGCTGCAGGTAGTGGCTCTTCTGTGGATGATGATGGGCTCTATACCCGGGGGCTCATCAGGAATGAGGTTCTTCGGCAGCATGTTCAAGTCATCCGTATCTAATACTTTACCAATATAACATTATATATGTGTATAGACTGGTTTGGATTAGAACACTTTTTTAGAACATAAGTTTTGATATGAATAATTAAGATTGTTATTTTTATATTGATAGTTGATAATGGGGATGTTTGAATGGTTTAAATAATATCTCACAAGTTAATTAGATCTGGGTGATAAGCAATAACTACCTACTTAATATAAATATTACTTCCGGTTACATCAATAATAAGAACTGAGCTTAATGAATTTATGGAAAATTATGAATTTCTAGTGTAACAGTTCATCAAGCCATTGATACATTGGCCTATTTATGTGGACTTGTTAGCAAAATTTGCATGTTCATTAGCAGATGTTTACTAACTGCTTACATTTTTGTTTATTTCTCAACACAGGTCTAAGTACGTTCTGTATCTGTTAGACCTAACTGTAATTATGTACCTATTATCTTTTGTATTAAATTTATGAATGTTCCTTATACGATGAATTATTAATTATAAATTTCGCGACGTCTAGATATTTATGTTAGGTAATATTTACTATTAGAATTAGTATATTTAATTTTAATCGTTTTAGATGATATCTTGCCTTAGGGATTTTATAAACTCCCGCTACATTGTGAATTATCTACATAATCTTATTTTGATTTCTTGTAAATTGCATTTATGTGGTCGTATCGTTATTCATATCATATCGTTAGTTTTATCGTTATTTCGATTAAACTAACGATATGATATATGATCGTGTGTCGTCATATCGTTAGTTTTATTCTACAAGTGCACATAAACCATTTGTAATTGTGTAACCTTATATCACTATCCTTACATTTATTTACAAGTCGTACAATATGATTAGCTAAAGGCTATTGTAACAACTGTACCCTTTGAAAACAAAACAGTAGAGATCAGCATTTCCCAAACTATGGGTCGCGAGCCAATATTAGATGGCAAAATAATCATGATCACGAGCCTTTTTTTATGATAGCAATAGGTGAGTCGCGAATTTGGAAGTTTTTATAAGTGTCGCGGTCCAGTCAACTGTGGGAGAACCACTGGTTTACATAGTTCTTTTGGTGTCGTGGGTTCGATTCCCGCCCGAAACAAATCTCCGTGTGTTCCTCAGATATTTGTTTTGAGTCTGGGTGTATCATGTGTCCAGTTAGTCCAGTCTGATTATGTTGAGAAAATGCCCCAGGTCACAGGGCTGCCTAGTGGGAGCTGTCTTTTTTATAAAAAAAAATGGTTATTAATGTTTATAATCTTAAATTCTTTACGTATATCTAACAAGCTAGAAATAACAATAAATTAACATTGTTTTACTTAGATACTGCCGTTCGGACGAATAGATTTAACCATTAATTGTTATGCTCAAACTTTTGTGACCTACAGTGATATATTTATTGTAAAAAAAGGAATTACTTATTCAAATAAACTTCAACTTTTTTATATCGTCTTATTTCATCTCATAATTTACAATTAAACAAACCTAACTTGTTATCCATTGTAAACTGTTGAGTTATTGTGTAAAAAGCATAATAGATACCTCATGACTAATGAACAAATTTCCGTATGCAAAAATAAAAATAAGGGAGTTAATATGTACGCATTAACCCCGTAGTCCCAGTAGTGCTAGTCCCCCGCAGCGCTAGAAAATAAAATAATCTTAGAGGAAATGAGTGCTTCGTATCTAGGACTATGTAAGTACTTACAGACTGTCTTTCAAGTAACTAAAATTCAACCTTGAACTTCTTTGTTCATCAGATTTTTTCTGAACTGCAGTAGGTTCTCTATGTACATAACTTGAATTTTTTTGTGCAAATGCGTTAAAAAACCCATATATATACCCGTAGATTGTGTAAACGAGCAGGTGTTGCCGGTAATTTAATTTATATTAGACTGAGTATTATGATTGATCTCTTCCAATAATATTTCAGACGAGGCTTTAACTTGCAACGTCTGCGACCGGTCCTTTCCAACGCGTCGCCAACTGGGTGACCATCAACAGAAGAAACGACATTTTGGGTGAGCGAACTTAACTATAATTTATTATGCCCGCTGCTCAGCCTACTTAAACATATTCAGATCGAGACTGCGACCACAGAATAACTAATCGTACTACGTATAGAAAGTCGGAACGGTCACTCCGCCCCCTCCTTACGTTTGATACCTCAATAATAGCGTTTGTTGTCTGCTAAACCTATTGACTCCACAATTACACAACTTTTTTTTTTATTAAAATGCGGTCTTATTTAAAATTCAAAATCGAAATGTTGACTTTACTTCAGAATTTAGATAAGGGTATTTAATTTTATACTACCAGATCTGTTTTTTGAGTACCTACTTAAGGGCTCTTGCTATTAGTATCACATGGTACTGACAAAAATATATTTTCCAGATGCAGTGCGTGCGACAGCCTGTTTCCCTCGTTGATGGCCCTGGAGCACCACAAAGAGGAGTTCCAACATTGGAGTGATTCTTCGTACTGCTCGCACTCAGACTCCGAGGACAGCGACCTCGAGACGTGCCACGAAGACAAGCATCGACTACTCTAATGCCACCACCTCATTATTGCCGGGGAGAAGCCCACTAAGCTGGGCACTTTTGTGTAAATCATTCCGTACAATTTTATTGTTCTTCTATTAGTAAAGTCAAGCGTGTAGCTGTTAGCGCGTATATAACTTATATCTGTGAATGAAAAATAACGACTGAAATTTTTGTGAATAATAGTCAAAGGTGTGACTGACACTGGCATGGCCAACATTAGGGATTTTAATTTTGGTAACATAATGAATTTGTCGTTAATTAGTCGCCAAATCGACGATGAAGTGACAAGAACTCCTAACTGACAATTGGGTGATTTTCAGTTTTTGAGGTTTTTACCTAGACTTTACTATAACGTAAAAAACTGAAAATCACCAAATTGTCAGTTAGGAATTCTTGTCACTTCATCGTCGAAATATCAGAATTAGTCTGTTACTGGTTCAAAAGTTATAAAGCCGGATATCCACCTAGCGAAGATCCCAAATTTATTTGCTAATTAGTCGCAATTTTTCGCCAAGTCACAGATTTAGTCGGGTCTTGTTTAAGATATAATAAGTTCAATTTTTAATGAATAGTCCAAGAGCTAGATCGAAATTTACGAAAACTAGCTCTTGGACTATACTATACTGTGTCTGGGACAGCGACTAAGTTTTTATGTTATCAAAATAAAAATCCCTGATGGTGAAGTGTCAGTCACACGTCACAGAACGATAGAGATCTTTAGAGATTTAACAGTTTAATTTTACCTTTTTAATATCATAATATTTCCAAAGGGTCACAGGCTATAAGGGGAGCACGCTCGTTATTTACAAGTGTGCTTTCATATACTTTCACATTAATATTTAATAAGCTCATTTATAGCTTTCATATCTTTTTGCTACCACAAATTTTGGCCGTTTTGTAAATTTTACTAATATAATTTATAATTTTTTTAGGTAACTACTCTGCATTCATGCTAATACTTAGGTGTATTCTAAACTATTTAAACGCGTTTTATGTAGGTGCAGTTCTGCAGACTGCAAAGCAAAATTAGGAACGCATGTGTCAGAATTTCTTTTCTGAGCTTAGGCATAGTTGCATAAGGCCCGATTTGCAATATTTCACTGACGTTACTAGCTACACGCTTTCTTATCTGTAAATTATTCTGTGCAATGTCAAACAATGGTAACAATTCGATCGAGAATAGTAAGCTGTGTCATTACATTACCTACTTAATAGACATCGACTTCATCTGATAGGTGGAGAAGGTATTAAAAAATCAAACAGGTCAGTAAAAAACGCATATATTTTTATGCCATGAATCAAAATTATATCCTGGGTCTTAAAGATCAGTGTTTACTTAAAAAGTATACAATGTTAATGAATTTACAAAAACATATTGATTTTTTTCTCATAATATGAGTCACCATTGTAACTTTTTGAAAAGAAAAATTTATAATAGGAAAGAATTACAGTATTCCTAAGTATATACCGCTATAGATAAGGTCATTTCAAAAAAGCTGGCCAAATTTTTACATGTACTTACATAAAAAAAATCTGTTCGCATGCTATTCAATAGCGTTTTCCTAACATGTATATGCACTGTTTACGGTTAACTTATTTACCCGCACCACTTACACGGACAGTTTCGCGAGAGCTTCAACGGTTTTTCTTTTCTTGATTCCCCATAAGATCAACTTTTTGGCACTGAAATTCATTAATGTGCTAGTTTACCTTATTTAGGAATAATATGCCTTTGCCTATTAACTAGGACTATTCGCGGACAGTCTAAATGAGTATTTTATTGATATATCTGAAAAAGGGCAACACTGCCACTTTTTTGCATCGACAGAGGTTCCTCGTTCTGACATTTTATAAAAAAATTGGCCAGCTTATTTGGAAGACGCTTATATATTGAAGCCTAATTATTGTACAGTGTAGACACATATCATTTTGTACAAGCATACCTACTACGTAAAGGAGACGAACGATGTGAAGTGAATAGAAATATAATACTAATTCAAATCCCGAATGATCAATGAATCGTATTATAATAACTACATACATACTTATATGACTAAGTACTTAAAACAACAAGACAACCATTTCAAAGAAGACTTGGGTTTTCATTATTGCAAAAAATGTAAACGATATTTTTATTCTATTATTAAAGTTTTCTACACTGTTACATAAACATTCGTTACATTCTGGGTGAAATAGAATAAGCCAAATTGGACACAATAATATATTTTTGTCCTAGTAAGTATTCAATAAGTTTATACTCGTCAATTTCATTTACATTGTCTAATTCTAAGTAATGTCATCGATAATTCAGTACTTCTTCCTTTCCTCGCGAGAAATTTATGGATAAGACATAGCATAGACAATCATTATAATAAGTTTAAAATCAAGCTATAAATCATACTTTTGGGGAGAAACTTAGCTACAAAACCATGTCTTTACAAATTATTTGCATTATTCAATGTGACATAATTAACGTACATAACTTTGCTTGCTGAATTTTAAAATCCTAGTATTTTTGGAAGTTCTCGTGATGTTATTAAAATACCAACAATAGGTAATAGGTAAGTCATAATATGATGGTAATTTATGAAACTAGAATAAGCTTGTTCACAAAAGTATAGTAACTAAAATTAATAGTTTTACGTAGTTACAAGTAATATACTTATTATCAATAATAGCGTTTTGTATCTCTGTGTACTCTGCTTCTGTGAACAGGCTGTATCTTTTCGCTTCACGTTTGTTACGTACTCCTGTCTCTTACCTGACGTCATATCTCTGTAAATACTTCCTAGTGATATCCCGGCAATAATGCATATCACGGTACTGTAATATGACTGATATTCTAGTCTAGTTCTGTAAATATTTGTTAATTATAGGTCTGTGTCATCAGCATCACATTTAGAATTTTAAATTCTTAGTGTCACATCAAACTAAATGTATGTATCCCGCCCCCTTCCCTACCGAGGTACCTTTCGAGTTTATAGTATTACTAATTTAAGCATTAATTGTAACATTCCAACTAGTCATACTATTTTTATAAAGTATTAATTGTATTTCAACATCGTAATGTGTATATTATAGTAAAATTTGTAAGGTCGCTACACTCTGTAATTTAGACAGGGAGGAGACGACGTCACGAGCTATTCGAACAAATAAAAATACGATTGAAAATATGTACAGAAATGTTTATTTTATAGGAAATCACATAACCACAGAGTACAGGCTACGAACACGTATGTACTGCGCTATGTCCGATCTCCCATAAAGGTACCGAAAGGCCGCGATCGGCGCGTATCGTCCGGGGAGCGACGTACACATCTTTAATTTTTCATATATCGAGTAATCAGGAATACAAATCACGAATCTCTTACAAAAGCATAATACGAGTAAGTCTAGTGACGGCGGGCCCCCGGCGGCGGCGGGGGCCGCCTACATGTTACGTTACGTTAGGATTATTATATGCGCCTCGCGGGCGCCGGCGGCGGAGTCAGGCGGGCGGGCCGGCGGCGGACGCCTCTACGCGGTGCCGTTCAGCAGCGGCTCGGCCTTCGCCTTGGCCAGCGGCGAGCGCCGCTTGGCGGGGGCGGGCGGCGCCGCCGCGGCCGCGCCCCGCCCGCCCTCGCCGGCCGCCCCCGCCCCCGCGCCGGCCGGCCCCGCCCCCGCGCCGGCCGCCCCTGCGCCCCCGCTGGGCCCGTTCTTCCACCCGCCTCCTGCAACACGGCAGCGCGGAGCGCCTCGTCAGCCGCCCGCATTGTTACACGCCGCCTCGCACACCCACAGAATGCAATATCAAAACGCTACACAGCATAAATGGAACATAACAGCTCGCCTGATACTCGATCTTAAAAAATGTAAAAAAAAACGAGTATTCGTTAATAGGTTTCAAATTTTCAATTTACCGTTTAGGGTAAGTGTTGCGATTACTATAAAATTAACGAAATAAGGTAAGTTTAGTTACCCATATATTGATACTGTGGAGCATCACATTGCAAAAACGATCGTCACTCATTCAAGGCGACGTGTAACAGCTTTCTCAAACACCATCGCAAGTAGTCGTGGCGAAACACTAGTTTCACGACTCTCGGTTCACGACATTTATTATCATATAGAACAACATTTATAAATCTGAAAATTTTACATCATGTGGGGCCAGGCGTGTTTAAATCATGCGACTAATTAGTTTCAAGCGCGCACTATATTAAATAAAAAGTGATGACAAAGCCGTAAACTAGAAGACTAGAAACTTTTAATGTGATGCAAAATAAATAGAATCCATGCATTATACTTACAATCAAGTTACAACTGCTGGATGTGTGTAAATAATAAATGTAAAACAGGTAAGTGGAATTTAATTTTTATCGATGCTTCGAAGAGGATATAGTGAATTAAAATTAAATTATTATATCGCTAAATTGTATTGGATGCGTCATTTTAACGAAATTATTTTTAGTTTTCCGCTATAAAAAAGTGAGTAAAAAGTGGTACAAATAAAATTATTCACAACCAGTTCAAGGGTGAAACAGTAATGTGGGGCGTGTTAAATTGAGCTATGAATAGCAGGCTAGTTCATCTAGGGAATATGTGTGCGCTAGAGCGAGTGAGCGTGTGTGTGTGCGTGTGTGTGTGTGTGTGTGTGTGTGTGTGTGTACCTGTCCTCCTCCGGCGGCGGCGCCTGTTGGCGGCGGCGTCGGGCGCGGCGCGGGCCTCGTCGGAGGTGGCGGACTCTGAACAACATGCCAAGTGTGCGTGTGTGTGTGTGTGTGTGTGTGTGTGTACCTGTCCTCCTCCGGCGGCGGCGCCTGTTGGCGGCGGCGTCGGGCGCGGCGCGGGCCTCGTCGGAGGTGGCGGACTCTGAACAACATGCCAAGTGTGCGTGTGTGTGTGTGTGTGTGTGTGTGTGTACCTGTCCTCCTCCGGCGGCGGCGCCTGTTGGCGGCGGCGTCGGGCGCGGCGCGGGCCTCGTCGGAGGTGGCGGACTCTGAACAACATGCCAAGTGTGCGTGTGTGTGTGTGTGTGTGTGTGTGTGTACCTGTCCTCCTCCGGCGGCGGCGCCTGTTGGCGGCGGCGTCGGGCGCGGCGCGGGCCTCGTCGGAGGTGGCGGACTCTGAACAACATGCCAAGTGTGCGTGTGTGTGTGTGTGTGTGTGTGTGTGTACCTGTCCTCCTCCGGCGGCGGCGCCTGTTGGCGGCGGCGTCGGGCGCGGCGCGGGCCTCGTCGGAGGTGGCGGACTCTGAACAACATGCCAAGTGTGCGTGTGTGTGTGTGTGTGTGTGTGTGTGTACCTGTCCTCCTCCGGCGGCGGCGCCTGTTGGCGGCGGCGTCGGGCGCGGCGCGGGCCTCGTCGGAGGTGGCGGACTCTGAACAACATGCCAAGTGTGCGTGTGTGTGTGTGTGTGTGTGTGTGTGTACCTGTCCTCCTCCGGCGGCGGCGCCTGTTGGCGGCGGCGTCGGGCGCGGCGCGGGCCTCGTCGGAGGTGGCGGACTCTGAACAACATGCCAAGTGTGCGTGTGTGTGTGTGTGTGTGTGTGTGTGTGTACCTGTCCTCCTCCGGCGGCGGCGCCTGTTGGCGGCGGCGTCGGGCGCGGCGCGGGCCTCGTCGGAGGTGGCGGACTCTGAACAACATGCCAAGTGTGCGTGTGTGTGTGTGTGTGTGTGTGTGTGTGTACCTGTCCTCCTCCGGCGGCGGCGCCTGTTGGCGGCGGCGTCGGGCGCGGCGCGGGCCTCGTCGGAGGTGGCGGACTCTGAACAACATGCCAAGTGTGCGTGTGTGTGTGTGTGTGTGTGTGTGTGTACCTGTCCTCCTCCGGCGGCGGCGCCTGTTGGCGGCGGCGTCGGGCGCGGCGCGGGCCTCGTCGGAGGTGGCGGACTCTGAACAACATGCCAAGTGTGCGTGTGTGTGTGTGTGTGTGTGTGTGTGTACCTGTCCTCCTCCGGCGGCGGCGCCTGTTGGCGGCGGCGTCGGGCGCGGCGCGGGCCTCGTCGGAGGTGGCGGACTCTGAACAACATGCCAAGTGTGCGTGTGTGTGTGTGTGTGTGTGTACCTGTCCTCCTCCGGCGGCGGCGCCTGTTGGCGGCGGCGTCGGGCGCGGCGCGGGCCTCGTCGGAGGTGGCGGACTCTGAACAACATGCCAAGTGTGCGTGTGTGTGTGTGTGTGTGTGTACCTGTCCTCCTCCGGCGGCGGCGCCTGTTGGCGGCGGCGTCGGGCGCGGCGCGGGCCTCGTCGGAGGTGGCGGACTCTGAACAACATGCCAAGTGTGCGTGTGTGTGTGTGTGTGTGTGTACCTGTCCTCCTCCGGCGGCGGCGCCTGTTGGCGGCGGCGTCGGGCGCGGCGCGGGCCTCGTCGGAGGTGGCGGACTCTGAACAACATGCCAAGTGTGCGTGTGTGTGTGTGTGTGTGTGTGTGTGTACCTGTCCTCCTCCGGCGGCGGCGCCTGTTGGCGGCGGCGTCGGGCGCGGCGCGGGCCTCGTCGGAGGTGGCGGACTCTGAACAACATGCCAAGTGTGCGTGTGTGTGGCGCTACGTAGTGCCGCCGCCGCTGCAGCGCTACCCGCGGCGGAGGGACTAGTCGTTTGCTATCGCGCTCGCTGCAGCATACGCCCACGCCCGAGCGACTACGCCGACCGACCCCCCATCGAAATACGATATTACAAGTATATTATAGCACCCCCTTATTACAAAATTAAAACATGTATATATTTTTAAGTACTACTTAAGTACATTCCAAATCAAAAACAATAAATAAAATAATGAAACTACAACAGAAAATCTACGTAACTACTATAATGTATAGTCGACTGTATAGTTATGCTTGTTCAACCCTCACCGAAATATTAGTAACCATATACGACACCAAACCGTAGAGAATAAAGTGAGAAAAAGAAAAACGTCGTCCCTAAAATAGCAAACAACTATTCACCCCGCACGACTAACGATAAATCAATTATAACTAAAATTTCCCACTCATCCTTCTACAATGTATGTACTAATTAAAATGTAAAACGGGGTGCACAGAAAAAATAAACATATACATTATAATGCATAAAATACACTACAACTACATTTTAACTAGCACATTCAGTAATATTTTCAGATTTTTCCTTACAATATAACTATTGGATAGCAGCACGCAGATTGCATTTTATGAAATAAATCATTAATTAATTATTCATGTCGTACAGGCGGTCGACAAACTTCTGAGAATCCTTTTCTCCCTCTAAATTTAATCAGTAATTTACGAAATCGAAGCTGCAAATAACGACATCATAAAGTGACTCTTAGTGATACTTTTTTTTAGAGATGCCAATAGTGAGATCGCCAAATAACGGATACTCGGCGAGACTCTAGGCCGAAGCGACAAATATTCGGCAACACTTAGTATCTTTCGCATACCGACTTACACGTACCTGCATCGCTAAGTATGATACACATGAAAATGTTTTTTATTCATCATCTTACCACTGGTAGATTTTAAGTATTATGCTGTGATTTACTGTTAGGTGTTTGGCCGAATATTGCGAACTATTCAGTCAAATACCGAATAGTGAATTTGCCGAAAAGCCGAACGGTTGCCGAATATTCATCGCATCTACTTTATTTTTATATAAAAACCTGGTTTCCATCCACTATGAGCATAGGAGTTTTCTATGTATCAATGTATTTCATATATGATTCCATTATCTATCTTATCTTTTTTAAATTATTTTATAACTCAAATGCTCCAAACCTACATCGCCTCGAGACAAGTGTTGCCACCTATTGTCAGGTTTTGGATGTGTATGGTAAATTCTCATATTTCTACTTCACTGCACGTTATTTTAAAATTCTGCCAAACGAAAGCAAATCTACGTTATAAATATCTATTTTATAATTCAAACGCACAGAGTCTGATAATATTTTTATTTCAACAAGACTATCAGGCGATAAATGAGCTGAAAGATTCAGCTCATTTATCGCTAATAACAACAGCACGCTACAGCGTGGGAGCACTTTCAGACATTTTCATAAGGAAAACCTTTTAAATATAAACTTACATAATAGAGTAGACAACCCAGAAAGAACAGACAGCGCACTGTGCATAAATATCCACGCAAGAACTAAGATTAACAGCGGTATTTATGCACGCACACATCTGCGTGTACTTGACTGTTACTTCACATCCCGTTTTTGTTTAAGCGTAATTTGCGCTATTTGGCCAAAACAAAACTAGACACACGATTGCATAACACATACATAAACATATTATAATAAAACCCGTTTACGGATTTTATCGCGTTATATATACTTTTTTTTAAATCATGACGTTTCCGTCTCTTTATAGCGTCCATGGTCACGGGCATACTGGATGCTGTAAAGAGTCCGAAACTTCAGGACTTATTTAAATGTAAATATAACGCGATAAAATCCGTTAACTGGTTTTATTTCAATATGTCGAATATTAGCGTAAGTCTCAGAAATCAGTACATACATAAACTATTAATGATGCCTCGCAGCAAGCGTCGATGGAACAGGTAGCTTATTATTATTCATTTATTTATCTACAATACACAATAAATGACAAAGATATTTATTTACACAACGCAAGATTGTCCTTCTTCAAACGCTTATTCAATTTTGTAAAATGACCGTTTGTTCTTATATTAAAACAAAAACTTGTACTTATTATAGGCCCGTATTCTACAAGTGCGCTCGAACAATAACTATTAATGCTTAAACTTATCTGGCCCGGCGGTCAGCTAGTGGTGAATGCGTCACAACCATCACGCTTGCATTGGCAATTCGAAGCCTTTAAAAAAATAAAGCATACCGCGTGAAAAATTCTTGTTCTAAATTACTCCTGTTCCAATATGTACTTTAAATAAAAATCATTTAAATTTGATAAGTAGTTTTATACATTCAAATACAAAACAGAAACACTGAATCCTACTGAATTTAGCCAAAATGGCAACGTCAAAAGGGCCTTTAGATCCAATTACTGCTACCAAATCAGTGACGCTAAATTGTATATAATGACAGTGTTATAGACCAGAATTAACCTAAAATACGAGATGGAGTGGATTTTGTTTTGGCCAAAATGCGCCAGCAGTGTTACAATGACGCGATGTGAAGTGGGTCGTGTTGGCGCAGCGTACCGGCGTATCGCGCAAGTTTGTCGAGCGCCCACGTAATAACAAACACGTTAGTACAAAGCGCAGACTATGTCGTACCTCTGTCCGCACTAGAAACGTCCTGGCTGTCTAGCACACTGCTCTCGTCATCAGTTTGCCTTCGTCGGTCCTCGCGTCGTCTACCACTCTGTGAATAGTAAAGTATAAATGTTACTGTAAAAGCTTACGGTAAATTCTAATTCAAATTTCCCAGTAAAATGAAGATTTACCAACTATGATGGTAAAAATCTGAAATGTTCTGTGATCATCGTTCATTTCGAACTTTTACCACATGGTGGTAAATGTCACCACTCGGTAAATCTTAGGTGTTATCGTAAATGTCGAAAAATGGTGTGCGCTCGTCCGTTCTCGAGCGGGACGCGCCGCTAGTACATGTAGCGGTATGTGTGTGTGTGTGTGTGTATGTGTGTATGTACCGGTGCGCGCGCGTCGCCGGGGCGCGGCTGGCGCGGGGCGGCGGGGTGCGCTCGTCCATTCTCGAGCGGGACGCGCCGCTAGTACATGTAGCGGTATGTGTGTGTGTGTGTGTGTATGTGTGTATGTACCGGTGCGCGCGCGTCGCCGGGGCGCGGCTGGCGCGGGGCGGCGGGGTGCGCTCGTCCGTTCTCGAGCGGGACGCGCCGCTAGTACATGTAGCGGTATGTGTGTGTGTGTGTGTGTATGTGTGTATGTACCGGTGCGCGCGCGTCGCCGGGGCGCGGCTGGCGCGGGGCGGCGGGGTGCGCTCGTCCATTCTCGAGCGGGACGCGCCGCTAGTACATGTAGCGGTATGTGTGTGTGTGTGTGTGTATGTGTGTATGTACCGGTGCGCGCGCGTCGCCGGGGCGCGGCTGGCGCGGGGCGGCGGGGTGCGCTCGTCCGTTCTCGAGCGGGACGCGCCGCTAGTACATGTAGCGGTATGTGTGTGTGTGTGTGTGTATGTGTGTATGTACCGGTGCGCGCGCGTCGCCGGGGCGCGGCTGGCGCGGGGCGGCGGGGTGCGCTCGTCCATTCTCGAGCGGGACGCGCCGCTAGTACATGTAGCGGTATGTGTGTGTGTGTGTGTGTATGTGTGTATGTACCGGTGCGCGCGCGTCGCCGGGGCGCGGCTGGCGCGGGGCGGCGGGGTGCGCTCGTCCATTCTCGAGCGGGACGCGCCGCTAGTACATGTAGCGGTATGTGTGTGTGTGTGTGTGTATGTGTGTATGTACCGGTGCGCGCGCGTCGCCGGGGCGCGGCTGGCGCGGGGCGGCGGGGTGCGCTCGTCCGTTCTCGAGCGGGACGCGCCGCTAGTACATGTAGCGGTATGTGTGTGTGTGTGTGTGTATGTGTGTATGTACCGGTGCGCGCGCGTCGCCGGGGCGCGGCTGGCGCGGGGCGGCGGGGTGCGCTCGTCCGTTCTCGAGCGGGACGCGCCGCTAGTACATGTAGCGGTATGTGTGTGTGTGTGTGTGTATGTGTGTATGTACCGGTGCGCGCGCGTCGCCGGGGCGCGGCTGGCGCGGGGCGGCGGGGTGCGCTCGTCCGTTCTCGAGCGGGACGCGCCGCTCGCCGCGCTCTCCTCGCTCTCCGCGTTCACTCGACCTGGAAACGTTCGACACGAACACTTCTAATTGTTATTTGAAGTACAGTGTAGTACAAGTACACACATTCAACAGTAAGTACGTCACGACATTCATTTTTAAATAGAAGATGGTGCTCATTATCTTTTTTAATGAATATGTTATGGGAAAACAGAACAGAGATTAAAACTGCTGAGAATTTTATAGATAAATAAGTCGTATATATATTAGTCAGTATAACAGTGTGGGGTGTGGGCTGAGGGCCGGGGCTGACCTGTTGGTGCGCGGCGGTCGCGCCCCGCGGCCGCGGTAGCCGGTGCTGTCGCTGCGCTCGTCGCCCAGCTCCGGCGTGGCGCGCCGCCCGCCCGCTGCAACACACAACAACACACTCATTATTATTATATTCACTCTC
The DNA here is from genome assembly GCA_910591435.1 of Acronicta aceris. Taxonomy (NCBI): domain Eukaryota; kingdom Metazoa; phylum Arthropoda; class Insecta; order Lepidoptera; family Noctuidae; genus Acronicta; species Acronicta aceris. Next base: position 1,029,008 of record OU342767.1, on the reverse strand, counting down.
ATGCAGCTGTACGCATAACATACCACATCACCACGTGTGCGGCGCGCGGCAACGTGAAGGCCATGCTGCCGCCGCTGTGTGTGTGTGTGTGTGTGTGTGTGTAGGTAGCGGTATACGTACTGGTGGGGTACCGGTGGTGCGGCGGGCGCGTGCGGCGCGCGCGGGCGGGTAGGCCATGCTGCCGCCGCTGTGTGTGTGTGTGTGTGTGTGTGTAGGTAGCGGTATACGTACTGGTGGGGTACCGGTGGTGCGGCGGGCGCGTGCGGCGCGCGCGGGCGGGTAGGCCATGCTGCCGCCGCTGTGTGTGTGTGTGTGTGTGTGTGTGTAGGTAGCGGTATACGTACTGGTGGGGTACCGGTGGTGCGGCGGGCGCGTGCGGCGCGCGCGGGCGGGTAGGCCATGCTGCCGCCGCTGTGTGTGTGTGTGTGTGTGTGTGTAGGTAGCGGTATACGTACTGGTGGGGTACCGGTGGTGCGGCGGGCGCGTGCGGCGCGCGCGGGCGGGTAGGCCATGCTGCCGCCGCTGTGTGTGTGTGTGTGTGTGTGTGTGTGTAGGTAGCGGTATACGTACTGGTGGGGTACCGGTGGTGCGGCGGGCGCGTGCGGTGCGCGCGGGCGGGTAGGCCATGCTGCCGCCGCTGTGTGTGTGTGTGTGTGTGTGTGTGTGTGTAGGTAGCGGTATACGTACTGGTGGGGTACCGGTGGTGCGGCGGGCGCGTGCGGCGCGCGCGGGCGGGTAGGCCATGCTGCCGCCGCTGTGTGTGTGTGTGTGTGTGTGTGTAGGTAGCGGTATACGTACTGGTGGGGTACCGGTGGTGCGGCGGGCGCGTGCGGCGCGCGCGGGCGGGTAGGCCATGCTGCCGCCGCTGTGTGTGTGTGTGTGTGTGTGTGTGTAGGTAGCGGTATACGTACTGGTGGGGTACCGGTGGTGCGGCGGGCGCGTGCGGCGCGCGCGGGCGGGTAGGCCATGCTGCCGCCGCTGTGTGTGTGTGTGTGTGTGTGTGTGTAGGTAGCGGTATACGTACTGGTGGGGTACCGGTGGTGCGGCGGGCGCGTGCGGCGCGCGCGGGCGGGTAGGCCATGCTGCCGCCGCTGTGTGTGTGTGTGTGTGTGTGTGTGTAGGTAGCGGTATACGTACTGGTGGGGTACCGGTGGTGCGGCGGGCGCGTGCGGCGCGCGCGGGCGGGTAGGCCATGCTGCCGCCGCTGTGTGTGTGTGTGTGTGTGTGTGTAGGTAGCGGTATACGTACTGGTGGGGTACCGGTGGTGCGGCGGGCGCGTGCGGCGCGCGCGGGCGGGTAGGCCATGCTGCCGCCGCTGTGTGTGTGTGTGTGTGTGTGTGTAGGTAGCGGTATACGTACTGGTGGGGTACCGGTGGTGCGGCGGGCGCGTGCGGCGCGCGCGGGCGGGTAGGCCATGCTGCCGCCGCTGTGTGTGTGTGTGTGTGTGTGTGTAGGTAGCGGTATACGTACTGGTGGGGTACCGGTGGTGCGGCGGGCGCGTGCGGCGCGCGCGGGCGGGTAGGCCATGCTGCCGCCGCTGTGTGTGTGTGTGTGTGTGTGTGTAGGTAGCGGTATACGTACTGGTGGGGTACCGGTGGTGCGGCGGGCGCGTGCGGCGCGCGCGGGCGGGTAGGCCATGCTGCCGCCGCTGTGTGTGTGTGTGTGTGTGTGTGTGTGTGTAGGTAGCGGTATACGTACTGGTGGGGTACCGGTGGTGCGGCGGGCGCGTGCGGCGCGCGCGGGCGGGTAGGCCATGCTGCCGCCGCTGTGTGTGTGTGTGTGTGTGTGTGTAGGTAGCGGTATACGTACTGGTGGGGTACCGGTGGTGCGGCGGGCGCGTGCGGCGCGCGCGGGCGGGTAGGCCATGCTGCCGCCGCTGTGTGTGTGTGTGTGTGTGTGTGTAGGTAGCGGTATACGTACTGGTGGGGTACCGGTGGTGCGGCGGGCGCGTGCGGCGCGCGCGGGCGGGTAGGCCATGCTGCCGCCGCTGTGTGTGTGTGTGTGTGTGTGTGTAGGTAGCGGTATACGTACTGGTGGGGTACCGGTGGTGCGGCGGGCGCGTGCGGCGCGCGCGGGCGGGCGGCTGACCTCGCGGCGGCGGGTAGGACATGCTGCTGCCGCCCATCACAACGCGCAACTGCTGGTCAATCTCCAGCTTCTCCGCACGCAACTGCTCCACTTCCTGCCACAAAACGTTAACATTAACCTTTAGCTATCACTGCAATGTGACTAAACATGATAAGAATAATGAAATTTCAAACAATGTTTTTCATATTTTTATTCTTTTATACATATATATTTACATTACTTACTTTCATTGCTCCACCGCAAAGATCTAAACACAAAAAAAGAAAATAAAACCGGCTGCAGTGTGGTGGTGGGCAGTACCTTGAGGTGCGCGACGTGGTACTCGACGAGCACCTTGGCGTTGGCGATGTTCTCCCTGGTGCCCACGAACACGAAGGGCACCATGCCCTCCTCGCGCGGCGCGGACGGCTGCGGCTCGTTGTCCCCCTCCACCTTCACCTGCGTCGCAACCAACTTCGTACTACACTTAACCACTGACGCTACCATTAACTACCACGCCGCTAACCATATAATCCTTACACTGATCAATGTCTCGATCGAATCACACTACATACTTTGTATCTTAAAGTGTTATTACAAAACAATTGAAATTTTAAATAAACTGAAATTCTCTCTTCTCTTCATTTATATTTTATTTCATGCTTTCTACTGCATACACACATACATGCCACTTGATAACCATAATACCTTGTGCGGAAAAAACATTCAGAAAAGATTCAAAAGTCCGTTTATAACTTGCATCTTGACCATCATGACATCTGGTTAATTGAGTGTACCTATAGATAGTCACAATTGACAACATTTCATTTTCAAACCAACTCCAAAAGGAGGTTCTCAATTCGATTGATAACGTCATCATTATACATGCGTAAATTCTACTCGCTACTCAACATTTTGAAATAAAATAACTTAAAAAAAGTAAAACCTTCAAAAACATAAAAAATTATGTTATGTGCGCAACGGTTTCGGAAGTCGGTGGCGAAATCAAAAGTTCCAGTCAAATCATAGATCCGACTTCTGAAACTGTTTCTCACATATTTTTTTTATGTTTTTGAAGGTGGCGTTTTTATAATACCAATACTTTACAGGTTAGAATTTAATAGACGCGACAAAATAAAGTACTATAATGTATAATAACAAAGAAAATTTACGCATGGTTAAGGAAAATAATTATACTTTTTTAGTTTTGTAAAGAGTTTGGCAACGTCTCGAGCGCCATTACTACTATTTTCCCGTGAATAGAAAAAATAATGGATAATGATAGTAAGTGCAACGTTATACTAACGTCGTACCGTAGCGGATTAACCGGGCGCGCTGCGCGAATATTTTGATGCTTGCTTGAAATTATTTGATTTGATTTAATTTGTTTTTTTTTTCAAGTTAAATACCGATGATTCGTGCCTACCTGAAGACAACACCTTAAGAGTTTTTGATTTTTATCTTGTTTTTATCTAAAATAAACAATAAGTTTATTTTACATTTTAGAAATTGAAATTACATTTTAAAATTAACAAGTAATGATTACTAAACTTCCCAATTCGATTCGTCGCATGTTTTCAGTCACCCTGTATTATAATTTTAATTGAACCTAGATCTAAAAAAACCGGACATGTGCCAGTCGGTGTCGCCCACCGAGAGTTCCGAACAAATGTGTAAGTACATATTATAATTAATTACAAATGTATAGTTTTCAGATTTTTCCCTATACTTGTAGTATAAGACTATTACTAGGTATTACTTGCTAAATTTCATAGTTCTAGGTCAATGGAAAATACCCAATAAATTTTGAATCCCGAGTGTCAAATCATTTTGCGGGTATTATTCGAACCTGCGTCTTCTGGTTAGACATAGCGTCTGGTGTATCTAACCAGAAGAAGCAGGTACGAATCCTGTCCGTAGTCGAATTTTTCCTTCACTAAAATACTTTTATAATCTTAGCATGGGAAATAGGATGGAAAACGCTAAAAAAAAAACATTACAAAAAGATAATTTTAGAATGTTGTCAATTACAATATTATGTGTATAACAGCACATCTTTTGCAGCTTAGGCATTCGTAACGTTCGTATAAGACATGTGAAACCTTTGTACTCATATTCAGCATTCTCATAATCAATAGTACACAGTATGCAATGTGCAGTGTGCAGTGTGCAGTGCATAGTGTACTCACGCGCACGACGCCGCTCTTGTCGACGATCTCCTGTATGACCTTGCCGTTCTTGCCGATGACCTTCCCGACGAGCGCGCGCGGCACCTTGATGGACTCCTCCGCGTACTCCAGCAGCGAGCGCGCCTGCCGGACCGCCTCCACTGACTGCGATGTACCAAATTACATTAAATACTTAAACAAAAACTGTCCGCGCGCAATCCTTGTTCCATACGATACCTGCTGGATTTCATTTATACCATTTTTAATTAAATTTAAAGCCCACACAATAGTTTTTTTATAGCTAGGCAGAATATATAGTAGTGGATGTGTTGAGCTGACCTCTCCGCAGATCTTGAAGGTGCAGGAGACCTCCTCGAGCTCGATGTTAGTGACGCCGGGCACCTTGCGCGCCTGCTGGATGTTGGCGCCGTGCGTGCCGATGGCCAGCCCCATCAGGTCCTCGCGCACAGAGAACTCGTCCGTGTAACTGCACCAACCACAACCATACATTTCCACCTCACAGTCAACGATATATTAACTCGAATATTATTGAATGCTCCCTCACTAGTAAGCCATAAAAGTACCCCATTAATCTCCAGTCACCTAGTTTATATTAATTACGCCTTTTTAACATACCTATATAACACACCTAGTGTATATAACACATGCTACTGTTTACTTTAGGTATTATTACGGTTCTTTATTTTTGCATAAATTAAATTCACGATTTTATATGTACCTACTTATAAAATCATGAATCTAATTCAGCAAAAATAAATAATCATCAAACGAAAGCAAACATGGATTTCAACGTTATTTATATCAGCATAATATAAATAAATTTAATAGGAACCCAGACAAGATTCCTTAGCCAGTATTACGACACTGAACAAAAAATGAGGTCATCAAATAGCGGATCAGAACCATTACTGAATTTTTCTTAGCTGTATATTTAATATTATAAACGTGAAAATATGGATGTATGGATGTTTGTTACTCTTTCACGCCAGAACGGCTGAACCGATCTGGATAAAATTTGACACAGATTATAGCCTGGAATAACACATAGGCTACTTTTTATCCAGGTCGGACCCAATCCTAAAGTCCACGCAAAGTCGCTAGCAGAAGCTAATATATTTATATTATAAGCAATCTTTTCTGCTAAAAAGGTATCTAGCAGAAAGTGGTGGTTTGCCCTTACGCAGAATTGACCGGGACTTTACATAATCAAATAAACTCAGGTTGGATGACATAGCGACAGGTCACAGGAACAACTTGTGACATATGGATGCCTATCGTGTTGTATGGATCAGTGTGCCCAGCACACGTTAAGAAGATGTATGAAAGAAGACTGCATGCAGCGGAGATAAGAATGTTAAGATGGATGTGTTGAGTGACTAGAAAGGACAAAATAAGGAACGTGTACATATATTAGAGGAAGTCTGAAAGTGACGCGAGTGACAGAAAAGTTGGAAAGGAATTGTTTGTCTTGGTATGGGCAAGATGAGGAGGGATGAAAAGCATATGAATAAAAGAGTGGTGAATATGAATGTTGGGGGATGGAGAGTAGTGGAAGATCAAAGAAAAGATGGATGGATTGTGGTAAGGCCGATATGATGTGAAAGGGAATGAATGACTAGGTGAAAGCTAACAGGGATGAATGGAATAAGAAGAAAAAGACATGCAGCGCCGACCCCAAATAAAATGGGACGAAGGTAGATAGATAGATGAAGACCGTTATGCAGTGTGGTGGAACATAATTTATAAGAGAAAAGACTTTTATACTTCTCCGTATTCGTTACGATTTAAAAGTTATAGACATATTCGAACATATTTTGTCCTAAATTGATAAATAACAATTTACTCAACCTGACAAGCGGCTGTCACAGAACCTTTTTCTTTCACATTTTTATAATTAAAACAGTATCCAATGTGATTGCAATCAAACCAAGTAGGTTACGCTCCACGCAAGAATGCGTCCGCAAAGCTTTAAATTGTTGCATGCGTGCCACATACCGTGTGTCGCTTCGGCATGCGGAAATCGTGTTGCCGAAAATAGCGTGAAAAATATTACCTGTTCTACTAATTGCGACGTTAAAAATGTGATAGTTAACAAAGAATGTCTACACTTTTTACACATCATTTATAACCAAAAAGGGTTGTAAGCGTTATAATAATTTCATATTTTCCAATTATTGACTCACTTTCCAATTCTTTACATAATTATTAAATACTAGCTTCCGCCAGCGGCTACGCCCGCTTTATCAACGACCCATGTCACTTCCCAGAACAAAATAATCAAATAATTTTCCCGTTTTTGCAACATTTTTTAATTGTGCTCCGCTCCTATTGATCGTAGCGTGATGAAAAGTATACTATAACCTGCGCAGGAGTATAAAGAACAATTGTACAAAGTTTCGTTGAAATCCGTCGAGTGGTTTTTGTTTCTATAACGAACATACAGACAGACGGACTGAGAGACAGACAGACAAAAATTTTACTGATTGCATTTTTGGCGTCAGTATCGATCACTAATCACCCGCTGATAGTTATTTTGGAAATATATATCATGTACAGAATTGACCTCTCTACAGATTTATTATAAGTATAGAAGATAGATTATTTAATTATATTTTAATTTAACTATGAGAAGATATCAATAGGTTTTATTTGTGGGAAGGTAGTGATTAGTAATAAACGAAACAGACTAATAAATGCCGAAGACCGGGAAGATACCGTAATTTGTAGTAGATCGCATACTAGTTCGGGGAACTCCCGTTAGATATATGAGCAGGTCTAAATGTGTTTTGTTCATACATTGTAACTTCACATTCTTTTAATCTCGTTCTTTTATCAAATCTTTTTTTTTATTCGTGATAGGCCTACGCTTGACGCCTCGCTTGACCGCCAGTTATGATAAGCGACACTGCGGTCTACGATGAAGCGCGCTTGCCTAAAAGAATTATTTAATAGTGTCATCATTTCAATGCGTACCTCTGCCCACAAGCGGCGACAATATAGTGCATTATTATTTTGATTTCATTCACTTAACCTTTTGACCAGTCTTGTATAGACGACAAACCAAAATGTGCCCAGCACGCTGGGTCGCGACTAAGTGACAGATTTTTAAGGATGAATTCCGAGCTTGGCGCCGCGGGCACGCTTTTTCTAATTTGACATGGCGGTGAAAGGGTTACAAAATGAATGAACGAATCAAAATAATTATACGAGAATCGCAGCAAATTTCTTTGTAGTTTCTACCAAAGTCAGGGGTTCCTAAAGTTTGCGCCGCGATACACTCCTCCTTACATCCCATTTAGCGTTCTTAACTTATTGTTCAAGAACTGAATGTTTGGGAACCCTTGGCTTAAGAACCTACTCCTATTGGAAAAAACGAGAGAGTATGTATGTGTTGTTGTAGACTTGCTGGCACAATGTAATGAGAAGCATTCTGCGACAAAGGTCCCGGTACTATTATGGCGTTAGTGCGATTATTTATACATGCAACCTTAATTTATACTTACCGGTAAAAATTTAAGGGGTCATTAATAATACACACATACTACATCACGCCTGTATTCCACGAAGGGTTAGGCAGAACCGCACTAATATACACACACACAGTTGCCGGTATCTTTAGGTCCCATATTTTAGGGGCGAGCCTATTGCCAATGTCACAAACATGTTAATATCACTCTATGGTTTACAGGCATAATAAGGCATCATCATATCAGCCTATTGGCGTCCAATAAGGCATACATAACCATAATTCCATAAGAGTCGAATCCGTCCCTTAGTACATTACAATATTAGTGGTAAGCTGGTGGGTATACTCACCCGCCTTGGTTATGTATTTTCGTGGATTCCAACTGTCTGGCTGCCTCTTCAGTCTTTTTCAGCAATAACAGCTTTTGAGTAAGATTCCTGCAAATAACATCACAAACATTTTATTCGGGACATACCTTTTGTCTCAAAAAGTCCTTTGGGTGCGTGTGAAACCGCAGGCAACAGTTAGTTCTACATATACTTGTGTAAAATTTAAATTAATATGTCGTTAGCCTAATACTACCAATACGGCACGTATCTTACTACCGTCGGCCCTGTGGCTATCTGTTTATGTTAGCACGAAATTATTCTGGCAGTGAGTCGGCTGTCCAGAATAACTAGAACCTCAAATGATGCTCTCCAAATGAGATTCTACATAAGTGCTGATAGACAAATCACATTAGTAATTTAAAAAACTAGAGTGAAAAGCATATTTGATCGAGAATCTTAAACCTAAAGTGATCAGTCTTGCTCAAGGAAGACATACCCTTTGATGCGGGAAAGTTAAAGAAATAACATAGCCGGAACAACTATATTCCATTAGCCTGACGTAAAGTTAGTAAATTCTCAATCAAGAGCTGTGTGTGAGGGAGAGAGAGTGAGAGAGAGAGAGAGAATGTGTGGTAGAGAGAGATATCTTCTTCTTCTCTCAATATCTTACTCACTCTCAGTGAGTAAGATATTGAGAGAAGGGGAGGGGGAGGGGGAGGGGAGGGGTGTGTTAGAGAGAGGGAGAGATAGATATCGTGTGAGTGTGTGTGTGCGTGTGTGTATAGGTACCTAAAGTGCATCTCCTGCAGCATCTGCGCGCGCTTGTGCGAGGTCTCGCAGCGCGACACGGCGGCGAGCACGCCGCGCTCGGGCACGTACCACACCAGCGCGGCGCCTATCGCCTTCTGGAACTCCTTGTGGGCGTTCTCCACCTTCGCGCTGAACATTACCAACGTTACATGTTAACACCACTGTTCATACACCCACAAACCGCTACGCTTAATAGTTCTTGGTGAACAACTATATGAAATATTAATAAATATGTAGTAATCTTTGATCTTTAACAACAATTTCGTAAAACCCAAAATGTTTTAATTTTAAGTCATAAATGCTGAATCATCAAATGTCAACACAGTGCTTTCTAAGCTAATTCATAAGATTTTAGCTGTAGAAACTAATAAACCTAAATACTTTGATTAAAAGAAAAATTATTACACGATTCTTGAGTAGTGACAAAAGTGAACTAGAAACAGATAATAAGAGTCGTAATAGCATAATATTATTATTATAAGTGTTGTTATCTGTAATGTTGGGATGCTACATACATTGTTCAGACCACAATCACACGCACTTCAGGGGGTAGATCAATTGAGTATCAACATGAATTAGCTACTATGAGTTTGACACAATGACAAATTACACGAAATATATGTTGATGATGATGTTTGTAAATAGTGAATGCATTTACAAATACCATCTACATATATATATATATTGTATGCCATGACGCAGAGGAAGTACTAGTGCTGGACTGATGTACAATATAATTATATAAATTAATACTAACTAGTCCTTGAGATCATCAGGTACAGGGATTTCGAACTTGTGGAAGGTGTTCTTGTCAATGGGCGTTTTGGCGGTCTTCACTCGGAGACGGTCCTTTGGCACAATTTCTGTGTAGCAGTTGTCCCACTCTAGGTATTCTATCACCAGAAATTCGCCCCTCATCATCTGGAAGTAATATTGACGTGTAAGTAATAGATTTGCTGTTAAAAATAGAATGCAACAAAAATGTTAATTACAGTTAACTTATGTATATTTTTTTAAAGATAATTTATCCTAAAAACAGTATCCGAAACCTACGTGTGAAATGGTGAAACCCAGGACTTCCCGTTAAGCAATTAAGGATTACAGTCCATTGGGGCACCAAAATCTATTGTCAAGTCAGATGAGGCATACGGATATATATATATGGATATTTTTATATTCTTGATAGGCTTACGCTTCTCCGCCAGTTCGCCTGATATTAAGCGACAGCTCTATATGCATTATGTTTATTATATGGGAAGAGAACAGTGCTGTTCCCATATAATAAACATTAGAGACTCACTAAATTACACTAAGTCACAGATATTAATTTATCTAGTTCAGACACAGATGTCTCATCAATTTATTAGATTAAACGTTGATGTTAAATGTATTTATTTAATGAAAATTAATCAATTATTATTATGACACTGCGATCTACGATGGAGCGCGCTTGCCTAGAAGATACCAAAATGCAAGGATGCGAGGGTCTAGTGCCGATTGTTGTTATGTACTTAAGAGAAACTTAAAACATCAATTCATTTAATCCAATTGCTACTCAGATCTCTCCAAACAAGAAGCGTAAGGATTATCATACTGCGTGCAGATTGGAAGACTTCTGGCACTGACAGGATTCTCAAGATAAACTCGACCCTTAATATCATCAGATGATATATAATAACTGCCAGATAATTTGATCCTTTAACCTTTTGACGGCTGTCAACAGAAAAGGCGTGCCCTCAGTGCGAAGCTTCCGAATTTCCTATAGAAATCGTCCAGTCATGACCGTAGCAAGCTGGTCACATTTTGGTTTGTCGGCTATACATGGCTGTGGCGCTCAAAAGGTTAATATTAATATTGCAATTGCAGTATTAATATGAAATCTAGTAAACTTCGAGCAATAAAATATTTAAAGGCATATAATTACAGAAAAGAAGTTAACACTCAGGAGCATATCAACGGCATTGAAACATATTAAGCACTATTGATCCCATTTTCTTTCCCTAAGAAATGCGCAATGCGACATATATTACGACATAATTGAATACAATCCCTTTTATTTAATAAATACATGACACATATGAATTAACTCTTGTAAATATTTGGTAAACAAAACACAGTCTAGGTAATTCCAGGTTTAAGTGTAGTATTTTTAATCGACTTCATAAAAAGGAGGAGGTTCTCAATTCCGATGTTTATATTTTTATGTAGGTATGTTCGGGCATAACTCCGTCAGGTATAAACGGATTTGGATTATTTCGAAATGGTCCCATTTAAATTTTATAAAAAATGAATTACATCTAATTCCTTTTTTGATGATTCATTTCTGATTCTGATAACAAAATTGATGATCAGATTCTGCAAAAAAACGTGTTTTCGTTGACTGACAACGGAACTCTTCAATAATTAATAGCAAATGACCAGCGACTGCGGAAATCATATATCTATGCATTGTTGTTACCATTCCATAACATAACATCAAGCCTGTAAGCGCGCGCGTGGTAACACCTGCGTTGCCCCGTTCCAAAGAATCGTAGCATGTTTAATAGATTGAAACCTTGCTCATAATACTATGTCTATTGGTGAAAACGAACTCCACCCGCCTGATTGAAATTTTGCCTTCACATTCTGAATTTACGTCATAACGTCATAAGGTGACGTTGGGTTTCGCGGTGGCTTAGAGGTCAGAGCGTCTGGTATATCCAACCAGGAGACGCAGGTTCGAATCCTGCCCGCGATTGAATTTTTCCTTTATTTAGTAAAGTAATAGTAAAATAACTTTATATCTATGCAAGTTGAAGGTAGATTAATAAAATATAATAATGTATTCTACATTTGAGACTGAAATGTACCTGTCTTTTTTTTCCTTTTTATTAAAAAGCTTGCTAGTAATGTGGGTCGCACATAACTAATATTATTGTTAACCCCTCGTGCTAAGCTAAATGCTTGTGTTACGACTGTTACGAGTGAGTTCACGTCGGTAGTGTAATGGGTGGGATTCGAACCGGCAACCACATGATCGCCAGTCCGACGCCCTAGCTATTAGGCTACCGCCGCTTAAAAGATTTATAGAAAATTTATAGAATAATTCTATATCAGGCTATTTTTAATATAAATTTTCAGTTAGTGCCCCTGCCCCCTATGCTCTAATCCCGCTAAGCTTGACTCGTAAAATACCTACTAAAAAGTTTCGCTATGCACGAAATCACATTCGCAGGCAGTGATGAAGAAAACTGTTACAGTGTAATATTTTATTTAACCACTAGCGGGCCCGGCAAACGTTGTCTTGCCCTGTATCATCATCGTCCTGCCCTTGTCCCAGTTTATTTGTGGTCGGCGCAGCATGTCCTTTTCTCCCATTCATCCCTATCAGCCGTTACCTCAATCATTCACTCCCTTTCCCATTATTCTGTATATAAAGAATCATAGAACCCAATTGCGGTGCTTCCTACTGGCTCAAATTGTGAATCTGAACTATCCAGCGAGCCATCGTGGGAATGTTAGGTGTGAGTGTGAACCCACTTATACAGGTACCTACTTAGACAGCTAGTATGTGTTTATTATTTGTGTCTCACAATTTAAAATAGATAAATTCATTTTTTTTAATTAAAAGGGTGTTTTAATTCAAGGTCAAACAATAAGACATCAGTTTCCTCAGTTTAATTGTGTCTTGATGACATTATCAGAAAATATACGTCCCATTTAGCTACTTCGTAACGATGTTATTTTTAAAATGAACACATTTGAGATTTTACCGTGTCATTTTGATCTGCATGACCACCGGCCGAATTATTTTTCAGAAAGGAGCATTCTATGCATTTTAGATTTATGAATACCTTGGTATTCATAAATCTAAAGTAGTGAAGGTGGACACATAATATTAATAACAAGATGTTGTACAATTCTGGATAACCGCCTAGAACATCTCCGACTTTTACTCACACAGTTCAAAGCAAATATTATGAAGATATTGGGTATATTTGTTCCATTATAGGAGCAAAGAAATATTTATGTTTTAGTTTTATTTTAAAAGAACAGCGAAAGTGGGACATTATTTTACAAACTCGGACGCGGAGCGTGATCAAGGTAAGACTATATAAATATGTTCCTGCTGGTTTCCGTCTGACAGTTCCCCATTCAGTGTTGTAACATAACCACTAGAACAGTGGTTCTTAACCGGTGGTCCCTGCAGGCACCTGAAGTGGACCCCATCCTAAAGTTAATAAACATAATATGATGACGAAGCGATGTAGGTTCAGAACATATATTACTGCCAAAACAGCTTGTGGTCCATGGAAGACAAAAATGAAGATAAATGGAGGTTAAGAACCACTACACTAGATTTATTTTTATTTTATTACATTAGGATCTCCAACAAAAAATACACCTTACGTGCTATAGTAATGTTTACAATAATAGGGATTCCTTGTGTTTCTCTAATTACAGGAGACCACATCATGCAGTAATATAAAACAAACAGGCAGAAAGGAGAATTAAATGCACTTAGGATGTAAAATTAAATGGAGTAAAATTAGATGGTCTAATAGACAGGGTAAGGTGAGTAAAATTGAATAACATAATGGTAAATTTGGTAAAAAAAATTGCAATATTTGCTAATTTAATGATATTAAATTAATTCTTTAACTAAAATCATTATCATTTCTCATCATCAACCCATTTTAATGTCCTACTACTGGGCATGGGAAGATTTTTTTTATTATTGATAGGCTCGAGCATCATTTTTTATTTAGTTACACTTAATAATAATATTACTGCAGATGCGTTTGGCATACTTCCGAACTGTCGTCCGTAGACTACTACTACTGTTTACATTTTGAAATGGTGCACCAATATCCAATAGACGCTGATCTCCCATTGCGCGAGAAGTCTATATAATATGAGGTAATATAATGCACCTGCTATGCCAGAGGGTCCTGGGTTTGGACCCTAGGTCTAGCAAAGTGTTATTGTGTTATTCTTATTATATTATTAGTAGCAACAGTCTGGATTTGTGCCCAGTTAATGGCAATAGGCTATTACATCGGACCTACAAACATACCATACTGGCAAACTGTGGGTGTACATTGGTACACTTCTGCCTAACCCTTCAGAGAATACAGGCGTAATGGTATGTATGTAACTAGCAATGGCTTAAGATGTAACATCTTGGTACTTGCCAGTGTGTAGACAAAGGCAGGATATTAATACATTCAGTTATTACTTCATTATTTTGTAACACATATTTAGCTAAATCATACAATCCACTTAATGTAAATGTGATTTCCTTCCACACAAAATTATTACACTAGAACACAACATACTTGATAATAAATATGTATGCCGAGTGAAAGTGCACTATGAAAAAACTAGCAAGTATATCAACATGCCTAAATGATGATGGACGCCTTACTAATTTCCATAATGAAATAAATTCCCTTTTAAATACACAAATAAATTGGCTTTAAACCATCAATAGATAATTCCACCCTAGAATTACCTCTGAAGCCCAATGTAATCTAACCTACAAGGGTCAGCCTTTAGTACCTACCTTCAACAGATAATGTACTTGAAGGATATTGGTGAGTTTGAACTGTGATTACTGCATTGACTTTTTTTTACAATTAGTTAATTATACATATATTGAATGGATATATTTATATTCTATATTAAAAATGATTATACAGTTGGCAATGTAGTTCATAGAATATTCTTTGTTTTATACATTTATATTTTTTGTTTTATAGTACACTAGCGGGCCTGGCAAACATTGTCTTGCCCTATGAATAAAAAAATCGTAGAACCCGATTGTGGTGCCACCTACCGGCTCAATTGTGGATCTAAACCACCCAGGGACCCACTTAATCACACACAAAAAAAAAACAAAATAACACCAGCAGCTTAGGAGTTTGGACAATGCACACAATGCCATCTACAGGCCTCACCGAAACAGCATACAATGCCATGTTCATTTGCTTCCATGTTTTATTTCTGTCAAATCTGTCAATCCGTTCCAGATACAAAATGTTCTGTGATTTTTTCGATGGAATAGTTATTCTACTATTCGGGTTGGAGACAAATCCAACAAATCAAAAAGCATGAAAATCATTCCAGCAGTTCTCCAGTTATAACTGTTGTAACAAACCTGACTTTGTTTTATATATATAGATTTATGAGATACCAATAAGAATAGTCACATATTATAATGGAATTCTTGGCACTACTTAAAGCTGGTAGTTGTTAAATCAATAAAACTAAATCTAAACTGAAGTTGAAATCAACAGCTCATAATTTCTGTTTAGCTGTACCTTCCAAAGAACCAGATAAAAATGAATGCTAATGTATTACCTGGCTAAATAAAAAATAGGGGATCAGATTCAAGTTCAAAACACACAAGGTGCCAGACTGAATATTTTTCAATATAATAGGTACTAGAAGGGTACTAGAACAGGTTTTAAATATCATATTATTATCAAAATTAAAATTTCAATGTAACATGTTGCTCAAAAATTGTAAGCACTGTCACTTTACATAAAATCAACTCAGATTGTAAACCAGAGAAATTGTAAATGATGATAAAGTTTAACATCTTATACAAATATTTTTAAAGATTGTTTGCTAGAACTTTTATTATCTTCAAATTTTATGTCCAGTATGCACTTATGCAGGTCTGAACACTGTGGCAAAATATAAAGTTGCAGCTTGTATGCACATTTTGGGATAACATTTTCCTACCAGGTTAATTTTTGGAAAGTTTACGACCAAATTATATTTATTCTAAACAATTCTAACAGTTGTCTGGTGAAATGTAAGTATACCAAAAGTGAAAGCTGTGCTGCATTGACAAAAAAATAATATCAACAATGTTGTCTTGGTATTTTTAGTCTTAACCATACCTATTCATTTATAAATCCCACTGAGGGTAGTATCAATTAAAAATATTCTAGAAAGTAGTTTGATAAATGCAATATATAAGTGATGATTTATAATGTAATTCAATACCTTGATGTTTGCTGTCCACCACCCACATGCTTCCTTCTCATTAGACCTCGCGTATACCTCCACCTCTTGGTTTTCCACGAACTCTGTGTGTTTGCCGGTGTCTTTCGGTGGTAAAAACACTTGGGAGAACGGGAATTTTGACTCCGGTTGCCAGCTACAAAGCAAAATATAATTGTAAATAAAAATACCCTATTATTTTACCCTAAAATTATGAAATCAATATACTATAAAACTTACTCATTTTCAAAGGCTACGAGAACCTCGTTGTCGAGCACGTCGGTGACAATGGCCTAAAAATAAAGAGATTTTTAGAACATTCCGACGGTACACCAACTTCGTGATGCGCTAGAAATAAGTTAACTAGGTCATTTATGTGTATATGCGCAAATATAAAATTGCTTTGTATGCCGTTCCAATTTCATAACACCTAAATCGCAGCTAAAAATACGGAAAGCAGTATAATTATTACAACACATGGAAAAATCACGCCCTGACAGGCGGACATGGCGTCCATTCCAGCCGTGATGATCTTCCCGGAAAAATATTTTTGTAAGTATGAGAATTACCTAGGTATTGGACATTGGAAATCTTTGAATAAACATTACAGTAATCGAATTAATACTTGTTGAGTGGATTTTAAACGTACTTCACAATTTACAAACCTTGTAATAAGCACCATTATCACCGTACACCTCGACCGACAAATCCTCCATTTTGGTTTGAAAGCGTATTTGGCGTTTTCGGAGCGAGAACGAATGTTCCTAGAGAATTGACTGACCAATCGTTTTCCAGTATTCACGCATAGACAAGAAAAGTTTTATTTTTAATCAGTGCTGCAGTTAAGTTTATGTTGCTTTTGTGAGTCATCGACATTTTTGAATTTGGAATCCCCTAATCAAAAATAAATCAGTAAAAAAACTTTCAGTTTCAATTTTCAAGTAAAGTTTACCACGCACGATTTTTCCGGTGACTTATTAACCGTAAAAGAAAACTTATTGTTTTCTTTTTTACTTTTTGTCAAGCAGTTTTTACTCAGAAGAATGGGAGATAGCGATGGGTAATTGGATAACGCCTTTATTTTATATGAGGACGAGGGAGCACCTCATTTTAACTCGCGAGCGCAGACTACTTCTCACGAGGTAGTCATTCAGGTACCCCTCAATTGAGGTAAAGCGTCGTCGCTCGACAAGTTGACGGTATTTATTCAACTCATAAACAAATCGAGGGAGCTGTGCGCTCGGGATACTGATCTAGAAAAGTGTGCGTTGCAAAGACGAACCGTTTCTAAGGACTGTTTTCCGTTCTGCGACGATAGAACCGTTTCTGATTCCTTGTCAAAACAGTATTCGTTGCGCGAACCAGTAGTCCAATTAAGTGATGTTTTCATTATTTTTATTACTAAGAAAATATAGTCGAGAATACGTTGATCCATTGTTATACTCGTCGCGAGTCGTCGTTCCGTTCGTTCACAAAACAGTTGCAATAACCAATAGTCTTGTGTAAGTCCTGAACGAACGAACTAAAAGACACGTTTCCCATCAGTGAACTTTAAGACACGTTTCCTAACCGATATCGTTAATCGGTCTTTCGGTCCTAGTAGTACTTCGTACTATTCGTACATTTCGTGCGTAATGTTCCTGAAGGACCGAGATCGTTAATCGGTCCTTATATCATAATAGTACTTCGTACTAATCGTACGTCTCGTACGTAATGTTTCTGAACGTCCGAGATCAAATAAAAGAGCTAATAGTATGTACCGAGTAAAGTTATATTACGAAGGAAAATTAAATAATATTGACAGAGAGATTAATTTAAAGCATAAAATGTGTATTTAATATTTAATAAATATTTTTTTATCATCAAGCTTAACGAATCCGTTGAACATTAAACCCTAGTAACTATTTTTAAGACTGTCGAATTATTGTAATGGGACCGAACGTTGAACTAATAAGCAATTTGGTCAGATGTCCTCTATGAACAAAAAGAACTAATAGTACTAATATAACTAATAAGGTGAACTAGTTCACTGACCAAATTGTACTAGTTCAGAGCGATCTCTTTATTAACCGAATAGATACAAGACTAATAACCAAAGTTTAACTTTACGTAAACGTAATAAAGACGACAATAATATTTGGTTAACGGTGACGCTTAATATAAAAAATAGATTTTTTATACATATTAACTCTAAACTGGCCTATTAAAAAAAATAGATTTTTTATACATATTAAACGTCACTTTTTTTCGATTTTTTTTCTACTGTTTTTAAAAATAACAAGATGGGAAATGTCCTCGAAAACGCCACGAACCGTGCAGTAGGGAAAAGGCTATCGAAGCTTTTGTTCCCTAATTCTTTCCTTCCAGGGATCTGGCGGAGCTTGAATTGCCCACAAAACGTAATACCAAAATCGTAATCCAGACCATATTCTATCAAACGATGTTATTATTCGGATTTGGATACCGTTTATTCTAGGTTCGTACCGTACTATTTCGTCTACTACTACTTCATTGGAAATAAACGACCGGAACTTCGTTCGTTCGAACCTAAATTAATGGTATCAGAATCCGAATAATAATAGAATTTGATTAAATTATGTTTTAATTACGATTTATTTCGGTATTAAGTCGGTTCGCCTCTTACGGAAGGAAAGAATTAAGGAACAAAATATATAGTAAATAATACTTGTGAAGTTATTGCCGATAAGGCATTATTATTAATTAACTTGAGCCTATTTGATAATAAATGTTTTATTCTGATGGATTTGAAATGAAACTAAAGTCGTTGAAACTTAAATCTGTTACTCAGCTGTTTAATTGATGTTTTTTGTAAAATACACACATAAGAAATACAACAATTGACAATATCACTACGATACATTGATCTCTATAAATGACTAAGATAAAAGAGTTTTTTTTTTGTAATATTTTGGCATGGCTACTGAGGCCTTTGTGCCATATCTTTATTTTAAACCTATTTTATAGGTCAGTGTTGCTAGGAAACATATGTCCTACTGCAGCAGTGATAGCCTAGTGGTATGACCGTTGGACTGCCAAGTCAAAGGTCTCGAGTTCGAGCCTAAGGCACGCACCACTGACTTTTCGAAGTCATGTGCGTATTAAATAGTTAATTATCACGCGCTTAAACGGTGAAGGAAAACATCGTGAGGAAACCTGCATGCCTGAGAGATTTTCTCGATGGCGTGTGAAGTCTGCCAACCCGCACTAGGCCAGCGTGGTGGACTATAGCCTAATCCCTCTCATTCTGAGAGGAGACCCGTGCCCAGGAAACATACTTAACAAAAAATATTTAAGGCTAGCATTTTGCTATTACAACCTTCATGGAAGAATAACATGCACTCCCCAATCTCTAAAATTAGTTCCGTTACTGCTCACTTGTGATATCAGCACCAAAATGGCGAGAATCAAAGGGGGGCAATAAATCGTTGACAGTAGCCTGTCCAGTGTACAAGTGTACATAATGCCATACAGCCCGCCCGCCGCGAGTCACCTGCGAATTCCGAGCGCGGTACGGTTACGTCGCGCGTGTTGTAGTACCTACCCCTGTTACAAACTTTCTTTTATTACCTACCTATTTTGATTATTTCACCAACCACTCCCAAAATATCTACTGATTTTTTATCATTTATGGGAAATAAAAACCTAATTGAACTCAATTATGTTACCGTTATTATTAATAAAATTAAAAATTATACATCCCAAAATACAAAATTTTAGCTCGTATGGGGACGTGTTAAGGCTTGGCAACACAAGCGCAACTCTCGCCATGGTACTTACGTATTTATTAAATGACACTGACCTCCATTTCTTTATTACTATCCCCTGTTAAAAAAAAGAATTATTTAAATCGTTTCACAATTGACGAAAATATCGGTGAACATACATTAAATTAATAGAAACATCCGAAATAAGATTCTTCTCCTTTTTTGAAGTCAATTTTTTTTTTAAAAAAAGCTTACCAATTAAGTTGGTCGCACATTACTAGTATTCTTGTTAACCCCTCGTGATAGGCTAAATGCTTGTGCTACGGGTGGGTTCACATCGGTAGTGCAATGGGTGGGTTTTGAACCGGCAACCACATGATCGCAAGTCCAACGCCCTAGCCATTAAAATATGTAAAATGCACGATAAAATTATTATTCCAACAAATACAATGATATTTCTTTTGGCGGATCGTTTCGCTATGCCCGCGAAATTCAAATTTCAAGTGGTTTTTCGCAGTTTGTAGGTCTATAACAAGTTCTAGATTCATGGTGTTTGTAATTGCGACATCAACTATAAAACATTCACAACTGAGAACTAAAACCTTTACTTAATCCTTATAAAGCCAAAAACTTGGCGCAATCTGTGTAATTGGTTAAAATTGTCATTTTACACTACTTTTAGCTACAATAATGATTTTTAAGCAATGGTTTAAGATAAAAATTGTGAATTTTGTATAGTTAATGTCGCAATTACCATTACCATGAATGCAGAACTTATTATAGACCTACAAACTGCGAAAAACTATTCGAAATTTGTATTTCGCGGGGACAGCGAAACGATCCGCCTTAATATTTTTTAAAATATGTTTGAATAATTTTTGTTGTTGATACGAACAATCGTAATTTGAAAATATTTTCTTAGAGCTAAGGCTGAATTTTTTCCAATTTAATTGTGAATCACACTTATTCAGCTTGATTGGCGTTTCGCTGAACGATTTTGGTCACACTTATACAGTTCTGCTTGTATCAGCCGCGTAATGAGAAAAGCCGTCATAGCGTGTTATTTCCGCTCAAAGTTGAAACTGCTGCGTACGATGCTGTCGTGCTGAATATGCTGCGAAGACGGTAAGCTACTCATTTAGTATTGTGCCCTCAACATGGACAGTTCTATGTGCCTAATCTTTATCGTTTTGCTTCTAGCAGAAGAAATAGAAAAAAATAAACGTAAAAAATTAAAACGCAAACAACATTGGGTCGACCCACTTTAGAGTAATAGAAATTTGGCTGGAGAATACGCGACATTGGTACCCCAATTAAATTAATTAAATATTTAATTAAACATACCATCACGCCTGTATTCTCCGAAGGGTTAAGCAGAGGCGTACTTAATGTACACCCACAGTTCGCCGGTATGTTTAAGTCCCACGTTATAGGGGGCGAGCCTATAGCCATTAACCGGGCACAAATCCAGATTCCGAGCTGCTACTGAGAATTTCATAGAAAAACCCAATAACACTTAGCTCGACCTGGGGATCGAACCCAGGACCTCTAGTGTAGCAGTCGCACTTGGGACCACTAGACTAATGAGGCATCATATTTAAATAAATGACATCAAAAGTCCCCCCTCTATGTCCGTTTGTTCGAGAGTTGGCGGTCTGATACTAGCAACTAGCAAAGAGTATATGATACTAGTATCTCTTAGTCTCATAGTCTGTGCAAAATAGACATGGAAAGCTGAACGGACGCGTACGCGTCTCCATACGAAATCGTTGCTATCTATGGACATAAGCTGGTTAAGTCTGAGTAGTCCCTATAATAGCTAGGGCTACGAGCAAAGAATTAATTAGCGATTATTAATCTGACACTTATCAGTATCTGAAGTATCTCTTCTCTTTCTATAAAATAGTCTGTGGTCTGTGCATCTGACAGTAACTTACAATATTATTTAGTCTGTGTAACTAAGTTTACTTACAATTTACATTTATTAAAAATCGTTTCTAAATAATTTATTAGTTGAATAAAGTAAGTTTCTACGTACAGATTATTATTTAATAGAATTTGTTTTGTGTGAAAAAACATTACCAACTTGAAATTCGAATGCGATGAGATTGATTACTTGTACTTAGGTAAATATTTGTGATCTAACTTCTAGATACAAAATTTCAGATGGGTGATGAAAAGAGTGTGATATTAGTTACTGGAGGAACCGGTCTTGTCGGTCAGGCGATTAAAACGGTGATAACTGAAGAGAACCTCCAGAAAAATGATAGTTCCAATAAGGAATCATGGATTTTCTGTGGATCTAAAGATGGAGACTTCAGGTAACATTCTTAAAATAAGATTTTCTTTATATTATTAGTATTGCCTATTATAAATTATACAGACATAAGCATAACATACCATCATGCATCATGCTTGTTTTCTATAAACGGTTCAGCAACGGTGTTACACCCATCATTCACCAGTACATTTAGGTTCCATGTAGGAAGCAAGCCTATTGCAAGTTTACTTTCGCAGTTTACAACTAGCAACTGACCTTTTTCTGATGGGAGTAAAGGTTGTGACTACTAAACATCTGACCTTTATAGTATACACAAATTTTAAGCAAGAACCTAACAAGTTGTTTTTGCTTTCAGAGATAAGGCTCAAACGGAAGCTTTGTTTGATAAATACAAACCCACACATGTGATACACTTAGCAGCCATGGTGGGAGGGCTGTTTCACAATATGGCCCATAATTTAGACTTCTTTGTGAGTATAGCTGAAAAACAACAACCTATTCAAAATTAAGAAATATTTTATTGATAAAAATTCATTGTAATAGATAATGAACTTTGTGCGAAAATAATAAGGTTCATAATCTCATATTTTGTATATCTCATACATTGGTATGTTACAAGAAATATAAATTTTATCAGCACAGGTGATTGATTATTTTACTTTTGTTTGTTAAATTTAACATAATTTCTATTACCTAGTTTATAGCTCAGCCTCTGCTGAATTGATAAATCCTTAGTTGCAAACTAGTGCTTGTTGAGGTAAGCTGAGGGTGGGTGCTGTTCTTTGCACATAACTAAGCTCATATTAGACTCATACCAAGCAAATAATAATTATTATAGTTATCACTTCATCTATACTATAGAGAAGTAGATATATTTATATAGACTATATTTTGTAACTTTAATGTGACTTCAAGAGTTGAAATTGGAATCATATCTCAACTCTTAACTTTAAAGTCTTTAAATGAATTTGAATATTTGGGGACTTGATAAGGTTTTTTATGATTGACTTACAACTATTTTCCATTAGGTTTAATTAACCCAAATTTTATCTTTTATTGAATATTGTACTAGTAGGTAGGCAGCAGTAATTGTCATTATTTTTTTTTAATTTATTAAATCAGCAAACAACCTGATGAGCCACCTGGTGGTAAGTAGTCATCTTTGCCCATGGCACCTGCAACACCAGAGGAGTTGCTGATGCGTTGCCAACCAATAAGAACCCCTATGGACTACTGACTGCCAGTGCCGCTGCAACCGAGGGTAACTGACTCTTACATACAAAAGTCGAAACATACACCAAGGTGCTTTACGACGTAAGGGTGGTCGCCAGCCAGTAAAACCCCAAGAGGGCCTACCACCGAGTGAGTCAGATATTTTCACGCCTCTTACGGGGATGCCTATCTGAAAGGCAGTGAGGAATAGTATTCTAAAGAATCTAAATTCTAGTAAAAAACTAATTCATATTTGAGTGTTAAAGTCTAAGAATATTTTTTTTTTATATTCCACCAAACTAGGCATAACTTTGTTTTTTAGGGTCTGTCCCTCAAAAGGAAAAAACGGAACCCTTACAGGATTACTTTTTTGTCCGTCCGTCCGTCAAGATCCTTTAACTCGGGAACGCGTGGAAGTATCGAGTTGAAATTAAAATCATATATTCAGGTCTACAGTTCCTTGAAGCTTTGAAAAAATCAAACTTCTAAGTTAACGTAAAAATAAGATACGACTGTTTATGCCGCAAAAAACGAATTTTTCGACACTCTCAAGGAAATCAAAATTTATAGGGTTGTATTTCCCGTTGACCTAGAACTATGAAATTTGGCAAGTATACTACAAGTATAGGGAAAAATTTGAAAACTATACATTTGTTGATTTGTAATATAAGTTGTACCTACTTACAAATTTGTACTTATTTTACTTATTCCTTTTCTAATTGCATATTATTATTATTAACTATATCTGATTTTAATTTAATTTAATTTAAATGTTAAGTTTAAATAATTTTAATGATTGAAATAAGAACTGCATGCATTATTTTTCTATATTATATTATGTTTAATTATAGAAATTCAGATACGATGTGAAAATCGTTATTGAATAAATGAATTGAATTGTACGGAACACTCGGTGGGCGAGAACGACTCGCGCTTGTCTGGTTTTTATTTCTCATTAAGTTTATTATTTTCTTATGACCATTATCTTTGTAGCGATATAGATGAAAAAGGAATTATAATGATGAGCCTTTGACGTCTGTCTGTCTGGAGTCCTACCCATTTTTCTCGCTAAGAAATATATAAAACATTTGTCATACTTTTAAATTTCCAGAGAGAGAATATGGCGATAAACGACAATGTATTAAAAGCTAGTTATAAGCATAATGTGAAGAAAGTAGTGTCTTGCCTATCAACATGTATATTTCCTGACAAAACTACATACCCCATAGATGAAACTATGGTAAGTATAGGTACATTTAATGTTAAAACATTACCGCGTTCTGAATTAGTATAGGTAGGGCACCCTTTAAATTAGATTGTAATTTAAAAAATATATGATATACCTACCTATAAATAGTTCTGATTGTCCTTGTTCTTTGCTATCAATTGTCACTCACTGGTGCAGTACAAACTTCTTAGTTGCTTACTGTATCCAGTAGTACAGTAATCTAACATGAAAAAAAAACTAAATAGAATTTGTGTTACTGTGTACAGCTCATATATTATAAAAACACGCCTGTATTCCTCGAAGGGTTAGGCAGAGGTGTAGGTACTATCAGCCAACTCCATATCTATCCATTTTGAAAACAAAATCCCGTGCACACGGTGGTGTTAGCTTTTAGGAATTAAATAATATAAATATGACGAGATAAAATCCATAAATACGTTTTATTTCAATATCTTTTTTTGTTTATACGATTAGAGATACGATTTCGACTCCATAAAAAGGACGATGCTATTTGGTTGATACGCGTAGATAAGCACTGGAATAGCAGCCGAGGTTGTAAGCAAATATAGCCCTTACGGTGGCTAGATATGGCGTTGGCCGATAGTACATAGGTGTAATGTACACCCACAGTTCGCCGGTATATTTAAGTTCCTTGTAATAGGGGCCGAGCCTAATGTTGGCATTTACCAGGTACAAATTCCAAACTCCGAAAATTTCACAGAAAAACCCAATAAAACAGCTCAACCTGTGATTCAAACTCAGGACCTGTAGCGTATCAGTCGCGCTCAGAACCACTATGCTAACGAGGCAGTTCAGGACCACATTTATCATATTCATTTATTTAATACTTTATGCACCATTGGTTGGTTCGTGTGATCGAATCTTTTTCTCAATTTAGATTCTGTCTATAAAAACTTCCAAGTCCTCAGAGTTCAACTCTTTATACTAAAAGCTACGCTCAAAACACATACAACTCTCAAAAGACGGCCAGACTATCAAGACATAAACAAACTTGTTTTCAGAATTCCTATACTGAATTAAACATATCGGAATTAGCAAGCAAGGCGCAGTTCAGCTATTACCCTCCCCAACGCTTATAAAATGTGCGATATAAGCAACTACTTACTCACCACCTCTTAAAAATCTTATCAGTATCCTTACTAAAACTATCATACATCGACAACGAATCTCTGACATAGCATGCACCACACACCCACCCACTCACAATCACATGACTCATTCCACATATACATAACATAATCACTCGAACTCATACTTGCTTTAATTTCATAATTTTAATTTTGTTGTTTCCAGTTTCCTTAATACTAAATTTTACTGTATTATTATTATTATTTCAGATACTAAGGATGTCTGTTTTATTTTCAGGTTCATAATGGCCCTCCACACACATCAAATTATGGTTATAGCTATGCAAAGAGAATGATTGATGTACTAAATAGGTATTATATGTATACTGTTGTTTTGTATAGAAATCGCTCAAAAGTCCATAAGTACGCTAAGGATTACATTGCTATGAACAGTACCAGCGAGCTCGATACAGCCAGTGTATTCATCGTCACTTGTTAACGACAATGAATAGAAGGTCGTAAGTCAAACTAAACGTCAAGCTATTGCGTTTTGAGATTGCCTATGGACTTTTGGTCGCCACTGTACATAGGTACATATGTGTAGTTGTTGACGCAATATCTATCGGTATAAACCAACAGAATAGGCTAGTTGACTGATATTTTTAATGGTCTCATAAAAAAGTTGACCATAAACAGAGCCGAACAACAAAAACAAAATTAAAATGGGTCCAAAAATAAAGAAGTTATAAGCATTTTTATTTTATGCTAGACAGAGACACACACACCGTGCATGCGCCATACAAATTCTAATTAATTCTATACTGACATTCGTTTTGCGGGAAAGGGATAAAGCATCCCCACTCAATCTCCACCAATAACTTTAAAAGCTTCTGTCTCGGAACTTGATGGTTCGATTTAAAATATTTGTTCACGAATCTACGAATTATTTTTAATAAACTTTTTTTAATAGGACCATTATTTTTAATAATTTAAAGACCAGTCAACTATCCTATTACTTACATGTGAAAAATTATTTATTTCCAAAAGCTGTTCATTACATAAAACTTCACACACTCACGCGCAGTGAGACACAAAAGGCAGGGGGTATATCGGAGACGTACCGACGGATTGAAAACTAGACTTCTATTCTTCACATTCTATTGCCCTGTAATCGAGGCGAATAGACTCATTAAATTGCGACCCTGGGTCCAGAGAACCTCACCTAGGGCGAGGTCCTGCGGTCCATGGAGTCAGTTTAGAGCATGTAATAGGTACAAATAGTGGTGTAATTTCAGAGGCTACCATGAGATGCACGGTTGCATGTTCACGTCGGTGATACCGTGTAACGTGTTCGGACCCCACGACAACTTCAACCTGGAGTCCAGCCACGTCATACCGGCGCTCATCAGGAGAATGGATGATGCTGTGCAAAAAGGTAAACACGAGTTTCATTAGTGACATAAAATTAGGTATTTTTTGCCATTTGAGTTGCCGCGAAATTGAACTTGACCTTTATATAGACTAACTACAGTTCCCTCAAAATAACAAGGCGCGTCCGAAATTTTGCACAAGTAGGCAATTTTCCAAAAACAGTAGGCCGCATGCGCGACAGCGCCTGCAAGGGGCGGAGTCGGCATTGCTTCGTTGTCTCGCTCTACCATTGCAAGTATACAGTCGGTGCCAAAAGTGTTACGAATTGTTGTCTGTATTAATGTTACAGTACCCCAGAAATGACAAACGCGCGTGTGAAGTTAGCCGTTGCGAGTAGCCGCACAGCTCAAATAACTTAATTATGTGTTCTTATGATAAAATATCGAAATCAGTAAGGACAATATTGACGAATTTACTCGTCTTTACACAGAGTTATTATATTTAAATTTACCACGGCTAAACCACTTGCGGATAACTTCAGACGCGTTTTTTCTTTGTTTTTTCCGGGCTACTGTACGCGACTGTACCTGCGCGGTCGTGCGGAACGACTTACTTCAGACGTCCATAGTTATTTTGAGGTTCACTAACCTCTATCATCGTCTTTCTGTAAATACACTTATTTACAGAAAGTCGATGATAGAGGGTACTTGAAAGGGATCTTTAAATCGAGCAGCATACCAGATGCTCTATAATAAATGTAGCATCTATATGTTGTCATGTTCTAAAAACTAAATCTGCGTCAGTACTCAGTACATAACTTGATTCCCGGGTTCAACATATACACCAGAAAGTAAATCAAAGTAGACTAATACTGAGGAATGTGATGCTATTTACTGAATAACTACCTTTAGGCCAATGTTTGTTGTGAGATCAATGTGTGATTGTCGAACGAGAACCGAGCATGAGCCGATAGTACCTACAGCCATGCTGCGCCTGGTACACTTGAAATCATATATAAAATCTCAGGGCCTCAACTTTAATATTTTACTGTGCCAATATTAGAATAGACTAGCTGTATCCCACGGTTTCACGCGCTAAAAAATGACAGACTTTTATACAAACTCACCACCTTAGGGGTTGAATCTCCAAAAACCCTTTCTTATCGGATGCCTACGTCATACAAAGAACACCCTCCAAGTTTCAGCTCTCTATGATCAGCGGTTAAGGCTGTGCAAAAGCATTTTTTAAGTATAGATATTTGACAGTTTTGTCTACGAAGTCAATCTGTCAGTGCCATTGGAAGACCATTCTGATATAATTGGAATCACAAACATAGAGCCCCTGGTGTTAGATTTTATTAGCCTGTCCTATTCATAGGTATTAGGTTTTAACCTTAATTGCCGAAAAGTAACTAGTGCTATTTAAACTTTTAATAACTACTTGCGAGCCACTACTACTACTACGAGCTAATTGCGGCTCGTTCAATAGCACATCAGCAGCCCGTTAATGTTAATGTTAATTGAGCTCTGCTTCGGGTATGAGATCCGCAAGGTTTTCCAAATAACACCAGAATCAATCTATTATTGTCACAAGCTGATCACAAAAAGGTCTGAATATCGCCTCTTCACGTGCCGTAACGTGGCTCTGTACGAAAATTACGCCGAAACTGGCTTGGCATAATTGCGGGGATTAACAATGACAACATTATCTAATCATTTGTGGAGCTAAGCTATCCGACTGTTGAGGGACAACATCACACGTCGACCGCGACCCGAGTATAGACGTGAAAAAAATATTTTAGGGAACTCGAAAGCCACCTAGAACTATTCTTCACTGAGTGAATATGATAAACAACATTCTGATGTAAACTTCCTTGCAGGTGAGCCAACATTCACGGTGCTAGGCAGCGGTAAGCCGTTACGTCAGTTCATATACTCGCTGGACTTGGCCCGGCTGTTCATTTGGGTGCTCAGGAACTATGAGAATGTGGAGCCCATTATATTATCAGGTACATAGAAATAAGATTTTTTTAATCATTTAGTGTGGCTGCGTGTTTGTGCGCATTATGTACTATATAATCTCTGTCTTTGTATTACTTACTACAGACTTGCTAATACCACGTGATAATAATATTATATAAATAACAGAACATACCACAACGCTATTATTCCCCGGAGGGTTATGCAGAGGTATACTAATGTACACCCACAGTAGTCACAGTTCGACGGTATGTTTAGGTCTCATGCAATGTAGGCGAGCCTATTGCCATTAACCCGGCACAAGTCAAAACTCAGCTGAATTTAGAATTTCATAAAAAACAATAAAACTTTATTCAATCTGGGAATCGAACCTCGTCGCCCTTGGGACCACTAGACTAACGAGGCAATTATTAAATATTGTTGAGGTGTTCCACATCACCTCAAAAAACAACAATTATTTAAAAAAATATTCATAGCGTTCGTTATGAGATGGAGAAGGAGATGCCGCTTTAAATAGGGCCATCCCTTTCTCACAACCTAAAAATGGTCGCATTGTGGTATGGCTTCTGATATTGTTCGAAATGAATTTGCAGTAGCTAGGAGTGAATTCATATCTACTTTCTATTTCAGTGGACGAAGAAGACGAAGTAACCATTAGTGCTGTGGCGGAAATGATAAAAAAAGCGCACAATTACTCCGGTGAGATCGTGTACGACACTTCCAAAGCCGACGGACAGTACAAGAAGACCGCATCTAACAAGAAGCTCAGGAGTTTGTACAAAGAGTTCAAGTTCACGCCGCTGGACACCGCCATACAAGAGACCGTCGCCTGGCTCAAGCAGAATAGAGAACACGCTCGGACGTAATTATGTTTTTGTTTTTAATAATAATTATTATTATTCTGTATTCTTTTGGTAGGCCACAGGAGGTAAGAAGAGAAATAAACGTCACGATTGAAACAAAACCAGTGTGAATGAATATTGTTTTCCTCCTTTTATGTTTTCACCGACTTCTTTTAGGTGTTAAATCCTTTTTGGTCATACTTAGAACAATAGCTTTGAATTGAATTGGAATTCTGATTGAACAGAGAATTAGTCGCTTATAAGTCAGAATTGCCGAACTGTGTTGCCAGTGTTATCAAAAATTCTTGAAAAACTTCTACACACACGGTTACAAAATTATTTGAACTCTTTTGGTTTAATCTCCATATGACAATATGGTTTTAGACCCAAAAGTAACACACTTTCAGTTACGGTTGATCTTGTTACCAAAATAAAACAAAATATAGATAAGAAGAATATAGTTCTCGGTATCTTTATCGATCTAAAAAGGCGTTTGATACCGTGAGCCACAAACTACTTTAAAGAAACTAGAAACCATCGGAATCAGTAGCGCAGCATTTAAAATGTATGAATCTTATCTAACACATAGATCACAAATAGTTAAAATCGAAGGCTTCGAAAGCAACTCACTGCCTATTACATGCGGCGTCTCACAAGGCTCAATTTTGGGCGCCTTATTATTCTTGATCTACATAAATAATATACATGAACTAGGTCTAAACGATCATATTACTCTTTATGCGGATGACACCTGTTTGTTTTACTTCGGTCTATCTATAAACAACCTAATCTCACAAGCCCAAGATGATTTGAACATCCTTTATGATTGGTTTCAGTGCAACTTACTAACTATAAATATTTCTAAAACGTCATTTATAATATTCAAGGCTAAAACAAAACAATACCATCGCATGCACTCATTAACTATTAATCAAATTCCTCTACAACAAAAAACATATGAAAAGTACCTAGCCTATACATGGACACCTAAGAACGAGAAGACAAGAAGTCGTTTTGGGATGCGAGTGAAACCGCGGGTAGCAGCTATTATTAAATAAAAAAAAACTGCTAATAAAGAGTCACATTTATTTAAGTACTTTTGACTATTTCTGATTATGATTTATCTGATCCTCTAAATATCTCCATTTATAAGTAAGAAGTCACTACAAAAGGAGTTTATTTTAAATGTCGTGCTGTAAATTGCAAGTTTAAGCTTACCTGGTGGCTATTGTATAGGCTTATGGTACAGTGAGAAGACAGATTATACTGACAATGTATAGCACGATGTGTAGCTGTGTCTCGAATCATATTGTGATTCATGAAAAGTGCAATTAAATGCGCTTGTATTACAAAAATCATAAGAGAAGGATTTTCCTCAATATAAAGGTTTAATCACAAAAGTGCCAATCAATTAGTAGGGTATAGGTGACTTACCCTATTACAACTGAGAGATCGGGAACCATACGTCTGTGACGCGAATGATAGGCGGTTGCTACGGTCGCTAATACCTTTATGCAATTTTGTGAGATTAATGTAATTTTTAAGTAATAAATAGACTCTCTAATTGTCACATTCAATTCCTTTATACCTATTTAAATTGAGTAGGTAATATTATATAGTATAGTACTGGTATTATTTAATTAAATGTCTTTAAAAGGTGATAATAATTTATTGAAAAATAACAAACCAAGCAACGACAGTAACGGGACTATGGACACAGTAACAGCATACCAAACGAAAATAATTTAATTTCATGGCCATTGGTCATAAAAATAAACAAATAATTTATTCAAAAATAATTATAAAAAGTTAAAAATAAATTAATATACACATTCCTTATTTTGGATCGGTCTAAAGATAATATAACAATAAACACGACTTGTTTCGATTAGGTCTAAAAATCGACATCAAAATTTAAATCTTGAAACTAAGAAACATCTGCAAAAAGAAAGAACTATAAAAAATAATCTATGTAAACCCATTGCCTTTTATGTGGTGATAAAATATACCTACTCTTGGAATACCGATTTGTTTCCTAAAGTCTTGTGGTCACCCATAACCAGATACTCCTTCTCAATCATAAATCATACCGAATGGAACTCGCGGGGTTGTCTTGTGAGTATATTATGATTTCGCACAATCCTAAACGGAGCGACGACCGTATATCCTAACTAACGAATACTTATATTAATTAGCACTATTTTGACGACACGTTCGGCATGGCGATCGGCTTCTGGGCCTACTTCTCTTCTGCGCGTAGTTCCGGGTTTGGGCGTTTGTGTAGGTATGTGATAATTTGTGTTTGTGAACGCACAAACGATACAGGAGAAAATCCTAGTGTCCCCACACTAGGATTTTCTCGTAATCGGGGATATTTCAACGTTATTAAAAAAACCAAAATCATAAAATTGTCACTTCCGAGATAAATTAAAATCGGTTGAGGTTTTTCAAAAGCGAAACCTATTACCACTTTTAATCTTTTATTACCCGACTACTTTTATATTTTGCTGTTTTGTATGCCGCATGATTTATAATTCATTCATATTCGCTCACTCCGAATGCAGATTGAACACGGTGACCGTCCACGAACGTTTATGAGACGCTAACATGATGATGGTTCATTAATATTCCTTACTTGAGATCAGCTTCATTTTGTTCATCGATTTCGTCGCATGATTGTTGTCATACAAAATTTCGTCGTCATTTCTGTTGAGCTGACGTCACTTTATGTTTAACCATGCGAGTTTTTCAATATAACGAGCCAAGCGGTATTCAATGCCATAAATACATATTTTTACTACGAATCCAAGCGCACACGCAAGCGATAGGTGTTTGCGCAAGAACAGAGCTAAATAGCTACTGCGGCTACTTGAGAAATATTTGCTAGCGCTAATATTGGGTGTAGGTCAAAACGCTCCTGTCAGATCGAACTTTATAACAGCTCTTTCTTTAGCACGATGTTTCTTTAAAATTTACCTCATTGAGTAACCGATTGAATGTGATCAGTAAAATTAGTTCCGTTATTTCGGTCAACTAGAGCTGGTTAGAACGCTAGGCCGTGTTCGTCGTACGTGACGAATATCTTTTCAATTGAGGTGATGTAGGCGGCCGTCCGCAAATCTAGCCCCAGGTCGTAGGTCTTAGCTGCTGTCGCCACGTTCTGTAGCAAAAAAAAAGTTTTAATTTAAATATCCTTGTAGTATGATTTTAAGCATAGTTGAAGCGAAAATATCAGAAATGGACCTAAATTGTTTATTGTTTACAAGAGGCAAAATACGAACCCGTCGTATACAGTAAAATTTGCAAAATCCGTGGGTAAATTTTTGGGTTATGGTACTCTACAAATTTCGATTTGATTGCCGAAGTTATACTAAATGAATAGAAACAGTTGTTTACTACGCAAGCTTTGGTCATGGAGAACTCTAGGCCGGTTCCGACGATGTGGCCCTCGCTGGCGCCGGACATCATGGACGCGAACGCTGGTGTCGGCGCCACCTTCGCGTTTACCTGAGCCGCCTTGAGAGACTTCTCCACGGAATCTAACCACAAGTGAAGGATTTTGAAATAAGTATTCTAACACTAATTTATTTACGTCATAAGGTGACGTTTAAAAAAAACTAATTTATTGTATACAAGTTGATCTGATGGCAAATAAAATAACTTTTAACAAAAGTAACTTTTAACATAAATAACTTTTAACAAAAAGTAAAACCGCCTTCGAAAACAAAAATTGTGCAAACATAAAATAACAGCTTTGGGAGTCGCTGCCTTCTATTTGGTTTGAACTTTTGTTTTCGCATTATTTTTATGTTTTTGAAGGCGGTTTTACTTTTTGTTAAAAGTTATTTTATTTCAACATTTTTAGTAGCGAGTAAAATTTTACGGATACCTAGACGACGTTATCATTTACGTGTTATTGTCATTTTGGTCTAAATTTTGTGATCAGATCTTGACCAAATTTTTATGGGACCACCTCCGAAGTATGAGATATCGATCAAGAATCTTCGAAATCGGTTGGCGTGATATTGAGATATACGTCCATTTGTCGCGCACATACTTAATGCAAATTTAAGACTTATATGGTTTTCTCAATGCGGCGAGAGCAATGCTTGGAATTTCTTTGGTGGATAGAATTCGCAACGAAGTCATTCGCCAAAGAACTAAAGTCACTGCCATTGCGTGAAGAATAAGCACGCTGAAGTGGAAGTTAGCTAGCTATGTTTGCAGACGAACAGACGTTGTCTTGCCCTAACATCATCATCGTCCTGCCCTTGTCCCAATTTATTTGTGGTCGGCGCAGCATGTCCTTTTCTTCCATTCATCCCTATCAGCCGTCACCTAAATCATTAACTCCCTTTCCCATGTCTTGCTCTGTGTATAAAAAAACGTACAACCCGATTTACCAAAACAGAAAACAATATAGTGTTGGCCTGTAGATGGCGTTCTGTGCATTGTCCAAACAATTTGAGCCGGTGCCGGTAGCACCGCAATCGGGATCTAAGATTTTTTTTTATATACAGGGCAAGACATTGGAAAGGGAGTAGTGAATTATTGAGGTGACGGTTGATAGGAATGAATCGAAGAAAAGGACATGCTGCGCCGACCACAAATAAACTGGGACAAGGGCAGGACGATGATGATACAGGGCAAGACAACGTTTGCCGGGCCCGTTAGTATATAGATAAAGATTGGAATGGGACAAGCTTGGGAGTATATACTTTCATATAAAAATAGTTAAGAAATCGCTCCACAACTGACGAAAATATTTGTCAATTTTTGAAGTCGGTTAAAAACCCACAAACATAACACTAGCAAATCTTGTTAAGGCTGATCGTTTACCTAGCCCGAAATAAATTACCCAACAGTGCGGTGTTTGAATCTCTCCAGAACTTGATGCTCAATTTTCCAAAGCTGACATGGTTGAGATTCTTGAGGAACTCGAAGTAAGAGACTGTGACACCGCCCGCGTTCGCCAACAGGTCAGGCAATACCAGAATATTATTTTTCTGCATGATTTCGTCGGCAGACGGGGTGGTTGGCCCATTTGCACCCTCGGCAACTATCTGCAGAAACATCAGATCATCAGAAGCAATTTAATGAATGAAAATGAAAAAAAGGAATACATATTAAAAAATAAGTAGCTACTTAAATAAAAATATTGACAGCAATGACCATTATTAGCTGGTACTTATTTAATATTTTCTCTGTTTTTTCACTCAGTGGAAAACGGCTGGTTCCAATTTGATTGCCTGTACAATCTAATACCAAAATAAATCTTAATTATAAAATAATTTAATCAATTTGTGTCGGATTCGGATGCTTTTGATGATTGCCTTGCCTCGGATGATTAATCAGGTTCTAGGTAAGGTAGGAAATAATTGTAAGGGAAAGTTATTTTGTTTTAAGTTTAATTACAATTGACACCCTTTTTTAACAACTCATGTAGCGGATGTAACAACATACTTCATTGTTGTACGTATCCATCGTGCGGCCGACTCATAAAATTTGATGAAATTTGTTATGAAATGATATGATATTTATTCTGCAAGTAGATCTTTAGAGATACTTTTACATGTCAATGGTTGTTTTTTTTTATAGCTAGATGGCTTGGGATTTCCTAACTGACGAACTCTGAGAAGAAACACCGAAATTTTAAAGTCCAGACATGAACAGACTCACTCACTTATATGGGAGTGGCACGATGTAGGGTAATGTCTGAACTGGCGTTTTGAGGAAAGGACCATAGCAGCTTTACTGTAAGTACACACACTGTTACTGTTAAAGAGGTGTGTACTTATTATACACCTCTTTTCCGGAATTTGTTTAAAAAAATCGCTATGTCCAAATATAGTTGGCCGCTAGAACCGCCACTTCCCGTAGTCATCGCCTGTAATTACACAGAAACTAAATAATGCAGATAGGCGAATGATACATCAAAAGAAAGGTGTTAATTTGTA
Organism: Acronicta aceris; assembly: GCA_910591435.1. Taxonomy (NCBI): domain Eukaryota; kingdom Metazoa; phylum Arthropoda; class Insecta; order Lepidoptera; family Noctuidae; genus Acronicta; species Acronicta aceris. The sequence continues at coordinate 993,471 of OU342767.1, read as the reverse complement.
ACAGATAACACTTCTCGCTCGTGAACAAGTAGCACGAACTATAAACTAAGTCGGGGCAATCAAATTTGTTGCGGCATACACTGAAAGGGGTCATAGTATCCAGGACGATTCATCTAGATTTTAAGTTTAACAAGTTGTATTTTTAAAGAATTCCTTGGTTAAGATATTTTCTTACGGAAAAATCATGCATGATACGGAGGAACTAAGAGGTCTTACACCACGTTTTTTTCAGGCGGCGTCGACGCGAGTCGCACGCGACTGTAACGCGCTGCACGTAAAAGTAGATATTGGATACATCCATTTACAAGCGAAAGGAAATTGCATGGTCATTTTTTATTACTTTCAAAAACGTTACATTAGTTAGCACGCTAGTAGCTTGCTCGCGCGCGTTTTAATTTACACGGAGAGTTGCTCACGCGCATATGTAGCAAGTTTCTCGTGAGTTTGCAGCGATGCAATCGCAGAAATCAGCCTTTTTCAAATTTAGCAGCGCCGTCGACGCGTGATAGCTAATCGCGCGTCGATGGCGCCGGAAATAAACGTGGTGTGTAAGAGCTCTTACATTGGATTTAATGCTATAGCTTCATCATATTTTGCACAGAATGAATTCCAGATAGGTACTGCGTACCTATTAAATTGCGGCATGATTATGGATTTATACAAATGTAGAAAAATGGATGGACGGTGGAAATCCTGAGATGCATTTGGTACGCCTTACTATATCTTCGACATGAATATCTAAGTTAAGTTTCGAGTAAGTAAGTGGAGTTTCGAGTCAAGCTGTACCCCAAGATCTTGAAGACTGGTGGCTCTTATTTACTATGACCTAGTCGGTAATTAAAAATTATATTGTTTTTCTTTTTGGTAAACGTTATGCTGAGACACGTAGGTAGGCTAAGGTACCATATCTTATTGGCAGAGCAGTAGCTAGAAAAACGGTCGAGGTCATCCGAAAACTCTATACAATCCTGGTCATTGCAGATTTTTTTTGTAAACTTAAATCATCTTCATATAAAAGGAATTTTGAAAGAAAGAAAAGATTTGAGTTCTCATTGTAATATAAGATACAAACCAGCAAAGTAAATTTCCTCTAATACCATTGTAAGCGATTTTATCTAGTAACAATTTGTGATCCACTTTATTAAACGCCTTCTAAAAATCAGTGTATACCGCATCAATTTGGTGCCTACTGTCAGTGGCTTGAAAGATTAGAAGTAAAGATTAAAAAATTGATTATACATGATCTATCTTGGTCAAATCCATGTTGTTCATTTATTATAACGCGACGAATAACTGGATATATCTCTTTGTGAATAATTTTCTCAAAGAGTTTAGAAAATGCTGATATGCATTAGAGATTGGACGGCACTATTATGTACCGGCACCATATTTGCGCGATTCCACTCGCCAGGTAAGACTCCATTGGAGATACATTTATTGAAGATAATGAAGATAGGATAACATTAGTAGTGTAAGTATTTTTCAACCGACTTCAAAAAGGAGGAGGTTCTCAATTCGACTGTATTTTTTTTATATTTGTTACCTCAGAACTTGGTGGGTGGGTGAACCGATTTTGATGATTCTTTTTTTATTTGAGTTGAACAAAAGTTTCGGAAGTGGGTGGCGAAAACAAAAGTTCAAACCAAATTGAAGGCACGGACTTCCGAAACTGTTGTGCACCTAACATTATTGTTACGTTTTTGAAGGCGGTTTTACTTTTTGTTAAAAGTAGTTATTTTATTTTAACAATTTTAATAGCGAGTAAAATTTTATTTGTTTAGAATAGAATAGAATAGAATAGAATAATCTTTATTGCACACCATATGAGAAAACAAATAAAATATTTTTAAAGACTAAGGGTACAATGGCGGTCTTATCGCTAATAGCGATATCTACCAGACAACCTTTGGATGGACAGGAATGATATGAAAAAACGGGAGATTAAGGGTAGTCCATGGTGTACCAACCAGAAAAAATCCTAACGATTTAAAAGTAAATAAACTACATAAATACAATAATACATACATACATACATACTTAAATACAATCTAATCATATAATATATATATATATATAGGTATATATATAATTATATAAATAAGTAGCGAAAAGTAGTAGCAGCGGACATGCAGCATAAGCAGCATTATCAAAAAGGAATTTACTGATAGAAGAGCAGATAAGAAAGTACAGAGAATGGCTTGATATATTATAATAAAAGGAAGGAGTAGTAAATTAAAGTGATAAGAAATGGTCATGTACCAGTTTTTTAAAACCCACTAATGACTGGGCACATCGTATGGATACAGGCAATGCATTCCACAACCTGACAGCTTGAACTGTGAAAGATTTATCATAAAATTTTGTGGAATGCATTGGCATTTCAAGCCTCAGATCTTCCGATGATCTCAAGTACCTAGTGTGTGTGTCATGAAGGAACTTAAAACGTTCTTTGAGGTAGGAGGGGGCAGCGGGATTAAACAGAATACTGTAAAGTAGTGATAAAATATGAGCATTCCGACGAAGGCGAATTGGAAGCCACTTGAGCTTGGTGCGATAGTCGGAGATGTGATCATATTTGCGTAAACCAAATATAAATCTGATACAAAAATTTTGAAGTCGCTCAAGTTTATCTAATTGCGCTTCAGTGAGATCAGGGTAGCTGGCATCAGCATAGTCAAGGATAGGAAGAAGAAGGGATCTGGCAAGCTCAATTTTGGTGGCAGTGGGCAGGAAATTGCGTAGTCTTCTCAAGGACCCTCCCGCAGCAAAAAGTTTGCGACTTAATTCCTGCAGTTGTGGCCCCCATGAGAGATTTTTGTCAATGAATATCCCCAAATTCTTGACGGAATTACTATATGGAATTGTCGTTCCATCAAAAACAATCTGAGGAACTCTAGAGAAGTCTATCCTGGATGTCCACGTAGGGCTACCAATAACAATAACTTGTGTCTTTATGGGATTCACTTTTAATCCGTAAGCTGCACTCCATTCGGATATTCGTGCCAAGTCAGTATTCACCATTTTAACTGCTTCCGGTAGTTCTTCTAAAGGTGCCTGAGAATATATTTGCAGATCATCTGCATAAAGGTGGTAGGATGACAGAAGTTGGTTGGAAATAGAATTAATAAAAATTGCAAAAAGAAGTGGAGAAAGTACGCCCCCCTGTGGTACGCCGGCAGTGGTATTGCACCAAGAGGAATAAGACCCTTCGATACAAATACGTTGGCGGCGGCCACACAGATAACTACGAAACCAATCATTCGCTGTTGGAGATATGTTAAGAGAGCTTAGTATACCTATGAGGATATCGAAATCGACGGTGTTAAATGCATTGCTAAAATCAAGTAAGGACAGCACCGTCAGATTCCCATTCTCCATACCCATTCTAATGTCATCCGTAATGTTGATGAGGGCAGTTACAGTACTATGTCCACGACGAAAACCGGATTGGAGAGGATTTAGGAGGTTGTTATTACGAAGGAATGAGCTGAGTTGATTATGAATCAGGCGTTCTAGGACTTTGGACAGGAAAGGCAAAATGGAAATGGGGCGATATTCGGAGAAAGACTTTGGATTTGACTTTTTAGGCAGGGGAGTGATTTGGGCATCTTTCCACATAGTTGGAAAGACGCCACAGGATATTGAGTAATTGAGGATATGGCTAATCACTGGGAGGATCTCGTCGAGGATAGGGAGTACCATCTTACGGCTGAGGGAATCACTCCCTACAGCGTTGGATGTTATAGATAGTATGCTACTCTTAACATCACAATCAGAGAAATGACTAAAGAAAAATGGTGAGTAATCAGGAGTTGGAAAAGATGAAAGGTGATTAATTGTATTAGCTTTTGTTGTCCCATTACATTGGGACGAAGAAGAGAAATGTTGATTAAGTAAATCAATGTTAATATTCTTGGGAACAGAGTTTTGGTGCGATTTCCCAACTCCCATAGATTTGAGGAAATTCCAAACCTTGGTTGGATCCCCATTTTCAACGGAATTATGAATGTGGTGGCGTTGGGCATCCCTACACACCTTATTACAGTGATTGCGGATAGCGACATACTTTTCCCAGTTCACCGAGTTGGTACGACATTTATATCGACACTTTGCGGCAGCTTTTTTCTGCATTAAAGCTCTAATGTCATGCGTTAGCCATGGTGCCGGAAAGTGTTTCATCTTTACAGGGTGTACTGGAGCATAGATGTCGTACAGCTGGATCAAATTAGTTGTGAGGTGATCGACTTTGACATCAATCGAATCAGCAGACATAAGACACGACCAGTCGATGTTACCGGCAGCCCTCCGCAGGCCCTCAAGGTCCATTCCACCAAAATTGCGCTGCATGAGTATCTTTGGTTTAGACTTAGGTGGACGAACTTTATATGACAGGTAAATAAGATCATGGTAAGAGAAAGCGTCAGCTGAGCATTGACCGTGCTTAGCAACATGTTGAGTTGAAGAAACAAGGATGAGATCTAAGAGTGATTATTGTCATTTTGTTCTAAATTTTATGACCAGATCTTGACCAAAATTTTATGGGACCACCTCTGTAAATGTACATAAAATCGCTCGAAGTTATCTTTATGTACATTTTGTAGCATTCGTCAGACACTTTTTTGAAAATGGATCTATTATTAGAAAATATTTCCACTTTATCCACGCTGAAGTTTTATAATATGTATTAGTGCTTTGGAAAACCAAATAGGAAATTTTGTATGTTTATATTTACGTGTAGGAGTGTGTGATCTAATCATTTATAAAAGTCACAAATCGATTAAAATTTCTTTATTCAAAATCAACACAAAGGCAAAAAAAAAACAAGTCATAAAAGTCAACAAGAAAAATATAAAATCTTTATTACCTAACATAATATTTATAAATTAACTGATACGAATATAAGACACATAATCCTTACTAATATTATAGACGCGGAAGTTTATATGTATGGATGTTTGTTACTCTTTCACGCCAGAACGGCTGAACGGATCTGGATAACATTTTGGCACAGATAGATTATAGCCTGGAATAACACATAGTCTTTTTATCTAGGTCGGACCCAATCCTAAAGTACACGCAGATAAAGTCGCGGGCAGAAGCTAGTGTAGACATATTTTCTTAAAGGTACTTATTTCAATTTTAAAAGTATTGTCGTCGTAAGAAGAAATATGTATTTTTATTTTAAAAAGGACATTTGTAGTGGCCTATTTTTGTGCCTGGTATAAATTCTATAGCACCAACTAAGAAATACGGCAGTTCAGTGAGTAAAACCATGTCTTTCGGTTTTGTTTTCCCATGTTTGCCTAATTTTAAATTTTTACGAATTGAATATACTATAATTATACCCATTTACATCTCAGATCCCTATTTTTTCCCGCTGACATACGAGGCAGGTCATCGTCGACCTCCGAGTCTGCAGGTCCATTTAAATCAAATGTTATGATCACGCCTAAATACACACAGTTAAAAGGTGAACCGACACCTTTTAACTGTGTGCCATATTTTTGACACATCGTGTTAATTTTTTCACCAAAAGAAGTTGCTTTTTCTAAGCTTGTTATTCCAAATAACTTTAAAACATCAAGGTTAATTAAAATAAATACATGGTCTCTTTTCAATTGTATGTAATAGAAGATTAGAGATTATTTATAAACAATATGTTAATTTAAAGATTTTATATTTATGTATTTTTTGCCTTTGTGTTGATTTTTAATAAAGAAATATCGATTTGTGACTTTTACTTTTAGGTATAAAGTATGCTATATGATGCCTTAAAAAGTATTTTATATAAGCAATCGCGCTAAAAAATTTAGATATGACTATCGAACATTCCAATAATCACGATTCAGTCTCACTTCATTGTGAAAATTCATGGTCATATTTCTTTTATTGGTTCGTTGTTATATTTTAGTGAATATTTCCTAAAATATGAATTTAATCGTTATTTTCACATTTATCCCAACTAAGTTACGTTACCTATCAATCAATCAATCAATTTTTATTAAATAACAAATTACATTGTGTTTGAATTACAAAGAATAGATATTAGAAGATAATGAAAATAAATAAAATTACACGAATACGACAACAATAGTTACACAAAACAAAATTAATATCACTTTCATAAAAATAATCAATAGTTATTATGATCCCGATCCAATTATAATACTTAGTTACAACTCTTCTACTGAGTAGACATTTCTTCAATAGGAAAGCCTTTAATATATAATATACTTTTATATCTATATATATAAAAGAAAGTTGTGTTAGTTACACTATTTATAACTCAAGAACGGCTGAACTGATTTGGCTGAAAACTGATAGGGAGGTAGCTTAAAACCAGGAGAAGGACATAGGATATTTTTTATCACGTTCCCGTGGGATAATTCAATTTTACATTTTTACCAACCTAAATCCATATGAACTGTTATTTTGATAGTTGTCATAGTTGCCACATAGTATGATGGTTGTCATTGTTTGAAATCATGCATATAAAAAAGAGTATTTAATGTGTTTAAACTATTTTGCTGGAATGCAGAAAAAAAAATGATGTCAATCGTCTATTTGGTGCGACCTAGAAGAATGGATTCAGATCGGAGTCAGTAGTCAAGAACATGATAGCTATTTCAAAAAAGTGTTTTGAGTATTTTTCAAACGACTCAAGATAGCCTTTCAAAGACATTTGATGACATTTTGTGTTGCTAAACTTTTTTAGATCTGAATTTTTTTTAATAGGTATGGCGCAACCGGGGCAAACCGAAAAAAATAGGCACCTTATTTGTTGACATTCGAGTCTGTAATAGAATAACTGCATGAACCATAACATGGAAAATAGACTTGCAGTCAGAACGATACAGAGTAGAAAATCAAAATTTTCAGCCATTTTTTTCAAATCGTTACGACAGGTGATACGAAGTACACCGGGTCATCTTATCTATATATATAAAAGAAAGTTGTGTTAGTTACACTATTTATAACTCAAGAACGGCTGAACTGATTTGGCTGAAAATTGGTAAGGAGGTAGCTTAAAACCAGGAAAAGGACATAGGATATTTTTTATCACGTTCCCGTGGGATAATATAATTTTAAATTTTTATCCATGTAGCGGCATTACAAGTACAGCGCCATCTACTCGATTAAGGAAGAACTAAGTCGCGAGTCCTACATCGCGCAAACAGATTTCTCCGCGACTTAAGACCAAATAGTAAAATCCGACAAGAACTGTCGGGCAGTAGCCCACCGGACAAAACACCCGTCCGGTCGGAGGATCCTTTTCTACGGTGCATGGAGCGCTTTACTCTCTGTGCTTCATACTCCTAAACCCCCTAAACCCATATAAACTGTTATTTTGATAGTTGTCATAGTTGCCACATAGTATGATGGTTGTCATTGTTTGAAATCGTGCATATAAAAAAGAGTATTTAATGTGTTTAAACTATTTTGCTGGAATGCAGAAAAAAAATTATTGATGTCAATCGTCTATTTGGTGCGACCTAGAAGAATGGATTCAGATTGGAGTCAGTAGTCAAGAACATGATAGCTATTTCATAGAAAAAACTGTTTTGAGTATTTTTCAAACGACTCAAGATAGCCTTTCAAAGACATTTGATGACATTTTGTGTTGCTAGACTTTTTTAGATCTGAATTTTTTTTAATAGGTATGGCGCAACCGGTGCAATCCGAAAAAAATAGGCACCTTATTTGTTGACATTCGAGTCTGTAATAGAATAACTGCATGAACCATAACATGGAAAATAGACTTGCAGTCAGAACAATACAGAGTAGAAAATCAAAATTTTCAGCCATTTTTTTCAAATCGTTACGACAGGTGATACGAAGTACACCGGGTCATCATATTTAAAACAAAGTCGGGTTTGTTACAACACGTATAACTCGAGAACGGGTGAACCGATTTTTATGATATTTGGTTTGTTGAATTTGTCTCCTCCCCGAATAGCAGAATAACTATTAAAACATCGAAAAAAAACATTATGATTTTTGATATCATTATGATTATGATGACATTGTTTCGGGAACGGATTGACATATTTGACAGAAATAAAACACGGACATAAATGAACATGATGTCGATTTCTGTTTCGGCAAGGCCAGTAAGTAGATGGCGTTCTGTGCATTGTCCGAACTTCTCATAAGCTGCTGGTGTGATTTTGTTTTTTTTTTGTGTATGTTTAATTGGGATCCTGGATGGTTTAGATTCAAAATTTGAGCCGGTAGGTGGCACCGCAATCGGGTTCTACGATTTTTTTTAATATACAGGGCAAGACATGGGAATGTGATGAATGGAAGAAAAGGACATGCTGCGCCGACGACAAATAAAGGGCAGGAAGATGATGATACAGGGCAAGACAACGTTTGCCGGGCCCGCTAGTATTATATAAAAGTATATTATATAAATATACTTTTTAATTCCAGTAATCTCGATTAGTTAGTACTATAATTAAGCTACCCTACCTACTTTTAATAACGAAATAAACGCTATTGTAGCGGATAAGTGAGCACACGAGAAGGAAACACAATTGAGCTAGGGTATAGGTAATGTTTTTTTTTTAACTTTGTATAACATAGGTAAAGGAGTTATTGTTATGTTGTGTGATACAAATTGGTGGTTGAGGTACTTACTGTTCTCCTAGCTAGATTGCGCAGAAACCTGTTTAGGAGTTGAGATGGATGTAAACATTCGGTACATTAGGAAGAAGCCGACGCTTGCGTGGACGATTCACCATCGTCAACATTCTCCCCTTAGTGTCGTCATCACGACACTCATAACTCAGAAGTAGAGCTACTTTTGATGCCAGTTTTAGTTTTTATATCTAAGATTCTTACCCGTCCGTCAGCTTCTGGGTACACTTTCAGAATAACGCCTTTGGGTCAGACGTTTCGGGGAGATGCGGGCTCTACGACTACCACAAGGTTACCTACCTTTAACGGTTTGCTCTTGCGGTTCCACATTCGCCGAGGTACTAAGGTAGGCAAGACTTCCTTCATCCACCTAGACCAAAATAAGTCGGCTAGGAGCTGAGCAATTCTCCACTGTTTTCTTAAATACAAATCACTATCATCTAAAACGCCGATTTGCGGCAGATTGGGTAACGGAGATTCTCGCCGACATTGAAGACTTTTATAGCCGACTTTATGTCGCCCATGTACCTCGTCCACAGCGGGACAACTGCGTTTCCAGAGCCTCTCTGATACGCCACTACACCGACGAACCGCCCAATATCGGGCACGACTAGATCGTGTTGGCTCCAAGACAGCTTATCTCGTAAATCGTGTTAAATATTTAGAAAAAAAACCTAGCACAAATTGACACAAATTAACACTTATTTGTATACTTACTTAATATAATGATTATACCCTTTACCGTTTCAGAGATATAGCAAAAAGTAAAAATGTTCTCGCTGCTAAAACTGAAATAACTTCGGAATCTTAAGGGGTACAAATTTAGCACAAATTATAATATACTTTTGTGGCTACTTTAATTCCACCTAGACCCAATAAATCAATATGTGTTTTTGTGTTTGCTGTGGTGATGTTTGAAAAATCTCCCCAGCAAAATTCTATTTTTCGTGAATATCTCTAAAACTACTAGAGGCATATATTTAAAAATTCGGGCGCAATTACACGAGTTGAAGGGCTAACTTTATTGGTATCTATAAACATACCACATGATAAACATAACATATGAAGAAAAGATTTTGCAGGGGTGATGCACACGCTCTAAATGCTTACTTTACCTACGAACAATCACTGATAAATTACGAACCCTTTATAGAAAACCGCGTCTCAATCGGTCAAACCGTTCTGGAGATAAGTGGCAACATTCGTTGGCACACACAAACAAACAAATAAACACCCTTTCACCCTAAACGCATATACCGTCTCCATTCCGTCGTGAGTAAAAAGAGGTGTGTATTGTAACAAATTACTACTAATTCCTGACAAAGTTTCATCAAATTTTATGAGTTGGCTGCGCGGTTGAAACGGACATTAATCTAGTGCTAACAAAATACATATACCAATGTTTCCCTGACCCCAAGGCATCAAAGGGGATTTCTCTTCGCGGCTCTGAAGAGCGCCCCGAACTGAACTTCACTGAGCGCATTGAACTTCCCCCTAAACCGTCGAGACGGTCAGCGGCTTCTTTGATGAATTAATATTTAAATAATTTACTTTGGTATTTATTTTTGAGGCAGTTTCTTCAGTCAGTGCTTTCTCAAGAGCAGCTACGACGAGGATATCACATTTCTCATAGAACAGTTCAGGCCCGGTTGACTTCGCGTTAGGGAAGCCTTTAGCGCTCTTTTTGTTTGAATCCATATACTTCATCAGATCCTGGAAGATAAATAATTATGACAAGACCATTATTCTAGCACACGACTGCCATCAGACTTCAGCAGTATATTTTCTGAGCTTAGCGAGATATTATCCTGTCAGGCATTAGATCAGACTATCGATTGTTAGAAGTGTTAGTATGACAATCGGCGTACACGGCCCTTCCGTTCCTCGACGACGGTGGCGACTGCACTATTACCGAATCAGATAAGTTAGGCGCACTATACCCACATTATAATAATTTATAGAATAGAATAATGTTTATTTAACCAAATTAAACTATGTACACATTTATTATAGTAATTATGTAGTAGGTAAGTCTCTACTTACCACAGGGTTAATACCCTCTGGGTTTACTAAGTTTGTGTCGAATTCACACACACCAATGATCTTGACTCCTTGCTGGGCCATGTATATACCTGCCCATCTACCAACATTTCCGAACCCTTGGATTATTGCGGTTTTACCCTGAGGAACAAATGAAGAAATATGATTTTGAATCAATACCTACACGAATCGCGAGCGTGCCGCGTGGCACGGTTGGTTGGTACCTACCTACCTACATATGTAATTGGACACAAAAGGCTCGCCTGTTGTCTAGGATAGGTATTCGTAAAACCATAATCATACGGTAATTATGATATTCTTACTTTCTTTTTCTTGGAATTATAAAAGTTCCAGATAGTTCAATGCTACTGTATTGACTATAATTATTTTGGTACTTAAATTCCGACTAATACTCTGTCGTGTGGTTGTTTGCTTGAAATGTTAATATTTAAAAAGTTGGGTACCTTGAAGCCAGTTTGCAAACCAATCTTCTTCATCCAGTATTCTTCGTGTATGAAGTGATTGATGGTCATGAACACGCCGCGGCCCGTGGCCTCCACGCGCCCGTTTATGCCTCCGCCGTTGACCGGTTTTCCGGTGACGCAAGCGGCCGCGTTCAAATCTTGGTACCCTGCAAGTTATAACTAACTACTTTAACTATAATGATCCGTTACTAACTACTTTGTGAAGCTGGGGGGCGTAAGAATAGTAATAGTTAACTTCTACAATGGGCTCCTGAGATCCGTTAAACTTCATAACAATAATGACAGTTCATTGGATGTGGGACGTACAGTCTTATCTTAAATCTATATATATAAAAGAAAGTTGTGTTAGTTACACTATTTATAACTCAAGAACGGCTGAACTGATTTGGCTGAAAACTGATAGGGAGGTAGCTTAAAACCAGGAGAAGGACATAGGATATTTTTTATCACGTTCCCGTGGGATAATTCAATTTTACATTTTTACCAACCTAAATCCATATGAACTGTTATTTTGATAGTTGTCATAGTTGCCACATAGTATGATGGTTGTCATTGTTTGAAATCATGCATATAAAAAAGAGTATTTAATGTGTTTAAACTATTTTGCTGGAATGCAGAAAAAAAAATGATGTCAATCGTCTATTTGGTGCGACCTAGAAGAATGGATTCAGATCGGAGTCAGTAGTCAAGAACATGATAGCTATTTCAAAAAAGTGTTTTGAGTATTTTTCAAACGACTCAAGATAGCCTTTCAAAGACATTTGATGACATTTTGTGTTGCTAAACTTTTTTAGATCTGAATTTTTTTTAATAGGTATGGCGCAACCGGGGCAAACCGAAAAAAATAGGCACCTTATTTGTTGACATTCGAGTCTGTAATAGAATAACTGCATGAACCATAACATGGAAAATAGACTTGCAGTCAGAACGATACAGAGTAGAAAATCAAAATTTTCAGCCATTTTTTTCAAATCGTTACGACAGGTGATACGAAGTACACCGGGTCATCTTATCTATATATATAAAAGAAAGTTGTGTTAGTTACACTATTTATAACTCAAGAACGGCTGAACTGATTTGGCTGAAAATTGGTAAGGAGGTAGCTTAAAACCAGGAAAAGGACATAGGATATTTTTTATCACGTTCCCGTGGGATAATATAATTTTAAATTTTTATCCATGTAGCGGCATTACAAGTACAGCGCCATCTACTCGATTAAGGAAGAACTAAGTCGCGAGTCCTACATCGCGCAAACAGATTTCTCCGCGACTTAAGACCAAATAGTAAAATCCGACAAGAACTGTCGGGCAGTAGCCCACCGGACAAAACACCCGTCCGGTCGGAGGATCCTTTTCTACGGTGCATGGAGCGCTTTACTCTCTGTGCTTCATACTCCTAAACCCCCTAAACCCATATAAACTGTTATTTTGATAGTTGTCATAGTTGCCACATAGTATGATGGTTGTCATTGTTTGAAATCGTGCATATAAAAAAGAGTATTTAATGTGTTTAAACTATTTTGCTGGAATGCAGAAAAAAAATTATTGATGTCAATCGTCTATTTGGTGCGACCTAGAAGAATGGATTCAGATTGGAGTCAGTAGTCAAGAACATGATAGCTATTTCATAGAAAAAACTGTTTTGAGTATTTTTCAAACGACTCAAGATAGCCTTTCAAAGACATTTGATGACATTTTGTGTTGCTAGACTTTTTTAGATCTGAATTTTTTTTAATAGGTATGGCGCAACCGGTGCAATCCGAAAAAAATAGGCACCTTATTTGTTGACATTCGAGTCTGTAATAGAATAACTGCATGAACCATAACATGGAAAATAGACTTGCAGTCAGAACAATACAGAGTAGAAAATCAAAATTTTCAGCCATTTTTTTCAAATCGTTACGACAGGTGATACGAAGTACACCGGGTCATCATATTTAAAACAAAGTCGGGTTTGTTACAACACGTATAACTCGAGAACGGGTGAACCGATTTTTATGATATTTGGTTTGTTGAATTTGTCTCCTCCCCGAATAGCAGAATAACTATTAAAACATCGAAAAAAAACATTATGATTTTTGATATCATTATGATTATGATGACATTGTTTCGGGAACGGATTGACATATTTGACAGAAATAAAACACGGACATAAATGAACATGATGTCGATTTCTGTTTCGGCAAGGCCAGTAAGTAGATGGCGTTCTGTGCATTGTCCGAACTTCTCATAAGCTGCTGGTGTGATTTTGTTTTTTTTTTGTGTATGTTTAATTGGGTTCCTGGATGGTTTAGATTCAAAATTTGAGCCGGTAGGTGGCACCGCAATCGGGTTCTACGATTTTTTTTAATATACAGGGCAAGACATGGGAATGTGATGAATGGAAGAAAAGGACATGCTGCGCCGACGACAAATAAAGGGCAGGAAGATGATGATACAGGGCAAGACAACGTTTGCCGGGCCCGCTAGTAAGTAATAAAAATCTTGCTGGAAAAGCGATTATGTAAAAAAGATATGGCATAGACATCATTCTTTAGCAATAAAAATTACAAATAAAAATATTTGACTCTAATTTGAATCATATGCATACTCCTGCAGAACCGCTGAACTAATTTTGATTGAATGTTGGTAAAGCTATAATTTGGTCCTTGAAGAAAGACATAGGCAATCTCAAAAAGTCCTTCGGCATGCAAGTGAAACCGCGGTCAAATCTGATGGATGAACCGCGTGGAGTTGCTTGTTTATATTAGCGGGTTGTCTTACCCAAAGTTTTGATGTAGGTATCCACAATCCAAGACATCTCTCTCCCAGAAGTGGCCACATCAGGGGCTGGTACATCAATGCCAGCACCTTCGAAAGAAAATGTAGAATCGAAAGAAAATTGAGTTATAAGCATGTTATAATCACAACTGTTGTGTTATCGATGGTGAATTGGTGACAATGAACATGTTTTAACCACATTTCATTTAGTACAATTTTATTGATTTACTTACACGAATTAATTTCAGTAAGAGGCTATGTGTAATAAGTAATAAGTAGCTTATTGGTGTAACAAAACTGGCTAATGAAGTAGTTTGCACACCTAGATTGCTAAGCGGCCATCCAGACGTCAGAATGGCGGAATTTAAAACCCGTAGACCGTAGCTATAAATTTGGAAATACGTAGGTAGTAATTGTTGACTTAAATAGGTACCTATTAGTAAACAAATGGTTGCAATTATTATGTGGTAGGCGAGCGGCTATCCTAATAGACAGTCTGTCTATTGGTCCTAGTAGACGTAAGCACGAAAAACAATCTTACCAATAAAATTTTTCTTAGCCAATTCGAGGGTGTAACGCCTGGTAATTCTTTGGAGTTCTGCCACGGTATATTTCTTGGGGTTGATAGCGACACCTGAAACGTAACGGATACCATATATGGGACCTCGAAAATGTGATTGGTGTCAATTCTAAACATATTTGCATAATTGCTTTTGTACTTGAACTATACCTATACTGAGGAGTAGCGTTGTACCCGTTCTACGCCAAACGGGAGCGGGCAGCTCTAGCCTTGGGGAGCCCTAAATCTCTTTGCAACAATAGGGGAAGGGGGGGCAAGACGGGGTACTTAACATTTGAAGTCCAGTAAAACTAATTATTAGAAATTAGAAAAAGTCTGATCTCCCCATCTTGCCCCATTCCTCGGGCAAGATGGGGTAGGTACCCTAAATCACAAGATGGGGTTTACACAAAATCAATTTATTTTCTTTGACAAAATTTGCAAGTAAACTTAACGTCGCATATTCAACTACACACGCTACAGTGACCCATTTTTGCATGCAGAACATGCAGCCCAGATATTTGATTCAAATAACAACCTTCACGTTAGCGTCAGAATTGCTGGTTGTTTGTGGTAAGCGGTTCTGAAAGTATATTCAAGAATTGCTATCCAATTGCTTAAATTGCTACATTTCTGCAATAATTGCTATAAATACTATATAGTCCTTTATTTTTGAACGGATTTCATGACTCATATGACCCCCCGCCCCTCTCCCCCGCTAGAACCGCCACTGTGCTAGACCACTGGTTAACAACCTTTTTAGAGCAAGGACTATTCTGATTTTATTGTTATTAATAAGGATCTCAATGTTAAAATAAAATAAACTGTTTATCTGAATTTAAACTTTTAACTTAAGTTGGTAAGTAAAAGATTTCAACCTGACCATATTTTAGCTTTCGTGGACCACTTGTTTGGAACCACCGTGCTAGACGAACGAACGGGATGAGACTCTGAACTTCTAATGGCTTACAGGTACTGCTACGTAATACCAACCTCCTTTGGCGCCTCCAAAAGGAATATTGGAGCAGGCACACTTGAACGTCATCAAAGCGGCCAGAGCTTTCACCTCTTCCAAGTCAACTTTTTCAGCGTATCTTATTCCTGAGCAAATGATAATTATTACAGAAACACGAGGAACATTTTAATCATTCTTAATAGTTTTTGGATACTTGGATTCTCTAATAATGAGCGAAGTCTAAATATTTTTTGGGTCTTTTTATGCCTGGGCTCTCACTGTCATTTGCCGCTGAACCGACTTATATACATCCTGGATTTCACAGGTGTGTCATAGTAGGTAATTAATTTAAATTACGTGTTAAAGTTTAAATTAAGTATTACTAACATCCTCATTGACGGTGGAGCAACGAGTAAGTCTAAGATAAGTATAACATTTTAGTGAAAAAAAAAATTAACAACGCAACTGTCTGTGGTAACGTTTTCTCTACTACATTGTCAGCAAGTCCTAATTCTGTCACTCACATTACACATAGCAATTATAAAGACAGCGACCCTGCGCGAGGCTAAAAAAGGTCCCTATATCAGCATAATGCTGCGACATTAATAAGTCATAATGCCGCAGCGTTGGATTTCAGATAAGTATCTACATCTTATTAGTGCATAGCATGAAGCATCATTAGGCACTTGTCCCACCGCCGACGATGAACGAAAAACGAGCTAGAAACTAGAAACAAGTTGGCGAGCAGCGGGGAGCGAGTGTGTAGTTCCGATAGTTTTGTCGGTGAGCTATAAGCGAGTGTGCGAGTGCGACGGGCGATTACTCGCGCCACTCGCTCGCGCGGCAGTACTAAGAACTAGATAACACTGAGAGTTCAAATTATTGTTCGATATCCATAACAAATAAAAATACGTGTACCTACTTTCAAAGCCGCACTGTAGAGAAATGACTGCTAGTTGGTCTCTCGGTGTGAGTTCTGAGCGCCGAGCGAGCATCGCCGAGCAAGTATCGCTGAGCGAGAATTATCTTTGATATCTCTTATCGGTCAGCGACAAACTACTGAGCGAGTCGCTGCGATCAACTATTAATATACTTATGCATCTCTTTTGTTTACACGGAATGTATATCTATTGTACGATTCTTAACCGACAAAAAACCAATAGTTAGTCGCTTCCTCGCCGGCGGGGTGGGACAACTTCCTTTGTCGACATAGCTCTCTACATCCAACCTCACGAACGTTATGGAAAGTGGTGATCATTTGTACCTCCTTTACAAGGCAGGCGATGGACACTGTGTTGAGAACGGTAAGCATGTATGATTTCATAATCGCCGTTTTTCCGTTGCAGGGGGAACTCCATCTGTATGCAACTGTTGCACGAGCCCATTACCTGAAAGGTCCCTAGTATTATTATCTATGTAATGTACGAGTAAGTGAGATGGATACAGTAGATTAGACACAATATAAGATATAGATCGATATAGAACTGAGAAATAGGTACCTACCTATTGAATTTTGTATTAGTCTGAAACGAACGACCAAGCAATATTAGATAAGGGTCAGAATCGCCTTAGGGGTTGCGTTAAGATAATTGTAGATTACCTACAATCTATCTTCTATCTAAGTATACTTATAATAAATCTGTAGAGAGGTCAATTCTGTACATGAAATATATTTCCAAAATAACTATCAGCGGGTGATTAGTGATCGATACTGACGCCAAAAATGCAATCAGTACAGTCAATCTGGGTAACTTAAGCTTTCCGTATAACATTGACCCGTTAATTCATATTTTATTTCATCATTTTTTATTTTTAAACAAAATGCTGAATATCAGTGACTTATGAATCATCTACTTCTTTACTATATTTTTGAACGAAAATATGCGGCAAAATTTGACACATGTCAACACAACTTTTTTGTCATAACTTTGAAATTGTTTTGTTAGGTAGACATGCGCAAATCATGTCCTGGAGCGGATTGAACATGGAACGATTCACTTCCCTATCGGAACCATGTCCGGGAAACATGTTCGCGGAACTATCTAGTTCCACTAGTTCAGATGTTTGGTTTCGGTCCAGGTCTTGCAATCAGTGCCCTTAGAGATCCCTTTACATAGTTCTTGGATTTCATTGGAATGCTTAGCCAAATTTATGCAATTTATAAACTTTTTTAAAACTAAAATTGTCAGTTGATTTACCTTCATACTCTGCAGCTCTGCAGGCTTAGGACTGTCAGCCAAGAGAAATTTTCTAGGGCATAGAACAAGTTAGGTACAACATTATATTATCATAAAAAAATAAGAAATGATTACTCTTGGCTGGCGTATTTATAAAGACGGCTAGCTGCGGTCGGTTTGGTTTGGAACATGTTCGGAAATTCGTTCGTTCGCGTATTCGTTCTCATTCTCATCGCACATTACAGTTGACAGGATATGGTGGAACTATTTCATTTGACGCCTCGGATTGGACCGACATCTGTCCAATGGTGGACATAGTTCCTGGAACTATTACGATCCGGAACTACGCACCTCTATTTGTTAGCAAGTCAGAAGTGTAACGTTTTTTTAAAGTTGTCCATTTGAGTACTTCAAAGTTTGTTGTGAGGGTAAGTAGCTTTTAATAATTAAGTTTCAGTCCTAAATAATGATTTTTCAACAAAACTA
The DNA here is from genome assembly GCA_910591435.1 of Acronicta aceris. NCBI lineage: Eukaryota > Metazoa > Arthropoda > Insecta > Lepidoptera > Noctuidae > Acronicta > Acronicta aceris. Next base: position 975,370 of record OU342767.1, on the reverse strand, counting down.
TAACATTGTAAGTTACTGTTTTCTGGGGTTTCTTGATTTTAGCTTGTTCTGTAAAATATCGTATTAAATTGGATAACTTTGGCCCGGGTCAAAGTTACCCACAGTGCCGTTTATTTTTATAAAGAATCGCCACTTTTGGTTGCAGTTGATAATAATGCCCAGAAAAAGACCGTGTCCAGCACCTGGAACCCGCAAATATGGTAAGAAAACCCGTTACACCGCAGATATCCTGGAAAAAGCCCTAAATGACATAAAAACCTGCAAAATGTCTCAAAGGGTTGCTTCTGAAACGTATAACATTCCAAGGAGTACATTAAAGTACAAATTAAAAAATAAACATAATAGACCAGTTGGCAAGCCCCCCGTTCTTTCAGCAGAAGAGGAGGACTGTATATGCAGTCATATCGTAGCCTTAGCTGACCACGGCATACCTGTAAGCATGCAAGATGTGCGGGTAATTGTTAAAAAATATCTTGACGACCAGAACAGGAGCATAAAAACATTTAAAAATAATTTGCCTGGATGGGAGTGGGGTAAACTGTTTCTAGAGCGCCACAGCGATATCAAGCAAAAGTTCGCTCATTGTATAAGTCGTAAGCGAGCTCAGGTAACTCAAGATATAATTCAGCAATATTTTGAGAATTTAAGAACGGAGCTTGAAGGTGTTCCGCCCAGTCACATTTTTAATTTCGATGAAACAGGGTTTCATGATAATCCCAAAAAGGAAAGACTCCTTTTCAAACGCGAATGTAGAAACCCTGAAATTATCAGAAATTCCACTAAATCCTGTTTCACAGTAATGTTTTGCGCGAATGCAGCAGGTGAATTTGTTCCATTATATGTTATTTACAAGACAGATTACATACAAGATACATTACTTGACAGAATTACGAGACAATGACTTACTAATTAAGCAGAATAGGAAATTTCAGATACCTGTAGTTGCGGGCAAGAGCGTGTCTGTGGAAGAAGTAGAAAAATATTACCAAGAAAGAGAAGCTAAGGAAAAGGGACAAAAGAAAGGGCAAAACAAATTAAATAGCTCAAATATGCAAGTGCCTACCAAAAAAAAGGGACGACCAATAGGATCCAAAAATAAGCCCAAAAGTAATGCGGCAGTATCGTCCATAACTAATGTTGGAGATACTTCGTTGGATGCTGATAATACTTCTATTCGCTCTCAGACACCAGTTCCTGGCCCATCGAACATAAAGTTGACATCTGTTGGTGACTCTTCCGTTAATCAACCTTCTTTGCTGATTGACGGAACCTCACACGATGTTGAAGCCGTATGTCGCACTCCATCGCCTCATACCTATTTATCTATCACGGACCTCGACATATCATTTCAAGACCAACCGAATTTTCAAATTCCGTCACCAACTCAAGAAATCGAAATAGTTACATCACCGAAAGATATTACAGGAGAATATGAAGTTCATCAAGGGACATTGGAGAAAGTAGACAATGGCAATAGAAATAAGAAAACCAAAGAACAAAGCGGTGTCCGATATTGTGTGGTTAAGCATGAAGAATGTCTTTTCCCAGGTCGAATCACACGCGCGGAAGGCCCAACATGCACCATTTCTGTGATGCAGAAGACATTTGAAGGATGGAAGTGGCCTTCTAAACCTGATTTATTAGTGTGCAATCAAACTAGCATTGTTAGTTATATAGATGATAAGAATATTATAAAACGAGGGGATTCTTACATGATCGAAGACCATTTTCTGTACATGGAATGGGGTGATTGAAAAATGGTCTGCATTTTCAATATTAATTATTTTGTTTCTTGACTACATAATTATTTTAATTGTTTTGTTATTAGAAAATATAGTTTTTTGTTAATTTTAATTAATTAAGACTGATTAAAAGCCAAATTCGAACTTAAATAAATAAAGGTGATTTTCAGATGTATGTATCTTATTTATTTGTACTGGTAACCCTAAAACTACCTCTTTTTGGGTGAAAACAGCGCCGTAGGTATGGTGATATATTATTAAATAATTAAAAGTAAAGCCAAAGTTATCCACAGCCTAAAAATATAAAAATACATCAAAAATGTTTTGCTGGGTTCTATGGTGGCAATGTTACCCCAATCTCAGTATAACATTGGCCCACAAATAATTTTACAATTTTGGAGGATTTATGCAGTTTATCTTAACAAATTTGCCTAAATATAAATTCAAGACATTGAAAACCCACCAGAAAACCGCATTCTTAAAAAATAATCGGTAAAATATTGACACACTACACAAAAATATCTACATAATGGGACAAAGTTACCCAGGTTGACTGTAAAATTTTTGTCTGTCTGTATGTATGTTCGTTATAGAAACAAAAACCACTCGACGGATTTCAACGAAACTTGGTACAATTGTTCTTCATACTCCTGGGCAGGTTATAGTATACTTTTCATCACGCTACGATCAATAGGAGCAGAGCAGTGAAGGGAAATGTTGGGAAAATGAGTGATTCATGAGAAAGGTTTCAAGCTATAAAACATCACGCTACAACCCTTAGGAACGGGGCAACGCAGGTGAAACCGCGGGCGAAGAACTAGGGAACAAAGTAACTATTCCACGCGGACGAAGTCGCTGGCAAAAGCTAGTAGATAATAAGAAAACCTAATGATTGACTTGGCAGATAATAAGAAAACCTAATAATTGACTTGGCATTAAATTGGCTTTTACGGTTTTATCTATTTTTTGTCCAAATCATATTATAGCGTTTCGTAAGTCTACTTCAACTGATTGATTAGTTATGACTATTTTTCGTAATATTTCTACATACTTTTTTGTCTCCCGATTAAAAGTGTTTCTTATATGCTGACGATTTACATAGACGCACAATAATTACTGCCTTTTTTCAGCTAGATATAAAAACCCTATACCTAATTAAATAATCATTGATTCAAAACCATGTTTGGGTTTTCCTGGCTGGGCCACCATCCCCGATTTGAATTCTATTTGTTAGTGGCTAATTACCCGAAATTTGTCGCAACATATTGGGAATGGGTTGGCTCGTGGTTCAAAAGTTATAAAGGTAGTCCGGCCCAGCCAGAAAGGGTCCTTTCTGGCTGGGCCACTGTATCTCGACAACCAAAGCACCTACTTAGTGGAAATCTGTTTGCACCCAGAATTAGTCACTAATTATTCGAAATTAGTCGCTAAATTACAGAATTGGTCGGTATGTGGTTCAAAAGTTATAAGGGTAGTGCGGGGGCCAAGCCAGAAAGGACTCTTTCTGACTGGGCCACCACCATTTCTCGAGAACCAAAGCACCAAGCGCAAATCTGTTTGCGGCCAGAATTTGTCGTTAATTATTCGCTAAATTACAGAATTGGTCGGTCTGTGGATAAAAAGATATGAGATATTATATTTTGTTACACGCTTTTATTGTCTAAAATATACACGTCAGTTATAAATAAACAACTAATTTTAACATATATTGTATTTTTTTTTATGGGATAGGGGGACAAACGAGCAGACGGATCGCCTGATGGTAAGCGATTACCGCCGCCCATGGACACCCGCAACACCAGAGGTGTCACAAGTGCGTTGCCCGCCTTTTAAAAGGGGATTGGGCCTCCGGTAACCTCACGCACTCGGCGAAACACAACGTAAGCGTTGTTTGACGCCGGTTTTCTGTGAGGCCGTGGCAATAATGACATCGTCGCTATGTTGAAATAAAATAACTTTGAAAAAAGTATAAAACTGCCTTCAAAAACACAACAAAATATGTTATGTGCAAAACAGTTTCGGAAGTAGGTGGCGAAAACAAAAAATCAAAATCTAAGGTCAAATCGAAGGCACCGACTTTCGAAACTGTTTTGCACTTAACCTTATTTTTTGTGTTTGATGGCGGTTTTATTTATGAATCTGACAATTGTCATAAACAATTGTTAAGAACTCGGAGTTTAGGAATTTGTGCCCGGACAATGGCAATAGGCTATTAAATGGGACCTAAATATACCGGCGAACTGCTTGTGTATATTAAGTTGTACCTACCTACGCCTCTGCCTAACACTTCTGGAAAACAGTTGTGATGGTATGGATAGGTATGTCTATATTGGAATATACTTATTAAAATCACTAATTATAGCATTGCCCACCACTTTGAAAAAATAACAAACAGCTTACACACATCTATTATAGTTTACGCCTGTATGTATTTGAAGTCCAACAGGTTATTTTACTGGAGTTTACAGTCTACCGGAACGAAAAATTAAACCAACATTGTAAAATATGTAAAGGGATTTTTTATCTAGCCTATTCAGCAAATTATCTATCTAATATAAAATCTGTGTTATTTATACATTATATCATTGTTTCAGGCGACACCTATCAAATGTGTCAGCTTATTGCTATTTATTTTCATCTTATGCTCCCTGTATCTTTCTAAATATGTCTCTAATATTATTATATCATTGCCTACAATGTATTGTACCTTTAAAATTCCAGCTACCCTCTGCTTCCTTTTTTTCTCCGACAAGTGCGAGTGTTTTTTCAAGTGTTCGACCAGGGCTGGTTCCGCAACGCGGACAGCGTTATGATAGAAGTATTCCACCATTCTAAAGAAACTAGGGTTGGGGTCGCAGGCGATTTCCTGCAAATGCTCGGGTATTTCGTAATGCCTTACGGCTAGTTTTAATGGGGTCAAGTATTTTATAGTAGCGTGACATTTTGTTATAAAATTAATAATTGGTAACATGGTAAAAACATATAAAATCTGGAACACGAATTTTGCAAAACAAACGTTGTCATAAAAATTACGATTGACACAAATGATATTGTTTTTATTCATGTTCCAAATAGGTTACAAGGGAGAGTTTCCTTCGAGTTTCTAGCGGGGTTATTGTGTAGCAAAATGTAACAATCATTCTTCATGGAAACCAAAGACATTTAATACACTTCTCTTTAAAATCTCTTTGATGGAAACGGAATGGCATGCATAATTCGATTTTTTATTAGTAGGGAGGTGTCGGCCAAGTGAGTTAGGTAAATAAAATATCTATAGGTAAACTATTCACAAGTCAATATAGTGTAAAGCGAAATATTCTATTTAAAATCCTGCCGTTAATGTCCAATTTGGTGTCGAATTCCTACAAATATCCCATAAAATCACTTCCAATTTTCCCCGAATTTTCCGTTTTTCGGGTAACTTTTCCAATTATTCTTTCCCATAAAATCTTTACTGAGCTAATGAATTCCGAAAAGTTTGTGAGTTTGATCAACATAACACCATTTTTTGTGATGAAGGGGCGAAGGCTCAACAGGAATATCATATCATACCATCACGCCTGTATTCCCCGAAGGGTTAGGCAGAGGTGTTCTAATGTACACCCACAGTTCGCCGGTATGTTTAGATCCCATATAATAGGGGGCGAGCTTATGGCTTGGCTAATGTTGGGAAAACAGGAGAACTTACTCCATTTTTTAAGCTTCCGTCGCGTGTGCAGCCTTAATGGTTAAAGCTACACATAAATCATGTATGACGGAAATGTTCTCCTTAAAATTATATAAAAAATATTCCACGACAGCAAATGTCTATCTTTTATGGTTGACTCACAATAACACGTGTAACTCCCGATAGCTTAGCAGTTCGGAGCTTTCTGATTATATTTGTCTACTCTTACGTTAGGTGACTGACTGACTGACATAGTGATCTATCAACGCACAGCCCAAACCACAGGTTATAGTATTCTTTTCATCACGCTACGATCAATAGGAGCAGAGCAGTGAAGGGAAATGTTGGGAAAATGAGTGATTCATGAGAAAGGTTTCAAGCTATAAAACATCACGCTACAACCCTTAGGAACGGGGCAACGCAGGTGAAACCGCGGGTGAAGACCTAGGGAACAAAGTAACTATTCCACGCGGACGAAGTCGCTGGCAAAAGCTAGTAAGATAATAAATGTATTTGATGAATTCTCAAAGATATGGCCAGTTCACTGACACTTAAATTCTGAAATAAAACAACTAAATTTTTCTTTAGAAACATATATTAATCAAAATAAATATTTACTTATCAAGCCTACATATAGGGTTATTTTGTACCATCTGCAGGTCGACCTTGGGGCCGACTAAGTCCCTAATATTGTTGAGACCATACTTGATCATAGTGGGTCGTTCTAACGACAGACCCCACGCGATAACATTTACGTCCTCGGGAAGTCCCATTGGTAGTAACATTTCGGGCCGGAACACGCCGGAATTTCCAATTTCGATCCACTTACTAAGTCCTGAAATAAAAAAATATTATGTTTTGTTGTGATAACCAAACCCGTGGCACTAAAGTCAATCGCTCAGATACTGAGCCATTTGCTAATTTTCAGTCAGCATTCAGACAGCTCTAATCTATCTCTTATTTTTGATACGAAGCTTCCCATTAGGTAAATAGGTAGTTATTTTCCTTTTTTTTTCGAAAAATTCTACGCCAAGCCAAATCCTGTCCGTTTTTTGTTTGAAAGCTGATATAATATAATAATATAAGCTGATATAATGTTTGATTAAAATCAAAATTAAGTAGGTACATTTTTAAGCTTCTCCTGTGAACTCACCAGTATGATATGCGAAGATCTCCATACTGGGTTCAGTGTATGGATTGTAGGCGGGTTTGAACTGAAGTCTGTCGAAGCCGAGACGTTTGAAGAAGGCATCCAGGACACTGATAAGGTCTGCCAAACCCAGTCCGCGGTCTGCGATCACGCCCTCGACTTGGTGGAACTCTGCGAGGTGCGTCGCGTCCAAGGTCTCGTTACGAAATACCTGAAGGTCATAAACATGTTTAAATTATGATCTTCTTTTTTCAACTGTTTTTAGTGTCGGTTTTGATAGGATAAAACCCATGACTGTAGTAACAAGTCGAGTACCTAACTTATATGTCAATTGTATTAGTTTTTGCCGACAATGGACTGCAGCAAAAAAGTTTCGTCATGTGTTACTGACCTTCAAGGAAAGTTTAAAGGCATAAAGTGCCCGGTAGTTCACAGATACTCATGCTCTTAGAAAAGGAACACAACAATGCAAGCAGCATTGTTGTGTTCCTTTTCTAAGAGCATGAGTAAACAGTTATAATATTAGGTAGGTATATTATTAGTAATGTTAGTGGTAGTTCTAGGTAAACGTAGTTACGCCCACCAATTGGCGCCAATTGTCGTGACGACTTGCGGAAGGCGACGAGCAGTGACTGGATGTGGATAGCCGAAAGTTGGACTCAGTGAGGCCTATTCCAACAGTGTATGAATATAGCCTGATGACGATGTAAGTCTGTGTATTTTTGGAAAATAGTAGAAAGATAACTACCTTATCAATACTGAAGTACTTTTGTGGAGTGAACTCCTTCTCCTGCGCCAGCTTGTACAGCATGCGCGCGCTAACTGCCGTTGTGTGAGTCCGGAGCAGGTTTTTCTGGGCTTCTTCTATCTTCCAATCATATCTATAGCCCTGGTAATGTAATTTTTATAAGCACAAATCAGTATAATATATGGAAAGGTCTATAATGTGCCTTTCTGTTGTCGGATAGATAGTCGCGAGTCAAATGCGTCTATTATAGCTAAACTGCTTGTAATAATGTAATAATGTGCAAAATTTCGAATTTATATAGCTAAAAATTTATTGCACTGCAGCTTTTATATAAAACAATACCATATTATGATTTCGCCTTTGATGTGTACCTAATCAATCCAGCTGATATTTGGCATGTATAGTCTATGGCAATGAGACATAATACGAATTACGATTCAATGCGACATTTGACGCAGAAGTTGCGGGCGAAAGCTAAGAATTATTATATCGGAGACTACAAACCTGTGATCCATATCCACCTTTACTATGAACTTTTTTCACCCTTTCCAAATATTCCATAGGGAACTCCATTGTTCTATCAGGTGAAGACATAAAGAATGTGTCATGAGCATCTCTGGCTGGGTGCTGTTGAGGTTGGAACAGGGCATCAAAGTTCCAAAAGGAGCTCTCGATGTACTGATTGGTTGGCATCTCGGTGAAACCCATTTCTAAGAATATCTCCCTGAATTCAGAACGGACCTTAAGAAGGGGATGCAGATGACCACATTTTGGAGGTTGACCTGTTTTGTAATAATATTTTAAATATTTAGAGCTGGTACATTACATAGACTGGCATTCTATGAGATTAGCCTAGCAAAAAATACTTTTTCGGAATGATGTCCTGTGATGAACTTACAGTTTAGTGCAGTTACAAAAATATTTTTCTGAATATACATAATATAACATACCATCAAGCCTTAGCCAAGGCGTACTAATTTACACCCACAGTTTGCTGGTATGTTTAGGGGGCCCCATGTAATAGGGGGTGAGCCTATTGCCAATAACACACAAATTCTAAAGTCCGAGCTGCTACTGAGAATTTTATAGAAAAACCCAATAACACTGCTCGACCTGGGAATCAAACTCGGTACTTCTAGCGTAGGAGTCGCGCCGCTCAGGACCACTAGGCTAATGTAGCAGAAAAAATGGTATGTGGTTAAAACAAATAGCAACGTGTAGGACCACAGACTAACAGCTACAAGAAAAGAACCTCTCTTACCTAAAGCATCAAAATTATATGGCTTGAACTGTAATGTTTTCCAGGCACCTGTCATTAACATTTCACTTGTTAAATCAGTTTCTAATTTTTTGATAGATGTCGCAAACTGAGGTCCTTTTGATAGCAATAAACTCTTTACAACAACTTCTTGAAGCAGTTTTCGTTTTTTGTAATCATTTCTGACATTATCTGGTAAGTCGTCAATGCCTTTTCTTATTTCATTCAAATGTATTTGTACTGTGTCCACAATGCTATCCACCTTACGTTTGATAAGAGGTGCCCCTCCTGATTTGTCTATGGATATCCAGCCTGCTGACATAGCTTTGCTGAATCCTACTTTAGCATTTGGCACAGTCTGAAATCAAAATGGAATTATTATTTTCCTTAAATAAAAACGAAAGCAGTTATTATGATCTGTGTGTGCAAACATAACTATACTTAATTACGGCCGCATGCGACTACGGTTATAAAGTGGACATCGAAAAATTGTAATGTAATTATACTTTTCACTTGATTTTTATGTAGTCGGGTTTTAGTTTTTCAAGCTTTCGTTTTACTTGACACTTTATGGTATCTCGGGAACGCGTAGAGGTATCGCTTTGAAATTAAAACGATATACTCAGGTCTACAGTCCCTTGAAGCTGTGAAAAAATCAAACTTCAAAGTTAACGTAAAAAAGATACGGCCATTTATGCCGCAAAAAACGTATATTTCGACACTCTCAAGGGAATCAAAATTTATAGGGTTGTTTTTGCCCCGTGTGGGGACGGGTTAGAATACTGTTCCTCAATGCCTTTCTGATAGGCATCCCATAAGAGGCGTAAAAATATCTGATTTGCTCGGTGGTAGGACCTCTTGGGGTCTGACTGGCTGGCGACCATCCTTACGTCGGAGTCTAGCAAAGCAAGCAAAGTCAAAGTTAAACTCAAAGATTTATTGCACCTTGGTGTGTGTTTCGTTTCGACTTTTGCACGTAAGAGCCAGTTCCCCACGGTTGCTACGGCTCTGGCAGTCTGCAGTCCGTAGGGGCTTTTAAAGATCGGCAACGCATCAGCAGCTCCTCTAGTGTTGCAGGTGTCCATGGGCGACGATGAATACTTACCAGCAGGTGGCTCGTCAGCTCGTTTGCCGACTTAATCCATAAAAAAAGGTATTTTCTATTGACCTAGAACTATAAAATTTAGCAAGTAATACCGTCTTATACTACAAATCCTAGTCTGACTCGCACTTGTCCGGTTTTTTTTTCTATTCATGAAAAAAGTAGCAGTAGAGGCTCACGAGACATTGCACAAACTCTCCTTTCAATGAGTAGTAATTAAATAAAAACGAAAGCAAAAACTACAACCCAACTACTTAGGTATGTTTATAATATATCTACAAAAAAAGTTGGTTTATATAAAAAAGTCGGGTTTTTTATAACACTTATAACTCAAGAATGGTTACACCGATTTTTATGATTGATTTTTACGATATTTGATTTGTTGGATTTGTCTCCTTCCCAAATAGCAGAATAACTATTATAACATTTGGTCTCTGACACTTACGCGAATATTAGACATTGAAATTAAACTTTTTACCAGAAAGTCAGCAGTTTGTGAACACACTCTTGACAAGGCCCAGCATTACATCAGATTTGATAAACCACAAATCCTCGAAAAGAAAACCGATTCCTGCCCAGGATGATTCGTGAGGCTATTGAAATTAATAAACACCCAAATTCCAATAGAGAAGATGGCTGGGTCGTATCTTCTGCTTGGAACCCCATTATAGATTTTATTATATCTAAATCTAAGCCCAAAACTGCAAGACCAAGCGATACGGTGAGCTCGTTCTGCATGAATCGGATCGCCAATAATTAATAAAAAATGTAAGTTATCTGTTAGTAATTTTAACATTATGACGTCCAACACCTCAGTCTACCCGTGACCATGGATGCTGTAAAGGATCCGAAACGTCGGGAATCAAATAATATCAATACAACACGATAAAATCAGTAAAAAGTAGTCTTATTTCAATATTATATCATCGAAAAAATTCACGAAAAAGAATAATAAGAAGTAAATTTATTTTCTCATACATTTTGTATCGGGAACGGATTGACAGATTTGACAGAAATAAAACGCGGACGGACACAAATGAAATATTCGGGCACGCGGTGTTATCGCACGTGAGCGGAGATCGGTACGACTCGGGGGCGTTCGAGTGTTATCGCGCGTGTCAGTACTAAACTAAGTAGGTAACAAACCAAACATTTTTGACGTGCGATTACAAAAATAAACGGTGTCCATAGCCTATTGTGGTATGATAATTTTTTTAAATTTTACTATCCGGAATCCGGCCGGATACTGAATTAATATCCGGTATCCGGCCGGATAGTGAAAACAAGGCTGGATACCGAATATCTATTTCATCTCTAATACATATATATATATATATATATATATATAGACTGTTAAAACTTATTCCCTCCCCTGCCTTTTTTCGTAGTCAGGTAAAAATAAACTCCATTACATCTATTTATTCGAAGTTACACACACACACAAGTGGCTTAAGTTAAAATGCACATGTATGATGCAACAACACTTTTCTTTTATTAAATTATTGGTGTTCATATTTTATTAATTATAATTAATTATTATTATTCAATTAACAATTATTTTATATAGGCGCATTTATCGCATTGGGGTGAACCTGTAATGATAGATGTAAGATAGAGAGAAACGAAAAGTGGAGACTTCCTTACAACAATCTTTTTCTTGGACGAAAACTGTCCTGAGTTTCGGGACATCATTTAATTACATTAAAAATTAATGTTATTATACAGTAAAATAATTGAACACAATCAGAGTTGGCATGAATAAATAATTTTGATTTTAATCACGATTTAAATCAAATGATGTTTTCAATAAAAATCAATGATTTAACCAAAAACGTATAATTTCACTTTCTTTTACAGAAATCAACATAAAAAAAAACAGATTTAGAAATTACAATTAAGTTACAAACTAGGGTCATTCAAATCTGAGAAATCAATATCATTATTATAATATTTGAATAAAAAAACTAGTATTCCAGCCTTTTCAATTCCCAGTCGGTTTCTTAATTTGCTTTGAACAATTCCAAAGGTGGAAAACACTCTTTCCACAGCAGCTAAAGAAGCTATCGCCCCAAACAATTGCTTCACCACTGGAAAAATTTTAAACTTTATTTGATTTGAAAAACTTTTGTCATCCACAAAACTAAACAAATGACTGCCTCTTAGAACGAAAATAAGACCGTAATTGCAAGCAAAATGTACAAAACACTACATCCCTTTTGCCTGACATGTGAATACCAAGCGAATAGAAATCCCCGCGCTGTGTCCGCACAATCCCTTGAGGGTGCGTTTTGTTTTGTGCAAAAATAAAGGTAAATTAAAAAAAATATAGGTATATAAGTAAATTAAGTAATAAAATAAAAAAATCGTGATTAATTAGGTTTTTTTTAAAATCATACTTCATTCGTTTAAAAAAAAAAACATTATGTTTCCAATCCTGAATACAATTCAGGATTTGTTTCCTATGAAACTATTTTCAAGAATAAAGTACATACCTATTTTGACTAAGATGTCTTAGATTCAACATACAAACATATTTTCACGTCATCGGTTTAAGGTGCTTTTAACCTGACTTTTTTTGAGAATATCTGCAATTTGATTATGGTATGTTCACCAAAGTCGGCCCCTTCCAACTCTTCCATCCGTATTGGCCATGTATACTTGTTTCATCAATCTTCTTTCATCCATCCTCTCTAAATGCCCAAACCATCTTAACATACCTTTCTCAATCTTTGTTATTACATCTTCCTTACACCACACCACTCCTTTATCACGCTGTTCCTCACTCTATCTTTCAAAGTTACCCCACACTTACTTCTCAAAGCTCTCATTAATAGAAAAGATTGAACTCTTTTATTATTTTAGGGTGTAGGAAAGCCTAAGTAGTTAATATAACTTATTAAATACGTAAGTATTTTATTTTTGAAGACGCTAAAGGGAATCAGCTGTTTTGTATTAAATTCTGGGAAACAAATATCTGAATTTCATTCAATTATTTTACTGTATTAATATTATTTTTTTATGTAAGTACTTTCTTGAATGATGTCCCAGTACTCGGGAAAAATTTCGTCCAAATGAAAATGTTGTCGAAGTCTAGGTAAATTAGCTCACCTTTTGCCGATCACTGTTGATTATGCTATCTACATCATTTGCAATAGGTACCTACCTTCATAACTTCTGCCTGTGGTATTCCAGCCTCCGGAACACTGTTGAACAAGACAGCTTCATGACTGCCCCTATCAGCAACAAGCTGTCCCTCTTCAGTCAATTCCCACCTCGTACTTTTCGCAGCCTCAGAAAGCACCATTTCAAGAGCTTCCAAGCTTTTCACAGCACCCACAACTTTCTGATGGTCTTCATTGAATTCGCTAGCTAATTTAATAGTGTCTACTTTATCATTTTTGACTAGATAATTAAGAATTCTTTCGTTTAATTCCATTTTGTTTATTGTATTAATTAAAATTTGTTGGTTAAATTCAGTCAGGAGAGCCACGAACCCAAGAACCTGAGACCACGACACATGAACTGACCCAAAAGAACCGAAAGTCAGTCAAAAATGTCAATGTCAAATTGACATCGAATCAAAGTCAATCAATCACAGATTCACAGGTCGCCAAGCTGCTGAGTGCTGTGGTGGTGCTGGCGCCATGCTGGCGCTGCCGCTGCGGCTGCTGAGACCTCACTCATCAAGCTTAGCTTTGCTTATGCGGGGCAAACGCATATATAGTAACCTTAATGTGAGCTATAATTTTGATTTTGTTGGGGGTGAAAACGGTCGGGCCATGAGGTCCGATTGCACACCATCTTTTTAAGGATTTTTTATGAGGCTTTTCGATTCTTAGAATTTCTGGTTTAGTTTGGGTCTAAGTAGTCTGTAGACTTAGGGTGTGGTGTGAAGTGTGGACCTGTGTGGACCTGAGTCCACACAGGTCCACACTTCACACCACACCCTAAGTCTACAGACTACTTAGACCCAAACTAAACCAATAATCCTTCCTTGAATCCTCCAGATCCTGAGATCTGGAGGATTCAAGGAAGGATTATTTATACGCCTCGGCGTAATGACATTATACAATAATTAAAAAGAAGCCTAGGCGTGAAAATTTATCTTTTGGTTTATGGGGCTCCGTATGCATGCCAAAATATTATAAAAAAAAACAATTATGTTTATATTTTGTACATAAGCAAACCTAGAGACTTTATTTATTGTTTCTAGTTATTATATTTTGACTTAAGGAAGATAGTTTCGCTGTGCCCGCGAAATTCAAATTTCGAGTGGTTTTTCGCAGTTTGTAGGTCTATAACAAGTTCTAGATTCATGGTAGTTGTAATTGTGACATCAACTATACAATTGTTTCGCTGTGCCCGCGAAATTCAAATTTCAAAAAACTATTCGCTTTAAGTCGTATTCCTGTTGAATTAAGCTGTAAAAATCAAAATAAAGATTTCTGAAACGACATGGAAGCAGCGTACTATAATAGAGATCAGTGAATATCGTGCAATAGATATATTACCAATCTGTGAATAGATTTTCTGTATGTTGTATGAAGGCAAAGATCAAGCTGAGATTCTTGGGAGGCAACAAGAATAGGTACATAACGTTCTTGGGAGGCACTGGGGCCGTATTATAACGTGTTATCGCTATCATTTTTACGTTGTGAGAGACCAGTGCTACCAGATACATAGTAATTACCCTAAAATGCACGGTGTTTTTTAACATAACATGGTCTATTACTGTGTCGTTTTCTACGGCATTTTTAGTATAAATTACAGTGTAAATAATAGTCGAATTATCAATCCATAATTATAATAAATGCGTAAAACGAATCGCAAATTGCTATTAGGTAGACTTACACAGTAACATCCGTTACCACCACTATTGGGGAAATCCCCAAATATTTAATTGCTTGTCATTGTCAGGTCATATAATCCGGTAAAATGAAACAAAATTTTCTGATCGTGGTTTTTTCTTTTGTTTAACTTATACTATCTTAAAATTCGGGGAAACATTCTGGCTCAACAATTAACAATCAACAACAACTAGGAAAACAAAGTTAAAAGATATAAGTAAGAAAGATGACTTCGTAAATTTATGACCAAGAACTGGAACTTTTGAGAAAATAATGGAGAAGGAGGAGAGAATGAAAGTTTCATGGTTAATATCATGTTTAACGCAATGGAATTAAAATATAGATCAAAACTAATAAATCAGTAAAAAAAAATATCCGTCAATAAATTATTGAGAAATTAATTATTTCAGTTTAAGTATTTTAATTTAACGCGTAACGACTGCGTTCACTCTTCGAATGTGAGGTCATTATACCTAACCGAAATCGTCGCATCACTTAATATTACTCAATCGCTCAATTGTTTCTAAGTCGCACGTGAGTTCTCGCGCTGTTTCTATTATTATTCACTTATTTAACGTACAACTGCTTGTTTTTTTTATGTGTTGGTAGTGTTATGTTTAATTTCACCATGATGAAAGATGGCTTTGTAAGGAGACAAAGTGATAATTTGCTCAGAATTAATAAATATACAGTAATGGCAAATAATCTTTTTTCTTCAAAACCATTATGTTAATGCTGAAATAAAAGGAGTTAAACTTTTTAAGTACGTGAACACAGGACGCGGACGGCGCTAACTGAACACAATTAAACGAATACGTAGTAAGAGAATATGAGCCATGTCTGTTGTTCGGGTAGTGTGATGTTTCACGCTGGCACACCGTGGCAAAAAAAATAATCTTGCAAGCTCAACTTCCATTTCTAATTTCTAAATTGACTTTAGCGTTAGGGAAAATATATTTGGGAGTTGGTCACACTGTTACCCCATTGCCACTGTACGGTAGCGCCACTGTTATTACGAATTTTGATGGCTACTTCTGAGTACTAGTATTTGTAAGTAGTCTGTGCTTCTAGGGTACACAAAGTTGAGTTGGCTCTCCTTTCATGTAACTATTTTTAATGTTGTCTGTTGTGGATTGAATTTGACACTTCTGCTGACATAAATTCTATTTTTATTGTTTTTGTCTGAAGCTTCTGTGATCGGTTGTGTGGCGCGCTGGGCTTGAGAATTTTAAATTGTTTTCAGTACCAACGTGTTCCTAGTAGAAACAGTGAAATACGGATTGCGGGACTGCTGTTTGAGACTAATCTGTTGTTTCTAAAGGTATTAAATAATTTGTACTACCTACAATGTTTAAAAATTAAGTATTTATAATTTTATGTAAGTAATGCTAAATAATGTAATGGTAAAGAATGTGTACATAGGTATTGCACGGTTCACTTTTTTGTTCACTGGTCTTATCGATATCCGATAATAGCGATAGGTCGACTTACCGACAACCTCTGGATGGTGAGAATGTTTGCAATTTCTATTCTACCCACTTCTGTCACGGTTATGGCGAATGATAAGCCAACTGCCGTTTTTATAATGTTTTGTATGAATGAGTCCCCTACATACTGGAGGTCTGTATTCGAGTCTGGATTCATGATTCATTTATTCGATTCATGGACAGACAATCCATAGGGTTTTCAAAAATTGGACATGGACTTAATAATAGCATGGCTATGGGGGTAGTATGTGGTGGACTTCATTATCACAGTAATCGACAATGCACCACCTAAACTATTAATTAAGCCTAGAAGGGAAATTTTACACTGGAACCTAGGGTTCCTGGATAATAAAATAAAATGCAGGTGAACACAATGGGATTTTGGGGAAATCTCAAGGGATTGGTAGAAAATGAGACCAAAGATTGAATAAAAAAATAAGTACCTAGGTATGTCTAAAACCATTTTTTATAAAAATAAAATTGAAAGACCAAAAGAGTGTTCATGGGTATGCAGTGTTCATCCACCTTTAGAAAAGTATGTGTAATAAATTTATTGACTCAGACTGTTTGCATTATCACAATGTTTATTGTAAGAATGGTACTTATCTGAACTGTGGTTGTTCCATTACTGCAGTGTACCTACCTGTAACTGTCATTGGTCAAGGTCTATCTCAACTGCTGATATCACTAATCATTGTGGTTGAAAAATATATCTACTTACCTACAATGAAGAAACATACATACATCATTTCTGCAGCTAAAAGTCAGAATGTAAAAGATAAATTTGTGGGTCTGTAAGTGCATTCTCAATTCTCCCTAGAAGAGAAGAAGAGAGAGAAGAAGGAAGAGGCCTATGTCCAGCTGTGGACTGACAGATTAGGATAGAAATCATTAATTTAATTTTTTTGACATATTTATTTATAAAATTATGGTACCATTGCTGAGTAAAAGTCAAAACACACATCCTCTATGTTTTTTGCACTGACACTAAGAAAATATACCATATTTCATATAATTTGATACAAATCTTCCCCTTGGACAGATGTCGCGTCTAGACTTAGTGATATTTGGCGCCACTGGCTTCACGGGTAAGCAGGCCGTCATCCACATGGTGAAGTTTGCCAAGAAGTATGATGTCCCTTCCTGGGGAGTCGCTGGACGCTCCGAGAAGAAACTTAATGATTTGATGACTGAGGTATCAAAAAAGACAGGTAATTATCATTATAACAGTCGCAGCTCATTTGAGTAATCTGGCACCGGACCAGCATCGCCTCGTCGTTCGGCGTCTACTCGTTGTCGACAGGTGGGCCACGGGTGGACGCCGCGTTGTCATTGGTCAACGTCGCGTGGTAAACCAGTGTACCTTGCGTGGTCAACGAGTGAACGTCGCATCGCGTGATCCACAATTTTCAAGTAGTCTGGTAGCGATTGGCACCAGGTCTACACGTATATTTCGCTATGTCAAATTATACAAATCCTGAATTGGCTCTCAATAGCTGTCACGCTTGACGAAGAAAAAAATAAAACACGCAGCAAAAAAAAGTAAAGCTTATAGGGTGCACGAAATGTTTAAACCAAGAAATAAATAAAGAAAGAGGGTGAATATTGGACCGCTCGTAGGCATTTTTTAGCCGACAAGGAAAACTTTTGCTCATACTATCATGCCAAAATTTTTGGTTTATAACATACAATCTCATATTGAGGACGAACGTCAAAAGCTATACGTCCGACACGTTCGAAAGAATGAAGAGTGGGAAATTAGGAATGGAGTGACTCAGAAGTGAGTGGGTGGGGAGCGGCGCATCGCCGACGGTTTATCCTTGCGTGAATCACTTGCGGGATGTGCGTGTGGTGTGAGGGCCACTTTGTTAAAACTCTTTGAAAGTGTGCTTAGGATTTGCGTGCGGTCCACTCAGGACTCGGTGCGCAGCAACGCAAGGCAAGCATATGAACAGCAAGTTGTCACCGAGTGGTCCACCCGCTGTCTGCGCGTAGACAGCTTACGAGAGAGGCGATACGGTGACGTTACAGAGTTGATGTTGTGTGCGCATTACGCATATCCGTAGAAGTCCATATAAAGAATACTAACCGCATGAGGCGAGGCGGTGCGGGTGAGGTGGCTCTAATGAGCTGTGACCTTAAAAATATTTTGTTTTGTATAGGAACATGAACATTTCGTTTTGATTTTAAATTTTAACTAGAAATTGGGGAAAAGATTTTTGTATATAATAATAATATGTTCAATTTAAAGTCGCTCAGCATGTCATGGAGCGTGCTATGCTCGGAGTTTCTTTGAAGGATAAAATCCCCAACGAGGTTATTCGACGGAGAACCAAAGTTACCGACATAGCGCACCGAATTAGCAAGCTGAAGTGGCATTGGGCTGGCCATATCTCTAGAAGAACCGACAACCGCTGGGGTAGACGTGTTCTTGAGTGGAGACCGCGACTTGGCAAACGAAGAAGAAGCTGGATGCGACAAGCCGAGGACAGGGTGAAATGGCGCACATTGGAGGAGGCCTACGTCCAGTAGTGGACTGCTATAGGCTGATGACGATGATGATGATGATGAATATGTTCAAAATCTAAATTATAAACTGGAAATACCACTCACTAAGTCAATTAATCAGCCTAAGGCCGGCCACTGTTGGATACAGGCAGTGTGCACTATAAACATTTCTTCAAAATCGGTCGAGCCATTTTCGACATTTTGCGAGGCTGACGCCCCGTCCAAATTACAACGCCAAATTCCCCGTTTTATACGTTTTTTTCTTTTCCGGGAATGCTTATTTTTTAAATGGGCTACTAAGAAAAAAAATCTTTCTAAATATCTAAGTAAAAAGTTGTCAGGTTTTTGAGCTAAGAATGGTCAAATTACTTAGCCACTAGCCTCTCATTGTCAATCATGTCATGGACCATGGTATGTAAAAATTATAAAAAGTATAAAGAATTGTTACATAATATGAATTGATAGAGGCAACTAGCTTCAAATTTTAGTCTAGATCAATCCTGAGTATAGGAGTCCGTCAAGTCGAAAATAGCCAAAACTTGCCGTTCGACCGGTTTCTTCGATTTTGGATTGTTTTGTTTATGCACTCGCCTCCAGCCAGACGTGTTTATTTGTGCCTGGGTCATGTGAATGACTGACCGTCTTGTGATAATAACAAGTCCTGCGTCCTTCATGTGGTGTGTGACATATGTATTGATATAATAAACATGCATTCACAATTCTCTAATTACATGGGACTAAGTCTTAAATATACCGGTAAATTGTGGTGTAGGTGCTTTAGTACACCTCTGCCTAGTAACCCTACGGGGAATACAGGCGTGATAAAAATCGCTTTGATTAATTATTATTGGAAATAAATTCTATAAAAGAAAGTTACATAAATTCTCATTGTAATTAGCAATTTTTTAAAGCATATTAGCATTGCACACATAAATAATTATCTAGAACTTGTAGACGTAGATCATGCAAATATTCGTTCCGTGCGGGAATTGTTCCAATTTTTTAACTTTTCGTTATTAAACTCAACTTAAAATTTTCTTATAATTTCAGACCCTGTAATGTCACCCAATAATATTATTTAGAATGGTTGTGGCCAATAAAGAAATGAAATGACATATAGTGCCAAAAGTGGTTTTGCTACTTAAATCAATAATTTCGTTACCTCATTACTAATATTAGTAAGAAAGAAAGAGAAAGAAAGAAACATCTTTTATTTTGCACCCCACACAAAATAAAACGCACAATGAGATAAAAAATAAACAAACAAGAAGCGTACAAAACAGAAAGTGTGCGAGGCCAAAATATGGTGCCAAACTCAGCTGAAGCTGCAGCCGTATAGTTGCTGCAGCGCTGATTTTAACTATATTATGCATCATTACTGTTATATGCTGTGAGTATAAATTGTAGACTAGAGTGTGAATGTCGCTGTGGGCGTATCCGATACAAAGTTTATTTTCATGCATTTGACTAAACTTTGGAATTTATCTACCTACACGAGATACGAACGTGAGCTTCGACTGCAGAACGTCCAGCTGCGTCATCTACTAACGCGGTTCAACAATTCAAGACGCCGCCCCCACTACCACACAGGCTCTGAATATAATTTGTAAATTGCAGAAGAGCACTAACGTTTGAACAATCATCTGATGTATCTGCGGTATCAAATCAGTAACACAATCAGAGAGTTATTAATGTTGTGATATTCTGGCCCACAAATAAGGCTGTGTTTAAAGTAATATATGCCTTCATTTTTAGCCTTCTCAGCATCTTTGCAATTAGTTTGACTTTTCAAAAGTACCTTTATAATGGTCTAATTGAAATAAATACTTTTGACTTTGACCTTGACTCTTTAATTTTAGCACCGCAGCGGGCACAGCTAATTTCTGAATATATCCAACCACGTTCATGCTCAATACCTTTCTGATAACATGCTCTTTAACCACGACAAACGGTTACTGCGCAACTTTTTCGTAACCGATGCCACTTATCCTATCCATTCTTGTAAACCTATACATTCCTCGGAGCATTCTCATCTCAGCTGCACGCAGTTGCCTTCCATGCATCCCTTTAGCCCAACATTCTGGTCTATACAGGACGGCAGGTCTTATCATAGTTTTATGTATTTTCCCCTTAAGTTTAAGGGACATTCAGGGGTCGCACGTTGTTCCCGTAAGAAATATTGTGCAAAAATTTATACTAGATTACTTCCAAAAAATTGAATCAAATGATCTGCCATCTTCAATTCATCATTCAAATTATAAAGAATCTTTTTTCGTAGGGAATACAACCCATAATCATGAAGCAGAAACTTTGTTTGAGTGTTGCGGAATATAAATACCTGACTATAAAAGTGTCATTATTTGTATTTATTGAACACCAATATCAAACTCTTATTCATTTTTAGATAAATTAGAAGCATTACTTGCTAAAATCCGTACTAAAATAAATAAGAAGATAATTATTTGCGGCGACTTTAATATAAATCTATTAAAAGAGTAAGAATATAAGTATTACATATAACTATCATTACTACATACATATAAATTAACCAACACGGAATAATGCCTGTCTAGATCAAATTTTAAGCAATATCGCTAAAGCCAAAGGTATTGTACACTCTTTAGGGTTATCAGATCATGAAACTGGTCAAATTTTACCAATCCCTATAAAAACTAAAGTAAAAAAATACAGACAATATTTTATATTTAATCGTGATTGTAGTCTCATGAATATTAATAAATTCAATGAGTGTCCAGTTTGTCGTGGTCTGACATCTATGAACAAACTGATCTAAATTCAGCATTCAATACATTTCATGACAATATCATTTTTTTCTTTAAATGATGCTTTCTACTACGTAAAATCAAATTAAATACCAAAAATAACAACCATTCATCATGGATATCAACTTGGCTAGTAAAATCATGTCTTATTAAAAGAAAACTCAGATATAATTACATTAGAGGTAAGGATAATTTAAGTAAATATAAGTACCGAACATATACTAAAATATTGAAGAAGTGTATGTTCACTGCAAAAAAACTAAACAATGAACGATTCTTAAAAAAGCTAAAAATATATGTCGGGCGTCCTGGCAATTAATTAAAGACCATGAAAACAGCAATAACAAACAGAACGAAATTACCAAAATTATACATAACGGCAAAGAAATTTCCAACATAACGACACTTTCGAACACGTTCAAATTTTTTTTTAATAAAATTACCAATGAATCATCTAAAAATAACTTATCTTGCTGCCTTGAAGACTAATTATAAGCATATAGATTAGACTATTTATCTATTACCCACTACATGTGACGAAGTTTTTAGAATTATTAAATCCCTTAAGAATACGGCGTCTGTAGGATCAATATGTCTCTTTCAGAAGGTACTGTTCCTGACAAGTTAAAAATATCCGTAAATAAACCTATTTATAAAAAAGGGAATACGGAGGTACTCGATAATTAAAGGCCTATAACGTTAATTCCAATATTATCCAAGGTATATGAAAAGGTTATGCACGAAAGAATCACATAATTTTTCAATAAATTTAACGTTCTAAGACAGGAACACCATGGTTTCCAAAAAGGCAAGTTGGCTGTTAAACTAGTTAACTGGTTGTTAACTAGTTTGAAAGCAACTGCTTTCAAACTAGTTAAGGAAATAACCGAAAATATAGATAAGAAAATACCAGCAGTAGGAATATTTTTCGACATGAGCAAAGCATTTGATTTTGTTGCTCATGACCTTTTACTTCATCAATGTTCTGCAGGTTTAAGTGGTAAAGCTGAAAAATGGTTTCGAAGCTATCTTAAAAATAGGCAACGATATGTTGAACATAAAGATTTAAATAATGAAAAGGTTAAGTCATCATTAGTTGAAAAGAATGTAGGCGCCCACAAGGGAGTATATTAGGCCCCCTCCTTTTTCTAATTTATGTAAATGACCTTCCTGACCACATAAATCAACCAAGTAACTTGTTTGCAGATGATATATCTATAATACTTGCTCGAGACAATAAAACAATTTACAACATTGAAATAAATTTTACGGTGGGAAAAACGCTACAATGGATGGAAAACCTTACCTTAAAGCTTAACCTTAAACATAATATCACAAAAACTAAATACGTTGAATGCTTCAATAGACATAAATACAAAACTGAACTTGAACTTAGGCTAGGACCTAGAAGAGAGAACCTAGGCTTAAATTTGGATAACCAATGCTCATGGAAACTTCATACCGATAAGGTCAGCGCTTAACAATAATCTGCAATCAAAACATAGCACTACAAGCGTACTACGGCTATGTAGCCTCCCAATTAAGGTATGCGATACTACTCTGGGGTAATTCAGTAAATATTAACAGGGTGTTTATAGCCCAATAACAATGCATTCGCGCACTTTGCAATGTAGCACCACTAATATGATGCAAAACTCAAAACTCAAACTCAATTTTTTTATTTCAATTAGAACATAATATAGGTACTTTTGAAATGTCAAAACTACATGCACGGTTCCAAATAGTAGGTCTTATGGAGAAGAGCCGGCAAGAAACTCCATAGATACTCTTTACTCGCAGAACATTATTCCCAAAATCAAAACTTCTGACTGCACCTTTTATATACATATATATATATACACACACGAATGTTGTATGTTTGCGAAGAAGCACCACATTTATTTAAAACTTCTGTAGCACATTGTGGATTTAACACAAGATATCCA
This sequence comes from Acronicta aceris, assembly GCA_910591435.1. Classification (NCBI taxonomy): domain Eukaryota; kingdom Metazoa; phylum Arthropoda; class Insecta; order Lepidoptera; family Noctuidae; genus Acronicta; species Acronicta aceris. The sequence goes on along the minus strand of OU342767.1, from coordinate 952,132 downwards.
AGTAAATTATTACTACCAAACATAAAAAGTATATACTTCCACAGCAATTGCTATCCCATGACCATACGATATACAATAGACTACCGGAAAATCTCCCACAAAAAATATTTAATCGTAACCTATACACATGGCTGGTAAATAAAGGTTATTACTCTGTTAAAGAGTTCTTAACGGAACTTAAATTAAAAATAGAATAAAATTATATATTATAAAGGTACTTAATATTTAATAACTATTAAAATAATATTAGTTTTTAGTGTAAATTATGTGTTAATTTTTTGTTTTGCAGACCATTGTATGGTATAATATGTGGCAACTATTGCGACTATATTATAGAACTGTCACAACACAACATCACACCTGTATTCCCCGAAGGGTTAGGCAGAGGCGTACTTAATGTGCACCCACATTTCGACGGTATGTTTAGGTCCCATGTTATAGGGGGCGAGCTTATAGCCATTAACCGCGCACAAATTCAGACTCCGACCTGCTACTGAGAATTTCATAGAAAAACCCAATAACACTTTGCTCGACCTGGGAATCGAATAGAACCCAGGACCTCTAATGTAGCAGTCGCGCTTGCGACCACTAGACAAATGAGGCAGGCAACCCATATTTATTGCAAATAAAAAAAAAGTTCTAAAGTTTATACCTGACGAAAAATATAATAAACATCGAATTGAGAACCTCCTCCTTTTTTGAAGTCGGCTAAAACATTATCTAAATTTTAGATTTAGATAAATAAATTGCGTAGCGCGGGGCGAGTCCGCCGGCCGTCATTTATTGTAAAAACAGAAGGTATAGGCGTTGCTGGGTACATAATACAGCTGATTTCAATCATTCATTATCATGGATACTTATTTTAAATTACACATAATTGCAACAATCTGCTATGTTTTTGCCAGACGGATAATAGATACCTTACAGTTGTTGCAAACTTCCTGGACTTCTACTAGGCTAGGACTTAAATTATCCTAGGTTTACATCATAAACATATTTTTTTTTTCAATTAGTCTGATGCTGCGTGGTAATTATTTATACATTAAGTAATTCCATTTATGGTTTGCCAGTCAGTATGATATTATGGACGCCTAACGTGACGATATCGTAAGTTATAAAAACTATGAAAATGATGTTCTTGCTCGATAGACAATACCAGCCGACAACTACGTAATGTATTTACAATCGACTCATATCTATACAGAATGAAATTGAATAGACGCGACAAATTTAAATATGTGATTCTATGTGTAACAAAGAATATTTAGAACAGGTAGGCAATTGATAGTAAGTGCAAAGCGTTAATACTTAGGTTTTTTTAGTTAAATATCGATCATTCGTGCCTACCTGAAGACAAAAGCTTAGGTTGCACCATCTAAGATAAAAAATAAGATTTCTTTTACAATTTAGAATATAGAGATCATTGAAATTTTAAAATGAATAAGTGGCTACTGAACCTCCCCATTCGATTTGGCACATGTTTTCAAAGTCACCCTGTATAACAAATGATTTTAAAAAGAAATGGATGCATTTTAGTTACTCTAAGAATCTCCTTTGAGTTGAGACATGTCGGTGTTCTGCAAAGGTGATGTGTGATCGGTTTTTTATATTAATATGAATGATGCAACCGTTGTGGTGGCGTCATCGGTATTTGAATCGTCTGATGGACTATTGGACTAGCGTTTTTTAGCTAATTTATTACGACCTACTCTATTTTTAATCTACTTATAGTGAGTAGTGAGTCAATGGCATAGTCAAACTAATAATTTTGTTTCTGAAGTCGTCAGTATCAATTTCGTTATAAAACATACCATAACATACCATCATTTAATGAGGCAGTTATCGACTTATAACATAACATATCATCACGCCTGTATTCCCAGAAGGGCTAGGTAGAGGCGTACTAATGTGCACCCATAGTTCGCCGGTAGGTTTAGGTCCCATGTAATAGGGGCGAGCCTATTGTCATTAACCGGGCACATAGAATTATAATATTTTAGTTTGTAGCGTCTATTCAATTTCACCCTATATGCAATCTTTCGCAATATAGGGTCATTTTTTATACCACTTATTATCTACAATCTGATTTCGCTTCGATACACTATATAATATTTTTAAAGCATATCTTCTTCATATTTTGAAGTATTACCTACGTAGGTCAATCTATAAACGTGGGTAGGAAGGAAGCGGTTAATGTTTACGATAAAACATATTTTATCGTAAACGTAATATAGACGTTATCGTAGTCATAAAATGTAGAAATTATATTAATTCTATATTTATTTCAGTGTGTATTACTTTTACATGTATTAGTTCACCACGCTGCCCTATTTCGAGTAGGCGGGCAGACTTCTCATTCATAAAGCCCAATTGGGGCTTCGACACGAGGCAGGTTTTATTGACTGTGTTTTTCCTTTGCAATTAATATTAATTTATCATTCTACAGTCTTCATAAGCCAGTCGTTCCCAATGAGTGAGTGGTCCAGAAAAGCTAAAATATGGTTCGCGTAAGATCTAAATCAATTACTTAGATATGTTAAAAGTTTTGATGTAAGTTTATTTTCAGATTGACACAGTTTATTTTACATAATATTGTGATCCCTGATAACAAGAATACAAGCAAAGTGGTCCTTGGCTAAAATAAGGTTTGGAACCAATGCCATAAGCTAAAGCGAAGCGTCTCACACAAATATTTGTGTAGGGTGGGAATCGAACCCACGACACGCTGACACATCGGTAGGGGCGAAGCTGCACCTAACGTGTAGTCATAGTCAGTATTGGCTCAAAACATCGTAAGTGTAAATAAACTATACTTACCTTCTTCGAATAGTAATGTTAATTAAATAACTAAGTATTTACAACTTCTGAACCACATTTATAACATAACCACCACGCCCTAGGGTAGGTGTACATTAGTACACCTCTGCCTAACCTTTCGGGTGAACATAACGCCAAAAATTGCTTGATCGAACCAAGTACCTCTAGCGTAAGTAGTGCGCTTACGATCACTAGATGCGTTTAGCTACAACTATATACTAATGTAGGTATGTAGGCACAAGCGTGAAGAGTCGAAAGTTGTTCACCAATTTAAAATTAAAATCAGCACTAGTCTAGTCTACCAGTCTAGACTACCTACTACTTACATGTTTTCCATTTCGAAATTGATGCTGTCTATAGTTTCCCGCTACCCCTGTGGGAGAAAGGCGTGAGTGTATGTATATATGTATGAAATTGATGCTGGCCTTTAAAATAATTCTCGTACCTACTTTCGTTGTAATCAATGTATATACGTACTTTACGTCTCGTTTCGCAGTTAATATATTATAATTTATGTGTTAACAAGTACCAACACATTATACATATACCGTGACAATTATAAATAAATAGACTTCGAATTTCCACCTGTATGTTACCATTACCTACTCAAATAGTTGTAGTACTACTCAAATAATAATAAGTACTTAGGTAGGTATAGATAGTAAGAAGTGTGTTTATAATCGCAACACAAGAGTCTACTTGATGACCTAGAAATATTATTATCTTCGTTGTACTAAGGTCAGAAACTGATCGCTCTGAGGCACGCACACTCAGGCAATGTGCGTTCACACAAATTAATTACAGGGTTCATGTACGTAATGATAACTTGTAAGAAGTTAACAACTGTAAAATATTCCTGAAGGTGGGAATTTAGGAATAGTACAGGCGACAAGTGCCATTATCATAAATTCTCTTAATAAATAGATCATAATAGCTACTTTGTGCTGGGGTCACGGAACACGGCCTACGGTCATCGTGTACCTAGCTGTAAACGATGTACCATAAGGTGGTACGGTATCCAAAATTTTTTTTTTTTTAAATAGATTTTCAATTTAATCTCTAAATAATAGAATTTATTATCCAATGGGGAAATTTGACATTTGTAGTAACTTGATGTGCTTGTTGATTGTACATACTTATGTGGAGAGTAATTTTCGGAACCACTGCACTTATACACCTTTCCCTATTTGAAAGTTGCTTACATTATTCCAGATGGACAATCAACCAAGTAGATTGGGTTTAGGGGCAGGAGAATGATGACGATGACATTCAAGCCGGGTTATTCATTATCCGTTTTATTTCCAGGTGAAGATGTCTCCAAAATCAAAGTCATAGTAGCAGATATTAGCGACGAGAAGTCGCTCCAGGATATGTGCGCTCAAACTAATGTGCTGGTGAACTGTTGTGGCCCATACCGACTGTACGGAGAGCCCGTTGTTAAAGCTGCCGTGGAGAATAAGACCAACTATGTCGATGTTAGCGGAGAACCACAGGTAAATATAATTTAGAAGAGCTAAATACTTGAGGCCTCCGAAACGCTTGGTTAACCTAGGATAAACTAATGACAATCTATACTTATAATAAATCTGTAGAGAGGTCAATTCTGTACATGAAATATATTTCCAAAATAACTATCAGCGGGTGATTAGTGATCGATACTGACGCCAAAAATGCAATAAGTAAATTTTTTGTCTGTCTGTCTGTCTGTCTGTATGTTCGTTATAGAAACAAAAACCACTCGACGGATTTCAACGAAACTTGGTACAATTGTTCTTTATACTCCTAGGCAGGTTATAGTATACTTTTCATCACGCTACGATCAATAGGAGCAGAGCAGTGAAGGGAAATGTTGGGAAAACAGGAGAACTTACTCCATTTTTTAAGCTTCCGTCGCGAGTGCAGCCTTAATGGTTAAAGCTACACAGAAATCATGTATGACGGAAATGTTCTCCTTAAAATTATATAAAAAATATTCCACGACAGCAAATGTCTATCTTTTATGGTTGACTCACAATAACACGTGTAACTCCCGATAGCTTAGCAGTTCGGAGCTTTCTGATTATATTTGTCTACTCTTACGTTAGGTGACTGACTGACTGACATAGTGATCTATCAACGCACAGCCCAAACCACAGGTTATAGTATACTTTTCATCCTACGATCAATAGGAGCAAAGCAGTGAATTGTGGTGGAACAGTGGTTTCAAGCTATAAAACATCACGCTACAACCCTTAGGAACGGGGCAACGCAGGTGAAACTGCGGGCGAAGAACTAGGGAACAAAGTAACTATTCCACGCGGACGAAGTCGCTGGCAAAAGCTAGTTTAAAATATGGTTATGTTTTTATGGGTAAAAGAGTTCTGTTCAGATCTAAAACATCTGGATAATTAAGTTCTATTTTATGGGCAACAGAATTTTTTTTGCGTCGTAGGTGAAAAACATATGATTTTTCTCAGAAAATAGTCCTAGCCAAATCGTTTTTCGCTCCGTGAAACGTCCTCAATGTATCTTAATTTCGACAAAATTGATTGATTGATTCGGGTCATTGTTGAGTATATGATGACAAAAATCATGTAAATATAGTTAAGAGTTCGTAAGCGTGGAGTGTTACGCTACAGGTCCTGGGTTTGATTCTATATTGCGCAAAATTTTATTGAATTTTTCTAAGAAACTGTAGCGACGCAGACTTTGCATTAATACTGGCTGGTTAATGGCTATAGTTTTGCTACTTATAACAGTTCGCCGGTATGTTTAGGTGAAATACATAAGTACACCTCTGCCTAGCCCTTTGAGGAATACAGGTGTGATGGTATGTTGTATGGCGTGTGTTTCGTTCAGTTCATGGAGTTGATGCAACTGCGGTACTCGGCGCCGGCGCGCGAGGCGGCCGTGTTCGTGGTGAGCGCGTGCGGCTGGGACAGCGTGCCCGCCGACATGGGCGTCACCTTCCTCAAACAACACTTCCAAGGTCATTCATATTACCTATATGAGTATCATTTCCTAGCCATTTTACTAAATATATTAGCGTCGGCTTTCAATCTAGCCAAATGTGGTATTTTACACAAAAGCCACTGTCATCAAAATCAAATCTCGGCACCTCAATTTCTGGATATTATTTAAACGTAATAGGACGGGTTTTTATCAGAGAGAGTTTTCACATTTGCTCGAGGTCTATATTTAAAATCTGAGTTGTACCTAGGTATTATAAGTAAATATCCTTTTACCCTGTGAAAATTCTATCGATAGACAAGTTGTCAGACTTTTTGAGCTTCTAACTACAACTAACGATATTGTCATAAGTGAGGTTTACGTACTTTTCGAGGATCGAATGATCAATCTAATTGTTATTACTTAGCCACGAACCCGTATCGTATAGACGAAAGTACATACCTTTTTTTATTAAAAAAACATAATGCCTGCCTCATTAGTCTAGTGGTCCCAAGCGCGACTGTTACGCTAGAGGTCCTGGGTTCGATCCCCAGGTCGAGCAAAGTGTTATTGGGTTTTTTAATGAAATTCTCAGTAGCAGCTCGGAGTCTGGATTTGTGCCCGGTTAATGATAATAGGCTCGCCCCTATTACATGGGACCTAAACATACCGGCGAACTGTGGGTATACATTAGTACGCCTCTGCCTAACCCTTCAGGGAATACAGGCGTGATGGTATGTTAAAAAAACAAGTGTCTCCTTAAAATTTTCTTTCTTGGGGTTGTTAAATGTACATTATTCATCCGTGGACTTGGGTTTTTACTGTAAAATTATGAAGTCAATGTTATCATGAAAATGATATATAAAAGGTTTATTATAAAAATTCTAAATCGTTTAAAAAATGTCTGTGAAGAATGAAATGTTATTTACAGGCACTCTAAACTCAGTGGAGTCGTACATGTCGTCGTACGTGGCGCCGGAGTACGTGGCCGAGTCGCGGCAGCGCGGCGTCATCAACTATGGCACATGGGAGTCGCTTGTCTATGGGTCAATATCAATTATCAACACAATTACATATTATTAATTAATTACAATATGGAGACAGTTCAATTCTTGTGGTCGCATGCGCAGCTGTTGAGCTCGAGCGTGACTTGCTTGGTTTGATTCCCAGGTATTCAATCTGGTGGTGTTGTATATTTATAAATAATTATGTCCTCGGATTATGGACTGTGTCGAACGAGAAAATGTTGCCATTTAATTGGTCACAAATCCACACTTATAATTTCTCAAAAAAACCATTTATGCAACTTGCTAATTGAGTTTTTACAACTACTGCACAAATGAGACAGGTTGTTGAATTATTGAAATTGGACTTTATCTCAATGGCATTAAAGCTTCATGAGATAAGATGACTATTCTAGTAGTTTTATTTCGATAAAATATTAAGCGTGTTTTGTATTCCAGCGTGGCCCACCAGCACGAGCTGTCGCCGCTGAGGAAGCAGCTGTTCCCGCAGCCTCTGCCGCGCCTCGCGCCTCGCGTGCTGCGGAAGTAAATGATATTCTTGCTAATAATATTATGTACTATTCCTATCATTTATAAATGAGAGAGACAGAAAGATCCAGAAAAAATATAGAATTTTACCCCATGAGTCACAAACACCCATCAGCTAAAAAACCACTGAAATGGGCCGTCTCGTACTATTTCACTTTATTGACTCACATAACAAAGACTACTAAATATATATTTGTTTTAAAGCAACTATTCATATATTTATTAGTTGATAGAGCTTTACTTGATGTTTTGCAATAAAGTCTCTTAATCAGTTTAGTTAAAGGTATTGTTTTTTAACTTTCATGTTCTATACACATTTTCAGAAAGCTACAGAAGAAGAACAGCAGTTGGTACCTTCCGTTCCCGGGCGCGGACGAGTCCGTGGTGTATCGGACCCAGCGCTACCTGTACGAAAAGGAGCAACAGCGCCCCATCCAGTTCCGGGCCTACTTCAAGTCTGGCAGCCTCCTACAATCCATCCTTACCATCTTCGGAGCAGTCCTGCTGTACTTCATGACCAAGACCTCCTTTACTAGGAGCATCCTGCTGAATCATCCCAAGCTGTGCTCGTTCGGGATGGTGTCGAGGGAAGGTCCTACTGACAACGTGATGAACAACACCCACTTCACGTTTGAGCTGGTCGGCAAGGGTTGGGAGACGGGTGCTGATGTGGAAAACACGCCGCCTAATAAGACTGTTGTCGCTAAGGTTATTTTTTAAATATATTCTTAGCCGTACAGCTTGTTAGAAACTATATTTAACTATAAAAAAGTTATTAAAAAAAGGCTTGTCCTTTTTTGTGAAGTGATATCTATTTATTTTAGCTTAACCACTGCAATGCAACTTTTTGAGGTTCATGATTTCACTCTAGTCCCAAAGGACTGTTTGAGTCAAAAGAAAGCTTACTTTCCTGTCCAAGGTCCAATTTGTTTCTATACGGAAATCATCATAATTCGTTGTGTAGTTAAGCCGTAAAAACGTAAAAATAAACAGACGGAGGTATTTTCGCAATTATGATATTATTAGTATGTGGATATGGTATTAATATCGCTCAGTAAAGTGAGCTCAAAAAAATTAAACCCGATTTCAATCGGGTTTAATTTTTTTGAGCTCAATCAATTAAGAATTTACAGTTTACGTATTTTATAAACTTGTTCTAAAGGTGCCCCATCTGTAAGGCATAATTATCAAAGGCATTGTAAAGTTCCCGGGTTGCCTACAGGTTGTTATTACTGTAGGTATATTATTTATTTATATTATTTATAGGACATCTGCGGGATCTGCACGTAAGAATTGAGATTTTGTTTGCTCGTAATTATATTTTTATTAAACCTGTATTCCGATTTATTATTAGTAACAAAGTTTTGTTTTGTGTGTAGGTGACCGGTTCCAATCCTGGCTATGGTGCCACAGTGGTGGCTCTGCTCAGCTGTGCGATCACTCTGCTCAAAGAGAAGAACAAACTACCTGCGGCGTGAGTATACATTCCTGGAGCTCGTCTATTGTATTCCAACATGACTGCATCATTGGCGTAGTGGTTCAGTTGTCCCCCCGCCATTAACGTTACGCTGCTTGTCGATTTCCGCCCAAGGCAAATATTTGGACTGACATACTGAACTTTGAAGTTTAAAATATCGATGTACTGTACTTGAATTGACTGTCATACTTACTTGAACGTCGTATGACAGACAATGTGAGTTCCCTACATCGCGATTATGAGTACAGTATATTGATATTATAAACTTCGTAGTTCAGTTGACAGTTAAATATATTTTGTTTGAAGTCTAGGTTGAATCTCCTTGTGTGTGGTGGTGTCCTTTGTGTCAGTTAATTGTATGTTTGTGAAGTCTCCCGCGACAGGGCTTGTTTCCTAGAACAAAGGATGGCCTTATTAAAATCAAATAAAAAAAAAACAGAAATCATTGTCCTTCTGCTGGACTCTGAATATGGTCCACTACACCAAAGGTCGGCAAACATCTGATGTTTTTGCGGAAAGATTTGATCGTAATGTTAAGTTAGCTAGTCCGAAGTCATCTGGGCTGTCCGAAGTTTTCTTCAATTTACTACCGTTACGTTTCCACAGTGGCGGAGTCGCAACACCAGCCTCAGTTTTTAAGGACACCAGTCTCATCCAGAAATTGATCGAGAACAACTTGAAATACGAGATTGTTGATTCCAAGTAAACATATTTCACTACGTTTCTATAAGAGAGGGCGTTCAGTAATAGTTAAGCTTTCAATTAATATTTTCATATACTATAATAATAAGTTATACTGCACGGGTATGTTGCTATATTGTTCTAAATTTACCGTCAAGCGGACCGTATCCATATTATTTAAAAAACACCAGTACTTAACGTAAACAATATTCAATAGGGTAATTGACTGGTCTTTGATTTATTAATAATAATGGTCCTATAAAAATGTTTTAAAAAATAAATGGTAGACTGAAAAAATAATTTAAATCGATTCATAAAGTTCTAAGCTATGAGCTTTTAAAGTTTTTGGTGGGAGTTGAGTGGGGATGCTCTGTCCCTTTCCTGCAAAACAAATGTCAGTATAGAATTTGTATTGCGCATGCACGGTTTGACGTCACAACGTGCTATAGTTAGTGGTGGTAAAAACGGCTACTTTTCGATAATGAATATTACTGTTATGTTATTTCCGGGTTGCGTCGAAACTACGACGTAAATATTCGGCAGTTAGTCAAAAGTTTTGTCTCAAAACACCACTTTGTTTACGACAAATGTTAGTGTTGATGACATTGACAAATGTCAACTGTCAAAACTAAAAAGCCCACGTTCCATTCCATCGGTTCCATAGATATTGCATACCACAGACAATTTAAGCGCTCTACACACGTGCCAAAACTTTTTAGTTGATTGATGTGACCACCATGACAAAGTTTTATTAAAGCGGATCGTTCAGCTGAGCCCGCGAAATTCAAATTTAAAGTGATTTTTCACTATAACAAGTTCTAGATTCATGACAGTAGTAATCGCGACATTAAATAGACAACATTCACAACTGAGAACTAAAACCTTTACCTATAGATCCTTATCAAGCTAAAAACTTGCCAAAAACTGTGAAAACTTGTCAAAATTGACACTTTACACAGTAAAGGTTTTAGTTCTCAGTTGTGAATGTTGTCTATTTAATGTCGCGATTACTACTGTCATGAATCTAGAACTTGTTATAGTGAAAAATCTAATTAAATCTAATTTTACTATATACATTTTTGCGTTGGGATTTAAGAACATGATTTGCTCAATATACCTACTTATATATTCTTAGAACTCAATATAGTTAGAAATAATATGAATAACTTTTCTACGAAAAAGTATTTTTATAAAAGTTATACGTAGCTTTTTAGTCTCACAATCAATTTTTTCAAAATAGTTCTAGCCGTAATTTTCGGCATATTTTTAAATGTTTTACTTATCCTAAAACTAAACTATACCTAAACTAAACCTATCTACACAAGTCACCAATAATACTTTATAAATATTTACATAACACGATTACACGACCGGTGACAATTTGACAATAACAATAATAGTCAAACAAAGTACGCAAATCGCGAGGAATAAAACAGCTATCGAACAGCACTGAGCACGATGAATACCAATCTGTTACTGACGACGTGATGACAACGACGACAACATTGTGTTGTCCTGTAATGTAAATGTAACCCTGTTATTAAATGATAATTCGTAAAAAAAAATCGACCTTATTTCGATTTCGTAAACCTTATATTCGTAAAACACATTTGACTGAATGACAACGAATAGCAATAGCGTTGGTCACTTCGAAAAGAAAATGAACCTTAACATCATGTAGCGTAAGGTCATTATCGTACGCGATGCGCGCGCAGCGCGATCGTGGAAATGGAATGGCATGGCGGCTCGTTATTTGACAGCGCATAATTGACGACGTAATGACAACGACAAGTTGTGTTGTCCTATAACCTTGTAATGAAATAATGATAGTTCGTAAAAAAAAATCGACCTTATTTCGATGCCGTAAAGCTTATATTCGTAAAACACATTTGACTGAATGACAACGGATAGCAGTAGCGTTGGTCACTTCGAAAAGAAAATGAACCTTAACATCATGTAGCGTAAGGTCATTATCGTACGCGATGCGCGCGCAGCGCGATCGTGGAAATGGAATGGCATGGCGGCTCGTTATTTGACAGAGTGTAATTGACGACGTAATGACAACGACAAGTTGTGTTGTCCTGTGTTGCGATCGTGGAAATGGAATGGCATGGCGGATTGTTATCTGACAGCGTGTTATTGATAATTTCAGTAATGCATTATAAATTGCGGAAGAAAAGTGCAATGCGTAATTTGTTGTTGTAATAATGACCATCACTGGCTATAGTACGCTCTCTGTCTAGCATAAAATTAAAATAGTTGTAATTATTTTTGACCAGATTTTGGTTTTTGTTGTTCGGCGTTTATGGTCAACTATTTTATGAGACCATACTCAACTAGCCTTTTGGATCCCATTCAATTAATTGAATCGGTTCAACAAATCGAATAATTAGGTCGGGTCCGACCGAAGGTGGAGTTAGGCGCTATTTTATAAATGAGTAAGTTATAACTGATAACATACTTGCTATAATATTGCATTTTGTAACATATCTTTCCATAACATTTAACAATAAATTAAATAAATAGTTATTTTATAATGGCCAATTTGTATTGTGTTTAATGATGCGGTGACTTAGGTGTTGAGGGCCTTTTGGTGGTCGATGCAATAAAAAGCGGACTGTAGGTATTATAATAGTGGTGGTTTATCTATGCCTTGAAATGACGACCTGTAATGTTCGACACTATGTATGCTTAATGTACACAAAGACCAAATATTAATATAGTCACAGAATAACTTATAGTAAGTACTACGGTCAGAACAGCCACTCTCCACCCCTCTCTTCTTTTTTTTTGTTTTTTTTGAAAAGGCGACCGGTCTGCGAGGATTAGACTTAGATTAGACTTCGGGGATTTTTACCCGCTAAAAATGCCCGTGGCCAGCATCATCAGCACATGAAAGGGGGCACTGTGTCCTCTCCACTCCTTCCTACGTTCGAACAGTCATACAGTCCCACTGAATACACTCACGAACTGACCAATCTTTGCTTTCGTGACATAGACCTGGCACTTTATGTCATTGGGTAACTACTCAATATTGCGCAAAACAATAAAATGCATAACTAGGCATACTCCATTGTGAATATGCGCTTGCCCAAATACCTACTGCTCAATCCTTTGGCTTTGCAATAATCCTGTAAAAATAAGGCTTTTGGTATATAATACAGATTAGTAACTTGCATTTTTTATTTTAAGTATTTAGTATATCGTATAAAGTAAGTTGTACGTGTAGTTACAAGTTAAATACCCTGGCTGTCTGATAGACAGTTTATTATAATAGACTATTATATTATATCGCCATCTACAATTGATCTCGGAACTAAAAGTTCAAGCTATTCTTAGCTACTACGTTTGATCAATATAGATGACGCTAGTACAGTCAACCCTTCTCTTGAGGATTTCTTGTGATCATAGATGGCATAAGTTGGGTTTATTTATCGATATAATTATATTTATAGGTATGTAAGAACATCATTATTATGTTTATTTCATTATTAATTATGTATCGGGAACTATTTACATATAATATGTAATGTTATTGGAGGTGCCTGGAAAATAAGTGTTTCGCCTAGATAAAAAGTACATACCTACCTAAATATATATTTTACTAATGTGTTTAAAATAAAAGTTTTATTGTATAAATACTCTCTCTATCTTTATTTTTATACATTCTTGCTTTCGGTACTTATGTTAGCTTAGCTGACGGAAGGTAAGATAAGGTTTTTTTTTATGTGATAGGAGGGCATACGAGCAGACGGATCGTCTGATGGTAAGGGATTACCGCCGCCCATGGACACCAGCAACACCGGAGGAGTCACGAGCGCGTTGCCGACCTTTTAAAAGGGGATTGGGCCTCCGGTAACCTCACTCACTCGGCGAAATACAACCTAAGCGTTGTTTGACGCCGGTTTTCTGTGACGCCGTGGTATCACTCCGGTCGAGCCGGCCCATTCGTGCCGAAACATGGCTCTCCCACGTAAAAAAGGTTACAGGCTAAGTCATAGTTAATAGTAGAAAGATAATAGAAAAATATAATATACTGCCTCATTAGCCTAGTGGTCGTGAGCGCGACTGCTTTGTCGAGCAAAGTGTTATTGGGTATCTCTATGATATTCTCAGTAGTAGCTCGGAGTTTGGAATCTGTGTTCGGATACTGGCAATAGGCTCGCTCCCCTCCCTCCCTCGTCTCCCTGGGACCTAAACAGACCGGCAAATTGTGAGTGTACATTATTACGCCTCTTAACCCTTCGGGGAATACAGGCGGGATGGTATAAAAACAGTAAGTTATTTTAAAAAGTTAATCCAGTTTTTCCAGCCGGAAAAATTGGAGCTAAGAATGTCTTGGCAACGAGGGAAGCCTGCCCTGGGGGGCGCTAGGTCATTGGGTGGGCATCTATAAATACTTATAAAATGTTTTTTTCTGAATGACTGACTGACGGATCAATGCACAGCCTAAACTGCTGATCGTACAGACCTGCAGGCTTACTCTTGAAAACAATACAATACCAATCCAAACGTTATCCGATTCCAATGTCAATTTGGCTGTCGGGCGGTTTCGTACTCTTGAGCACAAATACATTAACCTTGTATCGGCATCCCTGATTGGCCAATGGTTGGGTCGTTTCCCAATCCTATTTAGTTCACTCAATCACCGCGCAATATTGGCGCTAGTCTCGGATTCAAGAGTACGAAACTTGACGAAACGGCACAATTCCAATTTCGATGTATAGGAATTGAGTTCAAGAGTAAGCCCCTTGAAACTTGGAGGGTGTGTTCTTTGTATGATGTAAGCATCCGACAAAAAAGGATTTTCCGAAATTCTACCCCTTAGAGAGTGAAAATGGCGTTGACAGTTTGTATGAAAGTAATTTTTCAGCGGATGAAACCGCGGGGACACCTCTTTTAGTATAATATCGTCACTGGCAAATTCAGACTCCGAACTGCTACTGAGAATTTCATAGAAAAACCCAATAACACTGCTCGACCTGGGGATCGGACCCAGGACCTCTAGTGTAGCAGTCGCGCTTGGGACCACTAGACTAATGAGGCAGTCCAGATTGTAACACAATAATATATTTTAAAAGGGTGTCCATGGAGTTTCTTGCCGTATTCTTCTCCATAGGATTATCCTTATGGAACCGCGCAACTAGAATTATAATGTTTCATAAACGCTTGTAAAAGCTTATTTGAAATGAAAACATTTGAACTTGAAATTGCACATACCATAGCGGCGGCCCGAGGGGGGGTCAGGACCCCCCCAAAATCGTACACGTTTAATTAACAAACCTATTACATAGTCACGAGTACCTACTCTCTGACTATGACCACCCGAAAGGTTTGGCTGTGACCGCATCCGTCATACCATAACTCGAAATACTCATACCTACGGGGTCATTAAAACTTCAATAAATGAAAATAGGTATAATTAATTTAATGATACAGTAGTAGTCACTATCTTAGTACATAATTTACACTCAAACGGACCTAACACACGACTGTTATATACATTATACGATTTGTACACAATATAATTACAAAATTAAGACTAGTATCGTCAACGTACAAAGAAAATAACTTATTTTATACCTACAGACAGATTGAATTATCTAGTATCATAAAATTAGAGAGTGTCCAATTATTAGGTATGATATTGTTGATACGGTTTTAGTTAAAAATAATTAGGATAAATTTTGTCAGGAGCTTCAAGGAAATAATGTAAATGGAGTTTTTTCATTTAATATTTTTTATAAAAGCAGTGATAGCCTAGTGATATGACCATTGGACTGCCAAGTCAAAGGTCTCGAATTCGAATCCAAGGCACCTACTATGACTTTTCGTAGTCATATGCGTATCTACTTATTAATAGTTAATTATCACGCGCTTAAACGGCGAAGGAAAACATCGTGAGGAAACCTGCATGCCTAAGAGATTTTCTCGTCGGCCTGCCAACCCGCATTAGGTCAGCGTGGTGGACTATAGCCTAATCTCTCTTATTCCGAGAGGAGACCTGTGCCCAGCAGTGGGGCAGTATAATGGGTTGATTATGTTATGTTAATATTGTTCTTCATGATAGGATATCGATACCGTTAAGTTTACGTCATGCTAATGAATAAAAATCACGCTTAGGCCGCGGATCTATTTTTATAAGGGTCCGGCGGAACTTGAATTCCCCACAAAAACGTAATACCAATATAAATCGTAATCCAGACAATATTCTATCAAATTATGTTATTATTCGGATTTGGATACCGTTAATCTAGGTTCCTATCGTACTATTTCGTCTTCTGTTACTTCACTGGAAATAAAAGACCGGAAAATCGTTCCAAACTTGGTAAAATTATCAAAAATTGCATTCGCTTACATTTGTTTCTAGTGAATTAATTTAGACGAAATGGTAAGAGGTAGATTAGAAGAAATATAGAGGAATAGAGGTAAGATTAACGGTATCGGAATCCGAATTATAACAGAATTTGGTAAAATTTTGTTTGAATTAAGATTTATTTCGGTATTACGTTTGTAAGATAAATTCGGTCCGCTGGACTCGAAGCGTTTCATCTATCGTTACTTCCTGTATCTCCATAAGCAACCTATTGGTTCTCTGTGTGATGTAACTTTTACTCGATTTACGGCTTCCACCAAACATGTTCGCTGTAGTACCTTAACAATCGGACATCTCTCAACTTTGAAAGATTTGACATATACAGTCAATTACATTACCAATGAACAACAATGAATTTATTAATAAAATGTAGGTAGGCATACTGGGGTTTTCAAGAAAGGAAGGTAGGTATATTAACGAAACAGCGCTTAGTTGTGTGACATGTGAAAAAGCATGAATTAAATAATGTAATTGATCTTATTTAATAAATTAAACAAAACAAGCTTTGGTCTAACAATATAGGTCTTTAAAAATAAATTAAAAAAATACAAATCCTAATGATATCGTTATTAATTATCTCTTAACGGATCATTCTAAAGCATTTTAGTAAAAACGGTTTTTGATCTTATAAGTATACACTTACAATTTGAAATTTACATGTTATATCTAAGGAAATAATTCATTACGTTGACACATCCTTGGTTTATACTAATCAGGTTAATTGAGCCTTTATATAAGTATATTTAATATTATTACAATAATCTCTTTTTGATATATATTTAATTTTCAAAATTGATTTTGTAATCGTTGAAATAAAATGATTCTACACACTATCTACAAGGTTATGGAATGTCCAATTTATTTGTGATATTTTATATTTTTATTAATAGAGATGGAATGTATTAAGCCCTATATCAAGATAAATCGACAGTAGGTATTAGGTAATCGAAACCTTTACTTTTATTTAAAACTTCCTTATTTTCAGAACTAACATTTTACTATGATAATGTGTGTGTGTGGTAGTTTCGATTATAGGCCTTACACATCTCTAGTGCTTCTAAGTGCGTATGAAAGCTTCCAGAGAGTGTTTTCTTGGAACGTTATAAATTTCCGGTCAGTGGTATCCAGAGCTTGCCCGTTGCCTTACAATAGATATAAAAAAAGACATCTCGTGGTATAAAGTTACGTACAAACACCTTATTCACAAATAAAACAAACACAATAAAAATATGGGTAGGTACTAAAACACACGAAACAGCATAGGCTACTCAGAACCGACATTGAATAATTTGCAAAAAAGGAAACCGTAGAAAAACTTGATGATTTCATAAATCGATAAAACCAACAGTTCACTCGAATAATTGTCTATGAACAATCGATTTAGCTAGACTCTCGGCTGTTCTCACTGGAGCCGATCGCGCTTGCCTGTGAGGTCGACGTTGGGGTCACTTCGGGGGCGACTATTAGGCCTTCTTTGATCCGTTTCTTTTGCTTCATCCGCCTATTCTGAAACCATATCTTGACCTGGGTTTCATTGAGCTGCAAGGCTGATGCTATTTCTATTCTCCTCGCTCTTGTTAGATACTTATTGAAATGGAACTCTTTTTCGAGTTCTGTCAGTTGTTTGTTGGTGAAGTTGGTCCGGCCGGTGTTGTTCAGGTTAAGGAGGGGGTTGGCGAGCATCTGACCTCCCGTGGGCGTGCGGAGACTTTCCTGGGGGCTTCCGATGCCGCCTTGACTGACGAACTCGGTCGGCGGGATCATCAGTTTTGGTGCTGTAACAAAGAAAAAGAATTTGGTTACTCAATACCACGTAATCGGTAAATGAGTAGTAATCGAATAAACCTACTTATAATGGATAGTGAAAATAAAACCATAATCGTTTTTAATTCAAATATTAATGCAGTAATAATTATTATTCTTGTATTTTTTTTATTCGATTATGTAATCAAATTGTAATTCAGATGATTATTTCCAACTATGACTTATTACATTTATTTTCCCAGGTTGCAATGACTTGCAAAAAATGGCTGAAACGAAACTTATTATTCGGAGCAAGTATTTTTAGTAAACAGTCCCATTCTTCCTTTTCCGGGCTATTCATATTATAACACTTGCAGAATGCACAGGTTTGTTTACCAAAACGTCTCATTGCCAAGGATAATCTTTTTAAAAGCACCAAAGAAAGTTCGTGGGAGCCTCTCGGTTCCATTTATGACAGGTGTCACTTTTTTTCTAATTCGTCTGAAGAAAAAAAGAAGTGGGATAAAAGATATTTCAATATTAGCCTAAAGACGACGCCCCGCTGCGCAAGAGTGGCTCATGCTCGTTTCACGGTAAACCTTGGATTTTGACGTACGTATTGTTCTTACGTAAACATACTCAGTACAGTTATTATACTAAACTTATAATACCTTTTGTTTAGCATACACAGTGGTTTTTTGTGGACTTAAGTCAATGTCCAACATCGATACCGAAGCCACGTACGGCATCATATTTGAATTAAGAACTTAAACAAATATTAACGTTGGTTTGTTTTTTAATTAACGTGTGGATTCCGTAGAATCGGTAGAATTGGCCTTGTGTCTGTTGAATTCCTTGAAGCTAATTTATTGAGAAATGTTTGTGGTCTAATTAAAGTTGAAGATGTTCAAGGTTTCAACAGATCCTTTAAAAGCCATAAAGTTCCTACTTAACTGCAAGGTTCACACATGAATTAGATGGACATAAGTCCAGTCGTGTTGTTTAGAAAATAATAATTAGCCTTTAGATGAAAATCGTGCCTCCCTTATAAATAAATGAGTAGGAGTTCCGTTGAAGTAATCAGGAAGTTTTAGCAATAATAAGACTGCGCAATGAATTCTAGTAGTTGGAATACCTACATATTAGGTTTTTTTTATTTATAATATCTACATAGTACCCAATTACCGATCTACGTTATGTTATACCTCTGAGAAGTAAGTAATACCTACAGTAGCTTTCTTCCAATATGAGTTACTTGCGCTAATAAGTTTTAAATCAACCGATTTCATTGCTTGAATTCTTTTAATAGGTAATAATTTCAGACTTCTTTACCGTTATAATATTGGGGAGACAATCAAAACAAAATAATAAGTAACTAATTCAAAGATAACAATAAAAGCTTCACCCGCAGTCGGCGTACAACTAATGACGCGATATCTTCTAATACCCTTTCTGTCGGTCTGTCCGGCTGACCGTCCGGCCTCCTGTCCATTTGTACAGATAATCCTTTCGACACTTGTTACTTTATTAACAGCATTGGAAGGGGAGAAATTAATATATTTGCTGACGATAACATTCTGTGAGTGGTTGGTACTTAGTTGTTACAGAAATTAAGGAAATGGCTTGGTATGTCCAGTAATGATTGAAGTTTTAGTGACCTGAGAGATGGTATTATTTAACATGTGGAGCGGTATCATTGACTCACATCCTAAAATTGAACACGTTGTGGTTGTGGTACGTCTCCAGAATAAGGTAATGGGCGGTGATTTCAAATTTAAATATATTAGGTATAGTATACCTCGGGTTATCAATTTTCTTTAGGAATGTCGTAGGTAAACTGGCAAAGGCGTCCATAAAGCTTGAGAATTATACGCTGTATTATAAAATACGCTGTATTGTAAATTCTATTCTACCAGCTAAGTAGGTAGGTACAACCATATTGCCACGCAAAAGCTTGTTAGTATTTCTAAAAGTTGTAGAACTGAAATGAAAGCTTCGGATAAAAAAGCTATCTATTCGATATCCCTTTATGAGACTTTCATATTATTACTTAAATCTATAGAAATAAACATTTCCTTTCTTCGTTCACCCTTCGTTATGAAACATCTTGATTCGGTAGGTTGCAGACCTAGCGGATAAGTTTTACGACATAGGTTCACGGGTGCTATTCAAATTTAGAAAACCTGCAGAACCTAAATTGCTTCTAGCGATAACGTACCTACCTAATCGTAACTACTAGGTACAGTTTGCTCCCAATCACCAAACACAGCTACACCTACCGCTATGGTGGGTACTCCCTAGCCACCCGTCTCAGGAACTCGTTGGCAGATCAAACACGGCCGGGTGTTTGTCCGTCTGTGTGTTTGCGCAACTCTCACCGGGCCGCTAGCAAACTGGACAGATGCGGCCGTTTCCGTCGTACCACGATATGGGCTTGGTAACTAACAACAGTTGGCATTGAAACTATTAGGGATGACGATTTTAGGCAGTAGATTATTAATATACACTGTTGACACATAATGAAGGATGATTTCGAGGTGTGGATGTAAACATTATCATAATACAATATCGTATCATGTGCACGTGACACGATGCTTGCACAAAGCTTATGTATTTGTTACTGTAAAAGCCCGAACTACGGCAAATTCTAAGATTTACCAACTCTGACTGGTAAAAGTCCAAATAAACCAGTTAGGTTTGTTATTACCTTTTTTTAAAAAATATAACCATCTAATCTAACCATGGTGGAACATTTGCATGGCATTGTAACCTTTTTTTTAAAATAAACCTAACAGCCTAACCTAACCATGGTGGAACATTTCGAACTTTTACCAGTCAGAGTTGGTAAATGTTAGAATTTGCCGTAGTTCGGGCTTTTACAGTAACATATTGACGAACCTCATTATAATTATTTTTCTCACTGAATGATAAAACCCCGTTTGGAAATATGAGCAGGGTTGTATTGAAGATCTAAGAGTGGACTACATAGTAAAAGATAATTTAACTAGGATGCAAAGTCAATGAGAAATTCAGGTACCTATCTACTTATTCTGATACCATGATACGATCCAAACTTATAGGAATCGTCCTAAAAACGCATTGAAATCGTCCGATCCGTTTACGAATACAATTTATCTGTTACCTCCTGTCTCTTACAGTTTCTCATCTCAATAGATTTTAATAGAAAACCACAACAAAATGGTATTTCAAAGTATCTACAAGGCCAGGAAAAGCTTCTACTCGTATCCTAGTTTCAATCACTTGAGTTACTTTCTGTCTATCTTAAGGCTTTCTTTGCCTTCCCTGGTCTATGTCAAGATGCTGGAACTCCTAAACTTTTAAAAATTATGCAACCTAATGCCGCCTTCTCGTCAGCGTAAAGCGGGGCTCAAAGGCACCGACTGTGGTTGTTTGTCCAGCGGCCGCTGTAATAGTATACCGGGCGATGCGACAGCGCTAATCCATTACGCGATCGCAAGCAAATGTTTGCTCGGTCGTGCTTGCGTACGACTATGCCGTGTTTGCGTTTTTTTGTCGAGTGACAATCGGGTTAGCGCAATGGGGTAGTGTTTAGATTTGAAATAGAAGATTGAACTGGTTGCTGGCGGACAATTATTGGCAGCAATCATTGATGAATATTTTTATTGCTGTTGCACAATATTTGTAATCTCCATTATGAGCGAGGTAGCATTTTCCTTACCGTTTATGATTTAAGAGGGCAAAATAAATACGCAACTATATGCAAATACATAAGTAGGTAGGTACCTACTTGTGTACTTGCACTTACTACCCTTCTGAACAACTTCTATTAAGAGTCCGGCGGACCGAATTTTTCATACAAACGTGATACCAAAATTAATCGTCATTCAAATAGATACAATTTATTCAAACTATTATATTATGCGGATTCAGATACCGTTAATCTAGGTTCCTACTCTACCATTTCGTCCAAAATACTTCACTGGAAATAAATGTAAGCAATTTTAATTATTGATAACTTTACCAAGTTCGGAACGAATTTCCGGCCGTTTATTTCCTGTGAAGTAGTAGTATACGAAATCTACTTCACTGGAAATAAATCGTATGAACCTAGATTAACGGTATTCAAATCCGAATAATGACACAATTTGATAAAATTGTGTTTGGATTACGATTTGGTATTACGTTCTTGTTGGAAATTCAAGCTCCGCCGGATCCTTAGGTTATTTATTTATTAAAAGCAGCACACGAGATCATCACAGCAACACGATGTGTCGTAGGTACCTATGTAATATACCCATTATTTACCGGACACAATGCGGGTGGCAATCCATTACGATATGCTGCATCCCAAATTAACCGTAATTCAATCAATTCAATTGTACTACACGACTGGCTGTGTACCGCCGCGTCAACGCCCTACCACGAAAAAAATAACATTCGAATTTCAAACAATTGACAGTTAACTGACAGCTAGGGGAGCGGGAGCCAACGCCATTGGTCGAAAATTGGACAATGCGGCAGATGCGTTCACGAATAAACTTTTTTTTAACTTATACACGGCCATGTTTGCTTAAATTCTTTACCGTAAAATGGGTGTGTATTACAGAGAAAAGAAATAAGCAGCTGACGTTTCAATTCGTCGTGGAGAGCTGACAGGAGATGCGAGTGGTTAATTAAATCATACATATTAAAGTAGGCGAGGGAATATAAATAAGGCTGTAACGAAGGATACGTTGGAATTATTATGATCACACGATGTGATACGTCCGTTGAATGGCGTGATGTATTGCACTTCCGTTTCAGTGGTTAGATTGTGGGTAAGTTTGATAAGTTTTAAGTCAGTTAAAACTAATGAAGTGGTTTTGAGGGGATACACTTGTTTCATATTATGTATATGTCAGAAAGCTAGTACCTATATAAAGCTACCGTTTTTATACCTACTTGATCGATTATTATGGACCTATCAGATCAAATTAATATCCAAGCGAAGGGTTCAGCAGGTTCAGCTTCACCAGCTGAATGACTTCTGCACATTACACTCACGATACAGGAGAAAATCCAACTATTGGGCAACATTCGTTTCAAAAAATGCTATTTAATGTTAAAACAGTACAGGATTGGTATATTGTCTACCTGATATGTTATAAGAGGAAACCGCCTGATACTTCTTATGCCACGTACACCTATAATGGATTATTTTATCTCCTCTTTTGCTACACCCAGAACGCTTAATGTAGAATATCAGCAGCATCCAATAAGTAAGTAATTTTAGAGAAGAGGGGTATGGGAAGTAGATAATTGCTTGTACGATTTTTTTGCAACTGTTCGGGAACTGTTTCTTTAAATAAACTTTCTAAGGCAACCTACCTCAGCAACCGAAAAGATTTAGCTATAGCTTAAATAGTTGTCTGCAGCGTTATTTGGCCGAAAGAAGATTTGGAAGACTTGGTCCGGAACTACTACCCTGTAAGGTAAAATAGGTACTGGCAGTGGAACAAATCCAACCGACAAAATATTTAGAAATGACATTTCTCACCGCCCAATTTGTCGAAAGCTTACGTATGTAATTTCCATAAATGTTGTACTGATTCGATGGCCATTCAAACATTAGCTTTCAGATTATCTACAGGACAAGGACCTACAGCCTGTAGTAAACAAAAAAATAAGACTTGCTATCTCAAACCTCAAAAAATCTATATTGAACACGATAAACTCCCTTTTTGGCGTACCTATGTTTTTATTAAAAAACAACGTCACCAATACTTGTGTACATAGACTGATAAGAGCACATTACGGGAGCCAAAGGATTACAGGATCAAGTGTATTGGCGTTACAATATTTGTTCTGTTGTTCAGTTTGGGGACGGTCTTATCTTGTTATAGTTATGCTTTTATTAAAAATATAATCGTCTGGCGTGGGGTGCACTCACATTTTGGCAATCGGCTGTCGTTGGCATGATCGAAAACTTTTGTTATTAGGATTTAGAGAATTGTAAACTTGGAATCAAAGGGCGCAGAACAAACTAGCTAAAATGTCTCTTGTGCTTGAACACCAATCTAACTAGAGCAACCAAAGAGTTACATTAATAATTGAGTTTACATGAACACAGTTGTGGTTGTGGGCAGTTACTCAGGATATGGTTTTAAAACTATACCTAAACATTCATACATATAAAAAGAATTTTCACCACACACATTTAGCCAGGTAAGGACCTATTCATAGTTCTTCGGAAGTTTGATATCTTTTGAGCGCCATAATAGCGGTTTGATATCTCCCATTTATTAATAGCCTTTGTCAAGTATCAATCTGTAGGCGTACCTTATTGAGAGAAAATTGTCGGTTCAGTTCGAAGCTCATACATTCGTAATAGACTTCATAAGACCTTATTTTGTGGAAATTAACCAATAAGTATAAAAACAATAACCTGTACCTATTCTATTTTGCGATATATTAGTACCTTCCTACTACGGCGTAGGTATCAAAATAACTTCTTTCGCGATTTTATTTAGAAAAAATGCCGTACCTATACCAAAAATTATGGCAATCCTCGTACTTATATTATTATAATGGCAATTTTTTTCGCCGCCGGTAGCCGGGCTCAGGGCTGCCGTCGGTGATCACTCATAGGGCTGTCGGCCGACATAATGCACGTTACTAGTACGGAATTATTAACGTACCATGAGGGTCTCGGAACGAATAATTGTTTGGCTTAGCTGGAAGATTTGGGTGGAATATAGTAGGTGGCTGGGCCTGCGATTTTGTACTCTACGGGTAGACCCTTGAAATGTGTGTGTCAAATCAGCATTCTTTTATATTTATGATATACATAAAGACGCCGTAAAAAATGAAAAAGAAATCAATTTAAAATATAAGAAATTTAAAAAATAAAATAGCACAGGTCAGGATTGATCATGTCATATAATATCTGATGTTAGTGGTTGCTGTTAAAAGCCCGAGATATACTTATATTAGGTAGGTGCTTACGTTAGCTTGCCTTGTCTATAGGTAGATTTGCATATAGGTATGTAAGACATGATGAATAAAATCATTTTTAATTGACGAATTTACTAATAGGCATTTGCGCATTTCATTAGGTACTTATATCTATATATATATTTTTTTACCTAATATTACACATCTCGAGCTTTTAGTAGCCATAGATAGACCAGGTACATAATGATCACGTAACTACATGCTCCACCATTTCAACACAACCACTCAAATGCATTGCTGATAAATCTAGGGGTGTCACTCCCCGATCCGAAGGGCGCCTAAAATCCCTAATAATATTTGTTCGGCAAATTTGCTTAGACCACCGCAATTTTAGACATCAACGCGCACGACCAAGGTGCCTTCTCATTTTTTAGGGATGATACGCTGTATATTTTTAATGAATTAAGGGTTTGGTTACAAAATATTAAGATATTTAGGTACCTATCTTTTAAAATCTTTTTAACAAAACATTGTTGACAATTTTTCACTAGGACAAAAGCCGCTATAAGCTCTCTAATTCTGTGTTCAGTAGGTGATAAGTACAGGTGGATGATAATAATGTACCTACCGATCCAGACTTAACAATTATTGATCTAAATTTTGTATTCCTTTGATGCCATTCTAAGGATGGTGGTATTTCTTAATTGGTTGTGGATTCAGATGGCATTTGAAAATGTTTAGACTATTAAATGTTCACGATATAAGACACGACGGTAATCAAAATTCAAAATAGCGAGAAAGGCATAATCCGATTATGATATAATATTTGATACCATATACATACTTAAGGGCCCAGCGGACCGAAATATCCGTACAAACGTAATAATCTAGGTTCCTATCCTATCATTTCGTGCGAATTACTGCAATGAAAATAATTGTAAGTGAATGTTATATTTTATAACTGTACGAAGTGTGGGCTGTTTGATACCCTGTGTGGGGACGGGTAAGAATACTATTCCTCACTACCATTCAGATAGGCATCCCGTAAGAGGCCTGAAAATATCTAACTTGCTCGATGGTAGGACCTCTTGGGGTTTGACTGGCTGGCGACCACCCTTACGTCGGAGTCTGTCGTAAAGCACCTTGGTGTGTGTGTTTCGACTTTTGTACGTAAGAGCCAGTTCCGTTAGGCTGTAGTCCGTAGGGGCTCTTAAGGGTCGGCGACGCATCTGTAACTCCTCTGGTGTTGCGGTTGTCCATGGGCGACGATGACTACCTACTTACCACCAGGTGGCTCGTCAGCTCATTTGACGACTTAATCAATAAAAAAAAAAATTTAACCGGTTTCTCGGTCGTTTATTTTCAGTAAAGTAGTAAGTAGTAGACGAAATGGTAGGATAGGAACGTAGACTAACGGTATCCAAATCCGAATAATAACACAATTAGATTAAAATGTGTTTGAATAAGGCACGATTTATTTTGGTACTTACGTTTTTATGGGCAATTTAGCGTCCGCCGCACCCCTAAGATTGCAAAATTCAAATATATACCTAAGTATCTATGTGTAGGTAATTACTTTATACTTATACATAGATATACATAGGTAACACACAACCAATTGATAATAAACCCAAATTCACAATATACACAAAAATATTATTTCTCACATAACAAACTTCCGGATGTCCTTTTGGGAAAAAAATAGGGGAAAAAGTGGCGACGGTACAGCTACACGTCCCGAGGGAGGCGATCAATCGTGCGGAGTGACGCGAGTCCTCCCAGGGAGGACGGCTTATCTACTATAAGTAGTATTTATTTAGCAAATAAATAACGAACTTGTTCTTATCGGTGGTAAGGTCGTCACTGCTAGTTTTATATTATGTGTAGCTTATTGACTCTGAATTCTTAACATGCTGAAGTCAAATGTTTTTAGTGGTTGAAATAATCTGACATAGGTAGATACTCGTAGGAGCCCCAACCTCTCGCCAAGAATGCCGGGAAATGATTGCGATTTGAAAAATCTACAATATTACCTACATTGCCAGGTGGCATACGTTCGCGATTAACTTACCTATAGGTGTAACTTACTCCCGAGTTAAACATTGAACTGACTTATAGAAAAAAATATCTACGTATATCCTAACAACAAAATAAACAATTTTGTTCGCATTTGAACAAAATAATCACACTGAAACACAATTATTTAGGTACTTTTTACGGGTTTTGATAAGGTAAACTGCGAAACCAAAGGATACGTTGAGCTCAATCTACGTGAATGTGATTGAAGATTTTACAAAAATTAAAAAAAAAATACAATTTTATCATTAGGTATGACACCCAACTCGTCAGTCTACTCGTGACCATGGATGCTGTAACGGTATCTGGGATCTAATTACTTCAATAGAACGCGATAAGACAAAGAAGTGTTATTTGCGTGTGGCAGAAATCATTTGGGTAACTAAATCATTTTTCGTGAACTTAATAGACAAACCTCGTTTTATTATGTTGTTCAGTAGATTTATTTACAAATACTTTTTTAATTTTGTAATCCGAAGAGAATAGGATTTCTGTCTATATACCTTTGCGCGCGACATCAGCGCCACCTATAAAAAACTTTTAGCGTGTTCAAACATTAAACGTGAAGGAGTAATAATCTATGGCTGAACAAGATTTGTCGTACTTCTCCACCAAATAAAAACATAATATATCCGCGTTTCCGCGTGTGTAGTGGTTCTAACTCTACAAAACCCTCTTCCAAGCATCACGGTACTGTATCCAATGAATCAGTCCTACGGAAAATACCAAGGTCTCCTCACCGAGATCCAGGTGCTGTCGAATAAGTGCAGGTATTTAACAGACTTTTTCTATTGTACCTAAGTTTTTATAATTAAAATTAATTCTATAAGCATCAGATCATGTACCTTCAGACGAGGATGCATGCATGCATGCATATGTGATTTTCCTTGCAAAATAAACACGAATCTAACTTAATAAAATAATATTTTGTTCATTTTTACATGTTTTGCAATGACCGGCAGTTGTTTTTATTGCAAATGGCAGGCCTTTTGCTTGGTTCAATGTAATATTTCGTTTTACATAATGTTATTGCATAATGTTCATTACATATTGGTTTTTTATATATACTTCTGAGAAAATATTATTTTTCTTCTACCTACAATAGAAGAAAAATAATATTTTCTCAGAATTTTGAGTAAGATATGAAGAGCTAAGTAATTCAGCACATTCTTATCTCATTCCTGTCTGATTGTATAATTTAAGGACCGATATTTAATTAAAGATTTAATTGAATATTGAATATTTTACCACAAGGTCTATTAATCTATCGTATAAGAAGGTACTACCTATCTATATACTAACTGACTTACGGCCAATTCCAATAACAAATATGTCAATAGATTTACTTACAAGAGATAGGATTTTGTCATTACTTGTATGGACCTTAGGTATGTCAAAATTCTAAATCTCTAGTAAGCATGTACTGACTGATTTGATATAGGGACTGGCCGTTAGTGGCTTGATCACGGACGTGAAATCATTTCCGATAAATTACTATAAGTTGTAATTTGCAACTTCCAATTTAGGTGAATTGAAAGTTATGATTTCCGAATTATTTACAAAGAATTATTTTACTAGTATTCAAAGAAAATTAGAAACAAAAAAAATAACAATCAACCTCTCACTCTAAATGCTATGATTTATGATATAGGTATTATTATATATGACATATATAAAAGCGAAACACTGCTTACTTAGATACTAACTAATCACAATTTCTCAAAAATTATGTAGACTACAAACTTGAGTGCAGATAGAGTCCTACCTAGTGGTATCCGTTTAAAAGGGTTTTACGAAAATTCCCACAAGTTTTGGAAAAACTAAATCGCTGGACACGACATGTAGTGTGTTATTATTTATGTTTTTTATTACTTAGTTGATGCCATGCACCAAATCTTTTATAAAGAGTCACAATCTCTACACTGCCCTACGTCGTTGACACGTATTTTCCTGACTACTCTTCGTCGTCACCACTGGTATTTCTCTAGATTTTCTTGGTTAGGTACTTGTTCGATAAATATTAGTGTCAAAATGTCGTGTACCAATGTCCATCATGTGAGATAACACAATCACAAATCTGCGCTGTCGTGTGATAGATAACAGTAGAAGTGTCTTATGCAGCCTCGTGTTAGCATTGACAATGATGAACCTTTTGATTGTAAACAAACGGCTGTTGAGCGGTTGAGGTGCAGTCAAATAAATTTATAAGTTAATGTTACCTACTCAATTTAACTTAATAAATCTAATTATAACCGGAACACAATTATAACTGGAACACAATAACATTATAAGTATTTCTAAGGCTACTACCGAAGACATACTATTATTAGGTAATATAATTTACCGCCACCCTGTCGGCGCAGTGTGAATTTATCGAAACGCAATATTTATACAGCCTTATCAAGTTTTTAAAGATTTGATTTTTAGATTTTGAGTAAATCTGTTTATTACATATTTTGTTAGTAGATTTTTTATCACTGTCCTTCGATGTTCTGGGTATTATCTTCAACGATCTGTCGTGTGGTGATAATATGGAAGTGCCTTGATTGTATCGTTGTAGGTACCTACTTTTGATTGAGAAATAATATATTTAATATTATTTTATCTTTACGTGTTTTTCTAAAACGATTTTTTAATTATTATCTTATAATACACATTATGATTTATGATTATGATTTTGAATTCTAGACTTGGCATTACATAAGTGCTCATATCTTTGGCTTTTACTGTCGGTGCGTGTCTATATCCAAGCTTTAGGCTCATTCCCTCAACGTATACTTTCCATTATTTGTTACTACTTCGCATTTCTACACTTATTTTCTGAACAGAAACTGATTGTGTGGTTACCTATATGACTCGAGTTTGACTGATTAAATATTAGCTTTAAATAAAATCACAAAGTTCATTCATTCAAAACATCTCTATATACCGAATGGAAGTATAATGGCCTTCGCTTTGTATAAAAATACTGATATTTAGCTGCAATATGATACCTGGGACTGGACCCATCAAAGAAGTAGTTGGGGAGATGGCTATAAAGGAGGATGATGTGAGATGGACATAGTAGAGTTTCTTTTAATAGGTAGGTAAGCAAATTCAAGCAAAATATGTTTTTGCCAATGTTTATCACAGGAAGTGACGTCACCACGATGTGATGCTATTATATAAGGTATATTTAGATTCATAACGCTCTATCTTGCTTAACTGATAACGGTGCATTTTACTGTTGTTCCTATCAGACGTCACTTGTTTGCGATTTCTATATTCTGATATCTTTTCCTAGGAGGTAGGTACGAACATTTTGCTTATGCCAGAGATGGGTTATGACACAAATATTTGGGGTAATTTTCCGAATGTCAATTGACATAAGCTATTTATAAATGAATTAGCTAAGGTAGGATATTTTTATAAATCTTTTTATTTAGGGCGTATTTCACCATGGTTGAGTAGCCGCTGCTAATAAATGAAAAAATGGAACAGAATTTATATGAATTGAACTGCCAAGTAATTAATCGGGAACTTACTCGGAGGTGGTGAACTAGGCCCTTAGTGGGCCTATGTAACCTAGCACGAATTACCAGCTCGTGTGTAGAACCAACTCGTGCTAAGTTACAGTTACTTAGTCTACCTGTGTAGGTCTGTATTACTTATTTAGAATAAAAAAAGACGTTTGGGACGATGGACGATTTTCGACGAACCTTTTTAATTCCTTCGCATGTAAGCACTTTAGGAGATAATAAAACCACTACTTATTTTCTTCAAATTAAATCAATTTTATTTGCTCAAAATGTCAAAAAGCAACGCAATCCCTATACCAACGCCTTATTGTGGTCCTTCAGACATATTTCAGGAACACTGGTCTTTACATCACCACGAGCATCATGTAATGTTTGTCAGTTTCTGTATACTTACTTATCTCAGACACTTTTTCGTGTACAATAGCCTGCGTGCGCACATTTTGAGTCACATCCTGATTAATTTAGTGCGCATAATCAATCATGTTCGTTATCTTATAATTCGTTGATAGTCATCGCCTCTACTTGATAACACGTCTGCTTTACAAGTACACTGTAGAGTAGTAAATGGAGTTCTAATATAATGAAGGGGCGACCGATGTTCTCTATGTGGGTATATCCCGCTTTCGACCAAAGAATCCCGGTTTTTTTCCCAAAAAGATTCAAAATCTCTCTTTACTCGAAAAAATCTGGCAACGCTGGTAAATACCTAAATAGGATTCCCAGGGATGTGCCCTAGCAGGCGTTCCACGAGGGTCTTGCAATTTTATGCTTGGATTACATTGAATGGAACCTAGTCTACTATATTATACTTATCTATTTTTTGCACCAACCAGGATTAATTCACATTTTGCTCTTTGGAGGAAAGCTAAGAATACTTCCGCACGCTGGGAAGAAACGTGTGTTGATAAAAAAAGCCAAAGTAAAGTCTAGCTGGCTTGTTGGTAAGACCTGATAAAATCCACCTGGCTAGTATCTAGTAGCTAGTATAACCCTTTGATGCAAGAACTGCGCTTTAGTATCACTAGTAATAGTGTTAGTTGTAAGCCGGTTTCAAAATCGATAAGGTTATTGCATTGCTTGCACCATCTTAGGCCCTCATCTTAGATCTTATCTAGTATTGCAAAAATATTTAAAATATAATTTCCGTCAAGTTTAAGTGTAATAAACGTCATTAATGTCATATTTGGATCAATTTATATCTCAATTAAAACTAATTTCTATCGGAATTAAGTACCCGAATTACTTCTGCTCCCTGATAAAGTGATGATCTTTAGGTACTTAGGTTGTAACTCATTCATGACTGCTATACCTTTATCAATAGGTATTGTTTCCATTAGCAATAATTAACTGAATGGTAACTTATCATAACACATTGACTTACTTATCGCCATGAAACGAAAAATCGTTTAAAATAAGACACGTGCTTATCTCCAACCTCGATACCATTATCTTTGTAAGATTATCGAAATGCTGGAAATCATTCATAAGCGAAATTTAGTATTACCTAAACATTTTTCAACAGTACCTAACTAGTTCAGTTAAAAAATATGTATATTGAACCAGATTTTCGTCTGTACCATCCTACTACCTACTAATATTATAAACGTGAAAGTTTGTGAGAATGTATGGATGCATGGATGTTTGTTACTCAATCACGTCAGAACGGCTGAATGGATTTGGAAGAAGTTTGGTACAGAGATAGATTATAATCTGAAATAGTACATAGGCTACTTTTTATCCAGGTTGGATCCAACTCTAAAGTCCACGTAGACGAAATCGCGGGCAAAAGCTAGTACCTACAAACATAAATTTTATCAACAAACAAACCCCCCGGTCGAGATCAACTACCTGTAGGGTAACTGTAGGCCTTGGGTTCGAAGCAACAACTGAAAATAGTGATCAATCTATTGTAGCTTTCCAAACTACTGCCCATAAAAATCAAAGCATGGTATTTGCATGGAACATTGTGAATTCGCATCGAATCTGGCCTCTTGTTTGTATTGCGAATCTTGACTGATAAGCACTTGAACCCTCGAACGTATATTGATAGATTAGATTATCTTTATTAGTTCATAGACCCTTCGACTTTGGGGATTTTGGAACCTTTAGGACGTATTTGTTGAAATTTGTCTTAAAGGTTTGATACCTACTTCTCAAAAAAAAGTATGCTTTTGTGGAGTTGCGGAGAATAGCCTGCAACACAATACCACGTGACCAAAGGTTAACCACGCGATCCTACAGTTCTAAAAAAATGAATAGAAAGGAGGAAAGAGGATGGAGGAGGATTTTGAAGGAGGATGCTTAATTTTTGTGCAATTTATTGAAATAAAGATAAAAGGTGGGTAGGTATCATTAAGGCCGGAAGCTGAATTGCATTTTAGCTGATAAAGATCTTTGTTTAATCACAAAAACAGATAAACAATTAACATTTTAAAGTTGTCATTATCATGAAGTTTATACTTGGCTCTACAAACAAATTTCTAAGTACGTTATCCCTTTTCTTCTTGAGGGCAAAATCTTCAAAAAGAAAAACTATATTTAAGATTTTCTACTCGTTCAGACCCGAGTTAAGAAGTACCTAACGCAGTGGACATAGGTACCTGTTTTAGTCGTATTGTTGAAAAAAACATTTCAACTGTGAATTCAGAATTCTGAACAATTCAAGATTCTGCAGGGAATTCTTCTATGATCTAAGTAATCTAGTCTGTATTCTGGCTTGCTCTGCTTTGGGTAAATAAATCATACAAAACATCACCGCATGCTGGAGGATACGACACTTTAAAAGTCAATAAAACTCACCTAGACTGGTGCCATTTTACTGTTTTCCGTCTGCTGTAGTGATAGCCAGACGAACACCTTTTTAAATGTAATTTTTAAAGTCAACATTTAAAAAATATAGAGCAAAATAGTAGCTAAGGGATCAAGAAAGTTTGTGCTTAACGTTCCGTTACCAAAACAGTTTTCATAAGAGACAGAACCTTTTTATATACGAAACCTTCTACAATAGAAGAACAGTAATAATAGCTTAACCAAAAAGTAGACTTCGGTAATGTTTACCGAGACGCGTTACTACTGATACCAGATACCGCTACCCAAATAAGATGTTAACTTTATTTAATTGATTTATTGAGTGTTGACACTGTAAAATGTCTCGCTCCGGAAGCCCACTCCAAATATAATAAATTACTGAATACCAACACGTGATAGCGGACGCCGTGATCGATCGAGGGCGATTCTTAATCGATCGACTCGGTGCATCAGGCGCCGCTACAACGTCGCCCGCGCCGCGCGCCGCGTCCGCGCTTCTTGATGACTTCATTGTTCAGTAGCATTGTTAGGTAAATTAGTTCACCGTTATTTTGTTTGTGATTTCCAACGTTTTGTCTAGCTTGGGATTACTTATTAATGTTAATTGTTTAGTGTTTAGAGATTTTATACTATTACGTTTGTAATAACAGCATCCGCTCTCTCGCATTAAAACCGTGTCTCTACACTGGGATGTTTTCTTGTATTATAGGTGCGTTGACAACATACTATAGGTACATGATCACCCAGACCATGAACAACGACTTATTAATTGTAGGTAAGTATCAAGATTTATAGGTACTGTTCCAGTGGAGATCTAACCCACGACCTCTAGCACAGCAGCTGTTGGCGCACACTCAATTGATTTTTTTTATTAGAAAATGTTGCGTGCCACATTAGGATTTTCTCTTGTCACAGTTTTTTTTTCGGTGGCATCATGAATCGTCATAATAATCTTAAACCTTATTGGTGATTATTCCAAAACGAATTAGGGCAGAATTAGTATTTATTCAGTAGCTGTCATATACTTCATGAGTATACGTAGGATTGCAAGTGTTGTGCAACATTTTTTTGTATTACACGCGTCATAGTGTTGAGTCATGATCGATTATGTTCACTGCTTAATCGATGGATTCTGTTGCTCCCAAGATGGACGATATAAAATGTTGTAAGTATCTATTCATTGTTAATCACCAGTTATCAATGACATTAATAACATAACAGATTTGGATAACAGTCATTTTGTTTGTGATTTGTTTCATTCCATGCGCCATGTGGACGATAGAAAAGCATCTAATCTCTACAAATGCTGCCTATTAGGTAGAAAATAGATACATAAATACACTCACGCCTTTCTCCCACAGGGGTAGGCAGAAACTATAGAAAATAGATCAGATAGTTAAATCTATATCTATACCTATAATAAAATTGTAACAGGCCGATGTCTGTATATTACAGATACAAATATGGGGGGTCTTTATTAGAGCAACAGAAGCCAAATAACATTTTTTAGAATTTTTGTCTGTCTGTCTGCAGTTTTCACCGATGTATTGACAGAGGTCCAAGTTAAAATCTGGTGCATTTTAGAATCGGACTTATACTATGTTAATCTTTTTGGGACATTAGTGAAACTGGGGGCAGCAGTTAGTAATTAAATATATTTATTAGTATCTATGTGGTTTAGAAAACCTTAAAACATAGTATTAGGCAGATTAGCGTGAGATTTTGCGTCATTTGTTTTCCGATTTCCTTAAGTAATTGGAAAATATTTACCTACATATAGGATTTTATGTTATTAACGTCAAGTGATAAGGGGAAATAAAGAATTAGATAAATTATAGGTAAATCGTATAGTTCGAATAAGTACCGGAAACCATACAACTGTAATGTTTGCATTCTTAGATAGTTACAGTTACAATTTCTTTACCCTCATAAAGTCCTCCATACGATGCTATAAAAATAAACGGAACTTGATTTGTTTTGAAAATAATTATGATGATGTAAAATTATGATTGTATTAATTTATTTCTCAAAAATTAATTAAACTACACAATAAGGATGAAATTCAGACAGGCGTAGAGATTCCATATAAAACAGGTTTTTCTGACTTGATATTTCGACATTATTATGTTTATTTCGCTCGCCGCCAATATATCTATGATGAAATAAAGATGAAATCGATGAGTAATGTACCTAATATTAAAGGTATCGTGACGTCATAAATCTTAACAGATAATCTAGAAATGTAAATATTGGAGTGACACAGATTAGAAAACGTAGCGTGTTATTGATTCTAGCGATATCTACTAGTTTTTGTTGCCACTGGTACTTAATGTGTTAGTAGATGTGATTCAAAATCTAAAACTCATGAACTCATCATCATCATCAACTTATCTACTGTCCTAGTATACTTACTAGTAGTAGGCAGTAGTAGTAGCTAGGCTGGGTAGGTACGTACACGGGTCTCCTCTCAGAAATATAAATAAATAGATACATATAAAATATAATCAACCTATTTCGTAACATAACCTATCGGGTCTCCTCTCTATTTTTTTTATGGGAGAGGCGGAGAAACGATCCTAGAGGTGGTGCCTTGGATATGAACTCGAGACCTTTGACTTGGCAGTCCTATGGTCATATCACTTGGCTATCACGGTTTCTACTTATAATAAATTTATAACAATTAATAGACGATATTATAAGATAAGTTATTCGTCAAAAATGCTCACTCTTCACCGTTCAATAGTAGGTACCTACTGTTACTTACGATCTTCTAGTTACTAGGCATTATGTGAAGCTCAGAGAGGGATGTAACTAAAAAGCTCAATACATAAAAGAACGGACAGAAACCAGTGTTATTTTACATAAAAAAGAAAAACTATTATAAATATGGTTTCCTTAGGAGCTCAATCCATACTAATATTATAAATGTGAAATTAACTATCAGTCTCACGCCTACACCGCTGATCCAATTTTGATATAGAGATTAGATTGCACTTTGGAGACGGACATGGCTTGCTATTCTTTGTGTGTGTAATTATAAATAGACCATAAAAATCACGGCTGAAAAGAAGTGAGAAATAGTCAAATTGCGGGCACCTCGGCGCTTCCGATAAGATAGCTAACGTAGTGAAGTGGCCGTGCAATCAAGTAGGACCTACTTAATTGGTATCTAGTATCGGTACATCTAGCTGATCTTCGTTACCGATACCAAATGCTAAGTGTTAATCCTTGTGACGCAAATTGTTGATAACTGATTATGTTTAAGGCTGATGTTTGGTTAGAGGTATTTTTTTGTTTAATTGTTTATAACATAAACATAATTAACCCATTATACTGTCCCACTGATGGGTATGGGTCTGCTGTCAGAATGAGAGGGAACGGCTATAGAACACCATGCTAGCCTAATGCGAGTTGGCAGACTTCACACGCCGTCGAGAAAATCTTAGGCGTGCAGGTTTGCTCACGATATTTTCCTTCACCGTTCAAGCACGTGATTATTAACTATTAATACGTACATGACTTCAAAAAGTCAGAGGTGCGTGCCTTGGATCGAGACAGCGTAGTCCAATGGGGCTATCACTGAATTCGCTGTATAATTATGTACCGAAGAATAATTAAACGTTTTAGTCAGCTTAAGTTAGCAGTTGCCACCTTATTAACTAATGAAGGAGAAAACCCTGTACTTATTGTGTGTAGTAAAGGCACTCATCCTTTTAGCATAGCATGAAGTATGTAATATTCGTAGGAGTAATAGATTCTTTTCTGCCTTATGAATCTATTGGTCGTTAACGCGTCTGCTACGCTAGAGGATTGGATTTCTCTATGAAATTCGCAGTAGCTCGGTGTTTGAATTTGTGGCCTATGTCAATAATTACGCTCCTTATTACATTGGACCTATAACATATGTATGGCAAACTGTGGGTGTAGATACATTTCTCCCCTACACCTAGGTTCTACACGTTTACCTAACCCTTCGGGGAATACAGGCGTGATAGTATATATAGCTCTATAAAATAATAATTAATCCCACCAAAAACAAGCCAAGCCAATCAAGTTTTCTAGAAAATTATATGAGCTCGAAGTGTTAAAAGCATTAAGTTCTTCCATTGAACCAATTTTGAATGTATTTGCCAAAGAAAATAATCAAGGTGGGTATTGGCTATTGTCTTTAAACTAATTTGTGTAGGAAGAGAAGAGAAGGCCTACTCAATGTTATACCTAATTGTATAGTTCTCAGGTCAACGGTTTATAAAACAATAATATCGTTAAACTAAACCTAATAACTAATAATTAGTGTTATTGTATACATACAGGGCCGTCTTAGTCCATTCCGGGGCCCCCGGGCACACAAGAATGTTGAATGTTCTTGGAAATATTTTTGTTAAGTATCTAGTTTTTATTATTTTACCACTTGAATCTGGAAAACTTGCAGAAACGGGGAAGTCACAATTTTTATTTTGGAAGATCTCTGGCTCTTTTCTAATTTCTTAATAAGTAGACAGCTTAAAAAGCCTTATAAATGAGAGCGAAATTTAAATCGAGGTACATAATGTAACTGGCAATTATTATTACCGTTCAGTGCTGGCAGACAATGGACAAAAACTTCCTTATACTCGTATACTCTATAAATACTTTTGTTGGACTATATCAATCTAAAATAGAATTTATTGTATAAGCGACGCGAGCGATGCTGGTTCTTCGGGGCCCCCGTGAGGGTGGGGGCCCCGGGCCCGTGCCCCGTGTGCTCTTATGGTAAAGATGGTACTGAATGTATATTAATATTAGGCACATAATCCCTCTATCATAGGATGATCCGATAAATACTACTTGACCGTATTATACGGTCGCCTACAAATTGTTGGTATTAAATAGTAGGTAGCTATATAACGATATTGTTAATTTTTGTGGGTTCCGTATGTCAGTACACGTTCAAAAGCTTTGAAAATATTTATTTATTTCTAACTGTTCTCCGCGCTTTAACTCGAGATCTAGTGATGTTTTTCATTACCCTTAAAATGGGAAAATCAAAAAAATCTGAAATAAAAAGTAAGTCATTATTTATGTATTCTCAGTAACTGTAATTCAAAAATGTCGTATTTCTAACTTTAAAGAATAAAGACTTTCACAAAAATATCTCCCCCCTTAAAGTTGAAATTTCAACTTATCCTTTCATACAGGACGATTACGTTATAAAATAAACCTATGTTCCAAACAACTTTCTTGACTGTAGTTTTGGCTGTGCGTTGTTAGATCAGTCGGTCGGGTCAGGCCGCAAGGACAAACGATTTTATAAATATAGAAGATAAAAGAGGATGATGTATACTGTAGGTAAATGATTTAATTAATATTTAATACTCAACAAAAGTTCCATTAATCACAGCTTTAAAAAAAGAGTTACTGTACTATTAGTTTATTTATGATACATACCTACTTATATAATTAAAATTTCATTTCCTTTTTAATTACAATAATTACACAAGAAGTACTTACTGGCGTATTTTATTGTATTGTTATAAATGAAAATACATGTTGTCATAAAACTAACATAAAAAATAAATAATAAACGTAAATTTTCCCTATAAAATTTCACTTTATTTGCTTTAGGTTAAAAGCGTAAAAATATTTTTACATTATTGTTAAGTTTGTCAAATGTAAATTGAAAAGTCTATAACATTTTTTAGATAAATGGTTTCGCTCCATGGAACTCTGAACGGTGACCAATAATTTATTCAAAAATAATATTAATATAGCGTTCGACCCACGCACGCTAATCTGTCCGTCCGTCCGTCCGGTCTATCTCATAAACTGGGCAAAGACAATGGGCCCATATCGTGGAGGAATGCGCCCATATCTGGTATCTATTCGTTAAACACGTGGGTTAAAAATGTTTTGGAAATTCATTAATATTTAGAAAGTAGACTTTTTGTTACCGTTATTTCGTTAATGGTTGTTGGGTTTGGGGATGTAAGTACTTATATCTATGTATATTTACTTGGTCCCGATCATATTGGTAATGAAAATTACAGCGCAATTACTGGTGTATAAAAGTTTATATTTTAGAGTCACTGCAGTATTTTAATAGTCGGCATATTGACTGGCTAGAAATGGCGTCATGATCGTTTACATTAGGCATGTTCTTTGCTCCTTATGCTTTACTTCTAGTCACCGGTATTGTCAAAGACTGTAAGTTCCATTTTATCAAGTTACCGCCATACACCACTTCGCTGAAATTTTAACACAAAACCTCCTATCCTACAATCTTATCCAGCGTCACTAACAAAAATATTTTTATTGATATTAAACAAGTCACGGGGTCATTACCAGGACAAAGGTATTGGAAAGTGCGTCACGTGACCGGGGTGAAGGGTGGTGGAGGGGGGTAGGTCGCGTGTGAGATTGTGCGATAGTCTCCCTCGCGGTGGACGCCGGTCTAATCGGTTTACTGGGCCTAGCGACTTTGATAGGCAGCTTAAGCTAAGAGAGCTAGCGTGAGACGTGTGAAGGAAACATGAAAATACAAAGACTATGTCAAATATTGAATCAGTAGCAAACTATCAACACTGCTAACAACGAATACTTGGTCTACTCGTGATAAGCTGTTTATCGCAGCAGACTACGCTATTGGCTGCTAGCTGGCTATGAAAACCAGCTTATCACGATTATACGAATATCACGAGTAATCTATGTAAGTAGTAAGTTTCCCGATGGTTAGACAACGTTAGGTAACGTCTTTCAGTTACCTATGTCCGCTTTAAGAGAAGCCAAAGAACGATATCGCAGTCTAGTGGATGCTGCCACGAGAGTTAAAGAGATCTTGAAGTAGACCTAATCAAGATACAGGTATTAATAACCCTAATTGATAAGATGGCGTATTTTGACGATTAAGCCGACGGTCTCTCACAAACTAATATATCTGTAGACAAAATAAAAACTTCTTTGATAGTGTTGGAGGTGCCATGTGGCATTTGATATTCAAAATATTTTATTATTATATTTAATACTAGCTTTTGCCAGCGACTTCGTCCGCGTGGAATAGTTACTTTGTTCCCTAGTTCTTCGCCCACGGTTTCACCTGCGTTGCCCCGTTCCTAAGGGTTGTAGCGTGATGTTTTATAGCTTGAAACCTTTCTCATGAATCACTAATTTTCCCAACATTTCCCTTCACTGCTCTGCTCCTATTGATCGTAGCGTGATGAAAAGTATACTATAACCTGCCCAGGAGTATGAAGAACAATTTTACCAAGTTTCGTTGAAATCCGTCGAGTGGTTTTTGTTTCTATAACGAACATACAGACAGACAGACAAAATTTTATAACCTGCCCAGGAGTATGAAGAACAATTTTACCAAGTTTCGTTGAAATCCGTCGAGTGGTTTTTGTTTCTATAACGAACATACAGACAGACAGACAAAATTTTTACTGATTGTATTTTTGGCGTCAGTATCGATCACTAATCACCCGCATAGTTATTTTGGAAATATATTTCATGTACAGAATTGACCTCTCTACAGATTTATTATAAGTATAGAAGATTTATTTATTTATTTATTTTCCACCTTACAGTTATCATTACAGGTTTTTTTTTAATGCCCCAATGCGATAGTGTAGTTAAACAATTTTACATACTAATTTTACAGTTACAGTATTAACTACTTTGTGTATAACAAATGATATACATCGCTACCTTTGTGAATTCATTCAGAGTACAATGGAATATATCTCAGAGGCGCCTCACGCAGAAGGTAAGGTAAGGTTTTCAATAATCCAGACAATTGACTATGGAGTTTGTTTTCGCGGTGGTTTCCTCTATAGGACCTACTTGGATTCTTTTAGAAACGTCCACCTATTAAGATGTGCTTCTATCTTATAATTGATATCGAATATCTGATGAATAATAATATTCATCATCATCATATCAGCCAATCCAGAAGTCCATTGCTGCACAAAGGCCTCCCCCAAAGACTTCCACAGGGACCGGTTATATGCCGCCTGCATCCTACGTCTCCCAGCAACCTTTACCAGGTCGTCCGTCCAGGTTCCTGTTGCAGGTCGTCCCACACTGTGCTTTCCGGTACGTGGTTTTCACTCGAGAACCTTTCCGCCCCAATTTTATATTGTTTCTTTTCAAATACGAATAAAAGTATTTCGCTTTTAAGTTGCGACACACGCCAACGTCTCGACTAATGCAGGTGACTTGCAAGGCCCGTTTAATATGCCACTTGGAACCACTTTCAGTCCAGTCCACTCTTAATAACCCCTTCAGAGGCGTTCCTCCACCAATCTGATGGTTCAGACATCAACGTGAAAGCAACAGAACGCTGCTATTATGACTAACTTACTAAAATTCATTGGGTTGAGTTTCAATTATTTTAATGTCAATTTTGTGAGTGGTTTTCTTAGATTTTTCTTTATGTCGTTGATTTTCCATTAGCACTTTAAATGATTATATGAGTAGTAGTAAGAAATTGCCCACAAGCTTTATAAGTAGAAGATAAAGTTAAAACGTGAATAAAACATAACTAACGACCAACAAATAATGAAATAAGTACTTAATTCAGTAAGACTAACAGGCGTCCGCAAGTTGGTAGTATTGCTTTACCCTTGAGGTGGCCTAGCCGATTAGGGTGTTTCATTA
Source organism: Acronicta aceris (assembly GCA_910591435.1). Taxonomy (NCBI): domain Eukaryota; kingdom Metazoa; phylum Arthropoda; class Insecta; order Lepidoptera; family Noctuidae; genus Acronicta; species Acronicta aceris. Next base: position 910,606 of record OU342767.1, on the reverse strand, counting down.
GTATAAGAGACCAGCTTATTCTGGTTTTGTTACTACCGACGTGTATTCGGCTGTTTCACGTATGGAAAGATAAAAAATAATTTAGTTATTAAGAATATCGGCTAAGAGCAGTGTTTTTTAATTACTTTACTAAGTAATTCAAGGTAAGCCAAAGACATTTAAATATTACTGCAAGCCAACGTAGTAGGACAAAGATGCGTTTCATTTAAAAGTAACGACTACTAATGTCGTCTTCTCATAATAATTATGTATTTTTGTTTGTATATTTATAACATACTTAAAACCTTTTTGCGATACCCAGATATTATCTCAGAGGTTGCAATCCCTACAATCATTTCTGTTACGTCATCATCCCAAGGTGTCTCAAAATGTTCTCTAATAATATCAATGATTTTGCCAATCACAACAAAGTTACTTTACGCATTCCTCAAAAATGCAAATAAAAACTTTAACAGCGACCCACATAAACAAATTCAACCGTACCATTTCACAGATAGAGTCTTAAATCATCTATCAATAACCAATATCTTGGAAGACCTAAACGTCATGCGACAGTCGACTTGCAAGCGGAAAATGACAATGTGAGATACCTATCCTCTCTTTTGAAAATGTAACATTTGCATTCCAACAAAATACCTCGCAGAACTCCCATCCCAAGGTCTTTCAGTTTAGAGTTTAAATTCCTGTAGCAGTATTTTATGGTTTTTAAAGTAATGTTGTGTGGAATAACCCCGTGAGGTTTGATATCTGCGCACAGGGCTGCCATTGTGCCGCAAGGAATAGATAAGATCTGACTCCGGCCTTTGACAGACTTCACGTGTGGTCTAATTTTGGCGTGTTTTAAATTTGTTTATTCTGTTACATACATTTTTATAAGGATTCTAAAATTCGTTAGGTATATAAGTATATTTAACAAGAAGAAACTACCTACACTTATTATTAAACGACTCTAGAAGTTTAGTACAGCAAAGAAAATACATAATACCTAATTATTTGCTTTATAACTCAATAGTAGATTTGTAGAATCTACCATGTGACTTTACGAATCTATTCAATCTCAGCATAACGCTGATTGTGGTGAATCGAAGCTGGTCTTCTCCATATTAGACCTTAATACAAAAAGTTGAGAAAGTTCCATCGTCACACTGCCCAGGAGTTTGTTTAGAAGATATCACATCAACTAAAACAGACAGTCATGTTCGTCACTGACTGCAGCAATAAACAAAATTACCACGATTCAATGTTACACGCGGCAATTCGTCAGAATTTGTGACGCCCCGGGACAATGTTAATTCCACTTTATTGGGTACCGCACAACATCGTCTACTCATCATGACGAAGTTGTTTCTTAACTTAGGATTACGCGCATCCCAAACTTATTAGAATTTAAGGTAGAATTTGATATTGTAACCGTAGGCCATTTCCAGTTTGATAGATTCACTTGCACTGAAACCAAATTAACATCGCAAATATTTGAAATTTTTGCGTTCACCAATATTAAAACTATTTCGATGTAAAATTGATTTGTTATAGAAATGAAAAACTTTAGATATCTAGTAATGGCCGCTGGGGCATAAAAGTTCTTGAGTGGAACTTGAGACGAAGCACCGGAAGGCAGCGTAGGATGGTCTTTTGGTTACTGGGAATTGTTAGATGCAGACGGCATATACCGGTCCTTGAAGAAATCTAGTTAAGCACGGGACGTCCTTCGATGACAGCGATGATGATGATAATGATTTTGAAGTACTGAATAAGAGAAGCAATATAAAAATAATTTTCTCCGTCATTTGATTTTTGCGACTCATTATTGTTTCATTCTAATAAATTTTTAAACTCGTAAATGAAAAAAGATTAATTTAAGACGTTATGTAAAGGAGGTTTAAAGTATTCACATAGCTTCCTGTCTTACATATTTATCTAAGCAATATAATTTTTTGAGCTTTGCAAATATTATTGAAACTAGCAGCGATATTTTTATAGTATAATTACCTACCTCGTTTTAAGATTTCATAGTAACCTTATACCAATAGGATGAAGAGATTACAATAGCTTCGAAGTGTTCACAGGAAGATAAAATTAAAAGCAAGGCATTAGTAGATATTCCTCGCTATAAGAAAAGTGGCACAAAGTTGTTGACTAGAATATCAATAAAGGAAAAGAAGACATGTGACAAGCTGAAAGAGGAGAAGAAAGTGCTTATAGAACTTATTGAAATACATTTGCTTTAGCATAACGTTAAGTTGCCAACGATGACCGTTGCTGAAACCAATTTCTTAAATACTAAATTATTATTTTCTCTACCAAAGTTGGGCAACTGCGTTATAGTATCTGATCCCCTAATAGTAACCAGTACAACCTACCAGCGTGGTGCGTGTTGCGTGTCCCCACAAACAAATACAGATAGGCCGCACGAGGATTAGGTGAAATGTAAACGAACTCGCGTGCGTTGCCAAAAGAACGCGTGTTGTACACTCTTGTTCATTGTTACGTGTGATTAGAACACACTTGAATGTGTTTCAAAATATGTCTGACATAAAAAAGTGATCCTAAAACTTTATACTTAAGCATAAGAGGACTTCATTTGCCTGATCTACTTTTTGAGTGGACTGCAAGGACAGCTGTTTTCCCTTTGAAATAAATATAGGTTGGATAGGATAAGCTTCTTGCTCAATAATTAACGAGAACAGTCAATGATTCAATGACATGGAAAACAGGGAATTCAAACCATACAGTGTGATCGTAAGTTGGCGACTTAGGATTCAAGCTGACGTCCTATTCATATTATTATTTACACCGTAGCAGTCTGGAGAGAGAGGGAACAAAAATTTGTGAAACCGCAAACAAATAACAACAAGAAACTTAGTGGAGACAAATGACGGGCAGTAAGAATGCAAAGCATACGATGGCACGTGGCACGGCGGGGCCATGACTTCAAGATATGCATTGAACATATTATGTGGAAGAGGACCGAAAAAAGCATATACGGACTGTGGATGATGATGATCATGAACTGGGTACATAGGCAGGTACAGTTTTATTTCTTGTTACAGGGTAATGTGGGTGTACTCTTCAAATAATAATATACTAAGGTTAAAGTTGAGGCTTTAGGTTTAATTTTTCGTACTTTAAATGTAAGCAATAAAATAATATACGAGTAGGTACTTATCCGACCATTATTTTCTAGAGCCCTCATTTTCTTCCCCTCTACCTATAGACATGCATTTTTCATGAAACGGTTTATGTAGCTACATTATGTTTCCATTTCAATTTAGGTTTTCAATAAACGCGGACCACGTTGCGTGCTTAGTTTATGGTTTTGCAATCAGTGCACACCATCTAAGTAACATCTACCTACATTCTGGCAATAAATTGAATTTACCTTGATATTGAATGAGCTATTGTCGTAGAGTAGGTACATAGAGAATGGTATCTCATTAATAAGAAAAAAAAAGAAAAAGTGAAATACACAACAAATACAAAGAACAACCAAAAGGATCAAACTAAAATCTACAAGTTAATCTGCAAATCATAATGCAGTAGTAAATCAGCAATATGTCCATCTAGAGCCGTTGTGTCCCACGGATGTCAATCAGGGAAGTTCCGTGTAAAACGAAGTGCGTGCCTGGCTTTACCGGCAAGGCAAGAGAATGATGGACAAGAGATGGAACACAGCCAAGAGAGGATAGTCGGAACTACTCGACTAGGCCTGTGTTATAGTTATATCGCTAGTATCATTGGTATATTCTACGTCTTTAATTATCTTAAGTACTGCTGTGATCTGTAATGAGTCAAGAAACTATTTAGGTATGTACCTATCTATTACGTTGGGGAATAAGTCTTTTCGCATTTAGTATGTAAATATTTTTAATAAAAAATCTTTGGCTGTACTATTTTTATCTGGCTGATTTTGATAACATTAAAAAAGTTACATTTAAAAAAAAGAATCAAATTAGTAAAAATTTGTTTCCCGCTATTTTTCATTTGTTTTTCTTTCTGTCAAAATGAGTGAATCTAATGAAGAAATTCGATACATTTTTAAGTTTTATTACAAAAAGGGGAAAATGCAAAGCAAGCCGCAAAAAAAATTGTGACGTTTATGGACCTAATGCAGTGTCAGCAAGAGTAGCACAAAGTTGGTTTAAGCGTTTTCAATCCGGGAATTTTGATGTTAAAGATGCACCTCGCTCTGGCCGCCCTGTTACAGATAAAATTGACGCAATTTTTGAAAAAGTGGAGCAAGATCGGCATATCAGTAATTACGACGTAGCTGAAGAACTGGGGATTGACCACAAAACAGTTTTGACCCATTTGAAAAAAGCTGGGTTTACAAAAAAGCTCGATAATTGGGTGCCACACGAGCTCACTGAAAGAAACCTAATAAACCGTGTACTCTTTTGCGATTCTTTATTGAGATGTAATGAAACTGAACTGTTTTTAAAGAGATTGATAACTGGTGATGAAAAGTGGATCACGTACGACAAGAACGTGCGAAGAAGGTCGTGGTCAAAGGTTGGTCAGGCTTCACAGACTGTGGCAAAACCCGGGTTAACTCGCAATAAGGTGATGCTGTGTGTATGGTGGGATTGGAAGGGCATTGTTCATTATGAGCTTTTACCGCCAGGCAGAAGCATTGATTCGGATCTTTACTGCCAACAACTGATGAGATTAAAGCAAGAAATTGGGAGAAAGCGGCCGGAATTAATCAATAGAAAGGGTGTGGTCTTTCATCACGATAACGCTAGACCACACACATCTTTGGCCACTCAGCAAAAATTAAGAGAGTTTGGCTGGGAGGTGTTAATGCATCCGCCATATAGCCCTGACCTTGCACCTTCAGATTTCCACTTGTTTCAATCTCTTCAGAATTCTTTAGGCAGTGTCAGGTTAACATCAAGAGAGGACTGCCAAAACTACTTGTCACTTTTTTTGATCAGAAGTCCCAAAATTTCTACAACAATGGGATCATGTCACTACCCACAAGATGGCAAAAAGTCGTTGAGCAGAATGGTACATATATATTATAATTAAATGTAAATAAACTTTGAAAAAAAAAATGTCTTGAGTTTTCATATAAAATGCGAAGAAACTTTTTCCCCCACCTATTATAATAAACGTATTACGTATCCATACCTTTGTTGTCCATTACAGGTTTTGTATATACCTACATATCTATTTAATAACTTTCTAGTTTTAATGAACTAAAGTCGTTACTTGAGCTGCGCTCACGCATGTCACTATCGGTACGCACCATCTGAAGTCGGCTCGAAGTATCATGTTGGTAGACAGTACTGGTTCTGTTTTAATTGATAGCGATAGGAAATAAACCCTAATTTCACCTGATTTCAAAGGGTTTGCAAATTTAATATCTAGCATGATAAGGATTCGTTTAGGTACTCAAATTCAGTATCTTTTTTGGGGTAATGGGGATCTTATCTATAAATAAAAAAAGTAAATCGTCTTCGCATTCATAAGAAAGATGAAGAAAAAGAAAAATACTGCTATTTTCCAAAAGCAGGCAGATGAAGGCAAGTTAAATGCCTTCTTAGTTTAATGCTTGTATTTTATACCGACAGGTCACACAAGTTGTGATAATCAGTCAAGAATTTTTCTAGTGTATGGACCTAAAAAATCTTGTACCAGTCCATCTCGCACGCTTCGTAGTGTTATACCATGACAACTGACAAGCGATGAACGTCAAATTATTTGCTCTGCGCGTCACTCCGTCTCAGGTCGAGCCGCAACCCTTGAACTGCGCTCACATGCTACAGACTGGCATCGGACGTCACAATACTGACGAACAGAACTTGACGTAACTTAGAAGCGTTTATGTCAGCTTAAGTTGATTCCAAGTGATTAGATGTGCGTGATTGAATTTTTTTTTTGGAAGGCAAATACTTTGAAATTTACTGTAAGGTAAAAAAGAAATTTTAAACATCTTGGAGAGATTTTATGAATTTTATCGCGTTGTATTGATATTATTTAATCCCCAACGTTTCGGATTCTTTACAGCATCCATGGTCACGCGTAGACTGTGGTGTTGAACGTCTTAATGTTAAAATTACTAACAGCTACCTACCTAATAAAACCAAAGGACACAGTGAGCTCATTCTACGTGAATCGGATCGCTATTAATTAACAAAAATGTAAAGTAGAACAATAATATCAATACACCGTGATAAAATCCGTGAAAAGTTGTTTTATTTCATTGTCTGAAACCAGTATCGTGTTGGAGTTTCATGAGTACATAGCGTACCTATAGTTTCTATGTATAGGTAGGTATTTCACCATCGTCTCCCTAGTTTATCCTATATACATCCACTGTGTAATTCACATTCTGTAATTAGAAGTAGTGTACAATATAGTTTGTGAAAATAACGATGGGAAGAAAAATATGAATTTGATGAACCAACCGCAAGATGCAAAACATCATCTTAAGGGTGTTTAACACAGAAAAAGGAAGGTTGGCTTGGAAGCTAAAAGTAACAATGAGAGGGCCATGTTTCTATTATTATAATCGACATTAAATATAGGTAGGCAAATAATGTAAGTAAGTAGCTAAGAACGCTTGATAATTTTCATAAAATGCACACAAGGTACATAATATTGACTTTATATTCTTAATACAATTTCATTGATATTAATTTAGAACGTTATTTGACATTCACCTAATTATTATCGACATAATCTTAACTTGTAGTAACATTTGCTATGGTTGAATATAATGGAACTAATAATGTACTTAATTTAAACCATAATGACTCATATTCAGCAAATAAATGATGATTTGATTTGATAAATATTAAAAAAAAAGCATGAGAAGAATATATTATCTAATTGGTTCTTCCCCCGTTCCTCGCCGAATCTAAATAAAACCATCCTAACCATGGTTTTGATCCCATTCCGATACCTATGGAAAGGTTCAGTATATTAAGTTTAATCATTACCCTTCCCTTTTTTCGTAGTAGGGTAAAAAGGGTAAAGTTATCCTCTGACATTCGTAGTTCATCGACAAATTAACTTTCCGGATATCTTGGGTGACATCTATGTTTCATCAGTGGCAGCCAGAGATGCGTTATCAGGTGTCAATTATAGTGATAAATTATAGGACCTTCATGTACCTATTCGTTATGAAGGTAGTTCAGGTTTAACATGTTAGGTAGACCCACTATGGTGACTTAGATTTTTTTTTTTTTATGGGATAGGGGGCAAACGAGCTGGCGGATCGCCTGATGGTAAGCGATTACCACCGCCCATAGACACCCGCAACACCAGAGGAGTCACAAGTGCGTTGCTGGCCTTTTAAAAGGGGATTGGGCCTCCGATATCCTCACTCGGAAACACAACATAATGTTCTGTAATCTTATTTTTATCAAAGTACATAAAAACTTTTTTTCTGTTTACCGTGTCTGTACATCTATGAGAGGTCATTGATAGGTGTTATTAAAATGAACTACTTGGCTGTGTCGGAGAAGTTTCTTTAAAATAAACAAAGGGAAAATAGAACTGCTCTAATTTTTATATAAAAATCAAAATTTTAATAAATAAGGAATGTTTTATGTAAGAAATTATTTTGTGGTGTCTTAGAACTCAGTATAATGCGGTGTAGTAAGTAGCCTATAATACAAAGAATGATTACAACGAAATTATGACATAACTTTTAATCAAGGTAGTAGTGAAGACATTGACATTGCTAAAATATTAAATTAAATAACTAGTGACAGTGATAATGCAGCCAATTAGTCGATTTATAATTACATCATTCATTTGAATTGCTAATTAAATCACTTAGATTCAAGGACAAGATGATATTCTGGTACAGGAAAATCTGGGGGCACGGCAGTGCCCCCGCCAAGACGAGCCAATTTGACTACCGTCACATGGGCGTAAGGTAACAAAAAATATTCACTGTTCATTACTTTTCTGTTATACAGTACTCCTTGTAGAGACGAAATAGCCAAGCCACATATTTTGACTAAGGTGTAGAGTTTGTGAAGTTAGGGCTTGTAGAGTTAGAAGCTTGGCTCTACATGAGATCTGATAACTTTTTGACAGTGCGAGCCATTTATGGTCTCGTCTTGACAACATATTACATGAGAATGGTTTTGATGGGATTTTATTAACTTGAAAGTGATTCACAGGGACTATTATAATCATCTAAGTGAAAAGGAAAAACATATCAATGTGCTGTCTATAACGTAATTTCGGCTGTATAATCTCGTCCTGACTGCTGAAAAATATACTAAATAGGTACTTGAATATCTTATCTGAGTCACCTTTAGAAGCGGCTCCAATAAAAAATGAACCGCATGCTGATAGTAAGTAGGAACTGGATGATAGTCTTCATATGAGCAAAACAGAAAATGGTTGTTCTTACGGTTTTAAATTATTTAAATGCTATGTATTACCACTTTTAAAACTTAAAGATAAAGCTTACGAGTAGTAAGCGAAATATATTTCAAGCTTCCATATCCGACTTTCATTACAAGCCTGCCTTAGACTTGAAGGCAGGTTTCTAACTATAAAAGATCTTTTCGTTTGTTGTTCTTTTATACAAAATGAGTGTTTATAGCTACAATGACTTACCGGTAGGTTTGGGAACGTTCCTCTTCACCTGCATCCACTTGTAGGTCGGGACGGTTGCGTGAGACGCATGCGCCTGATGACCCTGAAGGTGGCCGTGTGAGCTCATACATTCCTCCCTCGGAAACCCATCCCTTAAACCTCCGAACTCATCCTTCGGTTGATAATGCTCAAACTCTGGGCACGGGAGAGGTGAACCCGCATGGTTGTACTGCATTGTCGTTTCATCGACAAAGTGCATATTGTACTTCGTCTCCAGGTAATGATTGTCTAGTTTATGCTCGTGCATAACCATCTCCTCCGGTCGAGGCACCTCCTCTCTGTGTTTGAACGACTCTGGATGAGGAGGTAAAGTATGGAGAGGATAGTTCGGCTGCAGCTCACCATAGTCTAAATTGGTGTAACATAAACCAGTGTCTGTGCTTATAACAGGTGCAGGAGGATGCTCATGTGTCTGTCCGTGAAGTAAAGGTTCGTAATAATGTCCGGGGGTTTCGTAATACCCTTCATGGTAACCCTCGAATGGTGGTTGGTATGATGTACCCTGCTGGTAATACTCGCCGCCTCCGTACCCGTTCTGCTGGTTGTTGTACATCCCGACATCCATAGTCATCATGTTTGTCACGATCACAGTGTCTGTGTCTATCGACAACAATATCTTACATCACACACATCACTATTCCGCTACGATTAAGTAGTTCGTGCGTCGGCTATTGGCCTCCCGGAATTCGGACAGTTCGAATTTTTAACGGGCTAGTGCCGTGCCGCGCCGTGCCCTATCGATCGCACGCCCGCACGTCAGGTGAACCGACGAACACTGATCGCGGCACGCACGACGGCATATTTTTTCTTAACCACACCTAAAACTTCGATTCACCGTCCCTCTCTATCGAGTCCAATATTTCGGCGCTCGACAAAGACGGAGTTATCTCAGATAACTGTGATCATATCACGATTTGATAAGAGTAAAAATTTTGATTTAATGTAAAGAATTGGTAGTCACGGCGGATGATTACGTTAATGAATGCTTTCAACGTCAGTTGTAGACTAAGCGTTACGTGGGCACGTAGAACTGATTCTGGAAACTTTTTGTGTGATGGGAGGAGTCTTACGAAGGGTGGAGCTAGTTATAACGATGGGCCAATGAGATTCTTGTATTCTGTTCTCCATTTTGGATTGGTTGGTTGGAGATAATAGTGCGAATCTGGGAGGCTGGATGCGAGCGGTAGACGGTTTTTTTATTTACTTTGTATCGTTGTGAATGGTCCTCGACGTTTATACTCGGAATGCTTTAATTTATCCTGGTGACGTAAATCGATTCCAAGGTGGGAAATGTTACGTTTTGTTCGTTTTTTGTGTCGTTATGTTCTGCGGCAGCTGTCCTTATGTATTGCCTTCTGGTTTTCGTACATGAAAACTATTTTATTTTATTTAGGAATACTTCTTTTTCAGAAAGTCATTTGAATTTAACCTTTTGGCACAAATTTTATTAATAGACTAGCTTTTGCCAGCGACTTCGTCCGCGTGGAATAGTTACTTTATTCCCTAGTTGAATCACTCATTTTCCCAACATTTCCCTTCACTGCTCCGCTCCTATTGATCGTAGCGTGATGAAAAGTATACTATAACCTGTGGTTTGGGCTGTGCGTTGATAGATCACTATGTCAGTCAGTCAGTCACCTAACGTAAGAGTAGACAAATATAATCAGAAAGCTCCGAACTGCTAAGCTATCGGGAGTTACACGTGTTATTGTGAGTCAACCATAAAAGATAGACATTTGCTGTCGTGGAATATTTTTTATATAATTTTAAGGAGAACATTTCGTCATACATGATTTCTGTGTAGCTTTAACCATTAAGGCTGCAAACGCGACGGAAGCTTAAAAAATGGAGTAAGTTCTCCTGTTTTCCCAACATTTCCCTTCACTGCTCTGCTCCTATTGATCGTAGCGTGATGAAAAGTATACTATAACCTGCCCAGGAGTATGAAGAACAATTGTACCAAGTTTCGTTGAAATCCGTCGAGTGGTTTTTGTTTCTATAACGAACATACAGACAGACAGACAGGCAGACAGACAGACAGACAGACAGACAGACAAAAATTTTCCTGATTGCATTTTTGGCGTCAGTATCGATCACTAATCACCCGCTAGATATTTTGGAAATATATTTCATGTACAGAATTGACCTCTCTACAGATTTATTATAAGTATAGATAGATATATATTTTCTGTAGTCTATTTAGGTACTCCAATATAGTAAAGTAAGTACAGTCAACACGACATCAAGTTACCACAAACTGTCTTTCCCCAATGGATAATAAACACTATCATTTCGAGATTGAATTAAAAATCGATTTAAGAAATTTGACAGTTTTGGATACCGCGATGTGCCGTATCTATCTTAACAAACGGCAACGCAGCAGCATCTCCTTTGATGTTGTAGGTGCAATTATCAGTTACCATGAGGTGGCTCGTCTGCTCATTTGCTGACATTAAAAAAATTGCAATGTAGAGTCCGTATCGTTACAAATTCCTGTAATAGGAAGGTATAGTTACCTTATCACGAGAACTCCTACTAGTCGACTAATTTCATAGCAATGCCCCCTACCAAGTATCCCCGTACGGTCACGTTCACGATTTTGGTTCAGTGGGGTAGGATCTTCACTCCCTTGGGGCCTGGAGTTCAATAAGTAGGTAAGTATATTGAACGTTGTAACATTACGAGCCGTGTTAGTGCAACTTTGATAACTTCAAGTTGATATGAAATATGTAGCTTGTGTCTGTGTACCTACTTACTTACTTTTTTCGGTTATTATGAAGAAGTACCTAAGTACTTACTGCTTACACTTCTGCTTCTTCTATTAGAGTTCTCGTACCTACCTGGTTCTTCAGTTCTTGCAAATCAGTATATTTAATTTAATAATCAAAAACTGCCTCATTAGTCTAGTGGTCCCAAGCGCGACTGCTACGCTAGAGGTCCTGGGTTCGGACCCAGGACCTCTAGCGTAGCAGTCGCCCAACAACAAAAACCCAATAACACTTTAGTCGACCTGGGGATCGGTCCCCAGGTCGACTAAAGTGTTATTGGGTTTTTCTATGAAATTCTCAGTAGCAGCTCGGAGTCTGGATTTGTGCCCTGTAATGGCAATAGGCTCGCCCCCTATTACATGGGACCTAAACATACCGGCGAACTGTGGGTGTACATAAGTACGCGTCTGCCTAACCCTTCGGGGAATACAGGCGTGTTGGTATGTTTTAATGTAATCAAAAACTATCTACAGTACTTGTAGAGTACTTTCTTACCAACCTACGTGTTATGCGGAGTACCTACTTACCTGGTACCTATAAGATACCTACACTATTATTCCAGCTGTTTGTATTGTATTTGTACCGAGTTATCTACCAAGTATCTATCTATTAACTATGGTCTTAATCTCGTTGGTCTTATAAACAATATCTATTGGTTTTGCCCCATTGAATTATAGGTGTTTATCTGTGTCCACTGGAACTTAAGCCATTAGGTAGGTACCTATTAGGTACCTCTGATCGAGAGAATGCACTGAATCACTTGGACTCTGGACCTAATGCTTGTAAATGATATTCAAAGCCATGATGGTTTTCTCCTAGTCCTACTCAAGTAAAGTAGTTACATAATTGATGGACTTCGGATTGATATACTTTTGGGCTTAATCTTCTTTCTGATTTCGGTTTTTAGTAATATTACTGTCTATAAATCCTCAAAAATAAGAATTCTCCATACCTACCTTTTGTATTGACTAGCAGTGACGGTCTATTCTTTTGTTTAGGTAATCTTTTCGGACGCGTGTGTGCTCCTACAGCTGAATTTTTGTTAAACTTATCACCCCTCTGTTGATAGCTGTCATTGTGTAATCGATTAGGTACCTAAATGAAAGGACGAGAGAGAATGTTCTAATGCATATATACATAAGTATACTTATATACCAACCAACTGGTATTTTTTTAACATAAAAGTAAACATTACATAGCCCTACCTACCTACGTAGGTAGCCTACCTAATGCGTTTCACGCAACTAGTGCTTAATTTATAATAATTTGTTTTTTAATACGACATTACTTATTAGTTGTACGTTAGACCTGTAATAAAGATGTATATTTTAGTGCATAAGTATCTACCTATTCAAGATAAATGGTAAACGGCTTACGGGCTAGTTAATTTACGGAAACATATAGGTAGGTAGATAACTCTTCATCTTTGTCTAATCTACAATGCAGTGATATTTAATTTTTTTTTGTATATAATATCTTCTAAAGAGACATACAAGTCAATTTTGTACTACTTAGATGGCTCCGGTATTTCCTAAATGACGATCTCTGAGAACAAATGCTGACACAAACTCAGAGAATCATAGTCATGGAAGTCCAAACAGTAGTATGATTAGATATGTGAGTTTTACAATGTATATACTTATCTACATCTTAATAATAATATCTTCTTGAAGTAAGAGCCATAGTAGCTTTGAGTTGACCTGTCCTACTTGACGAAACTCATACCTACATCAGTCAACGTGTAGCCCAACCGTTATTTAGGGAGCTGAATGCCCCGTTAAATCACCGAAACATTTGTGTACGTACAACACTGAATGTTAAAGTATCTGCAAAATACCATTGATATTACAGATATTTGGCGGATAGCGTAATCTAGTGGGCGTAATCTAGATCACATCCCTAACTTCTCTAATGTAGCTAGGTATATCTACTAATATAGCTACTTATTTATGTATCTATACTATAATTATCGCTAAATTACAGTCACAAAAAATAAAAATACCGAACAAAAAGTATGTCACATTGGTTTTTATTCTCAGATCACCAATTAATAAATCAAAGATATGCATAAACTAACACCTTATCTATTGCACTCTCGGAACTGCAATGAAATGATGATGTTGTCACAAAAACTGGCACCTGATACAAGAAGTACTTAATAACATACATTAATGTCTAAACATAGCATGATGAATTATTGCTTGGGAGAATTGCCAACCACTCGCCCACACTCGTGGTCTACATCGTTATTGTAGAATTGTAAATCTTAATTTGGTTCACCAGACACCAGTCTTGTTGCATTACCTATAGGTTTACGGTAAGTAAGTAAATTTTCATTTAAATTTATTTAAGTATGCACCACAATAATAAAAGTCATGGTCTTTCAGGTTTATTGTTACGGTAGCTGCAGTAGGTACCTACACCGCTGCGCAAACGTGAAATTTTGTGAAATTTTGGCGTGATTGTATGTCCTACGAAAACATTGGCTATATTTCTCTAATAGCTGAAATTTTTGAAAAAAGCTAAATCAAGCTATCATCACTAAATTTAAAGGTTACAGGTATTCAAAAGTACAGTTGTATTGCTGGATGTCTAACTTAAAACCTGGTGTATGTTACATCTTGATACACTGCTGAATTACCTACTTACAAGTAGTAGCTAATCTTTTTTGAGACGTGAGTGAAGCCACGGGCAACAGCTAGTGATAAATAAAATACAACAATAAAGTCAGGTGTACCTCAAGGACCTGTCTTGGATTCGACTTTGTAACTGACATATTACGTAATAAAACAAATAATAAGAACACTTTTGTCTAAGTCTGGTGATTGAAGGAGCTACTAACTTATGATTTGCTGACTGCAATTGTTTGGTATTAAACCATAGTAAATTATCTCATTGTAATAGACACTGCTTGTAATATTTTAAAAGACAAAGGCCAGGCGACCGTTTTCCCATTGAAGGTGGATTTACAAACATATGTCTGCATTTGGTTTAAACTTTACATTCGAGTGTTAAGGACGGTATTTGAATGAGTTAAGTGTGGTTGAATTTGTGAATATTATAATGAGGTTGGACGTGTTAATGCACAAGACGAGACAGATAACGCATTATGGGTGTAACGGGGAACACGGTAAGGGCATACACTCTGTCGATGATAGTATCGATAAACCACTTCATTCGAATATGAAACCATGAACTATGATAATGTCATTATGATACCTACACTATATCAATTGTTGTCACGCAAAAGTATATAATATAGGTACAAGGTAAGTATATTACTGTAAAAGCCCCAACTACAGTAAATCCTAAGATTAACCAACTCTGAATGGTAATAGTCCGAAATGTTCTCTGAATCATCGTTATTTTTATTATCTTTTACCATCATGGTTAGGTTAGGGATTTTTTTTAAAAAAGGTTAATGTAGCAAACCCAGTTGTAACTAAGTATAAGTATACTGGTTTCTGACACTTACGCGAATATTAGACATTGAAATAAAACTACTTTTTTACGGATTTTATCGCGTTGTATTGATATTATTTGATTCCCGACGTTTCGGATCTTTTACAGCATCCATGGTCACGGGTAGACTAAGTTGCTGGACGTCTTAATGTTACAATTACTAACAGCTACCTTACATTTTTGTTAATTATTGGCGATCCGATTCACGCAGAACGAGCTCACCGTATCCTTCGGTCTTGCAGTTTTGGACAAGGCCCAGCACTACATCAGATTTGATAAACCACAAGTCCTCGCAAAAGAAAACCGATTCCTTCCCAGGATGATCCGTGAGGCTGATCTACAAAAATATTTTAGAGTTTGCAAAGATAGAAAACACTAACTACCTACTTTAAAGTACGGAAGTACCGATCTAACGAATATTGTTTTCTAAATCCGTACAAGACGCTCCTCCTTTATTTTAATGCATTTTATATATTTTATCGACTTTATCCCTTCTCTATACCTCACTTGTTTTCAATTAAGTTATCGAGTATTCCCGTTCTACTCCAACCTCACCCTTTATCATATGTCTGTCTCGTTCTCGCGCAGTAACGGAAGCAGTGGAGTTGATCTGATGATTAATGGTATAAAGGGTTTATTCGCTGCTATTGTGGTCGATGGATAATGTGGTCAGTGGCCATTAGCTGAGCTGGATAAAGAGAGATTATGTTGTTACTGAGATTGTTTAAGAAAGTAATGTTAGATTTGTCTTTGTCTTGTTTGTAAATATGGTTCGTAGTTACGTAAGTAGGTACTCGTTTCGAGAGAGATATTATTCATTGATTATAGTGTTGTCTTCTAAAATTCAAATCAGATTTTCTTGAAGCCGAATTTTAGAATGCTAGATGTTTTCAATTTCGAGATAGGTAAGTATTTCTTTAGCAGGTTTAATAACGAACAGTTTAAGTATTTGTATATTGAAATAGTTTATTCAGGTTTTCACTTGTTGATTTATTATATGTTTCAATATCAGTACCTTCGTTCAGTTAATAAATCATTGCAATTTGCAAACCTATGACCATCATTTAAGGCTATACTATAACTATTATAAATCATTCATCATCAGCTTTATTTGTAAATCAAAGAAAATTAATGAATTTTTGGTGCACCGTTTAAATTTAAACCATAGAAAGCCACGATACCTACGACGATCGAAAATTATTCGACTGTAAAAACAAAAAAAATCAAGCTTATGTTAAAAGCATAACATGTTCCCTGCATCAACATTATTATAAAAATAAAAAAAGTCACCGAAGTGGACAAGTCACCTCCATTATTAATCAAACGACACGTCAAAACACTATGATATCGTTATTCAATTATAACCCTTTCTTTGTACCACCTCTTACTTTTGAAAACCAACTTAATGTGGGAAATACAAAGTCCAATTTCCTTAGTTTTTCAATTGACTTAAAACACGTTTTAGTGCTGTTACGGTTGTAGATGTGTAAACGAAAATAGGCTTTATTTTGGTAAAATAAGGGTCAGTTTTGTATTAAAATATGTTGGTGTATTTTAATAGCGTGTGCAGCGATAGGGTATTGTTTTTGTGTTGTTAATATAAAGACATCGACTGTCAGGAGAGCTTCATTGTGTGGACTCGATAAAGATTACATTTAATGTGCCCTGTGCTCTTGCTGAGTTTTTGTGTGATAAATTCTGTCATTGAAAAGTGGAAGGAAAGTATGAATTATCAAGTCCCTGTTGAATTGAGAGTGCCCTTAATCCAGCAATTAAAAAGATTAAGAAGGTTGTGTGATTAACAAAATTGAACTTAAAAGGACATGCCGAAAGAAGTAGTCTTTGTTAAAATAACTTTTAGATGTAATATTTTTGGTCCTTTTTTCAAGTAAAGGACCATATTTCCATTCCATATTCATCGGGCGAATATTAAAATTCAAATTATCAACTTAGAAATATAATATTTTAAAATTCTTTTACTTTGCTATCAACTTGAAATTATTTACTGCATTTACGTGGCAGTCGTGGCCGAGCGGTTAAGGCGTCTGACTAGAAATCAGATTCCCTCTGGGAGCGTAGGTTCGAATCCTACCGACTGCGAATTTTCTTTTTTTTTTATTCGATTTCAAACTGATTGCACGAAGGATTATATTTTTCCACGCAAGCATCTGAGCAGGTATGTGTTATTTTATATTAGGTAAGGTGCCTCATTAGACTAGTGGTCCTGAGCGCAAATGCTACGCTAGAGGTCCTGCTTTCGATTCCCAGGTCGAGTAAGGTGTTATTGGGTTTTTCTATGAAATTCTCAGTAGCAGCTCGTAGTTTGGGATCTGTGCCCTAGGCTCGCCCCCTATTACTCGTATATGGGACCTAAACATACCTTCGAACTGTGCATGTACAATAGTACGCCTCTGCTTAACCCTTCGGGGAATACAGGCGTGATGGTACTTATGTATGCATATGTATGTATGTATATTATAAGCGCGGCTACTGAAGATGAGATTCTACATTCGTATCCCAAGCTGATCTCAATGTTTGTGCTTTGTTCCCAGGTAATGGAAATAAGTCCTGATAATGTAAGTACACGATTTGAAAATTCTAGCAGTAAGGCAATACTGCTATTAGTATGTAAGTACCTGCTTATGTTACCTGTGTGGATACATAGTAGTTTTTTTCATCATAGTACCTAGTTCTATCTTTCATAGACGTTCAGACTGTTTTTATTCTTGTCTTATTGCTTGACGGCATTAGTGGAGTTTAGGTTTGCATTATCTTATTTGAAGTTTTAAACATCTGCATTCTTAACTTTGGGATGAAGTTAATGACGTTCTAATGATTTTCAAATATTCAACTATGTAAGTTTTATTTTTATTTATTTATTCATTTAATTCAGGCTACAAGGCCCATATCATATAAAATACTATAATACAATACAGTATAACTTAAAATAATAAAAATACCATATATATAAATACACAATAGAAAAACTTAAACACTAATTCACACGAAGAGTCGGCGTCGTGTGTCGCGCGGTGTCCGGTAGCCGGCCTCGAAATCGCCGGAATACTACCCCTCTTGGCCAAAATTCCTCTTTCATGAAGGTCAACAGATGTTCGGTTGGCACTCTCACCACAAAAGAATTAAAATCCACATTGTGACGAGACTGCAACCGTTCGACTCTTAAGGTAAATTTGGTTTGGTTTATGCATAATATATAAATGTTATGTTCACCGATTGACAACTACGTAATTTTGTCTTGTTAACTAATATGATGTAGGTAATCAGTGTAATGTATTGATCACAAACATCTATTATATAGGGCGGCTACTCACCGTCAGTTATTTTATCAAACTTTTTCTAGTTTCAGTGGTTCTTGCTAAATTATAGGACAATGCTCGGCGGTAGTAAGTAATCTGAGTAAGTCAAAGAATCCGGCAGCGTTGTGTAGATAAAATTTGTACGAGGTAGTCTTGTATTGACGTATATCTGGACCGAAAATTATTACAGATTGGTTTGATTTTTTACGGTTCTATTAATAAAAATCTGACCTTACCTGTAGGTACTTGTCGGTAGCTAGGTAGATAGGTTCCTTATACTTAATCGTGAATCTATTTGCCAAAAATAAATTGTGATAAGGATTACTTATCAATATTATTATAGATAAGTAATAATCAGTGCTATGGATCTTTCTTCAAAAGGCCAGGACATTTCAGACACTGCCCTGCATTGTATTACTCACAAATTCTGATACCTACTATTATGTCTGGACTCCAAAAGAGACCATGATTCTCTGAGTTTGTTTCGGTGGTTCTTCTCAGAGGTCATAACGTACTTAAAAAAAAGGACATGTAAAAGTATCTCTAAGATATCTATTTACAGAAATAAATATCATTTCATTTCATTTCAGTAGTAAAGTAAAAATGCGTTCTGCGTTCTGTTCTTAAATTTCATAATCAGCCCGAAGTTACTTATGCAGAATATTTGTATTAGGAGTTGTGGAATTAACTTCATTTTGTAGTCCAATTTGAACAAGTTAAAAAACGAACAAACAGTATCACGGCAACCGTCATCAACCATATCAACAAAATCTTACAGTGTCAATTACTCGCGCATAACCAGCCTAACGCTAAACCACTGTCAAATCAATTAGCCGCTAATTAATCATGCGCGGCTCCGTCATGCCGCGTTGACACCGCCTGTCAGTTGACAGCTCGCGTTTTGACAGCTGTCACTTTGACGTCTCAAGGCCTAGTTGTAGTTCAAGGGTAAAATTGTAGGCGATGGAATCTAATTGATTTCCTGGTTTTGGTTTAGATCCGTTTGTACAATTTGACAGTAGTCGATGAGTGAACGTTTTATTCAGAGAAGTGTTAAGAACGGGAAACTAACTGAGGGGTAAGAATAATCTAGATAATATTAAACGTAAGTAAGTAGATAATAAATTACTTAAGCGGAGTTGACATTTGAAACACTGGACTTGGATTTGTATTAAATCTTTGAGCTCATACGTAAACACTTATTATGTACTTACATAACAATTTTAAAGAAATATTTTTTTATGCGTTGTCCCTAGGATTTTCCCCTGTATTGTGGAGGTATTTGGGCACAATCACAAATATTCACATAAACTTACGTACAAACACCCAGACCGGAAATAATTACACAACAAATATTTCTTCCGCGCGGGGATCGAACCTACAAACGGTGGAGTAGAACCCGATAGTGACTAAGTAAGTCACTATCTCAAACAAAAAAAAATTAATACCCTATAAATGATTGTAAACTTACTTTCAGCTTACCTACCTTTTTTCACCCCTTTTCATACTAACAATTCAATGTCAACTAACTATTAACCTATGAGGTACAATTTAACCACCTTCCCACGGTCATACATAATTTTATGGCGTCATTATGGTTTAATTACATGAAGCCGACGTGATAACGGATAAGAGATAGCGTAGAACAATATTTGTATATTGATCGCTAGGAAACAATCGCGCCTTGTATTGGCGGCAAGAATAAGGGAGAGTGGCCTGCATGGGCCATCGTGTGAAGTCGATTATGGAAGGTTGTGTTAAGTTAGTAACTACGGTGGGTGGATACCATTTCGGTTTTTTGCTGAAAATCTGGCAAAAGGACGATACGTATCTACGTAGGACTGGGCCTCAAAATGCGTGGGTAGGTATGCCGATGTGGAATACCAGACGTTGACGTTGTTTCTGTTTCACATACTTTCTGTACTTACACTTAAATTGTTTTGTGAGGTATCACAGACGCACTGATGTTTTTTTTTAAGAACGATAATATCACGGATTATGATATTATTAGATATTTTCTGCAAACGCACCGTATGGCCCAGCCTTTAGGAAAGGTTAATTAAAAAAAACAAAGAAGGCTTACATATTATATTGTAGGTAATGGTGAAACCTTGCTTAGGGAAAAATCATTTGTTCTATTTTTTAATTTAACAATCTTAAATAAATAGCCAAAACTATAGGTAATTAGGTAAGTCAAGTTTTCCTTATCTCAGGACAAAGTCGAAGTTTCGTATGAAATATTTCCGGGACACCAGAGTGCAGCAAGTCGGTCCGGAGTCCGAAGTCCGAGCAAGATGGATGGTCCCGCCGCGGCGCGGCGCGGCGCGCTCCCCTGGGGTTGGGAAGGAAGTTGCTACAAATTCTACATTTTCGGTCGAAGCGTTTCTGTGACGGTTCCACCCCTGTCTTTGCTACCATCTAGGTATATTAACCCTTATTTTTTAGTACATCTACTTAGAAAGTAGACTAATACTCAGAAACATATCGTAAGCATCATATCATATCATAATCATCTATGGCGTCGGTCAGCTGCTTCTGCGTGAGAGATGACTGTGGTAGTAATAAAAATAACTGTTTGCCTAATCTATAATGAACTTCAAGCAGTGACGCGAGATAATTTCAAGAGATTAGAACATTCCGTTATCACGTGGTAAGCTATTTCAGCCCCAATTAGGCAAGTTATCTAAGAATTAATAACTATAGTTTAAGAAGATCAATTAAATTATTATTTACATTCATTGGTTAGATGGACAGTCGCAAACGAATTTTACCGGTGATTGGTAACAGTGTTTCCGAGACGCGAAAATGTTTAGTTGTTAAGACCTACAATCCTGACAACATTTTACTTGCGATTTTTTGGGACTTTGTTTGTATCAGTCAATTTTACACATATATATATATATATTTTCACGCCTGTCTCTCAATGGGGTAGGCTGAGACTATAGATTTCCACTTGCTACGATCCTGGCACACCACTTTCGCTTCGTCTCATTAACCTCCTCATACATGATCGTCGGTTGAGGGTGCTCTTAAACTAACCTTTTTTGAGAACGTCCGCAATTTGGTTGTGGTACGTTCGCCGAGGTCGGTCAATTTTATATAGTTAATCTTATTTTCCCTTAAATTACAAGCATTAAATTACATTACAATGGTGACAGATACACATGGAATAAATATTAGGGAAAAGTTGTATATCTATAATGAATGAGTGAATCAATAAAAAGTCCTTTGTTTGTTGTCAATATAGTTGGGCAATAGAGAAACTGTTACCGACGAATAATGTTGAGAAGGGTGTATAAAGAGTTTTTAACTGAGCTGTACTACATGTATATCCTACTCTAGGCTTGTCCAGTATGTCTGCCATCTTGCATCTATTTTGGTAGTCCCACCTGCACGTGCAAGGCGCTGGCCCTCCAAGGAAGGTAGCGCATCGCTATGTATCGCGCAAACAGACAAACGGAAGTACGACACCCGATAGCGACACGCTGATAACGTGTCTATTATAGATAGCTTGTTTTAACTAGCTCGTAAGTTCGATGATCTTGGTCTTAATCACATAATTCTTATGATAGGCATAAAAAATATTAATTAACTTATTAGAGAAAGACACCTGACTTAAAGCAGATTTGGGCTATAGATATCTCCAGAACGGATGGTTGGACAACCAAATTTATGTGGGACCATCTCGGAAAACCGCAAAATAATTCTTATAGAAATAGAGAAATTGATAATATCCTCCTTGATTTTGAAAAGGTGGTTTATAAAAAAAATGTTTATATTGGTAGGTACTTACTTACAAATGTGCTAAGAGAGTAAGAGGAGATTTGTATAAGTCAGTGAAAATCTTCACCATCATGATGGAAAATCCAATTACATGCTTTAATAAGTAGGTAGGTACTAAGACTGATTGCAATCCCTTGTCAACAAGAGACGACTCCTCACCGACCGAAAACGAAAACGTGACCGTCCGTCATAAACATAAACAACAGAGCTCGGTTAATGACGACACTATTTTTGAAATCTCAAGAGGTTACCTCAGGGAATTAATTAAACAAGAAATCGCAAGTGCACTAAAAGAATCTGTAGCAGACCAATTTAAGCAAATTAGCGAGCTGATAGCGGGTTTTCGTGTATCTTTAGACTTTTTCAATGAAAAGTACGAAGAAATGAAAGTATCATTAGAAGAAAAAACATGCCGAATACTGAAACTTGAAAAAGATAATTCACAGCTCCAGACATCAATACTCGACACTACCCGCCGTCTTAATCTCATGGAACAGAACCTAAGAACAACTAACATTGAAATACAGAACGTGCCGGAAAACCGATCAGAAAACTTGCTCACCACAGTCTTACAACTCAGCAAGATCACCAAAAGTGAGATTGTAAAAGCTGACATTGCCCATTGTACCAGGATCGCGAAAAGGGACACCCAGACCACCCGACCCAGGTCTATTCTGGTCAAATTTAACAACCCACGCTTGCGAGACACTTTTTTTGCCGCTACGATAAAGTACAATAAGAATAATGCTAAGAATAAGCTAAATACAAGTCACCTCGGTATCGCTTCGGAGAAGCCAGTCCCGATCTATGTGGTGGAACACTTATCGGCGGACAATAAAGCATTACATGCTGCAAGCCGGATTCGTGGCAAGGAGCTTGGGTACAAGTTTGTCTGGGTGCGGAACGGGAGAATATTTATGAAGAAAAACGAACATTCTGAGCGCATCGTTATTACCAACCAAGAACAACTAAAGTGTATCAATTAAGTAGATCTGTTAAGTTAAACATTACTGAACACACTATAACCATGTTCTTAGTAATTAATTTATCACATTCGATAGTTCAATTAAGATTTATTATCAAAATGTTCGCGGCTTAAAAACTAAATTAAATGTTTTCTACCATAACATGTCCCTACAGGATTACGATATAATAGTACTTACGGAGACTTGGTTGAACGGCGGTGTTTATGATAACGAATTATTTGACGACAGGTACGATATTTATAGGCGTGATCGGGAATCTAGTCGTTACAGTGCGCGTAAAGATGGAGGTGGCGTTCTAGTGGCGGTTTCCAGGACCTTAAAATCCTGTCGACAACCACACTTGGAGAGTACGTGTGAGGATGTGTGGGTTAGTATACAAAACGATTCATGGGGCAGGAAACACCAAAAATATTATATCTGTGGTGTTTACTTGCCACCGCCCGTGACGCATGATATCCTGCAAATATTTCTCAATTCTGCCCAAGTTGCTCTTGATCACAGCCACCACACGCTCATTTTAGGAGACTTTAATCTAAGTAACATAATTTGGAAAAGTAACGAACAAAACACAGCATACGCCCTCCCTTTTCCTAGCAATAATAATGAGGTCATAAAGTGTTTTTTAGACTTTGTTGCTATAAATGACTTAGGACAATTTAATTACTTAACAAATATTAAATCTAAAACACTAGACCTTGCCCTCTGCAATACCACGATACACAGCCTTAATCGTTGTTCCTGGCACATTACCGCAGAAGACCCCTTACATCCACCATTCGAACTTTCCATACCGATGATCATCAACTCAAATTATCTCCGAGCCAAGCCAACTTTAAAGCCAGATTTCTTCAGAGCCGACTACGAAAACATCGTGATGTCACTTAGCTCTGTAGACTGGGAAAAAGAATTGGGAGGTCAACGAACAACTGATGAAATGATTGAGACTTTCTACATAATATTGCACAAAGTTATTAACCAAAATGTTCCAATGAAAAAGATATTGGGCAATAAATACCCTAAATGGTATACCCGTAGTCTTATACGCCTCCTCAAAGAAAAAAATAAATGTCGCATCAAAGTAAAAAAGTACAACAATCCTCTGGACATTCTATCATTTGAGACAATGCGTGCAAAATGTAGTAAACTCAGAGAAGACTGCTACAGGGATTATCTTGTAAAAATAGAAAAAGCACTCACACAGGATCCGAAACTGTTCTGGACATTCATTAAAAACAAAAAGAAAAACAGTAGTACGTACCCAGCCGAAATGTGCTACCGGAACAAGACGGCAACAAATGGACGTGATATTTGTAACTTATTTGCTCAGAATTTTGCTCAAGTTTACAATGCCTCATCCTTGGTGAACGTATCAAATAAAACTGATAGCTATCTTGCCACCTCAGGCATCTGTAAATTAGAATTTAGTATAGAAGAAATATTCCGAATGCTGCTATCCTTAGACGAGCGTAAAGGTGCAGGCAGCGATGGTATCCCACCGATATTCATCAAAAGATGCGCAAAGGCATTGTCATTTCCCCTTAAAGTGATTTTCAACAAGTCTATAGACGCTGGCGTTTTTCCTGTGAGATGGAAGCAAGCTTTAGTAGTCCCTATTTTTAAATCGGGCACAAAGCAACATGTATCTAACTACAGACCTATATCTATCTTAACCATATTCGGAAAACTACTTGAAAAGCTGGTGACTGAACGCTTATCAGCGCATGTAAATCACTATATCACTATCCACCAACATGGCTTCATCAAATCAAGATCAACATCTTCAAACCTCATGTGTTATGTCTCAGCTATATCAGAGTCTCTCGATAGGCGAATACCAGTAGATACCATATATACAGATTTCAGTAAAGCATTCGATAAGGTCGATCATAACTTGCTCTTAAACAAATTAAACCAAATGGGTGTAGGGGGAGTCTTACTCAAATGGTTCCAATCGTATCTTGTTGACAGAACTTCAATAGTCGTTATCAATGGTCACCAATCTGATACCTTTCCAGTGACATCAGGCGTTCCGCAAGGCTCGCATTTAGGCCCCATTCTCTTTAACATATTTATAAATGATTTAGCGTCCTGTTTCAAACACTCAAATTTCTACATCTTCGCGGATGACGTAAAATTAATGAAACCCATAGCCACTAACCTTGATTCGACTCTGCTACAAGCGGATTTAGATCGAATGACAGAATGGTGCAGGAAAAACAAAATGACCCTTAATACCTCGAAATGTCACTGTATGCAATTCTCTCGTAATAAAACATCACATATTAACAATTACACAATAAACCAAGAAACCCTGCAACGAGTCGAAGAAATGCGAGACTTGGGTATTATATTTGATAAAGAATTGAAATTTGATAGCCATATAATGAATATTACTTCTAGGGGATTCAAAGTGCTCGGATTCATCTTGCGTAATAGCAAAGAATTCAGTAAATCTTCGACCAGGATCAAACTATACAACACCATAGTCCGCCCAGTACTTGAATATAATAGCACCGTATGGAACCCCCACTACGATGTTTACATTAAACACCTGGAATCGATACAAAAACGTTTTCTGTATCATCTTTGCTATAAAGACCGTCTAGCTAAGAAAATTAGGGGCTACCACTTCAGACTGAAACACTACAGTATGTCCTCACTGGTAGACAGGAGAAAACTGTTAGACCTTCTATTCATGCACAAATTATTCAACGGGGTCGTTGACTGCAGCGAGCTTCTTGGTAAGCTGCAAATAAATGCACCATCTCGCTTGCCGAGGAAAAGCAACTACAATCTTTTTAATGTGCCGGGGTCTAAAACAAATTTAGGACACTTTGCCGTTCTCCCAAGGCTCTGTAGGTTTTACAACAACTTCTCTAAACGCAACAATTTGGACATAACATCTTGCAAAACCAAATATAAGAAAGAAGTTAAAATGATACTGTCAAACCCACAATATTCTTGTTCCGATCCTTGAATTTTATTGTTCCGCTAACTAATTATTGTTTATTTCTAATTATTTTATATTTATATTCATACTTATATTATTTCTGTCAAACTAATTAATTAATTGCCTAGATTATATGTGAATGATGTGGTCACCTATAATTAGAGGAGCACACTTGTATTGTACTGTCCTTGAATTGATCTTTTGTATGTAACTGTGTAACCTCTGTTGGAGATCCAATAAATAAATAAATAAATAAATAAATAAATAAACAACTATCAACTTAAACTATATGAACTTATGAGCTGAAACCATTATCTGCTGCTTCCAAAGTTTCTCCGTCCGTATAAGAAGAATTATATTAGGAAAATTAAATATCGGTAAGATATATTTGTTATCAGTTCTAGTAAATGTAAGCGATGATATTTTACAAAACATGTTAAAAACCCTCACGCAAGATTGTATTAGGTACACACAAATCAAGTCATGAATCGAAATACTGTTTGTTTGTTCTAAAAAACGACAATTCTAAACACATAATTCAAAAAAACAAGTAGCCTTTCAGCATAACGCCACCTTCTACGGACCGATAAAATGTCACTATCACAGAATTTGATAACAAATCTACACAACACATTATATCTATAGCTAGATAATTATTGTGATTTTTATAACACGTACTTAGATATATTTTTCTTTATCGTGTTGTGTATCTTAATCTTTCAAGTTCGATGTTGGTATATAGGTACACGATAATACTCGATTCGTACCTATATTTATCACACTTTCTTACACTTTGATTAATGCTTTTATAATATTTTTTTAATGCACAAACAATATCAAACTTAATTATTTGCAGTGTGCATTTACTGAGTGATATTCAAAGTCCGATCCAAAAGGATTTTACATAACGTTCCATTACGCCTTATTCCCTGAAGGGTTAGGCAGATGTGTACTAATGTAGACCCACAGTTTGTCGGTATGTTTCGGTCCCACGTAATACCCCTATTATTGCGAGCCTATTGCTATTAACATTCTTCCATTCTTCCATTCTTGTAACACAGGGTAACCTAGTACCGGCTCCAGTCTCCACAACATGTCATTTGCTACCAAATGGTATTTAACATCCATGTACCTACTTTACTGTATAAAAATGTTTGTGGAGAAAATAAACGATATAAACGATATTAACCGGGGACAAATCCAGGCTTCGAGCTACTACTGAGAAATGTAGCACCAACTTATTTTAAAACGTCAAAAACTAACTAACTGCCTCAGTCTAGTGCTCCCAAGCGCAACTGCCACGCTAGACGTCTTGGGTTTGATTAGATGTAACAGTGTTATTAGGTTTTTATATGAAGTTCTCAGTAGCAGCTTGAAGTTATGATGTGTGCGCGGTTAATGGCAGTAGGCTCGGTTCCTATTCCATTGAACTTAAATATACCGTCGAAGTGTGGGTATACCTACACCTCTGCGTAACCCTTCGGGAAATACAGGCATGATGTACTCGTACCTATGTTATGTCCAAAATTTGTTGCCTTAAACTGACTAAGCAATAAGAATCTAAGTATCTGTACTGGGACCCTCGTGTAAATTAAATGTTTTACGTTACTGTAAGTATTACATATTCCTCGACTCGAGGTAAGGTAAAGAATCTCATTGTACCCCTAAGTATAGTTTGCTAATGTAAATAGGGAGTGAGCCTATTGCTATTATCTAACCGGGAACAAACAGAAATACTTGAAAATACACAATCGGGATTGAAACTCACAATCTTAAATACGCCAGCCGACCATTTGACAAAGATATTTTTTAAATCTTAGACAAAGGAATAAAATGGGATTTTGATGACTTGAAAATTGTATAAAATATAAATAAGTAGGTAATTCAACATTTTCTGCACCAAAATATAATATGATAAGATTCTTCCAATAATTGAAAAAATAATTGCTGACGTCACGAGCCGATTCGGTTATTAAAGATAACATTGGGTGTTTTACGAGTCGAAAATGTTATATTATCAGTATCAAAACACAGCTTATCATATCTGTGTGACTCGCCACCTTCTAGGCAGGTATGTACCTATATTAAAATGGTGGCTTTAAAAATATCTCGAGTAGATTTCACCTTAATACAATAAAGGCCACTAAACTAAAACCGCATAAAAATAACTTTTAACAAAAAGTAAAACCTCCTTCAAAAACATAAAAATAATGTTAGGTGCACAACTGTCTCGGATGTCCGTTACTTCGACTTGGTTTGAACATTTGGACTTCAGGGCAAAGCAATCGTCAATTGACTATGAACATCGTTGCAAACGATACCACTTCTTACCGCTAGAAATGCGACGTTATGTGAATGATATCTGTTTTCTAGTGAACATCGCTAATGGCTCGATAGATTGTCCCGAACTTCTCAGTAAAATACTATTGCGTACTAATCAGAGTAACCTTAGGAGACGTCCACTACTGCAGGCACCATCCGCAATGACTAATTACAGGCGCAATACCTTCAGTATACGCAGTATTATAGCATTTAATAGTTTACCATCGCACTTGGAGATTGATCTTTTCTGCACTAGCGCACATAGAATAAGAAAAATTCTAAATAAGGAATACTTTGGTGACAGTCGTAAATAGTTATTGATAGCTTTAACACATCTGTATTGAGTAAAGATTTTTCTTTTTATATAATGTTATCTTGCACGAACTGACAAAAACATCGTACAAAACATTTTTATTAAGATATTATTTATTATTGCTATTTAACGTTTATTATTAGTCTGTAAGCTTTCTGTAAAATATTCTAAATAAATTTGTTTTCGCCACCGTTATTTTATTTCAACATTTTTAGTAGCGAGTAAAATTTTACGTATGCTTAGACGACGTTATCATTTTATCATTTACGTGTTATTGTCATTTTGTTCTAAATTTTTGACCATTTTATGGGAGCACCACTGAAGTATTACCTACCGATCAAAAAAGAATCATCAAAATCGGTTTATACAAAAAAAAACAACATACAGTCAAATTGAGAACCTCCTCCTTTTGAAGTCGGTTGAAAGTAGTTCACATGTCCTTCTTATGAAGCGAAATATTTTCTGTGCGAAAGTTCTTTAAAATTTATTCAGTTGAAGAACACACGACGTACCTACCTATTAACAGTTAGGTAGACATAGTATAAATTTCGATATAAGATATAGGTATAAGTATATAATTTTGTTAGATAAGTATAGATTCGATGAGATAGATAGGTTCCTAAGCTTGTGTGAAATGATTGTGGGGTTTTTCTTAACCTTACTACTTATGGTTTAGAAGATATCCACCAGCTTGTGAAATTTTTGTACCTTACTACCAACTGAAATTAATGAATATTTTATAACGTTATAGAAAAGGATGTCCATAAGTATACACATTACGTTCATAATGAGAAAAAAATGTATGTAGCCTAGCCTACTTATATAGCCTACTTATGTTATTAGTTTATTACAGTATATACTGTTAAGTTTTTAGAAGCTCGAACTGTGAATTCCCGCCCATTTAATGGCAAAAGCCTCATCCCTAATATCCATAATAGTATTCATTTGAAACATACCGGACCGGCCAAATGTATAGTGTACAGCAGTATACCTCTGCCTAACCCCTCGGAGAATACAGGCGTGATATTATAAACCATTGTTAGATTTCCGACATTTAGATTGACTTGTCCGCTACTTTCAACAGGTCTCATAAATTGATGATTGGTATCACCCAATATAATTGACAGCCAATATCAAAAGCCTACCAATACAATACCGTGTCGTAATAATTAGTGTCGTATGTACACATTTGTGTCATCTGTACCCTATTACAAACTTCTATTTACTATCCACACACGCAAAATAATACTGTAGATTTTAAGCAGTAAGGTTGAGAGCTTACTTTTAGGAGTGGAATGATAAATTGGTATAGATAAGAGTTTGTGTTCACATAATATATCATGTTTATCTATAAACAAACTCGGTAGCTGGCAATTATTTTAGATTTCGACGCCTCCATGGATTTTGGGTTATCTGTTATTTTTTATTTTAAAGTGGAAAGTAATGCCTGTGGCGTACTGTTGAATCAAATTCAAAATTTAATCTGCATATCGTCGGACGAACGTTTCTTTCCAAAAAATAAATAAAATAAAAAACAGTAACTTGTGCTTTACGAGGTTTCCACTGCACGGCGATGATATGGAAAACCAACGAAATCAGCAAAAGTGGCGAGAGAGAAAACCTTGACAGAGCTGTCACTTATCTTTTTTGTTTTAAACGTTGATATAGAATTTCTATAACCCCCTGTACCTAACACATAACAAGACTTAATTTGGAAGTCATTTTACAATCGATATTCATAGCTCGACTGTAACTACCGTCTTAAATCCTGGAATAAAATTGAAATTTTGAACTATCTAGGGACTCAATTCGTTTTCGTCGATTCGCATCATGGTTCGTACAGCTCGTGGTGCGAAAAAACGAAGCACCCCATATTTCGTGGCAAAGCAGCACATCCGGTCTGAATTAACTAATCTTAAATTCACCATGAACATACATAACATAACATGAATAACATCTGGCCTTGATGCTAACTTCCAATTCCATCTTAGGTAAATGTATCCTAACTAGGTAATAATACCGAAATCGATTTGTCCTGTCTGTAACTTTTTTTTGTGGTGTACAATAAAGAGTATATAAATAAATAAAATAAATAAATTATAAATGCGAAAGTGAGTTTGTTTATTTGTTTGTTACACTTTCACACTTAAACCACTAAATCTATTATAAAAATTCTTTCATCAATAGAAAGCTACATTATCAGCGAGCAAAATGGCTGTATTTTTATTTTTTCTTAATTATAGATCCCTACGAAAATTACAATAATGTACTAACTAATATTATAAATGCGAATGTGAGTTTGTTCATTTGTTTGTTTGTATACTTTGACACTTAAACCACTAAATCTATTATGAAAATTACAATGTTACCCAAGGTATCAAAAGATTTGCCAATAAAACTCATTATTTGACGTGCGCTGCCAGTAGAACTAGTATTTTATATATCCAATTATTCACACCACACATCTATAAATATGTCCTATACGTATATCATATTATGTTCCTTAGGTATCAAGAAATAGAGGATGAATCCAAAGAAATACATCCATTAACATGTCAAAAATCTTGACTGCGAGATGCTAGCGAACTGGTCGAGTTGCGTGTGACTGCAAATTCATTTTATAAAGATACATTATAAAACAAATACCTACCTAGCACTCTTTTATAACTATGATAACACAACCACAAATAGAACACAATATATTATGTATCAAGGACGTCGCCCAGTCACATTTACTCGCCAAAAGCAATATAAACCCATCTATCTGTTCGTGCGCATTAAAGGATTACGAGAATTAGCTACCGGACTCCACGATAAGATAACTGACGGATTTGTACGACTCATGTTGTTTAATAAAGTTTGGAGGTGAACAGCGCTTTTGGTAGGACTGATTGATTTCTGGATGTGCGTTTATTCAAAGGTTTATTTTATTTAAGTACTAGCTTTTGCCAGCGACTTCGTCCGCGTGGAATAGTTACTTTGTTCCCTAGTCCTTCGCCCGCGGTTTCACCTGCGTTGCCCCGTTCCTAAGGGTTGTAGCGTGATGTTTTATAGCTTGAAACCTTTCTCATGAATCACTCATTTTCCCAACATTTCCCGTCACTGCTCTGCTCCTATTGATCGTAGCGTGATGAAAAGTATACTATAACCTGCCCAGGAGTATGAAGAACAATTGTACCAAGTTTCGTTGAAATCCGTCGAGTGGTTTTTGTTTTTTTCTATAACGAACATACAGACAGACAGACAGACAAAAATTTTACGGATAGCATTTTTGGCGTCAGTATCGATCACTAATCACCCGCTGATAGTTATTTTGGAAATATATTTCATGTACAGAATTGACCTCTCTACAGATTTATTATAAGTATAGAAGATAAGCAGGTAAAACCGTCATTAATTCATTATATTAGAACAATTACTTATTAGACACCATACATTTTTTTTTAAAGATTAGGTAATCGCAATGTTGGTCGCACATTACTAGTATTCTTGTTAACCTCTCGTGCTAAGCTAAATGTTTGTGTTACGGGTGGGTTCACGTTGGTAGTGCAATAGGTGAGTTTCGCACCAGCAACCACATGATCGCCAGTCCGACGCCCTAGCCATTAGGCTACCGCCGCATCATTTTATAATTTGTATAGGTACGACACGATGCAATCACATTAATTATATTTACATTTTAGCTAATAACGATTAAAAAAATACATAACCATACCTATATAGTACCTTGTATCTAGGAAAATAAGTCCAGCTCTCTTCTAATATTGTTGTGCCCTACACGGTCCATAAAGGTTCTTGTCTAAATTACACCACCTCATTGTACATTATGGTATGTCAATAAAGAATATGAGTATGAATCATTTCAAGAATCCTGACTACCAGTTATATGTTTAATCCATAGCATATCAGCATCAGGCAGAGATCTCATGGCAGTTCTTTATCTATACAACATATAAAATGCTTTGTCCTGAATGACTAACCGACAGATCAACGCCCAGCCTAAACCGCTGATCGTCGAGACCTGAAACTTGAAAGGTGTATTCTTTGTATGACGTAGGCATCCTATAAGAAAGGATTTTTGGAAATTCAACTCCTAAGGTGTTGAAAAGTTTGTATGAAAGTCCGTCATTTTTTAGCGGGTGAAACCGCGGGCTACAGCAAGTGTAAAATATAATTGGCATCGAACTGATATCAATACCGTGTCGTGACACTGTGGGTCATTTCGTTCATTGTTATTTTTTAGGGAACATAGGGTTGTGTAATTAAATAATTGTATTGTCTAAATATATTTATGTTTTGCTAAATATATAATCATATTTTGATTTGATCTTAATAGTTTATCAGTAAATTCAGTCAGACTAGACGACGGCGGCTTTTGTATCAAGAATCTAGTGCAAATTACAATGTGAACAGACTGATTATTTTTGGATTCGTTGTTATCAGTGTCAAACATGTGCCAAAACTATTAAAAACTTTCAAATGTTTATTTTTATCAGTTTTCTTTATTAAAACCAAAAAGGCATTAGAAACAACTCGAACTCCAAAAAAATTGCATAAAAATGTCCACTAAAATAATATTCCAAACAAAAAGTATTAAAGTCAGTCACTGACCAACACTTGAAACAGTCCAATTTTGACTCTACAGCATTATGCTAAGGTTGATTTTGTCTTGAAGATAATATCTTGTCCTGTCAATTAAGTATGATGAAAAAAGCTACCTTGTCTTTCTAATTACGTCGAGATGGGTTGTCGACAAGGTCCAGAGATAAACAAATAAGATGATACTTTCCGGTTGAAGGTAAAAAATGGAGGAACAAGACGACATCAGATTATTGTTTGAGAAGTGTCAAGCGATTTCATCAAGACGGTTGGACAATTTTATTAATAAGTAAGTTACTATCGGACCCAAAAGACTGTCATGTCCACTTTTCTATTTAATATTTTCATAAGTGGACTTATTTTATCTTTTATAATGCGTACTGCTGAAATATGGAATGCACTTCCCGAGTGGGTCTTGCCTGATAAATATAATCTGGGTGTCTTTAAATCACGAGTAAATCGGTTTCTTCTAGCCAAGCGCGCTTCATCGTGGATTGCAGTATCGCTTAACATCAGGAAAACTGGCGGTCAAGCTTAAGCCTATTAATTTTGTTTCCCAAAGCGGTCCAACCATTCTGAAGTGATGCACAGTATTAAATAGATTGTAGGTAATTATTGTCATCAAGCATCTTTATCATCAATCCATATAGGTATTGTCCCTCTGTTGGCCACGGGTCTCTCTCAGAGTGAGAAAGGACTAGGGTATAGTCCACCACGCTACGTTACTGTGGGTTGGCAGACTTCACACGCATTTGAGAAAATTCTCAGGCGTGCATGTTTTCCTTTACCGTTCAAGCGAGTGATAATATACGCACGTAATTACGACAAATCAGAGGTGCGGGCCTTGGATTCGAATAACCATCGAGTAACCTTTGGCAATCATACCACTAGCCTTAGTATGTAATTAAGTATATTAAAACTAGAAGTCCCCGCGGTATTAGTCGTGACCTAAAGCTATGTTAAGCTTTCATCCGATAGATTTTGGATATTCACAGTTTAAGAGCCCCCACTTAAAATAAAAAAAAACTGAAATACCTTAATGTTTAGGTACTTATGATGAGTAGCGACAATGCCCATTTTCAGGTTCCTATCTTTAAAGACTCCGTTGCCCCCCTTAAAGTATGAAAATCTAAAAAGCCTGAAACATGTCTTTATTTATTTATGATGCATAGCTACAATTACTCCTTTAATATGTGAAAATCGAAAAATCTTGAAACACCTCATTATTTATTTATCCTCAGTACTTAACTATAATTCAAATGTTCGTGTTTTAACTTAACTCTAAAGAGACAAAGACTTTCATACAAACCTTTCGTTAAAGGCAAAATTTCCAAAAAACCATTCTTAGCAGATGCTTTCTTACGTGATAAAATAAACCTATGTTTCAAATTTCAGCTTTCTAGACTTTTTAGCTTTGGCTGTGCGTTGATAAATCAGTCAAACTAGCATAAGATGCATTGCGATGCAATTTTGGTACTGATACTGTACAGAGTCTACGTGACATGATTTCAACAAATGCAGCTTCACCTCTCGAATAGTTATATGACCCTCTGTCTACCTCAAAACCTAAACATTTTCATATCTACAGAACCAGAGTCATCCATGTCAGTTTATTATTAACACTTCGTTGTCATAGTTACAATATGTAACTGTATACAGGTATCTTTGTGTTCACGCTACAAGCGTTGTGGTGAACCGCGCCACGCGTCTGTATCGAATTAAGCTTTTTTAAATCGATTAATATTCATCCATGATTCTATTACTTACCAGTGATGGCGTAGTAGATAAAGGAGTCGTCTTTCTTTATTTTTTTTTTAAATGTTGCCAGACTAGGATTTTCTCCTGTATCGTGGGTGCGTTTACAAACACAAATTCTCACATACACAAATGCCCAGACCCGGAACAACTACCTGTAGATCATACAAATATTTGCTCCGTGTTGTGATCGAACCCACAAAACGTGGTGCAGACGCCGATCGCTCAGCCGCTATGCCAAACGTGTCGTCAATTTAGTCAAATGTCATGTGTCAAATGTTGTCTGTAGGGTAAGATTGTATGATTCATTCGAGCCAAAATCTTTTTGAATTTGGAGTTAAGGATTTAATACGTAGCAACTGCCTTTTCTGCGGATAATCAAGTTTTATAGTGCGACTTAAGAATGACTAGCTATGTCCACGATTGGACTGCAATTAACTATAGGCTGCGTTACTTGATTGATTTACTTGGTGCAATCCAATTATCGGGCTATCATAATCATAGGGTTAGACCAATTGTAAAGATTCGCAGACTTCTGATATAGTTACAAGATATGTGATGGACAAGTCAGACCAATTACGTGTAATAGTTTTTTTCCAAAGCAGCCTAACTGTTAACTCTTATCAATTGAAAACACTGCGCCGCTATGCGTTAAATGGAGAGATGTTAATATGATCGTCCGGTGCACACTGTACCCTTGGCATGGGCCGTCATTCCCGCTATCCACCTATGCTACGGAGAACTATCATTATGTTGTTCACATCTGAACGTATCAAACTTATATCTGAATGATCAAATCCATTCGACGCGAAACTCAAACCTCTTTTAACTTTTGTCGCAAAGGCAATCATTTATCTTGACACAGTAAAAGCAAAACCGCGGGCAACTCCACAGGGACGCCTCAGCTTTTTACACAAGAAATACTCAGAACAACTCAATTCCCATAGGAAAAGCAAATTCCTCCAAGAATTAGTCACAACTCCTGTACAAATTAAAGACAGGTGAAAAACCAAATTACATGTGCATTTTTTAAACAAAAAATCATTGAATTTTCGAGCTTATGCTTGTTGATTTGAGTGTTGTGTTAGTTTTGCGAGTGTATGAACGTTCTGTGTGCTTAAGCAGTGATGGTTTTGTATGAGACACGCGTTTCGCAGTAGGTGGTCATAAAATCTCTGGTTGAAATAACTGTAAAAGGCTTAGAGCATCGATATCAATAATTATATTGTTTGTTATTTTAATTACCATCAATATATTATAGAGAATTGCAAAGAATTACAGAGAATTCTTTCCCTCAATTAAGTATTAAGCTTTGTTTGAATAGGTTCGTTTAACATTGTCGTTTGGTCTTATCCTTGCTGATAAAATTACATCGCGGCATGCACGTACCTACGCGTTGATTGAGAGATAAGATTCCAAAATTAAAAATGTTTATGTGGGTAGGTTGTGGGTAGGTATAATGAGCGGCAAATAACTTAAACTATGAATGAAAGGGACAGCTAATACAGCGTAATACGCACTGTCACACATCATTGTTCAAGCCAACTCTTTCTTCTTAGCTCAAGATGTATGCCGGGCTCTATACATTGTTTACTACGGATACGGAATTGCTGCACTCTAGTGTGGGGACAAAACTCTGCTAATGTGAGGTCTACATGGACGGTACCTGATCTATAAGATTTTATTTACGTTTTACGTTCACGTTGTATCAGTTCGAACTAAACTACATTAATTTTCAGAGTTCCTTCGCAAGTAAGGAGGCTAGATAGCAAGGTGTTGCGATGTTGAGATAACGCGCCGTAGCCGACATGCACGGAAATTGCAGTCAGCGGCGCACGCATGCACACGCGCGCAAGATTTGCACGTACACATTAGGCGTATATGGAACATTTCACAGGTAGCTGGTAAAAAAATAATATATCGAATACATACATAATCAACCCATTCTATTGTCCCACTGCTGGGCACGGGTCTCCCCTCAGAATGAGAGGGATTAGGCTATAGTATGATATATATCGAATACATTTTCATAAATCACACCTGCTACTAATACATTTATTCTGTGTCGCGGGCAGATGCTAGTTGTAAATAAGTAAGTATTCTTGATTTAATCGATTCAGACTATGATAGTAAATTCTCTTAATTTCCTAAAAATGATGACAAAACGTAGATGTTCTTACCTATGTCTCAGTAAAACCTACAGGTTGATGTCAATATTTTATCTTTCACGTCTCAGTTTCTACCTGTCGTACTGACACGGACCCGACTCAGAAAAAAACGACATACCGATGCCGTTCCGAATCATTGAACGATTGACGGCCCGTACTATGATGCTCAAACTTTTGTAGAAAATATGTATTTAAATATAGTAAGAGAGTAATTTTTTCGCATTTATGGGATAAAAGCTCTAAAAGGTTCCGTGTACGAGTATTGGTATACTAGTTTAAAAAAAATGTATTTAGAGAATTTGGACACGACTTAGAGAGTAATTTAGTATTTCACTATTAGTCCAACTTATATATTTTATTACGATTAACAACTTACCTATATATTTTTCTATGATTTTAAAAAAGACGTGATAAAGTCACACTTAACCGTAATATAAAATCCCACTAGCAGTAGTATCCTGTATTCAACTGCCTTACGGCCAGTTTCAATATCCAATCTGTCGATAGATTTGATTACTAGAGATAGAATTTTGACATAAGCTCCATACAGCTACTGTCAAAATCCTATCTCTAGTAAGCCAATCTACTGACAGATAGGATATAGAAATCGGCCGTTATCCGAAACGACAACAATTATTGGAAAGAAAAATAGCAAATAAGTAAATGTTTGAGCACCGCACCATATCCGCCGACTCGCGACAGCTCGTGTTGTTGTGACAGCTCGCCGGGAAGCCTGCAACATCCAACGTCTAACAACAGTATTATGTACGCACACTTTTAGTCCGCTGCCCAGCTCCACTGGACTGGACACAGGCCCCATAGGGAATTGAGAGATTTGCAATTTGAAAGTTAAAACATCTTACAAAAAATTTGAGTTACAAAAACAGTTTTTTAAAGTTGCTAGCTTATCGGTTTTTTATCGGATTCGGAGAGTGTGCATCAGATCTCCACGATCTTATTCCCTCTAGCCCTTTCCACTATCGTACGACCAGAACCACGAAAAAGCGTCATCGATTCACGGTGGACATTCCAAAAGCCCGAACGAAACGCTTTAAGTCCACTTTTATAATACGTACTGCTGAAATATGGAATGCACTTCCCGAGTGGGTCTTCCCTGATAGATATAATCTGGGTGTCTTTAAATCACGAGTGAATCGGTTTCTTCTAGCGCGCTCCATCGTAGATCGCAGTATCGCTTAACATCAGGCAAACTAGCGGTCAAGCGTAAGCCTATCACGAATAAAAAAAAAAGTTTAAATTACAATAATCATAATTTACAGCTTGTATTATCCCACTGTTAAGTAAATTATAAGGCTTCATTCTTTTATGGCAACTATTACATTATTTTTGACAAAATCGACCCTTTAAAGTTTACACTGTTGCGTAACAACAGGATTAATCTAAAATCATTGCAGCTATCGTCACAAATATAACTCGGTCGATGTAAGCTGGTTATCTGCGATATGAACTGCCAACACTATCGTAATTTATTAGCGATTAATCAATTTTACGTTAATTTTGTTTTAGAGTTCCTCGAAATAATGTTTCAATTACAGTGGGTTTATTATCGTCAACGAAGGGATTAAACATTTTATGGTTGGTAGAAAAATAAAACAACTTTGTTACCCACCCCAGTTATGAAATAGTTGAACATTAGATAACATTATTTTATTTGCTTTACTATAAAATAACTTTATAATCTTAGCATGGAAAATGCAAAAAAATCACAAAAAGATAATTAGATAACATTTTCAAAGACATACCTTATTACCTATGCAGATATTGTGATGATGATAACATACCATCACGCCTATATTCTCCGAAGGGTTAGACAGGGGCGTACTAATGTACACCCACATTCTAACTTAATTATGATTATTATTTATGTTGGACATTCCAAAAACCCGAACGAAACGCTTTAAGTCCACTTTTATCATGCGCACCGCTGAAATGTGAAATGCGCTTCCCGATAGATATAATCTGGGTGTCTTTAAATCACGATTGTATCGGTTTCTTTTAGGCAAGCGCGCTCCATCGTACATCGCACTGTCGCTTAACATCAGGCGAACTGGGGGTCAAGCGTAAGCCTATCAAGAATAAAAAAAGGTATCTAGTACCTATGTAGAATTGTAGACCTACGGAATCAAATGTTTCAAATAACCTTAAAATTTTAATAACCGTTATCAGCACTGCGTATCATGGTAGCATTGATGATATTTTCATTTGATTTTAACAATAGATTATGGTTGTTATGTTTTTGACTAAATCTTGCGCCGGCGTCAAAGTCAGCGCCATCGTACTATCACACTGTTATCAAACACGTAAACAGGTTGGTATACCTACGTTTAGACCTGTCGGAGTCGTTGTTTTTTTCCGTAAGCAAAAATCAAATTTATCACTGAAACCCTCGCTACAGAAAGTCCCGTAAGGCAGGATATAGATAGCTACTACTGCAACTACTAGAGGAAACCCAGAATAACACAAGCCATGAATTCAAAGTTCAAATGTTTTTATTTCAAATAAGCTTTTACAAGCGTTTAAGAAACGTTATGATTCTAGTTACACGGTTCCAAAAGGTTGATCCTATGGAGAAGAATCCGGCAAGAAACTCCATGGACACTCTTTTAAAATAAATGGTGTTACAATCTTCACTGGTACAATGTTGCGATATGAGGATGTGTGAACACTGAATGCCAAAGTTGGACCAAAGTAGATAATTACTAGAAGGTTCTCAGTGTTTGAGAACTCGATGTCATTATAAGAAAATAAATGAAGTTATGAAATGAAATGAAATGAAATGAAATTATTTATTCTGCAAGTAGATCCTTAGAGATACTTTTACATGTCATGGTTTGGGTTTTTTTTAGCTAGATGGCTTCGGCATTTCCTAACTGACGACCTCTGAGAAGAAACACCGAAACAAACTCAGAGAATCATGGTCTCTTTTAAAGTCCAGACATGGAAGAACACTTAGAAGTGAGTGGTATGATGTAGGGTAATGTCTGAAATGGCCTTTTGAGGAAAGAACCATAGCAGCTTTGAGTAGACCAGTCCCAACTGACGGCACGCATGCATCAGTCATCGTGTAGCTCAACCATAATTTAGGGAGCTCAACGACGTTATGTGGTAAAATACACACATCATCAAAGCAGGATATAGGAGTCCACTCAGACATGCCTCAATGTACACACATTTACAGAATCAGTTGAGATAAATAATACTAAATATGAAGACATCTCGAAATGTAATGAATACAGATTCTGTGAAAACTATGTCCATGTATTCACTATAGATACTAAATGCCAAGCCAACACAGCATGAATTAGGTAGGTAGGTACCTTTGACGGTACAACATAATATAGTTTTGGCAAGACTATATCTTGCCAAAACCATAATGTGTTGTACCGTCAAAGAGTACCTTCCTATAAAGTTAGGTCAGGGATTAAGGATCCTCAGAGATCCTATGAGGTTCATAAGAGGACTGAGCTTCTGTCTTTAAACTTATATAAAAATTCAACTTAACAAGATATGTAATATAATTATGTTTATGTTTTCAAAAGTCAAAAAGTAGGTCGTGAAACATACGCGACGTTGCATTTCAATTTTTTTACCCTGACCTTTTTATGGGAACAGGAATTTTAATATAAATAATAGGTACCTACCAGACTGAGCCACAGCGAGACGTGGCCAGGTTTAGCTACAAGTAGTAACTTATAATATTAATATTATTGCGTATTTATATCCTGCTGTTGTAACTGTTATTTGCTAACCCTTATCTTCTATAACTATACATATATGATATAAAAAAAAATTGGTAGAACATAAAAATAACATTGTCAAAAAAATTATCATTTTTTTACAAAATAAACAGAAAAAATAGTATCTCATGGCTGTATAAAATGGGTCTCCAGATCAGCATGGTGTCAAACACAACAGAGTGTTTGACGCTGGTTTTCATCCGGAGCCCGTGCCCGGTGCTTCCACGGATACCAATCAGTACATACCTGTTGAGTGCCTGTGTGTAATTGAGTAGTTTTAAAATAAATTATAGTAATCATAAAAATAATAATAATAACTAGCTAGTTATTATCACAATGACGAGAAAAAGATTGGAGAATGCCACATAATGTTCGATCAAGTTCAGGCTAAGATAGGTGTTCCTAAAGATGAAACGATTGCACAATAAGTAGTGCGGGTCCACCACACTGGGGGATATGGACCTCATAATGCATTCATGTTTATTCGGAGATCTCGGAACCAAATGTGTACTCATAAGCATTGGCGGACTAAGCCCCTCGGGGGCCCGGGGCAGAAACACTAAATGGGGCCCCCCTAATACAAGTCATAGCGGCTCCCCGCAGGCGTCCCCTATGACTATGATATAGGAATAGACGAATATTTTTTACGATATCTGAGTTAGTCCCGTAGTAAAGTTTATTCACGTACAAGAGTAGGTGAGGAGGAGACATGCACCCTTTAAACTTTACATTAGGTAAGTAATAAGTATTCCTTATTGATACAGAATGATCTTATTGATATAAAAGGTGTAAACAAATCAAATACAACCATGAATCTGCTAGGAATTTGATCAAAAAGGACTTCTTGAGATTTTGGGGCCCCTCAGGACCGGGGGCCCGGGGTGGACCGCCCCTTTCGCCCTACCACTAGTTAGTTAGTACGCCACTGCTCGTAAGCAATTAATATTTGGGGATAACCTTTCAAATCAATCGATATTACTTATTAAGGTTTTTAAAGCAGGTATTTATTGCAGAGTGCTTAATGTATTTCCCAACCGTACGTTATATGTCTATATGTATAACGTACGGTCGAACAAACCAATAATCTGCTCAACCCGAAAATGCAATGCAGATAAAAAATCGACAGAAAATAAAACCTCAAAAACTTTACAAAACTTGTCACGTGTCACCCGACACAAAAGATGTGTATCTGTGACGGACGTGTTACGGGGCTCACAAAAAGATCAAAGAATCACAAAAATATCAATGGCACATAATCTTTGGGCTTAAGCTAACAATATTAGCCGCAACAATAGAATAATCTTTGAATCGGTAGCCGTAATACGTTCAAATGTCCTTTTAACTTTTTGTAAGTAAGTGACAGGTATTTTTTTTAATTTAGTATTTAAATCTTGAAGAAGGATAATAGTCCAAGTGGACTAGAAGGGTCGTTTGTCGCATTTGTTTAAGTTCAGAGGAAGGGTTATGATTTACATTCGCATATTTATAAGCGGTGAAGGTAATTAAGACTTTAGAATTAGAGGAAACCGTAGTATTTGATATCACTAAAGGTTGTAATTGTAACTATGTACCTACATCACAATTTAGAGTAGCAAGCTCCAATTCAAATATTAATTGCTATAATATTTTTTAAAGGCGCTCCAATGTTTTGCTTGCTGACGCCATTGCTCTTTGTTTTTGACGAGGAAGAAATGTTTTTAATAAATACACTTGCTCACTCCTCAACAGTGTAGATTTTTACTTTCACCAAATATTAATCTTATTATTGTTTTATTATTATAGCGATCTTTTTCTGTGAATAGCCAATGACTAGACGACTTACGGCCAAAATGCTATCTCACGATCGTTTTCACTAGAATTAAATGTGACATACCTAATCGCCATAAGAAGTATTAAGAAGTAATGCCAAATTACTATATCTAATAGCGAAAACAATCGTACCATCACGTCTGTATCCCCCGAAAGGTTAGGCAGAGGCGCTAATAATGTACACTAATAACTAATGTACACCCACAGTTCGCCGGTATGTTTAGGTCCCATGTAATATGGTGTCTAGGTCTCATGTATAATGGTGGCGAGCCTATTGCCATTAACCGGGAACAAATCCAGACTCCGAGCTGCTACTGAGAATTTCATAGAAAAACCCAATAACACTTTGCTCGACCTAGGGATCGAACCCAGGACCTATAGCGTAGCAGTCGCGCTTGGGACTACTAGACTAATGAGGCAGTCGAAAATAGAGAAATCAATCGAGAGATAAAAATTTTAATTTCCAGCTGTAAGTAGCACATTTCTGCACACGTGTGTCCGTATAGATCCAGATATGATCCTCTGATTTACATATATTAAGTAAATACCACTCATAAATTGTTAAAATAGTGAGGGAAAAACATGTTGATTGATGCAAATAATACTACAAAGTTATTAAAGAAGGGTCAATAATGTACACACTAGGCCACCCTATGGCACGGAGGTAGGCACATAACTGTGACCTTATTCCATTTATTGAGAAAGAAAACCAATACCTACTTCCTTTTTACTTTTACTTAATACTACTTCTTGTAGTGCCTCTCCAACTAGTATAGGTTGGCAGTCAGCTTTGCATATTTATCCTTATTCTTCGATACCAGTCCATTGTCGGATGTTAGTCAGCCATGACATTTTCGTAGGATCCGCTTTCCTTTTGCCAGCAACTTTTCCCATCATGATGAGTAATGTAAGAGCTCGTATCTAGGATGTCTTAATACATGTTCCAAATATGTAACTTTTCTTTGCTTGATGGTTTGCAAAAGTTTGCGGTTCTACCAAACCCATCGTAGGACTTCCTCATTCGTCATTTTTGGGTTCCTGAGATCGACGTCATACATCGGTAAGTCCACGTCTCAACTGCTTCTACCTATACGTATTTTAGGTGTATACTTTAATTGTCCAGCTCTCATAACCATATAGATCTGATATTCTTAACAAGTTAGTAGGAGAGTGCGCAAAGAGGTCTTAAGATTGCGATTACATAAAACTTTTTTCATAGTATTAAAGATACTATGGGCAATTGTTTCTAATAATAGTCAAGTCAATAGTCGCAATACATCAATCTTAATAAATATCAGTCCCTAACTTTATAATGAGCAAAATAATAATAAGTAGGCACCTAATGATGGTCACTAATCTTCTATACTTATAATAAATCTGTAGAGAGGTCAATTCTGTACATGAAATATATTTCCAAAATAACTAGCAGTGGGTGATTAGTGATCGATACTGACGCTAAAAATGCAATCAGTAAAATTTTGGTCTGTCTGTCTGTCTGTTTGTCTGTCTGTCTGTCTGT
Organism: Acronicta aceris; assembly: GCA_910591435.1. Lineage (NCBI taxonomy): Eukaryota > Metazoa > Arthropoda > Insecta > Lepidoptera > Noctuidae > Acronicta > Acronicta aceris. The sequence goes on along the minus strand of OU342767.1, from coordinate 866,475 downwards.
CTGTCTGTCTGTATGTTCGTTATAGAAACAAAAACCACTCGACGGATTTCAACGAAACTTGGTACAATTGTTCTTCATACTCCTGGGCAGGTTATAGTATACTTTTCATCACGCTACGATTAATAGGGGCAGAGCAGTGAAGGGAAATCTTGGGAAAACAGGAGAACTTACTCCATTTTTTAAGCTTCCGTCGCGTGTGCAGCCTTTATGGTTAAAGCTACACAGAAATCATGTATGACGGAAATGTTCTCCTTAAAATTATATAAAAAATATTCCACGACAGCAAATGTCTATCTTTTATGGTTGAATCACAATAACACGTGTAACTCCCGATAGCTTAGCAGTTCGGAGCTTTCTGATTATATTTGTCTACTCTTACGTTAGGTGACTGACTGACTGACATAGTGATCTATCAACGCACAGCCCAAACCACTGGAGGGATCGGGCTGAAATTTGGCATGCATATAGCTACTATGATGTAGGCATCCCCTAAGAAAGGATTTTGATAAATTTCGACCTACAATGTAGGGGTGAAATGAGGATGAAAGTTCATATGGAACAAAGTAACTATTCCACGCGGACGAAGTCGCTGGCAAATGCTAGTACCTATTAAGAAGATGACACTAAAATCAAAGGGAATACCTACCTGTAAACCGTACCGTATAATACCTCACTTGGTAGAAAATAAAACCAAATTACTTCAACTAAAGTTAGTTTTTATTTAAATAAAATATTGTTGTGTAAAAAATGAGGTAAGTACTTATACACGAATATAAAATAATAATTATATTTACACATAAAAAGAATAGGATAGACTGCTTCCCAGAAACGTGATATACAAAATTCGAAATGTTATTGAGGTACCGCACTATAGACGATAGGGTCCCAAGTAATAGAGAAAACAATTAAGAACAAATGCTTGCGACGTATGGACGTGAGGTAGACCACCCATTTTAGAAAAGTCGCATCAATATCTGACTGCCTCATTAGTCTAGTGGTCCCAAGCGCGACTGCTACGCTAGAGGTCCTGGGTTCGATCCCCAGGTCGTGCAAAGTGTTATTGGGTTTTTCTATGAAATTCTCAGTAGCAGCTCGGAGTCTGGATTTGTGCCCCATTAATGGCTATTGGCTCGCCCCTATAACATGGGACCTAAACTTACCGGCAAACTGTAGGTGTACATTAAGTACGCCTCTGTTGAACCCTTCGTGAATACAGGCGTGATGATGGTGATGTGCATCAATATAAGCTGGTTTCGTCGAACTGTACCGGTTTTACTAGCAGAGCTCCTACAGTATTACTAGCTAATACCCAATACCTGCGCTGTCAACTACGTGACTATTAAACTAGAAAAAAAAAAACTTGAATTACTTACTGGATAATCGAATACATTACAATAATTTAAATGTTTGTTGAGTTAGCACCGAGCAGTCTATCCAGGCAATTTTGCTATAGAGTTTTAAAAATGTAATGCATACAATTCACCTAATTTTACGCGTGAGCTGTAGATTATGAATGGTTAGGAACTAAAATTTAATTTTTTTAGCTTGACTTTACTTATTTATTTTACTAACAATATGGTTTTAATATTTGTTATTTTTTCTGAAGAGAAGCTGTTCCCAACAAACATCGGGTTCTCGTCAGTCGTTTCCAATATTGAGCCTCAAGGCTTTTTCTAAGCCTGCAGGATGTCCGAGTACCAGGGGTTGGAACATCCAAGTCTATTATCGATAATCTTGACGTTTGAAACATGCTTCACAGTGCATTAATATTTCCAGGGATACAAAACATTTTTAAAATACCCATAACTGAATCTTAAATTAGTCTATTCCTAATGAGATTTTTTAACATTAGCTCTAAACCCCTGCGAGTCATCGGCGGTGTAATGCACGGTGCGAGTTTTTCCGTCGGAGTCGATGAAGCTGTAGAAGCCACGGACATTGGCACCGTGACGAGTCTCCTGCGCAGCTTTGGTATCGCCTGTGATTTTGTCCTGGAATAAGGTAAATAGAGGCGGTTAATTTCAGTTTGACGACACGTTTGGCGTAGCGGCTGAGCGATCGGCTTCTGCGCAACGTGTTGTGGGTTCGATTCCCACACGGAGCTAATATTTGTATGATCTGCAGGTAGTTGTTCCGGGTCTGGGTGTTTAGTGTTTGTAAACGCACCCACGATACAGGAGAAAATCGTAGCGTGGGGCAACGTTTTAAAAAAAAAAATGTAATAGTCGCTAAGCGTAGGCAATTAAGTGTTTTTTTTTTTGTATCTTGGTCTTGTCTGATGGAGAGCGTGAATAAGGGCTAAGATGGAGAAATTCAAGTAAATAACCTTTAAGCTCTGTTTTTATGTGATAATAATAAGTAGAAGACAGTAGGTAAACTGTTTGGCACCGGTCGTAGATGTGAGGGCCAAGCGGAAGCGGATCATTAGATCCTGTTGCAATGCTATTTTAGAAACATTAGGGTGCTTTGTTATTGCTTGAAATTTGTTGTACATACGAGTAGGTTTTGAAAGCAGTGATAACTTAGTGATATCATCATGGATTGTCAAGTCATAGGTTACTAAATCCAGGGGACTTGTGAGTTTTCTTGATCACATGCTTATAAGTCAAGAATACTCGCTTACATCATGGAAACCTGTATTCTTAAGAGATTTTCTCACTTGATTTATTATAGTATTTAAACTAATTGTACATATCCATATCAGATTACCTACCTAGAGTTAAAATTATTAGGCACCTATAGAATAGAATACACGATAATTTGAGCCATTATTTATTGCCAAGAACATTATCTCAAATACCACAGAATGTTGTTTACAACTGACATTTAACTTAAACTTTGACCAAAACAATGATGAACAGATTTCCCTTTTATTATAAGAACCATGACACACGGGACGACTTCATCGACATTGCTTGATTTTGTAGCTGCTCTGCTGCAGATCCGTAGCGGCGTTGTACACAGAGATACATCAAGCTATAGTTTGAAATTTGGACCGCTCTTATTTCGTCCCAATAGTGGTGAATTTTGTCTTGCAATTGCATAGCTTGACATATTGTCGTATGTACCTACCACACGCTACTCACTACTCTCCGGATTTTATAAATATGACGCAGTAATAGCCGATGTACTGTGTTTGTGTGTCCTGGCTCTTACATTAACGATTCGTGTTCAACAATATTGGTTATCATAAAGTTCAATTTCGTGCCACTATTTCTATTTGGCTACACGAACCGATAAATGTGCATAATAATGTAGTCAATAAAATTATAGGGTGGTGGATAATGTAATACCTATAGGTATACCTAGTAGGTACTTAGAGAATATAAAGTGCAATTGGTCTAGTTGTTGCCAACGTGACTAGTTACGTGATGTTCCGGTTTCGATTGACCAGGTCGGGCCATGCTACGAATACTCAGAGATTCAGTTTGTTAATAAGCCTGCTATAACTTTTTTTTTTCAAATTTGTTAAGTAAATGTGAAAACTTTTAATAATCTATCATTATGTAAGTAGCTGTAAGTTTTCTGAAATTGAAAATAAAATAAAATAACCTAAAAATGAGGTATCTATGTGTATCAATGCGGAACTATTTAAACACATTGTAGAAGTATTCATACGTATATTATTAACATACGTAATTATGTAAAAAAAATAGTGCAGCTTTAATATATGCTTATAAATTTGAATGTAAGTAGGTACTAATTAGAATTCCTGCAATGATAAAATTAATTTCCTTAAAAAAATTATAACACTTGTTAAACTTCCTAGCTTAGAACGCTTTTCAAGTTTACTAAGTAATGTTAGCTACAAGACTAATTAACCTGTCGGTATCAATGAACTGTGGTCTAATTATTTTGTTAACCTTCATAAACAAAGACTTATTATTATAGAGTCAGCTAAGTTTTTATAGAGGGTGTGGTACTTACAAGGTTATGTTTTAATGTAGGATTATTTAATACTGTATTATTAATATTTTGAGTAAGCAAAGGTCAGGAGATATAATATTTTTATCATTGCTTATTATTTTGTCACGAACTCACGATATATTTTGACAGTTACAAATTCTAACCCCTAAGGTACATGACGTTATACGAATGTGTGGAACGTCTGTATCTACATTATACGTATGTGGATCTAAAATTTATTCTTTAGGTATAACAAGTTTGGGAAGTAACTGTGATTGCCATTTAAAAGTTGAACAGGCTTAGAACGAGCCATATTATATACTTATGTATTTGTCAATGTTTTTGTTCCATTCTTCATGTAGGATATAAGGGTTCATGGCTTCACTTGCCGAGGTAACATTGAGGATGGATCTAATTTTATAATCTTTATGAATCTTGAAAATGTTATTTTTTAGTGAAGGAAAAATTCAATCGGGGGCACGGTTCGAACCTGCGTCCTCTGGTTAGATACACCAGACGCTCTGACCTTTAAGCCACCGCGAGTCTCACCTGCCAGATCGAAATTTACCTTTACATTCTGAATGTGACGTAAAAATTTCAATTTTATTAATAAAAATCGCATAGCGATGCAATTTCACCAAGACCCACTGTCCTTCATTCGTCAACGCATAATTTTACGATAGTTGGGTATACTCTTACGTAATGGACCACGCCTCTACTACACTTCCTACTATGGCATTGATTGCCGACCGCATTCTTATTGTACCAGATGTATCGACGGCTACGTATGGAGAGAGATTTTACATATTAGTAGGTAAGATGCAGTGGTCCAAATGAGAAATTAGGTTTGCTGAATGAAACTAACTCAATATTTTGTCATTCTTTTTACGTCACTTATGAATTATGACTATGTGCAAGTTATAATTAAGTGCATAAATAACAAATAAATATAAGTAAAAATGGAACCTTGGAGTTATCGCTCAATTTTTGCGCTTGTAACTACCAGACAATTAAAACAAGGAAGTAGATACCTAGTAAAAAATAATTTGAATAAGCATTGCTTACTTATAACTTTATAACAATTCCTGTTATCATAATAAATGTTGTTATGCCTAATTACGTTGTTGCAATCAAATTTAATATTTTTACATCCTTGTTAATACTTATCATAAATGCGAAAGTAACACTGTTCATCTTTTTATCTGTTACCTTTTCACTCCTAAACCGCTGAATAGATTTCGAACACAAATTCAGGAAAACCCTACAAAACCACTGGACCTGAGAATCTAATCTTAAACTTCAGATAACCTCACGCTCAGCCGCCGTGCTTGTAACTACGAGTTTGAAAAGTGTAATGAAATTAAAGATGCAGTGTTCATCTGAAACCCATATTATGATCCAAACACAGATTCCTACAAGTTCGGTTGACGCGGATACAACAAGCTATTTACTACTACAAGTAGATAATGTCACATGACTTTTAACTAATATTAATTAGTTTTTTACACATACATCCTTGTAAATAATGTTACAATCATGTTATGAGATACCTATTAAGATTGCGCTGTAAGATTAATAGTTGGTACAGTCATAAATTCATTGTGAGCAAGACCCATTAATTTGAATGTCAGCCTCTTGACATTTGGGCTAAGACCCAACTTTGTGAGCGTCATAGCACGTAGGTGCTAGCCTCATGTACAGCATTAGCCCCACACATTATGCTAAGGGCTTTCCCTTAGCTTAGTGTGAAGACTTGACAGAAATATTACATAATAATTGATGAATATTGTTCTCGTTTTGCTTTGTCACGTTCTTACACCTATTGTCTTACATACGACCGGTTGCGAGCACTACGAACGATTTTCTTCATCATTGAATTCAGTTAATGAAAAGTTACAGATGCTTGGATTTGAACCTGAACCAACCGTACCCGTTGGTAGACGATCGACCTAGGCTTTATCTGGTTCAAAATGATCAATCTTATTCACGACAGCTCTCAGTGAAAGTTTACTATTGTAACTAGAATGCGTCGTGTGTCGCGTGAAAGTGTAATAGTAATGTCACTATTACAAGCAAAACGACAGTTTGAACTACCTACTTGATAAGTGAATGAGCTAGTTCATTGCATTTGCGTATCAGTTTGGTTGGTGTTATGTAAAAACCGAAACAGGTCCGAAGTTGCGTTATCTGTGATTTTAAGCAAACGAATCGGTCGAGAAAGAAATTGTAATACACCATCGCCTGTATCTCCGAACGATTGAATATTTCATACAAAAATTCAAATAATATTAATAATGCCCAATGTGGAATCCGGAATGTCATGCAGCAGGATTAGGCAGAGGCGTACTAATGTACACCCATAGTTCGTCGGTATGCAACTAGACCAATGAGGAAGTTTTATAACAATAATGAAATAATAACGGTTACGGTGCATGTATACCAGATGTACATGAATGTGGATCGTGTATAGACGAAGTCGTTTTCTGTTTTAAGAGCCCTTGGACCGAAGTTTGCACAACACACAATTTAATCAAATTGTGTTATTATTCGGATTTCGATACCGATACTCTAGGTTCCTACTCTGCAATTTCGTCTAAAATACTTCACTGGAAAGAAATGTAAGAGAATGCAATTCTTGATAAGTTTACCAAATTGGAACGAAAATTCGGTCCTTTAGTTCCAGTGAAGTAGTAGTAGACAAAATGGACGGTAAGAACCTAGATTAACGCTATTCGAATAATAACACAATTTGAAACAATATTGTTTGGATTACGATTTATTTTGGTAAAAAGTTTTTGTAGACAATTCAAGCTCCACCGGACCCTTATATTACAAAGGTTATATACAACTAAATGTTTGCAGATTTAATGGGATTACTCAGAAACTACCAGTAAGGTAAGAACTCCTTTTTTAATCGACAACACAAAAAAATAGATTACTTAATTAGAATAGTTACGTTCTACACGGATACATAAAGTCGAGTTCATGTATTTCCTTTTGTCACAGTAGGATAAAAAACGTTGAACAAGCAATAAGATTGTATGGAAATACTACCAGCAAGTGACTACATAAAAAAATTAGCGAGTGTTCCGTATTGCTACTCAAGATAATATTTGCTTGAACTGTTTTTATGCGTTGGAGGTTAATCGATTTATTTGACAAATATTTATTTAGAAACCAGAAAAAGGATAGCTAGGTAGGTACGCTTATTGCAAAGTCGAGTGTGTATTCAGAAGGCGAATTAGGTACAACGTACGGATTTTAAACGAAATTGTCACTCTCTACATCTTTTGTCTAGATTTTGCTCCGTGTCTGGATGTTTGTGAATGTGAGAATTTGTCTGTTAACTCACTCACTCATCCGCGTTAATCGTGAGTCGCTTTAAGGGGCCGTCTCCACGAACGATAATCGCGGCGATATTTTCGTCGTGCCACGTATTTCTAATATACTCTCTCGCCGCGATTCTCTTGCTCGTGGAGACGGCCCCTAAAAATAAGACATAACCTAGAGCAAAACCCTGTTACTATTACTACCCTAAAGGGGTTTATATCCCCGCTTTGTGCAATTAGCTACTCTTTCTAGCTCTGTTTGCAGTAAGACATTTTTACGCTGATAAAGCCTTGAGATATGATAATAACAAGGTACAAGGCAGTAAACTATTGTTTAGACAATTGAATGTTCCCTTCAATTAATGTTAGTGAGCGAGCAGCTATTAGTTTCACGGACAAAGTCACAGCCTGAGGCTTGTATCGACAATAAACTGTGATTTACAACCAACAATCATGTGATTATTAACCCATTAGAATGTTAACAAAATTGTATTGAATGCACCGTGGCTAAGTTCTACTATTTTACAAGATTGTCGAGATAACTATAGTTGTTAAATAAATAGATATTATGCAGAGGTATACAAAGTTAATTGGGTTAATTGGGTGTTATGAATGGAATATTTAGTTTCCAGGATCAAATTGAAACTCAGACCACCTTGGGAATTTTATAGGAAAATCTAATAACACTGCTCGACCTGGTAATAGACCGCAGGACCTTACGCTCAGCAACCACTGAGGCAGCCAATTTGGCAATCTGTACCCTTTACAAATGACCTTGTACAGCAACAAGTCACTTCAATGCTTAACAAATTACAAACTACATTTTTTATTTTATTTTAATATCGAACGCCATAATGTTAATTTAGTCTTATCCATTCCGCATTTTTTGAGTCACTTTCAAACAGGGTCGAGTCACCTCCTAATTCTCTGCACGACTAACCTCGAACCTGTTCACGACAATGGCAGAGTACCTACATGTTGTCAAAATAATTCAGATCGTTCGATCAAGGCGCACTGTCAAATCTGAACAGACAGCTCTCGAAGTCCAATGCACGTTTCGGATTATGAAGGTAACGACAATAGGGTACAAATAAGATTGGCGGGGTGGAGAGACAGACAGAGGAATAACTACCTTAGCCAGCCTGGTCGTACTTTGCGACCGTTTGTTTGTGAATTTGACGAACGAACACTTCGAGGACGTCACGAGTAGAATTGAACCTATAACACTCACCGCAACGGTAGTCACGGGACGACCATCTTAACCCGTACCAAAGTAAGATTTAATCTGTGACCATACGTGACCATACCATGCGTGCAGTCAATTGTGACGTAGCAATACCTAGTGGTTAGTGTCACGTATCAGTGACACGTTTCTTGGCGATTATGGTACGTGTCGTCGAGTGATTCCGGTATTCGCGTAGCTGCGTCGCTCGCTCGCGACACTGTCGACGATTCACCCTGTCATAAGATATATATCGTCTAGTAAATGCTATGCTAATTAAAATTGCCTAGTGATTACGATACATCTTGCAAGTTCGGCTTGGATTATGTTGAAAGGTATCACATGATGAAATTTGCTCTCTGTATCTCAATCTGGCCTGGTGTGATGTGCGAAAGGTATTATAGAATTTATCGATGCGGTGGCCGTTATTTAGCCCCCCATTTAAGCAGGCAAAAGATAATTATCGTATAGACTGTTATTGAACTACGACAGTACTACAATTAAGTACGAGCAAATGAAGCATACATCCAGGAAGAATGTCAAAACTGCTGACACTAAGGTTCGTTGGTCAGCAAATGAAAGCTATCGTCACGCCCCGATACTCGGCTGTATTGTTAATGAGTACTTCAACAATGAGTACATTTCTTAGTACTGGCTGGTTGTATTAAATACTGGTTGTTGAAGGTTAATTGCTGGTATTTATGTTGGATGCACATGCACATGCCTGGATTGTCGGACAGGCGTATTGGACAGAGACTCGGTGCAGATAGTATAAAAGGAAAGTACCTTTTACTCATAGTCGGTAGAATTCTGATATACCCTCCTACGTATAAACCATGAGGATTTCCACCCGATAAGTTGATGTAACTTTTTTTAAGTTAGATGTGTACATGTATGGACCGCAGTACTCCATACATGTGTAACAATGAAGACCTTATGTACCTAGTAGGTATATGTAGAGCTATTCGTAGATTTTTACGGCGAAAACAACGTGTTAACATGTGCGACCTTACATAATATCAATGTAAAAGTTAACCCGTTAGTCTCTTAAAGCCAAACAAGACATTTATTCAGCATTTTTTGCGTACAAATCGAGATCGTTGTCGTTGCGAGTGAAATAAGGCCACTGTCGCAACCCACGTGGCGGACCAGCTCCAACAACTTTCTTATACCCAATGAAGACTTGTATTTGATTACGCGAATTTTTACGGAAGAATTGAGAAATTATGCGTCGTTAATTACACAGTCATATTATATCACCACGTATGTGTTCTTTATTTGTTTTTATACATATAAGTAACTACATATATTACCATCATTAGGTACATGCTCGCCCCCTATTTCATGGGACCTAAACATACCGGCGAACTGCGGTTTAGGTACTTTAGTACACCTTTGCTTAACCTTTCGGGGAATACAGGCGTGATGATATTATATTACCATCACGCATCACGCATCAATTGTAGGTATATATTCCCGGAAGGGTTAGGCAGAGGTGTATGTACCTACTAATGAACAACCACAGTTCGCTGGTATTCTTAGGTTCCATGTAATAGGGGGCGAGCCTATTAGACAAGCATACATTTACGGATATGCCTGTCGGATCTGCCTGACAGACGTGCCAGGCAGGCAAAACTGCTGGTGTATGATGTAAACAGACACGGATTTGCCTGCCATCTGTCTGCCCGCTGCCCTTGGTCAAATTTACCGGATCGGACAACTGTGCGTGTGTGCGTAGCGATGGATGTACCCGCCAGATTTCACCTCAGTCACGTACTAACGTCTCTAATTTTTGCTTTGAAAGAGTAATTTTTACGGACAACCGTATATGCTGGCATCACGATTTGAACTGATGCCCGGACTCGTGTGTGGCGAAATCACGGATCCGGATCCGAGTCTCGTCTGACGGGCATATCCGTACGTGTATGTTTGCCTATTGCCGTTAACCGGGTACAGATCCCAAGCTCCGAGCTGCTACTGTGAATTTCACAAAAACCCAATAACACTTTACTCGAACCCCGGGAATCGCACCCAGGACCAGGACCATAAAGCAGAGTTTGATCTTTCAAGTCAGGTAATATTTATTAAGGTTTGAGATATCTTTACTTCTCATAAGAATTTACAATAATTCACTTACATGAGAAAGAATAAACACATACTAGCCATAGATTCCTTTATATGAGATCTCAAAAGAAATTAACATGAAAACAATTAATCGAAACAATTGGTTTTCTATTGCATGGACTAACTGATCTTAATATAGGTAAGTACAAACATTAGGCAGAGCGAAACCATTGCCTAACCCTTTAGAACTAACAACTGTTAGTAACTAGTAACTGTTGTAACAATTTGGAAAATCCTTACTAATATTATAAACGTGAAAGTTTGTGAGTATGGATGGATGTACCTATGGATGTATGGATGGGATGTATGTATGTTTGTTACTCTTTGACGCCAGATCGGCTGAGCGCATCTGGATGAAATTTGGCACAGAGACGGATTATAGTCTGGAATAATCTTATCTTAATAACACATTCTGAAGTCCACGCACACAAAGTCAAAAGGGCAAAAGGTAGTGATTTATAATTTTTTCGTACAGATATACCCAAACTACATAACTACCTAACGTATCTAGTTTACATCTGTAGGTGTAGAGATGACAGCCAGTTTTAAAAACATTACCGTGTGTTTACCGGCTCTTATACTCACAATTTCCATTTCTTCTTATTAACGCATGTTTATTAAAATATAATCCTGTTATGAAAACACACCGATGTACGGTAATAATTAAAACAATAGAATTTAATTAGTAAATATCGTACGCGACGAGTAAACGTATCCATAGCTAATGCTCCCGCGCACACTCATATCTAGTGATTGCTACACATTCCATTCCATTACATTCGTGGTAAAACTGTTCATTGTATTATCCTTACTTCCTTACTAATATTATAAACGTGAAAGTTTGTGAGTATGGATGTATAGATGTATGGGTGTTTGTTACTCGTAGTTTGATTAGAAAAAAATACTTACATGGACACCATACGAGAATGTGTATTTGGGGTATGAGTCGAACTGGGCATGCGCCACTTGCAGATCAGGGTCCCTGGTGTAGTGCGCCAAGCTCAGGGGACTGCCCTTCACAGACTGTATCTTCTGGAACCTAAACGGCTCCAAAATCTTCTCACTTTGGTAATTTGCCAACACCTCCTTTCCATCTAGGCCTTTCGGCCCTGTAATAACGATTTTCACGTCGTCTGCGTGGTATAGTTTACCAGTAGGAAAATTGTATGCTACTGAGTCGTGGTTCAGAGGTCTGAGTTGTGGTTTCTCCAACACTTTGAAGTTGCTGTTTTTGTGGAAGAGTTTCCCTGGGCTAGGTACGGTGTAGTAGTGTGAATGCGTGAGTTTCCTGATTGCTTTCTCTCGTTCGTGGTCTGGTAGCTTCGTATCTGGATCATCCAGGTACGCTATCAATGCATCTTCCAGGTTCTTGTACGTATTGTAAGCGTACTCTCGCTGTTTGGCTCCGGGGCCTGTGTCATCGTATTTGTTCTCTAAAGCGAACTTAACTTGAGATTCTGATGCGACTTGGGCTGTTTGGTGTGGCCGGTGATGATGCAGCGAACTATCCCGCAGTGAGGTCGCTGATGATAGTACCAGTGTTAAGGGGACCTGTAGACAATAGAGTTTGTTTAATCATTTCAGCATTTAAATATATGCTTAATAAAAATTCAACGAAAAAGTCTAATTTTGGTTAAATTCTGGTTAAAATATTTTTTTTATTGATAAAGTCGGCAAACGTGCTGACGAGCAACCTGGTGGTATCTCGTGAACACCGCCCGTGGACACCTGCGCCACCAGAGGAATTCCTGATGCGTTGCCGATCTTTAGGAGCCGCTACAGACTGCAGACTGCAAGAGCCGTAGCAGCCTAGGGGAACTGGCTCTTACGTGCAAAAGTCAAAACACCAAGGTGCTTTACGACAGACTCCGACGTGAGGGTGGTCGCTAGGTGGACCCTAAGAGGTCTTACCACCGAGCAAGTCAGATATTTTCACGCCTCTTACCTACCTGATCACACAGGGATACCTATCTGATCACACAGGGTAAAATCTCAGCAAGGTACTACTTTGTACCTTTATCTTCACAGTTTTAGCTTGACACGGGATCAGAGTTTCGTATTTCTATATGTTGTATGGTGTTTAATTCTTGTGATATTGCAAAGATAATAAGCCACTGTATTTTCTCACACTCCATATTATCTATATTTCGAAGTGACGCCTTAGATAGAATCTCATCATTGTTCATATGTCAAGGATGATTCTTATCTTTACGGTCGAAATTAGATGCTAATTATCCTTTTCATTATAATTAGCATAATTATCATCAATGTAACTATGGGAGAGTGCGATTACAGTTGAACCAGATTCAACTACTTAAATAAAATTAACTACTTTTTTTTTACTATGTAACCACATCCGACACCGACAGCTTAGGAGAGCTTAAGGTAATAAACCATATATTCTGAAATCAGCAAGATCCCTCGATAGCAGAGAAGAATTGATCTTTATACCACAAAGGTGGCAAACAAGCATACGGCCCGGCCCGATGGTAAGTATAGTTAGCGTAGCCTATGGAATTTGTTGAGTTCAGTCAATAATGTTACCAATATCCACGATTCAACCAATTTGTCGAATTTGTGTGTGTTTATTCACATGACTACAGACGGGTTGGTGGATCCATTACGAATAACCCTGTGATTGCCAAGGATTCGAGATTACTTTCGGCGTGTACTTTTTGGTTGATGTTTTGATGGACAATACATGTTCATACATCGACCGACTTATTCACACAAGTTTCCGCTTATTGAACGAAAGAACGCGAGACGCCGCCGTTATTTTCGAAACCGGTATCTATAGTTTTTGTTATATGGAGCAGTTAGCATTGCGTGGTTTGTTAGGTAACTAAGTATGATTAATGTTCAGAACCAATTATGATAATGTTGGTTTTCACTCGTTTTTCATACGCGTGTTAGTCACTCGCTACCCAAATCTGCCAATCTGATAATCCGGATCCAGATTGTTATATACTTTTGGAAAACAATTTAAGTATTCTAATCCTTACATCCATAGAATATACTTTAATAGAAGAAAAACATTGTAAATATTAATGGATGGAAATTATTGCTTTTTTCCTAAGACCCATTAGTTGGAACCGTGCAACGTGTTTTGGTTATTTCAACAGAACTTTTATGAATGGTCTAATTGAAATAAAAAGTTTACTAAACCTTAGATAGGACGGGCAAACTAGGTCCGGCAGGGAGCAGGTTTTATTGAAAGGAGGATCTTACTCTTTTATGTAAGGGCGTAGGGTTTTATGTCTAACATGAGATTCGCCCGTTGTTGTTTCCTACAGAAATTAAAATAATATGATTTCTTTGAGTTTCCTATTTGACGAGCTCTAAAAACAAATAGCAAAACCAATTGAAAAGGTAAACTATCTGAGAGAACCTTGTCGTATAATCTATTCTAAATCACAAGAATAAATAGGTAAATAGAATAGAATAGAATAATCTTTATTGTACACCATACTAAGAACAAAATAAAAGACCTTATACTCGTAGAACTAAGGGTACAATGATCTAATAGCCAAATCTACCAGAAAACCTTTGTCTAGTGTATCTATTAATACATAGGTATTTAAGTTGAATTTGAGCTTTAAAGCTAGATGAATTTGAAACCAAAGTTAGTTCTTAAAGTCTTTACTGGTGGCGAATCTACTTTACTTTTTATCGAACAATTCCAAAAGTGTTGTAAGCGAAATTGCAGTCTACAGATTTTAAAATAGGAACCTTTAACGATACATTGTTTAAAGCCGAATAGCGCATTGTTGAGCAATTCCCGAGGTTTCTCCACGAAGAATTTATTAAAAGAGCCAGCTGTCCGTAACAAGGGATACAACTTCATATTATAAATATTTTGCAGTAAACAGACAAGGTCGTTTAGTTAAAAACAACACGCATTCATTTAACTATCTCTTGGGAACTAATACTTCTAGTGGGTATCTACATTGTTTTTAAAACCAACCTGTAACTGTGAGCTATACCCAAGCCAAGAGCTTTTGTCGATATTTTATAAAAACAATTGTATCTATTAGGTACGGTGTCAAATATCTAAATTAGTATATCAACTTCCTTATTGTTGTCAATCATATTATTACTACATAGTATAAAACAAAGTCGCTGTCGCTGTCTGTCCGTCCCTATGTATGCTTAAATTCTTATAACTACGCAACGGATTTTGAAGCGGTTGTTTTAATAGATAGAGTGATTCAAGAGGAAGATTTTAAGCTATTTAACATTACGCTACGATTCTTAGGAATGGGCGACTTTACTATAAATGAGGGATATTATGATACAACTAATTACGGGATTATTTAGTAACACTCTCTACATAATTATATTTTTCACGTGTTCGATTCTTAAAATTATGCATCCTCTATTCAACTAAAATCTAGAGTTTACTTTATTTTCTAGAAAAATACTGACCAATTGATATTTAAACGCACATCTTTAACTATTTAGGTTTATTCACCCTCAAAGGGAGGTAATTGGGAGGAAAAGGTGGAGGGCAGAAGCCAGTTTTATAACCTACTAAGTAGCTTCCGCTCGCGGCTCCGCCCACAACATTTTTCATTGATACTCCGCTCCTATTAGTCGTAGCATGATGTTATAGCCCTTGTAGATAAATGGACTATCCAACACGAAAATATTTTTTGCTTCGGACCAGTAGTTCCTGAGATTAGCGCGTTAAACCAAACAAACAAAGAAACAAACTCTTCAGCTTTATTGTATTTGACTATCCAACACAAACGGATTTTTTCAATCCTACTGGTTCGCGTTCAATCTAACAAACACATAATTACAAACAATTAATATAAATTGTTTAGATCATATCAAGGGAGGAGATGTTGGTTCATTATTTTGAATACTTATTTGAAACAATATTTGTAAGGCCTGCCTCATTAGCCCAGTGGTTCTGAGCGCGACTGCTACGCTACTTTTTTCTATGAAATTCTGTTTGGAATTTGTGCCCGGTTATTGGCAATAGGCTCGCCCCTATTACATGGGACCTAAACATACCGGCGAACTGTGGGTGTACTTAGTACGCCTCTGCTTAACCCTTCTAGGAATACTGGCGTGATGGTATGTTTTGTTATTTGTAAGGCTATTTACGAGTACATGTAAAAAAAACAAGTTTACCTTTCCGCACATCTAAGGACGTGTTTACGAGGTAATGGTAATAACTTTTATTACTCTATGGGGGACGACCAGGTCGTAATGTAATGGTCAAGAATTTGTTATGAATCCTAAGTACTTAAGTAATTGGATCAAGGTGTTGATGCAAAGTTACTCCACACTGTGAATTATATAATTTAATAAGTTTTAAATGTCGGCATTTTCATGCTTGAAATAATTTCCGTATTTATTATAGTGTTGTATTTTTTGTTACAAGAGTTAAGCAGCGATAATTTCGATTGTATTTATGTTATATAACATACTTCAATTAACGTTTTATTTGTAAAATACATTTGAATAAATATTACTATCTTGTTATATATATATTTTTTAAATTATTAAATACGTTAACAAAATGAACGCAATGTTTAAATTCTTTCGTAAAATGTGTAAGGAAAAGTGAACAACGCTGTTTTTTTGGATTGTTGTGTTTGTTTCTTTTTTAAGTTTTTAACTTTAAAAAATAATGTCTACTTAAGGGTATTACATTGCCCAATGACCTTGAGGATTTAGTCTTTATGCTAGTATTTGTTAGTTCAGCGCCATCACAGGCATTGCGGGGTGCTAGTGAAGTTTCGGGTATTTCTTTATTATTTCAAAATGATCAAAGAAATAAGAAAATAAAAACAATATAAATTGTTAATTACGTCATTGGAATTTTTTTGGTATAAAATTAATGACTAACTATTAAGCCGTTAAAGAGAAAAAATACAAATTAGGTTAAAAAAGGCCTATTTATTTCAATTATTATCCAAAATTGGGGAAAATTTATAAAGATTTTAAACAATACAATTTATTTGTGATGACCTTAAGTATAACATATATTTTTTATATGGCAAACGCACATAGGGATTCCACTAGAAACTTCTTTAAAGCTAAGGTGTTTTTTGGCTTTGGGCGATGTAATGCCCTTAATCGATTGTGGTGACTACTGATACGTGAAGAATCCAATCACACAGAAGTAGTAACACATCATAAATTATTATGCGTAGCAATGTAGATCAAGGTGTAAGATGTTTTACTATTGTCCCACTTTGTAAACGATTCTCAAGCCATCAGCCATGGATACATTCCTTTTCACATTCATAATGTGTTTACTTCCCAATGATATTGTATGTTACTATTATTTGATATACTTAATTCTCATGTTAGTGAATTGTAATTCTTATGAGAATAAAGTTGACTCTAACCCGAAATACATTCGAAAAATTAAAACTTCTAAGATGATACATTTTACGAGTTTATATGAAATGGATCTTTGTTATTTCGAGTTTATTGTGCGGTTGCAGTACCTACATGAAATTAACAGCTTTGATCCCCAGGTAAGGCAAAGTATTATTGGTTATTTATGTTAAGAAATTCTCAGTGGCCAGCGCTGTGGATTTGTGGCCTTGAAATGGCAATATTAATTGATAATATTTCCATAATACGCCAATAAAATTACCGGCAAACTAACATCAGGCGAACTTGGCGGTCAAGCCAAAGCTTATCAAGAATAAAAAAAACAACTAATACACCTTATAGAAAATGTAACAGTTCATAGAGGTAATGTTACTTATTTTTAAAAAAGGTTTTAATTAATTTGCAAAAAAACCATAGCAACCATTATAAAACAACTTACTCACGCAACCGTCCAGTTCACTAACCAATTAGTATAATTAATATGTACGTATTCGACGTCCAGTTGCAAAACCATCGTGTTACCATAAAGATGAGTGCCTATTCGAGAAAGTGGTCTTTAGCACCGGTTTTAAAAATTAAAGGGTTTTATTCAAAATATATTATCACAGAAACATTCAGGTCAGAAAATGCGTTATTGTAATTACTGGCGACGTTTTGAGTCTTTTACAAAAGTATATTATCAATATCATCATCCTAAACACTCACGGAATGAGAGAGATTAGGCTTTAGATCATCACGCTGGTCATATATATGGGTTGACAAACTTGACAGACCATCAAAGAAATCTCCCAAACACCTACCAACCAAATTGCTTCGCGATGCTTCCCTTTATGCAAATGGTATTATTAAATAGGTACCACATAATTGTCTTATATTTTTTCATGATTAGCAATCCAATCCTGCAATGTTGGTGTAACGATAGATCCTGAATGGGTTCAAAATATCTTGTTTCGATTCTTGGTATGGACCGCGATAAATTCCGTAACAGTACTTAGTGAATTTCAAATATTAATATCTTTTTTTTTATTCGTGATAGGCTTACGCTTGACCGCCAGTTCGCCTGATGTTAAGCGATTCTGCGATCTACGATGGAGTGCGCTCGCCTAGAAGAAACCGATTCACTCTAAAGTTATATCTAGGTACTCAAAAGCTCCTCCTAGCTCTTAGCTCCTAGATTGCACTGCCTTCTTCTTGGTGTAAGGTATCGGTCTATCAATCTAGCCTGTAACTGTCCCACTGCAAAGCAAAGGTCTCCCTCTCCGTTTTCCACGCATCCCTGTTCTCTACCAGTGAGGGCGAGTCCTTTCGGTAGGAGTCAAGATCGTCCCTTCATCTTCGCCTTGGTCTGCCGCACTCACATCTAGCGTTTAAGGGGACCAAATCGGTAAGTATCTACATAAGAATAATTTATTTTACTACTATGCAACTAATAAGAGCTTATCGATAGGATGAAGGTTATTATATAGAGTCTATTACTAGCAATAAGTCATTTGCATCTACAAATATAAACTTTCGAGTTTGTTCAACTAGAAAATCTACTGGTTTCTCTTTCCTAGATAATAATGAATATAAAATAATTAAGTTGGAGGACGTACATCTTAAATTAATATATAATAGCTAATATTATTCATATCTACATCTGCAGCTTATTAAAAATGTACGTCGTAAGTATTTATTTTTTATTTAAGGTATTTAAAATTCAAACATCTACGGATTATTTAAATAACGTAAAACGCATGAATCTTTAAATAAATTCGTAACACAAGAACTCACCAAAATTCGTAACATCTTTACCCTCAGGATTAATCAAAATATTAAAAACACAAATCCACAATCACTTAGGGTTATAGATTTCTCCACATAGTCCAATTTATCGATGTAAAATCGTATCGGTTGTTATAAATTTGAATTTTATAAAATACGCGAGTGTTGTGCGCGGCCGCGGCGTATAAAGTGACGATGTTCAACTCACGCGCATATCATTCCTATGATTTTGAATGCCAGTGTTACAAATCTAGTTGTCAATGATAGAGCTTTGCTAGTTTTGTGCTTTACTAAATACGTAAACAAAGGTTTTCTACATTTTAATATATCTATTATGAAGAAAATAATAAATGAGTAGACGATTTTTGTCTGGCTATGAACTACGAAGAGATTTACAAAGGTAATTGATTCTAATCAACCTGTTGGTGGTTATCATATTTTCTCAAATTAGGGGGCAAATTCTCCTTGTATACTACTTTTCAATGTTTATACCATCACGCCTGTATTCTCCAAAGGGTTAGGCAGGGTTGTGCTAATGTACACCCACAGTTCGCCGGTATGTTTAGGTCTTATGTAACATAGTGATGCTACCGAGAATTTCATAGAACAAGTCAATAACGCCTTAATCGATCTGGGAATCGAACCTAGCAGCCTTTCCTAAAAGTGGAAATGAAAGTGAATCGATAAACAGATGAATAGCCTACGTTAGGTAATTCCAGTTCTGTACAGCTGTACTTGTTGCTCATGAATATTGATTGCGAATATAGATATCAGACTTTTTTGATCTTAGTCCAGTCATCTAGGGGGAACCAAATTACTAACCAAACTACTCCCACGACGAGACTGATTTTTAGCTGCAACTACCGGGTGGTCCGTGCTATAAGCCAGACTCGATAGGTAACTAAATAACTAATAAAGGAATGCATCGATATCCTGACATCCCCGCGGTCTACCATGATCTCTTCTCTTCTCGTCTTATATTTTCACAGTTTCACAATTTAACGTGGGAGAGCCATGCTTCGGCACGAATGGGCCGGCTCGACCGGAGTGATACCACGACCACACAGAAAACCGGCGTCAAACAACGCTTACGTTGTGTTTCGCCGAGTGAGGTTACCGGAGGCCCAATTCCCTTTTAAAAGGTGGGCAACGCACTTGTGACTCTTCTGGTGTTGCGAGTGTCCATGGGCGGCGGCGGCGCTTACCATCAGGCGATCCGTCTGCTCGTTTGTCCCCCTATCCCTTAAAAAGAACAGTTATATGCTTATGTGTGTTGTGTGTTACGACACAATGTTTAGATACAACGCAAATAGCTGATATTGGTAAAAAGGCTGCTACACAGCCTTCCCAATATCAGCTATTTGCATTGAATGATAAGAAATAGCTTCAATCAAGTTTTTCATCTGGGTGTTGTATTATATTTGTAAAGAATAGAAAAATATTTTCTAAAGTAGATTAAGACATTTCCTAGATAAATTATGTATGGTAATTTATTTTAGAAGCGGTTTTATTGGTAAAGCCGACTTGATGCAAACCTATTGGCGGTTAGATAATGTCGAAACATGGAAATGACTATATTTAATAGCACCTGTAGAATTTAAATGAGCGTAAAATCAAGAGCAACACTTTTTGGATGTGGAAACAATGCCTGAGGAGAGAGCGATAGAGGCAGTAGGAAAGCCTTTACAGCTTTTCGGCCTCCGGTCTATTCTAACGAAGTTCTCTAATTTTTATTCATAGTTTCAGTTTCTGTTCACCCGAGTGCTTGAAGGAAGTTTTAAAAAGGGGATTGGGACAGTTGGGTTCTATATAAATTATGCTAATAGCAGCTAAACTCCGGATATACATGTCATATAGGTAAAAAAAGTAAGTCAGTTTAAAAAAATCTGATGTTATTGGGCAATTGGTGTTGTCCAAATTATTTCACGATTTGACAGGTTGTTAGATTCATATGAGACTAGCTAACTACTAACTCTTATAAATATCGATCGGATAAGATGCAAAAGACATCTCTCGAAATTGGTATTCCTTTTCTCCGATAGTGAATACCGCAAAAATCAGAATAGGTTAAAACCACCTTTGCCATATTGACAAGAAGAATTAATGAATTATTATGGGTTTATATCTTTTATATTATTCCGACGATGATTTAACGATGAAAGATACTTGGATAGATCCAAGTATCTTCGTCAAGGCCAGTCAAATACTATAATTTCATTAAAAATAAGAGATTATACAATGACTAGTTCCACGTGGCTGGTCATCAATCTGATCATTGTCCTCAATGAAATTGCTCCACACCTTTTTGGGTAACTATTTCATTTCGTAAATCCATCTTGTATCAATTGAGTTCTTCATTTTGAGACGTTATTGTTGGGTTATTAGGGCATAATTTTCAATGACAGAAAAATTACAGTACATGACTTTGGTTTGACCGTAACCTTGGAGAATAAGGTGATTGATTTCTATATCCGTCTGCTTTGTCTGATTGTTTTCTGTACAAGTTTTTTTGATTTTGCTCTCTATGAAATTTATGAATTTACATTTCCGTATCAATAATGTTATTTGCTGTTCAAATAACACACTGCCCATGAAAATTGCAAAGTGGGTCTCAAAGAAATTCATTTATATCTATCTATTACCTATATACTTAAGGTATTTTGGTGTTCTCTTCTTTTGGAAAACGTATCGTATTAGGTATTTACGACAAGTAATTTCTTGAATATTGCACTTTGATTTAATTTCGGGTTCACAATTATTGAGAGACCAGTACTGGATGAATATAGCGTGATGATGTTGAAGGTGCCATTTCAAAACCACTTAATTTTGAAATACCTAATAGAGCTTTTTGTCAGAGCTTCGTGTAAGTTTTAATTTCCTAGTTGCTTCGAAACGACTCCGATCGTACCTTTATCAAAATTAATATTTTTTCGAATCGACTTCGATAAATTAACATTTTTTAAGTAAGTGGCGTATTTTTCAAAGAAGGGCTTTGATAGAGAATGGATTTTCATACCGTAAAACCCTGTATTTTACCAACACTAAGGCCCAGGCAGACAACGGCAGCCGACTATTATTATTTAACTAGGAACATTTTGAACACGGAAGCTAAATTAATTTAATTATTCACATACGTGTATTTATCGATACGTGAGTGATCATTGTTGAAATACCGTTTAAGACAAAGCCGATATAATTTGACTCACGTCTAACCTTGGCTGAGTCCCGCCCAACTGATATTATTTAGATAATTTATCAATTAAAATATTTGGTAAGACAGAACGATTATAAATTATTAATACTTGGTACTCAATTAATAGGTTTGATATTGTAGAGGCACGATTGGGCTGCAGTTGTGTTATTTGCTTTCTCGTCTACGTTTTGCTTTAGTTACTTTATGGCCTAGCGATAACCTTTGCAGGTCTAACTGTTTGTAAGAATTCGTCTCGTTTTCAAGAAGAAGAAGAAAGGTTTGAGGGAATCCAGTCATAACATTTATTGTCACTTTCATTGGCCAGCACAAGATAGACTCCAGTCTACGTAGATGAAACTATTAAAGTGGGCGCTTTGATGATCATAGTAACTGTTACACCTGTGCTTCTCAATAATAATAAAGCTGTCGTAAAGCACCTTGGTGTGTGTTTCGACTTTTGCACGTAAGAGTCAGTTCCCCTCCGTTCCTGCGGCTCTGACAGTCTGCAGTCCGTAGGAGTTCTTAGAGGTTCGCAACGCATCAGCGACTCCTCTCGTGTTGCAGGTGTCCATGGGTGACGATGACTACTTACCACCAGGTGGCTCATCAGATCGTTCGCCGACTTAATCCGTAAAAAATATTACTTAAGTTAAAGTATGTACCTACCTACACGGCCTTGGTTGATCTGTGCTAGAATTATGGACAAAACGCCCGTTTCAAGTCACATTCCTAGCAGGAAAAGACAAGTCAAAGTTAATAATTAAAATAATTATACTGTAGTAGCAGGTTTGCTGTCAACCAATATATAATGTAAGTACCTACTGGTTTTCTAGGCATGGCTGCCCGCCTAATAATTGTACCTATAATATAACTTTTAACAAAAAGTAGAAAAATATTTTTTAGATTTGGTTTGAACTTTTGTTTTCGCCACCGACTTCCGAGACTGTTGTGCACCTAACATTATTTTTATGTTTTTGAAGGAGGTTTTATTGTTAAAAGTTATTTTATTTCAATATTTTTAATAGATAGCGAGTAAAATTTTACGTCTACCTAGACGTCATTATCATTTTATCATTTACGTGTTATTGTCATTTTTATTTATCGGTATGTTTAACAAAATTTTTATGGGACCAGCTCTGAAGTATGACATACCAATCAAAAAAATAATCATCAAAATAAATCCTTTAGCCATAAAGACTTCAGGCAGTGTGGTACGTATAGGAAAGGTTTAGACCTATCGGTGTAGTTGAGATTGAAACATTACATCAAATACGGTAGATAATTAGATACATAAGTAAGCCCGGAGGCTCAAAGGCGTGTGTAAATTGTGAAACTATGGAAATAGCTAACATTTGATCGGTTAGAAGTTTCTTCACGTCATAAATTTGGTACCTACAAAAATATTTCGCACACAAGAATGTCTCATTTGGGGGGAAAATCGTCTAATTTTATCGGTAGCTGTGCAGGGGGTGAGGGGTGTGAGGGGGCGTCCGATCCATCACGGCCCCTGTCACATGCCATTAGCCAGGCCTATACGGCACGGTTGTTAGAAAGTGTACGATGTTGTGCTGTTATGATGCTTGTGTTCTTTGAGATTCATAAAAAAATGTATGATGTGTATCTTTTTGTAATTTCTTTTGGCATTTTCTGTACTAAGATTATAAAGGTATTTTATTGAAGGCAAAATTCGGTGACCTCACCTTAAAGACGTAAATTCAGAATGTGAAGGAGTGTAAGGAGAAATGTATCTACCTACATGTTTCTACAGGTACACCTATAATTTTACGGTTTTAAAAGGTTTCCATGTAGGTAATAGGAGCGAGCCTATCGGGCATAAAACGAAACTCCAAGCTGCTACTGAGTAAACCATAGAAAAACATAATAACACTGCTCGGCCTGGGAATCAAAGCCAGGGCCTCTAACGTAGCAATTGCACTTACGAGTCACGACCATTAGACCAATTAAGCAGGCGGCCGGACCATACGGAGTTTTAATTTTATTATTCATTTTACAACTTAGTCATGTCACAGATTAGATAATATTTATGTACCTACAGTCAAACAGCACATCAAGTTACAAACACATACAAACTGTCCAATTTCCCAAATAGATAATAAACTCTATTGTTTGCACCCCGCTGCATATCAGGTTTTTATAGAATAGTAAGGGAGCTCTACAATTACAAAATACAAGGAATATACATTTTATACCTAATGCTGCACTAATTACAACACACTTTCCTTCATTCGCTAGTGAATAATTTGCTGTAGGTGTAGCCATACCATGTTTACTGTTTCTTAGGTACTGTATGTAACGGATTCAGTTGTTAACACTTTATTTATGATTAGAACTAGTTATTTCTTATGAAACAGAATCAAACCTACCTATTTTATAACAACTTATTAACGCATTTTTTGATTTACACACCGTTATAGCGTATTATCTATCTCGAATTTCATCAGCATAAAAACGATTTCATCTGTTTTTTTTATTCCAACTAAAATAAATTACCTTTCACAAAGAAAATTAAAAACAACACATCTGAGTAATTACCTACGTTTTGCAAGTAACGATACACTTCTTGCTTACACTTTTTCGCAAAGTAGATATAATTACGACCATAAAAAAAATCCGTTCCGGTACTTTCTTTTGCCCGTACATGCGCGTTATTTCTCACAAATATACGCGTAAACACGAATATCTACATCCGACTCGGTCTTGGGCTAACATATCTATAGCATATTTATAATCATTACATAGGTACCTAAGTTCTTCTGCAACTATAGGTAGGTAGGTACTTATTATTAGATAATATTGTCAGGAACCATCTATGTGTTATGGACCTAAGAACAATAATTTGTGAAAAATCATAAGAGTTTATATAATTTAAATTTGCCTCAAGATGATTAAGGATGTCAGGCGCTAGACCTACCTACTACATAATTATTAAGTTATAAGTAGGAACTGGAATTTTAGATATGTAGGTATTGGAGAAAAATACATAAGTAATATTTATTTTTACACCAATATGAACATACCTAGATGTCTAACTAGTTATAAATATAACATAGGTACCTACTTATTCCGAAATTCACAACACAGTATAATTTATACTGTGTTGACGATGTCTGGAATAATATTACAAAAAAAAAACAGTGTTGAAAGTTTCGTCTTAAACTTAATCGCTGTTAAATATCTGTCACTCACCCCTGTTTCAAATCACAGCTCAGTAGCTGACCCTCTTTATAAAACACTCTATTGAATTAAAACCACCCTTTCAAGTTAAATAGGGCGTTTAATATATTTTGAAACAAGTAACCTCGTCTTGTTAGGAATTTAATACCAATATTGATAAATAAGTAAGTGCATTTTTCCAATGAATTCAATCTTTTTGTTAGGGTTCCGACAAAAACCTAGTGATGTTTGTCAATAAAGATGGGAAGAATCTTATAATATAATTTTAGCAATCCTATGATCACCGTCAGTGGGCCTGCGGTCCGGTAAAAATAATTAGACAATTGGGTCGGTAATTAGTTGCTCGAAGTATTAGATAACTTTCCTTTTTTTTCGGATTTTTCCTACAAGTTGGTTTCTGCGGTAAACACCACGACATGGCTGTTGTCACTGAAACACGGCGCCGTCCAAACTTAGCGCACTTGATGGATCACTGACACACTGTAACTGTGATGTTGTTCCAACTTTCATTTGTAGGTATATAAATAAAATAAATGATAATAACCGGCCAAGTACGTGTCGGACTTCGCACATTTATGGTTCCGTATCAAATGACCGCATTTGACCGCAAAATCAAGTTGGTTTTATTAGGAACAAGCAACTAGTCGGACTCGTACAAATTTGTAGGTACCTACATATTATAATTAATTACAAATGTTTTCAGATTTTTCCCTATACTTATAGTACATTTAAGCCAAATTTCATTGTTCTAGGTCAACGGAAAATACCCTATAAAGTATGGAACATTTTGTCTTTGTCTCGAAATATACGTTTTTTGCAGCATAAACGGCCATAGGTATCTTTTTTTTACGATAACTTAGAAGTTTGATTTTTTCACAGCTTCAAGGGACTGTAGACCTAAGTATATAATGGTTTTAATTTGATCTCGATACCTCCATGCCTTCCTGAGATAAAGGGTTTTGACAGACAGATGAACGGACGGACGGACAACAAAGTGATCTTATAAGAGTTCAATATTTTCCTTTTGAGGTACGGACCCTAAAAATGCGGAAATTGTCAATATAGTGGTATTTGTTAGTAAAATGCATCTACGTAATAATAAACATTATCACCCAATTTCAAGTTAATGGGTCAATGAGAAATTAAAAAAATCTTCGGAACAAATGTAAAAAGAGCTGACTTTGGTACCTTCTCATTTTCCAATATTTTTTAAAACAAATACTCTACCTATTTATCTACTCAACGAGCTCTAAACATCCTAATTACTTGACCTATATTTATTTGACAATTTGTATGGCTTTGGGTCAACAAGATACTACTACTATGAAAAATGTATAACTGTAGTTCTAACCGTTTGGCTGTAAAATCTGTGACAGACGGACCGACAGACGGACACGTATGACAGCAATAGGGACTCTTTTTGGGTACGGAACCCTAACAAGATAGTATAGTAACAGAGAAAGTAAATAAAAAAAAGTAAAAATAGGCAAGAAATAGAAGAAATGAGGCCTAATTACAAGCTTGCAATAGGAATAATTGTAATGATGGATGATTAATGAAATATTTTGTTTTTGTATTTTGTATATATATTGTAAGTCACATAAAAGTAGGCGCTATACGACAGACTCCGACGTAAGCCAGCCTGTCGCCAGCCACTCAGCCAGCAGACCATATAATAAAGGTCTTACCGAGAGGTTTCTTTTCGTCAGTCGCCCATTGCAGTTGGCCCTCGGAGAGGGTCAAGTGCAATGGGCGACTACGAAACAACACCAACATTAGACGTCCGCGGTGGGATTGCGGATCATGCGAGAGCGATTCCCGGGATCCCACCACTATGCGGAAGGTGGTGGTTGTATGCTGGCCACCTGGCGAGAGAGCTCGACATAACTGTCCCGCATCCCTGAAGCGGGGCGGTATGATAAGGCGATTTTCATTAAAAAAAAGGTCTCTGATGGGCATTTGATATTTTTACTTGCAATAGCTAAGTATCTACTTAATTTAAATTATATATTTAAGTATGCAAATCTATTGAAAGAAGTTTAAGAACATTAGTATATAACATACCTAGTGTTATAAGAAGTCAGTTATTGAAAACTGCCGTAATTCTTACTTAATTAGGCTTTAGAACTTCAGTCGTTTTGCATAATACCTACATCAAAAAGATCCGGAGCCCCCAGCCAGTGTACATACATAATCAATCTATCCACTGTGCCTACATCTTACTCCAGTACGAAACTGCGTGACAAAAAACAGCTAACGAACATGTCAATCCCAAAATGAAAGTATATCTTTGTATAATATTTTGGAATAGAAGCATAATTTTAGCGCACAATGTGATACGGTGATCCATCAAGTGGGACAGCGACCGACAGATTTTTGTGAATAACGCCACGAGTGGGTAATATAGAAATTCAACATTTTTAAATCCTTGGAATTTATGACGCGAATTTAAAGATCAAACATAATCTACAACTGATTTTTAAAAAATACTTACTCTTTCTCAGCTTGGAGGTAGGAAATTGTCTTCAGGTTTGGCGAAGCGGTTATGATGGTCACCTCACCACTACCGTTATGTTGAGTGTGGTGGGTTCGATTCCCACCAAAGACAAATGTGGGTAGCACTACACTGCTGTCAACAGTGGCGGTGGGGAGTGGACCCGGCTTACAATACAAAACTAGTATTAGGATAAAACTAGCGGCCCGGTACGTGCTTCGCTACGTATAACGGACAAAACCATTCCCAGATCCCCTTGAACACACACAAAAAATTTCATCAAAATCGGTCCAGTCGTTTGAGAGAAGTTCAGTGACATACACACTCACAGAAGAATTATATATATAAAGATAAGCATAGGTGTCACCAATTCGCCGTATGTTCTATATCCTATGCACATGATAGGGAGCAAAACTATTACCATTAACTGGCCACAAATCCAAATTCTGGGTTGTTTACTGAGAATGACATAGAAAAACCCAATAACACTGCTCAACTTGGGACATCGAACGCAGGACCTCAAACTCAGTAGCCGCGGTTTTCATTTCACTCTAGGAGTATTCCTAGTGTGTATACATTACTTATGAAATTATACGACTACAATTTAAGCTCACATACCGCGTATGTGTGAGCATATAACATAGTAGGAGCGTCCCGCCGATCCATCATTCTGTCATCGGGCGTCCCCAGGCGCGGACGTCTGTCGTACAAAAGCAACATTTCGCTAAAATCGCACGAATAAGCTTTTGTATGGATTTATCGTTCAGGATTCGTGACGGATTTACTATATTGATTATATTGTTATTTTAATTTAGACGTTTCTTTTATATCCACATCTGTACATGAATGAATGAACATCAATACGGTTTTTGGAGTGGATGCTCTTAGAGTGTCAATATATTTTGTTAATATAATGGTAGTGGGACTTTTCTTAATTTATTTTTATATCACTAAAGTGGTAAACAATCATACGGCCCGCCTGATGGTAAGCGGTTACCGTAGCCTATGGACGGTTGCAACACCAGGGGTATTGCAATCGTCGTTGGGCTGGCAGCATAGGAAACATTTTTCAATTCCGAGTATAATTATTCAATTCCACTATGCCCTACCTCTCTTAATTATTGGACTACGTAAAAAGAGTGATCAGTAGATAATCGGTCCATAAATCGTCGCGCGATCAAGTCCGCTCTGGTTCTAAATCGTCGCTGTCAATAAAATTTTCATCTAAACTAGCGCTATTGGCAACCGACGGCAGTAACGACTAGTAGATATTCAGTTAGGGAAACGCAAAAAGTTTTGATACCATAAGGTGTCGACACTTTTTATACATAACTTAGATTTGTTAAACCGTCGGTCGCCACCGGCGCTGGTTTTTCTTTCAACTTTATCACCAAATCAACGTTTTGTGTCTTCGACCACTATATTTTAATATAAATAGTGGTTTTATAATAATATTGTCGAACTTTGCCTTGTTTTTGAGGCCAAATAACAGAATGTAACTACACAGAAACAAGAATTTGACTGATTTCTGTTTGAAAGTTCATATTCCTCTTCGGCAGTCACGTGGTAGTCGCTTCGCTTACGTAATACGAATTTTGGAGCTGTGTGGTGGTGTGATGTTCGATTCATAAAAATTAAGATCCTGGTGAGAAAAGTTCGCGTGACCCCAACTGCGACATTTTTGCGTAAAATTCACTCAGCACGAACTTCACATTCTCCCGATGTTTTTTTCTTTGAATCCATACTTTTGGTAAAGTTAGACATAGACCAACATGGAGAACGGAGCACATTTTAATCTTATCTTAGTAGGTAGGTATAAAGTAAGTAGTGGTACTTACTTTTATTACGAGTATATGAACCGAGAGTCACTCAGTAAACGTGCATATCACTGTATAAATGACGGCATAAATGAAACACGATAATATAATAATAACATTGTTTTATTTCCATATTTCAATTTTAATTTTTTTAATTATTGGTCACACTATCTATTGAAATGTTATCAAAACGCCATTTACCGAAATGAATTGATACTGACAGGTTCTCTGTAAAGACACGAACCATTTTACGAAAAAATATGCAATAAAAAAAAAATGCAATAATAATGATTTTGTAAATAACTTACATAGTTACAATCTTTTCAATTTATACATTTCCTTTTTGCATTATTAAAAATTTCGATATTAAAATTTGTGCGGACTAAATAGTACAATAAAGTTTCGAAGAGATGGCGCTCACTTAAACGACGAGCAAAATAACTAACAGAATAATAATAATTCAGTGGCGAAATTGCAGTCCTGGCCGCCCTAGGCCCTAGGCTCCAGGTCATGTAGTAAGCACCTACCAGCCGCCCCTTTCTCAGCACCCATCATATTGACTACCTCATAGATCACAAAACCCCCGAGGAAAACAATATTCTCCCTAAATCACTTATATGTACGAAACAATTACATTATATATTATTATATATGACATTATACATATCTATATTTTATACATGGAATGCACGAAAGTGGTTTAAGAAGATTATTGTAATACGATGCGGTGCAGTGCGGCCCACCATAATGTGCGTGAGCCTTTAGAATATTTAGGTACTTGGAGTTATTTCTTATAATTATCAGTGAATTTTTTGTTACTATTGGTCGCCCCTTATATATCTGGCCGTCCTGAGCCCGGGCCTACTGGGCCTTAGGGCAAATCCACCACTGATAATAATAGCAATGATCTAATCTTTATTATTATAACATCACAATAGCAACGAAGTCCTGCTTATACTCAACGATTCTTGTATAAAATAAATAATAATATTTACAGTCGTGAAAGCCTCCAGTGCCTGTGGAACTTTCTTCTAGAGATTCCCAACTATTGGTTGACTGCGGCGCTTATTCTGGAAGAAAAGATGAAATGAATTACCGACGATTAGTAATGTCTAGCTTAGTACCTAACGGCTCTATAATGAAACTAACATTTTCTATTACCAGCGATGTAAACACGCAGGTTTAGTTCGTTTGCCTGTGTGAACAAAACAGTCGCATCTTAAGGAGGATCGTTCAGCTGAGACCGCCAAATTCAAATTTCAAGTGATTTTTCGCAGTTTGTAGGTCTATAACAAGTTCTAGATTCATGGCAGTTGTAATTGCGACATTAACTATACAACATTCACAACTGAGAACTAAAACCTTTACATAGAAATCCTTATCAAGCCAAAAACTGTGTAACTGGTTAAATTTGTCATTTTACACTACTTTTAGCTACAATAATGATTTTTAAGCAATGGTTTTAGTGAAACATTGTGAATTTTGCTTAATTAATGTCGCAATTACTATTGCCATGAATGTAGAACTTATTATGACCTACAAACAGCGAAAAACCACTTGAAATTTGAATTTGGCAGGCTCAGGTGAACGATCCGCCTTAATGCGATTGTTTTGTGCGTGACTGTCTAACTGCTATATATCTATGTGTGTAGTATAGGTACAGGTACCGTACACTACCAGACAAACGTTTGGTGTAGTGATTAAGGTGATTAGCTAGCCACTACAGCATTTTTTTAAGCTGGGTCCTCCGCACTGGTTTTCCCGGGTGCTTCGTCGTTTTACACCACGAGCTATTCGTGCCGCGATGTGAATCACATTTAAATTCGTTGTTGTGTATCAAATTCAAATTTGTATCCGCTTGTCTTTTTTGTACTTCGTCGATTAGTTTAGTTTTTATTTATCCATTCTTAGATCGCACTTGGGGAGCCAACTATGTGTAAACTGTGCCCTTTTAGAGAAGACAATATGTTTAGATGATTACATGACTATATCACGTAATCCTATATATAATTATTGCATTATGTTGTAACAAAACTGCTACATATGTTTAGCCTACTGGTTTCCGACAATTACACGAATATTGAAATAAAACTACTTTTTACGGATTTTATCGCGTTGTGTTGATATTATTTAATTCTTGACATTTCGGATCCTTTACAGCATCATAGTCACGGGTAGACAATCTCACGACGCAATAGCTTGACGTTTAGTTTGACTTACGACCTTCTATTCATTGTCGTTAACAAGTGACACGCACTGGCTGTATCGAGCTCGCTCGTACTGTTCATAGTAATGTAATCCTTAGCGTGCTTATGGACTTTTGAACGTTCACTATAAATACCATCACGCCTGTATTCCCGAAAGGTTAGGTAGAGGCGTACTAATGTACACGCACAGTGCGCCGATATGTTTAGGTCCCATGTAATAGCGGTAAAATGTATTGCTAGAGGTCTAACTTAAAATATCGTGCATGTTTCATCTTGATACGCCGACTAGAATCGAACTTATAGTATGTTAATATTTTTGGGACGTGAGTGAAACTACAGGCAACAGCAACTAGTTATATAATGAAAACATGAAGTGCCTGCCTTATTCTAAAAATTAAAATTCTAAAATCATGGATGATTGATGATGATTGTTATGGAGAATAATTTTTAAATTTTAAAGAAGGTTTAGTCACCACTCAGCCCATGTTTTTATGGAGATTCAGGAATATCTTGTAATTGTTTTCATTGTGTTCATTCAAACCTAAAATATAAAGAGCTTGACAAAGCACTTTATATTTTAGCTTTAGATGATTTGCATCCCGCAAGGTCTCGCCTCCGGAGCTATTGAATTCGGTCTTAATGGCCTCCCAAGTTATTTCTTCATCTTGCCCCCAGGTCACTGCATCACTTTTGTTATTTTCTATGATACATTTTTTAGACTCTACGAGAGAGAACAATTTTTCAGTCAATAAACATGTACTATCCATAGTTTAAAAATATCCTACCTTGTAAACCCATATTATTGGCTTGCTTGCTAGCCTATTCTCTCCCGTACACATTGAAATAGGCGTGAGTAAGATAGATATAATAGTTGTTTTTTGCTGTGTAACGGGAGATAAGGCAATCGTCCCAAATTGGGATGGTCGCCAGACGCGAGTCATTATGACGCTTCCCATTTTGGGACGCGTGCCAGTTTGTTAGCAGTTTAGATAAGTAAAAGGCAAAGATTTTTAATTTTTGTTGTTTTTTTACAAATAAACCCCAATAAATGTAATAGTATTAACTGATTTACGAACCTAAATAGGAACCCGGCAATCACGCATGCGACGTCCAGATATCTTTCTATTAGCTAACTGTCAGAATGTCAGAGAAGCAGAAAAAAGACAAAAGAACAAAGACAAAAGAAAAAATTTAGTCTACCCGTGACCATAGATGGTGTAAAGGATCCGAAACATCGGGAATTAAATAATGTCAATACAACGCGATAAAATCCGTAAAAAGTAAAAACAAAGCTTAAGAGCTTTTAACGTGGGAGAGCCTTCGGCACATTCGTGCCGAAACATGGCTCGACCGGAGTGATGCCACGACCTCACAGGGTGCGGGTTGGTTGCGGGTGTCCATGGACGGCGGTAATTGTTTGCCATCAGGTGATCTGTCTGCTAGTTTGTCCTCGTATCCCATAAAAAAAAGTCCTTCGTTTTTTCGCACCATGGTGCGAATGGGCAAAGTACAAAAAAGCATTTGGATTATAGAAACGAATTCAAAAAGGATCCTTGTGCGATTCACACAGCAATATGCATTTATTTAATTGAAATTGTTTAATTAGAGCTCTATTTTTATTAAAAGTTATTTTAAGTATCTATAGCAAAACGGTATGAGAGCTCGAGCTGCGCTGGCGTATTGCATGAATCCAGCTTGACCGGGCGTTTAGCGCGGTATTTTTAAAAGTTAGCGCATAATATATTGTAAAGACAACAGTAGATAAGTGGATGTGCAAGATCCAGGGGGCAGCTGGCCTCTAGAGGGGCAGCCGCCTCGAGCGAGCAGAGAGTAGAGTTACTTGTTGCCGAGGACAGCGGTGACGGCGGCGGCGACGTCCTGCGCGGCCGGGATGGCGCGCGCCTCCAGCGAGCGCGTGTAGGGCATGGGCACGTCCACGCCCGTCACGCGCCACGCCGGCGCGTCCAGCTCGAAGAACGACGGCGACTCCATCACGCGCGCGCAGATCTCCGCGCCGATACCTGACACGTCACAACACAAACAACTAGGTAAGTGCTAAAACTTCACTGAAAAAACATCGCGGACTTCAACCGACTGGTCGGCGAGACCGTTGGTTTCCAACTTTGATATATAACGTTTTGTAGTAAGAGCTTACGGGATACTTTGTTTGATGTGGCTTTTCCTGGCTGGGCCACAATCACCGATTTGAATTCTGATTGAACAGAAAATTAGTCGCTAAATACTCGAAATTAGTCGTGAAATATGGGAATTGGTCGCTCCGTGGTTCAAAAGTTATAAGGGTAGTCCAAGGGCCCAGCCAGAAAGAGTACTTTCTGGCTACCAGCCGGCCACCACCACTATATCTAGAGAATCAAAGCACCTAGCGCAAATCTGTTTGCGCCCAGAATTAGTCATTATTTAGTCAAAATTAGTATATTATCGCTAAACAGAATTGGTAGGTCTGTAGTTAAAAAGATATAAGACATTATATTTTGTTA
This sequence comes from Acronicta aceris, assembly GCA_910591435.1. Taxonomy (NCBI): domain Eukaryota; kingdom Metazoa; phylum Arthropoda; class Insecta; order Lepidoptera; family Noctuidae; genus Acronicta; species Acronicta aceris. Next base: position 832,369 of record OU342767.1, on the reverse strand, counting down.
CTACCCCTAACAAAATACATATAATGTTTTATATCTTTTTAACCACTATGACGTAATCTACCCGCAAAAACGATCGTACGAAAATTATAATTGTATAAATTCAATGTCGTGCTTAACGGAATTGTATGGCTTTATTGCCGAAAATATACATCAGCCATACATAAATAAACATTTAATTTTGACATTTATTATATTTTAAAGTCGAGCAAGGTGATAATTTGTATCACATTGACGAGACGTAGACGAGAATTTAATTCAGTTCTACTCTTAGACTATCCGACGCCATCTTGTTTATGAGTACAGTTGCATGAGATGGTGTATTAAAAAAAAACTCAATAATTCGATTGTTGTAGATAACTATAATTTATTTCCTTAAAATAACCATAAAATATAGCATAAAATCATTATTAACCGACTTCAAAAAATGAGGTGATTCTCAATTCAGTTGTTTTTTTATGAATGTTCGAGCATAACTCCGTCAGGTGTGCACGGATTTCGATGAGTATTTTTTTGTTCCAAAGAATATGATTTATCTTGAGGACCTGGGTTCGATCCCCAGGTCGAGCAGTGTTATTGGATTTTTCTATGAAATTCTCAGTAGCTGCTCGGAGTCTGGATTTGTGCCCAGTTAATGGCTAAATATACCGGCGAACTGTGGGTACGCCTCTGCCTAAACCTTCGGGGAATACAGGCGTAATGGTATGTTATTATAATATTATTCTCTAATATTAAAAAAAAGCATTATGTACTACTCACCTGTGCCGAATGTATGGATAAAAATGTTTGGATACAAATATCTTTTTAACCAAAGAACGCCACGAACCAGTTCTGTAATTAGTGACTAATTTGGACTAATTGATGACTAATTCTGGGCGCAAACAGATTTGCGCTAGGTGCTTTCTTGAGATATAGTGGTGGCCCAGCTAGAAAGTGTACTGGACCCCCGGACTACGTTTATAACTTTTGAACCACGGACCAACTTATTCCCATATTTCACGACTCATTTCGAGTAATTAGAGAATAATTCTCTGTTCAATCAGAATTCAAATCGGTGATAGTGGCCCAGCCAGGAAAAGCCACACCTTTGTTTGGCATTTTCAGTGTAATGTAACACTTTAACAATTTAAAATTAAATAAAAAAAATAAATTAACCCCTGACTCAAAAGTCTTTAAAAAGGAAAAAGTATAATATCTATATATTGTCCCTTTAAGTCGTTGGGTCGGGGGACCGCTCATTGCTCGTCAAAACGGATCGTTTGAGCCCAAACACAACGTAGATGCCGTACACCATTGAATAGTTCTTCTGACGGGTTGGGTATGCTGCAGGATTTTGTAATATCATTGAGTGACAGGATTTCAAATTGATCGGACTTGTGGAAGATTTTTATACCTATCTCTTCATCAAGAAAATAGGTGATGATCTTCAAACGGCTGAGCAGATTCATTTGAAACATGAGTTAAGAACACTCTCGATTAAAACAGCTTTCAAACAAAAAAAAATGAGTAAAATCGGATCACCCGATCAGGCGCTACGATGCAACAAACAAACAAACACACTACAAACAAACTTATAACACTCCTCTTTCGGGGGTTAAAAAATATTAGCATGATTACCTGACTGGGGCCATCCCTGTTCTACGGTAACCAGGTGGTGTGTCTTCGCGACTGAGCGCGCGATGGTCTCGAAATCCAGTGGCCTGAGTGACCGCAGGTTAATCACCTCGCATTCGATACCTAAAAGTTTTACATGTTTTGACTATACAACGGAAAATAAAATTGTTTACTTTATTTTTAAATTATAGAATGATCAAGTATGTAACATTAATGTACCTATTAATTATCAACATGATGACTAACTTGAAGCATATTATAAATGTTATAGGTAATCGTGTTTCCAACCACTCGTAGTTATTGAGCAATTAAATGGAAATATGTGTTGGATATCTTTCTTGTCGGTATAGAAGATAATATATTAAGTAAAACAGTTCATTACTGAAACAATATTTCGTTCTCTTCACAATATACTACAGGCATTGAGGGGCCGGGCAGGTGTCGTAGTTCATACTGTATTATGTTTTTCTTCGTTCAGCTCTGGCATTCCACATTGTTTAAAACGAGATTTAAATAATATAGGTACAGAAATTCAGAAGATAACGGAATGACGGCAAAGGGTCTTCTCTCAATAACTGTTTCCAAGAAATCGAGAGATACGACAATAAACAACAAATATGTACAAGTCTAAAAGAAGGGGAGGGTCATTTAAAAAAAAACATTGTTGTTTGACTGTTTTTTACACTAGGATTTTTCCTGTATCTTGGGTGCGTTTACAAACACAAATTCTCACAAACATCCAGACCCGTAACAACTACCTGTAGATCATACAAATATTTGCTCCGTGTGGGGATCGAACCCACAACACGTTGCGCAGAAGCCGATCGCTCAGCCGCTACGCCAAACGTGTCAGTCGAAAATATTAGACAAGTACCTACAATAAAAATTATAAAGTGTTACCAGCATTTCCAGCCAGTTCGTTAGCGGCTTTTAGCGCGGTGTCGGTTGCTTTGCCAGCGCACACCAGTGTGATATGTTTTCCTTCACGCTCTATTTTAGCTTTACCTATAAATAATGACGGGTTATGCGATTAGGTCTATACGATAGGATAATTGATAATTATCTTGAATTTTGCATAATGGTAACTCTAACTTTAATTAAATTTATGGGAAAGTGAAAGTCGTCTTAAGTTTCAAATACTGCAAGTAATCTGACAATTATTCTGATTTCAAAATTGATTTGAAGTCTGTTAAAGATCTCTGAGGGTCCGGCGGAGCTTGAATTGCCCACAAAACGTCATACCAAAATACATCGTAATCCAAACAATATTTTACCAAATTATGTTATTATTCGGATTAGAATACCGTAATTCTAGGTTCCTACCGTTCCATTTCCTTTACTACTACTGCACTGGAAGTAAATGAATAAAAAATTGTTCCAAGCTTGGTAAAGTTATCAATACTCAATACCTACTCAATACATTTATTGCACTCCACAAGTTAAATAGATGTTACAATAATATATAGAAACATGTGTGGGCCTTGTCAGGCACGGCAAATGTAGGAGAGAGGAGGAAGTTTATAACCTTTTTTTATTTGACTTAGTATTATGTTATATTATTTGCAATGTGTTTTACATACCTACTTACTATTTAATGTCGCTTTTATTTATTTTATTTGGATACTAACATTACTTAGATGATTATGTTATGTTTTTATGAGTTAGTAAATGTATCAAAATGCATGTACTCGTATATTTTTTTATAATAAGTACGTGTATTTGTGTTTATGTTAATATTAATTTAAATTTGTATTTATTACGTTTTATGTACATTTATCATTTAGATATTCGTTTATATTCTAGTAACATTTACTTAATAGCATTTTAGTTTTTTTATAAATATACTGTCTTTATCTACATTTTTTATTCGTGGGGGTAGTTTGTTATATATTTTTATCAACATAACGTGTGGACTAGATGAGTGCATTTTAAGACTAGAACTTGGTAGGTTTAAACGGTTTTTATGCCTTAGCCTCTGGTTTTTATCTTCCCGTTTTGTGTAGAAGCTTTGATGATTTCTAGCAAACTTATCAAGAATTGCATTCGCTTACATTTATTTTCAGTGAAGTATTTTGAACGAAATGGTACAATAGGAACCTAGATTAACGGTATCGGAATCTGAATAACACAATTTGATTAAATTGTGTTGGAATTACGATTTATTTTGGTACTATGTTTGTATGGGAAATTGGAAATTGGGTCCGCCAGCCTCTTAACATCATCAATTTTTTTTTGTGTAATCTACATATTTTGCTAAGCACTATTAGACTTGTAAGCAACAGTAATACTATACTTTAGAATAAAATGAGAACTAAATAGTATATACCAATGGGAACTAAAAAGTCTGGAGATAGCGCTTCATCAGACATAGGGAATGGAACACCATAGAGAAGCTCATCTTCTAACACTACAACTGGATCAGGGTCCCTGATAGCGGACTTGAGAAGACCTGGAAAATAAAACATTATTGTTATTTTTTATGAAAGTGTGTAGCTGTGGAGGTTCTGAGTGATGTTTTCTGCGATATAGCCTGTTGAATGGCGGCTAAGAATGGAATTCTTCCTATCTAGTGTGCGAGAGGAAGAATTTCTATTCCATGGTTTATACTTAAGTTTGCACCTACAGATGACAATAACGGCATGCGACCACGGATATAAACTGAATACCACTTTTCATGGACATTTCTCTTGTTTTATACTTTTCAGTTGATTTTTTTCGGGTTTTAGTTTTTTATTTTTGATAAAATGTTACATTCTTTAACTGATGTGGTCTATGAAGACATTATTTAATAAAATAGTTAAAAGCCATATATATCCAAACATATAAATAATGGTTATGAATAGGAAGTATGTATAATGAACATACCTTTAGCATCTTCAGAAGTGTACGGCATGACAACCTTGAGTCCGGGGCAGTGGCTGTACCAGGCGCCGAAGCACTGCGAGTGCTGCGCCGCCACGCCCTGCGCCGCGCCGTTGGTCCCGCGGAACACGATCGGGACGGGCACCATGCCCGCCGACATGTAGAACGTTTTGGCCGCAGAGTTTATTATCTGGAACAAGATAGTAACTACTTTTATGCACTTGTATCGATGAATGGAAGATTATCATGGAATCTGTGTGTGCTCTCAACTGAATCTTGGTTGTGCTGTCGTAATATTTTTTTTTTTAGAATCTTACTTAATAGGGAATATACATGTCTTTTTTATATTTTTAATCAATAGTTTACATTATTAAAGCACCGTAAAAAATATTTCTTTGACAAAAATATTAATATTTAAGCATAAAACTAATTCGAACATGGCAGAGGACTGAAATCATTTTTTATCTAGTGTCTCATTGTTATCTAGTGTCATCTAAGTGTTTACGGTGACGTCATGAGAGGGTCACAATGTTGACTTTGTTGTAAGTTCCGTTTTGATCTGTTAAAATTGCCGCGCACTTTTTCTACTTTTTAAATAATTAAAATCTTGCTGGAAAAGCGATTATGTAAAAAAATATGACATGGACATCATTCTTTAACAATAAAGACATAAAAACAAATACAAATAAAAATATTTTACTCAAATTTGAATCTTTCCCTATTCCTTTTAGTTGAAGTGTTATTCCATGTCCTCCTTTCTGTTTATAGTTGTCCCTCTTTCGTCAGTAGTACATGTCAATGATATATCGAAACTCATGGTTGTCACACGGCCATGCAACAATCTAACAAATACTAAGTAATTGCTTATAATTGAAAGTCATCATGCTCTTGATTCCTAAACAATTACAAATGTTGATTGAAGACTGCAGTCAGTGAAGACTGTTATGAAAACAATGGCCGCATTGGATGTCGGTATCAGAAAATTATTTCCCATACTGTAAGTAGGTAAATAATTATGATTATGACAACTAGAATCTAGGATATCATTCTGAATGTTTGCACTAGAATACGAATAGGGCGAGTCTATTGCTGTTATTATACTCGCTCTGCGTAAACCTTTCGGAAATACAGTTCGTACATTCAGAGGCAAACAGTTATGACGATATTAATATAAATAGGAAACAATCAGAGCACGATAAGATAACGCACAGCATAGATACGATATAATGATCAAACACATGTCAATCTGGAGACATCTGATGGCCGATAGTTTATCTAATCTGAATGTAACATAAGGGAATATGACAGTCAAGTGCATGCACAGAATAAAACTTGTGATTTGGTTTTATGCAATTTTTAGCATGCTATAAATGACCCAGTAACAGGGTCACATAGTAAGTGCTACAGGTTTGTATAAATGAGCCAACATTTGCCACTGTTGAAATAAAACTACTTTTTACGGATTTTATCACGTTGTATTGATATTATTTAATTCCCAACGTTTCGGATCCTTAACAGTAGGCAGGAGGCGGCAGTGGACCGTCACGAAAATATAGAGTAACAAAATCAGTGGGTCAATAAAGGTTCTAGTACTTACATAACATAACTTAATTTTACATAACATAACTTAATTTTGAAATCCAAGATGGCGGACATTTCTTATGGGTGTCAATTTCTCGGGGCGCTGATTACGAAAATAACATTTAAAATGATATAGGTACATACATGCATAATGACGTGACTTTTATAACAAAGATTTATTTTGATCAACTTGCGACAGTCATGAAGTTACAGAAGCCTTCGGCTTCATTTGATTTAATATTTATTTAATAATTTTACAAGATATATTAACTTACCTGATCAATAGCCTGCATGGAGAAATTGAAAGTCATGAACTCGCAGATGGGACGGAGGCCAGACATTGCAGCACCAACAGCAATACCAGTAAAACCCGACTCTGTGATTGGTGTATCAAGGACCCTCTTGTCACCATATTTTTTCCAGAGGCCCCTTAAAAATTAGGACATTATGTTACTAAGACATTATAATTATGTATTATTATTAGTACTTTTGAGGTATGTGCTAGAGCTGGGCGATTTTTTTTATCCAACTACGAAAAAAAGGGTATTAAGTCTAACATTCTATATACATATGTTTAGAAGTAATAGTAGATTAGCCATGGTTGCATGCCAGTACGCCCTGTTGGTATATATATATTTTTTTATGGAATAATTAGGTGGCATGACACCATGGCAGCTCTAACCTGGAGAATTATTTGTTAATTTGAATTTAGTCTAGTAGACTCTTGTAAGGTGACATAGGAATATGGTTATTCTTTACTAGGTACTTCTAAGTCTGCATATAATAATTTGAAAGTTAATTGTTTTTAAAAAACAAATTCTGATTACGTTTTGTACTATATATATAGCTTTTTGTAATACAAGCAGACACTGTTCAGATCACTCTTTGGGCTATAATTGATATCAGCAATTCTAAAAAATAGTTTAATTAAAGAATAATATCGAAGGAGAGTAACAGAATAGAAATACATACATACATACACTCACGCCTTTCTCCCACAGGGGTAGGCAGAAACTATAGACTGCCACTTGCTACGATTCTTGCATACTTCTTTTGCTTCTTCCACATTCACACATCTTCTCATACATACGCGTCGGTTGCGAGTGCTATGCACCTGACCTTTTTGAAGGATTTCGCCAGAATAAAAATACTTTCTGTTATGTACACTCAGTGATAAATACATAGGTTCTAGCTGCAACTTTACACTACATATACAATAATAAATGCATAATTATTCTCAATATTATTCTCATAATATATATATTTTTTAATTCTTGATTGCCCATACACCTCACCACCAGTTCGTCACAATATATAGCAATATTGCTAAAAGCTCTATTTTATTTATCTACATCTACACTAATATCATAGTTATATGTATGTTATAGTATTTTATAAATGTGTTTTTATGTTTTTTTATGGACTAATTTGGCAAGCGACCTGAGTAGCCACTTGGTGGTGAGTAGTCATCTTCGTCCATGGACATCTGAACCACCAGAGGAGTTGCTGATGTGTTGCCGATCTTTAAGAGCCCCGGTTGCTATGACTGTTGCAACTGCTAGAGCAGAGGGGAACTGGCTCTTACATACAAAATGCAAAACACACACCAAGGTGCTTTATGACAGACTCCGACGTAAGTGTGGTTGCCAGCCAGTCAGACCCCAAGGTGTCCTACCACCAAGCAAGTCAGATATTTTCATGCCTCTTACGGGATGCCTATCTGAAAGGCAGTGAGGAACAGTTTTCTAACCCGTCCCCCCACACAGGATAAAATTATAAGTTATCTAGGTATATTGTATTGTATTATAGTATTTGATATGATAAATATGGAGCTTGTAGTCTGAATTAAATAAATAAAAAAAAATAAAGAGAAAAGATTTGATTGTAAAATTGTTTATAATGGATAAACTCAACCAATTTTGGAAGTTCTTTCACTTATGGACAGCTACATTATCACTGAATAACATAGGCATTACTGTTAATCAAATTAAACATAGTCACTTTAGGTTGTGAGTGAAACTGTGGGAAACAGCTATATTTTATATAATACATAATGAATGTTTCTTTGATAATCCAGTAACACATTCATCCAACTGCAATCAAAGTTTCAATCAAAGAGGTATTATAACAAATTACCAGGGACACAGCTATATGGCATAAAAATTTCAACAAAAATGTCCATGATGTCATTATTAGTATATTATTGTTTTATTTCTTTAACAATCATACTTATAGTGTATAATATGCAGACAGGTACCTACTTAATACGAGTAAATTTTCTACTCTCTCTATCTTGCCTGTATTTACCTCCCTGTTTTTATATTAAGTTGATACACATCGAAACTTATATTTATTTACAACTAAGTATGAATTCTGACTTTAAATACAGACACTACACAAATAAATAGAACAAAAAATAAAATAAAACTAATACTAAACATACCATCATTCCTGTATTCCCTGAAAGGTTAGGTAGAGGCGTACTAATGTACACCCACAGTTCACCATGATGTACACCACATGTTTAGGTCCCATGTAATAAGGGGTGAGACTATTGCCATTAACCAGGCACAGATCCCAAACTCCAAGCTGCTACTGAGAATTTCATAGAGAAACCCAATAACACTGCTCGACCTGGGAATGACACCCAGGACCTCTAGTGTAGCAGCCTTGCTCAGGATCTCTAGTGTAGCAGCCTTGCTCAGGACCTCTAGTGTAGCAGCCTTGCTCAGGACCAGATTAATTAAACATTGACTTGAAACAATGGCCTTATTTTGCAGAGGTTGAGCTTGTAATGGGTTTCTGAATGTTATAATTGATACCTATAACATAACGTTCCCCGAAGATTACATTATTTATTAGGCATCTGTCAACAAATTTTTTGGTTATGTAACATTAAAATATTTTTAGGTAGTGAAAAATTTTTAAACTTCCTTTTCTATGAATATCACGTTCAACTTTTGTAAAAGTATTGAGTATTGGTAGTTTTAAAGACAAAACATGAGCAAACGCGTCCCAGAAAGGTTATGTAGACAGTTTTGCTCTCACCTGGTCACTTTGTAAGCACCGTCGTATTGAGCCACTTCCTCGCCTAATACGAAGACTTTTTCGTCTCTTTGCATTTCCTCGTCGATCGCCTGGTTCAAGGCATCACGCACAGTCATAGGTTTCGTGGATAAAGCAGTAGAAGTTGAGAAGTTACGACGAGGCAGCCGCGCGAGCCAATCGAACAGAACCGGCAAACGGCAGACCGATTTCAACGCCATTTTCACTTAAAAACTATACTCTTATGCAAACAAAATAAATAGCTGTTAAAATAGGCCTAGGTAAAGGTAATTAATATGAAAATGGTGTTATTTTGTCGTTATTTTGATGAGACGAAGGATGAATGGAGGTCGACTGGTCGACTCGTACACACAGCAGTGTTGCCACTGTTGCCAGACGTTTTGAATGAGCGATCGTACAATGGGTAAAAAAAGTCGTGAAAATAAAATGAAAATAAAAATAATAAAAATAGTACGTTTAAAAAACTTTTCATAACTTAACACTTTAATAAAGTACTAAAAAATTAAAATTACAAAATTAAGGGTCTATAACATAAAAAGAGTTTTACTATTCATATTATTTAACATTTCTCGTGTTGGAGAAAATCAACACAACATCCAAAGCGTTCAATGTGTTTCGTAATATTATGGTGTTCGGTCTCAATGCTGGGCCTATTTCGGATTTTCGTTTTAATAAAGAGTTACTGGATTGAAGCATCATTCACAATCAGCATTAGAGTGAGGACGGCATAGTAAATCGAGAGCAAATTTTGCAATACTTATTATCAAGGTCGTCTAAAGTACCTATTTCTACCCAAAATTCGTCTGGCGTCCGATGTTTAGAAAATATGAAATACTCATAGAATTACGTAGGTACGATTTTTGTTTTTCGGTCGTATATGTATAAAACTCGTAAAAAATCGTAGGAATACGACTTAAATTGTAAATCTGGCAACACTAACACACAGACTACTTAGAGAAGAGATACTAGTACCTTTATCTAGTTTTTTAAAATGGCATGTTTGAAACAGCTTGCTATGCGCGACAGATGTCAGAGTGACATTTCTAGGATTGGCGTTTAATTGGAATTAAACACGTATGATAACTAAAGAGGAAAAATTTGTATGTAAGTATATTTGTAACGAATAGGCTCCAAAAGTACTGGACCGATTTCAAAAATTCTTTTGCCGTTAGAAAGCTACATTATCACTGAGTAATATAGGCTATATAACATCACGCTACGCCACTTAGGATCGGAGCAGCGCGGGTGAAACTGAGACCCGCCCGCTCGCTCGCTAGTTGAAAATAAATCGATAATAATTTAAAACATATTTAAAATAAAATTGTTTTTATCATGACTTAAAAATGAAATAAAATTAGAAGAATACCTATTAGAACATACAATGGTAGGTATACTATAGTACACAACACGTAGCGCAAAAGCCGATCGCTCAGCCGCTACGCCAAACGTATCGTGAAATCAATATCAGCCTATAGGTATTCGTCTACTGCTGGACGTGGGCCTATCATGGTACCGCAGAGCCCAATCTTCGGCTTTCCTCATCCCATCACCTAATAGTTCGCAAACATGTCATTTCTTTAGAAAAGTATTTTGTTTCTAAATCTGGCAACCTCACACTTTGGAATTTCTTTTAATATTATAGGTATTTCTTCTTTGATAAAATCCGGTTCCAGTTCGCCCGCGACTTCGTCCGCGTGGAATAGTTACCTGAACAACTTTTGGTAAGGCGTCATTTTTATATGTCTTATAGTTTAGCTGGAACAATGGTTCTGAATCACTGCCTGGCTCACCAGGCTAGCGTAAGTAAGCGTAGGTAAGTGCAGCACACTGCATATTATTGTACAGCGCGGTGCTTGTCAAGTTTCTTACTCGCGTTAACTTTAGTTTTACATTTTGTAATGACTCCGTAAATTTTACATCAGAATATCTCTAATATTTTGTCTCTTGTCGAAAACTTATAAAACATTCAGATAAACCTTACATATTTCCATACAAACTTTCATCTCCTATTCCCTATTGTTATTTTACATCCTTGAGGGTAAAACTTTTACAAACTTTGAATGTCATATTTATTTATATCGAATCAACAGCCTAAAAAATAAGTTTCAAGCTTCTAGCTCTAAAAATTACGATACTTCCAGACAACTTTTCATCCCCCCCTTTCAACCGCTCACAACCCTTGATTCGCATTAAAAAGTATTATAGCTTATGTCCTTTCTCAGGGTCTAGACTATCTGTGTACCAAATTTCATTTAAATCGGTTCAGTAGTTTATGCGTGAATCTGCGACAGACAGACAGAGTTACTTTCGCATTTATTTCGCGTTTCACCCGCGTTGCCCATTCCTGTAATGTTAAATAGCTTAAAAACTTCCTCTTGAATCACTCTATCTATTTAAAAAAACCGCTTCAAAATCACGCAACGGATTTTGAAGCGGTTTTTAGTTTTAAAGATTTAAGCATACATAGGGACGGACAGACAGCGACAGCGACTTTGTTTTATACTATGTAGTGAAGTAAGCATTTATTGTAATTTTTTGACAAAAAATATATCCAGATTATGTATTTGCTAAGTTAGTTTACCTAATGATTTTGCTATTACAACTCACAAAAAAAAACCTAACAAATAACTGCATTAGTTGTTCCAAATCAAATTAAACTCACGTGGCAACTCACTTATAACTACGAGATAGGTAAGTACCTAGAATACATTGCTTCCTTCCTAAGGACATTCTGAAAGGCAGTAGATATATCTACCCACATATATATATACAAGTTTAAATACGTTCTTACATAATAACCTCGCTATTATTTAAGGAGGTGCGCCAGCTGACTTATTAACTTACAGTAGGTACATGTTCTAGACGCGGGTAACCACATGTTCACCCCATCGTAATTCCCTTATACCTTTTCCACACATCATTAATTATACCCATAGGATTCTAAAACAGGGTTCTCGTAAATAATCTAATAGGTATGTGTGCAAACTTGGGCCGACGCGACCGCCCGCCCCTGGACGAAAGAGTGAGATCCCACTGAGGGCGTTTAGCGGTGATCTATTAGTTCCATTAAATATGAACGACAATTTTGTAAGTATCTAATTCGTTTGATGGACTAGGTATCTTGACGAAGTAGTTAGGTATGTGGGTATGTAATAATCATGCTGATTGATCAATTAGCCAGGCTACGCTACTAGAGTTGTAGCTTGCCTCGGTGACATAGGATGACAATTAGAAAGTTCTGGATCGTAATCCAGATCCACAATTTTATTGTACGGTAATCGCTCAAAAGTCCAGCATGCTAAGTATTATATTGCTATGAACGGTACGAGCGAGCTCGATACAGCCAGTGCCGCAGTGCTTGTCATTGTTAACGACAATGCATGAAAATAGAAGGTCGTAAGTCAAATTAAACGTAGGAATTTTGGTCGCCACTGTACCTACTTATTCAAAATTAAGATTAATTTATTAATAGGTTGTGGTTGCGTAAAGGTCAATATTGTATTTTAATCATGAATGGTAGCTCTAAATCTTAATCTCCGATATTGCGATAGATACTGGATTAAGGGAAAGACAAATAAGTTCAGGAATAATTTTATAGTTTTGTTTTTTTTTTTGTTTATATGGTACTCTGGTACTGTGTAATTAGTAGCTCAATTCAACAGCACGAACTGTGAAATGCAAGTACGATCCCATATATCACCATCAGCCGCAGATGAGAAGCCCAACCGCTTGCCTTTGAAATTCGCCATAAAATAGGTCATCTGCTTTCCGCTTATCGCCTTCACGTTTGCCAAATTGCGGCCAAAAACAGACTGCCATTAAATCTTTACAGTTGCACGCGGCCTTGGCCTACTTCCCCGGGTCTGGTAACTCTTTACCGGAAAACCGTATCTTACACGTAACATAACGTTTTATGTCCACAGTCGAGGAATCCTTATAAAAATTGCAAGATTTCCGACGATTGAGCACTTACTGTGGTTAATGGCCATGTGTGGGCTAGGTACTTTCAGGGTACGGTAATGGTCTTTTTATTAACATATAAATAATTGCTTGACTTCACTTAACCTACGCTAAGTAAAGTCAAGCATTTGTGATTAGTTTCGGCTTAGAATAATCCTTGAAAACTTATTATAAATGTAACGAAAGTGAGTGTTAAGTCTGCGGAGAAACTTTGACTCTCTGTGCGTGTTTGTACAATGGGCAGAGTTATGAGCAATTGTTTGAAATGATGCCATCAGCTACTTTCTATCACCGCACCTCTCGCCATCGGTGTGGAGTTCATCGACATACCTTGCCATACTGTGCGATTCCAGAGGAATTTCCTCCTACGCAGGTTGTGGAATCAGCTCCCCGCCGAGGTTTTCCTAAAGGACTACAGCATGAGGTTCTTCAAAAAGGATGTGAAAAGATTTTTACAAGGTCGGCAACACGCGAGTTGTACTCCTGGTATTGTAAGCGTCCATAGGCTACGGTAACCACTTACCATCAGGCGGGCCGTATGCTTGTTTGCTACCTTAGTGGTTTTAAAAAAATAACTTTTGGTACAATTTTTGTAGAAAATTATTTATTTGTTGGCTTGATTAAAATATGCTTTTTATAGTAACTACTTACATGAACAATAATAACATAGGACCAGTAATTAGGATATTAGGTAATTAGAGTATAAACAAACGGACACAAGAATAAATCGTAGGTAATGAAGTCATTTTGTGTAGCGGAGTCAACTAGTAATAAAGAAACAGAGCCCTCTACTTTTCAGTAAACTTACAAATTCCCATAGATCACATGCAGGATAGGGGTCCGCACTTTAATTAAAACAAACTCTTTGGTCCTCACCCGACCTTGAAACTTTAAAATCTTTATAGGTCAGCACAACTTCTGTCCAAAAAGCAGTAAGTACCTCAGCGTCGAGCCCTTTAGGGGAACCCTTTTGTTGTTCTGGATGTGGTTTCAAGAACAATTAATAATTGAAATTGAAGTTCTTGTTTGTTTCGTAAATTGCCTCATTAGTGTAGTGATGCGTCTGCTACGCTAGAGAGTCCTAGGTTCAATTTCGCGGTCGAGCAGTGTTATTGGGTTTCGAATTCGGATTGGACTCGAACACAGTAATGAGTGTTACATAGTTTGCGCGTTTGTGTATCGATCAATATATAACTCTGTTTGTTGATGGCGGAACAGACCATTGCTTATAAGAATCCTCGAAAAAAAAAAATACCGGCGCGGTACCGTTACGCGTGCGTACGTTTTTGGAACACCTCATCTTGGGGACAAACGATCAAGTTAGTGCAAATTATAAAGTATGGACCCAATTCTGAATTCGACACGAGACGATGTCGCGGGTAGAAGCTATTAAACTATGAAACACAGAGTATTTAATGAAATATTTATATTATATTATAGATTACAGATTACACCATTATATTATTTACATGGTATAATGGTGTAATCTGACAAATAACAAAACAATAAGAATAAGTCGCCACGCCCTACCAACAACGTAGGATCTGAATTTTGCTGATTTTTTTTTTATGTTGCCTAGGTACTTTAAAAATTGTATTTAATAGTCCCACATTTAAAAAACGCATTAATATTAATTATTTACGGAAATAATTCGGTTAAAAACGTTGGAAATGATGCTTGCCACCGTTCAAAAATGTCGGTAGTTACTTAGCGACGATGTTGACCGCGCGAATCGAGCGAGCGAGCGTGCCGATCTGCCAGTTGCCGAGTTATTGCCTGGAGGAGCAAACGTTTAATGTTCGTTGCATGATAATTACATTTTACGTAAAAAGTGATGTCCATGCATAATAAACACTATCGATCTCCTAGGATTATGCGATTAGTTGCTGATAATAATCCATAATTACTCAATAATAATGAAAATAATATCAATGAAAGTACAACAGCAAGTCCTTCGAACTCGGATACGAGTGAGGTTTACTTTAATTTGTATTAACTTACCTCCTTAAATCATTGTTTATTACATTTTGTGAGGAGTCCCAGTTTTAGTCGAAATCAACAACAGTTTTCATCATTATTCAATCTTATATTTGTAAGTCCAATTAGAAACTACGGATCTGCCACATTCGACGTTATTGAGTGTACGTGATGATGTTGATAGTGTCGGATCTGCCATATCCTACGTTAATGATCGCACATCATGGAGTGTATATTGTAGGATCTGTCATATCCGACATTAATGATCGTACATCGTCTAGATTGTATTGTTCGATCTACCACATCCCACTTTATTTATCGGATATTTTAAACAGTATGTGGTTCGTATCTACCAGATAATTTACTTTTTAGTAGAAGATCCGACAATAATTGTTTTAGTAAACGCTAATTATAAAACTATTTTTGGTTTAAGGGGTGTCTCGAGACTCACCAGTAACTGAAGGAGCATTTTTGATGAAGAGTGTGAATCCATGGAAATGGAGGAATTAGTTAGCGATAATTTTAATCCCAACATATATAATCAACCCATTATACTGTCCCACTGCTGGGGACGGGTCTCCTCTCAGTGTGAGAGGGATTAGGCTATAGTCCACCATGCTGGCCTAGTGCGGGTTGGCAGACTTCACACGCTATCGAGATAGTCTCTCAGGCATGTAGATTTCCTTCACCTTTCAAGCGCGTGATAATTAACTATTTAATACGCACATGACTTCGAAAAGTCAGAGGTGTTTACCTTGGGTTCGACCTCGAGACCTTTGACTTGGCAGTCCAACGGTCATACCACTAGGCTATCACTGCAATCCCAACATAATACGCTGCAATAATCAATATATTAATAGTCATTAATTTATCTGTTGAACCTGTAACTGAAACTGTAACTCCTCTACCATCACCACCTCAAATTCACTACACCGCGCTACACCAACCTCAACCAAAAATATAAGAAAAAAAATATATATTTAAAACTGTTATAGGTAAAAAAAGACTTGTGCACAAGGAAGACTGGATTGTGGTTAAAAGTAAATTGCTAATAAATAAAAAGAGAGCCTTGTCGTTGCCGTATTTAATGTTTTAAAGCTTTTAAATGAGTAGGTACGATTCCAATTTTTAAGCTCCTATCTTTACTAAACCCTTTACTATACTCCCATACAATATACAAACATCCAGCCCCCCATACCAATACGCCTGTATTCCCCGAAGGGTAAGACACACATCCCAAGCTCCGAGTTACTACTAAGAATGTCATAGAATAATCCAATAACACTTTGCTCGACCTAGGAATCGAACCTAGGACTTCGAACAGTCGCGCAGTCGCGCTCAGGACATAGTAATTACAAAGATCGAATAATAATTATGTGAAGTAGTGATCTCGTCCCCTTTAGATCCCATCCCCTCCATACAGGGATATTTTTCAATAGCCGGCAAAATTCAGAATTTAATTATATACATAAGTCTGTAGAAGTCGTGTCAGTAATTGCAAGATAATTAGGAAAAAATAGGTAGAGTAGATTAAGCGATACTGAAACCGAATGATTGGTTTTAACAATTGATATCATTCTGTATGTATGTATGAGTATTTCTGTATATCTGCTTATAACTCAAGATTTACTTGACGGATTATGAGCCTAGTCAACATTCAGGGTAGGTACCTTATATCCGACTACGACTGCGTATAAAAGAGGGTAAGTTCTGCTTGAATGCTTGGGGGTGCTTAAGTAAGGTGCTGAAAGTAACCATTGAAGTAAATTTTCGATTTATTAAGTAAGCACTAGACTTGCAGAAGTTAAAAATATAACAAATTAAAGAATATTTAAAGAAAATGTACTCTTTTGATTAAACTACTATGTTAGCCAGTTACTTTATCTTTTTCGGTATCCGCATACCGAAAACTACGAAGTAACTGGCTACTAAAGAATTTTTTCCCCGTGTGGGGACGCGTTAGAATACTATTCCTCACTGCCTTTCAGATAGGCAGTGAGGAATAGTACTGACTTGCTCGGTGGTAGGACCTCTAGGGTCTGACTGGCTGGCGACTACCCTTACGTCGGAGTCAGTCGTAAAGCACTTTGGTGTGTGTTTCGACTTCAACGCATAAGAGCCAGTTCCCCTCGGTTGCAGCGGCTTTGGCAATCTGCAGTCCGTAGGGGCTCTTAAGGGCCGGCAACTCCTCTGGTGTTGCAGGTCTCCATGGGCAACGATGACTACTTACCACCAAGTGGCTCGTCAGCTCGTTTGTCGACTTAATTCCACAAAAGAGGGTGCCATTTTTTCTCTACAAACTAATACGATGTCATTGTCATTGGAAGTAATTAATATCAATATTGTTTATCGAGATTTCATTTAGTTATGTTTAAATCTTTAAGTTCTATAGAACATAATTTTACGTTAATTACTTGTAATTTGATGGTGACTGAGTAATATTTGGTGATTTATTACGTACTTATAATATATATAACTATATTTTTAATATTTTGCCTAAACCAATTTCTAAGACCGTTTAGAAAAGTAAAAATAAAGCTGATTTTTCTTATAAATATATTCATTCTTTCATATTCTGCTTACCATTTTCGTGTTTTGTGAAATACGCCATAGTTGCATTTACACATATTTTGTAACTACATGCATAATTGCACATAACATGATTTTATTCTTCAAAAAATATGCATTCAACAATAACGTAAGTACCAGATCCAACATTATTTATTCAATTTTTCCGATTAAAAAGGTCACATAAGTCACATCCGTCATAGGGAACAGAATTTCATCCAGTCAAAAATGTTGGATATACCACATCCGACAATAGTGCTAAAATATATCCATACAAAATAGCGTCATGTGTAATTTCTACCAGTTTTTCAATAAATTAAGTTAATCTGTTTTATTAGTTGCATTACTAATAAGGCAAGTAATGCGCGTTTAAAATTTTGTAATCCTATCCCTTGTAAAATTATTTTTATCGTACATGTTAACTTTAAACTACTCTCCTTAAAAGTTGTGTTTTTGCAGATCCTACGTTGTTGGTAGGGCGTGGCGAAGTATTGGTTATACCTACTTACGTATTTAACATAACATAACATTCCATCACACCTATACTTCCCGAAGGGTTAGGCAGAAATGTACTAATGTACATCTACAGTTCGCCGCTATGTTTAGGTCCCATGAAATAGGGGGCGAGCCTATTGCCATTAACGGGGCACAAATCCAGACTCCGAGCTGCTACTGAGAATTTCATAGAAAAACCCAAAAACGCTTTGCTCGACCTGGGGAATAAACCCAGGACCTCTAGCGTAGCAGTCGCGCTTGGGACCTCTAGACTAATGAGGCAGTCAATACTTACGTATTTATAGTTTTAAAAATGAAACTTTGTTATGTACTTTTTAGTTTAGGATCCGGAACGTCGTCTCTTCGTCATTGTGCTCCTGCAATACAGTACAAACTAGCGTAGGGGCCAGGGATTTCAAGGAATTGTAAACAACTGTATGTTAATAAAGATTTTTTATTTATTTATTGTTATACATGCATAGCTATTTATTCATGGAAATTAACTAAAGGAGGTTAGTATTAAAATACGATGACAGCAGCTACAAAACGGAAAACATCACACAATGGCGTAGGTACTTTTGTTTCGATAGACGCGAAGTAGTTTTTTTGACCAGGGACCACTTTGTTTTAATTGTTGTTAGCAAGGACCACAATGTTTAAGTAAAATAAACGTGTCAATCTGAAATTAGACTTTTAACATAAGTAAAAGATTTGTAGATCTTTCGCGTACCATATTTTAGGTTTTGTGGACCACTAGTGGTCCGCGGACCCTGGTTGGAAACCACTGAGATAGATGAATGATGAATAGTATTTAATAGGTATGATTAGATAAATAATTTCGTACTATAATAATAAGAAAAAAAAAGTTATTAGTTAAATAATACGAATTATTTTAGTAGTAAGTAAGTTTAAGTATTAGCAACGTTTAGAAGTAAGAACTAAAATATTTAAAAAAACGTATTTAATTTTTGTAAAAGCTTCTCCTAAGTTACTACAGCATTTAGTATCGATGATATTTTGCAATGATCTGGAAAGAACTATCTCTTATGCAAATATTTCAAGTAAACATGTGTTCTCTAGGGAAATCTGAATATGCGTGTGACCGACAGACATACGGTACTATGCCGTATGTCTGTCGATTGAATTTTTTAGAGCTTTGAGCTAGAAAACATCTTGAAAATTCTTAGCTAACGCAGTCTGACTCATGTATGGGATGTATGAGAGCATTAGTTGGACTGTGTGGGGACTGGTTAGAATACTATTCCTCACTGCCTTTCAGATAGGCATCCCGTAAGAGGCGTGAAAATATCGACTTGCTCGGTGGTAGGACTTCTTGGGATTTGACTGGCTGGCAACCACCCTTACGTCGGAGTCTGTCGTAAAGCACCTTGGTGTGTGTTTCGATTTCTGCACGTAAGAGCCAGTTCCCCTCGTTTCCTGCGGCTCTGGCAGTCTGCAGTCCGTAGGCAACTCCTCTGGTGTTGCAGGTGTCCATGGGCGACGATGACTACTAACCACCAGGTGGTTCGTCAGATCGTTTGCCGACTTAATCAATAAAATAAAAATGATCAGCTTTATTTATTTTTGAAGATAAAATTTATTGTAAGAATAAAAAAAAATACCAATAAAAAAACGTGAAATTCTGATAGGGAACATTAAAACTGTAAACAGAACTTAATAGTGATGAGGACCATGTACGTTCTATCTAGTGCAGATAGGCCGTGGATGGTTGAAATTCTTAATTAATTGGGCCTTCCGATTTATTATGTAATCGATTTGATTAGCGTCAGCTTTGATATTATCGCCTGTCGTTGTGGTAGATATTGGTTATAATTATTCATAATTTAAAATCCGAATACCTTCTGTAATACAACAGGAAACACGGACAATAATGTATGTACACTTTTACTTTGTACAAAATTTTCAGTTTTATGAATTTTAAGTTATTATTAATTTTGGCCATGATCTAAAACTTTAGCGCTCTGAAATATATTTCTAACAGCATCGCCTGTCAATAGCGTTAGTTTGATCTGTTTCCAGTTTATACAAAGGCAGTTCAACCTTGTTTGTCCGGTGGCTGAACGGACACTATCTACAGTATTCAATTAGTTTGATCCGAACTAGGAATTGAGGCTAGTGGACCTTGGCAAACTTTGTTATTAGCATTGGCAGTCTGAATAATTATGGAATTGTTTAAATACTTAACTTAAGACCGCCTCATTAGTCTAGTGCTTCCAAGCGCGACTGCTACACTAGAGGTCATGGGTTCGATCCCCAGGTCGAGCAGAGTGTTATTGGGTTTTTCTATGAAATTCTCAGTAGCATGTCGGAGTCTGGATTTGTGCCCGGTTAATGGCTATAGGCTCGCCCCCTATAACATGGGACCTAAACATACCGGGTAACTGTGGGTGTACATTAAGTACGCCTCTGCCTAACCCTTCGGGGAATACAGGTGTGATGGGATGTTTAAATACTTAATTAAATAACTAAGGAAATGTGGTTGTCTATTTGTTATTATTATTATAGGGCTAGTGCTTATTTGGTTGGTGTTTATGGAGGCCTAGGTTTGACTTACTTTACCACGTTACTTTAGAAAATAAATCAAATTACGAAGTAATGATTGACAAATCGAAAAGCATTTACTCTCCTGCCACGGTCATAAGACGTAAGAAACAGGAGTCTCCCACGCCACCAGTATCCAGTCGCGTCTGTGAACTGCGTCACAGGACAATGACCCTTTCGTTACACATCGCACCCTTTCAAAGCTTCACGTAAATATGGTAGAAGATTGAGAAGGTCTATTATACATACCGACAGAAAATACTTATATCTTGGTACTAAAAAAGAAGTATTTTTATATTTTATATGATAACTAGGAAAACTGCCTTATTTGTTTTGAAATGGCACGCGCATATCCTGAAGTCTTTTCTGGGTCAAGTGTGGTGGCTTTCCAATAAGCTTCTCCCCTTTTTCCTGGGGACCTAAAACAAAAATACGAAATATGTATGTACGCAACAGTATGCGACGTTTTGGACAAGATGGTGTGTATAATATAATATATGTGTCTATGTGTAGGTTAGCATAATGCTGCATGTGCATAATTATTTAAACTGTCCGTAGTGTCACTGCTGAGCTGGATTCAACCACAAGGTCGGTCAAAATTTATTTTTTTGGATAGGAAGGCAAACGAGCCGACGGTCGTCTAATGGTAAGCGATTACCGCCGTCCATAGACACCCGCAACACCAGAGGAGTCACAACTGCATTGCCGACCTTTTAAAAGGGGATTGGGCCTCCGGTAAACTCACTCATTCGGCGAAACACAACGTAAGCGTTGTTTAACGCCGGTTTTCTGTGAGGACGTGGTATCACTCCGGTCGAGCCGGCCCCTTCGTGCCGAAGCATGGCTCTCCCACGTAGTTAGTTATATTACCTATGTATTGTAACATATGGTCTGGTCAAGTGAAGAGTAGGTGAAACTTCTGAGTCTTCTTTCACTACGGTATAATGTCAAGCCGCTTTGCTGACGACTTCATCCGTTTACCAAGTTAATTTGTTTGTTTGACTGTTGAAGTGGGGTGGCGATTTGTCAGTGGAGATATCGGTTTTTAGCTTTCGTGAACTAATATAATTGTATAATATCCATTGTTATTGACACAATAGCGGAATCAGATCCGATACCCGAAACGACCGATCTGAATTTTTTTTATTAAGTTTGAGAGAATGTCTGTTTACCTAAATAGGATACTTTTTTAACATTTTCGACGTGAACCCGCTCGTAATACAAGCATTTAGCTTATACGAGGGGTTAACAAGAATACTAGTAATGTGCGACCCACATAATTAGTAAGTTTTAAAAAAATGTTGTAAATATTAGTTTTTTGGTTTCTGTCCTAAAAGGAAAAAACTATTGAAAACTACATAGCTAGTTATTTTCACGTGTTTATAGACAGTGCTTTGACCGGAAATCTTCAAGTGTTTGCGGAAATACGACACCGTTCATGTGACAAGGCCACACATAGTGAACATTGTTTGTTTTTGGAATGGGAATGACAATATGATGATGACGGGGGGTGGAATGAAAGCGCAGGGTCCTTATGTATAGTGTTTTTTAGACCTAATGGTGAGTGGTTGATTTTAGCAAACTGTCAAAAAATTTTAGTGTATGAATTTTTTGACATAATATATTTGTCATTTAAAGCGGCGGTAGCCTAAGGTCTAGGGTGTTGGTATTTTTTTTAAAGTACCTATAGAATAGGTTTATTATTCCAACCAATAAGTGATTTATATAAAATAAGGATAGGTGCTCTGGCAAATCCTGCAATATTCATTCATTAAGGATCTCTTAGGTACTTAATATTTTTCAGAATAGGATTAAAATGTTTGTTACAAAAAACCATCCGACTTTTTTTGTGTAGGAGATACTATTAGTAGATTTGAAATATAGTACAATGATATAATAAATGATCGCGAAAGACAAATTCGACCGAAGCACAATAAAAACCGGTAATGAGTTCAAAGTCATTCAGTATATTCATCAGAAAAATGGTTTTACCACCAAATCCTTCGTAAGCAAACAGATCACGCGATTTCACTATCCCCGGCAATAAAATTGTTAGTGTCAAAGAACTTTTTCAATGTATCGTTGACAAATACACATAATCTCTTCCAGTAATAAATGTATCTGAGAATAAAACTTGATGGCTCGTTTGCATTTATTTTTTATCTTTATTTCTGATTAAAGAATTAAGTGTTACCGTAAAAGAGAAATGAAAAATACTTGGTGCACTACAAAAATATAATTTCTGTACTACTTGCCTGCTAGTGAAATATCAAGACACTGACTAACTTTTTACGAACCTCTCATTGTAGCAAAAGCCTATGCTAGGAATAATACCTATATTTTGTAATAGCACAATGTACATTGTGTCCATGGGCGGCGGTAATCGCTTACCATCAGGTGATCCGTCTGCTCGTTTGTCCCCCTATCCCATAAAAAAGTAGCCTTGCCACTCGCTTTACCCAGTACATTTATTGATTTTCAAAATAGTAATTTTACGCATGTCAACAAGTGCTTTCTATTGTCACTGTCAGTGTCACAGCGCTGCCAGTGTAAAATGTTATTTTTGTATACTTTTTGTGTTTATTTTCTATCTGTCTCCGTGTTCTTGGTTGAGGAAATAAACAATTTTTCTTTCTTTTTCTCCTTCTTACAGTGTCGCATTATATTATTATAATTATTATACAAATAAAATAGGTCAAGTGTGGGAAACAATAAATACTAAGCAAACACTCAATAATTTTTGGTTAGAGAAGGTTACTGGTATTGTGGATCGCACATTACTAGTAGTCTTGTTAACCGCTCGTGCTAAGCTAAATACTTGTGTTACGAGTGGGTTCATGTCGGTAGTGTAATGGGTGGGTTTCGAACCGGCAACCACATGATCGCCAGTCCGACGCACTAGCCATTAAGCTTCCGCCGCTTTGAATTGCATGCTTGTTAATATCGGAATAATAATAACTACAACCTATGAAATTTAAAAGAATTTAACGCGCGAATTAAGGCGTTGCACTACGGTTTACGATGTCGCGACACGTCGTATTCATTAAATTAAATATGAAATATTACTGTCGTAAATTGGCAACGGCAGTTTGGTGGCGAACTTTGGCAAATGCATTGGCGGAGCTAGCCTAGCAGCCAATGTACCTATTTGTGCGGGTTCACAGATTATTTGTTAACCTTAAATATAAATGACCTTACTTAGTCGACTGTTTCACTCAAAGCAAAGGTACTTACATTATAAATAAAACAATTTGCTAACGGATACATTTAAATGTTGTCTGTCTAGAATACTTAGATCAAACCCAATGTTAAAAATAGTAGGCTAGACCGGTCAATATCAAACGACAAAGGTCAGACTACCCATCCCAGGTGTGTAAAATTGTATTTCAGTAACAGGACTTAAATCCGAGGTTTTTCCTAAACGGGTTCAATGTCTTTATAAGGATTAACTGTAGTTCAACTGGGTGCGTTTCACTCGTCCAGAAGAAAACAGTTTATGGTGTGTTCTAACCATATTTAAAATGGCAGTAATTTGCATAATAATAGGCTAAGTGGATGATTAATTATTTTTACCCGACTGCGCCAGAAGGAGAGGTGTTGTTTTTCGAGTGTATGTATCTGTGTTGTATTTCTCTTCACGCTCTCTAGCCTGAACGATGAACTAATGGATTTTATCAATTAATAAAAGTTGTAAAATAAAAGAAGATCATTTATAAAATAAAAAATCCGTTTGCCAAAAAATTGTTACAGTATGACTCATACAGTTAGAGGGATAAAAAATGCTTCCGACTGCATGAGATTGGTCATCCTGTTTCCATATTTTTTGGCAGTTCGGTTTTTTATTTACAGCTTCATGTGACGACACGTTTGGCTGAGCTGAGCTGAGCGATCGGCTTCTGCGCCACGTGTTGTGGGTTCGATCCCCACACAAAGCAAATATTTGTATGATCTTCAGGTTCCGGGTCTGGGTGTTTGTGTATGTGAGAATTTGTGTTTGTAAACGCACCCACGATACAGGAGAAAATCCTAGATGGGGCAATGTTTTTTTTTAAAAAAAAAGAAAAGTTGACCATATAATATAGAGAATACTATGTATTACTCAGTCACTATTTGTATCAAACTTGATTACCAAAGGTGTTATCTATGAAATTCCAATAAAAATTCTTGATAGCGGAAGCGTTATAAAACTGCTTTGTTCACAATTTCGTTTGCGGTCAGGGTGTAGCAATAAACGGTGACTTGAAATACAGCCTTAATGTCCTATTGTTCACAGTACACCGACCTATTTTTTTAGGGTTCCATAGCGGGATGTTTAGCTGTCTCTTCGTATGGAATAGTGTAGTGTAGACGATAGTCATTTAATCTATCATGCTTAGTTAACTAGAACTTGTATTATATTGAGAGCGGAATAAAGTCCATGTTTCAATTGTTTTTTAAAGGTATTTAAGGTAAGTATAGCGTCTTATCTAAAGTATTATTTGCTAATGGTTTTATTTTGCAACGCATACTTAATGCTACTATTCCCACTCACATCGTACAATTGACGACACGATTGGCGTAGCGGTTGAGCGATCGGCTTCTGCGCCACGTGTTGTGGGTTCGATCCCCACACGGAGCAAATATTTGTATGATCTACAGGTATTTGCTCCGGGTCTGGGCGTTTGTGCATGTGAGAATTTGTGTTTGTAAACGCACCCACGACACAGGAGAAAATCCTAGTGTGGGGCAACGTTTTTTTAAAAAAAAAAAAAAAAAAAATTAACTCGCGCCTTTCCGACAGTCGCAATAGACGTCAGCGTTTATCGAGAAATATACTTGTAGAATGGATAATATACCAACACGCCTGTATTCCCCGAAGGGTTAGGCAGAGGCGTACTTAATGTACACCCACAGTTCGCCGGTATGTTTAGGTCCCATGTTATAGGGGGCGAGCCTATAGCCATTCACCGGGCACAAATCCAGACTCCGACCCAATAACACTTTGCTCGACCTAGTGATCGAACCCAGGACCTCTAGTGCAGCAGTCGCGCTTGGGACCACTAGACTGATGAGGCAGCATAATATGATTTCATATAGTCATTAAAAGCGCAGCAGAGTTCTTATTATAAATATTTGCTTATAGACTGGAGTAGGTACGGTGCTGATAGAGCTGTAGAACCCTAGTGCGCGGACAACACTTGCCTGCCCAATTTTTACATTACGTTTCATTCAAAATCGCTCGTCCCGATCATTCGATAAGATTTATTATGGGTGACAAAAATATCTGCACTTTACGACATGTTTTTAATTTGTTTGGTCTCTAAACATTCTATAAAAGTCGACGTACCCTTATCTTTTCATCGAATTTGTCCAGTTTGGTGGATAGTGAACTAAATAATATATATCTACCTTAGATTTTTAAATGGAATGATGTGATCTCCTTTAACTGAGAGTACACAAGGCTTAGAAAATATCATAATTTGCATAATTAGTAAGTAAGGTGTATCTTTTGTTGGAGATAAATAAATAAATAAATCTATTTCAGCTAGTGGCCCAAGAAATCTTGAATAAAACACTATTTTCCGTGGAGTTCTGTTTTATCTACTTTTGATTTATTAGAAATATCGTTTATTAGTGAAAATTATACATATTTCTTATGTGGAGTTCAATCGCCCTATTTTTGATGCATTTTGATTAAAAAGTCTCAAAATAAATGCTGAGGTTTTTACCAAAATCTGCCAGATTTACAAATAAGTGTTTTAGCGAGAAATCGTCGAGATTTTCTTAATAAAAACATTTTGGCTTTAAAAAGATTTAAAAATAAACGAAGGCTTTCTCTCGGTTGTCTCGATTTTCCCTAAAACTGAGGCCTGTTTAAGTAAAAAACTACACTCGAACATTGACCTCTGAATTTCCTGATAAAGTACAAGACAGACTGACAATCTTAACTGGTTGTAACGGGTCCGCTATCTCGAACACCCACTGAGCATTTACTGCGTACCGCCTAACTATAGAGATAGTTTGCGCACTAAGCATGGGAGGTCAAGAAGGTATAAAACGCCATGTCTGTCGTTTGTGTCACGACGTTTTCTGCATTTCTTTTTGAAAATCTATTACAAAAGTGAATTATCTAAAGTAAATAATCAATAGATCTGTTTCTATTGATTTTCACTTTTATAATAGATTTCCAAAATATAATAATGATTATTGAGGTATAGACTAAAGTAAGTACACTTTTTAGTAATTTTTTTTTAAATACCAACATAATGTGGCAAGCTACGTAGATAAACTTAATGAAGTCAGTTAAAAAAATAAAAATCGAAATCGGTTTACGTACGGCGAAGATATTTTAGAAGCTCATCCTTTTGTAAGTCGGTAAAAACTCAGTCACAAGTACCGTTGTCATTTGAAATGAGATATCTTAAAGGTATTGTTACTTTTACATACACTTCTACAATTATAATTTAGGGACTTATCAGTACTAGAACATAATATTCAATCATATTAAAACACACAAACACTACTTAAGATATAGACACCAAATACAATTAACACAGCCACGCACATCAATTTACGAAAAAAAACATACTATTTGAGGGAGCACAACTCTATAACAGCCTACCTAACGACATCAAAACATGCACGAAACTAAATAATTATACAAGAAAACTAAAACTGCATATTCACAGCAATTATTGATAAACATATTACTAAGTTAAGCTAAAATTGTTTAATATTTCGAAATAAGGTATTTTTGTCGAATCTCATTTTAAGTGAACTCAGATGTTCTGATGAGGATAAAGTTCTTTTATAATGTCATTATTTAAAGCTAACAACCCGTCGCCGTCGCTACCAGGTCAGCAGGACACTTTGTAATGTTTAATATTGTTTCATGTGGAATATTTATTTCCTGGTGGTTTTTTAGAGAGTCCACACGACATGCCAAACTAAACGAAGAATAACGGTGTCGCAGTTCGTTGTTTTTCAGTGGCAAACCTTCACGGACTGGTATTTCTTTGTATTTCCTGCACTTGGACCTTCTTTATCCCCATGTTTTGGTGCAGTTAGTGTCTGTTCGGGGTGGCTTGACCTTTCTCTCCTCTGGCATAATTTATATAGAGGTGTAGTC
Source organism: Acronicta aceris (assembly GCA_910591435.1). NCBI lineage: Eukaryota > Metazoa > Arthropoda > Insecta > Lepidoptera > Noctuidae > Acronicta > Acronicta aceris. The sequence continues at coordinate 804,579 of OU342767.1, read as the reverse complement.
CCGCGAGCTGACTGAATCGCTTTGATGTTCCAATCCCACACCTCGTAATTCGAAGGGCAGGTATGTATGGTCGTGAAAGGTCAGTTTAGAATTAATTGAAGGTATTAATGGGTTCTTCAAGCTTAGGGATGCAATGGGTAGTGGTACTATCAATATCCGGCACGAAATTGAAGATGAAATCTATGGATGATTAATGTTGTGATACTACTTTTCTGAGCAACCTGTGATTTTTTATATTAGTCAGGAATAGGAGCAAAAGGTTCAAAGTATTTGTCAAACTGACATGTATGTATATAGTTTATATATCTGCATGTTAGTGGCTTCTTGTACAATTAAGATAATTACTTATTCATTTTTATTTTATTTTAGCAATTTTGTTAACTTTTCTGATCACGAATACTTACATTATCATCTTATGTAAATATATTACCTCAAAAATAAATCCAAAAAATTATATATATCACCAAGGCCACGCTGTCGTTCAATATTTCAGTAAGGCTTTAGGTTCTTCAACTTTAACTAGTAAACGTGACAAATAATTCATATGTCAAAACTTTTAAATTTACTTAAAATTGGATCTTATTAGCTTATGTAGATTTGAAGTATATTCCCAAATATTTAAGTAATCGTAGTTCAATCCCCTCAAGTTTCTCCCCGATATTATATTTTAAACTTTATCAAAATCCTTACAGTGTTTTTGCATTAAATAACTTGAACTCGTGAGTGATCGCGTAACCTCTGCTTAGTAAGGCTTTGAAAAAATATTTCTATATTTCTTTTATATATCTATTATTATATATTATTACTAACTGCAGCCCGCGGTTTTCCTCGCATCCCAAAACGACTTATTGAGACAAAAGGTCTAGGTCTGTGTCCTTCCTCAGGATGCAATCTACCCTTGCCTAATTCTATCTAAATCCGTTCAGTGGGTTAGGCATTAAAAGGTGACAAAAAACAAATAATTAGAGAGTCATTATTATTCTTATTATGATTATATCTATTATTTCAGTTACTATATAGATATTGAAGTTCATTATGAAATGTTCCTTGCATCAAGGTTGTGTGCACAGTAGGAGATCCATTCCATTGAGTTCCGTTCACACATACCGAGATGCTTGCATACAACTTATAGTTAGCAACTCATTATATGACTTTTATTCATGAAATGCAATATACATTATTTTTATTTGGTTATACACCTGATGCCGAATAAGCTTAGTTTGAGGATCACTGGAACTAATAACCCTGTATTATTACAAAAGTAATAACATCCATTTCTATAAATAAACTTTTGTGAAAAGCGCAGGTCGCTCCAAATTGAACCATTAAGTAACTCAATTGTTTTTATTTTAATGGCAATTTGCTATAAAAGTGGTCTCAAGCTAGTTTTATTATAATTGTATTCTACTTTCTCAAGACTGTTAAAAATACCCATATCTCGGCTCACAATGTCTACATAATTTACTAAGTCAAAACAGTCATAAAATACCTATATTTTTTTATTTCAATAGGTTATAGCAACAGGTGTAAATGTATTCAATTTAATGTTTTGAGAGTAAAAAAACCGGACAAGTGCGAGTCGGACTCGACCTCCGAGGGTTCCGTACAAATTTGTAGGTAAGCACATTATTATAATTAATTACAAATGTAATTTTCAGATTTTTTCCTTTAGTTGTAGTATAAGACGGTATTAATTGGCGTCAACTATGTATGTATGGGGACACCCATTAATTTTCAGCTGTTTTTATTTTTTAGAATTTTTCCTTTACTTGTGGTGTAAGACTTTGCTTTTTGCCAAAAGTCGTGATTCTAGGTCACCGGGAACTACTATATAGGTTTTCGACCCAAAACCAAGGCTTAAAAGCAAGGTTCTACAGCACAAGTAAAGTGAAAGTTCCGAAAAATAAAAAAGTTTAAAATTACGGTAAATTTTGGTACTTACAAGTTTTCGCCAAAATCTAAATATTTTTTTATCATGTTGACTCAGGATCTAGATTTTTATACACATAATAGGCACTATAAACCTCAGTATCTGGTATAAAATCAACTTGCTAGGTCCACCTGTTCCTGAGAAAATCGGTGGTGACACATGGACAGACGGACAAGAGAGTGATCTTATAAGGGTTCCTTTTTTTACCTTTTGAGGTACGCTAAAAATATTAATGTTGCATACCATCACGTCTGTACTCCCCGAAGGGTTAAGCAGAGGTGTACACCCACAGTTCGCCGGTATGTTTAGGTCCCATGTTATAGGGAGCTAGCTTATAGCCATTAACCGGGCACAAATCCAGACTCCGAGCTGCTAATGACAATTTTATAGAAAAACCCAATAAAACTTTGTTCGACCTAGGGATCGAACCCGAGACCTCTGGTGTATCAGTTGCGCTTGGGACCACTAGACTAATGACGTAGTCTTATTTAGAAATATTAATGTTTTACAGTAATTATAGAACAAAGTATAATATTACGATCTGATTATACTAGAATTCAGGACTCAGAGCTGGATTCCTTGCTTTAGTAATCAGGTGCATCTAGTACCGCTGTAATCTTCAATGCGCTTCCTGAGTGGGTCTTCCACGATTAATATAAGATTATATTTATCGTGGAAGACCCGTGGAAGAATGACCCGTGGACTGAATGGGTCTGAATCTTTAAATCTGTTTCTTCGATTCAAGCGTGCTCCATCGTAGATCGCAGTGTCGCTTAACATCAGGCGAACTGACAATCAAGCGTAAACCTATCACGAATAAAAAAAGACCCAATCACAGCTGGTAAACGTATCTAGTTAGGAGAGCGGGAAAGGGAGACAGACCATTTGCATAATTATTTGTAGTATACAAACACAGGCCTGATTTGCGTCACACCACATTCGGCCGTCCTCCACTGTACGTGTCTAATCAAACTTTTTAGGCTATTGTTACGTTACACTTTCTGGTCAGCAAAATCAGATTTACTTATAAAACTGTCACAGAAACCAAAAAAGAAATGTCAATAGTTAACTAGTGACAAAGGTTAGATCTAAAGGTATTTCGGTAAATGCTATAAAAATACAAAGGGCCATGAAAGCTTATCGTTGTGTAACTTGTGCTTGGTAGAGCGAGGCCTAACGCGTGAACCTGCACTTAAGTTGCTGGGTATATCGAGATCATAAATTGTTGTAGTATTTTGTTATGAAAAGTCATTGATGGACTATGTGTGTAAGTGTACTAAACACCTACAGTACGATGGTATGACGTATTTAGGACTCCCGTAAAAGTAAAAAATAAATTGCTAAACAATTTGCCACTTTGGCTAGGTGATATATTTTACTGGTCACGTAAGTACGAATACTTTGCTGATCGTTTAAATGATAGTCTTAAGCTGCGTTTTAGCAATAAGGGACATTTGTCCCGTGACTTTGTTGCTTGATATGAAATTTACGTGTCCCGCGCGACGTCGCTTGCGAAATCTAAGTGTCGCGGAACTTGTCTCAAATCTACGCACTGCGAGCATCGACATGCGTGACCTCCGTGTCCCTCGACAGTCGCCCGACAGGCTAGGGATGGGCAAAAAATAGCCATATATCTAAATATCGATATTTTCTTAAAAGAATATCGATAAGTATAGGTATCGACACTATGTCAGTCAGTCAGTCACCTAACGTAAGAGTAGACAAATATAATCAGAAAGCTCCGAACTGCTAAGCTATCGGGAGTTACACGTGTTATTGTGAGTCAACCATAAAAGATAGACATTTGCTGTCGTGGAATATTTTTTATATAATTTTAAGGAGAACATTTCCGTCATACATGATTTCTGTGTAGCTTTAACCATTAAGGCTGCACACGCGACGGAAGCTTAAAAAATGGAGTAAGTTCTCCTGTTTTCCCAACATTTCCCTTCACTGCTCTGCTCCTATTGATCGTAGCGTGATGAAAAGTATACTATAACCTGCCCAGGAGTATGAAAAACAATTGTACCAAGTTTCGTTGAAATCCGTCGAGTGGTTTTTGTTTCTATTACGAACATACAGACAGACAGACAGACAGACAGACAGACAGACAGACAGACAGACCGACAAAAATTTTACTGATTGCATTTTTGGCGTCAGTATCGATCACTAATCACCCGCTGATAGTTATTTTGGAAATATATTTCATGTACAGAATTGACCTCTCTACAGATTTATTATAAGTATAGAAGATAGATGTTGACATAATTGTAATAATTGTATGCCCAAAGGGCGGGACATAGCCGAACGCAAAACTTTGAATAACATCTGTATTATGTACCTATGATCCACAATAAAGAATTTTGAATTTGAATTTTAATTTGAAGTATCAAATTCATATCAAATGCGTTGTTTTTCATGTAACTGTAAAAAAAAACTGGGATTTATGTTCCTAGTTAACTTTTATTTTTAATCCACACCTTGCCACATGTTTGGAACAAAATATAGATATTTTACACTCGATTGTTATCGATACTGTTTAAAAATATTGATAGGATAAATATCGATATATTTTTTTTATTTGCCCATCCTTATGACAATCCTTAAATAGTGAGAATGCGTGTGGCTTTTTAAGTAAACCGCACTGAACAACAATACCTTCCCAAATCCTCGGGCGACATACTATCACCATGCTGTAGTGTGAACTAGGAAAATGTCGAGTGACATTGTCCCACAAAGTTGCAAAGATATACCACGTGAACGTTGGGCGATAAATCTCCGTGACATGTCCCCTATGAAAACGCGGCTTTACAATATTAAGCTGCTACGACGTAGTCGACTACAGTCGTAGCGTGATGTCATGGCTACGTTAGTAGTCCGTAGCACAAGTACTCAGTGATCAGGTTCGTGATAGACTAACCAGATTTTGATTCTTAGAGATGGGCCGGGCCAAACAGTAGTACATTGGACCTGAATTATTATGATTAAAAATTATAAATAACTCATCACGCTTGTATTCCCCGAAGAGCTAGGCAGAGGTGTACCAATGTACACCAACAGTTCGCGCGTATGTTTAAGTCACATGTAATATGAGGCGAGCCTATTGCCATTAACCGGGTACATTTTACAAAAATACCCAATAACACTGCTCCACCTGGGAATCAAACCCAGGACATCTAGCGTAGCAGTTGCGCTCAGGATAGTTCAGTTATAAAATTATAAATTAATTAATTTATTTAATTCTAGTGTAACCTTTATCTAAAATTGGCGAACACCCATACAAGTATACATAATTATAGCAAGTTGAGATATAGAAGCATTCGTTGGGCCACGCGTTCTGCCATACGATCTGAGAATTAATTAAATTCGATCCCATCGCTTGTAGGTTTGACAACAATGAATTGTTCGAAATCTATCCAATATTCCAACCAGGAAATGAGTTTGTACTCTTATATTTGTATTGAAAATTGTACCTAAGATGGTGAGTTTGTGAGTATGGATGGATGTATGTATGATTTTTACTCTTTTACGCCAGAACAGCTGAACGGATCTGGATAAAATTTAGCACACAGATAGATTATAGCCTGGAATAACACATAGGCTACTTTTTATCTAGGTCGGACCCAATCCTGAAGTCCACGCAGACAAAGTCGCGGGCAAAAGTAGTGGTTAATAAATCACTATTGGTAATGCTGTCTGGGGCTCGTGGTTAAGTAATAAGTAAGCTGATCAACTGATCTGCAAGGTTAAGTTGCGCTCGTCGCGGTTAGTCTGTGGATGGGTGACCATTCTTAACACATCGAGACCCCTCCGTGCTTCAGAGAGCACGTAAATCCGTCGGTTCCTGTTATCATACGAACATCTATGAGACTTGTTAGTTGTAGTCAGAAGCCCAAAACGCCTGACCACCAGTCTACCCTCCAGATATCGGTATTGCCCAGATATTGGGTTTCAGAGGTCTGATGGCAGTCGCTTCGTGTAAAATATTGATATTCAGCCGCAACTGGCTAGACTGGAAGCCGACCCCAACATAGTTGGGAATATGGCTCGAAGGATTATCATCATCATCATCATCATTCTCCAATTCTTTTTTTTAATGTATTTAGTCGGCAAACGAGCTGACGAGCAACCTAGTGATAAGTAGTCATCGTCGCACATGGACACTTGCAACAACAGAGGAGTTGCTGATGCGTTGCGGATCTTTAAACGCCCCTACGGACTGCAGACTGCCAGAGTCATACAAGCGAACTGGCCTTCACTTGCAAAAGTCGAAACAAACACCAAGGTGCTTTACGACTGACTCCGACGTAAGGGTGATCGCCAGTCAGACCCCAAGAGGTCCAACCACCGAGCAACTATAAAGATATAAGAAAATAAATTACTTGTTGAAGTTTTTTTATTTAATTCAGATCGATTGATAAGACCGAAGATTGTTAAGATTTGATCACAAAATTTAGAAATAACACATAACGACCAAGGAAATGATGAAACTATAACATCGTCTAGGTATACGTAAAAAATTTTACTCGCTACTAAAAATGGCAGAAAATGGTATTCGTAGAATGGTATTCGTATCCGTAGAAGGCAGAAAATGGTATTCCATACAATATGGCAGTATGTAGGTATGGCACAGCAGAATTATTAAAATTTACATTGACTGCATCGATTATTGGTATCTTCGGGGCAATGAACTCACTCGTGCCTTCAATTATGCAAATCGCGTGTTATGTAAATTTCGAATATAATTTGAGTACGCGTAGTTCATATATTTGACACTTAATTAAGTTGTAGTGCTAATAATAGGACAATTAACTACCGCACCGCTAGTTTCGTAAGAGGCATTTCCTATTATGCTGTAGGCAGAGGTCGGTAACCTATAACGACACAAATTATTTATAGTCTAAGCTCCTATAATATAAATTGTACAGTTGTACGGAACCGTACATTACTTTTACGATTTGCGCTTCGTGCATTCTGCACACGTTAGCATTAGTAGGTATGTAATATATATTGCAAATATATACAAATATACTAAAAAATAATCAGTGTTAATCTAACATTCAAAGTAGCCAGTTTTACTCCTTCATCCTAATAAAATCGACCTATAATCATATCAGCAAGAAGTGTAGGAATCTCCTACATTCTTTTTGGTCTTTCGAGCCGAATGTAATCATTATTTTTGGTCCTTCGAGTAAGAAGTGTAGGAATCTCCTACAACAGCTTTCGTTCAAATGTCAGATCGTTTTCAACCTATTTTATTCGCAAAAACAAGGCTCTCATCGTTTTCCAGTCATGTCTGATAATAAGTCTTTAGTCGCGGTAGTAATCGGTTAGTAATGTAATTTTTTACGCTGAATAAACATGCTACTACAAAGTGGTGGCCTGAATTTTGCCCAAGCGTTAGGCAGAGGCGTACTTATGTACACCTACTCCAAGCTGCTACTGAGAAAAGCCCATTAACACTGCTCGATCTGGGAATCGAACCCAGGACTTATAACGTAGCAGTCGCACTTAGAACCACTAAGCTAGTTAGGCAGAGAGTAACATAGTACCTATCTAAGAATATTAGAATCAAAAACTTAAAATCATAGCTACTACCAGGAATGATTGCTAACACTATCATTAAAAAAAACCGGACATGTGCGCGTCGGACTCGCCCACGAGGGTTCCGTACAAAGTAGGTATGTATTGTAATTAATTACAAATGTCTAGTTGTGAGATTTTTCTCTATACTTGTAGTATACGATAGTATTACCTAATACTGTCTTATGTCAAATTTCATAGTTCAACGGAAAATACCCTATAAATTTTTATCCCTTGAGAGTGTCGAAATATACGTTTTTGCGGCATAAACGGCTGTATCTTTTCTTACGTTAACTTAGAAGTTTGATATTTTCACAGCTTCAAGGGACTGTATAACTGAGTATATCGTTTTAATTTCAACTCGATACCTCGAAGTGTTCCCGGTATAAAGTATCTTGACAGACAGACAGACGGACGGACGGACAACAAAGTTATCCTATAATCACTCCGTTTTTTCTTTGAGGTACGGAACCTTAAAAAATATATCAACGCGTATAGAGGATTATATAACCCAGAAACACGATACGGAAAATATAAGCACTGTGTGAGTCAAATTTATTCCTTAAAATAATAAGTAGACCCATGCTTTTTTCAGGGTCACATTCTCGAGTAACATGTTACTGGAATATGTTAACATTTACCTTAATATATAATGTACATAATATATATGTACATATTATACAGGTGGAGAGTATTACCCTCCAAAGAACATTGACATTTGCAATATCAATCCTCGCGCCACAAACGTTTCAGGTATGATGGATGTTTTAATATCACGTCTGGTAACCTGTTACGTAAACGTTTTGCTAGGAACATCGCACCTGATAAAATTTTAGGGAGAGGCAGAGAGGTATAATCTAATATTTTAGGTTCTGAAATGTGCAAATAAGTGTATACAACTGTAATGGTGTAGTTAGGGCCACAGCAGACAAGCTACTTTTAGCATCGGCAATCGGCGATTTAGCCGCTTTTTAGAAGATAAATGCAGCGACCAGATATTCCACACCGCATACTTAAAAACGCTAAATGCGGCGACGGCGTCGCTTTTTGGAAGTTGAACACAGCGGCTGAACGATACACTCCGCACACATTCGGATGCCGATTGCATCGATTTGACATCTGCGGAGCACGACTCAGTGTTGCATTTTGACGAAGCTACACCCTTACCATGGATTCGAAATTGCACTGTTGCTTGCTTTATTGATAAAGCGTAAATATCAATCCCGCCGAAGAAATTGGTTACATCCAATAACCAGTTCATGTCTTACTTTCGCGCGCAATTCCGATACCGTGTCTGAATGCAGGAAGTTGCCAAGTCGCAAAGTCGCAGATCGCCGATAATAAAAGTAGCGTGTGTGCTTTGGCCGTTAGAGGTTATACTGAAGAAGGACCATCTACTTCGAAGGGCTGAAAGTGATCAAGAATCTTAAATATAGTACCAGTGCAAGGCCTAGAGAAAAAACCTATTATTATTTTAATATTATTTAATAACATTATAGTTAATAATAAGTACTAATGTTATAAAGAGTTAAAGTTTGTGAGTAATAATCGTTAATGTTTGGGGTAATCTCCGCTACCTACTACTGATCCGATTTTGAAAATTCTTTCATAAAATTATTATCCCTGAGTGCTATAGACTTCTTTTTTATTTTGGTTGGTAAAAATATATTTTCAATATGACGTTACGACTCTTAGGAACGGGGCAACACGGGTGAAACCGATGACTCATTATGACGTCACCTTCAAATTATACAACTCGTAATAGGGACGCTCACTAGATGGTTTCAAATTATTCAGTTTACGTGATAAAGTTCCAGAACCTATAGGTCTATATCGAGTCCTCCCACTGACACGCCGCGATTTACTGGCCGCTATTAATTTTATTAGTCTGCCACGGATATAGTTTCACTATATTTACCCACTGTTTTTATTTAAGGGTAAGGGTACCCAATGTAATGGTTGATTAAGTTATGTTTTATTTAATAAAAGTAATTTCCGTCAGACTGAAAATCTAAACTAAATATCTACTGTCCTTAACTCATTGAACTGTCAAGCGAGAAGTCGTAAGTCCGAACTAATAACGCAAACCTATTCCTACTTCAAGCTTAGTTACATACATACCATCACGCCTGTATTCCCCGAAAGGTTAGGCAGAGGTGTACTAATAATGTACACAAACAGTTCGCCGGTATGTTTAGGTCCCATGCGATAGGGGACAAATCTGACCTGCTATTAATAATTTCATAGAAAAACCCAAAAACACTGCTCGTCCGGGGTATTGAACCCAGAACCTCCAGCGTAGCAGTTGCACTTAGGACTACTAGACTAATGAGGCAGTCGGAACCTGTATTTAACGAGGTACAGGCTTAATTATAAATCTGAATATAAATATAAATATTTACAAGCAACACACTGACAGAACTTAACGCAGAATATTAATTCTAATATTAATAAAATGTACTTATATAAACATTCCTGCAGGTAAATGACCAGCATACAGGCTGTTTGAAGTATTACATAAGAGCTTCCTAATTGCCGAACCTGTCACGCGCTGGAGACGCTTAAATTTTATATATTTAACTTCGTTTATTGACACTCCAGGGCGCACTTAGCTGAACATGATAAAAAACAATGAATTCAAATTACAAGCATAGACAGCAGCCTATCAAGTATGTTTTAATATCACGTATGTATGATATATGAATGTTGAGAAGTAAAAGAAGTAGATCTATGCAAGAATCGTAGCAAATGGCGGTCTATAGTTTCTGCCTACGACTGTGGGAGGAAGGCGTGAGTGTATGTATGTAAATTAGAATACTGTTTTCCTGAGACGGTTTACTGAGGTGAAAGCGTAGATCATTCGATCTTCTAAGCTAAACTGTGATAGAAGGGGCCGGTCCATAGATGGTTGAATATTTCATTTTCTCAACGAAACAAAGAATCAATTACATAATGTACCGTGAATTTTTCCTTCACTAAAATAATTTTATAATCTTAGCATGGAAAATGCAAAAAAATCACAAAACGATAATTATTACGTACGTTAAAAAGTCGATCCGGTACCGATAACTGTTTTATATTGTATACTAGGTGTCCCTCGGCATGCGTTTCAATGCCACTTTTATTCTTTTTTCGTTTTTTTTTAAGCTATTGCATAGCTTCTATCGCGGGCCTTGAGCGTGGGGACCGAATCCAGAAATTCCGTAACGAAAAAAACCTAACACGCTTGTCTCTTTAGTTCAGCAACCCGCCTTTAGGTGGCATTGGTTGTATTACATAAATTGATAAAAAACGCTATGCAATAGCTTTACCGCGGCAGTCCCCGAGTGCCACACGTTTTTTTTTAAATTATAAACCCTCCGCAGGCACGCACACAACAACATAGAACATAGAAACGCTCACTTTTATTTATGTACATAGACTAGCGACCCGCTCGTGTTTTCACCCGCGCTGCACCGTTCCTAAGAGGTGGAGCGTGATGGTATATAGCTTATATCCTTCCTCGATAAATGGCCTATACAACACAGAAAAAAAAAATCGCTTTAGTAGATCCAGAGATTACCCCCTACAACCTCAGAAACTTTACCTTTTTATACTATTACGAGTATTAAAGAAGTATAGATAGATTGTCTTATCTGTCAGCTCTATGTCTTCGTTCTCCACGATTCTTCTCCAAAGACATGTAGTATTCCGGTAACAGTAAAATTTTACGACCACCACCGTCGTCGGTATTAATAAAGTAAATCTCATGTTTAATATACTGTTTATCGTAATGCGAAATTTCATTGGGGTACAGCCTGCGTCCGAGGATACGCATTTTGAAGCAAATCCCAAATACAGCGGGTATTTGCATTCTACCTATATATATATATATATATTTATGGGATAGGAGGGCAAACGAGTAGACGGATCGCCAGGAGTCACAAGTGCGTTGCCGACCTTTTAAAAGGGGATTGGTCCTCCGGTAACCTCACTCTCTCGGCGAAACACGACGTAAGCGTTGTTTGACGCCGGTTTTCTGTGTGGCCGTGGTATCACTCCGGTCGAGCCGGCCCATTCGTACCGAAGCATGGCCCTCCCACGTAACAACTATATATAATTTACTTCAGATTTATGAAAATTAATTACCAAAAATAAATAATTATCAAAATAAGCGCCCTAATTATCATTGACTTTGGCGGTTGACCACTTTCAACCTTATTATTGAAAATATTGAGTCAAAAATGTATTGATCTTGGTTAAATGTACCTATAGGTAATAGATGTTACATTCCTATCTAGTACATCTAATAGATGGGTTTTTGCTCAGACATAAATGCCCTGGCATAAATCCATCTCTAAATGTACCAAATTAGTGCTTTGTTTGTAGTTATTATTATCATAGGTAGCAGTCAATTATTACAATAAGTCGAGTCCAGTGTGTGCGTTCAATTCTAATATAAACATGATTTACAAACACACTCAAAGATGTCTAGTTACCGAACTAATTACACAGAAGACTAAGCTAAGTTTACGGTCTACGACCTTGGCCGTGTGAAATCGTCCCTTTAACTGTTACAGCTTCCACGCAATGACGTTGAAGCAATTAGAACACCCATCAGAGCTGGAGGTATAATGACACGTTTTAACTATGTGTAAATTTTGATCACCGTTAAGTTTGCTAATCATGTGATTGCTAAGATTTACATTAATCGCCGAAATGTAGGTATGTACGCGCATAATGTTCGTACGACTGCACCAAATTGGATAATTCTTTTTTCATTATATTCGTTATAAGCATGCGAAGCTGCGCACGGGCAGCTACGCACGCAGCTACGATTTATATACATATAATATATTAAGTGCATCTGATGGGAATAGCGAGTACCTACATTAATTTAATTGAAGTAGAGGCTGATAATTATCTGAAATCAGAGTTGAGTAGGTAAAATTTGATAGTTCTAGGCACACTAAATAATATCATGCAATTGTAACAGGCCGATATCTGTACATTGGAGTTATTAAAGGGGTCTTTTGGATGCCAAAATATCAATTTTTAGAATTTCTGTCTGTCTGTATGTTTGTACGCGCATCACGCAAAAGCTACTGCATGGAATTGAATGCAGTTTTAACCCAGGATGTATTGCTAGAGGTATAACTTAAAATCTGGTACATGTTTTATATTGATACGCTGCCTAAAATTGGACTTCTATTATGTTAATCATTTTGGGACGTGAGTGAAACTGCGAGCAACAGCAGCTAGAACAATATATTTATGAACAAAGAAACTAAAAAAATGCAAAGGAAATCTTTCTTAGTTATTATAATTATACTTAGATGTTACGTAAAAATAAATAAGTAAGAGTAAAATGTCAGGATAAAGATCTGTTCCTTTCCCAAGGTAAGCCAGTCGTTACGATAATTGCCTTTGATCCTGATAGTAGGATCCATCAAATTCATAGTTCAATCAAATCTCTCTCTCTTGAGTTTCGGCCGTGCCTTATTTACATAAAATATTTGGTTGACAATTCAGTAAATTCAGTTGTGAAATTATGCTAACTACTTTCAAGTTAACCTGGTTAAGTTGGCTAGTTTGTGCATTGTGGGTACTGGAGGGCTGGGATTGCAATTAAAACATAACACACCATCACGCCTGTATTCCCCGAAGGGTTAGGCAAAGGCGTAGGTACTTAATGTACACCTGCAGTGCGCGGTACGTTTAGGACCCATGTTATGGGTGCTGAGTCTTTTGAGTAAATTATCTATCTATACTTATAATAAATCTGTAGAGAGGTCAATTCTGTACATGAAATATATTTCCAAAATAACTATCAGCGGGTGATCAGTGATCGATACTGACGCCAAAAATGCAATCAGTAAAATTTTTGTCTGTCTGTCTGTCTGTATGTTCGTTATAGAAACAAAAACCACTCGACGCATTTCAACGAAACTTGGTACAATTGGTCTTCATACTCCTGGGCAGGTTATAGTATACTTTTCATCACGCTACGATCAATAGTAGCAGAGCAGTGAAGGGAAATGTTGGGAAAATGAGTGATACATGAGAAAGGTTTCAAGCTATAAAACATCACGCTACAACCCTTAGGAACGGGGCAACGCAGGTGAAACCGCGGGCGAAGAACTAGGGAACAAAGTAACTATTCCACGCGGACGAAGTCGCTGGCAAAAGCTAGTACATAAATATAACTTTCTATAACATTTACATTAGACCGTTATTCCACTTCAATATCAAACAAAACGTGAATATCTAACAAATTCCTGTCAGACCCAGACAAACTATTTGATGACACACGTGTAGCTTGTCTGTTTTTATAAATAAAAATACTTTTACATAAAGTGTTATCAGGTTATTCGATCATAATATCGTTCACCCGTACGTGGCTGTCCCCACCGGTGTACGAGGGTTCGTACACCGGTGGGGACAGCCAATTGCCATTGACCACAAATATCAAACTCCGAGCTACTACTGAGATTTTCAAAGGAAAACCCGAAAACACTGCTCAACCTGGGAATTAAACGCAGGATCTCTAGCGTAGCAGTCGCGTTCAGGACCACTGAACGCTTAATGATGATTAGTTCCGAAAATCACTACATACACCTTTCCATCGCGTACCACTTAAATATCAATTCCACAACTACTGTTTCAACCACAAAATAATTTTCATTCCCTCTAATAAATCAATATTGATACTAAAATGTTGAGAGGTTGAAGTGACAGTAAATATTAAACTGACGCGCGTGGCGAAAAGTATTGTTTTCACAATTTAATAAAACATAACTTTACTGCTGCTTTGATTTTATTGAAACTAATTTGATTGAAGGCTCATTGACCCTAGGTTTTTATTTGAAACTCCATACAATTATCATTACACGGATACGAATCAAATATTCGGGCTGTATCTGAGAATTGCTGGAACGAAAACCCAGGCGGATAGCCTGCCGCGCTTATATCTACTGGGCTGATGGGGCAGATCTGAAAAAAATATATGAATAGAATATAAAGTATATTTACAGCGTCTAACTAATAATATAAATGCGAAAATAACCTTGTTTGTCTGCCTGTTTGTTCTTTACGTCGTCATGCCCAAACCGATGTACCAATTTTGATGAATTGGATGTCTGAAAAGGATAAAGGCAACCTTTTGTCTAAAAAAGGGGTTTAGGGTGCGAATGTAACTGGGGGTATAGCTAGTATCGTATAATTATTATAAGTTAAACGATAAACGTTATGTTCTTATTAAATTAAAATAAAAAAATATTACTTGACTAATGTTTTTTTGTCTGTAGCAATACAACAAAGCTTCTTCAAGTACATACATATTAATTGTATTAATAACTTGACGTATCAAGACTTGGTGAAATTTCAATAAATATAAAGTCAAAAGCAAAATTTACTTTGCAAATATAAAAATAGCCTTTGAAAATTCTGTTAAACTTCACTCAAGTAAAATATATGAAACGCCTTTTAGTTCGAATGCATTTTTGATAGCTTTCCAATTTACTATCAAACTACTCCATTAAGAATAATAAATAAAGCAATTAATACCTTATATTAACAAGCATACAGTTTATCGAAAGTGCATTATATTGTAGGTATGTCTGTGCGTTACTCAAAATGCACATGCGTCGCGCGGGCCTACGCGGCCCGTAGCTCGTAGCGCGGCTACGGGCAGACGGCGCGCGAACGCCTCACCAACCGCGCGTAGACCCGCTACGAGTCGCCGCGCCAAACCCACGGAACTTTTCATACTTTTCTAATGGAACATTAGAGTTTACGTTTACGTGTGCTGTGAATAAAATCATTTTATTTTATTTGCTAACTTTTGATGTGTGAAACGAATAGTATAGACTAGTAATTTTGAATAGTTGTTGACAATTTCGTGTTATTATTTTGAGGAAATGTCATATTGAGAGATGGCACCTTTACGGATTCCGTCAAGTGATTTCTTCAGTGAGGATGCGAACTATAATTATTCGACGCATGCTAACCATGAGCCTCGTCATCACTGGCGTCACCACAACCACTCTCACATGAGGGAGGGTCACAGGCATAACGTGGTGGATATATTATCAAATTCTATCATGGAAGCAATGAACAGTAAATTTGTGCCGGACAACAGTGTGTTGCCGGACCTGGAGCCGCTGTCGACGTACATGGAGGGTGCGATGGAGCGCCACAATCCGCGGATGAACGTGACGATGAACAGATCGGACTTGGGTGTGATTCCTGACGAGTTCATGTACCGTCATGGTGGCGCGATGACGGCGGTGTACTGCGCCGCGTACTTGCTGGTGTTTCTCGTGGGACTGGTGGGGAACTGTTTCGTGATCGCGGTGGTGTACCGCTCGCCGCGGATGAGGACGGTCACCAATTTCTTCATCGTGAACCTGGCGCTGGCGGATATTCTCGTGATCGTGTTCTGTTTGCCGGCGACCCTCATGTCCAACATATTTGTCCGTGAGTACCTTAGCTATAATATTGCTGAATTATTGCTAAACGATTTGGCAAGGCGTCAAGAGATTGAACAGTAAAAGTAAATGTAGGTACCTATTTGTTTTGCCAAATGTTGTGTTTACGGAATCCAGGAAACGAAATTTTTAATTCTATGATAAAATGATGATCACGAAATAAATAAAGGCTGATAAGAGTTTTAGTAATAAAATGTCAAAAAATTAATTCATCGATACTTGATTTTATAGAAAAACATGGCATAAGATATAAATGTGTAACCAGCGTTTTATGTACTAATGATTATTTAATCATATTGAAACCAAAAAAAAAAAATTATGAAAACGCAGTTGACATACCATAAATTCTACTATAATTATGATATCTATAAATATTATATATGTACATGGTATGTATTTTATAATTATTATGTATGGCATGTAAATATAATTATTATTAATAAAATTAGTAAATACTTCTCAATATTACGAGTGCATCTACCGTTTTATTATTTTTCTCTGCATCACCCTAAGGCTGTCTGGTAGAAAATGCCTAATGGCATTAAGACCGCCTTTGTACCAACGGTGCATAAAGTATTAATAAATAAATGAATAAAAAAAAAATTACCTATACCTGTAATTTAAAAATATATTTTTTTTATAGCGTGCGACTGATTAGTAAAAGCAATAAAAACAAATTGACTGGTATATCCTGGCATCATCGATTAACCATAGCTTTTTGTGGGTGAAACAAAAAGTTAATAATATGTTTTATGGAATCAATTCATTTCCGCGGATTGTATACAGCGAAGGGCGTGAAATGTCTAATTGGATGTAGGCACGTAACAACTTTTTACCTTGTTTTGTGTGATTTGATAATTTTGACCTCGAAAATACACTTTTGATATATAAATGCTTTTACGATGTTGTCATTTGACCTCATAAAATTTTCGTGTATTTTTTATAGTTTTTTTTTTATTCGTGATAGGCTTACGCTTGACCGCCAGTTTGCCTGATGTTAAGCGATACTGCGATCTACCAGCTGTTAAGTTAGCTGTGCCCTCGGTTTCCTCATAATGTCATTTAGATGATTCCTATAGGTATCTCAACTATCGTTTGATAGTATAATTTAAAATAATTAGTAAGTAATGATTTGTAATAACTTTTACGACTTTCGCGCAGCATTAACGACTAATATTGTGTGCAATATCGGATTCAGTTTTTTTCTGTTTATTTACACCAAACCTAATAAATAATAAAATATTTATTGCTCAGAAAGAAAGGATACCTCACACTAGGATACGCTGTGTCGTGGGATCCAGACTCTTTCATTACAGGAATGGTTAATGGTTAATTAATTTGTATGGTGTGTGTGTATACTCGTAATGTAATTATTTAGTGCATCATTAGTCTAGTGGTCCCAAGCGCGACTGCTACGCTAGAGATCCTGGGTTCGATCCCCAGGTGGAGCAAAATGTTATTGGGTTTTTCTATGAAATTCTCAGTAGCAGCTCGGATTCAGGCAATAGGCTTGCCCCCTATTACATGGGACCTAACTATACCGGCGAAATGTGGGTGTACATTAGTACGCCCCTGCCTAAGCCTTCGGGGAATACAGGCGTGATTGTATGTAATGTTATGTTATTTATATACTAACAAGTAGGTAAAGGTTGATGAAGAGGTAAAATTATTTTATTATGTGCATTAATATAATCTGGCTCTTGATAAGGTTGTGTTTATCTATTGGCTATATCTATACCTATATCATTCGTTGTCACATTCAGCTATCTTTATCGACAGCAAGCTATGGATGAACGGCGCGACCTTTTACTGACCCTATCTATAGGAACATAGAGGGGATACTACCACTTATAGCATAAGTAGGTAATAGTTTTCCCTCTAAGTTGTGTAGTGTTGCGTTATGATGCAGAATTTAAAACAAATATTTTTTTCAATGATTTTCCGTATTTTTTCTAATAAAAATAAATATTGTTATGTAACAACTAGTCTATTTAGCGCATAAGGACCAATTGTACCCATTTCTTTGATTTATAGTTGTTTATTAGGTGTTTTTGGGATTTCAATTTTACTAAACATCATACTAACCATCACGCCTGTATTTACCTATTGGTTAGGCAGATGCGTACTAATATACACCCACAGTTCGCTGGTATGTTTAGGTTCCATGTAATAGGAGGCGTGCCTATTACCATTAAACGGACACAAAATTCCAAACTCCGAGGTGCTACTGAGAATTTCATAGAAAAACCCAATGACACTTTGCTCGACCTGGGAATCGAACCCAGGACTTGTAGCGTAGCAGTCGCGCTTAGGACCGCTAGACTAACGAATTTCAGTTTCAGTGTGCGAAAAATATAAAAAGTTGATTTCCTTTTTTGAAAAGAAAATAGGAAAGGGTTTGTAATCAGAAGTCAGTCTAAGAAGTATATTTTATCAGATTAAAAATAAAACTAAATCTGTTCACCATCAGAAGATATTTAAAAAAAACTAATATTTGCCCCGCACTAGTATTTTCTACTGTATCGTGGGTGCTTTTACAAACACAAATTCTCACTTACAAACACCCAGTTTCACACGGAGCAAATATTTGTATGATCTACACCTGTAGATCATAATGCAACAAACACAAATATTTGCTCCGTGTGGGGATCGAACCCACAATACGTGGCGTAGAAGTCGATCGCTCAGCTGTTACGCCAAACGTATCGTCATTCCGCGTAATAATACAAAAAATATAATTCAGAAACTTCAACTTTTTTTGAAGTTCGTTAAAAATAAATAACCCTGTAACGTTCTCATAGACTCAAGTCAATTGGTTAACATTTCCTAAGTTGAGGTCGGCTTCCCGTCTAGACAGATGCGGTTAAATATACCTAATGTTTGGTAATACTGCATTTTTCGAAGGATCGAAATTCTTAAAAAAGGTTTGATTGAAAATGTAATATTTGGAGACCTACACGTACATAGAACTTGTGACTGACGTTTGGTGAACTCGCTCCCCACAATGCGAGTTCAAAACCTTGCCTTTTTTTCAATAGCATAATTTTCAATATACTAATTTAGACATTATTGAGTCTGGGGTAAAACACTGCTTGAATAAGTTTGAAACTAACCAAAATATGTCATTAACTAGCTTCTAACTATCAAATAAAAAGAAACATCGAAAATGGTTGACGATCAGGAAAGATTATTGGATAACATACAATAAAATATTGTTAATTTGAGAACTACCTCCTTTTTTACGTAGTAAAAAATATGTAATAAATATGGAATTACCACGTGAAATGAAGAAGCTCCATGCCTGTGTCCATAAAACTAAAGGCTCAAAAATAAAATATGGATTGCACGTGAGTTCACTCGCGCCAGTTGGAAACAAACTAAAGAACAGCAATTTCCAAAATACATCCAAAACGAGCTTTTATTTACTAAACGAATGCCTTTTCAGTTTATTTACAATTCGCCCGACCGTTAAGTCAATACTGAAAGCTTCAAAGTTCAATACTAAAATCTAAGCAAAATAAAAAGACCCAAAGCAAATATTAAAAGGGAAAAAATACGCGCGAGTAACTACTCTTAGAATTCCTATGCGTTGTGAGCTGTTCGATCGACTGCACTTGAGGTATTGTGTCCCCAGGATGGGAGAATAAGAGACAGTAATGAAAGATGGTATCGCCTACGAGGGTGTGTGTCGTGTACCTACATTAAAAGGCGATTTTCTATTTAATTATATTTTCCTTTACCTTTTTCCATCGTATCTGTATAAGCTACATAACTATAGTTCATGTCTTCTTAAAGATATGAGCTAGTTAGTAGACTGATAACTTCGCTATCATATCCAGGGTGCGCCGCCCTTTGATGAGGTCCAGTATGTAAGACCGGAACCGACGAGTCTTATAAACCCTGCCGCCTTCCCAAATGGCAGACTGTCCATGAGAATATTTTATATGACAAAAATGTGTGTGCCCGACGAACATTTATAAATATTCCCTCGTGGAGAATGGTGCTTGATGTTATAATATTGGATAACGTTTTCTACCTAAAGGTACGCTATCTATCTCGATCTTATCTCATTAGTATTCAATCTAAATGACATGTGTTAATTCAACCCTCCAATATAATATATCCCATAAAAAAAATACCCATTCATTTTATACACCATTTTCCATAAACTAAGTATGAAAACTTGACGTTAAATAATTCAATAAAGAACATCAAATATGGAAACAGCGGGTAATGAAACGATTTGATTAGTTTAACCTCGGGATTTATTTTAAGAATAATAAATAAAATAAAATCACACCCAGCTTATATTTTCAACCCAGTCGAGCGAATCAGAAGGGTTATGGCCAAGTTTAATGAAAGATTAACACTTTAGTTCACGATAGTCTCATTAGTCTAGTGGTCCCAAGCGCGACTGCTACGCTAGAGGTCCTGGATTCGATCCCCAGGTCCAGCAAAGTTTTATTGGGGTTTTCTATAAAATTCTCAGTAGCAGCTCGGAGTCTGGATTTAATTTAATTTCCGGTTAATGGCAATATGCTCGACCCCTATTACATGGGACCTAAACATACTGGCGAACTGTGGGTTAACGTTAGTACACCTCTGCCTAACCCTTCCGGGAATACAAGCGTGATGGTATGTTCACGACAGTAGATTGCTAACCGAATTTACGGAACAATTTCGGGCGTATATTCTATTAATTAAAAATACTGTTCATATTGATTCAAAAACAGCAAACTAACGTCCGAACTATGCATATTCAACAGTGTTATAGTCTCATGAGCACGACAGGACGAGGCGATTGCCATACGCTGGGCACAAACCCAAACTACGAGCTGCTACTGAAAATTTCATAGAAAAACCCAATAACATTGCTCGAACAACTAGTGATTCGATCAACTAAATACGTTAATCGTCAACTTAGACCCTGGAAAACTTAAACTATGTAACTAAATATTTAACAAAGTTTAAGAACCCAGGGTCAACAATCGTGTTCACAATTAATTCCAATTGAATTTTCAACTAGTTAACTACCTAAATTAGCAGGCAGTTACTTTTGGTTCCCTTATAACGGCTAGTTTATTTGCAAGTCATGTCCAAAGGAGGTTTAAATTTGATAATTAAAAAAAGGTCTATTTAATTAAAAAGTACATTTCAGTCGAGTGATCGAAACAGGGTATTTATCGATTTGCAATCTATAATTATTATCATTGTAATTACAATGTTAATATTGAGACTGCCTCATTAGTCTACTGGTCCCAACCGCGACTGCTACAGTAGAGGTCCTGGGTTCGATCGCCAGGTCGAGCAGTGTTATTGAGTTTTTCTATGAAATTCTCAGTAGCAGCTCGGAGTCTGGATTTGTGCCACCGGGCACATGCAATGGCTATAGGCTCGCCCCCGTATAACATGGGACCTAAACACACCAGGCGAACTGTGGGTGTTCATTAAGTACGCCTCTGCCTAACCCTTCGGGGAATACAGGCGTGATGGCATGTAATGTTATATTGAGATTGTTCACTTTTTTATTTTAAATGTTGCCGTCCACTGCAATTTTTAGTGTAAATAAAATAACAAAGACGTCACTGAGCAAAAATTCGTTGAAAATTTTGTATAGTCTAGGCGATTAAAAAAATTTTTTTGATCCGTGAGTAAAAATGTAATGTAGTTACACGTATTTTTTCGTTTGTTTAAAAACAAAGAATTATGGCGATACTGTGCATTTATGTTTCGCGTGACGTCACGGTTTCGTACAATCTTTACGAAATAGTGACGTCACAACCTCCTGAACTTTGATGCTCTATAATTATGTTTGTCAAATTCTTATTACTTTGATAAAGCAAAAAAATACATGTCGGATATTTTTGGATAATCTAACTGACGAACCGAATATATTGATATTTTTTAATCCATTCATCATCTCTATTCAATTGAAATCAGTTCACAACACTATTCTACTCTTGCGCATGCTCCATTATACCATAGTGAATTCTAACGTCGGTACTTACATTCCTTGCAATTCTTAGTTAAGCCACGAGGCGCGCTATGTTTTTTGAGGCCGTTCTGTTCCACCCAGTAGGCACATCACGGATTTCCTGCGCTCCGGAAACTTTCAGCGCAGACGGAACGAGCTTAGTATGCAACCAACAGCTATGCTGTTTGAAGGTACAGTCAGGGATAATTTTTTATGGATTTATTTAATTTTTCTTTTTCTGCCAGAGGTTTACGCATCAGGATACTTTTTTATGACAGTGTAACAGCTATTCTTAATCGAATACAAATGACAACTAATTGTGTCATTAACATTAAGTAAAGTACTCATTATGATATACAATACTATGGAAAAATGGTTTGGCAACTTTTATAGTACATTTACACAAACTCGGGTTACATTCGCTAATCTCTAATTGGTAATACAATATTTTTTAATTACGAATTCGTTAATTACCCAAACAGATTTCGGTGTTTCACCCCTTGGACTTTTGGTACATTCGTAAACTTTATACCTAGATGTTTTTTTACTATTATGAAGTTATACTTGTTTAATATTATTCATGTTCTCGACACTGCAACTAAACTTTGTCACATTAAATCCAACTTAAGTCAGCATACATATTATTATATCGTTTTGATAACTGTAAACTAGCTTTCGATAGCATCTGCAGAGCTTCGACCTCGGTGGGGTATACTGTAAATAAAAGCTTGAGTACTCACGGGAATTTTAATAAATAATAATAATTTTAATTTTAATTTTTTTTCAAATACTAATAAAGTATACCGTACCTATTTGATAGCCTATATTTTCTTTTATTGTGTCGATATGAGGTACAAAATAACCCTTTGACTCGTATGACATAGTGGATAGAAAAAAATAATAATTTATTGTTATCACAGGGACATAAAGCTACATAGAAAGGTCTTAATTCTAGAATAGAGAACTCTGTGATATACCATAATTGACGGTGTAAAATATTAAACAATATCATCAAATGGTTTGTGCCAGTATTATAATATAAAATTACCTATATTATTCACATTATTTCATTTTTTTATCGGTCAGATAGTCAAAAACGCTATAATATGTTTTATTCAATAACAAAAGATTAACTTTTTTCTTAAAAAAATGAATGTTCTCCTCACTTGGTATACTTTGAGGCAATTTATTATAAAGTTTAGGTTTAGTTTTAAGTAAGTTTAGTTTTCCCATACAGAGAATACTTTTATTTAGCATCGAAAAGTATTTCTTAAAAGAAAGAGATATTGAAATAAAACTACTTTACATAGATTTTATCAATTTTATATAATATCTGTTAACGACTAACGCCATCTAGGGGCCATCGCAACGAATGAGCGGACAGAACGGTGGAAGGGCGAGCATTGCGCTGTGTCATTCCACTGAATATCTTTTTTACGACGATCAAGTGTCATCCTTACAACTGGTTATAATTTATATTATTTTGTTCTGTACAAATATACGCAATTTTAAAATCAAAGCAAATACACGAGTCATTTGTCTATCTCCATTTCTTCATCATACGAACGAGGAAAGAAATCGCACTTCACAAGCCAGCCTGACAAAATCACCTAACATATTTTGGACCTACGAACCGGATCTTCATCGAGAAGCAGCACCACCAGGAATTAACGGTCAGGCCATTCAATCTTTCCTTCCTAAATCCTGTGCTCAATTTGTGCTTACGTTGTTTCTTTATGCAAAATTACAGTGTTCTTGACCGGTGAATTAGTGCGCCTACCTACATCGCGTGCAAGTGAAAATCATCTACGAAACTGTAAGTGCTTAATTCCTGTTTTTCACATACACCGAAATGACAAAAAAGAGGCATTCGCTTATAGATGTTGAAAGTACAGATGATATTATCCGGGATTTAGTTAAGAAACGGGGTTCTGTTAAAGGGAAATTTACTTTATTCGTTAAATTTGTCGAGTCATTAGATGAGTCGAATATAACTGAAACACAAAAAGCAGAGTTACAAGAGCGTTTTCAAAGGACAAAATTGTTATTTGATCAATTTTCGAATTTTCAAGACGAATTAGACTTGATAGTTTCGGGGAGTCAAGTAGACAAAGAATTACAAGAGAGAGAAAGTTTTGAAAATCAGTTCTATGCTATTGTGGCCAAATGTAAGTGTATTTTAAAGGAAAACCCGCAATCTGACATTCAAAATCGTAACTCGAACGGTATCAAACTACCTACAATTTCTTTGCCCAACTTCGACGGTAGCTACGATCAATGGCTCGAGTTTCGCGATACATTTTTATCAATTATTCACAATAGTAATAATCTCGATAACGTTCAAAAATTTCATTACTTGCGATCAGTTCTCACAGGTAATGCACTACAAGTGATTAAGGCGCTAGAATTTTCTTCGGACAATTATTTAATTGCTTGGGATTTGTTAGAGAACAGATATAATAATAACCGTTTGCTTGTTCACAACCATGTTAAGGCTTTATTTTCTGCTCAGTCATTAAATAAAGAGTCAGCTTCGCAAATTCGTAAACTAATTGACACCATAATGAGAAATATTCGTGCATTAAAATCCTTAGGGGAACCTACTGACACATGGGATACATTAATTATCCACATAACAGTCTCAAAATTAGATTCGTCGACGGAACGCGAATGGGAACTTCATAAAAGTACCCACACGAATACGTCCTCAAATAAAAAAATGTCGTTGTCTGATTTAATGACTTTTCTTAAGGATCGAGCAGATTTTCTAGAAACTGTTAAGCCTTCTCAATGCAAACCAACAGGGGACACACATACTCAAAACACACACATTAAAAAAACGTCGTCGATAAAATCACATAGTCATGTAGTCACACATAAAAATAGTAAGCCTTCAAACTCATCACATTCGCAACGTTACAAATGCAATATGTGCGATTCGAACCATCCTTTATATTCTTGTGAAAAGTTCCTTAGCTTATCACTTAACGAAAAAATAAAACACATAGAGGATAAAGGGATGTGTCGTAATTGTTTACGTGTCGGCCACGTAGTCGCGGAATGTTGGTTCGGGCCGTGCAAGCATTGTAACAAAAAACACAACACTTTAATTCACGACTTTAGTGACGCTGGTATGTCATCAGCAGTTGCAAACGCATCACAAACATCACCTCAGTCCGTTGCTGATATCACGCACACACATGTATCCCAAACGGCATCTCACACATTTCACACGCTTTATAAAGACGATAATATTACTTACAATCATTTTCACAATCAAGTATTATTATCGACTGCATTAGTGGAGATAGCTGATAAATATAACAAATTTCACACCACTCGAGCTCTCCTAGACAACGGGAGCCAACATTGTTTCATATCTGAAACATTATGCGATACCCTTAACATTCCATTGATACAGTCCACTGTTCAGGTAATAGGAGTAGGTAATTCCATCACGAAGTCTACACAATCATGTAACATTAAAATGCGGTCAAAAATAAACTCATATACCACACGCTTAAATTGTTTACTTTTGTCCCGCATTACGTCACAATTACCTTCACTGGGTGTCAATCATAAGATTGAAATACCAGATAACCTGCAACTTGCTGATCCCGACTTTTATTTAACAAACGAAATACATCTATTAATTGGTGCAGACAAGTTTTGGGAACTGCTAAACGAGGGTTTAATTCGTTTACCTAAAGGTCCTTATTTGCAGAACACAAAACTTGGCTGGATTATATCTGGGTCAGTTCACAGACAAGTTTCACACAGTAATCGAACTCAATGTAATCTCACACAAACATGGGATACCGAACTTAAACGTTTTTGGGAACTAGAAGAAATAGCTTCATGTTCCAGTTCCAAGAAATACACAAAAAATGAAATTGCATGCGAAGATTTATTTAAAAGTACTACCTTACGCGACGATAAGGGCCGTTTTTCTGTACGCATTCCGTTGAGTGAATCAGCTGATGCACTACACGATACATTTTCTATGGCACAGAACCGGTTTCTTGCACTCGAACGCAAATTACTTCGCAGCTCACCTCATTATAGACAAATGTATAATGAATTCATGAGTGAATATTTGCGCTTAGGTCACATGAGTCGCATTTATGAATATTCGTCGCCTTGTTTTTTCTTACCACACCATGGCATCTATAGGGAGCACAGTTCTACTACTAAACTTAGGGTGGTATTTGACGCGAGTGCAAAATCAACGTCAGGCAAGTCTTTAAACGATATACAACACATTGGGCCGTCGTTACAGAATGACATTTTCTCCATACTACTCAGATTTCGACAATATAAATATGTTGCATGTGCTGATATTGAGAAAATGTATCGCCAAATCTTAATCCAACCTGATCAGAGAAACTTGCAGCTAGTTATTTGGAGAGACAATCCATCTGAACCCCTCGGTATATACCAGCTTAATACCGTCACATACGGGACGGCATCCGCGCCTTATCTAAGTATAAGATGCTTAAAACAACTCGCTTTAGAATGCAATGATGACGTCATTGGACGGATCATTAATGAAGATTTTTATGTCGATGACTTGATAACGGGTCATCAAGATCAACAAAAATTATTAGAAATATGTTGTAACATTTCTAAAATACTAGATTCCGGTTGTTTTCCATTAAGAAAATGGATATTTAATTTTGCTACTATACAGTCACAATCTTCATTTACGTATAAGGAATTGTCATTAGGGGACAACTGTCACACAAAAACTCTGGGTATGGGTTGGTCTTGTTCTCCGGACGAACTGCATTTTAGCACAAAATGCGATTATGAGTTAGGGACTAGTACTACTAAGCGCAGTATCGCTTCAACTATTGCACAAATATACGACCCCTTAGGTCTTCTTACTCCTACAATTATTGTTGCTAAGATCATGTTGCAAAGATTATGGTTATCAAAAATAGGCTGGGATGATCCAGTCACTAGCCCTATTTTATCAGATTGGAACAAATTCATAAATAAATTACAGTATTTACAAGATATACGGATTCCGCGCTATGTGCTACAAGATATTAACGCAGGTAGTAATACAAACAAAATAGAATTGCACATTTTTTGTGACGCATCACAAGACGCATATGGCGCCTGCGCGTACGTACGTAGCTATACAGGTACATTGATAACAGTTAACTTATTATGTGCGAAGAGCAAGGTGGCTCCCGTAAAACCGGTTAGCATACCGCGCTTAGAACTTTGTGGCGCTGTAATAGGTGCGAGACTGTACGCAAAAATAATAAGTTCATTAAGATTAACAATCGATAACGTGTATTTTTGGTCAGACTCGACAATTGTTTTAGCATGGCTTAAAATGTCACCTAATTTACTAAAGCAATTCGTACAAAATCGTATTATAGAAATTAATGAGATAACAGGTGATATGCCGTGGCTTCATGTCGCCGGTAAACAAAATCCGGCTGATTTATTATCACGTGGAATGCATTTAGACACACTTAAGTCATCTGATATGTGGTGGTGCGGACCTCAATTCTTACATGTTCCACATAAGGATTGGGCACAAGATATGCATAATTATGATGTTAATCCTGATGAATTACCCGAATTAAAAGCTAATAAAATTTCATTGTTAAGTCAAACACAACCAATTTTTCCATTCGAACTTTTTTCTTGTTTTAACCGTATGAGACGTGTTGTGGCATACGTGATACGCTTCATTAATAACTGTCGCAACAAAGTTAAGACACATCGCGTCACAGGTTGCCTCTTAGTAGACGAAGTATGTAATTCAACCAGGATTTTAACACGTATTGCACAGCAACAATCATTTTCAGATATTTATGATGGATTAAAATGTAATCGATTGTTAAAATATCCTCGTCATTTATCCAGTTTAAATATATTTTTAGATAAGCATAATTTAATTAGAGTAGGAGGTAGACTCACGCATTCGAAATCATTTTCGTATGATAAAAAACATCCATTGTTGTTATGTTCTAAGCATATATTTACACGACTCCTCTTTCAGTATCAGCATAAAGTCTTATTACACGCAGGGCCTCAGTTGTTATTAGCTTCAATACGAGAAACCTGGTGGCCTATCAGAGGACGCAACTTAGCAAAACAAGTGGTGCATACTTGTGTGAAATGCGTACGTATGAAAGCTAAACCTTTAACCATGCAAATGGGTAACTTACCTTCTGAAAGACTGGAACCAGGATATCCATTTATTCGATGCGGTGTCGATTATGCTGGGCCAATTTTTATGTTAAACCGTGCAGGAAGGGGGGCAAGATTAATTAAATGTTATATTTGTCTTTTTATATGTTTTACAACGCGCGCTATACACTTAGAATTGGTCACAAGTCTCACGAGCGAAGCATACATATTGGCATTTAAACGTTTTATCTCTCGGCGTGGTAAACCCATGCAAGTGTATTCAGATAATGGTAAAACATTCGTAGGAGCTTTAAAGGAATTTTCTAAATTTTTAGAGGACACTGAATGTGATATTGTTAACTTCGCTACTAATAATTTAATCAAATTCACATTTATACCACCATATTCGCCTCATTTCGGTGGTTTGTGGGAGGCAGGGGTTAGGTCCTGCAAATTTCATTTGTGCCGCGTAGTGGGCAATGCACACTTAACTTATGAGGAATTAAGTACGGTGTTGGCACAAATTGAAGCCGTCCTAAATTCCAGACCTATGTTTCCAATGTCCACAGACCCTAACGATTTGCTCCCTCTTGCTCCCGCTCATTTCCTGATCGGCCGACCGCTCACAGCACCTGCGAGCCAGGACCTCACTACGATGACTACGCAGAGCCTTTCTCGATATGATCGGGTGGAACAAATGCGGCAGAATTTTTGGACAAGATGGTCTAAAGAATATGTCTCCGAGCTTCAGAAAAGAACAAAATGGCAAATGAATCAAGACAGCCTTACTCCTAACACATTGGTTTTAGTGAAAGAGGATAACCTCCCTCCCCTGAAGTGGCGTCTCGGACGTGTGCTCCAAACATTTCCTGGCAAGGACAACATTGCACGAGTTGCCAGCATCAAAACTGCCACAGGCATTGTTCGACGATCCTTTTCGAAGATATGCCCGCTCCTGTACCCGCACGAAGATCAAAAGCCGGTGACGTCTATCTCGTTGGAACCTGGCACGTCCAAGGCCGGGGGCATGTTAACGACTAACGCCATCTAGGGGCCATCGCAACGAATGAGCGGACAGAACGGTGGAAGGGCGAGCATTGCGCTGTGTCATTCCACTGAATATCTTTTTTACGACGATCAAGTGTCATCCTTACAACTGGTTATAATTTATATTATTTTGTTCTGTACAAATATACGCAATTTTAAAATCAAAGCAAATACACGAGTCATTTGTCTATCTCCATTTCTTCATCATACGAACGAGGAAAGAAATCGCACTTCACAAGCCAGCCTGACAAAATCACCTAACAATATCTATTATTAAATTCTGGGGTTTGAGTCCTTTACAGCATCCATATCTATAAGTTGTCTAACTGTTACCGCGATAAAATATGTGAACATAGTTTTATTTCTTTAGAAATATAACATACGATTTGTTGGTCAGAAATCAGAAAATATTAAAATATACTTTCCAAAACCCTATCATTACGTTCAAGCAAATAAGAGCCATTATACTTTTCGTACTTAAATATTTTTTTCTCTTTGACAATCACGTACTTACGTTCATTTAAATTAAGCTCATGGATGCTGACTCTACCTCGTTACGCTTTTAACGTTAGAATATTGAGGAAACTGTCTTTAGCAATGCCAATACGACATGTTTGCGTATAAACTACGCTACATTTGACATTTATATTATAACGATGTGGAGTAAGAAAGAAATATCGACATTTGAGAGATAGTTAATTGACGTAATTTATCTTCTGAAACGCGGAAGCTTTTGTATTTCATATTTTGGAATAAAAAAAGATCTCGAAATTCTTGAAGGTGAACATACTTACTAAATAATATATACATACTAACATGTAGATATTTAATTCTGTAGAAGTTGCTTTAAACCTACCATTTCAAAATTAAATCAACCTTGTTTTTCAAAACTCAGTTACCCCGCCTCTGCCTTCAATTTATGTTTTACATTTTCCCGCTGAGTGTACCTCGTTAGAGCTTACTTTGAGCAGTCGGCACACTTCGGTAAGCTTCGGCGGTGTTCGTGAATCGGCTTCGTTAAGCGATTCTCTCACAATTAAGATCAGCTAAGATAAATGAGAAAGTTCTATCAGTCTATGGCGGGATAGTCAAAGTTGGAAGTATTAATTTTAGTATCTTTACCGTGTTCTGCTTTGTCTGCATTTGCCAAGATCTCAGAACTTACAATCAGAAGTGTAAGACAACATAACTATTGAAATGAATGTTTAAATTCAGTTATAATGTTTAGAAAAACTCGCATTAGAAAAAAGCTTTACATTATTTTTAGTAGGTATTTTTATACATAACATAACATACCATCACGCCTGTATTCCCCGAAGGGTTAGGCAGAGGCGTACTTAATGTACACCCACAGTTCGCCAGGTCCCATGTTACAGGGGGCGAGCCTATAGCCATTCACCGGGCACAAATCCAGACTCTCCGAGCTGCTACTGAGAATTTCATAGAAAAACCCAATAACACTGCCAATAACCTTTTGACCTGGGGATCGAACCCAGGAACTCTAGTGTAGCAGTCACGCTTCGCACCACTACACTAATGAGGCAGCCCTAAGACACTAAAATTATTAGGTATTTTTTATTTATACAAATTCTACCTGAAACCTTTGATGAAAATAAGAGATCTTAATAAAAATCTGCAGTAAATGATTAAGAAACTTGATATAACGTAATCTTTTCCAACGACTCCAGTTAATCGTCCCACGCGTTCGTCTTCGCAGACTGTAACACAATCTTAATGAGCTAATTAAAACGTTTACGTTACATTTTATAGTATTTTGTACACATTTGAAATCAAAACTGTCTTTACGCCTTGCAGTAGGAGATTTGGTATACTTGTAATTTAGTTTAAGAATTGTATTCAGTAATAAGTTTTCTTTCATCTTTGATTTTTGATTTTATATATCGCACTGCTAACACAAGACTGTATCAACTCAAAATGAACCTTTTTTCAGAAATGACGGAAAACTGGTTACTCGTTTCCTGTAAACGATTGTAAAAATGTGAACACTGTTTTAAAATTAGTGATAAAAATAAGGCATTTCTTTAATTATGAGTAATTTCTGAGATTGCGGGTTATCAAGGATGGATGTTAGTTATTAAGGATGAGTTATCTCGAATTTGTCTTTTTTTGAGTTGATACAGTCTTGTGTTAGCAGTTATTGTATAAAAATGCCGAGATTTTAATACCATTACTGTTTGTAGAGGGGCGAGTTGTGTTGCCCCTCTCCTACCAAAGGGAGGATCGTCCGACCAGGCGGGTGTTTTGCCTGGCGGGCCACGGCCCGGTGGTTGATGTCGGGTGGTTGTATATATCCAGTTTGCGTTGCAAACTTCACTTGCGCGATTCAGGACTTATAAGTCTAGTTTCTATATAGCGCGGTAGATGTCGCTACATGTTTTAATCTAACTGAAATATTTTTTCAACTTTATTGTTTCGACTGCCGAGACATAGGCTTTGCTTTTGCCGAAGACTGGATCGCAACACGTACTCATCACATAGCGCTAGTTATTACGCGTTTTTAAGGTTAAATTGATAAATTAGTAAAAAATTATGTCATGGTTCAATTTCTGGATTGAAATTCGCGATTGCCATCGTATGTAGAGAATTTGATCTATAAATTTTATTTAAAGGTGTATCTAGGGAGTTTCTTGCTGGTTCTTCTCTATATGACCCATTAACGGGGAGCGGTGCACTTACTTGGCGATTCAAAAGTTCCTGTAACATAATGGTTTATTTAAATTAACTAATAATAAACTTAATGAAATAACATTGACTTTTTTGAGATAGAATGTAATCTACCACTGCTGCTCTTTTGAGATCAGTACACAATTTTACTGCAATAGCCTCATGACACCACGATTCAATGATTTTCATCTTCACGTTCCAACAGACGAAATAGCAC
The DNA here is from genome assembly GCA_910591435.1 of Acronicta aceris. Classification (NCBI taxonomy): domain Eukaryota; kingdom Metazoa; phylum Arthropoda; class Insecta; order Lepidoptera; family Noctuidae; genus Acronicta; species Acronicta aceris. The sequence goes on along the minus strand of OU342767.1, from coordinate 772,522 downwards.
AGTTTGACAAATAAAAATTTTAGCTTTATTTATTTCTGAACATGTATTATTTATACGAGAATCAAATGAAGCGGTAATTTAAACAACTGTGGGTGTTGATTATTTTGTCGCCTACACATCTCTTTTAGCAGTGGGAGTTAAAAAAACGTTTGCATAATTATATTCATGAATTTTGACTAATAGTTCTACAGAATAAGCTCTGCCGCACACAAACAGAAAAACTTATGAATTGGTGATATATACGGCCGATATGTGCACACTTAAACTGTCCAAATTGTGGCGGTCTTCGGTGTCTGGTAAAATACAATTATGCTCCAAGTAAAATTAATTTGCAAAAGCTCCTTAACTTAAAGATATTAACCGACTTAGGTATTATTTTACTGCTCAGTCATAACAGAGTTCATCATAAAATAACACAGACTCATTTTTTTTAAAGTATATATTTTAAAGTAAGTGAGTCATTGGTCTAGTGGTGACAAGCTTGGCTATTGAGGACCAGGGTTCAATTCTCAAGTCCACCAGTGATTGACGCGGAGTTTGGCTTCGTCACCCCTTAATGCGTAGGCCTTAATTATAACATATGGTTAATGGTTAAACCGTAGATAAAGAGTACCTATTAACTTCATCCTTTGAGGAAAGTATACACGCGTGATGGTACTTATAATATATTAAAGTAGCATTTAATAAGTGGGAACATTTATGTATGTACCATCCTTAGGTCCGAGGTTGTCCTAAAGCACCTTGGTGTGTGTCTACTTTTGTGTGTGAGAGCCAAACCCCGCCTCCAGCAGTCTGCAGCTCTTAAGGCTCGGTCTTTGGTGTCCATGGGCGGCGATGACTTCGTGCTATCAAGTCTGGACTGTAACATAGCATCACGCCTGTATTCCCCAAAAGGTTAGGCAGAGGCGTAGCCTTAATAGCCTCGCCCCTATCACATGGGGCCTAAACATGGCGGCGAACTGTGGGTGTATTTATCACACCTCTGCCTATCCCTTCGGAAAATACAGACGTGATTGTATGTATGTAAATTCTTACTTAAACATGTTTTGAGGATAAATACAAAATATTTATTTGGTTTTAGTCAAAACATAGAGATGTCTAGATTAATCAATACAATGTTATGTAGCTTACCCCATTTACTTCACACATTAAACTAATAACTGAATAAATGTATCATATACTTAATACACTTTAAACCAACAAAATTGTTAGTCCAGTTTAACCGATAGTACAGTTTAACCGGTGAAGTTATTATTTTTAAACCAATTGAGTATTTCAAATACGTACCTCGAACCTTTATCCCACCACATTATAACTCCTGAACTACAGTGAAATATTCAATCTAAACTGAAAGTCGCGTTAGGGCATTCCTAAAGTCTAGACGACATAATAGTAACACCTAGGACCTTATAAATATTTACTATTCTGCGCGCCTTCTCCCATTGTTTCAATAAACTAAGAGGTTTTTATAAAATAAAATGTAACATCAATGAAAGTGTATAGCAAAGTCGACATCCAACACCTCAGTCTACCCGTGACCATGGATGCTGTAAAGGATCCGAAACGTCGGCAATTAATTATTATCAATACAACGCGATTAAATCCGTAAAATGTAGTTTTATTTTAACGTCTAATATTCGCGTAAGTGTCAGAAAAGAAAGTGTTTTTGAAATTATTAAATTCTCAGCAGGAGATCGGAGTTTGGATTTGTGCCCGGTTAACTAATTGCTATAGGTTCGCTCTCTTCTAAATAAACCTAAAAACATAGAAAGGTACCCGCAAACTGAGGTTATCAGAGGTGCCTACGCTGATGTGTATGGGTATGCAGGCTGCTATGTCCGAATAGTTATTTTAGTGAAGGAAAATTTTCGACCGCGGGCAGGATTCGAACCTGCGTCTTCTGGTCGATCTGGCGGGTGGGACACGCGATGGCTTAGAGGTCATAGCGTCTGGTATATCTAACCAGAAGATGAACGCAGGTTCGAAATTTTTCGAATGTCGAAATTTTTTTTATCCATGGAAAATGCAATATCAATACAGAAAGATAATTATTTCCGAATAGTCTTTCGAACGAGAAATCTCATGTGATGTTAGACTGTTAGTTAGCGTCCAACTGATGTGTGGGGTGCAAGGAGATTCTACCCTACAACTAATAACATCAAAACTATGCATCTTTACCAAAAAGTATGCTCATCGACAACAGCAATCTTTCACGACTTAGGTACTTACATAAATATTTGTACGGAACCATTTCACCATATACACCTTGAAACAAAAGAGTAACCAAAACAAGAACCCTTTGAAGTATGAATGGACCGGTACAAAACAAAATATTTTCCAAAATACCTTGATACCCTATAAGAAACTTCCTTGTTACCTGTGATCGGCTTATCCCTCTCAGACATCGTTGAGAACATAGGAAAAATGCTTAAATATTTTCTGTAAGAATTTTTACGATGGTCGGCCTATAGTTGGCCTTTTACTATCGACGAAAATGTGGAAAGACTCAAAGGAGGTTAATTTTTTTAGATTTACTGAAACTACGATTACATTTAGTTTTTTTGGTTGAGTTGGTTGAGTAAAAATATGTTTAGTTGAAGCTTATACACGTTTTGTGCATGAAAATAAACATATCATCACGCCTGTATTCCCCGAAGGGTTAGGCAGTGGCGTACTTAATGTTCACCGGTATGTTTAGGTCCCATGTTATAGGGGGCTAATGGCTATAGGCTCATAGCCATTAACCGGGCACAAATCCAGAATCCGAGCTGCTACTGAGAATTTCAAAGAAAAACACAATAACACCGTTCGGGGATTGACTCCAGGACCTCTAGTGTAGCAGTCGCACTTGGGGCCACTACATTAATGAGGCAGTCATGCATGAAAATCTTCTTAAAAATTGCCCGGAGTCTTTACACATACTATCTATACAAGATTCTTTCGCTTGACAAAAACAATAGATGGTGTGTATCTCTACATTATATTTATCGATACTGAATTTTTGCAAAACAAAAACAAACTCCGTAATAAGTAAAACAGAAAAAATGCTAACAGACAGGTTTGAACCAAGTTTGAACTATCGACCTCTGAGACAGGTCAAGTATGATACTATTGCGTCACACAGTAACCAATGAAGTGACACGCTTCCATTACGATTTTTAATGTGTATGTGCTTGTAGCAAACAAAGTGGATACCTACACCTGAAGTCAGTAAACAATCTTCAGGGCAATTCTTAACACTGGTCACTTTAATGTATCTTCTTTTTTTTAAAACGTTGCCCCAAACTAGGTTTTTCTCCTGTATCGTGGGTGCGTTTACAAACACAAATTCTCACAAATACAAACACCCAGACCCGGAACAACTACCTGTAGATCATACAAATATTTGCTCCGTGTGGGGATCGAACCCATAACACGTTGCGCAGAAGTCGATCGCTCAGCCGCTACGTCAAACATGTCGTCATTGTATAATTTCTGTTTTTTTTTTAAATATGGAGAAAAGGGAATTTCTATGAGAAGCTTATTTAGGTGGAGCTGTTGACTTACTTGACTTGAATGTTGACAATAACTAAACAAAACTCATAGATATTTATTTTCAACCACGCGTGTTATTTCCGAAATGCACCATAGATTTCGTCCTTCTATCATACATTTCTCAAATTCTTCTGACGTGGGAGAGCCATGCTTCGGCACGAATGGGCCAGCTCGTCCGGAGTGATACCACGGCCTCACAGAAAACGTTTCGCCGAGTGAGTGAGGTTACCGGAGGCCCAGTCCCCTTTTAAAAGGTCGGCAACGCACTTGTGACTCCTATGGTGTTACGGGTGTCCATGGGCGGCGGTAATCGCTTACCATCAGGCGATCCGTCTGCTAGTTTGCCCTCATATCCCATAAAAAAAATATTTTCAACCACGTGTGTTATTTTCGAAATGCGTCATAGATTTCGTCCTACTATCATACATTTCTCAAACACTAAGAAAGTAAGTAAATCATATTTTGAAGATGAATGTGGTAAGCCAAAATGTGTGAGTTAGTCATGCGTGAAAAAGTTAAAAATATCTTTGTCGCACCACACCACAAAATTACAGTTCAGTTTTTTGACTGAGCATATAAAATTATTTTCATTAGATAAAGATGCTGAGTGAAATCCTTACGTTGCATTAGAATGAATCGACCTAATGGAAAAATTGCAGAATTCGGTTGCTCATAATAATATTTGTCACGTAGGTACTCAGTAACGGCAGCAAAAAAGATTGAACTTATAAACAATAATTACTTTTTTTTGAGTCCACTTTACTTTTCTAAATGAAGTCGGTTAAAAACTAATCGACAAAAAACTTACAAATTCGCGTCGACGTCAATAAACCTCATTCTTCTGTTATTTAAAAAAAAACTGTTTTATTTTATATATGTGTAGTAACTAAACAATTTATACTAAGTAAATATATAGATTAGTGCTAGAGTTAGAAACTTTGTCCAACATTCGCTCTCACATGGATATCGAGGGCCCGCACGCCTGCACGTGATTCGCGTGGATCGTGATATTGTTGACACTGCTTGAAGTTCATAGATTATGAGCAACTAACCGATTGAAACAATAAACAAAAGTTTGAACATAAATGACATTCAATACAGAGATGTAGGTACCTATTACTATGAGATCGGTCAGTGATGACATTTTGTTGTTATTATGAGGGTTAAGAGAAACCTGAAGCTTAAGGGTCCGGCGGAGCGTGAATTACCCACAAAAACGTAATACCAAAATTAATCGTAATCCAAACACAATTTTATCAGATTGTGTCATTATACGGATTTGGATACCGTTAATCTAGGTTCCTACCGTACCAATTCGTTTACTACTGATTTACTGGAAATAAACGGAAATTCATTCCAAACTTGGTAAAGTTATCAATAATTAAAATAGCTTACATTTATTTCCAGTAAAGTATTTTGTACGAAATTGTAGGGTAGGAACCTAGACTAAAGGTATCAGAATCCGAATAATTATACAGTTTGATTAAATTGTATTTGAATTACGATTTAGTTTGGTATTACGTTTGTATGGAAAATTCGGTCCGCCAGACTCTTAACTAGGAGCTTAAAGAGCTATAGTCGCTAGTGTACCCGTAAAATAATGTTTATTATATGTATGGATAGTTTAGTTCTTCAGGTGACTGCTAGAGGCGCTGTATAGGTTTGCCATAAAAATATTTGACAGATACGATTGCCCCTCTCCATGTTCGGTTACGCTGCGAAGGTTCCCTAAAACAACAGCCTACGTCTAATTAAAAAAAAAAATGCCCTTAAGTGACTTAACTCCTTGATAAGCTACTGCTCGTTTTCTGAACGTCACTCATCATCGATATTTATTCTAAACGTTCTTTTAAACTTAAAAGTTTCATAATTCAGTTGTTAAACAACAACATTAAAAGAGATTTATGGACAGAAAGTCAGTCAATATCAATATATAATAACATAGGTAATTTATATTTCGCATGAAAATAATATATTACGTTATTTTCAATTCTTTTGCCAACTGTACATTCGTCTTGTATTCACTTAGCATACCCAAGGATCATGTTGACGACTGCGTTTTATTGCCGACAAGCATTCTTATACTGCTATGATTCATATTCGTGCAAATATGGGAATATGGTGATGATATGATATATAATGTTTTATGTTCTCTAATCTATTGTCCTACAGAGGAATGCAATACGACGCCACACATAAAATAGCAAAGCACACGATACTTAAAACGAATATAAAAAATTTGTTAAAAGAGTATTAAAACACAAGAAAAGATGATAACCACGTCACAGTCATCAAAATTCAATAAAATACAAACCAACATTATAAACTGAAGCAACTCTGTCTGTTTCTTTGTTAAGTTTTAAAGTCTAAACCGCCGAATAAATTTTGATGAATTTTTGTATAAAGATAGATTGGACCTTGGAAAAGGTAGATAATATTTAGGCTACCCTTTGTCTTTGTGTTTGTTGATATAGGTAAGTAAAACGTGAGGAACTGCTATTGTGATATAAATGTCTTAAAACTGTTACTAATCTTTTTAGCATTCTAACAGAATCAGGAGTATGCACTTAAAATTAAGAGGCCTGATTCAAAACGGGCACAGGTTTTAGTGGCCATAGAGTGGCCATATGATGCCGTGCCAGTTACAGGCCCATAACGACCCGTAAATCGGTAATGTACCTTGTAATAACAACTCCGCATTATGGGACATTTCTTTTTGGATTAACGAGTACATTTCGGTTACCAGGGAAGTTATTGTTAACAATGAACCCAATTTTTTGACCTTCTTCTTTTTTTTTGGAGTGCGGAAAATGTCGGTATGTCCGACTCATACTGACTAAAAACCTGCACGCTGTCCCTTGCCCTATAATCACGGCAATGAGATTTACGACATTAACCACGACCGTGACATGACATTCATATTTATAAATCTAATTAATAAAAAATAAATATAATAACTTAGTAATAAGAGGAAAACACTAAAAATTTAATAATAAATAATACTAATATTATAAAAGTATAAATACCTATAGTCACAGAATATAATAGTAGTTATTTAATAAAATAAATAGAAAAGTAATAAATAACGTAAAAATAAATAAAAAACTAAGCACTTTCCTCCTCTCTCCTACAGAAATGAACTCTGCTGTGCCTAACAGGGTCCATAATTACTCCTTTTATATATAAAACATCTGTATCAACCAAGGTATAAACGTTATCGAATGCAATGCAAATAGACAGGTACATTAAAAAATCGTTATTCACGAAATCCTTATCTACGTTAGTCAATTGCAAAGTAACTAAGTTCAACAGGCCATCATTTTAACCTTCAAAACTAAAATAATTCAGGAAAAATAAACTTTATTCTTCTCCATTATTTTGTAGATTACAAACATTTGGTGTGATTGGTTTTGAAATTCGATTATATAGAAATATGGTTGTTAGCGATTTCCTTCAGATTTTGCCCTGAGGCCTCTCTCTCTGAGGCCTTTGACGTGACACGTACTCAAGTTGGAGCACCGGGAAATCGAATAAAAATATAATTTGACAGTGGTTGTTTTGAAATATGATGAATAATAATAATAATAATAATATAACATATCATCACGTCTTGTACTTCAGAAACCGAAGTGTTCGGCAGAGGTGTACTAATGTATACCGACACTTCGTCGATTATGTTTAGATGCCATTAACTGGGCACGAATCCAAACTCCGAGCTCCTACTAATCGCGTTATATTTCAGCGTGTCATAAAAAATATTATGAACGATGTTAAAAAGGTTCGCCATAAAAGTCCTCGATAACTTTTAGTCAATTAACTTATGGTGCTGAAACCAAGCAGATTGAATAAGGATATTATACTCTTATAATAATAATAGTAATTATGTTTATTTTTGACAGTTGATAATACATAAAATCCAATAATTCTCAGTAGGTACCAGTTTGGATAACTTCCAGAAAACCACTCGCTTATTTTAATATGCTGGGCACATATTTGTTCGTCTTCACTCAAACAACTATATATTTTATGTGACTTAGTAGCAAAGTTACTTTGTCGTACACTCATAGCTACTGTTTTTCGAAACCCTTACAATGTTTTTGGTTCATTGACCCAGACTACGAAACTATTGTTTTATAAATTTCCGAAGTTATTAATTGATGATGTAGCAAAACAATGAAGACAATCAATCAAACGGAAGCTAATAAGGAAGGGTCGAAAAGGTTATAAGTTCATTAACCTTTGGGAAAGTTTTTGAAGACATTTTGTTATCTAAAACGCAAAGGGCAAAGATGCAATTCACACTTATAATGCGGCGTTTTTATTATAAAACACAGTAATTTCGCCTGTTACAAAGTCGATTTAAAAAATTAAATGTACCTAATTTTCTTATTTCAAACAGCCTGCCAGTGTGCCAAGTTGAGATATAATTATAGTACGATTAACAAAGAAATGCCAAGCTACCGATTCCACAAGAGAAAACTTGTCGGAATACTACCGTGCACCCAGATTACGTCTTTTTGAGGGAGGTTTATTCTCAAACCATCACCTCAACGACAATGAAGCCCTTCGTGGAAAATTGTCAATCAAAATTAATTTCTTAAGGAACTTAGTTGGAGTTAACGTACCCATAATAAAGTATTTTTAACTCAGGCACGTAGTACAATGGGTTATTGAAGCCTTTTCTTTGCTATAACAATGTTAAGTCATTCTGAATGTGTATTAATGTCTCAATACAATTGCTTTCTGTTACTCGTATAATCAGTCAGTATAATAAAGTAGGCTCGTGACACTTGCTTGAAGTTACTGGTAAGCTATTGGTCAAAGATATTTTTAACATAATTCTGGAATAATTTCAGCACCCGCCGTTATTTATTTATCATATAATTATCTAATATTAGACCTTGAAGCAGTGATAGCCTAGAATTATTTTTTATTTTTAACTAACCGCCAGTTTGTCTTTATGTTTGCCTGTTCCTTATTCGACTCGAGCTCCAATGCACGATATGACACATATGACTTTTATCAAATCATGTGCGTATCATCGAATATCACTGGCAACATTGTGAAAAAGCTATACGTAAGCTATAGGTATGTTTGATAGACATTCGATGGCGCGATGTGTGAAATCTGCCGACCCGCTCTTTGTGGTGGCTAGTTCTCTCATTCAGAGTTAGTTTTTGGACAGCTTTTACCCTTTTACTCAATTATGATTACGCAAACACATCTTTGCTTTTTCTGCATTTCTGGACTTTAAAATAGACCATGATTCTTTGAGTATGTTTCGGTGTTTCTTCTCAGAGGTCGTCAGTTAGGAAATGTCGAAGCCATCTAGCTATAAAAAAACCAAATCATTGACATGTAAAAGTATCTCTAAAGTTCTACTTACAGAATAAAATATCATTTCATTTAATTTCATTGCATGATTACGCAAACGCATTTAATTGAATATGTTTTTAGTTATTTTAGTGAAGGAAAAATTTGGATCTGACGGGTGGGACATGCGGTGGCTTAGTTGGTCATAGGGTCTGGTATATCAACCAGAAGATGCATGCGAAGCCTGCCCGCAGTCGAATTTTTCCTTCACTAAAATAACTCTATAATCTTAGCATGGAAAATGTAAAAAAATGAAGAAATTGCCTTAATGAAATAATTGCGTCATAACAATTTAAGGCTCGAAGTAGCCCAAGTAAGTGTTACAGTTTCATTGTTTCTTTTATTTCAGAAAATAAAAACGTAGTAAATTGCTAGTCTTTGATATCCATTAAATTTCTTTCATGGATTTTCTACGGCTTTTGTTACGTTTCGGCTTTCTATTAGAAACGTTGCATAACAATGAAGAAAATTATACCAAAACTCCTCTTTGATGGTATTGGGAACCCCAACGTACTCGATGTATTTACTGTGAACTTTATTGCTTCGCAGAAATAACAAGTGCGCAGTATTGAGGAAAAAAAATAGTGAAACGAATAAAATATTGTATAAATAAGTAAATGGAATGATGTGTGACGTCCTGACATTTAGCCTAGGAGGGTAGCAGAGGATAGGGCACGCCATGATTTTGGCGGTAAGGAGTTGGTTGGAGGGGCGCCGCGGTGGCGACCTCAGCTTACGGCTGACGGAGATACACCTGAGATATAGCTGTTTTAGGAAGTACTTGGGACCCAACCCAACAGTAATCACTGCCAGGGTTGCTCCGCCCGTCGGCGAGGACCAGCGTGGCGATATAGTCGCGGCAATAGTGCCAGTGACCTCTCGCTCCCCACCGCAATGAGAGATTGGAATACACGCGAAAAAGGGGACAGAGAAGCCTTCACCACTCTCTTAATCCAGGTTAGAACGAATTAACGTACAAAACGTAAAGAAATCCCAGAAGGCGTAAATTAAAAATGGCGCGCTGATTAATTCTGAGCCCTCGTTTTTGTGCATTTGATAAGTCCAAATATTCGAAATAATTTTAATAAAAAAGAACTCTAGAAGTGACTTCATTCATTTATAATAGTAGTGCAATGGGTGGGGTTCGAACCGGCAACCACATGATCGCAACTCTGACGCCCTAGCCATTAAGCTACCGCCCGCTTCATTTATAAAAATGTAGGTGCATAAAATGTAATGTTATAATGTGCATATGTACTACTTATGTAGGAAACTTATAAATGGGTTTAGAAGATCAATTACCCACTTTTAAAGTAAATCCAAAGTTTTCATCTTTGATAATAACGTATGAAATTATATTTTGCACTTAAATTGTTAAGTCAAGAGTTTTAGATTTGTTTTGCAATGCAGCTATTTCTAAGTTTAAAATATACTGGCAAGACCAGCTGCCTAAAGGACGAAAAAGTTATACTTAAAGTTCTTTTACAACAAACTGCGAGCGCTGAAAACACAATTAACGTAATTAATAATTAATTTGATTATTGTTATAATTTTCTAATAATCTTTTAATCAGGGGAAAGTTTTTAAAAGTTTTGAAATTTTTATGGGTGAAACTGGGTTCGGTCGCTAGTATAATATATACTTATGTATGCTAGGCATTTTTATGATAAGGTTGTATGGTCACGGCTCAACGACCTAAGTATGCTGAAGACTTTTTATTAAAAGTTGTTAGTATTCAATTAATTACCTACAATTCTCTAAAAAAAATAGGCTCGTGAAATGAAAACTCATTCAAAATTAAGCCATACGAATGTGACGAATCATACACTTCAGACTGAGTATTACAAGTATTTATTCATCCAACAGTATGTAATTATCAACAATCACTTATCACTTAATCGCTCAATATTTATTAACAATTATACAACAACAGCACTGGCTTATAAGATATTATGTCTACTGCTCAACGCCTCGGAATAGAATGTCTCAGTACAGATTGATCTATTACCAGCCGAATGTTCCCCACTCTTAGACGTAGGCAAACACTCAGCTGGGTTAGACCAATCAGAGCGAAGTACACAGTACGCATGATCAATTGATTAATTTAAATACATTAGATTAACTTTAAATTTAGCAATAGTTATAAATTGATTACACAGACAAATTGATAATATAACACCTACTTATATTTGACTAATTTGTAATAAAAAGGGCGTTTAATAACGAATAGTTCAACTACAAGCGCCATCTGTCGCTCGTGATAAGGAAACCTATATAAATGTCTTGTCATTATTTTATAAAATCATTACATTCGGCCATCCGACAACGTGCGATCTCCTGACGCACGTTATCGTAATTCAATAACATAAGTCATACATACAGAAATATTACATGCTTAAACTGTTTGAACAAACACGAATCAAAAATGCAAAATCATTACATTCGGCTATTCATTGATGTCCGACTCCTTTCTATGAAATAGTTTGTCGTTATCATTATTGCTTTCAGAAGATGGGCTACTATTACGATTGATGAATCTTTATGGTCAGGCGAATTTATATTTATATTTACATTTTTATTATATTTATTTATATTTTATAAGGTCTAACACGATCAGCGGAAACGACACTCTTAAATGAATCTCTACGTTTGCTAAAACCGGAATTTCAGTGATTTTATATCTGTCATTGCCCAAAACTTCTGTGGTTTTATCAGATCTATGAATTTAAAAAGTTTTATTGCCTTTATTATTATAGTCAGTTCTGGTAACCTTAGTCAAATAACCTTGTTTATAGGTTCTAGGGGTGCTACCGGCATCATAATAGTGTTTTTCGCGACTTTAGTATTAGTACGACCTCATCTCTTACGCTTTGTAACATGTTTTGTATAATGTCAGTTCCAACATCGAACTTATTACTCTAACTATCTCTGAATGTCAAAGTCAAAGTTCTTTATTGCTTCATGTGTAAATATACATAGATCTCTAGTTTGGTAAGTATCAACATGAAACCCCGTTGGGGCACAGCATAGAATACATGGGTACTAACAAGTTAATTACATAATTATAATTTAACAAATTACAATATTAGAAAATAAAATTATAAACTTTTACTTAAAATTAAATAACCATTTAGGTAGTCAATTTACAGAAATTTAAGGTATTGTTATTATTTTGGTAATTGTTTTTATTGCACAAAGATTTTATTGTTATTAATTATAATTTAATTATCTTTTATTTTTATCTTCAAAGAATTCTTTTAGCGTGTACATGTAATAACATTATTGTAATAGGTGTTTATTTAGTCTGTTTTTAAATACATCGTCATTTAGGATATCTTTTAGTTCTCGAGGTATTTTTATTGTGGTGCCAAATAAAGCCCCTATGGCAGTCTTTTTGGTAGAAGAATTAACTGAATTATTTACACCCCATTGGATTTTGCCAAGACACATTTCCCAATTGCGTTCGTCATTTCCGTCATTATGTTTTGCTAATGCGTTTAAGATGGTTTGGTTATATCTTTCAGTTTGACTTTTTGCCCTGCGACAAACTACAGCGATAGGGACATGTTTAGTGCTATGACTGTCGCAAAAGCTCGTGATCAGGTATTATTGGAGATGGTAAGCCAAAGTCATTTTTTTTTTGTTTTCGTGTCTTTTACCGCTTTCACATATATATATTTTGTAAAGCAATCAACTATTGTAATAATTTAGGCATTGCCGTTTTTACTCTGTACAAACGAACCAAGATGGTTTAGGTGAATTGTATGGAATGGGACGCTAACTTTTTCTATAGGATACAATTATTCAGTCTTTTGTCTGGATGCATCATCTTTATTATAAGCGTACCGAATGCACCGAATTTTATCGCCGCAGCCTTGGAAACCAAAAGACAGATTGAATTCTCTCAGTCGTTTTAGAAATGCCTAAATGTCCTATATCATCATGATTATAACGGCATATTTTCCAGCGAGCACTACGAGGGACAACTAGGCGTATTTCATCGTCAATTCTTTATACTCTATGATTTTTAATAACATAATTTTTCCTAATATCTTTAGATTCTTCGTCAGATTCAGGCTTAAGAATTTTTAAGTATACGCGAAATGTCTGGATCTACATTTGTAGTGTTAATATCCAATTGTCAGTCTCGATACTTTAACAGAACACTCGTCTTTAATGTCAGAAGGCAGAGAATGTTATTTCGGCTTAATGCATCGACATGTGTCATACGAATACCGGGTCTATACTCGTTTGGTTAGTATGGTTCGGAGCGTATTATGGTCTATTACAATTTTAAATTCTAATCCCAACAGATAAACACAAAACTTCAAATTTCATAAGATTGTAAATGACGCCTTTCAGGTGTCGTCTGCCTACTAAAATAAGCAACCGGCTTAAGTACCCGAAGGCTAGACTGCCACTGTACTTTCTCCCACACCTAAGGAACTAACATCTGTGTGCAACTCCGTATCAAGTTTAGGATTGTATAAGGCTAGTGTTGGTCTATTACTCAAACTTTTATTTTAATGCTTGAAATTGATCTTCTACCCAAATGATACTATAGAACTAGCACAATCGGAATCGGATTCTTGTATTATATCATTTCGCAACAAGTCATCAATAAATTCTCGTACCTGTCCTCTCTCGAAGTGCGATAAGCGATAGGGCCTATGTGTGACAGGTCTATCATTAAGCAAGTCTATCTTCATTTTAATAGAGTTATTACAACCTATCTCGCTCAAGTTAAATGCAAAAAATTCACGATACGACTGCGATAATGCGTAGGTAAGGCTTATCCATTTGCCAACTTGAGGGACCGACTTTGATTTCAGACTTTATCAAAGGAGCCAAGTCAGTAATATCTCTCGTGATTTTGTTAGGGCATATAATTCTTTTTTTTTCTTACACAAGGCATTGCTTTTGCAATTAGAGCATCGCAATGCAACGAATCTTGGGAAAAATTCTTTGGGAAAATTCAGGGTTTGATTAGCTAAATTTGATAATAAGGTGACATTTACCCATGCTTAGACGATATGTGCCTTGAGGTAAGTTATATTCTTTGCCAAGTTTATTACTATTATAACCTTCTATATAAACATTCCCAGGATAAGAAGAACCTAAATCCGAAACTTCAACTAATTCCGATTTGTTTCTGGCTAATTGAATGAAATCCGATAAGGTAAGCTTTAAGGGGCCCAAATCATTGGTTTGCTGCGAAGCTCAGGACTTTAAAATTTTATCCAATGAGTAACGCAGTCTGCATAAACCCATAATTAACCATAAGTACATACTTCTACATTCGATTCGATTTCATCAATCCTAAGAACGTACTATATACGGGTGTCACTACCAAAACCTTTGACTATAGGTAATCTCGACACAGTTTTCACGGGGTCAAGGCTGTTTGCATCATATTCACGCATTACATAAGTCAAAAGTCAAATCATCCATTTCAAATAAACCAATAATACAGGTACTTTTGAATTGCCAAAACTAGGTGCACGGTTCCAAATAGTGGGTCCTACTATACCCAATCTTAATAATCTATCAATCCCAACGAAAACTCGATTATTTACCCGTTTGTAAAACTTGTTATTACTGTTACTGTGTGTAGAAGTTGTAAGGACTTTACGTTCTATTTCATCGCTTGACTTTGGGTCTATTCATGGAATTAACGGTGTCGGTTTGCAATTTTCGTTCTAGCGCCCTGTCACACTTTAGACGCTTGTCAAGGGACTTGGGACATCTGGTGTAAGAATGTTCTTTACGACGACAATTAAAACAAATAATTGGAGGTATCATTTGAAGTCGAAGGCGAGGTATGATCATGAGTTCATGACGCTTTCTATTTGTAGAAATAGGTTCTAACTAGGTATGCTGAGAACTGAGAATATGTAGCGAGTCTTTCCGGTTCATTACAATTTAAAGCTTGAGCTCCATTTCTAATGGATTTATCATAAATGCCGTGAGTTGCACAACCTACAGCCTTTTTATCACTAATATCATATCAGCTTGTATATCAGCATCAATTTATCATAAAAATATTAACGTAAACTTTCATTACTTCATGTTGTACCTTTTCATTTTGACACACATTATTGTAACTCGTAACATCCTAATTATATATGAAAACAATAAAGATTTGAATTTGAATTTGTACGTACCAATATTTCTTTACCTTTCCTTTTTTTTTTGCTAGCCCGACAAGTTTTTGTCGGGCAAAATGTATGGTCTGCTTCTCGTCCCATTCATATATTACACACTTACCTTTCATAAACAACCTTCAATACTCTGAGATTTACTGGAGGGATTGAACTTCGGTATAACATTTGGTAAATGGTTGTACGACTAAACTGGCGGCTCTTCGTCTGGAGTATGCATTCATTGGTTTTATCATCATTCATTGGTATCATCAGATTCCATGGCCTCAAAACATAAAAATGTATAAGTATTGTTTTAATTTGACACTAACAAGTTAAAAACTTGTTTTTTTTTCTATTATTAAATTCATTTTATATTACTAAAATATCTACTCGAACTGGTTAAAATTAATAGCTCCATAAATTCGAAGTTATGCATGAAAAGATCAATAAAAAATATACGTCTTCCAATAAATGTTTCCCATTTCCAATTTATAAAATTAATAGAGGGTATATACACAACTATCTGCAACGCACTTAGTCGCATAATAATTCTTTTAATTGTTCTCTTAGTATAAATCATGCTTTACTTACGCGTCTGAGGATAGTTCCGTTCCTATTGGGCACACTTGGCCCAAAACTTTTGACTCACTTGGCCAAAATAACTTTAAGCACACTTGGCTTACTATCTTTAAGCACACTTGGCTTAATAGGCGTACATAGCCTCTAGTAGCTAGAGCACACTTGGCTTCCTATTGTAGGTACACATAACTCCTATTCCTACTGGTATACTAAAACTACTTTATACTTCTTTAGTGGAATCTATTTTGGATTATGCTCTTGATTGCTACGGCCTCACATTTAAAAACCTATATAGATAAACTGGAGAATATCCAAATAAGATTTATAAAACTGCGTGTAAATAAAAAAAATAAAATAACTTATAGATACCCTACCATAAAACATTAATTGTGCACTCCATTACTAATTATGTACCTACCTACATGTTATTAAGACTAAAATTGATCCCACAGTCAAACTGTTTGTACAGTTTTGTGGGGCTTATATTACTTCGTAAGACCTAATATGTACCTCATAAAAATTAAATAAATAAAATAAAAATAATTAACCTCTAACAATCTAAGCACACGTGGCTCAATAGGCATACATAGCTTCTAACAATCTAAGCACACATGCCTCAATAGGCATGCATAGCCTCTAGTAACTCAAGCACACTTGGCTTCCTATTGTAGTCAGACATAACCTCTAACAATCTAAGAACACATGGCTCAATAGGCATACATAGCCTCTAGTAACTCAAGCACACTTGGCTACCTATTGTAGGCACACATAACCTCTAACAATCTAAGCACACATGGCTCAATAGGCATACATAGCCTCTAGTAACTCGGGCACACTTGGCTTCCTATTGTAGGCACACATAACCTCTAACAATCTAAGCACACATGGCTCAATAGGCATACATAGCCTCTAGTAACTCGAGCACACTTGGCTTCCTATTGTAGGCACACATAACCTCTAACAATCTAAGCACACATGGCTCAATAGGCATACATAGCCTCTAGTAACTCAAGCACACTTGGCTTTCTATTGTAGGCACACATAACCTCTAGACATACGTCACTCAACATTACTGTATCTGTGGATTTTCTTGTAGGCATATCCCACTTCTGAAATGTAACGAATCATACACTTCAGACTGAGTATTACAAGTATTTATTCATCCAACAGTATGTAATTATCAACAATCACTTATCACTTAATCGCTCAATATTTATTAACAATTATACAACAACAGCACTGGCTTATAAGATATTATGTCTACTGCTCAACGCCTCGGAATAGAATGTCTCAGTACAGATTGATCTATTACCAGCCGAATGTTCCCCACTCTTAGACGTAGGCAAACACTCAGCTGGGTTAGACCAATCAGAGCGAAGTACACAGTACGCATGATCAATTGATTAATTTAAATACATTAGATTAACTTTAAATTTAGCAATAGTTATAAATTGATTACACAGACAAATTGATAATATAACACCTACTTATATTTGACTAATTTGTAATAAAAAGGGCGTTTAATAACGAATAGTTCAACTACAAGCGCCATCTGTCGCTCGTGATAAGGAAACCTATATAAATGTCTTGTCATTATTTTATAAAATCATTACACGAATATACAATTTAGTGCCTGAAATCTTTTAGATTAACTTTGAAGGGCTTCGTATTGATAGTATTTTAATGCATAATGCCAAAGCTCTCGTGAGTTGGGAGTAATAATACTGGGTATTGGTTATAACTTCCATTGAGTTGGTCATAAAATCTATCCAAACAATGATTTACATTTTTTTTAGGGGCACAGCGTTGCCAGCGTT
The DNA here is from genome assembly GCA_910591435.1 of Acronicta aceris. Classification (NCBI taxonomy): domain Eukaryota; kingdom Metazoa; phylum Arthropoda; class Insecta; order Lepidoptera; family Noctuidae; genus Acronicta; species Acronicta aceris. The sequence continues at coordinate 755,076 of OU342767.1, read as the reverse complement.
GATCTAGATTTTCGCAAAATCGTGGAAATGTCTCTTAATGTCCTTTCGGCGGATGTCTACGTCGTATGAAGCTTCCTGCCAAATTTCAAATTATTGTTTGGCCCGTGCGAGTATTTGTTCATGTCAGATAGTTAATCACTCTGTTTACTGATAAAAGTAATAATATAAAATGGAATTACTTACATTTTTATGAAACGTTCTACGGATAAAGGATAGCATCGCGAAGAATGGTTTACATATTATATTTTAATTTTAGGAATACTAGGTCATCATCATCATTTATTATATATTTTTTATCCAATTTATATGACGACGCAGCATCTCCAATTTATTTTAAATTAGAACAGCAGGTATCTATGACTCAACAGTTCAGTGTAGTTTCTTTGGAAAATCATGGAACTCTTATTTTATTGAAGGAAAAATTCGAATGCGGGCAAGATTCAAACCTGCGTCTTCTGGTTAGATAGGTACACAAGACGCTATGCCACTAAGCCATCAAGTCCCATCCGCTAGATCGAAATTTACCTTCACATTCTGAAAAGAAACCATGGAACTCTTGATTATATTCGAAAGAAAATGACGCAAACAAGACTGGTAGGTACCTACCTACTACATTGCCTGACTAAAACATTAGTTTATTAACTTATGATATCTACTAATTAATTAATGTAAGTATAATGCTTCTGTCTGCCCCCGATCATGCCGTAAAGATAAGGTAGGTTGTTGACATCTTTTAATTGGGATTTATGAATGAACTGACTTGCGTAGATTGCTTGTATTTTTAGAGAACGTAATAGCTAATAGTCAATAGCCAGTTAGTCTCTTTCGAAAACCGACAAGACAAAGAAATTCAGCGTCGCGTTGACAATGTTTGGTAGAGCTACTGGTCCATGAAGGAGTTGATGAAGGGCAACTTGCCATGTGTATCCTTCCCATCCTAACCTACGGTGCCCAAACGTGGTCACTAACCGAGTCTCAGAAGTCCAAGCTCAAGGTCTGCCAAAGAGCGATGGAACGCAGTGTCACGGAGTTAAATGAATAGATCGAGTTCGTAACACCGACCTGCGCTCAAAAACTGGCATCGCTGACGTAGGAAAAAAGACTGCTGGACTGAAGTGGGATTGGGCGGGCCATGTGTCCCGCATGCACCTGGAGCGATGGGCCAGTTCAGTAACCCAATGGCTGCCCGAACATGGCCGCCGACGCCGAGGTAGACCGAGAAAGCGCTGGCGGGACGACTTAGATTCTTTCCGGATGGACTGGCCTGAGATTGCCCTCGACAGAGATCGGTGGAAGGAGATGGGGGAGACCTTTGCCCAGCAGTTGGATCTTATAGGTTAAAAAAAAAGCTAATAATTTTGGTGCGGTTTTCTAATTCTTACTAAGGAAAGAAAAATATTTTTTAATTATAATTTTTGTATAATAATCGGAAATTGAGAAAATCATTGACTTGTTTTAAATTCTCAAATATAACGTTTCAAAAATCCTTTACTTTTTTATACGAAGAAATGTATCATAGGTTATTTTAAGCGGAATTCAAAGGATGCTCCAAATGGCTTAATACGAGTATTTAAAGTTAAGTATTCTCAAGGTAACAAGTATTCAGATGTATTATAGAACATTTTCAGCACCCGAAAGTACGGACCCGAAACTTTTAACCGGGCATAAAACTAAATTGGACGGGTAAATTTGCGTAACTAAAAATCTAATTACACGTTGTGCCACCTAGGAATCGAACCTGGAGTACGAGCTAGCCATTGTTCCGCCCACTAAATGAATACGGCAGTTAGTAAACAATTATAAACTAACTGGATTCGCATGAGTCACTGTGCCCAGGTATCAAATGAGCGGTGTCAGGGCAAAACGGGGGTCCACTTAGTTTTCATTGGTTACCTCGGTTTATTCATATTTGAATTCTCGACTTGTGTCCCCGTAGACCAATAAAATAATATTAATAATTGCAGCGGCGGTAGCCTAACGGCCAGTTTCTATATCCTATCGGACGGTAGATTTGCTTACTAGAGATATAATTTTGACATAAGTTCCATACAGCTACTGTCAAAATCCTATCTCTAGTAAACAAATCTACTGACAGATAGGATATGCAAACCGGACGTAACTCGGATTGGCTTGATCATGTGGCTGCCGGTTCTAAACCCACCCATTGCACTACCGACCTGAACCCACTCGTAACACAAGCATTTAGCTTAGCACAAGGGGTTAACAGGAATACTAGTAATGTGCGACCCACATTGCTAGTAAGCTGTATAATAAAAAATGTATTCGTTACAGATTCTTATTACCCTTCCAGTTGCTTACTTGATAAATATATAATATTATACTAGTTTCTGACACTTACGCAAATATTAGACATTAAAATAAAACTAATTTTAACGGATTTTATCGCGTTGTCCATTAGTCCGTAAAAAATCCATAAAAAGTAGCTTTATTTCAAATATATTGATAAATTAATGAGCACTGAAATGTTCTACATATTTTTTAAGAGAATTGGGAATAAGTGAAAGTGCGAATTGAAAATTATCCTTTAACTATCGCCAGTGACCTATTTAGGTACTGTCCTTATTCTGGGCACGGGTCTTCTATTAAAATGACAGTCATAGTTAGGCTAGGGCCCAGTAGCCCAGTGTAATTTGGTATTTTGGAATGGTTACCTTTTCCAAATAATCTTGTACCTTCTGAGGCAGTCCCATATTATTAAATGATGACAATCAACTCTGATTATACACAATTACTTGCTTAGGTGACGGTTTACGTACGCATACAAAATTGCAGTCGGTATGTCTAAACTTTGTTCATTCCCACATATTTTAACATTAGGTAGGTACATAAAAAAAGCTTTGAACTGTAATACCTCAATCAATGAAAGTAATACCAGGTACGCAGCACCACAGCCCCATGACCCAGTTCCGTAGGGTGAGCGACCCCATTGCTGACCTGGGCTCAACCGTAATTTGCAATTCTCAGCGCACAGTTTGCAATGCTGTTTCGATTTTGTTTTGAATTTCAATGAGCACTGAGTTACTACTGTGGTACGGATGAATATTTTTGTATGTTTGTTAAATTGTTTGAACTATAAAAAAGTTAACATACCATCACACCTGTATTCCCTGAAGGGTTAGACAGAGGCGAAATAATGTACACCCACAGTTCGCCGGTATCTTAAGGTCCCATGTAACAGGGGCGAGCCTATTGCCATTAACCGGGCACAAATTTAAACTCCGAGCTTATTAAGAATTTCATAGAAAAACTCAATAACATTTTGCTCGACCTGGGAATCGAACCCAGGACCTCTAGCGTAGCAGTCGCGCTCACGACCACTAGGCTAATGAGGCAGTTCTAAAAATAAGTATAAAAAAGATTTGTAGTTTTTAATTCTTCAAGTCAATACTGACAGAAAGGAATAACTATTTGCATTATGTTATGAATAAGCAAGTTAGTTTAATGCTTTGCTATAAAACAATTCAAAGCAAATATTTTTTTACAATAAAGTGAAAAGTTAAAATGGATGACGTCATTTTAAAAAGTAGGTATGTCTTTCAAATCACAATTTTTTTTCGTACGTTAAAGGCAATGAAACGGATTTTATTAGGCCTATCCTTCACGTTTTATGTGTGGCGTATATTATGATATTATTTGTGCTCAGTTGGACACATCAATAGATTAAAAGGTTTAAAATGGTCGCAATATTTATTTTGTTTTTATGAAAACATAAATGGATAACTATTTGTTGTTTACGGTGTTGTAACAACCTCCGGAATAAATCTTTAGTTTTATATTTCTCCTGAGAGTTAAAAACGTTACAAACAACAGAGTTGAGAACCTCCTCCGATTTTTTCCTGACCACAACAAGAGTGACTAAACTTTGCAGTTTGATATAGCTATGAGCATTTATTTATGTAGTTATTATTCAGTTAGATCAACGTAATTAATGCAAAAGCCGTCAAATCCTATGAAACCCGTGTCGAATCTTTTTAAATTTCAGGCCGTCGCGTCGTTGCTACGAGCATTGGCCTGAAACTTAATATTGTGTTCACGGGGAATCAAAACATGTTGTGACGGTTGCCTCCCATTTGTGACGCACAGATAAATACACGGGCCTCTTCCACATATATGCATAGTTTCATTTAGTAATATAACTCTCTAAATGTTCATAGAAAAATCACTCCCACATGAGAAAATACACACATCCAACATACTTGTTACAATTTCAGGTTTAAGTAGAATATGTTCCGTATATTTTATATAGATATAACTGTATAACTTTATGTATCTTTTAAAAATATATCACTATCATTTGTATTTCTATAAAATATATTATATTTCTTAGATGAAACTTCACCAACTTGTGGCACCTTGTAAGTGAAACACCACTCAGCACGTAATTGTAAAACATGTGTATGTTTTGTAAATTGTTCTAAATAAATAAATACACTGCCATTTAAATATCAAACGTAGGTATGTTTATTACGTAATTGCAAAATTATGTTGGTTTTCTTGTTTGAAATTCGATACTTTTAACTATTTGCACGTCAATATATTGAACGCATTCCCCCCCCCCCTTCTAATCCAACCCTGTCCTTTGTTTTTACTTGCAAATCTGAATTATTCCCTAGTGACAACATATGTCTAAATTTAACCTCTAATGTCACTACAACTAACTCTCCGAAGGACAGATTTCTCAACTTTCTCAATTGATTTAGGGTGCTTGAACTTGTAATTTTATCTCACTCGACTTAACTTTATTATATTTATAGATGTAATTGTTCATCATAAGACATGTGATTTGAATTACATTGTGTTTTATGATTGGAGAGAGGACAGCATTGCAATAAAATATCCTGTCCTAGAATAGGACGAATTATGTGAATAATTAATAAAGGTATTTTATTTCATTCTATAAGAAGTTAGTTAATTATGGCTAGAAAATAAATGTTAAGATTGAACTGAAACCGTGACTTATATTCAGAGGGTCGACACAATTGTTTGTATTGTGTCTGTTAATTGATCGTTCAGACGTTGATAGACCACTATTTTGGGGTATAAATAAAAAAAATGGTATAAAATTTTCCTCCAAAATGAGCAAAAATTATTTCGTTGTCTGGCAGAAAATGCCTAATGGCATTAAGACCACCTTTGTACAAACAGTGCATTAAGTATTAATTATTTTCTCACTCATTACCGTAGTGGTCCTGAGCGCAACTGCTACGCTAGAGGTCCTGTGTTCTATTCCCTGGTGGAGCAAAGTGTTATTGGGTTTTTCTATGAAAAGCAGATTTGTGCCCGGTTAGCCCTTATTAAATGGGAACTAAAAACCGATGAACTGTGGGTGAAAATTAGTACGCCTGTGCCTAACCCTTAGGGGAATACTTACAGGCGTGTTAGTATATTGTGCCATATATTTTGCGAAGAATAAGATTGTTTGATATTAAACCCGAACCGTATAATTTTATTATCCTTTATTCGCTATCCAACAACTACCTACTTGGTAATTAATAAAGCGTTTACGTACCATATATCGTGATTGTTCCACTGTCCCACAACTGGTGTATTCACCTCACAAAATGGATTTACGAGCACCTCAAGTCTCTTTTTTGGGTTAGGTTAGGTTGTATTTTGTGTCATGTACTTAGTACTTCTTAGGCCTATATACCTACTTAGCCATATCAAAATCTCAATAGCTAATGTAGTATTTATACTAATGTAAAGTTTTACAGTTAATCTAACCATAACTGTAATTGAACTTAACGTGAAACATTATAGTATTGTTAAATGATAGGTTTTTAAACTTTTTTTTAAGATCTCGTTTTATTATAATTAGATATCTTTATTTGCAGAAAATGTGACTACAATGGCTAGTAAAATAGTATGCATATTAACAAGATTTAAAATTGATATCATAAAAATGTTTAGCATGCGTTTAATGCCAAATACAACAAAAACTAATAACGCAATCGCTCCATTTGTACCCAAGACTTGTTTGTGGGTTAGAAAAGCTTAACAAGTGAATAAAAAACTGGACAAGTGCGAGTCAGACTCGCGCACCGAGGCTTCCCTACAAACTTGCTGTTGGTGCTGATAGAAATATTAACGTTACTGAAGTTCATAAGCTAAGCACTTACCCTATTTTTTATTCATTTAGAAGCTTGATTTTTTTAAGCGCTAAGGGATTCCATACATTTTGTATTTGTTATTAATGTTAACTTGATACCTCCACGCGTTCCTGAGAATAACATGATGACAGATAGATGGACAGCGAAGTGATTCTATAAGAATTCCTCATTTTCCACCATAAAATCACATGCTTTCTGTAGTTTAAGAGAAATTTTATTTTAAATATTAAATGGTATACAATTAATTAAATAGGACAGGTAAAAAATCCTTCAACATTTATGACTTTATACTAGATCTTAGTAAAAAGGTAATGTAATTTGTCGTAACTTATAGTGTAAGAACACTTTCAGATCTAATATAAGCGATGATTCGCGTTTTTTATTCACACGTTTCAGGACTTTCAGGTTTCGCGGTCACCCGGTTCAGTTATTGAATTTACAATGTATTGGGGACGAACGATTCGCGAAGTAATATAGAGCACCCCGAAAATGAGAACGTTTTTGTATAATGATAATTTTGTCACCGATATATTTATATTTAAGGTTATTTTTTCTGCAACGCAGTTTCGTCCTCTATCTTTGATGGATTATTTCCGTGTTAGGTTAGGTTACAAGATTTCGGGGTTCATTAAAAAGCATTAGTTTTTATGTAAATGCTTGCAGTAGTTATTATCACAATGATGTTTCCGTTTGAGGAACATATATTATTACATTAATAGGGTTTCTCTAAGACTCAATTTCTGTGTTATAGATTTAATTAATCTGTACCACAGAAATTAAGCATGATTACATCAAACGAATTTTAAGTAAAAATTGTACGCTACAACATTTATATAACTCTAGACATCTCCGTTTACTCTTCCATGCACGTAAAGCCAAAAATACTTAATATCCCTTTAAACCAAACGTTAAAATTTCAGCTACCGTCCCCAGACAAACAACTATTTACTATAGCTTTGACAACCATTCACTTTTCAATCTCACTACACAATGCTCGAAGAAAGAAACAAAAAACACCCTAACAGTAGAACACTCAGACGCAGGATAGGACTTAGACAAATCTTTCATAAGATCCCTTTTTAAGTCAGCACAAATTCAATCTTCCTTCAAAAGCGGACTTAAGCTGAACTAATCATGGGCCATATCTCAAGTATTTGGGTACGCTGAGTGAATATATTAGTCCTTGTCTGGTTAGGGTTCTTACCCCTTCTTAGAGAGCGATCAAAGTGTCTCCAGGTGTTAGCTTTAAGTTCTTTACCGTCGAATCGGGTAAGGATGCTAAGTGATTTTAAAATTGATCGCGTTTGTAAGTGGTAAGTAGGAGTGGCAACTTAGTTTCCTTTGGATTCAATAGTATATTAACTTTATCCCTAACAAGATTGAAATTGGATTGAATTATAAATTTAAAAAAAAGTATATTTATCGAATTATAATATAATAAATGATGAAGTAAATATATAATAAAATTAATAACACCTCCGTTAAGAAACTTGTTGATCCAATTCGTGTTAATTATGAAAATTGTCTTCAACAATTTCTTCGAAAACTTCAAGAGCCTTCCAAAGTTTCATTTATCGTGAATGTATTATCAATCCTCAATTTAGGTAGCAAAGCTTTTCGGTTTACCCAATTTAGGCGGCATTCATAACATTTCCATTACGACACGTATATTACGCGTCGATGATCAAATACCGCCTGCAAACGATACTATCGCATCGAAAGGGTTTGCCAGGCATACGTGTACTTGAGAACATCGTCAAACGTGTGCAAGTGTGCGTGCATTGGAACCCAACCCTAGACTGCGTCGCTATCGAGCGGTTTGTGGTCAACGACCCCACTGCACTGTACTTTCAGGCGAAAACCTGCTCTAATTTATGCTGACTGTAGGAAATCTGGATTTATGGCGCGAAAAAAATCGCGTGGATGCTATAAAACTGAGTCAGCCAGCGAATTTTGATATTCATTGTTAGTTTAGTTTGGAAGCACGCAATATGGTTTTAGGAGATTGCATTTGAAGTGAGTGGAGTACTTTATCTGCTACGCGTTCTGAAAATTTTATTTTCTTGCTTCGTTTGTCGTTGCATTTTTTTCTTACCACCACACTCATAGTTAAAGTTTTACTTTAAAATGTCTTGCCTTCAATTAGTTAATATAACATATTATTTAAATTGCTAGTTTCATTATCTCTGAAGTAACAAATAATAGATCTCTGTATTTCTCGAGCCCGGATTCATCAAATTACATCAGGGTAATGTGATTTGATGAATTAATGGACTTGTTTAGCAGAAATAAAAACAAAAGACGTTCATATTAATTAGATCAAATGAAGAAATGAGGTTAACAATGATTATTCCGGGTCAATGTTTTATTAATTATAATAGTATTCCCTAGAATGCTAGTCCATGTATTATGTTCATTATTTCCGTAGTGCTGAGAAGAAAACCTGAATAAGTCATTAGCCGTGAGTTATTACCTACGCAGGCTATTGTTCGTTACTATTACCTTTACTACACATATGTGTTCCTAAATATAAGGCTTTGTAACACTAACGACATAATAAACGTAACATGCTATCACGCCTGTATTTCCCGAAGGGTTAGGCACAGGTTTACTGTACACCCACAGTTCGCCGGTATGTTTAGGTCCTATGTAATAGGAGGTGAGCCTATTGCCAACAAAAGATGATTAAGTAAATTCATTAATTGGGAATAATTTTGTTGTGTGTAAAAATTTGAGTTTGTAAAGCCACAATGTTAAATACTTTCTTCTCCTCTTCTTAAGTCCTCTACAGAAAATAGAAGAGGACTTAAGAAGCACACTAGAACAGGGACAAGGGACTAATAGATAGGTACTGTTGACCAACTCCTTATCGTACCTAATAGTGGCCCGTATTGGGGTTAAGCAAGGGCCCAATAATAGAGTACCTTTTTTTAATCTATAAGATTCCACTGCTGGGCAATCTAAGGCCAGTCCATCCGGAAAGAGTATAAGTCGTCCCGCCAGCACTTTCTCAGTCTGCCTCGGCGTCGGCGGCCTTCTTTGGGCAGTCATTAGTACTTAGTAGTTACTGGGCTGGCCCATTGCTCCGGGTGTATGCGGGACACATGGCCCGCCCAATCTCACTTCAGTCCAGCAGTCTTTTTTCCTACGTCAACGATGCCAGTTTTTGAGTGCAGCTCGGTGTTACGAACTCAATCTATTCTTTTAATAGAGTACCTAAGCTATAAAAATAACATGCGGTAGGATTATTTACCATCCCTCTGTCGGCATAGGTCTCCTCTCTTATTAACAGGGGTTAGGCTAGAATTTTCCTTTAGTAGATAATGAATACGCTATTCACAAAGTGAAAGGTCGGACCTTGGAGACTTGGTAGTCCATGATTGTATTAAGCTATCCCTATATCTTATGATTAGCTTTGTTTATTAACATACCAATTTGTGGAGAAAATCCTCTGTCTTAAGAGTCTCTAAAGTCTTAAAAAACAAAGATCCCGGTAATGTACACCGTCTTTCAAAAAGAAAAATCTTTTTAGTCCCCCAGGTACTAACGTCAGCAAAAAAGTTCATAGCTTAGTGTTATTATATAAAAAAAAACTTCACACACAGGTCAGGAACCTCTGATTTTCCAACTATCGTAACTAAAGGTAACATATTTAAAACTTTTCCCTTTCACCTCTGTCTCAGACTGTACAAACTTCGGTTCCGCTTAGTTAAGTTAGGCAGTTAGCTCGTTAATTGAGACTTGGAGTGTGAACAACCAAGAGGGGGGAAGAAACCCATACGAACCAACGTAAACTTTCAGTGACTGAAATAAAGTTCACTTTGAAAGGCAACAGTATCAAAGGGTTATCAACAACTTTTTCTATTTATTATTTTCAACAGCTCCTTTATTGTTAGTTGATATAAATCTGAAGCTTTATTCGACGTAAAACGCTGTGTTGGTGTTAGTTGAATTTTTTTTTGCTTTATAGAAAAGGTTTTTAAAAATGAAAGTTAGAAGTGGCATCAGTATTGTACATCTGAGAAGATAAAAGATTCTTTCTAAAGATAGAAGTGTAGTACCTACCTATATATATTCAATGGGCGTCTGTCATCTTTGTCTCGATTGTCCCTTAGTTTCTCGGAGTAGTGTTTGATACACAATACTTTTGTAACATATTGTGTTTGCTTCGACACTGAACTTTACGCTTGCCTTGGTATTTCTACTACGTTTCGCTGTGAGCACTTAAAAACACGATTCCTTGAAAGCCTTATTGCAGGAATTCAAACAAGCTAACGATCTACATTCTTTATAGATCAATTGATGTGTAGTGCCCATTATATTTTATTTATTTCTTTTATCCTTGCGTGTTAATAGCGTTATAATTGTATGTCATTGTGGATTAAGCAGGAATGTAAATCAATGGATTGTATTATATCTTCAATTGTATCAAATTGAATTCAAAATAAACTCTGACTTTGTCCACCTACGGAACAATATTTGCAGTTTCAGCTCAGAGGTTAAATAAGTGTCCAGTTCATGGCAATAGGCTCGCTATCTATAATCATAAGAGACCTATCTACATTATTCTACATAAACCGGTGAATTTTTTGTACAATTAGTATACCTCTGCTCGTCGGGAAATACAGGCGTGATGAAATGATATATGATATGTAAAAAATTAAATATCTATCAATATTTTCTTGTGATGGTCGTTCAATTGTTACAGTTGCTATGTTATCGGTTTTTTTTCGGATACATTTCGGGGAGTGTGCATCGTACCCCCCCTAGCCCTTTCTACTATCGGACGACCAGAAGCACGACAAAGCGACATCGATTCATGGTGGACATTCCAAAAACCCGAACGAAACACTTTAAGTCCACTTTTATCATGCATATCGCTGAAATGTGGAATACGCTTTCCAAGTGGGTCTTCCTCGATAGATATAATCTGGGTGTCTTTAAATTACGAGTGTATCGGTTTCTTCTAGACAAGCGCGTTCTATCGTAGATCGCAGTTCAGGCCAGCTGGCCGTCAAGCGTAAGCCTATCATGAATAAAAAAAATTGTATAAACATTATATTAATAAGATGAAGATCCAATAATTTCTTTTTTCCCCACCCTTACAATGTTTAACAAAACAAATCAAAAAGTTGCTCGAATTATTCACGTAGAAGCAAACCTGATTAATTTTATTGTAAAGCTGAAACGCCGCAAAAAGGTTCTGAAAATAACTAAAAACTTTTTTGCAGGAGCTTAAATACTTTTGAAGTGGAATTGAATGCGTAACTCCTCAACTGTTTTATGAATGAAAGGTTTTAATGACTAGCAGATTTTTAACGTTGAAGTTTTTAATAAAGATCAAGTAGGTACCTTTTCCAATAGTTACGGTATTTATCTTTTTGACTTTACAATTATTTTTTTATTAACAATCGTAACATCCGCTGATTTCTCCAGAATATTTTATTCTTTTCAAATAAAGAAAAAGTAGCTGTAGCTGTAGCTCTGAGATGCAATATCTATATTTACTCTCAAAGGAAAATGAAGACACTCACACATATTTATCGACAATTGTAAAAATATTTTTAATAGATATTTTAAAATGTATACCTACTATAAATACGAGCATAAGAAGTACATAAATTACCTACTTGTCCTTGGATAAAGAATTATTTTTATTTGGCGTTGATATTAATTCCATTTCGTTTATTATTATATATGTAGGTACTATGTTATTTTCTTCTGTTAGTTCACTTAGAATCCCGTTTAGATCATATATTTGAAAGTTTTTTATTACACATTTACATTATTACTATCATTATTATTTACATTTTATTTTTTATTTCATGCATATTTCGATAATATTATACCAGTTACGTCAATATATTGCGATGATGGTATACGCTTTTATGTACCTATATCTATACTCGTATATATTAGAAGCTGTCCATTGAGTGTACACGATACATTACCTTTTTTGTTTATTATGTCTATGCAGTAATGTACATACATCGTTGTATATCTCTGAAACTAATGTTTGTAGTTTATCTTCTGTCTGATAAATCTTTGTAGGGGCAGTAGTCACTCTTTGGAACTGTGAGCAAAAAGTGGAAGATATCGTTATAATGGACAGAAAATGTGGCTCGAACACATCGATTAGCAAGGGTAGTTCCTGGTGAAAAGTAATTTTATGTGATATCTGTCAAGTAAAAAAACCTTACAGCCACTTTTTTCACATAAGTAAATCGTTTTTACCCATTACGGAACGTAGACGGTATCTAAATAAGTAAGAAACTATTTCATTAAGAGTCCGGCGGACCGAATTTCCTTTACAAACGTAATACCCAAAATAAATAGTAATTCAAACACAATTTAATCAAATTCTGTTATTATTCGGATTCAGATATCGTTAATCTAGGTTCCTACTGTACCATTTCATCCAAAAACTTTACTGGATAATGTAAGCGAATGTAATTTGTGATAATTTTACCAAGTTTGGAACAATTTTCTGGTGTTTTGTTTCCAATGAAGTAGTAGTAGATGGAATAGTATGGTAGGAACCTAAATTAATGGTATACAAATCAAAATAATAACACAATAGGATAGAATATTTTCTGGATTACGATTTATTTTGGTATTACGTTTATGTGGGCAATTCAAGCTCCGCCGGACCCTTAAAAGTTTCATACAATAAAAGTATGCTTATGAGAACCAAGATAAACAGCTAGACAGCAGCATCTAGCAGGCTATTCACAAAATGACTGTTTTTACGTTAACAGATTTTTTATAAAAAAAAAAATTTAATAGTACTAAAAGTTTCTACAAATCTTTGAACTCTAAGCCTATTGACTTTTCTAGGAAGTTGTAGAACAAAAGGTTAAGTATTCATTAAAGTACCTAATGAATAATAGGATAATTAATGAGACCCTTCCTGCGAAAATTGTCTTATTTTTCCTTTGATTTCCTATAACAAAATTTCAGTAATTTCCTGTAAAATGGACGAAAATATAAATGTCTTTATAATCAATCTTATAGATATGAAGTGGTGAGATAAAGGAATACTACTTATGCTTATCTGACCTCAATTAAATAAACCTGCCGCCTGGCTGATCTTTTAATCGCGGCATGACAGTTGTTTTGAAGCTTATCCCAAAGAGGAACATAATTCAGCCTAACATTTACATAACAATTTAACACAACTTGTATAATCAAAGCAAATTTCAATACAACACTGTTTATCTTATTCTGAATTATAATTACTGCCCCGAGGCTGTTGAAAATTTAATTCTCCTATCAAACGAACTGTGGTGTAAACGTTCGAAATTTGCCTTTGTTCTATATCTGATATACTTTTGGCTCAAATGATGTTTGAGCCAAAAGTATATCAGATATATGAATGAAATCAGCTGTTTCGGTAAAGGAATGAAAAAGAATATATCCTTACATAATAAGAATAACACAAAGTCTGCATGTCTGTCTGAACGCGAACTACTGAAAGGGTTTTCAGACAGAATGATACATAAGGAACGTTTTAAGCTATTTAATAGAACGGGGTAAAACGAGTAAAAATTCCATTCCATTGTGTATGTTTCCTGTGGATTGTACTAGGGTGCGGTATCAGTGATTTTAAATATTCCTTTTTCTGTTCATTCGTCAACCGTACTAAATAAACTTGTTACAAGTTTAAATAAGCCTTACTTTTTAGATAATACTATATTTGTTTTTTTATTTAACATATCGCTGTTGGTTTTCTGAAAAAAAAACAGTATAATATGACAATTATTATTATGTTCTGCAGTGAATGCAGGACTGATGCGATAGGAGATGTAACTAGCCTAGACAAGTTACTAAGTTTAGTTTCAAACTCTGAGTATACTAAGTTTAAAGTTAGTCATTATCAGAGAGCGCACGGGCGAAATCAGAGAGAGTTCTTAGTAAGTAATATAGATCAATTGAAATTATGTATTTTGACTCGCAACGCATTGGCGGTAAACAGGATAGGTAACTGGTATTGAATTTATTAAAATATATGTATATTACTATCAGGCTTAGTGAAAAATATAATAAAATAAAATTCGTATGTTTAAGTACTTAAAAAATATTTTAAATACCTAAGTAGACTAAGCTCTGAGATATAAGCGTTTAAAGTTACTGCTGAGGATTGAGTGTGACATGTTCTGTCCCTTTCTCGAAAAACAGTAGCAATAACGTTAGCATAAAATTTCTATGGGGCACCTGTACGTCATCTCTCGCTTCGGTACTTTCAAAGTCAAAGTCAAAGTCAAAATGTTTTATTTCAATTAGACCACTAAATAGGTACTTTTGAAAAGTCAAAGTCAAAGTCAAAGTCTTTCTCTGTCTAGTACAAAATTAAAATGCTAACTTTTCTAAGATTTTATGCCAATATTAATATTGTGTTTGTGGTTCGGACAACTTTTTTGTGGTGACATAAAAATAATCCCTCTTCTAGCCTATTGGTACAAATTCCAAACAATTTATTTATTACTAGCGACCCGCCCGCGGTTTCACCCGCGTTACCCCATTCCTAAAAGTGGTAGCGTAATGTTAAATAGCTTAAAATCTTCCTCTTGAATCACTCAATCTATTAAAAAAACCGCTTCAAAATCCGTTGCGTAGTTTTAAAGATTTAAGCATACATAGGGACGGACAGACAGCGACAGCGACTTTGTTTTATACTATATGGTGATGTATTGGCGTATAGAAATAATATAAAATGGATTGTTGTTGTCAATAAGTAAAAATTCTTCACTCTTGGTGATGTTTAACATTTTAGTAGGTATATTTTTTTCAACCGACTTAAAAATGAGTAGGTTCTCAATTCGAGTACTGTATGTCTTTGTTTTTGTGTTTGTTACGCGATTATTCCATCAAGTATAAACCGATTTTGATCATTCTTTTGATTTTGATCGGTAGGTCATATTTCAGAGGCGGTCCCATAAATATTTGGTCAAGATCTAATCACAAAATTTTAACATCGTCTAGGTATGCGTAAAAATTTTACTCGCTACTATAAATGTTGAAATAAATTAACTAAGAAAAAGTAAAACCGCCCTCAAAATCATAAAAAAATAATGTTGTTGTATTCCTATTGTTTAGTAGTTTTGAGAAAACACTACAGATGGCGTACCGAATCGCTGCCATTTACACGTGCCGAAGTAACGCCTACGTCGCGCGTCGGGGCAATTTCAACAACTATTCCGTTCAGAACTACCAGGCTTACACTAACATACAAAGGATTATGAAGGACTACATAATAATTAGGAGGAATTTGCAGCCATATGCTGCTTCGGGCTATGTATGAATTGTACTAGCTGTAACGTTTTAGAATAAATATTCCTTCCGCGTTTCGTCGTCCTAGGTCTAAATGCCAAAAGGTTTAATGAGTATCCATGTTTTTATGCAAACACCAAAGTGCTCAAATATAAAAATCTTTAATTTTATAACTGCCTTCTTAGTCTAGTGGTCCCAAGCGCGACTGCTATGCTATAGATCCTGGGTTCGATTTCCAGGTCGAGCAAAGTGTTATTGAGTTTTTCTATGAAATCCTCAGTAGCAGCTCGGAGTTTGGGATCTATGCCCAAATGATGGCAATAGGCTCGCCCCCTATTACATTAGACCTAAACATACCGGCGAACTGTGGGTTGACATTACTACGGCTCTGCCTGACTCCTCGGGGAATACAGACGTGATGCTATTGTTATGTTATATTTAATCTTATATGCAATGGTCTCAGTATTCATGTAACAACATAAAGCTACTATAAATCAGATTTAACCACGTCCTTGTTCAGTAGCTAATTTAATTGTAGCTTTGAACTCTTAAGACGTAACAAAGGATAGCAAATTACAATTAAATTTATTTTAAGTTTAATTTTATTTTGGCAGGCGCCTCAAACAAAAGATTTTGTAATGTAGTTAAATAAACAATTAATTTCGCTTTGTATTTAATAAAAAATTTGTTGTTTTAGTGCTTAGTTAGTTGTATTGTTTGGTGGTGTGGCTGAAGAGATGGCCCTGCGCTATAGGATAGCGGAAAGTCTTTCTCTCGAAAATAATGGTATTACTTTGTGGTCACATTAGATAATGGATACGCCAAAAAATTAAGAAGCATAATTATAATCACTATGAGAGTATTCAGTTCAATTCACGTGGGCCAAAAGATGAGGTGTCAATATAAGTACATGAAATTAATTATTCCAAGATATATTATAGGCGTCATGTAACCGATCCGTGTGGAAGTATTTAGGGGAGCTCTTTGTTCAGCAGTGGACGGCTATTGGCTGATGAGATAATGATGAAATTCCGAGATAATGCTGTCGTAGGACACCGGCCCAATACCCCGTAACTACTCTATTAGATCCTGGACTCTGCTCCAGGTGATACGCCAGTTATGAGGAAGCGTATACGAGTATATGGCAGTATCTCGGTCCAACTGAATTACGAAATATATAAACATTGTGGTAGTAGGCAGCAGTTAGCTCCATATCACGGTAAAACGGTGGTGCATTGATGATGGTGTAGATCTTGTTTGACAGCCATCGATACACATGTACACATTTACGTGGGAGAGCCATGCTTCGGCACGAATGGGCCGGCTCAACCAGAGTGATACCACGGCCTCGCAGAAAACCGGCGTGAAACAACGCTTACGTTGCGTTTCCCCGAGTGAGTTAGGCTACCGGAGGTCCAATCCCTTTTTAAAAGATCGGCAACGCACTCGTGACTCCTCTGGTGTTGCGGGTGTCCATGGGTGGCGGTAATCGCTTACCATCAGGCGAGCAGTCTGCTCGTTTGCCCTCCTATCCCATAAAAAAGACAAAATAGATTGATATACAGAAAACTGGACACTGAAAAAAGATTGGAAAATTGTTCCGAGTTCTTGACAAACATATATTATTATATACAGAGTACTTACTTTCCAACAAGCCATCTGAAAGTAATAAGGTCAAAGGATATATTATACCGAAAACTACTGACGAATGTCCGGCAGAACTGGACAAAGAGTATTACACGGAGGATTTCGAAATATGTCTGTCACAAAAAACCTTGTAGATACAAAAAAGTTAGATTGCTTAGGTTAGGCTATATACGTCTGGCAGCCTGTAGGTCGTCGATACTTGGCATTGTTTACATCATGATAGACTTATCTCTGGCCTTCACATCCCACAAATGTATCTATGATTATAAAAACGCTACCCCAGTGCTTGAATAGTCAAAAGCGTTTTGTTTACTTTTTGTTGCAAAAAACTTTTTTATTTATTATGTCCCAAGCGCGACTGCTACGCTGGAGGTCCTGGGTTCGATCCCCAGGTCGAGCAAAGTGTTATTTGATTTTTCTATAAAATTCTCAGTAGCAGCTCGGAGTCTGGATTTGTGCCCGGTTAATGGCAATAGGCTCGCCCCCTATTACATGGGACCTAAACGTACCGGCGAACTGTGGGTGTAAATTTGTATGCCTTTGCCTAACCCTTCGGGAAATACAGGCGTGATGGTATGATATGTTAAAAAACACTTCGTAAAATTTTCATTAAGTTGGTGAAACTTGCATAGTTCAATATCACATCAAATTTTTTTCGATTTATCGTAGGGCAGAAAATATTATCAGAAAAGGTAATGATATGTATACCATAAATAACATGCAAGATAGCATAAAATATATGGGTCAAACTGGAAGTTTGTTTTAGTAGTAGGTACAAGTAAATACGAGTATATGTAGTGAAATATGGCGCGAATATGCAAGATGAAGCAAGCGACGGGAATGCCTACACACAACAGAAGTAGTCATCTCATAGACGGGGCAGATATCCTTCTTAAATATGAGGGCAGAATGCTATGTGCGTCTTACTTAGGTATGCAACTTGTACAAGGCTCGATTGGAATTAGACTTTCAAAGATTTTTTCTTGAGTAATGCTACCAATTTTACGACATTGAAATTCTGCAAAGGTATAATATATATATATATATATAAATATCTATTTGCAAAATGTTCGAGGGCGTTGAGCAACATTTATTGCTTTTTTTGAGAGTTAGCCATAGGTAAACAGAAGTAGAGCGGCGATACAGATGCAAATTATTACTAGTACTTTTTTCGGACAGTCTAAAATATTCAGCTAACAGTGCAATTGAAAAGTAAAATATCTCCAAATAAATATTTCTCAATATTTTTTTGCAATCAAAAAGAGTGATTCATTATTGAGCAAGAAATATATAAGGTACTTAAAGAATTAAGTTGGGTCTGTTTGTCAATTTATCAATATCCTTTATTTCAGAAACGGAGGTGGTAAGAAGAAAGGCACTTTTATTTGATTGGCTAGACTATCGTCTACAGACAGCAAAGTAATTCTTTTCATCTATCGACTAGAAGTCTATATTTATTGTAGGTATTATATTCTCAAATACTGGCGAACAAGAGAGATCATAATATCCAATGTATCTTTTGCTCATGAAATTGTCTTGACTCTGGGTTAAACTCTCAGCTTCAGGTTACAAAAAAATCGTTTAGGTTTTTTGATAGTGCAAGTAAAAATTGATATTCGTGATAAAAACTTTTCTAATCAAACCATCATTGCTTTAAGTCTAAAACCAAATTCTAGGAATTTCTATTAGTGACATAATTTCAATCTAATTTATTTATACTATTGAATCTAAGAAAATGTCAAACGTGACTGACATTCAAAAACTAAACTTTGTTTTTATTACGGATTGTAGCGTCTATCAACATCGTAGGCCTACAAACACTCTCAACTATTTCACACCACATCTCCAACGTTTTTTCACCTTTAGAAAACCGGGCTTTTGACTCGGCAAGCACTTTCAGACACTCTGAGCGTTCTGGAATAAGGTCGCGAGTTTAAGGTCGCTATGATTATGTACAGTCAGATGTGAATGTGAATATTTTGGAGTTGATGTGAATCTAGAATTATTGAATTTTATTAGTGAAGACTTAAGGGACACTTTTTGTTGATGTTCAATCTCAATAGACTGGAAATAAAATATTTTAGATTTTGATTCATAAAACGTATGCTTATTATTTTGAAGTTGCAGTGATAACAATTCAGGTGACTACTCGAAAAATCAATAAGAAGAAGATGAAGTGGTATTAATTTGATTTTGCATCATCTTAACATTGTTACTATCTAATACTTTTCAATAGCAACAAAAACATTTTTGATTGTATTGAGAGGATTTGGGACTAGACTCCAAACTTGCAATCAACCAATTTCAATATCATCAAATTCCAGAAGCTCAATAAGTACGTACCTCTTGGACTTGCGCCTCAGATCCATCAGTCGACTAGTCCAATGAAGCATTCCTCAAAGCTGAATCCTTAAAATTTAAAATACCAATCTCAGTAATTGCTTTTAGCTTTATATTATACAGAAGTTTCCTAAATACACCAAACACTCCATTCTTGGAACATAATTATTTTCCGAAGAGCTTCTCGTTAATTCCTCTTACAAAATCTTATCAAGACTGATTTTAATCAATATGTTTTACGTCAACAAGGTACACCAGAGATGTTCCTAACTGTTTCTATTTTCTTATTGAAAACAACCAAATTTTAAAACTCCTGTGTTAGTTTGTACCTTATTTTTTTATATGTGATAGGCTTACGCTTGACCGCCAGTTCGCCTGATGTTAAACAATATTGCGATCTAAGATGGAGCGCGTTTGCCTAGAAGAAACCGATTCACTCATGATTTAGAGATACCTAGATTATAACTATCGGGGAAGACCCACTCGGGAAGCGCATTCCACATTTCAGCGGTACGCATGGTAAAACCATATTTCTAAGGAATGGTTCTTCCAAAATCTTTTCTTCGCTTGGAATTCATGTTGTAACTACAGGATACGACAAATGCCAATTTAGAATTCCTAATCATTATTATAATATTTTTCCTTCCTGGAGTATCCATCTCATAAATTTTGTTACGAAGCAAAAAACACACTTCCTTGAAAGTTTTAGGCTTTTTAGTATGGGCATGTTATAATAGGTAACAGCCGGCCGTCGTTACATTTAATTGGTTTTTATTCCCTTGATTTGTCAAAATATGCGGCAAACGAATTATAAACGGCCGACGTTTTGATTGCGTTAACTTACATAGAAGTTACATTTTTTCACTGTTCCAAGGGATTTCAGACCTAAGTATTGAATATTAATTTCAGCTTGATACCACGCGTACCTGATTAAACGGATCTTGATAGACGGGTTTCGTTTTTTCTTTTGAGATACAGAACCCTAAACTACGATACCTAAGATTCATTTATTTTCATTAAGTTAGGTTATGATCCTTTTGATTATGATTGGTCCAATGATGATGATGAATGATGATGATTATGACCAATCATAATCGATCGAGTACGATAAATTAACAAATTTTGAGGATATTTCCGAAAAGATTCGTTCTTAGCGTAAAATATTAGGCTATACGGTGGGATCCATCCATGATCACTATACATCTTTTCAAAAAAACAATACACAAAATATCTAAGTCCTTTCAAGTTCAAATCAATAATATTTTATTCGTACTACTTGCTTCCAAAAATATCCTATTACATAAGGTGATATATTCCTTTGATAAAGCTTCTAAAGAAAAGTCCTCAGAGGTCCCCGTATTATTTTTAATACTGATTGCGTGATGTTCTTAGGATAGCTTTTATATTAGTATCACTGTACTCCTTGTAGGAAACTCAATTAGAAGCAATTTGCAGACTTTTTATCAACAAAATTATAGATAGCAATTCTTAAGATTTAAGAATTGCTATCTATAATGCCGCTGCTATCTATAAATATATGCTATCTATAATTAAGCCGAATTAAGTATCTGAGGTGTTAGATACCATTTATATTATCGAAAAACATTTGTATTGAATAACAGCAGAGAGCTCAAAGCTTTAAAGATTTGCGTAATGCAAGGCTAGTTACACAACGGTATCAACGCTAGCTGAATCTATTACTGAGGGGATTGAAAGAAAGACGGGTTTATTTTTTGCTTTTGTACAACCTATATATCTGGCTATAAGTTGTTTATCAAGCCGCAGGCAAGCGCAGAAGCCCTATTGATAGCCGGGTAAATATAACGAGCATCTAAATACGAGTATTATCTACTAATATTATAAAGAGGTAAAGTTTGTGAGGTTGTAGGGGGTAATCTCTGGATCTACTGAACCAATTTTGAAAATTATTTTTGTGTTGGTCCATTTATCGAGAAAGGTTATAGGCTATATAACATCATGCTAGGGCTCCCAGGAACGGAGCTGCGTGGGTGAAACTGCGAGCGGATCGCTAATTTAATATATAATTGCATACAAAAATATAATTGTATGCGTTTCTCGATTCGTACTGTCCAAAATTACTTTAAATAAACTGGTTTTTCTCTAAGTTTCTTTGTTAAGGTAATAATGAATGATTAATTTGATTTCTTAACATATTACGAAGGGCGAACCATCTGCATCCACCTATATTGTAGTGTATATCAAGTACCATGACTGGGAGCGCAATCATGATTAATTTGTGAACTGGAAAATTGATCCACATCTGTTGTGTAAGTGGTTTGACTCGTCATAACTGAAAACTAAATTACTCTTGACTGCGATCACTTAGATTTTCTTTGCATTTTTAATGGAGAATCATAGTTATTAATTAATATAGATTAATTAAAAGCGGCATCTTTAGCCCAGCTAGACCTTACTTGCTTGACCAGCTGATCTTTTACCATGCCATGAATTATGTTGTCTGTTTCGCTGATACCTAAGAAGAAAAGGGAGTTTTGTCCGCAATGTTACAAAGTAAAAAAGTAAAAAGACTTTCAATATTTTTTTAGAAAGATTGAGAAGCTTAAAAAGATTACTTCTATTATTTATACTTTTGAGCTTATAAAGTTAACGATGACTAGATACGAATTTTTAATTAAATTCTAAATTTATTAATGAAAGTAAACCTAACCTGTTATTTATGATAAGAACTAAACATGTCGATAATATCGATATTATGAACGAAATACTTACAGTAATGTAATTATTAATGTGTTTTATCAGCGAATTCGTCTAGACTGTAATAGCTACGCTTTGGGGAGCAGCAACAACGTGAGTTGCTTGTCCAAAGCTTGCCACAACAATACAATAAAATATACTAAAACAACGTTCGCGAAAAACAAGCAGGAGATCTTTATGTAGTGTTCCTCGCAAACATTACTAGATGATAAGTAGGGTTATTATAAGAATTTTACATTCTTATGATTAAAAATATTCTTACTAATATTATAAATGTGAAAGTTTGTGAGTATGGATGGATGTTTGTTACTCTTTTACGCCCTAACGGCTGAACGGATCTGGATAAAATTTGGCACACAGATTATTATAGCCTGGAATAACGCATTGGCTACTTTTTATCCAGGTCGGATCTTGAAGTCCACGCAGGTAAAGTCGCGGGCAAAAGCTAGTTAATAATACTTTTATTAAACACCATTTTTCATAATTGTTTGCATTCGTTCATTTCATAAAATGGCACCCAAATGTATCTCAAACTTTCCATTGAATACAATTAAACAAACGCGTGTGTGACATATTTCCCGCTTCTCTAACTGGAACTAGACAATGGGTAGAATTCTAATATAGTAAAGGAATAAAAACATGCTATATCGATACCTTGGTATTTAATCACAAAGGGCAGTATGATAAAAAGGCTACAGTTCTATATTTATAAACGAATTCCTATTAAATCACGGCTGAAATTTTAAATTGAAACATAATGCCATCCGTAATATTCTTGTTGGATATAACTCGAGCGACCTCACAGCCAATGGAATTGAAATAATTTATGTTGGTTCATTTCCTTTAATACAAACCACTGTTGGTGCACTATTATGTAATGGACAGACGATGCGACTTTGTAAGGACTGCGATTTGTCGCAATAGTTCGCGACGGGTTAGTTTTACTCCGTTTTAATCAGCCATATTATTTAATAACTACTGCTTACTAACTACTTACCTGTACTTTTTGTAGTCAAAGAGATTACAAATAACACAAACATAAAATAACATACCATCACGCCTGTATTCCCCGAAGGGTTAGGCAGAGGCGTACTTAATGTACACCCACAGTTCGCCGGTATGTTTAGGTCCCATGTTATAGACGGCGAGCTTATAGCCATTAACCGGGCACAAATTCAGACTCCGAGCTGCTACTGAGAATTTCATAGACAACTCAATAACACTTTGGTCGAGGACCTCTAGTGTAGCAGTCGCGCTTGGGACCACTAGACTAATGAGGCAGTCTTACAAATTACAAATGTAGTATTAAAATAAATTAATACATAATTTAATTATTCACAAAATAATCTGTCTCTTTCTTGCTACAGTCTCATTACTTTCTTATAGAACAGAAATAATGTTCTAAAATTGATTTTGGACATGAAATTGCTGTCTGTTAATATAAATAAAATAAAATTATACAATATATAATTATAAATATATAATAAAATTTTCTGAAGATACCTATGAATTATCTTGACTATTAAGTTTATAAATCGATGCAGGAATCCATTGACAATAGCAGAACAATAAATTACTTTACAACGGGGTTATTGACAATGGATGCATTCTTTGAATATATTTCGATATTCATTCAATAATTTATTTTTCAATTTGAACAAAGCAAAGAAACCTTTATATTTATGTAACTAAACTCATAGCAAATAGTGAACAAAGTCCAATACACGATTGAAATAAAGTACAAATTGGAAGCTTATCCGTCGAAGAAACTTCGAAGTAAAAGTTAAATACGGTCGTTACAGGTCAAACTTCAGTTGATTTACCGAAGATTTATTATCTTATAATAAAATAAATAAAAATTGGTTTTGTTCGAAGTCTGTGATATAAAAAAAAATATTTACGCAATGGATTGGATATGATCCTAATTCTTAATGTTTTTTTGTAAATATTAAGCATAATCTTCGAATTACAGTGTATTTCACTTCGACAAGATTAATGGTACTATACCTATATTATGACAGATATAAACACGTATATTCTTCAACAATCATTTACTGCCCTATTGGTATACCTTTTTTTTCTGAATGGAGCAACGGATTTGGCGCAATAATCCTATATCGATCCTATCGTTTAGGTGGGCAAATCAATTTGTTTGTGCCTAGGCGAGGCCAGGCTCTGTGAATACATATTTATGTAGGATAATGTAAACAAATTGATCTGTTGCTGCTGTTACTTGAATACCAAAAACTAGCTTGTACGTAATGAACTTTTTTGTGGATTAAAAGCTCAGTGGCTCACTTTAATTTTAGATTTGGTTTTACTGTTTTTAAGATGAATAGAACTTTTTGTGTAGTCAATATATTTATCTGAATCATCAAACTGTTCTAACGTTAATTGGTATAATATCCACTAATTAAAAATCTGCATATCAAACAAAAACAAACAATCTAATTGTTGTGTTGCTACAATCTCCCAAATTGTTCCACATGCACAATAAAAGTGTCAAACCTTTTTATAAGGGACATACATTTGTTTTAAGAATAATATTTTTATTGACAATGATAAAAACATTCATTTAAAAATGGCATATACAAAAAAATACGAAAAGGAATATGATGAAAAATAATTTATTATTTAAATTAAATTATATTAATTGATGCTACAAAAAAGTCGTGCCTCTGTACCCACCGTTACAAAAATTGGCCGTACATTGGCGGTTGGCTCCAAGTTGCATTACAACCGAGGTCGGCAGCCGGTGAATGACCAACTGACCTGCTTCCCACGGATCGATGCAAGTACTAGGATCGATACCATTCTACACTTACTTAGTAATTCGAGTACGAGTTATCGAGTTCAGAAATAGTGCTGAGATTTCTTTCATTGGCTTTTAAGAGCTGGGTGTGTGTTTGACGGGAGCCGAATTTAAATTGTTATGCTTAGGTTTAATTATTTTATAGCCTTAGGTACTTAGTTCGATTCTAGGTTTGATCGCATACAATACAAAACATAGGATGATCATTTTGAATCATTACTTAAGACAAAGAATACTTTCCGACTATCAAAAGTTTAAAAGATTTTACATATTGCACCCTGTGCATGTCTAATGATACTGACGGAATTATTGGTTCTAGGCGTGGTGATACCCTGCAAGTTTGAACTGCACAGCGGTGGCGCCAACCACAGGTCAATGACCGATTCGTTAATTACACAGTTGGACCAAGCCTACAAAGGATCCTATAAATCCATGTGTTAATTTACTTTATGAAAAACTATATAGGTAAAACCATTTCCATATTGGAAAAATCCTTTCTACCTATATGTTAACCTAGGCCATAAAATCCTTACAGGCGGTTTATGTTGATGGGCCGTATGGCCTACATTCTTTATTTTATTATTAGTCTGGCTGGTAGGTATATAGGCTTAGTAGGTTCCTGGGCTCTAATGATCAACGATTCTTAGTAAATACGTGTAGGTATGGGCTAAAATCGTCACTAGTCATCACAAAAGTCAAGAATTAATGGAACCATTAATTTTTTTTATGAGATTGTAGGGCAAACGAGCAGGCGGATCGCCTGATGGTAAGCGATTACCGCCGCCCATGAACTACCGCAATACCATAGGAGTAACAAGTGCGTTGCCGACCTTTTAAAAGGGGATTGGGCCTCCGGTAACCTCACTCACTCGGCGATACACAACGTAAGCGTTGTTTGACGCCGGTTTTCTTTGAGGCCGTGGTATCACTCCGGTTGAGCCGGCTCATTTGTGCCGAAGTATGGCTCTCCCACGTAAAATTGTGTTATTATTAACAGTTAAAAAACAGTTAAAACATTAAGAGATCCTTATTTTTTTTTCTAAGATATAAAGTAATATTTACTGGTTACGTCAATCTACATCATTCAGTACCTACCTTTGCGAGTAATATGATGATATTTAGTTGCATTTACTTGAACTGAAAACGAACTTCTAAAGTAGTCGTAAAGGCTCAGAGACTGATGTTAAGATCCGTTACTAGTATCTAATCTGATCCTAAAAAGATTTGTTCCCGGGTCGAGAAAAGTATAATCTGATTTTTCTGTTAGGACCTAGGCCAAAGACTAAATTCTCCCAGCACAAGAATAGCAATTCATTCTTTTTTATTAATTAGTCTTAATCTTAAAAAAATAAAAAAAAGTATAATCTGATTTTTCTGTTAGGACCTAGGCCAAAGACTAAATTCTCCCAGCACAAGAATAGCAATTCATTCTTTTTTATTAATTAGTCTTAATCTTGGAGCCATCAAGCATAAATTTCCTTGACCTGTTTCCCTCGCCACATATAACATAGAGTTAAATACTGTATACCACTAAAACACAAGTTTTTTAAAGCGTGATGAAAATTCTATGCATCTCCTAATTCAATCAATCAATCAAATCAGCCTATTGCCGTCCACTGCTGCACGTAGGCCTCCCCCAAGGAGCGCCAACCATCCCGGTCTTGAGCAGCTCGCATCCATCCGCTGCCAGCCACCTTCTTCAAATCGTCGGTCCATCGCATCGCAGGGCGTCCCACACTACGCTTGCCCAAACGCGGTCTCCACTCTAACACTTGTCGGCTCCATCGGTCGTCTGTCCGTCTACAGACGTGGCCGGCCCACTTCCACTTCAGCGTGCTTATTCTTCACGCAATGTCGGTGACTTTAGTTCTTTGGCGAATGACTTCGTTGCGAATTCTATCCACCAAAGAAACTCCAAGCATTGCTCTTTCCATTGCACGCTGTGCAACCTTGAATTTGTGGACCAGTCCCAAGGTTAGTGTCCACGTTTCGGCTCCGTAAGTTATCACGGGTAGGACGCACTGGTTATAGACCCTGGTCTTTAGGGATTGAGGGATCGACAATTCAAAGATATCACGCAGCTTCCTGAATGCCGCCCAGCCCAAGCGAATCCTTCTGGTCGCCTCCTTCTCGAAGTTGTGCCGCCCCAGTTGTATGGTTTGGCCAAGATATATGTATTCTTGCACAACCTCGAGGGCAGCGCCATTTACGTAAACGGGTCCTGTGGTGACATGGTCATTGTACATGACTTTAATTTTATCCAAGTTCATCCCAAGACCCACCCGCCTTGAAAAATCGCCAAGGCTGTTCAACATCGCCTCCAGCTCCTGCAGAGATTCTGCCATGATGACAATGTCATCCGCAAATCGAAGGTGTGAGATGTACTGACCGTTAATATTTATGCCTCGTCCTTTCCAGTTAAGCATCTTGAAAACGTCCTCCAACGCGTTCGTAAACAGTTTCGGAGAGATGACGTCTCCCTGTCTTACCCCTCGACGCAGTTGGATTGGTTTTGTACTCTGACCCTGTACTTGGACGGTCATCGTTGCGGCCTTATACAGACATCTCAGAACCTCGACGTATCGGCAGTCGACAAGGCATCTCTGCATTGATTCCAGCACAGCCCAGGTCTCGATGGTATCGAAGGCTTTCTCGTAGTCCACATACGCTAGGCAGAGTGGCTGATTATATTCCTCGGTCTTTTGGATGATTTGTCTGAGGGTGTGTATGTGGTCCACGGTGCTGTAGCCTTTCCGAAACCCGGCCTGCTCCGGTGGCTGGAAGTCATCGAACTTTTGGGCAAGACGATTCGAGATAACTCTCGAAAATAACTTGTAAACATGGCTCAGCAGTGATATGGGGCGGTAATTTTTAAGAAGCGTATTATCGCCCTTTTTGAAAAATAATACCACTACGCTCCTGCTCCATGCCTCCGGTGTCATGCCAGTGTGGATGACGGAATTGAAGAGCTTAACAAGCTCTGTCAAGACAGGGGTTCCTCCTGCCTTGATCAGCTCCGTGGTTATCCCGTCATCCCCCGGAGTTCTGTTGTTATGAAGCTGTCCGAGAGCTATTCTAATCTCACCCATGTTAATGTCGGGAAGCTCTTCTGTGAGGTGGCGTGTAAGTCTGGCCCGTGGATCATCCGCGCTGTGGGCCTGAGGTGGGCATGTTTTTTGAGAGTATAAGTCTCCGTAGAACTTTTCGATTTCAGCGAGTATCTCTGGCTTCGAGGTGACGGTAGTGCCCTGTGACGTACGTAGTTGCGTCAGGTGACACCGGGAGGTATGCTGCTTGGCGAATACTTTTGAGCCCTTGTTTCGCGCTATGGCTTGCTCAATCACTTGGGTATTCGCGCGCCGATTGTCGCGTCTTATCAGGTTTTTGACCTCCCTATTAACTACCTGGCGCTCCAGCGGTGTGGCATTCGTAAGTTCTCGTCGTTTCCTCATCAATTCCAGAGTCTCGCTGGAGAGTACCGACTTACGTCCATTCTCTTAGGTCGAAAGTGTTTATAGCCCACCTCGCGGACGACACGTACCAGTCCATCGGTGGCATCGTTTATGTCCTCTGTGGTTTCCAGCGCGGCGAATCGGTTCTGCAGTTCCAACTGGAAGCTTTCGCAAACGGCTTCGACCTGGGGCAGCGTTGGTCTAAGAGTCGACTTCGTTAAACGCGCTCGTTCGATTTTAACCTTAATATCCAGAGTGCCTCTTACTAGTCGGTGATCACTTCCGGTATTAACCCTATTGATCACAGAGACATCTTTGAATATCTGACGCTTGTTAGATATAACGAAGTCGATCTCGTTCTTCGCCAGGTCCACTTCCTTTGAGGCTTCTTCTGGAAGAAAGAGTTCATCAGAAAAAGCCCCTGAGCCTCGAGAAAGTTTACCAGCACTTGCCCCCTGTGATTTCTGCGCCCATAGCCGAATGGACCTACTCTCGACTCGCCGCTTTCTTGTATTCCCACTTTAGCATTGAAGTCACCCATAACAACAGTGTAGAATGTTTTGGTACGAGACATTGCTTTCACTATGTCTTCGTACATAGCCTCGACTTCGTCGTCAGGGTGTGCGGAGGTTGGGGCATACACTTGTATAATCTTCAAGGAGTACCTTTCTGTTATTTTACGTACAAGGTATGCCACCCTTGCCGAAACACTGCCTAGTTCCACAATGTTGCCCTTGAGTGACTTGTGGACCATAAATCCGACGCCACCTTGGGATGGTTGGTGTCCCTCTCGGAAGTAGAGTAAGTGGCCACTATCGAGGGTTATCGTTTCCTCACCCTGTCTCCGGATCTCCGACAGACCCACGATGTGCCAGTTGATACGACTTAGCTCTACTTCCAATTCAACGAGGCGCTCGTTCAGCCGCAGAGAGCGTCCATTAAACGTCGCCAGGTTGAGGTTACGATGTTGGTACCCTGCCGTCGCCCGGGGATTCTTAGCACCCCCCATCGCACCGTTACCGTGGTCGGTACCATGGCCAGGAATAGTGCAGCTACCGGGAACTGGGGGCCGTAAATTTGGGATGCTACTCATTGGGGGGGATTTGCCATAGTCACCACGCTTGGCAAGCGGGTTGGTGACCGCAGTTCCTGGAATGCTTTCACTGATAGTACTGCTGCCTACTATCAGGTATGGCATTTGGGAGCATTCCATTCCATGATTCATGGTTATACCGCCATGTATCGGTTGCCGGAGCCAAAATGGATGGGAAGATGTTATTACCTATATCCCGGCTAGTATCCTTTAGTCGCCTTTTACGACACCCATAGGAGGAGAAGGGGTAGCCTGTTCTACAGCCCGGGGTCCACACGGGGAGGGAGAATTACTTCATTATATTTTTTTTTTATATCACTAAGGTGGCAAACAAGCATACGGCCCGCTTGATGGTAAGCGGTTACCGTAGCCTATGGACGCTTGCAACACCGGGGGTATCACTAGCGCGCTGCCGATTCTATACATACAGGAGGAATAGTTGGGCTGGTAGCATAGGAGACAATAGCGTGATTATGTGTTTGTGATTTTTTGCATTTTCCATGCTAAGATTATAAAGTTATTTTAGTGCAGGAAAAATTCAATCGCGGGACTCGCGGTGGCTTAGCGGTCAGAGCGTCTGGTGTATCTAACCAGAAGACGCAGGTTCGAATCCTGCCCGCGATTGAATTTTTCCTTCACTAAAATAGCAATAGCGTGATGCTTATACTATCTGCCAATACAAGACTTCCTTGCAGAGCTCTGGCGACCTTGCTCACCTTTAGGAATACAACATAGCACGGAGCTATGTTATTTGGCTACGATTTACTGCAAGGTGGACGTACTTCTCCAGTCGGGCAGCTCCAATTGTGAGTGGAATTATTCGATTCAGCTGTGTCCTACCTCTCTTATTACGCAAATACTTGAGTAGATCTATTCCATTACGGTGAATTCTAATTTCTCCACTTGACGTAAAGCACATATTTTCCCCATAAACAACATCTATACAAGTAACAAGCTTTACATCAATCTTTTCCGCAAAGGCAACCAATAACCCAGATGCAGCCTCGATAGTCCTCCACGATACCCGGTCACCATGTCAAGTGCCACAGGAGATTGGCCCTTCGATCACTCGCCGGTTGCTATGTGGCAGCTTGAGATGTTTACTATCAATAAGGACGAGTTTTGTTTGATGATACGTTTTAATAAAACAAATGTCTTTAGTTACTAGTAGCGAAACTATGCATAAATAAAGACAAACAATTTCTATTTACTTTTTTTGTTTAACATAATTTACATAGTTCATGGCAGGTCGGTCGGTTGGTCGACAGGTTGACAGTGAGACTGTGCTATACTCAGACTCATTACAAGTACTATCATCCAACTCCATATCTAGCCATTTTGAAAACAAAATCCCGTGCACACTGAGGTGCTGGCATTTAGGAATTAAAAAATATAAATATGACGCAATAAAATTCATACAAAAAAAAATTAATTCAATTTTTATTTCTGTTTATACTATTAGAGATACGATTTCGACTTCATAAAAAGAGCGATGCTATTGGTTGCACTAGTATAGCAGCTAAGGCTACAAGTAAATATAGCCCTTACGGTGGCTAGATATGGCGTTGGCCGACAGTACCTACAATACAACAAAAGGCAATGTCAACTAAGATGGAAGTGGCGAGAAAGGTTAATAAGTCTTATGGCCGGAAGATTATTAGTAAACACATAAAGTTCACGCATTATTTAATTAAATAAATGCTCAGGTGGAGGGACGTACTGCAAAATGACGATATCAGGAGCTGTAAACAAATAACATACGATTATGCCTATATTTATTGAAGAGGTTTATGAAGA
Source organism: Acronicta aceris (assembly GCA_910591435.1). Taxonomy (NCBI): domain Eukaryota; kingdom Metazoa; phylum Arthropoda; class Insecta; order Lepidoptera; family Noctuidae; genus Acronicta; species Acronicta aceris. The sequence continues at coordinate 723,798 of OU342767.1, read as the reverse complement.
GCATACTGATGATCAATTGTCCACACACTAAACCGAGACCTTTCTAGTATTAGCAACTGGAGCAAAAATTTTGGACTTAAGGTAAACCCTACTAAGACGCAGCTGATTGTGGTTGGCAGTTCCAGAACCACCTCAAGAATTGATTGGAAAACCCTGCCCCAAATTTATTTCGACAACGTTCCTATTCCTTTCAGTGAAAAAGTGAAAAACTTGGGGATTTATATAGACCAAAATTTTACCTGGACTGCTCAACTACAGGAAGTTAGTCGCAAGCTATTCGCGTCTGCTGCAAGTCTGAAAAGACTTCGCAACTTCCTGCCGATTGCGACCAAAGTTGCGCTAGCCCAATCACTTCTTCTTCCAATCCTTGATTATGCGGATGTCAGCTATCTTGATCTTACAGAGGACCAACTTGACAAGCTGGAGCGCCTTCAAAATTTTTGTATAAGGTTCATATTTGGCTTACGCAAATATGACCATGTTTCAGAATTTCGTGCAAAGCTCAAGTGGTTACCAATTCGCCTTCGCCGGAATGCTCATATTCTTTCGTTACTTTACAATGTTTTGTTTCTCCCGTCTACCCCCCCGTATCTTAAAAACCGCTTTGATTTTCTTGGAGACACCCATACGCGATTTCTGAGGTCATCGGATAACTTAAGACTTAAGATGCCAATGCACTCCACCACTTTTCTTGACAAATCTTTTTCGGTTCAGGCTGCTCGCCTTTGGAATGCATTACCGGTACAAATCAGACGTGCCCAATCACTGCCAGTTTTTAAAAAACTTGTGAAGGATCACTATCTGTCACAGTAATTCTATGTACTCGTCGTCGATTTCTATAAGTATTTATGCATTTATTGCTATGTCTGTTATATATATATATATATATTTATTTAATTATTTATATTTATAATAAGTAGGTATTAAATATTTCTTGTATGTGTGTTTATTTTATTTTATGCTATTTATATTAATATTTAGTAAATGCACCGTAAACCCCATTTTTATTCAATTTCTGTTGTGTCCATCCTAAGGTTGCCTGGAAGAGATCGCTGGTTGCGATAAGGCCGCCCATTGTATATTTAAAAATCGATTTATGTCCTGTCTGTAACTTTTTCTTTTTGGTGTACAATAAAGAGTATATAAATAAATAAATAAATCAATCTACTGTCATACGAGTATGACTGTAAGATTCTGAAGTGAGCCTTCTCACTTATCTCTATGTAATTAGAAGCGGCAGCTTATTACGTTGATTAACGGTTAAGGTAGTCAGCCTCAGGCACCTGATACGGAGATCCGTTGTAAGGTTGGATTAGTTTGGTAATAGTTATTACTTTCTGATTCATGCAAATATATATTTATGTGGTTCAGTGACTGTGCTTCCTTCAAAAGGCCATTTTTACGGCCGTTTGTAAAATGTTTTAAAACCAATACGAAAGCGAGTTAATCACTTAATTATAAAGATCCTAAAACTAACTATTGCGGACATGTTCGGGTTAATACATACATATAATTATTTGCCATCGATTTTATTAATTTGGAAATTAGCATAAGGATCACAGCGCGCTCTCTCGGCTTTATACTGTGTCTGTTATTTGTTAATTGACAGATAAAAAAGAACAGTATCATAAAAAATGTTACATCGAGATCCAATAATCATGCCACTTATAAGGAACCTACTGTTAATGACGGGCCTTGATCCGGAAAAGCTTTTTAGGCACGTCCTGATATCTATTTTCAGAGCGGAAGGCAGGGGAAAACCGCTTAATTATTTTCTTGGAATCGTAGATGTCATGATGCTTTATCAACTGGTAAATATTATATAATTAATGTAAAAAAAAAATTTAAACGTAGTGTCACTTTAGTTACACATATAGGGAACTATATGTCGTCTGTTATATCGGATGTAGAAATACATTAATTATAATACGGTTTGCAATAAAAAATCCATTTACATATATCCCTCGGCATGGAGTTCATTCTCATACCTTATAACCACTCTGATCTCATACTGTGCGATTCTGAAAAATTTCCTCCCACGCACACTCGGGTTGTGGAATCAGCTCCCCGCCGAGGTTTTCCCAAAGGACTACAGCATAGCCTTCTTCAAAACGGGCGTGAAAAGATTGTTAAAGGGTCTGCAACGCGCAAGTGATACCCCCGGTGTTGCAAGCGTCCATAGGCTACGGTAACCGCTTACCATCAGGCGGGCCGTATGCTTGTTTGCCACCTTAGTGGTATAAAAAAAATATAATATATGTATGTTGTGTAGGATGAATTGGAAATATTATAATAGAATGTAGAAATCCATCCTTAACATACCTTCTCTTATTTTCTAAATCTTTCTGAGTAATTTCACATTTTACTGTGCTACGAAACTTGCTTTTTTAATTACTTACAACCTGGAAAATAGAACACATTATCTATAGTTACCATGTAGTGTTGCTAGCTGTAATATTATGACAAAAAATAATTTAAAACCGACCGACATTTATATATTAAATTATTCTCACAGAACATTTACACAATCAAAGGGTTGGCATTTAGTAGTTCAATTATTCTGTTAGATAGACAGTTGGCCTCATTAGAATGTAGGCTACTTTGCTTTTAGCTACAGTTACAATTTACTGCCTGTGCGATGATAATTAGAATGAAAATTCGGTCCGCATAGTCGAGTATACTCCAGAATTTGTCTCAGAATCCCAGCTGTGAACTCAAGAACAGTCTGGTGAGGAACATAGTGAGATATATATCATGTTATGATAAACTCTGCCTAGATAGTGTCGAGTACTCATTACGAAACTAGGTTACTGTTTACTCGAGTTCAAAATGGGAATGACTTACGTAATACTGTTTAATTGTTTTCGGGATTCCGCGTATATAGGTTAAGGGTAATAATAAATGTGATTTTCAGGATACTATAGTGTCAAAGTAATGTGATAAATCAGACCTTTTAGTTTGAATGCCTATTTGCTGGCAACTGGCCTAGTTTTCAATTATGTAATTCGTTCAAAGTGCGAGAAACACATTCAATTTTAATTTGAACAATTTACATAGTATTTGGAAACAGACTATAATATTATATTAAACAATAAAAACTACACGAGATACCATATAAATTAATTACAAAGAACACAATAATAAACTGTTAATACAAAACAGTGTTTGTTTTTCGTAGAACATTATAAAAAGATCATTTATTTAATATGAATGCCTTGATTTGAACTGTTTGAACATACTTGTATAGGATTCAATGGGCTTATAATTTCTCCAATTATATTAAAATACGAATTGCTTCAGAACCTTTTAACACGTTACATGTCTATGTATTTTTTACCTACGAAAGTCTCTCCAGATCTAGAATTTTACTAATGTGAAAGCAAAGGATTTTCGTAACCCAAATAAGTAAGGAATTTTCTTTAAGCATGAGGATGTAGGACTATTTATTTAGTTACAAAATATCTACCTACTATAGTGCACGCATAAAGCATGATGCAATGTATTGGAAATACGAGTATTATGATTTAGCATGGAATATTAAAAATAAATATAATCTGTAGTAGGCCATTTTATATTTGGTTTTTTGAAATTCAATTAGATACTAAATTTAGTAAGTACAACATTCTGATAAAAATAATGCTTTTTCATGTATCTATGAAAACCGCGGGTTCGAAATTTAAAGTATCCTACTTCAAGTTTAAATGTTTTTATTTCGAACTAGCTTTTGCCAGCGACTTCGTCCGCGTGGAATAGTTACTTTGTTCCCTAGTTCTTCGCCCGCGGTTTCACCTGCGTTGCCCCGTTCCTAAGGGTTGTAGCGTGATGTTTTATAGCTTGAAACCTTTCTCATGAATCACTCATTTTCCCAACATTTCCCTTCACTGCTCTGCTCCTATTGATCGTAGCGTGATAAAAAGTATACTATAACCTGCCCAGGAGTATGAAGAACAATTGTAGCAAGTTTCGTTGAAATCCGTCGAGTGGTTTTTGTTTCTATAACGAACATACAGACAGACAGACAGACAGACAAAAATTTTACGACAATAGAAAAAGAAAGTTCTCAGCATTTGAGAACTGAATGTCATTATGTATAAAAAATTAATAAACTAAGTGGAAAAATACACATCATCGAAGTATGAAAACCTAAGAAATATGACTTAGTTGACTAGATTTATTAGATTTTTATTACAATTTATTCGATTGTATCCTTTTAAATCAATATAGGTAGGCTTATTTATTCACATGACACTGGCTTATTAGTATATATTTGATGAAATTGAACTGCCTTGAAACGAAAATGAACCTACTTTATTTAATTAAAGAAGGTTCATTTTACCACACCACGGCCACCGTAACTTTATTATGCTCAGTGGGAGGATGCTCATAATAAATTAGTGAAACACTCAACTGCTATTAGTGACCGCATAAAGCTATTATAACCCATCCTTCCGAGTTGAATATAATTTTGTAGTAACCACTCAAGATGCCTATCATGGCCACAATATTTGTCTCACTGTTTCATGTGACACGTTGGCGTAGCGACTGAGCGATCGGCTTCTGCGCCACGCCTTATGGGTTCAATCTCCATACAACATTTTTTAAAGCAAAAAACATTAAACTGAGTGACTATTGAAATTTAAACAGCAGGTAACTAACGTATATAATTAGCTTATTTAATACCTTTTATATATATCTAACTAGCTGTTGAAAAGATCTAATGGTTACGTACTTAATATGACAGTAATTAATATTGCTAATGTCAAACGCCCGTGAAAGATCATTTACAATTTGAGTTTATTTATTTACACTTTGAGTTTATAATTTTGCACTTCACTAAATGAAACTTAGTGATTAAAATGGCACTTTGAACTACTCGGATATTTTAGTGTCACTCAGATTACTTAATTTAGTAGATTTATTAAAATTTTAATATTTTCTTGTAAATAGTAATTTATACTATACAAATTTAAATATTATTTGAGATAAACATTTAACGGCACATATCAAATTTCGTAGCCAGATTAAGAAACAAGAAAACTAATGGAATTAAATAAAGAATTGTGTATGCCATAATCTGTGTATTACTATAAAAAATACTACAAGTATCGTCTACTTACGACGTCATTTATATACGTATCATTGCTTTCCTAAAGTCTTACCTCTTGTTTCCTATAATTTGACTTGAAAGTTTCCAAGATTATATTAAGTTATACTCTGTCTTGTTTTCATGATTTACGGTATTATTCTTGCTGTTTATCAAAACTTCAATCTTATAGATTTAATTAATGAAGGAGATTGTTTGATCACAATATTGTTGGATGGATTACACCTAACAAAATTCCAATATCTTGTTGATAGCGTTTGTGTTATTGTCGCGACGGTAAAAAAAAATAAGCTTTGTTAATTGAGAGGACATAAGTAACATTAGTGGAATATTTAAACGACAAACATTATTGTGGCATATAAGTAGTAAGTGACAAAACTCAATGACGGTATGTTGAAAATAATAAAAATAACACTTATAAAACCATCACGCCTGTATTCCCCGAAGGGTTAGGCAGAGGCGTACTTAATATACACCCACAGTTCGCCAGTATGTTGAGGTCCCATGTTATTGGGGGCGAGCCTATAGCCATTCACCGGGCACAAATCCAGACTCCGAGCTGCTACTGAGAATTTTATAGAAAAACTCAATAACACTGCTCGACCTGGGGATCGAACCCAGGACCTCTAGTGTAGCAGTCGCGTTTGGGACCACTAGACTAATGAGGCAGGCGTAAAAAATATTTATTAGTAAAAAGGAGCTATCTGCCTTTTTATTGCCTGTGACTCAAGCGTACCCTTGTAACGTGTACCTAACATATTACATTGCATTACATCGTGAGGACTCACGTCGTCGGTAAGACTGACACTCTCCTGCAGTCTTTACAATTCATTTTCCTATGTATCTATCTATCCTGTTGTATCTTTTTTCACTGTAGTAGTTCCTCCTGCGAACTGCGAATTAGTTGCTTACACATGTTTCCAAAGGTTTGGTTCTAAACATGTTAGTATCGTTTGACATCTATTTGTAAGATCCCTTTTATATTATATTAAATACAAGTAAGACACTAGAACACTCTTTTTGATCTTCATTTATAGATTACCTAGTAGACGTATAAAGGTAATCCTGACATTTAATTTTTGTATACGTATTCTTTATGTAAGTAAGCGTACAAAGGCGGTTCTAATGCCGTAGGCATTTTCTACCAGACATCCCTTGACATTATCACATCTTACATTTCTACAAAATACACAAGATTGAACGAGACGTATCAATAGAATCATTAATGTACCACCAGGCTCCAATAGACATAAAAAGAAAGTCAAATTACTTTCGACATTCGTACGAGTATAAGGTTTTATCTGAACAGATTGTCTTTTGACTTTCACCAAAATAGAAAACCTCATTAGAAATTCTAATGTAAAATGATTATTGTTGCGAAATTTCTTTCAATAAGAAAACTTTAACGTTACGTGTGCGTAGAATTTGGGGTACTTGGGACTTTTGGTAAGATGAATTTGGTACAGTGACTTTCATACGTCCCAACACAAGTCACGCGCCTCGAGTTTGGTCGAGGACCCGGTTAAATTTCTGGAGCATTCGCCCATTTGGTGGATGGCATACTTTGTAAATTGTTTATGCTTGATATTTTATGTAATAAGGAAGGGATGATCCGCCAGGGATGTGTCTGACACACTTGTTGTGCGTGTCAATTCGCGGTAATTTAGTTAAGGTTTTCCTTGTTTTTGGGTTTTGTATAGGTAACAATATTAATTAGAGATAAGTACTTAATTAGGGACACGATACCAAATCAATTGTCACGTACACCGGAGGTTCTTACGGCTTTGCTGAATCTTGTTTCTATCTTTGGATTGTCTTAAGATCACAATATTTGACTGTTGCTCATTATGTATTAAAATAATCCCTATCAATATTGATAAAATGATATATATATATATATCAATAATGATAAAAAAATCGTAACAAAAATACCTTAAGTTTCAATTTTATTAGTTCAAAGCAATTCTGGTCCGACACAAAATCCAATTATCAGCTAAATGGATCCTGTAATCGATTCAGGTTTGAGATGTTTGAGACCAGGAAATTAATATTTAATTTCTTTCAAGTTCTTACATCTTTGAACTACGTTACTGATACTTGTGCAAGTATATTGTTACGTGTGACTAGTAAAGGGTAATAACATATTGTTTTATAATGGTTTTAGATGGAAGATCTAGAGAGGAGACCTAGAGAGGTAATTTTTATGAAAATACAATATTTTTCGTCTGTTATAGTTCCAGCGATGTTGATGTACTTTATAACAATTTTTGACTAAACTATAGCCTTAAAATTAAGAATAAGTATTAAACATAAGATGCTCTTAAAATTAAAATGAATAGAAACTAATAGAAAACAGCTTTGTAAGTACAATTGGCGAAACCAAACAATTTAATAGCATTTTTGTGGAATTCATTTCCTTTCAAATAGAGGAAGTAACTTGAAGTCTCTCGATATTTCCTCCAAGGAGTATTCACAACATTATTTCGTTTTGCCAACGAGGATACGTAATCATAATATTCATTCCATATGAAATTGAAACCAATATCATTGAAGCTCGACAAACGCGAAAAAATATTTTCATATATTTTCTGGTTCATTATACCATCTGATTTTAACCAGGCGGCGTTGATTACAAAGGCGAACGCAATCAGTACTTGACCCGATTTATCAGAATAATCTTCGCTACCATTTATGGAGGTGCTGCGTATTTATCAGTCATAATATTTATAGGATCCTTTATATGCTCCATTTTATCTGTGAGGTCATAAGGAAGTTTTGTATCTCCACATCCGTGTGTTCACTGAACTGGATTGATCGAGAACAACATTAGGACGATGTGAACAAATAATTGTGTTTTGGGGCTAAATTATGGTCTTGGTTCTTGGAAAAGAATCAGCACCTAGTGTAATTCCTGAATTAAAATGTCACTTTAAATGTTTCTTGTTAATATTCTGATGCTACTAACATTGTCACAAAGTAAGCAATCCACAAAAATAAATACGTAACTATAGTGGTCGGAGTTCGGACCGAGAAATTCGTTCTAGCGTACATTAAGTTCTGCAACTACATCGTAGCGGAGCTCTAGATAGAATACGATAGAAGATTGTCATGAGTTTATTGACTAAACTAATAATTTCGATAGAACTCAACGATCATTTTGTGATGGCACGGCTCATGCAGACTATCTTGGTGACTTGATCACTACATGCTCATCGTGGGTTATACTTTTTCAAACAAAATCAGCAACGTTAATAGCAATAAACTGTCATTCCTAAGACATACCTACGGTTTTTCTCCTCAGAAACCAAATATGGCACTCATAGATACACATCTCAAACAAATACTGTTTACTCGTTGAACCTTTGTTTATCCACATTAACGTCATAAAATGTATCCTTGACGATTCTGGAGTAGTATCTTGTGGGCTTATTTGATATATATTTGGGGACGGAGACGGACACTTTCCTTTTTATGATGCTATTGCAGTAAAAGTAACGAAGGCCGATCGTTTTGACAAGCTTGATTGTATGACTCGTGTTTGTGATTCCTTAACTGAAGTATTGGGAGTGCCTGGAATGATGGAAAAGATTTCATTACACTCTCCTAAATTACACAAACAAATGATTGTTAAGAGAATGTTAAAGATGATAGTGATTGATGATGATTGATGATTTGTGCCTGGTGAATGGCTATAGGCTCGCCCCCTATAACATGGGACCTAAACATACCGGCGAACTGTGGGTGTACATTAAATACGCCTCTGCCTAACCCTTCGGGGAATACAGGCGTGATGGTATGTTATGTTATGTTAAAGATAATTGTTTCCATATTGTTGCTAGGTGGTAGGACCTCTTGGGATCTGACTGGCTGGCGACCATCCTTACGTCGGAGTCAGTCGTAAAGCCCCTCGGTGTTTGTTTCCGCTTTTGCACGTAAGAGCCAGTTCCCCTCGGTTGCTGCGGCTCTGGCAGTCTGCAATCCGTAGGGGTTCTTAAGGGTCGGCAACGCATTAGCAACTCCTTTGGTGTTGCAGGTGTCATCGGCGACGATGACTACTTACCACCAGGTGGCTCGTCAGCTCGTTTGCCGACTTAATCCATAAAAAAGAAGAAATCTTACATGTTTCAGCTTCTGGAGTTATATAAGTATATTTCAATTCTTAGTACCTAATTAATATAAACCAGACCTAAACTAAATAACAGAGGCGATTCATCATCATCTAACATACTCGTATAAAGCTGAATTAGTTTTGATAGAAAGTAAGAGGTTAGTATCAATTACATAAAAGACAGGCACAGTAGCGCCATGCATGCATTTACAGGATTAACAATTAATATTCTACTATGCGATGTGTGTGTTCACTTTTTTAGAAAAACGAAACAAATTAAATAAAACAGTCTTAAAAAAATCAACACGTTTTATGTGCAGATCTGACAATCTAAATCGTGTTGGCAGAATTATTAGACCATAAATGGCTTAACATAAGTTATTAGATCAAAGTTTCAGTATTGGTCAGATGGATGAGCACGTTGGGTGTGTTCCAAATAACGCGTAACAAGAAATTCTTCATCCCGCTAACCTATTTGTCAGATGAAAGCCCAAGTTTCGTAACCGAGACCCACTTATACAGAGTAGTGCGGATAAGTTAGGATTTTTTGGGCTTCTGTGTGTGACTGTTACTGTTAAGGAGAAATTCTTATCAATGTATAGGTTAATACACTGTTTTTTTCGATTTTGTAATACTCGTAGTAGATATTATTTAATTTTCACATAACTTCTACCTATATTACCTACCTATGATAGACCACGACAAATATACCTGGTTTTATCTGCGAGTTATACTTATGTTATTTTAAAGAATATTACACCGACTCTATTTCAATCCATTGTTAGCATAAGTTGGCTCAAACAATATTACTTCTGAAACTTACTCTCTTCTCTCGAAGGCAATGAAATTCAACACCCCACATTTTCAATACAACAATCTCCCTGAATACTAATAATGTCCAAATTAGGACTTTATTAGAATGACAAATCTAGCCACTACAAGCCTCTCATATATTTTGTCCTACCCTGTTTCTTTCTGTGACCGAGACCTCTATCCATTGAGGATCTGCCCTTAATCTAGTTTGAGCCTTGAACGAGCCACTTACGTAACTCTATTTCTTATCTCAAATGACTATCGAAATAACTTAATGATTATACGAATAATGATTGTTGAGCTGCTAAAGGCGCAATATTTGACATTAGACTAATGCTTCACTGTTATTTTTTTTTGGTATGAGATGCTAATGTATGCTAATAATTATGTAGGTACTTACCAACCCAACCAATAGTTTTAGAAAGTTAAACGAGTGGAAATCAATTTGAGCTGTTTAGTATTTTGAAAGGAATTAAATTTTTGGGGGGTTTATTTGTGTATTAATCTGGGAGTCATAGATATAGATACTCGTAACCGGCGCGTTTGTATGAGAAGATGCATGAATGTGGAAGAAGCAAAAGAAGTATGCAAGAATCGTACCAAGTGGCGGTCTATAGTTCTTACACACCCCTGTGTGATACGAGTATTTAAAGTGATACGAGTTATATTTTAAACCAATTACTATTATATGTTTTCAATGTATAATAAAATTCGACGATTAACGATAACATTGTTAATTATATTAAGGGGATCAAACAATTTAATTGTATAATCAGTGGATCACTGAGATATAATAAATAATCTTATTTTTCCTCAAGACTAAGGAATGTATTTTTCATTAGGGGAACTTATTATTGAAGACGTCTAAAAATCTCTCGATTAGCTCTTGATCTTTGAATTAAAGACAGAGATTAGTTCAGCGGATTTTTCTCGGAATTGTTGAGGAAAATAAGCCTAAGTTAAGAGAGTCCATTTTTTAGCCAGGCCAGACTTAGCAGATGAATAGTACGAATTAGGGTTTGTGGAAATGTAATGTTATGTCCTGTATTATGTTATACAATAAAGAGCTATATACAGTTAGTATACAGGTTTATTTTCAGCTTAAATTTTTCATAGAATGATTCTTAGATTACCTACTCAAAATAATATTAGTCTTTCTTGACCTCAACGTGACACGCTGTCACTTATTTTCTTTATTGGTGGAGTTATTTTCCTCGTAATTCTAATACATTAAATGCAACGAGTTTTTTGTCTCTGTTATTTCAAGACCATGACATGATAACGCTGTGATTAATATTATTTCTATTTTTTAATAGAAATTTTAACATTTTCAATTTGTTTATTGAGAAATGTAAGTACATCCACAGGTCTAAGACCGAACCCTTTCACAAATCCTTAACAATAATACTTACAAACCTCAAAAGGAATTCTCACTGAATTCGTTTTATTAAATGTACAAAGATTTTCTTAAATTGAAAGGGTATTGTTATGTTATTTAAAGAATAAATACTTTAATGTGGCGGTGGTTAGCGATAAGTGTGTGAATTCACAAAAAAATCTAGAGTAGGTACTTTAGCTAATGTATAGATGGTATGTTATGTTAAGTTGATAACATAACATAACATACCATCACGCCTGTACTCCCCAAAGGGTTAGGCAGAGGCGTACTAATGTACACCCACAGTTCGCCGGTAAGTTTAGGTCCCATGTAATAGGGGGCGAGCCTATTGCCATTAACCGGGCACAAATCTAGACTCCGAGCTGCTACTGAGAATTTCATAGAAAAACTCAATAACACTTTGCTCGACCTGGGGATCGAACCCAGGACCTCTAGCGTAGCAATCGCGCTTGGGACCACTAGACTAATGATAACATAATTAACATAACATACCATCACGCCTGTATTCCCCGAAGATGCAACTAAGAAGGATGAATTTAATTTAATATTTCATTTAGATATATTATTATAGTATTTTTCTTTTTTAGTTTTTAATTGTATCCTATAAATAAAATGTGTTATGGCGGTCCCACAAACAATGACTGTTAACACGGTAATCAGTCATTGTTTGATGGGCTAACTTAGCTTTTCCTTTTTGTTACACACATCATTAGTGCATGCTGTGTTCTTCTTTAAGTAATGGGGCACTTAGTTATTTAAGTGGAAATGCATATTCTTTTTAATGTATTAGTGTACTCATTGTTGAAGAGCCAAATAAAATAAATAAATAAATAAATAAAAGATCCCCACATGTTATTCGAAGCATTTATTATCTATTAACAGTGACAACAAAAGTTTCTCACAATACAGACAGTTCTATACCAAAACCAGTGTTTTCGACTATCATTGTCCCAGACTAGTTTACCCCTGGGACGTGCCTGCACAGCCCCTAACGATACAGACTGAATATATTTACGAGTCTCAAAACTTTAGAGCCATCTGCTTAGATTTAAATATATAAGGTGTCGGTCGGTAGACAGTTCGAAGACGGAGTTATGAAAATAAGTGACTAACTGTAGAATATAGGTGATGAATATGGTGATATTCTTGAGTCTGTGACTTAGTAAGCATTATATGCGTCTTTAAGATGGGTGTTGAAGTAATTTCATATATGAAATATCTAATCTATAATATCCCTTATATTTTATTCCATAACTTATATGTTTGCCCTTTCTGCTAACAAATTAAAAAAAATATATTATTGAGTCTAAGTTACTGTATACATTATTATTAATTTGTGTACTTTAAAAAAAATCGTATAATATTGCAAATTTTGTTTGTAGGCTATTATAAAATCGCATGATAATAAAAAGTTTTTCTAGATTTATATTCTGTGGAAAATGTTATGTTACACATTTACTCACTTTTGTCATTATCACTATCAAATATTATGTAATGCATTACTGTTCTATAATAGCCCTTTCTACTATCGGATGACCAGCACGAAAAAGCGACATCGATTCATGGTGGAAATTACGAAAACCCGAACGAAACGCTGTAAGTCCACTTTTATCATGCGTAACGCTGAAATGTGGAATGCGCTTCCCGAGTGGGTCTTCCCCGATCGATATAATCTGGTGTCTTTAAATCACGAGTGAATCGGTTTCTTCTAAGCAAGCACGTTCCATTGTAGATCACAGTATCGCTTATAGGCGAAGTGGTGGTCAAGCGTAAACCTATCACAAATATAAAAAAAATAAAATCCAAGTTAAAAGTGCCCCAGAATTTACCACTTAGTGTTAAATTTATATCGTAATAATAATATATTATAATTTATTTAATTTTTTAGTTTTGTAAGATTACTTATCCCATTAATACGTTTTCGTGGTGTACCGTGTTTATCTTACTAAAAAAAAGATATAAATATAATGACTACCAAATTTAGTAAATTGATCACCAAAAATGCTTACCAAAATAGATAAATGGTCATCAAATTTGGTTTAGGTTAGGTTAGAACTTATTTTAGTGATCATTTACTATTTTTTGGTGATCATTTACTATTTTTGGCAATATAAAGTGATTTTTTTGCCGTTACATTTTAATAAATCTGGTGATTAGTTAAATATAAGCCTAGCATATGTGTGTATGTATGGATGTTCGGTCGTAGCTTACTGCCTTAGCTGTTGTCGCATGGCGCTAATAAGACCTGTAGGCAAACTTAAGTATAATTAATTAATAACGGTGGCATGCAACAACGGGTATGAACTGGTATGGGTCCGGCATGGTGTAAAGTAAGCACTTTACCCCATGCCGGACATCATTTACAAACATGTTTTATTGTCTTTTTGTGATTTTTTTGCATTTTCCATGCTAAGATTATAAAGTTATTTTAGTGAAGGAAAAATTCACCAACATCACCTTATGACGTAAATTCAGAATGTGAAGGCAAATTTCGATCTGGTGGGTGGGACTCGCGGTGGCTTAGTGGTCAGAGCGTCCGGTGTATCTAACCAGAAGATGCAGGTTCGAATGCCGCCCGCGATTGAATTTTTCCTTCACACAAAAAAATAGTCTTTTGGCGAGATATTTAGGTTTGAAATCGAGGCGCCGATGGGTGGTCTAGGCAATTGAATAAAGATATTTCGGACGTCGAATGGTGGCCTCAGCATTAAATGGGTTATTACCCTAACTTTTATTTTCTTATATATTCTTAATATTTATTGATCTAAAAATTCCTATTGAAAACTTTGGCAATTAAAGGACGTAAGTAAATGGAAATACGTTAAGTTGCTTGTAATGATTGTGACTTTATAAAATATAGATATCTACTCTTTTCAAAACTTGCCAGATGGCTCAAAACTTGGAAAATATTTATTCAAAACACATTGAATCTTTGTAACTTATATTCTAAAACAGCACTTTCCATTCTGTTGACATTTTGTTAACGCTTTTCGCCATCTGTAACCCTTCTTACAAAGTTCACTAAAATTATTGCATATTTTAGGTCAAGTTGTGTTATCAACCAGGAAACGCATCTTGTGAAAACAAGTTTGTAGCTTTGCTATTTAAAGCTGATAGGCTCGCTTAATATATTATGTATTTGTCCTATGCAGATAAGAGAACACGAAAAGTTCACTTTCGTTTTCATGTGATCAAATATATAATGTACTAGCTTCTGCCCGCGGCTTTGTCTGTTTGCGTGGACTGCAGGATCGGGCCCGACCTGGATAAAAAGTAGTCTATGTGTTATTTTAGGCTATAATCTATCTGTGTGCCGAATTTTATTCAGATCCGTTCAGCCATTCTGGCGTGGAAGAGTAACAAACATCTATACATACTCACAAACTTTCACGTTTATAATATTGATTTTGATTTTGATACTGATTCTTGAATACTAAAAAAATTACTGTTCCTTTATATGGAATCCAAACAAAGGTTCCTTAAATCATAATTATTAGGTATTTATGATTATACGATAATGATTATAGGAATAAAAATTATCATAAGAATATAATGATTACTCCCCTGTGGGAGAAAGGCGTGAGTGTATGTATGTATGTATAATGATTACTCCTTAATATCTCATATCTATGAAATTGCTTCTGCGAAACTGTGTCATATTAACCCAGGAATGTCAACTATTCGTTCAAGTTTGAAGCAGGAAATGCTTATACAAGGTGTCTGCATAACTGGAGCGTTATCGAAGACCTTGGGCCGAAGGCTGGGGTAAGACAAATAGCTGTTTGATGAACACCCTTGAGTCCCTCGCCTTTGGCCTGCATTTTGTTAGGACTGCATATCTTGCGGGAAATAAATGACTGGGTCCGGGGAGTATTTATGTTGTTTTGAGGAAAAGTATGGTAGGAATTGATGTGCTGCACTGAGTCAAATAAATATTGGAATGAAGTTTCGACGCATAACTTTAAGCAAACATAATATATATGTCGCAGTTGGATTGTATAATTTGCTGTTTTACATAATCGCTAGCTGTTTTACAAAACTATTCGAAAGCTGAATTATTGTATATTGTTATAATTGCTGATCTTCAGCACGCGGAAATACATTAACGTTTTGCGTTCATCAATACAGCTGTTCGATTAGCAGTTATGAGAAACAGCGTATTATACAATCCAACTTCGACAAATATACATAAGATATTTCGTTTGCCTAAAGTTATGCATATTAAGTAGGTATATTATGTATTAACTTGTATGAACGTACATCCAATAAGGCCCCACAAGATCAATTTGATTTGATTTTAAGATAGGAGGCGAGCATATTGCAAATATAATAATATATGAAGTCTAGGATAAGTCCTAGACTTCATATATTATTACGAATCATACATTTTTTTATTAGTTTCACAAAATCATTCATCTCATAATAAATAAGCTTTGAACAGAAAAAAATATAAAACCCACGCAATTGAAGAAAACCCACAAGTACAAAGCAAGTTATTGAACCTAAATTATTTAGGAAATATCCTATTGGAAGGGTTTATTTACCCAGAATAGTTGGTATAGGTACGTTTTTGTTGACAGTTAAGGAAATGAAGCAACGAATAGTCGGGAAATACAAAAGTATTTCGCGACTACGAGCTACTAGAAGCTACGGGCAAAAGCCCGTATTATAATATACTACCGAGATTATAATATACCTACTGAGTCCGTTTCTGTCAGTTATTTGTACGTTTCTACCAATCGCTCTGCTAATTATAATATCTTAATATTTAGTTCATATCGGCAGTAGGTAAGGTGCCACGGAGATACTTCGACATACTCGAAAGTAATCATGTATTTTATTTATTAAACAGTTTCGAGTGTAACTATTTAATTCGTGCATAATACATCGCTAGTACTGAATATTTGACTGCCTCATTAGTCTAGTCGCCCCAGGCGCGACTCCTATGTTAGAGGTCCTAGGCTCTAAGTATCCCCAGGTCGATCAAAGTGTTATTGGGTTTTCCTATAAAATTCTCAGTAGAGCTTGTAGTCTTGATTTCTGCCCGGTGAATGGCAATAGACTCGCCCCCTATTACATAGGACCTAAAAACACACCGGCGAACTGTGGATGTGTATTAATACACCTCTGCCTAACCCTTTGGAGAATACAGGCGTGAGGGTATGTTATTGAATTGCAACTTACTATGTCTAGAGTAGGTTAGTGCTTTTTAATAAAACTGTGCCAAACCTTGACAAAGGAGTAAGAGATTCTAATTACAATAAGTATATTATTGTAACATTTCACGAATACTACTACAATAAGTAAGAAACCTGAGACGCATGGTGTATGTAAGCCTACTTCACCACCACATATGTATATATATATGTATATATCCCTTACACTATTAATACCATAATAACATACATTACTGGCTAAATCTGATAATCCAATAATGAAAGCAAACATCAACATAATGATATAACATTACAAAATCACCCAGTCATTGTGGGCCCGCGTCCCGGTGTACGCTGGAGATAGTTGCGGATCATCCATCATTGGTCCTCACTCGATTAGATTTAGATTTCGCTTGTAATCCTTCGGGTGTGGTTAGGGTTGGGGCTTCACTGCTTTCGTATTAATATTTAGTTATTTTAGTAAGGTTATTTTTATTTCAGCAATGTCTTAATATATTTGCGTCGTACCGCGAATAATTAAGAGTTGTGACACCCTAAAAGTGAATTATTAGAGGATTTTCGACTGGAGTAATAAAGTAATTTGGCATTATACGTAGTTATGAGGATGATGAAAAAGTAAAACTCATTTATTTTCACGATGAATCTATAAAAAAAATCTTAATTGGTGTGTAACGCTTATTAAATTAAATTAGATAAATTTAAAAATTATAGCTGATCGTTTCTCATATTTACATTCTACACGACACACGTTTGATCTTACTTTTATCCCTAAGTTACTCGCTACATTACCCTCTCTCTTTGGAGCCTTACACCCATCACGTTCAAGGCCTCAGGATTAATCTTGTGCAGCTCCCGTCTGACAATCGTGAAGGTTGCATCATTCTTCCTACATATTGAAATTTCGGCCTCCGAACGTATTCTTTCCTCCAAGGCTACGTACCTATAATGTGCATGTAATATCCCTGACATCAATATGCTTTGACAGTTGTCTGACTTATGTTCGTGATTCTGGCGTATTTCCTGGTGATTTGATATGCTGAAAATTGATGAATGATATGCGGAATACAGATTTTTTTTATCTTGAGATAAGGGTTTAAAGTTTGAATACGATTTTATAATACATTGCACTTATAAGGATTAGGTGAGATTAACAAAAGATATAGGTACATATGTACTTGATCATTTAAACATTTTTAGATGAAGACTTTAATAAGAGTATTCAAAGTTTATCACCGTATATTACTATATAGGTAAGTAAACAGTCTCAACGGCGTGTGCTACATAACAAGTCTATAAACAGGAAAGTGCCATAAAATCAACATATTTACTAACTTTATGTGAACATCGTAAATTGAAAAAGAATTTAGTGTAGGTACGAAGATGTATAATTTTTATGAGCATGTGCCTTTCTTACAGTCTCAATCTCAACTAAATAATATTGGATAGAATATAAAAATAAATTCACGTAATAAAATGTATGTGAGCTAATGGGAGAGTGCACAGACACGCGTAAAATGAAATGGTGCGCGTGTAATGTTGTGAAAATTCCGATAGATAGCGCGATGCGCAAATGTAAAGTTGACGCCCTGATGCAAGTATTTCCTTTATAAGCATACGATTACTGAATACGTAGATATATACATTTTAATCCCTAAAGCCGATAAATTCTCTTAGTTAACGATAATTAGATTTATGATTGACATTCTACTCCAGACGAGATAAACAAACAAGCTATTGTTCTATAAAATATTAATCAGCCTTTCAATTTAATCACTTGGCCAATACAACCCGCACTGACGTTTCTACTTCATTACTTATCCAAAGCTTCTATAGTAGGTTTAATTGCAGATTTAGATTAACATTCGATTCTTTTGTTCATTTTATGGAAATGTTTTTCAAAAGATTGATTCACACGTCACACTGGCGAGACATGATGTCTGTTTTTACAAGCCTTTATTTACTATACTCTATTGTTTATAGTATATATATATCGGAGAATGGGCAGGGATTACTACTACCAGTCTCGTAATCAGAAGTGATAGCCAAGTCATTAGGTACCTCAGTGGGCGCAAGAGTGGGTTATGCTGGTTCGAACATTAAAACACACATTTAGAAGTCATTAAATCTCTCATTTAAGCTGACTTCTCAGGTAAACTGTTACCCCGTCAATATTACAATACAGACAACCCCAAAACGCCCGCGTGGCTTCACTAGTGCTATTTCCTACTGGGAGAAGATGCCACAAGAAACTCCCAAGCACATTTGTCTGTTACTACAACGTTAACAATAACTTTGTGGGTAGAATTATAAAGGAACGTGTGACCGTTCCACGACGTGCGCACAAGTCTTTTTTTTTTTTTTTTTGAATGGTGATGGCTGTTGATTCAGGGAATCTTCACAGCGTAACCGGACTTGGTGGCGAGGCACCGAATGCCTCCAGCCAGGAGCATCTTATAACTAAGCAACAGCAGCTAAGGGCGTCCCCTGCGGGACTCGACCTCGGCTTAGGGCGTTGCTGGGGGGACAGCTAGGGACGGCTGGATCTGGGTTAAATTATTTAGGGGCTAATTTAAAGCTACTGGCTCGGCGCGGGCTGGCTCGAGCAAGGGACGGGGAGGGTTACCATTAGAGGGTCTTCGCGACGGGCCTCGCCGGCGAGGACGGTATATCGGATTGCGTCTGTGTGTGTGGGTTTTGAGAGTGCTTGTCTCTCGGTTAGATTCCTGTAGGAGGGTGATAGGGTCGTCTGGGTAGGTCAGAGCGTGCCGTGGACGGCGGACTCTACTGATTTGGGAGGGTTTGTAGTCGGCGCTACTAACCACTAGGGGGTTGGGGTGATGGGGGGCCCGATCGAAGAAACGCTTGGAGGTGCGTTTCATAAACTGCTTGATGGTGGGCAGTTTCAGATCGACATGGAGTTCCCTATTGCGCACGAACCACGGGGCGCCCGTGGCTTTGCGCATGAAACGGTTTTGGAGAGTTTGCATCCTTTGGATACCGGACCCTTCGATGTGTGCGAACACAACGCTCGCATAGGTCATGATGGGTCGAATACACGTTAAGTAAATTCTCACCTTATATTTAAGGGACAATTTACTGCGTGCATTGAGCATGCCGTGGAGGCGTCCGAGAGCGAAAGCGGCGCGAGCGCGCACCGTCTTTATGTGCTCTCGGAACGAGAGACGATAGTCGAGAATCACGCCCAGGTATTTGGCTTTCTTTTCCCAAGGGATCGGTTGGCCGTAAAGGGAAATGGGACGGACTTGGTCGGAGCGGTCGTTGCTTTTGTGGAAAAGAACGGCCGCGCTCTTGGAGGGATTTACCTCGATTCTCCATTTCCTGAACCAATTACCGAGGTCATTGACCGAGGTCTGGAGAATCTTGGTGACGGAGGGTAGGGATCTGCCGGAATGGTAGATAGCCGTGTCGTCGGCGAATAGAGCCAACTTCGACTTGGAATTTTTAGGGATATCGCTGGTGTACAGCGCGAAAAGGAGCGGGGAGAGCACGGAGCCCTGAGGGACTCCGGCGCGGATAGGATGAGGGGTCGACAGAGCGCCGCCCTCTATGCGATAGCGAAAAGTGCGATTCGACAAAAAGTCTCGTATGATGAGCACGAGACGGTCAGGCACATTTAGGGAGTACAGCTTGAAAATCAAGCCGTTGTGCCAGACTTTGTCGAAGGCTTTCGCTACGTCGAAGAAGAGCATGCCTGTCGTCAATCCGCGCTGGAACCCAGCGCTGATGTGTTCGACAATGCGATGCACTTGTTGGACGCACGAGTGTTTGGTCCGGAAACCAAACTGCTCGTCGGGAATGAGTTTATTGGATTCGGCAAAATCCTTTAATCGGGAGTAAATGAGCTTCTCATAAATCTTCCCGAGAACGTTGAGAAGACTTATGGGACGGTAACTGGTCGGCTCAGTACGGGGTTTGCCGGGTTTGGGGTGCGCACAAGTCGACCACCAGCTGTGTAATGGGACTCCGACCGCAGCTCGACTTGCCGTCGCAGTGTTTGCCCCTTCCAACTGTCACGCCTTTGATACCACTTCGTGCCACCAGGTGGCGCTAGCGTCGCAATTAGTCAACAGACCATCCGTAATCATTTCTTTCTCCGACATAATTATATAAAAGGTTTGTTATAGATTCAGTTATTCATCCTTTATTTGAATTACTTACTAAACAAGGAAGTAAAACCTACATATCTTCTTTATGTATATTTCCTGAGAGCTCCTTCGCTTCGCCATATTTTAGATTTTTCGAGCCAATGAGAGGGCGTAAAGGCGTAGATACACAGTTGTGTATTTCATTCTTAATCAACTTCAATTATATGTTCTGAAAGCATTAATTCCAAGTTATGTGGCTCAATATTTAGTTTAAGTTTAAGTTGCATCTCAATAATACAAAATTAAAAAGTTATTATGAGACGCTAATGAATCTGTAATTATACTTAATACATTCTATGGTCCAGCTATAAATATTTTTATTATTTCGCCAAATAACATACATGTTTAATGCTTATACTGAGCTAATATTAGCGATAATGGCTTTGTACCTTTTGCCAATACAATTTTTTTAAGTCAACTTCAATTATATAACAATCTTGTACTTGTAAGAAAATATTAGTAGGTACTTCCTAAAAATCTGATATGATGCAGACATACGCGTATGATCACTCCATATTTTATTAATCCATGTTTAAGAGTAATAAAAACAATAAAGTATATTTAAGTCGCTGCTTGTTTGAGAACCTTAGAAAATTTAACAGAACGTAGGTAATAATATTATAATTCAAATGTTTCAAATAATTATTATCAGGTCTTCTGATAAAATAAGCCCAATGAGTCTGATTTTAGTAAAAAAATATTTGCAAGAAGAGTTTCAAGAATAAACTTCGTTTGAATAATTACAATTTTATAGAACTTATACTAGATCAAAACTATATTTTGATTAGGTATTAAGTGGACTCTAGATTTTAACTTTGGAAGACATCATTACATATGAATCGGATAGATAGGTATGCTTAGAAAATTAGATTTTAAATTCCAGATATAGGAGGTTTGGCTATTATAAGTGTAGGCATTAGAAATATTCAAGCTGGGAAAGTAGCAGCCTTTTAAATAAACATGAAGAATATTGCAATATTTATAAAAAATCAACAAGGTAAATAAAAATTTTAGTACGGCCTCGAGACCTATTTACCTTAGCACAAATTTCTGAGCAGCGACACACGTCCCGACTTCAAGTTTTAGAGGACCCAAGCTCCTTAAGGGATTATATCATTCCGTAGAATGTTTCGCATTGGGCTCTAAGTGAGGCCTAAGGACTTAAACTACATGTTAGAACTAGGGCAATACAGCAATATTTTAGACGCGCTGTCAATTCGTCCGGAGCACAGTTAACCTTGTGGAAAATATTAAGGGACTAAAATATATATTTAAAGAAAGAAAATTGGTTTATTTCCTCAACCGCGGACATACAGAGACAGTGGAAACACAAAAAAGTATACAAAAATAATACTCCACATTGGCAGCACTGTTCCAATGTCACACAAGGCTGTAAAACTGACAGTGACAACAGAAATTCTGACAGAATGCACATCATGCGTAAAATTAATAATTTACGAAAAACAATAACAACCAACGTTAACAAGTTACAAGACTATTAGAACTTAAAAATTTATATAGAATTTTAAATATCATATCAGATCATTGAATCACTGTGTGAAATCTTGTGCAGCGCAGGAATTTTATCACTTTTAATACAATTCAACAAACTGTGAAGAATTAGAAATATGTATTATAAAGAAGAGAAGATCTTTACCGAGTCACAAACAGAGATCAAGTAACTAATTTTATTATATAAGACCCAAGATCACCTGGTGTTAATAGGCATAGAACTCGCCTTCTCTCTCTCTTTCTCTTTAGTCTGACTACACCAACTATTTAAAATAATCTAGAGAAATATAAAATAATATTCAAGTATGATTTTCATTGTCAAGTTCAAGTTATGTATTGTCAGTCCTTGCAATATAATTTTGTCTTTTCAGGACGAAAGTATAAGAAATTGAAGGCCGCGTTAGTCTAATTAATCAGTGTTCGAGTCAGTCACTTGAACTAGGGTTAGGTTATACAATACGGATCATAAATCTCGCATTTTCTGTTCGAGACATCGAGCAAGGTCATCTGAAACAACAAGAAACAGCGCTAGAGATATCTCAGACAGCAAATTCAAAATAACTCGCCTAATTTAAGGACCTTCCATCCATAACCTACTTAAAAACTCTCTAAAAAAATCCCCCTACTTATCTTCTTAATAACAAACTCGTTTCAACTCCGTATATAATCCCATATGATCCTCGGACGCACCTGTTCAGATCGCAACAAGTCTTGGAGATCCCGCCCCGGCGACCTAGTTCATCGACCTACATTTGTGCCGCCCCCCTCCGCGCAGCCCCGTGACCCAACCAGCTACCAGTCTTACTTGGTCCCGGACCATCATAATGAAAAAGGAAGTAGAAGGTGCCCTGAGACAAGTCGTATGACGATATCTTTACGTGCAGCGCAATTTTTTTACATACCATAAAAATGCCTGTATGTTTTCGGCAACAATCGTGCCTTTGATAGTGAATTTCAAGTAGCTGACTATTGTGGAAAGAGAGTTTGGTCGTATCTTTCTTCCAAAATAGGGTCTTTTGGGATCTTGATTGGAAATAAAATGAAAGGATTCGAACCTGCGTCTTCTGGTTAGGTACACGAGACGCTTTAGCCTCTAATAAATAACTTTATAATCTCAACATGGAAAATGCAATAAAAAAAATCACAATAAGATTGTTATTGTTATATCTGTCTTAGAATTTGTTTAGATTCTGAGCATATAAAGTTTGATAATTCTTTTACTCATATATAAAATCTGCTGCAATTATATAGATAGCAACTTCAACAAGTCTTGGTTTCGCTTTGTCAAGGAGTCCCTTTCAGAGAATATAGCAGTCATTAGCAGTATAGCATCATTTATGTGTCCTGATGAGTCATACAATGGTATGGCTGAAATGGCGACCTGTCAAACCAAACCAATCTATCGAACTGTCGACCTGTTGCTTTACCGACCTGTCGAATAGATCTAGAGTTCGATAGATTTTTGAAGCGATGCAATTATACACCAACTTCAACAAGTCTTGGGTTCGCTTTGTCAAGGATAGTGCCTTTCAGGGAATAGAGCAGTCTCTATCATCTGTGTGTCCCGATGAGTCCACAATGTTATGGCTACAAAATGGCGAACTGTCAAGCCCAACAAATCTTTCGAACTGTCGACCTGTTACTCTATCGACCTGTCGAACAGATCTATAGTTCGATAGATTGTTGGAGCGACATTCCAAAGGTTCGACAGGAAATTCAATCAGAATATTTTAGAAAACTACCCCATTAGCCTAATGGTCTTGAGCGCGACAGCTACGCTAGAGGTCCTGGGTTCAATTCTCAGGTTGAGCAGTGTTATTGGGCTTTTCTATGAAATTCTCAGTAGCAGCTCGGAGTTTGGGAATTGTGCCCGGATAAATGGCAATAGGCTCGCCTCCTGTTTTATGGGACCTAAAATTACCGGCAAACTCTGGTTGTACATTAGTACACCTCTGCCTAACCCTTCGGGGAATACAGGTGTGATGGTATGTTATATGTTATGTTATATTTTAGGAATTGTTTTTGTTCTGGGTTAAATATAACCTAAAGCTTTTCACTCTCTATGGTTTTTTCTCAAAATCATGTTCTTTCTCCTTATCGCTCCAACAATCAAATTTATCAAATATTTCCCCTGTTGTTTTAAACAAATTAATGGTGTGCCCTTGTTTTATTAAAATCACTGATTTGGAGCTATATTAATAGACTTTTCGTTATACGCTAGTTAGCATCGCTCTGTTATTAGGACATTTATCCTCTGCGAATATAATATTATATTGTTCACTACGAAAACCCTTAAATAAATACATTCCCAAATAACAAGAAAAATCCAATATTCACGAAGAGCAAAAGGAAGCAGAAAAAAATAAAAGATTTTAATCCAAGACGGCTGTACAGACAACGAAATGAGGTTTCCAAGGCCGCGATGTCCCGGCTCTTGCTTCCCTGGCTACTCTTCTTATGCATTATACACGGGACATTGTTCGCATTGCCCGACCATTCTCAGTTATTTAATAACTGTTTGTGTGCACAAATTGAAATAAACTCTAAATTTCAATTAAATTTTTAGCAGTTATGTATATGTTAAGTAATAATGGCTTTATACTTTGTTAGTTGGCTTGATTTTGGTTAGTAATTAAGTTTAGGATATAGAGATATGGATAGCTGATTATTTACTGTTATTATTTTAATTTGGGTGTTCAATCGCATCGGGTTAGTCTGGAAGCTAACTGAATATCATTGGGGAAAGAGGCTAGGAGGATGATTAATCAATTTTGATTTTATGTCTTTTGGTTTTACGAGTATACGCAAGACTGTTATGAGAAATATTGAGTTTGTTACCAACGTTTCTTTTGCTTCTAGAAGATATTAGTGTGTATTTAACTCTAAATTAATAAAACCCTACTTGATCTGTGTAAAACCATATGGTTGTTGTCAGTACATGAGGAACACCAAGAATATATCCCTAAATCTCGTTTGATAAGAGGTATGTATGACCTGTAAATTAAAAAAAATGAGTAAGTAGATATTTTAGTTTTTAGGATAATTCCAAAACTGTATATTTGAAATTACTTTAGTAATATTGTGCAAAAAATACCAGTAGAATAAATACCCATTCACACATTGTTATGTAGGTACAAAAATTCAGCCTTAATTTTAGTTACTGTTTCAGTTTCTAGGCTATTCTATAGTCAGGTGTTTGTTTTCCCAGACATCAATGACACACTTTTCTGTATTGTAAGTGGGACAATCACGTTGGTCAAAGACCTGTAGCTTGTAATTAGCTGTCCGAACCATAAGGTATTGTTATTGCAATAGACGCTACTGAATCTTGTAATTAAAAGTATTAAACAACAAAAAAATGATGACATCTTGATGCAAATACATCAGAAATTAAAATACCGGATTATTAAAACGAACAAGACTTCTTTATTATCATACTTTCTAACAAGTAGTTTCAAACTGCATGATAACATTTACGTGGAAACTCTTTTTACCCGACTATGAAAAAAAAAGATGGGTAATGACAGTCTATGTATGTATGTATGTATATGCTATGCTATGGCCAGTTGGTGTCAACTTGACTATAATAACGGGGGCATGCGACCACGGCTATAAACTGGACACCACTGTTCCTGGGCATAGGAAAATTATCTTGTTTTATACTTTTCAGTTGATTTTTCGTTGTCGGATTTTAGGTTTTTGGCTTTTGTTTTATTTTAGGGGATGTATTTAGTTCCTATTAGTTTCTACCTAAGTTTAGTTAAATTTTATTTTTGTACATATCTATTTCTTTCTCAAGTAGTTTAAAATCAGCACTGAATGTTGAGATTACGGATACAGTTAACGCCAAATTATTGAAACTTAAGTACTGTTGAACATGATCCGGAAATTATACTATTCATTAAAGGTCAATATTAAAAGTATCCCACGCGTAAACATTTTGAATTATTATAATTATATTAATTAAAGTATCGAAATAACTTTTCAGGGGTAAAAATTAATTGTATCCAATTTCATAATATACTCGTATATTTACTTATATATATATTTTCTACAAAGTAGATTATTAATAGTAACTGAGACAGGCTACTCCAAGGTTAAATTTACGTATACACCAATATATAAAAAATGGTTCAGCCGTTTAGGCGTGAAAATTTAATAGACAGATTGACAGTTTCTTTTGCATTTATAACATTAGTAGTAGGTACTAGTATGGATTTTCATTGAACCCAGATAGCAATGTTTGATCAAGGTGAGTGACCCACTTACAATGATGGACAAAACCTGCAGTCCGTAATTAGTTAGCTGTCACATGTCGCTCATGTTATTGGAAATGAGTTTGACAAAGGAATATATTCCTTTAGACAGCACAGTCACAGTAGAACCACGTTTATTTTTTCCAAGTAGCAATTCACAAACATAATGTAGCGTAGGTAGATACAGAAAAAATGGATTCGGTTCCATTTAAGACAATTTTATTGTTAGTGGTAGTCAGAAGCCCAAAAAGCCTGATAAACGCTTCTTTCTCAAGATATCAGTATTTTCTATCAATTGATTGCGACTTGCTGACTTGTGATAGCAGTAGGTACCGACAAGCTTAATTTTTGCACAAAATTATAGTATCACATTCTGTAGAACAGTCAAGTTACTACTACCATTTTTCGCCTACCATATCCATACTTCCGTAATCTATTACTTGAGATCAAAACTATAACTGGATATAACTCATGATTTTCTCATAGCTATGCTATATAAAAATCTAAAATATAAGGGAACGATCCCAGTAGCCTGTGTACAAAAGGAATAATAAATTGAGTTGCATCATAAAAACTCACGCCCATTGGCTGCCGTGTCCCAATTACATAATTTAGGGGCATCACTACATTTATTCCCATCGACACGCATCTGATCGTATGATTTCGTCCGGGTCACGTTCTAGGCTTCACAGTTGAAATTAATTGTGCACTTTTTTCAGATACTTATAATGTTAGAATAAGCAAACACATACCATCACGCCTGTATTCCCCGAAGGGTTAGGCAGAGGCGTACTAATGTACACCCACAGTTCGCCGCTTTGTTTAGGTCCCATGTAATAGGGGGCGAGCCTATTGCCATTAACTGGGAACAAATCCAGACTCCGAGCTGCTACTGAGAATTTCATAGAAAAACCCAATAACACTTTGCTCGACCTGGGGATCGAACCCAGGACCTCTGGCTTAGCAGTCGCGCTTGGGACTACTAGACTAATGAGGCAGTCTAGTCATAGATTAATAAGCAAAATTTAAATGAATTATTGTTGATGGGGCGTTTAGATATATATAGGTTCGGAAATGAAACAACGATGCACGATCTTACAATTCACTGGCGTCAACGCAAGATAACATTGCCATGGTGGTAAAATGCTACCCGTTACTCGAATCTTTGTAGTTGAATTTTCTTCGTAGGGCTGATCGCTACGTTCAAAATAGTAGTTTTGGGTATAGGTTACTACATGGCAGATAAAAATATATCGTCTCCTGAGATTATTCGCGATAATCTCATATTCCATTAAGAATTTTTTTCAAACTTCTAATCCCAGCGGTCTGCGCTGGATGTTGATATGCCAGTCGGTGAGTCAATCAGTTACTTTGTATATGTATTTGATCCAGTAAAAATATTTTCATCAATATATTTTTTTTTAATTAGAGACCATCCAATATAGTTTTTACAAATATGAATTCAATTAGGACTAAAAATGAATACATAGATGAAGATATAAAATAAGGCTTTTGCCGAGCATTGTTTTTTTTTTGTATTTATCGAATATTTTATCAATCGAAAATCATATTTTGGTCTCAAGAATATTTCGTATTAAGTACTAAATAATTTTATGTAATCCAAAAAAAGGCGTAACTACATGTGTGCGTTTTACTTAAATAACGTAGGACTCATAAGATAAGTTGGCCTTAGACCTCACGGTAGGTGTTTGCCTATGCAAACACCGTGACTACACAGTTTGTGAGTATATTGTTGTAGAAATATCTATACATTTCTACAACAATATACTCACAAACGGTTTAGTCACGACTTTATAATATTTTATTAAAGGTTATTTTGACGGTACTCGTAAGTACATGGTTTCTGGTATTTCAGTGAAAAATATGCATATGTTTCGTAGAATAATGCCTAAAAGCTCTTTTACTTTCCTTGCTCGAAAAGTGACACATTAATACTCTAATACCGGGGTAGAAAGTAGCACTTTACAGCCCTGTTTTTTGTAGGTGTTCTGTTCTTGATAGGCTTACGCTTGATCACCAGTTTGCCTGTCATTAAGCGACACTATGATCTACGATAGAGCCAGTAGAAACCGATTAAATCGTAATTTAAAGATACCCAGATTATTTAAATCTTAAGCTTAAGCTTAATTCGACTACAATACGTTTCAAATTTAATTGAATAATGCTCAGTCATTTCCGACTTTTGTATTGTAATGCGTTGGTACAAGGTTAGGGAGGAAAAGGATGGGTGTATAGGGGGTTCTGTTGGAGCGAGCGCGAGGGGTGTAGAGGAATGCAAGGCTAAGAGGTCGCAGGTAGTACAGTGACCTGACCTACATTTGGTTGCAGGGTGCCGTGTAAATATTGATTTAGTGACCTTTTCCACTTGTTGCTTCATGTTCGAAGATGCGACCAGGGGTTTTGGATGGTTACACGATGGTACACATTTCTAATTCCAACTTTAACTCATAAAAATTAAAGTTTTCTAGTTGTTTTCTTGCCCTCTGTGTTATTACGTCACATGTCAGTGAACTTCTTTTTCGAAGTTCTCTATTGTGAACTACCGCAGCCCTCCTTGGGTTGAGGTAGTCCACTTTGGACTGTAGGCTGTGCTCATGGTGTATGTCTATGTCAAACATGACAGGTGGGGTAACCCATGCCTATTGTTACATGAGAATATGCGTATTGTTCCATATAAGCGAAACTGGACCATGCCCTTTTAGTTTCATAATCCTACCAATATTATAAACGTGAAAGTTTGTGAAGATGTAATGTTACTCATGTTTGTTAGTACTCAATCACGTCAGAACGACTAAATAGATCTGAATGAAATTTGGTATAGAGATAGATTATAGTCTGGAATAGCACGTAAACTTTTTATCTAGGTCGAATCCAATTCTGAAGTAAACGAAGTGGCGGTTAGAAAGAAGCTAGTAATTTAATATTATATTCATAATAGGTTATCATTAACATCAGGTTACCTTATTATCCGAATGCTAGGAATCTGCAGCCTTCTATGAGAAGAGACTGCTATAATTGCTCTAAAAATACATGACTATCCTTCAGAATATGTGTTCAAATGATTAGTACTAAGTATTTGTCAGATTTTTCTTAAAAATCGTTCAATAAGCAAACTTGGTCTGCATATATATTATTTCTGTTAGCCTTTTAGGTCGTAACAGGATACTAACGTGAGTATTTTTGTTTCAGCTTGGGTGCTAGGCTGGTTAATGTGCAAGTCTGTGCCGTACGTGCAAGGCCTTTCAGTGGCCGCCTCCGTCTACAGCCTGGTTGCAGTCTCACTTGACAGGTAAGGACCTTGCTTGCTAACTTATCGGTTTTTTATCGGATACATTTCGGAGAGTGTGCATCAGATCACCACGATCTTATCCCCCCTAGCCCTTTCCACTATCGGACGACCAGAAGCACGAAAAAGCGTCATCGATTCACGGTGGACATTCCAAAAACCCGAACGAAACGCTTTAAGTCCACTTTTATAATGCGTACTACTGAAATATGGAATGCGCTTCCCGAATGGGTCTTCCCTGATGGATATAATCTGGGTCTCTTTAAATCACGAGTGAATCGGTTTCTTCTAGGCAAGCGCGCTCCATCGTAGATCGCAGTATCGCTTAACATCAAGCAAACTGGCGATCAAGCGTAAGCCTATCACGAATAATAAAAAAAAGTCGTAACCTCCAAAATACGAATACTTTTCGTAATACAGAGAGGCCTGAAATAAAATGCAGCAGTCCTAAAAATATCCCGGAATGCGCTAAAAAGGACTGCGGGATCCCAAAACGCGACCCAAAAATACCTGAGGCCAGGCCTTGACCTGGTAGTGAGAATTATTATAATAACGGACCCATTATTTGAATGGACCAGAATTCCAAGTCAAGGTTCTCGGAGCCAAAATTAGTCAAACACCCCAAGCTGACAAAAAAATGCACGGAGAATTTTGATTGATGGTGTCGAGAGTATTCTGCGATGGGATGGCGTTAGCAATTTCTCTTTTGATAAACAGAGGTCCTTTTACTTGGAATGAAATATTAAAACATTGACCTCCTTACAATTTCGTGACGAAGAGGTGTCACGAAAATATGGCGGCCTTATTTATTTTCTGAACAATTGTACGACAACTTCATTTTCTCTTCAATGTTAGAAGATAGCCTTACTCGACAAATCTGCTAAAATATGTCTTGTATTATAAAGATAACTGCCTCGTTGGTCTAGTGGTCCCGAGTGCGACTGCTACGCTAGAGGACCTAGGTTCGATTTCGAGGTCAAGCAAAGTATTATTGAATTTTTCTATGAAATTCTCAATAGCAGTTCGGAGTTTAAACTTGTGCTCGTTTAATGACAATAGATTCGTCGCCTATTACAGGGGACCTAACATACCAGTGAACTGTCGGTGTACTACATAAGTACACCTCTGCCTAACCCTTCGGGGAATATAGGCGTAGTGGTATGTTATGTTATTATGATAATACTCGTAGAATGAAATCGAATGCGTGCGTATTCTGTTAACATTCTAAAACACTGCCTTCAACATTAAAAGAAGAAAAGACTACCATAACTGAGAAATTGAAAATTCATTTAAAATAACTCGCTGCGAATCAATTCTTAGTCCCCATAATCGTGCAGAAAAGCAGAATAGATTTACTTCCTTTGCTTCCGAGTCAACCTTGTAACGTTTAAAAGGCCTTTCGAGTGACTTGCGGTGATTCCGCGAGCGTCGAACAAATCCTTATGTGTCCGTAGATCAAGGCCACTACTAGCTGTTTATGGTTTATGTGTTATTTACCTATGAATAGGGAATTATTTGTTGTATAAATAGTTACTATAGGGTTTTTAATTATGTTAAGTGAACGAATATTAACATACCATCACGCCTGTATTCCCCAAAGGGTTAGGTAGAGATGTCCTAATGTACACTCACGGTTCACTGGTATGTTTAGGTCCCGTGTAGAGGGCGAGCCTATTGCCATTAACCGGGCACAAATCTCAAACTACAAGCTGCTACTGAGAATTTCATAAAAAAAAAACGAATAAAACTGCTCGACCTGGGAATCGAACCCAGGACCTCTAGCGTGCAGTCGCGCTTGGGACCACTAGACTAATGAGGCGAATATTAAGTATCACACTAATATAATAAATACGTTACTGACCGATGTCTAAGATATTTAAAAAAGGATAATAATTAGGGGTCTTTATAAGAGCCATAGAAGGCAAAAAATATCTTTAGAATTACGTGTAAATCTTAAATGCACGAGGTCAGAAAGATTGATTGGATAGAAATTAATTCTGAACGATGATGGAGAGCGCCTCTGTATTATGGAGCAAGCATCCAGGGAGATCTCTATACAAGTTTAGCAAGAGAATAGCTTCGTTACCTGCGATAGTCTCGTTTTTCCCAATCCCGTGGGAATTTCCCAAATAATTTCTTAGTGCTTACCTAAGTTTTAAGAACTCCTATAGAAATCCTTAATATGGCTTGAAAGAAATTTAGTAACAAGATAAGTTTGTTTTTCTACTCGTACTAAGGACCAGCTTGGTTATGTAGCTGGGGGTTATGGATACCATTCTCAAATTGGACACATTTATTCTTTTTATTTTTTTTAAATAACGTTACCCCATAGGATTTTCGTCTGTATCGTTGGTGCTTTAACAAACACAAATTCTCACATACACAAACGTCCAGTTTTGGATATTGGTGTATTGCTTTTACGATCATTTAATGAGGTACTGCCTCCTTTGATATAAGACGTCAGTAACGAACTGTGTGGGTGTACATCAGTACACTAGACCTTACTCTTTGGGGATTTAGGCGAAAATTGTACGTCCCTATGATGTTGTGTATTTTATTCTAGCTAGCAAAAACACTAAGCTTAAAAAAACACGTCCCACTAGGTAATGATAGATCGTCTGCTCTCAGGGATTTGTCTTCTCACAATAAAACTTTAATGTACTAAGGTATCTAATCTATTTTTAGAAATAAAGGTGAAATTCAAGAAATAATGTATTGATACTTCGAGTGTGGTAGAAAAAATAATGTACTAAGTTCATTGACAGGTAATACATTCTTATTTTTTTAAGGTAAGGGTCCTTAGTTGCCCTACGCGGGGGTGTGAGTTAGTACGAGGCAAGTACTCCTTTATACTGGCTTCTGACACTTACGCGAATAATAGACATTGAAATAAAACTACTTTGTACGGATTTTATCGCGTTGTATTGCCACTTAGAAAGTAGGTATTTATTTTTTTATTCATTTACGGATCTGAAATTGATTATCTTTTGCTTCTCCATAGGATCAACTTTTTGGAATCGTGCAATTAGACTCAATAACGATTCATAAACACTTGTAAAAGCTTATTTGAAATAAAAACGTTTGTTACGTGGGAGAGCCATGCTTCGGCACGAATGGGCCGGCTCGACGGGAGTGATACCACGGCCTCACAGAAGACCGGCGTTAAACATCGCTTGCGTTGTGTTTCGCCGAGTGAGTGAGGTTACCAGAGGCCCAATCCCCTTTTAAAAGGTCGGCAACGCACTCGTGACTCCTCTGGTGTTGCGGGTGTCCATGGGCGGCGGTGATCGCTTACCATCAGGTGATCCGCCTGCTCGTTTGCCCTCCTATCCCATAAAAAAACATTTGAACTTTGAACTTGAACTTTGACAGGGGTAAAAAAAAATGGTGAAACAACTTGTATTCGTAAGACGATTGCTAACTCGAACTAGATCGTCGTGGAGTGCTATAACCTAACTTTACCTATTACAGAAGTGTGGAAGTAATAACTATCACGACTGTCTTCCCAAACGGTCAGGCAGAGGATAGATATGTTTACTTACAGTTCGCCACTCTGTTCTAGAACGAGAGAGGTAGAGCAAATTGGAATCGAATAATTCCACTCACAATTGGAGCTGCCCAACTGGGGAAGTACCTCCACCTTGCAGAAAATCGTAGCCAAATAACATAGCTCCGTTCTGTGTTGTGTTCCTAACGGTGAGCAATGTCGCCAAAGCTCCGCGAGGAAGCATCGTGTGTGGGGGACCAATGGTGTTTTGGTACCACCGCTATCATGCATGGCAGCATGTCTCCTATGCTGCCAGCCCAACTATTCCTCCTTACCGTAACCGCTTTCCATCAGGCTGGCCGTATGCTTGTTTGCTACCTTAGTGGTATATAAAAAAAAGGTTCCGCTTAATTAGGAGTCGAGCCTATTGCTATGCTTATTAATTAAAAATAAATAACCAAACTCCGAGTCTCTACTCAACATTTCATGAAAAAAAGAAACTAGTAACCTAGGAATCGAACCCGGACCTCACTCTCCGCAGCAGTGCTTATGACCTCTAGGCTATTAAGAAACTGTGAAAGTATTAAGCTGAATTATTATTAATACGAGTTATTTGACAGAAAACCTCAAAATACGTCAAAGGGTGAACGATAACAATAATTATGTATTCAGAAATTGACGTCAATAGATGTATTGTTTGGTATAACATTGTTAGAGTGTGGTGAAAATATTACTACCTACAAATGCTTAGAAGTCAATTACAAAATCTTTTATGAGGCAATATGGTGTTATCGGTACTATGGCAATAGAGATTATTAAAGCTATATTGAACGGTCGACTTGACACCAATTATTATGTATCAAGCTCGGTCAAAGTTGACAGCTGAAAACCGAACGCAGTACATTTTATCCTATAAAATCAGGGGGATCTCGGCCAGTTTAAATGATATAGGGCTAGATCCCTAAAAATATAGCATTATTTTGAAGTAAAAAATATAAATGTATTATTTTATCGTAGGTAATATAGGTATATATTACCCAGGCCCCATCAAAGAGATGTCACTCACGTCATTCCTAGACACTCCTGAATTTGCAATAATTCATCTCTATTTCTAAAGTTAAAATATAATAATAGTGTTTCTCTACAAATAGACACAAAAGGTTGTATCAATAATGAACGCTACACAGAAACTCAATACGTTTCCTACAGATATCTTTATTTAATTCATGAATGCTCGCCAAAATAAACCGTCTTAGATAAAACATTGTTCTTAAACAAGTCAACGAACCTATTTGCATTTTAGATTTTAACATAGAATTGGTTTGTCTATTGCCACAAAATCAAATTTAAATCAGATAAATTTATATATCAAATTGGAACATAAGCGTGTTTGTGCATAATTCTGTACACAGACATTTTAAGATATTATGTTTTTTAGACTTACATACCTATACCTAAGTTTTTAACCATATAACTCTTTGTACATTATAGCCTTGTAATAATTTTATCACACGAGTTCATTTTTTGCCTTAAATAACAGGTTAAGCCATGGGTTTCGATTGGCATACGAAAATCTAGCTTTCGGAGTACATTCACGAAAGATATTAATGTCATCTAGTCTTATATTGCATATGATCAATTATTAGGTGGCACCGGTAGCACAGATTGACATTAAGTTGGCAGGCCTGAACATAGAGGATACCACACTAGAGTAGTAAGTATATTAAACTAGATGACAATCACGACATCATGAAAATATCATTTTTTAATCAAATGTACTCAATAAAATTGTAGCACTAACTGGCTGACAGACAATGTGCGACGTAACTGTAGAAGCATGTCACATTAGTCGCGTCTTGTCACACACAAAATTATATAGCCACCACGCGAGTAACATCAGAGCTAATATTATGTGAAGCGTCCTTCACTGAGAGATCCTTGCACGAATTTAATCGTTATCTGCAAACAAACCAGAGCTTCCAATTTATTTTAATAAATCTTACTTAATAAAACCAAATTAACTGCCCCTTTGAAACCGTAAGACAAAATTGATTAATTATTATCATGCGAAGCCTATGAAGGGCCTCACTGATTCTTATACTCTTGTGAAATTTGATGGGATAGTCCTTTGCCGTATTTAGGGAGATTTAAATTATTAACCTTGGAGTAGGTACATAATTAGTTATTATTTGGTTCCGGAATTAATGATGTATTTCGTTCTGGGTAACAAATTGAGAGAATCAAATAGGTAATTAATAGGAAAAAATAAATATAATTTTCAAGAAAGGACGTACAATATTATTTATCCTTATTATACGTAGACACAAAAGATTGATTGAATATTTCTCGATCCGTCAATATTGAGTATACCTTCAAGACGCAGTCGTGGGTGGAACAAGAGAATTTAGCATAAAATTTTATCATTAAATACTAATAATATACAATTCGTATTCAAAATTATGCAAATTATTATCTTCAAAATATTCCACGCAGAAATACACGCTAACTCCTACGATTTCTACAAACTATTCTTTGATTTCTTTTTATTATGGTTTATTTTATTTGGTCCTGAGTTTGGAAATACTTTTAAAACGCTATAGTGAAAAATGTATGAATAATATTTTACAGCTCCGTATGTTGGCGGAAAACAATTACACTTCTACCACAACTTCTTATTAATAATAATATAACATACCATCACGCCTGTACTCCCCGAAGGGTTAGGCAGAGGCGTACTAATGTACACCCACAGTTCGCCGTTATGTTTAGGTCCCATGTAATAGGGGGCGAGCCTATTGCCCTTAACCGGGGACAAGTCCAGACTCCAAGCTGCTACTGAGAATTTCATAGAAAAACTCAATAACACTCTGCTCGACCTGGGGATCGAACCCAGGACCTCTAGCGTAGCAGTCGCGCTTGGAACCACTAGACTAATGAGGCAGTCATAACTACTATAAAATATGATGAGAAAGATGAGTACTGTGTAAAAACGTGGCTTTATTAAATTTATACTTTTACAGTACACAGACCCCTCCCTAGAGGGTCAGTCATAAGTCATTGACGGTAACAACTATATCATAGGATCAAACAAGATTATAAGATACAATTAGGGGATACCATCCATCTCTAGTATGTCCAAAATAACAATTACTTAGAAGAAAATAATGTATAATTATATTACTTAATAGAACGTTTTCATCTCTCGGAAATATTCGTATTATATCATGAAGCCACGATACTTATATCTTAATTCCCATAACTTACGTTCAACATGTGACCTTCAAATGTCTCCTTCAAACTACTTTTATTCTTTCTTTCTTTCATATACCTCTTAGCTGTGATTGATGTGCATTTAAAAAGACGTTTTCTGGTGAGATTTCTGTAACATCCGCTATTAGTAGTGTAGGGTAGTCAGTAAGTCCTTGAAGAGATGGAAGGTCACAAAAGAATATTTGTAATCTTCAGTTTTGAAGATTGCTTTGTTTTTATGTGGTCCTTTTATACGGAAAGTTTTTGTTTTTGATGCATATAATAACGTTGTAGTTTTTAGAACTTATAGAAAGCATTATACATAACTAGATTATAGTAGTAACTTGCCGTCCTATAATTGCTAGCTTAAGTAACATATACTTGCAGGCACATGCCTGCAAGTATATGTTACTTAAGCTAAGTACATACTTAGCGTTCTTTTTTGGTGTGCAATAAAAAAATTTCTATCTATTTATACATAATATATTAGCTCCCTTAATGTATTACAACGTAGGTGATATAGTGGCCTACAGATCGTGAGGTCCTCAGTTCAATTCTTAGGTTGAGCAGTGTTATTTGGTTTTTCAATAAACAATAATTAATATATAAAATAATTAACAATAATACTTTTAAATAACAACATAACATACTATCACGCCTGTATTTCCTGAAGGGTTAGGCAGACGCATACTAGTGTATACCCACAGTTCGCCGGTATGTTTAAATCCCATATAATATGGGACGAGCCTATTGCCATTAACCAGGCAAAAATCCAGACTCCGAGCTGATACTGAGAATTTCTTACTACTTCTTTAGCTGATTCTGAGACCTCTAGCGTACCTGTTCAATAAGAAATGTTATGTTATATTATCAGTTTGTTACACTATGCGTTACTGTAAGTAAAAACCATTCTTTATAGAATTTCGATGAACCGCATCTAGACCTTTCTGAAACTGATAGGCATATTATTTAGCCAGGTACCCGACAGCATAAAGATAAGCAAAGGGAAGGATCTCGCTTAACAAAAGGGAAAGTTAAAGATGGTATGGGAGATTGGAGGAATATTGCGATAAGATACTTCATTATGCAATGTCGTATTTTATGTAAGTTATGTTTTCTTTACCATCTAATGTGAATCTATATAGTATTAGATATACTATATAATGTCATTATGGTCCGACTAGTTTGACTAGACATTATTTTCATCAGGAAGTAATTTATACTGTCTCTAGAGAGCAACTAAACTGAAAACTCACAGACCTTTTTTAAAATTCAATACTTGAAATGAACACTTACATACTAGCCAAACCCAGCCACGCTTTACTGGTGCTGTGGCTCAGTCTGATATGAAATCAATGGAAAAGTGATTCTATCTTCATCAAAAAGCTCTTGTTTTAAATACGTGACTATTCGAATGCAACAATGTGTCAACACGACGTTTGGCGTAGCGGCTGACCGATCGGCGTCTGCGCCACGTGTTGTGGGTTCGATACGGAGTAAATATTTCTATAATCTGCAGATACTTGTTCCGGGTCTGGGCGGTCTGGGCGTGTATATGAGAAAATGTATGTGTTTGTAAATGC
Source organism: Acronicta aceris (assembly GCA_910591435.1). Classification (NCBI taxonomy): domain Eukaryota; kingdom Metazoa; phylum Arthropoda; class Insecta; order Lepidoptera; family Noctuidae; genus Acronicta; species Acronicta aceris. Next base: position 685,637 of record OU342767.1, on the reverse strand, counting down.
ACCCACGATACAGGAGAAAATCCTTGTGTGGGGCAACCTTTTTTAAAAAAAACACAGATATTAATTGACTATCTATATCTGACTATAATTGAGTTTCGCATCACAAATATACACAGATTTAATTGTTAATTATGTTTTTTTTAATTTATTGAAAAAAAAAACATAAAAATATTTCCAACATATACATCTGCCAAACTGCAGTCCAGTTTGTCGGCACTCGTAGTTATTGTGGTGTTCTCGCCTGTACCTTTATAAAAAGCTTCTCTTCGTCTAAATTCTCTTGAAATGATGGTGGCCTGGCCTCGTGGTGGTCTCTTAATCTTTTAGTTTATTTTATCAAAAGGTATTTTAGACCGATGTAACATTTTGAATGTTTTTTGTCAATTGAAAGGTTAAGGGAAGAGCACAAACAAAATAAACACACGTAGCTACCAGGAAATGATACGCGTGATAACATATTTTATTACGGAAGTCCGCTGGTCCTTGGAGACTAAGGTTTACTGGGCAGTAATAGACTTTCATTTTATTCACTATCTCTACGAACTACGTTGTTTATATAATATACTGTATTTAGTATGAGAACAGTCTTTTGTTTCAAAGCACCCACTTGACTCAAGATTGCAATTTAATTGTAAGAACTTTGTACATATCTATATACCTACATAAAACAAAGTCGGGTTAGTTACGTTATTTACGGCTGCACCGATTTTTATGATCTTTGATTTGTTAGATTTGTCTCTTCCCCGAATAGAAGAATAACTTTTAAAACATAAAAAATATTACGAAAAATTATGAAGAAAATTGACTTTCTCATACATTTTTTATCGGGAACGGATTGATAAATCTGAGAGATAAGTCTGAATTTTTCATAAATCGTGAGTTACTACTAGGTCTCGAATATTGTACATATTTAATACGTGTATCGGTATTTTTTAAATTGGATAATTTTGATAGAAGTAAACATTTTAGCGTGAATTGCTCATTCATAGTAGTTGTTTAAAAAGTGCTTATATATTAGAGATGCAGAATAAGGTAATGTAGTCATGTGACCCAGTTTTCAGAAAATTAAACCTTACGCCCCATATATCAATATTCGTATATCCATTGACCTTATAAAGAAGCGCCATCTCCAAATCTGGCACCCATTTCTCTCAATATTATAGCTTCACCCATGGATGGGCATAATGTATTACCCTGAGGGACCCCATACGAAATCAAGGCCAAACTTAACGCCCTATAACGGGAACCATTGTTTTATGAGAATATTTTACATAGAATAGCTGAAAGCCACTTTTTAATGTACTTAGTTGACAATTAAATAAACTTACTTTAGAGCTGTTACCCATACTTTAGCTTCGCTTGTAGACTTTTTACGTCCTTAAAATATGAAACAAAAAATGTATTCCTTTTTATTATAGTTACTCTGAGTATATTTCTTTATTCTATGTTACAAAAACTTTCTATCGTGTACAAAGTGATTCAAAGAATTTATACCACTATATTGCGTGTCAACATCTCGAACTATATTAGGTGCTATATTTATAGATTACCTCGTGGACGGGTGAGATTTTTTTTATAGGATAGGAGGGCAAACGAACAGACGGGTCGTCTGATGGTAAGCGATTACCGTCGCCCATGGACACCCATACCATAGGAGTCACAAGTGCGTTGCCAACCTTTTAAAAGAGGATTGGTCCTCCGGTAACCTCACTCACTCGGCGAAACACAACGTAAGCGTTGTTTAAGCGTTGTCGGTTTTCTGTGAAGCATGGCTCTCCCACGCTTAAAACATATCGTGGTAATGCCACTTTTCAAATTCATAATTTCATTTATTCGTGACATCAAATATTTAATAAAACATACCAGGCAGAGGGGTGCTAATGTACACCAACAGTTCGCCTATTGCCAGCTGCTATTGAGAATTTTATAGCAAAACCCAGAGCAATGTGCTCGACCTGGTAATCTAATCCAGGACCTGTAGCGTAGCAGTGGCGCTTAGGCTAATGAGGCTGTCATTATAGAATATTTAATAGATGATTATTTCATTGATTTTGAAACGTCTAAATACGGCGTAAATTTTAATCCGCCCCTAATCAGCCCCTAAATACGCTATGTACTCACAGTTTTCTGATGATTTGGTTAGGAATAATATCAGTATTGTAAGCTACAGGCAGTGATGATTCTTGAAAGGCTGCAGCAGGAACTGGATGATAGTAGTGCAGGTCTTGATTAGTGGCTTGCTATTGAAGAGGCCCATGTGAGCTGCTATGAGCCAATTATGAGTGTGGAGATGTGTAGGCAACTAAAAATTATGAAACATTAGGAATATTTTATTTTGATACAGGTCAATTATTTTCCAAATACTTACAAGGAACTCTCTATACATTGAAAAAAAAAAACATTAAATGGAAACAAAGGTGATAATGGAGAGAAAGAGATAATAATGGACGCTGTATTTCTATTAATGAACTGTAACTATAAATCAAGTTTTAACCGCACAAAGTTCAGCAAAAGCAGACCAAGAAAATAAAACGTGTTTAAAAGGAAACAATAGAACACAATACAAAGTCTCACAGATGTGCTCGTGCAGACACTTTTGCCAACTGACACAACACATAAATACCAACATAGAGAGATGTTAGTATTGCTAATGTGGGTTTGATTTGATTAAAGTACTATTTAGAATCGATTAAAAATACATACATACAATCATATTATGTAGGTACTTAATCTAATTATTTACATACATACACATATTATATTGTGTCCAATTATATAGAAGGGCAGTATAAGGGAAGTAAAAGTATTCTGAATTTAAATATAATAAATAATTCTGCTGGACCTAAAAGTTTTGTTGGAAGAGTTTGTTTTGTTGTCCTTTTGTTAGAAAATTAAAGGTAGGTACGTACAGCGTTATTTTATGATGCGGAAATATAATAACCGGTTGACTAAGTATCATGTTTGTTCGTATTGTTGTTGCCGGAATTTGTTGATAAACAAGTAATTAAATTTGTATAATTATAATAATTTATTACCTCCGCCTAAGTAAGGCGTTATACCTAAGCTACGTCAAAATTTATCCTTACTTAAATATTAAAAACGTAAAAATGTCTGTGTATGGATTTGTTATTCTTTCACGCCAAAACAGCTGAACGAATCTGGATAAAATTTTGCACAGAGATAGATTATAGTCTGGAATAACACATAAGCTACTTTTTATCCAGGTCGGACCCATTTCTGAAGTCCATGCAAACAAAGTCGTGGGCAGAAGCTAGTTATAAATAATAAAAAATCATTATTTCAAATACCGACTAATTCAACTTAGTTGTTAAGTAGTCGATGGTCGAAAAACCAAGAGATATATAGTTTTTTTTTTTATATTACTGTTACATAGACTGGACGATGTAATAGAACCTATCCTCTCGCTACCCAGTCTTATGTGAAAAAGCGTAGGTGTACGTAGTAAATTGTTGTATATTTTTTTTTTTTTTTTAAAGCCTACTAGCAATGTGTGTCGCACATTACTAGTATTCTTGTTAACCCCTCGTGCTAAGCTAAATGCTTGTGTTACGAGTGGGTTCACGTCGGTAGTGCAATGGGTTGGGTTCGAACCGGCAACCACACGATCGCAAGTCTTACGCCCTAGCCATTAGGCTACCGCCGCCTCAATGACAATTTACCTCATGGGTGGACTCCTACGAATATAAGTATTCTTCAAACTTTCTCTCATGATTGTTATAAAAGCCAACACCAAACAGTTTTGCTATATTCCGTAGTGTAGCATACGAGCCACAGTCAAAAACGGTGCGTGTTGTATTGGTGCGTATTGATCCTTTTAGACCCGTGCAAAAAATACATCTATACATTTTTACTTCAATTCACAAGAGAATCGCTGCAAACCTCGCTGAAAAATATAAATCAATAAGGGTTTCCTTAACAAGATCTCATTCATTTTCCTTGGAAAAAGCGGATTACATTTTATTTAAAAGGATGAATGAAGTGCGTATCTATACTTTATAAGTAAGAAGACCGCTTTTTAATAAAAAATAACGAATATAAAGGATGTGGTTTGTAGTAAATCTCGATAGGTTACCTACTCTTATTTAGGTACTAAAACTGCTTCGAGTATAAACACTCACGAAAGAAAGGAAAGGAGGACGATATAAATAATGAATTTTAGTGTTTCCGACGTACCTACGTAACGTGACTTCCAGAGGTCAGTAACCGAACAAGAATATTCTCATAGTTAGCTCAAATATATGTTTTACGGAGAGATTTATACATACCAATTAGAATTTGCCAGCTTTTTATATTTTGGAACATTTTATGTATCTGTAGACAATATATTTAGAAATGTAAACAATAGGTAAATTGTTTACGACAACAATAAATCGCCGGCTTAATAATAATCGCAATCATCATCCTCTTTTAACGTTGGGGATTTGAGGTCGACTTCCAGTTTACCCAAATGTGACCGAACTGGAGAAGGTATTTAAGTTTAGACTGATTGCCAGATTATCGGGATCAACAGTATCACAAGACATGCTCTCGAAGGCACGGAGGGGTCTTAGGTATAGGTACCTAATAATGATTTTCTATACAAATAATCCAAAAAAAGTGTGAAGTAAGCACCAATTAATCTTGGACTAATACTACCTCATTAGTCTAGTGGTCCCAAGTGAGACTGCTACACTAGAGGTCCTGGGTTCGATCCCCAGGTCGAGCAAAGTGTTATTGGGTTTTTCTATGAAATTCTCATTAGCAGCTCGGAGTCTGAATTTGTGCCCGGTTAATGGCTATAGGCTCGCCCCCTATAACTTGGGACCTAAACATACCGGCGAACTGTGGGTGTACATTAAGTACACCTCTGCTTAACCCTTCGGGGAATACAGGCGTGATGGTATGTTATCCCAAAACAGTTTGTCATTACGTCTGAAATCAAAATTGGTCCTTACGGGCCATTAAACGCGCAATGGCGGTCCATAAAGAAATCTGTACGAGAAGGGGATTAACGGCCCAATATCTCTGCCGGCTCCCCACATACTTAATTATCCTTGAAGATACACTTTATTAGGGCGTAAAAGCCCTTAGGAGGTTGCGATGCATCTTATTCAAGATTTTGTTAAGCATGAATGAATAACAAGATTTAAAGAATAACGACATTTTATTGTCGGTATAACTACTCATTTTGGTATAACTGACTCGTTAGTCTAGTGGTCCCAAACGCGACTGCAAAGCTATGGGTCCTGGGTTCAATTCCCAGGTCGAGCAAAGTGTTATGGGGTTTTTTCTATGAAATTCTAAGTAGCAGCTCGGAGTTTGGTATTTAACATAACATAATCAACCCATTATACTGTCCCACTGCTGGGCACGGGTCTCCTCACAGAATGAGAGGGATTAGGCTATAGTCCACCACGCTGGCCTAGTGCGGGTTGGCAGACTTCACACGCCATCAAGAAAAGCTCCCAGGCATGCAGGTTTCCTCACGATGTTTTCCTTCACCGTTTAAGCGCGTGATAATTAACTATTTAATACGCACATGACTTCGAAAAGTCAGAGGTGCGTGCCTTGGGTTCGAACGCGAGACCTTTGACTTGACAGTCCAACGGTCATACCACTAGGCTATCACTGTTGCTGTTTGGTATTTGTACTTATTTATTTGTTAATAGCAATAGGCTCACCCCTATTACAGGGGGTACATTAGTACGCCTCTGTCTAATCCTTCGGGTACACAGGCGTGATGTATGCAGCTGATACCGATGCTGTTTTAAACGGGGTTTAGCAGGGTACTACTATAGCCTCCTGAAAGCTCACTCACAGTATAAATCTCGAGGTGTTTATTTTTTATCGCGTTGTTTTAATATTAGTGAGTGAAGACAATTTCTAGCGGTCACTTCTTAACATAATATAATTTATTTTATTAAAATAAATGTTTTTTTTTTATTAATTACGAGTAATACCATTAAATATTAATATAAAAAATATATTATAGAAACCTTAAAAGGTAGTTGTCGACTGTGTAATTGGTGTAATTTAGACACGTTATTTTTCTGTGCAATGAATGTTTGAATAGCAAAAGCTTTCTTGTATGTTACATAAATAACAAGTGTCTCTAAGGTAGTACAGTTTAGCTTGATATCGTTCCAAAAATATTATTTTTTCCCCCATAACACCATAAGTTTGACAAAGATGTTTATGCTAAGTAAGTCCTGCAAATGACTCCCCCTTCAATTTACATTCCGTGTCATTGACACCTAAAGGGTGAAATAAAATAATACGAAATCTATTCTATTATCCCTTTTGATGTACGACTTGAGCCTATTTTCATAATACGATAAAAATCTCGGTCTTTGAGACCTAGGATTTTGTCGGTAGAATTGAATGCGTTTGTGATGAGTTTAACTTTGACTGGATAGTTTTAGATTTGGTTTAGTTGGATAAACTTTGATTTTCTCAACGATATTGTACAATGATTTGTGTCTTTTATAAACCTGTATAAAAGTAGCAGTTGTAAGCTTGACGAAAACTAAACTGATTTAATCATTAGCCTGCATTATGCTGGGCGTATTTAATACCCAGCGCTGGTTTTCAGTTAGTACCCTAGCAGTGACACATGGACACGGCAAACACGATTGCCAGGTCGAGCAGTGAAATAGTTCAGTTTTCAGTGGAAGATCCGTTTTTGGATTTGTGTTCGGATAATGGCAATAGGCTCGCCCCCTATTACATGGGACCGTGACATACTAGTGAACTGTGAGTTATGTTATGATATATACACCTCTGCCTCACCCCTCGGGGCACACAGGCGTGATGGTTGACGTTATTTACAATGTTATATATCGGTACGCGTAACAAAGTTACTCACTGAAATGCTACCGAAAAGTTTAAATTCGTTTTGTTTCCTGTTTATGAGAATTGTGGTAGTTAGATAGCTTTTGTGCTGTATTATTTCAGTGTCAAAAATAGCAATGGTCGTGTTTTTCCATTTATGCAAACTTAACAACAAGTTAGAATTACTAACTTTTCCCTTGTTTTTCTTAATAATGTATAATCTTAAGATATTATATATATAAGTAAGTTTTGTGTTCTACTGTTGTTCTTTCGTTCAGAACTAAATGAGAGCAAACTTTTTGGTAACTACTCAAACTATTAGTAAAGGGATTAGTATTTTTTATTTGAACTTTTTTATGGTGTTTTTGAACTGATTTGGTCAATTATACGTGTTTGTGCTATTCATAAATCGTGCCCTATTGTATAATGATTATCCACTCAAAAGTAAAAATCGTAATAAAACACAAAAATTCAACTCAATAAAAATTTAATAAAATTCGCACCAATTACATCACTGAATTTGTACGAATAAGTCTTGATACTTTAATGATGCACGGCGATGAGGGGGGCATGCCTGACCACCGGGACGACTGGGGCTGCATGGACCACTGGCGCATGCACGATAGGAGCTGGGTGAACCACTGCGCTGTGAGACACAGTGTGGACTGGGGCCACGACGTGGTGAGCCACCACGGGGTGAGCTGGTACTACGGGCGCGATGATCCCAGCGTGCGCGATCGCGACAATAGCGAAGAATAGAGTCTGAAAAAAAAAACTAGTTATACTCCGGTTTCCGTCTGATCCTTGCTCTGTATCTGGCATACAATAAAGATATACATTCCGAATTAACGTCACCTTATGACGTAAATTTAGAATGTGAAGGCAAATTTCAATCAGGCGGGTCGGGTTCGTGGTGGCTTAGAGGTCAGAGCGTCTGGTGTATCCAACCAGAAGACGCAGGATCGAATCCTGCCCGCGATGGATTTTTCCTTTACTAAAATAACTTTACAACAATGAAATTAGCAATATATATTATACCTAATTTTATATATTGTTTCATCTTTCTAATTAATCGAAAATCGTTGCAAAAAAGCAGGTCTTCCAGTTGTAATGCGTGGCTTGACTGTGTCTAAAATATAACTACTATATTTTCAGATATTTTTCATCAAACAAGTAAAAATATTATTTTCCAACTTCTCCAAGTTTCAGTACAATTGGAAAAGTATTAATTTTATTATAGCATAATTTGAAGTCATAAGAAAGTGTTTTGATTACGGTAAAATTTATCCTTTCAATGAACTTTATAGCTAAATGTGGGACTATAAAATGAAATGTTATGGGACGAAAATATCTTGGCATATCGTGTCTCTAAGAATAGGGCCATCAAGTGCTGTGGGTGGCATAAAAAGCATCCTGTTAGGAAATTGTTATAAGTGAGTGGAAGCGGCTTTAATTGCATATAGATAACATATATGCAAAGTTGGTTCCTCAAGTATTACGGAGACTAAATGTCAAAGTATTTATTGCAAACCGAATATACATTCAGAGGTCTTAATGTAATGGATAAGTACTTTTTACTCAGTGGCCCTTTTAGATATTTAGTACGAACATTATGATGTTCATCAGTTGTAAGGAAATGGTATGATTTTAAATATTCTTCAACTGAATAAAAGTATCTATGAGGAAGGATTTGAGTTCCCCATTTGAAAGGTGCAGGTTTCTTTTCACTTTTAATACATTGTGGGAGTTTATTATATTATATCCTGATTGCCATAATAACATGGACTTTGGTTCAACGTGTTGATTTGAGAACGTGCAAACAAAGAATAAATTTAAAGATAATGATGATTTATGTAGACTGCCTCATTAGTCTAGTGGTCCCAAGTGATTTAAAAATCAACTGTACTTTGTCAAATTTAAGCTGAAGCAATGAGACGATGATAATAAAGAAAATGGATACGATGAAAGAAATTTATTAAGGTTAGAAAGAAATTAGTTTCACTTAGTTAACAATTAAGTAAACTATGGCCAGTTGCAGCAAAATCGTAAAAATATAAATAGATATCTCGCAGTTCAGTGTAAAATCTTCATAGAATCATCTCTAAATATCCAATTAATTTTATCAATTTATTTAATAAACATAATAATCAAATAAACATCTTACCAGCTTGAACATTTTGCAGAATATAATGTATCTTCTTGATTGTGTGTTAATCCGTCGATGCAGTCCGACTGTGTACCTAGATCACCTAGGCTTAGTCCTTTTATAGTCCTTAAGGCCTACGGTCTAGGCTATATGCATCTACTGTAATAAATCTTACCGTTTGGCAATATGCAACCTGAGCGCACTACTATAGTATAGTGCAGTTCTCGAAAATTGGCCAGTGTAGAATTAATTTGGGTTCAGAATTCAATAATTCATTATGATTGTTTGAAAATGACTACCAACCTGTAGGGTGTTTTACCATAAAAAACACATTACATACACTTACTAATTATTGCTAATTAAAATGTTCATTTTTTTTGCGAATTTATTCGCATAAACAATAGAAATGACAATCAGTATTGATACAGTTTTATAATGAAACTTTTACAGGTCGACGTTTCAATATAATTCGATGGCTTATTTAGAAATATTCCATTCAAAATATTTTCGTAGGTAGGGCAACTAGGGCAAATTGCCATTCTTTTACTTATAAGTATTTATTTTTAGAACAGCCATCGTCTTTATTAATTTTATAACAAGGAATTTTTCTTCAATAAATATTATAAAGATATTTCCTATTAAATTTTTTCTAATATATTTTCTATTAAGCGAGACAAAGTGCTGCAAACAAAAATGTTTCAACTTCATTTTCTTTAATACTTGTAAATTTATGCTAAACTGGCCAAACCAAAAGTAGTGGACGGAGGCGACGACAAATTTTTACATTTGACTACTGAGTACATTCTAAAGCATCTTATATCCTTTGATCATAAGGTTTTATCAAAACTGTTTACTATTTTAGTTGTGGAGAAATAATTCATGAATTCTTATGTTCAGTTAAAATAAAAGTCTAGTACAATCATTTTTATTATAGTTTTCTAAACATCATATTGATTGGATCATAACATTGTTATTATTTTGATGTTTTGTCTAAATAACGTGTTGTCTATGAATTTTCGCTAAATAAAATAGAACCATTGGACTTTTTGCTTATTTGTTTAAGTAACTGCACCAATAATTACAAAATGAAATTAATTAATCATAAATATTTATGTTTATTTTAAAACGAGAATTTTACATAAAATATGATATAATCAATATACGTTATTGAATCCTTTAAATATGCTAATCCGTAGTCACTATGAGAGAAACTGCGTAAAAACTCTACCTAACTTAATTTAAAAAGTCATTAAAGCGATCTCTAACGAATTATACCGTAGGCAACAATTTCACTAATTGCCTGGATTCTATTCAAGAGTTAGACTGCTCCTCAAATAAATGTTTAGGGAAAGTAGGTATTTTTAGACATCTGGTTTTCGTCGAGCCTTTCATAAGAATGGAGATTTATTACCTAATTAAGGCTCTTATTAAATTGTATATGATTGCCTACAAAGTAAACAATTCTAGAGGTTATTGAATTTTGTGCTAGTTCTTATATATAATATCCCTGCGTGTAGATTAAATAGGATAATAGGCAACAAACAGCAATAAAATAATCTATTATATCTAATAATCTAATATTATAAATGTATAATAATGTATTATAACATACCATCACACCGGTTTTCCCTGAAGGGTTAGGCAGAGGCATACTGTACACCCACAGTTCGCCTGTATGTTTAGGTCCCGTGTAAAAGGGGCGAGCCTATTACTATTACCCGGGCACAAAACCAGACTCCGAGCTGCTACTAAGATTTTCATAGAAAAACCTAATAACAGTTTGCTCGACCTGGGGATCGAACCCACCACTAGACTAATGAGGCAGTCATAATGTATTATAAATAATAATTATGTACATCGAATTGAGTATTAGCGTTTCATAAATGTTTATAAAACCTTATTGGAAATAAAACATTTCAACTGGAATTACTACGGTATAATACATCGTTTTACTAAGGTCAGATAGCAGTGGCCATTTCTTGGCAACTTTACTATAAATACATACAATGCAGTGGGTTGCTAGTATTGCAACGCCGCCGATCTGATCGCGATATTGTTGTACGAGTATATACGGCTAATTGAAGCGAGGAAACGATCCTATCAAAGAGTTCGACAATTTTTCGTGGTACAATCAATTGTGTAGTTCATGCTGAAAAACAAGATATTTTTCATCACGTCTTGATATTGAGAAGATAATATTATCATTTCATGGTCATTTTACTTGGCACAATGCTATAAGCAGGTAGGTACTTACTTAGCGAATTATGATGAATAAAATTAATGGAATATTTTTCAATCAAATTAAGCTAATTATGATAATTTATTATTCAGCTTTGGTTGTCGAACGAAATGTAAAATTGCAAAGATCATAAAATAAATAGTAGTTATTTTAGTTTATATTTAATAGGAATAGTTTTAGCAAACTCAACACTAAACTTAGATTGAACGAATCAAGAATTCGATGGAACTTCTCAAGTTAGTGTAGTGGAAAGAAGGGCTCGTTACATTACTGTTCTGTGGTTATGTGATTGGTTAAAGTTACTAAGATATAAACGATGGAATTATAAAAATGAAATGTATTATTTTTTACCCTTTAAAATAATAAAATGAATAAAAAGATAAAAGTAAACGATGTTTTGTTATTTTTTTTTACAATGAATTATAATGTGGAATATAATGGTTTTGTTTGTTACAACTCCAAAAGTACTGAATCAATATTGCTAAAGTTTTCGCATAATTCTAAAGTGGTTTTCAGATTGGCTTTATCTTTGGGTATTTTTTTAAAATTCAGCTTTACAAGATATTTTTTCACTGAATTTACGTATTGCAGCGCAAAATCGGCGGCATGTTAAATTTACACAAAGGAATGTCAGTTCCACAGTAATTAATTGTACCTCTTAAAACCCCTGTACATCATACTCAGATAATTAAGGTATTTTAAACGCTCATTCAAATGCCAAGTTGTGTCTGAATTTGAATGCAAGATTTGCAGTAAATGAAGGTACATCGTTTTGATAAATTTCACTTTTAATTAATTGTACGTCTGTTATAATGAAATTAAAAAGTTATATCTCCATAATGAGAGCATATTCTTGTCATATGTCATAGTTTGAATCTTAATAAGAGGTGCCTTGACATGTAGATTACCAAGTCTCCCATACATTTGCACATTCACATTTAAAATCTTTCAACTAACTTATCCACACGAGGAAAAACGCAAGAAAAAAATCTTACAACGAAACTAAAATAGAATTATAAACGATGAAATGTTCTTCCATTAACATAAAATATTGACAATAGGTTAGATGACTAAAAAAATTTATTTGGTCCGTCAGTTGTACAAAATAATACACGTATTGTTTCTTTTGTTTAACAAACCAAAAATTACGGCGATACTGTGCATTTAAGTTTCGCGTGACGTTTCATACTTTTTTTTTACGAAATCCGGAACTTTGATGCTCTATAAGTTTGTCAATTAGGTATTAATATTTTTATATAGAAAAAAATACGTATGCGATATTATTCGATAATCTAACTATACCGAATATAATGCTATTTTTTTAATCTAGTCATCATCCCTATTCTGTAAACAAATCTTTCAAGTGCTGAACCTTGAATCATTCCACTGCATACTGTCAGAACTGTAAGTATTGTCAAAACTTCCACGTAAGCAGTGTTTAGTCGCCACTTGATAGTTCATTCGCCTCATCGTGAACTATGGAGTTGGTGTAATGGCTCACACTCCGACTTAATTACAGCTTTGTTACTGACAGGATTAAATAACGAGTTTCTGAAGTTTTGCGGGGAAATCATGAGCTTTGTTTGGGAAATCGTCGAAGTATACAATAATTACGAGAGTTATTAACTTAATACATAACTATCTATCTTAATAATTCTATCTATCTATCTAATTATTGGTTATTTATAGTCTAGGTACATATAAGTGGAAAAGTTTAAAGTTTTTGAGAGGGCATGAAGTCTGTCAACCTGCACTGGCCGGGTGTAATGGTCGAAAACGCTTAGCCACCTGCTCTCAATTGGATAGGAAACACTGCAGGCCTAACAATGAAACAGTACTCAGATTAATTAATTAATTATTAACTTTTATATTAATTCATTCAGAGCTAGCAGTATTCTTAAACAATAGATTTTCTATTATGTCTATTTTATGTTGCTGAAAGGATTAGTAATTACATAATAGGTTATTAGATCCTTACCAAGGTGAGGCTCGTTACGATGTAGCTTTTACTTTTGCATTTCGTTCAGTCAGTGACAGCGCTGACGCCTTAACATCGCAAAGGCTGCACACTAGCAAGATCCATAGTGTTTTCCAATTCCTTTACTTACTACTATGCGATGGGCATGTGTGTATTGGTTCCCTCATAAAAAAAAGCTGCGATCAATCCGTCGATGGGTGCCGTCATTTATACGTCGAGGTCTTAAAAACATGTCGACGAATATAAAGGCCTTTTCTATTTCTACACTAAATTAATATGCTATCAAGATTTATTTCTCCCCAACAATTCGCAAGTACTTTATTATAAAAGCCCGATTTTTGTTCACGTCTTCAACAGTCTTGTTCCCAATATTAGACACAATACACTGCCCCAAATATGCTGTACGTGTATTCCGTTTAGGTCTCGGCAAACGTGAGTTATATCCCACTAACCAAATTACGATAGCCTCGTTACCTAGTAAATAAGTATCTATAATAGATTGTAATTGTGTTGCATTTCACATATTTATACGAATTCTAGTAATAAGATGTTTATAAACAACATACACAATTTTTTCGTGTGCAGAACTTCCTCATGTACGCATCGTCTGACATCGGATTCGTACCGACTGAAAACCGCACTTGCTTCAACATTCGTCTTTACATACGAGAGCACTCTGTTATTAAATACCCATTACATTTCTTCATCGATTACTATAATAGTGTTTTAAAGGACATAATTCCAAGCTCTACCCAAGACTTTATCGCATCTTTACAAAGGAATAGTTCTGAGAATCAATCATGTATGGCGATAGCGAAAGTGGGACATATATACAGGACTAACCAGACATTGCCGCCAAGAGATATTAAGCGAATTTATTCTTGAATTTAATAAATAATAATAAAGGTTTTTTTTTATAACGTTGCTCCACACTAGGATTTTCTCCTGTATCGTGGGTGCGGTTACAAACACAAATTCTCACATACACAAACGCCCAGACCCGGAACAACTACCTGTAGATCATACAAATATTTGCTCCGTGTGGGGATCGAACCCACAACACGTGACGCAGAAGCCGATTGCTCAGCCGCTACGCCAAACGTGTCGTCAAATTTCTTTATTACCTGGAAATTAGTCGTGGTATGTCTGTTGAACACCCACCTAGAAAATTATTAGCAGCAAACATCTTATTCTGCGTCTAAATTACAGGCATGAAAGATTCTGCAAAACATTACATTCTATATTTTAATACCAAATTAATATATAATAATTATAATATTGTGTTGTTGCTACAGTAAATTAATAAATTTAAAAATCTTTCCGGTCACGAAATGGATGAATAACATAAGGAATGCGTAAGAGAGACGCACAGAGAGAGATATACTATCACTGCGACCATAGTGGATCTATTGCGATCGCCACTCGATGAGAGTTCACCGCTAAACCCCGCGGCTCAGCATTGCAGGATTTCCTTGAGGTGAGTTCCTTTAACTCATCTGGGCTTAAACTATGCTCGTATTATCGTATTGTATTATCGTATTTTTGAACGATGTCGTATTTTACTCGCGATCTTACACGAAGACTTTCTCGAGTACATAATGTATAAAACATTTTAAGTTGTACGTGTCGCTTGTAACTTGTGATGCGTGTGGGACTCGTGGTCGGAATATTTGTTTGGTGAAATCTTACAACTATTTTCGGAACTTTTGTAAAATTAATTGAAAAGTGGTCAATTCTTTGCCACTGTAAACTTACGAAACAAATAAACGAGTTAAGATTCTTGCAGTTTTCGCTTATTATTTTTCCGGATCTGTAGATCGGATCTGTAGATCTTTTAGAGGTACATAAGTAAAGATACCACTTCTTTACTTATCATTTTTTGTTTATTTATTTTTCAAAGCCACTCCACCTTTTAATAAGTATTTTAAATTAAAACGCTGGATAGACGTACGATTATTTTATTTAAAATACATGATAATGGGTCTTCACTCGATACTTCACTAGCGGCTGCTGCATCATCGGTATAGGATGTACAGCATGCCCCACAGGCACCGCATAGAGTCCCTGAATTGCCGCCGGGTGTACTGCGTGAACTAGCGGCGCGTGGTGTACGGCCATTGGGTGCGAGTGGTACGACGAATGATAGTCAACGTCGTAGATCGGTGACGCTGCGGCAAGAGCAAGCATCGCGAGTATCTGAAAGATAAACTTCTTTTGTTTTATACTGCCCTGGTACTTTCAATGGCTATGGTTATAAAATTGCCTTGTAAGAAATGTTGACATAATAAAATTTCTTTCTAATTAGGTATATATATCGCATTGATCGAATAACCACCATTAAATTTCATTTACATACCAACCACATAGAGGCTGGTACGTGGATACACAGGAGCTTTACATAAGCACATAAATATACCGCCTCAAGATTTTCTTGGAAGCATACACAACACGTGATGTGTTTCTCAAACAGAAAAAAATATTTTCTGAAAGGCACAAGCATCTATCTCTTTATTACATAACTTGTACAGGCACGTCATTGTTTGACCTGTTAACCCAGACCTCGTCTATAAATCCATGTCATTGGTATGACAGTCTGTCAAGCTTGCGCACACAATTGATAGCCGAAAATAGATCTTTTAAATAGAAAAAAAAAACGATATACTAGTGCTGCCTCTAAGTACAGTAAGATGCCAAAGTTATTTTTCCCTTCTTATCATAATACTTGTATACTCATTAAAACCCGGGCCCAACGCAACTTGTTGTGCCTGTTGCCCATTTTTATTTGCCGAAGAGCTAAAAGTTAATTTGCTATCTGCTCAAATTAAAAACAAAGCTTGAAAACCAAACGATTTGCATGAAAAATTAGAAATAATATTGTCAATGGTAATTCGTTTTATATTAAAAATAAATTGCATTAGGATTATGAATTTCATTTTTGTAGCTATTTAAGATTTTACTTTTAAATACAACTTATATTGAAGTCTCTAGACGAATCTGATTTATAAATAGTTTGCCTACTGATCTTCGCAATTATTCTTTAATATATAGAATAATTATTTATTACAAAGCATTTTAGTTTTAAAAATCTGAAAATAAAAATATCTACTTATACGGTATCTTATGATAGTAGTTTTAGGTAGTAGTCATATAATATTCGTTTTTGAATGTAGCTTTAACAAAACGTTTAAATGATTGTTTAATAGTGAACATTTTGGTGTTTTGTTTCTCTCCGTGCGTAGAGTCCTCATTTCTAAGGGTCGCGACCTCCCGTCATTTGCTGCGATCTTTGGCCATGTGTATTCCGTGAATTCTGGTGTCAAGTGTGGTGCGGATTTGGTCTGTCCATCGCATGGGGCTATGCCCTCTAGGCCTCCGTCTTTCGATTTTTTCTGTTACCGTTAGCCTCTTGAAGTTGTCAGGATTTTGTTCGTTTGGTGTTTTTTTTGTTGATTACTATTTCTTACACTTTAGTTCACGTCTGTTTTTTCGTGCCACGTTTATATATGCACCGCATATAATAGACTGCGAACATCTTTTTTTCTTCAGACCTATTGTGTCTTCTTTTGTTTAATTCTAAGGATAATCTATTTTTCTTACGCAAACAATCAATCAGAGTTGTGAGACTTCAAAAGAGATGAGTTGAGTCAACTATATGACAGGTATCATTTCAGTCTGATGTATTTGCTGACGTGCTTGAAATTATTTATTACTGTTGCGCGTTTCAGAGTGGGTGAGGCATTTTTTACTTTTAAGAGGAGAGTGATGGCTCTCATATATTATTGAATGAACAACGTTTTGAAGAAATAATGTGATGTGTTTCATTAAAAATAAATCTAAAAAGCAATAAAAAAGAACTCGATCAATATACGGTAAAATATTTACTTACACTCGCTCAAGAAATTATGAAATCATGGAAATATGTACATAAGTATTAGAGAGACAATAATCTTACCAATAGAATATATCTGTCCATCTTGTGTCCTGATAACCTGAGAACTAACGCCTAAGGGCGCCTTTATATGTGTAGTTATTCTACCGACTACAATGGCTTTCGCAACAAAGATGACATCTGAAATGTATTAGTAACTAGGTACTGTTACTTGGATTTTCCTGGTATTGGCTAATTTATTACTACTGCTCAAGTATGACTCAGAGGTGATTGAACACGAATATGTAATTATTATCATTAACAAGCTGAAGTGTTTCTGGGTTTCTTTGCATAATGATTTTTTATCTATTGTAGCTATTGTTAAGGATAAGTATAGGTAGATTTTATTCATTTCGCTCAATGCATTACTTAATTCCCTAAATTATTTCACCTTTGTATTGCAATCATCAATTCGACATTCGAATAATTGTTTTTTCTATGGGTCTGTGCTTTGTTACTTGACCGATTTATATAGCCTCAACGAAAGACATGCATAAATGATCGATTGGATAATGTTATTAACAAATACAATTAAAAAAAGAAACAATTGCCGTATGTACCTATGTAAGATCATCATTTGAAAACGGCTCGACCTATTTCGCTGTTTTTTGTTGTTGTATTCTACAAGGTTTGTATAAAACAGAATTCGGGAAAGTCTGGAAAATTTACGCAAACGAAACCGCGCACGGTTCGCTAATAGTATATAATATTGTATAGTTCATACTATGGAGCTCAGCCGACGCGATGTAAAAAGAATTTGCCTCTGGAATTATCGGTGCCCTGAAATCTCATATACAAATAGACCTCGACTTTTCGGGGCCGAACTATGTCATAAGATTATTTTTTCCGTGCTATAATCAAACCCACCAAGAGCAACCAATAGTTGAACCGCTGGACCTTTCTAAGTATCTAATATTATTCGCAACATATTTTTGTCCCGATAGCTCTGTAATAACGGCATTTTTCGGTCAACGGATATTTTCTAAATAGAAGATTGTACCTACTTACAAATAAGGACAACATGGAAACAGAAGTTTTGTTAGGAAATATTCTTTTGTGGTAAACTAGGACTTTGTTAGACAAAAAAATCTGTCTGATAGTTAATCAGATCAAGGACGACCAAACAAATCTTGGACCAGAATGACCATTAACAAATAATTTAGAATA
Organism: Acronicta aceris; assembly: GCA_910591435.1. Taxonomy (NCBI): domain Eukaryota; kingdom Metazoa; phylum Arthropoda; class Insecta; order Lepidoptera; family Noctuidae; genus Acronicta; species Acronicta aceris. The sequence goes on along the minus strand of OU342767.1, from coordinate 667,348 downwards.
TTCTCAATATGAAATTTATTGGGTACATTAATCACCCCATTTATTGCACCACTGCTGGGAACGGGTCTCCTCTCAGAAGAAGAGGTCGAGGGTTTAGGTTATAGTCCATAATGCTCACCTGATAAAAGTTGATAAGTTCACAATAATATGGATGCTGCAAGGCCATTTTATGGCGAAAATTCAGCGGTATGTCATGGTTTCGAACTCAAGATCTTCTCCTATGTCTTGGCATTCAACATTTCTTTTCACATATCTACACGGTCGAACGGCATACGGTATAAAATGTCTGGCACTGGTCTTACATGTGAAGACAAATGGATCATGACTCTTTAGTGTTTCTTCCTTTTATCTACGATTTATTATCTAAGAACTTTACATAGAGTTAATCCTCCCTGTATGTACCTACATGAACATATCTTGCTAGATAGTGTCAATGTCAGGCTAATAAGGCTATGCGATAATGCGGTCACGAGCGATTTATTTAGCATTGGACAATTATTTATTAATACAGTCACTGACAGCGGGATAATGATTTATTTAAACTTTATACATAATTTAAATCATAAATATAGTATAATCTGATCTCAAAACTACTACATAATATTATGCCTAATAAATAAAAAAAAAATATCTAATGATGATGTGGCTGAAAGGTGCAAGAAAGATAATAATTGTTAGAGTAAAATCTATATAATTATCTTACTTACTAATCTTTCGTAGTCGTTTTTAGACTTCACACTTTAATTGTCGTAGGTACCTATAGCATTACTTACTTCAGTTTTTACAGGTAGGTAATAATAATTTATTTCAATCTGACATTTTGTTCACTTGATATGCCAGATTAAAATAATATACAAAGCTACACAGAATGGAGTTGGAAGAGGCGGAATGGAGGCTTTGTATTAATTAACACATTTTATTAAGACAGACTTAATGAATCCTTATAATTACTTAGATTGTGAAGATCACCAGTAATTATAGATAGAATCAATTTCATATTTAATTGTTTTATTTATTGCTCAGGTATAATGTTAAACAAACTGTTTGTTTTGTAAGCTATGTATATATCTAATTATGTTAGAAGCTGCTAAAAGTAATGCTGCTAAGGAAATGCTATTTTAAAAATATACCTGAACCATGGCAACCCTAAAATTGTAATAAAAAATAAGCTGCAACAGTAACCTTGATGGACTAAAGATCTGTTTAGTGGGCAAAATGTTAAAAACTTCTTCATTTACCCGATTTCTTTAGCTTTCCCATTTTACCGAGTCCTCTTTATTCAGAAATGTTAATGCGATCCATATCCACAGATTCCAAATTCAAAGGATCCACTGACATCCATTTTAAAAGTTGGCTCATAGGCAAGGCATTTATTTCTCTGATTTTAAATATCAGTGATAACGGTACCTAAGACCTTACATTTAGTCAGTCACAATTCCTACCAAGTACCAATCCAATAAGATGTCATACGGTCATACCTAATAATTTAAGCTGTATAGAATTATGAAATGTAGATACGATATTCGATTCTGTATTTATAATTCGCCCTGTAAAAAGGACATAATAATAATAACGATCATAGGCCTATAGATACATACCTTACAAACTAACATTATATATATTGTAATATTACAATTAGGTTTAAATAATTGGTAAAATGCAACAACTGTACTGCCATAGCATTTCATTTTCTGGCTCAATTCGTTCAGTTAAACGAATTTAACAATTCCTTTGAACATAAAAAGGTTCTTAAATATAAAATGTTTTTCATTACAGTTTAATTTACATTTTTATGTTGTTATCCAGATTGTATTTACTAGCCTACATTACTAGAAGCGCTATGACATGGGCATATGAATAAATATAACGGGTTATCGGTGAATCTTTGCAACTATCAAAGTAATTAAACTTTATAATTAAGGACGAAAACATTTTTTTAAAGACAAAAGTTTGTTCATTAAATCGCCCAAGTGTAATGTTTCACTGGGTCGAGTAATATTTTCCTAAAAAAATATCTCTAAGACAAAAGTTTTATAGGCCTATCCATCCGTCTTCAAATTAGGGTTTTCTCTTAAAAATTCGTAGTATTCAAGCTTTGATTAAAAACTAAGGAAATACTTAATACTATCGTAGGAATCAAGAAGTTCCTAGCTTTTCATACTTGTGTGATCACCCGGTATAGGGGCTTGTACGACTGTCGGGATTTCTAATTTAACTGTACCCTAACGGAGACAAGCCTTAACACTTTTGCTTGCAACTGTACCTTCATCATAATTCGATCGTGATTACTGATACATATTGAATACAGGTGACATTGCTGGTGCATTGTAACGAGATAATTTTAACACATATATCATTCGATAGAACGAAATAGGTTATAATTAATCATCGAATTATTATTAGTCCATTAAGTAAACCATTTAACCTGACGATTTGTAACAGTGTCAAAATTAGGTATATTTAAAAGATAAATAAGTAAATATATTCATTGTGAATCGCTGCTAATTGATTATTGAAAAACATAATAAAATATAAATATTTTACCTACATTATATTATTTTTAATTTGCAAGAGTGATGATTGATCAATGATTTTACGATTTCGTGTCATTAAAATGATCCATAATAATCCAAATTAAATTGCCGCTCGTAATATTCAACAACAGAAAATATGTGAAAGTAACAATCTATTTTGTACAGTTATATTCACAAAACGTTAATTTGTTATAATGTGCATTAAAATAATCTTATAACTTCAGATAGCATGGCACATGAAGGCAGTAAAAGCTCTTCTCGTGTTATACATTATAAACATTTTTATATCTTGAAAATGTTCTAGGAATGTAGATTTAAGTGTACCAACCGAAGATATGAGGCTGATAACCAGTCTCTAGCCTTTCGTGTCTATTTATAAAACTACAAAATAGGCAAACGTAATGCAGATAGGTACATGAAAACATTTACGATGGACGAATTGTTGGTAGTGCTGGTCAATATAAAATAGGCGAATGGAACCCCGGTAGTAAGGGTTCAGCGTGGGCAAATGCCACCGAGTGGTGTATCAGTGGTGTATGGGTGACTATAGGTGCGTGGTATACTGAGGGTAGCGGGTAGGCGAATGAGCGATACACCACGATAGGCGACGCCTGGACTGCAGCCAGGAGACACAGGATTGTGATCTGGAAAAATATATTATAGTAAAAAAGTGTTTGTTCTCATTTTTGTTGTTAAGGGTCCGGCGGAGCTTGAAGTGCCCACAAAAACAAAATACCGAAATAAATCGTAATCGTTCGAACCTACAACCGACGACACATAGGTTCATAGGTTTTAAAAATGTTTAGCGCTAATACATTGACTACTTTCATACTTTTTTATAGTAAAAGTGATCATAAGTATGGAAACTGCCTCGTAAGCCAGGTCCTGAGCGCGATTCTTACGCTGCTAGAGGTCTTGGGTCCTGGTCCTGGATCCGATTCACTCACTGGAGCAGCTCGGAGTTTGGAATTTGTGCCCGTTTAATGGCAAAAGCCCTCCCTCTATTACATGGGACCTGAAAATGGTAAACTGTGGGTGTATATTAGTACGACTCTGGCTAACCTTTCGGGGAATATAGGCGTGATGATGATACGGAATATAGGAATATCCAGGATTCATATTTTATGAAAAGTTTGTACCCCATAGTGCATTTTACACTTGGGTGAGTGGTGCTTTATTATCACAACAAAAAACATGTAAACATCATTATTTCACCACAAATCTGTGGTTACGTATGATGATCACAAAGACGGTAATATGAAATATGATTTGTGTAGCGACACACATTGGACTAGCTATTTTTATACTTAGGCTACGTAGTAAGTACTAAGTACTATCTTTTCTGTGGTCCTGTATTTTCTCTCAAAACATATATGTAGGTATTGTCCAAACTTGTATTTGTACATACATACATACACTCACGCCTTTCTCCCAGAGGGGTAGGCAGAAATTGTATTTGTATTGTCATTAAAATAACTCTAAAGTGTGAAAGTCAAATAGCCGTTAAATTCTAAAAGTTATTTACCTGATGTCGCTAAAAATAAACGAGAGTGTACTCAAATCAAATCACTAGTATTGGCAAAACACTTACCCATCGAAACATTTCCGTTTCCGCAAAAAATATCCGGATTGCGGTCGCCTTGGCTGTCGACTGGCACATCCGTGCCGGTCCCCCCAATTTATACGAGCGCGAGGTTAGTTTTAGCAGTTTTCCTTTACTATAAATGGACAGGAATGTCTAATATGTCCAGTAGGTACGCGGTGACATTTATTATGTTAGGTAGGAACACATATCTATTTATTAAGGCTGTTGTTGGGCTTATTATTTATAATCATGATTTTCTAGAATAGAGAAATGGGAAGCTATTAGGATACTTTCTTTTTGCCCTTATTTTAGAATTTTAGACAATGATTACTGTGAAGACCAGACCGGGCTTTTTAGTACATTCATGCCATTGTAATTTACCAATATTGATGACGGATCCAATAAATCTTATAATATCGTTCATATAAAGGTTATCAGCATTTAAGGGTAAGGGCTAGGCAACTTTCCTTATTATTAAAATCTATAAATTAAATTACAGGACTGTTGATTGGATACCTCACCTTAACTGCATGGATAGTGTACCAACTGTCGGGCATTGAATAGTTGCTCAAATTCGTGGCTACGGCACGCGGCGCCCTACTGCGTTACTCGCATAACTATCGAACATAGAGCAGCTTGTGAAACAGAGACATTTATTTGATTCCGTATTCCATCTATGTTATCTGTAAATCTATATGTCGGTGATAAAATCTCACCACTAAGAAAGTTTTAATGAGCAAGTTCCAATCAAGTTTAAGACTAATATATATAGTATATTAAAAACGTTCTTGTAAAGGAAGACACGTATATATATACGTGCCTTCCTTTATTTAATTCTTTATTATGTATAAATACTTGTTTTATATTGTAAAAGAAAACTGAGGTTCATTCATTAAGACAACGCATTATCTTGATTTTCATAATATGAAAAATTAAGGGTCCGTCGGAGCTTGAATTGCCCACAAAAACGTAATACCAAAATAATTTCTAATCACAACAATATTTTATCAAATTGTGTTATTATTCGGATTCGGATACCATTAGTCTAGGTTCCTACAATACCATTTTGTCTACTACTACTTCACTGGAAATAAACGACCCAAAAATAGTTCCAAACTTGGCAAAGTGGACTTTTGTTCACAAATGGGGAGACGTACGCGAAGTACGGCCTTGCCAACTAGTTTTGACACAGGTGTTGTGGATCTTACTCCGGATAATAGTTTAAACTAGTTAATAAGACAACAGAAGACAATAACAAAAACATATCTTCTGGCTGTTCAACACACTCTGTTACAAAGGGAAATAGTTTGAATACTTTGAAAATATGTCATCAGAATATTCAAGGGTTTTCTTCCAAAATGTTAGAAGTTGAACTATTCTTGGAAAAATATCAATTCGACATAGTTTGTATAACAGAACACTGGTTAAAAGATTACCAGATATCAATAAGTTATGAAAATTATTTTGTAGCTAGTTGTTTCAACCGCAAGTCTATGATACACGGTGGTTCGCTTATATTAGTTAGGAACTCGCTAAAAGCAAAAGGTCGTAAGGACATAGTGTCGAAGTCGGTTGAACATTGTATTGAAATCTCCTGTGTTGAGCTGGATAAGCATATTGTATTATGTGTTTATAGACCTCCTAGCCAAAATTATACAACATTTGAATCCGTAATGGAGGATATACTTAAAATACTTTTAGAGTCAAAGAAATCCTTAATTGTGTGTGGTGACTTTAACGTTAATATTTTAGTTGATAATGCAGTTACGTGCAAGTTATTGTGTCTATTTAAGTCTTTTAACTTAGTAAATGTATTTTTGGAACCTACTAGAATTACGTCTACATCTGCAACTTGCATTGATAATGTTTTCTGCAACTGTGATTACTTAGAGGCAGCTATCATACATTGTTTATCATCTGATCACAGTGGACAAACCGTTACATTTAATACTCATAAACCTCCAAGTAAAATACAAATAAAATCGAGGCATATCACATCACATAAATTAGAAAATTTTAATAATTCCTTAATTAATAAATTATCTGTTCAAAGAAACCATTTTAATAACTGTGATAAACATTATTCGCATTTCTTTTCTATTGTGAAAAGCGAATTTGATACCTTTTTTTAAAATAAAATCAAAGAAAATAAACTGTCAATTTAAATTCAGTGACTGGGCAACTGCAGGTATTCGTAAAAGTAGGGAGCGTTTATTTGAATTGTACGGCTTAAAGCGTTATAACAAAAGTGAGAAATTTATTCAGTATGTGAGTACTTTCTCAAAAACTTTTAAAAAAGTATGTCAGATAGCAAAATCTCATTATATTAGTAATAAAATAAGGTGCGCCGATAATAAGGTCAAAACCACTTGGAAGATAATTAATGCTGAAAGCGGTAAATCGAAATTGCAGGGCAACAACAATTTCTCTGTGCAAACGACACATGGTCTCGTAAGCACAGATGCCGAAGTAGCCCAGGAATTTGAGAACTTCTTTGCAAATGTTCCCTTAAAAATTACAGCTTCATTAAATTCTTCCCGCGCACTTTCTGCGGCTTTGCTGAAACGGAATGTAGCTCCCTGTCCTGTAACGTTTAGATTCAAGCATGTTCGCCCCTTGTGTATTACAAAAGCCTTTAAAGAAATAAAAATGAAATTAACTGAAGACTTGTGGGGTTTATCGGTAAATGTTTGCAAAAGTATAATAAACACTATAGCACCACACCTAGCGATACTATTTAACAAGTGTGTCGACCAAGGAATATTCCCAGATTTAATGAAGCCCAGCAAAGTTATACCCTTGTTTAAATCTGGAGATTGTCAAGATCCTGGCAATTTTAGGCCGGTGTCTGTTCTGCCTGTGCTTAGCAAGGTGTTTGAAAGGATAATGCTCAACCAAATGCTATTGCATTTCAGTTTAAATAGACTTTTTCATGACCAGCAATACGGCTTCACAAAAGGGCGTAATACTACTGACGCGGGTATCAGGCTTATTAAACACATTTTCGATGCCTGGGAAGAGTCTCAGGACGCGATCGGTATATTCTGTGACCTCTCGAAAGCCTTTGACTGCGTAAGTCATGAAACTTTGCTGTCTAAATTAGAGCATTATGGTTTGAAGCACAAGTCTTTGAAACTTGTCAAATCATACTTGTGCGATAGGCAACAACAAGTCCAAATAAATGGGGTTAAATCGCCCGGCACGCAGGTGAAAATGGGCGTACCCCAGGGTTCTATTTTGGGTCCATTCTTGTTTTTAGTGTATATAAATGATTTACCATACGTGCTTGAGGATCAAGCGAAGATTGTGTTATTTGCAGATGATACTTCTTTAATTTTTAAACTAAACAGGCGTACACCTAATACTGACGATGTAAATAACGCACTTCTTAAGGTCCATGAGTGGTTCACAGTTAATAATTTAGTATTAAATGGGCAGAAAACTAAATGTATAAAGTTTGCTCTACCCAATGTAAAGTGTGTAGATTGTGACATCGTACTAAATAATGATAAGCTGGAATTTGTCGACCACACGGTTTTCCTAGGAATAAAGATAGATTCAAAGCTACAATGGGGGCCGCACATTAGGACTTTAGCAGGACGCCTGAGTTCGGCTGCTTATGCGGTTCGAAAAATCAGACTACTTACAGATGAAGCCACCGCAAGACTAGTTTACTTTAGCTACTTTCATAGCATTATGTCTTACGGAATATTGCTATGGGGCCGCGCTGCAGATATAGAATCTATTTTTATACTGCAGAAAAGAGCTGTTAGGGCCATTTACTACCTACGTAGTCGCGATTCACTCAGAGAACTCTTCAAAGAAATAAATATATTGACAGTACCTTCTCAGTACATCTACGAGAATATTATGTACGTAAGAAAAAATCTACACCTTTATTCAAAAAAATGTGAACTGCATAGTTATAATACGAGACATAAATCAAAACTAATGCAGCCGCAGTTTCGTCTCGCTAAAGTCCATACTTCTTTTATGGGATACTGTGTAAGATTTTATAATAAAATTCCGGAATTCATTTTAAAATTCCCAGAAAACAAATTCAAAAAAAATATTAAGTTTACTCTGTGCAGGCAAGCTTACTATAAATTGGAAGATTATCTTTTAGATAAAAATGTTTGGCAAATTGCTGGTCCAGCTCCACAGGATGATGTCATGGATAATTTTAATGTAGACTATACAATTTGACATACCCAATTGGCAATATTATATTTGATGACATTATATTAATATTTATTTTCTATTACCATTTGTCAGCATAATTATTTAATTGAATATACCATACAATATACGAGTATACATTATGATAACAATTTGATGTACATATTGATTGAACTAGTATGGTATAATTTCCTAATTAGTATACCTACTGTAAAGTGTGGGGATCGTGCAGATATTGATGTAACAATTGTGTTATTATATTTATCTATAGGAATATTGTGCCCACGGTCTGAGCTTGTCATGCTCACTTAAATGTCCTGCTGATGGTGGCGTTGTGTGTCGGGTCGTTTTATTCCCTACAATATGGTTGAGTCGAACCGCGCCGATACACACGTCATGCTCGTGAACGGGTGCTGTCTGTCGGGACTGGTCAGCTCTTACTTGCTGTGGCAATCCCTTTCTTTCTATATAATTACTAAATATAACACCTACTTATACTGAATAAATCATCACACACATCAAACTGCATAATTGTCAAACTATTTAAAACAAAGTTGTAAAGATTAATATTGTAATCATGTTTAAAAGAGTATCTATGGAGTTTCTTGCCGGCTCTTCTCCATAAGACCCACTTTTTGGAACCGTGCAATTAGTTTGACTTTTCAAAAGTACCTTTTTAATGGTCTAATTGAAATAAATAATTTTGACTTTGACTTTGACTTTGAAAGTTATCAAAAATTACATTCGCTTACATTTATTTCCAGTGAAGTATTTTGGACTAAATGATAGTGTAGGAACCTAGATTAACATTAACTGAATCCGAATAATAACACAATTTAATAAATTATGTCAGAATTACGATATATTTTGTATTACGTTTGTATGAAAAATTCGGTCCGCCGGACTCTTAACGTCCATCCCATTCTGGGTGGATCCGTCCCCAGTAAGTTGTTTAACACTATGAAAATTTCAATTTGTCGTGTTTTACTATTATTCCAAGCAACGGTAGCCTCTGAGCTTGCTCTAATCTGTGTCAATAAAAAAACATAAATAATTCCAAGTAACATCACATACGATACGATGCGCCGCTGGGGCCGTGACCGGCACAAATATGGCAGCAACTGGTTTAGTGCATTTACTCTCGTTTGGTGCCCACTTGAAGCATTGCTATGACTTACTTATTAGTATTTATACAACTTTTTCCTTGTGGGTTGTGTAAAATTGCAGTTACGTTATTACAAAATAACGTGGTTTTAATGTGGAATTTTAACCGTAGCTTAATTTTAACCGGTTTAATTATGGAATTTTTTTTTTAAATTTTTATGGATTTGACTTATTAGTGTAACTGGTATAAAAAGTGTGCTAAAAACATCATTCTGCTAAACCATTAAAGTAAATTGAAAAAAAAAAACAACTCATATAGATGTTATCAAACCAAGCTTTTTACTTCTTACTAGAATTCACGATATGCCAATCGTGCCGTCGAATTATAGCTTATGGCTCTGTACTCTCAGACTACTCTATGAAATCTTCTCCGAACACAATAATATAGAATTACGCAATTTACGCGGAATCGATAGTGGATATCCAGTTATCTGTCCTGATAAATGAAGTTCCCAATAATTGTTACAAAAGAACAAATTAATTATATTTGACGCGAATAAACCAATCACACCTCTGACTGGACGGACTGCCTCATTCGTCTAGTGGTCCCAAGCGCGACTGCTACGCTAGAGGTCCTGGGTTCGATCTCCAGGTCGAGCAGTGTTATTGGGTTTTTCTAGGAAATTCTCAGTAGCAGCTCGGAGTCTGGATTTGTGCCCGGTTAATGGCAATAGGTTCGCCCCCTATTACATGGGACCTAAACATACCGGCGAACTGTGGGTGTACATTAGTACACCTCTGCCTACCCCTTCGGAGAATACAGGCGTGATGGTATGTATGTTAGGGTATGTAAACCAATCAAATTAATTTAAGTATTTGCCCTATATGATTTTTCCAGAAATTCTGGGCTACATTTTTTAATTGATTAAGTCGGCAAACGAGCTCACGAGCCACCTGGTAGTAAGTAGTCATCGTCGCTCATGGACACCTGCAACACCAGAGGAGTTGCTGATGCGTTGCCGACCCTTAAGAGCCCCTACGGACTACAAACTGCAAGAGCCGCCGCGCGCAATCGAGGGAAACTGGCTCTTATGTGCAAAAGTGGAAACACACACCAAGGTGCTTTACGACAGACTCCGACGTAAGGGTGGCAGTCAGCTAGTCAGATCCCAAGATGTCCTACCACCGTGCAAGTCCGATATTTTCACTGAAAGGGAGAGGAATAGTATTCTAACCCATACCCACACGGGGTAAAACTAAAGCTACATATTAAATAACTTGAAGATGATAGATAGAGAGATAGAGATTGAAGATATTATCAATTTCCTGACGGACTTTGCACGTAGACGGAAAATTTAGGTCGTTGTCTATAATTTATGCTCTAAGAAAACGTTAAGCTCATTAATGTTGGGGTCCACCAAGGATCTGTACGATTGCTAACACTGTTCATTTTGCACATTAATGACATGTTGAAAGTTTAGCATCATACATTGCTAAGCGGATTGGGGCGAAGCATACTATCCGTGGTGGAAGACAGAAGGCTAAATGTGTCCGAAATCGAGACTTTCCTGGAACAGCTCTCCGAATAAGGTCGAGATTCAAACGAAGATTCAAAGGGATAGGGAAGGAAAGGGAAGATTTTTCAAAACATATTTTGAGCCCGATAACTGGCGAAAGATATATAGTAAATCGTGAAAGTTTAAATGATTATAACAAATAACCTCATTGATAAATTACTTGCATAATTTGAAAAAGATGTTTTTAATTCAATTAATTATTTTTTCAAGAACATCTTTTATGAACATAAAAATCAAGGAGCAATCCAATTATTTTGAGAATTGAAGGGGTCATTGTAAATTTTTTTATAAAACGATTAGGCACCATAAGTAATGAAAAATGTAGTACGAAGAAAAAGTGATTGCGAATATTTTCAAGTAGGTACTTTACTTGACAGGGGTCAGCGGTTCAAGGGATTTTATAATATTGTTACTTATCTGTTTACTTAATGTCAATGGCTTGGTTTTATTTTATTATTATAAGATTTTTGATAAACTCTTCGAAAAACCAGTTATTAAACATAGTGTTTTTACTTTGACATAATTTTATATTTAATTTTAAAAAGGTAAATAATTAATTGACTTGTGTAAAAACCTACGCCATAAGACGTAAAAATGATAAACCTTTCTTAACATCATTCGCCTTGGTGGTTGTTAAATGAAGAAATTAATACTACATAACTAAGACAAAGAATGAAACGACCAAGTAAAAAAAAACTTTTAATTTATTTATTCTAACCCTTCACTGAAGGGAAGATGGACGTTGATAAAATCAATGGACGGCAACAATTGGGACAGCTTTGACGACATGGCCGTGATGGACAACGGAGCTGGAGTGGGCGATGGCGGCGGGGGCGGTCTTCACGATGAGGGGAGCGGCATGGACTACGGGAGCAGCATGCACGGCATGGACCACGGGAGCAGCATGCACGGCATGAACCACGGGGGCAGCATGCACAGCATGGACCACGGGAGCAGCATGAACAGTCTTAACCACGACAGGAGAGGCAGCGATCACTGGAGCGTGCACAGTGTGAACGGCGTGAATAGGCGAACCGTGGTTGACGACCTGGCTGGACTTGGTGATGGTGGTCTTGGAACCAATCACGGGGACGGCGGCGGCGTGGACCACGGGTGCGGAAACGGCGACCACAGGTTCGTGGGCTACGAGGAGGCCAGGGGCGGCGGCGGCGCAGGCCAAGATGGTGGCAAAGGCAACCTGAGGAAGAAAGATTAATTGATAAAATTTACAAAAAAAAGAACAGTACAGAATTTTTTTGTATGAGTCGATACAAAAAATACAAAAACTAGATAGTAGTTAGAAATTAAATTAAACACGATATTAGCCTAATTCAGCGCGTCCGTAATGACCCCCGGGGAACAAAACAAAAGATTTTGAATTGTGTGTATAATACGAGATTTTATTTTGGTTGAATATGATATGAAATTGGATGGTCACTATATTTAAATCTAATGTTTCCAGTAACACTGTTTTGAATATCGATGTATTGAGAACCCCACCAATCACATTTTGAATCTATTGATCACAAACAGCAGTCCCAAAAACAGAAGTTTCAACCTAATATGTTATGGTAAATCTTTGAAACTTACAAAGGACTTCATGGTTAAGAAGGTAGATGTGTATTCGACGGAATAGGCGAGTAATCTAACTAAAAGCTGGCCCACCGTGGCTTATATACCGGACAGCCGAATATCGACAATACGCAATGAACTTGAGGCTGTATATATTATTAAGCTTTGTGGAGGAGGCAGTGCTGAGAGGCGTAGTAAGCGGTTCCGTAGAGTAGCAAGCCGCATGAATACAATAGTGCCTCAAGACAACAAAAACATTGGATTGACTGGTAGTCATTAAAGTACTGGAGTTACTTACCGGTTCTTCTCTTCATAAGACTTACTATTTAGAACCGTGCACCTAGTATTGACAATTCAAACGTACCTGTAATATTAGTCTAATTGATATAAAATATATGTAATGCAATTTTACCTTTAAAGCTCTTAAAAAATAAGTAAGAGAATAAGTACCTACATAGTGAAAGAAGGAGCACCGGGTAATACTGTTACCTACATTTAAAAATTATGATACAGGTGTTATCAATAGACTGTAAGAATATTGTAAATTTCCTGTTTTGGCCTCTTCTGTGGAAGATTTATTACAGACATTAGATTAATTCAGCAAAGTCCGTAAGGACCCCCGGTGTACAAGACAATGGATTGTACTGTTTCTGTAATTCAGTTATTGAAGGGTTTAGAAATTGTTATGATTTAGTGATGACGTTTTGGGTGCCGGTGAAATATCAACAATTGAGACACTCATTAATTAAGACTATCTCTGGAAAGAGTAAAGATCTTCACATTCTTCGTTACTACTTAGCTATCAACCCATTTTTCAATTCTAAAAATAAATATAAATAACGAATAACCCTTCTTAATCTGAGCACACTTCAATATTACATGCCTTGTCCACTTTCACTCGATCCACATCTGGTTTCTGGCCGCCATCGAACTTGTCAAGATTAATGAATGCATAAACACAAACATTGACGCCCCAGTATTCAGGTTGATGCCAAGGTCAAGCGGAGTCGAAGGACTTTTGTAATGCTGGACTAGTTCATAATATATTCAGTTATTTGCTTAAGCATTGATTTGTTACGATATATAATGTTGAGCCAACATAGCCGGCAGTGGCGCTTTATGGTCTTAAAGGGCACTAATTTTACCGTCTACTTTTTTAGTATTACCTAGTAGTAGAAAATACTTTTTTTAAATCCCGTCATGGGATATAGCGCCACACTTTTTGTGTATTTATTTGCCAGTGTCAAGTTTAAGGAGTAAACAAGTAATAATTAGTTCCCGTCATGGGATTATATTCTATGGCGCCACACTTTTTGTGTTTGCCAGTGTCAAGTATACAGAATGGGAATAAAGGCATAATTAATTGTCATAATAAACACAAAAGTCGCGATTTTCAATTTTATATCTTTTGCCTACACTCGCACACATTCACTACACTTAATGGTTAACTATCCAGTATAATTACACATTAAACTCGGGAAAAAAACAAGTTTTCGGAAAAACACAAATAATGTTTTTACCCATGTGGGGAAGGATTAGAATACAGTTCCTCACTGCCATTCAGAAAGGCATCTCGTAAGAGCCGAGAAAATATCTGACTTGCTCGGTGGTAGGACCTCTGACTGGCTGGCGACCACCCTTACGTCTGAGCCTGTCGTAAAGCACCTTCTTGTATGTTTGGACTTTCGCGAGCTAGTTCCCCCTCGGTTGCTGCGGCTCTGGCAGTCTGCAGTTCGTTGGGGCTCTTAAAGCTCGGTAATGCATTAGCAACTCTTCTGGTGTTGCAGACACCTGCAACCATGGACACCCATGGGCGGTGATGACTACTTACCATTAGGTGGCTCGTCTGTTCATTTGCCGACCTAATCAATAAAAAAAAACCGACAAAGTGCGGTTTACATTTTCTCGCCAAAACTCCTAAGAAAATACTTAATGATGATAGAGTTACCTAAAATTAACAATCGTTTTTCAGAAGAAAACGATGAAGTGAATGTTGCTGTTTTGTATCTTCAACATTTTCCACTTGTGTATGTAATGCAAATAATGCATCTACCAGTGTTCATATCTAAATCTATGATCAAAGTATGCATGTTACCTGCCAAAGAATATAGTAAGTACATAATTATTGTAGTTCACACCAATAAAAAAGGGTTATCTTGTTAAGACCGCAACTGACTCGTTTACTGTAATCTCACTGTAATCGTGTCCACTTGAATAGTCATTTCAATGTCGATTTCACAAATTATTTTGATGGTTTAATCAGAATTTACTTTTATTTATTGTCGATGAAGCTATAATATTCTCTCGCAATATGGTGCTGATTTTAAAATCGCCATTATTTATCGCAAGTCATAATTTTATATTCGTGTACATCTTTCTCATCCAAATATATCATCACATTGCGTCATCCCAAGGAACACAGCTTTCTTTTTACGTCGAATCGAACATTTTACTAACCGCCCGATGCTGTCTTTTCATTAAATTAAAAACCTTATATCAATACAACGCGATAAAATCCGTAAAAAGTGTTGTTTTTTTCCAAGTCTAATATTCGCGTAAGTGTCAGACACCAGTAACCTTATATCAGTTTTAATTGTACGTAAAAAAGAGTCATATCATTAATTTTCTTAATGCGTTGAGGTGTTTCCCAAAATTATACAACTCCAATTAATAACGATTTAAAGGTGTTAAAAATTAAGTAGCCGTTTAATTAAAGTCAAAATGTCGCCGCTTTAAGCAGTAAGTCTTGGAAGTGAAATTAAATGAATGAACATTTAATGTATGGAATGAGACCTCCGTGCAATATTACAGAGATGACAATTAATTATTGTAACGTGGGAAAATGTTTTAAGTTACATTACAATAAATATTTAGTCCTGTATAAGTTAACTTACGTCGTTTTTTTTATGCCACTGAGGTGGCAAACAAGCATACGGCCCGCCTGGTGGTAAGCGGTTACCGTAGCCTAAGGACGCTTGCAACACCAGGTGTATCACTCGCGCGTTGCCGACCCTGTAAATGAAGGAGGAATAGTGGGGCTGGCAGCATAGGAAACAATGCGTGATGCTTATCCTATCTGCCAACACAACGCTTCCTCGCGGAGCTCTGACGACTTTGCTCACCGTTAGGAACACAACATAGCACGGAGCTAAACATAGCTCCGAGCTGTGTTGTGCAGAAAATTGTTATTGTTATTTGGCTACGATTTTCTGCAAGGTGGAGGTACTTCCCCAGTCGGGCAGTTCCAATTATGAGTGGAATTATTCGATTCCACTATGCCCTACCTCTCTTACCTACTTTTTAAACTTGTAAATTGATTGTGGATATCCTTAGTTTTCTTGAACTTCATAAGTTCAAGAAAATGAGAAAAACACAGTCCAGTGATATAAAATGTGAATTAGTTCCCAATAGAGATATAGGTTGTGAAAACTTAAGAATAATAATTTGAAATATGACTAGCATACAAACAATGGTGTTCGGTTCTAGAACAATTAACTAGAATTTCTTCGTATAACTTCGTGTAACTTCAACATTTAAACAAAAAACATTCAAGTGCAATCAACTTATTATCAGATGAAAGCCAAACTTTAATTTACTTTGTTTTGTGTGGATTAAAGAGTAATACTCGGAGATATTCGTAGTGATATGAGTAGTAAATCAACTTCGTCTTGTCTAGACAATGCTGTTAGATCTTTTAAAACTAATGGTGCGTCTAATTTTCATTTCCTCTGCAGAGATTGGCTATATTTATTGCTATTCTTCTTGATTGAATGGATTGTTTTTATCGCGTAGCTAAGTATTATGACCCTTAGTTTTAAGAGACTTCTTTAATATTCCGAATGTACCCTTTTTAATAAACTTGGGTGTGTTAAAACTTACATTCTATAATTATTACTTCAATATTATACTTAGTTACAGGTTTGTCACCTGGCAAATGACCCATCATTACACGAAACATATCTTGCTGTAATTTCTTGCATTGTACCATGATGAAAAAGTGTGTCTTAGTTTGCATACGTTTGACAGCGAAAGTGTTTTGTTTGTAATTGTTGCATAAAAAATATAATGCAATGTTCAAACCCGAAAAAACTATTTTGGCTTGCATTAATAATTTTGTTCATTGAAAAACTAATCTATCTGTCAATAGGTCTTTTGTTTCATCTCTACACCTATCTAGCCAACACTGAAAGACCCTACCAAATATGACAATTAGAATTTTGCACAAGATATGTGTTTACAAAAATGCCTAATATTTTTATCTTGCATCAATTTTAATGTCCCTCATGGCGCTCTCAAGGTTACTTTAACGTCAAATTTATTAATGCATAATTCAATAATTACTTTTACTGACAGTCGATATGTATGAATATTTAAAAACTATAGAATTTTGTTCGTAATTTCAAGGGAAGTTGGCTTACCAAGGCTGTTCCATATGTTGATAGGATCAGTAGGTATAAAAATACATGCTAATTTAAGGCCGAAATAGCAATTTTTATATTAGCTACGGTGTGCGCGAAACTAATAGTCAGAGGAATATTCATACATTATTGATATAACAGATGAATAATGTGGTCAATTATTTGAATTGGTAAGTTGCAGTTTGTGGCCGGCAGTTACTAGAGAAAATCCAACATACAACGTGTGTTTTTTACCTGATGCAATCCAAAATAAATATGAAAAACAACTACGGTATTTCTCGTGACTTCAAATAGTGTATTTCACCAGTATCCCACTAACCTCATCAGTTAAGAGCAGAGATATCATCTTGAACTTAATTCTCTCTCGACAACCTAAAATGTTGTCCACTCCACCATTATGAAACTTTTAAGTACGTCGCGAATGGCTTTGCAGAAATTAAAATAAATTACTACACTACACATCATATTACCACGATCATCTTAGCAGTGACCGCAACAGGGATTAAAAGTGTCTGCTCTGTAGTAAAAATGCAGCTAGCTAACCGTTATTGGAGAGCCTTTGAAGTGCAAGTATTGTCAGCATGAGTAATAATGAGTTGTATTTATGTACTTATTAAAAATATTCACCTTGATTCATTCACAGTTTTGATTACACTGTACATAAAGGAGGTAGCATGCATTGATAAAAAAGTTATATAAAAAATATATATTTTTTTTAATTTATCCTAGAGGAATTAACTATGCATCTTATGCATTAATAATAACTTATAGTGAAAGTCTAAGCTCCGTTTTCTGACGAACCTTTTTGAGAAATAAGTACCTAAACAAAATCTGCCTACAGCATCTTCAGATTTCGAAACGTTTAAGTGTGTCGCGATTCATCGCCTCAGCATTCACTACAATAAATTAATCATCGCGTAATTGATCAAGTGTAGAAGATAATACTATAAAATATATAGTTGCAGAAGTTCCAGAACAATTACCAATATCTCTGAGCTTATGACTATGGGATTATCTACTAGGTACTATCAACAAACCTGTAGGTAGAAGCAACACAATTTCTTAGCTAATTACTTCAAATTGCACATATAAATTATAATATTATGTGCAATTTGTATTATTAGACTTTACAATATACAGAAATGCGTGTCCGTAGCGTACAGTGTCCAATCTACATAATTTAATGTTTTTCAATTATTTTTTTTTGCTTTTTTCCGTTTGCAGTCAATTCGATAAAAATAAAGATTCGATTCGATAAGATAGCCCGTTGTTTATTTGCTAGCAGAGTTTCGACTTTTATTTCGTACACGTGTCGTACGTACATACTGGGTTTTCTGCGTCGATCTGCTTGAAAATGTTGCGTGCGCTTGCGATGTTTCGTAACACTGTGAATGTCAAGTTCATGCACGTTGAGATGATTATTTAAATATATTTTTTTATACATTATTGTTGAATTTCCAAGGAATTTTGAGAGATTTTAAGTTTTGTATGATGTTGTACCTAGTAATTTTGCTTCATTGTAGAAATGTATTTTGAATTATTAAAAAAAAAGTGATTGAAACTGATTAATGGAGTGTCAATGGCTGCATAATTTATCATGGCAATATTAAAACTGAACCATTAATCGTTTTGATTTACTTAATGTAACGTTAGTTTTTTGAAGCAGAAGGGCTTCGCGCTTCCGTCAATTTGCTATCTGACCATCATCAAATAGCAAATTCTGCTATCTGATGATGGTCATAAGCTTTAAAATAAATCCTGCTAAATTCAACAATACCTGTAAAGTTTCTGATATATATTAACATTACGTCTATAGAACCATCACGCCTGTATACCTTGAAGGGTTAGGCAGAGGTGTTACTACTCGTAAATAATAATAATACTGTGTAGTCCATAATTATATTAATTAACCTTCCGGTGTTTGTAAAATAAATTACTAAAATATTTTGAATCACTTCCGCGAGGCACATTCATGTTAATGATTATATACTGGCTTCGTGTAAGTCCATAACAAGTTCTTTGGAGATACTGATGTGTCGCTTTTTACAAAACGAGACGTGTAATATAAAAATATTAAGCGGCGGTAGCCTAATGGCTAGGGCATCGGACTTACGATCATGTGGTTGCCGGTTCAAAACCCACCTATTGCACTACCGAAGTGAAGCCACTCGTAACACAAGCATTTAGTAGCTTAGCACGAGGTGTTAACAAGAATGCAACCCACATTGCTAGTAAGCATAAAAGTCCTATATTTCTATACTTCTTTATCTAGATAATAGCTTCAATTAAAAGTCTAATAACCGTCTAATCCTCGTTCCATACCTACCTACTATTACTACTTACGATCTTGTCAACGGTTCTTATCAGATCTACATTTCTGTTCTTTGCAAAGCTTTGCAACATAACCTTGGAAAGATCAGACAATAATTTGATACTATTTAGTAATAGAATGACATGCGATTGGACAATTAGTGTAACTTTATGTACCAAGGACTTGGTTGAGTAACTGTATCATAATCATAATCGTTGCATCACTTAGAAATGCCTTGTTTCAGATGATTAATGAAAGGAAACGGTATTAGATATATGATTTCATTATGCTAGATTGCTATCTAATACAATTATTTTTATTCGGATCTTTTTTTTTCTTAGTGTTAGTAACATTTGTATAAATTACTCAAGAGATTAATGAAGCTAATGGTTTTGCACGCTAACTTTAATATAAACTTGTTCCTAATGACCACCAAATTTAGTAAATTGATCACCGAAATGCTTACCAAAATGGATAAATGGTCACCAAAAATTAGGTTTAGGTTAGAACTTATTTTGGTGATCATTTACTATTTTTGGCAATATAAAGTGATTTTTTTGCCATAACATTTTACTAGATCTGGTGGTTAGTTAAACATAAGCCATTTGATATTTATTGAGTATATAAACGTACTAAGCTTATGATATTGAATATGCAATTCATAACTCACTAGCGTTAAGACAACATTGTTTTTCCCAATATGTTTATAACAATATACTCGTAATAGCTGTAATTGTAGCTATTTTAGCAATGCATTGCATTGTCATTCTCATACTTTTTTATCCTATTGTTCTGCAAGTTTCAATTCTACTGTAAAATGTAGCACCTTGCCATTAATACTGAACTGTCATTGCAGACGAAGAATGACTCATTAACTTTTAACACTCGCAGAACTCTGAAGCTCTCAAATAGATTGCCTGAGTTCAACGCCTTCTTTATTAATAGATGCTAATTCGTTTTAATCACTTAACGTATCACATCATGCTTTTATCCGCATGTCATGAGTTATTTCTTCACAAAATGGCACAGAATCTGTTGAGATGTTTGCCTTATGCTTATCTTGATTTGTAACAAAAGTTTTGGGTCGTAAATTATAACGGTTAACGACACGAATACAGTAGATATAGATAATTCAATTACTTTTTCTTGTTTGCTAAGTTAAGTGACGCTTTAAGTTTCAGCACGCTCCATTATTTTAGTAATTAGTATGATAATTACCCACAGCTATTTCGCTGCTGTTCAAAAGTCTTTCTTTCAGGATGATAGGGTTCAAATTACCACGCTGATAACTTAATGCGAATTTCTAACACGTTCATTTTACTGGGGATGCCATCTATACGTTTCATCACTTTGAATTAAAAATTCGACTTTGGAGCATGACAGGCCAGCATCCTATCGACTGGGCTACTATTGTTTTATGTTCAATATACAGCAATTAAAATTATAATTTCCTCTCTTGTAACATGACAAGTTTTGCTTCACTAGTTTTGTACTCAATAATAGCTGCGCGAAAAGTTTCTCCGCTTAAGATATAGTAAGTTCGAACACGGAAAGACGTTATTGGTCACACAGATTTGTAATAACTTATAACTATACTAACTAAAACTGATTTGTTTAACTTTAAAATACTCGTAGGTATTTCAGTGCTCAGCCTCAAACCTTCATTGCGTTTCAGTATTTTTTTTAGTTAGGTAGGTACCAAGTATTTTGAAAAAGAATAAACAATAAAAATAACATAACATAATATACCATCACGCCTGTATTCCCTGAAGGGTTCGGCAGAGGCGTACTAATGTACACCCACAGTTCGTCGGTATGTTTAGATTCCATATAATAAGGGGCGAGCCTATTGTCATTAACCAGGCAAAAATCCAGACTCCGAGCTGCTACTGAGAATTTCATAGAAAAACCCAATAACACTGCTCGACCTGGAAATCGAACCAAGGACCTCTAGCGTAGCAGACGCGCTTCGAAACACTAGGCTAACGAGGCAGTTAATATAATTTAGCCAATAAAAATCAAGCTTATTAAAAAATATAAATTAATCAAAAAAGTTCAGATTATATAATCTGGATGTAAATATAAATCTTTGTTAGGATAAAAAAAAAATCAGATTATTTTAAATAACATTTATTTACACCAAACCAACAATAAACAATCAATGATGATAAGCAATGAAAGGTACTGACTTAACAACAGGCACAGTTTCATGTACAGTGGAACTGTGATGACTAACAGCAGAATCACCAGTCTTGAGGGTCACCAGAGGTGAGGAATGGTAGACCACTGGGGCATGGGCCACCGATACCACAGGAGCATGAACCAGGGTAGTTCCTCCATGGTTCACCACCTGGTTGCTCTTGGTAATTGTGGTTTTTGGGATATGGTATACTTCATGGACAGGCATTACGCTGATAGAATGAACTGGGTGGACGTAAGTTCCTCCATGGTTGACAACTTGGTCGGCCTTGGTGATAGTAGTCTTGGCATGGGCGACTGGAATGGAGTGGTATGTGGTGACTGGATGGATAACGTGGGTGCTTCCGTGGTCGATAACTTGGCTGCTCTGTGTGTAGGTAGACTTGGAGGCCAAGGGTACGTGGTAGACGTCAGAATGCTCGGCCAGCAAGTAAGCTGGAGCGGCCGCTCCGCAAGCCAAGAAGGCGCTGATTATGATCTGAAATTAAATCATGTTAGTTTCGTTTAGAAAAGTAAATATTTTTACCAGTTTTGGAAAAAACATAAAATGTTTTCTTATTGTTAAAGTCTTTTATGTAAGTTTTTCGTTAAATTATTTTATTTCATACAGAAGTAATAACTGTAGAACATTATTATCCTCTTCATATTATGTAATATACTTTTATCAACGCGTGGAAAACACCTTTATTGAAATTTATTTATCGCCGAAATTCCTATAATGTACTTCTCACATTCAACATGGAAAGTTGTCTTATTTATAATGTCAAGTAATTTTTATTCTCTCAAAACTTACAATACTTTGCATTGTCGAAGTCTCACTTGCAACTGATGATAGTCTCAAAAAGAACCACCCTTTTATACACAACATGCATAATTATTGATTGGCCCAGATTGCGACAGTTGTGTGTTGTATTTTTGCTTTTATTTTGCACAAGGAGGGATGTTGCGACAGAACGCGTGCGGTGCGTTCACATCTGTCAGTTTAATATTAGCGAACTAATTAGCGTGGTTATGATTTAATGACATGTTGATACGGTTAATTAGCTATTACAGATATATATAGGATTATTTGCGAAAAACTGACCAGTAAATGTCTTTTTACACGACAGTTGCAAAATTTAAGATGACCAGTGTCTGAAGATAAATTTGGTTAATGTCGTCTTCTTATAACACGATTTCATTGTACTGTAAGGCATATAAAACTTCTTTGAAACTTTAATATTCTGTCACTAATGCAGTTTTAATATTCATAGATATTTAGTATCTTGAAAGTTATTATTAACAAACCTGTCAATGTCCTATGGCAGACATTTTAGTAAAATACGAAATTGTCTTTTTGGCATTTGTGTGAGTTTGAATTACATAGGCAAATCACCATATTGTCACAAGGGATTTGCAGAAGTGTGGGCGATACACACAAATAATATTGGGCCATTTTCTAATACATTATTATTATTATTATTATTAGCCTGTGCTGTCCCACTGCTGGGCAAAGGCCTCCCTCCATTCCTTCCAACGGTCGCGATTGTGCGCTACTTCTTTCCAATTCTCAAGGAAGACATCCAGTTCATCCCGCCATCTCCTTCGTGGTCTGCCGCGACCCCGTATCGCTGTTTCAGGGCACCAATCCTGAGCTTTCCGGGCCCACAGCTCGCTGGGCATGCGACAGACATGTCCTGCCCAGTCCCATTTAAGTTGGGCAGCCTTTTGAGCCACGTCAATAATTTGTGTTTTGGAGCGCAGTGTAGTGTTTCGAACGTGATCTGTTAATTTAACACCTAACATACTGCGCTCCATAGCACGTTGGCAAACCTTGAGTTTGGACTTTTGGATGTTTGTCAAAGACCAAGTTTGTGCGCCGTAGGTCAAGATGGGGAGAATACACATGTCCATTAGCCTACGCTTCAGAGACATGGGCAGAGTGCCCTTGAAAAGCTCCTTCATGGACCAGTAACTCTTCCAGGCATTTTCTGTTCGTCTTGTAATTTCCTTATCTTGTCTTGCCTGGAATGAGATTACTTGGCCCAAGTATAGATATTCATGGACATATTGTATATTCTCCCCGCCTGCTTGTATGCTCCTTTTGGAGCTGTTGGTCATGAGCTTGGTCTTCGACATGTTCATCTTCAGTCCAATCTCGAGGCTTGCATTGCTGAGGTCTTGCAACATTTCTTGTAGTCCTGTGGCTGTGGGAGAGAAAAGTACAATATCATCAGCGAAGCGTAGATTAGTTAATCTTGCTTCACCGATGATAACCCCCTTATCTTCCCATTTGGCTGACAGCGTCTGAAAGACTTCTTCCAGGGTGCTGTTGAACAGCTTTGGAGATAGCGGGTCGCCCTGTTTGACTCCCTTAAGAATGTCAAACTTTGGACCTGATCTCTCTAATTTAATGGCAGCTGTACTATGGGTGTATATTTTTTGTAGTAATTGTACATATGTAGGTTCTATCTGTTGTTTTGTAAGCGCTTTAAATATGGCAGAATGTGTGATGCTGTCAAAGGCTTTAGAATAGTCTACAAATGCCAGATATAAAGGGGATTTGTATTCTTGGTATTTCTCTACTATTTGATTGATGGTATGTAAGTGGTCGGTGGTGGAAAGTCCTCGACGGAAGCCCGCTTGTTCTGGAGGTTGTTCAAGATCTAATTGGCCTGCTATGCGTTTTTCAATTACTTTTATGAAGGTTTTGTAGACATGAGATACTAAACTAATTGGCCTATAATTATTTATGTCGGACTTGTCGCCCTTCTTATGGAGTAGTATAATGATGGAATGGCAAAAATTTGATGGGAGACTACCAGTACGAAGAATGTCGTTGAACAATCTTGTAAGGTAAAAAAGAAGCGATGGTTCCCCCATTCTGAGGGCTTCAGTACTGACACCATCTTCTCCGCAGGATCGGTTGTATTTTAACGTACTTAGTGCATATTGGACCTCTACTTCTGATATGGGTGGAATATTTTCGGAGCATGTATAACTGGATATCTGTTGTGTAAGAGTTGTGTCGGAATAAAGATTTTTATAGTATGTTGTGCAAATCTCGAGAACTTTATCTCTGTTAAATTGTCTCACGCCTCTGCTGTCTTTTAGACATGTGATCCATGATTTGTGGTTGGTGATACCCTGTTTAGCTATTTTCAGCGATCGGTTCTTTTCTAATGCATTCTGTATTAGTTTTTTGTTATATTCTCTTAAATCTTTTCTAATGCTGCGCTTTACTTCTTTATCTTTCAGTTTATATTGTAAATCCCTATTTATTACACTTAGAGCCTGTCTTTCCTCTATTAGTTTCTTAGTTCCTCCCGACAGTTTTTTAGTTTTATGCTTATTCTGTTTCACTACTTTACTGGCTTCTGATATGCTATTTAAAATTTCTCTATACTGCACATCTACACTTTTTTCTTCATTTTCTACATTTAATAGACTAAAACTGTTCTTTAGTGCTAGATTGAATTCTTTTTTACAGGTAATTAGCGATTCTTTATTTAATCTTTTCAGTTTGTTTTTAAATAAATTGTTGCGTTGGATTTTAATGTTTATTTGTATTACTGTGCGCACGGGTCTATGATCGGAACTGAATTTAAATTGGTTTATTACTTGGACATTATTGATAATTTGTTTGTTTGATGACAGAATATAGTCGATCTCGTTCTTTGTTGCACTATTTGGTGAGATCCATGTCCATCGCCTTTGTTCTTTTTTATAGTAAAAGGTGTTTCCGATGCATAAACTTTGACCGAAAGCGAACTGGATCAGTCGAGATCCTCGTTCGTTTCGGTTTCCTGAGCCATACGGGCCTACAATAAGCTCATTGTCCATGTCTTGCCTTTGTCCTATTTTAGCGTTAAAGTCGCCTAGAATAATATTCCAGGTACTTCGGTGTTCATCGCACGCTTTATTTAGTAGATCGTAGAAATCCTCTACTTCAGCGTCAGGGTGAGTTGACGTGGGGGCGTATACTTGGACTACGGTTAATGTTTTCGAACTTGATATATGGAACTTTAAAATTGCTATTCTATCTGAATATGAAACAAATTCTAATATATTGTTCTTCCATCTCTTTGCTACTAGAAAGCCGACTCCGTAGAGTCCTCCAGCCTGTCCATAGTAATAAAATATACTGGTATCCCTTTCTATTGTTTCTTCTCCGTTTCTTCTTATTTCTGCCAGCCCCACTATATCCCAGTTTATCTCTTTTAATGCATTCTCGAGTTCAAGAAGCCTATCTTCTGTTTGTAAAGTTCTAGTGTTGTAAGTTAAAACGTGAAGCTTTGTATCATTATCCGGTTTATGCTTTGTTTGGGTCGTATAACGGGAGATCGATCTCACCCGGGGATTCTTAGCACCCCATGCTCCAGGGCGAGCTTGCCCACCGTCATCAGCATCCTCGCCACTGGAGGCGCCGGGCACTTGGGGCCTATTGTTCGTCTTCTTCATGCTTCATGCTTATGGAGGGGATTGGACGCATAACCCATCACGCTTGTCCAATGCGGGTTGATAGGTGAACAGTGAACCTGCTAACTCGGTTCATGGGTGCTGCAGATTACATTAAGGTTAATGTTCTCCGTCACCACCATAATTAACGTCCTGTTCTAACGCCAATT
Source organism: Acronicta aceris (assembly GCA_910591435.1). Taxonomy (NCBI): domain Eukaryota; kingdom Metazoa; phylum Arthropoda; class Insecta; order Lepidoptera; family Noctuidae; genus Acronicta; species Acronicta aceris. Next base: position 641,262 of record OU342767.1, on the reverse strand, counting down.
GTCCAACTTAGACCCTTTGCGTACTGAGGCAGTTCGTATGCCCTAAGTTGGCTATGTTTACTTATGGATGGTAGAGTAAACGTTTCCCTTAGTCGACTTTTACGACTTGCGTGGGATGATAAGCAGCTGATACATTCGATGTTTTTCTATTGCTTCCAGATCAGCATGGAAGAAAATACATTCTAATACATGATTTTTATTATTATACAAAAAGTATATTTGTTTAAAAATAGCTCTAAATCATATCTTTTTTGATATTCTAACATTATACTTGAATAAATGTATGTTGGCATTAATATAATGGATTTACACACAACATACGAGTTTTTCAGTAATCTGTAACGAAGGCATTATGTGAGATCAACACCACCTGAATTAGTATATGTAAGTACAGCATTTAAAGCTTAAAGTATTAGAATGTCATTAGTAATCTGACAGCGACGTATAACTGGGGTCCACAAAAATTGTTTTATGGGTAATTTGATGAAAATGGATTACCAGTCTTACCCTAGGAGCTACCCATAGTTATTAGACGGCGGAGTTATAAATGATAAATAAATGATATTTATTTATGTAAATAGATCTTATAAGGACACTTTTACAAATCAATGTTTATTTTTTTTTCTAGATGACACCCGGCATTTCCTAACTGACGACCTCTGGGAAGAATCACTGAAACAGACTCAGAGAATCATGGTCTCTTTTAAAGTCCAGACATAATACTTAGTAGTAAATATGTGAGTTCCAATGCAAGACAATGTCTGTCTGCCTTTCGAAGAAAGAGCCATTGCGGCTTTAAGTAGACCAGTCCCAACTGACGGCACGCATGCATCAGTCATTGGATAGCTCAACCATAATCTAGGGAGCTAAACAACCCGTCACACGATGATACCAGATTAGTGGAACATTTGCGTAGGCCAGATAATAGTCTCAAAGACGCCAGTTCAGGTGACTAACGGTTTGTGTACTGATAAATACAAGTCATTGAAAAAGAGAGGTCGATAACAAAGACTACTTATAAATGTCTTATGAGACAACTTTAATTGTTTTTCTAAGGCACAATTTTTGCAATTGTCTTTGCTGATTCAGTTTTGAAAAGACACGATTAATGTCGAATATAACATCGTCCGGTTAACGATATACCCTCGTCAAAGTGCCGACCCAAGGGATCCCTGACTCTTATCATGCAAGATGAAGAGGTACTAATAGCAATATTTAGATATATAACAGTGACATAAATTATGATGGATTTATTAGATTATGGTAAAATTATTGTAACCTAGATATTCCTAATACCGTGGGAATTTCTCAAAATCCTTTCTTAACGGATGTCTATATCTTATACGAAGGTTCATTATTAGGTATAGACATCTGGCAAATAAGTTTGTGAGTGAGTGGTGTTTCCCTTTTATGTTTTTATCTATAAATTATCATGAAACATGAGAAAGAAATGAATATTGAAAGAAGTGGATTTTATTGCGTTATATTGGTATTATTTAAGCGATAAAATACGTAAATACTAGATGTATTTCAATTTCTAATACTAGCGTCAGTGTCAGTATTTTTTATTATTATTCATGATAGGCCTGCGCTTGACCGCCAGTTTGCCGATTCACTCGTGATTTGAAGACAGTACCCAGTAAGAAGTGAATATTTAAAAAGTAATTCTATATACTGCCAAGCAATAAAAGTATCTGCCGACAGATTCGTCTACAAAACTTTTGTATAAAACATCTTTTTAGATCTCTATTATCTATTTCTATAAATTCATTTTCTGCGAGGGAACGACGAAACCGACTTCTTTTAGAAATAAAAAAGATTTCAAATAAAATATGCCCAGCAACGAAAGATATCACCATTAACCAAAGACATTTCCTACGTTGTATCTACTTCTCTTTTGGTGACGTCACAGGCGCCATTTCGGTCATTTGACAAGAGTCAACGTAGGAAATGGGCCTATATGGAGCAATATCCGATATTGACAAATGGGCTTAGTAGATACATGTTCACTGTGGTGTACAGCTTGTTTTTAAACTTTCAGATTACATATTTTTTGGTTAGTTTTTGTATTTTAAGTACCTAAGTTTGAGTTATTTTGCTTATTTTGCTATTACATCTTACCACTGCTAGCTCTTGGTGCGATTTCCTCACTGTTAAAAAAATTGTGACTTAAAGATTCATAAAAGTCCGAGTTCGAGTTTGCATTTATTCATGTGAATTTTATATACAGAATTATTCATACAAAAATGAACCAGTAATTTCTAAAAAAAATATAATTATCTTTTATAATAATTATATAAATATTATTATATAATTAAATATTATAATTATTATTGTCTCATTTCATGTTTAAAAGTTACAAATACCATGAATACGTACTAAATATTCAATAATGCTTGGTTTAAAACTCATAGCTTACAAAACGTCCAACGAGATGATATAGATAAAAGCGGACCTTTACCTATAAGGAAATGGTTATAACTACAGTTCTATGACTCGGCCTTCGCCTGATTACACAGTATTGAATTAAATAGATTGAAGATATTGTTATTGTAATTGTTTATGCAATGGGCAAGGTTCATAGGGCGTAGATTTCTGATTAAATCAATTGTATTACAAACCTACATAAAATTGTTGCGCCACAAAAGTTAAAGAATATATTTTTTATTTTTGAAAAAGTTTCAGATATCTCAGATATAATAATCGAGTAGATAATAATATGGATACCTAGTGGCAAATAAGCATACGGCCCGCCTGATGGTAAGCGGTTACCGTAGCCTATATTGGGATTTCTTATATCTACATATTAGGTTTTGCATATTTTTTTGTAAATTTGTTAAATATTCGCTGGTTTTAATGAAAATAAAAACAGCACAGGGTAATATTCCTAATTAACCGAATAAACCAACTACTTCGCGTACGTGAAGCCTAGTCCATCTTCATTACCCAGGTACTTATTAAATCACATACTGGGAAATCACGATTGTTTGACATAATCTGTTTATTTACAAACAGGTACCGGCAAAAAATGTAACACAGCTTTCCTTTCATATACATCACAAACTCGCAAAAAACAAAGCGTCAGTTTTGTTTAACTGTTTTTCCAAATTCGACTCTATAATAAATGTTGTTAGGTGTATTTTTAATTTTAGGGTTGGAGTTACTTATGTGTTGTGTTGTTGGCCACACATGCAGTTTAAGTTATGGTGTAGATATTATCGAAGCATTTCTTAATTCAAAGCTTACTTAAATTATGAGTATATAAATCATTTCTTTTACTTTTCGGTGTCGAACTGCGAACTTTAGCTTTTATGAGGGCAATCCGCGTTTACTACTTGTAAATTGCGTTTTTGTTCGTTTAATTAAAGGTTTATTGAGAGAAATGGCCCACAAATGATTTATTATGTAAATAAACGACCATTGATTGGTCTTTCGTAACGCATCAGTGCTATGATGCTATCAGAATCTGTTGGAGATAAGTCCCCCGCACAGCGCTGCAATCAATAATAATCTTAGGCAGACAATACCTCTACGGTTCAGTAGATAATTACTTATTACTGGCTGAATTAATTTACTACAGATAATTCCATATATGTCTACGAAATTAATTGCATTCTTCTATCTTGCCTTTGTCTTAAATATTTTTTAGTTTATGCGCAATTGGGACTCCTGGTTATTTCCCCTTAAATTTCTATGTATATGTTGTATTAAATCGTAGCTGTTTGCAAAAGTAGCATATTACTTACTTCATAAGAGAAATAGTAACACGAAGTATTGTCCAACAACCAGACAATAATGTATTTTATTATAGCTTCTCCATTTATACTGCTTTTAGTGTAATTATTGCTTACTGAACAAAAATGTTTACAAAGTTTTTCATACCGCACGCTACACTCTTATATCTAAGAGGAAAAAAATATTTTAGTTTAACTGGGCGGAAAAAATTGTTGGCATTTACAATCCATTCATCAAGAAACATCATTACTCTATAATTAATTTGGCACCCACTTGTCTGATATCGTTAAAAGGTTTAAAGATTGAAGATAGTTTTTGAAGACAATATATTTTTTTTTTGTAAAGGCTCTGAACTTTCTATGGCATTACGACATTGATGTACCTACTGCGAGCATGCCTCATTTCAACAGACACCATAAAAGGTTGAATGTGAACATTTAGAATGTTTATGGGTTCCCTGACACAAGTATAAAAAGAAAATATCGGACATTAAAACTAAATAACTCATAGCGTTTCATTTTCAGAGACATTCCATTATAATGGTCTAAGATTGTAATACGTACTGTGGCATGTCAATCAGATAGATCAAATAATCTTTAGCGTACATTTAATACCTATTTACTTATAATTTGTGTACGTGGGTACATGTAATGCATATTATTATGCTAGTAGTATAATTATATAGCTTGTTTGTAGAACACAATCTTAATATAGAAAACTATAGCAATCCTGACATGAAAACAAATTTACTTCTATAAAAGACGAAACATATTTCTTGCAAATTTATACCTTCACAACAGGTAATTAGGATGCAATACGAATATATGGAGGCACGATTAAGTTGGCAAACCGTACATTATAATTATGTAATTTAAGAAATGCAATTTTTATGTCAATGTCATGAAGGCAGCCATATTTGTAATGGCGCCAATTTTGACAGATCGAATGCGCCAAATATGTTGTTTTAGCCGATAAGCGGTGATGGCAAATTAACAGTTTAAAAGTAATTATATTGATTTATTTACAAGATACGAGATATTAAAATTAACATAACAAGGAAAAATATGTCGTAAATTGAGTGTGTCGACTTAATGTCCTAAGAAGTTGAATTATGCCTCCGAATTACGTGTTACGCAAAATGCAAGTAATTTGGGACATTCCGCTACAAATAAATAATGAATATTTGTTTTTATTTTAAATATTGTGAATAAAACACGTTTGTATTTCCTGAAGAGTTATGTATAATTTTAAGCTAACGTAGGCCCACAGTCCGGCAGCATGGTTTTAGGTCATATAAAAACACGCTTGTGATATTTTAAACTCTTGAGGCAATAAATGGAAAGAAAGAAAAAAGATCTCTACTGCAGCCTAGCTTAATTAAAATATTACCATAAATGAGAATGGTCGTTCATATATCTGCGGAGTTAATATTTAGTTACAAGTAGGTAATAGATGATGTGGTATTGTATTGAAGTCTATTCAGGCTACGAACTAATTAAAACTGCCAGTTCATAACTAGTTAACGAGGAACAAAAAAGTTCTGTAATTATAGTTTTAATATTGCAGATTTAAAGACCTAACTGCATTTGTCCGTTGTAGGGAAAGTGGCTGAGATACTTTAGAAACAATATATCTTATTTAAATTTCTCCAATATCTCTCCAATATCAATAGGCAATATTTTATTGCATTCCATAATGGAACATTTTCAGGTCATTACTACTGGGCTACCAATTTTATTTGAAGTTTATTATCATTCTAAGACTCAGCTGAATAGATACTGGATTTTCACAAGTTGTATTAATAGATACTATCATCAAGTTACAAACAGATCAGACCCTTGGGCATCATATATTTTAATGTTTTATTTTAATTTATATTTGAAACTTAATTAAAAAGGTACTCGAGATAACGTTTTTTTTTGTTTTAAAATATTATTAATTGCTTCTTATTTTAAGTCTAAGCCCTAGGCGACGGACTAACGAAATGAGAATCAATCAAAAGTATTCCCATTGTATTACTGACGCACACACGCAGCATATTAATTGTTATTATAATTATATTGTTTTACTTATCTTTAACGGATTTATATATTATACATAAAACGATACATCACGACTCATAAGGAAAATTTAATTAATCATTTACAAAATGCCCCATGCACTCTTGTCCACACTCTTCTCTCGAAAATAACCATATATAAGTAAACAAGGGCCTCTCAGTAAAAAACCCTTAATTAATATGGTTAAGTAACGAATCATTCGTCAGTTATCTTCAGGTTTAAACGAATGAATATTATTAGGTAAATGAAAAGGTTAAGTAATAAAGTCTCAGAGCCCGTGTGCCATTGATTTGCAAGATTGTACATCCATGATTTATTGGCGACAATCGCTCGTGTCTCTGGCGCAATGTTTATGCAAAATTCAACGGAATTATCGGTGAATTATTGTAGCATCATAATGTGTTGTAGTGTAGGAGATAGTGCTTCTTTTGTAACTTTAATTTTTGATAGATAAAAAGCTTTTATTAAGTTTTGACATTCCTATAATAAACACTAAAAAAAATAGAACGCAAAGAAAATAGAAAGATAATATAAAAAGGAAATCTAAGACGTGGAAAAAAATTATATATTACCGCGTCTATTTTCGAATGTTTACGTTAACTATTCGGCACGAATAGGCCGGCTCGACCGGAGTGATACCACGGCTTCACAGAAAACCGGCGTCAAACAACGCTAACGTTGTGTTTCGCCGAGTGAGTGAGGTTACCGGAGGCCTAATCCCCTTTTAAAAGGCTGGCAACGCACTTGTAACTCCTCTGATGTTGCGGGTCTCCACGGGCGGCGGTAATCGCTTACCATCAGGTGATCCGTCTGGTTGTATGCCTATCCCATAAAAAAAAATCTTACGGAAATATGTGTAATTATCGTTTAAAAAATCATGCAGTCATAATTCTTCAATCTTCTAACTATTCAACTACTTTTTTTTATACCACTGGCAAACAAGTTAACGGCCCGCCTGATGGTAAGCAGTTACCGTAGCCTATAACTAACTTAACTTATGTATCCTGGCTTATAACACAATTGTCACTTTGCCTTGTTTTTGATATGGGGCTTAATAGCAACGCAGACTCCAGGACAAAAACGCGTTACTATTACCGTTTTTTACGATTCAAGATGTCACACACATATCGACATATTGGGTATCACGCCGAAATTACAAAATTTTACATAGTGTACACTCGTTAAAAGGCCAACATGGTGAAGAATAACCCAAATTACGGTCCCAAATGTCAATGAGAGGATTACAATGCGTGTGCGCAGTTCATTATTCATTATCAGTGTTGCAAGTGAGAATATTTGGAGAAATTATTGGATACTTGCACAATTGAGGATTGAGCTCGATGTAAGTGTGGTTATAATTAATCAGGATTCGACAAGTTCGAGATGTAAGGATTTTATGAGTGCGATGCAAATAAATGTAGATATATATATATATATATATATATTAAATGTCGTTGGTAAGCGAGATCCAATAATTTATTAATGTACGTATTATTTTTATCGTTTATCCTTTACATATTTGTTATAATGTCAGAAATTAAAAACTGCGTATATTTCAGATTTTTTCAGCATCCCTCATGAATAAAAGTCTCAATATTACCTCTACATATTTTACAAGGTTCAAAGTACAGCAATCCTAAATATTTGCTTATGAGTAATAACTTCGCATATTTTATGCAAAAAACCGAAAGCACAAAAAGCGGTATTGTTCTGATCCAGACAGCTTACTTTATTTCTTCAGCACTAAAAATGTAAATTGTCCATTTTAATGGATATAATTTTTGATAACATGGAATTATTGATACTTTAAGCAACTTTAAGGTATATTTTGTGTGACTTTCCTTGCAAAATTTCAAATCCTTACTAAGACGAGATCGTATTAGATGTATCGTTTGAATTCTGTAGCTGCCTGTCTCCTATATCTCGCCTGAAACACAGGATTACCTAGTTCAGGCACATAATGTTATGTAAATAATATTCCCAAGTATGGCTTTATCTAACCAATATTTTAACATGTAGTATTTGAATAAATGATTTGATTTGATCGCATTAGGGCTATTTCTAAATTGCATTCAATTCTATGCAGTAGTTTTTGCGTGATGCGCTTCTAAACATACAGACAGACACAGATAAAAATTCTAAAAATTGTTGTTTTGGCATCTGTTGCTCTAATAAAGACCCCCCATATTAATATCTATAATGTATAGACATCGGCCTGCTAAACTTTTATTATGTGTATAAATAAATAGGATTTTTTAGGTTTATGGTTTATAATGGATCATGATTGGGATATTATACAATACCAGGTCTTTCAGATCATAGACACCAACTCTACATAACCTGCAGTTTTTGATTGATTGATTAATCAAATCATAAATTGAACATAACGTTCAAATAACTATTAAAAATTCGAAAAATTCACGAAAAAGAACATTATGAAGAGAATTTATTTTGTCATACATTTTGTATCGGAAACGGATTCACAGATTTGACCGATTTGACAGAAACAAAACACGGACACAAATGAATATGGCGTTGTTTTCTATTCGGTTTTTTGTTTCGGTAAGGTCAGTCGATGGCGTTCTGTGCATTGTCAGAACTCCTTATAAGCTGCTGGTGTTACTTTGATTTTTTTTTTGTGTAAAAAATATGTTGAAATGGGTTCCTGGTGGCACCGCAATCGGATTCTACGATTTTTTTAAACAGGACAAGACATGGGGAAAGGAGTGAATGGTTGAGGTTACGGCTGATAGAGATGAATGGAAGAATAGGACATACTGCACCGACCACAAATAAATTGGGACAAGGGCAGGAAGATGATGATACAGGGCAAGACAACGTTTGCCGGGTTCGCTAGTTATGTTATAAATGATTTACTCCAACATAGTATCAGCCGTCAAAGGATTAGCATACATATATACATACATACATATTTGTACTATTGGCTGCTATCACCTACTCCCTCTACCTAACATAACATACCATCACGCCTGTATTCCCCGAAGGGTTACGCAGAGGTGTACTTAAAGTAGACCCACAGTTCGCCGGTATGTTTAGGTCCCATGGGCACAAATCCAGACTCCGAGCTGCTAATGAGAATTTCATAGAAAAACCCAATAACACTTTGCTCGACCTGGGGATCGAACCCAGGACCTCTAGTGTAGCAGTCTCACTTGGGACCACTAGACTAATGAGGCAGTCACAGTCCCTCTACCTAATAATTAATAATATCTAATGCTAATAACAAGAAAGCCATATTACATTCTAAGCTCTATATTGTGAGTTACAGGGTTTATGATTGTAAGACATGACTGACTATAATTGCGCAATGAGGGCAACTGTCAAAGAAAGCATACAGTACTAGATTAAATTATGTAAATAAAAAATACTTTCGTAAGTTATATAATATATGTGACATACGTCACATCACGTCTGTATACCCCGAGGGGTTAGGCAGAGGCATACTAATGTACACCCACAGTATGCTGGTATGTTTAGGTCCCATGTAATAAAGGGCGGTTGCTACTGAGAATTTTATAGAAAACCCAATAACACTTTGCTCGACTTGGGAGCCCAGGACTTTAGTGCAGTCGTGCTACCTAAAATAACTTCAGAACCACTACGATAACTGCCTTGTTAGCGTAAGGGTCCTGAGATGTTATTTTATTTATTTAGATATATTTATTTAGATTTTAGCCCCTTAGTGTAACACTAAATGAAAATCCATTACAGTAGGTTGATTGGATAATATAAGACAAAATGATTCAACGTTTATTAGAGTGCCTTTTTAACAGATTAAAAAAAAGATACCAACACACCACAAAAATCTTTCAACATTTAAATATAGTGAATTTGTAATTAAATTAAGATAACAATCTCGTTATAAAAGCTCTAATCTATTGAATGAACCGAAGCCGAAGCTAGTCTTAATCTTGTTACAAAGAACTTGTTACTGCAAGAATATTTTTAGATTGGAAAAATACTTTTTAGCTACAAAACTGTCAAAGTTTTTAAAGCAAAACGTGCCCAATTTAAGTACAGTGACCACAGAGTTCTTTCAAAAATTGGTTAGTAATGATCAGAGATAGACACGCCTTAATCCTTTTTATTACGATGTTTTCCTACGCTTGCAATGGTGATATTTTTGAAAGAGATCATCAATTGCTAAGCTGCACATGATTTAGAAAAGTCTTTAAAAGTATTGTTTACTGATTTGATACTTGCACAAATATTAAACGTGCGAATATTGAAATATAACGCGATAAAATCCGGAAAGTGTTTTCATTTCAATATCATCATCATCATCGTTTTTCCAACTATATTGCGGTCGGCTTCCAGTCTTGCCAGATGCTGCTAAATACTCAATATCAATATTTTACTCGAAGCGACTGCCATCAGACTTCCGCAACCCTGATATCCTGAGGATAGACTGGTTGTCTGGCTGGCTTTTATTTCAATATACATACATACATATTCTCACGCCCTTCTCCTACAGGGGTAGGCAGAAACTATATACCGCTACTTGCTACGGATTTTTGCATACTTCTTTTGCTTCACCCACATTAACATATACGCAATATATCTACAGGTATTATAAAATTTAATTTATTTGAAAATAACTTTTTTAATTTGTTTTCCTCTGTATTCTATTTATTTGCTGCTAATCAAATTACTTATATCAAAACTGAGTTCAATTTTACTATGCCTCATTAGATGAAATAAAATTATTTCATCTAGGAAGTCAACTCACTCCCTCGATAGCAACGGGCTGAATTGGGACGAGTTTGATCCGCGATTCAAATAAGCTCCGTGATTGGGAGTGTAATTAAACCATCATTGTAGAGTTTTAATCTGAAATTTTAACATCGAAATATTACCAAGTATTTCTATTTCGAATTTCAATTTTCCGATTTATATATTACCACTATATTATTATTGTAAGTTATGGCAGGATAATAAATTGTCTATTACATTCCATGATAAGGATTCGTCTATTAATTAAATACAGACTCGTCGGTCGGTCACAGCACAGTTTAGTAAGAATGATTATGCTTTGTAACATTGAAAAGTAAACCAGATCACTGCCAGAATCGTTTACCGATCGATGTGGTGTCTTTGGTAATATGTGTTCTAGTTACGTACATTGGGCGTTCTGTCCGTCTTATCCATTGCTGCGCTTGGTCCTCACGTTCTGTTTGTGTACATGCGGTGCGTGTTCAGTCTCGGCCGGCGCGGTAGGGTGGAGTTCTGTCAGAGTTAGCGCTCTCCTGTCCTTATGAGTCTATTACTAGGAGAGGATGATGCTCCTCACGTATTAAGCGTACTGTCTTCAAGTAAATTCAGAATTTTTTTTTAAACGAAGGATAAAAAATCCTAGTAAGGCGCTACACACTAGAATTTTCTCCTTTATCATGGGTGCATAAATGCACAAACTTTCACATACACAAAACCCCCAGACCAGGAACTACCTTTAGGTCATACAAATATTTGTTTCGAATTGGGATCGAACCCACAACACGTAGCGTAGAAGCCGATCGCTCAGCGACTATGCCAAACGTGCCATCCAAGTTGATACCTACGGTGAAGGACTGCATCGTTATGGAACATGGATTTAGCGGTTTCAAATGGCGAACAAGGAATGGGAAATAACCCATCATGCTTGTTGACTTCTATGTGAATATAGAATTTTGCCAAACAGCGCCAAAGAGCTTAGATATGCTACATAACTATAGGTTTAATGTTGTAAGATTAGTCGAAGTTACATCATAAATAATATTTCCTTCTTGTTATAAAGTTCCTGATAGTAAAATTTGTATTTGAGGTCATTGCCTACTATCAAATAAATGACTATTGGCAGGCGAGGTCACTGCGCATGTGACCGCTATTTGTTTTAGGATGACCTTACATTTTAATAAACATGTATTTGAAATATTATATTGATTTAAATATATTTTATTGTACAGTTAACTGAAATGTTGAATAAATATTCTTATATGAAGATTGTAGCTATTGTCGCGGTATTACACGCATCTCAAAAGACATTTTGAGACAATGGTAGCCTTTGTGCTGCCCCAATCTATCTCTATCCCAAAATTCATCAAAATAAGTTCACCGGTTTAGGTGTTAAAATATAAGATAAAGGCAGACAGAGTTTAGTATTTATAATATTAGTAAAGTATTGATACAAAATACTTTATATTAATGGTTATAAATCCATTCCATTCATACTGTATTTTATTATCTTATTGTATAAGTTTTTTTTTAAAGCAATGTGGGTCGCATATTACCAATATACTTGTTAACACCTCGTGCTAAGCTAAATGCTTGTGTTATGAGTGGGTTCACGTCGGTAGTGCAATGGGTATGTTTCGAACTGGCAACCACATGATCGCCAGTCCGACGCACTTGTATTGTACTGTTATTGTATAAGTTCAACAAGTTCATGCAGCCTGCCTAGCCCTTTGAGAAATATAGGCGTGATGGTATGTTATATTAAAAGTTAGTTTCTTTGTTTTTTTAATTCGGGATTACTATATTGGTACCTTGCAATCTTTTCTTAAAATAAAACAGAAAACGTGTACACATTTCCACATTAAGAGTAGGTACAGTCAGCGTCAAATAGTTCGTGACAACAAAGTGGTCAAAAAGTTTGCAACACGACCTTATTCCAACAGTAACAAAGACGTGTTGCGAACTATTTGGCTACTTTGGTTGTCACGAACTATTTGACGCTGACTGTACAATCATAACGTGTTGATTTAATTTCTCATGTTTGAGTGACACTTTTATTTAAATATACTTTATTTTATAATTTATTACCCTTGTTTATAAGATCTTAATATCTAGGATACAAAAACTGTTTTTAAAAAAGGAAACCCTAATGGTTCTCAACAAAAACATCTCAAAGATCCAGACGAGCATTAGCATACCCAGACCTGTTTTTCCTCGTAAGCCAATTAATCTATCAGCCGCTTAACTGCCTTCCACTTGGCTGGCTTTACATCTTACGCGCGATATCCGTCGCCATTACCCGGTGATGCTCCGTCGTCCATTTTTGAAACTTCCCATCTTAATTGTAGACGGTTTATGGGATCGCTGCAACGTAAAATTGATCAGCAGTTTTAGAGTTGGCGGTGCAGCTTAGCGGATTAAATCTTTATTAAAAATAAAGATTAATTATTAAGATTCCCAAATTTACCTTTAAAATCATGTTTTTTGTTATGATTTGATATATGATACTCATGGATATAGATTACTATTCCAGAATTCATGCTACTATGTCACTTTCTGGTACGAAATTATAGTTACTGAATATCTTTAAATAGGTGAATACCTATAAGGATCAAACTATTGGTTCAATAAAAGTAGTTTTATGTTTTTTATTTGTATTTTTCGTTCGAAAACGTCCTAATTGATAGATAATGAATTTTAAACCAAAATTATGATTTGAAATTAATTTGGATAACAAACCAATTTCGCGACGCAGTTTGTAATAAATTAACAAAATGTTTATTTAATCAACTTTTGTCTTTGTTTCAGATTTCTCGCCATTTGGTGGCCTTTGAAATGCCAGATCACCAAGCGTCGGGCGAGGATGATGATAGTCTTCATATGGATCTTCGCGATCAGCGTAACCACACCCTGGGTTTTCTTCTTCGATTTGGTAGTAGTATTTGATGATAACCCAAACGTCCGACTCTGCCTTGATGTCTGGCCCAATCCCATCAGTGAAATTCTTTACTTCGTAATCTGCAATCTCATTTTCTGCTACATACTGCCTATGGTACTCATAACTATGTGCTATATACTGATCTGGATCAAGGTCTGGCGAAGGTCGATCCCCACTGACACACAAGATGCTCAAATGGAAAGAATGCAACAGAAATCTAAAGTCAAAGTCGTTAAGATGTTGGTCGCTGTCGTCATACTGTTCGTCCTATCCTGGTTCCCACTGTATCTAATCTTTGCGAGAATTAAGCTTGGCGGACCAATCCAGAAATGGGAGGAGGAAATGTTCCCTGTTGTTACACCTCTAGCGCAATGGCTGGGTGCTTCAAACTCTTGTATAAATCCAATACTGTACGCGTTCTTTAACAAGAAGTACAGGAAGGGTTTCGTTGCGATCATCAAGAGCAGGAAGTGCTGTGGAAGGCTACGCTACTACGAGACTATTGCTTTACAGTCGTCAAGTACATCAACTAGGAAATCTTGGCATTATAATAACAATAACCACCAATCGATCACGCGGCGATCTCCTCCTGGTGTCGATAAGAACGCGGTGTCATTCATTTTCAATCACACGGGAGTGTAAGAGGTTAATAAGTGTGCCTCGGATTTTGAATTAGAGCCATGGTCGGCTTTGCGTCGAGCACTCGGGCCCTGAGCGGCCGGACTGGCGACGCGTCTCAGCATATCGACACAATACGACATTTTCTATTGTACGTTTTTATTTCAACAGTTTGGTGTTGTCTTGTGCGAGAACAGTTTAATGACCTTCAAACTAATTAGTATAGTTAAGTGAACATAATCAGTGTTTTTTATTAATGCTATTAGTAATAACTTGTAACTTTTATACGTAAGTCGGTTAACATGTTTTAAGGAGATTTTATTTTTACACTGATTGTAATTAATTAAGGCCGCATGGAAGGAACGCACATTGAGCACAAACACTGTAAAAAATATATAATTTTACAAAAGCATTTTCATACAAATACATATTTCTGTAAGTTTCATAACTTGAATCGAAGTCTGTACAAATCTCTAGCCTTGTTTCCTCTGTATGAACATATTTTTAGCTTATATTATTATTTTTATGGAATGATCTCATATCTCTTTTGATGTTATATAATTCTATACATCTACGAAAGTTTTTACTAAAAGTTGAAAAATATACAACATTGTAAAAATGTAAATGCCGTAACGAAACAATGACTAGTAATTACAGTACAAAAACAATATTTTCTAGAAAATAAGCATTGAAAATCCAAAATTTTTAAAGCAACATACGAGTAATTACAAATTATTCGTACTTTATATTAATATCAATTTTCAGGGACACGAGTTTGGTTGGTTTTAACAATGTAATTTGATTAAATTATAGTAATAATAAATAGAAAACATTGTTTTGGCATTTATTAAACATTGGAATTCAAAAGCTTTTGTATCCTGATACATAAAACACATACCTAAAAATAAATATGAATTTTAATAGGTACCTACGATGTTTACTAGGAAAATATAGAAAATCAGTAATGCGCTACTATAAAATAATGATAATAAATTATAGATATTAGTTATAATTGTTATTGCAACAGCAATATATTGTTAAATGTGTGACTCGTTTCTTGAAGTAATATTCAAAGTTGTTGACAAAATTTCGTTGGGATTTTGACTTGGACATGGTCACTTGTTTTTCTAAAATGCAATAGGCAATAGTTATTATTTATTTCAATCAAATAAAAATCTTCATAAAAATCCTTTAAATTTATAAAAACTTCAGTAGCAGTGTAATAGATACATACAGGCATTATCTTCATTAAACATTTATATTCAACTTAACATTTCGCGACTTGATCTTAAAATTAGACAATGATTTTTGCTATATATTTTATTTATTTTTCCGTCACTTAAATTAAGATTATATAAATACAACCTCTCTATAAAATATTATAAGACCTCTACGTATTATAACAGTTCAATTTTAAAGTTATTCGAATGTGAATAGATAATTGGCTGTTCGTTTTTTGAGTACTGTTTGTTATTTGGGTATTATTCTACTATCAAAGTATAACAACTTTTTCACATGTCCTTGTCAAAATAAACCATGAGAGCTTCAAACAAATCATAAAACTATGGTGGTGAATAAAATCGTTATTCCAAATTTTATAAATTCTTAGTAAGTATTGGAAGCCTGCGCTAAGCACGGGTTCATAGCCGCTTAAAATGCACAAAATGATACTCGTAAAATAATAATAATAATTATAGTAAATAATATTATATTTTAAAAATAATGGTGAGAAATAATAATATTTTCGAAAATACTAGTTATACTCTAAAAATAATTAATGTCATTTTTGTTTTAAACTTGTTCGGTTTTTGTTTAAATTATAAATTAAAAACTTTTTAAATTACGTACTTAATCTACTTGCTTTATTAAATATTTTTACTAGATGCTCAAATTGATTGCCGTTTATCATTTCACAGACGCAATGGTATTTTTATTTCTGACAAAATGATTTTATATAATATCAGTACCTATACTGTTATATAATTATTTAAAATTAAATACTTTAATTAAATTATACTAGATGTTTCTAATAATCGCACACTTGAATAGACGATATTTAGTCATAAAGTTTTATTTTTAACAAAATAAAAAAAAACAAAAATATTTTTCTACTAGTAACATTTGAAGTGAAACAATCGAATATACTTAGTTCATAAGAGTTTATCTCCCGTGCAGTCTCTTCTTTGTTACCTGTCTTATGGTTATTTTTAGTTTGTTTCTGCACTGCAGTGTATAGACTTTTAATTTATTTGTGTAGAATATCAAAGACGAAGTCGAAGCTTGCAAGACTGATATAATTGCTGGAACTCCTTTAAAAGGACAATTCGTGTGATAATAAGAATGGATTTTGAATTCGACTATTTTTGTAATTAAAGCTTATCCCTAGCTTGTTCGATTTATTATTGTGTTATCTTTTTAATTACCTATTGTGTTTTAAGAGCTTGCTATGTCGTAATGTGAAAAAATATCTTGTTTGTAAGTTGCCTTTCAATCTTTTTCATTTTAATATTTACGATTTTCGAAAAAAATATTAAATAAATAAAAAGAAATATAAAGGCAATATGTAGAAGGGTATTCCATGCTGAGCATGTCATCTTGAGTAGGTAAGTACTTAAGAATGAATAATTAAAAATGTTTTAGCCCCGTGAAGCTGCTGGCAGCCAATTATTCAGGGCTAGTGACGAAGCGTGACGTCATACTTACAGTTTCGTTAAAAACGGTCCAGTAGATTAAGATGGCATACATGCAGTTTTTTACTAAGAATAGCCCACAAGAAAACAAAATTTTCACGTTTTTAGAATATTATTTAATTAAATTTTGTTTTTGAAATGTGGGCTTGTAAAATATATATATATATAATATTATTATATATGTATGTATAGGATAATACTCATAATACAATTAATACTTTCATACATATAAGTATCAGTAGCAGGTAGTTCTATACCTAACTACTATCATTGTTGCCTTTTTAACTGAGGTTTAATAATTAGAAATGTCCACATAGTATATATAGGCATACCTAAAGACCTTCGTGGTTGGTTTTTGAATGAAAAATGACCTCATCTATTTGTATTAAATTGTTATTTATGTCGACCATTTATATGTTTTTTAAACCTTTGCAAGTAGCAGACAATTAGCTTCAATATTTGAACGCTTAAAATGTGAAGTAGATAAGTCAACGCCAAACACTTCGTTTTAGTTGCCACACAAATGGTTGGACATTTAATTGTACATACAATGTAATTAATTTTTATTAAGCCTCAGATAAATGAATGCGTGTGTAATAGGTAATATATAAATTATGTATAATATTTACTCCTAAATAGTTTTATACAAGTAAATAGTCTATGACGATATAAATATGTTGTTTTATATAATAAAATTGGTCTATAATTATACATATTTATACAAGAAAATTGGTAGTCTTGTAAATAAATTTAATTAGAACAATAATGTATTAACATTTTATAATAATTTTATGTGTTTAATAGAAGCATTTCTGTATTATACCGCTGTTATTATTTTGCCGTGTTTGGTGTTAGATAATAGTGTTAATATTATGTGTAATAATAAATAATGTGAGACCTGATTTAGACATTAAAAATATTAAATTCATATAACACAATATTTCTTCTTGTAATAACTGTTTGATGTTACGTCAAATTGTAACAATAACTTCATTGAAAGGATTAAATAATGTAGTGTTATAATATACCTAGTATAAAAGCTTGTAGTATAGCCGTTTACTAGAATTTGTAAATGTATAAAATATACTGTACAATTAATAATGTATTTAAAATAGAAGTTTGATGTTTTAAGCAATGTTAGGTGATTTTTAAAAGTTTAGTAAGCTTTTTTAGTGAGAACTGCTAATTTGATTCTGCGACATCAGTAATTTTAATAAAAACTAGGTACTTAAATTACACGTGCCTCTGAAAATGCACGTTTGAAATATATCCATAATCAAATTAGTGAGTTCAATATTATAAATTCAGTCAACACAAGATTCCTAATATTGTAACAGAAGCAATTTTTGACATATGAAACTACGACTATATTCCGTACAATTTATCAACATATCAAAGAAAGTAACCTCCCAGTTTTGAAGTCGGTTGTATACGTATATATATATTATTGTTTAAACATATTTGGTAACTTTCTCGAAGTTCCTTCTGAGAAGTTTGTAGCTAGTGTTTATTGATGAGTTGTTTTTAGGAAACCTGAGCACCACAAATACAATATATATAGCCT
The DNA here is from genome assembly GCA_910591435.1 of Acronicta aceris. Lineage (NCBI taxonomy): Eukaryota > Metazoa > Arthropoda > Insecta > Lepidoptera > Noctuidae > Acronicta > Acronicta aceris. Next base: position 622,926 of record OU342767.1, on the reverse strand, counting down.
AGATCTGTTTTTTCGAGCTAGTTTGTCTCTCAGATAAATTGCTCCGTATTAGGGACATAAGTAGCCTCATATATCAGTTTTGGTCGTACCAATTAATCCATGACCTTAGGTCCGTAGCTCTCTCAGTGTCTTATATAATGTTACGTTATTGCTGGAAATTATTCTCTTTGTACTGGACATGATCATGATTCCTTGTCTAAGATTCTATTTCTATATAAAGTAATGAGAATATCTTTTCAAAATACCTACGCAAAAAAACTAATTATAAACAGTCCAGTAAATTGTTAGTCAAATTATAGTAGCGAATTTATTTTAATTGATTAACATTATTTTAGTAAATTAATTTAAATGATTAAAATACTAGAAAATCAAAAAGATACTCATTCTGGGTTGATTATTATTAGATAATATTATAGTATTTTTATAGAATTTAATTCGTCAATTTAAATAATTTTGATTAGGAATAACTTGCTTACTTTAAAAATAGATTTTACTATTTTAAAATAGCGTTTTAGTGGTTTTATACTTGCAAGTTTAGGCATTTTAGTTCAAAAAGAATGCACAATGTTTTAGCGTATGGTATTAATGTTTTCAAATGTAAAACCAAAATATTATAAGTTTTAATGTAGATTTAATACATTAAAATTTACCTATTACAGATTTTAGATGTGCGCTTAAAAATATTAATTTCATATAGCATAGAGCCCAATATTGTAATGTCATCACTTAAGTCAGACAACACAAATGATCACAGAGAAATAAAAAAGAACAAGACGTGCATTTTTTTAATAATTCTATTATATTATAAAGCATTTTAAAATGTTTAATAAAAAGATTTAAGTAACGGTACCTATTCTTTTTAGATTTTACAAAAAGTTTGTGGTCTTTTGTGTATACATTTAAGTATACAAATACGTTGCAATCAAATAATGGTGTGTTTTAGCGTAACCAAATAGTTGTTTTTACAGTTACAGCTTAGAATTCATAATGGATAAAATAAACCTAACATGCAAACACTATTGTATGTGAAGTAAATAAAATGAATGTAAAAACATGAGCATTGTTTTATTGTACCTATGCTACCGTACCGTATGTACCTGCAACGGGATTGAAAAAAAATACATCATCACGAATAGTGTGTACCCTATTCGTGATGATGTATTTTTTTCAATCCCGTTGGAGTCAGGATTGGTTGGCAGGATTTTGGGAAATCCTAACGGGATTTCCCAAAATTACGCTTACCTAGGTTGTGTGAGGAACTTCTGTTCAAAACTTCATGCTTCTAGAGCCATCGATTTATTGACATGAGTAGACTCTCCGCACCATGCGTTACACGGTTACACGGCAGTATTTTTAAAGCCTTTTTTTACGGGTGTGTAATGCCGCCCCGACAGCCCGACATAAGGCGCATTTCCCCACCCGAAAAAAAGGCTGTTTTTTGTAAACATGACAATAATAAAATGACATGACGGAAAAAAATAAAATTTTACTCAACAAATGAGGTGTCGATTTGTCTTGATCCCCAGAGTATCATGCGATACATGGTATTACAGGAAATCGAATATATTAAACACTGGACGAATAAAATGTGTGCCCGCTTTCTTACTACTAGCGCTATCCGTATACTTAAAACGAAGAACAATTTATGTTTTTACCATGACCGATTGAATTGAAATAGTGTGTGAAACTTGCATACTAATAGTGAATAAAGTTAGCGTGAGCCACCAAAAAGTGTCAAATAAAAACGAAAGCTATAAAACAAGGCAAATTTTCTATGTCCAAGAACAATGGTATCCCGTTTATAGCCGTGGTCACATACCATTATTATTATCTATGGGTGAAAACTTAACTATAATTGTGGACATAGAAAAAATCTCTTGCCTTACACTTTTCAGATTTTTTTGTAGTTGGGTTTTAGTTGCTTTCGTTTTTATTTTGAAACAAGAATTGCTCCCCATTAGGTGCCGTTGACCATTTTACATCAGATGGGCTGTCAATCTGTACAGTAACCGATACTGAAGGAGAGAACAATAAGTTATTAGTGATGAAAATTTAATACTGAACATTAGCTCAGACGACAGCTATTGAGTGAGGTTACAGTGTCAATCATTGTTCCCAGAAAGTGTCTGTAAGAATATTAAAAGAGTAAATACAAAGATGTCAAATTACAATAGTACGAGTAGCAATATCTAAAGAGACTGAAGTTCATTCGCTGCAGATCAATAATGGCATTGAATCACATTTTTAATTGGAAATATATGATATGATCCAACGAGTATAATGCAATCATTAAAATCTTAGTAACAAAGAAGACAACCTCATGATGATTGAAAAAAAAAAGCTTGGTTTAGGTATTTAAGTGACGGTATACAGGTAAAAATTTGTTTAATATTAAAGAAATTGCACAAAACATATTGTATAGAGAAAATGAAGAGGTGTTACTTTAGCGGAGACATTAATTGTGCGATTAATCCTTACTAACTAATACTATAAACGCGATAGTTTGTATGTATGGATGTGTTTCTTACTCTTTCACGCCAAAACAGCTGAACAGATCTGAATAAAATTTGGCACAGAGATAGATTATAATCTGGAATAGAATATAGCCTACTTTTTATCCAGGTTGGACCCAATTCTGAAGTCCACACAGATAAAGTCGTGGGCAGAAGCTAGTTTATCATAAAAGCGTATGAGTACGTATGTTACTTGTGTTCATAATGCTACTAGGTCCGTAGTGGATAAAATGAACATCAAAGACCTGGGCAAACAATATATTGCTTCTGATCTTTATTAAGGCCGTACTTCCGCTAATATCCGGTAGAAATCTTCGACATACGTCTAATTGTAATCACTATGATGTAATTTTATTAGCCGCAACCACCCGCAACATTGTTCCTCAATCTATCATACACAGTTATAAAGGCTGACTTTGAAAACATTTTCACCTGTATATGGTAACTATACATACTTCTACAAGGGACTCATACCTAAATAGTAAGTACTTAAAAGTGAATCAGTTTTTTTAGGTAAGCGCGCTCCATCATAGATCTGTGTCGCAGTGTCGCTTAATATCAGGCGAACTGGCGGTCAAGCGTAAGCCTATCAGGAATAAAAATAATGGCTGACAGTCTAGTCTATTTTTCGGTTAGATTAACTGTCAAGGTGCATAGGCCGACTTGGAGTCGATGACTTACTTAGAAATAGGTTTTAATCAATAGAGGCGTAGGAAAATATACATATATTTAAATACTCTTGTCGTTTTCTTAGCGAAGATGAACACATCAAAATTAATTAATAGCAATTGCGCTTATGGATGTAACAATGCTAATCGAAGGCCATATTGTACCAAATCAACATAAAATTGCCAGAATAGGTTGTTTCTATAGAAAAAAGCTATGAGCTATGACGCAGAACGTATGATGAACGCTACATTTTACGAGTTACTATAAAACAATAGGCGTTGAGACGGTTATTTTCCACACGTTTGAAGTCACTGATTATTTTCTGTTTAATTATGAAATATAAATACTATACCTACCTTTATCACCCGTGAAAACCTGTAATTGGCTTAATGTAGCATAGGCTAATTGTTAATTTTGTTTAAATAGCTGTTGGTTTTCTAACAACAAATAAATAAATTCGTTTAGTCGTTCAGGGTTTGCTGAAAAAAGGTAGTGCAGCCAGTTCTGTTGGTAGAAGAAAAAGAGGAGAAAAAAGAATCTTCGAATATTTCTAACAATAACAGACAGTAGTGTAACGAATTGACTTGAGATATTGACACTGGTAGGTATATGTTATCATGTCTCTGTAATTACATTTAAGTTTGATTACTTACATTAAGTAAATGCAATACGCATACCGAGCACTTCTTGCCTCTCGTGTATTACAAGGCGCAATACGGCGCATGGTAGCCTTTATTTTTTTTAATGGCATCTTGATGGATTACAATCCCATTTAACTGACTCATGTCTCCAAGATCAAACCAGAGATGTTTTTATACAAAGGCTAAGTATGTTTTATATATGTTATGTTGGTTTAAGAGTCCGGCGGACCGAATTTCTCTTACAAACGTAATTCCGAAATAAATCGTAATTTAAACATAATTTAATCAAATTATGTTATTATTCTGATTCCGATACCGTTAATCTAGGTTACTTGACCATTTCGCTCAAAATACTTCACTGGAAATAAATGCAAGCGAATGCAATTTTTGATAATTTTACCAAGTTTGGAACTATTTTCCGGTCTTTCATTTACAGTGAAGTAGTAGTAGACAAAATAGTACCGTGGGAACCTAGATTAATGCTGTCCAAATCCGAATAATAACATAATTTGATATAATATTGTCTGAATTACGATTTATTTCGATATTACGGTTTTGTTGGCAATTCAAGCTCCGCCGGACCTTTAAGACAATATTAAACTAATGGGAGAGAATAAAAGATTGAAGACCTCACTGACTGATACACAGATGACAGACACTTGTTCATCCTTTTTAATACTGTGAAATTTTTTTATGGATTATCCGCTATCTGGGAAAGTGGTAGGTAATATTTCGTACTGAACTAAAAAGTAAAAACCGTACACGCCTTCTCTTGCCCCGCGGAGGAAACTAATTTTGAAGCAATACAGATTTCGTGAATCAATAATTATAATCATGAACCAAAAATCACAGGTCATAAAACTTGAATAAAAAGTAAAATATCTTCCCCAATCTTCAGCGAAGGACAGAAGTTCACTGACCAGCAAGCATACTTCCCACGACAGACGAAATAGCTCCATCACTAGGATTGAAGTGATCCCTCTGAAACATTCGCGATTGTGCTCTGAATGGGAAACGGACGTTGATTTGAAGACACCGGCTCAGACAGATTAGTTTTTAATAACGCCTTTGAAAGAGTACGTTGCTCTCATTAGGAAATGACGACTGAAACTGAGAAAATGTTTCTAAGTAATGCGAGGAAATAATATTCATGTCGCCCTTTTAGTTGGATGGTTTATCGTTGTTCTAAGTTTTGTTTGAAGAAAGCTGGTTTTATTACACGGTACAAGCAAAATATTATTCTGCCATGGTTTTATTATGTTTTACTAAGTAACTTTTAACCACAGAGTTTTTCTGACACATTTTTTTTATTGTAATCTTTTTCTTTTTTAAAACTGCTTCCAAAATGCTTAATCAATTTTTAATGCGTGGTATTTTAGGGACGGAATTGCTAGCCAATAATAAGATATGTAATATGATAATTTATTAATTTAAGGCTGTTTTACATAAGTATATAATTAATAACACGGTTTGGAGTGTTTGGACTCATGAAATGCATTCACGTGATATAGGTGTATCCTCGACAAATAAAAGTACGAAGCCTACTGCACCGGCCTTGCGCTACTGACCCAAAAACAACAGTTCATGATCGCCGAGACCGTTTGAATAATTTTTATACGACGAGAAATTAAGTATTTTCCTTTTTCATGTGTAGGTAGGTTATAATAATAAAAAAGTAATTTAGATTTGCGTTATTATTTGACAAGATTTTTAAATTACTACGTGCAAGGCATGACCTACTTAATTATTTTTACGAAAAATAAATTCAGAGGCAAAGATTAATAATTTATCAGTGTCAGCACACAATTAAAACTCCATACTACTGCTTGTTGAACTCATTTAATTGAAATTGTCCGTGACACCTAACCAAATTTTGTGAACGAAACCATATCGCGATTCAGGAATCACTCAAAAATGCACAACGCCATCTAGAATTATTTGAAATCACTATTGATAATAAAATACTAGAAACACAAATATTGAATACAAAATATAGCTGAAATGCGATTAAACATACCGCCCACCAAAGGACTTGTCCTTTTAATACTATAAAAACTCAAAAAATGATAGAAAATCTAAACTCTCATCTCGAAAAGAACCGCCCACCATGGCGAATAGATAGGCATATGAAATTAAAATCTCTAAAATTAACTAAAAACTCTAACTGATATGAATTTAGACATACTCGTAGACTCAGATAAAATGGACACTTTGTTAAGTGGACGTTTGATTAATCCAACCTTAGTTGATACTAATCACTCTTATGTGGTTATCATGACCAGGATACTTTTGATTCTTATTTAGAATATTCTCTTTAATCTGCTGAGAATCTGTTAAATATTTGACAATAGTATTTCTCTCGTTCTCTAGCTCTCTTTATCCAATACTTCAACTGTAGATAATTAATAGCTCCAAATATCAGTTGGGAAGTTAGAAGTGCAGTACGTACATCCAATCGCAGCACATTCCCCTTTTTTGGTACCGAATTCTCAAATTCTGAATTCAAAACTCTTGTTTTTCCCGTCACTGTATTATCATGAGTATTGATAAGCTCATATCTATTCTTTATATTGATTGCTGGAGCGTAAGCGGCTTGCGATATATACGTGACAGTAAGCAGCGCCACAAAATTGAACCATCTTAGTATCACAACATTTTTGACATTACTTAGATTATCTTTGAACGAACAACACGCTCTCGTTATTTCAGAAGTAAGATTACTATGCAGTCTGGGCGTCCATAAAGTCTGGATGAATAGTCTTGACGACACAATTACAAGTGCAGTCCAATCTGTAGGATTATAAAGTCTTGCAATTGGTAATTTATCTTTGCACTTAGTCCCAATCATCTCTGTCAATTGTAAAGACTCATCAAATCTTCTCAGAGTTATTTCTCTTGATCTTCCTTCAATAGATATTGATTTGAAATCTCGAACCACATAATTCCCTTCACTATCTCTCATAGTATTCAGTTCAAAAATCTTTAATTCCTCCTCATCTCTAATTTCTTCTTTCGTGTCTAAGATTGCGCCTGGTTCTCTTTCTATTTTGCGATACTGTTTCAATAGTTCGTTGTCTCTTATTTGTATATGAAAGTTCATGACTTTTATATTCGTTGATGTTGGCTCATGTCTCACTCTCCCAGATAAAATCCATCCAAGCTGTGTCTCTTGGGCTATAGGACCCTTTCCTGATGGATGTTTCATGAAGCCTGGTAAAATGATTTCTTCATATACTTCAACTCCCAAAATGATGTCAATTTTTGAAGGTGATCCGTAACCTGGATCTGCTAATTTCACTCTCTCAATGTCAAGCCAATCTGATATTTTAGTTTGACATGTAAGAAGAAATGATGTCAGTTTACTCAGTACATAAGCATCAAATGTCATTGAATACTTTGGTTTGTGAATTGACTCCACACTCAATGACACCATATTCCTCGATCTAGTTTTACCATCTCCTATTCCTGACACTAAACCATTGATGCTTACTCCATTTAAGCCCAATGATTGTGCAGTTGATTGTGTTATAAATGAACCTTCCGAGCATGGGTCGATTAGTACTCGCACAACTTGTAAATAGCCATTAGTTGAATATGCTTTGACCACAGCTGTAGCCAACAACACCTCTCTCTCATTTCTCTGTGTAACTAAATGAGCTACCACGTTATTTTCACTATTATTACTCGGTTCTAGGTTCGGTGTATATTTCGCAACTCTCTCATCTCTGGTAGATTCAATTGCGGTTGAATCTTGTAACTTGGCTCTCTCAAAATGAAGCAGTGTATGATGACGTCTGCCGCATCGGTGGCAACATGCTGACGATCGGCAGTTCTTCACTGAATGTGTAGGTGCAAGACAATTGAAGCACAGTCTCTTGGATTGTACAAACTCAGATCTCTCTTCTGGAGACTGCTTTCCAAATTGCTTGCATTGATATAAAAGGTGCTGACTTTTGCACATTGTGCAAATAATATTAGATTGTTTATTCTCTAGCGTAGTTGAATGAAAAACGTTTGGTCTGGTATTAATGTGCGTATTATGGGACTTCGTTGTGGGTCTGTTGTCATTGATCATCTCAAATGTTCGGAATCTGGTCTCTAAGAATTTTACTAGTTGATTCCAGGTTGGCAGTTCATCTGTTTCTAGTTGACTGACTTGGCTTTCCCATAGATTGCGGGACTCTTGATCAAGACGTGATACGACAAGATAGTTGACTATAACGTCCCATGAACTCGTATTAATGCACATGTTTTCCAATGACTTGAGAGACGAAGATGTAATGTCGAGAAGATATTTGATTGAACTAGCTGAATCAGTGGCGTTACGTTGTGAAAATAGGCGTTTCATAATCTCGTTACAATTGTATCGTTTATTGTTGTATCGGCGAGTTAGTTGGTTGAAAGCATCTTCATAGTTTGTATCAGTTGTAGAGAAGTTCTTTAGAAGGGTTTCAGGTTCACCAGTGAGACTACTCTTCAGATAGTGCAATTTTTGTACACCACTCAATGCAGTATTCTGATGTATCAATGATGTAAACATATCATAAAAGGTTTGCCACTCCTCATAAAGTCCAGAAAACTTCGGAAGTTGAATCTGTGGCAATTTGACTTTACTGCTCGATGAAATTGATACGTCATGCTGAGTAATCTGAGACGAAGAAGTTGTGACACTGTAAGTCCGAAGATCGTCCTTCAAGTTGGTCTTATAGTCAATGTATGTGTCTTCGAATTGGAAGTATATATCTTCGGTGAAATAGGGCAACGTCGACTTCTGTTCTCTACTAATGCTCTCACATATATCGCTATGTGTTTTGTAAAAATTCTCAAGTAGCTTCTCCAAGATTTCAAGCCTCGACTCAATATATGATACTTTGCGTCTCTCTGTTGGTGTCTTCTCATAATTTGAAAACGCTTTGTTTACATGTTCAAGCATGTCTTCTTGTTTCAAAAACAACTTATCCATTTTTGCTAAGTTCAGTTAGGTACTTTCTCAAAGATCTCAGTGTTTTTTTTTATACAATTTTTCTCTAAGTCCAAAGTCAAGGCAAATTTCTTCTATGTCACAAGAGGAGAAAATTTTCATAAAATTGTCTATGTTTCAAGAGAAGAAATCTCCACGAATTTTCTAAGTTCGAACAATACACAAATTTCTTCTAAGTCTCAAGAGAAGAAAATTTTTAGAAAATCGTCTATGTTCCAAGAGAAGAAATTTCCACGAATTTTCTAAGTGTTTCTCACTCACAAATTCTTCTATGTCCACACATCACATAAATTCGTCTGTCTTTTACTCCACTGTTTGGTCCGTGAAATTTCACAAGTCCTAAATTTTAGGTTCGCACTTGACAAAACACATTAACACCGTCAGTTTAACACTTTTTTGTCCTTTTCACTCACTATCACTGTCTCTTTTCACTTTCCGCGTTACTTCCCGGGTTTCGGCACCAGATGTCAGCACACAATTAAAACTCCATACTACTGCTTGTTGAACTCATTTAATTGAAATTGTCCGTGACACCTAACCAAATTTTGTGAACGAAACCATATCGCGATTCAGGAATCACTCAAAAATGCACAACGCCATCTAGAATTATTTGAAATCACTATTGATAATAAAATACTAGAAACACAAATATTGAATACAAAATATAGCTGAAATGCGATTAAACAATCAGTGTTTGGTCTTATCCTATGTCATGGATGTAGATGCATACAAGAGAAGAGGAAGACCAAAAAACAAAAGATGAATGGATGTACGAAGGACGAAGTAAGTAGAGTTTGATAGGTAGAGACGTTGAAGAAAGAACGTTAAAGACGCTGTCTTTAAGTAAATAGCTAGTTAAAAATACTGTCTATTTTATACGTAAACTGATAACTATATTGTTTCCTCTTTATTCTCCAGCCTGCCGCAGGGTATTATCTAAGGTCCAATGAACGATTTGCACTAGTACTTAGTAAGATGTGACACTCATATAAATTACAAAGATTTTCCAATAAATCTGGTGATATAATTAACTGTCCAGAGACGACCCAATGGCTGCGGTTTAACTAGTTTAACTCTTATAGTAACTACGCGACAGACTGAAATAAAATTAGAACCTATAATAGAGTATAGACAGGTTCCCTGTCTATTCAAAATAAACGGCACTTAACTGGCAGATTGCCCATCCGATGTTAATCACCAACCAAAGCTATTACAACCGCAATGCCTCGTAGGTCACTTCCACCAAGGACTTACCCCACGTGCCACAATACAAAGCTTTTATAGCTCAGGGTAACTCTAATCTGTTTCAAAAACTGACCTGCTGTACCAGTACGCACTCCCAAAACTGCTCAATTGGTTTGAGAGACTTGATGTCTGGAGAGAGGCTAAGAGATTTTGGGAAGTTCCCATGAGATCGGGAAGAATGAAAACAACGTGTATAACATTATGAAACAAGTAAAAGTACCATACGTAAAAGTTACGTGAAATATACGTGATTGTATTGCTTATGTCAAAAATTTCTGCTATATTTCGATATAGTGGAACTAACTCTAAACCTATATGAGCCTACAAATCGTTCTACATTTATCCAATAAATTCTGTGCAGCATTTGATATCCTGTGCCGGGACTGCCCCAGTAGTGTAGGTCAAGGTACCCGTCGGCTTTATTACTTCCTTTAGGCTTTTGCATTTTGCTCTCTCATACTTTTTATTTATTTCTAATAATGAAGTGCACTTAATTATATTTTACTCGTGGCTAATAAAAACCGTGTTGTTTCATAGATTTACGAGATTAAAGTTTCATCTGCTACAATCAGTTCAGGGGTGGTTAACCATTAAAGTAGGTATACATACATTGAACACTATCAGTTCATTGTCAAATAAGGTATAATATATATTTGACATTTGTTTGTACACCGATATTGAGCTTCATTTTTTCACTTAATTAATTGTTTATTAAACATCCCCCAGTGAACACCTCGGTAGGTAAATGGACACTGATACATGACATTGCGACTATCTCACGAGCTAATTGTCGCGCAGAGTCTTCGACATGAAGAGATCCGCCAGAGAACTAAAACGCTCTATATATTATTCTATACGCCTCCAGTACAATAATGGGTGATGACCTGCGTAGGAGGTTGGAAGTGGCAGATGAAGTAGGGTTAAATGGCTTTCATTGCTTTCTCTCTTCATTTCTATTGCTTTGCTGAAGGTTGATGATGATGATGAAAATTTTAAAAGAAAGTCTGCCACAATACATTTGTCATACATTAAACTAAGTACATATACTACGAAATCTTTATACAGTTGCGTATAAATTCAGCAGCTGTCCAATAAATTCAGTGCAGCATTGATTATTCTGTACGGTGTTGACCCAATAGCAGAGGTCAAGGTATCCCAGTTTATTATTTACTTACATACTACTTAATAAGTTCATAAGAAAACTTTATCATTATTTTTCTTTAATACTTATATAGATATTTTGTTGTTTTACCGTGTTTTCACAATTATTGTGCTCCTAGAAGACATCTAAAGATCAAGTAGGCTAGAGACGCCCTGAAAACGCCTGGAAGAGGTATTGGTCTATAAAACCCTATTGAAAGGTTAAAATCCCTCTCACTCTCAAGGAAAAACTGATGGACGTGTGCATTCTGTCTATCCTCACCTACGCTCAGACTCGGTCTTTGACGAAACTTCAGAGCCTTGGAGCGCAGCATCTTAGGAGTCCGGTTATCAAACCGTATAAGGAACAGTGTACTGCACTCCAGAACTCCGATTACCGTCGTGAGTCAGAAAGCCGCAAGCTTAAAATGGAATTGAGCTGGTCACACCTGCCGCATGTCGGACTAGCTGTGAGCAAAACTCACCACTGACTGGAACCCACACAACGATAGACGACATCGTGGCAGGCTCAGAAGGATATGGCGGGACGAGTTATAGCTATCTTTATTGGAAGGATTGGCCGCGGAAGGCTCTAAACCAGGAGGTAGGGAGGTATTTGTCCTGCAGTGGGAAGATAACCACTGAATAAAAAAAATGTATTTATTACTTTTTATGACCCGCACTCGTATTAGGATAGCAATGATAAGTGCCTATCAAAAATTATGGCTGTTCTATGTAGTTTAGGGTAGTTCTCGCGTTTCGTGCAAATTGAAAGAATTTGCGAGAAAAAAATAGAATTTATTATTTTCAGTGCCAATGCATAGCTACTTGAAAAATAAACCAGCTATATGAGTATCATTAAATTATACGTAAAATTGGCAAAGATATGGGCTTTATAAGTTTTTTCGTAGGTATGGTAATGAGGAAATAAATTTGGGAATGATATTATGGACAATGGTAATGAGAAAATGCTATTGGTAATGAGAATGTAAATAAAAAATGTTATTTAAAATCGTTTTTCTTTTTATAACAATTAAATAAGTACTTAAATTGAGTTTTACTCACATAATAGTTTCAATCAATAGTGTAACAAATCAACTTTCAAAATATTTTTTGTAAGATATGGAAAACGTGCGTGCTAGAAATAATCAAACTTCACGTTATTAATTATTAAGGCCCAAAAGTTAAAGCAGCTTAAACTTAGAATATATTATCATTAGAAGAATCACTACAATAATAATTTATATTATCACATCGCATTTATCTTCAAATTCATCTTTTCCCTGCTTACATTCTGCTTTGCTATGTAATAAATCTTCATCCGAAGAGTCATCGAAATAGGTTCTCACTACTGTCTTCTTTACTGGTCTTCTAATTTTCTCTTTCACGTTTCCTTTTTGATGTCTATCACAAGAAACAAAATGTTCAAAGCCTTTTTGATATTCAGTTCAGTTTCGGTTTCTTGTCAATAAAAGCTTTGTTAGACCAGTGTGTTTTTATATCTGAAAACACTGTAATAGCTTTATTTGGATTAACATCCAAGCTACTTGAAGGCTTTGACTGTTGAGTCTGGTGTGGTATGTTACAGGGTTCTACATAAGCATTTGCTATATCTCTAAAAAAGTTTCCTGTAGTATTCCTGTAGTAAGTATGTCATCTTTTACCTGAATAGTACTATTGGCCAAGACAGGCCCCGGCAGGTCTATAAATCCAAGATCATACCCGTGCGAGCATATTTCATCATTTTCACAAAAGAAGCAGCTAAGCTTTCTGAAGGCCATGGGATTGTTAGATGACCAGAAAACTTGATGAACTGATATCGTTACACGAAATGGCTGTATCTCGGATGGAATTTATTTTTCTATAATGTCACGTTCTGAGACAGAAAGCAACTTGATGTTTTTAACTTTGCTACTGTGCTTTGAACTAATGTGCTATATTATATTTACTAAATTTTACATAACATCTTTTGAATGATGTTGACCTTCACATTTGGCTCGTACTATAAAGTTGCTAGCCTCTCCCAATATTTTATTTTTCATGAAATTATCCCCGTTTCTTATTACAACGTCGCTGAATACACTTTTTCATTCTTCTCAAGGCCACTAAACCCTTCGGATAAATTTCTACATACTAACTCATCAAATAAAAACTTTTTTTAACTTCTTCACGCTTGTTACTGTCTATAGTTTCCACTAGTTCATCTACTTTCTCTTCTGGAGTTACCTTTCCACATTGGACTTGTCGTATTTGGTTGTTCTTTATCATCTTAGCCAATATCCTTTTAACAATATCTCTCCACCTTTTAATTTTTCTTTTTCCTATTTTAGTTTGCCTTATTTGTTTCTTGTGCTTGTAGCATAGCTTCCATATCAAATTATTCTTTTTTTGCCATAGTTCGCAGTCTTTATCAATGATTTTTCAGTTTCGCGAGATGTTCCTTCTAATGTATCTTGTTGAATAGTTAACTATATTTTTCTCTAGGCGTCATATCAGCCACACTCTTAATTTGTTTTTGTTCCTTTCGCTTCATGTATTTCAGTCTTCTTTTTGTATCGCATATGTTTCGGGACCCTTTTTAATTTTTTCATACTGCTTTCTTCTACGTAAATTTGCTTTAACTAACTTTTACTCAGGAGTATTTTCTACTTTGTTCTAGTCATATTCTTATCTGTAATTATTAATATTGATATAGTATTATTTAATATTTATATAGCATTATTCATAGACATAGTTCTATCGCAACCAGCAATAAAATACATATTTTTTATTGGCTCCATATAAATTATCAAAGAGTATATTTTGAGGAATAATGCAACTATATTATGAACATGTAAAATCTGTTATTACTCTAATCTTCATTACCATCATTTTATGATCATTACCATTTTCCAAATAGCTGATGGTAAATTATGGTAATGAAAGGAATGGTAATGATATTATCGCACTTTTTTTAGAAATGCTCTTTAAATAACTGTAAAATGTTAAGCATTAAGATCAAAAAACTACATAAACTCAATGGTTATCATGTTAACATCCACCATACAAAAAAAAACAATTACTCTTTATCTCAAAATATCACTAATGGTAATGAAAAAAAAACATACCACGCCTAATAATCTCGTCTTCATCGTTGTTTTCTTAACAAACCGCAAGACGTCCGCCCTGTCTCTGTTCACTGGTCAATTGGGCGACGATCGTGCAAAGGGAAAGGGGGCAGGGAACATCACTCAGCGCGTCCGTACAGGTTGTTTTTTTTATTTCAAGTTCAGTTGACGGTAATGATATTTTTTTTTGGTCAAACTTATTTTATCACAGCAAATGTAAATAACAATCATCAAAGGATTATTTATTTCAATTTTTTTATTGCTGCATATTTACTTCATACATACCAAAACAATAATACACAGTAATACACCAATCTTTTGTGTTATTTGTACGTGTTTTGCACGAAACGATAGAAATACCCTTTACCTAAATCTAAAACAAGGGTTGCAACTTGGTAACTACTAAATTCAAAGCAAACGCTAGGAAATCCCGATAATTTATATAGCAGTTACCTACACACGGAATGCAACAGGGACTTGCATCTGGGTGGCGGCCTTGAACTGACGATTTTAGGTCAGGTCGGCCACGGCCACGCCCGGGACGCGCCGCGCGCCCACTTGCATACAGCCTAGTGTGTGTAACTATCTCGTGCTTGGAAAAAGGCTAAGAGGATGCTGTGTACCCACAGCATCCTCTTAGCCTTTTTCCAACTATATTGGGGTCGCTTTCCGGTCTAATTAGATGCGGCTGAATTTCAATATTTACACGAAGCGGCTGCCATCAGCTGCTAGGTATTGATTTTCAATAAATTAAAGGAAATAACACCATCACCCCTGTATTTCCCATAGGGTTAGACAAAGATGTATTAATATACACCTCCATTTTGCCAGCCTATTGCTATTAAGCGGGCACAAATCCAAACTTCGAGATGCTACTGAGAATTTAATAGAACAACCCAAAGACACCCTGCTCGGGTTTACTATCGATTCGAAGACCTCTGACCTAGCAGTGGTGCTATGGACCATTGATTCTATAAATTCTATAAATTACATCATAGAATCTATTAGTCGGATAAAATGAGGCGAACTCTATAGCAGAGTTCTCTGTTTACTTTAAGACGGTGGGACTAACGCACAGAATATTATGTAATATTTTTAGTTGAACATCGTAGGGCCAGTTAAGATCACATGTAGTTTCTCAATGACTGTCAAACAATATTACTAAAACGTGAACACAAAACCAGCCTAAAAATTAACATTTCTTTCAAAAAGTAGAACTTGTCGGTACATTGACTTCTGGAGGCGTCATCTTAAAACTTTTATTTAGTTTGCGGGCATCGCGACGTGGACTCCGCATCAACGTGACCGGAGTACTTTGTGAAATTTGAGTTATGCGGTTTGACGTCATCCTATTGATTCTGTCTGATAATGTAGTATCGTAAACGTATTGGATTTCGGCAGTGGGAGGTTTCATTTGGAAGTTTCTTTAATGTTATTGTGAAACTTTCCTGAGATTACCTATTGTACAAAGTCATGAAGAGACGTAAGGTTACAAGTTTCTTTTTCTCAAGAACAGCATCTACGCTACGCTACGCAGCTACGCTAATTTTCTTTACACGTTACATGCTGATATGTGAATCATAGGCTATTATTTATTTTAATATTCATAAGTGCCATGAACAAAATGTTTTTGCACACTGAATCTTAAACGTTCCAAATTCTATATTGTTAGTTCATTCCACATAATAGCATGTTTAAGGATCAGTTCTTATATCACTCATAAAATATCTATTGGATTTGCATCGCTATCTCTACAAATGGTTCGTAGTATTATTCCACAGCGTATTATTAAGGTCAGATCGTTTTAATATCTTACGGCTGTCGATTCCTTTGGGAGCAGGTGCATGCAACGTCACCTTGAACTGATCAGAGGACTCGGTAGTTACAATCTATTTTATACTCTTCGAAAAACATTTTTTACGTGGGAGAGCCATGCTTCGGCACGAATGGGCCGGCTCGACCGGAGTGATACCACAGCCTCACAGAAAACCGGCGTTAAACAATGCTTACGTTGTGTTTCGCTGAGTGAGTGAGGTTTCCGGAGGCCCAATCCACTTTTAAAAGGTCGGCAACGCACTTGTGACTTGTTGCGGGTGTCCATGGGAGGCGGTAATCGCTTACCATCAGGCGATGCGTCTGCTCGTTTGCCCTCCTATCACATAAAAAACATAATCTGTGTAAACATAATTCGTTCAACAAACTACCTCAATAGCCTAGTGGTCCCGAGTGCGACTGCCACGCTAAAGATCCTGGGTTCGATTCACAGTTAGAGCAGTATTATGGGAGTTTTCTATGAAATTCTCAGTAACAGCTCGGAATTTGGGATTTGTACCCAGCAACATGCTCGCTTCCTTATTACATAGGACCTAAACATACCATCAAACTGTAGGTGTACATTAGCAAACCTCCGCCTGTACTTGTTTGTTTGTTTACCCTCGGGGAGTACAGGCGTGATTATATGTTGTTTTATGAATTTACTATGACAGCCCGTAGACTAAAATTGATAGTAATTATATATAATTTTTTTTTTATTAATATACCTATTTTTTTTCTCTTCAAATAAGTGATTCGTAATCTTCATTGGTTATAATCAGATTTGAGATGAATTATACTAAAATATACACGGTAAAATTAAAATTATACTTTGTTTAAAAAATATATAAGAATAATGTATAATTTATTATAAGTTATATTATATTGTGAAAAGTAGATTCAATTCGAGATCTTAGATACGAACTCAAGACTTTCAAGGCTTTTAAATATAACCTTAAAAACCTGAAATCCGAAAACTTTAAATCTGGCCATACCCTTGAAATCAGTTCTCCCCCAGGCAGTGTGGTTTGTGTGTGAAATCGGGCAGTAAATACAGTATCGATTGCAAGTGTCAACACAGTCGGGAGCGGCGCAGTTGCAGTCACCTTGAACTATTTCGGCCTGCACTGAAACTAGGTTGGGGCGGTGCATGCGAGGGTAGGGCAACCAGGAATTTTCTGCGTATTATTGTCTTAATGTGAAGGTTTAAGGATCATAGTTGAAAATGATTGGCATAAAGTTTACTTTTAATAATTATAGAAGAGGCCAACGATGGAGGAGGTTCGTGTTTTTTTTTTATTGATTAGGTCGGCAAACGAGCAGACTAGCCACCTGATCGTAAGTAGTCATCACCACCCATAGACACCTGTAACACCAACGCTGATGTGTTACCGAGCTTTAAAATCCCCTACGGACTGCAGATTGGTAGAGCCGCAGCTACCGAGGGGGAACTAGCTCTTACGCGCAAAAGTCGAAACACACACCAAGGTGCTTTATGACAGTCTCCGACATAAGGGTCGTCGCCGGCCAGTCAGACCCCGAGAGATCCTACCACCGAGCAAGTCAGATATTTTCTCGACTCTTACGAGATGCCTATCTGAATTGCAGTGATTAACTGTAAGTTAGTCACTGTAACAGAATACAGAAGAAATGTAAAAAGAAAAGAAATTCTCCCCGTGTGCGTCCCCACACGGAGAATTTCTTTTCTTTTTTTGGAATTCATGGTAGATTTCGCAAAAATGTAAGTTCTGTTTAACTATTTGCTTTAAGCAAGATCTCACTCCCGTCTATCTTTTTGTCAAATTTTACGGGCGAAATTCAAACAATGTCGGAAACCATTTAATCAACAAATACACAAAAACCGGTAGCATCAACAATTTATTATCCGTCCCAAAGGACCAAATGGTGGATGTTATATAATCGTATAAGATATAGTTATTTTCGCCATACTGCGTGGTGTTGTGCATCGATAAACATAATTTCTTGTTTCACTGGCTGCTGCGAGATTTCCCAACAACATGTGTAATAGTCGGCATTGATTTGTGTTTATGTATACCCATCCTTAGATCTAACATGTAAACATTTGTCCTAGAATTATTATTGAAAGCAAAAGAGTTATAGTAAAAGCAGAAGCAAAACACGTAATTTATTATCTATTAATATAATTTAATAAAATTGTTGTACCACCATAGATATATAGAATATTGTCTATTTTACACCAAGAGGACAGATCAGAAAACAAAGATTATACATTATAATCTAGAGTTAACAGTAGGTACACAGAATTCATAAATAGTCAATTTATGTTGCAACTACTTCTTACCACTCAGTTGATATTGTCGAGATCTCCTTTGTCGAGGGCTAACACCCTGGACAAGATTAATATCTACAATTATAACAGTTGAAGCTATATAATGAAAATTTAAAAAATATTATAGGTATATATTATATTGTCAATTGCATAAATTAGTTAAAATTAAATTGTTTTGAATAAAATTTGCTTTTTGATTATGATAAAAGTAATAAAACGGTGAACGTTTGAAAAGAACGCAATGTTTCGTGGAAAACGTAAGCGCGAAACGAAAACAGAGGTCAACAAAATATTATATTTCCTGATAAATTGGTTGAAAATCAAACTCTAATTGAATTTCGTTGTGGCTATCGGCCTCGTTCAGTATCTGTTGTATGCCGCAAGTCATAAACTGCTTCGTACACCGAAACATATTTAATACACTTACGTTTAACCCGTGCAACAACACATATCAACATATATACATTGATATTTTTTTGTGCGCACCTTTACGAATAGGCTAACTGTAGGCCTTTTTTTATGGGATAGGAGGGCAAACGAGCAGACGGATCGCCTGATGGTAAGCGATTACCGCCGCCCATGGACACCGGCAACGCCATAGGAGTCACAAGTGCGTTGCCGACTTTTTAAAAGGGATTAGGCCTCCGGTAACCTCACTCATTCAGCGAAACACAACGGAAGCGTCGTTTAACGCCGGTTTTCTGTGAGGCCGTGAGCCGGCCCAGTCGTGCCGAAGCATGGCTCTCCCACGTGAAAAATTTCCTGTTTTATGTGCCATATTTTTATGATGCTCCAGATTAATAGCTAATTTTATTTTTTGCTTATTGGTACCAAGTTTGACTTTGGTATTTTTGTTTGTTAATAGTTTTAAGAATCCAATGTGTTTGTCTGTGTATGCTTATCACTTGTAACCAATGTTTTTAACCTCGCATTACTCGCGACGTAGTCTTTATTAAAATATCTGTGCGGCTCCACTCTACTAGCGGTTTTGGGATGTCGGTCATTTTCCACAGCCAGCACACCACTAGTTTTTGCAGGTTCATATATTATGGATAATAATTATTAATTTATGTTCAGGGTCGAGCGAGCATAATATTACCATTCGTGAATATTATAGTGAATTTGTAATAAGCTAAGACACCCTGACGAAGGAAAATTTTGAATACATGTAAGACTATCAAGTTACTAATTACAATTACTAATATATACTAGTTATAATTACTAATTATTATCTTAACACAAAAATAGTTCCTTTACAGTACCTACTATCTATCCACCACGTGTAAACAAAATTAGTGCAAATAAATGAATACGATGAATGAAGAATAAAATTGAATCCGAATGAAACTCATCATTTTTCATAGAACTGACCACCATATGATAGAGAACATCAACTTGATAGAATAGACGTACTAAATATTGATATAAGTTCTAATTATAAAGAAAAAAAAAAGATAACATGACACATAATTTTTAAAATTTTCGATCGTAAATAAAAAATCCTATTGACACAATCAACAATGAAGAAAAATACACATTTTACTACTATATCTTTGATAATGTTTACTTAATAATGAGATGAATATCTCCTATTTTATCAGATTTGTAGGTACTTAAGTATAAAGACATATTTTATTTAAATCTAATGTACACCCACAGTTCACCGGTATGTTTAGGTCCCATATTACAGGGGGCGAGCTACTGAGAATTTCATAGAAAAACCCAATAACCCTTTGCTCGACCTGGGGATTGAACCCAGGGCCGTAGCAGTCGCGCTTGGGGCCACTAGACTAATGAGACAGTCATTTTGTATATTATATCTTGATTAACTACAGGTAAATATTATAATGGACCCAAAACGGATGCATCAGAATATCAGTTTAGTTCTGGGTCAGTGAGTGCACTTGACCTAAATCGTGGGGCCGGCCGATATTTAGCACATATTTTATTACTCTCCAGTCCATCGTAAATGGTCTTCTAAGCTTTTAGTCTTTTGGTACAGATAATTATTTTCTTCTTTCTTGTTAGATTAGATTGTAGAAGTGGAATCCCATAATATGCAACAATAATTTCAGGCGATTCAGAATCATCTAAAGTAAAATAATTTGAGTATTAAACATAGGTAAAATAAATTTGCTAGGTGTAAAAATTTAAAAACTAACCAAATGAATAATTTTATACATGATATAAATAAACTTTACCTGAAAGCCACAAGTTATTTAATGTATCAATAGTTACATTGCACCTGCTGTGTTAGTAAACTGTGAGGATATTCAAGGTTGCAGCCTTCGAACTAGGTAATCAGGTCACAGGCGAGCCTAGAGGCTGCATTTGACTGTTTGTTTCAAATGGAATATAACAATATTCTAAACACGCCCACTACTTGACATTTCTGTTTTCAGTATATTCGTTCTTTTGTGGTATTCAAAGCATTAGCACGGCAACAGATGATGAGCTTAACTACCCAGGAGTGCGCCGGACGAACATTTATATCTTATTGTTAACATACCATGACGTCTGTATTCCCCGAAGGGTCAGATAGATCTGTAGTAATGTACACTCCCTATTGCAGCCTATTACCATTAACCGGGCAAGCTCCAAGCTGCTACTGAGAATTTAATAGAAAAATCTAATAACACAGTCCGATCTGGAGTGTGTAATCCCACTCAGAAGCTCTAGAGTAACAGTCGCGCTTACAACTACACTAACGAGGCCTTTACGTTGTAGTCTGTAGTAAAAGTTCTGCCTTTTGCGCATGAAAGCCAGCTCCCAAACTCGGTTTCTGTGGGTCCAGCTGTCTGCAGTTCTTAGGGGCTATATAAATAGTCAGTAGTCACTGCGCAAATTCAAAAGCAATTTTCTTATAAAGAATCAATTCACATTTTGAACTGAAACTGTCCTTTATTTTTATTATAATTTTTATAAAATATTACTACTTAATTATAATAAAAATAAGGACAGTTGTGTATAAAATCGTTGTGGATTTTCACGGAATCCATACATATATATTGGAATATAAATATCCCTCTCATTCTGAGAGGAGACCTGTGCCCTGCATTGGGACGGTATAATGGGTTGATTATATTATGTTATATTATATATATTGGTACTCGTGACTGTACGTACCCACCTTTTTTTTCAACATAATTATGTTATTTGAGAAACATGTTCCTACGTAGGTACCTAGTTTACAGAGTCATTATTACTGGACACAAATGTTTTCATCTATTTGTGTCCAGGCAGTATTTTTTTTTAACCCTAAATTAACAATTTTAATCACAATAAAATTTCCTTAAAAAGCTACAAAATTATTATGATACCTCTGATGCTTAATTTTTTATGGACCTACTTTAACTATGATGTAAATTTTAATTTATTCTAAATATTTTATTCAAATGAACGTGTTACTACGTATTTTGGTATTTGAACATACATCCGTGTGATTTAATATACCTAAATACATCAAGATATATTAGCATTTTTGCACAATAATAAATAAATTAAATATAGAATTTGGAATATCTAATTGGAGTCGCATTATTTATTTATTTTATATAAATGGATGGATATAAATGGACGGATGAAATGGCACAGTGACTCATCTAGAGTTACTTAAATATATCATATCATAAAAATATTGGTTTGTCGTATTTTAGTTGGATAAATCCTTAATAAAAAACTCCACCACCACTACCACCGCTGTGAAATATTATTGTTTTCGTCATTCATTGACCATTGATGGCATTAAAAAATGAGAAGTATTCCTCTTTCGGCACCAATTTTTTGAGCGATTATATATGTTAGGTTACTCAACAAAAAACTCATTTCTATGTATGTATTGGAGGGTTATTTGGCGCGAAGGTTAGGCAATAAATTTAGTCCGTTACACACAACCAGGCGACTGAGATTTACTCTGGAATACCCAGAACATAGAACTTTATTAAACTCCAGCTTTTTTAATAGTTTATGCCTGATGTTATTTAAGGGTTAAGCTTTTGTGTAATTAATTTACATGTATAGTTAAAAGAATGTGATAAAGGTAATATTTAAGTAATAATAATAGGGGCAAAACTGCTACATTTTGTTTATAATTTATAATAACAAATAAATCACATTTGTTTTAGTTATAACTAGGTATATAAACGTTTAAAAAGGTCATTCGTAGCACACAACGCACGTTACATGAAATATTGTGTTAAAAAGGAATTTTATGGAAAAATTCTCAGACAAAGTCGCGCCCCGAATTAAATTATACATAATAAATATAAATTATACAAAACAGTAAAATATGCTTATATACCAGACAGTTTACATTAACATATTTTCTAATCAAAAACAGGTCCCATGATGCGTTGCCTAAAATTGTGCAATATGGAATTATTATGAATTAGTCTAGAATGGACTAACATTATAGGCATTTTATGTGTTGACGATTATATTGCCAAATATTCTACCACGAGACAGTAGTGTGCAATGTTTTCGGCGTATAGTTACCGAAAGGGTTATAATAGCCTTTATCAGGCAAATTATACGTAACAATTGACGTCCCAGCCAATGCGGTAGTAATACAACGCTGTTGGCAATAGCCGTCCTTTCTGTAAGGTACGACAATGATTGCCCTGACAATAAGCTTGTTTACCTTCGTGGTAGAAAAAAATAATGTTTGTAATAAGTTATAGGCACTTAGATAAGTAACTACTAAAATAACTACCTCAAAAATAATTTGGCTATGGCGTCCTTCCATAGATAACAACAAAATCATTGTATTTTCAAAGCCCCTACTGTAAGACTACGTAAGTTGAATCACTTTTATAATGTAATCACGAGTTTCGTAAACTTCCCCAGTGTTGGGAGCGACGAACTCTGAAACTTCTGTGTCATTTACCTTATTTGTTTACATATCTTTTTTGGATATCAGCAGCCTTTTGATTGTTTATGCGGTTTGTCCGGCTAAGACTAAACTATCCAATAACATTAATTTATTATCTGGGTAGAGTATTGAGTATAGGAAACGCTGACAGGTTAATAAGATCAATGAAAAAGTTTCTCTACGGAGGCCATCGTTAGTTAAATGTAATGTTATAGAGTTTCTTGTCGGATTCTTCTCCATAGGATCAACTTTTTGGAACCGTGCAACTAGACTCATTAACGTTTCATAAACACTTGTAAAAGCTTATTTGAAATAAAAACATTTGAACTTGAACTTGAAAGATATTGGTATGCGTAATCAGGTATCTTTTCAGTTCATCCAGTATCTGTTTTGAGAATATCAGTATGATAATTATCACTCAGTGACAAGACCGATCATTGAAGTTCCTGCCTATGATTTGAATAATGAATCATACACATTATTACGCTATAAAAATATTTTAACCACAGAAGATGAGCGTGTGTTCCACTTAATGCCGGACCTTTTGAAACTATTACGACAGCAGTTTTTCTGAGTTTCTCAACTCATAGAAAAATTGCTATATAGCAGCTCGAATTTTAGATTTGTGACCGATTAATGATAATAGACTCGGCCTCACATTCATAGCCTCATATTCAGGGCTCGTAAGATTCACGGATCATATACTATCATGTTTAGGTCCCATGGAGGGGTTAGGTTCTATAGGGGATATATTTAGGTCCTGTGTGGGTGTATATCAGTAAACCTCTCGAGGAATTGCGATGATGGTGTGTTATGGTATATACATCACATTACGTCTGTTTATAAAAATATACAAAGTAGTTTGAAAGGCCGGAAAATTAGCATTATGTAAAACATAAAAAGTAAGTAGGTACACGACATGTCCGATCAATAAAATATATTTGTCAAATAGTCAAGTTTTACAAGTTTAACGTCTTTTGTGAACTGGTTTCAGTTTATTTATTAACCTTTATAATAATAAATTTAATGTATGGGTACTTTGATAGCACTCTATATACCACTGAATTAATAATTAAGTTGTAGATATTTTTTTTCTATTTACGTTAATTATAAAGTATAAAGTGACATAACGACATCTTTTTATGTTTATCTCAAATTCATAGGGATTTTATCCACATTCCAATTCACGAAATCTTGTACGTTTTCATATTATTAACCATGTCAGGGATTAAACGTAATAGTAGGTATATTGCCTTTATTATGCTGCAATATTAATATTTTCAATAATGATATTTGTATCGCAGTACAAATATCATTACATACATTTATAGTGTACGAGCAGTAATAGCCTAGTGGTATAACCGTTGGACTGCCAAGTAAACGGTCTCGGGTTCGAATCCAAGGTACGCACCTCTGACTTTTCGAAGTCATATGCGTATTAAATAGTTAATTATCACGGGCTTAAACGGTGAAGAGATTAGATTAGAGAAAACATCATGAGGACACCTGTCCTCATGATGTTTTCTCTAATCTAATCTCTCAGGCATGCACGATATTTTCTCTAATCTTCTCCATCGAGGAAATCTCTCAGGCATGCACCTGCATGCGCGTGAAGTCTGCCAATCCGTATAGGCTAGCGTAGTGGACTATAGCTTAATCCCTTTCATCCTGAGAGGAGACCCGTGCCCAGCAGTGGGACAGTATAATGGGTTATGTTATGTGTATTTGTATCAAAGTTTCCCAAACCAAACATTTTACTTTAACTGTGATTTAGATGGATGTGATTTTTTTTGTCGATAGTATGCATGTGAAGTCATCTCACTTTAATTGTGATTCTAACGGCAGGCCTCCTTTCTCTTCTCTCTGAACGGGGCTCAAATGTGTTCAGGATATCATTCATTAACATTTTCTAAAACGTCCAAAACATCCGTGCTTTATTTTTCTTCTGTGGATGCGTTCACAAACATAAATTTTCACATACAGCATTCAAAATATTATCTGTATTTATGCCACAAGCAAACGAGTAAGTACTATTTGCAGCCAATCTATGCTTGTGCAAATTAATTAAGTAATGCCAGCTAATTGATCGGCACAAGCAGCCTTGACACAGTAAGGATAGGACCTTAAGTTGTTGAACCTTCTTCAAACAAATGTCGATGAAGCACTTTCTTATAAGTTACGTAGGTAAGGTGACAAGGCAGACAGATTAATTTTCTGCCCAAGGTTTTAATTTGGCCTGAGGGGCTTGTGGCTAAGTCATAACTGATTTGATCAGTTGATCACGTAAAGCTGTCGGTCCCGGTTGTCACAATTATGAACAGCTATGACACTTGTTAGTGACAGTCGGAAGCTCAAAAAAGCCTGACCACCAGTCTACCCTCCGAATATCAGTATTACCCAGATCTCCCAGTCTGATAGCGGTCGCTTCGTGTAAAATATTGACATTAAACCGCATCTGGTTAGACTGGAAGCCGACCCCAAAATAGTTGGCAAAAGGCTCGGAGGATGGTTTTAATTGAACCTCAAATGTTTAGATATTAAATAAATGTAAGTTTGTTTGTACTTCAAAGTGTATTGCTTAGAAAAAATGGAGTCAATATTATCTTCATAAGATAATATTTTAGATAGATTTTATATAGATTTAGATAGATTCTCTGGTAATCTTTATTATAATTTGACAGTTTGTAATAGAACATGAAACCTTCAAACGTCTAAGCAAAAGTTAAAAGCAAGTTCGTAGATTTGTTGGTGCATTATGTAGAATCTTAGAAACTTCTGATAAGTTTAATTTAAGAAATGTTAACCATGACATTCAAATTGTCTGAATATCACTAAATTGAGTTCGCTTACATAACGTTTACGAACGTCACATGGAAACTGTATGATGCTTCGTATTTAATTGAAATCATGGCAGATATATTCGTCTTTCAAAATCAGGAACTTTCGAAGGTTTCGTTAAAATTAACACAGTGTCGTTGATTTCTGTTATAGGTATTTTCATGGAGGCTGAGCTTTTCTAACTTCTTTAGGGTTGTGTAAATTATTGGATTTTTTTCTTTGTCTATATAAAAAAAACGTTGCTGCACATTTGAAACTCCCGTATAACAAACACACGGTAATTTTCACATACCCTGACCCGGAACAACTAACTGTAGGTCATTCAAATATTTGTATCAACAAAAACGAAATACTAATATTTCTACCCATGGCGTTGAAGTCCATCACTCAGCCACTACGACAAACGTGTCGTCTTTAAGTATTGTCCTTTTGTATGGGATAGAGTAACCCTTGTAAACTTTGACTAAGTTCTTGTAGCTTGCTTTTTTAAGCTTGTAGCCGTGCCAAGTATGTATGAAAACCTTCAACTCCATAAACAAAACGGTTGCAAGCGGCGTCATTTCACGATGACGGCTGTACAGGCAAACAGATTGCGGTTGGGGCACATACCGGTATCACCGCACTATTTCCTCCCGGGCCCCGGCAGACTGACCTGAGACTGACCTGGTTGTGACAGTCTTAATACTGAATAGATTAACCTAGGTTGGTTATGCCGAGTTTATCTCAACTTGAAAGTGACCTATAAATTTTAGCATAGAACTTTAAGAATACATAATTTTATTAATAATTATTATTATAAAAATAGAATTTAACTAAGTAAATTATTTGTTTAATTTCCCAGTTAAGTATTTTTTTTATTCATGATAGGCTTACGCTTAATCGTCAGTTCGCCTGATGTTAAGCGACACTGCGATTTACGATGACTCCATCGCTTGCCTAGAAGAAACTGATTCACTCGTGATTTAAAGATACTCAAGATAATATCTATCAGGGAAGACCCACTCGGGAAGGGCATTCCACATTTCAGCGCTACGTATGATAAAAGTGGTCTTAAAGCGTGTCGTTCGGGTTTTCTGAATGTCCACCATGAATCGATGTCGCTTCTTCTTGCTTCTGGTCGTCCGATAGTAGAAAGGGCTAGGCGGAATAAGATCGTGGAATTCTGATGCACACTCTCCGAAATGTATCCGATAAAAAACCGATAAGCTAGCAAAGTATGTGTATGTACAGTAGTTGTGTTTATCTCTGGAGAAAAAACAACAACAAAAATGGGGCGCGTTACAAAAACATCCTTATACTAACAAAAGTTAAGATCTTATTTGATGTAAACATGATATTATTTATTTGAGTTAAAATAATAACAATATGTTTTATTCATTATACAGAAATTATGGATTTTATCTCTTATGTACTATGACTATAATTATTGTATTTAAACCTAAACAATATTAAAAAAAATCAACCAAAGAGCAATAACATTTAATCTTCGTGAAAATAGTAACTTTTTTATTTAAATTCTTCACGGCGCTAATTTTATAACAAGAATGTTTGTATTATTGTATTAATGACGTAATTCTGATCTTGATTGTTTTCCGTTTGTAATAATATCTACGTATTTCTCATAGTTCATAATTATTATAAATTAAATGAATTCCAGTCTTTATCGTACATAATATGTACTTACATAGATATTTTTTAACAAAATAATATTAAATCTCCTTTAAACACTAAACCTTAACATTAACTAGTATTTTACTCTTAAACTTCTTTAATTTTACACCTTTCATAGCATCCGCGATCTCTTGCAATGTTTTGTCTTTTGTTTCCGGTAAATGTTTGTATAAAATTAAAATAATAATCAGTGAGGAAATCCCAAATGAAAGAAAGGCCCCATGTAATCCAAAAGTCTTAAATATAGAAGGAGCAATTTTCAAAAATACGGCAACTATTAGCTTTCCAACTAAAGCTACTATGCACACTGACAAATTTCTAGACCTGACTGGAATTAGTTCTCCATAAACTGATATAGACATTATCATAGGTCCACAACTTACAGCTATTGAAAAAGCAACTAGTAATGATATTGAAACATAATTGTTTTCAATAATAACACCTAATTTAATTAAATATAAGTACAACGATAAAATAAATAAGAAAATAACACCTACAGTTGATGCAACTAATAATAATGTGCGTCTTTTTACATATTTTGATAAAATAGAACCTCCATACATACTCAAGACTGTGATGCCATCTAAAATTAGCATAGAAATGTATGCTGTCGATTCACTGTGTGTTATTTTCTTTAAAATATCTATAGCATAAACGGCAAAAACTAATTTTCCTGAGCACAGTCCTAAAGTACCAGTCAAAATGGCTAATAAAGTTGGCTTATAAAATTCTCTGGATTTGATAGTCTTGAAGAAATCAACCACGCGATCTCTTACCGTTAGTTTTGTAGTTTTGCAACTAGCAATGTATTCCTTTTGAGAATTTATCAATGTTTCTAATTCCTTTTCTGAGTCCTCATCAGAACCTTTCAATGAGCGGTGTGATGTTGCACAATCTTTAAACCTTCCTCTACTTGCAAGCCAGTACGGAGACTCGGGCCACATAATCACCGTGACTAGAGTGTATAATGCACACGCCATTCCAAATATTGGAATTATTTTCCAATGGAAAAAAGTGCCTAGCGCATTTGAGGCCCAAATGCCCCAATAAAACGTAGCTGTTTTAATTGTCAGAAATATTCCTCTGTATTTTGGCGAAGTGTACTCAGTCAATATCATAATAGATACACAAATTTGAGCAGCACTGAATAATCCTTGCATTATTTCACTTATCAATATGTGAGTGACGGTTGAGCTATAATATAAAACAGCGAAGGCTACAAATGTGTCTAGAACTGCAATAATGAACGGTATCTTCCTACCGACGAATCTTGTGACGATGGAGAGGATGAGAACGAAGGGAAACCCGCTGAAGCCATACGCGGAAGCTGGGAAACACAATAAAATATCAATAAGTTAGTACCAAAATTACAAAGTCGTAAGGAAACGAGATCTAAAAGCTAACGACCTTGGCAATGTTTATTAAAGTTATAATGAAATCGTTAGTTACAAGCGCAACACAAGAGAGAAAAAAAATTGGTTTTCGCTCGATGTTTTCTTTATAGTTTTACCAAATTTATAATTTTAGGCTAATGTTAACGGCTATATCTTAAGAACTAAATATAAATTAGCGAAATTAACTTACTTAACCATGACGCCATATCGTCTGTGATGATGTCGGTACCATTTGCTTCCTTCCTAATCTGAGGGATGAACATAGTCGGTGCGCCGACGCATAGTCCGTACAGAAACACCGATGTCCATACTCCACTACTAATCAACAGCTAGAAATAAAATAAAACGTTATAAATAAAATACAACATTGCCTTTATATTATTAAAAAGCGGCGGTAGTCCAATGGCTAGGGCGTTGGACTTGTGATCATTTGGTTGCCGGTTCAAAACCCACCAATTGCACTACCGACGTGAACCCACTCGTAACACAAGCATTTAGCTTAGCACGAGAGGTTAACAAGAATACTAGTAATGTGCGACCCACATTGCTAGAAAGCTTTTTGAACAAAAATATAGGTAGGTAAGTTTAGTAAAATACTAATGCCACGTATTGAATTTATCTCTTAATTATGTAGGTTTTGAACTCAAGATTTGTTGCAATATGATTGGAGATCATTAACTCTAAAAAAAAAACTTATTATCCACGAACTAAAGTTACTTCATAATACTGTCTTGTTTTATTAATGTCTTTCATATACCTAGTTATTTCACAAGTAAGTAGTGTTGGGACGCTTTAAGCTATAATTATGAAGCGTTCTCTATATTTTAATTATTATGCGAAAATGATTTTTAATAGTCATTTAACGAGTAAATGGCCCATAACACTAGGAAACTATAAATATCTAGAATGTAACTGTAAATTATTTATAAATTCACAACATGATAAAAATAAAACAGGATTTCCATTATATTGCATCCTATATATCTTTATTTTGTGTTTCTTTTGAATTTATGAAGTAGGTAATAATTTATATAATGTATATATCTTTTAAATTATGAATTTCTTTTGATATTAATAAATGCTTGATTTAAGCAGCAGGTAGATAATACTTTTCAAAGAATACGTTGATCCTGTGTTTCAGGGAAAAACCATGAAATGTTGAAATAAATTTGTATCACAATAGCGATACTTTACCTTAATTTAAAAACTATTCATTGTCTTATTATAAAAGCAATGAAAAAAGACGTAGCTTTTAGACGAAGAATATAAGTATAAAATAGTTTAAGGACTAACTTCAATTTACCAGAAAAAAGCCATGTAAAAGCGCAGTTGAACTAACAAATAATCGGTGTATTTGATAGAACTAGAAAATATTTTAATCAAAACCAAATGAGGCGCTCACAATGTTTTACCGCACAGTCTCGCCTTATAAATGTCTGTGTTTAAAATTGATGTACACAAAAGTATCCTGTTTGAAGCTCTTCACACCGCAGGGTGGATAGACTACACATTTTAATTTCTAGCTAACCTTAAAAAAAGTTTGATTTATTTATAAGTTCAGTAACCAAAAAACCTGGCTACTGCACATGGTATCGCAACAAATAAATGATTTAGGGATAATGACTGGATTTAAAAAATATCACTCAATAAATATCACTCGACTGCTACACTAGAGGTCCTGGGTTCGATCCCCAGGTCGAGCAAAGTGTTATTGGGTTTTTCTATGAAATTCTCAGTCGCAGCTCGGAGTCTGGATTTGTGCCCGGTGAATGGCTATAGGCTCGCCCCCTATAACATGGGACCTAAACCTACCGGCGTGGGTGTACATTATGTACGCGTCTGTCTAAACCTTCGAGGAATACAGGCGTGATGGTATGTATGTAAAAAAATACCAATATATTCGGTCCGTCAGTTAGATTATACAAAAATATTGGACACGAATTTTTTGCTTTATCAAAATAATAAGAATAAATGATATTTATTTCTGTAAATAGATCTTTTAAGGATACTTTTACAAGTCAATGTTTTTATTAACTAGATGACACCGGCATTTCCTTACCTTTCCTAACCTTTGAGAAGAAACACCGAAACACACTCAGATAATCATGGGCTCTTTTATAGTCTACACATAGCAAATATGCGAGTTCAAATCTAAGATAATATCTGAAATGGCCTTTTGAAGAAAAAGCCATTGAATTAACAAACTTATAGAGCATCAAAGATCCGGAGTGGGAGGTTGTAACGTCACTATTTCATAAAATTGTACGAAACCGTGACGTCACGTGAAACTTAAATGTACCTACTCTATCGCCGTCATTTTTTGTTCGTTAAACAAAAGGAAAAATACGTGTACATTTTTTTTATGGGATAGGAGGGCAAACGAGCAGACGGATCGCCTGATGGTAAGCGATTACCGCCGCCCATGGACACCCGCAACACCAGAGGTGTCACGAGTGTGTTGCCGACCTTTTAAAAGGGGATTGGGGTTCCGGTAACCTCACTCACTCGGCGAAACACAACGTAAGCGTTGTTTAACGCCGGTTTTCTGTGAGTCCGTGGTATCACTCCGGTCGAGCCGGCCCATTCGTGCCGAAGCATGGCTCTCCCACGTATAAAACTTTTATAATCTAACTGACGGATCAAACAAAATTTTTTAGTCATCTTACATATTGTTATGCAATAACTTATTACAATCTATTTCTCATCCAAAATGTTGTTTCTACTACATGCTCGATGTTAGAACAATGAGTTCTAATATCGAGCATCAGTGAGAATGAGTTTGGGATTGGATGTGAAAATAACGACCCTAATAATGTCCTATTTGCTTAGTCTTGAATCGGTGAATCACAATGCGCTTTCACTGATCACCGTTGCAAAAAACAAAGAAATGAGGAAGAGATTATAATATAATCTAGATCTGCGCATGAACGACTTATATAATACCTACCGCCTATATTATATTAAATATATATTTTTTTATAAAAAATATTTATGAGATGTGGGCAAAATGCTCTGATCTATGGGGCTAAAATGGTCGCATTGAGCAATTTCCCTTTACAATTAATATTTAAAGCATAGCAAATTCTATGAAAGTTCTAATATAAATGACAACATGATCCATCAAAAGCGACTACCTACTTTAGCAAAGCTGCGCATGATTTTCAATAGTCCGACTGATAGCGTTGTAGTTATGGTATTTTGCCTTTAAGTATTTTTTTTGTAAATTGTTATTCAGTTATTTCGGAATTGATTTTAGAGTAGCAATGATTTGAAATAGAACAATTGAAGATGGTAGACATGCTGCGCTGATACGATATAAATTGGGATCATGGCGGGAGGACGATGACAACCAATTCTATATCAACCTTTGGGACTAGACTTGGGCCCTTGGTATGCCGCGTACGATTCCGTACGTACCTGTTTCAAAAATGGTTTCCATTCGATGTTCTGATTTCGTTTCAACACACTTTCACTGCCATCCGGAACTTCTTTATAGCGACACTTTTCCATCGTAACAAATATAATTTATTATTCACGCGTTATTTAACACTTATTTATTATCACTATAATTTTCATGATTGAATTTTTTATTTACTGGAAGCCTACTATTGTCCACCCCTGCGCTTGATAGAATGAGTGGCCATATAACTACCGATAATCTAAATACTCATCACCACGATTGTAATAAAATTTGGAGAGATGGAAAACAACTGGTTTTTGTGCCATGAATAGTGTTTTCTATAAATTTGCCACACACGTTTACGTCTGTCGTTCACTCATTCCTGGTTGGCTTATAACTCGCATAAATATAAAGCAATGGTTTGGTCTTTTGAGGCGATATACATAAAAGCCCAATATTTTCATTGACTATATGACTGTGTGCCTGTAGCTTTTTATTTAATTTCAACGAAATCTATAGTCACCTTCATATTCACACAAGGGTGTAGTGTAGTACAAGTCATATTTTTTCGAATTAAAGATCAGAAGAGTTAGGTAGAGGCGTATAATATACACTCACAGTTTGCCGGTATGTTTAGGTCCCATGTAAGGCGAGCCTATTGCTGTTAATCGGGCATAAATCCTAAACTCCGACCTGAGAATTTCATAGAAAAACCCAATAACACTTTGTTCTACCTTGAAATCGAACCCAGGACCTCTAGCGTAGCAGTCGCACTTAGGACCACTAGACTAAAGAGGCAGATAAGATAATTATATAGGTATTTATTGGTTAAGAGACTCTCACGCAGGGCGGATGAAATGAGGGGACAATTCAGTTGAAGAGGAAAATCTATAAGACTTTAATCAGCACTGCCATTTTACTTTGCACGGTAATGACACGCACGATGCAGAAGCGAATTGCTTAGTTAATGTACCAGTAGAGAGAGTGCTGCGTTATCCTTATCTATAAATAATTAAAAAAAAAACCGATTTCAACAACATCATAGATACAAGCAAAATTTTTTATAGAGTTAATATCGGAGGAAAACCAGCAAGCAGTTCACCTGATGATTGATGCGTTGTGATGGCCGATGTGTTAGATCTTTTTGGTGCATTACTTAGAATACGAAAGGCAGCCTTTTCGGTCAGGCTCCCGTATTCTCGCAGTCAGGAGGAATTCTCCAGTACTGGTGATACAGTGGTGGTCCTGAGGTAGTCCTGCAATACCGCTGTTATATTTAGAAGGGGGGTTGTGCTTCTAATTATCTCTCTAGCATAATCATAAATATAATTGAAGGGCTATTTAAGCGAACTATAATTGAATTTTCACTCTTTTTATATCCTCTTTAATACCCGACCCAAATTTAATTCTTAATGAAAATCATCAATCAAATCTATTAAGAAACTCAGGAGATATGAGGTAACATAGACAAAAAGAACTATGCATTGATTCATTGATTGACCTTCCTACCGAACAAGTCAGATATTTTCACGCCTCTTATGGGATGAAGGCAATAAGGAACAGTATTCTAACCAGTCCCCACATTAAATCGCAAATAATTTCAGATGAGTTTAAAGGTATAATTTATAGTGTGAGTTTTGCTTGACAATGGATTAGCATGCAAAATAATGTCTGGGTGGAGTGACCTGGCTTTATCTAGAGAGGATAGGACAGATTATCGATATATTTTGGGCTATTTTGAATATTACGTCTAAAAGGCGGAATTAAAAATAATATAATGAAAAGGTTAAAATTTATGAAAAGGTTATATTTATTCTGTAAAAAGTAAACTAAAAAAATAGGTCACTAGGTACTTTAAATTCTATATCTATTCAAAGGTACATTTTCAAAGTTGGTTTTGTATAACAACACAGAAATTGAGAAAAATTAAGCCTTGAAATGTTTATTTTAGCTTTGTTAATACTTGGGACGTTATCCTTGAACAAATTCTCCAAAAATAAATCGTAATATTCTAAACCCAGAATAAGCGAGTCCCGGTACCACGACGTATTTTTATCACTGACTAGCGACCCGCTCGCGGTTTCACCAGCGCTGCTCCGTTCCTAAGAGGCGTAGCGTGATGTTATATAAGCATTTAACCTTTTGTTACCCTTAACCTTGAATTTTCAAAATCAGTTCAGTAGTTTCCCCCTAAAATCTCACAAACTCTTTATAACTCACTCTAACTAAACTAAATAACTAACTCTTTATAATATCAGTATAGCTTTCTATATTTCTCTAGGCTGCTATCGAATAATCACATCTCTATAAGAGGTTCTATTGAACTCTAAACCTAAGTATATTCTTAATTCATGCAGGTAGGCGAAATGATGTACTATCAAGAATATCTTTAGATTATAAACGCTATCAATTCATTGCGCGGTGTTGAAAGAAACAATAATATTAGAGTATAAGAAAACTGGTAATGGTGTACGGTGAAATGGAAAATTTCCGACAAGAATTAGACTCATGGTACTGTAGTAAAATTGTATGTAGGCGTGGATACGTCTGACAGGCCAATAAATTGAGAGTTTGTTACCATCATAATAGTGCTTCTACAGAAAACTCGTTTGTAGTTTAGTGGTGTAGGTACCACCACTGCGCTGAATGTTCCCCATACGATTCCTATCCGAGACAAACTTTTTTGCAGTAATTTGTTGGGAGTAATTTGTATTCCTTAATTGTATTTTTGCCGTGGGACAGGCCTTTTTCCCGATATCCGAAATTCGGCTGTAAATTATTAAATTAAATGTCAATCACAGACGCTGGTCAAGGTACATCGCTGAATACAATGACATTATACTTATAAGTAGTAAAATATATCATTGTCTCAACACATTTTTTTTACACAGGACACTATTCAGACAGAAAAATATTTGAAGGGAGATTTCATTTTTAATACGTACATACATACACTCACGCCTTTTTCCCAGGTTTCAGTTTCAGAGGTAGGGAGAAAGTATAGCCTCTTGTTACGATTTTTGCATATTTCTTTTGCTTCTTCCACATTCATACATCTTCTCATTAACACGCGCCGGTTGCAAGTACCACGCACCTGACCTTCTTGAAGGACCTCGCCAATAAGATCGGCGTACGTCCTTCTAGCTTCTATCACACCATTGTGGATAGCCGTCTGTGGCATTTTTGATATATTTATTTTTTTATATACAAACAAATCCCTCTATCTAATTATGCACCTTTTTTGGATGCAGTTGGATTTAAGTATTACTTATCAATATTGACAAGTACCTAATACTTTAAATCCGGCATAAATAGGCGGGTTATTTCTTATAAAAAATCGTCTGCTATGTTGCTGATACTGTTCTATTTTCGCGTATGCAATTTTTCGTAAGAGGAAACGGAATAGCATACTTTTTGAATATGAACTGTAAGACTTTTCTTACCTACATAATATGGGCCAGGTCTGTGCCTACTTGTTTGATGATTACAGGGACCGGGGATCTTCAGATATCAAATTTAAACACAATCGGAATGTTAATCTTAAAACTTCGAAATGGCAAAAAAGGTAAAAATAGTTAATATTTGTTTTTGTTTTAGATCCACATTATCAAAACATTACTATAATAATTCTTTAAGCCCCTTAAAATCAATTTCTTTGCGCACTGCTAACACGATACAAAATTATACCTCAATAACGTGCATGGCAAAATTCACAGATAACAAGTCAAAATCATATAAAAAGGTTTTTATACATCACATCAGCTAGTTTCGCTGTCTGGTACAAATTACACTTCAAATTTTGTTTGTGGACTATCATAAATGATTATCATTACATAACTGCTAATAATATGTCGTTCATTAATTAAATTAAAAGAAAAAAACATTTCATGAAATAGCACTATTGTCTGCAAAGTAGCAAGTGATATAAAATTACTTTATAATTCACTGCTGACAAAAAGTAGCAGGTAAGTTTCACAGGTGAAATCACATTGAAAATAAAAAATAATATGATAACTAAAGAGTACTTGTAAAATGCATGGATGAATGTGATGAGTATGGATTATTATAATTATTATTTATTCATATGATCTATGTCTTTTCCACATCACAAAATATACTAACAATACACAGAGGAAGAATGGCGCGTCGCCTTGCGCGGGATTCTGGCGTCAATAAAAAAAAAAACAATCGAAGATGGCGGAACCGGCGACTGTATTGACGAATATTTTGGTGAAAATAAATAGCATTATTCTTATAATAGTGTGGGTAATGTGTTTGTGTCATTAAAGCACGTAACAAATTTATTATTGTTTAGTGTGTTTGGGTGTTTTGTGTTAGTGACAAATATAATAAATAAAATATCATTATTTTATTTATTATATTTGTGACATTAAACGATTAAAATGCGCTGTAAACGAATAATGTGGAATGTGGTAATCTTATTTTTAAAGTTATTTATGCATAGTTCTTATGACGTACCTAATTATTATGTTTCCAAAGAATGTATTTCTATTTTATAGAACGAAAAGGATGCAGGGTGTAGCCTACGGGAGGTAGATGTGACGTGACAGTACCTACTCAACATTGATTCCAGGTTAGTACTTAGATAGTATGTAATTAAAATTTAGTTCGTACGTTGTTAATACAATACATATCTTGCGAAAGCTATTCGTTAATTTCGTACAGTTTTACAAGTAATAAGTAATGTAAAAAGTGCATTATCAAATAAGATTCATTGGAAGGTCATTGACCTTGACACGGCGGTACGTAGGAAAATTTATTTTTATAAGCAAGGATTTTTGATATTGTTTTCTCTACACTACTCGTACACTAAATCAAAAACCGAATTTGAGATTCGGATTTTCGTTTGTCAATAATTTTATATAATGGAGTTTAACAGCTATGTTTTAGGTGTTACCCACAATGATATATTACAAGAATTTTATATCAGTTCCTTCGCACAGGTACTGACTTAGGTACTAACTCAATTTTAAGAGGTATAATTAAATTCGTGGTATTAACATAATCGAAATGCATTTGGCCTTATATTTTTTGACATAGATCAATAATTCCTATAAAATAAGATAAATGGTTTAATACACCATACATTATTACATTTAGGCTTACTTCCCCTAAAGCGTTTTCCTAAAAGCAATGAAAATATTTCACGTTCCACTTACAGAGTAGGAAACAAATATTTTATGACATTCGTGATAGCCTATTAAATCTCTCCCACTATTAGAAAAATGATTTCCACAGTGGGATATGGCAGAACGATTATAATGATTATATACTTAAATCTTTCTGGAGATATCGAATTGGAAACTAGGTAACTTCTAGTAACTAGATAATGATGCTAGTGCTTTGATAGTACATCAACCCAACCAACTAAGTATATTAAATAATACCTACTATTTTGATTTAATATGTAATTAAATCAAAATGTTTAATTACCTACTTAGTAAAGTTGTAATTGCAGGTTGTGATTAGGTAACAGCGTTAAAGGTTTTTATTTAATTTTTTGTTATGATGTCTTTTTTTGGTGTACAGTAAAGTGTAGTATACGCAATATTTTGACTTGGATAGGGTTAAACACTAGCTTTGTCTGATAAAAAGGGTTACAAATTTAAGGTTTAAGTTGGAAAACGCAATACCCTATAAGGATCTGACTTTCACGTACACGCAACGGATATTAGTAAAACTACTTAGCGTGGACTTAGCTTAGACTCGTCACGGGAGGATTGTACCTATTTATGATGGGCTTCCCGTGTGTAGACGGGTTAGAATACAGTACCTCACTGCCATTCAGATAGGCATCTCGTAAGAGCCGTGAAAATATTTGACTTGCTCGGTGGTAGGACCTTTTGAGGTCTGATTGGCTGGCGACCACCCTTACGTTGGAGACTGTCGTAAAGCACCTTGGTGGGTGTTTCGATTTTTGCGCGTGAGAGCCAGTTCCCTCTCGGTTGTTGCGGCTCTGGGCGTCTGCAGTCCATAGGGGCTCCTTAAAACTCGCCAACGCATTAGCAACTCCTCTGGTGTTGCAGGTATCCATGAGCGACGATAACTGCTTACCGCCAGGTGGCTCGTCAGCTCATTTTCCGACTTAATCCATAAAAAAGGGATATTAGATCCTACCACGTTGTGGTATTTTACGACACGCGTTTTTCTTTTCTGGGATTCAGAGAGTATCAGTTCCTATAGCGCTAGTATTTTGTAATGTCCTCCCTTGGGCAGAAATTTATATATATAGGGGTACGGTCAAGTCCTAGAATTAACATAAATAATTAATCCATGTCAATTTGTTGAGTAAATCTCAACGCATAAGCGTACGCTAGCGCGAGCAATATCCGTCATAAAACCGCATACTCCCCAAGAAGATTAGAGTGAACAGGGTGATGATTATAAAATAAAAACGTAACAAGTACCTAGGTATATCAATGACATTATATAGATAAAATTATATCATTGACCTATATGCAGTAAGCCAATAGTGAATCCAATTTCTAATCATAATGCTGATGTGATAGAAACAAATTGTAGTTTGCATTGTGTGGCCATAGAAACTGCGGAACTTTAATCATAGATAAAATATTTTGTCCAGTATAGACATTTCAGAATTAAAAATGTGAAATGTGTATCAATTGTTCAAATCGTTTCTTCTTCAACATGACATTATGTCAACATAACGTGTCATAAATTTCGCACACGGCTAAAACCCTAAATACAAGAAGGTCTAATTTTAATAGATACTTTTTCAGATCGAAAAGCTGTCATATCATGTTGCTGTGACTGATACTAGATGTCACTGTTGTTAAATTGTGACAATTGACATCTAGACCAACAATATCGTCAGCCGTTAGGTTTCTAGGATCTCTATCTAGATACCTACATAAAATTGTTTGAACTTGCTATTCATTTAAGTGTCCTATACTTTTCTATAATCTTTACATACATTACATTGCATACCATCACGCCTGTATTCCCCGAAGGGTTAGGCAGAGGCGTACTTAATGTACACCCACAATTCGCCGTTATGTTTAGGTCCCATGTTATAGGTCCAGTCTATAATATTTGTTTAGAAAAACTATGGAATTTGTTTTTTAGTTTCAGACTTCTCAGAATTGCCGCTCCTTTTTGTTATTGCTCTTTTAGCAGCCACAGCCTTAATATAACAAAACAATCCGTAGGCCGCGTACACCAAATATTGATAATGAAAACAATAAAATATTCATAGCTATTCTGTACGCTTTAATGTCAAAGTTCATGCTGAACCTACAAAACAAAACTGTTCTTAATAATCACCAGTATTCATGAAACCTTCATTCATTCGATAGTTTGTTCACGATGGGTTGTTGGTTGGTTGAAAGTCTCGATTAGAAATTATATTTGCATTTGTTCTTATTGTTTTTTTAACTCGGTTTGTCTCGCATTACTGTGGATCAGAAATAATATAAAAACGTATTCAAACGGAACGTTCGTTGTATCACAATATCAAAGCAATCAATAAAGAACTTTCTGAGATTTTGAACAAACAAATATTTTTATTTTTATTTACATAGATGATTGCCTCATTAGTCTAGTGGTCCCAAGCGCGACTGCTAAGTCGCACTTGGGACCTAGCAAGACGTAGCCGTCTTGGGTTCGATCCCCAGGTCGACTAGTGTTATTGGGTTTTTCTATGAAATTCTCAGTAGCAGCTCGAAGTCAGGATGTGTGCTCGGTTAATGGCAATAGGCTCGCCCCCTATTACATGTTACCTAAACCAAACATACCGGTGAATTATAGGTGTAGATTAGTATGCCTCTGCCTAATCCTTCGAGGATTACAGGCGTGATGGTATGTAGATTAATGATTTAAAAAAGCATATCAATCTTAATTGTTGAAACACGGAAAGCAAGTCATCGTGTAAGTATTTTTTCTTCTTTCTTCTTGCATCGATGCTATCCCTATGCTGGAAGATGTCTAAGAGGTTAATACGAGTATTGTTTATAAATAATCATTATTATGAAATAATTTGTTTCTCTTTATTTAAAATAATTACACAATAAACATATCGTAGTCTTCATTATAATAACAAGCTTTCCCCAGGCAAAGAAATACAACAAAAAGTTAATTGTTCTAATACTCAACCCTTCGTCTGTTTCCGATTGGATTCACAAGGAGTCAGAATTACCCCTAAGCAATCCATCATCGCTTTTTTGAACGACGTCACAGGGGTCAACGTACTATGTGGAACCATCGCGAATCATTTGACGTTCGGGATGGACTAAGGCGACATTGTAAGTTGTAATCAAAAACTTCTGTTTTGTTATGGTGATAGGAATGAGGTGAAAGTTTATAATAATGGTCTCGCCTTTTATGCGTATTAGTTATTCATTTATTATGATGTAACCCGTAAACGTCTTCGGATAAATATCGGTCTTAAAGCACGCTAAATAAATACGGTAATCAAAGAGCACAAGGTAACATTTCTTTTTTTTTCACAATAATTTTCATATAAATTGGTTTATTTGGAACAGTAATACCATTAGTATTAATCTGTGGTAATACCAATCGGAATGGGGGTTATAGACGCTATTTTAGTAACACTTTTTTTTTAATTTGCTGGAAATATCGGATGATGGTTAATTTGATGATGTCTCTTGACAAGTTGATAACAAAAACTGTTCATAGACACACCTTTCAGACTAAAATACACCTCCCAAATAATAATCTTGTTTATGTGTAACTTTCGGTAGGCAATTTGATTTGAATGATTATTTTTTTCTGTACATGTACCACAGCAATATTAATCCAAATCCGTCCCACGATAGGCTATCGACGATTTTAATGAAGTCACTTGAGTCATTAACCCCTGGTACAAGTTTAAACAAGGGCCAGAATCCCGCCATCTCTGTTTCTAGTACTTCTATTAATTACCAGAGTTCATCGCGTAATGGCCGTTTGCATTTTAAATTGACGATAATGGATTCGCGTGATAACATCGAGTCAAAGTTTATGGTTCCCGGAATGAGTGATGAATTATTAGCTTTGTTTTTATTACTAATTAAAATGTTAAGTATTTTTCACCTCGAAGACAGTTAAACGAGAGACCTGCCTGCTCTAAGCAGCGTTGAAAAAAGGTTTTATATATAATTGTATCTACATATATGTGTAAATTTTGTTTACATTTTTGAATTTGGTTTCAATTAACCGACCCATAGTTATGAATTTGTCAAATAAAAATGTTCTATAAAATTATGAAGGTAGCAGACGCCATATCAAAACAATACGTCTGGGCGTCGCGTCGCCTAGCTTCTCACGCTACGCATAAACATTAAAGCGATAAAATTACGAACACCTCCGGAGTACCTGTCCCTCTTACATTATATTTAGTGCTATCAATCAATCTTCAAAATGGATTAAACTAATAAATAATAGATACCTACCTGAACCATCAATAACAACAGTCTATAACGTTGACATAAAGTTTTATCCAAGAATATTCTAGAGCTGTCTAAGATAACACATTGAACTATGCCGGGTGTATCACCCTTGACAAAAACGGATCCGTGTTCTGTCCCGGGGGTGACGACCGTACAATAATAATCTCGGATTTGTATGCAAGCCGATGTAAGGCATAAGTTACACTTACAGTTTACCCAGCTCATTCAACTACTTGCATTGAACGGAAATTCAGACTTTAATATGTGCCTTTTGACCTTGGAAACTGACAATATGAAGGTATTTAATTTTGTACTATGCTTGGATTGTTGCTTGTATTCAATCGAATACCTATGAGGTTCTCAATTCGTTTATGGTTTACCATCATACGCCTGTATACCCGAAAGTAAGGCAGATGTTTGGTAAGTAACCCTCGGTTGCTCGATGTGTTTTAAGTATTGCGTGAAAGTAGCCGAGCCAGTTGCCAGTAACCGGGCACATTTCTAAACTATTAACCGTTAAACAAACATATTTACTGGACTTGGGAATAAAACCCGACTTACTGCAACCGGACATCCAACTATTATGTGTCTTTATATTTTGCATTTTGATGACTTTTGTGTATGTTGTGTGTCTTAAGGTTGTACCAAAAATAATAGAACGAATTTTCTTAATTTTTTGTACTGCAGTATATTTTTGTAGAATGTTTTTAATATATTTAAATTAGAAGTGTTTGTACACGAAGCTCTACCAACTTCTAACTGGTAGGATACAAATAAAAAAAGATTGAAACATTTACATCTAACACTTTTTCTGTAAATCTTCTATGTATTATTTAAATATCAATAAATACTTGTATAAGTCTTAGTATTGAAAAACCAACTTTATATACACGTCCTTAACAAATTATATAAAACACATTTTAAAGTAAAAGGACCCTGAAGGCCAACATGTTAATAAATTATGAATTCTGAGCGTGTGTGAAGGCCTAGGAAAGGTGCGCCATCTGCCGGGAGCTAAAACCGTGCATAAATCAAGGACCAAAGGTTTTATTATGAGACAGGCACTTGATTATGATATTTTCGTAATCCTGGAGGGATCAATTGTAAAGATACGGAAATAAAATGATTCATGGCTTAATGTAAAGAAAAAGTTCTAAAGAAAGCGTTTTAAAATTTGGAAAAAAAATATAAATATTTTATTATTCGACCGTTAACTTTAATGAGTTTTAAAAGTTTATCCATGACACCTTATAAATGCGGAAAATAGTTTTAATATTTTAGTTTGTCATCCAAATTATTCCCAATTTATTCAAAATTCAATTGTCAATCAACTAACCCAAAGATTTCAGACAATGGATTGACTTTTCCGTTACCAATCATTCAGGCAGACAATTTTAAGAAGGGTCTTTTTCAATATTACTTCGAATTTGTGACAATATTTTTCGATCCATAGAAAGTTACTGGCACTCGTATTGATTCCTTTAATATTTTCGTTCAAGCAGTGTAAGTAGGTAGGTACAGAAACTTTCTACAATGGATGAAATCAGATAATCAACTGTGGTTAGGCATTTACAATAGAACTATCTTTCACTTTATATAACAATTGAATTGATTTAGGAATCGGTGACGTTGCTATTCGAAAAGCCTTTTCTCGGCCCATTATTTTGGTAGGTAGGTAATAATTTTCCGAGTGATCTTTATGCTTTAGATGTTTTTTTTAGATATTTCGTGAATGAATGGTTGAATGTTTCGTAATATTATTTCTGTTATTAAGATAATGTTGCTATTATCAGAATTAGAAAAACTTTAATGTTTAATCGACACCTACACATTTGTATTGCTAGCATTCATCATGTTAATAGATAGATTCTGGATCCTGGCGTGAATAAAAATATAATTAGTAGTTCTGATAAAAAAAGAATTCAATAGGAAGAGTATCAGTCGCACACTAGACTAACGAGGCAGTTTTTACAATTACTTAGATACGCAATTATATCTTATGTTAAAGTCTGGAAAGCAGCAGAGAGAGGTAGAGCATAGTGGAATGAGAGAGGTACGGCATAGCGGAATCCAATAATTCCACTCACAGTTGGAGCTGCCCGACTGAGGAAGTAAATCCATCTTGCAGAAAATCGTAGGCATACATAGCTCCGTGCAATGTCGTGTTCCTAACAGTGAGCAAGGTCGCCAGAGGTCCGCGAGGAAACGTTGTCTCCTATGCTGTCAGCCCAACAATTCCTCCTTAATTTAAAGGGTCGGCAACGCATAAGTGATACCCCTGGTGTTGCAAGTATCGATAGCCAACGGTAACCGCTTACCATCAGGCGTGCCGAATGCTTGTTTGCCGAATATTAGGCGTTGGTGATTACCTATATAATACGATGATTTACTATAATATACATTGTGTCAAAAAAAACGCGGGTCATTTGTATAAACCAAACTTTCGCGAAAGTCGCTGAAAACATATCAGATGATACCTAAATAACTTGTTTCAAGAGGAATATGTTGAAAAATGTTGTGGAAACAATCACAGAGGCCGTCGACCTGCCGCCGGGGGTCCAAGACCCGCATTTGCGCCTGACCGAGTTCCTCGACA
Source organism: Acronicta aceris (assembly GCA_910591435.1). Classification (NCBI taxonomy): domain Eukaryota; kingdom Metazoa; phylum Arthropoda; class Insecta; order Lepidoptera; family Noctuidae; genus Acronicta; species Acronicta aceris. The sequence goes on along the minus strand of OU342767.1, from coordinate 578,310 downwards.
AACAAATTGATACAGAACTTTAATGGGCTGAGATAAAGTGCCAATATTTTTACATTATTTGGATACTATGGGATTGTTTTAGCTGAGAGACTCTAAGTAATTTATCTGATATATGTTTATAGTACCTACCTACGTATTTTATTAGAAGCTTTATTGCTGAAAGTTCAATTTCGGAGTTAGTCTATCTTACACCAGACCAGAAATTATGTTGACCGTTTTGTTTGAATTCTAATAAATATTCTGTTTTTAATTATGTGCGCTTCCCAGCATACCTACTGAGTTGTTAAGCGCATATTTTGACACTTAAGGCAATGTTTAATCAATACATGTAGTCAAAATTAATTAATCCAAAATCCATGTTATCCCTTAACAACATAATATTTTATAATACGAGTATATACCTCCGCAAAGTAATGTAAAATATCTATGATCGACAGCAGTTAATTCGCAAAAAGTATTGCCCTACGTATTTGATGAAAATAGAAAATAAAGATTCAAAATACTTAGGAATGTTGATCCTATCTACTAAAAATAGCCACATAATGAGAAAAAGAATATAATTTGAATAAGAGCAACGGTCATCGCTCTCGACTGGCCAAATACAAGAGATTGCTCGGATGCAAGCCTTCGGTAAATTGAAAGTACATTTTTGGCATAATCCCCACCAAATTTCATTTTGCCGCTGAAGTATCTGCCAATACAGAGTATGGTGCGAGTTAGAAGATTTACTATTAAAAAGAGAGTAAAATGTATGAGAGTTGTAGACCTATATTACAACTCTCATACTTTTCACTCTCTTAAGCGCTGATACTTATCAGCGCTTATTAATTAATCTGAAATGTCTATGTCATTAATGTCAAATGTTGTTTTGTGGTTAGGTATACCACAAGATTATTGTAATAAAGTGAACTCAAAACCAAACGGATCTCCATAGGATCAACTTTTTTGGAACCGTGCACCAAGACTCATTAACGTTTCATAATGTCACTAATTACTAAGTATTATTATATAATGTATAATTAGATATAAGATTAATTAACATATTCATGATATTAAAATTCTATAATTTTATATAAATTTAATTTAACTTCAAGCTATTGCTATGCCCTAACGGGGTTCATGTTTGATACCACATTTGTATTTACTTACCATCTATGTAAACAACATGAGTGCAAAATAAATGAATATGAATATGAATAAACGCTTGTAAAAGCTTATTTGAAATAAAAACATTTGAATTTGAAATTTGAAAAAAGGGAATTTCCAAATACCAAGAGTACGTATTGAGATATTTTATTATATATTTTGTAACTTAGTTTTATCTAAGCCTCTAATCGCACGTACCTTGGATCATTCCGAAATACACTGAAAGTCTAGATCAAACAACATCCTATTGAAAACTTTCCTACCACGACGTAGTATTTACTCTAAGTATTAAATTTTTTGTCCTCATATTAAATTTTCTTATAAACTGAAGAGTTTTTTTACTTATTTTGTCTTGAATAATTTTATTAACAGACTCTTGAAATATTTCATCTTCAGATACTTAGATCTAGTCTAGTTTTTTTTTAGTTTAGTTACAGCTTTTAGAGTATATATTAAAAATATATTAAAAAAAACTGCAATAAAATTGCAAAATGAATCTTTTTGATTTTGACAAATAAATTGTGATAAATAAAAATTCATGTTTACTTTAGTAATACATTGAGGGTTAAGTAAATGTAATAATATCTGAATATCATAAGTGAACGCACCGTAGGGATTTACGTTGTTATGCGTGTTGCGTTGATGCAACCCGTGCAGTAGCCTTAGCACGAACAACTTGCGAAAAAGTATTCGTATCGTCACGATAAAAGCGCTGGTCCAAATCTCATACAAATTGGTCTCCATGACGATGCTAAGGCTACTGTTCAGTAGCCTTAGCACGAACAACTTGCGAAAAAGTATTTGTATCGTCATGGAGACCAATTTGTATGAGATATGGACCAGCGCCTCTATCGTGACGATACGAATACTTTTTCGCAAGTTGTTCGTGCTAAGGCTACTGCTGTCTAAACAATGTCAATTATAAATGCAAATTTCTATTATGACAGAAAGAGTAACAGCATGGAAAAGCAATAGGGAATATGCGTAAGATTCAAATTTGTGTAAAATATTTTTATTTGTAATCTTTATTGCTAAAGAATGATGTCCATGCCATTTTTTTACATAAGATCGCTTTTCCAGCAAGACTTTAATTATTTAAAAGTAGAAAAAGTGCGCGGCAAATTTAACGGATCAAAACAGAACTTACGAAAAAGTCTACGTTGTAACGCTCTCTCATGAGAGAGTTTGATTTCAGTCCTCTCCCATGTTCGAAATAGTAAGAAAACTTAAAAATATAGATAATTGATTAGTTAAAACGATCAATAAATTTTAAAAACGATAAAATAGTGACTGCTTTTGCGGAAACACGCGACCAATATGGCGGCTTTTAAATCTCCCGTCAATAATTTTTCAAAACTGCAATCATCTGATTGCAGTTTTGAATATTTATTTATTTTTATGATTAAATAATAATATTTTTGTCGGTGCTCTAATAATGTTGATTAAAAAAGAATCTAAACTATTGATTAAAAAAGACATGCATATTCCATATGGGAAAATTTGTTTTAATCGGGAGATAAGTGCAGATAGTTTCAACCGACAATATTTTTAGATACAGTACCTAAGTAAAGTTCATTTCCACAAACCATTTCCATTTGTTCTATTCGTCCTTATTAGCCGACGTTCCAGTGTCTAGATACTTTCTTTTAAGCTACAGATAGCTATGCATCAGCATTCATCATCATCAGCCCGATGTTTTCCACTGCTGGATCAAGGCCTCTTCATGCATCTTCCATTCGTTACGGCTCTGGGCTAGTCTCGATCATTTTTCCCCGCCATCTTCACGATGTCGTCGCGCCATCTAGCCGAGGGTTATAGATGTGCACTATCATCCATCTTAAAATTTTTTTTTTTTTCAAGATACAAGCGTTATACTTATAATGTGCGTCTCGAAAGCATCAAAATATTATTAGCTACGTTCGAGGCACGGAACGACGACACAATATATACCTACATACTAAGAATTATATTTTTTTTACCTGAAGTAATTAAGTATATCGTCAAACTAAAAATAAAAATACTACACATTCACAAATCACAGCATTTCTTTTAATGTATTAAGACTCATCTGACGGACCTTCTTTTGCAACACAAAGTAACCTAATTAGGTGCTTACCCAAGATCACCCAGAGTGTACGCCACGCTTTGTAATAATAATAGAAAATGAAAGCTTTTCCCTAAAAGATTCGGCGTCATAAAAATCTCGGGAGTTTTTCTAGTGTCAGTACGGTCAACGACCCGAGTGATGGATTCAAATTTTGTATACGTTATCGTCGTTTGAAAATTATGACTTTCTGGAAAATGTCTACCTAGTTATTTGGGCTCAAAAGGCCGAGAAAAACATAGAAATATATATACGGTATCATACCTACATTCCTAATTTTCTTGGTGATATAAGCGCATTTCTCTAATGCCTCACATTTTACAAATAACCAAATCCCGTTTAATTTTTATTACGTAGTTTGTAAACTGGGTCTGGAAACCATAACAACAATTGTTTTCAGTAATAAGGTCAGTTGGTTTAATGTTAGTTATAGAATCGACCTTCACCTTATATTACCCACAATCTGGTCCTAAGTCAACACAAAGTTCGTAGGCAATGCTTAAAGTACACAATAGTTGTGTTTATAAACCGCAAACATCACGTAAATTTAGGAGACCTTATTACCTAAACTTGTAAAAGGTGTAGAAAGAGAACATTTTATACGATTTACCATCGTGGAAGTACGACAACATGACAGTTACAGCCTTGCGCCATTCTTTCAGCGGCTCACTTATTTTTTTTAATAATTTCAATTTTTAGTCTATAAACGTATGTATTAAAAAAAAAATTGTGTCCTCTGCTGCTGGAGTTCGTCCAGTTCGTACCACACCGAAAGTACCAAAAACCCTGAAACTTGTCATTATTTATTTAGCTTAGCTATAGCAATTTTCTGAATTAAAAAAACCGGCCACTCATACATACTTTCGCCCAACACTCCCCTACCTCCCCCCATAAGATGTCAATGTTGAAAAACCCTCAAAAATCAAATCAAATCAAATCATTTATTAAATACTACATGACAAAATATTTGTTAGTAACAAAGTCTTACTTAGAAAATACATCATCACTTATTTATTCTCAGTAATTGTAATTCAAGTTTTTGTTTTTCTAACTTTAAAAAATAAAGACTTTAGTACAAACTTCTCCCTCCCATTTCCCCGCTTAAAGTTGAAATTTCCAAAAATCCTTTTTTAACCAATTTTAAGTTATAATATAAACCTAAGTTCAGCTTTCTAGAGCTTGTAGTATTCGCTGTGCGTTGATAGATTAGTCAGTCAGTCAGGCAAAGGAATAAATAAATATAGATAAATTGATGCCACAGTCAAATTGTTTGTACAGTTTTGTGGAACACTTTATTATTTGAAGACTTCTCTCTTAAAACTTACCTCTTGTATAGCTAGGGGCGTCGGACTTCCGATCATGTGGTTGCCGGTTCGAACCCGACCCATTGCACTACCGACGTTAACCCACTCGTAACACAAGCATTTAGCTTAGCACGAGGGATTAACAAGAATACTAGTAATGTGCGACCCACATTGCTAGTAAGATTTAAAAAAAACAACAAATTAAGTACTAAAATTCGGCAACGACTTAAGTCTTAAGACGATCAAATGAGGGCTTACTACAGGTGTCGCTGGCATCTTAGACTTACGTTGCCAAATGCCGCTTGTCATTATACGGCTCGTGAGGTTATTCTTCATCTAATTACAATAAAGAATCTAATTCGTTAATTAAGTAAAATCCTTATATATATATAATAATATAATCCTTATAGCAGGTATATTTCAATAAAAGCCAAAATTCTCAAAATGATAGTGACACGTCAAAAAATTTGTTATGATTGTCGTGTGTCGGCTCGGATTGTGGTTGTCGTTGACAAATGCCGAACTTATGAACGACGCGGACGCCGCGCAATGATTTCAATATAAATGTGCGAAGTTAATAGCGACATTTGACTGACATATTTATTTGGTGACATAAAATTACGAACGTTTTATTTGAACCGTTGTTGCTTTAGGGGCAATAACTGGGAAATTGCAACCTATACCTACTTATGCTATGTTTGTTTTATTACTTAAAAATAAAGTAATAGCTTGGTAATTACACGCCAAAAAAGCTGCTATTTTATTTTTATATTAAACTAAGCATTACACAGCAAGGGGTAAAATGAAAATACATTGCACCGTGGGATAGCCATGCTTCGGCACGAATGGGTATGCTCGACCGGAGTGATAACCGGCCTTACGTTGTGTTTCGCCATGTGAGTGAGGTTACCGGAGGACCAATCCCCTTTTAAAAGGTCACTTGTGACGCTTCTGGTGTTGCGGGTCCTATCCCATAAAAAAAACCTCAAAGGAATATTTGATGCATGCATGCATGATTATCATCATAACCATACCTTTCTACATGACTCACTGTCATACAGTCCTTCAGTGTTTAATAACTGTCAAGAACCGATATTATTCTATACTATGTGTCGTAAAATTATACTTGAAAACACATTTTATCGTGAAAAAAGTCATAACCATAAAAGGAGGAATGTAGGAAGCTATTGACGTAAAATGCCGTAGCCTAGAAACATTGCGTCGGATAAAATAAACAATTCTTCAGTTTGTTAAAGTGGCTCATGGTAACATCCTAAAAGTATATACTCGTAATACTTAATCCATCAAGTCCCGTATTATAGACACAATGTAAAATCTATTGTCTTAGCACCCGCGGGTCATTAGTGGTGTTGCTGAATTAAAACAGAAGTTAAAATATTATAACACATAACATAACATAACATACCATCACGCCTGTATTCCCCGAAGGGTTAGGCAGAGGCGTACTAATGTACACCCACAGTTCGCCGGTATATTTAGGTCTCATATTATAATAGGGGGCGAGCCTATTGCCATAAATGGGGCATAAATCCAGACTCCAAGCTGCTACTAAGAATTTCATAGAAAAACCCAATAACACTTAGCTCGACCTGGGTATCGAACCCAGGACCTCTAGCATAGCAGTCGCGCTTGGGACCACTAGACTAATGAGGCAATATAATATTATGTCAGATAAATACGAGTATACTATAATATTGTAATACTCTTACTTATTTTCTGCTATGTTCAGTGTTTAAATGCTATAGGTATTACTTAGGTACATAAAATAGTGTGGATGTCTCAACTCTGCCTAAATCTTTGGGGATACGCGCTTGACGGTACGAAAGGGTAGGTAAGTAAGTAAGGTATTACATTTTTCTGCTCTATCGTAGTTTGAACATGTTTTATTACTCATATAACAGGTTTGTCTTATATTCTCAAAATAGCCGGCTTCACATCATTGTTTCAATTGAATTTATTAATGTTAAAATTGGAAAGATATATAGAAATACAAGTTCGAAGCGTGCAGTCTAGGTACTTGGCGAAGTTGACTGTCCACGGTGCGGTGGACGAGCAATTTGTATTGACAAAAGTGGATAATATTTTAATAGCCGCCAATGGAACTTCAACAGCAAAGAGTGTAATGCAATCATTTTATATATAACTTAAAGCATTTCACTGTTTGAATTTGCTTAGAGTAGTATAGCGACTAAGCACATTACTGAAATAACATAATTGCAAGGTTTATAATAGCCAGTGAAGTTACTGGGCATTGAGACCACGGTCTCAAGATAACAACGTGCTAGTAATACTACTAGTGCTGTTCTTGTTTACCATCTTATTACAATAAAACATAGGTACAGTTCGAGATTATTAAACTTAAGGGTGGTGCATATATAAAAGTGTTTGCTTAAGAAGCGGGACTTTTGGAGCTCTTAATACCTCTAAAACTATAAATAAACTATATTGAACAATATTCAATATAGATAAGGAAAATAAATATTGTTGTCTGTAAATACCTTCTCTAGTGTCTATATTGACAGTTCCTCCAGATGAACTCCTAATCCTACACGAAGCGGATGTGAGAGGCGTCGAACTCCGTATGACAGTTTATTGCTCTTTTTGACCTCCTCGTACATTTGTCTGTTTCTGTCTACCTATATTTCATCAACTTTGACCTTTAAATTTTAAGGACACCGTCCAGTAGATATATTATTTATATATTTGCATAAGGCACATCAACATTATAAATACAAACATTGGTTAGTAGCAACATAGACACTAGACTAGTGTTTATATTAATTATTGATATGCACAACATTTAGGATAAAAATATATCATAGGTATTGCATTATATATTAAACTAGCTTTTGCCAGCGACTTCGTCCGCGTGGAATAGTTACTTTGTTCCCTAGTTCTTCGCCCGTGGTTTCACCTGCGTTGCCCCGTTCCTAAGGGTTGTAGCGTGATGATATATACATTGATAGCTTGAAACCTTTCCCATGAATCACTCATTTTCCCAACATTTCCCTTCACTGCTCTGCTCCTATTGATCGTAGCGTGATGAAAAGTATACTATAACCTGTGGTTTGGGCTGTGCGTTGATAGATCACTGTGTCAGTCAGTCAGTCACCTAACGTAAGAGTAGACAAATATAATCAGAAAGCTCCGAACTGCTAAGCTATCGGGAGTTACACGTGTTATTGTGAGTCAACCATAAAAGATAGACATTTGCTGTCGTGGAATATTTTTTATATAATTTTAAGGAGAACATTTCCGTCATACATGATTTCTGTGTAGCTTTAACCATTAAGGCTGCACACGCGACGGAGGCTTAAAAAATGGAGTAAGTTCTCCTGTTTTCCCAACATTTCCCTTCACTGCTCTGCTCCTATTGATCGTAGCGTGATGAAAAGTATACTATAACCTGCCCAGGAGTATGAAGAACAATTGTACCAAGTTTCGTTGAAATCCGTCGAGTGGTTTTTGTTTCTATAAAGAACATACAGACAGACAGACAGACAGACAGACAGACAGACAGACAGACAGACAGACAGACAGACAGACACAAAAATTTTACTGATTGCATTTTTGGCATCAGTATCGATCACTAATCACCCGCTGATAGTTATTTTGGAAATATATTTCATGTACAGAATTGACCTCTCTACAGATTTATTATAAGTATAGAAGATAAGCTGTTAATTCTAATATCACATCCATATCATGATCTAACATTGTCGGTCTTGAGCCTAAGTCAATTGACGGCAATTGTCAGGCTGGCATGATATATATGGGATGGCTTTGTTAAAAAATTTGATACGTACGGCACTTTACACAAAAATTTGACGGGATTAACTCCTCTTCACAGCAATGCAACACGCTTTGTAATCGTACAATACTTGGCTGGAAAAAAGCAGATAATAAATCGGTAACCTGTTATACCAACGGACATGTTTAATGGAATTTAACTACTACAACAGGTGTTTTATTAAAACCGCCGTTTCTTCTCCAAAGGAAAATTGGCATTGTAGTTTCGTGACAATATAGGTATGTTACAGTGTACTGGGCAGAGTCATTTATACTTACATATTGTATTTAAGTACTTACATTCGACCTTTACATCAGTGGTAAAGTAATTAGAATAATAAAATTTCGCTTGCTTTAAAGTGGTGTAGGGTCATGATAATGGTTTTGAAATTTTGGAGAACGTTTGTTGACATTATGATTCCCTGCAGAAAATACATTTCAATTTGTTTCCCTTACCATATTAGTATTTTAAAGAGTTTGGCTAAGGAATAAATTATCATTATTATGGTTATACCAGTTCTATTAATTAACACTTTTTATAGATACTCGAAATCGACGTCATTAATGATGACAGAAATTATAGGGATGACTTTATGGACTACCGACACTTTATTTATTATTTTATTTTTCCTTTTAATAGAGAATTTTAAACTTTGACCACTCAACAAACCACCTTGACATAAATACTTACATATTTGGCTAATAAGGGGCTGTCGTTAAATTACGTCTTATTCACGGAGGGGGGAAGGGTAGAGTAAGTGTGACATTATGTGACAAGGGGTATGAGGGTCATCACCTTTGTAATAATGTAATATCACATGTAATAATCTAAATAATTAAAACGTATAAGTAGGTACCTATACGAAAAACTTTAAAAAATCATTGGGTATATATGGCGTCACACTAGGAAGGAGGGGGTCTCACAAATGTGACGACTTGTGACAGGGATGGGGGGAAGGAGTAAAAAAAAAATTAATTCGTGTGGAGTAATGTATGGCCCCTAATACCAATGTATTTACAAAAATGCTAAGTAGGTAATGCATTTCTACATTATTTGACTCTCAGATAGAGTTTCCGATCAGACATTTTAAATTTTCGGATTTTCTATTCCGTTGTTGGTTTATAGATTTGAGTAAATTGGATAACCTCAATTGAACTGGAATCCGATCCGCTCCCTTAGATTTTTGAAAATAAAATACTTATTACATTTTAGGGCTTACTTCAGAAACTTCAATATCAGTAATTGTATTTATACTGATTCAGTAATTTGTTTCAAATTTCCGACCTTACCTACTTTACCTTATTTTTTTTTATAATAATATGAATTTAAACTTTTTAGAGTTGTCTTACGTTTCACTATCCAAGCGATATCGCTATATTCACGAATTCGATTTGATTAGACTTAAAATTTTTCTATTTTAAGGGTCCGGCGGAACGAATTTTTCATACAAACGTAATGCCAAAACAAATCGTAATTTAATCGGAATTTGGATTCAAATACCATTAATCTAGGTTCTTTCTTCTAGGATGAAAAGTTATATTTCATCCAAAACACTTCACTGGAAATAAGTGCAAGCGAATATAATGTTTGATAACTTTGCCAAGTTTGGAACTATTTTACGGTCGTTTATTTCCAGTGAAGTAGTAGTAGACGAAATAATACAATTTGATAAAACATTGTTTGCATTACGATTTATTTTGGTATTATTTTTCTGTCGGCAATTCATGCTCCGCCGGACCCTTTAGTATATGGGCAGGTTAATATAATATGTTTTTTTTTTTATAAAAGCAATTATCTAATTGATGAGAAAACCGTCCAGGCAAATGTAGCCATGAGCCAACATAGTGCATATTTTCCATAGTTGATTCTCTATCCCTTATTATTTGTACGCATCAACAGTCCATTCAGTTAGTCAGCAAGCTATATGATATACTCGTAAAGTGCAACACTCTGGTTAATTTAAAAGCATGTGCCGTGACACAGTGGTGACACGTCGGGACGCGGACGTGACGTGACAAACAGCTGTTGTCCGGTACAAAACAGATGGCACGGTTGACGACCCCTGCGTGACGTCACGACACGCTGCTATTGGGAGACTAGGCCTGTAGCGAGCAATGAATAATAATTAAGGTTTCTCGTTTATAGGTCCCTAATTCTATAGAATAAGATCTCGATTCAAATCCTACAGTATACATTGGTCAAGAGGCCTTATATCACGAAAACAATTGTATATAGTACTGCTTTGCTTCTTCTTATTAAAAAAAATTAAACGATCCGATTTACAGAACCTTATTATTTAGGCTAGAATTGCCACTGTCATGGTCGTGGTGAATGTCGCGAATGACTATGAGTTAGGGGTAGGCAATTGCGGCGATGTCAATAAAAGGCCAGGATTGGAAAATAGCTAATCAAATCTCCAAGTCACTGCTGATAAGAAACACATAAAATATCAAAATAAGTATATTTCAACGCTTACAAAGTGCCTGTATTTGAACACGCTATCTGCCAGGTTGTAGCGTCTCGGGGAAGTAATGCGTCTTTTTAAGCTCGTTCTTATGCCGTTCACATGAGATGGATGAAGCCGAGCGGTTAATATAATATACATTTCAGCGAATTCACCTCTATAGGAATGATGAAAATTTATATTGAAATCGTGTATTATAATTATTAGCAACGTGAAGATCTTCCGTATTTACAGCTAAGATTTCTTGTGCGTGTGTTAACTATTTTGGTAATATTAAAATCTGTACCTACGAAGATATATCCTCGAAGCTGTACTTAAGACGTGGCTGATTGGTACAGTAGTTATGTAATCGGCTGCTACGCTAGAAATCGCGGGTGCGATCACCATAGGGAACAATAATTATATTTGTATGGCCTATAAATCGGTGTCTGTGAATGTAAGATTTGTGTACCTATGTGGCGAACCGTTGTTTTTTTTAAAGCTTAATAGTAATATCGGTCGCATATTACTAGTATTTCTATTTAACACCTCGTGCTAAGCTAAATGCTTGTGTTACGAGTGGGTTCACGTCGGTACACGTCCGGCCACATGATCGCCAGTTTGACGCCCTAGCCATTTGGCTACCGCCTATCAATAATATACAACCAGATTATTGAAGCTTCGCTTTAATAATATACTACTTATCTTGTATTAACAATGGAAATGCCTACCCATAATTTATTATCCATAAACTCAGCAGGAAGAGGAAATGAAATGTTACTGCTGTGACGTCAAACCGTCCAAATATACTGTGACGTCAAGCGCTAAAGAAGTCTTTATCGTCCTACATGAATAAAAAGAATGATAATCATACGCAAAATTATTGTGACACTAGCAATAAAACTTCCACGAGTGATTTACTTCCCAATGGCACATAAATATATGTCCCATCACAAATTACCTTTATTTACATTCTGGTTTTTTAAAAGCAACCTCTAACAGGTTTTTTTTTCATAGTGTCACAATTGCCTCTAAGCACCAATTAGTACTAACAAGGTAGCCAAAGATATCTACAGGTACTTATTCGATTCATCTTTTTTGAAGAAAATGTATTTTCTGTAAATGTAGGTATTTAGAACGCATCAATATCTTTTATAGCAAATCTTTACCGACAAGTATGTACGGAATCACCTAGTTTTTGACTAATGGACTAATTGATTAAAATTAAATATTTGACTTTTGAAGAATTCTTACTGTTTGAAAGAGTGTTTGGAGTCAGGTAACAGCGGGGGAAGCCCCCTTCAAAGTACACTACGGCGAACAGTCGCCATATATTTGTACCTATAGAAACTACATTATGTAGGTACCTAATAATGATTATTATTGTCTAGTTAAGGTACATATAGGCGAGACGCAATCACACGTGAAGCGTCGCATTTGGCCATATCCTTAAAAAGGAAAATTACACATTTTTTATAAATATTCAAGTTACATTTTAATTGGCTTATAGTTTCATATATTATTTTATTTCTAGGATTACGTCGTGTTTATGATTACATAGCTTCCAATAGCTATCAAATACCTATGTGAAGATTGCCAAGACTTAAACCTTATAAGATAAATATCTACTTTCTAAGCTATCTTCTATCGACATGAATAGTTGATCACAATGCATAGGAGAATCCATAAAAACTCCATAGCACAAACGACATTGAGTAAACTTTTTATATCTAAGTAGGCCATTTGATATCTCAAAACGAATTTTCTCCCTACTACTAATGCGTTTGCTAAACTTGAGTGAGAAAAGTTTTTCAGCATCAGAGAGGCCATCATAAAGTATCGCGCTTAGTTGAAAGTTAACGTTTCTATTTTAGGAATTCTTCATTCATTCATGTCTCCCGCGGTGTTTATAATATTCTCGAAGATTAATTGGTACAGGGCGAAATGGCGCACAGTGGGGGAGACCTACGTCCAGCAGTGGATTGGTACATATTTATATATAAGTATTGCGTTGGAGGGAATGATACGGATATCGGTTAATATAATTTGGAAGAGAGTTAAAGCACAAGTTCTTCTAAATTTTTATAACATACCATACAAAATGAATGATTCAAGTTTTTATGAAAGGAACAAATTATTTTTGCCGTAGTTGAACAACAGCAAAACGTTGTTTATTATGGGTAGGTGTTGTTTACCCCATACGTAATATCCCTGAATAACCTCGTATATTACAGAAGCCCTCATAACTTAATATGGCCCAAACCGCCGGTCTAGAAAATTAAAATTTGGTGGACAATTTCCTTCCATATGGATTTAGAAATATTCAACCAACCTAAACAACACCACTAATTTTATAGTTATTAATTCGTTTAATGTTTAGTAACTATAATAACAAAGCCTTCTTTTTCTAAAGGAGGTTTCCCCTTAGAAAAAGAAGAAATGTATGGCAGTGGAATAATTTTATTAATGGGTCTACGATAACGATATTAATCTTAACAGCTTACGGTCCTCCCATTGTACGTTTTTTTTGTAAATGTTACATTTTATTATCCCGCAACACAACTTTGCTAGCTTATCGGTTTTTTATCGGATACATTTTGGAGAGTGTGCATCAGATTTCCACAATCTTATTCCTCCTAGTCCTTTCCACTATCGGACGACCAGATGCACGAAAAAGCGTCATCGATTCATAGTAGACATTCAAAAAACCCGAACGAAACGCTTTAAGACCACTTTTATCATGCGTACCGCTGAAATATGGAATGCACTTTCCGAGTGGGTCTTCCCTGATAGATATAATCTGGGTGTCTTTAAATCACGAGTGAATCGGTTTCTTCTAGGCAAGTGCGCTCCATCGTAGATCGCAGTATTGCTTAACATCAGGCGAACTGGCGGTCAAGCGTAAGCCTATCACGAATAAAAAAAAACCCGGCTACAAAAAGCAACGAGGAAGCTCTTAATTCGTTAATAAACAACGTATTTTTAAAGAATGACAGGAAAATATAATTTTCCACAAACTTCACACACTAGAGTAAAACATAGAACACAATAACTGAGACCAAGTCAGTAATAAATAAATATGTTTTTAATTATTTCGTCCTTGTGCCAAACACCTTGTTCTGAGCTCATAGATGGTATATTTATTTTCTTAGGGGTAGAATTTCGGAAAATCCTTGCTTATCGTATGCCTATGTCATACAAAGGACACACCCTTCAAGTTTCCGGTCTCTATGATCAGCGGTTTAGGCTGTGCGTTGATCCGTCAGTTAGTCATTCAGGACAAAGCATTTTATATGTTTATATGATTAATAAAATGTTAACAAGAAGAATGACAGGCATAAGTTACGGGCTGATAGCATTTTCACTTACAAGATCTTGCTTAAACCGAAAACATTGTTAACGGTTAGGGTCGCCCTACCATTAAGTTTAAGGGCCTCCATAAAAGGCTGTTTACGTTCATGCAGTTTACGGTTCAGCGTGACGGCGGAAGGAACCACTTAACCTAACCTCAATCGAATTAATTAAACGGTTCCGATTAATAAGAGTACCTATCGGTCAGTATCATCTTTTAGGGAATCGGTATTATTTAGGTGAACAAAAATTACTAGTGCCTTTGAGGATTTCTTCACCATTTTTTTCCTTAGAAATGTTAATAAGCTAAAGAAGACAGTGCCCATGCTTAATACAAATATACAGCAAACCCCCAGACGTCGTTTTAAATGTAGTATTAAATTTTTTGTCAAAGAATGACGCTACGAGCTAGAAATGTAGGATACAAGTCTCCTCAAAAAGAGCAGTTAGTAACTTAATAAGTGTGGAAATATTCTACTGCTAATACACACAGATTAACAACTAAGAAGTTACACAAAAGTCTAAAAGTTACATATGAAATCATATAAAATAACAAGTTCATTGGCCGACCGGCCGCAAGTATGAATGGACTAGGGTAACCACACGTTTAAGCCGCGGGATGTTCCGGCTGAAGTTAACCCCGCTTTAACTGCGGGCAGAGATTAATTACTTTCCATGTCACCTATTTTAAATGAAAAGTTTAGAGATAAGAGGTCAGTTTTGGGTTGAGTGAGTTAATTAACAAGTTATTTGGATAAAGTGGTAAAATAGTAGCTTTAGTTAAAAATCTATCTATACTTATAATAAATCTGTAGAGAGGTCAATTCTGTACATGAAATATATTTCCAAAATAACTATCAGCGGGTGATTAATGATCGATACTGACGCCAAAAATGCAATCAGTAAAATTTTTGTCTGTCTGTCTGTCTGTCTGTCTGAATGTTCGTTATAGAAACAAAAACCACTCGACGGATTTTAACAAAACTTGGTACAATTGTTCTTCATACTCCTGGGCAGGTTATAGTATACTTTTTATCACGCTACGATCAATAAGAGCAGAGCAGTGAAGGGAAATGTTGGGAAAATGAGTGATTCATGAGAAAGGTTTCAAGCTATAAAACATCACGCTACAACCCTTAGGAACGGGGCAACGCAGGTGAAACTGCGGGCGAAGAACTAGTATATAATAAAATTGTTAACTAGGCCTTAATATCATCTAATTCAACCAAAGTCAACAAGCATGACTGCCTCAGTCTAATGAGAGCATTAGACTGAGGCAGTCATCGCAACTGCTACGCTAGAGGTTCTGGGTTCGATCTCCAGGTCGAGCAAAGTGTTATTGGGTTTTTCTATGAAATTCTGAGTAGCAGCTCGGAGTCTGGATTTGTGCCCGGTCAATGTGACCTAAACATACCGGTGAACTGTGGGTGTTTATTAGTACGCCTATGCCTAACCGGTTGGGGAATACAGGCATGATGGTATTTACGTTTGGTGTCCATGGGCGGCGGTAATCGCTTACCATCAAGCGATCCGTCTGCTCGTTTGCTCTCTATTCCATAAAAAAAAGCATACGATGATGATTGTTATATTTTATTATGAAAAAGGCCTTAACACTTTTGTGTCGGAGCTACTATCAGTCTATCATCAGTAGGTAGGTATTTAAAAATGTCAAATACACATTGCTTGATTGGATGATTTTTTTTTTGCTACAGAAATATTTGCACATATCCTACACAAATTTCAACGACCTTTTCAAGTTTCCTAATCTAATAACCATCGCGAACACTACTTAAATCCAAAATGGCGTTGATCAAATATTTTCTTTAGAACTAAATATTATCAATTCTGGATTATGGACTTTAGAAATCGTTTGACTTTCAATGAATTTATTACATTATTTTCTCGATTAAGACTTCACTAACTTTGGAAGCTGTGGGAGCCGTTCATTGAAAATTTTATTTGTTCGGGTTAAAGTATACAAAATATTTTTTGACGGAAAATAGCTTTGCTTGGGACAGTCGGAGACTTTCACTACTTACTAAATGGCCACCTTACTCCGAAAGTACTACAATAACATATTCGTGCAATACGTTTCTCTTTTTGTTTTTATTTATTTGTACGTATTCGGATGTTTTTCAAAGAGGATCCATTTACAAAGTAAGGATCTTTTATTATTTGTTTGTGTATTGACATATTGCTCAATGTTGTACTCCCGGTACTTTGACATTTAGTTAGAGGGTTAACATCCGTTTTATAGGTCTCTGTTGTGAAAGGAAAACTTTTTATAGTTTTGACAATTGATTGTTGTACTGATACGGGTTCGATAGAAAAATAAATCTGTGAACAATCGCTGACTACCAATTTGTTTCTTTAGAAGAGATTTCTCAACGTGTTTTTTATTATATTAATGTAGGAAAATGTACCTACAAATGGTTTACCATCTAAATCAACTTCAACTGATGTATCATCATCTACTATCAAGGATTAATAATATCCCTTTTTTGAGTCTCTGAGATCCCTGAATTTCAGAGAGATCTATCTACTGGTCTGTGCGTTTCACATAAAAAAAAACATGTCAGCTATTTTCCAGTAATATTTAATTATTACAGTCTAGAAATATTTACATAAATACAAATCGTCACTCACGCAACATATAACATCGTAAGTAGGTGGTTACACATTAATCTTAACTGAGATTAACAAATACATAAACAGGGCTCTACAAATGCAGAGACATTATCCAAATGGCACTTATTATCAATCTAACAATTCTTTGGACGCTACCAAATTGTAAAGCTGACAAAGGCAAGGTATTATTATAAAATGTCCAAAACATCCTTAAACTCTAAATCTATTTACATAGAATTTACACTTAATTACATATTTATAAATACAAATTGCACAATTAATAGGTTAAAACATTTTAAACATTAAAAACGTTTTATACATTTTTATCACTCAATGAAAGATCTTCTAAAAAATCTTATTTTCTATCAAATGATTTATATAATTTTTCGTAATCTCATTGTAATGAGTAATTTTTATTGTAATAATTTTATCAATTGAAATAATGGCGGAAAGGTTACAAGGTTACGTGTAGTTTAAAATCAAAGGATACACATAAAAAAAACTTTTTAACTTTGCTTCTGTAACTCGAATTGTAGACTGAAATTCATCCATTTTTTCACATTCTTCCATTATTTTATTTGAGTTAATAACAAAACATTAACATTGACAATGTCGCATGGACCAAGTCTTAATCTAAATTGCCTAAAAGAGTGGTGTCTGGAGACGTTGCGAACCAGCCATTATTCTAGTTAGGATTAAAAGGTAATTCAAAATGGCTTCTACTATAACGGTCTAGCGAACATGAATCCCTCACTGCCTTGCCTCCTCATGATCTCTGCTGCAGCAGGAGTGGCTACAAACACTGTGGCCTGTCCTCCTAGCTCCATAAACTTCCCTCTCTTATGGTTCTTTCCACTAGACCTTCTCTCCATCCTGTGTGATGTATCAAAAACATCCTCTCCTTCACTGTGGTCGTAATCAACCATAGGTTCATTGAGGACTTCTTTTCTTCTAGTTTCAAGCCTTTTCTTTCCATTTAAAAAGTAAGACTGCGTTAGATTTGAGACATTTGGCGTAGAAACCTGTCTGGTAATATTGGCCCCGGGACCAATTTTCTCGAACGGTGGAAAGTGTCGTTGCATGTTTTCCGAAAACGATTGGCGTCTGTATTTGTACGGTCGTGAGTCCAAGGCCTGGTGGGTGAAAGATGCTCGTCTTAAGATCCTGGCTTCATGGTCCGAGTGATACTGTTTCCCACGGCCTTCAGGGTTCCGTGATGACTTCAAAGAGTCTTCGTAACTGCACCTAGGAATTGAAATTTAGTTTGAACAGCTTACGGATTTAAAAGTTAGTAGAATTTTAACAGCTGGTTAAACAACTTAGCAACGTTTTATGAATGACTATTTTAGGGTAAACTAATGAGAAAGCAGCATTTCATTTTTAAGAGGCAGTAAAGTTTGGCTCATTAAATTGTTTTTTTTTTTGTACTGAGTACCGACCATGAAGAATGTTAATAAAAGGTTCACTACTTTGAGCAGTTTACCTGACCCGTTAGTTCCAAAATACCAAAAAACCATAATCATGAAATGGAGTACATGGTCACCCACCCGCTGCTCTCCTCGGAAGTGTGCCGGCTGGACTGGCCGCACGGACACCGGTTGGCCTCCGCAATCCCCGAATCTTGTCCACTGGAATTCACGGACGTTATCGATGTATCCTGCCCCTTCCTATTGGTAAAGTGTTTTAGAGTTGACGGTTGTTTGACATGTATTCGGGTGGAGTGTTAGTATGTGATAGAGCCAAGGACGCCTTGACCTATGTTAAAGGGTCAGTTTAAAGAGACGTGGTAATAAGATTGCTTAAATCAAATGTTATTCTAAGTGGACACTAGCCTCTACTTAAAATAGGAAAAATTAGGGCGTACATAATCCGCAACTGTAGTTCTAGGTACATAATAATTAATTAGTGTGGTTTTAGTTCAGAATATATATAACTCTGTCTATGCGGTAAAATAACCATATTAAATGAAAAAAAACTGCCCAGAGGTGTAGTAAAAAAGGTGTTGATTTTACTCTAGAAAGTATAATGCAATTGTGTCAATTATTACCATCGGACATTTTAAATAAGGACTCGATTTTTACAGTAATTTGGGGATATCATTTTGCATCGTGTGTGTTTTTTTCCATTATTTGGTATGGAACTATAAAAATCCTTTATGTAATATTAAATTTGTATCAGCACATTCCAATTGATAATAAACTACATTACATGGAGATTAAATTGAAAATCGATTGAAGGAATTCGTCTGTTTTGGATACCATGATGTACTGTTGACGATACTTTTCCAATAAATTTTTAAGAGTTTCTTCGTAATGTTTTTGCCTTGCCAAGGATCCGCTATTGTCATTTCATCAAAGCGTTTTTATAAGAAATAATATCGGTAAAAAATATAAAATCACCGATCTTTCTCTCAGTGATTAATGGTCACCCGCCCGTAACTAAACGTAGCAACCAATATTTTATTAAGAATTATTTACGGAAAATATATTTTATAGATATTAATAAACTGCTGTTTAATTACTGACTATTATTGTTTAATAGTTATCATAAAAAATATCCAATATAATAATAATATACCCTTGAGAAAAAGCTAGGCGGAAACAAGAGTTTATATAAACATAATGATATTCGCCCTTTATGTATTTCTGAGTATTAAAAGCACCGTTTTGAGAGAGTAATGAACGTTGACTAAGACGAATAAACGTAATTTGATTCTATATTATTTCATAAAACATTCAAAATGTCAGGTTGGGACGACTACCCGTGCGTTATTTTTAACCTGTTAAGTATTGCCTAAATTGATTTTAATTTCGTAAATAAAAGATAACAGATAAGTTTCGAACAAAGTGTGTGCATTCTAAAAAAAACATCTTGTGGTTTTGGCTACTTATCTATGTATACTAATATTATAAAGAGGAAAGATTTGTATGTAAGTATATTTGTAACGAATTGGCTCAAAAAGTATTGGACCGATTTCAAAAATTCTTTTGCCGTTAGAAAGCTACATTATCACTGAGTAACATCACGCTACGCCTTTTAGGAACGGAGCAGCGCGGGTGAAACCGCGAGCGGGTCGCTAGTTTTAAATAAACTATATCCACCAGGGTTTAAAAAATTGAAATATTTATTATATAAAAGGGGAAATTGACTGACGTTATAGGCTTACCCCACATTGGGCATGCGCGTTCCTCGAGCATGGGAACGACGCGAACGCCGCACGCGAGCGGCTTACACGTGGCGTTCGCTTCTTTTACATGCCCAATGCGGGGTAAGCCTATAACGTAGGCTGTTCCCTAGTCGAATTGGTGTCTAAGAATTTTCAATGGAAGGATCATCCGAAAATCAGTATTTAAGCTTTGACTGGAAACGAAGAGGCTTTATAATGATCTACTCCTTTGGGAGACAAAGTTAGTGACGTTAGTTTGTATGAAAAATTCGCTTTGGTGTTTATTTTAACTATTTCTATTTTAAGTTACTTTGTTCGTTTTGTAACTATAAGTTAATCTGTATTTATGCCAAAGAAGATGTTTCGGAAATGTATGAAGCCTGGGCTGGCATTATGTACAATTTATATAAATATAACATACCATCACGCCTGTACTCCCCGAAGGCTTACTATAGTGTACATGACTATCTATCCGACAAACTGTACCCGTAATATACGCGTTATTCTATGATTTGTATAATATTATTTAGATAAGTTAGAATATATAAACATAATATATCTGTTTGTGCCTAACTAAAACTATAAATATTTGTACGCCCAAAATGGCAGAATATGCTGAAACATTATATACCACTGTAAGACCCATTCTACCTACCATGTTCTAACAAATAAATGATTTGATTTGATTTGATTTGAAGGGTTAGGCAGAGGCGTACTAATGTACACCCACACTTCTATTCTAGCCTATTGCCATTAACCGGGCACAAATCCAGACTCCGAGCTGCTACTGAGAATTTCATAAAAAACTCAATAACACTTTGCTCGCTTGTAGCAGTCGCGCTTGGGATCACTAGACTAATGAGGCAGTCCAATTTATATAAATATAGCTATAAATATTAAAAGTATGAGAGTGTGTTTGTGATCTCGGATTCGAGGTTAGTGTAATTGGTTCAGTTGATATTTAGCATAGACAGTTTGTGACGCTACCGAGACAAAGATTTCAATGTCTAAAATAGAAATCTACATAAACAAAATCTTGATCTTGTACGTACTACATATACATAGTTGCAAAATGGCAACAATTTACTGCAATTATTGTCTAAAAGTACCTAACTGGCTTGGGCAACGAGAAAAAATCGTCGAGATAAGCTGTGTATTTTTTAGGAGTGCTACTCCTCCCTTTGTATACTTTTGTGATACACTTTGTCTCGAAATTTAATTTGTTTTTTATAGCGATTATTTAATTTAATAATTAATTTTATTATACCTACTGTATACATACCTATTCGGCAAAGGCCGCTGATTAAACTTGATACACATTCTTTCATGCTGCTGATTATACATATCTTCTCCAAACTGGTTCTTTACACATTTCTGATGCGCCTTCCCGAACTCTTCTACTGTGTTTCCATGGGGACAGACCTTCTTTACATTATGGTTGATGACATCAATGTATGAGTCGGCTTCGCTGTATGACTGGTTCAGTTCCTGACATTGATTCCCTCCAGACGGGAAGTGGCCCCCGAATTTGGTTAGGTGCTCAGTTGAGAAAGCGTTAAGTCGTTGCTGGGAATATGGTTTTTGGTGTCGTCTGTTAGGGCAAAAGTTTGAAGTGAGTGTGAGTTAAAAGTGAAGGCAGTCGCTGATATTGGTATTCCTTTAAACATAATTATAGCGGGTAGATCTGCTTGATGTGTTTTGTTGTCACCAACCAAATGGTATGCATCAATACATTTCATGTTGACATAAGAATCTAATGGTTTGTTTTTAATGATTTTTTCATTAGATATATCTATTAAAAACCATGGGAACCGCAAAAAAATATTACATTTATATAAAATCATAGCAACAATGACAACATAACTTAAAAAGTCCAAATATATTAAATACCAAAAGCAGCGGCTTACCTTATCAGTTTAAAAACTATACTTGCTACAGTCTAAAATTATTAATGCAAAATAGAAGAATTTTAAGATAAGTGCCAGGAAACGCTACGACTTTTAAGAGATTTTTTATTTTTACTAAACAAAATAGGCTTAGAATATAAATTCTACAACACATGCAACAAAAGAGGGTAGCTTCATATAAAATAGTGGGTCACATGCTTTCGCTTGTGGTGGCGGTGCTTTCTGAAAATGATAAGCGAAAAATACTGCTTACCATCTGTTGATATCAAGTAACGCAAATAAAAGTAAAAAAATATATTGAAATACTAAATTAACGTAATTTATACAGTGACAAAAATTCAATTAATATAATTGCTGCAATTCTTCTTTGGTAGTATTATTTGCTTGAAACAGTAATTTTAATAACAATTACCCGGTTGTATGTGAGATTCCTTGGGATGATACTTAATTTATTTTTTATTTAAACAAACAAATGAGAATTTTCTCACCTTCTACTCCTAACACATAGTATACACAAAGCAGTGGTACAAGCGCCAACGAACACGATACAGCCTAGGGCCACCACGCTGATCTCCATGGTGCTGAGTAGCCGGCCACTTCTGGCTTGCACCATCGCTGTGTCTCCAACCTCGAGCACTCGAAACCCAGCGAGGTTGTGACGGAGGTCGACCTCGCGTTTCATAAGTGATCTAATGGATTAGAATGGGTTACAAATAAGTCAGTTTGCTTACTCGATAAGACTACAGGTACTCAAAAATTTAGAGATTTTTGTCTTGTATTTCATAGTGGAGCATATAAACAAGTGCTTAATGGTCTGCTTGACGGCAGACAACTAATTGACACAATTTTCCTACCTAAAGTAAAATTAAATTATTTTTTTATACAATAGTTTATAATTATACTTTAGTATGTAGATGTTGATACTGTTATTTTTGGGGATTGTAGGAAGCTTTTCTTATGAAGTAAAAGTTTTAGTTTTATTAAAGTAAAAAAAAAAACAAGGAAACCTTACTTATGCAGCACATCCATGTCAATAATTGCATTTGATAGTGGATCTACACCATAGATGTACAAATCGGTCCTAGAAATAAAAACATAGTGTTACAATTTTGTACAGTATTGGCTACTGCTCGAGTTTTAAATATAAGAACTCACGCATATCCATCTATGGCAGTTTTGCTGTGCGCCTCCAGTCTTCTCACTCTTATATCATATCCCGTCATGGTGGTCAGTGATCTGGTGATGTTCTCAATCTTTCTTTCGACTTCCATCGGCTTGGCTCCCACTACCAGAACAAGTTGCTTGTTCTCGTCTAGCACGTAGACCTAAATAAAAATAGTGTTTCTCCAGTACATAGTAACTATTTTATAGAAATAATATTACCTAAGTTAAGTAAGCAAACGCGGACTCATAATTTTATTTATGTTTTATGGTGTAATTTTCTATTGTAACTTCATAAACAAAATTATCAATTGAATTGAAATTTAACTGGTTTCAGGTAGTGGTATAAATTAAATCTCAAAAAGTACTTACAAAAACGTTAGCAATCGCAGATTTTCCATCATCAGCTCCCTGCTTGTCGGTTGCTTTAACATCAAATCCAAATACTCGACCCGCATCACGAGTAAGCGCCGACACGACACGAACATGACCCGACACAGGGTCGATGGCGAAGCGCGGCGCCTGTTCGTTGATGATCTGGTACCGGATATCCGCATTGATTCCAACATCAGCGTCCGTTGCCTAGCACAATTTAATGTTGCTTAAAAATTAAAACGAAGTGTGTGTTTCGGAGATTCCCGAGACATTATAATTTTATAATTCATGTAAACTTTGACTTTGTAACGGTTATCATATTTATCTATGGGAATTGATAATATTATTGTTTAAGATCTAATTTAATTTATTAGATGATACATTGGTTTTTAGAACTGGGCTAATTTATCTAAGAATCACTTACCTTTAATTGTATGACTTGATATCCAAACGGTGCTGTAGTAGGGATTGCTGTAACTAATGGTCTTCCTCCATTCGTATATTTGGGAGGATTATCATTCACATCCTTAATCTTTACTATGACTTTCACATCATATTTGGTAAGTCCTTCCATGACATCATCACCTACAGGGTATATCATGTGCGGCAACTCTCTGCTTATCTTTTGTCTCTCAGCTCTTACTACAATCTCGTATACATCTCTCACTTCTCTATCTGGACTCTTCACTAGGTATAAAGTTCCATTTCTGGGATCAA
Source organism: Acronicta aceris (assembly GCA_910591435.1). NCBI lineage: Eukaryota > Metazoa > Arthropoda > Insecta > Lepidoptera > Noctuidae > Acronicta > Acronicta aceris. The sequence continues at coordinate 554,197 of OU342767.1, read as the reverse complement.
TAACAAAGGACTTTTTAACATCTGCTTCGTTTTCGTTAAGTATGAAATATTTCATTTTAAAATTCTCATAATGTTCCGTTAAATTTAGAGTTACTAACTCGACTGGCGTATGAACATTTTCTTCAATTTCTAATTCGTAATATCTTGATATAAATACCGGTTTATCTGACACTTCCACTTCATCGGGAACATCAATTACCGTTAGCATGAGAATAGCTGTAGAACTCAAACTTGGTAATCCTAAGTCAGAAGCCACAATAGTTACATTATGAACTGTTTGACTTTCATAGTCCAGCCTGCCTGTTGTTGTAATTATACCATCTTTTGAGTCAATAGAAAAGAGATTCAATTGATTCATTCTTTGTGGTAAGCTGTATAAAATAAGACCATTTCCATTACCAACAAAATCGGAATCATTTGCATAAACCTTAGTTACAACGGTTCCAATGGGAGCATTTTCTTTTAAAGTTGCTTTGTAAATCGGCATCATCATTACAGATTCAAAGTTATGATTGGAAATTTCATCAGCTTCAGGGTGTTTCCATTCTAGTAACTCATCATATCCAAAGAACTTGGGAGCATTGTCATTTACATCTAAAACTTGTACTTCAACACTAACAGACGATGAAAGCTTTTTGTCGTAACCATTATCTTGTGCTACTACTGTTATTACATATTTGTCCTCCTTTTCTCTATCTAATTCTCCATTGACGCTGAACACTCCAGTCAGTGGAGATATTTCAAATGGTAAATCTTTAGGTTTAGGTTGAATATAGTAAGTCAAGTTAGCATTCTGTCCAAAATCAGCATCAGTTGCATCTACTTTTCCTAATACTCTTCTAGTGTATTGAGCTTCTTCTACGTTGAAACTATACCAGGGTTTCTTGAACATCGGAAAATGATCATTGATATCCATAATAAAGAGTCTTATAGATATATGGTCACTTAGCTCTCCACCATCCAGTGCTGTTATATTAAGTCTAAATTCTGCTTCTGGAGGTAATGATCTTGCAGCAATAATGTGACCATATCTTTCATTGATTACAAAATATCTTTTTACTTGCATACTTTTAGTAGACATCTCATGCGACGGTATAAACACCTCTGAAATGAACTCGTATCTCACTTGGCCGTTGACTCCACTATCTATATCTATAGCATTTAATTTTAATATTGTTGAACCTATAGCAATATTTTCTGGTACCATGAACAAGGGACCTGATGATTCCGTATCCGAAGCAAACTTGTTTTTTGGTATAGCTTCTATGTTTGTAACGCCAGTAGTAGAGTTATTTTTTCGTTCGCGATATACTTTTACAAAAGATTTTTCATCTGACTCTAGTAATTCTATATTTTCACCCAGGGGTATTATAATTTGGTTGAATTTTGGAAGATTGTCGTTTTCGTCTAGTACCGTAATTGTTAATTTAGATTCGGAGCTAAGCCCACCTCTATCCCTTGCAACAATTTTTAGTACATATGTACTTTTCTCTTCTCTATCTAATTTGTTTCCTATAAACGTTACTACTCCAGTAATTTCATGAACATAAAACATTTCTCGTCCGTCACCAAACAAAGTATACATGAATGAAGCATTTGGACCTATATCAGCGTCTTTAGCTATTATCTTATTTGTCATTTTGACTTCAGTATCTTTAGGCGAGTTTTCAGTGATGAAACCTTCATACAATGGTAGTTCAAATATCGGTGGGTTATCATTTTCATCATCAACGTTTATAGTTACTTGGTATATACCAGCTCCAGATATCACACCTTTGCTAAATTCAGCGATGACTGTCATACTATACGTGTCTCGTTTTTCTCTGTCTAAAGGCTTCTGCGCAAAGATCGTACCGTCTTGCCCTAAAAAAATAAGTGAATCAGTATTTATTATTTATATACTATATATTATTAATTTATTATACATTGAATTAAAGTTATTATACATTGAAATAACTTACCTATCATAATATCATCAGAAACATCCTGTTGATTAGCGATGATAAACCTTATATTACTAGAGTTATTATTTACTGGTAGTGAGCTCATATTGACTTGAAAGATTTGACCTATAGTTGCTCCAGCTATGTTTTCTTTTACATGAAACACCAGTGGTGAATGAGCTCCTCTAAAAAAGACAATTTAGAAGTTAAGTTTCAATTTAATTATTATTAGGCACCTAGAAATACACTAAAACTAAATAAATATAAGTACAACAACTCTTATCATTATGATGTCCTAGATTTGATTGTCCTGGATTCTATTCATTGATCGAGCACTGTATGCAGTATTATTGGGTTTTACCATTACGGAGTTCTCAATAGCAACAAAATTTTTATTTAGGCGGGCCTGTTACTCTTAACAGGACAGTCATGGGTAACCCATCTCTCTGAGTGCTGGCGTGATAGTATATAATGTATTATAAGATAACATACCATCACGCCTGTATTCCTTGAAAGGTTAGGCAGAGGCGTACTAATGTACACTTACAGTTCGCCGGTATGTTTATGTCCCATGTAATAGGGGGCGAGCCTATTACTATTAAACGTGCACAATGTCCGAACTCAGAACTGCTTACTGGTTTATGGAAATAAAACTACTTTTTTACGGATTGTATCGCGTTGTATTGATATATTTTGATTCCCGACAATTCGGATCCTTTACAGCATCCATGGTCATTGGTAGACTGAGGTGTTGAACGACTTAATGTAAAAATTACTAACAGCTACCTTACATTTTTGTTAATTATAATTAAATTTGGTTGTTTTTTAATTTCAATAGCCTCAATATATAAGATTATTTATGATATAATAGAGAAAGTAGCTGTTAGAATTTTTTACATTAAGACGATCAACACCTCAGTCAACCCGTGATCGAATCAAATAATATCAATACAACGCGATAAAATCCGTAATAAGTAGTTTTATTTAATCTCCGAACTGCTACTGAGAATTTCATAGAAAAACCCAATAGCACTTTGCTCGACCTGGGAATCGAAACGGGGACCTCTAGCATAGTAGTCGTGCTCAGGACCACTAGGCTAATGAAGTATGTATTATAAAACCTAGAAAACAACCTAAAAAATAATATGAAGTATCAAGCAACCTCAACAACACGCCCCTCTCATCGTTGACATCGACGACATGAACCGTTGCATTTGTGGTTATGCTTAAATTAGCGTTTTCTTGCATTGCTATTGCTTCGAAATCGTACATAGGCCGGTGGTACTTAGTCAGCTCGTCCACTACTGTTATCACTCCAGATCTTTCCTCTACTGCGAATGGAACTACAAAAAAATACAGATTCAATGAAATTTAACTGTTAATACTAAAGTCATAGAAATAAATTAAAATCCTATTTATACTGACCTCCATCTTCATAACTGTGAAGTAGGTCATAGGAGACATCAGTCTTTTCCATTGCATCGTTGATGCGAATTTGACCGACACTAGTCCCAATACCAACATTGGAACCAACCCAAAATTCGTACGGTGCTCCTATAAACCCGGGCTTATCTGATTTGGAACCTGAGAACATTACATGAAATTATATCCGTCTGTTTTAATGACGATTTTGTAAGTCAAAACTTTATGTATTATATAGGTGATTTTTGTTTGAAGTAATGAATGCTCTAAGCTGCATATAATTAATTACAAACTCACCCTTACTAGCGCTTACATCAATCGTAACGACAGCTAATGAATATCTTCTTTCACTAGGATTAGCAGGTTGATCGGAAGCCTCAATAAACAGAGCATGTCTGCCTTCAACTATAGGTGACTCAGCAACACTCACGGCTCCAGTCTTAGCATCAATTTGGAAAGGCGAAGTTATAGTCAAATTACTTGTTCTCTGCAAATCATATAAAACCATGCCGTTTCTTCCTAAATCAGGATCCACAGCCTTCACTTTTCCAATAGATGTACCAACTTTAGCATTAGATTTAATAGAAAATTCATATAAATTACTTGGTACAAACACAGGATTATTATCATTAGCGTCTAAGAGCGTCACTTCTACGTTGACGAAAGACATAAGCTGTTCATCAACATATTCCATATTTTCGATTTTTGTTCCTAGCTTGTCTGGAAAAACGTATGTGGTTCTGTCATTCTGCGTTGAAGTTCTGGGTGTGGTAGGAGTTCTTCGCCACTTTGAAATACGGTTTTTATCCAGAAAGGTTCCAACTACACTCGGATTTTTTTCCTTGGCGTAAACTTTCATTTTGAGGGAGTTGTGTTGTTCTCTGTCTAGAACAGTCTGAAAAATAGGTAATTATGTTTGTTCAACGTTGTATGATAAATTGATTAATAATCGATATTTTAGGATTTTTCTGAGAGAAAGAATAAGTAGCAAAAACATAATTCGTCATATTATATATTAATATAAATTCTTGTCATATGCAGATATTGCCATACATTGTGACACTTATATATTTTATACAATAATACTATCTATGTCGGACTTTAAAAAGACCACGATTCTCCGACTTTGTTTCGGCGTTTTTTCTTAGAGGTTTTAGTTAGTTTTCTCTGCAGAAAACTGATGCCACCTAGTACTAAAAATCTAAAACAATGTCTTGTGTGTCATTTCCGTAAACGTGTCTTTAACAGTATTAAATAGTACTTTTAGCGTATCTTTATTTCGCTAAGCCACACATTATTGCATTTAATAGGAATAGCGAAAGAAATTACATTATCCTCTTTCTATAATACAAAATCCAATTTTACCCCAGGATAACGTCGTTGGTGATGTTAGTAGACAGTTAGATGCATATTTTATTAAATGCTACTAACAGGAAGTATTACCTGATAAAATAAGGCATTTGGGTTTAAATTTACCTGATTCCTAACAGTAAGCCATCCACTTCTGGGATCTATGGTGAAGGCACCTTCAGGATCTCTCAATTGATACGTGAACTCTCCATTATCTCCCTGATCCTTGTCTGTTGCCATCACTTGAAGTACACTGAAACCTGAATAAATTGATGACTTTATGTAAATATTTTTTGGTTCCAATGAAATATACTGGATTCCCCATAACGCATGGCTAGGAAAACGAAAAAGATTTTTTTTAAGGCAAGATGGTTAAAGGAAAGGGGTGAATACATGGTTTTAACTTTGATCGACATTATTAAATTCATTCCATACTGACACTCTTTGCTATGATTTTAGGTCTAGTTCTATATTTCCCGCATCCTAGCATCGCATCCATCCATCTTGATATTGCTACAGTACATACCGTTTGGTAAATTCTCAACAATGCTGATATTGTAGAAATCTACTTCAAACTCTGGGAGATTATCATTCAGGTCTAGCAACTCCAGCTCAATCCTCGCCTGTGTGGTCTTCAGTGGATTGTCCAATTGCGACGCTTGAACTTGTAGTACAAATGTATTTCCTGAAAGCAACAACAAGAGCTATTATAAACGTAATAGCACGACTACCTGTGCATTCAGCGATACTGAACTTTTTCATGGTCAAATCAAAATCAAGTAAGCATAATCAAGTAAGCCCACCTGGTAAGTTAACTTCTGCATCCAAATCGATTTCTTTGTCAAGGAATAAGGAGCCATTACGAGGATCTAAGGAAAACAGTTTCCTCTCATTGCCAGCTACTATCTCGTATCTAAGAGCAGCATTTACTCCAAGATCTTGATCAAATGCCTTGATCGGCTCCGGAAAGACAATTTCTTTATGAATTTGCTTTCCCTGAAATATTATTAATTTGATTATACTTTTTAATCTTCAAATTAGGTAACATTTAACCAAAACTTAAAGAGTTACACTTACAAGTAACGGATAGAATTCTTGTATCTGCGTTTTGTACAGGTCTGAGGTAAATTTCGGAGGTAGGTCATCGTTGTCCTGCACCACGATGTGAACTGTCGCATTTGAGCTACGAGGCGGAGAGCCGCGGTCCTGAAATATTACAAGAATAATTTGCACATTTTATCAACTAATTCATGTCTCAGAATGTTCTTTTTAAGCGAAATTATTACATACATACATACATAAACTCACGCCTTTCTCTCACAGGGATAGGTTAGTAGTAATTATTAGTAGTCCATTGAATCCTACGTGGGACCAAAACATATCGAATTGTGGATTTGTGGATGTATATATCCTCTGTCTAGCCGTTCGGGGAATACAGGCGTAATGATAATGTTCAGTAGTTATTTTTTTACTGCAAATATGTTTTTAAAGTACCTATGCATATTCGTGCTTCTTTCAAGAGTAGTTTACTTAACTTACCGAGGCAGTTACGACTAGTGTAAATTCCTTATCCTCAGCATCATAATCTAATGATTTCTTCAGAACCAAAGCTGGTTTGTGAGAACTCTCTAAAGCAAAGTGGCCCTCTGCATCTCCTGAGATGATGCTGTACTGGACATCCGAGTTTGGTGTGTTTGGCTTGTCGCGATCGAACGCACGAATTCCCTTGAATATTGTCAGACCTATAAAAAGCAAACAGTTAATTTTGGAGAATTATGTGTTTATTTACTAATAGCTGGAGTGCGCAGTTTCACTCGCGTCAAAAAGATTGGCTATAACTTGGCGTTTAGGCGGAACTGACCTCACCAGTCGGTAAAATCAGTCAATCCGTTCCAGATACAAAATGTATATTTTATTTTATGGGATAGGAGGGCAAACGAGCTGACTGAGCGCCTGATGGTAAACGATGTATGAGAAAATCAATTTTCTGCGTAATTATTTTTTCGTAAGTTTTTCTGATGATACGAACGGGCACAAATCAAAGATCATAAAATCGGTCCAGCTGTTCATGAATTAGGTATAAATGGTGTACTTAACTAACCCGACTTTAAAGATTAGGATCGATTTGTGAGAACTTTTAGCCATAAATATTTAAAATTAACTAAATAAAAAAGCTATGTTTTAAAAATCTGAGAAGATAAAAGATATTTTAAATTACTTAAATTAAATCATTTCTAAAAAAAGGTTGAAAACGGACCCAAGAAAATCTGCAATAGCTTAATTTCCATATGAATATTTAAAAAAAATTCAGCGATAGAATTATTGAAAAATTCGGAAGGGTACAACTAAATTGTAACAGAGTAATGCTTAAAAAACATATCACCGCTTAAGTACCTAACACTACTCCCTTCCTCTTATCTTTCAACCATTTTATCTATCCACACTTTTACTAACCTACTGGAGTCAATTCATCCACAGCAACTTGATACGGTGTATCGAGGAACTTCGGCACGTTGTCGTTAACATCCTCAATATACACCGTCACCGATAGATATGCTGATATCTGCAAAATAAATAGAGACTCTAAGTCTTTCGTAGCATTCTTTTAGTTTCTGCCTTATGGTTAACTAGTAAAGAGAACTGATTAAAAACCATAATAGTTTCCTGGAATACATTAGGTATAATTACAGATGTACGTATTACTCTATATTTTTAGTTCTGAAGTGCCTGTAAACGTGCCTGAAGATATATTTGTCATTCAGAGAGCCTACGAGTATGTCGTATACACAAATAATATAAGGCAAGTAATGTGAGGAGACTTATGTTTCTGAAGATATTTAGGGCTTCAATTATTTACGACACATGAACATTTTATGGACAAATGCGAGACGATAATGTTTCTCAATTTTTTTTATTAGATAGTTAAAATATATTATACTAGCCTTACATGCATATCTGCGATAAATATAAATTATTTAATTAATAAACTTTATGTCGTGCTGGACTCTTTCAACCCTACTTTTAAAACAAGAAAGAACTATATTAATCTACCTAAACCATAAGATAGTATGCAACAACATACTTTATTAAAAATCAATAAATTTACAATAAAATAATGTGGAAAACGAAGTCCTTTCGCTCGTAATACCTAATAGTTATATCACAAAAAGTCGGCTATGAAAAATCCTTAAAACGAGCAATATAAGCCTCTCAAAAATGTCTAGATATACTCAAACATTTCATGGGTACATGGACACAAACGGTTTGCAGTTGACCCAAAAACGGTGGGAACATTTTTACGTTTACTTTTACAGTGTGTCGTCGTAAAACGAGAAAATACAAATCTTGAAGTGTCAATGAACTGAAGTTGAAGAGAATTACAGGAAATTGATAAATGATGAAAATTGTAGGTTATAGAAGAAATTTGATAAAGTGACTTATAAAAGAGTGTAATTTGTGACTATTATACTGCGTTCCATTGAAAAAAAAAAAATACTTTTCTTAATTTTATTGGTATTTTATGATTTCAATTCTTTTGAATTTCACCATGTTTGTAATTTTATTTTAAACTTCATACAGTGACATTTAATATGGAGCCTTCTTGATGGCGTATCGTCTATTTTCTTCCATAAACAGTATCAAATTTGTTTATTAAAGAGAATGGCAAGGAGGATTGATAGTTGTCAATAAATCAGCTATCCTGCTGTTTTAACCAATTAATCATTTACTCATAAGTAATTTCGTCTTACCTTTAGGTCATCGCAAGCTCTTGATACTGTAACTATGTCTAAGAGCTAAAAACCTTTTCCCAGGCTTGATATGTAAATAATACAAGAGAAATTGTTCATCTCACTAGATAGCCTTATATTATCCATGTCCAGTGTAGGGTAATATTTTTTTACAGCCGGAAAGTAGGCCAAACATCAAACAATGACCACGTCGTAACTCGAAACAGTTAATAAACAAGCCTAAACCCTCCCAGATGAATTCCTTCAATGGAGAAATAAGATTAAAATGTTATTTTATCTCATGGCTAAATTAACAACGGATAGCGATCCCAAGGGTGGGATACTCTCAAAAGTATGGGGAATGATCCGCCAGCAACTGGGTGAAGGACATACGGCTATCTAAGGTGACGGGGCTCAACCCTGGAAACTTTCAGCCGCATTGTTTCAGAGGAATTTTTGATATGCACAGGAAGCAATCCTTGCTTCATTCCAATAAAGTTCGCTTTTGTCTGTAACAACTTCGGCTAATACTTGCTATTACGCTGCAAATCTTTCAAAATCCTCGCAAGGTTGGATTTAAATTCAAAGCGGGGTAAGTCACCCTTAATTTTGCTTTTAATGTCTTATTAAAATTGACTTTTGAAAACCGGACCAAATTAACTTTTTAATAATAATAATAATAATCGTTTATTTACCAAATAAAGATTTACATTTTCCAAAATATACTTACGGACTCCACACTAGGTCAAGCCTGTCTCGTGGAGTCCAAGAGTGGTATTACCGTAACTATATTAGTAACATTCTGAAGCGATACTAAAGATTATTATTTTACAACTATTAATTATGGTAAGTTTATACATTGTTAAGCATAATAAATTAACAAAAAAGAAACATGGAAAGAAAAAAATGTTTAGTTATTCTTAAAAACTTAAACAAAATAAATGCATAATTTAGGGTGGTACATAAGGGGTAGTATGAGAGTGAGAGTGAGTAAGAGTGTGTGTGTGTGAATGTGTGTGTGGTAAATTGTATTATGAAATTACTTTTATAATAGACTCCGAATCAGAATAGGAAAAGGCTAACAGTTTTCTCTGCACGATTGTTTTGACTTGTATTGTATTACAGTTATTGATATCACATATTTTTGTTATTTTGTTAAATATATGACTAAGCATAAACTCTTGCATACGTTGAGCAAAGGTCGTTCTGACTCTAACAGGTGGACATTTAAATACACGGCGTTTCAAAAGTCCAGAGTATTCCGGTGTCTGTATTATTTTTTTGTGTTGTTTTAATACTATTTTGAGAATGTATAATTGACGAACATTTAGTGTTGAGGCTTCTTTGTATAAGCAATCTGTAGGAAACCTAAAAGGTTTTCTGTACATGACCTTTAAAATCGATCGCTGAGCTCTCTCGATTAATATCATATTGGTAGTGCCAGCTCCTCCCCAGACTGTAATGCAATAACACAAGACTGACTCACATAATGCCACATAAACGAAATGTAGAATTTTTTTGTTCGCTGTGTTACGGAGGATTTTCATAATATGAATCAGTCTTCTGGTACGCTTAGCAACCAACTCAATGTGGGGTTTGAATGATAGGCGTTGGTCAATTAAAATCCCCAGGTATTTAATATATTCTACTCTTTCAATTTTGTCGCATGTGCATAGAGTTAAATTACCGCCATTACAGATTCCAGAGTGGATTTTAATGCTAAATATCTCTTTTTATCTTATTATCTTTACCTTGTTGCATTATAAAGTAATTTTCCGAGCTATGAAAAGTTTGCTCTGAATTTTGACACTTACTTAATACCAATACAAGACGATAAAAGCTGTAAGTAGTAGGTAGTTCAAAGTTGTCATATAAATCAATATGTTTACGATCCTATTGATCTTTGATAAGTGAACCGAATGTTTCCCCATAATATTTGAGATTTATCTAGCTAATTTTGGTTCGGAGAAAAATATTTTAATTTAGAAACATCAGTGTTCGAAACCAGTATTCAATTTATGTCTTTAATAACTATTAGATATCTAGCATGGTAACAATAACGCTAATACCTAATATATAATATGATATAACTATTAGGATTTATTGATATTTTTATTTCCTAAATCATTCATGCAATAACATTAATGCTTTGTTTCATAAACAAAATTCTAGCAAATCACTGTTTTGACATTTAAACTGTGTGACAAATGACGTAGATATTAAATTTTGTCAAAGCAGCACACATGTGGCTTACTGCTGACCTACTTCATGTACCATATTTTTATTATAAACAATATGGGATGCTCTTTCCGCGTATTTGTTCTACATATATATTATGGTTATTATGAAATTGTAGCCCCTGGGATATTATTTAACAAAATTTTGCCACAATTCACAAAATTTTGGTTGCATCGATTATACATATAAGTAATTATTGCAGTCTATAGGCTGACTGGGTCCTCTTCTAGAAAGGTCCTTAAATATGCATTTGCTCCATCCACTTCTTTTATCACACATTGATCAAGTTCAACATAATAAGTTTGTTTATATTTACTTACTAGATCATCCCCAGCATCGAAATCGCAGCCAAGTCGGAACTTGACGACGTTTTGTGGCGAGTCACTGTCGACCAGTGCATCCACACTCTGGGCCAGCACAACCGACACGTGGGTGCGGTTCACGTCGCGATACGTGAACAGATGGGCGTCTTCTTCTCTGTCTACCGGCTGTAGGCTTAGGTTCTTTCTGGAAATTATTATTTACGGGTTTAATTTCGTTGATTTGATAAGTGGAGTCAGAGAAAATCCCCTATGAAAACGAAAGTTTTGACGAACAGCGACCAAATTGTGTCGAAAAAATCGGAAAAAAGAGGCGTGAAAATAAAAAACTAGTTGGTTCAATTACATTAGGTAGGTAGGTATATCGTTTATCATTGAGTTGGTTTAAAATATCGGACTTTAGGCAGTTTTAATTTTGTATTTTATGATGATTCACTTGACAGTTTTTGGTAAATTAAGAATTCTAGAAGGTGATAGAGGATGAGATTTAAGTTACTCCAGGTTTCCAACGCATAGGATTTTAAAAGTCTTACTTCATGTTGAAAGCCACATACATACCGACCTAAATTAAATAGGACAATACATTTTGATTAATGAGCGATTACCACGGGCATTTAATACATAATATTTTTCACATAACCCTGAATCTTTTAAGAGATCTTTGTACAGAGACATCTGTGATATCACACAGGTACTTATTCAAACCCTGCCATCTCTAGATTGCCGCAAAGACCTCTAGATTATCAACGATTTCGCAATACTCTCGCTAGATGGAAATTCACTCAAAAAACATACAGAACACATTAGAATTACAACACTATTTAACATAAAATAATTATGCTAAAATACTTAGATAATAACGTAATAAAAACGGTAATGTCCGCTAATCCAGCGTTTCCGTATTTCGCACTATGTTAAAGTAAGTAATCATCCAAATAACGACCAGAAAAGTGTTATAATGACATAATAACTGAGAAAATAACTTTGTGTTATTATGAGTGAATTAGTAGAACTTCTCACGGCGCACGTCCGGAAGACTACAATGCCGGATATAAAGATACTAATCTTATTTAAACTGTGCCACCCATTGTGTTAAAATATTATTTGCCATAATTAGTGATGCAATCGATATTCATGTTTGTTTAAAAGCTTTTTGATCGTGAGAAATCATCTAAAACGAATATGATTAAACTTGGGAGTAAATTGCACGAGTTATAGATATAAAACGTAGTTAAACAAAGGTATTCTCTTGCTGCTATTTAATCACAGTTAATCAAATAGTACTTGACGTAATTTTTTTTAGTAGCAAAATAGTCTGTATTATATATGATCTCCAAAAAGGTAATAAAACGTAGCTGAAAATTTATGTATGCTTCAAATAAAATATTTAGCTAAACAAATAATGAAACACTTAATGTTAAAAAATATAGTGTTTCCCAGGGTTATACAGGTTTATACATTTGTATAATAGCTTGATCATACCACCACGCCTGTATTCGCCGAAGGAATAGGAAGAGGTGTACTAATGTACACCCACAGTTTGCCGGTTTGTTTATATCCTATGTAATAAGAAATATTTTTACCCCGTGTGGGGACGAGTTAGAATACTATTCTTCACTGCCTTTCATATAGGTATCCCGTAAGAAGCGTAAAAATATCTGACTAGCTCAGTGGTAGGACCTCTTGGGGTTTGACTCACTGGCGACCATCGGAGTCTGTCGTAAAGCACCTTGGTGTGTGTTTCGTCTTTTGCACGTAAGAGCCGGTTCCCCTCGGTTGCAGCGGCTCTGGCAGTCTGTAGTCCGTAGAGGCTCTTAAGGGTGGACTACTTACCAAGGGCATAACTACTTACCACCAGGTGGCTCGTCAGCTCGTTTGCCGACTTAATCAATAAAAACAATATAAATATATAAATAATTATGACAAGTTTGACGTAGCGGCTGAGCGATCGGTTTCTGCGTCACGTGTTGTGGGTTCGATCCCCACACGGAGCAAATATTTGTATGATCTACAAGTAGTTGTTCCGGGTCTGGGCGTTTGTGTATGTGAGAATTTGTGTTTGTAAACGCACCCACGATACAGGAGAAAATCCTAGTGTGGGGCAACGTTTAAAAAAAAAAAAAATTAGGAAGCGAGCGAATTAACTGAGCACACATCCAAACTCCGAGGTGCTACTAGTTGCTTAGAATTTCATAGAAAAAAACCCATTATCACGTTGTTTAATCCCGGAATCGAACCCTCGACTTAGTTCTAGCGGAGCAGTTACGCTTACCACCCCTTAGTAGATTAATGAGGCGTCTACCTCTATAGTATTATAATCCGTGTAAGTTCGATAATGTTATCTAGCCTGGATTGTGCTTATCCAGTTACATTTGCGATGCTTTTAAACAATCGAATCATGGTGCAGCTGTCGAGTACTGGTAATATTAATCTGACCACAATAGATACATAAAAGCTTTTAAGTACCAACACTGAATTTGGTCATTAGGAATATTTTTTTCACTCTCAACGATCCACATCTATAAGATAAGTAAATCACAAAATTAATGACAATAAAAATGAGGAAATCCGTGACTGAACTATTTTTATTTATAATCATTGTAAATCATTTCTAGGCTAATGATTGTAGATTAAAACCTTGACATTATAGGTTTGCATATTACATCTGCTGACCCAATTAGAAAAAACATGATGATCAATTTCGGACATGAAATAGTAAGAAGCCTGTTTTTTTCCGTCATATATTAATTAGGTGCTCTATTATTTTTTTCAATTAAGTTAATGATTTATAGAAGCATATATGCATATTATCTCAGATAAGTTTTTTATTTAGTTTCCATCTTATTTTAATTATAATTGCCTTAAGCGTCTTAAGCGCGACTGTTAGGCTAAAGGTCCTAGGTTCGGTTCGTAGATCGATTTGAAAAGTGTTATTGGGTTATTGTGTGATATTCTTGGTAGTAGCTCGTAGTTTAGATTTGTGCCCGGTTAAGAATCCGGCGGACCGAATTTCTCTTACAAAAGTAATACCGAAATAAATTAATCAACAAACAATTTAATCAAATTCTGTTATTATTCGGATTCCGATACCGTTAATCTAGGTTCCTACTCTACCATTTCGTCCAAAATATTTTACTGGAAATAAATTTAAGCAAATGCAATTTTTGATAACTTTACCAAGAAGAGAATTTTCCAGTGAAGTAGTAGCAGACGAAATAGTATCGTAGGTACATAGATTAACGGTATCTTAATCCGATAATAACATAATTTGATAGAGTATTGTCTGGATTATGATTTATTTCGGTATTACGTTTTTGTGGACAATTGAAGCTCCGCCAGACCCTTAAAGGCTAGCCCGCTATTTTATGAAAACTAAACATATCGGCGAACTGTGGGTGTACATTATTACACCTTTGGCTAAGTCTTCTAAAAATACAGGCAGGGTGGAATGGTGGCATATTTAAATTATAAACATTGCATGAACGTATTTGGTTATAGTGTCTTATGAGATCAGATCACCAGAATGGCATTCTGTTTGCAGTTTGATTTATGCTTCATACTTTACCGCTGCATATGGTTACCTGGATTAAAGCATGCTTTGAGACAAAATTGTCATATTTCAAGAGCCAGTAGCTTAGGAGCTTACGAGCGCACCACTAGATGTAAAACTACAATGTAAAACTAGAGGTGCGTGCTTTTTATGCAACGCTAATGAGTGCTTAGTTAAACACGGATTAGACTAGAGTCACTTGAATGGGAATTGTGCATTGCAGATTCGATTCAAGAACATTATAACAGGAATAGTCCTTTTTTTCAAAAAAAAAAGTATTCCCTTAATCTAGAATTTTCTTTAGTATCTTGGTTCGTCGATTGTTTTACATTTGTCTGTATATTTGTTGCGTGCAACCAATTCAACCCGCGACCCGTGGAGAAGAACCCGATCGCGCCAAATGTACTTTAGGAATTGTAATTTCAGTACGATATTTTCCTATAGGCGTTTACCATTCAAGCCACCATTCTATAACCGTATTATCAGACGAGTCTGTATCTAGTATAAACACAGGATTACCTGACCGAGTTCTAACCTCGTCTCTAACGTCTAGTTTATTAGTTAAAGATAACCATGAAACGGTTCAAAAATTAAATCACTTTTTAAACATAAAATTACTTTCTATGTATACCTAGTTCAACTATAATTCTAGAAATCTAAGGCATTAAATCTGTCTGACACGGTTTGCAACAAACCATAGCTGTTTATTATTAATTAACTTAGCTACTATCTTTCCTTATAAAATACAATAATAATAATACGCATACAAATGTAATTTTGACTTTAATCTTTCTTATGGAAATGGGTTATGCAAATAAGTAAAATTATAGATATCACATAGTAGGTAAGTCTAATGCGTTTTGGTTACTACTAGGTACTTCGCTTGATTTTTAACTTCTACTTCGTTTATAAAATTGTTAAATTATACTTACTTACCTTATATTGTGTAAGTGCATCATAATGTAAAGTCAAAAGTCAAAAGTCAAAATTATTTATTTCAATTAGACCATTAAAAAGGTACTTTTGAAAAGTCAAACTAATTGTACGGTTCCAAAAAGTGGGTCTTATGGAGAAGAGCCGGCAAGAAACTCCATAGATACTCTTTTAAAAAAAAACATGATTACAATATTAATCTTTACAACTTTGTTTTAAATAGTTTGACAATTATGCAGTTTGATGTGTAAGATGATTTATTCAGTATAAGTAGGTGTTATATTTAGTAGTTCTATAGAAAGAAAGGGATTGCCACAGCAAGTAAGAGCTGACCAGTCCCGACAGACAGCACCCGTTCACGTGTACTAACACAATATCAGGCCTTGTAAGAATCTCTCAATTAATAAGATTATTATTGTTACTTACTCTTACCAGCAACACAATTGACATTTCTTGGAATAAATAAAAAAACGCTTTAGTGAGTAAAAAAAGTTAAATAAATTTATGGAAGTCGATTAAACGATCACTAGGTCAATGAAGTTATCAATATAGCTGGGCTATCTATCCAACGGTGAAAACATTACGCAAATAAGACCATCAATTTATTAGATTATAATGTTTCACATTAATCTTAAGTTTAAACATGCAATGCTTACAAAATTATCTAAATGTTAACGGAATAAAATGACTGTTTGTTTCTAAATGTCTACATTTAAATAAGATGTTTTTTGCAAGAAATATATACCTACTTGCCGATATTATAGGCTATCAACTTCAGAGTTGAGTTTAGCTAAAATCTCTTGCAACATTTTTAAATATCGCAGCAATAACTATTTGCAAAGCCTTGTTTCTGAGCATCTTAAAACGGGGTTAGAAGCTTTCTGAGCTTTACGAAATTACCCTTCACTGGTAAAGACATGTCTTCGTACGAATATTGTTTGCATTTACAAACATAAATCTTATATTTACATAGACATAGACATATACCAATACAGAAACAAATACTTATGATCAAAGACAGTTCGCCGTTACAGCAGTATTTTAGGTTCCATGTCAATATGGGCGAGTTCATTTGCTATTAATTGGGTACAAATTACGAAAAAATTTTCGTAAGGTAAGGAAGACCAGACTTAGGAGTACCAGGGCCAATGAGGCTGAGAATTTGATGATGAGCATTTCTTTCATATATATGGCTTCTAATTTCATTAATTTATAACTTTTAATGCGTGTCCTTATACAACCGGATGCCATTCAATGCTAGATGAAGCGACCTTCATCTTCATATAAACGTCATTTATCTTGGCTATTAAAATTAGATCAATAAGTATATTGTCAGTAAGTGGCTGCTTCATTAGTCTAGTGGTTCCAAGCGCAACTGCTACGATAGAGGTCCTAGGTTCGATCCCCAGGTCGAGCAAAGTGTTATTGGGTTTTTCTAAGAAATTCTCAGTAGCAGCTCGGAGTCTGGATTTGTGTTCCAGTAATGGCAATAGGCTCGACCTCTTTACATGGGACCTAAACATACCGGCGAACTGTAGGTGTACATTAGTACGCCTTTGCCTAATCCTTCGGGTAATGTAGGCGTGATGGTATGATATCAATAAGTATAAAATCAGACCAAATCACTGACTTCCATATTGACCTCATACGGAATGAAAATCTCATTGTATTAGCTTCTGTCCCACGATGGAAAAGTCGAGCGAGGGAAGTGTACCGCGGCCATTCATACAAGCTCAGTAATTTGTCATTACTAATGTATGACTGTTCCCTATACATGTATGGGTGGTAGCAAAATTCGGTGGGAGAAAGTTTGTATTTCAGGATGTCAGTAAGTCTACTACGAGTACCTAAAGGAGTCTGCTTAGCGGATTGCCGGGACTATAGTTAATTGGCTATTCATTATTCTGAAAGATGTAGGTACAGTAAGCGCTCAAAAGTCCATAAGCACGCTAAGGATTACATTGCTATGAACAGTACGGGCGAGCTCGATACAGCCAGTGCGTGTCACTTGTTAAACGACAATGATGATGCATAAAAATAGAAGGTCGTAAGTCAGACTAAACGTCAAGCTATTGCGTTATGAGATTGCCTATGGACTTTTGGTCGCCACTGTACCTACTTGAACAAGGAAGTGCAACATTTCGATCCCCAACACACTCCAAAACATATGTCTGATCTGAATCTCCCCTGAGACATGTTATTAACATCTACAACAAAATATAATCTAAAACGTCATGTTTTTCGGAATATCATAATGGTTTTACTTACAACTTTTGCACTTAACAGCAACTCCACAAATCATGGCTGTCAGAATACATTAAAATGTGATCATCTGCAAACGATTGACTGACATAAATCTCAGAATGTAGCGTCCTTCTTTGTCATTATGAAATGCAAATTAAAATAGTCCGTAGCAATTAATTATCAAAATTATTGACATCGTATCACGGCGTCATTAGTATGATAATTATTTTAATACAATTTTACGCTTCTTCTGCTCATATGGCGACATAAAATTCATAATGCATATCTGCCAGTCATGAGACTGGCATTTATAACACGACTCGTGGAAGCTCTTTTAAGGATACCTAATACCTACTTACATAGGTATTCTTTTCTTGATGGGTACTAGGAAACGTATTGTCAAAGACTTAAATTGCATCTGAGATGAAATAGCCTCCGATATGCAGAAGTACAGTCAACATACATCAATATACCACAAACTGTCAAATTTCTCCAATGGATAATAAACTCCATTAATTGAAGATTAAATTGAAAATTTAAATTGACAGTTTTGGATACCATGATGTGCTGTTTTACCGTACATTTTATGTGTTCTCGTCAAGATAACATTTGGAAATATTAGTTTATCTGTTACTTATTTAGGTACCTACCTATATTAAAATTATGATAAAAATCATGCGCCTATATTCGTCAAGCTAAACATAGGTTTTACATTTACATATAATCAGTAATCTCAAGCAGTGAGTAATGTGAGATAATAATATCGACTAACATATTCACATGCAAAATTCAACACATCGTAAATACACATTCAATCTCCGAAATAAAAACCGGAAGCAATATCAATTAATTATACATTACTATTTATTATCCACTAATAGAAAATAAAAAAAGATTTAACTCAATAATACAAACAATATTACTAAACAAACCTCAAAAGTTATATAAGAATATTGAATAGAAAGTAATACCTAAGCCATTAGAACTAGCTATTATTATCTGCAGACAGATTTCCCTTGGAAAATAAAAGTGAAACCACAGTGGTGGGTTTTAAAACCTAGCCTCTAAGAAAGCTAAACCAATTCAAATAAATTAATGGTAACAGTTCACTTCGTTTAAAGTGCTTTTACCTAAAAATAACAGTACATGCTACTTATTACCATTAACATTATTTAAAAGTATACTTGGTCATCATGCCGAAATGATAAGCAGAGATATTCAGCGGTATTGGGACGTCCATAGATTACGCGATGCGGTGTATACCATTTGCCATTTTGCAGCGGGCGATGCCATTAACAGTTATGCTATTAGCAGGTAATAAATACAAAATACAAGCTATTACAGAGAATTCTATAGGAAAATGGAATAACACCGTCGCAGCCGCACATGTGACCCCAAGACCATCGAGGAAGTTCTTAGTAAGCAAACGTCAAAATAAAAAATGATTCAATTTAGCCGAGTGGGTACTCTAAATCTAATAAATTTATTTATGTGGAAGACATAATAAAGACGTAAGTATATAAAAAAAACTTTGCAATATTAATAAACAAATAACGTTGTCATTTATCAGGTGGCACGACGACTCTCAAAAATAAATTGATTAATTTGTTGTATAGACTTTAAGATAAATAGTAATGGACCATTTATCTTAAAAGTCTATCAAACATCTACCGTAAAACGGGGTGACATTGATTAGTTTTAAATTTCAAATGGAGGCCACGCTTGCAATTTTAGTGCTAAAAATTAAAAAAAAATACTGTAGTGTCGACTCATTACGTAAATTAATCATTACTATTAAAAATATATTTTTTTAAATATTATTTCAGAAAAAAAAAGAATAACGTTTTATTGATAAACAGATATAAGATATCTACTTTGGTTACCCACTCTTTTTTATTTCATCGAAAAATGGTCCCGATAAGAGATATAAATCAAAATGATTCAGATCAAATCAAATCTTTACCAATTATATTAATTTGGTTTTAGTATGTAAGGAAATTTACATGCCTTGTTATTTGCATTGGTGAAAATTCTAAGCGCGAAAAAATATCAATTAATACAAATAAAATTATTTCAAGTTGGATGAGTGGTAGAAAAAGAATTGTTCTGCATTATACTGGTGCTTAAAATGTTATGTAATAATCGTGTAAGATTTTTCAAGAAGGTCAGACTCGGGTCAACCTACAAAGAAATATCTAGGTAGATGCTATCATTTTTGTAGGAAATCAACCATAACGATTTAAAATTATAATCGATCATTAGAATACATATTTATTTAATAGCTAATGCAAATGTATACTCTAGTGATGCAACAATAGATATAAATAAATAATGCGATGGTTTTTTTTTATTCGTGATAGGCTAACACCTGACCGCTTTTATTTATTTTTCGCCGCAGAGCTGATACATAATGCCTACATAAACTAGTGAAATATTAGGTCTTATTTATGTATTCTATATTGTACACAGAAAGTATAATAACATAATAATTACAAAACAAACAATGAACAAAGTCGAGCTTAACTCAAAATTGAGTTTTCTATCAGTAAACCTTTGAGTGATCGTTGCTAAGTAGTGATGGACAGCGTAGTCAACTGTAGTACAATTATCATTAAAAATAGAAATAAAAAAAAATCACACATACATGATATATATCTATAAAATAATCTTAAGAACATCCATAGATAAATACAATATACATAAATATGAATAAATGTTTTTATTTATTGTGCGGTGTAGAGAGAAAGTGCTCTTTTATTCTCCTCTTAGGTCTTATTTATTTACTAGCTTTTGCCAGCGACTTCGTCCGCGTGGAATAGTTACTTTGTTCCCTTGTTCTTCGCCCGCGGTTTCACCTGCGTTGCCCCGTTCCTAAGGGTTGTAGCGTGATGTTTTATAGCTTGAAACCTTTCTCATGAATCACTCATTTTCCCAACATTTCCCTTCACTGCTCTGCTCCTATTGATCGTAGCGTGATGAAAAGTATACTATAACCTGTGGTTTGGGCTGTGCGTTGATAGATCACTATGTCAGTCAGTCAGTCACCTAACGTAAGAGTAGACAGATACACGTGTTATTGTGAGTCAACCATAAAAGATAGACATTTGCTGTCGTGGAATATTTTTTATATAATTTTAAGGAGAACATTTCCGTCATACATGATTTCTGTGTAGCTTTAACCATTAAGGCTGCACACGCGACGGAAGCATAAAAAATGGAGTAAGTTCTCCTGTTTTCCCAACATTTCCCTTCACTGCTCTGCTCCTATTGATCGTAGCGTGATGAAAAGTATACTATAACCTGCCCAGGAGTATGAAGAACAATTGTACCAAGTTTCGTTGAAATCCGTCGAGTGGTTTTTGTTTCTATAACGAACATACAGACAGACAGACAGACAGACAGACAGACAGACAGACAAAAATTTTACTGATTGCATTTTTGGCGTCAGTATCGATCACTAATCACCCGCTGATAGTTATTTTGGAAATATATTTCATGTACAGAATTGACCTCTCTACAGATTTATTATAAGTATAGATTAGCTAGCTAACGCTCGGAATGTCATTCGCGTGATTTTAATTACAATAAAATATAGTCTATCTCACTCAGTGATAGTGTCACTATCTATCATCAAATGAATGTTCTGAATCGAATCAGTAGTTACAGAGTTTTCTTCCTACAAATCGCCACGCCCTACCAACAACGTAGGATCTGCAAAATAACAACTTTTGAGGAGAGTAGTTTAAAGTTAACAAGTACGATAAAAATAATTTTACAAGGGATAGGATTACAAAATTTTAAACGCGCATTACTTGCCTTATTAGTAATGAAACTAATAAAACAGATTAACTTAATTTATTGAAAAAGTGGTAGAAATTACACATGACGCTATTTTGTACGGATATATTTTAGCACTATTGTCGGATGTGGTATATACAACATTTTTGATTGGATGAAATTCTGTTCCCTATGACGGATGTGAATGATGCGACTTTTTTAATCGGAAAAATATAATAAATAATGTTGGATCTGGTCGGATAAAATTTGTTATAAGTTTAAAATTCACAGTACCGTCTTGTTATGTGCAATTATGCATGTAATTACAATATATGTGTATATGCAACTATGGTGTATTCCACGAACCACGAAAATGGTAAGCAGAATATGAGTAATGAATATGAATAATGAATGTATTTATATGAGAAATCAGCTTTATTTACTCATAACAAACTTTTAGTTTTCTACACAGTGTTGAAAACGGTTCATGCGAAATATATATTAAAAGTACGAAACAAATAACAAAATATTAATCAGTCATCATAAAATTACAAGTAATTAACATAAAATAATGTTCTCTATAACTTAAAGATTTGAACAACCTCAATAAATATACTAAATAAAATCTCGGAAAAAATATTGACATACTTCTAAATAAAATTATACAGTTTTTAGGTACACACTAAATATATATTTATGAATCAAAATTTAATTCTAAAAAGAAAATAGTTGTCATATCAAATTTTTATAAAGGTAATAATGACATCGTATTAGTTAGTAGAGAAAAAATGACACACTTTGTTTATTTCTATAATCTGGGTACTCATTAAATTGATTAAACCACCATAATAGCCAGTTACTTTATCTTTCTCGGTATCTGCGTACCGAAAAAGATAAAGTAGCTAGCTAACATGGTGGTTTAATCAAAGCGTAAGATTTTTATTAATATTCTTTATTTTGTTATATATTTTTTAACTTCCGCAAGTCTAGTGCCTACTTAATAAATAGGAAATTTACTACAGTGGTTCCTTTAAGCACCTTATTTAAGCACCCCCAAGCATTCAAGCAGAACTTACCCCTCTTTTATACGCAGTCGCAGTCGGATAAAAGGTCTACATACTTATATAGGTACTCGATTTTATAGAAATTCGTCAATAGTCAAAGCAGACATGTAGAAATACTCATACATACAGACAGAATTATTCGGTTTCAGTATCGCTTAATCCTTTCCGACTATTTTTTCTCAATTATCTTGCAATTACAGACACGACTTTTCTACAGACTTATGTAATATACCTACTTAGATTCTGATTTTTGGCCGGCTATTGAAAAATATCCCTGTATGGAGATGTTGGGTTGTAAAGGGGACAAGATCACTACTTCACATAATTATTATCTGATCTATGTAATTACTATATTCTGAGCGTGACTGCGCGACCGTTGGAAGTCCTAGGTTGGTCTCCCAGGTCAAGCAAAGTATTATGAGGTTTTTCTATGACATTCTTAGTAGCAACTCGGAGTTTGGGATGTGTGTCTCACCCTTCGGGGAATAAAGGCGTATTGGTATGGGGGACTGTATGTTTGTAAATTGTATGGGAGTATAGTAAAGGGTTTAGTAAAGCTAGGAGCTTGGAAATTGGAATCGTACCTACTCATTTAAAAACTTCAAACATTTAATGTCGCTACAACGCCAACGACTTGAAGGCTCTTTTATTTTTTTCTGGAAATAATTTTCCTCTCTGATCAACATAACTTTTGCCTTGATTTTTTAGCAATTTACTTTTGACCACAATCCAGTCTTCCTTGTGCACAAGTCTTTTTTTACCTTTATCAGTTTTAAATATATATTTTTTTCTTATATTCTTGTTTGAGGTTGCGCTATTTACTATTTATTTATTTATTTATAGATGACAGGTGTTAGTAGATTTCTATAGAAATCATCAGGTGTTATTAGGACAATATCTTCTGCACACTGGATACATTATGAACTGTTACAAGGTTCGTGAATTTGAGGTGGAGATAGAAGAGGAGTTGCAGTTTCAGATACGGGTTCAACAGATTAATGACTATTAATATTTTGATTATTGCAGCGCGCGTATTATGTTGGATTAAAATTGTCGCTAACTAGTTCTTCCATTTCCATGGATTCACACTCGTCATCGAAAATGCTCCTTCAGGTACTGGTGATTCACGAAACACCCTTTAAACCGAAAATAGTTTTATAATTAGTGATTATTGCAGCGCGCGTATTATGTTGGATTAAAATTGTCGCTAACTAGTTCTTCCATTTCCATGGATTCACACTCGTCATCGAAAATGCTCCTTCAGGTACTGGTGATTCACGAAACACCCTTTAAACCGAAAATAGTTTTATAATTAGCGTTTACTAAAACAATAATTGTCGGATCTTCTACTAAAAAGTGAATTATCTGGTAGATATGAACCACATACTGTTTAAAATATCCGATAAATAAAGTCGGATGTGGTAGATCGAACAATACAATCTAGACGATGTACGATCATTAATGTCGCATATGCCAGATCCTACGATATACACTCCATGATGTTCAATCATTAACGTAGGATATGGCAGATCCGACAATGTCAATATCATCACGTACACTCAATAACGTTGAATGTGGCAGATCCGTAGTTTCTAATTGGACTTACAAATATAAAATTAAATAATAAAGAAAACTGCTTTTGATTTCGACCGAAACTGGGACTCCTAACAAAATGTAATAAGCAATGATTTAAGGAGGTAAGTTAATATAAATTAAAGCAAACCTTACCTGTATCCGAGTTCGAAGGACTTGCTTTTGCATTTTTATTGATGTTATTTTCATTATTATTTAGTAATTTTGGGCTTTTACCAGAAACTAATCGCATAATCTTAGGAGATCGATAATGTTTATTAAGCATGGATATTACTATTTACGTAAAATGTTATTATCATGCAACGAACATAAAACGTGTGCTCCTCCAGGCAATAACTCGGCAACTGGCAGATCGGCACGCTCGCTCGCTCGATTCGCGCGTTCAACATCGTCGCTAAGTAACTACCGACATTTTTTAACGGATGCAACCATCATTTCCAACGTTTTTAACAGAATTATTTCCATTATTAATTAATATTCATGCGTTTTTTAAATGTGGGACTATTTAATACAACATTTGAAGTACCTAGGTAACATAAAAAAAAAATCTGCAAAATTCAGATCCTACGTTGTTGGTAGGGCGTGGCGAAATATACAAAATTACAAAGTTTACCTCTTATACTATTAGCAGATGAGTGTAGATATACTGTGTTTATAGACATAGCCACTGATATACAGATAATTAGTTAGGTTTTGATGAAGATCTCTAAATAATAATATTTTATACAATACAAATTATGATAAAATCTTCATTTGTTTGTCGGCTACAGAAAATTGATAAAAATCTCTTTTAGAAAAGGTCATCTTTTCATGATTGTCTTCATAATCTTTTATATTACTGCAATCATTATTCTTACTTAGATTTCTCAGGTTTTGAAAGATAAAAACTTTACCCACTTCATTTTTACGTAACTAACAGTTTAACTTTATTTCATTATCATCGTAACTATTATAGTGACATTTTAATAGCCGAATCATCTTACTGAGTAATAAGTGCGTATTGTATGCATTGTTATTTATTTTTAAGTGAACGAGTCGTTACGTAAACTTTGAAACGCTAACCTAAGAGCTAAGATCGGTTGACTTCTCAGAATTGTATAAAGCACAAGTCCGTTCTTGCATGGAGTACTGTAGCCACCTTTGGGATGGCTCAGCTAAATACCAACTTGCCGCACTTGAATCGATTGCATGCCGAGCCAAGAGGCTAATAATTATGAGTAGCGTTAATGGCTAGGACATTGGACTTGCGATCATGGAGTTGCCGGTTCGAAACCCTCCCATTGCACAACCGACGTGAACCCATTCATAACACAAGCATTTAGCTTAGCACGAGGGGTTAACAAGAATACTAGTAATGTGTGACCCACATTGTAAGTAAGATTAAAAAAAATGTAGGTGATGAAAGCTTGTGAAGACTGGGCTTCATAGCTTGGATCACTTCCGTAACCTTGCCTGGTTGTCGGTTTTTTACAGGTTGTAAATCGGAGAATGTGCACAAGAACTCCATGCTCCATTCCCCCTTTTACCATCGGAGCTCCAGATGCACCGCAGGTTATCATCCGTAATTGGTTGATATCTATTCCACATATTCGTACTCAACGCTACTAATCCTCTTTTATAATGCGCACAGCCAAGGAGTGGAACACCCTTCCTGCGTCTGTATTTTTGAGTATGTACAACCCGAATCTATTCAAAAGTAGGGTGAACAGGCATCTTCTGGGTGTGCTCGCTCCACCGTAGACCTCATCTTACCCCGGAGGCAAGATTGAGGAGAGCAGGCCCATTTTTAATAAAAAATAATTTAAAAAATGCACGATAGCTTAATTGTAAATAAAATCATGAAAAATACTACCGATCTAGTTATTCTTACGTCGTTGCACTTAAATACTTACTTTCTGAGAACTTCTTACGTGAGTGTTTATGTAAATAGCTTACCTACCATAATCTACTCAGCTACATCTGGATCCGGTGTATTTACTAGCTTTCAATAGAAAATACGCTTATTTTCATTACAAGTAAAAGTTGTGCATACTGCAAAACTTCTACATAATAAAATTGAATACGTATTTAAATTATTCAAATTCAATGATATTATCAAACGCATCGAGAGATACAGCTTTCTATGTAAAAGTTAACGATTCGATTTTAAAATAATATCCAAACTTTCAGTACTTATGTATTTTATAAACACAACTTTTGTGATCATCAGATAAATTATTAACTAATACCTAAATGCTAAGTTTTAAAATTATCATAATGTTAGTCAAAGCACTTGTATAAGATCTGTGGTTTGGAATTTATATCTAGCCTAAATATTATGTATTTCTCATTAAAAATGTACATTGACTCCGTCAGGAAATATAGAATAAATATTGATTTTTTTATGGGATAGGGGGGCAAACGAGCGTAAGGATCGCCTGATGGTAAGCGATTACCGCCGCTCATGGACACCCGCAACACCAGAGGAGTCACAAGTGTGTTGCGGACCTTTTAAAAAGGGGTTGGGCATCCGGTAACCTCACTCACTCGGCGTAACACAACGTAAGCGTTGTTTGACGCCGGTTTTCTTTGAGGCCGTGGTATCACGCCGGTCGAGCCGGCCCATTCGTGCCGAAGCATGGCTCTCCCACCTAAAAATTCGTATATATCCAAATTACAAGGACAGGTGAATATTCTAAATGGCATTAGGCCAGTGTGAAATATAGCATTTAAAAAGTCCTAATGATCTGTCAGCAATCAAAACTACTATGAAGATATGTTTGTACGTCAATCGAGGGCCAGCTTATTGTCATTGACCGGGATAAAATCCAAACTCGAACCTGCTAAACTGTAATACTGGGAATAGGACCCAGGGCCTCTAGCGTAACACTTGCGCTTACGACCACTAGAGTAATGAGATAGTTACTCTTTTTACATGTACCACGTTGGCCACTAATAGACCATAAATATAAAGTAAACTTAAGCTCACACCAATGCTATAATAGACAACAATAAGAAGGAAATAATAATAATATATTGTTACTTAGGACAAATACATACGATTTTTCTATGTATTACTATATTAATAAATAAATTACTATATTAATAAGACTGCCTCATTAGTCTAGTGGTCCCAAGTGCGACTGCTACACTAGAGTTCTTCGATCCCCAGGTCGAGCAAAGTGTTATTGGGTTTTTCTATGAAATTCTCATTAGCAGCTCGGAGTCTGGATTTGTGCCCGGTTAATTTCTATAGGCTCGCCCCGCCCCCATTAACATGGGACCTGAACATACCGGCGAACTGTAGGTGTACATTAAGTACACCTCTGCCTAACCCTTCGGGGAATACAGGCGTGATGGTATGTTACTATATTAATAAGAAACGAATTGTCTTCGAGATACCTACTACAGGCCTCAATTGTTATGCTAGCTGGCTAGCTTGTGTTATAAAATTTCTAAATATAATTATTTCAGGACGTACGTCCCGTCCCTGTGACATTAAAATCACACGTCAATATACAATCGTGCGCGGTTCAACCTTTTGACGTACCGACAAACGTTCAACGTAACCGCTCATCTGTAACGGTACTAAGATGAGTCGCTAACCTGAACTTTTACTGTATTGCGCAACGCAAGACACAGGTCAGTATTTTGTTATAAATATGACAGCCAATAAATTCTTTGATATACGTATTATGTAAGTTATGTTGTTGACGGAACAGCAGAATATTGATGGTTGTTCGACATTATTGAATTCAATGATCAAAATATGGTGAACAAAATCGATTACTACCATATAATATCTACCTATATTTTTACGTGGGGGGCCATGCTTCGGCACCAATGGGCCGGCTCGACCGGAGTGATACCACGGCCTCACAGAAAACCGGCGTCAAACAACGCTTACGTTGTGTTTCGCCGAGTGAGTGAGGCTACCGGAGGCCCAATCGCCTTTTAAAAGGTCGGCAACGCACTTTTTTTTTACTCCTCTGGTGTTGCGGGTGTCCATTGGCGGCGGTAATCGCTTACCATCAGGCGATCCGTCTGCTCGTTTACCCTCCCATCCCATAAAAAAAAAACCTAGTACAAATAAGTCCTATTGTTCTTCTATACATTAAATTTAAAATTTAAAAAACCCCCCAGCATCAAGACTTGGTTACTATGTTCTTGCAATATCATTGAAGTAATAGGATATCAATCATCATCAATATCTAAATCACTTGTGTCACATTAAATGTAAAACTACATTAATACAAAAAAGTTTTACGAACTTATAATAAAATACCTGACTATTAAGGATATGACATTATTACAATTTAAAAGAGCACTAAATAAATGATTAATAAGAATATGTTATTAAACAATTATTGAGTTTTTTTGCGTTGCCCCACTCTAGGATTTTCTCCTGTATCGTGGGTGCGTTTACAAACACAAATTCTCACATACACAAACGCCCAGACCCGGAACAACTACCTGTAGATCATACAAATATTTGCTCCGTGTGGGGATCGAACCCACAACACGTGGCGCAGAAGCCGATCGCTCAACCGCAACGCCAATCGTGGCGTCAAAGTTCCTTAATGATGACGTGCTACTAATTCAGTATACAATTCAGCTCTATTAATATTTAAGTACCAATTCTACTTCTCTATGTTTTCGTGTCTATCTACACTCAATTATATTTTTATGTTTTAAGGCAAAACATAGCATACGAATTATGTTATTATTAAGGTCAATACTATGTATTACCTATGTTTAACAAATAAACGATTCTGATTCTGATACCAAATTTCAAATCGATCAGATCTGTCAAAGTTGCTCACATCCTTTCACGAACTTTTAATTCATTCATTGTTGCTGTCTCAGTCTGTCTTGCTGTCTCCTGTTTCAGTCAATCTTAAGCACACACTGCGTCTAACATTTTAATAGTTCTATAATTAATTTAACCAGTCCTTTTACCTAAAAACATTGTGTAAAGGTGTAATAAAACGGTGTACTATCAGTGACAGTGTTTTATTGGAGAACACATCTCCAGCAAGATAACAATCAGCAAGAAAGAATAAAACCTTTCATGGTACATATTGTCTTTCTTTCTTTATAAGTTTATGTTAGGAAAAATAATTATATCCTATAAAAAAAATTTTTTTTATAAGAATCATTGTTAATCGGTTGAAAATAATGACAAAAACTGACATAAATATCACAACCGCTATTTAAGGAGTTTAACTATATATTTTTTGCCTTCCAAATACATACATAATTGGGAGTGAATTGCGTGAGAAGTCAAAAACTGACCTTAATTAAAAAATTACCTCGCGACTAATATACTTGTTAACTTTTACATGAAGTGGGCACAAAAAGCAATTGATATGACCGGTCGGTTACACAATATTACATTACTTGGTTGTTATCAATCGATCGCTTCGCGCTATTTAGCCGGAACACACGATATCCAGTCACGAATGTATTTGATGCTCGGATTGAATTAGGGAAGACGAATTCATATTTCTAATTGAGTTTAAACAGGTGTTTATTAACTCGAAGATTTACTAACCTTTGGTTTACTTTCTATACCAATACCTTGTTTAAACCTGGAAAAAATCTACCTAGGTAATTTTATTATGATCGATGATAATAATTGGAAGTCTCATGTTCCAAGTTTCGGCTCTTTCATACACACGACAAAATACTGTCAAGCAAGGCTGATACCCGTATCAGCCTATTTACAATAAATTTTGAAAAGATTGAATTGGTCGATTGAAGACCTCAATATTTTTACCTGCAATTATAATGTAGGTACTAGGCTAGTATTGCTGTTAACCGCAGTTTCACTTGCATCCCAAAGAGCTTATTGACATAAAAGGTAGCATGTTCTTCTCGAAGGTCTTGTAGTGTCAATAATGACGCTTATATTTTGAAAAGTGAGAACTTATATTGAGCTTTAACTTCAGTTGTTCCGTGACCCGCACTACCTACGACACCTATTGTAAGAAATTGTATTGGTTGCATTCGCAAAGTAATTCGGAGTCAATTAAATATTTCATCATTTGGCTTTCAGAAAGCAGTGATAGCCTAGTGGTATGACCGTTGGACTGCCAAGTCAAAGGTGTCGAGTTCGAACCCAAGGCACGCACCTCTGACTTTTCGAAGTCATGTACGTATTAAATAGTTAATTATCACGCGCTTAAACGGTGAAGGAAAACATCGTGAGGAAACCTGCATGCCTGAGAGATTTTCTCAATGGCGTGTGAAGTCTGCCAACCCGCACTAGGCCAGCACGGTGGACTATAGCCTAATCCCTCTCATTCTGAGAGGAGACCCGTGCCCAGCAGTGGGACAGTATAATGGGTAGATTATGCCTATGTATTGGCCTTCAAACTTTCAATTATCACCCTGCACACGGTCACCCCTAAAGTCATAATTATTCACCATACCAAAATTCATCAGAAAAAAATTAGTGGATTAGACGTGAAAATTTTACAAACAGAATTACTTTCGCATTTACAATACCTAACAGTTATTAAATTTAATAATAAATAATTATAAGCTTATAATAACTCTCCCTCTCTCCTACTAAACAATGCTGTGCCCGACAGGGTCCATAATAATCCCTACTAGATATAAGCCTACCATCTGTTTTAATTTGTACACTGTGGAATGCAATAAAAAATTGAATTGAATTGAATAGTTTGAATAAATGAAACTGATAGATACTTTCTGTCTTAAAATGATATATTAAACTTGTAACACAGCTACACAACCGACAGACACGGAATGAGTTATTACACGTGAAATCATTACCCTCCTTATTAATATCAGTGTAAATGTTGATTAAGTGCACAACATAATTCTTTTAATGCAAATTGTAGAGTGTAACTGACATAAATCGGCCATATTCAACTGATTGAATATTATGAAACAACTCACATTTATTTTATACATAATAGTTGAATTTTACTTTATTAAAATTTTGAAATTATGTACGGTATTTAAGAGAAAATTCACAAAAAATATCTTCCTTTAAACCGTTTTTTATACCACTAAGATGGCAACAAGCATACGGCCTGTCTGATGGTAAGCGGTTACCGTAGCCTATGGAAACTTGCAACACCAGGGGTATCGCGCGTTGCCGACCCTGTAAATTAAGGAGGAATAGCTGGGCTGGCAGTATAGGATGCATGCTGCCATATAAACTGCCATTGGGTTTGTGAGGTCCTGAATCAATTCCAATCTGGGAAATTCAAATCCAGGGAAATAAGTTTTGATTTGGGTACAAATCACAACTTATTTCTACACAGTCACATACAGGGACTTAAGTCAAATCTCAAAGTAAATCTTCAATATAGCTGCGTTGTTTGCAAATTGTTTTATTGTGGGAATGTTATCCTATAATCTTATAGCCATAGATATAATTTGTGTAGGTACCACAATACAATTCTGTTACAGAGTTGGTTATATCATCTAATTTATATTATTATAGATGATTGCGGTATTCAGCAGCTTTTTTAACTTAAACGAAGGAAAAGTCGGATAGATCTTTATTATTATTTCACGTACAGAATAATACAGACATTATTTTTTATTTCAAAAAGGTTATACCATTCCTGTCGTTAGAAATGGATTTACGTAAATAAATATTACGTCGAATGTTAATGAAAAAATTATGTTGGCAGTTAGAATGATATTGGAAATCTACAACAGCTATCCTATACGAGTATACTGCACTAGACGCCAAATTCAATTAATTGTCTTACAAATTAGTGATTTTTTTTTCTTTTTAAATTTAACTCTAACAATGACGTTGCAACATTAAAAAACAGGCTCTTACATATAGAAGCTGTAGGAGATTCCTACACTTCTTGCTGTTATGATGATAGGTCGATTTTATCATGATGAAGGAATTAAACCGGCCACGTTGAATGTTAGATTAACACTGATTTATTTTTAGTATATTTGTACATATTTGCAATATTACATACTAATGCTAACGTGTGCAGAATGAACGACGCGTAAATCGTTAAAGTAATGTACGGTTCCGTACAGAAGCTAAAGCTAAGTTCCCAATAAAGATGCGTTTGAATGTAAGCTTTTTTGTAATAATGGCAATGACGAGAAATATTACTCAGCGGTGATACCTATAGATAATTATGTCCGTGTCTTTGACGTATGGTAGTTTTTTAAACAAATCTCCCAACTGTAACATATTATTAAGAAAATATCTCTAACCAGAATGAAAATTTTTAAGTCCTAAAGTAGAAAGTTATTGATTTGAAATTGAATTATCGTTTATTATCACAAAAGTTTAGTATTATTAACTTTTATTTTGATACTTAATAACAGTGCAAGAAGACCTTACCTTAACCAACATAAAAAAATATTAGTGGTCTAACTAGCTCAATGTTCTCATATATATGTTATATATATGTTCTCTTATTTGGTACTACATATATTTATTTTTAACCTACCTCGGATGTACTTCTACCCGGAGTACTTCATCGCCAACTTCCAGGTTCTCCGGTATCCTGACGAACCTCAGGTAATCCCCCACCGGGTAGAAATTACAACCTGCAAATAAAAATAAATCATAGTTATTATTTAAAGTACGGTATAAGCTTAGCTGTTTGGTATATGTGAATTTTATTTTTGATTAGAATAAATACATATTTCTTATGATATACCTAAACATAGATGAACTGAAATCTCCTTAGCACTCTTCAAGAGGATAGGTATTGTTAATTCTTAGAAAAAAAATCCATACACAATGATAAATTCCGGCTTATTTGTTGATCATGTGTGAGGCTCTATTTGACATTTGTCTTCATTTAGTTATTATAATAATAACTAGAAGTCAAAGCCAAAATACCCTAACTATTCAACAATATCTATTATACGCAAACATTTAAACATAGTTCCGAAGACAATAAGACAAAAACGCAGCTCCCTTCTGAAGACAATCAGGCTGGTAGCAAAACTAATTATTCAGCTTACGACACTGTCCCACAAATGGACCCTATTCAATATGTGGCCGACCCATTGTTGGGAAGGGAAAAACTGTCAGTGATAGGTGATCGTTTAATAGTACCAGCTACTAAAGCTTGCAATCGTATTATGAAACTGGAATCATGTTCATTGAATAAAGACGTTTTTACGTGGGAGAGCCATGCTTCGGCACGAATGGGCCGGCTCGACCGGAGTGATACTACGGCCTCACAGAAAACCAGCGATAGACAACGCTTACGTTGTGTTTCGCCGAGTGAGTGAGGTTACCGGAGGCCCAACCCCTTTTAAAAGCGTTGCTCCTCTGGTGTCGCGCTTACCATCAGGCGATCTGTCTGCTCGCTTGCCCATAGGAGGGCAAGCGAGCAGACAGATCGCCCACAAAAAAAAAGGATCGTAACAATATTTTTCTATTGTATCAATTGTTCTTTGTCAGGTATAAAGAAAGTAGTTGTGTATTTCACATGGTTTTATTAACGAACCATAATGAAGATTAGTCATTTTTATATTATAGTAAAGCCAAAATATAAAACCATGATAGAGTACTGATTTCTGACACTTACGCGAATATTAGACATTGAAACCAAAGATGATAAAAATCGGTTCAGCCGTTCTCGAGTTACAAGTGTTGTAACAAACCCGAATTTGTTTTATATATACTCGTATATAACCTAGATAAAATTTACTTATATGGGGTATCTACTTACAATCTCTCACAGACCGTTGAAGAGTTATCATAATCGTTACCAAGGAAATGATGTCTACAGGATTACGTCCAAACAGACCATTACCCAAGCTGTAACAAAATGATCCAAAAATACATCATTGATTTCCATCAGGTCGACAATGAAGTTGCGATTGCGCGACCAATCGCATCTTGCAGCTGTTATGGAATATTTTCCCATAGATCGACAGTTTCACAATCGCGACGCTTGAGTAGAAACTGATGGCTTGCAATCCAGCCGTGAAATCCGCAATCTTTTGTCGCATGTGATTTGAAAATTATTTTTTGTGGTCATGTTGCCTCTGTATTCAAATGTGTGGCGAAAGATCGCGGTTGTGGCTTCATCAAAAAAACTTAACATATTTTTATTTAAAATGATAAAATAAAGTTTTGTATTTTTGCCTAACTGAATGTAGCTAAATCTCGACGTAGTCCCTTCAATTCCTCGAATCAGTAATAAGGTATCGTTTAACACCTTCTAAATTTTTAAATTATCATGAGTTTCCAAGATAATTATTAACAAAACTGTAACCAGATCACCATTATTGCTTCATCTATGTAATCCAGTGTTATATATAGGTATTTTTTACATTTAATTATATCTCCCAAATATAATGTATCGTCGTTTACTGGCTAAAATACAATGATTGCTTAACAAAAATTGGAAACCAGCTAATTATGGTCGATTATGAACGGCAGAACAGCTTTACTATTATTTAGTCTTACTTGCTTATGGCAAAGTTTCCTAAAAGCAGTCGGTTGCAGCCTGATACGAGGGAGGCTTGATATAATGAAATGATAATGATGAATCACGAATTTCACTTTATGTGCGTAATTTGCTTTCCTTTTATGGTTCCAGCCTTTGCTCAGACGCAGTTCATTCAAACTGAGATTACCGCAACCATTGGATCTTAACTTCTTATTTTTCGTAAACCAAATTGTAAATTTAATAAAATGATGAATGATGATGATTTTTCCACTCATTGATTGTGCTCTTTACTGATTTTTACTTACCTACCTGATAATTATGGAGGCCGGAAAGAAATATGATTTCAGAATAACTCGCTTAACGTGAAAGGTAACTGTCGGTAAAACAAAAGGTACAAATCTCACGACTAATAAAAAGCATTAACTGATAACTTACATAACACCTGATAAATCCATTTAAGTAAGTTGACAAGAACAACACAGACGAGATAAATAATAACAATGACTTTCGTACAATAGTATCGTGGACTAAATTGTTTAAGAATACACGCATTTCTGTAACACAGTTGTTGGAATTATGAGTAAACTAGTTTCTGCTCGCGGCTTTGTCTGCGTGGACTTCAGGTTTGGGTCCGACCTGGATAAAAGTAACCTATGTGTTATTCCAGGCTACAATCTATCTGTGTGCCAAATTTTATCCAGACCCGTTCAGCCGTTCTGGCGTGAAAGAATAACAAACATCCATAACATACTTTTTTTTCGCGTTTATAATATTAGTGAGTAGATAAGAAATTTAGTTCAAAGATTATCAGATGAGAAACGCAATTAGATGTCGCGCCCTGTTAAAACGTAGTAACTATTAAATATGTTTCTAGTAAACTCCATAATATAATGGTAATTTAAAGATAAAGGTAAAGGTAATAAATTCCTAATGATAAGTCATTTATCATATAAAAATAGTCAAAACAACAAATATTATATATTCTTTTTATATGTTCTTGAAATTGTTTTAATAGTGTTTTAAAGATTTAAATCTCAAAAACTGGATCTATAGACATCTGCCTTTGCATTTCCGTCGTCGGTTTTTGTTTGCCATTAATTGTAAGCCATTGCCAGCAATACAGATTTCAGTTGTTAAGTCTCCTTTTTAAGTTTTTAAGTTAAGGCCTTTGTAATTTCACTGTTTTCATGTTGGGCTATAAACCAGGACACAATAATGCTAGCACATATTACTTAGCAGCACAATGGCAATGCGATGGTACTGCCCTAGATGGAAATTAATGGAAAAATAAGGTTGTATTTTTTTCTCATTGGATACAAGTACGACAGTTACGTTTAGGACCATTTATCTTAATCGTAGTTGTGGTTTAATACTACGTACGTACAAAGTAATATATTCACTAGTCTCAATCTAACCGATCGTCAATGAAGCGTGTGATCACCTTCACACTGGCGGTTCTCATACGTGTCGATGTTCGGATAATACCGTAAACTATGACGGCTAGCGGGACGCAATTAGGCTGGTAACAATGTACAGGGTTTAATATAGACATTGTTTTGTTGAAGATGCACAGATAGTCTACATAACAACAAGTTTTCAAAACAATCCGTGCTACGTCCTCTTTGCTGACGAAATTAGTTTTCGTTCAATCAGAAAATGTAAGTTGCCTTTATCTTTCTGTTGTCTTGCACATTTAACAAAATTATTATAACGTATCATAGCTAATGATAAACCATTATAATGTAAATAACGATATCATTATTGTTGCTACTTTTATCGGATATATATAACTCTTCTACTCCAGGTAAATTCTAATAACAGTTACATATTTATAAACAGAATTTATTAAATTCTTCAAACTGGTATAATACAGAACTTGTTTTGTAAGACCATACCACTTGAAATATATTTAATTTGTACCTTTCTTATGTTTACACGTAATGTTTTCTGAATAGATAAAATCAACGTTGTTAAACTTGCCCGTAACAATCATTTACAGCAATCAAAGATTGAAGACCTTCTTAACTCACGCAAAAAATCAAACAATAATATGCAATTTGATTCGATTCCGATCTAAATATTCTCTGTGGGAACTCAGTGTCAGTTATGACTGAATAGTCACTATTTAAACACAATATAGATAAGTACAGAATATCTACTACAAGCATTGCTCGATAACAGGCTTGCAAAAATAGCGATCAAGAAGAGGTTACTATGTAGTTCTAAATTGTTACTGGCCAATGAGAGAATGTCAAATTTTTGTAGCACGTCCTCCTTTTATTGCTTATTAAATTACATAATTATCCCCTCCAGTGTGTAACAATAATCATTTATATAATATAATGTATCAATATTAGTTAATCGTATTGTCTAGTGTGTTAAATGTGAAACATTTTATCTCATGATGCATATCAAAAGCAACCTAAATAGGCCTGGACCTTCTGTACTTATGCTATTGTGATTTAACTCTCAAGGCGGCGGAACATCTTACTTCCTTACCCATTGTTTCTTTATGGGTTGAAATAGCGGGTTTAAGTGTTAAAGTTCCGATTAAACATCGCCATTTTTTATTTACATCAAATTGGCATGGGAACTCTTCTTTGTGAGCACAGCGGTGAAACATGATTCCAGAGCAATTTTCACAAAAAAAGACTCATTTAATATACCATGTTTTTGTCTTCATTATTAAAATTAATTATAATGTAGTTAATCTCTCCTTAAGGATATTATCACCCGTTATTTTAAATGTTAACGTTTTATCTGTGAGTAACATCACATGTTTTATGCATAATTATTAAGTTTTTATGCGGAATAAAGCTCTCGTTTGATTGTCTCGGCGGTGAAACAAAGGCGAAGAGACTACTTTATTTCTTATTATTATTATTATATACTTTACTCGCTTTGCCCCGCAGTACTACCCGTTTTGATCTCCTTTTTGATAATCTCAAGGGAATCAATCGGATGTCTACACTTATACATTTGACTTCTACATTTGACTTACACGAATATCCTGCTGATCTGGTACGGTCGTGCGTCAGGTCGTTGAGCTCCCTAAATTATGATTGAGCTACACGATGACTCATGCATCCGTGCCGTCAGATGGGACTAGTCTAATCAAAGTTGCTATGGTTCTTTCTTCAAAAGGCCATTTCAGACATACCATACATCGTACCACTCACATATAAGTGTTCTTCCATGCCCGGACTTTAAAAGAGATCATGATTCTCTGAGTTTGTTTCGGTGTTTCTTCTCAGAAGTCGTCAGTTAGGAAGAGCCGAAGCCATCTAGCTATAAAAATAAACCCAAACCATTGACATGTAAAAGTATGTCTTAAGATCTACTTGCAGAATAAATATCATTTCATTTCATATACACAACTTACACTCCAGTTTGTAGGCTTTATAGGTTTTGGGATGTTATGTTTGAGTGAGTTTTATGATTCTATCACACACAAATAACAATGTTTATATTTTTTTTTTCTTTGATCAAACAAAGTATGCATACTAATACATCATTCATAATATGGCGATAATACCATGGCGGCACATATTTCATCTTTTACTGTATCACATTATATCATATTTTTATCGGAGCTTTAATCATTCCGTTTTTTAACAATAATAACTTCATTTTCTCTATTACCCTCCAAAATAGGGTTATCAAAACAATAACACATACCTCGCCATTGCGTGTACTGGCTGCAACAGTTAACATTCTTCACGCATTACAACATAATGGAGGTATTCTTGTTAGATGATACCATCGGACACATTTGGTAGGTACAATACAACGTGGTCCGTCATAAAATGGTCGTAATATAATAAGATAGTGATCTTGGAGTGAATGATCTGGATATGACTTCCATGGTTGACTATCATAGTAACCGTTCATGGATAGCGTAATACAATCTTGTACTATCCATGCAAATACTTAGTTTTATTAGCTGTTTCGAATAAAGCTTTGCCCCAATCTAGGATTTCTTCTGTAAGTACACCAATTTTTGTTCCATGCAGAAACTGAACCCAAAACCGTATCTTTATGTATATCTATCGTATCCTACATAAGTCACCAAAGCCGATTACTCAACGGCTGTACCACTCATGTCGTTTGGAGTTGCTAAACGACATGAGTGGACAACTTCAGACTTCGAAATCTCATTAATTTCTAGGAACTAATCCAATCCTTATACCGAAATTCATGAAAATTGTTCCTAGCTGGACCAACCTTTTGGCGTGAAAAGATAAAAGACAGACAGACTTCCGCATTTATATTATTATATTTATGTTTGTAAATAGATCTTGTAAATATACTTTAACAATACGAAGCTGACTTTTGCCCTCTGACAATTCTGAGAAAAAACCTTACACAGAAACAAACTCAGAGATGATGGTCCCTTCATCTTAATACCTCATTTGAAACGCATGGATATTTCAACGTTTGGTTATAAAAATTCAAGTAGGCACATAATAATTATAATGAACTGAAAGTAGGCAAAAATCAATATTACTGCAATCGTCTGGGAATGTCTACTTATTATCTAGATTGTATTAGTTACAAAATGTACTCATGTGGTTGCTTTACCTTTTTCTTTAGCGAAGTAAACACTTCAAGTCGAGAGGAGATGTTGTAAGAATGCGTTTGAATTAAATTACATTATATTTGAGCACACGTAGCGTTACATTGCTAAATAATTGTCTAACAAATGAGAGGGATTTGTATCAATGTGTTTAACAGTTCTGTAAGTTTATTTGAATGAAGGAAAAAATATAGCTTTCTATTTATTTATTTATTAGCCACCAAAAAGAGGTTTAACAATACAAAGGAGTCCTGCCTCCCGGACTAGGTGTCTTACCCGTTTCCCAGGAAACAGTGCCTTCCTTAATCTATGTTTCAGGTAAGTAAAAGTTAAAATATAAATAATAAGTAAAATACTAAATACTAAGTAGGACGATACGTATATATAGAGCCGTGTGATCGCCTGAAGATTTTATAGATCCACTTGCTTTACACCAGATCCCGTATATAAAACCGGTAAAACAGTTATCAACGTCGAAATTAATTTAAAATAATTAGCCACTACTAAGTAACGGTAAAGTAAAACCTAGTAGACTTCACGTAATTAAAAGATGACGAAAAGTCAGTTAAGTATTTTGAAGTAAGATCCACCAAAAGTGACCATTCTTCGTTGGTCCAGGTTGTGAGGAACCGGCAGAAATTGCCAATTAAATGTCTAATTCCCGATTGGCGTTTAATGATGCGACTAAACGTGACAGAAGTGGCTAACTCTGTCGGTTCTCAGGGAATTACACACGTTATTACCTTTTAAAACTGGCAGCTATAATTTACGTTGCGATTTCTTTCGTTTAAGAAAGAAAATACTATCACATCTTAATGTCCATGTTTGCAGAAACTGATTAAGGAATCTGTTCCTTATTTACATACACGGCTAACAGCTACAGTTTAATTATTATTTTTAATATAATATTTCCATAACAGTAAATATTCAACAGGCGTTTAAAATTATGTTGCTGTTTATTATTAGTAAATTGTCTTTAGAATGACCCATTATTGGCTTCGGAAACAGACATTAATCTTCTGATTGTCAGGGCTTTAAAGGGGTCTCTATAATTATAAGCAAATATCATAATATTTCTTAAAATAATGAGCAGTTTGTCCAAAAGTACCGTTTTCCACACCTAACTGTTGAATTAGCTGCCTGACAAGCGGCGTAAGTTGGTGCCTAAGAAGCGTAAATACATAATTGTTATGAATACGTTTTTTGTCTGTTAATATTGTCTGTTATCTTTTCACGCTAAACCGTCGAACAAATGTCAATATTTGATTAGACGATCGTGACGGCGTGACTAAGGATATATTATAGGTCTCAAAAAATAAATATCAATATTCAATATGCAAGTAAAACCATAGGCGACGGCTAGCATAGGTACTCATAAAAGCAGGAATTCAATACCTATCTACGATCAAACCAGTGTTTTAACAATATTATTGAGTGTGATGATGGATCAGATAGTACCATTGATAGATTATACTTGTGTTCTATATTTTCAATCATACTTTGTTCTATGCAATCAGTTTAATAAAAGCCTTGCTTTATAACAGAGTAGTGATTCAGGTCACTAGCGGAGGTACAGGGCTTTCTCTAACTTATAATAGATAGCTTATCTTTCTGTTTGGTGCTTTCATATCCTTTCCAACATAAATCGATTGGCCGGACATTGAGATATATGTTACCGTAAGATAAGTTTCTGCTCCATGAGTTGTGGAGTTTATGCTACTACTTACGAAAACGTTGCGGAAATCAGAAGGGTATTATTTTTTTATTATAAATTGCTTGCCGCTGCAACCACAGTCGGTCTATTGTGATCGACACTCGTTGAGTTAGAGTTCACCTCCGATTCTTCAGCTACTATGATGAGAAGAGTAATTCCAGTACGTAAAATATTCATAGTATAATTTCGGTTTAGTTTCAGTGTCTTAGATGTCACAATTGGCACCGTTGGATCAATTTTTGACCTCAATTTCATTTAATTTGTTCACGTTTTAAGTTTTTCTAGTTCAGTAGAATACCGTTTGACATTCATATGAAACTGAGACTAGATCGGAATTAAATTTTTATTATTAAATTATTTTAAGCAAGAGAGAATTCGTTGTCTGGTGTATGGCGTTTAGATCTTAATTTTATTAGTTCGTTGACTTTTAATTCCTAAATAATTACCTCGACCATTCACACCCATGTTCATACGACTTTCTTTCGTAATTTTATAACAAAAATTCACTCTTTAATTAAACTTCAAATTAACTATACGTAATTTCTATAACATTTAACTGTATAAGACATATAATCTGCATGACTGTTAGTCGGTAACCGCGGCAGTACGACCACTTTCGTTTTTTTCTCCGAGGCTCGACATAATTAGTGTTGGCTCAGTTAATGTCCGTTATTATGTCACCTACGTCGGCGTTTTTCCGATAGAAATTGTTTGAATTGCACGTGTTTTGTATTTACAACAAAATCGGGATTAAATAAAATGAAATGGGGATTTCTTGTCTTACTATTTACTATAGGTGTATATTTATTAATATAAATAATACAGAGACGTTTTAGTATTATAACTTTATACAAGTATATATTTTGAATACTTATCTAAATAGCGCTGCTTTACCGTTTTACAGTTTAGTGTAGCTTTGAAAAAGCCAGTCATTCTGTATAAAACGTAAAGTAAAGTTTATTTCATAAATAATAAAACGTGATAGGTATATCGATTGATATTTATTTATAATCAGCTCACATCACGGACAACATTTCGTACTGGTTCCATATTTATACGGTGATGTGGTCGTGGTTCCTGATTTCCTTAATTTCTAATTTCCATTTCCATTTTATACTAACTCGTTAGCTTGATTCCTTATATCCGCTATGTAGATAGGTATATCTGGCTAACTACTTCCCAAGCTGCAATAATAACAAATCATTATTCTAATGATACCTAAGAAATAACATAAAAGCAGCAGAAATGAAAAGTAATCAAGGTAGCAATCAAGACATTGGCCTAACGGGTTCCGGTAGAAATCGAAATCGTAGGTCAGGCCCGTTATTATATCATCAGAAGGCTTTTGACCTTGCCGGTACTTTACAAGACATCACGAAAATATGTACTTTTACTTTTTTCTCGTGGTCATTTGCATATCTACCTTTATGCTGAGAGCCGATAACTTTTGTCAAAGAAAAAAATACACTACATTTATTTCAAAATAATAAATATAGGCTTTAACAGTAATCATAATTCAGTGACAAAAATCTCTCAATGAGTATTGCTAGACACCATATAACATATAATATAAACGCATTCTTATAATATACGCTCAAGTCACGGCCAGAACGGATGCAATAAGTAACGTTCATGAATATATTGTATTATCTCTCAGTATCAAAGACTTCTCATTATGATTGTTTTATATTTACTAAACTAAGATGCGAGCTAATTATCAGCAATTATACTTGTTCAAAAAAGAAAAAAAGAAGTAAATTATTTTATTTTTAAGCCCAATCTTAAAAGTAGAAATAAAATTCTAAAATCTAGAAGCACTTTTAAAGTCTAAAAAATCGTAACCAATCGTGACGATAACGAAAAACGATGGTAAATAACACTAAGTTTCAATCTTCAATATACATACTTTTATACTCTTATAAAGTACCTAAGCCCAGTGTTACGTCACAAGTTGCACTATATACCTACCTACATCATAGCGACCCGTCCCAGCTTCGTAGGGTGGACATTATTGAAGTTTTAGTAGGGATCCCTAATTTTTTCTAGTAATAAATATAGCCCATGTTAGTAGGATAATGTAGCAAATTAATGGTGGAGGAATTTTTGAAATCGGTCCAGTAGTTTTTGCGTTTATTCGTTACAAACACACAAAAATACAAATCTTTCCTTTATATAATGTCCTTACTAATATTATAAACGTGAAAGTTTGTATTTGTGGATGTTTGTTACTCTGTCACGCCAAAACGGCTGAACAGATCTGTGTAAAATTTGGCACAGAGACAGATTATAGTCTGGAGTAGCACGTAGACTACTTTTTATCCAGGTCGGACCCAATTCTGAAGTCCACATAGATAAAGCGGCTAGAAGCTAGTTAGTACATATAGATAATACAGCTCGCTTCAAGCCAAGCTGTTACATTCCACACTAGTGGCTATATAAAAACAAGTTCCGTTCCGCACCATAACTTTATAACTTCCTCCACACTCATAGGAAGTCGCAAGTCACACAAGTAGTGCAATCATAATTATCATTTCGTAATACAGAAGGCTAGGTTACAATGCCTAGTTAGTATAAATCTTAAAATTTTGCGGTATCGTATAAGACGGGTTTTATTGCATACGACATTATTTCATCGATACAGCTGGTGGTAAGTGAGAGCAGTGATAGCCTAGTGATATGATCAAACTACCAAGCCAAAGGTTTCGAGTTCGAATCTAAGGTACACACCTCTCACTTTTCGAAACCTGCATGCCTGAGAGATTTTCTCGACGGCGTGTGAAGTCTACCAACTCGCATTAGGCTTGTGTGGTGGACTATAGGTAGCCTAATTCCTCTCATTCTGAGAGGAGACCCGTGCCCAACAGTGGAACACTGTAATAGGAATGATGATTATATTATGTATATAATTATGGTAATCCTTGTACATAGTAGTCACACATAATCGTCTTCCACTAAATCCTCAGGTAAATAAATATCGTATAGATTAGCTTTTCTAAACTTCAAAGCTTCACACACTTTCCAAGTTGATTTGCATGTTTTCATCAAATTCATTTAATAACTGTAAACATAACCATTATATCGTAAAATAAAAAATATCATTATAATTATCTTTTTAATTACAATAGCATACAATGACGGATTCATGGCTTGATTGACGGAGTCTAAATAAAAAATTAGCTTCTAGGCAGTTTCAATTTCCGACGGTAAATTATAGTTTAGATAGTTTAGAGTTACGTACTCGTAGGTAGTTCCGGGATGGGTGTGCACTGATGAAAAATCGTGTTTATAAACACAC
The DNA here is from genome assembly GCA_910591435.1 of Acronicta aceris. Lineage (NCBI taxonomy): Eukaryota > Metazoa > Arthropoda > Insecta > Lepidoptera > Noctuidae > Acronicta > Acronicta aceris. Next base: position 510,041 of record OU342767.1, on the reverse strand, counting down.
CCAATATATAGGTGCGGGTGTGGGAAAATGTTATTTTTAAAACAAATCTTCAATAATTATTCATGAATGAAAAAGAATGTTGAACTATGAACCTGTTGAAATTATTTTGGTAACAGATCTTGCGTAAGATCGTGAACTTTCAATAGTTTTGATGCGCACGCGTTCGTACGCTTTCTTTGGAAATCGTCTTAATAAGATCTAAGGTAAAATTTTTGTTTCTTCACGTTTATGATGCAAGTTATTATGAATTATTATAATTGAGCGGTGAATTAGTGAATGTTTTTTAAACCGATTTAACATTTTTTACATAATACTTGAATTAAAAATAAATATAATTAATTAATGTTTAATTTAAAGTCTATATTATATTATATAATCTGTGTCATTATAAACTATTTGTATAATACGAAGCCTGTTAACTTTAAAACCAGTTTATACGGCATGTAGAAACATTAGAGGATGCTTAAAAATAAGATATTATAAAAATACGTAGGTACGGAAGCTAGTACTTTTTCAAAGTTTTATAATTTATAACATATGTAAGAAAACATTACACTTCTTCTGAGCAATCTCCTCACGTAACCGTCTCGCACGTGTTGGTAAAGAATTCATAAATATTAAATTATGGTTCGATGATAATCAGATCACCACAAGACTTATGTATTTACTCTAAGTACTGGTGCGTTCTTTCTAGCATTTAATTAAGCAAATATTTAAATAATACCAGGATCTAAGGAATATCTGGACAATACAATTTAGATAATAAAAACCATAATCGAGCGATTTCCACTAAAAAAATCTATTAAAATAAATAGGGAAGTTTCAAAATACCTGCTGCCTAATATTTAAGACGCAAACTAAAAAGAGCTTTTTTTCAAATATGGCTACCACGCTACATTTCATTTGATTAATTTGATCTACATATAAATTCTATAAGTCATATAGGCTATATAGGTACCTTGTTCTATGGTCATAGACCCGTGCTCACTTAGCCATGATTGCTGGTACCCAACAAAAAACCAATAATGCCCTTAAAAGTATCTCACGCAATCGACTGCAGAATGCGGACGTCTTATATTTTTTTTCTCTATACAATCAGCTGTTCTCGTGTCATTACACACGCGTCGTGCACCGGCGCTGGTGCGTTTCCTTAGTTCTTGCGACGATCGATGCCAACGACCCTTTCGATCAGTGTTTATCTAGAGGTTGATGCACACTGCAGAGCAATTGACAGGCCCAAGACGAAGAGAAGAAGACGAGATTTACTACTACACTTTATTTTAATTAATAGTCTTACACTATAAAATGTTACTGTATTAATTAGGCAATGGTTTTGGCTATTTAGGTATATTGATAAAAATTAACTTCAACTTCACAATTGGCTGTTAAAAACATATGAGTGCTTAGGTACTTCTGACCTTGATATTGAAGGGACCTAATACAAAATTAGGCGAAAATTTGATTACTTAAAAACATTTAAAATAGGTATGAAATGTCATACTTATTTTAAATGTTGTATGTAATGACATACGAGTATTCAAAAAATAATAATAACGATTTTTTTTTAAATGTTCATTTTCAAACGTGTACCTTAACAACAACTCGTAAATTGTCAGGAAAGGAAAAATTATATTCGATAATATAAGACGATTGATAGTTAATAAACATTTACATCTAATCAAAATTTTAAGAAGATTTTAAATCCTAGATGCAAGTTGACGCTAATGAGATGTCGTAATGTGTGGTAGCCTTAGCACCTTCAATACAGGAAATGTATTGAGAAACTAGATTCACGACAAAGGTAAAAGTGGAGTTTACGAGAGTCTGTCGCCATGATTGATGGGTCAATTGACGTGTGTGCGTGATGACGAGGAAGTGACGTGAGGGTAACATTTTATAGCGGCATGCTTGTTACTTGTAAATGGATAGGTAAGACGAAAAATAAAATCCAAGTTGTAAGAGCCTTGGAAATAGAATAACCACAACAGTGATTTTGAGAATTACACTATGCAGAGCGTACAATAAAGATTTAACTAAAATTAATTATTTCTATTTTCATTCACCATCTAGGTATATCCATATCCAACAAATCTTTGGTCTATAAATGTATAAAAGTATCAGTCTACTTATTTAACATAAAAAATATTTTCAAAATTATGCGCGGTCTAAGAATAAATCGATAATCTAAATCGACATTTAATCTATCATGACATTGGATAATGATTGTAGAAAATTACTATATTATTATAAACTATCTCTCCTGATAAACTTACGCAACTACGCTTTTTGCTTTCTTCAGTAATTCTTTGATGAGATCATCAAATAAAAATAGATAGGTATTCATTAAAGAATATAAAAGTTCAACTTGTGATAGGTACGTTTTATTTCAATTGAAATGGTTAATCTCAATTTCATGGTAAACAAGCGTTGCAAATCATCTATTTCATTGAAAATAGTTCGTTCACAACACTCAAAGTAACTATATAGCTACCGATGGATATTGAGTAAAATAATTCCCTTGTTTCGTCATTATAATTGTGTGTGACAAGAGCAATATGAAAAGTAAACTATAACAGTTTTTATAATTGACCATAAAAAAGAAATCTTAAGGCCTTGAAAATAGCAGAGTTTGTAACTAAATAAAGCGTTTTGATTTATTTTCATTGAATAGATACAGATTCAGCAAGTTTGTTTGATAGAAGTAGATGATGATACATAATTATGGTAAAAACAATCTGGTTTTTTAACACTTACGCGGACATTAGACATTGAAATAAATTCCGCTGTACAAGATCCAGAAACATTCTTATCTAAGTATTTAAAAAAACTCGGGTTTTTTACAACATATAACTCGAGAATGGTTGGACCGATTTTTATGATCTTTGGTTTGTTGAATTTGTCTCCTCTTCGAATAGCAGAATAACTAAAACATGGAAAATTCACGAAAAAGAATATTATATAAGCTGCTAGTGTGATATTGATTAATTTTATTGTGTATGTTTAAATGGATCCCTGGATGGTTTAGATTCACAATTTGAGCCGGTACGTGGCACCGCAATCGGGTTCTGCGATTTTATTTATATACAGGACAAGACGAGGGAAAGGGAGAGAATGATTGAAATGACGGCTGATAAGATGAATGGAAGAAAAGGACATACTGCGCCGACCACGAATAAATTGGGACAAGGGCAGGAAGATGATGATGCACGGCAAGACCACGTTTGCCGAGTTATGCAATAAAATCCATAAGAAGGTAGTATTATTTCTAGGATCAAGGTAGGTACTTGTCCCTATCCAGCCCGTTAATTGCAGTTTCCTTGATCAACAAACATACAACTCCTCTTTAAAGCGTGTAATTATCAACTTCCTACTTTGTTCATAAATAAAGCAAGAGATTTCAATGCTTTGTACGAATAAAGCAAGATTTAATTTATATATTTTAACACGATAACATTTAGTTATGTTAATATCTTGTTAACTATTGGAAATAACTGTTAAACCAAATTTAATGGAAAATATTTAAATGTAAAGATAAGAATAATGGAGTCTCTATTTTTCTATACGCTAATAATATAAATTTTGCAAACCAGAGGTGCAAATCTCATAGTCGTGTCGTTTGTTATTTGTACAAATTATAAGACGTTTATTTTTTATTTTTTTTTAATTATCCCCAGACAGTATCAACTTCTCAAAAACTACCGTCAAATATTTACGACACTTAGAAGCGCTTGATGCCTCGTTAGCATATAACAAGCTAATAAACACACTGAACTCTAAAAAATGAATTGAGACCAGGTCTCCAAGATACCGTGTAAGTGAACTAGGTAGGTATGTTGTGACATCAGATCTAAGCTAGCATTTAAGATTGCAGCTGAACGCTTTTCGCGAGAGACGGTTATTAAATGCCATTGCAGTTTAGCAACTGGACTTGTAATTAAGCGTATGTTAGTTAAGGAACTAGTAGCTAAATATGGGTTGGCAGAAGAGACATGAAAGTAGAATTAATGCAGTGGAAATGCGTTCCTTGCAAAGTATGTGTGGTGTAACTCGGAATGATAGATTGAGGAACAGTGTGATAAGATAACGTTGCGGGCTGAAAGATGATGTAGTGACACGTATTGGAAGGAATATGCTGAGATGGTTTGGACATGTTGAAAGAATGAATGAAAGGCGACGAAAGGAATTTATAAGGCGAATGTCAGCGGCAGCGCCGGTAGAGGTCGCCCTAGAAGGACATACGCCGATCTTATTCGTGAAATCCTTCAAGAAGGTCAGGTATGTAGCACTCGCAACCGGCGTTTATGCATGAGAAGATGTATGAATGTAGAAGAAGCAAAAGAAGTATGCAGGAATCGTAGCAAGTGGCAGTCTATAGTTTCTGCCTACCCCTGTGGGTGAAAGGCGTGAGTGTATGTATATAGCTAAATATCTCTAGTGCTAGTGATCGAGCGGATAGAAGAATTAAGTAAAAAAAACCTATTTCAGTCGTACCCGGTGCAACCTTCAGTTAAGCTCCATATATTATGAGCTACATAATGACTGACGCATGTGTGCCGTCAGACTGGTCTACTTAAAGCCGCTATGGATTTTTTTTCTAAAGGCCATTTTAGACATTGCCCTGCATTGTATCATTCACATTATATTCTGATACTATTATGTCTGGACTTCAAAAGTGACCATGATTCTCTGAGTTTGTTTCGATGTTTCTTCTCAGAGGTCATCAGCTAGGAAATGCCGACATCATCCAGTACTTAAAAAAAATGACTTGTAAAAATTTACTGTATTTTTATTAAGAAATGATATTTTCTAGCGTAAGCGTTTTAATTAGCTTCATTAGTTTAATGGTTGTAAGCGCGACTGCTACGCTAGAGGTTCTGGTTACGATTCCCAGGTCGAGCAAAGTGTTATTGGGTTTTTCTATGAAATTCTCAGTACTAGCTCAGAGTTTGGATTTATTTCATGGCAATAGGCTCGCCTTCTTTTTCGTGGGACCTAAACACATAGTAGTCAAAGCAACTATTTAATTTTTTTAAAGAAACATCCTTAGTTATCAAGCCCTGTGTCGCGGAGGAGTTCGCAAACATACAAATATGGGACATTAAAATTTATAAAATAAACTTAATATTTACCGTCAAAGTTTTTTAACTGACATTGATACTTATGATTTTTAAATACACACAGTATTTCATTTAATATCACAAGACACTGGTGTGAAAATATGTAATGCCCGACTTTCTAAACTTGCAAATAGTATTTATACCAAGGAGGTTCATATGTTTAACCGTATTAAAAGCACCACTTGTGAAGCCGTATCATACGAATTGAAAACACCGACTCTGATAGCAACCAAAAGTAATAAACGTATCTTATTTCAATCGAAATGCGTTCCTACTCATAATCGTGAAGTATTTTCTCGAAGACCGCACTTCCCTACTTCCCGTAGGAAATAACTTTACAAAACAAACGTAAACTAATTGAATGAAAACTGAACAATAAAACTAGACGCCATTTCTTTATTGTTGTACGCTAAGTAAGCCGTGTCCCACGAGTATAAAAACATTATAACTTTACTCTCAACACAACCTTTAACCTAATGGATTAAGATTCAGAATTGTTGTTAACAACTGCATTAGATGTTTCTATCATTGAACAATTCAAAGTGTGATCAATGACGTTCTTATTCCATTGACATAAGGTTGGATATTTTGTATCGTGATGGTAATTTTAAGGTTGTAAATTCGTAGCCCACTTTTGTTTAGCTTATGCCATAATGGCGATGACACGCCGCCTCCTTTCTTCGCTAATTAATTTGCTCAGCTTAGTGAAATCCATGGGAGTAGTCTTGACTTATTTTTTCTATGAATTATGGCCATGCTTGTATGGTGTCGTCAAGGGCTTACAAATATTTCATAAGGATTTATGTAACAAAATAATATTTTCTCACGGGTTGTAGCCCGTTTTGGTTTAATCTTCACTAATTCTGCAGTTATGGTTCGAGGTTTTACTTGATGGTGTAATTAGACCTTGAAGTGTCTTGTTAATGAGAAATTATGGTCGGCATCTATTCATTGAAGCGTCTTTGAGTAATGGACAACAAAAAATCTAATCTTTGTTTCCATAATCAAGCTCGATTGTTTGTTTTCACCAAAAAACATTGTGAAATTCAGTTAATTTCTGAATAGAATTGAATTCCGTTGATGGAAATGACTTTGATCGCGTTTCATAATGTCTTGGTTTTCAGTTACAAAGAACATTAAAGACTGATCCAACTTAAAAACTACTAAATTCGTTTGTTTCTACATTAATAAAATTATGAATGCTACGATGTCTATAAATATCTTATAATTAGATACTAAGAATTTCACACGTCTAGAGAAATCTAGCACATGTTTAAGTTATGTTGCATTAACATTATATCTAGTCTCAGAGTGTGCTAGCAATGTATCCAGTAATTCATTACTCGTACCGTACTACAAACATTCAGTTGTTACCCGACCACACAGCTTCGAAGGGTCACCAGAGAATTTCTATAAGGCCAATACAGATATTTTGATATTTAGCATTTGACTTCATACATATTCATTATTTATATATGCTCAATTTTGCTTTTTATTTTTTGTAAATACAGAAGAAGATTACGTATAATGCGAATAAAGCCTATCAAATTTCATAATTCTGAAGCAACACGCCCGTTGATTTGTTGCAGTTTTAGAGATCCGCACATTTCGTAACATTGGCTTGCACAAGGGCGGCTAAGGCATTCATAATTAGCCGGTGAAGAAACGATGATAAACTTTCAAAATAACCACAAAAAGGGACTTAAACTTAGTTTAACTTGAACCTTGGTATGCTTTGAATCGAATGATCGCTTAATAGATATTTGATTGAAGATATTTGAAGCGTGGATTAAGTATGGGTCAATCATTTTGTATGTACAATGTAGCACTCTAGACTATTGCTAATATGATGATAATTACTAAAACAGTATAAAGAAATAAATATCTAATGTTGTTGCATCAGAAAAATACCGCTCGGCAAAGATAAATTGCAAAATAATTTCAAATACAATTCCCAGTAGAACTCACCTTTGCATGTATGTCATGAAATCCTAAATTGAAAATATCCACCGTTTTTTGTAACAACAACATTTGACCGCGCGATGAACTTTACTACTTAGAAGGTACTCGCGTACCTTTTGGTGCACCAGACGCTTCAGCCAATTATTATTAAGCCACTAACTTCTCCGTCCGCAATATCGAATTTCTCTCAAAAACAAATATAATTAGAACAAAACAAATTATTGGTTAATTATTATTTATTCATAATTTCTGTAAGTTTTAATCTAAAGAAAAGCATGTAACATCCATGGTAGAACACCTGTGGAATGTAGTTAGAATGTAAAATTTAAGTCTCAGTAGGAACACATGGAGTGGTTCAATTAAGGGTACATAGCGCTGTGATTGCATGGATAAAGTGAATTTCCTGTATTGCACGTCTTGTCAGCATTCTTGACATGTCGCACTGGATTTTACCTCTAGGATATGTAGCTATGAAATCATTAAAGTATAGTTATTAACTTGTTATCTAGTTAGCAAAATTATAGATAATCTGTACTCTAAAAATACAGGAACCAATAACGTAACATGGGTTAGGTAGAGGTATATTGCTGTACACTCATAATTGGCCGGTATTTTAAGGTCACACGTAATCGGGAGTAAGCCTATAGCTACTAACGAGGCACGAATCTAAACGACATGTTTCAGTAGCATAAACAACAGCAAGAGAATTACATAGAAAAACCTAATAACACTGTTTGTCTGGGAATCAAACCTGTTGCTCAGTAATTGCGCTTACGACGAGTAAATTAACGAGGCAGTTAAAGAATAAGGTTTAAGTTTAATGAATTTTGGTTAAAACCCTATTTGCAGTATCCTCGCGTAGACTGGCAGGCTTTGCTTGTACTGACTGCTTTCTAACTAATTGGTTCTGAGACTGAATTTATAATTAAGCCTAAATTCAGCCCTTTAGCCTCCGGCAATTGAAGCGAGCGAACTGTAAATAAGCTAGTAGCGGCGAGCGGTAGGTAGGCGGTGGCTAGGATGTCGGACTCGTAATGTGCGAACCACATTGCTAGTAAGCTTTAAAAAAAAACATTTATTTGTCTACATAGACCTTTGCCTACTATACTATCTAAGAGTATGAAAACAACACTCTGTGAATTATTTTACTTCTATTTTACTAAAGTACGGACCACATCACAGGAGTAAATCACGATTTGTGCAAGCATCCGTAGGGGCTTTTAAAGCTCAGCAGTGCATCAGCAAATCCTCTAGTGTTGCAGGTGTCCATGGGCGACGATGACCAACACGTGGCTGGTCAGCTGGCAGCTGCTTTGAAAATATTGAAGGAAGCGCTTGCAATAACAAGACTATTCAAAAATAAGATGAAGTTATATCAGTATACAGTAACAAAATACCAATTAACATAAAATCACCGTTTGTTTTAGCTAATTACACTAAAGTAGCAATAAAATATTCCATGGGATATATGCATATTAGGCGTCACTCTATGAGTTAAGATTTATATCGTAATGACCATACATTACGATAGGAATCTTTACTAATAGAGTGAGGCCTAATATAACGTAACGTAACTATGTCATTTACATCACATGTTTACTTTATGCTCACTTAAAATTAATTAATGACATTTTAATGTATTTATATACCGCCTTTTATTTGCATGTGAAATGTCCTTATTTAAAAATATAGTTGTCATAAAAATAATTATGTAGTGAGTAGGTAAATGAAGTATTGTCAGAAAAAATCTTATTCAAGCAACTTTGCTTTCTTTTCTTTATATTTATTATGTTATATAGATAAATAAGCCTTAGATACTTGTAAAGACGTTTTATAAGTCAAATGAAATTGATTCCCAGGTGAATAGATAAGCCAAAAAACGAACTCATAAATTCAAAATTACCTATTTAGAAGATAACTAGTTAGACTGCATAGCGAACACAGTTTTTTTATAATATGTTTGTTTTATATCCTAGATTCCAGGCTCGCGTTTACACACTATAATAATTATTATCTTTACAAAGAAATATATTTTGCATACAATGTTGAGACTGATCTTCATAAACTACATAGTTATTTGAATTTTGAAAATATTGCACACAATACACATTTAAAATATAAAAATAAATGTCTCCATTACTATCTTTGCTTCATTCTCACAAACAAACATACTCACGTACCAAAAACAATGGTTTTAGTCCATAGTGTCGACTTTCGTTTTCACCTTGACAGACTAGCCCAGATGCGGGGCATCTCTGCGGAGATCTGGTCGCGCTCCACATGTCGCCTGATAACCATTCTAACCAGCGCGTGGAGGTAATGCCAGCAATTTACTTTCAATCAGTTTTGACTGCGCGTGAGGGGAATGATTTTTTAATGGAATTAGGTCGGATTCATTAAGTGATTCGATAAAAGTAGATCAGAAATGTTGTACTCACTTTATAAATATGTATCATTATTTTTGGAAAACTGCCAAAGAAAAGATGATGTAATATTTGAATTAATTTCCAATTGAATTATCTATACATTCAACATTAGATGTAGAACATCAAAACTTTATGATAATATGGCTTAAATGTGTGAATCTGGAGAGCAGTGACTACAAGTGACTAAAGACATTCATTTCAAAGGCGTTCTGTCATTAGGTCAATATAAGTCTGTAATACTAAAAACTTACTTCAACCAGAGGATGCCACAGGCTCTGTATGGTCAATCACGCCTGTATTCCCCGAGAGCTTAGGCAGAGGAGGACTAATGTACACCCACAGTCCGCCGGTATGTTCAGGTCGAGGGGCGAGCCTATTGCCATTTGCACAAATTCCAAACTCCGAACTGCTACTACTCGACCTGGGAATCAAACCCAGGACCTCTAGGGTAGCAGTCGCGCTCAGGACCACTAGACTCACGAGGCAGTTGGTAGTATGGTCATAGATTTCAAACAACCTGTTAATATATCTTTTTAAAATGCAGTAAATCATAAAATAACAGTAGTCTTAACTTATCTTCGAAAAGATAACTACACAAACTGGTGATTCTTGTAAAAATATCAAGTAATCTCACAAAGGCCTCAGTTTTATCGCAAAGTAGAATCGTTTTAAGTAAATTCACCGCTGAAGAGAAAGTTGGAAAGCGGTCAAACTAATTTTTTTTTGTAATTAAGCGAATAAATTTGTCATAAAAGTAACTATTCAGTTTTTGTTACGTGCTCTATGGAACTATGGTTGTGTGTAATATTTTGTGATGCAAAATATTGGCGGTAAACATATAAAGAAATAAGTTAAAGTTAGCATGCACGCATCTAGAATTTGGTTTCCATTTTATCTTCTTACGTTAGAGGAATACTAGTCACAAAATCATTGTTAATTAGATATTATGGCACTATTGGTATTTACATAATAAAACTTCAAAACTCCAACTGACTGACAGAAAAAAAGGATTAATTAAGGGTCCGGCGGAGCTTGAATTATACACAAAAACGTAATACCAAAATAAATCGTAATCCAAACAATATTCTATCAAATTATGTTATTATTCGGATTTGGATACCGTTAATCTAGGTTCCTATGGTACTATTTCGTCTAATACTACTTCTCTTCTTCTTCTTCTTCTACTTATACAAATAAAGAATATCTTATCTTATCTTATCTTCACTGGAAATAAAAGACCGGAAAATCGTTCCTAACTTGATAAAGTTATCAAAAATTGCATTCGCTTACAATTATTTCCAGTGAAGTATTTGCAACGAAATGGTAACGTAGGAACGTAGATTAACGGTATCAGAATCTGAATAATAACGGAATTTGATTAAATTGTGTTTGAATTACGATTTATTTCGGTATTACGTTTGTAAGATAAATTCGGTCCGCCGGACTCTTATACCAATGGGCTAGCAATACGAAATTTTGCACAGGAGTTCCTTTTATATAGCATTAAATTTAGCATCAAGTCATGGTTACCATTTTCTTGCAATATCATTAAAGCAACAGAATACCAAATTTCAAATCGATCAGACCTTTGGAAGTTGCTCACATCCCTTCATTAGAAAAGAGCTGATAATATTCAAATGACTGGCCAGATTTTCTTAAATCAAAGCTATCCTTGATCAAGTCACCTTTAAAACTAAAAAACACGGAATCAAAATCGGTCCATTCGTTTGGGAGCTACAATGCAACGAACAAATACACAAGTTAAAATTATAAACCCCTTCTTCTTAGATTGGGGGTTAATAAATTAGAAGCGGCGGTAGCCTAGTAGCTGGAGCGTCGGATTGGTGTTCATGTGGTTACCTGTTCGATACCCACTCATAGCACTACCGACGTGAACCCACTCGTAACACAAGCATTTAGCTTAGCACGAGAGTTTAATAAAAATACTAGTCATTAGGACCTGTTTTTTTTTAAATTAGCAAAATGAGCACTATAATAGGATTTTAGGAAACTCCCACGGAATTGGGCAATACGAGATGAGCATAGGTAACATATGAGGCTAGACATACAGTTATTTAAATAAATACTTACATAAAGCCGGCTTCACGAGCAGCGCGATGGCGGCGACGAACAAATATCTCTTGGCGTACATGTTGATCATTGATCACTAGACCACTGATCACACGCGACCTATCATCTTGTCACTGTTACGCACTGATTGCACCTCACTGGCTCATTGTTCACCTGCAAACAAACAAATGTTGTTATGAAGTGAAAACTATTATTATTATATTTTTTTTGCTTATAATATAACATTGAACAGGGCTTAAGATTATTCAAGATTAAAAAAAACTATAAGGTTAAATCAGAAAAGCACCTTTTTATAGCGCGTTGATGTCTTTTATATAGAGTAACATGTGTGTTAATCGTGTGACGGCGTACAAACTACCCGGTGTTTGGATTGAATACGTAGCCACGCTAAACTCGAACAAAATAATTAGGTGCTTCGTTTGGTCAACTTTTGAAACTTATTTAAGCAACATACACCATTCCGAATTTCCAGTTTCTAGATTGTGGTTTGCGATCTAAATTTAGAGTTCATAGTCACATTAATATTATGTGGAACCGGGAAAGTCTCAGCGGCGAAGCCTCCGGCATGGCGGCAGGCTCGTCTGCTACAAATGCGGCGTACCGTTACCAACTGTACGCGGCTCCAGATGCCGCATGAGTAGATGATATCAGGCTCTGTGCAGCCTCTATTAATAATTATGACAAGTTGTGCGATAACTAGAGTATACCAGATGACTTACTTAGACTACGAATAGTGTTATAAAAATAACAAGAAATAATAGATCTATTTTATTTATTACAGGTGTAGTGCCTCTTAGCGCTCCTTAGCGTGTCCTTAGCGTTAGTTTTGGTGTACAATAAAGAATATTCTATCTATCTATCTATCTATCTACGTGCGTACGATTTCATTTTAAATAAAAAAAATTAAACCGTCCCAATTAATGATATAAACATCTTACTTAACTTTATTTTTATTGTTTTTGTAACAAATTTTGGTAAATATTTATAAAATTTAAGATAATCAGGCTATATGCAGTGATAGCCTAGTGGTATGACCGTTGGACTGCCAAGTCAAAGGTCTCGAGTTCGAACCCAAGGAAAGCACCTCTGACTTTTCGAAGTCATGTGCTTATTAAATAGTTAATTATCACGCGCTTAAAACGGTGAAGGAAAACATCGTGAGGAAACTTGCATGCCTGAGAGATTTTCTCGACGGCGTGTGAAGTCTGCCAACCCGCACTAGGCCAGCGTGGTGGACTATAGTCTAATCCCTCTCATTCTGAGAGGAGATCCGTACCCAGCAGTGGGACAGTATAATGGGTTGATTATGTTATGTTATGTATGTTAGGTTATATGACTCAAATAATGAATTTTTTGATGCCTGAAATTAAATAGTTCCTTAGATGCTTCATCCATTCATGATTTAAGGATCCTGTTTCTTTAAGTACAAATACGCTAGACTACCTAAATATCACCTTTCCTTTACTCACGAGGCCTTCCAAAGGTTGTCTGTAAGAGATCGCTGTTAGTGATAAGACAGCCATTGTACATTTGTAAGATTTATAAAATTGTACTTTGCATTCGTTTTTGGGTGTGTAATGAAAAATATTCTATTATATTCTACTCATCATCGACCCATTATAATAACACTGTCTTTTTGCTGCGCACCGGTCTCCTCTCCGAGGGATTAGGCTATAGTCCTTAGAAGCTATACGCGGGAGAGCCATGCTTCGGCACGAATGGGCCGGCTCGACCGGAGTGATACCACGGCCTCACAGAAAACCGGCGTTAAACAACGCTTACGTTGTGTTTCACCGAGTAAGTGAGTTTACCGGAGGTCCAATCCCCTTTTAAAAGGTCGGCAACGCACTTGTGACTCCTATGGTATTGCGGGTGTCCATGGGCGGCGGTAATTGCTTACCATCAGGCGATCCGTTAGCTCGTTGGCCGTCCTACCCCATTAAAAAAATAAAAAAAGCTTACTCCATAAAAATAGTAACTATTATATACTATTTTTCTCGATACCATGTGCGTATACATCTCGTATACATTTAAGTGTATGCCTGAGGGAGCTGGTAACGGCGCGCACGCCGCTGTACGGTACTGCGGATGCGGTTCATTGAGGATTAATTACGTCTGAGTAACATCTAACCGGAATCGATATTGTATGTTAAGCAAGTGGGATATAATACATACATTCATACTATCACGCCTGTATTCCCTGAAGGGTTAGGCAGAGGCGTACTAATGTACACCCTCAGTTCGCCGATATATTTATGTCTCATGTAAGAGGGCGCAAGCCTGTTGCTATTCACCAGGCACAAATCCCTAACTCCTAGCTGCTACTGATAAAAATCCGATAACACTTTGCTTGACTTGGAATTCAACCCAGGACCTCTAGCAGCTTCTCGTAGCAGTCCCACTCAGGACCACTAGGCTCATGAGGCAGTTATAATTGCCTTATATATTATTTTTTTTCTTAAACACAGCCATTTACAACAAGAAAACTAACTTAGCTAAAAACTTATAGTACACAGTACAAGGCATATAATAATCATATTAGATTTAGGAACAGCTGTCTCCAAAACTAGGTTTAAGCCTGTATCTTGGAAGACAGAAATTCTACAAAGATCAATGCACTGCCCTATTGATTTTTGTACTTTTAGGTACTTAATTTCAGCAGACATAATGTTATGTGCTTATTTAGCTACATATGTATTTATTTAAATTATTACAATAGTTATAGAGAATTAAAATTAATTAAAAATGAAAACAGTGGAATATTATTACCTACAATATTATTTATACTGATTTCTGATACATATGCGATTATTAGACAAAATAAAATACATCTACCTGTAATTAATATCACTATTACGATTACAATAAACTTGTCGTGACTAACTGCTAGACAAACACTGCCTCCTCATATGGATTGCTAGCTAAGCATAATGCTGAACTGGCAACCCATTCGGGGCGAACATGCCGACAGCACATCCTGGGAACCTTGTTTTATTTGTTAATTTTTTTTATCTGTGTGTTGTGCTGACCTTGTCTCAATAAATTTGTTTTTCTTTCTTTTCTTTCTTTCATACCTCCATCTATCTCGATCCCGTGTCAATTGAAATCAATATGGATTAATAAACCACCATAAAATCCTTTAAAAGAAGTTTCATTTCAACATACTGATTGTCTCTAGAATCAGCTCCCCTACTTTCCTTATAGTAACAACACATGTATTACAAGATATAACGTCGCTGCTCAGTAACTTTTAGCGGAAATGATTGCTCAGTACATTTGTTTCACAAAATGTTGCTCACTAATGCAATAAGCAAATAGACAATGGACATTAATTAACTAATTCTTATAGTTTTAGGATTCTATAACAAAAAAAGTCACAATTGGAACGGAGGCAGCCGTAGAGCGATTGAGTGTTTACGCAAAGGACCGCTGTGTGTAACGATGTTTGCAAATACGTATTTTTAAGATTTGTAGATTTTATTGCATCTTTATCTACCTCGTTAGTCTAGTGGTCCCAATCGCGACAGCTAAACTAGAGGTCCTAGGTTCGATTCTCAGGTCAAGCTAAGTATTATTGGGTTTATCTGATGATTTTCCCAGTAGTAGAACGCAGTTTGAATTTGTGTCCGGTTATTAACAATACTCTCGCCCCCTATTAGATAGGATCTAAACATACCGGCAAACTATGAGTGTACATTGGTGGAATACAAGCATGATGATATGTTTACCATCATCCCTGAATTCCCTGAAGGGTTAGGCAGAGGTGTACCAATACCATAATATAACAATGTTATGTAGATTTTATTGTTATCAGTGTTTATGTATGTGCATCGTGTTGAAATCGTATTCCATCGTCGACCCCCATCATCACTTAACATCAGGGGAGACAGTGACCAATCGCAAGCCAATCCAATATAAAAAAAGAATTGTAGTTTCCTATTAAGGTTGATTTTTAATAACTTTTATTTTTGTCCATAACTTGACCACATGTCTAATCCCCGCCGGCCTAGTGCTATTTATATCTTATTTAGCAAACACTTTCTAGGTTGTTACGTAGTATTATAAAATTCTACTCATTTCAATATTGGTCTATTATGTATACATATTCATCTTATGTCATCTATTAGATGTTTTATTCAAGTTAGATCCGAATATCTATTAGATTGAATCTCAAACCAATTCCTACGGAACTTTATACAGATCGAAGAACAATATTCCGCAAAAAGTTCCTACATAATGTTAATAACAAATAGTTGCAAGTTGCGCAAGGCGAGTACACTCCTATGAATAATTCACGCACGGCACTAACTGTTCACTAATAACTATGCTAAGCCCACATTCATACGCAGAACTGTGCAATCTATCGAGTTGGTCAATTGTAAAAATTTTAACGACGAATATATTATGCAGTTTTCTTTTACCTGTTTCGTAACTTTATTTTCTCCGTGAGCCAAGTTTTATGCTATTTGTATGTTAATCTTATTTCACGGGGAAAACGACGTTTTTCTAAAAGATACTTGAAAAGTTAATTAAAGTAATGTACAGTTATATTAATAAGTACATTTTGTGAAAGCTTTCGTTATAGGTAAACCGATTTAGTGAGAGAAATTATTTGAGTTTTGAATAGTTGTGAAGTATGACAGTCGTAACAATCATACACAGGAGTGATAAGATGCATCTTGAATGAACTGATATTCTGTCAAAAGTAAACAAGGAAATGAACATGTCAAATTGCAATATTAATTATTATCCCACTGCTGAGCACGAGTCCCATCGCAGAATAAAATAATGTCTTTTGAAAACTGCGTAATAGTTATAAAATTTCTTCCCAGCTTTTACCTACACTTTCTATGTTAGTCCTTTCTTAAGAGTATCTTGGAGCCGCACCCACTCCCAGAAACATACTTTCCCTTGTTGCAAGGCTATTTTCAACTTTTCTAAGTGTTCACTACACGTATAAGAAAGATGATTTTCTTCTTTTCATGTTAGTAAATACTTACGTTCAGTTTTTATATTACTTTGTATCGGATAGATAAGATTCTTATAATGATTTAACGATGTAATTTTTCTTTATGAAAATATTTTTGGAAATACTCAGTTCTCTAATGGAATCTCTTTTATGACTAAAAATACAATAAATGTTTTAAATACAGTTTAGTTTAACGAGTGCTTTAGTTTCTCTTGCGACTTAAATTAATTATAATAATTATAATCTCGTAATACTAAGATTATTGCAGAACACATTAATCTAGAAATAGCACTGGAATTAATCATAGATATTAATTACGGTATTTAATAATCTTATTTCTAGCGGATGTTGAAGGAAGCTTTCGAAATTTGTTCGATTTGTGATCGACGACTTCAATCAGACCCGCCGTACCATTTATTCCAAATCGAGCCGTCAAAATATAACAAATAGGGCCATGATACACTTTCTAGGGCATGATAATTAACTATTTAATACAGTAGGAACCAAGTAATCCAACTCAGTAGGTACCAATGTAAAATATAGTCGCTTCTCCAGTGAATCAAACCAAACTTTCACACTAAAAAATGTTCGTCATTCTCTTAAAACTCTAAATGCCCGATGTCATGTAACCTTTATAACTGTATACAACATTATATAACATCATTGACACACATTAATAATTTGCAAGTCAGCTTTAGGCATCATTTGTCATTAATTATGATAAAAACAATGGTTTCCGTCCTTTTTAACATTATAAGTTATATTTTATGATAGATATATGTACTTTGTCATTATATTGGAGAGAAGATCTGAAGACCACCTATCATAGTCAATGTCGCGATACTAATCACATCTAAAATATCTAGCAGGGATACATGTATCATGTAGTCCATAAAAATCTTTCTTATCTATATAAGTTTTTTAATATGACTGTGCCGCATTGTCAAAATGTTGTATAGATCACCATTCATAATATATTAGTGAAAATGTATCGTTTTAAACAACGTACCTACATAAATAGGCACGCTTTCGTATAGATCAACCAATCCAACAAGAAGGCTTTTCTCTTTATACAATTTTAATGGTTACTTATTGCTACCATTATTATGACTTTTGTTAATTAAAATGTTAACGTAGAGTGATTTTATTGTTTCGAGAATACGTCCGACTTGAATGCTTTTTTCAGATGGAAAGCAGAATCAGGTTCTTTTAAGATCCAGCACGCGATTTAAGTAACCTTTCGGGGCACATTGGCACCACCTCTGCTCGAAAAAGGCGTGTGTCGTAGCAAAAACTAAATTTGTCATCTAAAACTAATATCTAGTAAATTAGGGCAGCTACTTTTAGCAGTCTATCACAAAATAAAGCATCTCAGCTAAAACCGCAGGCATAACTAACTATATTGCATATATTTCCATTTAAAGACACGTGCCGACAGTGGTTTTAACATTTTAATTAAAGATAACATCTACTGTT
Source organism: Acronicta aceris (assembly GCA_910591435.1). NCBI lineage: Eukaryota > Metazoa > Arthropoda > Insecta > Lepidoptera > Noctuidae > Acronicta > Acronicta aceris. Next base: position 492,000 of record OU342767.1, on the reverse strand, counting down.
ACAGTTAGATGTGAACACATTACTGGTCCAACTCTAGCTGTATGTATTAAACTACGAGGGTACTGTAAATGTCTCGTGTTTTATATGAAATAAAATTGAACATAACTGTATAAGATAAGCTGTTAGAAAATAAAGAAATAAAATTAAACATAAACATTAGTTTTTGTGTTTACGTACCGAAAATTTTTGTGCAGAAATCTTTTTAATTAAAATTCACTTCAACTGCTGATTATAATATTTTCTAATTCTATTATTATTTTAACATTATTATCTCTAAAATAATACATAAAAACTATTATAAAATCATAAACCACCTCACCTCTATCCCCAAAAGCGCATCCAAAAAACAGTAAAACACAATCACGATACACTCTTAAAAAATACTGTAATTAACAAAAATCTAAATATTTGACATAAAATTTCCGCGTGACAGAAAGCGTCAAATCTTTGAATTTCGATCACGCACGTCATTCACCGACGTCGAACGGAACGCGACTGGGTTGGTGAACTCCCGCGCAACAAAACCAATAATATATCTGATGTAACTTTTGAATGTCATATTAGCGCGATTTTTATGTAATAGATGAAAGGTGAAGATGTTCGCGAAAAATGGATGGAGTTAGAATTTATGGATTTTTATTGTATAAGGAAATGTTAGTTCCATTAGCATCTGAAAACTGCAGATAATATAATCATTACGAATTGTTTGAATCATCCATTACGACCTTAAACCGTTTTCTACTATTATTTTTACGACTATATTTTTTTGGTTTTTGCGATATTGATTTTAAACATTCTTTTTAATTTAAAATTTTGCACATACAATGTTCAGCATATAAAAGAATAAAATTGGAATGTTTTAATTTAATTACATGAAGCCATTATACAACAATTTTGGTATTTTTTTTCCAAAATTATTGCAAAACAGAAAAAGAAAGTTATATTATACAAATCAAGCCTATTTTGAAATCAACTCATTTACAACGAGACTATCTGATGAATGTCCACTTTTATAAATTAAGATATATAATTGAAATTGATGAGTTATGATGAAAAGAAAATATATACAAAGAGGATTTTATAATATTATTATGTAATAGTTATCATTATTAATGAGTGTCTATGAATCTAATCATGTCTTTTTTATAAATAATATGTAAAACGTATATATTGCTATATCTCAAAAGTACGTTACTATTTAAGTTACTACTTAAGCTGATAATTGGAACTGCTCGACTGTCGAAATCGTAGCTAAATAACAGCTCCGTGCTATGTTGTGTTCCTAAAGGTGAGCAAGGTCGCCAGAGCTCCGCGAGGAAGCGTTGTGTTGGCAGATAAGCATCACGGATTGTCTCCTATGCTGCCAGCCCCACTATTCCTTCTTGAGTAACAAGGTTGGCAATGCGCTTGTGATACCCCTGGTGTTGCAGGCGTCCATAGGCTACGGTAACCGCTTACCATCAGGCGGCCCGTATGCTTCTTTGCCACCTTAGTGGTATAAAAAGATATATCTTAGGAAACCATTGCACTATTATTATCTAATAATACCAATAAATTAACATTGTGGCTTATCCACTTGAATTGTATCAACGATCTTCTTATTGATTAGACATAGCACGTAGCTGGCTTTGAAAACAATTAATTATATTTAATTTAAGCTTAGTGAGTTAAGGGTCAGCAAGTGGTAATTATTGTAAACTAGAGGAACTGGTAGGAACTGGAAAATCATCTTTATTTCACAATACATTAAGTACGCGATTATACTGACATAAACATGAAGTTCATGCTCAGAAGTGGGACAAAGATAAATAAAAGCAATCTAATTTTTAATTTAATTAAGTTTTTAATTCAACTTACTCTCCCCTGCCTTCAGTAACACATGCTCATTAGAAAGTGGTGGCGCACGCGTACGAGTATGTTTGCCCAACTTTATTCAGCTTAAGTCACGATAATGCGTTTTATTACTATTTAATGTTCGTACGATACATGTTTGGTCGTGCGGTTTTGACTGGATTTCACATGTCCTTTGTCATGTGAAATCCAGTCAAATCCCATGTCACATGGCCTTTTCCAAAGTATAGTACTTTGTGGTCTTGATTTACGGTACCAAGGTTGTCGGTTAATTATCCAAGGGGAAATGCATCGATTGATCCAAACCATGAGCGCATTGCCTAAGTAAGAGTGCTCTATAATGTTTGAATTAAGATAGTGATGTCTTCCTCATTCCTCAGTGGTCCCAAGCACGACTGCTACGCTAGAAGTCCTGGGTTCGATCCCCAGGTCGAGCAGTGTTATTGGGTTTTTCTATGAAATTCTCAGTAGCAGCTCGGAGTCTGGATTTGTGCCCGGTTAATGGCAATAAGCTCGCCCCCTATTACATGGGACCTAAACATATCGGCGAACTGTGGGTGTACATTAGTACACAGTTATGTTAAGAGGGTGGTCTTCTTCCATATATTTTATACAGCAGTGAACGTCTTTCGGATGATATGCTGAGGATGATGAAGCAAGACCTTACACGTCGGACAGTCTACATCGGCAAACGTAACCGTTAACCGAACCGTCTGAAGAATTGTAAGAGGTATTCAGCTCTTCTGAATAAAAATTGCACTATATATACGAATGCACGCGAAGCTACTGACTATCGCGTATGCATAAATGTTTTACACTTACTTATATTAATTTGTATAACTAAGGGGCAGTCACTTTTTAAATTAAATTAATTAAAACACACAAAATTAAAGAGTTTGCAGTGTAATTATGTTGATGCATTATATTTTTAGTGTAATTGAGTAAGATTATGTTACTATTGTGTTATATACTTACATATAATAAGGAGGTAAAATGTTTGCCAGCAAGATTTTATAAAAATTATATTATATTATTTTAGAAAAGTAACAGTTATTGCATGAGGCGTCGATAGTACATACTTTTCGCTAAAAGGCTTTTCAAAATCTTTGTGTTTGTATTACCGGAGATAACTGCGCAAATTTAGAGATACTATGGTTTATGTTTATCCGAAAATATGATACTAGATTGGACTCGAGTATGATGGAAATAAAGTCTAAGTAACATTTCATCCTACTAATATTATATAAACGAATAATATGGTATAAACGTGAAATTTTGTGCGGATGTATTGATGTATGAATATTTACTGATATAGGTACTCTTTCACGCAAAAACTACTATAAGGATTTACATAGGCTATCTATAATAATATTAAAAAGGGGAAAGATTTGTTTTTTTATATGTAACGAATAAACTTAAAAACTATTGGACCGATTTCAAAAATTCTTTTGCCGTTAGAAAGCTACATTATCACTGAATAACATAGGCTATATAACATCACGCTACGCCTCTTAGGAATGGGGCAGCGCGGGTGACACCGCGGATCGCTAGTAATTTATAAAAGATATTGTGTTAAATATGCAGTCTACGCAGGCGAAGTCGCGGGCGGGTCGCTAGTTAATAATACAGTTTGTTCCAAAACAATAACCCATTTGCAAAAAAATACAAAAAGCACCTACTTTCCATAACTTACACGACAGTAAGGCTATAAATTTTAAAATATAAGAAATAGCACAATGGTTTCTTTATTATAATTACATTGCCCGGTCACGCACCGAGCACCCAAACAATACGGTTTCCCAAGAGACCACAAAAACGTACAAATTAATCAAACTATCGCCTATCAGTGAGTACACAGCGATCAGGTTTTTAGTCACACCTTGTTGGGCTTGCAAATTAATGAGTTATGATTTCTATTTAGTATTCTAGAACATAAATCACGCTAATTATTTTTATTTTATTTTACATTAATGCATGCTCAACATTTCCAATAATTTTGCATTACATTCCATCACGCCTGTATTCTCCGAAGGGTTAGGCAGAGGCGTACTAATGTACATCCACAGTTTGCCGGTATGTTTAGGTCCCATGTAATATAGGCGAGCCTATTTCTATTAACCGGGCACAAATTTCAAACTCCGAAACCCAATAAAACTTTGCTCGACCTGGGAATCGCGCTCAGGACCACTAACCTATTAAGGCAGTACAAATTTTAACGGTAGAAAAATTCGGTCTCAGCCAGGGTTGCATGCATGCTTTAGCCAACTAATCCACCGAGGCTTGGTCGTCTCGGTAGTTTAGTTAAGGCTATAGCAGTCAGTGCACATAACTGAATGGACGCAGGTTCGAACCTTGTCCGATATCAAATTTTCTTACCACTAAAAATGATATCTTTAGATAAATCACGTTAAAATATTCTTTTTGAAGGAGGCTGCCCACGCTGCCGTTTTTCCTGGGTGTATGATATATTTTCTGGGATTAGCACATGTTGAATAATCTCTGCTTCTCTTACAAATTATTTTAGTACTTTAATACTCGGCAGTATTTAAGCAAGCCTTAGGGACACAATAGATATAATATACTTATATATTTCTCGGGCAAACTTCTTTAGCATATTCAAGTAGAAACCGGGCTCGTTTCCCGACAAGGCTTCAGGCTTATCACCTGAATTAAACAGAAGATCTCAAGTGCACTGGAAGCTCTTCCAGGGCCTGAAATCATGCCTGTGGAGCAACATTTCCCAAACCATGAGTCACTCTGAAAAAGCATTTAAAAGTTCTTCATTAACCATATATTATGTCCTTTTTCACCCTAGACAACTAAACTATATTTCATTGTTTCATGCTTGGGTGAATAATCGTAATAATAACATTAGAATGTCAATAACTTCATCCCAAAGTTAAGAACGCAGACGTTTAAAAATACAATCATCATAATGAAAACTTAAACTACAGCACTCTTCAAGCAATAAGACAAGAATAAAAAACGATCTGAACTATGAAAGAGAGAACTACTACGATGAGAATGATTTGTTAAATAATGTTTAAATATTCAACCGGTCACTATACAGTCGTCAGAACGGACTACGCCAATAAAAAAGCATGTTTTGGAAAAAGTATTAACATCAATGTTAGTCAACTTTGGAAAATATTATTTTGGAAGTATGTCCTATCCCAAAAATTTTTAACGTTTTTTAGATTCTAACCCTCAACGCTTAACTCACAGCACTAGAGTGATAATATCTGACAAGTGCTGTCGTCACATGGTAAAATAGGAGTAAAATTACTCCACAATGAAAAATAATTACAAAAATAAACTAAAGTAACTACAGATTATAACTCTGCATTCTTTCACTAAGACGTTTCATCATGACGTATGCCAATCTTACAAGTAACCAGTTTTAATAACTTTGCTCTCGAAATAATAAAATCATCAAATAAATTGTATGGCAATGTTACAATGTTTGTCTGTCCGTTTCCAAATCCAGAGTTGATTTATTTCATTGCCAACTAGTTTTGAATCCGATGGGCAAAAATTGATCGGTGATTCGCTTTTGTGCTGCACGTCCGGTTTGAGAAACGGTGCAATATGACGTCCACATTCACAGGTGTGTTTCTAAATGACACTTTCATTTGAAAAAAAATACTGACAAATTACTTCTAAATAAAAATAATTATATATACATATCATTCAAATTAGTTGAGAAAACTACCTCAATACAAGTTGAATAATTAATTATTCCTAATATCCCTCTTTTTTATGAAAAAGGTAAGCCAAATAAGTATTGTTGTAATGAATAGTAGCAGTAGGCTTTTCCTACTGTGCTAGCTGGAATTAAATATTTCAAAACTTGCTAAAGTGACATTTGTGATTTCCTGTTGAACAAGAGCTAAGGTAACTTGAAGCCTTACATCAATGTACCATACCCAGTTATTTCTGAACTGAGTTGTACAGTAGGAAGCGCACTGGACAATTTCATGGGCCGGCGACATCCTCCATGGTAATGTTGTGTTACTACATATTCTTTAACTATATGGCTTTATTGTGTACACTGGACAAGGAATTGTATAGAGCTGTAAAATAATTTCTAATAATAAACTTTTTTTAAAAGAAAAAAATCTAATTTCAGTTGTAGCACAATTAAAATCGCTACATGCATAATAATTACATCTAAAATTAAAATTTTATAATATTAAAATAACAAACAAGTTAGATCACTTTCTTTTCATTCAATGAAATATAATCTCTCCGTCAAACATTTATTCACAAATATTGTCCCTCGTGTAACTAACAGCTCTATACAAATACAACAACGCAAACTCACGCGCACACCGCACATGCGTAACACGCATTTTATTGACACATAGCTATTAGCTACAGAAGGTTAACTTAATACAGCCTCCGTAGATAATAAATTATGGAAAATTATGTCTGCTAACCTGTACTATGTGTACTATCGGGTGTTTTTTTAGTAATAAAAAATATTGTCTCATACATCTTCCTTCCCTCATCTTTCATTCCTGTTTATACTGATATTCCTTGTGTAAAACTGTGACAAAAAAATGGAAGTTGCTTGCTTGTTGTGCTTGCAATGAATATTGGCCTTTTATACGTTTCGACTCATAGTGACACGCATTTGACGTATTGCATACAAGAATTACGTTCAACCGTATCTACTGTTCCTATATTTGTACACCGTTGGTCATTTTTCACAGTGATCGTTTGTAAATCACAATGACGTAATTGACACACCAGAAGTATGACTTTGCCGTTTTATTCTTACTTTTTTTAAAACCATGATAGGGTGAGAATGGTATGAGTACGTAGATGTTTATGTTGGATTTGGATCTTATATTCGCGGAAGTTACATACAAATAAAATTGTATAAACCAATTCACAGTACGGCTACGCTTCTCAATTTTCGTAGGTTTAGGTTTTGCTATTTTGACAGTGGTTTAAAATTTCATTGTGGATTTTTAACCCACACAAATAATAATAACGGGATAACATGGGATATAAGGTATACAACGTGTAAATTGCGGTGACTCATCATATCACACGTCCTTTTGGTTTCTAACTATCTAACTTCCAAGTAAACCTTTTTTTATTGATTAGGTCGGCAAACTAGCAGACGAGCCACCTGATGGTAAGTAGTCATCGCCGCCCATAGACACCTGCAACCCCAGAGGAGTTACTGAGGCATCACCGAGCTTTAAGAGCCCCTACGGTTTACAGACTGCTAGAGCCGCAGCAACTGAAGGGGAATTGGCTCTTACGCGCAAAAGTCGAAACACATACCAAGTTGTTTTACGACAGACTTCACCGTAAGCATGGTCGCCAGGCAGTCAGACCCCGAGAGTTCCTACCACCGAGCAAGTCAGATATTTTCTCGGCTCTTACGAGATGCCTATCTGAATGGCAGTGAGGAACTGTATTATAATCGGTCCCCACACGGGGAGAACTAAGTCAACTAAACTAAGCTACACCATGACATCCTTAAGAGAATAATAAGTTGTGTTTTAATAATTATATACCTTGTCAATAAATAAGTGACGACTTTAACACCTTTCACGAATTGTGCAATATTATTACATAGATTACAAATCGGTGCGATGTTCAAACTATCAGGCTTGCAAGCTTATACTTCAGTTAACGTAACAACTCTGCCTTCCATACATATTATTATACCGATACTATCTCTAGGAGTGCTAAGTGTGAAATATGTATGCTATTACGCCTCTTTGAGCAACGCAAGCTATATTTTTGCAACCGAGGTAGTTCGTGTGTTTGCTGTTTCTTATCTATGATGTTGAACACAAAAACATAATATTTGGATCCTTGAACAAAGGTTCTGATCCCAAGTTAAAGATGGTAAAGAAAAGTTAAGACATTAATGGGTCATTAATGAAGTTTCTGATACATTTAAGTTCAGATGTTTTTATTTTACTTAAGCTTTTAAAAGTTAACGTTTAACGTAAAATGTTATGAAGCTAGTTTCATGTTCCTAAAAGTTGATCATGGATAAGAAACCAGCAATAAACTCCTTAGCTACTTTTATAAAAATAAAAGTAAGTATTAAAATTAAACCTCTTAATAAAATACCTACATTTCACAATAATACCTATGTCTTATATTCGCGTAAGACTTAGAAATCATTATAAAAAGTACTCATTACAATCATTTTATATCAAGTAACGTAACCATGACATCTCAAATGCCCACCTATTCTCATTTTAGTTCACAATATCAATTTAAATAAACTAAAACATCCAACAGTAAAACTTCCGTTGTTATGACAGAATAGACCGCGCGCCGCGACGCGCGACCACAGGCGACGCCGCGCGAAATTATTGTAGTACGTGCCCGCTACAGCTTGCAGGGATTAACGGGATCGAAGCTGTGCTGTATCCGACAGATTATGGTATTTTACGCTTGGGTTCGCTTGAAATACTACGTCAAGTAGTAAACAGACTTTTTCTTCGATGTAGGTAAGTATTGATAGTTGTAGAGCATCAAAACAACTCAGAAAATCCTGACCTGAATCTTCTCTAGTGTATTGATATTATCTACAGCACCTATAGTCTATAATATTACAGCACAAGATAAATAAAGGCGAATTAAGGATCCGGCGAAGCGTAAATTGCTCACAAAAACATAATACCACAATAAATCGTAATCCAAACAATATTTTATCAAATTGTATTATTATTCGGATTCGGATACCGTTAATCTAGGTTCCTACTGTACCATTTAGTGTATTGCAACTTCACTAGAAATAAAGGATCGGAAAATCGTTCCAAATTTGGAAAAGTCTGAATTCGGTTACATTTATTTCCAGTGAAGTATTTTTTGTTATGTGATAGGAGGGCAAGTGAGCTGCCGGATCGCCTGATGGTAACAGATTACCGCTGCCCATGGACACCCGCAACACCATAGGAGTCACAAGTGCGTTGCCAACCTTTTAAAAGGGGATTGGGCCTCCGGTAACCTCACTCACTCGGCGAAACACAACGTAAGCGTTGTTTAACGCCGGTTTTTTGTGAGGCCGTGGTATCACTCCGGTCGAGCCGGCCCATTCGTGCCGAAGCATGGCTCTCCCACGTAAAAGTAAGTATTTTGGACGAAATGGTAAAGTAGGAACCTAGATTAATGGTATCGGAATTCGAATAATAACACAATTTGATTAAATTCTGTTTTAATTACGATTTATTTTGGTATTACGTTTGTATGAGAAATTCAATCCTCTCTCTCTTAAGGATAGTTATTATGTTATATTGTTGAAATTACTAAATTTTAGAGCTATTTTTAAATAATAAGTGGATTATTTACCCCACTTATATCGAAATAACGACAGTGCTATAACGTGATTTGCCTATGTTATGTCCTGCTATTAGATTTATCCAATAGCTGTAAATAAAATTACCTCATCATAGGCATTATTATCATTCTGATCTTCTGCCGTTTCATTAAACGAATTATAACTAATATCGATGTCCAATTAAAAGTTGACTCACATTATATAAAAGTGATCTAAACACTTATCAAATACTTCACATTAATCAAAACAACTTTTGCTTAACGAATCAGTGTAGGACCTTGAAGAAGAATTTAATCTAGAATAATATATACCTAGTCCAATTAGCGGACGTGGGAGACTGTATCACTGAATACGTTCCAATATTATTTCCTTCAACACAAGGTTGATCGTATTGGGTGATAATAATGATAAATTTGCTTTAGAATAACTTTTAACACCCGCAACTTTTTACATGGGAGAGCCATGCTTCGGCACGAATCGGCGGGCTTGACCGGAGTGATACCACGGCCTCACAGAAAACCGGCGTTAAACAACGCTGACGTTGTGTTTCGCCGAGTGAATGAGGTTACCGGGGGCCAAATTCCCTTTTAAAAGATCGGCAACGCACTCGTGACTCCTCTGGTGTTGCGGTTGTCCATGGGCGGCGGTAATCGCTTACCATCAGGCGATCCGTCTGCTCGTTTGCCTTCCTATCCCATAAAAAAAAAACAATAGATAATAAGTCTCTAATGATATAGGGTTACAAGATATCACATATTTTGTTTATGTATTACCTATAGCTATTTATTATGTTAATTTAAGACCAATATTATATATTTTTCCAATAAAGGACTATGGGCAAAAATGTATGGACCCTGGTTCAATATACCAACAGTGTTACAACCTATGCCAAATGAGAGCATTTGGAGAATAAATTATTTTATACTATTTGCTGTAGTGATGTCGAAATTGACCGCGAACATGCTGTTTAAAACCTAATCTTATTACATTTATTTTATTTATCCAGGACATAAATCATGTTTATTATATCATTGTATATAAAATAATATCTGTTTATCGATATACAATGAATGATTCTGTGTTACAAAAACAAATCTTTGGTAAATATAAATAATTTAGTATTATATTTCTCACGCGTATTGCTAAAAGTTCTAATTTGTTTCAGCCTATTTTAAATGAATATTTCGATATTGACATGCTGAAACGAGTCGACGATGGCAACCCTGTGACTAATTGCAATTTCAAATTTCTTACCAAATAGTATCGGCTATTACAGAACTGCGCAATAAATTGGAGCGCATCTTTTGCAACTACTGTGCAGAATCCAACAGGTTTTGCAACAAATGGACGGTGTGTCACTTTTAATGTGTATGTTAAATGATAAATGTCGTAGTTTGATATATTAGTGTGTAATTTTGCGGTGGCGGCCTCACTCGTTAGTTAAATGAAATACATGTTGAGATGTTAATTTGTGATAAAAATTAAGTTTGGTGCAGGAAATGTCGCGGTTTTTAACAATTGTAGAATCTGTTCAAAACAGCGTCGCCAACACAAGAAGAAAAGTTTATTACATATGTAGGTAGATACTGAATCAAAAAATGTTAAGTATTGAACTTGGTAAATTAGGAGAGTCCTCATAAGTGTAGGTATTATTAGAAAAAATATTATAGAAAAAAACAAGTTTTTACATGCTCATTTTAAAGTAATCGAATATCACGAATAGAAAATAGTCAATAATTAATAACATAATAAATATCCTAAAAATTTAGTTATAAAAAATTGCTGTATGTACGTAATTTGTGATGATTGCGATAATATTAGAGGTGAGGACGGATTAATCTCACGTAGGTACGCAACGTAATATGCAACGCGTTCTGACATCTGTTCTTTTATTTAATTCTGCATTAGAGACAGGTATTTATCCTATCTTATTTAGATAAATAGACAGATTTTCTTTATTTTACCTTTTAATTGTTTAATGTAGAAGTGGCCAATGGGAAGACCGTATTCAACAGTGGAATACTTACATCGTTGACTGTTGAAATATACATAATTATTACACATAGAGAATGCGCTTCCCAAGTGGGTCTTCCCCGATAGTTTTAATCTGGGTGTCTTTAAATCACGAGTGAATCGGTTTCTTCTAGGCAAGCGCGCTCCATCGTAGATCGCAGTATCGCTTAACATTAGGTGAACTGGTGATCAAGCGTAAGCCTATCACGGATAAAAAAATATATAAGCACTTGTATCTATAAATAACCGGATCATTAATATTATAATGTAGTGTGCGTTCACGACATAATTAAAATAAGGTCACCAGAATCCCAACTAATTAGGATTTACGCTGAATTATTTTAATAATTCAGCGTTCCATTTGTATATTTTATATTTAAACTATTAACAAAACATGTTCTCGATTCCATAACGACCATCCAATATTTACCAATTCTAAAACTGCATTTTTGCAACCATTACGTAAATTTTAAGCCATCAACACTACATATACCCAATAGAAATCCCACTGATTAGCAATTATACACTAGCATGCAAATTGTTATGTGAAAATTATTCAATACATCAATTACTTTATCCCAATGAGTAAAGAAAGTTGTAATTTGATAAACCATAATCTGATAGAGTTCAATCACCTTGGCTTTAGAGAATCTTATGTCGTTTCCATCAAAAGTATTGTGTAAACAATTTTATTGTTTTGAGTAATTGAAAAGATTTTATTAGAAAGTTATTCCGGTGCAGTTCTAATTATTTTATTAAATTATTATGGTTTTGTAGAGCTTTGCTGCTATATATTGTTTTGTTATTATTACATTTAGAAGTCTATGATACTTATGCACATAAATATACGTCGATAATACATGTCTTTGAGGCTGCAGGTCATTTCAGAATACGGTACGTGTGTTATAAAGCAACATAGGTATAGAAAAGACAAATAACAGTTTCTATAAAAGACTAAAGTTCTCTTAAACTTTCGAATGTAATACATACCGATAACGATAACTCGTTTACTTGAATTAGGCCGTATTTTCTGTATGACGTAGGTTTAAGTATTACTTAACGCAACAAGTTTTTGGGATTATTCAACAATATTATATGAAAATGTTCCACTTGGATGTAATCTTACTACTTATTATGGGGTATAATAAAAAATATTCTAATAAAGCAATAAAAATAAAAATCGTAGGAGATTGACCAATAACCGACGTAATTACAACCATAATTATCACTGTTTGGCGAGCCATACTCTCCACCCTTCACTATTTACGCAAATTACGGACCCATAGTGATGGGTTGCGCAACTATTAGTGATGCTTTCTACAGCACCTAGTATTGTCCGCAACTGTGACTGATGCGTGCGGAACTCGGAAGCAACTCGCAAGTTTTGAGCGGTATGGGCATCACTATTATGTAAGAAAATGAACCAATAACTTTGCTGACAGATGGCGTAAGGAAAGCTGTATTTGTGCTACAAACCCCAATTATTCTAGAATGGGGCTTATTATTATGAAAAATAGCGTTGATGAATCGACCGGTACTCAAAAAACGGTATATTTTTCTTAAATTTTGCAGTAATTTTATTTAATCCTGATAGGCTCACGCTTGACCACCAGTTTGCCTGATGTAAAGCGAATCTGCGATAGAGCGCCCTTGCCTAGAAGAAACCAATTCACTCGTGATTTAAAGACACCCAGATTATATCTATCGGGGAAGACCCACTCGGGAAGCGCATTCCACATTTCAGCGGTACGTATGATAAAACGATGACCATGAAACGAATACCTCAAAAGGCTAGGGGGTCGGATAAAATTATATCTTGCTTATCAATCAATAGATACTAGTTTATTATTGCAGGCAACTTAGCTCTCCGTAACCAAGAAATAGCAGTGTTCTTTTGTCTAGTGGTGCGTTTACCATAAATTTAAACGGGCCCTTTAATGGACAAGTGATTGATTTTATAGCGATTTAGTGATGCTTTCTATAGTTATACGGTATAGGTCAGAAAGGCGGAACTTATCTGTTTTTAGAATCTTGAATGACGGTACTGATATTAACCAACATTTCAAAAACCTGTCATTACGGTTAACAGTGAGCTATAAAGTAACTTAATACCATATTTATGTTTGGTATTCAGTCAAATTACATCACTAATATATACATATTATGTCACTACACTATAATAATATAAAACTTGTTAATTCATGTGAAATATCCTTGTTTATTTGAACTTCTTGACCAGACAGTTGTTTACGTAAAAACAATCTATCTTTTAGTGTCGTGACTTGATTGATATTCATCTATGGCATTTTTAATCACATACGGAAAAATTCAAATGCCTCTGTTTATGGTAGGCATTCCTTTAAAACCGAGTTTCTTAATAATTAATCAAAATCACGAGTTAATTATTTACACATGTATAATGACTAAAGAAAATGTAGGAATGTGAAAGAAGTCACGCAGTGTCCACACAAAACACCTAATTACAATTTTGAAAAGTGTGTTAAGCCTAATTAGCTAATCAAACTATTTACAAGTTAGCGCAAGGATTAGGTAGGTAGGCATGCACCTGCGTGGTAAGTAACACTTTCTAGTTTCTAAACCAAGAATCGATTCGATCGATTGATCTTCAATGCTTTAATTTAAATATCGATTAATCAATGTAGGGTCGATAAAAACATAATATTATTAACCAGTCTTAGCAGAAGGATTGGCAACACTGTGAAATATTAGGCTTCAGTATAACACAAAGGGCAAGACCTATTATCATAACATACCATCACGCTAGTATTCCCCGAAGGGTTGGGCAGAGGTGTACAATGTACACCCACAGTTCGCCTGTATGTTTTAGGTCCTAAGGTATTAACATCTATACTTATAATAAATCTGTAGAGAGGTCAATTCTGTACATGAAATATATTTCCAAAATAACTATCAGCGGGTGATTAGTGATCGATACTGACGCCAAAAATGCAATCAGTAAAATTTTTGTCTGTCTGTCTGTCTGTCTGTCTGTCTGTCCGTCTGTCTGTCTGTATGTTCGTTATAGAAACAAAAACCACTCGACGGATTTCAACGAAACTTGGTACAATTGTTCTTCATACTCCTGGGCAGGTTATAGTATACTTTTTATCACGCTACGATCAATAGGAGCAGAGCAGTGAAGGGAAATGTTGGGAAAACAGGAGAACTTACTCCATTTTTTAAGCTTCCGTCGCGTGTGCAGCCTTAATGGTTAAAGCTACACAGAAATCATGTATGACGGAAATGTTCTCCTTAAAATTATATAAAAAATATTCCACGACAGCAAATGTCTATCTTTTATGGTTGACTCACAATAACACGTGTAACTCCCGATAGCTTAGCAGTTTGGAGCTTTCTGATTATATTTGTCTACTCTTACGTTAGGTGACTGGCTGACTGACATAGTGATCTATCAACGCACAGCCCAAACCACAGGTTATAGTATACTTTTCATCACGCTACGATCAATAGGAGCAGAGCAGTGAAGGGAAATGTTGGGAAAATGAGTGATTCATGAGAAAGGTTTCAAGCTATAAACGCAGGTGAAACCGCGGGCGATGAACTAGGGAACAAAGTAACTATTCTACGCGGACGAAGTCGCTGGCAAAAGCTAGTTATAAATAATCTCTTAGTTGTCAGGAAGAAATGGTGAGCGTTAAAAGAGAATTCAATTGAATTGTTAAAGGGGGATAAAATAGGATTTTATATTTGTCATAATGTATTTTTGGAAGAAAATTATTACTTACAACAAAGCAAACAAAGCTACCTGGTACAAATGCGCTTTCCCGAGTGGGTCTTCCCCGATAGAAATAATCTGGGTGTCTTTAAATCACGTGTGAATCGGTTTCTACTAGGCAAGCGCGCTCCGTCGTAGATTGCAGTGTCGCTTAGCATCAGGCGAACTGGCGGGCGGTCAAGCGAAAGCCTATCACAAATAAAAAAAGAACAATATTTTTTACTTTACCTGGAGATAGCTTTTCTTATACTACAATACCTTTGCTTGATAAATGGCGTAAAAAACGAAGCCACGAAAGCACTTATCAATCACCCTTCGTGGTGCAATATTATAATTATTTACCGTGTCATCTATTATCATGTTATAGCCGTGAACACTAGTGCTAGTTTTGTAACAGTGGGATCATTTGTTCCTACTATTATGGTACTGGTCAAATGGTACTGGTCCATTGGTATCATCATCATTATCCCATAGATGAAGAAACTAGGGTGGAAGCAAATAATTAATTTCTTTTTTTTTTGGCATTTGCCATGGTTTTGGCAAAAGCAAAGAATTATACTCTGCATTTGTGTTAATGGAACTTAGATTTAGCACAAGATGCTTAAGAGTCCGGCGGAGCGAATTTCTCTTACAAACGTAATTCCGAAATAAATCGTAATTAAAACGCAATTTAATCAAATTATGTTATTATTCGGATTTGGATACCGTTAATCTAGGTTCCTACGTTACCATTTTGTCCAAAATACTTCACTAAAAATAAATGTAAGCGAATGCAATTTTTGATGACTTTACCAAGTTTGGAACTATTTTTCGGTCTTTTATTTGCAGTGAACTAGTAGTAGACGAAATCGTACCGTAGGAAGCTAGATTAACGGTATTCAAATCCGAATAATAACATAATTTGATTGAATATTGTCTGGATTACGATTTATTTCGGAATTACGTTTTTGTGGACAATTCAAGCTCCGCCGGACCCTTACAGAATTAGTAAAAAAAGTTCATAAACATTAGTATTATACAGTTAAGTACTTCTACGTTACGAAAATAAATAAAATGGTATTATTTAACTTAATTTAACAATACCACTACCTCCCTTTTTTTTCTATTTAAAATTAAACTCTGCCTAACCCTTCAGGGAATGCAGGCGTGGTGGTATGTTATATAATTTTCTTACCTTAAAATGACTACTTACAAAGTAAGCAAAAATAATATACCTAAATGCGTCATTTATGCTTACTTTGTATTTAAAAACGTTGGTCATCAACAATCACATGTCTTCAAGTGAATTATAACTTTATTTTATATAAAATTAACAGAAAGCGAGCGTTACATGAACAACCAAATTCTAGATTATATTCTTTCGCACAACGTATGTACTTCCGGCCACAGGCCATTGTAACGACGAGGTCCCACACACTAAACAGTGTATACAGTATTTTGATTATTGTTTTTATTTTTAGATGTCGGCAAATGAGCAGACGAGCCATCTGATGGTAAGTATTTATCATCACCCATAGACACCTGCAATACTCGAGGAGTTGTGGGCTCTTAAGAGCCCTGTATACGCACCGCTTGAAGATCCCAATGTCATAGCGCAAAGAGAAAACCTTAGGAGAAGGACCATTCCAAATATAGGTGCGAGGGAGAAAACCTCGCGACGCTCTAACATTCTTGGAGACCCAGGTCTCCAGAAATTATCGCCATAAATAAGATTATTCTTAAAGGCATTCTATGTTTTCAAATTTTATAGATAACAGGGCGTTATTTTGTCATGTCCGGCGTGTTATCAGTGTTTTCCCGGATATTCCGACATATCCATTTCCAGTGCTTGCAAACCGACACTCACTTCCCGAGATACCAGTCACGCTGAACACAGCAAATACGAACTGCTACGATTCCGTAGGTATGGTAGTCGTTTCTGTTAAATTTTATTTAGAAAAACTATACCTAATGATCCAGGTATTTCATTCAGACGTCTGAGGATCCCTAATTTAGCATTTTTTTAAATTCTTATTTATTTCTCTGACTACTTATAATCTAGAATATTTCTCATGTTTATACGTATTTGATAAACCTCCCCCTGATCAAATGTTGATATTTATTATAAATATCGAACCGCAATAACTTTTAGTTGAAAACAAAAGTTTATTACGAAACCATTACTCCTACGGAACCCCAAACCGGTTGAAGGTTAGGAAGTGTTTCCGAGAACCAACGTGAAAATGGTAATTTGTAATAGAAATTGTACCTGCCGGCTATAATAATATTAAAATTTAATAACGAAATTATTATCTAAGTACTCACTCGTTCAGGAAACGTAAAGACAAGGGCGTATCGATGTCAATGACACTTGAATACGAAGAAGGTACGACTTTAGGCGCAATTTATCATACTATAAAATATAACCGACTGCTGCTCTATGAGGCACTGCACTTCTCTTCTATCCAGAAAGAGCGAAGTTCAGTGAACGACAAGATTGGAGGAGATCGAGGATTCGTTGGAGATTTTCTTCTTCTATATTACATAATTATATTTTTGTTGACTAATCTCCAACGAATTTGTCGGAGATAGATACTAATATGTAACCCAGTATGTTTAAAAATTCCATTTTATAGTCTTTTGCCATTGAAACTTTTATATCATAACACCAGCGGTCAAGCGTAAGCCTATCACGAATAAAAAAAATTAAAAAAAACCAAGATTTTCATAAAAACGTCCAATAACACTTGCTCAACCTAAGAATGGAATCATAGGACCTCAAGCTCAACGGTCGCGTTTATAACTACAAGACCGGACATGCATTATTACACCAAGGACTTTATTAATTCTATTTGTTTAGGTAGCTACAATTACTCAAGCAACCAACGTTTACCACGTTGGTTGAGGTTAAGGTTAGTAAAAGAAGTCTGCAGATTTCACAAACTATAAAGAACTTTGTGGAAGAGGGCCTGAAGATACGTTGAAATCTACAGTTTGGATCAAGGATCGAATCAAAACAAAGAACGAAAATATATATCTACATTTTCATATAACATTTCTTTAAACATAGACAGCCCATTTTTTCACAGCCATTTCTTTTTCCCGTACATTATGTTTCGATTCGATGTCGGCAATGTCGGCGTGGTTTTTTTTCCAATGATAAAGCTGTAATTAATGTTATAAATAATAAAATCAGAGTTGTATTCACACATTAATCTATTTATTATGTCAGATGTGCCCCCAGGCTACACGTTCAAAAAAAATCACATGGCTTCAATAACTAGTAATAGATAAAAAACATTGGTAACATAAGATATCAGACAGTTATATAAAGATTTATGAATGATCATTGATAAAGTAACAGCGTCACTCAGCACACATTATGTATGGTCAAGTATAACATTGCTGCGTGGTAAGATAACAGTGACCGCGACCGGTTCCGAGTTCATTTGCACGTGTTACTCACTGCCTTTTTACTTTCACTGCTGAGATTAGAGTAACTCTGAGAATGGATGTGGCGATTTGTAAAGACAGCCTCACGGTTTGTTTTAAGGGCTTTCCCCTACTAACAAAAGAGTAAAACCAAGCTAAACCAATGTGTCATTCAATGTATTCCAAAAAGATATGTTATTTTATAATTTGCGTTATTCTCAGGCTATCTGATCTTTAATTTGATGCATGTTTTATTAAAATAACCCTTAAAAACAAAAGAACCCTTAAAAACTTATAATCCAGTCATTTACTGAGCTACTGCTTGATATTAGGCTACAGTACAGTCTTTGGCAGTATTATTACCTATCTACCAGCAGGTAAGTCCCCAGCTACATAATAATATATCTGAAATTGCCGCATCTACTTTTATTCATCCATGGCCTGCTGTGGCAGATACTCAAACTCACCATTTATTATAATTCCTCCATTAACAATTCATATGAAATCACTTTCACACATTGTTACAGACTTCTCTAATATGGAAATGTGGATTTCTAAAATGTTCAGCTCTTTGGACTGCCGTTTCATAAGTTTTGATATATGAAAAATATAACAAATTTAAAAGTTAATTTTACATTAGGATAATAATTGACGTGTAATGGGTCTCTGTATTGATACAGTAATTAAACAATTTTTTTGTGTTATCTTCCTAATTGTTAAAAAAGGGAAAATGTATTTGTATTTTTGTACACCTTACTACACCTATTTCTTGTCGGAATCTACTACGAAATCAACATCACTTCATCAAATTAATTTAACCTTCAATATTTCAATTGTTTTCACACACGATTTATTAGTTTGAATATAATAATGTACGGCTGCTTACATTTGTTTTTCATACTTATGTTTTATGAACATCACAGCGCACTCTTTATTCGTCGTAGATAATTAGCACAAAGAAGAGGCAGCAAGTAAGCGCGCTATTACATTAGTGACATTGATTCTCACTAGATGGCGCCATTTTCAAACAATTCTAGTAGTCCGATGAGTTGCCTCTAGATGTCACTGTGCAGGAACTGTGCTATTTTAAATCACGATATCATTGTCTGCACTGTATAAGCATACATAATCATGAATCGAGTACTCCTACTCAATAACTCAGTGTTATTAAATGAAATTGTTTTAGATTCTGATTCATAATACGTACTTCTTTTTGAAAAATATGTCTGAGAAACGAATTAATTTAAAAGAGGTTGGAAAACTAATAGATAATAGTTGTAGAAGGTAATTTCATAAGAATATAATAGACCTAATAATATATCCTAACTAAAGTCTTATCAATTTACTTTTTTGCAAAACTACCTATCCAATCAATATTCAGGAATTCGCACGACAGGTGCGAGACTAAAAACCACTACGAAAGAAAACACCATAATAGTTCGCTATTATGGTGTTTTCTTTCGTAGTGGAAAACCGTTCACCATAAAACGCTATGTGAGAATTTTACATGAAAACGTATTTTTTACAGAATTAAAACCTATATTCCACTAATAGTTCATATCAACAACCTGGGAGCAAAATGCCGTTTGATCATCAAAATGTATCTCCGGAAAGTGTACCGAAACGTAAAATGAAGTTCAAATGCTTGGAACTGTTGGACGCGAAAAACAAATAAGTCATCGATTTAACCCAAGATTGAATTATCTTAGTCTACTGACAAAATCTGCGAAATCAATAAAAACATTTCAGTTAACGTTTTTTTTCAGTAATATTGATTGTGTGATTCCTGGCTTGTATTCCCCAAAGGGTTAGGCAAAAGCGTACTAATGTACACCCACAGTTCGCCGGTATGTTTCAGGTCCTATGTGACAGAGACATAAAAAACATAAATCCAAAACTCCGAGCTGCTACTGAGAATTTCATAGAAAAACCCAATAACACTTTACTCGACCTTGGAATCGAACCCAGGACCTCTAGCGTAGCAGTCGCGCTTAGGACCACTAGGCTAATGAGGCAGAGCTTCTAATTTTGTAAATTAATTGATCACCTAACATCACCTTTAATTATACGGCGATCATAAATAAATTTCCTCAAGTTTTTTTTATTATTTCACCCCAAAACTGCAAACAGTCGAAATCTTATTCTATGCCATCGAGAAAAATATGAAAAGTGAATATATTTGAGCCATCAATCTTAGTCGTGAAAGATTAATGATAATGACGCGCCGAGGTGGTCTGGATGACGAGTGTTTATGAGACGCGCCCGCCAGGTGTCATGTTTGACAAGATATTATCATTATGAGTACCACAAAAGACATGCCATGATGCCACCGTGGTGTTACGACGAATAATACTCAAACAATTTGAGGTTGCGGTCATTATTAAAAAAATATGTTTATGTAACTGAGTTTTTATAATAAAAATGTACGCCTTTTAACTTAAGTACTTTAGAAATTACCAGGCAAAATTTTGTTTTTAATCTTTAATTGGTTTGCCTTTGATTGCTACTTTTGTAGGTACATGTTGATTAAGCGATACTGCACTTGACGATAATGTAGGTTACCGGTCTAAACCCTAGTACCTAACTCGAAAGGTTATTGAACCACCAGTGGCTCCTTGTTTTTTATGACAAGCAGATTAGAATAATTATAATATTAATGTACCTATTTCAAACAGCAATGTACTGGAAAAATAAATTCAGAAATGGAACAGAAGAATGAAAAAATACGTTAAGAAAATAATAAGCTAACAGTGTCAAAAATTGCTACTTCATTGTGTAGTTGTAAATAACCGTGAAATAATAAATAACCTATCCAAGGAATTATTATTATTACAAATACAAAAGATGAGTAATCTTCAAAAGCCCCCTTTCCCAACTTTCTCACTAAAGCAGGTACTAATAACTTGATCAAATTAAGAAATTTTACTTAGATCTGTTGAACGCATAATAGAAGTCTGCAAGAGAGTTTAACGGTCGGTAATTAGATAAATTTGTGTATCTGCACGCCCTCTGCCGGCGACCGCAGCTAAAAATTTACTGAGCGTCCCGAATTTTATCTGCATGTTAATTGAAATGAACATTTTAGGCTATATATTGGTGGTAGGTAGGTACTTATAAAGGATTACAAAATGTCGTAGACCTGGCTGTGATTATGCGAGTTACTCATCCGCTGTAGGATTTGTGGAATCCAGATAATGTCAAACAATTTAAGTAATAATGTAATTTTAGTAATACGCATCGTATTACATAAATGTATAAAGCGCTTAAATGCGTTTCACTCTTGAAAGTAACGTTTATTCTTCTCACGGAAATGCTGTTTATCCTTACTACCTTTGTTAGCTGCTGGTATCTAAGTGATCATATTTTTGAAATTTTCCCAATTTTATCTCAAATCCATACTTTGACAAAACGAAATACTAACCATTTTATAGTTAAGAAAGTAAAAACCCTTTAGAGTTAATAAAGAAAAACAAACAGACAGACAATGTAAATGTAGGTGCGATTGCGGCTTGCGCTTGAAAGCAATTCCTTGTCCCACTGAGTGGCGCAAAGAAGCAATTAAGATGAGAAAACGCTTGTACATGCCCCGCGCTGTGCGCTGGCTAAAGCTGCGTCCATGATATCGTCTTAGGCAAAAGAACTAGGTATGTGGATTTGATAACATAACATACCATCACGCCTGTATTCCCTGAAGGGTTAGGCAGAGGCGTACTTAATGTACGCCCACAGTTCGCCGGTATGTTTAGGTACCATGTTAATGGGGGCGGGGCGAGCCTATAGACATTAACCGGGCACAAATCCAGACTCTGAACTGCTACTGAGAATTTCATAGAAAAACCCAATAACACTTTGCTCGACCTGGGGATCGAACCCAGGACCTCTAGTGTAGCAGTCGCGCTTGGGATCACTAGAGTAATGAGGCAGTGGATTTGATATTTATCAAATGTTGATTTATAAAAATATCCACATTAATTGTCCATAACCAAATTAGTGGTGCAGGTACAATTTAGATGACGTAAGTTCTATTAAATCTTGCCATTGACCTCCTCATACAGTCACCAATACACTATTTGAACACTGTACATAATTGTATTTAATTATTGTATATTATAAAACATAAAAAGAGATCCAAAATTGAAGTTTAGACTTAAAATCTAGAGAATTGTGACACCGATTAATATTTTTTAGATCATTCAATATTGTATTTCTAACCATGAGATCGAATCCTTACGTTACAAAACCTGTAACAATGGCCTATAAAGTCCTGACTTTCACGTGTAACTAGCCTTTACTATGGTGCGTGTATCCACGATGCTGCACAAAGATGTCATACCTTCGTGAGAGCTGGCTGCGACCACTCGCCCTAAGTGGTGTCATGTTGAGGAACGGGGCCCTTGTCTTACTTACTGTGAGTCGCTTTTTTATTGTTTTCAAAGTGTTTTCGTCAGTGCGAAGCTTTACGTTTAGTCTTGAAACAGTTTTAGAACAGATTTTGTCTTCTTTTGGTTCCTGTTTTGTTTTGTTTAAAGCACAAATTGATGTGAGTTAAGTGTCATAATATTGGTTATTAATTAAATTTCATAATTAATTTACTATTTTGTAATAGGAGGGAGTGCGAACTAGAATCAATTTTCTAGATTTATACAATTTCACTTATGCTTTTGTTTAAATGATGATCAATAGTGATTACAATCAACGTACTTTATTTTCAGGCGTTTAATTTAGTTAGTGAAATAGTAACAGAGCAAACGGATTATTGGGATGGCTGGATACCAATGTCACACAATGACATTTACAATCAAATAAGAAGAGAATCGACGGAATTTCCTGTTTACTTTACTATGAAGCCCCCAAAGGATTATGATAATACTTTGAACTTAGTGCAACGAGAAATAAACATAAAAAAAGATTTTAGAGACATCGGGGAAAGCTTGAAACTAAATAATGAACAACCATTTGATATTATTGCAAAAGAATATGTAACAGATAACAAAGATAAAGTTATTGAAAAAGATGCTGAAAATTCCAGAAAGGCTAAAAAAATTTGGGAAAGTGTCTTGAATATCAACGTAAATAACATGGTACCTGTAGCAGAACCAAAAATAAGTGAAATAAATGAAAATAATATTCCCAATGACATTGTAACAGCCACCACTTCAAATACATACGAAGTGACTGAAGATACTGATCAATTTAGGGCTCCCGAAGAAAATAACGTCACAGAAAACGTTGGATATCAATATAATCCTCCTATTGGCCAAAACCGCAATCTAAGTTCGACATTATACAAAATTCTTTCCAAATACAACATCAATTCCCATGATGAACTACCAAACTATAACTTGTCACTACGGAATAAAGTTCAGAATCCGATGGAAAATGGTTACCGTCTTCCTTTGCCTTATAGATATAATAGTTTAAATCATTTACCTGTCGACCCATTACTTGCTGTTTTCTTATCAAACTATGGGTTCTATTTGCCAAGTTTGTATGGTATCAAGTCTAATTACAATAATTTGTACGGTTATCTGGCTTCAAATAATATTCATAATAACAAACCGTTTGGTTTGTATAAAATTTTCTCCGATACTGATTCATGGAATTAAGGATAGTTTACATTGGTCTTTGAAATAACAATATTTCGTTTTGTTATGGTAAAAACACTTAAAAGTTTAGAATAATTTATCATTTTGATTTATTAGAAACTAATCTATAAGATTTAATCTCTATAGGGCATTAAAGGATTCATAAGTTTTAATTATCAAAGATAACGTAACATTTAAATCTCTAAAACCCTTCACAATGTAAGAATAACAAAAAATTGGCAAAAGGACATTTTTTAAAAGCAAACGGAGTACCGCATCAACTGCATAAAGCGCGTCCACTCAATAATGACCGTTATGGTTTAAATCTTAAGATTGTAATTAGATTGTGAGTGGGTTAAATAAAGGCTTTGGCGCTTGGAGTGGTTCCAACGGCCACAGGCGTGACAGTTTCATAGCGCGTTGTGAAAAGTTGCCTTTGTACAGGAGCCAGTTTGCACCACTTTTTGTAATGCTTTTTACTCGTTAAACGTCCCGGATTTTGTTTCTGAGACTTTAAATCTTGTTAATTTTGGATTGTTTGTTAAGTTTATACCGGGTATATTAAAGTTTGTTAAATTATTTCAAATTTTTCGTGCTGCTGCAGCTATTGTGTTGTTGAAATTGAAGAAATTTGAAACAAGGAATGTCGTACCATGTTAGTCATTTAGATCTGATTTTATTTATTCCTATATACGAGTATTACCCTATCGAATATCTTGTGTCTTATATATGGCGATTAACATGTATCCTTTCCTTTCTCTGTCGTAAAATAGGTAAGTACTTTATTCGTACCTACACGAACTATATAATTTGTATTTTATACAAGGTGTTAAAAATACATTTTATGTTGTAAGGATATGATATCGACATTCCAAAAAATAAATAACCAAACTAAATACATTTTATGAAGTCCTATTTTTCCAACTTCGCTATCAACGTCAATTCCTCACGACGAAAATGAAACAATGCCTCATCAGCCCCCGCCGACCGTTCCTCGCAATCACGCCTAATACATTCTTATAAACAGATTATTATCTTATATAGTAATCTCGGATGAAGCAGATCCAATAATAATGAAAGAAATTATAATTTAAACTTTATTCTTATCAAAACACAAGTTTATGGTTGTATTAAATTGAATAGTGCTACAATCGTGGTGCAAGTTCAATTTTCGTATTTATGAGTGTTACGCTATAGGATTTGCCGAAGCTGCACATATTTGAGCGTTCTCCGCAACTGTGACTGCGTTTCGTAAAATTTTATGTGGAGTAATATTTGGTGCTTAGCTTTTTTTTCTAATATCACACACTTATTACACTCGGTATTTTTAGAATCTGATCTAATATATATGACATGACAGCAATGTTATAAAAAATAATTGCTCTCCAATTCTCATAATAATTTAAAAACCAAAACTTTACCTACTACTAAAAATTCAAGTGCATTCGTTTTTTTGACGTTTATTCAACAATTCTCCATCACGCTTGTACCCCGAAGGGTCAGGCAGAGGTGAACCGCAGGACACTCAAAGTTCGCCCGTATACATTTAGGTTCCATGCAATAGAGGACTAATGCATAAATCGGGTACAAATCCAACGTCCCAGCTGTTTCTGAGAATTACATAGACCGAACCCAAGACGTCACGCTCATCAGCCGCGTCTGAGATTATTAGACCATTCAAATTTTAAAACGTAAAAATAATTGGTAAAAAACCGCCTTCGAAAACGGTCTTCAAAGTCAGTGGCGTAATGAAACGATGCAATGAACTCAAAGGCACCGACTTCCGAAACTGTTTCGCACATAACATTATTTTTTTGTCTTTGAAGGCGGTTTTACTTTTTCTTAAAGTTATTATTTCAACATTTTGATGGCGAATAGAATTTTACGTATAGGTATGTACCTAGACGACGTTATTATTTACTCCGTCGTTACCTGTTATTATATTTTTTTTCTAAATTTGGTGACCAGATCTTGACCAAAATTTTATGGGACCACCTTTGAAATATGACTTACCGATGAAAAAATGAATCATCAAAATCGATTCATAATTGACGGAATAATCGTGTAACAAACATACAAAAAAATCATACCTACAGTCGAATTGAGTACCTCCTCCATTTTGAAGTCGGTTAAAAATACACGCCAACGCACATGTAGTCGGTATTACTTAGAACCGAATATTGTCTGTATGAAGTTAGCGCTGGTACGCAAACAGTGTGAAGCTGGAATCACTCCAAGCAATAAAGTGGCGTCCGGACTCGATTTGTTACTTCATATGCACACAATGTATACTTTTAATATAGTTTGGAAGCGTGCATTGGTATTTTTGTTTGAATATGAATAAAAAATTATATAAAAAAGAATTGACAGACAACGATCCAATGCTAATTGGTATTAGTGACTATAAACTCTAAAGTTAAATGTAGATATCAAAATAATAAGTACTTCTACCTAGATATTTTTAACAATAATTATCTTTCATCTTAAATTACGACACTAACGTTAAAACCGCACAAGGAAAACATGACACTACAAACCGATCAGTTTGTACTGAACTAGTTCACTATCTACAAAAAAGAATACATAGCTATTATGCGTAGTGACCGGAAAAGTTGTAGATATTCCGCCCATCCGCGCGGCTCCGGACAAACGCTGCAGATGTGTTTCATTTCCGACACAGCGTAGTTACTACAGTGTTGGAGGCACTTGTATTTTGTTTATTATGTTATAGAGCTCTCTCGAGGCTCTGGCCAAAGAATAGGGCTTTGTGTGTTGTAAATGGCGAATAAGTATCGCGGCTAGAAGGCTGGCAGATACTTTTCTGTAGGAATTTCAAATCTTTTTTTTTTAATTTGTGATTTTAACTTACTCTCAAAACCTGCTACGATGAATGGTCGAGTAAAGAAACCAAGTGTCATAGTCTGGCATATTAGAATATTATGCTCCAACTTCGCTTCACATATCTAATTATATAATTTCAACTAATTAATTAGTAATTAATTAATTAATTAAGTATTAATTAATATAATCTTACTATTGAAAAATATGTCCAAGAAACCACATAGCTAATAAACTTTGCACACTAGATGTGGGTTCCATGGAACTTGTAACTGTATTGTGGTGACTCTGCGTTATTCCTATAAGTAATGTTTGTCTCCAATACGTAGTGGTTTATTCATTACCTTCGCTGGAAACGCGCCCAATAAACTGCTGATAAAACTCCAAGTGAACCAACCACACTTTGTTCTCTGGTGCTTGGTGCTGGTAGAAGTCATAAACTGCCACGACGTAGTTGAAGAGTACTAGTGTTTTAGTTTTATTAAATTATTAAAGTCGTAGACTATTGTTATTACTGCTGAGCTACTCAAGCAATTAGTGCAATTGGTAAGGCTAACCTCAAGTTATAGAATTGACATTGACATGAATTGACATCAATTTTTCCTTGATAAGATTGTTAAGCTGTAATGAAACTAAGGTTTCGTCCATATACCATAAGTAAACTCGTCTATTACGACTACGACGATAGCGACGACAGCGACACCAACCCCCCCCCCCCCCCGCACCGTCTGCGACGATGGCGCCCCCGGCGCTCTCTGCGCGAGCGCGCCGCTACGCAGCACGGCGTGGGGCCGCCGACATCAGTTCGACTCGCGACACCACCGCCGCCGCGTCAGCTCATGATTAAGGACTCCTATTGAGTCTGAAACTAGTCGGGCGATCCCGAGAATGCGCGTGAGTAAACCGTGTAGTCTTTAAATAATTATGAATACGCCTCACGAAAGTTATTATACAAACTCGTCTATTATTCAATTAATCGCTAGTTTCTTGTAACTTAACCTCTATAACAAACTTATTGCTTCTCCCGATGTGAAAACTTCAGATTTACTTCTTTTTATTTTGCGGCCAACTTGCTTTACCGACTTTAATGAGCTTGATGAATCGTTTATACTGTTATACTAAGTAAAACTACCCAACAAAATCAATAGTCGTTTGCAAGAGGCACGTACTGCTTTGAACTTTCTTTTCATTTTACGGATGAAAAAGTCATCTACCTATCTAGTCTCTTAACTATTCATATTTAAGTAAATCCCCTATAAGGTTGAAAACTATTCGTGAAAAATGAATTAAGGTAGTTTCATTTTAATTTCCTTACAGTTACTAACCTAATCAACTATGTTAGTAATAATTCAAATTATTTACAGACCCGTTTGTCTCACAGCTTGAGACGGGATCAAACTGCCTTTTTACAAACTCCTAACACTATTCAATAATTTCGTATCAACCTATCGAATTATTCGCAACACAATGATATTTGATCTTTGCGAAGTTTTCACCGATGAATGCAAGAGTGACTAGAGGATACGAGACAAAGGACTTCAAGTAGCAGAACATCATAATCTTGTGAATGTTATATCTGATTCCGTATTCAGACCACGTAACTGACATTCAGCAAGTCCCACCATTTGTCAAACGTAATGTTAGCATTTAGGGAGCATATCTAATGCGCAAGTTTAACTTAACTATGTATCAAATTGAAGATAGGTAACTTAAATATATTTTTTGGAATTCATCGTTATTTTATGTTTATTGTATGAATTTATAATATCGAATTATGATGATTGGATTATCTAATTGTCTTACGCAAAAAGAAAGGTGTTATATGTTTAATGTGTATATCTTTCTGTTGCATCGTAGCGCCCAAATGAAAGGTTCTCAAATCAACAATCAACGAGAAAATCGTGCCAGCCGTTTGAAAATTATCAACTTTTTTCTAGTTCATGAAGGGATGTGAGTAACTTCCACAAGTCTGATCGATTTGAAATCTAGTAGCCTGCTACTTCAATGATATTGCAAGAACATGGAACAATTTTAATTGTTGTGATTGATTTTTACAGAGTAATTGATATAATGTTCTTTGAAATAAAACTACTTTTACGGATTTTATCGCGTTGTATTGATATTATACCCTTGTTGTAAATTCAAATATAAAGGTGAATGTTCAACACATTTGTACACAGACGATTACGTAGTATGAATGTTCGTTGAGAATATAATTTGTACATTCTTTATACGTTAGTGGGTACAAGGCAACGACCAAGTCACACAACATTAACTATAAATAATAAAGAAATCGCAGTAAAGAACCTTAGACTTGGCATGACTTTGTCTAGGTTTCATTACTTTTTAGAGATAAACAAGCAGCTCCATGGAGACTTGGCTAGTTTTTTACAGAATGTTTTTGATGGGATTACACTTCTTTTTGTAGAAACACGGGCACAGCTGAGGATTCTTCATCAGATACTTCAGACCTTCGATTTTTGACATCAAATGAAGCGGCCCACCAAGTTGAATATTTTTTGTAAAGGCGGTATATGTCGATATCTCTAATAGTTTGGTTGGGCTCTTGTGTTTTCTAATCAGGGTCACCAGGTACTCCAGATCTTCGATTATCCTAGTTTTTATAGTTTTCCCTTTATGTGGCCATTAAACCCTAACTCTGTACCAAATTTCAGCTCTCTGAGTTTATGGGAAGTACTAGTTCTATTTTGATGATCATGAGTGAGTGTCATAAATGCGAAACTTTGCATTCGCTTAACTTCGGAACTAAATGACCTACAGATTTGAAATTTTGGATTTTAAGTATGTGATTATAGCTTACTCGATGACGAAAATTTCTGCGTTCTGGTCTTATCCAGAGGTTCTCAAATAGGGGCCTGAAAATGCGGCGAAATGGTTCCAGTAAAGGATGGTACGGCAGTGTTTGCTTCGCGCTCGACTTGGCGGCAGATAATACTCAGTAATTTCACAAATAAAGCAGGAATATAAAGTTTCTATCTTAAACCAAATTAAGCTCGTGTTCTGAAATTGAATGTCTCTTTAATAGATAGAACCTTGATATATTTATAGGTATACTTTGATCATCTTCTTCTTATTTGCTGCATTAGATCAGCGCCACCGCTGCACTTTTTATAAGTACTAAAACATCCAAAAATATTTCTGGTATACTTAGAATTTATTCTTTACTGGATACGACAAGCATATTACATACACACATTATGTAGTAGTGGAATGCAACTTGAACCGCGTGTCGCGAGCGCGGCAGACCAGAAAATGTAGTTTGCGCTTCGCTTTTTTCGCTGCCGAGCTGAACACAGCTCGCCATGGTTTGGAGTGATGCCATGGACAATAAAAATCAACATTTTAGTTTTAAATGGATGGCTGCGTTCTGTCCGAGTGTGAAGTTGTTTCGCCGGAATGTTACACGATTGTTAATGTGTTTTCTTCTTTAGAACCTCCTTAATGTTGTACCTACTATATTTATACGATGAATATAGTCATAGTTAATAATACGGTTTTTATAAACATATTTGAAGAATAAAGTATTTCTTCATAGCTACTGATTGAAAATTTATGGTTTGTCACTCAAAATGTCGATGCTATGTGCAAGTTTAATAGTCATTATTCTTGTAAAATCAATTACTCCTAGCCAAAATACTAAATAAATATACCACTTCATTTTTTGTAGCGGTTACTTAATTTGCCCACAAACCTCTTGATGTTCCAAAATTAACTCGGCCAGCGCCCCATTTTATAAAATCATCAAAGCTAATATTTAGAGTAACTTATTTCTTTTTTTTATTCAAAGCCGCTACTTCCTATTTCTTACAAGCTTTAAATAATCTCTTGTACTTTTGTGTTCTACATCAACCCAACTTTAATATTTCCCCTATAAATATTCAATGGGAATTTTTCATTAAGATTTTTTTTTGTATCATTAGCCAGGTTTATTATTTAGAGAGGAGGGCTACCCCGGCTCCTCTGGCAGAGAGAGGGTCGGATAAGTTCACTCATAAAATTCAAATTTAACGATAATACTTTTCTTATTTGGGATTTTTCTGCTCGTAAACATTGAGCAATGCATAATAATTTATATACTCAGGTTGATGGTTCTTGTAATTATTATTTTACTAATTACTTGATTACAATTAATTTCACCCTAGTTATAAAAATGTAAAATAGACACTTTATTAACTTTGATAATCATACTCTTTAATTTTTTGTCTAACTATGATGTATATGCTTATGATGTATAATAAGAGAAATTGAAAGTGCAACGGTTTAAATTTCCTTCGACAATCTGCCACCTAACCGTTGAGTATTAGCGATATCTTGAACCTATCTACGAGTATAATGTGTGTGAGAGATATAAAAAGGTACATAAAGAAACTTTTCTTTCTCTCAGCCTAATAGGCAACTCAATAATATACAGAGTAACATTTTAAAGCAACAATTTAAAGACAACTTAAAGTCTTCACAGTTAACTAGAATAAAAAATATTCCAGGCACTATAACAATAATCGTTGGGTACTCACCGAGGTACTTTGTTACTTTCTCTCTCAAGTGACATCCATTTGTTAGAGTGCCTTGGATTATGCACGAGTGCCCTCCGCGGTTCTTAACGACCTAAACTCTAAACAGATTTACTTTATACACTAAATAAGTGTGTTTCTTACGTTTTTATAGCTCTTGTTGAGATCGTTAAGATATTATGGATTGAAGTTGGCAGAGTTTTTGGATTGTATTATGTATGTCTAGCTACACTAACTTCTTCGTGTTTGCATATTTTTGCCCACCTGGCTATCTACACTGTCACTTAGTCAATGTGTAGGTACTCAGATCTAGATCTCGACCAAAGATTTGAGAGTACAACTATGTGCGGGTTTTAAGCGGTGCAAGTACATAGCATCTTCTCTTACCGCCCCCCAAATCAAAACATTCTAGAGTCAAACTCACTGTCAATATTCAACTATACAGGGAGAAATTGAATAAACGCGACAAGTAAGTAATTCTATGTGTAACAGAGAAAATTTAGAGCATATAATTAAGGAAAATAATTATAATTTTTGGTATTTTGAAAAGAGTTTGGTAGATTCGTCTCGTACGCCTCTGCTGCTACTTTTCACCTGATTAGAAAAAAACTAACTAATGTAACTATTTGCGTAATGGATTGATCGGGCCGATCTTAGTTTGCACCATATAAGATTATTTTTTGTACAATTTAAATTATTGAAATTACATTTTTATATGAATAAGTAAGGGTTACTGATACCTCTAATTTCGATTTGTCGCTTATTTTCAAAGTTACCCTGTATAGGTTATTTTAATTTAACCATTTCGAGTGCCATAGGTAATATGAAATCGGTATGTCATGATTATCGTTTGGTTTTAATAACAGCACCCATGAAGAACTGACCGTGACTAACGCAGGTTAACCTCGTAAATTGATTACTACGCCTATGATCATTTTGACCACGAATCATTGTCATAAGCGCTTGCCACCTTCGTATAACTATTAGCAACCATCAATCTATTTTGCAGACTTGCAGAAGAGATAATAATTCATAATCTGTCATTGAACCAGTTTTCTGAAAATTCAAGATCTCTTCAAGAAGTTCTGAAGCAGTAAATTAATTTAAAATTTGAATAGAGTTCGCAACAAAACCCAACTATTACAAGTTTGAGTTTAATGTTGTTACTTCGCGACTTTCGTTCTACTAGACACCCTAATATACTTATTGACTTAATAAAGGCGAAGTAGATTCTAAGTAAGTTAAGTTAATGTCATCTTATAGCAAAATGCCATTACCGAGCCGGGTGGTTCGCACTCAATCGACTAATTAGTAAATTAATTGCTTAGGCGACAGATATTAGCTGGTAACGGCAGCTCAAATGAGATCCATTTGCTTGAGTGCTCCGGATTACTCTGAGGTGTCCTGGGTTTTGAGCGGAGTGGCTCGAAGCTATCTGGTTGTACTGGGAACACTATTAGGTATGGTTCATACACTTTGGTGGATTTTAGGACATATAATTAATTATCTGTTTGTTTAAAAAATAATAAAAGTAAAATAATAAAATTTTGCGTTCATATCCCCCAGTGAGATAGGTAATGAAACTAGCCTAAAGGTTTACAGACCCACAGCTCTCTAACGTAAGAGATTTGGGTTCAATCCTATTTAGAAAAAGGCTTATATAAATGTTATACTACACTATTGGTGGTTGTTTACAGACAAAATATGATAAAAATCAGACATAACAGATTTTTTTTATATTTTTTCTGATACCGGACGATCACCAGCAAGGTACTCAAAATAAAATTTACCACAGATATAATTAATTTGTTGTCATTAAACTACAAAACTTATAATTTGGTGACAGATTTTATCCAAGGTATATAGGAAGCGACGTTAGTGTAGTATCCAATGTTAGTTTCGCTGCAATCTGTGTGAAGGGCAAACGAAACGATTCCTACGATCATGTTGTTTTGTACGAGGGGACCGCCGGAATCACCCTGCAGGTTATTAAAAACAATGTTAATTGAATTAGCTGTATGTATGTTACTGCTAAAGTTTTATAATTAAAGATCATAAAGGAAACAAAATATACCAAAAATTTACAGCCATTACAGTATTACTTTAAAATACTTACAAAACAAAGACCAGGTCTTCCATCTACTCTTCTGCCGCATATAATCAACTGATCCAACAAAGATCTGTGTAACTGCGTCAAACCTGTTAATCTGACACACTCCTGCGGGCTCAGCCTTGTCACATTCATTTTCATTAAAGATATTGAAGGTCTTTTTTTCTAATAATAATTAGAGGAATGTCATTAAAAAAGAAATTCCAAATTATATTATAATCATTTAAATTAGAGAGCTTTTTGTCTATATTTCATTACATTTTCCGCATCTCTGCCTCATTAGTCTCGTGGTCCCAAGCGCGACTGCTAAGCTAGAGGATTTACTTTCGATTTCCAAGTCAAGCAGAGTTTTTTTTATAGGATAGGAGGGCAAACGAGCACACGGATCACCTATTGGTAAGCGATTACCGTCGTTCATAGACATCCGCAACACAAGTGCGTTGCCGACCGTTTAAAAGGGAATTGGGCCTCCGGTATCCTCACTTACTCGGCGAAACACAACGCAAGCGTTGTTTAACGCCGGTTTTCAGTTACCTACTGAGTTTTCACTAGTAATTTCTAAATTGCTTTGGACTATGAAATTTACAATAAAGATATCTATTTCAAGAACAGTAGAAAGTTATAAGAATGGTACTTACTTCATCTTGTCCTCTCCCAACTACCTGAAGTATCGAATTCATTGGATTCCAGTGAGGAAGCTTAACAGGCTTGATTTTAGAACTAAAAGTTAATGGAGACTGTAGTCTTAATAGAGCTATGTCGTAAAAAATCCCAGTACTTGTTACTTTGTACTTAGGATGTATGAAGATCTCCTCATATCTGAACCGGAAACTGTTGTCTATTCGTTCTCCTCCTGCAAATACCAGGCTGTTTGCTATGCTGCAACAAATATTACCCATAAGTTTGCGGGAGATATCAAACATAATGATACGCTTTTACAGTCCATTAAGACCAATAAATTGATACAATTTGTAATAAATCAGTATAGTGATTGAGACATTATTTCTGAAGGCAATTATATTGACAACGTTTTGGCTAAAGGCACTGGACTAACCAGTTTTCACCAGATAATTCTTACTTATTGTACGGGAAGCACTTAGGGAATTGGAAGATAGGGCTGTCTTTAGAAATCAAATTGATATTTTGATTTCTTCCTGAAACGAGAAGTACTCTATAGAGTCTGATGGAAATAATCTAGTACCAAATTATCTAATGATAACAATAACATTTTTTCTTACACTTGTGGACTATCAACACAATGTGCAGCTGTAAGCAACCATTTATCTGACAGAATGGATGCTCCGCAAATTTCTGTAGCAGCGAAGAATGGAAAGTCTTCTATTCTGGCACCGGTTCCATGGAAGATTAGAGGGAATGCTGAATCTAAAAAAAAATATTACTGTATCGTTTGTTAAAGGAAGCATCGATTATCACAATGAAAGCTACATCGTAAAGATTTTTCTTGTGATTATAGTTCTTTGTTTTAAAATCGGTGACCAGATAAAAAAGACCCACTTCTTCTACATCATATTTCACTTTTGCATCATCTTTTCCATAAGTTTACATTTGACTCACATATTTGCTCACCTGTTTTCACTATTATTAATTGTATAAAAAATAACACAGATAATTTAAATAAAAACATTTTAAATTATATTGTATACTAAAAAAATTACAGGTACAGTAACATAAACAGTTAAATACTTTAATGTTTGTGTTAGCTAATTATCGTTAGTTTTATTCAAAAGTATTTATTGTATAATATACATACGCGGCAGTGTTAGCCAAGTTCAGACAGAAATACGAGTAGGTATCTTTTTACTATTTGCATGTTTTTCTTTTAGGTCTTTTATTGAAAAAAAAATTTATTTATTGTATATTGTGTGTGTGTCATCTGATGCCTTGTCTGATGGATAGCACAGAAAATATATATTTTATTGTATTAAAACAAATTAACATTTTTCTAATTTACAGCCTAAAATCCTTTTTGAAGGCTTTTATTTGTGTGAAGGATTTGTGCAAATACGAAATTAAATTTAGGCATAGCAAGACTTGGTTGTATCGTACAACATAACATTCTTGAAATGTTACTTCGGAATTCTATGAGTTTCTACGTTATCAAAGTTGTTATTGTAGTTCGATAATTCAACAAATATGTCATTAGGAAAATGCAAAATCGTAATAAAAAACTGACTAATAAAGTGAATTTTGATATTGCTTACAATTTAGAAACATAAAGGTTGACGATATAAGTACCTATGTTATTCAAATAAAATCATTGAAAACTATACAAAAATATATTCGAGATTAAGCTCACGGTGTATAATTTAGTTTATTTATTTATTTATTTATTTACCATTATACCTACCTTTACAGGTTTTAAACCTAATGCGATAGTGTGGCAACTTATCTATAGGTAATACTTAACAGTTTAGACATCTTATATACAATTAATACACTTACTACTAATAATATAATATACTATAAATACCACTAAAATTACTTTATCTTATTAAATATTTTTTTAACACATTTAGTTTGTGTAACTTACTACATTTAAGAGAACCTTTGCGAATTCACTAATTGCACGAAAATATATCTATCCGGTCATGAAGTTCGTTCACTATGGGGATTGTCCGGGTCAGAAATAATAATGTCTGTATTTATCCCAAATTATAAATAATTTATTAATAACGAGGCTAAATACAAGTTATTTAGAGTTTAAAGTTGCGCATACGCATAAACGGTATTCTTAAAATATTTCATGCTATGTAAGTAAATCTAATCACTTTGTCATATCTTACTAATAAAGGTTGAGGAGATTTAAAATTATTTAAATAAGGAAACACGGGAACACAAACACAACACATTTACACCTCGCCCTCTAGGTAGTCAATTAGCAACTAGTCCCATACCCACAATAACTCACAATTGCACTAGATTAATGCCAGCACTCTGGCTGTCGTTACAGGAATTACAAGCGCCATTAACATGCTATAAATTCATATTAAAACAACGTGCATTTTGATTTACATGTAGTTTTGCAACGACCGAAATTCGTGTGGGCGGAGTGGACTAAGATTCTGATGTAAATATTGCTAACACTTTGTACACAGTTACTCGTACTAATAGTCTGGTTTTATTAATTTTATGAAACGTTCAAGTACTATTTCGTTATTTTTGTAAGTTAAATGTTAAATTTTGTGTGGCTTTAAAGCAATAATGTCTAAAGATTCTCTAATAACGTAAATGTTTACGTAACAGTTTTTCTTGTTGAATTGTGTAACATGAGACATATTTCTTTTAACGACTAAAGAAATTATAAGCGTATTGGAAAATTTTATTTTATATTATTTTTGTTTGTTCATGATACGGTGACACCTTTATAACTTCGTTCTCGAAAACGCCCGTTACTAGGTAACTAACAGAAAAATCCAATAATACTTTTCGACCTTTTTCGAATGAATCGGAAGTCAAATACGGAATCTCAATTAAACCCAGACTCTAACTCAACGCGGGACAGATAAAGGAAAAAATCCACCTACACCAGGACAAAGATCTTGAAAAATAATAATATGTATATGTACTATATACTAATATTTTCCTTTAGGGCTGATTTTTTCATCGCCAGATAAATTTTAACTGAGGATTAAAATTGACGTTTGACAAATTTTCTATATGAAAACTGTCAAAAATTCGAATTTATTCCTCCGATAAGGTTATCTGGGGATGGAAAAATCGGCCCTTATATTTGCGTATTTTTTCTTCTGTTACATCGTCATGAGCTACCTAACATAGTTATTACTTAAAATCTAAATCATTAGTAGTCAAAAGATCATTAGCCAGTCAGCAGATTGGTAAGGATAATTTCTAGAATGTATTCCAACAACCTTTTTTGGAATTACATATAACTTAAAATATCCTTCAATGCATTCTTCAACGAGGCATATTTCTCACCTATTAAAAAAATGTCACATCACACCAAAACGAACAATCAAAGCATCTATTCTTGGCTCCGATGCACGGTAGTATATTACGAAAGTATACAGTACCACAGGTGTCTGCCGTGCTCACCAGACCGACTAATACCTATTAACTGGGAGCCCTTTTTTCTTCTTTTTTAATCGGATCGGTGTGAGCTGTGCTCTTCGCCGTTTGTTACTCATTATCCCTCTGTCTATCCCGTCCTCCCAAAAGTGCTTAATTGAATTTTTGAGTGAAGCTTCTGAGATTTTATACCTTTTTGCCTTTTACGTGTGTTCGAGGAATTTTTGGGGAGTGTTTTTTTTTAATTTAGACTCTTGGAATGTATATATTGCTGTAACTAATTTTATAATAAGTAACTCATTAATAATAATAGAATTAAGCGGTAAACCTCGACACGGCACCCATTGTGAGGAGCCCTAACCGAGCCGACTTTTATATTTTTGAATCCATAATTTTGTGAACTTTAATACAAAAAATAGTTTTAATAAGAAAAATCCAAGCAGAAATAATAATTAGTTGATTACGTTATATTAAGTAGGTAAGCAATAATTTTATCATAATGCTAACAGTAAGATTTTCTTGTAACTTATCTATCACAAACAAACATAAAAAATATTTGGACAGTGACCCCCAAACTAGACGTCTGTACCTATGTATCTTGAGGGCCGTACTTCATGTGAAATCACGTGAATGTGTATTTGGAGAGCGAAGAACAAACTTCAAGAGTTAAGTCATCCATTAAAATTAACTCGTAATTATCAAGATTTACTAAATTCACGGCCTTCCCTCTAGAGATGTTTCACCTTAATTAACACCATACTTTATCATAAACATAAAACTTGCGAGATCTTTAGGAAATTAAACAAGTGTGTAATAAAATCTCGTTTCTCCGCTGCGTCCCAGGTAACCCATAAATTACATGTACACCTCACGCTTTGTCAACGCAAGTGATACATAATAACCACTACATCTCATTGTTCAGCATACATTCTCGCTTCAATGTAATTTAACAATCCAAGTCTCATACATAACAAGTAATGATTATAATATATCGCGCTAACGTCGTTCTACCAAAGTTTGCTGCGGAAATATTTGCCTCAAAACAAGGGTGACCCCACTGCGTATAAAACGGGGAAGGAATTTTAATTTACCCTTGTTAGAGTCATGTTTGGAGACACCGTGCACTGCGTGTTGTATTACCACCGGTGTAATGTGCTACAATAATGTCTGGATCGCTGCGACCGTGTTGTTAGTGGATCCAAGGAATTCTCTAACTTTGTTTCGCTTTAAATGCCATCTGTTTTATGCTCTTTTTAAGTAATGCATAGCGAAGTGACAGAGGAACGTGAGGAATGTCTCCGTTTTCTATCCTAAATTAACTGCAAATTTAAATAATCAAATAGCCCTGCTATTTGATTATTTAAATAAATATTTTGAGGTATTATCAATAGATAAATAAATAACTATATAAAGAAGATATACCTAATTATGTGAACAAGACATGTGTTCCGGTCTGATTATGGAGATTTTGTTTGCAGTCAAGATGCACTCACCTTTAGCATAGTTTAAGTTTTTGCCATTTGAGAGAGAGCCCCTTGACTTCCATATTACAAGTTTTTAATTAGTTCAAGAGTCCTTAAAGTGTAACTATGTTTTTTTTGTGCCAATAAACATTTTTGTATTTGTACTTTAAATATTTTGAAAAACATTTCAAATTATTGACAAAAAATTTATCTAAACTTAAGTAACTTCATACTATTTATATCAGTCAATAAAAATTGTAGGCACCTTGAATTCGCTTTATCATCTCCGCTTCCATATTTCACACCCAAATCCACAATCCAAGATTGGGCCATCTTAAACGCACAGAGATTCACCTGTCGCCTTTCCATTTATCACTTCCCTAACACTTGCAAATACTATCAGGAGAGAAAGGGGGATCCTTGGACCGTCTTCTAGATTCCGAAAGATTTATTCGTCGCAGCAGGGGAGATGAAAAATTCCTTGTCCCCTGACAGTCGGCACGACTAATACGGCCGTAGGTTAACTTGAAATTTACATTTTTATCAGCGTCACCCCGGGACATTAGCCTTAGTGTAAAACAAGAGGGGTCCAGTACATCCATAATTGCTGACGACGCGATCGGAGAACAATTTATATGCAATATATATGCAAATCGTTTAGTTACTGCTTATTGTAATGGTAATGTAGCCGAAGATTTCTGATTTTATATGACATTAATGTTTACTGCAATAATAAAGGGGTTGTTTGGTGTGGTTTGTTTAGTACTCAGAAGGTATTACGACAGACGCGATCCTTGAACTCTGAACGCAAATTATTGTGGGAACATCAGAAGTATTTTCTAATGAAAGGGGTCGTTATTATTTATGTGTTTGTCTATCCATGAGGTGTGTATATTTATAAGGACTGTATTTACTTACTTGTTACCACCCTTAAATTTTCGATCTTACATTGTACCGGATTGAGGAAAATTTGCAGTTCAAAGATATTGAACTGATTTAACGTCTTGAGGACAGAATTACTTATTGAAATTACTTACCTACTTGTGATTTAATTACTTATTGTAATTAAATCACAAGTAGGTATATGTAAATTTTAATATTTCTTTTTACATTTTTAAACATATAATCATTAGTAAATAAGTTTATTATTAGGTTACTTAAAAAATAAGTGGTATATATTTGATATTTGATATTGGAGGAGGCCTATGTCCAGCAGTGGACTGCTATAGGCTGATGATGATGATGATATATTTGATGAGTCGCTGTTTAGTAGCTTTTTTATTCTTGATTGGACAACGCTAGGCCGCCAGTTCCGATCTACGATGCAGCACGCTTGCCTAGAAGAAACCGATTCACACGGGTTTTATAGACGGATTGTATCTATAGGGGAAGCGCATTCCACATTCCAGCTTAATACACATACACACAATATAACGAGTACTACATCCACTATTAGCCTCTGTGGAGCATTTACACGGGTCCCAGATGAAAATCAACGTTAAGTATCTACTTTCCTCTGGACATCTGGACCGCTACCTACCTAGGTAGAACCTTTAGCTAGACATTAAGCTGATCTGGGCACCATTTGGTCCAGCGTTGCGTAAAAAACTCTTTTATCAAGTAACCTTTGCATCTGATTATAATCATCATTCGAATAAAGACAGCTTATTAGTTTAAAAACTTCTACTTCCCCATCTATCTTAGATCAGGTTTAAAGTCATGTCAACTTTGACCGTTTATTCTATGCAACATCACACATAAATAATTCAACAGATAAGATCAACAATCAAACCTCAGCATCCGGAACACATACAATGTAACACGTCCATCAAAGTTTGGTAGGGTACTCGAGCGGTAATCGACACAACTAGAAGGGCAGTTAACGATGGACGGGCCGCTTCCTTTCCCGAGGGAGCCGCGCCGAGCCGAGCAGAGGCCCCAGTGCCAACCCACCGGCTAACCAGACCACACCGTAGCAATTGAATCACAAACATCTGACCTTACGAATAGTCCATACCGATCTTGACAATGATCCTTTTCACTTCAATCATTAATCATTGATTAAGATCTAATCGAAATGGCGAACCCAAATTTCAGACAGGACGGTGACAAGAATGTCCTGAATACTGTAGTGTTGTGGTGTTGTTGTGGATTTTTTTTTATAATTTGTGGTTACGGGTTGTACCGTCAGCATACTTTGGAGCAGCGAGTGATAGTGTTGGAGAAGCAGTTCGATGAGTTGAGAAGAGCAGCACAGTTGAAGGAGCCGGTTCTGAGTACAGGGCCGGAGCTGACGAGGAAGGAGCGCGATGTTGGAGATTGCATTTGTCCACCAGGTTAGTGACCATTCATGTGACTACGTAGCAGTTTAGTATGTCTTTGTTCTCAAAATATAGCAAAACGGGCGTAATTCACCAGGACTAGTCCAATTTCAAACCACATACTATACACCAATGTCAAAATTAAATTACCTACCAAGCGCTAAAATGTAACAGGATCAGATGGCAATGGAAAAGTTTTGCCTCGTGAATTCTCTCTCTCAATCTTATTTTCTGTTGCGGTTGTACTTAACTGCTTCATCACTAGGAAATTTAATTACGGCTCAGTCGCTTTAAATGTAATAAGTACCTTATGGTTCTGTATTCTGTAACCATCAAATTAATTTAAGTATCGTCCCAAACACAATCGAAGGCCGCAAGCGTGCCGCAAGCCCGTCAATGCCTACCGACACATTGTGTCGACTAACTACGACCATTTTACAATATCCGGTGATAAACTCAATTGGACATCTCCTGCATCCACCCGAAAATCGGCCTTCCCACGATAAAAATAAGATCTATATTATCTTCAGACACTAGTCCTTTCCTTACGCTATAATGGCACCCAACTTTAACTCGACGAGACAAATTTGTAATGCTCTATTGTCACAGCCATTAGACATAATGGTTCAATAAGGAGTATTGAAAACATTATTTCAGGCCTACAAATCAACCTTTATTCAATTTAATATGATACATAGAGCAGCAAGGAAGGGCCGTGTGAAGGGAAGGATGTTGACCTCTAGCGGATATTAAAAATGGCCCTTTAAATTGCTCCAAAGATTTGTTATCTACGGCATATTGGTAGTTTCCGTCGAGCCTCCAGAGCGATAGATTCAATAGGTTCAATAAAACATTCAAGTGTCGGCGTTGCTCTGTTAATAAGATTCCCCCGGGGTCAACGTGGACTCGAGTTTGATGAAAATTTACGAACAATAGAGCGTATTTTA
The DNA here is from genome assembly GCA_910591435.1 of Acronicta aceris. Taxonomy (NCBI): domain Eukaryota; kingdom Metazoa; phylum Arthropoda; class Insecta; order Lepidoptera; family Noctuidae; genus Acronicta; species Acronicta aceris. The sequence goes on along the minus strand of OU342767.1, from coordinate 449,807 downwards.
AAAAGTTCTATTCACAAAAAATGACGGAATCGTCAAGCACTCCGCTAATTACTTCTCATTGTTGGAAGCGCGAAATAAAGGCTTAATTGTTTGAAGTTCTCGCATCGGAAAGTTACTTCGATCCACTTCTTATCTGGGGCCCATGGACTGGAATTAAAGAAGCCTTTGCGGAGTTCCCGACGATCCTACATCGTAGGGATGCGAATTCAAAAAGTGCAGTGACGCGAAATCAAATTTGTGAAGATAAATTATTATAAGAAGTATATTCATTCTTACGTGAATTTAGCGAATATCGTGTATACACATCAATGTCTTTTAACAGATAGATAAAATATTTCAATATGCACTTCAATGATGATGATGAATGATACTTCTTTATAATATATAACATACCATCACGCCTGTATTCCCCGAAGGGTTAGGTAGAGGTGTACTTAACGTACACCCACAGGTCGCCGGCATCTTTAGGTCCCATGTTATAGGGGGCGAGGCTATAGCCATTAACCGGGCACATATCCAGACTCCGAGCTGCTAATGAGAATTTCATAGAAAATCCAACAACACTGCTCGACCTGGGATCGAACCCAGGACCTCTAGTGTAGTAGTCGCACTTGGACCACTAGACTAATGAGGCAGTCTGATAAAATTATGAGATGTTAACAGCCCCTAATTGATAAATTATAACAGCATTTAATACGCCTTGTTTATATTACCAGAGCAGGTGTCAACTGCAAACATTAAATTGGAACGCAACAGTAATTTACATTACGATAATTTTGTTTCAACACCGATTAAATTGGTAACGAATATTAAATGTATCCATAGATATAATCTGTATTTTGTAATTTCAATTAATTCTACAGATATTGCTTTAACTGCTGCTTTATCAGTTTATTTACGTACGTATGTACAAGTACATGGGTATATTTTATTATGTTTGTAATACAAAATTAAATATCAGCAATTTTATGAAGAGATTTGCAGCGAGTAACATAATTACGTTGTACGTTAACCGCCGATTTCACATAATCTATTTTATAATTATGGCTTAGAAAAAATCATCCAGTTCCAAAATTGTTTTATACTGATATTATGTCTAATGGTATAAACTGTCATATTTATGTTCTCAACAACATGCATTATATTATATTATATTATTAGTTTTTTGTCTTTCAAAAAGTTTCGTCGTGATTAGGGAACTGTAAAATATTTTCACAATTGTTTTCTGTATACCCGCGTCTCTCATCAGCCAGTCTTCTCCTTATGAAGCACACTCCACGGAATACTTGCGCCGCAAGTTCCACTTCCACTCCATAACTGTTATCTTCTCTAATACAACACAACTGGGAGACGTCCATAATTGTTACATGGGGCGTTATGCGACTCTTTATTGCTTTACTTTTGCAATATTGCCAAGTGTTTTGTTTAAGAATCGTCTCATCTTAAATGTTTTTTTATTTCTTTTCTTGCGTTTTATTCACTTTTTGTTGCGGCGCGGGCGTATTGATTTTAATTACGATATTCGAATCTTTATAGGATTTTTTTTTATTGAGATATATTTATTCCTGTATAATGACACTAGCTTCTGCCCGCGACTTTATCTGCGTGGACTTCAGGATTTGGTCCGATAAAGTAAGTAGCCTATGTGTTATTCCAGGGTATAATCTATCTGTGTGCCAAATTTTATCCAGATCCGTTCAGCCGTTCTGGTGTGTAGGAATGTATAATACAATGATTTAAACATTTTTATGTAATTTATAGCTGCACATAAAACTTCCGTGTTTATTGTTACAAGTTTCATAATTTTCTATTCGATTATCAAAATTAAATATCAAATTTATCAAATATAAAAAAAAACTGTCAAATTAGTCTAGGGTTCCTGAGCGTGGTTGCTATGCTAGAGGTCCTGGGTTGAATTCTCAGGTCGGGCAAAGTGTTCTCTATGAAAGGTATATGAGGATTTTCTATGAAATTCTCAGTAGCAGCTCATAGTGCAAATAGGCTCGCCTCCTATTATATGGGACCTAAATAGACCGGCGAACTCTCAACCTTCGGGGTATCCAGGTGTTTTTCATAATTTTCCGAGAAAGTTCGAACAATTAACCAATTAAATGGGAAACCGGATCGCATATAAATATGTGTCCAATAAATTTATGGCAATAAAGAACCCGATTCAGAGTCCGGTTACGGTTAACCGTGTGTGACCCTACCCGGGTTTGCTGGGTATACCCGGGGCTATTTGTACAGATGAGTTATAAAGTAATCGAGCGTATAATTCATTCGGACCTGTTTGATTTTGTAAAAATATGTTAATTGCCGTTTGTTTTATATGTTTGAAATTTGATTCCGTATGTTTTAATTTCATGGTTACGACTTTGTGGTTGGTAATGAAATGGGTCTGTCCTAATTAAAATATTTTTAATAATATTAACAAGGGTTAAACATAATTTTAAGAATTAACCTCTATCATTCTGCTTATCATGATTGTAATTTTACCGATATTGTCAATTTCTTATTCATGCAGGGTATAGTTTTTGTAAAGCAAATGAAGGTTGGAGAATATAACTTAATAAATCTAATAGTGTTGTTTTAATTACATTTTGATCCAAATGTAAACAAACTGCCTCATTAGTCTAGCGGTCGTATGCGCAACTGCTACGCTAGAAGTCCTTTGTTCGATTCTCAGGTCGAGCTGAGTATTATTGGATTTTTCTATGTAGTTCAGAGTTTGGATTGTTATGTTGTTGAGACCTAAAACATACCAGCTAACGGTGGGTGTACGTTAGTATACCTCTGCCTAAACCTTCGGGAAATCTAAATATGTAACCAAGTAGGCACCTAATTAAAAAACCGAGTGGAGTACCGCACCGGAAAACGCAGTGTAGGATGACCTTCAACGAGAAGGACGGAGACTTAGTGAAGGTCGCTGGGACTGGAACTTGTTGGGTGCAGGCCGCATATAATAGGTCCTTGTGGAAGTCTTTGGGTGAGGCCTTTGATCTGCAGTAGACTTCTATTGGATGATATGACAATGATGATGAATTCTTTTTTCTTTCTTTTCTTTTTTTTTCTTTTAAAAAAACGTTGCCCCACACTAGGATTTTCTCCTGTATCGTAGGTGCGTTTACAAACACAAATTCTCACATACACAAACGCCCCGACCCGGAACAACTACTTGTAGATCATACAAATATTTGCTCCGTGTGGGGATCGAACCCACAACACGTTGCGCAGAAGCCGATCACTCAGCCGCTACGTCAAACGTGTCGTCAAATTAAAAATAATGAAATGTTTTGTAATCCGGTACTCTAGTTCATTAAAAGTCCAGCTACGATATCATCCTCCGAGCCTTATCCCAACTATATTCGGTCGGCTTCCAGTCTAACCAAATGCGACATAAGCGATTGCCATCAGACTTCCGAAACTCAATTTCTGGGCAATACCGATATCCGGAGGGAAGACTTCTGGCTACCACTAACAATTGTCATAGATGTTTGTATGACAATCGGGACTGATGGTTTTACGTGTTCTCCGAGGCATGGCGGGGTCTCGATGTGTTAATAATGGTCACCCATTCACAGACTCACCGCAGCGAACGTGTCTTAACCTTGCAGATCAGTTGACTGACATAGTTATTACTTACCCACGAGCCCCTTTTATAAGCTATAACCGGGAATAAAAAAGCAAAAGCAGTGATATCCTAGTGGTATGACCGTTGGACTGCCTAGTCAAAGGTCTCGAGTTCGAATCGAAGGTACGCACCTCTGACTTTTCTCGACGTGAGGAAACCTGCATGCCAGAGAGTCTGTCAACTCGCATTAGGCCAGCGTGGTTAAACTATAGCCTAATCCCTCTCATTCCGAGAGGAGACCCGTGCCCAGCAGTGGGACAGTATAATGGGTTGATTATGTAATGTTATGTAACCGGCAATAGTCTTGATATATTACAGACTGCCGCGATGCTTGTGAAGAGATATTACCACTGTTTCAGCAGATTGATGAGTGCAGTATTATGTTATTAATTATTTCCATCAGAATTTTCTCACTTGATTAATTAGGTAGGACTTATCTTGAGTGTTGAGTTGTGGTATATTTACACTACCATTGGGAATACTGAAAATTATTTTGGGGTTATCTGATGTCTCTGTCAGAGCGATCTATTTATTTTTATAACATCCCCACCCTTTGGACTAAGGTACTGACAAATAATCGATATTAATATAGGTGATCGGCAGTGCAAACAAAATTTAATATTTTAGAACATCAGAATTTTTTCGTAAGTACTAGTTAATTAATATCTATTTAATAATTTTCATTTACTTACTCTGTTCGTAGGTAAGTATGCCTTGCGTTTCTTTTCGACTCATTTCCTTTTTCCCTTATGGTCCATTTACACACACACATACATTAAAAAAACAACCACACAGCAGATTTGGCTCGAATCAGCAATACGCTGGATGGATTTACGAGACACCCTGACAAATGAGATGTGCGCAAGATAGCGGCTTCTTATAAATTCGTCTGTCAACCCGCGAGTAATGAGCCGGCGGCTCAATGATTAGTTGCGCTGAGAACTGCTTTTTACGACTCAATTCAGAATAAAATGGAATAACTTACATTGCAGTATAAAGTACATTCGTATTAGCCACGCCAAAAATATTACGGGCCGAAAAATATATAAAGTAAGGCGCCGAAAATTCACATGTCTATATGTAATTATTTCTGTCTTTTAGCTCCGTTGGACGTAGACTTTCAAATTTTTCAAAACTGTTATTTTATGTTTGCATTATTTTTATGTTTTTGAAGGCGGTTTTAGTTTTTTTTTTAAGTTATTTTTTTTCAACATTTTTAGTAGCGAGTAAAATTGCTAACCCACACAACTAAACTACGTTTTCACATGCGAAAAGTTTTACTTAAGAAATAAACTGACTCCGTTTATAGTGAGTTTCGCCGAGGGATGCCTTTGAAAACGTTCACTTAGAATTTTCCGTTCCAAAGTTTTCTGCGATATATATTTATATATTTATCGCTGTGTACCTGGAAATGTTACTTGATTAGGTTAAATAACTTTAGGAGATATTTTATTACGAAGAACTTGGAATTCAGTATCTGATTTGATGAAACAGTATGTATCAAGTTTCAATACTGACTGCTGTAATAAGACATGACAATTTTAAAGATCACTCAAAATGAAAATGCTATGAAAATTGATTAATTTACTTATAACATCATACATTATAGCCAGCTTGTAACTAAACTATAGTCAGGCTCACTGCTTCTTACAAAAAAGTCTATGTGCTAATCTTAGTATGTCTGATCATACCTGTGCTTATGTATTATCATAATAATTAAGAGTGTGACAAAGTTGTCAAGGGCTTGCTCTTATTTACACTAATGTAAGGAATTAGATACAGTCATAAACGGGACAGTTTTAAACACCATACGTCTTAGTGATTATAATCACAGAACATAATTATTTAGATAATTACAGAATGAAGACTAGCGCATTTCACAGTTACATGTCGACATTAATAACGCTATGTAATACCATTAATCATCAAAAAGCAGCAATGTACGGCGTCACTGCGTCGCTGTCGTTCACAAATCACATTAAACATGCAATTTGTTATCGTTTACGAACGTGCCCGTAATATGACAGTGGGTGTCATAGCGTACTCTAATATTTTTCAATCTAAAGTCGTTGCCACACTACACGGCTTGGAACTTTATAATCTATAATGAAAATTTACATTAGAATCCCTTTAGAAGTGTAGAAGTTTGCATAAAATAGAAAATGTGACTTCTATAAAATCAAATAGTACGTATGAATACATGGGTGTTTGATAGTACCTAATATAAATCAGCAGAAGTTCACGTTGAGATGTTCTTCAAGATTTCTACTCTGTAATTAAATTGCATTAAATGATTATTAAAAAAAATTATTTCAAAGTTCTATTACTACAAATTGTCAGAATTGAACGCAAAACGCATTGCATGTGAAAGGTTCTTAAAGCGAAGACTGAATAACATCGCGACAAGTGTCAAAGCCAGTCGCAGAAACACGTACAAAACATATTTTATAAATGAAATTTATTAAAGCAAAAATGGTCTGTACCCTGCAGAGAATAAGGACTAAAATGGTTATTTAAGAAAAGTCAGTGGTTTTACACACACGTCCTGCGGAATTTTCAATATTTCATTCAGCGCAACATGCATTGCTTTACTAGTAAATACTTTTATTTACACACAAAATTGAGCTCTAATTGCACGTAGCTACATTATCTTTTCCATTGCAGAAATCCAAACTGATCATATTATTTACAGCTTAGCTTTATTTTAAACCGTTATTTAACATTTGGAAAGTATTTTCGCGATAAAAATGCAGATGTAGATTTTCCACTTTGATAAATTTGCGAAACATTTCCATATTTTTTTGTGAATGTGATTCTGATTACATGTGCTAAATTTTACAGTAGATATTTAAAAGAAATTTTTATACGAACATTTTAATAATGTACGTGAGGTTTAAAAATATGTTGAAAAATAACAGCTCTAGGTACCGTAAAAATGTGAGTAAAAAATGTACCTACTGGTACTGGTAATGTTAGTCGTTAACTACTTTATAAGCACATTAAGATAATACTTTACATTATTTGCAATGTCTGCACGCTGCAACTTACACATATAACCCGAGCGATGGCGCCAGCATCTTTTGTCCTTATGCAAATGCACAACTTGTAGAAAAGCAATCCAATTTGACGCTAAATCCCTCGAGATATAAGTGCACACCGCAGTTTTAAATTAAATTTCAAGAAAATGTACAAATATCCACCTTATATTTAAGTAAATTAGGTTTAAATTTAGTTTAGTGAAGTTTCTAAGAGGTTGCTTAGTTCTGTGCTATTCTGAGTTTCGGTTGTAAAGCTTGTGATACATGAATTGTAAAAATCTGAATATAACGCGAGTCGGGAAGTGAGTCGTAAAAGTTGGCGGTAGTCGGTAGCAACCAGTTAAAATAAGCCGGGCTTAAATCACATTGTGACGTAACTTATGTGAGCTGACGACACAGACTGTATAGTGCAGATATAACTATATATATATACGAGTATATCTGCGTAAGTTCGTTATTCTGTGGTAATTTTCAGCTCCAAAAGCTGTTAAAAATTATATATTATAATGTGCGGAAAAAGAAGAGAGTATTGTGGTACTTCCTTCAACTAGTATCCATTAAGAATATTAAAAAAAACGTCAAGAGTTGTTTCCGTACGTGTACACAATGCTTTGGACCTATTCAAGTCACATAACATTTACAACTGGATGGTTTGCTCAATTAATCATCCTGTAAAATTACATTAAAATACATACATTGGAAACAAATTGCTAACCGAGAAACTATAATAGTTCCAAAAACAATATTATCTAGACCTAAGATATATAAATTCTTCTAATGTTATAAGAATTATTATTTTTTATTACTGAGTTTATTTTGTTGAAATATTAAACTCTGGGATCATTGAGGACGAAATATTAAGAGAAAAATTATAATTATGTACCAACATTATACTGCAACGCATTTAAACCTTACTTAACTTAGGTGAAAGCACTCAATATAGTTTATACAAATATCTTACTCTTTGTCTTTTTTTACTTTTTATATCTTGGACTTGACTGATATGTTCTCTTTGAAAAATTAATCATAAAAACGTACCATCTACACAGACGCGTCGTTTGTGCTCTATCCTTAACAAAGTTATCAAAAGTGGCTCTTACGCAAACGGAGCCAGGCAACAGTAGCTAGCACCCAAATATGAACAGCGGTACAAGTGCATTGTTCCCCAGATAAGCCAAACGCTCCACAATGCATACTAATTCCACAAAGTTATGCTGTTTTAACTTGTGAGTTAATTTGTGGGGAGTGTTAGCTAGCGATGCTGTGCTCAAGCGAAGCTATAGTTTACTTAATCGAACTTAGAATATCTTTTGACAGTAGATGCAATTTATCATAGTCTGTGTGCTGTTTTTGAAGAGGATCTACCGTACAATATCTTTTCAAGTTTTTCTGAATGAGGATAAGAGGATCAAGAATGTTAAAAGATAAACTTGATTTGCAAATAAGCGCTTAAATTTAACGCCACGCTCGTTAGTCGCTCTCCTAACAGATAGACTATTTTTTTCCACAGAGAACAAAATTCGTATAATAAAAACGGACCACGAGAACACGTACGAAACTCATAGCTACATAAACGCTTGACGACTATATACTTACATGCGCTCTCGTGGGACAGCGCCGATTTAATCCAAGTGTTATATTGTTGCAGCCCTGTCGCCGTAAACGCAATATATGTCCACTTATACATAGAAATGGTGCACATAGACGACCATAATATCTCGGCTACTGTCATCTAGTTGTAACTGTTGGCGAGCCAGTCTTTGTCCAATTATGAGACGGTTAACGTTCATGGACTTGAATGTAAGTCACGACAAAAAATATTGATACTTGCTACATTACCTTATTATTGGCATAAACGCTTCTGACTGACGAGAAAGAAAAAATAAGTTTATTTGAACACATCATAAGATCAACGCCAGGTTACAAAAATTAATAAAGAAGAAGAAAAATATACGTAGGAATAAGTCGCGATTATGAAGCCCATTAAATGTTTTTTTGATGATGGATAACTTGGATATATGTAAATATTACAAACTTGGCTACACTTCAAAGTCTGTTCCTCATGTTCAATCAAACATATTTCAAAGCCATCGATAGACGTCGGAGGAGCCAACTAGTCTACTATTAATATAGCTGAATATGCCATGGATTTAGCAGACGTGTACGATGTCCAAATGGTTATCGATGTAGGAGATGAACTCCCGATACTCTGTGCTTATTGGTGGTGAGTTGGCGTGCAGCCATGTGGCATGTAGCAGCCAGAGGTCGTAGGGACGGACGATGTGTGGATTATAATAGATTGAGAATATTAGTACTAAATAATATCTCGTAAAACGCGGCTGTTGGAAATTCCGTGCTGGCTGCAAATCCTTTGAGATTTAGCACCATTTCTTTCTAACCTTTGATATTGGAGCAATGATAGCTATTTAAAGTTTTAACAGCTTCGGGTTGCATAAACAATTATTGTTTTTCTTTAATAATTAATAATAGATATAAATAGGATTAAAATAATTTCGTAGCAAATAATTTTATAATTTTTCAAAAGAATTTTATAGCAGTTTTTCACCATAAGAGCAACATTAATATAAGTATCTATGCCAATCAGCAAAACTTATCGCTAATCTTGTAAATTATATAAAGTAGAGTTCCCGTGCGCAGCTTCGTTTGCGTACTTATGTATTTTTTTTCTAAAATACAGTATATTTTGATATTTTGACAATTGTTTTCTTCTTTTAGACTTAATACATTTTATGATATGAAATCTCCATGGTGTAGGTACAGTGGGCACAGTATATTTTAGAAACGAAAATTACCTAAGTTTACGGCAACTCTAGTTTATATTATGTATTAAATTAACTTCAACCGCAAATGGTTTTATTATGAAAACAATTAATAAAGCCGTCGTCAAAAATTATACATCATGTTGGATTTCATGCGTTAAATAGCGGTTAGTAACAGTAAATAACGTTATTTGGTCAGCACTAGCGCTCGTAAAATTTACAGCCGCAACTAAACTGGGGTTGTGACTGATATAGTTATAATAGGGTGTTTATTAGCCGAGCTTCGTTGTTAGAGGGATAAATTTTTAATGGCACTTGACATGTCTAACTTACACAACATTAAAGAACAGCGGTGATGCAAGTAATCTTCTTATATTTTTAGGACATGTCATTTAAATTTTCCAAATCATAATGTATACCTAACTTGGTCGTGACTTTTTTATACCATTTTATTTAATAGTTATTTCTGTATTTAGTTGCTGTATTTATGCATTGAAAATGTATAAATACGTTAGAATATACTCATGTTAGAAATTATTTTAAAAAGTGATATTTTTATGTAATTTGTCCTTAGTTAACTCGGAATATTTGAAAAGATTGCTCTGTAAGATTAGACTGTCAATAAATAGGAATTCGAAGTCAAGGCACGCACCTCTGACTTTTCGAAATCCTGCACACCTAAGAAACGATTCGACGGCGTGTGAAGTCTGCCAACTCGCACTAGGGCAGCGTGGTGGACTATAGCCAAACCCTACTACTTCTGAGATGAGACCCGTGCCCAGCAGTGGGACAATGTATAGATTGATGGTGATTTTAAGAATCTTATAAAAAATACATATTTAATTTCTCTGAACTCTCCTCACGACATCACCGAAATCATTTTACGACCAATCAATTTGCAAACTAATTATTTTCCTATCTCTTGATAAAATTTACTCACGCGTATATTTGGTGGATGCTCGACTAGCGATGGACTCGGAGAGAGGACCATTTCAGAATATACACGCGTGGTTAAATCCGTTTAGTTATTGTAACATAGGTACGAGTATATCACTAGCTAAGAAATCTACGTCCACTACGATCACTATGGTCCGACCCTATAGTTAATAAGCAGAGAAAACCTTTTTATTTCCAGTTAGAAGTATAGAATAGTTCTAAAAAAAACACGAGAATTGTAAAACAAATCTTTTATTTCTATAACGAAAACTGTAATTTCACTGTGTATTTTTTGTAACATTCGTTAAAATTACAAAAGACAACCTTTAGTTACGTTATTCAACCCTTCACTGTTTTCTATTTATTCAACTAAAGGATTGAAAAGTCCCAACTTTGTTTCACCGACTAGACTAAAAAAAGTACAGGATCGTACATGTAGTTATCTGCTCTACCTACAACAGACAGAGATGTAACAGCATTCGGTGGCAAACGAATGGAGTAATTAAAAACTTCCTTCCTACGTATCGCGGGCTGCAGGACGGTGGCGGGACCACTAACGATTATGACTGTCGCGTAGCCATGCACGGGTTCAAACAGTAGGATCACTTGACACAAATAGTCGTCAGTTGCAGGGCATGTGTACCGTCCCTTTGGCGTAATCGTGCAAGTATAGGGCCAACAGCTACAAATATTAATATTATGCAAATATTCAGGCGTACATAAAAACGTTTCCAACTTATCGTGGGCAGCAGGACGGTGGCGGGACCACTAACGATTATGACTGTCGCGTAACCATAGAGCGGTCAAAACAGTAAGTTTAGTTGGAGCATTTACAGCGATAACTACCAATATAAGTAAAATGGGGTATGAAGGATGACTTTTGCGTAACCGTAGATAGGTAGTGAGAGTAGATTTACAATAGATTATTACTGAAAATGATTTTATTTTACGTAATAATATTATAGTATTAACATAGTAAAGCTGATATAGTAGGTGCAGTCGCAAACAGTATAGAAATAATGTCATATTACACACCAGGGGAAAATAGGAAAAATAGGCCCCACGCCTCGAAGGGCCGTAACTTATGACTTAGTAGTTGTTAAAATCCAGCCAGCATAATCATGTCAACCAGTTTATCCTTATTGCCTAGAAATAGGGTTGTGGGTAGGTCTGAATGCAACCGTTTTGTGAAAGTAGCTGCGTTAGACTAGACTCAAACGGAAGTTATCAAGAAGCTATCTAAGGTTGCAACTAGGAAAAGGCCAGGAGGATGTCAATATTTTTCACAAACTAATCTGATTCTACTGTAACTTCTTTACTATGTCATCGTCAATACAGCAGTTTAAATTTCCGTCACGCTGTCGGCACGTGTTGCGGGTCGATAGCTCCGTGCCGAACAACTGAACCGTTCCGGAATTTTATCATACAACCTCTCATACGGTTTATTTAAGGTACTATTTATTTCTTGGGTTTCTGCCGTTTGATGTGCTTTGTACAAAGGTTCGGAATCATTTATGTGTAGGCTTAGCAATTGTTTTGTAGGAAGGGTTGAAATGAAACAAGTGTTCAAAATATGGACAGGATTGAAAGTAAAAATATTTGAAAGAGTGAATGTTATCGTACAGTGTAATGTTTCGGTCTAAATTTGTTTTTCGATGCATTTTATTGAATGACTAGAGTTCACTTATGCAGCTTCGCTTCGCCTCCGTGCTAAGGTAATTTTCGTTTCTAAAATATACTGTGCCCACTGTACCTACACCGTGGTTGTTTCATATCATAAAATGTATTAAGTCTAATTTTATAAGGAATAAAACAATTGTCAAAATGTCAACAACGAATGACAGCTGTACTATGGAATCCAAGAACCTTATATATTATATTTGTAGCGGTGGTAGCGTAATGGCTAGGGCATCGGACTTGCGATCATGGGGTTGTTGGTTTGAAACCCACCCATTGCACTACCGACATGAACCCACTCGTAACACAAGCATTTAGATTAGCACGAGGGGTCAGCTTTAATAAAAAAAAAGCTTTATTAAATAAAATATCTACTAATGGATTTTGCACTTAGAACATTCTGAAGACTCTAGTCGTTGTTGCATCTCTTCCTTCCAGTAATTATTGTTTCCCAGAAGAAAGACATGTAACAACGACTAGAGGTTATTTTTATTCTTCAGAAAAATGTTCTACGTGAAAAATCCAGTAGTAGGTATATAAGGTTCTTGATGGAATCTTAATTATCTTGACGATGATGTGTGTGTGTGTGTGTGTGTGTGCGTGTGTCAAACGCATGGCAGTGTGTGTACATTCATAAAAACTTTCACCCCCCTTTTCACCACCTTAGGGGTTCAATTTCCGAAAATCCTTTCTTAACGCTCGTCTACAGTGCAATAGCAACCAGCATGCAAACTTTCAGGGATCTAGCACCTGTAGCTTCGGCTGTGCGTTGATACTTCAGTCAGTCAGGTTCTTCTTTATAGATTTTTTTTAAAAAAGCTTACTAGCAATGTGGGTCGCACTTCACTAGTATTCTTGTTAACCCCTCGTGCTAAACTACATAAATGCTTGTGTTACAAGTGGGTTCACGGCGGTAGTGATAGCGGGTGGGATTCGAACCGACAACCACATGATCGCAAGTCCGATGCCCTAGGCATTAGGCTACCGCCGCTTTTAAATTTAGATTATTATCATAATGACATTAAAATGCCACTGAATAATATATGTATAATAAATTATTTACTGTTACTGCAAATAATATATTTATTCCCTTGCATGTTATTGCATCGCGTCTAGGCAAACGTAGTGTAGGGCGCCCGCCGGCCAGGTGGAGTGACGACTTGCGGAAGGCAGCTGGCAGTGACTGGATGAGAAAAGCCGAAGATCGGGCTCTGTGGCGTTCATTAGGAGAGGCCTACGTCCAGCAGTGGACGAACATAGGCTGATGATGATGTTATTGCATCGATAGTCACAAGCAAGAGAATATCTAATATTTTAGGACACAATCATGATTTTGGTAATAAACCGATTTCATGTTATCGTTGAAACTACAACGGCCGATAGTCTATAAATCAACCAAGGATTGGCCATAAACATATATTCTGTAGAATAGCCTATTTTCTGGAGCTTGTTTAGCCGGAGGATCTATTTTTTTGGGGCGCGAAGGGTTCTTGAATGTTATCGATAATGTTTTATTTTGAGATTATATTGTCGGTAGTTTCAGAGGTACTTTGAATGATTTGGGATTAAAGAATTTGCTTTTGTAAGTTGGGTTTTTTCGGGGTTTGAATTATTTTCTTATATAAAATGTTCCTAGGCTGAACTAGCCATTTTATCAATATCTAAAATTGGATAATTTTACTTAGATTACAATTAAACACTGTTAACTGTGGTGTACATTAGTGCACCTCTGCCTTATCCTCAGGGAATATTCGCAAGATGCAATGAAATGAAAATAATCTACAAATTTTAAAAACATATTTAAGTTATTAATTTATTCACATTTGTTACGTTGTTATCTTCAGCTTTCTTAAAAGAACTGAAAATAATAATTGACTCAATTAACTCCATGGATTTTATATTAGCTATATTAAATATAGCCAATACTTACTTGCGCCATCTTTATAACTAAATGAACAAGAAAAGAAACTTAGTTTGAAAGTCCTGCTATCCACACCGCAGTCTACACGGAACAAGACTGCAATCTACATTATATGCGCCAGTGTATCGGTGGCGGTAGAAGCAGACCTCACATGTTTTTATAGTACCGAAGAAGTTTCGCTAGTTCCCGTCTGGGAAGCTGAATGTTAACCAACGAAGTATTGATCGATTCATAACATTTCCAATAAGTTGTGTATTAGAAGTTTAAGAGAACAAAGAATCATGAATAAGTTGGGAAAATGAACCTCAGCGTACAATCAAAATAGAGGTTGGCCAGTGTTAATCACGATTTAACTATTTGGTTCGGAGATTATATTAATTAATTTCATCTTATTATTGAGTCAGAATACCATCACGCCTGTATTCCACGAAGGGTTAGGCAGAGGCGTACTAATGTAAACCCACAGTTCGCCAGTATGTTTAGGTCCCGAATAATAGGGGGTGAGCCTATTGCTATTAACCAGGCACAAATTCCAGCTGCTACTGAGAATTCACAGAAAAATCCAATTACACTGCTCGAACTGGGAATCGAATATTATTGAGTTATGCGTAAAATTTAATTACATCTCATATAACCAAGCGTAGATAACTAGTGCTTTATTTATGTACACAATTTTCCGAAAGCATACGAGTAGTAAACAGGCAACAATATACATATATATATATAGGTATTTTTCTCTTTTTTCAGGCGTAACTGAAAACTTAATCATAAAATATAAAAAAAATGCGTACGAGATGTCGTATAAACGGTACTAAACCAATATCACACATGTTTTTTATATATGGTGTAAAATCGAGGGGCTGCCTTAGGGTCCCAGGATATATAGTCCAATAAAGCAAGGCTCCGGCCATAAACGTCCACCCGCCACCATCGGCCAACTTCACGGTAAATTGCGGAGGGGGAAAGTTCAGATTTTTCCCCTCAACCGACGTTAATAGTTTGTATTATGAAACGATTTTTGGATATATATTTAAGGCACTTGAGGGTTGACGGAATTGCGGGGCTTATTAACCTTTTAAGCGGTTTTTGCAGTAGTTTCTTCTAGGTTTTCACTCTGTTAGTTTTTGTTGTAATAAAATAATAATGAAGGGTTTAATATTTTTTTCATAAAACCACGATGGGTACTGCTTGTAATGATTTAACAATTATTATGTCCTCAACGGATCTGTCCTTGTCTGAAAAAAAATCTATGGTTTTTTGACATTGACATCACTATAATCAAACTTAGAAAATCACTTGTATGCGTCATCTCTTCTACTACTACTCGTATTTGTCAGTATATTGTTGCTCATATTTTACTGCGACATTTTGCAACAATAAAAAGTATTTCATTCCCCCTGAAATATGGCATCAAGGTTTTGTAGCGCGGGAGTCTGACTGCACTTTACGACTCTATAAAAATAGTTTCATTTTTTATTACCTGCATAACTAGATTTGGAATTCAAATGTAGCGACCGAATTTATTTAAATTATTTTTTATGCATATTTATCACTACCTAAAGCTAAATCTCATCGGTGATAGAAAATATGCAGTAATTTAAAACAGCGACACCTAGCTCATACATTGGGAATATTGCTAGTTTATATCTGGGTGACATGCAACAAAATAAATTATAGCTCTTTTCCTGCCTTTTTCCCTCTACAGACTAACTTATGTATTAGGTATACATATAAGTACAGTACTATTTGCTTTATCCTTTAATTTTAGATTTTATAATTAGCGATAATGTAGTATTTTGATTATATTTAGATTTGATTAGTGCAAAGAAATTATATATAATAAGCAGTGATTAGTTTTTGATATTTTTATGGACTGCGAAATCATGTGCATCGAGTTCCTCAGAATTTTCGAATTCATGTAAATTATGTAATAAGGTAACAAAACAAATAATAATCACTGATTTGCATTTAACTTGAATAACGTTAGTATATACATATATCGACGATTTGTTGTGATCGGAGCTTTTGATGACGCAAATATTTTTATATGAATCCGAGCAATTTGGCGTTAAATCCTTCGATGTTCATGTTTCTAGTAATTTATTGCTCTCATAACATTTTTAGACGACAAAATGAAAAATGTTGACTCGTAATAAATTGCGGCCGCTTCCAATTTAGCCGTCCTTGAATTTCTAAACTTGGCTTTTGGTTCGAGCCCAAACAAACTTAATTCTCTTAGTATATATTTTTTCAGGACTAATTTATGCTAGTCCTAAATTATAAGGTACTACGTGATAAAAAGGAGCATCTAGAGCATCAAGGATTCCATTTTAAATGAATATCTACCAATTAATTTTGAAATATACAAATAAAAAGATATCGACAGGAAACTTAAAATTTCACTTCATAGAGTACACTAAAAAGATTTCTTTGTTTAAAATGTACAGTACAATGGTACATTGGTGGAGACTACATTACAGGTCGTTTCTTTGTGCAAGAAACTTGTACAGACAAAAGCAATATACCAGACCGGAGATACGAAAAAAGAGTAAAATTATTGTATCTTAACGAAATAAATGGGGCAAGTAGTGAATGTTCCGGCGATATAGCGCGCCTCCCGGCTTCACCCCTTGTTTTGAACAAAACTTACTCATACGAAGAAAGGCTTTAGGCCGAGAGCCAAATAGCACTTTTAAAATTCTCCCGAAATTGCTTTCTTGAAATTATTCTTGACTATTTAAGAATTCGTATTTTAAAAATTCGTATCTAGATTTTAAACTCAAACTTGGATTTATTTGAAAACTTTAAGATATATTTTTAAAAGTTTTGGACACCTGGTTAAAACTTGATGTTTGTGAAATATAACACGTACTCGTGTTTTATGAATACTGCGAGTTGAAAAAGTTCTCGTAGAAATGCTTATTATTTGTTGTAAAAGTAATGTTCTGAGAATTAGGTCAACAGGATTTATTCTGTAGTAACCTGCAATTTTGACGCATTATTGTTATAATAATATGTAATAATATGTGAATTCTGACGTTCAGGCGAGAGATAATTCACATATCTTAGTGAAAAGGGTTATATTTCATTGAAAGTTGGTAATTTCTTAGTCACTTAGCATTACACGAGTAATGGTGCGACTATAATAGTAAGAATGTTTCGCGGTAGTTAACGGTATTTAATTTTACACAAACTTATCACCAAAACACAGCATTTTCTCTGAGAAAAATTTCTTAGTACTGAAAAAATTGTAAGTTGACGATATTGAAGGCCGTCATTACTAGTGCCCGTCGTCGCCCCAAACACCACCAAGATCCCGGTGGATGGCAAAAATAGGTTACAGTTACTCAAAATTACTGATTGACAAAAATTTATTTTGCATCCATGGATTTATTGAAGAGTTTTCATGAGTTTAATTTTATAATTAGTTCAAAGCTCTCGGTCTACACTCAGTTGCCGATAGCATCGCCGATCGTGGCGCCTTTATCAGCCATTTTCCCTTCATATCCGATATTATTTTATACCGTGGCCCCAGGGCTCTTGCACCCTATATTTCACAAACGATGGGAAGCTTGTAAGAGATTGGATCCCCCGTTCTATCTGAAGTGGAAATTTCGCATACGCTAACCTCATGGGCGATTTCCTTGTGATCGTGTTTATGATTATATCATTAAGTATGAAAAGTTTGCATTGGTGTGTATAAACATGGTGATAGCAAGTTTGATTGAGAGATCCCGGTGTTACCATACTTTTTCTTGTTGTTAATCTCATGAGGCAAATGCAAGTTGGTACTTTTGTCATGTTTTACGTATGTGTCATCTTTTCGCTAAAAATATATTATTAAATATCTTACCATTTTTAATTATAATGACAAAACGTATGGGCTGCCTGATGGTTGGCAATCGCAACCTATATTCGCTAGCAACATCTTGACTATTCAGTTCACAACCACCTCAGTTCACCATTCAAATTAATGTCAGTTCTGACAAAGGTTATTTGAGATATTATTTTAGCACAGTATTAGAAAATTTGCCCAATTTGGAGTATTTTTTTTTATTTGAATAATTTCAAAATTTTTGGAACACAATCGTACGTTGGATATCGATGGGTCCACTCTTATAAAAGAAGAGATAGCATGTTACAAATCACAACACACATTCACACACATGCAATTTCCCGAAACCACGCGTTTCACAGCAATTTGATTTGGTGTATTTGTCAATCTGTCGGTTCGCTACGTAAGCGCAGACATTGATTCGACCGTTTTTCGTAATTTAATTTGTGTAACCCCCCGCCGCGGCCGGTCCCGACCACCCGTGGGTCCCGGGTTCATCCCGACACGGTTTGGGCGTAACTTTGCTTCGGATCTCTGCGATACTGTCACACATTAGACACGCTGTCAGCTTTATTCCAAATTATGTACTGTTAATATCGAGATTTTTTATCGATATGATCATAGATATTAAAGTCGTGTTCTTGTTTGTTGAGTCATATTGTTATTGACTGGGCGTTGCAGTACATTCGGTAATGGTATTGTTGTCTGCGTGAATTTAGAACAAGTAACTTTACTATTGTGTTTATAAGTAAACAAGCACATTTGTATTCAGCGGTATATCGCACACAAATTCAAATGAATACCTCAATAACTTGTCTGTACGTCGTACATAAAGAGCATTGTCTTACCCACATAAATGTTAGCATCAGGCAAATGCAATCCAATCTTTTTAGCTACAAAAAGGGTTGAATCTGCGCCATTTCACTGTTTCCATTCTAAACAGACAGCGGCATGGCAGAGGTCCAACGAACCCCGTTGTACTTTTAGCTGGGAATCTTTTTACTGGCGCGGCCGAAGGGTTAGGTACTGTATTTAAAGGATTTTTGGAGCGATCCGGTGCTTATTTAAAGCGGTGTAAGCCATTCGTTATTTTTTCATAAAATTTTCGTTGTTTTAACTAGGTTACTTGGAACATGAATATTTAACACTAACGGTCGTGTTTTTGAACATTTTTGCGAGTTCTCAAATTTATTCAGAAAATATTATTTTTGTTGTAATTAGAAAAAAAAATGAATTGGCACAAATCCCAAACTCCGAGCTGAAATTTTCATAGAAAAACACAATAACACATTTGCTCGACCTGGGAATAGAACCACTAGACTAATGAGGCAGCTTTTCAACATAGTATACATGGGTTAACCAATCGCGATAGGTTAATGACAATGCTAGCTTACAAAGGCGAGATCACAAAGGTTACTGCCAATTACCGGACACACTTCCAAAGCCTTCAATTCTAAACTGCAAATGAAGCGACGAACATTAATCGAGTAGAAAGATGGCAGTGGATAATTAGCAGTTACGTTTCAGTTTACGATGGAAAGTCTAAAGATCTATCAATTAAAGTTGTAAATGTTAGTATTCAAACACACGTTACTGTGTGTTATGACGTTTTAGTCCCAAGGTTTCGACATGGTTTTAGTGACCATGTAAATTGTAGGTTACATGAGTCATAATTACATTTTATAATCATTTCCATATCAACTCACAATTCATGAATTTACATGGATTTATGTAGCGATTTGCGTATGCGTAACATACCTAATTAGTTTGACATTTAGGTAGGTATACATAATAATAACAACCCATTATACTGTCTCACGATTGGGCACGGGACTCCTCTCAGAATGAGAGGGATTAGGCTATAGTCCACCTATAGGTAAGTATATTTTCACTGAAGGTCTTATTGTCAGCTACCATCTTGTAACCTTGATAATACTAATATAATCATAATTTATTTTACTTCCTTTCTTTTGCAGCTTATGCCGCAACAGATCTCTCTTCAAGTATTGTTATACGCCTGTCTTACGACTTCCACGAGATGAATGGCTCTTGTAATATTTTTCTTTGCTTTCATCAGCAGGAAATCAGTGCGGTGGCTAATGTCCGCCATATTGTTGTAGATACAAATTGTCACATGTCACAACACATGTTAAGAGTAATGCGCTCCTGGTACTCGCAGTACGGACAACGCACTTGGATCAGAAAATAAAATAATTTTAATGTTTTATTTTTTACTTGGGCGTCACTTTACTGCATTTTTTTTATATTTATGCATAACCAATACGCTAAGGAGCTGCGGGTTGGCAAACATAAAAAAGGTTTAATAACTTTTTGGAGATCTTAGGCGAGTACTTACCTACTTATATCTCTTCATCTATCTTCTTCATCTACATGTGTAAAAAAATGAGTTGCCAACTGCATGAAGATTTTTATTTGAGAATAGTTCGACTAATTTGAATGTTTGTTATCGTTGCGTTTATAAGTAATTTATTTATAAAAAAAAACTTCTTGTTAAACCCTCGTACTAAGCTAAATGCTTGTGTTACGAGTGGGTTCACATCGGTAGTACAATGGGTTGGTTTCGAACCGGCAATCACATGTCATGATCGCAAGTTCGACGCCGTAGCCATTACAGCTACCGCTGCTTCAATTTCAATTATCAGGACAAGGTTTGAATAAAAGTAATATTTTTAAAAATCCAACGGAAAAGTCGGAAATTCGGATGTGAACATCTACGCCAGCGTAGCTACGGCAGGTCACTAGTAAATAATAAAAATACTTGAGAGGTGTCAAGGGACACCCGGATGGAACGAAGTTAAAAAAAAAATAATAATAATAATAATAAATAAAAAAATAATAATTAATTATAATTTTTTTTTAATTTATTACAATTCCTTCACAAATTAATCGAAAGGAACTACTATCTTATTAGAGAGAGAGAGACAGACAAAGAAACATGCGCACGCCGCACAGCTTACAATAGCTTACTATAGCAAAAAGTGTCGTGACAACTTTTCGTAAGATTTTTTTCCGTCCCCTTTCACAACGCGCGATAAGGAACTTCGTTCCAATAATAATACATTTTTATTCACAAAATTATAAACAAAAATATTTCGAAATTGACAAGTCGGTCATCGGCATGGTCTTCATAAAATAGAACTTTGTAAAATGGAAACATGCGTTTTTTTACTTTTGTTATATTGGCTTCGGGCGCTGTATTAACAATATAATAATTCAGTTTTGAGAGTTCTATTTTTCAAAGGGAAAATATGTATGAATTCACAAACTGCATACTCGCACAGAGCTGAAAATGAAGCCTTTGTTTAACTATTTTTTATTCCCACACACCAATTTTATTTACAGTTAATATACGTCTATTTCAAAGCAAGAGAGACCATTTAACTAGAAAATATATTAATAAAAATCTTATTTCATGACGACTTTTTTACACCTACGCATAAAATTTATTCCGAAACCAAATTAATGAATGTAAAACAAAGTTACCACTATAACACATGTATACTTATAAAAAAAATTAAGGATAAAAAGATACACTCAGAAATAATTTTTAAAACTACTGCAGAAGAGGGGCTTTGTCTTGCGAAAACGCGCACGAACTACGGTAGGAAAAACATTACATACGAAGGAGCACAGATCTTTAACAAATTACCACAAGAAATAAAAACCTGCAATAGTTTTCAAATATTTAAAACAAAATTAAAATCTTATATTAATGAATAACATCCGGCCCTGGCGACGGCTTCTTATGCTACCCGCGAAAATTGATTTTAATTTCGCATGTGTCTTTTACTGCTACCTACAATAACTCGTTTCTTGTAATATTTCTGTTGAGCTTACCTGCACAGTTTGTATAACTAGCTCTGCTCACTAATGTTTTTATTTTACTTTTATTATGTTTCTCATTAAGTGAAATTTGTTGAGAATTTCTTTTGAGGAATAAAGATTCTTTAACCGCAAAATATAAAAAATAATATATTAAATAATAATAGCAGTATGGATTTAACATGCTTTCAATAAACTCTTCTCTTTATCATTGCACTCAGACTAGATTGTATTAATTTAACATACCATTACGTCTGTATTCCGAAGGGTTAGGCAGAGACGTACTAATACACCCACAGCTCGCCGGTATGTTGAGGTCCCATGTATTACCTATTCCCATTAATCGGTCACAAATTGCAAACGCCGAGCCGAGCTGCTACTGAGAATTTCATAGAAAACCCCAATAACACTGCTCGACCTGGGAATTGAACCTAGGACCTCAAGCGTAGCAGTCGCGCATAAGGCAGTTAATTTATTGACTGAAAAAGTTTATTTTATTGGTGTTTAAGTAAACTGTCACCAATTAATAAAATATTATGATTCTATCCAGAACTATGAAATTATTAGTATCAAAGCCAGCTACCGTATCACAAACTACCAACCATCGTTATTCCACCAAGGTTTGGGGGAAAAACTTGTGTTATATGAAAGTTGGCGCGAACTCGACGATGCGGCCACACGTGCACTTTATGGTGGCGACGAGACTGACATTTTTTCCCTCAACGCACGCTTCACGCCCCCTTCATGAATATCAGGATCTTGCAGCGCCCCTTGCAGCCAGGAAATACTTGCAAACTTTGAGCGGAAGGACGTGGCTTTTTTAATTTTTGTCGAGTTTGTGACTCCATTATGAGCTGCCTTACTAATTAAGAGAAAGTTGGTAACATTATTTCATGTGATATTTTGCTTGCTTTAGTTGGTTTAACTTACTTGTATCAAATGAAACTTATAAATTAGTGAAGACTTGGATAGTAGAATTATGTCGATATACCTACATAGTTACAATCCATTTTTTTTGCGGGTACTTTTGTAATCCTTGCCTTAGGTAGATTTTCTCTACCAATGTACGACAAAATCTATTAAAAACAAGGAATTTATTTCGCTATTAGCGGACCCGATAGACTTCGTCCTGTCAAAAAGATTGACTCTTTGACGTTAGGAACACACCTACATTGCTTAGACAACAATGAGTGCTTGTAATTTAATATGAACTTTATGCAATAACAATAAAGCTCAAATTGACTCTACGTTTTAGTTAGAAATCGTTTGTATGAGAAAAAGAAAGGCTGTTTTTAGGGTTTTCCGGCAATTATTCGAATTTTTCTCACAAAAACCATGCTTGAACTTCAACGAACATTTAAAAAAAAGAATTGGCCAAATTGGTCCAGGCTTTGTTGAGTTATGCGCTTACCAACACATTTTGCGATTCATTTTTATATTATAGAAGATTACATATTTAATTACCTAATCTACTCGTAAGAGGTCGTTATCCTCCACAGGTTGGAACAATTATTTTTCCATTATGTCTGCTCATAGACTGCAAGTCAAACCAAAATGCCTCGTTAATCTAGATCGTCCCCCAATCTCGATAATCTTCTAAGTGCAACTGCTACTATAGATCTCCTGGGTTTGATTTCCAGGTTGAGCAAGCCGTTATTGGGTTTTTGTTATTGGGTCACGGAGTTTGGACTTGAGTACGGTTAATGGCAATAGGTTCGCCACCCATTACATACGACCTTACCATACCGGTGGCGAACATTAGTACACCTCTGCCTAACCTTTCGGGGAATACAGGTTATGGTATGTTATGTCAAACCAAAATCGATTATTCGTGAGTACCGCACGAAGCATAATTTTTCGTTTTACGCACTTTCTCGGTAAAAATATTCTGTTATAAATCGATTACGCAGTAACACCTTCATATACTGATAATCGATTTATTGGTCCTATTCACGATGCCGCCGGCATACAATTCCAAACTTTCTTCATACAAACTCCATGCAAACTTTGCCGACACCTATTTAAAAGTTTTTTTTTCGTATAATATGTTCTGTACACGTGTCGCACACAAACAAACTTTGTTAATGACACTTTGATGGATTTCTGAACTGTTTTTGCCGAATAATAAAATGGTGTGAAATGCGCCACCCGCGATTTGAGCGAGATTGTCTTTTTAATCTGTTTCGTTTTGATTTATTTTAGAGTAGCTACCTCCTGTATTAAACAATGTTCATTATTAACATTGTTGGCAGTCTCAACTCTAAATTCAATTTTCGGGTTGGGCTGCTTATATTTTTTTTAAACTTACACATCGCACATTTCTAGTATTCTTGTTAACCCCTCGTGCTAAGCTAAATGCTTGTGTTACGAGTGGGTTCACGTCGGAAGTGCAAAAGTGCCGGGTCGGTTTCGAACCGGCAACCGATTGATCGCAAGTCCGACGCCCTAGAAATTAGGCTACCGCCGCTTTATTAAAAAAAAATGATTGTTTTTAATTTCCTAGGTTAAAGGTTTTTAACGTGGAAGAGCCATGCTTCGGCACGAATGGGCCGGCTCGACCGGAGTGTTACCACGGCCTCACAGAAAACTGGCGTCAAACAACGCTTACGTTATGTTTCGCCGAGTGAGTGAGGATTCCGGAGGCCCAATTTCCTTTTAAAAGGCGGGCGACGCACTTGTGACTCCCCTGGTGTTGCGGGTGTCTGCTCGTTTGTCCCCCTATCCTATATAAAAAAAAACCCTTATATCCGTGGTATTCACACTTTCTCGATTTTTATTCAAATTAACCACTTAAATAGCTTGTACAAGCCTTTTTTGTCACCACAAAGCAAACAATGAAACCATCACATTAATTGTATTCAATGTATAAAGGTAAAAATGTTAATACCATTAACATAAAAGGCTATAGAAGGTAATGTAACACGATCCCGACTGTCGCGACCGAGGTTATGTGTTTCACATTCGCATTAACAATGACACGTTTCAAGTTACGTTCTTTTATTATTACGACTATGTAGGTAGGCACGTTACTTAATGTTTATGATCGGTTGAGAAACTGAATGTTTTCCCGGATTTCAAAAACGGGAATTTTCAGTATATTCTCATAAAAGATTGGCTGTACCGGTTTTTGCAAATTCTCAGTAGCACCTAGGATTTTAATTAATGACGATATGACACGAGACTACAGTGTGTACACCCCTGCCTTACCTCTTTCATGAAGCTTGCTTCGTAAAGTCACCTTAAGGGTCCGGTGGAGCTTGAATTGCCCACAAAAACGTAATACCGAAATAAATCTTAATCCAGACAATATTCTATCAAATTATTTTATTATTCGGATTTGGGTACCGTTAATCTAGGTTCCTACCGTACTTTTTCGTCTACTACTTAAAATACCAGAAAATCTTTCCAAACTTGGTAAAGTTATCAAGAATTGCATTCACTTACAATTATTTCCAGTGAATTATTTTGAACGGAAGGGTAGAGTCGGAACCTAGATTAACGGTACCGGAATCCGAATAATGACAGAACTTGATTAAATTGTATTTGAATTGCGATTTATTTCGGTATTACGTTTGTAAGAGAAATTCGGTCCGCTGGACTCATAACTACTACTCGTATACTACTAGAAGCGGTCGCGCGGTAATAATCGCCTATGATGCCAGGGGTTCCAACGCGTATTGAGATATTTGTTATTGAGTCTTATTGAACTCTCGTTTTTCAATTATTTCAGTATTTCAGTTAGCAGTCATCATCCACTTTCAGATTTTAATTACCCTATCACTCAATTCCCATTCCAAAGAGCATCAAACCCCGCCACATTCTGTATCCCGTTCATTTAACACGCAATGAAAGTCGGCTCAATTATATTGTGTAAACAGCCGGCGATCTGTTTGTCATCACGTCATTACTCGTGGCGACTGAATGCCCGCGGGGTTCGCCCAATGATTATTTTGGTCGCAACGCTTAATTTTAGGCCCTTTGCAACAGGGGATGGAAAGTAAACAGTCGATTAGTATTGTGTCGACAGAATTATTGGATCAGTTGTTTTTGTTAAAGGAAGGAAATGGGTGTCAATGGTGTTCAGGTTAATTATAAATACTGGTTAAAAACTTTGTATATTTATTTTAACATACCAAAACGCCTGTCTTTCCTGAAGAAACCAGTTTCACAGCTAGTAGTTATACATATAATAGAGGGCGACAAATTACCTGGGCACAAATCCAATCTCCGAGCTGCTAATCAGAACTTCATAGATTCATCACTACTCGACCTGGCAATCGAATCCACGACCTCGCGTTTTACAGCCACGCTTGACACCACTAGGCTACTAATTTAACGTTAATCTTAACAACTTTTACTACTGAAAATAGGTCGAAAAAAGACACAATAGAAATTGCTTAGTTAATTGATGGTTTGTGTGCACGATTCAAAAGTTTTAGTCGTATTTTGATCAAAAATCAACTGGCGCCTTGTCGATGGTTAAAATATATACGTACGTGATGTGCGCATAATTCAAAATGTGTACATAAACTAAGGTATTTTAATTATGGTTTAAAACTTATAATCATATAATATATCTAAAGAAGTATTTGTTGCTGTTCATATATGTTTTAACTCTAGCTGGATCTATCGCGGTTATCAGCACATGGTATTTTAATAAAACAGGAAAGGACCTTATACCATAAATAAAACAGTAAAGCTCTCTCGGTAGCTTTTTTACTGCATACCGTTTTGAGGACCGGATTGGTTCTTACAATAATTATATACTTACTAAATATAAAAGACATAAATAATATAGGTACTTTCTTCACGTTCTTTGAAATATAATTTATACAGTTAAAACTTCTCATGTTAAACTGGGTTAGTCTCGCTAACATTCACTTGCAAACACAACCACGCTTATCTATTCAATGCTTTGAACAGATAAGTTTAATCAAGATGTATCGATACAGCCTCCGCGATACGCGTCTCTGCCACAAAACAGACAAGTACAAAAGATTCATCATTGTAGAAAGCGATTTGACGCTTTTATAACTGCTACAATCAGTATATCTAGTCTGTAGGAAACTGAGTCGATGTGCATTGACGATTTATTAGGTATTCGCGTGGTGAATGACATAATCAAAAATATTAGCCTTCATAACATTCAAGTTACGTAAGTTAAATTATCAGTAACAAAACTTTCTAGAGATACTAAGCACTAATTATGGGAAGTTTTACACAAACCACGTTTTATTATAAGTTTTCCTTAATCCACATAATTATTATTTTCAAAGTTTTATTGATTCTCGTGCGTAGACAGTTCTAGCGGACATTCTGTATAATCTGTTATTTGGTTAAGTACCGACTCTAACTCTCTATGTGTTTAACATCGACATTAGCATTTTTAATTAAAGCAAGCCGACTGCGTGGGATTTGTTCGGGATTCAATGGATTAATGCACGTAAATTTAGTTTCTTAAATATAATGTTAAATATGGTGTCGTAAACATAATAATATTTTTAGGTTTCACCTTCCTGCAAATGTTTCTTAATAGTTGAAATGTTTATATAAGATACATTTATTTAAATGAAATAAACAACATAAGGTACTCCCGGCCACATTCTGTGCACCAACACTCTTAAATAGGTAGGTATATTGGTTTCTGACACTTACGCGAATATTAGACATTGAAATAAATCTACTTTTTACGGATTTTATCGCGTCGTATTGATATTATTTGATCGCCGACGTTTCGGATCCTTTACAGCATCCATGGCAACGGGTATACTCAGGTGTTGGACGTCGTAATGTTAAAATTACTAACAGCTACCTTACATTTTTGTTAAATATAGTAACTACCTATAATAATACTACCTATATAATACCTGATTAAATTGTTTAAAAAAAATGTTTCTATGTTGTAATACGTACTAGTTGAGTATCTCAGGATCTATTGAATAGTGTAATCAGCTGCAGCTGAAGCTCTCACAGTATTTTCCCAGAGAATATGCATCGAACCACCAGAATCCAATCTAGGTTTCAAATACTAAAATAAAAAGCTTTTCTGTACCAAGCTTTGGCGTTTTGTTCATAAACTAGAATTATTTAGTTCTATCAATATAAACTAGTCTTTACAGCTAACACCATTTACAGGGTTAGAAGGTCTTCCAGGCTATCATTTATCACGCTGAATACATAAAGGAGCGGATAGCAGATACGTCGGTGATCGATCGATAGTTTACAACCTGATTGTGAAGTAACGGGAATATTTCACTGAGGGATTATACCAACACTAGGTAAAGTAAGATGTATGAGTTTATTGAGTTTGGTGGCATATTAATGGTAGATATCGGAATATTTTGTAGTGGAGTTAGAGAAAATTCATGCAGATTCCAGCTCAGTGTTTCAGGATTCCGTCTCCGATGAACTCGTTAAACAAGTGCACTTTTTTTTTTGTTAACGGGGGAAACCTTCCAAAAGGCGTCCGGTCTTCGGGTATTAGACCGGGGAGTGTGGGATTTTTACCCACTAAAACCACCCGGTGGCCACCATCAGCACAGTTTTTTACTGACCTTGCAGGGGTTTCTCAATATGACTGTATTTACATTATATTTTTAGTGTGTTTCCGCATAAGTTTGCTATTTTTCGAAGTTGGTTCGCCGGTTCGTGTGATTTTTTTATTCGCTTTTTTTGTAATTTACTCCCGAGATGGACTGTTGTAATCCGACTGTCAATTATGAAGATGTAGTGTATATTCACAATTGACAGTAAATGTTTTTCTGTGTATACTCGTATACGTATTAAAGTGTTCCATCCAATACCAACATTTGAATATGGTGGATTGAATTGCAAGTCGTTAAAATAAATTAATTGATTTAATACGAATCGGGGCCGTATCGCAAGGATTAAAACGGATTGAATTTAGTAAAAACAGGTCTTTTTCGATACGTTGATTTGATGGAGGCCTGAAAGTGAGCGATTAAATTGTAAATATATTATATATTATATATTATTTAAGTGCAAGTTAGATCCCAATAGTCCTCAATTATATGGATCCTAAACATACTGGCGAACTGAGTACTCCTCTGCCTAACCATTCGGGGATTACAGGCGGGATGATAATGTTATGTTAACTTAATTACTATTATATCTATCATAACAAGAAAAGACATTTCCTCTCCACTCACCGTCTGGTAACCAGAAGTAATGGCGAAAAGTGCTCTGCAAGACGCGGAGATATAAATTAAAGGTGGTCAACCATCCATAAACTGATCTTGTTACATAGTGATCTGTATAGTCAGTCATATTCCCCTCAGCTATTTATTTCTGTTTAACTGATATCCGCTTACTTAGGAGACTGCATTAACTGACAGGTGAGCTGTAATCCTATTTAACTGCGCTCAGAATTAAAAGTAACAAAATATGTAGCCTTTTCAAAAGTAATTTTAAAACACCCAGAGGAAATATTATATTTTTATGTATTTCACTTGTATCGTACATTAAGTATAGTTTATTTGTAGATATGATTACCTATTATATATGTCGTGGGCCGATCGTTTATCGAAATGCTGGCATTTCGTGATATGGACGATTATTTCATGATGTACCTAACGGTTAGGCAAGTTAAGTTAAGGTAGCTGTTAGTAATTTTCACATTTAGACGTCCAACACCTCAGTCTACCCGTGACTTTGGATGCTGTAAAGGATCCGAAACGTCGGGAATCAATAATATCAATACAACGCGATAAAATCTGTAAAAAGTAGTTTTATTTCAATGTCTAATATTCGCGTAAGTGTCGAAAACCAGTATAAACCCTGATTTATCTAGCTAAAACTAACTAATTGCCACACATCTGTTACCGAAGTATATTAGACAAAGGAATCGTCCGCAGTCGCGAACAATGTGCCAAATATGTCCGTCGGTTTCTCGCGGTAAAAACACAGAGTGGCGTAATTAATCGAGTGACCGCTGCATGCGGCCTAACGAGCGGGCGCGGGTCACACTGGGTTTTAAGTTGAGAATGTTATAGAAATAAAGATAAATACTTCATAGAACATGTCGGCTGCAGAAAGTTTATCTTAATGGGTATGACTGAATATTTTGCTCCCAGACTTTCCCTCAGAAGCAGGTGAAATCAGACAGGGTAAATTAGAAAGTACATTTCAGAGTGACAAACAAGCACTATTGTTAAGTAAATATAGGTACAGAGAATTTAGTATCCCTCTTGTTAAATCTCCAATCTACTCTCTGCTCTAATTAAAACTCATTTGTTAATTTAAATAATTAATTACTAGTTGAACGTGAGTGAATGGAAGTTGAGAGTTTGTGAAGCACATGTTATCCGCATTGCCGGCATGGACCTCTGTGGAATGCTAAGGATTTTTATAGTGCATAAAAATCAGGTTCAGCTTCTTTTCGCATTCGTATGACTGTCATTATGAAACGATTATCGGACTGCAAAAAATATTAATATTGACCTGAAATGTTACCGTGGGAATGAGATTATTATTTACAGAATAACACATTCGGATAAGATTACTACTCTATTCTACCTAACTTGGAGCCAGAAGTTGTAAAGAAGGTACTTTTATCGTGACGTAAAAGGAACACTTGGCACTTAGTCCAATTAGCAAATGTGGCCACTTTTTATACTTGCGAAGACAACAAAAAGGCAGTCACGACTGACCATCACAATTACTGACTTCCACTACATAAGCTTAACTCACAAGCAGAAACATCTCATAGTAACACATCAGAGCCTCTGCCCCACTTTACATTAGCTGGACATATAATAGACAGATACAGTAGGCAAGGTGCATAAATTATACGAAAATTCATTATCAATATTCTCGAATGCTTGACGAAGGATTTGGTGATCGCAATAATAATTCATTCTGCCTTCTTCTTTCTTGGTTACAATCTCTGTTGTTATTCAAAGAAAGACAAAGCAAAAGAAGATTGTCAAGAACTAGCAATCGTTGACCTTCTGATCTTACTTATTCTATCCAACAACTCACAAAACGGCTAAAATCGGGAAAAATCCAGATACGTCCGGCGCGAGCCGCTCGGAACTGGTTATTTCCTGTCTTTAGATTAAGATGGCCGACCGTATCGTTCTATCACAATCTACGTCTGCACACTCGAGTGTTGGAGAGAGACAGCTAATGGTTATTTCATGATAGATTTCGATACGTCGAAAAACGTTGGTGGCGGCTATCGCATCAACACTTGAGCCTGATTAAATGACGGTCGGGATCGTTAGGACCCCGCGGAAATTTGTTTCTGGCCCGCCTTTTCTCGATTCGCAAGTAAATAGTTCGGATTATACGAGTTGCGGTGAGCCTCCGGCGATATCGCCCTCTGCGGAGTCTGTTCGCCAAATCATTGATTCGGACAAATCTTGGATTGTTGAGTGAAGGAAAAATTCAGTATATTCATGGGATGTATGATTTTATGAACCCGTTGGGGTGTTTGCGTAAGGAAAAGATAAGGACCTTCCAGAAATGTGATGAAGGGTCGGCATTGAAACATAAATATTCTACAAGAATATAAGATTTCTTGTACTAAAGTCGGTTACACGTTTCCCATGAATAATGTCAAGTACTTTATTTGGACTTTTTTATTTCAGAAATCCCATGAATCTTTCACTACTCAGGAAGGCAGCGGCGAATGTCAGACTCGTACCGACTAAAAACCATGTTTCGCTTCCCTCACTTTATGGTTGGGACCATTGGATATGGCATCACATTCACTACGATCGTAACAAAGTTTATTTGAGTTTGCCAAAATTCTTGGTAGCCGCTTACCATCATGCGGGCCGTATGCTTGTTTGCCACCTTAGTGGTATAAAAAGAAACACTTTTCTCGACTTGGGAATCGAACCCAGGACTATCTCGTCAGTCGAACTCAGGACCACTAGGTTAAAGAGTCAGTTAAAACTTACATTATAATCAATTTGGTCTCTAAGTTTTATACCATTAAGGCAAACCGGTACGTTCACAACCTGCCCGATGTTAAGCGCTAACCGTGGTCCGTATCTCGTGGGCTTTAGGACTTTAAACTGTTAGTCGCACGTTCCCACCTTGAGACGTCAGATGCTAAAGTCTACTGATTCTACGTATTTATCTACCTGTGATTTTTTTCTAAATAAGTACTGTACAAATCGTTTAAGTAATAAAAGATGTGATTCCAAGTCGTTTCAACACTACTATTATTTACTAAACAGAATATTCTAGGCAGCAAAGCCTTTGTGATTATTATAAAAGTCAAGCTTGGCAATACGATCGAGACTTGAAGGATTCTTTTTATCTCTCGTCAAAATGTCAGACGACCCACTTCTGGGATATTTCGTAAATCCAATTTTGTTTTACTTTAGTAAAGGAAAAGGCGATGTTTTAACAAGTTTAAAAGAATCGGCTAACCCTTTCAGACAGAGTTTTTGTAAAGTAATTTTTTGTTATGCCTTTATGACAAGCTAAGATTAAACTGACAGAATATTCGCTACTAGCAAGTGGTGAAACTGTTTTTTAATTTACTTGATACTCGTTAATAAATCACTTGATTACGAGTATTGATCATGAGATGTCGTACAACAGTCACACAGATGTTAAGAAACCAAAATCAAAGCACATTTGGGTACAAAGCTAATTATTAAAATTTCTTTAACAGTTAACCCTAAGTTTTAATGCAAGATGATAAGAAAGGAGTTTCTACGTTAATTACAACTCCATCACAATTGTTTAGCAATAAAGAGTATTTTAATGACATCTCCGCGATCAGTAAGGGCGCGTTTTATCGCCACCATAGACATAAAATTTCGCCGCCTTCGGCTAAACACAGACTATTGGCGTTTCTTATCGCTTTTATCGCATAATCGTTGGCGGGCTCGTACTCAATTAGTGTTAGAAATGTTCCAGTACACATACGGGAAGAGTTGTAATACGGGCACGTTGCAATTTTTCTCATATTGAGAAAATAGTGAAAACTCATTGCTCCAAATAAAATTTTGATATTCAGTCACATCTTTACACTGAAAGATGTCGCTAGCTAACATAGTTGGGGAAAAGCTAAGCTAATATAATACATTTTCTTACGTGATCATAGAACCTTTTGTCAGGCTTTTGTAAACTTTCATATCACATTCATACATACCATCACGCCTGCATTCCCCGAAGGGTTAGGCAGAGGCGTACTAATGTGCACCCACAGTTCGCCGGTATGTTTAGGTCCCATGTAATAGGAGGCGAGCCTATTGCCATTAACCGGGCACAAATCCAGATTCCGAGCTGCTACTGAGAATTTCATAGAAAAACCCAATAACACTTTGCTCGACGTGGGGATCGAACCCAGGACCTCTAGCGTAGCAGTCGCGCTTGGGACCACTAGACTAATGAGGCAGTCATCAATCACATTCATTATTCGTTCAAATGAACGTAGATGACGCAAAAATGGTGTGCTAGGATTGCAGCAAGTGGAAATCTGTAGTCTCTGCCTACCCCACTGAGAGACAGGCGTGAAAATATGATTGTATCTGTCATAATCATCATGAATACCTAAATAATATTTAGTCATGTACAAGCCTAGATAACATTTAGGTTAATTTAATTCGGATATACTGCGATTTGTTAAATGCATCTCAAACCTCCATACTTAACTGTGCGCCCTATCTGTAACAACATAAACCGTATATTTCCACTTTGAGAGTAATATACCACAGTCAAAAATGGCAATTAAGTAAGACCAAAAGGCAATTCTACTGGCAATACTTAGACGGAGTTTCAGCCGTTAATGCAATTAGTATGCCTACCTATATTGTTTGGGGAGGACAGGTCGACATTATAAGGATTAGACACATTGGCTCAAGCCTCCGTAGGCGTCTTACCTGAAGTTAGGAGGCTATTAAGTAGATTACAATTTACTTGCGATAGTTTTGGGATCAGGAGATATTCACAATGTGCTTTAATTCGTGTGTAGACGTAGAATATTGTGTGGATACAGAACCAGTCAATACAGATTTCAATTCTTCTTCTTATCGAATCGACAGCAAACTGAAAGAGAAGGGCAAAAGAAGATAAATAATTAACACATTAAACTAAATTGGCCCAGTATTCCGCTACGCACACGGCATTTTCTGTAGATTTCAATTAAACTGTATCTATGTAAGTGAGAGTTGTATGTTATAACGTTAAATAAGATAAATTATAATAAATTAATTAACGTTAAATTAAAACTGAAAAAGGCATTTAACAATAGTGCTATTTTGTAATGTTAATTATACTTTTTAGTTTTAGAACAGCCTGCATTTGATCCTCATCAAATTAAAAAAATCGAATTTTCAAATGATCAATGATTCATTGATCACACGTCACAGCGAATCTTAGTCTCTAAGGTATAGTTACAGTTACGTTAGTTGCAATTTTTATACACGTCCTTTAGTAATTTTATATTGATTTCCTTTTATAATACCTATCTCTATTCAGACTGCACGGCTAGCATTTCGCTCTGATATAATAAATCGCAACAAATCTCATAAATTATACGACAGGAATGGGAATATGCTACAAAATCGTTGATTGTAATTGCAAAATAAAATGCGACACAAACACAATATTTAATAATTAATCATGAAAAATATAATTCCGGTCCCAGTTGTAACATTCCAGTGATATTTTTGCGAGTGGGGAGCAATTAATAGGGCATTAACGAACGATATTTGTCGCAATAAATAACAGCACGTGTTGGACGCAAATTCGCGGAGCTCGCTGATTTATAAAATGACGGTGGACGCGGTTGATGTTGCCCAGAACACAGTATTTGTTCTGTTTTGGTCTGATATAGTTTTGTATTTCGCGGATCGTGAGAACTAGAAATAATTAAATAATTGTATTTAATTAAGACAAAGACGTTGCCTTATGTGTAGCAACACTAAGTTAAAATTTTTGATGGATATTTATAATCCAATTTAAGAATTAAGATACGTAATCAAAATATTTGTTAAAAATATTATCAGATTTCCAAGCTATGTGGATTATGAACCTAAGCTGAAAAACCGAAAATACAAGGAGGTTACACCACATAAATTGTAAATGGTACCTGTAAATTATTCAGATACCGAGCTTGAACGAACAAAGCGCTGTCAATCCGAGCAGTGTTTAAATAAACGCCCCCGAGGCTGGCGCGGCGTGTCACGTTAAAAACGTTACGTCCGAATACCGCTATCGCTATGTAGTGCACACAATACGCCAACGATGCAGGCAAGCAGCGATTATGTGTTGCGATTGTCACCACAAGTCATTCTGATCAGTCTGTATTTTTGCTGAATTTTTTACTGAATGCCGTTTTGTTACATAATTACTTTAACTACGTTATTCTGTGTTAATCAAATTATATAAGTAAATTTTTTTTACATTATAATACAGTTACGAGGCTGCTATAATCCTTTGTTCGTTAAAAATGTTAACCATTACTTTGTGCTTGTTTTATGGTTCGTTCTTTTTTTTTTCCTCTAATCTTCATTGTTTTCATGA
Organism: Acronicta aceris; assembly: GCA_910591435.1. Taxonomy (NCBI): domain Eukaryota; kingdom Metazoa; phylum Arthropoda; class Insecta; order Lepidoptera; family Noctuidae; genus Acronicta; species Acronicta aceris. The sequence continues at coordinate 414,637 of OU342767.1, read as the reverse complement.
ATAAAAACCTGTAAAAACACACAATAAGAGCGTTATTATCTTTCACATGATAATTTAACAATAGCAAATTGTTGCACGATTAAGTGCGGATAATTAAGAGAAAGTATTAATAACCACGTTTTTTGTATACATTATATTCAAAAGAGTAAATATAACTAGGGAATAATTCCAGTGTTTCCAGTATAACTGTGTAAAAAAAAACAAAAAAATCTAGGTTCATTCATTTTATTTTAAAAACGTAAATGGTCCGTATTCTAATAATACCACTAAAAATAAAAATATGTTTATGAAAATGAAGATTGCGAACGTCCCGTGGGAAGATTCTCCAGTTAATTTAATGTCACAAATTGGGTTTCCCCTTACGATCAGCTTGAAGGATTTATATAAACCGCACGCGATATTTTTACGAGAAGCGACGTGGCATTGGATTCGCCCGGTCTTGGAGACGTTGCTGTAATAAGACCCCGGTTTATTTAAGATAGATTGTAATTCACAGAATATATTGTACTAAAATATCTACCCTTGAGACTAAACAGTCGTAAAGTGCCAAAAAGGAAGACAGCAATAGTGTTTGGTTATAGAAAAACGGTATGATGCTAAAATCTAAATATTATAGTCAAGTCATATCTTGCCATGATACTGGCTGCGACATAAAATTTGTCGCCGAACGTATATATACGTATACTAACGGGCCCGGCAAACGTTGTCTTGCCCTGTATCATCATCTTCGTGTCCTTGTCCCAGTTTATTTGTGGTCCGCGCAGCATGTCCTTTTCTTCCATTCATCTCTATCAGCTGTCACTACAATCATTCATTCCCTTTCCCATGTCTTGCCCTGTATATAAAAAAATCGTAGAACCCGATTGCGGTGCCACCTACCGGCTCAAATTGTAAATCTAAATCATCCAGGGATCCGTTTAAACATACACCAAAAATTAATGGAAATCACACCAGCAGCTTATGAGGAGTTCGGACAATGCACAGAACGCCATCGCAACCGCCTTACCACCGAAATAGAAAACAACGCCGTATTAATTTGTGTTCTTGATTTATTTCTGTCAAATCTGTCAATCCGTTCCCGATACAAAATGTATGAGAATATAAATTTTCTTCATAATGTTCTTTTTCGTGTTTTTTTTTTCAATGTTTTAATAGTTATTCCGCTATTCGGGGATAAGACAAAATATACGGTTATTTTTTTATAATGCTTAAGTAATATTTCAATTATTACATTTGTTGACAAACATGTACTTTCCATCAATATTTTTCGCCGACCGCTTTCCCAATACTTTGCTAATACATGTAACCAACAATACATTTCAGTATAGACCACCCCGTGCCCCGCGCCCGCGCGCCCCGTGCCTCGTGCCTCGTGGGACGGTCACCACTTTATTTGATTGGCCCTAATGACCGCCGTGATTCCGTAGCTTGAGTGCTGCGGAGTGTGAGTGATAGCGAGCATATGCTTACGAGTAGTACAATTATAATAATAATAATAATTTATTAGAGGTCAATCACACATATCTTAAAACATAAATTACAGAACATTATTTGTACAAACAATTAACACATATAAATGAACAACTGACGATTACGTACCTTAACCCTCAAAAGGTGAACAGGTTACAAAGTTAGAATGTCATACATTGTTTTTTTTAAAACCGAGCTGCAAACATAACCCTTCAACTAATACAAGTGGTGTTTGCTTTGATTTTGAAACAAATATATTGCCAAAACAATAGGTGGTAGCCCCTATTAACACACTTTTTTTATACCACTAAGGTGGCAAACAAGCATACGGCCCGCCTGATGGTAAGCGGTTACCGTAGCCTATAGAGGTTTGCCAGGGGTATCAGGGGTATCGCGTTGCCGACCCTGTAAATCCAGGAAGAATAGTTGGGCTGGCAGCATAAAAGACAATGCGTGATGCTTACCCTATCTGCCAACACAACGCTTCCTCGCGGAGCTCTGGCGACCTTGCTCACCGTTAGGAATACCGGGCATCATAATATAATTTCGTAGTATCAATATCTCCAGCTATCACTCAGTACCAACCGCGCTGCTAAGCCCCGTCCTAAGGGTTCCATACATTTTCAGGGCCATTGAGCCGGCGTTTCCAGAGCAACGATAATAGCTGGCTTTAAAATGTTTAGCATTACCTATGAAACAGCTCAACGTGATCACGTAAGTTCACGTAATCTTTGCTTTGTAGGCTCCCTTAAACGGCTCCGACTACTCTACAGCGTACCATAAACGATGAAACTGTATGTAAGCGTTTAAAATAATTTTACATTGATTCTTCTGCCTCTTACTTTTACAAATGTCTAGTAATGTCCACACCTGCTAGATAGTAAAATTACAAGCAAGAGACTACCTCGTTGGTTTAGCTAGTACAAGGGCGGTTGCTGATCGTTGTCATGGGTTTAATTTTCAGTTCTAGCTTTGAGTTTGGATTTTTACTGCGTTACTGATAATACCGGTGAGCAGTGATGACTTGTTAATATGACCATGGATAACATTTGTGTATTATTTTAATAATTTTTTTTTCAATTCATTCACAATGAGAGGAGTCATTCTCAGAGGAGATCTCTGTCCAGCAGTGGATCAACATAATGGTTTGATGATGACCGCCAGACTTGTCGCACTTTTTGATTTTATCACAGGAAAAACTGCCGCGGGCTGCATTTAGTTCTACCAGAGACATACAATTTAATTGAAATTAAGAATAAAGATGGGAAAAGCAGCCACGACGGATTTTCCTGTAGGTAAGGGAATAGCTATGTGTAGTCATTTAGTCAGGGGTTCCGAAAATATTATTTAATCCTTTTACACATTTTTAGTTTTGAATTTTAAGTTATATGCACGCTTGTATCAGTGGTACGGTGCTATAGACGAAAACCCTAATACAAACGTTAGGCAGCTTCGCTAATAAAGGATTACTCGGTTTGAAAATCATCTGAAACGGTACTGTTTACGTTGAAATAATTGTTTGCGTTGGATTCACTAAGTCGGGTCTTAATTTATCCAATATGTCTAACGCTTACGACCACTAGACTAATAAGGCAGTCTGTATAAAGTGATAAAGTATAAATTGAAAAAAAAAGTAGTCTTTTCTTAGTTACTTTCTTCGGTATGCTACGTGAGCGAAACCGCGCTCAAAAGCTGGTAAGTATTCGTAGCTATATGGGGACATAGGAGTTATTATGTTATTCTATTTTCAAGTTCCTACCATAAAAAAATCGGCTATCCCTGACACAGTTTCACCGCCCGTTACCCCGTAAAAAAATGAAAATCTAAAATCCCTGAAACAATTAAATACAAATTATCTTGTTTCTAATTTTGAAGAATAAAGACTTTCATACAAACTTCTCGTCATCCATTCCCCCCCTTCAAGTTGAAATTTCCAAAAACTTTTCATAGCATTCTTACGTTATAAAATTAACCAATGTTCTAAATTTTCAGCTTTCTATGCTTTGTAGTTTTGGCTGTGCGTCAGGACAAACGACTTTATAAGTACATATAGATTAAATTGTGATTTAACCAAATAATGGCCGAATTTCTATACACACATACATACACTCGCGCCTTTCTCCCACAGGGGTAGGCAGAAACTATAGACCGCCACTTGCTCTTCGATATTTACGAATTTGTATAAATATTAATATTCACGACCTGCACAATAATACAATGGTTTGACATTTATGTATTTAATACCAACATCAAAATCACGGAATACATTCATACACCAACGACTTTACTTAACGTTATCTGCGTTTCGAACCGAAGTGATTTCCTGTTTAATCCGAAATATATTACCGTTATAAATTATAATTAATATACCAATTTCAGTATCACATGTATTCTAATTGAATGTCTGTTTGTATATTACTCTTAATCGAATAACTTTACACCATTATTCCGAAGGGAAAGTGACTTTCGATGTTTTTCCGTCCTCTATAATATTTAGGTACCTATGTAGGATTGGAAAGTAAAAAAAAATGAAGAAAATGTATACACCTGTTTACGTTGTTATTGCGTGTTATTGCGGATGTAATCATGTTAGAAATGTATTAAGTGCAGTCATATTTAATATGTTCCCATTTGGACAATGAGAGCGGAGTCACAGGCGAAACCTATCCCAACCTACATTACCTCCATGAATAATAGTCCTATAAACCGAAACACCTAGTAATTTCAAGTGAAAATAAATCACTTTATGATTGAGAAATCTGGTAAGATAAGGAATTGACAAATATTTCCTCGTTAGATATGCATGGCATACAAATGTCCGAGGCTCGATCTGTATTAATATAATATTTCATAGCACAACGAGACGCGGCTAATGGCCGTGGGTGTGTGAAACACGATCAGCTCCTACTATGAAATAAATGATCAGTATTATAATCACTAACCTAATAATGATATTGTCAAACTCGATTTTGTTTCCGAGGAAAAAAATGAAATAAAAAAGACGATCATTTGATTAATTCGATTCAAGACACACTTTACTGTCCAACTATGGGGTAAAGGCTCAAACGGCCATCACAGAAAAAAAGAGAGAAATATCATTAAGAGTTCATTACTCTGGGCTTATTTTAGATAAAATGTACATACAACATTAATCAGAAGTAGTGTAATGGCAACTGTAATTAAATTAACACATCTAAACTCCCATAAACGTTAATAGTCCCTTTAATGGCACCCTTACACACCACAAAATAAGTCCATTATAAAATACCATTATCACATAAATCAGTTTGACATCGTTATTTTATTGCGCAATAAATAACGCGTTATAAAGACGCTAAACATGTTCCCTATGTACTCGTAACTCACTTGTAAAATACTAACGATAACAAGTGGTAGTGGCAACACCTTAGATCGTAGAAACGAGGTAGATTTAAATAATGTCTTCACGTCGCTTCATAGAACTAAAATTGCATTTGATAAATTCAAATGAGTGATGGTGCAGAGACTGGCCAATTCCTATACTGCCGATCATTGGTTCCATATCCAGATTGTACTATATTAATGTAATCTTTCGCCAATTCTATGTTGTTACTAGTGGTTTGTATATTTAATCCTCTTTTGTACAAATAGTAGAAAATAAGGACCAAACAAATCGATAGGACTGAATGGTCCGACTTCTATCCGATTATTTTTTGTATTTTCTTTTAATTGAGAAATTCATAAAAAAATTAATGTTGTGCCTACATAAAGCTCTTTCCATATTAAAACGTATCTGATGTCACTTGCATGTGCACATACATACAAACCACAACCAAGGTGACTCATGACTATCTGACGTATCTACCTTATTTCTACGATCTCGGCGGCTTCGTATCTTATCTGTTAAACACAATTATGTATCTGGCTGTAATAAATCAGGGTTTAGCGATATCTGCGGGAAATCTGTCCGTCTGTCCGTGATTAATAACGCGTCAGCGAGAGCGGGTTAATGAATACTTGGAACTTAGGATTTTAGAATTAGTTTTAGACTTCGATAGTTTGACTGCTTTTATTGGTGTTTGCAGTCTGGAATTGAATTAAGATTGCTTTGGTTTCTCTCTATCAGAAGGGATTCAAGTATTTTGGTTTTGCGACTAACTTTGTCTTTCGGAACATAAAATCGAAACCTAAAAATAATATATCCGCACTCTTAATTGCTCTTTAGATCTTAAGTTTTTTATCTTACTTAGGTACTTTCGACGTCACGTTAACGATTAACTCTGTGATACGGGTTTCGCGTTGATCCCCACACGGAACAAATATTTGTATGATCTACAGGTAGTTGTTCCGGGTCTGGACGGTTGTGTATGTGAAAATTTCTGTTTGTAAAAGCACCCACGATACAATAGAAAATCCTAGTGTAGTGCAAGTGTTCTGAGCTAAGTTTAAGACGACCAAAAATGTAATAGTACAGACAATTTGAAAAGGAAAATGGTTCAAAACAACACTTACGTAATAACCCTTTCTTTGTCTTACAAAGACAATCGTCTGCTATTTCTGGTGTATAATTTCTCGGTATCTTATCACCGAAATCCATTAAGCTAAAGCTTTTAATTATAAATGCTCCATATAATTAACACAAATTCCCTAAATTCAATAAATCCATCCGTTCCAGCCCACAAGTCTCTTGCGACATACCACCTACTATAATATTAAAGGGTACAAATTAACCTATTTCATTCAGGGAGAAGCAATCATTTAAGTATGAATTAACTATGAGTTAAGGGACACGTAACGATGAGTTAATCTTTGATCTTCAGCATTGGTTTTGATTACAACTTGTGATGTGTGTGAGTAGGTAAGTGAAAAGTTAAAATCTCGGAGTTTCTCTAGATTTGTTGAGGACGGCTGCCTCTTCGCCACTATTTCGGGTAGTGTTGAAAAATTCAACATATAACGAGTTCCCAGATATTTAAAAAACCTTCATATAACTACTTATATATTGGATTTAAACATAATATAATGCGATTATAACTTAATGCAATATTATATCATGAACCGCAGATACGAAAGTAGGTATATTACAATGACCCAAAACTATATTTTCATGTGCTTATGTAAACGTAATATACAAAGCTAACTTGTACATTAATCAATTAAATATGTATCTATTAAAAATATTTTTGATAAAAAATACTCTCACATAGAAGCTTTAACTATTACAGTAACTCATTCTAACTGTAAGCACAGCTTTACTGAACTGTATTATAGAACAAACAGCCCACGTGCCGTCCACCCACAAAGCCATAAGAAAGCCGAAAAGGATAAAAAAGTCTAGCGTATCCATTTAAGTCTAGATCTGCAGCACGTGACCTACCTAGAGCTGAAACTATTTCAAAGTTTGGAATATAAAGCATACCAATAAAATAACGTATTATAAATTCCAGAAGAATCTACATTGCAAAGTTTATATATGTTTACTGCTTGTCAACAGATTTCTTAACTAGACATTTTTAACTACACATAATTATCTATACAAAAGTAGCATGAAACTACTATATATTTTTAGTCGGTTTGGAAAAAAACGAGGCTCGGACAAATTGTGAGGTTTTTCAGCGAGGTAAGTTAAAAAATATGTAAACTGTTTTTACAAAATTTTGATAAACCTTTGTTTCATTTTGTTTTATATCAACTGTGTAATTTTTCATTTTAATACTAAGTTAAAACAAAAACCAGAGCTATTTATCTCAATTGGTTATGGATCCGTGTAGCACGCGTGTTTTGCAGATGTTACGAGGCGTTAGATTTAATATGATCCTTTTCTAAGTTATTATAATAACAAGAAATTTAAAAACGATCATTGATACATAAGTGTGCAAAAACCACATTTGGCTCCATCCAACCCTTATCTTTAGGAAAATTGAAGAGAAAAATCATTTTCAACTTATATGGTACATAAACCTAATTTTATGGTAATTACTGTCATCAAAAAGCAATATAACGATGTCGTGTGCGGCATGAAGAAACGAATATGTTATTATTTGAATACAGATGACGTGGCTCGTGGCTCGTTGGTATTCAGAGCGGGCTGCGAGGCTCGGTATAAGGCACAGTTTCATGTTCTCAAAGCTGCTATAATCTCTGCGTTCCGCTTTGTAACTGTTATATTAATATTATTAATCACTGTTAATTTTAGCTTGGATTATGTTATAGCTTTACTACTTTAATGCAAATATATTATTGACTCGTCTATCGGTAATTCGGTATTGAAACTAACTGTTATTTGTTTAGCTAAATTAGAAAGCGGATTCCGCTATAAAATTTACATTGATAGATGACTTGAAATAATGTAGGTACGGAAATGAAAATGAGTAGGTATGTTATGTAGGTAAATAATAAAAAAACAGAAAATAAAATAATATATTTACAAGCAGCCTTTAAAGGTAGAGAAATAAAGTTATAGTTTTGTTAAATCGCAGGCAAAATTTTAATTTAATTTCAGTTTTAAATTACCGTCATTATTCATCTCGTGCAATTTAAATGAAAAATAGTCCTTTAAAATATGTAGTTTTAATTTAAGCTTGGTGTAGACAATATTTTTCCCTGGAACGCTGCCATCGCAGGAATTAGTTCAACACCTGCATTCCACAGAATTTGTGAATACAGAAGGTTGATTTGATACAAGTCCCAAAACAACGTCGTCAACTTATCTGAATTTGATGTTAACAAAAAATTAAACAGATTACAGGATCAAACAATAAAAGGTCAGCTATGTATAAATACTTACCGATGTTAATCAAGATTACTTTTCAAATACCTTATTGTACGATTTATTTTCTATTGTCTGCTTATTTTCTTAAGTGTTGCAAAGTTAAAGTGAATATATACTCCTTCTGTAAGTTATTTGTGTGTAATCCCAACAGATAAACGTTGCTAATTACATTTGTTACCTAGTACGTACTAAAGCTAAGTACTCAGTGTACGCAGGATTTTAAAAGATTTCTTGTGTGATTTAATTATTTTCTTCACGCTTTATAGGAGAATTACTATGAATGGTATGTCAAGTTAGATGTGCAAAAATCTGAGAGAATTTAATTAGTTACGCGTATACTTAATGTATACTGATGTATTCCGTCACCCTTTCAAGAATTTCACCTCTAAATTGATAAACTCCTTAGAATGGTAAAAAAAAGACCCCTCTTAATATTCACATGCCATCACGCCTGTATTCCCCGAAGGGTTAGGCAAGGGTGTACTAATTTACACCCACAATTCACCGGCATGTTTAGGTCCCATTTAATTGGTTGCGAGCCTATTGCCATTAACCGCTTGCCACTAGCTGCTACTGAGAATTTAATAGAAAAACTTAATAACATTGCTCGACCTGGGAATCGAACCCAGGACCTCTAGCGTAGCAGTCGCGCTTGGGACCACTAGACTAACGATGCAGTTATTATACAGATTCTGATTAAAATCCCGTGAAATAATTCTTCATTTCATGTAAACGAGGATCAAGATAAATAGTATAATTATGTACCTATATCCAGCCACAGACCTACAATACTAAGTAACTTACTTGTTTATTCAACACACACAAGATAAAATCCGGTAAAGATAAACAAACACAAGAACATTTCCCCTCCTAAGTCCTACTTAAAATTCTCTCTGAAAATCCAGCAAAAAATCTACGAATAAATTGTTTTTACATTCAGTTTCATATCTGCGGAATTAGCGCCACCTGAAGCAGATAAACGCCTTTAATTACCTCTGTTGTCGACCCTCCCCGCCCCGCAGGTGGCCGCTTCACCCCCGCGCACACCCGCACCGCTTCGTTAGCACGGATAACGACAAAGATTGCATTACGCTGAACAAAGAATAGATGAGTTAGGGCACAGACCGGCAAAACTATGATAAGTAAAAAATGAAAAGTAGTAGAAAGACTGCGTTTATAGCTGAACAGAAAAATCATAAACAAACTCTTTTTTAATTTTTAAAAAAAAAAACGTTGCCCCACACTAGGATTTTCACCTGTATCGTGGGTGCGTTTACAAACACAAATTCTCACATACACAAACGCCCAGACCCGGAACAACTATCTGTAGATCATACAAATATTTGCTCCGTGTGGGGATCGAACCCATAACACGTGGCGCAGAAGCCGATCGCTCAACCGCTACGCCAATCATGTCGTCAATATTATGTCATCATATTGGTGATTATGATAAGAATAATTTATTTGCATAAAAATTGATTTACAAGTGTCACTATAATTAGCCATAATATTTATAAACGCAGAAAATAAAGATAAATGGTATATGTATATACTTTGTGTAATAAATCTTTCATTTAAAAAAATTGTAAAACGTAAAGGAATTTTGTTTGATACATAACTGACATCTAATTTTTCAAGCCTTGTAAACCTATGGTTAGAGGTTTTTTATCTGACAGCACTCTAAAGAAGATCTTTGATAACTCTCAAGTTATCTGCCGGTTTCTTCAGTTTGTGGTGAACCACAAGATCTAAGCACCTACTTGTTGGGAACTCAATTTCAGAACTGTAATGAGTCAAAGCCACAGTTTATATAAGCCAGTCGTATAAACGTTGTATTGTTACGTGGTTTAGTACTTAGAACTCGGAACGTTTATTGTGGTACTTTGTGTACCTATTCTGTTCCGCACATAAAGGAAAAGTCTTACTGGGTGTGTGTAGGTAGTAAGTGAGGATTCGGCAATCGAGCGCTCATTTGATTCCGAACTTTTTTCCCGAGTTAAACATTTGTTTCTACACTATTTTCAGTTTTAGGAGGTTCACAATGACGATAGTGCTGTACTTTGTACACTACTCCTAAAGTTTGGCCAACAAAATGTTTCAACTCAAGTTCGCTTAGCTTCGAAAGCTCGTTTGCTTGGGTGAGGGTGAAAACTTTGCACCCTTAGGGACAACAAACATGAAACTAATAATTTCATAATCAACATTTCGAAGTACTTCATATCGTTTAGATACATAATGTCTAATAACTCTAAAAGCTCAATCCTCTAAAGAGCTTCTTACTCGCATGAACTTGCATAATCATATTACTATAATTATATTAATCTTGCGTTAGCTTTTGTGACACATAGATATGGAATGGTGGCAGTCAGGGTTACTTGCAATTTTTCCGCGGCTACTTGATCCAGTAGTCTCGAGCGTTGCTGCTAAGTGTGAGGACTTTCTTGACTTCCGTAGCACCTCGAAGCCTCCAATTGCATTAGACTTAATATGGGAAAATTGTAGATTACACCTCTGTCAAACCTACCTATCAGAAGTGATGATTGTTCTTAGATTTGGTTTTCCTGTTAAGAAAGAACTGGGAATTCAATAGACAGTCTTTTTTGTCAATTGGTTTTTGTAATTTTATTTAATTTTTTTTACCTACTTTCGCATCTGCGACCACATCACTATCCGCAAGTGTTTCTACTCGATAATTAGCGAAAATGCTTGAACCCTAAAGCAGATAAGCTGTGCATTCTACAACGCTATCTTTTACAGTTAATTTCAAATTTATTACAACGAAGATAAAAGCGAAAATTGCTCGACATAGGTTTTAACTAGGTTGAGGGTGGATCGTTAGTAACGTATGCAAGGATCAGTTATTGGAGCTGTATCATGAAGTCTGCTTTGTATCGAATTAGCTCTGGACAGTATCGGGTGAAAGTTCACTGTTGTATAATTGAGTTATATTCAGTCAAAGTGTAAAATTGATGGTGTACTGTGGGAGGCGTTATTCCAGGTACGACACTGGGATCACTCCTCCGAAGGAAAAATCCGTTTTATGTTTAAACTCGTCTCATTTATTCAGTTAATACTCAAGGAATGAATTCATTTTACAACATTTTTCTTCACGTCACTTTCAAGACCATTCTACTCAATATTTTAAATCCTTAGCTCTTATTCCTTTTCTAAAATTCTCAACCAACCAGCTGGATGAGACGTCACCTCTTTGCGGCAACCTCTACATCAGCTACGCCCACCAGCATGGATAAGTCTTTAGGAGTCTTATCCATAAGGAATAAGCACTAATTTCCCTACCTAACTCCTAACCAGAATTATCTATCAGGCGAAAAGAATTAACAAACACTTGTGAGGAACGTCCCTTACAATGGAATAGTTTACGGCGTTATGCACACCCTAACATTAATCAAAAATAAACAAATTCACCAACTAAAATCTTAAATAAATAAATTAACCCAACATCGTGCAACTCGCCATAAACTTTAACGCGCCAAAAACGCCCGAAAAAGACACGTAACGGCCTCCTCACTACTGACGCTTCAAATATTAATACAAGCATACTCAAAAAGCATCATTCCAGAAGGGTCTACAAAGCTGAATTTATAAAAAAAATCAATACTGAACATCGAAATCTTTAGCTTCTTCGGACGCTATTGGGTCAGAGAAAGAGAAAGATTAAGTTGTAGCATTAATCTTATCAAGAAATCACTCCGATTCCCCATACCAGAAAATATATTAAGCCGATCTCCCAATTATATGTTTAAGTTAACCAGATACCAAATCAGTTGTGTCTAATTCGAACACACTTCGCGGAAACTATGTTCCATAAGCGAAGTTGATTCGGTTCTCTTCGAATTATAATTTAATATACGCTACTAAAAATCTTTATCCCAAATTCGGAGTGTTTCCTTCTTTAAACGTTATTCTCTTTTCTCTCTCCCGGTACGTCCAGACAGCACATCATTGGTAACATGAAAACAAATAGAATAATTATTAATCTTAATCTCTTCTTTAACAATCATAATAAATATTGATGAAAACCTTAAATTACATTCTCATATGAAATGGTTTTAATCTATTAACATGAACAATATCTTTATATCTCCTATTATTTAATTTCCTAATTACATAATTTACATTAGAGATCCGTCTAACAATCTGATACGGCCCCTTATATAACCTACACAACTTTAAACTTTTCCCATCTATTCGTCTAGGTGTATAAACCAAAACTAATTGATTAGGTAAATAATCCTTTATCTTAACTCTTTTATCATAACTCAATTTCTGTTTCATTTGGGCTTTTTTTAAATTATTTATAGCCTTTTGTGACAGAAATCTTTGGAAATTATGTCTTCCAACATAATCAATTACATTACTATGTCTATCAGAATTGACTAACATATCAGTTTGAAAAATAGGTTCTCTGGCATAAATTATCATGTGCGGTGATATTTTAGTACTTGATTGTCTACTCGAATTATATGCATAACAAACTAATGACACATAATTACACCAATTTCTTTGGTCATCAGAAACATACATAGATAGCATCTGTGTTAAGGTTCTATTAAATCTCTCTACAAGACCATTGCAAGCGGGATGAAAAGCCGTTGTAAAACGAGACTTAGCTCCAAAATAATTAACAGTATTTTTAACTAAATGCGACGTAAACACAGATCCTCTATCTGAAATAATCTCTTTCACCCCACCAAAGCGACAAAATACTTCATCGATTAAAAATTCACTAATTCTTTGGGCAGTAACCCTTGGCACAGCCCTACAAATTGCATATCTAGAAACATACTCCACACACACTATAATATATCTATTACCCCTCAAAGATTTTCTAAATGGACCTAACACATCAATGCCAACCTTTTCCATTAAATGATTAACGTGGATCGGTTGTAATTGAGCCACCTGTTTAATTTTCTTACGTTCCTGACAAACAATACAACTCTTAACATAACTCTCGACCTCCTTTTCAGCATCCTTGATAAAGTATTTATCTCTAAATTTATTTAATGTTTTAGCTAACCCTAAATGTCCTCCAGACCAAGGATCATTATGCAACTCTTGTAAAATCCCTTTACTAAGCTCCTTGGTATCACAACTAAGTCCCTAACGTTATTTAATCTTTTAGCTCTTTTACATAAAATTCCATCTTTCATCTTAAATCCTCTGTAGTTATCCATCCCATTGGCCATTATCCTATCTATCCATAGCCTACAATATTGATCTGCACGCTGCTCATCTGTAACCCTTGTTAGCTCAATTTTATATACATCCAATCCGTCCTCTTGCACTGGCTCTACCTTCTGTTCTTCATCATCTGGATCTAGTGGATTCCTACTCAGAAAATCAGCAATTATATTCTCTCGTCCTGCACAATGAACAATATCAAATTCATACGCCTGGATACATAATGACCATCTAGCTAATCTACCATTCATATCCTTCTTATCTCTCAACCAGCACAATGCTTTGTGGTCTGTAACCACCTGAAATTTCATACCCCATAAGAAATGTTTATAGTAATTTAATGCCCACACCAAACTTAAACATTCCTTCTCTGTGGTCGAATACTTCTTCTCCCCGTCACTTAATTTCCTGGAAGCATACGACACAGGATACATAATATTATAACCTTGCATTAAACATGCTCCTAACGCTTCTCCACTAGCATCTACATAAAGACGAGTCAAAATATTTTTATCATTCGAATAAAAACTTAATATTGGAGGATCACACATATACTTTATTATACTATCAAATGCTTCTTGATGCTTCTGTGTCCAAACAAATGTTACCCCTTTTTTCAATAATTTTGTTAACGGTAATACCACTTGCGCAAAATTATCAATAAATTTACGATAATAAGAAAACAAACCCAATACAGATTTTACTTGCTTAGTATTCATAGGAGGTTTCAATTTTTTTAGTGACTCTAATTTCTTTGGATCTGGTTTTATGCCCGCACCTGATATCTCATGTCCTAAAACAGTGACTTTATTATATCCGAAACTACATTTATTGGGTTTTAAGGTGAGGTTTGCATTCTTAAGTCGTTCTAAAACTTGCGCTAGGGCATCACGAAATTCTACAAAATTTTTTCCCCAGACTAATATATTATCAATATAACATATAGCATTCTTATATTTAATACCAGCTAATACCTTATCCATAGTTCTCTGGAAAACCGCTTGACTTGTCTTAAGACCAAAAGGTAACACATTAAATTCATAAAGACCGGACGGTGTGATAAATGCTGTTTTGTGTTTATCTTTCTCACAAATCCCCAATTGCCAATAACCAGAATTTAAATCTAAATCGGCAAAATAACACGCTCCCGAAAGATAAATCATAATATCCTCAATAATTGGAAGAGGATAACTATCCGTAATTACCTTTTTATTCAATTTACGATAGTCTATACAAAATCTCCATGTTTGATCAGGCTTTTGTACTAAAACAACGGGAGAAGCATAAGCACTGTTTGATTCCCGTATGATTCCGTTCGCCAACATATCCTTTATCTGTGAATTGATGATCTCAAGCTGCCTAGGAGATACTCTATATGGCGGTCGATGAACAGGTATTTCATCAATTGTATTAACTAATATTTATTTCTACAATATTACAATTTCCTAATTCAGAAGAATTAAAAGCAAAACACTTTTTGGAACTCATAAAAAGATTCAATAATGAAATTCTTTCATTATCAGATAACCCAGGGTTTATATCAATTTGATTCAAATTTGTCAAATCGTCCGATAACGAAAAAATAAACTTGTCATCATTCTTTTGTGCCAATTCTAAAAAATACAAATAATCATTCTTAGTAATTGAATTTAAACTCATTCTTTCATGACCAACTATGATATTATTATCTTGAATGTTATCATCTTGATCACCATACATAATAGAATGTGACATATTAGAGTCGCCCTGTACAGATGCCTTATTAAGAAATTCTACTGAAAATTGCCCCTTTAATATAACACATTTTTTTTTTAAATCAATGATGGCATGATTTTTATAAAAAAAATCCTGTCCAAGAATCATCTCCTGATTAATATCTCTTATGATCACAAATTCATTTTTAAATAAACAAGCATTCACTACAAAATTCAACACTGTTTCTCCCAACACATTTAAACATGACCCCGATATCGATTTAACGAAACGTTTATCTGACGAGTCACCACAATATTTTGCTTTTAATTTTGTTGCAAGTTGCTCAGAGATACAAGAGATCGATGCACCCGTATCTATAAGCGCAATGCAAGACTGATTTCCTACAGTTACTTTAATGAAAGGAATAGACTGACCCGATTGATCCCCTTCAGGGAGTTGTTGAAGTTTGGACGCGGACTCCAACCCCCTACATCCATCTACTGACCACGTCCTTGTTCGTTTGGGTGCATTGGTCCCCTTCTTACACTAAAATCATTGTTATGTGTATTTAAATTATTATTAGTAAAACGGGATCTCGGCCGCAAATTATACCGAGGAGTATGAAATTCCTCTCTGTCTCGACGATCAGGAGACTGGTAAGGTGTAGAAGTATTGGATGTCGCCGGACTCGAAGCTCTCGGTGACATCGATGACCTTGGAGTATTCATGGCTAATGGCTGTTACTTTATTTAAAATACTACTTGTGACTTTATTTAAAATACTACGAGGCGGTTGGATCGGTAAATTTACACTTGGGGCTTTATTATACTCAAATATTTCTTTTAACTGCATTATTGTGGCACGTAATTCTGCTTTTGATGTATACACTCGCGTGCCCAATCGTTCTTTATCCCCTGTCAAAAGCCCTTTCAAAAATGTTTTAATAAATATATTCTCATCAACAACTTTTGCTTTATTCGCTAGATCTGCTAATCGATAGAAATATGTAATCGAATCTTCCCGAATTTCTTGCTTGGCATTATAGAATCTTTCAACATAGTTAGTTCCCGATGGAAACTCTGCCCTCAATTGGTCACATAACTCTTTATATTCGATGCCCTCCTGATATATTGTTTTAAAAAATACGAGGGCAGGCCCTTGTAAATAAGCACCCAATATTAAAGCTAAGTCGCTCTCTGGCCACTTATTGATTGCTGCGACCACCCTAAATTGCACTAAAAACTCATCGAGCGGGAGGTCATTAAGGCCGGTAAAGAAACACATTCCGTGCTCCATGATACGATTAGAAGGATTACTTAGCTTTTAAATTTTCTTGTTTAGTTCTGCTGTACGGCACCACAATCTTCTCGCCAGTGGATTTTCTATGATCCACTATTGTTCGTATTCGTCTGCTCTCACTTTCCAGTTCTAATATATGTGGGGGAAAACCTCCTGTCTCGGCACCGTTCCTTCTTCCGTCGCTGTAAAACGAATATAATTTTACTAGGTGCTCTTCTAAACTTTACCCGGCGCCTCCACCATTTGTGGGAGGCGTTATTCCAGGTACGACACTGGGATCACTCCTCCGAAGGAAAAATCCGTTTTATGTTTAAACTCGTCTCATTTATTCAGTTAATACTCAAGGAATGAATTCATTTTACAACATTTTTCTTCACGTCACTTTCAAGACCATTCTACTCAATATTTTAAATCCTTAGCTCTTATTCCTTTTCTAAAATTCTCAACCAACCAGCTGGATGAGACGTCACCTCTTTGCGGCAACCTCTACAGTACCTACGACATTTTTTTAAATAAGTTGTTGTCAATGCGCAGGTCTTTTTCGACGTTTAGAGGTGAGGTGCTGAAAGTCTAAAACTATCTACTTTTTTATATCCAGAAATTGTTTAAGACTCGAATAACAACTACTGTAGATGTGGATGATCTTACTGTAAGAAAATAAGGATATTCTTCTCACTCTAACAGTAGTAATAGATTATTTAGGTATATTCAAGTATTATTTTCATTAATATAGGTCTGTACGAGTATATGTATGAAACCTTTTTCTACATTCTGTAAATAAATATTTGACTTTGATTTAATAATTACTTAGTTCCTAAAAAAAAATACATCCAATGAATGATAAGGTTGTTTTCATGATATGTACCACTATACTTTCGTATATACATACTTATGAATAAAACGATTAGTATTATACATACACACTCAGATAGTAAACTGCAACTTATCAGGTACTCTTGCATGAAATCCCCATACAAAACGTGTTCACCTCCAACAAGACACGGGTAACAAAATTGTATGGCGTTGTATCGCGACGTTCATACCTCATTAGCCCGCGTCACTCAGCAGAGTGCCAAGTATCTGCAAGCAGTTCCTTTATACAACATTAAGTCGATACGACACACTCGCTGATATATATCCCATAGGAATATTGAAAGTTGTTTTTATAATAGGTACAATTTTATTTCATTGGGTATTCATATGCAGCCACATAGTCATAATCCCCTTGTGGGGACGGGTTAGAACAGTTCTGTTCCTCACTGCCATTTATATAGGCATCTCGTAAGAGCCGAGAAATCTGATTGCACGGTGGTAGGACCTCTTGGGGTCTGACTGACTGGCGATCACCCTTATGCCGAAAACTGTCGTAAAGCACCTTGTTGTATGTTTCGACTTTTGCGCGTGAGCAGTAGTTCCCTCTCGGTTGCTGCGGCTCTGGCAGTCTGCAGTCCATAGGTGCAGCAACTTCTCTGGTGTTGGAGGTGTCAATGGGCAGCGATGACTACTTACCATCAGGTGGTTCGGTTGCTGTTTATTAAAAAAATATGATTAAACAGGAAGCTGACTCCAACATAGTTGAGTAAAAGTTAAGATGATTATGATAAGGATGACAGAAATAGACCAAAACTATTAAACAAAAGTCGCATTTAAGTAGGAAGCGAGTTTTACTTAATAGAGCCCAGCGAATGCTGGACATTTACTGGTCACTAATCCAATGGCCGTGGCTAGGTATAGGACAAAGGGGAAGCAAGTGCGATTTTTAGTCGATACGAGATCGACGTTTATGTAGCCATGCTGCCGCAGTCCATCGAAAAGATTTTTGGCGTAAAAAATTTACATAATTCTACCTCCGTTATAAAACACAATCAACTGTACCAAGAAGCGAGGGTGTGGATAATAAAGTGTCAGTATGCTTATCAAGCCAACTCACACCGGATCCTTTCGATTGATCCCTAGAGCCACATTAGTGCGGGGATGCTCGTAATGATCAGCTTGCTATCACGTCAATGATTTATTCGTTAATGACTTTAATTGCAAGGGTATCGGGTGAAAAATATATATGTTGTAGTGACGTTTAATTTCACACAGACTTCTGTCATGTAGCATTCAATCTATCTTGTATCTAAAAATATCTTATATCTTCTTTTCTATCCATGTAATAAAAGAAGAATCTGACTGACAGGCGTATCAATGCACAGCTGAAACTACAGGAGCTAGATCCTTGAAAATTTGTATGCTGGTTTATTTTGCACTGTAGACGAGCACTAAGAAAGGATTTTTGGAAATTCAACCCCTAAGGTGATAAAAAGGGGGCTGAAAGTTTGTATGTAAGTCCGTCATTTTTTAGCGGGTACATCTAGTATTGTAGATATTTCTAGTTGGAATCTTGGTAAGGTGAAGAAGTCATTTAAAAAAAATATTTTTTAAGACTAATGTGTGTTTTGCAGTCATTCACTTCATATCTAAAAAAAAACATTATCAGTTTGGAGTTACCGTGATTTATCATCATATATATCATTAACTGTGATAAATTCTGCCGAAGACAAATATCTACCAATCCCGCTGACCGCACAGATTCGGTAAAACTCATTTTCCACTTGTAGACAAAACCCTCGCACAAATAGCACGAAAGATCGTAAAAAAAGAATTCCATCCTAACATCAAAATGACGAGCGAATGTTTTCTGATTGAATGAAAACCGCGGGGAGTAGGGATGTGCCAAACAAGGAAACAGATAACACTACGTAATTACGCTTTTTGTTGCTGTGGAATTGCGTTTCAGATGATCACGAACCAAATTATGTAATGCCTTATTATTAATATTATATTATACCTTACTTTGTTACCTACTGTTATTCTCTAGTGGTTTCCGAAAAATGACAATAAGTAGACGTTTTGACATTTATCTGAATTTGAAATATTCGTGAATGAAATTTTAAAATTATGTAAATACACTTAATGTAAAGCAGCTTTTATTTACGCAAAAATTCCTAAACCAAAAATAATTTCGAGCATTTTAATATTCCAGGCACAAAACACGTTCAACAAATTAATTTTTCGAAGCGTATCTGAAAGGAAAATTGACAAACCTAGATAAAGTTTTTTCATACGTTTGTGTCGTTACAATTGTGACTAGTAACATTTTCACTTTAAAATCCTTGTCGGTATCATTGTGCCCACTGCTACAAAACGGTTTAATTTTCCTGCAGGAAAAAAGGAAACAAACAAATTAGAACGGAGCACCCTGACGTCGTTAGAAAGGAACATAAATTAAACAATGCAATAAATATTTTTACTGTTTTATGTAGGTAACGTAAAAATGGGCAGAGGAACGTTTTTCCGGACGCTGGGTGTAATAAAATTAACTTATCTGTATAAGTATCCCCGAGGACTTACTATACCAATTCTGCCTTTTAAGGATATAAAGGAAAAAACACTTTTAAAATGAAAGGTACGCATTAGGGCTCAAGCCGTGTTGGAGATATACCCAGATTCGAAATAAATATCTGTGGACTAGCTGTACCCTGCGGTTTTACCCGCTAAAAATTTCTCTAATACTCTAAGCCACCGCGAACCCTACCCGCATGATTGAAATTTTGCCTTCACATTCTGAAATTACGTCATAAGGTGACGTTGGTGACATCTATGAGAGGTAAGTTACCTTACCTCTCAACCGACACGACTTACTATACAGTTAGTTCAGAGTCGTATGATAGTCGGGTCGGGTAGGGTTCGCGGTGGCTTAGAGGTCAGAGCGTCTGGTATATCAAACCAGAAGACGCAGGTTCGAATCCTGCCCGCGATTAAATTTTTCCCTATAGTAACTTAAATCTGGTGATGTTTACCTTAATAAAATTTAATATATTTGCCTACTTTAGAGCTTAAGAATAACATACACAGGTGTTATAATTAAATGCAATAAAATATAAAAGAGCTATACCGTATCTGTAGCCAACTCTCAACGCTCTTGTGAAGCAACTAGTGGAATTGATAAATGAGAATTGTGGTATTTACACAATTCATTTTGCTCCATGACTAAGCGCTAGCAAAGCTTACATAAGTTCTTATATAGGTACTAGATTTCTTTAAGAGATTCGCCTAATCATCACCTTATCATACCTACTATCATCCTGGCCTGTATTTTCCGAGGGATAAGCAGATGTGTACTAATGGACACCCAAAGTTCGCCAGCATGTTTAGGTTCCATGTAATAGGGGGCGAGCCTAGTACTGTTCACTTAATCCCTGACAATCAACATGATCATCAGCTGCTTCTTAGAATTTCATAGAGAAATCCAATGACACTTAGCTCGACCTGGGCATCAAACTCGGGACCTCTAGCAGCAGTTGCACTTAGGATCGACTAATGAGGCAGCTCATAATTATTAACGGCCAGTCCTAATATCAAATCAGTCGTCATTTGCTTACTAGAGATAGGATTTTGATATAAGGTCTATACAAGAAATATCAAAATCCGATCTCTAAGTAAGCAAATTTATCCACAGATTTGTTATTGGAACTGGCCGTAACGATCATCCCCCCCTTTATAACCGATTTCTGAGTATCTGCAAATTATTCTTTTGCAAATTATTCTTCATACTAAGTAAAACAAAATAAGCTTGAATTTTTGTAGCAACCGATACTTTACGTGTCATTACGTCGCGCGTCATGTTCACGAAACAAACGGCGCATGTTATCGAGTTTCCCACCTCATTGGAGGCCGGTCTACAGACGAACTGTTGCTTGTTGCGTACGACTATCGTATCAAAACGCTGTATTACGGATAAGAGTCGCGTATTGAGCACTGAGACGGAATGAACGCCCCATGTACGAATTAGTCTATTGAGCGAAACAGCCGCTGATTCGAAGCAGTGGCTCGGAATCATATATTTTATTATTATAAAATTATAACTGACCGATGTCTGCAACACGTTATTCTATATGACATGAGATATTTAAGCAAAATAATTTGAGGCATCTTTATTAGAGCAATAAGTTATTTTTAGTATTGTTGTTTGTCTGTCTGTTTGTATGTTTTTAAACACATTTAAAAAAAGGAATACTGTGCAATTTTGTACATTTATGAAAACCGCATCCAATTGGATCCAGTTTGCACGATTGTATTGCTGGAGATCTAACTTAAAATCTGATGCATGTTTCAACTTGGTACGCCCCCTAGAAAAGCAATAGTTTACCGCGGGTAATCTTTCTATATTATAATATCTACTAATATAATAATATATAAGTTCCATTATGTGTTATATTTATATTGCATGTTCTTAATGGCAAGTCAATTCAAAAAGATTGGGACCTAGACAGAAGGAGTGATCTAACATGAAGTGTTCTAGACAGCATTACAGTATAGTAATATAGTATTACAGAAAGCTTTTGAGTTTTTTCAGTCAAAACTCAAGATACAAAACGTAAAAATACATTTATATTATTCGTACATGAATTTTAGAACTCCATAACAAGTAACAACTGTACAAAATAATCAACTTATCCGTCCCAAAAATTATCTGCGTCCGGCAGCACACCTCATTACGACCGGACAAACTTGTCGCACGTCCAAATCCTCGGGTTCGCACATAACAATATAAATTTTCCGTCCCACGCTCCCCACTACTTCGGACGCCCACCTCCGCTCATAATTCCATAAAAGGTCCCGTTCATCAAAACGCGGGGTGACGGAACCTTTCCGAGGATATTTCGTTAGTTCCGATTCGATTTTCATTTTATGCAAAAGACGATCCAATTTCGAGCGGGGGACAGCGAGGAAAGACCTTCAATCGGGATAATAGTATAGAAGAATGATCCAAATTGAATTCGTTTCGCGACGAATATCCCGCCCCGCGCCCCCATCGGCTTAGACCCGCCGATCCGACAAATACCTCGATTCCGTCTTAAAGGGCTGCGATTCAGCGAAAATTTTCTTGCTCGGTTAGGTCCCTAGGATTTTTATTAAATTTTCGGGAGATGTTCTCGTGAGAGAGGGAATGATAACAGAGGACCAGTATCACGCATTGTTGCTAACACGCTTGACGTATTTATTTGGAAAAAGTGGGCGTCCTATATTATTGTCGGTCGCGAGGTGACGAAAAAGGGACGGTGACCCTCGAATTACTTGAACGTCTCAAATTCCAGCAATTCTGCTATTGTGAGGTTTGATCACAGTAAACGTCCTATGAACTTAGGTATCTTTATTTAGGATTTATATTTACTTTTCTTTGCAAGTAATATCAAGCGCCAAATGTATATATGTATATGCACAACGAATTCTAATTTAAAAACTTTTATAAAATGTCATTTAGTGGCAGACTAAAGCATTACATTTCCACAGGGGAAAGAAAAACAAAGTATTAGTTACTAAGTTGCACAAATAGAAAAAGTCACTAGAGAAAACGGTTTACTTGGCTACGCTTGACGTTCTAGGACCAACACAACAGTAGTCTTTTTGTTACACTATTGCAATTCTTCCGTTGTCATTTCAAAGAGAAAGCTCCGGTTGTTGTTTTGAAGGTATAAATAAACAGTCTATTGCAATTTTGAAGTTTGTGTAAGATGCAGGGTATACTTTCAAATGCTCCGTGCTGTGAGATAAAAATTTACTCGTGACCATTATATTTTAGATCGCAGCTGCTATTAATTAAAGATAACTGATGCGTTCCATATGTGATCTTTTAATGTTCCCGCTAAACTATATTTCACACCACATTTTGTCATGGATCTTGATTTCCTAATTTTGCCCAGTTTTCTAAATTTATATTATTTATTTTAAAAGCATTTACAAATGTAGGACCCATTTTGATATCATAAAAGAAATTACTTAAAAAGAACATTGAAAATATATCCGGACAACAAACCTCAAAGAAAAATGTCGTCCAAGGAACATGAATATGCTTGGCCTGTGAACATAGAAAATGACGAAGCACAGAAGTACCACTCCACACAATAGCGTAATGCTGATATTATTGCAGAAAAAGGAAATTATACCTACTTTATCTCAATCCAGTCTATTTGTGACTAGACCAGTTACCTACCTATAGGTAACCTATAGGTATTTACAAAGATTCCCAACAAAATACTTTACACAAAAATACCGCTTTGTTGCAATCCGTGAAGTACAAAGCAGTTTTCGGGGTTATTCATTTACTGTCTAGTCTAGTGGTCCCAAACGCGACTGCTACGCTATTGTTCCTGAGTTCGATTTCCAGGTCTAGCAAAGTGTTATTGGGTTTCTCCTTATTCATTTAACTTGTTGGGTGATATTATCGTAGCTCGCGACCTGAAATAAACCTTCTAGGTATTCACTGTTATGTAGTGGTATAAACGACGTTCACACATCTCACACAAAGCGTAAACAGGTCTAAGAAATGTCCGTGTATAGCCGTCCCTTTGTCAGTGGATTACTTCGTTACCGCCGCGCCCGCGCCCGCGCCCGCGCCGCCCCTCGCACCGATATGTGAATATTTTATACGTTTATATGCTAAGTATTTGTCAAGATACCTCTAAGCTGCGAAAGCTCGCATATTTATTTGAGTTATATTAAAGAATATTAGATGTTTTATTGCGTCTCAACCTTATAGAAAAATGTTGATTAAGATATAAAAGTGAGCAATGTTTACAATGAACTTTTTAAGTTGTAGTCCCTCGACGTTGTTATTTTCTCTAGGACATATTTGAGATCGTGCACCCAATATTGACTTTTGAAAAGGACTCGTAATTCTACTGTCTGTTTTTAATTAAACAATTTAGGTTTGAACGACAGACAGACATTTACATTGTAGAATATGTACATACTATAATAGTACTGCCTCATTAGTCTAGTGGTCGCGACTGCTACGGTCCTGGGTTCGATCCCCAGGTCGAGCAAAGTGTTATTGAGTTTTCTACGAAATTATCATTAGCAGCTCGGAGTATCGATTTGTGTCCGGTTAGTGGCTATAGGCTCGCCCCCTATAACATGGGGCTTAAAAATACCAGGCGAACTGTGGGTGTACATTAAGTACGCCTCTGCCTAACCCTACGGGGAATACAGGCGTGATGGTATGTTATGATATTATAATAGTAAGTATTTTGTCAAAAACTGTTGCAGAATTTCAAAAAATCCTTACATACAACGCCTTGATTATATCATAAACACAAATTCAAACATGCTCTCATTCAACATGTTCAGTAAGTAGAGTTCTCTACCTTATTTGGTCAAAAGAAAACTGTAGTTTATTTTACTTGATAGAAGCTTTAAAAGATAGCGAAGTAACTTAGGTAAGTATTACTCGTACATAGGAGACTTACACCTGTGTACCTGTACACATGTACCTCGGATTACGAGGCAAGCATTTTGTATGAAAAAGAGTCATTTCATTGGAGACCGAATTATTTTCTATAGCATTAAACTGTCTTAGTAGTATTTTTGTATAAATATTTGATGCAAATGCTTTTGTCGCCTAAATAACGTAATTTGCAGATGTTAAAGTATATAGCTTGCAGGCTTGAAAGTCAAGCATCTTCTGATCACACAATATTTGTCTAATATATGAAGAGCACGTCAGAGAATATAATATAATATTTTTTTTACTTCGATCTCAACATTGCCAGGTTTCCTGTTCTTTTATGTAGATGATAGACCATCTCTTGAAAAAACGTAATGGGAGATTTTATTAATATTTCAATGTCAGTGCCCACCTTCATTGATTACGGGTTGGCAAGCGCATCTGAGACGGGAGTGACATTAAACTGATAATCTCATTACTAATAATTGGGCGCCGGTACGCGTCAGAATTAGTTGCACTAAGCCGCTTACGGCCAATTTGGGCC
The DNA here is from genome assembly GCA_910591435.1 of Acronicta aceris. NCBI lineage: Eukaryota > Metazoa > Arthropoda > Insecta > Lepidoptera > Noctuidae > Acronicta > Acronicta aceris. Next base: position 389,401 of record OU342767.1, on the reverse strand, counting down.
CGTGCGGCCCACAATCGCGATCGTATTACCAAAATGGGACGAATTAATGCCCTATAATGAGGACCCAAAGTCTGGACTGTGTAAAAAATTTGCTAAAGCATGTTTTGAGGTATCGTGTCGAGTTCCGTACAATTCGTACTAAGACTGATTAGTTAAAGTTGAGAATTTGTAATTTAACTACATTATGCTTTGATGCATGCTTAGAAGCGCGCTTTAAATTATTGTGCAATTTCCTAGGAAAATTTTAAATTATTTCCTAGGAAAATTGTATCGGGACTCTATACAGTATCGGGATTCTATACAGTAATTTAATTACAATTTTATAAACTGATGAGTAGATACATTATTTCAAGATAGAGACGTCAACCAAATAAGACAGGGCACAATCATTGTATCATAAAAATTAATAGGTGCACCATAGACAATACTAGTTATAAAAAGTGGTTTCATAAGACTAACCACAGATCCCTGAGGTCAGTGTAGATTGGATCAAACCTTTGTCTGGACCAAATAGAATGAACAACCTGGCATAATATTTAGTTCAGCAAAAAATGTGAGCATTTCTGCGATAATCTTGAGATTGGTTAGGACTATAGCGAGGTGCAAAGAAAGCAAGAATGAAGCCAATTATCGAGTGGCAACGATCCAACACGCAGATCTATTAGCAAGATTGGACACTAGAATAGTTACATTTAATCTTAGAAACACTGTTTAGTAACATGTAGATACCTGAGTATAGGAATCAATGTTACATTATTCAGTTAAACTAAGTAAAGTCACCCCTTATCTAGCTAATAATAATTATTAGAATTTGTTATAAGGTGGAATAATAAAAATGAAAGATTTCGTTGCTGATACTCCAATACCACCATGTAACAGATAGTTCGCTGTGAGGCCTAATTTGAAATTAAGTGTTATTTAATTCTACGTTAAGCCTTATAATAAAGTGTTACTTACGCTGAGTTGGAGTGTCACAGACGATTTGAGTTGGACTGGAAGTCGTCCATTATAGTTGAAGGGTAAGCTGAGAGACGGATATACTGAACTACAAATATCATTGTTTTCCGTTTTTAAATAAGTTTTAAACATTTGAATACAATTTCTTCGTTTAAGTAAATGCCAACTATTGCCCTTTTCTTTGTAAAGAAAAGAAGTTGACTTAATCTCCTTGCAAAGACGGAACGATGCTGAATCTGCGTATCCTAATTAGAAAATCCATACATATTAAATGTTGTCGTATTATCATCTTCACCGTGTTCGTGTAAACATCACAATAAATAGATGATAATATTATTATTGATATCCTAGTCCGTTCGCCTGGCTGCAAATAATCCAGACTAGATCTCCATTATTTCGCCATGACGTCATGATCGATGCATCCATATTGGTGACAATACCGTGCCCACTTGAGTCCACAATGCATTAGCCTGTAACCTGATCGCGACTCATCCGTCTTCCACCCATTTATTTTGCATTCGCTTAAAACTGTATGAAGATTGCGCTTGAAGTGGATCGATATACACTCAATTAGTCACTCAGACACAAACCGGCGCCCTTACAGATGCAGCTATGAGTTATTGAGTTTAAAATAGTATTGTATTATAAGTGACGGCTTTCTTTCTTTCTCTTAGAACTGTTAAGGAACTCGACAACCATTTTTCATCGGAGTTGTCATGGAATAATTTATTTTGTATTTCGAAGGGGACTTTTTCACAGCTGAAATGCATTTCATTGTATATCATTACTTTCACCGCAGCGCATTAACGCAGTTTATTTCTTTATATATTATTTGCATCCTCATTCATGACAAACGAAATTTATTTCTCAGAAACAACAAGGAATATTAAGTAGCAGTGAAAATTCTGCGTTTTAGATCAATATCTAAGTTTGTCGCCGCTAGTTAAATTCAAGATCATTAATAAAGTTAAATAAGGTTTTCTGTCGAAGGACACGTCAAGGAGAACATCTTCGTATTGATGCTCTTCCTCTAATTTGAATAGTGAATTTATGATTTTGAATAGCAAATTTTTTTAAACATTTTGCGTTCACACCGAGATGAGACACTTGGTTTTCTTTTTTTTTTATACCACTGAAGTGGCAAACAATTATACGGCGCGCCTGATGGTAAGCGGTTACCGTAGCCTATGGACGCTTGCAACACCAAGGGTATCATTCGCGGATTGCCGATCCTGTAAATTAAGGAGGAATAGTTGAGCTGGCAGCATAGGAGACTTGCTGCCATGCATGACAGCGGCGGTAACAAAACACTATCAGTTCACCCATTGCCAACACAACGCTTCGCCTCGCGGAGCTCCGGCGACCTTGCCACTATGCCTTTCTTATATTCTAACTTTTAATTTTTTATTTATTCTTTCTTATATTATTTTATATTTATAATTAGATAAACTTCTACAGTTTATGGTTGCAGTTCACGCTCATGTGCACGTAAATGCGGGGAGGGAGTTGAACGAAACAACTAATACACTTCGTATGGTATATTCTCTTGCCAGTTTTATCGTGTTTTAACAATCTTGTAAAATAGGTTTTTGTTAATTGAGTCACCTTACCAACATTTTATTTCATTTTTTTCAGGTATGTATATCATTCTAAAGAGAGCAACATACGAGAGTTGAAAGTATATTATTTTTTTAAGTTTTATATTCCTCAAAAAAAAACACAATTATTGTTAGCCAAAAATCAGTGTTGTTTAACTATTTGGAAAATACAAAACGTAACCCACAAATTATTGTATAATATGTGTATTTTGTAACTACGTTGAATATTCACAATGCGTGCTTATTTCATTCATAATCACTATCAGATATCCGCTAAAATCTGTCCATTGTCAGCAATTGTGTCCACACATTAGCGGCTGCGTTTAAACAAAGCGTCACTGTACAAATGAATTGTCGTATTGTTCCACACTCGTTCGGCTGCGCCCAATGAATAACTGTGGCCATCCCCCATTACAACTGAAATGCACATATTTTTCATGTTACATTTAAAACGTTTTGGCGGAATATGTCGGATTGTCCAAATGCTTTTTGGTGTGAATCTTTTTTTTATTCATGATAGGCTTACGCTTGATCGCTAGTTCGCCTGATGTTAAGAAACACTGTGATCTACGATGGAGCGCGCTTACCTAGAAGTAGAAGAAACCGATCTTTATCACTATGTGTTATAAATTGAAGTCCCCGCCGCCGCGATGAGTTTGTATTTGTTTGGGTTAATCTCAGAAACTACTATATGAATTTTCATAGAGTTTTCATTAGATATAAGAATTATCTGAGAAGGCTATAGGCTAATTTACGGACATACCACTACTACACACTACTTCGCACTGGCAAGTGCGAAGTAGATGGCGAACATATTTATAAGTACCGTATCTACTGTTTTTGCGCGTTACGGACAATCCACCAGGATTGTCCATCCACCACCTGAGGCGGCACTTCGTTCTAAAACGTGACTTCAGTAAACCTAATTTAACCCCAATGTATTTAATAATTATTTTGGTAATAATCATTAAATACATTGGTATAGTATTTATACATTATTCACAAAATAAAATAAAACATAATTATTATAGGTTCATAAAAAAAAATTAACTGTGTGAGCACGAGACGCTATTATGATGACACAATTGTCATTTTTTGAATTTGGAATCTAGAATGCACACACGCTAGCGGCTTCGCTATGCTAGTGTGTTTGTGATTGTATTTAATATTGTGATTTGTGACGTTGTTGTGCGTTTATATAATTTTACTGAAATCTACCCTCATATTTTTTATTTTAGTGAAGGAAAAATTCACCCTCATATGTTTTGATTATTTTTATCGTAATAGTTCGCGCCGGCGGCGGCGGTGGCGGCGGCTATATTACGAGTTGCGATTCATACACGTTGATTGTCAAATCGTCATTGTTCTTTCTGGTGGTTGACGAACTGTGGTGTATTCCAGTCATTTGCAGAATACTTTACGTATGGTTAAGTGCATAATCCGCGGCATTAGTGACGTCATGGGACCGTAATACTATAAAAGAACAATAAATCTGTGAAGTGTGTCACTCAGACGATACGCGGTGGCTGCCTGGTCGTGGATCAGTCGCATTAGGAGCTGCCTTCAAAAACAAGGTTTCTTTTTGTCTTTTAATTACTTGATTTCTTCATATCTTCATTTTGCAATAAAAAGTTGCAATAAACTTACTATACTACTAAAATAACTTACAATACTCTTTTTTTTATTATAGTGATGGGAAAATTATCCATCCCGGTTGTATCCATCTGCTTTATCTACTCAATCTTACCTATTGGCAGGATTTCTTACAGTTATTCGTGTGACTTAGGTATCTATCATACTAGTTATTCATATGAACAGTCAGCTTGGTAGCAACACTGTTTTCTTACGGCCAGTTTCTATATCCAATCTGTCGATAGATTTGCTTACTAGAGATAGGATTTTGACAGTAGCTGTATGGTGCTTATGCCAAAATTCTATCTCTAGTAAGCAAATCTATCGACAGATTGGATATAGAAACTGGCCGTTAGAAGAGCGTGGCTTTACTAGCGGTATCGTAAACAATATTGATGTGTCTTGGACCATAATCCAAAATATTGGCGTTATTTACTGCGTCGCCGGCCGTCAGTGACTCGTGTCAAAAGCTACTCAAATTGTTCGTGAACCTATTCCACTGTTTTGTTTGGATATATTCTTTTGATAAAGGTGTGTGTACACGTGGCTAGATGTGGTAAAATTTATATTTTTACTGGTAAAGATACTAAATAAAAAACTAAGTTAATATCTTAGTTTTTTATTTATTATCTTTAAATTATTTTATATTGTAGTGAATAACAAATCTGGAAATAAAGAAATTTATTTATTTTTTATTATTATTTCTAATGCTATTTTGACATTGAAATATTTATGGACCTAACAACATCTGATAAAGTTAGTTAGTATAACGTCTTAGAACAGTTTGTTTATGAAATTATTTTAGCGTAGATTTATACTAGAACGGAGATAATAATGTGCTATATTTCAGATTCTTTGTACTTATTTTTTTTTATGAAATAGTAAAAAAGCCATTGTTTAGCAATTTGTACGATTTGCCTGTAACCAATTAAAAATCGTGCAATTAGAAATGGTGAAATCCCTTTAGGGTGCAATTTTATTACTAAAATAAAAAAATATACTTATAAATATTATACATTTTAATTAGGTATTATAATTACTTTCCATCTGAATAGCCCATTAAATATTAAAATATTCGCGTTCATCGCTATATTATTTTCAGAACGCATATCCCTGTGGAGCAATTGTGAGCAATGTTCGACCAATTGTAAAATCCAATTATGTACATGTGTGTGCGCTTTGAATTGTTACTGTAAAGGGGTACTTAAGCACGGTTCTAAGGGTGCTCTAAGATATTGCTGTACTTGGTAATGAGTTTCCAAATTAAAGTAACGTGCACTTTTCGTAACAAACTGTAAGGTCATTGAACTTAAATTATAATTAATATTTTTTTATTAACTGGACAAAAGTTCAATCTGAATATTTCTTATAAAATCCCAATAACACTGCTTGACCTGGGAACCGAACACAGGAATTTTCATTGGCTACACCAATGACGTAGTTATTAGTAGGTAGAGCAGATAGAATACTAGAATAATATACTTTCACGCCTGTATTCCCCGAAGAGTTAACGGAGGTGTACGAATCTACACCCACAGTTCGCTGATATGTTTAGTTTTTTTTATGGAATTAAGTCGGCAAACGAGCTGACGAGCCACCTGGTGGTAAGTAGTCATCGTCGCCCAGGGGCACCTGCAACACCAGCAAAGTTGCTGATGCGTTGCCGACCCTTAAGAGTCCCTACGGACTGCAGACTGCCAGAGCCGCCAAGGTGCTTTACGACAGCCTCCGATGTAAGGGTGGTCGCCAGCCAGTCAAACCCCAAGAGGTCCTACCACCGATCAAGTCAGATGTTTTCACTCCTCTTACGGGTTGCCTATATGAAAGGCAGTGAGAAACAATATTCTAATCCGTCCCCACACGGAGAAAGGTCTCATGCAATAGGGGTCGAGCTTACTATCATCATCATATTAGCCAAAGGACTCTCATTGTTTCCGGACAGGTTACTATAATAGTTATATGGATATTACAATTATCGCATAACTGTATTAATTTATTTTTTCTTTTCCTTCTAAACTTAATGCTCGTTGTGCAGGATCCTTTACGTTATCGTCCCATCTCCGTTTGTAACGGGTCAGTGACGCGCGCGACGAGATATAAAAACTGAGCTACCCACTGCCGCCATGCCGGAGGAATATATATATTTGTACTTTAGGGGAATTTTGTCTTTGTCTCACGTACCTACCTACTACTATTATTTAAATAGTGCGTATTTACCACATACCAAAACCCAACAAGGTATCGGAGTTGATAAAACACATATAGGTATGGATTTGGTTTATAGAAATGGAAAGTAAGGTTGGTACTAGCATTACTTAAATATACAATTTTAATTTTTTTAATTACATTGAAAGTTGATTATCATAATTACTTTAATTTCTCGAGTCAAAAAAATACTTTTTTTTACACCACTAAGGTGGCAAACAAGCATACGGCCCGCCTGACGGTAAGCGGTTACCGTTGCCTATGGACGGTTGCATCACCAGGGTTATCACTCGCGCGTTGCCGACCCTGAAAATTAAGGAGGAATAGTTGGGCTGGCAGCATAGGAGACATGCTGCCATGCATGATAGCGGTGGTAACAAAACACCACCCACTGCCATGACGAGGCTTTTTTTTACGATTTTTGTAGAATATTTATCTTCATGCCCACGACACGACATGACACGTCAATGTAAACAGCTATCCTAACCACACCACCGTTGATCTAATGTCAATGAGGACTTCATATAGTAACAAACTATAATGTAGATGCGTAGAAGACATCGTTATATAAATTAAAAAGTGAATCCATTACATAAACGTAAAACTGAACGTTATTTTATCATAAGTAGCTGTTTTTTGTACAATCCATTTTTTCCTCCTAACGGGTTACTTGTTCAGACTGACACTCCTGGGAGGGCCGGCTTTTTTCTGACGGAATAATAAGAGGGTTATGATAAATGACTGCCGTTACGTCACTCACACTAAAACAATATTAATATTTCTACAAAAACTCACTTTGACACATGCGGGAAATAAACATAAATAGTGTAAGCCCGACACTAGGCCTCCCTGGATGTGTGCTGCATCGTTGTTATGAAAAAAATAATGAAATATACGAATAGCTGAACTATTTACTAAATAAAAAAAAACAAAGAGGGACATATGCCTTTTTTTCGGGTGGGGAAATGCGCCTCATGCACGCCGCCCCGCTTCGGGGATGCGGGACGGTTGTGTCGGGCTCTCCGGCTAAGTGGGCAGCATACCGTAATACCAGTACTCCTCTCCTGCCGCGAGCCCCCAACCTTCAGCCGCAGTGTCGCCCACACAACACCGCGGCCCGCCTCAGTTGCGGTGCCTCCCATACAACACCGCAACCTACAGTGGCCGCTCCAATGCAGGCTTCCTAGGCAAAGCCAGCAGGAGCAGCCCCTCCCTGGGGTTCTACTTAGCTTCGTGGGCCACGATCCACGGTTACTAAGCCCCCCCGCCGTGACAAGGCGAGAACCCCTTGGGGGGGAGGGACATATACCTGTCTTTTTTATATTTTTAGTAAATTTTTTACATTATCAAAGCACCGTAAAAAATATTTCTTTGACAAAAATATTAATATTTAATTATAAAATTAAATATTCAATACTGCAATCAGATTCCTGAGTTTTAAACGCCGCCAACTTGGGCGTGTTGTCGTGTGGGCGTCAGTTTCCGTAAAAACTGTCACTGTCATTGTTTTTAAAATTTATTGATCGTTTTATCCAATCAATAATAAATATTTTTAAGTTTTCTAACTAATTCGCCGCGCACTTTTTCTACTTATAAATAATTAAAATCTTGCTGAAAAGGCGATTACATAAAAAAATTATTATGGCATAGACTTTTTTTTGTATAATAACTTTCGTGAGGCGTATTCATAATTATTTAAAGACTACACGGTTTACTCACGCGCATTCGTAGTCGCGAGTCGAACTCAAACGTGTTCGACTCGCGACACCACCGCCGCCGCGTCATCTCATGATTAAGGACTCCTATTGAGTCTGAAACTAGTCGGGCGATCCCGAGAATGCGCGTGAGTACCGTGTAGTCTTTAAATAATTATGACATAGACGTCATTTTATAGCAATAAAGATTACAACAAAAAATATTTAACTCATATTAGAATCTAATGCATATTGGGATATTGTGAATATCTTATGTTCCTTGTCCTTCTGTAGCCTGTCACAGTCGTGGCGAACGTTGCGAATCCTACAGCTGTGACTATAAGGCAAGGGAAGGCAAGTGCGGTGTTTGGCCGATACGAGACCGGATTACCTTCCCAAGGTGGCACACGATACATTGTAGATTTTCTGCACCACAAAAAAAAACCTCGCTATAAAGCCACACCAATTTCAGTATTCAGTATTCATTCATTTATTGCGTTCCACAAAGTTTTTTTGGATGGTAAGTATACATTATTAATAGTACATTGTGGACCCTGTCGGGCACAGCAATATAGGAGAGAGGAAGTACTAATTTATTTATGCCATTTAAAAAAATATTATTACTAAGTTTGTTTTGTTTATGTTGTGTCAATATTATGTAAACATTTTGTAAGAAACTAGTATGGTAATAAACAAAGAGTAGAAAAATACCTTCAACTACAGTCATCAGGCGAACTGGCGGTCAAGCGTGAGCCTATCACGAATAAAATAAACCTAAACTTTTTGCGTTGCCTACAGTACTCTTACTACTCCTTGCTATTCCTTACATTACAATTTATCTATGTAGTTTATCTTTCATCTACAGATAGGCACAAAGTTATTATAAATATAAATCGAAACGCTAATAGCTGGTTTGGTCCAAATTAATAACGAAAAAATCTTGAAACAAATCTTGAAAGTAATTTAAAGAAAATACGATCAATTTAACTTTGAAATAAGTTGACGAAAAAATATTTTAAAAGGCTTGAAGCAAAAATGGAGACAAGTGAGAGAAATGAAGGAAAATTACTTTTATTTTGAATTCACAAATGATTTTGAATTATTTAGCGTAGAGCTTTGTTGACCTACAAAACTAAAAAATACATAATACAGACCATTAAAATGTTGCTGTCCTCTATCAATGATAGGGATAAGAGCATGGGGGCTTAGCGTCCCTCGGTTAAGCAATTATTCTGATATTTATATAAATAAAAATTGATGTTTCTTTGTCGTTTATTAGTTTCCAAAACCATTTATCCGATTACAATGAAACTTTGTTGTGTACGCGCCTTGGAAGGTAGAAGACACAAAAAGAGGCATTGCAACGCTTGCCGAGGTTACACTATAACAATTCATAAATATATAGTACTCATAGCAGCTTCTAAGCGATTTTCTGATGTGAATCATACTATGATTTAACAAAAAAGTGGTATTTTTAGGCGTGCAAGTTGGCAGTTACTTTATACCTTTGCAAAGTCTGTTAATAAAGAACAGATCTAAGCCACTCTACACTCCACACAGCATACATAGCTGGTGGATTCAAAGTACGAGCCAAAGCTCGCTCACCATACAAAAAGAAATGTGCCTAAGAGGTTGGCGACACATCGGAATCCTCTGATGTTACGTATGTACATTATGGCGTCAGAAAAAAATCCTTTTTCCTGTACCAATCCTTTGCCTATGGATAATAGCTAATAGAGATAGAAGAGAGGTTAGATAGAGAGCTAAGTAATAGTTAGCGTATGCATCTACAGTATAAAATAGATAGTATTTCAAGAATTCAGTGCTTAGTAAGTCGGTTCATATTCTCGTAGCAGCAGGCAACTATGCTTATTTCAGCATATTGCGCATTAGAAGAGCATACAAACTTACATAGGAGGTTATTAAATATATACGTTTCTTTTTATTTCTCTAGTAGAAGTAGGGTTGCCAACTTTTTTACTAGAAATAAAGTATATTTATTTAGGTTTGTGAAGGAAAATAAGTGTTTTATACACCACTATTGTGACTACGCTGCACTGACTAGTGTGTGCTTAGTGTTAGGCATTTTGCTGCTGAAAACAGTATTTTGTATAGGTACTTTATTTTTATTCAACAGTAAGAAGTAAAAGTAAATACAGGAATACGACATGATTTACACGGTCTTTTAATGTAGGTACATAACTATCAAAATATTTAGTTATTTTTTAGTAGAGGAAAAAAATCAATGGCGAGCAGAATTCGAACCTGCGTCTTCTGGTTTGATATACCAGACGCTCTGACCTCTAAGCCACCGCCAATCATGCGGGTAGGGTTCGCAGTGGCTTAGAGGTCAGAGCGTCTGGTATATCAAACCAGAAGACGCAGGTTCGGTTCCTGCCCGCGATTGATTTTTTTCCTTTACTAAAAAATAACTTAATAGTCTTAGCATGGAAAATGCAAAAAAATCACAAAAAGGTTATCAAAATATTGTTTAATGATATACCTAATATTTTAGTGCATATCCCGAAGAAATTAAGTTCTACTGTAGTTTATAACAATGTCAAAAGCAACAGTCAAAACATTAAACGGAAAACTTTTCGCGTCTATTTATGAAACCACAAATAATCCTAAAGCTCGACCCCTCGAGACCCCTTCAAAATATTATTGACACAATTTCAATAACATTTTTAATTTCGGGCGTTTGACGGCGCGAAGTAGCCAATATCCGGTGCTTAGAAACCGATCAATTTTATGTAGGATACTGCGGCGGCGGCAGCGGTGTGGTCAAGTGTACTCTCTATGAAAATAAAGTAAAATACATATAATATACCTAAGTAAACAAATATCTACCAAACTTTGATGTCAATAAAGTGAGATGGATTTTTTTTATGGGAAAGGGGTAAACGAGTAGACGCTTCACCTGATGGTAAGTTATTACCGCCGTCCATAGACACCCGCAACACCAGAGGAGTGACAAGTGCATTGCAGGCCTTTTAAAAGGGGATTGGGCCTCCCCGGTATCCTCACTCACTCGGCGAAACGTGTGGCGTTGCTTCACGCCGGTTTTCGTGCCGAAGCATGGCTACGGGGTAAATATTATATGACTGTTACATAACCAGGGAATGTTTTTTGAAATACCTATGATAAATGATTTAGTATATCTTATTTATTTAGGTATTCTAGCTATCTGTCTATCCTGTTTTGTCCCACGGTAGGTCAAAAACCTCCTTCGAAATAAATTCATAACAGACTCTTACATTTAGCTACTACGATGTAACACTAAATCTGTAATATAATTGTCATTCATAACATTTATCTACAGAAATACATTCACACATTTACCTAACTGCACGGACCACAGAAGCAAAAGCTTGTTAAATAACTGTCAACTGTTCAATGCATAAAATAATAGTTTCCTTAAAAGCAACACGACACAACATCACTGGAATAAACCCTTTTATTAAAAGGTCAAATTGTATCACGAATGGTTGTTCTCACACAAAAAGTATTCAATATCGTATATACTTGTTTGCGAACAAATAAACACATTATTTTACATAAGGAAAAGGAACAGAAGCACTGCTTCATACGACACGTTCGTGCAGTAAAATAGTGTGTTGTTCTCTCTGCATAGTACTCATACATAAATACTTTCACGCCTATCTCCCATTGGGGTAGGCAAAGACTAGATTTCCACTTGCTATTATTCTGGCACACCACTTTCCCTTCATCTACGTTCATTAATCTCCTCATGCATGATCGTCGGTTTAGGGTGCTCTTAACCTGACCTTTTTTGCGAACATCCGCAATTTGGTTGTGGTACGTTCGCCAAGGTCGGCCATTATTCTATCCGTACTGGCCATGATTGTATACTCATTTCGTCAATATTCATTCATCCATCCTGGCTACATGCCTAAACCACCAATGATAAACATAACGTTCTCAATCTCTGTTACTACATTTTCTTTCACACCACACCGTCCCCACGGTGCTCCTCACTCTATCTTTCAAGCTATCTATCATCTCATCTCTACGCCATTTATTCTACTTTCATGTTACGAAATATGGCTATTTATATTTATTTTAGTCAATGCACTGTTATCAGTTCCTCATGCAGATTAACTGCATGAAGAACGAAGATGAACGAATGCAAGATGATCAAACCTTCTGGGTATAATTTGCTTATATACAACGTACAGAAAACAGTAAACTTGGCAATATCCCGGTAAGTTAACAAAAACTATTACCGATATTACTTATAGTCATTTATGGACTTATAGGTATAGCCATACATGTATAGAACAGTTGTTATAAGTATAACTATGTATATAATATAATGTCTATTATTATAACTTATACTCGATTGATTTTATTTAAGTGAAGACTTACACCCCTACAGATGATCAGGTTTCTCTAAAGTAAAGGTTACTGAGAGCCAGTCAGAATAATAGGCTACGAAGTTCTTATATATATTATTAACCTATTTTAATATCTTAGTGCTTCCTGTCTAGGATTTACAAATAGGTGCACATTATTGAACTAGTTTAGAAACACCTATAAGACTTTTTCTCGTCTTGAATGAAACGCATTTTGCCCAGAAAATCGAGAACAAAACTGTGTTAGGTCCGTGGTATATTGCAATATATATTATACTGTATATTGTTGTTTTGCATTACTTTAACAGTATCGTAGCTCGTGGCCGTTCAATTTAGTCAGACACGCTTTATGCGGAGTTATGTTGATCCTTCATATTTGAATGTTGCCTATATTGCTTCAAATATTTTTCAACAGTTATTATTGTTGCGGCATTTAGTAAATATATGTGTTCGCAGAACCTTGATATTATATTTGAGTATTTATTTTTATGATATTACGAAGCAAAGCGTGGGTGTGGCTGTTATATTTTAAATAAATGTGATTTGTCTTTATATTATGTTTCAACATTGCATGTGTGTTTACGTACCTATATGTATGTGATGTTCGTATTTGCGGTGTATCGAGGCTTTGTTTAACGAAAACAATATCTAAAATTCTGCATTTTCTTTGTCTGGAGTATCTTTCTTCCAATATCAATAGTATAATAATATGTATTTGCATTTGACACAAAATTTATAGTTGCCATAAAATTTTGTGGGATTGGACAAATCTTAAAGACATGAATTTATGAACAGTACCTATCGATTTTCCAGCAAGGTTCACTGAACATCTTAATTTAAAAAAGCCAGGAAAATTATGTTCATAGACGTCCATCGTAGTAGTCATAGTTAAAGGAACGTCGGCAGTTTCAGTCCATTAGAGGATAAGCCTGTATCAAAGCATGACTACGAATATAAATCATGTCGGCTAGGTCCATTGCGCGGTCGCCATTGTGTCTCCCTGCCCCGGCTCCATTCAGGAGCGGCAATGAATGCTCCGCGTGATTTACTGGCCCGTTTCATGTGGCTACGAGGATACATTTGCTTGAATAACCGAAGGTTAACAGTATTGACGTCGATAAGTTTCGCAAAGTGAATGAATGGGAGAATATTTTCTTAGCAAAGTTCGCAATTTTGTGGTTTAGTTGCAGACGTGCGTTGAAAGATGAGTTTGCTTTTTTGACTTATTATACCGACAACTTTATTAGTAATATGAGTTATGGGAAATATTTATTGCTTCTGATATTTTGAATCCTGCTTGCTAACTAATAAACTTTACTACAGATGATGATGATATTCCTTTAGTTCTAAATACCACATACAAATAAAGACAGTGTCGGACAAAGTAGAAATGACGAGTATTTTGAGAGAGAGAAAAGAATTAGAATTTATTATATTCATACTATGCAAAACCTCAAAATAACAATCACTCTCAGAATCTTAACTTACAAATCGAAAGTGTAACCAAATTAATGAAATGACACGATCCGATAACCAAAGGGCAGTGTTGCCGAGTGTCGAAGCTTTAATAAAAGTCTCTTGTAAAGCGTCTGTTGATTACAAAGTTTCACAAGTAATCAATTTTGAGTTAGCGTCGGGAACGGCTGATACTTTAAGTGAGTTTATTGGCTTAGCATGACTATTAATTATCGAGGGGTGAGAATATTTACAAGTATTGGAAGGGCTTTAATGGTGCTGAAATAGGTAAAGGAAAAATAAAAAGCGACAATAGTGATAAACTTGATAGTGAACCAAATTACAGAACAATTGTACAGAAAGACATAAATATCCATGTTGTTGTTTTTTTGGTCTTTTGTAGGCTAAATTTATTTAATTTTTTTCTGTATTTGTTGGGCCATCAATCTGACACTGTTTCGTTTGTATTGTATAGGCCAAAACTGCATCATGCCGCAGTAAAAAGATTTCTAGTGAGTGCACTTATAGCGAGACTGACTGGCTGAACGATCGCTGAACAGTCTGAAACGTAAATCGTTTCTTCACTCGTGGAGTTTCTTCTAATGCTTCCTATTATGTGTCTTACTATTTCTTTTATGACTACCAATTTATTCAATATTCAAGCTAAAAGTTCAATATTTCATATTCCAAAGTGCTTTCATATCATCACTAATGTTCTGAGTAATATTAGCATCAAATATTCTGGATTTTTATGCTCTAAGCGCATCTCGTTTATCCTCAAACATCTGAAGCGGAGCGGAGTCGATCAAATATGCACGGCGTCAGGCAAGTGCATTAGCACAAATGCATCGGTGTATGTTAGCCTTTTTTCGTTCCCGATGGAGGATCATCGTGAAATGGTTAACGATTTAAATTTGAAAGTTCAAAATGTATCGATGTTAATGGATGGAATGGATCCTATCCGCTAACACATCTATCTGAAAATATCGATTCCGTTTCGTCTCAATATTGTTTTAAGTTATCTCATAAAAAATCAGAACAATAACTGTGTACCCGTATGGAGCAGAAAATTCGTAATCTTAAAATATGAAGTATGATCATTATTAATGTTGTCAGTTTTATATTGCGTAGATATTATGTGTTCTCCGTGAAAACGCACGACAAATCACATTTCTGATTGTGCTCGTAAATATTTGATATAGTGAGCATTATCTCAAAAATCAGCAGACAATAAGTTAGATAGTGGGTGGCTGTGGAACAAAGCTTCTGCGGTAACTAGTGGTGCCCCGGGGGGCTCTCAGGACCCAACATAAATCGGTTATGGCACGCCTCCGAACGAGTTCACATTCAGACAAGGAGGAAGGTGCAATAGGAGTACCTAAAGAGCTGCACATTTTATTATTGACTGCGCACGAATTCAACAATGGCAGTGCAGAGAAACTTTTGCCAAGTAAGATACTGTTAGAGGCTCAGTTGAGTCTGTATAGAAATAAAAAATGAAAGCCTCGCAAACGCCGATTCGTCATAACATACCATCACGCCTTTATTCCCCGAAGGGTTAGGCAGATGTGTCCTAATTTACATCCACAGTTCGCCAGTATGTTTAGGTCCCATGTAATAGGGGGCATGCCTATTGCTAAATCCAAACTCAGGCGTTTTGACTCGATAATAATATCAACTTTTTTGATATTCATGTTACTTAAAATGAACATAAATCTGTATATGTTACACCTACCATATTCGAGCAAATAAATTCATTTGATTTTATTTCACTATTGTACTACTCTATGTTGCTCACCCTCCTGAAGCATAGAGATGGGCGTTAAGCCATGCGACTTACTGACGAGGTCATTTTCAAGCCGAACATTACTGAACCGTTGATGGAACGATCCATAAAAAAGATTTCTTGACGGAAGAATTTCTCTATCTTGTGATTCTTAAAGATATTAGATTTTGTTTTTAATTAGAAAATAGATATTTGCTAGATAAAAATAGTTAGATAACTAGGTACCTAAGTGGCAGTTTTTGCATCAAACTTCGTAGATTTGTATTCTTTAAAACTAAATTTTCTAGCTTCGTTACCCGAGTCCATACATCAGCGTCGTCAGCTAGTTTCTCGAGAAATCGACATTTCATACGCGGCGCGGAAACGATATCGCGCCCCATAAATCTACTGGCGTTCGAGTGCGCAATGAATAAATTGTGCAGTATACGCGTCCCGCCGCCCGCGTGCCGATGCCGGCGCAAGCCCAGTCGCCTGTGCGTCCGTGAAGAATGGTGTTTGTAAATACACCACCGGGCCGTATTAAGTCTCAATTTTGTTGAATTTATTGTATGAGCCTATTTTATGCATGCCCTAAACATGGTTAGGTATAAAGATATTGTACTACGCTTTTTACTTCACGGAATATCGTTATAATAGACTCGTTAATTAGTATTATTTTGGCGATTGATAAAAAAAATCATCCCTAAAATCATTCCCCTGTATAGTAAGTACCGCTCAGATCACGTCAACCGTCAAAAAAATCTGTAGTTGTGATTTTGGCCGTATCCAAAATGGCAGGAATTAGCCAATACATAAACTCTTCAACAGAGCTGCTGTTATTGTATCTCTCGTCATATTTACGGTACTTTAGATCAAAATAATTGTAACTTACATTTCGCTCGTTTATAAACATTATTGGTGAAAAAAATTACAACAAAGAAATCCCTTGACAATGTAGGTACTTAATCATCCTTAAGAATATCAGAGGGAGACAATTAGCCTCAAATATAACTCTCTAGTCTGTGAACGCGTAAATAAATTGTGTAGACATTGTCCGAGAGCGAGTGTCCTTTATTATTTTCGTGTTCCGCCTAATTGCCTGTTGTGCCGACATTTATCAGGAGCTGGGATATGGTCTAAGTTTAAAGACGAAGAGTTTTACACAGAAGTCCACAGAAGGTAAATCTATTTCTGAACATAGTGACTAAGGTAAGTTAATCTTGGGTTAAGGTAAACTCATTTAATAAAATTATGTTATATTTCTGGTGTCTTCTACGACAAAGAATTGCACTCCAAGGTCCATTACTTCGAGCGCGAAATCCTTTTACGTTTAAAGCTCTTATTACGAGTATATTACTCATCGCTATATCTCCCACCTTTTACCACACCTATACAAATTGTAACAACACACGTGTACAAATCGCGAACCAATTAGTTGCGTGTTCACTAATACATTGCGAGCTCCGTACCAAATTCCAACTCACCGCATCATGCATAACCATCAATGTACAATAAAATGGCCGCGTAACATACTGCTATCGCACTTTGGTAATTTCAATTCTACTGGTTTGCGTGGGTATTGTTCAATTTAAATTAACTTTAGCGTGGCGACAAGACAATGATATTTATATCTGTATACATTACTTGTGATGTTTTTTGTTAGTTAGTACTTTATGACTGTTTCTGTAAATGGCACGGTTGTGAAACAGAGGGTTTCATTGTTATCCATACTTGTAGTCATAGTAGGTAGTCATCTGGTAATGAGTTTGTCAGTGCCATCTTTAGGTAACTTCAAACTAAGGAATGGTTGATTTTCTTACTAAAATCGTCTGGGTACTGTCCCTTGTCATATGTTCGGCCACTAAATAATATATATAATAATAATATTAGTGTGCTTACATTTTCTAATAAGTTTAAAGAGTAATTTCGCTCGTAAGTTATGGAGTAAATGAGACAGACAATTTGCGACGAATCATAGAGTTATAAGTTATGACACCGTATGGTATAACCTCCAGGAGGTGAACAAACAACTGAAATAAGACATTGGTATAAAATAAATTTCAGCTCTATAAAATAGGTACATAATACCTATATTGTACGAATCAATAATTGTAAGACTGATTATTCTGTGTTTTCTGTCTGTCTGTGTGTGTTATTATTGTGTGTGTGACTGTACATATATGTTATTGTAGCTAATAATATTGTAATATTCTTGTAATGTATTTATATGTTATTGTATCTAATAATCTTGTACCTAATATTCAAATACAATGTAAATTGTTTATGAATTAAATAAATAAATCAATATTGCAGGGGAAAATGCGTAACGGTATTTTCCTGAGTCATAAGCAAAACCTACGGATTATTCTTGATAACAATTATTAACCCTGTTTCCGAAATACAACCCTAACACTACTATGAGTCAAACTTTCGACTGCTGCCATAATTTAAAAAAATACCTATTTAAAGATCACATCTCACGGGGCTGACATAGACACACATATACTATCCCTATACTGTGACAATAGCTATTTATCTTGTCCTCTTGTCAATCACTCCTAAAAAATCATTCTGTGTCAACACTAATACCTCGCAATGGAAAGGACAGAAGGACCATCACATTTACCATACCTTTTTTTGTACGTGTATTTTTTTTTAACTGTACATACTGCACGTAAAGGTTAGAAATGCTGTGTATGCTTTCCTCTAAGAATGTTTAATGATAATACTGTGTATGTATCTAGTTGGTAAGCCTTGAAATTAATAAAATAAATACATAGAACATAAAACTACACGACTTGCTTCTCTTGCTTGCAAATAGTGAGGAAAATACTAGATTTTTTATACAATTCCTGTGACGCGGGGGACTTTACAAACATTGTAATTACAGACACGAAGTACAGCCAGACTCGAAACGAATATCCGTGGATCACACAAATATTTGCCACGGATGGGAATCGAACCCACGACACGCGATGCAACGGTAGTAGCGAGGTGACCACCTTAGTCTTAACCTACCGTTGCGCCGTTGCTACATGCCATGAGAAATAATCTATACTAATATTATAAACTGAAGAGTTTGTTTGAACGCGCTAATCTCAGGAACTACTGGTTGGAATTGAAAAATTCTTGTTGTGTTCGATAGTTCATTCATCGAGGAAGGTTATAGGCTATATAACATCACACTACGCCTCTTAGGAGCGCGGGTGAAACCGCGAGCGGGTCGCTAGTATAATAATTAATATGTAAGTACAATTGTACAATGTGTCCACCGCCTGAGAAAAATGACGAGGTGTTTCGGTCTTTTATCTTACGCATTTTGCAACCAGAAACATAGGATTCCTAAAAAACGTTAGTTATTTATTAGTAATATTATCTACTCAATATTTAAAAAAAATGTTTTTTCGCACAGCAGTTTATGAGTTAGACCTTTTGTGTATACTTGTATACTGTGTTGCGGTAAAACTCGCGAGAAAATATCACCTGCTGAGTGATAGACATACTGATTGATACTACAGTTGGTTTCCGAGTTCGCTTGAAGTTATTTATTGAATGCAGACGCGTTAACGGTTTATTTATTTTAAATCACGTCATCGGGATATCGATATAAAGATATAAATCTATAAATCTGTTCGACGAATGAAATGTGTTGATGAAAGAAGACCTTAGTGTTATAAGTAAGAGCTAAATAACTGACGTATTCAACACATTGATTCCAAAAAATAGCTAAAACTTAAAAATTTTATGATTATTATAATAAATACTGAAAATATATACGTTTTATATGATGAGTGATGATGATATGAGTCACCTACCAAAATATCTAGCATAATGTTATTTTGACTCTATGTTCCTTCAGATATTTCTCAGTACTGTCAGAAATATGACAGTAATAATTTGTAGATCAAAAGCGGATAACATAGTTCGTATCAGATTTACTAACACGCCTGACTTAGCCAACGTGACTAGTCAGTAGTTCTAGTCAGTAGTTTTGATTTGAGTGATTTCGAAAGTGAGCAATTCCATGGTTATCAAACCAGTGAATCGAACAACTGCGTGGGTAAATGTTAAAATAACAAAATGAACTAATTAGAAATGTATTTTTTTTCTTAACATACCAATGTATGGGATTGATGTGCAATTAAAATTTAATTATAACTTGTTTCTTATAACTTGTTTTATTATAATGAGAAAACCGAAACCTCACAGAAAACCGGCGTCAATGCGTCAAATAACGCATACGTTGTGTTTCGTTTCGTTGTGACGTTACCGGAGGCCCAATCCCCTTTTAAAAGGCTAGCAAAGCACTTGTAACTCCTCTGGTGTTGCGGGTGGCCATGGGCGGCGGTAATCGCTTACCATCAGGCGATGCGTCTGGTCGTTTGCCCCCCTATCCCATAAAAATAAAATGAAAAAACAACTTTAACTTCTTTCACATCTTTCTCCTTGCACACCATAAATCGCCTATCGCCTAATCGTTTTATATATATCTTTCTCTTTCACACCTATCAGCTTCACTCGTTCATTTGGCGTTCCATACCACATATCTCACATTTTTTTTTCCTACACCTATGTCCTTTATTTCGAAAAGATAGCTATTCAATTGAATATTTCTTCACATATTTCTTTCTAGTATTTCAATGGGGGGAAAAAACGGCGCAATAAACTTCCTAGCGTTTTCTTCAATGGTCTTACGCAGCAACTGAGCGTGAGGGAATGGGCTTTAGAAAATATATTATTGGATTTTTTTATGAGTAAATGCTCATAAGCAACCGCAGGTTTTATATTGATATGAGCATTTTAGTCAGTAGACTTTAATAAAATATGTCGTAAACACCGTCATAAAAAAGGTCTAAAGCTAGTTAATGTAGGCCAATTTTGTTTGTATCTGTATTTCCTACACTGTAGATGTAAGACAGCACAACCCCTCTCTTTTGGTTAGAGTATTCATAACGGAGAAAGTTTCTTCCCTCTTTTACCCAACTCCCCTCACTCGTGTCAATCATCGAATCTAAGCTAACATCGGCAACGCAACGTAAACTATCATCTCTCAAGTGATCGATACCTCGAGTACTGCTCACCCCGAACCCTCGTAGAGACAGTTTATTTCCAATCGTATGTGACTTCAAATATTGACTTACTAAGAAACCACCCTGTCGTTGGAGCCACGAAATTCGCGAAAGGGTTGAAGATGCAGAAGGCGGCGTACCCGCCTTGTAAATAGGGTTTGCTTGCTTATGTAAGTGCTCTCTTCCGGCACTCGAGATGTATTTACTTGTTAGATTTGCTTGAACAGGCGGCTAGGAACAAACATCCGATACAAAACAGTAAACGTAGCAGATCTATTTTACTTTGTTCTTGACTCGCTGTGACCTGCTCCTATATTATGATTATTCCATTGTGTTAAGGAAGATATCACAAGGGCTTTCATTCCTTAAGCTTATGCGTATTTTTATTTATTTCCCCCAAGGAAAAATCTTTATCATAATACTTTGCGTCCGACAAAAGTTTACTTAGACTATTTTCCAATTTTCTTTTACAAATTAAAACATTAAAAATCCAATTTCATTTTCCGTGACGCCTCCGGGTTAATTATTGTCTCACAAAATAAATTTCTTTGAACCGTTCTGGTAAAACCTACTTACATAATCAGAAGAAGCAATTTGTAAGCCGCCTCCGTGCTGGTGGTTCTTTAATAAAATAAACAATTCTCGCATGATAACTTTCTTGAAAACTTTTCTTCTGAAATCGACACAGGGGTCTTTTCCTATCGTAGTTGTATTTACCACGAGTAGGTATCTTTTTTCAAACTTTTTAGTCATTAACTTAAGCTTTTGTAATTCGTTGCCGCTGGCCCTCTGGCCGCAACATAAGTGATTCTCAAGCCGCCTTGTTACCGTATGTATAGTGAAGTAGTAGTCCACCAAAAGTTGAGAACGTTCACCTATTATTTATATATCTTTGAAAATTACAATGCCTATGGGTCTTTTATACCCATTTTTTGCTAGAAACTCTATCCATATCGTAGTATACGACTGTGCTGAACCTCAAAATTGAAATAATTAAGAAGGCACGGGTCGTACAGGTAACACAGTATTACTCGTATATCAAAATTGATTATATTTTGAAAAAAAATTGATTATATTTTTTTAATGTTAATCGTTTTACTCATTTTCCGAAAAAGTTAATCTGCAATCTAGAATTGTTTTACTCAAACAAGACTACTGCGCGACTTTACGCGAATTGCTTAAGGCCACTAGCACTATCGAGTATATTTTTTTATTTATCCACATGTACATAACAGTTTAATAAAACGGCCCTCCCTCGTAGTTCTGCTCAATTTCCCTACGATATTAATCATGTAAACATAATATCTTGTTTCAAATTGATGTGAAATTAAAGAATAACAGCCCTGTTTATTTTCTCGCGCAATATCAAAGATGAAGTAAGGGAACGTGTAACTTAATGATGTTGAAATAGGATAAAGTTTATTTGTGAAAAATGTATACAATTTTAAGTTTGACTTAAAAAATATTATGTACTTAATAGTATACTCTTAAAATATTATCCGTCAGAAAATTTATTCTTAGGTTTTGGAACGAAGTTCCTTATCGCGCGTTGTGAAAGGGGGCTAGACGGAAAAAATTCTTACGAAAAGTTGTCACGACACTTGTTTTAGTACGCATTTTGTCTAATAGATGGCACTGTACTGTTGACGTCATAATCTGAACGGCGGTGTTAAGATTCTCCGCCGTTCAATGACCCCCGCAGTACAAAATTTATATTGAGTTAAAATTAACGAAAACTGTAAAAGAAGTTCAAGTTCCAATAAATCATTAGTTCAACGGTCGATTTGGGTTTACTTCTTGCGATTTGAGTTCATCTCCAAACAAAGCTGACTTAATGAGGTCTGAGGAACTTCGTTCCATCCGGGTGTCCCTTGACACCTCTCAAGTTTTTTTATTCTATTTTAGGTAAATAGTAGATATCTTAATTTGATTTTTTACAGGTACTGAAATTAGTTTCACATTATCATAATAACATGGTAACATCTGCAATGAGTAGAGTTTGACCTCGTGACATTTTTCAGTGTTTCATTTATGCTCTGAGTTATGTTAGTGACTTTTCGAGATAATAATGATATCTTCAAAATATACATATTCATCATCAGCCTATACTAGTCCACTGCTGGACGTAGGCCTCCCCTAATGTGCACCATTTTTCATATACGTACATATTAATAATACCTAAGTCTAGCTGCCCGCCATATCATTACTTAGAAAAAGGCTATAACTATGTATGAGAACGATCATTCCTATCTGTGTACCTACATTGCGATTAATTCTAATTTACCGGTGTCCGTGAAGGGCAGCAGAGTTTCAATAATTAGAGCAGCTGGAGATGCGCAGGCGGTGATTGATTGTGAGGAAACCATGATGTTGGGATTCGAGATTTACTGAAGTCTACAGAGTACAAAAATTACCGCTTACAGGATAAAATACTTTGAAATTACTAAGCGCCTTCCGCCTCTTGTTATTATATTATCTATGCTACTCCGTCTTGATTTTTTGTTGATGAATTCCATTGAACCCCAAATTCAAACCTCAGTATAAATAGCAGAAAAGCACTTAAACTACGCTAATTCTACACAATTTAAAGTAAACATTGGTAAGTATAACACAAACATAAAACAAAAGTACTAGTCTAGAAAGTTAAATCAAGTTTAAACTCAGCGGCTAAGTCGGACTGAATTGTATGAGTATTGAGCGTTGGAGATTATGATTGATGACGTGTTTGTACTGTTGAATAGGTACATAGCGATAAATAGAATACTATTTTACTAATTTAATTTCTGATCAAAAATACATTCTCTTACTGGTTTCTGACACTTACGCGAATTTTAGACATTCATTTTCAATTTTAGGCTGGGTCTTACAGCCATCTTCTCTATTGAAATTTGGATGTTTTTTAATTTCAATAGCCTCGCGTATCACCCTGGGAAGGAATTGGTTTTCTTTTGCGAGGACTTGTGGTTTATAAAATCAGATGTATTATTATGTGCTTGGAACCCCATTATAGATTCAAAATCCAAGCACAAAACTGCTAGGATGAAGGATACGGTGAGCTCGTTCTGCGTGAATCTGATCGCCAACAATTAACAAAAATGTAAGGTAGCTGTTAGTAATTGTAACATAAGCTGTCCAACAACTTAGTCTACCCGTGACCATGGATGCTTTAAAGCATCCGAAACGTCGGGAATCAAATAATATCAATACAATGAGATAAAATCCGTAAAAGGTAGTTTTATTTCAATACATTTTCTTACCGTTTCGTCCAGACAACGTGAATAGAGTTGATAATATTTTGTCAGATAACATCGAAATACATCTTATAACATATCATGTCGCCTGTATTCCCTGAGGGGTTAAACAGAGATGTATCGCTAATATTTTTAGACCGATGGGACTCTCCCCTCTTACGAAGGTGGGTAAGTGTTCAGACCCGCTAAGACAAATAAACTGGTGAACCATTCGACGAACAATTCAATGGTTCATTAGTTGTTTAATATTTCTAATTTAATTCAGTACTAACATAAGGCTAAGTTATACTACTACTAACATTATATGGATCTGTATCCGAAATAAATAATTTGAATTGAATTTGAATATATTATGATGAATGAACAGGCACCTATTGATAATGTACCCAGAGTTCGCTGCTGTTTTGCAGCCTAATGCCATGGTACACACAGAAACTAACAGCCGTTGCTGAAAATTTTATTTTACTCGACCGGAAAATCGGTCCTCTCGCTCTCACCCGTAATAACTAGACCAATGTTAATAATATGATACAGATTTATTAATATTTTCACCTGTATCCCTATATCTCTAAATCATTTACACCGCATTTCTAAGAAAAGCGGTGCATGTGATGATATACG
Organism: Acronicta aceris; assembly: GCA_910591435.1. Taxonomy (NCBI): domain Eukaryota; kingdom Metazoa; phylum Arthropoda; class Insecta; order Lepidoptera; family Noctuidae; genus Acronicta; species Acronicta aceris. The sequence continues at coordinate 364,778 of OU342767.1, read as the reverse complement.
AGAGCGCGCGCTTTGTGCGCGTGTGCGCCCACGCAGCGCACGGTAACTACGCCGCCCGCGCCGCCGCCGCCCCGTCGACTCATAATAATGACCTACTGAAATGGAAATCACTTTCACACCTACCAGTAAAGGCAGAAGTTCTTGTCATACCTTTTTTTAGGTATTTTTATATACATATAGGGCATAGGGCATTAAAACAGCGCCGCGCGGTTGCATGATTTTCGCGATTTTATACGTTGTTGTCTAGTTAATGACATCATCTTCGGTAATTTAATTGGTAGGAATTTCGTTAAGCGTATTTGTTGGCGTTATTTACCCAACGTTGGTAAACTTTAAACGTTGGAAATTTTACTTAAATACAGTTAGTAATGTAAATTTAAAGGTACCCATAGGTAGGCAAAGGTTTTGTTTAAAATAGGATGTTAGATTATGGTGAACATTTAAGTAGCTACTTTTTACTCTAAGCAGGTATTTGTTAAGCAGTTAAACATGAGCCATTTTTAACATCTAAGAGTAAAGAGAAAATAAACTTATGATAAAGATCATTGCTTAATCTGAATTTCTCTTATTTAGCCCCAGAGCAGAACATTAGCACCTCTTGTCATTTTAGACATGCTGTAATTCGTTGATAATATTTTTTTCGTTATAAAAAAAAAAAATGGCCCTGCCATTCATGGTTACTAACATGTAGTTTGGACTTAATCAGTAAGGTTATCTATAATGGAGCCATTGTGTTGGTCCCGTAATTACCTAGTTGTCATTTAAATTGTGATACAGGGATGCATTTCGACACATTGGAGAGCATCGCTTCAGATAAGATCAGAGTACATATGCGGCGAGTGTGTGGTGAAGTGATTTATGAGCGTGCGATTGTTTGGAGCGATGCGTAGGCGCGTGTCAAGTGCGTCGCCGCCCCGCCGACTCATGCCCGACACCTGGGAACAACACATTTGTTCTCGTTTTAGTCAAGTCCCTGTAATCTGAGTTATCATGACAGTGACAATGTTTGTGTACACTTGGATCATCAGATATTAAATTATAAATTTTTCATGAGTTTAAATTTAGAGATCTTAGACGCTAATTATTTTTTATAAGACTGTGTTTCATGTAAGCTTTGTTATTCACATTTTGACATTTCTAGTATTTATTAATTAGCTTGGTACTTTCTTTTTCTTTAGTCCTATACATATATATCTAAGTGTATTTATTTATTGTTTAGGCATTTTTCTTCACATCGCAATTAAATCTTAAATATCAATATCAATTAATGTATTTAACAATATTAGTTATGTCATATTTACTTGGTGCATCATATTCTCATCAGACAAAACAAATACAAAATAAAAATACTCCAGTTTGACTCGCACCACGCAACCACTCTAGGACATAAGGCAATATCAATAAAACAAATCACAAAGCCGTCTGTAGGGGTACGAAATAAACGGGCTTGCCACACAAGGAGATCGGCAAATTTACACTGCACTCAACCAGCAACACTAACTATTTTACTCATATACAACCACCAGTCTATCTCTACCTTTATATCTACGATTAATCCACCTTTATTACCTTGCAACACGATTCAGAATCGCTAAGCTGAATTTAAAAAATTGGACCAATTAATTTGGTATTTTTGAGTTCCACTCTTGCAAGTTTACTTTTGGAAGCTGTCAAAGGATTATGTGCTTTGTTTTTGTATCATTAACGATCCTTTTACGTATACAGCGTAGGCGGGTCCCGAAGCGAACCAGTTTATAAAGTGTTCGTATGCAAATGTTACCTTCTTGTGTTTTTTTTTTGAATAATTTGACATGGTTTGACATTTTACCTTAACTACCATCAAGTTTTTTTGTTACCAATAAGGCCAGATTTTATTTCTTTTGCAAATTACATTAAAATTTTAATTCGTGGTGACAATGACGAGCACAAACATGGTTCTAATAATAATAACAGAAATACCAAACACCGAGGTGCCACTAAGGATTTCATAGAAAAGCCCAATAACTCGACCTGAGGATTGAACCCAGGATATCTAGCGTAATAGACGCGGACCACTAGACTAATGAGGTAGTCTGATGAGAGACTATTTTATTACTAAATATTAAAATGGTAGTTGAATATTTTTCAGTGAAATCTTTATTTACAGCTGAGAGTTTGGATTTGTGCCCGGTTAACGGCAACAGGCCCTTTATTACACAGGACCTAAACATATCGACGAACTGGTAGTGGTAGTGGCCTAACCCTTCGAAAATAACAGGCGTGATAATAACATAATTAACCCATCCCACTGCCGTGCACGGGTCTCCTCTCAGAATGAGAGGGATTAGGCTATAGTTCACCACACTGGTCTAGTGCGGGTTTTCAGACTTGACACGCCATCGAGAAAATCTCTCAGGCAAGCAGGTTACCTCACGATGTTTTCCTTCATCGTTTAAGTGCGTGATAATTAACTATTTAATACGGACATGACTTCGAAAAGATAGAGGTGTGTGCCTGCCTGTTTCACTTGGCAGTCCAACGGTCATACCACTAGGCTATCACTGCTTCTGCGTGATAATATGGTACTTGAATTCAAAGTAAACAATGCGGCCAAAGCGATGCGTTATGCGGCACGCGGCAGCTCCGATGCACCCCACACACCAATAAACGGTGCATTACGCAGAGCGAGCGAGTTGTCACACTGATTGTGTTATACGAGCCACGAGCACCACGAGCCATCTCCAAAGTACCTACTTGTGTTTTTAATAACACCATTGTGGAAAAAATGAGATACATAACTGTTTATTTTTGCTTTTACAGGTAAGCAAGCATCCACTGGTATGTCGGAATGTTAGAAGTGGAGTAATGTCTGTACTAGTAAGTTACTTATGCTTTTCTTCAGTTACAGTTATTTTCAGTTTAGACTAAAATTTTGAATATCAGCTGTAGATAAAAGTTGATTTACGTTTTGCGAAAGTGCGAACCGATCAAGACAGGTAATCCAAACGAATATCATAATAACTGTCTGGCTGATTTGTTACGTTTTGACGTCTAAACGACTAGGCCAATTTTGATGAATTTTGATATACATATACATTGGAACTGAAAATGTCAGCAATAGTTTTCATTTAGTTGGTCATAATGGGCTGAATTACAATGCCACTAAACAACAATAGCCCATCAGAAAGACGTTCCTGTCCCATAACATTAAACTATGAATATTGTATATAATACTAGTTCAAATGGGCCTCATTTGGCGTATACCCAGAACGGACATGATTAGCCTAGTTATACGTGTACCTAAATAAAATCAGTTACAAATTGATAGTCCATAGCATTAGCAAACTCACGCTTCATATTGATTGAACTAATAAAATAATTACTTTCGTTCAAAGATTTCTAGAAAATCGGTCGTGGTCGTTTTTTGGAAATTTTGATAGTTAAAAATGGCAAAAACTGCCCCTAGTGGAACCGGATAGGTATCAAAAGCCCAGCTTCAAATATTATCGCTGTGTAGGTACTGTCTTGTGTATGTAGACCGAAAAAAGTGTTACTGATATTGCATGTAGTTGCTCTCCATCATGCAATGCTAGGGTTTTACCACGTGTGGGGATGGGTTAGAATACTGTTCCTCACTACCTTTCAGATAGGCATCCCGGAAGAGGCGTGAAAATATCTGACTTGCTCCGTGGTAGGACCTCTATTATTAATATCCACTAATGTGTTCTTCAAAACTAAATTATATTGTAAATAGCATTACAACTACAATCAGTAACAGGTGCAACTCGAACAGCCGCGGCACTGATACACCTTACTAATGAGTACCGACCTACTAAGCAACACTTCAATAAACCTTAATGTGCTACGTTATTTGATAACTTAGTTCTGACTTGAATTACACAAATTCATCAAGTTAGGAGCGACGAGCGATCAGTAGAAAAATTTTTTTCTACGAAACAGTTTTTAAACTTCCATATTAGAGCAACATCGTTACGTATGTAGGTAAGTACAGCAATCGAGATGAATTTGTGAGTTTACAAAATATGAGGTTCCGATATACGATGAATGGTTACCAATCTCGACATAAGGTAAGCATAGCTTAATATTATAGGTTTAACATCAACAGTTACTGAGCCACAACTTTCTTAGATTTTTCTCCGTAATGCCACAATAACTTTGAACCTTACATTCCAAGGAATATAAAAATAAAAATTTATAGCGTATAGCTTATGACATCCACCAATGTTTGTATAGTGTTGATAACAATATCCCTCCCGTCACTTCAATAACAGAAAAGGGCAAAAACAAACCTTCACTAATTCAATTTGCTCACCCCTTGCACCATTCGCCGAGCAATAAAGCCCGCGTCCCACTGTTAACGGAGTATCGTGTTGAAATGTTAATGCTGGAGCTGTCGTTACGTGTTATTCAATGGACACTAGTGTCCGACACCGATCTCTAACAACTGCTAAATTATGGCAAATTAAGCTAGTACTTTAATATTTAATGCGCGCAAAATGTTAACGGTATATCTCGGTAGTCCCAATAGATAAATAGGTTCCCACTCAGCATGATGCCGTGTTAAGGGCATTACATCGCTCAAATCCATAAAACACCCTAGCTTTAAAGAAGTTTCTAGTGGAATCCTTACGTGCGTTTGCCATTAAGGTTATCACAAACAAATTGTATTGTTTAAAATTTTTATGAATTTGCCCCAATTTTGGATAATAATTGAAGTAAATAGGCCTTTTTTAACCTAATTTGTATTTTTCTCTTTAACGGCTAAATAGTTAGTCATTAATTTTATACCAAAAAAATTTTAATGACGTAATTAACAATTTGTATTGTTTTTATTGTCTTATTTCTTTGAAAATTTTGAAATAATAAAGAAATACCCGAAATCTCACTAACACCCCGCGTGAAGCACCCCCGCAATGCCTGTGCCTAACAAATACTATCACAAAGACTAAATTCAGACTCAAGGTCATTGGGAAGCCTCAACGCAGCGCTGGTTTTCAGTGAGAACCATTTTAATTTTTACGTTTCACACACACAATTCGGTAGGGTCGCATTGCGTTCATTTAGGACAATAGCTAAGTTTAGAAGCAATGAAAATTTGGGAAATTGTTGGTAGTAGAATAATATCCAGCTTTAAAAGTAATGGACACATTACTTACCATTTATAGTGCAGGTAGAATAGAAATTACATAGACTCAATGTGCATTATTGTCACAATTGAAAGTAACAGTTATGTATTGAGTTTATGGCAAAACGATAGTTGTACTGCGCAGTGCTGGGTTATTTAATTTCATCATCATTGCTATATAATAGTTACTTATAACATATTATACATATTATAATTGCATTCCCTTTTTTCATTCCAAACGAATTCTGTGTCCTTTGCCTTCGCCTGCCACCAAAAACCAGAGAGTTAGAAAAAAATCATTTGATTTAGGTAATGCTATTTTGTGTATCTATTAAATCGAATGTCTAACCATCTTTTATAGCATGCCTTGTTACACAGTCTGAACTGAACTTAGTCTTTGAATGGGTATTTATTTTTTTATGTTTTGCCTACATTTTATGCTATGCATCACCATCCTTTAAAAATATATTTGAAGCATGTTCATTGTGTGTCAAGTCGTAGTAGGTACGCACAATACCGCCGACCTTCCAGCTCTATTTATATTGTCACTCAACGGGATTACACAACAGCATTCAACCAATCAAAGTAACACGTATCGTGCTAATAGTACCACAATGACACCACGACACGGTGACCTAAAAGAAGTTACACCCCGTTCAAATATAAATCCGCATTACCTACATTCTTGACTCAAGACAAAATTCAAGCCAACCATTATAACAGAAGCTCACCACAGTCACCACTTACAGAAGTAATGTTAAAATTGTATAATGTTCCTTGTTGGAAGTAAGGCCAGTAGGGATCATAGTTTTACGCAAACTCAGTGCACATTGCACTTCACAATTTTACTTAAATTTTAATTCTACCACAATATAGATAATACACTTACAGGGACAATTAACCACCCACCTGGGGCGATGGGGTGATGATAATCATTCTAAATGTTTCTTATTCAGAGGGTGTTTTAGCAGTAAATGAAACACTTATACGCTGCTTTTTTGTTTTAAAAAGTCGATTTTAAAAATACAACTTTAGTAGTGATCAAGTTTCCGTACGAGTACTTGTGTTTATAACCTTCATAAAGATTTTTAACTGTGTAATTGAACTATCGGGTACGTAGTAGTAGTAGTAGTAATTATAATCTACAACATGTCGGTCAATAACAATGCTATATTCGCATTTATATGAATAAGGTGCAGTAACGTCTTTTGTTTCTTATGAAGGCTACTACAATGCTAAGTTCAGTTTATCTTCAGATATTATATCCTGTGTCAGCTTGTCTTAATACAACGTCTTGCATAAATCTTCTGCATGTGTCTGCACAGTGTGACGAGTGTGCAAGCTACACGTGTCGACGTGTGCGCTTTGTTCAGCACTCATTGTCAGCAGCGGCACTCATTGTTGATCATATCTAGGCCAATTGTTGGGGATGCTACACTTCGAAATTCATATCTGTGTATATTAAATGGTGACGCTATTGTAACAAAGAAAATTAGTTTTTATTTTAGATGCAACAAGTTCTTATATTGACTAGGTTAAATAACATTTAGTTGTACTTTCTTGTTGGACAGACTCCTATTTATCTTCTAGGAACACTTACCGGCTAAGATCAAAAGTTTTTAGTCATACCATAGAAATATATTTCTTGAATAATTTGTGTAAATTGAACGACACAATCGTATTGTTATGAAGCCAGAGTTTCGTATTTACGAACATCTGACATTTTAATGACAGACAATCAGCCACACAAATTCGCACAAGAAACGTACAATTTCCAATTCGTGACGAAGTCGCGTTCGAAAGCCCAGTAAGTCACGACCACAGCCGATGATAGCCGAACGAGTGCGCCACTAAAAACCCCTCATTACTACAACATTCTTCAAATGTGGGCGTGCGGACCTTTCCAGTTGCGTATTGACATTTCAAAGGTTAATGCGTAGGAGTGTCTGTAATTCGTTATTTCTCAACATAGTAAGGGATGCCATTGTATTTCCTCGTGGAATAGCGGAGGCATTTAATGAAATGTAAGCTATTGTAATTGTTTTTGCAACAATTGGGGAAAGCTTGGTTCGCATTTAATGTTCCAGTATCATTATTTATTTGTCATTTCCGACATTAAGATAAGGCGATATTTGAGTTTATTTGTTTGCTTAGCTTATAATAGTCGTATTAAAGTGATAAGATTATTCGTCTCTAATGGCTTTTAAGATAGAAACCCAAACCTCAACATTGAAACTGATTCTAGAAATACTGTTGAGGATATCTATGATCTAAAATATGGGCTATATTGGGATAAGTGAGTCCTTTAATATGTTTGGAATTTTTATTACTACTAAGATGGTAACGGTAACGGTAACCGTAGCCTGTGGTTACTGCTGGTACCTACTAGCTATACCAGGGGCGTTACTCACGTGTTGTCATCTTGCGACAATAATTACAAGAGACGTAATCTAGTTACATTATTTACTAACTCATTCATCTAGTGGTCGTAAGTGTAATTGCTACGTAGTAGTTATAGAGATCCTGGGTTCGATTCCCAGGTCCAATTTTGTTGGGTTTTTCTACGAAATCCTCAGTAACAGCTCGGAGATTTGTGCCCGGTTAATGGTAACAGGCTTGCTCCCTATTACCTACATGGACCTAAACATAATTACCTACCGGTGAACTGTAGGTGTACATTAGTAGGTACACCTCTGTCTAACCCTTTCTGAAATAAAGGCATGATAGTATGTTTATTTAGTTACACATCAGATAGATTAGTCGAAGGTAAGATTAATGAGCAAAATCTGACATGAATATTCTGTAATTACCATTACTATTGATAAATGATAATATTAGTTCTAAACAAAAGCATACGTAAGCGCTGACAATATCGGAGCCGAAGAATACCTAGCTATACCTACCTATTTGAAGGTAATGAGTAAGATCGATCCATTATTATAGATGAATCCTAAATCTCAGTAATACGAATGTATGGATAAATATATTTTGCTAGCCAAGGAAAATTCTAAGAAAATTCCCGTGGAAGACAAATACAGTACTGGAATTAGATAAATTCTGTTTCAAATAGCTTCACTTTTTAATTTTCGTTAGAAATATAGATACCTAGGGTTGTAACATTTTTGTAGCAATGATATAAACGAAAAGTATCGAGAAATGAGCAAACAACATTTTTCTTTTGATTATTCTTTGCTACAACATAAACAGCTTTATTTAAAAGCCTTTTACAGATAATATACAGAAAACTCATAAACTTTCTTGTAAAATAATAATCATACATGAGTAAATTAAATATTTTCTTTTTGTCTGTATTCTTGTACTTCTGATTATTATAGTTTTCTACCACTTAGTTTTTAGTATATTTAGTTTTAAGCTTACATTAATCACTTGTATTTGGGAATGTTGGTTCGCCTGTTATTGGCAACTGTATAAGTCCATTACCAATCGTTTTTAATTTTAAATGTTGTATACAGAAGCTGTTGGTGTACCTTTACTAATAAATAAATAAATAAATTCAAGAATCCATCCGCTAATAAACGACTGCGATCCCATAAACAACTCAGCAAGACCATACATTTGCATCAACGCAATATTTACTCCGGCAAGTCATTCAGCCCTGGTACTTTCCGAGACAAATCTTACAAACAAAGGATGGGACGTCTAGACGCACCCACACACATGAGGACAAACGATTTATTGCTAATGGACACAGTCCATTACAAAAATAGTGGAGTAAACTGTTGGTGTCTTTCCGGGAACCAGCCATGGAGGAAGTTCACTATTGTGGTAAATACTCGGGCTTAATGACCGCCAACAATTGGTTAACTGCTTGATTCTGGTGATGAAATTCGTCTGATATGAAAAGATTAGTACTGGTAAGTGGGCGTGAATTTTCCTATTGAGGTAGCCTTCCGTAATCGCAGATACTTCTATGACATCATAAGCGTATTATGTAACGAATAAATGACAATAATTGCATCATCGTCTTCCATTAATAACGAGATCGACCTGTCTTCTTGCTTAGTGTATTATTAGGTTTATTAACATTTATACTATTATTACGAAATGGGCCGTATTTATTTCAACATAAATAACGCAAAAACAAATAATATGAATTAAATTATATGAATATCAGTCAGACAGCTTCAATAAGTAACTATGCGGAGCCACACGGTTGCCGGCTGAAGCGTGTTGATGCAAAATGTATAGAGAGGAGCGACAGCGACCATGCGTCGTATCGATGCTGATATTATAATCGAATGTATGCTCGCGCTGCGCTGTCAGTTGTGGATAAATAACGCGCCACTAGGCTCTGTCTTCGAGTGTTACCAGAGATTCAGAAGGTGGAACTTTTATAAGTAAGTGGAAAATCGTCATTCGTGATTATGCTATAATTTAAATACCCAAATACAGTAATGTTATTACACCATCAGTTCTGTTTTTATAATTTGAAATTACAGAATAATTACTCAAAAGTTTGAAAATATGACGTAATTTATGAATGAGCACATTGTGTTTGCACGCATTAGAATAGAATAGAAATTTTATTTATTCGAGTGACCATGACTCATTATGTTAGTAATACTTAAATCTATGTTAGTAACATATATAATTTATACGTGCATTTGCATTGCATTGCAGAATAAGTGAAAAGTTAATAAGTCGTTACAGCTGTTAGATTAGGCCTAAGGAGCACAAAATAGTTGGAAAGTCATGCACGACAAGGACATTAGCGGACACTTATCGTCATCGACGTGCAGATACTTTCCCGGGTACTTTAATGAACTCTCAATCCCCAAACGATCTCTCCAAGACAATTTCCGCAGGCACCTACTCATAATGTAAAACTCCCTCCTCCCGGTACAAGTAATAACAGTACATAATACATCGCAGTGTATTTACGAGTACATCCCATTCACCCCCTAAACGAGTTTCCGTGGAGCCGGTCATAACTCAACACCCTTTCACGATAATTTAATCCGTTGGTAATTCGGGCCCTTTTGTCAGATATTCTCGCGTACAGCACAGGATGTCCGGGATGCTGCAGGAATGGAAACGACAGTGCCAGAGAAAACATCACTCTGAATGGTCATATCAGGCAACAACTATTGTGATGGTGTGGTGTGTAAAAAATAATTACCAGACAACTTAAATATTGGCAATTCCCAGTAATTATGTTACAAAGCAGAAATTATTATTTATTCTGCAAGTAGATCTTTAGAGATACTTTTACATGTCAATGGTTTGGGGTTTTTTTTTAGCTAGATGGCATCGGCATTTCCTAACTGACGACCTCTGAGAAGAAACACCGAGACAAACTCAGAGAATCATGTTCTCTTTTAAAGTCCAGACATGGAAGAACACTTATATGTGAGTGGTACGATGTAGGGTAATGTCTGAAATGGCCTTTTGAGGAAAGAACCATAGCAGCTTTGAGTAGACCGGTCCCAACTGACGGCACGCATGCATCAGTCATCGTCATGCATCGTAAAGTATGGTATTAACTACATTAGGAATTAAAATTAAACTGGAAATCATAAGGAAAAGGCTTCGGCGATAATCGGGCAATAAATATAAACTACCCACTTCCATTCATTAAGACGAATAAATTACATAAAGAAGCCGCCATAACTTCGACTCTTCCTAGGATCTCGAGCTTCATTTTTTCAAAAAATTTCGCACCAGTCTCAATTAACTTTGAGTGTTCCTAAGACATCAAACTTCAATTTTTCAAAAAATTTCGCACCAATCTCAATTTAATTAATTTTAAGACTAAAACTATTAGTCGGCTACTCAAAATGGAATCCTAAAAAAGTTTGACATGACACAAGAAATTAAATAAATCTCAAAATAAATTTGGTTTTACTTCAAATTCCTCTGCGACTTGGTTCCAATCTCAATACTTACGTAAAAGCTCATCTAGTAGCTATTCATTAGATCTGTGTCGAGTATACTAGGATGCCCCACTGGTCGTCCGCTCGGGAAGTCCGGGAGTCAGGCCGGTAGTACACCGTTAGAACGGTCACACACCCGAATTATTGGAACCGTGCAACCTACACTCATTGTCGCTTCGTCCGCATTGCGATAGTGGCGATGTAGATTGAGTGCAGAAGAATCATTGCTTTTGTATTTTGGCTACATATTTACATCCTTAGGTGAAGATAGCCTCAAAAAGATTGGTAGAAAAAAGTACGTAAACCAACTCGGGTGTTCCTTCTAGATATAAATATTAGTAAAGTATTCGAAGTAAAAATTTATTTATAGAAACAAATAAGGCTTTCTTTTGACAGGATCACTCATATTATGCGTCATTTCTTTCCTCATTAGTCGAATATTCGTATCACACCGTTTACAATGATTAATTCATTACAAAGTAAGGATTTAATGAGATTTACCTATACACGGATTATTTCAAGTGTTATTATTTCAAGATAACAAGTTTAAGCTCCAGACATGATTTAATCACTAGCAAAATATGTTTGCGTCGAAGTCTCCACTGTGAAGTCAGTTGAGCTCGTTATCGACCATTGTTTGTAAGGAAATAAACCTTCTGCTCATTTATTTGACAATAGTATGTGTCGCTCTCACACAAATTTTATTTATTTTCAACTCCTCAATTAACTTGAACGGAAATTACGCAGCCTAAATTCCTAGGAATATGTATTTTGTGTGTAAACTTAAATAATACTCATTACATACATTACACTTTATACAGAAATACAGAGATTTTCCAAGTAGAAACTGACTTCAACTGTTACGCAATTCAACTGCTACACAATATTTTGACGCCGTTTGTTATGTTGAGTATTACATTTTTATTAGTTACGTATTCTTAAGTAGTGTAAATAAAATAACAAAGGAATATTTACAGAATATTCCCATAAAGCATAGTAGTAGGACGCACTCACTCAAAGAACCCTTGCTATTTCCGAAACGCTTTTACAAAAGTCCCTTTGAAACCAAATCAAAGTAAATCCACTGAACACCAAAAAATTCCTAGAAATTTAGTTAAAAAAGTCAAAGATTAAACGTTTCTTTAAACTATTCCATCAATCTCGTTAATCTGGGCGTGTAAATAACGACAGGTCGGGGAGGGACAGAAATAGAGGGCTTTCAAGTCCTCCAGGCGGCGCGCGGCGCGCGAGGATCAGCGCCATTTAATTTGAATTATTTTAGATTATACTTAGACTTGTTAGTGTTCTAGATACTATTGAAAGTGAATTTCAACTGATGGCCTCACTGTAAGAGATTTTATTATACTATATAGAGTAGATGTTTTCGAAGTTTAAGAACTGAAATCGATTAATTCAACTTCAAATGTTTTTATTTCTGCCTCATTAGTCTAGTGGTCCTAAGCGTGACTACTATGCTAGAGGTCCTGGGTTCCATCCCCAGGTCGAGCAGTGTTATCGGGTTTTTCTATGAAATTCTCGGTAGCAGCTCGGAGTCTGGATTTGTGCCCGGTTAATGGCAATAGGCTCGCCCCCTATTACATGGAACCTAAACATACCGGCGAACTGTGGATGTACTTTAGTACGCCTCTGCCTAACCCTTCGGGGAATACAGGCGTGATGTTATGTTATGTTATTATTTCAAATAAGCTTTCACAAGCGTTTATGATTCTAGTGCTCGGTTCCAAAAGGTTAATCTTATGGAGAAGAATCCAGCAAGAAACTCCATGGACACTGTTTTAAAATATATGGTGTTACATTCTTCACTGGTATAAACTTCATCATTATTTAATCTAATATAGAAAACATTTTAAATAGTAACTGACTATCAGAGTTCAAATTTTAGAAATTTATCAGTGAGACATACGGCATTTTGGCATCGGATCTCATCTATGATGATAGGTGTAAACTATAGCATTCACATTGTGTAAATATACAGATCGTTAATGATATATGGAGGGGTTGAGAGGGGGTGGAGGGTTAATTAGGGGGCTGATGCAGTTGATTAAGGCTCGTGAGTTTGCGGAATGTACGCGTCTGGATCGCGGTATGTTTGCACTCGTTCAATTGACATCACAGACAGACGTGTTCCAACAGCAGAGGAAATGCGAGATAAAACTTTGACATACTCGTGGAGATGAATCGCGTTTGGATTTAGTCGCACGTAAATCAAACTGAAAGGGTCGGAGTTGAGTGAACTTAACAGGGCTTGGATTTATTTACATAGGTTTTGCTGAAACGTCCAACAGACAATTTGGTTTTCACTGATCAATGTGATTTCTGTTAGCCACAACCATGCTCGAATTGAACATCGTTTTGAAGTCTGTAATCATTAGACTATTTATCTTTGTGTCTTCTTTTATCCAGCTAAGATTACTGTCTCGTTCACTGAGTCTTGACAGCCACCAAACAGGAAAACACAATATCTTGATGGGCTTTTTATAGTTCACAACAAAACATAAAGTGCTATTAAATTATCCATATAAATATAATATTTTATTGGTTGTATAGTATCTAATGATATTGTATTCATTAATTTTAAAACCAATACCTAATATTTGTTGAAACTTTAAAAGCCCCGCGTGTAACAGCTATTTCCCTATAATATAATGGCCTTGATTGACTCGGCATACACTGCCCCGCGCCGTGGTCGTCGGGTTTCACAAATATTAGCTGTGACATCGCCTCGTCTGGCGGGGCCGTCACTGAAACTAAACTCCCTACAATATGACTTATGAGTAAGTTATACTTTGCTTAGTTGTGATATTTTTTTGTATATAGATAAATATTTACTATAGAATTATGTAGATTAAAAAACCAAATAGTATAGTTAATAATTGGGATGTGAGTAGGTATGACGATACTCTATTTCAGTTTCAATCACGGGGTTTATGAAATTATAAAAGTTTACAGACCAAGGGGAACGTAGGCATATAAGCCTCCAAGTTAGTATCTATTTATACCTACCTATAATAAAAATGTAAGCAAGCCGATGTCTGTACATTATAGATATTATAGAAAAACTAATATGGGGGGTCTATATTAGAGCAACAGAAGGCAATATAACAATTTTTAGAATGTTTGTCTGTCTTTCTGTATGTTTGTACGCGCATCTCGCAAAAACTACTGCATGGAATTAAATGTAGTTTTCAACAATGTATTGCTAGAGGTCTAACTTAAGATCTGGTATATGTTTCATCTCGATACGCCGCCTAGAATCGGATTTATATTAATGCAATATTTTTGGGACGTGAGTGTAACTGCGGCCAACAGCTAGTTATGTAATAAGATAAAAGCAGCATTACTACTTAACTTCTACTTAAGAGAAAATAATTCTAAAGCACAAAGTTAAAAGCTTTTCATTACTTAATTTAATTCGCATCTCTTACTCACGACTACCTCTGCAATACTACCACACGTTGTGTTGTAAGTGTGTTTTGTACAAACAACATTTTTGGAGAACATATTGTTTTTCAATTTGTTTGTGTTTGGATTACAGAACAAATTGGAGAACAATAGACAATGTCTAAGTGACCTATGTGACCTAAGTGATCCAAGGGGAAATCCCTCCAAGAATTTCTAAACATAAAGTAACGAGTTAGATTGACACAAATAAAGAAGAACGTGTAAAATTAAATTACTAGACCTTCATTATTGACACTAAATTATCTTATGCTCAATTAATCTAAATAACTGTGTTTCTCTTAGGAAAATAAATAATAAATATCAATTCAAAGTTTTATTCACCTCTGAGGCAAAATGAGAAAAAAGCAACTCTACGTGCGTGAGTGGTTTTTAAGAAAACACAAGTAGTGCATTACTGGGCGCGATCAAAGCGGTCGCTAATGAGCCGCCCACTCCGCGAGCACGAGCGCGACCGCGACCGCGACGCGCGACGCCTTGCGACAACACCCGGCCACATGCGAACATTCATATAGTTAGTACAGAGTGTGCCATACAATTTGTCGACTTTGTGTCCACAGTATTATCGAGATTTGTCATAGAAAATAAGTAACTCCTACTATTATTATGTTCATCCTAGGGGATGTGTAGGCATACAAAATATTTATACTAAAAAGGCGAAAAGGAAATAAACTTTACTGTCCTTACGCCCTTTATAGGACATAGTCCACCTAAAGCACCCGTCTGAATAGCACCTGCGCGAATAGCCCAAGGTAAGACACACTCGGGAAGTGCATTCCATATTTCTTGGAGACTTGGGTTTTTGGAATGTCCACCATGAAACGATGTCGCTTTTTCGTGCTTCTGGACGGCTGATAATGGAAAGGGAATAAGATCGTGGAGATCTGAAGCACACTCTCCGAAATGTGTCCGATAAAAAAATGCGACCTTGTCAATAGTATCGAATTTTTCAGATAAAGGATCAGCTGAAAAATCCTGAGGGATTATACCTCCTAGGTTTAACTTCGACATCAGCTGAAAAAATTATCGAAAATGCCTATTACTCCGCAGTCCTTTAGTGGCTATTACTATGCTAACGAGATTATTTTGTAGTAAAAACCTAGTTTAAAAATATCTTTAAACTGTGTTATGGTTTAATGAAATTATCGCTGTAAATCTCCATAAATAACTAGTGCACTGCGTTTTACGTAGCCATCACAAGCTGACCTGGTCTTTGTAAATGACTACTATTACTAAATAGGTCAATGTTTTCTGGGTTGTCGTACTCCAGGAAGTTAGACCCTCTTCGCTCTCCGCAGGCCTCCAAGCGGGAAATGTTTCGGCATAGGAAACATCTCTAAACATAGGGTTGTCAAATTATAGAAAAGATGGATATTTAATTGTAAATCATACCTAACATATCATATATATATCATACCTACTAACTATACCTAGTACATTGTATATTTTTACTTGAACGCGCTTGACCCCAGTCTTGCCTCGAAAACACAAATAAGGTTTGAGATGAAGCATGACATTCAAATAAAATATACCTACTCATTCGAGCTTGTTGCTTAATCTGTTTGTGTTCAAGGAGTATCTTTAATAACATATACTTTCCTATAGCAATAGAACTAAATAAGTTTGCTAGGTGCTAAAATTAAAAATATGCTTCGATATCTAACGACGGAAATGATTGTGGTCAGATTTAGGTCACACACACATGTTCGGGAAAAATATCGTCAATAATAACAGAATATCATCGAAATGGCAGAAATAAATTGGCTTTTAGGTGACAAACGCTCACTTATTTTTAGATAATTTTATTATAAAGCGAAAAAGATAAGTACCTATATTATAATATAAAGCAGAGGAACATCGCTTATGAAGATAAAATATTTGGAATCTTATTAACAATACACGGAAGATAAATTTTCTCTCTTAATAAAAACCTTTTTGGCGCTATAACGAGAATTTATACGCCAATAAATCGTATACAATGTACATTATTCATACGTACATAATTTTCCGGAAAAACACGTTAAAAATATATAAAAACGAAACCAGTTTCTTAAGATCGCTAAAAAGCAAGATAAGAATTAATTACGAGAGAAGAAGTGGCATTAAAATAATATTAATTCGTTTGTAAGACACTCTTCCTCTTCCCGCGTTTCTCTCATCCCGGTTCCCGTGTCGTCCCCCGTTCCGTCCAAGACGCGTGGCGGTGCGCCGCGGGCCAGCGATGCGAACATCTTATGGATGCCCGTCTGAACTACGAATTACCGCCGTACTACTTGTAATTTAGTGTTCTAATAGTAGTGGAGTATTAACGTAGCTAATGCAAGTTGTGATGATTACGTTTCTTGCATTCTTGTAATGAAAGGCAAATAACAACGGAAACCGTTCACGGAATTAACCCGTATCAAGAGTCATACACGGGACGCAATAACTCTTTCTGAAATTATAGCCAATAATTTTATTTTTTCTCCTTGTTTCCTTTATTTACGTCCAATTTCCTACTTCCTAGTGTATGTATAATATCGGTTACTATATCTATAGAAAGTAATTTTGAGTAATAGAGAGATCAAAAGTACCTAGGATTAGGTCGACATGGTATGTGTAATATAACACCTAGATACACAGCTAGTAAATTTCTCCTTTCTGAACCGGTTACTTGACCTGGGAATCAAACCCAGGACCTCTATCACATAACACATCGAACATAGCATGAAATATGTTTCAAGCACCTAGATTTTTCATAATTTTCTATACTGATAAAACTCTGGCCTCGTTCTAGGGTAGTGACATTTATTTGTAATTCTTACACTGCAAGTCGTTAAAACATAAAATTTGCATATAATCGCGAATTTCATCCTTTATACTTCAGAGATTATAACAAGTTAAGCGACTGTACGTTTTACAAACTTCTGCAGTAACATTTCGCATTCGCCATTTTAATCCAAAAAGGTAGAAGTAGGATTTTTTGTAAACGTTCATTACACTTAGACGCGGGGGGATTAAGAATCATACTGAGGGACTCGACTTAGACAGACAAAGGTCGAGGAACCCATCGGGATATATATCTTAGAGTAATCTCCGTCTTGTGGTTTTTATGCAAAAAGCGGACGAAGAATTCGAGTTATGAATATTCCTACCTATTTTTGACTCGGTACATTCATAATGTAATGCAATGTTAACATTCTTCTGGAGATTTCTCTTCTATAATTGCAGGTTATCAATTTGAAACAAACACTGAGGGATATAAGAATATTTTAATGAAATCTTTATTATTGAAGGACTCTTCATTTCTATAGTTTCTTTTTCATCAAATCAAGTTCCTTGGACAAATATTATGCCATATTTTTCAGCATGAAAAAAAACCCTCATGGTCCCTTGAGAAAAAAACTATCGGCACAGAATGAGAATGTTGTGGTTATGTTAGTAGGTCAGCAAAGCTAAGTGATAAGTTAAAAGATAGCTTTTACAATGGCAGCCCTATCATCTCGCGCACGTGAACGAATGTGGAAGTGACAGTTTATTTCGTTAGCCACTTACCAGCTGATTGACCTGGGAGAGCGCACCACTCACACATTTCACACGACGTGACGGTGCGACGCCAATGTCCTGACCTTTACTATCAATCGTAGTAAGTTTCAGCTCTACGATTAATTTCTTTGTTTTTAGGTGTATAATTTTGTGTTTAGGGTTTAGGCAAAGTCACCAAGACTTTGATGTTCATTTCATTCGTGGTGACATAATCTTCTTACAAACTAAATTTAGAAATAGAATTGGCCAAATAAAGCCCATTCCTAAATTTCAATCAAGCTTCAGACTTAGTTTCTCTTATT
Organism: Acronicta aceris; assembly: GCA_910591435.1. Lineage (NCBI taxonomy): Eukaryota > Metazoa > Arthropoda > Insecta > Lepidoptera > Noctuidae > Acronicta > Acronicta aceris. Next base: position 346,452 of record OU342767.1, on the reverse strand, counting down.
GAAAGATGTACAGTCTTATAAAGGCTCTTATAATTCTAGCCAAAATAAACATGACAAACTGTTAAAGTGTAGAATACCTAATTTAAGTGTCACGGTACATGATTGTATATTTCAAATACATAGGTATTATTATCAACCAAAGTAAAATCAAAACTTTTTTAAATATAAGTAGTATAAGTACAGAATATCGTATCGAGAAGAGCTCTTAACATTCTTCTCGAGAAACGTTAAAACAATCGTCAGTCGAAAAATAAATCGCTAGTTTTGTGAAGTTTTCACATTTTCAAAGATACAGCTCCCAAAGTTTGCCGGAGCTAGACATTGTTAGTTTTCAGTTTAGAGATCGGGGGTTAAGCTAGGATACAATTGAAATTGTATGGACTGCGGCTGGTACAAGTGTGCAACACATAAGGTTCTAATATATGTTTAATTTTAAAATTTTAATTGCTATAATATAATCCCTTCCCTTTACAAAATACAGAATCTAATGTTTCGATTGACGTAACCACCCAAAGACCGTGAGATTTTGATTTTACTGCAGACATTTTTGATCATTGATTTTAACAAAACATTGAAGCCACTGCGATTGTATATAATTATATTAGTTAGATACCTTTTATCTTTATACAGCACATTAGAAAGCCGAAGTCAAAATAATAATATCTTCTTTAAACAATCCGTTTATGACTTAGTCGTGTTTAGTGTTCTTAACTTAGCGGTCAGTGGATTTTAAAGATGTCCGTCTTACAGTAAATTCCATTTAACTTCAAAGTTGGCATTAAGTTTCGGATAATTTAAACTTCACTAATCGTGCGTTTAGTTTGAGCAAACACAATATCGGCTCATACGTTGACAGCTACCCACTTCACGTCAAGAACATTAACTATTTACTACATAATCATAATCATAATCATTTAATCTGCATTCATGTTGTTGACATAATGGTGGTATCATATTGGATGGTATCAAACATGAACCCTGTTAGGGCACAACAGTATTTTTAGTTGGTACTTAAATATTAAATATTAGTCTTAATTACTTAACACTATTTTACATATCTATTTAATATAACAATCTCTTAATTAGTAATTTTGCTGAATGTTGGTTTGTACATCTTATAATCTAAATGTTAATATATTATATTATCATATCAATATTAATTATACTGTATATAAATTTTTGTATTGTATGTATTTATCAACGTATTAAATATTATTATATTAATTATACTATTTCTATCTATGTATCTATAATACTAGTTACGATGCCAATGTCTCATTTGAGATTTCCGTCTATCCTTATAAAGTAGATATAATACTTTTAGTTATAAAGAATCATAAATAGTCAAATGATCAATCATAATAATCGACACAAACGAATTAGTGGGGGCGCAATGATCTCTGACCTGACTGATGCCAATCAATCAACTTGATACCGCTAAACACCACATTCTGTCCTACATGATCACGCACAAACAAATGATAATGAACCTTGCGTTAAAAGAATTAAAGATTCATTTACTTTAATTAATTAAACATTCACTAAGTACCCACATTGACGTGATTAATGAAGTAGGTCCTATTATATATGAGGAGGTGTTTAATCGTTGCATTGATGAATTAGTACAAACAATAGCGGCACTTTCTAAAAAAACCTTTTTAAGGAAGATTTACATTATAGAAGAAACGTTTTAATCTATGCCGAGAACCATAAATCTATGTGAGACAATGCAAGAAAAACAAGGATCTAACGCGGGAACAGTGATAAGACAAATGCGAAATAAAGCTTCTCTCCGAGGATAAAGTAATGCTCATTAGAAACAAATGTTTCCTTGCAATAATCCGAAGGCGGATATTTTATGTTTTTCGTAAACAGACTATGTCCAGACGCTCACGGAAATTATTTTCTTACTTTCCGTTTAAATTGTGTATCGAGTTTTCTTGCTGCACTTCTAGAAGGTTTTTGCAGAGCTGTTAGTCTGTAAAGATTTTCAAATGTTATTTAGTATCTTACTTTCAGAACTGCTACTACGATGGTAAAAATCATTATCTATACTAATAATATTATAAAGAGGTAAAGTTTGTGAGGTTGTAGGGGGTAATCTCTGGATCTACTGAACTGATTTTGAAAATTATTTTTGTGTTGGTCCATTTATTTAGAAAGGATATAGGCTATATAAAATAACGCTACGCCTCTTAGGAATATAGCCTGTGTGCTTACTATAAAACGAAATAGTTTTTTTTTTAGAATCGGAAACCTCGTTACGGTAAATCACAAGTTTTTAGAAATTATGCTTCATAAATGGTTTAAGAACTTTATTTCTCAAAAAGAATCAAATTCATTCACATGAGTAAAAATATTTCTAATAATTTATTCTAAACATTATTTCGTTGGCCACTATAACCGCCAAGGTTTTGGACAGTTTGCTTGATCAACAATTGGCTAAACACATTGAACTTCACGACGCGCAATTTGGCTTCAAACCCGGTCTGTCCACGGAGAGTGCCATTCTGTGCCTCAAGCAAACTGTTCAATATTATGCCTCACGAAAAACACCCGTCTTCGCTTGCTTTCTGGACCTGTCAAAAGCGTTCGATCTGGTGTCCTATGAAGTATTGTGGAATAAGTTGCAAAGAGATACCACGCTACCGAATGAAATCACATCCTTGTTTCGTTACTGGTACTACAATCAGAGGTTTTATTTTTCCAAGTGACGTTTTATTTATTATTTATTATTTACTATTTCTGGACATTTTTTTTTTTTTTTGTTGTGTTAACAATAATTTGTGAAGTGTGAGTATTGTGTAGACTGATGTTACAATCACAAAACCTATGATAAGTCTTTCGATTTTCTGGCAGTTAGAGGCTGTCATGCTCACTTAAATGTCCTGCTGATGGTGGCGTTGTGTGTCGGGTTGTTTTATTCCCTACAACTTGGTTGAGTCGAACAACGCTGATACACACGTCATGCTCGTGAACGGGTGCTGTCTGTCGGGACTGGTCAACTCTTACATGCCATGTCAATCCGGATTCAGTTATGTTATCTTTTGGAGGGTAACCTACTTTTATCACTCACATCAAACTCCACAATACTCACATTGATAGAATAAAAAATATGTAAACATCAATTATTTATTTAAAAGAGTATCTATGGAGTTTCTTGCCGGCTCTTCTCCATAAGACCTACTATTTGGAACCGTGCATGTAGTTTTGACATTTCAAAAGTACCTGTATATGGTCTAATTGAAATAAAAAATTTGAGTTTGAGTGAGTTTGAGTTTGAGGAATAGTGTCAGTTGGGCGGAGGCTCAATCGGATGTGTACGGGCTGGAATGCGGTTGAGACAGGGGGGGTTAAGTTCACCCCGCCTATTCAATTTGTACATAAATCGGCTAATTGTTGAGCTCAGCAGCACTAAAGTTGGATGCCATATTGACGGCGTCTGTATGAATAACATTAGTTATGCGGATGATATGGTGCTGCTGAGCCCATCAATTGGCGCATTGAGGAAACTTGTGGCGATTTGTGAGTCCTATGCTGTGTCCCATGGGCTCAAGTACAACGTTAAAAAGAGCGAACTTATTATGTTTAAAGCGTGTGCCATAAACTAGTGATATCCCCGGTGTCTCCCTCTGTGGCACTCCTTTAGCTTGGGTAACTAAGTTTAAGTACTTGGGTCATTGGGTCACTGAGGATCTTAAGGACAATATAGACATAGAAAGGGAACCTGCGCTCCCTTTCTATGTCTATATTGTCCTTAAGATCCTCAGTGATCATGCTGGCTGTTCGATGTAATATGCTGGTCCGAAGATTCGCACGTTGTACGAATCAAGTAAAAGTTACCCTTTTTAAAGCTTTTCGCCAGCCTTTTTACACGTGCAGTCTTTGAACCAGTTTTACGCAAAGGGCATACAGCGATCTGCGTGTCCAATACAATAACGCGGTCAGGATACTGTTGGGGCTGTCTTGGCGTTGTAGTGCGTCCAGAATGTTTGCTGAGACGCATACAGACGATTTTTACGCCATAATAAGGAAGAGGACCGCCTCTATAGGCAGTCGGTTGCGCGCCACTACTAACAGTATTCTGAGCGTGTTTATAGATCGATGGGACTCCCCTCTGCTGCGTCACTGGGTAAGGATCCATACGAGCTGAGGATTATAAGACATTTACCCCTAATTACTAACATTAGTTATTAAGATATTTTGTTTTAAACTAACACTATGGACTCAAGTCTGAATTAAAGTATTTGAATTTGAATTTGAATTATGCGGGCGGGCGATGCAAAAGTAAAATTATTCATCGTTGCATTACAATTCTATCTATAAATCCAATAATAATGCGTAACAGCTTTATTTAATAAATTTAATATAATAGTAAAATAATATCTTTGGTAATATGAGATGGTGGTTCAGCATAAACTAAACAACTAAACTAAAGCAATACTCAAGAATAATTCATTCCTACATTTGAATACACACCATCAAGAACTCGTTACGAATGGTATAAACAAACGCCTCCATATATTGTAAGCTTTGTTTGCTGAATCTTAACCGTAGTTCCTTTGATATCAAAGCTCAATGTATCAAGTACATAGTGAAGCGTTCTTACACAAACACGGCAATAAATTAGTAAAGCGACAAGCGCATTGACAATGCGAGCCACTACACTGATCGATGGCACAATTTATCAACTATTTACAGAACTATTCAGGGGTCCTTATCGCACCGAAACAAAAACATCTCAGCGATTTGCAGAGGTCTCAACAAGACGAGTTGGTATTTGCATAAATTTGCGTTAAGTAAATGGGGTCCCATGACAAGTTTAATCTTGTCTTTAGAATTTATTGCCTCCTAGTGCCGGCTGCAACGCTCCAGCATTTGCATTGGCTAAATAAATATTTGCCCCCAGTTTAAACTGAGACGTCTTCACTGACTTTCTTTCACAAACACTGTTGCTTTTGTAGATATTTTTTGAATTATAAATTATATTGGCTGATGAGCTGCAGGATACTGAAGTGTTTATATTTCCTTAAACTTCGGTATAGTATAGTATACTCGACGATAATGTGTGTCTTTTTTATTCTTGATCGGCTTACGCTGGACCGTCGGATCGCCTAATGTACACACAACACTATTGCGATTTGCGATGGACCGCGCTTGCGTAGAAGATACCGACTCACACGTGATTTAAAAACACCCAGATTATATCTATGGGGGAAGATCCAGTCGGGAAGCGCATTCCACATGACAGCGGTACGAATAATAAAAGACATAATGCGTTTTGTTCCTTACCTTTATGTTTTTTAAATAAAAATGTAAAGCAGTACATTATTTTACCATAACCATACCAGTCAAAATTACAGCACTTATTTTGTTTTCAAATTCATGTTTCAACTGTTGAATAGCTTTATCTTAAGTACTTACTATATAATTAAAACTAAAAAAGGTAATCCTTATATACCTTCTGTGTAGGTACCCTTTTTATACACATATAAATAAAGAACTTGAAATTGAAAAGGAATTTCATTTATCTTCAACGCAAATTATTGAATTATCTAACTGAAATGTTACCTTTCCTTGCAGACTTCTGACTCCAAGGAGATCTTCGTCTCAATAATTAAATTGCTTGAACTCATAACTCTTTTAGCCTTCAAATAAAAAACTTAAATGTTCGTTAATATCATTTGCGAGCACGCCAAAAAGTTCATATTTTTATCCGTCACGATTATACACTTTATGCTTATATTTCCAAGGTTAAATTTCGTTTGTGGGTTGTGGATTTTGGAAGTTTGCAAATGTGTAATTTGCAAATGGAGGCATGTCGTAGGCCACGCAATTTGGCTTAAGCGAAAACTCTTAGCACGCCGTTTGTGAAAGCAGTCCCGTGGAAAAACAGTGCGTATTTATGAATATTGCTGTTTCATTGAGGCACCTTAATCACTTTAAGATAAGTATACCGTCAGGACTTTGATAAAAACAAGTAAGATATGAAACTCCATGCTGTTTATTACCATGTTTATATATTGGTTTTCTGTATGTTGGAATCGGCGGCTCTATTGTTACAGTTCTTTGGGTTCTTTGCTACCTATCTTCTTAAACTGTAACCGAAATTCTATGAAGCGAATCAAGTAGAGACTTCCACTGCCCTCTCTATAATGAGTGCTTTACCAACAAAAACCTAGATCTACAAAAAATACACGTAGATAAGCCAATTATTCGTCTTGGGGAATAGAACCCGCCACCAGTGGCATAGAAGCCTATTATTGCTCAGCTGCTGCACCAACCGTGCCATCAATGCTCAATAGTAATATATAATGCTTGGGAAATATAATGATCAACACTAGTGGTAAATTAAAAGGCCAAGCGAACTATTACTAAAGCTACCATCTAACGCGTATAGTAAATACAGTACCCACAGCGCCGTGCACACACCGCACAACTTTGCCCGCAACTAGCCGCGAGCACGTCGGCGAATGTCTATAATAGCCAGTCTTATCTCGTTACCCACTCTCATTTCAGTTCTTGTTCGAAGAAAGCTGGACCTTGTAGACACGCTTTGTCTAATGTTTAGTGTAACGAACTTCTGGGTTTTTATGATTCTTTGTTAAGTGAAGATACAGCGGGTGCATTAAAAGTGGTCCTTTGATACGGAGTAATGTAATTAGTATCGCCTCGGGTTATACATACAAAAGATTCCTATATACTTTAATAGGGCTGCTTGTACTCGTATAAGTAGTTTACGGCAAGCAGCAATGCCCTTTCGCCTAAAAATAATTGTATGGCTCGCAAATAACTTCAGATTTTCTGTTTCTGACTTTCTGAAATGAATATTTTTCTTGATTTTTTTATATATTATATTATTTTGTTATAAATAATAACATCAAAGCAAGACAAATTTTCTAAAACGGAATATTAATGCTCACTTTTATTTACGGCTTCTTACAAGGTGACTGAATTATTTTTAGACATTACTTACGCCCCAGGGTGCTTAAAATCACTAATTACTTATTTCTTGCCGCCCGTACAATTAAAATGTACATTGGGCTTTTTCTCTGATTTCCAGCAAAAACTGCTATGCGGTCAACAGCCGGAGGGCGAGGGGAGGGAAAGGGAGGGCGATTTATATCCTTCTCATCCCTTGAGGATTCTCTTATCGACTCAACTCATACTGCCTGATATATGACCGGGTAGTGTAACGGAAAATCTGGTTTATATGTTTCATTTAGATTATCTGTCTTTTCTGATGGGTGAGTTAAAGTGAGTATAGGGAGTGATTAACTAAGAGTATCAAGTTTGTCGTATTTTTATTAATTGGCTGTCGTAATACTTGAAACATTAGCCGTTGGGTTAATGCATTGTAATCATTTTGTTCTATGTATTTTTTTTCTTTTATTTGATACTGTCGCTTGATGATAGTGTTAGCTGGAATATCTGACTACTTATAACGATTGATAGGAGACAGAAGACCCAGAAGGCGACATAGAGAATAGATAGAAACACAATCATGTCTCTGACTCTATTTGAAAGTTGGTGACGTCTCTTATTACAATGGTCTTATAAACATCGACATAGTCTTATAGATATGTCCTGTAGACATCAGAGGTATTTTTATACAAGATCGTTGCTCTGTACCTGGATGTTTCACACATTACAGGTAGGTTTCTTTCAAAAATATACAATTAGGTCCTAATCTCGAGTAAGTTATGAGTCGAGTAGTACATGCCTCATAGTTTTAAGTTATCTACACTTTACTGAAATGTATTTATGTAGGTATACTTATTAATTATAATATGTTTATGGTCTTGTGGTATTAATTGAGGCTGAGCGGATTGTGGTGACGTCACGTGGTTCGCGGCATCTCGTTCATACATAATGCTGGTTGTAATAAGCGGTAGATGCGGTTTGTATGAACATGTTACGCACGATTTGGAACGTGTGTTCATTCATTTGAGGGGATTGCGGCTGCTACACATCATATTATTTGATTCATTCAGTCTCTGAAGCAGATATAAAACAATATTAAAATAGTGACGTTTTTATTAATCTTAAAGTATTTGGGCATTGATAAAATTATTTAAGTACATCATTCCTTTAATTCGCAGAAACTTATAACAAAACATGGCTTTTCAATAGACTTCCTTCAATTCACATCATTTGACCGTGAGCATGAAAAATCAAATGAAATAAGTATAATTTCCATACAAGTTCAATTACCAACTACACCGTCATACAAAATCCATCAATCTCCGAGCTACTACATGCATTCAAAGCAGGCTCCTTTCATACACGTTATCTCGACCATTTTTTACGTCATATCCGTGGCTTCCGATGATCTGGGAGCGTTTCATCACACGTCATGTTCCTCGGTAAATCATCCCGCGCCGCCGGCTAGCTTCACTCGACCGAATAACACCCCTTAGACCTTACGTTGCACAGACACATTGCAGAAATACCGGATGGATTTGTATTTCTTAGTGGAAAACTACATCAAAATAATAAACGATTGGCGTGGCGTGGCGTTCATCCTGGATTCGTTCGGCATGTCGGTAAAAATGTTCATTGGATTCATTTTAGAAAGTTTTATACGTGTAAACTGTTGGCATTATGCTCGCCCCTTATTACATAGGCCCTCAGTACATTTTTGCAGGGTGATCTCTAAGAACATACAGGCGTGATGCTGTGGTAAAAGGTCCATCCATACTGGTGGCCATGTCTATGTATTCAGGTATTGAGATATTTTTGTAAACATACATAACTACGATATCTATGGTTTATTTTATTAGATTGATCGAGTTGTACGTTATAACTTCACCGTATTTGAATAACTATATTGCTCTCATGCTCATTTTAATTGTTTCAGGTATGTACAAAAGAGCAGTCCTTTATGCGGCTCCTATGTACAATAATTGAGACGCCATTATGCAAACATGCAAATCACGGTAAGTGTTGCCTACTAGTAGAGAGGCTTTAACTAAGTGTGGTAGGAGTCCAGCGGAACGTAATTCTGTCAGACACAATATATGATTTTAAAATATGTTCTCCAAAAACTCTAAAATGATGAATGATTTCTTTGATTCACAGTAATAGTGCTTAATGTTTAGGATTCGACATCTGTAAACCAAATACTACACACATTAAAAATAACGCCATCACTTCCTCATAACCTAAAACGATTGCAATAACACGTCATCGTACGGCCCCTGTGCTGCAAGTTCTTTTTTTAATCACACAAAACAATAAATTTATTTGTGGCAGAAACTTACCTTCTAGATGTTTCCCGTCCAACGCCACACTCATTGATCCCTAGAGCCCTAGAGTGGTAATAAAAACTCAGCGTTGTATCCGCCTCCGCGATGATTAATGCACTTCTGCCAACACCCATGGAAGCCAAGGGCCCTCACAATGGATGGCTTTACACCCATGTGTCTATTATGTATCACTAGCTCCTGCTTAAGGCTCTAAGTGTTCAAGTTGGAATAGATGAAAAAAGATCCCGCTGAAAAGAATTCGCGATGTGTTTCATTTTTTCTGATAGACAGCTGAATACGAGATTGGGTTTAGAAAAGTGTATAGTATAGTATAGTCTCTTCTTTCCCCCCAAAGCTTCTAACAGTGTATTATGATTCTTTACTTTTATAATGTAGGTATATTACATTTTACCTGATAATTCTGAGAAAAGTACAATTTTAACCTTCCGTAGCTAGGATATTATTCGACGTGGAATACGAGGTATGTAACACATTTTCTTCCACAGTTTCGTTTCAGCGCGAGCGTAGTAGTGTAGTAGGGTTTCTAAATAAAATCTACGACACATGCTTTGTCTTTTGGGCATTAGTGTATTTAACCTATGTTAAAAATTAAATCAGTATTTCCTTTTGATTAAAATATTTCTCGTGGCCATATATTTCAATGAACCGAAGCATAAATATTTAATACATAAATTACAATTATCGTATTTAATATTAATTACTGAGGCAAGTGAAAACGTTTGAACGTTAGTCATAAATCAAAGGCTTACGTCTTTGTTATGATAATGTTATACTGTGGAAATTATCAATTAGTAAGCCAAGGCGGGCTTCGTGCGGATTAGGCTACGAACTTGATATAGTGCTTTAATATGAATTATTGGTTTCAATGATTGAAACGTCACATTTTATATTTAATTTAAAATATATAGACTTTATTAGCTTTTAATACCGGTGCTGAAAGAGCTGACTTCTTGTGACTTCCAAATATATTACTTCTAGTTAGTACTATGAGTATTTTCTTGTACTTTCTTTTTTTTAAAAGACGTTGCCCCACTAGCATTTTCTCCTGCATCATGGGTGCGTTTACAAACACAAATTCTCACATACACAAACGTACAGACCCGGAACAACTACCTGTACATCATAGAATTTTTTGCTCCGTGCATGGATCGGACCCACAACGCCTGGCGCAGAAGCCGACAGCATAATCGCTCAACCAAACGTGTCGTCATTTCAAGATTTTGCTTTCAACATACCATTTAAAGAGAGTTTTAATATAATACCGTAATCTTTGAGCTGGCACCTTAAGATTGTTACAGAGAATAATTTTGAACATAAAGTCCAATGGAGAGGTCGTTGATGTCTTCTATTTCTTTTACAACCTTTACTGTAATAGTACTTAACAATTTAATAAATCGGTACATAACTTAGGTGATCTAATCAGCTCCTATATTATTCTTTATCATGAATTACTGTACCGAAATAAGGTTCGAAAGCGTTCTCAGTTCAAAGAAATTTGAATATCGTCACAGTACATTTGTGTCACATTAAATAACGAGACCCCAATATTACTTATACAATCCCGACATTAATTTTCCGTTTTAGAAATTAATAATTGGACACGTATACATAAATAACCTTTTCTTACTGTATTTAATAAGTAATAAACGGCTGCGCAGGCGCCGATGACGTCATAAACGTCATTTAACAGGCGCGACTCCACTCAAAAGCGATGATAGCACCGTTGTCGCATGGCTGTGGAATTAATAGGGAGTAAAAACTATGTTTTACAGTTAGATAAAACGTAATGAAGCGATAAAATTTACGGCACAGCTTGTAATGAGCCACTATAATGTTATGCGCCCTTTTTTAATTAGCATTTTATTTAGATACCATGTATATTGGTGTGTTTGTCAGAGCGTGTGTATCATTTTGAATATTTTTGGAATACCCATAAAGTTTTATTTACCTTTTACCTTTTGAAAAGACTTTCGTCGCATTGACTTCGTGAGTGCTACAGAACATATATTAAACCTTAGGTATTTTAAAAGTGGATCTTTAGAGATAAGAGAGACTAATTCCTAGTTCTTATTTAATAGGAACAGGATAGGTTAGGTAGGATGGGTTTTTTTTGTCGCGAAAGTAATGCGTAGCAGTTCTGTCAGTCTCAGTGGGCACAAACGGAGTTTTTAGTGGATGCGAGTCCAACAGAACCTCATCATGCCCCGAAGGTGTCGTAGCCGCCGTCGTAGCCGCGTTTTCTCCGATAAAAAAGGAAGGTAGGATAAGTTCTTAGTGGGATAGGGTTAGTTAATAGGAACTAGGAATATCTGCTTTTTAAACTCGATTTATTTTATTCCTAGACAAATCCAGGAGTCACGGCTAGTACAGCATATCACCATAAAGCTGCCGTCACCTATGAATGTTAAAACATTTATGGTAATGCCAGTAAAGACATAAAAACGCCTCGGACGAGTTTGGAAAAGTCGCCGCCACCGTTGATTGTACCTCTGTTTATGATCCACTGACGACGGCTGACGTGATCAAATGACCGACACCGTGAATATACCACAATGGAATTATTTAGAACGATGGAGTCTTAAACATGGACGAATATGCATGAAGATCTGCTGAATAGAGGTTACGCTGCGTGTGGCCTCTTGTGCATCCGCACTTCTCTAGCAATTTATTTTTTTAATTTATATGCTGTATTTTAAGACATAAGAAGCATTTCGAAAGCCGTGACGCTCAGAAGAGAGCATGATGCCGACGAGAACCCAGCGAGCACACCATTGTTACTACCATGACCACTCTGACAAGAGTGCCCGACTAAGAAGAAGATTTTAAGACGTAGGTACCTAACCTCTGCTTACACCTATAATGTTTAGTAGCATGACATCGCGACCACCCTACAAACATCAAACAAATAACGCTTATAGTTACAGTGGTGTCCAGGTTATATCCGTGGTCATGACCAGCGCCAAATTAAGTATAATACGGCTGCATGCGACAAATTGCATTTTTTTAGCGTTACTTTGTAAATTGTCTATTATAAAGGTCACACAGGAATATTTCTTGTTTCGTGCAATTCAATTTATTGTTTTCATAGCCAGGTTTTATTTTTTTGTTATAAAAAATCATCTTAAAAGTCTCAATTCGTTCGTTGCTTAACAAAGTGTCGGCACCAAAGATCGCCGTTTGGACTGAAAACTCGTCATAATCTTTTCCTTTCTATAAATTATTTCCTTTATGAAAAGTTTTTATTGTGGAGCAAAGAGGGTCAGGAAATAAGTTGTTGAATGCAGTGGAAGTTGATAAGCGTGCCCGTTCACTTAATGAGCTTAATTTGCAAAAGTCACGGGTCAGATAAAATCGTTTCGCTAATATAACTTTGTCTAAGAGTATCGAGCAACTTTGCTGTCTCTTGTTTAATTACAATTTGATTGAGGAAAATAAGAAATTTGGCAGCTTTGTAACCTAAAGTGGAACCTACATAATTATCTTTCTGTTAAAATAAGGAATACATACATTACGTAATATTTTGTCGATTTTCATTGATTAATTCTTAATTCGTTGCTATTAGATGTAATTATAAGGTATAGGTTCCATTCCGATAGTTCCCATAAAATAATGACAGAATTATACAATTTCGTGGCTTGCGGCTTAGCTAGCTACTCTAGCAATACGCTGAATTGGAATTTTAGTGTATTGTATACGTATATAAAATTTAATATTATTAGGACGTGAAATCTCTCATTATGAACTTTTAAAATAAAAATATAATAAATACAAATTAGCAATACACTCATAGAATTTAAATTTTATTTTCTCCACAAGTCCACAGGTCAGATAACGTGGGCGAGCCACATGCCGTCTGTAACCGCGAAATAATATGTAAAGGTTAACGCTATAAAATTATGAAAAATTGTTAACCTTTGCTATGCAGCCATTTATTAATATTATGTGTAATTTACATATTTATGACATATTATGAATGAACTGAACATGTTGTGTGGTAATACATTAGTTATTATGGTCACTTATCCAATAGGTTAACTTAATGAGCTTTTGTATATCTTTAAGTTTTTATAAATATTTTCATATCAATCTAACCAAAATTCACCCATGTGAATTTTATAATACTATAATTATAGATTCAGTTATGATTATAAAAAATTGAAGAATAAGAAAAAAAGTCACCAACCATTTACCCCGTTCATGAACGGGCTAATGATTAGAAACGCGGCCTGGAACGGGTTCAAAGCAGCTTCAAAGCCTAGGTACAGTCACGTCAGATTGTCACTGACACGTAGATGTTGCAGGATGGGCGTATACTGCGCATGTACTTTATTAGGTCGAATATTAGTGCGTCAGACGAACCATTAGCGAGCTCGCATATCGATGCTAACGAAGCTTTGCGCAAGCTATAAGCAACTCACGCGCATAGATTATATAGAACAAAAAGCTGTATGGCCGGGATATTCATAGAGAATCAATTATAATAAAATCTTTACGAATGAGAACTAATTGGGCTAGGTAGGATGTAAGAGACATAAAAGAACAAAGTGGTTGCAAAACAGTAACTTGTCACTTCGCGTGATATGCTGGTTATCAGCTGTTCAAGTCAGATCTTATCAGCTAAACAAATTGTTGTAGAACTTCCTGTTCTATCTGAACCCTCAATCTCAATTCTTCGGTCCCGTGTACCACTTTAGTTCAAAATGGCGTCTATTTCAAACACACGATACTACTACAAAGCCTGCTATTAACGTAATGCTCGTATAAATAGTGTGATTTCCTACAAACCGTGTATAGTACGAACGCTCCTTAAACTGGATCCTTCGGTGATGGGATCAATTTGTATAGCTTCCCTCAAAACCTTCGAACAACTTCCAATCGACCAAATTACGACCTTAATGGGACCACTTAAAGCTAAATTTGGCTCATAAAACATGATAGCGGTCTACAGTCACAATAAACCGGTGGATGGGGTTTGGGAGCGACCGTTACAATTTGATCCTTAATACGGAGGGGGGACCGCGCGGTCAGTACCGGTGACGTACGACATGTGGGGGATGTAAATGAATTAGCCAGATCACCAGACTTGTCTGGATACTAGATCTAGGTATTTATTGTAGCGAGCAAAGCAATAGATTGCCTTTAGGAAATTATTAGGAGAGTAATAAATTTTGTACATACGAGTAACTCCAAGGACTACCTCATTAGTCTTTCAGTTGATTATAGTTACGTTATAGCTGGACGAGTTTCACAAAGACTACAAAATGGAACTTAACTAGCATTTCGAGATCCACAACTTTTTCTGCGTCTATAAATGTTGGCAAGCCAGCAGATAAAAAGTCGGGCCGCAGTTAGTGGACAATAAAGCAGTACCTATACGTTTACTGCGTAAATAAAAGCAAAGTCGGGTTGAGCATTTCGTAGTTAGGCTGCGTACACTCTGAAGGATTTTGGATCACATTTAGTAAAACCGATAATACATACCATACCATCACGAATGCATTCCCTGAAGGGTTATGCAGAGGTGTACACCCACAGTTCGTCGGTATGTTTTAGGTTCCATGTAATAGGGGCCGAGCCTATTGTCATTAATCAGGCACAAACCCAACTTCGAGCTGCTATTGAGAATTTCATGGAAAAATCCAATAATACTTTGCTCGACCTGAGGAACGAACCCAGGACCTCTAGCGTAGCAGTCGCGCTTGAGACCACTAGACCAATGAAGTAGTCGGTAGCCGTAATACATTTAGCAAAAATTACGTGTAAGTCAAGGTCAGTCGCCCCAACATAATTACTCGTCCAGCATAATTGGTTACGGATTACGGATGCCTCTCAAAGAAAATACCAACCTGAGTATTAGCTACAAGTTGCGGGGAGGATAACGAACACATGAATAAGCAAGAAGTATTTGCGACAATAATACTCCAGTTTATATTTATTGGTGATCGTAGATTTTTTCAGCACTGCTCCCTGTACATACGGTTATGAATCCATATAGATTATCATTATTTTGCCTAGATTTGGCCAGATCCAGTACAAACACAGCCTATGTAGGCTTACAGTATACATTGGACGTTACAAGCCGCCCGCGTGCCAAACTGCCGCCGCGCAGTACCGCGGATAACACACCATTAATGACCCGTGGTTTATGTGCCCAGGCACAATAATCATGCAGGTTGGACATCACATACGGCTTATGGGCGCCTAGTATACATAGATATATGCAGTATAAAACTATGCACGTATTAATGTAATGTTTACTAATGCGAAAATGTTATGGCGTCACACCAGGCACACAGCTGAGGCAACTATTGCATAATCATCGAATGATGATTTTTCACTCGTAACTCAATTGCTAACGTTTTTAGGTTTAACGCAAAAACCAACTTAAATCTGTTTTTAGGAGCATTGCATATTAACTTACTGAATGAAATTAAGTTAAATTAAGATATATACTTCCGCCTTCGCCAGATAAATTGAAACTGAATAGAAATAATAT
Source organism: Acronicta aceris (assembly GCA_910591435.1). Taxonomy (NCBI): domain Eukaryota; kingdom Metazoa; phylum Arthropoda; class Insecta; order Lepidoptera; family Noctuidae; genus Acronicta; species Acronicta aceris. The sequence goes on along the minus strand of OU342767.1, from coordinate 330,687 downwards.
TCAAACGTGCGTTCTTTAAAACAATTCGCCGGCTAAAAAAACGATACACTTCGAAACGTGCTCAATCATAAATAACGCATTTATGATTTATACTGAAAAAATATCGTGATCCAAGTAACAGCTAAATTATTCTCGTATACTTCTTACATATAGTTGACGAATTTTACTAAAATTGGTTTATGTAATAAAATCCATTGAACTATTTTTTTTGCCACCATAATTTAGAAGTATTAAATTTAAATTCGACTCAAAATTAATGAATAACTTTCCTTGCAACCCTCAACATAAATTGAGACAATAAATATAAATCATCTTTTTTATAAATAGAATCCCCAAAAATTCATAAAAACATAATTGACTATAATTTCGATTCAGTTAATCGCCCAACACCAATTACGTATTCGAGGAACGAGCCATTCGATTTGTTAGGTACAACACAAACATCGATTCTATTGTATTCGAATTATAATCTATTCAACAATCGATTGATAACGATCACGATCGTGTGACATCTCGATTGGATGCGGGTGTTACGGGACTTATCTACATGAATTTATACGTTCGATAATATGCCTAGTAATGTTAAACGCAGTACATTAACTTGGGTTCTGTATTTGAAAACTTTGGTCAACACTATTTAATCAACAAACGACTTACTAGGGATGCTGTCAATAAAATTAGGTACTTAATGCTATAAAACAATATAATCATGTCAATAATACAGTTGCTTATTGTTGATTCTTTGTGACTTGAAGATGCTCCAAGTTATAAACAGTTGTAGATTAAAATCGAGTTGGGCATATCAGATCAGGTTTGTTTTTTAGTTGAAATTGTTCATCACTATTGTTCTTACAATCTGAACTCTGTGCATACGTACAGTCCAGTTCTCAGGCCTTTTGTATGATGAGTATGATGAGACGAGAATAAAAATTGTACCTTTTTTATAATTAATTTTTTTAAAGTTATGCTCTTTTTAGCGGTGAAATTCAGAGTGTCGTGCAAACAGCAGACAATCCTTGAAGTTTGTTGTATTACAAAGTTTGAGTAGTCTGTTCAGTGCCGCGTAGTTTACGAGTATAAACGACTCACTTATGCAAAGTAGCTGATTCCAGTTCCACGGAGTTGACGAATGAAATAGATACGAAACGAACATGGCATCTATTGTGTTTCTAGCAACCCTAAAAAGTAATTCAATAGATATTTTTAATACAGATTCCTGCTTACTACTACTGCTTTATAAGATCTCTATTTTTGTATAAAATTAGTGACGAATTTATTTTAATCGACAGTTAAATCTATTCTATCTGTATCACTGTATAAAACACCATCAATACTAAGCACTTGGCGAAGTTACAACCTCTTCAACATTAAACAAGGTCCGTTTTCATATTGGATAACATTGGATTTACCTCATACGTGAATACTTGACACACGTTGTGCTACTGGCTAAAGTTAAACTATGTCTGTGCCTCGTTAGTGGACAATTCGTTGCTGATCATTGGTTACAATACAATATATTGGTAGCCTTTTAATCTTTTCATCTCGCAGCTGGTTCTATTAGCTCTTTTAGTGGCACACGACTAATTGATTGACAATCGTGGTTTACAATTGATTGGGCCTTGTGTATGTGTGGGAGATAATTGCGGGTACACGCAGCATTTCATGCGATTAGGTGGTACGTTTATTACATAGGTAATATAATAAAGCTATTATTATGGAGAGAAATAATAAATTTGTGTATGATTCTGTACCGTTTTTAAACATAAATACAGTAATACTTAATATTTTGCCATATCATTACATTTGGTTACATGTCCTCAGTTTTTAATTCTGTTTCTACCGTTCCTTTACAGCAAGTATTATGGTTTCTTTACAATAATTCACCCATATGCCTTTCACTATTTTGAAGAATAAGCAGGGCTATTAGGCTAGTACAAGAAATGGTAAAGGTGGTACATAATTATTTTGGCGTAATTTATTTATGCCAGTTTTAAAATACAATTTGGACTCCTCCCAATTAAGTAAAATATATTTATACAAAAAATACTTTGTTTGAATATTTATACTTACTTAGGTAAGTGCCTCAACGTTGAATGTTTGTCCAGGATATTGCTGCCTCAACAAATATAATAACATTCTAAGAATCAAGTAGTACACAAGATATATGTACCTACATGTCGTATGCCTATTGCCTCAAATAACTATGTACTGTAAATAGGAAATCATTCATGGAGACGAACAATAATATTATAAAGTTAGTACATATTAGTATAACGTTGAGCTGCCACAGGTAGATATACCATAAAGAAAAACCAACTGGAAAATGAACGATGTCTCGGTAAATTATTTATAGCTCTTTTATAGCAATGTAAGGTCGTCGTTTAATGAAAATGCCAAAACGAAAATTTATCTAGTCTTTTGAATGCTATTAGAAGACATTACTATTATAAAATAACGAAAACGAAAAAGAAGTTCGATAATTCTTCATAATCCAAACTATTAATGAGCGGAATATAAAAATATACTCGTTTTACGTTTTACATTCTTCGGCTACATAAAAAACAAAGAACTCAACTGTCAACTGTCAGTGATTCTTACCTACAAATAAATCTTAATAAATGACTGCCAGCTCTAGCCAAACATCTCTCAAGACACAATTATATAACAATTTTAACAATCGAAACGGAACAAGGAGATTTATCTGCGATCAAGTCGGGTGCGTCAGCGCTAGGAAGGAGCAGTCGCAATGCGTGCCGTATCGTCGTCGTCGATCGCCCGGCTGATCCCGCCGTTAGATTGCTCCGTTCTGTACATTCCATTACCAACAGCGTACATATTTGACTACGTTGTATTGTTATTAATTCTTGATATGAGCCCTGTTGTTGGTAATGTTCAAATATTGCTCGTATTAAAACGAATTTGGTATCTGCGGAAGCATCTCCTCCGTTCCCGTGTGGTTTGTTCGCTGGTAATTTATGTCCAATGTATAAAACGATGTTATCTTTTATTCGCTCAGTATTGTGTTATTTAGAAGATACAGTTTACCGTGCGTTTTCCTTTAACGGTAGTAAACGTTGAACTTGTTCTTGATTCTTTTTATTACTTTTCATTTAGAAATTGAAGATGTGTTGAAATTAATTGCAATTATATTTCGTCTCGGCTGTATTTTCATAGCTTAATGTAATATTAAAATTTACAAGACTTGATTGCGATTTTTATGTACGAATATGTAAAACATTATAATAAAGACAAGAGTTCGATAGATTTACAATACAATACAGATTTATGATTTGAGGTTGAATAGATAAACGATTGTCGATAAGATCCGACCAGCTATAAATTTACCACTTGCAAAACACGAACCGCGCTGTTTTGGAGCACGCTTCCCGCTTAACAATTGGTTGGGAGACAAAATATACAGAACTGGTGATATTAATCTGTGGTGATCGCCCGGGGCCATGTCCGGTGACTGATTAATTGTTACGAAGTTGAATAATGAAGTATTTAACCTTGTGATAATTGTGGTGGAGCATCAGTTATGATGAAATCATCAAAAAATATTGTAGATACACGTTTGGAACAATGGATGATGTTTTTCCGGTACCATTAAGACGGTGGACCTAATGGCGCCTAATATTAGCTTCTATATATACTATGGGTTCTTGCGAGTTAAAGTCTTATCTGAAAAATATTAATTTTATCTGTCGGTCAACGGACTGTACCTACATTCCTACATAAGCTTTTGCTTTTTTAATTGTATTATGAGAAATCCTGGTGTAAGCCAAAAATAAGTTTACTTTTCCACGAAAATAGCAGGTTTAGCAAGCAATTTACGAGAGCAAAATATGGAAAAAGTTGCCTCTCGCACAAAAAAAATACCTTTTGCGAGAAATAAGTGCTTCCATATTCCGGTTGCTAGGTAAAATCGAAAATGTTGGCTTGCGTACAATAAAGTGTTTTTTGCCGAATTAACAAAACGAGATAAGTAGAACAACTAGAACAATGCTACTGAGCTTGCTCGTCACACAGAACGACATCGACAGGGATTAGACAATAGTTCGCCGGCTAAATGCGAGTTGGCAAACTTCACACACGTAAAACGTTATGGGGTTCTCTTCCCGTGCAGGTTTTATCACGATATTCTTTTAACATCATCGGTTTCTATCGCCAGCAGCACTGTTGCCACGAGCTTTAATTACTTTTCTGACGGAGCCGTCTTTACCTATAGTATGAGAAATCGTAAAAAAACTAACAGTCCATAAGGATTTCAACGTTCATGGTGGGGTAGGTATGTCAGACTCGTCCGGACTAGTGCTTCTGCATGCGGTCAAATGTCTCTTGAACACGTTCACCACGACCCCGACAGGGTGTTGCGGTACCTTATAATAAAGCCCCCGGAAGCGCAAACATAAACATTTTAAAACTCGTGTTGTTTTCATTACCTTTGGTTAAATTTATGTTAATCTGTTTGACCTTTAGTATTAACGCTCACTCACTTTCCAGGAAAGCTTTCTTTTATCTTTTTATGAAATAAATGGTTTTCAAAATATTATTTGAATTAATTTGTTGTTTTTATATTGTAAACTCGACCCCTGCTTGAATTTGATTAATTTTAAATAAAGAGAGAGAAAATGTTAATTTGAGGCATTTTTCACTCATACAGCAAAGTAAATTATAACTGAAATCCATCATCATGTACGATGCATTGAAGTATAATTACTGTTACAGATCGTAGGTTACGAAACCAATTTAAAAGCAATTACAATTTGGTAAGACCAACCCTAAGCAAACAATTTATTAGAGTAAAGGGATACTTCCATATCGCTACCTATCACTACGCTATAAGTAGGGGTGTGTGTTGGTTGTAATGTAGATTCCAAGACAAACGTCTTCATTCCACGCCGTGTTTGTACAGAGCTATTGTTTCGACTTGTTTGACGAGGGATATGTGCGAAGCCATCGGCTGTCTTATGGCACAGTGTTTGGGTAATCGTGGGGAAGATCATTTGGTGGTTTTTGTTTAGGAATATTGTTTTGCGACTTGAAACTATTAATTATAGTGGCAGGTATAGATTTCTAGAAACGTTTACCATGAAAAAACACATTGAAATTGATTGAGCCTTAAAGGAGAATAATTCGTTCAGTCTTTTAATAATAAATTAGATTTATCAAATTTCACGATATAAGCAGTTTCCTTAGCTTATGTGAATATTGTTTGAATCTCCTCTATGTATAAAGTAGACATAATGTATTATCCTGTTATTCACGTAGTATTTTGGTCACGCAGCGAGCAAGAATCCAATCTGTAGCTTTGGACAGTTCGTTTTAAATTTAAACTGAGCACAAATATTATGGTACGTTTACTATTGGTTTCTTTCAATAATCAAAGTTCCGTTTTTTTTGTTATTCTTACCAACTTCATATCAGACTACAAAATCAATCATGGAAGGTATTGTGCGGAATTGAAGATAAGAGCTGACGTAGATGAAACTTAATTATTATTTACTATCTAATAAATTACTAAACTGATATCGGTTTATACTTTAGTACTTAATTCGCATACCATCAGCCACCGCATGTATTTCTCGAAGGATAAGCCAGAAGTACTTACACCCACAGGCCACATTTCGCCAGTATGTTTGGGTCCTATGTAATAGGAGGCGAGCCTATTGCTACGCGGCTACCAGGGATGTCATGGAAAACCCATAGCACTCTGTTCTACCTGAGAATTGAACCCAGAATATCTAGCGTTCTAGTATCGCTTACGATCTAACTAGACTAATGAGGCAGTTATTAGTAATTAAAGTGCAAAATAAACAAGTTAACCTCAACCACAGTAAAGAATTTTGAATTTGAATTTGAATTTGACCTAACAAATAATATTATTTTGTGTCCAAATGTTGAATTATAATAAATTCAGCAAATAACGCGAAGCCGTCTACATTCAAAGTTCAATGTATTAGCCTAAATTCCGAACACGGATTCAACAAATTACAGGCACTGAGAACGCTGAGCCTACAATTTAGTGTGCCTCGCCGACCGTGCAATACCAACACAAGTACGTTATGTGCTGAAAGAAGTTAAGTCCAGCGTTATATTTGCCGCTTCAAGTAATCCCCGCGTTTTTGATACCAACCTACATTAGAGGATCAAATAAAAACCCTTTACACAGACCAGAAAATGTAGATGAACATTATTAATCACACTACCATTTGAATTTCACATTTTCTTCTTATTATTTTAGGCTGTGTACCAAAATTCTTGTAGTCGAGCAATGTGAACGAGACCCTCACAATTCGCATACAATTTCCCCAGTATTAGGAGGCGGGACGGGTCATACGCAAACATTTGACCAAACATTACCCGGTGCTTCCAGAGCCCCCGGCCCAGCTCCACTAAATTATTGAGACGTCCCGGTTTTAACACCAGATGCTATTTAGATGTTCTCATGTTTATTAGTTTGTCCCTCGTAATTTGTCATAGCACCCGTTGATGGCTGTAATTTAGGACATGCGTTGATAGAATTATGTAGGGGAAGTTTGTAGACCAAATATGTTTTCCGAAGCATTAATCTTCCAAAATATTGCGTAATCACCTTTATTATACGCCCAATTTCAATCCCTGGAAGCAGAATCAGAAACTATAACTTTGGAATTTTTATCGTATAAAATCACAGACCAAAGGTCCCGTAAAGTTTTATTACAAGTATCGATTGTGACATCGAGTTGGTTTAAGAATGGTTCCAGAGCCGCTATCATGAATGAGTCTAACTGATAAAGGGAAATACCTATCTGTAGAAATCAAACTGTCGAAAATAAATATCGTCGGAGGCGAATCATGGTGGGGAGCAAGGAATCGCTCAGTAAATCGGATCGGTGCGGCCGCGGATTTGTCGCGCTCCTATGACATTTGTTACTTTGCTACCTTCGATACTTTATTTGTCATTGTCACGGAGTACAGTTTGTCTACTTTGTCAGTTTTTCTTACTGTATATTTTTTTAGTATTTTCTCTAGCGCTTGGTGAATTGCATGTCTTATTTTACTTGACAACATAATTACTTTCTAACTCTTCACATTTATCTTATGGAATTAAAACTTAATTCAAACATTAGTAACACTTCATACACTAGTTCAACATATTTCATTAAGGGTCCGGCGGAGCGTGAATTGCCCACAAAAACGTAATACCGAAATAAATCGTAATCCAGACAATATTCTATCAAATTATGTTATCATTATGATTTAGATACCGTTAATCTAGGTTCCTACGATCCTATTTCGTCTGCTACTACTTCACTGTAAATAAAATACTGGAAAATCGTTCCAAACTTGGTAAAGTTATCAAAAATTGCATTCGCTTACAATTATTTCCAGTGAAGTATTTTGGACGAAATAGGATCGTAGGAACCTAGATTAACAGTATATGAATCCGAATGATAACATAATTTGTTTGTGAGAAAAAATCGGTCCACCGGACTCTTAAATCACAGAAACGCGCCTATTTTGTACAATATGATTATTGCTATTTGGTTACTAATGAGTAAGTTGCACAACTTCTAAACGTCTTTAAATCAACCTAGAGATATAGGCTTTATGTTTTTCTTTATCGTCAACAACAATCTAAACCGCAGTATATTGCTGTTTTACAATCACCATTATAATATCAAGATGACCGCCGTAGAGATAACTAACCAAGTAATTTTATTAATGCTTTCATTCATAAATATACTTGCTTATAATATACTGAAAGTAGGAAACAATTTTGTTCAACTATTTATTTTATTGATTGTAAAATCAGACGAGTTTTATGAGTGCAAGTGTTGGAAGCGAGGGGCTGGTCGTTGAAACAAATTGAATTTTTAAAAAGCGCTTTTAGAATAAACAAGCTGAGATCAAAGCGAAAAAAGAAGATTACTGGGCAAATGAAAGCAATTTATAAAGGCTAGATAAACAGGCTGGTATAAATGAAATAGGGGAGCTGTATCTTTTTACACAGCTCAATGAGTGCGAACAAAGTGCGCGATATGCGTGGCGCTGGTCGGCCGGCCCGTCCGCCGGACCGCCGCGCTGCCCGTCCCCTTGGCTTCCTTATCTCGATTCATTTTCTCTGCTAATATTTATTGCTCTGCTGTGGACTGCTCTCTACTGTTGTAAGGTATCTGAGCTGTATGTTGTGGTATTACAATGTTTTCCTCTGATTAATTGTTCTAATTTGAGAAACTGTTGAGAAAATTATAATACATATAATATATCGTACCTAAATACGTTGTTTAGTAAGCCCTTTATCTCTACTGTATTATAATAGAGGTTTTAGTTTTATCTAATTTAGGTCTGTCAAAAAACGTCATAGGGCTGGCAGAAGTATTATTTGATTGTAAATTAATTTATTTTTTAATCTCTATAGAGCTTAATTTAAATACATTTATACTATTTACATTTATTATACATTTATTACTACTATATATATATACTACAACTATGAAGATGCCCATAAATAAACAACAAAATATAATTTAATACAATATAATTATCTCCAATCTAAATGGTACCAGAGATATTGTTTATTCATCTAAATACTAATCGTTACATCTCAGCATAATAAATTCTCAAGGTAATGAAAGTAAATAAGATTAACTCAAAATAATATCACGACTATAATAAAGGAGACAGTTTATGTTGGCGGCGGCACTACAAATCAGTAATAACTCGACTTGATGATAAATTTAACTAAATGAGTCAACGAAGCGTGGGCTTCAATAAACTCATGGAATTTCAGGACTCCACTTTAATCAAACATGAATAAAGATTGATAAATTGATAATATACATAATTCTTAGTTCGGATCATATTATTTGATTTGTAATAATGATAAAATAATGTTCAAATAGATAAAATTATTGAGGTAACATTTTTGGAATTTTATTGTCTTATTTATTATACATAGAAAATATTCGTTCTAAATGTAAAAATTTTTTTACTTATTGGGTAATAATATGTACATAGGTATGTATACATATACTTATTCTTTTATTAGTATACTACTATATGCAGTATAAAATTGCTTGGAACTGATGGAAGATAATAATAACAATCATAAGAATAAGCACAGGCAAGATTTGTTACAAAATAAATATTCTCAATCTAATTGTACATGATATGTTACTGTAAAAGCTAAATTTCGGTAAACCTTCCCGTAATACCTAAAGTTTATGTTGGTAAACCTTAGGTATAGTTAAGGTCTTCATGATTAAGATCCGAAATATTCAGCGATTATTGTTAATTTAACACTTTTATTATCGACGTAGATTTTACTTAGGTACCTCAGAGTTACCAATTGATCGAAAATGATAAAAATGTTTTTTTTTGTTCAAAATGTATTTGTATGCTGTTTTTATTTATGTCTTACTAATTATGAGTAATAAATAAAACTTACCTAGATTAAAAAAAATAATTGCAATAAATGGTTAAGTACCTATCATGTACCTAAATATTTATTGCAGTTTATTGCAGTTATAGTTAAAGATAATTCATATTTCAGAAATCAACATTTACTAACTTCTTTAGTCCGTCCTACCTAATACCTAGCATATACCAAACTTTGATGGTAAAAGCTCGGAAAATAAAAAGTAAAAAATATTGTCTAATTTTAGAAAGACTTAATTTACTCACTCGTGTTGATAAATAGATTTTCTAGCAGAACCTAAGATTTATCCAATTTGGATGTATCATAGAAGTTTTTTTCCGCGCAAAGTGACGTTGTTTTAAGTCGATTAATAATATAGTTTAAGTTACTCAGTGATAATGTAGCATTCTATTAGAGAAAGATTTTTTGAAATCGGTCCAGTAGTTTTTGAATTTATTTAATACTAGCTTTTGCCAGCGACTTCGTCCGCGTGGAATAGTTACTTTGTTCCCTAGTTCTTCGCCCGTGGTTTCACCTGCGTTGCCCCGTTCCTAAGGGTTGTAGCGTGATGATATATACATGAATGACTCATTTTCCCAACATTTCCCTTCACTGCTCTGCTCCTATTGATCGTAGCGTGATGAATAGTATACTATAACCTGTGGTTTGGGCTGTGCGTTGATAGATCACTATGTCAGTCAGTCAGTCACCTAACGTAAGAGTAGACAAATATAATCAGAAAGCTCCGAACTGCTAAGCTATCGGGAGTTACACGTGTTATTGTGAGTCAACCTTAAAAGATAGACATTTGCTGTCGTGGAATATTTTTTATATAATTTTAAGGAGAACATTTTCGTCATACATGATTTCTGTGTAGCTTTAACCATTAAGGCTGCACACGCGACGGAAGCTTAAAAAATGGAGTAAGTTCTCCTGTTTTCCCAACATTTCCCTTCACTGCTCTGCTCCTATTGATCATAGCGTGATGAAAAGTATACTATAACCTGCCCAGGAGTATGAAGAACAATTGTACCAAGTTTCGTTGAAATCCGTCGAGTGGTTTTTGTTTCTATAACGAACATACAGACAGACAGACAGACAGACAGACAGACAGAAAGACAGACAGACAGACAAACAGACAAAAATTTTACTGATTGCATTTTTGGCATCAGTATCGATCATTAATCACCCGCTGATAGTTATTTTGGAAATATATTTCATGTACAGAATTGACCTCTCTACAGATTTATTATAAGTATAGATAACAACAAAAATACAAAAATGCTTACTGCGGCACTTATTTTTTTGAAATTATATCTAACCGTCATTTGCGTGCAAAGTATAATCGATCATTATGCCCTCATGATCTGGTAGACCTTTTTGAAATCTGTTGCCAAAATAAACCTGACAATTGTGTCAGGTTTATTTTGCCTAAAGCGCAAAATCATCAAAACATAAATGCGTGTATAAATTCCACAAACGACAACAAGCGACTCAGGAAAATTAAAGGCCGGCCCGCAAATGTCGCGTGCAAGTGTTGACGCGACCAATCTAACGTGACCTCTCACACATCTCCACATTTCACTGGCACAAGCCATTAGCGAAGGAGCTTAATGAACGGTCTTAGGTCTTTTTGGATTGGTCTTGGTAAATTTTCTTAACAGCCCAGTTGTTGCCATACGCCGCCGCCGGTCCTAAACACACACACCCTTCGTTGCGGACAGATAATTTGTCCAAACTTTGGCGGTGTTAAAGTTTCCGCTTGCATAGTTTCTTTATCAGTTTATATCACAGCCCCAAGTTTAACAGTTGACGAGCCGAGGGATGGTCTTCACCGCAGTGTTATTGTTTCTTCGGTTTCTATTACGATAGAAAGGGTTTATCTGTTCTCCAAATTGATATTCTAAATATGTTTATTAGATACTGATATTTCCTCCTAAAATTATATTATATTTAATTATAAATCCCACGCTAAGGTTCTCACGTAACATAATATTTTTTTTACACAGGAAACAACATTTTTAACTCCATTAAAGACAGGTTGTTGCTCTATTTTGGACATAACCACAGATCAAAGTGTGGATAAAATAAGAACAGGTAATCAAGGGAGCCATACAAAATGACCATTAATGTGAAACAATGTTTCGCTTCTCATCGCGAGTAGCATTAGAAAGCTGGCTCATCGGCGCATCAGCGGCAAAGGCGTCAGTAACAGCCGTAATAAACACTTCGACGTTATTGTGTATCACTGTCTTCCCGCGGTCACGAGCGCCGCCGACTGCGGGAACTGTGCCCGCCGCACTATTTCGGTGGGAAATGCGGGAATCGACACGAGTACGAAGTTACTCTTTATGCTCAACCCGTTCAACCTCTTCTAACGGCTGAATAATTTTATTGTATTACTTGTTGTTTGCCGTTAATGTTTATGTGTAGTTTGTAATCTGTTATAAATTTACATGTTGTTTAGTTTTCAGTATGTGGGCCTGTATTAGCTTTATGTTAAGTAAGCCTTTTCTGTAATTAACAAACAAAGTGGAGAATGAAAACGCCTACACATTAAACATAATATAATTTGGGTTCCTGAAATTCTTACGTATATTTGCTAAACGAGCTTTACCAACTTTTAGCTTCAAGATTGGTTTAGGTGTTTTATTGGTTAACCTTTTATGTCCTACATTTAGAAAATACTGACCGAAATTTACGCTATCATTTTTCGATGCAATACTTGTCGAGTACATTAAAAAACTGTTTACTCCGTAACTTCAATATTGCGTCGCGTTGCTCTTTGTGATTTATAGCTCGGCGTTCGTCTGTGGCCGCCTCGCGCTACGTTATATCTTTATTGTTCTAATCTTCACTGTTTACAAACTATTGTACCATTTTAAAATCATGAACTGCCTCTCATATCGCCATTATAAATATCAAGTTTTCTGGATAAATTCCAACTTTACGTTATCTTTTAAGCTTAATGGTTGTTTTTAGAATCGGTTTAACAATCAATGTTCGAAAAATATCTACGATACGTTACCGTTGTTCGTGCCTCCAGTCCCGATTGTGTTATTGAGGTCACTGCAATACCGATCGAAACTCTAAACGCCACTTACGGTATACAAACGTGACCAACATTCGCATATAATCCTCTAATAAGTTTCAAATCCAGAAGCAAAAGCTTGTACGTATAATTGGGATCCTAATACTTCACAATTACAATTCGCAAAATCACACTGATCGAAGTTTGGTCGTGAGGCCGCAAATTGGAGTGAACCTCTGGTCCGGAGTGATTACATTAGAACATCACGCGTCACCTCGACTCCAATTTGAAGGGTCCAAACTATTTGTCCCAATCGAAACCCATTTGGAATTCAGATGGAATCGAAACGTCTAATTGCTTTTGGTTCAGCTCTTCGCATACTAATCTGTGACTGTGGTTGGTCCTGCATATACTACGTGTGATTTTGTCGACAATATACTTAGGCATTCATGTTCTTACTCCTCTGTTAACTTTGATTATATATAGATTTAAGTAACTAAAAGTCTGTAATAAATTTCTGTAACACTTTTGTTCCCTAACGTTAATCCAAATATTCGAAACCAAACAAACACCTTTAAGTGTGAAATATTTCTTGAACTTTTTCGATTACCATCTCGTTTCAAATAAACAAGAATGAGAGTTTTAATCAGTGACGCAGAACAAACAAGTAATAACAGTAAATATCCGCAACCGCAGTGCGGAGTGCAATTTTTTCTCAAGTTCAATATTTACGAGCGCGAAACATCGGGACGCGGTATTGGTGTCGCCAACTCGCAACTAGGTGACCGCTCACCGACAATTCATAAAGTGGAGGAACTGGCTCAATCCACACCCTTACCCCCACTTCTTCCATTCTCCCCTCCACAACTTCTCCCAATTCCACCACAAACTGTAAATAAAGCAAACGATCCGATAACGTGGCTGCTCCAATTTGAAGCCCGGACGAAGGGATATTTCACTTTCGTTTCGGTGATACTAAGCTATTTACATTTCGCGCCACTGGTTATATTTACGCCATCATTCGAGTGAAACTGAAATGAATCAAACAGGGTCACAGCGATCCTGTTAGGTTTTGAATACAACCTTAGAAACAAATACAATGTTTTGAATTGATTTTAGATTCCATGTACAACATGACATTCAACATAACTGTCAGGCGCACTATGTCTCCTCCCAGAATGAGAGTGGTTTTGGCCTACTAGGTACGAGTAGCTATTACGTACTGTCGAGAAAATAATCTAGTCATACAGGTCTCTCTTAACTTCGCCATTTAATTAAGTGATGACAATTTTTATGCAATTACTTTGAAAACTCAGTAGTCCGTCTTTGACTAAGTGATCCATGGTCTTATCATTAGAATATCAATGGATTCACTCCTAATCCTATTTGCCACGTTTTATAAATGAACGAAAGTAGTCTATTCTATGCACATCTGTACTTTACCGTTGATATTAATTGTTGCAAACACTACAATATTGTCTTGTCATACGTATCTATTGTAGTATTCGTTCATAATAGCATATGACATACATACTAATCAAGATCGCTATTTCAGAAGAGTAACGATGGGTAACCATTCGCCTAAATTCAACTTTGATTTGAATTTATATTATTTTCTTTGTAAATAAAGGACTGGAAACTATTCAAAGGAAATCTCTGTGGGGTTTGTGTGTACCTCGAATAAAGGGGTCTCTAAAGTATAATCGGTTCTTCTGAGGCTCGAGAATGCATCTGTAACTCCTCCGGTGTTGCAGGTGTCCATGACTACTTACGATCAGGTGGCTCGTCTGCTCCTTTGCCAACATAAACCAAAAAACTACCCTAAAAACGATATACGAATAATATCAGATCCAATTATACAAGAACACGAAACCCTGAAAATGACATCGTAAAATTGTCTCTCAAAATAAGTTCTGAAATCTATTGTTGGTAAAGTTGAGGAGACTAACTTAATCTCAGTTGAGTATTAGGTACAGTTCTGAGAATGAATGTGGCTCTTTTGTTAGGTACCTGCCTACTTTAACTTATCAATTAAATATAATAAAAGTTCTAAATTTCGACGATTTCCATCCAACTTAAAAACCAACATAATTTTAATTCGCCTTTGAAGATTTCCCTTGACATTCGTCGACCTTCTGTAATGATTAGACAAACTTGAAGTTAAACAAGAATGTTCTTCGGACAAAGCTCGGCAGCGAGGGAGCAACGTTTCGCGCTGCTCAATTATTCAAAAGAGTACGAGATTAAATTAAAAAAATATAAACTGTCAGCATGGGAGGGTATCTTAAACTCAGCGTTTGACGAAGTACAAAAGTTTAAATTAAATTTATAGTAGCGAGTGAGCGGAGATGGATGTGCGCGCACCGGCCGCACGGCGCACACGTCCGCGGCGGCGGAGTGCGGCGCAGCGCTACAACGCTCCAGCTAAATAACGACAATCTAGTTTTAATTGCAGCTATTTGTCTCCGCTCCGATGTTGCTGATTGCGCCGCCGATGAAACAATTTTGCATACTCTTAACGTATTAATTACAGTACCTACTTACAAATATCAAACGCTACTCAGAATTTTTAAATGATCCGCATAGTCTTGTAATTTGTAAAATCATCACGTCGTCTGCACCTCTGTGATCAGCGTTTAAATATTCACAAAGGCAAGCTGAGAGCGAACATTTAAACCTCTCGAACGACGCATCAAAAGTAATACTGTCATTAAATTTCAAAACGCCTTTTTCAATCCTGTAAATATTGTATTAAAATTTTATGAAATCCAATTATAGAGTCGTAACTTTAACCGAATTGTAATGGTGATCGTAAATAACAATAATAAAAATTTTAAAATGACCATTTAGATGTGTACGGTATTGATAACGCTGCACATTAGAGAGGCGCAGTGCCTTGTTAGATCGGTATGCGCGCGAGGAGCTGCTATCAGGATTATCTTTTAATTTTATTATGAGTGCTTTATTACAAAGGCTCGTAATGCATGTCAGGGCTCAAGTGGCGTAGCGTTTTTTGTGGCAGTCGGCGCTTGCGGCCGCCACTCCATATTTAATGACTCTATTAAAGAGATTAATAGCGTCTATCGTTTAAAAAACATCCGGACTTTTTTCATTCTTTACAAATTTAATTAATGTCGATATGGATCTTTTGTTAGGACCTGCGTTCTGCCGGCAAGGATTATGACCACGTCTACGTCTTTTTTATTCATATTTTTATTATCTACATCACCTGAAAAGGACTTGTTCAATTATGATTAATTATAATTGAATAATATTATGTATGTTAGGTGGGCATAAGCCGTAACAAAAATCATCATACTCGTTTCATACGTGCAAAGGGCATCGAAGAAACAAAAACTAAATTTCTAAACACTTGGGTTGTACAAAATTATAGTTCATTAGAAGACCCTAAAACATAATATTTCATCATTACAAAATCAGAAGCATTTATCTCTAATTTCCAGCGCTCAACGTTTATTATAATTACGTTATATGTATTAATAAACAGGATCACGTTTACAAATTGAAAGCTGTTTTGAATTTACGTTTACAAATTGAAAGCTGTTTTACAAAGTTCGAATTACAAAAATAATACTTTGTTTCCACTAGGAATGTAAATTAATCGTTAGCTTTAGCTCCAATTCGTATTAAAAGATGAGACCGCGTAAGTTGTAGTTAAACCGGGTGCTACGATTCAGTGTCTGGGTACGGGGGTGAGCGACTAACTGGATTGGCGTCCCCCCTCGGTTCTTCCGCGCGAGCTAGCGCCCAATTTGGCGGCTTGCTCGGGCCTGCACGTTTTTGCACGCATCCCCTTAATATGGACCTTCCGACGAACTCGCAACTACCAACCATAAAACATTGCCCGGCACGCTGCGAAACTTGATTGCGATGAAAAAAACTTCGTCAATAAAAGCGCCAGTTCGATTCTCCAAATCGTTTCCGAAGCATGGGAAAGGTTAATGATCTACAACTTTCTGTTCAGTTGTCCTTTCAGCACCGTTAATTAAATTTGTTGTATGCAAAGTAGGATTTTCTGCTTTCCACGATCATTAAACTTTGTTTCCTTAACAGCATAGTTATTATTTATAGAAAAGATAGACATTCAGAAATATACCAACATTTTTATCCAATAGATAAAACGACGTTCAAAATGCGAGGTAAAAGAAATGCGTACACGCTTTTGCGAAATTATACATTCAAAAGAAAAAATACAAATAGACTAACATAATATCTAACGAGAATTCCCAAACGCCGGTGGGTGTCCCGCGTGCGGCGTGCTCTCGGCGCACGTCGCACGCCTGCTTGTCTGCGGAGCCGCGGCGACTTGATCCACTGATCAGCTAGTCAGTGGCGTTCTGCCTGCCGACCAGACGGTACGCTCCTACGCCCTTCGCGCGTGAACACAACGAATTCAAACACGATCGCATTGTCGACAACTACGGGCGCTACATTATTTTTCGTGTTGCTTTGATTTTCACTTCATTTTTCTTTGGTGTGTTATTGTTTGTGTTTTATTTTTTTCTGAGATATTCGATTTCGTACAAGTATCATAGAGAAGATTGTTACCGTGAAAAGCTCCGGGCTGGACGCATCTCTTGTGAGTACAATGTATCGCTTCAACGAAGATCGGGTTTAGCATTAACGATGCGAATATTCATGACGATGCCGCTGACATTCCATTTTTTAGATGATAAATGCTATTCATGAGGTATAAAATTGGAGAAAAATGATTTTAAAGATGGGAGGGAAGTCGCCTCCGGGCGAAAAGATGCCCTTAGAAAAAGAGGCAAAAAAAGAAGAGAAGAAAGAAACGAAGGAGTCAAAAAAGAAATGGGAGAAATGTGAGGAGAGATGTCCGGGCGACCCATGGGCGTACTGTGTGGTGTTATGGTGTGCATGTGCCATGAGCTTGATCTCGAGCGGATACAGTCTGTACAAGCAGCAGGGGCTGCAAGACAGGCTGTCTCTTCTGGAGGAGCAGCACCTGGCGTTGCGAAGCGCGGTGCTCGAGCCGCAGCAGCCACTAGTGGAGAGGTTGAGGCGGGAGGTACTGGCCAGGCCGCCCATGTACTGGAGGCCGAGGAGGAGCATCCGGGACTACGGAGATTGCGTCTGTCCACCAGGCAAGTACCTAAACACTGTCATGAAACTATCATACAATACAAATAAACTTTTTTGTAACATCAATTTCACGAGATTTTTATACTCCTTATCTTGATGTCACCCAAAAAACGTTTGAATTGCTTGTTTATCGAGAAAATGATGAAAATTTAGAGAGCACTATAATGTTATAGTTGCCGACTTTAATCTAAATTTGGCGGAATATTTTTAACAGGCTTATCTCTTTGGCAAGTATCCACCGCCTTATTGAGATAAATATATAGTTAGGTACATTATGTTGATAAGTACTGCTTTTAACATCTTACTGATTTACAAACTAAATTAGTACTATTGAACGAAACATTCCTAGATTTAATCATCGTTGAATTCGGCACGAAATTTACATCATCCTCGAATTGAGTGAATAAAACACATCTCATATTCATCAACACTATTATTTATAGTGATTGTGTTATTAATTGACTATTGAATTAACTAGCAGGTCATTCATGACCATGCAGGCAATCATTCATAATGTATTTAACGTGTCTAGTGATTATCAATTTTATAAACAATACCTACATCAATTTAGTATACTCTAAACGCACGTTCGTATTTATAACAAATTGCTAACTATGGTGTTTAAATTGTGGGGTCAAAAGGATCGCTTGACAGTAACTAACACTTCACGCGAGGGGTACGAGCCAATCTTTTCGGAGCTATTAAATTTTTTCCCTCTCGGCCGCAATACGAAGTTAATCCGGAGTTGAAAGCTGTCACTAACCCCATGGTTATCAGGCGGCGCGGCTCGAGATGGAAAAAATGATAAACGCCGGATGGTGCGAATACGTGCCGGGTGACGGCTCTGTCTGAGGGTCCGGACCGACTCCCAACCCTGGATAATAAAGGAGTTGAGCTTTTATTACGAGTTGTTGTTTGGCCCGATATTTCTGTGGAATTTGAATTATGTCGTTAGTATTCTGTTCGCGGTCCACCAGTTTATTTTCATGATTACGAATCTTTTGTTCTGTTTTTATACTTATCTTATTATTTATTTTACTTTATAATACTCGGTGTGTAAACTTTTGTTACACTTAATAGGGACGTTTATTAGCGGTCATAATGAAGTTCAACGGGGCGTAGCTACAATATTGTGCTTACGTGTTCAAACCTATAATTTGGGTGAGTTAGCAGTGTAATATGGGAACCGATGGTGCAATCAATAAAACACGGTCGGGGCTCGGGGTGGTGAACGAGAGCGATAAAAGTGTCGCGTGTCGTTGACAGCGCGGTGTTTATTTGGATTATTGGGTGCCGTCAAGTGGACGGCTCGCCGCACCGCCGGCCGCACTACGTCGGCCATGCCGCCGGACCTCAGAGGTCCTCCTCACCGACCGCTACTTATTGTATCTTTATGCAAACGTTGTAATAAATGTAATTGATTCAATTGAACTCATTTAAAAGTGCACTACGGAATGAAAGGAAACCTAAAGTAGGTACCTTTTATTCGTACATATTTCATGACTTTACACTGATAATACAATTTTATATTGATTTCTGAGACTTAGGCGAATATTCGACATGTTAAAACACCGCGATAGAATCCGTAACTGGTTTTGTTTTAATAATACAATTTTATTTCATTATTTGTGTACAATCTAATAACTCCCTTGAAATTCAGGTACTTATTAGTCTAGTGGTCGTAAACGTGACTGCGTCGCTAGAAGACCTGGGTTCGATTCCCAGGTCGAACAGTGTTATTGGTTTTTTCATGGAATTCGAAGCAGCAGCTCGTAGATTGAGATTGGTGCCAAATAACAATAGGCTCACCCCCCATTTGGGGAATATAAGCAATATTGCATGTTAAAATCACGTAACAACGTATTTACCTAGTCTTTAACAAGAGTCACTAAACAAAATTAAATTGGGATTTTGGTATGGATACGTAATTATACGATACGATACGATACGATACGCCCAGACCAGTCAATATTTCCTCTCATATTGATTGATCGTTTAAACGTTGCAACTCGCATTCTATACGCTATTACACATTAATAACGATTTATGAGAATGCTATTAGTTAGGTACACCTATCGGTAAAATTACTGAATGTGTAGGACGATTCAATCATTCACAATCCGATTCGGAATGGTTAAATGTAGGACAGTCATCTCAAATCTGGTGGCGCGTGGGAGCTCTTTAAAGGACATAAAACAGATTGATATCGAAATTACATTATCTCCGTAAGCATGACACGGCTCTTTGTGATCTGAAGTTTACTCAATCCACGATTAAAGTTTAACTACGTATCCAACGAATCACTATTATGTAAATTGTCCTCTTTCAACAATATCCTATTAGGTTTGAGTTAGTACATTGTGATTGCTTATTCTCTCAATAATTCCTAAATAAACTGAAGTCTTTAGAAGCCTGTGTCAACATTGGCGTGTAAACTTTAATCTGTCAGCGATTTATGAGGTGTTTTGCCACATAAACAGTAGCCAGTCCGTAGCAATAACGGCTCAGCTTAAATATATATATTTCGTATTGAACTCGTAAAGGATTGGACTGGGACTTCGTTGAGTGGTTCGGTAGTAGAGCAGTTATAAACCTTAGAGCTTACGAAAATATTGGTGAGAAAGATTTCCTAACTTCCTTCCTACTTCCGAAGAATCAAACATTTACTTTAAATCCACTAACTCACAGACTCTAGTATTCTAATGTGCGATGTGTTGAGAACGTTGTCCAACCCGTGAATGTATTTTTAGCTATCGAGATCTGGTTCTATTTATATAATCATTTTCAAATTAGCAGAAAAAAAATCCCCCGAAAAAAAAATTATAAAAGGAGCAACAAAAAACATTTTAAGACCTAATCGCCGATGTTTTACTTATACAATATCCAAATAATGATTTATTTATAAATACAGATAAGTAAATCATTTATTAACATTACAATAAAAAATAAATAATTACGTTTTACACAATTTTCAAAGACAGAAAATTATATTCTGCCAATCCCATTACGGTAGATATCTTAACATAACATTTTATACGTAAGTATAATTAATAATACAAATTTATACTTATTTATAATTTAACATTTTATTTACTAACTATATATAAGGTGTATCTGTAAGTAGGTGTGTTCACACGTCGCATTATCTGCACTAGTTAGTGCAAGTAAGTAACTGGCGCGAGTGCTGGTCGCAGTGCAATTATCTCGCTTTTTGTTCCGCGACTCAGGCATAGCTAATCCGTTCAGTCTAGCTCCATTGTTAGCTCATGCCCTATGGGAACGAACGGACGTGTCGAGACAGTGTTCACTGGTTTTCGGGTGTTTGTTATTACGACGTTATTGTTATTTATTTATTCATGTTTATTTTGCTATATCTCAGTCATCTATTAAATCTCGCTGCAATTAAATAAATACGCTGTGTTGAGTTAAAAAAGTAGCGCGTATTTTTTTTTGTTTCCCAATCAGAAAAAACAAGTATTTATTATAGATTTTATATTTGTAAAGCTGTTGTGTCCTGTTTATTCGTGTTTTTATTGGTGTACAATTTTTTTTTTAAAAAAAAGCTTACTTGTAATGTGGGTCACACATTAGAGTCGCTAAATGCTTGTGTTACGAGTGGGTTCACGTCGGTAGTGCAATGGGTGGGTTTCGAACCGGCAACCTCATGATCGCAAGTCCGACGCCCTAGCCATTAGGCTACCGCCGTTTCGACACGATAAAGTATATATAAATAATAAATAAACAAAGAAGAAATTATATATCACAAGTTACGAGTAGACTGGTTAGAAACCCGCATTTAAATAGATATTATGTCCATTATGTATTTATCTTTATTAGTTCAAATACTCGTAAGACAGTAAGTGCTATAAATTGCTTAATAACGACCTATCTAAACAAGATGGAATTAGAAAATAAGATATCACATAAATTAGTTATCATAATCTTCCCTACAGGATAGTGTCCCTACGTAATATACGGGTCGGAACACATCTCACACAATTCAAATAATTAGAATTTATTACGAAAAAAAGGATCTACAAAATCATTAAAATATAAGATCCAAATGGCAAATACAACCGTCTCAGTTTCAAATTGTTTCAGTTCGTCAGTCGTTTCAGAATCTTTATGTTGCTAGCCCATCTTAATAATATTAGCAAATTCTATATTAACGTTGTCATTTTGTTTTTACATGGGACTAAAAAAACCTTCGTACAACGTCACAAATTAGCAGTAATATTATTAGATAATTGAAACTAACGATAATCGCACAATTACCGCACTATCGCGGTTACGTGATCGCGACAACTGGTTGTAACGGAGTCGCCTTCGGATGTGTTTTGCATAAATACAAGATGTTCAGATAAGCAAGAGTTAGGCGAAGAGTATTAGTGCTTAAGGCGCATAATTACCCACTCTTATTATGTCAACGTAGGTCCTGTATCAAACGGATATGCCTAAGGAACGTAGGATTTCTTTAATTTGACAGTTCTCTTTAGGGAGACTCATCATTGATATCCTGGTTTGGTTCCCAAGTTAGGGCCTCATTTTTCGTTCTATACACCGATCTATTGTTGAATGTTCAGATGGACTATGAAAAGTGCCTGTATACATATAAGTATTCGAGTATTTTATTATGAAAGGAAATTAGGTTTAATATTGAGTAGGTTTCATAGGCCAATTAACGAAGGTAGGTAGTCTATTTGATTGTAAATAGACTAGTGCCCGCTTTCACTGATTTCTGCAAGTGATATCGATGATATCTAGTAATGTTGAGTAAGTTTGGATTAATGAAATGTTCACTTCAACACAGAAAGCAAGAGTATTAATGACTATAAAAACACCACCACTAAACAATCAGTTGGCAGCACATAAAGTTCGATTGCTAAATCCCTTGCAAGCCCCCCGAGACTGGCCACCGCGCGGGCTTTCACTTAGCTGGGCACATTGCGATTGATAGCTGGCCACGTTGGACTCGTAGTTACACCGCCGCCGCCCTATGTTACTTAAATAATTAGGTATACTGGTTTGGTTTCACGAGAGCCGATTGTTTTTACATGGTAGTTATGTATAGCTTAGAATTACATTATGTATAGCTTAGGTAGGATATAAATTATCATTTTAACACATTGAAAAAGTATCCAATTCATATCCATTAAGGCACTGACAGCCGTCGGTCCATTTTATCCGAAAACGACTAAAGTAATACGTCACCCTTAACATCACATATAAGCTTATCATGCAATCCATAGTAGTCGCAGTCTAGCCTCATTAGTCATATCGTAGTACTGAATCACTCCTCTAGGACCCCTCGAGTATGGCGGTTCAAACACATGTAATTGCATATTTACGGAGAATCGCGGGCACATTACACACGAGTGACATCAAGGCAGCGCTAACCTACCCCTGGTGCTGTTCTTGTTTGTACCTCATCTAACTGATTTCTGTTTGATTTAACTTGTTTATATTTGTAATTACAGTCCTTTGATGGGCTCTTGATAAGAATTAAAAATCTATTTGCAGCTTTCATTAAAAACTGCAAACATTAATTACAAACATTTTAAATAAACATAACATACCATCACGCCTGTATTCCCCGAAGGATTAGGCAGAGGCGTACTAATGTGGCGAACTGTGGGTTTCACAGTTCGCCGATATGTTTAGGTCCCATGTATTAGGGGGTGAGCCTATTGCCATTGACCTCACAAATCCAGACTCTGAGCTGCTATTGAGAATTTCATAGAAAAACCCGATAACACTTTGCTTGATCTGGGGATCGAACCCAGAATCTGTAAGGTAGCAGTCGCGATTGGTACCACTAGACTAATGAGGCGGACCATTTAAAATATTATTCCCCTTTTATAGCTTTAATGAAATATACGACTTGATTAAAGTATTAAATTACTCTTTGGCTTATATTAATCAAAATCATGATCACTTTGATGTAAGTGTCGAATATTTAGATAATAATTCATGAAGAAAAGCCCACCAATCTTCACGGCTCCACCAGAATTCGACAATAAGATCAAGAGAGCAAAGAATCCACGGCGCTATTCTAGTCACTGATTTATTTCCAGCGTGTACTTCGTCACTAAATTAAGTTACACGATATGCGGTAGTCATCCACCAGTTCCTGGTAAAGCAATAGTAGATATTATATGACAGAAAGTGTGACATACATTTGTGTTCCGCATACTCTATTATAGAAACCTCATTGTGTCAGAGGTCAGATCCACGCCCGCGCCGGCTAAGCTAAAGGCATGGGTCGGATTTCCACGTCGAGACAGGTATTATAAGAAATTTAGGAAATTTTCAGTAGCAACCTGTCGCTTAAATTTCCGCATAACACTCATAACAGCGAAGGATGGTGTAAAAAGAAAGCTTTTGCTCAATGGGTCAATAAAAGCTATTTAGATTTGTGCACCGGTAATGACAACAATTTCTTCTTTGTCGAATAGTAGTAATTACGGTTCACGTCTACTTATCCCTTGCGGAAATACAAGCATAATGCTATTAAAGTATCCTTTCTCACAAACGCATTGTTGACAGCCTATGATTGGTTAGTAGGAGCAGCATTCAAAGTATTTCTATTGATAGACATATGTACCAGCTGCGCGGTGCACTACGCTACATTTAAAGCTTCATACTTACGAGACATCATTCACATAGCACCAAATACATATATTATAAATATACTATATGAATCAGGAACACCATTCTTGAAGTGTGCAGGAATGAGCAGAGATTTTTCAATTTAAATATAAAATATTCTGTTAATTGCTGAACACACACAATCAAAGAATTAGTAACAGAGATTAGATGTTGTTCCTTTGATAATATTTATCTACGAATATGAAATGCAAGTACAATGTACAATAATATCACATGAAACGAACCGAAAAATATAGGTAAAACTAAACATAAAAAACATTTTCAGGTTATTATATATTATGTAGCTGTAAATACTAGAACTAATAGATTGCTATGTAAATCTGAGGAAGTATTAACTTGTACAATGGTAATTGAACACACGCTCTAATCTATAACGTGATAATGATCATCGATTTAGAACTTATTTCATATCACTAAACTACACGGTTCTTCCAGATTTTAGGTAATAATTATTTAATAGAAATAACACTTATACCTTTTTCAAAATCCTATGTCAACAGAAAAATCTGCACCAAAAAATTAACTCAAAAGATTATATACCTAGGATCGATACTGGTGAGAGTCGAGAGTTGCGGCAACCTAGAACAGTTCGGAAGTAATAAATTGATTCCTTAGAGACGAAAGCTCCGAACTTTAATGGAGCTAATACTAACAGATTTAACACATTCCGCTCTACATTTCAATGTAGAGATAGAATGTTTCCGGAATACATTATTAAATAAGATATTTAGGAGAATTTTAGATTAAGCGAACTAATTACTTTAATCAGTTCTACAGATGTTGCCGCTTGCTTGCTTTTACTACGAAGTTTGTACTATTAATAATTCATTGGACCTAAGATGATTATCTCATTTTCTAGAATATCCGTTAATGATTTTTTATTATACGAGTAATATCTTTAACTTATTAAACACATACTTGTATGTAACTTGATTAATTTAGTTATTTTAAGAATGAGTAGCTAAAGTAAAGTTTTATTAAATCAATAAATTCCTAAGGAACACGGAGTATAAAGCAAGTTTAATGGGTATCATAGTAAAACGTAGTTTTAAAACACCTCAGATGAAGCTAATGCTACGATCTATTGGAAATAGATTATTTTATAACTTTATGGGACTTGGAGAAAGTTTATAACATTTTTAGTAAGCGAAGCAATTGAATCCTCGTTAAGGCGTTAGTTTTACCTTTATTCATAATAACAAAACAGAGAGACTTAAAAATATAGAACAGTAAAGTTGAAATAGATTTCAAATAAATAATCACAATAACCAGTCAAGTAACATATTACAGACACAAAAAGCTGTTATTCTTGCATTTACGCGATTTGATGAAATAATAACGGACAACCTGTCTATGAAGACGATTATTATTCCGTTAAAATGACAATTGGTTAGATTGGATGCCGAATCAAATTAAGCCGGCAAATGCCTATAGAAAAGCATAATAGATGTTATGGAAAATAGAGGCATTTATAAATAACTAGCGGCCTGCCCGCAGTTTCACCCGCGTTACCCCATTCCTAAAAGTCGTAGCGTAATGTTAAATAGCTTAAAACCTTTGTCTTGAATCACTCTATCTATTAAAAGTAACCGCTTCAAAATCCGTTGCGTAGTTTTAAAGATTTAAGCATACATAGGGACGGACAGATAGCGACTTTGTTTTATACTATGTAGTGATAGTGATAAGTAATCTATATAGTAGTTAGACTTGTATTGTATATTTACAGATAAACTCGCCAAGCCTCAAACAAGGCGTGTGGACGAATAGATCTAATCGTTAATAAACATGTCGTAAGTCGCTATCTTGTTTCGATCGCAGTCTGGTAGGAAAGTACAACATCTACGTAAAATTAATAATTTACGTTCACCTCAATGTGAGGGAAAGCGGTGGTAATGTCGGAGCCGTTGAACTAATTGATTCGTCCGAGGTGCGTACGCGCTTGCTTTACTAAGTAGCCGGACGCTAGAGCAATGTTAACTAAGCTGAATATTATGGAGGGTAATGTAGCGTGAGATATTTGGAAAAAATGGAAATTTGACCTTCGCATTTAAAAAAACTTTATTATTTTATTTTTTGCTACAGATTCCTTATGGACCATTGTTTACTATTAAAGTACTTTCATGAAATAGACAATTCTGTTTCGACAATATTCCAAAGGTTAACTTACAACATATTGTGTGACATTTTTTATTGAGTTTTCTACCCGTACTTCAGAATTAAAATTTCTTTTCCTCCAAAAATCCAATACTCTCACGACCAAAACAAACAGGTAGGTTGCTTACTAATTTAGTTAAACACTTTAAACAAAAAGGGCAGTGATGCTCATAAGCGGTGTTGACTCAATCAATTGTTGAGCAGCCACCACTGGTGCGGTTCGAGTTTCGTAGCTCAGTAATTGAGAGCTCAACCATGACAAAACAAGGTGTAGAAGGGCCACTGGTTTTAACATATTAAAAGGTTGCAAGCATGTTCTTTGTTAATTTGCATTTTATCTATTAATAAATAAATTGAGTCGAAGTAATGTATCTACCTCTTTTTTTAATAAAGCTGTAATTTTGTATTATTATAATATTGCTATACGCATTTCGCTACTTCATTAATAAGCAAGTTCAAATATTGTATGAAATAATTATATTAAACAATATCATTATACCCAATGAAAATTATATTAATGGTTTTAGCCTTCTGTATGCTCCTCTCCTGGGAATCAATTTTATTGCTCGTAAGTCCCTAATTAATGCCTTTTACGTATACAATACGTTTCTTCACTTAAAATTCTTTGGTACGTTGACTGTGTACGGTAATGGGGAAATTACTCCGTGTGCCTGTCCAATTGCTGCTCGATACTGATCAATTAAATGGTCGATTTATTAATTAAATTACAAGGCTTGATTATTTGATTGCTTTGCCTCTACAAGTTTATTAACCAACTTATCCAAATATTAGATTGTTGTATCAAAAAAGTAATAAGTAAGATTAATAATTAAGATTTATTTTTAAAGATAAATATTTTTTTTTTGCAATAAATCAAATCTAAGCAAAGTCGTAATTTGTATCTTAGCTTACACCAAATTTCTTCAATGATCTATGATTTACATAATCCCACAAAATGAACGAGCAAACACGCGTTTTTCTACCTACACTCTCGGTACATTGCGTGTTCATGTGGCCAGCAGTTAGCTGCTAATGAGTTTAGTAAGCGTTGGGTGGAGTACGTCTCGATAGAGTTATTAGTCATTGCAAGTCGAATTATTGAGGGTGCAGAAGAACCGATAAGGAAGTCATCAACAGTTTGTGCTTAACTAAGCACGTAAGTAGTTATGGTGCGTGGAATGTAAACCTAATTGTGTGGACCGATCAAATTATACATTAATATAAATGTTGTTCATAAGCATTGTTTTAACCAATTTGCTAGTCATAAAAATATTTTTGTTCAGTTTCTCATGACATAAGAGAATAATTAAATATCTGTTATCACTTTGACTCTCACATTCACTCTCTCGATTTGTAACATGTGCCTTCTGAAGTTTCTGACACAGTGGCATCTTCTGTTGATACATAGTAGCGTTGGCTAGATTTCTACCTGAAAGCTGTTAGCTTGTAATAGACGCGGATATCGCGCGTTATACTCTGTTCTTATTATAGACACGCGTTTACACATTAAATACGTGAAGTAAGCGATTTGTAGTCGCAACGATTTATGACTTGTGAGTTGTGAGAAATAGATTTACTTGCCACAAGATTTATTCATAGTTTAGCGCATAAAACGTGCGCTTATTCTCGTGTCATGATGTCATATACAATAACCAACACAAAGTAACCTAATGGCTAGGGCGTCGGATTTGCGATCATGTGGTTGCCGGTTCGAAACCCACCCATTGCACTACCGACGTGAACCCACTCGTAACACAAGCATTTAGCTTAGCACGAGGGGTTAACAAGAATTCTAGTAATGTGCCATCCACATGGCAAGTAAGCTATTTTTTAATAAAACAAATGGGCAGACGTTACATTGCATCACATGCGCTGTTACATAGGGTTAAAGTAATTAACAAATACTAGTACACCTAGTCATTGTATAACCTCACTCATTGTGTAACCACAAGTATTTTTGCCAAATTAAAGTTTGTATAGTTAAACTAAACTCTACAATTAATAAATTTATATTCACTTAAAGTGTAACTACTAAACAACCGCTTGAACCACTCAATTATGCGTCGACTAATGTTTCAAATATCTTGAATTAATTAACTTAACACCAAGTTTCCGGATTATTTGGTGTTTATTACGTTATCAGATCTAGCTAGCACGTGGACTAATGGCCTGGCCAGACGGGTCTGCAGACCAGGGCACGTGCGGACTTGTGTTGTAATCAGGACTTAGCTTAACGGGATTGAAAATTTTGATAAGAAATTATAATTAGGCGACAAATTCTATACTTGGGGGGTGAGAGTGTTCTCTTTCCTACGGGCTGACGTAATGAGAGGAAGAATTAAAGTAGGTATAAGAAAGAGTACCTACATTATACAGGGTAAAAATTTAATAGACGCGACAAATTAAATGGTTTTATGTGTAACAAAGAAAATTTAGAACACTTACATAATTTAGAAAATAATTGTACTTTTTTAGTATTGTAAACAGTTTGGCAACGTCTTTTACTGCTTCTTATCTCGTGAATAGAAAAAAAATGGGAAAGTGCAAAGCGAATTATGTTATATATTAATACTTTATGTAGTAACTATCTGCGTAATGGATTGATGATTTTGATACTTACTTTACATTATTTATTTGTGTGTTTTTTTAAAGTTAAATACCGATAATTCAAGCCTACCTGAAAACAATAGCTTAGTTTGCACCATCTAAGACAATATTATTATTTTTGAACAATGTAGATCATTGAAATTACGTTATAAAATGATAAGTAATGATTACTGAACCTCCCATTTCGATTTGTTGCATGTTTTCAAAGTCATCTTGTACAGTATTAATAACTACCTAATACCTCACTAATTTGATTGAGCAGTAATGTATTACTCCATAAAAACTCACGACAGTCAACAATTAATTTGAAATAATCTAGATGTCTTATAATGTGACCTCGGCCACCGCCCACTCTACTTCAATTTAATTTCAGTCTGTGCTTAATGTTATAATAAAACGGCGCTGTTTTTGTAGTAAATATTATGAATTTCAATTATAGTTACTAGACATAAAAATAAATGAAGAATCAACAAAAAATATACGAACTGATCCAAAAGTTTAATACAACACTTATTACAAAATCCCTCCCTAAAATGTTACCATCAATCTGAAACAACATCTGTACACCAATTGAAAAGTAGATTGCCATGATAAACATCTGTCCTGCCACTCGGTAATGTTCGCGAATTTAGCCATTGCCAGGATTACTGAGCGTTATCATACATGTCACCCCGTAGTTATCTGTGCCCGTAGTACTTCATGCATAGCACGCTTCGTAGCAGCTACGTAGCAATGCATTCAACATTATTTATAAATTATTGTTTTGGAATCAAAATTGTTACGAGATAGTAGCATGTACTAAGCAGGTCGAAGTGTTTATCTTTCTCAGCTAGGTAATTAAACCAAAAAGCAGTGAAAGATACTCGGTCCCTATCTTAATCCTATTTATGAGTTTCTTTTGACCCAGATGTCAAGGCGCATACATTATTGAGTAAGAAACGTTACCGCGTACGAAATTTTATCGCATACCAAACGTTATTCAATCCCAACGGTGCATTTATCACGTACGCTCTAAAACAAATCCTTTTGAGGCTCGTAAAACGCTCATAAAAATAAAAGCGAGTCACCATCATGGTAGCACATTGATAGGCGCGACACGACCACATCTGTTTGTTTTATTTTTCCACGTTGATTGCTTGTTTGCGCAGCGCGGCGGACTAACGACGCCTGTGTAACTACGCAATGGTTACAGATTAACTATTAGCTGAATTTGTATCGTTATGCTCTGTTGTTGGTTTAATTTTTTATGCTGCTTGCAATCGTAATTGTATTAAGTTTTTAATAGATTGCGAGCTTTATTAGATTTTTAACTGACATTCGTATAGGAGGACCAGAAAAACTGACATTCGCATAACTTAAAAGGATCAGTAAAAACTAGCAATAACAAATGTCAGTAGGGTTTTCCCCTTCGATAGTAAAGATTAGAGCTAAGCTTCCGTATCAAGGATCTCGGATCTCTAAATAATGAAGATGGATGCGTGTTCACTTAATTTATAGTTAACGACTTGAACGTTGTAAAGGGAGTTAGAATGTAGATGCTCATATTGTTTTTTACATAATGTCCATAAATTATATTTAATACATAATTGCCTATGATTCATTAAACTTAAAATTTACTCATACATACCATCACGCCTATATATTCCCGAAGGGTAAGGCAGAGGTATAGGTAGGTGCTAATGTATACCCACAGTTCGCCGGTATGTTTAGGTCCCATGTAATAGGGGTCCTATTGCCATTAACCGGGTATAAATCCCAAACTCCGAGCTGCTTCTGAGAATTTTATAGAAAAACCACAATAACACTTTGCTCGACCTGGGAACCGAACCCAGGACCGCGTAGCAGTCACGCTCAGGAGCACTAGTCTAATGAGGCAGTCAGTCAGTCACTTCATAATTATCAATTTAAATACTTAATTTTTTTTTAAAGGTATTAAGTATTATGACTGGCTTTACCTACACTGCAATGGCAGATCGAATGATGCTGTTAAACTTTACTCTTTCTTGATATATCAATTAGCAAATATTTATTTCTGAGTTGAAATTGAGACCATTTAAATTAGGATTAGTATAATGAATAGCTCAATATTTTCCCCCAAATATGTACGTGATATGCTAAGTAGCTCAGAAAAATGGCACGCAACATGTGCGTCGCGCTACATTCGGTTACCAGTATAATGTCATCAC
Source organism: Acronicta aceris (assembly GCA_910591435.1). NCBI lineage: Eukaryota > Metazoa > Arthropoda > Insecta > Lepidoptera > Noctuidae > Acronicta > Acronicta aceris. The sequence continues at coordinate 299,513 of OU342767.1, read as the reverse complement.
AAAATAGTGTTTAATAGAAGGTTGATGCTATAAAATTCGTGGAGATGAGCTCTAGCACAGGTAATACTAATTAAACAAAATATGTGTGTAGTTGTGTAGTACGCATAACACTATGATCTGATGCTGTAAAACCTATATTTTATTATTAAGGCTTGAGCAACTGATTCACATTACGACTAACTACGTTTTTCGATTCTTACCCACGGGAATGTATTTATGTATTTTGACACATCATCTTTAAGAGGAGGTTTCAGACATGTTCTGATGAATGGTTTCTGAGATTTTATACTAACATCATATAACATAGCATCACGCCTGTCTCCCCAAAAGTAAAATCAGTAGGTTCTTATAATTTAAATGTTTACCTATCACTAAACCTATATAATATAAATAAATAAATATATTCACCATACGTTTTGCAGTGGGCTTTCTGTGCTTTTTTATTCTGCGATACCCTTTGTTACCGCTCACAGTGACCTCAGAATCACGCCCTTTGAAAAAAAGGGGTGAATTCGGACAGTCGCACAGCGGGCGGTACAACCCTTTTACTTCAATAGGGATGTTTTTATTTTGCTCGCACCGTTGTGTCAATACTAACCGAAATTTAAAATGCGAGTTTGTTTTGTGTTTCAATAGAGATGCGCTTGACTGCTTGTTTTGATCTGTTTATATTTGTTATTTGATTATAAACTTATACTTCAAAAGGTTGTGCTACTGTCAGTAACATAACAAGTTGATTCTAAAGTAATCATTTGGGGCAATTTAATTATTATTACTTTTAGCTATCGTCAGTGTTTTTATTTAGTTTAGTACGCAAAAAAACTGTACTTTTGTTTATAAATTATGTATCTATTATAATTGAAACATGATCTAACTAACATCATGTTTATACATAATAATTATTTTTTTTGGACAGGTGTCCCATTTTGTCCGTCTCGCTTCATTTAATCGCATGCGCTGGCCGCAGCTGCCCCTTGGACTATATTGTTATCGTCTATATTTCCACAATGCAGTGCCCATTTGCATGATAAAATGCCCAGCTTTACCCCGTGTTTGTACACACACACTGCCGGGCACCACCGTTCACCGCATGTTATTGTTCTATACGCACTTTCATTCACCATTCAATCGACAAAACTCTTTTGTGAATATTAAGTTGTATTTAAATAAAGCTATTTTGTTCCATGTCGATCGTAATTGCATCCATGTAAAGTATTTTTTGTAGCCATTAAAATTTATATGCGAAGCCTGCGGTAGGTCTATAAAAACGATTAAAGAAACTTTAATACAGGTTACGTACAGCTTCTGTAATGAACATAAATAAATAACGAACAAATAAACAGTTAAAGTCCGACGATCGTATAAATAAGCAAGTAGAATTTAGTTAACGTATTTATTTTGAATGACGGGAATACTTAACTTTTATTTGTTTCAATCTAAATAAACGCAGAGACGAAATGTTTCAATTTTAGAATACACTTCACAATAAACTGTTTTGTTAAATCTCAGCTAACGTTCAAAGTGAGTGAATCAATCAACTGATTGCACTCAAACGAAGCTGTATCAATCTAAATTCCTAACTTTACAAGTCTGCCAACAAGCTGTACAAGAGACTATTAAAATTTCCCGAACATTGCGTCATAACCACGGAGTAATAACAAATGGAGGGCTAAACGTAGATATTTCAAATTGTAAAATTATTTTATTACCCGTTTGTCTATTTACATAGGCATTTACGCCTTTCTAAAAATACACTTTATCATACAAAGTAGTACGAGCATGCAATGGAATATGGTCACCCCACTGCCACTATTATCAGACCAGACTTATATTTTCAATTGTAAAGGTTACCTGCAGAGTTTTCTTACGTAATTTTAAGGTAGTACGTAATTTTAAGAATCGATCAAGTCATCTTGTCTGTCACAAGATGATTTGATCGATTCTTATATCACACGTCCACTTACTAACTACTCCAAAGCCCTAGTGATTTTCAAAGTCCTTGTTAAACAATTTACATATCTGTTGATGCAGAGCCTTTGTTGCGCGATATTCCGGATCTTAGTTAATATCGCTATGCAAATACCTTTTGGAGATTAATAGTTTATTTAATCTGTGCTGACGGAAGCCGTCGCGGGGGCGTTTGGAAACGGTTCAGAAAGTCCCTTTATTGTCTCAGCTGGAGATGGAGTTGCGTTAGGGTTACTAATGTGAGAAGGTCCGTAGATGGGAAATACATGTCGCTACTGTGCGTTGTAAAATATTAATTACTAGCTATTAGCTGAGTCGAGTAAAGTATCAGTAAGTGGTAAGGCATAAGTATGTATTGTACTTTTGCGGTGTTGGTACTTAATTAATTAACAAAGGTTGATTGCCGTCCTTGCAGTTTGTGAGATCAAGTCTCGCGTGACTGCAAACATTGATTCCTGTTAACTCCAGCCAGAACAACGTGTTTTGTGCGTATGAGACTTTTTATTTATTATGTTCAGTAATTTAACATTCAATGCGTTCATTATGTACTCCTACTACAAATTGCTTTCTCAATAGGCCTTTAGAATCTTTCTAGGCTCTCAGGCAAGGATCTAGCAATCGTTGTTAGGCGTATTAAGTAATACAATTTACCCCACAACTAAAGGTATCTAAGGAACCATTCTCGTAGCTTATTCGCTATCGCTCTCGCCTACGGATGTCCGAGGTGTTCGGACGTGTTTCAATACAAAACTCTGCGTTCAATTTTTGTCACCAGAGGTTAAGATATACTGGACGGACAATCAGATTGTACTAATTTCTCGATCGCGACCATTTTAACTTGACCTGATGTCTAGTTATAACTGACGGACAGTCAATTAGTTTGAACGAGTCGATCTACGCCCATAAAGTTAGACACCTCACGGGAGCTCCTTAATAAAACATTTATTTGTTACATTTAAAAGGCAAGCTATGTCTGTAAGAAGAACCCCGCCGAAGGAACTCAGCGGCTCCGCTCCGAACCTCTGCAACACTCAGCTCAACGTTGACGACAACTCTTCGACTAGTAATGTTACACTTAGACTCGAGAAACGGAAGCGCGGGGATGTGCTGGAAGAGGAACTGAAGTCTTTCATGATAGAGATGAAAAATTTATTGCGTTCAGCCTCAGATGAACAAAACCGCAAATTATCGATGTTACAATCTTCTATAGAGGAAATAAAAAATCAAAACAACGAAATTACTAAATCTGTTGATTTCTTATCCGCGAAATACGACGAGTTCAAATTTAAATTGGAAGAAAGCGAAAAAGAAAGAACCAAAAACCTAGCATACATAAATGCCCTAGAGAACAGGATCGAACAACTGGAACGCGCCACTCGAAACACCAGCATAGAAATAAGGAATGCTCCTAAAAATAAAGTAGAAAAGAAAGAAGACCTAATTGCGATGGTGAAAACCATTGGATCGGCGATTAATACAGATATTGTTGATAGCGACATTAAGGACGTCTTTCGCTATAACAGTAAAACCTCGGCAAAAATGCCTATTGTTGTCGAATTTACCACGGCTTTGAAAAAAGAAGCTGTACTAAAATCAGCAAAAAAATTCAGGCAAGAATCAGGTGCTAAGCTTACTACCACACATGCCAGAATCGACGGTCCAGCGGAAATTCTCTACGTCTCTGAAAGCCTTACCGCACCTAACAAAAAAATTTTCGCGATGGCTCGTAAGTTTGCATCTGAATATAACTACAAGTTTTGCTGGTCTTCGCAAGGAATAGTCTACTTGAAAAAAGAAGAGGGAGCAAAAACACTACGACTGCATAACGAAGAGGATATAAAAAAGCTAGTTCCCGTCAAGTGACTACTCACCCCTTGTAAACTCCCTATCTGCATACTATGTAAGAATTTTCCTTTTACTTACTCACACCCAAAATACGTCACTCACTCACTCTTACCCATACATACGTACTCATACATCATAAGTCTCACTTTTACATACTTGCATATTCATAACAACTTTACACACCCATGCACACTCATATACAACGCCCCTTGTCACTACAATACACAGTATCACATCGCACTCCTTTCCTATATCCAACATAAGTCTACTGGAATAATATTCCCTGTTTATCGTAACGTATACTCATACCTACTCATCTACGCCCACCACTCCGGTACATATAATAACGGGAAATATAAAATACCATTATCATCTTATATCTTTATGTTATTAACATTGTCACTTCCAACCGTACTATCTTCTAATACATCACAAAATGACTCATAGTATAACTGATCTTCAAGTCGAATTAGATAACATAACCGTATCCGAATCGGCAACAGTAGATCCTAATGACTGTGTAAATAGACTAAAAGTAAGTAAAAATAGCTTAAAAATAATATCACAAAACATCAGAAGTATATATCGTAACTTTGACCATTTCTTAGCTTTCTTAAAACGTTTAGACACGGACTGTGATATTCTAGTTTTTACAGAATGCTGGCTATCTGAGCACAAGCCCCTACCCCTACTTGAGAATTATAAATCATATTACTCCACCAACTATTATAATCAAAATGATGGTGTGGTGATATATGTCCATAAAGACATATGCCACATTGCCATAGAACCACCATTCTACGACGCTAATTGTCTATTGTTAAAAATGCTAGATGTAACCATTATATGTATATACAGGTCACCAGCCTATTTGTCTATCAATAACTTCCTCACGTCATTAGATGACCTATTAAAATCTACTTGCGAATCCAAAACAATAGCTGTTATTGGTGATATCAACATAGACATCAAGCCCTCAAACAGTGACAACAAAAGTAGTGAATATCTAAACCTTCTGGCTGAAAACGGTCTTCTACCAGCACATGTCCTCCCTACAAGAGAATCCAACTGTTTAGATCACGTTAACCTAAAAACCAACCGGAAAGCCCAAACATTCGTAATAAAAACTCACATTACCGATCACTTGCCTGTCCTATTAAATCTAACAATTCCAAGAAACCGTACCCCAAAATATAAACAAGTCATTAATTATGATTTGGCGTTTAACAATCTACTGGAGACAGACCTCTCTGACATTTTAAATATTGATGACCCTAATCTTGCCATAGAAACACTAGTTCAAAAGATACAACACGTTCTGGAAATAAACACCACTGTGCGCAAAATACCAAATAGAAAAAAAATCCTTAAGCCTTGGATAACTCCAGGCTTACTAAGATGCATTACTCACCGTGACACACTCCACAAAAAGTTAAAAGAATCGCCGTCTAACGAAGTACTTAAGTCCTCATACTCTAGATACCGGAACTTCTGTAATGATCTTTTGAACAAGCTAAAAGAAGAACATGAGACCTCACAATTAAACAAAAGTAGTAACCCTAAACAAACCTGGGATATTATTCGTACAATAACAAATACGTCACGAAACAAAAATCCTGCAGACGAGCTTCTGAAATCTGGTGCTAATGACCCAACAACAACTATAAATACGATTAATCGTTATTTCGCGGAAATAGGACAAACACTTATAAATCGAATTGACCAGGCTTCGAATAACCCTAATTCTATATGCGACATCAATAGCTCCTCTCATCTAACATCTTTTGTATTACTCGAAACCGATACTGATGAAGTTGGCGCATTGATAACTAATCTCAAAAATGACTCTGCTGCAGGATGGGACAACATACCAGTTGCATTTTTAAAACGCATCAAACATATAATTTGTCCGATTTTAACTAACATTTTCAATGTTTGCCTAAATAAAGGTATTTTTCCTGATCACTTTAAACGCTCCATAATACACCCCATTCATAAAAGCGGAAGCAAAGACTGTGTCGAGAACTATCGCCCAATCTCTGTGCTTACGGCTTTGTCTAAATTACTTGAAAAGCTTATTAACACACGCTTGATGAAATATTTGGTACAAGAAAAAATTCTCTCAGACTCACAATTTGGTTTCCAGCCCAACAAATCTACGGAAGATGCAGTAGTACAACTTACCAACCTCCTGTCAAGTAATTTAGATCACGGCCGGAAATGCATAGGCGTCTTTTTAGATATGGCGAAGGCTTTCGACACGGTCTCTACGCGACTGCTTCTAAAAAAATTGGAAATGATAGGTGTACGTGGCCTCCCTCTTCAACTATTTCAAGATTTTCTATCTAACAGAACTCAAACTACAAAAATTAGCAACTATATCAGCAGCCCACTTCCTATAACTTGCGGTGTGCCCCAGGGCTCTGTCCTAGGCCCGAGTCTCTTTCTTATTTACGTCAACGAACTTTGCAAATATATTCCATCAAATGGGAAAGTTTTTTCATATGCCGATGACACAGCGCTTTTATTTCAGGGAGAGACTTGGGCCGAAACCCGCTCGTTTGCTGAAAAAGCCCTCCGCCAAACATCAAAATGGCTAAACTCAAACCTCTTAACTCTAAATGTTAATAAATCTAAGTATATAACCTTCACAATAAATAAATCCACACAACCGAATAATAATTTTTCCCTTAAAATACATACATGTAACAACGATGACTCCATGACCTGTTTTTGTCCTCACCTTGAGAGAACCAATAACATAAGGTACCTGGGCGTCCAACTGGATGATACACTCTCATGGAATACCCACCTGAACCATTTATCGGCAAGAATACGCAAGATGATTTGGATCTTGAAAAAACTCCGAAATGTAGTCAAACTAGCCCTGCTAAAAAGCGTTTATTACTCCCTGGTCCAATCGGTCATTCAGTATTGCATTCCGGCATGGGGTGGAGCGTGCAAGACAAAAATTATACTAGTCGAACGAGCGCAGAGATCGTTGCTTAAGGTAATGCTACGAAAGCCCTTTCGACACCCTACACACACACTTCACAAAAATTCCCAAATTCTGACAGTAAGACAGTTATTTGTCTTGCACACTACACTCCGCAAACACAAAGAATTAAAGTATGATCCAAAGCTCAATTACTCCTCACGTAGAAGAAACAGGATTTGCGACTCCGTCACACATCACACTGCCTTCTTCAGGAGACAATCGTATTTTCTCGCGCCATACCTCTATAACAAAATTAACTCCCTCTTAAATATATATCCAAAAAACTTCAAGGTATGTAAAAGGATAGTCAAAACCTACTTATTAAACTTAAACTACATTGACACTGAATCTATCATAACCATCACTAAGTAAGCACCTCACTACACCAACGCACAGAAACACAAACACACACACACACACACGTGCGGGCGCGCGCGCGCTCATGCACGTAGGCATACACACACTAAACACGCATACACATACACAAACAAACCTAATCCACTACCAAATCCCATGTCCACCCCACTGTTTCTGCGTTTATACAACAATTAATGTGTTCCGTAGGCGAGTGACCTGGAGTCCTGAAATACAGGGTTTTCCCTAGTTTAGGCTCCAGTCCACCCTTGAATTACCAACATTGTATAAATTGTATCCTTCATTTATGGTGGAAAAATAAACGTATTTTTATTTATTTATTTTTATTTATTTATTTATTATTTCAAGAGGCATCCTCTCTTTACCGCCACACGCGTCTCCGTGACAAAACGTCATTCGTTCCGTGAATGTGTTCAATGAGCCGTGTGTCGCATTCGTCGCGTGTCACGGTGCGTAGTGGCGCGACATGCCCAGTTGTAAGCCACCGATGTAATGAACTGAACTTTATGTATTCATTAATATACCGTCACCTCGTCAAACGCTGAGACGCCTCCAATTTTATTTGTCACGGTTATTGAAAAACTGAGTCGTTTTGTGTTGTTTTCTTTTGTCACATTTTACATGTCATTTGGGTCTCTTTATGAATTCTGGGAACAACTCAACAGTTAAGGTATGAACTGGAAAGAAATGGATGTTAATGTGAGTTTTAATCTCACACATGCAAATTAATACATTCTATCTGTGTTTAGATATTTCACAATGGATTAGTATTCTCTAAACTCAAGTCAAGAGCAAGCCCATTTTTAATAAAAAAATAACCTCTCTGAATTAGTCTGAATCTAATAGAAACCCAAGATAGCTACAAAACATTTGTATTTTGAAAAAATCGATTTTGATAGGTAATACCCTCGGAAACATTACATGCTGAAACCCGAATACATACATCAAGATCAAAAAATAAAATTTTCCGTACATCCGTCCATCCGAAAAGGCGTTCCTGATCACATTCACGACCCTATCCCAGTATCTTAACTTTGACTAATGAACTCCCGCAGTGACTAATGGTACTTAATGACTAGTTAATTCTAAAGCACACGTTCAACAACTCGGCAAGGTATTTTATACCCGCGCAAACTATGCACTGGCTCGCTGGCACTTTATAGCTTTTATTTTTAAATGTTATAAGTAGGAATTCCTGTTGATTCGTCCAACTAAGCTGTTGGGGTAGGTATCGGGAGATACCATTAGTGAAACAGTATTTATCTAAAGAGAGCGAAAAGATCATTTGAACTCATGTCGCCAATTTGATGGCTGAATATTACATTATTATGTAGGTACTTACATGGCGTTAGTCGAAAAATGACAAAGATCAGTCTTAAGTCAGGGGTAACATGGAAACAGCAAAAGTTTGGGTTTTTTTATGTTGTCGACCACTTGCTAAGTTTTTCGGTTTTGGGTGGACACCTTGCATACCTACCAAGTTTTATTTTTTTACATACAATCACGCCTGTAGTCCTCGAAAGGTCAGGCAGAGGCGCACTAATATGCACCTACAGTTCGCCGGTATTTTTAGGTCCCATGTAATAGGGGGCAAGCCTATTGTCATCAACCGGGCACAAATCCCAAACTCCGAATTTGAAATCAAAAACTCCTACTGAGAATTCCATCGAAAAACCCAAAAACACTTGACTCTCTCAACCTGGAAATCGAACCAAAAGTTATTTTTTTTGCAAATTAATTATTTCATATCCTTATATCTCACGGATCCTATTTTTTCCCTCGCCAACATAGACCCCTTGTAGATCGTCGTCGACCCCTGGGGGTGGATATCACTGGTCTACACGATGCCTGCGTACTCCACGCATTGCATGACATTAGACCCCTTACACACCCCGTAGCTATGTAATGCAGATGAACCATTAGACAGGCGTGTACTGCTAACCATTGTACAATATACACCTCACAATGCGGACGACGGTTTACGTCGGTTTCCGCTACTAGCCACAACTTGCTGCACGTGAAAGCGACACTGCCTCACCTTTATTGTACCCTGGTAACTTAGTAGGCCGTAAGCTGGATCAGCCGAGGACTTATAATAAATGATGGCTAACACAACAGGCTGATAGCGGCATAAGCTAGACTTATTTTTATATTTATTATTGGCTTTTTGACTCAGCAGCAGCTTTTTTCAGAAACAGATAAATATTTACTTTTATATAAAAACTTATAAGTATTTATATTTAGGACTAGTTCCTAGTATGAAGTGATGAAATACATTTACTTCTTAAAATTTTGAAATGATAGGTTAAAACTAAAAGGCACACTTATATGAGCACCCACTCATACGAAAACACATCAACATACACGCACACACACACACTCACACACAAACGCGCGCGCGCGTATGTACAGAACCGCTGTCCTATATCTTGGGCCTTACAATATAATGTAATTACCAAATATAAAACCTAACTATGTATTAGGGAAGTCACTGTTTACTGACCTAGCTTAGGAGACAGAGCTCCATTGTATTGTGATATATTATTTATATTTTTTATTTGCATCCAAAATCAGTTGCTCAATGCAACAGTCAGAACTACACGTTAACAAAATAATGTTAAGCTTCATTTTATAATGGGTTCTATATCAGTTTGTAAGCTAGGAAAATTTATTATTTAATGGTCTATGTTGTCATAACATAATACAAATGAAATAAAAGACACAAAATCATGTCTTATAAATAAACTGTGATGGATGCTAACCCCGTCCGTAAGTGTGCTCGCAACTCACTTCGTTACTTCAATTCTCTCGTATGTTTTATTGAATTTGTCTTCAATTCCTCCACATAAGAGCATTACAACGAATCTTTGTTTCACAATGATTTACGACGCATGTCTTTAAAGGGTTCGGTTAATTTATTATACTTTTGTTTCATCCCACCTTTTGTTTGTGACGAGTTTATTTTTGTGACATTTTATACACGAACGTGTCACGTGCGTATAATACTTTCATTGTTTGTGTCTATCATCGCCATTGTTTAGAATTTCACGTTATAATTTTACTTAATAAAGGCTGAAATATTATTTACAACAAAGCTTTACGCATTTTATTAATTCAAATATCAAATACTCGTACATCTCTGTATGATTTTACGTGATTTCATAAACTGTAAGTTCAACACGTTCAATGTAAGTAAGTTATTCTACACCTAGGTTCAAGATCGTTAACTATATATTATAACAATGGTCAATTGACAATTGTCGCATAACGAGAACCATTCAACAGCCCATATCCCGCAATTGATTGTCACAATAGAAACTGATACTCTATAGGTGCATTATTATTACATTCCCCATTCAAAAACAAATACCCTTTTAATTCCAAACCTTTTTAAACATCAAAGAATAAATTGTTTCATTTGTGTTTGCAAATCGAAATCAAATACAACTCTCATTTTTCACCCCTAAATTTAATAGTGTTGTAATCTCGTCTCGCCGGGCCCGGGGGACAGACGTAGCATTAACGTGCTTAACCGTATGAACGTTTACCCTCTGGCTAGTTCGAGAAGGTTCATTATCCTGGTCATGGACTGGGGGATAATGAGCGCAAAATTATGTTAGTTTCACATCTGGACTAGCATACCTTTACCTTGAAGGAAACTTTGCCATAATCATTGGTATCAATTATATATCTTAGTCCTATAACTGGTTCCGTTTGTATCCAGAATGTTTTGAACAAGTTTCTTTAAGCTGTTATTCGAAGCACTTTTTCTTTGGCTGCTTTATTATTTTGTCTTTTTATCAGTAAGTAGGTATGTGTAGTCAAGAAGCGAAAACGTCTCAAGCTTCTATTATGTAATAATATATCCATGATATTATTCATATACATATAATGCTATTGTTGACTATTACAACTGTAAAATTGATTGGATTGCTTAATTGTTTTCACATTTTTCCCAGTTTTTAGGATAGATATATGTATATATCCAGGATAAATGCGTTGAGTTCATAAAGCTGTGTCAGACTCCTTTAACGTTTACCGGGTTAACCACATTTAATTTAGATCACAAAGCTGATGTTCACTTTATTTTATAGGTTCTTGCGTAACAACTTGAAGAAAAATTGGCACAACAAAGCGTCTCCTAATGTCGGTTCCGTTTAGTTTGGCTCGCAACAGATGTTTGTTTTCAATACTTTTTCTTGGGTCGTTTGTTCCCACTCTCTTTATTAAGTTGCCTTTCATTGTAGCGTTCGTTATTACTTCGGTCGAATCCATCTGTTTGATAGTTAATAACGTCTACTTCATTTGGTGGTCGCCTTATTTTGTACTAATACATAATTCAGCTTGTTTGTTTCTAAGAATGATTATTATTTAACTTACTCTTGTGAATTTAATATTTTTTGACATTTGACTTCTATAAATTTCTAATATTTTTATTAATTTCAACTCATTGGTTCAATCGGTCGACCTCTGTGTGGCAGCAGGGCAATATAAAGATTACACACTTATATTTGGTGCTAGCTCAAGAACATTGCATACTTATACACATTAAGAAACAAGGACACGCTTCACTCAGCCTATTTCTAAAGAAAATGTAGTAAAATTACGTAGCGTCATGGTAATAAACAAACAAAGCATTATCTGGAACGGCGTAGCGGGGACAGTCGCCCTCCAGCTGCAGGGTTCCGCGGGCTATAATGTCACAGATACCATATCATAAGATACCTAGGTACAGAGCGCCCATTTCATAAGAGCCGAGCGAATTTAACCACTAGCTGCTTAAAGCGAGAAAGAAAGTTGTGCCTTCTTTGAAAATTTTACGTTACATCCTTTACAATATTATCAAGGCATTCTGTATATTTACAACTAACCAGAATCGCCACAAATCAGCAACGACATTAGTTGGTAACACTTTCTATGTGTTTCTACCTCATCTTCATAATATAATAATTATGAAGGTGAGGTAGGTATCACAGTTTGCTGAAAGTAAAGTCCTCCAATGTCTTAATACCTATGCTATCCTATTCTGTCCCATTCTTATCCAGGATTCTTACGCTTACTTTTACGTAAGATTACGGTAAGATTTGATTGTATGTTTATGCATTTGTTAGTTTGCGTATTTTGAGGGGATTAAACCCTCTGCAGCTAGTCGCTCTGTGGTATACGACATGGCCTGCCCGCGGGACCGAACCACTTATCTGCTGAATTAAAATCTGCTTATCTCGCGTTATTTATGTGCCCAGTTATATTTCATAAACATATTACAGTTAGAGAGTGTAATAGCTTAGTTTGTATTTTGCGAGCTTCTTCGTGATGTCAGATAGTCATTGCCAAAAGGCTTAATGTAGATTTATATTGTGGAGTATCTATATATTTCTCTACAGTTTCAAATAACGATGCCGACGGTGCTAGAGAGCTCTAAAAAATTACAGTGATAAATAGAATAAGAACACGAACACATTGTTGTCGCAATTCGCAAATAGACAGTTACGTCTTACGTCAGGCATCCTGAGAATGCGATCTAGCTAATTATATTCTCCGCGGTGTAGTGCATTTGACACTGAAATATCTACAAAGGTTACTTGAAAGAATTAACTGTCGCAACACAACACATACAGCTAATTAATCAAACATTTGAACTTGATTCACTGAACAACGCGTGTTCGGGGAAAGTAACAAAGGGACGGTGTGTTTACACATAACTGTCACCCCAATATAACTGGGAACATTATCTCTCAAACAAAAAGCAACGATCAAAAATAAACTTTAAAGGGAAAAGATCGTAAAATTTCAATATCCGTTCGGCGTCTCGTTTAATCTCGGGTAAATTTGTCGCCTGTTATTGAGTTAGGAGATCTGTCGAGCCATCGCCCCCAAATGAGTCGGCGTGATGATAACAATCGACAATCGAGGCGTAATGACGCGCGGGTGCGGGGGCCGCGGGGGCGGGGCCGGGCGTAAGAAATGTAAATTGTTACGAGTTTGACGAAATGATGCCCTCACTACTGCTTCCTCGTAATTCGTTCATTGTTGGTATTTTATCGGATTGTCGCGATCCAGACGTCTTTGAATTTTTTATCATCAACGCTTTTGTGATGGTGCGGAATTCAATTCGTTTAGCCCCTAATTGAATTAAGCGCATTATTTATGGCCGAACCGATTGTGTTGCTTTTTTTCAAATGAATTCTGTGTGTATGTTTTATTTTTCTAATAATGATGGCCTATTTAAATATTACCTGTTTTAACAAACGAAAGGGATACGCCCAACACGGAATGACACTGTCATTTTTGTCAACTCAACCACCAAAATACATACGAACAGGAAATGAGAATGATAAAATAATGTCAAAACGCGCCGTGAGGTGGGCTATGACAAGTGAGTTGCAACGGAAATTAACGAGCCCTTATCGCGAACCCTAAATTAACCACTTCCAACCGGAAATGGAACCCCGGACACACGGCACTGACAATTAATTACGAAACCCGCTGGGAATTTGCGTTTTGATAACTACTTATAATAATTTCAAGGTCAGTAAGGTAAGTCGTGGTTTAAAGGGGATTTTTTATTAGATCGGGTCATGAGTCACGACCTAATAGGGCCGTAATTAACATAAAGAATTTGGACAGTGCTTTATAACTACAGGTACAAATGTTATAATAATTTTATCAAATATTTTTTGGTTATTTTCGCTCATCGAAGGTATTTACTACTTATCGGGCTCATGGCAAGCGTAGGTAGGTAATTACTCACCCCACTCTGATACGTCAGTATAATTACCTATAGGTTAGACTACACAGGTACATACTCTTCAAACCGGGGCACAATGATGTTAGCAATTAGCATATACTTAACAACATCGCGAAATATTTGATATGGTAGTTTGTACGCGGTCAGACGAATCCAGCATCAAACGAGAATCCAAAACTATTAAAAAGATACGCCCTGGTTTCAGCGTGACTTTAACAAATAACAGAAACATGCATCAGATTATTCGTAGTGTGAATCGTCAACACTAGTATACGTTAGGATCCCGAGTTCCCGACAATAGGACCCAATATCTATCTCCCTATGAGTGTGTTCAAGGATTACATGCGTAGCGTTCGCGTTGGCTACACAAGTCGAAGTGAAGCGGTAACATTAACCAACTGATGTGCCGATTTCACTTTAGCTATAAATACTGGAATTACATGGAAAGTCTTCCAGCTTACTATAATGTCTTGCTAAGCCGACAAAGATAAATTAGGTCTTAAGCTCCGCTTACAGAGACATAACAAACAAGTCAGCATTAAGTATCACTAAATCAGGATGTCAGGAAACTTTTTAATACATAAACAATTACGTCGACTGTTTTTTGCCAGAAAAATATTCAGAGAAACAGATGTCGTGAAAAGTTTTGCCACACAATAGATACATGCAAAAGGTCTACTACACACTAAATCTAACGATCATAACACCATGCAAGATTGTCACACATACATAATAAGATAAGTTGAAATTTCACTTGTTCAGAATTTTGTTTTACTGCGATTTTCATTTAATTTTAACACTCTGCGCAGTCAAAATTGAACCCAATACAATCATAAAATATGACGTGTGAAAACATCCTCATATAGATCTGTGAAATATTACAAGACTTCAATTCTTTTTTCAATACAACCCACTGATTGAACGTTCATAGCTCAGTCAATTCGAGGCTCAGCCAAGCGTTCTTTGAATTAATAAAAGTTTTGTCTCCAATTAACTTATATTTTGCGAAAGGTTGCTGGCGGAAGTTGGATGCGACAAGCTGAGGACAGGGTGAAATGGCGAACATTGGCGGAGGCCTACGTCCAGCAGTGGACTGCTATAGGCTGATGATGATGATGAACTTAAATTTCGAAATGAACGAAGGAGTCAAACGATCAATCATCAGGACTCTGTATCCAAGTTCAGCCGAACCCAACCCCCATTTTTAGCTGGTACTGCTGTAGCCGTTCTCATTTGCAAAACACGACTAAAACAGGCAAAAGAGTAAGTTCCAGTCAACAGTTGCAATTAAGTATTCCAATTCACAAAATATCGGCCTTACAACATGCGAAATATCTGAAAAGATTGTGTGTAAACTTGAGAACCACGGTAAGGACCAACATTCACTAACACACATAACTGATTGTGCAACAAGATCACACGAAAGCGACATTTAAAACTAATTTATTTACAGTATTTCAATGATAGTGGATATACTATTCACACGTCAAGACTTCGTGAGCACACACCAGCGCACCAGCAGAACCCATTACCGGCGAGTTGTTTTCTCAGCCAACACAATAGAATTCAGCTTACGTTTCTAATTCCCGTAACGCTAAACTATCAGAAGAGTACTATTCTGTTATTTGAACACTTTCCACTTAACTAAATAGGATCTGGGTATAGCTTCGCAATCTCTTAAGGCGCTAACGTCTCGCTGATACAGCTATTGTGCGAACAAACACATTACTATGCATCCCTCTAACTCGTCGGTAATTTATTTAGTGTATGCTAACATGAAGGCCTCAGTACACACGGATAGTGGGGAACAGTTTTATGGGATATTCGTGGGGTGTCTCAAAGATGAAGACGTTTTAATAGGACCGATCTTTGTTTGTATTCTGTTGCCAGTGAGGGTCAGTGCGTATACGAGAAGCTATCACTTTAGTGTCATTATGCTTGGCTGCTAATTTAT
The DNA here is from genome assembly GCA_910591435.1 of Acronicta aceris. NCBI lineage: Eukaryota > Metazoa > Arthropoda > Insecta > Lepidoptera > Noctuidae > Acronicta > Acronicta aceris. Next base: position 283,625 of record OU342767.1, on the reverse strand, counting down.
TATGTTCTGTAACACTACTTAGAGATACCACATTTTAGTTTTGCTACCTATCAGTTCAGGAGCACTTCGGCTCCCTTTTTAAATACAATCTTCATACAAGTAGATGAAGATATCTTACTATTATTGTGTTTGTATTTATTTACAGCTTCTGTCTAGCCTAGGGCATGTGGAATTCCACCAAACTCACTATGTATAATGGTGTTCAAAAACTCATAACGTACCTTGTTCAGGTATCTTTGCTGGCCAGTCCGGCTAGGCGCGTTACAGTCACGTGTGTTTATGCTGCGTCGCATGCAAATGAATGCGTCTCGCGTCTGTTTTCACTTGCATCCAATTTGCGAGCGCACTGCTCGACGCATTACCATTTCGTCTGCACCCAAGACTTGCTTTTATTAAACCGTGTTATTATTTGTGGAGACTTCTAAATCAGTTAGCTCGGTACACTAACATGATTCTATCGTCGTTTAGCGATGTTAGTCGGGAGTAATGTGCAGGCGCTGCTATTAGTTGAGCGTGGAACACGTGGAAAACTGTCATGTTTATACTCCTACGAGGTAGAACCAGAAATGTTGTGCGCTAAACGGTTACCATAATTTCGCCACCTACGATGGGAAATATATTTTCACTGTTTGTGTTTAATTCAAATCTAAATCGACATTCATCGATTTAGATTTGAATTAAATGGTTACAGTCAATTACATAATTTAATAAGGTTTTTTACTTTATAGGTGGTATGTTTATGAAAAAAATATATATATATTATTGAGATAGCTTAGGCAAAAAGCCGTCGGTTTTAGTTCATTATAGTTTTCAGTTTTTTTAATCTGTGTTTAAACACCATGAAATAGAGTAGCCGCTATATTATTACATACGTCATACGGCTGTGTAAACTAAACTAAAAGTGTCAACTGTCAACTGATCAGCCTTTGTACTTTTAAGTAACATTGTGTCCACTGCATCCAGCATTTTCGTCAAATTAGACAATATAAATATTAAATGCATTTTTACGGCAGTTATAGATGGAATAAAAACGTATTTAAGTGGTTTATTAGCACTATAGAATCTAATTAAGGCACTTTTCAAAAATGGGTATAAGACCCTATTGTGTCAACTTCTAATATTTGCCACCATGCGTTCTCAAATATGAGATATTTTTTCCCCGCTTTTGCATTTAGCAGATCTCATCTCTCTTGTAATTAAAAAATACCCATGCAGACATAGCAACCGCTACTTTAATTAAAATTATAATTACAGCAAGAAATCACAGACTGTTAAAGACTAATGTATGCCGTGTAACGCTTCCATATTTAACAAGACAGCCCACATGTTCAACATAGTCTTTTATATTTCAAATTAATTGGAGTGTAGAGGAAGCGATTGTGAATAATTTATCTGTCACTGTCGCGATGAGAACCGCTCGGATCGGTTGCTCGGAACCAGCAGTGAAATATTAAAATGCCATTACGATATTGATGGGGGAAAGAACTGTTATTTATTGTCTAGTGGTTCGTTATTTTAATTAGAGAAAGGTGATTAGTTTAGACATGATGTTGTGTTATATTTAATCCAGTTTCGTATCCAGTATTGGTATTTTAATGCCATCATACTGAGTTGTCACCGGTGCCAATACGATATGTTGAAAGCCCAAATATACGTAATCTACTACGTGTATTGTTAGGCAGAGGTGTGCTAATGTATCCCACTGTTCGCCAGTATATTTTGGATCCCGTGTACTAGGGCCATTAATCGGGCACAATAATGAGACTTGATGTGAGTAATTATAACCAGATACATTCAAACCAATAAAAGGGAATATTGTTACAAACACTTCCTCATTGGTTTAGTGATCGTAAGCGCAGGTGCTACTCTAGCGTTCGATTCCAAGATTGATTAAAGTTTTTCTGTAACATTTTCAGTAACAGCTCGGAGTTTCTATTTGTGCCCAGTTAATACAATTTTAGTTCATTTTTAACGTTATTATTATTTAACATTAACAACAGCTTATTTAATATATCGTACTTTTATACTTTATAAATACAGTACATCGATATTTTAAACTTCGAAGTTCAGTATGACAGTCAAATGATATTTATTTCTGTAAATAGATCTTTTAAGGACACTTTTACAAGTCATTTTTTTAAACTAGATGACACCGGCATTTCCTAACTGACGATCTCTGAGAAGAAACACCCAAACAAAGTCAGAGAACCATGGTCTCTTTTAAAGTCCAGACATAATACTTAGTAGCAAATATGTGAGTTCCAATGTAAGACAATGTTAATTGTAATGATATGGCCTTTAGAAGAAAGAGCCATTGCAGCTTTAAGTAGACCAGTCCCATCTAACGGCACGCATGCATCAGTCATTGGATAGCTCGACCATAATCTAGGGAGCTAAACAACCCGTCGCACGACGATACCAGATCAGTAGAACATTTGCGTAGGCCAGATAAAAATCTCAAGTCATAATAATAACTACTGTGAAATGTTATCCTAAATGTTGTGCATATTGATTAGAATTGATATAAACACTAGTCTTTGTCTCTGTATTTTGCTAGTAACCAATGTTTGTGTTTATATTGTTGATGTGCCTAGTGTAAATAAATAAATAAATAGCAATAGGCCATAGCCATACCGAAACATATCGTCGAACTTTTGGGTGTATTTACATTAGAACACTTCTGGCAGACCTTCCGGGGAATGCAGAAATTATTACGTGGGAGAGCCATGCTTCGGCACGAATGGGCCGGCTCGAATGGAATGATACGTCGGCCTCACAAAAAACCGACGTGAAAAAACGCTTACGATGTATTTCGCCATGTTGCTATGTACTCCCCTTGGGATTTGTATAATGACTAAGAATTCCACCTGCTTTATTTGCAGCAATTCTCCCAGCCAATTCCAATCAACAACACTAACACCTAATATTCGCCATGATTATCAGCTACACAGACAGGCCACTTCACTATGAAAACTGCGTTCACAATAACGTGAACTGTTTCCTTCCGAGGTCCGCGGCGGGCATGCCTGGCGCGGCGCCAGCATGCAGCGCCGACAGACGGCGCGCAGACGACGCGAGCCGCCCAGCGCCCACCGAGTGCATGTGCATGCACTTACAATGAAACTAGATGATTAGATACTGTACGGCTATTTTTAGTAGAAAATAATATCATGGTGCAAAACCTGAGGTGTGAAAAATGTTGCTTGCAGTTTCAGCGACATTATAGGTTTCAGCAGAAGAGCATTGTTGTTCACCAAAGGTCCACTTGCGAATATAGGTAGGCAGGATAATAGCCTTAAAAATGTTATTATAATGAAAAAAATCTAGGTAATAAAACAAAAAAACCTTATATATTTTCATTCAACACCAAAACATTTACTGACTTTCGAGATTAACAACATGAGCTTGGTACATTTTTACCGATCTGAATTTAGTACCACTTATCTAGCAAGTTTACCTCAATGCATAGGTTAGATCAACGCCCCATATATGCGGATAAGCAATAAATAAATAGATAGTCCCATAATATTGTACATTTGTGTGAATTTACGAGCATGGCCCGTGAATAAAGATCCCGGGACATAACTCAGAGAACGGGACTCAACAATAAGATGTTATTTGAGCGCTCACGGACTAGCGTTGCATCGAAATCGTCGATTTATTGTAATAATATTATATTAGTCATGAATAATAGCATACTTTGCATATTTCAGATTTTATTATGAAAAATATTATAGCTGTAGGTGGTTTTGGAAATATTGTTGAAATTGTTTGAAATTGTGTTATTTCAATTCGTTATGATACGTAGGTAGGTACGTCCTTTTAAGAAATGTTATACAATTTATATTTTTATAGAATAAATATAAAATTCCAATTACAAATAGATTCATGGACAAAAAGAAATTACCTACATTCAAAAAGATAATGTTAAAATTGCTATTAGGTATTCTAACAAAATGACAAACCTCCACTGCTCTGTTATTAGGTTATAATATTATATTATGTAGCTGTAGTGTGGCACTAAGATTCGCAGCGCACTCTCTGAAGCACCATTACAATAAACCCAAAACAGCACGATCCCTATTTATTTACCGAAAATCTTCAGAAACTCATTTCCTTACTATAATAATATCCGCGAAGCAAGCTGTAAGCGTCGCAAGTTCAGTAATCGCCGCTTACTTCCGATCTACTTTGTCATAAAATTGAATGTTCAAACTGTAAGTTGAAGTTCATGGTAAGCGCGCTACTCTTCCTGCCACCATAAAATAAGCAGAGATAGAAAAAACACTCTGTTGGACATTAGAAAATGCTATAGTGACACAACAGGAGCCGAACAAAACAAAAAATATTACACAGTATGTAATGTTTAATGAATACGAGTAAGTATAACTACAAGAAACGAAATCTGCATAAATAAAGTTAGTCGTGATAAATTAATGAAAAACACGATGGTTTTTAAACACACGTCGTTGTTGGATTTTACTTTTATAATTTCAGTATTATATTATTTATGTAAGTAGTGTGTCTTCTGTTCTTATTTTACATGTTTGTCAATAAAGTGGATGATTAAAATGTTAATAGTTGTCGATGGCGGCGGCGTAAGCACCTCATGAATAATTCTCTTAGCGATACTTGGCCGCATCTAAGTTATTGTTGCCAATAGGTACTTTGAACACTTTCTTACGTGCTAATATTTCACAAAATCGCACTGAAACCAACTTTAAGTTAAGAAAAGGTAACTGATTACAGTTGCATTTTGATGTGATCGGTTGCAACTGGTCGTTTCATGTTTATACGTAATTCTGCAAAGTAGGCTAAACCAGTGTACCTACTCGTATTTACAACCTCACTATATTTATCTTTATCTTTACATAGTATAAAACAAAGTCGCTATCGCTGTCTGTCCGTCCCTATTTATGCTTAAATCTTTTAATCTACGCAACGGATTTTGAAGCGGTTTTTTTTTAATAAATAGAGTGATTCAAGAGGAAGGTTTTAAGCTATTTAACATTACACTACGACTCTTAGGAATGAGAAATTGCCGGTATACCTATATATAATAGATGGGGGAAAAAGTTTCTTCGCATTTAATATGAAAACTCAAGACATTTTTTTTTCAAAGTTAACTTACATTTAATTATAATATATATGTACCATTTTGCTCAACGACTTTTTGCCATCTTGTGGGTAGTGACATGATCCTATTGTTTTAGAAATTTTGGGACTTCTGATCAAAAAAACGTCACAAGTAGTTTTGGCAGTCCTCTCTTGATGTTAACCTGACACTGCCTAAAGAATTCTGAAGAGATCGAAACAGGTGGAAATCTGAAGGTGCAAGGTCAGGGCTATATGGCGGATGCATTAACACCTCCCAGCCAAACTCTCTTAATTTTTGCTGAGTGGCCAAAGATGTGTGTGGTCTAGCGTTATCGTGATGAAAGACCACACCCTTTCTATTGATCAATTCCGGCCGCTTTCTGCCAATTTCTTGTTTTAATCTCATCAGTTGTTGGCAGTAAAGATCCAAATCGATGGTTCTGCCTGGCGGTAAAAGCTCATAATGAACAATCCCACCATACACACAGCATCACCTTATTGCGAGTTAACCCGGGTTTTGCCACAGTCTGTGAAGCCTGACCGACCTTTGACCACGACCTTTTTCTTACGTTCTTGTCGTACGTGATCCACTTTTCATCACCAGTTATCAATCTCTTTAAAACGGTTCAGTTTCATTACGTCTCACTAAAGAATCGCAAATGAGTACACGGTTCATTAGGTTTCTTTCAGTGAGTTCGTGTGGCACCCAAATATCGAAGTTTTTTTGTAAACCCAGCTTTTTTCAAATGGGTCAAAACTGTTTTGTGGTGAATCCCCAGTTCTTCAGCTACGTCGTAACTACTGCTATGCCGATTATGCTCCACTTTTTCAAAAATTGCGTCAATTTTATCTGTAACAGGGCGACCAGAGCGAGGTGCATCTTTAACATCAAAATTCCCGGATTGAAAACGCTTAAACCAACTTTGTGCTACTCTTGCTGACACTGCATTAGGTCCATAAAAGTCACAATTTTTTTTCGCGGCTTGCGTTGCATTTTTCCCCTTTTTGTAATAAAACTTTAAAATGTATCCAATTTCTTCATTAGATTCACTCATTTTGACATAAAGAAAAACAAACGAAAAATAGCGGGAAACAAATTTTTACTAATTTGTTTCTTTTTTTAAAATGTAACTTTTTTAATGTTATCAAAATCAGCCAGATAAAAATAGTCCAGCCAAAATTTTTTATTAAAAGTATTTACATACTAAATGCGAAAAGACTTATTCCCCAACCTAATAATATAAATTAATTATTATGGTCACCTTAATTTACATCTCAAAATTTTATGTTCATTAGTATAAATATTATTAAATACTTAGTTACATTAACGTTTCACTAATTGCCGTAAATTAAGAGGCAGTCGGTTGTTTGAATGTTTGATCAAACGTAATTAGTTAATTTAAGTGATTCCTTTACATTTCCGCTGTGAGGATAATTACTTAAAAGGAATTATAATCGTAGAATATTTCACGTACAGTATGTTGTAATTTAATCGTAAAAGGTCACGGTAATGTAATTTATGTTTTGTTAAAATGACCTGTCTCCAAATGTTTGAGAAATACTTCAGAGAAACCATGCTATAAATATTTTGTAGTTAGGTATATTTTACAATGTCGTTACAAAGTCGTTTTATAAATTTTATAAAGGCTCGGGCAATAAATACTATTTTCCGGAAAATAGAAACTTATCTTTTCAGCCCACAGTCAAATGAATAAGAGATCGTTGACCTTTCTGCCTCACTCTCCGGAGAATACAGGTGTGATGATATCTAATATAATGGGGAATAATAAATATTTCTGTAATGGTCAAATATTATTTTTTTGTTTTTTATAAAAGCTTACTAGCAATGTGGGTCACACATTTTTTTTTATTCGTGATAGGCTTACGCTTTACCGCCAGTTCGCCTGATGTTAAGCGATACTGCGATCTACGATGGAGCATTATTAGTAGATATTCTTGTTAACCCCTCGTGCTAAGCTTAATGTTTGTGTTACGAATGGGTTCACGTCGGTAGTGCAATGGTTTCGAACCGGCAACCACATGATCGCAAGTCCGACGCCCTAGCCATTAGGCTACCGCCGCTTTGAACGTTGTTTTTAAAGACACAACGTACATTTTGTACATTGTCTTTAAAAACATAATCCTACTCCGTACATCCGTAATAGAAAAGGTAACCCATTTTCTTTTACTCGTGAACTAATTTGTCGATAATACAAACTTTTCTTTGAACAAAGTTCTGTAGCACTCGCTAACTTATGCCAAGTATTTGAACATTTCTTGTTAGTAAAATAATTAGGGTAAGTTTTAAACAAAAAGAGACTAACTTAGTTTAAAGGCAAAAAAGTAATGGAAAATGTGTTCATACAATATGTATAATGAAAATGAAATTACTTATTTTAAACTGAAGAATATTTTAAAATAACTGGATTAGAAAAGAAAGTTTCTATCTTTATTATGTTGTTGAATAGATTTCGCCCGCAACTTCAATCGCATGAAAGTGATAACGATAATTTTTTTTAAATATTTTAATTAAGAAAAATATAATATTTTGTTATTAGTTAACGTATCTAGTAATGAACTGGTATAGTATCACTGCGGTATCGGTATACGGTTAGTTATTAATATCAAATATTCACCTGTCGCGAATGTGGCGGCGAGTCGGGCGGGGAGCGAGGAGTGAGACGGGGGCGGTACTCTTTTCCCACGAAATAAAACTAGGTTGTAGACACACACCGCACTACTGTCGCTATACGTACGGCGCAGTTACACCACTGGGGTAGGCAGCACAATGAATTCGGAGCACACGTGAAACTTATGTCAGAACACAGCTACTGTGTGTATTCATATCTACTAAAACATCTATAGTATCATTGAGATACATTTTAAGTTCCTTATTGATTCAGATCCTTTTAAGTAAATGTGTATTTTATTCGTCCCGATATATCCGAAGGTGACTGTACATACGTCATTCACGCATAGGATACAGCTTCAGCACAGTCATGTAGACAGTGTATTTATTTTTTCCAATTACGCTTACAATCGAGCACTCTGTGAACACGAATGAAAGTTTTAATGTCTGTTAGCACATGGAGCTTAGAACAGTGACACATTAGAGCTCGGGAAACAACTCGGTTACTTTTCACTTCGCACCTTCGGAATATAGTGATAAATCAACCAACGCTTAAGTTGGATGAGATGCATTACTACTTTCTTTGCAGTCTGAGTGTGGAGCTGTGCCTGGAGTGATCGGCTTCTTCGCTTCCGTTCGATATCCATAATTATGTCACAAATATTTGTATGAACTATGGGTAGATTTTCCAGGTTTAGGTAGTTGTGTAGATATGAAAGAACGTATAACACGTCCACAATATAGTAGAAAATACATACTATTTTTATTGTGAGGGGGCATAATTTTCTTTAAAAATATAAAAGGAAAACACAGCGATAAACATATAAGTAATAATACCTACTCGTTCAACATGAGATTCCTACATATAACCATTTACCATTTTACTAACATTATGTTTGGCATTGATCATAAAAAGCAGAATTAAATCCAACTTATACGAGTATAGCATTCATAAGTAACGGGCTATCGAATATTTATGAATACTATCGAGGAAATAAGTTTATTTTACAAAGCATAACTTATCTTATATTATATATTTATATATATATAAAATCGACGCCTACCGCTGCATATAAGAAACTCGTAAAAAATATACACACCTAAATCCATATGAAGAGGTGAGCAGAAGCACTGAACCTGTATAAGGCGTCAGCAGAATAGATAGATAGATAGAATATTCTTTATTGTAAACCATTATTATTATTGTTTACAATAAAGAATTTTTCCATAATTTTTGAACTAATTGGTGTTTAACCACGGTAATGTCAGTTTGGAGTACCTACCTTACCAGTGCAGGTAGCTCAGTTACAAATTGTGAACAAGTTATACTGAATAGCAATACTGTGAGCTAGTTCATAAAAAGTTGTCTTACTTCCAACTGCTGCACACAGCCAACCACAAGATCATTTTGTTGAAAGGTTGTACTATTATTGCTCGTGTTGAATAAAATTAATACTACCTGTCATAATTATACTAGTCTTAGGGTCTTATGTAGATCGTACAGGTACTGTATGTACTATGGAGTATATTCAGTAGGTTTGCCTGAAAAAAGGGCCGGGCCATCCATTGTATGTTTTAAGATTCAAATACAGTGTTGATAAAAAAAAGTTGTAAAGCATAATAACGTAATCATGATTTGTTTTAAATAGAGTACTTACCTATCTATGGAGTTTTTGCCGGCTTTTCTCCATAAAACCTACTTTTGGAACCGTGGAACTAGTTTTGACGTTTCAAAAGTAGTTTAGTGATCTGATTGAAATAAAAAAAATTGACTTTGACTTTGAAGATTTTGATTTACAATAAAAACATAACATACCTACCATCTCACCTATTTAAAGTAGGGGGTGAGACTATTGCCATTACAAAAAATAGTATAGTATGAATATTAATAGATATTTAAATAAAATTAAATAAATGTCATTATTTAGTACAGATTTTAACGTTTGGGGGTTTATTAGGGGGCGAGCGTATGCTATAGGCTCACCCTCTATATAATGGGACCTAAACATACCGGCGAACTGTGGGTGTACATTAAGTACACCTCTGCCTAACCCTTCGGGGAATACAGGCGTGATGGTATGTTATGTTATTTTAACGTTTTCCTAATAAAATGTTATAACTACTTAATTAAATACACTAACATGGCATGATGGCATACAAGGCACGTATCTTCGACACTAATGCAATATCGATTTAAAAACGTAACACCACCAACGCAGAGATTACATCGCGCGCTCCGAAACTGTGTTACAGTTAATTACCGCACAGATTTAGTCGCGCGATACCGCGGCGCGGCGCGGCGCGATTAATCTTAATTTGTCGCTACCATGGTACACGGGTGCTTTACTATTAGATCACGTTACAGGAATGTGTAGAAGGTCCACTGTATTTGCCGTAGCTCATGCTGCTATAAATGATGTGCTAGAATTCATTATAGGTAGATAGAATAATCTTTATTGCACAACGAAAAACTAATGTCAAGTACAAGTTATTTATCATAAAAATTCAAAATTTAAAATTTTAATCCCACGGCGATGGTTATGGTTAAAGGATTGAATAACATTTTCGAAATCCCCGACTAAATGACTACCTACACATATTCACTTAGCTAAAAGAAATCTAGAAAATTGCTAGATCTAGAAAATTTGACAAATAATACCGTCGTATACTACAAGTATAGAGGAAAATCTGAAAACTACCTAGGTATACATTTGTAATTAATTATAATATGTAGGTGCCTACAAATTTGTACGGAACCCTCGGTGGGCGAGTTTATCATATATTTTATAATAGATTCCTCATAGATCGTCTGCCCTCTGAGGCAGAGTATGTCGACTCGTACCCATTAAAAACCGTATTTGCCTTGCGACGTAGGTACAAAATGTGGCTGTTGCCGTTAACTGGGCATAAATTCAAACTCTGCTACGGAGAAGTTCTTAGTCGAAAATCCTAACAATACTTCTCGTCTAGGAAATCGAACCTAAGACCTAGATCTAAAAGTAAACCACTATCTAACCAAATGAGGCGTTCCTACATTGTCTCAAAGATTAATTGATTCGATTGTATAGGTATTCTATTTCGATTAAGAACTTCTACACTCACCTATATTGGGGCTTGTTGCAATAACTGTGAGATATACTCGTATACAAATTGAAATTCATTGCAAATACTAGGTTAGTGTAATGTTGTGTGTGGATTACAGAAGTCGCGCGTAATAGCTGCGTCTGTGTGTTCACTATTACCATGTAACGCGGCATTGGTGAGCCGACTGGATGGTATTGGATTAATTATTAGACATTGTATTATAGTCGTTATTAATTTAATCAAATTAATTAATTTATATTGAACACACTCAGGTGTAACAGTCCTACAGCTCCATCTGGTGAAATTACCGACCATACGTCCATCTATTGTACAGTCATTTGAAGGACTACACTCGTAATTTGACTATCAAAGATCGTACCATAACATATTAACGGCGATTGCCCAATGGCGAGGGCGTCGGACTGGCGATCATGTGGTTGCTGGTTCGAAACCCACAACCCACCCATTGCACTACCGACGTGAACCCACTCGTAACACAAGCATTTAGCTTAGCACGAGATGTTAACAAGAATACTAGTAACGTACTAACCACATTGCTAGCAAGCCTTTTTTTATTAAATAAAAAACTCATCGCGTCGTTTTTAGATTTTTATACAGGGATGTCGATCTAAACTGAATGACTTCACTGGTGTTGCGGGTGTCTATGGGCGGCGGTAATCGCTTACCATCAGGCGATCCGTCTGCTCGGTTGTCCCCCTATCCCATAGAAAAAAACTTTAAATAGCTTCATCCCTCTCTCACAACGTAAAGATATGATCGCAATAACATCCACCCCTGGGTCTACCCAGCTGAGTATTATATGTAGATATCCTCTGTTCGTTTATTAGGTAGATCTGTCACTTGTGTGGGATGCTACTGCAGCCTACTATAGTTACTGCGCTAATCAAAACACAGGTGTAGATAGTGTAATTAAGAAAATACATTTATTTTTCTTCAGTTGTGTTATGAACTTCACAAAAATAGTTTTATTGCAAAAGGTTAGCCAGACAGAATTTGATTTGAATGAATTGACTGACCAGTGTCCTGATGGAGGATGGATGGAAATTTTATTGTAATATGAATGGAGGAAAAGCAGTGTTTTTAATAAATTATCATCTTTCACATAAGACGCCCGAATTTCTTTACAAACGTAATACCAAAATAAATCGTAATTGAAACACAATTTAGTCAATTTGTGTTATTATTCGGATTCCGATACCGTTAATCTAGGTTCCTACGCTACCATTTTGTCCAAAATACTTCAGTGGAAATAAATGTAAGCGAATGCAATTTTTGATAAAATTACAAAGTTTTGAACGATTTTCCAATCTTTTATGTCCAGTGAAGTAGTAATAAACGAAATAGTAGGTACAGTAGGAACCTAGATTGACGGTATCCAGCTCCGAATAATAACAGAATTTGATAGAATATTGTCCGGAATCCAGACACAATTTTATCAAATTGTGTCATCATTCCGATTTGGATACCGTTAATCTAGGTTCCTACCATACTATTTCGTCTAATAATACTTCACTGGAAATAAACTGCCAGAAATTCGTTACAAATTTGGTAAAGTTATCAGGAAATAAATTCGCTTGCATTTATTTTCAGTGAAGTATTTTAGATGAAATGGTAAAGTAGGAACCTAGATTAACGGTATCTGAACCCGAATAAAATCATTGTTTGATTAAATTATATTTCAATTACGATTAATAATTTTGGTATTACGTTTGTATGAAAAATTCGGTCCGCCGGACTCTTAAAAGACTATATTATATAATACCCAACATTCCCTCGTTTAACATAACGTTCATTGATGACTGGATTCTAAATGCCTAAAGATGCACAACAGTAAAAATAATATTACTAGCGAGTGTGGGCTCCTAAAGAGCTATAAACTAGAATTTATCATTTTTAAATCACATTCATATGCGTGGTCATAGCCAAAAAGTCTTCACAATACCTAACAATTGCAGCTCCACATAAAATAAAAATTTAAATAATGTATTCCATCTAGTTTTGTATGAAGTCACGGGGAATATTTTGACCGTTATGTGATTGGCATGGCAGCAAATGGTCGCCGAACTGGAAAGTCATATATTCGTGAGTGGTCACTACACAACACACTGGCTACTGACGGCTGTAGGTAGGTACCTAGCACAGAAGATAATTATATTCATGACTTCAACCAACTCTAGACTTCTACCAACGTTAATTATGAAGATTTACTTCTTGTATTGAGTAGCCGTAGATAGTAGGCCTGCTACCATGTCGGATGGATCCAATAGGGACATGGCCATTTTTTTATTATCGCATTATTATCTAAGATTAAATCTTAGTCCCTACTACCTAATAATGACTAGGTAGTAGTACCTAGTCATGATAGACATGGCACCACATCGATTCTCATAGTTAAAATACCTCAAAAAAATGCTCCTATGTCTATTTTAGTATTCGTCTATAACATCCCTGTGTGTGGTCCAATCATTCGACACAGGTCTGTTTGCAGTCCCGTCTCCGTCATCCAGTTGAATAGCTTATTATAATATTTTTATTGGCCCTTCACCGAGTATCGAATGTGATACCAAACAAATAATGTTTTAATCCTTCTCAAACCTTTCACCGCTAAACAAATAATAAAGTACAATAAATAAATATGAGTGGGGACATAATCAAGAATTCAACAAAAACTCGGCCCGGTTATTATTGGAATTGTAAATAAAAACAAACTGAGGTCTTCATCGGAGCAACAAATCACTTTGTTTTTGTGCACCGGTCCCGTGATCCCACCCCGTCCCGTACCGTCCCGCGCCGTCCCGCGCCGTCTTGCGCCGCCGCTGCCACCCTACAAGGCGTTATCGAAAACTGTGGTACAAACACAGTTTCGCTTTTTGATTCTCGATATAGATATATGTGCGGTCGTTGTTGGTAATAAAACGACGATAAAACGAGATTATCCGACGATTCCGAACACAAACACTTGCGCAGCCTCCATTGTAATAAAAAGTTAAATTATCAAACAACTACGGACAGTTTAACGCGATGAAACCGATATTCTGTGTCGTTGTAACAGAATCACTAGATAAAACATAGTATTTGTGGAGTATCATATTTTTATACGCTTTTATTCGAAATAACATTCAATACTTAAATAAATTATTTTATTTATCACAGTGAACTTAAACAGTTGCATTCTGAACTCTGTTTATAATATTTTTTACCAACAATCTGTTTCTCAGATTACGCAATATTTATCATTTCTAATTATAATCTTCGTCATATTTATATCCGCTCCCATGACACAGAACATCCATCTGTTTGAAGCATCACCATACATTTTACTAGTCAAAAACTTACAATACACAATGGAAGTTTTTATGTCGCACCGTGTCATAATAACGTCGTTACTAATAAAAACACCATTGACTCCCGGAACTGAACAAAACATTATAAATCACTGGTAGAGGAAGCATGCTCACTGAACTTTTTTCGAGGCAGTTATAGAGGGCTGGAACCCCGCGGGCCAATGTATTGTATCCTTGTACCGAGCAGCACAATAAGTACGATACTATCGCAGGCGAGGGTTAAGAATACAGACGCACTGATGTGGTGCGGGATTATGGTGGAATTATAGGGTAACATATTATAGAGCTGATGTAAATGCAGGTATCTATCCAAATTGCGTATGAGTTAAAGTTTTTATTCAATCGTGCTGCCGGTAGCCCTTATAATTTCGAAACGTAATAATCATGTTTTAAAAATTTCCTTATTACATATTATTAGGAAGTTCCCCTCCATAACCCCACGCAGCCAAATAAATATCTCAATTATCTACTCGATTGGTCCTATTCACGACTACGACGAACAACAAATCAAACTCGATGGAACAATTTTTCAAACACATCTTGATTTTTTCTTTATCGATTCTTTGTTCTATTAGAGGGTGAATAAGAAAAAATAAAGATTATTTGATAGGAGCCTAATGGTATTGCGGGCTAGGTCTTTGGGTCCGCGCAGCGAGAGGTCCACGCCGCCGGTGGTCCGAGGTCCGGCGGGGGGTCCGCCCCTCCGCACATATATCACGGCCGATGCGTTCGCTTGCGACTTTTATACGCGTACGCGATCGTTATTAGCAAAAAAGCAATCAGGAATCGAGTGAGACAATCCTTATAGGAAATCCCGGATGGTTTAAATCTTGATGGCATATCACTCTGCAGTGCTGACCCGCTATTGGAAAAGAAACAAATCAGTCTGGTAAACACATTTTTTATCGGTTTTTTATCATTATAGCTAAGTATTGCGTGTAGCCGTCGCAAACTTGCAACATTTAGATTCTAGGCTCATTAATCTTTCCTATCGGTAGGTAATATTAATTATTAATACTCGAGCATTCTGTTTCAATCTAGGTAGGTACCTATTTTTTGCTCATTACGATCTCCTAATGATATAATAGATAGCAACAAATATTGGTCACCATTCCTGAACATCGCTGGCCAAATAATTATTTAGAATTCAACCGTAGAGCTTTTGTTTTAATTTATTACCTCATCATGAAGTCATGCGTGGTCGGTGACCTCTGCCGACGCTAATGCTCCTGATTAATCATTCGCATGATATTCTGTAAGTATATAATGAGACAGCACTATTCATTAACGGCAATTGATACACACAATGGAACACGTTGTATCGGCCGTCCAGCTAATTACTTCATTAGGTGCCACGCTGTTAATTAGTGACTGTGCGGACACTATAGGTACTATTAACTACATCATTTATGTAAGCAAGTAGCCAATTAATATCTGCAACTGGAGTTCCTACATAGTCAGTTTTTTTATAGGTTATATCAGTCAAGTTCAACGTAAAATTTTGTATTTTGTACTGTAAAATCGTCTCTGACTCACACTCGATTAAAAATCTCATTCGACTTGAAAGACATTTAAGATCGTAATGCTATCAATCACGAGTTGAATCGTAACAGTAATAATGCTCGAAAAGTTGTAATAAATCATCTGAAGCACTGAGCTCCTTTAAAGGTATCAAGCGATAATATTATCAATAACTTCTATCACAATACACTGTCACTTGTATAATCGTACTTCGTTTAAAATGGTTTAAGTAGGCCTGGTATCCAAGCTTTGAATTAGAAATAAGTTTCATAAATATTAAAAATAAACGTGCTGAATCTTTCAATCATATACATAATTGTATCAATTCAGTGGAAAACGTTGTCATTAGAGAATATGAATTGGCAATAATTGCGACACTCAACTTCATAAATAAATTGTCAACACAGCTCTCTAATCCTCCCCATTCAACTCCAAACGAGGTCAAGAGTCAAATATAAAATCGAATTAACGAACATAAAATGTGAGTACTTACTAATCCCATCGAGCCATCAGGCGTCACATGGAGAGCCCTCGCGCCGACGTGTCACCATGAGTTCCCACATTTATCCCCTAAGCTAACGAGCTCGGTGCTAGACTGGAGTGTAATTACCGACCTATTGGTTATCACGTCAAGTGCAATTAAACGTAGTTATAACTTGGCCAGTTAGTTATACACACAATTAGTTAATTGCTGCCCCAGTCCTGTACATCGCATCGCGTGCCTGACAGCCCTAACTAAACAAGATTACATTGATGTTTGTTTTTTTCTCTTTTGTTCGGTTCGTTTGTTGTTTTTGAAAGTTCTGCAATTTACTTGTTCCTTGTTGTAAACAGACCCAATATTATATTCATCCATGTTGAGTAGGAGTTGCCGATATTCCCTTTGAAGCACTTTAATAGAGTGTGTGCATTACCAAGTCTTCACTTTTGAAAATAACAAAGTGCGTTTGATTTTCAATAATTATTACGAGCACTTAATAATTAACATACCATCACGAGAGCTGTACTGATGTACACGCACAGTTCGCCGGTATGTTTAGGTTCCATGTAATAGAGGACGACCCTATTGCCATTATCCGGGCAAAATACGGACTCCGAACTGCTACTGAGAATTTCACAGAAAAGCCCAATAACACTTTGCTCGACCATGAATCTTTGACTTTGACCTGGGGTCGAATCGAGGACCTCTAGCGTATCAGTCGCGCTTGGGATCAGTAGACTAATGAAGCAGTCAGCCAGTCACTAAAAAAAATAGATATTATTGTGACTGGATTTACCTACACTGCAATGGCGGATCAAATATTTATTGAATGATACCTTCGCTATTGCCAGTACCTAATAAAACATGACATACAAATAGAGACAGCTGCTCAAAAATATATGAACACGATAATAAGAAAAGCAAAAGCAAATCAGAATGTGTCAATCGATACAATTGAGAAAGTATGTGCGGAGGGAAACCTGCGTTGTTCCCGAAGGGTTTGATTGTGATACGTATCTACCATATGGAAGCAAATCCGGTTAAATGTGATGTTCCTAAGTATCCTGTCCGACCTTTGTCAAAGTCAGGCCCGAATGTTCGCGTATCGATACTGAATTAACTATTAATAAACTTGTCATCTGAAATAATAACTTCGTCGTGACTTGTAACTAGATAAAGATTTGTCTATTTGTTTTTCATTTAATCGTCATTCTAATCTATGAAATATCATAGAAGGAATAGATTCATTAAGCTATTTAATTAAGTTCATTTTCCACGATCCCATATTCAATACAAATATACATTGTTAATTAGGTATATTCGGCGAAAAATCTAGAAAATATAACACAAAAACTAGTAAAGTAATCGTTCTACTTACTATACATCAAATACACGATACCTTAAAAAATAAACACTTCGAGGTTATGATGGCAGAATAATCCGGATAGTGAGTGAGTTGATTGAAGACCCTTCGAGGCAAGGTTAAGTGCAGGCTGGAGATTTCAGACAGTACATCAATCAGGATCATCCTGGATCTGCTTCATATTTATTTATTTCGTTCTGTCAAGGCCCCGCAGACCGCGCCATCTTTCATCGCTTCATATGATTTCACATTAAATTGCCTTTCTGCCTGTGCGGGTCGATACTTATTAAATAACTAATATAAATGCATGCAACTCTAAGTAGGTATTAAATGATTCATTTCAGATGTAACTGACTATAAAAGGACTCGACTTAGAGTTACCGCAGATGTCTTGAGAAAACGTTAATAGAATAAATATACGTATATTAGAGAAAATATATCGAATTTAAGATTTCTATTATAACTCAGGTATGTCACAATCAATAATATCTTAGAATACTGAACAAGTCCATAAATCATAATATCTATTCTAAGAGAAATGTAATAGAATCCGTCCATTCAGAAACAGGTTCAACCGAGGCGTAACGTAAAGAAATGTAAAATAATTTCGAATCCGCGGTCCTCTGTGCGACGACGAGGGATTGTATTTGGAGTGATAGAATGGACGAGGGATATCGGCGAATAATCCGCGCATTTACCAACCGCATCAATCTTGCGGCTTTTACAAAAGGTGTCTCAAGATTAGCAGTAGACATTACACGTAAAGAAAACACGATTTAAACATGTTAGTAAATTACTTATATTTATTAATATATTGCGATGTTTTTTAAAGTAGTAATGAAATAATGATATATGCATATATTTAAACATATCGCGTATAAAACTCTTTAAAGGAATTCTCTTTGCGGTCTTGCATCCCACACGCTTTTAATAACTTTCCAAAAAGATCTTCATATCTACACGACTGACAAAGAACTATTCATTAATTTGTAATGCTGTGCTGTCAACACTAGATCCATTTCGTAACCCGATATAAACAACAAATAGGCTATTAATCACAAGTACAATTGTCTCCATCACGATGCGATAGTGTTGCATTATTCCTATTATGGGACGTATCGCTTGCGCGGCTCGGCTGCGTCGTGAGACAGTGGACACTGGACACTCAACACTCGCCAGATAACCGCTCCGCGTGAATTATTCACGAGAGCTGGAGACACGCGCGTCAATCTCCACCGTGCCGATCTGAGCGGTGTCGTGAGAGGTGTCTCCCGACACTTGACAGTATTAATGAATCGATGTTCGGGCAGCCAACGTTTGCCGTAACTGAATGTGTTATTGACAGTTACGAAGCACGATTTGGTTGGCTTAGGACATATTTTGATGTTAAGTCGATGGAATTGAATGAGATTTTTAACCTGATGATTTAATGCTACCCATATTATTACTTTTTATCATGTTGCGATAAACTATTGAGTTTCTTGCCGATTGATTTCCGTTTACCTATCTTGTTGTAATGATCAATCTATATAGTACGAGATCCGACCGCGTGATTTATACGTTCATATGTTTGATTAATAAAATATAATTTTTATCGATATTTATAACTAAACCAATGCAGATCCGCAAAGGTGGCCATCCAAATTTGGCCGCAATTAATTTTAATTAAAATGTAATTAATTATTTATTTTTGAACAATTACGTTCACTTGTAATTGTTAAAAAATATATTTCATTAGAAAGAAATATACCTGAGATACCGAGAAAGTTCAAGGTGCCATCCCTCACTTGGCCGCAACCTAATGTCAGCCAGGTGTAAACAGGTATAATTTCGTTAAATATATACGTTCATAATGTATTATCATGTTATACATACCAAATTGAAGATTAATTCTTTCCCTACATGATGAGATATAGGTGCCTATGCAAAAATGCCCGCAAATAGTGACTGCCAACGATTAAAGATAAGTAAAAGCGAGAGAAACTTAAGATAAACACCCCATGTCGAATAAAGATAGAGCATCCCAGCTGCTTGTCGTTTTTATGCTACTGCGCATGCGTCCATAGATAAGGTGCTCAACTAGTAGCTCGCGTATTTGCTTGGAGTTTAAAATACTCCAAAAATTGAGCAGTAAAAATAATATGTCATAATAATTAATCTACCAAACTAGTGTTTTCAATATTTTTTTAATTATATTCAACTAAAACAATATTTTTTAACTGTGAAACGTCATTTTAAATATAAAATTTATCTTTTAAATAAATTTTGTTTTATTACAATTTTTAACAATATTAAGTTTCGTTTATTTTCGGTCTTCATAAAAAATGTCATAAAAATTACTATCCAAACCAGTGTTTTTAATTTTTTTTTTAATTATATCCAACTCAAACAATAACTTTGAACTGTAAGACGTTAATTTGAATCTATATTAAAATTTATCTTTATACACAAATGTTTTTTTTATTTTTATTTTCATCAATATAAAGTTTCGTTTATTTTCCTTGAATCCTTGATTAAAGAACTGAATTAAAAACAATGGTAACAGAATTAAACAGAATTGATTTTTTAATTCTGTTGAATTCTGTTTCCATTGCTTTTAATTCGGTTCTTTAATCAGGGATCTGATTAATATAAATTTTTCAGTTTTATTTTTTGAAAACAAAAAATGTTGGAATCATTTATTTAACAATTATTATTTGTTTAAAAAAATTATTTGTTAATTATATATTTTAAAAGAAAAATGCACAAACCTTTTTTTCATTTGATAGGGATAGTGACAACAAAAAGTGAATTATTTATTTTTGATTTAAAATGCAACTTTTTTTTTATTATAAAAAATGATAAAAAATACAAACACTTCTTTATTAAAAAAAAATGATAAAAATTACAAAAATGATAAAAAAGATTTTACAGTTAGATAATTATCAATACATATCGGAGTACTTGTAACGAAAAAATTTTCATTTACGTACTATCGTCACTTGAATCATCAGAACTGTCACTCTCATATGTTGAAACGTCAGAATCTTTATCGTTTGTATCTAATTTAATTTAATTTTTGTGACGTCGAAACAATATCATTAAAAAACACTTTTTAAATGATACATCACTAAAGTTAAGCACTTCTTGCTTTGCATTACACAACAAAAAACACTTCTTCATTTTATTCTTACGTTTTAATAACGTTAAGAATGAAATATATCAATATTAATATTAACAAAGTTTTATAATTTTGGACTTGAAAAAAAACAACGTGGCGCATAAGACTGTCAAAAACATATGATTGCAATATTCAGTACGGTATTTAGTTGAGCACCTTGCCTATGGACGCATGCGCAGTAGCATAAAAACGACAAGCAGCTGGGATGCTCTATCTTTATTCGACATGGGGTGTTTATCTTAAGTTTCTCTCGCTTTTATTTATCTTTAATCGTTGGCAGTCACTATTTGCGGGCATTTTTGCATAGGCACCTATATCTCATCATGTAGGGAAAGAATTAATCTTCAATTTGGTATGTATAACATGATAATACATTATGAACGTATATATTTAACGAAATTATACCTGTTTACACCTGGCTGACATTAGGTTGCGGCCAAGTGAGGGATGGCACCTTGAACTTTCTCGGTATCTCAGGTATATTTCTTTCTAATGAAATATATTTTTTAACAATTACAAGTGAACGTAATTGTTCAAAAATAAATAATTAATTACATTTTAATTAAAATTAATTGCGGCCAAATTTGGATGGCCACCTTTGCGGATCTGCATTGGTTTAGTTATAAATATCGATAAAAATTATATTTTATTAATCAAACATATGAACGTATAAATCACGCGGTCGGATCTTAGACTAATACTAATATTATAAAGAGGAAAGATTTGTATGTAAGAATGTTTGTAACGAATTGGCTCAAAAACCACTGGACCGATTTCAAAAATTCTTTTGTCGGTAGAAAGCTACTTTATCACTGAGTAACATAGGCTATATAACATCACGCTACGCCTCTTAGAAACGGAGCAGCGCGGGTAATACCACGAGCAGGTCGCTAGTTTGAAATAAAAAAATTTGACTTTCTTGGAACTTGTTTAAATTTTTAAACCAATCGTTTTCTATATAAATACTTACGTCTATAATGTTGTAAGATATCCAAAACAACTTATACATTTTCTTTTTTATTACAGGTACGTGCAGTTAGACATCTGCTGTTGCAGTCCGGGCAGGTAAAGGTTTGACGGTTAAGTCCTTATTTACTATAATAAAATTAGCTGAGGTATAGCGCAGAGAAAACAACTTGTCTGCAAATGATTACAACAAAATACAAACTTTCCACACTTAATTAATATTTAACTTTGTTCTAAAAGGAATAAGGATTAAAATATACCCTCATTTCGTGATTATTTTGTAAAAGTGTTAGTTTAGATGTTAGAACATGTATCGGAACATGTTCAGTTGGTTACAACTTTTGTTATACGTTTACTATCGTGTCCAACAAAAAGACTATCGTAGTTAGGAACTTGTCGAACGACGCTCGTAGGGCCGGACGTGTTTATTACGTTCAAATATTTCAACTCTATCTAATTTGACTTCGTTTTGTTTATGAATATTGGTATGTTTATTGCTGTGTAAATTACTCTAACTATTTATACAATTTCACAATATAACTTGTTACACTTTATAACATAAATGTCCTTTGGTATCTATATAATTTTAAACTACTCGTATATACTAATATCATAAAGCTAAAGAGTTTGTTTGTATGTTTGAACACGCTAATCTCAGAAACTACTGATTCGAATTGAATTTTTTTTGTGTTGGATAGTCCATTTATTGAGGAAGGTTAAGGATACAGCATCACGCTAAACCTCTTAGGAATGAAGCGGAAACCGTGGGCGGGATGCTAGTTATTTATATACATATAGGTACTCACATAATACGTGTTAAAACATGTATTTTTTTTCTTTTGTTGTTGTTGTTTATCATTAATTTTACATCACATTATTTATCGTCCCCTTTAATAAGATTATTATGTATGTAAATCATTAGATACAATTGAAAGAAAACGCTTCAAATAATAACATAGTCCACAATTGATTCCGGCAGAAAGAGAAAAAGAAGTGGAACGAGAACATTGCCCTGGGGAACGCCACGCTTACCGCTCCGCGGCCGGCCACTTGTCTTTTCGTTTTTCTTTCACCTATTTATCACTTCCCACTTGCCATAATAAGTTATAGCTGTTTACCATTTTTAGGTAGAAATTATGTTGTTTTATGGTCTATCATGTCAAATGAAACACAGGAAAGTAAATCACGTTGTCACTCCTTAAATGTAAAATTGTTATTGATAGTTTAGTTATTGGAATTTAGAAACTATTAACTGTGAAACCGGTTTTGAGTTACAAAAAGCACCATAACCATTTCAATAAGGCAAGAATAGAATATGTATTTTCATCTATCCATGAAAAAATGTGAGTATGTTCTTCAAAATATTGTTTTATTGGAGTAGCATCTGTGTAAGATTGGCTGACAGTTTACTCATGTTCTATCATCATTTAAAAAAATAACACGAAAGGGTAGAAGAGAACAGACTCTGTTTCTGCTTTTAATAAGGTAATATCAAATTCAAAAGCATTCAGATTAAAATAAGAAACTTAAAATTAATTCAGAAACATGTGTAAGAGGCCTGGGGAATAGGAACAATAGATAAAATAAGTTTAGGAACAATCAATTTTGCACATTGTCTGTAATTTGTGACTTGACGGGTTTATATGAGTTCAATGTTCATTTGACGGTAGCTGTCAAACTGTGAGCGGTAACAGCAGTATCATCGCAGACGTTTTGCATGTATTACCGCGAGACCAAATCTGTGAACAACAAAGACTGCTAGTGTTTCTGTTTCCAGGTCATAAAGTTTAGTAGCGATGGCAGGAAGTTTACCAACCTGTAGTTGCGAGGGTGAATGTTCGCTGAATTGTGTTTCGTGTGACATGTTCCACCAGCGAAATGGATCAAGACTCGCGTGTTGTAGAATACTAAAATATTTTCGAACAGCGCTTTTAATCTTGACCTTTACAACTTTTGAACTCTACTTATGTATGTAACTACGGAAAGTGATGTTCAAACTTTGAAAGGTCACGTCGCGTGTAAATAATAATGCACTCTTTTATTATGCATAAACCTACTACGTTTATGTACCGTTTGTAATTCCGCTGATTTAATTTAAAAAAAATAGGTAATAGAAGACTCCTAATTCTTATACTTGATTCTTTTTTCTGTTAAGTCTCTTACGGGAAAAATTAGGATATTTCAAGTAACGGAATTTTACTCATGCCTCATTAACTTTATCAATATCGTCATTGTTTCTGAGTTGTGATAAAATTTAAGATTAAAGCATTCTTCTCGTCGCAGTAAAACTGCACAAAGCAACATTAAACCAGCAACCTGTTGTAAAACTTTTATTTCTACTAAAATGTTGGTGGCCGCAAATGTCACGCAGTTGCAACTCAATTCCAAACCTAATGCCTTACATTAAAGTCGGTTTATGCTCAGTAATTTCACTGCAGTGGTCATTTCGTTAGTCAGTGCGATATTTAGATAGTAATTGCTGACTAAAATTTTATTTGTGATAAACAGTTGAAAGCTTTCTATACATACGGACTGGTGAAACCAACGCGTGTTATGTCCTCACGGTAGAAAAGTTTCCTGCAACAAATACTGTGAAAACATATCTCAACTAAAGATAAGATTCTATTATTCTTCAGAATTTGTTAGATCTATCGGAATACTATTTAAATACAAAAGAATGTTACGTTCTAACAACAGTAACATCAAAACCATCCTCTTGTCAAATGTGCTGGTGGATGACTGCGGTCTTTGTGGACTTACCGTCAAGTGGGGCGAACATACGACATCCTTTTATATGGAAAATTGTCATAGCAAGAACGTGAACGACCAAATGTTATTTGTGGAGCTCTCTAAAACATTCTAACAAGAGTTTTTTCTCAACCTTTCTGTACATACAAACGATCAACTTTATAAAAAGTTTAGTTGAAAAGGGACAGTAAATAGAATTCTGTTTGTATGATACTTAGGGGCGTGTTCAAGAGTTACAGTTACATCAGTAAAGTTGTTTCACATACAAACAAGTTGATATTCAAAGAGGGTACATATTATTAGGTACTTCAAACGTATTAAAGATCACATTTACTTTGGCAGTCGCTAAAACAACTTCGTGAAACATTTATCATTATCGTACGAGTACGAGCCTCAATATAAGCTGTTAGGGGAACAAGTATACGTACACAGACGTCAGCCTCGCTTGTGATATTCGTTTTGTTGAAAGTTGTTCTTGTTATAAACAGAAATTTTATCAAAATTACCCTGTATTACAAATATGTGCCTAACATATCTATTCGGTCTCTGTATTTTCGAAATTCTAATTCAAATTCAAATGCATTTAATTCAGATATCATGATCCATCCATCCAATTCGACTAAAATAAAATAAAATTAAATATAATACATACAAGGGAAAGACATTTAGATTACCCGCTTAATAAGAGTAAATAAATGATTCAGATAAGTAACAAATTTAATGATTATTACTATATGTACGACGTTATTTGATAATCTCATTTATAAACTATCATGGATTATGGAAAGATCTTCATTATAATATTTTGAGCTACAACGTTATATACAGTTTTACCTAGATAGAATACAACCATTAACCTTAACACTAGAAAGCCAAGCAACTTGTCCGAAAAAGGCCTGCGCTTGTGAGGTTAATTGTGTTCGAAGAGCTCGCGTTGGTACAGTCGCAGAGGGATACAGAAGGTTTACATAAAATGACACTAGACTTTTGAACTTCACATAATCCTAGGCGATATAGTTACAGTAATATGATTGATTTCTTACAGCAATCTACTTTGGATACCTGTTGTGTTGGTTAACGCACCTACGATACTGACAAAAAAATATTAAAATGGAGCAACTTTACATATAGGAAGAAATAATCCAAGAACCTTGGTGGTTACTAGGTGGTATTGATGGCTATATGTCAAAAACACTGAGCCTTCCAAAATTGGAGTCAATTTCAAATTCGTTCTACATAAAATTAAAATATTCTACGGCAGTGAGGAAAAGACTGGGTGTTCTGTATCCATTCATTGTGAGGTGGTGAGTGGCCCACGCACGCACGCGCACGGCGCGCCCTGCGTAGGCGGCGCACTTAGCCTAGTCGAGTATTGTTGCAGCTCTGTTTAATTACATAGCCGCATAGGAAAGGCATATTGGGATGGAGGCTATTACGAAATTACTACGTAAACTGATCATAATTGATAGCCGGATACGCCTATTTGTTCTGTAGATGTCATGTACTGATTCGCTTTTGTGTCACAATGTGATTTTTTTTAAATTCGATTTCTTATTGCATCGAGACAATATTGTATTGATATTACACAAAAATTTTGGTTTGCACTAATTAGCCACAAACTGTACTCTTTTACATTAAGTGAGTTGTCAGTCAATTGAACTGTTATTTTATGTTGAATTTTTTTTTATATTATTAAAGCAGAGCAGTGTAATAAAAGCGCACTTGGTTCACAGTCGCGACTTAATGAGCAAACTTCATTGCTCCGACTGGCCATAAGTAGCCGATAAAATGCTCGGCTTGCATCCCGAATGAAAGCGCAATGTACAACGCCCCAACTTCATATAGGGCAATAAAGAAAATAATTAATTAAATAAAGTTATTTAATGAAATAATAATGCTTGTTTACTTTACTCATAAGTTTCAATTATCTATTGATACGAATGATTTAATTACTTAAGCATTGTAGAATATTTTAGTAGGTATATTACATCTAAAATACCTAACTTTTCATCCCGTATTTAGTATTTAAAGATGATCAAATATCATCAGTTAGGAATGCCGAAGCCATCTAACTATAAAAAAAAAACAAACCATTGACATGTAAAAGTATCTCTAAAGATCTACTTGCAGAATAAATATGATTTCAACAAGATTAACTTCGGTTAATGGCAATGGGCTCGCCCCCTATGACATGGGATCTTAACATATCGGCGAACTGTGTACAATAATGCGCCTCTGTCTAACCCTTTGGGGAATAAATGCGTGATGGTATGTTATGGTATGTTAAGACTAACTTCCTTGAGCATTTATCGAGAAGTAGATACACTAGAGACTGCTGACTGCTTGTGTCCTTAACTCCTAAGATTGAGCCTGAATTGTATCAATCAAACTCATCACCCCAAAATTGAAAATAATAGAGATACTCTACACTCTTGTACCTACAATGCATCAGCATATTATTGTATGTGCATCGGTATTCCGCATTCCCCATAAATTAACTGTTGGTCGTCACCCGCGCCCGCCTGCGTGGGAACCCTGCAGCCGGCGCTCTCTGCACTCCCCATGTTTTTGTTCCATCCCGAGATCCTGCCACTGATATGATAAAGAAAACAACCTCTGTAATATTTCTATTCCTATATTATATAAAATAAATTACACAGGAGATTTCTGAATCTCGTATCTTCTCTATAATATAAAAATGAATCGCAAAATGTGTTGGTAAGCGTATAACTCAACAACGCCTGGACCAATTTGGCCAATTCTTTTTTTTAAATGTTCGTTGAAGTTCAAGGATGGTTTTTACGGCGAGAAAAATTCGAATAATTGCCGGAAAAACCCTAAAAACAGCCCTTTTCTTTTTCCCATACAAACGTTTTCTAACTAAAACGTAGAGTCAATTTGAGCTTTATTGCAATTGCATAAAGTTCATATTAAATTACAAGCACTCATTGTTGTCTAAGCAATGTAGGTGTGTTCCTAACGTCAAAGAGTCAATTTGCACTTTATTACCGCTTTACAAAGTTCAAATTCAATCATATCTAAACATTCGCTAAAGAAAAAGAACATGCAGAAAAATTATTTTCTCATACATTTTGTATCGGGAACAGATTGACAGATTTGACAGAATTAAAACACGAACACAAATGGCGTTGTTTTCTGTGAGGTTTCTATTTCGGTAGATGGCGTTCTGTGCATTTTCCGACCTACTCATAAGCTGCTGGTGTGATTTTGATTATTTTTTTTTGTGTATGTTTAAATGGATCCCACTGGATGATTTAGATTTACAATTTGAGCCAGTAGGTGGCACCGTAATCGGGTTCTAAAATTTTTTTTATCAGGGTAAGACACTGGAAATTGAATGAATGATTGAGATGACGGCTGATAGGGATGAATGGAAGAAAAGGGCAGGAAGATTATGATACAAGGCAAGACAACGTTTGCTGGGCCCGCTAGTATATAATAATAAAGTCAAATCATGTGAATATAGGTCAGCCTGTCCCTATTAATTTTTCAAAAATCCGTTCTCTACCGAGTCTTCCGAGTCTCTACATATTTTAAGTATTTATTGAACACGAAAAGTCAAATCTTATGTGTTTTCTATTAGCAAAGTACTATGTAAGCTTATTAAGGATTCGTATTTATATTACACGCTTCCTGACGCCACGTAGAGCGTGTTTAAGCGGGGTGTTTATGTATGTGCGTGTAGATATTAAAACATACCTACTTGCAATATAACTTATATATCATAAATGGCATAAAAACCTTCATATCCACGTCGTTACCAAGGGTTCCGCAGCAATGGCAGTCGTTCCCGTCTTATGAGATGATGCCCCTAAAAACGTGGTTCATATTAAAGTTTCAGCTCACAATAGCTTCTTTGTGCAGGATATCTCGTTCAATCTACGTGTTGTATCTACTTTGAAGTTGTAAAACAAAATTAAATGCTTCTTTCCGTTTTATAAAAAAATGCGGTGCATGAAAATATAATACAGTTTCTGTTGTAAAAGGAACTAGTAACAAAAAGGAAAAACTTATACATTCGTACGTTCTGTCTCACAAGAGAACGGAACCATGAAAATATGTATCTTTTTCGGTAGCTACTTACTTCTCGCATCACGTTTAGGTTCTTTTTTTAAATCTACGGATATTTTACATTGATATACGCGGCGCAGGTGGAGACTTTTCCTCGTGTAGTCTTTCAAATGTATTCAACGGAGCATCGCTACATTTGTGGTTCTTATGTGGTATATATTAGGTTGACAATTGCGTGCGGTGACGTGAATGGATGTAGTGAGAATCGGATAGTATGAAACAGTTTGTACACATCGATGATTCTCTGTACCATGAATAAGTTAGCAGTTGCCACCCTGTTTTCGGAGGGGGTGTGGAAGTAATGTTTTTGTAAAGAAAATATTTGTACATAATACCAACTTTTTGAGGAAATTGAAGCAACACAATACAGCGCAAGGAAATGACGTAATCAATACCTGCGTCCTCCTTCGCTGCAGGACACGATTTTGTCATTTTATACTTGCAGTTTTATTGTACGGCTTTATACCTATCAACTAGTTGAATTAAGAATGTAACCGAGATATTCTTGTAAAAGAAGAGCTTTTACGGAAAATATAGCTGAGCGGTTTGCAAATAAGGTATCCGGCGGCCGTACGTTAGAAAAAAGTAATTCAATTACAGTTTAGTTAGTTTAAAGAGGTGTGAACACGCGATCTGCTAATTTCCTTCGCAACACGCAAACAAATAACCATACGTTTTGTTACGTTTACTGTGGAGTTTTGTAACAAATGTTTTATACAATGGGGGCAACTACAGATGGTCCTCATGGTCCAGTCGGCCATCAAATAATTGTGTAAAGTGAGTTGAGTTGCTACTAACTATTCCAGATGTGCCACTAAGTCGCATGGAAAGTAAAGTTCAGTTTTATACAAAACGACTTTAATGGATTCGAAATTTTATGAAAGTTAACAAAAAACCCGAATTCCTAATATACGCCGCTAAAATAACTATATGTCTATCCAAAATCATGTAGAAGTCAAATTTTAGTATTACTAAAATATTTACAAAAATTCGGAGCTTGAATTGCCCACAAATACGTAATACCGAAATAAATCGTAAACCAGACAATATTCTATCAAATTATGTTATTAATCGGATTAGGATACCGTTAACTAGGTTTCCACGATACTATTAAGTCAGCTACTACTTCACTGGAAATAAAAGACCGAAAAATCGTTCTAAACTTGGTAAAGTTATCAAAAATTGCATTCGCCTACATTTATTTCCAGTGACGTATTTTGGACGAAATGGTAACGTAGGAACCTAGATTAACGGTATCGCAATCCGAATAATGACAGACTTTGATTAAATTGTGTTTGAATTACGATTTATTTCGGAATTACGTTTGTATGAGAAATTCGGTCCGCCGGACTCTTAATTCAGATTCTCGTAAGAATTTTAAAACGAGCGAGCGAGCGAGCGAACGAGCTAAAAGTCATTCAACATTAAATGTTCATCAATGCCTTGAACGCTTGCTTCCAACAATTCCGAGATTATTTGAATTCTTGAGAGTTCATACCAATATTGCAGCACAAGTGTTTACGAATCAATGTTTGCTTTTAAAATTATAGTAAGTACGCTGTGATACCTAAAGCTCAGATTAGGAAGTACTTCTATGTTTTCTCAGTAAATGAAACGCGTCTCAAGCTAAACAGTGTGGAGATGAAGTGCGTCTACCATCGGAATGTGTTGCTGGTCGCGATGTGTGCACTCCGGTCCATTGTGCCGCGACCATTGTCAGCATAACGGTTGAATGGCGGGTGCCACGCCACGAATCAATATTTGTGTGTTTGCGGACGCACCCGCCACTGTAAATACTCGAACAAACGACAGGATACGTATAGAATTACCTTTTAATCCCATGACAAACCGCCGAAGGGAAATAACATTAAAATACATTAAAAAGCAACGGCTCGGATTACTTATAGCGCATAAATTGTTTGCTGGGATTCCTGTATCGAGTTTTCAAAGGTGAGAATGGTTAAAAAAACCACTCATATTTTGTGTTCTCGCCATGTTTTATTTATCTGCAAAACGCTTTACGTCGGTATGTCCTTTTCAGTAGGTTTAATGTTCTTTTATATCTTGACTAAGTTGTAGCTCCTATAATTTGGTGTCCCTTATATATTATTATATTGTAAGCCATCGTCTTGTCCTTTGTGCTCACTCTCCCCCCACGGAACAAACTTTGTCTTTAAACGGCACTTTTTACACTTTTTATGTGTATCCTCTATTGTACTAACTTTATTAAACTTTTGCTGCTTTGCATAATTTTCAAGTAAATCGTTATTGTATTAATCATGGACCATTGAGTTATTCTTTTGAATCGTTTGATCTTTCCAAAATTAAATTAAATCGGTGGATGGGACTTTGTAGAAAACATCGTAAAATGTTTACTTTGGTGATGATTTATCCAAAAGGAAGTGATAGGCAAAAGAACTATTTTGATTCAAGCCACTCTCAAATTTGCAGTATAAAAGTGATCTTTATCAATATTTCCAGAATATTAAAGCTATTCTCACTCTAATTAATCATTAATTTGCTAAAAAAATATAGTTAGTGAAAATATTGTAAGAACGTGTCTCATTTAAATCTTTATATTCAGTACTCGACACTCGGCAGTGCCGAGCTTACCGCCACTCGCGACAATTTCATATATTTTTATTGGTTATAAACTTTTATTTGAGTGCAGCGAGTTAGTGTTGATGAGATACTTTATAGTGAGCGTAGATTTATGCCTGATATCGTAAACTTGGACAAAACTTGGCTTCAAGATGTGGCCGGTGTAACATGGACCACAGTTTTGTGATGTATGTGACTGTTATCCGCGCGGCAACATTATAGCGGACAGTTGAAAAGCGAATATCACCCGTATTTCTTGAAAATCGGTTTATGTTTTTGTGTCGTGCATTGAGGCAGCAAAATTAAAAATGTTCCATGTTATGTATATTGTTTGTTATCGCCTATAACTACGGAATATATATAATAATAGTTATTTTAGTTTAAAGTTAAGTTTTAGAGTAAGGTTATTTTAGTTGCCTTTCGTGCCTATAGCACTCGTGAGCTTGCAGCTGAAAACCAGCGTCTGGTGGCAGGTAGTACTGCCACGTGACATAATGCTGAGCTGATGGCCCTTTGGCACAGACAGACATTAAGCTCTTCTTTTGTTTTAATTATTATTATTATCAAAGTACTGTGTATGCCAATAAATACATTTTCTTTCTTTCTTATCCTGCTGTTTTGATCTGAACTTTACACCGTACTTAGATAACTTAATCAACCCATTATACTGTCCCACTGCTGGGCACGGGCCTCCTCTCAGAATGAGACGGATTAGGCTATAGTCCACCACGCTAGCCTAATGCGGGTTGGAAGATTCACACGCCATCGAAAAAACTCTCAGACATGCCGGTTTCCTCACGATGATTTCCTTCACCGTTTAAGCGCGTGATAATTAACTATTTAATACGCACATGACTTCGAAAAGGCAGAGGTTCGAGGCCTTGGGTTCGAACTGAAGACCTTTGACTTGGCAGCCAACGGTCATACCACTAGGCTATCACTGCTTTCTACTTACTTACATACCTTCAGATTTTACTTAGATAATGCGTCTATGAATTATGCAAGAAACAAAAAGCCATTGTTCAGTGTTGCATCTTTAATAGACACTAGTTAAACATTGGTTATTTTGTTGAAAAGCATCATTATCATCGCTATTATTTTCGTATGTTCCGAGCTTTGGTTAAATTTTTTTTATTTTGATTGCATTAAGGATGTCTCTGGCTTTTGAAAACTACTTATTGGTATTTTTTTACTTACTTTTCTTCTAAATATAGAGCTGTTTATTTATAAACCTTATTTAGGGTTTAGCCATTCAAGGTAATATAGCTATCCGCCAATCAAGGTACGGCGCGACCACAACGCTCTGGCCACACTGTGGTCGCGGCGCGGCGCGGTGGCGGCGCGGCGCGGTGGCGGCGCGGGCGGCCTGAGTGAGTGCACACTAAATCGAATCCGTTTATAACCGACCGAGTTATGCCCACTAAAGTTATGAACGCGTTAAACGTCACAGCGACTTATTGAACCACGAATTACTTGAATTATTGTTCTTTATAGCTTCTTTATGTCTTATTGGCCAGTTAACTTCTTGATTTGATATGGATTTTATTATATCGGTTATATTTCAGCATCATCATAGTTTTTATGAGCTGAACAAAAATTGCTGAGTGGGTACTCACCTACGTTGGTTTATTTTGAACTTTAATATTTTGAAGCTAGAAATGTTAATCCGATTAAGACTGATGGAGTCCTTTGAAATTACATACCTTCAGATTTATGCTTACCTGATCAGGTGTCAGATCTTATAAAATATTTGTCTTTATTTGTTTACTTATAAACTCAATAGGGCTATCTCCGAGTATCGTATCGATTATAAAGGTCAGAGTAAATCCGTGGCCCTCGCAGTTGCGCTCTAGAGGTCCATAAAGGGAGCAGCCGGGAAGTTAATAACCCTAGTGCTCCCCAGCCTGCAGCCACTCCGCTTGTATTGTTATTGCTAACAACGAAAGTGGTGTTAAGTAACAGAATCTGCTCTGGCACCCAACAACCCTTTATAGTGGTGGTAATATACTAAACATTTTGATTGCTCTTTATTCTAACTTGGTAAAGTCTAAGTACTGGACTAGAGTAAGTACTGACTTTAGGTACCTATTTTATCAAAATTATACTCGTATCAGACTTATAAGTATGTACATATAAGTCTGATACGAGTATGATTTTAATAGTAATGGCAATATAAAATACCTACGGTGTATAGGGCCGGCTTATTAGGTCCCTATTAAAAAAATGAATTACCTACGTTAGTTATTTAATAGTAAAGGAATAAATTCAATCGCGGGCAGGATTCGAACCTGCGTCTTCTGGTTTAATATACCAGATGTGTTAGAGGTGGCTTAGAGGTCAGAGCCTCTGGTATATCAAACCAGAAGACGCAGGTTCGAATCCTGCCCGCGATTGAATTTTTTCCTTTACTATTAAATAACTTAATAATCTTAGCATGGAAAATGCAAAAAAAATCACAAAAAGATACCTACGTTAGCATTAGAAAGTTGACTCAACATATTGGAGACGGATCATCAATAAAGATTTTACATTTATGTACATTTATATTTACATTTATGTAATATCTTTAATAAATTATTATAATAATTTTATATTTATCCATATAAAGGAATATAGTTTAGGGACATGTTCCCTGTAACCGCTTTTCACTCTCTCACCAATTTATTAGTAGCATAACATAATCAACCCATTATATTGTCCCACTGCTGGGCACGGGTCTCCTGTCAAATGAGAGGGATTAGGCTATAGTCCACCACGCTGGCCTAGTGCGGGTTCGCAGACTTGACACGTCGTCGAGAAAATCTCTCAGGCATGCAGGTTTCCTCACGATGTTTTCCTTCACCGTTTAAGCGTGTGATAATTAATTGTTAATACGCACATGACTTCGAAAAGTCAGAGGTGCGTGCCTTGGGTTCGAACTCGAGACCTTTGACTGGGCAGTCTAACGGTAATACCACTAGGCTATCACTGCTTAGGCTAGTAGCATAAACGTAATATAATTATATAATATATAACTTTTGCAAATAAAAAGTTATCAGCATTGATTGAAAATAAGTATCCTTTTTTTTAATTATGATTCTGAGCTATTATACAATGTGCAGATATATTTTGATCAAGTTTTGAATTCATAACTTTAAAGCTTTAAATAATTAATATCGTCGTCAATTCGTCGAATATATAAGTAGGTACGTTTATCGAATGAATTATTTTACTACCAGTTACCCCAAGCAATCGTCATCCTAGAAAAATCTAATCTGTTCTAATGATATTGCATTTTTATGTCACAAGTTCCCAGCTTAAGTAATAGGCACATGTAATGTTTATGTGTTGGAAGGGAGGACGCGCGTCCGAACCCGCGACCCTTCAGCAATCGATCGGTTCGATGCGCCCCGGCACAGCCCCGCGCGGGGCCCATCGGTTTACGTCAGGGGTTCTCTAATTAGCACTGCTTTATACTCAAATGGGACGTCGTTAGAGGAACCATTAGGATAGTATTTGCGTGGGACCCGCACACAATCTCAGTAGTGTAGTTGAGCGAACCATTCATATTAACTCATTTATGACTCACTCTTACGTATGTTCTGAACTAACGCTTAGAACAAAATTCCTCGAGTGGCAGACAGAATTAGCTGTATGACAAATGGTACTCCTAATTAGAGGAAACGATTTTCATTACGCGTTTAATGTAATTAATCATGGTGGCTAATTGACACCAGTTGAGCACGCGTGTGCCCCAAGCGTGGAAACAGTGGTAGTCATAGAAATAAATAAAGCACCACATAAAACTACTCCTGTTTATGGGAACTGACAATAAACGTCAATCGTACTTACAGTGATTGGGAACCTTGGTAACAACATTTTAGTAGGTACTTTAGTAGTGATGTCAAGCCCCGGGATATTGGCGGAGCTTATTGTAAGGAACAAGTGTAGACCTTGTCCCGGGGGTAATTTAGGGAGATTCCGTCTTTATAGCTATAACGCTAAAAGAATGATTGATGATTGGCTCACCAAAAGTTACTGTATGAAATCAGACTCGATAAGAATAAAGTTTGCAATGATTTAAACTTAGTCATTTTTATGGGTATTGCCGTACACGGCAATTAGTATTCAGGTAATAAGCTCTGGAGTGAAAAGAATCGCGACTATAATAACAGTAGCACATTACAGTAATCAAAATTATGTTTAAAGCCAGTAAAACAATAGAGAACGTCCCCCCACGTCGCGTCGGTTGAGTTCAACGGAACATTCAAAACACCGAACATTCCGCGTATGGAACAAGGCAGCACCGCACTGGCCCCGCTTTACAGACAATAAAACCGCCATAACCCTTCACCGCTATCAATTTTCTAATGCAGTTAACGTCACAACTGCACTCCGGGGCCAGTGGTTATGTGCCCAGTACCGCCGTCGCATTTATAACCACTGTATTTTTATCCACACTCCTAAAAGCTCATGAACTTTAACTAGGTAACTCTGTTTTCACCTTGTACTGCAGTTCGAATTCAGGTGCATATATTGAAAAGAAAATAAAAATACTAGACTTAGACATAAAAGTTCATAGAGTGTTAGATGATTGTGCATTAAAAAGACCATGACTGTGATTTTTTTAAAGGTTGTAAAGTTCCGTTAACGTTTTTTTTTGTCCTCCCATATTGAAATAATTGTTTTCTACTAAAATCAACAAACATCAAGAAAAATTATATCGGTCTAATAATATCGGAACACTTTAAAACCGATTTGAATTATGATTTCCATAGTGCGATAACAATGTCAGAAATAATCGTAAACGCGACTGCGGACGGCGCGGCGCGGCGGTGCATTTCCTTGCGTACGTTTTAAAATCCTTCCGGAGGCCATTATGAATGTTATATGACGTCTGACTGCTGGGAAATTACTGTCTGTCAGTCAGTTGGGACCGAGTGCGTGGCGCCGGGGACGCTATTTATAGGGCCATGGCTAAGGCCCGACAAATAATAGTTCAGCAATCATAATCATATGTTTACGGAGGTATGTAACACCGTTTCTGAGGGGAGAAATATGCTCAAGCTCAATATGTTATCCAGTATTCATCAATCGAAATTGCAACAATAGTTATGTATCTTTTTTTATTTTTGTCATATCCATCCAAAACTCAATTTTAGTTTTACCGATACGGATATCAAAATAGCCTCAATCTATCCGTACTAAAAACGCAAACGTGGACTACTCTCACAATCAGTAGCAATATAATTTGCAACCCTACCTCCATTATTGGGATCCGGCAAATCCTATAACCGCATATCGTTTAAAATAAAGCAATTTACCGCCGCCCAATGTATTCGGTCGAGGTTGGACACAATAAAAAAACCCTATTATAAATTCAGGGCCCTGTATCGAGGAAGTTTTCCAATATAAGCGGGTCGTCAATATAAACTCGCAAGTTACAATAGGCCCTCGAGCATGTGTTATTGTCCATTACATATAAAATAGTATCGGAAAACGATTTGGGAGTCCAGACGGTATCAGCGCTACAAACGGAGTCCTCGGCGTCGCTCGCAACTGAAACAAACAAAACTTTTTATATCACGTTGAACTTACGTTACACCCGCGTACAATCGAATTCTTAAGAGTTCTAAAGAATCGTTTAACCCATGTAGGGCGAATTCCCATGTCATATATTAAGATTCAAAAATTAATTTCTCACCATGGTAAAATTGTTTGGGCAAACAATGTGGGACTTGAATTTATAATACGGTCTGCTTACTATTGAATCTTTTATTCATATTCTTTCGTCTTCCTTATCTCGAAGTCCCTTATATTTGCGACAGCTGATACTTTTCTCGGATTGCATGCGATTCAAGTCAAAAATATGCAGTAAAATGTTGGTCACGAGCTCAAAGAAGGCGGGAGTCCTCTGGGACTTGTACTTCCAGACCCTCTTCACTTACGTGGATGGGGATTTCGGTCGTTGATTTTCCTTACATACATTTTCATACAACTATCAAATCAAAATGTTAACTTCAAACCTCTAGCATATTACTTTTTAAGAGTTGGAGCAACTCTTTATTCATTCCGCCCATAGGAGACAAGTTCTTGATATGATTTTTATTAAAAGCATAAATAGTTTGTTCTATCAAAACAAAACAAAACAACAAAACAAAAACAATAAACCTGTGTTACATTGATATATGACTGGTTTTGACTGACCTATAAAAAACTCGAATAAGATCAAAAGGTGCCAACTTGGACGTTTTTCGTTTATTTCCGAGAAGGTCCCGAGAGTCCAATGTACTTGTTACATATTCTCATGCAAGATTCAACGCTGACGCGTTATGATGTGTTAAAAAGGTGATGTTTTAAGTGCGTTGTGGAGAAACGTCGTAATTTTACGAGGGCGATACCTCAAGCTAATGAATTTTTCAACAGCTCTGCCAGTTTGGTCGGGAACTTGTGTTACGAATCAGTGCTTGTCTCGAGACCTCGCTCTGCCTTGTTTATTGTTTCTTGTAAACGTGAAATTGAAATTTATAAATATATTTTTTGTAAACCAAATTGATATTTATGTTTGTATTGTTTTAAGCGTTTGTACATATCATATTAAATCGACTATGTAGGTATCGACATTAAATTTTCTTCAGGTATGATGCTATACATAACTCCGCGATCCTACGGTTACATAAATCTTTTTTAAGTAGATCTCAATCCATTACAGAAATGAAATATTCGCCTTTTCAATTTGGAAAGCTCAACTATTTCGCTATCAATTCTGGGCACGACCGTGTCATTGACACTTTACCTGTACTTTTCATTTGAAAGCCGATGAAAATCGTTGTCAATAGGCACTCGGGCAGCCTGTAATTTAACACCATTTTAGCGAGTTAACGTCTAACCTGTAATTCACTGTATGTCTGGCTCGGTGCCTGCACTGGAATCTTTAAATAGCGCGCGTTAGACCTAATAACTGTTTGTGTTATTGTTCTATCTAACTGCTGTGGTCATTATTGGTGCGGTCTGTTTCTCCGAAGTGGGTTTAATTGTACTATAGTTCAGTCAGCACTAAATCACTCTAATAGCTTTATTGAAAGTGTTCCTTCTTTATTAACATAACTAAGTAAATAAATTCAGATTATAACGTTTTTTTAAAATTGTGGTTCCTCTAAAGTTCTGGCTCTGGTTCTGATCAAATAACTTCAAGCTCAAAACACATAGTTACACGTTGTCCAGTCAAATTTTATGTGCTATGGAATGAAGTACTTCATTACAGATACAATGCAAAAATCTAGAGTCTCCCTTCGCAGCTTTACTGAATTAAATAAATCTGGTGTGATGAAAAGGTACAGTGTAGATGTTGTGCAGTGATTCCAGAGGATTCGAAACTTATTTAAAATAATAAAAATTCATAGCAGATCCTTAGCCTATTCAAAATCATAATATTGGCTTCTGACACTTAAACGAATATTAGACATTGAAATAAAACTACTTTTATTTACTTCACATTACATTGATTTTAAATCTTGATTGAAATACAGATATAAAACAACAGCCTCATCGGGTTCAGTTTTCCGTTCCTATCCGGATATTGCTAAAATCGTGAAATTCTGAATTCGACTTCCAAGAATAAATGTAATTGGATTTTTTGGTGCGGGATTCTCGTTAACTGTCCAGTTAATTGCCAAATAACTCAGCCGCTATTACATTGTAGAATGACAAATACTTATGTTTAAAGAATTTATTGCACTTCCAAGACCTTAGTTTATTTTGTTCAGCACAATATCCACACACAATATCTATTTACATAAATGAAATGATATTTATTCTGCAAGTAGATCTTTAGAGATACCTTTACATGTCAATGGTTTGGGTATTTTTATAGCTAGATGACTTCGGCATTTCCTAACTGACGACCTCTGAGAAGAAAAGAAGATGTCCGTGATCCATACATAGATAGGTACATAATGATAAATGAAATTACATAGTAATATTAGTAGAAACACAAACAACATTGGTGATCACACCGCGATACTGAGTAATCGCGTGGCACTAAATAGTGGCACGCGCTGTAAACCGGAGGAAGTCTCGGCCTTCAGTAAAAGAGATCGTAAACGGGAATCACCACAATGGCATCCGACACTCGACGAACGACCGCGGCGTACGATAGCTGCTGTCACATTTGCATGTGCGTTTTAGTAGTCGCAATAACCCGTGGTTGCGATTGATCGCGTCAAGTTATCGATACTGTTATATGGTAGTAAAGTTTAGAATCTACTTTGACTATTGTAGCATACATTTACCATATTCATCAGTTCATGTAACACTTTTGTCATAAAACTTTTAGTAATATTAGTTAACTGTGATGACTGATCGCTCAATAAATAATCCACCACTCATTAGCGTTCAAGAACTAAGAAATTCCACGTCAGTTTCAATTTCCAGCAGCAGTGGAAGTTCTGCTATACCTTCGCAAATACAATTGTATATTTACTCAGAGTTCATATCTAATGAAGGTGAATTTACATCTATATTAGTGCGCAATGAGGTTTCTCTCCGCGTTGAAGTGTTTTGTCGAGTCATCTATATGGAAATCACTTATTACATTATTAACTGTTGAATTGACTCCACAAACTTAGAACTGCTCTCTCGTCGCTAGAATATTGCTTGTTCTGCTCTTATCTAAATATTTGCATTTGTTGGTAATTTTACTGTCAGTGTTAATCATGTCTTATCAGTTATTGCCTTAGTTAAAGTCTACTTTGTCTTGACTTCGTAATGGATTGCCGCAATTCATTTTACTTATCACAAAAGCTTGTTGGATATTAAATGCACGACGATTTTCCAGATGTATGACTTATAATTCGTAGAAGAATATCAGTTGAAAAATACAGAGTCAGTCCTACACATCATCATCCCACATTGTTTGGTGATTTAGTGTCGATAACGACACTTATATTTTTACGATAGTGGTCAGTGACAGCGGCAATAAATCAAAAGTTATTACTTGTAAATACTAAACCGAAATACTAAAATCAGACATTTAATATACCATTAAGTGGGTCATCAG
Source organism: Acronicta aceris (assembly GCA_910591435.1). Lineage (NCBI taxonomy): Eukaryota > Metazoa > Arthropoda > Insecta > Lepidoptera > Noctuidae > Acronicta > Acronicta aceris. The sequence goes on along the minus strand of OU342767.1, from coordinate 243,481 downwards.
TAGTCGTTACAAATCAACCATAAACTTACTAGAACTTATATTTTTATCTCGAATGATTTTTTATGACATCACTTAAAAGAATTTAAATTCAAAGGAAAACAAACAAAGAAAATTCTTTGGAAATAAAGCAAGGCTACGATAATCGACTTTTAAAGTAATGGCAGCGTAAGAGTCGGTCATACGCCGTAATATGATGTTACTCGTACTTCTTAATCTTACTACATATGTAATTAGTATCCTTGTTATATAAATATATGTATATATAATTATAAATGATCCCTAGTCAAACTGAATTGTCAACCAACATGACCAGCGTCTGATTAAAGTCCACGACAGTGGCTCTTGTTCGGGACGACCACATTACCGTATGCAATATACCCACGCGAAAACTTTTAAATGTAAATAAATCACTCCAACTTAGGGAGCAGTTGGTAGTTTTTGATTAAATCTACTTCAAACTCCATGCCCCTTTTAGGGTATTATTGCCTTCCCATGGACTTTATCAAAAACTGTTGGTCGCGATACAATCTCCCCCGAAAGTGTTTCAAAACACGCTCTTTTAGTTCAACAAAAACTGTGACACGGCGGAACAGGCGTTGTCGATGACGGTCGCACTTACTTTTTGTAAAGAATCTGAAATTACATACGTCAACGCATTCAATGGGGCGTTTAAAAGCATTCCTGTTTGCACCCCACGTGTTTGTGTAACTGCGAGCTATTTTCATCGTCACCGTGCAGATGGGGATTCTAATGCCAATGTTATGCATAAAAAAATCTGTGAAAAACTTAACTTAATCTGAGTGTTCCTGCACTTAGGGTCGCGCCACACAAGTTGAAGAGCGACGACGTTGCGTTTCGCCGTCAAACTTCGTTAGCAACGCTTTCGCGAACCCTGCCGTTTCCACCTAGAACGGAAACGATAAATAACCCAGTTTGTTATCTTAACATCTATGTTATATGAAATAGTTCAGCTAAGTAATTGAATATAAATAAAATGGTTAGTTAAAATAATAAAAGGGCTAAAATAAAAAATCGCCAAGAACAAAAATTTATCTATATTAGTGTGTACCTAATTGTGTAAACAAATTCTTCTCTCGCGACCAACAACACAATACAATAATTATCACAGCCATACGAAGCGGAGTGACAAAAATAAAGTTTGTCAGAGCTTGACAGCCGGGTGTCGCGGTGTCGCGGTGTCGCGCTGCGTCAATCTGTCGCGCTAATTTACGACTTGTCGCATCACGTGTATTTTCGGAAATTTAAACCATACACATTGTCCCTATCGGTTACCGACGCATTGTTTTGGTTTTCTTTGACGTTTTAATGAATGAACGTAGCATTTTGGCCTTAGCCTTAATGTCTCACCAGACACGACTAAAATTACGTTTTGAATGTGCGATTCATATCGGAAAGAAACAGCACGCAGTTAGTACCTTACGATTATTTCAAGATGGAAAAGGTATCTTACGCTATAAAAAGAAATGTAATCATAAAATTTGCGAACACATTTACAATTTGATTGAAATCGTCTGCCACCTACCGCAAATTGATCGACTCCAAACGTGCGAGGAAAATAAAAATAATGTGTCGTTCCGACCCCATTTCTAATATAACTTTATAAACTCGATTTATAACGCAAATGGAGTCGAAGCGACCGATGCATTGATTGAAATGTGGAGCACAGCAATTTATGATTGGATATGACGACATTCGCGTGATTGATATATCAAAACACTGACATACAATGCAATTCAATGACAAATTTATTTCTAACTGGAAATCAGCCACTTTGTATATATTCGTAGGGACATAACTTTGATGTTAATGGATATCAAAGTTTGTTTCTTTGATAGAGTTTACCTAATCCCGAGACGGTACCTACCCAAATGTAGGTACCTATATAGGTACAGATTATATCTAATAGTAACATTTGATTAGTTTGTTCGTTGATTCGGAAGATAGATAGACCTACGTTCCACAAGGGGCGTGAAATCAATTTATAAATATTGTCCTAATATTAGCTAATGCTTTTCTAGTAGTGCAGTACATGTCAACTCTTTCTATCATCATCATCAGCCTATGTTCGTCCACTGCTGGACGTAGGGCTCTCCTAGTGAATGCCACAGAGCCCAATGTTCGGCTTTTCTCATCCACTCTTTCTTACATAAATATTATTAGCCGGTTCACTTAGGTACATGGTAGGTTGGTCATACGCGGGGATTCGCGCGGCTACACGCGGCGCGGCGCGTCTATCACATTCATAGAACGACACCTGCCGCCCGTACTCGTCGAGTGCACTATCTTGTATACCGTCACACTTCACAAGCTCTCTCAGATAAAGTAGCACTTAAGCTGAAATACAGCTGAATCAGCAAACTGATTTTCTCAAGTACTTACCTCGGTACTGTTTTCCAATGTACGTTTCATAAAGCAGGTAGCTATGTATTGTTTCTAGTGGATACTGCAACACTCATTGGATGCTACTTTTCTAAAAATAGAATAGACATGTACCTACGCACTTATACATTGAGTTAAGTGGTCAATGTAACCACATATGAAAACTTGTTAACAATTTCACAGAAATACCATCCTGAGCTGTTTGCTAGGCAATATGCTAAACTGCAGACAAAAGCTTACGTCTAACAAAATATGACACTGGAAGTAATAACTTTGTATGAATTAGCCCTAAAATCTTTACGGCCACTTGACTGTCAAGCAAGCTCTCGACGGTCGGTGCCTCGTTCAGACGGTACAGCCTACCACTCGACCCGCACTATGGGTTAGTAATAAATTTGAATTTAGTTTATTAAATGCTCTAAACAGATTTAGTATCTATAGTCATGAAAATAGTATACCTATACCTACAAAATATTCCAACGAAAATCGTGAAAGGTTAACAAAAGTTATTGCTTATTGCGCAAAAGACAATAATGTTTAGTATACAAATATGCCATTATAAAAAAGCGTAGGTAGTAACACTATTACATATAGCTAGCTTCTGCCTGCGACTTCGTCTGCGTACCTGGATAGAAAGCAGATCCAGATCCAGATCCGTTCAGCCGTTCCGGCGTGATTGAGTAACAAACATCCGTACCTCTTCACAAACATTCACGTTTTTAGTATTAGTAGACTAGCTAGCATGCTTCGTCACTAGACGACAACATTCTTGTAAACATTTTTCTCATATCAGTGAACTGTTCCTTTGAAAATAAATATTCTATAAACCTATAGGATTTAGGAATAGGTAGGTAAGTATCCGATGATGATTGTATCAATATATTGCACAAGCGCCCGTGCTGGAGTTTTATGCAACGTTACTAAGAAAAATATTGATTTAACATTTTATAGCTTTGCATCCGTGTAATAAAGTTACGTCAAACCAATTTTCATCGTCTCACAACAGACGCCATTGCATGCGCATGGTATGAAAAGTTTTAGTTGCCATTAATATCGCGACTAATCAGATGTTTTACTACTCAAAAATCCGTTTTATGTTCCAGTGAAAATTCGTCGTGAACGTAGGGTGTAGTACGTCTAGTCAGCAGTCGCGTGTCGTTAAATTTTATCGCGACTGTCCACACATCTGCGTCGCTCGTTACCGCGCCGCGACTATTTGTTGCCGCGCCGCGCCGCGCCAATCCGCGTCGTCTCAGCCGTCGTACAGTTGCAAATAACTCAATTTGTCTATGGAAACTAAAACGCACTGAAAAATTAAATAAAAATGTATCTTTTCTTTAAAAAATAGTAATAAACTTATAACATAATGTTATTAATATAGTGGTTACAGAAATAAATCGTTTTCCCACAAACGTTTGTGGGTGCGTTTCACAGTATCACACAAATACCAGACCCGGAACAACTAGGTACATAACTGTAGGTCATACAAATATTTATTCTGTGCGAGGATCGAACCCACAAGACGTAGCATAGAACCCGATCGCTCAGCCACTAGGCCGAACGTGCCGTCATTCAGCGTTATTCAGCCATCATCATCCCATTGCACGGCAAAGGCGGTTCGGAAGCGAATCGTCCATTATTAGATAAAAACAAAACTAGGATCAGCGTAACGAAAATATTTGATTAACCTACTACTCGTAGTAGTATAATGGTATTTACAAGCTACACCAGAAGGTTTATGTTTAAATTTTATTATAATACATATGTATGTGAAAACATTCCATTAACACCTGGTAGCGCGTAAAGAAATATTTGAGTTACTTGTCGTTGAACGAAATGCAAATATAAACAGACAATAAAAATGCCTCCTTCAACACATGTGAAAGCCGAGCGTTTGATGGGCAAACAAGACACCGATGGACAAAGACGCGCGTCGCAAACACGCGCGGTGCGACGCGTAACGCGCGCGACACACACGCGACACAACACATACCGAAAGGAATGCCGACACCTGACACCTGCACTTATAAATCCTTAAAAGTCATCCTGCTGCTATCAGATTATAATCTTTATATGTTACGGAATAAGGAGCAAAGGTTCACCTTGCGACGCACTATAGGTACCTATAACAATATATTTATTTTGACAGGTTTATAATCCCTATAGTTTACATGAAATGTATTTGCTGGTGATCGTGAATATCAGATAGATATAACTTCTAAATAACTCGTGATGTATCTATTATGGTTAGTACCTACATAAACGGTTATTATGTTTGAGTAATTCACAATTTGTTAGGGAAATTCTCGAAGTCTATATTTTCTTTTTATCGAGGAAATCACAGTCTTTACCAAGTCACCCCCTAAAGTAACGTGTTTGGCATGTCTTTGCAACTACTCCCTACTTACCTATGTATATATTCAAGGTGTAGGTAGATATTTACGTGTAAAACGAAACATGCCCCTTCACATTCGTGGTCACTACCTCGTACATCAAAAAGCTGCACTCTTATAGCCCATGTGCTCGTCGAATGTTTTCAATGTATTTTAAGTTAAATATCGTCTATATTTTTGCCACTACAATTTCATGTGAATGCGCCTAAAAGAGGTAGGTTTGAGTCCCGGATGCTGATAATGTCACTCCGAGGCGATGTCGAAGCCTTCCGTTACATTTCGTTTCCCGAGTCGCACGGCGCGGCGCGGGGCCTGACTGCATCCCGCCCGGCACTGACACATTTCACGCTTGGACATATTTTTAACTTAAAAGATTTTAAATGGGTCGAAAATTCCGAAATCGAATTTCTTAAGATTTCATTTTATAATCTTCTTTTCTGCTTCACGTAACGTGACACTCGGGGAATGTTTATCTCGCAAATTGGTTATTTAAAGCTCAACTATTAGACTAAGTTTCAGTTTTTTATTTATAAATAAAGAACTCGGACTAAACTTTTAATACTGTGTTTAGACAATACATTTTTAATAACAAAAAATCTTATATTTATTCAAAACTAGCCACTCGTGCTAGCCCAGGTGAAGCCATGCTTCACCTGGGTAAATTTTCCCGACTTTTCCTGACAATAACGAATCCAAAAAAATAGAATTATCCAATTTGGTGTACTTAGTCGTTCGGAAGTTATGCGCGTACATACAAACATTTCGGTGATTCATTTTTATTTATATGAGTACAATAAATATAGAATATATACTCGTATAGATTAGTGTCTTACTACTTGACTGTGTGTACCAATTCAGCAGGTAACGGGACTCCTCGGTTCGAAAACTTCGAAGTTCAGTATGACAGTAGTCTGGTCAATGTGATATCATTCAGTAAGTGTACAACTGTCTGATCCGTCTGTATAATTATCATAATCCGTGAGCCGCCACGGAGGCGGCGGATAGCATTACGCCCCAGCTTACGTTTGATTAAATTAAACGGTCTGATTTCTAAAGCTGACAGCATCGTACATTTATAATTCGCTCTAACAGGAATTCACATTAAAACAACGACTTAATTCTCCGTCAAAACAGTACATCAACATCATCCCTTTAGCTTTAGTACAACCCTTCTGTGGAATCCTCTTCAACATGTTGTAATGAACGCTGACACCATTTGTTTCACCGATACGTTTGTAGGTACGTCATAGCTGAGCACTTTGATCAGAAGGCTCGGTGCGCGGAGCCTGCCCCCGCGCCCCCGCGACCCCGCCTCCGCGCCTCAGGGATGATATTTTAACGCTCCCCGGACGTATTAATCCCTGTTAAGTCCGATAAATTATTCAGTTTACTAAAGCACCAGGTTGAGCAACTACGTCTTTGGGGAATACAAGGACTGACTTAGTAACTTTTTAGCCCTTTTGTTCTTAATAGCATTTAATTTTCTTAACTTGGTGTTGCTCTGATTTGCATCTTGCAAATATAATTTGAGAAACATGAAATATTACTTTGGTGAGGAAGTCTGATTTGAGTTCGGATAATGCGAAAGTTTTGTGTTGAGCAGTTGTGCTCTCTTACAAACAAGCGACGGCGACGCGGAGGTTTGCATCCACTCGGTGGTTCTTAAATAAGTGCTTTGTACTGAGGGGCTCAATGAGATAAATTAATTATGAAGTGTGACTGGATGCATGGTAGGTAACTGTGACACATTTGTTAGGTTCATTATAACTTTCAAATGTCAGTCCAGACGTTAGAATTATTATCTACCCTAAGTAAGTAGGTATAAAATAGAAGAAAGAAATTCTCCCGAAAAATATGTTCATTTTGTCATGATTACCCAATTCAATGTTGTTCGTATATCATAGAACTTGTCGCACGCCAGACGCTTCCCGTGACAAGTCCATCACGTGCTCGTCACGGTGCCGTGTCGTCTCACACCAGTAGCGAGATTGCACGTGCGAATGAGCGGCGCGTCACATTGGCTCATTGAAGCAGTTGACAACCGGCTCGTGTTACGCTCATGTTACGAATTGCTGGACTGTGCATAATTACTGGCAGCACACTCTTAAAGTCAGCATAGGATAGTCAGCATATTTTTGTAATAATTAGATATCTCTCAAATCATAAGATACAGAAACCTCCAGGTTGTCTCCACAGATTCGAGCATCACTTTACGAGGTATAATAGCTGATCAGACCACTAACCCACTTTCCCGATCGCACACAAAAATAGAACAGCTTCAAGTTGAAAACTAATACAAAACTGGATGATCAGTAATAAAGCTAATGGGTAGCTCGCCTTGTTTTGTAACGCAATTAGCCTGACCGGCTGCCGGCCCCGCGGCGCGCCGCTGCCGTGATGAATATCTTAGCATATTGCTGCACTAATACTGTTATGGAATCATGCCGGAGTTTCTACGAACATCTTGCAATGCAAAGATGTATCTGTTGTCTTGTAGTTTCTTGTGATATAATGCAAGGTGTACCGACTAGTTAATGTATATTTGGAGAAAAGGTTAAGATACGGCAAGCACCGAGGGCTCTTGCAATACAAAGTTTATATTAAATTTGCTTTTACAAGTATTAAACTCATGAATCTATGTACCTAGTTACATCATTCAAAAAAGTTAGATGTACGAGTATAGGAGAGTTAGAAGCTTTCGAGACTTTGAGACTTGACAACCACTTGAGACAGCCAAATTAGTCAACAGTTACAGGCTGGAGACAAAGTCGGGGAAGAAATTTGTAGATATACATACATACATACCATCACACCTGTATTCCCCGAAGGGTTAGGCAGCGGCGTATTAATGTACACCCACAGTGCGCCGGTATGTTTAAGTCCCATGTAATAGGGGGCGAGCCTATTGCCATTAACCGGACACAAATCCAGATTCACTTCCACTGGTCGAGCAACACTTTGCTCGACCTGGGGATCGAACCCAGGACCTCTAGCGTAGCAGTCGCGCTTGGGACCACTAGACTAAGGAAGCAGTATATACATACATATAGTGTCCATGGAGTTTCTTGCCGGAATATTCTCCATAGGATCAACTTTTTGGAACCGTGCAACTGAACTCACTAACGTTTCATAAACGCTTGTAAAAGCTTATTTTAAATAAAAACATCAGAACTTGAACTAAAGAGAATTGGAAAAGTTATATAAAATGAAGCGGTAATAGTATAAATTTAAAGAAAAATATTTTGATCTTGCCAAATTAATAACAACGAGTAAGGCAGCTGTTGCCAACAAGGTAGCTAAACAAAATTATTATAACAGAGAGAAGAAATTTATATATCCAACATCTTAAATAACTTGAAATCGCAAATACAACAAAGATATTATGAAGCTTATCTTATAATGAAAAGACAATCTTTATAGACAAATAAAGATTTGTATGAACAGGAAATCAAGAAGAGAACAAGAAATCCTGCGCAACATCTGCAAGTAAAACAATCACCACTTGTAAATGTAAGTTTATTCGTTATTTCGTAAATCCTCTCAGGAAACGGAATGTTTTATATTCGGTGTTCCACTCACCGAAGAAAACTAATTAACAAAACTTCATTACGAAGAGTTTATTTAGCTCAGCTCGATGTCTTGGTACACAAAGGTCCGACTAGCGACCGCGGGACGCCGCGCGCCGCGCGCCGCGCTCTTCAAATGTTTTACAACTAATGTCGGAATCTATATATTTATAACTAGCGCTTTCACTCGCGACCTACAGTGATATTATGATAAATACCAATTTAGTGAAATAATACCACTTATGAAGTTCCTATTAAATAAAAACCTAAAAACTTTCAATGCTTAAAATGTGAAACTCCATGTACCCTGAAACTCGTCATTATTTATTTAAATAAAGTAGCTACGATACCTATTTTAAGTTCGCTTCTTCTTGCGGCTTACTTTACTTATACCATTATTACGGACTGAAATCTTATTCGTATTGAAATAAAAGATAGCCTGTATTATTCGCTAATAATATAGCTTTTTATACTTAAGGAAAAGAATTTTTAAAATGAGTTAAGTAGTTTTTGAGTTAATACGTTACAAACAAACATAAAAAATTAAATCATTGCTCTTAAAATATTTCTTTAAATAGCCCATTTTGTGTCCCACTTAAAATATTAGTTTAGATCATTATTTTAGACATGCTACACACGACGTGCAAATGTATGTTCTGTCTACGTAAGAGAGAAGCAAATAACTAAAACATTGCGTGTTAAATACACGCAATGTTTTGATTATCTTCTTTAATAATAATAATAAAAATAATAATAATAATAAAATTTATTCCATATAAAATACATTACAGAGACAAAAACTCTATGCACTAATACAGGTGTTGATGTAGGTACAAATAATTGAACACTGGTACCCAAGGTAAGATTGAACTTGAGTTTTGGGTACCAGAGCCCTCGTAATTAAATGGTTAAACAATGCTAGGTGCAGTTTGTGTGAGTCTCCATACAATGACTTCTATTCTGGTATACTATGAATTAACTATAGATATTATAAAATTACAATCTTTACTTAATTTATGGTGACAGACAGACGTGCGCGCGCGCGCGCTTGTGTGTGTGTGTGTGTGTGTGTGTGTGTGTGTGTGTGTGTGTGTGTGTGTGTGTGTGTGTGTGTGTGTGTGTGTGTGTGTGTGTGTAGAGCGGGAGCATATATGTATGAAGAAGAGGGAAGGGAAAGAGCATTTAATAAAGCAAAGTACGAGCGAATTATAGCATTGATAATTTTAAAAGGTCTTCAGTTTCAGCATAGGATTTCGCCAGAAGCCATTTGGATACTTTCTTTTTGCATTCGAATCTTGACAATGGATAAATGTTGCAGTGTTTATTTATAGCGTTATAGAGGTGTCCGCTGATCACGTGGTGGTGACGAGCGGCCAGAGAGGTTCTAAAGGCTAGTGTAGGACATACTTTGTACGACCGACGTTTTTTAGCAAAATTTGCGTCATACTCCACAGAAATGTGCTTTCTGACAATTGTATCAAGCACAAAGAGCTGTCTCACGGTAAGAATTTGGCAGTTATCATAAAGTTGAGAGGTGGAATATCTAAAGGGCTTGAACGTCATTACTTTAAGTACAGCTCTTTGTGCTCGCTCCAGGGTCAAAAAGTGAGTTTTTGGAGCTCCACCCCAAACAGAAATACAGTAACTCAATATTGACTGACACAATGCACAATATACTGTTTTAAGAGTTCTGAAGTCAGCAGAGTGACGCAATTTTTTAAATATGTAGATCACTTTACGTACACGGGCAGTAAGAGTGGTTAGGTGACATTTCCAGCTCAGCAAATTGTCAATATTGATACCAAGATATTTAGTTTGGGATGACCTAGTTAAGATAGGACAGCTACAGGGAACAAGTAAATTACTTGGCTCGCAAAAATGAGCCTTCAGAGCAAACGAGTCTTCTGATGGTTGAGTAGATGTTGTCGAGGAGAAGGTTAGGTAGGTGGTTTTACTAAGGTTAAGGGTTAAGCGATTTTTGGACAGCCAGTGCATAACACGTCTTAAGGCTTGTTCGGCTCTAGCAAACACCTCGGCCCAATTATTTCCATGAACGAGCAAAGCAGTGTCATCTGCATAGGTACAGATGGCACAATTAGGGATGTTAATTTTACATAAAGAGTTTATGTATAAGAGAAAGAGGGTAGGTCCAAGGACCGAACCCTGTGGTACACCAAAATCTAGACAGGCATCATCACTGATGAAAGAATCTATTTTTACGTACTGGGTTCTCTCAGATAAGTAATCTCTGAAAATTCGGAGAGCATAACCACGGATTCCCATCGTTTCCATCTTTATTAGGAGGAGTGGAACAGAGACAGTGTCAAATGCTTTTGTAAGATCAAGGAAGATGCCTAAGCATCTCTGCTTGCTATCAAGAGATTTAACTACTTGATCTACCAGAGAAGTCACGGCATCCTCCGCAGATTTTCCATGTCTAAAACCGAACTGGTTTGGTGCTAAAATACTATTTTTTTCCAAAAAATTAACAAGACGAGTATTTAATATCTTTTCAAGGATTTTAGACATGGCGGGCAATACTGATATTGGTCTATAATTATTAACACTGTCTCTGTCTCCACTCTTGTAGATTGGATGAACAATGGCTCTTTTAAAAGATCTCGGGAAAATGCCACTTGACATTGATATATTACATATATGTGATATTACTGGGACGAGGGTGCCCGAACACTTCTGTAACAAATTAGCTGAGATGGAATCCCAACCAACAGCTGTGTCTGTACGTAAGCCCCGGGTTATGGCTTCAACCTCACGTTCATCTGTCGGCATAAGTACAATGGAATTGGGAGTGAGAGGTTCGTCGTGCAGTTGTGGGTTTACGGGACTGGAACCAAATTTTTGGGCTAGTTCTCTACCTATGCTAGAAAAATAGTTATTAACCGTATTAACTGCTACATTTCCATCAGTGTTCATGCTTAAGAGTTCGCTAGAAGAGGTTTTTGAGCAGTCTGAGTTTGTGATATTTTTAATAACCTTCCAGGTTTTTTTAGGGTTATTTTGAGCTTTTTGGAATTCATTTCTTTCGTATGCCTGTTTTAGTCTTTTAAGTAACTTATTGCAGAAATTGCGGTATCTGATATAGGTTACTTTCAGAATATGATTTTCGGGCTCGCTCTGCGAATTACGAGACATTGAGTCACGATTACGGATACAACGCAGTAAACCATTAGTTATCCATGGTTTAAGAATCCGATGTTTTGAAGGAATGTGCTGCGTAATAGAATGTCTTAGGGTAATAGCCCTAATCATTGAGACCAACACATCAGCCGCTTCTTCCGGATCAAATATACTCATTACTGGGGTGAAATCAGCGTTAGAGACAGCTGCAAAAACAGATGGGTAGTCCACTTTAACTATAGTATTATTCCGCTTGGGTGATTTAGATGTGGGTTCAATACTGATTAGAACAGGCGCATGATCTGTTACAAAAGTTTCAAACACCAATGAGACAGTTTTCAAGTCTGATTTTAATAAAATATGGTCCAAACAGCTCTTCTCTCGAGTTGGCAGATTATGGGTAGGTAGAAGACCGTGCAGAGCTGTCAAATTAAGATACTCATTTGCCTGTTGATTTAAATCTGCTGGAATAATATTTATATTAATATCACCAATGAGCACCATGTTCTTATATTTTGATATGGATGTGAGGGTGTTATCTAGTGCATTCAGAAAGTTATCGACGTTACGGTTACAAGGGGGACGATACAAGGCAACAATCACAAGATCAATGGTATCAATTTTACAAATTAAGCAGTTTGCATCTGTAACATGCGATTCAATCACCATGTGTGGTAGTGTTGATCTGGCATAGATAATAATACCGTCATTTTGATTAATGCTAAGTCTTGTATAATAGCTTGTGTAACCGTCCATTAAAGGGATAGTTGGAGCTTTGCTCAGCCAACACTCTGATAGAACTAATATTTCCGGTAATATGTTTATGCTGTGTAAAAATACGTTAAATTCATCAAAGTTCCGGTTTACGCTGCGGATATTTATATGCAATATTGTTATTGAATTACTTGTTACATTTAATATACTATCACATTGGTCCGGTTTACAAGTATAACACGGAGCTGTACCAATAGCATCTATTTCATTAGATATAGAATTTAAGTTTATCATTTTTGATTTGGATAAGAATGTGTTCAAATGCTAAATCTTGTAGTGTAATATAGATGCTAGTGGTTGGCCTATGTAACAACGCCTGTTTCTGAGTTATAAATCGGTGTAGAATAAATTGATACTGCGTAAACCGTTTCTTGTCACATAATATGCATAGGTTTTGTGCGCGTTGCATGAAGAATTGTTCCCGGAAAGTATTTAAATAAATTTTAATTGGTAAGTGTGTATAAGTTAGATTTTTATAATAAGTGTATGTGTATGTAGGGTTTGTTTTGTAGCGGAGATGATATGTGTATGTATGTGTGTATGTCTGTATGTTTTTAGAAATATTAATCACAACAAGATTAAAATAGTGTAGAAGGATTTCAATAATAATTCTGACTATACTTAGTTGAGTTTTATAACAAAAAAGCATGCAAATAATTATAATCATGGGAAGACAGACTTGCTTTATATTAACATGTAGTCATTCGAAGTTTACTTTTAACTTGCTTAAGAGATCCTTTTCGGAGTCGATACGTATTGCAGGAGTACCTTCCTTTTTTCTCAGAAAGATCTTTCCGTATGAAATCCAGCAATACATATAATCCAGTGTTTTTGCTTTCTCTCTAGCGAGATAAAATAATCGTCTCTTTTTGGCTGAAAGACTTTCAGATATGTAGATTGGATTTGCTGGACCGTCTAGCAGAATATCTTTTGAGGTTAATTTGTTATTCCCGTTGTTCCTGTTGTAAGTTTTATAGGCTTGCAGAAAGTTATCTTTAGCAATAACTGTAGTTAAGTCGACTACTATGGTACCACTAATCTTTTCAGATTTGGACTTCAGGCGGTAGATGTCTCGGATCTCTGATTGTTGTAATTTGACATTCAGTACATTACAAGTTTTAATTAGGGTCTCGGAGAGTGTAACTTTGTTTTCTGTTTTGGATGGCGGTAAATTTCTGATTTCCAGGCTAGATGATTTAGACGACGTCTCCAAATGCTCTATTCTCTCCTGTAATATTTGTATGTAAGCTAGTTTTTCTTTATTTTCTTTTTCTAGTTGAGCCATTTTGGGCAGTAGTTCATCATATCTGTCTGATAGGAATTGGGTAGTCTTCTGTATTTCATTGTTTTGGCTCTTTATATCATTTACTGTGCTCATTAATGCTTTATGCTTAGACTCCTGACTGTCAATAAAATCCGTCATCATTTTTCTAATCTCCCCCAAGAAATCGTTTAAATCTTCAGTGTGTGGATATTTACGTTTGAACCTCTGAGTGATATTAGAGAGGTTCTTTGGTGTTCCCGAATTTACTTCTGGCTCAGAATCATAAAGCATTTCTGTTGGTTTATTGGGGGGTGTTCTCTTTAACATAATTAAGTTCTTTATTTAACAAAATATTTAATAACTTATTGAGAAAAATAAAAATAAAATGCAAAAAGCGAAATTGCGCGAAGGCCAGGCTCGAACTTCCAACCAGTGTCACGCCAACCGCTGCGTACCGCCGCTAGATCAGACGTACGTTACTCTATGCGTCCGAAACACAGATGCTGTTGATAAATTATGTTCGTCGAACGTTATGCTTTGTGACCTTGCGTACTCTGTCAATGTCACGGATCACAGCACGGACACATTGAGACCACGTTTTTACTGTATTTATTTTTTTGATTACGCTTCGACCACTATGTTTCACTCAAATGTATATGCACAGTTTTTATGCACTGATATTTCACTATAAGTTCATATATAGCACAATAGTATTGATGTGGATTTCAACTGGATTTTGAATTTAAATCGCGAGCGCAGAAGAAACCGTGTGACTCACACAACGGGCACAGCCGAGTATGATGGAACCATACGATGTATGGTTCTTGAATGTGTTGTATAGGTAGATACGAAACAATATGCCACTACTGTCTCTGTTCCTTGTCATTCTTGAATTAAGACATTTTCAGCATCATCACCTTTACTCCCCGCTGCGTATCAAAGTCCTTTTGTTTTTGTCAATTGTCTGAAGCTTAGTACATTTAATTCATCCCTGCCATCGGTCGCGTCGGCGTCGACAGTAGAACAACGAGGTGTTTATACACTCCGCACTGAATCCCGTATATCTCCCGTGCAAAACACTAAATACCTCTTAAACTAACCCATTATAAATTCAATTACGGGCTCAAGACGTAGACAATTTGCGGAGCGGGTGTGTGGGTGTGTCGGGGGTACGGGCACACAGGGGCGGCTGCGGACGGGGGGGGGGGGGGGCGGTGTAACTAAACATATTGCGGGCCACTCGGGGTCTAAGTCAGGGTAATCCGACCCGCTGCTCCTTTATTGTAAGGATATAACTAAGCCACTGATACTGTGAACTTCCGAAGTGTTCAAGACATATGCTACGATGTCATTAACTTGCTACTTCGGGAACTGAAGGCATCAAGTTACAAAGCCAACACTTCAGTACCAATTGTGACTAAACGGTTTGTGTAATAGAAAACTAAAATGAAATTGCTATGCCGTGAGGGACAATGAGTCACGCGGGTGAAGCGTAAGTTCCAGAATGAATCACATTAACATTACAAACACGCAGTTTCTTAGAAGTCTAATCAATGTACAATTCATGTGTGTAAACATGTTCAATTCATTCTCAATGATGAATGGAAGAAAACGCTGAATTTATCGTTGTGAAACTACAAACTACACTCAACAAACATCTGTTCATCTATAAGGATTCGATGTAAGCAGTATAATACCTCACTATATACATACTACTTATGTATAGAAAATATGCGTGAATAATATGAAATGGATCAGTATGTAGGTACCTATTCTATTCTAATTCAGCTTCAGCAAAATGTTATCTAAACAAACATATAAACATTGCAAGCTCATTAAACGATTGTAAAAAAGACAGCGCTCGCACTTGGGAACAAGCCCTGTGTGGCGGGGGACTTAAACAAGTATCTGTGGATCTCACAAATATTTACCCCTGATGGGAATCGAACCCACGACGTTCGGCGCTAAACTGCAGTCAATTAAAGGGAACATTATTTATTGTTTTCTTCGTGTCTGGAAAACTTTCTTCCTCAGAACTCCAACAAGAATTGTACAGCCTCTCGCTCTACAGCCAAATAATTTTACAATAAAATTAGATTAATGCCTCTAAAAATGACCACTTTTGCTTAAGCAACATTGTCCAAGTCCATAGTTCCCGCGTCGCCGACGGTGCTCGCTAAGATTTCGGCGGAGCCTTTGTGCGGTTCTGATAAAGGCATGAGCCGAGCACCGCGTCGCTGTCACTCGTGTTATTACAGTGTGACCACCATTGTGACGCCCTCAACGGTCCGCCGATATGTTTTGTAAACTTTGGGGTTCGCTAGAGGTTCGGTTTGTAAATACATCCTTCAGTTTCTACACGTGTTGTTGATCGAGATCCATTAATAGCTGAAAATGGCCTGAAGGTATTTTGTGCGTAACGCACTTGAATACATAGGTTCGTAGCAAATTAAGAACTAAGTTTTAAAACATTTCAGTTTGAAGGAGGCGAATAACAACTGATCCAAAAAACACAAACTCTGGAGAGGATCCCTCCTTGAATGTCAAAAAAATCGGATAGAAAATAATTAAACAGACCACGTTTTCCTTTTACAATATTCATGATGTATTTGTTTGTTCCTTAACTCAATCTATATCTATACTTCTGTACTAATATTTTTATTAAGAGGAAAGAATTGTATGTTTGTAACGAATCAACTAAAAAAACTACTAGACCGATTTCAAAAATTATTTCGCCATTAGAATTCTACATTATCTCTGACAAACATATTTGTTACTAGAAAAAGGCTCCCTACTAAAACTTAGTTTCAGTAGGAGCCGGGACGGGCCGCCAGTACTGAATATATTTATTGCAATCCACAAGTTGCGAGTCTGATTGTAAACTTATAATAATATTATAAATCTATATAGTATAGATCAATCACAGTCGAGTAGAGCAATATTTTTATTAGGCCAGAGGAGGACAGTTTGAAGTTAGTTAAAATATTAATATCCTAACTACGTGTATGTACGCACCATTATCCTTTGTTGTGGATATGTGCACGAAATGAACGCATGGCATCAAAGTGTCAGTGGCTCGTCTAATCCGCGTGTAGTGACAGTTGACGCCAGCACCAGTGTTGTGACAGCTCCGGGGATCACGGTAATACCGCACGACGCGCGCTGCTTCACCGCACTCCGCACTAGCCGACACTGTATTGTTTCACACGACTACAACACTACCTACACATGATAGAGTACACACATGAGCTCGTTCTTGTAGGTACAAGGACGAGCCTCTACCATACAAAGTTTGTATGTTTGTAGAATTTTAGTAGACCTAAAAATCCCCCTATCGTTTCAAGATAAAACCCGAAACGATAAAAGCAGCGTTTTGAAATTGTGAAATAATTATTGTTTAAACATAAAAAAATATAACTGCATTTGTGTTCATAGAGAAAAGAAAAGATTTTTTACGGGTATTGTAATGTGCGTTCAATCCACACGCCAAAGCGCATGCTCTGAGAACGACGAACGCTATCCACTGCGTAAGTATGTAACATACTGGGACGCTCGAGACGACTCATGCACTGATGCATAAGCTGACACCTTGGCGCAATTGTTGTCTATCTGACACATACGTCATCCTCGACATCAATATCATCCACAGCCTGACTTCACCTACTCCTGAGTTTATCCCCCAGAGCTTTGCCATCCATCATGATCCTGTGCTATTCTCATATAAGTAGGTACCTAGGGGCGCTAACTTGAACTATTTCATCGAGTCATCTCATTGCTGGACGCCTGTCATTAACAATACATAAGTATTATTAATCAATAACGTCACACAAGTGGGATTACCACGCTAATACACTACATTGACCACCGCGGCCGCCGCAGTGGCACCGCTCTCGCTACCAGACGCTTTGTGTCGCAACTTAACTATTGTGTATTGTTTGTTGGAACGAGAAACTTGGACGTGTGCACTGACGACTGGAGGCTGGAGTACTTATGTGTGTACTAACGAGCTACGACAATTTCAGTTAGATTGGAAACATGATCGTTTCGCATTATTGATCGTGATTAACAGTAAATATAATGTTCCAATGCTCTAGAGGGCCCTACCAAATCAAGTTCACTATTTACATTTGTCATAAATCTATAAACATATTTGCATGAGAGTATACTGCTGTATCTACTGCATTCACAAAAATTCATCAATTTATAAGAGTGACTGAATAAACACCTACTTCTGCCAATGTAAAGATTGGGACGCTTATAATTCGCTTCGTAAAGACATCAAATAGTGTTAAATTTAAATGTAAGCAAGAAACTTGACATTTGCATCGGTGTACGAGTCATTACCTTGCACAGAGTTCTTCAACTCTAACTTAACAAGTAGCAACAAAACGCATACACACAGGCGTTGTTGTTAGTGGCACAATGACGTCAGAAGCTTTTGCACGACAACGACACAACGGTAGGATAAAGCGGCTAATCCGCGCGCACGCACCGCCTGACCGCGCCACGCACCTCGCTGGTAGAGGCCATTGAAAAACAAAACACTTTAGAGCAGAAGGTCCACGTTATTTAATAATACAGGAATGCAGGCGCGGCAGGATCTTCTCTTAGAAAGACTTAAGTCTCACTGCAACGGCTGCTGTTATGAGTAACAGTCTTAAGTTTGTAACACAGCTGCAGTCTCTTTCAGTTCCAGCATTGTAAACAAGCCATTACAACATCATATCTCATCATTCTTAAGGCTCTTAAAGTTCTCATAATTTGTCAACTTATTAAGTAGATTAAATGCGTTGCTCCTATTCACAAAAGTATTTAAACTAGAAGACTGGATCGTGGGTAGTGTTAGATCTAACGGAACCCACGCTGTCTATGAAATATATACTTGGTAAAAAATGACTTGTTAAAAATCACGAATAAATTGTTGGATTAAATAAGTATTTGTATTTTGTTATCGGGCTCTCAAGATTGAGCCTACTGTATTTTTGGTCCATGGTGACTGCACCATTCTCCCGCACTCATTGTGTTGTACGGCTACAACTGCGTTTCGCCTCATTGCACTAAATGTGAGACTTAAATGTGTTGTGTTATGTGTCGTACAACTGTATGTTGTGTCGCGCCTACAGTGGGCGGACATTATTGTAATACGAGGATTTTAAACTCGTCTCACGTTAAATACGACGCGAGATTTGATCAATACGGCTTTACAAACATTACAGCGGAATTATTTTTAACCAGGCAAACAAAAAGAGAGAAAAAATCGCGTTTCACATGATTACATGACGCCTACGCGACACCCCTATCAGCATAAAAAACTTAATGATACGAATTTGCTAACTATGCTTACTATTACTAACTTTATTCGCATAATTTATTTTAAATGATTATTTTTGTATTCTTAAGGTTCTGTCACTTTTCCTTTGTATAATGAGACATCTTGGACGTTTTCCTTCAAAAATAACGAGACAGATGGAGGCAGGGCTTTACATGAAGTTATTGTACTAAGTACATAGTTTTGGTTGTCAATTAGACGAGCGCTGTCCATTGTTCCAGCAGCAGACGATCTTTTCACGTTCACTCATTGAATATGCATCCGTGGTACTACTATGGACATGTTCGATTTCTATCAGATTATATAATTTGAAAAAACATACCATGTCATACAGGCATGCTATGTCTTTTTTTCCCCAAAGATTAGATAGAGGCGTACTAATGTACATCCACAGATCGCCGCCAGTATTTTTAAGTCCCATGTAATAGGGGGTGCGCCTATTGTCATTAACTGGGTACAAATCTCAAACTCCGAGGTGTTACTGAGAATTTTACAGGAAAAAAAAACAATAACACTACTCGACCTGGGAATCGAACGTAGCGTAGCAGTGCTGTTACTACCACTAGACTAATGAGGCAAAAAATATATAAAGTGAGTAATTGTGATAGTGAGTAATTGTAATAGGAGGACCCTGGCTTCTACAACACAGTTATTACTAGTGCAGAAGTCAAATAATCCTATTCTTTGTTACATAGTTTATGTCAATAAAGTATTATGTTACCAGAATATCTAAAAAGATTTTTTTGTAACAACTTTGTACATCTTTCCACCTCAAAGTTCATTGAAATCGTATCAGTGGTTGTGTTGGTAGTAAAGAAAAAGAAGAAACAAGAAAAACTTTCGGATTTGTACTAGAATTGTATTATTACTATTCGACAAGCTCACCAAGTCATCACCTAACTAATGTACATACGTGTCTTTTTGTTACAGGTATGAACTCCTCACAACTACGATTTCTGGAATGGTAGCTTAGCTTAAGCTTATTATGGTAAGAAAATAAAAAAACTATAAGAAAACTAGGGAAACTATGACAATATCCAACGTCGTCTTCAATATTCTGCTACGCTTTTACCGCAAATATATCATTTTGAAATATAATTTTCCTTGTTTATTCAAGAGATTATCCCGCCCGATTGCCAACACAAATTAGCTACGGTCAGTAGCCAAACACAACAGCACCATAACGTGGGTTCAATTTAGATTCACACACTGCAACTGTAGCTGAGTATTACTATTAGTTCTGCGAGCTAGAACACACAACTACATTATTCTCCTTCCTCTAGATCATAACTACATATACTGTGTACCCAGCTATTCAGTTAACTTATTCAGCTATTTCATAATTCCCATTTTACACAGCATATTCTAATCTGAACTGTGTTAAGACACAGTTACGGAGTTAAACCATTAATCTTACTGTGATGTCGGTAGTCTGTGGTAGCTCAATCGAGCGCGTTGATGTGTTTCCGTGGATCGTAATAGGATATACGCGAAATCCGAGAGTGCTCTTATACTGCACGTCTTAAGTCTTCCTATATAGATATACTTATATACACAGATATCTTATAAGTGCGATACTATGAGCAACGACTTTCTGATATAGTTTTATGTGGGATTGAGATAAATTGAATTTAAAATTACATTCCAGTGTGAATTGGGAGATATTTTTTTGGAATATTCTTATCGTAGATATTATCTGTGATAGTATGTCTTGGTTTGAACCTTCCGAGGGCGTTGGTGAGTTTTTTAAACGTATAGAGCGTACAAAATTATTTATTGTAAAGTCTATATTTCTTCATTTACAAATCGTGACATGAAAAATGTTTAAAAATAGAAGATACGCCGCCACTTGTCGTGCATCTTGTCATCATTCAGACTATCTCTCGATACTAGGCGACCGCGTTCGATCGCTACTACGTAGTACTCGTAGATACTACGAGTATAGCAGCCATTGATTTAAATAGTAAAGATTTTGTGCATTTTCTAAACATAAAATACTATCGCCATAGAACTACTCTATACTATTATGTGAAAGGTATGGACTAAAATTAAATATGTAATTTAAATAATGAAAATAAATACTATAATTATAATTTAAAATATTATTACTAGGTGACTTAATTGAAAACGTACGACTGCTCTCAACGACAGCTGACCACGTGACTTTCATTCAGTGCGGCCTAAGTAAGTAGGACCATGGGACCATGTTATAGCGGTCCTGTCCTTACCCAGTTATATATTTATGTCAATAGTAGCAACATTGCCTACGGTATTTAGGCAACGAAGTTCAAGTTTAAATGTTTTTATTTCAAATAAGCTTATAAAAGGATTTATGAAACGTTATGATTCTAGTTCCTAGCATAGTAAATAGTTGATTATTTTATAATTATTGATCCTAAGCCATTAAAGATTTCAAAATAAGTCGTGGCTTTTTCCTTAAAAAATAATATTATAGGTAGATAGGCAATGTACCTACTCAATAAGGATAACAATAACAAAGTATCAGGTGATCAAGTTCCCACGTGCGGGGGTCCACGACTCCACGAACTGGGTTACTGAACTAACATGCTGTTGTCATGCCAACCTCAACCAACCGTATCACTATCAAAATTCATACCTACACAAATCTGTAATCGTTACACAGTGTACCCAGTATCTCAATAAAATACTAATATACTAAAGATACTGGGGTTTAAAAGCAAATAGATGTTTCAATGGTGGGCATTTCTGTTCAGTTTTAAAATAAAGTGAAAGTGTAATAATTGTAATATTGTCTTACGAAAATTCCTTGTATGTAAAGTATGTGTAAATCTGTCATTGACGAAATAATTCCATAAATTTTCTCATACTCTATTTTTCGTATACCGGATGAATCAGCGAGATTCACATAAAACACGCACAGTTCCAATGTAGCAGCAATTACCATTCAGCCGAGAGCGCAACTTTGTAAAAGAACGTATCTCCGTGTAACGACCGCCTTATCTCCGCGGCAGCAACTTCATTACTCAATACCAGCGCTTCCCCGCTAAACCTCTCTTTTATTATATCACAATTAACTCCATCCCTATTGCATCCAGTAGTGAGGCGTATACCGCGGTCTCCCTCTAACGTTCATCAGTAATGAATGGGCATTAGTATATGTTATTATTGACCGTCTCTCTGTCCCCATCTCTTAATCGTCGCAGCTTTTGTCTGTTTCGCCATTACTGTTGCGTTTGTGTTTACTCGTGCCACTTATCGCAGTCATATAATACAGCATTGTGAACAACGTAATGTTATTAAGATTGATGATACGTGCCTTCATTACTTTTGTTTGCTCAAAATTACTTACGTCTTGCGAACAACGGGTTATTGTACTTGTAACTTTATTTATTTCTTTATCTTTTTCATTATCTGAGAGAAGTATTTTAGTATTAAAATTGAAGTAGGTAATAATTTGTTAGAATCAAGTAAACCCTTCAGAACCGAGGTAGGTACGCAATCGGTTATGTGACCTTTCCGTAGCTTAGGTCTACACGTATAAGTTATAACTTAGTAGCCTGACCGAGACGTTCAATATAGGTCCTTCCCCTTTTGTGTAAGTTGAGAGGCACTTATTATTATTATGTAGTTATTGTATATGGGTTTTTTATATGCAATGTAAAGTTACTTCTTGCAAATGCGTTTAGATTACCTACTATGCCAGGCACGTGATCAAAAGAAATAATCCAATGTCTATTAATCGACCAGTGGAACTAGTTTGTTCATTGGAGATACTAAACTACTTACTCGATGCGTTTAATTCTTTGCCAGTGGGTGGCCTCGCCTTGGCCGGGTTCTATAAGGTATAGAACTCACAGTTAAAGCGCTATTCCTGGAAATGACGTGCACTATCCTTGAAAACAAAGCACTGCAGACCGATAAGCTATTGTTCTAAATTATGAAGTGGCTACAGCAGCCAGTCCGAGGATAAGTACCATGCTTTTGGTTCCTGTATATAATCCTTCGTTAAAGTACGATAAAAACAGTCTAAACTATGAATGTTAACAAAGTTCATTTTTATAATGATGATAATTATCATACTGACGCGGGAGAGCCATGCTACGGTACGAATGCGCCGGCTCGATCAGAGTGATAACCATGGCCTCACAGAAAACCGTCGCCAAATAACGCTTACGTTGTGTTTCGCCGAGTGAGTGAGGTTACCGGAGGCCCAGTCCCCTTTTAAAAGGCGGCCTCTGATATTTCAGGTGTCCATGGGCGGCTGTAATTGCTTGCCATCAGGCGATCCGTCTACTCGTTTGGGGGACAAACGAGTAGACGGATCGCCTGATGGCAATAACCATATCCCATAAAAAAAACTGAGTCTCTCATTAACTAATCAACATTTTAAAAACATCTAAATAGAATAGCTATAAGCCGTTCAGCCGATGTCGATCATTATTCATTTTTCATTGAAATAGAGCGTAATTATTGCGATTGAAAGCTTTTACTACACTGACCACAGTGTATAGTCAAACAGTAGGCCAATTTACAAGAACGACAGAATCTGTAAATAAATTTCAATCTCGCTCAGGGTTTGTTCTATTGCAATATATTTTGTTATTATTATTTTATGCAGTAACTTTTTCTTACCGTTAATAAATTTACATTAGTAAGGTTTCTTAAAAAGAAAATGTTAACCTTAGGTATAAAGTAAATCAGATGTTTTTTTTTAAAGAAAAAAACCCTAGGAATCACTAGTATTTTCCCCTTTATCGTGGGTGCTTTTACAAACAAAAATTCTCAAATATACGCAAACGCTCAGACCCGGAACAACTACCTGTATTGGCATACAGATATATGCTCCGTGTGGGGATCAAAGGATCGAACCCACATCACGTGGCGCAGAGGCCCATCGCCAAACGTGTCGTCTCAATTACCTTCAAGTTGTAGATTACGAGTACAAACTATACTACTAATAAATTACGAAACTTATATTGTAATAAAAATAAATTATTTTCTTACTGTAAATGTGTACGCTGTGTGAAAGGCAAGCGAATGTATTAATTGTCCGTATCTATCCGCTGGTCGTAATGACATCGTCGTTATGAAGACATTCCTGTTGTGAGACGCCCCCGACAACTACAGGCGACAGGCGACGCGGACAAGTCATGAGCGACAGCGATACTTAGTAGTATAGAATTGAAAATTAAAAACTTCACTATACCCATATATACCCATGAAATTAAAAACTTCACTAGTTAATCACGGTCTAAATTTTAATATAAGTAATGAAGGCAGGTAGGTACTAAGTTACGTCATTAATAGGTCACATACAATATAATATTGGGTTGAGGCTTTACTCATCATAGAACGTAAGAGTAGCTCTCTGCGTCCCAAGTACTTGATTTGACATGTTAGATAAAAGCCGTTAATGTCGGTGAAATACACAGTGAAATATTGAATGAATGATTAATTATGGTGGAATGGGTTAAACACCTAAAAAACTGACTATTGCCCTAACATAACGCTCAGCACATCATGAGTTTGATCTCTACTCTTTTGTGCTAACGTCAACGAAGTCTTTGATTCATGATTGAAACAGCTCAAATAACCATAACTGAATATGTTTATAATTATGTTTAAATGTAATTTTATCCCCGATATAAAATTAAAGTCGCATAATTTTAATACAGCCATTAAACGCAGGTTAATTTATTTTGTTGAATCAAATTTAACTAATATAATTATTACCTACATAGTAAACGCTGAATAATTACATTCGCAAATCTGTTTAAATTATGCACATTACATTGAATTAAAATGAACTTAAAACGCGATGGGCTGGGAAATATAAATAATTGATAATTTTAATACCGGTGTGTAGGATTGACTTAAATAACTTATATTATGTGGTAACATAATATAAGTTATCCTACCCTACCCGCATGATTGAAATTTTGCCTTCACATTCTGAATTTACGTCTTAAGGTGACGTTGGTGACATCTATGAGAGGCAAGTTACCTTACTTCTCTCTTAGCTTAACTAAGGGTTCGCGGTGGCTTAGAGGTCAGAGCGTCTGGTATATCAAACCAGAAGACGCAGGTTCGAATCCTGCCCGCGATTGAATTTTTTCCTTTACTAAAAAAATAACTTAATAATCTTAGCATGGAAAATGCAAAAAAATCACAAAAAGTTTTTTGATTTTTGTCTTTGATAAAACAATAATGATTATAGCCTGGTGATAATTATGTCTATGTTAACTATTTCGCGCCTATATCGTTTCTTTTTAATACGAGTAACCGCTGTTCGCTTCTGTCATATACAGCATCAATTTCTTTCATCGGTTCGTAAGCGATTAATATTGTATGAATTAACTAATCTAGTCGGCGGACTAGAGGCAAAATGGCCGCCTTATGGAAATACAAGAGAGAACCTTGATTGCGACAAGCACGAGCCGTTTTATTATAAACGCGTATATTACACCTGTCAAACACACAGACAACTTAATGTTACCTGTGTGATACCTACTGCATGTTTTACATAATAGCGGGATTTCTTATTTGAAATTAAACTGTCTATTTTCGTTCTACGTGGGCTGCGGTCATTATGTTTTGGAAAATTTGGAATTGTATGAGTATAGGTACCTAAATAATCACTGGAGACCTTTACTCTTTATCCATAAAACAAAAGTAGTTTCTATCTAGCTAAGGTATTCTAGAAGGGACCCCCTACAGAATTATAAAGACAAAAAGAGATAGTTCCGGTCTCTTATTCAGGAGTCCTATCAAATAAAAGACCCGACTCCCTTATTAACTTCAATAGAATATTATGATATGTATACGTACGTACTAGTAATATCTGCGATTGTGTGTTATTTCGTAGGTAAAACTGATCATTACTACACTCATACGCATGTACTGTGATTAGTGAGTGACTCGATGGAACTAAACATTTTATATAGCTCAGCATGCACCTTTAACCCACATTTGTGCTTCCACACAACCATTATTATCCGACATTACAGCTTCCATAATATCGTGTACAGAACATGACAATGTTACGCAATATGTCTTAGGGGACGTACACACAAATATCGCGGCATATCGACATTTCTGGTGTGTCTTACGAAGAAACAAAACATTATCTAGGCTCACTCAAGCAAACTCAAAGCAATTCTTTCACATATATAGGTATATGTAATATTTCACAAAACTTTCACGCGTCCCCAAGCCCATACATATTATTATCGTTATCAATATTGCGCCGAATCGTTTTCCATTGAATCAGCAATGTTAACACAATGTAATGATGATAATCCTCAGGCAGTAGATCACGGTGTAATGCGATCTTGTCGAGGACGCGGACACTGGACCCTCCCTGTTGAAACAACGCAACTAAATCATCCTCAGGGCTGGCACACATGCTGAAATATAGCGAGAACAAAATGTAGCTGTAGAATCGACGCTCTCATTATAGTCATTTAATATTTTCTTAATACGAATAAAGGAGTCGGCGTATTAAAAACCGAATTTATTCCGAAGAATAAAATTACTGTAATGGTTCATTAATTATTGTAATTAATGTAGTGGTTATTATTTAATATAGTGGTTCCAAGGGTAACTGCTACGTTTGAGGTCCTGGGTTCGATCCCCAGGTCGAGCAAAGTGTTATTGGGTTTTTCTATGAAATTATCAATAGCAGCTCGGACTCTGGATTTGTGTCCGGTTAATAGCAATAGGATCACCCCCTATTGCATGGAACCTAAACATACCGGCGAACTGTGGGTGCCTCTGCCTAACACTTCGGGGAATACAGGTGTGATGGTATATAAACAAAATTCAATTTGAAATTCAATACAAGGTCACGTGAGTTATAAATGGGGGATTTGTCACAGTTTATATGTTTATTATACTGTTATACAGACAAAAAGAAATATATATTATCCAGGAACATAAAGTTGTCGAAGGCGTACTCAATATGTCTGTAACATTGGCAACAGCCGGAAGACATAATTACAAACTTGTCTATGTCTAGTAGCGACTGTCGCAGGCAGTAAGACGCGGCTAAGTCGGCCCCTTTGCCCGAAGCCCAATATGTGGGGACGGATACACACTGATGCATTTCAGTAATTCAAATTGGTTTTCCATGCGATTTCACTTTTCATGGTAGATTACCGCTAAGGAATTAATATAAATATATGTACCTTTATGTGTACTTGAGGAAGTTACAATACAATATTCAGTATCACAGTCAGTCTGTAGTTAATTCTAAATAGACTACACTCTAATCTATATATATAAAATAAGAACCTGACTGACTGTCTGACCTACTGACTGACTGACGTATCAACCCACAGCTGAAACTACAGGAGCTAGATCCCTGAAAGTTTGCATGCTGGTTCCTTTTGCACTGTAGACGAGCACTAAGAAAGGATTTTTGAAAATTCAACCCCTAAGGTGGTGAAAAGATGAGTGAAAGTTTGTATAAAAGTCCGCACACACTACCATGCGTTTGACATACACACACACATGGGTTGGGTCGTCTTATTGCGGAGCTCCTATGGCCACCTTTCAGCTCCAGAATCAGATCAGCTCCATGTCATCATAATATTAAATTGTCACGTGATATATTATTATACGATGACATCGTCAAGATTATGTACAGCTGTCATTCGCTGTTGACATTTTGACAATTGTTTTCATCCTTATAAATTAGACACATTTTATGATATGAAACCTGTTGTTGTGTACGTACAATGGGCATAGAATATTTTAGAAACGAAAATTACCTAAGTATGTTTAATATTAATAATAATTAATACTAGACTTCAAGTTTAAGGTAAGTCTGGTATTATATAAACGGGGGTAGATATAATCTGGGTGTTTTTAAATCACGAGTGAATCGGTTTCTTTTAGGCAAGCGCGCTCCATCGTAGATCGCAGTGTCTCTTAACATCAGGCGAACTGGCGGTCAACCGTAAGCCTGTCAAGAATAAAAAAAACTGAGTGTTAAAGATCAACTTTTAATCTATTCAAGAAGAATACACCTCAAGTTAAAATTTGCCCTTGCAGCGGCGTGGCGTTGTGTGCCCTGCCAGCCCTAGATATCAAGCGTGCAGTTCAATTGAGATGTCAGGCGGACCTCCGCGAGCCGCTGATTACACGCGTCGCGAATCGCAGCATGCACCTCTGCAATGGTTCTGTTGCCCTGGTACTTTTGCCTCAGAAGAGTATTCATTACAGGGCGAGGCAGATGGGCCAGATAGGTCACTAACAGTTATGTGAAACGTCGTGCACTCAATTAAACTTAGGTCCCAAGAAAGTCTATGACGATGATGACGCTGATATATATGTAAGTATATGAAAAGATGTAAGCTTGTAGATATACATATGATAGCATACAGCTTTAAACTGCATTCGCGGGCAATATTATTGAATGTAATGAAATTGGATCTTTTGGAACTTACTTAAAATAATTTATTTTTATTTTATTTATTTTAATGTAAAGAAAACTTACAGCTAGGTACAAAAAAGTAATTTCTTGGATATATATAATAAGGCCAATAACATATATTAAGATACTTAACCCATTAATATTCACAATTTTAAATGAAACCTTCACATTTTAGAATGAAAAAAAAGGTAAACCAGTAGCAAAATTATCTACCACCCCAATCGCTCGCTTTAATATGGATTAAAGTATATCGTGGGACATTACGGCACTGAGAATAAAATGTGTATAGTGTGCGCATCGTTCATGTATCCGCGTGCGACGCATACATTGAGCTCTATCGGTAATAATTTAATAACACGCTCCTTTC
This sequence comes from Acronicta aceris, assembly GCA_910591435.1. NCBI lineage: Eukaryota > Metazoa > Arthropoda > Insecta > Lepidoptera > Noctuidae > Acronicta > Acronicta aceris. The sequence goes on along the minus strand of OU342767.1, from coordinate 214,832 downwards.
TCCCGTGAGTCGTGACCACACCTGCGTGCACCGCGACCTGCCAGTTGCGCGTAGGGCTCGCACAAACTAAAACATAATTTTACCAATTTCCAATGTATTGAAAACCAAAGCCATCGGTCCGTTTGAGCGTTCAAAGCATCAATCCATATTTTTCTTATGGAGAAGAATATATTGTGAAATCGAGTACTACAGTTTCATTGAGGATAGATCAAATAAACCATGAAATCTATAGCATAACTATACATTAATTATAGAAAAAACCGAAGTTAATAATAAAATATAAACCTAACGAATTTCGGATGAAACGAAAATCTGTACAATTTTCATTTCAAATGTATTAGCTGTATCTTATTTATGTCTGCACTGCACCGCGACTAATCGCCAACAAACCGACTCTTGCGCAAGTATAGCTAGCCAATAAATCAATATTTAGTTGGCGATACATAATTGAACAATTACTACTAAATGACTTAAAGTTAGAGATAACTTTATTGCATTGCTACTTATTACAGTTATTACACTAATAAATGTCCGTATCAGCTGTGAACCAAGAGCATTTACTACTTAGGTATTTATCAGTAGTATCAGTATGGTATGCTAGAGAGTAAATTAATTTGCGTTTGTAGCGGTCACTCTACGGATGAGTAAACATTCTTCGAGGCGACTCTGTGCCTTGGAAATCACAATGTATCGCAGTTGACATTAGTTGACTAATTATGGCAACCGATACTCAGAACCTTCGAAAAGCCAGACAGTTATTTTACCCGGATGTCGGTATTTGTCAGAAATTAGGCTGCAGATGTCTGATGGTAGCGGCAAAAAAAAATCATTGATTTATCTGGTCAACACTATTTCGTAGATATGATTGATATTTCTGAGGACATTACGCGTACATGGTTATACACGTACACGTGATTTTTCATTTTTGACAGCAATTACTTCTATGACGAATGATCACACCCAAAGCTTCAGGTCACCAATATCTTTAAAAGATTTTAAAATTCCAAGAAATCAGTCCTGATTTCTTTATTATTTTTTATTTCTTTATTATTTAAATATACCATTAATCTTTATCATAAGACAACGTGCAAATCTTTAGTAGGTACGTTAATTTTTGTATTTTTAATTCATATTAATTCGTTGCCATTGCTGACCGTAGAAAATCAGCAATGAGTCTTTGCATACTAATTATTTGGCAATTGCCAGCTAGGGAGCAATTTAATAGGGAGCAAATTTTGCAATTGCGAAGTAGTTAGGGAACTACTGCTAGTACATATTTAATCGTCACCTATAATTTTTCCTATGCGTATGTTAGATATGTATATATCCCTCGGTTCTGTTTTTAAATATTTTTGTAATATTTTACTTTAAAGCTGTTTTATAGCATAGATCATGATTTCGGAACGAAAGTTATGATCTATTGTACTATTTATAATAAAACAAAGTACATATTTATTAGCATAAATATGTTTAATGACTATACATTAATTAATGATATTTAAAATGATCCTCAGGTTTTATTCTTTTAATTTAATTTATATAAGACTGTCAATTGACGCAATATTTACCGAGTTAAAGCTAAAGTTAATACATTTGTTGGTTTTCAAATTAGCTTAATTATCCTATCATGTTTTAAAACAGTTCTACTGAATTGTATCTTATTATTATTGCTAATGTTTATAGATATTTGGCTAAAATGTATGACGATCTGTGATTGGTAGAAAATGGCGCCTTATTGCTAATATGGTGCCATTGTTTGAATAAAGTATAAAAAGGGAGGTATTCCTCAAAATCGTTTAGTTAGTTGGTTAGAGTGACAGTTACAGTTAGTCAAGGATCGGCTGCTGGTTGTTAGAGTTAAGTATTCTGATTGTTACTATGCTTTGTTATTATTCCACTGTTACTATGCTGTATTATGTTACTGTTTGATACAAATTATGTGATAATTGTTTTATGCTTTATGTGAAATGTGAAACTGTACTATAAATATCAAATGAATATGGCTATGGAGTTTCTTGCCGGTTCTTCTCCATAGTAAACTATTTGGAACCGAGCATTAACGATCACATTGAAATATATTACTCTTTCCACTGAGAAATATATAATGCATTGTTTCATTCCTTATGATTATCCTTGGCAAATATTTCCGACTAATTGTCGGAATTGTTTATTAACAGATTAGCTGCTAACTTGGTCACATAGTTATAACTTGATAATATCATAATCCTGACATTTACACATTTAACATTCTATTGAATAGACCCCCCCCCTTTCTGATACGTATATATAAATACTAGAGCTCCCGTGCGCAGCCTCGCCTGCGTACCTGTAATATACTGTGCCCACTGTACCTACAGTGTTGTTTATGTGTGTGTGTGTATGTCAAACGCATGGTAGTGTGTGCGGACTTTCAAACTTTCACACCTCTTTTCCCCACTTTAGGTGTTGAATTTCCAAAAATCCTAGGAGCTAGATCTCTGAAAGTTTGCATGCTGGTGCAAACTTTCAGGGATCTAGCTCCTGTAGTTTCGGCTGTGCTTTGATTCGTCAGTCAATCAGTCAGTCAGATTCTTCTTTTATATATATATATATATATATATATATATAGATAGATGTATGAATCTTATATACATATATGTATGAGTTACAAATGTGCGGTGTGTGCACAGACGGTCGGAACAAACAATCGCTGCGAAATGCCGGCTGGTTTGTTTAGCTCAAACTTTGCTACATTATGTATTATGTACACTCGTAATTGAATTGTCTGACAAATATTTGGCACTATGTATACACAAAACGCCCTTATATCCGACGTAGACGACACGTCAATATAATTAAACTCCTCCGAGTTGGAAACTTATTTCTTGCGGTACAAAGTTTCATTTCTTTTGTGGAATAAAACTTTAATTAATCGTGATCTAGCTGTGAAAAGTCACAATTATATAACTTTGTTATTGTTACGTTGCTATATCAGAATCTGTTTATTTAAATATATTTTTATCTTTTTTTTATTTTTCTACCCTATGTGGCGGATAGTTAATTTATAATTATGTTATAGTTTCTCCTTTAGTCAGTTACAATAACAAATACATTCCTCTATGTCCAGTTTACCTGCTTTAACTGTTCCGAGCTTCCCTGTCCACTCAGCTAGTAAAAGTTCATCGTAGTCAAACCAAACTGGAAACTTCTGATGCTTAACGGAACTTCTAGATCGGGCCTTGTGGAAATCTATGGGGAGGTCTTTGCTCAGCAGCGGACGCGGACGTACTTTGGTTGATATGATGATGATTCCCCAATTCAACTCAGCATATTATCTCTCCATGTTCTGCTATTGAATTGTTTTGTTTATGATACACTTAAAGCTACTGCTGCTTATACTTTTAACATAAGTATGTACTAATTAAATACTTGCCATTCAATGATCAGAAGTGCAACAGATATTATACTAAATACAGTATATAATAGCCCGCCTACAGCCTAGGTAGTATATCGCATTAACTTACTGTATACGATAAATTAAACGCGGTACGCTCCGGCGTGTCGCTAGTGCGTATTGCCGGCGTGTTTGCTTGAGTCCACGGCGGCGGGCGGTGGCGCGGCGGCGGCGGTAACCCGATCAACGCAACATAAATGCTATTAGCGTGATGGAGTTCACCGCACACCCCTGGCATTTGGTCCTACGACCCGTCAGGCAATTTTATTGAAATTCACACATACTTTATAATAGTACATGCATAGCTTTAAGCAAGTGTATGGTCCGAAAAAGCCCAAATTAGCTAGTGAGGTAATTATTAAAATATCAACTTCCGTATATACATCGTCCAAAACTAAAGTGTAAGGACCAGTCAAACGACTTTGGCCCTTCCTTCCGCAGCCGGCAAAGCCTTCCTGCCGCAGAATGAATCCTGTTATTATACAAAACGCACATGTCACGCCCGCGCCGACGTTAATAACACACCACCAGTGTTTAACTATTAAGGAGTGTGGCTACACTAGCGCCACGACTTGTGCTAATTCTTTTATTATCATCGACGCTTCGGGGTGGTTTTTTTTGAGTTCTTAGATTCCAAACCTGTGTAGAGGCATCAAATAGCGTCACTCCCTCCAGAGTGTATCGTTATCATTAATTAAATGCCAATTAATTCATTTTTCATTGTTTTCGTCTATTTCACTGATGTGTTTACCGTTTAAAGAATGCTATAGGAAATGCAAACGATAAAATACATCGCTACGTTTAAATTAGAGTGGATTTCTTCTACAACTTATGAAAGTATACTATTCTGTCGCAATAGTTTTTGATTCCCGAAGGTTTTAAGAGTCCGGCGGACCAAATTTCTCTTACAAACGTAATACCGAAATAAATCGTAATTCAAACACAATTTAATCAAATTCTGATATTATGTAAATTCCGATACCGTTAATCTAGGTTCCTACTCTACCATTTCGTCCAAAAACCTTCACTGGAAATAAATGTAGTCGAATGCAATTTTTGAGAACTTTACCAAGTTTGGAACGATTTTCCGGTCTTTTATTTTCAGTGTAGTAGTAGTAGACGAAATAATACCGTATGAACCTACATTAACGGTATCCAAATCCGAATAATAACAACGATATTACGTTTTTGTGGACAATTCAAGCTCCGTCGGACCCTTATGTAGATAGTATACGCAACTAAGTACGTGTTTACATTCCAATAAATAAGTAGTATTAAGCCACACTTGACCCTGTAATTTGCTAGTATCCGGGAACCGTTAGATCAACAATCGGAGTGTAATAGTGATCATCAGCAGGCCATATCTTAATCGCAACGCAATTAAAACAGTATCTAATCGGCCCGCGATTGGTCCACCGTAATCCTGTACTGCGAATGCACGCCTTTTTTCGCGCAGATAAGCCCTGGCTAGTAATTAGGCAGAGCTATATTTCACGCCTAACACCCGATACGGTCGAGTTATGTGACCGCTATCGCTTTTGGTGGAGTGGTCCAGGTAACAAGCTTATGCCAGGACAGTATTTTGATAAATTGTTTTGGAAAAACCTTGTTAAAACAAATATTAGATCATTGTACTATTATACCTAGCTAATATTTTTGTTTTTCCCAAAAAATTAGATTCATCACTAGTTTTATCTTCAAAAGTCAATAATAATCAACGTAGCAATGATTTACGGTGGGAAGAATGCGCACCCAAGAAGACATACCGACCAATTCGTACGTCTGAATTCGTAAGCCAAATTCATGGCTCATCGCTCGTCGCTCGTCGCTGGCGCTGAAGCCCCGCGACCGTTTAGCTGTGATCTCGCTGCAGTTGATCTGTGGCCCGCAATAGCAATTGATTCATCTCCTCGCCGCTGCACCCGGTACCTGCCGCAATACATCGCCTTTAATGTATCTACCACTGTTGTACCTCGGATCTACTCGGATTAGTTATAATCTTAAAACTGTGATACTTAATTTAAATTGACCTTAATGTGAGTCTAAGTTACATATAGGTATGTATGAAATAATTGTGGGCTTAAAATTTTAACTTAAAATTTAAAGTAACTCTAAAACGTAAGTAGTGGAGCTTCCGTTCCGGGTTCAATTGCAATTTTTTAAGGTAATTATTTGCACATTTCAGTTAAGGGAGAAAGAACAAATTAGCTATAAATAGTTTCCAATCACCAACTCACAATAAACAAGATCATTTTCACCATATAAAAAGGCATTGCACTGTGATACGATGGTCAGGCAATAAAATGCCAAATATGTAGGTACTCGTACTTATAAAATGTTGCTGTTTTACTCGTAAGTCGTAAACTCCCTTGATTAGTAAATATATTTCTCCTTTTGACCATCTTACCATCATGTTATAAAATAAAGGTAAAACTGCGTTATGTCCTGGTGACGAGCCGGGACGTAATGCAGTTTGGCCAACACGATTCTTTATATCTATTGGTTTCGTCCAGGATTGATGATTCAGTTGAATCTTGGCTTCATAATGGACTCTGTTTTATGGTACCATAGTGAATGGCCATTAAAAATATGAAATAATATGGTTATGTTCTGAGTATTGACGATGGAAGGCTCGCATTGTCCCTCTCGTATATCGCAGCCCGCAGATGTGCCACACTCACATAAACCTCCATACGCAGGGGAGACGAGACTAAAAGCAGTGACTAGTGCACTTTGCCTATCAGTGGGATACAAAGGAGGCTACATAATAATAAAACAATCTTAACTATAAAACGTGTGTGTGTGTGTGTGCGATAGAAGATGCAGTAATAAACTATATGTTCCAGGTTCTGACTTTTTAAATACTGCCAATTATTAGGTTCAATTTCCTGGGCTCAAGTGTTATTGGGTTTTTCTATAAAATTCTTAGTAGCAGCTCGGAGATTGGAATTATGCTCGGTTAATAATAATAGGCTAGCCCCTACCTGTTACATGGGACCTAAACATACCGGTGAACTGTGGGTGTACCTATATTAGTACACCTCTAACTAACCCTTCGGGAAACACAAGCGCGATGTTATGATATGGTATCTACTTATGTGAAAATAACATAGAAGTAGGAATATCTAATTGCAAAAATAACTTATACGGAGAAGTCGTAATACACTGCTTGCTCGTTCTTCACCAGTAAGGTACAAGCTATTTTGACGTCGTTAAGCAATTTAATAAATCGTTAAGAATTAATTCACTTTACTTTTTTTATTCCCCATAGGCTTACGCTTGACCGCCAGTTCGCCTGATGTTAAACGATACCGCGATCTACGATGGAGCGCGCCTGCCTAGAAGAAACTGATTCACTCGTGATTTAAAGACACCCAAATTATATCTATCGGGGAAGACCCGCTCGGGAAGCGCCACATTTCAGCGGAACGCAAGATAAAAGTGGACTTAAAGCGTTTCGTTCGGGTTATAAGGCCCCATGGCCAGACATTGTTGTACATTTTCGGTAAGCGTAATATCAGTGCCTATTTAATTAGGCAGACATTTTGATAAAGAGATATTCGACAGGTAAAAGGCCTTAGGTCCGTAAGTACACTAATCTAGGTAGTAGGTAATGCTGTTTATTTCTAATTGACCATAAGATAAAACGATCAGATTTATCTAATCTTAGTCAGTTGAAATGGTTAAACGCAATTTGCAAGCCGTTTATGGAGCCAATTGTTGCTAAATACTCGTATGTACCTATGTCGCTATAACGTTTAGTATTCTTTAGTGTATCACTTAAATACATACTACATATAGTAATAAAAAAAAATATTAAGTATATTTTTTAAGGTGAATACGTCTCAGGTAGACGTGGACACTCGCAGTACGACTAGTCCACCAATTTAAAGTCGTTCAGCGTACTACGCAGCGTGCTGTGCTTGGAGTTTCTCTGAAGGGTAAAATCCGCAACGAGATTAACCGATAGAGAACCAAAGTTCCCAATATAGCGCACCGATTAGCAAGCTGAAGTGGCAGTGGTCGGGCCATATCTGTCGAAGAACCGACAACCGTTGGGGAAGACGTGTTTTCGAGTGGAGACCGAGACTCGGCAAACATAGTGTAGTGTGTGCGCCCTCCGGCGAGATGGAGTGATGATTTGTGAAAGGTTGCTGGCGGAAGCTGGATGCCACAAGCTGAGGACAGGGTGAAATGGCACGCATTGGGGGAGGCCTACGTCCAGCAGTGGACTGTGGAGGTAAGTACTGTGTGTTTTTGACACCAACACTAGATAATCTGGATATCGTTTCACATAATATAGGATATTTTAATTTTTTACCAACCGTGGTCAGAACTATTTTGTAAGTTTAGATAAGATTTTTTTGTAAATTATATTAACTAAGTAGTTCAATCGACTCGTTAAACGGTGGAATCAACACAACATCCCCTCGTAAAATAAAATCACCCAGTACACAAAATTATGCTCGCTAATTGTAACATAATCGCACATTACCTTCCGGTGTGTCGCGGGCGTCCGGCCGCCGCCGTCCGCCGTCTGTCCAAATGAATAAGTATAATTTTTACGAGCGTCCGACGGGACCGGGCAGCATAAAACTTTATTGACATTAAATCTTGATTCAGGATGACACGGCGCGCGCGAGCCACGCGTGCCGCTAAGTAGGTAGGTACCTACATTTATTTGCATGCGACATCGATGTCGCTGTGTACAAAATATATTTTGTTTCCAAAATGGCTTTGGAAAAATAGATTTAAACGGCTCCAAATTCGACTGTGGTCGGTGGGAGCAAAGTTAACTATCTAAAGTCTATTCCAATCAAAACTGAAAACTTTGTAAACAAACCATCACTCAACATAAAATCGTCGATTTCATACTCATTTTGTTATCACTTCACTACATTCCGATGTCGTAATCTTCGAAAATACTGTAATTTTCATATTAAACCCGTTTTTTACTGTAATTTCAACTGAAATATATAAAAATCGTCGAATTTATAAATTTTTTATCAGTTTGACACTTTTTTTTTTCTAAAGGTTTAGTGAAGTGCATAACTGTACGATAGTGAATGAATGAAAAGTAATGAAAACAGATTCAAAAGAGTGAAGAGGTAAAGGAATTATGCCAATTGACAACATATATTTTTTTATCACCCATTTATTATAATTTGTTTATTTTTTTGTTTAAATCACTTAATCATTTTGAAATGTCAATTGCATTGTTGGTAAGTTTAAAGAAATTAAGAATATTTATTAAATCTTTAGTTCTTGTTTCAAAATTATATTAAATTAACAACTTTGCCCTAGAAATGCATTTTCTAATTGATGCGATACAAAAGAAATATTGATGGTATTTAAAATCTAAGAAAAACCGTATACTAACATTATGTTTATAATAAGTTTTATTATACATAGGTAGTAATGTCGATGTCGATGTAAAGAAACCAATATCTTCTAATCAAGTTTATTCCATCGAATGAAAAAATCCATTCTCTCATTCGTTCATATTCATTATGTTTTGCAATGGGTACATCACTAAAACTATTTTCGGTCATTGACTTTTCTTTGTTTACAAAGTTTCCAGTTTTGATTGGAATAGACTATAGGGACCTATCTACTATACTTACCTAGGTAAGTAGGTTCTTATATCAGGTTAATAGTAGGGACCTACTTACTACTCGTATTCTTTAAACTATTGAAATGTTTCACTATTAGGTGCCTACTTAAAACTTAATACATGCATGTAAAAATCCCGACTGCCTAAGGTAAGGCTCCGGTTAGACTCGCCAGATATAGAACAAGAACGCGGTGAGGTGAGCACGAATATCATTTACCCGCGTAACATGCGAACACTTGGCCGGAACCTCGTGCTCGCTCCCAATCAAATAAATTCACTTGCGGTTACATTTCCCACGTCGCTGCTCCGACCGGCGGCGGCGGCGGCAGTGAGTGTAAGTGCTCACTGACGACAACTTTTATTAAATTCTCTGCGGATTTTTAATTTATTACACGCCTGAGGGGTGAATTATCATATCTGGTAGGTTATTTACGATGACGCGGTGGTCATTTGATTCCGGGTCACGTACCGATTAATAGAGCTCCCCAGCCGTCCGGGCGCCTGCGAGCTCCTGCGGCCGCCGAGCTTCCTCTAAATTAATCGACGCAGTTTAGAGCTATTTAACATTATAATTGGGCTTGTCACAACGGTTTACTTGGTAGCAGTGTTAAACTCATTTCGAAGGTCTTGCTGCAAAGCGTCCATTTGTGATAGTAATTACAGTCATTTGAAACATATTATTTTAGACTAATCGTGACTGATGGTAGATATGTTTTAATACCTAAATTTGTAAGTATTGTAAAAGACACAATCAATCTCAATATTAATCTTGTTAGTCGTAATTCCTATTTAAATAAAGATCCATAAACTTTTACGCATAATACCAACATTACATTACTTTGCAGAAGGGAAGATTAGTTAAGACCTTTTCGCAATTTCTAATCTCTGCAGCCGACCTCTTACCAACAAAATCTTTTTACATTACGCGACAGAAATATTTTTAAAGTTCATCCGCGTGAATAAGAGATTAAATGAGCGGAGCGTGAATAGCGCCGCTGATCAAGATAGCGGCGGCGGTGGCGCGGTCGGCAGCGCACCGTCGCCGTGGCGCGGCGCCTGCCCGTGTCGTGTCCCTGTCGTGTCCGGGTGGCCGACGATGCTACGCTCCCTGTTAGCCGAGATTAAACCTCTACGTTCACACAAAGTTGAGTATCTACCTACTTGTAACTTGATGGTAGATGACATCTTCCTATTAACGATGATGGCTTGTTTGATTGTACTTTGATAACAACATAATAATATGTTAGGTACTTATACCTACTGTATGATGTAAAAAATATAATATTCATACATCATTGTTTTTAGTTTATATCATTCCATTGTTTCAAATCCTATCAATTATTTAGTTACCTACAAAGCACTCTAGAAATTTCGGAAACAACACGAAGTTTAACTGAAGTGTAAGAGATTGAATTTCAGCTGTAGTTATCTCACATAAGTTAAAACCTCTTCAAGTTTTCAAAAAACAAATTTAACTGAAGAACTTTTCCACACACGCTAGTGTCGTAGTGTTGTCAGGTTGCCCACGCGTGGTCGCAGGCACCGCCGGCCGCCGCCGCTGGCCTCCGCCCACCAGCGCGTAACATAAACTTGATCGACTGATAGCTGTGATTGATTTGATGGATAGCAGATAGCGGTCGCTTAATTTATTGCTTCCTCTGCAGCATTTATGATCGGTGTTGCGACTTGTCTTACAGTAAAATTAATTAAGGTGGGAACTATGCCCACTGATTTTGGAACTAGATTGTTGTCTGTACAACGTAACGTAGGTACCTACTTATAATATAATGTATTATAAGTGAATAATTTAAAAAAATGTTTCCTAAGCATGCTGTGATTTCCTGTAAATGAAGAAAGACAAGGTAATAATTGAAGACATAAGTGGATGAAGGTGATATGTAACATTTTATCATTTTTATACTTTATAGCATAAATGAAGGTGCTATGTCCTTACACGCATTTTGTTCTTTCAAACATTGTTGAATTAAGTCTAAAAATGAAGATAATCGGTGTATGAAAGTGTTATGTGTAGGAGGTGGGCAGTCGCAAAAATGTATGAAAGTGTTAAGGGCACTTAACCATAGACCCGTACTTATAACAAATAAATTCATTCAATTGCGCAATAAATGAAAGCGTCAAGTGCGCACATAACTCTTTCTTTCGTGAAGGTGTAAGCGAGAGAGAGAATTTTGGCGGCAAAAAATGGGACGGTTTCGTCCGAAAAAAAAGCTAATATAAAGGATCAACTTCCATTTATTAAGCCTGAATACCGCTATTATTATGAAACAATACTTGCGCAATGCGATTAAACCTATTTCATACCAATAAACAGACACTTTGAAGGTTTTTGTGTTACTTACTACGCTCATTCATTTTCTATTTGTTATTTTTTTCGTAAACTCACCTGTGGAAAAAGGTGTTCCTATTTTTTTAAATAAATCCTATTATTTCTAACTTTGTATTATTTTTTACCGACTACATAAAATAACTCAACATAATTTAGTATTTCGTCCAGTATTACTAACTAAAAGTAACTAATATAAACAAATATCCACAAAATAATAATGACAACTTTGCAACTTGTTCCTGATAAATTATGAACCAGTGACATATGACCTTCATCAACTCATGTCTTCAATTGTATCTGGATTGTATTTGTTAATTGTATTTAATGCAATGATATAATTTTAACTATTTAAAATTATGATAAAGGTAGATAATGTCATTGATGTCATGTCAGTTCCCTCTGTGCAGTGGAACCAAAACAGTCGGAGGACTGAACGTTTCCCATATAAACGTCACAAAGTTACAATTTCTGCGGATGAAAAACTTTATGATCAGTGACCGAGAACAACAGGAAACGCATCGGGAGGGCGAGCCGAGTGCCGTGGTAAAATATGGCGATGCGATAAAATATAGCGACGCTATAATATAATATATACGGCGTGATAAAAATATCGCCAGTCATCCGCACGCGCTGACAAATCACGGACCCATAACTTTTACTATGCTTGTGTCCTGTCTGCTTATAGACAAAGACTGATTTCAGAAGGATTGCTCTTAATGATATTTATACCTAATTTAGACAATAACAATATTAGGTAATAAAAAGGCACACTCTATATTCTTTCTCACATTCGACGACATTGATTTTCAAAAGTTAGTACATATTTAAAGAATATTTTGTCAGTTGTGCCTAAGTAGACATAAACGAATGTATTAGATAGGTACTATGAGACTACCAAGTCGTAGATAACGAACTAACCCGAAACACTCATTGTAGCCACGGATCGTTTACACCTCAAGAACGTCGTATCTGTTGAACTTTTGACTGAACTTCCCTGTATCTTACAGGTTTCCTGTAGCTATTGCCTGGAATTGGTCCTTCCATATAAGTATTAGATTAGATACATTCTGGTTTTATGTGTGTCCTGTGAAGTTGTCCTTGTGCATCACATTTATTGTGGTGCCAGTTTGCAATATATTATAATTCGAATGCGGTGGTTTATGTCGATAAATCAGGGCGCTGCGCTGCCACCTCGCCTCGCCTGCACCTCGTTCAGTTCATTCAGTCATTCGTCGGTGCCGGTCACTGCGCCGCGGTCACCGGCGCGCGGCGTCGCCTGCGCCTCATTGGTTCATCCATTCATGCCTGCACACTGCGACATCATTTCAGAGTTATGACTTTTAGTGGTGATAGCATGGTATATTTTCTATAATTCGCGACAATGCCACTGCGATCAAAGCTAGTCTGCGAACCAATACGGATTACATAATTTATTATCTTTATCAAGCTATTTTAATACACTACAATAGGTAGTCTGTATGGCGGCTGATTTCGAATCGCTCCTTTAATTATAAAAATTAAAGGTTAATTTTCTACCTTTAATTTTCAGAATACGAAAACCATAAGCAACGCTAAACTATTTTTCTCTATAAAAATAAAGATATTTAAAAAATACGTGACCTATGATTACGAAGCCTCGTGCGTGGGTACGGGATACGGATAGGACACGGACTTAGGCACTACGTAAGTAGGTATAGTTTTGAACATGGACATAATTATGTCTATGCCAACCTAAAACCGTATTTGTGCGTACCAACCGAACTGCTAGATTGATACGAAAGATGTAACAACCATACACGGTAATTACTTACCCACATTAAATATCTACAAAATAAAGTCCGCAATTCACGAGAACGCACAATTAGCGGCGTGCATATAAACTGAGCTAATCTTACGACTGCAATTAATATAATTCCCTTAGCTTGTCGTCTCCATATCGTAAATGTCAATTAAAGCAAATTACAAGATTCTGTTGACATTTGTAGTCAATAAACGTAGCTCAACATCAACACTGTAAACAGCACACCACGCGACACAACATTACCAACAGTTCGTTTTATTATAATTTGCAAATCATGTTAACGAATACTAGTAAATCAGCAAACACTATAATAATATTTAATATTAGCATATTTTATTGCAGGCTGTTCATGAAAACGGTACACCCGTTTAAATATGTTAAAGCATAACGTGTCTGTCGCATAAGTCTAGTGGTCCCAAGCACGACTGCTACACTGGCTCTGCCTTCAATTCCATAGTCGAGCAAAGGGTTATTATTTTCTATGAAATTCTTAGTAGCAGCTCGGAGTTTGGATTTGTGCCCGGTTAGTGACGATATGCTCGCCCCCTCTTACATGGGACCCAAACATACCGGCGAACATTAGTAGTATTAGTACACCTCTGCATAACCCTTCCGAGAATACTTCCAGGTTTCGCTCTTGGGGTCTGACTGGCTGGCGACCACTCTTACGTCGAAATCTGTCGTAAAGCACCTTTGTGTGTGTTTCGACTTTTGCACGTAAGAGCCACTTCCCCTCGGTTTACTACGGCTCTGACAGTCTGCAGTCTGTAGGGACTTTTAAAGATCGGCCATCGTCGGAACGCATCAGTAACACCAGAGGAGTTACTGATGCGTTCCGACGATGACTACTTACTACCAGGTGTCTCATCACCTCGTAAAAGGTGTAAAATTTGTAATATTAGGTACGTAGTCTTCTTTTAAATAGCAATAATAGTCAAGTAATGCTTATTCGAACTGCCGAGGCATAGGTCTCGACGTAGAATCATGTGTTATTAACAAAATTACCAAAAATGGTGAGTGCCGCTGCCGGAGAGATTTCCCTGACAGTGGCGTTTGAAGTTACTCAACCTTCACTTAACCTCTCTCATTTTGGGAGAAGATCATGCATGTCTGACAGTAGGACGAAGATACTCGTCGTGCGGTACAGTTTTCTGAACTGGCTAGTGTACAAGTTGTCATATCTCATACATGTGACGCCACTAGTGCTGGATGCGCCGCCATGCGCCACACCGCACTACAATATTGATAGTAATCCACTTACGTGCGCCGCACACGAACACACCCGCGCACGAGTCGACTGCATCACTCACATGCCGGGGATTTTGTCAACACCCTGAATATTATGTGCATACGAATAGCTTATTTACGTGAGCTCACGTAAAATAGTATGCATTTTGATTATTATTTGTGTATTGAATATGGACAACTGCAATCAAACGATGAGATTATAAAGGCTAAATATTGACTAGTCAAAAGACGTCGATTTATATCAATTATTTATAGAAAATCTATACGCCGCCGTTCTCTGTATGACGACAACATTCACCAGCCACCCTTTCCCTCGGCAACTTTACGACGATTGGAAATTTACGACGTGTACGGGATATTAAACAGCTGATACGTTCCACATACATTTCTTTCTACCCCTAGATCACTGTAGAAGTAAATCATTTCAATATGAATAATTCATTTTTCCAAGAATAATAAATAGGTATGTTTTCCTTTTTTTTAAAACACATTACTAGTATTCTTGTTAACCCCTCGTGCTAAGCTAAATGCTTATGTTACGTACGAGTGGGTTCACGTCGGTAGTGCAATGGGTGGGTCTCGAACCGGCAACCACTTGATCGCAAGTCCGACGTCCTAGCCATTAGGTTACCACCGCTATTAATTGAGAATGCAATACCTACTTGAAAAGGATTTACACATAAAAGACTGAGGAAGTTGCGCCGCGACGTTATTAGAAGGTTTAGGCTTTATCTATACAAATGAATTACTGAGACAGCACAGCGCTCTGCGTAGATAAACATTAGACTAACTACCGGTTTGTGTGAGGATGCATATAACTACATATTTGCAAGATATATTGATAAAAATGCGTGCGATAGCGGCCTATGGTTTCTGGGCGGGCGGCGGCGGCACACCCAGCGAATACATTTAACACGAAACACAACCCTCTAATAACGCTCCAATAGCTACGTGCATTTTATCTTAATTGCTTTTTACAACTCTCCTCTATCGTTCGTTGTATGTAGATACCGATAGATATTTTGCATCCTAACACATAAAGGAATAATTGTAGGCAAATTGTTCGGAGGCCACACTAAGTGCACAGTGCTATTTTACAAGTTTTATTCGTGCGACGCTTGCATATATTCTTGGTTTCACGGAGTGTTGTGATTCCCGTCGAGTAGAGCCGAATGTGTAGCGTCATTCAATTGTTTCGCGTGCGCGGCGCGGCGCGGCGCGACCGAGGGGGGCGGGGCACGCCACTCGCGCCGGAGATTTTTACTAACCGTCTTCCTTCCGTGACACTTTTATTTATGTTGAAGTTGTTGAAGATCGAATGGGGATTTCACTTCAAACGTGTTCTCAAATCAATATTCTTAAGAGGGGTTACGCTTACATTTTTGAATTGACGGAGACAATATTTATAGTTTAATATTGAGAAAAGTTATTGAGTACGCACCGCTTTATAAAGCCGACAGAAGAGATTAACACTTTGTTGTCCTATTTACATTTTGTATCTAGAGACGGTGGCTAGTTTGAATTACCGTTCGTCTAGTCTAAGCCGATATAACGCGCTGTGAAATGATCGCTGAATTTAATTATAAGAGAGATAATCTTTTAATATCGTAGCAAAATTAACGTTTTAACCAGTGAGCGGCGGTGTCTAACGAGTTAGAAGCGATAGTGATCGGGATCGCGTAACAACAGTGTTTTGCGTGCTTAATATGATCGTAGTTAATATAAGAAATGGACCGTATAGGACGATAAAATATTTCAAGTATGCACAAAAAATATTGAAGTCTGAAATAAAAGAGCTCCACAATTAAATTTAAGTAGGTACCATACATTATATTTATTTCCAGCCAGAAAGAATCCTTTCTGTACCCTTATAACTTTTGAACCACCGACCGACCAATTCTGTAATTTAGCGATTAATTTCGACTAAAAAATGATTAATTCTAGGTGCAAACAAATTTCCGCTAGGTGCTTTGGTTGTCCAGATACCGTGGTGGCCCAACCAGAAACAGTCCTTTGTGGCTGGGCCCCCGGACTACCCTTATAACTTTTGAACCACGGACCGACCGAATTCTGATATTTTACGACTAATTTCGAGTAATTACCGACTAATTCTTTGTTCAATGAGAATTCAAATCGGTGGTGGTGGCCCAGCCAGGAAAAGCCACAGAGAATCATGGTTTCTTTTAAAGTAAAAAAGTTTTAAAAGTTTCTTCCAAACATAATATTTAGTAGCAAATATAAGAGTTCCAATGTAAAACAATGTCTGAGATGGCCTTTTGAAGAAACAGCCATCGTGGTTTTAAGTAGTCCAGTCCCATCTCACTGCACGCATGCATCAGTCATTGCATCATCATTAGCTAAACTAAATATAATAATTTAAATGTACCTATTCACATACTTCGACTTCGTTTATGCAAGGGAATTTATTATTTCAACCTCATAAGTACCTATACTTCGGGTCGGTTTTTGGCACTCAATCTACGTCGTGACTCGTGACATCACGGTATTATCGTATCCGTGTCATAGCAGGGAATGGCGGACACGGATTATTTAGTGTCCTTAACAATTTTATAATGAAATCCTTGCCTCCGACAACATCTCTTCACAATAGTAGGAGACTTAAGTCAACGGCACATAGGCACGAATCATGAGCTGAAGCGGGCTATCTTGAATGCTTTACAACAATAATTCGTAAAGAATTTAGGCACACGTGGGACAAATATCAGACCCATCAACATTAGTATCATAACAATAAGGACCTTCGCAAGAAAAGATGCTAACTTTGAAGAATGAATGCTGACTTTGATGTTAACTTGGATAAAACAAGAGTGACTAAATAAATTCAAAAATGTCTGCAACTTTCAGTTATCACTTATATTTTTTCTGATAACATGCTTTATAAGTCGCTGATGAATAATGATTACGATAGTAGTTGTCGATATTATAAAACATCGGTTGTCAGGCATTTGGTTTACCCCGCTTCAGCCTGTTACTCGCGTCAACAATTCTCGCGTCATAATCGAGTGGAAACCACGTCTTTTGTCCGTCGCTGCTTATTATCAAGCGGTGCTTTTCACAGCAATTAAGTGCAGAACTCAGCCGCGCACTGCCAGGCGACAGAGGGGGTGGGGGAGAGCACCGCGCGGGGACACGGCTTTCAGTCGCCTTTGCTATAATATAGAGCACACAGGTAGGTACAGTAGTCCCGAAACTATACAACATTATGTAATTTAATATTTACTACCACATTTATACTTCATCCAAATATTTCTTTTATAAACTTAACCTTACAATCATAAACTAACTTATTACTTAGTACAACAGCCAGCCGGAAATTGAATTACTACCTACCATTATTAACAAGTGGATTAAAATTAAAATCATTGCCTTTGTAGGTTTTTCATTGTTGGATTTTCATTGTCTTTAGGTATACAGTTAAGAAGACGTCGACGCATGGAGTCCACAATATTTGCGCATTTATATCTGTGTATAATATATTCATCCATCCTAAAAGATCGCTGTGTTTATTAAATAAGCGACGACGGCCTTCCACTTTTTACACGGATCTTGAGTCTTTAGATAATCTTTTTCATCGTATCTCTTCACCCAACGACACATTATTTCTCTAAAATAAAGAATAGTTATTGTTTCACATAATATTTTAAAACTACTTACACATCATAAATATTACAAGTCGAGATTATAAATATCTAATTATATTAATAATTATTAGTCCATTTCTATGCAAGGTTTGCTTATATTTTGAATAAATAACACAAATGTAAACCAACAACGACATAGTTCACCGACCAACTATGACATTATATTATGTATAAATTCCGACCAACAAGTCATACTACCTTTTATCAATCCAGTAGATTCATTTCGTTTCAAATCCACCTCATTTTTGTTTTTTGTAACTAAGATCAACCAATAAATTAAACGAAACATCGTCGACATCAGCATGAGTCATGGACTCATGCATGACACAACGACCAACTAATGATGAAGGTTAATGGTGTCCTTGATGACCTTTACGCTACGGGTTGGCCACGCTGATACAGCATTTTGAGTATGAGTATTTTGTTTAGACTAAGCTCGGCGACGAGCATCCGTACTGATAAGAACTTAGAATTAAGGTTATTACCTATATTCCCAACTAGTTAGTCTTTAATTAGTCGCCGCTGCCCCGGAACTTAACTAGCTATAACACATAATAATATTTATTTTACCTATATCACAAATTATAATACAAAATATACTACTTTGTATACCTATTTGTATGGTATACTTAGCATATTGTTGTTTGTGACAGAGGGTGATGCTAACAGGGCTAACTAGCACTGAATAGCTATAAATAACGGTGATCTTGTCGGCTTATTTGGGAGCGGGCAGAAACGCGTGAAATTACACCGTACAAGTTACGATTGCTGCTCATTGTGACGGCGCTGCACATCGCTACACAACCATCGATTTATCAGTATTATCACTGATCAGTGTAGCTATTGTTTAACAACACCCATTTGTATAACACGAAACCATTATTATCTATTTTTGTAAGTGTACGAGTATAATAATTATGAATATAATTGTACGCATTTTCATAAGATTTTCCATTTTCAATTATAAATTCTAACAAGTAAATTTGATTATACTTAACAATGGATCTCCCCTAAAGCCATAACTTTGTAACTTCGACTACATTAGCTTATAATTTATGCTAATTATTATACTTTATATTATTAAATATTCAGACGGCTGAAGCTGAAAAGTTTTTGTAAAGAAGCTCAACTTTTGGGATAAGTGCTTCGTACGTACTTTTTTGTTTTCATTATATTCTATTTATAACGTAGTGTGTAGTTACCTACATAAATACTTCATTACACCTAAAGAAAGCTTACAGCTAAGTTTTAAAAAGACTTAAAAAAGAGGAGAATCTACTGGTCTGTACCTAATATGTGAATCTATAATATATGTTATGTTCGCGCATTACTATACTGTCTGTTGTCTTTGTTCAGCGATATATTTTGATAAAATAATTTAATATTGTTCTGAGATGATCCCATTGTCCTATATTTAGTTATCGATCATTAATTAAAAATACTTACTTCATAAACCGAAATCACTTTCTGAACAACAAGAAACAACTTTCTGTTTCTAAACAACACGTTCTGCAGTGAGTGACACAGTATAACTTGTGCGCTATTCCCACATTATCGAGTCGGGCAGACAGCGTGGATCAAGTCGGCTCCGCTGTGCAGCAGCCCCACCCCGCCCGCGCACCGCGTCCCCGCCCTCCCTCGCGGAATATATTTCAGCGCCCATTAAACTTTATGTCGTCAACTTTTCAGCCACCAACAATAAAGTCATTTGCGTTATTTATGTCACATAAAGCTTGATATTCCGCCACAGCTCACATCATCAAAATGTTGTCATTCTGATGGAAAAATACATTTTTGTTATGCAGCCAACCATTATTTCACCTCCCATTGCGCAAAGTCGATGCATCAAAGTTGTGACATATTTTTGTGAAGTTTTAACGTGTTCTGTAATTTATAGGAGTGATCATTCACGTCCGAGGCCGCGGGGTGTTATGCTACTGCTGCCGCTGCAGCCTCATTGTATTTCCGTTATAATGAGAGTAGCTCTACGTATATTTCCATTCCAAAGTATCAGTTCAGTGCTAATAGGGCATTCCGTTTCCGCCTGTAAGCGCTCGCTCCGTACATTTTTTAATATCGCCGACGGAATATGACCTCTCTACGTTTAATTGCTCCTAGAAGCTCCGTACATTAAGAAGCACTGTCTGTTATTACTGTCGCTTTACGAAAAGGAGCTCTAGTTCTTAGTAATTAACGTTGAAATTTGATGCCCCCTGTTGCAGAGAGGATGCACATTTTAATCTAGACTTTATGGTACTTTTTGCCGGGCGCAATTAGGGGCCCGCGACAAAGCACCCAAAGAGATTTCAAAGGATTAAATGTTTCCATTACATAGACTTTTTTCGGAACAGAAATAATGTCACTGGTAAAGGAAACGCGCCTCGGGAGATAAGTTTTTAGAGGAAAATTAATTAGTAAGTTGTACGTAGTTTATAAATACATCCTACGCGTTGTTTATAGATCTAGGGGAGGTGAAATGAATGAAAGAGAAGCTTGTTTAGCGAGTACCTAGCCCTAAATAAACTAATTACAAAATAAAGTTTACTGAAAACTAATTATATTATATTTTATCTATAAATAGTGAAAACTCTATTACGAAATTCAGGCGTTCGAACTTGATCAATGCAACACACAAATACCAAAGAAACATAGAAAACTAGAGTCTATATCTGTATGAGTTTTGATCATACATCTGTATATCCAGCTACCTACTGATCGGCACTCGGCAGCGCTTCGTCAGCAGGTGAGGTGTCTGAGCACGGCAGCGTGGCGGCGGCGGCGGCGTGTAGGTAATGAGCGGGTGGCTGCACTTGTTGCCGCCCGCGCCCACGCCTTACACCTACTTGTGGTAAAGTGCCATTCAGCGGTGTCCGACGTCAGTACCTTCATTTCTTAATAACTGTGCAGAAGTTACAAACAATCAATAACTATGGTAAACGTGCGTAGACATAAACTATCAAAGTAAAATGTATGTAGGTAGGTTGTCCTGTGGATTGGCTACCACAAAACTCTGCTTTCCCTTTTTTAGGTAAGGATGTAGGCTGTTGATTCAGGGAATCTTCACAGCGTAACCGGCCTTGGGTCTGAATCCCCCGCTTCTAACAATCATAAACAGATATACATACCTAATGGAGAGGGGCAGTTTATTATTGGGACTTACACAGAACAAGTTAATTATAAATTCAATCATTTATTTTTAAATAAAAACCGATTCCTTTTTTGGTTTTCGCAATTTTTAGGTAGGAACGTCTATAATACATTCTAGGCAATAATGAAAGTAGTACTAATTTATTAGTCTATTTATTGTTGGATTCAATTAGTTGTGCACCATGTGTGAGAAGAATTCAAAGTATTTTCTAGTCATGACTCTGGTATCTAACAAAAGGTTATAAATATAGAACAACATATATAAGTTATAAATATGTTGTGGGTGATTTTATAATATTTTTATAATGTGGGTAGGCATTAACGTTTAGTGAATAAACCAGTCGCTTTCCAGATGTCGTTTGATTTAGACCGTTATACTACAACATGGTGTCAGGTGTGGTTAAAATAAAGTTGTGACTGTTTAAAGGTGCTAAAAAGTGTACAGTATTGTGTAATAATGGCGAACAAAGATACAAAAAATGTCTTCGCAGCCATACAACAGCCGGCGCCGCTGCAAGCGCATGGCAACGTTGCTCATAATTGGCGTGAATGGAAGGTGGCGTTTGACTATTTTTTAGTTGCATCGGGAAAGAATTTAGCGGAATCTGAAGAAAAATGTGCATTATTCATGCATGTTATTGGAAAATATGGAAGAGAATTATTTGAGGAATTAGATGTGAGCGAGCCTGATAAAACGAATTATACGGTACTTTGTCAAAAGTTTGCTGATTATTGTGATCCAAGAAACAATGTAAATTTTGAAAGGCATAATTTCTTTGAAACATACCAGAATGATAACAACTTTGAAAAATTTTTGGGTCTACTCCACGTCAATAGTAAATATTGTGAATTCGGTGCTTTAAAGAGTAGTTTGATATTAACACAATTAATTAGGGGACTGAAAGATAATCATATGAGGGAGCGGCTGCTAGCTAAAACAAAGCTCACATTAGATGAAGCTAGTCAAATGTGTCGAGCGGTGGAGCGCGCCGGACAGCAAGCGGCAGTATGCTCGTCCAGTAAGTCAGCGCCTGGGATAAGCAGTGCTGCGGTGGAACAGTTGCGCCGAGGGAGCCCCCGAAAAGATGTTCGATTTTCGGGAACCTATGCTGATGCAGGTGGAGCGCGCCAGAGAGGTGCTTCCTTCCTGGGAGCTAATACAACTAGAATGAGCGAAGAACGAAGACGAAGGTCATTTGTGGCGCCTTCTCAACGAAGTTACCAACAACGTGCCTGTGATAAATGCGCGTACGTGCATATTGTGGATGGGCGCTGCCCCGCATTCATGGTGAAGTGTTACAAGTGCGATAAAATTGGCCATTTCGCGAAGTGTTGTCGGTCTCGAATTATGAGGGAAGTGCAGGAAAACAGTAGCGAGAACAGTGATGGTGAGGATTGCAATAATGGTGAGCTACTTATGTACAATATTTCAATTGAAGCATCATGCGACTCCTCTGAGTCATGGTATTGTGTAATTGATGTCAACGGTATCAGTGTAAAATTCAAGTTAGATAGTGGTGCTGACGCTTCCGTTATGTCACTTAAAAGCTATAGTAAATCCGGATTTTCTGTTAACAACTTAAAAAAATGTAATACAGTCTTAAGAGAAATAAGTAAAAAACAACTGCCTGCTGTAGGGTACTTTGAGGCAGTGTTACAGTATAAACACTTTAAAACGATTCAAAAAATTTATGTCTTGGATGTAGATTGTAATAACTTACTAGGGTTAAAGGCCTGTATTAACTTACAACTAATTTTGCGAAATTATGAACAATCCATTTGTAACTTAACTCATGATGAATCAATTTTCGAAGGCATTGGTTGTTTACCAAATGAATGTATTATACAGATAGACGAATCTGTGCCACCGGTCGTTACAGCTACACGTAAAATACCTTTAAAACTCCGTCCTAGTCTTATGAACGAATTAAAAAATATGGAAAAATTGAATATAATAATAAAAGAAGATGGGCCTACAGAGTGGGTTTCTAGTATCGTTGTAGTGGAAAAGCCTAATAAAAGTTTACGTGTTTGTTTGGACCCTAAAAATTTGAACCGTGCAATAAAGCGAAGTCATTTTCAGTTGCCCACATTGGACGAAATAGCAAGCAATCTTTCAGGGGCAAAATACTTTTCTAAATGTGATGCAAAGAATGGGTTCTGGATGTTAAAGTTGTCGGAAAGCAGTTCCAAATTATGTACTTTTTCAACACCATTCGGGCGATATAGGTTTTTGCGAATGCCGTTTGGCATTAAATGTGCCCCAGAGGTTTTTCATAATGAAATGTACAAGATTTTTAAAATGGAGGGGGTAGAAATATATATAGATGACATCTTAATTTGGGGGGAAAACAAAAAGCAACATGATGAAAGGGTAAGAGAAGTGTTAAGAAGGGCTAAAGATAGTAACGTGAAGTTCAATAAAGAAAAGTGTATTTTTGGTGCAAGTAGTATAAATTTTTTAGGTCATGTATTTGATACTAATGGTATGAAACCTGATGAAAGCCGTGTAAATGCTATAATAAATATGCCAAAACCAAAAAATAAAAAAGAATTAGAACGATTTCTTGGTGTCACGAATTATTTATCCAGATTTATTCCCAGTTACTCTGATATCTCAGCTCCACTTCGTGGATTATTGGGGAAAGATGTTGAATATGAGTGGTGTTATTCCCATGACAAAGCGTTTAATGACTTAAAAAACAAGATAAGCTGCGCGCCGGTGCTAAGATATTACTCCCCAGATGAACCGGTTACAGTATCAGTAGATGCGAGCTCACACGGGCTTGGTGCGTGCCTACTGCAGGCAGGGAAGCCAGTCGCGTACGCAGCGCGGACTTTAACTCCCACAGAAACGCGCTGGGCACAGATTGAAAAAGAGTTGCTCGCTGTGGTTTTCGGGTGTACTCGTTTTCATCAGTACATATATGGGCATTCTCAGGTGATAGTAGAAAGCGATCATAAACCGCTAGAATCAATATTTAAAAAACAATTAAATGAAATACCAGCTCGGTTACAAAGACTTATGTTAAAATTGCAACATTATTGTGTTACTTTACAATACAGACCCGGAAAATTATTGTTTATTGCCGACACCTTGTCAAGATCCGCAGTTGAAAAGTTTACAGAAGACGACCTAGCTAATGATGTGATAGTGCATGTAAATTTGTTGATTGAAAATGTGGAAGCGACTCCGATGATGTTGTCCAAAATTAGGGAAGAGACCGCTAAAGATCAAGTATTATTTGCTGTCAGTGATTATTACGTGAAAGGATGGCCTAATAACAAAAGAGATGCAAATGACATTGTGAAACCTTATTGGAATGTACATAATGAATTACACGTCATTAACGGAATATTATTTAGAAATGAGCGGGTAGTAATTCCTGCTTCTTTACGCAGTTTAATGCTTCAGCGGATACATGAAGGCCATTTAGGCGTTGAAAAATGTCAACGAAGAGCTCGGGATGTTATGTGGTGGCCGGGCATGACGGCGGAGATCGCGCGCTCCGTGCTGGACTGCGAGACGTGTCAGCGGCATCGCGCTGACAACCCACGCGAGCCACTACAACCGCACCCGGTACCTGAACGGCCTTGGGAAGTTTTAGCGGCTGATATATTCGATTTTCAAGGAAAACATTACTTATTAGTGGTAGACTATTATTCAAAATTCGTAGAGGTTGCTTCATTGAGTAATTTATATAGTATTACGGTTATAATTGCCTTAAAAAGCATGTTTAGTCGGTTTGGAATTCCTAGAAAAATTGTAACAGATAATGGGACACAGTTTACGTCGGAGGAATTTAAAAAATTCATTGATTCATGGGAGTTTGAACACGAAACAAGCTCACCGCTGTACCCGAGATCCAACGGCCTTGCAGAGCGAAATGTCAGAACTATAAAATCATTATTTTTAAAAGCACAAAAAAGTAATGAAGAATGGCAAATAGCACTTCTTAACTTCAGAAATACACCGGTTACGGGTGAACAATATTCTCCAGCGCAACTACTAATGAGTCGTCGTTTGAATACAAAACTTCCCGCTAATCCAAACGTCTTACAGCCTGCATTGGTAAATAAATGTATTGTTCAAACCCAAAGAAAACATAAAATTAATAACTCTAAAGAACAATATGATAAGGGAACAAAAAATTTACCGCATTTAGATCCTAATCAAAATATACGTATGAAACAAAATAATGAGTGGGTGAGAGCAAAAGTAATAGGTACAGCTCGTGGGAATAGGTCCTATTGGGTGGAAACTGAAAATGGCAACCGCTATCGTAGAAATCGTCAACACCTTATGAACTTACCGTCGTCTAATAGCAGAGATAAAAACATCATAGACGTAAACAACAGGTGTGACAGTCACCGCCGTTTCTATGACTCATGGGATGACGACGTGCATGATACGACACCGCGTGGCACAGGTACGTCGTCAGCTGATGCTAGCACTGCGTCGCGGCAGATGAACTCCTCTCCCGCCAGTCCGATAAGGACTAGCAGCGGACGAGTTGTTCGTCCGCCGGCACGTTATGGTTTTGATTAATACATAGAATATTATTATGCACTGTATTGAAATATTTACTTACATAAATTTTCGGGATGTTAATTTAGTGAATTACTATATGAAATAAACTATTTACAGGCTTATGTACCTATTTATTATAAAGGAAAATAATTTATATTTGTAATGTAATTGTACTTAAAGATTTTGCATGAATTATACTTAATTATTTGTAAGGGAGGGAGAAGGGAGATAAGTATAGAAAAGTAATTGTATTTTTTTAATTATAGGGGGGAGATGTTGTGGGTGATTTTATAATATTTTTATAATGTGGGTAGGCATTAACGTTTAGTGAATAAACCAGTCGCTTTCCAGATGTCGTTTGATTTAGACCGTTATACTACAACAGATTACGTATAAGGTTCGGCAAATCATCCTAATAAGGATTACGTGACACTATAATGCTCCCTAATAAATTTCAATTTTTGTCTGTTTCAGGTACGACCACAAAATATTTAGACGCATTTGTCTGTATTACACTCCGTAAGTAATACGCCTTTTTATTTCCTTAATCCTATTTAAGAGGGCACACACGGCGTAAAGGCGAGGGCCGAGAGCCGAAAGCCGACGGCCGAGGGGACAAGACAAACGACGTCGTCCTCGCAGATACGACCGGACTATTATTGATGTTGTACCTGTACATACTGGGCCACTGTACACTGTACCACTGTTTGTTAGACAAGTTCTATCTTAAGTTTCTGAAGTTGTTGCACAGTATTATTGAGCTTACCTAGAACTAAAAATATTTTGAATACACGCACAATTATCATAATGATCTATCATCACAATTTTTTTTTAATTTTTTTCATAATATGAAAATTAATATAGGCCATATCATACTTTAAAATTCCAATGAATTAATTGCCAGGTATTTTTTCGACACGGCTAAAAGCAGCGTAATGTGTAGGTACATAAACCGTGTGATGTCCAAATCATTGTGTGAGCGGCGCGGCGGCTACCCGCGCCGCGCCGCGCCGGACAGTCGCGCGGTCCGTGATCGATGCCGCGACTGTTTGCATAGGACCAGTACGTACTATTTGACAGTATTGACACACCTTGATTAATAACAAATAACATCGTATTTTTACTCGCTGCCCAATATTGATCCGTTTAGGGAAAAGCGAAAAAATCAGCTGTGCTGTGTGTTTCATTAAATTTACCGAAGAAATTCACTCGATCGTGTAGCGGGCGTCGAATCGTGGCAATGTATTTACTTTTTTAATAAAATCGCACATACGGATCGCGACACGGTGCAGTCGTCAATGCGAGTGATGTAACACGAAGCGACGCGCGGCCGGCCCGCTTTAAAATTAGATAGATAGGTTGATTTTATTCAAGACGTTTATGCGATTGATGATCTAAATTTAACATAAATACCTAGGTATAACTATTAACTCATTTATAGTGAACTGAAATATACAATGAGGCGAGTTAAAAAAAACACACTTATCGACATAACTCTTACTTCTCCGGCCCAATAACGGTCGAGCAAAGTTCCTCAACATATTGACGTGTTAACAACATCAAAAACCTACCGTTCATTGTGTCGAGCGATCGTATTTCTTACTTTGTATCTGTCACGTGACACATGCGGACGTGCAGATAATCAAGGTAACCACGTTCAGTAACACGAGCCATCAATAAGCGAGTCCGTCCCCTGCACCACCCCGCCTCGCCCTCAGTCCGCGGGGACAAGGGTGTGTACTGATTTGTAATTTGGTACGCGCATCGCGTCGCGGGGCCGCGCGTTATTTCGCCACTTTAATATGAAATATGCTAAGAAGTTCCACTCCACGCAGATGTTGAACTAGCAGGCACTGCTCTATTTGGTACAATGAGCCAACATGAATAAGGTGCGTTATGTTGTACAACCCCCACATACCTAGGCAAACACCAGCCAAAATATGCATCCGCAAAATTTGTTCCTTAATTCAGATTTATTGACATTATAACGAGCAGTAGGACTTCTGGTCTTTATATCACGTGTCTTTATACAAGAGGAAGGGATCATCGTGCGTTAACTTTTTATAGCCGCCCTTAGGAACAAAGACAATCGCTTCAATTGCCGTGTCCATTGTATAAGAGTAGGACATGATCAAATTTATTTCTCTGTCGTTTATCTAACTTTAAAGCTAGGTAAAGCTACAGCCACTTTGAATTTTTACCAATCAAGGAAAATTTAAATTCGCATACCTTCGAACGAGAGGTCCTCACTTCGGGTGGTCGTATGCTTTTGTCTTTTTTGAAATTATTGTGCTGCAATGGTATTTTTAACTCTTAAAATTTTGGAATAAAGTACCTATTAATTTATATTCTGTCATAATATTGATATAAACACTAATTGTTACAATAATTATATAAAGGTACTTCGACTTGTTCGATAAACATGTTTGTTTCAAGCATATTGATCTCAACTTCGTCCTGGGCTCCTGGCCCATTCATTGTAATGACGCGAAATCTTACAGCGAAGAGTTCAAAACGGTAACTTTGTACTACACCGGCTTCTTATTGTGCGCGTACGAACTGCCTGCAATCAAAGTCAACATAAATGCGTCATTTACGTTCGTTACTTTTAGTGCTATGTACTGGTATTACAATACAATATTCATTTTTAAATAAAACCGCTTTAAGGATTTTATCGCGTTATAAATATTTACATTTCGGACCTTTTACAGCATCAATCGCGGTCATGGGTTTTATTTAAATTTGCCCAATATTCGCGTAAGTCTCAGAAACTCAGTATAATATTGTACAATAAGATGACACGTTTGGCGTAACGGCTGAGTGATCGACTTCTCTGCCACGTGTTGTGGCTTCGATTCCCACACGGTGCAAATATTTGTATGATCTACAGTTAGTTGTACCGGGTTTGGGCGTGAGATACAGGAGAAAATCCTAGTTTGGGGCAATATTTTATAAAAAAAAATGTAATTCATTTTACTCGGTGGTCGTACCTGAAGCACCTTGGTGTGTATATCGATTTTGCGCGTGAGAACCAGTTCCCCCCAATTGCGGCTCTGCTAGTCTGCAGTCCGTAGCAACTTATTTGCTGTTCTAGAAAAAAAACACCTCTTCAAGCATTCTACATTGTTAGTCCTCTAGTTACTTACTTACCTACGTATGTAGTCAATAAATTTGAATTTCACCTATAATTAAAGTCTTTCACTTCGACCTGTATTTTCATGGAAGCTACCTGTTGAATAGGAATATTTTATTTGAGTAAAGTATTAGAAAATGTTGACTTCTAAATAAGCTAAAGTAACGCCTAAGAATTTTGTTAAGAGTCTGAGCTAACGTTTGATTAATGGCGGCAGGAAACATTACAAAAGCACGCGGCGCGCGGCGCGGGCGGGAGTCTCGAGGCTCTCTCACAACTGTAACAAAAATTATTTTTGACACTTAGCAGCATATCGCGGGTCGGTGCCCGCCACCCGTTTGTAAGGGCACAGATAAGGGTACTTATAGGTAGTAGGTACATTCTAGCTCAAATATTAAGTTCCAATCCAAAGCACGCAACATTGACTTGTAGAAACCATGTGCGTACACAATAAATGGTAAAAGACAACATTATGAGGAAAGATTTCCTCGACTGCGGGTGAAGTCTATCGACACGCATTAGGCCAGGCGTGATGAACGCCCGACGATGACAGCCCGGCCATTTCATTGTAAGAGGAAACCCGTGTCCAACAGTAGGACAGTAAATGGGTTGGTGATGATGATGGTGATATTCTGGCACAATATCATTAGAATAATATCAAGACAATCGTCTCTGCGGACATCACTGTATTTATAGGTAAATGGTCAAAGGTATAACCTATATGTATAAGTTACACAGACTAGCTCACAACACACATACTTAGCTTAACACCTAGTTACAAGCAGTTGGCACATAAAATCGGTTGAAGCACTCTTTACTTTAAGTTGTAGAAGTGAAGAAAACAATATTAACTAAAGAACTTCCTCTTATCTGATTAAAGAACTTACTGGGTTCTTCGAAACAATATAGGGCGTATACTGTACTGTGTATGGGAACTTTGCGAACTATCCTTAATTCCTTACAATTTGATCATGTTGTCCTATGGAAAGAAAATTATAATTTTATTTATAGTTTGTGTTAAAAGCCTCATTTATATAGTGGTCCCAAGCGCGATTGCTACGAGTTCGATCCTGAGTTCGATTCCCAGATGGGTTTTACTTTGAAATTCTCAGTAGCAGCTTGAAGTTGACGATTTGTGCCTGGTTAATGGCAATAGTCTTGCCCCCTATTACTTGGAACCTAAACATCCTGGGAGTATTGTCATACCTACATTAGTGTGCCTCTGCCTAGCGCTTCGGGGAATACATGCATGATGGTATGTTATGTTTATGTTAAATATCACTGTAAAATATTGTAAGATGCTGCTTCTTAGAAGCCACTTGTCGTTCTCTGGGTACTGTTTATGACTATGTTTTTAGCTAGAAACAGTTTCAAATCATCTTACCTACAAGTCCTACACTATTATGTGGATGTCTCACGCTAACAAACGAAGTCATTCACTAACTAAGTGATAGCATATCTATTAGTTTCACAACACCGTCTACAGTCTTAACCTAGCACAATACTTACAAGCTCTCGCCTGAAGCCGAGTCTCCGCGTTCATTCCCGTTAGTTGATAACTTTAATTAACACACACTTTTGCTTATTACAGCGGCGTGGTGTGTAATAAGCTCGGCGGTGCTTATCCGACGCTCTATCGTTAACTATTCGTTGGCCGTGCGCTATACAGAACAGTATGTAGGTGAGATCCCGCAGAAGGTTCGCCACAAATCTCTCGCACATTCAGGCTGAACGAAATTTCCTTTCACGTACAATTTAAATGTTGTTTGTTTCAATATTATGTTTAGAGTGGACCTTCTCCACTGTGTAACGTCGGTGTCGGCAGGTGCGCGCGGTGTAATTGGCCGTAGCTCGCGTTAATGAAGCCCGCCAGGCAAGCGATAACCTTGCCCAGCCCTACGCACCTCTTGCCGCCTGCCTTACATCGGCAACGTGTAATGCCTAGATATTTTACAACGAAGTAATGTTTTCAGGCACATCTAGAGATAAGATGCCTGAAATACGGTATAGTTTCCGCGAAGCTCGTCGGTACAGCAAGAAGAAATAAAATATACCGAGCCCTTATCCGTGTAAAAGACGACTTAGTCGTAAGTAGATTTATAATATTTTTAGAAAACGTCGTTAAATCTCGTAGTCAGCATACAGTTCTGTTATTGCTGTAATCATCGTTCATTGCGGTTCCAGTTGCGATTTCGATCGGTTTTTCTGTACTTACATAACTTTGAGACAATTTCGATTGAAAGTCACGTCACATCACACATATTCGTAAATAACTTTCTTCCAGATAAGTTCGTTATCAACAATGTGGAGCACAACTATGTTTATTTCAGCCCAAGTATACACAATTATCCTAAGCCTAGCAGAACTTTGAATAAGGGCAAACTATTCCTTTAGCTATCGGATTAGGTACGTGTATGAAGTCGTAACGAACCACGTGACAAAACTACTACATTTGATGACGCTATAAGGTTGACAGAATATGAAGACATCTTAACTTACATTAGAATCTATAACCGATCGAATTAAAATTATAGATACGAAAATTAATTTTGGTTAAATTCGGGATGAAGAAAATATAAACATAGAATACTCGTATAACGGTTATGACAAACTGTAAATATTCAACGTTAGAAACCGAAATGTTGGCATTGTATATTATACAAAGGAGATATAAAAGTTTCGACATCCTTAGGTAAAACTAGGTTTGACTGATTTTTACTATCAATAATTGGTTTTAACCAATTAGGAGTTGAGTTCAGTTTAAATTATACAATTAGTATAGTAAAACTGAAATATTGATTAACAATCTGGTACATTGATTTATCTCTTCAAGAGATAAATCAGATAGATAGATTATTTGATACGAAAAGTGTCATGTCATGTCAGGTAATCTGTGGGCGGGCTGCACGCTTCAAGCACAGCTTGTGCTACAAAATGTACGTTATGTGTTAAAACAGAGTGGACCTAGCAACTAGTTACAGCGCGGGTGTGACACGTTTTCAGATATTTCAATTAGAGCGGTCGCACCCGTCACGTGTAACGAATACTTACAATGCGGTACATTGCCGCGCTGACACCGCCCACCACAGTTTATAACCCACTGAGCGCGCAATGAACTATCATGTGCTGTCCATAGCTTCGTTCACCTCCACATTCTAATAAATTACTTTCAATATTATCATAAAGCTGATGGTGCTCGTATATGGCTGAGCCTTGGTCGGCCGGATATGTCTACGCCAAGGAAAGTGCTAGTCCGCAGTCCTCCTTACACATGTTGGCTTCCAACACCGTCAGAATAGTGCTATGTGATGTTCAATCTCGAGCAAGCAAATTCACAGTAGGCTATCTATGTTATAACACGACATAATCTACACAATAGAAAGAGAGAAAGGACATCACGTGGGTGTTTCCTGTTTACTGACTACCCGCTGAGCGTCGGCACCGGCCACGACGACCCCGCGCCGGTAATTGACGGACAGTGCTCATTACACGTAAACACAAATACAATGATTAACTTCAATTAATCGTACCTATCTCCCCACTTGTGGTTGACCTCGTCTATTGCGTCTATTGTATTGTTGTACAGCTGTACTTATTGCCGTTAACCTACGTTTCTTACGTATTTCCATAATGATGTTTCAATAATTTAAATAGAGTAATTAAATGGAGTTAATCGAAACAAAAGTGGAAGAATATTTTTTCCATTCTTTCATAGAAAAAATTGTCTTCCACTTTTGTTTGGAACTTAGACGGAACATCATGATTTGCAGCCTCACACATACCATCATAATAATTAATGTTTGTACAGCGTCGGTGTATTTCGCGGCGGGAGATTTTAATATTTAGCACGCAAAGATGATTTACGAGGCGATTACACGCGTGACGCGTCAATCTACGTCACGGCGACGTGACGACCGCGACACGCTAGCGCCGGCGACGTGCTTGCATACAAACAGAAGAACATTTTGTTTACTTGTCGTCTGCACACTTGGTGCAGTGGTTAAGGTGTTCACCTCATATCGAAACAAATATCCATGTAACACATATCTTTTATTTTTAGGTGTGCTTTTGTTAATTAATTGTATGTTTTTAACATTTACCACGACACTGGGCTTGTAGAAAAGAAATGAACTAATGACATACGATCGAATTATTCGTTTCATTCTACAATCACACGTCTATAAATATCGCTTGTTTCTTTTCATGATCAAGAAATATTGTTGTATATAGCCAATTTATACTTCACAGAGATATTCACAGTTTTTAGTAACCTTAATGATATCGTACTCGACTGGGTAGTCGTGTTTGAACCTACTTCACAAATTAATTTAAATGAACTCTATAACGTGCACATACGCAGTGCATGATAATAATTCACGGAACTTAGCCGCCTAACTAACGTTAAGTGAATGCGATCGTTTCACCGACTGGCGCGGCATTAGAGGCACCTCGCCGAGTTCATACTTAATCTTAATCCCGGATAACTTCGCCTCAAACCGACCTATTATAATTCGGGCGCTGGAGTCAAGCCACGTGTACCACGCAGAATGAGTTACAGAAGCTCCACTCGTAACTGTGTAGTACAGTCTCCTGCCATTACAAAGAATTAAATTTGGTTTCAAAGAATAGTGATTAATTAGAAGATAGGTGTTAGATATTTACGTACAGTAGGCACGCATAAAAAATACTGCGACGGGCGTTGCCAATATAGTTTTTATAAGAATTTAAAAACACTGCATTTTTTTTTATCGTGATAGGCTTACGCTTGACCGCCAGTTTGCCTGATGTTAAGCGATACTGCGATCTACGATGGAGCGCGCTTGCCTAGAAGAAACCGATTCACTCGTGATTTAAAGACACCCAGATTATATCTATCAGGGAAGACCCACTCGGGAAGTGCATTCCATATTTCAGCAGTACGCATTATAAAAGTGGACTTAAAGCGTTTCGTTCGGGCTTTGAATTGTTGAACAGAATGATGACGAGGTGAGATAGTAATTGAATGGTGTGTAGTTACTGTGTGATCCACTCACCATCCGTCTGCCGGCTGTGTGATGCCTGTGTAGTGGCAGCTCGCAGCGCTCCCTAACTCATATTTGATTACACGGTATTACATGGTGTCAGCCGACTTACTGATTATATGCTTTAGTGCACGGATACTGCTTTCATTACATTCATTCACAGGCATTCGAAATTCGTATAATTTGAGAACAACTTCACACATTAAATTATTTCTCAGAATAATATTTTATTATTGCCTGCTCATCATCATTACGTTTAACGCCTTACTTATGTCTCGGGGAACAACAACAAAGTATAGTTACAACTGATATCTACGAGTATAATATATAGTTACAATACTAAATATAATAGTAGGTACAATTTAGTAGCTAGGTACATAGGTATTCGTTAGTTCTTGTTTCACAGCGGAATTGTGTTACACGAATGCTGGGGATTTTGCAATTCGATTTCTCTCGTTAGCCCTGCCCCTTAGCTGCCCTTTCTAAATGAATGTAAAGTGAGTCCGACACGAGTGTGTCGCGCAGCTGTAAATACATATCGTGCGGCCGTAAACAATGCTACCTAGGCGACTGAACAAGCTGATTACCTGGCGAGCGCCGCCGCCGCCGACACCCGCCGATGATATCCGTCTAATGAATTCAGTGCGCCGCCTCCACCTAACTCGCGCTATTTCAATTACTGCACCCGCTACACGGATACGTCTCCCGACTACGATACCGCGTTCAGACCACGTACGTAGCCGCCCGTGAAAGGTAATTGGAGATAGCTACGTGCACTCGCCCAGTAATGGATACTAAACATGGACGGAGTTGTGGTACAAGGCGAAGATAGCGGTGCAAGCTAGGTGTCTGCATTCTCAATTAGGCAATTCTAGGATCATAGGTAGCATGGCCTGTGACCTGCCTGCGACACGGTGGGAGGAGGATGTCTATATTATCTATGAGAGGAATAATATCCGAGTGCCAATAATTGGTGCAATTGACATTCTCAGGCACTGCGTGTTACGAGAGAGCTATTCCTGATGAGCGTATACCCGCACGCACGATGCAATCATAAAGTATGTATAATTTGCGAGTAAACCACATGTTTCAGTAAACAATGCGAGTTTGTCTTTAATATGTTAGAGTTCATTTTCGTAGCGGAAATACCCTTTCCATTCAGATTTAAAAATATACTGAAGTATAAAATAAAATAGTGATTTACCTACGTGCGGCGTCGGCGGTGACGTCGATGCGCTCTTCGACGCGACTCTGATAACGCGGCGGCTCGCTGGCGCGTTGGCAGGTGAATAGTTATGAACAAAAGCAGGCATTATGTACGCGGAGTGGATTACGCCGCGTATTGTAGGCTACGGCCGCCACCCGCTGCGCCGCTACTGAGCAAAGGCGAGGCTCACCGCGGCGGATTAACAGCGAGCTCGGAGCTCGTAGCCCGCGCGATGCGACGCCGTGCCGAGTCTTAATAGGGTTACCATCCATCAAGATTTTGCCTCACATGTCAAAATATCATTGTTGGCTCGCGCCCAACTATGATTGATATCAGGTCATTTAACGCACCCGGTTATTCAAAAACGCAAAACCATTTAGATTTTTCTTCTGAAAATATAATATAGGCTGACTGATAGGTAATTAGTGTAGAAGTGTCTCTGGACAAGTTGATATCTTTACATATATTAAGTCTGTAGAAAGGTCGTGTCTTTAATTGCAAGATATTGGGAAAAAAATCATTATTTGAGTAATTTAAAGATACTGAAGCCGAATTAATGGTTTTTGGAAAAAATGTCTGTCTGTATGTATTTCTGAATGTTCGTTTATAACTCAAGATCTACTTGACGGATTTCTATGAAATCTTGGGTATACGCAATGATATAATACTATTAGATACGCCATGTTCATAGTAAATGTCATTTAAAATTGAGTCGCGCTACATGTCCATACCTAGAAAATTAAACATTTTAGGCTTTCCTAATAAGCGCGCGCATAGATACAAGCGGCCTAAGATGAAAAGAAATAGCACTAAGCAGTTGTCTTAAATGACACATTTGATATGTCCAGTATGTCCGTATATAGTGACGTGTGGCATGAAAAGTATTGGGTCCCTTTCTCTCATACTAATAACTTAATAAGGCATGCGCTGACTCTTTCTTTCATTTTAAATTTTATTTGCAACGAAAAAAATAACATAAATTGTACGGAAGCTAAGAATTTATTAACTTACTTGTGATAAGATTCTCCATGCTCTTTTCTTACTTTAGTTTAATAATTTGTGCAGTATCGCAGACCAAGTCGGCACTTTTAAATAAAATTAAAATTTATTTCTGTCAACAGCGCTGTCGAACACACTTCTGCACCGTACGTCGGTCAACCGCATATGTGACACTACAAATCACACATTGCCCACGAAATAATATTCGCATTTGAAGGATGATAACATGTCTACCTCTTTTTAACTATATAATGTCATTGGGTATACGTAGATTATGAGCCAGGTTAACATTTACGGTACTTTTTATCCGACTACAACTGCGCAAAAAAAGAGGTATACTATTTTTTCCATACTTTTCGTAGAACATCCTTAATCATTGAGAGAAATTGGAAAGAAATACATTAGCAGTATTGGCAGTTTCATAAGACAACTTTTGAGCTTACTTTTAATTAAATCTGTTCACTTTATCTAAAGTTATTGCAATATTTAACTACCCATTGAAAACGAACAGTAAAAATAACCATTCAAGTTAATTTCACGTATAAATATGTACTAGACTTGCAGAGATTAAAAATATAACAAAATAAAGCATATTCAAAATAAAAATATACTTACGGATATTAAATAAGATAAAGTAAATGCCTAGCATACTGATTTAACCAATTTTAAAGTAAAGTAAAGATGTTAACTAAGGGTGTAATTTTTTTCTCTAACAACTAATACGATGTCATTACTACCACATTCAATATTTGATTTGACATTACAGGTGTCATTTAGGTTGACATGACCGTTGTTTTCTTCCTTTGAAGGAACGTAGACAAAGTCATTTCATAACATAAAACCGCCACGGTGTAGAAACTGTACTACTAGTACTATATTATATTTAGAATTAATAAAAGAAAATAAATGATTGTTAATGGTGTGGATATATTTATGGCTATGATATCAGTTCAGATGTAACAAAGACAAATGTATCAGGTAAGTAATAAAATGTTGTCTATAAAATAAATGAATGCCTGTCATCCACTGTGTGTGTGTGTGTGTATGTGGGCAACTTGACCGTCACGTATACATATATGATTTGACAGGGTTTTTTTAACACAGTGCGCCGCTTAGCTATTAAACATCGTCGATACGCAATGTTCTAACGGCGACTGCAAAATTTCTGTTACGTTCCGGCCAAATAATGAGAATCGTGACGTGCACAAGTGTCGCGTTACGTTACGTCACTAGACAGGTGATGCGATTGTCTGAGTGACGCTGCGACACTCCGCCGCACTAACGCGGTTAGCGCGCGCTCTCCATGTGACATCACACTGATCTTCTGCTGCCGAAAGACCACGAAATAACACGAAATTTTCATTTCATCTATTGAGATATATCACGTGGGCTTTAAAAGAATTTAATAGGTCCGTCTGCAATGTCCTTACATGAACTAACTTACCCCGACAGACGTCTAGCAAGAAGGCATCGCCTCATAAATTGCAATACTAGTCGCACGAATATGAGTGAACCTTCTGTTGTCGTGTACAAATGGATACGACGTTACGCAGTAATAGTGTTAGTCCGTGTCACAGTGCTCAGCTCACCTGCCCTCCGCCACCATCCCGACACTCCGTTGTATCGACGTAGCCGCCGCGCATCGCCGACGTTCAACTCGCTACACACTTGAATAGAAATTGTAAAATCTGAGATTATGATAATCTGGATTATTCAATTCAAATCATAAACAAAATAAACAGCCTAATAGGTAATAAGGGAACTATGAAATTAGCATGTCATAAATAATTACTTCCTTTTATTTATTGTTAGAAAAAATTAAAACTTACAAAACCTCTTGTTTTATTAAGACATTGATATACAAGAACAATAATAATTATTCCGTCATATCATCAAGTGTCACGGCGGCTCATGCGCGGTCTGTTTCCGCGCCGTCCAGTCCATCAGTCACATACACTACGAGTATATGACTTAACCCGTAATTATACGAAACTGCTTCATGTTATAAAGCATGACTCACTTTAACGCATGTGTTTACTTTAACGTATGCGTAAAAGCACATAGACCACCGTTAAACGGCATCGTGAAGGAAAATATCCTATTGACTAAAATTACTTGTACATTCTGTTAGTGTTTATGGTAATTATAAACTTTATTTACTGTTAATGTTGAAGTTATTTGCTTGCATTTCCACGTACATTTATGTGTGTTATTAAGATTACATATATGCGATGCAATGGTATGTATGTAATGAATGGTAAAGGTTAGACTGTTTGCTTTATACTTAATGTTAACTCGATAAATTCCGACTACCATTAATTTCAACTATCTTAATGTTCATTATTTTTAATTTTATTTATAGTTTTTGCAAGAGGCATAAATATATGCAAACTCGTGTGACTGGCTTGAGTAACCACCGCTATTAAATCATTAATTAAGTGGGTTATTAGACAAGTAAGTCAGGTTGAAAAGTATCAAGGTTTATGTTTGACACCAGAAGAGAATAGGAGACTTTCCTATTAATCTTTTATTACATAAACAGATAAAAATTATTTACTCGCGTATATTCTTGCTCCCGCGTATGTCATCACAGTTTTGACAACCTGCAAAGAGGACGAAAAAATTAAGTAGCAGGAATAACATAAACATACCATCATGCCTGTATTTCCCGAAGGGTTAGGCAGAGGCGTACTTAATGTACACCCACTGTTCGCCGGTATGTTTTATGTCCCATGTTAT
Source organism: Acronicta aceris (assembly GCA_910591435.1). Taxonomy (NCBI): domain Eukaryota; kingdom Metazoa; phylum Arthropoda; class Insecta; order Lepidoptera; family Noctuidae; genus Acronicta; species Acronicta aceris. The sequence continues at coordinate 175,950 of OU342767.1, read as the reverse complement.
AGGGGGCGAGCCTATAGCCATTAACCGGGCACAAATCCAGACTCCGATTTGCTACTGAGAATTTCATAGAAAAACCCATTTTCATAGCACTTTGGTCGACCTGGGTCACGAACCCAGGACTTCTAGTGTAGCAAAACATTAACATCGCGCACACACTCGTGCAGCTTAACGAGCGCACGCGCATATCGCCTGTATTATTGATTTTAATTATCATCAGTGAGCTATGAATTAGCTACGTGACGCTGCATGCGGTACTCAACAAGCGCTACATACTCAAGTGAAATAAAATACATTATGACAAAGTAATGAAGGCGTGCAACATATATCATTAGCGATACTAATACAAAACTCCATTATTGTGATAATAGTTATCGTTAAAGTGGTCGGATGTCTGATGCTTTTACAGTATTTTCTATTAAGAGGAATCGCCGGTTAGTAGTATGAAAGGGACGCAAGACATGGAATTGCTTTTGACCAACGTACCGGAAAATGAGAAACGTCACGGCGCAAGAAAAACTTAAATAAAAACCTATGACCTAGAACTAAGTGTGCGGCGGCCGGGCGGGAGGTTTAGCGCCGGTCTAGATAAAAACATAAACCAGTGTGATTGAATAACCGCGCGCATGAATTCTTACATTGATTAAAATAGTATCAATTCTGATAGTAGGTACCTACTATCAGAAATCAGTACGGACTGCCACTGCTGGCGCGCTCGCAGGTGGACGTACAGAAAGTGCTCCGTAAAGTTTTAATATTTTTATTATAGTAAACAAATAATTTCTATACAAAGTTAATTACATTATAAATAATTTCATCAGTGATACAGATACTTATTTTCGTATAGTTTAAATAAACTACGATACATTAAATTTCAAAAAGTGCAATATCAATAATACATTACAAGCAACCAGTGAGTCACGCTACAGCTGATTCCTATGCGTCGCAAGGCGGTGAGTCATACGGCGCACTGCGTGCAAAATTCATTACCTTATATGGTCATCAATTGAGCTCTTGCACTAATTGCCTCTTCATAAGCGACAAAATAGGCCAACGATTTGGACGAACAAAGTCAAGTTACGGTGGCGCTAGGAGCTCGGAGGCGGACTTGCAAGTCAAGTACTGTAAGTTCGAAACCCAGGAAGCGACGACACTTTTTGGATTTTATTTTAAGTTTTAAAGCCTTATTTATCCATAGAGGCAAACAAGTTTTGGAATAGAAGTGCTATTTTCCTAGTTTCTGTTTTTATTTGTTGACGATGCCGCCAATTCGAACACCGCCGCCGACCCCAACTTCTGAGTCTAAAGACGGACAAGGCTTGCCCATACCTGCTATTACAAAAGCCGCTCGTGGCCAGCAGGTGACCGACTCTGAAAATATCACGACCCGCAAGCGAAAGCACGATGATGAAAACAGAGTCTTTATGGACGAAATTCGCGAGCTGCTAAAATCTTACAGCTCGGAGACGAACAGCAAGTTAGAGGCGCTGCATAATGCCGTTCATGACTTTCGGTTGGAGATACAAACGGAATTAGCTAACCTTAAAGTAGCCATTAGTTCCTCCAACACACGCCTGAATATCCTTGAGGGTAAAGTAGCAGCCCTGGAGCAGCGTCCCGTCGCTGGCCCGACGGAGCCCACGCATATAGATGGTGTCGTCGAAGAGCTCAAGCGCGACCTTAACGACAGGGATCAAGAGCTGCTTGCAAATGATATAGAGATATCGAACTTGCCGGAAACAAATGCTGAAAACCCAGTCCATATTACAAAGTTAATTGGTCAAAAACTGGGAATTAACCTTGAGGACCGGGACATCGTCAGCGCAGAGCGAGTGGGTGGCCGTCACTTAAATTCAACTAGCCCTGGGGGAACCGTGGAATACCGCCCGCGAGCTATCGTTGTCCGGCTCGCGCGACGCGATCTCCGTGATGATCTCATGAATAGCGCTCGTGTAAGGAGGGGAGTCACAACATCTGACCTCAGCATGACTGGTGCAACTAAAAAAATCTATTTGAATGAGAGACTGACCAAAACCAATCGCCAGTTATTTCGTCAGACTCGCGCTGCTGCCAGTCTACACGGGTGGAAATTTGCTTGGACAAAGCGCGGGCGAATATTGGTCCGCAACAAGGCTGGAGACCCGACGCGCAGGATTCGTTCTGAAGCGGATATCCTTACTTTCATCGGCCCAACAGATAAATCTTAGTTATAATAATAATATTTGCTATTCTAATAATAATGCTGTTGGGATTGGTTGGGAATTTTCAATTTATTATCAATTTTTAATTTATCATCAATTTTTAATTTGTTGTGAGATTTACATTTGTTTTGAATTTTCAAGTCGCTTTAAAATTTCAATTAGTTATTATATTATGATTTATTATTCAATTCGTTGTGGATTGTTACTTTATTATATATTCTCAATTTGCTGTCTATTTTCAATGTATGATCGATTTTCAATCAGTAATATTTCCTTGGAGTCAGTAGTATTTTATGGTGCAGTTGTCTGTTGCTTCGGTCGTTCTTTCAGAGTTATATCTCAGTCATTGACGGCGTTCGGAGAGCTACTGTATATACTGTATTTTCCTTATATTATTGCACAATATCTGTTTATATTCTATAAGAAACATATTAATTTAAATTTCGATTTATTGCTATATACATACTATTTACAATTAACTTATACAATAATAATATTATTAACAACTAGCTTTTGCCAGCGACTTCGTCCGCGTGGAATAGTTACTTTGTTCCCTAGTTCTTCGCCCGCGGTTTCACCTCCGTTGCCCCGTTCCTAAGGGTTGTAGCGTTACGCGTTAGCGCTTAATCACTCATTTTCCCAACATTTCCCTTCACTGCTCTGCTCCTATTGATCGTAGCGTGATGAAAAGTATACTATAACCTGTGGTTTGGGCTGTGCGTTGATAGATCACTATGTCAATCAGTCAGTCACCTAACGTAAGAGTAGACAAATATAATCAGAAAGCTCCGAACTGCTAAGCTATCGGGAGTTACACGTGATAGTGTGAGTCAACCATAAAAGATAGACATTTGCTGTCGTGGAATATTTTTTATATAATTTTAAGGAGAACATTTCCGTCATACATGATTTCTGTGTAGCTTTAACCATTAAGGCTGCACACGCGACGGAAGCTTAAAAAATGGAGTAAGTTCTCCGGTTTTCCCAACATTTCCCTTCACTGCTCTGCTCCTATTGATCGTAGCGTGATGAAAAGTATACTATAACCTGCCCAGGAGTATGAAGAACAATTGTACCAAGTTTCGTTGAAATCCGTCGAGTGGTTTTTGTTTCTATAAAGAACATACAGACAGACAGACAGACAGACAGACAGACAGACAGACAGACAGACAGACAGACAGACAGACAGACAGACAGACAAAAATTTAACTGATTGCATTTTTGGCGTCAGTATCGATCACTAATCACCTGCTGATAGTTATTTTGGAGATATATTTCATGTACAGAATTGACCTCTCTACAGATTTATTATAAGTATAGATGAGTATATTTACAAAAACACGTTTACCACTTATTTACATAAATACAAACGGTGACAAGGTTTACACGCTGGTTATAATATTTTTTGGTTACTACAATGGTTCGTAAAAAACATTTAAAGTTTGGCCTACTTAATGCTGGCTCTCTAGGAACAAATCATGACGAGTTTCTGTTAGCTATGGACCACCAAAAAGTAGACATAATGGCCATTAATGAGACATGGTTGCGTCCCGGGGAAGAGGGTAGGGCACCTAAAGTTCCAGGATATAAGCTAAAACACATTCCGCGACCATTTTCAATAAAAAGGGGACGCGGAGGAGGCGTAGCTTTTTACATCAAGACTGGGGTCTGTGCCAGAGTAACGAACCACCCTGAACAGCCCGACATAGAACAGATGTGGTTGACTCTCAACATAAATGGCAAAAGACTACTGATAGGAACGGCTTATCGTCCACCTTGGTCAAAACTCACTAAATTCCTGGAAGGTTTGGCAGACAGTATTAGCGCACTGGGGCCATATGACAATGTGGTGCTACTAGGCGACTTCAATGTTAATATGCTGGAGGCGAACAGTGTCAGAACAAGATGTGTGTTGGAGTTTTTAAACTGCTTCAGCCTTAACCAGATTGTCTGTACAGCCACGCACTTTGTTGGTGACAGTGGCACACTGATAGACATTATCTGCACTGACATTGGAGTACGCACGGTTGAGATAAATCACATTCCCGAGCTTGGCCACCATTCATTTATTACCTGTGACACTTTAATAAAAAAGGATAAGCCTACACCTAGAATTGTCTACTTCCGTCAGTTAAAAGATATACTAGATGACTACTTTGTATCGGATTTAAACTCAATTCCGTGGACTGAAATAAGTGTCATGAGCAATGTTGACGAAATGGTTGAGATTTTCAGTCTAAATATAAGGTGTCTTTTTGATTTGCATGCACCCCTGAAGAAAAAGATTCTGAAAGGCCAACAAACCCCATGGATCACTGAAAATATTCGGCTAATGTTCAAGTTACGGGACGAAGCCAAGCGAAAATGTCGAGGAACATGTGATGTATCAAGGAGATACTACCGGGACCTCAAAAAACAGGCAGCCACTGGACTAGTCGCAGAGAAGAAGGCATATTTCACTAGTCGCATAAATAATAACATTAAAGATCCTAAAGTCCTATGGAGGAACCTGAAAACCGATGTGCTTCCAGACCATAAAGATGGTCAGCTGCCAAGACATTTTGATGACCCGGATGCGATCAACAGGGCTTTTCTTGAGGTGCCGGGAGGATGTTATGACAATATATCGCAACTCACGTTTTTTGAACATCACAGATATGGCTCTGCAAAATTTGACCTTCATACAGTCGACTGTGATTACGTCCTGAAGATTATTAGGGGCTTTAAATCAAATGCACAGGGCATCGATGGGATAAGCCTGGAGATGTTAAACCTTACTTTACCAACAACCTTACAGGCCATCACCAGTATCATTAATGCCTCAATACTTTCTCGCACATTTCCCGATATGTGGCGCTCTGGCATTGTTCGTCCAATCCCGAAAACTTCCAACCCAACAACCGACAAGGATCTTCGACCAATCAGCATTCTACCTTGCTTGTCTAAGGTCCTGGAACGTGTGGTTTATCTGCAGTTGGTAGAATATTTGGAAGCGCACAACATTCTACCGGATCTACAATCTGGCTTCAGGAAGGGCAGGGGCACCGCAACTGCTCTCTCTGACGTGGTGGGCAATATTTTGGAAGCGCGTGACAGGGGAGAGGGCTCTATTTTGACCTTGTTGGACTTTTCGCGGGCTTTTGATGCGATAAACCGCGCACTGTTACTCTCCAAGCTCTCCTACTACGGGTTCTCCGTGGAGACAGTCAAATGGTTCGACAGTTACCTTTCAAATAGGAAACAATGTGTCGAAATTCGTAAGGAGGATGGTTCTATACACACATCTACCCCTAGAGACGTAATGAGAGGTGTGCCACAAGGATCCATTCTTGGGCCTGTTCTCTATATTTTGTATAGTGCAGATGTTATCTCCACATTTGTAAATTGCAAATACCATCTCTATGCTGACGATATTCAGCTTTATATATCGTTTAAGCCGCAGGATACTTCATTGGCATTGCAAAAAATTAATGAGGACCTCCAAAGAGTAGTAGCATGGTCAGAGCAAAACTCGCTTGTACTTAATCCAATTAAGTCTAAGTTTATGGTTCTTGGGAGTAAACAACAAATTGAATCAATATTATCCAGGAACCCTAAAATAATTATAAGAGGCGAATCAATAGACCATGTGAAAACAGCTTTCAATTTGGGACTATTAATAGACCCAGAACTGAGATTTGAGGCACACATTGCTAGTGTAATGAAGACCTGTTTTTATAGACTGAAAATCTTATATCGAGTTAGACAGTATTTGAGTGTAAATATCAGGAAACAACTAGTGGAGAGTCTGATACTGTCTAAACTTAATTATTGCGACACTGTCTATGGACCGTGTCTATTATCTAGAACAAAGCAACAGGTTCAGCGCATTCAAAATGCTAGTGCACGCTACTGCTTCAGCATTCCGAGAAGAAACCATGTAACACCATACCTTAATGAGCACAAAATGCTTAAGATGGAAGCACGAAGAAAATTGCATTTGGCTAGTCTACTGTTTGGGATCATGGCTACAGGGAAACCTGATTATCTGTACAAAAAACTGGAGTGGAGACAAAATAAACTAAAGCTTCGCTTACGGTCAGTAGTTAACCCATTGTCAGTACCTAAACACAGATCTACAGCTTTTAGAGGGTGCTTCAAATATGCAGCTACACGCTGCTGGAATGATCTGCCGCCCCCAATCCGCAGCCTGAAAAGCAAATATAGTTTTACTAATCATGTAAAAAGATATCTCATTGGTTTACAACTCTATTAGCTAACAAAAAGGGTAAATTTTATATATACAATCTGGAGCAATTGAACTTCTGTGTTGTGTTGCAGTTTTTCCCTAGCATTTTGTTAGTGAGAAATTGTGATTGTAAATGCATCCAGGATACAGTAGTAAACCTTAGAGTAATGTTTAACAATCAATCAATCAATCAAATCAGCCTATTGTTTAACAAAACCAACATAAAAAATATATTATTTACACTATACCTCAAGGTCATGGCTGACAAGTATGGGTGCAGATGCATTGCAGGATGGACACCGTTGAGGTTTCTCTTCTCTTTCTCTGTGGTTGGAGCCCTATGGACAGCTTGGATTCATGGAAACACTTGAACCATGTCGCCTGAAATATTTTGTTTATACTTGTTATTCTATAACTGTGTATGCATTGAATTTAGTTAATACTCTTTATTTAGATGCTATAATTTAGAATTCATTTAAGGTACTTATATAATGAAAATAAAATTAAAATTACATACCTATTGATAAATATTCACAATTTACTCCAATTACTTGTTATAAGTAATATTTAAATCTTAATTATTTATTTATTTTTATTTATTAAATCCACTCACATGACATATTGATAATAATGTATCTTTTATCAATATAATTATTTATTAATATACAGCAGCTTATTCATGTATTTGTTTCTGAATGTGTTCTTGTGGGTTGTCGCCATCAATGGTGGCACGAGGGTGTCGCTGAAAATCAGCGTTGTTGGCATTCCCATGAGTGCTAATAACTTCAAAGCTGAGCGATAGCCTATTTCACCTCATACGAGTGACACACAACTGCTCCACATTACTAATCCAATCTCTTTATTATTATCTTCCATTATAATCTAAATTTGAAATTGTTTATGTTTATGTTGACATAATTATTATAATATTTTATTAATGATTTTTACGCATGTCTACAAGTGCATTCTGTTGTCACTGTCAGTGTCATAATGTTGTGTGACATTGGAACAGTGCTGCCAAAAAAAATTGATATTTATGCAAAGTTTTATTTTATTAATCTTAATGTGTGATACTTTATATCTGTCTCTGTGTGTCCTTGGTTGAGGGAATAAATATGTTTTCTTTCTTTCTTTCTTTCTTTCTACTATTAGTACTTTGTGATTTCGAAACTGGACTCCGATGTACGCTACCGATATAACTTTAATTTCTATAGATTACAAGCATGTAACTTATTTTAAGTGGTATATTACTACAGCGAAATGAAAAGCAATTTTAGCGAAAGATAAATCTAATTACCTTCAGCTTTTGACGTGCATATAGGAAACAGTTACATATCTATTGTTATTTAATTGCTATAATATACATAGGCATAGCTGAGCTACATATTCCACATCCATCTGAATAATTGAAAAAACAATTCCATTTACGTACGTATGTACCTAACTAATCTCCCTATGACAGAAGCACGACACACGACTCGCTGATTGATGACAGCGTAGCACTTTCGTAGACACGCCGTAGCACGTAGCACCACGTAGGGTTGTCACTCGCTCGCATTACTCTCTCGTGCTGAGTGGAAGACGCGCGTTAATGAATGGAACCATAACACCGACGTCAGCAACCGGTGACGTTGTTTCCTAGCCGAGTCAACTTTTAAGACTTCGGCTTTTGACCTCCATGGTACAATGCAGGTACAGAAACTCTACTCTGTACAATGTTATTAAGAAAATCATACATGCATAATTCAGAATAATAATTACGTTTGTTAGCTAGAATAAATAGCTATTAATACACTAGAATAAATAGCTATCTATTATTACATAATACACAATTAATACATAAATTAGGAGTGAATGTGCGCCTTTATTTTGTGAATTACATAGCTTTGATATTCAGTAGGCGACACGCGCGGTTTCCATGTGTGATTTCAATTTGATTTTGTTAGTGTTACCTGCCTCATTAGTCTAGTGGTCGTGACCGCGACTGCTAAGCTAGAGACACTTTGCTCGACCTGGGAATTAATTACGATTCAATTCCCAGGTCGAGCAAAGTGTTTATTGGGTTTTTCTATGAAATTCTCAGTAGCAGCTCGGAGTTTTGGATTTGTCTCCTATTACATGGGATCTAAACATACCGGAATTCTTATACGCCTCTGCCTAAACCTTCGGGGAATACTGGCGTGATGGTATTATGTATTTGCTAGTGTTCCGTGTCACTCAGTGCTACTACATATTATAAATTATTTGAAATTAGACATAAGTACACCGTCCGTAAAATCGCCTTAGATAAAATTTAGCAAGTTATGTTTGCCTGTAATTGGTTATGCAGTAATGCATATTTCTAAGTAGTCATAAGACAACCATATAATTCACCACTGTAATAACTGTAGGCAGACCATAATTAAATAAATAAAATAACAAAGTTGTCATTTATGTATGACTGTTTGACTAGCGCGTTAACCGATATTATGATTGTAATAGACTTGTGTCATGTAGGTACGCTGTAATGTTATGATGGCGCATGGGGCGGCGATACCGTTGTTACTGTGTTCTGCGTTGTGAAGTTCTACGCTAACAGCTAACTCGCCTTAATCTACAACACAAAAAAAAACGGTAGCTGTACTTACATGCTGCCTATATTCGGCAAATTATCTTGACTTCCGAAAAATGTGATTGATTTGATTTTAATAACTTAAGAGTCAATTCGGGCAATATTAATAGCGCAAGCTAAGACTCTCATAAATCATGTATTCGTAAGTCAGCACCTAATAAATGTATCTGTTGGTATTGATATGCATGAAATTGAGTTATAGTCCGTATTAAAGTGCTCGGGGCGACAGAAACATATTCATTGAATGATTTATTGAATCGACATGAAAGTAATAATTAGTTATGATACCTACCTAGTCCTGTGGGGCGCAAGGGTTATAATGTATGTCATGATGATTCATGATGTCTACGTTCATTAAAGAAGTTGTATATGGTCGGTGATTCATCGTGGCACTTGTGTTTGTCGCCAATGTTCAGGTACAGACACGTAAACAGTGGCGCGTGTGACAAAAGCATTACACATTCCCGTCTGCCGCCGCCGTCCGCGGACACGACCCGCGACGGTCGCCGGTCGCACTGAAATACGTTTCGGAAATCACTGAAATACTACCAGCGTGTTTGTTTAAAATTCAACGATGAGACGTGGGGCACAATCCTGCAGGAACGTTTCTTTTTATGGGGGTCACTCGAGTAAATAACTCGTCTTCATTGGGGGGGCTTCGCAGTCGAGTCACGCGCCACCTCCTCCCCGCTCCCCTCGCCTGCACACCGGACTCTGAATATTTGAGCCATGCATTTATATTGGTGTCATTGAGTGTGAGTAATGGGCGTTATCATTACAGCGCGGACGCGAATCTAACTCAAGTAACACGCTACACGTTAGATTTTGTTACATTACATTAAGTTTTCCCTATCATATGATAGGGACATTTGTTTTTTAAGCACTTACTCAACGAAACATAGCTTATCTTAAAAGTTACATGCGTGGGTTTACGTAAGAGGTCAGTGATTATTACCTTAATAGCTTCATGGGGAGCGCTAGATCTTGAATAGGAAATATATAACAGAGATACGGCTCGAATTATTGTTAAAATTTAGTTTCTATGAAGTCAATTTATAACTTTAGGTAATATTTAATGAGCTTACAAACATTCATAATATACAACTATCGTTTAAGAAAACGCGACAAAGAACAGTGGTGTAATGAAATATAATATATGTAATCGCGGCGCCGCTGCGCTATTAGTGTTTATTCTGTTCTGACATTAGAACATCGCTTAAGAGTTGTTAGTAAACAAGTTACCTACACCGTTGTTGTAGTGTGCCACTTCTGGATAATTTATCAAGTGTAAAAATAATTGTGTTATTAGATGCTACTAGTTCATCAATTTAGATGCTGTGTAATACTTTACTGAGTAGGTAAAAGTAACTGTATGGTGTCGAGGTGCTCCATCACACGGCTATCTTAATTAACGCTACAAATTAAATCGCGTCGCCGTGTAACTTACAAGTGTCACGCTTAATGTTGTAAAATTGCTTGGTGTAACGATTGGCGATTTGCATATAAATGGGCGCGGAACACTTACACGTCTGCAAACATTAGAGACTGATATCTCTATCAGTAGTAACTGCAGTCACAGTTATCTTAGTGAGTTATCTAAGCAAGTCTCATACACTTAACAATGTTAATGAATGAGCTGCCAAGTAGTTTAATAATGTTTCTGTGTTACTTAATTTTCCCGGCATAATGTTATGAGACAGAAAAAATAATAATCACCAAATTTATATAACGATTCGCATGCATCGTATACCTACAGGTAAAAGTTCACATAAATTCTATACAAAATACGTCGATTCATTTCACAGTATTTTCCTAAAGATACAAAGCTCAAAAGCATTTAGCACATTTCGTATGAAAGCATTCGCTTGAGCTTTTCTTAAAGTTATTCATTGTTTCCACAAAAACAAATCAAAGCACGTCTTTAGAAGCCATTCTTATTTATCTATACTTATACTCGTATTGTTTGATCGTATGGAAGTAAACGGTACAGCAGCAGTGTAGGCGATTACTGTATCTGATTTCCAAATTCATGAGGCAAGCGCCGCGGAAATGTGCAATCGACGATATTGCACCCGCGCTTCCGATACCGACTCTGTGCGCGCCCGCCTTTACATAACTAACTGTACACCAGTGGCGGACTAACGGTAGGGCAAAAGAGGAGCGGCCTGGGGGGCCCCAAAATCTCGAGAAGAAGTCCTTTTTGGTCAAATTCATTGGTATCAGTAACGAATACTTTAAAGTTTAAAGGGAGCATGTAGGTACTCTTGTACGTGAATAAACTTTACTACTGGATTTAACTCAAAAAATCTCCAGTCTAGTCTATTCCTATATCATAGTTATAGAGGCGCGCACGCGCTATGACTCGTATTGTGCATAGTAATTCCGCCTCGGGCCCCCGAGGGTCTTAGTCCGCCACTGCAGTACACCCACTGTATATTAAACGCTCTAGGGTCATAACATCTCTTCTATTTATAAGAGTTTATATTGCTACACTTCTTACGCCAGCTCTACACTGTCGTATGGCCTTCTTCTAGCTAGATGTTAATTTTATCTGTAAAAACTCCTTAAGTCTTCCGGCCACTTCATTATTAGGTTCCTATAAGAAGTTGAACAGGCGATTTCCATAGAAATCAGTTCATTTGTTAGTGACATACACGATCAACGTCGTGAGTGGTGCTCATAAATAGTAACACTTTACTGTTTCACGCAGTAGGTACCACGCGCCGCACAGCGCACACTGCCCGACAGTGGGCTATAACTTTAACTTTTTATAGTTGTTACTTTTGTTGTCGATGATACTGCCACATCTTTACTCAGAGTGTAAGTATTTTCGTAACAAATAATTTGGGTTGACAATCTCGACATGAAGACTAATGGATTGCATTCACGGCGATTATATATCACCACGTTCCGCTAACGAATTCATCGCTCACACACGACTTTTACTTATTTTACATTTGCGATCTTTTATTTTGTTCTCTTGCGACCGTGTCAAGCACTTAGAGCTCTGACAACACCGCGTGTCGCACCGTGTGTGCAGAGCTTAATACTGTATATTTCGGAGGCTTAGTGAGCATTTGGTGAGGATGACATTTTATCCTCGTTAATTCAAAGAACCCATTAGCAATATCACTCGACAAGCTAAGTACAGGCGTCCGCGTCGGTGACGAACTTTATCTGCATAAATTAATATTAATATCAAAGTAGTCGTACGTAGTATAAAATAAATGATAGCTGAACGTCTGGGCCACAATAAGTCATAACGATAAATGTCATAAGTTTAAAGACGACTAATCGCGTGTAGATCTGTCATCTGTTGTTGAATTAAAGCAGGCGTCACGGCGCGCGCGCGGTCGCTGTCGCCGCCGCCCGCGCCGCCCCTAACGTTATTATTACCGATTCCTTGAAGCGCGGCCATTCTGCCGAGAGTCGACTGCTCAGGGACACTCGTTTTTGTTTGCGAGCGGAGACATAAAGCAGACATCACTTTGCTCTTATTAGCAAAATATAAATCAGCATCGGTGCGGTTGTAAACTCGCGAGCTACGCGTCAGAGGGGAAGGCATAAAACGAAGGCGATCGTGCCACTGTACACTTGTACAAATATATTGTCATTAGATTCGTCACTCAATATAATTAAACTGTAACTAGGTGTAAACCTACCTATTTATAATAACTTTTCAACTAAAACTTCGCGTAGTGCCTACCTATATTTTTAGGACGCATATGAAATAGTTACACACTAATCACACTCCGAGCTGATATTGAAAACATCATAGAAAAATCTAATAACACTGTTCGGCCTAGGTTCGACCGTAGGACCAAAGTAGTCGCGCTTAGAACCACTAGTTTAATGAGGCAGTTTGAGATAGTTAACTATTTGCGATATTTAATGTTTCTTTAATTTGTACTTAGGTACTTAATTTGGATTTATCTACAAATCCAAATTAAGTACCTAAATTAAATTTACAACGGCTCCTCTATATCTGTAACGGAACTAGTTTGATGTTATGTTACATTAATAGAAACTGTTGGATCGCCGAATTAATTTTACAAAACGGATGGTAATGTGTTCCTTCCTACAGCTGGCGATGCGCACAGCGGCCGCGCGCCGGCGCACGGTCACTGTCACCGGTTACAATGACTGTATGTGTGGTACTCAGACCACTCTATACACTAGATCCTCTATGGAACTAGAGGCACATTAAACTAACTGGTAGCTATTATAGTGCAGGAAAGGTAAATGAAATAAATAAAATTTTCCAGTTTTCCAGCCTTAGTGAAATCATCCGCTTCACTGCCCAGTTAATTACCACATCTCCGTCACCAATTCAGACGGAGAACACTAATGGTGTTCGAGAACGGCAACCGTAAGATTTGAGAAATGTTTGAGCAAAAGTAAACAATAATAATTACTATTGTATAAGAAAGAGACGGTGTGACAACCTTGTTGATACTTTTAATGCTAATTGAATCTATCTAATTAGCGCAGGATCGATATAGATGGACGCGTGAGCTCTAGGCTGTAGCCCCGCAGTGGAACACATTAGTAATAATCGTAATTGTTGCAAATAAGCTGTACACGAGTACCTACATATAGACAAAAACTCATGAGACCGTTGTGCAATATATGTATAGAAGTATAAACATAATATGCAAATAGATATTATCTTATACGGAGACGAGGCTACAAGGCCTCAGTGCACTTCGACCCATTAGGATCTTTTGTGCCTAGATACCTATTCCTCATCCTTACCCAGTTCTTCAAACACCTCTGCCATGAGCATAATTAGGCCTGGGGATATGAGTGCGTATTCCTCTGGTCTTGAATAACCCTGCCCTAAGAGGCACATTGTAGATAGGTTAAATCCTGTCCGGGTAGCTAAGTACCTATCCTTAAAACTATTCTACATTACTTTGTGTTTGTTTACTATGGTTGTATAACAATAACATTTTGCAAACTGTTTACATATTTTATATTAAAAGTTAAACCGCTGATTAATATTGTGAGGAGAACCACATATACCTAAGTCGTTCATTTACGTTAGTACTAAGATCTAAGTGATCAACCAACTTACATTCCTTTTAGCAAATGTTATACCTACTAATTAATACGTTGTTGTGAAAGTTCTTTAATTCTCGTGCACAAAGTGATAGAACATGTGCAAACTTGGACGAAAACTCCGTCGATATGTAAATAGTGCTGAGACTTGAGTAGTGATATTAGTTGCAAAGTGTGCGCAAATCTTCGTGCGTCTGAATCGCCCCCGACCGGGGCGGTGCGGCTGCGACCAGACGCAGTGCGACACCGCAATGCGTCTGCAGCGCTCGCAACGACCCCGCTGTCGTTGGTCGCACTGGCGGATAGTCGCAAGGTCGCAACATACTCTACGATCTGCATGAGTTAATTAAGTATTTATTTTCCCCACCCTCGGTACCGAAAACAACAAACATTACAAACTCACGACGAGCGAACAACACTTACCGACTACAGATAAAGAAAGGCGGCAAAACGTTAAACAGCAAATTGTTATTGACCCCAGCCCATAGGCTGTGGCCCCTGTGGGTGCCACTTTACGTATACTTACGGTGGCATGTTTAATAACCTGGACACCACTGTATGTTGAATCCCTTATCTATTGAAAAGGTGGTATAGGAATATTTTCTTGTTTCATGATTTTTTCGTAGTCGGGTTTTTATTTTCTTTTGTCGTGTGTTCATTAGTTAAACCAAAGTTCAAAGTAATTAGATATTGTTGTACAAATACCCCGGAAGTATCCTGAAGGGTCCCTTGCCTTGTTGTTTAAAACTAAGTAGGCTATTAGAATTAACTGTGCCTGTCCGGTGGCGGCGGCGGCGGCGGCGTCCGGGGCCGGGCGCGACAATGAGCGGCCGGTAATTAATAGTGTTGTACGACATAATATGCTGTGCGGCACACCGCCGGCGACAACCCGCCCCCGCCGACACATTAACTTACATTATGACACTAACGCAGTAGTTAAAAAAACGCTCCTGCTACTTGCGGACTTTCGCTTGTTTCTTTAAACTCCAATAAACTGTGACAGTTGATCAAACAAAAGTTAAGTAAAACGAGTAGGTAAACTCTTGTAATTTCGTCCTCGACCTCGTAATTTCAGCACAAAAAATTAAAAATGCCGACGTTCCGCCGTGCTTAGAAAAGCGTTAACCGAATGATGACAAACGAAAAAATTATTCGAAGAAACTTCTGGCAAAGATATAACGTAGGGGTGAGGGACGCCGAGCGACAGCGTGAGCGTAAATAAGTGAAGCGGCAAATTGTCCATTTAAATTGTATGGAAAGCTGTGGATTCGGCCGGTTTTTGCGTAATGGCAGAAGACTCGCGGCGCGCACTGTATATTTATATTCTGACGCAGCTCGCAGCCTGCGACCGCGAAGCACTCCGCGGAGCGCCCGCCATGGAGGCGGCATTATTACAATACAACTACACCACAGTTCACACAACTTGGAATAACACACCAGAAAAACATCAACCGTGAGACACATATCCGTCACTAGCGAAGCTCTTCTGTTTCACACTTTTTGTAAATTTTTCTTCTCATAGATTTTCTCTTTTTGTCTAGGGCCGCATTGGATACTTATTTTTGATTAGGAAAAATATGTGTAAGGGATTGTGTCATCTTCATTTTGAGCTTTTTCAAGTTGCATCAGAGTTCTTTAACTGCATCTCTATTTCACAGTAGGTACTATATACTGTACCTATCATTATGATAAAGGAACAAACAATATACCTACATCACCATTTGTATGTATGCATCTTTGTATGTCCCTACCTTGTCGGGTACTGGACAAAGGCCGCCGTCAGTGTAGCAAAGTCTCCATTAAAAACGAATCATTGCAGCGCCCTTTATGTCGTGGCATGAGCAACGTTCTGAAATCTACTTTCATTTTGTTTGATAACACCAGACAGCCGCACCGCTGCTTCGCACCGCACGCGCAGTGAGCGTACATGTGGATATAAATACATAATTAAATGTAAGTAGGTAGGTAACCTACGAGTATTTTGACGTAATTATTGGTGTTTATTCTACATCTTGTTTTAATTCCTGGCGAGTTCAGAACGGTATCATTTAATATTGTTGAGTGTCATCGAAACATCTCTTGTTATTATATGATTTACATCTTGCCAGATAAGTCGCCACTCGCCGGGAATTTGCGAAACAAGTCATGTTTCAACAATTTATCGCAAAGCCTCACGTTTTCACGACGTAAGCTGTAGTTATCTGTCCGCCGCGGAGGTCGCCATTTTTTCAGCTGAGCGCCGCCTGAAGTAAGCTCAGTCCGGCGCGGGCGGCGCGGGCGGCACGGCGCTGGCGGCACCCTCTGAGCATTTGCATATATTTACATTATAATCCTTGTTGTTTGGCGGTATTCGCGCAGCGTTTGACTCGGATATTATTTAGATTACATGGGGGAGGAGGTGCATTAGGACGCCGCCGCGCCGCGGGTCAAATAGTTTTATTGACTTTTGAGAGTGGAGCTCGTTCATTTGTTTATGATTAATGTACTCCGCGGCGGTTGTTTTCTCGCAGTTTGCGAAGTTAGCCGAGGTGAATTAAAGCGAATGATTAACGAGCCCTGCTCACTATTTATAACAGTCGCTGCGACGCTATTATAAGTAGGTAGGCAAGAACTGCAAATAAATACAGATTTAATAATTTCCATCAAAGACCGTTCTCGAAAATAAATGTAATTAAATCAGGTATTGTACCTATTGTTTAATGTTTTTTGATGAACGAATGTTTGTGATTTAATGATAAACTATTTTTATAAAACTTATCGCACAATTCGGCGCGAAGCAGATATCTACATATCTTCTGCGCGCTGACCGCAGTACATGGCAAACGGTACATTTTAATTTGGCGTTTGTAACAATTACATCAGAGACTAAGAGACACTAGGTACTTATGTAGTAGTGTCGTAGGTACATAGTGTTCGAACCACTATGAAAGTCATCTTTTTGTGATTTTTTTTTGCATTTTCCATGCTAAGATTATTAAGTTATTTATTGAATTTTTTCCTTTACTATTAAATAACACTATGAAAGTCGTTGATCTAAAGAGGTCCAACATTAACAAGTTGTGTTAAATATGAGCCAGCTCAATATTCGGCCGGACAGTCAGCCGCACGTCCGGCCGCTTAGCCCGGACATCCGGCGCCAGAATATTCGGACGCGCGCCGTCCGTTCTGCTCTGCAGTGAACAGTTAACTTTGTAGATAACCTACCTATGTACTTGTACACACAAATGATAGAAATATTGCTCATAGCTTTCGTCAGCGTATTACTACGGACTGGCCGCTAGGTTACATTTAGCATTACGCTTTCAGTTTTCCGGTATCCCATGGACATCGGCGCAATCCCTCGCTCGCTGATGATTACTCTACTTTCTAATCGCAGTATTTGGGAGCTCAGTAACCACTCTGACCAGAATTTCGAAAGAATGTTTCAAGACTGCGGGATTGACGCAGATTGACTTTGTGATAATGAATGATAAGTGAAAAAATATATTAAATAAGTACTGAAATATCAGCTTAAATAATGGAGGCATAATGGGAAAAACCCTGGGTCCTATGGTACCTATTATGTCAGCTACACATTATTTTACTCGTTAATTCATGTATAAAATTAAGTGGGTCGTCTGTCCTGTTTTCTCTATGAATACCGTAAGATGACACATAGAGGTGATGCGCGGGGTGCGGGGCGCGGGGCGCGGGGCGCGGGTGGAGCGGGTCATGTTTAATCCATCACGTCTGCGCGTCGCTGTCACCGTGTCACGTCACGGGACGCTGTGACACTGTGTGGTGCGCCGTGACGTCACCGTGACTGTGCGACCCTCGCTAAGTGCCCGGACACACTGGACTAGCGGATGTACTGATACGTCCGATAAATGCTCTTCATCTGTTACGGATTGATGAATGGCAGAATTCCCCTAAAACGTTTTGAATGCAAGTATGTAATTATACTTGTAGATTAAGAATGTTATATTAATTAATAATATTTATAATAAGAAAGAACAGAAATAACTATAGAAATAGCAATATAATAAAACCCTACAGTTAACTATAATACGCATATGTACTACGACACTGAAATGTTAAAAAATGCTACGATTTCGTTTGCTACGACTGCTACGAGCTACGAAATCCAAATGGTTAATACATTTAAAATACACTGCAAAATTAAACAAAGCTTGCTCTCTTGTCAAATAGTAGCAATACGTTACATTTACAATAAATACAAGAGGTACGTTAAGAGTTACTACGGCGTAGTGCAGTAACCGTAAATAGTGTGAGCGATCGCACGCGGCGACGACGGGCGACGGCGGCGGCGGCGCGGCGCAGACGCAGCAATGAAATAACATCAAGCGCTAACAATAGACACGTACGTATTTATAGAAAGTAAAATTAATGGTGCTTGAACAATAATTGTCAAACTGGTTTTGTACGTACAAATTATTAGGTACTCTATTTATTATCGGTTTTAATAATTAAGTAACAAAATCCACCATATTTTTTGCAAGTGATCGTGAAAGACATCAGTAAACAGAATATAATAATATTAACTTGAACAGAAATGTTCTTATTACCATCAAACACAACATTTAGATCATAATTTGAGTAAACATTATGTTGGTTATATTGACGATGTATACAAACATTTTCTACTACACCAGATTGGAGGATACGCATAGATAGATATATGAATAGATAGGCTGACGTGTGACGGCGCGCTGTATGGCCATTCGTAGTAGCGCCTAGTGCAGTGCGGGAGTGTCTGCGCTAGCGCCGCGCTGACGGACACACAGTTTGTCACCATTACAGTGGCGAGGGCACCTGCAAAGTGCCGCCAACCATCGCGACGCCGCAGACGTCGCGCCGCACCGCAGCCTGCCTAGAAGGCTTGTACGATTAAAAACAACGTTATAAGCTCATGAATGTTGTAGATATAGTTAGTCACTGCAACAGACAGTCAGCATACAAGACTGATTTGAATAACATTATCTCGTTTAAGCCGGATTTCAATGTAACTAAAGACACTGTCCAGCTACGTATCATATAGGTAGGTGTTATTTATTTCCGTAAAAAACACCCACCAGTAAGTACGAGTATATGAAACGCAGTCGGTACTTGCCCGGGCCGCGCGTGTGAGTGTATTGTTTAAGTACCCAGTGGAGCTTCTGTCTCTGGTCGGGTGCGGGCGCGCCTCCACCTGACCTTGCCCCACTACAGATTGCCGCCGATGCATATTCATTACGTTTTTCATTTCATACTTCAGCGAGCGCGGTGTTACAGTACTTGCTATTTAGTTGTTACAATATTACATCGCTAATAAATAATACCAATGTAGGTATTTATACATATTTGTACTATAAGTCTATGTATGTATTGATATTATAATACGGATGCACCTGTGGCCTCCCTGGCAACCTGAGGTTATTGATAATACGGACTTATACTCTCAATTTGTTTCGTGGGTGCGTACACCGTGCGTTAATATTGTTTACCTCTACTACGTGTTTTTATCAAGACTTGTAAATGTATGTCTAAGTGGACATCTAATTTTATATACTTTGATACTACTTGAAGATCACTACTTGAAGATTGTAATACAATTTATTTTAAAAGAGTGTCCATGGAGTTTCTTTCCGGAATTTTCTCAATAGGATCAACTTTTTTGGACCGTGCAACTAGACTCATTTACGTTTCATAAACGCTTGTAAAAGCTTATTTGACAACTAGCTTTTGCCAGCGACTTCGTCCGCGTGGAATAGTTACTTTGTTCCCTAGTTCTTCGCCCGCGGTTTCACCTGCGTTGCCCCGTTCCTAAGGGTTGTAGCGTGATGTTTTATGGCTTGAAACCTTTCTCATGAATAACTCATTTTCCCAACATTTCCCTTCACTGCTCTGCTCCTATTGATCGTAGCGTGATGAAAAGTATACTATAACCTGTGGTTTGGGCTGTGCGTTGATAGATCACTATGTCAGTCAGTCAGTCACCTAACGTAAGAGTAGACAAATATAATCAGAAAGCTCCGAACTGCTAAGCTATCGGGAGTTACACGTGTTATTGTGAGTCAACCATAAAAGATAGACATTTGCTGTCGTGGAATATTTTTTATATAATTTTAAGGAGAACATTTCCGTCATACATGATTTCTGTGTAGCTTTAACCATTAAGGCTGCACACGCGACGGAAGCTTAAAAAATGGAGTAAGTTCTCCTATTTTTCCAACATTTCCCTTCACTGCTCTGCTCCTATTGATCGTAGCGTGATGAAAAATATACTATAACCTGCCCAGGAGTATGAAGAACAATTGTACCAAGTTTCGTTGAAATCCGTCGAGTGGTTTTTGTTTCTATAACGAACATACAGACAGACAGACAGACAGACAGACAAAAATTTTACTGATTGCATTTTTGGCGTCAGTATCGATCACCCGCTGATAGTTATTTTGGAAATATATTTCATGTACAGAATTGACCTCTCTACAGATTTATTATAAGTATAGAAGATAGATTTTGAAGCAATAACATTTGAACTTTGAACTTAAGAATATGTTTTAGTTTTAGTTTAATAACACTGGGTCTAAATGTATTATTTACAGCAGTCTTATCTTCGATAATTTCAGTTACTAGTATGTTTGAAAAATAATGAAATCTATCTCTAGTTCTCTACCGTCGTTGCAATGTTTGGAAACGTTATGTCTCGACGAAACCACAGATCAAGTACAAGTGTATCAGTTCGTCGTGTGACGCGCCGCACCCGCACCGTACAGCGCCGCGCCACGCCGCGCCGCGCCGGTGCGTGCTGTGCTGTGGCAGGTGCGGCGCGCGTTACCTACACGTGTGGTATGCGCGGCGCGCCCGGCCCGCCGCACAGTGGGCTGAAACGGGCCGGTAAAGGACTTAGCATTTAAAAAAAAAAAGTTTCTTTTTCTGAAATTTTAAATATTGTGTTGGATTTTTCTATCGATTATAAGTAATTATTTCTATGAGGGTCGTTCAGATAACTTAGTATTTCCAGAGTTATAAATATCCAAAGTAATTTTTGTATGAAGCAAAAGAAAAAAATGTGAAAATCTCGAAATTCTCAAATTTTCTCAAAGAATTGACTCTACGTATGCATAGTACGTATATTTGTCCTATTTTAGCGCCTATTCTCGGGTTGCGATTTTCTGCGATTTGGTCGCAATTTCAAATTTTGTTCTCTATTCCACACCACCATAGAGGTTAAGAACTAGGCGCGTTTTTTTTATGTAGTGGTCTCCCCTTTAGGCCTAATCCACTAAGGACTAATAAAATAAATAAATAAGTAAAAATCACAATCACTACTGGCCACTGCACTGTTTTAATCTAATCACTGTCAAGGGTATCCACATTAACGAATGCAAAATTTTCGTATTCGTCATCATCAAATGTTTCCGCTTGTTCAATTATTAATAAACTTTGTGCTTCTACTGACAAAGTTTTATGTTTTCTGCGAAGTTTGTGACGTTTCGCTGAGATGAGTGGATCAGAGCTGGTCAATAAATTATTTAAAATGTCTTCATTTGTAGTTTTTCTACTGCATTTCCTGGAATGGTGTTGGCGGTATCTACGAAAGTCTTTATTTCTAGCTTCAGCAGCTTCTTCAGATAGCTTTCCAATTGGTATTAGACCAAAATTTTCAATAATAGCTGCACCATGCATAAGAACTTTATGAACACTTGAAGGCATATAATACCAGCTATATAATTCCAAATACAGTTGCATGGTCACTTGAGCATATTCGTGAAATTTCGCTGTGTCAATGTGGTAACCTGATGAAATTGCCTCTAAAATGATTGCAAATCGCCTTATTAATTCTTCACTAACACCAGTTATCTCAGCAGTCATGTTTGGATATGCAAAAAATCTTCTAGCAGTATTTCCGTCATTCGTGGAGCCGTGCCCTTGTTTAACAACATCAATCAGAAGTCCCATTCTATTTTTAAAAGCGTCTTGTATGTCTTTCTTTCTTCTTTCCATGATGCACTTGTTGTCTCCCTTTACTGTCCATGTCTGTATCGTTAATCTGTAGGCTATATGCAGAATGCATTCCATCATTCGTATCCAGGTATGCAATGATGACAATCCGTATTTACAGAGATCTGGATCAGTCGGTTTTGATGCAATTAAGGGCAAATTATTCATCTCTGTTGGAGTGGCTTTACAAATGTCGCATCTCTGAGATGAAGTATCACATAAAATTGATGTTGCTTTTCCGTCTATCATAGTCATTAATAAAGAGTGTGAAATTTTTATTTCTCCAACTTCTGTTTTCACTAAATTTACAATCTCTTCCTCAATAGCACTTTTTTCCCGCAATATCGTTATTTTATTTTCTTTCACAAATTCGAAAAAGATTGGACGACACCAGTAAGATGAATTTGGTGAATCGTTTTGCCAGATAACTTGTTCGCCGCACACTAATTTTATTGGCACTAAACTACCCATAAATATGCTTGAATCGTCAAGTTGACTTTCTTGTTCATCGTCTGTTTGCATTTTTTGTTTGTAATTGGCTTGATTAGAAGCACCGTCAAATCCCCACTTACTGATTAGTGTAAATTCTTTACAACCACTATCTATGACGAGTGACGTCATTATTCTTGTTGTCGTTATATCCAATAGAGCTTGTAACTTTATTTTAGCTGAGGTTTCTGTCACTGTAATAGCATCTTTTGGTGGATAGCATTTCTGTTTCGCATGTTGCACTTGATAATAAGATGGAAATATATTACTGTCTTTTTCGTTAACACTTTTTCTTAAAGTATTGTATTGCCACTTGGTCAGCTTAAGTGATAAAAATAACCCTAAAGCCTCATCCGGAGAAAACACAGGTTTTGTTTCTTTAACAGATATGCACTTTTTAACTTTTTTTACATCTAGGGGATTCTTTAGTAAATGTTCTAGTATTTTAGCAACCTCCTCATTCCCATCCGCTTTCAACTGCTCAAAATATGCATATTTTATTTCGTCCGAAGATAAATGAAAGTTTTCTGCACGTCTTTTTTTCTGTTTAGGCGCTAATTCACAAAAAGGTTTTCTTGGGGTTTGTTCGGTGGAGACACCGACAGCAACTTTTGATGGTGATACATACTGAGTTGATGTACTCGGTACTGGTTGATCTTGATTACTGCCTATTAAACACTTAATAATGTCTGGCCATATTATGTTTTCTTGTAACCATTCACTATTTTTAGTTCTGAATATATTTTCTTTACGATAAGCGTTTTCCCATCTTCTATTTAAATTATGCACAAAACAACTTTAAGGTCTTTTCGTGATCATCACTTAATTCGACTAAAAATTTAGATCTTATCTCACTACACAAACTGTCATTATTTTTAATACTGCCACTGTTTTTTAAAATAACGAAAAGATCAAGGTTTGTCACTAAATTTTCAAACATTTTCACAAATACAAAATAACAAATAAGTAAGTAATGAATGTGTGGGGGTAGTGCGTCTATTATGGTGGGTAATAGAACACTGAAGTACTTTTGAATGCAACCGAACATTCCGTAGGTACCCTATCATTGTACCAATCACGTTACGACACGTCATAACTTGTTGTTGCGCTCGCGCACTCTTATCCCTTGATTCCCGGAAATAAGTCTCAAAACAAATTACGTCATACCTGCCTATGGTGGTGGAAAATGTCGAACATTGTTTTTTTTTTAAGAACTAAGTAGGTATTGAGGTTTTCAGGCCGTTTAGTATACATTATTTTAAATTTCAATTTAATTGGAATAAATTGCTTAACTAAAATAACATGACTCTTCATACAAATTTGATATGGCTATATCTCCGAAAGTACTCGTTAAATTAAAAAAAGTCAAAGAATAAAAACGTTTTAAATTTATGCCTAGATACCAAAAAAATACATCTGATCTCTTAAGACCCAACCTTGTAATCCCAGCCCACTGTGCGCCGCCATCGTACCCCGACACACATATAATCAGTTAAACAATAACATACCCACCGATCTAATTAGATACCTCTGACTAATGTTTACCTACTGCTTAATATGGTAATAGATAAGTTACCATATTATGATACCTATATATTACCGCTATACTTACTCAAACACTTCTTATAGATAATAAGCTTTAAAATTAAACAAATATAATATAACCCTCTTAGGCGTAATACTGTAGCCCACTAAAAAGGTAATTAAGGTAGGTAGATATCAACAGCCCAAAGTTTATTATCGAAAACACAGCTATTACCTCTGCTTATCCTATTGGTGATAGCAAGTGTTATGGTTAAAAGGTTATCTATCCAATGAATCACATATCACACCTCCGAACTGAAACTAATAGATCAACTTATCGCCATAAGTCCACGTCCTTACGGATTAGTACAGCTTCATTAAAATTAGCGCATCAGTCAGTGGCAATCGCCGGACAGTGCACTAGACATCATTTGGTATTGGCGTGGCGCTGGCGCGCGGCGCGATAATTAAATGCATTGTTAGATGATGAAATGTAATCATCGCTAACGCCACGGGTTGGCGTCCAACTTTTCCTACTTTGTGACATATCGTAATACGACACTTACTACTACCTAGCTACCTATACCTACTACTATTACATCTAACGAAGTAACTACAATCTAAATATTATAATTATCTATGCTACAACTAAACAATTTCGGATCCATACTCTAAAAAGCAGTCCTAAAAGCTGGATCTGAGAATGAGTGTTTCTAATAGGCAGTGATAACGAATTCGTCTTGACGAATTTATTCGCTTCGTTATTAGTCGAAATTAATAAATAAAATAAAATGAATGAACTAACAATAATCGATGTTCGAGAATATTTACGTTGGGCTCGTTGCCGAGACTTACCTATTAATAATATAATTATTCTATCAAGATAAGCTGCAGTATTTTGTGAACAGACGGGGACGGATTAACGGGAGCTGAGTTCATGTAATAGGAGCAGCGCGCGCGCATCCATCATGCGACGCGCTCGCGCCACTTAGAGAACTGGACATGTGCTCGACATTGTTCTAATAAACGGATATAGTTTTATAATATTAGCGTCGTGAAGTTGATAGACTCTAGTGGTGCCTAGATTAGGTTACTATACTTACTATTATATTAAGCAATTTTTAACAACTCACTTCTAAAAAAGAGAAAGGATAATCAAAAATGGTAATTTGCTGAACTTATCAGACTACATTATCGCAATATAATAATACATACAGCCGTAATACATTGGTCAATTAAGCTTATCAAGGTGATACGCAAACAATAACTTGTTTTGATTGTTACTTGGTAAATTGAGTTAGTTTTATATCGAATAATTAGTAGTTGTTAAAAATTTCTTAGTAAGGATTCGTACAATATCCGCGGCGCGCCCGTGGTTCTTTGACTAACTGAGACAGCCGTCCATTGTTTAGTCTAGACTCACTTGTTGACTTACCGCGGCTGCACTGCACTGGTCGAACCGTACTTATATCTTCCTCGTGAAGCGCGCTACACCGCGACGCGCTCTCATTACATATTACGCTTTAGATTTTCTTTACACAACCAATTAATAAGTACCTATATTTACGAGTAAGTCTAACACTCTATATTTCCTCTCTCACATATTAATTTCAGTGCATCATACCCGGTACCGCAGTACCGGGTACGCTCACTGGTACGCTCAGTACCGCTAAGAAGCCGCAGAAGGTTGACGTCCGGTGCATGTACTGATGACTTTACTTCAATTTTTATTAGAGACTAGCTGTTGCCCGCACTTTCACTCGCGTCCCAAAAATATTAACATACTATAAGTCCGATTCTAGGAGGCGTATCAAGGCGAAACATACACCAGACTTTAAGTTAGAGTAAAAACCGCCCATATTAGTTTTTCTTTAATATCTATAATGTACAGATATCGGCCTGAATAATTTTATTATAGGTATAGATATGAGGCATAACATAAATGTAGAAAATGAGGCTTATCATAGAGTATGCGAATTGAAATAAAACTACTTATTACGGATTTTATCGCGTTGTATTGATATTATTCAATTCCCGACTTTTCGGATCCTTTACAGTATCCATGACTACGGGTAGATAGGTTGGTTTTAATGTTAAAATTACTAATATTTCAATATCTAATATTTATTATAGCATAAGTGTTAGAAACCAGTATTGATGCGAATATAAAAGTTGACATTATCATGAAGGGCTGAAGCTGAAAGTTGAAAGCTATAGTTATTGGTATCATGGCCAGTGCACTGCACGTGTGAGTTCCACATGTGGACGTAGATGTTGTCCAGGCGGGCGCGCTCTATCTCGAGTAGAGTAATATTATTTAATTGAAGCTGACGCGTGGGCGGGGCCGGACCACACTTGACGAATTAATGTAAGCCAGTAATAACATGGGGCGGCGAGTAATTTATGCCGGTAATGAATTATAATACATCATAGCGAGCTATAAACATGGATCGCTCACGACACTCCTTCAACGTAATAGCTAGTTTCCTATAACATAATTTACTCGCCGGTATTCGTACGCAGCCGGCCGTCACTCGTGCGACCGTGCCGGCCGGTGCGTACAACATTCTGTTCAAGCACTAAGTAGTTCACTGCCTTATTGGCATTTAAATTTCTTACCATAACAAAGAAAAATTGCAACAACATGTCATTTGTCGACGAACTTAATTTATGTGGCGTCTTCATTATTATTTAACTATTATAGAAAGAAACCCACCCACCAGCTGTACATATTATGACTTTATTTCTTGGTAGTATTTAAATTTTCGTTTCATAAGTAAGTAAAAGCGGAGTTATCATCATAATTGGTGGAGGAACCGCCCGCAGCCGCCGCCGCCGCCGCCGCGGGGCGCCCGCTCTCGCTCGCGTGTATACTCGGCTTTAGTAAGTTCACATGCATTCGAGATTGTTTTGTCTTCGAATGTCAATTACGAAGAAATAAAGCTTGTAATTATCGTAATAGCCGAAGTAACAGTCGCGTAGGCGGCCTTATCTATTAAGAGCTGATCACACACGCGCATACAAATTGACACATTAAAGATGTGCGCCCGCGATTATAATCTTGATAGCTTTCTCAAATGAAGCTATATAGAAAATTTATATCAACGATAGCCGTTCGGATCGCACATGAATAAAGATACCTAATAAATAAATATGTTTTAGGTACCTATAATGATCACAGCAGACTAATACGTAGGTAAATATTTTAGTGACATTATAAAGATGCAAAATCGTTATCAAATGTTCAAATACTTTTACGTAACACATCATCACGACTGTATTCTCCGAAGGGGTAGGCATAAAGAAGAGTAAGGAATTATTTAGCCGGTTTAGGGATAATAAGGACCTCAAACATTATTATATGTATAATAATGGCAAGTTTATTGCCAATTGTTTCTAACCGAGTACAAATCCTTACTCTGTGCTTCAAACACCTACGAGAATCTCAAAGAAAAATCAATAGCACTGTTTGACAAGGAAATCGATCCTCAGGATCTCACGCTCAGTAGTCACGCTTGGGACCACTAGACCAATGAGACACTAGGCCAAACAATACCAGTTACTGTAAACATTTTTGTTTTGACATTATTATTTTAATGCACTTACAATTTCAGTACCTAAATACAAGACAACATTGCATTATAAATATTATAATACAGTTCCACACGCTATCCCAAAAGCCATCGAAGTAGGTACCTATCTAGCTTAATGAAGGTACTTTGCTACCGATATAAAGTTTAAAATGCTTTTAGCAGATCAAATAGCGGAGTGTACGGACAAAACCAATACTTACATTTAGTTATACGTATGGTAGTAGGTATTCGTATGGTGGAAAACTAATTTAATTTGGAGTATAAAAGTGGATGGAGTCGGAGTCGGACATATCAGTCGATAGCACTAGTGTAGTGTAGGGCCGCGTGCGCGTGGTTTTGGTCATCTAATTGAAAAACTTTTTGTCGCGTCGCTCAGCGAGGGTCGTTCGCGTCGCTCGCGTGAACTCACCGTACCTACTTACTCACTCACTATTTAAGTCGAGCGGTTTGTTTAACTATTCTTACTACTACCACGCAATTTTATTTCATATTGCCATTATAAGCGATTAGGCCATTTTATTTTGAACAATCAGAATCGATTATGAAAATTTTGAAGCACTGTACGGTCGCGGTCGACTCAGAAGCTATCACAAATACATACTGTTCCCTAACCCACCACAAACGCAGCTGCGCGCTCGCAAGCGCAGCCTGTAAGTACCGTGTAAAGCTTGATTTCCTTCTACGCTGATATCGGTCGCTGACGTCGGTCGAGCGTACCGGTCAGTGGCGTATGTAACACAAAATCTGCGGCGGACGTCAGCGTCGCTTTGCGGTGTCTCATAGAACATTGTGTTATCTATACGCTCAACCGATATCAGCGTAGGAGGAAATCAAGCCTAACAGCGCGCGCACGCGTATCATCGCACGCCGCGAATCAGTTTAAATCGTGCCGGATTTTTGGTATCGCGGCCTATTTTGTTTTAAAATTCCTCGGCCCGTTTAATTGGATCGCATAGTAGGTAGGTAGGTACCTACCTATCACCCGAAGGCGCGGTTCTACGCGCATTAAATACACACTCACTATTTCATCACATAAGTATTCATATTATTTCAACGCATCTTTTTAATTGTGCTCATTTGATCACTCGACTTTGGTCGTCGTGTTCATAAAATTTAGTAGGCACTTACATTTTTGCTGTAACGGTGTAATCATTCAATATTCTTGACTTCTTTCAGTAATAACAGTTTTGTGCTCCTGATTGTGTTAATTAGTTATAATTGTTATCCTTAAGTTTGTTTGTTTGATAACTTTTCAAGCCTAAAATGATAAAATTTGGTATCATATTAAGACTATGAGAATAACTTCACGCATCGGTGTCGAACGTTACATTCGGAAGGTCCAGGTGTAAAACAAGTACTTACATATAAAACAATCAGTCCACACTGCGGTCGCCGGTCGCCGCGGGACGCTATATTAAATTCCACGCGGCCAGCAATTTGTTGATTATGAGGGTAGCGCCCACTGGCATGACTACCAGGAGACGATACATTAAATAAATCGCACTGACCATACCTGGCATGGAGTTAAGAACAAGTTTGTTTTTATGTCCGGTGGCAGAATTTCAACCAACTATACGTTGTAGGTTCATTATTTACTTGGTCTGTACCGTTCTTGCGTGTTCCTTGACTCAACTTATAACCTTGATTAAAAACATATCGTATAAAAATGTATTAATAATTTTTAGTAGGTCTAATTTTTAGTTATTGTCTTTTTATTAAATATTATTTCAATTAAAACTATTAAATAGGTATATATACAAATAAAATATATAAACGTAGTGAATTGTGTTATATGAATACAAAAAAATATAACCAGAGGGCACTGCATGTCTGTTACGTTACAATATACATAATTAATTAATGACACATTAAAATTAATATCTACCTGTAATATTCATGTGGTTTTTCATCATCATTCAGCCAATAGAAGTCCACTGCTAAACAAAGGCCTCCCCCAAAGATAGGGACCGGTTATATGCCGCCTGCATCCAACGACTACCAGCAACTGTTGCCAGGTCGTCCAACCATCTTGTTGGAGGGCGTTTCACGTCTTCACTCGATAACCTTCCTGCTCCAGCGGCCATCAGTTCTACGAGCTGTGCCCTGCCCACTGCCACTATAGTTTGCTAATCCACGCATAGCTCGCTGTGTGACCTTGAGCTTTCTTATGAAATCCATAGTGAGCGACCCCATCTCTGTGCCATAATTCATCAGTGGTAATACATACATACTGGTTAAAGACTTTTCTCTGGTGAGTTTTAATTCACTCTTAATCTTTGAGTGAGTTAAAGTACGTACTTACTCATAACTATTGACAAGGTACACTATAAGTACTCAGTAGTACTACTACCTATTAAGTAGTTATTCTGGTGTATGGAACCAACTCCGAAATATATCTCAAGTAGTTATATCAGGTGTTTCATACCCGATGAGAATGTGTCGACGAAGAAGATAAGAGTTTTTCCAGGTACCGGAAAATACTATATCTACATAATTATATACTATTTATGAGAATCTAAGAAAAAATATAATAAATTAAAGAACCGAGACCCTAATAATAATTTAAAAAGCGGCGGTAGCTTAATGGCTACGGCGTCGGACTTGCGATCATGTGGTTGCGGGTTCGAACCCCAACCATTGCACTACCAGCACGAGGGGTTAAAAAGAATAATAGTAATGTGCGACCCACATTGCTAGTAAGCTTTGTTAAAAAAAATATCAACATTATTTCAGCTAAATGGTCCTTGACAGAATTTTGAGAACTTGAGTGGTTTTAAATAGAGCAATGTGATATAATAAATAAATATTTATTTTATAGGAATACAATGCTACGGTTTATCTCAAATTAACCATTACTCTGAACATCTGCATGGTTATTATATATCGAGAACAAAGCACACAGTAAAACAAATGATCAAACGAACTGTTGTAAAGTTCGATCATTATTATACGAAGTGCTTTGTTCAAAGATATATCTACTTCGTTCGAAGATATACCTATGTTCCAACCATCCCACTCCGGGTAAAATTTGAAATAATTCACGACTCGAAAAAGAATGACAGGAGTAAGAGCACAGATAATATACTTACCTACTTATTTGTTTTTTTATTTATACCCCTAAAATTTCTCACAGTTGTCACTAAGTGGAGGAGCTTCAAGAGCATCGGCTTTTCAAGAGTCGAACAAATCAACTTTTCAATGTAAACTCTTACCATATCAACCACTAAGTAGCTACTATATAAATGAGCATTAAAGTAATTGCAGAGATTAACTCAATAGCATTTTTTTCGGATGCTTTAATTAGCGCATAATTATCTCATGCAATTTGATCAGAATTTATATCTTTTAGTTATCTTTGTAAAAAAAATACTAAGATAAGTTTTATGTGATTAATTTTTTTACTGTCGGTGGCGTTGCGTTTTTCTGAGTTGATGCGCGTACGTGAGAGAACGCGGTATGGTAAGGTGTGCGCACTTCGTGCCCTTTTACTATCGGACGACCAAAAACATGAAAAGGCGACATCGTTTATATTCCTAAAACCCGAACGAAACACTTTAAGTCCACTTTTAACATGCGCACCGCTGAAATGTGGTATGTGTTTCCCGAGTGGGTCTTCCCTGATAGATATAATCTGGGTGTTTTTAAACACTTTTTGACAGTGCGAGCCACATGGACTCGTCTTGGAAACATTTTACACGAAATTGTTTTTGATGGGTAATCTGGGTTGTTTTAAATCAAGAGTAAATCGGTTTTTCTAAGCAAGCGCGCTCCGTTGTATCAGGTGAACTGACGGTCAAACGTAAGCCTGTCAAGAATAAAAAAAATAGTTATCTACAAGACAGTAGAAATGCGTCTACAAAGCATGGCGTCTGTCATCGCGGACCGCGACACCATTCGTCGCGATTAATCGCAAGTCGCTGCGAATCACTCGTCGCAGATGTGTGCGCTCCACGACTCTACGTAGGTATGACTTATTTTTCATTCGCCAAAAAGCTTGGTCAAAACGTATGGTCTGGTCGTTTGGCGGCCGTCACACAAACACTCTCATGGACTTAATCATCATCACTGGGTTCGCAGCCTGTTCATCCGACGGTAGCCTAATGGCTAGGGCGTCGGACTTGCGGATCATGTGGTTGTCTGTTCGAAACCCACCCATTTCACTACTCTTGCACTACACTCATAACACAAGCATTTAGCTTAGCACGAGGGATTAACAAGAATACTAGTAATGCGTGACCCACATTACTAGTAAGCTTTTCTTACGGCTGTGTAATGCTTATTATTATATTATTAGCTGTAGTGATTATTACTGCGCACTTTTCATACTATCCGTCATCTAACACGCCTCTGCAAGTCCGTCGTCTGTAGTAAGTACTGTCGGTGTTAACGAATTAGGAGTTACAAAAAGATTTATATGGTCGACTTCCGTACTTAACTTCACATTTTACAGTAACGAGTTAGGGATGACAAATAGCGCGGCCGTCCAATTAGAGTTTAGTTAAGAATAAAAAGGATTGACGCGCGGCACACGCGCAGCCGACGCCCCTACGGCTGCAGATCTCTCATGTGACGTCACCGACGAACCCACCACACATCTCATATTTTTAATCGTAACAGAAAACGTTAATTAATTAGTCTGAGCGGCCGCCGCCGGCCACCTTACTATTTATAGTCCACGCTGTTTTAGTTTCATGTGTGTCATGTGAATAAAATACCTTTCTAAAGAACCATAGACTACGTAGTAAGAATTTACTAGTATACGATCGGAATGTGAAAAATATCTAGAGGAAACGAAAGTAGACGCGAATTAAACCATAAATTTGCTCTTGTTGAAGTAGTTTTACTTGTAGCTTCGAAAATAAAAATGAAACATCGAAAAAGCTGCCTTTCAATAAAATAATACTATGTACCTACTGCGGTTGAGTTTTTCAAAATGAAAGGTCAGAAGATGCTTTCAGAAATAACATAATTCATATCCACGTAGTCATCACAAAGCATTGGTAGATGAAATCTGTAAATTGTTTACATTAAGGAGTTTTTTCAGCTATAGGTATTATGAAATGGTCTGGTTATGTTTTTAGAGTTCCTTAAACTAGCAACTAAGTCTTCCAAAAAGAAAGGTATTTTCTTACTCGAGTCGAGCGGCTTTAGCGCCATTTCATTGTTTTTCTCCACCATCCACACCAGCTGATATTAATGAAACGCAGCAAATGTTATCCTACACGATTATCCTAAAGTACCTATACCTAGTTTGACTTGTGTTGCAGGTTATGTTTTCTTTGCGTGCTTTAAACGATATGATATTATTTTATAACTCGTCGGTATAGTAGCCAATACTAATGATTAGTAGCGTGTTGTGATATATATTTAACATTCAACTTACACTTAAACATGTGCGTCCTGTATCATCCGGTCGCGAGTCTCATTGTAGCGCTCCGCGAACATTTCTTAGAGCTCTAACAATCATCACTTGATGAATACTCAATACAATGTACTGCATTCCACGATGTTGTTCTAAAACGGCTTTAGTGAGTATGGTAATATACCAAATTATGTTCATTCTAAAATAATTCAAAAGCTGGCTTTGTATAATAATGTGTAAGTAGGTATATAGGTACTTACTAAAATAAAACGGTCGAGTGATGCTTAATTTCGTTTCATGTTTATATCTAACGTGGTTGAGGGATCTCGTACGAAATGAATGACTCACTTCATTATGTTAAGTAATTACTTCATAATATCGCAATAGGCCGCCGCCGCCCGCCGCAGATCAATTTAGAACATCAGATTCAACAAATTGTACCTATCTTTAAGTAGGTACTTACATCATACCTTGATAATTGAACGACCATGTTATATGTAGCAACAGAAAAAATCTAGTAAATATTCTTGGTAAACAATAGGAACACTACCCATTAGTTGCGTGCTTGCGTGATCAAGGGATCAAACATTATTATTATATGTAACTACAATGTCATGAATTGGAAGGATGTTGATGTTTGATATTTTGGGCATGTTGAGACAATGAATGTATACGAATGTCCGAGGAGCGTCATAAAGGGAACTAAGTAAGTCCTTAAGGGTTCGGCGGAGCTTGAATTGCTCACAAAAACGTAATTCCGAAATAAATCGTAATCCAGACAATATTCTATCAAATTATGTTATTATTCGGATTTGGATACCATTAATCTAGGTTCCTACGGAACGATTTCGTCTACTACTAGTTAACTGGAAATAAAAGACCGAAAAATAGTTCCAAACTTGGTAAAGTTATCAAAAATTGCATTCGCTTACATTTATTTTCAGTGAAGTATTTTGGACAAAATGGTAACGTCGGAACCTAGATTAACGGTATCCGAATCCGAATAATAACAGAATTTGATTAAATTGCGTTGGAATTACGATTTATTTCGGAATTTCGTTTGCAAGAGAAATTCGCTCCGCCAGACTCTTAAAATATATGGACGAAGCAAAATAAGTAAACAAGAATCTAAAGTGACGTTCTATAGTATCTGCTACCTCTATGGGGAAAAGGCGTATTTTTGTATGTATTCCATCCACACATTTACCGCTCACTTAGCTAAAAAAGTCTGTTTAAAATCACCACACTCCAACCCTGAGTTTCGTCGCCGCTATTTCGGCACCCTTCTGCGGATGTCAGCCGCTGGGTACTATTTTTCTTATTAGCACTAGGTACCTACTAGCAGAGCGTACTGTTTGTGTTGATCGTGCTAGGTTGATGATACACGTTCGTAAAGTTAGTCTTTAGTGTGCGATATGAAGGGTATTCACTGTGAGCAGTGATAGCCTAGTGATATGACCATAGGACTGCCAATTCAAAGGTCTCGAGTTCGAATCCAAGGCACGCACCTCTGACTTTTCGAAGTTTTGTGCGTATTAATAGTTAATTATCACGCGCTTAAACGGGGAAGGAAACCATCGTGAGGAAAACTGTATGCCTGAGAAATTTTCTCGACGGCGTTTGAAGTCTGCCAACCCGCTTTAGGCCAGCGTGGTGGACTATAGCCTAATCCCTCTCATTCTCAGAGGAGGCCCGTGCCCAGCAGTGGGACAATATAATGAGTTGATTATGTATGTATGTATGTTATGTATGAAGGGAAAACAGCCGAGTCTATAGTTTGAATGTTTTTCTCGTGCATAACTTGATCCACTACTTACTTGGGTCACAAAAACTCACAGTATAATAGATAAGTCTTGTTTGATCTCTGAATCGTCCACAAATGCTGCGGTTGTACGCGCGGCGTAGCGTGGTGATTGCCGGTGGCTCGTCGTCGTCGGACTCGGCGCACAACGTGTCTCTCACTTAATATTCCGACTGGTAGCTTCTGATGGTCCGCGCCACGTCACCGACACGGCCCCGTATATAAGGGTGTGCGCACAATAACCTCCCCACCATTGTCTACGCTGAGCGTTCGCGTAGGGGAGAAGACATTGTTTTTAACAGTTGAAGAAAATGTAAATGTATGCAAATGATTCCGGATCTGTTTGTAGCTAGATAGACCGCCACGTGACTGCACCGCTGTTGTCGCGCGACGCTACCTACACAACTAGGGCTCTGTCTGTCACCAGTAGGTATACTAGACCTATTTGTGTTTTATATCAAAAATGTGTTTATCACTAAGTTGTTGATCATTCGAATTTAGTTGTTCCCTACGATATGCATTAATTCATAATAAGTTTGTGTGTGCCCAGGCCCATGACTGTACCTGCTTACTGTGCTAAGTGTGACACACTTAGCCGGTACACGCATCGCATAGGTATATTAGAATATACAAAATAAATAAAACTAACGCGCGTGTTCTCACACACGTTGACATATTGTTCAGCACACTCGCAATGGCACACACGACTAATTTGCTTCTCAGTGCCACTTAGCAAAACTGAGTATCGTACCTCCTGAATCAAAACAATGCAGGTCATGTCAATGCAGTCATTAGGTAGTGTAAGCGCGCGGCTGTGTTCGCCTTATACTAATGTTTGGTGCACAGAACTGTCTCTACTCTGCATGCATTATCGTTAAATGCTATAAGCATAACTGGGTGCGCGCTCTTGATAAATGTCACGTCGCGACATTCAGAGCCCGTTGACAAAATTACACATAATCGCGACCGCTCTCAAGTGCCCTCACACACCAGACATAAAACAGAAAAACTACTAAAAAAAACTTAATTTAAAAAATCTAAAAAACCCGACTGCCAAAAACGTTGGAAACAAGATGACCGATCTCATGCAGTCGGAGGCATCGACTTAAATTGAACTCCAAAGATCTACTGTCTCCGACTGTTATAAACATTTTTTCAAGACATGTAGGTACCTATATAATTTTGATATACATATACTTAGTACTCAGTGTCACTCTCACAATGGAGACGAATCTAACGACTCCTCTCAAGCTAAAACCCATCAAGCCCTTTACGCTCCAGAGCGTGTTTTCAGATACTTTCCATATTACACGCTCTAGCTAGTCGAAGCTGGTGGAGCAGACCGCTGCAGGTCACCGCAGACGACATGTTGTGGTAGCGGCCCGCAGCCGGGAACGGCACGACAACGGCACGGCCCGGCTCGGGTGGAGGGGCGCGGGGGGAATGATATTAAGATTCCACACCGCCTGCCACAACCCCGGAACGCAATTTTTGTGAATACTTTATGCTAATGTTTACCGATACCGTATTAAGCCCCTTTCATTATGTGCGCGCAGCGAGAGACGTGAACGATAAATTTGAATTGAATTTTGCTGTGAAAACAATCTGTTTGGACAAATTGTGAAGTAGGCGGGGGCTGGTCGTTTGCATAAAATAATACGTGGTGTTTGCTACGAATACCGGTAGTGTGGCCGCGTGGCACCGTGCAGGATGCCGGCTACCGGCCGGCCGCACACACAGGCGAACAGCACCATAACACAATTTCAAGTGCACAGCTGCGGTAGCGTGACAGTGTCGTCCGACTCCGACGACACTGTCACGTGGGTCTCGGTGTTGTGAGTGATAGCGGCCGCGGACGCTGCGGTGGCGCATGGCGGCGCGCTACAGTGTGACGGCGCCGCGGTTAGCTGTTCAGTCGATGTCAATGCGCGGTGATCTACTGTCATCAAAGTCGATACGTAGATATACCTATTGCATACAACAAAAAATAGGCGCCTTGTCGCCCTGCACGGAGCAACATTACTAAAGTTATTATTTTTGTCTAAAAAGGAATCTGTATGTTGGTGTGTGTTGTTCAACCTACTATTTTAGCCTGAAACGTATTGAAGTCTAATTTAGACATGGCAAACAGCGAGTCAAGTCGCATAATGTAATGTGACGTCATTACTGCATACGAGCGCTGCGACATGAAACAATCATACCTACTACTAAACCTCCTGGTTCTCTACACATTGATACCTACCATCCTGATATAATTTAATACATGCTATAATAACTTAATGTACTAATTTGCTTAGCTTACCTAACTTAAATTTAAATTCCCTTAAGAATTATAGTAAGATAGGACAAAAGACCAAAGACCCCAAATCGGTCGGTCCGGACCCCAAATAGACCGGTCTTTGGGATCTTCAGCGGAAATTTCAGCGGTTTAGGTATGAAAACGTAACAAACAGACAGAGTTACTTTCTAGTAGATATATGGATAATTTTGAACGTATCAAAAGTAGTGAACTCAAGCTCGAATAAAACAAAAATAACACGCACCAATGTAACAGTAGTAGTAATACTATATAACGTTACCGCCACCGCCACCGCGCCCCGCCGCTGCCGCCACCGGTGAGCTATTTGAACTAGTGAGACTTCTGTATCTCTTCATTTTGTGAGGAAACACAATCACCCTAATGAAAAAACTCCGAGCAACAGATTTATGTGTGAGCGCAAAGTTTCGCCTCAGAGTGAGCTCATCTACGTCACAGCTATATGCTGTATGTTATAATAACTAAAATGATATTGTTCGGAGAGTCGACCGGTGCAGGTGGTGCGGTGGAGGCAGCGGCGGCGGCGGCGTCAGGATTGCATTCTGGGTGCGCGGGAGTTTTCAGTGTTTCTCTTTTGTGAAGAGAATTAAAGTATCATCACTTATTAATACATGTTTTTCCTTTGAATGAACTCAAAATTTGCGAATTACGAATACGAAATTTAAAAATACGATTCTAATAATAACCATGCGATTTTTCTATTGAATTGGATTGCATTACGATATGACGTCAAATTAGCGGTAGTATCTTCATTGCAATTATTTACTTATAGAAATGGAAATATATTTATTTGAAATCACTCTCCTGAGAAATAGGCGTTTTTGAATGTTCATCTAGACAAACAATGTGTCTTACGTCGAATTATTTATTTCCTGGATAAGTATAACACAGGATCATTATGGACATTCAGCAGTAGGTGAAGTAGCCTTTAAATGATGATGCGTAAGCTCTCACAAGGGTTATCTACGCCAAGGGTAACGATTGTATATGTAATAGATGAAAATGGAGAAGATTTTTAACCGAATTCAAAAAAGGGAAGTTATCAATTCGACACGCATGTATGTAATTTTACTTAATTATTTTGTTATATTTCCTAAACACTAGGACTATTAAGTAAATAAATAAATCGAAACTCTTACTTAACCTACTGAAAACATACTTGAACGTCTCCCTAACCTTAGTCAAGAGTAAAATATCTCCGTTACCATAGCAACGTGTCATATTGCTCGCCCTACACTACACAGCTACCACACCGTCATGGCGTCATTATGACATCTAGTTACTGTACCTATTCTTATTAGTTGAAATAACTGTTTGCGGAGTAGTGTTCAGGCTGCGTGCCAGACACACGTGCAACTTGTATAAAGACATTTCCCGTGCCACGTACAAGTTCGCGGCACAATTTTTGAAATTACCCCGAAGATGGTAGGTCGCCACGAAGTATTACAATCTGTACCTAATTGCTCGTGCTTAAAGCCGTTAGTTGTCTGCCGCGATGGTGGTGAGGGTGCGAGCTGTTGGCAGAGCAAACAAAGCGCGAGGGCGCGCCTCGCTAATAGACAACGCGGCGGTTATTCACAAAGTTTGGCGATCGTACACAAACCAGCTGACACACTGGCAACCGAGCCGCGTGCTCACAGTTTGTGCATATACATAGACGACTTAATTCTTAAGGACTTACATTTCTAGAGCAGTCTAGTGTAAGTACTGGTTAACACTAAATGTGTAAGGCAATGTTTTTTAAAGTACAACACGAACACAATTTGTTTTATCCCGTGTGCGGACTTTATTTCTTACTGCCATTCAGATAAGCATCTCGTAAGAGGCGAGAAAATATCTGACTTGCTCGGTGGTAGGACCTCTCGGGGTCTTACTGGCGTCGACCACTCTTACTTCGGGGACTGTCGTAAAGCACCTTAGTGTATGTTTCGACTTCTGCGCGTGAGAGAAGCTTTACTCTCCTAAAAATTTGCGTTATTGGTAAAACTAGCCAAGTCAAATCTTGAGCAAGATTATCTACAGAACTTGGCATCCATTTATATATCAGTGCTTTTGTAGGCGAAGTCGACAACCACGCCTATTCTTAATATTGAACTTGGCTTCCATTTTCACATTAATGTTTTTGATGGAATTTGTATAATAAGAAATGAACGGGAATCGAGTCAGCCCTTCAACGTGTGTTGAGCGCGGTCTGCAGTCCACGGTGGACGCGCGCCTCCGCCTTACTAGGAAACCGTAAGTAGTGCGGCGACACTCGACTGGAGACAAATATAGAACGTCAACACCTTACTGAAACTGAACGCCTCGAGAGCCGCCACCGCCGCCCACGTAGGTTTACGACCACCAAAATGTTGCTCATTATTATCTAATATAAGCGTAAATATGTAT
Organism: Acronicta aceris; assembly: GCA_910591435.1. NCBI lineage: Eukaryota > Metazoa > Arthropoda > Insecta > Lepidoptera > Noctuidae > Acronicta > Acronicta aceris. The sequence goes on along the minus strand of OU342767.1, from coordinate 136,395 downwards.
ATAACATAAATTGTTTCGTTGTCATTATGATGTGCCGTATCAATTAATGAAATGTAGCTGCTAAATATTTTGACTGACACTAAGCTGGTTGAAAAATATTTCCGAATAAAACGTTAGGTAAAGTAAAACGCGGTGGTATTTCTAGGAATCATTGCTTGCCGCAAACCGTTTCGGTTCAGTTCAACACAATGATGGTGAACGTCTTGGGTTTTTCTCCACATTTCCGTCTCAAAAGTGTTGAGCACGTGGTACCGAGCGCTTGCCGACGCTGCGGCTCTACCGCGAGTCTTCCGACACCAGCGCCGCTCACTTGTTGCTACACTCATTACTTACTCTACTTTTTCCACACTGAACCCCGCACTTACGTGCATACAGTAACTTATTAGGATACCCGGTAGTAATCCTTGTCTTAATAGACAAAGATAGCGAATACTTAGTTTTTGGCATCTGCCTACATCTATCGCATAGATACTGTAGCTAGTTTATTCCTAGCCTATAGCAATAGGCATTAGATGGGAAAACGCGACTTTGAAGTGCAGATGACGGTATCATCCAAAGATGCAAATCAATGCGAACACCACGTAAACACATTGTCGACAGTTCACCTCGGCCACGCTTATTTCAGCCTTATTTCGACTTGTTATAAAGTCGAAGGCTTTTTCATCTGCTATTGACAGGTGGATTGGATTCCCGCACACAAAATATCGCAAACATACAATTCCTTATAAACCGCTACGAGGGCGAGAGGCATTCGAAAATATAGTTCCACGGCAACAAGTCGTCTAGCAAATAAGTATAAAGTATCGTTGTTGTATCGGACTACAGACGGGTGGAAACCGGTAAAATTGTATAACGTTCCAGTTGCTGTTGGCTACATTAGCTACATCGTCGGTTATCTGATCATGGGATTCTTGCTAAGGTTTTTGCTTTTCTGACCTTCATTTCAACCATGCTTAATAGTAACATTGTTGTTCGAATACAGCTTTCGGTATTACTTTTGCTTACAATAAAAAATCAACCTCATTAGCCTAATGGTCCCGAGCGCGATTGCACTAGAGGTGCTGGGTTCGATTCACCAAGTCGAGCAAATTCTCAGTAGCAGCACGGATTTTGATATTTGTGCCCAGTTAATAGCAATAGGCTGGCCCCCTACTACAGGGGCATTAACATATCGGCGGCTCTACCTAACCCTTCGGGGAATACCAGCATGATGGTACGCAAATGCATTATGTAAAAAAAATACACTGCGATTTCAATTGAATAAATACTCGAATATTAACCTTATTTAACTGTAACCTTATTTACTTGCATTTTACATACTCTCAACACTGTACTATTGTTAATATATCTGTTAATTAGTGGTAGACGAAGTGGATATCACAATTATCAATATTGTATGTAATATTATATTGTACAAAACTTATTGTGATATTGTTTGTTACCCAAATAAATTAAAAAAAAAAACTGTAGTTAAAATAACTAATCGCTGAAGTTTCGTGTACTTAAGTAGTTCTCTCACGTAAATAGCGACCGGACTTACTTGAGCCAAACGCCTGCGTCTAAGTTCTCGCGATAACAGCCTTCCAACGGTTCGGCGTTTCCTTTATTAAACTTCGTTTTTGTTACAGCCAAACAAGTAACAAGTATTATAGCGACCTTCCGTACTGCGAGCGTGAGGAAGTGAAAGCAATCGATAGCGTCGTATAAGCAGATTGTACACTATACACGTCACCTCTCGGGAAGAGCACGTAATGTCGCGCGGTGCGTGCGTAAGTAGTGCCGCGCCACGGGAATGTTGCCCATGTGACGGTCACAGTCACAGCCAATTCAATCATAATAAAAGCATTTAAAAAATAAACTGTCGTATTCGGTATCAGGTTGTTGTTGTCCGGATAATTCCGTGTACCGGTACCTGTGTTCGCACCTGCTTTAATGAACTGTATTATATTCAACCCGGGACTAATTTAGCCCGTAAACTGCAACCTTGTGACACTGTTTAAAGGAAAATAAAAGTTCAAAATACTAAATTACAAACTTATTTGCATAACGGCTCTCATAATAGTTTGAGCACTCTCCACGAAAATACTTCAAGCTGGTTGGCAAGTGAAACTTCTGTTCGTACAGCATGCAGTGCGTGGCTAGCCCCTGACCCCGGCTAGGTACTTCATCGGACTCATTTCCATCGGGCTGAAAAAATATTAGAATAGAGAATTAGAGGACTTCTATTCGAAATTCAGAGGAGAGTATAAGACAAGACAATGATTGAGTGAGGACACAAGATACATCAGAGCTGCCCGCTGTCGGTCATTCACTGATCGATATGAAGTCACAGAGGCGCAATGACTCGGTTTGAGCTAAACGAGATTCATGACGTCTGTATGATTGGTTCATGATATAAGAACATAATAGTCAAATTTTCTATGACTATTTTTCTATTTTTGAAAAAAAATCTACCGGGGATGACGAGCTATGTCGCGGGGATTTCAAAAACATACAATTAGAGGACACAACGTATAATCAGGCTCGAAACAAATCTCCATGGAACACACAAATATTTGTTGTTGGGAATTGAACCTTCTTATCGAATTTCAAATAATCGAACCTTTATTTGAATGCCTAGAGTGTCAGACTTGCGATCATTTTGTTGCCGGTTCGAAACCCACCCATTACACTACTGACGTGAACCCACTCGTAACACAAGCATTTAGCTTAGCACGTGGGGTTAACAAGAATACTAGTAATGTGAACACATTGCAAGTAACTTAAAAAAAAAAAACTATATTAACTGCTACGCCAAACGTGCACGTCTACACTATCCTAACTTTTTGATCCCTTCTGAACATACCTATGTATGTAGGAGTAACTGTCGCAGGTGATACCACACAATATTATAATGTGTGCGAGGCGGGCACCACGCGTACGGTGGGGGATGCGAAATATTCTTGTAACACTATTGAGAAACGATCATATTAAATCAAATTCGGACAATACTGAGATGAGTCTTACATACGTACACACATGGTGGAGACAAATGGAAAGATAATATATATGTACATGTATTCCTATGTGAAGGACGGCAATTTCGGGAGCTGGGAGAAGATTTGAAAAAAAATTGTACGTCATTAATTTCATCCCAAAGTTAAGAATGCAGATATTAAAAACTACAATTATGGTAATGAAAACTTAAACTACCCCACTGCCGTCAAGCAATAAGACAAGAATAAAAACAATTTGAATTATGAAAGAGAGATTTACTATGATGAGAAGAATGATTTGATAGAGTAAAATGTATGTTGATAGAGTAAAACACTTAACAACCTTGAAGGTATAATATGTATGTATAGTATATTTATTATAATATTATGTCGTTGAACGCTGCTCGATGATGCTCCCAGACCCAGTCACACGTTATGCGCGGCTGTGCAGTGCGCACGAGCCGTACGCGCAGCCATCACAATATTGACATTTCAAAGCTGCTCTGTGTTACTGTTCATCTGTATTATTCATTTTAAGATCATAATCCTAACTATCTATTATAAATGCGAAAGCATGTTTTTTTGTTTGTTACGCTTTCTCGCCTAAACCACTAAACTGATTTTAAAAATAATTTCACCAATAGTAATCTACATTATCAGCAAGTAACATAGGCTGTATTTTTTTTTAATTAAGAGATCCCTACGAAAATTACAATAATGTAACCGAAGGTATAACAAAAATTGAAATTTTGACAATTTCAAAATCAAATTGGATGGGACTCGCGGTGGCTTAGAGGTCATAGCGTCTGGTGTATCTAACCAGAAGACGCAGGTTCGATTCCTGCCCCCTGTCAAATTTTTCCTTCACTAAAATAACTAATGTAACCGAAGGTATAAAAAAAATCCTATAAAAGTCATTATCAAAGTCTTCTAATTAAGTGTCAAAGGGACTCCATTGTAACTTAAATTTTCTAACAAACAACATTTTGTTATATATTAGACATACTGACTTCTTTAATGTCTAATAGCATAGAGAAATATAGACATAGCATCAGTGGTTAGACACCATTTGCCATTTTGTTTATTGAACACTGATCTCAATGAAATTTGGCACAGACATAGATTATAGTCTGGAAAAGCACATAGGGTGCTTTCCATCGAGGTCGGATTCAATTCTGAAGTCCACGCAGACGAAGTCGTATACATTTTACAAGTCCTTAGTTGGTTTATACCTAGTTAGCTTTATTGGCTAAAGCGTCTCACGTATCCAAATTTAAAAATCTTATCGATATGGAGAGCTACAATGAAAGCCACCTTCGACATTACTCAGCCTGCAGTGTTTCGGGCGGCCTGTCACTGAGGTAATGGCGAACATTAACATGTGCTGCTGCGGCACTAAATCATCGGTTAAAACAATTAAGATTATGATTTCTTTTTGTTTTGTAAACTACACGCAGCTTCAAGTGGCGTGCGGCTTAGTGGCCCAGTTTTACTAGTCGGACACCCGCGAGTCAGACCTATGACTGATGTGGCAGATTAACTTGACGGATGTAGAGGGCAGCCGGGGGAGGGGCGAGGTGGCTCTACACGTACCCATCGGTCACGTTCCGCCCGCGCGCAGCCGCAGCGCCTCACTTGACAAGCGTACGTCACTCGTTACTACAACATGAAAGTTTGTTTGCGAACTTCAAAACACGACGCACCCGATCAGGGCTACAATACAAACTCATTATTGTTAAAAGTGAGCAAACCATGAAGTTCATTCATTACACTGACCTCTATAATACTCTATAGGAGTCATTATAATTACATTGTCAAGCCAAAGAATTACTAATGTAGGTATACACCTACATTTGTCATCCGAGACAGTGAACTCTTAATAGATCTATCAAAATACTTACGATGAAATGTTTCGGGTCGCCAATGTTGTCGGACGCCAATAAAAATTCCGCAAAAGTCTCGCGGAAACAAAACTTAATTACTGAATGCCGTTGTGCTACAAATTAAATTTGGATACATTTTTGTCTTAAAATCGAATACCTACCTACTTGAAGCGAACAATACGCAAAGTTATTTTTAATTCAAAACACTTGGCAACCGTTTTTTGTTCCTTCTGGTCGGACGTTATTACAATGAAGTTAATTGTTAAGATATTAGCGGAAGCGACTGTTTTAATGTGATTGTTTAACATCCCGACGTTCGGCTGCATGTCATCTCTGCCTCGGCTCGGCTCGGGACGCGCGTCCGCCATTATATTATCCTTTTAACAATTGATCTTAGGCTGTTGAATTCATTACCAAACAAGTAATGAGTGAGAGAAGCAAATGAACATATCTCAACCATATATCTAGCACAGGGCTGGGTATAACGTATTATTTCGTTTAAAACGTAATTTTTGGGTAAATTGTAGGTGTATCGGTTTAAAGATCTTTATTTCTCAATAAGATAATATATGACCATCAAATGTAGCAAAATATGGGCCAACCGTACAATCCTTTCCTCGAAGCGATCCGCGGCACTTTTGAGCTTCCTGTATTTTCATTGTGGCTAAAGCTAGAAGTCTGAAATTTTAGTCATCAAGAGTGGTTTGTTCAGTAGGTATTGAAACTACCTCTACCCTCAAATCACGAGGTTGTACTAATATTTTGCTACAAGCTGTCCCAAGCCAAAACTACTTATTATGTCACAGACACACTCACATTCTAAGGTACCTCCTTGAAATTTTGATCAATACAAAATCTCATGCATATTTGTAGTTCGCTGATCAAGGCCAGTCTTGATCAGCGAACTACAAATATGCATGAGATTCAAATGCACAGCAAGTGTATAGGGAGGTGTTTATTCAACAGTGGCTCACTTTTAGCTGCACGATGATAGGAGCATTAAGTGTATGTCGTACTTAGAATACAAGTATTGTTCGTAATTGAGCCGGTCGGTGATGGTTAGCGTAGCTGAAAAACAAATGATTGTCAAATTTAATAAAATAATATCTAATCATGACCGATATTTTATGCAATCACCACCTGTCCGGAATTACCATAGCAAATTAATTACAAATGTAAATGAAGCAGAATAAGTGAAGAATTGGCAACATTCAATTGAGACAAATTTATGAACTAAGATGTGCACTTATGCGCACACGACTCGTCCTCGATCTCTCTCCTACAGGAGATGTAGCACAGTACTCGTTGAGATATGTTACGAGTATAAGTGTTATCCTTACTAATATTATAAACGTGAGTTTGTGAGTAAAGTCGTGAGGATGGATGTATGGATATTTGTCACTCTTTCACGCCAGAATGGCTGAACGGATTTGCAAGAAATTTGGCACACAGATAGATCAGGCAAAGTCACGGGAAGGAGCTAGTAACCTATGTACAAAGGTATATTTTAGGATTGCCCGACCCCGCGTGAGGCAGCGGCTTCGCAAAACTTCAGTTGGAATTATATCAAGTTGATATTTTATTTATCTCCGCTTGGGGAGGCTTTCAGAATTAAGCTGCGAACTTGTGTTTCTTTCTCATTAAAAACCCGAATTGAGTGCGGTAGTCTGTCTCACGAGACGCGGTGCGGTGCGGTGCGGTGCGGTGCGGTGCGGTGCGGTGTGGTGCGGTGTTGTGCGGTGTTGTGCGACACGGCGAGGTGCTGAGGCGCAGTGCGGGTGCAACTTGTGACTTTTAATTTATCGTTAGTGCGCGCTGTGAATATAAACTTTGAGTATTTTTGTCCCCATAGCGGGATTCGGTGATTACTAGCTGCTGTGCTACTGCAACTAGCTATTAACAACTAAATAGGTATCTTCTTTTTTTATGGAATTAAGTTGACAAACGAGCTGACGGGCCTCATGATGGTAAGTAGTCATCGTCGCCTATGAACACCTGCAACACCAGAGGAGTTGCTGATGCGTTGTCGACCCTTAAGAGCCCCTACGGACTGCAGACTGCCAGAGCCGCTGTAACCGCGGGGAACCGACTCCTACGCGCAAATGTCTAAACACACACCAAGGTGCTTTACGACAGACTTCGGCGTAAGGGTGATCGCCAGCCAGTCAAACCCCAAGATCTCCTACCACCGAGCAGAACCTACGTGTGTTTCTATTCATTATGTCTAGAATTTTAATAATATCGTGCACAGAATATATAGCACGCTCGACTTCGACTACAGACGTTTACCAACTAAAAAAAATAAAATAGTCACCAAGAATTAAATATTCCGCTGTACTTACCTTGCATTTGTCTTCTGCTCGAAAGCTTTTGACAGTTACACATTGAGCCGTATTTAATTGATGGCTCTGATCTATACAGAATCTACTAAAAACAGCTTTTATGTCAAATAAATTGCTCATAGATTCACATACTAGTATTCCTCGAAGTGTTAAGCAGAGAGGAACACTGATACCATAGAACACTACTGTTTCATTGCTTCCCGCGCACTCGAGACAACTCCGCGCGTGCCGAGCCTCCACGACATAAGTGTATACAGTAAAATAGTAAAAATACTTGGACGCATCTTAATTAGTACACGTACACTGTATCATTATACAGTTTCTTTATTTTCGATAAAAAGTAATTCAAAGTCAAAGTCAAAATTATTTATTTCAATTAGACCATTAAAAATGTACTTTTGAAAAGTCAAACTAATTGCACGGTTCCAAAAAGTGGGTCTTATGGAGAAGAGCCGGCAAGAAACTCCATAGATACTCTTTAAAACAACATGATTACAATATTAATCTTTACAACTTTGTTTTAAATAGTTTGACAATTATGCAGTTTGATGTGTATGAATTATCAATGTTAGAGTAGTATAAGGAACGGGCTGCATGGATTTGGAGTCACGGAGGGGAGGGGAGGGGAGGGGGGATCTTCTCAACGGACAACTCACCACACTTAAATAAAGACGCGTATAACAAAACTATATATCTGTGGAAGGGAGAGGGGTTTATCTTTTTTTTTTTTTTAAATCTTCCTAGCAATGTGGGTCGCACATTACTAGTATTCTTGTTAACCCCTCGTACTAAGCTAAATGCTTATATAACGAGTGATTAAGCAAATCAAGCACTTCTCATGCTACCCACCAGATTACTAACCCCCTTTGAGAATTTCCTTCCAAAATGACGTGGTGGTGTGTATCCAGTATTTAGGCGAACTCAAACATAAATGTAAATAAATGATGGTTTGACGAAGAGTTGTAGAGGTGACGCCAACACCACCCTCCACGGCGCGACGACGACACGAGCGCGCGGCCGAGGCGAGGCCGACGCGACTCCGAGCACACTCCAATTAACAACACCAACATTGTTCAAGTGTTGTGTGGAGTCCACGACACACGTCCTTGAACTATATCTGTATAACATTCCGTTTACTTCATACTTTAACTGCTAACAATTTTTCGAGGTACAGATAGAGCTGTTAATACGTGTAGCTATGTTTTCATTAAGGTACCACGCACAGATACTCAAATCTGCAAGAAATAGAAACAAATTACCTAGAAATAAAAAAATATTGTAGTAAAAACTACTTCGTAGACGGTGCTACGAAGCGTAGTGGGTCCCCGGCCAACACCGGCGAAAACTGGCGATTTTTTAAATTATTATTTTGAAGTAAAACAAATAGAGCTATACTTCGTATATAGTGGCAGTGGGTACAAATGAGTGAAAAAGTTATATCTCTACGTAAACTAAGTACGTAATATATATACATTATGTGTCGTAGTACACAAATAATGTAAATACTAAATAAAATATTGTCTTAAAAAATAATTAAACTACAAGTACATACCTTGTTCTTCGATGTCCATGTCACAAACATCCTTACTAATATTATAAACGTGAAAGTTTATGAGTTTGGATGCATGGACGTTTGTTACTCTTTCACGCCAAAACGGCTGAATAGATTTGGATAAAATTTGGCACATACTTTACTTTTTACTTTTACTTTTTATTCAGGTCGGACCCACTCCTAAAGTCGCGGGCAGAAACTAGTACAATATAAAACAATTTCCGGGAATTGTTGCTGCAAAAATTCTGTATCAAAGAATCACTGATAACGACAAAAATGAAAATTGTCGATGCGTTTACTTCGAACAAAAAAATGTGTTAATTAACTAAAACTAACTGTGACATATCTATTGTTTCACGTAGTTTGTTTATAGGTAAAACTAGATAGTTGTGATTGATTTATGTACCTCTGGAAAACCACCGCGCAGCGCCGACCGGTCTGACACCCTTACAAAAAATACAAGATTACTTTCTGAAGTTTGAAACGAAATGGCGCTTAAACAAGGTTAACTCAATTTGTGCAAAATTCCTCTCCGGGAGGGCTGCCGTGCGGAGGGCCATATTTTTTCCCCTCGCCGTAGATTAACACGATTATCAAAATTCAGAGAGAGGGCGATAATGGCTCAATAAAGTACTGCTTGATATCTTCCGCGAGTCCATGCTGTATAAGTAATGACTGAAATACACAATATCGTAAAAAAGTACACCTGTTAAATATTCACGAAGAACTTTTGGAGCAGAACTTCACGGTGTTGATGGTTGTCGTGGAATGCAGCGCTCTCTGTAGATGCCTTGGCTGGTACGGATGTTCTATAAAAAAACATGTCTTTTGCGTCAGCTATTTCTGTGTTTGCTGCAAAATATTGCTGACCCAAAACTAAGCCAATAAAATGGACAAAATTGTAAACAAACCATTGAAGCTCTGTTACAGTTGAAAAATGCTACAAGTGCAATAATAAAGTAATTAAAATATTATAAAAACCGCTGCGCTTATGGTCAGTCGCAATATCAAATCAGTCAGTAGATTTACCTTCTAGAGCTAGAATTTCTACATCAGATCAGATCCATACGAGTAATATCAAAATCCTATCGACTGGCCGTTAGTGTAAATTAATGTATTATATTAAATATATATTAATAAATAATATAAATAATGTAAGAAAATAATAATAATAAATGTATAATTCGTGCAATTTCATATATACATACCAAATACTTAATTATAATATAAAGTTAATTAAATAATTAAATAAAAAACCTTCCTACAAATAACAATCTGCAACAATTAAATGACATGAAATCTCCTAAATAAAAATACTTAATTCGCAGTATATTACTGCGTATTCAAATCAACAATAAATAAAAAATACTATATTCAATTACACATAATAATAATAAATAATTAAACGATAAATCTATTTGTGATAATTAAAATACATTAATTAACTAATTAATTTACAATAAAACCTATTGAAACTCTCCCTCTCTCCTACTTTACTTAATTTCACTATGCTGTGCCCGACAGGGTCCATAATTGATCCCTAGATATAAGTTTACCACCTGTATATACATTATGGAACGCAATAAATTTGATTTGATTTGATTTGATTTGAATGTAACGCTGACGTAGCACGGTGCCTACGCTACGACTAACTCGTAGCCCGTAGCCGCGTGTAGCCGTAACCGAACCGCTACGCCGCGCCACCTGCTACGCTACCGGCCGCTACGCGGGTAACCGCTACGATTTCGTAGCTTGCACTACTACTTACAGTTACTCAGTATCAGATTTTTTATTTTTTTGCGGACTTTTCTCTAAAAAATCTTATTAAGCCGGAACCAATATTATTTTAATATATTAGCAATATTATTATATATACAATAGTTAGCGTCAATAAATAATGTACATAATTATATAGAGAGTTTAATCGCTCTGTATCATCAGTCGCACTATTCAGTCGCTACCCAGGCATCACACTTCACGTAATATAAACTGTTTACCGACGTAATTGAATCTAAAATGAATTCAATGAGGCCTTAGAGTTTGGCGGAGGGGCACAGATCAAAGTCGTAAGGATTGTCGCGTGCCGGCCCTGGCTGAGCCTAAACACCCTGTTATTATATCGTTTTAATTAATTTTAAAAGATGTATGAGTTTCGCCTGCGGCTCTTCCGACCAATAACTAGTTACCTGCGGCGCCGGCGCCGGCGCCGGCGGGGTTCACGCGCTCGTCACAATCATAGTCGGCTCACGTCTTCATTATATACATACGAATTTGTTGGTGTGAGTTAAGATATACTATTAAAGTAACGCATTCAACATTTATTAAGATATATTTTCTGTTACGAGACACACTACATACATACTAGTGCAGACGGGCGAGTGAGTGTCCAAAACTAATTAGTGACAACGCTTACTCCAAACGATGCTATTGTATGTAACGCATAGTTTGAAGACTTAACTTATGAACTCAATTTAATGTTAGCGTGTCTCAAGTTAAACCATATTTTTATTAAGCATGTAAATATCATGTATAAACCTGCATGCCTGAAATATTTTCTTGATGTGGCGTCGTGTAAAATGTCCAAACTCGCAATAGGCCAGCGAACCACAGCGAATCCACCGCGGCATCTGACATGGACGTACAAGATGTTTTACTTAAAGTAGTATATTTTGGTTGCAGGTCCGCCGGGTCCTCCGGGCAAGCGCGGCAAGAAGGGCAAGAAGGGAGACCTCGGCGAGCCCGGCCCGCCGGTGAGCATGCACTGTGTTCATGTCACATCCTCGACTCGAGTCAGCTCGTGCAGGGATCTGCTTCAAACAAGCTGTGTTCCAAAGCCGGATCGGCTTCTATGCTAAGTGTTGTGGGTTCGATCCCCGCACGGAACAAATATTTGTATGAGCTACAGGTAGTTGTTCCGGGTCTAGGTTTTTGTGTGTGTGTGATTTATTTATTTATTTAGTTCCTTACATACAAATATCCTTACAGGCTAAACCCAATGCGATATTGTAGTATTGTTGTGATCATTTGTGTTTGTAAACGCACCCACGATACAGAAGGAACTCCTAGTGTGGAGCAAGGGGCCTTGTGTGGTTTGTTCGAATAGTAAATTTTAAACCTTCGGGGAATACATCATGTTAAATGTAATTTCTCCACTACAAAATATTTTAGAAACATATTATATTGAGCTTGTCACCATTATCGTCACATAAATCTATCTATGATTAATGGGTAGATACTACTAGCATTAGCATACAGTAATAAACTACTATTTAAAGCTGTGCATCCAAAAAAAAGCAATGCTTTGACAAACTTGCAAAAATATAACCCTATTTACACATAGCGAGAGCACTAGAGGTTAATTTAGTTTGCTTTTATTTATTTTATTTGTTTCGTTTGCAGGGGTTAACGGGAGCTCCTGGGAAGAATGGATTCCCGGTATATTATTATTTTATTTTGTTTTCTATGAGAGCTCTTACTTTTTCTTTGTTTGTAAATATCTCGTCATTGACAAGAAAATAAATTGCTGACCCTTTTTGACTGTTCACTGTCGTCCGATGCTGTGCCGTGCACTACACGCGTGTCACGTTTCAGGGTAGCAAGGGCGAGAAGGGCGAGCGAGGCTTCATGGTAAGACGTAGGCAAGGCACACACCCGGTGTGGTAGTGTTTTGTAACCCGCTCCCCCCTCCCTCACGCCTCGCCTTTACTAACTCGCCCCACGGGATCTTCACTGTACTATCAGACCCTAACGTACCATCCACTATATTATTTGACTTGCCGTTAGTTTATGCAAACGGTGCACGCTTACTGCAAAATTGATTTACGTTGAACTTTAATAATTTACTCCTACTCTTTTGAAAATAAAATACATATGTGAAAATCCAGACTGGATTGGACATGGAGAACTTATCGCACATGTGTACTAATACATAGTAGAGGAGTCGTATTAACGCGGTGTGGCTGCGCAGAGTAGTCACTACTTGCCGGTGTTGACGTGTGACGTGTGACGTGTGCGGACACAATCATCACACTAACACGTCGGATGTCGCGCAGTCCTCACTGTGTGATTCTGATGCACCAAGTATATAAAGTGTCTTGAGTCATAAGAATAGTATAAATAATTGTGAATCATAATGGTACGAGGCCGTGGTCGCGAGGCCACACTTTGGCCCCAACATTGAACTCGTTTGTCCCGTACTTGCCTATAATAGGAACGCAACCCCCTGGTTTTTGTATTACTAACATGACTGTATTAGTGTAGACCTTATTTCTAATAGTGCTTGTTACTGTCTAGACTGGCTTATGGTTATTATAAATGTATAACTGTTACTCACATTGGTGTAGTCTCTCTCAGTTCTGATTTTAAAAACGTTAAACTGCCTCATTAGTCTAGTGGTTCCAAGTGAGACTGCTACACTAGAGGTCCTGGGTTCGATCCCCAGGTCGAGCAAAGTGTTATTGGGTTTTTCTATGAAATTCTCATTAGCAGCTCGGAGTCTGGATTTGTGCCCGGTTAATGGCTATAGGCTCGCCCCCTATAACATGGGACCTAAACATACCGGCGAACTGTGGGTGTACATTAAGTACACCTCTGCCTAACCCTTCGGGGAATACAGGCGTGATGGTATGGAAAGGTTACTTAATAGCAACAACTCTAGTGGACGAAAAGACAAATTTAAACTCGCTTCACTGATAAGGCTTGTATTCATTTAGTCTTTTCTGAGGCACAGTTTTCTGTGCATTAATCGATAAAAATAAAAATAATTGTTACTTTCAGGGCCCTATCGGATTGGATGGACCAAAAGGAGACCCGGTAAGTTGATAAAGAATAGCTATTGTTCAACAAGAGAATAAAGTGACAGATTACTAACAAGTGTGAATATAAGTGCAAAAATAGTGCAATATAATTATGTATAGTTGCATTTTTACGAGTAACAATTGATGTTCCCAAAAATAGTAAGCAAACACTTACGCAGTACAGTACTTAATGGATTTTCAAACAATTTTACTGCCGTAATGTTCTAAAGATCTACTTTCTGCCCCCATTTTAGAGTAATAATGTGTCACTTTCAGTGAAAGTTTTTTTCATGGGATAGGAAACAAACTGACGGAGCGCCTGATGGTAAGCGATTACCGCCGCCCATGGAAACCCGCAACACCAGAGGAGTCACCAGTGCGTTGCCGGCTTTTTAAAAGGGGATTGGGCCTCCGGTATCCTCACTCACTCGACGATACACAACGAAAGCATTGTTTCATGCCGGTTTTCTGTGAGGACGTGGTACGTTAAAAAATGTAGTAAAAATGATATTTTTACTCAGTTTGTCACTTTAACTATGAATTTGTAATAGTTGAACGATTGTAATTGACTGATAATTCAACGTTACAACAATCGTACAGAAGGCTTCCTACAGACCGTAGTGGGCGAGCAGTGGCAGCGTAACTGAACCCGTGATACATGTTGTAGGGTCGGCCGGGAGACAAGGGACAGAAGGGCGAGCACGGCAGCCCCGGCTTCGACGTGTTCTCCGCTGTCAAGGTACGTTGTAACGTGTACAGTGTACCTGCCTCACAAATATTATATATATATATCTCTCTCCACACACGTCGCATTCAACTATTGCAGTTACAATCAAAAGTCAATCAATGTTCTAATAACTGTCGAAGGGAAACATGCTGCGTGACATAACCTGACGTATAGGATTGAACAATTCCATCATTCAGTATACAAGTTACAGTCCTAAAGCATCCTGATCCAGAGTTCAATTTCCAGGCAAAGATTTCATTAATGTTTTCACTAAATGAAATTGTTATACTTACATAATTTATGTATCTGTGACTCGGTCGCTTCCCTATGACTGTGAATAGCGAATTAACCGAGTTTAAACTTGTAATTAAGTAGCATATACTTAATTAGAAGTATGTATGTATTTGTGTGTATGTATTATATTGAAAATTAGTTAACATACTTAGATACTGATAATATTACAGGGCGTGAAAAGATCAGTGGACAGTTTTAAGATAAGTCCGTACACGAGCGCCGAGATCATAGCCGTCAAGGTACGGCGCACAGTGTGCCAGCGTAGTTAGAGCGCGCAACTCTTGCTGTCATCATTACTTGCAGCCCGCTTATATTATGTTGCGCTTTTTTGTCTAGTCTAGTTGTTTTTTTGATATCTGTATTTACAATTTATTTGTTGTATGTTTAAAATGCTGTTAAACTTGTGCCTGTTATAAAAACGTTCAACACATAAACGTCTAAGAGAACACGATTCTTACAACCGGCACAAGTTTTATGGTGACACGAGACGGTTTGAGCGACTGTTCGCACAGAAGTACATACGTATTGACGGTGTGTAGTGTGTGCAAAGTGGTTTGTCGCACAAACTGGGTATAGTGTCGCCGGCGAGCGTTCACGTGCGTGTGTGACAGGGGCTGCAGGCCGCTGGACACAACATCTCCGCGCACACCGTCATACAACTCAAGGTGAGTCGCGTACATGCACACACACAGACATACACACACACACACACACACACACACGCGCGTTGCGACGTGGGTGCACACAATTGTCACTAGAGAAATGCAGGTAAGTAAGTAATAGTCCCGAGCAACAGTGCCGTTGTACGGGGCAAGCCGACAGAGTGACACACAGACCGCGCGCGCACGCAACACACCAAACTGACAAAGAGACTACATAACCTACCTTTACTTCTGCTGCTAACGTGACACAGCTTTCAAGATGATGCATGCTTTAAAAGTATGCATGCGCTTTCGTTGTAAATTGTAACACTAATATACCTCCTCTGAGAAGTTCTTATTGTATTCTATGTAATACTCTATTGTAAAAATTGACTAACTGATGATCAATTTTCTGATGATGTATCTAAAAAAAATTAAAAATAAAACTGAAACTTTTCCTACCTCAATCGTTTGTCTTTTCGAGATAGATTTAATTTTCTAATAAATCTATCGGAAAAAGACAAAATACAGATACTTTTTTAATATCAACTTAACTTAACTTGTGGCACGGACTTACCACACCTTTAAGTTATAGAATCCTTTTGTATGACTATTTATTAAGATTTCTTTACGATATTTACCTTCACTATTTTTTTGAATTTCTTCATTGATATCATAATACTTACACATACATTTTGTTAACGATGATTTACAAAATAGAAAATACATTTTTTTCTAACTTTTTTCTGAAATGATCCTTTAACGCACGCACGCAACGCACAGGGTGAACCCGGTGAGCCAGGGCCTCCGGGGACCCCGGGACCGCAGGGCGCCGAGGGTCTGCCAGGACATGAAGGCCGCGCAGGCCCGCCCGGCCCCGCCGGCCAGCCGGGCCCCGCTGGACCAGTGGGCCCGCCCGGCCTCGTTGGCCCACCCGGATCAATAGGTCCCGCTGGAATCAAGGTTTGCACATATAACACATTATCTATACATTTTTTTTCATAATTATGTCAGTGCGAACAACTTGTAGGTACATTAGTGCATTATATTGCTATTCTATTTTATCATCTTATTCTAACTGCATTTTGTGTATTATTTTCAGGGTGACAAGGGTGACAAGGGAGAGCGCGGCTTCACCACGACGTTGAAGGGCGACGCGTTCCCGACCGGCATCATCGAAGGCCCTCCCGGGCCCCCGGGCCCCCCCGGTACATATCACACACCTCACTACTACCGTAGCGGGCAGGCATGCTCGATGTCGTACATGTGTGCTCTGCTACTCGTACTCGCCTACGTATCTACATAATATTTGGAACTAATTTCACTGTGCTGCTAAAGCGCACCAGGCCGACAAATGTTACAATTAACATTAATAACACTTTATATTTTATTTGAGCTTTTTAATTAGATGGTATTTATGCAAATGTAATCTATTGTCGATAAATAATATAATGAAATGCCTTACTTGCCTGTATTTATAAAAAAAGTAAAAAGCCTAATATCGGATTTAAGTAGTACATTGTACAAGGAAAGAGATTGGCACATTGCTAAGGAGATATGCGTTTGGTGCTCGAACTTGCAAGGGCCGTAAAACACACAAGTTCTTAATCTATACGTTCCGCTGAGGGATGCATGGTGCTTTTTATTCTCAGACCATACCTGATCTACGACGAAAATAAAAATGAGTAGATGTGATTAAAATTTGTAAAATTTGATTTTTTCAATCAAAAAGTCTACTGCCACAGGTGTATAAATAAAAATTAGTATTCGTTTCGATGGATGGATTGTGTTAAGGCCGATATGATGGGAAAGGGAGTGAATGATGAGGTGACGGCTGATAGGGATGAATGGAAGAAAAGGACATGCTGCGCCGACCCCAAATAAATTGAGACAAGGGCAGGAAAAAGAAGAAGAAGAGTATTCGTTTCTTCCTCGAATTACGGCATAGCAATAGGTCACTCTTCGAGCAGGTAGTGTAGCATAGTAATAGGTCACTACTTACTGCACAGTTTTTCTTTCCTCTTACATAATTATCATCAAGGGGAGAAAGTGACATTCAATGCAAATCACAAGCAGTTTATTTTTTTGCGAAAATGTAACACACATTCAATATACGTACTACAGTAGTATGTACAACCGTTAGTTTATATATTTAACGTGGCTTATTTATTACTAGCTGCAGTCCACGGTCTCACTCGCATCCCAAAACTACTGTTTGAGACGTAACGCCTATGTTCCTCATAAATCTTCCTTCAAAATCCGTTCAGCGGTTTAGGCACGAAAAGATAACAGAAAATAAATAAACAGATAGTTACTTTCATATTTACAATATTATAGCTGTTGGCCGCGGTTTCACTTGCATACCAAAGGATTTTTAAGACCTTCCAATTTATCTCTATCAGTCGCTATCGGTTCAGAAGTTTGAGGATTACTTATTTTTGGATCCTGGAGTCCTTTAATATTTTCCCCTAATAGCGGGATAATTAAAACACTATATTACGGTAACCCGACCTTTTGACATAATTTATATAATACATAGATATATTTTCTTTAAAAGAATAATACTTACTGGCAATGTGGGTCGCACATTGTTAGTATTCTTGTTAACCCCTCGTACTAAGCTAAAAGCTCGGGTTACGAGTAGGTTCACGTCGGTAGTGCAATGGGTAGGTTTCAAACCGGCAACCACATGATCGCATGTCCCATGCCCTAGCCTGGCTACCGCTTCTAGGCAATGTTTTTTCCAGTATTTTAACCCAATACGGGTCAATACTATTAGCGTGAAGCTGAAACATATAAATGCTTTAGAGATAAAAAATAACTATTTCGGCTTCAGAAGATTTTGTTATTATGTGTTGCATTAATTATTTATAAATAATAATTGAATGAAGGTTTTCCTTCCTAATTGCTATAACATAATAAACATAACCTAATTGCTATAATAAGTATTATTTTTTTATTTTATTATTCATTTTTGTGCATATTTCATTAATTTTCTTAAAATTTTCTTTAAAAGGGCAAATAAAAAATATACCAAAAACCTAGTAGCCCGCCGGTATAGGAAGCAGGAACCAAACTACTGGTAGCTTAATACAGGTATTAGGGCTTCAAAGAAACCGTGGAGCTTTTCAACGAATTATTCACAACCACAAACATAGGTATATCTTATTTAAACTAGGCGTAGATTATAGCATTGTAAATTTGTCACTTAAAGAAGTGCAAGGAAGAACAATAATTTATAGATACGGAAAGAAGCACTTCGGCGCTCTCTATGTCAAAAGTACCTAAAGTTATACGAAAATCCATTACTACACTGATCTTGTTCTAATGTAATGCGACGTGTTATCAAACAGATTGTGTACAGTCTCTTGTGAGACTGCACAGATCTTTCTGAGAAATGATAGAAATAAAATATTGATATTTCAGAAACTAAATAGTGTATTGTCCAAATAATATTTAACTAAAATGGTATGAGCGGAATGAACTTGTGTGCAGTGATAATGTTACCGAATATAGATTTATGAGAACGCACGGCTTTCTTGATTGCTCAACGCGAATTAATTTTATTAATAAAGGAAACGCATATGTCGTGTAAAAATGCTGACTTAGAAAATGTATGGTTGCACCTTACAGATTGTAAGCATATTTTTTTATGAAAATTTTTAAGAAAAGTACTATGATATGCATCCCTCTGGCGAAAATATATTTTCTCTCCATGTAAATAATTAACTGTTACGGTCGTCGATAGATTACACTGCGAGTAGTTAAAATGCTAAATGTAGTGAGGGTCAGTCGAGGCGCGGCTCACGAGGCGGCCCGCCTCGCCTCGCTCGGTGTCGGTGACGGTGAGTGTTGTGCGAAGGGGCGGCGGGCGCGCGCGGCGAGCGCGGCGACAGCGGCGCGGCCGGCCCGCCCGGCCTGCCCGGCGACAAGGGCGCGCGCGGCAAGCGCGGCAAGCGGGTAACACTCACGCCTCACGCCTCACGCCTCACGCCTCCAGCTCGCACGCTCGTCTCGCGCCTTCGGACACGGACTACCGTTCAAATGGACTGCTGGTGTGCCCTCTAACGCACGGACTCCGTGCTCCTTCTTTAACACTTGCTATAATTACAGTCGTATGAGTGGTTCATTGCTTGGCAGTCCGTGCCCTCAGCTTGGCATGTACCTGGCCGCGAATCCGGCACGCGCACTTGGCACGACACGCATGTATTTGGTTCAATGTAACAACTGCTTTATTAAATTCACGCGTAGATTTTGTTGTGGTACAAGTGATAACTAACGGATACTAGAGGACACTAGGCCGACGGTTCTATCGCCGAAAATCGAGCTGCGCCGTGACAGTCGCCGCCACCGCATTGTCTCAGGTAAATAATTCATTATTTGTAGTTCTTCGCGGGTAGCAGTAAAGTATTTTACATTTTACACCGTGGACTAAAAAATAAATAATTTACTTGCTTGAAGTACCTACGATCTACAATGTGTTAAGAAAACCCTGTCCGTGAAGGTATTGTTAGATATCGATATCCGGTTCTATATATGTAAACGTTTCCATTAAAAAAAGACTTCCTTTTTTAAAAAAAAATAAACGAGGAAAGTCTATGATTATGCATCCATAGTGATAATCTATACTTATAATAAATCTGTAGAGAGGTCAATTCTGTACATGAAATATATTTCCAAAATAACTATCAGCGGGTGATTAGTGATCAATACTGACGCCAAAAATGCAATCAGTAAAATTTTTGTCTGTCTGTCTGTCTGTATGTTCGTTATAGAAACAAAAACCACTCGACGGATTTCAACGAAACTTGGTACAATTGTTCTTCATACTCCTGGGCAGGTTATAGTATACTTTTCATCACGCTACGATCAATAGGAGCGGAGCACATTTAAAAAATGTTGCAAAAACGGGAAAATTATTTGATTATTTTGTTCTGGGAAGTGACATGGTCGTTGATAAAGCGGGCAGAGCCGCTGGCGGAAGCTAGTAAAAAATAAAATATTTGGGGTAATTGACAACATTTCAAAAATGAGTTCCAAAACATTTTTATTTATTGACTACATTTCTTCATATCGGAGAAAAAAAAATGAGAAAACGTGTGATGACGTCACTTATACGGCGGAAACTGAGAAATTTTAATCTTTGTCGAAATAATAGTAAATCAACACCGAAATATTTAGATTATCTACATATTTCGGTGTTGATTTACTAGGTAGTAAGATTATGAATAATTATGATAGGTCTATGCTAAACTGACATAAGAAACAAT
The DNA here is from genome assembly GCA_910591435.1 of Acronicta aceris. Lineage (NCBI taxonomy): Eukaryota > Metazoa > Arthropoda > Insecta > Lepidoptera > Noctuidae > Acronicta > Acronicta aceris. The sequence continues at coordinate 115,915 of OU342767.1, read as the reverse complement.
TTTGAGAGGTCAGAAAATGACCTCATGTCCGCGTTTAGCGCTTTTAAACCGTACAAATGACGTCATTTTGGCACTTACGTCTAAAATGATTGAATATTGGGACAAAAAAAAATATGGATATTTTATTTATCGATCTAGTTTCAAATAAAATGTATCGGTGTTAAACAATGAAATGTTGTCAATTGCGGACATTTGCGGCGCGAGCGACACAATTGCGGCACGACAATCGTAAATTTTAAACTTCATTAATACGTTACCATCATGAATATTTAATTTTTATTATTTTATTTGGTGGAGATTGGGATGCCTACATATTATATACCTTTTTTGGATCAAATAGGCCTTTTTTAACACGCGTGTGTATTGAACTAACTAGTTCAATAATCCTTAATAACATGAAAGCTTGTGAGTATAGATGTATGGATGTTTGTTACTCTTGTACGCCAGAGAGATAGATGAGAGAGACAAACTTTTTTAGATTAAATAGTCAGAGAGAGTGGACTTGAAGTCCACGCAGACAAAGTTCCTGGCAGAAGCTAGTGTAATATATTACAAACAACTCAGCCATGAGGGCTCGTGAATAACTTCGCTGTAAATAATTATAATTTAAGCACAATATAAAGCTAATACAGTGTAGTGTTGGAGATCGAGCAGCACAGAGAATGAATGAGGTTGTGTACACAGGTCGCAGCGGCGAGCCGGGACCGCGCGGCGCGGACGGTGCGCCCGGAGCCGCCGGACTGCAGGGCCCGCCCGGCAAGCCGGTCAGTACTACACACACACACACACACACACACACACACACACACACACACACACACACACACACACGCGTACACGCACACACACATGCGGCGCCGCCGGCCTGCAGGGCCCACCCGGCAAGCCGGTCAGTACTATACACAGACAGACACACACACCCGGCTACCGACTGGCTACATTTCGGTGCATTGATGTTTCAGGGTGAAATGGGACCGAAAGGTACTAAGGGCGAGTACGGTGACATGGGCTCCCCGGGGATGCTGGGCGCGCCGGGTCTGCCAGGTCCGCCCGGCTACCCAGGCCTCAAGGGAGACAAAGGAGACAAAGGCGACTCGGTGAGTGCCACTGTATTGTATCTTAGTTAGTCAATTTAGGCACTCGATAGCCGGTCATATTACTTACAACTTAATTACAACAAAGAGTGAATGATCATAGTTCATACATGATACTTAAGTGTCTGTCATGTAACGAGTCGCTATTGGTATGTTTCCGGTACTGCGGACGGGCGCCGCACACATCAGAAGTACAGGAAGCTGAGGCGGAGACAGGTATCTATCTACTGCATGCTGCATGCCCCACACATATTGCAAACTCACAACCAACTTGAACAATGAACTAAACTAAATAAGTGATATAATTAATTTTGATATCTATACATATAAAATGCTTTGTCCTGAATAACTGACTGACGGATCAACGCACAGCTTAAACCGCTGATCGTAGAGACCTGGAACTTTGAGTGTGTGTTATTTGTATGACGTAGGCATCCGAAAGATAAGACAGGATTTTTAGAAATTCAACCCCTAAGGTGGTGAAAAGCAGGGTGAAAGTTTGTATGAAAGTCTCTTAATTTTTTAGCGAGTGTAACCGCGGGGTAAATCTAGTTACGTATACAATGAAACGTGACTGCCTCATTAACCTAGTGGTCCTGAGCGCGACTGCTGCGCTAAAATCCTGGGTTCGATTCGCAGGTCTCTCAGTAGAAGCTCGGAGTTTTAAATGGGACCTAAACATACCGGTGAAATGTTGGTGTACATTAGTACACCTCTGACTAACCCTTCAGGGAATATAGGTGTATGTATGAGTATGTATATTATGCACACACATACACACACACACTGGATACAGCGCCAGCGCGAGCGTGCCGCCACGTTTACCCCACACCACGTGGCACTACGTAACACGCGTCCGCTGTGCGAGCGCCACGCCATTCGATGAACTGTTAATCTTTATAGCCACTGTTGAACTTACAGGGCGATGGCACCGGCTACGAGCTCTACGGACATGAAATTGTAAGTACCATCTACAGAAATCCTAATATATATATAAAAATACTAATAAAACTATTATTTTCTATACTACGAGTATGTCAAACTGATCAAATATTAATTTTAAATATTCTTGTTTTAACCGTACTGAGCATTTTCTAAAAAACTGTAGTGTACAAAAATAATCTCAGGCGGGATTCGAAACTATGTCGTCGGTAAGCCGGACATTTTAGCCAAGTAAGGAACGAAAAATGTGAAAGATCGTCCAGCTTAGTTACTAAATCAGACCAAAAAAATATAGATAAATGGACTTGAATGGACTATCTAGAATGTGCATTTGAAGGACGAGCCATATTAATCACGTCATTCACGTCCCAACTGACGGCGCGCAATCGCGCATACATCAGTCATCGTATTGCTCTACTCTCTCTTCAAGGAGCTCAATTGATGCGCATGTAGGAAACCCTGTCGGACCTGTGAAGGTATTGTTAGTTAATTTTAAAAAAAAAACTTCAATTTTTTTTATAAAAAGGGAAACTGAAATGGATTGCCATTTCGGCCAAGGACGGTATTGCTGCCACCGTAAGTCAATACTGTCCATACATAATAAGGCCCTTGATGGTTTTATAATATTTGCTTGATTTTGTGCGAAATTGTGGCAATATGGGCACGACGACCTTGAAATTTAAAAATCAATTATAATTATGTTTCCTGTCATGAATATTTAATGTTTCTTATTTTATTTGATGTGATTATTAATATAATAGTGTACATGTTTCATTGCAATTAGGTACATGCCATTAAAATAGGTACATTCGGAGAGTCAAGAGGGACCTTCTCGCGTACGTCACACAGATACCTATGTGTAACACACACATGCAGTATTACACTAAAAAATCTCTAATATCACCTCGTCACACTGTCATTATGTATTGTTAAGTACGTAAGGTAAGGACAAGTGAAACGCTTCGTAGTTGATTACGCACTGACATTTAATCCTAATGATGGCCGTTAGTGGGCGCAGCCACTAGCTACACATAGTAACAGTATACATATACAACATGTATTAATTGTTTTTTTATGTTAGAGCGAAAGTAATAAACCTGGGCATTATATATATATTATAATATCTACTCAATTTAGACATAGTAAGAATAGATAGAGAATAAATTACAATTAACTAGCTATTTTATAATTATAATATCTTGTAAGACTTGGTTAAAGTAATAAATAACAAGAATAGGTGTAGATTATTTACCTCAAGGATAACTACGAGTATAATGTAATCATCATCATTTATTTGACACAAACACATGTCAATATAAAGGTATTACAAAAATTATGTTAGTCCAATATGTTTTGCTCTTACGAGCATACAAATATTTCTGTGAAGTTAAGAACAACATACTATTTTTTCCAAGCACTTCTATCAAGATAATATAGTTTACAATTGGTATTCAAAGAAATCGTGAATGCTAGAAAAACATTTCTCAGCAAGCCACCGTGTTAACTCTTTTTTAAATTTAGAAAATATCATTGATTTAAAATGATTAGGAATTTTATTTAAATTTTATTGATACACATTATAAAACTATTATTAGATGTCAAAGTCAATCTAGTAAATGGTCTGTATACGTTGACGTCGTGCCCGTCTACTACTCGTATACGAACTGGAAGCTTCCTAAAAAAGGTCCTTATATTAAATATAAATAAACATGCATCCAAAATATACAAGCAAGGAACAGTTAAATTTTTAAATTGCCTGTAAAATGGCCGGCAAGAGTCTATTTGTTGCAGCCCGAATATGGCTCTTATATTTTTTTTTTGCATTATAAATACATTGTACACTTCTGCCCCAAATGATTATAACGTAACGTATTAGGGAAACAACATACCCATAATATGCCGTAATTGCGGCTTCTTTAGAAACTTCTTCACTAATTCGTCTCAACAGATAAACATAATTTTGAACAGATATAGCGGTTAGGTGACTTTCCCAATTGCAATAACGATCGATCGTGATACCGAGGAACTTATACACATCTGTTTCCGACGCTGTCACACCATCTTAAGAAACGTTTAGTTTTAAAGGTTTAGATTTGTATGTTTGAAATTATATAAACTGAGTTTTTTGTATATTAACCTCCAGCTTATTCACTGAGAGCCATTCAATAGCCGTGGCAAGAGCCTTATTTATATCTGATTCATAATCAGTAAGTAAGTAAGTAAGTAAGTATAGCAATAATATACTGTTATTTTAGTGATAATTACAATTTACATTATAAATGTTAAAAATATTCTAATGAATGTCGTGGGCCGATCGTTTAACTAGCCCGATTGTGACTTGTCTGGGCAGATCACGGAATGTATTTCATGATATGGCCGATTATTTCATGATGTGTCTCGCAGTAATTTCTACTGTGTAAGTATGTAGTACGATGGCTACAATTCGGTTCTGGTATAGTTCTGGCGCATTGTATGGACGCAATTCTAACCTAACCGAACCGATATTTATATTTATTTCATCCGGCTTATCGCAATATGCTCAGGCAGATCTCGATTGACTCATTCAAACGATCGGCCCACGACCTAGATAATAATTTCAAACGTTGACATAACAAACAGCATTAGAATCGTTGCCGAGTTAATTTATTCTAATGCGATCTGAAAACGTTTATTCAAATAGATTTCTGATTAATTCTGCAAATATGCATCCATAAGTTTGTCAAAATATGATCATTAGATACCACTTGTGAATTTACATATAGTACTGACGGGCGTAATTATACTTGCGACTTGCGACTAGGTAGGTATTGTTATTTAGTCTCTCAATCAGCATTAAAAAATACAATATAAAATAATTTGAATGATGTGTGTTTGCAGATGATGGGCCCGCCGGGGGCACCGGGCGCGGCCGGGCCTCCGGGCGTGGCGGGCCCGCCGGGCATCAAGGGCGACAAGGGCGACCCCGGCACACGCGGCAAGGCGGTATGTCACATATTAACCATAACTACATTATAGGCCAAGACAAGTGCACAAGAAGACAAAATCAATTCACCCACCATTCAACTGTCAAAGTTTATTTATATAGTCGTTGGAGGTTGTCCCACAATGCGTTTTTCGGTGCGTGGTCTCCCCTCTAGAATATTCATGCGCCAGCGCCCATCAGTTCTACGAGTTATGTGCCCCGCCCACTGCCACTTAAGCTTGCTAATCCTTTGAGCTATGTCGGCAACTTTAGTTCTTCTACGGATCTCCTCATGTCTGATTCGATCGCGTAAAGAAATGCCAAGCATAGGTCGCTTCATAGCTCGATGTGTGACCTTTTGCTTTCATAAGAGACCCATAGTGAGCGACCCATGTTTCTATGTGATCATAAGTCATCACTGGTAGAATACACTGGTTAAAGACAAAATTACGGCTAATTGACGAAAAAACGCAGCGAAGTTTCCCGAACGCTGCCCAGCCCAGTCGTATTTGAGTGACCTCTTTATTGAAGTTAGACTTACTTATCTGGACGGTTGTCGCAGATAAACATATTCGTTAATAATTTCGAGAACAGAGCTCCCAACGGATATTGGGATGGGCGTTCGACATGACTTTTGTCTTGCACATGTTCATTTTAAGAACCACCTTTTCAAAAACTCTGTCGAGGTTTTTTTTTATACCGCTAAGGTGGCAGACAAGCATACGGCTCGCCTGATGGTAAGCGGTTGCCGTAGCCTATGGTCGCTTGCAACACCAAGGGTATCACTCGCGCGTTGCCGACCCTGTAAATTAAGGAAGAATAGGGCTGGCAGCAAAGAAGACATTCTGCCATGCATAACAGCGGCGGTAACAAAACACCACCGGTCCCCCACACTGCCAACACAACGCTTCCTCGCGGAGCTCTAGCAAGCTTGCTTACCGTTAGGAACACAACATAGCACGGAGCTATGTTATTTGGCTACGATTTTCTGCATGGTCGAGATCGAGAATTTCATAAACACTTTGCACGATCTGGGAATCGAACCCAGAACCTATAGCATAGCGTAGCATAGTTTTTAAATAATATTATATTAATATTAAATTAGCCATTTTGAAAAAAGTAACCATTGGAGTAAATTTCCCATTTAAGTACCTACTTCTGTACTAGACTAGTACCAGTTAAAAAATATAAAAAAGTCTAATTAAGATTTAAAAATAAACTCACAGGATAAGATAAAATACCTACGTAAAAAAACTAAAATCCAAAAACACTATTGTGATAAGGAATATACATAAATAATATCTATATCCGCATTAGTGCAGTAATTCTAACATAAACATGACGTCACGGGACTTACGGGGCTGCAACATCATAGCATTTCTATACTATCTACATTTTAATTGAAATTCACAACAGAAATGGGAATGGCAGCCCCGACGGATTTTCTTGGTAGGTAAGTGAATATGTGTAGTTAGTCATTTAGTCGGGGATTTCGAAAATGTTATTTAATCTTTTTACCATAATCGTCGTGAGTTTTCTTTAATTTTTATTTATGCGTTTTATTTTTATCTTAGATTAGAACAAGTGACAAGAAGTTTAAAGCGACCCGCTTTTGATATATATGATTTCAACATTTGTAAACTCCGTTTCAGGGTGAAAAGGGAGAGAAGGGTGACGCCGGTCCCATGGGGTTACCTGTGAGTATACGCTGTGTGCTACAGCCAAACACCTGAGTTTTGTACAAACAAATATTGATATCAAGTGCTCACCGTCAGGGACCCGTGGGGCTGCCAGGTGAGCCGGGCCGCGCCGGGGACTCGGGGGCCAGGGTGAGTTCTGCCGCCGTCATGATAATAGACACACCACTATTTTTTAATTATAAAAAGACAAAAAAATTTAACGGAACCATTTCCCTGTTGAGTCTAGTACATGTACCTACGTACTACAACGTACTACAACTATTCTAAATCTTTAATTTTTAATTGATAATATAATTTGCCTTTGTCCTGTAGTGAAACAAACCGGGCTGATAACCGCTTCGGGAACCTCATAATTTTTCAGACGAAACCGAGAGTTTTGTCTGAGCAATTATGGACGAAGTTATAATGACCAACAACTGCCGGAAATATTATAAAAAAGTTGGCACGATTGGCATTTGTCGGGTGTGTCAACTTCCAGGAGAATCGATCCGGAATACCATTTCTGGGTGTTCTCGTGTTGCTAACAGCGAGTCCCTGCACAGACATAACCTAGTAGCTAGGATTATCCATCAGGAACATTCTCTAAAATATAAACTTGTGGACTCAGAGGTACCATACTATAGGCATGTGCCCGACCCAGTTCTTGATGATGGTTGTGTTACTCTATACTGGGATCGATCTATCATCACTGAGAGGACTGTTATTGCCAATAAGCCTGATATAGTGGTGATAGATCGATCAGAGCGCCGTGCAATTATTGTTTATGTCAGTCTTCTGTCTTATCTTTTTCAGCTTTCACGAGATTCTCGTCATAATCTCGTGAAAGCTGAAAAAGATAAGCAAATTAAATATCAGCATGAGATTGTCGACATGTGGGATGTTGACTCGACAATCATTGTACTGATAGTTGTGACCGCTAACGGTCTAATAGCCAAGAGCCTCGACTCACACCTGTGGAGGTTCTCTTTAGGCAGCTGGGTTAAGGGTCTGATACAGAAAGCGGTACTCCTGGATACGGCGATACTGAAGCCGAATTAATGGTTTTTGGAAAAAATAACTGTCTGTATGTATGTATTTATGTTATTTTATCCATACTTTTCTTAGACTATCCTTAATCATTCAGAGAAATTGGAAAGAAATACATTAGCAGTATTGGCAGTATCTTATGGCAACTTTTGAGCTTAATTTTATTTAAATCTGTTCACTTTATCTAAAGTTATTGCAATATTTAACTACCCATTGAAAACGAACATTAAAAATAACCATTCAAGTTAATTTCACGTATAAATATGTACTAGACTTGCAGAGGTTAAAAATATAACAAAATAAAGTATATTGAAAATGAAAATATACTTACGGATCTTAAATAAGATAAAGTAAATGGCTAACATACTGATTTAACCAATTTTAGAGTAAAGTAAAGCAGTTAAATAGGGCTGTAAATTTTTTCTCTAACAACTAATACGATTTCATTATTACCTCATTCAGTATTTGATTTGACATTACAGGTGTCATTTAAGTTAGGTTATAAAATGACTTTGTCTACGATCCTTCAAATGAAGAAAAAAACTGCACAAGAAAACAACTGTCATGTAGGTATAGTTATTTTCTTCATTTCAAGGATCGTAGACAAAGTCATTTTATAACGTGAAACCTCCACGGTGTAGAAACAGTACCTACATATTTAGAAACGAAATAATTTATATTAATAGGTTGGGGAATAAGTCTTTTCGCATTTAGTATCTTTGGCTGTACTATTTTTATCTGGCTGATTTTGATAACATTAAAAAAGTTACATTTTAACAAAAGTAGTACAACAAATTAGGAAGAATTTGTTTCCCGCTATTTTTCATTTGTTTTTCTTTCTGTCAAAATTAGTGAATCTAATGAAGAAATTCGATACATTTTTAAGTTTTATTACAAAAAGGGGAAAAATGCAACGCAAGCCGCGAAAAAAATTTGTGACGTTTATGGACCTAATGCAGTGTCAGCAAGAGTAGCACAAAGTTGGTTTAAGCGTTTTCAATCCGGGAATTTTGATGTTAAAGATGCACCTCGCTCTGGTCGCCCTGTTACAGATAAAATTGACGCAATTTTTAAAAAAGTGGAGCAAGATCGGCATATCAGTAGTTACGACGTAGCTGAAGAACTGGGGATTGAACACAAAACAGTTTTGACCCATTTGAAAAAAGCTGGGTTTACAAAAAAGCTCAATATTTGGGTGCCACACGAGCTCACTGAAAGAAACCTAATGAACCGTGTACTCATTTGCGATTCTTTATTGAGACGTAATGAAACTGAACCGTTTTTAAAGAGATTGATAACTGGTGATGAAAAGTGGACCACGTACGACAAGAACGTGCGAAAAAGGTCGTGGTCAAAGGTCGGTCAGGCTTCACAGACTGTGGCAAAACCCGGGTTAACTCGCAATAAGGTGATGCTGTGTGTATTTTGGGATTGGAAGGGCATTGTTCATTATGAGCTTTTACCGCCACGCAGAACCATCGATTCGGATCTTTACTGCCAACAACTGATGAGATTAAAGCAAGGAATTGGGAGAAAGCGGCCGGAATTGATCAATAGAAAGGGTGTGGTCTTTCACCACGATAACGCTAGACCACACACATCTTTAGCCACTCAGCAAAAATTAAGAGAGTTTGGCTGGGAGGTGTTAATGCATCCGCCATATAGCCCTGACCTTGCACCTTCAGATTTCCACCTGTTTTGAACTCTTCAGAATTCTTTAGGCAGTGTCAGGTTAACATCAAGAGAGGACTGCCAAAACTACTTGTCACGTTTTTTTGATCAGAAGTCCCAAAATTTCTACAACAATGGGATCATGGCACTACCCACAAGATAGCAAAAAGTCGTTAAGCAAAATGGTACATATATATTATAATTAAATGTAAATTAACTTTGAAAAAAAAAATCTTGAGTTTTCATATTAAATGCGAAGAAACTTTTTCCCCACCTATTATATTAATTCCATCCTAATAATAATACTTACGCGTTCTATTGGTATTCAATAAAAAAAAAGGATTCTGCTAATGAAACCGAGAGCAACAGCTATAGCTACCCAATATTGTAAATACGAAACTAACTCTCTTGTTATTTGTTTTCTGTCACCTTTTAATGCCCTAACCTTTGAACAGATTTCGATAAAATCAGGCAAGGAGAAAGGTTGCATTCTGGGGAAGGTCATAGGTCTGGACCTTTTGTCTCAAGAAGTTGTTTTGGGATGCGAGTGAAACCGCGGACTGCAGCTAGTAATGAATAAAGGTGATAATAATAATAAATATAATTTCATTAATTCAAAAAATCAAAAAAAAATCAAAATCATTTATTAAATACTACATGACAAAATATTTGTTAGTAACAAAGTCTTACATATGTATATCTTCGTAGGACATGCTTTGAAGGGTTTCCTGAAGAGTTTTTTACAATTGTTATAATTGAGGGTATAAATATTATTTATAGCATTGAGTCTATTGTAAAGAAGCGGCCCTAAAAAAACGTAAAATTTGGCTGCGAAAGCATGTTTAGTTCCTGTAGGTTGTGGGCAAACTACATATATCTTTCCGTCTTTTTTTTGTAAACTCAGCTGTGAAGGGAAGTGATGTGTGCTGTTTTAATACTATGGTCATTATGAATAGCTGTCGAACAGTTAGTACTCTGCAGGATTTATACAGGAGGTTAGTGGGAAAAAGGAAAGGGCGAAATGTGGACACCTTGAGAATCGCTCTTTGTGCTCTTTCAATAGTTAGTAATAAAGTTTTACCTGCACCACCCCATGATGTAATGCAATAGGTTAGTAATGATTGACAAAGCGCAAAGTAAACTTGCCTAATTATCTTTGGGTCAGCAATATAACGTAACTTTTTAAAGGCAAATATCAACTTCCGCACTTTACTACATAAAGCCCCAATATGCAGTTTGAATGAGAGAGATTCATCTATTATGACAACTAGGTATTTTATGTTATTGGTAATTTTAATATGAGGACATATACAGTGCTTATCACTGGGTTCCCCACAATGATGAGCATACAATTTTGGGTTAGTTTTAGATGATGTTAGTTTGCGCATTGAAAACTTAATGTAATTAGTCTTTTCTGCATTTAGTGTTAGTAAATTTTGCTGAAGCCATTTATTAACAATATTGAATCCGTATTGCGCATGCCTGTAGACTTCTTTTTCTGAATCAGCCGAAAAAAGTGTCGTCAGCGTATGAAATGATTAAGCCATGGTCTAGTTTTTGGTCGCAAAGGTCATATATGTAGACCAGAAAGAGCGTAGGGCCTAAAATACTTCCTTGTGGGGTACCAAATGACGTATTTTTTGTATCAACGCTCAGGACATTGCCTATTTTTACGCGTTGGGAACGTGCTTCTAAATAGCTACTAAAGAGTTTTAGTTGGGTGCCTCTTATACCTAAAGTTTCAAGCTTGCGCAACAGAAAAGGAATGGAAATTGAGTCAAAAGCTTTGGCAAGGTCCAGAAAAACCCCTAATGTGTGTTACCTTTATCAAGTTCTTGGGCTATATGGTTAGTCAAATGATGTACTGCATCGGAAGTTGATAATTTAGATCTAAATCCAAACTGCCTCTTAGATAAAATCCATTTGTCTTCCAAATACTTTACTAATCGTTTATTTATAATGTTCTAATATTTTAGACATGGCAGGTAGCAAGGAAATAGGTCGGTAATTTGTGATTTGATCTTTACTGCCGGATTTATGAATTGGTATAATAATAGCTTTTTTGAGACACTTTGGAAATAGTCCTTCTGATAAACATTTTTGAAAGATATATGTCAGTGGAGGAACCAAGATTTTTCTAAAACGATATACTAATAATTAATAAATACATATTAATAATTTTTGTGGGTATATTATCCCATCCAACTGCACAGTCGTCTTTTAAACTCATTATTATCCTTTCTACCTCATATTCGTCAGTATCTAGCAACACAAAAGATGATAAGTTAGTGCTATTACTCGTAGTAGAAGGAATGCTATTAAAGTACGGTGATTGGCCTTGAATTTTCTCAGCAAGACACTTACCAACATTAATAAAGAAATTATTTGCAATGTTGGCAGATGTCAATTGCGATGAGTGTGCTTGCAATAAACCTAAGGGTGATTCATGCTGTGTTGACGAGTATGTTGCATTTTTAATATATTTCCAGATTTTTTTACTATTATTTCCAGCCTTTTCCAGTTGAGTTTTATCGTAATTGGTTTTTAATTTTCGTAGAAGGTCATTACAAAAATTACGATATCTTCTGTATGTTAATTGCAATTGTGAATTATTCGGATTAGTTTTAGCCTTCATATGCAATTGGCTCAATATTGATAAAAAATAGGAACAATTCTATTTATTCGATAATAATTAATTAAAGAATAGTGGTGTCAAAGCTTATTTATTATTTTATTACTGATGCTGTATAAATAACCTTACACATAGCTTACTAACTGGCACTCAGTTAATGGTCAGAAAAACCAGCATAAATGATGTGCTATACAAAGCTTTATAAATCTAATGTTTAATGAGAACAATTTATTAGCAAGCATGCCAGGTAGTATTTCCTGCAGCGTACGCCCACCGGGCCGGTTTATTATACTATTACCCAGAATATTATAATATTTACTAAGTAACGCATGAGTAGTGTGGTGGCCGTGGCCGTTAGTGTGTGTGTGTGTACTAACCCGGGCGTGGTGTGTGGGTGCAGGACAACCGCTGGCCGCCCGACTTCGCGTTCACGTAGTGACGTAGTGACGCCCGGGGGCCGCCGCGCCACTGGTAACGCCGCCGCGGCGCCGCGTCGCGTCGTCCCACCTCTGGTTTGTAAATTGTATCATATGTACGTACTCCGGGAAGAATAATAAGTGACCGCGCCATACCAGTGAACTGTTACTTACGAGTTTGGGTAATGACGACCATTCTCACTTTAGTGTCGACTGTCGGTGAACACGAAGATTGAAAAATAAATTATTGTCATCACGGGGCCGCGTCGTTGTGTTCCCTCGAAGCCGCTCTCGTAGGAGTCGCGCTTGGCCTGTTGAATGACCGTTTCAACATTATGGCTGTAGTTTTACCTTGTTTTTGTTTATGGTAAAAACTACATCGAGAGATTGTCTAAAAAGACTTTACATCTATGCATTTTACCAGTAATGTTAAATTATGTTATATACAAAAAGGACTGTGCGCGAAGAATGTAAAACGATAAAATGTCAATCATATAATTTCAGTCTAGAGAATCTCTATTACGAGAAAATCTATCATACCTACTTGTTTTTGGGCCGAGCTTATTCTCATTGTAAGTATATATAACATTCAAACTTGTCGGCAAGATGGGTATGTAATGATAGATACATAACTAATCATCATGAGACCGATTAAGTTCCTCATCGGAACACGATTCCAGTCATATTTTGTAAGTACATAATACCTACCTACATTAATTTATGAGATTTATGTATGTATTATTAATTAGTAGATATGTATTATTAAGTATAACATTCAGAGTAACTATTTTTAAAAACGTTCAAATATAAATTAACTACATACCTAATTATAGTTAGATAGGGTGTGTATGTATCGTGATCACAAGAGACCGGGTGCCAAGTACACATACACTGTAACACTGCAAGTGTTCCTCCTGCGGGCCCGTGCCGGCCTGGCACAAATGGCGCGCCAGCGCGGCCGTGTCGCTCGGGCCGGGCTCGGGCCGTGCCCGACCACCCGTTCCGGGCACGCGGCGTGTACTGTACGGTCGAAATAACTGTGCGAGTTTGAAGTTGCCCTCAAGTAGTTTTGGAGTGGTAAATCCTTACTAATATTATAAACGCGAAAGTTTATATGTATGGATGTTTGTTACTCTTTCACGTCAGAACGGCGTAACTGGTTTCGATAAAATTTGGCACAGACACATTATAGCCTGGAATAACACACAGGCGACCCAGGTTCAGGTCGGACCCAATTCTGAAGTCCACGCAGACAAAGACGTAGGCAGAAGCTAGTTTTAAAATAAAATCGGTGTAAAGGCAATTGGGTTCGCAATGTTTTGAATTTTAGATTATGATCCTTACTGATTTCGATAATTTTGCACTAGGACACATAATAAGTCAATTTACCAACGCGGCTGTTCGGAACTGCAAATTTTAGAGGCGCACAGTTATTTCGACTTCTATTATACGACTAGCCGTTGCGCGTCGTCGTAAAAGATTAGCCGTGCCAGGTGCCAGGTGCCAGGTACCAGGTGCCAGGTACCAGGTGCCAAGCCAGAGGTGCCGAGCTGCGGCTCGCGATATCGGCGCTCCTCTATGTACATAATTTATTGTGCGACACTGTCACAAATCGTCGACGTGGCGCTTGTAAATTATCCACTATGTTATTGTACATATTCGTATCGACCAGTATCATATCTTAGCATACCTAGGTATTTTAAATTAATTGTATACAGAACTATCGCCCAAATTCTTAGAATAGGCCTAACTGTAATTTATTATTAGGGATTTCTATGTGAACATACATAAATCGTCATGATTAATAGATATCGTATGTATAACATAAATATAATGATAATATACTTAAATAGTGAGCAAGGCGCAGGCGAGCGACGCCGTGACTGAATACTATCGTACACACAGAGGTGCTTCGCCAACAGCAAGCATCTCGGTGCGAACTGTGAATGGGTGAAAGGCCGTAACTTGTAAGATAGAGCGTGACGACGGCGCACGGCGGCCGGACGGCGGCGGCCTGACGGCGGCGGCCGGTCAGCGGCGTGGCTCGCCCGCGCCGCGCTCGCGCTCGCGCCCGCGCCGGTGTTACCGTCCCGAGGGGGCTCGCCTCCACTTATCACGTAATGCTACCTACGACAATGTTGACTCGTATGTATCTAACTATTCAATTTTTCTTACTATTTCATTCGCTTAATCTATTATTATTCTAATCGTAGTGTATAAATTATTACTGACCTACTTATACCTATTTATCTATTGTGAATTTGTGATGCTCGGAACGCGCCGTGCCCAAGTCTAACAAATTCTGTGAAAATTCTTGAGCCTCTCAAATACGTCGCGTTCTGAGCTGCAAGACTGTGACAACAATGTACAAATAATACCTACATACAATAACATTATGTATCTATATCTATATCAGTTACTTAACACTTGGAACTTCTTGTACTATGTTGGCTTTCGAAACTGTTCGAGATTTACCTGCAATTTCATTCTTTGACTTGACAATTTAACATTTTAATACATAGGTACACTACCTATATTTATGTCTATATTCCTATATTTATGTCTATATGTATATATATTTCTGTCATTGTGTGTATGTGTAACGAATGATGTATGGATGACAGATCGGCGACATAAGGGACGCTTGTAAATATAACAGATAAGTGTGTTGCGCTCCCTGCCGCTAGTTGTAATGTCATCAGATCTATTTGCTACTATAAACACAATAAAATTTCTTGTCTCTGTATCGTCGTGTACCTCGTAAGCGTAATGTTAAGGATTTAGTTTTTTTATGAAATCGAAAGTTGTCATTTGTACCATATTATACATCACGAGAGCATAAACTATTGTTGTTTAAAAATTATTTTGAAGAAATAAATATTTGCATGCTGTGCATATTTGTGTTTCTGTTCTGGATCGCTCGTCTGTTTCCGCTAAGTGTCTATGTATACATCTGTCACTGCTCCATCACGTCCACGTTGGAGGCGCGTCCCGCCTCGACCCCGTGCATTCCGTATTGCCGCGTTCCCCCTCGGCCCCATGAATCTCTTCCCGATGTGTACCGCCCCGACCCGGGCGCGGCCCGTCCTGATGCCGTGAATTCTGCGTTGGGGTGTCCCGCTCCGATCCCGTGCATCCCGTCCCGCCAAGATCCCATGACTCCGTTTCTGGCGCGAACGGGCCCGTCCCTGTGCATGCCGTCCGTTCGGACCGGTACGCACGGATCCGTGATGATGCCCCGCATGCCTGTATTCCCTCCGACCGCGCATGCGTCGCGCACGCCGCGCCACAACTCTCGCCTATACCCACTTAAATTTCATGTCATCTATCGTCAAATACTAACTAATCTAAGCCTGCCTTTTAAATATACTATCGTGCGAAATAAGGGTTTGAGCAAGGATCTCTAAATTTAGTTTTTGGAAATCCAATAAGGTTGTTCACAGAAATTATAATTATAATCTGTTGATTTTAATAAGGAACCAACAATTCTACGTGTACATTATTAACTAAACTCGTATCTACAAGTCGATGAAAGTCATTCTTCATTCTTCAGTCATTAAAACTTAAAATGTATATCAAAACAAAAATAATTTTATTTAAAGAAAAACTATCCTAAGTTACAAAATATACATAAGAAAAACGACAATTCATTATAATGCCAGCTTATCAACATAGAAACTTCTGTAAATGTCTAGATTGATAGACCCCTGTTGATGAATTTTTGGTAAAAGTCTACGAATACGTATTGAGAAAATCGTTAAATCCTTAAAATCCTGGATTTCTAAGAGCAAAATTTATTACTCTATATCCCTTATTTTTTGCATTGGTTTAGATAATATAATCTGTGCATCCAGTATCTTCAGCGTAATTATTACGAAAGGAAGGTGGCAACGTTCGAAAAAAATAAAACTGCGTTTATTGTAGTGCAAGATACGTAATGTTTGTACGCATGATACAGTTAGACGACGCATCGGAGCCGCCGGCACACGCGTGTCTACATTTATCAATATAGATATAATGCACCTTACATGTTATAAGTTAATGAGGACAGTAAAATGCCCTATACAATATATTAAAGAAACCCTGTCCGTTCCGATTCGTTGACATAACATACCATACATAAAAAGGATTACATAATCCTTTTCAGATTACAATTTAATAAATACCCTGAATAGAATATTATAAAGTGAGAAAACTCAAATGTCAATACGGAAAACTGCAGTAATTTGGGCGCAGTGATCGTGCATTACAAATTTCATTAATATGTTTTTACTTTTGAAATTAAATAAAATGAAATTATTTATAATAAGTATTAGAGTTCTTACAAAAATATACGTACAATGTATCACCATATTCAACCTTAGCGGTACCTATGCAATATTGGGAAAACTATTAGATTAGATATTATAATACTTATAAGATTAGTTACTTATGATTACAGTATTATACACCGTGACACTGAAGTCGTTTTACAGTCGAAAGGACGGTATTATTAACAGCTGTTCCATACATTTGTGTACACTGAACTCGACAGCTGTTTTTTTTTCATGATTTCTTTTCGGCTTGGTTCCATAGTAAAAGGTATTCCTAATGATGTGTATACGACCGCCCTTAAGGCTGTAAAACGACTTAAATGTGACGGTGTTTAAGAAATTACCCAAAAAACAAAATTAAATGAAATAACAATTAGATACGTAAACACGTTAGAAAATTAAGTGGTTTATTTAGTTCTTATCATCGAGATAACTTGCTATTGACGTTATTTGAATTATAAATTTAAATAGTTCCTTTTTAAATTTATTTAGGCCGTCTGCTTTTCGAATATATTTATGGAGATTGTTGTATATTTTCGGGGCCATTACAAACATGCTATCGTGAAATAGAGTATTTCTACTTGGAACTAAATGTAGTTTATCAGCCCTTCGCTGACTACTAACTCTCGAGAATTTGTCAATATTGAGCTTGGTAAAGACTGCAGTCTCATAGATAGATATAAAGGCTGGCTCAGAAGTCGACGTCAAGCCGGGATCGGATAATAGGCTAAGTCATAATAGTTATCAGAAAAATATTTAAAAAATCGAACTTATTAAAATACGTACATAACTTAGATAAGATAACACGAAACTTTCCTAATTGGGATACATATACGCCCCTTTGAGATCGTACAGGGTTTTTTTAACATAGTGTTGAAACGAGTTCCGGAACATTATTTAAACAATCAGAGATAAACTTCACTGCACGGTTTGAAAACCCTGGGGGGGGTCACTCAAATAAAATCGCAGTCAGATAGTTGGTGAAATTATTTTAAAGTTAAATATCAATCTCATATCAATATCATTACAATAACAGAAAATTATCCACTGTTAAAAAATATAACGTACTTTATCGAATGAATAACTCCGAAGCGGTGGTGACAGTGTGTGTGCTGGCGGCGCCTGCGCACGCACCGGATAAGATGCTCACGTGTTGTTGTTCCGCAGGGCCCGCCCGGACTCGACGGCATGAAGGTTAGTCACACACAAACACTATATTATAGTTATAAAGTGAAAGGGGTAAAATAGCTGCTAAAAAAAACTATCAAAACTCCTCCTTATGAAGTTTCAGTTTTCCATAAATCGACCCACTGATGGATCAGGGCGCCATGATTTTAGGTATGGTAAATTATCTTTTCGGGAAGACACATACTAAAAACCACTGTAATCGATTCAGTAGTAGATTCTGAACAAACTTTCAGGTCTTGCGCTTATTCAGTTACAGGTTGTTTAAAAAGACTAGCTATTCCCCGCGGTTTCACTCGCGACCTAAAGTGATGTCAAACTTTTAAGTAGTTTATGTAATTTTGACTTTGTGTTGATAGATCAATCAGTCAGGAGTTCATGACAAACGATTTTATAAGTATAGATTTGTGAACATATTAGCTTGTGTCACTTTGTGACGCCCATAATGTGTTACGTTATTTTGCATTACGGATAACAATTTGTAGCGTGTACGCGTAGCATATGGGCGTAGCGTGTGAGCGTAGCGTGTACGCGTCGCGAGTACGTGTAGTGTATGCTCGTAGCGTGTTGCATGTAGGCGTAGCGCGTAGCGCGCTGCAGTAACTCGTGTGACTGTGCAGGGCGCGCAGGGCGAGCCTGGCTCCAAGGGCGAGCGCGGTGATCCAGGACTACCTGTATGTACAATTATCTACACTATTTTACGTTCGTATACATTAAAACAGACTTGATTTTCAACGTATAGTAAAAACTAATGCCCGTTCGCTAATATTTCAGGGAACAGACGGCATTCCCGGACAAGAGGTTAGTTCTGTCAGTGCTGATTTTGTGACATCTTAATTGAATAATTTAATATGATAATTAATTGGTTGTTTTCGCTCGCTAGGGCCCCAAGGGCGATAAAGGCTACAAGGGAGAACCCGTAAGTTCGTGAATGTTCATCGCTCGTTGTCCCGCGCACGTGAGGCTGCATGCGCCGGCGCACTCTAATTTTCACACGCATGCCTACTAACTCAATAGTACGTTAAGTCGCGGTGCAGGTGCTATATTTATATTTTTTTCAAAACCTTTAAACTACATATAATCGAATTAGGTACCTATCTGTCTATAAGATTACGACGATGTAAGCTGCCCGAGGTGGTGCCTGTGTGCAATAGATGTTATTATTACAGTGTGCGCCAACTCCGCAGGGTCCGGTGGGTAAGCGCGGGCGCAAGGGCGACAAGGGCGACAAAGGAGAGCAGGGCGTGCCCGGGCTCGACGCGCCGTGCCCGCTCGGCCCCGACGGGCTACCGCTGCCCGGCTGCGGCTGGAGACCCACCAAGGTGCGTACACTCTCCGCCCCGGCCGAGGTCCCGCGCTAACACTATGACCTGACCCATGTTAACCGAACATTGATACGTGTAACTAATACCTATTGTTAGTCGCGACTAATTTCACAAAAGGTGTGTTGCTTTTTGGTGTCGGTATTGTGCATGTATGTGTGCGGCGCAGGAGTCGCCGCCGCTGCTGCCGCACCGCGAGGAGGGCGGCGGCGGCGCGGTGCCTGACGACTCGGAGGAGGAGGACGGCGGCGACGGCGCCGACGCCGCCGACGAGTACGACGCGCGCGACGACGACCTCGACGCGCCGCGCGACTACGACGACTACACCGACAACGCGCACCACTCGCACCACCACGACTGACCGTTCACCGCTCACCGCTCACCACGCTCTACCTCCCTGATCATAATGACACTTCACATTGTACTGTATATGGGCAGTAGTTATCAAAATATCGCGACTTCACTATCAGACCCTTTTTTTATGTTACTTGCTATTTAGATGAGAATCTGTTTCGGGTGCAGTGAGACGCCACCGCACACTGGTACCCTCACTTCACTGATCTCGATGCAGTCCCGCCCGTTCTGATCTAAATGAATACTCGTACTATAGTAATGATTAGGAAATGTCATACAGAAAATGATACTTCAAGATTGGAATATTTCGAGAAGTCTAGGCTAAGAACTCAAGCGACCGATTTAAAAAAAATGATGTTACATGCAGTCTTATTTTCTGTATCATTTTTTTTGCATTTATTAGAAAATACATAACATATTAAAAAAGTAACAAAGCAGTTTTCTCAAAATTCTATTCTTAAATGAATGTTTGTTTGTTCTACGAAGTTTGTTTTCTACACCGGTTTAATGCCAACGACGATACACGTGGTAGATACAAAAGTAGTCATATACCTACCTACCACTACTACCTACACTACCCAATATGTTGTTTTCTGGTTAACTAAGTACCCACGTTTAAATTTTTATTTACTGTCACTTTTTATTTTAATTTAACATTTTTTCTTTGTAAATCCGTTGAGTATCAAAATACAAACAAATTGCAAAAATCAATTCTGCTTCGGCGCCGGCGGTGCCCTTATGATTACACCATATTATGCTGGAAAAACAGCTGTAAAACAAGAGGGTAGACTGACTGAATTGTCCAACTATTAAATATTACTTACTAAATGTGAGCGTTATCCCTTCCCCTTCCCTCCCGTTCGCTCCACCCCAAGCTCCTACAGATGCACTAACAATCTAAAACACTATAAACTTAACATTCAAAGCGGTGGTGGCATTACTAACGTCCACGTGAGTACTGTTTTGTGCTTGTTGGTAGTTAACTAACAGTAAAGGCACTTGTTAGTTTCCATCAAGTAGCCTAGTAACACGATTGATAATTTGTGAGTCATAAACACAAACGTATTCAGAGGCCAACGCTCACGCGCAGTAGGTAGTGTCATGCAATAACAAATGAGGATATAAATAAAATCAATTCTTAAACAATTATGTACTTACCTAATAATTAATATATTATACGAGTCAGAGTATTACACCGTAGCGTAAGGCGTCGTCCTAATTGGCTAACGATCGTACTAGTTAACAATGCGATTCCGTCCCGCGATGAAAATGATCGTGCGATGGTGCAACGTGTGTCCTAATATCTCGCGCGATGCTCAACGCATGAAACCCATCACGCGATGCTGCCACGCTGTCACCGCAACGGTGTCATTTCAACAATGGCTGTTTACAGATATGCACTGGTTTTGCTGTCCGGCAATATGGGTTTGAAAACTGTAAGTGACATTGAAAAGGTAGACGCAGACCACATAATATACCTACTTCTTATACCTACATCCAGAAATAAACGCGATGAATTTTTCATTCATTATTTTGATGTACGAAATAAATCGCACCTCTCGTTGCTGTACTTACGCGACCAATTAGAACAGTCAAAAGAGATTTGCAGCATCGATTGCGCGATGGCACGATAAAACTCATCGTTCGATTGTTATTAAGAATTTCCTATGCTCGCGCGATGATTTGCAAGCTTCAATTAGGACACTATTGTACAAGATATTGTACTGATAAAAGAATTTTTTATGTTTAGTCTCTTCGTGCTACGAAATCGCATCGTTACGATCGTTAGGCAATTAGGACGACGTCTAACGATACTTAGGCGCATAGGGCCAACGATCGTTACTGTTGATGGACTCTCTGAGTGACGGTTGTGTCGCAACTGGCAGGAGGCGGTATTGCAGTGGGTGCGCCGCCGCCTCGACGTCGACAACGACCTGCCACCGCTGTGACGTCATCGCCGCCACGCTCCGCCACGCAGTCGCCACGCCGCCGCCACGCAACAGTCGCGTACCTACTTTCACTACAAGCGGCGGGCTAGTGCTAACCAGCTACAACTAAGTACACGACACGCGGGAAAACACACTAGTGTTGGCACTTACAATATGTTTCCGGTTACCTCTGTTTAAGCACATTGTTTTCAGTAGTTGGCTGCAGAGAATTGGTAATTGTTGTTAATATTATTATAATATCTTTGGAATATACACAAAAGCTGACTCACAAATGAACGCAAGCAAATTGCGTGAAGTAAAAGAAGAAAGCAGATAGTCCCACGTAGCTTGGCAGCGCGGGGCACACACACAGTACACCGGTACATCGGTACACCGACACACCGACAGTGCAGCGCGCATTGCGCATCACGACGTGCGCCGGTGTTTATGTCCATTATTTGTCCACTACATTTAGTTCCGTTCCAAAACACGGCGTCATTTTTATTTTATTTTTTACTTGAACTCGTTAAAATGTTAAAAGGAATACCCACACAGCTCGTATAGTAGGGGTAATAAACCTTGTATATTTTTATGTAATAATTTAACGATGTAGGTATGTAAGTAAAGAGAAGCTTCACACCTGTTGTGTGCAGGTGGGATTCCACAGCGTTAGTATCTACTGCTGAACGCCCGTGATGCGTGACGGTGTGACTGTAGTGCGTTGCTAGTAATTATGAATGTAAATATTAATTAATCAATGGTAGGTACCTAATATTATAATTATATTTAGGTGACATGACCATGTAAATTTCATCTTCATCGTTTCTTATTGGCAAACGCGTTCCGTCGTAAGTCGCAGTGTCGCTTAACACCAGGCGAACTGGGGGACAAGCGTAGGCCTATCAAGAATTAAAAAAAATAGATAATTTATATTTATTGTTTGTTGGCTGGATAGGATTATGTACAATTATACATTAAATGGTCTTCAGTTTCTATCGAACTGAAACTACTTAAAGAACAAAATGTGCCTACCTATAAATCCTATAAATATCTGTACCTAATTATACTTTATGTACCTATGTAAACGTCGATGACGTAACACAAAAAAGTAATTTTAATGTTAGTTTTGCAAAAAAATCCCAAAAGGATATACAAAAAAGTATGTTTATACTATAAGTATGTAGGTACGAATTTTTGTTTTTTTAAAAAACGTTGTCCCACACTAGGATTTTCTCCTGTATCGTGGGTGCGTTTACAAACACGAATTCATTCGCACATACACAAACGCCCAGACTACCTGTAGATCATACAAATATTTGCTCCTTGTGGGGATCGAACCCAAAATACAACACGTGGCGCAGAAGTTGATCGCTCAGCCGCTACGCCAAACTGGTCGTCATTTACTTACATTTGTGTATGTTTGTATAAGTTTGTACATAGTTTTTGTAATATAGTATTTATACAATATTTTAAAAAACCTGTCCGATCCGGAAGGGGCATTAGGTATTCCAATTACATCACCAAATCAAATAAGAAACATATAATCTGTGCGTCCTGTGATAAGTGACACTACAGGGTAAAAAAGTAAAAAAATCTAATTCGTGATACATTGCACTACCGACGTGCCACTCGTAAGACAAGCATTTAGCTTAGCACGAGGGGTTAACAAGAATACTAGTAATGTGCGACCCACAATGCGACAGTGTCCACGATTTATACTTTTATATTTATTTTTTAACACCTGTTAACATTGTAGAGTGCAATAAACGAATTGAGTATTGAGTAAGCTTTAAAAAAAAAATATGTGGGCTAAGTTGAACTTGAGTACTTTCTTTTGTAGATAAGAGATAGTTTCACTGTACATTTAAATGTATGTGGTAAATATTATAGTTATAGAGTAATTCTTGAAAAATCTGTGTGTTTACTGTGCCACATGCCACTATGTCTACTGCCTTTTTCTATATCTAATACAACATGCTAAAATTCTACAATAAATGACACAAGTACAGAATTATGAACCTATAAGTTGTTTTCGTGTAAATTGATATAGGTACATGAGGTAACATACCATCACGCCTGTATTCCCCGAAGGGTTAGGCAGAGGTGTACTTTATGTACACCCACAGTTCGCCGGTATGTTTAGGTCCCATGTTATAGGGGGCTAGCCTATAGCCATTAACCGGGCACAAATCCAGACTCCGAGCTGCTAAATGAGAATTTCATAGAAAAACCCAATAACACTTTGCTCGACCTGGGGATCGAACCCAGGACCTCTAGTGTAGCAGTTGCACTTGGGACCACTAAACTAATGAGACAGTCAAGTTACATGAAGTAATATATTTAATAACTCATAAGCAAATAAAAGTATTTGATTTGATTTTATGTTTCTAATGCAATGTTGCTAAATACTACTAGACTACTACCTACTAGAGAGATTATCATCATTTACATAATTTATTGTGGCTATAGGCTCGCCCCCTATACCATGGGACCTAAACATACCGGCGAACTGTGGGTGTACATTAACTACGCCTCTGCCTAACTCTTCGGGGAATACAGGCGTGATGGTATGTTATGTTATAATTTATTGTACCTATTATAATCCGTAGGTATTAAGAAAAATCAGTTCAAAGTGATATAACACTAATTCGGTATATTCACGTATAAATACTTGAAACGGACGGACGGACAACAAAGTGATACTATAAGGGTTCTGTTTTTTTCTGTTGAGGTATGGAACCCTAAAAAGGGTACATATTTACTTAAATTATTCGTCACAAGAGGCACAGAAATATTCATGAAATTAAAAATATTTATACTTAATTGAAGTTTAAAATTCAAGGTCGCCATACCCAAATTGCCACAATTATCCCAAAAGCTAGCAAATTTATATTATACTTAGAACCATCATGGGCCTCCTTGTTATGTTTGGCACCCAAGGACAGTGTCTCTGCTACCGTAAGTACCTATTGCCAGTAGTACCGTAGGTACCTTAGCTGAAGCACACACACACTCACATCATCTAGAGAGCACACACAATTATCTTACAAACTAATGACCCGCCCACGGTTTCACCGGTGTTACCCCATTCCTAAGAGTCGTAGCGTAATGTTAAATAGCTTAAAACCTTCCTCTTGAATCACTCTATCTATTAAAAAAACCGCTTCAAAATCCATTGCGTAGTTTTGAAGATTTAAGCTTACATAGGGACGGACAGACAGCGACTTTGTTTTATACTATGTAGTAATAGTGACACATAGGAAGGTACATACAGATGCGATACTATTGTAATAATAAAATATTATGTTGTCTCGTCGGTGAAATGTTCGTTAACATTTAATTAAGTTATATTTGCAGCTGATATCACCGTATCTTTGGGTTTTTTGGTTGAAGTTCATGACATCGGGTTAAAAACAAACAACATTTAGATATCAATATGGAGTAGGTACCTACGTCACTAGTCACTAGTGGCGGTCCAGTATCTACCTATCACGATGCGAGACATGCGCAGTGTGCGCATTCAAATAATAACCTACAGTTCGAACGAGATACCTATATATTATAGGTACTTATACCATTATATGGATACACTATGTTAGAAAAACCGTCCGATCTGAAAGGGTTGTGGGTAGGGTAGGTATATTATGTACTTATCCCCGTCACATCTATACATATAAAATGCTTTGTCCTGAATGACTGACTGACGGATCAACGCACAGCCTAAACCGCTGATCGTAGAGACCTGCAACTTGGAAGGGTGTGTTCTTTGTATGACGTAGCCATCCGACGAGAAAGGATTTTGGGAAATTCAACCCCTAAGATGGTGAAAAGGGTGGTGAAAGTTTGTATGAAAGTCTGTCATTTTTTAGCGGGTGAAGCCGCGGGGAACCTAGAGCTAGTCATGTTATAAAATAAGAAACATTGTAATTGTATGGGTAGGTACTCATGAAAGTAATCAAGGGTATTAATTAATTTAGTTTAAAATTCACGATTTCTTTACGTGCCCAAACTGCCGCAATTATCGCATACTTTTTAAATACGAAAATACATCATCGGCCATCGTATGTTTGGCACCCAGGGCTGGTGTCTCAGTCTCGGCTACCGTAAGTACGCATAGCCATTTCAGTTTCTTCATTTTTTTTCTACTTCTAAAGTGAAAACGATTATCTAGACACTCTACACTAATAAAACGAATAATAATATTATAAAGAGGAAAGATTCGTATTTTTGTATGTTTGTAACAAATAACCCAAAAACTACTGGACCGCACGTGTATAAAAACTAGGTATAAAATAGATTTATGCTTACTGTCCTTATTAATTTTTAGGGTTCCGTATCTCAAAAGGAAAAAACGAAACCCTTATAGGATCACTTTGTCGTCCGTCCGTCTGTCTGTCAAGACCCTTTATCTCAGAAACGCGTGAAGGTATCATATATGGGAGTTGAAAGTAAAACCATATACACAGGTCTACAGACCCTTGAAGCTGCGAAAAAATCAAACTTGTAAATTAATTTAAAGAAAAGATAAGGCCGTTTATGCCGCAAAAAGCGTATATTTCGACACTTTCAAGGCAATCAAAATTTATAGGGTATTTTCCTTTGACCTAGGACTATGTTTAGCAAGTAATACCGTCTTATACAACAAGTATAGGTACAAGTGCAAAATTCTCTCTCTCCGGTTTTTTTATTATACAAAAACACTTATTTACTACAAATACAAATGTATATATGATGTATCCTGCGCGTCCGTCTGAAACGGCTAACTTCAGACACGCAAAGTTATTTCGTTCGAACTGTACTGTTCACTTTTTCATTCTCTAATTACTGATGCAAGCTACGGAGTACTACATCTATCTTCTAAATATCTAAATATATATAAAACTCAAAGGTGACTGACTGACTGACTGACATAGTGATCTATCGCACAGCCCAAACCACTGGAGGGATCGGGCTGAAATTTGGCATACAGGTAGATGTTATGACGTAGGCATCCGCTAAGAAAGGATTTTGATAAATTCTACCCCCAAGGGTATAAAATAGGGGATGAACATTCATATGGAACAAAGTAACGAAGTCGCGGGCAAAAAGCTAGTCTATATATATATAAAAGAAGAACCTGACTGACTGACGTATCAACGCACAGCCGAAACTAGAGGAGCTAGATCCCTGAAAGTTTGCATGCTTGTTCCTTTTGCACAGTAAACGAGTACAAAAAAAGGATTTTCGGAAATTCAACCCCTAAGGTGGTGAAAAGGGGGGTGAAAGTTTGTATGAAAGTCCCACTGATTTCTATATTTCTCTATGCTTACCTATACAGTACCTATTATAGAGATCAGTGGAAAGACCGCAAACACTACCATGCGTTTGACATACAAACACTCAAATATAGGTATATTTAATAAATGCAGGCGAAGTTGTGCACGGGAATTCTAGTTGGACTATAAATGTCGAAGTTGGATTGTACAATCGCTCTTTTAAATAACCGCTAGCTACAAACCGCTAGTTTTATAAAACAATCTCTCACTCTGTTATGTTATATTGTTGTACCATCAACAATATTCAGTGGAATTCTGCTGAATTTTTCATTGCGATACATTTAACGAAGCCGCTACCAACGTTTAGTTGATTTGTAGAATGACTTATCTGCAGTCACCAAGCATTTTGTGTAAAAAAGCTACCATTAGCTAATAACATTTAATAAATGAGTAAATGTTATTAGCTAATATTATTAGATTTGTTTCAGTCAAAACTAGTTTTGAATGATTTTTGCAGTCAGCATTAGTTTTGACCGGGTCAATTTAAAGTAACGTTGCGCCGCGTGTTGTAAGTTCGATTCCCATCGAGTGAAATATTTGTGTGTTCCAAGAATATTAGTTTGTCTGCGTGTACTACGTGTTTATCAATTAATAATCAAATTCTCTAGTGCGGTCTCTAGTCCGCTTAACTGCACGTCCACCGAATGCAGTGCCAGACGTAGTGTAACAATGTACGTCCAGCTTAAACTAAGCTATAGATAGCAAGTATTGTTAGTACATAGTATAGATGTAGTGTTAGTAGCTACTTTATATTATTTGTTTCAACAATGCAAGATTTGCTAGATACTATAGGTACCTAATGTGTATATAATTATGTCGCCTGTAAATAATCATCTCATAACCCTCTCATCTTCTTCTTAATTTAGTTAACGCGTTAATCACTGCTTTAAGACGCAGGTAGCATTAGATTGTTGGCGGTAATCAGAAGATTATCAACAACATAGGCGATAGGTGTTACATAACACAGCCGGAGGCAACCAGTGTTACGGTAGGGGCGTGCGAAGCGCGGCGGCGAGAGCGCGGTTTGCCGTACTTTGTCCTTTACCTACTTATTTTGGTTGATGTAATAAATAAGTACTTATCGATGCTTATTTATTGCATCAATTTTTTTTATTAGTAGGCATGTATCGCACTATCTAAAAACTAAGTAAGTATACCTATCTAAATTGAAGGCTGTGAGTCGGCACCATGACAAGACAAGTGAAAGCGGCCGTGAAAGAATCCGCCAATCCGCCGCCGCGCACCGCCGCGCACCGTAACGTGACAATCGACGCACTGGGTACTAATATTATATTATCTGTGCACTGTAGGTATTATCTGTTTGTAACATCCATGTACAATAATTAACATCTCAATAACATCCTAGATAGTTTGTTAATGTTTTACTGCACCCTGAATTTAATACATATAATATATTCAAGTGTTAAGTTAAAAGTTAACAAGTAGGTAAGAACGTAATAGCACAGTATAAATATTATACAGTAGTCTGTTTTAATACGAGTGTCGGAACGCGAGTCTTACTTACGCGCCTCGAGTTCGGTCTTCACTCGGTAGCCCGACAGTCGCGAATGCGCCGAAGTAACAGACGGACGTTGATGTTTTTGTAAGCAGTAAGCGTGCGATTTGTGAATATTTGATTTAATTGAAATAAGCACAAGTAGGTACCTACTTAATATAGCAAAGAGAAATTATAGACTGTATTGTACTGTTTTTGGTTACTTTAATTCTTTAATAACGCACCCAGACATAAATTTCTTTAAATTACGAACGGTAATACTATAAAATATTTTTTATATACGTACTAGTACGTGATTTGTTTCTTTTTTATTAGACAGGTATTTGGCTTTATCCACTGAATAAAATTAAAATAAGTGGATAGGGTAAAAAAATAGTGACACACGAGTGACCTACCTACGCTCGCGTTACTAGACTAGGCTATCTACTTACCTACTTATGTACTCAGCTATTATTGAATTAGAGGAAATAGCATTAAGCATGGAATTATTATGAGAGTAATAAATAGTAGGCACCTAACTAGTAAGATTTACATTATAGGTAATTTACTTTTTTGGTAATTTATTTTGTAGTAGATAGAGGTTTTGATTGCTGTTGTAACGCACACGCGATGAGGTGGTTTTATTTTCACGCCGCCCCAGCACGGCGTCAGGCGATAGTCTTGAGAACTTATTACCTTGTCTTCCGTTTTACTTCGTATTTCTTTAATAATGACAGTCAGTCAATCGAATCAATAATCAATCAATGATGATGGTGGTCTTCTCAACCATACGCTGGGTGGAGATAAGTAGACTAGATGAATTTAAAATACTGCAGGCGGGCACGGGCAGCCCTAAGGCGTGTTTACGTACCGCACGGCTGTAGGTAATTATTCCAAGGACAAGGCCGAGTCACAATACTGTATATATATTTATACTGTGGTAATAGGCACTTACCACGGAATACCTACGCATACGCAGGCAGGTAGGTACCTAATGTTCACTTTTGTGCAGTGCGCCTGCATCTGCTGCATCTGCACCCGCTGAACTTAGTTACTTGTATATTATGTGTTTGTACATATATACATATTATTATAGCGGTTAGTCCCCCTATGCTCTATACTCGACTCGAAAAATACATTTACTTATTAAAAAGTTTCGTTATACAATTCTTTGATTTTACGTAAACAATGGAAGGTGGGTGAATATTCGAACAAACAAATCATTCTTCTCCTCATAGTAGTTCTCTCTATTATAGTTCAGATTGTTTATTGCTTGATGGCAGTGGTGTAGTATAAGTTCTCAGTATCATAATTGTAGTTTTCAACATCTGCATTCTTAACTTTGATGAAGTTAATGACGTCCAATATTTTTCCACCCAGGTACAGTTGGAAAGAAAAGTGTTTAAATTCAAGTTTAAAATTTTATAGCGCTTTTCGTATATGCGTACATAAGCGTCTGAAAGATAAACTTTGTTTTGTCTCGTTCTGACAATTAAAAAAGTCAAAATGACAGATAAGGAAAAAATAATTTCAGAGCAATTCTAAGTTAAGAAATATTTATGAATAGAGCTGTAAGTCAATGGACCCACAAGATTAAACGAAGTCTGTAAACTTCATTACAAATCCTTACTAATATTACATAATATAAATGCGAAAGTTACAATGTTTGAAAGTTTGTTACGCACTCATGCTTCAACGGCTAGACGGATAGGAATGAAATTTGTTACACAGAGGCACTGGCGTGCTAAGTAGGCACTACACTTTTGAAATTCCAGTTCAATTTAAAAGTATGTTTTACATTTTATTTAATTTGTAATAACTGGTACTGCCTCCTCGGGCTCTGACTACAGATTTGAGCCGGTTTGGCATATTGAACACGAGGTTTCGGAGCCTATGTTGGGGTATATTCTCCCATTCTTCTATCAGGGCCTGTTTTAGTGCCCTGAGGGTGGTAGGAGGTGGTCTGCGGCTTCTGACTAGCCGCCCTAGCTCATCCCAGGTGTGCTCAATCGGGTTAAGATCAGGACTTCTTGATGGCCAAGCCATCACGCTGATACCAACCTCCTGAATATACGCTTACATGACCTGAGCCGTGTGCGGCCTGGAATTATCATGCATCAGCATCGATCCATCACCCATATTTGCTAAATATGGCCCTGCATACTCATTGAGGATCTCTTGGACATATCATTCCCCAGTCAGGGTGCCATTTTCTATGGTCACTAGATCTGTCCGACCTTCTGAAGATATGTCATGTACACTGCCTCCACCGTACTGGACTCTTTCTGAGAAGTAGGCTTGAAGGTATCGCTTACTAGATCCCCTGTAGACACTTCGCCTTCTATCAGAAGAGTAAAGTGAGAATCGCGACTCATCTGATCTGTGTACAAAATTCTTAACCATTCTTCTGCATCCCACTGTATGTGTTCACGGACGTATCGCAGTCTCGCTACTTAATTCTCTCTCTCGAGTTTGGGGCCACTCACTGGTCTTCGGGGTTTCAGGTTTGCTTCAGCAAGTCTTCTTCTCGCTGTACAGTAACTGATGTAGTCCCTTCGGGTCTGAAGAAGCTGTTACTGGACTTCAACTGCATTTGGGTGGCGATTTCTCAACACATAACGGTCTTCTCGAGCACTAGTGCACCTAGGTCTGCCATTACAAGGTCTCATCAGATGGTTTCCAGTCTCATCGTACCTCCGCTTCACCTTCTGGACCGTTCGTAACTTTACACCCACCATTCTTGCAGTGCGACGCAGACTGATGCCTAGTTCCAGAAAAGTCATGATCCTAGCACATTCTTCAGGTGAAAGAGGCATTATAAATAAGTTTATGTGCTCACACATGATATGACGCTACAGTCATATAACGTGTGCTGTTGCACACTCTGCATCTTTTTTGTGAATTGAATTTATTTCCGTTGTGTGAGTACATGCAATTCTTGCAAATTTGTTCTGTTGTGTTCTTGCGGTCAGATCCATTCTTTCCAAAATTGACACCAATATTCCTGATGCCTTCGGCGATAATCTCCTGCCGCTTGAGTAGTTCTTGTTGTTTAGCTTCCAATATGTTTGTAGAGTGTTCTGTTACTAGACACTAACCCTGTTGTCTTCAATAGCTTCCAGATCACCAACTGTTGATGTTTCCTGATGTATGTGACCACAGACATTTTAAGTACTTCTACCTCTACGTACGATGTGTCTTCTCAAGCCGACTGGAGTGATCCGTTGTGTGTTGTGTCAGACCAGTCAAACTGATTAGCTGTATTGACAATAGAAATACTTCTTTACTGATGGCGTTGTGCAGGACTGTTTGTTCCAGTTGTAGTAGATCCGGCTCGAAGGAACAAAATGTAAAAGCTGTGTGCCCATACCGAGAGATGTTGCCGCTGAGACGGATTGTTACAGGAAATCAATTCACTGTCTGGTGTCCGTCTACAACGGAAGTGGTTATTGCACCAAAATTAACTAATTCCTTAACTGCATGTGGTAGGAAGTTAGGTGTACAAAGTAGGTTACTCGTGAACGGCACGATTGCCTTGCGAACGTAACAATGGAGTAATAGCTTATTATGCTAAAAGGTAAAACAATTTAATTCCTATAGCGATGCTCGTACAATTCAAAAAGGATATTTTTGTTTAAGTATAAAGGTTTTTCAGACATTTCTCAAAAGAAGGTTACCGACTATTAATTTTTTTTATACCTACAAAATTAAACTCTTTTTCAAGTGCTTTTTATTTCGAAAGTTTATCTTGTGTACTTAAAAAGTTATTACAATTTTAAAAGTGTGATACTTAATTTTGCAGGCCACTGTAGTTCAAATCCTGAACTAACATCTGATGTAGTCTCGGGCAGAAAACTAGCAAAATATAAGAGAGCGTAAAGAACCACATAATGATTCGCGGAAGGGCTCCTTTGTTACCCTGAAAAAACCAGTTCGGCACATGCTTCTCATAACAAGCGCAAAGCTTGGCATGTTTTAATATATTTAATGATGATTAAGAATAGGATAACATTATTTAGATACTAGGTTTTCATAATTGACTTACTTTTTAACACTGTAACTAGGGTTGCCACCTGCCACTTCTTGATTTAGGGGTTACCAGCATCAAAAATAAGAACGTTTTTTTTACGGAAGTAATTAAAACAGCATTAGGTATTTTATAACAAAATCTTTAAGGGTCCGGCGGACCGAATTTCCCATACCAACGCAATACCAAAATAAATCGCAAGGCAAACACGATTTATGTAATCAAATCCTATTATTTGATAGATTCGGATACAGCGGTATCCGAATCTATCTAGGTTCCTACTCTACCAATCCGTCCTAAATACTTCACAGGAAATTAATGTAAGCGAATGTAAAGTATCTTTAATATGTTTAATATAATATCTTTGAATGTAATTTTTGATAACTTTACCATGTTTGGAACGATTATCCGGTCTTTTCTTTCCAGTAAAATAATAGTAGAGCAAATGACAAGGTAGGAACCTAGTTTAATTGTATTAATTTGTGGGGACATAATTCACTAACACACATATACTAACACAATTCACACACATTCATTCAAAGCATACTTACCATACTGTACCTACCTAGACAACGCGTCGGTGACCGTGTGTACTAGGGGAAAACCGCTCTTTACTTATGTGCTTACGACGACGACGCGCCACGCGTCGTTCACGCGCATGCGCGCGCCGCCGCGCCGCGACCGAGTATATACTAACCGAACCGCGCCGCTCGCCACGCACACCAGTCGAGTCTTGATCACAACGCGAAGTTCACGCTATTTGTTATCGCGACGCCGCAATTTACCACGCGGCTCGATATCCCGCTCTTGTTGTTACGTATCATTACTATAATAGTACCTACTCATAATTTACGTTATTGTGACTATAAAAGTTTAGTGTATGTTATCCTTGTGTTAAAACATTATACAAATTGGATTGCATGTGGAGGTTTGTTATTTACCACCCGAGAACACCCAAGGACAATTAAGGTAGGATCGACACATTTATACCTACACTGGTGACCCCCGCACTTTTATTAGAAGGAAGGTACACAATGTAACATAGACAACGTAGCGTCCGAACGTTCCGAACGTACGTCCACTACCGCATCGGACGTATCGACAGATGTATACAGGGTGTCCGTTCGTATACCACCATTTTGGCCGGACGAGCCCGAAATATGGTTCGCACAAATGGAAGGACAATTTGCTATAGCGAATATTACCGTGGACTCAACCAAATTTAATTATGTTATTGGGCAATTAGAACCACAGTATTCAAAGGAGGTCAAGGACATTATCTTAAATCCGCCGGAGAGCGATAAATACCTAAAATTAAAAAGCGAACTTATTAAGCGGCTTAGTTCATCTAAAGAGAAAAAGGTCAATCAACTTTTAATACACGAAGAGCTCGGCGACCGCAAGCCCTCGCAGTTTCTCAGGCACC
The DNA here is from genome assembly GCA_910591435.1 of Acronicta aceris. Classification (NCBI taxonomy): domain Eukaryota; kingdom Metazoa; phylum Arthropoda; class Insecta; order Lepidoptera; family Noctuidae; genus Acronicta; species Acronicta aceris. Next base: position 82,107 of record OU342767.1, on the reverse strand, counting down.
TTCGAAGTTTGGCGGGCACCGATGTCCCAGAAGACTTTATTAAATCCATATGGACCAACCGCTTGCACGGAAATATACAGACGGTAATAGCAGCTCAGACTTCTGTCTCTCTGTCTCTCTAGAGGTATTGGCAGACATTGCTGATAGGATAAAGGACATAACTACCCCGACAGCGCACGTCGCTTCTACTAGCGCTAACTCTGAAGTTCTGGAAGTGTTGGCAAGAGAACTTGTGGAATTGAGAAAGCAGGTTAATGCACTCGCCACGAGTAACCACCGCTCACGCTCTACTGAAAGAGGATCAAAGTACAACCGCTCCTCCTCAAAGCGCTCTGATTCAAATTATAGAAAATTTCCTTTGTGTTGGTATCATCATAAGTTCGGCAGTAAGGCAAAGACATGCGTCGCCCCTTGCGATTTTAAGGCGTAAAACTCGACGGGCGGTCGCTAATGGCGGCCGACGACTGCCCTAGCTCCGGTCGCCTGTTCGTCACCGACAGAAGGACGAAGACACGACCTGGTCGACACCGGTAGCGACCTGTGTCTTTCCCCGGTCACTACTTCGAGAACGGCGTGCCAGCACCGACTATGAACTCTGCGCAGCCAACGGAACTGCTATTAAAACTTACGATTTTGTTAATTTAAATATAAATTTAGGCCTTCGTAGGGATTTTCAGTGGAACTTTATCGTAGCCGATGTAACTAAACCCATTATCGGTGTAGATTTTCTTTCTTTTTATAATTTAATTGTAGATTGCCGCAACAAGCGACTTATAGACAATGTTACCACAATGTCAACAGTAGCCTCACTATTGAAAACAAAACAGCTTACGGATTCTATCGCGTCGAACTAAGATACATAAACCTAATGCTCCATTGAGACCTATAGTCAGTCAAATTGACTCACCAACCTATAGATTGGCTAAACACCTAGCCAAAGTACTGTCCCCACTAAGAGGAAACACGGCAGCATATGTGAAAGACTCATACCAATTTGTCAGTGAAATCAAACACCTATATCTCGCTGACAATGAAACTATGGTCAGTTTTGATGTTCAGTCCTTATTCACGTGCTTACCTGTGGACGACTGCATCAGAATTGTATCTAAGAAACTTGTAGAGAAAAATATGCCTATCGAATATGCTGAATTATTAAAACATTGCCTAACATCCGGCTATATGTTATGGAATAATAAATTCTACACGCAAGTGGACGGAGTAGCCATGGGCTCTCCAGTATCTCCAATTATTGCCGATATTTTTATGGAAGATTTTGAGGAGAACGCCCTACAATCTGCTCCTGTAAAGCCTAAGTTCTACAAGCGTTACGTAGATGATACTTTTACTATATTGCCATCTAACAAAGTAACAGCATTTCTAGACCACCTTAACTCCTTGAATCCTAAAATTCAATTTACTATGGAGTCGGAGGCCAATAATTCTTTACCTTTCTTAGATGTTTTAGTCATTCGTAATAGTAATAATAGCCTGAGTCATACTGTGTATCGAAAGAAAACCCATACAGACAGATATTTAAATGGCAAATCACATCACCACCCAACACAGTTATCCACCGTCGGTAAATCACTATTCCAGAGAGCACGTGGGATCTGTGACGAGCAACATCTGGCTGCAGAGCTCCAGCATATCAGGAAGGTACTGCACGACAACAAGCTCCAAATACCACGCTCCAGTTACAGAAAACGTGAGAAACGAGCCACAGTCGAGCGCTTACCTGCCGTACTACCGTATGTACGAGGAGTCACCGACAAGATTAGCTACATCTTAAAGCGTGCGTCAATAAAGACTTATTTCAAGCCGCTTAAAAAGATCAGTCAGTTCTTGCCGCCTGTCAAGTGTCACTTACCTTTGCAAGATGCAGGTGTATACAAGCTTGACTGTGATTGCGGTCTCTCGTATATAGGCCAAACAAAAAGAAGTATAGGGACCCGTGTGAGAGAGCACATTGCTGATGTTAAACACCGCCGTTTCAAAAAGTCTGCAGTTTGTGAACACACACTAGACAAGGCCCAGCATTATATCAGATTTGACAAACCACAAGTCCTTGCAAAGGAAGACCGATTCCTGCCCAGGATGATTCGTGAGGCGATTGAAATTAAGAAACACCCAAATTTCAACAGAGAGGATGGCTGGGTCATACCACCTGCTTGGAATCCTATAATAGATGCGATTAAATCTAAATCCAAGCCAAAAACTGCAAGACCGAATGATACGGTGAGCTCATTTTGTGTGAATCGGATGAGTAATGACTAAAGTGGGAGGGTAAGTGGTGGGGAGCTGTCAATAAATACGACATCAAGACGCACAACACCTCAGTCTGCCCGTGACCATGGACGCTGTAAAGGGTCCGAAACGTCGGGATTATTAATGTGAGTTCGACGCGATAGAATCCGTAAGCTGTTTTGTTTTCAATATGTCGAATATTCGCGTAAGTCTCAGAAATAAATATAGTAGCCTCACTAGTTTATAAATCGGAAAACATTCACTCTGTAAAAGTCTTGACTGGCAGCACTACGTATCATAAATTGTTAGATGAGTTCCCCGAGATAACCAAGCCGCCGGGTACACAGCGTGTCATCGTTCACAACACCGTTCATCACATACGCACTACACCCGGCCCCCCAATTGCATGCACTCCCCGTCGCCTAGCCCCAGACAAGCTCAAAACAGCGAAGCAGGAATTCGAGGCGATGTTAGCCAATGGGACAGCCCGACCATCCGAGAGCCCCTGGGCATCACCTTTGCACTTAGCTCCCAAAAAAGATAACGGCTGGCGTCCCTGTGGAGATTACAGGAGGCTAAACACACGTACCATACCAGATAGTTACCCTATAAGGCATATTCAAGATTTCGCTTATAACCTTTTTGGCTGTACTGTGTTTTCAAAAATCGATTTAATCAAAGCATACAATCAGATCCCCGTAAATCCCGACGATATTCCGAAAACGGCTATCACCACACCCTTTGGAATGTTCGAATTCCCGTATATGACGTTTGGCCTACGCAACGCGTGTCAAACATTTCAAAGGTTTGTGGATGAGATGACTCGTGGCTTAGATTTTTGCTATGCCTATATTGATGATTTTCTCGTGTATAGCAAAGACGAGGCTTCACACCACGAACACCTCCGTCAGTTATTTTCTAGGATGAAGGAATATGGCGTAGTAATTAACCCCGCAAAATGCGTCTTTGGCGCTCGAGAAATCACTTTTCTAGGTTATACCATTTCTGAAGAGGGATCGAAACCACTTTCAGAGAAGGTACAAGCAATCCGGGAATTTCCTGCACCCAAAAACATCAGGGAACTCAGGAGATTCCTAGGAATGATAATTTTTTATAGGCGTTTCATGCCCGACGCTGCTTTAAATCAAGCCCCATTGAACGCATTATTAACAGGCGCAGTTAAGGGATCAACTCCGATAAACCTATCAGACCAAGCGTTGGATGCACTGGAAAAATGCAAAGAGAGTCTGGCAAATGCAGCCCTCCTAGCTCACCCTGATTGCCAAGCAAGTATGGGTCTTGTAACAGATGCATCAGACTTAGCTATAGGTGCCGTATTGCAACAACGTAAGGGAAACCACTGGCAGCCACTTGCATTTTTCTCGAAGAAATTGAACAGTGCGCAGCAAAAATATTCTCCCTACGATAGAGAACTACTCGCGATCTATGAGGCCGTTAAACATTTTAGGCACATGCTCGAAGCGAGAAATTTCATTATCTATACTGACCACAAGCCAATCACCTTCGCTTTCCACGAAAGGAAGAGCAATTGTTCGCCACGGCAGTATAGATACTTAGATTTCGTGTCACAGTTCACCACCGATATTAGACACATCGCTGGCAAGGATAATGTGGTCGCAGATACCTTGTCGAGGATCGAGGAACTTCAGGCCCCAGTACCTTTTGAAACTTTCGCTGAAACTCAAAAGGCAGATAAAGAACTAGCTGAGTACCTAAATTCCCCGTCATCGCTCAAGCTGCAAGAACTAAAGGTCCCTGGGAGTTGTGTTACTTTGTTCTGCGATGTTAGCACACCAAATCCCAGGCCTTTTGTCAGCAAGACCTTACGAAAACAAGTTTTCGATAGTCTCCATTCATTAAGCCACCCTAGCCCCAAAACGACCGCGAAGTTAATAGCACAACGTTTCGTCTGGCCGGGGGTTCGAAAAGACAGCCAGGAGTGGTCCAAGTCATGTCTAGCATGCCAACGAGCTAAAATCAATCGGCACGTATCAGCACCGTTAAGTACCTTTAAACTACCAAGTGCCAGGTTCAGACACGTCCACGTCGACTTAGTTGGACCCCTACCTGTATCACAAGGTTATCGGTATTGTTTAACGGCTATTGACCGATTCACTCGTTGGCCGGAGGCAATACCGATAGCCGACATCACAGCAGAGACCGTCGGTAAGGCGTTGTTGTACGGTTGGATATCCAGGTTGGGCAGCCCAGTAGATATAGTGACAGATCGTGGACGCCAATTTGAGTCCGCCCTGTTTCAATATCTGGCAAAAATCTCTGGGTTCCATCACAGCCGAACTACAGCCTATCATCCAGCAAGCAACGGCCTAATCGAGCGTTTCCACCGACAATTAAAAGCTTCTATCGTATGCCACTCAAACGATAATTGGACTAAAGCATTACCCTTAGTCTTGCTTGGCATACGCAGCGCATTCAAGGATGATTTGCAAACATCCTCTGCCGAATTGGTATATGGAGAGCCATTGAGACTGCCAGGCGAGTTCTTTGAGAGCAATTCAAGTAGTACCACTGACGTCACAGATTTTACTGCACGCCTACGTAATTTGACTCAAAGTCTCCAACCAGTCCCGACATCCCACCACGGCAAAAATAAAGTCTTTATCTACAAAGACCTAAGCACATGCAATTACGTGTTCCTTAGAGAAGACGCATTGCGTGGTGCACTGTCGACAGCATATACCGGCCCTCACAAGATAGTCGAGCGAGGCGCTAAAGTATTTAAATTACTAGTTAAAGGGAAAGAGGTTACAGTTACCATCGATCGCCTGAAACCAGCATACGTATTGGCCGATCAAAAGGAGAACGTTACTGGGAGTGAACCAGATTCATCTACACCGGAGCAGACAAAATTGGACACCCAACAGGTTAATAAAACCACGCGTTCCGGCCGTGTCGTTAGATTTCCAGACCACTTTCGCCCTTACCAGGTCTCTGGGGGGAGTGATGTGGGGACATAATTCACTAACACACATATACTAACACAATTCACACACACATTCATTCAAAGCATACTTACCATACTGTACCTACCTAGACAACGCGTCGGTGACCGTGTGTACTAGGGGAAAACCGCTCTTTACTTATGTGCTTACGACGACGACGCGCCACGCGTCGTTCACGCGCATGCGCGCGCCGCCGCGCCGCGACCGAGTATATACTAACCGAACCGCGCCGCTCGCCACGCACACCAGTCGAGTCTTGATCACAACGCGAAGTTCACGCTATTTATTATCGCGACGCCGCAATTTACCACGCGGCTCGATATCCCGCTCTTGTTGTTACGTATCATTACTATAATAGTACCTACTCATAATTTACGTTATTGTGACTATAAAAGTTTAGTGTATGTTATCCTTGTGTTAAAACATTATACAAATTGGATTGCATGTGGAGGTTTGTTATTTACCACCCGAGAACACCCAAGGACAATTAAGGTAGGATCGACACATTTATACCTACAAATTTATTTTGGCATTACGTTTTTGTGGGCCACTCAGGCTCCGCCGGACCTCAAATCTTTAAATGAATATACATAGACACAATGCCTGTGTTTAGTCGCGCACACCAGCTATGATGGAATTTGTAAAAATACGGGAGCTTTATTTACCCCGTATTTATTTTATCTAATTACGGGTTCCTCCTTTTTTTTAGCGCGTAAAGGTCCCTTAGAATACGGGGCATTTGGGCACCCTAACTGTAACAGTTTTCTTCATCATTATCCGCGAATCTATTTTCGTGCATAGCGAAACTTTTTAATAGGTATTTTACTAGTGGAGCATAGCGGGACAAGAGCAATGAGGGCTACCGCATGTTAATTCGCCGCTAAAGGCGCTACTGTATAGTGAGATAAGTTTGTGGGTAGGCTACGCGGGTTTTTTATTAATTACGGGTCAATGAATGTTAGTGTGACAGTTGACAGTTTTATCTTTCGGAAATTTAAGTACCTACTCCTTTTTTGTGAACGAAACGGGAATACATACCTATCTCTGCGGCATGCTAGATATTTTTACGGTAGGTACGATTATTAAATATGATTTAATGTATTAATTTGTTTTCACGCGCGTCATGACGTAATTAAAAGCTATACTTGAGGATCTTCATTGCCAGTGGCGACATCTGGTGAGCTTCAAAACGGTAGCCCTCATTATTAGTACTGATACCTACTTTTCTTAGATTATTGTTGATAGGAAGCTACCTTTTAGACTTATCAGTAATTAGGTAATTATAAATTTGTATTGTGACTAGTAGTAGTAGGCAACTCCTACTTACTTAGTTAATTTTTAAATTTTTTAATAATGTCGACTGAATAGAACATGTTGATAAATTACCGATATACCTACCTAGGTACCAAACTAAATTATCAATAGTAGCGATTCAGTGGTAGATAGGTAGGTATACCTACTATATTTCGTTTATTTTGATCAATAAGTGAGTTAGTAATCATAATCACCTATTGATAAAAAATAAACCAAATTTTATTTAATAAATATACTTGTGAAACACTTGTGCTGGCCTGTAATACGAGTACCTAAATAACAATGATTAAACACAAAAATAAGTATCCAACTTCTGTATCTTTCATTTCTTCCTACACATTAAGATGAACTATTAGGTAAAGTAGGTAGCTGACAAATCTAATAAGTAAGGTACCTACCTATTATGATCCGTTCCGAAACGTAGCCACCTGTCTAGGTAGATACCTACTTATTACATATGTCAATAGGTAGGTAGGTACCCATTTTCTTTAGTAGATAGGTACCTACTTAAGTACCTAGCTTTTTAGCCAATAACCGCAACCTATGCTCTTTGCAAAAAGACATGAATAGATATTAGATAAGTAGGTGCCTACCTATTTATACTTAGTGGTGCGGTGGATGCGTCGATATAATTATGTCCATACTTACTTAATTATAATTACGAAGGCAGGTACCTACCCACACTCGCTATCGCAACGTAAAAATGCAAGTGATTCGACAGCACCATAGCATCGTCATCGTCGCAAGAGTATTTAAATCAGCAGTTTGCTCTTGGGGTCAGACCCCAAGAGGTCCTATCACCGAGCAAACTGCGATCACCCTTACGTTACCCCGTACGTTACGTTATCGTTGGCGATCACCCTTACGTCGGAGTTTGTCGTAAAGCCTTGGTGTGTGTTTCGACTTTTGCAAGTACGAGCCAGTTCCCCTCGGTTGCTACGGCTCTGGTGTTGCAAGCGCCTAATCCAGCCTTCGGGACCCGGTGGGATGTGGGAGTAGTAGGGTGGGGGAACACAATGGAACACCTCAAGGCCATTGACATTGACCTCAGGTTTATTGGCCTTGAGGTCAAGGTCATTCTCCACGAGGATGCCAATGTCAACTACGCTGAGTTGAAGGTCATTGACCCTAAGGTCAAGTTCAAAATTCCTTAATTCAAGATCCTCGATTCTCTGGTGCAGTTAGAGGTCAATGTTCATGGTTAGTGACCTTAACGTTCCACTGCCGCTAGCAAGTCGTTTAGTAGTTTTTAGCATAGAAATAAAGTCGATTTTGGTTATTTTACGAGTTATCATTATTTAGTAATAGGATAATATTATAAGAAATGTAAACATTTTATGACGACTTTTATTACATTAAGATTGTATTGGAATCAGACTACTTATATCAAATCAAGTGAGTATATCCATCTATTTATACATTTTATGCGGGATGTGTCGTTGTAGTGGTATTTGCGGAAACATTCAAGGTCACCCGCGATTTGGGCAAATTTCGGACATTCCACGCATTTTGTCTATCAGCCAACGTTTGGAACCGCAACTTAACAGAATAAGACATAGCAGTATAGTATACAATAGCAGCTGTTAAGAAATAACTTAACAGTATAATTCATTATCGAAAGTCCAGGTGTCAACCTGTATAGTAAGTACTTCATGCTTCGATGGAGCTGAGTGATCCCAAAATTCACATTTTTCAATTTTATATCATTTGCCTACACTCGCACACGTTCATGAACACTTAATGGTTAACTATCCACTATAATTACACATTTAACTTCGGAAAAACACAAGTTTTGGAAATTATTTTAGACCCGACAAACTGTACTTTACATTTTCTCGCCTAAAAACCCTGTCTTCTTCTTCTATTTTCCTTGTGGCAATTGAGAACCCTATGTCAATACTATTGTAGGTACAGTTAGATGGTCTCAGGTTATGGTACAACTTTATGTCAAATCAAAATGTCAAGTCGTCACTTGAACAAAGAGTTTATTAAAGCCTCAAAACTACAAGAGTGCCCTCTTGAGCTGAATTGAAGCATCCAGATTCAAAGCGCTATCTGAGTGCATTTCATGACAGTAACTAACGCTTTGTATATAGCTATAGGTAGTTAGGTATATAATATGCAGGTATACTTCATAATTACATGGAAAACAGTATTATAATATTAATATTGATTTCCAGGTAGTAACGCAATATCAGAACTAAGAAGAGATCTCAACTTCGAAGTCTTATGTAGACAAAACACTAAAAACAAATAATTTATTACAAAATGAACACAAAATACAAATATATGTCACCGCACAGACTACTAAGAGATACTAGTATCGTCATTCGTCACCGCAAGTAGCAGCGACCATATTGTGTAATGTTGCCAATTAAAAAATGTGATATTTTTACGAAAAATATAAAATGTTTTGTAGAATAAATACTATATTTATTACGCATATATATACCAAAATAAATTCCAGTACTCAATCGACAGAGTTTATTAAATGACATTTGAAAGAAGAGACATCTATTGGTGTACTTGAAACTATTAGGTATAAGTGTCTCTGTTAAGAAACTTAGATGGCGGGACTTTCTCTTCTGAAGTTGGGTATGTTTTAAGTGCCCCCCCCCCCCCCTGTACTTGACTATACTAGCAAGTAGCATATTCTCTTAATAGTCTGTGTATACTAGTATCTCTTATTAGTCTGTGGTCTATGCACTTGACTTTAGTGTACACAGTTACACACACAGCAAATAAATAAAATAGGTACACATATACATACACAATCATGTACTTAGACTGGACGCATAAAAAAACAGGTACCTACCTATTACGTACGTACGGGTTTTCCTCATTTTTTTTCCTCGAATCCATTCTCTTCTCATAACTCCTACAATGAATACCAGTTTTTAAAGTAAATATTCAAAAAGTTATTTAATTTTTTGTTGTTCAAAAGTGTACCTAATGTTTGCTACTGATAATAGTAAAGTGTCACAACTCGGAAGTGTTTTTCTAATAATACTTATAATGTAGTTTTGTTTACTGTACCAAGATTTTGGTTTCTAATTATTGCTCAGCAGGGGCGTGTGACACCAAAGGTTTTGCCAGATTTAGAAATTCAAAGAACTGTAATCGGCATCCGCAATGATCGTGCCGGGTGTGTAGCCTGGAGAGGCTGAACCCAGTGTTTGAGCAGAAGCAGGCAGCATGGTGGAGAGCTGGGCGCTGGTGCTGGCGGCGCTGGCGGCAGCGAGCGGCGGCGCGCGCGCCTTCCTGTCGCAGCCGCCGCTCTGTCCGGTCGGGCTGCCGCAGCGCTGCAGGCTCGTCACCTACGGCCAGAACGAGTACAATTACATTGTCGATGGTGAGCACCTCACTTATTTTTAAGGCTTCTTTCTAAAACGCATCGGTACAGAATTCCAGCATGTACCTAATCAAATGTACTCCTGTATGTAACTCCTTAAGTGTCTAAATCTGTATAGTCTCCTTTTTCTTGGCTTATGATGTCTTGTTTTATTTAATAAATCATAATATTCTAATTCTGCAGTGTGCATGTTGCTCAGTAGATAAGTACATGTATGGAAAAATGCACCTTGTGAAATCAGTACCTATATTAATTATTCTGATACCGCCTAGCGCCTATCTGAATTCATAACTCTTGTCACTTTACTTTTGATGGATCTAAAACATTAATTATCTAAAAAGTCAGAATGGAGCACAAGTAAATTATAAATGCCATCAAAAACATAACTTGTAAATAAAACCAAGTCTCCCAACTCAGTTCTTCTACGGTAAAAAGTTGTGAGATCCATTTAATACCAAGTCGGTTAAATTATTCAGTCCCTACTTATGGGACCTTCTGTCATAAGTTATTATGTAATTAGCTAACCTAACAACATCTAATAGTGACCATATCAACATTAATTATTAATCTTTTATGTTTTAAATTAATAGATTGACTTGGCAATCACACTACACAATCTAATTTAATATAAGTAATATGTATAACTTGTAAGATACATTGTGTTATCATGTGATGGAAAAGTCAATGTATTTAAAACATAAAAGATTTTTAATATTGATAATATGGTCACTTTAAGATGTTGTTAGGTTAGCTAATTATGTAATAACATAAGAGAACTGAATAAATTAACCGACTTGGTATCTTGGATTTGGTTGATCTTTTTACAAGTGCAAATGTGAAGTGAAGTACGTAGGGTTGCCGGAGTGCTGCATACTATAACTAGGTAGCGTACATAGGTACATAATTTACAAAGCATTTTGTGTAATCTGTAAAACTAAAATTGGTTATTCAAAATGAGAGACCAAATACGTAAGTATCTATCTAAGAATCAATAAAAATCTAACTTAATATGAATGAAACTAAATGAAACAATATGAAATTTGTTAAAGAATAAAATCGAAATGTGTATGTTCTTTTTAACAAAAACATGAATATTCAACCTTGCCTGCTCGCTGACATGCTGATGAGACCTTACCAACCTACCTATAATAAAGTGTGTGTGTTTGATAAAGAAATAAATGTGTAGTATTTAATGTAGGTAATATTTTAATTTATTTTAATTAATAAATCACGATTTATCACCATATATTCAATGACAATAACAATCTTCTTTATATAAATACATTTCACACTGTAAGTAGGTATTTAGTTAAACATATTATTATTATGTTCCCATAGCCTGCGGTGTGTGATGTTAGGGAGGGGTGGAGAGTAGCCAATCTGTATAATATTTATTCTGTGCCCCAGACTGCCGTGCCCCCATATAAAACGTGGTTTGTGTATATACCTATTTTTTTTTGTTGTACGGAAAATCCTCATGGATCGTCTGCCACCCTGGGAGGCGGCAGGGTATGTCGGACTCGTGCCGACTAAAAACCGTACATGCCTTGCTTTGCCCTATAGTCATGGCCATGGGATTCATGACATTCGCCACGATCATGACAGGCTGTGATCCAGTGTTTTCTGGATGTCAATCGCCCGCAGCCCACAGCGCTCATGGAGGCCGGAGGTCTGTCTGCGCTCTCCTGCGCCCGGTGCGTCTACTGCGGATCGGGAGAGAAGTGGATAATTCTCTCTCCCTTTCCGCCGCCTCCTTAGTTGTGTGTACCTTTTTATCTATTTTTTTTTTATTCGTGATAGGCTTACGCTTCGCTGATTCACTCTTGATTTAAAGACACCCAAAATTATATCTATCAGGAAAGACCCACTCGGCAAACGCATTCCACATTTCAGCGGTACGCCTGATAAAAGTAGACTTAAAGTGTTTCGTTCAGGTTTTTGGAATGTCCACCATGAAGCGATGTCGCTTTTTCTGGTCGTCCGATAGTAGAAAGGGCTAGGAGGAATAAGATCGTGGAGATCTGATGTACATTCACGGAAATTTATCCGATAAAAAACCGATAAGCTAGCAACTTTGCGGCGATTTTCTTTGTGACTTTGGAATTTAGCCCGTACAAGGGTATTGTTGCCAATGAGCTGCTTGGCGCGTTTCTTGACGGATTCCAACGCCAATTCCAAGTTGGGACTTAGCCGATCCATCCCAAAGGTCCGAACCGTACTCCATGCACGATCGAACTTGCAATGTGAACCACAACGCCGGAACAATGTGAGCAATTGTTCCGGCGTGAAGTAACGACGCACCTTCGAGAGGATACCCAGCTACTTGAGCCTTGGACTCTATATAGGAGCCGAAGTTAAGAGTTGACGTCAGAGTAACGCCCAAGAGTTCAAGGTGGTCAGTTATCGGCACAGATACACAGTAGGAGCCATTTGGAATGGGCTCTTTTTGGCGGAAAACAGACACGCCTGGGTCTTGGCAGTGTTGAATTTGACTAGATTGGCATTGCCCTATTTGGAGACAGCCTGAAGGGACAAATTCAGGCGCTCGACCATGGCCTCTCTTAGAGACTGGTTTTCCGGTCCACTGACTCGTGCGCTGGCTGTGTAAATCTCTACAACGGTGCTTTCGTCTGTCACCTGCGATGTCGCAGTAAGACACAAAGGTTGCCTGGAAAAGGTGGCGCGGTTATGATTATTAGGGTTCTTTCTTTCATGGCAATTTCGGGCAATTTAGTCTGCTTAATACTTTGCGGGTTGAAAGGTTGCCAGTTTTTGACAAAAAAAAAGATAGTGAGGTGGTTAAAGAATGACCTAAATTGAATGAACTTAAATAATGTACTTATATGCAAAGTTTGACAAAAAATTGGCGATAGGAATCTTAATAGACATGACAAAAGCCTATGATAAAGTTTCTTATGACATCCTTCTAACAAAGCTGTATGGATTGGGAATACGCGGACCCGCATAAAAATGGTTCCAATCTTATTTAAATAACAGAAAGCAAATAGGCCAAATTGAACACCATAATACAAAAAACAACATAGAAATAATAAGATCCCAAACAAGAACCTTAACCTGCTCCATTCCCCAGGGGACCGTGTTAGGATGCGTTTTATTCCTATTACACATCAATGACCTACCAAAATCCTTTGATAAAGAAAAAATACTACCCATACTATTTGCAGACGACATCTCATTGTTAATAAAGTGCGAAAACAAAGAAAACTCAGATCAACAAATACAAAACACATTACAAACTGTTACGAATTGGCTTCAAGACCATAATCTAGAAATAAACTATAATGAAACGAAAATAGTGTAATATGGGTCTTATAAAACTACCGCAGTCGAAACAAGCATTAATTTACAAAATACACAAATAGAAACAGTAGAGACATTCAAACTGCTAGGCATAAACATAGACACGCATATAAGTTGAAATCTCACATAGAAGAATTAAAAACTAAACTTTCACAGTTCACTTACGCCCTATTTCAATTAAAACACAGTACAAACAAAAACAGCACTATCAGCTTACTACGCATATGCCTACTCCTGGCTAAGATATGGAATAATGTTATGGGGAAACAGTGTTAACATTCAAAAGAAATGTATATTATGTTGAAGCCATCTATTGGTAAATATTGGTATCATATTTTGACACGAATGACATTTATATATTTTAACGTACTTTTGATCTAACTAGATGGCAGGGTGCATTTTACGTCACATCGTGAATCGCGGTGTTAAGTTTCTCCGCTCGTAGTATAAAAGTAGTTAGACATGCAATATGTAAATCATCTAACCTGTCCTATCCTACTTAACCTAACCTAACGTAATCTATGAATAACCTAATAAATCAGGCTTGGAGTGTCTATCCAAGTCATTCTAAGAGGATCCTGGATTTTTATTGAAGAAGTCAATCCCCAGTATTAACCTCAACTATTGAGGTTAAACAATGTATAAGTATAAGTAACAATGTATTACTGCGACATAAACAACAGACAAAGTTGTAAGCCCTACTTTCTAGAGTACAAACTACTAACACTTCCATCTAATAGGTAGGGGAAAAATTTTCTTCGCATTTAATATGAAAACTCAAGACATTTTGGAACGAAGTTCCTTATCGCGCGTTGTGAAAGGGGGCTAGACGGAAAAAAATCTTACGAAAAGTTGTCACTTGACACTTTTTGCTATAGTAAGCTATTGTATAATAAGATAATAATAAGATAGTAGTTCCTTTCGATTAATTTGCCATATGCTAGCATACGTTTATATTATGATTATGATTATATGTATAAATACTCGCTCCGTGCTGATTTTGAACTTGCATCCTATGGCACTGCGCTAATCGAGCCTTCAACTATTTATAAATTTAAACTTCGTTCCATCCGGGTGTCCCTTGACACCTCTCAAGTTTTTTTTTTTTTTTTTTTCAAAGTTAATTTACATTTAATTATAATATATATGTACCTACCATTTTGCTCAATGACTTTTTGCCATCTTGTGGGTAGTGACATGATCCTATTGTTGTAGAAATTTTGGGACTTCTGATCAAAAAACCGTGATAAGTAGTTTTGGCAGTCCTCTCTTGATGTTAACCTGACACTGCCTAAAGAATTCTGAAGAGATCGAAACAGGTGGAAATCTGAAGGTGCAAGGTCAGGGCTATATGGCGGATGCATTAACACCTCCCAGCCAAACTCTCTTAATTTTTGCTGAATGGCCAAAGATGTGTGTGGTCTAGCGTTATCGTGATGAAAGACCACACCCTTTCTATTGATCAATTCCGGCCGCTTTCTCCCAATTTCTTGCTTTAATCTCATCAGTTGGTGGCAGTAAAGATCCGAATCGATGGTTCTGCCTGGCGGTAAAAGCTTATGATGAACAATGCCCTTCCAATCCCACCATACACACAGCATCACCTTATTGCGAGTTAACCCGGGTTTTGCCACAGTCTGTGAAGCCTGACCGACCTTTGACCACGACCTTTTTCGCAGGTTCTTGTCGTATGTGATCCACTTTTCATCACCAGTTATCAATCTCTTTAAAAACGGTTCAGTTTCATTACGTCTCAATAAAGAATCGCAAATGAGTACACGGTTCATTAGGTTTCTTTCAATGAGCTCGTGTGACACCCAAATATCGAGCTTTTTTGTAAACCCAGCTTTTTTCAAATGGGTCAAAACTGTTTTGTGGTCAATCCCCAGTTCTTCAGCTACGTCGTAACTACTGATGTGCCGATCATGCTCCACTTTTTCAAAAATTGTGTCAATTTTATCTGTAACAAGGCGACCAGAGCGAGGTGCATCTTTAACATAAAAATTCCCGGATTGAAAACGCTTAAACCGACTTTGTGCTACTCTTGCTGAAACTGCATTAGGTCCATAAACTTCACAATTTTTTTTCGCGGCTTGCGTTGCCTTTTTCCCCTTTTTGTAATAAAACTTTAAAATGTATCGAATTTCTTCATTAGATTCACTCATTTTGACAGAAAGAAAAACAAATGAAAAATAGCGGGAAACAAATTTTTACTAATTAGTTTCTTTTGTTAAAATGTAACTTTTTTAATGTTATCAAAATCAGCCAGATAAAAATAGTCCAGCCAAAGATTTTTTATTAAAAGTATTTACATACTAAATGCGAAAAGACTTATTCCCCAACCTAATATTTATTTGCATGATATATGCATATTTGTACATATCCATATGTTCACCAAAGTACAGGAAACTCACAACATCAACACCCGTCACAAAAATCGACTTTATCTACCACCATCAAGATTAAAAATGTTAAATGACGACAATACGAATATACAACAAATTACCACAAGAAATTAAAAAAGAAACCAAAATCCATATATTCAACAAAAAACTAAAATGTTTTCTTGTTAAAAAATGTTACTATTCCATTGAAGAATACTTAAACACAAAAAAACAATAACAAAACAATATTAATAAATAAAATTATCTAATAATAAATATAAATTAATATGGCGACAGAATAGATATTTTAATTAACATTATTTTTACTAGTACATTATTAACTAAAAAAATATATGTTTATAAATTTAGCTATAAGACACTTGAAATAACATGTTATCTCTCAAATTTGCAACGCCTGCAAAAGGCCGCTAAGTTCTAAGCACCACTATTGAGTAATAAGTCCTGTTTGTACACTTAGTAAGCAAATAAATAATTTGATTTGATTTGATTCGTATGTGTTCACATACGAATTTTTTAAAGTTTTATTTAATTTAAACAATTTTTATCATTCATTTTTTACGCAAAATCGTTCACTACCCCATCACTATTAGTTGTAGTATGGTATCAGCATTTTTCTTTGAACTGTCAAGTTACTGAATACAATTATAAGTCAAATTATAAATGCTAGTGTTACGAGTAGGTTCACGTTGTTAGGTCAATGGGTGGGTTTCGAACTGACACCACATGATCGCAAGTGCGACGCCGTAGCCATTAGGCTACCGCCGCTAACTATACAAAATTCACAAGATATAACTAAGACCTTTGAACCTACCTAAATAATATGAATAATGAACTAAATATCCATGTTGTATGTTTTTATCTTAAATTGGTAAACAATTCATAACAGGAAAATACTATCAATAACTAAGTATCCTAGGTAGGTACCTACGTATGTTTGCAAATATTGCATTGTTGATATTGTTTTAAAATAAATTAAGTGAGGAATAAAAAAGACATTGAATACATAATTATGTAATAGTTTATCATCTTCATCTTAGAAAAATACTAAGTAACCATACATTTAAACTTTATCCTTATTAAAGTTTTCAAGTCATTTTCTTTTTTTAAACTAGGGCAATCAGCCAATTCTTTCAGCAATTTCTGCCAGTGTCATGTAATAATGCATGCTTTGGGGTATTCTGAGACACTATCAGTTTTTTATATTCTTTTAAGAAGTTTTACAGATTATTTATAAGTTGCTGGGAGCCTTCTTTTAATAATTTAGACTTAGGTCCAACTTGGACATTGACCTTCAATGTAATACTTACCAATTATTTTAAAGGAATGTACATAGAGTTTCTTGCCGGATTCTTCTCCATTGGATTAACTTTTTGGAACCATGCAACGATACCCAATAAAGTTTCTTCAACACTTCTAAAAGCTTATTTGAACTATCTTTTTGTGATTTTTTGCATTTTCCATTTTTAAGGTCATCGTACGATATCGAACTAACTGTAAAGTAAGTCATGTCGGTTGAGAAACAAGGTAACTCGCTTCTCAATAGATGTCGTCAACGTCACCTTATGACGTAAACTCAGAATGTGAAGGCAAATTTCAATCAGGCGGGTGGGGTTCGCGGTGGCTTTTAGTGGTCAGAACGTCTGATATATCAAACCAGAAGACGCAGGTTCGAATCCTGCCCGCGATTGAATTGTTCCTTTACTAAAATAACAGCTTATTTGAAATAAAAACATTTGGACTAGAATTTATTAGAAAAAGTAGTTTCACAGCTTGTGTTAACGCCATCTATTAACTATGACGCAATGCGAACGACGACGCTCATACTAAGAGCGTCGTCGTAGTCGTCGCAAACCTGAATTCTTCAAAAATCCATCATCATCATCAATCCTTACCTTACTAATATGTATTATAACCGTGAAAGTTTGTGAAGATGGATGTATGGATGTTTATTACTCTTTCATGTCAGAACGGCTGAAGGGATCTGGATGAAATTTGGCACAGAGATTGATTATAGCCTGGAATAACACATAAGCTTCACTTTTTATCCAGGTCGGACCCAATTCTGAAGTCCACTGAGACAAAGTCGCGGGCAGAAGCTAGTTTTTACATAAGAACAAACGCTTGCAAAAACATGAAAAACTTGCAGCAACAAAGAGGCGTTTCAAGTTTAGTCTTTTCTCATGAACGAATATGATATGATACATAAGGCACTTGTCCCACTGCCGACGTGAACGTGAAGCGAGTAGAGCTAGAAACTAGAAACAAGTTGGAGAGCAGCGGGAAGCGAGTGTTTATTTCCGATAGTTTTGTCACTGAGCTGTATGCGAGTGTGCTCGCGCGGCAGTCCTTGCAAACTTTCACGCGCAATACACGTGGTCCCAACGAGAGCGATGTGAAAGTTTGTTCTAAATTGGATGAGTTTTTTATTGAATGTGTCCGACAATATCAGTGTCTTTGGGACACAAAACTGAATTCATATAAACAATTATAACTCGCGGCGTGAGTTCTGACTGCCTAGCGAGTATCACTGAGCGAGTATTATCTTTGATAGCTCTTGTCGCTCAGCGACAAACTAGTGGAGCGAGTCCTCGCCGGCAGTGTAAACAATCAGCGATTGACTATTAAGGCGCTGACAACACCCAAATAGGCATATCTCAAACATTTTTTTAGCCAAACCCATACAGTTTGTGATAGCGAAAAAAATATATGTTAATCTTGAACATATTCCAGAAAACATAGTTGTATTCAAAACATGTTTTTGAAAAGTTTTCTCGATACAAAAAAATGGTAAACTAGCCTCTTAAATCGACCTTCCAACAAAAAAATCTGTATTACTAATCGATGCACATTGGTAAAATTAAGTACAATAACATATCACATTTAAATACAGAACTTAGTTGTTTTATATTTTGGAATACTTAACAAATTTTAAAGTAATTAATTGTTTTATGGTTTGTAATAAGTTGCGAGCCTTGCATCATCCCACTTCTCTTTCTTTTCTATGCAATCCGACAGTGAGCGCATAGGCGCCCTGCTGACAGACGGATGTATGTCGCTTTACCGGTGATGCCTGCAGACGGATGTATGTCGCTTTACTCCGCGCGCTATCCGCAATTACGTATTTTGCTGTATGACAATTTCAAACATAAACATACCTACATATTTTATTCTCTTCCCAATTTAATTAAAAGGATATAGTTGTACGATAAATATAGTTCTAAGCTGTAATTATAATCATTTAGAGTTCTAAGTTGTAAATATAAATAAAGTTCTAAGTAGTGAAAATAGTTGCCGTGAAAAATGAGAAACAAACAAAAATACCGGAGGCCAGACAAAAAGCGCTTTTATAATAACAAACAAAAACATCTCATGGATATAGAATTTGACAAAACAGATACACGAACAGAAATGAAATTCCATAATAAGTAACTAAAATGAAACTTACCTTATTTTCTACAACTGATAGCGCAAATTCGGCTAAATCGGCAGTGTTCGATTGGTCTAGTGGTAAATGCAAAGGATTCGGAAAAAGGAGTTTCAAGTTCGTAATCTGCTGGCGACTAGTGTAATTTAGGTTTTTGATCTTTTATTATTTTATTTTAAGTTTTTAGAATAATAATTATTAATTTTAATAATTTCCTTGAATTATTTAATTTTCTCTATAGTAAAAAGAGACGTTTGGCGAACAGTTTAGAAACAGGTGTAGCCTCGGATTTTTTATTTATTTATTATTTACCATTATACCTATCTTTACAGGTCTTAAACCTAATGCGATAGTGTGGCAACTTACCTATAATACTTTAACAGTTTAGACATGTTATATACAATAAATACACTTACTAATAATAATATAGTAAGTATAAATACTACTAACAGTAATAATAGTAATTCACCAGTACGATTGTGATGTTACAATCATATTATTATACGTATAATAATTTATTATTTAGCGGGGATAGGGACAAAAAGGATCCCCTTTACTTTTAGAAAAAAAGTCACAAATAAATCCAGTGATAAACTATCAAATTTCCATAGACCTATGACTCTCTTAGAACTGGACCTATAGGAAAATACTCGTAACTTTGTCTATTGTTTCTTGCCCATTGTACAGGGTCAAAATAAATTAGCTAGCGAAACTCTGCAGTCGTGATGGGTCTAAACATGATCAAAAAGACAACCACGTGCGTGTCTTTTTGAAATTCTGTTTTCTTTGTGTAAACTTCACAGACGTAATGAATATCGATAACTAAACACGATAAAACAAAAATATAACACAATTTTCTCCGCAAATATTCAAGTAACAACACCACCAGCGGTAACGGACCCCCAAAAAATCAAAATTATTATTTTGGTGTATTTAGATATCGATACCCATCATGTCTGCGGAGTTTTGGTACCTACCTATTTTAGTTGACCTTATATATAAATCACCGTGCAGGCTTTGCTATTTTTTATTAGACCTGAGAGGTACATTTAGTGCTGAAAAAAGATCTTCCAAATCTGAATGTATTTTTTTGCAGATTACAAAACGTTCCAGTTGCAGTTACATCAGAAAGTGATACTATAGTGACCCCTACAAATTTAACTATACTCTATTTGGTTAGGTACATAACTAAAGGTAAACAAATCATAAAAAAGGTTCTTTTATAGGGCCATTTTTCCTTTCGAAATAAAACGTAACCAAAATATTTTTTAATAATATAAAACCACATTTTACTTTTATATACTAGCATATTTAACTACTTTGTTTAATATTAAATGGTTATTATTAATTCTTAAGCTTGTGAACAATTAATTAAATTAAAAAATATAATTATGTCATAACGTATTGCAATGTGTCTACTAAAAAGAACCTAAAAAGACAGGTATTCAAAACATTATTCTACGTATTAGACTTTTGATAACTCGAAAAAATTGAGAAGTAGTACTGCGAGGAACCGCAGCAAAATATTTAACCCATATTACACTTGTCGGGTAACCAGACGCCATTTGTGATAGTTTGTTTACTTTACTTTCGTTCGTTTTTGTGTTTCTTTTGCCATAAATTGTGTTAATTAGTTATTGTTTTGTTTGTTCGTTGTTTTTATTGATTGTTAGTTGTGATGTTATTAATTTTAATTATTAAAAAAGTGATCCTGAGTCGTGTACTAGGTGACACCTGTGATCGTTTTATTATAAATGTTGGTGATTGTTTTCATCTGATTCAGATTAAAACTTATAAAGTCAATTAAAGGTACCTATATTCATTTCACTCCCAATTCATATTATTGTAATAAAAGGTTGAACAGCCCTGAATGCCGCCATTTTTATTGTTTACCTTTAGTTAAGTACCTAACCAAATGGAGTATAGGTCATTCAGTATCAAGAATGAGATGTGTACAAATTGCCCTAATATTATAAATTAATATAAAAAAGTCGATAGCATAATTATGCCTATCTCCGACGGATAACTCACAATAACTGCTTTTACTATTAAAATTTTAGATTAAAAAGGAATACATTTTTGCGAAGCTTATTTAACCCATATGTATCTATTAATCTGTATCTAAATAAATGTGTTTATTAAAACGGAAATTAAATATAGAATATTTGTGCCCTTAACTTTATATAGTTTAAACAAATATCTTAGAAGATATCGCAAAATAAAAATATTCGCGGGACAAAATAATTACGCGCGATTATGGAGTCCGAGGAAACTCATCTTTCGGACTCCATACATCTTAAATCCCTCTCTTCAACTGAAACCTACAAATATTTGGGTATGTCGGAGGCGTTAGGAATCAAAGAGGCTGACATGAAGCAATCATTACCATACCATATTAAACTAAATATAACAAACTACAGGGGCGTATCAATATTAAATAACTTCGGTAAAATGCTAGAAAGAATTGTCTATGAATATATCTTTACTGCATCTGTACACTGTATACACACATCCCAGCACGGATTTGTGAGAGGGCGAACGGTAAATACAAACCTTCTACACCTAACCGATTATTTGACTACATGTATGAATGCGGGGGCCCAGGTAGACGTTATTTACACTGATTTCGAAAAAGCGTTTGACCGGGTAGATTATTGCATTTTAATTGAGAAACTAAAAGCCGTAGGAATAAAAGGAAATCTGTTAAGATGGATTGATTCGTATTTGAGGAACCGGCGTCAAGCGGTAGTTATCGGTAGTTACAGGTCTGACTATGTTGTTGTAAAGTCTGGAGTGCCTCAAGGTTCACTAATTTCACCATTACTTTAATATATCTATTTGACCCTTACCTTATGTATGCGGATGACAAAAAAATATACATGGAAATAGTCAATTTGAGCGACTGTCTATTGCTTCAAGAGGATTTGAATAGACTTACTGCATATTATAATAATAATAAAATTACAGTTAATACGCAAAAGTGCCAAACGATCACCTTCTCGAGGAAAAAGAAGAACATAACTTATAATTATCAGATTATTTCCGATTTAATTCCTCGAGTATCAGACGTAAGAGATTTGGGTGTGATCTTAGACGAGAAGTGCACTTTTGAGGCCCATATAGATCACATCACCAGCACGGCCTATAAATCCCTTGGGTTTATTATACATAATACACAGCAGCTTACTGATCCAGAATGTATTAAGGCCTTATATTTTAGTTTTGTTAGGAGTATATTGGAATTCGGTTGTGTAATATGGCGGAATGTAATATACCGGAAATATATTATAAAGGATGGCACGATTGACATTTTTCGGGCGTGTCAACGCCCAGGAGAATCGATCCGGCATATTATTTCTGGGTGTTCTCGTCTTGCTAACAGCGAGTACCTGCACAGACATAACCTAGTAGCTAGGATTATCCATCAGCAACATGCTCTAAAATATAAACTTGTGGACTCAGAGGTACCATACTATAGGTATGTGCCCGACCCAGTTCTTGATGATGGTTGTGTAACTCTGTATTGGGATCGATCTATCATCACTGACAGGACTGTTATTGCCAATAAGCCTGATATAGTGGTGATAGATCGATCAGAGCGCCGTGCAATTATTGTTGATGTCAGTGTTCCGCATGACGAGAATCTCGTGAAAGCTGAAAAAGATAAGCAAATTAAATATCTAGACTTGGCGCATGAGACATGTGGGATGTTGACTCGGCAATCATTGTACCGATAGTTGTGACCGCCAATGGTCTAATAGCCAAGAGCCTCGACTCACACCTATGGAGGCTCTCGTTAGACAGCTGGGTTAAGGGCCTGATACAGAAAGCGGTACTCTTGGATACGGCGCGTATTGTTAGGAGGTTCCTTTCTGTAGGGCCCTGACCACCGGTAGCTTGGACGCTGCTCCCGATACCGGTGGACTACTATTTTTTTATATTTCTAAATGTTTTTATTTTTAAATTCAAATATTTGAAAATGTATTTAAATATGTACATAATGAATAAAGGGAAGAATAATTAAAATTAACAAGAAGAATGAAAGAATTCCGCAAAATTTCTAGTATCAGTTTACCTGCGTTCATATCCTCAGTCCACAGTACCGAACAGTTTGCCAGAGATATCTTAGGACCTTCTGGTTGATTTGGAAGTACCGTTTCTGACTGACGCTATGACCGTTTGGAGAATGGCTTGTCCCAGTACTGATTTACTCCTGGTCCCATCTTCCCAAAGGCTTTGGGATGAGCCGCTTTGCAGTTTGACGTGGAAAGAACTACTTAATACGTCAGTCAATACTGCGGAGCGTGCTCGTCTGATGGCTGTGGGTGAATGGGAATCAGTCACGCCTCTGTCTTTTAGATTTATATGTATATATCATTTTTTTCTTACTTTCATGTATTTTATGTAAATATTCTATAATAATACGTTTCTTTTCATAATTTATATAGTTAATATATATAGTTTATCGTTAGTGGTACATAAAACACAAACGTGAGTAGTGTATTACTTTAAAAAAAAAAAAATTGTATAAATATTTTCGACTCCACATTCCACATGCTGGGGACCACCTGAGCTAGACCAATATATTTTTATATAAAAAAGCAAATAAAAAGTGCATGTAAAACTAATGAAAATTTGGCTAAGATAAGTAGGTAGTTTGGGTTTTTATTTTCCTTACGCTTAGGTATATTGTTTTTAATTAATTGTAAATAAAGTTTCATAAAATAATTACCTATACATGGGTACTTGATTTTTTAATCGTCCTGTCTAATTTGTTACTAGTTCTTCGTACAGAGCAATAAATAAAACAGCGCCATCTATTGACTCAATGTTCATTATTGACCGCGTCACTTTGTTTCTTATTTGGTAGTTCGCTGTATTACCACTGTTAAACCCTCGATTCATGAGGGTTTGCTGTGGGGAGAGCTAGGGTGCTTGAGGTAACAAAAAGGTGTATTTTTGCACAACACTGTTTATTGGTATCACATCAATGATTGAGATATTAAGACTTATTGACTAAACAAAATTTCGTTCCACACGGACTACTATCAACGTCTGAGAATCTCGACACCGCGATTCAGAAACTGACAAAAAATGCACACCGCCATCTAGTGGTGACAATAAAAACAATTCACGGCGCTGCGCCACAATAAGCCGATAGATGGCTGCACATTCCGCCCACCAAGGACATTTTGTGAAGCATTATGTCATTTATAATTATAGATTATGAAAGAAGTAATGTTACTGGAAAGATATTTATCTCAAGGTTTCACCTTACAATAAAAAATATAACAATATGATGGCTCACATGCCTTAAACGCAAGCTTAAATTTAAACAAACTTAACCTACTAACAAACAAAATTTTAAGTAACAGGCAAGACACACAGTTTTGAAGTTGGCCTTTTAAATATGGAACCGTTACTACGAAGTGTGACTACTCGCGTAAGGTTATCTAACCCTGGATGCTTTTCAATCACTCTGCCAAGTAGCCACCGACACGGAGGTAGGTTATCCTCCTTAATTAATACGATGTCCCCCACGTTTGGTTCAGGAGTCTGTTTTGACCATTTATAACGATGAAGCAGTGTGGTCAAGTATTCACTGGACCATCGACGCCAAAACTGTTGCGTCATTCTTTGGACTAGATGCCACCTCCTGAGACTGGATATATTTGCCTGTTCAAAATTATTATCGGGCGCATTGAGAACTGGTTCGCCTATAAGAAAATGTCCTGGGGTTAATGCATCTACGCTGTTTGAATCAGTTAACCTACACAAAGGACGCGAATTTAAGCATGCCTCTACTTGACTTAGCAAAGTGGACATCTCCTCATAAGTCAAAGTAGAGGTTCCTATCACCTTACGCAAATGTTTCTTACATGCCTTAACCCCGGCTTCCCATAATCCGCCAAAGTTTGGAGCATGTGGTGGAATATAATGCCACGTCGTACCCTCAGTAGCTAAACACGCAGCGATTTCTTTAGCTATGCTCGACTGCTCAGACCTAAATAGTGCGTCCAGTTCTTTAGACGCACCCTGAAAATTTGTCCCGTTATCACTCCACATATCCTTGCAGTGACCGCGTCTTGCCACAAACCTTTTAAAGGCGGCAAGAAATCCCTGGGTTGTCAGGTCACTTACGACCTCAATGTGGACCGCTTTAGTCGCCATGCACACGAACAAGCATATATACCCCTTGTATGCATGATGACCTCTACCCTTTGATGACCTTAAATTTATAGGTCCCGCGTAATCCACCCCGCTGTTTCGAAACGGCCTGCTTGGTGTAACCCGCGCAGGTGGTAACTGACCCATTAATTGCGGGGTTGATGTAGCTGCGTAACGCAAACAAGTAACGCATTTTCGTACGTACGCAGTAACCAATCGCTTGGCCCCTAAAATATAATATTTTGTGCTCAAGTAGTTAAGCATAAGTTGAGGACCTCCATGAAGACTCTTATGATGTGCATCGGCAATTAGAAGATTGGTGAAATGAGTATTATTTGGAATCAAGATTGGATGTTTATGATTTATGTCAAGATTAGAACGCTCAAGTCTACCGCCCACCCTGAGGATCTCAACGGAATCAAGGTAAGTATTTAAAGATTTTAGAACCTTTCTTTTGGGATATCTGGATTGCAAGTCCGATATTACATCCTGGAAGTTTTGACTTTGGCATACTCTAATACATATATCTAACGCTGATCTAATTTCTTCTGCTGTTATATAATGATGTTTCTTTCTTTCAGATTTCGGCTTTTTCAACTCTAACGGACGTCTCAGATATGCTACTATTCTAACTAATTGAGTAAGTGATGAATATTTATCCCAAATAAAATTATCCTCTTCTGCTACTACGTGAACCTGTATCTCTTCTACGTCAGTTGAAACTATTTTACGCTTACCATATGAAATAATTTTCTCTTTAAGGAATTCTGGACCATCTGACCACAGCTTGAAATTGATCAACTCTGACGCATAAAGACCACGAGAAGCGCAATCAGCTGGATTGTTTTTCGACTGAACATGATTCCATTGTTGTGGTTCACTTATGCACAAAATTTCTGACACGCGGTTCGCGACGAACGTCTTCCATTTGCCGGGATGGCTATTTAACCATGCTAACACGATTTCTGAATCAGTCCAGTAGTATAGGTTAGATTTACTGATTCCCATCACCTCCGAAATTTCAGATAACAGCTTTGCTAGCAGTACAGCTCCGCACAACTCTAATCGAGGAATTGAAACCGTTTTTATAGGAGCCACATTCGTTTTGGCTGTGACCAAATTGACATGAATTTCTCCATTAGCATCGACTACCCGCGCATACACTACTGCTGCGTATGCAGATTTTGACGCATCGCAAAATCCATGCAAGTCAACCTGCTTGTCACCGTGCTTCATATACAACCATCGTGGTACTGAGAATGCTGTTAAACATTGTAACTCCTGTCGGTAAGTAAACCATTCATTTTTTATTTCCTGAGGAATTTCCTCGTCCCATCCAATGCCAGAAAGCCATAATTTTTGTATTTGCATTTTCGCCTTAACTATCACGGGAGCGACCCATCCCAGAGGGTCGAACAATCTTGCTATATCCGATAATACTTTTCTTTTTGTTACAGGTTCCTGCAGCGGAGATAGCTGAACAGAATACTGGAAGGTGTCGCAGCTTCGGTTCCAGGTAAGTCCAAGTGTTTTTAGTATTTCATCCTGTTTTATGTTAATCCCCCTATCCCCACTATCCTGTCCCTTTTCAACAATTAATTGCTCCAGTAGCTCATTGCTATTAGTTGACCACTTTTGCAAATAGAATCCTGCTTTCGCTAACAGCTTGTTCATTTCCCGGTAGATTTGCATGCCTTCTTCTATTGTGTCGCACCCTGTCATGAGATCATCCATGTAATAATCATTAAGTACTCTTGCAGCGGCTAGTGGATAATTCTTCCCTTCATCGTGAGCCACTTGCTGCATCGATCGAACGGCTAAGAAAGGTGCTGCTGACATGCCAAACGTAACTGTGAGTAATTTGAAGTCCTGAATTGCAGAATCTTTGCTGTCCCTCCACACAATGCGCTGAAACTGGGTATGCTCGTCGGCCACGCGGACCATCCGGTACATTTTAATAATGTCCGAAACCAAGCAGATACGGTGAGTTCTCCAACGGATTAGTAAATGTCGCAAATCAGGTTGCAACCCCGGACCAATCATTAGATCATCGTTAAGAGATATCCCATTACTTCCCTTGCAGGACGCATCAAAAACAACACGTACCTTTGTTGTGTCTTTGTCATTTCTCACAACCGCATGATGAGGTAAATAGACGGCATATTTATTATTCTTTTCTGCTTCAGATATTGGCTTCATATGACCTAGCTGTAAGTACTCATGAATGACCTCTGCATATTTGGTTTTAAATTCAGGATTTTTATTTAATTTAGCTTCTAATGCATAAAATCGCCTGATAGCTATATTCCTTGAATCCCCATATTTACAGCTTGGATCTTCGCTTCGAAAGGGTAAGTTTACTACATAACAACCTTCCTCATCTCTCACAGTTGTAGCTTTATATATCTCTTCGCATTTGGTTTCTTCTTCGGTAAGTATACGTTTTTTATTTTGATTTGGTTCCTTTTCTAACTCCCAGAATCTTT
Source organism: Acronicta aceris (assembly GCA_910591435.1). Lineage (NCBI taxonomy): Eukaryota > Metazoa > Arthropoda > Insecta > Lepidoptera > Noctuidae > Acronicta > Acronicta aceris. The sequence continues at coordinate 54,409 of OU342767.1, read as the reverse complement.
TCAGGATTTCATCATCATCAACCCGGGCGTGCATCACGGCAATATTTGAATTACCCTGAGCAGCAGAAGCGACAGTACCTGACAAAATCCATCCCAATGAAGTACACTGAGCGACAGTACTACCACCTGGAGCTTTCTTCACCCCGTTTTGTAAGACCTGACTGTAAATTTCCGCTCCTAACAACATGTCCACCTTATCCGGTTTGTGGTATCTAGGATCCGCTAACTGTATATCGTTGACTTGTGCCCAATCTAAGTACGCTGTTTCCCTGACAGGTAATAACGATGTAATCGACTTAAGAACGTATGCCTTCACTACAAGTTCAACAGATGGGTCGATCCTCGATTGAATTCGAACCTCCACAAACGAATTTAATGATAATTTACTGTCAACATCTATACCTGTGATTAAACCTTTAGCAGGTTTTTTCTGTAACCCTAAACTTTGAACGATGTTTTCCGTTACAAAGGACGCCTGAGAGCCTTGGTCGAACAAGGCCCTGACCGTGAACATACCCCCGTTTTTCGATACGGCTCTCACTAGAGCCGTGGCTAATAAAACTTGGTTATTAGCTGAACCTTTCGAAAAACACGCAACGACCTCTGTTTGATCCTCTACTAAATTAACCGTATGAGTTTGCTCTTTCGTCTGCGGAACCCTATCGCTAGACGAACCCGAACTTCCCTTCTCTCCCAAAGCTCCCTGTTCACTGCTAGGATGTAGCAAAGAGTGGTGTCTGCGTTTGCAAACTCGACAAGACGCTGTGCATTTGCACACCCTGGCAGAGTGATTATACCCCAAACAATTAAAACATAAATTGTTTTCTTGCACTAACCTACGACGAGTATTCACATCCCCGTTCAAAAATTGGTTGCAGCTCCCAATCCTATGATCGCCATTACATAACTGACATAACATAGTTGCAGTATGAAATGACTTGGCCTTAATTACGTTTACACTTTGATTTTTACTAGGTTTCGTTTCCAAGAATTCAAATGCTCTGTATCTACTAGTTAAAAACTCTTTAAACTGCTCATAGGTAGGTAATTTATCAGACTCTGTATTACTAGTGACCTTTAATTCCCATTCCTTCCTACTCTCTGCATCCAGTTTTAAGGTAAGTATATGAATAATTAAAATATCCCATGAAGTTACATCTATCTCTAAATTAATAAGCGCATTCAAACAATCTGATGTGGTATCCATTAATTCTTTTAACGCAAAGGCTGACTCATTTACAATATTCTTTTGACTTAGTAATCTTCTTAAAATGCAATGTGAGAGATACTTTTTGTTGTTATACCTAGTTTCTAGTTGAGCCCAGCATCTATCATAATTAGCCTCTGAAATAGGAATGTGACGTAATAACTGCTCGGCTTCGCCAGTTAAATAGCTTTTTAAATAATGAAGTTTTTGCACTTTATCTATAGTAGTATTTTTATGGATTGCAGATACAAACAAATCTCGAAAAGTTGGCCATTCGGTGTACTTACCCGAAAATGTAGGTATAGTTATTCTAGGCAATTTTATAGACATGCTTTTATTACTATCTGAAACCTTAGGAGAAGATGAACCCGAAACTGGAGAAATATCATTATTTTTTATTTTATTTAGAGCACCTTTTAATTCACATTTAAATTCTAAGTATAAATCCTCGGTATTAAAATAAACTTCTCTGGTAGTATATTGTGAAGACATTAATTCCTTTGGTTCAAAATCCCTAACTATTTGTGTGTGCGTTAAACTAAATTGCGCCCATAACTCTTCAATATTCTCTAATCTACTTTCTAAATACTGTTTGGTAATCCTATCCTTTGGCGACTTTTTAAAATTAGTTTTTGCTCGTGACAATCGAGCGTTAATGTCATCCTGTACTTGAACAAATGATTGTAAAGACATCTTGACTTTAATTAAAACAAATTACAACTAAATGAGATGAATGAATTTACCGATAATTCTCATAAACTCCACCGATTGCAATAATTTACTGTTATTTTTATCTATTCCAAATTCAAAATGTTTACAAGTCAATTGGTAACCAAACAATACTAAAATTATTACAAGTCTAAAATATTTCTTAAATTTTTGCAAGTCCTAAAATGTTCCGAAAATTTTACAAGTCAATGTAAACAATGAAATTTTTCTAAGTGTTTGAGACTTAGGATTCTAACCGAAATCGGGCATAGGTTCCCCGTATGAACACAATTTGGCTTAAATCTAACTAAGTCTAAACATGCACACATGAAATTATTCTAAGTCCAAACTACTACAGAAAAAGTAACAAGTTATTTTCTTCTAAGCAATAAAGTTCAATCTTGATTAAATTTTCCACTGATGAATTATTTTTACTAAGTTAAGTTGGCTTTGAATTTAAGAATCACTTTTGCTTGGCAGATAAAATCACAAAGTACTTACGATTTTTTGGCACTATCACTCACTTCCCGTACGTTACAACCTTATTCGTCTGCAGCTTGCTTGCTGCTGACCAGCTGATATGTGCTGTGTGCTCCTTCCTCCGTACTTCCCGCAACTGGATCTGGTACTGCTATCTCGCTCGCTCACCATCCAAGACCGCCTGGCAGGAACGTATGGGGGTTGATGTTTCTCCGTCCTCGTAGGAGAAAACACCTGATTTGCACTAGCACTGCACTTATATCACTTCACCATCCGGCTCGAAGGACCATGTTAAACCCTCGATTCATGAGGGTTTGCTGTGGGGAGAGCTAGGGTGCTTGAGGTAACAAAAAGGTGTATTTTTGCACAACACTGTTTATTGGTATCACATCAATGATTGAGATATTAAGACTTATTGACTAAACAAAATTTCGTTCCACACGGACTACTATCAACGTCTGAGAATCTCGACACCGCGATTCAGAAACTGACAAAAAATGCACACCGCCATCTAGTGGTGACAATAAAAACAATTCACGGCGCTGCGCCACAATAAGCCGATAGATGGCTGCACAACCACTCTTTTAAAAAAGAGCGCTAGGTAATCGGAGCAATAGTGGGCGTGGCTAAAATACCGAAACATCGAATTTCATTAGCTGTTGTCAGCGCCTTAATATATGCTTTTCTTCTATATTTCTTTTCTTTACACGGAATGACGGAATGTATATCTATTGTACGTTTCTTGAGCGAGAAAATAGCCGATAGTTAGTCGCTTCCTCGCCGGCGGTGGGACAACTATCTAATCTATACTTATAATAAATCTGTAGAGAGGTCAATTCTGTACATGAAATATATTTCCAAAATAACTATCAGCGGGTGATTAGTGATCGATACTGACGCCAAAAATGCAATCAGTAAAATTTTTGTCTGTCTGTCTGTCTGTCTGTCTATCTGTCTGTCTGTCTGTCTGTCTGTCTGTCTGTCTGTCTGTCTGTCTGTCTGTCTGTATGTTCGTTATAGAAACAAAAACCACTCGACGGATTTCAACGAAACTTGGTACAATTGTTCTTCATACTCCTGGGCAGGTTATAGTATACTTTTCATCACGCTACGATCAATAGGAGCAGAGCAGTGAAGGGAAATGTTTGGAAAATGAGTGATTCATGAGGAAGGTTTCAAGCTATAAAACATCACGCTACAACCCTTAGGAACGGGGCAACGCAGGAAACCGCGGGCGAAGAACTAGGGAACAAAGTAACTATTCCACGCGGACGAAGTCGCTGGCAAAAGCTAGTAAATAATATATTCTGTTTCCATTGCATTTTATTAATATTTGATTTAATCAATTTATTTAAAAGATTTCCGTTTAAAATTAATAATTTTATTCTTGAATAGGTTTGGATGTGCAAATTGAATACACCGACAGTGGCTATTTTGCTTTGAACTGTCCGGAAGCGTTGACGCTAGATAATTCGGCACTGCCACGCTTCGAGTCGCAGCTGCGCGTGAACAAAGTGCAGCTGACGAACTGTCCGCCGCCGCGCGAGTCGTACGACGCCGTGTTGCGAGCGCTCAACGTGGCCGCGCTCGACAAGCTCAAGCTGAGCCGCACCGGGCGCCTGGCGGCCGCGCACCTCGCCGGCCTGCAGCCGCTGCCGGCGCTCGAGCTGCTCGAGGCCGAGCTGGAGCCCGAAGCGCTGCGGCCGCTGGAGGCGCTGCGCCGTCTGCTGCTCGACCGCGTGCGCCTGCCGCCCGGCGAGCTCATGCGCCTGCCGCGCTCGCTCGAGATGCTACAGCTGGTGCGCATGGGCACGCCGCTGCGGGCCGCCGCGCTCCAGCGCCTGCCCGCGCTCGTCAACGTCACCGTGCGCGACTCCAGCCAGGTGGACGTGGAGCCGGCCGGCGGGCTGCAGGCGCTGGCGCTGGAGATGCCGGCCGTGCGGCTCCCGGGCGAGCTGCCGGCGTCGCTGCGCCGCCTCACGGTGTTCGGCTGGGCCGCGCGCGCGCCGGAGCCCTGGCGGGCGTGCGCGGCGCTGGACACGCTGGTGGCGCAGTACGCGGCGGCCGAGGCGCTGCCGGACGGCTGGGTGCAGCGCTGCGGGCGCCTGCGCGTGCTGCGCGTGCTGGCGGCGCGGCGGCTGGCGGCGCTGGCGCCCGGCGCCCTGCGCGGCGCGCGGGACCTGCGCGAGCTGCGCGTGGCGGGCGCGGCGCTGGCCTCGCTGCCCTCCGGCCTGCTGGACCACGCGCCCGCGCTCGCCCTGCTCGACCTGTCCGGCAACCGGCTGCTGACCCTGCCGAGGTGAGCGCCCCCGCCCCCCCGGGACCGAGTGCCGCGGCTCTAGCCCGCCCCGGACCTAACGTGTGATCGTTTGCAGCGGGCTGTTCGCCGTGACCAAGTCGCTGCAGTCGCTGGACCTGTCGAGGAACCGTCTGACGACGAGCGTGTTCTCGTCGCTCACGGCGGTCACGTCGCTCACCACTCTGCAGCTCAGCAATAACGTCGATTTGAAAGATTCCTGCGATGACATGTCTAACCTTGTGCGAAGTAAATACCTACACTTATTTTAAACTAGCCGGTGCGCGCAGTTTCACTCACGTCCCCGTGTTTTGTTTCTGTGATATTAGTCTATCCGTTCTCGACATTTTTTAAATATATATGTTCGATGCAATAATTACGATCGAACACATTTTGCTGATCTAGCGATCCAATACCGCCGCACTGTGTGCCTCGGGACGCCAGTGCATATTCGGACAGCAAACCGGTTGCATTCGTTCTTACCGACAGCTCAACCATAATCATTTAGCATAGCATAGCATAGCATAGCATAGCATATTTCAGTTCAGCAATAAATCTTTAAAAGATATTGAAGTTTAATTTAACATACAGCTGTCGATACCGCTTAGGTCGCGTCTCCTACATTTTTGGTCCTTCGAGCCGGATTCAAGGACTTCGCGGTCGAATTTAGTTTTTTGGAACTAACGGCAGTGAAGTGCACTTGTGCCAAACCAGTGACAATTTGGAATACAATATTTATTTACATATTAGCTTAGCAGTGACTAGTGGTACCGACATTAGCAGCAAAGAATTAACTTTGAGTGTTCGATATATTTTACCAGTGAGTTAATACCTCACCGCAGCAGCAACAGTAAGTGGACGGCTTACATTAACACCAGCTCCAGTCGCAGTCATCACCCAGCTCAAGTAAGATCGTTCAATTTTACTTATTTAACCAGCAGCAAGATGGAAACTATTTATTTCAATCAAACAGAGATTACAGACAGTTTGATAAAACTCCTCACCAATTTTAAAAAGGATAGCGTAGAGCGTAAAACTTTAGATTATTGTAAGCGAAAGCTCGAGTTACTTGATAGGTATTGGGAAGAATACCAAGTAAATCATGAAAAGATTCTTCCTTTTGAGAAGACCAATCATAAATATTTTGTCAACAAAGAGTTTGAGCGTACGGAAGAAATTTACGTTACAGCAAAAAGGCTCATTAATCAACGTCACCATGACTTGATACAGCGGGGACAGCCATCTGCGTATCCTCAACTAGCACACCAAGATGAGGCTGGAACTTCAATGAACCAGCCGGAAGCAAGAGCAACAACATCAGCAACTCCGACTTTCGAGTCGAGAGGCACCAACAGTAAGCTTGACGACATGCTCCATAAGCAGTCTGTCAACTTTAAAGCCTTTAAAAGAGCCGTTGACAACATTGATCTCGAGAATATTGTTGACAAATGGGAGTTCGAAGATACTCTTCGAATCTTGCAAAACCGTTGGACTACCATTGATAACCTTCACTGGGAAATCATTGGCGAGTCGGGAGAGGATCTAGTAATTGATTATGAGTCCTGCTTTAACGGGCACGAGCGAACTTTTAACAACATGAAGAAAGCTATTAACACCAAAATGTGGTCAACATCCTATAGAGAAAAGTCAACTCCAAAAATGGAAATCCCTGTGTTCACGGGCAATTATCAGCAGTGGGTGTCATTCAAAGATTTATTTAGCGAAGCAATCCACAAAAACACCGCATTATCAAACGCTCAAAAAATGCAATTCCTAAAAAGCAAGGTGAGAGGTGAAGCGGAACGTATGATACAGCATCTACCTATTAGCGTCGATAATTACACCGTCTGTTGGGAGATTCTGAATCATCGATTTAACAACAAGAAGCTCATATTTACATCGCACGTCAACGTGTTCCTAAACCTTCCCAATATTCAGCAACAATCATTCTCAGCTATTAAAAAAATGCATGACGTTACGTTAGAGAGTCTTCACGCCATTAAGAACCTAGGTGTAGACACTAGTACGTGGGATCCTTTACTCGTGCACCTTTTGTCACAAAAGTTGGATAGTGAGTCGTATGCCGAGTACATAGAGTCGTTGAAGAACGTTAGGGAGCTACCAGTACTTCAAGACTTTTTAGACTTTTTAGAAAATAAATTTACTAGCCTAGAAACTTCTCGTCGACGACAAGATAGCATGATAAAATCGCAGACATCTAATCAGCAAGCATCTACATCATTTTCAAATAATAGAAAATATAATAATTATCGAGTTAACGATAGTTATTTCAAGCAAACGAAGCCTATGACGAAATCCATGCACGTATCGGAAGTTAAATGCCCTCTTTGTTTTGCTGAACATACTTTATACAATTGCGAAAGGTTTCACGAATTGTCTAATGAAATGAAACTTAAAACCATCAAACAACATAATTATTGTATTAATTGCATTTTTAATCATAATGGAAATAAGTGCCGTTCGACAAAACTATGTCGCAAGTGTGCCGCAAATCATCACACCATATTGCATGAATGCTTTACGCAACAAAAACCTCATTCCACGTCCGGTCCGACTAAACAAAAATCAAATAATAATAAACAAGAGGACAATAATATGAATTTAGGGAATAACAACGGGGTTCACGCATCTCAGCAAGATTTCACGGAGATTCTCCTAGCTACAGCATTAGTCAGGGTGACATCCGCCGACACCACGCAGCTAGTATTGAGAGCTCTTATTGATCAGGGCTCTCAAATATCATTGATTAGCGAAAAAGCAGCCCAACAGTTAGGTTTGAAACGACAACAGTTTGATGGAGTTATTTATGGAATCGGAGAGAAGGATGCTAATTGTAAGGGCAAGCTAAGCATTACCTGTCAATCCATGTACACCAGTTTTAAATTTCATACTGATGTTTTGATTATGAAAAATCTTATCAAAAACCTCCCTAATCGATCCTTTGAAAGGCCCTCATGGTCCTATCTGGAAAATATAAACTTAGCCGATCCGGAATTCTACACAAGTCGCCCAGTTGACTTATTGCTGGGGGCAGATGCATATGCCCTCATTATGTTAGACGGTTTGATAAGAAGTTCTGATTCGTCATCACCTTTAGCTCAACAAAGCCAGCTAGGATGGTTACTATGTGGTAGCGTAAAACCACAATTCCAATGTAACGTCATCTTAAATAATACCGCAGATATTCAGAAATTTTGGCAAATCGAGGATATCCCCGAACAAACCGAAATATCAGCAGAGGATAAACAATGTGTTGAGTATTACCTATCCACGACAAAACGTCTAGAAAACGGTCGGTATGAAGTTCGGCTACCGATGCAACAGCAAGCGAGTGATGTCTTAGGATCGTCAAAGGAAATAGCCTTAGCACAATTTAAAAACTTAGAGAAAAAATTAAGCAAACAAGAATATTTAGCACAACAATATAAGCAGTTTTTAAGGGAGTATAAGGAGTTGGGACATATGAAATTAGCAACTTTCAGCAGTAAACAACTAGAATGTTACTTACCCCATCACGGCGTCCAGCGAGCAGAGTCATCCACTACGAAGTTACGTGTCGTATTTAACGCATCCGCAAAGACGTCTACCGGACTGAGTCTTAATGACGTCATGCATAGAGGACCCAATTTACAAAGAGACCTACAGGCATTGTTACTGAAGTGGAGACAATATAGGTATGTGTTCACAGCCGACATCGAAAAAATGTATCGACAGATTTTAGTTAATGAAGCGGATCAAAAATTACAACAATTTTTTTGGCGAGAGAACACAGGACAACTAATCAAAGCATACCAGTTAACAACGGTTACATATGGCACGAAGTCAGCACCCTTTTTGGCGATGATGACCCTTCGGCAATTAGCGGCAGATGAGCAGCATAACTACCCCATCGCAGCAAAAATGTTACAAGAAGACTTCTACATGGATGATCTGGTATCGGGGGCTCATACTATTGCCGAAGGAAAAAGAAGCATAGTAGAAATTAATTCGTGTCTTAGCAGCGGAGGATTTTTGTTGAGAAAGTGGTCAGCAAACGATAAAACGCTACTGGAAAATATAAATTCATCTCATCAAAATATTCAAGCGTCATCGTTTATTTTCAATACTGAGAATACAGCAAAAACATTAGGTTTGAGGTGGGACCCAAACACAGATGAATTTACATTCGAATATAACTCAGCAGATACCACAAAATTAACAAAGAGGTTGCTTTTGTCTGAAATATCAAGGTTATTTGATCCCCTAGGTTGGCTAGCACCGCTGACAATAAAATTCAAATTACTATTCCAAAAAGTTTGGCTGGGTGAAATTCAATGGGGCGAGGAAGTTTCAGCAGAAATAAAGAACGAGTGGGTAAAACTAACTGAAGATATGGAGTGTATTAACCAGATTAAAATCCCTCGATGGCTGCAAAGTACGAGCAACGACGTTATCCAACTACACGGGTTTTGTGATGCATCAATTAAGGCATATGCATGTGTCATATATGCCAGAATCGTAACAGGAAATAAAGCCTCAGTAGTACTGGTTGCAGCAAAAACAAGATTAGTCCCAAACAGCAAGATAGTATCGTTGCCTAGATTGGAACTCTGTGCAGCGGAGCTACTATCCAGATTACTAGCAAAAACAGTTACTAGCATAGTTAGGATGAATCACGAAATATATGCTTGGAGTGATTCAAAAGTAACCCTTAGCTGGATAAAAGGCAATCCAGACCGATGGAAGCCTTTCGTATCAAATAGAGTGAAGAAAATCACTAGTATAATATCACCCCGTAGTTGGTATTATGTAGCAAGTAAGGAAAATCCTGCCGATTCAGCGAGCAGAGGACTATCGGCTAGACAACTAAGAAACCATACATTGTGGTGGCGAGCCCCAGCCTGGCTATGGACACCCACATTTAAGATCAAGCAGGAGCAAACAGAATATTCCACTGAAGAAGAGATCCGGAAGCAAGTCATTACCGTCCAACATAATAATCCTGGAGAGAGCATTATCGAAGCTTTAATAAATCGCCACAGTTCCTTTACAAAAATAAATCGTATAGTAGCATGGTTATTACGTGCACTTGCACCAACACGTAAACAAAAGCCGCCGTATCTCACCTTACAAGAGTTAAGGAAAGCAAAATTTGTTATAATTAAATACATACAGCACAATGAATTTGCATTGGATATAGATGGGTTATTGCATAACAAATTAAGCTCAAACAGTAAGCTATTAAACCTTAACCCATTTTTAGATCAAAACGGCATATTGAGAGTTGGGGGACGACTTAAAAATGCTTACATTAGTGATGACATGAAATACCCGATAATTATTCCTTATAGCGGGCGATTGACAGAGCTTCTCATCCAGCAAGCACATGAACATACTTTTCATGGAGGAGCTCGACTCACCTTGTCACTTTTGCGACAACAATACTGGATAATTAAAGGAAATAGAGCTACCAAGAAACAACTTCGCAACTGCGTGACCTGCAAAAAACAAGAACCAGCAAGACTGCATCAAATAATGGGGAACCTGCCGGATTTTCGAACTAATCCAGCCCCTCCATTCTATCATACTGGCATAGACTACACAGGGTTTATCAGAGTGAAATCAAACAAGGGCAGAGGTATTCAAACGTCTAAAGGATATATCGCCTTGTTTATTTGCATGGTTACGAAAGCTATCCATATAGAATTAGTATCCGATCTTAGCAGTATAACGTTCATAGCTGCATTACGCCGCATGGCGGCACGACGTGGAGCTCCGAAACACATATATTCGGACAATGGTACTAACTTTGTAGGTGCCAACAAAATTCTTCAAGAAGAGCAGCAACAGTATGAGCGCATCTTTAACGATACCTTTTACAAAGAGATAGCTGAATTAAGCCTAGAATGGCATTGGAATTGTCCGTCTTGGCCGAGTGCTGGAGGACTCTGGGAGCGATCTATTAGGAGTTTAAAGCAACATCTGAAAAAGGTAATAGGAGACCAAGCATTGACATTCGAAGAATACAGCACTATTTTATCTCAAATCGAAGCGAGCCTAAACACAAGACCACTGTGTCCGATGACAGAGGATATCGACGATATTGATTTTCTTACACCAGCACATTTTCTAACCAGCCGTGCCGGTCTGACTATCATAGAAACGGCTCAAGATGCGAGAACAAGGTGGCATATGGTGAATAAAATGTTTCAAGATATATGGAAGCGGTGGAAAGTGGAATATCTTAGTCTACTATCAGTGCGCAGCAAGTGGTTAAAAGGACAAAAAAATATAGAAATCGGAGATATGGTAAATATCCATGATGACAACATTCCCGCAGGAAAATGGCCTGTTGGTCGCGTAGTAGAGGTCCATCCAGGAAAAGATGGCGTTGTCAGAGTGGTGACTTTGAAAACAAAAAATGGTTACATAAAGCGGCCAATAATAAAACTATCTATATTACCTATAGCAGAAAAGCAAGCAGAAAAGGAAAGCAAGCAAGAGAATATCGAAGCAGTAAGGCCCCAAAGCAATAAAGCAAAAGCGGAATCCAGAAAACGGGTTACCAGTTGTCCTAAAATCTTTAACATAGCATTATCGTTATTATTTTTTATCAACCTTATCCTATCCACTGAAGCATCTTATAAGATCACAAAATTCGACAATAATCAAACATTGTATTTTGATCCTCTGGGGCAAATGCATCTGATACGTGATGAGTGGAAAATCGTAACGTATTATAATATGTCTCCTTACTGGCAAGGAGATAAAGCGATAACACAATTTTCAAACTATCTTGAGCAAACCTGCAGCAAAATTCAAGAACAGAGTAATTGTCGAATTATCATCCTACACATACAGCATGAGTACAACGAACTACAATATTACAACCAGCTGCTACTAAATCAGCATTTTGTAGCGCCTTTGCGAACCCGACGCGGGCTTATCAACGGTGTCGGTTCAATTGCAAATTCATTGTTCGGTGTACTCGATCAGGAATTCGCGGAAAAATACAGGAATGACATTGACCTCATACGTAGTAATATAAACCACCTAAGTCAGCTGTACAGAAACCAGACATCGGTCATAGAAGCGGAATATAATATATTAAAGCGAACAGAGGAGACAATTACAAAACAGCATAAGATAATTAATAAACATTTAAATTATCTGGACCGAGTCACTAACTCCATGCTGAAAGAAATCGATATAATGTCTATTCAACAAGATTTCACATTAGCAGCATTAGCAACCATTAATATGATACAAAATTTAAAGCGAATTCAAGATACTTTTCTTAACACTATGACTGAAATCTATCATGGACAGATCAATCTGCACCTCTTAACACCACAACAGCTTCGTGGAGAGTTACAAATTGTATCTAGTCAAATATCTAAGGAATTAGCGTTACCCGTAGATGACATCCAGTTCAACCTGTACAAGATCTACAAATTGTTAAAAGTCAAGGCAAGAATGACGGAGGAATATTTCATATTTGAAATTACTTTACCCTTAATCAGCAGAGATACGTTCCAGCTATATCGTTTAATAGCTGTGCCGGTTCAAGTTGATAAAAGCATGTTTAACATAAATCCAGCATCAGAGTATGTCGCGATCAACCTAAAACGGGATGCATACATATTAGCTAATCGCAATGACCTTCAGCGTTGTGAATATCAAGCAGAAACTTACCTTTGTAGTCTACCTGGAGCGGTCAGGAGTTTAAGTTCTGATGACAAATTCTGTGAAAAGGAGAAGCCAGCTACTTGCAGAATGATAAAATCTAACTGTGAAAACAAATGGATTCTGTTGCACAACTTATCTACCTATTTGTACTTCTGTTGTGACCCATACTCTTTGAGAGTCATATGTGACGACGATTTACAAGAACGCCAAGTAAGCAAGGCCGGACTTATTCAACTGACTAAGCAATGCATTGCAAAGGGTCATGACGTAACACTATACGCTTATCAGCAATTACAGAATACGATCAATCTTAAACCGAATATATTCGAGACAAATATAATTCCGATAAATCATTTAGTTAGTAACCTCACTCTACCTATCCAAAATTTTAAAAACTATGAATTCGACTATGATAACACACAGATAAACGATTCCTTAAAGCATCTCGGTGAACAAATTAAATCAATTAAGAAATCCGGACAGCAAACCGAGATTCTTACAAAGCATGATGTACATCAATATGCTTTATCATATGGATTATTAGCAGCAGCTATCGCTGTGTTCCTGTGGATCCTGCGGCGAAGGTGTCAGCAAGTCGGCGGTCCTGCCGTTCAGGGCCGCTCTGAGAGCATCCCAACCAGTGTGAGTGTGTGTATAAACCAAACTGAGCAAGAACAAACCTCTAGTGTCAGTGCGCGAAACCCACCCCGATCCGTGAAGGGGTCGAGAGTCGAGAGAAGTGATAGTGCGGATATATCTAGGTCTTCAAAGCAATGGTCAAGTTTACGTTTAAAAAGGCGAGACATGTCAACGTCTCCTATTGCCAAAAGACAACAACTGCCAACTGTGTAATCATATTAGCTCTAAGTTTTATTGTTTAATCACCTTATAATTCATCCATCATTAAACATTGTCCTAATCCTCTTTAGCATGTAAGCCCATACTCACGTAACGCTTTTATTGTTATATATGCTTTTGCATTTCTTCCCCTCGGGAGCATGTTCGATGCAATAATTACGATCGAACACATTTTGCTGATCTAGCGATCCAATACCGCCGCACTGTGTGCCTCGGGACGCCAGTGCATATTCGGACAGCAAACCGGTTGCATTCGTTCTTACCGACAGCTCAACCATAATCATTTAGCATAGCATAGCATAGCATAGCATAGCATATTTCAGTTCAGCAATAAATCTTTAAAAGATATTGAAGTTTAATTTAACATACAGCTGTCGATACCGCTTAGGTCGCGTCTCCTACAATATATGTATATGTATTTATGAAAGCTTATTTCTTAAATTTACTTATTTAATACTAGCTGCAGCCCGCTGTTTCACTCGCATTCTAAAACGCCTTATTGAGACAAAAGCTCTCGGCCTATGTCCTTCCTGAGGATGCATTACACCTTGCCTAATTTTATTGAAATCGGTTTAGCGGTGACAGAAAATAAATAAAAAGAGAATTAGTACTTAGTTCCGCATTTATAATATTATTGTTACTCGTGGTATCGTTTGCATGCTAAAGGACTTTTTAAGGTAGTCTGTGTTGTTCTCCAAGGTTCAATTTATCTCTCTATTAGGATTCATCAGCATTAATTCGGTTTAGGCGTGAAAAGTTAACAGACTGACAGTTACTTTCGTTCATCATCACCATGTATTTATGTTAGGTGTGATGCTGACAACTGTTATATTTATAGATACATCACCATTGCAGTATTTAAAGAAGCTAAATAAGTTGTACCTGCGCAACACTAGCGCCAGTCTCATCTGCAGCGACTGGCGGTCGAACATGCCCCTGCTGGACACGCTCGACCTCGCCTACAACAAGTTCACCGCGCTCACGGTAAGTGTCGGCTGCCCCGCCCGCCCGCCTGTCCGCCTGCCCGCCTGCCCGCCTGACCGCCGCCCTGTTACAGTACGAGGACGTGCAGTTCCGCGGCGCCGTCGACGTGCACGTCAACCTGGCCGGCAACAACGTGACCGCGCTGCTGTACACCCGGGAGGAGTACGAGAAGGCGGTGGGGCCCGGCTCGCCCTCGCGCGCCACCGTGCTGCTCGCGCCCGCGCTGCGCTGCGACTGCCGCGTGTACTGGGCGGCGCGCGCGCTGCGGGAGCGGCCCGCGCACGCCGGCCTGGCCAGCGCCGCGTGCGCCGGCGCCGGCCCCCTGCGCCGCGCGCCGCTCGCCGCCCTGCTGTGCGCCGCGCCGCGCCTGTGCGCCGGCGCGCGCGCCTGCTCGTGCGCGCGCCGGGAGCGCGGCGCCGCGGGGGGCCCGCGCCACGTGCTGCGCCTCTCGTGCGAGCGCGTCGGCCTGGCGCGCGTGGCCGACGCACTCGCGCCCGTAGCGGCCGCCGTGCGCGAAACCACTTCCCTGGCGCCGTCCGACTTCTCCTGGGAGTTGTACCTTGCGCATAATAACATTCGCACGCTCGACTCTTCCGATCTGCCGGCACACCTCTCGGTGAGTCTGTACGATTTCGTGGGAACGTTTATTTAGTGAATAGTATTAATACATTATAATTTAATGCCGTTATATTCTGGTCAAAATACTTGTATCTTATAATTTTTTGTAACACCATTTATCACAGTATTTTTCAAAATAAATATTCTGATTCTAGTGTTACTCATGATGAATTCACGACGACATTTTATTTAACTTGACAGGTTTTGGATATTCGCTACAACAACCTGTCCACGATCGAGGCCGGCGTGGCCCGCGCGCTGCTGGGCGAGGCGTCGCGGCGCGTGTGGCTCGCGCACAACCCGCTGGACTGCTCGTGCGCCGCCGCCGCCGCGCTGCACGAGCTGCGCGCGCCGCGCCCCGCGCTGCAGGACGCCGCGCTGCTCGCCTGCGCCGACCGCTCGCCGCTGGCCAACGCCACGCTGCTAGAGTGCGGCGCCGCCGTGCCGCGCGGCGTGCTGGCGGGCGCGGCCGCGGCGCTGGCGCTGCTGGCCGCGGCCGCCGCGCTGCTGGGCTCGCTGGCGCACCCCGCCGTGCGCCTGCGCCTCAAGGCGGCGCTGCACCGCCGCGGCTGGCTGCCGGCCGAGCCGGAGGACGAGTGCCGCTTCGACGCGTTCGTGTCGTTCTCGCACGGCGACGAGCGGTTCGTGCGCGAGCAGCTGGTGGCGCGGCTGGAGAGCGGGCCGGCGCCGTACCGGCTGTGCGTGCACTACCGCGACTGGGCGCCGGGCGGCTGGATCCCGGCGCAGATCGCGGCGTCCGTGCGCGCGTCGCGGCGCACCGTGGCCGTGGTGTCGGAGCACTTCCTGCGCTCGGCCTGGGCGCGCGCCGAGCTGCGCGAGGCCTACGCGCTGGCGCTGCGCGACGCGCGCCCGCGCCTCGTGCTCGTGCTGCTGGACGAGCCGCGCCGCCTGCCGCTGGACGAGCGCCTGCGCCGCTACCTCGCCGCCAACACCTACGTGCGCTGGGGCGACCCCTGGTTCTGGGACAAGCTCTACCTGGCGCTGCCCCGCGGCCGCGCGGCGCCCGCGCCCATGCCCGCCGCACCCGTGCCCGCCGCACCCGTGCCCGCCGCACCCGTGCCCGCCGCGCCCGTGCCCGTCGCGCCCGTACCCACGCTGGACACCGAGCCCGTGCCCGCCGAGCCCAGACCCGTGCCGGGACCCCCACCGGGTCCCAAATCGGACCCCGCGACGTCCGCGCCTTCCATAGAACTAGATCTGTTAGTGAAACCGTCGTGCGGCGCGCAGTACACGAGTGACATCACGTATGGCGCACGGTACGCGAATGACGTCACGTCGTGCCGCGCGTAGCTTGGGAGTGACGTCATGCCTTGTCTCAAGCGGCAGGGATGCCGCTGCATACACGGGAATAGTACAAATATTGAATCTCTAAAAAATCGTACGAATATGAAACGTAAACTAAACCTAACTAAAATAACAGCAGGGCCCGTCTGAAGTTCCCGGCAAAACCACTTGAGGATAACATTAGACGCGTATTGTTATTTCGGGAGTACTGTATAGGTTGTTGTCGCTCAGTATTTTTGTTTTAATATTACGATCACTATTTATATCGTTTTCTGTATTTAGTATTTTAAGCGCTATCCGGTACGTGCAGGATCTTTGAAATTGTGGGAGGACAAATACTGATATTCAGCCGCTTCCAGTTAGACTGGAAGCCGACCCCGACATAGTTGGGAAAGTTTTAGTACCTAAGCACATCGACATACTAATTTTCTTTATTGATGCTACGAAAACAGATACGACTAACAGAACTTAATTTGAAGTTAAAATGCAAAAATAAATTGTAAGCCTTTTACAATTATAAGCTTCAAGTAAAACAGCTCTGATCAAACTCAGATCAAGCTGTATGTACGTGATATCATAAGCATGCTAGTCTAATTATCATAATTATTTGATTTCTGTCGATGCGACGGATCCTACGAGTATTAGTCGCGTCATTTGTTTTCGTGTTGCTTAATGACGTAGTCAGATAGATAATCTCTTGTGTGTCAACCATGTTTCCTTAGCTCTATGAGATTATTTATATACAAATTATTATTTAATTTTTTTATTAATGTTTGTGAGTGCGACTGTTACGAAGATAATATTTTTTTATGTATAAAGACTTCATTTTGGAATACGCGCTACAATTCAGACTAATGTCCTAGTTTGTGACTAGCATCAGCAGTATAATGTTTATGCTTAATTAAAACATTATACATAGTTACATATAATGTGTGTAATACCTACTAAATATCCCGAAAAAAATTGTGGATTTCCTAAAAATCCTGTGAAACCGATTAGATAACATGGAGCCAATATTTAAGCTTAGTTACCTAATAGCTCCATGTTATCATTATGATTATCATGATAAATATGAATCACGTACTTACAGGGTACTGTAAGTTATTATCCGATTTAAAACGCAATATTGCATTGTGTTTCGTTTATCGCCTCTATGTATGGCACAGAGAAAAAAAAAACAACACCTTATTATTTATGTGTATACAAAATATCCGAATGTCCTGTTAATCGTGTGAACACAATCCAGAGAGGGGTGTTACAGATTCTAGTATACGAAGTGAGTAGTAGTATATGAAGTAGCGGGTAAAAGCGAGTTATATAATAATAATATAATTATAGTTAATATATTTTAAGCAACTTTGTGTCATCAAAAATAGACTGTTGTATACCTTTATTATATTTTTTTATATAAACGTGATTTTTAAGAAGTCGTTTTATTTTCGTGTATCCGATCCACGATAAAAGAAATGAGTTGTACCTACAATGATGAGTGACGATTTTTGAATACTGACGCCTCAGAGAGTACAGGCGTGGTGGTATGATGATAGATTACTATTATGATTGTTCACCTATTACAAAAAAATATTACTTATTAGTTATTCTGTGGTCGTACGAACGGACAATCGAAACGTCAAAGTGTGTGATGTGCAACCAACTGGAGCAATGTTATACATAAAAACCAAACAAATTAAACAGTACGCGGAAGTACCACGTCGCGTAGACTATACAACTTATCACAACAAATAATTGCACGACACAGAAGACACTTCAACACTAGTGCACAGACTACTAAGAGATACTAGTATCAGACTGCCAACTCTCCAACAAATTTACTGGACCTATAGGGGGGGACTTTTGATGTCAATTGACGTTTCTTTTTTTTTAAATATGACCCTAGCGAAAATTTAACTTCTGGCAAAGGAGTTTGGCTACAGCCATGCCGTATTTTATAATGGTCCATTTTATTTATTAGTTTTAATACAAACTATTGAAGGCTCATATGAACTCTTATTAATAGTCTTGCCCTGTCAGTGTATCACTGTTAAGACCCTTGTTTAGACTGACAAGGTTCTACAATGGCATTCTAATTTTGCCAATTGTGGTTAGCTGGTGTGCCTGTTTAGGACTGAAGCTACAATGAATAAAGGGTCTAGTCCCAAATTATTGCACTTGTTGACATGCCTCTTTTTGTTATTATCATTGACATTTCCGTGGCCCTGAACTAGATTTTAGAATAAAAGTAATTTCAAGAAACGCAAAATCCTGGAGTTGCTTCGTATGAGCTATGTTTTATTGATGTTAAACTTATCTCAGTCAAAAATTAATTAAAAAATACTTGAGAGGTGTCAAGGGACACCCGGATGGAACGAAGTTAAAAAATTATAAAAAATATATATATATATATATATATATTTTTAATAAAATTTTATTACAATTCCTTCACTAATTAATCGAAAGGAACTACTATCTTATTAGAGAGAGAGAGAGACAGACAGAGAAACATGCGCACGCCGCACAGCTTACAAAAGCTTACTATAGCAAAAAGTGTCGTGACAACTTTTCGTAAGAATTTTTTCCGTCTAGCCCCCTTTCACAACGCGCGATAAGGAACTTCTTCCAAAAATCTAGGACTAAACCATTATCTTAATCAATGGACTAAACTGAACTTTTGTATGAGAGTTGAACGTACGAGTGCTGCGCTCAGGTTAGGTTCGCTCAGGTTAGGTTAGGTTAGGTTAGGTTAGGTTGTTTTTTTTTTTTTTTATTGAATTTTTGGTTTTTCAGAAAGACAGGTTTTGTTTCGCTTTATGGTTTAGTTACGGCAGCTCACGCGATTTGATACGCTTGCTGCTGCAACCCAGGATGTCGCATTATTAAAACTTTGTTCTCATTTGTTGTTACTCGGATGAAGAAAAATAAATAGATACATAAATATAAATGTGCGTTATATATAGTTTTGTTCACGTGCCATTATAGGCTTTTAATTTGGAGTAGATATGGCTCGCAAGTTTCGTATAGCTTGCCAGCGCGTTTTCCTTCCTGAGAAGTTCTGCCACACTATACGGGTCAATATCATAATATATACAGAGTGATTCGTGCCGCATTCGCTCCGCAGCAAACCTCGGACAGTCTGTCAGCAAGTGCGTCACTGTCTGGGGTGTGTTGGCATTACAGGGACAGCAGTCGTCTGGTGTGATGTGGAACCGGTGTAAGTATGTTTTGTGGAATCCGTGGTTGGTGAGTATCTGTGTTGTGTGGAAGTGTATGTCTGTGTGTTTCCGGAAGTGTGCGATGTCGGCTAGATTAGGGAAAATGCTTTTGGTGTGCTGTCCCTGTTCGCTGGACGTATAGCGCGCCTGCCAAAGGTCCAGGCTACGCATGCGGAGCTTATGTTTTACGTAGGACATTGGGAATGAGCTGTAGTCCGGCGCCCTGTGAAGCAGGGTCGCCAGTTTTGCCGCAGCATCGGCAGCCTCGTTTCCAACATTGCCCCTGTGTGCCCTGACCCATTTTAAAGTGATCTGTTTTGTGTCGCGGTGTGTGTGTATAATTTTGTGTATCTGCGTGACGAGTGGATGTGTGTTGCTTCTGTCTGCTATTGCTAGTAGTGATGCTTGGGAATCTGTGTAGATGACAGTGTTTTGATATTTGTGAGACGCCCATTTGCAGGCCTCCAGGATGGCAAAGAGCTCAGCCTGGAAGACCGTGCAAGAATCGTGTAATTTGAATTTTTTGGTTATGGTCGGTTGTTCTGACCCACCTGGGTCAAAGCACACAAAGGCAGCTCCCACAGCACCGCTGTCTTGTTTGCTGCCGTCTGTGTAAACTTTGTGTGTTTCGTCCGCTTCTTGGTGGTTTAGGTCGGATTTTGCCACTCTCAGGGCTGGATGTAATAGTTCGCTGACAGGTGTAGGTCGCTCCAGCCTAACATCCTCCGGCAAAAAGTGAGTGGTGTTGGTGAGGCGAGTTTGCTCCACTTCGTGCACCTCTAGGATTCTGAGGTCAAGCGGCATGAATTGCGCCAGTGCCAGTGCAGCGTTGGTGGACACTGTCCTGAAGGCGCGGATGGCCTTTAACGCGAAGCCTCGCTGCAGGCTGGCCAGCTCTTTGCGTGCATTCTTTTTCACTGCCACTTGACCCCATATTCCCGCAGCGTAGGTGATGATGGGCTCTATGACATGAAGGTAGATCGTGCGTGTATTTTCTGGGTGTGTACCCCAGGTTGGCCTTGCGTAAATGCACAATTTGTTATAAATGCGCGTGGCCTTACCTATCACGTATTTCAGGTGTCGTTTAAATAAAAGTTTTTCATCTATTATGATGCCTAATAATTTAATTTCCGGCACGAATGTCAAGTCTGTGCCGTCCATGTGAAGCTGCACAGACCTGGCCTTCGGCGTGAAAGCGATGACTTGTGTTTTCGCTGGTCCGAAATTAAGCTTAACTTTAGTTCCCCAGTTACTAATATTTGTTAGGATGGTGTTTGACACTGTTTGCAGTTCTTCTTGTTTGTCGGCGGTGACTATCAAGAGAACATCGTCCGCAAAGGCCTGCATGTGGCAGCCCGCTGGCAGCTGCATGTCTAGGAGGTCGTCCAGGATCATGTTCCACAAAACGGGGCCACACGCAGACCCCTGTATGCACCCCTTCGTGAGTACTTTGCGCGCGCGCACTCCGGCGTGATCCAGCGTGACTGTTCGGTCTCTCACGTAGTCTTTGATAAGCCCGTAGATGTTATTGGGTATATCAAGTTTGGCCAGACGTTGAAAGAGGGCAGGCCACCAAGCATTGTCAAACGCCGCCTTGATGTCTAATGAGACTGCGATAACGAATTTTTTGCTTTGTTTTGCTAAGCGGATGTACTTTAGTGCGGTGTGTACAGCTAGTGTGGTATTCATTTGTTGACGAAAGCCAAATTGGTTTTTGTTTAGTTTATTTTCCGTTTCCGCCTTGTGGACAACTCTTTTGATAAATAGTTTCTCCAATAGCTTCCCGAAGACCGGCAGCAGGCCTATGGGGCGGAAAGATTTAAGATCCGTATGGTCGTCTTTCCCAGGTTTGGGAATGATCTTTACATAGGCCTCCTTCCACGCTCCGGGAAAGTATTGGAGTGAAAGACACCTGTTTAAAATATTTGTCATGAGTCGGGGATAGATTTTGGTAAACTGTAGGCAAATGTCAGATGTAAGATTGTCTAAACCAGGAGCTTTTTTGGGATTTATGGATTTGAGTTGCTCAAGCACCTCCTCCTCCGTGAAGGGGAGATCGTCCGGGGTGTTTATAGAAAAGTTGTTGAAATGCGTGCGCAACTGTTGTTGTGCTGGTGTTTGGTCTGGGGAATCATCAGGGTAAAAATGCTTGAGCAAAGCATTTGCAGTTTCCTCTGCACTTGTTGTGTAGCTGTCTCCTACTTTTAATGTAATGGGGGGTCTTCTGGGTGCAGTTTCTTTTAGGAGGCGATTGGTCAGGGACCAGACATTTTCTTTAGTTTGCAGCTCACAAAACTTGCGGAAATTGGCAGTGGATTCAGCTTTGATTGCCTCACTATACTCTTTCTTTTTAGTGAGCTGCTCTTCAAGTAGGGCATCAAGGGGTTGGCCAGATCGTTTTGCCGAATGTATTTGCCGGTGAAGGCTTATCACTTCCCCCTTGAGCCGTTGCAGCGTATCGCTCCACCAAGGAGGTTTCTGCTTGGCTTTTCCACTTCTAACGGGCATGGTTTCCTTGCAGCAGTCTCGTATCAAGGATGTTATTCGATTGATGAGAGCCTCGAGCTCCTCCTTATCTAAGCTGTTTACGTCGCTTTCAAGTATATCGGACAATGCCACCTCTTGCAGCACGGCGTCCCTGAATGCTGCCCAGTCCGCTTTTTCGGTGTTGAACATGAAAGTTGAGGCGTTGCCTGTTCCGGATGATGTTGGTTTTCCTGTGTTTATATGAAACTCTATGGCATTATGCTGTGACGTGGTGCAGCATTCAAGGTTGACCCTCCACTCACCGATCATATCGAAGGCTTGGCCAGACGCTAATGTCACATCTATGATTGACGATCGATCGCGCCCATGCGTCACCGTCTCGAATGTCGGAGTATCGCCAGTGTTGCAGACGTACAGATCATTAGTTTGAGCTAATTCCATTAGGTCGTTACCTCTTGGATTTGATCTGGTGCTTCCCCATGCTGGGTGCCAGCCGTTGAAGTCACCTCCAAGTATGCATTTGTATCGCGATGTAGTTTTAAGGAAGTAGTCGATAGCCTCTAGCGTGGACGATGTATCGTCATTTGGCTCCACGTAAGCGGATCCCAGGTACAGCTTCTGATGACCGGTCTTTACTTGTATGACGCATAGATTGGCAGTCGATAGGCTAGACTCCCCCAAAACCACACCGCGCCCTTGTTTCACAAGAATGCACGCCTTTACATTAGACCCTCTCGAGTACTGGTAGATGTCCATTCCAGAAATCGGCTTCACCTCTTTGCCAGAACCTATATAGGGTTCGGACAGCAAGGCGATGTCATATTGGCCATTATAAAAATATGTAAGAAATTCGTGAAGACTATTTTTAGATCGGTCGATGTTACACTGTAATATTTTAATGCGTTGCTTGTCCATAATCAGTACGGTTAATTATTTTGGCTTTAATTGATTTCACTCGAGGGCAAATGTTGGAGGTGGCCATGTGTCCGACGTCATGGGTGGTGTTGAACTTAGTATTGTGTCGTAAGCAGTTATAGCACTTGGGTGCGCCTTTCTTCTCGCGCAGAGGGCAGCTGTTGGTAGCGTGCCCCTCTTCCGAGCAGTAAGAGCAGGGTGCCTGTGTCGCAGTACATTTTGTTTTAATGTGACCGAACTGCAAACATTTCCTGCACTGGAGGAATGTGGAGAAGTCTTCTGCGTGTACCCGTTGGTAATCCACGCAGACGCGCCCCATGTCTATTATTTTGCGCCATATGGCGGGCTTGGCGATAAGGACGGCGTTGTATAACTTAGGGTTGCGGTTATTTCGCTTGAATGCAAGCCGCAAGTCATCGCTGTCAACCGCAAGGGCAGTCAGCTCTTCATTTTGGCCGCGGATGACATCGACCAGCTCTTCCGATGGCGTGTCCGATGATATTCCCTTAAGAATAATCATTGGCCTGAGTAGTTTGGCCGGTTCAGCAGTGAGTTGTGAGGACTTTTCTAACATTTTAAGTGTTTCATCGCGCTGTTGCTCAGTCTCGAATTCCACTCGCAACTTATTATTAGACACGGCCTGTATTCTAGACGGTGCGTACGAAGTGGTGCGGAAACTGACTGCGTTTTTAAACGACTGCACTACGTCCTGGCGTGTTTGGGACGTGCTGTCGCCCTGCGGCGCAACAATGAGCGCAGGTTTATTAGGCGGAGGTGGTTTAGTCACTGGACGAGGGGCCGGGGCGCTCGCCGTCTGCGCGTAAGTTCTGGGCAACGGTGCGGGTGTGAGTGGTGTCGCGATCGTGGCGAGGTGCTTATTGAGTTCCTCGCGCACGCAGGTAGCGATTTCCTGTCGCAGGTTTCCGTCTTGGGACGCGCAGATTTCCTGCGGGGCGGAAAAGGTGGGTATTTTAGCGGCCACGCACCGGATCTCATTCGCCGCAGAAGTGATAAGTCGCTTATTGATGGCCGTAACATTTTTCCCTTCGGCGATAGCAGCCGTGATGCACTCGGCGAGTTTGTTTAACGTGCTTATGCACGATTCGGTGCTAGTTGCATCTGCTGCAGTTGCCGGTAGAGACGAGACGTCACCGCTAGACGGTGCCATCACGGTGTTCACCAAAGTTTGCTCCGGTTCGCGAAAGTAAATTATTTGGTTAGGTTAGGTTAGGTTAGGTTAGGTTTTTTTTTCGGAATAATAGATGGGAAGGAAAGGGTAACGCTATGTATACGTCTGCGCCTTTCCTATGTGGGAGAGGATCAAGAGGTTGAGAGAGGTTGGATTGGAGTTGAGAGAGGATGGGTAGGAAAAGATGGAAATATATAAATGTAAATAATAAATAAAACACTATGTCCCCCTTTATTGCACAAAGCAGCAGGTGGTGAGCCTGCTAAGTTGTGCCGTAGAGGAGGGCATTTGTAGAGAGTGGGAGAAAAATAATAGAGACAAAAATGAAAATATATTTGGTATGTTTTTTTGTTTTTAGTTTTTTTTTTTTTTTTTTTTTTGGTTTTTTGTTTTGTTTTTGCATAATAAAGAAAAAAGCTTATTCTAGTTAACAAAGGTCTTATGACTAATAAACTTAATTCTAGATGAATGTAAAGGATCATGAGGAAGTTTATACAAGGTGAAAATGAAGAGGCTATAAACAGCATTTGTAGAATGGTGTGGGAATTATATACAATGATCCTGTACATTGATGGCTTATATCTAGAACATATCTATATACAAATTGGTTTTAGTTATAGTGTGAAGTAAAAGGTATGAATATGTGAGTGGCAAGAGTGAGTGCGCTTTAAATACAATTTAACCGGGAACTGGTTAAGTTTTAGAAAGTTAAAAGACAATAATATCGGGAACGATGTAAGGAGGAAAAGATATGTGGAGGTATTGAGTACTAACTATTGAAGTGTTTTAGTTCTTTTACTATGGTGTAAACATGGGTGTGAAAGCTATCAATAGTGCTGGGTCGTTTCAGCACTACCTTCATATCGTAGGGGTCGCTGACATCGAGAGGGGCAATAGCGAGATAATCGGCTCTGGAGGACGCAAACCTCGGACAGTCGCGCACGAGGTGACGCATTGATTGGATAGTGACACCATCACAGGGGCACTTGTCATCCAGAGCGATTTTGAACCTATAAAGGTACTCCTTATGGTAACCGTGATTTGATAGAAATTGAGTGACCGCAAAATTAGGCCTCACTACTTTAAGATAAGATTGAAGATCGCTATAGGTTGGGATAATAGTCTTAATATAGGTCGAACTGTCATACAATTCGGCCGAAGACTGGGAAGAGAGGTCGCGGTTGCGAAGTTTTATGTGGCTGGTGGGGACATGAAAATAGTCAGGCGTGCGGTGAAGAAGGGCAGCCGATTTGGCCGCCAAGTCCGCCGCCTCATTACCGGCAATGCCAATATGAGACTTAATCCAAGCGAACTCGATGACCAAGCCAGCCGATCGGGCCTCATGTATGAGGCGATGGATAGAAGTGGCGAAATGGTTGGAGCTGTTGGGATTGGAGAGTTCGGTCAGGCCTGATTTACAATCAGACAGAATGACAGAGTGTGGGACTTTGCCACTCAGTATCCAACGGCAGGAGTATTCGATAGCGAATAACTCCGCCTGAAACACCGAGCAGCAGTCGTGAAGTTTAAGCTTTTTAACAAAGGTTCTATTGTCAGGATGTATGACAAAGACAGCGGCGCCCACCTTATCGTCATGCTTGCTGCCGTCAGTGTAAATTTGGACGGCAGAGACTGGGACAGTGGTGCCAATGTCCTCTTGGGAGAAGATGCTAGAGAATTGAATGCTAATGCGTTCAGATGGATGAAGAAGTTGAGAGGGGTGTGTCAATGCTTCTATTGGGGTATCAGAGGGTAGAAAACCGGAGTTACCCTCGAATTTGGTGAGCTCGTTGTCAGCGAGTTCCCTAATTTTAGCAGGTAGAGGGGTAAGTTTAGCAAGTGAGATTGCTGTAGGGGTATTGAGCGTTCGAAAGCCTTGGATTATTTTAAGGGCGAAGAGTCTTTGCAAAGACAAGAATTTCTTACTGACGTACTCGTATTCGAGAGCGCCAGACCATATGCTTCCTGCGTAGCAGATTATGGGTTGGATGACATGCTCGTATATAATACGAACATTTTCTGGGTGGATGCCCCAAGTGGGCCTGATGAACAGTGTCAGTCTGTTGAGGAGCTTCTTAGCCTTGTCAATGACATACTCACAATGTCTGACGAATCTGAGTTTTCTGTCTATGATGACACCGAGGTACTTAATCTCATTGACAAAGGGGAGAATACGGCCATCGATGGTAATACTGCACCGGGTGGACTTGTTAGTAAAACCCATGATTTGGGTTTTGTCCGGCCCAAAGGTGAGTTTGACCGATCTACCCCAGTCAATAACCCGCGACAATGCCACATTGGTGACGTCCTCGAGTTCACCCACTGAAGCAGCGTGGCAAATGAGGAGGACGTCGTCGGCATACGCCTGAATGTGGCATCCCCTGGGGAGATCCGCTGACAAAAGTTCGTCCAGAATGATATTCCACAGCGATGGGCCGCACACGGAACCCTGTATGCAACCCATCGTCATGGACTTGCTCACCTGGCAGTCAGCAAAGCACATTTCGACCTTACGGTCTTCAACATAGCTTAGAAGGGTATTGTAGATGTTTTGGGGGCAGTTGGTTTTACGAAGTCGAGCAAATATTGCGGGCCACCAGGCATGGTCAAAGGCCGCCCTAATATCAAGAGAGGCAGCTATCACCAACTCTCTGTTGGCGATCGCACGCCTCACGACGTCGAGGGCGCCGTGAATAGCCTGATGGGTGGAGGTACGGAGTTTGAATCCATATTGATGGGGAGATGAGGAACAGGTTGTGTCAAGGTGGTAGGTCAGTCTGTTGGTGAGTAATTTTTCGTAAAGTTTTCCAAATACATTTATTAACCCTATGGGTCTGAATGAAGAGGGCGAGGAGTAATCAGCTCGGCCCTGTTTCGGGATGATTTTAGCGGTGGCTACCTTCCAGGCCTTAGGAAAGTAGTTTAAAGTGAAGCATCTATTGAGAAGATCAGTGATGATTTGTGGGAATAGGGTAATAAATTGTAGGCAGATGTCGGCAGTGAGATGATCAATGCCGGGGGCTCTTTTATGATTCATAGATTTAATACATTCAGAAATCTCAGTGAATGTGAAGGGGGGGTCAGTGGGGGTGTCGAGGGGTTGGCGCATAAGTGCTCTGGTGTGTTTTTGTCCGACAGTGCGGTCAGGGGAGTCGTCTGGGTAGAATTTATTAAGGAGAGCCAAAGCCGTGTCACTGGAGTTAGTGGTGAAGGATCCGTCATCCAGCTTTAAGGTGGAAGGGGGCTGTCGTAGGGGGGGAGTCTTAATTATGCGATTCGTGACCGAATACACATCCTCTTTTTTCTGCTTTTTGCAGAACTCGCGGAAATGTTCGGTGGATGCGGCTCGAATCGCATCGTTGTACTCCCCGCGAACTCTAAGGTTCTCGGCGACAAGATCCTCCATGGGACGATTGCGACGGCGGTTATTCACCATCCGGTGGTGTACAGCAAGAACCCTATGCTTAATAGCCTCGAGTTCCTCGCTCCACCAGGGGGCGCGGTGGCAGTAACGAGACTTGCGAGGTAAAAGTTTATCGCACGCTCGCGTGATGCTCGAGGTCATATGGTGGATGTATGCCTCGATTTCAGGGGGAGAGAATGTTGTGATAGGGGCAGTGACATTAAGGCTGCTGCCCACCTCTAGGGAGAACCGCACCGACAAAAGATCCCACTTGGTGTCGGTGGTATTGTACCGGTACGTGGTCGATTTAAGGTTTTTCGTAGGGGGGGAATTGCCAAGAGAGAGATCAAATGTTATGGCATTGTGATCAGAGGACGGACAGATGGTAGAGTCCACTGACCAGTTGGTGACGCGTGCCTGTTCAGTGTTGTTGATTAGAGTGATGTCGATGATGGAGGTGCGAATGTTATTGTGTGTGGTAGTTACAAACGTGGGCATGTTGCCCACATTGCATATGTGAAGGTTGTGGTGTAGTATTGTGTCCAAGACACGATTCCCCCGCCTATTGTTCAATGGGGAGCCCCACATAGTGTGCCACCCATTGAAATCGCCACACACCAAGTGTACCGAGTCGGATGTCCTCTCCAGAAAAGTGGCCAGTTTAAGAAGTGTGCGACTGCTGTCGTTACGAGGTTCGATGTATACCGAGACTAGATATACGTCTCGATTGCCTCTGGAGTTTATTTTGATAATTGTGATGTTAGAGTCAGAGAATTCCGGGCACCCTAAAGTGCTGCCCAGGTTTTCCCTGACCAGAATGGAAGTTCTGGAGGTGGAGGTCGGCTGAGGGAATTGATACACAAGGTATCCAGGAAAAACTCCCATCTGCCGCCCCGCACCAGTGTATGGCTCGGAAAGAAATATAAAATCCGGATTTGTGTTTGTGGCGTGTATTTTAAGTTCGTGTGTGGCATTTCTGCCACGCCCAAGATTTATTTGTGTACATGTGTATGTGTGATGAGTAGAGTTTGTACGTGTTGTGTGTGTATGGTGTGTACTGTTTATGCGATTATGATCCATAATCGATCCTCAGTTTTAGTTTGTCGAGGGCTTGGATCATTCTTGGGCATGTTGATGATGTGGCGCTATGTTTAGAATTGCATTGTTTGTTATATTTCTTTCCAAACTGCACACAGTTGTAGCAGTCTGTTGCTTTGGAATCCCTTTTTACAGGGCAGTCTTTGTATAAATGGGTAAGGGAGGAGCAGTGGGAGCAGATGGTTTTCTCAGCCGTGCAGTTCTTACGAGTGTGGCCGAACTGCAGGCATGAGTAACACTGGAGAAGGGGGGCATACTCCTCAACATGAACCCGCTGGTGGTCCACATTGACCCTTCCCAATGAGATGATGGCTCTCCATAGAGGGGGGGATACCAAAAAGACAGCATTATATAGCTGATCGTTTCGATTCCCCCTCTTAAATCGGAAGACAAAGTCAGACGATGAGTGGGTGGTGAAATTATTCTGTTTAAGAATAATACTAGACAGTTCCTCACAAGGGATCTCGATAGGGATGCCCTTGACAACCAGCATGGGTTTAAGTTTCTTTGACTTTTCAGCACTCAGATCGGTAGCCTCGTCAATTTTCTTCAGAGTGATTTCCCTTTGGGCCTCGTTGTCAAACTCGACCCTAAGTTTATTATTAGAGACGAATTTAATCTCGGAGGGGGAGAAGTTTGTGTCCCGGAAGGTTACTCCCGAGCGAAAGAGTTTGAGGGTGTCTTGGGGGGTGATCACTTCTTTCTTAGATGAAATAATGATCGCCGGTTTAGATGTGGGAATTTTGGGGGGGGTTGTGGTTTGGCTTTGGGTTTTAGCAGCAGAAGCATATGTCTGGCGGGCGAACTGAGTAGGTGCGGGAGGGGAAAAAGTCTTTTTGAGAGTGGCTATTTCCGATTTCAAGGCTTTGGTGACCTCAGAGATTATCGATTGTTTGAGGCTTTCCTGGGTGGCTGGGTCAGAGATTTGGGGTGTAGTCGGGGAGGGGGGAGGGACTTTGAATGAAGCTATCTCGTCAAAAATACGGAGAATAGCGGTCTTGTTTTCCTTTTTTAGGCTCCTTCCCTCGGAAATGAGCCTACGGCAGTCATTCAGTTTGTCAAGGACAAACGAATGAAATAAGTCCTTAACAGGGGGGGTATCATTGTTGTTGGGGGTGGATTGGGGGTGAGGTTCCCCAGCCGATCCCGCAGTGCAGGGATCGTTGAGTCCCTCCTCGTCCGACAACGTCAGAGAGTCGGTGCTCCCAAGAATGACGTTAGAGAACGCCGTCAGGGGTTTAGTAGTCCGAACCGGAGAACCGGAGCTCCCGGTAGCGGGCTGAGATGAGGCCATTTTAGGCCCTGAGTCGCAAAAAGAGGCCAAACAGGGAAGGTGGGTCTATCTTTTTTATGAAAACAGAGGGGGGGAGGGACTGACCAAGGAAGGGCCAGTCCAATTCGTAAGATAAATGGGTTTAAAAGACGAAACTATAATAAAAATAAAAAGGGGGGGGGGAGGGGGGGGGGGTGACTAAAGGACTGAAGTTGAAAAGGTATATGGCAAAAGGTTCCGGTAAAAAAATTAAATTTTGTGGGAAAAACGCGAAAAAGTACCTGGTGGTGCACCGGAATCCAGGAGTTCGGACTCCGGATGAAATCGTCCAAATAGCAAAAGAAGTTTACTATTTGAAGGCAGCGAGGCCACTGCCAGGGCTAGTCAGGTAAAGGAGAAAAAATGAATTACAAGAATGACCTCCTTTTTTTAAAGTCGGTTAAATTATTACTATTTAGAAAAAGTGGAATTACTCCGCAACCGTGGCAGCTACAAAGGTGGTTGAAGTAGCTCCGGATAGCTGAGGATGTATACTACAAGAGTAAATACAAAGATCCTGCGCCGCGTGCCTGTGGAGGCACGTAACGTCGCCTAAAGCTGACGGAGTGTTTAAACAAAAATATTAAATTAAATGTTAACAAAAAGTGAGATAACTACGTTAATTATTGGGATAAAAATACGGTAAAAAGTGTTATATGGAGGGGAGGGTATGCCCTATTGAGTGGTACCCACAGATTCCACCCGTCTCTAAACCAAAGGGCAGAAAAAGGGGGCAAAAGTGGACAAACGGAAATGGTGATAAAACAAAACTACGTCACAAAGTAGAGTGCCTAGCTCCGCAACCCTAGTAGGTACAATGATAGAAAAAGTACCAACAGGTAGCTGAGGGTGTGTACTACAAATATAGATACACAGAACCTGTGGTGCGTGCCTGTGGAGGCACGTACACTCCCTTAAGGCTGTCGATGCCTTGGCACCAAACAAAATAAAAACGTTAAATTTAAATTTTCAGAAAATATGGTATAACTAATTGGAAAATGGAGATAAAAATGTGGTGAAAACTGTAAGATAAAGGTGAGGGTATACCCTATACAATGATATAAGCAAATGCCGCCCGTCTCCAACCCAGTAGTCGGAAACGAGGGGCAAACGGGGGCAACTCAAAATGGCC
This sequence comes from Acronicta aceris, assembly GCA_910591435.1. NCBI lineage: Eukaryota > Metazoa > Arthropoda > Insecta > Lepidoptera > Noctuidae > Acronicta > Acronicta aceris. Next base: position 23,519 of record OU342767.1, on the reverse strand, counting down.
AGGCACAAATTCGCGCTCAAGGACGAAGCGCCTAACTCCGTAACCCTGATATGTACAATTGTGGTGAATATGTGTATTTATAGCGTAAGGTGTAGGCTATAAAGGTGATTAATCAAAATTTGTGTCACGTGCCTGTGTGAGCACGTATCGATCGCCAAAGGTGACGGAGTTCGGCGCCAACGTCAAAAAAGTACTGCTTTACAAAAATTGAAATATCTTAAAAACTAATGGACATAAAATTATAAACTAAAAAGCACTAGATAGTCCGATAGATTGTCTATAAGATAAACGGATTCGAATGGGGTCTTACCCGATAGGAAGTTCCCCAAAAGTGGCTGTAAAGTTCATGAATGTTCAAAGTGAAAGTTTATGGTGGTTTTGGGGTCCAAGACCCTCGAAACCTGAAGCGGTTGGATGTATTTATAGTAAAAGACCATGAGAGGAATCCGAATCCGTAGTCAGAATTAACGTAACTATCACAGAAAACGAGATAGCCGATTACGTCATTTTAGAAAAATGGCTATATCTCCGTCGTTTACATGGCGATGGCAGGCAAACTTATACAGAAGGTGGGGGGGGTCGAGACGATTCTAACGGTATATAAAAAAGCATATGTTACCGCTTTAGATTTCGAGCGCCGGCCGAAAAACTGTTTTTGGGCGTTGCCCGAAGTAGGTATTCCGTGATCCTACCTCAGGGAGACACCTCCGAGTCCACGGCACAACACTGTCACTTCCGCGGCACTGTTACGAATCCATAGACACCAAAACCATGACAATCCGACAAAAATAGCCACTTTCGCGAATTTTACAAACACGCGCGAGTTAAAGTTCGACCGTTCCCGGCGCGATCGAAGCGCAGACTGGTTAGGTTAGGTTAGGTTAGGTTGGGGTGCTGGGCCAGACAACCTCCTCGTGTGCTCCCGGCTGCTGGTCCCGCCTGGATACGTCCGGGGGGAACAGCAGTCGTTCGTTATGGAGCCGGTGCACCCTGGGCACGAGTAATAACTTTCTCCAGTTGGGGACTCTTATTGCTCGTGGCAGATAGTCTGGCGTGGGGGGGGCCTTGGGGCGTTGCTCCGCGTGTCCCTCTGATTTAGCAGAGGGCACAGTGGAGGAGCAAGGGTGGACTCAGGGGAGTAGGTGGCGGGAGATTTATCCCTCGCTGCCCCCGCCTCTTAACGGAGGGTACTCCGGGATGGGTTCCCTGAAAGGGGAGGAGAAAAAAAAAAAAAAAAAAAAAAAAAAAAAAGAGATGTGGGAGACAGGGACCTCACCCTTAAAAGGAAAACAAATGAATGGCAACCAAAACAGATATTTTACCCCAGGGCGGTACCGACTGCGCCGCAGTCGGAGAATCCGCCACGGAACCTTCCGGTTCCGTCTGCCCCGCGTATTCTGGGGGGGGCAATGATTGCCATCCACTTGCCGGCAACGGCAACGAGAGCCGAGGAGGCTCACGCTCGCAGGTATCCGGGCCTGCGAGCGTTACATTGGTGACCGATGGATGCGCAGGGGTAGGCGACCAGGCCCCTGCAGCGGATATGGATACTGGAAGTGGTGGAAATAGGTCGCGCGGGACGTCTTCCGTCAGGAAACGTCCAGTGTGCCGGTCCTCAGACGAGGAAGGCCTGCCGGCCCCCAAGTTGCCGACTTCGAAGAGGGGTCGGCAACCATCGAGAGGGGTGACTGCTTCGCAGCCGCGGAGGGATAAGCACGGACGCTTCGTGCGCTCCAATACCTCGGCGGCTAGCGAAGCAGACAGTGACATGGGGGTCACTACGGAGGACCCTGGCGATGGCGGTGAAAGCTGTGCCTCGCTGGGGAGCTCCAAGGCGGAGCTCAACGCCGCCAAGAGGGATCAGCGCAAAGCCGTCGCGGCCGACGAAGTGTCGGAAATGGCCCGACGCGCTCGCGAGCGACGAGCTGCCCTGGCGGCGGAAGGCGGAGAGCCATCTGCGGTGGCCTTGAGCCAGCTGGCTCTGGATGGGGTGGACTTAGTCCTGAAGGTTGCTACCAAGTCCGGCAGCCTGAAGGGCACTTTCACCCGCGGCCTAAAAGAGGCTGCCGCAGATATCAGGGAGGCGGTTGGCATCCTCCTCAACAGGACGACCTCTGATGAGGTCGCAAAGTTGCAGGAGGAAAACAGCCGCCTCCGAAATGACCTCGAGGACCTCCGGCGGCAAGTCGCTGCTCTAAGCGAGCAGCAGCAGCGACGCACGTCCACCGATGCCGCACCTGTAGTGGCCCCGACTCCCGCACCGCGACCGGCAAGCCCTCGTACGGACGAAGAGGTCGAGCGCATTGTCCGGCTCTGCATGCTCCAGTGCGGGAGCATGGTTAATGCTCGCCTTGAGGCGATTTCACGGCGTCTCCCAGCAGAAATCCTCCGTCCGCCTCTAGCGGCTGACACGCGGAGGACTGAGGAGCCGCCGAGACTTGCGCCTCAAAAGGAGAAGCCCGCGGAGGGTAGTAAAAAGCCCGCGGAGGGAGCTCCTCAGAGCGACCAGCCCACGACTGCCGGGTCTGAGGGTGAGACCTGGGCGAAAGTCGTGGGCCGCAAGAAGGCCCGCAGAGCCACCAAGAAGGCCGCAGCAGCTGCAAGCGCCCCCGGTGGAACCGCAAAGGCGGTTGCGCAGCCTGCGCAACGGACTGCCAAAGGCGGTCGCAAAGGACCGGCGATACGTGCCCCGCGTTCCGAGGCTGTGACGCTCACGCTACAGCCCGGAGCTGCGGAGCGCGGCGTAACGTACCAGTCGGTCATTGCCGAGGCCAAGGCCAAGATCAAATTATCAGATCTTGGCCTCCAGTCCGTCACCCTCAGGCAGGCTGCCACGGGGGCGCGGCTGTTCGAGGTGGCTGGCGATGCGAGCGGCAACGCCGAAAAGGCGGACGCTCTGGCCGCCAAGATGAGGGAGGTCCTCAACCCTGAGGACGTCCGGGTCTCCAGGCCAACGAAAACCGCAGAGGTGCGGATTGCTGGTCTGGACGACTCCGTGACCTCTGAGGAGGTGGTGGCGGCCGTTGCCCGAAGCGGAGAGTGTCCGCCGGACAAGGTGCGGGCCGGCGATATACGCGCCGACGCCACTGGACTCAGCGTAGTCTGGGTTCAGTGCCCTGTGGCGTCGGCGAAGAAGATCGCCGACAGCGGCAGATTGCTGGTTGGCTGGGTTGCAGCGAGGGTGAAACTCCTGCAGCCCCGGGCTTTGCGGTGCTTCCGGTGCCTGGAGAAGGGGCACGTCCGGGCAAAGTGCACCGCCGAGATTGACCGTAGTGATCTCTGTTATCGCTGCGGTCAGCCCGGCCACAAGGCGGCCCAGTGTTCCGCGGCGCTCAACTGCAGCTTATGTTCGGCTGCGGGGAAGCCAGCGGGACACAAAGTGGGCGGAGGGGCCTGTGGCGCGCCTGCCAGCAAGGCCAAGAAGAAGAGGAGGAGAAACAAAAAGAAGAGGAGCTCTAAACCTGCCGGGGAAACCTCGCCACCCCCGCAGGCTAGTAGCTCCGCGGCCGACTCCCGGCCCAGGACCGTTGCCGAGGGAATGGAGTGTCAATAATGGCACAATTCCATTTCCTCCAGGGCAACATCAACCACTGTGCCAGAGCTCAGGATCTCCTACTCCAGAGCATGGCAGAGTGGTCGATTCACGTGGCTGTGGTCGCCGAACCGTACTTCGTTCCCGCCCGGGACAACTGGCTGGGATGCGCTGACGGTTTGGTGGCCATTATTGGCGAGACTCTGATCGACCCGTCTCGGGGCCGCGGCTGGGTTGCTGCGGTCTCAGGCGGCGTTGTCATTGTGGGGGCGTATTTCTCCCCCAACAAGAGTCTCGCCGACTTTGAGGGTTTCCTTGTCGAGTTGGGCGCCGTCGTGAGCCGCCATCACCCTCGTCCCGTTCTGGTGCTCGGGGATCTCAACGCCAAGTCATCGGCGTGGGGATCTCCGGTCACTGACCCTCGGGGCGAGGTGCTAGAAGAGTGGGCGGTGACGACCGGTCTGGTCGTCCTGAATCGGGGTTCGGAATACACGTGCGTGCGGCAGCGGGGCGGGTCGATAGTGGACGTCTCGTTCGCTAGCCCCTCTGTCGCCAGCCGAGTCCGCGACTGGCGTGTCGCCGTGGAGGTGGAGACGCTGTCGGACCATCGGTATATCCGGTTCGACGTCTCTGCCCAGACCGCGAGCGGCCGCCATCCAACAACCCCGATTAACGACGGCCCGCGTTGGGCGCTCAAGCGCATCGACAGGGAACTACTCGAGGAAGCTGCCTTAGTCCAGTCCTGGATCTGGGAGTCGACGACGGACGGCCCCGTTGACGTCGAGGTGATGGCGCTGTGGTTTCGCGGGGCGATGACGCAGATCTGCGACGCGTCCATGCCCCGTGTCCACCAACAGTCCGCAAGGCGCCAGGTGTACTGGTGGACTGCCGAGATCGCGCAATTGCGCGTAGCGTGCGTTGCGGCTCGTCGCCAGTACACCCGATACCGGAGACGGCGTCGACGGGATTCCGCCGAGGAGGACGCGCTGTATGAGGTGTACCGCGCGTCCAAGGAGACTCTGTGGCTGGCCATCGGCGACTCAAAGTCGCGTGCCGGGGAGGAGCTGCTGGGGTCCCTAGATCGGGATCCGTGGGGGCGCCCCTACCGTTGGGTACGGGGCAAGTTGCGTCCCTGGGCGCCCCCACTAGCGCTGAGTATGGAACCCCAGTTGCTAGAGGCGGTGGTGTCGGCCCTCTTCCCGGAGCGAGCGGAACACGTTCCCCCGACGATGGCTTCGCCCTCAGCCACAGACTCTCCAGAAGAGGAGAGCACCGATGTCCCCGAGGTGACGCAAGCAGAGACGAGAGCGGCCGTGTCGCGACTCCGGGCTAAGAACACAGCGCCCGGACCCGACGGAGTTCCTGGTCGAGCTCTCGTCCTGGCTCTGAAGGAGCTAGAGCCCCAGCTGAGGGGGCTCTTCACGGCATGTCTCGAGCGGGGTCAGTTTCCCAGTGTGTGGAAGGAGGGGAGGCTGGTCCTGCTCAGGAAGGCGGGGCGCCCCGCGGACTCGCCGTCCGCGTATCGGCCCATAGTGCTGCTCGACGAGGCGGGCAAACTTTTTGAGCGAATTATCGCAGATCGCCTCGTCGGCCACTTGTGCAGAGAGGGGCCGAACCTGGACGACAACCAATTTGGTTTTCGTCGGGGGCGCTCCACCATAGACGCCATCATGCGCGTGAGGGCCCTGGCGGAGGAGACGGTGTCCCGGGGTGGGGTGGTGCTGGCGGTGTCTTTAGACATCTCCAACGCATTCAACACCCTACCCTGGAGTTGTATTCGGGAGGCACTGAAATACCATCGCGTGCCTCCCTACCTCCGCCGTACAGTAGGGGCTTACCTGGAGGATAGATGCGTCACCTATCGGGGACGTGACGGTGCCGGTCGGCACCTCATGTCGTGCGGTGTTCCGCAGGGTTCGGTCTTGGGACCGCTCCTGTGGAACATCGGCTACGACTGGGTGCTGAGAGGCGAGCTCCCGTCGGGCGCCGACTTGACGTGTTATGCGGACGACACGCTCGTAATTGCCCGGGGGAGCTCGCACAGGGAAGCGACGTTGATAGCCACGGCTGCGGTGTCACAGGTGGTGAACCGCATCCGGCGCCTGGGCCTGGAGGTGGCCCTAAACAAGTCGGAGGCCATGGTGTTTCATGGCCCCCGACGTGCGCCGGCGCCGGGATCACACATCGTGGTCAGCGGGGCCCGGATAGCTGTCGAGTCCACCATGAAGTATCTGGGATTGGTGCTCGACAGCCGATGGGATTTCGGGCCCCACTTTCGGCGGCTGGCGCCCAAGCTGATGGGCGCGGCGGGCGCGCTTTCAACGTTGCTTCCCAACTTGGGGGGCCCGAGCGCCGCCTGTAGGCGGTTGTACGTGGGAATCGTGCGGTCCATGGCCCTATATGGGGCCCCTGTGTGGGCGATGGACATGACGGCCAGCACTCTCGCCATTCTGCGCAAACCGCAGAGGGCGATGGCCGTCAGAGTCGTCCGCGGGTATCGCACGATTTCCTACGAGGCGGCTTGCGTCCTGGCCGGATCCCCGCCCTGGGACCTAGAGGCGAAAGTACTCGCGTCATTATATAGATGGCGCGAGGAAGAGCGGGCACGGGGCTCGATGCCGGTGCAGCGGCAGATCGCGCTGCGCCGAGAGGAGCTCCGTCAGGTCTTGGTGGCGGAATGGCGGCAAAGGCTTCTGCGCCCTACCGCCGGCCTCGCTACCGTCGAGGCGATCCGGCCAGTACTCGACGTCTGGCTCGGGAGAAGGCACGGCTCCCTGTCGTTTAGGGTGACGCAGGTGCTGTCGGGGCACGGCTGCTTCGGCAAGTACCTGTGCCGCATAGACAGGGAGCCGGACGCTCGGTGCCACCACTGCGTCCATTGCGGGGAGGATACGGCGCAACACACGCTCGCCGAGTGTGTAGCTTGGGAGGAGCAGCGCCGTGTCCTCACAAATGAAGTAGGAGACGATCTGTCGCTGCCGGCCGTAGTGCGGAGGATGGTAGGTAGCGCAGAGTCGTGGGACGCAGTGGTGTCCTTCTGCGAGGACGTGATGTCGCAGAAGGAAACTGCGGAACGGGAGAGGGAGATCTCGACTCCCTTCCCCGGCCGCAGAAGGCGCACCGGGCGCAGGAGAAGGGCGGACAACGCCCTTTTCCGGCCCCCATGAATGGGTCCAGGGGCGAGGGACTTGGGGAAGTCCCCGCCCCCTATTCGACGGACCCGAGTAGCAGGCGCGCGCGGGTGTCGGCGCGCGCCTCTGAGGCGATGCACGGGGTAGCTCAACACCTCACTACCCCGTGCAGGAGACGAGGCCGGGACAGACCCGGCCAGCACTAGTGTGGGGCTGCGGAAGAATTTGGATTCCCGCGGCCCCGCGCGCACGTGCGAGGAGACACCGTGTGGTTTTTAGTCGGTAGGTCACCCACTCTGGGTGGAGTCCGACACGCCCCGTCGCCTCCCCGGGCGGCGGATGTCCATGAGGATTTTCCACACGAAACCAAAAAAAAAAAAAAAAAAAAAAGGTTAGGTTAGGTTAGGTTAGGTTTTTGCGGGGGGTGGGGCCGGATCTGTCGGACGCCCAATTCGGTTTCCGTCGAGGGCGTTCGACGATCGACGCGCTGGCCCTACTCAAGGGCCAGGTGAGGGAAGCGGTGGAGGCGGGGGACGGAGTGCTGGCGGTGTCATTCGACATTGCCAACGCCTTCAACTCCGTCCCCCACTCGACGATATTGGAGGCGCTCCGGTATCACGGAGTGCCCCAATATCTGCGGAACCTCCTGGCCAGCTACCTGGGGGACCGGGAGGTCGTCCTCGCGGACAGGACGGGCGCGGTGAGGCGGTACAGCGCAGAGTCCGGTGTTCCGCAGGGGTCCGTGTTGGGGCCCCCCCTGTGGAACATCGGATTCGACTGGCTCCTGCGGGGAGCCCTCCTCCAGGGCACGAGTGTCATCTGCTACGCGGATGACACTCTCCTCACTGCCCGGGGGGGGAACTTCGGGGAGGCGGCCTGTCTGGCCTCGGCTGGCGGATCCTTGGTTGCGGAGAGGATCCGCCGCCTCGGATTGAGGGTGGCGCTGCAAAAGACCGAGGCCGTGTTCTTTCGCGGGCCTCGGCAGCGCTACCCTCCCGACGCACACATCGTCGTGGAGGGCGTCCGGATAGGGGTCCAGCCCCAGATGAAGTATCTGGGCCTGGTGCTGGACGACAGGTGGCGGTTCGGCCCGCATTTCAGCGGGCTGTCGACGCGCCTGTTGAAGGCCGCGGACGCCCTCTCGTGGCTCCTCCCGAACCTGGGGGGGCCCAAGGCGAAATGCCGGCGCCTCTATGCCGGCATTTTAAAGAGCATGGCCCTGTACGGGGCGCCCATCTGGGCGGACTCCCTCCACAGGAGGGAGAATGCAACGGCCATCCGCAAGCCCCAAAGGGCTATTGCACTGCGGGTGGCGAGGGCCTACCGCTCGGTGGGTTTTTCGGCGGCGTGCGCTCTGGCCGGCACCCCTCCTTGGGAGTTGGAGGCGTGGGTGCTCGCCAGAGTGTATGAGTGGTCGGCGCGCCGGAAGGCGCTCGGGGAGTGCCCCGTCCCCGAGGAGCGGGAGGCCGTGCGGCGGGAGGCGAGGGACGCAATCGTCCTTCACTGGACGGAGGACCTCGCCACCGCCGCCTTTGGCCGCCGGACCTTGGACGCGCTCGGTCCGGTCCTGCGGAGCTGGCTCGAGCGGGCCCACGGGTTTCTCTCTTTCCGTCTGGTGCAGGTGTTGTCCGGCCATGGCTGTTTCGGAAAGCACCTGCACCGGATCGGGAGGGAGGAAACGCCGGCGTGCCACGAGTGCGGGGCCCCGGAGGACACGGCGCAGCACACCCTCGAGGTGTGCCCGGCTTGGTCCGAGCTGCGCCGTGGCCTGACCGCGGTGGTCGGCCAGGACCTCTCGCTTCCCAGCGTGATCAACGCCATGCTGGGGAGCGAGGAGGCCTGGGCTGCGGTTGCCTCCTTTTGCGAGGACGTTATCTCGCAAAAGGAGGAGGCGGAGCGCGCGCGGGAGGACGACCCTCTCGCTGCGCCGCTCCGCAGACGAAGAAGGGGTCGGAGAAGGCGCGCAGGTGCTCTCCCTCCTCTTGGTGGTGATGGGCGGGTGACAGGCGCGGGGGTGCCTTCGCCCGCATTGCAGCCGTCACCACCTTCGTCGGTCACTCCCGGGCCCGTCCCCCTCCCCACGGGGAGGGTGTGAGGGGTCCGATATGAAGGGCAATCGTCGGCGGGGACTGGACGTAAAGGCTGTGCCGGTTTCCCAGTCCCCGCCACTCGGACGAAGCGGGAGTGCCGCTGGGTTGTTTTAGTGGGTATACCGGGTCAGACCGGGGAGTCCCACATAACCCCCCCATCCCCCGATGGGAGGGGCATGCGTAATGCATTTTTTCCCAGCGCAAACAAAAAAAAAAAAAAAAAAAAAAAAGGTTAGGTTAGGTTAGGTTTTTTTTTCGGAATAATAGATGGGAAGGAAGGGGTAACGCTAAGAATACGTCTGCACCCTTCCTATGTGGGAGAGGATCAAGAGGTTGAGAGAAGTAGGATAAGAGTTGTGAGTGGATGGGCAGGAAAAAGGATATATATAAATGTAAATAATAAATAAAACACTATGTCCCCCTCTATTGCACAAAGCAGCAGGTGGTGAGCCTGCTAAGTTGTGCCGTAGAGGAGGGCATTTGTAGAGAGTGGGAGTAAATAACAGAGACAAAAAAGAAGATATTGAGCTGCGTGGCGGCCAGAAGGGCCTACGCGCGGAGCCGAAGGCGCAGCGCCCTAAACCGAGACCGGGCAGAGGAGGACCGCCTATACGCCTCTTACCGAGAGGCGACGACGGTCCTCAAGTCTGCAATGGGCGCTGCGAGAGACTCGGCGTGGGCCGAGATGCTGGAGGGTCTCGATAGGGATCCCTATGGGAGACCATACAAGGCGGCGCGGAACCAGCTGCGCCCGTATGGTCCCCCACTGACGGAGACCCTCGAGCCGTCGTTGCTGGATGGGGTGGTCCGGTCCCTGTTTCCGCGCAGGACCCACTTCACCCCACCAACGATGGATCCCCCGCGGGGGGCGGCTCCGCCGGATGAGGAGGAGGTCCCCCCGGTGACGGTGGTGGAGTTTCGCGCGGGGGTTCTCAACCTCCGCGCGAAGAAGACGGCCCCCGGGCCAGACGGCGTCCCTGCACGGGTGCTGGCGATCGCCGCCCCCGAAATGGAGGACAGGATTCGGGACCTCTTCAGCGCGTGTTTTGCGGCTGGGAGGTTCCCGAAACTGTGGAAGGAGGGGCGGCTATGCCTGCTCCGAAAGGAGGGACGCCCGGTCGACTCCCCCTCGGCATACCGGCCCATCGTCCTGCTCGATGAGGTCGGTAAATTGTTCGAGGGGATTGTCGCCTCTCGGCTGGGTAGCCTTTTGCGGGGGGTAGGGCCGGATCTGTCGGACGCCCAGTTCGGTTTCCGTCGAGGGCGTTCGACGATCGACGCGCTGGCCCTACTCAAGGGCCAGGTGAGGGAAGCGGTGGAGGCGGGGGACGGAGTGCTGGCGGTGTCATTCGACATTGCCAACGCCTTCAACTCCGTCCCCCACTCGACGATATTGGAGGCGCTCCGGTATCACGGAGTGCCCCAATACCTGCGGAACCTCCTGGCCAGCTACCTGGAGGACCGGGAGGTCATGCTCGCGGATAAGACGGCCACAGTGAGGCGGTACGGCGCGGAGTCCGGTGTTCCGCAGGGATCGGTGTTGGGGCCCCCCCTGTGGAACATCGGATTCGACTGGCTCCTGCGGGGAGCCCTCCTCCAGGGCACGAGTGTCATCTGTTACGCGGATGACACTCTCCTCACTGCCCGGGGGAGGAACTTCGGGGAGGCGGCCTGTCTGGCCTCGGCTGGCGGATCCTTGGTTGCGGAGAGGATCCGCCGCCTCGGATTGAGGGTGGCGCTGCAAAAGACCGAGGCCGTGTTCTTTCGCGGGCCTCGGCAGCGCTGCCCTCCCGATGCCCACATCGTCGTGGAGGGCGTCCGGATAGGGGTCCAGCCCCAGATGAAGTATCTGGGCCTGGTGCTGGACGACAGGTGGCGCTTCGGCCCGCATTTCAGCGGGCTGTCGACGCGCCTGTTGAAGGCCGCGGACGCCCTCTCGTGGCTCCTCCCGAACCTGGGGGGGCCCAAGGCGAAATGCCGGCGCCTCTATGCCGGCATTTTAAAGAGCATGGCCCTTTACGGGGCGCCCATCTGGGCGGACTCCCTCCACAGGAGGGAGAATGCAACGGCCATCCGCAAGCCCCAAAGGGCTATTGCACTGCGGGTGGCGAGGGCCTACCGCTCGGTGGGCTTTTCGGCGGCGTGCGCTCTGGCCGGCACCCCTCCTTGGGAGTTGGAGGCGTGGGTGCTCGCCAGAGTGTACGAGTGGTCGGCGCGCCGGAAGGCGCTCGGGGAGTGCCCCGTCCCCGAGGAGCGGGAGGCCGTGCGGCGGGAGGCGAGGGACGCAATCGTCCTCCACTGGACAGAGGACCTCGCCACCGCCGCCTTTGGCCGCCGGACGTTGGACGCGCTCGGTCCGGTCCTGCGGAGCTGGCTCGAGCGGTCCCACGGGTTCCTCTCGTTCCGTCTGGTGCAGGTGTTGTCCGGGCATGGGTGTTTCGGAAAGCACCTGCACCGGATCGGGAGGGAGGAAACGCCGGCGTGCCACGAATGCGGGGCCCCGGAGGACACGGCGCAGCACACCCTGGAGGTGTGCCCGGCCTGGTCCGAGCTGCGCCGCGGCCTCACCGCGGCGGTTGGCCGGGACCTCCCGCTTCCTAGCGTGATCAACGCCATGCTGGGGAGCGAGGAGGCCTGGGCAGCGGTTGCCTCCTTTTGCGAGGATGTAATCTCGCAAAAGGAGGAGGCGGAGCGCGCGCGGGAGGACGACCCTCTCGCTGCGCCGCTCCGCAGACGAAGAAGGGGTCGGAGAAGGCGCGCAGGTGCTCTCCCTCCTCTTGGTGGTGATGGGCGGGTGACTGGCACGGGGGTGCCTTCGCCCGCATTGCAGCCGTCACCACCTTCGTCGGTCACTCCCGGGCCCGCCCCCCTCCCCGCGGGGAGGGCGTGAGGGGCCCGCATTGCAGGGAAATCGTCGGCGGGGACTGGACGTAAAGGCTGTGCCGGTTTCCCAGTCCCCGCCACTAGGACGAAGCGGGAGTGCCGCTGGGTTGTTTTAGTGGGTATACCGGGTCAGACCGGGGAGTCCCACATAACCCCCCCCATCCCCCGATGGGGGGGAATGCGTAATGCATTTTTTCCCAGCGCAAACAAAAAAAAAAAAAAAAAAAAAAAAAAAAAAAAGGTTAGGTTAGGTTAGGTTAGGTTCTGGCGGATCCTTGGTTGCGGAGAGGATCCGCCGCCTCGGATTGAGGGTGGCGCTGCAAAAGACCGAGGCCGTGTTCTTTCGCGGGCCTCGGCAGCGCTGCCCTCCCGATGCCCACATCGTCGTGGAGGGCGTCCGGATAGGGGTCCAGCCCCAGATGAAGTATCTGGGCCTGGTGCTGGATGACAGGTGGCGCTTCGGCCCGCATTTCAGCGGGCTGTCGACGCGCCTGTTGAAGGCCGCGGACGCCCTCTCGTGGCTCCTCCCGAACCTGGGGGGGCCCAAGGCGAAATGCCGGCGCCTCTATGCCGGCATTTTGAAGAGCATGGCCCTATACGGGGCCCCCATCTGGGCGGATTCCCTCCATAGGAGGGAAAATGCAACCGCCATCCGCAAGCCCCAAAGGGCTATTGCACTGCGGGTGGCGAGGGCCTACCGCTCAGTGGGCTTCTCGGCGGCGTGCGCTCTGGCCGGCACCCCTCCTTGGGAGTTGGAGGCGTGGGTGCTCGCCAGAGTATACGAGTGGACGGCGCGCCGGAAGGCGCTCGGGGAGTGCCCCGTCCCCGAAGAGCGGGAGGCCGTGCGGCGGGAGGCGAGGGACGCAATCGTCCTTCACTGGACAGAGGACCTCGCCACCGCCACCTTTGGCCGCCGGACGTTGGACGCGCTCGGTCCGGTCCTGCGGAGCTGGCTCGAGCGGTCCCACGGGTTCCTCTCGTTCCGTCTGGTGCAGGTGTTGTCCGGGCATGGGTGTTTCGGAAAGCACCTGCACCGGATCGGGAGGGAGGAAACGCCGGCGTGCCACGAATGCGGGGCCCCGGAGGACACGGCGCAGCACACCCTGGAGGTGTGCCCGGCCTGGTCCGAGCTGCGCCGCGGCCTCACCGCTGTGGTTGGCCAGGACCTCTCGCTTCCCGGCGTGATCAACGCCATGCTGGGGAGCGAGGAGGCCTGGGCAGCGGTTGCCTCCTTTTGCGAGGATGTAATCTCGCAAAAGGAGGAGGCGGAGCGCGCGCGGGAGGACGACCCTCTCGCTGCGCCGCTCCGCAGACGAAGAAGGGGTCGGAGAAGGCGCGCAGGTGCTCTCCCTCCTCTTGGTGGTGATGGGCGGGCGACAGGCGCGGGGGTGCCTTCGCCCGCATTGCAGCCGTCACCACCTTCGTCGGTCACTCCCGGGCCCGTCCCCCTCCCCGCGGGGAGGGTGTGAGGGGTCCGATATGAAGGGCAATCGTCGGCGGGGACTGGACGTAAAGGCTGTGCCGGTTTCCCAGTCCCCGCCACTCGGACGAAGCGGGAGTGCCGCTGGGTTGTTTTAGTGGGTATACCGGGTCAGACCGGGGAGTCCCACATAACCCCCCATCCCCCGATGGGGGGGCATGCGTAATGCATTTTTTCCCAGCGCAAACAAAAAAAAAAAAAAAAAAAAAAAAGGTTAGGTTAGGTTGGGGGACCCCCTCACAGTGCTTGCGTCCACGTCGCGTCCCCTGGAAACAGCCCAGTACTGACCACCGTAACGGAGTGGCAGTCTGGGTTGGCCAAAGTGCACTGTGCTTTCGTAGCCATCTTTGCCTTGTGTGTTACGATCCTGCGGAACTATGTCCAAACCTTCGCGGGACGCCTGCGGGCGGTTTTTGAAAAAAGGCCCTTCTCAGGGCCAACCCAAAGGCCCTTCTCAGGGCCAACCCAAAGGCCCTTCTCAGGGCCAACCAAAAGGCCCTTCTCAGGGCCACTCCGACGCTTCGGCGTCAGAGGCTAGCCGCGCGCCGTCTGCGGCTAGCTTCTTCGGAGGAGCGGAGTCGTCTGACGACTCGATGGTTACTGTGTCGGACGCGGCCGACTCTGGGTCGCGAAAGCGAGTATACCGGAGCGGTGGGTCCGAGGGCTCCTCGACCTCGAGGTCGAGGTTGCCGAAGGCTAAAAAGCCGACGGTGGCCGCGGAGACCCACATCGTTGGGCTCGCGGACGCCGAACGCCAGTTGGAGCTGTCTCGGCGGGGTCTGCTCCAGCAAGAGCTGGAGGAGCGGGTAGCGGCCAAGGAGAGGCGGGCGCTCGCCGCCCGGGCCAAGTCCGGGTACGGGGCGTCCCGCGTTCTATACGCGGACTACTCGCTGGCCGAGCTCGAAAAGATGGCGGAGGAGGACGAGGAGGAGATCGTGGAGGTCGCCTCTAAGTCCTCCAACTTAAAGGGGACCTTGCAAAAGGCCCTGAAGTGCAGGGCCGCGAGCATGCGTGGCGTCGTCGCGGAGCTGGTCCAGCGCAAGGCCACCGATGAGACGCGGCAACTGCAGGCGAAGGTGGATCGCCTGCAGTCGGAGGTCAGCCAGCTTCATCAGAAGCTGGCCGAAGCCACGGCCCGGCCACAACAGGCCAAAACGAGCCCTGCGGCAGAGGGCCCAACCTCCTCCAACCTTGAGGATATCATCCGCAAGGTTGTAATGGAGGAGAGGGCCTTCACGAGAGCCTGCTTTGCAGGTATAGAGGACCGGCTCCTGCCGGAGAAACGCCTCCGGCCGCCGCTTGCGGCGGATAAGAGGCAGAGCGAGCCGGGGCCGTCCTTGTCCCCGCCCGAGCCCCAGTCGGAGGATGCCCTTCTCCCTTCCACAACCCCGTCCAACGAGTGGACGGAGGTGGTACGCAAGGGGAAGGGCCAAGGAAAAAAGTCGGCGACGGCCGCCCCTGCCGTCCCTGCCGCCACCGCCGCCCCCAGCCAGCCGCAGACGACCGGCAAGGGAAAGCGGAAGAGGAAGCGGAAGGGGAAAGGGAAAGGGAGGGGAAAGGGACAGCTAGTCCCCCCAAAAACCGCGGCCGTCGTGGTGACGCTCACCGCGGAGGCTGCGGAGCGGGGGGAGAGCTACGCGTCCATTTTGGTGCGGGCGCGTGCCAATGCTGATCCCACCCAACTAGGGATCGGCAGCGTCTCTTGCCGGCGGACCCAAACCGGGGCTCGAATTTTCGAGTTCCCGGGGGCAGAGGGGGGTGCCCACGCGGACCTCTTTGCAGCCAAGCTGCAGGAGGTCATCGCCGACTCGGCCAAGGTGGCCCGACCCGTCAAGTCGGCGGCCATAGAGGTGACGGACCTCGATGACTCCGTCACCAAGGAGGAGGTGGCGGTGGCGGTCGCGAGGATAGGGGGCTGCGACGTCGCGGCGGTCCAAGGCCGGGACATAAGGCCCGGCCGTGGCGGCATGGGCACCATTCGCCTCGAGTGCCCGGTCGCCGCGGCAAAAGCCGTCCTTGCCAAGGGACGGCTCACTGTCGGGTACAGCTCGGCTGCAGTCCGGGCACTCGAGGACCAGCCTCTGCGGTGCTTCCGGTGCTTAGGCATCGGACACACCCGGTCCCTGTGTCCGTCCACGGTGGACAGGACGGACACGTGCTACCGCTGCGGCAAGGAGGGGCACAAATCCGCTGCCTGCAAGGCCGCCACGCCGCACTGCGCGGTGTGTGCCGCCAGTGGCCGCCCGGCGGGCCACATTATGAGGGGGAGGAACTGCAATCCTCCCCCTAAGTGGGGCAAAGCACAGGCGCCGAACAGGCCTGCTGCTGCCGCTGGCTGCACCGTCGTTCCTGCGGCGGCTGCGGAGGGGGGTGCGATGTCCGAGTGATGGATAGGGTGGAGCATCGCATCCTTCAGGCGAACACCAACCACTGCAGGGCAGCCCAGGATCTGCTGACGCAGACCATGGCTGAGTGGTTGGTGGACTTGGCGGTGGTCGCCGAACCTTACTCGGTCCCTGGCCGTTGGCTGGGCGACCGAGACGGCTTGGTGGCGTTGGTGTCGCGGTCTTCCACGGACTCCCCTCCCCTCTCGCTCTTAGAGAGGGGACCGGGATACGTGGCCGCCGCGTGGGGAGACATGGCCCTGGTGGGGGTCTATTTCTCCCCAAACCGCCCTCTCTCGGACTTTGAGGATTTCCTAGAGATCCTCACCGCAGTCGTAGGGAGGGCGGCGCCGCGCCAGGTCGTGGTGTTGGGCGACCTGAACGCCAAGTCGGCGGCCTGGGGCAACACGGCCGCCGGTTGCAACGTCCGGGGACGCGCCGTCGAGTTCTGGGCAACCTCGTGCGGTGTGTCCCTCCTAAACAGGGGGGCGGTCCACACGTGCGTGCGGCGGCAGGGTGGGTCGGTGGTCGACGTCTCGTTTGCCACCCCCGCGCTGGCCGCCCGCGTCGTCGACTGGCGGGTAGAGATGGTGGAGACCTTGTCGGACCACCGTTATGTGCGGTTCGACATCTCCACCCAGCAGCGGGGAGGGGGGATGGCCCGCGCTGGGCAATCCCCCTTCCCGCGGTGGGCACTCACCCGCCTGGACCGGGAGGCAGCCAAGGAGGCGGCCTTTCTCCAGGACTGGCTGTCGCCCCCTGTCGAGGAGGTCCTGGACGTAGACGCCGCAGCGGTCCAGCTCAGGGGGTCCCTGACCGAGGTGTGCAACTCCAGCATGCCTCGGTCTCGTCATCCGCCCCCCCATCGTGCCGTGTATTGGTGGACGGAGGAGCTGGCGGAGCTCAGGGCCACCTGCGTGGCGGCCAGAAGGGCCTACGCGAGGAGCCGACGGCGCAGCGCCCTAAACCGAAACCGGGCAGAGGAGGACCTCCTATACGCCTCTTACCAAGAGGCGACGACGGTCCTCAAGTCTGCGATGGGCGCTGCTAAAGACTCGGCGTGGGCCGAGATGCTGGAGGGTCTCGACCGGGATCCCTATGGGAGACCATACAAGGCGGCGCGGAACCAGCTCCGCCCGTATGGTCCCCCACTGACGGAGACCCTCGAGCCATCGTTGCTGGATGGGGTGGTCCGGTCCCTGTTTCCGCGCAGGACCGACTTCGCCCCACCAACGATGGATCCCCCGCGGGTGGCGGCTGCGGCGGCGGATGAGGAGGAGGTCCCCCCGGTGACGGTGGCGGAGTTTCGCGCGGGGGTTCTCGGCCTCCGCGCGAAGAAGACGGCTCCCGGGCCAGACGGCGTCCCTGCACGGGTGCTGGCGATCGCCGCCCCCGAAATGGAGGACAGGATTCGGGACCTCTTCAGCGCGTGTTTTGCGGCTGGGAGGTTCCCGAAACTGTGGAAGGAGGGGCGGCTATGCCTGCTCCGAAAGGAGGGACGCCCGGTGGACTCCCCCTCGGCATACCGGCCCATCGTCCTGCTCGATGAGGTCGGTAAACTGTTCGAGGGGATTGTCGCCTCCCGGCTCAATAACCTTTTGCAGGGGGTAGGGCCGGATCTGTCGGACGCCCAGTTCGGTTTCCGTCGAGGGCGTTCGACGATCGACGCGCTGGCCCTACTCAAGGGCCAGGTGAGGGAAGCGGTGGAGGCGGGGGACGGAGTGCTGGCGGTGTCATTCGACATTGCCAACGCCTTCAACTCTGTCCCCCACTCGACGATATTGGAGGCGCTCCGGTATCACGGAGTGCCCCAATATCTGCGGAACCTCCTCGCCAGCTACCTGGAGGACCGGGAGGTCGTCCTCGCGGATAGGTCGGGCATCGTGAGGCGGTACGGCGCAGAGTCCGGTGTTCCGCAGGGGTCGGTGTTGGGGCCCCCCCTGTGGAACATTGGGTTCGACTGGCTCCTGCGGGGAGCCCTCCTCCAGGGCACGAGTGTCATCTGTTACGCGGATGACACTCTCCTCACTGCCCGGGGGAGAAACTTCGGAGAGGCGGCCTGTCTGGCCTCGGCTGGCGGATCCTTGGTTGCGGAGAGGATCCGCCGCCTCGGATTGAGGGTGGCGCTGCAAAAGACCGAGGCCGTGTTCTTCCGCGGGCCTCGGCAGCGCTGCCCTCCCGACGCACACATCGTCGTGGAGGGCGTCCGGATAGGGGTCCAGCCCCAGATGAAGTATCTGGGCCTGGTGCTGGACGACAGGTGGCGCTTCGGCCCGCATTTCAGTGGGCTGTCGACGCGCCTGTTGAAGGCCGCGGACGCCCTCTCGTGGCTCCTCCCGAACCTGGGGGGGCCCAAGGCCAAATGCCGGCGCCTCTATGCCGGCATTCTCAGGAGCATGGCCCTGTACGGGGCCCCCATCTGGGCGGACTGCCTCCACCGAAGGGAAAATGCAACCGCCATCCGCAAGCCCCAAAGGGCTATTGCACTGCGGGTGGCGAGGGCCTACCGCTCGGTGGGCTTTTCGGCGGCGTGCGCTCTGGCCGGCACCCCTCCTTGGGAGTTGGAGGCGTGGGTGCTCGCCAGAGTGTACGAGTGGACGGCGCGCCGGAAGGCGCTCGGGGAATGCCCCGTCCCCGAGGAGCGGGAGGCCGTGCGGCGGGAGGCGAGGGACGCAATCGTCCTCCACTGGACAGAGGACCTCGCCACCGCCGCCTTTGGCCGCCGGACCTTGGACGCGCTCGGTCCGGTCCTGCGGAGCTGGCTCGAGCGGTCCCACGGTTTCCTCTCGTTCCGTCTGGTTCAGGTGTTGTCCGGGCATGGCTGTTTCGGAAGGCACCTGCACCGGATCGGGAGGGAGGAAACCCCGGCGTGCCACGACTGCGGCGCCCCGGAGGACACGGCGCAGCACACCCTCGAGGTGTGCCCGGCTTGGTCGGGGCTGCGCCGTGGCCTGACCGCGGTGGTTGGCCGGGACCTCTCGCTTCCCAGCGTGATCAACGCCATGCTGGGGAGCGAGGAGGCCTGGGCAGCGGTTGCCTCCTTTTGCGAGGACGTAATCTCGCAAAAGGAGGAGGCGGAGCGCGCGCGGGAGGACGACCCTCTCGCTGCGCCGCTCCGCAGACGAAGAAGGGGTCGGAGAAGGCGCGCAGGTGCTCTCCCTCCTCTCGGTGGTGATGGGCGGGCGATAGGCGCGGGGGTGCCTTCGCCCGCATTGCAGCCGTCACCACCTTCGTCGGTCACTCCCGGGCCCGTCCCCCTCCCCACGGGGAGGGCGTGAGGGGTCCGATAACAAGGGCAATCGTCGGCGGGGACTGGACGTAAAGGCTGTGCCGGTTTCCCAGTCCTCGCCACTAGGACGAAGCGGGAGTGCCGCTGGGTTGTTTTAGTGGGTATACCGGGTCAGACCGGGGAGTCCCACATAACCCCCCCATCCCCCCGATGGGGGGGGCATGCGTAACGCATTTTTTTCCCAGCGCAAACAAAAAAAAAAAAAAAAAAAAAAAAAGGTTAGGTTAGGTTAGGTTAGGTTAGGTTAGGTTAGGTTAGGTTAGGTTGGGGGGGGGGACCCCCTCACAGTGCTTGCGTCCACGTCGCGTCCCCTGGAAACAGCCCAGTACTGACCACCGTAACGGAGTGGCAGTCTGGGTTGGCCAAAGTGCACTGTGCTTTCGTAGCCATCTTTGCCTTGAGTCTACGAACTGCGGAATGTCGAAACCTTTGCGGGACGCCTGCGGGCGATTCCTAAAACAAAAAGGCCCTTCTCAGGGCCAACCCAAAGGCCCTTCTCAGGGCCAACCCAAAGGCCCTTCTCAGGGCCAACCAAAAGGCCCTTCTCAGGGCCACTCCGACGCTTCGGCGTCAGAGGGTAGCCGCGCGCCGTCTGCGGCTAGTTTCTTTGGAGGGGCGGACGAGTCGTCTGACGACTCGATGGTGAGTGTGTCGGACGCAGCCGACTCTGGGTCGCGCAAGCGAGCACACCGGAGCGGTGGGTCCGAGGGCTCCTCAGCGTCGACGAGGTTGCCGAAGGCAAAAAAGCCAACGGTGGCCGCGGAGACCCATGTCGTTGGGCTCGCGGACGCTCAACGCCAGTTGGATCTGGCTCGGCGGGGTCTGCTCCAGCAAGAGTTGGAGGAGCGGGTCGCCGCCAAGGAGAGACGGGCGCACGCCGCCCGGGCCAAGTCCGGGTACGGGGCGTCCCGCGTCCTGTACGCGGACTATTCTCTGGCCGAGCTGGAGAAGATGGCGGAGGAGGACGAGGAGGAGATTATGGAGGTCGCCTCTAAGTCCTCCAACCTGAAGGGGACCCTGCAGAAGGCCCTAAAATGCAGGGCCGCGAGTATGCGTGGCGTCGTCGCGGAGCTGGTGCAGCGCAAGGCGACCGACGAGACGCGGCAACTGCAGGCGAAGGTGGATCGCCTGCAGTCGGAGGTCAGCCAGCTTCATCAGAAGCTGGCCGAAGCCACGGCCCGGCCACAACAGGCCAAGACGAGCCCTGCGGCAGAGGGCCCCGCCTCCGCCAACCTTGAGGATATCATCCGCAAGGTTGTAATGGAGGAGAGGGCCTTCACGAGATCCTGCTTAGCAGGAATCGAGGACCGGCTCCTGCCGGAGAAACGCCTCCGACCGCCGCTTGCGGCGGATAAGAGGCAGAGCGAGCCGGGGCCGTCCGTGTCCCCGCCCGAGCCCCAGTCGGAGGATGCCCTTCTCCCATCGACAACCCCGTCCAACGAGTGGACGGAAGTTGTACGCAAGGGGAAGGGCCAAGGCAAAAAGTCGGCGACGGCCGCCCCTGTCGTCCCCGCCGCCACCGCCGCCACCGCCCCTACCCAACCGCAGTCCGGCAAGGGAAAGCGGAAGGGGAAGGGGAAACGGAAAAGGAAAGGGAGAGGAAAGGGGCAGCTAGTCCCCCCAAAAACCGCGGCCGTCGTGGTGACGCTCACCGCGGAGGCTGCGGAGCGGGGGGAGACGTACGCGTCCATTTTGGTGCGGGCGCGTACCAATGCTGATCCCACCCAACTAGGGATCGGCGGCGTTTCTTGCCGGCGGACCCAAGCCGGGGCTCGAATCTTCGAGTTCCCGGGGGCAGAGGGGAGTGCCCACGCGGACCTCTTTGCAGCCAAGCTGCAGGAGGTCATCGCGGATTCCGCCAAGGTGGCCCGACCGGTCAAGTCTGCGGCCATAGAGGTGACGGACCTCGACGACTCCGTCACCAAGGAGGAGGTGGCGGCGGCGGTCGCGGGGATAGGGGGCTGCGACGTCACGGCGGTCCGAGGCCGGGACATAAGGCCCGGCCGTGGCGGGATGGGCACCATTCGCCTCGAGTGCCCGGTCGCCGCTGCTAAGGCCGTCCTTGCCAAGGGACGGCTCACAGTCGGGTACAGCTCGGCTGCCGTCCGGGCGCTCGAGGACCAGCCTCTGCGGTGCTTCCGGTGCATGGGCATCGGGCACACCCGGTCCCTGTGTCCGTCCACAGTGGACAGGACGGACACCTGCTACCGCTGCGGCAAGGAGGGGCACAAATCCGCTGCCTGCAAGGCCGCCACGCCGCACTGCGCGGTGTGTGCCGCCAGTGGCCGCCCGGCGGGCCACATTATGAGGGGGAGGAACTGCAATCCTCCCCCTAAGCGGGGCAAAGCGCAGGCGCCGAATAGGCCTGCTGCTGCCGCTGGCTGCACCGTCGTTCCTGCGGCGGCTGCGGAGGGGGGTGCGATGTCCGAGTGATGGATAGGGTCGAGCATCGCATCCTTCAGGCGAACACCAACCACTGCAGGGCAGCCCAGGATCTGCTGACGCAGACCATGGCTGAGTGGTTGGTGGACTTGGCGGTGGTCGCCGAGCCTTACTCGGTCCCTGGCCGTTGGCTGGGCGACCGGGACGGACTGGTGGCGTTGGTGTCGCGGCCTTCCACGGACTCCCCTCCCCTCTCGCTCTTAGAGAGGGGACCGGGATACGTGGCCGCCGCGTGGGGAGACATGGCCCTGGTGGGGGTCTATTTCTCCCCAAACCGCTCTCTCTCGGACTTTGAGGATTTCCTAGAGATCCTCACCTCTGTCGTAGGGAGGGCGGCACCACGCCAGGTCGTGGTGTTGGGCGACCTGAACGCCAAGTCGACGGCCTGGGGTAACCCGGCTGCGGGTTGCAACGTCCGGGGACGCGCCGTCGAGTTCTGGGCAACCTCGTGCGGTGTGTCCCTCCTAAACAGGGGGGCGGTCCACACGTGCGTGCGGCGGCAGGGTGGATCGGTGGTCGACGTCTCGTTTGCCACCCCCGCGCTGGCCGCCCGCGTCGTCAACTGGCGGGTAGAGATGGTGGAGACCTTGTCGGACCACCGTTATGTGCGGTTCGACATCTCCACCCAGCAGCGGGGAGGGGGGATGGCCCGCGCTGGGCAATCTCCCTTCCCGCGGTGGGCACTCACCCGCCTGGACCGGGAGGCAGCCAAGGAGGCGGCCTTTCTGCAGGACTGGCTGTCGCCCCCTGTCGAGGAGGTCCCGGACGTGGACGCCGCAGCGGTCCGGCTCAGGGGGTCCCTGACCGAGGTGTGCAACTCCAGCATGCCTCGGTCTCGCCGTCCGCCCCCCCATCGTGCCGTCTATTGGTGGACGGAGGAGCTGGCGGAGCTCAGGGACACCTGCGTGGCGGCCAGAAGGGCCTACGCGCGGAGCCGAAGGCGCAGCGCCCAAAACCGAGACCGGGCAGAGGAGGACCGCCTATACGCCTCGTACCGAGAGGCGACGACGGTCCTCAAGTCTGCGATGGGCGCTGCTAAAGACTCGGCGTGGGCCGAGATGCTGGAGGGTCTCGACAGGGATCCCTATGGGAGACCATACAAGGCGGCGCGGAACCAGCTCCGCCCGTATGGTCCCCCACTGACGGAGACCCTCGAGCCATCGTTGTTGGATGGGGTGGTCCGGTCCCTGTTTCCGCGCAGGACCGACTTCGCCCCACCAACGATGGATCCCCCGCGGGGGGTGGCTCCGCCGGATGAGGAGGAGGTCCCCCCGGTAACGGTGGAGGAGTTTCGCGCGGGGGTTCTCAACCTCCGCGCGAAGAAGACGGCCCCCGGACCAGACGGCGTCCCTGCGCGGGTGCTGGCGATCGCCGCCCCCGAAATGGAGGACAGGTTTCGGGACCTCTTCAGCGCGTGCTTTACGGCTGGGAGGTTCCCGAAACCATGGAAGGAGGGGCGGCTATGCCTGCTCCGTAAGGAGGGACGCCCGGTGGACTCCCCCTCGGCATACCGGCCCATCGTCCTGCTCGATGAGGTCGGTAAATTGTTCGAGGGGATTGTCGCCTCCCGGCTGGGTAGCATTTTGCGGGGGGTAGGGCCGGATCTGTCGGACGCCCAGTTCGGTTTCCGTCGAGGGCGTTCGACGATCGACGCGCTGGCCCTACTCAAGGGCCAGGTGAGGGAAGCGGTGGAGGCGGGGGACGGAGTGCTGGCGGTGTCATTCGACATTGCCAACGCCTTCAACTCCGTCCCCCACTCGACGATATTGGAGGCGCTCCGGTATCACGGAGTGCCCCAATATCTGCGGAACCTCCTTGGCAGCTACCTGGAGGACCGGGAGGTTGTCCTCGCGGACAGGTCGGGGACAGTGAGGCGGTACGGCGCGGAGTCCGGTGTTCCGCAGGGGTCCGTGTTGGGGCCCCCCCTGTGGAACATCGGATTCGACTGGCTCCTGCGGGGAGCCCTCCTCCAGGGCACGAGTGTCATCTGCTACGCGGATGACACTCTCCTCACTGCCCGGGGGAGGAATTTCGGGGAGGCGGCCTGTCTGGCCTCGGCTGGCGGATCCTTGGTTGCGGAGAGGATCCGCCGCCTCGGATTGAGGGTGGCGCTGCAAAAGACCGAGGCCGTGTTCTTCCGCGGGCCTCGGCAGCGCTGCCCTCCCGACGCACACATCGTCGTGGAGGGCGTCCGGATAGGGGTCCAGCCCCAGATGAAGTATCTGGGCCTGGTGCTGGACGACAGGTGGCGATTCGGCCCGCATTTCAGCGGGCTGTCGACGCGCCTG